>CM061349.1:285798718-295798718 GCA_030867105.1 Liasis olivaceus | reverse complement strand
CTTCTAGGATTTGGGCTTCAGCACACCTCATGCAATGTGACTGCTCAAAATCTTATTCAAAATAAATATATATGCAACTGTTCGTTTTTTTATTAAGGAAAACAGGTGAGTTCCTATATTGAAATTCCAGATTCCAGTACCCAACATTCCTCTCTCAGAGAATAAAAAAAAAAAAACCTATTTGAATCTGTTCAACTGTAATAAAGCTTTGTTTATAAAGCATCCTCAGAGTTAAATAGAGGAGGGAGAAAGATTATGTCCCTTTCTTTAGCATACATCCATATTAGGCAATGACCCAAGGTATTTTGCTGGCAGAGACAAACTAATATAAATAGCACCCACCCACACATACATGGGGGGAGGGGGTAATTAAAAAAAACCCTCCAATATCTGATATCACAATACAATTGTCTGCATAAACATCATATCATCTGGAGCCACATGCCTGAGTAGCTGTAGTCAAACATATCTGAGTAGTTTATTCATGAAAACATTCTTCTTTATTTGAAGCAGAACTACAATTTACAGCAACTGATAGTTAAATAATTCATTTCTAACAAATCCGTTCTCTTTGAATTCAGCCAGTCCTTCCTCCCTTCCTCCCTCCCTCCCTCCCTTCAATTTGTCTACTTCCTGAATCCAGAAGAATTCTAAGTGGCTTGCAGCTTAAAGCTTCCTCTTTCCCTGTAAAGGAGCCCTATGGGAAATTCAAACGACAAGGCACCCCCAAAATGAGGGAAAGAGAAAAGGAATACCTCATTCAGTTCACTGAATCAAATCACTTCTCTAGGTGTTTAATACATACCAACACTACCAGCTTGCTCCTTTCACAGATTCCAGGCAAGTAAGGATAGGGTGGCACACTTTCTCCCTTCAAGCAAGAACACAGCCACTGAAAGATACTTGGAGGCTCAGCCGAGAAGAAGGAAGGATGATGCATGAAGCCTGTTTGGGCTTAATCATACAGAACAGGAGTCACTCACACACCATTTTAAAAATTATATCAAGGCTGCCTTACTGCCTGTAAAAACAGAGAACTACTTTTCATGGACACTAGAGGACCTTCTATATATAAAACAGTGTTTTTCAAACTTGGCCACTTTAAGATGTGTGGACTTCAGCTCCCAGAATTCCCTAGCCAGCATGCTGGCTGGGGAATTCTGGGGGTTGAAATCCACACAACTTAAAGTGGCCAAGTTTGGAAAACACTGGTATAAACTGTCCTTGGTGATACCTAAGCCTTTCTTGAATGAAAAAAAGCCATGGTTTGGGGACACAGATAGTGATAACTTCCTTGAGGGCAGTGGCACATATCTTCCCTATTATTATAATGGGAATCTGTTTGCTTTTCTTGGGTATCACCTACCACACACAGCATCGGCACATTCTTAAATCATATCATCTGTGGTAAGATGGGCTGTTTTACTGACAGACTTTGAAAAGGCTGAGCTTTCTCCCACATTTACTAAGAAGGCAAAACAGTGTCACCCAAGAAAACCTCCTGAAGGTTCTTCGCATTTCCAGAAAATCAAGTCTGAGAAATAAGAATCCTGAGAGTAGCAGTTGTTTTTAAACAAAGTGTTTTGAAGAAATATAATAAACATTGTTTAGAACAGCACCAGATAACAATGGGTTGTAATAGCCATAACACATTACAGATTTCTTGTTCAGCTTCAGAGTTAACTAAAAAGATGTTACTAGATTTCCATGCATAACAAAACTCAGGAAGAAAGCTGATGACAGCTGAGATTAGATTATTGTAATATCTCTATGATAAACCTGGAAAGAATGATTTCAAATATTTTTATTAAAATTATTAATAATGTGAACTATCTCCTGTCAAGAATTCAAACTATTTTCTTGAGACTTACTGGGATCAATTATGCATGTTTGCTTGGAATCCTTGACAAGCATGGGATAGTCTCTGTAGTAATAATCAAGATAAGCTTCCAGTTTTAAATCCCTAAAAGGAGAATAACATAAAAGATGAATGATAAATACAAAGAGACATAAGACATGTGAATATTTACTTATTTATTGTATTTTTAAATTATACTTCCCTTGCTAGTATACCTAGTTGCTAGAAGCATACAACATATGGTTTACAATAAAAATACCAGCATTATAAAAATAAAAACAAAAGTAGTAATTAGAACAGTAATAAAATAATATGCAGCAGCTAAAATTACAATAAAACGAGATCAAGACAATATTCAATGCCTCTAAAATGGTTTTCTAAAATGTCTGGGTAAACAAAGTATTCTCTTGGTGCCAGACAGACCATAAGGAAGGCATCAGATGAGGCTCTCTGAGACACCAGTGGCACGGCCTTTTCTTTACTGGGAGCAGGCATGTCTCACTGGGAGGGGACATTTGGAAAATACCTTGGTTGAAGTCCGTAGGTTGCAGGTAGGTAAGTATCTGAAAAGATGCTTCTTCAGGTAATTAGGGAAAGGGGAGAAGAGAATGGGGATTCAGCTATTTTCAAAACTCCAGCTCACAGGGACATAAAGAAAGCAAGAGCAGGCAGTCCTTAATATTTGGGCACTCAAGGCAGAAATACCAACTGATCGCTCATGGGGATAAAAAATAAACTTGTCAATTTTCCGCCATTTTGTAATAACCAAAACTATGCCTTTACGTTGCCTAACAGCAGGGACAGTCCTGTGGTTTCTGACTGATTTCAACAGATCTCCACCTGAAGATCACAATATATAAACCACACCTAACATTACATTTCCTGCAGTGCAGAAGCAGGCTCAATGCTATAGGCACCTTTTAGAAAATGCATATTTCTATCGCTAAACATTCTTGATTTTTCCAGAGTTTATATCCTGTTACATTGATGCTTACAAAGGTTTACAAAAGATCAAATAAACCTAGCAACATTAATTAAAAGAGTAATTCAAGAAAGATAAAAAAGGACTGTTCCACCGAAGACAGCTGCCATTCACTCTCCCTTCCTGGCTTAAACTGCTGAGGCAGAATACTTTTTTCCCCCTCTCTGTTTTGGCCATTTACATTTTTTTTTATCATATTCCTTCCTATCAGTCTCAGTGCATTTGAAAGTAAGTATGTTAGCTCCAGGATCATCATAGTTGTTCTCCCATTACAGACACGCACTGGAGGAATGGGAGGCTTTTGTTTTAAATTCAGGGGATCAAATACCATTCCTGATCCACTTCTGTCTCACCTTTGGAATACATCCACCACCACAGGTGGAGCACTAACAGCTCCTCTAGCCTGTAGGTAGCAAGATTCCCAGAATCTTATTTCCTGTGGGACATATTTACAAGATTTATAAGATTGCATCCTATAACAAGGAAAGGGCAAACCAAATTAACCAGGCAGAAGAAACCTTTATTCCTTTTCTCTTTGACAGAAGAAACTCCTGTATTTACTCTGCTGACTGAAATGTAGCAGATATAACTCTGATGAAGTTATATCTGCTTACAAGTCTCACTCCAAACTGACTTAACTGCTGCCAAAGAACACAACTAGTCCAGATTTTTTTCAAGGAGAGCGCACCTTGCCAGTTGTACCAGAAGAACAACAAGGGAACGAATTCCTTCACTCATCAAGCAGTTCAGCTTGAGTTCCTCATAGATTAAATGGAGCACACAGAAAATGACTGGGATGTGGGGGAAGAGAAGAGTGGTGGAATCCAAGCAGTGGTTGTGTGAAAGGTTATCCTTAGGAACTTTGGCTTCCAGTGGATCCAGTCGCAGAGCTTTAGCCAAAGGGTGAGACTCGATGTTTTTATGGTAGTCAGAATTTAGTAAATACTCCCAATCCTGGTAAAACAAACATAATAGGTAATAGAGCGCTTCATACTGGATTGTTATGTTGGAATAAGCATTTTGGCACAATGATAACTGAGCAATAACAGAAATAATGTTTTAAAAGGTATGTATTAGTATGACATGCTTGAATTAAAAAAATGATTGAGGTATCTTAAATATAATTAGCATATTGCAGAATGGCATTTCATTGGGAATAATAATTATAATAATAATGTATTACATTTACATGCTGCCCAATCCTCAGCAACTTTGGGCAGTTTATAAATTGTTAAAAATGTTTAAAACAAGGAACAATACAAAAACACAAAAACAACACAAAACAAAAGAACAGAGATGGCAGAGAAAACAAACCCAGATGGGAACAAGAAAAAGGAAGAAAAGGAGCATCAACTGTCCTTGCCAAAGGCCTGGGCAAAGAGCCACTTCTTCAAGGCCCTTCGAAATACCAGTAGGGTGGGGATTGTTCGAATCTCAGGGGGAACCTCATTCCAAAGGGGAGGCACTGCTACAGAGAAGATACATTTTCAGGATCCCGATAAGAGGCATTGTTTAATCAATGGAACCCAGAGTGCACCAACCCTGCCAGATCAAACCGGCAGGGCAAATACTATGGGAGACAGGTGGTCTCTCAAGTAACCAGGCCCTATGCTATATAGGGCTTTATAGGTAGTGACCAACACCTTGAATATCACCCAGAAACAAACTAGCAACCAGTGCAGGTTGTGAAGCAGAGGTGTTACATGGGCATACTGAGGCCTACCCATCACTACCTGTGCTGCTACATTCTGGACCAGCTAAGGCTTCCAGGTGGACTTCAAGGGCAGCCCCATGTAGAGTGCATTGCAGTAGCCAAGCCATGAGGTGGCCAAGGCATGCATGACTATCTGAAGGGCCCACGAAGTAGAAAAGGGTGCAACTAGTGCACCAGATGAAGCTAGGAAAAGCCTTATTTGTTAGATATTGTTATCTTTTTAATACCTAATGATTCTCTTTAGTCCAGTTCAGAAATATGGGCTCCTTCTAATGGTGAGATCAGAAGTGTGCCCAGCTAGGACTTTGTTGGAGTTGTACAAGTACACAAATACATATTCGATTTCCGCCATCCTTTCCTTTTGGAATCATACATATCATACCAATCAAATGGAGGCATGATTGATGTTACATATTGCAGAAACACATTTCCACTCTCCACAACTGGAAATGTCATTATTGCAGGTTCTGAACCAGACAGCGTTTTTGTAATTAATAGAACACAGCTGCTTATTGGCAAAAATGAGTTATCTTTACCTTGTATGCAACACTTTTCCTTGACAAATTCCCTGCATTTGTCAAGCATGCTCTTCCTAATGCTTACAGTATAGTAATTAAAACAGCATTTCTCAAAATGGTGCCTTCTAAATAGTTTGGAAATCAGTTTCCATCATAGCTTATTGACTAAGATGGCTGGGATTGTGGGAGCTGGTCCTACACATCTGCAAGATGGTGGGGAACCATACACTGTAATGTTCATTTCTTTGACTTCAAACGCTAGCTCTCCTGAAATACCTGGATTTCAAATACAGTGGTACCTCGGTTCACGACCTTAATTCGTTCCGCGACTCTGGTCGCGACCCGAAATGGTCATGAACCGAATCAAATTTTCCCATAAGGTTCAATGTAAATACGGTTAATCCGTTCTGAACCATATGTTGTTTTTTTTTAAACCGCAAAAATATGACACAAAGTACAGTACGAAGAGAGAGAAAGCTAACCTTGCTCGACGCGACTCCCAGCGTGGAGGACAGGAAGGCGGGTGGGGAGGCAGTTACTGCTTGGAGGGAGAGTCCCCCTCCCTACAGGAAGCCGCGACCATGTGTCACGGGAGGGAAAATGGCTGCGGATCCTGTTCGTCACCCGATCCGGCGTTCGTGAATGGAGGTAAATTTTTGCGGCCAGAGCTGTTCATGAACCGAATTGTTCGTGAACAGATGCGTTCGTGAACCGAGGTACCACTGTAGTAGAGTTTTGCAAGACTTCCCTAAGATTTGGGAGAGCTCCCTGCTATAAGAGTAAAAACTGCTGGGCTAGGTAGACTATGGCCTGACTTGGTACAATACATACATACATAATTGTAATTAGAGATATGCAAACTATTTAATGTTTTAAATAACTCATTTGATTTTACTGTAAGTATTCCAAGCTCAAAAGAAAGTTATTTCAACCTTGCACCATTTCCAATAAGGTCAGAACAACATCGGAACATTGGAAAAGTGTCAGAAAACTTCCAACAAGGTCAGGGGGGTTTGTGTGTGCATACGTGTGCCTTCAAGTCAGTCTTGACTCCTGGGCAGTTGACAAGTCCATGCAGTTTCTCAGCAAGATTTTTGGAAATAGTTTGCCATTGCCTTCTTCCTAGTGCTGAGAGAGACTAGACCAGTCACCCAGCTGGCTTCATGCCAAACACAGGATTAGAACTCACCAGTTTCTAACCTGGTACCTTTAACCACTGCACCAAACTGGTCTCAAGAACAGAATAGCCTGTTTCAAACTCAAAATAATTGTTTTACACATCTCTATTCATTAATTATATCCATTCCATCAGTAACAGATGGAATCGAAGATTACAAGTGAAGCTACTACTTATTAAATAATAAATCAACAAATTATATTAGCCTTAAGACCAAAACAAGTCTTTCTTTTTTTTTGCTGTATATATACATATCCATAAAGCAAACATTCCTGAATAATATGAATACAGACATCTCTAACCTGCCTGGAATGATTAATTAATTAATTCTTCTCTTACTTCATCTGATCCTGTTTCTGAAGGCCGGGCTTTTTTGGGAGCAATGACTGGAGAAAGAGATCCTTCAAAATCAAGCTGAAATGAACAGAAAAAGAAATAAGGACACAGGCATTTGTATATTATCGAGTCAATTGTGATGAAATGCAAAACTTCCACATACAATTTGCTGTTATTCCTTTACATATTTTCTGCTCCAAATAATTGAAAGGACTGAATAAATTACTGTATCTCCTAGTTCACAAATTACAGAGGACTCAAAACATTCACTGATCCTTGCAATTCTGTTTAAAAACTAAACACTTCCCATTTAATGGAACCAACTTATAAATAAAAAAGCTGGACACAATGGGACCATGGAGAAGCAATCAGAGATATACTCCACCTTAACTGGATGGTGAATTGTCTCCAGAAAACAATTTACTATATAGACTCTTGACAACAAAGTATGCAACAAAGATGGATAATTATACATGTAAAAAAGGCAGTTTATGAATTATTTTCACATACCAGTTCTTGGTACAGTAACACAGATTTGGTGTTAATAACTAGTGCAGTAAGAGAAAAAATTCTAATAAAACTAACATGTTAACGTATTTAAGGGATGGCCTCTGGAAGATTGCAGATGAGATCTGACCTCTGACAACACACCAAACTCAAATCAAGTTGTAGACTGTTGTTGCTGTTGTTTATAAAAACATCTTCCTGTGTTTCATTCACAGGGAAAAGATTTGTAAGTTGTAAAAAACAGAAAATTCAGTGTTACACTTATATGATAAATTCAAAATAATAACAACTCTATGTATCAATTATTTCTATTCACACACACAAAAAATCATTATGAGCAAATGGTCCTGTAATAGAATTGCATTTCAGCAACACATATGCATCTAAGATCTAGTTTAATCTAAGATCCATGTAAAACCAAATAATATTGTGTATTCAATCAAATAAAAAGCATTACAACATTTCTGCAAAATATAGGACTCCAAAGTAAAACATGGGGAATAGATGGAAACTCGGGGGAAGAACCGTGCAACATTATTTCAATAGTATATCTAATAGTAGCAAGGCACATACTATCTTACTAAGGGTATCTGAAAATAATAAGCACTTGTAGAGAATGACTTTTCCAAATGTTTTCTTAATATTAGCTAGTGGCTAGAAGTCACAGAATCAGAGTGTAGGGATTAGAAAGGACCTTGAAGATCATCTTACTAGAGCATCCCAAACAGATGGCTATTCAGTCTTTGTTTAAACACCTGCAGCAAAGGTAACATCACCACTTTCCAAGGCAGCCACTGTCATGTTATAAGATTACAAGGTCACTTACATTGCGCGTCCATGCCACTCTCTCTGTGTTATAACCCATCATGTTCATGAGACAGGTCACAAATAAGGTCCACTCTGAATAGTAGCTTGGCCCTCCAGGTGCATTGTAGGCATTATACCATCTGACAAGTATTTGGACAGCAACCTCTTTGGGCAGGATACTCTTAATGCCTTGTAAACATGTTCTGACTATTCAAGGTAAGGCAGGAGGGACAAAAAAAGAATGTAAATTAATAATCCAGAACCCACTTATTTGTAAGACAAAGGCTGATTCTATGCTGCAGTTGGCATAAACAAGGCATATAAAATTATTTTAGCATAAGATCAGGTTGCATATTTCAATGAAATCAAAGTCACTAAACTTCACATTGCATGTGGAAGATTGTGGCAGGTTTCCAAGAAAAAGTGAGACGAAAAATAGCATTCTTTTAACATTAGCAGGGGTTTTTTTCATTTTGCAGTTAGTTAGAGCAATGAGATGTTAAGCTTCTCAGATTACAAGCAATTCTAATGATGTTTTGGCTTTTAATTTGCTCGATTCCATAGCAGTTCTTAATAAAAAGGAAAAGTAGCGTATGGAGTTAACATCATACCTAATTCTGAAGTTGCAATTTCAGGAATGGTGATTCTAACCATTGAGCCATTACTAAATTCCTAGAAGAAGAAAGATTATATCATCCCACAGGGAGTAGATTCAGCATCTGCAATATATATTATTATACAAACTATAGCAGATTTAAGATATCCCCAAAGGCCATTAGAAAGCTGCTGTCTCCAGCCTTGTGTGGGTTTTAGTTAGAAAGGATTCAATTTTTATCCTGCCTTTCTAATTGTTCAAGACACCTAATATGCCAAGCAAACTAAAGCACAAGGAGGCATCACTTTATAAAATAATTTAATGATATACACATTAAACAGCTCAACAGAGCAAAAAATGACCACAAAAAACATAATCCATAGAACACTTTCATGTACAATAAATTCCCACAGTATAGACTTGGCTGATTTAAAAGTAATAATATTAAAAATAAAATGTACACAGGTAGTCATTTGGTGACCACAATTGGGACCGGTCATTAAGCAAAGCAGTCGCTAAGTGAAATTGTGACCATGCTTATGATCTTACTTCAGCTTTTCTTTGCTTTACAGACCTGTGACGGTCATAAATGCGAGGATTGGTCGCAAAGTTTGTTTATTTATTTATTTATTTATTTATTTATTCGATTTGTCCCCGCCTATCTCCCCTACAATGGGGGACTCTGGGCGGCTTACAAGTTACTTTTTCATCACCATTGTAACAGCAAACAGCCATTGTACGAGGCAGTCACTAAATGAGGACCACTTATATATCAATTGTACTAATATGCTGGACTTCAATTTTTAGAAACCTTAGTCAATACAGCAAAAGCTATCTGCCTATTACAAGGACTGTAGACCACCATAACTATGAACTGCCAGATTGGAAAAGGCTTCCAGATAACAGCACTTGATCTTTGATTACAAATTTGTGGGTATCGTTAAAACTGTATATGTTACAAAAAGCTTGGTAGTAAAGTCACAGACTGCCTCTCTAAAATAACGCAAGTTTTTTTTTTCTTTTAAAGTTCTGACAGGTTCCACTGCTGTCTCAGAATTCTTGAAGTACCTGGTACTCTTATAAGATAAAGCAGAACCTAAAGATCCATTTATATTGCATTTCTTTGATGAAGAACCTGAATACAATGATATACTTGCTGCTTAGCCACACATCTTTATACTCTCCTTGATTTCAGAACTAGTAAAGCATACCATCCAATTTCTCTACTACAAACACAGAATATTTTTATGTCTGCTAATTACAGTAAACATTTGAGGGATTAAAAATCAATTAATCCTATAGCAGTAGATCACTCACTGCATTATACCATGCCATAAAATGTACTTAGGTAAAAGAAACTTGCATAAGTACCTAAGTACTATCATACTAAGGACACAGACAGGGTTCCTTGGACCAATACTCTCAAATGCTTTGATCTTTATTTTTCCAATAGTCACAGTGAATATTTGCTAAATGTATATTATGGCCTACTTCTAAAGCAGTTTTAGGCTCAAACCTGTTAGACAGCAGTTGTATTCAGCTGTGTTTCCAGTTCTCCAGGCATGTCCCAGTGTTAGTAAATCCCTTATTTCCTCAAGATACAACCCGGTTTAACACAGAAACAGTGGGTTAATACTTACATCCAAACCACCAACAATAGCTTGAATAAATCTTCAAACCATATTTTAGAAATTCAGATACAAGTGATGTTTGAGCAAATCATTCAATTTAAAGAGTAAAACTTACCAGAGTCACTCTGTTCTGAACAGGATCTCTCACAGAATGAATAAAAGTTGAAAGTTGCTGAAAAGTACAATCATCGATATAAGAGGACTCTTGAAGTTTGGAAGAATCCCTCAACTCTGGAACAGGAGACAGCACACCTTGCTATAAAAGGAGAAAATGTTTTGTAGTTATAAAATAAAATTATTAAATAAAAATCATTACAGGAAATCATAGTTGGAAAAAATCTCAAGAAATGATGTAGTTCAGCCCTCACTCAAAGAGCAACTCCCGCTGACTGCTATGTGAATTAAACATGAATAACATGTAGCTCCAGAGAATTTGCTGAATTTCACTGGTGAGTAGCAATGGGAACAGCAGTCCATCAATAACTGGAGCGCACACTGCCTAAAGCTAATAAAGTCCTAGTTGAATTTGGCTTCTGATGACTTCCATGCAGTTTTCTTCACCTGTAATCAGGCCTAGATTTGTATTTTTTGGACTCTGTAATAAAATACTGTGTGTAATTCTCAGTATAGACCAGTATTTTTCAAACTTGGCAACTTTAAGATGTGTGGACTTCAACTTGCAGAATTCCCCAGCCAGCATGTTGGCTGAGAAATTCTGGGAGCTGAAGTTCACACATCTTAAAGTTGCCAAGTCTGAAAAACACTGGTATAGACTAATTACAGTCTTGAGCACTGACAAACTGGAGTAAGCAATTTGGCATCTATGTATAAAGAAGTCTGAGTAACTGCCAAGACAAAGCCACTCTAAGGAAAAAAGAAAAAAAAAACACCCAGTAAGGCAAAATTCCTGAATTACTTCTTTAACGTTAATATATAGAGATGTGGGAAAATATGCAATACAAGCCTTGCCAGCAAAAGAAATACCATTATTTCTTACCTCATCTAAGGGCCCCAGGTGTTTATTCAAAGGCTTGGAAGGAGTACTGATACTATCCAGAGGAGTGCTTGGACGAGGCATTTGATTTGACATTGTCATTGACGGAGCTGGTAAACCAGGTATAAATACTTTTCCTACCTTTTAATAGGAAGTAGAACAAACAGTTGTTTCAATACAGGTAACTTTTAAAGGGTAAAATATTTTTAAGATGACAAGCTTAAGCAATTAATTAACCTAATTAATCTAATAATTAATTAATCTAATTAATCTAAAACAGTGTTCTTCAAACCTGGCAACTTTAAGATGTGTGGACTTCGACTCCCAGAATTCATGCATGAAATGATCTAGAAAGCCAGAACAAGATGTATACTTAACAACTAATCAACTGAGTATTGAGAAATGTCCATGTAGAATTGAATAACGTCTCATGTGTGAAAGCAAAAACTAGCAAAATCTGAAGCAAAGACTTCTGATTTACCATATACAGGTGCCAACCACTCCTCCGCTGAGAAATGAACAGCTCTCAATTCATTACAATGTAAGGAAGACAGAAAGAACCTGGGATTCCTGTATATAGAGCTTAAATCTTAAGAATCCGCAATTGTGTGTTTTCTTGGTTATTAAGGATTTTTCTAATATCTGCAATGAAAGTATTTTATCAAGCTGTGTTCTTGAATCTTTAGCTCCAAATCTTCTAGCTCAAGTATCCGTCTGAATGAAGCCTGACAATACGAAGCTACCTTAGATTCTACCTTAGGTACTACTTAGCCTTGTAGTACCTACTCAAAGACTGGCAATCTCGGCACACCAGAGACACAGCAAAATAAATAAATAACGCACCAAATCTGGCAAGATCACCAAATCTTGGGATCTGTCTCCTCTCACTCTGAGATTATGCAAGAATGTATGTCTAGAATGTATGTTTAAAAATCTCATGAGACTTTTGGTTATTTTTTTTTAATTACCGAGTTGAGAGAAATATTCTCTACAGTACAACAGAGGGCCTGGTTCCTTCCAATACAATGTTGCCCTCCCCTGTCAGTAGTTGATTTAGTGGTCAGCTTTTGAATTTCCTGTTCCCTCATTTTAATTCTTTTTCTTCTTCTGGCACATTTTCTACTGGAAATTGCCCTTTTTGTGTTGTTTCTTTCCTGAGGGATAGGATTTTTAGTATAAAAAAAGAAAAAACTTGCACAGGGTGGAAAAATTAAAAAGCCACTCCCTCTTTTATTGTTGACTGCAACTTCCATTTCTTATATTCTTTTTTCAAAAATGAGTGGGGGTAGGGAAGCAGAAAAAACAGACATGACTATCACATGTCTGACCCTTAGTCTCACTGAAATAGAGGCAATTAGTAACAGAGTACATCTGAAGAAAACAAGATTCATGCAAGATATAATGAAAGGGAAATGGAAAGAAGAACAGAGATGCTATTACACAAAGGGGAAACAAAGAAAGGAGAGGGCACATAAACAGAATAGAAAAGGTTCACGTAAGATGGGAAAGAGGAGAGAAATGTTACAAACGAAACGATGGATAAAGCACACGTAACCTGTTAATGAAGAGAAATAAAGTACATACTCGAACCACTCCAGTATATAGCACTAAGTTTCCATTGCCTTCCAGAACCAGCATTGTATCAACGTTCTGTAAACCCATAAAATGAAGAGAATACATTAATCTGCAATTATATGGGTGAATGCTGTCAATTAATATAAGTTATATGAGGTTCACATACTCATACTTACATCAACTGGAGCTGCATCCTTTGCCTGGATGTTGGTAACGGCACCAAAGATCAACTGTGACTTGTCATTACTCTGTTGAAACTTTACACAACTAAAAGTAGGGGTGGGAGGAACAGAAGAATCTTACATAAAAATGACTGCAGTACAAGAGGAGCAAATGTACGCTGTCATTTTTCTAGAAAACAAAAATGTCTGTCAATCAGATACAATACAATACACATAAATATTGCTATTTGACCTAACGCATCAGATTATGATGGAATGTATTTAGCCTTGACATTATGAATAACAGAGCTTACCTCTGGTTTGGAGCAAATATCTGAACTGGCAAGTTATGCTTTGCTATTAGGTAATGACAAAGAATCAGAAACCATGATTTGTACATAGGTTATAAGCCATGGGCTGTTAAGAACAGTTTGGCATAACTGAATGGTAAATCATAGGGTATCCACTTTAGCTCCAGAAATGAAACTTCTGAGTAGATTCACCCAGATAATTGCAAATTAATACATGAAATGGGCAAAAAGTTCAAATAATGGTTTTCCTATGCATTTGGGAAACTAAGCTGTATATATAAATTTATAAAATAAATAAAAATAAATAACTATCAAAACATACTTACCGCAACTGGAGCTGGGATTCCACTAAATAGCACAAAAATCTTTGCCCACAAAAATCAGTTGTAATAAATACTTTGGAGGCTTGAGAATTCTTCTCCCTATCAACATTTATAAGCAAAAAATAATAAATATAGGCTTCTTCAAGTAAGAAACTTAACTATTTAGCCTATCAGTCTAAACACTAAACATACATGTATATGTATGAACTCAGAAGGAAGTGACATTGAGTTCAGTCAGATAGAAGATACAATTCTGTATCTCCTTACCTGGAAGTAAACACTAATTAATTCAATGGGGTTTATTTTTGAGTAGACAGAAACAAATTTTCATTTAGTTACATCATTTATATCCTTCCCATTTCAATTAGGTCTGGGTTCCTCACATTAAACTATATATATATTATAATGTCTTAATATTCTACAGAAGGTTAGAAAACAAAATAGTTATTCTGATATCTGGGTTATGTGTTATCATAATTCAGTAAAGACAAAGCAAGAATCAGGTTAACTCCTTATTAGCTTCAGTGTGACCATGAAAAAAGTAACACATTGTGTCAATTTTTCTTAAGTATTTTGAACTCACTTTTCATCTCTTTCACGCTATATTCTACTACTAGTAGCAGAGAAGAGGACAGAACTTTCACCAAAATACAGCATTTCATTCATGGATTGTTGCAGGCAATTTAAGTTTCAGGATTTTGGGGACCATATTTCTTCTGAATGTTTCATATATGCTTATCTTTTGTAACTGTCACTGGTAAGGAGATAACCTGATTCTTGCTTGTCTTTATAATGTTTATCAGGTTTTAACAACTCTGTTTTGTTTCTAAAGTAATTCCATTATGTTAATTAGTGAAGAAATAAACTGAAAATCTTTGGTCAGGTAATGAACCATGTAAGTGGCTAAATTAGAGTACATTAAGATTCTTAATATTCTATTTTGAAAAATCCTGCTTTTCTTTACACCTCTAAACATTATACATTATTGGAAATACAATATCACATGACATTTTATTATCTTCTTTATACAGCCCAAAGGCAAAACATAGGCAATCACACGATATTGTAATTGATCTTCATTGATCATATAAATCTAGCAAATCATTTCAACCAACAATTATTTATTTATCAAAGTATCCATATTGTGGGGAAAAACACTATTAATACTATTTATTGTTTAGCTGTATTTTACTTCACAATAAGCCTGTAATCCTGGCTTATCAAGTCACAATGTGAATGTTCACTCATGTGAACACAATGTTGTCCTGTCATTCATACAAGAAGGTAAACATATTAGTCAAAGATATCTGAGATAGTGGCTTACTGCATCAAAACCAGTCAGGGTTGCAAGACAGTTTCAAGTCAGAGGTTGTTATAAGCTTCAGCTAACTGCATGCAATAAACTACAGATAGTCCTCACTTAACTACCCTAATTAGGACCAGCAACTCTGGTGCTAAGTGAAGTGGTTGTTAAGCAAAACATCATGTGACCGCCCCATTTAGTGACAGCAGTTCTGGCAGTCCTGGTTGCGGTTGTTAAGTGAATCACCAGCAGTTGTTAAGCTGGACATCGCAAGACCACGACTTGCAACCTCCTCCAGCTTCCCCATTGACTTTGCTTGTCAGAAGCCAGCTGGGGAAGGTTGCAAATGGTGATCATGTGACTGCAGGATGCTGCGACCACTGTAAATGCGCAATGGTTGCCAAGCACCCCAATCACAATCACATGACTGCAGGGACACTGCGATGGTCATAAGCACGAGGACCAGGTATAAGTCACTTTTTTCAGCACTATTGTAACTCCGAACAGTCACTAAACAAATGGTTGCTAAGCGAGGACTACCTGTTATCATCTTTGATTCAGATGTTACATTATCTTTCCCACACTGTTTTCCTATACCCACAAGCAAGAAAAGTTCAAAGCTTTTTCACACTGTTTAACCCCCAAATAACTGGCTTATCATTACATGCAAAAATATGGCCACATAAAGTATCCTTCTCTGAAAGTTAAACCATTTAGTTTGAGGAAGTCAGGACTCTGTAAAAACTATTTTTTGATGGAATAGATTCTTCCACACCTAGTGGTAGTGAAGGCTTCTGTCCACAGATGGTCTATGCAAAGCTCTGGAACAATAAGTTCAGTTTCTGGGGCAAGAAAAGACTCAGTAGCACTGTTCGGAGAATGGCAGGCACTGTGCCTCCTAGGAGACTGAACATGACTGGAGAAGTTGAATCTCTGCACCCCTGAGAAAGAATGTACCCCTAAGGCTGGAGAATGAGATCGGCTGCAAAAGACAGAGAAATATATTTATTTTCTCTATGAGAATGTACATGTACAGCATATAGCTTCTCTTTCCATCAGAGGCCAAGATTCTTACATGTTGGGATTTCAAATGCTACAAACTAAGAACATAATATAAGAACATAAGCAATGCCCTGCTGGATTGGAACCTAGTCCAGCAGTCTGTTTTCACAGTGGCCAACCAACTGCACAAGGAAGCCACTAGTCGCCCAACAAATGGTCTTTAGATGCAGGCACGCTGCCATCAAGGCTAACAGCCATCCCCATTACTTTAATGAATCAGTCCAACCCTATTTTGAAGCCAGGCAAACTGGTGGCCAGCACCACATCTCATGTTAACTACTACTACAGAACAAGGATTTCTATATACCAATAAAGTAAATGACATAAAATACTATATGCATTTATGGCACTATATAAATACAAGATAACTGTGACACTGAAATTATTCAGGGTTACTCGAGAACTGAGAAGGAGAAATTAAGAGACCAAATACATATGACTCTCTAAAGCAGGAACTCCAAAAAATTAAAAAATTGAAAACCTCACTTAGTTTTATAGTTTACAAAATAACCATAGATAAAGGAAACACAGATCTCAGCAGCATGCATGATTCCTGCTATAATTATAATCCTGAAATAAGAGAAAGTACTAGGACAGCAGAAAGTGAACATCCTACCTCAAAGCTGCCATGTTGGAAATGGAAGGCGAACGGGAGTGGATGCTGGGGGATGATGCCGACCTGCTTTGGCTACAAATAGAGGAATAGTTCTGGAATGGTGAAGCCATAGGTGAGTCACCCTTAGATAGATTCTTAAGATGGACAGTGAAGGAACTGCTGGCAGCTGCATGCTGTGGGGTCCATGCCTGCTCAGAGACCTTCAAGACTGCACTCTGCTCCTACAGATAAATAAGAAACATGTTTGTGTAATTAAAATAATCATGTGCATAACATCACTACAACAGGGTTAAAAAAGTTGCCTTTCAGATGTTCTAAACTATCACTTCCATACATTTCCATACATTTCCAGTAACCCAGCCAATGGTCATTGATTATGGGTTAGGGTTCTAAAACCTAATATCTAAAACCTTAGGAGGCCACTGGGTTGTTGACCTCTGTATATAAATCTAACTCTACAACTCAACATATTTTCATGAACATGACAAGCTACACAGAACGACTCACAGAGTAGGTAAGTCATCAATTATCCTCCTTGTTTTCAATATTCAATATCCACTATTTCAATATTAGCTTTTTATCTCTATCTTATTTTTGTAAATTTTTAGTTTTTATAACTTTTATAACTTTTATAACTTTTAAACCTTTTATAATTAATTATGTATTTTGATTTTAGTGGTTGTAAGCCGCCCAGAGTCCCCCGTTGTAGGGGAGATGGGTGGGGACAAATCAAATAAATAAATAAATAAACAAATAAACAAATAAATACATAAAATTACCATGCTTGCTTTACCCTCATTTTTTTACCTCTGCTTTTACTCTTCGAAGGGCCCAGATAGAATGCAAGCACTGAGTGGCATCATACGTCATGAGAATGGAGGGCTCAGCATTGAGGAAAACAATTCTCATGGAATAGTCAGCAACATACTGTATTCTGGCAGAGGCAAACAAACCTGCTAAGTAGAGAGAGGATCGAACTGATTCCTTGTCAAGATACATGATTTAAGAACAATATCCCAAAAGAAGTATCTGGAATTCCCATAGATATCTTAACTATCCCCTATAATAGAATGCAGAAGTTTGTGTTTCTTTCATGAAAATGTATTCATCAATCCTGTCATGAAAAGCTGAGTAGGAACTGTTAACTGAAACATGGGATTTGTATGACAACAGGTGACAGTCACCTGTGTTGAAGAGAGTACACTGTATTTCTAAATATTCACAGACTATAAAGTGTGGTGCCGGAGTTAATGCACTCCAAAGAATGCAAACCCATTACAGTGGAACCTCGGTTCACGAACGCATCTGTTCACGAACAATTCGGGTCACGACCAGCTCAGGCCGCAAAAATTTACCTCCGGTCGCAAACGCCGGATCGGGTGACGAACAGGATTTGCGGCCATTTTCCCTCCCGTGTCACGTGGTTGCGACTTCCTGTAGGGAGGGGACTCTCCCTCCAAGCAGGAAGCGTGGCCATTTTCCCTCCCGAGCAAGGTTAGCTTTCTCTCTCTTCATACTGTACTTTGTGTCATATTTTTGCGGTTTTTTAAAAAAAAAACATGGTTCAGAACGGATTAACCATATTTACATTGAACCTTATGGGGAAATTTGACTTGGGTCGTGACCAGAAATTGGTTGGCGACCAAATTTGGGGTAGGAACGGATTAACTGTATTTACATTGAACCTTATGGGAAAATTTGATTCCGGTCGCAACCATTTTGGGTCGCAACCAGAGTCGCGGAACAAATTAAATTCATGAACCGAGGTTCCACTGTACCTATTAAATTAAAAATGAAATTCTTATAAATTTTAATGAAGCCTGAATCAATGTGTGGCCTTTAATAGCTAGGGAAGGGCAGGAGGATCTAAGCCATCTACAATTTTTCTTCCTTAGCTATTTTCTTCCCTTAGTCAGTAACACCAAGAGGAAACACTGGATTTGTCCTGTCCTAAATGTTATATAAGGATTCTGTATATTTTTGTTTCCAAGCCACACTGGTATCAAGGGCTAGATTGGCACCTGCCTGGCTCATTCTTAATAAAAATGAAGGAGGTATTAGGATTATCCCTACCATTATTGCTATGGTTTGTATTTCCTTAGAATAAAATATTTCATGTTAAAGAGAGTCTGATTTATTATTCTTGTTGTTTCAAATCTTTATAACTTGCTACATTTTATAAGTAACATTAATTATAAATGAAATAAATCAAATTTTCAACTTATGCCCCTGTAATTTTTCTCCTTTCTATGACTGTTATGTCCCTTTTTCTTTTGTAACTGAATTCCACCAATGAAAAAAATGGAACAAGCTTTGTCAACAAAATATTATTTTTATAAAAAGTAAAGTCTAGCCACCTCCAAGTCTAGCTTGACTTTGGGTGACTTCATGGACATGCCCATGTAATTTTTTTTTTTTTTTTTGGCAACAACATACAGGTGAAACTCAAAAAATTAGAATATCGTGCAAATGTTCATTTATGTCAGTATGGCAACTCAAAAGGTGAAACCAATATATGAGATAGACGCATTACATGCAAAGCGAGATATGTCAAGCCTTACTTTGGTATAATTGTGATGATTATGGCGTACAGCTTATGAAAACCCCAAATTCACAATCTCAGAAAATTAGAATAGTGTGAAAAGGTTCAATATTCTAGGCTCAAAGTGTCCCACTCTAATCAGCTAACGAATCCATAACACCTGCAAAGGATTCCTGAGCCTTTAAATGGTCTCTCAGGCTGGTTCAGTAGGAATCACAAGCATGGGAAAGACTGCTGACCTGACAGTTGTGCAGAAAACCATCACTGACACCCTCCATAAGGAGGGAAAGCCCCAAAAGGTAATTGCAAAAGAAGTTGGATCTTCCCAAAGTGCTGTATCAAAGCACATCAATAGAAGGTTATGTGGAAGGGAAAAGTGTGGGAGAAAAAGGTGCACAAGCAGCAGGGATGACCGCAGCCTGGAGAGGATTGTCAGGAAAAGGCCATTCAAAAGTGTTGGGGACTTTCACAAGGAGTGGACTGAGGCTGGAGTTAGTGCATCAAGAGCCACCACACACAGATGGATCCTGGACACGGGCTTCAAATGTCGTATTCCTCTTGTCAAGCCGCTCCTGAACAACAAACAACGTCAGAAGCGTCTTACCTGGGCTACAGAAAAAAAAAAAAAAGAACTGGTCTGTTGCCCAGTGGTCCAAAGTCCTCTTTTCTGATGAGAGCAACTTTTGCATCTCATTTGGGAACCAAGGACCCAGAGTCTGGAGGAAGAATGGAGAGGCACACAATGCACGATGCTTGAAGTCCAGTGTGAAGTTTCCACAGTCTGTGTTGATTTGGGGAGCCATGTCATCTGCCGGTGTTGGTCCACTGTGCTTCATTAAGTCCAGGGTCAACGCAGCCGTCTACCAGGAGATTTTGGAGCACTTCATGCTTCCTTCTGCAGACGAGCTTTATGGGGATGCTGACTTCATTTTCCAGCAGGACTTGGCACCTGCCCACACTGCCAAAAGTACCAAAACCTGGTTCAATGACCATGGGATTACTGTGCTTGATTGGCCAGCAAACTCGCCTGACCTGAACCCCATAGAGAATCTATGGGGCATTGCCAAGAGAAAGATGAGGGACATGAGACCAAACAATGCAGCGGAGCTGAAGGCCGCTATTGAAGCATCCTGGTCTTCCATAACACCTCAGCAGTGCCACAGGCTGATAGCATCCATGCCACGCCGCATTGCGGCAGTCATTGCTGCAAAAGGGGCCCAAACCAAGTACTGAGTACATATGCATGAGGTCTGATATTGTTCTATTTCCAATCCTTGTGTTACTGATGTCATGTAATATTCTAATTTTCTGAGATTGTGAATTTGGGGTTTTCATAAGCTGTATGCCATAATCATCACAATTATAGCAAAGTAAGGCTTGACATATCTCGCTTTGCATGTAATGCGTCTATCTCATATATTGGTTTCACCTTCTGAGTTGCCATACTGACATAAATGAACATTTGCACGATATTCTAATTTTTCGAGTTTCACCTGTAGTAGTAGTCTGCCATTATCTTTTTCAATAACTTTCCATCTTAGCTTACAGCCCTATATTCTCTAGAGGTCTCTCATCCCAGTACTAAACAGGTCTAATCCTGCTTAGCTTCTGATAAGGTTAGCCAGCTGCTGAGATGTTTTCTGATAATCCTTTTCCAATTTAATGTTTTCCAGATGTGTTGTACTACAATTCTCATCATCCCAACCTGTGACTTGGCTTATGGGGGTTTGTCATCTAAAATATCTAAAGGGCACCAGACTAAGAAAACCTAAACAAGTCAAAGTTTACTGTTCCCATCATTTACGTCTTCAATTCCAAGAGAAATATCAGATACATATATTTGAACTCATATTTACAAATAATTCAGTAAATATCCAAACATCTCATATTTTTAAAAGCTACCAAGTGCAGAAAGTAGCCAACATAGCTAAATGTCTCTGATTACAGCTAATCTAAAAAAAAAATTTTTCTTTCTGTGCATTATACAATTTACCTCCAGACTTACAAACCATTGGTGTTATTTCATCTAATGGGTGGAGCATGCTGAACATGGTAGGCAAAGGTTCTCTAAAAAAAAATGAACAAAAATTCTAAATATTGCCACAAGTGCTTTGATAAACAACTTAAAATTGAAGGCCACGTCCCAAAATTATCATAAGCTCCAATGTGACAATTTGCATAATAGCAGTGAACTGTGATTTAATCCGAAATGTTCTAATAAGTTAGGCATACAAGTTAAGGTAGAAGGAAGTATGAGCCTATGCACACACATGTACATTTGCATTATTCCCAACCATTCTTCTGAACTATAGTTTGGAAACTGGAAATATAGTAATTATGATATATTAATTGTCTTCCTATTTCACTTTTTTCTGACAGTTCAGTGCAGCTTATTTGAGAAGTTCTTCTCAATTTATCGCTATAACAACAACCTTGGGAGATGTGTTAAGATAAGAGAGAGTAACTGGTCAAAAGTCATCCAGTGAGCTCTGTGGCTGATTGAGGATGTGAATAGCTTAACCATTACTGACTTGCTGGATACAGCTTATAAATTGCAATTTTAATATGCATTAGTTTGCATTCATATATCATGGGATCTTTAGCAGACAATGAAGTACAAATGAAAGTTATCTGAAAATTAAAATCAGGTTTGTCTCAATCTAATTTTTCTGAATCACTAACTTTTATTTTTACTCATATCAACAGGTATGGAATTATCTTGTCAAAAGCATAGCACATGATATCATCATTCCATTTTAGTGAATCAATCCATTTCAGTGAAAATAAGACTTTCATTCTATTATGTAAGCAATGATCATCCATGTTACTTTACCTGTTTGGACTTAGAGACACTTCATGTGATGAACTACTACGTTCAAATAACAAGCCATATTTTGTTGGCCAGACATTCGCCACCTATAAAAAGTGATATTAAAATATATTTAATTACAGTGGGGAAATACTCATTTTTATCAAGCTAACAATAATTTCATGTTTTAATTATTCATCCATAATTTCTATTTTGCTGAAAAAATTGTTGAACTATAAAAGGTATTTCAAAAAATCAGGAAACTACTACAGCTACTTTTCTGGTTAGAAAAAAAGTGAAATAATACTTCAGTGCAACTTACCTGAAAGGGCAAGGAAGCAGTGTAATCCTTTCCTTCAATACTGTGGATATTTATGCAAGAGCTCTGTAATATGCAGATACATTTTTCAATTACCTGACAGCTATCTAAATTGGGAGACAAGTGAGATTCAAATTATCTTCTATTCAGCTACTTTTGTCACAGAAAGGTTGTATTTCGTGCATTGATTTCTGAAGCAGCTTCATGTCAACATACACAAAGTTTTTCCTATTCCAGATTGCAAATCAAATGGTCTAAAACATTACTTTTACCTTTATTTCTTTCAGATTTTTCCTGGGGTATAGAGAAGTCACACCACAATGCCTAAAATAAAAAATATTCAGTGAAAAAAAAATTGTTTTCTTTTATGTGTTCTGAAAATACTCCTGTATATCCACAATCAGATATTATCACATACATTATTATCATTTTGATTTTCAAATGCAGGGCTGAGTATAACTCAGCTAAAATGGCACCATCCATATATAGAAGTGAGAGATTAAAAGGCAAAACAAAATGAAGAAAACTTAGGAGAAACATATCCTGAAGGAGAAAAACTCCTCTACTCCCTCACCCCACCAAAACATTGCTAATCCACCCAGTAACCTGGTGCTTCACCCAGTTACATCACTCCTACCCTAGTGATGGGGGAAGGGGAAAACCTGCTCTGAAGCTGCATGCTTTTCATACAATTCCATGGGTTAAGCCTGGAATGCCAACATTCTGTCTTGGAGACTGAGGGCCAAATGTGCAGGATACAGGTAGTCCTCACTTACCGATGGTAATTGGGACCAGGAACTCCATCATTAAGCAACATGGTTGTAAGGCACAATGTCATGTGACCATGCCAACTTACGAGTTGCCATCATTAGGCGAATCCCGTGTGGTCACAGTGTCCTGTGGTCATGTGATTGCCATTTGAGACCTCCTGCTGGCTTCCCCATTGACTTTGCTTGTTGGAAGCCAGCAGCGAAGATTGCAAATGGCAATCACATGAACACAGGATGCTGTGACATGGTAATTGTGAGCCGGCTGCCGAGCACCCAAAGCATGATCACATGACTGCAGGGATACTGTGACAGCTGCAACTACAAGGACTCATCATAAGTACCCCTCGTTCAGCACTGTCGTAACTTCAAATGATTGCTGAACAAGTGGACATTAAACAAGGACTGTCTGTATTCCCTGACTTGTTTCTAAAGTGGGGATGTGGGCTGGTGAAGTTATGAGAAAGGATAATCTTCTTCTTTTTCACTATTTTCCTCCTGGAAATCATTTGTATCTCATGCTTCATTTTTTCAAAGTAGAATGAAAAAAGTTCTTATTATTAGCAGGGCAATAACCCTTTCAGGGGAAATTATTTTAAGCAGGAAACAACCTGCTGAGAAAAAAAATCCCTTTTTCTTAGTCATGCAGCCTTTTTCTCATATGCCACATCCCTCCAGACAGATGTTTTTTAAGCTGAAGTATATAAAAAAAAACCAGGAAATGAAATTATAAATCACATGGACATTAAGCAGTTTGTGCTAATGCAGCTTTTTATCCATTCTCAGGTCATTATTTTCAAAATAAATTTCTCCTGAGCATAAACCATAAAGATAATTATGGCCTTAACTTTCCTTGGCAACGTGCAGCTAAACAAACTCTATACAGTACCACTTTTCATACCTGCAGAACAGAGCTGTCAACAGTGAATGCTTTATAAACTGCAGAAGATTGGTTTTTACTCCCTCTGCTCCAAATGACCATGTTACCAGCCACATAGAGTTCTTCATCATACTCTACTTCTTCCCCAACCTCACTGATGCCCTTCCTTAACTTCCAACTTTCCTAAAAGGGGGGAAAAAATGAATAAATATTGCTGTACAGTAATGCTCATTTGGATCATTAGTGTGGTTTTAAAAAAACTGATGATGATACACTGCATAATCTAAGTAAGCCTTGTTCTGGCTAGTAGTTGAAGATTACTGGATTTAGCTTTCTAAAAAAACAAAAATGCAAAAATTGTTTTAAAAACCTAGCTACAGAATTTCAGATGTGTTTACTAACATCAGCTATAAAAGCAATATATGTTTTAAGTGTCACTCTTTTGTTTTCCTGGACTTCTCACCAATTTTTGGTACTAGTATAGTATGTTTCTGGATAAAATATATTTAATGGATGAGACAGCACAATTATAGCAGTTAACTGCTATTAACATAACTTAATCTGATAAAAAATATCAGAATGTTTGTTTCTTTTAGAACAGAATTGTTGATATAATCAAAAGTAGAATGTAGAAGGTATGAACCATTAAGTGGTTAAAAATAAATTCAATAAACGAATTAATCAATTGGCATCCTGTAATGATAGTCACAATATGCAGGTCTCTGTAAATCATTATGGTATTCAATATTTTAATATTATTTTACATTTAAATATTATTATAATATTTAATATTTTAGTCCTAACAAAAAATGATAGCTTTCTTCTTTAGTTAACCCATGAATGCCTTGAGCCAGCTCTAAATTTAGCTATGGTAGAAGAGAGAGAACAAAAGAGACTAAAAGTATATGAGATTAAGAGCAATCTGCAAGACAGTAAGCATTCCCAAAATACTCACTCAATAGGTCTTTAATGCTGTTGTTGTGTATCTGTTACGTTCTAAGCTCTGTAGCACCTACTTTTTGTGCTCTATTTGTGTCATCAATGATTTTATTAATTTTTTAATGTTATATCAATTCAGTGCTTACCTATGTATTTCCAAAAACTCAGAAAGATGTTTAACAGAATGTATCTCCCCTATCCTGTCCACTTTACTTCCTTACCACTTTCTTGTTCTTTGCTAAGTACATGTTTGCTATATCTTAAATGCTGCTTTCAAAAGCATTTCTACCTTGTGTTTCTCATGGATGGTAACTTCCTGAAGGGACCCCACCAAACCAGCCGCTCCATCTGACGACCAAAGTTCTGAGGCTGGTTGCAGCTGCCGTAGTTGCAGGTTCAGCGCATTAGGATGATGTTTGCAGTGGTCACGGCCAAAAGGGACAAACTCCTGCAAATCCCCTGCTGCAATCATTGTTAACCTCTCTTCATAGATGTTCGACATGAGTTCCAAATATCAACATTATTTCTAAAGCAATTCCAAAACAAAAACCAGATTACACAGGGTGCTTCAGAGCGTGCACAATACTATGCATTTCTTTCTGATTCTGTTAGCATCATTGATGTCAATGCTTCTGAAAATCATAAGTTTGTAACTAAAGAAGGATCTGAACTAAAATTTCTTACATCTAAGTCCATCTTTTCATTGTATTAGAAATTATCAACCAAAAAGTTCTTCTAAAAATTCCACCTAATAATTGATGCAAATTGTTGAGCAAGTATTTGAAATGGAATTGCTGAATTCCAAAAGATGCTGTATGTCTTTTATTTGACAAAGTAATTATGATAACACACCATTTATTATGTGTGCAGGAAAATCCTTTAGCGATATGATAAAGCAATATATGCTAATATTCTAAGATACAAAGTTGCCTTACAATAATCATAAGCGTGCTCTCTCTCTCTCTCTCTGCACACACACTCACTCTGAAGAAGGACCCAGTGAGTTAATAAAATTTACTGCCAAGTAAATGGGCATAAATTATAGCATAATGCAAAATTGTTACACCTTTTTATTGCCTATATTATTTTTAAAAACTGCAAGAGTGAGATCCTTCCTGTCTCCCTTTAGTACTACCGTTGGTATTGTTTCTACTTATGATTACTCATTTGTTGTTTCAAATAAATATATCGTCACTTTACTTTTCCCCCTCTTGGGCACATTCTTTGAAAATTTTGGAAAGAAAGCCCGAAAATGCCAACACATGCCAACTTACAAAGAAAAAAAACAACTGCAACTGTCTTCTATGTCAGTGATTACTGTGACGGCACAGATTTAAAAAACGTGACAACTACTACTGAGGACGAATGAATGAATGAGGAGTAAGGAGCACTCGGAGGACTCCCTGAGCATGCAGCGTGCAAACCAGCCCTTGATGGACTGGAAAGCTAAAGGAAGGCGGGAACTAAACTGTGGTAAGAAGGTGTGGGAGGCAAGCAGCTAGGATATAGTGACTCACTGACCTGAGTGACACAGGAAAGGGCGATCGGCTGCGGGCCTAAGCTGCAGCGGCTTCTCCCCGTGTCCCTCCTCAGATAGCGATAGCAGTTGCAGCACCGAGCCCCCACAACTTCCAGGTTCTCAAGCGGGCGCGGCCATCTTGGAATCCCATCACCGCCCGCGAGGAGCTAGGGGCGGGACTACAACGGGGATTGATGAGGTTCTAGGGTCGGCGAAAGGGAAAGCGTAGAAGGCCGCCTTTCTTCCGTTCCGTCGTTATGGAAAGAGGGCGCTGGATATGTAGAAGCGATCGAAGGAATGGAGTCTTTCGGCCGTTACTATGGTAATGAGGGGGTAAAGAAACTGTAACCCTCAGCTGTTTCTATGGCAATAGGATGCTGCATATAGGGAGGAACTAATATGGTTGGTTATAGCACAGTCCAGTGTGAACTCTGAACTCAGAGACGTCCTCCCGTTTGTCATTTGATATGTAAGGGGTGATCCATGCAAACTGGTGAAATATTGACCTGAGGAGAAGAAAACATCTTGTTTTAATCTTGGCTTCAACCATAGAAAAGCTTCCTACAACTAGAAAACTAGCACTGCAGGAAGTCATCTACTGTTGAACCTTCTACACTAGCGTTTCTCAATCTTGGCAACTTTAAGATGTGTGGCCTTCAACTCGCACAGTTCCCCAGCCACTGTATCCACACACCTTAAGGTGACTGAGAAACACTGTTCTACACTAATGTGCTTCATACTTTTTTGTTACTTGCAGAAGGGTTTGTTTGTTTTTTAGTGAATGCTTTTAAAATAAATTACGCCTTCTTGTAGTCTGAAATAATATATCCTAAGAATTCAGATCAAAATTCAATGGATTTGTGTACATTAGGCCTTATTTCTAAAATGAGGCATGTCAAGCTTGCTTGGATTTTTCTGCATCTGAAGCAGTGAGGGTAGTTTGTTGCCATCTTTTTTTTCTAAAAAGTAGTACTCAAAGCTTAATATTGATGCTAATATACCACCACCTCCCCCAGATGTGTTGGGACTACAGCTCCCATTGCCCATGCTGTGAATTAGAGCTGTAGTTTTAACATATCCAGAAGGTACCTGTTTGTTCAATAAATTAGGTGAAACCTAATCCACACTAACAGAATATTTGGCTGGCTAAATAAGCAGAGATCCAGTTCAGAGTAAATCCTATGTAATCACCCAACCAATATGCCAACTGTTAATAAAGCAAATTACTACTGTCTGTACTTCTTCTACCTTTTTTAATATATGTATAGGCCTCCCAATTCCATCCCAACTCTGGATAGAATACAACATGAAACAATTAAAAATAGATTACATAGACCATACAAAACAAATGTCTAAACACCACCAGAACAAACTTCCAATAGGGGTCCATCAACCAGCCTAACCAATGGCCTGGGGAAGAACCAGATTTTAGGGGCTTGTTTAAATAAGGTCAGGGACAGGCCTCACAAATCTCTGACAGACATCATTCCGGAGGGCAGGTGCTGTGAGAGAGCTTACTTCCCACTTAGCTTGCTTCCCTTTGATCTCACTGTTTGTAATCTAATCTCACCTAATCAAGAGAGCTTTGATTATTGGATAATTGTACCATGGATAAAATTGGATGTGTCTGATGAAATAGCGTATAGACCATGAAAGGTTATGCAGTAATAAATGTGTTAGCTTATAAGATGCAGCAAAAGCTATGCATGGTTTTACACACCTGATCCTTGCCTTTTTTCAAACCTAAAGAGGCCCAAACATTCTATCCTTTTCTTATAGAGTAATGGATTTGAGCCCTCAATCATTTTGGTTGCCCTCTTGCTATAATATGCATTTTCCAACTGTATTATATTTTCTTTCTACAGCAACCTGAGCTGTATGCAATACTGCAGATGCAGATATATGTAGATTTGTATAAGGGTATTATATGGCGCAGTGGCTTAATGACGCTGAAAGTTGCTGGCCAGAAATGGCTGACGCTTCGGCGGTTCGAGTCCAGCCTTCGCGTTAACAGGGTGAGCTCCTGTTTCCTCCCCAGCTCCTGTCAACCCAACAGGTCGAAAACTCACATGAGTAGATAAATGGGTACTCTCACTCCAGTGGGAGGAAAAATGCTGGCAGTGCCTTGCACAGAGAGACGGGACCAGTTGCCGGTAAGTGCGAAACCGCGCTCGCCCGAAAAGGGCGCAAAGCAACGGAAACCCCGCCTCCTGCGCTCGCCAGGTGGGCTATGCTCTAGGAAGGAGGCTCTGGCAAACCACTTCCGAAAAACAATTGCCTTGAAAACTGCAAGGATTCGTCCAGGCAGTCACTGCAGGGTCAGTAATGACTGAGCGCAGACAAAAAAAAAAAAAAATTATGATGTTAGCAGTTTTATGTTCAATTCTTTTCCTACTGATTCCTCAGCATCAAATTTGCCTTTGTCAAAACTGTCATACACCAAGTCAAAATCTTCATTAAGCTATTCGCTATGATCCCAATATCTTTTTCCTATCTATTTAAAGAAAGTGCCAACCTCATCAACAGACTTTAAAAATCCAGACATAAAATATTGTTATAAAATATCACCTCCATTCACATGCTCATTGACACTCTCAAAAAAATCAGTTGTTTGGTGTGGCAGGGTTTACTTTGATGGAATCCTTGCTGACTTTTTTTTTTTTTATTAAGGCATGGTCTTGTGTGTGCGCAGTAATTTTTTTCTTTGATTACTGTTTCTACCAATGTGCCTGAAACAGATACAGTGTTAATTAGCCTATAATTTCCTAGATTTCTCACCAAGCTGTTTTTAAAAATTTGTGTCATACTGGCTGTTTTTCACTCTCCTGGCACTGCACCTAGTGTAAAGGACAAGTTACCTATTTTTGCAAGGAAGTCAGCGATTTCTTTATATATATATTAAAAAAATCCCCTCTTGCCTCTATGGGTGGTATGTGTCTTCCTCAATCTCAGGTCCTGGGAGTTTGAGGGTTCTGTACAGTATCTTAGCTATTCCTAGCACTGCACTCTTCTGGACAAGAGAGCTCTGATGTTGTTCCTAGGATCTGTTGGAGCCACTCTCCCAGCTTAGGAGACACAGCCCCGAGTGCTCCTACCACCATTGGGACCACTTTGGTCTTTACTTTCCACATCCTCTCTAGTTCCTCCTTCAGGCCCTGGTACTTCTCCAGCTTCTCATACTCCTTCCTGATGTTGCTGTCACTTGGCACCACCACTGTATTCTGGTCCTTGTCTAGTACCATGATGTATGGTTGATTGGCCAGTTCCTGCCTGTCTGAATCTGGAAGTCCAACAGGATCTTAGCTCTATTATTCTCCACAACCTTCTGTGAAATCTCCCATCTGGACTTGGGAGGGTACTATTTGGTTGTGCCCTTCAGTGTATGCTGTTCCTGCCTGCACCTTACACCCTGCCACTATGTGTTGGACTGTCTCGGAGGCCTCTCTGCACAGTCTGCACCTTGGGTCCTGTCTAGTGTGGATCTGATGCTTAGTGCCTGTTCTTGTGCTGCTATGATTAGTGCCTCAGTGTTGTCTTTTAGTCCAGCCCTTTCCAGCCACTGGTAGGATTTCCCAATGTGTGTGTTTGTGTGCATGTGTATATTTCCATATATATAATTTTTATTAGAGATTTTAACATAGTAAAAGATAAACATGAAAATAGATAAAGAAATAGATAAAAGAAAAAAGAAAAAGTGCAGGAAACAGTACAGATAGAAAAGGAAAAAGACATATAAAGAAGTAACTTCTGAGTTGCTCAGAAGCCTTCCAAACAGTTGTGAGAAGGGCACACACAATTTGGAGAACTGCGTATGCAGCCTTGGGAAGAAGGCCTGGCGTGGCCAGCGGCTGTCTCACATAGGGCCAGGCCAGGTGCACCTTGTCAACAGCGGGAGGAAGAAGATGGCGAAGGTCAGCTGGGAGCGGCAGGGCCTGTGGACTGCAGGGCAATGAGGGCAGCTGGGGTGCTGGGGTGGCTGGCTGCAGGGTGGGCTTGAAGCAGCACTCCTCAGCAGATATGGTGGCACCAGGGCTGAAGTAGAGGCCTGGGTAAGGCAGCGGCTGTCTAAGACTGCAGAAGGCCCCGAGCCTCTACCTGAGCCCCAGTATTGGCACTGCGACTGCTGCTGAGGAATGTCACTGTACAGGGCGGCCAAAAGGGCAGAGATGTGGGGGAGATAGGCGGGTGGGAGGAGTTCAAGAGGAGGCAGTCCCTTACCTTACCGAGGCTTGGGGCTGGGAGGGACGAAACCAGGAATGGCTTGGATTGGGGTGTGTCCTTGCCTAATGACCGATTGGATTCAGTTAACGATGGCAATGGAGACTTCCGGGATTTCTTGATGATTAACAAGAACACTAGCATTCAAAATATGCTATTGACAATATAAATCAGGAAAAAAGAAAGAAGGCAAACTATGATTTTCTTGATGCAGAGAAAGCTTTTGATAATTTGGAATGGCTTTTCATAGTTATAATTGTGAACTGTGATGAACTGTGGCCTGAATTTCTGTATATGATTACCAAGGATTTATAAGGAACAAGAAGCCAATATAATTTCCAGATGATTTACACAAATACCTTTGGCTTGATACAGACAGAAATAAACAATTTATAAGAGATTGTTCAATAATAAGCAGCATATTAAAAGTGTGGGATAAGCCTAAAAACAATTAGCTCAAATTTATCACTTCTTGCTTCTTTATTAAACATTTATTATCATGACAATGGAATTGCAAAGAAATTTGGTCAATGGAGAGATAATAAATCATATAGATTGAAATGTTTAGTTTTTAAGATAAAGTAAAAATCTTTTGAGTTTCTCTTTAGAATAATCAGAACCACCTGACCAGTTTCAATATCTTCAAAGTATGGTTCTAAAGGAATTGCAAAAATAAAATGAAATACTTAGACTCAGACTCTGAAGAATCTGCTCCAGCTGAATCAGTGGAATGTCAGCCTCAGGAGGCATGAAGCCAGGAATCTCCTGAGGCTGATCAAACACAGGCACCATCAGAATAGCTACAGCAGTCAGATGATGACATATGGCCTCCAAGCCCTCGGAGTTCGCCAGTAGAGCGGAGAGCTGAGCAAAGATGCTCAATGGGGCTTCTTGCCAAGCAAGGGAGTAATTCTCTTAATTAAAGACAGCTGGCTGCAGCCTGATTTAAGAGACAGCCCTGATCCATGTTTCTCTATTGGAAACACTGTCTGATCTCCTGCTCTGGTGTGTCATTCCTGTGATTCTGCTTATGATTCCTGTAACCCTAACCTCTGGACTGGCTGACAAACCTGACTTGGCTCTCTAAACTTTGAACTGGATTTAACTTCTTTACGTTCCTACTGAAAGCAAAACTACCCAGGCAAGCTTTCTTTCCCAGAGACTCTGTTTTGATTTACATTCCTTTCCTTGTCTGCAGTTATCTACTCACCCTTGAGTAAATTGCTATTTTCACCTCGCAACTGAGTGTGTGTGAGTTCAAAACCTGAAACAGGACACTTAGACGTTGACTGAATTTGAAAACTTTGTAATGCAGAACTCGGAGCTGGGTCTTATTTATGAGTTGTTGATGAAACATGAAACAGAAACTGAACAAGTTAAAGATTGTATGATTAAATAGTTGCAGAATTTAGACAGAGCAATTGAAATGCATTAATGTGGATTTCAATGGAAGATACATACTGTATTAGATTTACAACAAATATCACACTTATAGAAAATTGGTATAAGAGGTTTAACTAATGGTATATTACTGCAGAGTTGATTGCTAAATTGACAATTCATTTTCTAAAAACGGTTAGAAATGTAATGATCAGGATGGATCATTATTTTATATTTGTTGGCAATTTTGGAAAGCCCAACAGTTTTGGAAAATTATTTGTAATAAAATGGAACAAATTCTAAAAATTGACTTCCCTTTCCAACCTGCCTTTTTTCTATTACTTGCTACTAAACCTTATATTTCCATAAAGTATAGTGAACTAGTTTTGCACATGCTAACAGCCTCTAGAATACTCTACTCTTCTTTTTGGAAAGCACATCCAATTCCTGTTGGAAAAATGCTGGATCAAGTTGTGTGAGTATGTCTAAGAGCCTTGTATCTGAAAAACAAATCCAATACAGAATTTAATATGGAAACCATTTTTGGTTTATAATTCTATCCATGGGCTTGTACCACATCTGAAATTTCATTTTCTTTTAAGACAAACTTTTAACATTCAAGCCTTACTGTAACGTTTTCATTTTGACTTATAATTAATACTGATTTTAAAATGGTCTGTAGTTTTAAAATGACACAGGATATTCAGATATGTAGAACTCATGTTACTTTGAAAATTAATACTCAGTTTATTCAGTTTTATGGTGCTTGTAAATCTTGTGTATATGTATATGTACATGTGTGTGTGTATACACACATACATACATACATACATACAGGTAGTCCTCAATTTACAACCACAATTGGGACTGGAACTTCTGTCACTAAGTGATGTAGTTGTTAAGTGAGTTGCACCCAATTTTATGACCTTTTTTGCCACAGTTGTTAAGCAAATCACCATGATCATTAAGTGAATCACACAGTTGTTAAGCAAATCCAGCTTCCCCCATTGACTTTGCTTGTTGGAAGCCCCCTGGAAAGATTGCAAATGGCGATCATGTGACCCCAGGATGTTGCAACTGTCATAAATACGTGTTGGTTGCCAAGCACCCAAATTTTGATCATATGACTCTGGTGATGCTACAACAGTTGTAAGTGCAAGGACCAGTCATAAGTCACTTTTTCAGCGCCATTGTCACTTCAAATCGTTAAACAAATGGCTGTAAGCCAAGGATTACCTATATATATCTATATCTGTGGTATAGTGGTACCTCGGTTCACGAACGCTTCTGTTCACGAACAATTCAGTTCACGAACAGCTCCGGTCTCAAAATTTTGCCTCCGTTCACGAACTCCGCATCGGGTTACGAACAGGATCCGCAGCCATTTTCCCTCCCGTGACACATGGTCGCAGCTTCCTGTAGGGAGGGGGACTCTCCCTCCAAGCAGTAACCGCCTCCCCACCCGCCTTCCTGTCCTCCATGCCAGAAGTCGCGTCGAGCAAGGTTAGCTTTCTCTCTCTTCGTACTGTACTTTGTGTCATATTTTTGCGGTTTAAAAAAAAAAAACATATGGTTCAGAACGGATTAACCGTAATTACATTGAACCTTATAGGGAAATCTGATTCGGGACGCGATCAAAAATCGGTTGGCGACCAAATTCGTAGGGGTCAGAACGGATTAACCGTATTTACATTGAACCTTATGGGAAAATTTGATTCGGTTCACGACCAATTCGGTTCGCGACCAGAGTCGTGGAACGAATTAAGTTCGTGAACCGAGGTACCACTGTATATAAATATTACTATAATATTTTGTACACTAAAACCTTAAACTTATATATTCATACCAAAAAATGACTCAAAACGTATTAAGGAACTACATAGGACAGTGTCAGGCCTAGCCCAAGGAACTCCAGGAGACCATGTAGATTCAGTTTAGCAATGTTTATTAGCTACAACCTGTAGCAAGAATCTTCCCAGACTGAAACCTCAGTTCCCAAAGTCAGCCAGTCACAACAGTGTGAATTCCTCAGGGAGGTGCCAGCCTCATCCTCTTATCTCTCCCTCGCCCCTCAGGAGATGAAAGAGCATGTTTTCCTCCCTGAGTTTGGCCTTCATAATTCCATTCCATCACAGACAGTTTGGCCAAGGAAGACCAAAATGCTATCAGACCTTCAAAATAAAGATGGGGAATTCTCATTGAATGATAGGGATGGTAAACTCTTGAAATCTTGAGCAAATGGTAACAACCAAACTAGCGATGGGTATACCTCAATAGCTGTGGTAGTAGAGAAGAACATGGACATCATACAAGCAACTAACTACCTCTACTTTGAAATGTATACTACCTGTCCTTTTTTTATTATTATAAAAGCTTAAGTGATAATCCCAGCTATGTATTACAAATCTTGAGCATCTAAATTAAATAGAGAAAAGTATCATTCTTTGGTTCAAAAGGACTGAGTGCTATCATACTGTACTTTTTTCTCTGCAAGGAGAGTATTGTAATATAAGAGTATTTTTCCACAATCTCATAATTGCAGTATGATTCCAGGAAAATATGTGTTTGGTTTTGAGAAGTTAACAGGTGCTAGGCATGTACCATCTGTACTCCCAGAAGCTATTTTTTTCTTTTGAATCCAAAATGTTGCAAATCCTACTAGTGACTAGCTGTGGTCATCCTTGTTTCTGTTGAAACCTGTTAAAGCAAGGCCAGGAAAATCAGGACACAAAGCAATATTGTAAAAACTTAATCACACAATCAGACTTTCTGGAATGGGGGAATTCTACCCCACTGAAATTATTCTAGTCAACATCAACCCTACAGATTATTCAGCACAGTCCTAAATTATATAATTTAGAAATCAAACTATATTCAAATAAACCAAATATGCTCTGAAATTATATATTGTTTGTTAAATTGTAAAAACAGCTAATAACAATTTTTAGAAAGTGCACTATTCTGTCATTGTTTTTAATAGCACATATTCTAAATTAATTTTCAGTAACTTGCTATTCCAGGAAATGGCCAACAAGCAAGCTTCTCAAATTTCAACAAACCAACCGAACCAAGTCCTCATTACTTTCCCAGTTACTATATTATTAGTTCAAGTTGTTTTCAGCCAAACAAATACAAATGCCACAATTATGCAAGTGTTTAATAAGACTCAGCTGTATAAGAACCCTCTTCCTAGTGACAAGTCCCTGGAGGTCATCCAGCAAGTTAGTATGCCAAGCAATGCCTCCTACAATCTGTGCTTTGGACCGAGGCATCTCATTCAGAACTTGTGGGATAATTCAATTACTGTAATGCAGCAGCAGTCTCATTCAGTTCCAGAGCACTAGCAATTGTATAACTCTGGCAGACAATGTATAAAAAGATGAACTGATTAAAAACATTTTTCTTCTTCATGTCCTCAAGGAGCAGAACTAAATGTACCAATAAATTCACTTTGTACAAATACAAAGACCACATCCAGAAGTTCACACTCTGATGTTCTTTGTTCATTAACCAAGAAGAGAATATAGTTAGCCCTTTATAGGAACGCTGAGACAGTCAGTGTTCACTTGGTATCATGTGCAAGTGAAAGGAACTTTAGCTTTTCTTCAGGTATAGCTTGATTACTTTGTTTCAGCAAAAACAGAGATTCTTACCACCTCCAGTACATTCTTCTTTTTCTTTTTTTGCATGTCACATCCATCTGACTTGTTTTAATTTTTTCCCTCTGCATGTATACATTTGACACTGAAGACAGTTTTTCACATACCTTCTTATGTAAGCTGTTCAAACATGTGTTATAATAAATGTGTTGGGTTTTTAAATGTTACAAGATTCTTTACTAGGTGGACTGCTCTGTTTCAAAGAAATTCATGTTTTCATATCAACCTGATCCTAGGAATGACCAATCAGGTTACTAAGCTACAGAATATAACAGCAGTTAATACAATACATGACCCCAAGAGAGGGCTGATCTCAGTTCTTTCATAAGTTTAAAAAACTAACAGCTATGGATCAGTATTTTAAATCACTCAATATAAAATAGTCATTTTTAATCATAAGCATAACCTTTTCTCAGAGATGCAGCCCAATAATAACTTAAAAGCAAGATTACTGCACTGTTTTGTTGTTGTTGCTGGAAAGCCCTTGATGACCTTTTGGAAGCTTCAACAGACACAAAATTCTGTGACTTTTCTTTTGATAGAGATGGATCACAAGAACATTTCACTACTACTTTAGTGTCTACACACAATTTATGTTAGTAGGCTTGGTTTCTGATGTTGTTTATGACCAATAAATCGAGCTCTAAAGGCCCCACATTTGAGGCCGTTTCCACTCAATTTTCCACCATGATCTTTAAATTTGTACAAGGTGTTTTCTGAAGTACATCACTGTTGTACCAAATTAGTATGTAGAGAAGTATTCTTCAACATGGAAATTATCTTCCCTTGGAAACTGCATTGCTCGAAGCAATGGTGTGTTTATACCTTTTTGTGTGTGTGTGTGTGTGATTGGGGCAAGAATGGATATGGCATAATTTTTAGTATCCCATTTCCTGTTTTTCCTTTGTTGGATTCATTGAGCCACCGGAAACTCTTGCAGTGTATCATCAGCAATGAGTATGTGGCTGTCTTTGTTACATGTCCTGCCATTTTCCTTGGTCGTTAAAGGGTCCTCAGGATACCCATCATTGACCCATAAGAAATGGAAGGAAGCATTCTTCAGAATAAATAATTGTAGGACAAAGTTACAAAAAGGCTATGCAAATGCTAATAAAAATCTGAGTCACAGTTTAGTTTCAGGTTGCCAGACAGCTAATTTGAAGACTCTTGATTTGAAAGAGCAGGGAATTATAACGTTGGAATTGGTCTTGTAAGTCATATAATCCAATCCAAGAAATTCAGAACTAGAGCATCTTTAATAGATGCTTAGTGGCACTGCTGAACTTGTAGGGTGAAACTTTGGAGGTCTCAAACCTCCCAGAAAGCCTCTGATTCTATACACCCTAATGCCACCACCTGCCTTGGTTTAGTACCTATTTTCCATAGGGGTGCCTTTGCCTAGCATTTTGCCCACAACAATGCACATGGCAGAGGGGGGGGCTCCTACTTCCTACACACTTTCCTCCTAAAGGAAAGTGAAAGAGAAGAGGAAGGTAATGAAATAATTTTCATAAGGCTACATCCTGGCCATGTAGCACTGAGGTAAATATCTAGAGAAATCAGTCCCTCTCTTGTTTGTAGGGAGATAAATCAATCTCACAAGAAATAAATAAAATCAAGCTTTAGTTTAAATAGGAAAGGAGAAAAGGTAAAAATAGTTACATGCAAAATATTAAGTAATGGAGGAATAGAAATTGAGAACTGCTCAAATCATCTCCCCTTAGTAAGATCCCTCTGGAGACAGGAAAATGTATATCCACTTTGATAATTAGTTCCATTGTTGGACTGCTTTTACAGTTAAAGTTTCTCCTAATGTTCAGCCAAAAGTTCATTTCCTATCACTAACCCACCTTGGTCAGGGTTCTACCCTCAAGAGCAGCAGTTAGTAAATCTTTGTCCTTTTTTATATGCCAGGGAATTCAAGACATTCAAGTATGTCTTCCCTTCTTCTTTCAACCTCTCTTCTCATGGATTGTTTTTCCTATCCCAGTTAATCTTTGTTGCCTTCCTCTGAATCTATTTATATTTTCTGCTTTCTTCTTAAAGTGAGGACTCCAGAGCTAGAACACAATTCTCCAAATGACCTCTAAAGAGGAACTATTATTTCTCATGACTTAGATGTTGCTATTCTATTTATGTATTAGGTATTTTGTTGATGTCTTTTTCGGCCACATCATATGATTATCCCATGTTCAACAGTGAAAGTGTAATATATTGACAGTGGAAATACAGAAAAGGAGAGCCTCAACAAGCAATTTGTCATTTGCTTCATATCGGGGGTATCCATATCATATTGTCAGTCCCCAGATGAAAAGCATTGAAACTCAGAAAAATGGCTGCATGTTTGACAAGAGAGCAAGAAAAAACCCTGGAATCTACAAATGATGCTAATTCCAGAGAAAAAGTCCAGTGTGGAAACTCCATTAAATAAAATATTAATTCCATTTTTGTCACCAGACTCTTAATCTCTCTTCAGGATGTTAATGAAACAATTCTTTGTAGCTTCTGGCAAGTAAGCACATTCCTACTGGTGACTTTGAAAAACTGCAGATTTGAGATGAGCAATGGAATAGTGAATAGTTAAATGCATCTCCACTAGGTGTCAGGCAACCTTCATCATGTTCTAGGATTTCTTACTACCTGTAAAGGACTTTTATCCTTGATGAACAATTCCTGGTCTGCTTTTCAAAATATATGTGCAGCAACCCATATTCTCCTTCCTGACAAATTTTGTATAGAAGGAAAAACAATAGAAACAATGGTGAGAAAGAAAGCTAGGTTAGTATCAAAGCAACACTGAGTTGGAAGAATCAATCTAAGCCGGTGTTTCTTAAAGTGTGGTTCTAGGGCCCCTGGGTGTCTCCCACGTCCCACTCAGGGGCCCACAAAATCAAAATGATCTGCCAGCCTATGTTGAAAAAATAATACAATATTAAAATCCCATCAAACAATCATGAGTGAATGCATCAATTTTAATTTTTAATATGATAAATATTGATAAATATAACTCATATGAACAAAAGCTCTTTTGGGGTCCTCCATAATTTTTAAAAAGTGGGAAGGGATCCTGAGAGAAAAAGTTTAAGAAGCACTGATCTAAGCCATCCAGTTCAACTTCCTCCTCAGTGCAGGAACCCAAATTAAGCATTCCATCTCACTGGGTAAATGGTTCCACTGTTGAACTGTTCTCGCTAATTTCCATAACATTCGACTTTTTTTTTCTAATTTAAGACCATTATTCTGTATCATACAGTTGGAATAATAGAGGACATATCTTGTCCTCCTGTGTGATACCTTTTCAAGTACTTGAAGAGTGCTATCAGAAGCATCCTCCATCCTGCTGAGTCTTCTCTTTTCAAGACTAAGCATTCCCAGTTCCTCCAAACTCTCTTCCTAAAATGTAGTTTCTAGTCCCCAGACTATCTTTGTTGCACTACTTTAAATTTGTTCTGGTTTATTTGAATCCTTTAAAAATGTGGTGCCAAGAATTGGACACAATATTCAATGTGGTGTCTGACAAACTCAGAATGAAGTGGTATTTTCCCCCTTGATTTAGAAATCTCTATGTTGGTGCAACCTAAAATTATATTTGTCTTTAAAAAAAAAAACAACTACATCATACTGCTCATTCATACAATATTCACTTTATAATACCATACTATTTCAATATCCATGGACTGTTATGTCACTAGGTATCCTCCATTCTGGGCTTTTGATTTCTGGGTAAAGTGCATAACTTGTATTTGTTTCTGTTGAGTATTTTTCTGATATTTTCATCCCCTTCTTTAGCCTATCAAGATCATTTTGAATTTTAGTTCTGTCTTCTAGGGTATAGTTTTAACTATCCCACCCAATTCTATATAATCTTCAAAACTGGTAAGATTTCCCTCCATCTCCTATTCTAAGATATTAATAAAAACATTGAACAGTATGGGCCCAGATCTAAATCTTGTGGAACCCCTCTTAATATGTGACATGGTGTAAATGGCCTTGGGGTGTTTTAATTTATTTTACTTTTACCACTTTCATGGAGGATATTGTTGTACATGTGCTAAGGAAAGACAGAGATAGCAGATTCCATCCTAAGCAGATTTCCTTATGTTTTGGTCTAAAGTCCTCTAGTTTATTTTCTACCTATGTAGGTTAGGGATTCATGCTTCTTTCCACATGGCATGAATATTGCATAGTAATATTAACTATTCCAAATTAATTCTTTCTCTGCCTCCCTGCAAGTAAACCAAAGAGTTTTCAAACTGTGTTGTAATAAATTGAGCAGGACCCTCAGAAGCTTTATAGGAATTCTTTCAGGCAGAAAATCTGTAATGGCGGAGTATCTTTACTGATGTGGGGTTCCAAATTTTCAAGAGGTAGAATTTCATTATTTTTCATGTAATGTGTAGGCAAGAACACTTTTGAAAATCATCTGCAACATGGAATAGAAATTCACTGGCAATTGTGCAGAGTAGGTAGATACAGAAGCAGTATCAGATGTTTATAAAATATTCAATCTTTAGTTTTCTATCATAAGATCCAGGAGGAATTGCAGTTTACTTTCCGCACTGTTAAAACTATTGTACTCTCCCTATGGGTTCATCCTATGTTCTGTTTCCAGTTGGAGTAACATACATGGACAAATCCAAAACTGAACGGATACTCCATAATATCTTTAACAGTGGGCATTGTTTTATAAAAAGAGATGCCTGCTTGGACCCTAGATCTGTCTAAAAATGCCACTCTTTTATTTGAAATCTCTTCCCCCATCCTGTGATGTGTGGAAGAAACAAGCTGCAAATGGTGTTAAAGAGAAAGCTCCACATTTTCATTTTGTTCTGGAAAAAGCCAAGTTTAAAAGGCTTGTGGAACTGCAAGGAACAAAAGCCACAATACTTTACAAGAGGTGAACTATGATTATTCAAACTGTGTGCTTCTTCCATTAACTAGATTAAAAGAAACATTTCAAGGAAGATTCCAGTATCTGACAATGTGTATCCAATTGCAAGCATCCACTCCGCCATAAACTCCCTAAAGGCAACCTTTGAATTTGTCAGTCCTCAGCCCTGAGAGGAAAGTAGCCCAACCCTGAAACATTAGAACTAACATCCCCCACCCAGCAGGTCATGAAGCTCAAAGTCTCAATAGAACCCTTTTACTGTTTACAGTGAGCCACTTTTATATTTTGAACATGAAATTCAGCAAATTCAGGGAGGCAGTGAAGGACAGGAAGGCCTGGCGCGATATGGTTCATGGGGTCACGAAGAGTCGGACACGACTTAACAACTGAACAACAACAACTTTTATATCTAGAAAACTGTGTTATGTTGTTTAGATTAAAATACAGTAAAGAAACATATAGCCTCTCTCCATATTTTTCCACTTTCCAGGTTTCATCTACTGCTTTCTTTCTTCTGGCCTTTTCCCAAGTACCCTCAAACCACTGAGGCCTTTGAAGATTTTGTCCAAAATTGTATACTTATAGATTCTCTGTGTCTTGGCTTGGCACAGTATTAATCCAGGGAGACTATTTGGTCTCACCAGTTGGTCCTAGTGGTTCTTACTTGGCATTATCTTCACTCTATTATAGGGTTCCTCAACCTTGGCAACTTTAAGAAGGGTGGACTTCAACTCCCAGAATTCCCCAGCCAGCCTTGTTGGCTGGGGAATTCTGGAAGTTGAAATCCATTCGTCTTAAAGTTGCCAAGGTTGAGGAACCCTGCTCTATTACCTCACCCCACCTTGAAGGCTTCTTTTTTTCTTTTTACCATGCTATGGCCTCAGATACTTACAGGGAGAGGTTTGCCTTAAAAACACAGAGTAATCTGAGTTTTAAGGGATGGGCATTCTAAGTAGCCCATTTTGCTCTTTTGCCTTTGTATGTGTTGGTGAGTTTCTAAAGCCTATTCATCTACAAAATGGGAATGCTAATTCTGTGGTAATCATTTGCCAAAGATTGTGAATCTGATTAAATATTTGAACTAACTCCTCAAAATGTTCAAAAAATAAGTGCATTATTGAATAAACCTGTTATGTACATGTCGTACTTTTGTGAAAACCTCTCACATTCCAGTATCAGTCCATACACCTGCACATACAGATGTGAATGTGAGAAGAGGGTGCCTGCTAATGGGAAACATCCAAATGCATATGGCTTGCGCACAAAAGCTGATTAAGTTTGGTTTCCTGTAAAAAGGATCATATTATCCCCAAGATGATTTGATAAAGAGCTGCTTGCTGATAGTCAGTGTAGATTATTTCAAGCCAAATGGATGAATAATCTGACCCAGTAGGAGGCAATTTCTTATCTACTTCTGATATGCGCATTTCTTCAACCTTAAGACGTCCAGCGTTGGTGTCTTCTTTGATAATGTTATCATTATTATCATCATCAACAGCAGCAACAATAAACCAGTTGGCTTTTAGGATTTTTCCAGACTCCAATATGAATACTTGAGAATTATAAAAGCACAGCAAAACAGAGAACCTAAATTAGAAAGAAAAGAAAAAGGTCATCATAGTTTTTCCAATTATTTTGTTAACTAGCTTCTCATCTGTGAGGGCCAGCATGTCAATGTTTTGTCACCACTTAATTTCCTACAAAGCAGGGGGGAGGGGGGTTAAAGCGCAAGAGTGGGTGCTCAGTTACCCCTTCCCCAGCCGCCTTTTTCTGGTTGAAACTGCTTTTCCCAAGTTGTGCATTTCCCTCCTTATGGTATAGGTTAGCTCACTGAGAGAAAAACAGCTGGGATTGGGAGGAAGAAATTCTGAGGAGGATCAATAGCCCCCCTCCATCCCTGGGTTCTGTGCTTTATATTTATTTTCCCCTCCCTCTGTTTCAGAGGAACCTGGCGGCAACCCATGACTGCTGCCATCACGTCTACTGTAGCTTGGCCCTTCCTTGCTAGCGGCGGCTCGTGCCTTTTCTGTGCTGCTGATTACTTCAAGATGTTAAACTTTTGCTAGGGCCAAAGGAGAGAAGCAGAAACTCAATACATTGCCAGTAGTACAGCTTGGAATATATACTGAATCTAGCATTTTTCAAAAGTTAAAAGGAAGCATGTACTAGTTTCCTTTCCCCATTTTTATTTGTTTGTTTGTTTGCTTTTGAAACCCACTTTGTAAGGCCCTATGGCCTTGATGTTCCCTCTGTTTTTAGAGAGAAAGGTGTGCTAATCCATTGCAGCAATGATAACAAAAGAGTCTTGGAACCCCTAAAAGACTAATAAATTTATTACTAAATGGAGTGTCAAGGATACCTAACCTAATGCTAATCTATCAAAATTGTAGAAAATCTTTCCCATCTAAAAATAAACATTTCAGATCCTATCAAAGTTCAGATCAGCCTTAAATTACATGTACCATTAATAAACATGTGATTATGCCTCTCACTCTCCCCTCCTCTGCTCCTCCCCCCCCCCCCCCCCACTTTACAGAAAATTAAGCATTGGGGATTTCATGCAGACTGGGTCTTTAATGTGAAAGCTGAGAGAGGGCTTTTAACCATTTACTCCCTGTTGGGTTTTCATTCCTGATTTATAATTTAGATTTGAAAAACCTCAAGTCGTCTTCAGGGGACCTTATAGGAAGAGGACTGTTAGACCTCAAGAATTAGGTTCAGGACAGCATTGATTTGTATAATGAGTCCCATTTGAATCATTTTATAGTTCTCTGGAAAACTTTTTTTAAGATGATAGCTAAACTCCAGATCATTTATAGGGCCAGGGTTGTAGCTCAGTGGAGAGGCACATGCTTTTTATGATATCATGCGTTAGGAAGTATTATTATCCAGACTTCTTGTTTGGACTGTTTCAAAAAGTCTTTCTTTTTAATTACAAAGACCATTGCATGAGTTCAGTTTTGCCTCTTCTGAATTTCACATTGTATTAAATGTTCTGTAGAATTTCATATTAAAAACTTGTTTCATAAATTTTAGAGAATTTAGAATACCATATAGCTCCTTAGAAAGGTAATCTTTTACTCAGGATATGGAGAAATCATTCTCCAGTTATTGGAGGAACAGTAGAGGGAATCTGAATAAAGCTTATTAAGTCCCACCAGTAACTCCCCACAATTTTACATCCAAGACTATGAAAATAATTGTTGAGATTCAAGGGTTCTTTCCAATGCATAGTCTTTCAGCTGATGGTAAAATGCCCACACACAAACCTGTGTACAGAAGGAGGATTTTAAAAACCTTGGGAAATACAGTGAACATTTTAGTGTTCATTTCTATAACAAGCTCAAGGGGATACAAAGATTTAAGCTTGGTGATATCAGGAGCTTGCACTTCACGGTTAGTGTTGTCTGCAGTCTTCTGCAATCACAGCCTCCAGATCATCAGGACGCTCATCCTCCTTCCCCAGCAGCCCAACTGTTGGCTGTGCCAGCTGGAAACGATGGGCAATACAAGGCACCAGGTAATCACAGTTCCCCCAATTCATTCATATTCTTTCTCTCTCTCTCCCCCTCTCCCTCCCCCCCAGATGGCTTGGACTCCATGTCGGACTTTTGGATGCCACTTCCCTTCATCGGATCAGGCCCCGCGATCCCTGTGCAGGAATCCCACCCCCCAGCCCTTTCCTCCCCCATCCGCTCTCAGCCACAGGCCCGTCCTACTCCGCGTAACCCACCTCTCGCCACCAGCACCGAGCTGGAGGCGGGGATTCTTCCTTGGCTCCGCCTCCCCGTGAGTTGCCCGAGAACTTTTGTTTTGGGCCGGCGATCTGGCCGGAGGGAAGTTTCGCGGCGGCGGCTCAGCGCCCGGCACTGCTTGCCCCTGGCGGCACCAAGACGACCGCGGCTCTGGGTGGTCGGGGCGGTGAGAAAGAAGAGGGGAGCCCCAGAGTGCCCGGATCCGACTCTGAAGAGCTCTGTCTCGCCGCTATGGAAGGGGTTCGGGGGCTGCTGCTGTTCCTGCTGCTGATGTCGGCCTCCTCCGCCGAAGGTAAGGCGTCCCTGCCGCCTGCTTGGCTCCCGCGGGCGGGGCGGGAGCAATTCTTCGGTTCCCCCCGGGCGGAGGTGGCGGAGGGACAACCTGATCTCTCGGATCTCCGGTTCCCGCCTCTCAGCACAGGTGGCAGAAGGGCGCTGTGCCTCATCGGGGGCGATCCTAAACATCGGGGGCCTCCCAAGAGACTGGCCGAAGCGGGGGTGGAGGGCTGGTGGGTCGCGAACCTGACACCTGCAATTGTGTAAGCAGCAAGGCTACTAGCTGGTCTCCCCCGAGGAAGTGCGTCTTCTCTCTCCGTAGAGGCTGGTGGACAGAGTACAGCCCTTCAAGGCAGGATTTTCAAAAACACCTGCGTTGAACGCTGCTTTCCATTTCCCACATACCGAGTATTCCTGGCTAGTTTCTGTCGCGGAGGCAGGGCAGGACTCTGCCAGAGCCAGAAAGTAAGACGTGGGTTTCTTTTGAACGCACCGAGTTCTCGAATGTTTCCTAGTACGCGGCGCAAAGTCCAGACGCAGACCTCCTGCGGAGGGGAGCGATATGCTTCAGGGGATACCCGGGGAGACAGCTGCCTGCCTGGCGCCTCTTTTCCTTCCTCATTCAGGATGAGGCTCTAATCTTCAGGCTGCACTACTCTGCGAGGCGGTGTGGAGTCCAGCGGGGAGCTGGGAAGTTGCGCCCTCGGTGAGGTTGCAGAGAGGAAACTGACATCTACAGAATAAGCCCCTCTGCAGCCTGTCCCAGTGGATAGGACTGAAGCTGGTTACTTATTTCTTCCACTTCCTTATTCGTGTGAATGTTCAAAAGACCACTGAATCAGTAAAGGATAGTGGTTGATCGGGCTGTTTATACCTATTTTGAGTGAGACAAACTTGTGCTGCGATAAGCTGAGTTCTGTGTTTAGAGAATCATTTAGTCAGGGTGAGATGTGTACAAAGATATTCTTATTATATTCAATTATCTTCCATGAAGGGCAGAATGTCCTAATTACAGAGATATGATTTAGATTAGTTTTATGATTAATTTTAGGTTTTACACACAAATACATTCTATAGACTGGGTTTATATTGATTTTACTGGCTAGCTGTTCTTATGAAAATAAAGAACTGGGATTAAGTTACCAACTTCAGCCTTTTTTTCCCAATGGACGGTGTGTCCCACAATACACTTTTATGTGGTGTGATGTGTTAAATGGTGTATAATGTGAGAACTCCAGTTTTAAATCCTGGTTAATCCTCTCAGCTTTACCTACCTCACAGAATTATTCTCACAAAGCTTTGTTCTCAATTTCTTGGATTCAAATGTGATGAACTAGAATGGTAAAACATACACAAAGAAATGTAGGTTTGGTGTACATAAACCAAACCAACATTTAACAATATATGTATGCAAGAAGGTTGAGATCCAGTACTGTGTTGTTGTAGCATATTTTAATTAATATTTATTCATTTTACCGTAAACTGCCCAGAGTTGCTCTGCAGTGAGATGGGAGGTGGCAAATTTAAAATATAAATAAATATAAATAGATAAATAAATGTGAGCTGGTAATATGTCTCTTCCCATATCTGAATAAAAATGTGCCAAAGAAAAATAGAGCATTAAAAAGCTAATCTAACCTATTCTGGGGATAGCAGGGAGCTATCCCCAGAGACCAAACTAATTTATTCCTTTGGTGCATGCTTAAAAAAATCCTCTGAAACACCAAAACTATTTTTTTTTATTTTTTATTTATATATCAAATTTGTCACCACCCATCACATTAAAACAACTCTGGGCGGTTTACAAAGCGGTTAAAATCAATTAAACTTACAGTATACAATAATCCTAAATAAATAGAAGATAGATAAATCCAAGGATAGATGTTAAAAATGGCAGTCACTTGGGGAGCTTCATCAAGACGCCAGCCACCCCCAGGATTGGGTAAGATTCTTGTCACCCCACACAAGCTGGCAGAGCCAGATATTTAATCCTTTCCGGAAAGCTGGGAGGGTAGGGGTCTACCTCACCTCTGGGGGGAGAATATTCCAAAGGGTGAGGCAACTATCATATTGCAATCTGGATATGTGCTTTTGGAAGTTTTGGGGCAAAGCTGGAACATGTGCTTCTTCATTCTTTAGTTTTTTCCAAATCATAGTAATCCATAGTTCCCATGCAGTGAGTTGTCTTCTTCACAAAGGGTAGATTTGCCAGAAATGTTTTGTCCATTCATCCTCTCTAAAGGCAAACTGCCTGCTAGTTCTCCTCTGAAGACATCTTCAACCAATGCCCGTCTCCCTTTAAAGTAGAGTCACACAATCTATCTTCTCCAGATATTTTTGACTATATCTTCAGTCATTCCTGACCATTAGCCATGCTAGCTGAACTGATTAGAGTGGGGGCCCAGAACGATGTGGAGGTTCATGACCTGCCCATCTTCGATAAAATGTGCTTATTCTGCTGCTGCTGCTGTTGCTTCAGAAAAGGAGAACAGTGTCCCCCTTTTAACTAGAATATTCCATCTACTCCTGTTTCTAAGAAAAACTTTTCAAGATTTTCTGTCTTGTCAACTTCTGTTGCAACTCCATAAGGAAGACAAACTATTACCAGTTTTGTCAGTTTCACCTCCTTTTCTTTTTGGTCTGAAACTGTAGTGGGGCTGTCAGCAATAGTGTTAAGGAGAAGCTATGCCAGTTTCATTTTTCTTTAAATCAAAAGCGGTAAAAATGCAATGGCACTGAAAAGAAGCAGGCTATATATAGATACCTTTTTTAATTCAAATAAGGTGACATGATAAGGTTTCCTCTTCAGCTGTCCCATCAATTTCACCTTCTTTTTCTTTGAAACTCTAAAGGAACCCCTCCATTTCCAAAAATGGACTCTCCCAAATCCAGAAGGTAGCCTTGGAGTAGGGCGAAATAGTAATGGAGATAGGTGGGATTAGTTTATGCGCTATGCATGCAGTTAATCTCACTTATTATTGAATGAGTCACATGTCATATCTCCAAAACAAGATGAGATATTAACTATACTCCAGAACTCAACTGAAAGTACAGTCAAGTTGTGACAGAAACTTTTAAAATCTCTACCAACAGTTTCTTAAAAAATAAGATACCTGGGGCAAATTCTGGAAATACAACAGTTCAGAAGATCATGGATTCTGAGGAATAAATAAGTGAAGAAATGCAATTAATGCCAAAGGAAAAGGCTGGTGTAGACACCCCCCTCTAGCACCTATCTGGCTTCTCTGCGTTCTGGTAACATTTAAAGCAGAAGTCTTTGACTTTGGAGGGCAGATTATGGAAAGTTCAATTAACTGTTTTTATGGATGAAGTTTGCAAATATGCAGGGATTCATTAATCACAATATTTGTGTTTAAAACAGTGAGTTAAAAGTTTCTATAGATTCTATAGAATATAGACATGTGATTGGATTTGCAAAATAAACCAATGCAGAAATCTTAAGGTTTTTTAAATGCTATTTTTTTCAGACCAGTGGGAATATAAAATCTGTGTGTCCCTGTCACAAATGCAAAAACAGTTCTAGTTTGGGGAAAAGAAACTGTGGCTATTCATTAGACAAGCAGCCATTAATAAACTCTTTCTGAAAGTAGCCTCTGGATTATTTAGCAGCTCTTTCTATATCAAAAAGGATTGTTAAACAGAAAAGGCTCTGAATATCTTAATCCAGTGTTCCTTAACCTCAGCAACTTTAAGATGTGTGGACTTCAACTCCCAGAATTCCCTAGCCAGCCATACTGGCTGGGGAATTCTGGGAGTTGAAGTCTACATGTCTTAAAATTGCTGAGATTGAGAAACACTGCCTTAATCAAAGGTCCAAAAAGATAAGCTAATAGCTAAATAGAACTGTGGAAAGAGATAAATTAACAAACAAATCATGTTGACCATTTATTGAGCAAAATTAGAGCTATAGAAATCAGGATCCACTTCATACTTAAAAAAAAAAAAAACTTTTCTGCTGCCCCTCCCCTAGTTACAAAAAGGTTGCCCAGACCTACATTAACACACAGAAGTTAAAGTTCCCAGAAGCCACGTTTTACACCTGCCCACACAGTCACTAGGTCTTTGGTACTGGATGTAATCTTACTGTATAGATCCAACCCTGCTATTGTTTTTAATCAGGATTGTAAAGGGATCAGGAGATGGAAAGTGTGAGTGGGATTAGATCAACTTCCCCATTCCTAACTTCTCTTAATTCAATACGTGCACATAAAACCTTTGCATGTGGCTCTACATGCATGATTAGGCACACTGTCTTTGCAGGATTCCTGATCACATAGACGTGATCTCTGCACATTCCATTTGTTCAGCCTCAGCCTTCACATCTTCTTAGGAATGAGCAGAGACAATTAATGAGTTCCCCTTTTTATTTTAATAGTGTATGTGTAAAAAACTCAATAGAACAATAAAACTGTACATTAGTTCTGGTGCCTTTCATTCAACATTCACATATGATTTTCTTTTGACTGTTTAATGTTTGCTGTTTTTGGTTTGTTAGAAATGGTGACTCTTCTGTCAAAACATACTTCTTTGTTGGTGTGTGTATGTGCTTTCGAGTCAGCCTTGACTCCTGGTGGCTGCCTGGACAAGTCCCTGCAGGTTTCTTGGCAAGATTTCAAAAGTGGCTTGCCATTGCCTCTTCCTAGGGCTGAGAGAGAGAGAGTGCCTCAAGGTCACCAAGCTGGTTTGTGCTTTAGGTGGGACTAGAACTCATGGTCTCCTGGTTTCTAGCCTGATGCCTTAACCACTACACCAGACTGGCTCATTTCTTTGTTGGACCTCAGGCTGCTCAGTAATAATTTTTCAGATCAGAAAATGATCAGGAAAAACAATACATAAAAAAGAATACTTACAAAACTATTGTAAAAGAGTTTTTATAAAGAACTGTTATAAAAGGTATTGTAAAGAATCTAGCACACATATGGAGAGCCAAAACTATTTGGCTGAAATATGGTGAGGACAATAAGAAACTTTGAAGAGAATATGGAGGGCAATGTTTTCTGAAATTAAACACAAAACAAAACACATTGATAAAACCATAACTCTTAATTTACAGGTCTTGCTAGTGGAAAACAAGAAGCAAAGAAATCTGGCTTGTCAACATCTACAAAGTCATATTCACATGTGATGGACTCAGTAGGTATGCAACAGGTAGCCCAGTCCTTCCTGGCCCAGTTAAATTATACTTCTCCAGTCAGTGCATTTTCACTTCCTACGGATTCCAGTCTTGTAAAGATCAATAAGCTCACCTCATCAGAAGATCATGCAGATCACTTTCTCCAGTCAATTAAATTTAATCCTACGGTAGGAACTATACTAAGCGCTGAACATATGGACATCAGATTTAATTGCTCTATCAACGTTCCCAAGTCACTGGTCAACCAAGACTTTCCACTTATTTCCTTGTGGAAGAATGGGAAGGAAATTTTTGATACTGGCAAGATAGCCATCCACTCTTACCAGTTTGATTACAATGAAGTAACCACTATGAAATCTGCTTTCAGGTAATTAATGTTTATTCCCTTTCATTTTGATATTTAAAACTTTCTGGAGTTAAGAATATATGGAATGTTAGAATCCTAAGATTACAGATCATTTTCACATTATTTGTTTGTTTGTTTGCTTGTTTAGCCTCCCCCTGGGGGACAGTTTTTCGTAACCTGTTGCCTTCTGTCTTCTGCCTTTTGTAATCATGAGTCTTCTTCAATGATCCTAAAATCAACTTACGTAGTGCCCTCCAGATACAATGAGACTATCACACACTTGCTGGCTAGGGATTCTGGGAGTTCACATACAACACATCTGGAAGACACCACATTTGAGAAATCTAATTTTAGGACTATTGTAAAAGGTTCAAAGACGAAACAAAATCAGAACAATAAGTGAGTTGCTTCATTCTCTCCTTTTCCTGGATTGTGGAACATTTATTTCACTGAACACCCTTGAGGCAAGATTAAAGAGATTCAGAAGCTACAACACAGCAGAAAGTGTTCTCTTTCTAAAATATATCTGTACATTATGTGATGAATGTAGTTATTGTATTTGCAAAGAAAAGATTATCTAGAAATGTATTCAGAGAGCTTCTAACCAAACCCAGCATACATTACTTTGAGTTTGGATTGAGTGAGCAGATGTGGGAATGACCTTGGGAAATAGGAGGAAGAGCCATAGCCTAGACAACGGTCTGGTAAATGAAATTTGAGTCTGAAGGAAGAGGGGTAGCAAAAGTGTCTCAGAAGGGACTCTCCCTAGCTTTCAGGAGAGTAAAAGTGAGGGATGGGTGGGGTACTTTCAGACTTGCAAGATTTTGTTAATGTAACCTTACAATAATGATAGAGCTAGTACTCCTGGGTGTGCTTCTTGTCTGGACTACCTCACAAGGCTAACACCCCTCCCCTATCACACACACATCTTTTCCTTCTTCATATACCAAGCAAAATGAAATCCCAACCCATGGGGGTAATCTGGCTTGTTACTTCATCGAGCCCAGGGGGACTTTCTGAAGACCATATCTTTAAAATTCTACCTTGTCCCCAAACCTGCTCCTTTACCACAGCTAATGAGAGCTGCCTTTGCATGTACCCATTTTGGGACTATGAAGAATGAGGATACACCCAGGTATTTCCAGTACTTGGGAACATTTTTAAGTGCTGAGAATGCTCTTTAAAAAGAAAATCCCAGGGTTATTTCCCTTGTGGATTGCCTTCCTATCATATTTATTTTTAATGAACCTTAAAATACTGCAGCATTTATTTCAATATGAACAAGGAATTCCAGAGCCTTGGCTAAGTGACAGAGTGAACATTGATGGCCTTATAAGTCTTTTTTCTTTTCTCCCACAGAATAACCAATGCTCAGCGTTCTGATAATGGGTCTTATAGCTGTAAACTGAAAGTTAAGAATGATGAAATTGAATCAGATCCTATTTTGGTTTTGTTAGAAGGTAAGTTTAAATTTGAAATAAATACTTGCTGGCTAAAGTGTGGGGTGATTTTGCAGAATAATATGACAGTGATAATTCCTAGAGAACCGGAGGTACTGGAGAAATGGATTACACTAAGACTGGGAAATTATTTATAGAATAAGTAAGGAGGTACATCGCTGAGGTGTTTCTCATCATGTTGATTCCTTGAAGTTGTTGGAGGAAATCTTTCTCTCTCTCTCCCTTTCAATCAACTTCTAGAAATAAGTGGGAAATTGACTCTCCCCTGCCCCGCCCCACTTGCTACTTACTACAACTTCCAGCATCCCTCATTTTGGCCCCTGCTGTGTAGAGAACTGTAATTCAGCAACACCTGGGAAAAACCCAGGCTTTCCTTTCTCACATCAGCTCTAGGGGAAAAAAAACAGGCAGGCACTATTGTTTTTAAATGCAAGATAGTAGCATTGTCTACGTTCCCATATTCTCCTTTGCCAGGGAAGAGATGTCTTAGAAGTATGGTGGTGTTATCTGAATGATGCTTTGGTTTTCCCTGCGGTCTTTTTTACTGTCTCTTAGACAATATCATTGGTTACATACTGGCCAAGAGAATGGAGATCAGTCTCTTCCCACTTCAGTGAGCAAGTAGTTAATACATTCAGTGTGATAGTTTGGATTATTCAGAGTACACTTCAGCCTTTCTTCTGATACAAACTTGGAAATCACTGGTTTGTTAGCTTAAAGTAACTTTCTTCAGGCTGGAGCCCTGCAGGTGTGTTCACTGACTAGGAATACTGGGAATTGTAGCTCCTAATGCACCAGTCTGAAGCTGTTGGAGAGCCTCAAACTGGACATCAGGGTATGGCATTTGATGATTTGCTGCCAGTGTGGGGCAGGAAGATTTACCACCAATCCATGAACTTCCCACTTCAGATCTGCTATTATAAGAAGCCGAGAGCTAGTACTTGATGCTTGATCCATGAGACTGTTGCCTTGAACCACAAGACACCTGACTGTGGCACATTTGGACTGAGTCAAAAAGGCTTTTGGGAATCACTGTGGCCCTGTTCCTTAATACGCAGTTTCCCATCTAAGTAGACTGGATTTAAGAGAACCCCCATGGCATGAAAACAGAATAGAGTATGGACTGCAATGTGAGCCAGAACAGCACCATGTAGAAAGAACAGGTTAAAGGAGATCCTTGATAAACCATCAGATTGATCTTTATAATCACTTAAGTTATCTATTAATTAAATAATTAATTTAAAAGGCAAGGAGGAGATGGTCTAAAGTCATGCACAGCTTTCATATTTTGTACAAGATAAGTCCTATCTCAATAGATATGTATAAAGATAGGACTAGCAAGATTACTACTACATCCTGCTCAATTGTGTAAAGAAACTTGTTCCACACAATGAAGACCAGCAGAAGTTACTTTGAAAGTACTATTTTTAGGCTTATGTTTCAAGTGCTCCTATATGTTTTGGCTGGTGCACTTAAGTTTGCTGTAGGATAACTCCAGCATGTTGTTGGTCACTGTGCTGAGTACCAGGAACCTTTCCTCACCCTGTTGTATGGTTGTCACACTGCAATATCACTTTTTAAAATAAGTTCACTGGTGGATTGCTGAAATCCAGACCCTCATCCGCAATGAATTGGTTCAGTGATCATTTATATATATATGTGTGTGTGTGTGTATTTCTAATGTGATTTTAAAAAATAATTTTTAAAAAATACCACAATGGAAGATTCCTCTATGACATATCAAAAGAAGCTACAGCCTCCTGGACTATTGCCTGTTTTAACACTGCATGCAGGGAAAGTAATGAAGTTAATAAAAGGTTTTGTTAGGCATGCATTCCCAGTCACAGGGAGAGCAAGAAGGAGGAGGGACAGGCGTGGGCATAAACTGTAGCAGGGAAATCATTCCATAGTAGCCTGCAGTCTGAACTGAATCCTCTTCAAGTTGTTGCCAAACTGACGCACTCCAGATAGATTTTTTTTTTAAGCTGACTTAGCTTAAGCTGCTATGAGCACAGGACTGAACTGATTGTGTGTTCCAAAATAAAAGCAAGTTTACTACTGTTTAAAATATTTTTATATGCCACAAATTCAGTGACACAGCAGCCATTGTCTTCTTTCATTTTTCTTTGTCTGAGGTCTTAAGAATTCTGAGGATCAAATGTAATGGTTTGGATTGCTGATAATACTAAGTTGTCTTCTTCCGCATATGTCTTGTTCCACAAATATATAGCTGAAGCTATGTAGTGAAGCTCCATGTGCCCTTTAAATTGCTTTTTGCTACATCAGAATACCATCTGGTTGCACCACCATTTGGAACCCACAGCAGCATAATTTTTCTGCTATTTTAATAAAATAATATGAACATTTTAAGCATTTAAAATGATAACTTTTTGTACCTCCTCTACCCTCACCAAAAATGATCAGGTAAAAGACCGGAAAAATGCAATCTCATCCACTTGCATTGTGTGGCCTTGCCCACTGCAACCCTCACTGCTGGAGAAAAAAAAATGTAGCCAGTGTTTCTTAAACTTGGCAACTTTAAGTTGTGTGGACTTCAACTCCCAGAATTCTCCAGCCAACATGCTGGCTGGAGACTCCTGGGAGTTGAAGTCCACACAACTTAAAGTTGCCAAGTTTGAGAAACACTGAACCCTTGTACTTGTCTCTTGACCACATTAAGGTTGCCTATTTCTGCTCTGAGGCTGGAGAGCTATTAAATATGGATTCACCATCTCAAGTTCAAGACCTCTGAATGACACTGCAATGAGGAATGCTACTGGGTGTAAAAATCATTATTAGTCCAGGCTTTCCATTCCAAGGAACTCCAGATGTTATGGCTTACAACTCCTGTCACCCTCAGTCCCATGATGGAGAGACGATCATGGGTTGGAGAGGCCACTATAGTTCTGCATGTCTCTTGTTTTCAACTTCCTAGTAGTGCTTTTGCTTCTGTTGCATGCAGGACTGCCACATTTCATTAAGCAGCCCCAGGGGCTGAATGTTACCCGAAATGAGCCATTCAATCTCACGTGTCATGCTGTGGGGCCCCCTGAGCCTGTTGAGATTCGCTGGCATTGGAACAGCAGCCAAATCCCCAAGAAAACTGAGCATTCTCCATCTGTGCTGACCATGCCAGGTAAGTTAAATCCATTTGTCCTGATACAAATCTAGCATGAATGATTTGCTATTCTGCATTGGAACAGGGGAACGTTAAATATAACTGAAGCATGTAATTGATCATATAGTTGAATCCTGGACATTCTGGCTTGCTTTTATAAAAAGGAAAAATTAATGATACATTTATTTTAAAGGGTTTAGCTCAAATGGAATAAAAGAATTTTAAACATTTTTTTTTTCACCTACTGCTTTATGGGACGATTTATTGACAGAAAACACTGTGTCTATGTGTGTGAGAGAGAGAGAATATACACACACGCATGCAGTTAGATAGATATTTTACATGAAGATGATCCTAGATTTAATTAGTGATGTCTCATAGTAAAAAGACAAGTAGGATATTTACTATTGTGTCAGATTAAAGAGTTGTTTTAAGATGGAAGGCTATACAAATGTTGTCAATAAATCAATCAATCCTTTAGGCTTTAATAGTTGAATCTCTTAGTGGATAACATACTTTAAAATAACTAGTGATACTACTACTAACAGAGTGGGCATTAGTAGATTGATATTTAACCTCACCATTTGCCATGCCACTTCAGTGTTTGACATAATTTGTACCTTGTATCTATTAAGGATGCATTTAAGAGAGAGCCAGTACAGAGTGCTGGTTCAGGTATTGGACTTGGAGATCTGTTCAAATCTACTCTCAGCTTTGGAAACTCAGTGATTTTGGGTCAGTAAGCCTGACAGGATTCTTTTTGTGGAGTAAAATGAAGGGAGAACTCCATGTAAAACAGTGAGAGTTCCTGGAAAAAAGGCAGAATATAAATCTAAGAAAGAAACAATAAACATATATTGTGTGAAATGATCTTAGAACCCTAAAAAAATGCACCTTCAAGCTGAGTTGTCAGTAACTGGAGGAACTGGGAAATGTGTAGTTCTATACTTGAGGTTCCTCAGGGCTATTGCTAAAAGCTTTTATGTGGGGTTTGAGGTATTTTTAAATAATTTCAGAGAATCATACAATTTCCTTGGTTTGGCGGATTCTTTTAAAGGGTGTTATCCTTCCAAGTGGTTTTCTGATGTTTTTTAACCAAAACCTTTGTGAAAGTTGTTTCAGTATTACATAATGTACCAAGCATTTCCTCAGCCAACCAATTTTTTTTTTTAAATTAGTTTCTTAATAAATTATTACCTGATTCAAAAGTTGGACAGGCATCAGGGATTGCCTTTGTAGGGTTTCTTTAGAAGATGGATATTGTAATTAATTTAATGCCATGTCTAATACTTACTTAAATGTCAGTAATTTTAAATGAAGTATAATATACATACATACAGTGCATATACATATATGTGTGTAATGCAGTGTATTTGTGGAAAATGCAGTGTACAGATGCCTTAGTTATATTAAATTCTCTCTTCCACATATGAAAGTCTAAGTTATTACATGGCTATACATTTGTTTGTATTTCCTGAAATGATACTTATGGGTTATGCCAACCTTTGAAAGCTGTATTCGGTCTGCGGTCAGGGAGGGAAGAAAACCACGGTCATGTTATCAGCTCTGCTGAGAGGCCAACCATTTTTATTTTTTCCTCTTCTCGAACCATCAATATTGTTTTAGGAATTTTGCAGTCAGTCCCTTTTTTTCCATTGTGTGTTTTAAGTTGTAAGTTTCAGTCAGAGCCTGATATATAAGTCACTCATATAAGTTTCATTTTGGGATGAAGAATAGGCTAAATGTCTTCATAGAAATATTTATATTAATCATGTCATTAATAATCAGCTCATTGACCCCAGTCATAATGACCAGTCCTTGGAGCTGACAAAAACTGAAAACCAACAACTCTGGGAAAAACCACAGATATTTCACCTTATGGTATAAGGTAATGGAGGACAGGATTCTTCAAATGATAGCTAGCCCACCAACACTGATCTTTCCCTGCAACGGGCTAGCAGGTACATTTTGGGGATATCCAGTTTTTTCAGGGATACTCATTATTTCCTGCTATCCAGCCTTAGAAAATCTCAGTCCTTGTTTTGCCCCCATTTGTTCATTGTTAGCATATACTGTACAATGCATGCAAATAGATTTTACTCACTTCCCTCCATCTCTACCCATCACACTGCCTACTGAAATAAGAAATGTTGCTAAAGACATTCCAAAGCCAAGAGTACATATTGTTGAAGTTGTATATTTGGAGTTCCCAACATAAGTTTATATGCCTGTTTTTGTTGTGCTGAAATTATGTTTTATTGTATGAATTTAATATCATAATTATGGCATATAATTACAATTTAAAATGTTGTAAGATCAGTCACAAGGCTCCTTGATATGAATTGAGTGTAGTTGGTTCTTCTCAACCTAAATCATTCTGTAGAACAACAAAAAAATCATTTTATAAAAGCAAAAATGTGTTAGAGGTCTCATCAAATCTAAGAAAGCAGAAGTATTCAGCAACAGTATGAAGGACTGTCAATATCTGGGCTGCAAAGATCTGGATAATCCCTAGATGATATCAAAGAGCTGAGTTTTCTGTGATTCTAGTTGCCATCTAGAGCTCATATGGGGTTTTTCAGCCCAGATATAGTAGCTCTGCAATAAGGCTCATTCTAGATGTTGGTTGAAAAAGCCTTGGTGGCTCTGTAAACAACTACAGCTAAGCTAAAATGGGGGTTGATGCATGAGTAAATACTTTCATTACTAAAACCCAGAAAATAGTTCCCTCCCCTTATGTGATTTTCATGAGCGAGGTTACAAACTGGGACATGGTTTTTCACTATCTTAGTCCTGTGAAGAGGCTGGTTCTTCTTCCTTGGAGAAATTCTCTAGAAATTATGAAATGGCCTGATCATCCCAACACTGAACAATTATTAGTTTGTTGGGGACTAAAGAGGGGGAATGGAGAGCTTTATTCTTCCTTTGGGTGGTCACTTGGATTTTTTTCTGCTGAGCACGGAGACCTCTATGCCATTTCTTGTCACTACAGCCTATCAGGAGTGTGCCTAAGTAGAAGGCTGCTGCCCTGCCAGATTTTGTGTTCCAAAGAAACATGCCTAAAATAGTTTATGCAGCACTTGCATCTTTGCCCTTTTCAATTACTATGAGCATAGAGTTCTGATAATGTGGAAGTTATCTTAGGAAGACACAGATAAATAGTTGGGTAGTTTATTAAAATATATGGTCATAGACCAAACACACAATTAAAAAAAAATACATAACAGAGATGTTTGTTAAAAGCTTGTCCCTAACATATTTTGGCAAAACTTACAGAACAGTGTTTCCTTACCTTGGACTCCAAAGGTAGTTGGAGTACAACTGTGAGCACCCCTGTCCATTGAATAACTTAAGTTATGAAAGTTGAAGTCCAGCAACATCTGGTAACCCAAGGTTGGGAACCACTGCAGTAGTCTTAAAACAGCAGGATATTTTTAAAACTGCTGTTTAAGAATGGCATTTTTTTAAGGAAGTTGTTATGTGAACAACCCAGTCCTCCCATAGTCGACAGATAGCTTTTCTCACCCATCAACCAGGGTGAACATGCCTGGCATTTCCCACCAGTGCAAAACCACAGGATAGAGAGTACTAAGAGCTGCTGCTGTGTAGTTTCCATTTATTTCAGTAAGGCAGGAACATTATAATGTGCCAGCAAAGTAAATAGAAGAGGAGGACAATGGCTCAGGGTAAGTCGCATGGTTTCTGCTAAGGAAAAGATGTAGTCCAGAAAAAAGATAAGAGGTGGGAAAGTAGCCACAAAGCAGAGCTGTCTGCAGCAGGGTTTCTGCTGCTCCATTTTTGTTTGTCAGTTACCTGCGCACACCTTTGAGAAACTAAGAGATTCAGGGACAGATTAGCACAAGCATGGTGGATTTAATTCTGATCAGGCCACAGGTTGGTTGGTTTCTTTTACAAATGATAATACAGGTAGTTCTCGGGTTACGACCAGCGGCTTCATTCAGCGACCATTCAAACGTACAACTATATTGAATGAAGGGGATTTATGACCGGTCTGCAAAGTTGCAGTCGTCATAGTGTCCCTGAAGTCATGTGATCACAATTCGGGCACTTAACAACTGGCTCACAATGATGATGGTTGCAGTGTCCCACAGTCATGTGATTGCCATTTGCAGCCTTCCCTGCCAGCTTCCCACAAAGTCAATGGGGAAGCTGGCAGGAGGTCACAACTCACTCCCGCCACTTTTTCACTCACCCACTCACCCAAGGCACCCACCCAGCCGCCCATACTACATAGCGCCTGCCCACAGCTCCTGCCTGACTCAGCACCTGCCTGCCCTTGGTACCCACCCACCTGCCCACATTCTGTAGAGCCTGCCCATGGCACCTGTGCACCTGCCTGCACTCCATAGCACCCTCTTGCATCACCTGCCCACCCCCCTGCACTCTGTAGTACCCTCCTGCGGCACCCGCCTACTGCTCCGCACTCCGTAGTGCCTGCCCGCAGCACCCACTTGCACTCTGTAGCCCATGCCCATGGCCCACCCGCAGCAACCATGCACCCAATTGTGCTCTCTAGCTCCTGCTCGCAATACCCACCTGCCCACCCATAATTCACCTGCAGCTCTTACCCACCAGCCTGCTTGTCTGGAACTCCTGCCTTTTCCCACGTTGCAGTCACGTGAGGTCCTCACTTAACGACCCATGTGTTCCTGGGATTACAATGGCAACTGGGACTGCCGGGATTGCCATCACTAAATGATGCAGTCACATGACATTGTGCTTTACGACCGCATCGCTTAGCGATGGAAATCCCAGTCCCAATTGCTGTAGTAACCCAAGAACTACCTGTAAAACCAAAGCCAGCCAGCTGGGTGACCTTGGGCCAGTCACTCTCTCTCAGCTCTAGGAAGAAGGCCAGGGCAAACCACTTCCAAAATCTTGCCAAGGAAACTGCTCTCGCCAGGAGTCAACATTAATTCGAAAGGAAAAAAACCCAAAACCAAAACTAGAAATATTAATGCTGCAGAAAAGATAGAGGCTGATTTGTTGTTCTTTTGTTTGTGGTGCAATTGGCAGTTTAATCTCTCAAATGTGGTAACCCAAAGCAAAGTGTAAGACATTGTGTGACCATAACCGGAAACTGATAGTGGGTTGTCAGAGAGGGGCCTTTCCTAGCTCTGTCTGGATCTACAAGGTTTTGAACCCAGAACCTTTTGTATGCAAGGCATTGCCCTCTTCCTGAGCAGTAATTCTGGGAAAAAGCAGGGATTATTTTGTTGTTGTTGTTGTTCAATATAATTGGAGATCTATGGTTTTAGACTGAACAGACAAGAAGGAGAATGATATTTGGGATGAAAAAGGTACACCTGGAAACCTAGATTGTCCCCCATTAGTTCATCCTTGGGTTAAAATATACTTCAGCAGTTACATTGTATGAAAACATACTCTGTGCCTTGATTGTTACATACATACACAGAGCCTACAACTGCACTTTAATTCATGACACAAGTAAAACTATTGTAATTTTTCAGAGCGCAACTGTAGCCCAGTTCTGAGTAACCTTCTGACAACTGAGAAGCATGCTGTAGTGCCAAGTGAGTGGTAAACAGCCACCTAAGAGAGGCAGGGCTGGAATGTCAAAGGTCAAGTTCTGGCAGTTGGGAAAGTGTTTGTGTGGTTTTAATACATTTAGTATATTAATTATTAACCTCAACACACAAATCTCTTTTTGTCAAAAACTAGCAGGAAAACTGCACTTCTGTTTCTCACCAGTTTGCTGCTGAAATTTCTGTGGTTCAAAAAAGGTTCGTGGCATTGTGTGCACGATGGGTCAGCTATCTCTGTTGCGTAGGTTTCTTTTTGAACTCTTCAGTGCAATTGGGCCGCTGAACTTGACATTGCTGTTGTGGCCCAGAGCTGTAGAACAAGGCATTAAAATAGCTCTGTCAAAGAATTCAGATACATTTTTGGTAAAGGAAAGTCTCCCTTTTTAAAAAAGCAAAAAACCCAAAGAAGTCAGACTTTCCCATAAATGCTGCTCTTGTGGTCAGAAAAATGCTGTACTTCAAGAGAGATTTGCTCAAAATGTAAAATAACACTTGGAAGTTTATTCATGGTCTTTGTTCAGGAAAGAAACCAAGCTAAGTCTTAAATTATTTCACTGTGTGCCATTATCATGTTTTCCCACTTTGCTGCATTCTCAGTTTGTATGTTTATTTTAATTTGGATTTGCAGGTATTAATGAAACGGCTGTTTTCCACTGCGAAGCTCATAACAAGAAAGGATTAGCAACATCGTCTGAAGCCCGAATCAATATAAAGGGTCAGTCTTATGTGTGAGATGATCTTTATTATTCTAGTTAAAGTCTTGTTAATACACATTTTGGAAAGACCAAGTTGCATTTCTTCCTGAGTTCAACTATGGTCCATCACTCCTAACCATACTTGTTTCATAACTAAGTATTTAAAACACCTTTTAAACTTATATCTATCTTCCAATGTTTTGATGGGGAAGGGAGACGTGTGTATTTTCTATGAGGGGGGTTCTGTAAGTGTGGGAACAGTACTGAAAAAGCCTTGTCTCCTTAAATGCTTTGCATTTCCCTAGGGAATGCCCCCTACCTGAAAGACACAAGTCAAACTCAGGAAGTACAGAAAAAGTCAGTAAATACTAGCAGTGGATTCATGAAATGTCTTAAGCTGGCAAGTGATTTGTGGCTTAGTTTATTGTGTGAATTAATCCTAGACCAGCTTTTCCTAAAATGTTGCCTTTCAGATGCATTGGAAAAAGAAAGCATGGCTGTTGAATAAGTGGCTGGAAAACCTTAGATGAATGTTTGATGTTGCAAGAATTTGTTGCAGGTCTACTTGTTGGATTAGATTTCCCAGTTAGATTTTATTCTTCCTCAGTACTGTATACTTGCTGGGTGAGCCACACTAAAGTTTCGCCTGGATGTTCAGTGATACTGTTAGGAGCATGAATGAGTACATAGACTTGGCTGGTTGAGAAAGACTCTGAATATTAAATGAATCGATTTAGTCTAGCCTCCTCTGACCTAGTATACTGTACTCTGGATGAGTTGGGCCTCTAACTCCCAAAATTCCTAGCCAGCAGGCCTAGATGCTAAGAATTTTGTAGCCCTAAAATATGACAAAAGGGTGATAGGTTGGAGAAGGCTAAGATAGATATTTTCCAAATTTAATTGGCCAAAAATGGATGAAAGTAGATCATCCCACCCCAGTTCCTAATTCCAACACTACACAGGAGACAGTCACTTTTTTCTTTGCTGCATCATTAAGATGCACTCAGATTTGTTACAATAGATTAAACAGATTTCTTTTCCCTTTATTTCTCCATCTTCTGTCTTAATAAAGGTTAAGAAATAACATGATTTTATGGTAAATTGTTCTTTTTGGCCATATTAGTGTATAAATTCTATTTTGCTATGCAAATAGCAGCATGTACTTTGTAAGCCGCCCAGTGTGTGTGAGTTGGGTGGACATGTAAATTTTCTAAATAAATAAATAATTCATTATGCTGTAATTCCCAAAATAATCAATCCTAATGTTTTTTTTCTGTTATTTCTTTCTGATTTATTTTGCAAGTCTGTACCAATACCATTAAAAAACTGATAAAATCACCAGAAGGTGTTAATGCAATAATGTTGAGTCCTATGCACGTCTGTGCAGAAGCGACTTCCATGGAATTAAGTGGAACTTAACCAAGAATCTATGATCTTGTAAACCTGTTAGCCTCTTCCTCTTCCTCTTCCCTTCCTCCTCCCCCTCCCCCTCCTCCTCCTCCTCCTCCTTTTTGCCTGAACCAGCCCTCCCAACCTCTTGTCCTACAAATGCATCAGGACTTCAGCTATACTAGTTGGGAATTTTGGGACTGTAATCCTAACCTATCAGAAAGGCATCATTTTGGGAATGGTTTATCTGAAGGACAAATGGCAAACTATTAGAACTCTGTGACTAGCTAATAAACATTCCATTTTCTTTCAGTGTTTGCTTTATAAGGAGCCACTTTTGGCTTGGAAAGAACAGCTTTCATGATTTTACTTGTTAAGCCTGGCTTTTCTGGCTTTCTCAGGAAAGTAACAAAAATGTTAAAAAAAAAAAAAACAGGTTGTGAGACATTCGTTAACAATGTATGACAGTGTAATAGTTGGCTTGGTGGACTCTCAGAATGCCTTATTTGATATAGTCATATAGAAGAGATCTTCAGTTTACAATCCTATTCTGCTAATCAGGAGGAAACCTGATTAAACTCAGAATAGCTTTCTTTTCAGTAGACCTTTACAGGACTGCACTGTTCAATATTTGTTTTAATTTTTTAGTTGGATGGTTTCTCCTGCTCACCACAGGAGAAAAGTCTAAGATAAAAATCAAAGCCCCAGGTAGGGGCACAGTTCAGATTTGGTGCTCAAACAGTGATGTGAACTTCCCATTTTTTCCTGCCTGGGCTATCTGGTAGGGTTGCTGGAGTAGCTTTCTTAAACCTGGTTCTTATCAGATGTGTTGCAGATTGTAATTCCCATCATCCCCAGATAGCATGAGACTTCCCAGTTGCCTAAGACAACTGGGAAGTGCTTGCTTGGGAAAGGCTGGGCTAGGATGTTGCATTTTTGTCTGATAAGCTTAGGTTCAGATTCTCACAAAGCTTACTATATAAGTTTGGGCATTCAGCCAAACCCACCTCACATGTTTGTTGTAAAATAACAGTGAATGAGAAAGCTGCATTCATCACCTTGAGCTCCTTGAAGAAAAGCCAGGAGAAAAATAAATGTATAGTAAAATAATATTGTCAGCCAATTTGGTGTAGTGGCTAAGGCATCAGGCTAGGAACCAGGAGTCAGTGAGTTCTAGTCTTGCCTTAGGCATAAAGCCAGGCGGGTGACCTTGGGCTAGTTACTCTCTCTCAGCTCTAGGAAGCAGGCAATGGCAAACCACCCCCCAAATCTTGCCAAGAAAACTGCAGGGACTCCTCCAGGCAGTCACTAGGAGTCAAAGGCACCAAACGGAAGGAAGGAAGGAAGGAAGGAAGGAAGGAAGGAAGGAAGGGAGGGAGGGAGGGAGGGAGGGAGGAAGGAAGGAAGGAAGGAAGGAAGGAAGGAAGGAAGGAAGGAAGGAAGGAAGGAAGATTACAGTTTGCAAAGGTACAGTAAATACTTTGATAAGAAATTAAGATCTTCTGAACACAATAAGCTTTCAAATAAAGCTGTTAAGTTGGCAAATATCCATCCCAATGGCTCCAAAACACAATTTGGACAAGCTGACAACTTAGCTTGCCTCAGTCTCATTCTCATTTCTTTTTCCCTGTACAGTCCTACTGATTTTGCACTGTGTTTAAAATGTCTTTCAGTGTCATGTTTCTTAATATATTTTTGTTTCTAACACAGGAATTCCATCCCCACCTATGAAGGTGCAGATGCTGACTGCAAGGGCCCACACAGTGGTGGTATCCTGGGTCCCAGGGTTTGATGGTTATTCACCTTTCAGCTTCTGCAGTGTTTGGGTAAATAGCAAATTGTATTTAACATTTTTGTAGTGCTTTTTTACAGGATGTTTTGTATATAATACTTAGTAGCAAGGCTGTAGAATAAAGGATGGGTGAGGTGCTGACTCCCCTGAGTGCATGACTGAACATTGGGATTGTGCTCTTCTTTTTGCTAACCCAGCCTCCCAATCCCACCATCCCCAGTTGGTGAAACCAGTGGCTATATTGTCTTGGAATGGTGCAAGTTGTGATCCAGTGAGAAAGAAGGTGGGGAAGGTTGTTTTAAAGCCTAAAACCCCCAATTTCATAGCTGTCTTTTCTCATAAGGAAGCTTGAAAATAATAAGTTATGAAAAAAGGAAAATGTTCCCTTTTGTCATGTGTTGCTGTCAGTGTGGCTTGCCTTGGGGCAAAGAGTGATCTTAATACCCTGAATGGGAAGAAAAAGCCCCAGTCACACATTAGGAAGCAGAGGTGATCCAGTTCAGAGGTGAAGAGAAACTTTGCCTGCACAGAGCTGGGAGTCCTATACTTGACCAATCCTTTCTGCTTCTCCGGGATGGTGCATCTATTGTAGACAGAAGTCCTTGGGCAGAGGAACAGAAGTGCTGCCAACTCCATTTTTTTATGCTTCCATAATCAATAGTTCATAATGTTTGTAAAACATTAACACTTGGTTACATTAAAAACCTGTTAAAATGTGTTTTAAGACTTGGTAAATGTCAGCAACTCCTCATCCTGAAGGTTTGAGATAAACATGAATAATGACGACAACATCATCAACAATAACAAAATCTTAGCAAAAAGAATAAAATTCCCTGACAGGCTTACTTCTCTTATCCTTTCTGTCAAATGGGGATGACTTCATCTGTCTGCTTCTGCTTGCAGAAGGGAATGGGAGAAAGTGCCTTTATTCTGTATACCACCAATCTGTAGAACTGCCCCCAAACCCAGAACTATCTCTTGAATATGGTGGAAGACTCTGCTAGGTGTAGTGGCTCTGGGACACAGGAGGTAGGCTTAAGGAGAATGAAGAAATTGTGGAAAATTCAAGCAGGGGCATTTTCTGTGCCTCCATGTTTTAGGGAGTGCTTGACAAGATATGACCACGTCCAGCTCTTTGCTCCTGTTGCATACTACGGTACCTATTTGCTTGCCTCTTCCTTGTCATCCACTCAGCACCATTCCACAAAGTGTGTGAGAGAGGACAAGTATATAGTGACACCCCCCTCCAATGAAATGTGAGCCTTCAAATGTTGGCCTTGAATCATATCTACCCTAAAGAGTCCATGCAGATTTCTAGATGTGGGTTCCACTGAAAATCACAGCTGAAGCCATGAAAGTCAAGATAGGGGCAGCTGTCATAATCCTGATCCATCTCTCTTAGATCCAGTCTACTTGCAATGAGCATTTGAATAGGGTGCTGGATGGCAACATTCATGCAGACTCTATATTTCTTTGGAACTGTGCCCCATTCTGACTCAGGAGATCAATTTTCCTTCTTTCCCTTTAAATGCTTTGGCTTGTTGCCAGAATCTGTATTTACCACATTGTCTGCGAGGGCATGTTGTATATGCTGGCTTTGGAATGCCGTGCCTTTTTTCCACTGCTGTTGTGTTTATTAGTCTGGTTTTAACTGCATTCCACACTCTAACTGCTTGCTGGAATGTTTGCTGCATAAGCTCCTCAGCAAATGAATAAGTGACCTTTTTGAACACGTATCCATTTTGCTTTTGTATTCTATCCCACAGGATTCCTCTAATCAGCAAGGAAAAAACCATAGAAATAATCAAACGTTGCGTAAAGTTAGGCAGTGGCCACCTAACATTTAAATATCTCACAGCACTGCTGCATACAATTTTTGTTTTCAGTCCAGCCATATCGGATGAAGAACTGTGTAAATGTTCTGTGTAAATGAGTGCTGACCAATCATTTTCGTTTCTAAAATTCTAAAAAATTTTCTTCTTTTTTCTTTTCTCTTGGCTTCTCTGGAACTTCTGACTTCACAGTAACTGTTCTTAGATGTGACATTCCTGGAGCTGAGGACTGCCAGCCTTTGCACAGTTAACTCCTTGAATCCCATTGACTTCTGGAGGATTTAGTCTAATTGTAGATTGCACAGGACTGCAGTCATAGAGTTAGGTTCCGACTTAATTCTACTGTAGTGCAGCAGACCCATAGAAATTAATTCCATAATTTCACTGGGCCTACTGTCAGGATGACCTAGTCTGTCTGTAGTTCATGAATGGTTAAGAAGGAAGATATTGCTTATATATTTTGCCTGAAAGGAAGCAATAAGAAGAGCAACTCTGAAAATGTAAAAACACTGCAGCTATGTATTTGTTACTATTCTAACCTCTCCCTGCCCTTATAGGGCTGTGCCGGGAGATATCCTTACTTTTACAACATCTGTTTGGGTTGAGGATGATGAGAGGGAATGACTGTCCAGGGTCACCCAGCACAGCAGAGGTATTTATGGAGATTAGAATCCAAACTCTGGTTGTGAACCATCCAGCCTTCTAGCTTTTACACTGCAGTCGTGGTAATATTTGGCAAACCGCATTCCCTAGCATACTCAGAAATTACTAGCTTTTAGAGAAGACGATTTTGTGTACCCCGTGGCAAAGAACAACAGTGGTTACATATATAGAATCTAATTAGACTAGGAATTGAGTCTTATGTCCTAATATTCAAGTTACCTTGGGGGTTTGGTTACACATATTTACAAGTAACATGTAACTGAGTCTTTAACTCCGGATGCATCCTTTTGGAACTGGGTTTTCCTTTTGGGACTCATCTGATGACATTTGCTGTGTTTTAAAAGAATTTTATTTCTGTATATAATTTTTATAGAAGAAGTTTTCCCACAGAGTTAAAACAATACAAACTTTAAGTTAAAGATAAAAGAAATGAAGAAAAGTAATAGCAAAGTGAAAAAGAAATATAGAAAAAGAAGTAGAAAAGGAGGAAAAAGAAAAAAAGAAAGAATAATGAAGAAGTGGCTTCCAGTCTTCTTAACAGCAGTTATAAGTACATTTATATTTTACCGTCTCTCTCTAAGGTTACATCAAAGTTTCATTCTTTCCATAATCTACCCTTTCTAATCATCAAATCCATAAATCATCAGTTCATTTTTTTTCTTTTTTCAACAAAAAGTCCATAAGGGGTTGCCAGTTGCTAATAAATGTATCTTTCTCTAAACAAACAAATTAATTTTGCCATCTCTGCTAAATCCGTCATCTTCACCAACCATTCCTCCATTGTGGGTATTTCAGAATCTTTCAGTTTTTGCGCAGCTGTGTTTTAAAAGAATTGAGAGTCTTGAGCTTTTTGACAAGATGATAACAGGTTTTTTTTCCATAGTATTCAGCATATCTTTGAGTCTCTTTTATGTTAATTGAATTAGCATAAATTAAAAATGGGAAAGAGGCATCTTTAAAAATGGAAAGTATATTCCAGACAAGGTAGATTTTTAAAAAATATTTCTTTTATGATTATTTTGATTGAGAAAGGTGCATTAAGGTTAGCTTAATTTTTTTACCCCCAGAAAAGACAATGGCAAGTAGAAAATAAACCAATACTTCCTAAAATGTGCAGTCATAATGTATGACTAATGTTTATTAAAATACTATGCATTGAGAGTCAGCTATTGCTGGGTATACTAAAGTAGTGAATTCAATCCCTAACTTCTTCCAATATGGCTGAGAAAGACTTATCTGAAAGCCTGAATTGCTGCTGACTAGTTGGATTATATTGTAAGATGGCTTCCCCTGTCTCCTGGATTATCAGCTGAGCAGTATCTCCAATCTCTTGACGCTGGTTATGTTGTGGGAAGTGAAGTCTAAAACCTCTGGAGGTTTACTGCAGTTGAATAGGTTGGACTGGAGCCTTAAGACCATTGCTCCTTATTCCTTTTGTGATTGTTTCTTGACAAATGGAAAACCCCAGAGAGGTTTTATATGCAAAATAAAGATTGCATATAAACAGAAAGCCAAAGTCCTGAAAAAATGCAAGGGTGCAGAGTCACTTCCGCATAGCAAGTTTGGAGCCTTCACCCTTTGAGATCATACTATGGTTCTAAATAATTGCTTCATGCTGCCAAGGAAATGTCTTTCCTTGTCAAAAGCCAGGCAGCATCAGGATTTCCTGAAGCTTGATTCATCCCGTAGAAAGGTCAGGGTAAATGTTTTACCTCTTCTTTCAGTACAGGCATCTTTTCCTTTTAGCACCTAAATGAAACCTAAGGAAAGCGCTCCTGGCAAATTTACGGGCAAATGAACTTGGGTTGTCAGTTTCCTACAATAAAGGCACAAAGTCCATTTAAGCCATCCTCACTACTTTTTAACCATTCTGAATAAGCAGCTTTTAGGGACTGTAATAGCGGGTGGAAAATGCCTTTCTTTTCCGGATGATGTCATGTTGATGGTATTCATAACTGCATTCTTACTGAAGCTCTGGAAATAGAGTTTTAAAAAATCAGCATCGTTCTAAATGTTCATATTCTGTATTAACAGAATATGCATAACATTTATGTATAACGTGCATAAATGAAAACTGTAGGAATAGATTTATGACCCAGAAAGTATCAAACTTCCAAAGTTAATCTGTTTTTAAATCAGTATATGTGAGACACTCAAAGACTGGGCTAAAATTACTGAAATGTTCATGTTTTAAAAGATACCATGGTTTGGTTACTATGCTTAAATCAAATAGCCTCTCCCACCTCTGTTTTAGTATGTGGGGGACATTAAAAGCCAGAGATGTATTTATGACTCTTATAAATGAAACAATCCAAAAAATAGGAACAGCTGGTTATAATTACCCCTCCATTCGCTTGCCAAAGCATCTTGTAGCATTATTGAATGTTTATTATGCTTTTCTTTACAGAAGGTACAATAGTATTTAATGCTATTATTTATTGAATGCTGCAAAGGCTGAAATGAGACTGGACTGAAACGATGCTTGTTTTTGTGCATGCTTAAATGCATGTGTGTATGTGTGTGTGTGTGTATGCCAGTGTTTCTCAACCATGCTGGCTAGGGAATTCTGGGAGTTGAAGTCCACACATCTTACAGTTGCCAAGGTTGAGAAACACTGGGGTATGCTAAGGAACGGGATTGGGAACCCTGTGAAATGTATCATTCCCTGAGACACTGAAAAGCTGATAAAATGGGGCAAAGCTGTTTTCCACTGCAAGTGGGAGTATGAGGCGGTGCCATCCTTTTGCTCTCTGATGACATCACACAGTCAAATCTGGTTGGCTAAACAGTGATATGACCTTGCCTCACTGGCTATGTTATCCCTGATGGCCTTGATGTGTAGCCTGAGACAAAGGCTTCCTTCACAATCTAATTCTATAAAACCAATTGCCAAAACCTGCAATAGAATAGAATAAAATAGCAAGTTAAAGGCAATGAGTTTTGTGGGAGTCATATAGTCAGAGACCATGAATATATGAACATTTGACCACTTAGAACTCTTACTAAAAAAAAAAAAAAAATCTGTTCATAAACTCAATTCCACACGAGTCTCTTTGACTTTAGTTCTCATCAACTTTTGTACAAAATAAGCAACACTTATTTTAACAGCATTACTTTCAGCTACTAGCACTTCTGCATAATAGCAGCACTCCAGATAGGGCCAGGTCATTCTTTAATCCATACAGTGCTCATCATGGAGGAATACCATTTGCTACTCTTAATCATCAAAATGCTTTCTGTCAACCCTGGCAAAGAAGGACCTCTCAGTCATCTTCTTCAATCTGAAAATTAAGCATGAATATTGACAGACATACTTTCAGAGGCATTCCTTCATTAACCATCTTTGCTTAACATTTTTTTTAAAACCAGGTGAAGGATGTTGCTGTACCAAATAACACTTCTATGATGATTTTTAACACTTCTGTGCCACCGCATCAGTATCATATTCAGAATCTATCAGCCATGAAGGATTATAACATCAGTGTTTCTTGTATGAATGAAGTAGGTTGGTCTAGCTTCAGCCCCTGGATTATAGCCAGTACAACTGAAGGAGGTAAGAATGATGAACAATGTAGCATGATAGTGGTGGGTAGAGGGATGGAAGGTCAGTCTCCAGATTTGCTGCAGGTCAGCTAAAGTTTCTGATGCTTTATGATTTAGCAATATGTCCTTTCCTTCCTTAAATTTGTCTACTGAAATCAAGAAAGATAGGGGCAAACAAGAATAAATGTGTGTGAAATGAGATAGATGCATGCTCTGATACAAACAAATCCCTGGGCTGATTGAATGCTCAGAGGCAGTGTCCCATAGATCAATATATGACTTCCTAAGCCACAATTTTACATCTGACTACAGTTGGTGGTTCATGCCAGTGACATCACTGGCAATGAGTAATGAGCCTCTCCTATTCCCATGCCTTGCCATTTTGTTAATGTATGACTATCTGTACAGTGTATCATGCAAGCAGCATATATAACTCTTTAAAAACATTTTCTAAAATAAAAAGCACTAATAAGACTATGGACTCAGGAAGATAATGATCTGCAAGTAATTATCTTGTCATTCACTGGCTTTTCCTTTTTGAATGATATATACTCCATTCCCCCAGATCTTTAGTACAAATCATTCTTAATCTAAATATATGTTATGATTCTGCTATTATTCATAGAGCTATAATTTAGGGAGGAATGAACATATGGAAAGGGACATGGGAAAATGCCTTCTTTGTAAAGGTAACCTGCTAAAATTTGAACTCCTGTCATTCCCAGCCAGGATGTCATTCCTCACATCCAGAGAACCAAGCCAGTAAAGATGGTTTTTGTTTCTGCTGTTTGTTTGTTTTCTTCCTGTTTCCACCCAAAAGATTAGTCAGTCATTTTGTTTGTATCTGTATTCTGTTCTTAAGCTCCATCTGCTCCCCCTTTGAATGTCACAATCTCTATCAATGAATCCAGTTCTTCTGTAATAATCATGTGGATAAAGCCCCCTGCTTCACAGATGAATGGTGAACTTCAGAGCTACATGATCTCTCATGTATGGCAGACATCAGAACTATCTGTAAGTATGAATTAACATGTAAATCCAAAAGAAAGGATTTTTTTAACTCGCGCAACTGTCAGCATTTTAGGTAGCATAAGGAATATCATATTATGAACATAAGAAGCTGCTTTATCAAGAATCAGGATATGTCCATCTAATTATGCCTTCTATTCTGTGATTAGCAACAGCTTTTCAGAATCTCAGACCAAGATCTTTTTCCTTCCCCTACACTTGATCTTAGCCAAAAGGCTGAGAAGCAATCAGATGTGGATCACTTTATATGAGTTTTGTTATTTTTTGTGTCTCATGCTGTATGATATAAAAGAGGAAGTGATCAGTACAAAATTGTGTTTTAAAATTAATTGTTCTTCCAGGAAAGTATGATGGACGAGGTTTACTTAGATATATGCTTAAAATATTGCGTTGTTGTTGAACATTAAAGTGCTCTGTGTATATATACACGCACATACCCTCTCATACAATTGTGTGGAAGTTCATGTACAAGTATGAGATCAGGATTCAGAGGAGCTAGGCAACAGGCTGCTGGTCCAGGACCCGCTATGATTTTGATTTGACTTTGCAAAGATCTATTTTCAGTCTGGAAAACCCAATGAGAACAGTGCAGATGTAAAAGCTCCACTTTCTGTCAAGGGATACATAGTGCGCCAATTGTTCACAGGGCTAAAGCAAGTGATAGGGGGCTAGTGTCAAGAACAGTGGGCCATCCATTCTCTTTCTTTCTGGTAACTCCTTTTCTGTTTTTTTTCTCTCTCTCTCTGAGATCCTCTTTCCTCACACAGCAAGATGCCTTGAAAAGAACAGGTAGCTCTTACATAGGGTGACCAGATTTCCCACAAAAGAAGACATGTCCTCCTTTTTGTCCTCATGTCCTCTGTCCAGCAGGCATAGCCTTAAAATCAAATATTGTCTGGCTTTTTGAGTCTCTCTTCCTGAGCAGTTTTTCTTCATGGCGCAGTGCTTCCCTAATAAGTGCTAACTGCAAGTTAACAAACTTAGTTTTGTGATCTTAATTATAGGTAGTCCTCGGGTTATGATGGAAATTGGGACTGGGATTGCCGTCACTAAGCGATGCGGTCGTAAAGCACAACATCACGTGACCACATTGCTTAGCAACGGAAATCCCAGCAGTCCCAGTTGCCCTGGTAACCCCAGGACGCGTGGGTCATTAAGCAGGAAGAGGTAAGAGTCTCAGGTAAGGAATGCAGGGGGGTACGCAGGTGCTGTGGGTGGGTGCTAGGGAGTGCAAGCAGGCCAGTGGGGGCCGCAGGCAGACTGGCAAGGGCTGTGGGCAGGCACTGGGGAGTGCAGGCAGGTGGGGGGGTGCTGGGAAGTGCAGGTGGGCTGGCTGGGAGCTCGTACTCCACAGCAGGGCTCCTTGGGAGAAAAAGTGACAGAAGTGACTTACAGGTGCAACTTGCGACCTTCCCTGCTGGCTTCCCCATTGACTTTGCATGTAGGAAGCCGGCAGCGAAGGTCACAAATGGAGATCATGTGATCTGATTGCGATCACATGACCATGGGGACGTTGTGACAGTTGCAATTTCATGGAGCAGTCATAAGTCCCCCTTGTTCAGCACCATCATAATTTTGAATGGTTGCTGAATGAGTAACCAGAGGACTACCTGTACTTGATTAATACCCTCCCATGGGCTTGTCTGCTGCCTGAAATTGACAAGACTGTAATCACACTGAACACTTTTGCCTCCTAACTGCTGTAGCACATTCCTGCTATTGAAAAATCAGTCCTACTGATGCTGGAAAAAGTAATTTCATATACATGTAGGCCTAAGTACTTTGTTTTTGTTTTGTTTTGTTTTTGGCAGTTTTTCACTGTAATCCTTTGAGTTAGGTTGGCCACTCATGTTCCGCATAGCTGGTATGAACTCTGTTTTCTGAAGCAAATTCCTCACCCCTATATCTTAGCCACCATAAAGGATATCATGGTGAATGGTAACCAATTTCTCTCTCATTCTATTTAGGAAGTGACTGTAGTCCTTGTTTTACAGGGAATTGTTTAGCAGTAATCAGATTAGGTTGGTGCTGACCTCTCCTTTAACTATGGTTAAAGGGAAATGAGTTCCTTGGAGGCTTCCAAATTATCTTCAAAGGCAGCCCCATGTAGATCATAATGCAGTAATCCAAACACAGGATGATAAGGGCATAAGTCACTGTTCACTTTTAGATGTGTTTTGTGGCTGTGCTTTTCAAAGCACTGTATAAAGCCAGTTGAAGCTGAAGATCTTGTGTAGCTGGAGATCTTCCTCCAAAGACTCTTTGCCTCTGAGTGGACCATCCTCAATGTTGTGTTAAATGTATGTTACAACAGAGAAACAACAGCTATGCTAGTGAAACAAAGTTTTCTGGGTAAGCAGGAAAAAAAAGTTGACACTTGTTTTTTTAATTTCCACCTCTCTGCCCTAGATGATTTTATCTATCTTAAATTGACTTTTCTAATTAAAAGTTGTAGCACAGAAGATATATTGTACATTCATTACACATCCTATGCATATCCGCTCAGAGATTATCACACTGAACTACTTAAATATCTATACATTTTCCATAAAAGATTATTTATGCTTGTTTTCTATAAGACTTTAGCTTTCTGTTCCCTTTTTAAGTGGTTTATTTTTAGGATTTAGAAATCACAGCCCAAAGACACTGAAATCAGCACCGTAGTGTTATGGTCTTCTGACTAGTACAGAGCAGAGACGCTAACTCATCAACTTATATTACAGATGGCAAGCTAAAGGTTACTTCCCTGATCCTCGGAACAAGATAAATCTATAGTATGTGTCTAGCTTTTCCAATAAAACATGCAATGCCACAATTTTTTCATATATAGCTTTATCTTTTAATACAGTTCTGCCCCAAATCCTTTTGTGGTCTGACCAACAGCAATACATTAACTGGTAAAGTAGTCAACTGGACTGGTGACTGAAACTGATTTGGACACTAGTGACAATTTAGTCTTTTCTATGGCATTTAAATAAAAGTTTAGGGAATTCTGGGCAACTGTGTGGTTCATACAGCTTTGGTCACCAATACTTCATTCCTGTTCCCTGCCTGAAGAGGCTGCCCCATTCTCCAATTGATAGGGCTCAGCCAGAAGCGTCCACAGGATCCAATGCTTTTGTCAAAAGATAAAAACAAGCATTGCACTGTTGTAACACTCATTTTGTCCTTTGCCCCTCCCTTGACCCATTCTGCGGACACTTCTGGGCTCAGTCTGTTCTCCGGTGTAATAAAGTTATCTCTGTTATTTGTTTTTCATCAGTATATAAGAACATTAAGTCATATGTCAAGTGAAGCATTCTTAAGTAAGCCTTTCCAAAGGTTTAGCTGGCTTTTAAGAAGAGGAGGAATGTATTCAGCAGAAAAATGTTTTAGACAAGATGGAGATGTATGCATTGTACATTTATATATGTACTGCTAATCTTAACATTTTTAAGAGATTAGAAATGGGACATACTGTAGGTGACTCTAACCATTCTATGGTATATGGCTTGTTATGTGCAAAGAGTCCATCATGTCTTCTTCAATAACCTGTGATTTAAATTATGGGTGATGATTAAAATCCCTTCAAGAGAATGAGATGCTGGAGCAGGTACATGACTTGGGGAGGGGGGAACATAAAGTCCAATGATCTACTTTCCATCTATTCTCCTGTTTACAGATTGAAACTCCTACCAGCCTGTTGTATAGTTATGTGATTTCAGGACTACAGTTTTTAATGAGCTAATGGCTCATTAGCTAATACTTGCTAATCAACTTGCTAATACTTGACTGAAGCATATTTCTGCAATATAAATGGTCCCATGGTTAAGCCTAAAGGTTCCTTCCTCCTTCAAGGGGCAATGTAGCCTCAGTGCCAGTCTGGGGTCTCCTTCAGGAACTGAAAGTTGTGACATCATAGCACTGCTACCCTGTTAAAGACTGGGAGAGAAAATTCCCTGGTTGGATATGCATGACATATTGGATTGCAAACTAGCCAACCATATTTTACGCTACATATTGTGTGAGCCAAACCCATGCAGTTAATTTATGTTTCAGTGTGTCATATGAAGTCAGGAAACTGGGTTAATTAAGTCAACTGTGGTTCAATTAATTGTGGATAATTGTAGGGGTAGAATATAGTCATTTTGCAGCAAGAAAGATTACGTATGCTGCCCAGAGTCACTATGTGATATGGGTGGCTATATAAATGTGATTAAATAAATAAATAAGAAAAAGACAGCAGCACAATGCTTGGCTACAAAACTCATTCCCTATTATATAGCACTGATAGTTGGAGAAAGCTTGCCCTGAAGCCCCCAGATGAATTTTGATACAGCTTTAGTTGTTCATTGTCCACGATTGTTAACAGTTGGGACAAGGAGGTAATATAATGGACACAATATTTCTGAATTCGATGGGATTACATATCGTTGAATCAGGGTCACCTCCAAAGAACAAAATCAGCCTATCAGGAAAAAATCCAGGTGCTATTGCTTTCCTGCTAATTACATATTTCCAATTAGGTTTATTTTTTCTTAATGTAGACAACATTTAAAAACAGCATCCCCCCACCTGCATAAACACTTTTTGTGATATATTCTATGGCAACTTTAAGAATGGGCTGCAGACACTTCCTGTAAGAGACTTTTGTCCTGCAGTAGGGACTTAGAGTTCATCAACCAGGTTACAGATGATTGGGTTGCTCTTGTGTTAATAATGCCCTTTGTCATTTACCTACTAGAAGTTTGGAGTGGTAGTGGTTCCTAATTTAAGGCAACACCTACACAACAGCAGAACAGACTGTTGATTCGTCACTTTGCAACTCCTAAACGTCATTCAGTTTTAGGGTAGCCATATCTTAATTTCATCCAGCATAGCAAAATGAATTCTAACAATTACTGGATCACACCTCACAGTAAGCCATAGTTTACTTAATCATAATTTGTGAATAAGACACAATTGGCTTGGTTCATACATCATGCTAAGTCATAAATCAGTGATCTCCACTTTTTTTTAGTGTTTGCTTGGTACATTCACAACTTTGAAATTATGTTGTGAATACTCTCACAGTATGGTTGTCCTGTTCTATGTGGCTGGTCACAAAATACCCATTTATCAGAAGGCAAACTGGTGAAGTTGCTCCCTGCTGTCCACCCACTCTAGCCCCTCAGGAGCCCCTCTCTAACACATAAGTCGTCTTGGCTGTGCACACTTCAACATTAATTTGGAAGAGCTTTGGATCTAGTACCTCTCTACTATGCTTTAAAGCAGTCCAGCTTTTCTCAGCCTCCAATGCGAAACTGAAAAAAAAAGTGCTGCTGCTTTAAGGAGTCAGTACTTCCTGGGACTCTTCAAACAGCAGCACCTTCTTTCAGACTACTAAGAAAAGAATTCATGTGAACTCTGAAGCGCTTCTTCCAAATCATTTCTGAAGCATGCACAACAACTCTTTCAGTTTCCCATTGTGTTCTGGACAGATGGATACAGTTCCAAATAAAGCTCTGAACTGCAGCCACTGTTTCTAAGAAATAAACCAAACCCAAAGAGATCACACGATGGTTTTGAGCAGTGTTTCTCAACCTTGGCAACTTTAAGATGCATGGACTTCAACTCCCAGAATTCCCTAACCAGCATGCTGGCTGGGGAATTCTGGGAATTGAAGTCCATGCATCTTAAAGTTGCCAAGGTTGAGAAACACTGGTTTAGAGTGATGCAGGAATCCAGTCACAGAATAAAGGTATTTACTATACTGTAATGACAGTGAGACTTGGGTAGAATGGAAAAGTCTTCACATCCATTTTAATTAAAAAATTATACCAAATTATTGGTCAAGGAATGATCTATAGCATATACTTTATTTTGCAGTCTTACCCACAAAGGGGTATGTCCCCCTGAACACAGCAGAACTTAATTTTGAACATTCACCATAAAAGGATATTTTATCACAATATCTTATGAAGTTATTCTGGATGCATTAAATAAAGATGCAATTATTTAAGCTGACATAACCTAACTACTCCTATTTTGTTATACTTTTCCTAGTAATGGCCAGCCTCTCCTTTTGTTACAGGTTTGTTTTTTTTGTTTTGTTTTTTTTACTTATGCCCCTTTTTGAAATATCTCTGACAAATTCACTCTGTCAGGGCTGCAGCCTTAGTCATTTTTTGCCTAGTTCCTGTTTACAGAGAAATTTATATTGGTTTAATCCGTATCGGCTCTGCCCCTTGAGCTTGTTGCCGTGCTAAGCTACTGACATGCTAGTCTGTCAGCTGCGTTGTGAGTCACAGAAAATGTGGAGGGTGGGAACTAGGTGACAATTTACTTGGAGGTGGTGCCTATTGTTTGGTGTTTTTTTCCCTCCAGCTCTTCAGCTGATTCATAGGCTCTACAGGAAATTATAGTGAATTTACAGGAACAGAAATCTCTTATTTTGAATTGGGCGTGCTAATGCTATCAGATGGAACCCGCATCCAGCTGGGAGGATGATGTGCCAGTTTGCACGGCTTCTGTTTGATGCTATTATAACTGCAAGTAGATGAAATCTCCAAATGTCCATTTCATCACAAAAGGCATTCAGTAAGGGTGATATTTAAGGCAGAAAAAGGATATAACTTAAATATTTCTTTGATTCCTTTGTGTATACTAAAATCCCAATTTAGGAGCTAGTAGTAATTGAAATAATATTCTCATTGACTATATGCTACAGTAGTGCTTCTCAGCCTTAGCAACCTTGAGATAGGTGGACTTCAACTCCCAGCATTCTCTAGCCAGCCATGCTGACTGGGGAATTCTGGGAGTTGAAGTCCACCTATCTTAAGGTTGCTAAGGCTGAGAAACACTGCTATACAGTATTAAGTATTTGACATTTTCAGATCATTAATAAGTGCTCTTGCCAGGTTCATCTTGTGCATGTTTATATAGGAGTAAGTCCTATTTTGCTCAATTGAACTTTCTCTCAAGTAAGTAGGCAGAGGTTGCACACTATCACAGGATATTTATCAAATGAACATGGGCAAATATCTTTATTATGATATTAGGATGTCTTGGGGCTCCCCAAAGTTTTGCCTGTCCATTTCCATTTCCTTTTCCTTTTCCTTTTCCTTTTCCTTCTCTTCTCTTCTCTTCTCTTCTCTTCTCTTCTCTTCTCTTCTCTTCTCTTCTCTTCTCTTCTCTTCTCTTCTCTTGCCTGTTTTCCTATTTTGTAGAAATTGGGTCTGTTACTTTTTGCTTCTTTTTTAAATAACACACCAGGGATCGGTTTAAATGACACATCAGTCCAACCATCAGGGATCACAGCATTAGCATGATGGAAGCAAACAACAGATTTTCTGTCTTTGTAAAGGCAGCGTAGGGTAGGGAGGAAAGAAGACTGAGCATGGAAAAAGAAAAAAATCAATTGTACAAGCTGTTTTCCACAACATGTTTTGTTTGTTTTTGTTATTAAGTTATACTGTCTTAATATTTTGTCTTTGACAGTCAGATGACAGATTTGTAATGAGTTGATCTGATGGTCCACAGCTATTTAGTCTGTTACAATGGGGAAAAATTTAGCTTGAGTTCCCAAACAGCAATTATATGGATTTAAATAAATTATTGTCAGCTTTTTCATTTTTCCCATCTGGTGCTTAAAGTACTGTATTTACCAAGGCAGTTACTGTACATAAATATATAGTTACTATATTGGCATTAGCAAGTATCTGTTAAAATAAGCAAATAAGGACAAACATTTTATGTGCAAATCTCAGGTTCCTGTGAAATTTATCCATTAGGTAGAATGAGAATTTCTTTTCTCTTTGCAGATGAATTTCTCTTCCCATTCCAGTAAGGATATGAATGCCATCCATATTCCATTTGTGGCCACAAATGCCACCTGTGTAGTGCAAGTCGCTGCTGTCACTAATGGAGGAGTTGGGCCTTTCAGCGACCCGGTAGCCCTTTTCATTCCAGGCAATGGTAAGTCCGATTAATGCCGCGATATGAGTTAACTTTGAGAACAGAAGTAGTGCAAAATAACACTTTTGGAGCACAACCAATCCAAATTCTAGTCATGTGGCCACAGTTTAACAATAGAGCACTAGCTTTTTATATGAAAAGCTTCAAATTCAGTATGAATTCAAGTCCTCAGCATCTATACTGCTGTCAGTGATCTGTTTTACAGGAGAGATTCCAAGAAGACACAAGTTAGAGAACCCATATAGGTTAACTCCAGGAAATGAGAGACTGCCTGGAAATTGCCTTGAATTTTATGGGGAAAAAGTGTGTGTGTGTGTATGTGCACGTGCGCCTTTGAGTCAGTGTTGACTCCTGGCAGCAGCCTGGACAGGTCCCTGCAGTTTTCTTGGCAAGATTTCAGAAGTGGCTTGCCATTGCTTTTTTCCTAGGGCTGATAGGGAATGTCTGACCCAAGGTCACTCAGCTGGCTTCAAGGCTAAGGCAGGACTAGAACTCATGGTCTCCTGCTTTCTAGCCTGGTGCCTTAACCACTAGACCAAACTGGCTCTCATAGAAGAAAAGTAGGGTATAAATATTAACAATAACAACAGCTTGGAACTCCACAGGAGAAAAAAGTTGCTGTGAGAGAGCAGCTTTCTCTGGTGGCTAGGAAATGTGTTAAATACACACCTGTACAGTTTTAAACTGAACCATATATGGCTCAGGTAACGACTGAACAACAACAACAAAAATCTCTTCAAGTCCTTTTTTCAAGATGGAATCATGAACTCTCTTCTTTCTTCTGCTCAGAAGAGAGTCCTGTTACAATAAAAGTAAAATGGATGGATGTCAATTCTACTGTCTCCTTCTGTGGTTTCCTGGATATTTTGGTGATAAAATTTTGGAATGTTACATGTTACTATAAAATATTCCAATTATGTGAGGACAAAAGGAGTTTTCTTCAAAGAAGACAGTCAAAGGCAGTAGTTTATGCACATTCCAGAAATCCAAACAGGAAGGAAAGTGGAAGGCAAAATACATCAGGGTGTATGGAATCAGGGTGAAATAAAACAGAAAAATTATTATGGGAGGAAGGAAGGAAAACATGGACATTCTAGAACTCAATGTTGCAGCATTCTTTGCTAATGGATGTGTTTGATAATAAATGTGGCTTATGATTTAGCTGAGTCTTTTTAAGCAAGAACACATTATATTGCATAGCGACGTAAATTAAAACTTATGTGAAGAAAATTAATAGCTTTCTGAGCTAAATCAAAATGTTCTTCTGTTGCATACGTCCATTTTGCTTACAATGGAAGTCTTTAAAATTCAGCATAGCTCTAAAAATAGGGACTCTTCTGTATTTCTCCATCTTGGCAGAGAGACAGTGAGAGACATACTTCATCAGCTAATTAATTCTTGAACATCAGGACTGGAGCCAGCCTTTCTTACCAGAAAAAGGCTTTTAGATGAGACTTCAAAGGAGTAAATTAGCATTTTTTTCATGAACAACGTAAACCCCTATAAATATGTTGCCATACATCAGAGATTTTTATATTAGGCAGCACAGATTAACTGTGGCCCTCCAAATGTTGCTGGTTGGGACTTTCGGGAGGTGGATTAATGGAACTTTCTCCTAGGCCGTGGGTATAAGATCGTGGCCTCAGGTAGCAAATTTGATATAAGTTTCTATTCCATTTAGTAAGACTTACTTTTAGTAAACATGCATAGGACTGTGGTGCTAGTAACTCTATATTGTTAGAAACAGGTGTGTCTTATAAGAACAATTGTTCTGAATCCAGAAACACTTTTTATAGTTAATATATTTCTTAAATATATTCCTTAAATTAATATTTAGCCTCTTTAATACTCTATCAAATTTAAAGCCTTAATAGGGATGGTGTTTCTGAAATATCATCCTGAGCCAGGAAGAATCTTGAGTGGGAGACCAAATATGTGGAATTTGGGCATAAAATAGCCAATTTTTTTTAAATAGACATTTTTCTCCATGCACTCCCATGTACATCAACCCATTTATAGATCTATCACGAGTAACACTGCATTAGCAATCTGTTTTCATAAGCAGAAGTTGGAACAACTCTTTCGTAAGAGGTGAAATCTACATGAGCAGCATGTTTAACTTATCGCTGCTCTATCTTCCTGGGTGTCACCACTTGCCACAATTTAAAAATCTGCATGGGCATTTGGAGGCTGGGGGAATTAGCTCTCTATTAGAACTGGCTCATAAGAAACCGTATATGTGTGCATGCGTATGTATGTATGTATGTCACATTATTAAATCAATGTCTGCTCTAGGCTGTTTTTAATAAACAATATATAAATTATTTTAAATGCAGTTAAGTAATACAAACATATAAAAATATTGAAAGCAGAGGCATTTTATCCTAACTAAAATGCTTCTGAAATAATACTGTCTGAAATAAGTGGTAAGAAAACGAGGTACATCTGTATCTGTGGGAAGGAAGTCTGGCATCCCAACTGAGTCTCTTCTCTTGATTGGTTGAAACATCCTTCAGGAATAATTACTGGATCAAGAGAGCTGTTATGTTGTGTTAACCCAGTTGCACCTTGAAACATTAATCCAACTAGCTCAGAGTATGTAAATCTAATGAATTAACCTAGCTGTGTCAATTCTCTCAACCACCTAGTATCACTGAGAGTCAGGCAGCATAATAATAACAGCAACAGCAATTCAAGGTGTGTAAAAATTGTTTATGAGAATCTGCTGACCCCTTCCCTGAGTAACCTGTTCATTAATTCTATGACTGAATCAGCAAAAAACTCTGACAGTCATGTCCCCAAATTAGCAGGCTGCAAAATCTCAATATTACTGTATGCAGACAATGCAGTCCTTATTTCTCATTCTCCCATAAGGCTTAAAAAGGTAGTGAATGCTATAGTACAATATTTTAAGGAAAATAGGTTGGTGTTAACTTTCCAAAAGTCTAGTTACAGCCTTTTCCAAAAGAGTCAAAATTCAAAGATGGAACATAGAGGGGAACCCAAATGAACAAGTTCATATCTTCAAATACCTGGGAGTGGGTTTCTACTCCAAGGGAACATGAAGGGCCCATCACCATTATGTCTTCTAGTTGGCATTAAGATCTGCAAATGCCAGCAAATGATTCTATTTTATTCTAGGAGGCGAATTAATATTGGCTGCTTTGAAGCTTTGCAAGCTAAAATCTTAGCCCAAGTATTGTATGGAGCCCAGGTGGGCCTTTATGCTAGGAATAATGCCCGCAAAGGCCTCCAAGCTAAATTTCTAAGATCTGTACTTGCAGCATCCAGAGGGATTGCCAATGCCCCCTTTGGGTTAGAAATAGAGATGCCTAATATTGAGGTTAGGGCATGGAGATTGATGTTAAACCACTGGCTGAAGGTCCAATTCCTCCTCTCAGGACTGCTCTAATTAATAATGACTGATGACTGCCCCTTAAGCTGGAACAATGTCATAGAACAAAACTTGTGGGTTATTGTCAGAATTTCTGTGAACCTTGGGCTATGACCATACCAAACACACGCTTCTCCAAAAATTTAACAACCTCAAATTTTAAGCAGCAATAAATAGTTTGTCGCAGGATTTCGTTGACAAAGGGCTTTTGGGAAACAACCAATTACCTCTCCTCATTGATATTCCCCAAACTAAGGAGAGCTTTTTTCTGGGCAAGGCACAATGTTTTGCCTTCAACATAACTACAGAGAAGATATTCTAAAATCCCATTTAAGAAATGTGTTTGCCCATGTGGAATTAGAGATGATGAAACCATCCAATCCATGTTATGTTATTGTGCTATCTATATTCTGCCTCTTTTACATCAGAACCCTGGGCAACCTGACAATACTTATATGTTTAACCTTTTTTCAGATTGTAAATCATTTATAACTCAAACCATAGCAAAATACTGTGCAGCAGCCATGAAAATCAGGCATCAGTTACTGAAATGTCTCCCACAGTTGTAACATACTTTTCATATCAACTATCACAATTACCTGTAGTGCTCTACTTTTCACTGTTTTTAGCTGTTTTCAGTTGTATCTTTTATCTCTGACCTTTGGCTATAATGAAGATTTGTTCATTCATTCATTCACTCATTCATGTGAATCCACAAATAATGCCCCCGCCCCCCAACTATAACAAGATGGCAGTCTCCTTTTCTCTGTAACTTGTCTTATTCTTATAGGTTTGATATCTGTTGCACCTTCTACAACGCTAGCACCTAGAAATACAGATTCACTTACAATAATCCTTGGATTTATATGTGGAGTTGTCATCATTGGGCTAATCCTGTACATATCTGTGATTATCAGGAAAAAAATTACAGAGGAGACCAAATTTGGGTAAGTGCCTAAACAAAAACATAAAATTAGTAACTCAATCCTTGAAATGTGGTTTCTAAAATTTTATTCCCATGTTAATCTGCAGTTTTTTGATGGGTGATGGAGCACTAGTTACAAAAACACTCCTCCAGATAGCTGACATTCATGTCCACTTTCTGTGATCAAATGGATCCGTTCCATGTAGCATTGCATTTCCTAGCCAGAGATTACAGGAATTGAAATCCAGTACATTTAGAGAGTGAGAGTTAGAAAGTGGCTGATCCTCAGTGTTTGCAATTCCCTATGGTGAAAGCTACTTCTGAACTCTATACTAAACAGGATCTTTGAATAAAGGACAGCGTAGTGAATTATTATATTGAATTTGGTTTAAAACCCACGTTTGGCCCAAGACTAAATATTGGGCTACAGTCCAGTGTAAGTTCTGTTTTGAATATAGTGGAACTTACTTCTGAATAATCACATGTAAGAGTGCTATGCTAGTGCCCTTAATTCCTCATCTGTGTATTGGAAATAACAATTACACAACTAACCAAGCTGAACAACCTAACTCAAAGGTTGTTCGTGTAGGGCCAAAGTTCTTCGAATGTTAAGTGTGATAAAAAACATCCAATTTAGCCAAAGTTAGATGCTGTTAAAATGGAAGATGGCAGCATGTCTGTTTAAAAGTACGTTCCAGATTAGTATACTAACAACTGCAAGTTGTGAGCACTGATTTTCTTTTCTTTTACTAAAATCACTAAAATTAGAATAAGATAAATGTTGTTTTAATGATGTTTGAAAAAATAATAAGAGAAAATACAGGGGGGAATTCATATAATCAGCAGGTTTAGATAACAGAGATCCTGCTGTACAGAATGTTTGTGAAGCATGATTCATTTGTGCATGGGATTAGAAACAGCTTTGTACACACTAAGTGACTTAATCTCTCGTTGGTACTTTCACTGCAAAATACTCCATAACTGTAACCTCTTGACCTTTCTATTCCATTTTCTCAAACTGATGTCCCCTCCAGTAAATTGGTAAGATGGTATTTGCCTTTGAGACCCAGCTTGGTGTAGTGGTTAAGGCACCAAACTAGGAACCAGGAAACTCTGAGTTCTAGTCCTGCCTTGGACATGAAGCCAGCTGGGTGACTTTAGGTCAGTCACTCTCTCTCAGCCGTAGGAAGGAGGCAATAGCAAATCACTTCCGAAAACTTTGCCAAGAAAACTGCAGGGACTAGTCCAGGCAGTCACGAGGAGTCAAGAATGACTTAAAGGCACAAGAAAGAAAGGTTGCCGTTGCAGTCCTAGAAAAGGATTGCTATGTTGCAATCCACAAATCCAACTGTACTTTTAAATGTACTTCCATGCATCAGGAAGCAAGGCAGTTCCAAAATCGCCTGTGGTTCTTCTGCTCCTCCAGTCATCCACTCCTTTTCCTACTATTTCCTTCCCATGAGAGTTCTTATTTCAGAAAGCAAGGACTGAGTGATAGTACAGAGAAGAAAGGAGTGGGAGATCCTGCTGCTACCTCATCTCGTGCTATATATAGCCAGATTTTGCAAGTTGACAGTCCTGGGTCTTGTGGGCTTTTCTATACAACATTCCATGAAAGAAATCAAAAGATGACATAAAGGAAGGAGTTCTCTAGCTTGTTGAGATTGTTTCTTTTTCTCACTTGACATATGGAAAGTTCTGGGGAAATTCTTTATTATATAGCTGCTAAAATTCTAAGATAGTTAAGTTTTTTTAACATGCTAACATTTTAAGATTTATAGAGTTTTGTGGGTTTTGGAATATTGTTTCTAACTGAATTCGTGAAAGAAATTCTTTTAAATGAGGGTCAGATACAGATTGAAGCAACAAAGCCAAATTTGCATAGCATGCTAAGGTATGCTTTTTAAAACCATGGTTTGTTGAATGAGCCTGAGTTACTGAATTCACAGATTGTGCTAAACTATACAGGTAGTCCTCGACTTACAACCACAATTGGGACTGGAACTTCCAGTGCTAAGTGATGCGGTTGTTAAGTGAGTTGCGCCCAACTTTACAACCTTTTTTGCTGCAGTCGTTAAGCGAATCATGTGGTTGTTAAGCAAGTCCAGCTTCCCCCACTCACTTTGCTTGTTGGAAGCCCCCTGGGAAGGTTGCAAATGGTGATCATGTGACCCCAGGATGCTGCAACCATCATAAATAAGTTGCCAAGTGCCCAAATTTTGATCACATGACTGCAGGGACACTGTGATGGTTGTAAGTATGAGGCCTGGTCATAGGTCACTTTTTTCAGCACTGTCCTAACTTCAGATGGTCATAAACAAATGCTCGTAAGTCGAGGACTACCTATAAAGTAATTTGTCTGCATTTGTCTTGCTCTTTAGCCAAACAAAGAGATTTACGCTACCTTCGTAATTTATTTTGGCATTACCTTTATTGTACCTGATTCTACTGCTTCAAGTACATCTGTATTTTCAGGGCAATGTACACATAGATGTAAGAAGTATCAGCACTGAGACCAGGATGCATTACATAAAATACAGAAGGTGATAATTTCATTAAAACTTAGATGTATGCAAAGTAATTACAGAGATCACTCAAAAAATAATCCTTGACAAACTTCCTGGCATTGATAAGCTAATGTGGTGCATCAGCTTAAAAATATGACGGTTATATCCTGTTTTCAGCACATAAGTTTTTGATCTCTAATCTTTTCCAAACTGGGAGGGAGCCACTTTCAGTTATATTATGTGAAGACTGTTTTATATGACCAACAAAGACTTATTGTACTCTCAGTTCACAAACCTCTTGCCCTTTTCTTTTTAAACTTTTTGAAATAACTAGCTGCTCTAAATGTACCAACAATATTTTTTCATAGCATGCTTCTGGGAATTCAGCTCTGCTGAAATCTTATTGCAAACCATTTTTATTTCTTTAGAGTTATGGGACAGACTGTAGGTACTTCTTCCTTTGTTAGAAAATGGTACATTGTCATACTTTAAATCCTGCTGTAGGTCACCTTATTTAACTGTAGCTCTTTTTAGCAGCATGATACTCTAATAAGAAAGGTTGTGGGCACAATCTCATCTCATGTGAGCAAACTTTCATTCATGCAGCTGACCTTTCCTTTTCCTTCTTCTCTCATCCCAGAGCATTTTGCTTCCCAAATGGTGACCCGAAGAAGATTTGAGGGCAATGGCAGTAAATGTAGGTGGAGGAAATGGCCCTCCCTCCCTCCCTCCCTGTCCCAGTGCTGAAGCTGTTCTGTTGACAGAAGGCACTAAGGCAGTGTTGTCCAAACTTGGCCACTTTAAGATGAGTGGACTTCAACTCCCAGAATTCCCCAGCCAGCAATGCTGGCTGGGGAATTCTGGGAGTTGAAGTCCACACATCTTAAAGTGGCCAAGTTTGGACAACACTGCACTAAGGGGATATAACCTACTGAAATGCTATCTATTTGTTAGATAAATATTTCTCTTCCAGTTAGTAAATTGCAATTGTGAAATGAGGGTGTTTTTAAGTTCTGTTTGCTGGACTAAGCTTTCTTCTTAGTATATCAGAGGAAGTTCTTTTGAGTTGACTGGATATGCTGACCCAGTGGATGGTGATCTCAGCTTATATGGGTATTTCCTTCATGGGGCTAATAGTAGCTGGGGAGGGGGTGAGTTTAATGGGACTGTGGATAGAGGAGGAAGGAAGGAGACTGTGCTTTTTGTGAGCTGTAGTCCTGAAACTACTTCTCCACTGGCAGTTTTTAAAATAGAATCTTAATTGCGTACACGTTAATTATCTTGGCCTCTTTATCTTTCAGAAATTTTTATTTCTTTTTAACATGTTGCAACTGTAAGTCATGAGAGGGAAGTTAAGTAATATATGAAAATGAAAGTTTTAGGTAATACTTTGCTATTAATGAACACCATTTTCTAAATGAGTATTTAGAATAGTTTCCCTCCTCACCAAAATAGTTGAATGACTCAGCCTTTCTTTTATATGGTAGTTAAGCTTAATTACTGAGTGTTTATAGAGATAAACGAATGGAAACGAGTGCATTATATAACTCAGTCAGGGGAAAAAATGAAACATGACAGGGAAGGCTGGAATTTCCTTTCCATTTTCATTGTTTTGATTCAACGTGAGCCAAACACCTGCCCATAACAATCCCAAAGGGGGACAATTATTTGCTTTTAATGCAGCTGCAATTCCCTTACTTCCCAAAGAATTCACAGGAATAAAGTGATGGTGGCATTAACATGTTGTATTTCTTTGCCCCACCAGGTATGCTTTTAGCAGGGAAGCGACAGAACTGCGTGTAAATTACAGAGCCAAGAAATCTTACTGCCGCAGAGCTGTAGAACTGACGTGTAAGTTTTAGACTGGTATTACAATCTTCTCTTTGATGGGGGGGGAGCGAGGGAGGGAGACCACTTACAAAACAGCACTTCTAGGATGATAGGAAGATTATGGACAAATGCATATTCATACACACACACTATATACACATATAAAATCATCTGCTGAATGACCTGCTAACTCAGCCATTCAGCAATGTAAGTAGCTTTCTTGGATCAAACTGAATGACAGGGGAAGTTTTCTCTTCTGGAAAGTTGTCAGACAGAACTTTGAAAAATCCGAGAACTAATAAAAGCTTATTTCTCAGACAAAGGATGGATACACATCTGCTTTAAGCTATAATGTGATCTATTTCATTTTGGCTAGCAGTCATAGGTATCTGTTAGAGCCATGATAACAAAATGATGTTGTATGTGTCATGACCTCATGATACAAATTACATACTTGCACGATTTTGTAAATGACATCACAACTCACTCATCACTTGCCTCAGCTTTCCTCCTGCAGAGACCCGTATGTGTAAATCAGCCACTTGTAGTACAGTGTATAAACCCAGTCACTGTCTGGGTTTGTACCTCATACTAAACCATGAGTAATTATTAAATAAACCACAATTAGATGGATTTATAGGACTGTAATTATATCTCCTACCTGACAAGGAAAGCCTATGGCTAGTCACGATGGGTAGAATATTCCAGTACTCAGAATTTTTTTTACTTAAGAAAAGCCTGTAACTGACTGTTTTTGATAGACTCTTTTGGTATGATGTGAAGCAAATGGCAGAGGAATTCTAGGAGTTATACACATTTGAAGAGTGCCCAGGTTGGAGAAGACTGCTTTTAGGCTCTCCCTTGATAAGAGAGAGGAGAATTGGATGCCACATTGTAGGACAGAATAATATACAAAAGTCATTGCTTGCAATCTATTTTCTAAACATGAGGAAATTCAGAACTTCCTTTCCCTCCCTCCCGGATCAGGCATTTTCTGTGACATTTGTATGGACTCATATCCCTAACTCATGATGTTAAAGAGCAAGCCTATGCATGCTATAAAGTTACACATATGTAAAATTTCCCGTCACAGGAATGAAATATTCTAAGAAATACCAGAACATTCCATTTCTCTTTTTGATCCAATTTTTCTGGAGATGATCCAACAGTTTTCTAGAAGTAAATCTTCCTCCCCCACCCCTGCAAAAAAGGAAATGGTTCATGGTGTTCCAGATGTGGTCTTCTCCACCAAAACAGACCGTAGCTAGAGAGACCATATCTCTTCACAATGCAGGTAGGAAAAGCCTCTTCTTTGAATGAATTGCCACAGGAAAATTTACCACACATAACACGTTGGAAAGAATAATTCTTCATTAATAATTAGGCTTTCTATAAGAAGAAAAGCTTCCCATCCTCTAAAGATAAATATTTAGTTCACAGGTAATCTAAAGTGATACAAAGAAAACTTGTACAGTACTGGGTACATTTGTGCCCATATGTTGAATAGCTTTAAAACATAAAAGAACAGTTTTCTTCTGCATGATTTGCACTAAGCTTTCTATCTTATTTGTATATCATTTTCCTAGTGGGTAGCCTAGGAGTAAGTGAAGAACTTCAGGAGAAACTCCAGGATGTTATGATTGTCCGGAACAACTTAGCACTGGGAAAAATCTTGGGAGAAGGTGAGTAGCATCCATCTGTGCAGCTGTCACAAATGCCAAGCAAGACATCTCTCCTCACTCTGCATAAGCTGGGTCAAGCAAACTGAAATTCAGTTGGAAAAAGCATTTCAGTTGCAAATCAACTCCTCTAGACCATTACTGACCAGATATACTCCAAAGAGCTGTAGCTTGTATTAAACAAAATATGTGAGTGCCTTATAAATTAACAAATTAACTTTTATTATATGACTTAGCTTGCTAGTTTATTACAATCATGGCCAAAGCAACTTAAAAATAAAATAAAAATAATAAAACTTCAAAATTGGAACATTACTGAAAAAATATGGCAGAACGCAGAAAATTATCTTGACATAAAACAATATTCAGACTTTCCCCATTTGAAACAATTATTTATGTTCCATTGTAGCCAGTATTCAGAATCTGGCTACACTACCTGAGATCTTCACTACTTGATCAGCTGACAGGAGGTTGATATAGTTATTTGCAGTCCCACCCAAATATCTCTATAGAAGACGCAGTGCAGCCATACATGAACTATAGTTTCAATTTCCTTTTTATCACATGGTAGAGATGGTGTTCTTTAGAAATGTTGTGAAACCTGCCCTCTTGACAAGCAAGGGGAAGGGAATTACTGCAGGCCAATGGAAAATCTCTTCTGGTATCTTTGAAGGGACTATTAAACAAATAATGGGCAAGTATAATGCTTTTTTCTGGTCTCACTGGGATAAAGTAAAATGGGGGTTGGTTGAAATTATTTTGGAGGTCAAAATCTCTAGCATGTTGACATGGCTGTTCAAAACCCGTTGAGATTATGCATTAAGTGAAAGTACACAACATTTTAGCTTGGAATTTAGTGATTTCTACCAAGGAGACTGACATTTATTTTGAACGGTCAAAGCAATCAAATTAAGTAATACAAATTAAGTTATCTGTTGCACTGGATCAACCCTTTATCAGTTTCCAATGCATGCCCAGTATTGCAGCTTAAATTAAATACTTTGTCTATTAACTAAATCCTCAAAAATGTCATAATTATAGCCCTTTTACTAGCCTATTCTGTGGATCTCTTTTTTTGTCCTCTGGCAGAGGAAATTTCTGTTGGTTTTGTCCAACCATTTCTTTTGTATAAATGCTGTCCATGGAATGTTTTGATTTTTATCCCCAGTTGGGCTCTGAAGCCAGAAGTAAGTCCAAAGTGAGGGGGCAGGCAGAGGGAACAGGCTAGGAGTGACTCTGGAGAAAAGAATTAATGGGCGTGGTAGGGTTTAAGCCCATTTATGTCCTTTCTGCCAATGTTCCAGTGCAGATTTCACCTTTCTTTTTCCTATGAATTTATGTAATCTCAGCAAATGTGGGATAGTTTGACAAGGTGAGGTAAGTACAGTGGTACCTCGGTTCACGAACACTTCTGTTCATGAACAATTCGGTTCACGAACAGCTCCGGTCGCAAAATTTTGCCTCCGTTCGCGAACGCCGGATCGGGTTACAAACAGGATCCGCGGCCATTTTCCCTCCCGTGACACGTGGTCGCGGCTTCCTGTAGGGAGGGGGACTCTCCCTCCAAGCAGTAACCGCCTCCCCACCCGCCTTCCTGTCCTCCACGCCAGAAGTCGCGTCGAGCAAGGTTAGCTTTCTCTCTCTTCGTACTGTACTTTGTGTCATATTTTTGCGGTTTTTTAAAAAAACACATATGGTTCAGAACGGATTAACCGTAATTACATTGAACCTTATAGGGAAATCTGATTCGGGACGCGATCAAAAATCGGTTGGCGACCAAATTCGTAGGGGTCAGAACGGATTAACCGTATTTACATTGAACCTTATGGGAAAATTTGATTCAGTTCACGACCAATTCGGTTTGCGATCAGAGTCGCGGAACAAATTAAGTTCGTGAACGGAGGTACCACTGTATGCTTCGTGAAGCAACTGAGCCTCTCTTCAGTAGTTCTTCATTGGCCTGAAAAATCTTCTCAGTCTTGCTAATTGAATTTCATAATGGAATTTTGTGGATGGAGACAAACATAGCATTATTTCTTCTTTCAGGGGAATTTGGATCAGTCATGGAAGGGAATCTCAGCAATCCTGATGGAACCACTCAGAAAGTTGCTGTGAAAACAATGAAGTGTAAGTATCAGCTGGCCTCTACAGATCTAGAGTTGTTTGTGCTTAATATTCAGGAGCCTTTAAATACTTACATAATCAAACAATGTTGTAGAGCTTCTCTAAAAAGAGTTCTGGGAAATCCTTTCACAAATCTGCTGACAGTGCTCATTATAAGGCTAATCTCTGTTTTGAGGAATTTTTTCAAAAGGCACAGAGGAGGTAACAGGAGGAGAGTAAAAATGAAGAATATCTGTTCGATTTCTCTCAATTATTGAACTAAATAATAATATTATGTAATCTGGAATGCCCCTTGGAATCTTGGAGATCTTAGGGGGATGAAACAGATTATAAAACAGCTGGAGCATAAGTGTCAAAAGTATAAAGATAGGTGTGATTGAAGAAAAGTAAAAGCATTATATTGTGGTTTCTATGTGGTAGCTCCATTGTCTCCTTGAGGGGCTCCAGTAGAATTGTTTCAAGTGTGCTGAAATTTCTGCTGTACCTCCAAATTTGATAGAAATCATAGAATAGATTTTGTTTATTTTTTGTGAAGATATGGAGAATTCACCAGGAAAGGTAATCAATCAAAAACATTTATTGTTTCTCTCCAATAGAACTGCAAGGTCTTGACTCTGCTAAGATACATCCGAGTTTGTGCCCTCTAGTGGCTGCAGTATATTATGACACTATTCATGCCAATCTTTTATTAGAACTTCACTAACAGTGTCAATTTTTTCTCTGAGATCACATAAGGAAAATAATCAGATCATGAAATTATCTCAGATTCCATCTTGCATTCAATTCTGTAACCTTTTAGTTTCTAAAATAGAAATTTAGATTTGAGAATATAAGCCTTATCCCAATTTAATCATGGTATGAAATGGTGGTGTTTGCTTATAATTTCAGTGAAACCCAGAAACTTGCCTTGAAACTTTCAAAGTTGCCTACTTTCAGAAATGTGATTGAAGTAACAACTTTCATTTGGCTATGCTGCATTCCTTTGCACCAACCTTTGTATAAAATCATAGGGGACAATGCCAGTCTTAATTTTCACCACAATAACTTACTCATTTATCTAATCACAAGGGATACATGTTCTGTTAGCAGATGCTCAGGACAAGCTAATGCTTCCTTTGAACATGCAAAAAGTTGCGTTATATTTAAAGTATTAACTTTTTACTAAACCTTTTTATTTGTTCTACTATGTTTTCAGTGGACAACTTTTCCCAACGAGAGATTGAAGAGTTCCTCAGAGAAGCAGCATGTATGAAAGACTTTGATCACCCAAATGTCATCAAACTTCTTGGTGAGTCAACTAAAAACAGTACTTCTCAGGTAAAAGGCTTTTATTAACAGCCCAATAGAAAGTCATTATAACTTTCCAAACCACATTAGGCACTTTTCCTACATACAGATTACATATAGAAAAACTGCAGACACAAGATAATTTGAAGTATGCATCTGAAGATAATCTATGAATATTGCAGAAACTTCCTGAGAATGTTTATAATTGCAATTCACAGCTAATTTATTCTTTGAACTATCACTGAAAATGTCCTTATCCACACTGCCAAAACTGTAGATTAGTAACGCATCTAATGTGAGACTTTCAACAAAATGTTGCACTATTTGCCTAAAAAGAGTGCTCTTGTTTAGGTTTTCAGCCAAACTCATGAATCATTCTCCAAGATTTAATAATGGATGTGCTGGCTGAGGATTACTAAAAGTATATTTCAGTTTATTTGGAACACACTAGATTGGGGAAGGTGGACTTACAGAATCTGTCACCATAATGTTTTTATGGCCTAGAGAATTAGACAGAATCAAAGATGATCAACTGTTCATAGCTGTAATAGCTAAACATAACTACTACAGTCAAAATCAGTATATCATTAAATATATTTGCTATGTAAGCAAATATTAGAGGAAGGTGGCTGGATATCTACATCATAAAACCAATCTTCTACATGAAATAAGAAGATAAATCAGGTGGGTTTTTAATCTGTTTTTGCATGGCTGTTTTGTTTTTTCCATACAACTGGAATGTTATTGTACGTCTTTATAGTGAGATATTCCTGAACCAGTTCCCTGTTTATAATTTGCTTTAATGAATGCAAGAGATGAATTTGAAACTCGCTGATCTTATAAAGGATACTTTTTAAATGGTTACTACTTATTATTTTTTTTAAAAATTAGATGGGATGATTTGTAAATATTGTTATGTTGTTATTCTATCTGATGTTACTATACATCAGAGATCGATATGGCTCTCACTGTGATAATGTTCAGAAATTCACTGAAAACTTGGCTGTTCTTCCAGGCCCTGGGGCAGAGGTTGAGCCCCTATAGGATGTTTTATTGTTATTTAGAGTTTGTCTTCCGGATGTTTATGAACTGTTTCTTTCTTTTTATTGATCCTTCCTTTTTTTACGTGTAATCCACCCAGAATCATCTGGAGTCATGTGCCCTCTAAATTTCAATAAATAAATAAATTGTCGAGAGAGGTGTGCAACTTTAAAAAGTGGTATATGATAAAACTAGATAATGCATAAAAAAAGAATTCATTTTCTTTATTCTTTCCAGGCGTGTGCATAGAACCAAGTTCTCAGGTTCCAAAGCCCATGGTGATTCTTCCATTTATGAAATATGGAGATTTGCATAGCTTTCTTCTTCGCTCAAGGCTTGGAATGGGTCCCCAGGTAAGCAACAATTCAATAGAAAATTACTCTGCATAAAAAGTTGGGAAGCTGGATAAACAAGACAAAAATTGTCTCATTTCAGACAAGGATTGATTGTGGAATCTCCTTAACATATAATGGTCTTGTGATCAAGAGTCATAAAATGCCCATTTATCAAACAAACCTCACCAGCTTCTTCAATGTCTTCTCTAGCCTTCCAGAATGCTTCCTATCATGTCAGCTTGTTTTGCCTTTTTTGCTGGGCATTAAAATGTACTTCCAAACAAAGCAATGGGTTGTAGGTTTACATCCTCCAATGTGAAGCTTAGAGTCATCCTTGGAATTAAGGATGTTGCTGGGGGTTTTGCTTTACCTTTTTATAAAAGTTGAAAGGAATATTTAAAGTCAAATCAAATGGGGTAGGAAGCCTGACAGGTGCCAAGGGAGGTGTTGCAAAGCACATTGGTATTTAAGGGTGCCAAACTGGTGACCCAAGATTTAATTGGAAGATAAAGACTCTAAGTTTATTGGCTTTCATCCGATCTAGTTGGTTGGTTCATCCAATCTAGTTGCTAGATTATGTCTGGTTCAAGCACATCATCCATCTTATATAAAAAGAGATGCATAGCCGGATGTCATCCACATATTTGTGACAAGTCAGTCTATGTCTCCTCAGCCCCCAATTAATAATCTAGGGACCTTGTTATGGACCAGTGGCAGTTTCACAATTTTATAAAGACAGCCCTATGTACAACATAGTGCAGAGGCCTAAATGAGACATAACCAGAAAATGATTAATTGTGGCCAGACTATCTCCATCCAGATAAAATTGCAGCTGACATATCACAGGAAGCTAGTACAAGTAACTTTGAGCCACTAAGGTCCCTAGCGGTTGATTTTAGTAACCATGCTGGATCAAAAGGCATCCTTAGATTATAAAGCTGATTCCTTATGCCTAAGGTAGACAACCTAGTTCTTTCAGATATTTTGGAGACTTTTCAGAATTGTTATGCTTGCTAGGGTTGATGGGAGTCTGGAAGACACCAGATTATATACTCCCAATTTAGCAGGAGTGGAAACCTGCCTAGAACAGACCATGATAAGTTCATTAGCATTATCAGGTCCTGGTTCAAAATAATCATAGCCTCATCTGTTTCTGATGAAAATGAGAGATGAAGTGGTTGTCATCAGCATGCTGTGATTTTACAGGCTACGTGTACAGTCTACCTTTCATACCAGTTTTTGTGGATGTCAAACAGCAAAGGATAAAGAATAAAATTCTGGAGACTCCGCAGTTTTCCAAGGGTTCAAATACTCATGTGCCCACATTTCATGTAGCAAAGACCAACCAAGTAGCACACTGTACCTTTCACATCCAACTGATGTGACCTATCCAGAAGTATACTGAGTATATTGAAAGTTGCTGAGAAGTTCAGGAAATATCCAGGAGTTGATCCCTCTTGGGTTTTTTTTTCCCTCAACAAAAGAGGATCCCAAAGAGTAACAGCTTATTTCCCAGAATAGTCTTAAAACTCATTTGAAATGAACCTAGACAATAGGCTGTATCATATATTGCCTGGAGCTACCCAGCCACAAATCTCCATCATCTGGTCAAGGAAGCGAGTGTTAGCCTCTGGCCTATAGTTATTATTTAAATATTTTGCCTGGCATTTTAAGCATGGGGTTGCCTTGTTTTGAGCAGAAGGCACTGTTGTTTTCCTGACCTTTGTGTTGTGTTTACTGGAATCATGCTGCAAATGCCTTATAAAAGCCACAGTCCTCTTGCCAGAAGGGAAGTTGGCATTTTTTTTTTCAAAGCCTGTCAGTGTTATCATCCAGTTATGGGCTATATGCCAGTTTTCATGTAATTACAGTTTCCTGTAATTGAAAAGGCTGTGGTCCTTTTTGCTGTGTCACTCATGGACGAGATATTATTCTTGCACTAGAGAGAGTACACAAAGATTTTAATTGTTGGGAAAGCAACGCTTTCCATATACTTTATGGCAAAAGGAGTTGCCTCACTTTGACCCGTTCTTCATATAGAAAGACATTGTAGAATAGGACAACACATTATAGAGCCTCAGCACGTGAACCTGCGTAAATGGCAGATTAGTGGAAAATTAAATGACGTTTTCATACATAATTGGGGTTGCTGAAAGAGAGGCTTTCTCTACCAGCCGCTGTGTAGGAATAAAAACTGGACAACATTCCTCCCACTTTGTCATCATCCATTACAACTTTTGAAACAGTATGATTTATGAACTGATTGCAACATGGGTTTTTTATTCTACAGGAAATGCTAAAACTCCTCTAAATATATTTTAATTCCACTTTACCAAAATGCACATACTCATATTTGCCCTAAAGCAGTGATGGGCAATCTTTTCCTTGGTATATGGCAGTGACAAAGAAACATCACTAGAAAAGCTTAGGCCTGAGTTTTCTGCCTTTTAACATTTTTAAAATAAAATAGGAGCACTGTTCCTAAATAAAGAGTTCCTTGAGATAATTTTGACTCCTTGTAGCTATAAGGTATGTGTAGTTTTCTTGGCAACAAAATATAATTTGCCATTTCCTTTTCTAAGATTTATATATTTTACTTTCCAGTCTATCCTAGGAGTTCCCAATAGACTCCTGTCCAAGTACTAAACTGATCTGATCCTGCTTAAACTTTTAGAGATAAAACAAGGTCAGATAGATCCTGCTACCTGATGTAAGGCTTAATGCACCCAGGTTATTGCTTTTTTAAGAAGTAAAAAGAAAAAAATCATACTGCGATAATTCAGTGGATTAATGCTAAAGTTTGGCAATGTAATTTCAAGGGGAAGGCAAGAGTTACAAAATTGGGAATTGGGTCCCATTCCTGCCATAAATAAGAAACTTCACTTTAAAATGAAATACCAGTTAGCTTAAGCATGGTAATGAAGTTTATCTAATGATTCAGAGATTGCTGGTAATATTTCTTCCAAAATGGACCACCCTTATGACATAAAATCTTTACTCCCTGTCTTCTTTCACTGATAATGAGAAATCATTTAAACTTTAGTGAATTATTTATTTTTGTTGTATCAGCTAGCCTTGATCATATTTCATTGAGTTTCCTGGATCTGATTGTTTTAAATTTTCTTATTTATACCATCTTGAGTTAGAGAGTAGCACCTAGCTGGGGTATGGGTAGGTAGAACCTGGTTGTCTGTCTGTCTGTCTATCAATCATCTATCATATCAATTTATGTAGCCACCCAATTCACAACTGCAACTCTGGCCTTTGCATATAGGATTAAAACCAAATGAAACAACAACAAAAAAATGAAATAATAGCAACCGAGGGCAAAGCCAACTCAAATCATAAAAAGCATAACATCGCATTAACAAGTTCAGCTAACCTCCAGGCCCAATGCCCAAGGGAACATCCAGGTCTTCAAGGATTTACCAAATGCTAGCAGGATCAGTTAGTGTTTGGCTAGGATCCATCAGGAATATTACAGCTATAGGCCAGATTGGGAAGTCAAAAAAATCTTCCTGGAAAAAGACTACTTTTGAATTGCTACCAAGAAAATGGTACAAACTTGTCCTTGAAGTCACCATGGGTTGAGGTCAGCTCAAAGAAGACTTTACCTGTTTTTCCCCACCATCTTGACTGTTTTGGCTATAGAGCAATCAGTTAATGAATTACTATAATCATAGCATATTTAGATATGAAATCACTTTGATATTCACTTAGGCATTTTAGCCTAATCCTCCTTAATCTATCTGAAAGGGTTATGCATTTATTAACGCTATTGGTACAGGGAGTGTGTGTATTCTAAATTAAGCCAGCAGGGATACACTGCCACCATTTCACTCTCACTCTCATAGTAATTAAAGCATTTAACAAAATATAGGGATAATAGTAGTATATTAAATGAGTTATCTTTGTATCCTAGCCAGTCCTGTTTGTCTTAAATCAAAGGTGTCCTAGTCCAATATATGTGATGCTTATTGTTTTCATTTGTTATTGAGTATGATAATTTATCAGTAACATATATTAAGGAAAATCTGTATCTCATTCTCTTCCCAGTATGTCCCGCAGCAAATTTTATTGAAGTTTATGATCCATATTGCTCTAGGAATGGAATACCTCAGTAGCAGACATTTTCTCCACAGGGACTTGGCTGCCCGAAATTGCATGTGAGTTCTGCAGTGTCCTCTGTTCTATTCAGAACAGAATTCAGACTGATCTTCATTCAGAAATTGGAAAAGTGGAAAACAGTCTTTGGGGATGAAAACCAAGGAAATGTAGTTGTAATCAGAAATCAAGAAAAAGTGTTTTTTGAGTATTTCACTGCAATTTGAATGAATACTATTTGAAAACCTAATGCAGAATAACTACACAATATAATTCTGTTGAGACTCCTGTACTTCATACTCGAATCACTGAGTGTTCTTTATTGGTGATAGAGGGATTCCTTAGAAAACTAAAGCATTAGGCAAAAAATACTTTAGAGCCTAGCTTTCTCTGTGGCATGCTAGCTGTATGCTGACCAAGATGTACAGTTGTCGTTCTAAGTATTAGTTTCTGTGAAACATATAGAAAATGTATTGCAGGGATTCTGGTGTAATGAAGGAAAGGGTGCTTTGATCTTAGGGTTCCATCCTCCCAACTTTTTTTCTCTGAATCTTTGGGAACAGATATTAAAATTGTTAAAAAAATTATTAATTTTACATTAAAATATGTATTGTAAATCTCTTGGAAAATAACTGGAGAGGAGCCTGAAGAAGGGAAAGAATCAAAGACACACATATAACATGCCGCTTATACATGAAACATACAGCAGTAATATTTGTGAAGAGGATCTCAGATTTACTATTGATTTCAAACTGGACATGAGCTAGCAGAGCAAAAACAGAACTATAGTTTCCACATCATCAGAGGCAATGGTTCTACTTTACATTTAAAAGTGTGTGTTATTCTGTGTCTGGTTCCAAGTATTACACCTTATGAAGGAAATGACAACTTGGAATAGATTCAGAGAAAAGCACAAATATGAAGGTATGTAAAACAAGGCCTATGAATTTGGCCTGAGATGACTAGTGGGCAGAAGACTGGGGTTGTGATAGCAACCTTCAGATATTTGAAAGACACACAGAAGAGGCCAAAAACGTGTTCTCTGACCCCAGAAGGGCAGGGTTTGATTTAATAAATTTAAGTTACAGAAGGAGACATAACAGATAAATGTTAAGAGAAAGGTCTTGACAATTATTTAGAAGGGTGGTGAGCTCTCTTGATGAGATTCTCAAGTAGTGGTTAGATAACCATTTTCAAGTAGAGACAGAATCCTGTAGTTTTGGCTTCAAACCTGAGAAGGTTTGGACCAAGTGACCTGCAGGGTTACTACAACCTCTGTGATTCTATAAAGTAATAGTAGAGGAGAAAGGCTATTTAAGCATCTTTCCCCATTGCTGGTTTTGTCCTTTCTACCACACAAGAAGTTTGGGGTGCACCCATTTAGGGTTCTGGAGACTGAAGCAAAGGTCATCAGATGCTGATTGAACTGTTCTGATTTAGGCTGTCACATTTACTCTGCTGTGTACTCCACAGTCTGTGCTTTTTCTCATAATAACCCTCCATGGATAACAGAGGAGAATAGTGGCAATTAAATATATGAATAACAGTGAGCAAGGACTGAATTGCGTGCTACATGGCAATTTTGTTTAAAAACCCCACCATTTGCTTCTTTAATCTGGGGAATTTTCCTTAAGTGCAAATAGTAGGTGGTTAAACAGTAACTCTGAAGAGAAAGAAAACCATTTTTATCAGGAGGAGGGAAAATAATTAAATTTATCCTATCCTATGTCCATTTTTGATGGCATTATCTCCATATTTTACAAAATGCATATTAAAATCAGCAACAAGTATGAGAGAGGTGGAATTGCAAAACCCACCCTCTGAGTCTCACTGATAATTACAAGGACAACCAGGTACTGTAATCTTATGTTCTGCTTGCCTCATCCCCTCCTGTCAAGTTTACTTATCAATGGTGAACTATCAGGTAGGGACAGTCTTGGTTTTTACTGACCTTAAGCTACTCTGGAAGCTTTTTGCCTGAAGAACAAGGGGAAAATGCTTCAAAGCTTTAATACATTCAGTATGCTCTTTAGTTTGATTCTTAATATATGTCACAATCAGAAACAGCTCTAATTTGGATTTTTTTTTTTTGGTCTGGAGTCTGTGTTGATGATTGATTGATTGATTGATTGATTGATTGATTGATTGATTGATTATGTGTCATCAAGTCAATATCGACTCTTGGCAACCACCTAGATAGATCTTATCCAGGAGGAGTCTATGTAGAAAAACCATTTTGATTCAGACCATCTCTTTCCCGAAGCACATGCATAAAGTAATGTTACATCTCTGAGAAGCCTCTCTCTTTTAATATGTATCCATATTCACTTTGTGGCATAAATCAATGGACAGGTTGCGGGATGACATGACTGTGTGCGTAGCAGACTTTGGCTTATCCAAGAAAATTTACAGTGGAGATTATTACCGGCAAGGGCGTATTGCAAAGATGCCTGTTAAGTGGATTGCGATAGAAAGTCTTGCTGATCGAGTCTACACAACAAAAAGTGATGTGGTAAGTAAATGAGGAGATGGTGTTCCAATTTAACAGATAAATCTGGTTCCAGGAGGAAGGATAGTCAATTTGGATTGACCGAATTCTTATTATAGTATATGAAACATACCATATACCCATGCCCCTGTTTTTCACACAGCAGTATCTATACAGAGTAAGCTGGTTTGAGAATAAAAGGCTTATTCCTATGATATTTATATTTAACCTGTTGGTTTTAATAGTGCATAAATTATTCAAAGAGAACACAGAGGCATTCACAGTGAATTTTCTTTCTGCAGATTTTACAAAATATTTTGTTTGCTGCTCTGAATCCCCCTTCAGTTCTCTAACCAGGGTTACGAAATGTTAAAGGGAAAAAAACTCAGATTGGTTTACTTTGAATCATTCATAGTAGCTTGATTTTTTTTTAAAAAATGTGTCATAAAGCATAGTGATAAAAATGATCGTTTGATAATACAGTATCAACATATCAAGCTGTTAGTAAAAGACGTGATTACAGAAAAATTGGGGATGCTACCCCTGAGCTTATTAGTCAAATAAAGCCAATGCTGCAGCTCCCTCTGCTGAGTGGGAGACTGTTTATCCTGATGTTAGACAAATTCTAGTGCCAGGAATTGTCCTTTTCTGTGATGCTTCTGCAGGTGCAAGTGACCCATGAAGTTAGATTAAAAAACAATCATGCCACGTATAAAATTATTTCTATGGAAACCTTTAAAAAGTGGGAAGCTCTGTGCATTGGAGCCTAGATATCAGTGAGAAGAAACTATTTGTAATTCAAACAATTGGTCCATCCTTCCTTCTTCAACAAAGTATAGTCAATTCCAGCTAGCAGTGGTCCTCTACTTCTAAGCCTCACTACCTGAAAAGCTTTCAGTTTGAGATGCCAGAGATTAAATTGAAATGGTTATGCACACTAACATTCTACCTCTACCATAAAAGCGTACTTTTCATCCAAGAATTATTAGTCAAAATTGCAATCTTAAAACATACTAGAACCGGAAAGTACATATCTTTGCCAGTTTCAATATTTACTATTAGCTCTTTTTTATGTAGTAAAAAGGTGTAATTTGCAATAATGTGAAGTTACTGGGAACACAGTATCACAAATGTGATTTTCAGCAATGTATGAGAATAGGCAGCACAGTTCCTTTTAATGGGTGTAAAATCTCACTATGCTCAGTGTGACTTATTCCCAAAAAAAGCATACATAGGAAATTATCGTTATCAGTAAATTAAGTTTTTCTGAAATGCTGTTTAAGTAAGTTTTCCCTCTGTTTTCTTTTCTTGTAGTGGGCTTTTGGTGTTACAATGTGGGAGATAGCGACGCGAGGAATGACTCCATACCCAGGAGTGCAGAACCACGAAATCTATGATTACCTACTTCATGGGCAGAGGCTAAAGCAGCCAGAGGACTGTTTGTCTGATTTGTAAGTATGTTATAACTGTGATAATAACAAAGTAACATGGTAGCAATTGAATACATAGCTTGCTTATGGCAGTCGTTATATTTGCAGCTTGGAAATCTGGAAGCTAAGAGGTCTAGTGGTTTTTCTTTGCTTTAAATAGGATGTTTTTTTTTTCTTATGCCTTTAAGCTATGAACTATTGCTTTATGATAAAACCAACCAACCAGCCAACCAAAAATCTCTTAATGTAGCCACTGTGTTAAAGGAGAGGTTGTCCTGGGTTTGAGAAACTGGTCTCCCTGCAAGATTTCTGACTGGACTTTCTCCAGCATTTTTTGGCAATTCACTTTAAACAAACATGGTGCTGTGTCTCATTCCCACCCCACTCCTGGGAAATCCAGAGGGGAAAAAAGCATTAGTTATGAAAAATAGTAGTTTAACTGTCGTAAGTAAGAAACAACATACAGATACAGGTAGCTGTCATTTAAGCAACTGCCTTGGATAGTAAATATGATGGTAATAAACGGTAATAGAGGTAGTCCACAGTTTACGACCACTAGTTCAGCAACTGTTCAAAGTTATGATAGTGTTGAATGAGTGGCGATTACAACCGGTCCTCGCAATCGCAATCTGGGCACTTGGCAACCAGCTCGCACTTACAACGGTTGCAACGTCCCATGGTCACATGATTGCAATTTGCAAACTTCCCTGCTGGCTTCCCACAGGCAAAGTCAATTGGGAAGCCAGAAGGAGAGGTCGCAAGTTGCTTGGGCAAGCCTCCCCCACCCACACACCCTCCTCCAGCCCCTCTGTGCTCACGTTGCACCTTGCTGGCCACCTGCACACCCTCCCCCACCGCTCATGCATACTCGCACACCCTCCTTGAGCCTCATACTTGCACTGTGCCTGTCCTGCCACCCGTGCACTCTTGTGCACCGTCCCCGAGACTTGCTGGGATCGCGCCACACCCTCCCCAGCCACCCGCACACCCTCCCCAGACACTTGCGCAGCCTCCCCCACCCAGCAGCAGCCATCCCAAGTCCCGCCACGCTTGCACTACACCTCTAGAGACAGCATTCCATAAATGAGATGTCAAACTCTTCCTCCCGCAGCTGCCTGCTTCATCTCATATGGCAGTGACACCTGGATTATGACTATAAGATCTAACAGACAGATATGGAAAGAGATGCCCAAATCATTTAAAGATTAGCTTTCGATTGGACCTAAACACTGACTGCTAATGTAGATAACAAAGCAGTTGTAGCACCCAGTCCCTATTAATAATCTAGCTGCTGTGTTTTGGATTAACCATATTTCCAGATTGTTTTTAAAGGCAGCCTTACATATAGCTCATTGCAATATGCTGAACTGATTAGTATTTTTAAAACTAGGCTAAGAAGCTATGATTCAAAATAAGCCATGTTTGTCATTATTGGCATGTTTACTTAGAAATGAATTTTTAAAAACTATACTATTATCCATTCAATTGCAATATACTTCACCTGTCCTCAAAGGATTAACTTTGTCATCTTTTGGTAGCTGCTTCTAACATCCCAGGTATCCAAACACAGAATCAACCCAACTTTTAATGGGACATTCACAAATAAGTGTCCGCCTTTCTCTTCCTTTATTAATTGTCTAACTCCCTTCATCACGGCATATTTCTCATTATTTCAGGTATGAAATCATGTACTCCTGTTGGAGGGCAGATCCTGTGGATCGACCTACCTTCTCAGAACTTAAGCTTCACCTGGAGAAACTATTGGAAAGCTTACCTGCTTTGAGTGAACCAGACAGTGTGATTTATATTAACACCAACTTGCTGGAGGAGAACGCAGAAGGGCTGATAGAAGATGATGAATTTCCCCAAATAGACACGGTCCTTGATCCGAATGATATCATAGAATCTTGTTCCCAGAGACCAGAGCCTACAGTAGTCACTGTGGATATCCATGAAAGCAATGAAATGGGGGATAGATACATATTAAGTGGAGTTAGTGAAGAGCACCTAGCCAGTCTGGCAAGAGCAGAGGAGGAAGATATGCCATTGCTTCAGCACACTCACTTGCAGAATGGGATGCAGTGGTCTCAAGCCAGCACACTTCCTGTAGGAGGCACGTTGGCTAATGAACTACTCTATGCAGACGATTCTTTGGAGGACTCTGAAATTCTGCTGTGAAAGAAGAACTAGCATTCTCTTATGAACTGCAGATCAGAGACCCTTCTTGGCCAGAAGTGCTCTAGGTAGCCATTGGACATTCTCATCATGGAGAGCCACTCCTGTGTAGCATGCTTTCCAAGCCTTGTACAGCAGATGACTTTAGAAGAAACATTTGGTATCGTTATAGAAATTATATTTTAATAAACAAATATGATGATGGTCTGTTTGATTTATTCTGAACACAAGTTTAATTTTTTTGGTCTCTTTCCTATAGCAGGTTCTTTAATGGATGCTTAGTCAACAGATAGTTTATTTTCTACCTCCTTCACAACTTGTCTCTGTGTTACAGTAGATATTGTGTTTTATGTGTGTGTGTGTACACACATACACACACACACACACACATATACACATACATACATACATGCATACACAATTTATGACAATTTATTTCTTTCATTAAAAAAATGCCTATTCTCTTTTCTCTGCACCATATACAATACACACCACACACACACAATTTCCTGCTGAAAACTCCTCCCAGAACTGCTGTGTGGCCTTTCTTGCATCCCCATAGCAAAGAAGTCTTAGTGGTCATTTGAGAGAAGAGAACTTCCTGATTGGTGGGGGGGGGGGGGGGGGGAGACTGAGAGAACAGTTTGGGGGTGGCAGGGGTTAAATCTCTTCTATTTGTGCTGCCACCCATTTCTGAATCTATACAGTGCAGATTTTTTAAAAGATGTGTTTATTCATACTTAGCCCTCTGTTCCTGCTACATAGAAGAGACAAGAAACATATTTTCCTATGAAAATATTTCTGAGCTCACATCGGGAGAGTACTAAACGGTGGATTTTTTCTTTCCTATTCTATTTTGGAACTTTTCCTAAATATCTGGCCCTAAACGGTGGATTTTTTCTTTCCCTATTCTATTTTGGAACTTTTCCTAAATACCTGGCCCACCCTTCTAGCAGAGAATTCAATATTCTGCACCATCCTGGTTGGCTCAGGAGTAGTGCAACACTTCTCATCTTTTCTTCTCAGTTAAAATTAAACCATAATATTTTCTAATAGGTACATCAGCCATTTTCAACTTGGCACCTTGGTCTGGCTGAGTAGGCATGATGCAAATTATAACTGAACACCTCTGGATTACAATTCCTATCACTGATTGGGGAAGACTAACGTCAAGAAGCGTATATGTCACATTCAAATCAGCAAGTCTTCAAGGGGCTTTATATAGAAATGAATTCACCTTTCATTCAAAGCATGGAGAGAGACTCCATTCCATAGTAACTGTTTTTACTGATTTTTCCACCAAGAAGGGAAGAGCAAATCAGCCAATCATTTTGCCAATTTCTCTGTCCCAGGGATTTTCAGATCATGAGCCCCAGTTTCATGATAAGTCTTCAATTTCTTTTTTTTTTTTTTTTGGTGGCTTTGAGTCAGTTTTTTACCCCTGGGTATTGCCTGGATTAGTCCCTGCAGTTTTCTTGGCAAGGTTTTTCAGGAGTGGTTTGCCCTTGCCTCCTTCCTAGGGCTGAGAGACAGTGACTGACCCAAGGTTTTGTGCCTAAGGCAAAACTAGAATTCATGGTCTCCTGGTTTCTAGCCTGATGCCTTAATCACTACACCAAACTGACTCTCTTAATTTCTCTTGATCTCCATTCAGACATTTACAAAAAGGTTGTGAGGCATTTCTGCTGATTTTATTTCTCCTGCCAAAGATGACATCAAGGTCATGTGAACCAAGGGAAGAACATCAAATAGGCTAATCAGGCCCTGGGCTAGGAGCTATCAGTTTCATAATATGCACATCTATTCCTTCTTCCCTAAAAATGTACTATTTCATAAGGCCTTTTTTCAACAGCTAGTCCTAGGACAGGATGTTCACAGTGCAGTGCTGGGCTTTGACAGTGATGTTAATGCCAAAGAAGTTATTAAAATGGTCTTCTGGGGGAGGTGTGGTGAACTGAAAATGGCTCCACAAAAACAGAACTGACGACCATGGCAAAGACCAAGGTAGTGGTGAGTAGACCAATTCCTTGTTACCTCTCCGGATAAGGGAAGGAGGGAGATCTCCCACATGTGCTCCAGACAGCTGCTTCTCACAAGGAGAACGCAGGATAGCAGGTTTCTATGGGTTTGAGCACCAGGAGGCGATAGGATCAGCCATCTTCCATGCAACCATGGTGGTACCTTTTAAAGGACACTAAGTTCACAAACTTCACTTTCTAATCACTTTCAGAAATTGCCTATTAACCATCTTAAAGCTATTAGAGATCTTCGGAACAACAAATTTGAGAAGTCTTCATTGGGTGAGTTTATCTTTACTCTGAACAAAAGAAAAATTAATTATAAGCTTAAGAACTTAAAGAATGTGAAATAAACAGCAAAAAAGCTAAATAAGACTTTCATCTAAGAAAGTTATAAATGGATTAAGGGTCCAGATAAATTTGGAATATTGACTTTTATTATAAGATTTTGGAATTAACTATAAAAATAAACAGCTTCTCATGGGAAACAGATTTATTTTGGCTATCCTGGCTAATCTAAGTTATATAAAGATAAGTGATGATTTTAGAAACTGGACACTAGAAGGGACTAAAGGTTTGAAGCAGAAGAAAAAAGCCTGTTCTTGATGTCAGTTAATACTGGGACTTACAAAATGACACAAAACACTATAACATCGGAAATATTAAAGCAGATTGTTGAAGAATGGAGCCAGAAATTAGTAACTACAATATCAATGCTGTCAGTAATGATGCCTGCTTCTATGGATAGACTATGTCTAAAAGAGAATGATTTGGAAAAGGATGTTTTACTGGATATACAAAAGAAACTGGCTACAGTTTTAAAAATTAAAAGGGAAATACAAATGATAAACCAAGAGAATGACCTGCAAAATGTTTTCTTATTGGATCTACAAAAGACACTTGTTAAAGCCTTGAAGAAATCTGTGTGATAGGAGAAAGAAGAAATGAAGAGAAATCAAATCCTATGGCAATATTTGACTGAATTAAAGATTAAGAAGTAAAGGTTAAAGATTAAGAAGTAAAAGGAAGGAATATAAAGTTAGTTTATTTGATCAGGGTTAAAATAGGACACTTCTTTGCAAAGTTCTGGTAACTCTTCATGGACTTTTTGCTGACACTAGGATTGAAAAGTTGATGTTTTATGGATTTGCTTATAAATAAGAGATGGGATATGGGATGAAGAGATATCTGTTTGTAATCTTATAGGGGGTGAAGAGTCATGAAATTTGTTTATACTTGTGATGAAGGTTGGAAGTCACTTCTTTATATATTTCTTTTCATTATATTCTTTCTTTTCTTTTTCTTTCTTTTTCTTTTTTCCTGCACTTGTTATTCTTTTTTTCCATTCTCTTCTCTTTCTCTAAGTTTAGTTTGTATTAGTTTTTACTATTGTAGTTATGCATCTCTAGTTTCTCTACTAACTCTTTGCATGGAGCAAAGTAATTGCACAGCAGATGGTGCTAGTGTTCAGGATAAATCTGTACTGTTTGTATTGCATAAGAGAGTACTGGTATGCTCTTAAAATCTGGAATGTAGGATCTGCTATTTGAGGGAATCCTGTTATTTTACAGAAGCAAATTATCCACACAGCTAATGTTGTTTTGATTTTAATACTAGACTATCCCTAGTCTTTTGTTGGACTAGAAGGTAAATATGTTGTATGAGAATCACAGAGAGCACTTTGGGGGGGGGGGGGGTCTTTTCAGCTCTCCATAAACATTCCACCATTGTGGAATATAGCAGTAAAATGCTCAGGATTGAATATGAACCTGATTATTATTGTATCACTGTAAAATCAGGGCCAGCATGAAGAGTTTTTTCAACTTGAGGGGATTGTTAAGGGCAATTTTTTCCTCCTTCCAGTTTCCTTTGTTTTCCTTTCTAGCAGACACCTTCAACATTCTTGGACCCAGCCACCAATCAACCTAGTTTTAATTTCTACCCATTCATTTCTTTTATACCTGGGGGTGGGGGGTGGAGGAGAGACCTGTTACCTTTCAGATGTGAGATCATCAGACTTATGGGACCCCACAAAACTGCAGAACATTACTTTGACAAAGAAACTAAAACTTGGGGAGGCAAGGAATGGGACCCCACAAAACAGCATAGCACTGAGCATGTCCAGGAACCACAAAATGCTGCAGAGATGTGTGTGTGTGTGTGGGGGGGGGAAACAGGAAATAAAATATGTCAAGATGGTTACCACAACCATGTGATCAAAGCCCTGCCCTGTGATGCACATTAAAAAGGGGTGGAGCTTCAATCACATTGTTGTGGTGGCCATCTTGACTTTTTTGACCAACCTCCTGTGTACACCCTTGGAATGTTGGCTGGCTGGTTGTGGGCATGTGTGGAAGTGGAATGGTGATTTCTGGAAATAGGTCTGTGGACATAATGGGAAGTAGGAATTACCTTGAGGAACAGGAGGAAGAGCCGCAGCCAAGGCAAAGGTCAGATAAAAGAAATTTGAGTGCAGGGCAGAAATGTAATTTCAGAAAGTGTCTCAGACATGATCCTCCCTAGTTCTCATGAAGATATGGTAAAGGGAGGGAGGGGGGAAGCACATTCAGACTTGCAAGATTCTGTTACTGTAACCTTATAATAAAGACGTATTAGCATTCATAACTCTGGCATCCTAATCTGGTCCACCTTGAAGGGTTGACAGTGGGGCATGAACTCCAAACAGAAGCAGTCTTTTTTTCTTGCTAGCCTGCACTGCTTTACTGCATTCTGCACAAAGTGTATTTGGATCTGCTTTTCGTTCAGTTGTCTCCTACAGTAGTATATTCTCAGTTTCTTCCAGCCAATTTCTTACAGCATGTAACTCCTCTTTTGTGGTTTTACCAATTGCAGATCCACATATATGTGCAGTTCAAAGTGCTGAACAAGTCCTTTAAAATTCATGAGCAGAAGGATAGTTTGCAGCCGTCCTCTCCCATTCCAGTCTCCCAAGCCATTGCATGTCTGCCCCTCTCTGTCTCTCTCTGTCTGTCATATAACAATGTGTCTTACACTTTAGGGGATTGTCCTTATTTTATCCTCACATCTTTCTGAAGTAGATAAGGGAGGGAGGGAGGGAGGGAGAGAATAGGAAGTAAGGTTAATAGGCAAGTGAAAGTTTAAACAAATCTCAAACACTTTCACACCATCTTCTGGGGTAAATAGGTTCTATGAGGAGAGACATTTGGTGCTGGAAAGGTTTGCACACCTCTTAAACAAAAGTCACCAGCTGAAGCGTGCTTGTATGTAGTTGTTTTCGGTTTTGTTTTGCTTTTTTAAAGAATCAATAACTTTTCCTTTGAGCCATTCTGCTGAAATAACAGAAAGCTCTACGGGAAAGAGTTATTGTCAAGAGCAAAATCACTGTATAATAACGACCTATCTTGCCAGGCTGTTCGTTATTACTGAGTTAATCGTTTGGAATCACGTACAAACGCCGAGCACCGTTACTCTTCTCCCTTCTGTCTCCTGGTTTGCCCCAACAGATTATTACAGCGGATCCCTGGCTAGAGAGGAATGTCAAAACTCCGAAGAATACTATGCTCCTAGTTGCCGGGCAGGCTGCGCAGGAGATTCGTGCGCTCGCCCTGGCCTGGATGTGCTGCTGGGGAGAAGAGCAGCAGTTACAGCAAGCCAGCCTCCCCCCCCCCCCCGCCCAAAAGAGCCAGCGACCGCAGGTATTCTTTTAGAAGATGGGGAGCGAGAACAACTCCCCCCGAGGGATCCGTTCTGCAGCCAAGGCCGGCGTCTCCGAGGAGCGGCGGAAACCGAGGAGCGGGGCGCTTCTCGCTCGAGAACGCTGCCGCGCGCCAGAGCTGTCGCTCCTGCCTCTGCTGCCGCTCTCCTCTCGTCAGCCTCCGCCGCTGCGGGCTTCCACGGGGCTCTGCAGGCTGGCAAGCGGCAGCTCGCGCGGAGGAGGCGCTCACTCCAGCTTTGCCCGGGCAGCGCAATACTCGCCCCGCACAGCCATGATTTCTGGACTGCGCTACAGCCTCAGCAGCCTCGTCCTCTTCTTGTGCCTAGCCTCGGGTCAGGAGCTTCAGGCTTCCCAGGTGAGTGCTGCGCCGGGGCCCTTCTCTTCGACCCGCTCCCACTTCGCGTGGGTGACGTGTTTCCCACTAGGCATATCTGCTGCGATAACTTGTTTCGTGCAGTGCATACAGGGGACTGTGAGAGGCGGCGAAGGGAGTTCTTTTGCCTGCTTTTTCTTTTAAAGGGTTTTAACCTGCCTCGCCTTTCTTTTCCCTGCCCTCTGTCTCTTTCGGCGAAGGCAGTTAGGCCAATGTAGAAAGTGATTTGCTAGGCTCCCTTTTAGGTAGTACAGCCTCACTTCAGGTTAAGAGGGAGGGAGCCAGGATGCTTCCAGACAAGAGGAGCCTTGCTCTAGCCACTCAAAGCATGGCATAGGGCAGGGGGAAATGAAAGAGCCAGGGAAGATGTTCTTCTCCCACCAAAATCCATATTCAAAGCAAAGTCCTTTAAGAAGTGCACAAAACAGCATTGGTAGAATATGCAATGCTAGACTAACATCCAAAGGAGTGAGTCATAAACTCGATCAATAATATTGATACAAGCAGTAATTTTTATTTTATCAAGGAAAATATGAAAAATAGCCTTGCCACCACAGATAACTTAGTTCCATGAATGCTAGCCTATAGGAAGAAATGTGTGCAGCTCCAGACATGCTGGGTTTACAATTACTTCTGCAGCTAAATTGGCCTTCTCAGGCAGCTAGCTGCAGAGTTAATTGCATTTTTTGAATATTATTTGTTCAATGTGCAACTGCAACCCCTTGTTGGACTAGAAAACAAATTCAAATTTTCCTCCACTAATGCCTAAATAAACTAATCAATCAAGTTACCACATATCTAGTGATTTTAAATCACCTTGCTGGAATACTAAAAGCAAGCTGCTCAGTGCAACCAAGTTTACTATGTTTAAGTATATCACAACAGTTCAAGTTAAACATAACCCTTCCACAAAAAGTTGTTATAAAAGTATGCAGCTTGGCTTGCCGTTTTTGCACTCTGCTGCATACCACACACAATAGGCATCTTGGACAGGAAAAACCTCACTGTGCACTTCCTAACCCTGGTTTAAATGTAATTCTGCAATTAAAAAAAAAAGTCACATAGAATGTCTGATTCCATTTCCCAATATTAGCATTGACTTTGAGTAATGGTAAAACTGCAATTCATGAGTCCATGTTATAGCATTTGTGTCTGTATCTTACTGTCTAGATCACTTTACACAAGCTCATGGATGCATGGATGCAGTTGTGTGCACACATGAATATATTTGTTGACCTGACAAACATGCAGAGATAGATCAGTAGATCAGTATTTCTCAACCTCAGCAACTTTAATATCTGTGGACTTCAACTCCCAGAATTCCCCAGCCAGCCATGCTGGGAGTTGAAGTCCATAGATCTTAAAGTTGCTGAGGTTGAGAAACACTGCTATAGATGGATGGATAGAACTACAGTTATAAATGTGATCAGGGCTATTGGTACAGATGTAACACTTCTGTGCCACAGTTAACATTGCTTTGAGAACAATGCAGCATCTTAACATGAAAGGGCTTTCTTGGCTGTTAGTTCTGTGCACATACCTCAGGGCAAAGGTACATAGGAGTGAGCATTTTGGTCCAGGACAGAAATCCAAAGCTGTGCAGGGATAGTAGATGTTCAGTGGAACCTAACCTTGTGTCCTTGCATTTAATTGGCTGGACAGCCACTGATGATGAGTTTTCTCAAATGTCACCAAAAGGGGCTTTGAACTTTCCTGCTGATCATTATGACATCCGAAGCAGAAGTCTCCTCAGTCATAATGCCCAATCTTATTTCTTCATGAGGCTCTCAGGATTCAGTGGATTGTGATTTTGACCTGAATTGTCCTGAAAGCCCAACCAAAGCTTCAGCTTCCTGGGTGTCCTACTCCTTTCTTCAGGAGTCAACACAGTGGCAGCTTCCCCAGCCTGATCTCCACTGTAGACTGCAACTCCTAGAATTCCCACTGCATTTTTACTGGCTCTGTGGCAGAACATTCTGGGAGTTGTCTCAACACAGCTGGAGAGAGCACCAGGTTGAGACAGGCTGCCTTAGGGACAAGACAGACATCTTGAGGACAAGATGGTTCCAAGGATCCATTATCCTCCATCTGGGCTATTAATGAGAATAGAAGCCCAAAAAAACTTTATTTGCTATATTTAGAAATTACAGTTGTACCTTGTCTATCCTATTGGTTCTTGGCAGTTCCAGCTATAGCAAATTACAATCTCATATATGACATCAGAGAAATTGTCTAGAATGTATCCTTGTGGGGGAGTTGGGCAGTGATATAAATTTGACATATAAATAAATAAATAAATGTATAAAGGCTCTTCAAATTTATGTTGGAAATGTGAACAACAAAAAGGGACATGTTATCATGTTTGGTGGATGTGTAAAAAAACTAGAAAATTCTGGATTCAAATACATACACTGATTCAGAGGATTTTAAAGATTAATATACAATTGAGATCAGAAGTCTTTCTCTTGGGACTGATGGACAAACAGTTGGAAAAAAATCATGAAACTTTGTTTTTGTATATGATAACACAGTGAGATTATTGTATGCACGAAGATGGAAGGATTTGGCAATACCTACAATGGAGGAATGGTTGGTGAAGATGATGGAACTTGCTGAGATGGCCAAATTGACTTCTTTGATTAGAGAAAAGAAAATATCTACACTTATTGCTGACTGGAAACCCCTTCTGGATTTTTGTGTAAAACAAAAAAAAATGAACTTATAATTTATGGCTTCGATGATTAGACAGGATAGATTATAGAAAGAAAAGAGTCATGATTTAACTTTAGAGAAAAGGTAAATTTATAACAGTACTTATAACTGCTCTAAAGAAGATTGGAAGCCATGTCTTTGTATCTTTTTTCTTTCTTTTCTATTTTTCTTTTACTTTATCTTTCTTTCTTGCACTTTTAGCTTTCTTTTTGATTTTTCTTTTTTTTTTCTTCCTTACTTTATATTAGTTAGTATTAGTTTTTACCTTTGTTTTTAAAACTTTTAATAAAATCATATAAAACACCAAATTACAATCTAATATTAGGTAGAGCCAAACTATTCTATAATACTGATAAAGAAACAATATTATAATACATTCAGATGTACAGTGGCATTATGCATATTCATTTGACACAATGAATATCTTACAGGTTGGCGAGTACACTAACTGTTCTATGCGCGTTCATTAAAAAAATGCATCATATTACTTTTTCAGGTTGATACCATTGCTCACCTATGGTTTTCCTAGGGTAGCATTGGGCAAGTCACAATTTGTCTTGATAAGAGATGAAAAGGCTATTTTTGTCCCTTTAAGGAAATGAAGGATATAAATAATTTGGAGAAAACATTGGAATAAATTATTTTCAATATGCATAGAATGCCATGGTTTGCAAATGTGACATGTTTAAATGTGCCAATCTGCTCCTGTTTTTCTATCTTTTCCATAGAACTGCATGACGAAGCAGCAGCTCCTAGCCACCATCCGCCAAATGCAGCAGTTTCTCAAAGGACAGGAAACACGGTTTATTGAGGGACTACGCGTCATGAAACACCGGCTCACAACTCTGCATAACACAGTGACTAAAGCCACCCCAGACCCGCAAACTGGTAAAAAGAATATAGAACTTCAGAGGGTGGGACAGGAATAGTCTACATCTGGACAACATTGCGCAGGCTGAAATCATGGACCAAAATGAAATTATAGAATGAGGAAGGACCCTCTCGGCACCCTACATCCATGACTCATGCTTTCCTAGCAGCAGCCATCTCATACTTTGTCTGGCTACATAATTAGCTAACGTGCGGGTCAGTGTGTTGTGCAAACTCAGATAGTGGGGTTTGTTTATGGTTCAGCAGGTTGCACAAATCAAGACAGGTTAATTCTGAACTAGTATGGGATGCAATTGCAGTTTTCCAGTATTTGCAATAATAGTGCAGAAGACAGTGCCCACTCCTCTAGTGCAGCCTTCTCGCTGGCTGTGTTGGGGGGGAACTGTAGTTTAACTTGTTCAAAAGGCATCAGATTGGACAATGCTGCTCTGTGACCACTTTGGACTTGCTATCAGAGCCTTCTATGTGAGATCTCCACATGTACAGAAACAGATTTCAGGGGAAAGAAGGGATATAAGCAATTAATCAAAAAGAATTTGTGGTAGGGCAAAGCTTATAATCCCTTCACTCTTGACAAGTGACACCACCCTCCCACTTTACTGTAAGTTTTGCTCATCCGTAGAGATAGGTAGCAATAGGAAGAGAAGACTGTTTTGTTTCCTCAGCAATATCAATCTGTCCTGAGCCATCTCAAAACATTCTTGGAAGGCATTTCTCAGTCATATGAGATTATACAAAGCCACATTCTTCTGAGAACAGAATGGGGTGTGTTGCTGCGGTGTCTGTTTCTTTGTACTATATACACTGAGTAAGGGAAAAACAGGCACCCCACCACCACCACAATCCCATTCCTGTGCAAGCACAGACCATTGGAACCCCTCCCAGAGCCTGCAAGATGATCCTTTTCAGTGGCAGAGTCCCACAACTAAAATGGTTTTCACCCAAAAAATTAGCCAACCAGCTTCCCTCAAACAAATACAGTGTGACAAGAGCTAGTAGCCACCCACCAGCCAGCCATCCCTTTTAAGCCAGCACTTTTATCCTTCAGTGTAGGGAGGCAATAGTGCCAGATACCTTTGAGCACTATCGGGGGTGGGACTTTTGGCTGAACCCTTGATGGAGCCTTTAAAGCAGCAGAAACGTTCCAAGGTATGAGAAAACCTCTTCTCTCTATCCACACACAATGTTCACTCCTGGTTAACTGAACCATGATTTATTCCAGACTTCTCCAATCTGGACAACCTACAGATATGTGATGTCAGCTTCCAAAATTCCCCGGACTACACAATCATTCAGGAAGGCAACATAATGGGAGGCCACTCAGGGCAGGGAAGGCTCATTTATTGAATTAATCCAATGTTATAAGTTTGCAAAACACTGAACCACTACAGACGAATCTCATGGCCTGGGTTCATGCAACACACTAGACTAAAATGTGACTGTTTATTTCAGAGCTGAATATATCATGCAGACTCATGCATAATACAGAGATCCTGAAACATCAGAACCAGAAATCGTTTGTTTTTTTTAATTTATTTTTTAAAAATTTTAATTACAAAAAAAGGGGGAAAAACATAAAAAGTGCTTTAACAAAAAAGTGAAAGAAATACAACAAAGAGGAAAAAAGTGTTAATATGTCATAACAATAAACAATTACAATTCTATATATGCTTATCTAATGCAAATATTACATACATACCGTATTTTTCCAACAATAAGACGCCCCCATGTACAAGACGACCCCCATTTTTCCAACCCCAAATTAAGAAATCAATATTTTAAAGATAGTGCAGAACACATTTTTATTTAGTAATTAGTTAACATTTACCTGCTACACTCGGTGGGAGGAGGTCCAAACCGTCTCTCTGCAGCTCTATTTCCAGGCTGTTTCGCATAACTGATTACATTCAAGCATGAGTGAAACTGCCGATAGGTTGTCTCTGCAGACAGCCTTCCTCTAATTGGTTTGTTCAGCATCAGCTGACGTCAGTTACATAAGGCTCGTGATTGGAGGAAGTCTGTTTGGGAGACAAGCTATTTCACTCATGATTGGAGGCTAGCAATAGGAGGAAGCCTCTCTGCAGAAACAAAGTATGGGCAGTTTTGCAACCGCGCGATTCTCGGCTGACTTCCTTGAATAAGACGCCCTTCAATTTTTAGGGTAAGGATTTTAGAAAAAAGTATCGTCTTATAGTCGGAAAAATACGGTATATATGTCTAATAGATTTATATGACTCCCATATTTTTAACCTACTGTAAGTGGGTCCCGTATTTCATCATACTTGTGCATAAAAAGTCTACATCTATAGGCAGAATCAGAAATCACTGATAAGAAAAATTGGAAGAATTGAAGGTGAAGGTTAGCAAAACCTGTTAGCAGGAATGGCAACCTGAAGCCCTAGAACTGCATGTGGCTCCCCAAATTCCTTTTTAAATCATCAGTGTTCACAATGGTTGAAAAACAGTTGTACAGATTCTGCCTTGTTTGACCCTACCTGCAGATGTTGCTGCCACTGATTTTAAAAACTCTGGGAAGCTCTGGAATAAACAACAGGTATTTCTCTCAACTCACCGAGCCAAGAAATAGAAGTTTTTGGCTTTTCAAGTAGCCTCTACAATAAGGATGCACATTTTGCAGCTCCATGGTCTCATACAGCCCCAGGAGCCTCCTTAGAACAAGTTAGGGATGCAGATTCTATCTTTTGTGGAAACATATGAAAACTGCACTGAAGCTCTGAAATAGGCTTAATGTAATTGAAAAAAACGGAATGGTCTCTCTCCCCAAAAAACTCTGTATCAAGGCTTTTATGCCACACAAAGACAAATGCAAGCTTTCCCAACAGATTCTATTCAAATATCTTGTTGTTTTTATTATTATCTCTAATTCACCAGATAATTGGATTATTGCCAGTTATCCATGATGTTTGGAAATTATGAGTTGAAGTTCAATCCTTCTAGAAGATACACAGTTTAATCGGTTCATAACTGAATTATGCAAAGTTTTAATGATATGGACAATTTGAGCATCCATAAAATCATCAATTTACAGTAAATGAATTTAAGTTTAGGAAAGATATATATACAGTATATATATATATTTTGTATATGCTGGTATGACTTGTGAGAAAGGTGATGCTTGAGTTTCATTTTGAGATTAGTAAGTCTCATGTACACACAGTAACTCATGTGGTTAGAAGAGATCTATGAATGTTTGTCTTATTCCTTCTGGGACCTACTAACCATCTGTCTTCTGCCAAACTGTGCATGCAGTGTTCTGTCCTACATTAGAAGCCCCAGTGAATGGCAAAAGATTTGGCACCAAGAATTTGATGGATCATGAAGTCCATTTTACCTGTGATCCTGGATTTCAGCTGGTTGGTTCCAGTTCTCAAGTGTGTCAGCCAAATGGCAGCTGGACTGGAGAAGCTCCTCATTGCAAAGGTACTGCCTTGCTATTCCTTGGCCTGGGTACAGAAACCTCCCATCTATTTGTCAGAACAAATCTGCACATATACAGCTAGAAGAATGCCATCAAAACAGTCATGCCTATATAAAAAGTTGTCCTAGAAGAATATGCTAAGTTAAGGTCAATCTAGATAAGATCTGAGCTGTGTAGAAGCAATTGATGCAACGCTGTACACATTCATCTTATGTTAATAGTAGCCTGGCAGGGGTGGGGGGAACTGATCACTCTGCAGCTTTAGTGCCAGTGGGAGCAGGACAGTTGAGTTCTAGAGGGGGAAAAGAGCAGCTTACTGAAGCTGCTATTTTAATTTCAAAGCAAGGAATAGCTCATTGGCATCATTGGAAGCATCATGAAAATGCAAGCAGCAATTTCAGAAAGAAATTGGGGATGGGAAAGACATTGTCAGAAATGTGGGATTTATCTTGACTTTAGCATTTGTGATGATCCTGAAGGAGGAGCTAAGGAATTTGGAGCTCTATTCCCCAGTTCCTTAAAGTGTGTGTATTAGCATGTACTTAAAAGAGATCTGGAAGGCCCCAACCCTCTTAGCCTTCTGGAAAGCTGTGAAGACCTGGCTCTTCCCCAGCTGCTGGATCAAGGTATTAGTTGAACCCAATATATGTGCAGCTGGTTTGTGAGCTTGTGATGGTGCCTCCACTATTATATTATGGTTATTTTTAACTCTGTGTTTGTGTTACAAGGTTTTGTTTTATTTTATTTTTGTGGAATGTTGTCAGCTGCCCAGGATTATGTATTCAAGATGGGCAGACATACATTCTCTAAACAAATAATAAAATGACTTTACATAGGCAATTTATCAATTAAGGTATTTGCATCCCCCTTTTGTACATCTGCTTAAAACAGCATTCCTCTACATGTTGTGATGTGAACTCCAGGGCTGGCTATGAAGTATGAGAATTGAAGGCCAGTACATCTGGTGGGAATCAAGTTGGGGAAGGCTTTCTTAAAGCAATAAAAGAGTGTTCTTCATTGGGGATGTCTGTGGTGGTGTGTGTATGTGTCAAAAAGTCAAGATGATGTTTGTGACTATGTGATCAAAGCCTTGCCCCTTCAGTATGCCATGTGTGATGTACATAAAAGAGGTGTGTCTTCAACTGTATACCCGCCATCTTGATTTTTTAAACTCTCCCCACAGATGCCCCTGAAGAAATCTGATCGGTCTGCTCTGTTTTTTGTGTTTCCTGCTTGTGTGCGAAAGGTGCTTTTTGCATAATTTGCCTGATCATAGTTCTCTTTACCAAAATCCATGCCAGTCCAACTGGGGAGGTGGCATGGTGCTTGTATTATCTGACTTTATTCTTTATCTTTTATGTCTTATGTATTTTAATCTTCTGTGTGGCCAGGACTCTCTTTGATCTCTCTACCCTGTTTTGGCTGATCCAACAACATATGTTGCATGAACTATTCCATACGTTCCCCTGGGTAATTCTACTAGTTTATCTTTCATGCTGGCAACACTGTTCAGCTTCAACCAGCATTTTTTTTTTTTTTTGCCAAATCCTACAGCCCATCAGCTAGGAGAACATCCGTATAATATTTCACCCTAACTTGTGTAATTCAGACATGAGAAAGTGTGATTTATGCAGGTGTTGGGCTTGAACACAATCTGCTTCATCCCAAAGTGTAGCTTGAAAAGGGCAAGTAATTATGAATGAAAAAAAGACAGTAAAACCTTTTGTTCTGAACTTGCTGAATAAAGATATTATAACTGTTATAGTTGCTTTTGCCAGTCCAACTTAATACCAGACATAAGTGCATTGCTAATTACATCTTGGGATACTACTTATTTAAATATATTAGCATGGCATAAACTCTAGAGCCCCAGTTATGAAACTCCTGAATTGATCAGTAATTTCTCACTAATTTAATGTATATTTATACTTAAGGCCTACTGTTCCTTGTCTTCTGTTTATAAAATGTAATTAAGGGGGATAAACTACTATAAGCTTTGGTTTCTAAATGCTTTCTTCCTTCTGTCCTTGCTCCTTAGCTTTTAACAGCAGTCTGACAAACAGCTATTACCCAGCTGAAGCTTTTTCCTGTCTTTTGTCTCCAAGCCAGAAAAAAAAAGTAACTTGTTAAATTTCTGTCTCTCAGATTGCCACTAAAATGCAGGTGTATAAAAAGGAAAACTGAATCTTTAGAATGGTTTTAAAAATGTTCTGTGAAACCCCCGGAATCTGGTGGTTTTTCTATCAAACCTTTTAAGATGTGCACAAAATCAGATAAAGTTTCACAGCAAAGAATGAAGTGTTTTAGCAAAGACATGTGAAACAATTTAAAAAGAAAAGGAAGGAGTATCAGGGTTTTTGCAAGTGCATAATAGGAAAGAGGAGGGAGTGAGGTTTAGACTGTAATCGTCAGCAACCTTCTGAGCTGCTGCCCAATTGTCTCCCCTATAGGGTTTTTTTTCTTAGAATGTTTTTCTCTGCAACCCCTAGCCTGATCTGGCCCCTTTCTGACTCAATCTTTCTTATGCCACCTTCTCCTCCCACACCAAATTTGGTCCAGTTCTATTTTGTGTTAGAGCTACAGGATCCTGAGCCGTATTGCATAATTTTTGTCCCATGTCCCATTGGGTTGGAAAGAATAGTACAGATACCTTGCTAGTACAGGTGGTCCCCTGTTTAAGAACAAGTTCCATTCCCAAGGTCTGTCCTTAAGTTGAATTTGTATGTAAGCTGGTACAGTGTTATTGTATAATACTGTATAAGTAGCATTGTGTAATTAACTTGGACCATTGTGTGTTTAACTCGAATCATTGTGTATTTAACTCAACTTTTGCTACAGTAGACTCCATTCTTAACTATGGGTCGTCTGTAAACCAGGCATTCTTAACCCAGGGACTACCTGTATTGGCATTTTTCCCTTCCCGACAGCCTGGGAAAGCTCTTGCTTCTCTACCTAAAATGATACCACCTCTGAACAAAATGGAGGAATTTGGAGAATTCTGAGAGTTTGGAAAAGTACAAAAATCCTTAGAAAAAATCCAGAAGGGAAGGTAGTTGTTTATTTATTTATTTGCTTTGTTTGTTTCTCTGAAACAAGCTTTACCCGTTTTTCAAGTGAAAAGACTTCCAAGTGCTAATTGTACATGTTCAGTAAAATAAGACAGGCCCTGTCTACTACCTCAAAAACTAAACCTAAAGAAAACCAAAAAGAGGGGGGGAAGAAAGGGGGGAAACAATTATAGGCATCCATTCTTGAAAGTTAAATACCTTTTTGTAATGACCAGGGGAACTGAAATTGTTTTCAGACAGGAAGAGCCAGATGCAGCCAGCTTTTCAGTTTAGCTGACTGAATGGTCCTGCTTACGTGTCATCCAGAGTTAGTCCACAGGTCTCTCTCAGCACTTCCAGTTGCCACAGAATGCTGTCAGGCTGTTTTGAGAGTCTGGTCAATGCTGGAAGAGAATGACTGGAATCACAAACGGGAGTTGGGATGGAAAGGCATTCCCCAGTGCAGTGTTTTGAGACAAGCCCCTCTTCTATCCTTTGAAACATGGTCTTTTCTTCCTTTCGTTTCAAGCACTGTCCTAGTTTAAAGTGTGTGTCAGGTTAAGGTTGGATGAGATGAACTTGCATATACATCCATACATGTGCCCAGTAAGAGTGGGGGGGGGGGGAGGAGGAGGAGCAATTAGCCTGATGCCTATTTTTTTGTTCTGGTCTGTTTCGTTTAAATTTTCACACGCTCCTTCTTAGTGAGATTAGATTTTTCAGGCCCCTGCACACAGTCTGCATAGCCCGGGCTGTTTGTTTAAAGGAATTCCCATCTCATTGTGCAAAATGCTAATGCGCCATTGAACTTGTGCCTGAGTACTGTGAGAAGGCTTCTTGCAGCCCTCCATTGTGGCTGAAAGTATGGAAATGTTGTCTTTAAACAGATGCGACCCACAGTGTCAGCCACTTACCTCTATTCAGAAGAGAGGGAGGAATGAAGACAGCGCTCCATATAATCTACATAGAATCTTTTTTCATGGTGACTGTTGAGTTATGCAAAAAGGGGTCGGCAGCTGGTTTGTGGGCAAGAAATTTTGCCTTTGAAACACCTTAGAGCATTTCTTATCAGGCAGTCCACAGTACCTGCTTCCCCAGGGGGTCAGATGAGAATTTCAACTCAGTGGAAGTTTCAATGGTATGTGTGGAACCAGAGGGGGGAGTTAAACCCCTTTGAGTGCTCATTCAATAACTTCATGGTTTGGTGACCTCTGATTATTTAGAATATTCTATTAATAGCAGGAGAGTTGACTTTTGGCAGATGCAAAGCTACAGCAACCCCAGAAGGTATTGATGGCCTCAAGAAATTCCACACGACGCTAATTATTTCAATGCATAACAAGCCCAGGAGAGGTGAAAGGGGGCCTTGGATCAATAGGAACTGAGCAGCCATCTGGGCTGTTCTTTCACAAAAAGGAATTCTGTGGGACTTTGCTCTTTCTTGTAAGATGGTGCCTTCAAGAACTAAATGCAGGCTTTCGGTCCCCATCTCTTCTCTGCAATTACAGAAGAGCACGAAGGATCACATCTGCAGATGTGTTGTGGTTCTGGGGATCTTTCAGCCCTTTAGAAAAACACCACCACTGTGGAGATAATCCCTGATCCCAGTTCTTATGTCGAGAGGGAGGTTGAAGCTTCCACTTTGAGTAATGCCAGCAGGACAGGAGTTTGGGTTATAAGGTGAGAGCAAGGGCTCATCTTAGCAGAATGAGCAGGAGCTTCCCCCTTGTCCATGTTACAGAATTGGCCTTGATAATTCTGAGGTAATGTAATAAATATTGCCATTTAAAGCACAGAATCCTCGGTAAGTTCTTGAAGTTCAAGATCCAGAATGATTTAATGTGTACCACTCTTTGCTTCTAAGATGCTTAAAGGGATACTCTGCCCCTTCCCAGTTCCTCAGCTATAACTTCCTACTCTTGCCAGAGGCTGGTGGAACATTCACTCTGCTGAAGATGGTAAGAAGTACAAGTTTCTGAAACTACACCTCACTCCTTCACCTTTTGTGGATTTGTTCAAAAGTACTTGCAGTACACATGATGATGCACAAAAGCCGATAGAGGGACTACATCACCCCTTCATATCAAATGATTTTGCTTGTGTCTTCCATGGACAAGTGAAGGTTTTCTATTGGCAACATTTTATACGCTTACACAATGCAGCTTGTGGAAGAAGCAAACTTTCTAAGTATTTGATTTCCTTCTTTAATCAGATATTAGTATGTGCACAAATCATCTGTGCCAGAATGGAGGAACGTGTACAGAGACAGGTGACCAGTTTCAATGCATTTGTTCACAGGGATGGACCGGTCCCAACTGCCAGTATCGAACCCAGACAGGTTTGTGTTTTGCTGGGGGGGTGAAGGATGGTGGGAATGAAGATTGTGCAAGGCTAAATCAGAGAGATTTGCATTTCTCAGGATGAACAGACCTGACTTGAAAACCTGTGTCTCACTTCTCCTTTTATGCACCAAGGAAGATTAGTATGTGGCAAACAATGGTCAATTCAGATCATAATTAGATGTTTAAATTAGGGTTTGCTGCAAAGGATGTGCTTGTGCTTTCTTCCATTTTTGCAAAAGGAGGAAGGAGTGCATGGTATGTTTTAGAAGAAAACCTCTCTTTGCATAAATATTGAAACAATTATAAGGAAAAGAAAAGAAGAATAGAAAAATGGTATAAATAGAAACAATGTCAGAAGGAGGAACAGTTTTTATTTATTATATCCCACTTTTCCTCAAGACAGCAAAGTGTAGCATTTCCTTCTCAAGTTTTTCTCCACAACACCCTCTGAAGTTGGATGATGTGAGAATGACTGGCCCAAATTCTCCCAGCAAGCTTCCATCATGGTCTCCCCAGTGCTAGTCCAACACCTTAACCACTACACCACACTGGACCTGATTCTCTTTTAAAAAATTGATTTTTACTGAAGAACTTTACACAATAATAAAAACAGTACAAATTTAAGAAAGAGAAAAAGCGTAAAGAAAAATAGTGAATAGATAAAGAAAGGCAAAAGAAAGAAAAAAGAAAAGTATAAAGAAGCAGCTTCCAATCTTTACAGTAGTTACAAATACATTTGTCATCTGTCTTCCCTTTTTAAGGTTACATCATAATTCCCTTCTCATATTTTACCCTTCCTAATCATCAAATCCATAAATCAGGTTTTTTTTTTCCATTTTCAGCAAAAAGTCCATGAAGGGTTTCCAGTCACTAATAAATGTACTTATTGACTTCTCCCTAATCAACAAGTCAATTTTGCCATCTTTGCAAATTCTGTCATCTTCACCAACCATTCCTCCATTGTGGGTATTTCAGAATCTTTCCATCTTTGTGCATATAATAGTCTCACTGCAGTTTCCATGTACAATCTTCCATGAGTCTTTTCTAGCTGACTTTCCATAAGTCTGAACAAGAAAAATTCTGGTTTCAACTGTATGTTAATCTTTAAAATTCTTTGTATCACTGTACATATTTGGATCCAGAATTCCAGTTCTCAAGTTTCTAAAAAAGAACGCTAGCTGGGGAATTCTGGGAGTTGAAGTCCACACATCTTAAAGCTGCTGAGGTTGAGACACACTGCCCTACTCAGATGTTCTAGAGATAATTTCTTCCTTCTTGTCTTTTAGTACCCCCAGCATGGAGCGTAACAAATGACCCAGCTTTCAGTCGCAAACCACGCTGTGCCCAATTAGATCGAATGCAACACTGCAGTTGTGAAGCAGGCTTCCATATGAGTGGCACTGCAGAAAACAGCATTTGCCAGGGTAAGAGACTGTTTAAACGATACACCTGCACAATCAAAGTGATGAGCTGTTTCTCCTTCCAGATCAGTTTAACGCATTTCAATGTCAAAATGTAGCATTGGTGACACTAGTATTTCACCTCTGTATTTCACACTTTGAGATAGTCCTGGTTAGGAAAGCAAAATCATGAATACTAATACTACTTTTATTATAAGGTTATAGTAACAGAAACTTGCAAGTCTGAATGAGCTTCTCCCCTTCCCATGTACTGAGCAGACTAGCTTCTGGAAGAAGGAGCATCTTCAGAAGGGCTTCTACTGCTGATGTGACTTATTGGACAAGTTTGTAGCAGGCAAGGTAGTTTTGTAGATAATCAGGCCCTAAGTTATTTTGGATTTTAAGGGTCAATACCAGCACCTTAAACTGAGCTCCAAACTCTTTGAGTAGCCAGTGCAGATCTTTTAGTACAGGCAATTATGTAATCCTTGTATGTGCATTGGCCAGAAGCCTGCCACCATGTTTTTGCACCAAAAGTTTGCAATTTTAGGAGACTTTTCACAAGTAGCCTCATGTAAAGCTCATTGCATTAGTCAAGACAAGTGTGGATATCTGTCAATAAGTCCAGCCACCTTAAGAAAGGTCACATTGGTTGCACTGTTCTTAATTGTGTGAACACACTGCTCATCACTCCTCCTCACTACCTGCAATTCCAGTGACAGTGGAAGGTCAAGGTTCATTCCCAAACTGCAAATCTGCTCTTTCTGAGGAATGCAAACCCATCTAGAACAGATTACACTTTAGCCCCAAAATCCAGATTTCATCTCATCAACAACACCTCTGTCTTGTCTGGATTTAACTTCAGTTTTTTCTCCCTTATCCAGTCTATTATCAAGATTAGGCAGCATGAAAAGGTCTTGACTGCTTCCTTGAAATTAGAAGATAGGGAGCAGTAAAGCTGGATGACATCAGGATACTTATAGCATCCCACTCCAAAGCTCCAAATGACCACCCCCATTAGTATCATGTAGATGTTAAACTGCATAGGAGACAAGATAGAACCACAAGTAATACTACAGGTAAATGAATGACTTACATGTTGAACTACAGGTGAAACTCGAAAAATTAGAATATCGTGCAAATGTTCATTTATGTCAGTATGGCAACTCAAAAGGTGAAACCAATATATGAGATAGACGCATTACATGCAAAGCGAGATATGTCAAGCCTTACTTTGGTATAATTGTGATGATTATGGCGTACAGCTTATGAAAACCCCAAATTCACAGTCTCAGAAAATTAGAATAGTGTGAAAAGGTTCAATATTCTAGGCTCCAAGTGTCCCACTCTAATCAGCTAATGAATCCAGAACACTTGCAAAGGGTTCCTGAGCCTTTCAATGGTCTCTCAGGCTGGTTCAGTAGGAATCACAAGCATGGGAAAGACTGCTGACCTGACAGTTGTGCAGAAAACCATCACTGACACCCTCCATAAGGAGGGAAAGCCCCAAAAGGTAATTGCAAAAGAAGTTGGATGTTCCCAAAGTGCTGTATCAAAGCACATCAATAGAAGGTTATGTGGAAGGGAAAAGTGTGGGAGAAAAAGCAGCAGGGATGACCGCAGCCTGGAGAGGATTGTCAGGAAAAGGCCATTCAAAAGTGTTGGGGACTTTCACAAGGAGTGGACTGAGGCTGGAGTTAGTGCATCAAGAGCCACCACACACAGACGGATCCTGGACATGGGCTTCAAATGTCGTATTCCTCTTGTCAAGCCGCCCCTGAACAACAAACAACGTCAGAAGCGTCTTACCTGGGCTACAGAAAAAAGAACTGGTCTGTTGCCCAGTGGTCCAAAGTCCTCTTTTCTGATGAGAGCAGCTTTTGCATCTCATTTGGGAACCAAGGACCCAGAGTCTGGAGGAAGAATGGAGAGGCACACAATGCACGATGCTTGAAGTCCAGTGTGAAGTTTCTACAGTCTGTGTTGATTTGGGGAGCCATGTCATCTGCTGGTGTTGGTCCACTGTGCTTCATTAAGTCCAGGGTCAACGCAGCCGTCTACCAGGAGATTTTGGAGCACTTCATGCTTCCTTCCGCAGACGAGCTTTATGGGGATGCTGACTTCATTTTCCAGCAGGACTTGGCACCTGCCCACACTGCCAAAAGTACCAAAACCTGGTTCAATGACCATGGGATTACTGTGCTTGATCGGCCAGCAAACTCGCCTGACTGAACCCCATAGAGAATCTATGGGGCATTGCCAAGAGAAAGATGAGGGACATGAGACCGAACAATGCAGCGGAGCTGAAGGCCGCTATTGAAGCATCCTGGTCTTCCATAACACCTCAGCACACAGCCACAGGCTGATAGCATCCATGCCACGCTGCATTGCGGCAGTCATTGCTGCAAAAGGGGCCCAAACCAAGTCCTGAGTACATATGCATGCTTATACTTTGCAGAGGTCCGATCTTGTTCTATTTCCAATCCTTGTGTTATTGATGTCATGTAATATTCTAATTTTCTGAGATTGTGAATTTGGGGTTTTCATAAGCTGTACGCCATAATCATCACAATTATACCAAAGTAAGGCTTGACATATCTCGCTTTGCATGTAATGCATCTATCTCATATATTGGTTTCACCTTCTGAGTTGCCATACTGACATGAATTAACATTTGCACGATATTCTAATTTTTCAAGTTTCACCTGTATAGTCCTCCAATACTATCTTCTAGGCACATCCCAACTGTGAAGCAATGCAAAACAGTGTCCCCAAGGTCCAGCTCTGCCAGATGGCCTAGAAGGATACTATGCTTGATGGTATCAAAAGCCACTAAGAGACCCAAAGGAATTAGCTGTACCACATTCCTGCCATCTAATATCCAGTATAGGTTATCTACCAAGGTAACCCAAATAGTCTCAGTATGAAATTCCAGATGAAACTCCCAATAGAAATGGGTCCAGAAAATCAGTTTCATCCAATGCATCACCACTTTCTCAGCCATCCAAAAAAAGGAATATTTGAGACTGCTGATTGTTAGAAAGGTCTTCCAGTCAAGGAAATGCTTTATCAATAAAGGTCTTATAACTGCCTCTTTTAAGTTTACAGGAACAGGTCTCATGCTCCAGAATGTATAAAATCTTGCTGCCATGTGAAAATATAATTCATATGGGCTTAATACAAGTTCAGCAACTGCTTCCCCCACAACCCAGATCAATGATTGTCAAACAAAAGCAAAGATTGTTTTAATCTGACCTTTTGATTTGAATTAAGTGAGAGTGTGAACTGGGAATGAGAAAACATCTCATAATTTGAATTTGCAAACAGAGCCTACCTGACGATTTGTCAAAAGTATTCTGGGCAATGACATCTGCAGCCAGTTGTGATGATACCAAAATGACAACAGGCATGTGGTTACATATCACACAAATGTCATCATTATACACATGCGTCCTGAAGTTTGATACAAATATGTTAGCTGTGGCATTTGCATGATGACATAATCAGGTTCATGTCATCATTTACCTCCCCTTGCTCCTCTTTGCAGATGCCCATAATCCTGGGCATCCAGAAAATAAATTCACATCTACATTGAAATCTCCTACTTAATCCAATGCCTGTCTGGCTGAAGTCAGTAACGTAAATCTTCCATGATTGACAGGCAGCTCATAAGCCCCTTATTGTGGGCCCCCAAACATCCTAAAATTATGCTGCAAAAATTTGGTGTGGATTGCTGAATAACAGGCTTAATTTTTCCACTGTTTTCCCACAAAAGAACAGATGAAATAGATGTAATAAGTCTATCCCAACTATCTTAATTTTTTAAAAACCTAATTCCATAAAAATGATTGTTAAAAGGCATGAACGTTGGGCTCTTGCATCCAGTGATGCTCTTTGGTCAAAATTATTACCCTGAAGCTCTTGTCCACAAAACATTATTTTTTAAAAAAAGGCAGCTTCCAGCTATAAAAAGGTTACCTGTCCTGAATCATGCGGGTTGATGAACCAAGCCTGGATCCCTAGAGCTGCAGAGGCACTCCAGCCATCGTAAAGTAGGGACGGCAGTGAGAGCAGTTTGCTGGGTTTTCAAGACATCCTCAAGCCTTGAAAGTTTTCATGCTGTTTTTCATGGTTTGGGAGTTTGTCCCAACAGACTCACATTCTAGGGTCTGCTGTGAGCATTCCTGTCCATTCTAGTCTCTAAGAGTATAGAATAAGGTATTGTTTATTGGGTTACTTCAAGTTTGCACTTGGTCATATTCAGTCCTTCTGCTTTTTTTCTTACTGCACATTTTTATTCCCAGCTCCAGCTTTCAGTGAGTGGTCACACAAGCAAATATTTCTTTAAAAAAATCAAGGTTTACCGACACAACATGTCATTTGGATTGTTAACATCAGGGCCTGGTTACTTCCACAATTTCCATCTTTACTCAGTTTTGCTCTAATTTTTAAAAGCAATAGCTAATGGCTAAATCACGGCTTCAGTTACCTCTCCTCCCCCCCCCCCAACACACACACACAAGAGAAATCCAAGAACCATTTTTTTAAAAAATCAATCCACATTGTACATATATTTAGAGCAATATAAATTGCATAACTTGGTATCAGTAGCAGTTATATTCCAGAAACACTTCTCACTCCCCTTGCTAGCCCAGCCATGCAATGATGTTTTTGTTCCTGCAGGAATGTCATGTCAGTTTCTTTCCTGGCAGATGTGAATGAATGTGAAATTTACAAGCTGGAGGGAGCCCCTCGCCTGTGTATGCATGCTTGCATCAACACTCCTGGCTCATACCACTGCTCCTGCCCCCCTGGATACAGGCTCTTCAATGATGGGAAAAGCTGTGAAGGTGAGAGCTTTCCTTTTACTAAGCATGGAACAGATGGCATTTTACAGAAGCTAAGTAACTTTTCTTCCTGGGTGTAGGCTTAATGCAGCATTTCATGTCACAAAGAACATGAAATATGTGTGCTAGGATTTGCACCCATAGAAGTTTATCATCATCGCTTTATTTTGCTTTGGCTGAGAACGTTATATGACTTCAGCTATAGTGGCTTGCAAATCATGCTTTATAGTTTAGCATATCATAGGACCCAAGCTAGTAATAGCTTGTGGAACAAATCCTAATTAAAACAAACTTGATGTAATGTTCCTGTGAACCCATCAGTAGGCTTCTTTGCAGTCAGGCTTAAACTATAAACATGTTCCTGGGACTAGGATCCCTTGAGCTCAATAGGACTTAGTCTAAGTAGACACAGCTAGAATGATGCTGTGAATTGGGTCTATCTTAAGGTCTATGACTTAGGAGAAGAACATAGGAAGAGAAGCATGTTTCTGCTGTTAGTTCTGCTATGACAATACTTGCTTCAACAATACTTACCATTTGAAATACTTCCCCTGATGCCCCCATATTGTAAGGTCTCCAGAATTATTAGCATCATTCTTCAAATAGAGGCTGAAAACCATGTTAGTATGCCTAACATCACTAAGTGAATTGATGATCAAATGAATATGTATGCCACATATGTTACTTTGATGAATATGTCTCTTTCCTACTGCAATGGAGAACAGTTGGGGGCATTTGTAGAATAATATTTTTAGCAGGACAATCACAAAGAACATATAATCATTAACCTTCTAAAGATACCACACACAGAGACACAAAATAAGAATAAAGACAGCAGCTACCCTACTACGTAGAGCTAGTAAGGATGGTTTCAGAAGCTGTGGATGGAACTGAGACCCTCTTATATTATGCATTTGGTACCAGTAGAAGAGAATATCTGTAGCTCAGGGTTGAACTGTGGAGTCCTTGATGCTCTCTGAGCTTGGTTGTTTGACTGCAGACGTTTCATTACCTGGCTATCATCAAAGCTTGTGAGTGTGGGGTTTTCTCCCTTTTCAATACAGTAGCTGTATATAAACAGGGAGCAAATGCCACATTTACAAGCCCTGATGATGTTACCTAGCCAGTTAATGAGAGCACCATTATGCATTTGTAGGAATTGTGTCTTCTTCTGTAAGTGTAGTTTGGCTGGAGAGATCAGTGCTTCTGAAAAAAGGCTGAGTGATTGTGCCCCAGCCCTTCTGTTTAAATGTGGGTTGTGACAATATATTGTAACATGTTGGTGCCCAGGTGGGATATAAGCCACATCAACGGTGGGTCAGAGGAGGGTTGCATCGCCCATGAAAACCTTTGATCACACTGAAGCAGCTGCTATCTTGTCTTTTTCTTCATCATACTTTGCAGACACCTCTGTACTCCTGCATTTTGATGCTGAATCCATTTTATGTCTAATTAAAATACGAACAGTCTGGGCACCAGATTTCCCACAGATGAGACTGTTTTTTTGGTATCATGTATGTTGCACCATAATGTGCAATACTAGCTGTGAATGCTGACAGAAGGATTCCCCTAAACAAAATATTCATTGTAATGTAGTTGAGGTATGTGGGAAGGTAAAAAGTAAAACTGGGGGTGGTTAGTGGCTTGAGGACACTCTCTCCGTCTTTTAACTTTGTATATTTTTGTAAGATTTTTACTGTTTTTTATTGTTTTTATTTGTGAGCCACCTAAAGTCACTTATATAGTGAGATGGGCGGCGTATATATTTGATTCATAAATAAATAAATAGGGTATGGAGGTGAAGTGCCAAGAGCTGCCTCAGCCTGAATAGGGACATTGTGCCCTGAAGTGTGTGCTCTGTGCTCCTGGACTGCTGTAGAAAATTGCCTTCGAATGATGATAGAAAAAGAATTAATCTTCAGTGTTGATTCAGTTTCTTCACTTAAACAAGTCTTAGAAGAATGGCCTGAATTTAACCAGCTTTAAGTTCTTACCAATCACTTGAGAAAACCATTTTAATTTATATCCTCCTTTCCTTTGTCAAGCATTTTTAGAGCAGGAGCAAAAGATGCCAAATGGACACAGATTGCTAAAAATTGAATTGTGATATGATATATTTTCTGCCACAGAAGTACCTTCAGCTTATGGTAAAATAGAGTTAGCTGAGAGATCAGTAAAATGACCCACCGGGTAGAAAAATGAAGAGGGAAAATTTCTTCCCTTTTTATTGTAACACTATACAAGTGCTTGAAATCATCTCATGAAATTGTACAATAAAAGATTCAGGATGGATAAAGGAAATACATATATACATACAAAGCAGTGAAATGAAGACATTCTCTGCTATAAATCAGTGGTTTAGTATGTTACTTGAGTAACAGAAGCTATGTACTGTACATCTGAATATCACTTTCTGGATAACATGAAAAGAAGTGTGTTCCTATGCTGATGTCGTCCAGAAGACATCAGGCTGGCTATTGTGTGAACAAAATTCCAGACTGGCTCTTGTTGTATTCATTCTCTTATGTGTGGAAGATCATCTCATGGTATATTTACATTTTGCATCTTTGATACATAAGATCCAACTGTCTCAATTTACTCTTTTTCCTATGTACATGTATACATACATGTATACTAAGATTGTGCATGCTTTGAACATTGATTGAGAAGTGCTTCAGACTTTACACCATGGGAGACTGTGGTAGGTTAAAAAAGTGAAGATGGCATCTGTGACCACCACAAAGACCCAACCTTTTTTCATATACATCATGTAGATGACATATGTAAAAATGAGCCAGGCTGCCATCTTGACTGTTTTGATGTGTTCTGCAGAGGCCCTTGCTCCACACAAGTTTGAACATAGCATCTTTCTGCTCTTTATTAAAAGAGTCTAATGTTTTTCAGGCTTCTGCATGAGGCTAAAAACAACAACGCCGTTCTATATCAATTCTAAGGAATTCACCTGTTAAACTGTATATGACTTTTAAGGGAGCATTTCTTTTGTTCAAGCTTGCCCAGAACCCTGAACAAGGGTGCAAGGTCCAAATGACTTCATCCAAATAATTTCTGAAATATTCATACCCCACATTCATGCATGCACATGTGCACACAATTTTTTGTTGCAGGTACCTTACAGGAAATAGTTAGTGCAAAGGAAATGGTGGATTAAATAAATAAAGAAGATTTTTTAAATGTTAGGTGACTACTCTAAAAAATAAGTCCAGAAAATAGATTGCAAGGCTCAGGTTAATATCTGTGGACACCAGTGTACCTCCACACAGCACTCTCGGCTTCTACCTCATCTGAATATTTTTACAAGTTATTTTAATTTTAAACCCCATTAAAGAGGAAGCTGGCCTGCTGCAGTGCAAAGCATAGCCTCTGGCACCATCTTTATTCCCCAGAATGTCTTGAATCCACAGCCATTCATCCTAGAATTACCACCCTTTCTTTATTCCCATGACTTCTGATAGGTGCTAGTCAGCAGGGCTGTCCTATTAGACAAAATAGCCTAGGGAGAGTTAGGCCTAGGAAAGATCCATTCTTTTGTTTCATGCAGTGCCCATCCTCACTGACTCAACCACCATTCGTAACATCAACTTATATCCAGGAATCAGATGGACTTTGGTGTCTATTTTAAAATGAATTATCTAAACATTTGCATTCATTCACTAATTGACTTTATAATCAGCATGTGGAAGCTACTTCTACATGAAACCAATTCTGCGTGTGGCAATTGCTCCACACAGTGGTTGAGAATGGCTCCCCAGATGGATTACTTTCACGTGGTAGGGAGAGTTTCCAGTGATACGATTCCTTTGACACTCTTAGGAACATCTGGTGGTTTTGAGACTCTCTCTGGCAATATATAGCTGGCATATGGAAAAGCTATCAAACAGATGTTCCTTCAATCTCTTCTCCCTCCCCCCCCTTTTTTTGCAAACAGCACTCTTTGAACATATTTTAAGAAATGAAAACAAGTCGGAGAAAGCCAGTTACTTTGATAATATGCAGCACACTTCAGTAAAAGACTTCAGCAGTTGAACAAGTAGAGGAAGGGGCTGTATAGAGCCTCTCCCCTTCAACTACAGGGAATCCGCGCATACATGCGCATACTAGACTCCTCTCTTGAACGTAGCTGCTCCTCAGGCATTGGCAGCTGCTCGAAGGCTCTGCTCCAGAGAATTTGCTGTCTAACACTCTGTACTGGTGAGGGGAGAGGAGATTAGCTGCTTGTCCATTCACTCAGAACATGCCCTTCTTTAGGTTTGGGGATGGCAGCCAGTTCTCAATTTAAAAGCCATAGTCCAGTAGTAGGTCACATGCTTTGCATCCAAAAGGTCTCCGGTTTAGTCTTTGGCAGCTCCAAATAGGACAGTGCAAGAATCCTGCCTGGAATCCAGCCGGTCAGTGTGGATCATGCTGAAATTGATGGACGACTAATTTAACTCTGTATAAGGCAGCTTCTCTGTTTCTGTTTGAATTGACTGTCTGCCAACACTAAAAGAGTTGAATCCGTTCCTCTATCACTCCCTCTTCTGTTGGTCTTGCAGATATAGATGAATGTGCACTCTCATTGCACGGCTGCACTAGGGGAACAACATGCATTAACACAGGAGGAAGCTTTCAGTGTGTCAAGCCAGAATGTCCCAAGTCCGGTGAAAATGTCAGCTATGTGAAAACATCACCATTGTAAGTATAAAGAGAAATGAGCTTTCCCCAACATGGTGCCCTTCAGATGAGTTAGATTGCAACTCCAATTGTTCCCAGCAGTATGCAGGAAAAGCTGCTTCCACAACAGAAATTTGCATTAAGCCATGTTTTTTTTTTTTAGTGTATATTTTCTGTAAAAACTGACTACCATTATAAAGATACAACAATCTTATGCCCTCTCCCAGTTAATTAATTCAAAGTACCATTATTAAATAGAGGCTTTTAAATGGTGGCTAACCACTTGAATCTTTTCCACTGGTTGATTTTTCACTGAAGATTTAGCATGAAACTGGCATCATTTATTATTTCCAATGTGATTTCACGATGTCATAGGTATGTAATTTTGGGGTCTGTAGGTACATTTGGCATTTTTAAAGTGTGACAAAGTAGCTCTCATGCATATGCAGATAATAACAAAAAGTTGCTATTTATCCCACTTTTTAAAGATATGATTTGATTTCACTTTCAGCAGTTCTTCTGAGATTTGTCAGGGCTACAGTTCCTTGAATTAGAAACTTCCTCCTAATTCATTTCTTTTGAAGTAGCTCATTAGAGGTGTTTTCTTTACTCATTATTCTCCTTTCATATTCCAAGGAAAGAAAATTTTTTGATTAGTAATTATGAATTAAAAATAAAATAATAAAATCAAATGAAATGAAAGCTATCACAATATTAAATAAGATTTAGATTGGGATATTAAATAAGAGAGAAATAATTAAAGCAGCCACTTCTCCAGTATCACACAAACATACACAACACATTCAGAACTGATCAATTAGTCGAAATTCAGGATTATGGCAGTCACAAGTGAACACCTAATAATTATTCAGCCATTTTAAAAGAAAGTAGAAAGAAAGAATGTATGGCTGGATCTCCATGCACTGCATCACTGTATGAACATTCATTTCATTACCTGCCATATCATGATGACCTCTCGTTGTCAGCTGGGTTCTTCAATAACTGAAGAGATAAGGATGAAATCATTACTGGTCAGAAAATCCACAGAGATTGTGGATTCTGAAATGCCTTGTAAAGCTGAGATCAAAATGAATAACTTGACAGTTAAGCTATTTGTGTTTGTTTGATCATAGACCAGAAAACTTTACAACTTGTATCTTGGATTATTCAGTACAAATATTTTCCCTCCAGTCAGTAAGATTTCTTGTTGTGTTTTCTTTGATATGTGGCCAAAACATTAATTAGTTATCCTAGCCATGTGGAGAAAATGCAGCTTTGCTTAAGTTTAGACAACATTCTGGGTACAATCCAGCCAATGCAAAGTACCTTTAAGCCTCATTGATTTTGGTCGGAGAGCTAACCTTATCATTAAACTTTTTGCTTTGGAATCAGTTGGATTTAAAATAACCTAACTCTGACTTCATTTTCCTCTTTTACTTTAATATGTCTGGATAAATCATTACTATCTTAGGAATTCTGTGTTATTAGGCCAGAAACATAATTGTTAATATAACAAGAATTCAAATTTCATGTAATATTGTGGGGGTTGTATTAAATTATTTCAGACCATTTTGCTCTGATCTACTGAAGGAAATCCATGTTTTAGATGGTGCCAGAGAGAAGTGCAAAAGATAGGGAGATGTGTAGCACCCCACCAGCCATACTAAGATCCTCCGAATTTAGAACAACCACACAAAAAGGGGGTATTAGAGAGAATTTCCCTATCTCCATTGCTGTATTCTTGGTGAATTTGGTAAGCTTCCTAATTCTAAATAGAAAATATTTGAAAGAGGGGAGAACCTTGTGTTCCTTTCAGATAAATACAGAAGTTTGTTCAGCTACTAGTACCTATGTGTCCTTGAAGGAAAGGCACAATCATATGTTCAAATCTTACCCAAATGTAATATATATTACTATATTTTTTATGCCTATCTCAATATTTTATTCTGGTACTGCTGCCACTCCACAGATGGAAATAGTTTTGCATGCATAAATTCCTTCACTGGATTGGAAACTTTGTAAACAAAGTCTGCTTTTATGCATGCTAATCCAAAGATATAACATCTGGCATAAGTATATTCCCTATTTGCAAAGATCCACATAAAGAGGACTGCGTTTCTATTTTGATAATATGGGGGGAACATTATCCCCATTTGTTATTTCTAATGACTAGCTAAATGCAGTGCCCAGTTGCAATAAGACCTTTGACACGTCCATCTATTATGCAACTTTCTGCTCCCCATATGTAATTCTAAAGGAATGTGGAAGCTCTCAGGGGCTACAGAACTCACCATCAAAAAGCTATATGAAAAGGAGGGGATAAGGGAAGGAGCAGAAAAAGTTTAAAAAACTATTTTAATTCTTGAACTTTCCTCCTTCTTTTTTGTTTCTCAGCTTTTATGTCCATTTGGGTGGTCCTAATAAAGGTATAAGAGAACCAGTTTGGTGTAGCAGTTAAGGCACTGGGCTAAAAACCAGGAGTCTGAGTTCTAGTCCTACTTTAGGCACAAAGCCAGCTGGGTGTCCTTGGGCCAGTCACTCTCTCTCAGCTCTAAGAAACAGGCAATGGCAAACCACTTCCAAAGTCTTAACTGCAGGAACTAGTCCAGGCAGTCACCAGGAGTCAACAATGACTCGAAGGCACCCCCCCCCACCAAAATGAGAGCCAGTTTGGTGTAATGGTTAAGGCACCAGGCTAGAAACCAAGAGACTGTGAGTTTTAGTCCTGCTTTAGGCATGAACCCAGTTGGGTGACCTTGGGCCAGTCATTCTCTCTCAGCCCTAGGAAGGAGGTAATGGCAAATAACTTCTGAAATCTTGCCAAGAAAACTGCAAGGGTGTATCTAGGCAGTCACCAGGAGTCAGAACTGACTCAAAGGCACCAAAATAATAAAGATATTATCAAATTATGCATTTTGGATATTTCTTCTTCTTAATCAATATGACTTTAAAAAAATAATTGTAGAAGTATCTAATTAACCTCAAGGAATGAAAGGAAATAGAAGTGTTGGGTTCTCTGTATCTTTCCAGGGATCTAAATCTTGTTTTTGTTGACTTTTCTTTCCTTCATAGTCAATGCGAACGGAACCCATGTCCCATGGACAGCAGATCATGCCATCAAGCCCCCAAGACGATCTCCTTCCATTATCTCCCTCTGCCATCCAATCTCATCACTCCCACTCCTCTCTTCCGCATGGCTACTGCTTCAGCCCCTGGACGGCCTGGTCCTGACAGCTTGCGGTTTGGGATTATAGGAGGCAACAGCCGAGGACATTTTGTGATGCAGCGCTCGGACAGGCAGACAGGAGAACTCATGCTGGTGCAAAGGCTACAAGGGCCTCAGACCATTACAGTGGAGGTTGAGATGTCCGAGTACCTGGACCGCATCTTCCAAGCTAAGCATGTTTCCAAGATTACCATCTTTGTGTCAGTTTATGAGTTTTAAAGGAAGTTGGTTCAGAATGGGAGGGAAAAAAAGTATTCCCAGGCTTTTCATCAGGAACTGTTTCTTTTGTTTAACTGTTGGCTCCCATGCCACAGTCTAGAACCAAGAATGATATCAAGCATGGCTTGGCTTTCTGTGTACTCACCTGCATTAATGTCATCCACTTCTTCTTAGCACTGCTGGCATGTAGCCTTTCTGCTTCTATCCTAACCTGTCTTTAGATGGCCTGAACTCCTTAGAGAAAGGGGAGAACAGCAGTATAACTTAGTACCAATTGTTGTTGCTCCAGCCACACTCTGTAGTCCATCTAGCTTTGACCCGCCCTTTGTAAGCCAACACAGCATGTTGCACATGTAGACAGCCTGTCCTTAACAAGGCTACCTGCATCCCAGAAGACTTCAACAAAAGGGAATACATGATCCCTCCCTGGACAATGTACATAAGCTACAATATTATTACTGTAGGAGATGTCATTCCCATTTTGTAACATTGCTGTATAGTGTTAAGTGTTGACTAGTCTTGGAAAACAGATGCCGATCAATGGAATGAGTATTGACTTGGAGGTAAATCTGATTTTTATCAGACTTCTTTCCTAATAAATGCATGTTGGACTAGACCACTATTTCTCAACCTTGGCAATTTTAAGAAGTCTGGACTTCAACTCCCAGAATTCCCCAGCCAGCATGTTGAAGTTGAAGTCCAGACATCTCAAAGTTGCCAAGATTGAGAAATACTGGTCTAGACTGCACATTTCTCTAACAGAAGTATTGTACTTCAGGCTCTTCAAGCTTCAAAGAAATGAACATTTACCACAAATTCAATACTTCAGAACTCAAGTTGAATGTTTCCTTTTCTGTCTCTGAAGTACAACTTTCAGCAAGGCTATGAGGAAACCAATTTTTCAGCCTGGATGATGTACGTCATTTAATACCATATAATACTACAACATTACCAAAATTAGTATTTTTTCACACTACTTTTTGTAATCTAGTAACATGAATTTAGCATGAGTTTGGAAAATACTCTTTTACTTTTATTTGTTAGCCAAGAAAATTAGCAGTATCAGAATGTGTTTGTGACTCCCCCAGTAATTTGTTTCTGCTCCACTATAATGAAAATATTATTTCAAGTATTTTATTTGGGCAAAAAAATGTAAGGGAAAACACACTTATTAAACACATCTTTGTATTTTTCAATGAATGTTTTACATTTTCTTTTTTATCTTTAGATATGCCTCTTGGAACTTGTTCACAGAAATGGAGACTTAATAGACAAATTTGTCCATTCAGTCAAATTTATCTTGTTTATTTAGTCTCCAGGCTGGCTTTTCTCTTGCACAAATAAATAAAAAATACTCTCCATAACTACCAAAACCAATTTCAGTAAACTTTTAGAAGTCTGTCTCTCATAGTGTTCCACATTTATCAAACACCAACTTCTAGGATGATTTTCCATCCAGACTATTGTCCACATAGGAGATCTGGAGGTAGATCTCCAGTGTGAGTCTTAACAGTGTGGTTCCCATATAGAATTTTAGGCTCTGAGTGGCTTTTAGTTTAAATTTCTGATTGGCTGGGAACATATTTTTGCAAGTCAGCTGAGATGGACTGAGAATAAATAAAGTTTAACTCTAAACAAGCAGTAAGTTGCTCAGATAGAAGAGTCAGTGGGACCCTTGCTGGCTCCATGATTGGTGCTGGACTCCAGACTGCATTATCAACTTTTGTCCAAATGCATTGGTGATGTCCCAGAGTGAGAAAACTCAGAAGTAGTCCCCTGTGGCTATGCAACGTGAGAGATGTCTGGACCTGTTTGCCAAAATTGCCTGTTTGTGATCACTGACATTTTAATAACTGCAACTGGTTGCCAGATGATCCCTGTTGCCTAGAGTTATTAATCTTTCATTTTGTCTTTGGCTGTTGCTTCTCTTATTTTCTGCTGCAGGCTTTTTCACTGAAGATTTCTAGTTCTAACTTAGAATAATGGGTTCCCTACTCATATTTCAAAAGCCTCTCTCTCCCCAAAAAACCCATTTACATGATCCCATCTTGCTATCAATCCCTCCTAAAATAACATGATGAAAATCTATAGAAAAGGTTTCTTTCTCAGTTGCCTGGCATATAAATATATAATCAGCTTTGAAGTTACAACTGAAATGGCAGGCTGCTGGAAATAAAGTCACAACAGAGCTACCAGTGAGGACTAGATGGGAAAGTAAATCTGGGCCAACAATACAAAAGGGTTTTTTTTTTTAAAATAAATTGATGTTAGTTCTAGCTCTTTTATCTTCATCCAGTTCCTTTATGGAAAGCTATCTCAAAACATTTACATCACTGAGGTGACTAAGGCATTGGCTAAGAAACCTGAACTAGTGAAGTCACTGGCCCAGAGGACCAAAGGAAACAGAATGTTCCCACTGGTGATAGACCTGTCTGTATAAGCTTCCCACACAACAATGGCTCCCATCACAGTCCAGGCCAAATTTTACAAATGGGCCATCATTTCTTTCCAAAGGATTGGCTTAAGATGGTGGCATTTGAAGGTTTACTAGCTAGCTAATTTCCTACACAAGTCAAATCCTAATGCCATACACGCGTGCGTGTGTGTGTGTGTGTGACTCAAAAAGGCAGACATAGAAGTGCAAAGTGAGTTGCCCCTGCATGTGTGTGGCCCTGAACACAAAGATCTGCTTCTACTCCTTACCACCACTGAAAGGCAGAGGTCCCAAGCCTCCTCTGTTCAAAACCCTCTGGGTCTTCACATCCTAATCCTAATCCTAATCCTAATCCTAATCCTACTTCCTGCTTTGTTAGTTCCTGCTGCCACCACCTGTTTTCCAGAGGCATGTCACCTGGTATCCATTTGGTAGGATTCTCACAATCTGTGCTGCCTTTCTGGTGATTAAAAAATCAAAAGGCAAAAGTTGGAATAATTTATATACTGTTACTTCCTGGCCATATAGCATAGAGAAATGGTGACTGGAAGATTCAGCCCTCCTTCCACCATCCCCAACAACCTTGGGAGAGACACCAATTTCACAGGAGATAAACAAAACAAAATAAAATGAAGTGTTTAAAAACAATGACATGTAAAACATCTTCTCTAACTTTAAATATGAAAATGCAAACATTCCGTATGGAAGAAGATAAATTACAGAACTGATCAGATCACAATCATACATCACCTTACAAATTAGTTAAAAGATAAAGCGAAAAAGGAAATTACAAAAGAAAATATCACTCTATGGACAGATCACCAGGCACTGATCTGCTACAAATACTGCACTTTCTTCAAGAATCTTTGAGAAACTTCTGGCAAGGTTTCAAGTTACTGTTACACATTACAAGACAGAGAAATATATCTTCATGAGCATAGCCTGAGATTTGACTGAAAACTCAGATTAAACACACAGTTCTATAATCGATTCAGAAACGTAAAGAACCTGAGATTTAGCACAACCCAGCAAACAGAGATGAAAAAAGTTATTGCAAATTCCTGGCTCTGTGTTTTATATATTTCTACAAAATAGAAGTCCCCTGAAGCAAATGTTCCTCTGCTTTGATTACTTGGACTTCTCCAACTTCTTGAAAATTCTAATACATTAATCAGAGGCTTCTGGGGAGATAGAAAATCCTGCTCTTTACCAGCATCTCCCCATGAGCTTCTGCTGAATTTGACTTTGTTTTAAAACAACCAAATACTTTCTATGTCTAGCAGAGGAAGGGAGTAGTCTGAGTCTGTACATGATAAAGAACCATGTCTCACTTGTGGAAACATGGATTGTCAGTCTATCATATAAACTACATTCACAGCACGGGTCTTCTCCCAAGCTATAGCTCTTTATCAGCTTCTCTCTCTTTCTCTCTCTGCCTCTTCACCTTTCTCACAGCAAAAAAAAATACCCACCTTTCTGGGCCATTAGTGTCCACTAGCGCATACTCACTCCAAAGCTGGATCAGATTCAGCTTTCATTTAGTTGTATACCCATGTTTGCATGATACTCAGAGAACATTACTCTGAAGATATTAGTCATGATAAAATCAAGTCCACTCAACCTAGATATCAGCAAACAGACTTGGCTCACATATTGTTCTTGGTCTTCATGTGGTTTGTTGGTTTGGATCAAGCATGTTGTGTAAATCCAAAAACCAGCTGAGGTTTATTCAATACACCTTGCTTAAGCAAAACATGATACTTAAGTGAGCTCAAGCCCATTTTTGCAGCCTCCAAAGGCACTAAATATCAGCAAAACTCAGTGACAAATTACAATTTTCAGTGACATGATTTTGCAAGCATCATTTTGTAATAAGCCTTAAAATAAGTATTCTAATCCTTTTGGTGGTTTACTGTACATAAATACCTCCCACATTTTAAAAAAGGCAGAAAATTAAGGCTCATTTTTCTGGTGAATTCATTATAACATTGCCATTTACCCACAATCCTTGGAATGCTAAAAGTACTTTAAAAATGCTGTTCCCAGTTGCAGAAAGTATCCTGCGCTTAGATTAAAGTGAACTGTGATCCCAACACCTATCTCAGTCTTGCGAATGTTCAAATGCATTTCAATCTCCTTCTCCAACTCCTCAGCCATTGTGAATCAGGTATACAACTTTCATTTTGAGAAACAAAATCTGAGAATCAGGCAACTGATGTACTTAATATACATTCACTCTCAGAAATAAAGTGTGAAAGAACATGGTATCATTGGAATTTCAGATCCTGAAAGTTTGAGTTTCTTTAAATTAGTGAATTTATACCAGCTCACACCTAGGAAGTGTGCATACATTTGGTATGTTTTTTAATATGTAGGTCACATTAAATATTTATTAAATACTTTATCTTGCTTATCTCCTGTTCTAACATGAGCTATCATGTTAAAATGGAATGCAACCAGTGTAAAGGCAGCCTTTGATCAGTGCTCCATTTATGGATCCATACATTTCTTTAAGGAAATTCCACAAGATGTGGCGCTGGCTACCAGCTTGGCTGGCTTCAAAAAAGGGTTGGACCAATTCATGGAAGTAATGGGGATCAATAATTATTAACCCTGATGTCAGTGTGACTGTCCCTGAAGGCAATCTGCTGGGAGAGTAGTGGGCTTCCTTGTGCAGTTGGCTGGCCACTCTGAGAACGGACTGCTGGACTAGATGGGCCAGGACTCCAATCCAGCAGGGATTGCTTATAATTTCATTTACAAAAGAATTCACTGTTCTAGCCATCATGGATCAAAAATCATATCACATGATTCACAGATGTGGAGAACAGGCAGAAAAAATATGTTCCCCGGCCCCAAGCATCAATTTTCCTTAGTTCTTCTTTGCCATCTACCATCTTAAGCCTTTCCAAGATGATCTTTCTAACAAGAAAAGCGGAAACTACATAATGATGCTCAGGGTTTGAAAGCCAAGTTTTATAAAGAACAGTTGGAAGAGCTGTATCTGAAGAAAAAAAGATTAAACTGTCCTCAAATATCTAAAGAACTATCATTCAGAAAGGGAGCAGACTTGTTTTCTGTCACTCCAGAGAACAGAAAATGAGCCAATAATCCTTATTTACAAAGAATAAACAATAAAACTCTCATGCAGAATTCCGATCCATCTGGAGGGACAAAATATTTACATTTATTAATTGCCTCCTTCCTTTTATTGTCTGTTAGATTTTATTGGTGTGTCCCTTTGAGAGGAATTCAAGAGAAGAACAAAAAAGAAAGAATAATAACTCAGTTATGTTTAGGCTTTACATCTTTAAAAAGTCTAAATAAACCATTTATTCTCATTCTTCTTGAATGCTTGCTTAATATTTAGCTCCGGAATGTAATTTCATAATTCATCAGCTTATAGCAAAAGGCCACCACAGCAATCTACTGTATTTGTCATGATCCAGCAGGACCAAGTCATGCATGGAAACAAATTTTCACGCCAAATCATTTCATTGCAGGACTCCAGCAGTGCATATCCATCACTAAACAATTGTTTCTGAGAGAGCTAAGGATCCAAAGAAGCTGAATCTAGGCAACTTTATTTGTCCTCCCCACCCACTTTGGGCATAGGTTACAAGCATTAACTGCAATTCCAAAGAGGTGCTTTTAATGAACCAAAGCATGTCTTTTCCTGAGATTGTACAGCTGCCTCTTCAGTTGCCACATGGACAGATTTTGCTCTTTAAAGAGTTGAAGATAGGTACTGTATGTTCTGATGTATTTTTCTGGAAGCTTTGGCCTCCAAAACAATGTTAAATCCTATTGAGTATTATATGTGGTGTTTTAAGAATAAGATTCTTATGTTGAGCACCTGGCCCATGATTTTCTCCTGAGCAGAAGGATCAAGGATTCACTTTATGGAGAAAGAAACATTCATGATTACAGGCAACACTGTCTGCTTTCTTCTGGCTTCAAGGGAGGGGGGGTCTCTTAAAGGAAGAGCTCCGTATTGTTGTTTAGTTTATATAACATGAGTCGCCTTTTTGCTATCCTTGGTCCTGAAAACTTGCAGAATGTACATCACTTAAATCGCTGACTCAGGCAACCCCATTCTGAGATGAGCCACATATCTGTATAGACCCATACCTGACACTGACACTCAGTTGGCTTTCTCCTTCAAAGCACTTCCCTCCCAGATTGCCTTTGCCTTTAGTGGGAAAGTGATTAAAAGATGATACTGATATGCAGATTCTAGAAAACTTGCTGCAGAACAGTCCTTCAGGTCACCAGAGGTCTATCCAAAAGCAAATTCTCTGGCTTGCTTGCACTAAAATTATGTGCTCCACCTTCTAGCACTTGTTCCTTGTTTCAGTTATAAGTTGCTGAATTTCATTACATTAGGATGCTACCCATATATTGCATTATACTTGTTCTTACGACACTAATCCTATCCCAATGGTCTGGGGAGAAGTATCATTGAACTTAAATGGGGTTTATTTCTCAGTAGACATATACAGAATGCATTTTGAAAAATGAAGCATCAGGTCATTTCACAATGAGGGCAGCCTTGCTTGAACATCCCTTCACTCTCATTACGGTTGATGTGGGAATTCTACTTTAAGAATTATGGTTTCCCCTCTGATAGACTTCACTATGTTATAGGCTAGAACTTCTATGGCTATAGTAGCCTTCTTCAACCTGTCACTGAGAGAATTCTAGGAACACATTCTAGGGAATTCTAGTCCCAACCCATCTGGATGATGCCAGATTGGGTAATTTTGGACCATAGCAAAAAACCCAACCAAACCAAAAGTACCTGGAAGTACAGTGAGTCTGATATTTGTCACCACTGGAGAGAAGGCAGCTAAATGCTCAGATAAAAATGCTATTAGAAGCCAACTAAATAAGATTTAATACAGCCAGATCTATAGCATCATTAATACTCATAATTCTGGGTTGGGTTCACACTTTGTGCTAAGTCATTGCATAAGTAATATTTTTAAATAAAATATCATTGGCAAGGGTCATGGCACAGCTATAAACTATGATTTACGCACTATAAAATTCTTGGTGTACACGACACATTAATCCAGAATATGTTGCTTGTTTGTAACTTAACACAATGTTTGATGGTCCTGATCTAAAAAGGAAGAACTACAACCAAAACACTGATAGAGACAACATAAAAGAACTTCGACTAGCGGGGTCCAGAAGGCGGGCCTTCTCTGCTGTAGCCCCCGCCCTTTGGAACATCTTGCCCCCGGGGGTGAGACAGGCCCCCTCACTCCAGGCCTTTTGGAGGGAGTTGAAGACCTGGCTCTGCCATCTGGCCTGGGGCGGGGAGGGAGGATATCAGAAATGGGGTTGGCTGGCCCCTTAGCGGCCTGGTGGGGCCCTTTTGCCCTCTTGGAGTTTTTAGCTTTTTATCTCTGTAAATTTCTAGTTTTATAATGTGTATAATTTTTTAAACTTTTTAAATTTAATTGTGATTTTAGTGATTGTAAGCCACCCAGAGTCCCCCATTGTAAGGGAGATGGGCGGGGACAAGTCGAATAAATAAATAAATAAATAAATAAATAAATAAATAAATAAATAAATAATATTTCTAAGGAGAAAATAGTAGGAACTGAGGTGTAAGCAGCAGAAACTGGAGAGCACAGCATCAGAATTTGAGTTCCAGACTGGGCAGATCATTGCTTAGGCCAAGTGATCAGGATCTACTGTGATTCTTGCAAAATGGAGCTATGCTTGGAACAATACTACCCTTTTTTCTCCTATACTGCTGTCCTAAACACCTCACTAACAAGTAAATCGAGAGACTCCTGATCCCAATCCAGACAGCACTCAAGAAATGAACAAAACTGCAGGTACAATACTCTTTTCAGCACAATACCATGCAAGAATCTTAATTGGGTCATATTCTCTTGCAGGAACTCAGAATATTGCAAGGCTATCAATAACTCTCATTCTCTGCATTCTAATAATATCACTTTTTCTTTCATTTGGAATGAAAAGGGGAAATTTCTATTGCTTCCAAGTATAGATATTCCATCATCAATATAATAAAGAATGTAAACACACTTTCTACATCTTATACTACATAGCAGAAGCTATTTTAAAGAAAGAACACTACAGGTAGTCCTTGCTTAATGACCACAATAGGGACTGGAAAATTCATTGTTAAGTAGGGCAGTTGTTAAGTGAGTTGTACCTGATTTTGTGACCTTTTTTGCAGTGGTCATTAAGCTGTTAAGTGAACCATGTGGTTCCCCATTGATTTTGCTTGCCAGAAGCTGGCTGGGAAGGTTGCAAATGGCAATCACATGACCCCAGGGTGCTGCAACCATCGTAAGTGCGAACTGGTTGCCAAGTGCCCAGGTTGTGATCACATGACTTCAGGGTTGCTGTGATGGTTGTAAGTGTGAGGACTGGTTGTAAGTCCCTTTGTTCAGCACCATTGTAACTTCAAATGATCGCTAAACGAATGATTGTTAAGTGAAGACTACCTATACTGCATTCAGTTACATACAGAAGTATGCCTTTTGTACAATTCCCTCAAGCAATATATTTAAAGTTGGAAGAAACTGATCAGAAAGTAGCAGACACATGCTTTTATGTGCATCTTAAAGTTTCATTTTTTCTAATTTGCCAAAAAAAAAAAAAAATCATTTTTGGCTTCACAGCCCCTAATATCTGAGAATTTCTTTCTTTCTGTTCATTTAAATAATTTATATGGACACCCATTTCACAGCTGTGACTCTGGGTGGTATACAAAGATTAAAACCCAACAATTAAAACCCATGGTGACTCAGATACATGACCCCTTCGAATCCTAAAAATACATGAACATCAGGTCTTCAGAGCATTACAAAAGGCCAATAGGGTCAGGGTCATCTCTGAATGTCCAGGGGGATGGTATTTCACAAGGCAGGCACTGTCACAGAGAAGGCATTTGATTCAAGCTCCTGCATATCAAAACAAAATATTAAATTCACATGTTATGCTATGCAGTAGTTTAGTTAACCAGGATTTCTTGACTAATCCACTTAACAGTTTGGCTTACCTTTCATACTTCAACCATGATTTATAAACCACAGTAGCAAATCCAAATTTGATATAAGTCAAATGCATGCCAACTATATTGTAGCTTAGTGTGATCTGCAAATCTAATCACTGTGTGAATCAGCCTGCTGCCCTATAGATGTGTGCGATCCCAAAATTCTCAGCAGAGTGCCCATCAAAAGTAAACTCTCCTCTGAGTTGAGTTGGAGTCCTGTTGGCTTCATAGACATACTTAGATATTTTTCTTGGCATGATATGGAAGTGGTTTCTCCTGGTCTCCTTCCAGGATGATTTTTCAACTTTCCAGATGAGCCTACAGCCTTGGTATTCCCTGGAGGCACAGTGTGTCAGTATTGCTTGCATACATTTAGAGTCACAGACCCCATATATTTCTAGTGCATGAAAGGGGGAAAGTTAGCAATAGAAGTGCATACATTTAGCAAATATGCTTTTACAAAGGAAAGTTAATAGATATAGTTTCACTTTGGACAGAATATTAACATATATTATGCTCACAAGATTTCCTGTTTTGCAATTCTTAGCGTCATGCCTAACCCCATATGATATGAGCTAGCTGTTACGGGCTTTATGTTTTATTCTAATTTTCCCCAACTTCATCTCTCATAATACGTATGACTAAAACCCAAGAATTCCTAGATAGCAATTTTAGCCATGCTGGCTAGGAATTCTGGGAGTTGTAGTCCAACACATCTGAAGAATATCTGGTTGGGGAAGGCTGAAGTACACAGCAGTGGGTGAGAGGGCCAATATAGTAACCAGAAAAGGGCAAATTTCTGTGTATCCTTGTTCTAGTATTCTTAATTCAGCATAATTTGTCTCATAATATTTAAGCCTAGTGCTGCTTGATCATATTCTGGTCATTTTTTAAAAAAATATGTGTGACTTCGTGTGCAGGTGCAGAAGCCCATCAGCTCAAATACCTCAAACAACAAAGGAGCTACTACCGAGCTTTCTGCCAGGCCCTTTGCTTTGGCTGATGACTGAATCACAGCTGCTAGAACCTGCTTTTCTTTTTCATTAATGCATCCTGCAGGGTAACCCTAATATGCCAAGAACATATCACCCTGAAGCAAAGCATAACAAGAAATAAACAGAGAATATTTACAGCTGTCTTTTAAAAACATCAAAATTTGGACGACAGCAAGAGCTATCAGAGAAGACTTAATGTTTCAAAAAGGAGGAAACACTTGATTGCTATCATCTTATATGTAGCTCAAGGCATTTCCAAACCATCAAGGATTTTGATTTTTAATGTAATCAAACCAATGCAAATTTGTTTCCTATGCAGATCCACTTCCCTTTTCTTGGGGGAGCACTCAAAGTACTAATTTTGTACTTGGAGAAAAACACTCATTCTGTAGTTAGCAAACTTACTGCTATTGTTCTGTTTAACACAATGTCAGAGATATCAGGGCCAGTATGTGATAGAATGCATAACTGATGAGCAATCTCTCCTGCGTCTATGTTTCTTCTCTCCCTTAAATTTTTCAGATGCAACATTTATCCGTATGATGCAATCTCCAAAATATGCAACAGTCTGATATTTATTTACTTTTTCATCAGTAGCTGTGATTAGAAATGAAGCTTTTGTGAACTTTTTCATTTAATTTCTTGAACTGAAATTTTCCAGTGTGGGGAGTGGTGAATTCAAAAACATCCTACATGTTTTATATGCAAATATTCATAACAGGAGAGTGCAAAGAGCCAGATATGTTTTAAAGAATTAATCAAAACCATGACTAAGATTTTCTTCCACTATCAGAAACAGTTCTCAGCTAAGATGTATAGATTTTATGTGGTACGTAAATGTAAAACAAAATGCAGTATTTTTAGTTAAAAAGTCAATATTTAGATAAGACCTGCTATTTTTATGAATCAAAATTTAACAATATTGCTGTTGCTTACATGTTCATGTGGGCAATAGATGTATTATTCAAGTATAAAACACACAAGTCAAAGAATATGTGTGCTCATTAGATCTAGACCCAGTTCACTTAAAAGCTCGAGAGAGCAAGAGGCTGATTAGGGCTAGTTCATGGTCAGTTTGTAAGTGAAATGGGGCAAAACTGCATATAAGCTTTGGATTTGATCTGCAGTGTACTTATTTTTAACCTGTGCATCACCAAACACTTTTAAAAAATAGGCCCTTATTCTTTGGTGAAAGAATGAATCAAAAGCTCTTGATCCGGGTAACTGATTTGCTTACAGCCTTTCAAGTTTTCTTACTTTTCTATTTGCTAAACTTTACTCACTTGAAATTAATTCAATTTTTATCCCATGGATTCATTCCCCACCCCCACTCTCTCAGTAATGCTTAGAATAGCATAACTTCAGGGCAAATCCAATGGGTGCCACATGTAGGAAGTGGATGGGGCTAACACTCACAGGCGGCAGACATGAGTGCCGCCAAGCTCCCATATTGCTCAACTTTTCTCTCTTGCCTCCCCCACTTTTCTCTCTTTGGGCTCTTCCTCATCATAGCATTAAAGTGCTAGCTTTCTGTAGTTGGGTTAGCAGAAAGATACTTATTTTCACTGCTCAGTATTGTTCTGCCTCAACAATAAGGCCAGGGCGTAATGCTGTCCTTATATTTTTATTGTGAGACAAGTTAAGGAAAGTGATTGGTGGATTCCCCTGACTGGCTTTGCCCTCCCACCAAGTGTCACCAGCCAGGGGAAAAGCAGCCACTAATTGCTGTCCTTAACATGAGGTATTGGGCTAAGGCCGGCGGGGGTTGGGGAGGGAGTAAGTTTTGACAGATGGCTAGAGTGGCAGGTTTATCTATCAAATCTTCATCTGTTTTTGCACAAATGTTTTGTGTGGGTGTGTTCAAAGGAAGCCAACTATCAGCTTCTTTTAGTGCTTGTTCTGGAATAGCACTTGCTTTCTAGAATAATGCTAATCTGAAAAACACTAAATCCCAGGTCAGCATTAAACCAAGCAGATAACCTGTGCAACCCCACACAAAACATTTTAGTCTTGAGACCTTGACTTTTTGTTTAAGCTCTGCTAATAGCTGCAGATGAATTAAAAGTAGGTGACCTTGTTCTGTGTGGGCCACTTTTCAAATTGGGGGCAAGAACAGCTGCTGTACAGATCTTCAGAACCATCTTCCAGATTCTCTGTCAAAGAGAAAGACTGGAAGCAGACACAGTTGTTCTAAAAACTTTCTTGCCCCTGGAATGAACAAATAACTCATTCCTACTAGCTAGTGGAAAATAAATACACATAATAACAGTGAAAGTGCTAATGGTCAATTAAAACCAACCCCTCTCAACCCCCTTGGGCATTTAACTTTTAATTTTGCCATTCAAATAAGTGCTTACTTAGGGCTAAACTGAGCTCAGCCGAACTGCTTCATCAGATTCAAAAGAGTTCTTCAAGTCTGCTTCTCCCCCTCCCTCTGAGCAAGCCAGGTGTCTGGTCTTTCCTGCAGCCCAAGCTAAAATGATCACGGAGAGTCACTGTGCTGAGTCACTGAGGGAGAGCGCCTGCAACAGCCTCTAATGTCAATAACTGCTGGATAGATCCCAGCCCCATCAGCAGCATCAGGAAGGTGCTGTAGATTGTCCCCTCACAAGACTTGCTTTGGATGAAGATGAGCACTACAATGACACCTTGATTTACCAGCCCTTGATGCAATGGGCTTTTCATGCATGGATCAAAATCCACTGTGATTTATATCATTTATGTAATGATGTAATGTGCATCAATTTACATCATTTGCATAACATCATCACACCAGTTATGTAGAATTGCTGCAGTGAGGTTCTCTTGAATCTTCCGGACTTCCATTAATAACAAACACCCTGTTAGGATGAAGTTTCACTGTATTTTGAAACTGGAACAGCTACTCTCAAATGTATGCTGCTTCTGCAATGGACTGGGAATGAGATAAAGGTGACATAAGGAGAATATGCCCTTAAAAATCATTAGTGAGGCATCTTTAGGCCAATGTCAAGAGAATATGAGAATAGGACCTTTGGCTCTCATTTTCTTTGTCATGCAGACATACACAAACACACACAATTCCCAGGTTCATGTAACACATTAAGCCACAGATCTGTAACCAGATTTTAACCTAAACCCAGCCAAACTGAGTTTGCCCTAATTCCTTACTATTTCATGATTACATAATGGTTCAACTCATAAATTACACTGAAATTATAATGGGGATTGCTTGGTTTTGCCTAATGTGTTGGGTTAGCCACTATGGCTTAGTCATCAAGTCATTATTAAGTCAACAATGTGGGATTGAAGTTAGCATTAAGAATGAAAACATTGAAATTAATTTTAAGATTATTTAACTCCATTAAACAATAGATTGTAGCATTGAACACATAGTACACCCAAAGAGGCCTTCATAACTATGGTGTTATTTGTTGGTGGGCTGATCTACTAGAAAATGCCAAATACAAATCTGACTGGGATTATCTTACTTCTGCAGCAGATATAGTAATTAAGTAGCGTTGCTGGAATTTTAATGGAGCCCTGGCATGGATGTGGTTTTGTTTGATATACTGAAAATGCAATTTTTAGGAGCCTCAACCGAGTTTCTTTTGAACTGGATTTGCATAGTTTGGTTATGTTTGGTTACTGTTAGCTGCCATGGATTGGGTTAGACAATCAGCTACACAAATTTCTTAAATAAATATTTAAAAATTAGATATATTGGGTATGTGATTAGTTTTACAATTTCCATGCAATATAATAATGAAAAAATGATATATAGCTTATTTCTTTCTCCTTCCCCCACTTTCTTCAACTTCTCTGTCCCACAGGGACTTCAGGCAACAGGTTCTCCCACCAATTTCTTCAATACTGAAAAGTGAAAACAAAAAATTGGTTTCCCTCTCAAAGCATAACTGGGAGCAAAACAGTTGGGGTCCCTGGAAGAAATTGCTCATAATGCTCATCTTAAAAGGCCCAAATTAATTCATAAAACATTACTGTGAATTTATGCCAGTAGAGCACTTTGGAGGCTATTGATCTACTCAATACTGCCAGTTATCTAATCTGGTATTCTCAAAAGAAAAAAAAAATGAATGTATAATTTCAGTTTGTAACAGGAAAGCTGTCAGTACATACTAAAATAGCCCTTAGAGAAGAGCCACCATTTATGAGCATTTAGACAACAAAGATAAAAATAACTCATGGAAAAATAGAAAGGCTATTATCTATACTTAGGAGCCATTTCATAATTTTTCTAGCACCCTCTTTTAGTGAAGCTTATACCCATCTTTCAAAAACAGGTCTTTGGTACAGATTATTTCCATATGTGTGTTAGTGAGGTTGGATAGCTAATTGCCCAACTACGTTCTTGGTAAAGTTTTAGTACAGTACTTATTACAGTTTTATTACTGAAATCTTATCATTGTGGATTTTTAAAATCATATTCTTTAATTGTTTATGGTGTTTTATTACACCAGAAAATAAAGGGAAAGCAAGGTTTGTTTTTAACCTTGAAATCAATAGAAATATCAATTGGGCTATGATTTGGATAGTTTTACTTATCAAAGTTAAGCAGTGCAGTGATTAAGTGAGGCATCACATGACCGCACCCAATTTTACAACATTTTTGCAGCAGTCATTAAGCAAATCATGCAGTTCCCCATTGATTTTGCCTGTCAGAAGCCAGCTGGGAAGGTCACAAATGGTGATCACATGACCCCAGGATGGTGCAACCTTTGTAAATATATGCTAGTTGCCAAGTGCCCGAATTTTAATCACGTGACTGCAGGGATACTGCAATGGTTGTAAGTGCAAGGACCAGTCGTCTCTTTTTTCAGCACCATCGTAACTTCAAACGGTCACTAAACTAATGGTCGTAAGTCAAGGACTACCTGTACTTTCTTAAATGCAATAAAAGCAGGGCTAGCTCCATGGTTAGGCAAGATGAGGCTTCCATCCCAGAGGGCAGACGGTGGAGAAGGGCAGCAAAAACATAGACATCCCCTGGATGGCAGCAAAGAAATACAGAAAGTTTATTGTCATTCAGTAGTTGTCTGGATTTTGTAGCCCAAGTCTGGTAATTCTCAGGTATTTGCTCTTGCTGATTTGGGCACATAACAGTGCTACTTGGTCAAACAATAACCACTTAATTGTACAGTACTGTGGGCAAATGATGCTCCCTAAAGCTTTCTTCTCATTTGAGGAGTTATCAAGAAGAATCTTCTTCCTCCTTCCCCACTATTGTTGACCAGCATTCCCAATGCACATTTTTTCATGGGCTGTCATTTTTCATCCTCCTTCCTATAAACACTGCTTATCATTCAGAAGTTTCCTATGCCTTTTCACTAAATGACATCGAGTCCAGCTACTTCGTGCCCAATACAGTGGTGAAAATTGCTACGGTCAGATGACCCTGTGTTGTTTGCTCAACAAACTGCCCATTCCTTGAACAGATTCTAGGTGAAGCTCAGCATAAATGGCTTTTCAAAATTCTCTAGCAAATTTATAGGCTGACAAACTGAAGAGAAAATTTTTCCATCATAAAATTGTTAGATTGATATTCCACCATTCTTCTGGGAGCTCAAGAGACTGGAGCACTGTCCTCCATCTAGTCCTTCGCACAATTGGGAGGTTGGACTGAGGGATAGCAGCTAGCCCAAAATCACTCACTGAACTTCCATGGCTGAAGGTGAACTTGAAGCTAAGTTGGACTAGAATTTGAATCCTATTCCAACACCTTCACCACAACATTGGGGTAGGCAATCTGCAGCCTTGAATTCCTTTAAGCAAATACCAGAGTCCCTTCCAATTTCAGTTTCTTGCCATTTGAAGTAGGAAGCATATGAAAAACATTGTGTAAGCCTGGAATATACTTAACATCATTTGAAACTGAAGAAATGTCACATTTCAGCCTACCTTGAAATACCACTCCCTGAAAATCCCAGCCAGAAGTCAATTAAATCAAAACTTTATCCTTAGAATATGAACACAGAATGCAAACCAGTATGGATTATCCTCAAATAAGAGATGTAGAATACATATTTTGTGTCTGGTGACAGAATACTGTAGATCTGACTTGTTCATACACAGATCAATACTTGATACTGCTTCATAAGTCTGCACTCATAGGTAAGATACACATGCAGAAATAAAGTGAAAGCCTTTAAGCAAAGTTTGGAAATAATCTCTTGTGGATGTTGTAGTTGCATTCTGCATGGTAGATCCTCTATTATACAGAGGGTTACAAGAGATGACCTCAGGGTTCCTTCCAACTGAGTAATTTTATTTAATATGCTCCTGAACTGCCCCATCTAGTTTGTACAGAGATGCTGCTGAATGGGTATGTTAACTTTCAGCCACATTCTACCAACTTCTAATAAAAGGAATTAAACCACCCATTGGCACTAAGCTACATGAAAATGGGATCTTAAAAAGCAAATCAAAGCATACAGAATATTCCATAAAGACAGCTAGAGAGGGCCTTAGAACTGTAGGTCGCTGGGTATTCTAAAAACTGGATCTCAAACCATTAACTATATGGATGCTCCTCCAATCCTGGTTAGCTAGCTTTTAAGATGTAGTTTAGATAAAAGTGAGGCTTTTCTATATTTCTTAATAAATTTAGTCTTCAGTTACAAGGAATGTCTGTTAGGTCTATTTCTTTCAGATATATGGCTTAAGCATATCTATTCATATGTATACATGAGAAAGTAATGAATATAAATCTCAGAGCATGACTGATTTGATTCTTTATGATGAAATTAGTAAAGGATGTGAGGATAGTGAGAGGTTCTGAATCTGGCACAGACCATCTTTTGTAGGGTCAAGAGCAAACCTTGCAGTGGAAATTAGCACGGGAGAAAAGGAATGACAGAAAGTACAGGAAAGATAATTACTGCAGAAAAAGAAAGTAGAAGCCCCTTACAAAAAAGGATTAGAAGACAGATTGATTCCCCAAGGATTAATGGAAAGTGGATGTAAGGAAAGAGGATGTGGAAGCTGCTTGGAATAGAATGCGAAGAGTTACAGTCTGCCACAGAAGTGTATGGTGTTATTATCCTTGGATGTGAGAGAAATCTGCCTGTCCTGTGTCTTCAGTCCAGGAAAGTGTGTTTCTCTTTCCTTGGGAAGTTAGAGAGTTGAGGGTTTGAAGGCAGATCTTCTTAGGGGCTGCCCCACTCCTATTGAATAGCCTCCCTCCCGAGGTGAAAAATCAGTGCCAAAGCCAAAAGAAATAACTTCTTTTAAAAAAAAAAAATTTTTTTTTAATTAAAAGTTTTAATAGAAATAGTAAAAGAAAATACAAACTAAACTCAGAAAGAGGGGAAAGTAAAGAAAAGACAATAAAAGATGTACAGGAAAAAAAAAATATTTAAAGAAGTAGCTTCCAATATTCATCACAAGTAGAAACAAACTTAATAATTCATCACCCCTTATAATGTTACATACTAGTATCTCTTCTTCCTATAACCCAACCCTTATCCATACACAAATCCATAAATAATTAACATTTCAGTCTTGTTGTCAGCAAAAAGGGATCCCAGATTTATACAAACATGTCTCATTTTAACAAACCAACTTTATATTCCTTCCTTTTGCTTCTAACAATCTTAATCTTTAGTTCATTCTGTAGAAGCTTCTGAACTTTACTTTCCAGCCATTACAGAATATTTTCTTTTTTCCAGCCATTACAGAGGCATTGGTTGAGAATGAAGTCACACAATTCTTTAGGTTGAGTTCTAAATCCATGAGACATTTTTCAAAGGTTCTTAACACTATTTTCAGCATGTACAGAGTTTATTGTAGATATGACTAAGACAGTGAGTTGAATGAAATTAGGCTATTGGTAAAGCCAATCTATATTTGATAATCTGATTATTAAACTGATTCTCAAAAATATGAGAATGAATTTAAAGCTCAGTAACTGTAGATATTTCATTATTTGAAGGGTTCTTCCATTTAAATATTATACTAGCTCCAAACAGCAAGTCCACATTCCAAAATACTTATTAATCCCGCTGCAGGCTTTAACGAAATTTTTAACCATAATATTTGTATTTGTTATGGTTGCTAAGTATGTTGCTAAGTTATATGTACTGAAGCCTGGCTCCTGTGGTATTTGTGTAACTGGAGAGGGTTTGCCGTACTAAGAAATTTTGTTAGCCAAACCAGGCAACTTTAGCTATACTTTGCATTTAACAAAAAGTGCCATTTATTAGCTTCCCATAAGCCTACCATTTTTCCTTCACAACACAAAATACATGCAATTATAGTTAAATGTTTTTGGAGAGCTTGTTCTTTGCATAGCTGTCCATTAAGTGAGCATTAATTTTGCACTTGGAAGAGGAAAAAGAATGACTACAGAGTATACTGTTAGATATATAAACTAAGAGAATACAGACAAATTATTCTGGATATAATAAACAAGTACTGTACTTAAATGTAGTCCCTCTTCTCTTTCTCAAATGATGGATCTTAAGCAATGTATTTTAGTTTTTTAATGTAGAGAAGAATATTGAAAATACTGTGGAATTGGAATCCTCAAAACAATTAATTTCAATATTGAATTGAAATTATTTAAAGATAGTTATTTTTGTAACCCAATAGGAAGTTTTCCTGCACAATTCTCCTGCACTGAAGTAAATGGAAGTAATTTGCACTTTGATGGATATTTGCATAAGAAAAAAATTATTCTAAGCTCTATCACATCTTTATAAATTCTTTAACGCAGCCTTCTACAACCTGTGCCTTCCAGAGGTAAGACCATGGTGTCTGGGGAATTCTGGGAGTCATAATCCATCAGGAAAGTATTAGGTTAAGTGATTTTTTAAAATAAACCATAATGGACTGAATTCACACAACATACCACAAAACCAAATATAACTTGGTTTAACGTAATGTATGAACCTATCTACAGAGTTGCACATCTATCTTGTCTCCATTATTTTTTAAAATCTAGATAAAATGGCATTCCAAGATTTGGATGTGGTATCCTCGGTATGCAGAAGATGGGTGATTCCTGGCATTCTCCCTCTTTGTCATCTTCCAAATCCACAGAGGTATGTAAGTCAGTCTATGGTCAGGACCAAATACTGAAACCAGAGCTGGGTAAAGGTGTAGAATAGATAACTGGTTACATTCTCATGGTCATATCACCCCACCTGGACATCCGGATAGTTGTACAGGTTATAGTTAAGGGTTTTTTTTCACACCTCCCATGTAGACCGTCCCACACAACGAGCTTGTCTGCAGCCAAATACTCCCTATTAATTCCTTAATTATAATGATGTTCACAATGTTCCCATGCCTCTTCCTGAGAGGTCTTTTTGATGCTCTTATTAAACAGGATCCTGATAATATAGCAATTCCATAAATTAAAACTTAATTCTGAGGAGGTAAGGATACTGCTAACAAAAGAGTTCTGATAAGTCAAGAATAAGTATATAGATTTCTGCAAACGCTTTTAACTCATTTATAAATAACCTGGTATTAGGAAAGAGGAGCGAGTTGGCCAAATCTGCTCATGGCCCCATATTAATCAGGGACTGTAAAGAGCTCCAGAGGATCTCACTAAATGGATGAATGATTTTTAAAATGGCAAATGTAGTTCAGTGGAAACAATTGCAAACGATAGAGCAAAAACACCTGAATGATACTTATACTGGGAGGATCTGAGCTCATAGTGACTGATACTGAATTGTGATAAGCAGTTATCTGGAAATGTTAACCCAATACACAGCAGTTGTGGGAAAAGATGAATTACATGCTTGTCATCATTAAGAAGGGGTAAATACAATTTGCTGTAGGGTAAAATCTATGGTATGATTGGACATGGAATAATGTATACAATATGGGTCACTACATCTCAAAAAGATTACTACAGAACTGAAAAAAGTACAGAAAAGAACATCAAAACTATGAGGAGGGTTATTGTTTATTGGGAAAGATCATGATGTTTGAGGCTTTTTCACCTTAGAAAGAACAGGTAAAGGGGGAACTTGATAGAGGTACATAAAATTATGCATTAAAAAAACCCCTTTATGTGTCGTCAAGTTGGTGTTAGATGTTAGCAATCACATAGTAGGCCTTCTCCAGGATGATCTGTCCCTAACCTGGCCCTTCAAATATCCCAACAATGCACCCATTGCCACTGTAATTGAGTCAATTCACCTTGCTGGTGACCATCCTCTTGTTTTTCATTCCACCTTTCCCAGGATTATAGATTTCCAAGGGAGCTGGGTCTTCACATAACGTGTCCAAATGATGATAATTTGAGTCTGGTTGTGCCTCAAGTGAGAACTTTGGATTGATTTGTTCTATAATCCGTTTGTTTGATTTCTTGGCTATCCATGTATTCTCAACAGCCTTCTCCAATACTAAAGTTCAAAATCATCAAGACTCTTTTTTACATGTGGTAAAATGTTCCTTCTGTTTCATGGCATTTCCAACACTTATTACTGTATGACTTGTCTATCTTGAAGATTATTGTTGGAGTTGTGTACCATCTGTAAACCATTTGTAGCTATTTTGTTTTAGATTGTACTTGGATTTTATGGATTTAGATTATACTTGGATTTAGATTGTACTTGTACTTGGATTTTGTGGATTTGATCAATAATTCTTCCCATTGTTGTGTTGTGACTGTTTCTTTAAAATTTTGTATCCAATTTATCATACAGTTTTTTATTTGTTCTGTCTCTGTGTCACATTTAAGTAGGAGGTTATATATGTGCCCTAATATATGATATTGGTTTTGTATACACATTTCAAATTCTGCCTTTTTTCTTAATATCCCTTGTTCTTAAGATCAGATTTTATCCTTCCAGCAATTTGTAAATACATCAATCATGGTATATTCTGGCCTACACTGAATAATTCTTGCTGTGTCTTTAATCTATTCATTGAATCTGAGTGGACAATATATGTAATTACATTTTTCTTACTATAATTATCTCCAACATGGAACACATTTGAAGGAAAGGCTAATGGTGAAATTATTTCACCATTATTTATTGGCTTATTATTTTCCTTATAGAATTCCATGCTTTTAATCAAACTTTGTCTAATAATATGACATTTTACATTTTTACCCAACTTTGTGTCTCTGTAGCATAAATATATGTGAAGCCTATTAGCTAGGCTGGCTCCTTCCAGTATTGACATTCTGCTATTCAGGAATTTTATCTATTCTGTTATCTATGACAAGCAACTTGCTTTATGATACAGTTTAAAATTTGGAAGGGCAAGACCACCTCTGTCTTTTGAATCTTGTAGAATTTTTAATTTAACTCTGGGTCTTTTCCCATGCCATATGAATTTGCTGACAATTTCTTGCCGTTCTTGTCAAGTTCTGAGATTGTAATTGGCACCATTTGGAACAAATAATTTATCTTGGGCAATACATTCATTTTAATAATTGCAATTGACCTTAACCAAGATGGCTGTAAATTTCTCCACCTTTTAAGATCTCTTTTGATTTCTTGCCATAACTTAACATTATATATTTCTTGATTGTTACCTGTCAAATACCAGTAAAAAGGTGCAATTTTATATATTATGGAATTTATTGGCATAAGATATGATGATTAGCATTAAGATTCCGACATCAAATAGGTCATGAAACTACATGGTATTAAAGGTGACTCCAAGTGCTATCGTTCATATGGGGGGCAGGGGAGGAGAGATTGCGTGCTTATACTATGCTTAAAAACAAATACCTATCCATGAATATGAGGGCTATAAGTATTTGGAAGAGCAGGGCTTATCCCACAAATTTTATTTCAAAAACATTGCCACAAGATTCCTGCTGAATTTCTTCTTCACTGTAAAATAGCTGTCTCTCTGAAAATTGTCACTGTTTTGTTCAGAGAAGCACATTTTTTTTTTCCATCTAAATGGCTGTGTGTTCTATTGCTTACCTTAAAAAATCATAAAATAGCTCAACCATGCCTCCTGGTGGACAAGAATAAATAATAAACTTCTATCAAGCTAGACCAGCCTTTCTCGACCTTTTGACTCCGGAGGAACCCTTGAAATATTTTTCAGGCCTCGGGGAACCCCTGCACATTCAGGCTCAAATATAGGCCAGAAGTTACAAAATTATTATATTTGTTTCAAGTGTAGGCCTGTATATATGCATTAACAGTGTTCTTAAATTAAAAATAAAGAATGAAACTTACCTCTTTAATGTGAAAACTGTACTTGTTTTTTGCTGCACAAATACTCAATTTTGGGCCAAACATGACATAAGCACACAGAGATTTCATCTTCAACTGAAATAAGACGATTTCTGTCTTTGCTTTTGATGCTTGTTAAATAAGAAAAAGCTTGCCCACACATGTAAGAAGTTGAAAACTGCAGCAAAATGTTCTATGCCTTCCTTCCTATGAATGGCAGGATACTCTTCTTTCACAGAAATCCAGAACTCGTCCACGGACAGATCAGTGAATCTCATCTTGAGTGTACGATCAGACCACAGCTCACAAAATTCTTCCCCCTCTTTCGAAGTGAAATTCTAGGCTGAGCAGAAGATGCAGAGAAAGGATCTCCTCACCCAGTCATACATTTGCGTTGAAAGGGAGGGAAAGTACTGATCAATTTTGTTCTGCAGTACTTCCAGATGGTTTTCAATTAGATTTGAGACTTTCTGGTATCCTTCCTCAATCTCAAGCCCAAGCAGCAGTGGAAACATTTCAATATTTCCATTTGCAACATGATTTTTCCAAACGTTCAGTTTTCTTTTAAATCCAAAAATCTTGTAACTTGAAGTCAAACCATTTTCTCCAGTGCCTTGCAGAGACTGGTCCATGTGATGAAAGATGTCTGCTAAGTATGCTAGTTTCTGCAACCATTCTCCATCTTGAAAGCAATCAGCAAAATATGGAATATCATTTTTTCAAAAATATTCTTGCAATTCTGCCTTCAGCTCAAACACCCTGTTGAGAACTCCTCTGCTGAGCCACCATATTTCTTTGTGTAACAGGAGACTTAGGTGCTCTTTGTCCAGGTTTTCACACAGTTTTTTAAAACAATCTTGAGTGAACTGGACTTTGTTTAATAAAGTTAACCATTTTTGTAGCGTCATCCAAAACTTTTTTCATTCATCTCCAAGAGTTTTTGACACCAACACCTCTCTGTGAAGAAAGCAGTGTGTTGCGACAACATCAGGATTTTCTTTTCTTACAAGAGAAACAAAACCTCTCAGGGAGCCAAACATTGATGGAGCACCATCAGTACAGATGCCGACACAGTTCCTCCAAGACAGACTTTTTGTTTCCAGATATGAAGACAAATCTTTAAATACATCTTGGCCTTTGCATGTTTCATGTAGTTCTTCGCAGCAGAAAGTTTTCTTGAATTTCACCATCATTTACAAATCTTACAAATGCCATAACATGACATTTATTGGTGAAATCTGCTGACTCATCAATTTGGATAGAAAATCTGCTGTTCTTCAGTTTATCATACAAAACCACTTCTGCATCATGTGACGTCATCAATACACCAATTTTTTGTACTGTTTGACAGTAGAACCTTTTCAAGGATAGTGACCTGGATAATTCTTTTATACTGGATTTACAAAAGAGGTTTGTTAAAGCTTGGATGAATCTTGTGAGAAGGGGTAAAAAAGAAATGAAAAGAAAGTTCTACCACATTACTTGAATGGACTAAAGATTAAGATTGTTAGATGTAAAACAAAGGAATATAAAGTTAGTTTATTTGATCAAGGTTAAAATAGATATGTTATTTCTGGCAACCTTTAGTGGACTTTTGCTGACACCAGAACTGAAATGCTTTATGGATTTGTTTATAGATAAGAGATAAGACATGGGATGAAGAGAAAATTGGTTGTAAATTAAGAGGAGGTGAAAAATTACTAAATTTGTTTATACTTGTGATGAAGTTTGGAAGTCACTTCTTTATATATTTCTTTTCTTTACTGTATTCATATTTTTCTTTCTTTTCTTTCTATTCTCTACATTTCTTTCTTTTCTTTTGCACTTTTTACTCTTTCTTTCTACTCTTCTTTCTTTTAGTTTCTATTAGTTTTTACTATTGCAATTATAACCTTTAATAACATTATTTAAAAAATAAACTCTGTAAAGCAAATATTACACTTATTTAATGCTCTGGTCAGCCATGCCTCTTTCCAAGATATGGGTTTCACGCATGGTTTTCCATTTCTACCTTCTAAGGAATAATTCTATAGCCACTGAGAACATTTAGGCCTTCTAGATTTCATTTTCTTTCTTTGGCTGTCTTCACACAATCCTGGCAAATAAGTTAAAATTATTTATGTTTTAGCATGTGCTGTGAAACTTACTATCACAATAAGCCAGATTTTTAAATTATTTGTTAACCTTGATTTATAGTTTAGATAGTACATGATTTTGACTACCAAAGCACTGACAATTAGAAAATTCAATTATGACAGTCCTATCCTGTTCCCATTTGACTGAAGTTCTTAACGTTAAGGAAAACTAATGCTGAGTGTAGTTAAACACATATCTGGAACTTCAAGAAAGTAGATTATAATAAACACAGAAGAATAAGTAAGATCCCGTATCAGGGAAAACTAACGAGACAAAGAGTTTGAAGTATTTGGAGTTTTAAAAAAAAATAGTATAGTTAGTCCTTGAGTTATGTTCATTTGTTCAGTGACCATTCTAAGTTATGACAGCACTGAAAAAATGGACTTACGACCAGTCTTGAAGTTCCAGCCGTCGCAGTGCCCCTGCAGTCACATGATAAAATTCAGGCCTGCCCACATTTACGATCACCCTCCCTGCTGCCAGCTCCAGCTGACCTTTGTTGTCTTCTTCGCCTGGGAAGAGGCAGGAGTCCCAGGCAAGCAAACTGGTGGGTGAGAGCTAGAGGTGGGGCAGCAGGTGCCGTGGGTGGGTGCTAGGGAGTGTGAGGCTTGAGGCAATGCGGGACTTGCTGTGGCGTGAGACTTGTGGCTGGCTGGCACTGTTGGGGCTTGAGGCCGGTGCTGGGGCTGGAGGCAGGCCAGTGCTACTGGGGCTACCCGTGGTGCTGGGGCTGGAGGCCAGTGCTGGGGCTCAAGGAAGGCCAGTTCTGGTGGGACTTGAAACTGGTGCTGGGGCTCGAGGTCAGCTGGCACTGCTGGGGTTCAAGGCCAGCTGGCGTAGGGCTTGCCATAGCACAGTGCTTGAGGCAGCACTCCAGCCAGTGCTGGGCCTGAAGTAGAGGCACAGGGGCAGTGGTGGCAGGCTGAGAAAGGAGCAGGGAGTTGAGCATACCAACCCTTCCAATATCAGCTGGAACTGCACACTCAGAACAGAGCAGAACCACTGTTATATAGTCCAATCCTGATAGATGGTCTAGAAAGGTACTACTGTATGGTTGATAGCACCAAAGGCCTCTGAGAGATCTAGAACAATTAGGAGAGCCACAATTTTTTCATCCAGGTCCCAGTGGGGGTCATCCACAAATGTGACCAATATAGTTTCAGTTCCATATCTGGTCTGAACTCTGTCAGCTGCAGTTCTATCAACATCTCCAAAGCATTTCCTAAAGTAGCCTCCTTCGCGAAGAGGAAGAATATTTGAACTATGTCATTTAAGCATTCTGACTAACAATTTTAACAAGACACTATAATTTATTCAGATGTTACCAATTAGAGCTATGCAACACTTCAGATTTGATTCCAAAAAAGTGCTTTTGACTGTGTAGTAGCTTGTATGTAGCACCTTTCTGGATAATGACATGAAATCATTGTATGGAAAGGCTCTTATTTATATGGAACTTCATTCTTTATTATCTCCAATAACCTGTGACATTACAGATAGGGCAAATGTATTATGGAATGAAATGTCTTTAATGATATTTTTTTGAAACATAATATAGCCTGAATAACAATTAGAATTAAAAATAAAAAGGATTGTACAGCAGGTAGATACAACAGCTAAAAGAATATACCAAATAAATGTACATTCCTTGTGAAACATAGCTTTTCTAATTCAAAACATTTTCATCAACTTCTGAAAGACTATTAAAGAGAATTCTAATGTAGCTTCCTGAGGCAGAGTTCCACAATTCAGATGTGGCCACTGTCTGCATCAACTGGACCTCCACCACAGATCAGACAGTTCTCCATGATATAGCAAGATGCTCAGATGTTAGAATTTGGATGGGCAACCACCATAAACCATAAATTGGGCGTCCCTTCAGTCAGTCACTCATGCCTTGGTCACCTCACAGTTTGATGACTGAAATGCACTCTACATGGAGCTGCCTTTGAAGGTCACCCAGAAGCTTCAACTGGTCCAAAATGCAGAGGCATGAGCAATGATGGGCATGCTTTGGTATTCCCATGTAACACCTTTGCTTTGCGAGCTGCACTGGTTGCCAGTTTGCTTCCAGGTATAATTCAAGGTGTTGGTTGTTACCTATAAATCTCTACACGGCACAGGGCCTGGTTACCTGAGGGACCACCTGTCTCCCATAGTATCTGCCCAGCCAATCCAATGTGGCAGGGTTGGCACACTCCAGCTTCCTTTGATTAAACAATGCATCTATCGGGAAGCACAACTTCTCTGTAGCAGTCTCTTCCCTCTGGAATGAGATTCCCCTGAGATTTGAACAGCCCTCACCCTATTGGTGTTTCAAAGGGCCCTGAAGACCCAGCTCTTCATCCAGGCCTTTGGCAAGGGTCGTCGAAACCGTTTAGATTGTGGGGGTTGTTTTTTTTCCTTCCCATCCAGTTTTGCTATTTCTGCCATCTTTTTGTTTCCTTGTTTTTAAATGTTTTTAACAATTTGTAAACTATCCAGAGCCACTGGGAGTTGGGCGGCATATAAATTTAATGAATAAAATTAAAATGATCAGGACTATAGGCTAGACTGGAAAGTTAAAAAAATATCCTGGAAGACCATAGCAAACCATTTCTGTACTGTTGCCAAAAAAAATCATATGAAAGTGTTCATGAAGTCACCAGGGATTGAGTTTGCCTCAGAGACACAACTTTTACTAGGTAAGTATGTAACACAATGTTACAACCTGAGTTGTACAACCTGAGTTCTAAGTGGGCATTTACAGATCTGAGAAGGCAAACTTCTCAGCAAGCATCATATGACAAATATACTTACATGCTCAGAGCCAGTGTTTTACAAGCCTATCTCCCCCTACCACCAATACCCTCTCTCCATCCTGGGCATGCCAGTTCTGTCTTGCGAACTGCAGGTAAGTTCCATATCTTTACAGGAGAAATCATCAGGGTTTAGTCTGAGGTTACCTACATGGACATACATTTACACTGTTTTATATATATATATATCTAAAAATGAGCATGAAATTGAGCAAACTCAGGGAGGCAGTGAAAGATAGGAAGGCCTGGCGCAATATGGTTCGTGGGGTCACGAAGAGTCGGACACGACTTAACGACTAAACAACAATAAACAAAATATCTAAAAAACTTATTATCTTCTTAGTGCCATGAACACATATTTCCCCTTTGTCTTAGTGCGGTCCTACTATTACTGAGCGTGAGTAGGAACTGATAATAAGTTAAGGAACTTGATGCTCCTAATCAGTTTCCCTGCTTTTCCGGGACGAGCGCCGTTCCCTTCTCCTCTATCAAACCCACGCCAAAGCGCCGCCGAGAAAAGCGCAAGAGGCGACGCTCTCCGCGCGCCATCTCCTCGGAAAGCGATTGCGCCATCGCCGCGTGGGTGCGCGCGCCTTTCGCTTTCCCTTTTTTTTCCTAGCGCGCCCAACGGGCATCTTGCCCTCGGCGGCGTGAACCAATGGCGGGCGGGGAAGCCTGTCCGATGTCCGATGACGACAGCGAGGCACAGAAGAGCGCGCAACCAAACGCCGCATCGGTCACGGCGACTCGAAAGGTGCCAGGGAGAAGCTGCCTGTTGTTTCCCTTCCTAGCCTTCCTCGGCGCTTTGTGAGCGACGCCAACTGCCGCCATTTTGTGAGCGTGTTCAGCCTCCGCCCCCACCCCCACCCATTCCGCGCGCGCCATTGGTCCCCTTTTTTTCCCGTCTTTCTCTCTCTCTCTAGTAGCGAGCGAGCGGGCGGGCGCCATGTTTGTAAGGAAGACATAACCAGAGCAGCTCATCTCTCCGGCCAACGTATCCCGTCTTCCTCCCTTCCGCTCTGCCTGTTTCTTCCTGCCGTCTCCTTCCTTCGTGGTCTGTGTGTACTGAACTCCTCCTCATAAGCTGCCTTTATCTCCCTTTTTTTTTTTCCGGTGAGGCGCAGGACAGCCTCCCCTCGAGCGGCCGTTAAAAAGTGCCCCTCCGTGTATCTATGTTTGTGTCCCCCCAATTCAGTAAAACCGTGAGTGAAGTCTCCGTTCGCCGCTGCACCGAAGGGACGCCTCACGACGCCCAGCCCCGTAGACGCAGCGCCGCTGCTCCCCCGTGTGAGTGTGTGTGTTTGTGTGTGCGCGCCAGTGCGCGCCGCCTCCACCTCCTCTCCCAGCGCCCTACCACTGGCAGCAGCGTCCTGCCTTCCTCCCCCTTCCTCCTCCTCCTCCTCCTCCCTGCACACAGGCACAGCCAGCACAATGGCCTTTGAAAGCCTATTCTCCAAGCCCCCAAACCCAGTTCTTGACCAAAACATGCCCGACTCTGACAGGCAACATGCAGGGGACGAAAGGTCGAGTAACGTTCTTCTCTTTCTCTTTCTCTCTCTCCGCTTCTCAATGGTGATAATTAACAGTGATAATAACTAAGAATGATGGTATGCTATGTGATGATGATGATAATGGTGGTAATAACGATGTGTTAAATGTGCCTAGGTGGATTTAAGGAAAGAAAATGTCTATAGCATTGTATGGGGGAAAGTCACCTTCAGACTGAGATAGGGGTGGTTTTGTTTTTTTTAAGTCTAGATACAAAGATGTTTTTAAGGGTGGGTGATAACTTCAAGGTGCATTTTGCATGCATTTCTCTTTTTTACATTTCCTTTTTTTTACAAAATCATTTTTTCATAAAATGCACTTTACATTGGCTGTCTGTGTAATGTCACTGTTGTTCTTAATCCCCTGTCCCATTGCCATTTGAACTCAAAGACAGACTGTATCCCCTCATATATGTAACATATATGAAGCTGTATAACAATGTATACACCTTACACATTAACTGGAACTCTTTTCTTATGTGTGTGTATATATGAAGTTTTGTCAGATTTTTCTCTTTGCCAGTTTACAATTCTAATTCCATAATCAAACAAACCAGAAGCATTTTTCTGGTTTGCGGTCCTGCTCCTTCTCTCTCTCTCTCTCTCTGTGCAAACGTTTGTTTTCATACAGATATGGCTTCTTTCACTAATCTGTTTTTAAACATGTGGAAACCTGAAATTATTTCTCCAACATTCTCCAACATGTATGCAAAATCTTCTTTACATCAAGGTTTGTAATGGTAGTCCCATTAACAGACAAATCTGCCTATGATCCAAATGTCCCTCCACAAGTATGTACAATGCTGTTTTATCAAAGTCATACAAAACATTACATAATCCCTAATTCATGCAGCAACACAGTAAGTAGAATGTAGTATGTTCCCCTCTTCTACAAACAGGAATACAAAAGAGAATGGCAATTCAAATGACTTGCCCATAGATACAGTGAATCAGGTCTGGGCCTCATACATCATGCCTTCAAACGGTTCTTCACTAACATAGTTATAGTGTTTTAAATTGTTGATAAAGCAGTTGATATTTCAAAATGGATACTGTAGTACAGTATTGCTACTTTTAACAACATTAGTCAGCCTGAGCTGAGCAGTCCAGCAAGATATGCTTAGATAAAAAAAACAGTTTGCATAGTGTTAAATTAATAGAGCCAGAACAAATTATCCTATGACTTCCATGTTAAATGACAAACTGTAATAAATACAAGATGCATGCAAAACATAACAATGAAACTTATTTTTTTCTGTAGATATGCACAAAATTTTTTAAAAAATACTCATATAGTATATCAACATTGAGTAGCCAATCTAAATGTGTTTAGAAGATCTATTTAGATAAGTGGAATTATACTATATAGTCTGAGGACAACCAAAGCTTAGAAATTGTATGGCTTTGCAAAATAGTAGCCCCTAATGAAATTATTCCTGTTAACAATAGAAGAGAATATATGTAGCTCAGGGTTGAACAGTGGAGTCCTTGGGGTTCTCTGAGCTTGGTTGTCTTCTTGCAAACGTTTTGTTACCCGGCTAGGTAACATCTTCAGTTAACCATGACAAATGCATTAATGCTTTCTTATACTCTTTCCTTTTAACTTTCAAGATGTCTCTAATAAATGAAAATATTTCAGGTGGATAACTTTAAAGTTGGAGTCATTTAATTATTTTTGACAGAATAACAGACGAGTCATAGTTTTTTATTTTTAAGTGCTAAGCAGAGTATATTCTCTCTCTCTCTCTCGCAAAAGTATTAGAAAAGTCATAAATCTCAAAACAAGTAGTGAAAGTCCACATTCAGCTATTTCAAATAGAATGGAGATATCTTGTCCACTGACTTCCATGTACCATTTTGAAGGAAATAATAAAAGGGAATGGGCTCTTTTCAAGAGAGCTCATTTTGTTTCGAAAAAATGACCTAAGAGACAGAGACCTCAATTATTTACCCTGTGGTGATGACCCATCTTAGTTCTTAAAGATCCAGCTCCCGTTCTCCTGTTCCATTTTTGCACCGACCATGACTAAATATTTCTGGAACAGATAAGAGAAATACTTCAACCATTGCACTACTAACAGTCTGAAAGTGCATTTCTTGACCATTTCTCTACATAAGAGTTTATAAATGAATTAGTACACAAAGGCTTAAAATATAAATATAGCTTATTCACACGTGTAATTATTTTAACATGTAAATATTTTAACATTAACTCAAATGCTTTTAATTTCTCACTTCATAATAGAGCTAACAAAATATGCATACATGTATCTTTCTCTTCATAATATAAAATAACTTAAAATTTAAGATACAAATGAAATTCTTTTAGCATCTCTTCACAAGAGTAGCACTAGCAGTGACAACCTCAAGTATTTTGCTGCAGAGAATTTTATGTTACTGAAGCCTTAGAATGTATCATTATAAAAATTTACAGCTAAATGGGAATATTTGGTACTACAACTCTGATAGTTGTCAGAGTTAAAACTAAAGTGAGTATACCACTAATTACAAGGAGTATGCCCCACTGCACTTATAGTAAGTGGTAGTTGGAATCAAATTTCACTGATCTGTTTAGTATTTTTTATATATCTTAAATGTTTTTAAAATAGTTGATTAAAGGTTTGATTAAAGACTGCAATTAAAAGTTTGGAAAGAACCTTTCTCACTTTATTATGCATTACCACATTTTAGTTGCTTGGGTAAATGTTTTTATGTAGTTTCAAATGTCAGATATAAAACTATTCATACTGTAGTTTCATGGAGTTCAGTTGAAATAATTGGAAATATTTTTGCATCTTCATTGTAAGGTAGCTTCTGTTGTTTATTTTCTAATGTTAAAGCTTTTTTAATCTTTATTAATAGGATGGTGTTAAAAACGAAGTTTTGGAAATTTGTCTTCAAAACAGTATTCTCTCAAAGCAAGTGCATAAGATACACATTCTTGTTACACTATTACTCTGCCTTTGTAGTATGGGTTTTTTAGATATATCAGTTATGGCAAAAGTTTACTTTGTAACTGAAATATATAAAGTTCTTGTACTATATGCCTAAATTGTAGATAAAAATTACATCAATTAAGTTCCTGAAGCTAGCATATTGTTAAATATTTAACTATTAAATTACAGGCATAATTATAGCATCTTGCATTTTGAAAAGGTCATCTTGTTTAACCTCAATTTTGAAGCTGGATATTCTATATATTAACCACATCTGAATATTTATAAATTAAGAATCTCATGTAACTATAGCCTGAAAACTGCCAAAGATGATTTTATGTATACCTTAGGGAGCTTATTGCATGGCTGAACTAAGTCACTTTTCTGAACACATCCTGTTCCTCCGCCAGCTGTGCCAATGTTTATTTGACTGTGTTGAATTTCATTTTGTTTTTCCTTTGTTCTAAAGTTTCCACAGACACTAGTTCTATGCGCATTTTAGATTGGCCTTCCTCAACCTGGCATTCTCCAGAAGTATTTGATTACAAATCCCAGAAGTTGATATGGAATTCTGGGAATTATATTCCATGCATCTAGGCAATGCCAATTTGGGGAAGGCTAATTTAAGTGAGCATGTAGAGTAAGGGAGTTAAACTTCAGTGTGTTATTAAGACATAAACATTTGAAGCATTAAGTATTCTATCATTGTAGCTTTAACTCTGTATCCTTTACTAGTTGGGAAAATGAAGGATGTCTGTGGGAGTTGGAGACCTTTGCTCTGAACATCATACTAGCTTTTGCTACAGATTTAGGCATCGTTTACTAATGTGTGAGATATATCCTAGTTTATTCGAACAGCAGTTAATAGATTTGTTTTTGGAGTACACTGTTTCAAACTACAAGGCATGGTTACATTCTGCATTATCAGTTTGGTGCCTATGGATAACAGTGTACCTGCTAACACATTTATGATGAATACCAAATTCCCTAACCCATTGATTTTTCTAAAATACTATTTTAATTTTAAAAAATGAATGGTAGGAAACATGTGGTAAAATATCAGCTGCAAACATACCTTGTATTTCTGGCAGTGCCTCAGGGCTCCACATAGACCCCAAGGGCATTCTCAGAAAATAAAATGGTAGTGGCTGCAGGCCAATGTTTTATCTGTCTTTGGGTGTCTTGTAATTCATTTTTTAATATAATTTTTATTGAAGAAGTTTTAACAAGATGAAAACAATACAAATATTAGAAAAGAAACAAAGAAAATAAGGAAGAATAGTGAGTAAGAAAGAAAGAAAATAGAAAAAGAAATAGAAAAGATTATAAAGAAGCAACTTCCAATCTTTTTGACAGCAGTTATAAATGCATTTATATTTTACCCTCTCTCTCTAAGGTTACATCATAGTTTCCTTCTTTCCATAAGCTTCCCTTTCTGATCTTCAAACCCAAAAATCACAAGTTCATTTTTCTCTGTTTTCAGCAAAAAGTCCATAAGGGGTTTCCAATCACTGATAAATGTAGTTGTTGATCTTTCTCTCATCAAACAAGTTAATTTTGCCATCTCTGCTAGTTCTGTCATCTTTACCAACCATTCCTCCATTGGGATATTTCAGAGTATTTCCATTTTTGCCATATAATAGTCTCACAGCAGTAATCATACATAAAAATAATCTTCCATTGCTCTTTTCTAATTGACTGTCCATTAATTCCAGCAAGAAAAGTTCTAGTTTCAGTTGAATGTTGATCTTTAAAATTCTTTGTATTTTTCAAATATATGTATTTGAACCCAGAAATTTCTGGCTTTTTTACAAGTCCACCAGGCATGATAAGACCCCTCATATTGTCCACATTTCCAACATAAATTTGAAGTACCTTTATACATGCTAGACAATTTTTCTGGAGTCATGTATTATTTTATAAAAATGCTCTTTTAATAATATAAATTTCAGTCCTTTTAACCACATATTTTCCTTCTGTTCCATCAGTGTATTGTGCCTAAAATTCTTAGCCCATTTTATTTTATTTATTTATTTTTCAAATGTATATATGCTGCCCATCTCACTATATTAGTGACTCTAGGCAGTTTTTTACTTGTTCTGTTTCAGATTTCAATAAAAGTTTATACATTTTAGCAATTGCATGTTCATCGTTTGTACATAGTTCAGCTTCAAATTCTGTCTTCTGCTCAATTCCAAATGTCCTATTATCTGCTTTCAATCTTTCTCTTAACTGTCCATACGAAAACAATTAAAAACTAAATCCCTCTGCAGTCAATTGCTCTGTTGATTTCATCTTATATTCTCCATGTTCCTATTTTCGATAAGTTAACTATTTTTCTTTATCTGCTGCTTCTTTCTTGTAAAATGCTTCTTGTGCTGAGACCCATAAAGGCATTTTTGGGCACAGTCTGCGTTTATATATTATATATATATTCTCAATATGGCACTTCTATATAATGATTCTTAAAATCTATATTAACCTTAATTTTATTGTACCATAGAAAACCATGCCATCAGAACCTCAGATTGTGTCCTTCTAATTCTAAAATTCTCTTATTTTCCCACTCCTGCATCCAGACTAAGCAGCAGGCTGCAAAATACAATTTCAAGTCAGGCAGTCCCAATATAAAATGAAGTATTTTATATTTAACTCTTTGTTTTTTTCCCCTTGCCATAGAAACTTAGATATATTTTCTGCCATTGTTTAAATGGTACATCAATTGTCATAATAGATATTGTTTGAAACAAAAACACCATTCTTGGCAAAACATTAATTTTTATCACAGAAATACTCCTCAACAATGACAATTGTAATTTCTCCCGTCTTAATATGTCCTTCTTGATTTCATTCCATGTCTTAACATAATTATTCTGGTATAACATACAATTCATGCTAGTCATAGTATTTCACTTTTTTCTCAATCTTAAAACTAATTTTTCCATCAATTCCATTTGGTTTTCCATTTTCATATTCTTTGATAACATCTTTGTCTTATCACCAGGTCATCAGCAACGCCTGTAATTAATATGTAATTTCCAAAATATCCAGTATCTTTTTAATATTGTCCCTCAGCTGTCTTTTAGGTAAAAACTCACACTGATCTTCATGAATAAAGTTCTGTAAAACCATCTTCCTCCTCTTAGCTAAAATCATTGTGAATAACTTATAATTATTATTCAGTAATGATATTGAGCAATAATTTTTTGGTGAAGTCAAGTCTTGACCTTCTTTAGGTATTAATGCCATATTGGCCTCTGTCCAACTAGTATCTTTCCAATCTGTAAAATAGAATTCATCATTTTTTGCAACAGTTGTAATAATTCATCTTCCAAATGTTTATAATAGGAGGCAGATGGATGTCTTGTGATTTGTCTTGTCTACTAGGACACTTACTTTGTGAGAATGCATGTGGTATTCTCTTAATTCCAAATGTGCCCACTGGTCCAAAAAAGTTGCGCGATCTCTGCATTATATTTGGTTTTATTTATTATAAAATGTATTAAGGTGCCCTGTAATTCAGGGCAATGTACACTACAAACAAAAAGAAAAGTTATAAATAAAATGAAAAGCAATACAGTAATATAAAACAGCATTCAAAAAGTGCAGAGAATGCAAGGTAGAATAGAAATATATGAGAGCTAAAAGGCCTAGGAATTTGAAAACTTTGGTTTGTGCCAAAATATGTTGGAGGTGAACATTTATGAGTGAAGATATTCTATAGCTACTAGGCTTCTGCTAAAAAAACCCACTCTGGTATAGTGCCCTGTTCCAAGATAGTATATATAGAATTGTAATTGTTCACTGTTATGATATATTAATATATTTTTTTCTTTATTCTATTTCTTTCACTTTTTTTGTTAAAGTGCTTTTAAAAAAATATTTTTTTAAAAAAAATGTTCCTTGTAGGAAATTGGCATGTCATGGAAAAGGGTAGTACAGAATCTTTCTCTAATGATACATAGTTTGCTTTATGTTTTTGCATGAAGATTTGTTCAGCTATGTGACCCCAACTTAAAGTCCAAAAACAAGTTCATAGCCTTATTTCCCGTGTTCAGTTTCAGCCAATATTCAGAGCAAATGGGTAGCTGTGTGTCCTTTAAAATATTTTAAATTTGTGGAGAATCCCCTTTTATGGTGTTCCTTTATATGTATATAAACTTTTATATAGCTTTTCTTTTTATTTGTAGGTTTAGCAATTTCACTAGAATCTGAACTACATTTTTTCAGTATGATGTTACTATCAGTTGTTGACAGTTTTGCTTAGAGACAAATAGGCAGCATATTAAGCATAGCTAGGTACGTTAAATCCAGTTTAAATCCCTTTTTCTAATACTTGCTTTATTGAGCAAGAACCATAATCCTTAAGAGAGATTTAGATTTTTCTGTCATTTTCAGACTAAAATGTTCCCTTAATACAATTTTAAAAGAATAAATTAGAAAAACAGCCATGAATAAATTTTTAAGTTAAACAATTTAAAATTGTTTGAGTCAATTTGGTATAGTGGCTAAGGTGCTGGGTAGAAACAGGAGACAGTCTTCTAGTCTTTCCTTAGGCATGAAAGCCAGCTGAGTTACTTAGGATCAGTCAAGCTCTTAGCCCACCTCACAAGTTTGTTGTGGGCAAAATTGGAAGCAGGAGCATTAGGTATATACACTGTCTTGAGTTGAGCAAAAATAAAATAAATAAATAAAATACATAGCTATAATTTATGTAAAGTAACCTTTAAACGAAGGAAAGAGAAACATATAATAGCATCATTTTAAATACCATTTGGCCTATTTAACTGGGTAAACTAATTATCAATTTATATAATATTTCATAATTATGTATTTATATATTGTAATTATACAATAATATGTTATAAAATGAATGGATAATTCATTTAGTTTGTTATTTTTTACTCTTAGTATTTTTATTTGGCATGTGTTTAAATGCAGTAGAAAGTCTATTTTTGCCCCATAGCAGCAACTTTGTGATGTGAGGCTGAGAGTTGAATAGAAGCTGGGTCTTTCCACATCTAGTCTCACAGTTTAATTACTGCACTACACTGTCTCTAAAAACATTTCTTCCAGGTTTTGAATCAGAATGTCTTGCTCATCAAGCAGATGTTATAATGATTGCACCAGTAAGAAAGATCTAATTACTGATTTATAATGTTGGATTTTAGTGCTTTATTAGTTTTGTCTCTTTCTGCTTTCCTCTATTGCTTCATTAATATATTTTTATATAGAGATTGGGGCTGAGGAATTTTATAGTTCAGAATTACTTTGAGAACTAGTTATAAGGCAATATAAAGTGCATTTGGAAAGTATTCAGACTCCCTTCACTTTTTTCAATTTTGTTATGTTGCAGCCTGATACTACAATCGTTCAAATTCACTTTTTTCTCATTAATCTACACTCAGTACCCCATAATGACAAAGTGAAAAGAGAATTTTAGAAATGTCTGTAAATTTATTAAAAAGGAAAAACTGAAATATCACATTGGCATAAATATTCAGACCCTTTGCAACAACACTTGAAATTTAGCTCAGGTGCCTTTTGATCATTGCTGAGTTGTTTCTACACCTTGATTGGAGTCCACCTGTGGTAAATTAAATTGATTGGACATGATTTGGAAATGCACACACCTCTCTATAGAAGGCCTCACAGTTGACAATGCATACTGTATCAGAGCAAAAGCTATGAGGTCAAAGGAACTGCCTGCAGAGCTCAGACAGGATTATTGCAAGGTACAGATCTGGGGAAGACTACAAACAAATTTCTGCTGCACTGAAGGTTCCCAAGAGCACAATGGGCTCCATAATTCTCAAATGGAAGAAGTTTGGCACAACCAGGACTCTTCCAAGAGCTGGTCGCGCGGCCAAACTGAGCAATCGGGGGAGAAGAGCCATAGTAAAAGAGGTGACCAAGAACCCAATGGTCACTCTGACTGAGCTCCAGAGATCCTGTGTGGAGATGGGACAGAGTTCCAGAAGGACAACCATCACTGCAGCCCTCCATTGATTTGGGCTTTCTGGCAGAGTGGCTAGACGGAAGGCTCTCCTCAGTGCAAAACACAGGAAAGCCCGCTTGGAGTTTGCAAAAAAGCACTTGAAGGACTCTCAGACTGTGAGCAACAAGATTCTCTGGTCTGATGAAACCAAGATTGAACTGTTTGGCCTAAATGTTACATCTGGAAGAAACCAGGCACCGCTCATCACCTGCCCAATACCATCCCAACAGTGAAGCATGGTGGTGGCAGCATCATGCTGTGGGGGTGTTTTTCAGCAGCAGGGACTGGGAGACTGGTCACGGTTGAGGGAAAGCTGAATGGCACAAAGTACAGAAGTACCCTCAATGAAAACCTGTTCCACAGCACTCAGGACTTCAGACTGGGTTCACCTTCCAACATGACAACGATCCTAAGCACACAGCCAAGGCAACACAGGAATGGGACAACTCTGTGAATGTTGTAGAGTGGCCCAGCCAGAGCCCTGACTTGAACCCTATTGAACATCTCTGGAGAGACCTGAAAATGGCTGTCTACCGACAGTCCCCATCCAACCTGATGGAGCTTCAGAGGATTTACAAAGAAGAATGGCAGAAAATCCCCCAATCCAGGTGTGCAAAGCTTGTCGCATCACACTGAAAAAGACTCAAGACTGTAATTGCTGCCAAAGGTGCTTCAACAAAGTACTGTGTAAAGGGCCTGAATACTTAAGTACATGTGATACTTCAGTTTTTTCTTTTTAATACATTTACAGACATTTCTAAAATTCTGTTTTCACTTTGTCATTATGAGGTATGAGTGTAGATTAATGAGGAAAAAAATGAATTTGAACAATTGTAGTATCAGGCTGCAACATAACAAAATTGAAAAAAGTGAAGGGGGTCTGAATATTTTCTGAATGCACTGTATATTTATTCAAATAATAGTAAGACAATTGCAGTTGAAGTTGTGTGGACTTTTATACTGCTAGATGCTAATTTTTGGTGAGCATATTTAAATGAATACCATTATTTTGAGTAATAGACACATGGACATAAATAATTTTGTATTGTCTCCTTGAATTTTCCAGATTCTTATTTTATCTAAACTATACCTTTCTTAAGCAGAGAGGATGGTGAACTTGAAGATGGTGAAATAGATGATGCTGGACTTGAAGAAGATAAGGAAGAGAAAGGCACAAAAGCTGAAGATAAACCTAAAAATGAAAAATCTCATAGAAAATCACGAAAGAAGCGCAAAAAAGAAAAAGAGAAGAAAAAATCAAAAAGGAGAAGACGAGATAAACACAAGGTTTGTTCTTCAACAAGTTATGCAGTTTATGTCTAACTAGTAAATATTTTTCCATTTCAAACAAAATGTAAGCTATACTGGAATGCCCTTGAATTAATTAGTTCACTGAACATTAAGTCATTGGAAAGGTGAGGTTCCCTACAGACTGCAAGGTAGCCAAGAGAAGCAGTCCACTGAGCCATCATCACATGCTGCTTCTAACATTCTTACTCCCATGTGAATCGAAATGTATACTGGCAAGGCTCATTAAGTGTTCCAATACTGCATAAAGCTATATGCACAATCTACCTTAATTGGTGATAAGCTGGTCCTTGTGCTAATTTGCCTTGTATAACCCTAGCTTGCACTCATTTTTGTTCAGATATACCATATTTTTCCGACAATAAGACACCCCCATGTACAAGATGACCCCCATTTTTCCAACCCCAAATTAAGAAATCAATATTTTAAAGATAGTGCAGAACACATTTTTATTTAGTAATTAGTTAACATTTACCTGATACACTCGGTGGGAGGAGGTCCAAACTGTCTCTCTGCAGCTCTATTTCCAGGCTCTTTTGCATAACTTATTACATTCAAGCACGAGTGAAACTGCCGATAGCTTCTCTCTGCAAAAGCCTTCCTCTAATTGGTTTGTTCAACATCAGCTGACCTCAGTTACATCAGGCTCGTGATTGGAGGAAGTCTGTTTGGGAGACAAGCTATTTCACTCGTGATTGGAGGCTAGCAATAGGAGGAAGCCTGCCTGCAGAGACAAAGTATGGGCAGTTTTGCCTCGGCTGACTTCCTTAAATAAGATGCCCTTCAATTTTTAGGGTAAGGATTTTAGAAAAAAGTATCGTCTTATAGTCGGAAAAATATGGTACTTGTCTGCAGCAATTTTAATCATACGCATAAACATAGACATAGGCATACATACATACATACTGAATGATCATGCTACAGCATTGCATAAATGAAACTGTTCTTGCTTTTCAGCATAATTCACCTTCTAGTGATGACAGTTCTGACTATAGCATTGATTCTGATGCCGAACGTACAGAAAGGTCTCATAAGAAAGGAGCTGGTTTCTATAGAGATTATGAGTCTTCATTCCTTCAGGTACAGCTTTCAAAATGAACTTCGTTTTGTTGGTTTTTCCACAGTATTTAAATAGGCACTTGATCTTACCCATTCTTCTTAATTTTTCTTTGGAATTATATATTTAGACATATATCTGTACTGTATTATTTTCAAAATATATAATTCTAGTTTCTGGTTTGTTACTATTTTTGTGATGTAGATGTAAAGGATATATAAAAAGATGTAGTCTTTTTTGGGTAAGTAAATCTTCCAGTCAAAATGAAATCATTTTTGTTTCTGCCCTTTTCCCAGTTTTTATGAAAATCCTCCATTTAGTTCACACATTTTGAAAGGAAATTGATATCACCTTGGATTTTGATATCTCCACCATATTATTTTTCATAATTTATTTATATTTTATTTATTTATATAGCAAATGTGTCATCACCCATCTTGTTGAAACGACTCTGGGCAGTTTACAGCAGAGATAAAATTCATTAAAATACAATATAAAAACAATCCGAATAATAAATAGCTTCCAAAAAAGATGGAGAGTTGGCAAATAACTCAGGGAGTGTTGTCAGGGCGCTAAGCACCCACTAATGTCGAAACATATAGTGAAGCTGCAGTTACATGTTGTCTAAATAAGCTTCCATGAATACTGTTCAGCTGTTTGCTCCATGTGCATGATATTAATATTAATATGAGATAATAGATGAGCGAGTCTGGTAAATATCTCTTATGGAAAAAAGAGACATTTTAAAGCTTCTTATGTTCCTCAATTTATTAGAAAGCTTTTTCCATTATTTACATAAAATAACTTGAGTGGAACATCCAGTTTCACTTGATTAGCCCAAGAAGATGCAGAAACATAAACTATTTCTTTAATGTTGGACTAATTTTGGTTGGGACTTGATTTAACATAGATTAATGAATTATATGGATATTAAAATTAAAAGTGCAATAATAGTTTAACTTCAACAAATTAATTTAATTGAGTTGAAATCACTTCTATTTAACATTTTCAGCAATCATATGAAAGCTTAATATGATTGGAAGTAATGCCAACATTTTAAAAAATTTAAAAAGGAAATCCAGAATGGTGGAAGGAAGTTTTCCAGACAATTTAGTGTAATATTGACCTTTTTCTTGTTTTTGGAATTCATCAAATTGGCTATTTTCCCTGGAAAAAAGGGGTATAGCATGGCTGAAGGAGAAATGGGCATGGAAGAAAAGAAAGATGAAAATAGAATGCTCGCAGAAAAAGAAAGTACAAGTCTTGTATATATATTAATCTCCCATCAAAATGAGTGGAAAGAGGATATAAAAAACAGGATGTGAAAGCTGCCTGTACCAGAGCTGTTTGTATCCATAATCCTGTGATAGCTTGAAGCTTAAAAGTATTTTCATTATTCTCTGCAGCTCTAATTTTAAGACTTTCTCATCCAGCTTAATTACTTGCATATATACAGTTAGCTTCACATGGAGACAGAATTAGTGCTCTGCCTGAAAAAGCGCTCTCTACTGTAGCCCTTTTCACATGAATTATATGTACAGTGTGGGGGGAAAAATTGATTTAAAAAAAGAGACATGTCAGATACCTTACCTCAGTAACTGTCAATTTGTCTGGGGGTGATCATGTACTAGAAACTTTTGAAAGTGCGTAGGAGTAGTACAATAGTGATAGTATGTTTTTTAAAGTTAGAGTAAAGAAAACATTAGTAGGGTAAATGCTATCTATGCTGGTAATCCCAGGTAGAATCTTGACATGTCATATCCTAGATATTTGTTCTTAATTAGTATCCTAATATGCTTCTAATTATCATTATCTTTTATCCAGCATGGGCATATTTCAGGAAAATACACCTCTTCACAGAAGACACAGCATAATAAAAAATCAAAAAGCAAAGATTATGATAATTACAGTGATGATTTTGGCTACAATGAAGATGAGAAAGAAGATTTTGCTGACCAGTTAAAGCAGTATAGGCAAGCTAAAGAAACTAACGATTTAGAAGCTCCAATTTCAAAAGAACCAGGGAAAAAACAAGGGATGAAAGGGATTCACAAAGGTAAGGCGGTAATTGAAGAATAGTTAGTTCTGAGTTGGTACCTAGCTATGCAGAATGGTATTATAGCAACAGTGGAATACACGTTTATTATTCCAGTACTTAACTATTAATCCATTAGCAGCAGTAAAACTGTCAATCACTTCACTATTAACCATATCACCATTACATTTCCAATAATTTAATTATACTTTTATAGGTTCATTAGGTTTATGACTTTGTTTTCCAGTCTAGACTGCTTTCCTATATCCAAAAAGGTTCACTCTGTTGGAAAGAATGGGAAATTTCAACATAAGAAAACACAGACAACATAGTTATATTATTCCAGAATGACAATTACACATTAATAAAAAGAGGAATTATATGTGCTAATGCTTTTCCCTAAAGTCCAGTTAATGTAATATTTTTTGTGTATGGGCATATTAACTTTGGAATGGCTAGCATTATTACTGCCTTTGATACATACCTCTTGATGCTTTTCAATGAGATGCGTGCTTTTTCTTAAGAAAAAGAGAACTGCACCCAGTTGAAGATGCAAAGAAGGTACAAAGCAGAGAATTTCTTTATTAAAGGAAAGGAAAAAATGATAGGAGCAGTTTTTTTCATTCTGGACCTACCCAAAGTCCCTCTTCCATACAGTTCTTGAATTCTGTTCTGTATTTAGTCATCCTAGAGAAATGCAGGTTCCATGTAAATTAAACATGGGTTATGGATCTGAAAAGATTGAAACTTTGAGGATTAAATTAATTGACTTTGCAACTTCAGTCTCATGTTGGTTAAAGGGTCTTGTGCTAAAGGATTCCAAACTGTTCTTCAGCTAATACAGGTAGTCCCCAGTTTAAGAACAAATTCCGTTCTTGAGGTCTGTCCTTAAGTCGAATTTGTATGTAAGTCAGAACAGTATTATTGTATAATACTGTATAAGTAGTATTGTGTAATTAACTCAAACCATTGTGTATTTAATTTGAATCATTGTATATTTAACTTGAATTTTGCAACAATAGACTCCATTCTTAGCTATGGGTCATCCTTAAACCAGGTGTTCTTAATCCGGGGACTACCTGTACTCAAAAGAAGCACAAAAGCATAATTATGTTTTTCCTGCCCAGAAAATAATTTGAATACTTGTTTTACTGTTTAACCTAATTTAAGTTGCCAGAACTTTGAAATTGGGAATTGACAACATCTGTATTTTCAGAAAGCACTCTGTTAGATGATAGTTTGATTACATTTAATTAGATAGCTGGTAATCAAAACCCCTTCAAATAGGCTCAGTGATAACATTAACTTGTTTATTTAGAACATACCTACCCTATTTATCCTCCATAGGGTCCTCGGTAGGTCCCAATAAAAATACATAAACAAAAAGCAACAAACCAGTAGAGAATTTCTAAAGTAGCAATAAAATATTTAAAATAATCCAGAAGGATGCCATTGGTTGATGGTATTGAAGGCCGCCAAGAGGTCAAATAGAGCCAAGATGGATGCACTATCCCTATCCCATTCCTGCCAAAGGTCATCCAAAAGCACAACCAGTGCCGTTTCAGTCCCATGCCCAGGCCTGAATCCTGACTGAAAGGGGTCCAGATAATACTCTATTATGGGACATTCAGATCTGGGGACATAACATGTAAGCATGGAATAACTTACAAAAATCTTTTTCTTATACACAAATGATAGGCAATATTTTGCAAATAGGGTCTAAACTTGCCATGAGTTGCCAAAATTAAATTGTTTTGTAAACGGAATCTTGACCATTTTCCTGGTGACTATCTGGTCCACACATTGTGCAAAGCAATTCTTTGCAGGGCACCCTTGACTCCAGTCACTCAAATGAAGTGGTGGTTCAGTATGGAAAAATGAGGTGCTCAGCCTTGATACCTCCAGTTGAAATGTTGAGGCTGGCCACTTCACTTCATCAGAGATGTTTAGAAGGCCAATTAAATGGCTGCCTCAGTGTCGCCTGGCAGCTCCACTGGGATGATTAGACGTAGGGTGCTGCTTCACTTTGGGGAACCATGTTAAAGGAGTGCTTCACTGAAGGCTTGATCAGAGTAAAAACCCCCCACACAATGTAAAACTATTGTTGGTTATACATAAACTACAGCTTGTTCAGTAAATTATCTTTTTAAAGGATCTAAAATTCAGAAACAATTTGCTTAGAAATCTTAAAAAGTCCTTTACAAAATTACCTTGAAACTGGTGCATGTGCTGGTAGCCTCCAGGCCTGGTTATTGTAATGTATGTGGGGCTGCTTTTCGTCTAGTCTGGAAATTTTATTTGGTACAGAAGTCGGCAGTCAGGTTGGTCTCTGGAAGAACACAAAGAGATTGTGCTTAAAACACTGCACTGTTTGCCAGTTTGTTTCTGGGCAGAATACAAAGTGCTGGCTGTTATCTTTAAGAACATGGGTTGGGCCAAGGCTGTTTGGGAGAATGTCTTTTTCTACATGAATCTCCATGGCTAGTCAGTTCATCTGAAAAGGTTTGCCTACAGTTGCTGCAATCTATCTGCTGGCATTTGGGGTTGCTGCTCCAATTCTTTGGAATGCAGTCCCTTGCAGAATTGAAGGATATAACATCCTTATTAATTTCCAAAAGGTCATTAAGTCATATTTTTGAACAGTCTTTTAACAGTTAAAATAATTGTCAATTTTATCAGTGAATATTGTTTACTTCCCATTTTAAATGGTTTTTAATGATTTTAAATTTGTTTTTCTGTAAACTGCCAAGACACTTCAAAGCTGGCAGTATGTGAACTTTAATGAATAATCACTACACAGAAAAATATAAGTGGTATGTATTATATAGTTTCTCTCTGGACCATAATATGTATATTATATCCAGCCTGAAATGGGTAATCTTTCAGGTGCTACACAAACAAGCAATAGTTACGGTATTGGCCGAGGGCGCAGCATGCAAAAGAAATTGAAGCGCAAAGACCGTGGAAGAGGAAGAGGGGTAAATAAAGGATCTGAGGAAGTAAGTCAAATGGAAATGTTTATTGCATTAAAAATGGTGGTTTTTATTAAAACTCAGTACAAAACTGTACAGTGTGAAGTGCTGTGCCTTCAGCGGCCTTAGTAATGCAACCTAAGATACCTGCATTATGACAGTAAGTAACATAATTAAGATACATGTTAACAGTCAGTGATAGCTGCATTTGCAAAATCAAAGTAATACAAATATAATCCTTGTGAACTTAATAGCAGGAAAATTTTGGTCGGAGAACAGCTAATGGTTGAATTGTCATTTTCAGATCCCTACTACTTAAGACCAAAAAATAAAAAAACTTTTCAGTCTTTATTGTGTTTTGATTTTCAAGATAGCTGTTTATTGCTTGCTTGTTCATTAAGATGGGAAGCTTCTGTACAGCTGTACCCAACATTGGTATCTTTTATGATAAGAATATTGTTCTTATAAATATACAGGTGAAACTCGAAAAATTAGAATATTGTGCAAATGTTCATTTATGTCAGTATGGCAACTCAAAAGGTAAAACCAATATATGAGATAGACGCATTACATGCAAAGCGAGATATGTCAAGCCTTACTTTGGTATAATTGTGATGATTATGGCGTACAGCTTATGAAAACCCCAAATTCACAATCTCAGAAAATTAGAATAGTGTGAAAAGGTTCAATATTCTAGGCTCAAAGTGTACCACTCTAATCAGCTAATGAATCCATAACACCTGCAAAGGGTTCCTGAGCCTTTCAATGGTCTCTCAGGCTGGTTCAGTAGGAATCACAAGCATGGGAAAGACTGCTGACCTGACAGTTGTGCAGAAAACCATCATTGACACCCTCCATAAGGAGGGAAAGCCCCAAAAGGTAATTGCAAAAGAAGTTGGATGTTCCCAAAGTGCTGTATCAAACCACATCAATAGAAGGTTATGTGGAAGGGAAAAGTGTGGTAGAAAAAGGTGCACAAGCAGCAGGGATGACCGCAGCCTGGAGAGGATTGTCAGGAAAAGGCCATTCAAAAGTGTTGGGGACTTTCACAAGGAGTGGACTGAGGCTGGAGTTAGTGCATCAAGAGCCACCACACACAGACGGATCCTGGACATGGGCTTCAAATGTCGTATTCCTCTTGTCAAGCCGCTCCTGAACAACAAACAACGTCAGAAGCGTCTTACCTGGGCTACAGAAAAAAGAACTGGTCTGTTGCCCAGTGGTCCAAAGTCCTCTTTTCTGATGAGAGCAGCTTTTGCATCTCATTTGGGAACCAAGGACCCAGAGTCTGGAGGAAGAATGGAGAGGCACACAATGCACGATGCTTGAAGTCCAGTGTGAAGTTTCCACAGTCTGTGTTGATTTGGGGAGGCATGTCATCTGCTGGTGTTGGTCCACTGTGCTTCATTAAGTCCAGGGTCAACGCAGCCGTCTACCAGGAGATTTTGGAGCACTTCATGCTTCCTTCCGCAGACGAGCTTTATGGGGATGCTGACTTCATTTTCTAGCAGGACTTGGCACCTGCCCACACTGCCAAAAGTACCAAAACCTGGTTCAATGACCATGGGATTACTGTGCTTGATTGGCCAGCAAACTCGCCTGACCTGAACCCCATAGAGAATCTATGGGGCATTGCCAAGAGAAAGATGAGGGACATGAGACCGAACAATGCAGCGGAGCTGAAGGCCGCTATTGAAGCATCCTGGTCTTCCATAACACCTCAGCAGTGCCACAGGCTGATAGCATCCATGCCACGCCGCATTGCGGCAGTCATTGCTGCAAAAGGGGCCCAAACCAAGTCCTGAATACATATGCATGCTTATACTTTGCAGAGGTCCGATATTGTTCTATTTCCAATCCTTGTGTTATTGATGTCATGTAATATTCTAATTTTCTGAGATTGTGAATTTGGGGTTTTCATAAGCTGTACGCCATAATCATCACAATTATAGCAAAGTAAGGCTTGACATATCTCGCTTTGCATGTAATGCGTCTATCTCATATATTGGTTTCACCTTTTGAGTTGCCATACTGACCTAAAAGAACATTTGCACGATATTCTAATTTTTCGAGTTTCACCTGTACATACTGTACATATGTATGCATGGAAATTGTTTAACCATAAAATATTTCATGAAGTGTGAATAGATACTTTATCTTGTCGTTTGAGTGCTATAACTGTTTTGATTTTGAGTGACATTTGAGGAATTACCACATTAAAATGGGGCATTTGTTTTAGCAGGAAATGAAGCCAGTAAAGAAATGGCCTACTATGAGTCAGGCATTCATAAACCAGCATACGGTGGAACACAAGGGAAAACAAATTTGTAAATATTTCTTAGAAGCCCGATGTATTAAGGTGAATATATAATTGTACTTTTTTCTGCAGAGAGTAGGTGATTTATAGATTTTATTCCAGCTTGTTCAAAGTTGAATTATTTATTACATCATTTTCCAAATGCCAAATTCATAAATTCTAGGAGGCTTACAATAATCAAAAACCAACAACCATTAAAAAATAATTATATAAAAATTATATCCAGGATTTATTTGATTTTTGGGAACTTTTCATGTATTCAGTATTAACAATACTAGAGAAGATTATTGCTTAGAATATTACAAAGATTGGTGCAGGTGTTTTTGGCTGCAATATTTCTAAAATCTCATGTGAACTTTCATATTTAGTATTGAACATATGCAGCATTTATTGTACTAGTTAACACTTAAAATATTCTTGCATAGTGTTGCATCACTGAATACAGCTGCTTTAGCAGTTCTATCAATATGTGAATACAGAGTCTGTTGATAGAATTTGTGGATTTGTAATCTGTTTTATGACATGAAGTCTTAGTTTCATATCCTTTGTATCATTTATTATTCATATTATCTTTTTGGTGTAAAATTAATTTTTAATTTTCTTTGAAGGGGGGAATTAAACAACGAATAATATTTTGTCATTGTATATTCAGCATGAAATGTAAAAAGTCACTATTGAAACTGATAATATCTCTTTATGTTACAGGGAGACCAGTGTAAATTTGATCATGATGCAGAAATAGAAAAGAAAAAGGAAATCTGCAAATTTTACATTCAGGGTTATTGTTCCAAAGGAGAAAACTGCATTTACATGCATAATATCCTTTGACAAAAACATTTCAGTAATATCATGATCAAAGTTATAGCACTTAAAATATTCCATTTATAACACTGTATAGAGTGTTCCTAAGAACTATAGGCTGTACAAGTTATATTTAATGTAAACTAGATAGCAGTCTTAGGAATTTATTCTTTTTTCCCTTTTTTTAAGGTTAATTTATAACAATTTTTTAGAAAGATACACCAGATTAAAGATACAAAAAACTATGTAGAAAAAAAATAGATTATTAATAATAAAACATAAGTTAAAGCATTATGGAAAAACTTTTAAGTGATGCATTCTCCCCTTCCCTTCTATTTATTTACCTAACTGCTAACCATTGCTCTTAAATTTGCTTAAACTTCTGTTATGAATATATATTGTCGGTATTGCCATTGCTGCATATTCTCCAATTTTAGTATCCTAGTCTTGTATTGTTGGCACAGTTTTTTCCAATATTGTGCCAAATTTATTCTTACAGCATGTATTTTAATAAATTATATTTTTCATGAATGTTTACTGGAATCATACCTAATAGAAATATTTGTGGTTTCAGTTCAAATTTTATTTTTAGACTTTTATGAATTTTTGATGTATTTCTTTCCAGTACTTTTGAATTTTTTACATGACCACCACATATGATAAAATGTTTCTTCTTTGTTATGGTATTTCCAACATTTGTTGTTATATAATTTGTCTATCCTGGTAATTCCCCTTCATGGATCACTGCCTTGTCGTGGCGAAGGGGCTTGTGTAACTCAGTGAAGCCATGAGCTATACCGTGCAGGGCCACCCAAGACGGACAGGTCATGACAGAGAGTTCTGACAAAATGTGGTCCACTGGAGAAGGAAATGGCAACCCACTCCAGTATCCTTGCCAAGAAAACCCCATGGACAATGTTAAAAGGCTAAAAGATATGACGCCGGAAGATGAGCCCCTCAGGTCGGAAGGTGTCCAATATGCTACTGGGGAAGAGCGGAGGGCAATTCCAAGTAGCTCCAGAAAGAGTGAAGCGGCTGGGCCAAAGCCGAAAGGACGTTCAGCTGTGGATGTATCTGGAAGCGAAAAGAAGGTCCGATGCTGTAAAGAACAATATTGTATAGGTACGTGGAATGTAAGATCCATGAACCAAGGCAAGCTGGATGTGGTCAAACATGAGATGACAAGATTGAACGTTGACATCTTGGGAATCAGCGAATTGAAATGGACGGGAATGGGTGAATTTAATTCAGGTGACCACTATATCTACTACTGTGGGCAAGAAACCCTTAGAAGAAATGGAGTTGCACTCATAGTCAATAAGAGAGTGGGAAAGGCAGTAATGGGGTACAACCTCAAAAACGACAGAATGATCTCAGTGCGTATCCAAGGAAAACCATTCAACATCACAGTAATCCAAGTCTATGCCCCAACCACTGATGCCGAAGAAGCTGAAGTTGACCGGTTCTATGAAGACCTACAAGACCTTCTAGAACTAGCACCAAAAAAAGATGTCCTTTTCATCATAGGGGATTGGAATGCTAAAGTAGGAAGTCAAGGAGTAATCGGAATAACAGGCAAGTTTGGCCTTGGAGTACAAAATGAAGCAGGGCAAAGGCTAATAGAGTTCTGTCAAGAGAACAAGCTAGTCATAGCAAACACTCTTTTCCAACAACACAAGAGACGACTCTACACATGGACATCACCAGATGGTCAATACCGAAACCAGATTGATTACATACTTTGCAGCCAAAGGTGGAGAAGCTCTATACAGACGGCAAAAACAAGACCAGGAGCTGACTGTGGCTCAGATCATGAGCTTCTTACTGCAAAATTTAGGCTTAAATTGAAGAATGTAGGGAAAACCACTAGACCACTCAGGTATGACTTAGATCATATTCCATGTGAGTACACAGTGAAGGTGATGAATAGATTTAGAGGATTAGATTTGGTAGACAGAGTGCCTGAAGAACTATGGACGGAGGTCTGTAACATTGTACAAGAGGCAGCATCTAAAACCATCCCAAAGAAAAAGAAATGCAAGAAAGCAAAATGGCTGTCTGATGAGGCTTTACAAATAGCTGTGGAAAGAAGGAATGCGAAAAGCAAGGGTGAAAGGGAAAGATATAAGCAACTGAATGCAGATTTCCAGAGAATAGCAAGGAGAGATAAGAAGGCCTTCTTAAATGAACAATGCAAAGAAATTGAAGAAAACAATAGAATGGGGAAGACTAGAGATCTCTTCAAGAAAATTGGAGATATCAAAGGAACGTTTAGTGCAAAGATGGGCATGATAAAGGACAAAAAAGGCAGGGACCTAACAGAAGCAGAAGAGATTAAGAAGAGGTGGCAAGAATACACAGAAGAACTATACAAGAAAGATCTTAATGTCCCTGATGTCCATGCTGGTGTGGTCACTGACCCTGAGCCAGACATCCTAGAGAGTGAAGTCAAGTGGGCCTTAGGAAGCATTGCTAACAACAAAGCTAGTGGAGATGACAGTATTCCAGCTGAGTTATTTAAAATACTAAAAGACGATGCTGTTAAAGTGCTGCACTCAATATGCCAGCAAGTTTGGAAAACGCAACAGTGGCCACGGGATTGGAAAAGGTCAGTTTACGTTCCAATTCCAAAGAAGGGCAATGCCAAAGAATGCTCAAACTATCGCACAATTGCACTCATTTCACATGCTAGCAAGGTTATGCTCAAAATCCTACAAGCTAGGCTTCAGCAGTACGTGAACCGAGAACTACCGGATGTACAAGCTGGGTTTCGAAGAGGCAGAGGAACTAGAGATCAAATTGCCAACATTCGCTGGATCATGGAGAAAGCACAAGAGTTCCAGAAAAGCATCTACTTCTGCTTCATTGACTATGCAAAAGCCTTTGATTGTGTGGATCACAACAAACTGTGGCAAATTCTTAAAGAGATGGGGATACCAGACCACCTTACCTGTCTCCTGAGAAATCTGTATGCGGGCCAAGAAGCAACAGTTAGAACCGGTCATGGAACAACCGATTGGTTCAAAATAGGGAAAGGAGTACGACAAGGCTGTATACTGTCCCCCTGCTTATTTAACCTATATGCAGAGTACATCATGAGAAATGCCAGGCTGGAAGAATCACAAGCCGGAATTAAGATTGCAGGGAGAAACATCAATAACCTCAGATATGCAGACGATACCACCCTAATGGCAGAAAGTGAAGAAGAACTAAAGAGCCTCTTGATGAGGGTGAAAGAGGAGAGTGCGAAAGCTGGCTTGAAACTCAACATTAAAAAAACTAAGATCATGGCATCTGGACCCATCAATCCCTGGCAAATAGAAGGGGTAGAAATGGAAGCAGTAACAGACTTCATTTATTTGGGCTCCAAGATCACCGCAGACGGAGACTGCAGCCATGAAATTAAAAGACGCTTGCTCCTTGGGAGGAAAGCTATGGCAAACCTAGATAGCATATTAAAAAGCAGAGACGTCACCTTGCCGACAAAGATCCGCATAGTCAAAGCTATGGTTTTTCCAGTAGTAATGTATGGCTGTGAGAGCTGGACCATAAAGAAGGCTGAACGCCGAAGAATTGATGCCTTTGAACTGTGGTGCTGGAGAAGACTCTTAAGAGTCCCCTGGACTGCTAGGAGGTCAAACCAGTCAATCTTAAAGGAAATCAACTCTGATTGCTCATTGGAAGGATTGATAATGAAGCTCAAGCTCAGATACTTTGGTCACCTAATGCGAAGAGAGGACTCTTTGGAAAAGACCCTGATGCTGGGAAAGATGGAAGGCAAAAGGAGAAGAGGACGGCAGAGGATGAGATGGCTAGATAGCATCACTGAAGCAATGAGCATGAAATTGAGCAAACTCAGGGAGGCAGTGAAAGACAGGAAGGCCTGGCGCAATATGGTTCATGGGGTCACGAAGAGTCGGACACGACTTAACGACTAAACAACAACAACAATCCTGGTAATTATTGACAGAGTTATATATTATCTGTAAAACATATCAATTTTCTCTTAAATTGTAGCTTGGAGTAAATTTTATTGATTTTTTTCCATAGCTCTTCCCACTGTTGTACTGTGATTTCTTCTTTGAAGTTTTGCATCTACTTTATCATACAATTTTTTATTTATTCCATCTCCAGGTCATATTTCAGTAACAATTTATATATGTCCTAATAGGTGATCTTAATTTAATGTGTTTCATCTTTCTAACGGTTCCTCCTTTTTTAAGATCACATTTTTATTCTACTAGCAATTTGTAAATACAGCAACCGTGGTAGATTCCTACCTTCATTTAGCAGTTCTTGCTGTGTCTTTAGTCTGTTGACTGAGTCTGCATGTACCATATTGTTATACTGTATGCGATTAAAGCTTTCTCACTATAATTACTATAATTACCCCTGAAATAAAAGGCATTTGATTTAAAGGTCACCAGACTTATTCTTATTTCCAGAACATTCCATATTTTTAGCAGACTTTGTCTTGTGGAGCCCTTGGTGCTGTCTGAGCTTGGTTGTTTGCTTGCAGACGTTTTATTACCTGACTAGGTAACATCTGGGCACTGACTAGGCACTGATGATGTTACATAATTGGGTAATGAAACATCTGCAAGCAAACAACCAAGCTCAGAGAGCACCAAGAACTCCACAGTTCAACTCTGAGCTACATGTATTCTCTCTGTTGAAACTTTGTCTTATAATATGTCCTTCAAGTTCTTTTCTTCTTTTGTTTCTTTGTAGTACAAATATCTATAAAGTTAGCTCCTTCTGTGATTGATATTCTGCTGTTTGAGGACTTTACCCATTCTGTTATCCATGATAGACAACTTGCACGATAATCTAAGTACAGGAAATGCAAATCTGTCTCTTTCTTTTGAGTCTTGCAAAATTTTGAATCTTACCCTCATTTTTTCTGCTCCATATAACTCTGTTGATTATTCTTTGCCAATCTGCAAGCTTTTGTCTGAGATTGGAATTGATTCCATTTATAGTAGGAAGTTCATCTTGGGTAGTATATTCATTTTTACTGTCTCAATAAATCCTAAACATGAAAGTTTTAGTTTTTTCCACCTATCGATACCTTGTTTTATTTCCTTCCATAATTTATTATAATTATTCTGAAATATGCCTTTGTTGTATCCTGTCAGATAAAGTCCCAAATGTTTTGCTGCTGGTTTTTTTTTTTTTTTTTTTGGTTATCTTGCAACTTGTCCCTTTTTTTTCACAAAGTTGTCTACTTCTGGGATTAAATATCTTGATATTATCTTTGTTTTATTCATACTAATTTTGTAATAAGAAAATTCACCAGTCTTTGATTGTTTTCATCAGTGGGTTATAGAGCTCTTTGGTTGCATAATACTTAACACTACAATATCCGCATAACATTTCATCTTGTATTCTTCTCCTTGAATTTTGATTTCAAATATTTATTTGTATTCCCAAATCTTGTCTGCCAAAACTTCTAAAGAGGGAGAGAGTGGACACTCCTGCACTGTACCCTTTCTTATTGGAAAACTTGAAAGTATTCCATTTGCTATAATCTTTGCTATTTGATGTTAATATATACTCTGTACCCAAATTTTAAATTCTTCTCCTGGATTCATTTTGTTTAGAATGTCTAATAAGAAAGGCCACTCCAGATTATCAAAAGTTTTTCTGTCTATTATTATTGCTATCTTCTTTTACTTATTATTGATATATTCTGATGCATTTATTATAAATCTATAGTTGTCCTTCATCTTCCTCTTAAGAATGTAACCTGTTTGATCTGTATATATTATTTCAGGAATGCACTTTATCAGACGTTCAACCAGTATTGTACTGAATATCTTGTAATCAGCATTCAGTAGAGAAATTGGCTATATGACTGAAGTTTCTCCAGATCATTCCCCTCTTTGTAGATCAAGGTTATGTCTGCTTCTTCCCATGTCTTTGGTACTGTGTTTGTCTCTTTAATTCCATGCATCGTTCTTAGTAATTGCTCAACAGTTCTCTTTTCTAATTTGATATGCCAAAAAAATTCCTGGTTTATTTGCAATCTCAGAATGATTTTGTTTGATATATTTTATCTTCTTTTGGAGTTTTCCATTTCTAATAAGTCTAATTGTTTAATACTCTTAATACCTGTTGTTTTGGATTAACTTTATGAAATTGTTCTAGTTTTATTTTTTTCTTCCCATTTGTACTTTCCTTCTGTTATATTCTTTTCTGTTTTTATGCAACCCTTATAAGAATTCCTCTCATATAAGCTTGCCTTCCATATGGTTGTCTCTGACATGCCTGGAGTTGTATTTATTGAAATATTTGTTTTCTTTGCATTTCTGTAGTATACCTTCTTAGAGTAACAACCTATCATTCATCCTCCATTTAAAAGTAGTTTTTAAGCTCTATTTAAAATATAGTTTTTCTCCTTTTTCTCCATTTAAAAAGTAGTTTTCTCCTTGAAACCATGTTATTAAAATTGGTTTGTGATCCATGTATGTCATTGGGAGAATTACTTCCAAACAATTTTCTCCACTGTCATAGTTCTCTATGATTCATAGGCATTCATGGAGACAGTTTTTTGGCAAATAATATGATTAAAGCCCACAAGTAATTCCTTTAAGCAAATAGTGTAATTATTCCATGTCCAAATCAGATTTCTGTTATCAGCTCAACAGAATCTGTATTCCAGTTCTCCACTTACTTCCAACTCCAAGCTCATTCCAACTAAAAAAAAATTTACCTTCATAAAGTGGTGACAATTTTCAAATCAGCTAAAGGTTCATCTCACCACAAAGCCATTTTCTGCTTCATTTAAATGCTCTCTTTCCTCAATATGGCGCAGGAGCAGTTAGGATGATTAAGAAAGTTGTAGTTAAAAAGGCCAGTACAGGAAAGCAATAAACCAGTAATTAGTTCTTGCAAAGGTTCTTCTAATGCTTCTGCTAGAATAGAGGGGGGAGGGGAGGGAGAAGTAAAGCAAATAAAATCACCTTTAGGTGGTCAGCTTTTAAAAACTGCTTCTGTGCAGATGCTGGATGTTTCAAAGCAAAGGTACAGCTTAAGGGGGTCCAGAGCTCCCTGGCCAAGCTTTCTTATCTTAAATCCTGGCTAAAATACTTTGGAGTTAATTAAAAGTACCCCAATTCACAAAGGACAGAAAAGACTTCTCTTGGCAAGCTGCCATAGCTCTGCCTCAGGAATGTATTCTTAAGCATATGTTACAATAAAGAGGAAGGTAATGCCAAAACAATGGGAATTTCACTAGCATTCAAAATTATCTTGTTTAGATTCCTTAATATTTGTTCACATGAATTTCCTTGCAAGTTCTATCATACAGGAGCAAAATGCTACCATGGTGACAAATGTAAGTTTTCTCATGATCCTCTAACTAAAGAGACAAAGGAGCTGCTTGATAAGGTAAGTAATGCTATCCAAATCAAATGTATTTCAATTATAAGTGGTTATTTCATTTTTTAAATAAAAAATGCTTCCAGTTTTTCAAGAAAGCTAGATAAGTTAATTGAGAGTCAGTTGCACATGAGATGCACCTAAACTGCTGTGAAAAACAGGACTATTTTTTGTTCTTCCTATATACTGCTACAAAGCAAGAGTATCAGTTTATATATTTTGGTGGAAGATGCCGTGCTTTGCCTTAAACTCTTGTTAATATATTTAATGACATTACAATCACTCAGGAAGTGTAATCTGCTCCAAAGTCTTCTGTCTGCTTTTCCATTACAAGTCAGATACCTAATGAAAGAAGATAGAGTCCTACTGTGACTTTCTTAAAAAAAGTCAGTTCTTGTTTTTTGTCTTTTGTAATGTGTGAACATGTGTACGTTAAAGCAATCTATAGTCCTGTATGTGAGTTCATGTATGCGTATGAAATGGAGGATGTGTGACAAATAGATTTGTAACTGGAAGGGACCTAGGATGTTTGCCTGTGCAGAGGTAATCCCCTTGCAGAAAGCAGACTTGCTATGGCTCTTTGCTTGTGCCCATTGACTGAAGAGCAAAACATATTCATGTTCAATTGAACTTGGGTTGAGGACCAGTGATGTGTATTCAGCAGGTTATTTCTCTTCTTTACCTCCAGATTAAGGGAGAAAACCTATTTTGGATTTGTGATGTTTACCAGAGTATGGCTCTACTCTAGCCATGTCAAGAATGATGAGTGAAATTGTTGAATTCTACTCAAATAGGAAACTACTTGAAATAATTTGTTTTCTGATGAAACACTCTATTCCTCCCCAGTTTTGGAACATTTTTTTAGTTGAATACTGGCAATACTAAGAATTTGGATGGTGGTCTGTAGAGTCATGTTTGAGAAAGGGATGGAAATCTCTAGCCTGCAAAACTTCTTCATAAAGTCATGTGCTTGTTTCCTTCCCCCTTACCCAATCATTTTCATATGGGAAAACCTCCTGTTTTCGGAAAGGTGGGGGGTGGGGAAAGCTGATAAGCTGTTGTTTGAAGGTGCTCCCCCTGTAAGGTCTACCTCCAAGGCAGCTGGATGACATAGGGAAAGTCAGAATTTGTACTTTGTCCATTGCTATATATAATTTAACTCATGGGCCCAGTACTGTTCTGTACTCCAGTTTAGGCTAAAGTATGCCTGTACTTTGTTAAATGGTCATACAGAGGGATTTTGAAGAATGATTCCAAATTACTTTAATAAGTGTTGCTGCATTAATGTTGTTGGATGTCCCACATTTTTGTTTTGAAGGCAACTGTTCTGCAGGAGTTTAATTTAATCTGAGCTATATAGAGCAGGTATCATAGATCTCAATAAGTGCTTTTGCCACGAAGTTCTAGATAGCTGCCAGAATTACCCAACTGGAGCCCATATAACCTGATTATATTCCAATGTGGTGTTTTTAGGTACTGAATACTGAAGATGAGCCTCAGAATGATGATGAAAAAGAAGTGGAAGAACTTAGGAAACGTGGCATAGTTCCTCTTCCAAAGCCACCTCCAGGAGTTGGACTTTTGCCCACCCCACCAGAGCCATATTCATTTATGGAAGAAGATGCAGAAAACTTTCAGGATCCCTCTGGTGAATTCAAGAAAATTCCATCTCTCTTTGAAATAGTTGTGAAACCTACTGTGGATTTAGCACATAAAATTGGGAAAACGTAAGTCTAGGAATTCTTAAAAGTGTACATTAAGTTTTAATGAGGAAATGTAGTTCAGAAAATAGATGGATTTAAAGGAACCTTACAGTAAATGAATTCAGAATGCATCACAGTACCCAGCTAGGGCAACTCTTCTTTTTGCTGTCTATTTCCCTTCTCTCATTTGGTATATCTGTACAAGTAGATGAATCTCTTCTTTACTGATCTCTTATTTATTGCCAGATTAGGAAACAGTGCTTCGACTAAGATCCAGTAATGCATTCTTTGCTCACTTTCCTTGTGGTTCTGCTTTTTAAACTTTGCTTTTTGGCTATTGTTTGGTAATTGTCTGTTTTAAAGAAAGGGATAATGGCAAACATAGTAGCCATTAAATGTATCATAATGATCAGCAGGTATAGTTGCCACCTTGTTGTACTCTAGCTAGGATAACAGATACTTTACTAATGTCAGTAACCATCTGCAAAGCTACATGAAATGTTTAAAATAATGGTGACAAACATATTTATAATTGCTTTTAGATCTAGTATGTTTAATTGGAAAATGACACCTATAAACACTTTATTCAATAATTGCCTGCCTATTTGAATTTAAAACCTGTCCTGTATTTAAAATCTGATTGCAGTCTGTTGAAATCCTTTGGAGAACATTAAATAGATGTTGGGTATCTAATAAAATTTCATTTTAAATAATTTCTGCAACTGTCTTACTATGATACAATCAGTGTGGTGCTTATTGTATCATAATATCCACAGCACCCCTAGATTATACCCATTGTCCTCCAACTTTTATTTTAAAAATTAAACTCAAAGTGCTTGAAATTTCATTGTATCTGTGTTTACACACTTTGTATTTAATTTTTTCTCTTTTTACCCATTGGTGCCTGTCATATGACAAGGTGGCTGACCCCTATCTCAAATGTTAGCAGGAGTTTATAAAGGGATTCAGTTTTAATATTTTACACAATTACCAACATGCAGTTTTTACCTATACTGTTTTGTTCTGAAACAATAAATGCTTTCCATTCTTTTTATTGGGTTTTTAAACATTTGAAGACTATGAGATGCTGTTATCAAATTTATCTAGTAGTACTTGAAGCCATAGTAATAGAATGTTTATACAACAGAGTAACCAAATTAAAGAAAACATATTAAATAGTAGTAATCTCTTTAAAAATACATAATTTGGGGAAGATAGTATACATTGCCATTTTTAGATTTTTTACCATAGTGCTGCTTGTCAACTGTGGACTGATTTTAATATTCATACAGAAATGTGCTTGACCTAGCTTTCTGTTTTACAGTCCACCAGCATTCTATAATAGTACATCACCACCTGGACCAGAGTTTGAAGGAAATGATCCACACATGTATAACACAGAATCAAGCCCAGGACATAATGGACCAGCAGGGCACCCAGCTTCTCCTGGTCATCCCTGTATTGGTCCAGTGGTGCCACACAGTCCACCTTTGCAGCCAGTTCCTGCAGGATACCTAGGACCACAGGTTCAAGCCAGTGGACCTATGCATGGAAATCAGGGTGGCCCACCTTTAACACCACCTGGTGTGTCATACAACTGTGCAGTTGCTCAAGAACATATGGCAAACATGCCCAGAGACAATCACTGCCCACCTGGTCCACCATATCAGCACATTCCTGGTGAACGGCAGCCAAATCCTGCTTATGAGTCTCTTCAGAATCCAGCTAACTTCTATGACAACTACTATTCACATCAGGCTGTGCATAATTTCCAGACAACCAATGATGCTAGTGGTAAGTTTTAGTTTATGAAATTGTTTCATTTTAGTTCACCATTCTGAACTGAATAATCTTATCTGTTGACTCATCTGATATGTATTAAAACTAGCAGTCAGCCTAGTTTTCTGTAGGCATTCAGTGTCCAAATTTGAGGGTTAAGTGTGAAGTGGCTAAGAGGATATGCATGAAAGCTTAATCCCTAGCATCTTTGGGCACCATACAGGCATTTCTTAAGACCTTTATGCATTGAGTTTTCAGTTTTTTGGGGGGGTAGTAGGGAAAGAGTATCCACATATTTGACTACTTACAAGTCTTTCTGCAATCAGGAACCTCGCCTTGCTAAGCTTCAATTGTAGGGAAATCTGTAAGTGAATGTAGCTTCAACATGCTTACTAAACCTTTGCAAATTGTAGGAACTCCATATATCAAGATTAGCAGATAAGTTTAAAAGTTCAGCAGTTTTGGGTGAATGCTTGCAAAGGGCTCTTGTCTTAATCCTTAATCAAAGATTTACATATAAGTGTTTTCCAAATGCACATACTTTATAATAGGGAATATTATGGAAGTAAAGATGTGGTACTCATCTATGTACTCTGCATTGGAACAGTTTCATCCCTTTCTAGAATTCTTGTTAGTGGGATCTGGAACACCCTGGATAAGTATAAAGCATGTATTATAGACTCACTTGTAACAGCATTCTGTATATATATTTTTTCAATATCTTCAAGTCAGTCTTGATTCCTGGCAACAACTTGGACAAGTCTGTGCAGTTTTCTTGGCAAGATTTTGCGGAGGGGCTTGCCTTTGCTTCTTCCTAGGGCTGAGAGAGTTATTGACCCATAGCTGGCTTTATGCCTAAGACAGGATATAGAACTCATGGTCTCCTGGTTTTTAGCATGTTGCCTTAAACCACCACACCAAATTAGATCTCATAGTATGTATACATTTATATTTTCCTATAGGAGTATATTGCAATGATTCATTTTCATGCCTCAGCAAGTAAAAATATTAGTCACCAACTCTCCTCATGCTGCAGGCTATGCACTGGCCTTTCTTAAATGCTTGGAGTGCCTCAGAACAGTAGCACGCAGAACACTTGTCTGCTTCCTCCAGCCCAGTGGAAGAGGATGTATGCCTCCTTGGGTGCTGCTACTTTGAACTGAAAAGCTGATAAGGAGCGATGATGGCTTAGAAATCACTCCTTGAAGACACCCTAAGTTTCAGTTCTCCCCCACTGGGCTTTTCCTGATTCAGAGCAAAAAAATATATAGTTCAGTTTGGTTCAGAGTACTTTAGGTACCTTTCCTATATAGCTGCCAAGGAGCCCCAAGCTATCCTCAGTTTTGGAAGAACTGTCATACAACTGCTGAGACAGTTCCCATCCACATCTACACATTTGGGGAAAAGACTGCTTGGTTGTCAGAGGCAGGTATCATGCAAATCATGAGGAGTGGAATTGTTAAACCTTTATGCATAGAAGAAAGATCCTAAGATGGGCCTAAATCTGCTCCATTATCTTTCATGTTCCTCGGCCATTGAGAACTAATTGTGTATAGCCTCTAGTTTCACTTTGGTTATGTTTTTGGCAACACTTTATTTTTATAGAGGGTTTATTATTAAGTAACGTCTGAAGTTTCATAATGAACACTAATTATTTGTAATACTTAATGCAGATGCTACATGGCAAGGAGAATTTACAGAACACCAGTCTTATATGAATTCTTCAGATTCACATAACAGTGGAAATGAGTATGAATCAGATTGTGCTACTACAGCAGGACACAATTCAGCTATGAATGTACCTGATTTCCTTCCTGCAATGCAGAAAGCCCTTTTTGTGAGGCTCAGTCAAAAACATCAAGATGATGGAGAACAGATGAGCAATCAGTGTCAAAGGTCACTGAGCAGAGAAGAAGGTATTTTCAGATTGTGCATTTGTCAAATACAATATTGAATATTGTTTCTTTTTCAGATATCTGAATTTCCTCCCTCTTATGTTCATTACATTCTTTGTAATTGTTATTAAGATCACCATTTATATAATTCATAATTTACTCTCAATCCAAGAAGAGAGGCTTCTGTGGCTGAATCTCTGATGAAGAGCACGCACGTATCTGCTACAGAACAGTCATACAGAGAGATTGACTGGTTCCCCCTCACATACTGGCATAACATTGAGCTACACATTTTCTGCTTCTGTATCCCATCCAAACCATATAAACTGAACTGGACTGTAGCATGATAAAACAGTGTCCTCAGTAATGCTGGCAGTTCTTCTTGAGATCAAGTGAATGTTTGCTGAATTTCTGTTCAGACTTCATAACCCAATACAAAGTGTTCTGTGACTGAAAGAGTAGTAGTTGATGTCATACATGATTCCTTTGCCATATGAACCCTTTTGTTAATAGCTAACAACAATTTTTACATTCAGAGTACAACTGTGTAATTCCTCCCACAAATAAATTGCCTGAAATTTTACAGGATTTTGGTGATCTCAAGACCTTAGTGATATTTTAATTATTTTTAAATTTTGTGGTTATGCAGGGGCTGTTCTGGATTTCTTATGTGCTCTTCTGAGCATTTCAGGAGTCCTTAAACCCCAGGTTAAGATATCTGGGCAATTATGTAACCCCAATGTTTTTAAAAGTGTTTAACTTTTGAGGTTTTTGGAGTTGAATTTTGCTGATTACAAGATAGACTACACAGGCATAAAACTAAACAATTTTGTCTTCTTTTCATACTATATTTGTTGTTCTAATAGAAACTTAAAATTTCATAATAGTGCCTTGCAACTTTTATTCATATCAAATGACAGAATCTTATTTTAGACAATCTATAGCATTCTCCTGAGATTTATTTGATAATCTTTTTCCTTCTAGATGATAATGTAAATTGGTATTCTAGTAGTGAAGAAGAAGAAGGAAGCAGTGTTAAATCCATACTGAAGACCTTAAAAAAACAAAGTGAAACATTTCGAAATCAGCAGTCAGCAGATCAGCAACTGCGTGTTATGCCGGTTGACCCAAGACTTGCTAAGGAACGTGGTTCAGGAAACCAGGCTGTTGACCCAAGACTCAGATCAGCTTCAAGATCAAATGCTAGAAAATCATCAGAATCAGGAGTCTTGGACCCAAGGCTTGCACGAGATCCAAGAACCTTAAAGGGTAATGAAAGCAGTCATGCAAGCTCCTCTACTAGTGGAGCAAAACTGGATGTGCATTATCCACACCCCGTTGTCAAGATCATGCAAAAAGGACTGGATGAAGATGATGAAGATGCTGAAAGAGAGTTAAGAGAGCGAGCTTTTCTCATACCATTGGAACCTCTTCCTGGAGTAACATTACGGGATCCAAGATCTCAGCTTAGACAGTTCAGCCATATTAAAATGGACATTGTTCTAAGCAAACCCAATTTTGCTAAGCATATTGTATGGGCTCCTGAAGACTTACTCCCAGTACCTTTGCCAAAACCAGATCCAGTATCTTCAATCAATTTACCCCTTCCTCCACTTATAGCTGACCAGAGATTTAATCAATTAAGGAATAGCAAAAGTGATTCTGTCCCAAGTACAATTCCATCTGATCCACGACTAGCAGCAAAAGCAAAAAATAATATAAATTTAGCAAACAGAAGTGGATCTTTGGAGCACGCTACAGATTTGCATCCTGGTAATATAAGCAAATTAGGAGATCCTCGCTTACAAAAATCCACTGACCCCAGGCTCCATAGACTGTCCAGTACAGATTCCCATCATGGAATAGTGAAGGACCTTTTGCCTTCAAAAACTGATCCCAGGTTAGCCAAATCCAGCACTACCACACCACAGTCCTCAGAAGCTGCAATCTTCCAGTCTGACTCAGATGCACTGCCTCCATATGCACCTAAGTTGTCATCTGCAAGTGTCAAACTAGGCACCTCTAGTTCAATAATAAGTGGCATTAGTTTGTATGATCCAAGAAATCACACCGCATTGGATTCTTCCCCAGTTAATGCAGGAGAGAATGGAGAAAACCAGAAAAGGGGCATTTTGAAAAACACTGGCCAGAATGAAGGAGCCCCCTCAGAAGAACAGTTGCCTCAAAAAGCACCCCTGCACATAGAAAAACACGTGGAGGCATTTGGAGAAACCAATTCAGAGAAAGTAACTAATGTCAATAAATCTCAGGCTAAACACTCCAGTGCTGCTCCAGCAGTGCACAACCTTCCTATCCAGGCTTTATCAGGGTTAATCAGACCACAGTACAGTGATCAGAGGCAAGTAAGACAGCCTGGGCAGATCACTCAAGCACTAGAAAGTGATCCAAATGGAGAATCAGATGACAAATCACTGAAAGATGTTTTCAAGACTTTTGACCCAACTGCTTCACCTTTTTGTTAGCTAATTGTTGATTAAGACTTTTTACCATTGTGAATAATGCCGGTTTCTGCAGTTTTGTAACTGGTTTACCTCTATGCTTTATTTATTTTTAAATTATAACCAGAAATACTTTGGGGCTGCTATTTTCAGAACCACACGCAGTAATACAGTATACTATAGTGTTTGCCAATTTGGTATTTTCTATATGAGTTTCCCATTTCAGGGATATGAATCATTGATCCGTTTAAATAAAAAAGTATATCATGTTAGATCTGAGAGAAGCACTTTCATTGTAAATCATCATTAAGGGATTCAATTTAAAGACTTGTATATGTGTAATGTGTCTTTTCAAAATCAACATTTTATGTTTGCCACTTTTGTATGATTGTACAGTTTCAAGCAATATAATGTACATTACTATGAGAAACATTATTTAAGATGACAATTATCTAATCTTCTTAAGCCCAACTTGCTAAGCATTTGACACAGGGCAACATTTTTTACTCATGAAACTGATATTCTTAGCCTAAAAGATACTGTATTACATACTGAGGAGCTGAAAAAAACTTTTTAAAGTATTTTATTCTATGCTGTATATAGAAAAAAGGCAAAGGACATAACTAAAACATTATTGTTAAAATAGAAAACACCTAGGTTGTCTATAAAATGCATTTACTTTTTCATCTATACACTATTCTCTATTTGTGTTATGTCACATTGTGGTGTTCATGTATTCAATGTATTTTTGTATTCAGCTGCTTAATTTGTATTGCTTTTTTGTATTGATGTAATGACAGTAACATGTATTCATGTGTCTGGCATTTTTAACAAATTAAAAGAGTGAAATCTCTGACTTTCCATGGACTTATGTGCTTTCCTTAGATATGTGATTTCATGAACAGAAACTTTTGTGAATTTCTACTGTAACTCTGACCTCTTGCCAACTGCCTCTGGTGAAGACCATTTTAGATAGCCTTCTGGCCAAAATATTCCAGCTGAATATTTATGTTATGAAAATCAAAAGCTTAACTTTTGCAAGTCACCAGAGGGCAGCAGAAAGTAACTGGGGCAACTGATTGAGGAAAAAAAGTTTATTAAACAAACTGAGTGAGTAAGCGGTGGAGTTAACTTCCAAATGCTAAGCATCAAGATGCAGACATTAGAATTATGAAGAAATGGGAAATCTGTGGAAGCCTCTTATGCTTCTATCTCATCCAACCAGGGGCGTCAGGGTTACACCCTCCCTCCATCAACATCAAAACTCTGGGTGTAATCAGGCAACTGAAGTCCCACCCCTTTTTAACATGTGCAATTGACTCCCACCCCCATCAGACACCCCTGCACCCAGTCTTACTGGCAGCTGTTGGATGAGGAGAATAAGCAAGCCCATAAAAAGTTAGTTTTTTGAGCTATTACCTCTGTATTTAAAAATAAAAACAAAACCCTAAGGTGACATTGTGTTAGCTAAGCCATGAGCATATCACTTAACAGCTGCATTCAGACCTTTTGAAGTCTCTGGGACATCTGTCTCCTGGGATCTTAGGCACACAATACTATCTTTAAATGATTCTCTAAAGCAAAGAGTATATCTTACTAAAACAACTCTATTAAAGGTTAAAACAAGCTGATTTTTAGCTTAGCTTAACCTAGGATTCATGTTATGATATCACCATCAAGGTTTATAAAAACATTTACTTGCCAGATCCATCTGAGACACGAAATTAGCTGTCCATTAACAGATGAATGGCCTCTGCATAAATTCTTTTTTATGCTTTTCTGATTCAATTATTTCAGAATTCATTTCTCAGGTACAACATATACTGCATGGAAAGTAACCTGAGATAATGTCTTCATTCCCAAATCAAAATGTTGGAAGCTAAGCAAACCAAGTAAGTTTAGTACAAGGAAATACCAATACTGTGGGCTAAACTGGGAGGTCGACAAACATCCTGGAAAGAATGCAAATGGTAAACCAAGAGATTGCCAGATATGATGAAATAGAAGAAAGCAAACTGAATATCAGAAAAAACTGGAAATTGTTGAGAAGAGAAGCCAAGAAAGGCAAAAATCTCAGGAAGGAACTTAAAACAGCTTCAGAGAGCTATTCGACAAGAAGCAGGATTACAACAACATATGTAAAGACATCTAAGATGGAAATAGACATGGAAGACAAGGAAAGTCTTTCAAAAGATCTCTGAACTCAGAAGGAAGTTAAAGAGTTAGGGTTTAAGATATGTTAAAGGACGCCAATGGACAGATAGTAACCAATTCGAAGGAGATCAGAGAAATATAGAAGGAATATACTGAAATACAATACAATAGATACATCAACATCCAAGATACCTTAGAAGATATTTCCTACTTACAAGAACCTCTAACACTAGAAGATGAGGTTAGATCAGCGCTCCAGTCATTACCAAGTTGGAAGGCTACAGGAACTGATGGAATATCCACAGAAATACGGCAAGAAATGAAGAATGAGTAAAGGTTCTAGCCAAGGTATGACAGCAAATCTGGATAATGAAACAGTGGCCAACAGATTGAAAGAGGTCAATCCACATTCCAATACCAAAAAAAGAAGGAAACTTCTGTGCAAACTATCATACAATATCCTTAATTTCACATACTAGCAAAGTAATGCTTAGGAACATCCAACACAGATTAGAGTCCTACTTGGAAAAAGAGATGCCAGATATTCAAGCTGATTTTAGAAAAGGTCAAGGAACATGAGATATTATTTCTGATGCCCGCTGGATAATTGAGACAGCCAAGGGAGTCCAAAAGGAAGTCAGTATGTGGTTTCATTGATTATAGAAAGGCCTTCAATTGTGTCAATCACATCAAACTGTGGAATGTTCTCAGAAAAATGGGAATCCAGAACATCTCATTGTCCTCATGAGAAACTTCTATACAAGCCAGGAAGCCACAGTATGGATAGAACATGGTGAAACAGACTGGCTCCAGGTTGGCAAAGGAGTGCAACAAGGCTGTATACTCTCTCTTATTTATTCAACCTATATATTAAATATATATTAAGGGAAGCTGGATTGGAAGAAGATGAGCATGGATTTAAAACTGGAGGAAGAAACGTCAATATCCTGCATGATGTTGATGACACTAATAGCCAAAAATGCAAAGGATCTGCAAAGTCTAGTAATAAAAGACAAGGAGCATGGTGCAAAACATAGGACTGACATTAAATATAAAGAAGACCAAACTAATGAAAACAGGTATAACAATCAGCCTTGGGATTGATAATGAAGATATTGAAGTGGTGGATAGCTACTGCTATCCACCACTTCCATCAACATATACCATATGTTCCATATACCATACTCCATATACCATACACATATCTTCCATATACCATCAACAGTAAAGGAACAAGCAGTAGACTAGCACTTGGTACAGCAGCCATGAAGGCCTTGGAGAAGATATTCAGATGCTGTGATGTGTCTATACCTACAAAGGTCAGAATCATGCAAGCGATTATATTCTTGTGACACTCTTATGGAAGCAAAAGCTAGTACAGGCAAAAATAAGCAATCCTAAGTGCTATAGAAAGCAGAAAGCATATTGTATCTGGAAGCTCATTCCTTCAAGTACAGTCCAGCTTTAGCAGCTTTCTCCAAACTCTGCCAAGTAGAGATCATAGGATCCAATAGAAGGGAATATATGTAGCTCAGGGTTGAACTGTGGAGTCCTTGGTGTTCTCTGACCTTGGTTGTTTGCTTGCAGACATTTCATTACCTGACTAGGTAACATCATCAGAGAGCACCAAGGACTCAAGAGATCATTGGAGTTGACAGCCAATAAATCTACAGGGTAAAGGGGGAGGGGAAGGTGTCTTCGATAACATGTTTCCTTACCCATCTGGGGGTAAGGGGGGGTAAAACAACAGGTCAGGCACAGGGCAACGCGTACTGGCTGTAATGGCAATCACATGACTGAGGAACGCTGCAAAGGTCGTAAATGTGGGCATTTGTAAAGTTATTTTTTCAGTACTGTTGTAACTTTGAACAGTCACTGAACAAGGCAGTCACCAAGCAAGGACTACCTGTATTTAGAGGGACTGGGATATTTATTGCTGTTACATGATGGTTCCAAAATCATAGAGGTGAAAGTGGGCTGGGCCACAGTCCTGTTTTGCGGAGTCCCAACTCATCTTTGTCTGAATTCAACCTTTCTTTGACCCCATGCCAATGAAGACTCTTCCTCCATTGGCTGCAAAATGCAGCTATATTTGATTCTTCTGAATCAGGGATGGGTGTTGCAAACCCTGAAGGAGGGGAAAACCAGAAAAATGTTACAGTCTTATTAAAACAGTTCATGGCAAAATGCTTTAGAATTATACTATTCCTTAAGAAAACTTTCCATCAAAATACTTCATTATCTAGGATGGGACCCAAAAAAGAATGGTTAAGAAAACTGATCAAGATTCAAGAATACCTACAGGGGAGATTTTGATCACTGCAGCAGTACTGTGGGAGGGGGACAAGTTAACTCATTATCTTCTAGTTCTAAAGTCTTCCTCCAGCTCCAAACCTACTTGCGTTTCCTTCCGAAGAATTCCTATTATCTATTTATTTAATTTATAGCCTGTATGTCCTCCAAAGTCACAAGGTGGCATACATAGCTCTACTTCCTCCTCTGATTTGATACTAAAACATGTGAGCAAGGATGAATTAGGTTGAGAGACGCTGGCAGTGTTCACTTGACAAGCTTACCCCACGATTACTGTATCACAAACCATCTACTGGACCGCATTGTTTACAGTGCAATGAAACTATATTTGTAGGAAATAGCATATGCAGTATGATTTATATTCAAGATGGGGCCCAAACATACAATGGAACATTTATGGCACCATTGTTCAAAGGGTATTATGGATACACATTTGTTTATAGAACTTCCTGTAAAATGGGTTTAGTACTCTGGTGGGACACTATTTTATTTGTAGAACCAATGCACGCAAACATTTGCCTAATGCATGCAGTTGAAGGGTTGTTAAATTGGTAGCATTTATGCTGCCATATGATAACACATTTCTGTCACCCAAAAGTAAAGAGCAATAACAAACAAAGTTTGCAAATTATGGAATAGTACAAAGTAATCATGCAAATCATGGAATAGCACATACAATTAAGGAAGTAAAGAATTGGGTTGTCTTTTAGATGAAATAGCAAATGACACTGTAAAAGCTATTAGGGGCATAGATAAAGAGGTTACAGCCATTAGATAGATGAACCACAAAAACAGACACGTTTTATACTACATATTGGCAGCAAAGGGAGGTGTTTGTGTCCTAGGAAAACAAAAATGTATCTTTATCCCTGATGCTATTAAATGCTCACGAAACTGAGGATAGAAAGAAAAGACTTGTCAGAAGACCCTATCTGTGCACACAGACCTCTACCATTCACTCTGTTTTCTCCAACATCACTTGTATTATCTGGCCAGTATTGTGATGAAGCTTGGTAAGTACGCACCTATCAGTATATGTAGCTTAAACAACTGTAATCAAGAAAACAAAAAGGTTAATAGATACTCTCTCTGTGTTCTCTTCTCTTTACTGCATAAAACCCCGAAGTTCACATCTGTAATAGGATCGATATGTAAGCATGTATGCACATCTGTGCACCAGATTTGGGCTGCAAAAATCCAAGCAAGTTGCATTTTGGTATCTCTTTGCTGCTATATAGTACTAACCCTACCCTAAACAGAAATAGAGCAGACACAGGTAAAAGCCAGTCAGGTTGGAGGTTACATATTTATACTAGCCTTTCCCAATCTGGCACCCTCCAAATGTGTTGGACCTACAAGTGCATGTGTGTTTCCTACTGGCTGGGGAATTCTGATAGTTGCACTTCTCAGAATTAAAGGGGTGCCAGGTATGGAAGATTCACTTGGACTTTCAAGTTCCCATTAGCATTTGCTACATAATACATTCTAAAGAATACAGCATCTTACTTACTTTGACACAAGCTGCTTCTATTGCCATAAACATTTGAAGAACTGCCTGGATCAGATTTTGAGCATTGCTTACAAGGTGTTCTGCAGATGACCTGCTGCTACCTGTTGATGTAATTACACTTGGAAGTAAAGAGAGAAAATGTTATGAGATACCTAAAGGACAAAATAAGTGTAACAAGAAAAAATGGATTTGGTTACGGGAATCTTGACAACTAAATACTTTTACTTTTAGAACACAATACATCTTTGAGTTTGTTAGGGCAAAGCTTTCTTTATTCTTTTGGTAATAACTCTGATGAACAGAAGAGCTAGCCAGCTGCTTCCAAATAATAGAAGACTGTGCAGATGTTCTGAAGTTCCTGTTTTCCAAACCTCCCTTCTGTTTCCCAGGCACTGAGAAGATCATAACACCAGTATTTATTCAGCACACACAAGTAAAACAATCTAATGAGGATTGAGCATCCTCAGCTATGCTCAGATGATTGGGTGGGGCACAGAATAAAGGAAAATGGAGTTTTCTGGAAATAGACTGACTGGTTAGAAACTTTTTCTATAGGTTTCACACTGCAATATTTTATTGAAGGCCTCACTTATTATGAGTTGAATTCAAATTTGGTCATGAATTAAGCACTGAAATCTATGGAACCTATGTTAAATTATAACTAATTTAAATCTCACTAATTTCAATTTAGTTATTCTAAGAGTGATTTATAATAAAAATTACTCATGATATTATTAATTTGAAACCAGATTAAGTTAGTTGAACTAAAATCCTACTTAAATCAATGGGACAAATCAGATATTTAACTTAAATTGCTTCAAATTAGGTGAAAATTTAGTGCAACTAACAGTCTGAATCCATGATAATCTAATGAAATTTTCTGGCTGCCTTTAGAAAGTCAGCACTTATTTAACTTCATTGACACAAATAAAAAATAGAAATTGGTGGCACAGATCCCCAATACCACCTCCGCCTGCACCATTCAACGCCTTCCATATTCTTGGATTACAGCTCACATATTCTCCAATTATTAGTCATGATGGTCTGGGCTGATGAGAGTTATTTGAGTTATAGGTTATACTAGAGATATGGCAGTACCTTGGCACTAGAAGAGAAAAAAATAAGGATATAATTCAAGTTGTTTCAACTTATGGGGAAAAATATATCAAAAATCTAGTTACCGGGTGATGATGCTAAGTTGATAATTAATTGTTTTGGTTTTCTCCAAGGCACACAGCAGTTCAGTTGCACATCTTTCATCTAAGCAATTCTTTGCAATTATGCCAGCAAATTTCACCAGTGCTTCCCCTCCAGAAATGACCTGTACAGCAGTAGTAATGACTTGCTCTTTGGCCTAAGTCAAAAGCAGTAAAAAAAAACAAACAAGTGAATAAAAATTATCTGACTCTCCATTAAAACATTCCTATCCTTCATCTGAAGAACTCAGGCCTGTGGCCTGAACCCAGTTTATGCAACTGGTATACTCGAACAGTACACTTTCTATAATGTGGCAAGGATACTGCATTCCTTTGTCATTAAAAAAAACAACAGTAACTTCCTGCATCTAGCAAGACAGGAGGCCAACAAGAACTGCTCTTGATAGGAAAGGCAACAGAAGAAACCATGTAGCTACTCTACAAAAGCTTAGTGAAGTCTGAAGAGAAAAATGGACACGTATAAAGAATGATGCACAGGTCACCAAAGAAGAGCATATAGAAATAGAAACAGAGATCCAGATTGGTGTAATGATTAAGATGCTGGACTGGAAACAGGGAGTCTACAAGATCTAGTCCTCCCCTATGCAGGGAAGCTGGATGGGTGACTTTAGGACACTCTCTTAGCCCAATTCACTTTACAGGGTGGTGGTTGTGGGGAAAATAGGAGAAAGGGCATTATGCACACTGCCTTGAGTTGTACAAAAAAAAAAAAGTGGGATATAAGCAAATAAATAGCCTGCCATTGTAGAGGCAATGTCAGAATGAGCTGAGATGGTAATGAATGCTAACAACAAAAGGTTTCTTCAGATATCTTCAAAATAAAAGACTTAGTATTTCAGCTGCTCAATAAAGGCATCAAAATATTAACAGATAAAGAAAAGCCAGAATTATTCCATTCCTATTCTGGCTGAGTGTTCCACTATGAAGTTGAAAAGCAGGATGAAGAGGTAGGACTGAAATTTGAGATTAACTTTGTTGTTGTTCAGTCATTAAGTCATGTCAGACTCTTCAAGACCCCATGAACCATATCGCGCCAGGCCTTCCTGTCCTTCACTGCCTCCCTGAGTTTGCTCAGTTTCATGCTCATTGCTTCAGTGATGCTATCTAACCATCTCATCCTCTGCTGTCCCCTTCTCCTTTTGCCTTCAAACTTTCTCAGAATCAGGGCCTTTTCCAAAGAGTCCTCTCTTCGCATTAGGTGACCAAAGTATCTGAGCTTGAGCTTCATTATCAATCCTTCCAATGAGCAGTCAGGGTTGATTTCCTTTAAGATTGACTGGTTTGACCTCCTAGCAGTCCAAGGGACTCTTAAGAGTCTTCTCCAGCACCACAGTTCAAAGGCATCAATTCTTCGGCGCTCAGCCTTCTTTATGGCCCAGCTCTAACAGCCATACATTACTACTGGAAAAAACATAGCTTTGATTGTGTGGATCTTTGTTGGCAAGGTAATGTCTCTGCTTTTTAATATGCTATCTAAGTTTGCCATAGCTTTCTTCCCAAGGAGCAAGCGTCTTTTAATTTCATGGCTGCACTCTCCGTCTGTGGTGATCTTGGAGCCCAAATAAGTGAAGTCTGTTACTGCTTCCATTTCTACCCATTCTATTTGCCAGGGATTGATGGGTCCAGATGCCATGATCTTAGTTTTTTTAATGTTGAGTTTCAAGCCAGCTTTTGCACTCTCCTCTTTCACCCTCATCAAGAGGCTCTTTAGTTCTTCACTTTCTGCCATTAGGGTGGTATTATCTGCATATCTGAGGTTGTTGATATTTCTCCCTGCAATCTTAATTTCAGCTTGTGATTCTTCCAGCTTGGCATTTCTCATGATGTACTCTGTATAAGTTAAATAAGCATGGTAACAATATACAGCCTTGTCGTACTTCTTCCCTATTTTGAACCAATTGGTTGTTCCGTGACCAGTTCTGTTGCTTCTTGGCCCACATACAGATTTCTCAGGAGACAGGTAAGGTGGTCTGGTACCCCCATCTCTTTAAGTATTTGCCATAGTTTGTTGTGATCCACACAATCGAAGGCTTTTGCATAGGCAATGAAGCAGAAGTAGATGTTTTTCTGGAACTCTCGTGGTTTCTCCATGATCCAGCAAATGTTGGCAATTTGATCTCTAGTTCCTCTGCCTCTTCATAAAATTAACTTTGAATGAGTTTAAATCTTCAGTGCCATATGAATTGCAATGTAGGATACTGAAAGATTTGGTGATGACTTGTCCTAACCTTTGGTGCCTTTAAAAAATCCTGCAGAATGAGTAATGTACCAGATTACTAGAGAAAAACAACCATTGTTCAACTTCAGAAATGGGGAAAAAGAGGATCCAGGAATTATAGACCACTCATTCTTCCCAATACGTGGGAAGATTCTACAACAGATCACAAAACAATTGAACTGTGTTTTGAAAAGAATAAAATGATTCAGTAAGTCATTATGAACTTATTAAGAATGTTTCCATGGCTGGGGAAACAGTGCAGGTTTCCAACCACCTCTCCCATAAGTCTTCAGGGTCTACATACCTTCCTATCTTGGTGTAGCTCTTTGGTAGTTACTTGACTCATCTTCCAGGGGTGCCATCATCTTTCAAACTCTGATGGATGAAAGATAAAGTCCTACCCAATGGTACTATCTTATTAATAATGGAGAGATAAAGATAAGGAAATGGAATTCCTATAATGCAACCTTCTGGCCCCTGTAGCATAAAGCTGAGGCAATGTGACTAGTGGCCTCAGCTCTTTTCTCCCCCTTGGGAAATAAATCAACCTTGCTAAAGATAAATGATAAATCCTAAGCTTTATTAAAAATAACAGCAGCTATAGGCTAGATCAGCATTTCTTAAAGTGTGATCCGAGGATCCTAGGGGTCCTCCAAGTCCCTCCCGGGGATCCACAAAATCAAAATTGTTTGCCAGATATTGAAGACATGTGCAAATATTTAAAACAATGTCACTCTTCTCATTATTATTTTTTATTTTTTAAAAAAATAGTTTTTTTCATGATAAATATTTTATGTTAATATCTAATGGATTTAATACTGTTATTTTTACATGATTCAACAAATAAGTACTGTATTCTACGAATGTGTCAACTTTAATTTTTAATACAGTAAATGCCAATAAATATAACACATGCAAACAGAAGCTCTTTTGGAGTCCTCCATAATTTTTAAAAGTGGGAAGGGGTCCTGAGACCAAAACCTTAAGAAACACTGGGCTGGATGAAGCTCAGTTGGGAAAGCAATACATGCAATGTTTTTGGCAGACCACTAGATGGTGCTGGTCCACCATATTTAGTGATCATGGGAAAGAAACAGCCCACAAGAAATTAATAAAAAGAAAAGTAAATGCTGAACTCAGTCTGACATTACACAGAATGCCTTATTTGAACAGAAAAATAGGAATAAGAGAGAATAAAGTTTCTAACACATCTTTTAAAAAAAGAAATTAAAAATGGAACCTAGACTCCTGGTTAGATTTTACCTATTTCTACTGAAATGACCTGAATCCTGAAGTTAAGTCACCTGCTTCTTTTTCTCCAGATCCTCTACCCGGCTTCTTGGGGCAATTCCAGCTATTTCTCAGAGTTGCTGGGGAACTGCTACACCCATCTTCTTGCTCCATGTCCCTGGACTCCTGCATGGTTTTCTGAAAGGACCCCAGATACCTACCTCTGGCAAAGAGGAAGGATTTGAGGGAATCTGATTCTTTATGAAAATCATAAGAGCCTGGTAGGCTAACGAATTTTATTAAAAGGTATAAGCTTTCATGAGCTACAGCTCACTTCATGAGATGCATCAGATGATGATGAAGCAATCAGTTGCTCACAAAAACTTACACTCTGAATAAAACTTGTTAGTCTAAAAGGGTGCTACCAGATTCCTTCTAATGTTTGGCTACCCTAGGCTAACACAGCTCTCCTCCTATCATGATTTCATTGTCACTGATGCTAAAGATCATGCCTGAGAGAAAATATTTATTCTGATACAGTATGAGAGGTTGCCAGGCAGGCTTTGAGGGTGAAAGTGGAGCTGGGGGCTTGCCTGCCTATTTACTGCAATTGTTCTATTTCGTGTATGTGTGTGGTGGGGGGAGAATAACAGTCGACTGCTATAAACATCAAGTATCTTAACCTTAGCAAAGCAGCTTACAAAGCACATTATTAAATTGTGCATAGAAACACAAGCAGGTATGACTGAATGGCAGTGAACAGGATAGCTAACTTACAAATTGTTTCAGAGCATGCTTATCAACTTGCCACACTGGAGGGAGGTTTCAAATGGGATGCCACAAGGTTTAGTCCAAGGCTGTACATTCTTCAACATTTTCATTAATGATTCAGGTGAAGTGGTGAAAATTCTTGCCATATTTGCTGATGAGCCAAGCAAGCGCGCCCTCCTCCAACATACCCACCACCACTGCCCTAGGAAATAGGTTGGGCGGAAAGAGCTCAAAGCCAGCCATTGAACTTCTGTGGCTGAGAGTGGACATGAATCTGTCTCCCTAGCCCCATATCCAGTGCGTCAACTGCTATGTCACTAGGGTTGAGTGTTCCAGCAGGCTAGCATCTATTATCTCCCAAACATTTTGCTTTGTTTACAAAAAAGTAAAGACTCCTTCAGGTTCAGCTTGACTCCTGCTGATTGCATGTCCACATCCACAAAGTTCTTGTTGCAACAATATGAAGGTTGTTTGCCATGGCCTTTTTTCCAGGATGTTTTTTTTACTTTCTACTTTAGCCTACTGCTTTGGAATTTCCTGCTGATCTCCATTCATATATGAACTAGGCCTGACCCTGCTTAGTATCCAAGGTTGGCCAGATGTAGATCTGCTGAGACTTTGTTTATATAAGAAGACTTAAATCACTGTGGATTCACTCTTCTTGGAGCTGCTCACTGGGCCCAGGGCAAAGAGTGTTGCAGGGCATCTTCCTGCACTACGTCCTCATTGTGCAACAGTAGGCTCTTCTTGCTGCTTTCTAGCCTTGGAGAGACAGGCTTGGAGAATTTCTGCCCTGACAATTATTAGTGGTGGCAGGAAACAGGGACCTCACCTTAAATACTGCACCTAAAAGCATGGGGCCCAACCCAGTTAGAAGGCAGAATGATATGGTTCAACTATTTAAAGAAATAGTCAGCTTGAAGATAGCAAGACCAATGTGAGTTCTATACGAGCTTGACATTTGTTTTGTTTTAAAATATGGGGCTTTTCCAGTTGTTTGCAAAGAGGAAAAAAGAACTGTAGAGAAAGCAGAAAAAATGGAATGTTTTCTACTCATAAAAATGTTGTGGCTGTGGCTGAAGGGGATTTTTTTCCCATTCTTCCAATCATTCCCTTCTTCTTTGGCATCCTGTCTTTACTGGGAGCCAGAGGACAAGGAATGCCCAGTTTGCAAGAGACTTTAGGAGCTACCCTAGCAGAATTAAAAAGATTATTTTTGTTCTGAAACAAAAATACAATCATTTCCCTCAACACACCCCCTTTCACGCAAAACTGTTAAAGAGGAAATACCATGATTGGCCCTTTCCTTTTTAGAAACTGGGCCATGTATGACACCTGAATTCTCATTTTCTCAGTTATTTGTGAAATAGGACAGTCATGGTTCTCCGAGTCTCCCAGTGAGGAGGTTGGACTGGCTCTCAAGCTGCATTCAGAGCGACCAGGCTGGAAACCACTTGGAAGATCTTCCCAATACTGTGGAGATAACAAAACAGTTCACTCATTTCTCAAGCTCCAGGATGTTCATAAAAAACGGTTTATGCTATAAGGCAAACCCCCACCCCACCCCACCAAACCCCCACCCCAACCTGCCAACCTCCAGAACTGATGACAGCATGCCTGCACTTTGGCCATGCTACCTGAGAACTACTGACATTATCAGGATTGTGAGGCCCCAAGCAAAGACCCTAAGGCAGTTTTGTCCAAACTTGTGGCCAAGTTTGGACAACACTGCCCTAAGGCATAATGACTGCCCACTGCCTCTCAATGCCTCTCCTCCCTATTTCTATCGCTGCACTCCAGCAAAACATAGACAGTGAGAGAGAGAGAGAACAAACAGGCAACCAGTTAGGCGCCCAAAGTCGAAAGTGGACTAGTTGGTCTCACAGAGTTGCATATTCCAAAAAGTTATCAAAATCCAGTTAAAAGCCCCCTCCCCAAGCAGTGCCAAATATGAAAGGACTGTGCTGGAGGTATAATAAGGGTTCAGGCAAGGGTCAAGAAATCCAGTAACACCCCCCCCCCCAGATATTCAAATAGACTGAGATTCTCAGATTCAGTTGTGCTTGGTATTGTTTCCATGTTGGTCTTATCTATTTCTCACAATGTTTCCCATGAAAAAACTATGAAATGCAAATGGGCAGAACCATTACTCTTGTTTTACACCTTCAGTTCCTATTTTTATAATCCCTGAGCCTCCCAGAATTGTTGAAGTCTGGTGATAAACTGCCACATAATGATGGTAAGGTTTTGTTGTTGTTGTTCGGTTAAAACAAGTAAAATAGCTGTGCTAAGCCTCTAATATAATGTATCTCAACCTTGGCAGCTTTCAGATGGTGGACTCCAACTCCCATGGCTGGCTGGGGAATTCTGGGAGTTGGAGTCCACCCATCTGAAAGCTGCCAGGGTTGAGAAACACTGCTCTAATATGCTTAGTAATCCTGTTTTGTTGTTCTTTTTAAAGAAAAATCGTAACCATGATTTTAAAAGGGTCGAAAATTCTACTCCAGCCCACTCCAGTAGTATCAATGTCACTGCAGTGCCCCCTGTACAGTAATACCTCGGTTCACGAATACTTCTGTTCACAAACAATTCGGTTCGCAAACAGCAGCGTTCGCAAATTTTTGCTTCCATTCGCAAACTCCACATTGGGTGACGAACACAACCCATGGCCATCTTCCCTGCTCTGACATGTGGTCGTGGCTTCCTCTAGACGAGATCACAGTCGCAGACAGACGCTTGCTGTGAAGCTTTTTGGTGTCGCCTCAAGCAAGATTAGTGTTCTCTCTGTTCATACTGTACCATACTGTACTTTGTTTCATATTTTTGTGGTTAAAAAAATATACATATGGTTTGGAACAGATTAACCTTATTTACATTGAACCTTATGGGAAAATTTGATTTGGTTGGCGACCAATTCAGTTGGCAACCACGTTCGTAGGGGTCAGAACAGATGAACCTTATTTACATTGAACTTTATGGGGAAATTTGATTCAGTTCGCGACCAATTCGGCTCGTGACCAGAATCGTGGGACGAATTAAGTTCGTGAACCGAGGTACCATCGTATTTCTCAGCACTCCAGAAATATTATTAAAAACATCAGCATCCACTATGAAACCTCATGATTCAAAAATGGTGAAAAGTGCATTGTGACCTCACAGTGGACATCCTGCCCTTCTTTAACTGTGTCCTCATACTGGACAAAAGGATATAAGCCACAGAATTTTGTCACACTCCCTCCATGGTTGTCTATAATTTAAAACAAAAGTAAGATCTTTCAAGTGTTAAGAAAAGAGGTCAATATTACCATGGTAATTTTGTTGCTAGAAGAAAAAAATCCTTCTCCAGTCTTGATGGCTTTGTGTTCTGGGGATGGGACATTCTGAGGCCATGTGCAATCTTCTTCCTTCAGTGAGGAAGGCAGGCTTGAATAAACATGTTCTTCGTCATTTTGTAAGCACCTTCTAACAACTTGCAGAACTGTTTCACTGATGCCCTTTGTGGACTGAAGCTGTCTCACAAGATAACCAGCTTTAGCAGACCACTCATACAGAAGACTATCTACCAGGTGACGCTCCTGGTCTAGTTGGCTGTGGAATTGTCCAGCTCGCCCCATAATTTCATCAGTAAGGAGGAGAAGGTTGCCTGCAGTGGCGAGTAAATTCTCTTTCAGCTTTAGAAAGTCGGATGGCTCCTCCAGTGCATCCCGGATGACCTTGTCCACCATTTGGATATTTGCCTTGAGAAAGGCTGCCTTTCTTCCAAAGATCTCCTTTTGGGTGAGATCACTGTTACTTCCAGTGCTATGTGGTATCAATTGGCTTAATCTGACAACATTTTGGATGCTGCTCAAGTATTCTCCATTGAGTCCATTCAGTTGAAGCAAGACGGCTTTGGCTGCTATGGCAAGTTTTCTTTGGAGAAGCTCAAAATGAACCAACAAATTTGGGGCAGCTATTGGAGAGACTGCCAGAGCATTTGCAATTTGAAGCAGAGATTCTGTCAATATTTTGATCTGTTCTGTTTGAGACGGAATCTCATTCTCAGTACCTTGTCCAGCACACAACAGAAATGACAACTTAGCAGCTTCCTGTATTCTAAGAGAATTTTCAGACACTGCTGCCAGAGCACTCTGCAAGCAAAGCCGGTATTTCATTTTAGTTTGTAACTCTCCTAAGGCCAACACATCTCTTCCTATAAACTGATCTACAATATTTAACAATGCTTGGATGGTGACAGACCATAGAATGCAGCTTGCATCAAAACTCTCCTGTTTAGCTAAGTCAGGATGAGATTTATTAATATCCAGTGCTTTTTCAAGCAGGAGTTTTGTCCTGGCTTGTACACAAGTGAACTTAGTTTGAACTCGTAGGAAAATCTCCTGAAGGCTGGGATGCTCAGGGAGCAATTTTCTGTAATCTGAATGGACGACTTTGCCAATTAACTGAACAACAGTCTCTAAAATCTCCATGATCTCATCTAAACTTTGGGTATTGTCATGAGAATTAGAAGGAGGCATAAAGCAAATTAACTGCTTTGCCAGCCTGTACCAAGAACTTACAACAGAAGTCAGACTGTGCTTTGTCTCATCAATCTTCTCAGAAAGCAAGATAGCTGTTTGCAGCAGTTGCTCTGGGTTGAGAACAGAGTTTGCCTCTACCTCTCTAGCTAATCCAATAAAACAAGGGATTAGTGCTACTATTTCTTTATAATGCAACAGTTTATCAGACACAGGTGACCCAACAATTTTTAAGGCTTCTTTAGCTGCATCAACACAACAGTCAGCAAGCTCCAGCAAATCAGCACAAACACCATTAAGGCGTACGGCATCACGTATTCTTGTTGCTGTTATGAGCTGACTAATCAGCGGGTGTAAATCAACTCTTCCAACTGCATCTGCCAGGTATAAAGTATTTCCTCTGGGAAATTCAGGAGAAGGACAATAGGCTGGAATAAATTTGTCCAAAGACTCTACCAGAGATTCTGAGTTGTTTGGGCTGCTTTGTTTTATAACAATTTGTGTACTAAATTTTATAGGATCCTGTGAAGCAAGGACATTTGGAAAGTCTCTGGAAATATTGAAATTACGGACACCATCCCGAAGCGGACTAAGAATATCTGGCTGATTGCGTTCATCTAGCCCCTTTTGGACATTGCAAGCAAACTCCATCAATTCCTTTGCTCTCTTTGAATATTCTTCTTTAGCTTGCAGGCTAGTCATTCTTGCCATACACCAATTTATGGTAACTTCTGTCTGTGTTACAGCATTTTTCAGTTGTTTAATTAAAACCAAGAGTCCATTCCGGAAAATGGGATCTCTGGCTTTGTCCACATGTCTACTAATAAACTCAACTATCTGTGTTGCTTGTATGCACAGTCTAGATGTATGCCACAAAAAATGTTCAAAGTGCTGCATATCTAAAGCTTTTTCACTCGCCTCTTTGTGTCTCATCATCTCCTGAACAGATACATCAAGGAATTCATGCAAGTCAAGTACTTTGTCGAAACACATCATCAGACTTTCTGTTGTGCTTGACCATATCTGAGACAAGAAGTTTAATTTTTTAGACACATCACTATTTCCTGGAAAAAGGCTCATTTCACTCAGGAGAGCAGGCATTGTGGCAAGAAGTCTATTAAACTGGTCTATACACTGTTCAATGTCTTCAACAGTTTCCCTTTCAGTGCATGTAACAAGAATCAAATTGGCTGCTTTAAGCATCTGCATGGAATGGCTGAAGAATGTGGTAATCAAAGGCTTCAATTTTCTTAGGAAGCCTCTCTTTCCAACATGAGAACATGGTTCCATGGCAGCTTCTATCAGTCTCTTCATGGGGTTTTTAATATCAGCCAAATTGTCCAAAATCTGATAGATAACAGCAGAACGTACTACTTGATTAAGATGTTCCAATTTAGTTTTCATGGCAAAACATTCCTCCTTTATGTTTTCCTTTGGAAAGACATCCAATGTGCTTATATCCATTGCAATCACTTTTCTGAATTTCAGTAGATGATGACAGAGTTGGATTAGTTCTTGCTTTAGAGTTGCTCTTGATGAATCAGCAAACAGCATGCAATAAAAAATTAGAACTTCTACATGTAAGCTTAATTTATCTTCATGTAGATCAATTGGCTGTGGACCAGATATAAGGTCCAGAAATTGATGCAAATGCTGGGAAAAGAGGCCATACCTTTCATGCAATTTTTTTGTCCTTCCTATGTTGCTCTGCAACAGGGATATCAGTTTTTTTACATTGCTTTTTGCTAAGTCAAAAATATAATTTTTTGATAGGTTCATTTCCTGCTCATGGGGATACTGAAGGTGGCTGACTTTTGCTGTGAATAACATAGGGATGCTGTTTTTAAGGATCTGCAGGGTTTGAGCTAAATGTTTCCGATGCAAAGATTCTTTAAGATCCCAAAGGAGCCTTTCTGTCAGACTGGTGAGTAACAGCAGAGCTTCTGAAAAAGGGCGAAAAGCACTTAGCACTGCTGATACATCTTCAGCAGAGTCCAGCATTAGCAGGCAGTCTAATAGCCAATGAGCAGCTTGGATTATCCGCCTGATGGTGGCATCATCTTGTGCCTGGAGAACCTTGTAAATTAAATTTTAAAACGAAATAGTAACATCAGCATTTGTTCAGGACAAGTCTCATTTTAGAATGGTCAAGACCATTGCAACAATTTATTTGCCAATGCTCACAATGCTTTTATCCTAATGCAGCAACAGTATCATTTAGGGCCTTTCTCCCCAGCAAAGTTAAAGTGCCATCCACCTATCTTTGAGTTATTTGCTGCCCCCACTGCCAATTCCTATCCTGCCTCTGATTATAAGGATGCAGCTGGAACGCCGGCTTGGATGCTTGTGAGTAGTTTGAGTTAATGCATGAAGGTATGAGGGAAATGGGGTGAGAAGCGTTTCTGCCTGGTTGCCCAAGCACAGACAGCAACCCCAACTTCACTCCCTCATAGTACATGATGGGCAAAGTGATTGGTTGATTCCACCATTCATTGAGGCACCACCCAGTGGAAAAAACAGCCACTCTTCCTAGCAGCCCAGCAGGAATGAGGCAGGCCTAACTGTAGGACTGTCCGTCATCACTAGGCATCTTCCTGGGCTCCTCTTCCTCCTCCGTCTATTCTGCTATAATCCTGGCTGAATAAAGATTTTAAAATCAGATTAGACATAAAGGAAGCTCGGTCCATTTTATTTATGCTTTCTCTGCCCTCCCTTTCCATCCTTTACTTAATCAAGAAATGCTAACTTCCAGATGCCTCTGTGTTCTGTTTAGGAGGCAGATGGGGGGGGGGGGCGTGGGGGAGGAGGAGTGCCCTATCATCTTACTATTAGGTTATTTCACCTTGTACTAAATATGAAAGGGCAACAGAATTAAAACAGTTAGGAATTTAAGCAACCTAGTGATATTGCACAATTCTGATAGACCACCATTTAAATTTACCTGCTGCCAACTGCTTCCATCTTTCTGTAGAAAATGTAAAATGCTGACATCCTTGTAACATATTATATTATAATAAAGAAAGTGGAGGCTTCTCTGAAGGACAAATTTTCACAAAGATGAAAGAGAACAATCATCCCGCTTTCCCTTTCTATAGTGCATTCAAGGCAGATGACAAACTCCCTTGTTGTTAATATCACTAAAGAAAGAGAATCTGAAAACCTTCTCATAATCTAGTAAATCGTTCAGTAAGGTACAAGTAGAACTACTTTCTCTGTACACATTCAGTCCATGTGCTAGTACTATCAACCCCACTAAGTAAACCAGACCAAGAAATCAATTCCACAAGAAGTCTAAAACTACTTTTATTGAGATCAGCTATAATAACAGAATCTTGCAAGTCTGATTGTGCTGCATCTCTTCCTCCTTTTTATGCTTCACCAAATTAGGGAGGTGTCTGAGCAAATTAGGGAGGTGTCACTTCCAAATATAATCTCTATTGTGGACTTAAAATATGTTTCATCCCCCCATTGCCCTGGCAACAGATCTTGCATAGCTCCATCAAGGTTTCCTTACTCTCTACAACTACTACTGCTACTAATAAAGACATGGCTGCATTGCCACTTCAGGAAAGTATGTGTGCAGTCCATAGGCACATTCCAATGGAGATCATTAGATCAGTACAGGTACTGCATGACATACGCACAATGAGTTGTCAACTTCTCAACTGGGTTCTGAGGTTACGTTTTTGGCAGGAATTTTGGATTTTCAACAATTACCGAGTAAATATCTTTGTTGCACGGAGATAATTATTGCTATAATTAGGAAGTGTTTAAAATGACCCCATAGATTCTCTTTCTACTCCATAACTCCCCTCTCAAGTTGAGATAACAGAATGAGGTCCCTGAGATAATGCTCTTTTGGATCTGACAAATATCAGTTGATAGCCAAGCATTTTCTGCTTATGTCTTTTGGTAGAAGAGGCATAAGTCATAGAAAGAGATTATTTATTTGTCTTTTTCTTGGTGTGGAATGTACTGGCAGAACACTACCAAATCATTTCTAAATTGCTACAGATCTAGCCATCCTTAAAGGCACATAGATAGTTGAACATTTGGCAGCCTTTATGTATCTGGGGTTTTGCCATTTGCAGTAGCTTAAATACCCATTCAGGGACATAAGGCAAAGAGAGTAAACAGTACAGCAGAAATCAGTAATGTTCTTTTTTTTCTTTCTATCAAAAGCTTCAGAAGCAACTGGATAGAAGGCAAGGAAGACCTTACTTTAACAACAAGCTTTCATAAATGCTCTGTACATCCCTGACTAGCTGCTATGCCAAACATGCAAAACTATGCTCCAACAGATAGTAATAATCGGGATGCCCTACGTACAGTCACTCATGCCCTTGTTATCTCCCAGATAGACTACTGCAATGTGCTCTACATGGGGCTACCCTTGAAGAGTATCCGGAAGCTTCAGCTGGTCCAGAATGCGGCCGCGCGAGCAATTTTTGGGGCCCGAAGAAGGACCCATATAACACCTTTGCTCCATGAGCTGCACTGGGTACCAGTTTGCTTCCGGGTCCAATTCAAGGTGTTGGTTATCACCTTTAAAGCCCTACATGGCATGGGGCCAGGTTACCTGAAGGACCGCCTCGCCCCTACGCTTTCAACCCGTCCCACCCGATCTCATAGAGAGGGCATGCTCCGGATCCCCGCGGTAAAAGAATTTTGACTAGCGGGGTCCAGAAGGCGGGCCTTCTCTGCTGTAGCCCCCGCCCTTTGGAACATCTTGCCCCCGGGGGTGAGACAGGCCCCCTCACTCCACGCCTTTCAGAGGGATGTGAAGACCTGGCTCTGCCATCTGGCCTGGGGCGGGGAGGGTGGATATCAGAAATGGGGTTGGCTGGCCCCTTAGCGGCCTGGTGAGGCCCTATTGGCCTCTTGGAGTTTTTAGCTTTTTATCTCTATCCTTTTTTTGTAAATTTCTAATTTTTATAACTTTTATAATTTTTAAACCTTTTATAATTTAATTATGTATTGTGATTTTAGTGGTTGTAAGCCGCCCAGAGTCCCTCATTGTAAGGGAGATGGGCGGGGACAAATCAAATAAGCAAACAAACAAATAAATAAATAAATAAATAAAATTTTATGTACTTTTATGGTTCCCACAAGAATCCTTTTTGCAGAGACAGCCAGTTCCTCTATAGAACTGCAAGCATCAGGTTGAATGAGAAGCTTCTGAACATCAAGAAGGATGTTCTTCCCTGATATCAGGAGAGCTTGAGCTGCGGGCACCATCTCCCTCTCAAGGACCTCATCACCAGATTCTTCGGCCAGTCTAGAATGAAACAAAAAATGCGGCACTCAGCTCAGTTCATGGGTGCTGGTACTGTAAACGAACCGTCTGTGAGGTCACGCACACGTGCCACGTATAGCATCATTCTGCGCAGCTCCCTTTTGAGTTGCCAACCTACATTTCCTTCCTATAATATACAAATTACTTGGTGGTTAGGCTGAGCCCAAATTTCACAATTAAAGAGCTTATATTTTAAAATAAAAATTACCTTCTAGCAAGACAGCTGAGTTCTTCAGTAGCTTTGGCTAATTCTTCTGCAGTTGTCTCTAAATCAGCGAAAGCTTCATGGGTAATTTCTCTCTGCTCAATTGCTATTATTAAATTGTAAAGTTGAGCAATCATGGGCAAAATAATTCTCTGCGTGGATTTGGTATAAACAATAGTACTGATGTCATACAGGGAGAAGCATTCTATTGCTTCTGTTTTGGAAATAAGAGACACAATTATCTGAGCTATATTTATTAAGTAAATACACTTAAATATTATGATACATCAAATTATAAAATTCTGAAGGATATTTCAGAGGCAAGCTCTTACAAAAGACCATAATAGAAGCAAGTCTATACTTTATGTATCAGATCCCCACAGATATCTCAATTTTAGTCAGCTCTAATTTTTAAACATCCTCATCCTTTGTCTGACGCTACTGGCATTTCTCTCAACCGTGGTGACATTCCAAAGGCTGAGGAGAAATTTTCATAAGGACTGTTAAATCCAAGCTGTACAAAAATCTATTGAAAAGCCATTCAAAACAAACCTAATTAGCTAAATTGGTAATAGCAATGAGTGTTAAAAGTTGATACTGCTGTACATCAAATAATCTCAAAAATCTCTTTTAAAAAAGGAAACCCAGTAATGAATTGCTTTTGCACTACAGACACTGTGAGTGGGTAGCATTGTTTTGGCTACATAAGCAACATCACTCACACAAGAACATCATAAATAGAATAATAAAACATGCAGTGCTATTTACCAAACTCTAGTTAACAAAAGCTATCCATAAAATCATAAACATTTTTGAAAATTAGAGAGCTGAGAAAGGTATCTCTTCAATAGCACGTCTTCTGACATGTTTTGCAAAAAAAGTGCTTTTAATATTGCTTATCACACAAGAGTTAGCAAATATTTCCTAGGATCATCTCAAATATTCTTCATCTGCCAAACATTTCAAAGTCTAACTATACATATCAAGAAATTCCAATGGACCCAGGGGAAAAGCTGCATGTTTATTTTAGTTATTTATGCATTTCATCTACTACCTCAGTGCAAATGGAGTGTAGGCAATTTTCAGAAATTAAAGCAGACTCTCTCCATTTCCAGGCCTAAATTCTTCGCTCTCCTAATACCAGGCTTCCCCCAAAGTTCCCTACAAGATGATACACCTAGCAGTTTCCCCACTTTTATAGACCTACCATCTCCCCTTCTAATGTTACTTTTCCATCTTGGAAGTAGCTCCAGCTATCAGGGAGATGCCCAGCTCAGACCAATGAAGCTACAATCCTACATGGGGATAAATCTTACTGAACCCAGTGGAACTGATTTCTGAATAGATACACACATTTGAGTAAGCATATGTTACACTTCCAGTCAAAAAGCTCTTCTTAGATAAATCAAGCATTTCTTAACTAACAATCTGGTCCCTATCCATATACATCTCCTACCAGTTCTCTACTTTACCAGTCTTTGCCATCTTCTTCCCATGTGCCATTCTTTGGAGCATAAACAATTTTCCAGTCTCACAGTCCATTAATTAGAAAGCATGGCCTGGAAAGAAAATGAAATAAAGCACTTGGAGCAAGGGAGGAAAAGAAGGATGAAAAGGAACTGGAGTATAAGAAAAAGACAAAAAGAGATTCTAAAAGCTGCTTTCTTCCTCACCCAAAGAGGAATAAGTTCAGATTACTATCAGGGTGGAAGTCAGGAGATAGAGCAAAGCTCAGTGGTTGAACACATACTTTGCAAATAGAAAGTCCTAGTTCAGTCCCTGATATCTCTAGGACAGTTTTCTAAAGATCAAACAACAAGTGATATGAAGCTTGACAACCTGGAGAGGTCTTGTCAGTTAGAGTTGATAAAACTGGACTAGATAGATAAATATTCTGATCCAGTATCAGGCAGTTTCCTCTGAATGGATATATTCCATTTTCTTGATCTATGAGGACACTAAAAAATAAGGTTTCAAATCAACCTGAAAATACAAAGACTCATAGACTGCTGAACCATGAATTCAGTTCGTAATTCTCTTTTCAGCATAAAAGATAAAAATGACAACTCATGTGGTCTTCCTTTTCAAGGAACCATTCAGATAGACACCAGCTCAAGGGAGATGCTTGCAACAGAGAAAAAGAGCGAGACAATAATTTCCTTTGCTACTTAAGGTGGGTTCTGGTAGGTTCTGAGCATGCACTTTTCACTGATACATGCAACATGAGAGGTCAGCTTTAATAAATAATTTACACAGGCTTATTTACTAGTAATAGGAGCCCTGAGAAGATGAGATGTGGTGAATTTCCAAAGCCCAAATGATCAGTCAGTCACAACTGTGGTAGAAATAACCCTGTGTTTACTATTAAAATCCCTCCCCCAAAAAGGAATAGAGAAAAAGAGGCAATAAGCTTTGAATCAAGTCATGGCCTGGTGTGTAGATTGCTCCATATTGTATCTGAAGTTCAGCAGGAGAAATCCTGCATCCATGCCTGAACGACAGGCAAAATGCTGGTTAAAAACTTTAAGCTTTTGAACTCTATACCAACAGTTTAGAAACTAGCAGCGGACAACAGAAATCAATATCGCACACTTTCATGTATGCAAGGATACTACAAGGTGGGAAACTCCTGTTCTTTGTATATCATGGGCTGAAGAACTCAACTCTTTCTATATTTGAAGAAACTTTTTACCATCACCATTTCCCCTATCACGGAATTTGGATTCCATACACTTGTTTGTATGTTTCATTTTCCATGTTTAAGTAAAATAATTTAAATATTACTAATTTAATTGGATAACATAACATGAATATGTAAAACTAGTTTTGCTTAGCACATAAGAGATGCATCATCTGTGTGGGCTTCCTTCCTTTTTCTTTTGCGTATAACAAGCATCTTCAATTTTTAAAAACCTAGGAGAGCCCTGCTAGGTCAGACCAAATGCTTCTAGTCAAGCGCTATATTCCTACAGCAGCCACCAAGGAAGCCCACCAACAGGACAGAAGAAGCAACAGCCCCCCTTCCCCACCGTTGGTACCCTGAAATTCTTACTGACAGATACACTGCCTTTGATCCAACTTTTTGCAGTGTGTAGTCTCTCCCTCTGCCTTGAAGAAGCCTTTATGTGGGTGTTCAGAGTCAGCCCCATCTTGATGGCACTTGATGGCATATAATCAATCAAAATCAATCTCTCTCTGTCAACTGCCAAAGACCCCAAAAGGCAGTGGCGGTGATATGACGTCACCGGAGAAGGTGGGGGCAGATTTTTAAAAATTTAGCCCCGTTCTCTTTCCTCATTTATTTTTTTTAAATTACATTAGCTGCATTAAAGCCTATCAGAGGCTTAGCATATCAATTTTTTATTCCTGAAAAAAGTTGAAAATCACGCGGTCATCTTTGGCAGCTTGAAACACATTGAAACGGTACATTTTCCGGGGACAAAAAGGCACACGTCACACAGCCTCCCCCCGAAATGCCTATGGCCGGCAGTGCCTTGCAGCCAAGCTAGCCTTCCATTTGCCTCTAAAGCCGTCCCGGCAGCTGGCGCTCACCGCGCGTGCACGATACGGCGGACGGCATGAAGGCGCCCTCCCCTGAAGTCCCTTTGCAGCTGAGCTTTACGGGTCGCCTCGCCTCCTCTCTTCCTAACATCCAGGGGGAGACCTGGCGGGGCGCTCCCAGCTATGCCTCAATCGTGACTCCCAGGGTCTCTCAGGCTGGCAGAGGAAGGGGAGCGCGGACCCGGTTCCCGCAGGCCACACCCAGTACTGTAGCGGGATGAAAGCGGAGGAAGGGCGCTCCCCGTGCCGTTTCCCTGCACCCCAAGCGCCCGCTGAAGCGTCTCCTTTGCTCCGCTCCCCACCAACCCTATTCGAAACGCAGCAACGCTGGGCCAGACGGGTCTTTGCTCTGTTTTACGAGGACCCAAAGGAGCGGATGGTCAGCGCCAGACTGCTGTAAGGTTCCCTTCGCCTGAATGGAGGGGATGATGGGCCGGGCAGCAAAAACTAGAACCTCCTGCTCCGCGTTATTGGCTGCAAAACAGAGCGTAAGTATTTTTCGTGAAAACCGGCCTTCCATCCTCCCTGAAACTGGATAGGCTCCGAATCGACCGTACGCCAAGCCGCCGGTGCACTGAGGGGGCGGCGCGGCCAGGGGGCGCAGCTCGCCTGTGCTTTCTGCGTTGCGAGGCCGCCGCCGAGGCTCGGTCCCCGCTGGATCCGCCTCTTTTTGCGCTCAGCGGCGCTGGCCCCGCCGGGGAGGAGTCGGCATGGCAGTGGGCGAGCCTCCGGCCCCGAGGGCGCGCGGGAGCCCGGCAGAGCGGCGGCTGCCCGCCTGCAGCAAACGGGGCCGAAAGTTTGGGCTCGTCAGCGCCCGCCGGATGACGGGGGAGCTGGAGGAATTCGACGGGGGCCGTTCTGCGCCGGCCGCCGCTTCTGGATGCTGAGCCGCCGCGTCGTCGGCATGCAGGCAGCGCTGCAGGAAGTGCCTGCGAGTTCATGCGAGCAGCCTCTGCTCTGAGGCCGCGCTCGCCCAGCAGGTTCCTTCTGGCACGGCTCACGGAGGAATCGGGCCGAGCGATCCTTCCTTCCGCCCGGGGACGCAGCTGTCGGGCTCACCCGGAGCAGGCGGCAGCCCGCGACGCGTCCCAGCGCCAGCTGCAAAGGAGCGCCTCCTCCTCCTCCTCCTCCTCCTGCGATGCCGGGTTGCATTGCTCCTGAAGCCGGCCGAGAGGCGTCGGCTTGCGTGAATGGGTGGGATTTATGCCTTTTTAACTAAGGGCTTCCAGCTCGATCTTCCAAGTGGCCAGTGGCTTTTTTATAAGGATAGCCCTACAGTTCGAGATGTATACGTTTGTGGTGCGAGATGAGAACAGCAGCGTCTATGCTGAAGTCTCTAAAATCCTCCTCTCCACCGGACAATGGAGGAGACTCAAGAGAGACAATCCCAGGTTCAACCTCATGTTGGGCGAGAGAAACAGGCTGCCCTTCGGGAGACTGGGTAAGCAAGCCGCACGCGCGAAGCCGGGCGCGCCCGGTGGGGGACGCAAAGCCCGAGCGCGACCCTTCTGCGGAGCTCTCCGGGAAGAAGGGGGTCCTGGCCGATCCGCCTCCGAGACCCGCTGATCTGTATGCGGCGGCTGAAGTTTGGAAGTGCTGGCGAGAGGGCGGCGGTGGGGAACGTGTGCTAGACCCGGGTCTGCAGATGTTGGAAACGGGGTGTTGTCTGCTGCAACACGGGAGTGATTTTGCCCTTAGCAAGCCGCTGAGACTAGCTGGATGCCAGGTTGCGAAAAGGGTGGTGGTGTATCTGTTTGGGTCAGAAAGTATTGCAAGGAAATAATACAGGTACTGAGATGATTTTTTGCATTTCTTGTTTTAACCGGGGCAGAATCATCTGTTAAGTTAGCATTCTAACTGATATTTTTATTTTTTAATAGTATGTTTACTATCCAGGAAAACCTATATCTGAAATGAAAATAAAATTATACTAATATAGTTTCTACAGCTTTCCTAATATTTGATGCTGTATTTAAGTCTATATGTTAGTGATTTTTTTCCAATTTAAGTGCAACTCCTCTGCATTCTGTCTAGCCATGATTAGGATGCTGGTCATCTATTTCACCTTTGCTGACCCCTTTTAGCACTGAAAAGAAAATACTTTTTTCCTTTTGCTGTAATATTTTATGTTGTTCACCAGTAGCGAACTATTGAGCATGGTTGTGTGAAGGGTCAGGCATCCAACTCTCTGCCTTTTTCTTCAAGTTGGTTTGAACTGGGTGCAGGGTATATTTAAATGGCCTACAGCAGTGTTTCTCAACCTTGGCAGCTTGAAGATGTGTGGACTTCAACTCCCAGAATCCCCCAGCCAGCATGGGGAATTCTGGGAGTTGAAATCCACACATCTTCAAGCTGCCACGGTTAAGAAGCACTGGCTTACAGACTGGGTTCTCTATGAGTTCTGAATTTTAAAGACTGGATAAATTTGTTGAAATGATTCATAATGTAAGGAAAGGGGGGAAAACTCTGGGCATAAGCATTTCCAATTTCCATGAACTGTTGAGAATCACAGACCCAATGATTTTTGTATGTTTACTCAAAGACTGAAGTCCTCATTCACTTGGGAGTAAGCTGCAGGAATCTCAAGTGGGATTTAGTTTTGAGGAGATGCATGTAGTAATGTGCTACGTGTCTCTGTTGGATTGTGACTGGGGCCAGTGTTATGAAAATTTTATAGTGGATTTGTATAGTGATTTTTATTCAAGTGAATTGGGGAATGTTTTTTCCACGCTGGGGAAATCTTTGAGAAATATTAACAATTATTCAATCAAAAAGCAGTTATTTTTTTAAAAAATAAGCAGCAGATTTATTTAACTTGGCATCCTCCACTCCAGCTCCCTGAATTCTCAATCAGTATGGCATAAAACTTTGAATCGAATTGTTAAAAGTTATTGGTTCACTTACATGGACACTGGTCCACATTTCAGTGGAAGAAAATGGATCCTGCAAATTTTCTCTTGCTATAATTTAGAGTATTGGTCTTATTTTCTTCAAGTGGGCTCTTTTAAAGTGCTGTTCATGGAACCTGTGTTAAGCTTTCAAAAGCAAAGAAGAATAGCTTGCTTCTGTATAGGGGCTGCTTATATTATTGTGATGTTAGACAGTCACAACAATCATTCCAGCTACTGTTAAATGCATTCAGGTTTCACTGACATCAGGAGGAAAGCTTTAAAGAGCTGTCCTAGGCACTTGAGTGGCCTTGGCTGGACTCAGAGGCTGCATAGGACTGAGCCTGGTTAGAACCTGGGTGGGACACCTTTAGAGCTGTGTTTCTCAACCTTGGCAACTTTAAGATATGTGGACTTCAACTCCCAGAATTGCCCAGCGAGTACTGGCTGGGGAATTCTGGGAGTTGAAGTCCATACATCTTCAAGTTGCCAAGGTTGACAAACACTGCTCTAGAGAATTCTAGGGCTATAGAGCAGACTGAAGTCACCAAAACCATCCACCCCACAAAGCAGTGGCAAACCACTGTTGCCAAGAAGATGATTTGGTTATCGCACGTAGGCACAAGGAATTGAGTTCAGCTTGAAAGAGGTTGCGTCTTTACATTTATATGCATCATTAACCTGGAGGTCCCATTGGATTTTAGTCTCCATACATAATTGAAGATAAGTCAGTTGATTGGTGTAGCTTCTAAGCACTGTAAATAAATATAAATAAAGTATAGGGTTTATTTATATACAAATTAAAATAGATAATACAAGAAATAAGGGCAGTTACTAAGAGAGGAGCTGGGCTTCCCTCCACTGAATGTGTGTAGAAGTTGGACAGCTCTCTGTCAGAGATGCTTTAATTTGGATTCTTGCATGGAGTAACAGATTGGACCCGAGGGCCTAAATGGCTTCTTTCAATTCTAAAATGGTGTGACTTGCTGAATGTGGAAAATGACCTGAATGACTGGAACAGGAAAACTAAGTCCTGTGAGTATGTTTAGCTAAGGACATTACAACTCAAAGTAATAGCATAGTTTAATAGCATCAATTAAACACTAGAGCAAATCTGTCCTTTTTTGCTTCTCCAGACTACCCCAAGTTTGTGTCCTTCTAATGTGTGAATGAACTACAACTCCATTCTTGCTCACTGATAATGACATACCTGTGCCTCAAAACATCTCAAGAGCACCAGCTTGGGAAAGCATGCTCCAGAGGATGGGATCTGGAGGATTTTAAAAAGGATTTTTGACTAAATATATAGAAAAAAGTCCAGATAGTTGCCAACATTGCCGAACAGCTTCTGCTATTTCTGAAGATGATGGATTCGTCTTGTTAAACCCTTTTAAGCAAGGGTTGGATGATCATGGATGCTGTAATACTAGATTTTTTTACATTGCAGGGGATTGAACAGGATAATTTCTGAAGTTTCTTCCAGTTCTTCTTCTGTGGAGTAAGACTAAAATTAAAAAATGTAACAGTGCTTTGTACACTTAAGATGTAACTTAAGACTAACCTATTTTAGCCTGTAATAATAAGGGGGGTAGAGGAGCTCAAGTTTTTAAAGCTGTAGAAAAAAGTAGAAGAGAAAGCAAACCATCCTACAAAATGCAAAGTATTGCAAGAACTAGTATAAAAGTAATAAATCACACCCAGAGTCCTGCTTTAAAGCAACAAAAAGACTGGTTGTACCTCAAGGACTAACAGATCTCTAGAACTGTTTTTCACCTTTGGTCCCTGAAAAATTATTCATTACATTGGGGTTAAAAAGATATAACCAACTATTTTCATGCAACTTACAGATTTCTATTCCATATAGACATACCTCTTGCTTTCCAAACACTATTCTTGTGGAGTGTGTTTAGAGCAGTTTAACACTACAGTAGGACTTCTCTGGAACCCTTGGGTTCGTTGACCAAAGAACAATTCCTCTTTGAGTGTTCTAGTGAACAGAAAATATCTATTCAGAACAGACCTGGCTGTGTGGACATAACATTGCAGCTGTTATTAAATTTTTATATTTAATTGGACCCTACTTAAGCAAACCAAACAAGACCCTATGATCCAGTGTTTCTCAACCTTGGCAACTTTAAGACGTGTGGACTTCAACTCCCAGAATTCCCCAGCCAGCATGAAGTCCACACATCTTAAAGTTGCTAAGGTTGAGAAACACTGCTATGATCCATCTATTAAAAGAAGGGGCAGAATCATGGAAACTGCCTTGGGATATTGTGCCCATGTGAGACTTCTGCATTGCTCTACTCTCTTGCAGGTGCCCCTTCCCCAGGAGTATCTACTCTGTGATTTGCACCTGCTGCAAATCTTAGCCATGATTTCAAAAGGGGTAAACATTACATTTGCTCCTATTTTTGAAGTTGGAATGAAGTAGACTGGTAATGGATTAGACTCTACCACCAAGAAGTCAGCCTCTCTGTCTCCCCAAGCCAGCATGTTGCCTGGAAATCAGAGCAATTATAATCCAATACATCTGGAGGACATCAGGTTGAAATAGGCTGCTAAGTGATGCTGGCAGTAGTTTAATTTAGAATAGGACAGTTGCTCCAGCAAATGCCAGGCTGCATAATGTCATAAACATTCTGTCTGTGTAACGGGTATGGACTTTTTTGTCCTGAAGGCCATTATTCAGCGTTGGGAGTGTATGAGTAAGCAAAGTAAGATGCTACAATGGAAAATTTAATTTAAAGAAAATATGCTTATTTAAAGGAGGTATTTACTATACATGAGTAAAATCAGCTGAAATGACCAAATAATTAATCACCTTTGCAACAGTAGGTAAAATCTTGTGGAACATTTATGCTACAAATCAGTTATCAGTTATGATGGTGTAAATTTTTGTTTGGCTCCTTTGTCAGATACCCGATATCTTACAGTCCTATGTCTCTGTGACTGAAACTGGAACTACTATAATTTCTGGGCCAGGAAGGGTATCCATGTTATTCTCTGGCAATGAAAACAATTCCTTTTTTTCTGACAGGTATCTATTTATTGTTAATGATAGCTTGGCTGGAGATATCTAGGCTATCTGTCTGTCAGACAGACAGACAGACAGACATTGTTATTAAGAAATGGTTTGATTTTTCTTTTAAATACAGCAGCCCCATTAGCAAGGAACTAGTTTGTGCTACTACAAGGCTTTTGCTGAGTGTTATCCTGTGCCTGGTAACAGTTTTTTCTTTTTCCCAAGTTCTGCCTCTACATTAAAAAAAAAAAACTTGAGGATAATGAACTTGAATCCCTCACTAGTGAAGCAATTAGCAGGCTGCCTGATGCTGAAGAAACAATTATGGGCAGTGACTTCTGGTTCAGGTTGTCTTTGCTACTTCTGATCTAGGTCTTTCTTGATTTGGGAGGAAACTGTTTTGATTAATCTTGCTTAATGGATAAGAAGGGATTGGCATAGGCATAATACTTAATGATTTTCATAATTAAAACTTTTATATAGTGCGTGCAATTTCTGGGTTTGGAGCAGAAATACATGAACATAGCACTGTTTTGCAACACCTTAAACCAAACATGCTTTTTCCTGGGATCACACCACAGCCATGGAGGCGGTGGGCAGCTCGTCATCCTGGCAGAAGACACGGCTGCTTTGCGGAGTTGCCAACAGATGCTCTGTGCTGCACGTGCTCCACAGCAGCTTTATGTCCTCAAATCCAGAGCCCTACCCATCCATAATACTGATCCTTTACCACCACCCAACCCAGTGTGTTGCTCCACGTGTCTTAGGATTGCAGCTCCCAGAATTCCTAGCCAGTGTAGCTAAGTCTAACAAGTGGTGAGGCCACAAGCTTTTGTGAGGCCAAGCTGGCTGCAAATTTGTGAAAGCATTCCTACATATCGGGAGATTGCCAGGTTGGAAAAGCTGGCCAGAGTGGTTTTGACATATCAAGAAAAGAAATGCTTTTTTTATCCCTTATGAAAACTTAAAGAAAAATCTTAGTGAACTGGAGAAGATGTGGCAAAATAATGAAATTATGAAAAGCAAAGTCCCAGCAGCTAGCCAGAAGAATTGAGACCGAAACAATTATGATTGTGGATTAAGTAACATGAGTCAGCAGTGAGAGAGGTCTGTTTAAAAGACTAATGGATTGCATTAGCAGAAGCTTTCAGTCCATCAGCATCATAGGCGGAGAGCAAGTGGCAGAGTTGCATTATGAGGTCATGATTCAAACCTTATGACTTACATACAGTGGTACCTCAGTTCACGAACGCTTCTGTTCACGAACAATTCGGTTCACAAACAGCTCCAGTCGCAAAATTTTGCCTCCGTTCGCGAACTCCGCATCGGGTTATGAACAGGATCCGCGGCCATTTTCCCTCCCATGACACGTGGTCGCGGCTTCCTGTAGGGAGGGGGACTCTCCCTCCAAGCAGTAAGTGCCTCCCCACCCGCCTTCCTGTCCTCCACGCCAGAAGTCACGTCGAGCAAGGTTCGTTTTCTCTCGCTTCGTACTGTACTTTGTGTCATATTTTTGCGGTTTTAAAAAAAAACAACATATGGTTCAGAACGGATTAACCATAATTACATTGAACCTTATAAGGAAATTTGATTCGGGACGTGATCAAAAATCGGTTGGCGACCAAATTCGTAGGGGTCAGAACGGATTAACCGTATTTACATTGAACCTTATGGGAAAATTTGATTCGGTTCACGACCAATTCGGTTCGCAACCAGAGTCGCGGAACGAATTAAGTTCATGAACTGAGGTACCACTGTACTTGTCTCCAGTGTTAAAACACAAGTACAAAAGGATGGAGATTGTATCCTGACATCACTGCATGGATATCATTTTTTATACAATTGTAGTTATCTATGGATGCCTCTGTTCGTGTCCACCTTTCAGAAATGGCACTGGTTTTACTAGTCTCTGATTAAGACGATGATGCACTTTGTCCGGGTCTGGATACACAGTTAGAAAGAGATGATTGATACTTTGGGGTGTTCCACACATAACATTCATTCATTCATGCCCAGTTCCCAACAAGGAGTATTAATGCTGCATGATATCTTTAGGTAATGGACATGAGAGACATTTATGGGAGGGGGAGATTGGCTTGTAGAATAGGTAAGACTGTCTTTTAAAAAGAAAGCAGGGGGCTCTACCGCTGTAAAAATGGACTTACAACCTCCAGGAAGTGAAAACTTAGAAGACATAAACTTGAAGAAGAATAACAATCTTTTAGGGATTTCTGAATGACAAGCAAAATATTTAGGCTGCAATGATTTATTTCTTCTGCTTTAATTTAAGAAAAAGATCAGTGGTTGTGGTTTTCTCTGTCTTAATTGACAAATCCAAGTCTCTGCTTCTGAGATTTCAATTCATCAGAATTGATTAAGATTAAGCAAAACGAAGTAAAAGCTCTGTGGCAGGACTATGGTGTATCCTTCTGAAAAGCACCAGGCTCTAGTGCCGCTGTGTTTTAGGTGAGGTCTAGACAAATAATAATTACTTTTACCAACCGAATTTACTATAAATTTTTAAAATTTTCTTACAAAATGGAAGTCTAACTTTGGAAACCCAGGATCTCTTAATTTTGGCAGTCTGATAAATTGGCAAAAATAAAGAGAGAAGAAACCATCAAGATAATAAAACCAAAATTGTATATTCTGGTCTTAGACTTTTCATATATTTACATTTTTTAGAAAAAAATTAAGAAAACACAAAAAATCAGAAAACCTTCTGCATAAAGGGGTTGTTTTTACATATTACATACAGGTAGTCCCCAGTTTAAGAATGAGTTCCATTCCCAAGGTCTGTCCTTAAGTCAAATTTGTTTGTAAGCCAGAACAATATTATTATATAATACTGTATAAGTAGTATTGTGTAATTAACTCAAACCATTGTGTATTTAACCCAAATTTTGCTACAATAGACTCCATTCTTAACTATGGCTCGTCCATAAACTGGGCATTCTTAACCTGGGGACTACCTGTGTTGAATCGCATTTTCTGATTTATTACTGTTGTCGTCAGTTTTGGTTTCTTTTGAGACTTCAGATTTATCCCCTCAATACATTTCTGATTCTGAAACTGTAGGTTGCTTGGATTAAGAAAGCTTCTTTACTGTTTTACACATTATCTGTATATCGGAACTGTAATGCTCTGATTCAGTAGTTAAGTCTTATTTATAATATATTATATTTATATATTATAATATATAATATATAATATATATATTATAATATATATATTATATATATATAATATATAATATTATAATAGAAAAAATGGAGGAGGGGAATTGAGGAGAGAAGTATACAGAAATCTTGTCTTACTGCATTCATTATTCTAAAAGAAAAGATCTGTTCAAAATTTTTAATGTTTCTAATTTTTCAGAAAAAAAAAACAAAAAGGTGTTGAGGTGGGAATACATGTATTTCCCTCTCTCTCATTACATTTTCTCTCTGCTCCCAATTTTAATTTTATGTGCTAGCAAGATTATTTGGCTGGGCAGGTTCCTCTGAAATTTTTATCCCTCAAGATTTTATTTGTTCATTAACTATTTCTCTTAGTTTATGTTACATTATTATTCTAATGCCTCTCTTAACATCTGGTGCAGCAGACTCCTCCTCTTGCTGATCAAAAGTGCTGGGATAGCTACAGTTTGGGCTTACTGTATTTAAATCAAAAATATACAAGACTTATATATAAGCAGAGTTGCTGATATTTAAAATTTGGCAGTGAACAACTCCTTTTTTGTTTTTAAAAAAGTGGAGATTAATAGTGATGTTATCCGTATAAATGTTTATCTAATTTTTAAAAAAAGCATTTCCAGAATGCAAACAACATGGATATAAAAATTATTCTTCCCTTTTTATAGGTCATGAACCTGGACTTACACAGTTGGTGAACTACTACAGAGGAGCTGATAAACTTTGTCGAAAAGCTTCTTTAGTGAGGTAAGATATTTTTGCTTGCTTGTTTATATGTTACAGTGAGATTCTTGCCACCTTTTGTCAATTTCCTGAAGTTGCATCTGCATCAACATACTCAGGAGCAACGCTCAGCTTGTTTCTGGTTAATAACTGCAACGGTTTTAGGTGTGGCAAAGAGCGTTTGCATTCAAATGTTTATCAAACAAAAAGAAGAAAAAAACAAAAAAAAAGGTGAATACAAATGAGTAGCAAAAGATGGTATGTTTCTTATCTGTAGAAATAAAGAGATTGTGGGTCTTAGTGCATAACCATTCAGCATAAATGTAGACAAAATTAATTGAGTGTTGTGTCCCCCATCTTAGTAAAAGGGTTGTGGACGTTGGTTGGATCTCAGGAATGCAACTCATTTGTGCTTGCTGTTGGGCTGCCTTGTTACTGTGTACATAGTTAGCTTTATTTAAATGTCTCCTCGCCCTTTTTGGAGCAAATCCCTTGGAATTACCCCTCTAGGTTACCTTCTCAGGGCTGCCACCGACAGTCAATTGATTTCAAATCCAGGATGTTTCCTGCTGGCTTATGACTTCAGAGGGCATTGCCTCATTTTCAGATACGGATGCTCAATCATTACTTTCAGGGCACAGATCTTGGGGACGTGGAATGGGTTTTGAATGTAATTTACTACCTTCTCTTCATTTTCCCTAATAGTAGCAAAACAAATACTTTCCCTGAAGGTAGAGCCTTCTTTCAACTATTAAGGCTATGAAACGCCAAGTATCTTTTTTTAAAAAAATGTATCAATAAATAATATGACCAGAGGCATTACTTCATGGTTCTCTCAGAATTGTGCTGCTTGGCTGAAAATTACATGACAGTCCACTCTCATTCAGTGAAAAGGAGTGCTAGAGGGCTTGTTTTAATGGATAATACACATTTGGATTATGTCTGACCTTTATGCTCTGTTGATTTACATATACTAATAAGCCTTAAGGGTATGAAATTCATTAAGTTCAGGTTGGCATTTCTAAAATCTCTGACCTTTCTTGAAACATAAAATAAAATGCTTGTGGGTTTTGCCAAAGTTTTATTGTCTTTTAAGATTCATTTAAGAATCTTGCAAAATATATAGCAAGCTTGCCCTTTGGTTATTAGAAATTTTAACTGGCACAACAGTATCTTTCTGTTTAAACTGTTGGTAAATTTGCTCCCAAACCAGTCTTCCCCAGCCAATTATTTGTAGGGTATTTGGTGTTCGCCAAGTAAATTAGAACTACAGTTTTGATGCTGTCTGGGAAGTTTTTTTTAAAAAAAACTTTTTATTAGAGTTTTGCAATGCTAAAAGATAATACAAACTGAAATCAGAAAGAAAAGAATAGAAAAAAAAAGAAATACAAAGTGCAAAAAAGAAGAGAGATAGAAAAAAAGAATAACGAAGTTACTCCCAATCTTCCTTGCAACAAGTACAGGCAAATTAATAGTTCCCCACCCCCTATGAAATTACATGCATGGTTCACTTCTTCCTATAGCCCCCCACTCCATTCACAATCCAAAAATTGTTGTCATTTCTGTCCAAATGTCGGCAAAAAGTCCATAAAGGGTTTCCAGAATTTTATAAAAATATTCCATATTTTAACCCTGGTCAAACAAGCCAACTTTAAATTCCTTTCTTTTGCTTCTAACAACTGTATTCTTTAGTTCATCAAGCTGCTGTTGTAAAATTGAATCTCCATGCATACTTTCTTTCTCCCATCTCAAATACTTTTTCAAGGTTTTAGAAACCTTTTGTAAATCCAAAAATAAGTCCTTGTCCAGGTCCTTTTTCATCTCTTGATTTGTCATTTGTATTTCCATCCTGAGTGTCATCTCTATCTTGTAATCCTCCATTTCTTTATTTTTCAATATTTCTCCATCAGCTAAGATTTGTATCCCCTCTTCATCCTGTCTATCCATAAATTCTTCCATATTTTTGTCTGTCACATCTTTATAAACTTCTTCAAGAAATAGATTTACAGGTGCAGAGATTATTGCTGTCAGATTTGTTATAAGTTTCTCATCCAGTTCTTCAAAAATCAAGTAGAGAATGCATTATTTCCATCATAGGAATGTTTCCAAAAATAGTTTCCCTATAGTTTTGGAAATAACATGCATTGTGAAATAGGGTCACTGAATTATACATTTCCACATTGTGTTCTGGAAAACAGAAATGATTGGATTGATCCAAATGTGTTGGAGACACTTGCTGGTAATGTGAAAGATGTTTAAATACAATATGTCTTCTAAGAGATCTACAGCTTACAATCAAGAAGACCAGCTAAGATCTCCCTCTCTTTCTATGTAGACTAATCAAGACAAGTCCTGAATTGGTGGAGTATTGCACATGGTTTCCGGAATCCTATGTGATTTATCCAACCAATTTGAAGACACCAGTAGCTCCAGCAGAGAATGGGCTTCATCACCTGATAAACAATTCAAGAACAGATGAAAGGGAAGTCTTCTTGTCATCCTATCAGAAGAGGAAAGAGAGTGGAGAAGGAAACGTGTGGATAGCCAAATCTTCAGCAGGAGCCAAAGGTTAACTTCTGGCAAAGACTCTGAAATGCATTACTTTTATTTGTGTAGCTTTTTATTTATCCAAGAGAAGCTAGGGTGCCATAGAGTATAAAAAACCTGGCTTATTAATAAAGAAGGTCCCCTGTTCAAATTCCAACTTTGCTATTCAATCACTGCTTGGCTTTGATCAAGCCACATTCTCCTGGGCTCCATGGTGGGTTTGTACTTTGTGCTAAGCCACAGTGTGGTGTGTGCTAAGCCACAACCTAGTGTGTTGGTGTGAATTCAACTGTTGTATTTTGTCAAAGTTTTGGGCTTATTGGAATACATAAACTCAGCCATTGAGGCTTATTTGATAAACCATGGGTAAAATAAATCATGGCATAATGTGATATGCAAAGTAAGCCAGAATTGTGTACTGGGAGGCAGGCATAGATTTGATTAAAATTGATAGAGAAAATTAACAGAATCTGGAAAAAGACTCTGATACTAAAGCCAGCTTAAAGTGGTTTCCTTCCCTGATGTCAAATGTTATGCAGTAGCTTTCTTTGACTTGATGTCTTACAGATCTGTTGAGACCATAACTCCACTGAGAAAGATAGCTATGTGAGAAAAGAACTAAGCAAGCCTGCTTTTTGGGGCCCAGTAACTGCAGCCAAAGCTTTACTACTATACCTGGGGTCTAGAAAATTGCTGGTGATGTCTGGAAATACTTGAAATGCAAAATGCTTACTTTCTTTTTGGCTGAGAAGTCAACTGGGGAACAAAAGCTGCCAAGTTTAACCCTGTTATGGTCATATTCTGTAGAGTCTGTATATCAGCAACCATGGTTGTGGTGCTTCATATACAGCTTGATAGAATTTCTTTTGATGGCTTATATGGCTGTCTTCCATATCCAAGGTTATAGGTTAAACTCCAAAATATTAAGCTCCATATTTTGAGGTACAATTCTAAGACTGCTAGGGTTGAAGAAGTGTTGATATTTTTTTTTTAGCGATCCTCCTGTCCAAGTTCTTAACTGTTTTTTTTTGGACTAGGTGAAGGAATTCTCATTTCTTCGGAGGCTACTGAACTTCTGGACTTTATAGATAATCAAGGACAAGTGCATGTGATTCAGAAATATCTGGAGAAGCCTATGCTCTTAGAACCAGGTCATCGCAAATTTGATATTAGGTAACAATTTCCTTTTTAAAAAATATTTTGCATCTAAGATGCTTCTCGTTAATTTTCTGTCAATTTAGATTTGTTTAGTAGCATCTCAAATGCAGTGGATATGTATATTTCTATTGCCTTTTTTTTTAGTTTGATGTAAATATTGATTTTTTATTCACTTTAATTACCGCACATTATTGAATACTTGTTATTAAATCTGATTCTTCTGATTTGGAATCTTGATACCTGATTTTTTTAAAAAAACTATATAATGTGTCTTTTTTCTAACTTTTAGAAGTTGGGTCCTAGTGGATCACCAATATAGTATCTACCTCTACAGAGAAGGCGTTTTACGGACCTCTTCGGAACCTTACAATAGTGCTAATTTCCTGGACAAAACCTGTCATTTGACCAATCACTGCATACAGAAGGAATATTCTAAAAACTATGGGAGATATGAAGAAGGGAATGAAATGTTTTTTGAAGAGTTTAATCGGTATCTGATGAATGCTTTGAACGTTACTTTGGAAAATACAATCTTACTGCAAGTCAAAAATATAATAAGGTAATATGTTTGTCTTTTATTTTTCATCCCAGTCTACCTCCAGGAAGCAAAACCCAGCGTTCTTTGCACTGTTGTTATTCATATTTTATCTGCACTATAGCAGCCTGGGAGCAGAGGCTAGGAGGAACTGTATGGCCAAAAACATCAAATGTGCTCTCTATAGCTGTGTGAAGTCTCCCTTGGAATTTGAATTGTGAATGTGTCAGCGAGTGGGGAAAAGGGACAGGAACTTTCCAGACACACACACACACACAGAGTTTTTCTCTATTTACAGTGATATTTAATATATGCAGGGGCTTTAGCTGCTGTTTCACTCCCTCCCTTTCTTGACACAGAGAGTATCAGCAGTCCCTGCTAACCAAAAATAACTCTAGGAATATCTAACAATTTCTTCCTCCATTACTTAATGTTTCTGCCTTTTCTATGTTTATAGTTGTAAGGAAGCTTTCATTAGGCACAAAGCTTCTTGGTGTCTACTTTATACTGAGCCTGCTTTCAGGAAAAAAACTTTAATGTGCATCATTAGGATGACGTATATCATCCTAAGTCCATCACCCTGCCACAGAATGCTGCTTGCAAGTTTGTGCTAAAAGTAGAAAGTTTAAAAATGTAATTCTGAGTTCCTAAAATAAAATTCAATTTGTTTGTAGCAAGTTCTAAACAATTCTAGAAGGGAAATTAAGTTACCTTAGCTATCTGTCTAAAGAAAACCCTCCATTGACAGCTTCATTGTAAGTTAAAGTTTTGCCTAATTTTGGACAGTGTAGACTTTAGGTGTTGAATACAAAATCATTTAAAATCCAACTTGTTGGGCTCCAGATATGCTGGACCTCAACTTCCATAATTTCCCAATACCTTGGCCAGTACAGTTATACGGAGTGAAATCCAAAACACCTGGGAAACAGGGGTTGGGGAAAACTGCCATAAATACTTAACTGTTCAGACAACATATTGAGTAAAAACTAAACAAACTACATTGTAGATTTAATGCAATGTCTGAACCCATCCAGTGAGTACATTGTGCCACCTAATCCTTCTCAGTGCCTTAACTGTTATTTTAGGCAAAGATACTCAGTATTTGGCATTTCTTTCTAGTACCCTGAGAATTCAGTTTAATATATTGTAGGTGTTGGGCAGATCATAATTTAAAATAATTAAGTGATGGGATGTTTCATTCTATTCACAGAAGCTGCCTTATGTGTATAGAACCTGCTATCAGCACCAAACATCTTCATTATCAGAGTTTCCAGCTCTTTGGTTTTGATTTCATGGTGGATGAAGACATGAAGGTTTGGCTAATTGAAGTCAATGGTGCTCCTGCGTGTGCCCAGTAAGCATCCTTCTAAACTTCCCCATGAATGTGTGAATGGTGTCATAATGTCTTCCTTGGAGTGTTTGGTAAAACTGTTTTGAACTGATAAGGCTGTCCATAGCCGGCGTTTGGTAGGTGGACCATAGGTGCCAGCTTTTCTTCCTTTCCCACAAGGCTGGCTTCTTATTTATTTGATTTATATAGTTGCCCATCTCACATTCGTGACTCTAGGCTGCTTACAAAATTCAAATATAAACAATACCACCACCACCCCTAAAATAGAATAACAATACAAGCATAAAAAGGTTAAAAACAATTAAAACAGTTTAAAAACCATACAGTGCAATCAATGGGAGAGCACAATCAATTCAGGAACAGTACAACCATTTTACTGTTATATTACTCTGCACCACTATCTGATCCTCAGGCCAGATGGCAAAGCCATGTTTTCAGGCCTTTCTGGAAAGCCATCAATCAATGTTGCGTTCTTACACTGCTGCTAGGGTCACAGTGTTACAGCCTGCCCTACCACTCATGCCTACCTTGGATATTTCTCCCTCCCTTAACACATCTATTTTTTCCTTGCCTGGTGCTCCAAACAGCCCTGCTTGGTTGGCTGTAGATGCCATTGTAAATTCTTACAATGCACCAAAATATTTTTGTGTTGGGAATATTGTGAGATGGCTTAGAGGAGGCAAGATCCATTGGCCTGGTTGTGGCTTCTGCTCATTCTAGATAAGGCCATCAAGAAAGGAGGTGGCCAACTGGAGAACCCTCTGCCTGACTATCCTAAACTATCCCTCCTCTCTTCTAGGGAAAAGATAAGGTGGGGAAATCAGATCACATTGGAACTATGTGGTAGACAGTAATAATTTAGGAGATCTACATGTTTTGTGCTTTCTTATGCTTGTATTATGCTCGATAGCTATGAAAAATGGGCAACAGAAGAGCTTTGGCTAAGGAATACATGGGAAGGACTTCTCTGTCATAAGCTATTAATGTAGGAAGGGGCCTTTTATTTACTGGTTCATCTTGCCCTAGGATTGATCTATAGCTACTTTTCAGGGTGTTGTGGCAGAGAGATATTTTCCTGCGCTGCACGGTCAGATTGATGCTTGTGTCTTCTGAATAAGAACATGTACAAAATAATACTCTACCATTGTTCTTGGAATCACTTCTTAGAGTAGAGGAAAATGAGTGCAAGGCTGGCTGAGTTTGAGGTACTTACAAAAATATGGATAAAGACTTATTGGACAGCAAATGACCTCCATCTGTGGCATCTGTATGAATGGATGCCTTTCTTTTGCTTCCAGAATCTGCTTTTAAATCTTTTCCTGCTGGGTGTATTTGCAGGCAGAAGCACAAAGGAGGCCACAACTGTTGTGTGCTGATGAAAGAGAAATCCAGTGTAATCCCCTGAAATGCAAAAGGATCAGTTCAGAAAAGACTCCCCCAGTGATATGGTTTTATTTATCACTCTCTTCTCAAGTTTCCCCTACTTCACTGGAAAACTAATTGAAAGTTGTTCTTGCCTTCCCCTGTCACAAAAGGAAAGTGGAAGAAAGAGACTATGAACAACAACTAACCCTACCCTCCTTTGTGCCAAAAAGCTCAATTGGTATCTAAAGACAGTTGCATTTCATGCCTGTTTGTAGTAGCCCCAGATGCTATTTTCAGCAAGGCTATCATGAAAACAAATGGCCCAGTGATAAAGAACAAGGGTCTTGATGAATTCCTAGATCCCTGGCCAGCTTGTCTTTCCACCTGCTGCCTGTGCATGTGTTTAATGCCGTTTATGGGACGGTTGTTGACATTCATTTTAGATCCTTGCAAGTGCTTGATTGACTGGGAGACTGAAATTTCTGCTCCTTCCAACACAATAATATCAAAGGATAAAATTTTCATCTTTCAGTGGAACCCTACAAACTTTATTCTGAGCCTAATTTAGATCGGCTAACATATTATAAATAATAATCATAATGAAATTATGTAAACTCAGATCTCAGCCATGATATTGTCCCTTGCAGCTGAATTAGTTTATTAATAACACAATGTAACAAAAACAAATTAAAAAAATTAGGTTATAGATAAACAGTGGAAGGAGCTTTATCAGTCTCTTACAATAATGTTAATAAGAATATTATTATTATTAATAATAATAATAGCCAGTTTGGTCTAGTGGTTGAGGCACCAGGCTAGAAACCAGGAGACTGTGAGTTCTAGTCCCACCTTAAACATGAAAGCCATCTGGGTGACTTTGGGCCAGTCACTCTCTCTCAGCCTAACTCATTTCACAGGGTTGTTGTTGTGGGGAAAATAGGAGGAGGAAGGAGCATTAGGTATGTTCGCCACCTTGAACTATTTATAAAAAATTATAAAGGCGTAATAAAAAAAATATTTAAAAAAATGCTGTCCCAAATTTTAATTGCTGCAACATCCCAGCATCCATAGGATTTTTGTGATTTCCCTCTCCAATAGTGAAGAGAGGACTTTGGAAGAGGAAATCCAATATCAGAGTTTTCTTGCTGTCACCTTTGTCAATCTCCAAGCCCAGCTATTCCCAACTTGGAAAGTTTGGCTTCAGGAAGGCTCCAAAAGACTCACTGTGGAGCTTCTACAGTGAGCTAGGGTTCTGCTGGATTCTACACCCTCTTAGTGCTCATTGATTGATTATGTGCCATCAAGGTGGTATCAACTCTTAGTAACCACATAGATGGGTCTTCTCCAGGATGGTTGGTCTCCAGCCTGGCCCTTCAGGTCTCAGTGTTGTACCCACACCACTATAATCAAGTCCAACTGCCTTGCATCTAAATCTTCCCCTGCAAGGAAAGAGCTTTTGAAAAAAACCAGGATGAAGATGGAGAGATACAAATGTCTCTAACTTTACTTGTGCCCTGTTGGCAGAAGTCCAGCACACTGGATTCCTTGGAGCCTCTGGCATCAGAGGTCTCCAAGGACAAGTATTGGGTAGTCCTGTTTCTATGGCTCTAACAGCTATTTATGAGGTGGTGAAAAATAAAGCAACAAAAAATAAATGTGCTCGAGTCAGGACCACAGAAGTAATGATTTAACAGTTGGGATCTATTCTTGTCTTCTGGAGAGAGGTTAATTCCTATGGAACAGAAGAACCCCACACATAAAATCTACATCTGCTGTAGCTATCAGGAAGAAATGTAGAAGCTTCTGAGCAGCATCAAAATCAGTAAGAGAGTGCTCCTTGTGAAATCAGTTTGTTGACGGGGTCAATATTGCAGTTATTCTGGATCAGTGTTTGAGACTTTAATCAGTATTTTAAATGTGTAATTTTAATTACTGTTTTCCACCTTTTGGTTTTTTAGGAAACTTTATGCAGAGCTTTGTCAAGGTATAGTGGATGTAGCCATCTCTTGCATCTTTCCTCTAAATGACACCATTCAAAAACAGAGCCAACCATCCGTATTTATAAAGTTGTGATGATTAAGATAAAATGAACACATGGGAAAGCTGCCACCTGTTTGGACCCAGGGAAGATCAAGAAACATTGAACATTGAATCTGCATGTCATGCCAAAAAAAAGAAGGGAAAAAGTGGCATAATTTTTTTTAATTTCAGAAGAGGAACAGCTCTCATCAACTCCAAATGTTTTAAAACACTATTTCAATAACAAATCCTGTAATCGAAGCCAATCTTTATGTTTGAGGACAACATAATCTTTTTTTAAATTTAAGCAGAATCAGGGGTATGATCAAGTTCATCTTCACCTATCTTTTTCCTTCTAATTTAATAAATTATTTCAGCAAATGCAAGTACCAGTTTCCTTGAGAGGCTGAAGGTTTTTCCACCAAGAGTTGTAGATTTTTTCTTTCTTTACTTGCTACAGTTCTAGTGCCTTAGCTTTGTTCCCAATAACTCTCCAAATCTGCTTTGTTTGTACAGTGTTCCTTTTAAACTAACATAAAAAAGCTGCCCCTGTTTTGTGTGGTATAAAGTTTCTTGAATATCTTTGCCTTTATACATATATTTGTTCATTTTTTAAAAAAAAATGTTCTTTGCTGGAAATTAACTGCAGGAGACTGCAATATCCTTTTTTCTTCTGACAAGCTGGCACAATTGCAAAATCCTATTATATTCTTTTTTTCAAAAAAAACCTCATCCCTTTGCTTGTCTGTTTGGAAATTGCTCTTTGCTTATGGAAATGTTTGTGAGATACTAAAATGGAAACTTTTAAAGGCCCTTGAACCTTTCCTTGTTTGGCAAATATTGGTTGGATTCATGCATTGTAATGAGCCACAATGTGTGAATTCACCCAGTATAGCATCGTCATACATGTAACCCAGGCCTTATGTTTTATGCTTAAAATCCTGGCTCCAGTAACATAGCCATTGTACCTCAGTTCACTTGTCATAGCAAAACAATGGTTTGATTGTTGGAGTCCCCATTATTCCATCTCTTTCTATCATTTGTGAATTCTTATTCCCTTTCTGGTATATCCAATCTGGATAAACTGATGATTATCATATCCAGGGCAATTGAGTCCAAATCGTAACTGAAAACCCAGTTCAGACCATGTGCAGGAAGCAAACTGGAACTACAGTAGATCATAGTTTGAGGGAAGGTTGTTCATGCCTCCCAAAAAAGTGGCAGGGCATTTGATTTGTCCAAGGCCTGTATTTCTTGCCAGCGTTAAGTAATCCCAAAATAACGCAGTTAGGTTCATGTATTGTACCAAGCTATAGTTTGTGGCTAAATCACAATTGGTTGGTTGCATAAGCTAAGCCAAATGAAACAAGTTACATAATGGCTTAGCATATTTTAACTGAAAGCCACTTTGAATGTTTTGCCTTACTGGAAAAGTGGCATATAACAATCAGTAACAGTACCATGCATGAACCCAGCCACTGTGTGTGAGCAGTCACCAAGTGGAGACTCTTCACTCAGAACCAGCATTCTCCCTCTTGCTCCCCTAGAGAAAAAGGGAATGTAGAAGGAGAACAGCTAGATCTAGGGAACTTGCTGCCAATCCACAGGAAGTGAATGGAGTCTGGCCAGACATCGCTCATGTCTTCATTTCATTGGCCCTCTTCTAAAATTAGAGCTGTGCTGGATATGCAAACTTACATTAAGCAAGAATACACTCAGTGAAGCAACGTAATTGATTTTTTTTTATAACTGATACTGCAAAATTTTATCTCAGTATTAAAATAGAGCTTTCCCAAAGCTATTTCATAATTTCTGATATCCGTAAATCAGGCAGTCTCTTTATCATAATGAGAAGATTGCTTCTCATTATCACTCTGAGATAGTTTGTGTATTCTTAAAAGGCATGTAATCCACTGACATTCCCATCTGCAAATTAACAATTTTATTTTAGGGTATAATTTATAGTATAAAAACAGACTTACAAGAGTGCTAGTATCAATCTTAAATATAACAAGTTAGTTAGGCCATGTGCAATGGAAAAAGCATACTACAACATTTAAGACAAAGATTCTCTTAATATTCAAAGAGGTAGGCAAAATAGTTCAGATTTCTTGTGTAGTCTTAACTGTGTACTGCCACAATTCCTTGGGAAAAATGGGGGTGTAACTATATAGCTAATACTGTACTGTAAACAATCTATAGTCTATTTTAGTGTCTTCAGAATGTTTAGCAGAAGAGAAGACACTGACTGCAAATGTGTACCCTGAACTTATACATACCTACTTATAAATAAGTTCAGTAATTTGAAACTTACTTTACCTACGGGTTCTTAGGGTCATAGCCTTATGCTGAAAATTCAGGAAGCCACAACACACTTTGCTAATATTTCTTGTTAAGATCATTATAGACGTTATATAAATTACACTGTTGTTCTAGATATCATTGCATGTTGCATGCTGTAATAGTTTAGGTCAAAGTTGTGGGTCAGTTTTCTAACTTAGGAAAAAGGAATGAAATTAGCCATTTATTAGTGGAACAACGTGCATGGCCTGGCAAATGTAAACCACCCAGTCTTGCTTCTACTGAAGTCAGATAAGGAAGATTGATTGGATAACAATATTGGGGACTGTTGGATGGGAGTTGCAGTATTATTGCTGCTACTAATTATTATGTTCATAGGGTATAAATCCTATTGTACTTAGACTGACTCAGATTGGATGGGAATTACAATACTACTACTACTATGATGTACGTTCATAGAATATAACTTCTGTTATACTTGTATAGACTAACACAGGCCCATGCTTTAAATCTGCAATCATATGCCCAGGAAGGTAGAAGAAATTCCATTAGGATTTAAAACCAAGGAAAGATGTTGGATCAGGATGGTACTATAAATCTGATTAATAACAATAGAGTGGGGAAAATGTTTACATACGAGAGAATGTGGTCCTGGCTAGAATTCATGGAGAGCCACACGGGCAGGGTAGAGGCGAGGAATGGGCAGGACCAAGCAAAAAACCGTCTAGGGACGCTCATACTCTCTCTGAGCCTTTCAATTTTCTCTCTTATCTAACTCTCTCCCATTATGTGGGGAAAGATACTTCTCAAAGTTCTGAGTAGATCCCTTGCACAGGACTTTAGAAATTAGGCCAAAAGCAGATAGTCTGTTCCTTCCTGCAGGAATGATTGATAAGGAATTGCAGGCACATTAAACTAAACATTGGTAACAATTACAGAAAAAAATGTCATGAATACCAGGCTTTTGACTGACTAGCTTGCAAGTATGTACTCTGAATATAATGAAATGATGTTTGCCTAATACAATTTATGTGGAATACTTGCAAATGTTTCTCCTAAGGGATGGGATCGCTCAAGACTTTTGCTTAAGTCACAACAAAATTTTTCAGCTGAGGATGTTTGCTTTGCCATGTTCATTTGACATTAAGAGAATCTATAAATTTTGGATGTCATAGCAAACCAAGCTAGCTATTGCAGTGTCCTAAGTTTTCCAGGTAAGATTAGTTTGAGAACTGATGTATTGAGGCACATCCTTTCAGTTCTTGTTTGCAATTACTAATTCTGTTGGCATCCAAGTGTCTTTACGACATGCCTCACTTTAGTTTTAGCTAGTGGATGCTGAAATGTTAGTGTTTCTGTTCCTTAAAAAATAACATACTTTTCTATTTATTGTAATCAGACTGCCACATCTGTTTCTCCATTAATTATGATTTTCCATTATTAATTTTTATAGTGTTATTTCAGTGGCTAAAGAGGCAGGATGTAACTATCAGTGAAACTACTAAGATTTTCTTGAATTATGTATTATTTGCATTCAGTCTTTTCATAGGCAAAAAAATTACAATGCAATATTATTTTTTCAAATAATAGTTGATAATATGTCACTGGGTCCAAGTAGACAGTTTACAGTTATACAATTGAATTTACATGGCAATGGGATACGTTTTTGAAAAAAGTGGATAATAGAGATTTGGATGTTGGAAGTTCTGCCAACTTACATTGCCCTGAAACTTCCTTTACACACACACATTGTATAAGTTAAGACAGCACGCAAAGTAGAAGCTATACAGGATAATTTTGTGAAAGAATTCACAGATGCAGAATTTACTTTTAACTTTTGGGCTCAATGTTTAGTATTGTTAAGTATTTGGGAAAGTCTTGTATAGAAATATTAAGATAGCACACATGATTTTTTAAAACAAAATCTCTTAAAAGGGCTGTATTCCACCTTAAACAATTATCTGTATGGCCTTTTCTGATATTGGGTATATATTTTATACTGTATCTGATTTGTGCATCTTTCATAATGTGATGGAATCATGCATGCTGATGTTTATTAAGCAGTCAAAATCCACTGGATAGTAGATTTATTCCAACAGAATTTGGGAACTGGGGATCTACAATCCTTCAAAGCAGTAAGTAGTAAAAGCACTAAACTATAAATACTCATATAGTCATACGTTTGTTCCATAAAATGATTGAAGTTTTGTATACAGGTAGTCCTTGACTTACGACCACAATTGGGACCGGGATGGCCATCATTAAGTGAGTCACACCTGATTTTACGACCTTTTTGCTGCGGTCATTAAGCAAATCATGTGGTCATTAAGTGAATCCAGCTTCCCCCATTGACTTTGCTTGTTGGAAGTTCCCTGGGAAGGTCACAAATGGTGGGTCACATGACCCTGGGACACTGCAACCGTTGTAAATACATGCTGCTTGCCAAGCACCTGTCAGGCCCAGCCCAAGAACAGCGATGAAACAGTCGAGTAGAGTTGCTTACACCTTATAGAAAGAAACTTGCCAAATTAAATCTATACTACAGCAACTAGTGGATATACCCTGGGAGATTCTAGGGAGTGGCTACCCTCAACCTCTTAGTCTTCCCATACTTCCCCTGCAAACTGTCTTTTGTCTCCTTTGCCCTGCTGGAATGCACCCGGTCCTTCCTGATAGCCTTGATCTCCCACATCACTCTCCTCCTTGTAGATGCATTTCATCATGGTGCCCAAATTTTGATCACATGACTGGGAGATGGTGTGACAGTCGTAAGTGCGAGGACCAGTCATCAGTTGCTTTTTCCAGCACCGTCATATGTTGTAACTTTGAGCAGTCATTAAACAAATGGTCATAAGTTGAGGACTACCTGAATTAGATACTGGCAAAAATATTATCTTAAATAGAGTTTGTTAATGAATGAATAAATGAATGAACCTGATTTTTTTCTATAGCAAATATTTAAAAAAATGAGGTTTTGTGTTATGTCCAAATGTTGGTGTACAGTATCCCTTCACATAGTTTGATAATGCACTGACAATAATGAGGACAGGAATTCTGGATACAGCAGTTGAGGAACACTGCTATAGAGCCACGTATAGCTGCCAATTAAATAAATAAAAGACATAAATACATAAGCCCAACCATTTCATGAATAAAGCATTACTGGTAAGCTGATATATCTATGCCTTTTCAAGTTAATACCTGTTATTTCTATTTTTTAAATACAGTTGCACTGCAAGGTTTATTAATGCCACTTCGTTTTATTTAATTCTACTTTATATGGCTGGAAGCAGTGTTCCGTGATGGGTTGCTTTGACAAAAGAGTTGAAAAGATTTGCTCCAATAGTATTTGACCAGAATACAGCTCGGTGGCTGCGTAGTAAGTGTAAAAACTGAGTTGAGGCCACTTCGCACAGAGCTCCCCTCTCCGAAGACAGGCCAGTGAGTTGCCATGAACCCCAGTGTTTTGCAGTGGATTTAATAACGTATATTAAGAATGAAACAGGTTGTTTCAGTCCTTTTGGAGATGTTTCAAGGTCAAAACACTCCCCAAATAGTTGAAACAATTGTTTCAGATTTGTAAAAAAAAAAAAAAAAAAGTTTTGCAAACTGAAATGATTCAGCTTTTTGAATTTCCACAATTCTTTTAAGCAGTGAATTGCACGCCAATGTATTTAGCTGTTGGAGTAAGGGGCTCAGTGTGGCACAGACATCTATCTCTTTATGCAGTGGGACTTTCTCTTTCATTTCCTCCCCCCTGTGGGGCCCCCCAGATCTGCTCTACAGATTCCCTCATCCCTATAGAAAAAATTGGGAGGGGGGGAGGCACTTGGGAACTTGCATGAAAGGGAAGACCAGTAGATAAAAATAAAAGAAAATATTCTCCTGATGCAGATAGGATAGTGACACTGAAAATATATTTTTGAAATTACAATAATTTTAAAATAGAAAATACATATGGCACCAAACTGTAATTCTATGGATGTCTATTTAGAATAGTCCCCCTTTTTGTTCCCTGAGTCTTTCTTTAAAAATAAGCATGCATGGGAGAGAACTGTTAGTCATAGGTTGACACCAGATTTGTTTCCACTAATTACCTATTTTGACCTGGTTTTGTTTTGTTTAACGATATATCTGGGGTCCCCCAACTGAAGTCTACAGATGGAAGAGACTTGGAAAGAGAATGGCCATGGAGAGAAAATAGGAAAGGCAGTTATACAAAGGTAGATTTCTAAGTAATTTTGTCACCATTCTTTCTTAAGAAAGCCTACTGGTGTAGCTTACCAGGCTAGAAATCTGGAGACCATGAGTTCTAGTCCTGCCTTAGACATGAAGCCACCTGGCTGACCTTGGGCCAGTCACTCTCTCTTGGCCCTAGGAAGCAGACAAGGGTAAACCACTTCTGGAATCTCGCCAAGAAAACTGCAGGGACTAGTCCAGGCAGTCGCCAGGAGTCAAGACTGACTCAAAGGCACACACACACGTGCATACACATGCACACTAAAGCTTTCCCTTAGTGTAGATCACCTGCTGGATTTCTATCTTTTTCATACATGCATACCCTGCCTTTCCTCTAGGAGCTCAAGGTGGCATGTACATCATTCCCTTCTCCCCATCAGAACAATCTGTGAGCTAGATTGGGCTAAGAGTGCATCACTGGCCCAAAGCCACTCAACTTCTGTGGTTCAGGGCAGATTTGAACCAAGGTCTCCCTGGTCCTAGTGCAACAACTTACCTCTACACCACACTGTTACGGAGCTGATGAAGGTATAGCTCCTCTTTGATGAATCAAATGGCAAATATTTAAAATAATAACCTCTCCTAGAATGTGACAGAAACCAGCAAAAGCCTTCCTTTCCTCCTTGGGATTTTTTTCCACCCCTTTTTTTGTGGTGAATTATTTTAACTAACTGGAGATTGTATTAGGCTCAGCTCCACCACCACTCCCCTAACTTTTTTTTTTTTTAGAGGATAAGGTAGAAGAGAACCATTGTATGTGTCTGACAGGCAAGATGCTGTAAAGTTAAGAATATTAAATGAATATAAATATGAATGTACTTATTCAATGGTTAGGTTTTCTATTGCTGATAGAGACATATTGAAACTTTATTGTAACAGTAAAATACTGCTTTATTTGTAGGAAAGTGCTAGTTTAAAATTACAATAGCTATGCCTACAAGTATAAAATATATCCCAACTACAATTTTAGAGGATGGCATACAGACTATTACAAACATGTTCATGCTGTTTCTGACCCCAAACCAAATTAACTCTGTGGTCAGGCTTCCATATTATGCTATGTGCAAATGTTCAGAACTGAACACACTCTCTCTAAAGTTACATCATACTGATTTTTTTGTCTGTCTTCAGAAAGTTATAGTGTGGTTGTGTATGTTTGTGTCTGATGGAATATATGACTGTAAGCAGTGCATGTATTGCTGATATTTGTACTCAAACCTCTCTTAAATGAATTAAAAATATAAACTCTGATTTTATTTGTGGGTCATATGTATGCGTGCATGCATGTCTCAATTAATAAAGATACATTAAAATATATGAAAGCATGGGTACATACATCTAAGTAACCTATTTGCCTTTTAAGAACATTATCTAGTCCTCCTAAAAACTTAGCTCTATGCTCTATTATTGTATTACTTTTTTAAATGGATGGGGCAATGCCACAAAGTACACAGTGCAAATGTGATTATATATAATTACCTTCCTCTGATCCTGCACAATGTGTATTAGGTCAACAGCTGTTATTTTCAAACTAAGCTCTCATTTATATTTACTTAATAACTGAGATTCTGCTTGGCATTCATATAAAAGTCTGAACACTAATTTGATTTAAACTGCCTCCTTCCATCCTTCCTCCTTGCCTATACTTCATCTATATATTACCTAACCTGTTCTTAATAGAAATTTTCAATAAATGGTTCTGCCTATATCCTGTATTAAGCTATGAAAAAAAATTCTATTGAATAATTTTACTCTGGCTTTTGTTTTGTAATTCATAGGCATTCTATTTAAGTTTAAAAATTACTCCAGTGCTGGTATTTAACACAAGATGCATGAGATAATACTAGGGATTTATTTATTTATAAATAAAATAGATAAATATTCATTGAGTCAGGCAGCCTTATAAATATTTATATAAGTTTTATAAAGTCATCCAACTCCATGGCAACCCTGGGTGACTTACAACAAAAGAAACATACAAAACCTATAACAAAGGAGAAAAAATGCTTTCCATAAAAGAAAAGCATCTATTTCAACATACATAATCCAATAAGAGATTCATCACATACTCTAACCCAAGATCTGGGGGCAAAGCCATATTTTTAAATACCTTTTAAATGAGGGGCGTATAACAGCCTACAGATTTCTGGGGGGATGCTGGAACCCAGAGCATGCCAATTCTTTCCAATCCAATTTGACAGAAATGACTGGGCAGTTCCTCAAATATGGACAGTTCCTCAAATGCTACAAAGGGCTTCACAGGTGATAACCAGCACCATGAATTGTACCTGGAAGCTAAAGGGCAAATTCCACAGCTCATGAAGCAGAGGTTTTACGTGGGCATTCTGTGGCATACTCATTATTGCTCATGCTGCTACCTTCTGGACCAGCTGCAGTTTCTGAGTGGCCTTCAAGGGCAGCTCCCTGTACAGCATATTGGAATTGTCCAATGCAAGGTGATCAGGGCATGAGCAATTGTCTGGAGGGCCTCCCAGTCCAGGTGTGGGTACAGCTGGTGCAAAGGATGGACTTATGTGAAGGCCTTCCTAGCCACAGCTGCCACCTGCTCTTTGAGGAAGAGTTACGAGTCCAAGAAAAACCCCAGATTATGCACCAAACCTAAATGGGGAAGCACTACCTCACCCAGGACTAAAGGTGGAAATGTAGGATTTCCGGATTGGGTGGCCCAAATACTAACAGTCATTTGATCTTAGTAGCCTTGTTCCTCCCTATCCAGACCATCAGAGCCTCCAGAAACTGACAAGATCTTGACAGAATCATTTGGTTGGCCTGACGTTGAGATATACAGCTGGATACCATCAGCATATTGATAATACCTGACCATCAGCTCTTTGAGATAGGTCAAGTCAAGAAAAATACACAAGAACTATTGAAACTCTATTGTTAAAGGGCATAATAAAATCTTGAAAGCCTGACAGAGATTTTCACTCCTTTTATCAAAGAGAATCAAGGTGGGGCAATCTTGAATTTCTTTCTCATTTCTTCCTCCATTTCAGGGCTAAGCTGGTGTTTACATCAAGGCTTCTTCAAGGCTACCTCTATACTCCTTAACCCTGACCCTGAATTGACGGATGACCATACCCAGGGCTTCATCTAGATGTTAAACAGGAGAGGCAAGAGCAGGAGCCCACACATTAGGGGCTTCAGGTTAAATCTCTCCTCCACCCCAACATTGATGGAACAGCTCACAGAGGAAGTAGAAACACTCCAGGACAGTGATGCCCACTCATGTCTACTCCTTCTGGGTCGTCAAGAGGGGTGCTATGGTTATGGTATCAAAAGCCATTGGTAGATCAAAGAAAACCAGGAGGGTTGTATTACCCTCATCCTGGCTATACCAGAGATCATTAACAAGCACAATCAATACTATCTCCATAATATGCCCCAATCTGAGACCTAACTCAGAATTGCTGGGAGTCAGGCAGCATATACATTTAATAAATTATTATTATTATTAACTGAAAAAAAGTCTAGATAATCCTTGAATGGGAAGGTTGGAAACCAAGTGAAAATTGTCTAGAACTGTTGGGTCTACTGATGATTTCTTGAGGAAGGGATGCACTATAGCCTCCTTCAAGGTACCCCCTCCTTCAAGGGGGTTGACACAACTGCATGAATTCAACCATAAGTGACTTCCCAGGTAGCCTTCACTCACCACGGGGGCCATGAATCCCAGTAAACAGGTGGTTGGGTTCACCATCCCAATGGTCCTCTCCGCTTTCGCAGAGTGGCAGGTTCTTGAACGTTCTGTTTTGTAGCTTTTAGCATATAAGTCACAGTAACAGATAGATTATAGTTTTGTGTGTGCGTTTTTTCTTTCCTACATTTATACCCATCACACTGTTTCCTTTCAGAATAAACAACATTATGTAGAGCACACAAAAGGAGTAAGATATAATAAGCCAAAGAAATTCAACACATGAGGCAAGAAAAAGAAAAGAAAACCTAGCTACGACTACCACCATTCACTCTACTCTCAATGCCCTTCAATCGTACCAACCTTGCTGGCTTTCCTTGCATCCATGTCCCACCTAATTCCTTTATTCTATATCTGGCTAAATGGTGTTCTATGAAAGCCTGCCTTTCTTACATTCTGGAAAGCATGTTTTCTTCTCTGTATTTGCTTTTCCTAATAAAATATTGGACCAGTTTTTATTTTGCCCTGAAGGCCAACCAGGGCTCCCTGTGGTCCCCAAAAGCCTTTCTGTGTGCTGCCTGGGTCTCTCCAGCTATGCTGCCAAATCAGAAGCACCACAAAGCAGGAAACACAAGGAAGCAATCAGGTTAGCCTAAAATATGCATCTCACAGTTAAAAAAACAAAAGAAAACCTCATCCCCCTCTCCCTTCATGACGCTGTGCCACCACAAATTAAAAGTATTAACCTCCAGCTGTCAGAAAAAAAAAGTGCCTTTCATTATATTACTAATTCAGGGCGTAATTTAATGTGCCACCCTAAACGTGACTTCCTCCCCTCACAACTCCATTATTTGAAAAAAAAAAAGTTCTGCCAATGCAAATTAAGTCTAAACATTTGATTTCTAATTTTCCCACCCTCATGCTAAATTGATATTTCCTGCACCATAGAAACTGATTTTCTAAAAGTTGCAGGATCCCCACAGTTATTCTCCACTTTGCATTGGAAGTTCGGCTAAAAGTAAACAATTCCTCATCACATCCAATCCTGCGGCAGCAAACATGAAGCTTTTACAAACTGTTTCCCATGTCACAGATAGAGGAAGAGCGAGCGCGTTGCATTCTGAGAGCAGAAGGCCCTTCTCGTTTGCTTTGTTGTTGTTGTTCAGTCGTTACGTCGTGTCCGACCCTTCGTGACCTCATGAACCATACCGCGCCGGGCCTTCCTGTCCTTCACTGCCTCCCTGAGTTTGCTCAGTTTCATGCTCGTTGCTTCAGCGATGTTATCTAACCATCTCGTCCTCTGCCGTCCCCTTCCAACTACAAGTCCCAGCAAGCTTTGCGAGATGGGACGGAAAAGATGCCTATGTCAGTCTTCCGGTAAAAGGAAAGCTCACATGGTTGATCGCTCATGAGGAAGCATGGATGCTGCGTGCAAATGGAGGAATTTGCCTAGCGGTCCCAGCCTCAAGCATCTTACGGCGCCGGACTACGGCCTGCCCAGAGAGCAACAGCGGCCTGCCCTGCAGGATCTTGCACGGGCTCATATTGAGTCGTTCAACTACTCTGTGAGCGAAGGTCTGATCCGGGCCGTGCAGGTGAGGAAGGCGGAGAGGAAGGGAGGAAAAACATTGCTGCGAGGTGGGAAGAGAATTAAGGCTGGGGGGGGGATCGAAAAAAGAGGCAGGATGGATGTAAAAGTCCATCCAAAAGCTTCCCAAGCTTTTCCTTGTAAAGAAGAGGGCACACCGCCCCCTTTGGAGATTCCTTCTCAACAAATCATGTAGACACAAATAGTGCTTAGAAGAAAGAGATACTCTATGCGATGGAATACTCTTTTGGTTAAAATCAGTTAAAAGTAAACAACAGCACATCTTCATTGTATTTATCAGATCTCTTTAACAGACCAGTTGTAAATGAAAAACAAAAAATAGAGGGAAAGGAATTCCCTAGAAAGATGCCATGCTAGAGTTTAAGAGCCCCCTTCATGCTATGATGTTTTGCTGCGTTTTATTCTTAGGGCTGGAAGAAGAAGTATGAAAAAACGAGGAAGGTTTTGTTTTGTTTTTTGTAAAAATAGCTTTCTTCACATTTCTTGTCTATGTTCTTTCCTCTTAATTTTTTGGCTGTTAATTCTGTTGGTTAGCTCCAGCATAATAGAGAGCTGTTGAAGCGTTAGCAAATTTAACTAAGCTCTTACACAGCAACCTTCTCCTTTTATGAAGTAGCATGCAGTAGCATGAATATTATACATGAACATGTAGAGATGCTTTTCCTCTATGAGGACATACCTACAGTAATCGTTTGTCAGGTTTAGAGTGATGTATGGTAGATGTCACACAAAGTAAATCTTCACCATTTCTTTTGTTTTCTAATCCCATTCTTTAGCTGAAAAAGGCTTCCACTCTGGCTTCCACATCCTCATAATTTAAAAGACTTGAGACAAAGAAAAGGGTGATGAGAGAAGGAGGAAAAAAGAAAGCATTAGCGCCAGTTCTTAATGTTATAAGCTCACCTGTAGGTACAGGTAGACTGTTGGACATGAGGTTACAATTCAGGAAAGACCAAAGATGGTTGATCTCTCAGAAGAGCCTTCTGCTTTGTTGCCTGACTGAATGGCTGCTGCAGGTTGACAGTTTAGAACAGTGTTTCTCAGCCTTGGCAGGTTAAGATGTGTGGACTTCAACTCCCAGAATTCCCCAGCCAGCATAGAATTCTGGGAGTTGAAGTCCACACATCTTAAACCTGCCAAGGTTGAGAAATACTGGTTTAGAAAGTGAAAAGCACCTGTGCATTGAAACAGTGTTGTCTAACATCCCAGCAGATGCAGCCACAAAAAGATCTCTCCTGTGGAGGGTAGATTTCTTAGATCCTTCCTAATTCTAATCAGCATAGGATAAACCTCTGCTTTTTTTTTTTTTTTAGGACATTCCTCCTTTGGAGTTTGCTTTCAGGAATGATCGGATTACTTTGGCCTTTTCAGGGGCCACCATCAGCCCTCCTATGGTACCAAAAGGGAGTATATGTAAAGAGCTGAAAGTTTATCCAGCAGAATGTCGGGCACGTAGAAGTACCTACCGTGGGAAACTGACTGTAAGTAAAGGACTAAAATAATACTTCAAAGAGTTTTAGAACTCTGCTTAGAACATTGAATAAATATAGAAAACTCACACAGTGATATTTTTCCCTTTTTGGTAATACCGAGATCTGGGGTTCTCCAGTGAAATGAAATGGTGGCAGGTTCAGGAAGTACTTGTTACTGCAAGATGTAATTATGGTTGCCAATTTAATTGGATGACCCCAGTTTCTAGTAGAAGAAGAATAAGAAGGATCATAGTGATTTTACACCTCATGTATTTAAAAGATAAGGCTATTTGTTATGAAGCCTATTATTTTCAGTAACATAAATAGTAAGCATTTTGATTATAGGTGCTAGAGAATATAATTTGGATGCACCTTCTTTCTGACAGATAAAGTGAAAAGTCTTATATGTCCTAATCATTCTTCAGCTAGCTCTCCATCTGCATGGCAAGTAACTATTTTTAGCTGGATTTCTGAACAATATTCACATAATCAGTTAGTGTGTTAATAATAAGCATAATCAGTTTGTGTGTGTGTGTGTGTGTATATAAGTGTATTATATAACATTTAAGTTTTATATATAGTATAGGTAAATGTTCTTTAGACATTTTTTGTTATGAGATTTTACAGAATAGTTTTTTCTTTGAGTAGAGATTCTAGTACTCCTTCAAAATTACTTTGTTCAATTTTTTTCTAAAATCACTTTTTCCCCCTGTATAGGGTGATATCAGCTGGTCAGTGAATGGAATTCCTAAAGGAATTATTAAACAGACCCTTGGGAATGTTCCAATTATGGTGAAATCTAAATTTTGTAATCTCCATGGCCTTTCTCCCAAAGCGCTTATCCAACACCATGAAGAAGAAGAGGTATTATTTAATTTGGTTGGTTTGGTTTTGCATCTGTGTGAAGCAAAAAATATCTTGTGTTATTTCAGTGGATTTTAGGCATCCATTTCAGAAGGGACTCCTCTGAGAATTTCTTTTTTTTTTTCCCCTTGGGAAATAAGCTCCATTTATTTTTCTGAATATATATAATTACTATTTGATGGTGATGGATTACTAAATATTCTTTGATACAAGAGTTGTATCAGTTTTTAAAATGGAAAAGCTAACAATAGAATGATAATTCAACACTCTGAAAATACAAAAAAAATCAACACACAAACTTAAGGAATATTACAGTAGTAATCATTTAGATTGCTTTCTTTTCTGTGCCTAAAGTGCTGAATATATGTAAAAAGATAGGGCTTGTGAAAAATAAAGTTTCAAAAAATTCACATTTTTTTCCCCAATTTTGTCATTTATTCAAAACTCTTTCTTGGCTAATTAGTTGAAATAATTGATCCTTTTTTGTCTGACAGCTCGGCTTAATTAGCATTTTTTACTCTTGGCAGGAAATGGGTGGTTATTTCATAATTAATGGAATAGAAAAAGTGATAAGAATGATGATTATGCCTCGGCGCAACTTTCCTCTTGCAATGATAAAACCAAAATGGAAATCTAGAGGCCCAGGGTACACACAATATGGTAACTTTTGACTTAAAAATGGTCTTTCTTTGCACCGTTTTACTATTTCTCTTGGTGGAAGTTAGATATTTTAGGTACACAGTATGCTACAGTTTTGTTTCTGATCTGATTTGGTCTATAATATTTTGTTTTGGACATTTTTTAATCTGAACTGTGACAAAAAGTCTGGGGAATACTGTATTGTGATTGTGTCAGGTATTTATATTGCCTTCCCTTCCCTAATTATGCATACCCTATTTGCACAAAATCCACCATTCACAGGTTTTGGCTCAATCCTGAGAGCACACTAAAGATTGCCCCCAAATTTTTAGACTGGGTTTATATATACTGCTAAATGTGTAGTTTACAAACTGTAGTGACTAGATTTAAACAACTCCAAAGTGAATCAAATCACATGTGTTCTATGACGTAGGCCATTGTAAGGACAGAAGGGCGAAATTATTGAATAGATGGGAGAAAATCGTATTAAACTGTATTTAACTTTAAATAGTAATCTTAATTTAAATTAAATGTACTTTTGACCATACCCTTTATTTTCCCAATCCTCGCCCTTTTTTTGGAGATTGATCCTCAGACAGGCCTTTGGATTGAAAATTCTAACATGCCCTTGATGTCAGTCTCACACCAATTCCTTGTGTTTGCCTTACAGGTAGTCCTTGAGTTACAACCACTCATTCAGTGACGGTTCAAATTTACAATGGTGCTGAATTAGGGGGACTTACAACCGGTCTTCAAAGTTGCGACAGTGTCCTTTGGTCATGTGATTGCCATTTGCAACCTTCCCTGCCAGCTTCCCACAAGCAAAGTCAATAGGAAAGCTGGCAGGAGGTTGCAAGTTGCTCCCGCAGGTTGTTCCCACTCCCGCTGTTTTTTTCTCCCGAGGAGCCCCTGGGCAGCATGGGGATCTCATACTCTGTAGCACCCACCTGCCCATACTCTGTAGCGCCAGCCCGCAGCACCTGCCCACACTCCATAGCATCTGCCTGCCTGTAGCTCTGGCCTGCTTGCCTGGGACTCAGTTTCAGCGCCTCTTCCCATGTCGCAGTCACATGAGGTCCTCATTTAACAACCCACGGTCCTTGGGGATTGCTGGGATTGCTGTAACTAAATGATGTGGTCATGTGACCTTGCGCTTTATGATCACATCGCTTAGTGATGGAAATTGTGGTCCCAATTGCTGTTGTAACATGAGGACTACCTGTACTTCTATGCAGCAACTTGATGCATTCAGCAAAAGAAAGGCCTTTTATCTATGATATGATATGATATGCCTGCTATCAAATGGCACATTTAAATTCCTAAGACTGGCTGGGAAGCATAGCTCCAATACATCAGTAAGGCATAAGACTGGGGAAGGCAAGTTTGATAGTATTATGGAGCAGTAATATTAAGATGTGTATCTTTTGATGGTGTTTAGGGGTCTCAATTCACTGTGTTAGAGATGAGCATACAGCTATTAACATGACTCTACACTACCTTGATAGCGGTTCAGTGATGGTGAACTTCATCTATCAGAAGGAGCTGTTCTTTATCCCACTGGGATTCCTCCTTAAGGTATTGCCATTATACTCTGTTCTCAGGGAGCTATGATTTTCAGAAGTAAGAACAAACAGACTTCTTTCCTTAAGAGGCTGCATAGGGCCCTTTGCATTCAACATAGCTGGAGTAAATGGTTATTCACAAGCCTATGACTATGGCCTGGTTCAGTTGTAGAAATCAAATCTTGAATTGGCTGACCAGGCTAATATAACATGTATATCTCAAACACAGTTCAGTGGCAGAGAAACTACTTTTAGATAATTCCTGTCTGCAGAGGTGGGGTTCTGTTTCTGGAAGGTATTCACCTTCTCCAAATCATTATGAGGCCATATTATCAAACTATATAATTCAGAATACTGTAAGATGTCTCCAGCATGATATAGATTAAGAATATGAACATCATAGCTCCAGTAAATGATTTTACAAATTTTCTATTAATCAGGTCCCAAAGCATCTAAAAATCCCAACTTTTTATTTTTCTGCTCCAGGCATTAGTTAGTTTCTCAGACTTTCAGATTTTCCAAGAACTGATTAAAGGGAAAGAAGAGGATACTTTTTATAAGAACTGTGTCTCTCAAATGCTGAGGCTGGTAACAGAGGATGGCTGTGTGACCCAGAAGCAAGTGCTGATCTTCTTGGGGCAACGCTTCAGAGTAAAATTGAACCTTCCTGACTGGTACTCTAATGAGCGTGTTGGAGAGTTCCTTTTCAAGTATGTGCAGCTGAAGCTTTTTTTCTTGTAACCAGTTTAGGATCACACCGAGTCTGAGCCCACACAGTGGTGCAACTATGGAAATTATCAATGTTGTTTTAAGCATTTCCTAATCAAACCATAGTTTCTGTGTCATGGGGAGTACTGCCTTTTTATTTTTCTATTTGGTTCATCTAAAGTATTGTGTTGAGTTCTCAGTATTATGCTTTAAGAAGAATATAAATTACTGGAACAGATTCAGAAGGCAATTATGGTTGGAGGCCCTATGAGGAAAGGGCAAGCTATATTTGGTCTAGAGCAGTGTTGTCCAAACTTGGCCACTTTAAGATGAGTGGACTTCAACTCCCAGAATTCCCCAGCCAGCCATGTGGGGACTTCAACTCCCAGAATTCCCCAGTCCACTCATCTTAAAGTGGCCAAGTTTGGACAACACTGGTCTAGAGGAACTAGAAACGTTTGGCTTGAGAAGGGAAGCTGGACAATAGTCATGACTGCATGGCTCAAATATATGAACAACTCTTCTTATGTAAGAGGGAAATACTGTATTTCCCTAAAATAAAAACTGAGAAAAACTAATCTATCTTTAAAATAGAATTTCTATCTTAGAGTCACATGAGTGTTTTCTGTCAAATTGTCCTGGGATGGGGAGAATCATTCAATTCAGGATCAGATTCCTCTTGGGTTAATAACAGTTCTTCTCTGTTACCTGCAGAGGTAGGACTATATCTGATTTGCTTAAACGACAGGGTAGGTTTTGGCTGAATGCTAGAACAAACTTCTTGGTAGAATTAGTGGAACAAAAGTGTTCGGAAATTCTCTTGTTAGTCCTTTTGTCATTAAGTACTGCTTAAAACATAGGCAAAGCACACATATCAACAAATCACTGCTGCAAGCAAATGTAAATTTATCCTTCCAATGTTGTATAATAAGTCTCATGGCTTCATCTAATGACAAAGAATCCATAGCTCTTGGAATAATGATAGATTCCATAAAGGTGGAATATCAGTGAGAAAAACATGTGCATCTGGGTTTTCTGACTGTTTTAGGTGGATTACAAGGCCATCCCTAACTCTCAACAGATGCAACACCTGCCTGGTCTTGGAAATTGAATTGGATGGATGGCCTCCAGAGAATATAAGAAGGCAGTAGCAAATTATTTATGTACTGTTGCCAAGAAAACATGATGTCTCCTTGAAGTCTCCAGCAGTTGAGCCTGACTTGAAGGAAACTTTAGTGTTACATTTAAAATTCAGCCCTTTAATAGCTAATACAAGTTCTCCTTAGTTACCAGTTCCAATTAAAGCCTAATGCATTTGAGGTAGAAATAGTTATTCCTATTTTGTTAATCAAATCTGTAAGAAATCTAGTACCTTTGAGACATTTTGGTCTTCAAATCTCATGAGCCCTAGCCCTTGTGACCAGAAGGAAAGGATTGTGGGAATTATAGTCAAAAATATCTGGAGGATGTTGGTTACCTTCTTCTGCATCAATATACTGGATTTGTTCCAATAAAAAAGATTTCTATGAAAACTGACTTTAAGGTACCTACAGATTTGATTTTTTCTTAATCCAGATTGTATAGCAGGGTAGCCAGTGAATGCTGCTTGATTGGGAAGATAATTAAGGAAATTCAGAGGGTGATTTGTTCTTCTTGTCCATTGTTCCTATAGCCAGTGCATCTGCATACATCTAAAAACGAAAGCTGAGAAATTCTACTTGCTTTGTCTCATGACACGAAAGCTTTTTACTTTAGCCAAAGAGGGCTGCATGGAGGACAATCCTGACAGCTTAATGAATCAAGAAGTGCTCACCTCAGGGCAACTTTACCTCATGTTTTTAAAGGTAATACTTTAAAATTGATCCCCTCCCCCCCCCTTTTCCCTCCTTCTTACACACAAACATGGGTATACACACTGTGTACAGACAGAACTCCAGGGCTGGATTCACATACTGTGTTAAGCCATAATGTGATTCATTTGATTTTAGGATTACCATGACTGAATCACCATTTTTATTTGTAAACCACAGTTTACAGTCGGTCAGGAACTACAGTCAACCTTTTGGTCTTTTGAAGAGTTGTACAAGGCTATCTGTGATGTGACACTGTATCAAGGGCATGGCTGAAACTTTTGAGCCTCTTGATTACCAAATTTTGAGTGAGTGTAAGGTTTGAAATGGGAGCCGGAGGTCTTTGGGAAGTAAATCACTCACATTCCTGTCCTTAAAATCTGAAAATCACTTGAAATTATGCTACCAAACCTCCTCCATTTTGATGGCATGATCTTGGGGAGCAAATGGGATGCTGGGGAGCTGCAGGGAGCTGCACTCCCAATTTATGGTTTTATATGATGTATGAATCCAGCCATTGTCTTCCATGTAATAATCACCCAATATCTGTTGTTGTGAGACACACACAAGTACCCCTTTTCTGATCCCACTGTTGTATCTTCAGCTTCCCCCCAGATTTAATGGAACATGAAAGTGCTTAGTTTCCTTGGATGAAATGACAACAAATTGAATCAGTCCTCAATAAGATTAGTGGCCTCTTATGCCAGGAAATTTGGTATCAGCACAAGGAGGGAGCCTGGTTATTTGACTATTTTCGTAGATTCTTCAACTGTCAGTCTATATTTGTGCTGATTTCAGAAGGCTTTGCATTCTCCATTTTTACAGATGAAAGTCCAGATTACTCTTGTCAACAATCCAGATTCACAAGGAGAAAGTTAAACAACAAAGCAGAGACACTGATTGATTGCAGTGCTGTAGGAATGGCATTTATATTGGATAATTCAAGGATTTCTTTACTAGTACAGATACTCCTGATTTATAAAACAGCAAGAGAGTCCTTAATATTCCAGTGCCTTTGTTTCAAGTGGGCACCAAATTTCTTTAAAACCCTGGGAAGCTGCATTAGTTGCCATATGTCACCTTCTACATTTCCCTTAGCATTGCTTGGAACAATGTCTAGGAGCTGTCAATATGCAGATTCTTTCTGGGCTTGACCTGCACCTTTCCTCTTCTTTGTATAAGAAGTCCTGCTTGGTAGGCATGATGAATCCATGGCTTTGTATTACATTCCTGCCCTTTAGTGCTGTAACGCCATCCTTGGCTTGCTGCCAACCCCACCGGTGTTTTGTGTGTAGCATTAAGCCATGGATTAATTTGCCACAAGCCAGTTACAGAATGGCAACACCCAAGGAAATTGAGTCCCAGAAACTTACAAATGCCTGTTTGGGTTCAGTCAAAGCATGTTTTGACCCTACATTTCAAATATATTAAGTGACTAAATTATTGTTAATAGATGTTTTTAAATTTTCTTAATTTACTTAATGCCTCTTGTAGTCTAGCCTTAAATACGTATACCTGACCATATTTATTGAAATTGCCATTTATTTGTATGCACCCCTGTGGTAACACAGTAGGCGTTTAAGCTCCTTTGTCTTATTTTCATCCTGTCTTTCAGGAGAAGATGGAAACTTGGCTACAGTCTGTTAAACTAGCCTTAGACAAGAAAGCTCAGAAGTCAAATATAACAATTACTCCAGAAAACATGATAAAGATTCTTGGCATGGGAGTAGATCTTACCAGGATGCTTGAATATCTCCTGGCAACTGGTAATCTGCGCTCAAAGACAGGTAGGATTGTCTGCAACTGAATTATGCGTCTGGCTTTACTTCTAGCTAAATTGGTACAGTATTACACCTCTAAAGGGTCTGGAAATACTTAACTGAATTATTGAATAAAATTAGATGTGCTGTACAAGTCCAGAGTTGTATGGAAAGGCATTTTCAGAAAAGAATAACTTTCATTTTTTTGGTAATGTATACTGTGCTGAGTCTCCCTGCTCCAGCCTAATAGCAGAGGTTGCAGTCATAGTTCATAACAGTTATACTGAATTCTTCATTTCTCCATTTAACCCAGTGATGCAAATTGCAAAATTGCCAAAACAGAAACATGTCCAGCTCAGCAGAGACATTGCTAGAACTTTTCCCATAGTCTATTAGGGATGTCGTGCACATATACTGCACCTCCTGGTGTCTTCTTAAAAAAGCATCTTCTCCTGGTTTTGTATTGATTGATTGATTATGTGCCATCAAGTAGGTGTTGACTCTTAGAAATCATAAAGTAGCTGCATAATCCCAAGAAAATACTTGTTTCAATTAAGAAGGTACTTGGCTACCATGCACTACCAGGAAAAGATGCAACTTCTTCAAGAAAGTAGTTGTGGCTTCATATGTCAAGTGCAGCACATTCCTTGTGTGTATTTTCGCTAGTTCTCTGTAGGCATTTTTGTGCAAATCACAAGCAAAGCCTAGTCAACTTGTTCACATGTCCCACTGAATCTTAATATGGCTTAAGAGCACAGAAACAGTGCGCTCCTTATCATGCCTTGCTCTTCCCATGAGTAGCTGCAGTCAGCAAGCTATGAAGAGTGAAATCCACAGCTTGTTTAACATGATTTTGTCCTCTGCCTTGTTTCAAGACACTATGGGTGGGTAGATGTTTGCGGTGAGATTTCCATGTTCTCTAGCTTTTCTCCTTCTAATATCTAGAAAAAACAGTCAAATAATGCAGAACGAGAATAAGAAAAATCATACAGTTCTGTGTATGTGCGTGATAAGAGCACAGAACTGATATTTTGTTCCCAAATTTTGATGACTTGAATGCTGAATCTTAAATTTTCTTAGGATGGAGTATATAGACTAAAACCCATATCATAAGCTTAAATATTTGAGTTTTGTTTGTCATATTTCAAAATGCAGAGGTTTTTTTCTGTGTGTGACTGTGGTTGTGTTTTGGGGCCTCTTCTTAGCTAGGCCTCTTCTGAAATTATATTTCTGTGACCAGTCAGCAACACAGAGTCAAAAAAACACATTCAGAAAGGAGATCAGGGAATCCATACAATGCCTACAAGAGTTCTTGCTCTTTTCCGACTGCTTGAATCCTGAGTGTTTTGATCTCTCCTGTCTAAAATCTGAAATTCTAACACTTGCCAAGTCAGAAATACAAGTGCAGCTAGAGCTGAGTGTTTGGCAAACTCTGTTCATGATGATAGCACCAAACTGCTGCTGTTAGCAAACAACTGCTCTAAGTACAGAATTCGAAATCAGATTTCTATTTCTTCCTCCCCCCCCCCCCCCTTCTACTTTCCAAGGTTTGGGGATGCTGCAGGGGTCAGGTCTGTGTGTGATAGCAGACAAGCTGAATTTCTTCCGCTACCTCTCCCACTTCCGCTGCGTGCACAGAGGAGCTGCTTTTCTTAAGATGAGAACCACGACGGTGCGCAAGCTGTTGCCAGAGTCCTGGGGCTTTCTCTGTCCTGTCCACACACCAGATGGCGAGCCTTGTGGCTTGATGAACCATATGACAGCCCCCTGTGAAATTGTAACCCAGACTTTCTACGCTGTATCTCTGCTACCATTGCTTTGCTCTTTAGGTGAGTGTTAATCATTTGGAATGGTCAGAAGAATGCTTTTATGGAAAGCCAGTCTCAAATTGGGATGATTACTCTTGCAGAGGTATAATTTCTGTGCATGTAGAAATGTTTATAAAGCAGTGGTTTTTTCACTGGATTTGAAGGATCTTAAAATTCTCTGGAAGATGTATCAGAGTCCTCAGATCAATAGCAATACTCCAACAGTCTTTCCTCATAAATTACAACTGCATTTTAACAGTATTATAGAACCATCCTATAGATCATGCAGAGACAACCAGGAGCAGCCAAAGTAGCCGTGTGAGTCTGGCACAACTCCAATAACAATTCAGAGAGAAGTACTTCTCGTGCATTTGCACATATTCCACAGCAATTATTCTGAAGGATTTGCAGAGCCCTATTTGCAAGCATATTATCTCTGGCCTATGTAGTTAAAAATAATGTTGGGAGAGAAATTAATTTGATACATATTTTTATGTGAACTTACGTAATTCATACTCCTCAAAATGGAATGGAATTGCACCAAAATAGATGCTTTTCACACTTTTGTAATGCAGTTTGTGATTTAAATTAGAGGCAAAGAGGGTGCACAAAAATGTGCACCGTTTGCTCTCAACTTTCTTCATGTTGAGAAAAATTGTTTACAAACAATATGAATTTAGGGAGAGTATAGACAAAAGTATATAGTTGGAGAAAAGTCTATGAATTATTGTGCAAACTTAAAAAAAAAACCCCACAAAACATGTGGAAGCAAGCCAAAATGAAACTGGAATGAGAAAGAACATACTGAGAATGAATGCACGGTCATCCATCCCTATTTAAAAGAATCAAGTAGAAGATGATGGGAGAGACAGTGGGCTTCCTGGAGGCAGCCACACAGAGCTAGGTAGACCAGAAGCACAAGCATTTTTCATACATTCACCTACAATCTCAAACATGTGTTTACTGATCACTGATGGTATTTATCAGAGGCCTTTCCTCTTTTAATATCTAATATTTGACTATTTGTTATTAGCAATAGGATCTTAAACTTGTAGCAATCCAGTGTTTCATTTCTATGTACTTTGCGCAGTGGCAGTATCGTAGCCAATGAGGTTTATCCGAGGTGCGATTATTGCTAATTGAAACTTTTCCCAATGTAATCAATTTCTATTCCATTCCCTCCTAAGTAAATGATTAATATATGTAATTTAGTTATAACTTTTAAGAACTGGTGTTTGAGCTTCTGTGTTTCCTCTTCCTTCCCTTTTATTATGTTTATTATGCCCTTTAGATTGTAAACCTGAGGATAGATCTTGTCTCACTGTTTATATTTATAAGCCATTCTGGGAGTTTTTTGGCTGAATACTAAGGAAATGTGCTTTAAAGAAATAGCATTAAGTGGATAGTAACATAATGGAAAAGGCCCCTCCAGGAGCTAGATAACAGATGTCTGTTGCTGTTTAAGTTAAAATCTTGCTGGAAAAATATTTTTCACTTGCAAGAAAAACATCAATAAAGAAGATTTTTTTTAAGTTTTGGGGTCAAGGAGCTCCACATATTGGAATCTGGCTATCAGGTGAATCTCAGAAAGTCTTGACATTGTATAAGTGATCTATAGCAGCCAGTCTTTAAACATGGGTAAATTGGCATGGGAAAAGACAATCCCTGAAGCAGCATGACTTAGATATTACATTCTTTCTGAAGCTTACCTATGAAATAAGTCATTAATTCTTTTTCAGAGGAGGAGATGAGGCAGATAATGAGATTTTCTCCAGCTTGTTTAGTGTGTTTGTGGTTAAATTGGGACTTTGAATACGTTAGGTTCAAACACAACATTTTTTATGGCTTTCATTGGTTTTCAGATTTCCCAATCTTTTACACTAAAGAGAAATTCTACCATTGTCTTCCATACACTTGTATCGATACTTTCATCCATAATAAGGGTTTCTTGATCAAAGCAAATCCCATCTGTGTCTTTTACCTAATGGACATGCTGGGGGAATTTTAGGAGAATACCAGTCAAAATATGGACTTCACTAACTTCCTGGGGAATGTGTACAGCTGTTCACGATAACATGTTAACCATTGCCATGCAACTGTTTCCATAGGTGTCACTCCAGTTGATGGTGTACCAAGCCAACCCTATGCTGAATGTTATCCAGTTACATTAGATGGAGCTCTAGTGGGCTGGATAGAGAAGGATCAGGCTCCTGATCTTGTGGAGACTTTCAGGCACTTCAAGGTGAGTCTTCTTTGCTTAGCTGCAGTGTATATCTCCGCTCCATACTCTTGGAAAATTGTGGCATTTCAATGATTGGGTGATTGGCATCCATGATTGTGATACAGAATTAGATGGTTTTCCAGCTGCATCTCTGCCTCTTTCAAAAGTCATAGCTTTTGATGAAGCCTCTATCTCTCTCCTTCCTTCCTCTTAATGTTCTTTAAATCTTGATCCTACAAGGCTTATCATTATTATCTTGTGAATTAGTTTAAAGACTAGCTATTTCTTCCTTCTGCTGAAGGATATAAAAATAAATCATTTTGAGTCTTGATATCTGCTAACAGGCAACGCAAGAAAAGAAAATTCCAAGTTGGACAGAAGTGGTCCTTATTCCGATGACAGGAAAACCCAGTCTCTACCCAGGACTTTTTATTTTCACTACCCCTTGTAGGATGATGCGTCCTGTACAAAACCTGGCTTTGGGGAAAGAAGAATGGATTGGCACAATGGAACAGGTAACACTCCCTAATATTTGTAATAAAGCATCAGCTAATCCAAGACATTACTGTATTGTATTTCAGCAGTTGGAAACTCTTTCAGATGTGAGGCACCTTCCTGTGATCTGACATCATGTTTAGAGGTGTAATGCAATGCCTCCCAGACCCTGGCAGGACAGACGAGTTAAGGGAGGAAACAGGGCTGTTACAGAAGCAATTCTTGCCTCTCTGGAGGTGGGAAGGATGAGAAAGAGACCCAGAATAGCTCTGCCTAAATTATACTAGGTATTAGTTGTGTGGGAGAATGACTTTGGTATCCTTTCAGAATTCTCCTACATGACCCTATTAGCAATAAAGATCTTTCCAGAAATCCTAGTGGTTCTTGTTTCCTGACCTTGCCAGCCTCTCAGGACTTGACGGGGCACCAAAACAAAAATAAATTAAAAGTGGCCAAAATCTTGTAAGATGGCCAAATCTTGCAAGATCTTGACAGCTTCACCTCTTGCATTTTTTTTCCCATAAATGTTACAAGCTTTTGCAGTTTCTGCCTGAAAGCATGCAAAATGTGTTGAACAATTTGGTGGTGTTGTGAGCTTTGGGGGTTTTTTAAAATTATTTAATTTGGGGAATATGTAGACTCCTATTTGGGAGTGTTGGGGAGATCCTGGAAGTGTGTTTCTTAGCACTGGTATATTTGATCAGTAATAGCCTAGTTGGGTAGTTGAACCCTTTTTCTTATGATTAGTAAGTGGGCGCTTCAAACAGTAAGTAACAGACCAATGTGCTCACTTAGTCTTAGATTTCTATGTTTTCAAAGATCGCTAGCTCAAGAATAAAGCAAGTTTTGCTTGCAAAGTGTCCCGTTGTTCCCCCCAGTTCTCCATTCAGGCTGAAAAAGTACCCTTGCCTGAACCCCTGGAGAGCTGGGTCATTCAGTATACATAATACTGAGCAGCTCCCAATGTTTTCCTTGCAATTTTCTGGGATTTTTTAGAACAAATCATTACAGAAGTGCAGTTGATAACAGCATCATTAATGAGGCCCTTGGATTTTGTCCAAGGCATATTGGCTGCAATATCTAAGGCCATTAATTCTGATTACTGCCATTTATAATTTTTTCACTCTAAAGACAGGATATTTTAGCTTGGAGAATATGCTTCTGGGAAGAAAAATATGAGATGTGTGATGCTATTATTGTCAGGCCTAGCTCAAGGAACTCCAAGAGACCATGTAAATTCAGTCCAGCTATGTTTATTAGCTACAACCTCTAGCAAGAATCTTCCCAGACTGAAACCCCAGTTCCCAAGTCAGCCAGCCACAACATTGTGAATTCCTCAGGGAGGTGCCAGTCTCATCCTCTTGTATCTCCCACGCCCCTCAGGAGATGAAAGAAAATGTTTTTTGCCCTGAGCCTGGCCTTCATAATTCCATTCCATCACAATTATCATGAATGTTAAACTCTGATATCAAGAGGGTTGAAAGCAATGGCCTTTTGGATTTTACATGTTAATACTGAATTTTTCTGCAGTGCACTGTTAAAATTTACTGGGTTAGCTTTGCAAAATGATTATTCTTGTAATAATAAGAATTGGAACTAGAAGAGGTTCAGTGGGTTTGATAGCTCTTGAAAGTGATATAAATTGGGCTTCCCTTAGGTATTCATGAACATTGCAGTGTCCAAGGATGAAATTGAACCTGGGCTGACCACTCACCAGGAGCTTTTCCCCTCTAGCATGCTAAGCGTGGTGGCAAGTTTCATTCCCTTCTCTGATCACAACCAAAGTCCAAGAAACATGTACCAGTGTCAGATGGGTAAGTATTTACTGTTTCCTAATTATATTAGCAGTTCAGTCATTCTCATAGTATGCATCGTTATAGTCAAGAAATGACTACATCTGTGCACAGGAGTTATCAACAGGCTTTGAAGGAGCTTCCATGTTTTGTAGAACTATTGAAAAATGAGGAGGAGAATCTAAATTAGGAATGCCTGAAGACAACATGGAACATGCTGAGTGGCAGGGAATGAGGGGAAGAGATAGAATATTGCCAGTATGAACAGAATAGAGAATCTTAGAAAAAAGTGTAGCTGTTTACGACATGGATAAGACAAAACAGGAGTATTTAAATAGGAGTATTTCATGCTGCACTGTTTTGTTGCATGTCACATTTTTGTAAATGTTGCTGTTGTACTTTGATCCTTTGCTCTTCCTGATTCTTTTTATATGCTATGTTTATCTGCTATATTTATGCAAAAGGAAGATGAGATTTTTTTTCCAGTAACAATTACCTTGACATGTATTTATTATTTACTTATTTACTAATATTTATACCCCCTCAGCTCCAGAGATTCCTAATGACTAGCATCCAAATAAATACTCATAAAATACAATAGTTATTGTAATGTAAATATAACAATAATATAAAACAAAAAACGACAAAAATATCCAATGGTTAAAAACAATCTATAGTGCGGCTTTTTATCTCCAAAAGTTATCTTAAAGTTTCAGCTACTCTATGAAAAGATAGGAGTATTTAGACTGTAGGGTTTTCAATAGAAAGCAACATCCACAGGGATGGAGCAGCTATTAAAATGGCCTATTTCCAGATTCACCTCTCTTTGTTTTGTTTGATGGGGAAACTCAGAGCATCCATTCATGGACAGATCCAATAGGATGGATAGATTCCTTCTGGAGCAGACAGACCTATAGGCCTAAGCCATGTAGGGCTTTATAGATATTAACCACCACCTTGAATTGTACCTGAAAACAAGCTGGCAACCAATGCAGCACCTGTAATATTGGTGTAACACTAACCCACAAGCTTATGGGCTGTTGCATTTTGCTTCAGTTGAAGTTTCCAAGTAGTGTTCAAGGGCAGTCCTAAGTACCATGCATTACAATAGTCCAGCTTCAGAGTAAAGTAGATGACTATGAGTTACCTGCTCTAAAAAGCGGGCAAAGGACCTCCCAGCCATGACTGCTGTTCTAGCTGGAGACATGAGTCCAGGAGGACCCCCAAGTTACAGACCTTCTTCGGGAGAAATGAAACCCTATCCTTAATTTACATAGAGGCTACCAGAAACCCAGCCAGTTTCTGGACAGACACACTGTCTTGGTGAGATTCAATTTTAGCCTATTTTGTCTTATCCATGTCGTAACAGCCTTCAGACAGCAGGGGTCACCTTAATTAGCAGGTTGAAATGTCCACAGTATTTCGTATCAGAATCAAGAAGGAGATGTATGACTAGGGATCAAATGCATATTGATTATACTTCACCCCAAACCAGGGGCATCCATGGGGGGGAGAGGATGTCAATAATGTTAAAATGGGAGGTGTTACCTGGTAATTGAAGCCCTCCTCCTTTTTACATGTGTTTGATGTGTGGGAAACATATTCAGAAGGGGCAGGGCTCTGATTGCCCAGGCATGCCTGCCATTTTGATGTCACAAAATGCCTGCTGTTTTGCCACAGACATTCCTGCCCCTGAAGTTTCATATAGATGTTAAATAACATGGGAGTGAGCTTAAAGTCCTATGACACATAATCTGTTTCCTCCTGCAGCCCAACCAATTTCTCCAAAACCTTTCCTAAAAAAGGGGAGGTTGGAAGCTGGGTGGCAGTCAGCTAACATGCCAGAATTGAAAAACAGACTTTTTGAGTGGGAGGCACCCACACATTTTTCAAGTATGGCAAGCACCATCCCCTTTCTTAAAGAGGCATAGGTCATCTCTGAAATCCAACAATTCACTCTCCCCCACTCCCCCCGGCTTCTCGAAGGGCTGGATGAGCAAGAGGCCAACATGCCAGTGACTGAGCACATTTCACAGAGGACCTGGTTCATATCCGTGAAGTATTTAGCCAGTCTTTGCTGCAGCCTGAGGGAAGACCTTGCAGCCTGCCCTTCCCCAGAACGGTAGGGGTCACCTTAAATGGAGTTGTTGGATGACATTCCACTGGTGTAATAAGAGCAGAGATGCCCTGATACATTGCTGACCTTCTGTCCTCAGAGATGCCACATTCATTCTGCCACTGTGGCAAGAGGCTTCCTGCTTTATCTCCCTGGGCTCCTTGATAAACCATGGGGCTCCTCAGGATCTGCAGACTGAGAGGATTCTTAGGCTAGGGCTCATCTTCTTTCTGGAGAATAGAGACATACACTCTTTAACAGGAACAGAGAAGCCATTTCTCTCACTGAGGGAGAGAACACTAACAAACAGGCGTAGTCTGTGGATGGAGAACCTCTTCTGTCCTTGGATTCCATGTCTATTTTTCTGGAAACATTTTTCTCAGTAAGGCAGGATCAATAAGTGACTTTTCTCCCTCTCATGCCTGATTGCAGATACTTGTCCTTTTGTTGTTGTTGTTGTTGTTGTTCTGGCTCTGCCATTTTGGAAATAAGATTTTGGACTCATATGTATGTGTGTGACTCCAGTATAGGTTTTAGTGAAGGCAATCCTGAATTTACAAGTTGGGAAGTTGGGTCCTGACAAGATTTTTATCTGCGTTTGTAATTTTTTTTTTTTCTGTCTACTCTTCTCTTTTGGGAGAGATCATCTTAAATTCAGGATCACCTTCCTTTGGTGTAACTGTTAAGGATAGTATCCAATAGCAGAACACCTGGGGGCTCTCTTGCCTCTTTTTCTCCTAGGAAGCAGGTTTTGTAAAATCAATTCACTACTCCATCATTAAATTGCATACAGTTTGTTCAGTATGGACAGAAGTAACTAATTCATTCTGTGCACTACATTTGTTGTTTAATCTGCTTAAAATTAGAAAGATAATTTCACTAGACACTGGGATCCAGACATTATGATTGGCCAGCCTGGCAGAGTTCAAGACATGTTTGTAGAGCTTCTCTCATGTGCTAACTGCATGCCTAGTATGAAGCAGACTTAATGCAACTCTTTCAAGTGGGAAGTGTAGTCAATGGCTTCTTCTTCAGTGTGTTAGTAGAATTTGTCTGAATGCTGCTATACTCCCATAATAGCTGCCTGCTGTTTTTCTTCATTCTATTATTCCTTCACCACTCCTAGGACAACTTACAAGGGAAGAATGGTGAACAGAGCATTTAGTTCCTTTAAATGGCTCTTGACAAGATGGAAGAGAAACAGTGGGCTAGAAGATTAATCTCTGTCAACTGTATTTTTACATACTGGACATGTAGCACTGAGGTCACATTGAGTATATTCTTTTTAAAAATGGAAAGGAGAAGGGAATAAATCTTCAGTGGTAGAGAAGGAAGAAACTTGAGCTGGGAAATTTGGACTGCTCACCAAACAAATTAGTTCTTACATTTAAACATTTTAAATAAAATGAAAATATATGGATTTCTATCATTCATTAGAAAGTATTTTTGTATATCTATATATCAAATGTAGGAAGATACCTTCGACCAGGACAGGATATTTGTGCATTTAATTCTGTTCTGTCTCTTCTGATTAGCAAAAGTTCTGTGGTCTCAAACAGAGAGGTCTTTTTCCATAGCTTACTGCCTGCTGTTTGATGGTAGATTGTTATCATTTAAGTGTGAAAACATGAGTTCTGCTACCAAGTTATGGCCATTCCCGAAAGTTGCAAGACATTTTGAATATATTTTCTCATCCGACTGTACATGATCATTCTATTTTTTTTTCTTCCTCTTCCCTCTTCCACCCCCACCCCTGGCTCCCAGGTAAGCAGACAATGGGTTTTCCACTTCTGACCTTCCCATATCGATCTGATGACAAACTGTATCGGCTTCAGACTCCTCAAAGTCCATTAGTTCGGCCATCCATATATGATTATTACAACATGGACTCTTATCCCATCGGTACAAATGCAGTTGTTGCTGTGATCTCCTATAGTGGTTATGATATGGAAGATGCAATGGTAAGGACATAATAAATGGAGATGGATAAGAGCAAATTTTCATAGTATTTTTCTCTTTCTGCATCTGTGAAAATCACATGAAAAATAAGATAAACTTGATTTTCCCAATAATGGACTTAATCTCCATGGTGAAAATATTTCTACCTCATCAAGTGGGAATGGGAAGTCATTTTGTAGAAAGTGCCTCACGAGCACTTTCCTGAAAGAAGTAGCATAAATCAGTGTCATTGTTCAAAAAAAATCACCTATTGGTCTATATTCACTATAATGTATCCCAGGCTAAAAGATTTTTTTTTTGAGCAACAATTTTCATTTAATTTGTAAATGTTAATCTTAACTTTTCATTTAAGCTTAAATCTAAGACTTTGAAGTTCTGCCTGTCACCATACAAGTCAGACCCAGTGCTTGGGATATCTTTTGAGGGTCAGACAGCAATTTCAGTCCCTTTGAAATCCAAGCACCCTTTCCCCAAACTGGTGCTCATTGGGTGTGTTGTGCTACTGGCCGTACCCTACCCATGTTGGAAATAGTAACCATTCAACACACTTGGAGGTCAAAAAATTGGAGGAGGATTAGGGTTTGTAGAAACTGGTGAAATCTGAAAGTGATTGTTATTATGTTTCCCATAAATTGGGAAACAAGATCATTTGTACTTACACAGGCATTGCCTCTTTTACTCAGTGTGAATGTATATCTCTTTAGATCCTGAGCAAGTCTTCTTGGGAGAGAGGATTTGGACATGGGAGCATCTACAAAACAGAACGCATTGACCTTGCAGAAAAAGTAAAGCAAGGAGAAGACAATCTAGTATTTGGGATTGGGCGTGATAAGCCTGTGCAGAGTTTGGACCCCGATGGCCTGCCCCACATTGGAGCTAGACTTCAATATGGAGATCCTTACTATAGCTATGTGAATCTCAACACAGGGGAAAGCTTTGTGACCTACCATAAGTAAGTGCTGATTGTTGCTGTTTCATCATTGTTTCCAACAGGAAAACTGGAAATTCATTTTTGCAGATTGAATGGGTGCTCTCTCAGTTGTCTGGGTAGCATAGCATAAGAACATAAGCATGGCCCTGCTGGATCAGATCCTTAGCCCTTCTAGTCCAGCAGTCTGTTCTTACCGTGGTCAACCAACTGCACAAGATAGCTCACTTGTCTGCCAGCAGATGGCCTTCAGAGGCAGTCACATTATCATCAAAGGTAATAGCCATTGATCCTCACTGGGCAGCTTGCCTATCTAAACAACTCAAAAATATTATGTGTAGAAGAAAAAGTGATCCAGGATTGCAAGTTGTCATCCATTTCACCGGTGATGTTGAGTAAGTGACCTTAAGAAAGCCAGTCTCTCATTCACACACTTTTCCTATGAGCATTTTTTCTCTCTCCGTCCCCCATTCCCACTCTCACCAATTCTACTGTAGTTGCAAGACTTTTGTTGACACCACCTTCTTTTCAGATGATGCAGACATATTTAGTATTGAGTAGAGAAGCTGCAAAAGAAAGTTGATGGAAGAGGCTTGATAGAAAAAGCCAAACAGAGGTAACTCTGTAAGAATGAAGCTGCACAAGTTGGGAGCTTGGAGCTTTAATTCTACTGCCTCCTTTTGCCAGCTCATCAGAATGTAAGAGCCTGTAGAATTAGTGTAAAGGCCCATCAAGTTCACCATCTGTGACCATCTGTTTTTTTCCTGGTAACCCACCAGGAAGGCATTAGCCGCCCCCTCCTCTTCCCCCCACCCTGCTATTTTAGTGGTATATTGCCTCTGGATATGGTAGTGTTGTGTAGCTGTGAATGCCAGTAGCAAATGATAGAGCTGTTCTCCATGAATTAATCTAATCCCCATTTAGGGCTGTCTGAATTGCCATTCCCAACAAGCATCAAGGAAATCCATAAATTAGCTATGTAGTATACGTGCAGGGAAAAATAATATTTTGTCCAATTCCCTAGAATCCACTTGTCAATCTTATTTGGTGATCCCAAGTCCTACATTTATAAAAGAAGAAGGGAAAACATTTTTTTTCTTCTTTCTGTGTGTCACAGATAATTATATAAAACTCATGTCCACTCCATGAAAACAGCTGTTTTTGCCTTGGAGGGAGCTTTTTCTGTTTTCATTATCACTTTTTGTAAAAATTCCTCAGTAGCTTGATAAAAGTACTTTCAGTGTTTAATTTTGTGCACGTAGAAACAAAATGTTTGTGGCCAAACCATGACTAGGTCCGATTGAGAATTGCCTGTCTCCGAGGTAAGAAACGGGAAGCTGTTGCTTGTGTAGCGGGCAGCATACTTGACCATTAATGGAGTCTCTCCTCTCTTGGATATAGTCATGCCACTGTAAATGCAATGAAAAGGAAGAGAAGTGAGGTGAGAGCACTTTTGAAGTCATGGCACGTGTCGTGGCGACTGGACTCTAGAGTCCAGGTAACTTTTTGTCATTTGTATTTTCAAGTGTTATCCACAATGTTAGATTGTGGGTCCAGCTAACCCAGTCTTGTCTGTGTTAGCAGATGACAGCAGCTCTGCAGAGTCATAAATGAGGGCGTTTTCAAGAGACATGATCCTCCTGAACTGAAAGTCCAACAGTTGGATCTGTAATTTTTTGACGTGTAAAAGCCATGCTGTAGTACTGAACTATAGTCTTTGTGGTGACAAATAATTCTCCTTTTCCACAAATATTTTCTTCTGTGTGCAAAAAAAACTGTGGCTGAAAACAATTACAATTAGTGCTTGCTTAGTAATCACAATTGGAACCGGCAACTCCATCACTAAGTGATGTGGTCATTAAGCAAGACATCTCATGACCGCCACTGACTTACAACCTCACTTCCTCAGCAATCGTTAAGCAAGACATCACATGATTGTGACTTGCAATTTTACTGCCAGCTTCTCCATTGACTCTGCTTGTCAGCAGCCAGCTGTGAAGCACACAAATAGCAACACATGACCAGGGGGACGCTACATGAGGACCAGTTGCAAAGTTACTTTTTCAACGCTGTCATAACTTTGAACAGTCACTAAACAGGACAGTCGTTAATTGAGAACTACCTGTAGTTTATTGCTACCCATACTATGTATGTAATGCATATTAAAATTCTGCACTGTCTGAAAAGGTCCTCTATATAAGTTACGTCCACTGAATAAATAAGCTTAATTTCTCAATTCTGTATAAATTACTCCACATGGTAGATCCAAGGAGATATGAAAATCTTCCCTAGTTGCTAGAAGTCTTACTACGCCCTTCGTCTGCCTTCATCTGCCTTTGAAAACTTTATATTAGAAGCCATTAACACAAAAAATGACTTTTTAGGTCAGGGTGCACTCCCTCAGAATCATGGCATACATAGTCTTTTCATTAGGAGACTTGTCTTCTCCATCCTCTCTATTTTATCTATGGGCAAAAAATAACTATTGATTGTTATCATTTAAAGACTTTGAAAATGTAAGATTCAAAATGCTATTACTGAAAGGTTATATTGAGAGTATCAGCATTTCTTTGCATTTATAACATTAGCATGGTCTGTCTTTTATCTTCTTCCGTTTAGTCTCCACCTTATGTAAGTATTTATTTCCTCCCAAAACATGTTGGAAATTCCCTGCAGGAGCTCTTCTGGTGGTGATTTAAACTCTTTCCTTTTTTCCAGGAATAAGGAAATCTGTATTGTAGATAACATCAAGGTATGCAGTAATGATACTGGAACTGGAAGATTCAAGTGTGTGTGTATCACATTCAGAGTCCCCCGGAATCCAACAATTGGGGACAAATTTGCCAGCCGTCACGGACAGAAAGGCATCTTGAGCCGACTGTGGCCAGCTGAAGACATGCCATTTACTGAAAGTGGAATGGTGCCGGACATCCTCTTCAACCCTCATGGCTTTCCATCCCGAATGACCATTGGCATGCTGATTGAGAGCATGGCAGGAAAATCTGCCTCGCTCCATGGACTCTGTCATGATGCAACCCCGTTTACGTTTTCTGAAGAGAATTCCGCTGTGGAGTACTTTGGCAAGTTGCTGAAGGCTGCTGGCTATAATTACTATGGGACGGAAAGGATGTACAGTGGGGTGTCTGGAGTAGAGCTTGAAGCAGACATTTTCATTGGTCTTGTGTACTACCAACGCCTGAGGCACATGGTCTCTGACAAGTTCCAGGTGAGGACTACGGGGGCCCGAGATAAAGTCACCAACCAGCCCATTGGAGGAAGGAACGTTCAGGGCGGCATCCGCTTTGGGGAGATGGAGCGAGATGCTTTGTTGGCTCACGGGACGTCCTTTTTGCTGCATGATCGTCTCTTCAACTGCTCAGATCGTTCAGTGGCCCACGTGTGTGTTGACTGTGGTAGTCTCCTCTCACCTCTCTTGAAGGCTCCACCAGCTTGGTCCACCACTCGCACCCGACAATATGTCTGCACCTCTTGTGACCAAAGCAACACCATTGAAACCATTGCCGTCCCTTATGTCTTCCGCTGCTTTGTGGCAGAATTGGCTGCCATTAATGTCAAAGTGAAGCTTGATGTAAAGTAATTATGGCAACCTGAGCTGTCCTTTCCTAACTCTGTGGAAGTTGTTATAAAAGGGACTATTAACTTGTGTAGTGCTATAAGATTAGACTGATGGATATTTAAAAACAAGGTGCATTCAGCATGTTATCTACAAAAAGAAAGACACTGGAAATATCTGGAATTACTTAATAGGCTAAATAGCACAAGTCTTGGGGCTTTCTAAAATGATGGAATGCTAACTTAAGGTGCTCACCCTTCTCAGATCAGAAAGCCCAATAATTTTTCTTTCACTCTTTGGGATTTACAACTGCCCCTGACAACAGGAGCTGCAGAGAAAGGCTAGAAAAGCTGGAAATGACATTCAGAAGCTTTTCCCGTAGAAAATAGGCAGATGCTGATGCCCCTCTGGCATTTCAGTATTTAATAGCTGTCTATATTGTTTAAGCAGAACATTATTTTGGCTGCAGTTCAACAGATAGCACTGAGAAGTGATGTCACGGAAAGTGCTATGAAGGCACTGTTTTCTTTTTTCTTCTCTCCCGATTCCCCTTCACTGACTTCAGAGGACAGTTGAGGACTGCAGCTACTGCCTTAAATTAAAGATTAAAGGAGTTATGACAGATTTTTGTTTATATTTAATAGAAACCCAGAAAGTTTCTTGTAGTATTTTCTCTTTCCATTTTGAGGGGAGATGGCCGCACTATCTGCTGAGTTGTTATTTTTATCTGTTTGACGTTTGCTCTGCCTATCAGTCCTGTGCTGCATACTTGTCTTTCATAATCTGTGTCCTGCACCTGGCAAGATGCCATGATTTGATTTCCTCCAGATGAGTTTGCAAAAGTGGCTTAGGAATGGAGTCATTCTTGTTTGACTCTTCCCACTTACCTGATGTTCACAACATAGGAGCAGAAGTAAAACTGTGATTCTTGTTCATATGATTTTTCTCTACTAAATTACTTGTCCATTTTTTTTTTTTTAGAACATTGCTGGAATGTTGCCTATTTTGATAATAAATCTACAGGGAAAAAAATCTTTGTTTTACTCTATGGGAAAAATACTTAGCTTTTTAAAAATAATGTTTTAAGTTAAGCCTTCTTTGGGTACTGATTTTGATGGATTTCATTCTAGGCTAATTTTTAAAGTACTGTTCAGGCTTTTGACCAGATAAATAAATTTACAACTTCAAGTGTATTTATTGGACATTAGACTGCATACTTGTCTTTCATAATCTGTGTCCTGCACCTGGCAAGATGCCATGATTTGATTTCCTCCAGATGAGTTTGCTATAGTTCACTATAGTTCTGTTATATTTCATCTAGGGTGCATGAGCCTGGTGTATGCATAAAAAGTGTGCTGTACACAAAACCAGAAGGTTGAAACCAAAGGATTCAAAGAATTCATGATTGGCAAGCAATTTGTGTTCCTCAATGAGGATGTGATTAAAATGGAATTGTTAGTCTGATTTCTATAAAGTCAGAAATTGAATATTGTTTTTTATTGCTTCAGTAATTCTATCTGCTTTTGGCATCTGAAGCAAGCTTTCATCCTTATGGAAAGTATGAGGTAAGTATACTCTTACCTGTGCTGATCTTTTTTTTGATGACCTTTTGCACGGTGCATGTAAATGCACGTCATTAAAAAGCTGAAGATTGATGCAATCTTATACATAAAGTTTTTCCCCTTTAATGTACAAATAGCATACCTTAAAATACAGTAAAATCTTGATGTAACAGACCCCTGTTTATTAGACTTTGGATGCACAGTTTTTGATTGCATTTTACTCCCAAATAACAGTCCAAGGCTATTATGTGGCAAAGCAGTCCGGACAATGGTTGTACTTGGGTGGCTTTGGTAAAGGAATGTAGAGGTCATCTTGGAAGAGAGGAACCATTAAGGTATAAAACAACAACTCAGTCCTGGGAAAGTGGAAACCATGTGAAAAAAACTCAAATTTGATTCTGTTTGATTTCAAGATTCTGTTATTATATCTTATTACAATAAAGTAATATTCCTGGAATTATTGTGGTATCTGTTTCCTGATTTCCTGTTTCCTTAAAGTTTACCTCAGGGCTGCCAGCTTCAAAGGGACTTTCACTTACACATGACACCCAAACTCACCAACGCATTCCATTTTGCTAACCCTTTTTTGTTCTTCACTGTAGTAGGGGATAGGCAGTAAGAGAAAGAGACTACATGGCTACCCATCTTCTTCCTCTGGAAGAAAATGGAGTGAGAATAGTGTAGAGAGAAATATAAATTGGTATGTGCATCAAAAGTTCAGTGAATGCATCCTTGTGCTGATGCATTTTAAGCAAAGGAAGGAGAATGCAATCAGCTTCTTTCCTCATCTAACCACATGAATGCTGTTAATTCTCAAAGTAAAATTGAGCTTCTAAATCACATTTGTAAAGGAAAATCAGCAACTATCAGTCACATGTTGCTCTTTCTCCTTTCTTTATAATAGCCAGGTTAGTGTATAATTGCCAACCAGCTCACTATGGCCTCTTTAACAAACTATGGTTAAACCAATCTTTCATTACTGTGATGTTTCAACATAGCCATTATATTGCTTAGAGTAGAAAACTCGAGAGCACCTTACTCAGAAATTACATCAACACCACCAGTGTTCAAAATTGTATTTCTTTTTTTTAAAAATTCAGAATACTCTGATGCAAATAGTGCATGGAGAACAGAAACTGCACAGTGTCAGTAATAATGACAAAATGTTTGATATGCTGTTTGGATAAATAATCACAACAGAAGGTTGGACTCAGCCAACCTTGGCTGATTTTGAAAAAGTTAAGCTGGTTTGGATCTCATGGGGATCACCAGGAAATTGCACGGCTGTTAGTCTAGACTGGGAATTTAAAAAAAAAGCCTAAAAGCTGAACACAATAGCAAACCCATTTTCATCTCGTTGCCAAGGAAACTACATGGGCATGTCCATGCAGTCACTAAAGAACAGGACTCTAATCCAGTGTTTCTCAACCTTAGCAACTTTAAGATGTGTGGACTTCAACTCCCAGAATTCCCCAGCCAGCATTCTGGGAATTGAAGCCCACACAACTGAAAGCTGCCAAGGCCGAGAAACACTGCTACACAGTAAGTACAGGAAGAGAAAATGCTTCATGTGTGGCAAATGGATGGGACACGTGGCCATTACTGTGATTCTGTCCTAAAGTTCTCTCACCAGTCTTGTAATCATTCAAGATGTTATTTCACCCAACAACATTCAACTTCTATTCAGGAATATCATTTGTTTTCTAAAATGTCTTAAGCAACATAGATTTAATGATGTGAATTCTTGAAGCTGCTGCTGTTCCAATAGGTCACATGTTTTCTCCCCTAATCATAAAATATGCATTTTGGTTTTCCTGTAAAAGAGAAGTAAAGCAGCCATGGCAATATTTAGGATGGGTTCATATATTACACTAACCCAAAGCCAAACAATAGCTTAATATCTAATATTTAAAGCCAGACAGTTTATAAACTATCGTTTGTTGCCTAGCATTTACTGCAGACTCAGCCAGTTACAGGTTAATATCTAAACCATAGTTAGGCAAAGCATGATTTAGTACAGTGTTGTCCAAACTTGGCCACTTTAAGATGAGTGGACTTCAACTCCCAGAATTCTCCAGCCAGCAACACTGATTTAGTACAATATGTTTTATAATGAGGACCAACTTTGCATCTCATTAGCAGGCTCTGCATAATGATAACATGCATCAAGAGAGAAAAACCGGTTTGGGGAAATAAAAAGCTGGCTTGCCAACCATCGGTGTTTTATGTGTAGCCACTTAGTAGTACAAGCATCAACAGCAGGTGCATCTCCACAAGTTGTGGCACATGGCTTTTGGTTAAACTGCAGGGCACAACTATTCAGGTGCGCGTTTTATTGCCCTTTGCTTGCTACTGGCACAGGCTGACTTTGTGGCTTAAGAGATGTTAGCGGTTAGAGAGTCTTTTAGGGGTTTGACTCTTTATGCATTCCTTGTCAATTTTTAATTTAGGCTGACACTTTTTTTAAAAGGCCTTGTAGACAAGTATCTGAAAAAAATGAATTGTAAGTAAGTATATTAAATTAGCTGTCCCCCAAATTGGTGCTATCTAGTGGAGATTTTGGGAGCTATAGTCCATTACATTGGGAACGTACCCCATTGGCAAGGGCTGAACTAACTATAAAGAGGCTTGATGGTGATGGTTCCAAAGGTATCTTGAGTTTAATTTTCTTTCTTAAAGTAAAAGTTGTTATCCAGGCACTCCGTAATGAATCATGGGTTAACAAACCACAATGAAAGATCATTTCACCATATTATTTGAACCTAAGCAAGCGACAACTTGTAACTGACCTTGGCAACTTCAAAAAACTAAGCAGGTTCAGAGTTGTGGAAGATGGTTTTTATATATGATAACTGCTGCAAGATTATTATATGTACAAAAATGGAAATACGCTGAAATACCCACAATGGAGGAATGGCTGGTGAAGATGGCAGAATTAGCAGAGATGTCAAAATCGACTTGTTTGATTACAGAACAGACAATAACTACATTTATTAGTGACTGGAAACCCCTTACGGACTTTCTTCTGAAAAAAGAAAAAAATGAACTTGTAATTTATGGGTTTGATGATTAGAAAGGTTAGAATATGGCAAAGAAGGGAATTATAAAGTTATATTGTAACTTTAGAGACAGTAAAATATAAAATGTACTTGTAACTTAAGACCGGAAACGGCTTCTTTATAACTTATCTTTTTCTTTTTTCTTTTCTATTTTTCTTTGCATTTTTCACTTATTACTTTTCTTTCCTTACTTTTCTCTCTCAGAATTTGTATTGTTTTTATTCTTTTAAAAATGTCTTAATAAAAACTAAGCAGGCCCCAATCTTGAGATTATAAGTTCGTAGCATTCTCCTCACCAAGTGTGGGAAATCTACTGGTTGCTGTACTCCAGCTCCTCTTGGCCCCAGGCAACATTATAAATGCTCAAGAAGATTGGGAATAGTGGTTGGGCTCCATCTGGCAGGTCACACATTCTCTATTGTTGCTAATATTTACAGATTTGTTTAATTCTATGTATTTATTTCAATTATATCCATAATATTTTACCCTCACAATAGCCATATGAAGTATTTAGATTGCACAAGATGCCAGAAACTGCTTTTCTCTAGCTTTAATTCAACATTATCCTGGAACATCTTTACATTCTAGTCTAAAAACCAAGTATATCTTGTCTCTGGCTTCTCTACATAAGTGGAATTCTTACCTTATTGGGATTTGCATCATTTTCAGAGTGTGAAAGAAATGTCTCCTTTAAAAAAAAAATCCTTGGAAAGCTAAAAATTGCCAATATAAACAATAAAAACCTCTAAAAATTTGCTGTGGAAAATTCCTCCCTTCTAAAATTGTTAAAAGGAGGGAAATGTTAGACAGTAGACTAATTAAATGGAGTTCAGTGAACACAGAAAATATTAAGAATCTAAGACTAGCTGCCCATGTTCAGTAAAGAAGGTCAGCTTTTAAAAAGCCCCCCAAATTTTTTTCTAGTAACAATGGCTTGAACTTTAGTTGATACTATTTGCAGAAATTTCAAATGTATGACGGAGATCACACACTGTAGTATAGCATGGTTTGTTTCAGCTTATTCAGTGGTTGTTGAATAAGACACAAAGGTTAAGTCTGCGCAACATATTTAGCTATAAACCAGGAATGGACAATATCTTCTACAATAAAGACTGTGCTTGACTTTTCAATACAAAGTTCACTCACCAAAAATAGTGGATGAGACCAACACAAAAACTAAATTAGATGTCATTTACAATTAAACAAAAAGTAAATATAGTTCATATGATTATTCTCCAATCATGTTTAATAATATACCAATTCTGTTACAATAAAAATTGCGTTTTGGTAATAACTTGGTAAAAACCTAGGGCTGTACCCAATGTTTTCAAGGCCATATGCAGCTTTGGGGCCTCAGGTTAGGCATTTCTATAATAAGCCATGGTCTGTGAAATAATAATGGTTTGCTTCACACATCACACTAAGCCAAAACCAAAGAAGCTACATTACAATTAAGTTGGAAATCTTAACTGGGCTAAGAGTGGGAATTTTTTGGTTCCTTGCCTCACCTATATCTAGTGAAATAACACAAACACATACATATATGAATCATCTTTGAAGTAATCTTTGGATATTGGATTTCATGGAAACAAACTCTTCTTTTTTTAACAGTACGCTCAATTATTTTAGAAACCTGAAAGGCCAGGAGTAGCTAAACATATTTATTTAACATCCGGTAAGAGTGTTAAATCTTCCATTCAACTTTCCAACTCCACAAATTTCTGCTTGTCATGTTTTTTTCTCCCAAGGCTTGGGTTTCTGAGTCATCTGAGATGGTGTTGGGCTCCCATTTGTGGCAGAGATATTTAGCTTCTGGAGTCCAGGGATGTCCTGCCCAGTCTGGATCAGGTGAAGGATTTCTGAGAATGAAACCCCGGTATCTGGAGCAGGAGGTGGGTCAGCAGGGACATTCTGCATCTCTTCCTTTCTATCGCTTGCTGCCCTGGGAAATGCACTTGCTGTCTCTGCTACGGCAGACTCCATTCCTCGGGGCACTCTGCAAATTGGTTGCTAATCCACAACGCCGATCACCCGGTCACCAGTGGAAAGGAAGAGCCCTCAAGCGCGTGCCTGACACGGAGAGAAAGATGGGAGAATCACCTCTGCCCACATCAGTCTCCTACCCTCAGCCCTGAGATGAACAGGCACCCGGGAGAAGGCTGTTTCCCGAGTGGTGCCTGGGCTCTGGCCTGGATCACTCCTTCAGCTCCAGGGGGTCCTTCACTGCATGGCATCTGGAGGGTCATACAGGGACCAGTCAGTTCGTGGGAAGCGGGGCGGAGGACTTGACTTGCCACCCCCTTTTTGATCGCTTTGGCTTGATGATTCGAAACAGGAGCAGCTCCGCGGACGTTCACGCTGAACGTGCTCTGTGCCATTTCCTTCAGAGACCCCCCGCGCCCGGGAATAGCGTGTTTACTGCAAAGCACGTCCTCACGGGGCACGTACCACGGCACTTTCTGAAAGCCCGGGGACCTCAAAGGGACGGCCAAACCGTCCTGTTGCCCTACAGCTCCCAGCATCGGCCAGGTCTTTCCCGTCCAATCTGGCCAGAAGCAACGCACGCTCCGCCTTACCCATACCAGAGGAGGTCCAGGAAAAAGGACCCCCGACGCCAAACCTTTCCCGAAGGCGGAATCCTCGCCCGCTTGCCCGTCTCCACCGGGCTTCCCGGAAATTACCATTAAAGCGGCCGGGGCGGGGGGAGAGGTAGGACGGCCCGTACCAAGATCGATCTATTAGCGGGGAGATACCACAACCTGGAACTGAGCGCTCTTCGGTTCTGGGCGGGCCTCTTCATTAATGGGAAACCCGGCTTTCTTTCCCCTGATGGCCCCATGGCGCTGGCAGAAATCAAAGCGTATCAGGCCAGCCTTTGAAAGACATACTAAATGATTCGGGGGGCTACCGGATCCGAATTTTTGGCAGTCCAGATCTGGCTAGGGAATTCTGGGAGTTGAAGTCCACACATCTTAAAGTTGCCAAGTTTGAAAAACACTGAGTTAAATCATATAAGCACAAGGAGAGTTTACACTTCATATCAGTTTCCAGAGGGGTAGCCTGGTGTGGAAAGGCAAGTAGGATCGGTCCTGGTTAGAACTTGGATGAGAGATCAAGAAGAACTATCAAAGTTGCAGCTTGAAAAAAAATTGCAAAAAATACCCCAGAAGGCGGCAGTGGCAAACTACTACCACATTTGCCAAGTTGGTTATCTGAATGTTTGCAGCTCAGATCAGGTATCCTGAAACTATATGGATATATTCGCTTTGTATTGTTTATATGGTTGGTTCCATTATTTATTTATTTATTTATTTATTTATGGTTTTTTGGTACTGTTTATGTTTTAATTGTAAGCCCTCCCAGAGTCACAAATGTGAGATGGGTGGCTATATAAATTGAATAAATAAATAATTCATGAAGTCACAAGTAGCAGAGCTGACTTGGCTTTACTTTTAGCTGAGTTAGTTGTTTGCAAAAGCCATCAAAAATATTGTGGCACTTCAAAGATTAATACATTAATGGATCACAGACTGCACCACTAGATGCATAGACCATACTGACACAAGAGAATTATAAATACATAACCATTTTGGAAATGGATTGGTCGAAGACAGTGAGAATTACCTAAGGAATGCCATCGACAAAGCCAGTCACTATCTATAGTGTTCCCTGTATTTATGATTCCCCCATTAAAGCCGTATATTGCCTATTTCAAGACAATGTTCTTCAATGCTAATGAAGTTGAATCTGATTCATGAAAGTTTTAGTCTTAAGGAGTTACAAAACCTGATCCAATTGTCTTCCTTATTCCTCCCAATAGGTGTTATTAGCACATTCTAAAAGCTGTGCGAGATGCTAATCACACTTTAAGAAGAAAAATGGGGGGATATATATATGCTGTGGACTTTGAAGAAACAGGATAGGAAGAGTATTGATGCTTTTGAACTTTGGTGTTGGAGAAGACTCCTGAGAATATTGTACTTCAGAGTCTAACAGAGTCCAAAAGCAATGGAGCATCGAATAAATCAACCCAAAGTTCTCACTTGAGGCACAAATGACCAGGATCAAATTATCCTACTTTGGACACATTATGCAAATATCTAGAAAAGACTCTAATGCTAGGAAAGGTGGAAGGAAAGAGAAGAGGATGGCCAGCAGCAAGGTGAATGGACCCAGTTACGGTGGTGATGGGTGCACAGTTGGAAGACCTGAAAGACCAGGATAGGGACAGATTGTCATGGAGAAAATCTATCTATGTGGTCGCTAAGAGTAAAAAATGACTTGATGGTATGTAATCAATCAATCAATCAATATATATGCTGCCCAGAGGCAGTTTGAGATGGGCAGTTATATAAATGGTTAAAAATAAAGAAATAAATAAATGATATGTACACACATACATGTACATATTGTATCTGTTCATGTTTTAGATACATTTATTTTTAAATAGTAGCACAAAACCTGTTTGTGACCATACAAACAGACCAGCCATTGTGAAAATATTAAAAAGGACAGTGAGTAAAAAAAAAAAAAAGCCTTGGCTGTTTTGTCAAGCAGCTGTGCAGCTGTTAGCAATGGGAAAGGAAAACGGTGGTCAGAAAGGAAGAAGTGCTACAGTTGAGTTTGTCAGTTAAAACCACACATTTTCAGAAGCATTCCTGTCCTTTGAAATGATGCTGTGGGCTCCCCATGTGAACTTGGCCTGGAGGCCACTTGGGCATCTGTTGATCATTACAGCTCTCCAGCTCTTGACATGTAAGTAAAATTTTCAGAACTTCTTTGGGAAAAGAAAAGAAAAAAGAAACAATTGGAAAAAACATAGTTGAGTTACATAACTAAGACAACGGTGTTGGGAAGATTTCTAAAATTCTGTGAATGAAGCAAAGTGAGTGCCCAAGGGGAGGGGAAGGAACTATATTTTTATGGAAAAAGTCACAAATAAATCCCAGAGAACCTCCAAAAACGACAACAATCTCAGCAAAGCTCTATTATTTCCATAGGGAAAAAAAGTAGTCCTCCGAACTAATTTTGTGCATGCATCTTTATAATAAGCCATTTCTTTGGATAACAGGTCACTACTCCTTGGGTTTATTTTCAACCCTGACACCACCAATCTATCTGCAAGTAAATGGTGAGAGAAGGACCCTGATTGTATGTTTGGTGAATGATTTCTCAGAGGACTCACTGAGAGTCATTTGGTTTTCCAATGGAAATGGGAGCATGTTGGAATCTTATACTCATGGCATTTCCAAGGAAGAAGATGGCTCTTTCAGCACAATCTCTCAAATTTCCATCCCCAGCAAAGAATTTGAATCATGGAATACTGTCATTTGCTCTGTTGCACAAAACCAAACCTCAAGAATATGGAACACTACCTCTCTACAAATCTCTGGTATTTATCCAAGGGGGAGGGAGAAAATATTAAAGTGTAAAAAAATGACATTACATTATTACATAGTGGCTAGGTTCATAAATTGCATTAACGCTGGCTTATTTAACCATGATTTATTAAATAAAACAGAGTTGGCTAGGTTAACATGACATGCTGAGCCATAAAATTATTGTTTACAAATCATAATACCTGAATCCACAAAACACATTAAGCCAAAACCAAACACAGTAGGGCTTAGTTTCTCAAACTAAAATAATTAATTTGTGCACATTGGCCCCATATAAATAAAGGTAACAATTTTATTGGGGTTGGGCAGGCAAGAAATAAATAAACCACTTATGTCTAATATCTACAGTGGTGCTTAAAAGTTTGTGAACCCTTCTGAATTTTCAATATTTATGCATAAATATTACCTAAAACATGATCTGTTCTCCACACAAGTCCTAAAAACCAGATAAAAAGAACCTAGTTAAAAATGAGTCAGAAACATTATATTGTTCTTTAACTTAACTGAAGATGTTAATAACTTGGAAACTTTAAGGATTCAAGAAAATAATAATGTTTTCATAGTAACTATTAATTTTATTTTACAGAAGAACATATGGATGATCCATGCCTGGATGAAAGTCAAGGAGGTAAAAGCAGAATATTTCCTTATTTTCTAAGTAGTTCCACACTAAGCATCTAGAAGGGAATTACTGCATTTCATTCAATCACTTTTTATGGGCCACTCATTTCATCAGTCCTTGTGCTTTTTCTATGTTTTCTCAGACAACATAAAGGATCATTTCAAATAAAACATATTGATGAGGTTTAACTAATTCACAGAATGTTGTCAAAATGTTGCATGTTTGAATACTATATTTGTGTTTACATTAAAAGAATGATTTCTATGTAACTAAAATGGCTGAAGAAGCAGATTTAAATAATATTTATGATTTGTCAACCAACGGAGCAATGACTTGTAAAACCATAGCAACACACGTTCACAGTTTAATGCATCCTGGTTCTGAACCTGTAGTTTAAAGTAAGTTCAAAGAGATAGTTAACAAAATCACAGAATATATCATTTGGGAACATCAGGACTAGAAATGTCTAAGAAATGAGTATTTGCTACAAATATTGCTCTAAAACACTGTTTTTGTTTGCTTTTTGTAGCAGTGGAGGACCAGATATTGTCCACTGAAATTCTGCATAACCGCACACAAGAACTACATCTTCTGGCCATCAGAACTTTGCTGTTCAAGTTACTCATGTTTAATGTATTGATGACCTGCTGCATCCTTTACAAGAAGTAAGCAAAACTGTAGCATATTGTTATCATAGGCTCAAATTATAAAAAGCAAAGATGAACAAAGGTGCTAATACTTTTTAAAAAATATATGAAATGCTTCAAGGAATCTGGAACAGTCTGCCTCAAACAGTGATGGACTGATATTATTTAGAAATTGGAAGTCCATTTATTAGATATGCTATGGATGCAGCACAATGTAGACTACAGTGTCATAAAGGTCACCTGCAATGCTATCATTTTGTGATAAGATGTCCATTCAGAATTCCAGGATCATAAGAAAGTATCCTGGTTTCAGTTATTAACTTCCAGGTTCCAGCAATTGGATGATGAAGACAGCCTTTGACTGAACTGTAAATCTGCATTTGGTGGCTTCAAGAAACATCAGACTAATTCCATGTTGCTGCTTAATCATCATCAGGATTAACATAAAGCTTATCTGCTTATAGAAATGTAAAACATGCTGCCTTAATGATTTATTAAACAATTCATTAATGATTCATTAAAGTGTCATCATCTATTTTTCAGGCTTGTGTGGAAGCCTGAAAAAAGATGGATATGCCTTAAGGCAGTGTTTCTCAATCTCAACAAGTTTAAGGGGTGTGGACTTCAACTTCCAGAATTCTCTCCCCCTTTCTCCTGTTCCTGAGTTGCCTTAGTCCCCTGGGGTGGAGATGGCTGCTTTCTTCATTGGTGCTTTTTTCTCTCTCATTAAAGGCTTTCTTGTCCTTGCTTGGAGTGTTTTTGTTTTCATGAGTCATTTCATGAGGACCATCCTGAGGGTTGAGGGAATGGAGAAGGGAGCGGAATGCTTTTTGGTTCTCCCACTGGCAGCTTATCTTCTGCCATTTATGTACCTGTAGGGGAAAGGAGGAAAACAGGGGTTGCAGGAAAATATCCCTAGATTTGAGTACTGTATGTGTGATAGGGATTAGTGTGAAGGAACTGCTGAAAGGAAAGATGACAGCAGGGAGAGGCAGCTGGAATGAAGGTTTGTAAGTTTTTGTGTGGATCAGGACTTGGAACACTGCTAGTTTTCTTTTCTCCTCTCCATTTTTCTTCTTTCCCCTCACTATTGCCTCTCTGGCCAATGGGGAAGGGGCTAGTGATAAAACCCCTTTCTAGCCTAGTGCAAGGGCTCATGAGATTCCAGGCATTTCCTGGAGAAAGTGGATGGAAGTTCCATATTCCCAACTCCTGTCTTCTGATCCAGTTAGTATGATAGCATGCTGCCAGATATACCAGTAAAGATAAATTGACTAGATCAGTGACTAATATCATTTGCATTGTGGCAATATGACAAATTAGGAGTTAAAAAATGAACTGTGGGCAGGCATCTCCAGGTTAGGGTCTAATAACCTTAAAGCTTACACCTGTATTAACTGCAGAATAGTGACCTGCTTAACTATGGCATAGGAAGATCCCCAGTTTGAAAGTTATTTGTGCCACAAGCTTTTGTGATGGCCTGGAACCACCTTCTCTTTTGCCTTTTAGTTTTCCCCAGCTGCAATATCCAAGATACTAATGCTAATGTATTCACACGACACAATGGACCCAAAAATAGCTAATCACATTTTAGCCTAGCAGGCTGTGAAGATCCAGGCAATATGATCAGATTATAATTCAGTGTCTTATATGAAGCCAGGAAATTTGATTAATTAAATTTAAAGATTAATTGTGAGTAAGCATCTTGCACAAATGTAGCCACATACCTATAATGGGAGAGCACCCTACGTCCTTCCAAATGACCTCAGCTTTAATTTCCACTAAACCCAGCCAGCATGGTCAGTGATGAGTAAAACGGGAACTGTAATTCAGGAACATACGAAGGACCACAGGTTTCCCATTTCTATAAGGTTTTATAAGGACTCTATAAAGTTCTTGCATGTAATGTATAATACAAAAGGTATGGTTATCTGTTTAGTTATCATCAAGTAATGAGAGACTGACAACTCAATCCTATGTATGTTTATATTAAAGGCCAACTGAGCTCAATGATTTTTTTCCTTGAATATATTGGATAATTACTCCTAGTCACTCCATATAGCAAGATCAGAGCAAGCATGCACACCACATAGTTCAGCTAGCAAAAAATACAGTTTGATATTTATTTATTAAACATCAAGAAGCCACAAAATAGCTGGCAAAATGGGACAAAGGCAGGCAAAAGCAGAGAGAGAGAGAGAGAGATGGAAAACAGGCAAGAATTTACTTTATTTATATACCTATCTACATCTAAATATCAAAAGGCACAGAACCTTTCAGAGTCACAGGAAAAGAATATTGTGGGAAATAATCATGGGCAGTCCCAAAGGGAATAGCCTTTAGTTATTCCAGTTTTAACTCTTTTATGTACATCATGGTAGTAGAAGAGAGATGGAAAGTAGGACACCAAGTTATACCTACTGTATTCTGCAGCATGAAGGAAACAATTTAGTGGATGAGGATGAGGTATCAGAATGAAATTACACAATACCATCTGATGCCTAGAAACTTTTATCTCCCCAGAAACAAAGGGCCACAATTTTGAGATGTGTAGTTTTAAACAGAATGAGGACATCAAGGTAGGGGGAGGAATTATTAAATCTTCTCCCACTTGCAGCCATACTGATAAAACTGAATATTGAAGCTTCTGTAAGAAAGGCAGAAGGAAAGAGAAGAAAAGGACGACCAGCAGCAAGGTGTATACCTGGTTACAGTGGCAATGGGACACCTTTGCAAGACCTGAAGCACCAGGCTAGGGACAGATCATCATGGAGAATATGTCACTAAGAGTCGACAACAACTTGATGGCACGTAATCAATCAAGGTTGCAATCATACAAATTTACTTAAGAATAAGCACAATTGCTTAGTGGGATATACTACTGACCATTGCATTCTTGTAAATGAGCTTTCTCAAACTGGATTTCTTACAGATATGGTGCTTTCGTATACCTCTGACCAGCAGAGACAATGGATTGTGGGAATTGGTCCTACATATCTGGAGGGTGCCCATTTGCAGAAGGCCGCTAAGCAGAATGAGGCAGCTCTCTCAGACAGCTCCCTCTGAACACCAGCAAGAGAGAGCAAAGTATAATATAGCTGCCCAGAGTCACTTTGTGAGATGGGCAGCTATATAAATGTGATGTATAAATAAATAAATAAGTGCTCATTCTGATCTTGCATTTGCACTGCCAGGAAATAAAATATTTTGGCCAATCTTGAATATTATTTGTTTTGACTTGGAGGGACAGGATGCCATTTCATGCTCAGTCTCAACAGCAAAATGTCTTGCGTCTATTTCCAAACATGGTGCCTGCCAGATGTGTTCAACTACAGCTCCCAGAATTCTCATTTACTTCCATTACAGAATTTTCACGCCAAGTTGGAGGCATCAAGCTGGGGAAGCTCCACCTATCCCACTCCTTTATTATTACTTCGAATAAATGGAAAATCTGAATAATACAAAGAAAGCACACCGAACTTCCCTACAGCGCTACCCCGGGCCCAATCAGGAAGAATCACTTCCTCCCACCCCCGCCCTCACCCCCGCCTTTTGTAGCGAATGGGGTGAGCGTGACAAACAGGGAGGAAGTCAGTCAAGCCAATCAGAGAGGAACGAGAACAGCACTTCAAGAGGAGAAGGAAGGCGGGAAAAAGCACGTTTTCCGCCGTTCTTATTGGGGAAATGAGAACCTCTGTGAGTCTTTGATTAGCTGGCAACTGAAGCAATCCGAGCCGTCTGTTGGAACATGCTACGATTGTGGCCGCAATTGGTTGGTACGTTTGGTTGTTATAGTTACACTAGAAGGGGAGGATCCCGGAAGTGGAGGGAAGATTGCGAGTGTCCGTGCGTGCGGCTGTTGGGGCTGTAGCGGCGTGGCAACCTCAAGGGAGGCCCCCGATGGCTTCGTGGGTTCCGAACGTCGGTGCCTTACTGGCTTTGCTTCTGGTTTCGGCTCCTGGGCTGGAGGGAGCCGTTGCTGAAGACAGCGACTGGGTTAAGCTTCCCAGTAAATGCGAAGGTGAGCTTGGATTCAGGAGTACGTACGGAGTGAGAGGCGCTGATGGGAATTGGAGGGAGGGAGTGAAAGTGGTGGAAGTACCTTTGCTGTCAGCTCTGTAGCGGTAGTAGCTTAAAAAAGAGCTTAGACAAGGAAAAGTCGCTTTACAGCAGGCCCAGCTATGAGGATGATTCAAATGCACCGTAAACAGTTTTATATTCCTTCAAGTATATTTCCAGAATGAATGGAGCATCGATTTTGTCGTAGCCACGAAGATGAATGTATTTATTCTTCGTCCTAATCCTTAAAATGCAACAATACTCTTGTAGGTGAAAAAATATTTGCTAATTTATTTATTTATTTATTTATTAAATTTATATATCTCCCCCAGAGGGTGACTCTGGGTGGCTCACAATTAAAATAAAACCTCAAACAGTTAAAAATATAAATATCCACATTAGTTTAGTTAAAAAGTGTGTCTGTGTGTGTATATATAAACCATATACATAAAAAGAGTAAAAATATTCAAGATGATGGGGGAGGTAGAATCAATTACCCCACAAGCCAATTCCAACGGTGCAAGCCCCCATCCGGCCCCCAAGCCATCTGGCATAGCCAAGACTTCACACTGTTCCTGAAGGCCATGAGAATGGGGGCACACTGCACCTTGGGTGGTAAGTTGTTCAACAGAGCGGGGGCCACAGCAGAAAAGGCCCTCTTCCTAGACCCCACCAGTTGAAATTCCTTGACTGGTGGGGTCTGCAATATGCCCTTTCTGCCGGACTGAGTGGGGTGAGCTGATATAACGGGGGTGAGATGGCTCCTCAGATAACCTGGTCCTGTGCCATGAAGGGCTTTAAAGGTAATAACCAACATCTTGAATTGGACCCAGAAGCAAACTGGCAACCAATGCAGCTCGCGTAACAGCGGTGTTATATGTGCCCTCCTAGGGGCATTCAGAACTGTCCACACCGCCGCATTTTGCGCCAGCCATAGCTTCCAGATACTCTTCAAGGGTAGCCCCATGTAGAGTGCATTGCAGTAATCCAACTGGGAGGCAACCAGGGCATGAGTGACTGTGTGGAGAGCCTCCCAATCCAGGAAGGGGTGTAACCGACGCACAACACAAAGTTGTGCAAAGGCCCTTCTAGCCATGACTGCCACCTGCTCTTTGAGCAGGAGTCGTGAGTCTAGGAGGACCCCCAGATTACGCACTGTGTCTGTCTGGGGTAGTGCAACCCTGTCAAGAACCAAAGGGGATAAACTCCTAGATCTTGAGGCTTCCTGTACCCAAAGCCACTCCATCTTACCAGGGCTCAGTTGAAGCCTGTTGTCCCCCAATTCAGGCCCCTACAGCCTTCAGGCACCGCGAAAGGGTAGCCCCAGCATCACTTAAGTCACCAGGGATGGAGATGTATAATTGAGTATCATCAGCATACTGATGATACCTCATCCCATGGTGCCGGATGATCTCACCCAACGGTTTCATGTAGATGTTAAATAGGAGTGGCAAGAGCACCAAACCCTGAGGCACCCCACAAAGTAGGAGCTGTGGGTTGGACCTCTTGCTCCCTATCAACATTGATTGGGATCAGCCTTGGAGAAACTGTGCCACCCAACTCCTGCAGTTGACCCAAAAGGATACCATGGTCGATGGTATTGAAAGCCGCCAAAAGGACAAGAAGAACAAGGATGGATGCACTACCCCCATCCCGCTCTTACCAGAGATCATCTAAAAGTACGACCAATGCTGTTTCTGTCCCATAACTGGGCCTGAAACCTGACTGAGAGGAGTCCAGATAATCCATTTCCTCCAGGATCCTCTGAAGCTGTTGCGCGACCACCTTTTCCATCGCCTTTCCTAAAAAGGGAAGGTAGGAAACTGGACGAAAATTGTCCAGAAGGGTGGGATATAGCAATGGTTTCTTGAGGACCAGGGCCTCCTTAAAAGGCTTCGGGAACAGCCTCTCTTGCAAGGATGAATTGACCACCGCCAGTGCCCACCCTAACGTCACCTCCGTGGTGGCTTTAACCAACCAGGAGGGACAAGGATCTAAAATACAGGTAGCCGCGCTAACAGCCCCAAGGACCCTGTCCACTTTCTCAGGTCCAACAGGATCAAACCGTTCCCAGATAACTGGGTAAGTCCGCTCCCTGGGCATCTCCAGTGGACCTGCCTCATGCTTGGCCTCCAACTGAGAACAGATCTGAGCGATTTTATCCATCAGGTGTTCAGCAGATTCCTCTGCCCAGCCCTGTAGGTGGTCCTCTGAGCCCTCCCTACTGAAGAGGGACCGGGTGACCCTAAACAGGGCTGCCAGGCGACACTCTGAGGATGCAATAAGAGTGGAGAAATAAAAATGTTTCGCCACCCTTACCACCACAAAGTAGGCCTTAATAGCGGCTCTAACCCGTGTTTGGTCAGACTTGTCCTTAGTTTTCTGCCAGCAATGCTCTAGATGTCTCTTGGCCCTTTTCAGCTCCCTTAACTCCTCTGTAAACCACGGGGAGTGCCAGGGGGTAATGGGCTGAGAGAGGCCGCACAGGCATGATCCTGTCCAAGGCCCTGGCTGCCTCTTTATTCCAGGCTGCGGCCAGGGCCTCCGCTAGACCATGCAGCAAGGCCTCAGGAACAACCCCCAGCTCCTTTTGCAACCCTTGCAGGTCCATCAGTCACCAGGGGCGGACCATTTGAATAGGTCCCCCCTCCCCACGGAGGGGAGCAGCATAGGAGAATCTCAAGGCCACCAGGGAGTGGTCTGACCATGACAAAGGGGATAAAACTGAATCCCCCACCAGATCACACTCTGACAAGAAAACCATGTCTGAAGTGTGACCACTGTCCTGAGTCGGGCCATGGATGACCTTGGATAGGCCTGTGGCCACCATAGTACCCTTGAACTCCCGAGCTGCCTCCGAGGCCAACCCCAGGAATAGCAGATTAAAGTCCCCTAAGCCTGGGGAGCTCCACTGCCAACCCCGAGATGGCCTCCAGCAGCTCAGGCAGGGAGGTTGCTATGCAGCAGGGAGGCTGGTACAGAAGCAAAACTCCCAACTGATCCTGTGCGCCCATCCTCAGGAACAGGGTCTCACATCCAGCAACTTGTGGCGCAGAGCCCCTGAAGGCCAGCAAAGATTCCTGGATGACCACTGCCACACCCCCTACCCTACCCTGGGGTCTCAGCTGGTGCCCTAAACCCTAAACCTGGCTGGACAGATTTCCAAAAGGGCTACCCCCCCCTTTCTGGTGTCAGCCAGGTCTCGGTAACGCATGCCAGGTCAATCTGCTCCTCCACAATAAGGTCGTGAATAGGGGGGGGCTTATTTTAAGTTTGAATATAAAGTAATATATTAATCTCTAACAGTACCAGATCAATAGCTTCTCCTAACTGCAAGGTAGTTTTAAGTTGTAATAATGAAGGGAAAGAAGCAGAAATCCAGGTGACGTATAGTGAGATAGTAGATTTATAGGGTGGGGCAGGAAGCAAAATAGTAGGGAATAATTGTGTTTAGAAACTCCAAATATGAGGGAATGCTTATGTAATTCTAATGTAATCACATCACAGTACAAAGTTATTTTGAGGGTATAAAATAAATGTTTTTAATCTGGGAATGATGGGATAACATCCTCATCATTATGTTCTTTATATTGCAGCCTATTAGCTGCTTGGAGTGTTTAAGAGTAGACAGGATACAAATGTTGGTAAATAAAATAAAATAAATTCTGCGACAAGAGTTTTCCTGCTATAGTGTATGATATCCACAATTGTATGATATGAATTGTATGATATCCACAAACTAGCTATTTTTCAAAGGGGGCTGGGGCATTTATTATTTTTTTTTATATAATATTAACAGAATAGAAAAAAGGATCTGAAAAATGTTGTCACTAAAAATGGGTCCAGATGAATAAATGAGAAAAGAGGAACAGAAAGAAATATGAACACATAACTATGGTTTTTAAGGTTTCTGAAATAGCTAGCATTGCAGTGTAAAGAAAAGGAACTGAATTTAGATTGAGAAGATGTGAGTTAAGCAAAGCTAGTTGTGTGGGTTTATTGGGACAGAAAATAGGTTTTGCTTTATTATGTAAAGGACTTCTGTGGATGCCCGGCTTGCAAAAAGTGTGGCTCTGGGTGGCATACAGCAATGCAAACATAATTTGAATGTACAGAATAAAGAAACAACCCAAAAAGATAAGTTAGATCCACAGTTGGGGCACACCAACATATACTCCATCTCACAGGACAAGCTTTTCCAACTCTAAGCCTTCCTGAAGGTTACCAGGGTTAGGGCCAGTTAAATCTCAGAGGGAAATCATTGCACCGGGCAGGTACCATAACCAAGAAGGCGCGTTGTTTAGAGTATTCTAGAGGAAGCATGGGATTAAAATTCATAGTGAAATAGGTCTCCAGTGAGTATTATTTGTTTAGTACTCAGAGTGTATGTGAATCTTTTTATTTTCATTATATATCTACACAGCGAGTCATTAATCAGTTTTGCAAATGGAGTAATGAGGCCACTGGATTGCGTTCCAATGTGTTCATTGCTATTAGCAAGGTGGAAATTTGAGCCTATTTCATAGATTTGTATTGCAACACTTGTAATATAGTGGATCAGCAGTCACCGTTTGCCAGTTACTAACTGTTTTGAGTTTTGACAATTTTTAGTTTGCAAATATGTTGCTTTGGAACTGAAGTCTTCCTTCGATGAAACTGGCAAGACCAAAGAGGTGATTGACACGAAGTATGGCTTTCTGGATGGCAAGGGGTCCAAAATCAAGTACACAAAATCGTAAGTGGAACAAGATTGTTAAGAGATGCAACACTTCTTTATCTTGGCTAGTCCCTCAGTGAGTAGGCAATTTCAGAGGAGTGCTGAGAATTGATTGAGGTATTAGCAATGTGCTAAAATAAGAACTATGAAGTAAAGTGCCATAGTGCTGACAGAGAAAAAACTTGGAAGTAACAAATAGATGATTCAAACTGGCCGTCTGTCCTTCCCTGTAATTAAAACAAGCTGAGTTTTCATTTTCATAAGTTGAAATAGTGGACACCCAGAGATGCCTTTTAACTTCCCAGCATTCTTTTCTGTCTGCAGGGACATTCGGCTGATTGAGGTGACAGAAAACATCTGCAAAAGGCTTTTGGAGTACAATTTGCACAAAGAAAGACCGGGAAGCAACAGATTTGCAAAGGTTTGTAATGTCCCAGAATTATTCTGCTTCTACCATATATTGCATAATTTCTACAAGAGTTAACTTGCATTACTGGTTTTCCTTGTTCTGTTCCTCACTTTCCTTTGGCTGTCTTGATTTTTCCAGATTAGACTCTTTATTTACTCTTGTTATTTTAGGGGATGTCTGAGACATTTGAAACTCTTCATAACTTGGTGCATAAAGGAGTAAAAGTGGTGATGGATATCCCATATGAGCTATGGAATGAAACCTCTGCAGAAGTGGCTGATCTTAAGAAACAGGTATGGTGGTAGAAGGAGCTTCGTGTCTGTAGTATTAAAAATAATTTCTGATGGTACTCGTCCAGTTCCAAATGATGAAAGCTCCTGGTTGATGAAACTCAGTTATGGGTAACTTTGCCTGGGGATTTTCCTTTCTCTGTATTCAAGGGCTGCAGGGAACATGGAGTGGGTAGGACCTACCTTTTTTCCAGTTTGGGGCTTTAATTCACACAAGAATGGGTGAGGCTGAATGTGTTTTTATACCTTAAGTAATTTCTAAAAATTATACCATCAGTAATTGCTATTCTGCCTCAAAATTTCAGTGTGACGTAATCCGGGGAGGCTCTGAGGGGCCCAAAAAAGAAGAAGTTTCAAAATGGTCAGTTACTTTTAAAATTTAATGAAACATCTCATTAGCTAAAATTTATATTAATCTGAATATTTAGGAAGAATTTAGGAAGCTGTTTTGGAGGGAGACTGCTGAAGCTTCAGTGGCATAGCAGGTCTTGAGTCTGCCAATCGCCATTTAGGAAAAAAAATTCTTCTGGCTTCTGGGTATGGGGGGATTTCAAACTAAGAATCAGTAGCATAAGGCTTGAGTCATAGAAGTCAGCCTTGGGTGTGTCCGGGCATGGACCTTTTTCAAAGGTCTGCCCCATTGGGGAGGTGCAGTCAGGAAAGCCCAGGATAACAGAACTTCCTGGAGCAAAGTAGATCTAGATATAGGCAGAGCCTGATGGGAAATTATCCAGAAATCCTTTGTGTCCTTCGAAAACTCTTAATTTTGTAATGGGAAAAAATATAATCAATAAAGTCTGCCTTATTGCTGCCATCACAAAGCAAGGACACATTTCAATAGTATTTTCATTTTCTAGAATTGCTTCTCACTGTTTTCCCCAAATAAGCATCTTATCTCCTGTGTATTATTTATTCCCAGTATAAAAACAACAATCAGTATAACCAGTCATGCAAACTCAATGTATTTGTGCGTTTAGCATATATTAATGCTGGTTTACTAGAAATGCAAAGAGGTATGCAGAGCATTTTTAAATTTGTTTTAAAATATTGTTTCCCTGTTTTTCCACCCATTAGGACCCACAAGGCAACAAAACACTGTACAGTACTGTATTAAAAATATGATAAAACCCTTGAGGCCACTCAGTGAATTCAAGACAGAAGGTTCAAAATGGTGACTTATCACAAACAGAAGAAGCTCTCCCTTCAAGTAATGTTATAAGAACAAAAGCAGTGAAAAACAGAGTCAGCAGTCACTTTACTCTTGCCTCAAAATGCTCTCCTAACATAGCTGAGCTATCTATTGCCTGAAGTTCATTTTTCAGGGGCCAGGAGGGCAATTTTGAGGCAGTTAGAATAGCCGGTGCTACCTTAAAAGATCCTGTCATAAGTAGATACCTGTATATGTCAAATAGCGGAGGGGGTCTTGGCGGGTAATTTAAGTGAAAAGAGAGACTCAGACAAGAGAAGGCAGTTCTTGAGGTGTTTGTGTTCTACCTCCTTCAGGCCTTTACTGGTCAAAACAGCATTTTTAATTGAGTGTGAAACCTATCAGAAGCCAACAGCATAAAGACAGAGTAGTGCCCTTCCAGCTTCTACGATTTCACGGGATATTAGCACTCATTTTTAGATTCAGGCTTGCAAAAAAGAGTAGCTTTTTAAAATAAAAAATGTAAACCTAGAATTCTTAAAATACTGAACATGTCATTTTTCTACTCCTTTCCCCTCTGTTATTTTTACACTCACCGTTTCTGTTATTCTGCAGTGTCTGGATTCTGAGGCACTTGAATAGCTATTTTATAACTGAAATGAAATTATCAACAGGGTGTGAATGGATGTGGTATGAAGCCTTGGGTTTGTAGCTTTCTCCAAAGAGTCATACTGTAATGATTTTGGGTTTTCTCCCTTTGTCTGCTAGTGTGAGACAATGGTGGAAGAATATGAAGATGTGATTGAAGATTGGTATAAAAACTATCAACAAGAAGATATTTCCCAGTTTCTCTGTGCAAATCATGTGTTGAAAGGAAAGGACACAAGTGAGTTTCCCTTTCATGGAACTGATGGATATGGGTGGTTAGGATCCAGGGATGCACTCAGCCCACCGCCTAAGTTGGGAAAACATGTTTTTCTGTGCAGTGTCAGGCTCTGCACTGGGGGCAGGATGAAAGCAGAAATAAAAATAGGTGGGAGTAATAATCTTTTCTCACTCTGCTTTCACTTCCTGCCCCGTTGTTGCTAAAAAAGGGCAGATGTTCCTTGCCACTTACTGCTTTACAGAACACTTTTAAATTTAGGCAAAACATTACATCTGTTTAGATTCCATGTGGCTTTTAAATAAATGGATTCCATGGATAGCTCTCTCTCTTTCTTTCAGAAAAGGGAGCAAAATGGGGAACAAAACATTTCCTCACCCAAAAGTTATGCTGAGTTCAGCCTTTAAAATAACTGAGTAGCCAAGCCTGCCTAGACACATCGGGGGAACTCCATTCCTTAACTTAATGGAAGGGTTCTTGTTAGGAAACAAGACAGAAGCATAGTCAAAGAGATAGACCTCTGCTCCTTCTGCTGCACTTTCTGAAGAAGAACTTGATGCCTAGTTTCTCATGCCATGTGTGAGAACGTGTGGCTTATTTAGTTTTAGTTTAGCTGGCCATTTTTTAAATTCTATACAGTATAATTAAAATAAACCATGACTTAGCACAGGGTGTGAATCCAACTCTTTGGTGCGTTAGAATTGTTCCAAGATTTGGCTAGCCACTAGAGTTCTCATGTTGGTTAATCAGATTAATTAGAATAGATCAGTGGCTTTCTTCTCTCCAGCCCCTTATGAAACGACATATTAAAAAGAATTATTACCTTTAAAAGCCAAGACTGTGGCTGACAGCTGCTGCCCTTTTTTATTGCTGAGGGAAAACTTGTAAGAGAGAGCTCATTTAAAGATAGTAATTTTCACTTTCAAAACAATTCTTACTTCCTTCATGCCTGAGAAGGGTGGAATGTCTCTTCATTGAAACCCAGTTTTATTCATAGGTAGATTTGATTAATTAACAAGAAGAGATGACTTAATCAGGGTGTAATCTTAAAATAGTTTCATTTGTAAATAATGCTAAGTTATGCTATCCTTAACATTAACCATTGATAAGAAGCCTCCCTTTGATCTGCTCACCAGGACTGATGGCATTTGCAAGTCCTGTCTTTGCCAGGTGTTACTTCTTCACAATAGTCCTGTGAAATATTAACCTGGAATCAACCCAGCAGCCCCTGGTCTCAGGAACTAGTAATTTAAACTGAATGGAAACTCCAGCTTGTGAAGTTGGGAAGAGAGAAGAACAGTGATGTTTAATTCAGGATAGAAGAACAGTGATGTTTAATTCAGGAAGTGGCAGCTTGGTGATATTTTAAGATCTGTTTCTGTCCTTCTGGTTTTTCTAGGCTGCCTGGGAGAGACATGGACTGGAAAGAAAGGAGACATGGCAAGTGCAGGGCAGAAGACCAAGAAAAAGGAAGGCAAGGCAAAAAAGCCTTCAAAGAATAAAAAAAGCCCCAAGGCTGATCAAGAAACAGAAAACATGCAACCAAGTATGGTAGAGACACCTGGTCAGACTGAAGAAGAAGATGATATTCAAAAGCTGGCTTCACTTTCACACAGCACAGATGAACTGTAGGCTCTTCAGAGGCACGCTCCACCTACACCTGTCTTGTGGGCTTGCAAACTTGTATTTGGACCACTGAGAATTGCTTTAGCCCATTGGAGTTGCAAGAAGATCCATACTGTCATGAAGGGGAAGTGCAAAGATGGGCAATGATCATGGTCACTTGAAACTGAATTCTTCAGTGTTACTGCATCTTAGCAAAGGCAAGGTACATGAAGCCAGCTTGTCCCTTGTATTCTTTGGTGGACAGTCAAAGTGAAGGTGCAGTGGAAGATGCAGTTGAGCTGCTGACTACCTAGTCTATGTGGCTTGCCTTTAGAAATTGAGTCTGCTGCCCTTATTGATTCCCTGTCCCATCCCTTTTGGCTTTGACTTGCTGGACAACACTGGTGAAGGGAGAGTTAGAAATAAAAAGGAAAGCATAAATGAAGACAATCTGATTCTGTGGCAGTTCATTTTTCCTGCCATATTCCTGGATTTGGCTGTTATCTTACAGGTCTCTAACTTGTACATTCTATTAGCCAACTTTTGGGGAGATGCATTTAGCACTATCTTTTCTTCTTATGCAGATCATTGTGTTTGTTTGGAGGAAAGTGAGGATGAAGGTTCTGTCAGCATAAAGGGAATTGTGTTTCTGTTCTGCTTCTTTCTTTCTTAAAGTTCTTTCAATAAGGGATCAATTCTGCAGCAATTTCAGTTAGGGGAGCATTTACAGAAGTCTGTGTTGATGCTACCAATCCCTAAAAATTGTTTGTGGACATAAACGTGCTTACCATTTCCTGAAGTCCTAAAAAGAATAAAAATGTAGGGTATTTTTTGCATAGTTTGTGCTTCATTTGGTTCCTGCACTGACCCTCCAAATCTGTGCCAGAGAATGCACCTATTATCTCTGGTGTTTGGAGTGATGTAGCACTGTTACTTCACGGGATTGAAAGGAATGAGATAAATAGCCAAGGACCTCCAGGTGCAAAGTGATCCACTAAGGGCCATTTTCAGATTGAGGGCACATATGAATCATTTATGAGTTCTATTATTAATCTTTTACTGGACAGAGCATATTTGCAAACTTGCTGAAAAGTGATATAAAATAAAGATGGTGTCCTATAAGAGGAACAGTTGTCTCTGACTGGTTTTACACATTATACTAAGCCATAAATTGAAAAACATACCATTATTTATGGTTTAGATCGTTGTGTGACTCCAACTATTGTTTGTTTAATAAATATTTAATAAGCACACATGATTTAGCACAATGTGTGAATCCAGCCAATGTCTGCAAATTTTATTATTAAATTCCTTTGCCATGAGTTGAAAAGAATTGCTGATATGCCAGAGTTGAGTATTCATTTAGGTAACTATTTCCTTAAGTCAGGAATGGACACCTGGATGTAGCTGCCTGGCCTTTCTATTTCCTACTCAAATCATTTTTCATGTTCCTCTCATGCCTCCAGTAGGACAAAGCTGGAATGTGTCTTGCTAGAAGATATAACAGAGGAAGGTGAGCAAAATGGCAAGAGGGGTCCTCATAGTTTGCAAATTTTGCAAACTTGCATTTCATTTCAGGCCTTTTTCAGAAAAGATCTCTCACTAAGAAAAGACTGCCAGCCTTAAAAAAAGGAAGTTGGATTAAAGTTCATTATCTATATAAGAGTTTTAAAGTACCCTAGCTAGACTTTCCTGCAATTCAGAACACTTCCTTTTAGACTTCCATCTTCTTTAGGGATGGCGGCTATATATGAGGTGTAAAATCCAGACAACCTCCAGATGGTGGCAAAGATACAAAAACTTGTAACACTTTATGTATTCTGTTGATCATCTGGATTTTTGCAGCCCAGATCTGGTAGTCCTATATTTATAGGAACTTTTCACCATTTCACACTATAGTAAGAGAAATTGCTTTTTTCTCTATGTACCTTCTTCCAGGCATCTGAAGTATTTTTAATACCATTTATACATTTTTCCCCTGTTCCTTCCAGGGCAAGTGTGCTGCAATCTGACGTGTGTGACTACCTTCTTATGTCCTGCTGCAGAAATAGTGGCCTTTTAATGTACAGGAGTTGGGCATTTGCATTCCTCTCTATCCACCCTGGACTGAGTTTTTCAATCCCTGGATATTTTGTCCTGTCATGTGGCATTTCAAAAAGAGCTACAGAGAGACTGTGGTTGTTAAAATCATTGTCAGTTATGTTACCAAGATTGCTCAGCTTGCTTGGTCTAGCTATATGGTAGCATCTAACCAATGCTGGCCAATCTCAGAAGCTAACTAGGGTCAGATCTGATTAGTACTTAGATGCAGGAACATCTGGAAAGTCCAATGTTGCATGCTAGACTGCATAGTTGAAAAAAATCCTGGAAGAATTCAGTGGCAAACTACTTCTATATTGTGAAGAAAATTGCATGGATCAGTCCTTGGAAGTCACCATGAGTTGAACTCTAGTTGAAGGAGTCTACTTTTTTTAGTTTGCTCTTCCATGCTTAAAGTTTTTTCTGGATTTTATTCAGATCTTAGCTGAATTACTGTGAAAATCCTGGCTCCTCTCTTTTGGTGAAGAGCAGGCTTCCACTAGATGACAGTTCACCAGGGCAAGACACATCACCATTCCTGGCTCACCCACACTATTTTCAGCTCAATTCTATGCAGAATATCTGAATACTTTGGCTCATTGATGCACTTTGTTTGCCTAATAATGTTTAAAATTACAACCAGAGAGGGCAACACATTGCTGAATTATATTTACAGTAGTTGTCCTGGGGATCGTTCACTTGTAATCAGCTTTATGCTGTGCTTTAAGCTTGGAGATCAAAGCAGATAGTCTCTGATTTCAGGGTTCACAAGTATATAATGGGATGAGAAGAATATGTACATGTAAGATTACATCTGAAAGCCTTGGGTGAGGCTCCTGAGGTCTCCATTAAGTGTCTAGAATAGAGGTTCCCAAGCTTTCCCAGTTCACGGCGCCCTTAAAGCCTCAGTAATTTTTTTCATAGTGCCCCTAGTGGTTCACATGGTGTCTGACAGAAGTATTGCTGTGTTTCCCTTGAAACTCTAAAATATCCTGTGGTGTCCTGTGGCATTGCAGAGCACAGCTTGGGAACTGTGGGTCCAGAGAATATTACATATATATTTGAATTTAATATAAATAAATTTCAATTTAATTTTTGTCTTTGCACCACCTATTTTCTAAAATAAAAGTCCCGACAGTCTGTTCAAAGGCCGAGAAGCTTTGCATCTCTTGGCTGAGAAGAAAAATCATAGCCTGCATATTTTGGGATCAGCTCTCTGCCCTTGTAAGTGTAGCTGTGGCACTAGGGGAGCAACTGCGCAAGCAAAGCAGATCACTGCCCTGTTGGGTATGCACGTTCAATGAAGCACCTGGCCCAGCCTTTCACCCAGCTTGAGATATACTATGGGCTGTATGTGTGAACGGTGAGGAAGTAGGCTAGTGAGTACGGGGATGTAAATTTTATTAAGGGGAGGGGTATTAGAAAATCCTAGGCTGTACTTTCTTCCCCAAATAATTCCCCCCCCCCTTTTAGATACGAACACAGCTGAGGCAAGATTTTGAGAGGATAGAGGAAATTGGATGTAATAAAATTGGGGGTTTTTAAAGCATTTTAACTATGTTTTAGTTTTCAGGAGATCTATGTTAAGATGTCTCTTGAGGGGTCTATAATGGGAAAGGTGGAAAAAAAAGTGGATGATTAGTAGCAAGTGGATTCAATCACAGCAGCAATGAGTGCACCACTGGAAGACTTGAAGGGACAGGTTGGAGAGTATCTGTGTTGCTCACCAAGAGTCAGCACTGATTTGATGGTGGTTCATCATCATCAAGTTGACATTTTTCAACATTGTAGTATCAAGATGTTATAGCATTTAAAAAATTAAATTGGATGTGATTTTAGTCACTATTTAGACAAAAGAATGACAATCTACATTAAAACTTTTTAAAAACTGGTGGGCACTGTGTCCTGAAGGTGTTTAAGGAAAAGATCCAGTGTTCCCTGGTCTACAAACCAAGGAGAACAGAAAGAAAGAAAATTATCAAACTAATTACAGGTAGTCCTCGCTTAGCAACCACTCATTCAGTGACTATTCAATGTTATGATAGCGCTGAATGAGGAGACTTACAGCTGGCCCTTGAAGTTGCGGCCATTATAGCGTCCCCACGGTCATGTGATCGCCATTTGCGACCTTCACTGTTGGCTTCCGCCAAGCAAAGACAATGGGAAAACTGCAGGAAGTTGCAAGTTGTAGTCATGTGACATTGCGCTTAACAACTATGTGTGATTCACTTAATAACTGCAACCAGAACTGGTGGAACTGCTGTCATAAGTCAGCACGTTCATATGATTTTTTGCTTTATGACCGTGTCATTTAGTGATGGAATTCCCAGTCCCAATTACAGTAATTAACTGACGACTACCTGTATTTTTAAATGGTTGCATGATTAAAGACAAGTACATTTTCTTAAGAGAGCCAGTTTGGTGTAGTGGTTAAGGCAGTGTGCTAGAAGCCAGGAGACTGAGTTCTAGTCCTGCCTTAGGCACAAAGCCAGCTGGGTGACTGTGGGCCAGTCACACTCTCTCAGCCCAAGGGAGGAGGCAAGGGCAAACTACTTCTGAAATCTTGCCAAGAAAACTGCAGGGATGTGTCACCAGGAGTCAACAATGACTCTAAGTCCCCACTCCCAATTTTTTTTTCTCAGTGTGAAAAAACTGAGAAAAATTTTCATTCTTTTTTTCTGTCTCAAAAAAGCAATAATGGCTATTTTTGGCCTAAACAGAACAACAAGTCCAGGGTTGGGTAATGCTTTTATTGTAGCAAACAAAATGAAACAAAACTTGTAAACTTTTGAATTCTCCAGATTTATATATTTTCATATCCTGCTTTTTATTTTCATATTTTTACTTTTGGCAATGAAAGGAATCAGTGTAAAATATGTTTCCTATGATCATTTGCTGTCTTTACTGGACTGATTACTTTCTTTTGCAGTGTGAAATCTCATGTTCGTTTTTTTTCTTACTGATTTTCAGTGTGTTATAGCTGAGATGGAGTTTTCTTCAAGTATCAATAAAGCAGAGTTCAGATGAGTCTGAAGTCTTCCTACACTTCTTCCATTTCCCAACTCTTCAAGCTAAGTTCTGTATAACAAGATTTTCTAAGTACAGATATGCATCTAACACTTAATACCAACAAAGTTCCAAGATGGTTGGTAGAAATTTCTAATTCTTTATAGATGAGATACCCAAAAGACGACACTGTGGTTGCGCATTGACTGATGATGGAAAAGCCACAATTTGAAGTTAATGTTCTAAACATAAAGTTGCTTTTGAAAAATACCTAGAAAAAGGCTGATCATCTGTAGGCATAGACAGTTAAGCAATGACAAGAAAAATATGTGACTTGGGACATAGAGATAAAAATATCATGCATAGAACATGCTGTTCTGTACTCATGATAAAAGTATATAAAAAGTCAGATTCCTGTGCTATTTCAATGAGCAATGCAAATTACTTGCATGTTCAGTTACAGAGACAATAAGGAATATCTGCTATTGCATTTTGACGTGAGTAAATATATAAAAATATCTCTCAATGTTGCAGCTGGCTTTGCACTCAGCAATGCAAGCTCCTCTGTTGGCAATTGCTGCACACTTTAATCCACCTCTGATGTGCAGGAGTCTTTGGAAATGTTACACCTCTCTTGGCAATGTTCATACTAACTTGTTTGTTGCTGTATCATCTTACAGGCTCCCTTTGGTGGACCTGCTAAACAACCTTGCTTGATGATAGAAGATATTAAAAAGCTTTTCTTTCTATGTAACAGAGTGAGAATTATATTGAATGAATCAATTTGTGCACGCAGCAGATACTCAATGAACACTGACTTTCAGTTAGCGTGGCTTTCTGACAGATTTTTAAAACTTCTCTGCTACACCTTTGAACACAGCATTTGTTTTATGCATTCTGAAATCTGAATATAAAAATCTTGTGGTAATGGTTTATGTTGGCAGGATATGCCTGGATAAAGCTTCAGTGTCTTTGATGATTCAGAAACTTGCACAACATCAATACTAAGATGGTAGAAGCCAAATGTCTCCTTGAGCTTGGATAGCCAAGCCAAGATTAGTTTGTTTGTTGTGTTGAATTTATGGTTCTGACAATCTCTGTTCATACCCTACAGTATGATAAACTTCCCCAACTTTGCATTGTTCAAGTGTGTTGGACAAAATTGTTAAGATCCCTCAGCACACTGGCTGGGGATAATGAGAGTTGAAGCCCAACATATCTGGGGAGGGAGCAGACTGGATGAGTTAACACTATTAAGATAGTTTCAACCACATTGCTTTTTTCCCTTTTATTGTAATGTCATAAATCTTGATACATTGTATTATTTCAATGTGGATTTTAGTGTAATAATATTTGTGTAATATGATTATGAATTATGAACGTACCATTATTTAGAAAGCTTAAAGTATTGAAAATAATACGAAAAAAGTAAACATTCTATCAATATTAATAGCATTTTAGGATGTCAATATTGCACATTGCTTTATTACCCTGCATTATGGAGAGATAATTGTTTCTCCATTATACACAAACTGCTCCCCCTTGCAGTTATTTGTATTTTTTTTCCTGGAGGACTATAATACAAACATGGAAACTGGAACTTTCTCAAATCTGTTTCACACGGGGATGAATGAGACAGGAATAAAGCAATCTACCATCCAAATTTAAGCTACCAGCCCTAGGCTGCAAAAATTGGGATATCCACTATTGGCAGCAAAGACATACAAAAATGCTAATTCTTTGCTGTCATCTGGTAGTTATCTGAATTTTTGCAGCCCAGGTCTGGGAGTCCTAGTCTGAATTAAGAGAAGTGGATAGAAAGCATGGTATTGCCATGGCTATAATTTCTTAACGCGATATGTCTCTGGGTTGGATCTGTAAAGAAAAGTGGAGTATTACGAGTTCAAGAGGCTTGTTACCCAAATGAGCATTTGCATTTGTTAATGGCTGATTTCATGGGGATTTTACTTCAAATTACTGGTCCATCTAGTCCAACACTGTTTACATTGACTGGCAGCAATTATATGTGGTCTCATGCATATGATGTCGCCTATTTACTGCCAGATTAATCTGTTTTGAACTGGAGATCCTAGGAATTGAATCTGTGGTATTGCCAGTCAAGATGTCTCCTAAGCTCCTCAGACCAAGCAGAGCTACATTGCCTCTCTCTCATCCTTCTATCTTTCTCCTATGGGCCAAGAGGTGCTGAGAAAAATCTAGATGGCAATGATGACTACTGTTAGTCTTCACTGTGCACCCAAATTCTCTTCTAAATTTAAAGAAATACAGTGTTGCTCCCCCTAGTTGCTGCTTCAAGCTAAAGGCAGAACAAGCAAGGAAATAATAAGCATGGAGAAGTGGCAACTACATGGACTGATACACTGCACTATGAGTCTTACAATTTCACCCTGTGATCCTACCCTAGCAGCATCAAGCCTGGGATTCTGTATGCAACTCCAGAACTGAAGTCGCTCCTAATTACTGCTCACCACATTTCTCTCTCTCTCTCTCTCTCTCTCTGTCTGTCTCAAATTTCTATGGCCTCCCATCTACCAATGGAACTCTGGACAGTGAACAAAAGATACAACATCTTGAACTGATTAAAATCAGTTGAAAGCCAAGGCCACTTACCAACATGTCCCCCATACATTCACTAGGATCCATTAACATCCCAGCCTCAGTGCCTGTGGGAAAAGTCAGGTCTTCATGGCCTTCCAGAAGGCCAACAGGGTTCAGGCCATCCAAATCTAGAGAAGGCACGCTTCCTAGGACCCACCAGATGACATCACCAAGGGAACCAGGAGCAGGACCACACTCTTGCATCTAGTGGGATCTAGTGGGATGGCCAGAATCCACTAAGGATAGGCAGTTTTGCAAGTAACTGGCCCTATGCCATGTAGGGCTTTAAAGGTGACAATCAGCATCTTGAATTGCACCCAGAAGCCTACTGGGAGTCAGTGCGGCTCATGAAGCAGCAGTGTTATACAGGCATACCATGGTGCACCCAATACTGCACCTCCTGTTGCATTCTGGACCAGCTGAAGTTTCTGAATGCTCTTCAAGGGTATCTCTATGTCGAGTGAATTGCAATAGTCCAATTGGGAGGTGATAAGGACAGGAATGACTTTGAACAGTGCCTTCTAATCTAGGAACAGGCACAACTGACTCACAAGATGTATTTGTACAAAGGCCCTCCTGGTCACTGCTGTCACCTGCTCTTTGACCAGGAGCCACAATTCTATTAGTGCCTGCAAATTGCATACCAACTCTGTTTGGGAGAATGTGACCCCTTCCAGAGTTAATGATGGAAGATCATTAGATATGGGGTCCCTAAAACCCACAGCCACTCAAACTTCTCAGGGTTGAGCTGAAGCCTGTTCTCCCCCTCCAGACTCACACAGATTCCAGGAACCTGAAAAGCACCTTGATGTCAGAATCCTCGCAAGATTTTATAATAGATTATCATATGGCTAGTTTAAAAAATGGCTTTTTACATGCTGCGGTTCTGCCATTGTAAAAGGGGGGGAGAAGGAATGAGAAACCATTTAAAGCAGATGGCTCCTTATCACAGGCTCTGGCATGCTCAAGGCCATGCCAGCAAGGGAATCAGAAGACCAAGAACTAAGGGTGATGTAAAGCGGGGGGGGGGGGGGGAGTAAGAAAAACAGCTTTTGGCGTGCTTTTGCTCAGTCTTAGCAATGCTTTGGATCTGTACACTTATTCTCAATAAATGAACTTTCTTTTGAATCAATATTGGTTGCAAGGAAAGTTACTGGATTTGGGATCAACAGGTGGCAGTTCGTTACACTTGAAAGCATCACTTGGATGGGCCAGTATGGAGATGTATAGCTGATGACACTTGACCCAAGAGTTTCATGTTGATGTTAAAAGGGAGTGGGGAGAGAGTTGAGCATTGTGGCACCCTGCAAAGCAGAGGCCTAGAGCTAGATTTCTCCCCCTCACCAACATCAACTGGAATGAGAGTTGGAGGAAGAAGGAGGACCACTGAAAAACAGTGACTCCCATTCCCAATCCCCTCAGTCTGGAAGGATACCATGATCAGTGGAATTGAAGGCCACAATCCCCATCCCAATCCTGCCAAAGGCCATCTACAAGCATGACCAATGCCATCACAGTACTATAACCTGGCCTGAAACTTGACCACAATGAGTCCAGATAATCTGCTTCCTCCAGAGTCCTTAGGAGTTACAAGCCTACCATCTCTCAACAACTTTCCCCTCAAAGGACTGGAGACTGGACAAAAATTGTGCAGTACTGCTGGGTCCAGCAATGGCCTCTTAAGGAGGGGACCCTCCCACAAAGAGGCATTTGTCATAATCCAGGATGTCACGTTTTCTATATAATTTTTATTAGAAATTTTTACATAAGTAAAAGATAAACATGAAAATATTTAAAGAGAAATTAAGAAAAAGATAAAAGATAAAAGAAAAAGTGCAAGAAACAATACAGATAGAAAAAAGAAATAAAAAAGATATATAAAGAAGTGACTTCCAATCTGCTTTACAGCAGTTACAAACAAACTTGTTATCTCTCCTCTCTCTTTAAGATTACATTGCATAGTTCCCTTCTTCCCATATTCAACTCTTTTTAATCAGCAAATCCATAAATCACCAATCCATTTTTTTCCATTTTCAGCAAAAAGTCCATAATAGGTTTCCAGTCTTTTATGGAAGTACTTATTGTTTTATCCCTGATCAAACAGATCAATATTGCCATTTTTGCGAATTCCACCATTTTCACAATCCACTCCTCCATATTTCAGTATTTTTCCATCTTTGTGCATATAATAGTCTCACTGCAGTTACTATCCAAAACCAATCTTTTCTAATTGGCTATCCATAAGTCCCAATAAAAAAAGTTCTGGTTTCATCTCAATATTAATTTTTAAAATTCTTTGTATCATCATGTGTATTTATATCCCCTCCCTTTTTTTTTGCTTTTTTGCAAGTCCACCATGCATGGTAAAATGTCCCTTCATGTTTTTCACATTTCCAACATTGATTAGAAGTACCTTTATACACTTTAGATGATTTATCTGGTGTCATATATCAATGGTACATTATTTTTAAAAAGTTCTCTCTTAAATTATAACACAATGTGAATTTCAGTCCTTTTAGCCACATTCTCTCCCATTGGTCCATCTGTATATTATAACCAAAATTCTTAGCCCATTTTATTATGCACTCTTTAGCTTGTTCTTCCGTTTCAAATCTCAAAAAAAGTATATACATTTTAGCAATCACATGTTCATCATTTGTACATAATTCAATTTCAAATTCTGTCTTATGTTGCTCAATTCCAGCTACTTTTTTATCTAAATTAAATCTCTTTCTTAATTGTGCATATGAAAACCACTGAAAACTAAATCCCTCTGCAGTCAATTGTTCTCTTGATTTCATCTTAAGTTCTCCATGTTCCTGTACTAACAAATCCGGATATGTTAACCATTTCTCTCTGCCTGCTATTTCTTTTCTATAAAATGCTTCTTGTGATGAAACAATAAAGGTATTTTTGGGCACGGCCTGGGTTTATATCTATTCCATATTCTTAATATGGCATTCCTAAGGATGTCACTTTTTTTAGTCAGAACCATCAACTGTGTTGTGCTGTTTTAACCATGATTTCTGGATTTCACAACCAATTTGTCCACCGCTGCTGAAAGACAAACATTTTGCTTAAGGGGTATGTTGTCACTCTCTCAATTTTGCCTCTCTCTCCTCTTTTTCTTGATATAGTTTCACCTTGATCCCAAGCTTTTCATTCAAATATTAAACAAGATCCTTGATGCCAAAAGAGCAAAGGTTGATGTTATAAAACAGTGAAAAGGTCTCCTGGCCTAAAAAACATAGTAGGGGCATTATTGCCATCAACTCTGCAGCAAGGTCAAGATAAATCTGGGTTCAGCCATAATGTAAATTCAACATATTGAGGGTATTGCTATATGACTGTGATCATACGCCATTCTCAGCCACAAATTAGCTACCCAATATAGTCTGGCTTATTTTGTTGTGTGATCCCAGACCATGTTTATATTTCCAATTATTTTGGGTTCCAGATTATTACATTCAGTGAATAAACTGGTTAAGATGACATGTAATTAACACGTGTATGTTAAGAACTCCACATGTCATTTTGAATATGCAGCTTTTCTAAAACACTTCCAGAACAGGCTTTCTGCACAGACTGGATGGACTAATTCTATGCCCTTGAAGCCAAATTGAAGCTGTGCCAGCCCAAACAAGTGAGCAAAATCAGCAACCACGTCACAACATATATTAGTGAGTTGCAATGGAACCATGATGCCAGCTGGTGCTTTTTTGCCTGAGATTCTCCCCATGGGAGGTGCAGGTGTAGTCAACCTGTGGCCAGGATGCAGAATCAGCCTCCTTATTTTTATGATCCCCAGAATCTACTCTGATTACACAGAGATGTACTGGATGTGTCCTTAGCGCTGCAGGCACTGATAGAAATTGCCATCTTGTCTTATATCCTGCCTTCAGTGGAAAGCAATTCTTCTTTTCAAAAGCGGGGGGGAGGAGACATTATTTTTCTCAATCTTCTTGCTCAGCCTGTCTGAACTTGTTTTTCAGAAATAAAATAATTCTTCCTTCTTCATCTACACGTGTATTCCTATAATTCAGCTACTCAGTTTTGCCATCTGAATTCCTGGTTATTAATCAGCTGTTACCTTTTAAGAAAAGAAACAAACACTGACTAGGCTTTATTTTGATGCCAAGAAATGGAAACAGAAAATCAGAGATTGGGGGGGGGGGGTGTGAGAGAGAGAGAGAGGGAGGGAGGGAGATCATACCATAGAAACCATAATGGACTTCTAATGCAGTGCCTACCAGAATGGCCCTATTCTGTTTGAGTCTGCCTAAACTTTCTTAAACTTCTCCTTAAAAATAAAGGATTGCTGTATTACCTTTTCTGAGGGGGGGGGGGGGAATAGCTTGAGACTTTTTTAATATATTCCATCATTATTTTTGTGTGTGCACTTATACCTATAGCATTTATTTGTCAAATTTGTATTTATATTTCTTCTTGCTCTCTTGTTACTATCTATTGTTGTTGGCACTGCATTGTTGCATTGTTCCATTCATTTGGGAAAGAGGCAACACACACTGATGGTGATGATGAACGCTGTGCCCTGTGTCTTAGGCACCCTGGGTATTTCATGCATCATGGAACTCTAAGTCCATAATAAGGATAATTAGGCAAGACTCTAACAACAGAGGCGTTTACCAGACAAAAGTGTCCTGCATTTGGAAACTCCTAAGAAATAAAAGGGGATTGTGGCTATAAGCCAACCTTGCTGAGTGTCTCCCCAGTTTTTTAAGTCAATGAGGACAGGAAAAAGGTTGGGCAGAGGGAATCGGTTTATCTATTTATTTAACAAATTTACATAGAGTTCCATTTACCAATGGAACTCTGGCTAGTGACCCAAAAGTAAAGCATTGTGAACTGATTAGAAATCAATTAAGAGAATCGAGTTGAGGCCACTTTAAAACCCCTTACCAATATGTCCCCCCCACACTTGCTGGCTCCATGGGGGAAAAGCCAGGTCTTCACAGCCTTCAGGAAGGCCAAAATTGTCGGGGCTGTCTGAAACTCTGGGAGAAGGCTGTTACATAAGGCAAGCCCTGTGACAGAGAAGTCACACTTCCTAGGATCCTGCGGGTGACACTGCTTCACTGAACATGCCCACTCTGCCAGATTTAGTGGGACGGGCAGAAACCCTCAGGGATATACACTCCACCTCCCCTTAAGCTCTCAGAGCTGAGAGATATGGATGTTACATTATGCTATGCCCCTCTGCTGGGTTTTACATAACTTCCTCTGGGCAGGGTGGGGGGAGGGAGAATCTCTCTATTTTTACACAGCATATATTTTATGTGGTGTTTTCAGTTACACTGATCACCAATATATTTGGTGTAACCAGGAGATAGGCATTACATGACTGGTTGCATTCTATTTGGGATTCATCAGATGAGAATAGCAGACGTTATTCTATGAGGTTCAAACCTTCTGTGTGATGGGAGATCAATACTTCTGGGCTCTGAGAGCTTAAGGGAAGGTGGACTATACATACTGTTCTTATAGATTCTGTACAGCATATCCCTTCCTGCAACCACTGGGCAACAGGAACTGGATAGCTCCTAAAATTAATGCACTGTACATAATCACATAAAGTGCAAAGGTTCATGAGTTCAATTCCTGGCAGAGGGTTTGAACCTCATAGCCACATACCACTGACAAGTCACAAATAGGCCAAAACCAGTCCTATAGTGCCTGCCTCCTGACAGTCAATGTAACTGAAAAGACAGGGGATAGATGGTCTCACAAGTAACCTGGCCCCATGTCATGTAGGCCTTTAAAAGTAATAACCAGCACCTTGAAGAGCACCCAAAACCCTACTGGGAACCAGTGCTGCTCATGAAGTAGCCTGTGGTCCATTTTATCAGAAGCAGGTATATTATCCTGAAAACGTTATTTCATGCACATATCTATGAAAGTTGTATATTTTGAAGGGTTTGTTTCCAGTCCTATTTTCAGTTTCAACAACTAAGAAATGTTTTGTATAAAACATTTTAAAGGGAGGATGAATATCTTTTCAAAAACAGGTGTGTGGAATCAAGTCTTTCCAAAATCTGGATGGCTCCCACACTTATTACATTCAGGAAAAAAAAGCAGAGATACAGCTTTTCAGCAAAATCTTGGAACTGAATAATTATTGCCATTGTGGGGTTCTTTGTTGCTTTGAATTTTATGGAACTGTTCAGATACTGTTTTTATTATATGATTTCAGTTTTAATAATGGATGGTTTTTATTATTTATCAAAGTTGGAGTTTGATAAGCAAGCAGTATATAAACTTGGGAAGTAAATATCTATTTTACTAAAATATTTTAGCATTTCCACAACCATTACTTTTGTGGAAGCACAAAAGCCAAATTTTAACATATAAACCACTATAACAGACCACAGTTTAGAAGAAGCTTACAAAAGAGAAGCATTAATACTTAACAGCCCAGTTCTACCGGATTTTTTTGTCTTTAATAATTCTATGCATGTTTACTCAACACTAGCCTATGGTGTGCTCTGTGACTCCAAGATAAGTATGCGTAGCATTGCCAACTTGCCTTCCAGCGATGTTGGACTACAATTCCCATAATTCATAGTCAGGAAGGCCAACCTCAGGAGGGATCCAAATCACCCGGTGGCCAATAAGTTTGGGAAGACCGAGAGTCATTAGGCGGCTTGGGGTCAAAACCTTTGACTTCAGGAACTAGGGGGAGGGCGAGGAGGGAAGGAATCCCCCCTCAGCGGCGGACGGGTGGACTGGTGGGAGTGTCCGCTATCCCGCTCTTGGATTGGCCGGCTGCGCGGAGGGGCGGTCCCTGGAGTGAGCTCCTCTGGCGACCGGCTGCCGGCTCTCCTGGGGATTGTAATTGGCGGCGGCGGCGGCGGCGGCGGATCATCGTCGGGAGCCGTTGAGGAGGTCGGAGCAGCAGTCACGCAACCCGCGCCTTGAGCCGCCCGCCTCGCCATGGTGGACAGCATCTACCGGACTCGCTCGCTGGGCGTGGCAGCCGAGGGGCTCCCGGACCAGTACGCGGACGGCCGGGCGGCGCGCGTCTGGCAGCTGTACATTGGCGACACGCGGAGCCGCACGGCCGAGTATAAGAACTGGCTGGTGTCGCTGCTGCGCGGACAGCGCTGCAAGACGGTGCTCGACGTGGCCTGCGGCACCGGGTGAGTCGCGGGGAGAAGAGTTGCTGGGCGGCTTCTCTGCCTTCCGTACGTCGGGAGTTTTTGTGGTTAACTTGCAGGTGGAGTCAGCTAGAGAGTATCACCTAGGTGCGGTTCCGTGCTATTTAATCCGGAATCGTGCTGCTTCCTTTGAATCTTCACGCTGCCCCTCGACGACAGATACAGTGCGCCTGAAACCCCCCAGATCTCTTGCGTATTATCCGACACTGATTGCGCCTGAGGGTGAAAGTGCTTGCCCCCTTGGGAACGACCCCTTTCCGTACCACGGGAAGAGGGGGAGGTCTGCCGTTGTTCATCCAGCTTCACTCACTTTTCTGTCGTCTTGTTGCTCGGAAGAAAGGGCACACCTTCCCAAACTCCCAATCAGGCAGGAGCTCCCATAAGACTTCTGTCACCCTTGGCATCTGAAAGAAGTGAGTCCAAACTTAGCCATTACTCAGAGTAGAACAATTGCAATCAAAGGGATATAAACATCAAGGGCTTTTGTGGCGCTCAAAAGACTTTGGCATAAGCTTTGGTGATTGTCTTCCACGGATGACTAAGGCTGGTTCCCAGCCTTAGGCTGTCTTCAGATTAAAGACATGGTTGCATCATGCTGAGGCCTAATGACTAAAATGCCTATAGAAATAAACTATTGGGGAGCATCTTCTTTATCTTTTTAACATAATGCCTGCAATTACTGCAGTATGTGGCATTTTCCTCTCTTCTCATTACCTGTTTGTTTTCTACCTACTGTACATATACAAGCAATATTTGTCTAAAATAGGAATATTTTGATGCATTTATTTTATTAACAAATGTAATTTTAATGCATAATTAGAATGCACTTTTTAATCTGCTGTACTGGGAAAATGGACTGGTCTGCCCAAGATATTTTGCTGGCTGAGAAAGAGATTCTATCCCCTCCTCCAAATTAAGAGGCATTTGGACGCATGGAGAATCTCAAAAGCATTTCTGCTTTTCTCCATCCATATTTGATTAATAAATACTAACCGTGACTAACAATTAATAATTACTAACAAATTACTAACAATTTGCTGCCCTTTCACGTCAGCTAAAATCAGCTGTCTGAGATAACTGCCTCAACTTTGCCTAATGTTAGGACCAGCCTTTGCAAGGGAAGGTAATATAAAGAGATTGTGAGTTGAACATATTCCTGAACAAAAAGAAATAGAAGTGTCAGTAAGTCTGTGTCAAGGTGGGCAACTTGGAAGCCTACATCTTCGGTAACGCAGTAAAGTCACCTAAGAAGGGCATACATTTGTTTCTATTTCTTTTGTTTTTTTAGATTTATGGGTACAAATATGTGAAACAGTTGCATTACAAAAACTTAAAAACCAGCAGAACAGGTGCTGCTGAATGTTGGCTATGCAGTCTGAGAATATTCTGGGGGTTATAAAATGGGCATTGGTGGGAACAAATATTGCTTATTCTAAGTTCCAAGGAAGATGGGATCCTCTGCAGGCTTAGTTCTGCTGCTTCCCAACCGGATCCCTGCCCCTCATGGCTGGTTAAGGCTTCTGGATGAGCTGGCAGGAAGTTGGATTTGAGCAATAATCAAAATTTTGTTGGGGAGGGAGGATTCCGTCACCTCTGAAGGAGGCTGTGGTGCACCTCCTACTCAGGAATCTGTCTCTCAATCCATTTTGGACAACTTTGGACTTGTCTCCAACCTTCCTTTTTAAGGAAAGATTGTTAAGAAAGTAGTGGCCCTGCAACTGCAGAGAACCCTAGAGCAGTGTTGTCCAAACTTGGCCACTTTAAGATGAGTGGACTTCAACTCCCAGAATTCCCCAGCCAGGGGAATGGGGAATTCTGGGAGTTGAAGTCCACTCATCTTAAAGTGGCCAAGTTTGGGCAACACTGCCCTAGAGGAAGCAGATTATTTCAACCCCTTGGCAGTCAGATTTCAGGCTAGGATACAGCACTGAAACTGCACTGGTCACATTTCTGCAGTCATTGGACAGGGGGTCCAACTCTCTTTGTCCTTGATCTCTCAATGGCTTTCAAAGCCAATAACTATGGTATCTGTGTGGACCATTCCTAAAGGATTGGAATGGTGGGAAGGACATTGTCTTGTAGCAGTTCTCTTCTTTCCTCAAGGGACAGTTCCAGGCAATGTTGATAAGAGAGGAGAGATCTGCTCTGAGGCTGCTATTTTGTGAAGTGCCTCAGGGTTCTCTCCTCCCTCACTCCTTTTTAATATCTACATGAAGCTACTGGGGGAAATAATCTGCTGATACAAGGTTTGGTATCATCAATATGCTGATGATAACCAACTATACATCTTGACCCTGGGCTGAACAGATGATGCAATGGAAATGCTGGCCCAGTGGTTGTTAATAAAATAAATGCATCAAAAGTGTTGACCCAGTGCTGGATAAGGAGAATCAGATTCTAAATGAATTCCTTCAACATGGAGTGGCTTTGGTTTGTGGACCTGATGATTCCAGGGAAATTCCATCTCTAACTCTGAATGGGTGGTCTGCAATTTGGGGGTTCTCCTAGACTCTCAGCTCCTGCTTGAAGAACAGGAGGTGGATGTGGCTAGAAAGGTTTTGCACAGCTACATCTTGTGTGCCAGTTGCAACCAAAAGACTTTGCACACAGTCACTCATGCCCTTATCACCTCCATTTGGAATGTACTGTACATAGAACTGCCCTTAAAGAGCATTTGGAGATTACCACTGATACAAAGCCTGACAGCTCAGATGTGATGGGTGTGTCCCAATATTCTTGAATGACAGTGCTGCTTCAGGAGCTGCATCGGTTGCCATTTGATTTCCGTGTACAGTTCAAGGTGCTGATTGTCACCTTTAACATCCTATATGATTCCAGACCTGATTATCTGAGGGACCACCTTCTGTATTCATCAGCCCATGCAACAAGATCAAATAGGATCAACTTCCTCCAGATCCCGTCCCTGTGAGAATGTCACATGACAGGACATTGGAAGGGATTTTTCATTAGCTGCCCCCACTCTTTGGAACCCGCTCCCAGTGGAGATCTGGTCTCTGTGGTGGCTATCAGTGTCCATTCCAGTTTTCTGAATGGTTTTCTATGGTGCATTTGCCTTGCCTGAATTTGGCCAGACTTGAAATTACACCTGCTTAACTCAGGCCTTCCTGATTCAGTTGACAGGGATTCAACACAATTGTGGAATGCATGCGGTTACTTGTTGTGTTAATCCAGGTGACCACTTAAAAAATTAATAATGTGGTAAAGGGCTAGAGGTGAGGGGAATAAAAACAGAGGAATCATTCCCACAAATATACTTTCTGTTAATAGAAGATACTCATCGTTGCTGTTTCAGGAGGGAGAAAATATTGAATTTCTTCCCTTCAGATTTTAAATGAATATGTGCAAGTGTCATGTACTTAGATTTCCTAAGAGACATACATGTGGGAGATATTATGTATGCAGCCTTAGGAAAGAATTTTGAAACAGCATACTAGCCACTGCCCTAACTTTCATGGGTGACTTTTTTTCTCTAACTACTAAAACATAACTGCTAAACATAAGTGGAGGGGATTATTATGCTGAGTTAATCTAAGAAATAGTTTACTTCAGATCTCATCTCTCAAAGGTACTTGGAAATCATTTTCTCTCTCCGTTTCTGGTGCAGTGTGGATTCCATTATGCTGGTTGAAGAAGGATTTAGTGTCACCAGTGTAGATGCCAGTGACAAAATGCTCAAATACGCCCTGAAGGAGCGATGGAACCGTCGAAAAGAAGATGCCTTTGACCATTGGGGTACTCTAACTTTTGGATTAAGAATATCAACTGATTCAGTTCCCTTCCCCAATCTGAAGTACCCCAGAAATGTTGGATTATAACCTGTAGAGTTTTGGTCCAACAAAACTGGAAAATACTAGCTTTGGGAAGACTAGAGCCAAGTATTCTTAGTTGATTCATATCCCCGACAGAACAAACGATTACAGCACTTTTATTAGTTCCAGGACATAGTCTGAGTGTAGGAAAAACAGCAGTCAGGGGTTATATTTTGGTCTGTTTTTAGATGGAAGCTAGTCTGGGAACCCTATATCTGTGTCAGACTCAGGGCTGAAAAGTGCCTCCCATGCTGTTCTTTTTTATTCAGAGATCCAAACATGTAGAAACAAATGCAGGTTTATTATTTTTATTGTTCATCTTCTGAGTTAAAAGCTCAATTATTTACACACCCTTGCATATCCTCGCAACTCTAAGTTTAGCTGGCCAGGCCAGGTTTGAGTTCCAGAAGAATTGAAGCACAATGCCAACACAGAATGCTCATTCTGTCTGATGACTCCCAAGGACCCATATATTTTATACCCCCTTGCTGGCTGGGGAATTCTGTGAGTTGAAATCCATGCATCTTAAAGTTGCCAAGGTTGAGAAACACTGCCCTAACATGACTTGACCGCCTATCAATGCTTGACCACTCTTATTTTGGCACTTTTCTCACACCTACTACCTCATACAATTCACATGGGAACTATCTGTTCTTTTGGAACCATAATGTATTGTGACTTCTTCAAACTTTTCAGTTTGGTACATTTCCACAAGGGGATGCAGTGGCGCAGCGGCTTAATGACGCTGAAAGTTGCCAGCCAGAAATGGTCGACACTTCAGAGGTTCGAGCCCAGCTCCACGTGGCAGAGCGAGCTCCTGTCTCATCCCTAGCTTCTGCCAACTCAGCAGCTCGAAAGCATCCTCAAGTAGATAAATGGGTACTCTCACCCCAGTGGGAGGAAAAACGCTGGCGGCGCCTTGCACGGGAGACAGGACCAGTTGCCGCTAACGCGGAAGCCGCATACGCCCGAAAAAGGCGCGAAGCAACAGAAACCCCGCCTCCTGCGCTCGCCAGCTGGGCTCCGCTCTAGGAAGGAGGCAATGGCAAACAACTTCCAAAACACCTTGCCTTGAAAACTGCAGGGACTCGTCCAGGCAGTTGCCACAGAATCGGTCACGATTGAGTGCGGATTTAAAAAAAAACATTTCCACAAGCTGCATAAGCTGACTTCTTCCTGAGCAAACCTTTCTACCTTTTGGGCTTCCTTCACATACTCTACATCTTTCATACATGCCCATTCACACACATGATAGCATAAAGCTGTACATTATTATAATATCATCTCATGATAATGATTGAGATTATATTGTAGTGACAATATACTTGCATTAATATAGTGATATATGGTTCATTAATAATGTAGTTGTATATACTACATTGATTAATGAACCATATATCATTATATTAATGCAAAGTCTGGCCTGGACATAAATATCTCTACTGTTTAATATATCTCTGTATTGTACTAGTTGCAGTCTGAAGCATTGACTTGGTCAGCATCTTAGCCCCATATAAAAATAGGTCTCAGTTGTTCTTGTCCTGGGCCTTTATACTATTGAGGTTTGAATGCTTCCAACAACAGTATTTGAGCATCTTTTCCAGGCTATGTTTAAATTAGCAGTTAAGTTTATATCTTGACAAGAAGAACTTGATGAAATATGATCAGTGCTGTTGGAGCAACTGCCAGAATGCCAATGCTATAATGTGCTCCCTGCTGACATATTTGGAGTGGAGGTGAAAGAGGTGCCTGTAGGGTATAGTGTGGAAAGGATGGTTCCTCATCCCAGTCAAGGTTTTACAGATTTTTCTCTGGAATTTATATATCCTTTATACATGAAAAACAAGAATGGAAACTAGTTTGGCCTTCTGATCTATGACATTGTTACTCTATTGCCTGTGTCCTTTGTACCAGCTTTTCCCAACCTTTTGGAACTATAGTTACCAACATTTTCAAGCTATTTGGAGGGCACCAAGTTGAGTAAACTGCTTAATAATAGTAGTAGGTGAAAAGAATAATAAAATAACTGATTCACAAATTGTTAAGCCTGCAAAAAGGCTTAAGAGAGGTTGATAGCCACCTCAATAATAAGTCAATATATCTAATTCAGTATTTGAACAGGGGAGCCCCATGTTGTCTGTGCAACTCAGCAATTAGGGCTACAAAAGTACATTTAAAATAATCATTATCAAAAATTCTGCATACAAGTAAAATTCTGTAATGTAAATTTATTTCCATAATGAATTGGCTTGTAGTCATTGGGCTTCTTTGTGCTCCCTATTCCAGGTTCAGAGATTTTGCCAGACATAGGCAAAATCCATTTATCCTGCTTTTGCCAACCTGGTGCCTTCTAGATGAATTAAACTACAGTTCTATGCTTATAGGTAGAAATTATGGAAGTTGTAGTCCATACTTCGTTTTGTTTTTGTTTTTCTTGCTCCTAAGGCCTCAGTGATCTCAGTGGTATGGGGAAGGCCTGGTGTTGCTGTCATCACCATACAAATAAACAGCGCTCAGACCTCTAAATTTTGTTCAATAAGCTATTTGTGACTCTAGCAAAATCCATAGCAATACAAAATGCAAATAAGCACTTTGATGTTGAAGACCTAAAGGCTGTCTTTGTAAATATCATTGTAAAAAAATATCATAGTAAAATCTGTATAACACTGATTTAATAGCATTTTAACCTCTTTCTGCCAAGTTTTCCTATCTGTGCAGACATACACATGAAATCCATATGGATTTTGTGTTCTGACAGGACCCTGCATTGCTGAGAATATTCTGTGGAGGAGGAGAACATTTACACAAGCATGATTTTCCTTAGAGTTGGGGCCCTGCTTCCACTGTATCTGCCGAAGATATACAGTACAATCAGATAGTTAACTATGTTGCTTAATATATTCCTCTTAATGGCTCTCCATATAGCAAAATTTGTCCACCAGCTTCTTTCCTGCCCTTTCCTTCAACTCAGGGAGCCCCATTGTCCTTGCCTCTTTGAAGTCTACTGTCATGTAATGCTCTTGGTCTGATTGAATAGCCCAGTGGTGAACATGTCCTTTCTGCACCTTCATTTCCAGCTTCTTGCCCGGTCTTAGGTGATTTTTCATAAATCGGTTTGGTCTGTGGAGCAACACCACTTGCCATTCCCATTGGATCAGCGTCACTCTTCTTTAACCCAAAATAATTAGGCCTCTTAGCAGAGTAAGTCTGTAGCAATAGCAGCACAAACTTACAGAATCTAATGAAAAACAATTAGCTGAAGGACAAACCCAAGTCATTATTACATTTATGATTCCAGCAACAAAGCCATGTGGTAATTAATGAAATTTGCAGAAGCATCAAAAATGCAAGTCCACAGAAGAATCTGAAAATTATATAGGAAAAGTTGGATGGTGGTAGGAATTGGCCCACAGTAGTTAGAAAGAACAGTTTTACAATGATCAGGAGAATCTCTGGATAGAAGCAGCCCCTAATCCAGAGGATACTAACATACTAGCATAAGTGCAAAAGCGCCACTGAGACATTTACAAGCCCAGCATGCTGTAGAAAGCTCAGTATTTATTTCTTTCTTAGCTATTAAATTTGGTAATAATAAGGCTTCATGAAATAAGCTTTCCTTTAGTGGGAATGGAATGGAAGGGGGAAAGTGTAGAAGCGAGGGATTAATTTTTTACATCAGACAAGCTGTTTCATAACAGAGACTTTTCTGCAGAGTCACATTTAAAAAAGTGTGGGGTTAGCTTCACACATTATGCTAAGACACAGCTTGTTTTAACCCAGTTTATTATATAAACTTCAACTGGTTCGGTTCATATAACATACTATAAACCACAAACCATGGTGTACAAGATACAATGGTAAAACCATGTAGCACTGCGAGTTTAGCGTGTTATATGAACTAAGGTGGCAAGTTGATAATTTTCACTTCCATTTTGCCTGGGAAACATAAGACCCTTTCTTGCCTAGACAGAGCAGGCATGATGAGGAAGCAGAGGTTAAGTTAAATGAAACGTATCCTGTGCTTTTCTGTTCTGCAGTAATTGAGGAGGCTAATTGGCTCACCTTGCCACAGGATATACAGAAGCCTGGTGAAGGCTTTGATGCTGTCATCTGCTTAGGGAATTCTTTTGCCCATCTTCCAGATTTTAAAGGTGAGTGTCAAAAGATTGTTGTATAGAGGTCTGTTGTATTGTCAATGCTATAGAAAGGGATTATCTGAGTCTTTTTCTTAGTCTATACAGAAGTTTACTTTGACTTTGACTAAACAAAAATACTTCCTAGCTGGAATGATAAGTAATTCATTCAAATATTAAACAAGAACCAATTAATTGTTGGTCGTTATGCTGTGACAAAATTCATATTTTTTCAAATAATCTGTTTACCTTAAAAAATCCTGTCGAAAATTATATCAGTTCAGCTAAGGAATCCAAGTGGTTTAAATATTCTTCCTTAAATATGGTATGGATACAATGGATAGAATGATAGATGTTTTAGTTTGCAGATTCTATCCAAATTTTGAGCACTTTTGGACCCATTACATTTTGTATATCTTTTCCCTCCAGGCTAGTGCTGGGGGAATTGATAATCTGAATTTCAATACTGAATTTGTAAATTCAAAAAAAAAAAAAATTAAAGTTTACTAGATTCTAACTTTTCACAGCCAAAACGTATGTGAAGAACAAAGGATACAAGCCACATGCTCCATAGACATGCTCTCTATTACAGCAATGCTATCTAAGCTATCCAGAAGGCGGGCCTTCTCTGCGGTAGCCCCCGCTCTTTGGAACATTCTGACCCCAGAGGTGCGATTGGCCCCCTCACTCCTGGCCTTCCGAAGGGCCTTGAAGACCTGGTTCTGCCACTTGGCCTGGGGTGGGGAGGGAATACTTCCAGCAGGGGGATGGCTAGCCCCGTAGTGGCCAGCTCTCTGCAGCCTGATTTTCCATCTGCTTGGATCCTCCTTTCTCTAGTATTGTTTTAAATTCTAGATGTTTTATCTGTATTGTTTTAAATTTTGGATATATTTATAGTCTTAATGTTTTTGTGAGTTGCCCAGAGTCCCCTATTGTGGGGGAGATGGGCGGCGGATAAATCCAATAAAATTAATTAATTAATTAATTAAATAAATAAATAAATAAATTTAAAAAAATTTGTTTTGGGCAAGGGCAGCTCCAGAAAACTAGTTTTGGGGTACAGAGGGATAGCTATAGTGAGTTTTTTGTTATATATCTTAAGTATAAAGATTCCATTATCTGAGTGTACTAGTACCCAGAATTTAGGTGGTGTTGCTTTGATAATCAACAAAATATATATTTATGTCCAGGGTAGCCAGAGATTCCTCTGGTTTGAAGCCAGGCAATCTAAAGGGAACAGGAAGGAATTTAACTCAAATTCTGTACCTACCCCTAGGTGACCAGGGTGTTCATAAACAGGCTCTTAAGAATATTGCCAGCATGGTTCGTCCAGGTGGCATTCTTGTCATTGATCACCGTAATTATGACTACATCTTGGAAACAGGTTGTGCCCCTCCTGGGAAAAACATCTACTACAAGGTAATGTTAGAAATAAGCTCTGCCTAACCTTTTGTGACAGTGATGATAAAACAGCAAAAACATCTCTGCCTTTATAGCTTCTCAGAACTAATTATAACACTGCAATACCATTGTATAGTACAATGCCACATATTTCAATGTGATTCCTTTCATGTGGATATAAAGGAAATGTATCAAGCAGAATCAGACAGTACCAAGCTACCTGGCTCTATTTAGATACCTTAATATTCATAATATTACAATAAAGATGGGGAAGGAAATCTGTCCCTGTGTTGTTCCCAGAGATTCTGTTAAACCTGCTAATTCCTTTGCTATGTTTTTTCAGAGCTGGGTTGGAATAGATCAGGTAGTGGAGTGTATACTTTACAGTCTCCAATTAAAAGGATATGAACACTGACCTCTGTGACATTAAAGCATTGCTGCATCAGAGTAGATAGCACTGTAATAGACACATAGGAAGCTGTCTCATATCAAGATGTACGTAATGCTAATTAAATTGTTAGCTCATAGTTTTCTAGTCTCATATCCCTTCCAAACATTGAGATTATTACATATCAAAAGCCTTACATATGAAGCTAGCTGAGAACAATATAGAGTCAAATGTAGACAGCAAGATGATTAGAGTGCTCATGAAGGCATAGATCTAATAGACAGCAAACAACTCTCATCACAGTCATGAGCTTTAGAGATTGGAATTAGACATTTAGTTCCAAGCAGGGAATCTTAGTAGCTGAGGCTCTGATCCCGAACATTGTTGTCAATGCAAAAATCAAAATTGAGACTCTCCACCACTTTTCTATGGCAGCATTGTTCTACTCCTCCTCCTCCTTACGTGCATGAACACATGGCACTTTTTTCTCCAGAGGGGATGTTGGTGACAATAGCACAAATATAGTTGAGCAATAAGTAATTAACTACCTATGGGCATTCAGTGCAGGATGCAGGTTATGGTGCATCCAGAAGGAAGAGGAACTAGCAACGTTACAAATTTGTTTTTTATTATATGGTAGTAATGTTTGTTATGCAATCTGGGGCTGGGTTAACACAGTGAACAAGCCAACTAAGGAACAAATGCAGAAAAACATAAACACAGAGAATTTAATAGCTATTAATTCCCCTCCCTTTCTTTCCCAGAGTGATTTAACCAAGGACATTACTACGTCGGTTCTCCTTGTGAATAATAAACCAAATATGGTGACACTGGACTACACAGTGCAGGTCCCACATGAAGGCAGTGATGGAAATTCAGAACTAAGGTATGTTCTCTGTGAAATCCACATGATTAGTGTATTTCCACTTTGATAACAAGGCTTAGCACAGCTAACCATTTGGCATAGGGTCAGAGAAACAGGTGTCCTGGACTTACTTATTTATATATGATTTATATAGCTGCTCATCTCATACAAGTGACTCTGGGCATCTTAATCTTTAATCTTAATAAAGATTAAAACACAGAAAATCCACCACATATAAACTCCCAGTACCCAAGGATAAGCAACCTCACTCACATCAATAACAGAGTTCATCTACCTGCCTGACCTGAATGCTTGCAGAAACAGCTAGGTCTTTCGATGACTTAATGTTTACATACCATACTGTACCTACCTATGAGATAGCCTCAGAGGCCTGCTCATCTCTAAGAACGATCAAATTAGCAGGTATCAGAGACAGGGCCCCTTTACGTTATTTTAACCCTATGAAACAGCACATGTACATTCGGTTTGGACCCTTTAGTACGTAAGTTTATATTTCTTGATTTGTAGTGATACAGGTGGAGAGTTAGGTTCCCTCCATCCACTAATAATTATTAATAAAAGTATCCTGTTTTCATGATTAAAAACCATCTCAAAGTAGAGTTATTATGATTTGCATCATGCTTTTTGACCAGAATCCCCAAAGGATCTTGCATTTCCATGAAAAAACTTGCATGCATGGACAAGTCGAACTGTCTGAACTGGGAGTGATTTAAGTGGAAAGAGGGATTGGGAATAGCCAAGTTCAATACATAAATCTTTACATTACTGTGTCTCTATAGTAATATCTTCACGTTTCTGTTACTTAGCTATTAACATAAATTTTCTGTCTTTTAACAGTCAGTTCCGTCTTTCTTATTATCCTCATCGTCTGGAGCCTTTCACAGAACTATTGAAAAATGCATTTCAAGGCCTATGTGAACACACAGTCCTGGGGGACTTCAAGCCTTACACACCAGGCCAGCAGCCTGGCCCATGCTATTTCATCCATGTAGTGAAGAAAACTGGCTGAGATCTAGTCAACAGACTATTCTAACAGTCATATGGGGTCTTTTCAGTGGGTGGCGAGGTGCAGAACTTGTTCAAGCAAGAATAAATATGCATAGGTACTACATGAACCAGAAAAGAGATTTGGAAAATTCATCTTCCCCAAGAATCCAGTCTAATTAATCCACTTTGAGGATTGAAGAGCTCAGTGACATTGGAGGAAAGAAAGTGGGGATAAGATTACTTTGCATCTCAATCTCAGTTGCATAGTTGGCTAAAATGTACATTGTTCTCTCTTGATACTTTCCCCCTTCTTTTGCTGAAGATGCCTGAATAATTTGCATCTATATTAGACTATGATTGCAGTGATGCCTATTTCTTCAAGGGCTGGGAAGGAAGGAAAGAGGGGAAAAAAACCCTTATTTCATGCTTTATTGTGTCTGGGGTATCAGTGCCCCTTCAAGTGAACTTGGACTATATTCTTTCTCACTGCCTACTGCCTGCACTAGCCAGAGCTGATCAGGACTGAGTCTAACACAGTGTGAAGGGCACATGCTTCCAACACCTTGTGAGATTCTTGGATCTCCTTAAGCAGGAGAGTCTAATAGGGAATTCTAAGGTACACTTGTCATTGTGCAATCCCAGTCATTGGGAATTTGCAGTCAAAAATTATTCTAAACGTGTCAAAAATTCTTCATAAAGGATATTTTGTATAATACTAAAGGTAGGACCCTTGTTAGCTCAGTGACTAACATGTACCTATTTCCTATGTGTGTCCTTGACCTTTAAAAACACCCACACCCTCTTCACATAAACTTGCAGTGCTTCCACTAATGAAGATAGTATTTCTATGTAATGATTGTTCCCACTAATCGGGAAGGGGGGGGGGGTTAGTGGGAATGATCAAAGATATAATGGGGAGCTAGCTATTGTAACAGAGGAGTTGCAGATACCATTAGTAAAGCATCACTGAATCCTAGAACTGGCCTACTTTTGAAGCTTGGTTCTAACAGAGTAAAATGGCATTTCCCATTACATCTATTTAATGTTAGTTTGGGAGGAGTAGAGAGAAGTTCTTAAATTCTTCCTGTTCACAAAATAAACCAATAATATTTCTGGAGGCAGGGAGTGAATTTCTAAATAAATTTCCCATCACAACAGACAAATGGTAAGTTACCTTTTACCTGATATGGGGAAAAATAACTTCAAATAAATTCAGTTCCTGCCTTCACTGTCCATTGTAGTAAGCATCTCTGCCTGTTTCTATCTTTTGCTGTTGCACCTGTAGAATAAAGCCTAGAACAAAGAAATTTATTTTAACTACTACCTCAAAGCAGAGAGGAGCCAGTATCTGAGCAAGACCAGCTGTAGGAAACAATTACAACCATATTTTCTCAGTTGCTTCCCTACAGTGAGAGTACTTAAAATCTGAGTACTGCTGATTCTCTCTCCACTTCAGACCCAGAAAAAAACCACACACACATACACATCCTATTTCACATTTATGGAGAAACCACAGATTCTCTCTAAGTGAATTACATAAATGGCATTTCTGTTTTCCAAATAAAGCAATTCAGTCTTTATTTAGATATCTTTAAATACTTAGACATTTCCCTCAGAATTCAAAGGCTCAGGTTATTAGTGTCCCAAGATTTCCTGTCTGATGCTGATCACCTTGTATAAGCAATGATCCCAAGCATGAATGAGGACTGATTTGCAACACATCCTATGCAGCTGAACAGCAGTTCCATGGCTACAACTCATTTTTCTAACTCATCTGAATCCACCAAATTGTGACTGAGTTATTGCTATTTCTTCAACAGGAACAATGTTCTCATGCCAACTTTTATTCTGTATTTTTGGAGTTATATGGATATTTTTCTCTCAGTCATGTTTGTTCAAATCAAGCAGCAAATTTCTGCTGGATCAATTTGTATCTATGCAGGTCTGTTTCAGAAACAGAAGGCTGTAACCTTGTTGCAGCTTGTACAAAATCCTCCACGGTAAGAGTGAATTCTGAGCTTTCTGTATCCAGACCTGGAGAAAGAGTAAAATGGTTCAAATTAAAATCCTTTTGGACATATCACATGCACTGCATGTCACCCCGGGATTGCTCCTGGCTAGGCAAGATGATAAAAAAAATATATCTTCATTAAAAAGATGTAGATAAATGTTGTTGGCTTAAATATTCTCCCTCTGCTCATGCTTAAGTCAATTCATAGGTGTTGCCTCTTATCATATGTCTAATCCACTCATGCCTTATACTGAACGGGGTATCATTCACAGGTAGCTCAGTATTTCTCTAAAGAAGCCAGTAACCTTAAAGGATCAGTAAAAACTTAACCTGCAGCACCAGCAGTAACAGAAACAACATACAAGAATACTGATAGTCCTCATCTTACGACCGCAATTGGGACTGGAACTTCCATTGCTAAGTGATGTGGTTGTTAAGTGAGTTGCGCCCAATTTTACGCCCTTTTTTGCATGATCGTTAAGCGAATCACAAGGTTATTAAGCAAATCTGGCTTCCCCCATTGACTTTCTTTGTTGGAAGCCCTCTGGGAAGGTTGCAAATGGCGATCACGTGACTCCAGGATGCTGCAACCATCGTAAATACATGCCAGTTGCCAAGTGCCCAAATTTTGTTCACATGACCATGGGGATGCTGCACCAGTCATAAGTGCGAGGACTGGTTGTAAGCAACTGTTTTCAGTGCTGTTGTAACTACCGTCATTAAACAAATGGTCGTAAGTCGAGGACTATCTATACAAGGAAAAAAAATACTATAGCCTAGAAATAAGGGATGCAAAACAATACATTTGTTCCTCAAAGTGTGCTTTAACAATTAAAGTGTGTTGCCTGCTTCTCCATGCCAGCCTACAGGTAGTCCTCAATTTACAACCACAATCAGGACCAGAATTTCTGTCACTAAGTGATGCGGTTGTAAAGAGAGATGTCACGTGACCATATCACTTAGCAATTGCAATCCCAGCAATTCCCCTTGCTGTCATTATGCGAATTTCACTGGTTATTAGCCAAGGGCCCACCCCTTCTCTCAAGCATTTATTTGGAGATTAAATCCCAATCCAATTTTCTAGTCTACTATTCAACAATAATTTTTTTTTCCTGGTTACAAAAAAACTATATATGTGGCTGCCCATCTCACAGCCATGACTCTGAGTAGTGTTATAACCAACAATTAGAACAATAATCCAAATAATAAATGGTTGAGGTTCCAAAAAAAACCACATTCCAATTTATAATAAAACAACATCAGCCAGCAGAGTTTAGTCAACCTCCCAACCCAAACTCCATAGGGAACAGCCAGTCTGTAATGCCTTGCAAATGGCTAACAGGGTTGGAGCCATCTGGATCTCCATACTGAATGCAAGCCAGAGCTTTGCAAAATACTTGATCAAACTTTGTGTCTATTCATTTCTGTATATACAAATTTTAAGTATAGCTGATTAACATTTGAGCTATCCAGCTTGGTTCCTTACCTTCTTCTATCCATTCCACTTTTCTTCTGATAGCAAACATCATGGCATCTGAGCAGAGTGCATACAAGTCTGCTCCTGTTAACTGTGCAGGGCATTTGTCTAGGACAGTAAGGAGATTCACTGATGGGTCCATCTTAAACCTATCAGGAAAGGATATTGCCAAGGGTTTTAGTGTCATAGAAAAAAGAAATGCCATCAGTATATAATCTTGAGAACTGTGGGCAGAAATGTTCCATAAACCACAGGTTCAGATGTATAGCAAACATCTGGGGTTTATTTAAATATTGTGGTTTGCTTAAAATTATATAGAATGAGTTAAACTCTATATGCCACAGCAGGCAGGAAAGAATGCTCAAGCTTAATACTTATTCACAATCCTCCAGAGCAAGTTTTAGAGCATTATCTAGACATGGGCGATGTGCATACTGATATAAAAATATATTGAGGACAAGCTATCCACTTAGCAGATTTATTTTTAATAGTTGAATATGCAGTTCAGTTATAATAATTACTAAAGATATGCATTATTTTCTCAAGAATTGTAGTCTTCCTTGTGGTACTGTTATACATTACAACAGCCAGAGACAGGCACTTACTTTCTGGTGATGGTACTCAGTACTTGCAGCTGAGAATCTCGGTCTTCATTTATACCTACATAAACCAACTTATCAAATCTGCCAGGGTTACAAAAAAATATTTTTTACAATTAAAATAAGGTACCCATCTTACATATAACATTCCCAGATCGTACATGCACACCCAGCATTTCACAATTTGTCCCTACTTTGGTTTACTGGCTTTTATTCAATATACTTAGAATAAATTGTACAACCCCACGTACTTCACCTTAATAAAATATTTGCCTATAGTAAACATTAACCATAATTACTGCACTACAATACGTTTTCCATTTTCAATATTCTCCCAACATCCCAATCTTAGAGGTATCTGCCAACAATGGAATCTTACAAATTCCAAAATAATATAGGCTGATTTCCTGCATCACCAAGTGGATTTATATATTGTTTCGTTATTATTTACTTAACAAATTTATATATAGCCACCCTTCTACCAATGGAACTCTGAGGACTCCCAAAGTATCCCAGTTAACCTATTCTTAAAAAAAAAAAAACTACTATAGTAGATTTACTTATTTTATTAACACATCCACCACATCCAACAAACGTAGGCAAGGAAGAATAAACCAGTAATACTCTAAAGGAAGCATCACAATTTTTAGCCTCTTTGGGCAGCTAAGATGCTATGTTTGCATATCTAAGGGGTCAGGAATATTATCCCAACCCTATAACATGATAGAAGAAATAACAAAATCAAGTACAGGTGAAACTCGAAAAATTAGAATATCGTGCAAATGTTCATTTATGTCAGTATGGCAACTCAAAAGGTGAAACCAATATATGAGATAGACGCATTACATGCAAAGCGAGATATGTCAAGCCTTACTTTGGTATAATTGTGATGATTATGGCGTACAGCTTATGAAAACCCTAAATTCACAATCTCAGAAAATTAGAATATTACATGACATCAATAACACAAGGATTGGAAATAGAACATTATCGGACCTCTGCAAAGTATAAGCATGCATATGTACTCAGTACTTGGTTTGGGCCCCTTTTGCAGCAATGACTGCCGCAATGCAGCGTGGCATGGATGCTATCAGCCTGTGGCACTGCTGAGGTGTTATGGAAGACCAGGATGCTTCAATAGCGGCCTTCAGCTCCGCTGCATTGTTCGGTCTCATGTCCCTCATCTTTCTCTTGGCAATGCCCCATAGATTCTCTATGGGGTTCAGGTCAGGCGGGTTTGCTGGCCAATCAAGCACAGTAATCCCATGGTCACTGAACCAGGTTTTGGTACTTTTGGCAGTGTGGACAGATGCCAAGTCCTGCTGGAAAATGAAGTCAGCATCCCCATAAAGCTCGTCTGCGGAAGGAAGCATGAAGTGCTCCAAAATCTCCTGGTAGATGGCTGCGTTGACCCTGGACTTAATGAAGCACAGTGGACCAACACCAGCAGATGACATGGCTCCCCAAATCAACACAGACTGTGGAAACTTCACCCTGGAGTTCAAGCATCGTGCATTGTGTGCCTCTCCATTCTTCCTCCAGACTCTGGGTCCTTGGTTCCCAAATGAGATGCAAAAGTTGCTCTCATCAGAAAAGAGGACTTTGGACCACTGGGTAACAGACCAGTTCTTTTTTTCTGTAGCCCAGGTAAGACGCTTCTGACGTTGTTTGTTGTTCAGGAGTGGCTTGACAAGAGGAATACGACATTTGAAGCCCATGTCCAGGATCCGTCTGTGTGTGGTGGCTCTTGATGCACTAACTCCAGCCTCAGTCCACTCCTTGTGAAAGTCCCCAACACTTTTGAATGGCCTTTTCCTGACAATCCTCTCCAGGCTGCGGTCATCCCTGCTGCTTGTGTACCTTTTTCTACCACACTTTTCCCTTCCACATAACCTTCTATTGATGTGCTTTGATACAGCACTTTGGGAACATCCAACTTCTTTTGCAATTACCTTTTGGGGCTTTCCCTCCTTAAGGAGGGTGTCAATGATGGTTTTCTGCACAACTGTCAGGTCAGCAGTCTTTCCCATGCTTGTGATTCCTACTGAACCAGCCTGAGAGACCATTGAAAGGCTCAGGAACCCTTTGCAGGTGTTATGGATTCATTAGCTGATTAGAGTGGGACACTTTGAGCCTAGAATATTGAACCTTTTCACACTATTCTAATTTTCTGAGATTGTGAATTTGGGGTTTTCATAAGCTGTACGCCATAATCATCACAATTATACCAAAGTAAGGCTTGACATATCTCGCTTTGCATGTAATGCGTCTATCTCATATATTGGTTTCACCTTTTGAGTTGCCATACTGACATAAATGAACATTTGCACGATATTCTAATTTTTCGAGTTTCACCTGTATAACGAAAGAGGTAAGTTGAGTACTCTGCTAATCTAGCTTTACCCAAAATACTCTAAAAAGGTGCATGGTTATAATAGCAGACACACAGAGAAAACTGTGAACCTTATACCTGCCTGGCCGGAGTAAAGCTGAATCCAGCAGATCAGGTCTGTTCGTAGCCCCAACAACAAATACATCTTGGGAAGAATGAAGCCCATCCAGCTCTGCTAGTAACTGGGATACAACTCTAGCAAGGGAAACATTTTAATACGCCGTCATCAATCTTTGTGGATTCAGTGAACTGGGTAAAGCTCACTTAAAAACTAGATGATGGCAAAGGTCAGCTGGGGGCGGCAGGGGGAGTGGCAGGGGTAGGTGGTGGCAGCGGAGTGCAGGGCAGCCAAAAGGACAGAGATGGGAGGGGATAGGTGGGTGGGGGGAGCTGAAGCACATGCTGTGGTCATTAATGTGGGCCGGTTACCAAATGCCTGAATTTTCACCATGTGACTGCAAGGCGCTGCAATGGTTGTAACTTCAAGGACCAGTTGTAATTACCATTTGTTCAGTGCCATCATAACTTCGAACTGAGGACTACCTGTAAAATAATGTGACTCTGCCAAGTGGGTACCTCTGTGATCAGGAGTGGAGTGAAGGGCTGTAAAAAGTAAGTTCACTGAAATGCATATATTGGTGTCTTGGGACTCCAGGCTGCCTCTGTCCTGTATGATCTATTAACCTTCACAGGAAACTATCCTAATCACCATCCCTGCACAAGGGGTTCCTTGTCTTGCAATGCCCACATTCTCTTTCAAACAGCAGCCAAGAATTAACTTGAAATAATCTTGTTAATGTTTGGAGGTGAATTCAGAAACCCTGGAGATCAACATTTCTATGCATTACATACCCAAAAAGTTGTGACATGGGAACATGCAGTACAGTATTGTTACAAATGCCCAGACTTCAGAATCCTTGTCATGTATTACATTATATATAGGGTGCACTAACAGATACCAATTAGAGAAAGTAAACTGATTCAGAATGCAGAAGTCTAGCTATTAAAACTGGTTTATGAAGAGCCAAACTTATTTCAGTGGAGCTTAAGTATTTACAATAAGTTTTGCGAGACTGTTATCCTTTGCTGCTGAATCTGCTATTTGTTTTATTAAACAGACTACAATACAGGTAGTCCTCCACTTACGACCATTCGTCCAGCGACCGTTTGAAGTTATGAACGCATTGAAAAAAGTGATTTACAACTGGTGCCCAAACTTGTGGCTGTGCAGCGCCCCTGCAGTCATGTGACCAAAATTCAGGTTTGGCAGCCCACCTACACTTACAACCAGAGGGGTGCTTCAAATCCCCTCACCCACCTATCTCCCCCATTTGGCCCCCTGCTGCCTTGCGCTCTGTTGCCCCAGCCGACCTTTGCTGTCTTCTTGTTCCCACTGCTGACGAGCTGTGCCCAGCCTGGCTGTTGGGCCAGGACGGGCTGGGCTTCGGCTGCCAAAAAAAAAAAAAAGCCAAAAGATATCAGACACCTTCGGCTGCTTTTGGCTTTTTTTCTGCAGCCAAAGCCTGGTCTGGCCCAGGCCAGCAGCCAGCCCAGGCACACCTCATTATCAGCAGGCGCAAGACGACAGCAAAGGTCAGCTGGGGTGGCGGAGCACAGGGCAGTAGGGGTCTCGGGGTGCAGGGTGGTCAAGGTGACTGCGGCTAGCACTGGGATGGGGCAGCTGTGGCTTCCTGGGGTGCAGGAAGCAGCCCCAGAGCCCCGCAAGGCAAGGTGCAGGGCAGCCAGAAGGGCAGAGATGGAGAGGGATAGGCAGGTGGGGGGAGTTGGAGGTAGTCCCTTACCTTACTGAGGCTCGGGACTGGCAGGGACCAAGCCCAGAATGGCTTGGATTGGGTTGGGCCCTTGGCTAACAACCTGCAATTCTTGGTTAACAACAGCAACTGGGACTGCCAGGATTGTGGTCACTAAGCAATGCAGTCACATGACATCTCACTTTACAACCACATCGCTTGAGGACCACCTATACAGATATTAACTGCAACTGCATTGGAGGCCAGCATTTGGTAGAAGGAGAGATGAATATAATACATTTAAACACAATTTAACATATTCAGATGATCTAGAAATAAGTCCTGGTATCTAAGTTCAGGCACAGAAGATATGTGCATAATGAAATAGATATCCCTGCTCTTTTAGCATGCATAATTAAAGCGGGGGGGCAAGGCCAGTTTTTATGGAATGCAGGCCAAGAACACTATACTGAGTATAGATAGGGAAATGTTTTAACGTTTGCACAGGGGGAGTTAAGGAGGTCACTTATAAAATCAGTACTGAGCAAGTCAAAATAGGAAGTAATACTTCAGCATTAAGAGTTGACAACAAGCACCACTCACCTGTCCATCACACCCCCTGAATCCCCACTTCGTCCACGATTGGGGGCCAATGAATCAAGCTCATCAAAAAAGATAATGCAGGGAGCAGCTGCCCTAGCTCTGGCAAATACTGAGGAAAAAGACAGACAGTACTCAGGTTGCACATTCACATTAAAGCCAACAACATATATATTAATTATAAAAGATTAACTATTCTGCCACTCAGGGAGAGATGTGCATTAGGACACATGCTGCTGTTGTAAGCATAGAAAGATCAGACTTGACCACAGAATCTGAAAAATGGAGCGACTTAATTTGTCTTCCTTAAACAGGCAGGGAGACAGGCCTCTTCAACTGGCCTGCCCCAGGCGACTGATGGACCCAACAGGGTTCCAGAGAGTCCTTGGGGTGTTCCCCGAAGATCTGGTGGGCAGTTCAGCTGAGGCCCTAGTTGCTGCCTGGGACATTGGATTGTATCGCTTCTATGTGGTCTCTCCCTGTGTGCCAATCCTGGGGTGCGCCTTGGTTTACCAAGGGGCTCCAGGAGATGAAGCACCAGAAGAGATGCCTGGAGTGCTACTGGAGGAAGACTCGAAGTGAGTCTAACTGGAATGGGCAAGAGCCCATATTAGGTATCACCTCACAGAGATAAGGGTGGTGAATCGTTTCTCCACCCTTCTTGTATCCACTGATAGCCATCCAGCAGCTCTGTTTAGGATGGCCCTGTCCCTGTTGGGTAGAGAGGGCCCCTTGGAAAATCTGTTGAGCCACTGTGAGGATTATTCAGGCTATCTGATGGATAAAGTCACTCAGATTCACTCCAACTTGGACTCTGACTGGACAGGGTAGATTGTGGTGCATGGGGCACAGTCTGGGAATGTGATCTGGGATGGGTTTAAGCCAGTGACTCCAAGGAAGCAGACAGGATTCTCTGTGCTGTCAGCTTGGTCACCTGGTTACTGAATCTGGGTCCCTCCTGGGTTGTAAAAGTGGCCAGGATGGTGAACCATGGTTGGGTCCTCTCTGAAGGAGGTGTGGTACCTCCTGCCTTGAAAGAGGTGGTGGTGCACCCCTTCTTCAAGAGGCCATCCTTGGACCCAAAGGTCTTCAACAATTACCAACCAGTCTCCAACCTTCCCTTTGTGGGGAAGGCTGTTGAGAAGGTAGTTGGTCTGCAGCTGATGAGAATCCTGGAGGAAATGGATGATCTAAACCCATTTCAGTCAGGTTTCAGGCTAGGATTTATTACTGAGACAGCCTTGACTGCACTTGTTGATAACCTGTGGCAGACATGGGATGGAGGTGGTACATCCATTCTTGTGCTCCTTGACCTCTCAGCAGCTTTCAATACCATTGACCACGGTATCCTTCTGAGCCAGCTCTGTGGGTTGGGGATTGATGGCACTATTTTATGGTGGTTCTCTTCCTTTCTCTGGAGCCAGTTCTAGGTGGTGTTGGTTTTGGGGATGAGATCACTCCCTAGGCCCCTTCTGTGTGGGGTGCCCCAGGGTTCTACTCTCTCTCTCTCTCTCTCTCTCTCTTCCTTTCACGTGAAGCCATTGGGTGAAGTCATTTGCTGGTTTGGGGTTTGGAATCATCAGTACACTGATGATACCCAACTATATCTTTCAACCCCAGGCAAAGTGAAGCTGTCTAGGTTTGTCGCAGTGCCTGGAGGTTGTGCAGGTTTGGATGGGGGAGGAATCCTACCAAGACTGAGTGGCTATGGGTGTTTGGGCCACCCAAATCTGGGGATATTCTATTTTTGAACTTGATGGGGTAACACTTCCCCCTTTAAAATTGGTGCACAATCTGGGGTTTTTCCTGGACTCACAACTTCTGCTTGAAAAGCAGGCAGTGGCTACCACCAGGAAGGCCTTTGCACAACTTTATCTGGAGCACCAGTTGTGCCCTTTCCTAAATCGGGGGGGGGGAGGGCCTTTTGGACAGCACTCACACCCTAGTCATCTCTTGGCTTGACTACTGCAATACACTCTACATGGTGCTGCCACTGAAGAGCACCCAGAAGCTTCAACTGGTCTGGAATGCAGTGATATGAGCAGCAATGGGGATGCCTCAGTATGCCCATATAACACCTCTGCTATGTGAGCTGCACTGGTTGCCAGTTTGCTTCTGGTGCATTTCAAGATGCTGATTGTTACTTATAAAGCCCTACGTGGCACAGGGCCTGGTTACTGGAGGGACTGCCTGTCTCCCGTAGTATCTGCCTGGCCAATTCAATTGTGCAGCATTGGCATGCTCTGGGTTCCTTCAGTTAAACAATGTAATCTATCAGGACCCTGGAAGCGCACCTTCTTTGTAACAGCACCTGCCCCCTGGAATAAGGTTGCCCCTAAAATCCAGACGGCCCTTTCTCTAGCTCTTCACCTAGCCTTTGGCAAGGGAGAGTGAGACTCTTCATTTATTCCATCTGGTCTGTCACGCTTGCCATATTTTATCTTTTTAAAAAAATTTTATTGTAAAAAAATAAAATTTGATTGATGTGAAATGCCCAGAGTCGCTGGGAGTTGGATGGCATTCAGGTTTAATAAATTATTAGTATTATTAAACAGCTGCTTGGAGGCAGGCAGACTAACAGTACACCATGTCTGCTCCACCACCTACTGTCCTTGCTGGGCATACTTTTCTTTAATTTTTCTGCTCCCCTGCTTATTAAGTTTTGAAACGTGAAATGCATGTTCTTGAAACTGGCCTTTTGCTAAAATGTTTGCACAGTATGTCTCATCTTGGGGAAGCATGAATATCCATTCCTTAATTCTAAGTACTTTACACCTCTTTTCCAGCAGAAACTTTCCAGAATGGATCATAACCAAAGGTTAAAATAAGCAGCACCATTTAAAAATAGATATATGTTTCCTTGATTTATATCTTGCCTTTCCTTCTGGAGGTTGGCAGTGTATATAGTACTCTCTCCTCCAATTTTCCTCCACAACAACCCTGTGAAGAAGATTAAGCTGAGAGAGTGTGACTAGGCCAAAGTCACTCAGTGAACTTCCATGACTGAGTGTCAATTTGAACCTGGGTCTCCCCAGGTCTAGTCCAATACCTTATCTGCTACCAAAACAGTCTGAAAGTGAAGAACAAAAAACAGTGGAACACAAGCAGTCTGTGTCACTTCATAAGCCTTGCCTGTAGGGCAGTGCAGCTACCTGGATTTGAACTGGAAAATGTTATTCTGACATCAGCAACTTCTTAAAGAGGCTCTATTATTTCTTCTGATCTGCTGAGTGATCCTAGGAAAATGTGTGTTGATTTTAGGAGGTGCTGATCAGTACTATGTGCACATCCCCACATACTCTGAGTCACCTTCCCCCTTCAAATTTGGAACACTGCACAGCCCTATTGTGTATGTTGGAGAGGCTTCAGAATATAGCTAATCATTTGGAGACAGCCACAGTTAAGACCTCATATTAAAACAAAACAAAACCTTCCCAAGTGTTATCCTATCTCCAAAAAATAGTTATGGGTTAAACCGAATTTCGTAATTGATCAATGTAATTATATAAACTATTTTATATAATTTCTTCTTTAAAATTCTGTATATTATGATAAATTCAGCACATGGTAAAAAAAAAAAAGTACCCTTTTCTCTTTTTACATTCCCTCCTAGCCTGGAATTACCTTCTGTCTTTAAAAAAATTTTTTTTTGCTCATATTAGATTGATTTCCTTATATTCCCAGACAGAGATTTTGCCCAGCTTTCATTCATGGCCACTGCCTCACCAGCATGTAAGCTCATCATCAGAATAATTTTCACTTCTTCACTGTCTTTCCTATGTGGCTGAGGCTGGTTTACATTAAAACTTTAATTTAAATACATAAAACACATACAGGTAATCCTTATTTAATGACTGCCTTGTTTAGCAACTGTTTGCAGTTATGATGGTGCTGAAAAAGTAACTTTATGACCAATCCTCACATTTACAACCTTTGCAGGTCTGTAAAGCAAAGGAAAGCTGAAGTAAAATCATAAACACAGTTGTGGTTTCACTTAGTGACTACTTCGCTTAATGACCAAGTTGCCGGTCTCAATTGTGGTTGCTAAACAAGGACTACCTGTACATACAATTTAAATACATAAAAAAGCAGATTAAAATCAACATAGAACTTATATATGAAAAACATTTAAATTACTAAATATGATTCAAAGCCAGGCTGAAAAGCTGGACTTTTAAGAATTTCTTATGGGTTCTAAAGAAGATAAGACTCCTGACACCTACTGAGAACATGTTCCACAACCTAGGAGCAAGGACCGGCCCATGTTACAACAGACAAGCTGGGGGAGCCCGAAGATGGACTCTCCTGACAATCTCAGTAAGCACTGGGGATACTGAATAGAAAGGCATGCTCTCAGCTACTTAGGCCTGGGTTACCTGAATGCATGCCTTTCTTTGCAATATCCCCATTTAGCACTTTAAAGGCAATAATCAGTTTTGTATTTCAGTAGGAAATCTATGAGCAGTCACTGCAACCGAATAAGAATAAATATTGTTCTTTTCAAGTAGCCCTAGAGACCTAATCAGACTGCCACATTTTGAACTTTCTGAACTACATACAAAGCCGCTATTATATTCAACACATTACAGCAATCCAGTCTCAAAGTTACCAGCTGATGCATTATTGTTTGCACCAACATTTTCCTTTGTGGGATCATTCCTTCCAGTGTCCAGCTTCTCAAACTTATGCCACCATGTCTCTTGGGCCCTCCACGCTCTTTATTTAGCAAATGATAAATTCTCATCTCATTCCCATCTCTATTACAGCTACTGGTGATCTGTATGGAGAGGTACACTAGCTAAGCATTATTTTCCTATAAAATAAAACGTGTATTGATTCATCTTGAATAGTCCTGAAATCTATTTTCCCATCTGAAGAAACTATTTTACCCTGTTTGCTGGAGTACAGTATATGATCTACTCTGTATGTATCAAACCGCTGGGAAAGACCCTTATGGTTTCAAAGTTTGGATATATGTACACATCCGCAAGATTATCTGCATGCATAAATGCAGCAGCCACAAAGATATGGACATTTTTTCAGGTCTGAGCGATCTGCAAGAATTATACTTCCACTTTAGTCTAGCTATAAAGGAAGCTTTCCCACAGAGCTAAGCCCTCCAGGTAAACACTACAGCTTCACACTAACCTTCACGGACATTCTCTTCACTCTGCCCAACATACATGCTAATAAGTTCAGGACCCTTTACACTGAAATGAAAAAATACAGGGTTAGTTATTCCAATATTTCAATCTCCAAATTCTCCTAACCCCTTGTATCACAATACCCACCTGAGGAAAGTCATGGTGCACTCTGTTGCTACTGCTTTAGCTAGCAATGTCTTCCCTGTTCCAGGAGGACCATAGAGCAGAAGGCCAGAGCGGTGAAGGCCTAAAGACAGTAGCTCTGGGTGTTCTATTGGAAGCTGAATGGTGTCCAGGATCTCCTTTTTTACATTCTGAAGCCCTCCAATATCTTGCCAGAAGACTGAGGGAATCTGCAGGAGATAGCAGTCTTAAAACTTGCTAATGCTATTACCCTATTCAATATACCCAAACCAACAATTATCAAACATGCCTTCAAAAACTGGAAGACACTATTTTTATTTCTACAGAACCACAGCTATTGCACACTACCCTAATCTCTGCCTCTGAAAGATCCCTCAAGGTCCCTGAAGGGTGGTTTTCACATGAAATCTTTCATACTGTGTCTTTTATGTCCTATTCATTATTTTTACAGCATTCTTCTTATATCTATACTTTATGCCTTAAGATAAAAAAATAAAGCAAATTTTAACAAAAAGTGCCTGAAAATTTATAGGTAGTGATTTATTTTATTCCACATTTTATAGCAAATTGCCTATTTTTCCTGTAGTTATACACTTTGTTTTGTTTTTAAAATTTATGATTGGCTATTGTATTGATTAAGTTGCTCTTTATAGCTCTTTGCAACTATAACTCTGAAATTTCATAAAATATATTATTGAGAGCCCAGAAGCACTATAGTTTCTCTTTATTTTAAGATCTACTCTATTTATTACAGTTATTCATCAAAACAGGGTAGAATGAAAACTTTGGTATGTTCCTGAGCCTTGTACTTATTAGGAGTTGGATCTTGCCTTGTACTTATTAAGAGTCATACCTTTGGGGCTCCTACTGCTTGTGAATGAGCATCATGGAGTTTATCTAGTGCAACACTGAAATCTTCTGCTAGAAGAGGGAAACCAGCAGCATAAAAATAATATTCTTCCTCCTCATTTGGTCCTCCTGGGAAGCTGGTGAAGAAACAGAAAATATCAGACTGCCAGTGAAGTGGCTGGACATACATACACATATTCAGCAGGAGACAAATTTTAAAGCAACTAGATGATTCTTCCTAAAGATGTGGCTACTTTGTATTTGAGAAGAGATGCTTTGCTGGCATTTACACATTTTTGGAGTGCCCCTTCCAAATGCTCAGTAGTATGTGAGCAAATATAGAGAAGAAGGAGATCTTCCCAAACTGAACAATTGCATTAATGCAGTAGCAGATCTAGGAACTATGGCTGCAAATAGGGACAAGAAGCTGCAACAAGAAGAAAGTGGAAGTTTATTTACATGCTTTGAAAGGTAGCATGCTTTTACCCTCAAATATGCATTCTGTATAATGCTATCAAAGTTTGCCCAGTAAGATGTTAATGATAAAACTTGACATAAACAGGAAATCAAATCTCTCCCTACTGCTGCAAATAGCTTGAAAACTGATCTCATTCATCAACACTTAGTTTAAATGTCACGTTTCAATGTGTCAAACAAGAAAGGTTTACACCTGCAGTTACCATTTAAATTCTCACAAACCAGAAAATATTTATTCCAGTACCTTGAATTCTGTATCCTTGTACAGGCAGCACGGCTGCTGTGGGAAAGTAAAGCACAGAAATCTCCTAGCACAAAGCCCTGAAAACATGGAATAAAATATTGGTGCAGCAAGTCCCATGACAAACAGACAAAGAATTCTGAAAGGAATGGGTGAAAAGATTTCATTTTCTACATAGAAAAAATAGTCTGTAACAATTGCTGTGTGAAAGCCAAAGCAAATAAAATCCTTCTCTCTCCATTTCCTTAACACATTATGTGAGCATATCAATGAAGTGACAGAGGTAATGCTTATACTGTATTGTATGAGAATACTTTTAAAAGAAGTAGTAAACAATATGTCATTATATGTGTCATTATTTCCCAACCAACAAGGTCAAAAGGTAAAATTCTGAAAGTTAAAATCCACACATCTGGACTGCACTCTTCATTACTGCTTTCTTCATCATTCTTTCATGGAGAACCACTTTTATGCAAATTTTTACAATTATGGATTCAGTTTATACATTTATTTACAATCATTTGCAAGTCATAATTCTAGGAATTTATAACAAAAACAATAAAACAGAAAATATAAAAAATAGACAGAAAAACAGTTAAAAGCATCACATATAATAATAATAAACATATTATAATGTGTGATTATAATAAAACTATTTAAAAAACTGTTGCTATCAATTGACTGATTGTGCTATCTGAACACTGCCCTGAAAACTATCCTCACCATTTACAGAAAGGTATCAGAGTAAGGACACATCTGGCCTTAAGGGGCAAGCTATTCCAGAGGGAGGGGATTGCTACTGAGAATGTCATCCTCTGGGTCCTAACTCCCAATCTTTTTCGGGGTGGATGCTCAGAGCCCTCCTTCCCTGCTAAGTTGTGTAGGGCAGGCAAATTCTACATGAAAAAGATGGTCCTAAGGAGTTACAATAACCAAGCCATCCTATGGCATTTTGAGATCTCAAATCTAGATTCCCCCTATTTCTTTGTCTCTTCTGGATTACTGCATTCACAGTCACTCACCGCACTCTGCTGGGCTAGCTTGGTTAGGCTTACTTCTTTGCCCAGTGGAAAATTCTGCGTTAGCATGCTAATAATGGCCTTCCTCTGCTCTTCAGTTGGTGCTTCAATTTTCATCTCATGAAGAAATGCTGTTTGCACATCTGAAGGGACATCTGCAAGCTTGGTTGTTGTGCCTACCACCAGCACAGGATAACTGTTAAGAAACATACAGATCTGCTGTAAACATTTCATAGCTATAGTCAAGAGATAGGAAAGAAACACCTTGGACTAATGTACTTTATCCCAGTCATTTGCATGATCTGTGGCATCCTTTCTGTATTTATTAAAGACCACTATTTTAATCCAAATCAAATTCCAAATCAAATCAGACTTTTTTGGTCAGATTCAGATGACCAGACAGGAATCAGACTTCTCCAAGAAGTCTGAATCACAACCTTCCTGAAACCTTATTAGGGATGCCAAATTCAAAAACTCTATAGACTATATTGTGCAAAAATGTATACATTTCTCTTGAATGTTCCATATAAGGGCAACTCCAAGATAGGGAATGGGAGATAGTAAGTGTGTAATTCGTTGCTCAATTCAATCCATCACTGTCCTATTACATTTTCTGTTATTTTGATGCCATCTGAGAAAAACACAATCAATCCACCTGTTTTTCATTCATCATATCTCCAGAGTCTCTAGCTCAGAATTCCTTCTGAAATTTTACAGATTTCTTACCTAGGAATACAAGAGTGCAATGCATCATTTTCCTATAAACAATTCACAAAAACATAAATTCTTTTTTGTTCTTAAAATTTCCAAACTGGAAAAGCTGGTTTTGCACAAGATCCTCTGAAGGTATAAAATTTGGCAGGCATAGTACTATTTGAATTATTGAGCCTGCACATTCCATCCAATTTCCAGTAAAGGAAATTATCAAGAATTTTTTTTTTTTTAATTAAAGTTTTAAAGGCACTAGGCCCAAAATACCACCACTTTCTTGCTTGAACTTTGCTATTTTCTCAAGATGGACTATTGTTCCTGAATAGTTATCCAATTTTATCACATTGGAAAAAAAAATCCAGCCAAAGATAGAGAGATTTGGATTTGGCCTTGGGTTGATCAGGGAGCCTTCAAATCAGTATGAGAAAAGGAAGATCACTTTCCAACTTACTGAAACAAGGTTAATCTTGTGATCTTCGTATATTCTTGGTTATTAGTAAGCTGCTGTGTTTTCTTCAAAGGATATTCATAAACTTCACTAAATGAAGGATATTCATAAACTTCACTAAAACTGCCACAAGACTTTGTTTAGCATCTCTTAGGGCTGATTAGAAGGGAGAGAAATAGGCTGGTAATTCTATTATCCACTTGCCCATAACACACACAGCTTTCTACTAGGATTTCTGAAATATATGGAAGCAATCATGAATCTCCCACATATTGGATTTATGTGCACTCTTGTTTACCATTCACAAAAAATGAATTATAGTAATGCCACCTACATATTTGCTTTATTCTCATTTTTACTGTATTACTAAAATTATTTTTAAAAGACTCTAGAATTTTAAGAGCTAAAGTTATTAGCTAAATTAGAGGGCTGCTCTCTTGTAAAAATCTGTTTTCATCAATACCCTGAACAGTAAAATTCTTCTCAGTAAAACCATAATGATGGGAATCTTCCAGAGATGTAATAGTATATACCTAGTATTTGTCTCTCTTTCCAAGAGAAGGTGCCTTAATGCAAGAATGACCCTAGAGTCCTCCCCCAATCCATCACGTTCTCTTCCCAGCAGCTCTACATCTTTCATCAGCAGGACACAAGGACTATAGAGCTCAGCTTGTGAGAAGGCGCTGTGTAGTTTTACTTCTGTAGATCCACTTGTATCACCACACAAAGCAACACAATCCACCTAGCATGAAGTCAGACAGCAGAGATGAAGGAGACAGCCATGTAAAAGTGAAGATAAAACTTCAACAGTGGAACAGTTACTATGAGTATAAAACATTTGGACAATGAGATAATTCTACTGAGTAAAATTAATTATTTGTAAAATAAGGTATCTCATTTATAAAATTAACTGGTTGTCCATTTGGCTATGCAAAACATTTCAATTATAACCATTTCAAGCATGAAACTTCACAAACCTTCCTATCTCATGGCAGACTGCTATTTCAAGCATTTTGGAAATGTTTGGAGCTTGAAACAGAGCTGCTTTGAGCTTGGGGCACTTCCAAGATGCTCGGAATAGTCGTTTCACATTCAAAAATGAAAAATCCAGAAACTTTTGCAAAGTTTTGCATTCAAAACAGTTTTGGACATCTCTGGCATATAACAATCATTCTCTCTCATACATGAACTACTCTCACAAACACAAGTACAGAAGTATGCACACATCCTTGTTTCCAGCAAAAAAAGAAGAAAAAATCAGGGTGTAGATGTGGGAAAGGGAAAGGATAGCTGAACTGGATGAAGGAGAAAGAGGGAAAGAAAACTGGGTGCCAAGGAGAAGAGTTAACAGAGAGGGAATGGAAAGAAGGAAAAACCCTGGCAGGGCATTATAAAGAAAGGTAAAATTTTGCATGCAAGCAGTGACAAGCAATAAAGTTGAAAAGTAAAACCTCTTGCTTGCATATAATATAAACAAAAGAAGTGCAGGAAAGCGTTAGGCTGGACAGAGTTTGTGTGACTAGGAAACTTTGGATTTGCAAAAAAATTATCTTTACCTAATCTCATTTTTGCCTTGGCATGATTTTATTAGGGTAAAAGATGAAAAACTTATTATAATCTACCTAAATCCAAAAGAAACAAAAGAAAAACCAAAAGAGCCTTCATCTAGAATCTCCAACCTATTATTCCAATTTTCCATTCTTAACTGAGACATGACAGCTAGTTTTCTTTTTATGCTGTACATTATCACCATCTCTTGAAGTAAACTGATGGAGAAAAACAAAGGGTTTCTGTTTTTTAACAGGTATGAGAAGCGATTTCTGGCAGTGGCAAGCTATGATATATGGGAAAGAAATGTGGTACCAATTGAAATCTTATTTTTGCATAACCACTAAAGGAAATAACAGCCCTAACTCTTCCCTTCCATTTCTCTATATTCTTACAAAAAATAAGCATGAATAAGAACAAAAATAGCATGCTTGCCTACTGCGAGGGAATCTACCAACTAAAAAAATCAGTATTATAAAAGATCCTAAGGTAACTTTTAATTCTGAGGCTTCATAACAGTGAATGCAGTGCTTATCAATATAAAACCAGGATTTTTTAAAAATGGGATACTTGACAATAAGGCTTCCCTAAAAAGGAAAAAGAAAAAGACACACTTGGAAACAGCACAGAAAGCATTACAATACAGCATCATCAATTGGAGGAGAAATGTATCTTGATCCAAAGGATGTGAAGGACGCCCCAAGAGCCCAGAATTGTTTGTTTGCGGTTTTTTGGTTAAGGGCATTCCAGACGTGAAAGCTTTTGAAGAGAAAGTAAAAATGGCCTCAGTGGCTTATCCCAGCTATGATTCTGTAAGAAAAGGAAATTCCTTTAAAAATGTCCCATTCTTTTGCAGCTGTTTGCACCACCTGCACTATTTTCCTTCTGAAAAGAAGCTGATATAGCAAGAGGCAAAAGACAAATGCAATTAGCGCTTAACTGAAAGGTTCTGCTAGAGCAGAGGTCAGGAGTCTTCAGTCCTCTAGATCAGTGTTCCTCAACCTTGGGAACTTTAAGAGGTGTGGACTTCAATTCCCAGAATACCCCAGCCAGCATGGCTGGCTGCGGAATTCTGGGAGTTGAAGTCCACACCTCTTAAAGTTCCCAAGGTTGAGGAACACTGATCTAGATGTTGCCAAACTATAACTTCTAGCAGTCTCAGTTAGAATGGTCAGTGGTGAGAGATGTTGGAAACTATAGTCCAGGAACATCTGAAAGATACCCTGCAAGAGCAAGGTGAAGAAAAAGAGTGTTCAACCTCAGAGAGACTCTGTAGAGAAATCACTCTGCTTTACCATGCTCATGGATTGAAAAGCACATTTCTGTTTGAAGATACCAGAATGTTCTTTCAGGGCCTTATTCTGAATGTATTTAAGATTCTAAAACTACCTTGAAGAAATGAAGATTGAGGCGGCTACAGGCAGCTCTGACAGCTGTCATTTTCCCTACACCACTGGGTCCTGAAAGAAGAATGCTTCCAGATCCATTTAGCAGAGTTTCCCTGAAACATAGAAAATAATAATTTCTTTAACATATTTTGCACACACACACAACACACCCAAAAAAAAAGAAGGGGAAGAGGGAGACTGCAAGAACACACAATGGAGGAGCTCTAAGAGTTAATGAGAAATTTAATTCATCTTAAAGGAAAGAATCTGGAAAACACCAGCTCTTTTCTCACCATGTTACATGCAAGGAAGCAATGGCAAGAAGTTTGTTATTTTCACAGCACTTCCTATATACTAAACACTCCATTTAGGGTTATGATTTATAAGAGGCACACCTAAGTACTTTGCATAAATGGCACTGAAAGAACCTATTGCTTCATAGAGGCTAAAATAAAGCTTAGAAATGCAGAATCCTCAAACATTTGTCCTCCAGCATCCTTTAGCATACCAGTTGAAGGCTGGAACCTCCTTCTGTGTTCAGAGATCTTTTGGAAGACTTTCCTTACTTTTCCATGTCTGTTCCATCTTTAATGTTTTTACAGATGTTCTTGTAATATTGCTTATTGTCTAACAGCTCTCTGAAATTCTTTGTTAAAGTGCTTCCTGAAATCTTTGTCTTTCTTGACTATAGCTTCTCTTTTCTTCTTGGCAATTTCCACAGTTCGCTCTGACATCCAGTTTGCTTTCTTCTGTTTCTTGACATAATACTGTCTTGGTCTTTGACAGTATTTTTTCACATTCATCCTTAACATTTTAAAAATTTCATTCCACAGTTCCTTAGGTTCCCAATCAACGAGGTTCAAGACTTCAAAGCAATTCCTGATGTTCTCTTTGAAAACAGTGAGTATAAGGTCAAGATCGCATTGCGGAAACTGGTTGGCTTTCTTTTTTCCCCTTTAGCTTAACTTGGAACTTGCACATGAACAATCTGATCTGTCTCATAGCCAGTCCCTGTGGAGTTATAACACCTTTGCTGATATAACTACAGGTAGTCCTTGGGTTACAACGGCAATTGGGACTGGAATTGCTGTTGCTAAGCAACGCAGTTGTAAAGTGCAATGTCATATGACTGCATCACTTAGCGATGGCAGTTCCAGCAGTCCCGACTGCTATCGTTAAATGAGGACTGCACAGGTCATTAAGCGAGGACCTCATGTGACCACGGCTTCTGACTTCCTGACAGTTTCCCCATTAACTTTGCTTGTGGGAAGCCGGCAGGGAATGTCAGAAATCATGATCACATAACCGCCGCTCGCTGTGATGTTGCAACTGCGAGCCAGGCACCAAGTATCCAGATTGCAATCACATGACCATGGGGACACTGTGACGGCCAGAATTCTGAGGACCAGTCATAAGTCCCCCTTCTTCAGCGCCGTTACAAGCTTGAATGGTTGCTGAACAAGTGGTCGTAACCTGAGGACCACCTGTAAGCTCTTCTACCTCCATGGCAATAATATAGTCAATTTGATTTCTGTGTACTCCATCTGGTGATATCCATGTATATAAGCATTGTTTTGGTTGTTTGAAGACTGTGTTAGCAATGAAGAAATCAATAAATTGGCAGAAATTGATAAGTCATTCTGTTTCATTTTGGTTTTCTAGGCCGTACTGTCCAACTACTGTTTTAGGAACCAGCAATTTAGTAGATGCAGGTATAAAATACCAACCCTGATTCCAGAAGAATCCTAAAATGGTTGCCATACTTCCCTGGTCTACAGAAGTGTCATATTTGATGTGCACTGTTTGGTGCCTAGAAGCTTGAAAAAGTACCCCACAGTACTTGAAGTAGCTAACCTGTTCTAATGTATTTTGTACCAGTTGTATTTTGGGCCACTATTAGAAATGCCATTATTTTGGTTTTTTTCTAATAGGTTACAGTTAGCTACTCTTCAATCCAAAATTGACTGAGTACAGTAAGGGCTCTTCTAAGTCTGACTTGGTCAAAAAGAAAATAGCTGCATCATCCACATACAGTAAAATATGGAGATGTTTGTCCACTATTTTGGGAGCATGTAGATCACAGTCTCTCATATATTTGATTTGAGGGTTGATATAAATGCTAAATAAACATGGAGTCAAAATACCACCCTTCTCACACCTTTCACTGATGATTGGTGAGCTGCCCATTGGCAGTATACCACACTCTAACTTTTGTTTTGTTTGTTCATATAGTCTGTAGATTAGTAACAGCAAGTATACCTTGAATGATCCTGCTGGGATTATATACTCTTGGCATACATTCCTGGCCTTCTTCACTCTCCACCACCATTACAATGAGGCAGCGCAATGGGGGTGGGGGTGGGGAAACGGGACACTACTACATGGTAGAATTCAAATCCCCAGATGACTTACCTATAGTGTAAATGAGGGCCAAGGATGTCACAGAGCTGGTTCACTGCACTGCAAAGCCCAGCAGGAGACAAACTGCTCCAAAAACTACAGCCATTATGAGATGGAAAAGATGGAATAGCACTGTTTGTAGAACCTACCTACAAGATAAGGCAATAATACCAATTTTTTCAACCAGATTCATTAAAGGAGGGAAACTACTTTGTGAACACCTTTGATGTTGACAGCCCTTCTGAATTTTAGCAAAAAGAAAAAAGAAATTGTTCCTACTTTTGCTAAGAAGAAAAAAAAGGGTATGTGTGTGTCAAACTTTGGGAGTAAAAAGATACCCCACTAATAAGCATTACATCTTTCTCAGGTTTTTATATCCAATATCATAGCTGTTGTATGCTCTGAAAATAAGGAACATTTTTTGTTTAGGTCCATATTTCTTGTGGATAATCTAAAGGGAGCCCTATGCTAGTAGTGACACTGCTAAAGCCATTGTGGAGAGGAAGAGGTGAAGTGAGTTTTTTATCTAATACTGCCCTTTCTTGTTCCCCTAGTGTGCAAAATCCAGACCCCACTTGCAAGGACTGAACAGTTTCCAAAGAAATGTTAAATTAGGCTAAGAGCCACCCAAAATTAAGCACCACAGTTACTTATTTCTGTTTAGGTCTACTAATAAGAGCCATACATTTAATCATATTCAAAAGCTCTGATGTCAGTACTACAGTGAAATCTTTACTTCATATACTCGTATTAACTTACCAGGAACAAAGTAGTATTCTGAGTGTCAGCTAAGTACCCCATACTTTGCTGTATTTCCTCTGCTGGTAATATCTTTTTCACCTTGAAGCAGAGCTCTGGCCATCTAAGGAAAGAGCAAATGAGTTAGAATTTGGAACCAAATACTTTTGTAGTCAGCAAGAAGTATAACTGGAATAATTAACTTTTGTGAGAGGTCAAGTTTCCAATAGCTTTGCAACTCATCCCAATTGTCATCAAACTTCACTTATTGCCACCATTATCATTTTCTGACTTGAAATATCTAATTCCTCAAATCACTGTAGTACACCAAAGTCCAGGATAACAAGTTTCTAACATTCTAAGTCAACTCTCTCGAGACACCATTTCAAAGCAATCCAAACTAATAGTGTAGTTATTAAGAGTAAGTAGCCCATTTAGCTTTTAACAGACAGTAACATACCTAATAAACTTAGCTGAATTGTCTTCTAAGAACTCAGGATGGCCAACAGTTGGAAGACACAGAATATCTTCCTCTTGTACAAGCCTGCAAAAAATATCTATAATGAAGAATTATACCATTCTGCCTTTTTTTTTTTTTTTTTTGCATTCCCAGTGAATCTAAGACAGTCCCCTCATTTTAAAGATACATGAGACAAGTCTAGCCTTCTTTTCAGGTAAATACCCAAGAAAAAATAAAATACATTTGATACTGCAGTGGACTAAAAAAAATGTTTCAAATATTTCTATTTCTGTTGAAGAAACAAGATATAGTACAATAACACCTTTAAATAGGTCAATGAATATGTACTTCTCAAATGTGGAATTATCTTTATTAGATTAAGATTTGCTATAGAAAAGTATCATCAATAGGGAAAACTTTTCTGCAGAGTGAAATACTGCTGCCTTTTAAATCACATAATGAAATGAAGTTGTAACAATGTACACAGGAAAAATAGAGGGAAAAGCAAATAGGACCAGTAGTTTATATCCAATTTACAATACGGATCTTTGAAAAGAACAATGCTTTGGAATTAGCATTACTGGCTACTGAAAAAGGGAGAAAATTTGAGAAATTACTAGAAGTAATAAAGGAATTTTAGCACATACATGTACAAACACACAAAACAGAGAAAAGGTTTAATATTAGTGTTGTCTCAGACAAGTCTGTAAAAATTTTTTAACTGACATAACCATGTTCCTCCAACTAACAATTTACATTTTATACTTCTTCAGTATTCTTGTTCAATAAATTATGAAGGAAATGAAACCACATTTTTCAAATATGGTACATGTACACCAAGGCCATACCCTGTTCAGTGTGCTTATTAGTAAAAAATAATAGCAAGATTACCCTTTTATCTCATAAAAAAGGATCAAAGGTCAACTTGTTATCTTTACTAAAAGGCTAACCTGGGAGTTTGAAAGTGCTGGTAAAGAATTTGATCATAGATTCCTCTGGTGTTGTAGGTTGGTGAGGTCACAATCTCTATGTGTAGTTCCTTGGCAACAGGTGGCACAGATAGCAAAGATCGACTTCCTTTTATCTCTTGCACACCAGTAGCTTCCCCATATCTCTATAGACAAATATCCATATTCTGTTTTAATTTTGCTATATACGCTTAAGAGCTAGGAGACTAAAGTAATATTACTTTACAGCAACCTGCAAAATATCAATTCTATTTATATTTAAGCTTTATAATTATTGTAATTATCTACTGCATTTCATTTTTCTAAGTCCTGGCAATTTATGACCCCCTCCTTGCAAAATAAAGGGCTTAACTTCTAAATGGCCCCTTTCAACCCTTCATTTCTAAGTTAATTATACTAACTTAAGATTACACATCTAATGAAATGGACTCTAGTCCATGAAATATGCTATTAATTTTTTAGCTTTCAAAATATCACAAGAAAGAAAATTGGTCCTGCTGCAGACAAAATATTGTATTCAAAACTATGGTCATCCAGCAGAACAGAATCTACTGATGAAAGAGATTCCTGTGTCCTCGCCTCCTTTCCCTTCATCCCACAGTTCTCACGTACCTCACCAACATGGTCTGGAGATTTGAGGGACATGGGGGAGGCAAAGAGGAAAGGAAACTCCAATTTTGTGAGCAGACTGGCTCTAGGACCTGAATTTATTTATTCTATTTTTGTACCTGCTGCAATCAAGAGAATCTTGGTGGATTATGAACTTAACAATAAAGCATCCACAGTATAAATAATGTTACATAACAATAAGTGTGCATATTTTTCCAAAAATGCTTTGAAGTGTGCAGAAGTATGAACTCAACAATAAAATATCTACAGTGTAAATAATTTTGTATAAATAAGTAAAATTGAAGCACAGATAACATCATAGAACAATCAATCAAAAGCAATAAAATATAGAATTTTGTGGAGTCCTTGGTGCTCTCTGAGCTTGGTTGTTTACTTGCAGATGTTTCATTACCCAACTAGGTACACTGATGATGTTACCTAATTGGGTAATGAAATGTCTGCAAGCAAACAACCAAGCTCAGAGAGCACCAAGGACTCCACAGTTCAACCTTGAGCTACATATCTTCTTTTCTATTGATAGAAGAATTTTCCTTATCACTGCTACTTCTCTAGAAACTCTTCCAAAACAAGGTCTTTTCCCCTCCCCACTGCTATAGTTATATCTTGTTACTTTTCAACTACAGGTAGTCCCTGGGCTAAGAACGCCCAGTTTAAGGACAACCCATAGTTAAGAACAGAGCCTACTGTAGCAAAATTCGAGTTAAATACACAATTCGAGTTAAATACACAATACTACTTATACAGTATTATACAATAATACTGCTTCAGCTTACATATAAATTCACCTTAAGGACAGACCTTGGGAATGGAACTCATTCTTAAACTGGGACTACCTATAGTCTTCTCCAATCTGTGCTCACAAAGTATTTGAATTACAACCTGCTACGATGCTCAACCGCTATGACCACATCAGGAAAGTATCATGTTGGAAAAACCTGTGTTAGATCTATGAACTGGTATTATCTTTTCTCATTCACTTACTGGTTTAGTTATCTATACTAATTCTTTACAATACTTCCATATTTTTTACCAGAAATGTGCTTTGAAGTGTGTAGAAGCACAAATGTAGCACAAGTCTGCAGCTTCTTAAAACAACTGTCATTTCCCAGGATCATGGGACAACAGCAGAAGGCAGCTCTCCAATCCCAAGGACACTGATATTTTAAAGAGCTGCAAACTGATACTACGTTCATGCTCCAAACTATCTTTCCCAATTATTTTCGAAGCATTGTACAGCCCTGATCTATATATTTAAATATATACCATATCATCAAAAAATGCTGTTCAATATACCTCCATCACCCATCTATTCCCATGTATCCAAAGTATGAGGAACATCCAGACTTTTCACCAGCTCAACTTAAAGACAACACCTGATCATCATGAAGTTGTCAGTTACTCACTTTAAGAAATCGGCATTATTTGCAAATAAATTTAACAAAAATATATATCTGCCCTGGTACATTAACAGATTATTGACATAATCTGTGGCTTACAAATAATAGACCCATTGTTTTCAAAGCTTTGTAAATTTGTCCAGGTTGTAAATTAAGCAGCAAGAAGCCATCACCTGCCCAGCAACTATTTGCTATCTGAGGCTAGTGCAGGTATGCCCTACCTCCTCTAATCACTCCATTATCTTTCTGGCATGGACTGCAGTAGAGGCCAGATATCTGGCTTCCTTAGAAGCACCTGTCCACATAATACCTGACTAGCACTTTCCAGAACACTTGTCAGATGCTACATGAGCTCTTTTTTTTTTTTTTTTGAAAAGCAGGTCTACTGGTAGCTTGCATGTTGGGAGGGGGAGGGGGAGGGGGAGGGGGAGGGGGGGCAGAAAGAACCTACCAGAAACTGACTAGAGCAGAGGTTCCTAAACTTTTTGCCATCACACCTCATTTTAGTGTAATCTTATACACATCTCTCCTAAAAATCCAAACACCAAAATGAACACAAATGAACAATGAAAACAATACAATGAAACTTTGGGAAAGGTGGATTTACTGTAACAATGTAACTAAAAGGTTCTTCACACCTCTCCTGGACTCTATCTGCACCTCCCCAAGGGAGGTACACTTCACAGTCTGGGAAACCCTGGACTACAGACAGACAAACAAAACCTGGACTAGACAGACAAACAAAAACTGAGAAAAAGCCACCGGAGTGTCTCCAGCTGGGATCCACTGATCTGATCTAAATTCAGTAACTTCTCTTATGCTACTCCAAACCACAGTTAACCACATTATACTAGACAGATCAATTGCCTAACTTGCTCTAAGGAGGGATTAATGTTCAATCTACAACTCCACAGTACTAGCAGGCATTTGCAATCCCATTCCTCAGCAACGCCCACCTGTATTTTCAGGAGGCTCTCTTCCAAAGGATCGCAGGAGAGGTTGAAAGCCAAACTGGCAGGAATCAACGCATTCTCATTCAGAAACACGTCCGCAATAGTGGCTCGGTGGTGCCTGTCCTCGATTTCTCTGTGCGCGAAATACCACCGGGGCCTGAGAACTTGCACAGACGCCAAGTGGCGGGCTGCGCTCCACTGGAAGCCTCCCTCGCGCCTCCGCAGCACTACCCACTCCCCTTGGAAGAGACCCAGGCTGTGCAAGCAGCCAGGGGTCACCCAGAGGGACTGACCTCCCCCGGTGTCTCCTTCCCACAGCGCAGGGTGGCCCCGCTCCGCCCGCACGAGCCGCTCTCCGCCGCGCGCCCACCCGGAAACCAGAGGAGCCGGCAGGTCCCGCCGGTCCCGGCTCTCCACGCCGCTTCCCAATTCAGTCACAGCCAAGCGAGTGCCGATGCCCAACAGCCCCTGGAGAGCAGGTCGGCTCTCCAACACGCGCAGCCCGGAGCCAGGCAAGATCTCCCCGCGTCGTACGAGGATGCTGGAGCTCGAGCCGGCCCACGGCCGAGGAGCCCGCCCTGCGGCTCCCGCCGCGGCTGCCCCCAGCAGCACCCAGCCGAGCGGCGGCGGCCTCCGCACCGGCCAGACCCTCACGGTCCTCCCCGCGACCAGTCCCAGCCGCCGCAGGAAGGCCCGGCTCAGCCACAGCTCCGGCGGTGCGGCGGCTTCGGCCTCCAGCAGCGCCGCGCACATGAGTATCGGCTGCAACTTAGTCCCTGCCGGCCGTACGGCCAACACTAGCACGCCGCTCGGGCCGGCCGTCGCCCACTCTCCCTTGGCCGGAGCCAGCAGCAACCCCGTGGCCGCTGGCAGGTCCTGGGGAACCGGCTCGTCCAGGCCCCGAAGCACCGCCACCGCCATGGAAAGGCAGCCGCGTAAAGTCCTAGAGAAGAAGAAGCGAGGGGAGCTTCACTCCGGAGCCATGGAGAAAGACGCAAACCACACACCATTCCAAGCACTTCCGGTCTGAAGCCAACCGGTTTTCCACCCCTGCGCCCAACTGAAAAGTAGATCGGCGTGGGAACGGAAAGATGCCAGCGGCTAGAGCGCTGCCGTAGCCAGCAGCGTAGATTGCATAAGGGGAAAAAATGAGTTCCTAGCTTATAACTTCCGGGTAAATTTTCAAACTTCTTAAAGTCTTCCCTCCGATGAAAACAGGAGCTTAGCTCTCCATGGAGAGCAAGAAAAAGAAAAGAATTTTAGCAGCGAGATTTACGCGACAGCACCCTTAGCAAATAAATAAATAAGCAACCAAGCAAGCAAATTAAATAAACAAATACATGCTAACTGCAAAGTTAAGGATTGCTTGCTTTTTTTCTTATTTACGTTTCGTTTCACGTGGAAAATGTGAGATTTTCCTACGTTTTAACACTTCTGTGAAGCAGAAGTCCGGCAACATTAAAATCCTGGGTTTCCCAATTGTTTTTCTGTGGTTAACTTTCATTTCTTCTCTAAAAGCTAAAAGACCCCCCCCCCCCCGAGATTTGGACAGCTCCCATCCTGAGGGTGTTCAGGATGGCCTTAAAGACATGGTTGTTCTCCCAGGCCTTGGGACGGGGTGGATGGAACCCCCCTTGTTAAAAATGATCTATGTGTTTTGTTTTTGTGTTAATGTTGTTTTCTGGGATGTTATTTCTCTTATTGTATTTTTATTTATGTTATATTATATTTGTATTCTGTTTTACATTGTGAGCTGCCCAGGGTTGTTCTGAGGTCAGGCAGCACTAAAATCAAATAAATAAAAGCTGTTTGAAAATTATTCTGTCAAATTAGGAAGTGTGATTTGAATACTACAGATCTATTGGGACAGTACATTTAGAAAATATAAAGTAATGTGTTTTTTTTACAACAAAAAGTATGTTGGCACATTAGACTAATTTGTAGGATTGCAACAGACTAACACAGGATGCCTCTGAAAATGGTTACGTTATTGTTCATTGCTGTTTTAGGTATGCTTAATCTTGAATGCACTAGAAACTCTCCCTGCGAGGAGTGCTTCAGGTTCATCATGATACATTTCCATTCACCTCAACTGTGAAAACTGGAGTATTCAGAGAGGGGTCTTTGAAAAACTGATGATGTAATAGTAATATTAAAGCAACTTCAGTGGGGAACTGTAGCTGGACTCCACTTCAGCTGTTGTAAATTATTGGAGCACCACCCCTTTCTGTGGCTGAAGGAACAGCTAACAAAATTAATTGTCCTCATTCATGAGGGGAAAATTACTTTGACATTGCTTATTAGCATGTGTTTCCCACTCTTCTTCCTAGAAAAAGATATAGACACTTTATTGGGGAATTTACTAATGACAAACCTCAGTTGGTCATGCGAGCATGTCTCCCTAAAATGTGGGCAGAGAAGCAGTTTAAGAAGGAAAATATTATTCTGCAGTACAGGAATGATGGTTTTGAAGTCTTGGGCCAAAAATTAGATTAGAATCATATCAGTGGGAATCATTGAGGTTACAGCATGCTCTAGTGCTGATGTAAACGACACATAAGAAAAGGTCATAACCAAGAATTCCCATTTGCAGTTTTGCTATCTTTTATACAATTTATTTTTAAATGTCTCTAAATCTATGGTAAATCTGAAGAAAGAAAGGCATGAAAAGAAAAGACATCACAGAGGGCTAGAGCAGGCATTTTCCTTTTAAGGATTTATGGGAGAGGCTGCTCCTTTTGGTTAGATAATTTATCATCTCTCCAAACTGGGGAGATTTATCTGAAGTTGGTACAGGGCTTGACTATGACACAACCTGCATGAACAAAGAGATTTAATGTAAAGTGAAATTCTATCACTATACTCCTTTAGTAATCCATTCTTACTTCATTTAACTTTTATGCTTCTCAATACCCACATTTCACTTCCATATAACAAAGGACAGATGTATACTTTTGTATACAAACATTTTTTCTTCTTTAGACAAACATTCATTCCTTGCAGCATACTGTCTATTAGCCTTTGCTGGTTAATGACTGTAATAAGGATTATATATCTACATATTAGCCACTATCTTTTTAGCAGTATTTGCCAGTATTTTACCAGTATTTGCGAGTCTTAAAATTTCCCCATCCATCTTCTCATGTTGGGTAACATTCTACCAAGGTACACAAATTCATATTTGCTCTAGTTTTATGCCAGTTCTATATTTTTGTAATTCCTTACTCCATTGTCCTTGTCAGACACAACGACCCTGGTCTTTGGTTCATTAATCTTCAGATTCCTACTCTTTTGCATCATATGGTCTAATATTCACTGCAAAACATTCAGGTTGTCAGGTTGTGCATGGCACAACTTGTATAAAAAAGTGCAGGCACATTCATGTCCTCAACCAATACACCCCTAATATCATTGCAAACATTCCTTATGTATTTGTCCATATATATTTCTTTTTATTCCTTATATATTTCTCCATTACCCCACCAAGAGGATCCTCCCTTGCCAGAATCCAGGCTGTGGGAGCCCTATCTCTCTCAAATGCTGGGATTAGAGGAAATATTCCAAGAGAAGGCATCTCCCTGGAACTACTAAACTGCTACATCAAACCTGGAGGTGGATCTGGGCAGCATAGACTCAAAGGATTCCTGGGAAAGGAGATGCAAGACTTCCAACCTTTTACCCTATGAATTCAGCCTTTCCCACATATAACAAACTAGTCCTCCTGTACTTTTTGCATTTCCTCTTGGTAGCTTTCCCTCTGTATAAGGCATTATTCCAATTATGGTGGACAAATGTAGTTTTATACTTGTCAAAAAAGTTGGATAGCAGTTCTGTAAGCAAACCATATCCAAATGACATCCTTTTTAGCTCTAATTCATAATTAAACTATGTCTTCACTGCATGTATTCATCAGCTCACTCCACAAGATCAGGTCATCTTCATTCACATTGATTATATATTTTCTCTTCATTTCAGACACACAACGTATCTATTTTTTTCTCTCATTGCATTTGTTAATTTGTGTTCTTTAACATTTAGTCATAGTCTTCCATATGCATGAACATCACTGATACGGATACTAGTTTATGCTGCCCATCATGGCCTTTTGTCAATCAAATCTTTTACATAACACTTTTTAGTAATATACAGTAGATAAGATTTAGATTAGGTTATCAGCCTTATTTGTAAAGTTCGCTTCTACTCAAAACCTGCTTACATTATTCTAGGGCCAACTAGGAATAAGAGGCTACTTTTCAAGACAGCATACTGCTGCTTGTTTCCTGCCATGTAGTAAGTATATGCAATATAATGACATGTTCATCTGTGTTAGACTGCGCTGATTTTTAAAGTCTAGAGGGTTGTACACAACAGGAAAAAATTATATTCAAGACAGAAGACCATGATTAAACAAAAGGATCAGAATGAATTCACATATTATGCTAAGCTACAATGTGCTTTGGCTGGTTTTAGCTTTAGTGTACTAGGTGAATAGTTATGTCCCATTATATGGTAATCCTTCAAGTTCGAAGAAGACACACTGTTGTGCAGTTTATCTGTGGACATGGAGGTGGCTCTGCAGTCCCAGCCTGGAAGTGCAGAGTCTAGCACAATGGGGGCACTGGAAGTCCATTGTTGTAGTAACTATGGGTGTTATTCTATGACGCCACTCATGGATTTCTATCAGTTTTTGGTGGCACCTGTCTTCAAAGCCACTGGAGGCTTCGTAGCACAGGGCTCGCCAGTGGGTTCTATCAGCAGCCACAGTTTTTAGTTCCCTTGGCTGGATGACACAGTGGTATAGAGTTTCTTTCACAGTGTCTTTGGAGCATTTGTGTGGTTGAGCTCAAGGTCTCTTCTCAGACTCCACTACACTGCACAGCAATTGACGAGGTATACAGTGGTCATCCATTCTGGTGATGTGTCCCACTCACTGCATCTGGGCTCTGATAATCAGAGACTCAGTGCTGGTGGACTCCACGTAATCCAAGACCTCCAGGTTGGAGACATGGTCTTGCCAACGAATGCCGAGAATGGAGCAGAGAGCACATATATGAAATTTCTCCAGTTGTTTGATGTGCCTTCAGTACAGAGTCCGGGACTCACATCCATATAGGAGAGAAGAGATAACCACAGCTCTGTACACTTTCAGTTTTGTGTTGATTGAGCACTCTAGTATGCAGCCGCCCCAGTGCCTGGCTGGCCTTGCTGATCCTGGAGTCAATTTCTTTGTCCAAAGACCCATCACTCAAGATGTTACTTCCCAAGTATTTGAAGTTGTTTATATTTGTCAGCTGGGTGTCATTAACAGTGATTTTTGGTTCTACAGGATTGGTATTTGGCAAGGGCTGGTAAAGTACTTCAGTCCTGTTCAGGCTGATAGTCAGGCTGAAGAGCATAGCAGCGTCTGAGAATTTGTTCAGCATCAACTGTACATCACTGTCTTTGTGCACCAGGAGCACACAGTCATCAGCAAAGAGGGTTTCTTGGAGGCACTTCGTCCATGTGTTTAAATGGCAAAGGTCAAAGAGAGAGCCGTCCAGTTGGTACCTGATGTATGCTCCCTCCTTTAGTCCCTGGGCAGCATGTGACAACATGCAAGGGAAGAACAGATTGAACAGGACTGTGGCTAGCACACAACCCCGTTTTACTACATTGGAAATGGCAAATGCAGCTGATGTAACATCATTGTAAAGAACCTGTCCTGTCATTCCATCATGTAGTAGCTGAATCAACTTCACAAATTTCCTCAGGCATCCATAACATCTCAGGATGATATAGAGAGCCTCCCTGTTTACAGTATCAAATGCCTTGGTCAGGTCAGTGAAGACAGAGTAAAGAGGCTTGTTCTGCTCAATGTACTTTTCCTGGACTTGCCTCACAGGTAAATATCATGTCTACTGTACTCCATTTTGGCCGAAAGCCACACTGTGCCTCTGGGAGGTTCCTTTCCAAGACAGTGACAAGTCTGTGCAGGAGAATGCGGGCAAAGATCTTGCAGTGAGATACCTCCATAGTTTCCACAGTCTGATTTGCTTCCCTTATTTTTGTAGAGAGCCACAATGAGGGTATCATGGAAGTCATCAGGCATCTCCTCTGTGGACCAAATGTCTTCCAAGATGTCTTGGAATGCCTGTAAGGCATTTGGGTCTAGTGCTTTGTAGATCTCAGCAGGAATGCCATCCTGTCCTGTTGCTTTATTTGAGTTCATCTGAAAGACTGCTTTCTTGATCTCATCAGTAGAGGGAGGCAGGTCTCAGGCATCCAAGATTGGCAGCTGAGGAATCTGCTGTAAGACATTAGGATCAACTGTGGATGGCTTACCGAGTAGGTTGGAAAAGTGTTCAGCCCAGCATTTTTTTAGTCCTTCCTGGTTTTTGATCAGGCTTGACCCATCAGATGACAGCAGGGAGGAGCATCCTGATTTAGAAGGACCATAAACTGACTTTATGACACTGAAGAACTCTCTGGTGGCATGCATGTCTGCATAGTGTTCCACCTGCTCAGCCTTTCTCTGCCACCACTCATCCTACATTTCTCATAGTTCCATCTGTGCTTTGAACTGCAGGTGCTTAAACTTGTCTTTCATTGAGACAGATGATGGATCATTCTGCAGTCTGCATAGGCCTCGTTCTTGGCCTGGAGGGCTGCTGAAATGATCTCGTAGTTTTAATCAAACAAGTCTTGATGTGCCTGGGTTTTCAGTCCGAGTACAATTGTTGCAGTCTGCGTGATGACATCTTTAAACTGCATCCACCTTTCAGAACAGATTCCTTCAGGCAGTACATTGCCAGAGTTTTTCATTAAGTACATCTTGGAAACGTTGGGCTTGGCCTGGGTCTTGCAATCTGCTGACGTTAAATGACTTTCTGACAGTGCTTGGTTGCTTACAATGTACAGGTGCTATATGCAGGTTGAAGACTCAGCACCTTGCATGGCTCGGATGATGGTGATGTCTTTAAAGTCATGCTGATGTACTATGACATAGTCAAGTAGGTGTCAGTGTTTGGACCTGGAATGCATCCAGGTACTGTAGTTTTGTACTTGTTTGCAAGTCTGAACATCAAGTTAGTGAGGCACTGGTTGTACTCAGCACATTTGCCCAGAAGCAGCAGGCCATTGCTATTTAGTTTTCCCACCCATGTCTCCTGAGGACTTTGCCCCAGTTGTCGCTGTCTGTCCCCACCCTAGCATTGAAGTCGCCCAAAATGACAGTTTGTCACTGGCAGGGGTTGTTTGAATAATCTGGTCCAGGTCCTCATAGAAACCTTCCTTGTCTTTGTCTGGACTCATGAGAGTTGGTGCGTAGGCACTGACAATGGTGATATCCCAGGACTTACTGAGAGGAAAGCAGAACTTCATAATGTGTTCATTTATTCCAGTGGATAGAGTAGAGATGTTCTTCAGCAGAACAGCTTTGATTGCAAAACCTATTCCGTGAGTCCTGTTTTCAATCTGCTATGAGTGCTGTTCATCTTTCAGGCCTTGACACCTTGTCTCTATCCAGCAAAGTGCAGAGGTTCCAGTCTCCGAAAATGAGTTTTCTTTGATTTGATTTTCTTGATGTTCAACCGCTAAGGGGATGATTTGCCAGCCGCAGTTAGCTAGCCAGATGTTGTGGAGCAGGCAATGTTTAGGGAACCTTTTCTAACCCCCTCCCTCATGCGAGGGTGAGGAGTGCTATTCTAGAAGGGCTGCCCAGTCATCCTGGATGCTGCTGGACATCTGTGTTGCCCCAAGTACTGAGATGACCGACCACTGGTTCAAGGGCCACCCACGTACAGGTTTGTGACTACAACTGCCAGTGTTCATCTCCACCTGTTGCTTTGCCACTCCCCCATTGCCACAGGGCTCAATGAATTAGGTTTGGACTGAGACGATTTGCAGATGAAGATGAATTGCACAACAGAAACTTAATGTCCCATTATGCCCAGTGACAAAATAGATCCTATTGACACAACATATCCAGCCAGGTTAACTCTTACTGGTCCCAGTTTCAGATAATTAGGCTAATCAGGAAAAGTGCCACTGTTTGTGGAATCCAGAATCCTACCCATCCTTCTGCCCTGTCCCCCTTCACCCTCCTATGTTCCCCGGCTTCAGTATGAAAATCACCCCTTCCCCTTTGGCCAGACTTGCACTAGTGGGTGGAAAAGGCCATAAAACTGTTCTGAGCATTAAGAAACACCAAAATATGTGACATCGACTCACTGTCCACGTTCTTCTCATTTGCCGTTTGCACCCCTTTCTACCATTTCACTTCCATCTGCTATCCCACCTCCTCTCTCCCATCTGTACCCCACCCTACAGTATATTTTTCCCTCATTCCTCCCCCACTCATCCCTTGCAGATGGTAGTCAAGCCTCTCTAATAAGATGTCAAATGTTAGTCTTCCTCTCCCACCCTTCAGCTGTTCCCTTTGATCTGGCCAGAAAAATAAAACCAAAGAAAAGGACAGCCACACCTTGAAAGATACAAAGCTTCTTTATTGACAAGAAACTCAATAAGTTCTTGCTCTAAGGGAGGCAGCCTTCTGGCTCAGTTCAGGCCTCACATAATGGAAGAGGGGGAGGGGGATCTGAGAGAGAGAGTAGAATAATAGGGACACATGCCAGCAACCTGTAGGAAACTGTGGGAAAGCTGAGAAAGTAACAGGAGAAAAGTTGGACATAGACAACCAAAAGACAAGAGAGAAGTTAATTAGTAGCTATTCTCATAAATGGCAGCTCAGTCCAGGCTTCAAAAAGCTAAGAAGAGGAGATTCAAGCCATTCAAAGAGATTCCTCTTTATTGAATTCACTAATAAATTAGATCTGGGAGTTCCTATCACAGTTTCCAAGATTCTGTGCTTTATCCCTATTACTTGCTTTTAAAAAAGTTCAGATCTGTCTAATTGCTTTCTTGACTGCGCCCTGCTGTAGGGGTTTGATACATCTCAGGACACATTGATGCTCTATTGAATTTATAATCCGAATTAGCAGGTTTAGGTGTATAACACAGCATACCCTTGGCAGTCCATATCCACCTCTATTTACATATCCTGAATACTAAGTCCAGATGGAATTTACAAGCAAAATGTGGATTGCACGGGCTAGAAGCTGTCATCACTTAACACTGAAGATAATGGGGCAAGATAGACACTCTAGTCTTCAGATGCCCAAATGCTCACTTTACTACCAGGTGTGTCCAGTTGTGACAATAGTTGGAGGCCCTTTGCTCCCACATACATGGGTAGCAACAGGTGTCTTAGCCTCAGCTAGAGGCCATCAGTCTGATCTTCCAGATGAGAAGTCAGCCTGATATCCCTTCCCCATCACAGGTGAGATACCTAATTAAGTAAAATTTGATCTCATTCTTCTTTCCTGCAAGCAGGGAGGTCCAGAACACCAGAATGTCACATGCCATCTGGACATCCCTGGCCAGGAGCACCAGGCTTAGGAGAGTAGCATAACACACTCTTGGCAGTTCATGATCACCTCCAATTACATATCCTTAAAAGTGAGCACTTTCCTGGAAAGCCCTCTTGCATCCCTCTGGCCTGTAGCACCATGCTATAGGAGCACTACCTGTTATACATTCAGGACCACATTTATCTGAGGCCAGGAGATGATCAGTTGTAGGTACAGCACACTTCCTATTCAGTGAAAGCCATCCACTGAAGCACACATTCTTCTCATGACCTACTTTGATGTCATCTCATGCCATACCTTGAATTCATCACATTCAGGATGTGTACCATCTCGCAGAAGATCTAATAGGACGTGGATTTATTCATGCCAAATGGCTGCTTAGGAGAAAGTGGTAGTTGTAGCAGCAGCAGCAGCAGCAGCAGCAGCAATAATAATAATAATAATAATAATAATGAAGTTAATACAATTATTCTTTCCCTTTTAGTGATTCTCCTATTATACTCTTGATTTTATTGTTATTTTTTATTTTCTATGTTGTTTTTGTAATTTTTTGTAAGCTATATCTGACTGGTCAATGATTGTAAATAAATACTAATAGTAGTAATAGTGGTAGTTATTTGTTCATGCACTTATAACTAAGTGGAGTAGAAATGTTAAAATACAAGATCAACAGTTTGGGGCAATAGCAAGCTATGTTCCAATGTGAAATTATATCTTTAAAAAATAGAGTTTTCATAGCCTGAATGGCTCGCAGCATTTAAAAAGCAGTTGGCATCTATATCCAAATAACAATAAGAATTCTGCATTAAGAGCTGATACTTAGCCAACTTCACAAAGGCCCATAAAGGAGACATTTTAACTCCTTTTTAAATCTTGGTAGAGCAAATTCTAGGGACAATTCTGGTGGAAGTTGGTTCCAAAGAGTGCTAGAGATGGGAGGAAGCTCTCAACCATGGTACAAGGAAGTATCAGTCAGCTACGGCTAGAAAACTGAGCCAAAAGCACAGGGATCTGAACCACAAATAGATTTTCCAAATAGTTCTGTGTGCCTGTTTGCAAGGCTCAAAGAGTCAGCACCAACAGTTTAAACTAATATATTTTACAAATACCCAGCTGGTATAGGGATTGGTAAAAGAGGGAAGTACACATAGTTTGGACCAGTTGCATCTTCACCACTTCAGTGTGGCACATGGCAGTATCCTGCCTCCAGATCACAGGTCTTTGAGAAAAACTAGTCAAAGATCACAAGGGGCATCCAGATTTTTTTCCTGGAAAGTGTGGATCTTCCTGTTTGTAAACTTTGTACTCATATAGCTTCTGGTTGTATAAAGGACTAAAATTCCCACAATTAAGCTGATTTCTGGTGGTCTCAGAGGCAACCTCTGAACAACCCCATTCCAAGATGGCAGTGGTGCCTACAAAGGGTTAGTATGGACCTTGCATGCTGACTGTGGAGGTCACTGGGGATTGTCCATAGACAACAGTCCATCAATACCTTACATATTCCAACAGCAAAGCAAGTGTGACATCACACCGCATTTCTTGCTTAAAAGGGACATGCTCTTCAGGATAATGATCAGGATTCCCAACATAACACTGATGCCACCTGCTAACCTTGCCTGGGTGTAAAGAAAGATGTGTCAGGGGAAGATGGAGCAGGAAAATATATGGTACCCATGGCAGCCTGGGTTGAGGAGTACAGAGATAACCTTGAGGAAGGAATGCAAAAACAGTTAAGTAAAGATCAACATAGCCTTGGGAAAGAAACTCAAGATAAATTTGCCTTGATTCTCTTTGATATAAAAGTGGGCAAACTCAGTCAGGCTTTCAGAATTTTGTTATTATATCCCATAACGATAGTGTTCCAGTAGTCTCTGTAGTGTCTATTTCCTGACCTGGCCTACCTTGAAGGGCTGACCACCTGAATAGGAGTATGTGTTCTCATCAGCCTCCAAAGGACAGGTCTGGCAGGAAATTAGCCATTATTCCTATGAACGCTCAGGAACTGGGTCTCAACTGAAGAAGAGGGCAAGAAGAACTTAGTTATAAAAACCAGCCATAGTGATTGGTTACCAAGATCATAGATGTGGGGATGTGATCTAAGCCATATTCAGAATGCTTAAAACAGCACCACCTCTATTAGTTTCATGTCTAATAGCTCAAAGATGCCAGATAATCAGGCAATCACTCTTAGGCAAAACCATTCTATTAGCTCTATTGAAGTGGCTGCACACTGTCTGCATTCTAGCCAGGAAATCATCCATCAGCCAAAGAAGTTCAGTAGGCAGTTGGACCAACACAATCCATATGGAAGAGTGCATTGTCAAGAGGCTTCTCAGCCAGGTTAATTGCTTGGTAAATACTATAATAGGGCTCACTGCAAAGAAAGGGAAGAAGGGAGCATAAAAGAACAAGTGGCCCCAACATCCTAAATCATACAGCTGCCAGGGTGTTCTCCCCAATGCCAGATGTATGCCATTTCATGCCAGACATGGGAAACCTTCATTTCCATATTTGGGACCACCAATTTGGCATGTGGTAGCTAGGTAGCCATTGGCTGAGCCTCTTGTGGGAGGGAACCATGACATCTGGGTGTATCTCTAGTGCTCTACAACTGACAAGAGGGTAGCTGTCAGGGTATCCTTATTTGGATGAAAGCCATAGTGGAGACCACCAAGCACACTGAAATCCATCAAACAAAGTGGCAGCTGCTCCTGTAATGCAAGCCAATGAGAAGAAGCTTGCCATAGCAAGCAATAGCATCCAGCAAGGTGGTAGTGAGCAGTATTAGTGGGATCAAAGCATTTTAGAAAACCATAAGTATGTTCCAATGATTGTCAACATACTGTTGTCGTGGTACTTAATATCCATGAGAATACACATCACAGAACAGCAGGAATATCCTCTTCCTAGGTACACCAGAATATTAAGATATTAAGATAATAAGGTATATCAGAAAGCCAAATATGTGTACTCTTTATCTGATGCTATGTGAGGCATTCATCATACATGTGCCTAATGCAGCTTCATCCTAATGACATCAGGGGAAATCCCTATGTATTTGTTACTTCCATTATGAAAAAAGACAGCCTTGGGGCTGTATGGTATTCCACCCCCTCCCCAGCAGTCCTTCATTTGTCCTCTTTCTCATAGCAGTGACTATACACTATTCTGGACGTTAGCACCCATGCCTAGGATGCGATTAATAATAACAATAATTATTATTAATGTACTTTTACCAAGGTTTGTACTGATAAAAAGCAAAACACAATAGTTACAAAATTCTGTCCAATAAAATTAGTTCACAACTTTACAACCAGCCAGTAAAACCAGTAGTTACAACTAAAGCAAATAAAACCAAACACAGCAACTATACATATTGAAAGGAACATTCTGCAGAGCACACATCCATCTATACTTAGTATAAATCAAATACTAATGTGAAAATTACCAGTCTTAATGAGAGTAAGGTGAAATAACCTGGCTCTGCACTAACTCAGAGTCAAATAAAAAGGTCTTTTAAATGCCATCAAACTTTTACCGAGGTGAAGAGAGGAGGGAGCTGATTTCAGAATCACAGGGACGGATTTCTAAAGTCAGGAGTCTGGTACCACAAGCCTGGAATGGAGAACAGAAAGAAGAGGAATGCAAGGCATGAGCAAGGTGGCAGGGAGTAATCTGGCAAACCCACAGTTTGAACTAGGCTCTAGCTTGAAGAGACCTGTGTTATACAGCGTGGAAGGTCCAGAACAGCCCAAATAATGTTATTCTGGACTAAGATCAGGGGATAGAGAAAGGAGACTATTGCAACAATCTAAGTGTGAAACAATCAATCCATGCACAAATAAAGCCATGTATAGTCTCCTTTAAAAAAAAAAAGCAAATACTCATCAAATAAAAACTTGCAAGCCTGTCTGTAAGTTCAGTAAATAGGCACATCAGCTAATCATCAATAAAAGCTCTGAGGCTGTAGGCAAAGGAAATTGGGATGGTCTGGGAGCCCTAGAGACAAATAAAGGAAACACAACAGAGAATGGGAAAGACAGTTAGGCTGGAACACAACAATCTCCATCTTATCCATATTCAACCTGAGGTAATGAGAGGACATCCAGATAAAACGCTAATGAGACATTCTGTCACAGTTGACCAAGCATTGTGATCAAGGACCACAACAGACTTCAGTATCATCAGTGTTAGCAGTGGTGTTCTCTGATCATGAATCAGAGAACAAAAGCAAAAGATATAAAGGGTAAATAAAATGGAATCTAGAACTGATTTCTGAGGGACACCTTATAAGGGGAATTTCCCATGATTGTAATCTGCTATGCAATATTACTAAAGAATGGGAAGACAAAAAACATTTGTACCAATCGAGTGCTCAGCCAGTAATGCCCAGGGATTGTAAGTGTAACCTACACAGCCATATCTAGCAGTCAAATGTATCAAATGCTGCCATCATGTCCAAAAGGATCAGTGCTGATCTAAGAACTTGCCCACCAGAATACAACTCTGAACTTGAGAAAAGTGCTGTTTCAATTGATTGATCTGCGTGCCTGATATGGCTCAAGAAGGCCATTGGAAGACAAATAAGGAATCAGTTATAAGAATGGTGGATGAAAAAGGTAGCAGAGATACAGGATGCTTAAAAGAAGTCTGGGAAACTGCCAGTGGATTAAGGAAAAAAAAAAAATCTTCTCTCCGTTTTGTCCCCTTGGGGAGATAATTCAAGAAGTCAGGGGAATTTGGACTGGAGAGGTAGCCTCTGTGATAGAAATGCCAGTTACAGTATTTGGCTGTAAGCCTGCTGTGGTAGATATTGTCCAGGCCCTCCATCCTTTGCTTTGCAGTGGGCAAAAGGGGTTTAGCCATCCAGCTACAATCTTTGTATGTTCCTGCATGTATTTTCCTTGTAATATACCAAGCTGCTGCTAACCTCATTATGATAGTGGCAAGGTTGTCACTGTATAGTGCAAGAGGTATGGCACGTGAACTGGAAATTCCCAGTATGTCTTTGAATTTCCATGGCATGCAAGTCTCCCATGTTTTGTCCATAGTCTTTATGGAGGCTGTCACCAGAACCTTGGTTAGCTGCAAGTGGTTGATTTTTTGGTTATTCTGGAGCTATGCATAATTTTCTAGGGGTCAGAGGCACCATCTGACTGATTTTAGGCACGTGCATCTGCAGGCACACATGGTGAAGACTCTCTTTCAAGATGTCCCTGGACCATTTTATCAGTCCCCTTGGAGAACTACTGATTTTGTTACTTAAGAGGCTAAAGGCAAAAGATATAGGGAAGCATCAGTTACAGTACAAGAAAATAGAAACCCAACCATTAGTGGGATGCCAGCTAATTTGGCCAAGACAGAGATTGGCATAAGACTGCAAAGAATGTGAATTTTGTGCACAGATGCATTGCAGTACATTCCTGATTCTTTTGATTACTATTCCACACAACATAGCAGGGGCTCTTGACTGGACTTTGCCCCATAATTTCCTTTTTATCTCCTCATTCTTTGTAGATCCCCTGACCCTAATATCTGCTGACTGTTCTGCATCTTGGACCTCTGGGAGATATTTCCTTGGTCCCATCCAAGAATGCCAGACACAGTGAAAAGGCCAGGACAAATCACAATAACCCACTCCTACATTGGACCATATCCCCCAATGTGATCTTCTCTTTCTACATCTCTGAGGATGCAGTACCCTTTTGATCATGCTAGCCTTAGGAATGTCCTTACTTAAGCCAGGGTCACAGAGGTTGATCTGTCTTGCCTACTCCTATGTTGCTCCTTCAGTATCTGGACAATCTATGAGTGGTATATACCTTCCTTATCTGAGCTCTCAAAATGGAGCTGTTATCTATGTCATGCCCTCATAACTAGACTTTCTACCTCAGAGGGGAGACTATTCAGTATACAGTATATGCCTGTAGTTTTACACATCATTTGACCACCAGGAGGCAGTGTATGACTGGTTTGTCCTTATTGGGGTTCATCTGATGCAGTGTATCTTTAACCTTAGATCTTACATGGTTCAAACCTCTCTACAGTACTGGGAATTGAACTTTTGGGCCCATTATGCCTTATACAGTGCATCTAGCTTTATGAGTTATGACAGCCCTCATTGTCAAAGTTTGTTGTGGTGGTCAAATAATGTGTACAATCACAGGAATATATACTGAAATAGTCCCCCCATGAGATAACGGAGTCATGGAATCTCTAGTATGAGGGCATGGCGTAGATAACAGTTCTCTCTAGTTAGAAAAATCAGATAAGGAAGGTGTATCTCATTTATAGACTGCCCATATAATCTCCTTTCTACAAACCTTGACAACTAGGGCTGTTATAGCTCATAAAGCTAGGCGCATTATATAAAGCACAATGGCCCAAGAAATCAATTTCCAGTAGAGGGTTTGAACCATATGAGGTCTAATATTAATTATAATGGCTGAGTCCCAATAAAGATGTAACTGGTCATACATTGCTTCCTGGTGGTCAACTAATTTGTAAAACCACAGGATACTTCAGCATATGGGGAGTCTTATCCTGGTCATCTAAGGCACTAGCAGAAGGGTTCTCTCTTCCTCAGCTTTCTCCTCAATGCTCAGAATCTATGGCATCCCTGATAGAACACTGTGATGTACCAGGTGGCTGATGAATCCAAATCATGGAACCTGGAGACTGTCCTTATAGTTTTGTGTGCCTCCATTGGAGCAGCATAGTGTTCTAGATCAGATGGTTCTGGAGGCTCATCAAATGGATAATCAGCATTAGTGTAGGAATATATTTTCATATCATCCCCATCTAACATGTTGTCACATCTCAGTCTCATTCCTACCCTTCAGTACTCCATTCTTCCTTCCTAAGGAATCCTACCTTCTACTTCCCGGCTGTGTAATTCCCCCAAAGCAAATAAAACGAAAGAGTTGCTACCATTAGCTCTTACTAGAATTTGAAAGATTAAACTGAACATCTATCCAAGGAATGAAGACTACTTATATACAATTGTTCTTGAAAGAACTATGGACCTCAGCCAGAGCCATTTAGGTATTCTATGGCTTGCTGGCCTATGCACACTGGGTTGATTCCACTCTCTGCTCCATTTATTATTGCTACTCTGTACATCATGTTCAGTCTTGGCAAGAAGCAACATCTGTCAATTTTGCTTCCCAAGCACAGTGATTTTAAATTGGCAGAAAGGCTATAATAGTTGTGCCAAATTGGAGGAAAAGAGGAAAAACTCACTAGCAGACAAGCTTCTTAAAGAATCTGTCACTAGTGGCACATAAAATTCTACCTCTAATTGCAATGACATATCAGGATCAATGTCCCAGATAGCAAGAGAGAGAACCCTTTCTCTCATTCCCCTTCCCCCTTCAGTTTGAGAATCCCTTTGCTGGTTCAATTTTCAACCAGATTATTCTGTTCAATCACTTATTTCTGGTAAGTATGTTTAAAAATGATGCTCAAGGACTGACCTTTGTGCCCATTCTTACAACAACCATCCAAGTATCTCTGTGATGTTCATAATCTGTGCAGGAAATGTATTTGTTATAGTACTAGAGGAATAATATTGTTGATGATCATAACACTTTTGTGGATTTATTTTGTCAAATAGTTATTATTAATTTTTCCTATGAATCCTTTCAAACTGGCATTATATACATGTGTTTAGGGAGTACATTCTATTAAATATTATAGAATGTACTGTAAGGAAACAGTCTTTACATTTGTCGCACCTGTTGTTTATCTTGAACCTATCAGGAAAAAAAGCAGTAGTCCTATGTATTTTTAGTTTGAAGTAAATTCAGCTGAACTCAGTTTGGTTAACATCTGAGGTTACAAGCATAAACTGCACATTCTGGTTTAATTTTAGAGGAAAGGGAAAATAGTTTATTCATTTTTTCCAAGACTGTAATGTTTATAAATCTTCATAATGTTTCTTCCCAAGCTACTTCCCCCTTGAATTTAATATTTCAACCTCACATCTTTCATTATAATTTTCTATACAGCACGTTTAAAGACTTAAATTACTAACCTATTTTCTAAATTTGCACAATACTTTGAACTACAGTGGCCTCAATTCACATGACATGCTGGCTACCAAAAAGAGAAAGGATGTCTAGAAATATTGTGTGAAAGCAGATGTTAGGTTTGTAACTGACCTGATTGTGTTGCATGAAAAGACTAGCTTGGTAAAATTCTTATTAATCTGGAACAGTTATGGTTTGGTTCATACATCACGCCATATACCTGTATGGTTTATTTGCTTAACATGTTCTGTCACACCAACTGAAGCTTATTCAGTAAATAATAATGATTAATAAAATCACACTTTACATGATATGTGAATCATTCTTTCAAATGCAGACACACTTTTTCCATAACAGCCCAATTTTATTTCATTGTATATTGTCTTTTCTCAGATAAGTTGGGGAAGAGGTCCACAATTCCAGCTAGGGGTGCTTAGAATTTCACCTTGTTTTCATTTTCAACCTAATAATATTAGGTCTAACATTAATCAAGCCATGTGTAAATCCAGCTTGGATGAAGTTTACTAAACCCTATACCAAGAAAAAGTGAAAAAAACTTGTCTCACTTTCAATGGGTGTGGTACAATCTAATTTCTTTCTTATAAAACACCATGAAATTTAAAACTGCTTCATTCTAATTTAATTGTAGTATGCATAATATAATTTTTAATTCTCAGCACTATATCAGAGATCACCTTTAGAATACTTTTGTTTCCATATTTCTAGGAAATTATTGTACCCGATTGGCATTGTCTCAACGAATGAATTGTTTTACATTTTATGTTTGGTTACCAGATCAAAAATATCAAAACACCTCAGAGCCATGTGATAAATAAGAACATATATTAATGTCTATTATTTTTTAAAAAATGCAAACAAAATTAACTGCAATGCAGTTGTCATTCCTCCGAGTAGCTTCCTGACAAATTTCGCCGAGGAATTTTCTCTACAGAGCTGTTTCTCCTTGACAATGACACAGAAAACCCTGCGTTACATTGTACCGATAGTCCCTCATTTCACAAATGATTCCCACATACTGTACGCATTTATGGGCTTCCAACTTCTTTGAAGCAGGAATGGCGACCCAGACGCATATTCGGGCAACCCCAGCACAGCCCAAAGCCGCCAAGCATCTGGCGCGCCCCACCCCCCAGTCACAATCGCTTTGCAAACTGGCAAAACCTCTCCCATTCCCTCCCGCCTCTCTCCTGTCCTTCAAAAAACGCCACGATCAGCACCAATTGGAAAATTCGCCGTGGTTACCTCTGGCCAATGACGTAAAATCGACAAATCAGTTGTCAGGCAGGTTTGGGGGAGCAGGCCCAATCGGGGCGATTCGCCACTCCTGCGCAGAGGGAGGCGGCGGCAGCGAGGACAACCGAGAGAGGAGGCCGAGCCGGCGGGAGAGGCCGAGCGGGTCAGCTCGTAGTTCTTTAAGATCCGGGATGCCCTACAAGCTGAAGAAAGAGAAGGTGAGGGGAGCAGGCGGGTGTGCCGGGAAGGTGCCGTGTTAGAAAGACGAAAATGCCATAGTGCAGAAAACATGCCCAGGCCTTGCAGCGACCGAGCTCGGGGCCTCCGCCGGGAGAGGAGCCTCCCCACCCGCGCGTCAGGAATTGAAGCCGCAGGCTGGTAGGGCGGGTACAGGGGCTGCTGCAGCGCTTGTATTTGCAAGAGTCATAGCTCTTTCGGGCGACGCAGGATCCGTGTCGTGCAACAGCTACAGGAAGCGATCAAGACACACCTGCGTGCAGGCAGACCTCGGTTTGCCACATACAAACATCGCTGGGCGCGCTGAGACAGACACACACACCGCAGACAATGCACTTCAGGTTACCTCTGGCAAAGGCCGTTGGTGGTGGGGTTGTAGTTCGACGCGTTCAGAGGGAAAGCTAGCTTAGACAGACGTCGACAATTTCGTGCGCTCTCCCAGGAATCTCCACAGAGGGAAGGCGAGTTGGAGTTGTGTGTTTCAGTGACCTGCTCATAAATAAAAGGACTGTGAATGTACCTGCATTGTGGAATGGAAAATACCAGCACCCGTATGGTTACAGCTCAAGACTGAGATGTGCAGGCTATAGAAGCGAAGAGGGGGGGACGACTGCACGATGCATAGACAATCGCGGGGGTGGGGAGAGAGAAGGAGGGTTGGTTGCGGAAAGCAGGAGAGAGGATTTAGTAGAGACTGCCCCTGTGCTACAATACAGAAGTCCATGCTTCAAGAGTGGGAAAAAATGCACATGTCTCATTTTGGTATAGATTTTAATATGCATGTAGTTGCAGAAGGCACTGTTCTTTGTTAGGTTACATAGGCGTGTATCCACTATTCCATGTTCATGCAGATTTTTGTATGCAGATGGACACTACCATATAGGCCTTACATAAAACTGTATACAGTATACTGTAGGTAGACCTAAAGACAGACTGCCCTCCTATCCAGCATTACACTTAACCATAAAGTTGTAGAACATGTTGGATCCATTGTTGCCATTCTCACTAAATTGTGCAGTACCTAAGATAAATTTAGACAAAACTGTGTACTATACCTGTTCCAAAAACATTACTAAGCAAGCAGCTGGAGATTAAGCAAATTCAAGGCCTATACATGTGCAGGTAGACATAATTCTCCAATGGTGCATGTACTTGAATTGTATATAAAAATTACAACTGTGTAGACATGCTTATATGTTCCTAAGTTTGTGTGTTTGAGACAGGAGCACTTTGAACAAATGTTTAATAGGATTTTGTGTCAGCACAGATTTTGTATACCATATGTCCAGATGCAAAATACATTGTGTAGATACTGAGGATACTGGGGCACGTCTATAAGATCGTGTCATTGACATTGCTTATACAGTTGTGCATAGCTGCAAGCAGATGGTAGACTTTACTTCTCTAGGCTGCAGAACTCCACAGAAAGTACAACAGCAAGAGTCAGAGTATAGGCACAGATCTGATCAAATAATAAAAATGACACATCAATAATGCACATATCAATGGAATGCAAGTTTATATCCATTTGCAATTCCTGAATGTATAGGCACTACATGGCAGAAATACATGGATTATTTGCAGAGGAGAGGTGGCCCCAGTGGAGTACACAGTCATGCTGAGTCTAAGACTCAGGAATATAGCATGTCCAGTAATGGAAATGCTCATGCTTTGGTTGCAGGAGATTTCAGGTTCACATCCCAGTAGTTCTGTCTAAAGCTAACAATAGTGCTGGCAAGGTTGTAAAAATCTGGATGAGTCCTAGATGGCAACAAGTATCTCTTTGTGTTATCTAGGGGTCAAGTGGGTTTTTGTATTCTAGCTGAGAAAGAGGGGTGTTTAAAACCTGAGAAACTGCTTCTTAATAGTGTAGACACTATTAAGCTACAGGCATTAGTAGTCTGAGCTGGGAAAAAACTGCTTGCTGCAACCTCCTACATACCTTTGTTTGGCTTTGTGTGTAAAACATTTTAAATGCAAACTGTTCTGTGCTTTGAGTGCTAAATGGCACTTCAACTTCAAAGTAGGTTGGAACAGTTCTGGTAGGATTGGAAAAGCTTGTTTCAAACTTCAAACAGGTATTTCGAGCTTAAAACATTTTGCATATCTTTAGTCTTGACACATTTACTTTTAGTCTTACACATTTACACAACTACGCTCAGTTGCTTTCAGTGAGGCTTATGTCTGAGAAGACATGCGTAAGATTTATCTGCCAGTATATTGTGTGTGTTCTAGGGTTTTCTTCTGCTTCTTATATTTTTCTCTTCTAAATATAATTCTAAGTACCAACTTTGTAAGCTTTTGAACAGTCCTAACATAATCTGGAATGGACTCTGTTAGATTGCCATAGACCAAAGGAGGAAGTCTGAATTGTAGTTAAGGGAAAAAGACACAATTCAATGTGCCTGAATACATGCACTTTAATCCACCACTAGGGTATGTTCTAGTCTGTTTTGTAACATTCAAAAATTTTGAACAAATTAACTTTTCCTGTACTATACATTATTAGAACTGTGCTTTTGCCATAGGTGACAGTTTAAAAAAAATTAACGAATTAAAAAAATACATCTGACTAACATAGACAATGTTTTGAGTACTCAGAGGGTAGGTAGAAACTTTTTTGTCTTTGCTTAATTTGGTGATATTGCTTTGCTTTTTTCTTGTCATAAAACAAGTATCTTCAGTTTTACTTTCTCCACATCCATCACTACCAGTAGTAGCAGTTCTCATGTTGTATTTATTCAGTTTATATTATTGTTCTTTTCATTGCATTGTTCTCTTTGATGGCGAAACCCGTCAAATCTCTTCTGGCATGTTAAAGTCTAACAGATCTATTATGGACTAAATTTTTGTAGACTACAGTTTACTTCAGAATATGGATCTGTTATGTACCTTATGGACTTAGGGGTGACCAAACTTTATAAATTTGTCGATTTTTAAAGTGCCACAAATCTCTCTCTTGCTCTCTCCTTAATTTTTTGCTGTCCAGGAAAATACAGCTATCCCACTGCAAAATATCAGTTAGATTTACTTGTCTTGGCAAAGCCACAGCAGAGACTCAACAGTTTATTCTAAACTACAGCCAAACAGGCACTTTCCCTGGGTGGGGTAGAGGGCAGGGCTTACAAAATTGGGTGACCATTCTAAGAGGAGAAGAATAAATCATTCTGGAGAACTGCCTTGACAGTGCTTTGCTTTGCACAGATCTTTCTCTTATACTGGGAAGAGGATTTCAAACTGCACGGGCTTGTGTAATATGGTATAGCATTTTTATTTATAGGAAATTGTCTGTCACTTGCACACCTACCTTGAGGATAGTTTTGTGAATTACTACATCTAAATATGCTTTTTTGGTTCTGTGTTTGTATCTTTTGTTTCTTTTACCTTTCTTCTAGGAGCCTCCAAAATCTACTAAAAGCACTACAAAGGCCAGCAGCAGCAGTGGAAAGGATGGAGGCAATGCAACAGAGAATTCAGAAGAGGTAATGCATTTAATTAATGTGTTTTGTATTTTCTGATTATTTTCAGTGTTCTGCAAATTTACCCTCTTATTTAAGGATAAACCATGTTTGTTAAGATAAATATGGACAGAACTTGACTATATTTCCACAGCATGCTTACCTGTAGTTAAGGTAATTGTAGATTGCTTATACCAATTTTCTCACTTAATATTACACTCTGAACCATAAACTAATCACACTGGCTCAGTTTGCACAAGACACTAAATGTTACACTCTTTGGTCTCATGTGTTATACAAACCCAGCCTCTGATTAGGGTGGGGAATTGATTGAGAGAGAGAAGGTGACAACCATTTTCTTATGAGTTTTGTCTTGATAAAGTTCTAAACTACCTCTCCCGAAGTTAATACTCTTTAGAATTGTTTGATTACAATTCCCATAATCCCCAGTTTTCTAGGTATGATAAGAATTGGTGTCCATTGCAGTACTACAGTATAGGGAAAAGAAAGCCAACAAAGAGACTTGCTAAACAAGCTTCCTAAATTCTCATTCTGGTTGTAGAATCAGGCTTCTGGCAACTTGTAGCCCTTGGCCTAAATTACAAAGTGATTTACAAGCAGACAGTTCATACCCTTATCAGGTGTGATCTCTCTCTCTCTCAGCCTATTGAAGTGAGAGGGGCTTAGAAGGGTTGAGAGGAGATGGCAAAGAGATGTTCCCATCCACTTTTGGCATTATTGTCTCGAAGTGCCACTCTTGAAGGGAAAATCATTTCCCATCTGTTTTTAGGTTGAGCTTTGATTATACTGGAGATCTGAGCTATGCAGCTACCATGTAAAATTAATTTTTTTTCATCTTAAAGACATAAACATTCAAGCTCTAGAGTCCACTTCATCAGGTATGTAAAAATGTCCTTAGATAGTGCTAGGTACTTTGAGGAATTCTGGGAAAAGTGTGGCCAAACCATTGATAAATATCATAATTTTCTCTTAATGTTTTAGTTGAAGCAGATCAGTTATGCCAAGAAAGATACTTAAATGATGTAAGTTTTTTTGCTTTGATGGAAGAGAAGTTGTTAAATACATGACTGAAGAATAATCACATTAACTACATTTAATTTAAATTAATTTAAATATAAATAAAATAAAATTTAGCTTCTGCCCTAGCCACCTTCTCTACTTGTTGGTCTACAGTATGCCTGCATAGATTGCATAACCCTATGTTAGACTGATTATTGTTTTTGAATTAAAGCAAAGAATAACTCCAGTATTCACATAGTCAGCTAAAAACCCCACTGTTTTAATGCTTTTAATGCTGTTTCTGGAAGTAAAGTTTTATTGTGTGACATCTAAACATGTGTTAAGCAGTTGGGAGCATTCTGTATAACTTTGAGCCTTGTGAATTTTAGTAGGAAAATTGTTTCCATCCTGTGATATAGTTGGCATAAAGTAATGTGGGTAATGGTTAATTATGATTTTAGCTTTCTGAGCATGCCTGGAAAAGTATTTAAAAAGTTCTGATACTTGATGAAATATAAATACAGGATTATCACTGAAGTTCTTGGAATTTGATGGTGGGGGAAGTCATTATTTAAATGTCTAGATTTTTTTTTTCTTATGTGTTTTAGTTAGCAAATTACAAACATTAGCAAGTAGTCTTTGGGCTGAAAATAGTTACAGTAGCAAATAGGCAGAAGAAGCTAAGAACTATAATTTTGTTATGTAATTTTAGAATTAAATTGTCTCTAATGAAAATAATTCTACTTGGCTACTTTTAAGAGGTGTATAATTTGTATAGTTTTATACCAGTATGTATACAACTGTACTAATATAGTTGTATGTATATTGGGGCAGTTACCATAGCAATCAAGTACAGCAAGCTGGCACAAATGTGCAAATTGAGAACTTTTTGATCTCTCTAAACTTTTGTGATCTCCTGTCTGCTTAAAAAGATTCTAAAACATTATGAGGAACTTATGCTCTTTTCAAAGAGTTAAAAACTTTAAAGGAACAATTATCCATGTGTAAATATGTAATAAATAATTTAACTGGCATCAGTGTGCTGACATGTAACCAGAGATAGACAATGTATATCAAATGATGAGTTGATCTTTCAATACATGTGCACTGGTCTACAAATTATAGGATCCAAACTTTTTTTGGTATTTTCTATTAGTGAAATAGTAAAACAGAAAAGTAATACAACAATGATAGTACAATAAGAAAATGATACATAATAGTAATTAAAATAAGCTGAAACCTAAGGAAAATAAAAGGATCTGTAGAATATGAATATAAAACCAGCTCCATCCTTTAACATATTATTGCATCTAGATCATATAGAAACATATTACTCCATCTTCTCATTTTTAGAATATAAAGACATTTCAAAAATCGATAACACATCTCTTGAATCTACTCTTTAACATTAAGAGTATAATTTTTTTCTATCTATGTAGGGTAATTTTCTTTGCCAAACTCCAGGCTTGATAAAGTCACACTTTTTTCATAAAATGTTAAATGCCATATTTTCAGAATACTGTATAATTCAGCTTTATACACTTAACATACTACTGTAGTTGCCTTATCAGAACCTATGTAAGGATAGCTATAATGAAGTACAGGTAGACCTAGACTTACAACTGTTTGAAGTTATGACAGCACTGAAAAAAGTAATTTATGACTGGTCCTTGCACTTAAGATTGTCACAGCAAACCTGTGGTCAGGTGATCAAAATTCAGGCACTTGGCAACTGGCATGTATTTATGATGGTTGCAGTGTCCTGGGGTCACATGATTGCCACTTGTGACCTTCCCAGAGGGCTTCTGACAAGCAAAGTCAATGGGGGAATCCAGATTCACTTAAAGACCATGGTGATTCGCTTAATGACTGCAGCAAAAAAGGTTGTAAAATTGGGTGTAACTCACTTAACAACCACATCGCTTAGCAACAGAAGTTCTGGTTACAATTGTGGTAATAAGTCAAGGACTACCTGTATTATGATGCACCACATTGCTCCTTATAAAGTCATGGCATTTTCTGTAATTTGTCTTCTATTTTAGATACACTGATTCTATCTTTGATTGTTATTGAGTCACAGCTATTCAGATAGGAGTTGCACCCATTATTTTCTGCAAGTAGAGGTTCATTGTTTATGGTGTAGGGTATTTAAAGTTTCCAGATCTGTCCTCCAGAACTTTTTATCTTACAGTTGTTATTGTATTAAATCTGTTATATGTAGATAAAGTTGGGTTGGCTGGGAATTCTAGAGTCGTCCAATATCTGGAGGAACCAAGTTGGGGAATGCTGCCCTAGAACTATTCTAAGTTTTCTGTGCTTCCTTCACTTGCTTGTGCTATTTTCTGCAGCCAGCCAAAGACACAATAACATGTATTCTAATAGCAATGGAAGAAAATTATTCCAAACCATTTCAAGCATTGGCTGCTCTTCATCAGCAGGACCAATTTCATGCACTCAGTGGCAAGTTGTAAGGCCAAGTGTTTTGCTGCCACATGTACCCTTCTAAGCTCATCATTCATTCTCTTGGAAAAAAAAAACATCCGAAACTCAAAGCATTCTGACATTACTTTATCACTGTACTGTTACACCTTTTATGAATCACTGTACAATTACACCTTTTTTTCCTCAAATAATTTTCAGTGTGGGAACACAAGAGCCTTCTTTACACCAGATTAAGAACATGGAAAAGGCCTGCTGGATTCTGTGGCACTTAGTGCTTAATGAGATGCCTCAGAAATTCACAACCATAGACAGGACAGCAATTATACTCTCCCATTTGCTCCCTAGCACCTAGTACTTAAGGCAGAGGTTCCCAAACTTTCTCAGTTCATGGCTCCCTTAATATCTCAGTAATTTTTTCATGATGCCCTGTGGTTTCCAAACTGGGCACCATAGGATATTTTAAATTTTCAAAGGATACACAGCGATATTAAGCTAGCAGTTTGTGTGGCTTCCGACAAATGTCAAGTATCACTGTGTTTCCCTCAAAAACTTAAAATATCCCATGGTGTCCCTGTGAGCTGTTGTTAGTTTTGCTGGTAACTGGATTGAAGATGTTACTTATTTGATTTTCCTATTGTTAAGAAATGGGTTATGGGATGAAGAGTTTTATATTTGTTAGCTAAGAGAAGGTGAAGAGAATTGTTTATACTTACTATGATGAGGATGGGAAGTCTCTTACTGGGGGACAGGAAGGGTGTGGTTTTTTTTTAAATACATTTTTTCTTGCATTCTCTTTTTTTTCTTCTAGTTTGTATTATCTTTTATTGTTTTATTCAATACTTAATAAAATTATTTGAAAAAAGAGGTAGCTATTGTTGGATGCAGTGTGTGGTGTGGTTTGCTTAACCATAATTTGTTCATTAAACTGCAATTTGCTATGTTCATACTATATTCTAAACTGTAAGTTCACAAGCTAGAGTGCTTGGGATTGAATAATGCCTTAAACTAAAAACAAACCAACTACATGTTGGTTTACTGAGATATGTAAGCCTAACAATTGTATAGTACTATCTGGATATTACCTTATGTTCAAAATAAAATATATCCCTGTACTTCCAAAGCATGTATAGGGGAAGGCTAGGCTAGGATCTTATCTCTTTGCCATGACCTTTCTGTTGACCAAATCATTGTTAATTGCTTTGCTCTGGCTTCTGGGTGGATCAGCCCTGGGAAACTCATTTGTTTTTAGGGCAAGTACAGCTAAGGAGACTTCTTCACAGCAGAAAAGAAAGCATGGCTTTTAAAAGCAGGTATAAAAAGAACAGTGGATAAAGTCCCAAAGGCAGTGTAAGGGATAATGTTGAAAAGGAAGTCAAGAGATCAAAGGCAGCTTCAGGAGCCAACACTGATAACAAGGCCTTGTTTGTCTTGGACCCCACAAGTGAGAGCAAGATGCTGGTAAAATGTAGAGTTAGAAGAAGGAATCCAGTCTTTGCCAGAAGAACAACCATTTCTTACTGAGCTGTCAGCCACTGCATTCACAGTGCAGTTTTTATTTAGTTCTTTTATATGGGGCTGGGAATCTTCAACATTTCATTGTACCTCCTTTCCCCAGCAGTGTACAGCAAAGAATATTCCCAAACAGGAGTGCTGATGATGTTTCTTCACTTTCATTTTCTGTTAAAAAGACATAGCTTTTCTTTTTATAAGCTAGGAAAGAAATGGCATAGAAAATGCCCTCTGTGTAAAAAGGATTGAAGGATACTGTACCCTCTTTACCTGTATAAATTGAGCAGCTTGTGGCCCAAAAGGCACTTGTGAGCCTCTGTCTAATTTCAGATGGCCTCTGTAAGAAATCAGTTTTGAAGCCTGTGAGAGCTATTTCTCCCTTCCCTGAAATCTGCTGTTTAAAAGGGAAAGAAAAGGGTACCAAAAATGGGCATCTCCATGTTTGGTTCTGTCTGTACCTGCTGCTTGCTTCAGTCCTTTGGCAAAAAAAGTTGCACATTTTTGATTTAAAACATGAATGAGCCTGGAATTCAGAGGCTGTTTACCAGTTATTTTATCCTAAAATTCCACAGCCACCTTAATTCCTTCCAGCTGCATCAATATAAAATCATAAGAGTTGGAAGGCATCTCAGAGGTCATCTAGTCTAGTTCTCTGTTCAGTGCAGATGCTTTCCCAGACTTAGTTTTATTGTTAGATGACCTTACATAAAAGAAGCAATATTACATATTTTGAGTATCTTAAAAACCGGCTTATTCATTATGTAACATAAAATATATTTTATTATAAAACACAATACATATGCTGATATAATTCATACAGTTGAATATTGTTAGTCTTGTGATTTTTCCCCTCTACATACACCTCTCTGAGCTTTTGGGAGGAGAGCAGCATAGAAGTGTTATTAAAAAATTTTTTTATATAGTTGTTATTATTTATTTATTTATATATCAAATTTGTCACCACCCATCTCATTAAAAAATGAGTCTGGGCAGTTCACAGTTATTTTTTATTTTCCACAACTTCCAGGTTTTGTATGGTAGGAAATCCTTATGGAAAAAAAGGGGGGAGGGTTCTTTTCCTTCCTTCCTTGTCTTGATGAGGAAAGGGGTTTTTCTAATTTTCTCCTCTGCTGTGGCCCCAACAAAACCCATCTTCTCCTCCTGTAGCTGCTATCAGCTGTGGGAAAGAACTTTGCTTAGTTCCGTTCAAATGGACTGTTTATGAGGAAGAAAATGAGTGAAGAAAAGGGAGTTAGCGCGGTGGAATTCTTGAGGCTGGGAGACTTAGGTTCAAGTCACCTTCAGCCATGGAAGGTCAGTGGGTGAATTGGTGCCAGTCCTAACACACAGGGTTGTTGTGAAGAAAAATTGGAAGAGAGAGTGCTTACAGAGGAAATGTGGGAAAGAAATCTAACAATTAAATAAAAAAGAGATGAACTATTTCCCATATGCAATTTATCCTGATTAGAATCACTCCTTCATCTGCCTGTTAGTGTGTGTTGCTTTTTTAAAAAGAAAGTGGTAGTAGTATACACTGCTTTTAGCAGTACTTATAGTTTTGATTCATAAGAGGCCATGCCTTCTATTTCTTCTTGTTCTTAAAATAGGATGGGGTATTTAGCCAACAAACTTTGCACAAGTGTATTTCTGAGGGAAGTACAATAATTTACATGAAAACACTTCAAAATATTCTGAACATCTCTTAACAAAACCATATAACCAATACACTGACTGTGATTCTATCAGAAATTCTCTGGTGGGGCCATATTAGTGGTGATATTCTAGGTGTTAACTGTTTAACATTTTGACTACTTAAACCAATGCAGTGTTTCTCTCCCTTTTTAATGCACTTTGTTCAAGTTTCTGGAAAGGATGAGTTGAAAAGTGTCACAAGACCTCTTTGGATTTATAATGAATTGGCTGTGGTGAATCTTGTTAATATGCAGTGGGCAGCCCTGGAGACTGGCAAACTGCCCTATTGTCCTTGTAAAAGAAGAGGGGAATGAGTGTTGTGCAGGAGAAAAAGGGGATATATGCCATCCATTTCCTAATGTCACTGGAAAGCATTGTTTTGTCTCAATTGTTTCCCACAGTATTTTATAGTTCAGGGTATCTGTATGTTTTCCCCATTTTTTCTTATACCTGTTCTTCATTCTAGTCCCTCCCCCATGGACCCTGTGATGACTTCTCTGCTGTCCATTGTGGGAGTGTATACAAGCTTATAGGGAGAACTGCTTCTATTTGAAATTTCTTTATTGTAATGCTTTGAATTAGCTGGCAAGTTGCTAAGGGATGGATTTGCGAGGAAAAGAAGTCAGAGCCATTGGCATAATTCCAGTGGATGCTTTGTCAACCTTGGTCACTGAGCCTCTGTTGCAAAATGAGGGCAGCGTTTGGGAACAGGTCCCAGTTGGAATTCTTTTTCATTTGGTGCTTGCTTTTTTTCTCTCTCCTCAGTTTCCATGTGCCTGTCAATTTCAGCCTTTTTAATGATGTAATTGTTATGCCAAGTCCAGTTTAATTCCCTTGATTTGCCAGAATTTTGAAAAAGTTGTATGGCAGGCATATCCATTCCTGCATAGAGTTTCTTCTTGACAGTTCTCGTGTGTCATTTTATTAGTTTATGCCTTGGTCTTAAGGACTTGAACTGAAAAAGAAATAGCAATCTGCTCCAGTATTCTTCCAAGAAAACCAAATAGATACTCACAACCTGGACAACGTCTGTATGATATTGGAACATGAGCCCCACAGGCGAGAAGGTGTTCAGCAAGCTGCTGTGGAAGAGCATGGGGCAGTTACAAGTGGCACTGTTATATATGATGTGATTGATGTGACTGGACTGATTTGCCCAAAGGCAAAAGGAAATATGCTGCTGTAAATATATACTTGCTATTGATACATGGAAAGTCAGAATCATATCAGAGTAAAAATGCCAAGCCTGAACGCTGACATTCTCGGAATTAGTGAACTCAGATGGGTCACTTCACATCAGAAGAGCATCTACTGTGGACAAGAAAATTGTAGAAGAAACAGAGTAGGTGCCATGATTAGTAAAGGAGCGCTAGAGTCAATAACAGAATGATCTTGACTTCAGTCCCAGGCAAGCCTTTTGGTATTACAGTGATCCAAATCTATGTTCTAACTGCAGATGAAACTGATGCTGAACAGTTCTATGCCAATTTGTGGTATCAAAACAAAACATAATACTCATAGGAGACTAAAATGCTAACTTTGAAAGCAAAAGAACACCTGGGATAACTGGAAAATGTGGTCTTGGTACATGAAATGAAGCAGGTGACAGTTCTGCCAGGATAATTTAATGTTTATACAAAGTACATTTCTCCAACAACACCAGAAATGACTCTACATATGGACATTGCTAGAAGGACACCATTGAAATCAGAAGCAAGCAAAAATAGAGAAGCTCTATTCAGACAACAAAACCAAGACCTGATGCTGAATGCAGCTCAGATAATGAGCTTCTTGAAAAATTCCAACTGAAACTAAAGGAAGCAAATAAATTGTGAAACCAACAAGATACAATCTCAGCAATATTCCACGTGAGTAAACAGATTTAACGGACTGGATCTGATAAACAGAATGCTTGAAGAACTTTGGACTGGAATTCATGTTATCATTAAAGAGGAAGCAAAAGAAGGTGCTGCTAATATGTTGAAAACAGCAGACGAAAGGCAAAAAAACAAAAACAAAAACAAGCAAATCAGCAGTGACAGAGGAACATTTACCAAGCCAAATGCTGAATTCCAGAGTAGAGCAAGAAGAATCAGAGAGATACATCTAAATAAGCCATGCAAAGAGAATGAGGACAACAGTCAAACAGGAAGGACAAGAGGTTTAGATAAGGAAATTTTAGAAATCAGCGGGTCTTTTATGTAGAGATGCACATAATAAAAGACAAAGACAACAAAAATCTAATGGCAAAAAAAATTACATAGAAGAGGTGGAATGAATCCATCAAGGAATTGTACAACACCCCCCACCCCATCACTCGTATGTATGAAGCTATGTATCAAGTACCTAACAGCAGAATACAGATAGTCCTTGTTTAGTGACCACAATTGGGACCAGCAGCTCCATTGCTAAGTGAAGCGGTCACTGAGTGGGAAGTAAGGTGACTGTGACCGTGCTTTCCAGTTCAAAACTGAGAAGACTAATCAGTTACACACCTTCCGCTTTTGTTTGCCTCCTAACCACTCCCCTATCCTTTGGAATGCTCATGCCTGAGCTGGAATGAAGGGAATTAATGTTTGTATTTACATTCATTGGAGAGGAAGGGTTTACAGGAGAGTAAGCAGGCACACAGTGTTGAATACACATTGAAAGCAATGGGCTGGCGCCAGCAGCCATGAGCACATTATGCAAATAGCCCAGTGTATTTACCATTATGTGCCTGCTTACTGTCTTGAATTTATTTATTTATTGAATTTATGTGCCGCCCATCTCCCCCAGAGGGTGACTCTGGGCAGATCACAATTAAAGTAAATCCAAAAACACATAAAAATATAAATATCCACATTAATTAGTTAAAAAGTCAAACTATATAAAAAGATCATATACATAAAAAAGACTTGTAATCCCTTCCTCTCCAGTCTCTCCCCTCTGGGAGGGGGGTGGAAACAGGTCAGACACAGGAGAGATTGCCTACAAAAATTGCTTGTTTTTTTCCCCTCCCTCTCCTTCACCATTGTGTGCCTGCTTACTCTCTGGTAATCCCTTCTTCTCCAATCTCTCTGCTCTGTAAGGGATGGAAAAAAAGAAAAACAACAGGTTAGGCACAGGACAATGCATACTGACTGTAATGGCAATCACGTGACTGAGGGACAGCACCATTGTAACTTCGAACGGTTGCTGAATGAGGCAGTCAGTAAGTGAGGACTACCTGTACCCTCACTTACTCACTCATACTCAGAAAGAATGATTCACAATTACTCTCATTAGTTAGCTTTATTGTCAAGAAAGTAAGGGGTTGATATATAGAATCTTGGAAACTGAAGAAGCCAAAACGCTGGCATTCATTTATTAGTGAATTAATTAAGAACCTGATAGCTGTTTGAACTCTTTTTCCCAGAATATGAGACTGAAGGACTAACCATCCTTTTCTCAAATAAGACATTGAAACTTCTATCTGCTTGTATTTGTTAATGTTTCAAGATATTCCCATGTATTTCCCAGCCCCATTCAATCCCAGAGATCTCTCTTACAGTATCATGATGGAGCTAAAACCAGGTATTTTAGAAAATGAAATTAAGTGAGTCCTAGAAAATATTGCTATTGAGAAAGTTGCAGGAGTTTATAAAATTCCAGCAGAACTATTTAAGATCTTACAAGACGTTGCTCTTGAAGTGCTGCTTGCAGTTTGTGAGCAGGAATGGAAAACACAGTAAGTGGCCAGAGGGCTAGAAAAAAATCAATCTATATTCCAGTGCCAAAAAAGGCAGCGTTGAAGTATGCTCAAAGTTTTAGAGTCCAGATTTCAACAATACATATATCAAGAACTACCAGAGGTACAAGCTGGATTCAGAAGTAGCAGATCACCCAGGATCACATTGTAGACCATCTGATGGGTAATGGAAAAGGCAGGAGAACTCCAAAACATACTTCTTTTTGCTTTATTGATCATACTAAAAGTTGGACTGTATAGACAACAACAAATTGTAGATAGCACTTTAAAACATGGGTGCATACTACTACTCATCTGCATACTGAACAATTTATATTCTCACAGGACAGCAACAGTTAGAACAGAATATAGAGTGACTCATTGGTTCAAAATTGGGAAAGAAGTGTGTCAAAGTTATATAGTGTCATATCTATTTAGCTTATATGCAAAACAATGCTGAGAAATGCTGGATGAGAAGATCAGAAGTAGGAATTTAAATTACTGGAAGTAGTACTAATTCTCAGATATGCTGTTGATACCATCTTGGCGACTGTGAGGAAGACTTAAAGAAGTGAGGAAGACTTAAGGAATCTCTTTCAGAAGGTGAAAGACAAATGTTCAAAAGCTGCTGTGATGTTCTGTAATAATAATAATTTTTAAAAGCCAATGTTATGTCAACTACTAATGCCAATCCAGTGCAAATTGGTGAAATACCATTTTTTTTTTTAATCCACACTCAGTCGTTACTGATTCTGCGACGACTGCCTGGACGAGTCCCTGCAGTTTTCAAGGCAAGGTGTTTCGGAAGTGGTTTGCCATTGCCTCCTTCCTAGAGCAGAGCCCAGCTGGCAAGCGCAGGAGGCGGGGTTTCCGTTGCTTCGCACCTTTTTTGGGCTTGTGCGGCTTCCGCGTTACCGGCAACTTGGTCCTGTCTCCCATGCAAGTGCCGCCAGCATTTTTCCTCCCACCGGGGTGAGAGTACCCATTTATCTACTCACGTAAGTTTTCGAGCTGCTGGGTTGGCAGGAGCTGGGGAGGAAGCAGGAGCTCACTCTGCTGCGTGGAGCTGGGCTCGAACCGCTGAAGTGTTGACCATTTCTGACCGGCAACTTTCAGCGTCATTAAGCCGCTGCGCCACCGCGTCCCCTCTGAAATACCATAGTAGAAGTAAAAACTCAAAAATCTATAGGGATGATGAACCATGAAATAAAGATATCTGCTACGTGGTATAAAAACAGTAACAAATCAAGACAAAACATTAAAGTGTAGAGAAATTATAGTGCTGGTAAAGTTGCCATTATCAAGGCCATGGTCTTTTCAGTTGTAACATGTCTGCAAAAGTTGGACAATCAGAAAGGCTAAATGAAGAAAAATCAATGCCTGTGAACTGTGGTGCTGGAGAAAACCTGAGAATACGTTGGACAGTAAGAAGAACAAACAATATTGGATGCAGTAAAACCAGACAACTCACTAGAAGCACTGATATTACAAGCTTGACCTTACAGGAACTCAAAGAAGCAGTTACTGATGGATAATCATGGTGAAATGTTGTCCATTGGTTCACAAAGAGTCAGAAGTGATTGACGACAACATTCTGTGACTAGAATGCCAAGTTTTTGCTTTTGTTTGGTTCGTAATAGATTTACAGGAGTATCTGACTCTTAATTAGTTCTTTATGAAGTCTTAACTGAATTTTCTCAGAGAAAAACGAGAGAAATTTAGAAGAGTTGATAACATAGTAAACACAGTTTAACATCCAGTGATCTGACATGAAGGCCTTGCATTCAAACTTTTCCAAAATTCAGTTTTGATAGAGGACAAAAAAAATCTAAACTGCCATGTTGGTGGTAGAGTAGCAGGTTTATGTGCCCAAGATCCTGGGTTCAATCTTGGACATTTCCACATAGGGCTGGGGATTTGTGGCTGAGACTTAGGAAACCTAATGGCAGTTAGTGCAGAGATAAAGCTAGATAGATTAGTGATCTTGTACAGTATAAAATAGCTTCCTATATTCCTATATGGAGTTGATCAACTCTGCTCTTACTATGATGTCAGATACTGCTTTTGCAATTAGGCCTTTATAATTCCTTGGACCTTCAGCAGGAAAATCTTTCTTATTCTCTGGGTAGCTACTTGGATTTTTATTCACACTTCTGGCAGCTGACAATTCTTAAAGCAAAAAAGTTTAAGATTTATGCTTTCTATGCAACACAGTTCTCTTTTATTCTACTGTATCTTCTCTGTTGGCTGTATCATTTGATATGAAATTAACCTCTCAGATAAGAGACTTATTAATAATCAGCAAGGATGAACTTAAACATATGGTTGAGTCATACACAGGATGCTTGCCATTATACTTCTGCTGTTTTGATGACTTTCAGTTGCATGCATGAATTGTTGCCATTTGAAAGCACTGTATTTGAGTTGATCTGGAACAGTATTAATATTCTTTTTATAACAGCCTGGTAGTTCATTCATACATGTATCAAATAATGATGTGTTGTTTTAGATAAGAAATGGTGGATATGTAAATTTGAAACAACTGTGAAGAAAAGATAGTGATCATTTTTACCATTGGTGAAGGTATTATTCTTGCCTAACTCTTTCCAAAAATATTGGGTGCATTAAAAACTCTTTTTAGCAAATTGATTATTGTTCTGTAATAAAAATCTCTTTAAAAAATAAAATATGGTACTTAAAAGAGAGGGCAGGAAAATGAGCTCATCTTAAAATTACCCTCCTATGCATATTTCAATATTACATCAAGAAACAAAGGAAATCCAAGTAGCTAATGTGTTTTCTGGTTTCCTGTTCTTCCCTAAGAGGTAGCACCATATGGGCTTCTTTAAAGGTGGGGTTTCTTCGTTTTGAATAAATAAAGTAATGTGGTACAGGCATAGTTTTGGATTACAAAATATGTAATATCTGAACATTGGCCATATGGTATAGAAATTGTAGTTCAAAACATCTGGAAGGTACTAGATTTTTATCACTAAATTAGAAGCTCAAATCTCCAGTTTGAATATTTGCTGCATTAGAAAAGGGAGTGTAAATTGAATAAATAAATACAATTCAGAGCATGCTTTGTTGAAATATTTCGTTTCTATTGTGCGTAGTGATAGGAAATCAATCCTTATTAAATCTAACATGACTGAATATAAGCAAAATCGCAAATTAATTAGCACATTTCTAATCTGTTGTGGGCACACCTTGATAAGCTTCATATAATGGAACTGCATATAATAAATGTATAATTTCAGTGGTCGTTTTTATAGAAGTACTGTTTTGAGACTCTGATACCATTCCTGTTTATATAAATTGTTCTTTGCTGTACAAGATAAAGGCATTATGAATGTTCCTAATCTTTTCAATTTGTTCCCTAGTAAATTTCAGAATGTACCTATCTATTTGACCTTCAAGAGATCAATAAGTCAAATAACAAATGAAGAAGGGTATTTTTGGTTGATGAGACTGCTAATTTTAATAAGCACCTGCCTTCTTCATTAATAGGAGTAAGTATAGATGCAGACATTCAGCAAGGTACTTAGTATAGCAAGCACCACCTTAGACTTGGAGGCATATATCCCGCTGATAAATGAAACAGGTTTTAAGGTGGTGAAAAAGGTTAAATATTTGGCGATGAATTTGACAAATAGTAATTGCATGCTGTTTCAAAATAATTATGCTAAGACTTGGAATAAAATTAAAAAAGATGTGTTAAGATGGGAAAAATTACAATTGTCATTGTTGGGAAGAATTTCAGTAACTAAGATGAATGTTTTACTTAGAATGTTATTTTTGTTCCAAACAATACCTGTTATGACAACTGATGTTCCATTCAAACAATGGCGTAAAGATGTATATAAATTTGTGTGGCAAGATAAAAAAACACGAATCAAGTACACAGTTTTACAAGATACGAAAGAAAGAGAAGGTTTAGGTCTCCCGAATTTGAAAGTGTACTTTGCAGTGTGTTGTTTGTTTTGGATGAGAGTGGGTGACTTTGAGAAGTAGGAGGTTATTGGAACTAGAGGGGCATGACTTATGATTTGGATGGCACAGCTACTTATAGTATGATAAAGTTAATGTAGATTTTAAAAATCATTTTATTAGAAGTGCCATATTGAGAATATGGTACAGATATAAATCTACGTTATCTCCAAAGGTTCTTTTATGGTTGTCACCACAAGAAGCTTTTTATAGAAGAGAAATGAAACTAAAAATAAATGGTTAACTTGTGGTGATGTATTGGTATTTTCTGAAAGGGATTTTAAATTAAAGTCAAGAGAAGAACTGGTATCAGAAGGATACATGTGTCAATGGTTTTCTTATGTACAATTCCAAGAAAGATTTAAAATAGATAATAGGACTTATGATTTTGAATATGGTAAGACTGAATTTGAAGCAGAATTATGTACTAATGATTAACATGTTATTGCAAAGATGAAACTAGCGACAGAAGATGAACAAGTTAAGGACTGTATGATAAAATGGGCTAAAAACTTTGTCTACAATGTACAGATGGAACAGTGGGAAAATGTGTGGCAGAAAAGACTGAAATTTATATTGTGTTATAACCTTAAAGAGAATTTTTAAAAAATGATGTATCGTTGGTACTTGTTGCCAGAAAAACTGTCTAAAATGTATAAGGTATTTTGAATGTATGCTAGAAATGTGAACAACAAGAAGGAACATTTTATCATATCTGGTGGACTTGTAAAAAAGCAAAAAAAAAAAAATCTGGAATGAGATATATATTTGCATACAGTAGGTTTTAAAGATTAATATTCAAGCAAAACCAGAGACATTCCTTTTGAGTTTGATGGACAAACAGTTGGAAAAAACTCATGGAACTTTGTTTTTATATATGATAACAGCAGCAAGGCTTTGATATGCACAGAGGTGGAAAGATAAGACATTACCTACAGTGGAGGAATGGATGGTGGTGATGATGGAGTTGGCTGAAATTGTGAAATTGACTGTTTTGATTTGAGATAAGACATTGTGTAATTTTAATGCTAACTGGAAACCTTTTTTGGACTTTTTGCAGGAAACAGAAAAAAATGAAATTATATTGTATGGATTTGATGATTAGAAATAATATGGGTTAATAGAAATAATGGAAGTTATGTTTTAAATTTAGAGCAAGAGTTTGATGTATATTGTTACTTAAACCGGTTGCAAGGAGGATCAGAAGTCAATTCTTTTTTTCTTTGTTGTTTCTTTTTCTTTTCTACACTTTTGATCTTTACTATTTTCTTCTTTTTCTATTTTCTGTTCTTTTTCTTTCTCTTAATAATTAGTTTTTGTTAGTTTTTACTGTTCCTTTAAAAAAAATCTAATAAAGTTGTTATATAAAAAAAGGAAGCGTGTATTCCATCAGGCTGAAGCAGAAGGAAAGATCTTCTTCTCTAGGTCTTGTCTATTGGCTCTGCTGAGAGACTAGCTCCTGCTTACTCCTTTTTCTAAATTATTTCTATGCCAGCTAACTGTTAGAGGAGCTTCACTCTTTCCTTTGCATTATAAACAATGAAACTAGAAAGGTTCAAATTAACTATTGTTTCCCATTTTGTTTAAACTATAAGGCTATGGTTACTAGCATTGGAACATTCCAGTTTATTAAACCAACTTCAAATTCTGTTTTACTGCTCGGCCTTGTTCCAAAGCTGGTAACTGCAATTTTTTTGTTTGGGCAGGATAAGAGTTTGTGGTTAATCAGAGCATATACAGATAGTCCTCAGTTAATGACCATTTGTTCAGTGACCGAAATTATGGCAGCGCTGAACAAATGGTATTTATGCCTGGTCCCTGAATTTACAACCATTGCAGTGCCACCCCCGGTCCTGTGATAAAAATTTGGGCACTTGGCAGCCTGCCTGCCTGCACTTATGCCCACAGGGGCATAAGTGCAGGGTGGCTGAAAGGGAAGAGATGGGGGGCAGATAGGCAGGTGGGGGGAGTTCAAGAGGAAGCAGTCCCTTACCTTACTGAGGCTTGTGGCTGGGAAGGACCAAGCCAGGAATGGCTTGGATTGGGGTGGGTTCTTGCTTAACGACCAGTGGGATTTGGTTAATGATAGCAACGGGGACTGCCGGGATTGTCGTCACTAAGTGATGTGATCACGTGATGTTGTGCTTTATGACCACATTGCTTAGCGACCGAAATTCCGGTCCCAATTACCTTCATTAACTGAGGATTATCTGTATAGTCAGAAGGAAAAGAAAGGCGATTTGTGTGTGAAAAGCACTGGTGAGTTGGATTTTACTGTAGATCACAGATTCCTTGATTGATCCTGGACTGTTCCTACATTTTTCACATAGGTCTATCTACCTGAGCTGTAGTTTTGCACCTCTCATGATCGTAGAATAAAACAAAGGCTGGGAAATTTGTCTTTGATTTAGAGTCTTTCTGGTATGATTGCTTGAACTATAAAAGGAAGAAAGAAGGATCAGTACATACATACAGAAGACATAGTTAATAATAGCTGTATTGTCTGGATTGGGCCTCTCTGGGCAGAGTTATCTTCTAGATAGGAATAATATTGAGCACTTTTGGGTGTTGGTACAATCAGTACCATATTGTAGGCACCATATCTATCTAAAATTAAAAGAACTCCAAAGTTAAGCCTCTCCTCAAAGGAAGAGTAGATAGGAAAGATACATATAAATACAAATCCAGCTGAAACCAGTCCTGGAGATTCCCACCTTTTAGTAAATGTGTGTATGTGAGACATAGTTGTGTATGTAGTCATAAATGTATTTTTTCTCTATATATCTGTTAGAAACCTCACTAAAAACTGTAAAAAAAAAACCTGTTGGTTAAATTTAATTATCTATATGCTCCAATTAATTAAACAGGTTAAAAATTCAGTAACATAATATAACAATACCATAATTTGAATATACCACACCAAGGAATAAAAGTTTGTGGGGTGAATCCTAACTCTCAAATCAAAGTCCCAACGGCTTCCTGCAGAAACCAGATCTTAATGGTTTTCCTAAATGCCAACAGGGCTGGGGCTGATGTAATCCTGGGCAAGTGCTGTTACACAGAAGGGGGACAGTAATTGAAAAGGCCCATATTCAGATGTTAATGCTCTTTTAGAGGAGGGACCTGAAGGGAACCCTCCCTCCCAGTTTTATCTATCAGCAGTGGGTGACTCTAAAGGGCACTAATTCCTAGATACTGTGTTAGGACCTTCCGGTGGATAATTCCCTAGGAGATTTAATTCCAGGCTTTGAATACTAAATGGCTATTACTGGAAGTTCTGCAAAGTAAATATTTTTGAAATCCTAGTGATGTAAGTTGGATAGGTTTTTTAAAAAAAATTACAGATCACAATAAAGCCTGTTTGTGTGCATTCTGTGTTCTTTCTTCAGACCCAGCAGCAGCAGCAACAGCAGCAGCAACAGCAGCAGCCCTCAAATAAGCGTCCCAGCAACAGCACCCCTCCACCAACCCAGCTGAATAAGATCAAGTATTCAGGGGGACCACAGATTGTAAAGAAGGAGCGACGGCAAAGTTCCTCTCGTTTCAACTTAAGCAAAAACCGGGAGCTTCAAAAGCTTCCTGCCCTTAAAGGTGAGAACAGATTTTGGAGTCCCTGGGCTAGCCAATGGCAATGAGTTGTTAGGAAGATTTCTGCAAAGAGACAGTCGACTTTAACAACTATGCTTATTTGAGTGGTTGCAATACAGAAGGGGAAATACCTCTTAAGTATGGCAAGATACCACACTGCATTGCACTGCATTAAATTTGTCAGTGATGTATCATTTAGAAGATATAAATAATTGTAGTTATTCTCTCATGAGGTTAAGGAATTTACAAGCAGAGCATGGATGAGATAATTATCAAAGTCACAAAGCTGATGTTGTGTAATAGTTAAGATAAGATTTAAGGTTTAAATCCCCACTTAATAATGCAGTTCATTGGATGATTTGGGGTCAAACATTCTTAGTGCATTCCTTTCACAAAGTTATGATGATAAAATGAGGGGAGACTTCCTATATGTACCACTTTGGGCTCCTAGAGAAAAGGATGGTCATAAATAAACCATATTATGGATTAGCCAAATCCCCTACTCAGCACAAGTTGTTTCTATATATTTGCTAAGAAATAAGGTAGTAAAGTGTGTAAAGTGTGTGAAAGGTTTGGATGTCGGAGGCATTTTGTCCTGGCAAGTCCCTGGGAATCTCTATGCAGAGGATAGTAGGGCCCTGTACTCAGATGCCTCCTGCCCTGGGATGCCATATAGGATTTTTAATTTGTAGGACATCATATTCCCGCATGGGAGAAAGACTGTGATGCCTGGTTGTATAAAACTGAATAAATACTGTACTTCTTAATGGTAATAAATAGGTTGATTGTGTTGGATCACATAGCTCACAGGAGCACACACAGATTGCTTAGTATTCTGTGTGTGCTCCTAGTGCAGAATCTGGGTGACTGGGTCTGTAACATCTGGTTGCAAGTTCTGTGTCTTCTGCAAGTAGAATTTCCTTGCCATGAACTCATTTGGTTTATCCGAAAGATCATCTTCACAGCCAAAATACTGAGTGCATGCCAGTGTTATCTGATGCTTGCGGAAGAAATCAGAAGTAGTTATGCTTCAATTATTTGGTAAGATTTAAGGTGTAGTTCAGAAGGAAACAGATGGAGGATAGGGAAATAAATTGAAAGAGAGCTATTGAAAGCAGAATTGTGGACTAGACAGATGGAGTGTTGAACTGACCTAGGAGAACAGTTCTTTTTATGAGAAAAAGTACAGATGATATATTTAATATTTGAAGCACTACAGTTGTTTTATCTGCTCTTGCTACTGTTGGCTTATATTTCAGGGCTGTTTAGCCTGTTTTTCAGGGCTTCTAGATTGGAGAGGGGCTGGGTCTAGGAGATAATAGCTTGCCTTAAATTCCCACATGGTTGATAACTGGAGAACAATATGAGCATCTTATCCATCACAACAGTAGTGTGAGTGAGCCTATGGAGAGCAGAAGAAACCTTATAATGGTACAAGGAAGGAGAAAAAAAGCCGCTATATGGTCTATTTGGATATTGATATCCAGCAAAAGAACAGCAAAAGACTTAGAATAGAAAAGAAATACTTTGCCTTTTGTCTTCTCCCTCAGATGCTCCTCCTCATGAACGGGAAGAGCTCTTCATACAGAAGCTACGACAGTGCTGTGTCCTCTTTGACTTTGTCTCTGACCCACTCAGTGACTTGAAATTCAAAGAGGTCAAACGAGCAGGACTCAATGAAATGGTGGAATACATTACTCATAATCGGGATGTTGTCACAGAAGCCATTTATCCTGAAGCAGTTATCATGGTAAGATAGATCTACTTCTGGGTGTTGCTCCCAGCAAAGCAACCTAAAGTGATGGGCAACTTTTTTTCAGCCTGGGGATACCACTGTGCCTTTGGGTCTTACTTAGGAGGCTATAGAGGGTTAGGGTTGGTAATGTCATGATAACTCCATAGTGAGTGGGAATAAGACACTCAGGCTGGTTTTTAAGGAGCAAAATGTATGCCTTAAACCATTGTACAGGTTAAGATTTCAGCTCTTAAAAAAACCAACCAAAGTACTGAAAAAATCCTTCACCCATGGAGCTTGTAGAAGGCTATATGTGATCATAAGAGCTTGAATTGTCTGCTTCTGGCTTAAAGCACCTAAAAACTGAAACAGATGCAATGAAAGGTGATAAGGATGATCAAGGGACCAGAAACTAAGTCTTATAAGAACAAACTAAAGGAACTGGGTATGCTTAGTCTTGAGAAGAAATATAATAACATACAATAATAACTTGGGAATATAATAATACCTTCCAAGTCCTTGAAGGGATGTTACCCAGGTCAAGACCTGTTCTCTGTCATCCCAAATCACAGGAGAATGATCTTAAATGACAGGAAGGTGGTTATCAGTTAAAAAGAAAAAATTCCTAATGATAATACCAATTCAATAGTGGGAAGTAATGAATTGCCCTTTTCTGGATGTGTTCAAGCAGAAGCTGAAAGGCCCTCTGTTGGGGATGCTTTAATTTGGATTCCTACACTAAAGGGGGAGGTACTGATGGCCTAATGGCCCTTTCCTGTTTCAGTTCTATGAAGTCCAAAAACTTGTGTTCTGATGGTTCATTTTAATTCTTTTAACAGGCTTTTTAAAGTCTAAAACATAGAAAGGAAATGAGTATGTGAGCTCTGGTTTCCCCTTTTCCACCCCAACTTCTCTGTTGGGCAGGGAGGTATGAAGTGGTATTTCAGCCACGTTTGGTTGAATGAGATTGCAGTGCTTCACATGACTGAGAATCATGAAGCTTGTGTTCCCAGTCACATAAAGCTGTTGCAGTTCCACTTCATACCTTTCTTGTTGAGAGAAAGAGGTGAGTGGCTATGGCTAGAACTAATCTCTCTGGCTCCCTATTATGGTTAGAATTTGACAGTGCTTAAAGCAGGCTTCCGAATAACATATCTAAAGGAGTGTCATGGAGGAGCTGGAGAAAGTGAGCTCCTGGATGTAAATCAGTTGGCTAGACAGTATTAGTCAATTTATTGATAGGCTGAACGTGATGTGCATTAATAGCATGAGAGATGGGTACACAGTAATGCTTAGAAATAGACATCAGCAAGTCATGGAATACTGAGGAGAATGTTTCTCATTACAGACCTACAGTGTTTTGTATTTTTTATGAAGCTTTCTCCTTCCTGGAACTGGGGAGAAGGTGTGCCTCTGGAGAAAATTAATATTTGGTTAGCGGTTTCCTAATAGGGAGGGATTCCACTGAGCCATTGAGTCTGCAGAAACCTCTCAAATTACTATCACATTTCTCAGTTTTCAGTGAATCTCTTCCGGACACTTCCACCATCATCTAATCCTACAGGAGCAGAATTTGATCCTGAGGAAGATGAACCTACACTAGAAGCTGCTTGGCCACATCTCCAGGTAATAAAACAGTATTTTGCCATGTTAGTATCCTTCTTTTCCCCCAATGGAAATGTTTAAGCAATGACTTGAGCTAGAAATTTGATGTTTAGAAAAATTGCTAGATCATATGAATTTAGACCACTGTGGTCAGTCTGAAGATTGCATCATATTGCTGGTCTCCTACATAAATGTTTTGTGTTTTTTGCTCAGGGACAGCCAACTTTTTAAATATATTTATGCCCATTTATCTGAGTTCAGCTGTTGGCCTACAAAAAGTTATCCACCCTGCTTTAGACCATGGCCTACCTATATGCTTCTCCTTGGAGCAGTTGAGAACTAGCTTAGATATGAAACTATGCAGTTTTCTGCCATCAGATGTGGTGCGCCCATCAAATTAGATAGTTCTAAAAGGAGACTAAAAATGTTCACGGAGGATAGAGCTGATTTTCACCAAAAGGCAGACGTGCCTGCTTACATGTATCTTAATTAGGCAAGAAGCTTCTACATGTCTGTGGGACTCTTTGCATGGTGTGGCAAGTGAACAAAAGCCCTAACCTTGAGACTAACTGTAACTCACCATGTCCATTAGGGCAGCTCATCCTGCCATAGTGGGAGAAGAAAAAGCCTGGAGTTGACATGGAGTTGCCACTGAAATGAGTATAATGCAATCTTTAATTATTGAACTAGACTCCATTCTGTAATGAATTACTTAATTATTTTATTTTATGTTTTATTCAATTTGGATCTGCCTAACTCCAAATGACTCTGGGCAGCTAATTAGTATTTGATCGGATTCAGTGTATAACCCACCTTTCTGCTTTGGTGAGCACTCATACCTAATAAAATTTAAAACAAAACAATAGAAAAAAATCTAGATTAAAATTAGCAGTAGCAGAAATATTAAAATATTAACATTGTTTAACAATTAACGTTTTTGCCAACCTCTGAAAAGTTCTGTGTTATGTCTGTTGTCTGATAAGCTGAAAAATGAAAGATAAAAGCTTTCCCTGGAGACATTTGACTCCTTTTTCTTATACCAGTCAGCAGTGATAATTCTCCAGTACTTCACATTTCCTTTATTTTTTTTAATTTCTTTTTCACAGTAGTGTTTATCTTATCCCTAATTTGTCTCTCATTAAACATCTTTTTTATTATTCTGAATAAAAGTACACAGTTGTGAAAAGGCGTTCTTGATTTTTCTGGATATCATTTTCGAATGGGTAACATAAGGGTCTGGTTCTGTTTACCAAACTTAATGAAGGTTTTTTATTCTTTCTTTAAGATGTACATCCAATAAAATATGTGTTTGCTGCTGTAAAAACAAGCTTTTTTAAAAATGAAATCTTGTTATAATAAATATTATTTATTGGATTTATAAAGCTGCCAAATCAAGACAATCTGGGTGGCAAAGAGAGTTAAAACACTATGAAAATGCAACAACAAAATCAAACAGACATATAAAATGCATTGGAGAAAAAAATACAGATAAGTCCCAGCTCCCCATCATCCACCAGCCAGGATCACAAATTATAGAGATGCTATAGAAATTACAAGTTATAGTACAAATTGTAGGGATGCTCCCACCTCTTTTTTATGGCTCTTGGAACTACATTCTAATAATAATTGCTGAAAATTGGTGGCATCATTTTTAGGACTTAGTCCTAAATCAGCTAAATTCACTCACATAGACTCAGGAGAAAGAAGGGATGCCCTGCCCATGTATGTGATTCAGCTTTACTCATTTTTACTAAATTACCCAACCCACTGCAGTTCCCTCCCCACCCAAAAATTGCCCAGCCCTGCTTGAGGGGAGTGGATGTCATTCACTATATTGTACTGTACTTCTGGCTGTGGAGGGAGGTAGAATTGTGATTGTCACAAAAACTGGTCAAGCAGTACATAGCTTTGTTTTTCTGGGGTTTAATTCAGACTGGAAAGTGCATATCTGCTCCAAATGGAGAAGCGTGACTCCATAATGGATTAACTTTGCATACGTATATCTTCAGCCTAAATCAACAGACCTTCTTAGGCACACACCACTCCTGCTTCGGCATTTGTGCAGGGAAGGGTTTGCATTTGCAGACTCAATTATCTTTGTACTATAGAAACACAGCTCTCAGGGCTTCTACTAGAGAGAATGAGTACCCATTGGTATGAAGTGGAATAAGGCTTCTATACTGAATCCAAAATGATGCCAGATACATTTGGGTGGGCCCTAGTACCTGAACTTTGATTTCTGTATCTTGTTTGCAAACTGTGAAAAAAATTGATGCCAAACAGCAAGTCCTCAGCTACCTTTGGCTGATCTCAAAAAGCCAAGTAGGTACAGACTTTGGTAATGCTTAGAAGGGAGGCCACCAGGAAATCTCAAGGCTACAAGGCTAGACTGGGAAGTTGAGGAAATATCCTAGAAGAAAACAGAAAATCTCTTTAGCATTGTTGCCAAGAAAACAAAACCGATGCCTCCATGAAGTACTCATGAGTCAAACTTGACTTGAAAGAGCCTTAACTTTTTCTGTAATAATATTGTAAATAACCCTTTTTCTGTCTCATTCCTTTTTTAGCTGGTATATGAATTCTTTCTGAGGTTCTTGGAGTCTCCAGACTTTCAGCCGAACATAGCCAAGAAATACATTGACCAGAAGTTTGTATTGTCAGTAAGTAGCCATCACTTCCTCCTTCTTCCTTGCTTTTAGCTCCACGCAGAAGAGCAGGCCGAAACCTCTCCTGGGAATCCAGAGATCCTGTAGCAGATAATTTTCCGATTGTACTGCTGAATTGCTTATTTTTCATTTTAGCAGTAGTTATCATACAAAGAAATGTAGGTCCTACATATTTTTTTCCTTTTTTTTCATTTGTACTTTGCTTTACAGGGTAGTTTATCCTGATAGTAATATGTACTGTTTTCTAATTATTATTACTATTATACTTAATTAAACTTGTATGCTATCCGACTCTCAATGACTCTGGCTCACAACAAAGAAATTACAATAAAATCAATAAAACGTAAAAAAAAAATGTGTAATTTTTCTTGTTAAATTAACTCCCTCCCCCCTCAGAATAAAATGATTGAATATATTTTACATTTTACAAAACATATGGTTTAAATTGACAGAATAATTACCAACAAAAATAAGTGTATTTTTTTTAAAGAAGTGTGAAAGTATAATTAAAAATTCAAGGAAATTGGATGAAAATGAAAATCCTATTTTCCTATCAAATAAATAATCTTAACAAAAGAACAAAAACTTTCTAGTGTTGCAAATCTTCTATACATTTGTCTTTCCAGAGGACAAGTGAGTGTATGTTGTTTGTGAGAATATAATTGTGAAATTATATAAAAGTATAATTACATTTTTTAAAAAATCAATTGTCTGAGCTGTTCATGAATGAAATAGATGAGTTCCTTGTCATATGAAAAGGGCGAAGCAAACTACAGATGCAACATACTTGTTGATGTGTATTTCTCGATTTGGGATCCATCAGAGTTTTAAGTAAAGTTGCAGTGTACGTTATTGGAGTCCTTTGAAAAGCATCACAGCTTTGTGTGCTGGGTAGTTTAGGAAACTTCATGGCTAAAGATGTTGTCTCCTTGTGCTGACACCTTCCAGCTGTGCTTATCTCCAGATTGTTAACATAGAACCGAAGACCAACACAAGCTGAGCAATCTGGAATAGATTGGGATAAAATAGATTTTATTTAATCCTCCTTCTGCAGCTGCTGGACTTATTTGATAGTGAAGATCCCAGAGAGCGAGACTTTCTGAAGACAATTTTGCATAGGATTTATGGGAAGTTTTTGGGCCTCCGAGCTTATATAAGGAGGCAGATCAACAACATATTTTATAGGTAAGTAGTAGTAGTAGGTAATAATTTACTAAGTGGATGAAACATTTATCTTGAGTTGGGGGGGTGAGTTGAATTTATTTGGGATCCTGTTTCATTCTTTAGCTCCATAAGTTAAGTGAGGAGGTGAAAAAGTATTGAATAAGCTGACCTCGGGCAGGGATAAACAAGCTGAAATTCCCATAGCCCTTTGCCATTGGGTATTCTGGCTAGACCTAGGAGATCAGTTCTAACTCACCTGAGGGCACAGGTTATTTATTCCTAGAAAAATGTGGTAATATAATTTTTTAAAATGGAGTTTTTTTTAAAACTACTGACAGCAGCCAGGAATGGTGCAGTCTAGTTTATGGGAAATGGTTTGGGCAGAATAATTTTAAATTGGATACAGAATCATAGATTAAATAAGTCTTGTCTTGGGGTGAGATAACCATTCACCCTTACAAGAGCCCCTGGATTTTTAGTTAATTCTCCCTGCCTATTTATATGTTGTCTTGTCATTCTTACGTGAGATCTTACCAGCTTTCAGTCATAGGAGTGAGGGAGCTTTGAGCCATCTTATAGGAACAGGTGATAGGACCCAGACTGGAAGACGTTGCTGGTTTTTGCCCTAAATTTGTTCACCTATGTTTCTATAAGGTCTTTTGTCAGAGCAGATAAATGAAAAAAGTGTCACTTATGAAGCATCTACTTAGAAAAATCTCTAAATCATAGCTGCAAATGAAAATCTTCAGAGTAGTTGAGTAGAACCTGACAGAAAAGTGAGGAACAAGGCTAGATTCTTATCAGTTAGACTTCAGCTTTTCAGAGTTTAGTGCATTTCCCATCCCTCCATCTGATTCTTCTTTGCTGCCCCTTTTTACACCCAGTCTCTGTATCTTCTAGTCTTAATTCCTTGTCTAAACATAAGCATGTCCTTGTAAACCCCTGTATTAGAAACAGAAGGAAGCCAGCAGATGTATGCACATATGCTTATCTTTGTATAATTTGGGTTTTCTGTGCCAGAAAATGGGAATCTTTCTGTAATGCAAAGTACATATCACCTATCTTCGTGAAACCAGCTTCTTAGTAGTATAACACATGCCTTCTCTATATTCCAGGTTTATTTATGAGACAGAACATCACAATGGGATTGCAGAATTGCTAGAGATTTTAGGGAGGTAAGATAATTCTCTGTTACTCTATTTTTTTTATTAGTAGGAAGCTACTAGGCAGTATTTGGTGATTACTACCAGGCAGTCAGGTGTGTTTTCCATTTTTCATGCTGCAAGAGTCTCTCCCTCCCACACATTAAGAATTATGCCACTGAGTTCTTGGGGAGTTGTGCAGATACTTCCTGTAGGATATCCTGATGATGTGGCAACAGCAAGGTGGGAGCTGGGAACAGCTGTGTATACATACATATATACAGATGCATGCAAGTCCTTGATATTTATGATTTTTTCCTTTCTCAGTATAATCAATGGATTTGCTTTGCCCTTGAAGGAAGAGCACAAAATGTTCCTCATCCGGGTCTTGCTACCATTACACAAAGTGAAATCTTTGAGTGTCTACCACCCTCAGGTAAGAAGTTCATTCTGATAACATACAGTACATTCTGTAAGTGCCCTGAAATGACAGGCAGATTTGGTCCTGTTCGTCTGACTTTAAATTTTAGAAGCATTGCTTCTAAACTTTTTGAACTTTCTGTAGGGTAGCAATCTACAACTCTGTCCATAATACCTGTTTTTGTTTTCCCAGTACATTTTCCCAGGTTCTCCAGTTGGCTTATCAATTCCTAATGTTATTTTAATTAGCGTGATTATATTAGAAATGTAAGATGAGACCTGTTGGATTAGATCAAAGGCCTATATAATGTGCTATCTTGCTTCTCATTAGGAAAACACAAACATTCATTCAGAAGATCCTGTATAACTAGTAGCTATTTCTATCTTTGCCCTTCGTGGATTTATTTAACTTTTTTTTTTTAGACATGTTAGTCAATGTCTATCACTCTGACATGGAATTCTATAGTTTGGGTCCAGACCTGATCCTTAGTAAACAGAAGCGCTCTGTCTGCAAAAATGACCAAGATCCAGTGGCATCTCCCCTGAGGGTGGGAGGCAATGATTTCCTTTAATCCTTCAATGTTAGTTCTTGGCTATTTTAGAGGGTCCTCAAACATTTTAAGACAACTTTTTGTTGGGGACGGTGGAGATTGATCTACATTAGATCCATAGTTTATTAATCATATACATTGAATACAAACCTATACCTGGGTTAACAGATGGTTAGCAGTGAAGTTAAATGAATAATTAACATGAGGCCAATCATGGGAGAGGATATTTAAAACAACAACAAAGATCTGTCAGTTTTACTTGTTGAATGTTGAGGACCAGAAACCATAGGCTTAGTTGGTCTGCTGCAAATCAACCAGAGGCCTAACAATTCGTTGCAGTCTTCCATTGGCTACCTCTGGTTCTGGAGACACTTCCATTTGACTTGAAAGTACATATGAAGGAGGTTCAAATATCAGGTTAAGTCATGGTGTGATTGATAATGGTACAGTGAATAAACTATAATTGGTTTGGGTTCACATAACATGTGAGACTAAAATCAACAAAACCATATTATGGCTTAGTGTGCTGTATAAATTGAATCAACTAGTATGATCTTATGTTTTTAAAAAAAATGTATTTATTTAATGAGATACAGGTAGTCCTCAAGTTACGACCATTCATTCAGCGACAATTCAAAGTTACGATAGTGCTGAAACAAAGGGATTTAAGACTGGTCTTCAAAATTCTGGCTGTTGCAGCACCCCTGCAATCACATGAACAAAATGTGGGTGCCTGGCAACCAGCTCACACGGCCTGCACTGGGCCTCCCAGAGCCTCCGCTGTCCCCTGCAGCGCTCCTGCACTCCTTACCTGGGACTCCCTCCGCTTAATGAGCCATGCGTCTTGGATTATGACGACAACTGGGGCTGCCTGGATTGCTGTTGCTAAGCGATGTGGTCATGTGACATCGTGCTTTATAACTGTATCGCTTAGTGAGAGCAATCCCGGTCCCAATTGCAGTTGTAACTCAAGGACTTCCTGTAACTGGCAACTACCAAAATATTTTTGCTTTTTATAATAAATTTAAAATCAAGATATTGCAATCAGTTAACAGACCAGTTAGAACAAATAAATAGAATGATTATAAAAGTTAACAGTTTAAAACTTGCATGCAATACTTGTTTTAAGGACCTTTTTAAAAGCTAATACAAGATGTGAAGCCCCTCAGCTCTGCAGGGAGTGCATCCTACAGAGCTGGAGCAATGATACAGAAGGCTTAATCCCAAATCACTGCCAGATGAACTCAACGACAACTGTCGGAAAGCCTCCTCAGATTGTCTCAGTGAGATTCTTACTGAAGAAGGCGTTCTCTCAAATAGCTTGCATCTAAGCTATGTAGAGCTTGAAAAGTAATGACCAGTTCTTTCCATTTTGCCCAGGAATAATTTGGCACTCAGTGCAGTGCTTCAAACACAAGTGTAATATGGTCTTTTTGCATTCTTTCTGATACCAATTTGATTGTTGACATTTGTACCAAGTGAAATTTCTGGACAAGTCACAAATATCCATGTAGTCCTAATATTATAGTCAAATGGAGATTACTAGTGTATGCAGTTTTCAGGTTAACTTCCAAAAAAGGATGCAGGTATATCAGCTGAAACTGGTAAGAGAACTCCTGGCTGTTTCCTCAGCCTGGGAAACCAGAGAGAGACTGAGGTTCATAAACCACTTCCCTGCTTGCTGTACTAACCCTAACCACATCCACTACCTTAGAACTGAGAAGACTATGACAATATAGTTTAATTTAATTTAACAATTTAGAGGCTGCTCAATTCCACAAGACTCTGGGCAGTTTACAACTTTAAAACAAGAAACCATAATAAAAAAAACATAGATCATAGTTATCTGGGGGGAAACCCCCATTACAGATAAAACATTCTACAAGAGCTCAACACTCACCCTACTCAAGGCCTGGAAGAATAACCTGGTTTTCACAGATTTCCTGAAATCATCGGGATGGGAGTCATATGCATCTCTATGGGGATGCTGTTCCAGTGAGCAGGTGCTGTAATGGAGAAGGCACACTTCCAGAGCCCTACTAGATGACATTGTTTAATCAAAGGGAACTGGAGGATGCCTACTCTACCTGATCTTATAGGACGGGGAGAAACTATTGGAGGTATGCAATTGTTCAAATGACCAAGCCCTATGCTATGAAGGGCTTTTGCACCTGGAACCAAATGGTAATCAGTGCAGCTTCAAGAGCAGTGATATCCTATTACTGTCCATGCTGCCGCATTTTAGACCATCTGTAGCTTCCAGGTGAACTTCAAGGGCAGTCCAGCATGAGTGCATTGCAATAGTCCATTCATGATTAGGGTGTGAGTGACTGATTGGAGGGCCTTGAAGCCAAGAATGAATGCAACTGGTGCACTACGTGATTTTGTCGGAAGGCTCTTTTGGTCAGGGCTGCTACCTACTCTTCAAGCAGGAGCTATGAGTCCAAGAAGACTCCCAGATTGTGCACCAGTCCTGAATGGGGAGATGCTACCCCATTCAAGACTAGAGATGGAAAGTCTCCCAGACCAGGGGCCCAAATACCTATAGCCATTTGGTCTTGTTAGGATTAAGCCTGAGTTTGTTCTTCCCCATCCAGATTTGCATAGCATCTAGTTACTGGAATAGGGCATCAACAGCATCACTTGGATAGCCTGGGGTGTACAATTGAGTATCTCTGAACCAATGGAAAATTGTCCAGGGTTGTTGGGCCCAAGGATGACGTCTTGAGGAGGGGGCACCCCCCCCCTTTTAAGACTGGAGGAACCACTCCCTTCCCTCAAAAAGGCTGACACCATCATATGGGCCAAACCACATGTCATTTCCCAGGCAGTTTAACAATCCAGGAGGGACATGGATCTAATAAACAGGTGGCTGAGCTCACAGTTTGAAGGACCCTGTCCACTTCATCAGAAGTCACAGGCTCAAACTCAGTCCAGGTAAGGCCACAAGACTGTAACTCAGGCACCATAACGTAAACTGGACTTACGCAGTCAGAATCAAACTCTAAGTGGATCTCAGCAACTTTATCCACCAGATAGCTAGAATATTTTTCACAGTGGCCTTGTAGATGTTCCTGTGACTCTTCCTTCCCTAGCAAGGACTGAATCACAGGGCAGATGCAATAAGAGCAAAGAGGTAATGATGTTTTGCTGCCCTTATCCCATAATGTAATCCTGAATATGGGCTCTTACTCATGTTTGATCAGATTCATTATTTGTCTTCCTCCAGTGGAGCTCCAGGCATCTTAGTGTTTCGCCTTTGGAGCTTCTCAGAAAACTAAGGGACATCATGGGATCAGCTCACAGGGAGAGACTGCATTGAAGCAATGTGGTCCAAGGCCTCTGCCACCAGCCTGTTCAAGGCTGTGACCTAATGCTTTGGTGAAACTGCCCACCAAGTCCTCTGGGAAAACCCAAAGTTCCCTATAGAACCCAAGAGGGTCCGTAAGTTGTCAGGGGTGGGCCAATCTAATTGACCCTGTCTGATTAAATTCTCTCTGTAAGCTGCAACATCTATGTTCCTACAGTACTCTGTCCTTTTTCTCCTCCAAGCCCATCCACCCATCATATCATCCTTTTGAATATTGTCCACCTCATTGGCAAAACATTTAGTTAGTTCCCAGATAATTTAGATAATATAATAATCTAAATGCCAAAATCGTTCTTAGTACAAAACTGTCAACTCTTCAATTGCTATCCAGCTGGCCATAAATGAAGCCCTTCTCAGAAACAGTCAGTGGCTGGACAACTATCCCAGAGAGCCTCAACTGCTTCTGAAGTGGCAAGCAGTGAGGCTTCTACCTCAAGGCTAAGCAGGCTACAGTGCAAGTGATGGGGGAGCTGCTTTCTCTCAGCTGCTTTTCTGGTACTTCCCATTGCAGCTCGTGCTTTCTTCTGCTGGATAATTTTTACACAGAAATGAGTCTAAATAAATGTATATAGAATTGCAGCCTTAGTGGGCTAGGAGACATATGGTTACTAGAGGCAGATTTAATTTGCAGTTTAACCCCCCACAATTATAAATATCTTAGATTTATACCTCAATACGTATGTGTTGCCCCTGGTCAGTCATTTCCATAGTACTTGATAATACTGTTTTTTTCTGCAGTTGGCGTATTGTGTTGTGCAGTTCTTGGAAAAAGACAGCAGTCTGACTGAACCGGTAAGCATTTCTTTGTGATTATGTCATGCTGAGATGGATGTAATGTTACTCTTTGTAGGACTGCTTTTCATGCATATTTAGGAAAATACAGTTCAGAGCAGTTTATATAAATTTTAAAATATTTTTATTTTCAGTTATTGAATAATAGAATGGAACATGTTGGAGAAGGGCATGATGATACTGTCTACCTTTATTGGCTGATTAGTTCCTGATAGGAAGCATTGTGTCCTGAAGCTGATGATTGCATGTTGTGGATGACTACTTCCTGCTGAATAAGCAGAGACTGTAGGAAAACTGTAAGACAACCAAATTCCAGGGAGAGAGAGCTCACTGAATGAATGATCAGAGAGAACAAATAGGTTCTAAATAGGAATCCTTAACTAATTTCCCCTCTAGTTACCAGTACTTGCTTGATTAACCTGAGAGCTAGAAAGGAACAAGGAGAGTAGTGAAGGTGGTGCATTCCCCTTTGCTGGATGTATTCAAAGTGAGTTTGGACAGCCCACCATCAAGGATGCTTTAATTTGGATTTCTGATCTGAGCAGGACATTGGACTTTATAGTTGAAATGGCCTGTACCAAGTCCATGATTCTATAATTCTCAGAGTATTGGAGCTGCCATTAACAAATCTGGAAACAAAGCAGAATATTAATAATACAAAGGCACTACACTCTGCCCTTTCTTTGCTCACAGTGGTAACACATTTTGTAGAAGTCTCATAAATACTTGAGACTTAGGACACAGTGTCATCTTTGTAGAAACTTAAGATTGTCTTAACTGATATTTGGTCCAGACTTTAAATGTAATTATTTGCCACAAATCTAGACCTCAGGTTGAAGGTACTAAAGGTACTTTAGTGTTGGTAAACAGAATAATTAGATCACAATATTGTCTGTAGGTTACTGAGTTTGTCCATTGTATTGTTAATGTTAATTGAGCAACCAAAAATTGGTAACTGGAGGAAAGTGTGCATAATAATTTCTCTTGTTTTGAATTTTGCTAAATATATGATTGCTTTTCTATTATTAAATTTGCTTCACGTGAGTAATTCTGCAGTTTTACTAATGTCAAGTTCAGAGTAAAAGACAAGGACAAATTATTTTTGCAAGTTGTTATACCTCTTACAGGGTTATAAGCATGTTGCAGAATGATTAGGTAAATAGTCAACTGCTTTTTGACCAACTTATTATTTAAATAAAGTTATGAGATCAATATGTATTTCCACAACCTTAATATATACATTGAATTTTGGGGGTGTAACATAAAATGATGAGAACCTAGCATATATTAAATGAAAGCTACTAGCAATTGTTGATAGAAAGTCTCTTTGGTTTTTTTTTGTCTATTAAAGAATGAATATATAATTCTTAGGGTATCATAGTGTCCACAGATATCTCTCCAGTGTCTGCTGAACTATTTTTCCACCTGACTTTTTTTTTTAATTCAAATTATTACCAAGGAAACTGGCATGCTGAAAATAATGCACCAACTTCTAGCATCATCTTAATTTGCAAGAGTGCCTCTAGGCCTTGTATGTCCAGTAAGCGTTTTTAAACAATAACAGTGGTGCATAGAAACAGGCCAATGTTTTGTCTGGAACTGTCTCCACCTCTCTGCGATCCCCCTCCCCTAAAAGGCAAGTCAAAGTGGTAGAGGTAATGGAGAACAACCTCACAAGTTTGCCTTTTGATGATAAATATTACTGGTTGTGTCCACACAGAATTACAATTTTGAAATAGCATTTATACTACTTAGTTCAACTCTTGAATACAACGATCTATATGAAGCATCCAAAACAGAAGATTGTTCAGCCTTTGCTTGTACATACCCAGCAAACAGGAGCTCACTGTTTCTATCTTGCTACCTCCATAGCAACCATTTTATGAGATCACTCCAATATACACTCAAAATTAGATATGCCTGCTGACCCAAAAGTTTGCCTGTCTTTTTATAAAGGCAATCACACATCAGAATCAAAGCAGCTTTGAAGGAAAAAAAGGAAGTATGCCCTGAATCCTCAGGATTATTGGTTAAATGTATATTATTTAATTAAAAATAGTCTCCATAATTTAATCTGCTAGAGCAATTGTTGGCTAATCTGCTATTAAATTAATTACCAATGTTAGTATTAAACAACACAGAATCAGAATTCCATTTTTTGCATCTATGTGAAACCACCTTACTTTGCTGTAAGATACTCCATTCTGATTTTTGTTCAGATTGCATGAAGTACAGTATAGAATCTTGGAAACTACTATAGGAACCTCCAGCTCTTTTTTATTAGTGACTTCGTTAAGGCAGCATCTCTTTGAACATTTTGAATCACTTCTTCCAAGCTTTTTGCAAGCTGGACTGAACTGCTATTTATGAGCTGAACTATTAACCAACTTCTCTTCCATCTATAGATTACTTATGACTAGCTTTACCTCATGTGTTTTTTCCCACACAATCTCACATTCCACTTGTGTGATTTTTGTTTTGGTGATTTTTGTTTTTGTTTTTGTAGACCATAATTCAAAGCTTAGTGGGTTATGTTACCTTAAATGTGAGGTGGGATTGGAAAGGGAAGAAAGGATGTGGTTTATACTTGCTATTACTTGTTACACCGAGGAGTGGTTTGGTGTTACATGTAAATGCACACATGTAGATGGGATTGATCATAAATTTGTGCCTTAAAGTATATTCTTCATTAAGAAAATCTATATCTGCATTAATTTTGCAAAGAAAATGTACATTTTTTCTAATCAATTTTTTTTTTAAGTAATTGTTCTTCCAAAGAAGCAATATTAGCAGGACTAAATTTGGAGGATCCAATATTTGAAGGAAAAGGTAGAATATACTAGGATGGAAAGAAATTTGGAATCTTTTCATGAAATAATAGACACAGATTAAGACAGCAGCAGTGTTCAGGAGTTGGCTGCAATGTAATAAAACATGGCTTGCTGCAGGTAATAAAAAGTGAAATTACTGTGAACACTGAGTGGCCTTAGGAAAGCTGCTGTCTCCTGTCTTCAGCCCCCACTCAGTCTTCAAATGGAGTTTATAATATGGTGACCTGGCAGGTTGCTATAAAAGTTTAAGGTGACAATGAAAATGTTAAAAACCCAATATAAATGGCTATTATTACAGTATTATTGTTGGTTGCACAATCAGCCAGATATTTAGACTGGACTTGGCATTTTTATCCACTTTTCGAGTCCTTCCCAAGGACCAGGGATAGGCAGATGTTGTTTGATGTTGTTAAAGGTATCCTTGCAGGATGTAAGCTGTTCCAAGTAAAGCTGCCTTTTGCAATTGACTGATGGTGATTTTGTCAATGCTGATGGTCTTCAAGTGGTGCTCCAGATGTTTTGGGATTGCACCAAAGGTGCATATTACTGTTGGTTCTATCTTTGCTTTCTTTTGCCACAGTCATTCTACTTCTATTTGCAGGTCTTTATATTCTGTGATTTTTCTCCAGTTCTTTCTGTTCTATTCTGCTGTCTCCAGGTATTGCAATGTCTGCTATCCAGACTTTTTTGTCTTTCTTACCAACAATTGTTAAATCTGGGGTGTTGTGACAGGTGCTTGTCTGTTTGTATTTTAAAGTCCCAGAGCACGTTAGCTTCTTCATTTTCTATTACTTTGTCAGTTTTGTGGTCCCACCAGTTCTTGCTTGCAGGCAAATGGTATTTCTTGCAGATATTCCAATGCACCATTGTTGCTACTTTGTCATGCCATTGTTTGTAGTCAGTCTGTGTGATCTTCTTGCAGCAGCTGACTAGGTGGTCCACTGTTTCTTCAGCTTCTTTGCAGAGGTGGCATTTGCTGTCTGGTGCTGTCTTCTCAATTCTTTCTTTATATGCACTTGTTTTTAAGGCTTGGTCTTGTGTAGTCAGAATTAGCCCCTCTCTTTCTTTCTTCAACTTTCCTGCTCTTAGCCATTGCCAGGTCATTGTTGTCTGCTTTGCCTACTAGTTTTTTGTGTACTGGCCATGTAATACTTTGCTTTGCCATGTCTCTTTTCTGTTCTTCATTTGATCTTTCTTATAGGTCAGTTTGGTCTCTTTGGTATTCAGTAAGCCTTCATGGTGTAGTAGCTTCAGCGCATCTTCTTCACTGTCCTTCAGATTATTCTTCCAATGCTCTTTTTTCTTCTTCAGCTGTTTGTGTACTTGCAACATTCCACACCCACCTATGCTCCTTGGTAAGTAGAGTCTGTCAACATCACTATGTAGATGAAGGGCATGATTCATTGTTATTATTTTTCTGGTCTTCCTATCCAGGGCTTTTAGTTCTTCTTGAGTCCAGTCCACTATTCCAGCTGTGTATCTAATGACTGGAATTGCCCAGGTGTTAATTGCCTTGATGGTATTTCCTCCACTGTTTGGACTTTAATATGTTCTTTACTCTCATGATGTATTCGCTCCTAACCTTCTTCTTGACTTCGACGTGCTTGATGTTGTCAGCTTGAAGGATGCCCAGGTATTTGTAGTGATTTTCTTCATCCAGACTCTTGATGTTATTTCCATAGGGCATCTTGATTCCTTCAGTTTTCACTATTTTTCCCCTGTTGATGGTAAGAGTGGCACATTTGTCTAGTCCAAACTCATTGCAATATCTTGGCTGTATATTTGGACAGTGTTGAGCAGTGATTCTATTTCAAATGGTTTTTTTCCATACAACTTCAGATCATCCATGTAAAGGAGGTGGGATAGCCTGGCAGATGTTTTTGATGTTTGATAGCCATGTCCTGACTTGTTCAGTATTGTTGACAGAGGAATCAATGCAATGACAAACAATAGTGGTGATAGTGAGTCGGCCTGAAAGATTCTTCTCTTGATATTAACCTCTCCCAGTCTATCACCATTGACCAGCAACTGTGTCTTCCATTGTGCCGTTGATCTTTGCACAAAGCTTCTGATATTTCAACTAACTCATGATATTTCTAGGCATTTGATTATCCAGTCATATGGCAGGGAGTCAAATGCTTTCTTGTAATCAATCCAAGCTACATTCAGGTTGGTCTTCCTTCTCTTGCAGTTTTCCAAATTCATCTTGTCAGTTAAGAGATTGTCTTTTGTTCCTCAGCTGTTTGGGCAGTTTCCTTTCTGCTCAGGTGGAAGGAGCTTGTTTTCAACTAGATGCTGTTGGACTGCATCAGCTACCACACCAGTTAGCGATCTGAAAGGTGTTGGCAAGCAGTAATTGGTCTGTAGTTGCCTGATGCTGGCCTTTTTGCTGGATCTTTCATTATCAGGTAGGTTTTGCCAGATGTTAACCAATCTTCAATTTCACCTCCTTGCAGTATGGTGTTAAACTGCTTGGCAATGAGTGGGTGCAGAGCAGTCAGATGTTTCAACCAAAAACCATGCAGTTCATTTTCACCTGGTGCTGACCAATTCTTGATCTACCTTGCCCTTTTCTCCACCATTTCTGCTGTTATTACAAGTTCTTTCATTTCAACTTCTTTTTTATTCTTATCTACCTTCTTTATCCAAGCTGCATTTTTGTTGTATTTCTTTGGTTGTCCCATAGCTGCGCCCAGAACTGCATTGTTTCTTCTTTGTCAGGTGTTGACTGGTTCATTGCAGTCTCTCCATTGATGGATTGGTAGAAACCTTTCTGATTCGACTGAAACTGAGAGATTCTGCCTATGGTGTGCAATTCAAGTATCATATCTGCTGATCTTTTTGGCTATGGCTGTTATTTGCTGCTTTATTATTTCCAATGTTTCTTTGATCTTCCTTGTTTCTAGGTGATATTTGTTGATCAGGTATTCTTTGGTCTTCTTGTTTTTCAGATTTTCTTTCATCTGTTCTAGCTTGCTCGCATCTGATCTTAACATGCTGATCTTATTTTCCAACTTGATCTTCCATTTTGGTGGTGCACTGTTTGGCTTTTTTTCTTGTTTGTTGATTTTGCATCCAAGGTATTCGGTTATAACTGCAGCCATGCTGTACATTAGTTTGTTTCTTGCAGTGAGGTGGTGCTTATATTTGATATTACAGTATTGGCATCTTTTAATACTTGTGCTAGCTGTTTCTTTGTAACAAGCTTCAATGTAGGCAACCTTGTTCTGTTCTTTTTGTGCTGTTCTAGATGCTCAATTATTCTTTGTTTCAATTTCTCTTGTTTTTTAGTTAGAGGGCTTTGTTCTTTCTGAGAAGAAGGCAGAGGAGAGGGTGCCTGGTTTGGGAATGAAAATGATTCAATAGCTATGCTGGCTTCCTTTACTGCCAACTCCCCCTGGTTTGCCTCTACAGTCTGAGCTATTTCTGGCAAGGCTTCGATTTCTTTGCCCTGGGTAGACCTTTGCAGTTCTTCCAATTCTACTTCTGTGAATACTTTATTTCATCTTATAAATCGATGTTGATCTGCTAGCCTCTGTTCTGTTATTTCTGATTCTGGATGTTGTTCTTTCCGGAACTGGTGCATTATTTCAGATATCCTCTTTTCATTGGACTTGATTTTTAATAGCAGATAATTATTTGTTTTCAGTCTTTGTATATTTGCGATAGGTAAACACATTTTCTTCTAGTAGTCCTGCAGCTGCTGCCCCTGGTTGCTCAGCCAACAATCCTGAGTCCTGTAGCCCACTTGTCACCAGATGTCCAGGAACTAGAACACCTAGTGTGGTCCTTGTTGACTGAGCGATGATCGATCCAGTATAGGTTTCTGTAAATTACGTCTCACCATATTGTCTATGGGAGAGACACTCTTTGTCTAGCTCCTCTGATGAGACCTGTCCAGTATAGTTAAACCTCTGGCATAGCTCTCATCCTACTCGGAGCTTGCAAGCCTACAACCACATCAAGGTAGTGCCTCGCTGGGGGAAGGTGGCATTATTATTATTGTTTAGATTTTTATCCCACCTTCTGTATCTATCTATCTATCTATCTATCTATCTATCTATCTATCTATCTATCTTAAAAATCTTATTCTGTTCATAAGTTACACATACAGGTAGGTACAGTGGTACCTCGGTTCACGAACTTAATTTGCGAACCGAATTGGTCGTGAACTGAATCAAATTTTCCCGTAAGGTTCAATGTAAATACAGTTAATCCGTTCTGACCCCTCCAAATTTGGTCGCCAACCGATTTTTGGTTGCGACCCGAGTCAAATTTCCCCATAAGGTTCAATGTAAATACGGTTAATCCGTTCTGAACCATATGTATTTTTTTTTTTAAAACCACAAAAACATGAAACAAAGTACAGTACAGCACAGTATGAAGAGAGAGGACACTGACCTTGCTCGAGGCAACTTCTGGCATGGAGGACAGGAAGGCGGGTGGGGAGGCAGTTATTGCTTGGAGGGACAGTCCCCCTCCCTACAGGAAGCCCCGACCACGTGTCATGGCAGGGAAAATGGCTGCGGATCCTGTTCGTAACCCGATGCGGAGTTCGCAAACGGAGGCAAAATTTTGCGACCGGAGCTGTTCGTGAACCGAATTGTTCGTGAACAGAAGTGTTCGTGAACCGAGGTACCACTGTATATGGGATGCAGAAATGTTCTATAAGTATTGTATATATTATGTACCATGCTGTATGGGATGCATAATAATGTTGTAAAGATTTCTCCAAAATTAAGGGCTTCTAGACTACATAATCAGTTGTGCATAATCTGTTTGCTTAACTCTTTTAGGTGATAATGGGACTGCTAAAATTTTGGCCGAAAACACACAGCCCCAAGGAAGTTATGTTTCTGAATGAGCTGGAAGAAATATTGGATGTCATTGAGCCCTCTGAGTTTGTGAAAGTTATGGAACCTCTGTTCAGACAGTTGGCCAAGTGTGTCTCTAGTCCACACTTCCAGGTATGTTAAAAGCTAGGGGAGATGGCAGCAGGTTTTAGTGTCTGTACTTGGGTAGAAAACAATTCTGATTTTTCCAAGCATGTTGGCAAGTAAAATAGGCAGTCGTGCAATAAAAAATAAAACTGATAACATTACAGAGTTTGCTTTTTTTGATCGAAGTAAGTCTAGATGTACCAATCTCAGTCCAGTGAACCACTGTTTATTCTACTAGAATTAACGTGGTGTCCACATGGCCCTTCTTTGCACACTCTGATGCAAACTTTGGCTTGACATTCTGCTTTGTTGTTGAATGAAAACAGTTTCCTGGTTTAACAACATGCTGTAGTTTGTTAAATGCTAAATGTTTGGCCTTGCGCTGCACAAAAAAAAAAAAAAAGGAAGGAAGGGAGGAGCAGAGGATCATTAATGAAAATAATTTAGCCAATGCCTTTTCATAATAAGGAATACATTTCTACCAATACATTTCATAATAGGGAATACATTTTCTACCATAGTTCATGTCAGGGGGTTCTCAAAGAAAAGTTGTTTGGGATGCCAAAGATTTATATCATCACTTGATATAATTTTTCCTCTTCCCATTACCCTAGAGGAGTAGGAAGAACATCTAGGACTGCTATATATTCACTTAATGGGTATTACAAAAAGCATTACCTTCGAATGAAATAAAACTGTTTTACACCCACTATAGTTTCCTATTCTGATTTGTTCAAAAAATGAAGTTTCAGCTGTAAGGTAAGTTAACAAAATCTCACATATTCAGGATGAGTTTTAATTTTTTAAGTATCCGCTAGCTGATCAAGTATTTAAAAATTATGTCAAATTCATGTGCAATGTTAAGAATGTTAAAAATACTTATTCTGTTCTGTTTTTAACAGTCTCTTTTTTATTATTTATACAGGTGGCAGAGAGGGCATTGTATTATTGGAATAATGAATATATTATGAGTTTGATCAGTGACAATGCAGCCAAAATCCTCCCTATCATGTTCCCAGCGCTGTATAAAAATTCCAAAAGTCATTGGAACAAGTAGGTATTTTAGTGTGCCTTGGGATAAGTGAAATTCCAAATTAGGGATCTCCAGCGTGTTCTTCTATCAAAGATTACTGATGATATGCTGATAATATTGCTACATTTAGTTTATGCTCATGCATTTTCACCATGGGAGGTTATTGGAAAAATGCAAGTAAATTCAATGATTAATGAATATGCTGCCTCTGCCCTATTTGCATAACTGCAGCTTTTTTCTTGGGTTAATGGGATGTGAGTGTATTCATGCATACTAGCTTTGGAGCTAATTTAATTTTTTTTTTCAGTCAGTACTGAAAGTTTTAATTGTTTTCTCCCTGGATATCTTTGGAATGGCTATTGACTAATAAATAGATGTGTAAGTATATGTGCTAGGAATTTAGAGTGTGGAACATTCTGTTTTCCTCAGGGGGTGGTTTTCATCCCTGCCAATGTGTTTTGGAGACAATTTAAATAATTTATCATAATTTCTGTCTTCTGCAGGACAATCCATGGGTTGATCTACAATGCGTTGAAGCTGTTTATGGAGATGAACCAGAAGCTATTTGATGATTGCACACAGCAGTACAAGGCAGAGAAGCAAAAGTAAGTATTTTTCCTGAATAGTAGCTAGATAGTAGCCAATCCTGTGAGTGCTGAGATTCTCCTCCTTGAGATAACAGTGAATAACCAGAATAAAAAAGCTATAGCAATCTGCTTAAAACTCTCTGCAAGTAAGGCATGCCACTTACCCTCATGGAAGAGGGAATAAGATGGGCTGGAACAAAATACAGATCAAGAAGCCAATAATTAAAATGTCTGAGAAATTTAATCAGTGATAAGAAGTTGTGGGAATGTGGGCTGTTTAGAAATAAAAGAAGCTACTAAAGACTTTTTTTAAAAAAATACAGGTTTTATAGGGTTTTTTTTTAAGCAGAGGTCTCCTCAATTATAAAACTAATGTTAAAAAATCCCAAAGTATTGTTAAACAGCAGCATAATGCCTTATATTGGCTGTAATTCCACTTGAACAATGTCTATATTAATACCTTAAATCAATTTCAAAGCAGCACTACCAAAATCATTTAAAAAGTGCTGTCCAGAAGAAATAGTTCTTTGGCCCTCTTGGAAAACCTGTAAAATGAAAATCCCTTTGCAAATCAGCAAGAAAGGGATTCCACAGTCAGAACTACCATTGAGGTGGCCTTGATCTTCATAATGGGTCTTCACACATAGCTTCAAGATCAAATATACAGATGGAAGTTTGTTTAAACATTCAAGGTATTTATATGTAGATGAACGTCATTTTCAAATAATATGATTCCAAATCATTTGGGGCTTTCTATAAATAATCACCAGCTATTTCAGTTAGTCTTGGAAACATACCCTTGTTCTATATTCCTTCTCCCCTTCAACAGTTGAACCGCTGCATTTTCCTCAGTTGAGCTTCCCTAATTCTCTTCAAAAGCAACCCCATGTAAACCACATTACAGTGGCCTAGTTTGCATGTCACCAGTGCGTAAGTAATGAAGATGGATTTAACTCATCTAGATATAGTTGCAGTTGGCTTACTGATTGAAGACAAAAGGTTACGTTCTAGCAATGTCACCTGTACTTCTAAAGCTTTGTGTACAGTACATAAGTTTATAACCTCAGGCCTTCAGGGCAATAATGGTTACCTACCTTAGTTTCGATGGTTTTCCTCTCTGATAGTACATTTGAATTATTTTGATTGTTTCCAGCATGTTCTACTTCTTAGCCCCATACAGTCTCTAGATACCTGAGTCCCTTGAAACCTTTGAACAGGTATCTGGAGGCCATTTTGCAGTTGAGAAAATAGCATATAAATGTTTTAAAAAAACAGGAATAAAGTCCTGAGGCACCCCATGAATGAGAGGTGCGCATACACATGTCCTCAAAAAACTTAGAAGCAGGTCTTAAAAACTTTCAGAAATTGTTATGAATATTTTATAATGTAACATATAGAGAAAATTATTAGCAATATGACAGGAGACTATTCATATTTACTGTATTTAATTTCACTTTAAAGGTAACTGAAAATTAAGTAAAACAAGCCTAGTTTTAGTTTTGCCACTATATATTATATTCTGGAGCAGATCTCCTAACACATCACCCTTTGTTCAAAAAAGTTATCCACTTCTGCCACAGGCAGAAGGTCATGGAAATGGAACAGACATTTCCCAGCATTGCCTTTTATGACCATTTCTCCAGGAAGGACAGAAAACTTGCTTCTTCAGCTGAGCCTGTTAATGCCAGTAAATTATGGATGGTATGGAAAGCCAGTGAGAAAAACCAATAGGATTATAATCCTGTTGAGGGAGCAGGTAGGGAGAACAAACAGGAGTTTGATGTGGAAGTTCAGTTTAGGAAAGAAGACAGGCAGAGCTAAGGAGAGTACTGATTGCTCTTTGTGTATAATTGGAACATTCTGCTGAGCTAGTTGATGCCGTTTCAGGGAACTGAAGTGAGTGAACTTACTGATCAAGCAAATGGGAATTTGGTAGGGAATGCACCCAAAAAACTCCATGTTTTCTCTGGAAAACTAGCACCTAGGGGTAGCATGTGGGCCATTTATGGATCATTGTGCAGAGGATTCCACAGAGGCAAGGTTTTTTTTTTCCTTTTGTTCATCTGAGGAATATGGGAGATGGAGAGAACTACATTCTGCAGAGAGTATACTTTATTTGTTGCACATGTGTGCAGGCTCATTGCCCTCATGGAAGAGAAGGTGAACAGGCTAGAAGTGAACCTGTCCATCCTTCAGTTATCAGGGAAGAGGAAAGGTTATTGGATTAGACAAAATAAGTGCTTGTAGGAGGAAAGAGAGATGGAGGAATGTACCTCAAGGAAACCAAGCTTGTCTGGAAGAACTTTTTTCTTTTGGAGTTTCAGTATAGATTCCACAGTCTCTTTGTTGATGCCATTTCAGGACCCATGGATGAAGAGCAGCTGCTGCAAGTCACAAAGACAGGAAAAGGACTTTATAGGCTCTTTAATGGGAAGGATTCCTGTCTCTGCCTTGAAGAAGTGGGGAGGGGGAGGAGGAGGACTGGGAACTCCTTGCCAAGAAGGACCAAAACAGCAGTCAGATAGCTTGTCAAAAGATGTTTGCAGCCTTCCCGGGGCTCACATTTGGGATGGTATGGAAAGGCTTTCAAGATCCTTTTTGTGGGAAAAATAACAGTCAGATCCTGCAAAGGACTGTGAACAGGCAGGACAATGAAGGAGCTGCGGCCACAGGTGATGTTTTCTTCACTCCTTCCTGTCAAAGAGAAGAATTTTGGAAACAGACTATGGAGATGGTTTCAACAGGAATGGTTTAGATTCTTTGATCATAGATGTATTTCTGTTGTGAGATGGGCTGTGCCTCATCAGAGCTAGGAAGAATGTGTTTGGAAGGTACCTTATAAACCTGATCCAAAAGTCTTTAAACTGAATTCTGTGGGGGAGTAAGGGGAGAGCCCGGAAATAGTTTTGACACCAAGTATTGGGAATGGAACTGAGAGGTGTATGCTCATTGTGAAGGCATCCAATAATGAGTGCATAAATACAGGAAAGAATAGATTAAGGTATATGACCCAAAGTTTCCAGTGTCTCTGTACAAATTCACAGAGTATGGGGAACAAACAGAAAGAACTAGAAATGTTAACGTAGGGAGGCAATTATTTAGTAGGCATTACTGAAACCTAGTGCTATGAGGGGAATACATGGATTGAGAGAAATAAGCCACGCAAGAGGGGAGAAGTGATGTTATGTGAAGGAAGTGCACACATGTGCAGAGATCCAAAAAATTTGTGCATGAGGCTCCAGTCAGGGGTACCGTTAAAGAACACAAAGAAGAGAAAACAACAAAGCAGCAGTTATGGGAATGTGCTGTAGATCACCAAGCCAGACAGAAGATGTGAATAATGTTCTTTTGAGCCATATTACTTTCAGGGAGGAAGTAATAATGAGAAACTACCCAGATGTCTTTTGGAAAACCAACCAGCCAAGATTATGAGATCCCAATATTTTCATAGTGGTCTTGCTGACCGTTTCATTTTCCAGAAGGTTGAAAAGACAGAGGATCTAACTAATAGAGAAAGTTGAAAAGGTGAAAGCAGTGGGAAGGAAGTGACCAATCACCTTAGTTTCAAAATGCCATGAAAAGGAAAGTGGGAACATAGGCCAATTTCAATATTCTTGGAGATCTATTAGGCAGGATCCCATGGACAGAAATCCTCAGGGCAAAGGGAGGTTTTGGGACTTCTCAAAAAGAAAATACTAGAATACGGTTGTATGCCATTATATTGAGAGAAAACATGCAGATGCATAGGGAGCTTTTGATTGAGCTAAAAGTTAAAAGGGACAGGTATAGGAAATGGAACATAGGTGGAAGGCTGTAGGTATGTGAGAATGACCTTGGGAGACGAGGAAAAGCCACAGCCAGGGTACAATCAGATAAGAGGCAGCTTAGCCCACAGAAGGAATGTGGGCATAGCAAATGTCTCAGAAGGCACTCTCCCTAGTTTCTTGGGCTGTAAAGGCAAGGGGGGAGAAATGTACTTTGAATTGCAAGATTCTGTTAATCTTACAATAAAGTAGAATTAGTTCATCTGGGCATGCTTCCTGTCTGGACTACCTCACATGGCTGGCAAAGGACCAAGAAGGTATACCAGCAAAGGTAGCTAATATCTACAGAAAGGCTAAAGCACAAAAGGAACTTAAGTTTGCAAATTGAAAGTAACAACATGCCTTTTTTGGCTATGTCAGTAGAAAAAGGAAAGGGTGGGCCCGCTGCTTGGAGAAGATGGCAGGATGGTAACAAATGATGGGGAGAGGGCAGAGCTCCTCAATTCCTCCTTTGCTTTGGTCTTTTTCTCAAAGGGGAACTGTGTTCAAATGGACCTAAGCAGAACAGTTGACACAAGGAGGGAGTGGCAACCCAAGGTAAGTAAAGAGATAGTTAGGGAGCACCTGACTAACATGAATGAGTTTGTTTCCAGGACCCGATAAATTCCATGTGAGAGTCTTAAAGGAGCTTGTGGCTGTTATCTTGGAACTCCTTTTTGTGATGTCTGAGACATCATAGAGAATTAGTACAGTGCCAGTGAATTGGAGAAGGGCAGAGAGGACACTGGTATCTATTAACCAATCAGCTTGTCATTAGTACCAGGCAAAATTCTGGAACAGTTTATAAATAGTCAGTTTGTGAGCATTTGGCAAAGAAGGTATTGTTTTGCTGTAGCCACCATGGATTTACCAAGAACAAGTAATGCCAAAAAACCCTCTTTTTTTAATAGAATGACTAATTTAGTTGACTATAGGAATGCAGTGGACATAGTATATCTTGGCTTCAGGGTCTCTCATGGAATACTAGTAGAGAAAATAGCCAAATGTGGACAGGACTACGTTCTCATTGCACAGATACAAAGATGATTGAGTGATCATACTCAATGAGTGTACCTCAGGATCTTGACAAACTGGAAGTAGATGTTGAGTGGCATACTGTAGGCTCTTTTCTGGGCTTTATACTGTTCAGTATATTTATAAATGACTTGGATCAAATGTGTGGACAACACAAAGCTAGGGGGACAGCAAAGACTTTAGAAAACAATATCAGGATTCAGGAGTAATCTTTGTTTTTTGTTGGTCAAAAGCCACATTTAGAATATTTCATCCAGGTGTGAACACCACATTTTAGGAAGGACATTGACATATTGGAACATGACCAGAGGACAACAGCCAAGATGATAAGGGGCTGGAAGGAAAAAACTTATGAGAATGTAGCTGCCCTCCAATATCTGAAGAGCTACCATGCAGAGGATGGGGTAGATTTCCTTAATGTTTTCTAGAAGTCAAGTAAGAAACAGTAATTTTAAGGAAGCAGATTTCAGTTGAACATCAGGAAAATTCCTTAATGGTAAGAGCTGTTCAAACAATGGAACAGACTGCCTTGTGAGGCAGTAGACTCCATTGGAAGTATTAAACAAAAGCTGGATGACCATCTGTTGGGGATGGCATGGTAGTAGATGCATTCACTGGAGATGAGGTTGGATTAGATGATCTCCAAGGTTACTTTGAACCTTTACATTCTATGAATCTAATATTTGTTTGCCAGTGTAAATCATATTGTAGTATTACCATGGCAATCTCCATATAAGAACAGGCTGGAAATTTTATGAAGTCAAACTGAATATTACCTGCCTTCCAAGTCCACCTGGATTGTATCCCATAGTGGCTGTGTACACATGGAAATACATAAAATGTGACAGTTTTCATTGCTGCTTCATATTCCACATGTTTTGGCAGGGTTCCTCAACCATCAGAGAGAACTTTTGGGGGTGGGTTTGAGTAAGAGGGATAGGGAAAGAGTAGGTGCCTCACTTTGCACAAGTGGAAATTTATGCAAGTATTTTAGTTACCAGTAGGTAGCAAGCAATTAATTCTGTGCAGCCCTTCTTCTGAATTCTGCTGACACTGAGAAGCATAAACTGCAAATCTCTGAATGCTTCTTGGGAATAAGAAATATAACGGTCTTCATTTAGCAGTTTGAAAACAGTTTAAAAGTTTATTATATTTATTGTAGCATATGTTTTTTGAGCTAATTTTTACTTCCAAGTAAATGTTTAAATTTCTGGATTTAATAGCTTCATGGTCCTTGGCTGGCTCAGTTCCATAAAACTACTATAGCCATATGAGCATTTGATCTGTGAGGTTTTATGAAATCAGGGATAAGTTCCCCTGAGAGAGTAACTCAGAGATGAGAGAAAGGGGTTAATGTCTCTCACATGATGAAGATTTGAGTTAATAGGATTGGGTGAAATGAGTGAACTGCTTTTGTAGAGAGGATGGGAGTGATCGTGGCCCCTCTGAAACCTGGGATGAGAGAACAAAGTAGGAAAAGATGTTACTTTATGAGATATGTGGGGAGGATTTTACCTTTTTCTAAGCCGTCTATCTATAAACAATCTATAAGCCATCTATCTGTAAACAAAATAAGAGCGGGAGAGGGAAAGGAAGTGAAAGTTCTTAGATTTGAATCCTATATAATGTGGGATATTCTAACGCTTTTTCAGGCTTTGTTTTTAGAATGGTGTAACGTGCTCTGAGCTCTGGAGAAAGAATAGATTAGAAATTTAAATACAAAAAAGTAAATTTCTTTCCATCTTCAGAGGGCGGTTCAGATTGAAGGAAAGAGAAGAGATGTGGCACAAGATTGAGGAGTTAGCTCGCCAGAATCCTCAGGTAATAGTTATTATGATCAGTACATGATGGAAAGTTTGGAAATATCCTCACATTCCTGTTTTTTAGGTAATAAGGCCAAATACTCTTACCATACGGAAACAACTTTGTGTTTTATTTGGGAAAATGCTGAACTAAAATCTGTGTTTAAGTCTGACTACAGCTTTAGCATGTGGTGCAAGAAGTGTTACTCTCGGCTTCTGTTTCCTGTGTATAAAATTGGAGTGTAAAGACCAAATCGTGGTAACGGGTCACATCTTCATCTGATGGGGTTTTGGCACTGATGAGCATGCATCTAAACAGTTGCTAAAACACAAACTAAACTTGGTCTAAGTTTTTCTGGACAAGTACCAATCCTAGCTTTGTTTATTCAGTCTGGCACTAGATGAGTGCTTCATAAGTTTGGTAAGTTGCTACATCAAAGGAATAAATGTGGGAAACTGCTGTTGTAGTCCATCTAGCTGAGTACTGTTTATGCTAACAGCAGGGTCTGTAAGATTTCTTAGGTGGAATTTCTAGGGGTAAAATCTGGAATCATTTCTACACATAGCATGTGATTTGTCACTGACCTATTGCTCTTCCCCAGAGTATTGAGCTACTAAAACAGCAGCTATTGTTGCTTGTCTAGTTTCTGAAAATAAGTTCATTTATATTGTTTTTACAAGTTACTGCTTCTCCATGTTTGACTCTCTCAGAACTGGAGCAATATATAGATAACATTTCTCCTGTCTATTACCTGAAAGGCAAGAATAGCCATCTTTATAGGGAAAACATATTTTAAGAAAAACTCAGCTCAAAATACACAGCTATGAAGCACCACATTTCAAATGGACCTTTTTAAAAATGTTTTTCATAATACTGCCAACTTAATTTTGAGATACAAATTTGTATCAAGAATAATTTTATAGTATTACTCCTGTATCACTGTACCCTTTTATATGGCATATATAATATACCCTCCCAGTGTTAACTCTTGTAGGAACTCAGACTTATTCACACATTGATTCCTTTAATTCAAAGCCTCTTGGAATATTGAATAAAATCCAAATGTTGAATAGGTAACAGCTGCATAAATGTAAAGTAACAACTGTGTTGTTAGGTTTTTTGCTATTACGGGATCTTTTTGATGTTTTGATATTGTAGACATGCTGCATTTCACTTTTCATTATTTGTTTAATTGGGATTCTAACACCAATGCAAGAAATAATCAGTCCCCTTTATTGTAAGGGAATATGTGAAATAGGGATGAAAGTTTTCAGCAACTTTTATATCCCCAAATCTATTTCACAAAGGGGACCATGAATTGTAATTGAAAACATTAGTGTTATATCCTTTTTTTCCTTTGGGATCTGTGTATGCGTGTAAACATTTGGTGTTCCAGTACTTGAGTTGCTGAGCTTGCATTCCCATTTTTCTGTGTGCTGTGTTCCTGCAGTACCCCATGTATTGCGCACCCCCACCTTTGCCTCCTGTTTATTGCATGGAGACGGAGACCCCCACTGCAGAGGACATACAGCTACTGAAGAAAACGATGGAAACAGAGGCTGTACAGGTGACTTAATTATATAAACCTGGTTGATCCAGAGCCTTTCTGTAGCATGTAGTTCCTGGTAACCAGTTTCTCTTAAACAAGCAAGCAAATTTTGACAGACCCTTACCTGGCTCAAAGGCAAGCTGGTCATAAATGATGGTTTCTTTGTGAAAAGGCAGAATGGGTGGAAAATAACCCTTAATTCTCAAATGGTCTAGGAAGTGTGTGCAAGGATTTGTAGGCTTCCACAGCTTAAAATTGAGAGACAATGGTTTTCAAAACATCACACTGGGTGTATTTCTGACTGCTGCAGGTTTATAAACTAACCCAGAGTTTCTGAGCAGTGGACTAGCTGATGCCCCAAAAAACAAAACACCCAGACACAAAACCTTTCCAGTGCATTCCTCTACCTGCATTCTTTTTAATGGTTTTTTGACAGTGTTTTTGTTCGTTTTACATGGCTTTTTGGAAAGAAATATATAAATATTCCAGTAACTGTGAAATGTACTAACATTCACTCAGATGCACCTAGGATTAAATAAATACCTATCAGAAACTAGAAAACAGACTACTTTGTAACTAAATTACATTTTGCATGAAAGGACAAAATCAATAGTTCAAGAGAAGAGACAGAAAGGAGATCAACCTGTAGCATTTGGGATAGTCAAGTTACATATTTAACATTTCAACAAAAGTATTTTCCCTCATTGCGAAGAGAGGACTCTTTGGAAAAGACCCTGATGCTGGGAAAGATGGAAGGCAAAAGGAGAAGAGGACGGCAGAGGATGAGATGGCTAGATAGCATCACTGAAGCAATGAGCATGAAATTGAGCAAACTCAGGGAGGCAGTGAAAGATAGGAAGGCCTGGCGCAATATGGTTCATGGGGTCACGAAGAGTCGGACACGACTTAACGACTGAACAACAACAATTTTCCCTCATGGTAATGCTCCTTGAATTATGTAGATCAGTGACACAAATCCAGCGTTGATGCATTCCAAGTCACTCATAATTACATTTGGCTTCTGAATGGGCAAAGTTGGGGTATCCACTGGGCTTAATACTGGCAGAGAAGTATAACTTGCTGCTCCTCTGCTCCTACCTTCTGTACTTGCTCTGTTTCCTTTTACTTTCACCCCTCAACTAGCATACTATCAGCTGTTTTTCTCCTATCTGAATTTGTAACACCAAGCTCTTTCTGGAAAGCTCTTTGAAAATGTTTGTGTCATCACTTCCCTGTCAGGAGATTTTTTTAAAAAAATTGCATGCCCACAGATTAAGTCCTCTGTTGCCAGAGAAAGCAAACAGAAGTAGAGTTCATAATATGAGTCAGAGGCAGAGTTCCCTTTCTTTTCTGTGACATATGTTTTGGAGCCTCAGTGGTCCCATTTTGTAAAAGATAAGTTAAAACAACAACCGCACAATATGTGGTTATATTTAAATTTCTCTACCAAGATCCTCTGACTGGTATTTCTTCTCACTTCTTAGTTTCAGTGTTGCCCATTTGTAAAATAGAATGTTGTCTAGATTGTTTCTTTCATGTTGAATTTCATTATCATTGCTGTGTGGGTATATTGATCTGTAATCATTGACTCAGCTTACTTTCTTTAATTATTAGCTTATTGCACACTTTGTTAGTATTTAATTTCTGACTGTGGTACTTCTTTAGTTGTATTGTCTGTGTGACATTGTGCCTGGATGGTATTACTTGAAGGTTGGTGCCTTAAAAGGAAATGAAATAGCTAAATATCTTAGGTTAGGGAAATTTAATTGGCGGCCTTCCAGATATTGCTAGAGCAAAGTTCTCATCTCTGATAATTGTTACCAGGGTTGATAGCTGTTAAAGTACGACATCATGTGGAAGATCACAGACCGTCCTGCCCTGCTTGCTTAGTAATTTCTATATTGATTTTTGTATTAAGAGTTGTAGACTTAGTGGCATCTGTCTGTGTCATCATCTGAAAACAGAGATTGGGTACAGTGGGCAAGTAGGTGTTCTACAGACCTGGGAGCTGCCCCTAATTAAACCCAACTTGGCCATGATTTAGTAAACTATATATAGTACCAAAGAGAAGAGGGCAAGATATCCCTTGGGAGAAATTCACAGATCCTAAAAACTGTCTTTAATTTGCTGTGTATTTGTGTTTAGATGTTGAAAGACATGAAGAAGGAGAAGGTTTTGCTGCGTCGGAAATCAGAGCTTCCTCAGGATGTCTACACCATAAAGGCTCTGGAAGCACACAAGAGAGCAGAAGAATTTCTCACCTCAAGCCAGGAGGCACTCTGACGGGCTAGGGAGCCCCTGGAGGGTACACAGAAATGCACTTTGTTCTAACGTATAGCTAGGGAATGAACATGGTGACCTGTGCCTGTCCTCCACTCCATTCTTATCTTTCAGGTTCAATTTGATTTTACATTGTACCTCATATCCCACCACACTTTCACTTACTCCTGCTTTAAATCTTCTTAAGGCTGTGTTTTGTGTGCACGTGTGATGGGAGCCTAGCAACCTGTGAGAGTATCATTCCATTGCAGGGAACATCCCAGTTCCTGATGTTGTAAAAAAAAATCTTCTGCAGTCCCAGGACCAAAGCATTGAGAGTTCATCTGTTTATCAGTCATGCGGAGCCTTTGATTGATGTCCCTTATCATACACAACCGTGTGGTCTGCGTAACAGAAACTTTATGTCCTATTGACTAAACAGGTCAGTACAGGCCATTTTCCCTTGGGAATAATGTGTTATCTACTCCCCCCCCCCAACACTTAGAATAAATAACTAATATGATGGAAACTTCAGCTGCTTTTGGTCATTATAAGTATGGGTGATAATTTTCATCCCGTATCCCTGAAATTGTGTTTGCGTTAGCAGCTGTGCATAATTCCAGATCCAGTGATCTTGATAATGCTTTCAATGACATGGTAGTTTTCACCTTCCAAATAGAGGCTTGCAGTTGATCTATGTGCCTGGCAGCTATTGTACAGCTGCTGCATGAATGTGTCACTTGGGTCTTGCTTTCTGTCTGTCTTTGTTAGGACTGGAGTGAGAGTAGCTGTTAAGCATTCTCTACTAATGCCAATCTTCCTTTCAGCTGTTGGCTTTTAAGCTCTGGCAAATCCTGAATAAATAGCTTTACGCATTTTGCATATTGAAAACCAGAGGAAAAATTAAATAATAGTTTCAGTTTCCATTTACCAACTGAGCTAGTCCTTCCTAGTTAATCCCTCTCCCCATTGCTAAATTTCTACTCCCATAATCTCCCAGCCAGTATGGTTTTACTAGATTTCACTGCGTTTGTGTGGGTTCCAGCTGTTCTAGCCCCAGCATTCCTCTATTCAGGAAATTCAAGTGCAAGATGTAGCAAAAATTCACTTTAGGGAATACATAAATTTAGGGTATTGACAGATTCCTTTGAAGTATGGCTAGCCTGAATGTAATAGTTACATTTGTTTGATAGCTCGTCATAGTTAAAAAGTTGCTGATTTAATTTGGATCATGGAAATCACAGAAGGGAAAGCCTTTACTATTCTATGCTTAAAGATCCTGTGCTCTAGCTTTGGAAACTTTGTTTCTAATGAACTTTTTCAGATTTTGGTTTTATCCCTTTACTGCTGTTTTAAGGCCTCCGTTGCTGGGAAGCAGTGGAATATCAGAGAAGTAATGATTTTGAATTGGACTGCAAGCCTTTTCCCACCCCATTTCATATTCTTCTTAAATCTTCATATGATGTAATTTTGTCTTGTCTACTTACTTATATCATTCTGTTTCCACTGTATCTTGAACAATTTGTTTGAAGTTTATTTGTTACATTTCATCTCAATATTCACCCATTTCACCTCTTCAGAGACATCTTTTAACTCTTAGAAAACTGAAATTAAAAAACAAATGGACATTTGCCAATTTTCCATACTGATACTCAAGCCACAGGCTGGGTTCATATATCATGCTAAGCTATTATTTTAACCACAGATTATTGAATAAATTGCAGTGCCTGGGCTTACCCATCATGCAAAACCAAACAAATTGCAGTCTGACATATTTCTCCTCAGTACTCTTCTCTGTGGAATTCTTCATTTTTTCACCATTTTTGTCCCCCTACTAACAGTCCATCAGCATTCCGTGGTCACTGAGCATGGTTAGTCTTCACTGGACTGTTTCTGGAGTTCTCACAAGCTTCTTTCCCTCCCCCAGAGCATTTTTACTTTGGCAACCCTTATTTTGTGCATGGTAGTTTTTTAGCTACATGAGGACAGGCACTTAGAATTGAGACTGATGTTAGAATATATGATGATGCTAACCTCCACTGTCTGCTGCCAAAATACTTTCAATATTTGTTGTTCAAGATGCTCTGTCTGGCTGTAGTTTCTCATACTAATAAGGACATCTTTTAATCCCCTTGCAAGTTTCCAGTTGAAGCAGTAAATGGAAGAAAATTAAACAGGGACTTTATTTGATTTGCAAGATGCCCCTGACAGTTCAGTGACAGATCAAACAAACATGAGGCTTCACTGAGTAGCTTGCACATTCAACCACTGGTCTTTCAAAGTGTGGTTTAGCTGTGGGAGGAACAAAGGTAAACTTGGAGCTCCTCAACTCCAAAATGTGATTGTCTGCTTATCTATTCCCTCTCAAGGTTGGGCTTAGTAAATGAGAAGGACCATAGGAAATTATCTTCCATTATCCACATGTATGCTACACAGCACTTCTATGCCCGTTACAGTTTTGCATAGGTGAAGCAGGGCTGTAATTGAGCATCATATGCTGTACACTTAGATGTAAATATAGGCTTTGTCTAATCTTTCTTTGGGATCAGGGAACTTGTGTTTGGGACCTAATATTAAAATTTAGTTTGCTGCCAATTCATTTGAGTGTCCTATGTATCTAAATATCAAAGAAGCTATGTGTAAAAGAGGTTAAAAAAAAAACCACACTTTAAGCCAAATGAGCACCTCAGCTACACAACTTCCAGTTATGCTCTACCTTAATCTAGCTCTACTTAAAAACCTTGCGTTTGTCCCTATTTCAGCTTTTACCTTTCCTACTTTTTACATGAACAGGGTTGGAGCTGCCTCTTTCATGTCTTATATAGCCCTTCCCAAGAGGGGGAAAAAGCAACTAAGTGATGCATTCACTCCCTGGACACAAGTATTAAGCTGCTTTACAATTCATTATGTACATATGGTGTACTTTATTTCAGTAGAGTATTACATAGTATGACAGTGTTGGATTTTGTACAGATGTCCCTGTATGTACAGAACTAAATAAAATGGATCTCTTGAAAAGATGATACACTGGACTGCACCTCATGGCCATGTTTAGCTCTTTAGCCTGTGTGTTATATGAAACAATAGGTAGGAGAGGAGAGGAGAAAGAAGAGACTAAACACCACAAAAGGCTTTTTTTCTTCTCAAGATTAAGAAAACAGCCTCATAGTTATAAATGCTTACTGGTGATGACCTAAGTATTACAGATAACTGATTTTCAGTTTTACCAGATGAATTGACAGGTTCACTGCTGGAGAAAGATGAAATATCTACCCAAACGTTTAGAGAAAGATAGCTTAAAATAGAATAGCTCTTGCTTAGCTGTTTTCTCTGTAGGCAGGGAGTTCACCATGGTTCTTCATTTCCATTCTGGCTTAAAGCCATCCTGACTTTGTCTGTCTTGCAGTGTTCGTTGCACCATATCCTGCCACTGCTCATCTGATATCTCATTGGCCCATGCAGGGATGCTCAGTGTAGGGAGCTTGATTCCAGCCATAGTCCTTTTCACTAACTCCACATGTTCTAAAATCAAAAGAAGGCAAAGGATGAGAAATAAACCCCAAACATAAGACAAGTCCCAGAGATTTCTATATTCATGTAGTTTTAATCTGAATGGATAAAGGAGCAACTTACCCAAGATGTCAGGCAAACAATTTTGTGTTTTACTATGCATCAAACATATGTGGCTCAATGACCAGGCACCATCCTGATTGGAATGATCTTGAGTTTAAAGTTTTGTCATTCAACCTAAAGAGACTGGTCTAATTAAGTAAACTAGTATGAAGAACTGGAAGACCAGAGATGGTTTCTGGTCCATAAAGCTTATAAAAGGGGAAGATCAAATAGCTACACAACACAAATAAACTGTCTTTTGTTTTGTTTTGTTTTTGCATGCTGCTGTTCTGAAAATACTGTTTACTCTGCTAGTTACAATAATATCAGAGAATTGCTACAAGATGATCTGAACAGCTGGAGATGAAGTGGCATAATAGCTAGTACAATATAGACACTTTGCTTACATTAAACTATATTGTGGTTGGGCTTAGAATGATATCCAATCCTAGAATGTGGCTGACCTGGCATAGAGCAAGGGAAAGAGATTAACCTTCCTTATCCTGCTAATGGCTATGGCTTCCATTGGGCCATTATGCCCTGTAGTTTTGTTTCCAAACAAAACAAGCTGTAACAGATGGCTAACTACCACAAAAGTAGATGTGATATAAGCTGTATAGTGGCTTCACATATAACATTAAGCCATAGTTTATTTTTACTACTAGAAAACTACAATTAGCTATGTATATTAACATAACTAATTATTGTTATCCAGTAGTAAACAATCCTAAATTACAGTTTACAAAACACATGGCTGAGTTCATGGACCACCCTAAGCTAAAACCAAGTAAACCACAGTATAGCTTAGCATGAAATGTAAGTCTCTATATGCAAACATACCCACAGTGCAGGATTAGGTAAGGAGAAATTAGGTTTACATCTGGACTAGTTCTAGATTGATAACATCTAAATTTAATAGAATTGTAGAGATGGAGTAACCATCTTGGCTGGAGAAGAAAAAGTAAGTGACAATGAGGAAATAGACTGCAGCTTTTTATATGCATAGATATATAAAACATATTCTGGTAGACTATCTGCACTAAAGCTCTGGAATAAAGTTGCTACAATCTACCAGGACATGAAGTTGGACATTTTGTTACATTACCTGGATCCATGGGGATTGAGTTGCGACTGCTTTGAGCTACAAGTCTCTCCTTCTCTTCCTCGTTATCACTGTCGACAGGTGGGTCAGGCAGATGTAGTCTCATTGCCTACATATGATACATAGGGCATTAAAATTATTAAGCAAAAGGTAAAAACACATGTATTAATTTTCTCCTGGTAGCATCACTTCCCACATAATGTCTTTGGAACAAAATTGCCACCTGAAGTCGCTCATTGATGTCAAAGGCTGGTTCCATGCTAGGTACTGTTAATTCATGTGTTGCTGGTCCCTGATCCGGTTCTTGGTTCAGTGGCTGGTACACGTAGCCATTATTGATACCTTCCTCCTCCTCCTCCTCTGGTTCTTCACTACTCCATTCCCCAGCAGGATCAAGAATTCCATCAGATGGTTCTTGAAGCCCCAACTCTTCATGCTCATTTGGACAGATCCTCTCTGGACCCATTCTCTGTGTAATTACTGGCTCTAAGGCCATGCAACTGGATCTGTACAGAAAAAGGAACTTGATCTCAGCACCTGGCATTACAAAAGTAGTGAATGTGATAAATTATTGGGAAAGACTGCAGGGAACCAAGCAAGAGGTATCAAGTCTTCTCCCAGCAGATTCCCTTCTAAATTATCACATATAATTAACACTGTGATTAAATACTACATGGGACAGTAGGTGTTTAGCCTGTTTTTCAGAAACTCGTTGCTCCTGTCACTGATGAATTGTTCATATGATGAGCTATAGAGATACAACTTGTTTATCACTGTTACAATTCATAACCACAGGACTGTGGAGTGATTTACAAAATACGATTTTACTTTGTTATCTATGGCCAGTTTTATACATGCTATGCTACAGCAGTTTTTAACCATTGTTTATTTAATAAACCACAATAGGCAGGGTTCACAAAACACGCCAATGCAAAACCAAATAATCTACATTATAGCTTCATGCAGCATATGATTCTAGCCTCTAATAAAATCCAACAGTCCTGCCAAACCTGTGATACCATTCTCCTAAGGAAACTCTTCAGGAAGAGTCTTCCTGCTACTCAGAACATCAGTGGAAGGCTGGTTTCTTCAGTCAGTTTGAATACAGTAATGTAACCATTACAGCTTATTCAGCTGTTAGTATTTCAAATTTCAGTCTATTGGGATATTGTAATAAGTGCACATGGGAAGGGACAGAATAAAACCTGTCCTATTTACTATGGTAACGAGTAGAATTAGCCCATGTCAATATCTCCCAATATATTCTATTTTCCTCTTCCATGTTAGAAAATAGCTGCAACTCATTCCTGTAGAAAAAAATGGAAAACCCTCACATAAAAGACATTATGACTTGCATAAAATATTTCTAGAACCCCAGCAGTGGGTAGCAAAGCCAAAACAATTTTAAAATACTTTTATATAAAATTATTGCACAAAATATCCCACTCATTCAAAACAGCAAAATTCCTAGGTTCACCATATATTTTATTATAAAGTAGGCTCACAAAAAAACGGGCAATAACTTTGGTTTTAATATGCTAGAAGACATACTTAACTTTGCAATACATTAATACTTCTCCCATTTACAAGATAAATATACCTGTTCCCAGCAACCTTGTTTATCCCACAAAGGTAGAACTAGACCAAAGCCTATTTCTAGCAGCCAGTGGGACGTCCACAAATACCATATAAAAGAATACCTACCTAAAAATCCCCTGCCCGCCCTCAGAATAAAGATGCTGGACCAGCATTTAACCATCGACAGCCTCCTTTCCCACAAATCTTGTATCTATTCCCTTTTAATACCGCCCAAACTGATGGCCATCACTATAGCTTACGGCAGTTTTTTTTAGTTTAATTACAGGCAGTGTGAAGTTATTTATCTGGATCTCCTCGAATTTAGCTTAACTGATGACTCCGAATTCTCGTACTGCGGCAGAGGGAGAAAGCCACGATAGGTATCCATGATACGTAGTTTTATGCCTCTCTTATAGTTCCCTATACTAGCCTTTTTTGTCAATTAAAAAGCCTAATCTACCTTTCAGGGTTGTTCTAGAGATTAAAACAAGGTCATACATGAGAGAATATTGATACTTAGAACTGCCCTCTACATTCCCATATTATCCCCAACGAAAGCCTCCATTTCCAGCAACGCCTGCTCATCCCATTTCACGCTTTACCAATGGGCGACATAAAGACTCCCTTGCACCTGCTAGAAAGTGCTGTCAGCAAACACCATCACCACCACTACAAAATCCTCTTCTGTCCTCACCAACACAAATTTCACTCTCTTGTTGTAAGACCGAACCTAAAAGGTCTTCACGGCCTCACGCCCGGAAGCAAGGCACATCCGGCCATTGAAAATGTCGTCATAGCTAACTGCGGCGGGAGGATTCGTAACTATGACAACGCAGCGCCGCGCTGTGAGGAGGCTTGACAACGTCGTTCGCTATGTCTAGCTCCGCCCCGCTCACGATTACGTCCTTTCTTTTTTTCTTTTTTGCGGTCTGCAGAAGCGCTGTGACAGGTAATGTATTTGTGATCAGTTCTGCAGAAAAGAAAAAAGAACAGCCCCGTGAGCGGGGCGGAGCTAGTCTGCATTAGAAACCCATGGCAAACTCTTTTTCGAGATTACGTTGAAAATGTGAATTATTAGCTCCCCTTTTCCCTGATGAAAAGCATAAGGCTGGTGCTGCAAAACACACTGTTCTCTTTAAAGGCATCAGAGGGGAAGCTTTATACTTTAGCTGCCAGCTTTGGAGGCAGAAGATGTGCATCAGACCACAAGACGTAGTTGCTGGCCTATGATCATTTCAATAGGCTACATAAATTCCAAATCTCAATTTTTTGGAATGCTGTTATTAGCTACTACTATCCTATTTATCAGACAAAGAAATGTAAAGGTGGCTTGTTTTTCAGCTACCTTAAAAGTATAATCCTCTCAAAGTAGTTTACATAGTAAAAACAGCCTAATGCAATAGTGAAACAGCAACAAACAACAATCAATTAAAAAAAAATAGTTGGTAACATCCAGCCCAGAGGATACTAAAATTAATGCAAAGCTGCCAAAGTTTAAGATCCGGACCTATGTTCAACAACATATGCATAATAATATTATTACAGATTTTGTCAATAAAGACAAAATAACATCCATGTTTCTATTCTTACTTAGAACAAAATTAAACTGTTAAAAAGTCCGGCTTCTCTTTCACCAATTCTTAACCACCATATTTGTACAACAGAGCCACGTCGAATTTTGTGTGACTAATCCATATTAAATGCCTGAACTACAAATATATAGAATCATAGTGTATAAACGGGAAGGGATCTTACAAGTAATCTAGTCCAAACCCTACACAGGAATCTACTGAAACATCTTAGACAACTCAGATGGCTATCACCTCCCCCTCCTTTAAAACATCAAGGGAAGGAGGAGTGTCCAACACTGTTCTAGGCTAATTTTTCCACTGCTCAACAATTTCATTGGTGGTTAAAGATAATCTTCATTCAATTATTGCAGGTAAGCAGCGATTAATAGATGAATTTCCCATCTTTTCAAGACGCACATTTGAGGAGAGAAACATTTTTTCCTTATATGCGCTTGGAATTTTTCTCGTGCAATCTTAACCTTTAAACGTCGCACAAAAGTAGAAGACTACATTTCCCAAGCTCCTTCAGTGAGTGGGACAACCCCCGCGCTTACGCGCCGATGCTGAACTCAGGCTGGGCCTGGATGAGGGAGAGGGAAAGAGAGATTGAGTCGCCTGAGGAGAAAGCTGGACTTACCCGGGCCGTTAGAGCAGGTGTGACCCTTCGGGGCCGCGGGTCGGCCCCGCTCCCCTCTCTCCCGGGCAGGTAATTCTGCTGAGGTAGCAGAGCGAGACTGGGTTCCTTCAGAGCCGCTGCTGAGGAGGACGCGGGTCAGCCAGGGTTCTGCCGCGGGGCAGGTGGGCAAGACGCGCGTTGACGGCGCTGGGCGTTGGAGGTGCAGTCAGACAGAGAGCGTTGCTCCGCTGGGCAGGATATAAGGGCGGCCGAGTCCTCGTGGCCGTCAGTTGCTGGGATGGCGGTGGAGGCGCGCCTCAAGGGAAAGAGAATAGTATGTATGCCGATATAGGAGGGAGACCAGACCACTGAGGGGTGTGACAGGACAGGCGCCCATTGTGAGCACTGAGAATCCTAGGCTAGAGTCTTGAAGGAGGCATCTTGGCCTTATTTTATCTGGGGCCTTCCAGATGGCCTGAACTGGAGCTCTCAGCATGTTCCCCCGGGGTCGTTGGTGAGTTAGTATGAATTAACTGTTTTGTGTGCAGACTCACCCAAGACATTGTGCTGGCTGAGGTGGAGTACCAAAAACACCCCCTCCGTAAATCAAGGTATGCAGTACCCAACGTCTGAATTATTTTGGTTTATGGAATAGAATATCTAGCAAATACTTTCTTCATGCATACAAGCATACATACCCAAATAGGATGACATTAAAAGAAATCACAATTCGCTGGCCAGTGATGCCATCAATATGAGATGCCTGTGCATCTTTAATCATCTCTAATGAATACATCTCTCTTTCCCAGATTCATGTGTAAAGTAGTTTTTAAGGGATATTTGCTAAGAACGTATTTTCTACACTGGAATGCTTATGACTTTGGGGGATCTTTAAGTATTCAGAAAAGAGGTGTTCAAAAGGAATTGCCAACTTAACGTTATCCTGGTGATTTGAACACCTATCATTCCTGATCAAGGCTGTGCTGGCTGAGTTGGATCCTAAAGTGTCTGGACCCCAGGTGTCCAGATCAAAACTGTGGCATCTAGAAGTCTTTCTGTTGTGATTTCCCCCTTTCTGCCAGGATACAACATTATGCTATTACTTTGTTTTTAGTTGTTTGCTGTGTTGTTAATTGTTTATGTATTGAATATGGGACTATCAGTATCCATGGTACCAATTTACCCAGAATTTATAATCTATAAACAATGGGTACCACAACAGAAGAGAAGGGAATAAAAGGGATAATGAGGGATAATTATGGGTAAATCATATATTTAGTTATACATACTTAGTCAGGAATGAGGATAAATCAGTGTGGATGATACTTTGGATAAGTAGGCACTAAAAAGTGTACATAATCTGTCTGATTAGAAATTTACATTTCATCCATTGGCTCATGCTAGAAATAGGAATTTTTCTTCTTCTGGATAGCAATACCTTTATTGCTATTCATATTTTAAAAACTTCCTCATATTCAGTTTTAATCCCAAATAACTAATTTGCTAGAATTCAGAGAAATAGAAAATCTGCTCTTTTATGTGATAACATGTACACACATAAATATTTTGTATATTCTCAGACAGAACAGGTCTGCAAACATTAATGTTTAAGTATTTTTATACATTTTCTGAATATCGTTATCCCTAGAAATCTGAAATTTGGGAATGGGCTATCAAACGTGCAGCAATACATATGGAATGTTCAAATGACTGCAGTTGCAGTTGAGTCAATATAAAAATTTATTCTCAGTTTGCAATTTGAGAAAAACCATGTAATGATGCATGTGTGAATGATTGTTATATTCCTAACTGAAGCCAAATAACATTTTATATCAAATAAGAATATCTGCACTTTTTTTACTTTGTATTTAAATCTAAGCATAAATCTTATCTGTGGAAAACAAAACCCAAGAACAGTATATTGGATTCCTTAGTTTGCTTTTGCTGGCGTTAGGATTCCTTGAAAGAAGATCCTCCATCCAGCAGAAGGGAAAATACATTACTTTCATTAATTTCCACTGTCCTGTGAGACTTCTTCTGTTCCTTATAATCTACTCTGTAGCTAATAATAGTACTAATACATTTTTATTTCATGCTATATTGACCTGTTGTATGTAGTTTGTTTCTAGTTACGGGACTGTTGATTATAGTATATTTGTATCTGGTTTTCCCTGCTGTCTGGTGTTATTGTGAATCTGATACATTGTTAAAAGAAAACTGCAATATAATTGAAATGTCAAACACCTTTATTCATCAGATCAAAGTGCTTTGCTGAATTGGATTTGAGCGAGGAATTCAGGACAAAAAGTACTCTTGGAATGAAAATAATGTTTCTTTAATAAGAAACCAAATGCATGCATTCTTCCATTAAGAATTGTTGTATAAAGTAGTCACAGTTTTTCATTAAGAATTTTCAGTATAGAGAAATATCAGTTGAATGTACATGTCTTATATACAAGTAGTCCTCATTTAATGACCACTCGTTCAGTGACCATTTGAAGTTACGATGATGCTGAACAAGGGGACTTACAACTGGTCCTTGTAGTTGCAGCCATCGCAGCATCCCCGCAGTCACGTAATTGGGTGCTTGGCAACTGACTTGCAATTACAACATTGCAGTGTCCTGCGGTCCCATGATTGATTGCCATTTGTGACCTTCACTGTCAGCTTCTGACAAGCGAAGTCAATGGGGAAGCCAGCAGGAGGTCGCAGATGGCAATCATGTGACCATGGAACACTGCAACCCTGTGGGATTCGCCTAACGATGGCAACGGTCACTGCTCGAACTGCCATTGTAAGTCAACAAGGTCACATGACATTGTACTTGCCAACCATGTCACTTAGTGATGGAATTCCCAGTTCCAATTACCGTCGGTTAAGCAAGGACTACCTGTAGTATTATAAAGCAATATCTGAAGTATTGGGAATATTAATGCTGCTTTCTATGGAATGGTAGGTAGGTCTCAAAAATATTTATTTTTGACCTATGTTCAGTCTTGTCTATTGAAGAAAAATCAGGGTCAGTAGTTTGAGACATCAGTATCTTGTCTATGATTGATTTTACAAAGATTATGGTATTTGAAAAATTCAATTTTTTTTAAATTTATGCCAGAACAAATAATGGTAGATAATTTGTACTTTCTGTATGAACTGTCAACACAATATAAAGCTATCTCCTAAAGTTTCTGCAACCCTATTACCTGATTAAGCAAGATCATGGTTATGTTGGTAGAATTGGAGGGCCATTTTATGAGGAGAGGTGATGGCAAATTGAATTTAAACAAGTGTTTTTGTGTTTGTCTCACTGGCAATAGCTGCTTTTTTATAGCAGTTTGTTGTTCAGATAGTGATGTTTGTGGAGTTACATCATTATTTCATTTTATTGAAAGTTCTTTTATAATTTTATTAAGTTTTTAAAAAGGAACAGTAAAAACTAATAAAAACTAATGTTGAGAGAAAGAATGAGAAAATTGGAAAAAAAGAAAATAGTAAAAATCAAAAGTGTAGAAAAGAAAAGGAGAGAAACAACAAAAGAAAAAAAAGAATTGACTTCCGACTCTCTTTGCAACAGATATAAGTAACAGTATACATCAAACTCTTGCTCTAAATTTAAAACATAACTTCCATTATTTCTATGAACTCTTATTATTTCTAATCATCAAATCCATACAACGTAATTTCATTTTTTTCTGCTTCCCGCAAAAAGTCCAAAAAAGGTTTCCAGTTAGCATTAAAATTACACAATGTTTTATCCTGAATCAAAGTCATCAATTTTGCCATCTCAGCCAACTCCATCAACTTCACCATCCATTCTTCCACTGTAGGTAATGTCTTATCTTTCCACCTCTGTGCATATCAAAGCCTCGCTGCTGTTATATATAAAAATGAAGTTCCATGATTTTTTTCCAACTGTTTATCCATCAAACTCAAAAGGAAGGTCTTGAATATCGATCTTTAAAATCTTCTGTATACAGATATGTATCTCATTCCAAATTTTTTTTGCTTTTTTACAAGTCCACTAGAGATGATAAAATGTCCTTTCTTGTTCACATTTCCAGCATACATTCAAAGTACCTTTATACATTTTAGATAACTTTTCTGGCAACAAGTACCAATGATATATCATTTTATAAAAATTCTCTTTAAGTTTATAGCACAATGTAAATTTCAGTCCTTTGTGCCGCATATTTTCCCATTGATCTATCTGTACGTTGTAGCCAAAGTTTTTAGATGTATAAATTTTCAGTAAAAATTTATACATCTTTGCAATAACATGTTCATCATTAGTACATAATTCTGCTTCAAATTCAGTTTTACCATATTCAAATTCATAAGTCCTTTTATCTATTTTAAACCTTTCTTGGAATTGTACATAAGAAAACCATTGACGCCTATATCCTTCTGATATCAATTCCTCTCTTGTCTTTAATTTAAAGTCCCTTTGAGAAAATTCCAGTACGTCACCATAAGTTAACCATTTATTTTTAGTTATCATTTCTCTTCTATAAAAAGCTTCTTCTGGTGACAACCATAAAGGAACCTTCAGAGACAACGTAGATTTATATCTGTTCCATATTCTCAATATGCCACATCTAATAAAATGATTTTTAAAATCTACATTAACTTTAACTTCATTGTACCATAAATAGCCATGCCACACAAATCTTAAGTCATGCCCCTCTAGTTACAATAACCTCCTATTTCTCAAAGTGACCCACTCTTTCATCCAAACCAAACAATGCCTTCAAAGAACACCTTCAAATTTGGGAGACCTAAACCTCCTCTTTCTTTAGCATCTTGTAAAACTTTGTACTTGATTTGTGGTTTTTTACCTTGCCACACAAATTTAGATATGTCTTTATGCCATTGTTTAAATGGAACAACAGTTGTCATAACAGGTATTGTTTTAAACAAAAATAACGTTCTAGGTAAAACATTCATCTTAATTACTGAAATTCTTCCCAGCAATGACAATTGTAGTTTTTCCCATCTTAACATATCTTTTTTAATTTCATTCCAAGCTTTAACATAATTATTTGACTTTAATGTAACTACAATGAACAAAATAATTTAATCTTTGTAATATGGTGACAGTCTGGTACCAAGAAAGAAGAAACAGGACAACTCTTAGCATGATAAGTTTGCTTCATAAATTGTCCTTTGAGAGGGGTAAGAAAGGCTTCAAGAGATAACTACCTGGCCAGGTTTACTTTCTAGCTGTGGGAAAAGTCAAAAGCATGTAAGGTAGAAAAGCTGGAATATCTGCTTCAGCAGGACCTTCTATAGTCGGACTGTAGAGCAACTTGAGTATTCACAATTTAACAGAACATTTAAATTATATAGCATGCCATAATTTTCAGTATACAGCTAGCCTAGATTAATATGTCAATTGCATACATGTTCATTTATATGAATTAAATATCTAAAATTTCTGAAAGCATTTCAGATGATAGTCTTGCCATATATTGTAATAAAAATACATACTCTCTCCACTGATCCTTTTTGTTTGGAATCTAGAAGATCACATCTAAAGATACACAGAAATTTTCCTAACAAAGTAAACAATAAAATAGGAGCTCCTAAATTTTTTGAACATAAAATTTGCTTTACTCTGCATATTGCATAAGCATATAAAATATGCAACAATTCTGCATTAAAATTATTGCAATCTCTGTATGTATAAATAATATATGGACAGAATCTACTTGATTGTTTGTCTGGCATTAATCCCTACTTATCTAGGTATAGGCTGCTAGAGAGGATGTGTTCTGTCTTTTTGTTCCCTTCGTACCTTTCTTATTGTCTCTTTTGAATGGTGTGTAAATGTGGTTTATGTCTATGTATCTATTGATGGCTGATGTGTCTGAATGCCAAGCTTCCAGGAATTCCCTGGCGTTTTTGGTCTAGGATGCTCACAGTTTCCCAGTTGAAATTATGGTTGTCCCTGTCCATGTGTTGTGAGATTAAGGAGTTTTCATTGTGTCTTTGGACTGCTAGTTGGTGTTCCTGGATGCGCTTGCATGGATTAACACCAGACAATTAAGTAGAAAACAACTCTAATCAAAGAATTACCAAGAAGACAAACAAACAAGCAGAAAAAAAAATACCCTAATCAAGGAACTACCAAGGAGAAAACCACACCCCCACCAACTCTGGCAGGGCAAGCTACTGTATATAAACAGGAAGCAAACCCCCACTCACCAGCACTGATGATGTTATCTAGTCAGATAATGAAACATCTGCAATCGAACAACCAAGCTCAGAGAGCACCAAAGACTCCGCAGAGCTTTATATATTCTCTTCTATTGGTAAAACTTGATGTTCTGGTAGCTTTGGAAATTCCTAGGAAGTTCTAGAGCAGTGTTTTTCAACTTGGCAACTTTAAGATGTGTGGACTTCAACTCCCACTGGCTGGCAGGGGAATTCTGGGAGTTGAAGTCCACACATCTTAAAGTTGCCAAGAAAAACGCTGTTCTAAATTATTCACTTACTTTTGATGTCAGAATGGCCACATAACGTACAGAGAGAAGAGGCCAAGAAGGGATAAAACCCATAGTTCCAAGGCATACATTAATGTTGTTCAAGGAGGATAAGTATTGGACTGATGGTTATTAGTATTAGATTTTTATCCTACCTTTTAAAATATATTTGGTCAACTTAAGGTGGCGAACATACCTAAAACTCCTGCCTCTTATTTTCCTCACAAAAATAACACTGTGAGGTAGGTTGGGCTGAGAGTGACTGACCCAAAGTCACCCAGGCAGCTTTCCTGTCTAAGAGAGGCCTAGAATTCAGTCTCCTACAACTTAACCACTACACCAAACTGGATCTCTCTTAGTTATTGATTGTAAGGGGAAGCTAGAATAAATTTATGAGGTAAGTGGCTGGATAGATTTGGTGAAAGCAGCATGTGAGCACAGTTTGCTGTAAACCATTTTTTTTTTTTGGTTAACTCGGCTTATATAACTGGTGACTTGTAGTGCATGACCTTTCCTTTAATTTGCCTTTCTGCATCTGGCATTCTTATTAATGGGCCTTGACAGTTTCTGTTTCTTGTGATATGTCATTTTAGTTACTCCGTCTCACTAAAGGGAGATATTGAATCAGAAAAGCGGATTAAAACACCTGTGGTGTGTTGTCATAAAATCTGTCACACTTCAACCAGTGGCAAAAGGAAAGTAGAGGTACTTGCAAGGATAGAATATCCAGTAGTTACTGAGGAGGTCACATGACAGCAGCTGATCTGAGGTCCTGCTCTGAATGCAAGATTGGCAGCATTTGGAGGGAAGTGAAGGGAAGGGTGGGGGGTGGCTTTACATTGAAAATTTTATGATGCAGTGGTTTCACTTTGCAATATGAATGGGGCTACAGTAGCCAAACAGTCACAAGTCAGGCTGTGCAAAAGTGTTTCCAGTGTGTAAATGAGAAATATGTCTTATTATTTGATACAAGAAATGAACTTGATTAGTACATTAAGACGTGAAAAATTGTGGAGGGATCAGAGGCCATACTGCAACCACCCAACATTTTGAGTTTTGCAGGAGGCTTTCTGATAACACCATGATTTCACTGAAAGAATGGGGCCAATTTGGGGGTCTTTTCTTTTGTTGTTTGTTTTTTTAACAGTGAGAATAGGACTGGAATGCCTCATGAAAGCAAACTGCTTCCATTCTTACTTGAAATTCACCTAACTCCCTCCATAAAGACCCAAAATCATACCACCTATATTCTCCAAGGTCTTCTATTCCCACTTATCCCCACATTTTTCTTAAAAAGAAAAATTGCAGCCATTTTGCTGCTGAATTTTGGGACACTGTCTCTGAGGGATTACAAATGAGGTACTAAAGATAATGAGCCAAATTTATTTATTTATTTATTTTCTATAGCTGCCCGTCTCAACCAGGTGATTGTGGGCAGCGAACAACTCTAAAACAAGTAAAACAATTAAAAACAATACAAAAATAAATATATAAAGCAGCCCAGAAAATTATCATAATATCAGTATAGCCAGGAGATGGGGTCCTTAACACATTCGAGGCCCCAGGCCCAGGTACATAGCCAGGTCTTTAAAGCCTTACAGAAGGCTAACAGGGTTGGGGCCATCCTAATCTCTGAAGGGAGGATGTTCCAAAGGGCAAGGGGTACAGCAGAGAAGGCATGTCTCCTGATCCCTGCCAACTGACATTCCTTGGCTAATGGGACCTACAGCATGCCCAACCTGCTGGATCAAATTGGATGGGTAGAAACTATTGGGAAAAGATGGTCCCTCAGGTAACCCAGTCCCAAGCCATGCAGGGCTTTAAAGGTGACAACCAGCACCTTGAATTGCACCTGGAAGCACACCAGCAACAAATGCAGCTCACGCAGTAGTGGTGTAATATGTGCTGCATATCCAACACCATTTACTACCCATGCAGTCGCATTCTGTACCAGTTGAAGCTTCCGAATGCTCTTCAAGGGCAGCCCCATACAGAGCATGTTGCAGTAGTCTAAGTGAGAAGTTATGAAGGCGTGGGTGACTGTGAGCAAGGCCTCCCGGTCCAGGAATGTGCACAACTGGCGCACCACCCAGAGGTGTGCAAAGCTTTCCTAGCCACAGCTGCCACTTTCTCTTTGAGGAGGAACCAGGAGTCCAGGAGAACCCCCAGATTGCATACCGGGTCTGTCTGGGGCAGTGCTACCTCATCCAGAACCAAAGATGGAAAAGCCTTATTCCCAGAAGGTCCAAATACCCAGAGCCGCTCAGTCTTGCTTGGGTTGAGTCAAAGTCCATTGTGCCCCATCCAGACCCCTACAACCTCCAGACACAGGGACATGGCATCACTCAGAGGGCCTGGGGTGGAGATATAACACTGGGTATCATCAGCATATTGATGATACCTCACCCCATACTGAGAGATCACCTCACTCAGTGGCTTTATGTAGATGTTAAACAGGAGAGAACCGAGCCCTGAGGCATCCCACAAAGTAGGGGCTGTGGATTGGATCTCTCCTTCCCTATCAACACTGACTGGAATCGACCCTGGAGGAAAGAGGAGAACCAATGCAACACAGTGCTGCCCACCTTCAACTCCTGAAGCCGGTCCAGAAGGATACCATGATCAATGGTATAAAAAGCTGTTGAGAGGTAAAGAAGGGCAAGAATGGATGCGCTACCCCCATCCTGCTCCCGCCAGAGGTCATCCAAGAGTGCAATCAATGCTGTCTCAGTCCCAAACCCTGGCCTGAACCCTGACTGAAAGGGATCCAGATAATCCACTTCATCCAAGGTCCTTTAAAGCTGCCATGCAATCACTCTCTCCACAACCTTCCCTAAAAAGGGAAGGTTGGAAACTGGATGAAAATTGTCCAGGTTGGTTGGGTCAAGTGATGGCCCCTTGAGGAGGGGGCGCACCATCACCTCCTTAAGAGCCAGTGGGTCCACTTCCTCTCTCAAAAAGGAATTGACCACCGCCCAGACCCAATCACATGTCCCCTCCTGTGCAGCTTTAACAAGCCAGGAGGGACACAGATCTACCACACAAGTGGCCAAACTAGCACCTACAAGGGCCCTTGTCCACTTCCTCAGGTTCAATGGGCTCAAACTCCCCCCAGAAAACTGTACAAGACTTGGCCCCTGTAACCACCATAAACTGTGACTTAAGGCCAGAGTCCAACGTAGAGCGAATATGAGTGACCTTATCCATTAGATGTACAGCATATTCCTCACAGCGACCCTGTAGGTGAACCTCAGTATAATTCCCTCCAAGGAGGGACCGAGTCACCTGAAATAGGGCCGCTGGGCAATTATCTGTGGATGCAATAAGGGTGGAGAAATAATTACATTTCACCACCCTAAGCACACAAGTTAGACTCTAATAGTGGCTCTAGCTCATGTTTGGTCATCTTCACTCCTCATCTTTCAGCAGTGGAGCTCTAGACGTCTCTTAGCCCTTTTAAATTCCCTCAGCTCTTCTGTGTACCACTGAGTGTGTCAGGAACCATGGGCATGGAGAGGCTGCTCAGGCATGATCCAATCCAAAGCTGCAGTCCCTCTACCATTCCAAGTGGCCACCAAGGCTTTGGCTGGACTGAGTAGCAGACTTTCTGGAACAACCTCAAGCTCCCTTTGGAATCCAGTTGGGTCCATTAGTTGCCTGGGGCAGGCTGATCTAACAGGTCCAGCCTCCCTATGGAGGGGGGTGGTACCAGAGAATTGGAGGCTCACCAGGGAGTGATCTGACCATGGCATGGGAAAAACTAATATCTCCCCCAAATCCAAAACACTTTGCTGCTGCTCTGACAGAAAAAGCAGATCAGGTGTATTGCCACTATTATGTGTCAGGTTCTGGATGACTTGGGACAGGCCCATGCCTGCCACAGAGGCCATGAACTCTGAGCTATCTCTGACCCTACACCCAGGGAAGGCAAATTAAAGTTTCCCAAGACCATAAGTCCAGGGAACTCACCTCCAACCCAGCTACAGGGTCAAGAAGCTCAGGCAGGGAAGTTACTATGCAGCAGGGAGGCTGGTACAATAGCAACAGTCCCAACTGATCCCTTTTAGGACCCAACTTAACAAATAGTATCTCGCACACAGCAATCTGATGAGCAGGGCCCCTGGATGCCTTCCAGTTATCTCGGATGACCACTGCCACCCCACCTCCCCTATCCCTCGGGTCTTGGCTGGTACCATACCCAAAAACTGGCTGGGCATATCTCAGAAAGGGGAATCCCCCCCCCCCCACTGCTCCTGTCCCAGCCAGGTCTCAGTTATGCATGCCAGATTGGCCTTTTCATCAACAAGTCATGAATAAGAGTGGCCTTATTACAGACTGAGAATCTTTTTTTATAATAATTTTATTAAATTTTAAAAGAAATACAGTAAAAGCTAACAAGAACTAATATTGAAAGAGAAAATAAGAGAAAGAAAAAAAAATTGGAAAAAAGAGAAAGTAAAGATTGAAAGTGCAGAAAGCAAGAAAAGAAAGAAAAGAAAAAAAAGAATTGACTTCCAACCCTCCTTGCAACAGATATTAGTAACAATATACATAAATTCTTGCTTTAAATTCACAGATTGCTTCCATTATTTCTATTAACCCATATTATTTCTAATTATCAAATCCATACAACATAGTTTCATTTTTTTTCTGTTTCCCACAAAAAGTCCAAAAAAGATTATATATATAAAAACCTTACTGTTGTTCTATATAAGAACAAAATTCCATAACTTTTATAACAAATATATTTTAACCTTAATCAAAAATAGATCCATTTTATAATCCAACTTATCATTTTCTCTAACCCCCCCCCCAAAAAAAAATCTCTCCCCACTTATACACAAATCTTTAGAACCTTGTCATTCAACTCTGGTCACAAGAAAATCCCATTAATAACTACCAGAAACCTCAACATATATATTAACCATGGTCAAATAAGTTTACTTTATGAATCTTTTGTTTACTTTTAAAAAACTTGATCTTTAATCCTTTCAAATAGTATCCCCCAAACTGATTTCTTATCATTTTCTGTTTGTCTCCTCTCAAATACAACTTTCCTGATGTAATACCTTCTCTTTGCAAATGCAGGATAAACAGACTGTCCAAATCACATTTCTGTTTCATTATTTGTATGTCCTCTTGTATTATTATATCATCAGTTGGTTTTAGTTGTAAATCCATTTTGGCTTCTTTTTCCATATCACACTTCTTTCCTCTCAGCTCCAGCAAAGCCAAATTTTCTGATCCTTTCTCCAATTCAAGATCTCTGGTCTCTGCTTTATTCTCCAGCACTTCTACTCTTTCAGTAACCTGCTTTGTTTTTATCTCTCTAGCTATTTGTTTCACATAACTGTCCATCCTGTCTGCTCTTTCTTCCATTTTTTTCCCCAAAGTTACAAGTTTGGCCCCTAATTCATCAAACATTTGTTTAAGCAGATTTGAAGCAACCCTTTCTTTCAGTATTTTCCACGTAGCCATACTCTTTTTATTTTTTCTTCCCCTTTACATCAAATATATTAAATGCAATTGAAAATAAGCAGATAGTTCGTGCCCTGTGGAGTCTTTCAAGCTAGAACTGCAGGCAAACATCAAGGAAAACACAGAGGGATCAGGTTACAATCTTCTTCTGCTTTAAAAACCCAGCCAATCCACAAACATGATCCAACAAAACAAAAGGCTTTCCCATAGAAAAATCAAACCTCTTTATTACAAATGGAGTTTTGTATAGAAAAGGGGGGAAAAACAATCTAGAATAAATAAATCTTCTCTTTGCACTATAAATCTTTTAAAATCCAACTTTCATCCAGCTTTTTGCAAATTTTTCAAAGTCAAATTAAAACTCTGTTTCTACTTTTAAAAATGTAGCCCCAAAAATAAGGATAAGCCCCAAGAGACTTACTAATCTGTTGCAAAGGAAGGTCTCTCTTAGACTGAAAGATAATCAGAATCCAAAGTGTTTAGAAATGGGGTCAGTCAACTCTAGTGTTCAGAGAAAGGCTGCACCACAGCTGAGAATGAAGATGGATCCCCTGCCTTCCTGCCCTCAACCCAAAAGCCTGTTGCAGAGGCTCCCTCTGCTATTAGCTTCTGAGGAACAGTCATCCAGAGATCTAATGGGGTGATTTCACACTTCTTCCTTATCCGGAGCAAGATGGGTGACCAGCACTTGCTGCTAGCCACTGATTAGCTGGGATGCTGTCTCCTGCTGCTTTCAGAGGCATCTAAACTTCCATTAATTCCCCACCGGAAGCCCCTGACAACCCAGGGTCTTGAAAGTCTGCCATCCAGGGCCCGGGAGCAAGTTTGGGGGGCTGGAATGCACCACAGGAACAAAATACCTGTGGCTCAGTCCCCCCTGGTGGCCCACCTCCCATCTCCCATCATTCTTCCTTCTGACTGTCACTACTGGGATCTTACAACCTGCCCCTCTCTTCAGAGCCCTCCCTTGCCTGTGAAGGTCCATGTCCTAGTCCGCAGCCCCCCACCTTACACACACAATCCAAACCAACCAACCAAGGGGCTCCCCTAATACTAGAGACACTTCTGCATAGCACTCAGTGCCTCTAGACAATCAAGGACCTGCTTCAGCCATCCCATATACCAGTCTAACAATGCTCTTCAGTCAGTCTCCTCTCACTAGACTGCTGAGGCATCTAGTTATACAAAACCAATGATCCAAAAGCCTCCCCCTTCCCGGCTCTCACCCATGGGGAGTAGATAGAATCAGTCACAATCAAAAGCCCTCCAACCAGATGTTAAGTCCAATTCTCAGTCCAGTCTTCTCAGCAAATCTTCTTGGATCTCACTGACTACCATTAAATTAACCCATGCGGAGATGATTGTCACAGTGCCTTCCAACTCCACCCGATCGCATGAGGGGAAGAGCTGCAGCCACTTGCTCCTGTTCTATATAGATCTGCTAAAAACATTGCAGCAATTGTTCTTTCATAGTAGATTTGAGCAAATGTGACAACATGCAAATGATTTTCAGAAGTCATCTTAAAACTTAATGGAAATAAAAAAGAAACATTCCATTCTTAGAACTGTGATATAGTACTCTAATTCAAATATGTGGTGGGCCCATGCTGTCTACAATTCTGGTCACTGCACTAAAAAGGATATTATAGAATAAAACAAAACAAGAAAACAGCCTTTACAATTGGTGAGGGCTCTGGAGTAGCTTCCCTATGAGGAAAATTACAGTAGTTGGAGTTCTTAGCTTGGAATGAAAGAAGATGAGGTATGTGAAATCATGCATGGCATATGTACTATTGGTAAGAGAAGTACAGAAGGAAATGCTTTTTCTACAATGCATAATTAAAACTCTACTGTAGAGTTTGTTGTCAGCAATTCATGGAGGAGCAGGCTATCAGTGGTAGCTAATATTGAAGGCTGTTTACTGTTTCTTGAATCATAAGCAGCATGGCTTAAATGGACAGTTGACCATTGTGTGGCACAATGCTGGATTTCATTCATTCATTCATTCATTCATTCATTCATTCATTCATTCATCAAATTTATATAGCTGCCCATCTCACAAACAAGTGACTCTGGATGGCATACAACAAGCCTAAAAACAGTTAATAAATACATCATCATCATCATCATCATCATCATCATCAATCACTCACATAGTCAGCCAAATGTTTAGACTGGATTTGGCATTTTTATCCACCTATCAAGTCCTTCCCAAGGACCTGGGATAGGCAGATGTTGTTTGATAGTGTTAAAGGTATCATCTCAGGATATAAGCTGTTCCAAGTAAAGTTGCCCCTTGCAATTGACTGATGGTGATTTTGTCAATGCCAGTGGTGTTCAAGTGTTCAAGTGCAATCCCATTCCAGTTGTTTTGGGATTGCACCTAATGTGCCTATAACTATTGGTACTATCTGCTTTCCTTGCCAGAGTCGTTCTATTTCTATTTGCAGGTCTTTGTATCTGTGATTTTCTCCAGTTCTTTCTCTTCTATTCTGCTGTCTCCAGGTATTGGAATGTCCACTATCCAGACTTTTTTGTCTTTCTTACCAACAATTGTTAAATCTGGGGTGTTGTGACAGGTGCTTGTCTGTTTGTATTCTAAAGACCCAGAGCACTTTAGCTTCTTCATTTTCTATTGCTGTGTCTGTTTTGTGGTCCCACCAGTTCTCGCTTGAGGGAAATGGTATTTCTTGCAGATATTCCAATGCACCACCGTTGCTACTTTGTCATGCCATTGTTTGTAGTCAGTCTGTGCAGTCTTCTTGCAACAGCTAACTAGGTGGTCCGCTGTTTCTTCAGCTTCTCTGCAAAAGTGACATTTGCTGTCTGTTGCTGTCTTCTCGATTCTGGCTTTATATGCATTTGTTCTTAAGGCTTGGTCTTGTGCAGCCAGAATTAGCCCCTCTGTCTCTCTCTTCAACTTTCCTGATATTATTATTGTTGTTGTTGTTGTTGTTGTTGTTGTTCATTAAGAACTATAAAAGAATCAACCTAAAAGAGAAAAAAAATATTGGGTGAAGATGTTAATAGTAGTGGAGCCACCTCAATAATTCACCAGTTCCCCGGGGTCCCCAGGTCTGCAAGACTGTTCTGATTTTATGAAAGCAATAGCATAAAAGTGAGCCCTGGTTCGTTGTTTATCCCAAGTCTTTTAGATGTTCACAAATTTGCTGCCTCGTTTTATAAGTGACTCATGCTAGCTAGCTATCAGTCCAGAATTGTTAGAACTGAACCTCATCATAGATGGTCACTAATTAGGCTTCTGTAGATAGAAGATGGATAGGCTTCCATATCCTGCTATCTTGGAATAATTATCCAAAAGAATGAGTCAGGAGTCAGGGGTGCGAAAAGGGGCTGGATAGTTATACTTATGGATGTAATAGTGTGTTGGGTTGTGCCTAAAATAGAACAGTCAGTATGGACAGCTTCAACCCGTCCAGAGCTATTTTTAAGTACTACTGAACCATGTGGTAAAACTACAACCTTTCAGGTTTGATATCTGGAAGAACTAAGACAACAGCATGGTAGGGAATTTATATATTATTGAATATAATTCAGAGATGGAGGGATTAGAAAAGTAATAGGGATGGAGGGATTAGAAAAGTAAAGGTTTGTTACTGCTGTGAATTATTAATAGTATCAAAATTGTTTATCTCTTGCTAGTCTAAAATGTAACAGAGTTTTTGGCATATATTAATTGCTACAACTGAAAATTACATGCTTAGGACTTGCAGTGTTATTAAGAAGCCAGGCTGTTTAAGTTATGCTGCAAAGCTGGATGTACTTTTGCAATGTATTATTTTTATTTTGATTTCTTCTGTATCTTCTTAGAGCCCAAAAATCAGTTATAAAATGTAGTGATATCATGTTAAATTCATTTTGTTGGTTTTACTTATTTTCTAGAGTAGTTTTGCTTGTTTCTTTTGATGCTACAACCTTTCTTCTCTATATTGCTATGTACAAAATTTAGATTTTAAACTCATTGAAACAGGTCCCTACCATCCTATATTTTTTAAAGCATCAAGTATATTGTTGTTACTCTATAAATTGAGAAATGTGCTGAGCACCTCAGGTCTGAATAACATTTCTAAATGTTGCAACAACCAAATTATGTTATGGTATGAGGTTATTATGATTTGCATAGCTGAAAGCATTTTGGAAACTTTTTGTACTCAAGCCTAATTACAGTTTAGACATTAAAATAGTTTTTCAAACTTACTATGTAACCAAAACTGATTTATTTGAAACATCACTTTCTCTCACTTTAACTTGTAATTGAGCATGGGATGTCTCTCAACTGAACATGTAATTGAGCATAATAATTAACATTTGTGTTCCCAGGTTGGCAAAATAATTTATTTAAATTGCCAAAATTCCAAATAATTTATAATATTGGGGCAGTACAAATATAAGAATAAGTGTACATTTCCTGATCACTTTCAGTTTTGACAGGAAGGGCTGAACAAGCTTGGGAATGTCTTCTGTGGCACTGTGAGTTATATAACTTTACATCTGAATATCTAATTACATTTGAAATTATTTTCCTAATAACCCATTATCTGAAGATAAGAACACAACTTGGCATTATATTCTGGTTCAGAAAGCAGTAAATCAGAGTTCTCAGAACAGACATATAATCACAGAGTGCCTTTGGTATGTTGAACCTCTTCTACTTTTGGTTGGAACCAGGTGGAAGTAATAGGCACCAGGCATAAATGTGTAAGCTTCCTTGATCCTGATTCAGGGGAATTCTAGTTTATGTTGTGCTTGAACCAGGCCAGTAAGGACAAATAATTGTTTGTCATTGGTGTTCAACAAGAAGAAAAGACAAAGGAGAAAAGAGAATGGCAGAGAAACTGTGTGTTCTGAGGGATTGCATATTCAGATATGATAGATGCAAAAGCAATCTGCTGAACAGCTGCTAATTTCAATTATACATCCAGAGAGCTGCTCATTAACCATTGGGTGATTGAGTGATTGCTTCCTATGGAGTAAGCAGAGACTATAGAAGGAATATAAGGTACCTCTGTTCCACTGGGTTAGTTTACTGAGAGAGTAAAAAAAAAAAAAAAACTTTTCTAGGTGAGTTTAAGGAGGTGTTCCCAACAAATTTTCTATGTAAGTGAATAGCTTGCTATGGCTAACATAGGCACAATGAATGAAATGCCTTCTACTGGTGGAACCTAAGAAACAAAAGTGAAGATGAATGGACAGGGTCTGCAGTTGTGATCTGCAGTGGTTGTGGCATTTTTTGTTTGTACATGTAGTTGAAAACAACTTGGCATACATTTGTAGTGAGTACTGCTGTGGAATTTTTCTTAGCAAGAACAAAGACACGTTAATTGTGTATAGGACAAGTAAAATGAATGTGAGAAAGTAGATAATGGCATCAATGTTTTGTCTTTGCCTCGTGGAGAGAAAGATTCCTAGAAGCATAAAGATTAGATAAAGGGTTGAAATTTAAGATGGGAACTTGTTTATAGTATGTGATTGGCTTACAGAAACTGTGCCTTTGAACAGTTACAGAAACTGTTGAATAGTAATGAGTATTCTGTGGTTGTATAAAAAAATGTTAAATATTTTTCTGGGTTTTCTCCTGTAAAGCTTTGCTGGGGGGGGGGGGGGCACCTCTTCTAGAATCTTGCTGAATAAAATTACCTTACTTTATTCCCTACATCTGGTTAATTGGTGAATACAGAGAGGAATGAATAGTGCAAGCTTGTAGCGGTCCTTGAAGAAAAAGTCAAAGGATTAAGGTAATGACACATTTGAGTAGGTATGCTGATTTATCATTTCAAAAACAGGAGGCACAACAGCTAAAACTGACAGAGGAAGCAACCCTCCAGAAGAAGAGAATCAAAGAGCAAAACCTGTGCAAAAGTGACTAAGAGAAGCAGATATTGCGCACCACAGGAATTCAGACACAGTTTTCAGGCCTCACAGAATAAACAGGCTCTAAAACTTCAGGGAAGGAAGAGAAGACATAGAAACAGCCCAATATATCCCTGAAAGGCAGAAGGATGCAGCTGTTTCCTCCAAGAAAATCAACAGAACCGTGGTGACTCACTACAACAAAGAATTGAAGGATGGGTGCTGACTAGACACTACAGCTTGTTTATGCTGTCAGGTGCAAAGATCAGAAATGTGACAGAACAATTTCTAAGACTTATCAAATCCAGTTGTAATTATGCCTTTCTGTAATCCACATGGAGGCAGATGGTAGTATAAACCACAAACACAACCAAATAATTATGATGTTTGATGATCTTGGAAGGTAGCTTAAAATCCTAAAGGTTTTTGTATGATGTCATCCAGCCTTGCAGTCCATTGAATAGAATTGTAAACAGACAGAAGAATACCACTGTGCATATACTGTCCGTAGGAGAGAAATAGTTTTGAGGATCATGGAGTGCATTATTTGGATAGTGGACTGCCAACAGAAAATGCACTTGGCCAGAATATGGAAGCCTTAATCAGGATGACCTAAGCCCTGTGAGGGTTGTTTTTTTTTAATAATTTTATTAAGAATTATGAATGAAAAGAATAAAAAATACAAACTACAAAAAATACAGAAAAGAAAAGAAAAAGTGTGAAAAAGAAAAGAGAAAGAGAAAGAGAAAAAAGAAAAGAAAAGAAAAAAAGACGTTACTTCCTCCTTCATCCCAGCAAGTAGAGACAGTTTTAATAGTTGATCACTGTCTCTAAATACAACATAATCTCTCTTCACCCCATAGTTCATCTCTTAAGTAAAAAACAAAATCCAAATGTTTCATCAATCATCAGCAAAAGTCCAGTAAGGGCAACCAGATATAACTAGTTTTCTCTTTTAGCCCTGATCAAATAAGCCAACTTTGTATTCCTTTTCTGAGTTTTTAAGAATCTTGTTTTTTAACCCCTTCAGAAAGAGTCCCAGAACTAGTTTTCTGTTTATCTGTTTTTTTAAGGCAAAAATCTTTCAGAACTTTAACAGATTTCTTTTGTATATCCAATAAGTAAAGTTTGTCCTTTTGTTTGTCACTTCTAATAAAGTCCTTCAAGATTTTAACAGAGTGCTTTTGTGTATCCAGTAAGAAAAAGTTAGCCAAGTCAGTTTCCTGGTTCAGTGGTTGTACATCTCCTTTAGAGAATAAGTCTAAGCCCTTTGAGGGTTGAAGATGAATGCCCTGAAATGAGAACCTTAGTCAAAGGCTTGTATATTATAGGAGGATTCAGGAGTGTTGCTGTAATATTATGTTATACCAACCACATCAAAATAGAAAGAACATTGGCTTACGAACATTGGCTTGGTCTTCACACAGAGGGTGGAAAGCAAGTCTTTATAACACATCCAATGGTGCTTGTTCCTATTCTTCCAGATACTCAGGACATATAGAAAGGAATTTAGGTCTACAACTTTTACTGTTCACCTACTAAACAAAAGGCTTCACTCATGTAAAGGCTGAAGCTGGTGAGGTGGGAATCAGTAGTACTCAGGGCATATAGAATCATGCTGTAAATATAGAACTAGTATATTTCAAGGTTGGGAAAAGAATAGCCCAAAGTCTTTTGACTCAAAAAGACAGGAAAAAAAGGCTTAAGATTAAACCCTGGGACTGACCTTAATTGAAGTCCAAACTGACAAGAAGAAAGAAGACTTACAAACTTTTCACAGGCTACACAGTGCCAGCTCAGGCAAACACATTTTTTCCTATTCTTATTGGTTAATGATTAAGCTGTTAAATAATTTTATTTGAGGGAGTTGTGTAACTTCCCCCCCCCCCGCCCCTTATCTAGACAGTGGACCTCTTGTGGGCCAGAATGAAAATTTCTTCCATACTTGATCAAAGACATATTTAGCAAGAGCAGGATCCATATGTATGCTCTCAGACAGATGACCTTAAGGATTCCTTCTTTTCATCTTCCTTCTTTTCTTGGGTACTGGGAGAATGACTGGCTATACATTTTTTCTTCATAGAGGGAAGAAGTCTTAAATATGCCATGCCACATTTGGGACATTTGAAATATCCATCATCTTCTCTATAAGGTGCCCTTTCATTTACATTGATGTCAGAGCCTATGTGTCTACTTGTCATACTTGTCCCAAGCTTCTCACAACAAACTGGATTCTTTTATCCCTCTCCTCTATCCATAGGGGATTTGAGACCTTATTTTCTTTTACTTTGTTACTGATTGGCATGTGTCAAGTTTCTGGTACCATTCTGGTGGTAGTTGGTTTCTTTTCTAAGAGGATTAATTTCATTCCATTACAATCTTCCCTCTGTCTCTGAGGCAGTTATCTTTCAAATTTTCTGGAATCATTGCTTACCCAGTCTCATTTCTGACAAAGGCCCATAATTCACAACACGTTTTTGGAAAGATGTATTTCAGCTATTGTACATAAAGTTCCATCTTCCCTCTATCATCATCAACTAACTAACCACAATTAGATCCTGAAACTGAGAGGACATATGTCACCTTGGTGTAACAACTCTGTTGTATATAAACATCCAGCATCCCAACTTCCAGCATGTAGCCTTTTCTTTATGGCTTAAATGTCACCATGCTTGTGGTGAAATGCTTCTTGGCTGTCCTCTTTTCTGAAAGAACTGCAAGCCATTTAGCACCTCTTGGACCAAGAACTCCCACAAGAGCTTTTCTGACAATTTTCACCAAGAATCACACACATATTACTTCTGGAGACCACATCTGACTTTGTACCAGATTTCTATCTTTCATACAACAGTCTAAAAGGCTAGATCCAAATACTATTTCCTGTAGTTGCACACATCAAGCCTGTAGCTTTTCATCTGCAGCTTCCAGTCTCACTGAAAATATCATCCAGTTTTCTAGTCTCTCCTGGTCCTGGAATATTTTTGCTCCACTACATCCCCTTGTTGGGGAGAAGAAAGAATTGGAGATGGAATATATTCTGGACTCCCATAACAGAAGGAGTAGATTGGAATATTTGATTCATTGGAAGAGCTACCCAGATACTGAAAAATAATGAGGAGCAGCAGAGGACTTCTTGCCCTTTGCTTCCTTTGACAGTTCCATTTGCAGTACCCTCACAGGCCCAAATCATTTAACTAGCTGCATTTTTCAACTATTCTGAAGGAGAAGAGAATGGTTTAGGGAAGAGGAAGGAGACCTTTCTATAACCACTGAAAATAAAAAGATGGTAACTGCCCCATCTAAGGTTGAGGGAAAGAGTTCTGGAATGGGAGGAGCTTCTGATGAAGAAGTACAACTAATGGACCTCCCCCCCCCCCCCCCCCCGCTTCCTGCTGTCATAATAAAGAAGATACAGAAGGACCTCAGAGAAAATTCCCTTTAACTGCTGCTGGAGAAAAAGTAGAAATTCCTCTCACTTTTCCAGGGAGGAAGAAACCTCACCAACTTTGGACAGAGGAAAAAAATGGAAATGTATCTCCTTCCTGATAATTCCAAGACAATAGGAAGGAGTGGTAGAGAAGTTTGAAGGTGGGAGGTTTTATCAATTCCAGCTGACAAAAAAATGAAAAGCGGGGGGCACAGTGCCTTCCAGTCTTAGAAGGAGGGGGAGATGCACCTGGGACCTACAGATCCAATTGAAGGGGGGAAGGAGAAATGAGACAGATGGGTAGTAGAAGGGCTAATGCTGATGAGACATGAAATAGTATTACTGAGAACAGATAGAACTGTTGTATACACATGGAGTGGGTGCATTAGAATCTCAAGGCTGAGAAAAGCAAATGTCTGCTGACTTGAAAGGATGGGGAAAAGGCTTAAGATGACTTACCTAACTATATAAGTCCTTGGCAATTGTATTGTAATTAGTTCCTGAATATGAGGTTTGAGTTTCTGAAAGAATAGAAATTTATGGCTGTGCCTGGTCTGAAATCTGGCAATTCGCTTGTACACATGTACCATACATACCTATCAACTCAAAGTTTAGCTGGTAAGATAGATTTGAGTTCCAGAAGAATCAAGGTAGGAAGCCCAACATGCATAGTACTTCATTCTGTGTGATTGCTACAAGTACTACGTTCCCACTTTTAAAACTTCCAACTAGTATTCTTCTCATGTTTACTGGTACTTATCCACTTGAATGCTATTGCTTCATCCAGTTCACATGGGTATCATCTCTTGTTTCGAAAATCATCCTTTGCTGAGTCTTCTTAGAAATCTCTCTTCTGATATTCTTTCACATCTTGCATAAGCTGAAATGTTCAGATCAAATCCTTCTGCCTGTATGGCCTGCTTTGAATGGATCTCATGTATTCCATCTTTCATACATGTCCATCCACACTGTCATAAATACATGGCACATGGTTGTGTGTGCATATACGTATGTATATGTATGTAAAAATCAAAGAGCTACAAATCAAATTATGTGATAAGTATATTGCAAAACTAGTAGCAATGTAGACAAGCATTTATATGCTAATGATCAGAATATAGTAAATGATGAACTTCAACTCTTAGTACAGGAAGGTAAACATGATTTAATAGATATAAAAGAGACCTTTTAGAATGAGTCTATTATAGTATCTATATCTATATATCTATAAATCTCTCTAATGCATAAACTCTGCATAATATATATAGCATTCTATAATAGTTGAAGGATGCTGTTTGTTTAAAAGGAATAAAAATAGTAGAAAGAAAAATCACTTGCACTGTTTGTGAATGATACTGCAGAGAATATTTGAGTTAAAATAAATGGAGGAACATGTAAAAGCTGTATATGTTGATGTCTAACTATTGCTTGCCCAGCCAAAGAGAACATATGGATGATACCTTCCAAAATTAACTAGTAGATATTTCAAAGAGGGATAGTGTACTAGTGATAGCAAACTTTACCCCAAAATCTATTGGGGGACAGATTCGTCCAAGTTTGGTCCGTCCAGGAAATTCCTAACTTGTCTTGTTGAAAACTTTCTCATTCAGAGGATGGAAAATGAGGATCAGCTATCAAAAGGAAGGGTGTGGTAGAAAAAGTGAAAGAACACAGAACTTTGGGGAAAGTGACCATTTAATACTGGAGTTCTTTCCATAAGAGAAACTAAACCTGAATGTAATCGTATATATAACTTGGACTTCAAAAAAGTAGATTTTACTAATCTCAGTAATGATCCATGGGAGAAGAAACTCATGGAAAATGGAATTCAAGATTGTGGGAATTCCTAAAACAGGAGATACTAAAAGCATAATTGGAAATAATTCAGATTAAGAAGAAAATAGAAAAATAAGACAGTCTGGCTGCATAAAAATCCTAGTATAAATCTGAAAATAAAAAAGGAGATATATAATAAGTGGAAAGAGAGATAGTCATCAAGGAGGAATATATATAGGAGGTTTGAATGTATAGAAGCTAAGGTTATTGAAGGATGTTAGCAACAAAAAAGTCTTTGGATACATTCAGAAGGAAGAATATATCAATATACCAGCTGGTCAGGGAAGTTGAGAAAAGGGTATCAGATATTAAACCAAAAGCAGAAATAACCCTAATTTGGCCCATTCTTCTTTAAGAAAAGAATATTGACCAGGCAACTGTAAAGTGTAGGATTCAAGCATGAACTGGATAGAAACCTGGTCAAAGAATATCAACTGATTTTGAATGAGTTTAAATCTCTAGGGCCAGGTAAGCCTTAGTTTACTGTAGGAATTAGTTGATGATCTAGAGTCTAGACTATTATAATCTTTAAGAATGGGTAATCAGAAGACAGAAAATGTTGCCCTTACATTTAAAAAAGTGGGAGAGAAACATTCAGGGAGTTACAATCTGGGAATTCAGAAGATAGTAAATAGCCATCTATATTAGTAACCGTTGATTTTTTTAAAATTTATTTATTTATTTATTTATTTCAAGATTTAAAAGGCTGTTCAACTCAGACCATGTAATTCTGGGTGGTGTACAACATAAACATACAATAAATCAAAGAAAAGAAGAAAACCTATCTAGCAACAAACAAACAATATATAAATATAAAATCTGAAATGTAAAATGGCAACCGAGCACACAACAAAACAAAATTGGTAACCTTATATGACCTGGATTGATTACAACAAAGTATTTGACTCATACCTCATAGATTAATTTTGAAATGTTTAGGAATTTTTGTAATGAATAAGAAAATTATAGTTTTAAAGTAATGCAGTGAAAAAAAATGGGAAACGATAATGATAAACAGCATAGAAGAACTTGAAGCAAAATCAAAAGAAGAGTCTTTCCTCCATTGCTTTTATATGCAGCTGTGATTCCATTGATAATAATTTTGAACAAATTCCATCAGATTAGGAATTATCCAAGCAGGGGACAAAAGTCTCATATGCAAATTATCTAGAGAAATACAATTGCTGTTAAATACACTTTGAATCTTTTTTATTTTATTGTTTTTAATTAATAACATATGTACCCAATTATTATTTATAAACTTTTCCCTTAACTAATGCTATTATTAATAATATATTGTATGAAAAAATCAAATTTGAGGAAGGTACTAGGAATTTCTAAATTGCTAATAAACAGTGAAAACTTTTTCTCCATTGTGGTTATAATAACATATTGCAAATTTTCTGATTGACTATGCAGCCTTGATTGATTGATTGATTATGTACCATCAAGTCAGTGTTGATTATGTGCCATCAAGTCACCAACCACATAGATAGGTTTTTTCCATGTCAATTAGTCTGCTGCCATGGTGTCGGGAGGCGGGGTATGACACATGCATCTTGATGTACATACATAATCATGTGTGATTATAGTATTGTATGTGTGTCATTATTTTGGTGTCATTACAATTTGCAGTATATGCTGCTGCCTTGCAGTCTTAATTGTTTTTTTACTGACCCTAGTACTAATGAAAGAAACATATAATGTTCAAAGCAGTTATTTAAAATCTTACTTGGTGTGACAAGTGCTGTAACAGATTCAGACTGAATTTTAAACATTCTGTTCTTTATCTGCAGATTTATGTGGCTATGAGCTAATATGATTGGATAGCCTTATTGGCATAAAAATCTAATGCCCCCACCGATAGCTTGGAGGGACTGAGCACTCACAAAAGGGAATGTTACGGTGGACAGTTCATTTAGAAGGTGGGCCCCGAAGAGTAAACCACGCTGCTGTGGCTGTTGGACATAAAGTATACTCTTTTGGTGGCTACTGTTCGGGTGAAGATTATGAGACTCTACGACAGATTGATGTTCATGTATTTAATGCAGGTAAGTTGATGAATGTTAAGGTTCCAAGAAACAGGACATAATTATGTTTTATTTTTTAAAAATCAAATATATCTTTCTATGTTTATTGAAATTTAACTAATATTAGTTTAACATATTAACATTTTAGTTAGCCATCAAACATAGATAAGGTTACTGAGAATTTAAAAATATTCAATTATGGGGGTGAGGCAAAGGAATTCTCATATTAAATTTTTACAATATTCCTTTTTGGTAAAATTATACCTTTGAGGGAACTTTTCACCTGTTTCAACAAAGAATGTGTGAAATGCTCTTTAAAATACCATGTTTTGGAGGTGTCAGGTTAATAGTATATTGCAGGAGATTTCAAGCTGCCCGCTTATTGACTCTTAATACTTTATGAACACTGGATAAAATGGAAGTTATCCATTTACTTGTTCTTTATTTGCCATTGTGAATTGCGTAATAAATCAGCTAATATCTCAAGAAAGTCAAAGCTCTTCTTATAAGATATCCTAGATAACTTCATAAGAGAATCCTGTAGAGTTTCCACATTATCTGAGAGTGCCAGTACACTGCATATACCTCCTGGTTGGTAGAATGCCAGCAACAATATATTAGTTTGGAAGATAATCTATAGATTAGAGATTAGCTTGCATAGAATAGTGAGCATGTCTGTGGTAAAATTGGGCTTGGTCACACTTATGGCATACTGGGCAAAAATGTGTGAAAACTGACTGATACCACAGAAAATGCTGCATGTGGCATGGGTACAACTAAGGATAGTAACTTAGTCCACACTTTCTCTACCTTACTGTAAAGCATGTGAAAGTCTCTGTTGACCTTATGCCAGCAAAAGTCTTGAAATGGAAGAAGAGTGAATGAGTAAATGGCAAAGAGCATGAATTAACAGTGAAAGACAGACAAGCAGATATGTTGTGTGTCTGTGAAACTAAGAGAAAGGGGAGAATGCTGGAAGGAATGTTAGAGATCTGTATGAAAATGATAGTGTTATGTCAAAAAGTAGAATTGAAATGAATGCTCTAAATGTTAGCGTCTGAGAAAAATCGATTAAAAGGAAGTAATAAATGCTGTAAGATTGTTGAAAAATGGCAAGACTGCAGATGTAGACTGAGAAGTTAAAATATAGATGTATTTTGTTTCTGGAGTAGCTGTTTAATGTCTGTGACAACTGCACCTACTGTATATCTGACAGTTTGAAGAGTGCTGTTATTGTTGCTGGATACACAGAGAAACTTAGGAAAAGTGAATGTAAAAATGGAGAGGGATTCATTTGTTTGGTGTGCTTGGGGAAGTTAGGGAGCAGGTCCATGACTTGTAGGTCTTCCTGAACTCAAAGCTACTGCTAGATGGCAAGTAGAGTTCATGGCCACGTGGATCTTTGCTCAGCTTCAGATGGTGTGCCAGTTACAGCCATACCTATAGCAGGAAGCACTCACAACAGTAAGTCACAGTTTCTTCACTACCCAGTTGGACTGCTGCAGCGTGCTGTACATGGAGTTCTACTTGTAAACTGTCACTACACGTGTTTCGCTTCCTGAAATAGTTGCCAGTGTGTTTCCAGGTGCAATTTAAATTCTGTTTTTTATCTTTAAAGACCCATATGGCTTGACATTGAAGCATTTGCAGGCTTGCCCCCTAGAATTGACCCATCTGGTATATACATCCCAAGAAAAATTGCTTGAAATCCCTCACTTTCAAGCAGTTCAGGGGACTGAGGCTAGGAGGAGATATTTCTGTCATAGTCCCCATGTTATAGAAAGCCTTGCCCTAGAAATTTAACTTGCCCTGAAGCAGCCTTCCAGAAATAATTGGGGAGCTCTTCCAGAGTATTTTGTAAATTTAATTATTTTAAATTAGGTAAGATGACACCATGTTGTGATTTTTTTTCCTTCATATTGCTTCTTTTTTATTTGCATGTTGGCATGATTTTGATTGTTTTTTTAAAATTTATCCTTGTACCAGACTTCATACTTTCTACTGCGGACAGTCTCTATGCTTCTGTATACTTCTGAAAGTCTCACAATAATGGTAGTATAAAATTGAACAAATGTTAAGTAAGTGAATAAAACATTTGTGAGAATAAATGGAATATTTAAAGAATGGTACAGCATTGGTCAGGGAGTACAAGAAGAATATATGATAGCCCCTTGGTTGTTTAATGTGTTTATGGAGAATTAAGGAATGTTTGTGAAGACCAGAGGTATTTGAGTTGGAGATGTAAATATGCATGTGCTTTTATAGGGAGATGACATTGAATGACTGAAAACTCAAATGATTTCCAGCAAATGTTTAATACATTGTATGATGCAGTGAGAAGTATGGTTCTGGAAATTATTGTATCAAAGATCAAGGTAGTTGTATTTGACAGGGTAAGTGAAGTGAATGATTACAAATTAGACACAAATAAAAAATAGCAAATAGATTAATTTGCTTATCTTGATACAATGAGAAAGATGGGAAAATGGAGGAAGAAATTTGAAGACATGTAAATTTTGGTAGAAAGGAAGTGGGTTGTACATGGTCTGTTGCAAGAAACAAATGTTTGCTAAATGAAACAAAAATAGCCATGTAAAAGGGTCCTCTGCCCACTTTGTTATATGAAAGTCAGAGTTGGGTATGTCAGGAGAAACAAAAGTAAGCTGAATGCAGTGGGAATGGGGTGTTTAAGAAATGTATGTGATAAAAATAAAGAATGAAAGGATGTTGAATGAATGTGGATTGAATACAAACATGAGTGAGCAGTATGAAATAAATAACATGGATGTGGTTTGGTCATACAGAGAGAATTAGTGAAATTGAAATTGCAAAACAAATAAGAAATAATGAATGAGCTGTGAGGAAGGGAAAGACCAAGAAAATCATGGTTTGATAGAGTTGATGAGATTCTCAAAAGGAGAGGTGAGAATTTTAAGTAAGGATGGTTTTCAAGGATAGAAAGATATAGAGGGGGTGTAGTGAATGGTATTGGTATAATCTACTTACACCTATGTTTTCTTTTTCTTATGTCATGCCTTTAATTTTTTGGCTTACTATTTGTTACTTTTCTGCACTCTGCATAATGTTACTTATCCCAAAAGGGAATAGCATAATGGGTATGTAAGTATGTATAACTATATATTTCATACTTAATGTTAAATTTAGATTACATGGACACTTCTTTCATTCTGTTCTTAAATTATTACAGTAGATACCCTATGAAAATAATAAGACAGTTTGACATCCTCCAAACTAATATTTTACTCTACAGCAGTTATGTGATATCATGTGAACTAATATATCTCTAGATCAGCTATCTTTTGTCTTTTGGCACTTGTATTTCCTTGGGATTAATCTGAAGGAGAGTACATTGGTTAACTACTTAGGCAAATAGTGGTTGGGGGGAAAAGCAAAAGTATATGGAGCTACTATTCCCTCTGTTTCTAATATCTCCCTTTTTCTCTTTTACTGAAACCTTTCCCCATGCTCTCATCAAATCATTAGTGCCAGAGAATAATCCTGCAGCAGAGTTCTTGGTGCTCTCTGATCTTGGTTATTTGCTTGCAGGCGTTTCATTATCCAACTAGGTAACATCATCAGTGCACTGATGAAATGTCTGCAAGCAAACAACCAAGCTCCAAGAACTCCAGAGTTCAACCTTGAGTTACAGTATTCTCTTCTATTGGAATAATCTTGCAATTAATTAAAATTAATTCTTAAATTGCAATTCCTACTCTAGATGAACAGGGATTCTTTAAGTTGGGGGAAAAAAGGAAGTCGGGTAAGGCCATGACACAGTGATATGCATGGCATGGAGAAAGTGGATAGGAGAAGTTTTTCTTCCTTTTTCAAAATACTGGGACATAATTGGAATGAAATTTAAAACAAACAAAAAAGAAGTGCTTCTTCATTCACCCTATAATTAATCTGTGGAATTCATTATCATAAGACACTAAATTGGATGGCTTTATAGGAGGGTTGGATAAATTCATGGAGGGCAAGTCTTTCAAGAGCTATTGTCCTTGAAAACTCAATGGTATATCTGGGTTAGGAGCAGCATGCCTATAAATACCAATTGCAAGAGAGGAGGGGGGTTTGTCTCCATGTCCTCCTTGCAAGCCTCCCAGAGGCATCTGGTTGGCTGCTGTGAGGAATAAAATGCCAGGCTAAGATGGGTCTTGGCATAAACTAGCAGGGCTGCTCTTATATGAATATTTTCTGTGTTAGCTGAAACTCAGTAATAGACTTACCACTTTTTTGCATTTTTCTTCTATTTCTCCCTTTTTATTCCACATAACTATTATTCTCATTTGGTCATTTACTGCCCATATACCAATAAGGACTTTATGTAGGAATATTGGATTTCTTCTGTGATTTGTACATTCAAGCAACTGACTTGTCCATTAATTTCTCCTTGACCTACCAGTTGGTGTAGTGGTTAAGGTGTAGGTTTTAGATGAGGGAGACCCAAGTTCTAATCCATCCTCAACCACAAATGCTCACTGGGTGACTTTGGGCCAGTCACTCTTTAGTCAACTTACTTCATAGGTTTATTGTGGGGGAAAAATGGAAGGAGTGCGATGTATGCTGTCTTGAGTTCTTAAATAAAAAACAGGATATAAGTCAAATAAACATGACAACCTGAGGCTTGTAGACAAGTAACTTTCTGAGCTTTTTTCTGATAGTTTCTTTACGCTGGACCAAGCTACCACCAGTGTGGACGAACAGCAGGGACCATGTGAGAGAAGTTCCTTACATGAGATATGGGCATTCTGCGGTGCTGATTGATGACACTATCTACATCTGGGGAGGCCGCAATGATACTGAGGGAGCCTGCAATGTATTATATGCCTTTGACGTCAGTAAGTGATGTTGTCCTGCTTCCATAACTTTCACTATCACATGCTTATAAATGTGAATGGGCAGGGAGGACAAACTTTTTATGCAACTTACCTCTTATTGGTGTGATCTTGGTGGAGTAACAATAGCACATAATTGCAGTTATAATATCAAAGTGAATAAGTGGAGTGTGAAAACTGTAAATGAAAAATAATTGTTAATAATTACATTTATTTATGCTTTTAAATTTTAATTATATACTTTTAAATATTAATATTTTCACATGTAAGCTTTCCTAAATTATGTACCTAAGATCATAGAATGATAGGTTTGGAAGGGACCTTGGAGGTCTTCTAGTCCAACCCCCCGCCCCAGGCAGGAGTCCTCATACCATCTCAGACAAAATAGTTGTGCAATCTTTTCTTGAAAATTTCCAGCAATGGAGCACCCACAACTCCAGGAGGCAAGCTGTTCCACTGCTTAATAGTTCTCACTGTCATGAATTCCTTCTTATTTCCAGGTTGGATCTCCCTCTGACGAGCTTCCACCCATTGCTTCTTGTCCTATCCTCAGGTGCTATGGAGAATAAATCGAAACCCTCTTCCCTGTGGCAGCCCTTCAAGTATTGGAAGACTGCTATCATGGCTCCCCTAAGTCTTCTCTTTGTTAAGCTAAACATACCTAATTCCTTTAGCTGTTCTTCATAGGATTTAGCCTCCAGACCCCTTATCATCTTTGTTGCTTTTCTCTGCACTCTTTCTAGGGCCTCAGCATCTTTTTTGTATTGTGGTGACCAGAACTGGACACAGTATTCCAAATGTGGCCTCCCCAGTGTGGTGTAGAATGGTTCCCTTGATCTTGATACTTCCCTTGATCTTGATACTATCCCTCTGTTGATGCAGCTGAGGACTGCATTGTCTTTTTTGGCAGTTGCAGCACACTGCTGACTCATATTTAAGGGGTGGTCCACCAGGACACCTAGATCCTTCTTATAGGCACTACTGTTGAGCCAGGTGCTGCCTATCCTGTACCTATCCCTCTAGTTTTTCCTGCTTAAGTGCAGGACCTCACTTTTCTCTCCACTAAACTGCGTCTTGTTGGATAGGACTCAGTGCTCAAGTACCCCACTGCATACTTCCGTCCACGTAGATGTAGTTCCATTAAGGACCACACGCTGAGTGCAGTTGGTCAGCCAAGTGCAAATCCATCTGGTAGTGGTACTGTCTATCCCACATTGTTCCATCTTGCCAAGAAGTAGGCTATGGTCTGCTTTATCAAATGCCTTACTAAAATCTGAGTATACTATATCCACAGCATTTCCTTGGTCCACTAATTTAGTCACTTTATCAAAGAAGGCAATAAGATTTGCTTGGCATGACCTGTTCTTAACAAACCCATGCTGGCTTCTAGTAATCACCTTGTTCATTTCTAGGTGCTCACAAACCCACTGCTTGATTACCTTTTCCAGGATTTTCCCAGGTATTGATGTCAAGCTGATTGGTCTATAGTTTCTTGGATTTGCTTTTTTCCCCTTTTTAAAGATTAGAACCACATCAGCTCTTTTCCAGTCCTCTGGCAGTTCCCCTGTGCTCCAGGAGCTCTCAAAGATTTCATTCAGTGGTTCTGAGATCACATTTGCCAGCTCCTTCAGTACCGTGGGGTGTAAACCATCCAGTCCAGGAGAACTCGTTCAGATGAGTTACGTGTTCTCTAACCGATTCCTTACCTATTTTGACCTGCATTCCTCTTCTGTCTCCCACAGTGCTGATTTTGACAGGTTGGACTATTTTTTCCTTTTGTGTAAAGATAGATGCAAAAAAGGAATTAAGCAGTTCCACCTCCTCCCTACCGCCTGTCACCTTCTTGCCATCTTCTCCCACTAGTCGACCAACCATTTCCTTGATTCCCTCTTGCTCCTTACATATTGAAATAAACTTTTTTTGTTATTTTTGGCATTTGTTGCAAGTCTTAGCTCATTCTGAGCCTTAGCCTTCCTGAGTCTGTCCTTGCAGATTTGGGCTATTTGTTGGTATTCTGCTCTAGTTACAAGCCCCTCTTTCCATTTTTTATACTTGTCCTTTTTGTCCCTCAGCTTGACAGAGAGCTCTTTGTGCAACCACACTGGTCAGGTTCTCTTGTTTTTCTTTCTCTGTGCTATTGTTTTTGTTTGGGCCTTTATTATCTCGTTTTTCAGAGTTTTCCAAGCATCCTGAACTGTTTTTCCCTCTAGGATTTCCATCCTTGGCATTCTTCCTATTCTTTCTCTTAGCTTGTTGAAGTCAGCTCTCTTAAAATCTAGAGCACTAGTCTGACTTTGCTCAGTTACCCTTGCCTGCAATTTGGTGAATCCTAGTATGACATGGTCACTTTCTCCCAAAGTTCCTACAACTTCCACTCCGTCAACCACTTCATCCCTATTAGTAAGTATCAAATCCAGTACAGCTGACCCTTTAGTTCCCTCCTCTACCTTTTGGATGATAAAGTTGTCAGCTAGGCGCATCAGGAACCTATTTGATCTCCCACTTGCTGTAAAGTTTGTTTCCCAGTTGATGTCATGGTAGTTAAAGTCCCCCATTAGTACAGTGGTATGTTTCCTGGAGACCTCAGCTAACTGATTTACAAAAAGTTCATCTATTTCCTCTGCTTGGTTGGGTGGTCTGCAGTACACACCTATAGCAATGTCATATTTCCCCTAATATTCACCGATTACATTGCATTACATTGATGTAATTGCCCCACTAATAAATTATTATTACATTTATTAATTATTTCTAAATTTATCATACATTTAAATAAATATTTATTAAATAAATAATGTATTGGTTGGGTGTCCTGTAGTACACACACATAGCAATGTCATTTTTCCCTAATATTCATCCATTACATTGCAATACATTGACACATTGCCCCACTAATAAATTATTATACTTATTAATTATTTCTAAATTAATCATACATTTAAATAAATATTTATTAAATAAGTAATGTAGCTGCTTTCCATTCTATTTCCTTTCTGTTCCTATTATAAAATTATCATCATTAACTTATTGAGGCAAGTAATAATAAACATTATTCTCATTACTGAAATTACTTTTCCTTCTATTCTAAAATAAGCATCATTAGCAGTGAGGCTAATAATAATAATGATTATGATTCTCAACAGTAATGGGATAGAAACTATTTTGTGCTTAAATTCACTTGAAATCAGTGCTCTCTATGTTTCTCTATTAACTGCAGCTCTCTTTAGCTTGGCACAGTAGAATTCTGTGCCTCCAAAATGTTAAATGTCTCTTTTTGGAAGCTCTAACAAGCTGAGCTTTCTGTGAAGACAGCAGCAAGTACACTGGATACAAATGGAGTAGCATGAGTTTGTGGAGGAAATGCACATGATGCAGTAGGCAATACATTCTTTGTATATATCAAGGGTGTGACTGCCACAATACCAAGGAAGAGGATAGAGAAAAATGAGCAGATAAGATACCTAAATATATAGTGGTGCTTAAAAGTTTGTGAATCCTTTTGAATTTTCAATATTTCTGCATAAATATGACCTAAAACATGATCTGTTCTCCACCCAAGTCCTAAAACTAGATAAAGAGAACTCAGTTAAAGAAATGAGTCAAAACATTATACTTGTTCATTTATTTATTGAAGAAAATGATCCAAAGCTCTCTTCAATTAAAGGGATAATTAGGGCCACTTGTATAAGTTCTTTATTAATCAATGAAGGCTGTTTTAGGACAGTAGTGCTCTAAATATGACAGACTTTGGCTCACTAGGACAGTAGAGTTCTCACCATACAGATTATAGAAGCACATCATGCCTGCTCATATGAAATTTCTGAAGACTTCTGTAGTATCAAAAGTTATTGATACTAACAATATGGAAAAACTTACAAAACCATTTCTAAAGTTCTGGGGTGCCACTGATTCAGAAAACAGAAAATATTTGGGACAATTATGAATACGCTTGTCCAAGAGTGCTGTCCTCTCATAATCACTCTCTTGCCTTAGCTCAAGTCAGTGCTCGTGATTCCATCATAAGAAAAGCACTGGGTCAAAAATGGGATTCATAGGAGAACAGGAAGGTGGAAGCCATAGCCCTAAGAAGAACATTCATGCTTACCTCAAGTTTGCCAAAAAAAGCACCTGAATGACTCTTCAGATTTCTGTAAGAATGTCCTATGCATAGATAAATCAAAAGTGGAACTTCTGAGGTGACATGGTATTGTTTTGTCTGGGGGAAACCAAACACTGCATTCCTAATAAAAACCACATACTAATGGGCAAGCATAGAAGTAGTCATGTAATGGTTTGGGGATACTTTGCTGCCTCAGGACCTAGTCAATTTTTCATCATTGAAAGGAGCATGAATTCTGCTTTGTATAAGAAAATTCTATAGGAAAACATCTATTCATCACTCAGCTGAACCTGGAGTGCAAATGGGTCAGACAGCAAGGCAGTGATCCCAAACATACAAGCAAGTCCACAACAGAACAGATGGAGAAGAACAAGATGAACATTCTGGAATGGCCAAGTCAAACTCCAGACCTAACCCACAGAACTATTATTACAGGATCTGAAGTGAGCAGTTCATGCTAAAAACTCTCACATGTTACTGAGTTAAAGCAGTTTGCAGTGGAGGAATGGGACAAAATTCCTACACAATGAAGTGGGAGACCGATCATCAAGCATAAGAAATATTTGATTGCAGTTTTCGCAGCTAAAAGTGGTGCAGTAAGTTTCTGAATCTAAGGGGGCATTACTTTTTTCACACAGGCACATTACATATCGGATGACTTTATGAAATAAAACAATTGTACGCTGCCCAGAGTTGCTTTGTGTGAGGTGGGCAGCTGTATAAATGAGATAGATACAGATACTGTACAGATACAGATACAGATACAGATACAGATAGATATAGATATAGATATAGGCTTGCTCCAAACATTGGTGCTATTTTTTTTTACTCGGACTCCCCTTCTGTATCAGTAAGACTCACATGAAGCGGTGATAACATATAAAAAAATCAGAAAAATCCAAAATAAGGCAAATACTTATTCACAGAACTAAGGTTAAACAAATTATTTAAGCAAGGATATGTCTGGGTTTTACAAGGTAAAAAGAATCATACTGATGCTAGCAAATATATGTAAATTGTCTTAAGAAAAAACAAGCAAATGTGTACTAAGTTGATCTTGGCAGTTGGGTATATTGTCTAATATGGGAGAAGAGAAAGCATGGAGGGATAGATACAAGTAGAATTCAGTTAGAAAATTTTGGGGTAGTCCTTTTCTAAATGACTGTGGTACTGAGTCTACTGGAGTGGGCTCTCATAACAAATTTAATAAATAATAAAAGTAGTACTGAGATTATTGTGTAGTGAATTTAAGAGTAGGCTTTTGGGGTGCGAATAGATTCAGTGTTACTAGCAGTATGGAGAAGATGTAAGGATAGTGGAAGAAATATTCAGGAGTATGAGAGTGAGTGGTCACAATGAGGAAATATAATGTCAGATGCTGTATGAAGCAACATTGAATACAAGGAGTGCTAATACTTCTATTCTCCATTTTTTGTAGACAGCAGAAATAGTTATCCAAATAATTCTGCTATATGTTATATCAGATTCCTACTAAGATAATGTTCACAAGGAATGTTACAAAGCAACATAAGAACTGTCACAGTCCTAAATCCTAGGCAGCCTTGCATCATTTCATATAATCCCTGGAAAGCAAATGTACTAAGCCTACCCTTCTTGAGGGAAAAGAAAAAAAAAATCCCATATGAGTCATTTCAGGCTAGACAAAGCCCTGAGCCTGTTATGCAGGGCATTGTCCTTTCCTGGCTTACAAATGCCAGCTAGATTAGATATCACATCTCTCTAGTTTCATCTGTTGCACTTGGTGAAGGTCCTTAGAGATAATACTCAACTGAATTTAGAAATCTAAATATGGCAGGTACCCACATAGAGTAAGGCTTGGTTTCCCATTATGAACTTACATTGGGCTGGAGGACATCTCCAATTAGTCTGGGTGAATAGCTGTGGTTGAAAGCTAAGTTATGAGAGGCCCTTATTGCAGGACAGATTTTCTATAGGCCACCCTGTTGCTGCTTCCTGGAACAAGACTTGAAACTGACTGCCAACTGTGCTCAAGGAATGTCCTGCTTCTCCAAGGATTATCTGTACTTTTGGGGGAGGGAAGAGGGGGGTCTTCCAGGAAAAGTGTCATCTTAAAATTTACAGCACTTTTCATTGCTGATGTTCTCAGAATCATGTGTAAAGGGTACTTTTCATTGGTGGTGAAAAATACCTCTTCTGCATTTAGTCACTTTCCAAAAGGTTTCAAGCATCTCTGTGGTATAGTTTGTAATATTAATCTATGATAACATAATAACAAACCCACACAACTAGTGGCTTTAGAGAATGTTTCATGAACTACTGAATAGCTTTGGAACATATAGTTTGGTATGCTTTATACAAACAGACTTTAGACAGAGAGAGATTGTATACTTTAATGATTTTCCTTCCAAGAGTTATTACCTTTTGTCATACATCCCTGAGCATGCCATTCTATGTCCACTAAAAATAGTTCATATCTATCTCCACTTTTTTTTATCTTTATGTATTAGGCACACACAAGTGGTTCACTCCAAAAGTTTCTGGAATGGTTCCAGGAGCAAGGGATGGGCATTCAGCTTGTGTTTTGGGAAGGAGCATGTATATTTTTGGAGGATATGAGCAATTGGTAAGTTGTTCTAAGGTCTGTACCATTTATGTGCAGATCTACCTGCTTTCAATATTTAAATACATTTGTGAATTAAGTAAAGGCAGCTAAAAATTCTTGTGATGACCCAATGTTTCCACAATCTGCAAATAATGCTAAATTGCTATTGAAGTTAGAAATAAGTCGCACTAAATACAGTAAGATTTATTTCAAAATGTGTATGTCTGAATAAAATAGTCTACATACTGGTTTGAAAGGCTAGCTATATTTTTGAGCTAAAGTCTGTTAATATTTCTGCCAGCTGTTCCTAGTACTGGTAAATAGATGAATGACAATAATAATGGATAACTTATAATTGGTTTGTCTATTGATATTTCAGGCATCTTTGTCTTTACTGGTCAGACTGTTGCAAATAAAACCGTGGCTGTATCCAATATTAAGCCCATATTTAGCAAAAATTAGTTGGACCTTTCTAGTGTTTCTGATGACAGTATGATGGATTATAGTTATGGCTAGGTTTAGTAATAGCATTAAAGTTAGAGCCATTTTCAATGAATCTGCAGAATTAACCTGCAGAATGCTGTGATGTCCTGTGAAGGAGAGCGCTGAAGCAAATTAATAGTTTAGGATACTAATCTATAACCCCAAATCCTACAAATCCATGGCAAGGACAGCCAAAAGTATCTTTTAAAAATTGGTGCTGATTCCTCTCAGAATATTTAGCTTGAGGCTTTTTTTTTTTTTTTTTACTTAACTTAGCAACTGTTGATAAACAGTTCTACTAAATTTGCACTACTGGGAGCAAGTTTGGTTCACCATTATTTCAAAAGGCAGTTGATTTAGAGAAAGCATTCAAAACCATGGGATATTGCTGACAATGGGTTTAGTCTCATTGCTTACTTTTTATGTTTGTAGAGTGGAGATAGTTTTATGATGACAAGTAACTATGGCAAAGCCCACGCAGCTCATAATTCTGTATTCATTTTGAGATTTAGATAGTATAACCTCTGAACAGGTGCTTTTTTTTTAATCCACTTCTTATAGTTCCCTGAATATATTCTAATTCCACAGGGAAATCTTGAAGAATTAAATTCAAGAGTTTTCCTGTCTGGGAACAAGGTAACCAATATCTCCTTAGGAATCCTAGATTTGGTTGGCAATTCTGGTTTTGACATGTCAAGTAGTTAATCACTGCTCTGTCTTTCAGGCTGATTGTTTTTCAAATGACATCCACAAACTTGATAGCAGCAACATGATGTGGAGTTTGATCTGCACTAAGGTCAGTATGTATGTAAAGTGTGTATTTTTTGTTTACTATGTGATCCTATTTCCTATTTAACTTCTGCCTGCTGTGGATTGAAACCAACCAGATTGTGAGCACTCAGCTCCCATACCCTTCCATATCTTTTATTCCAAAAGTAACTTCCATTTGACTTCCTCTAACAGGAATCTTTTTTTCAGGGCACACCAGCTCGATGGAGAGACTTCCATTCAGCCACAATAATTGGGACAAAGATGTATGTATTTGGGGGAAGAGCAGATCGCTTTGGGCCATTCCATTCCAACAATGAGATTTACTGTAACCGAATCAAAGTATTTGACACTGACACAAACTCTTGGCTGGATTCTCCTCCCACTCCTCTTCTCCCTGAAGGCAGACGAAGCCATTCAGCATGTAAGCAGTAACACTCCATAGAATATGTCTAACTGGTAGATCAAACAAATATTTTCAGAAGGTCATATACTGTTCTGTATTTCTTCTGTCTATATTTTTCTATCTTTCTAAAATTGATCTTGTGCATCTACTATGGGGGGAAATGTCAAAAGTTCAACTGAATTAGAAGTACAGTGAACAAGAAAAGAATCAATTGCTTATCCCCAGTCTCTCTCTCTCTATCCCCACTCCTTTTGGAGTTATTCTGACCTGTCTTTTCTCTGATTCTACAGTTGGCTACAATGGAGAATTGTACATATTTGGTGGCTATAATGCACGCCTGAACAGACACTTCCATGATCTTTGGAAATTTGATCCAGGTATTAAACTCCCTCCTGTTACTGGTACTGCAGGAGATTTTAGGAATCTCTTTTATGATCAGAATTGTAATTATGTATTGAGCATATTATGTGTTGTATAATACATATGGGTGCACAAAAATGTAGCTAGAGATTCCATCAGTACCAACTGTTTATGATAAGTATCTGGAGACGAATTCAAATTATTAGCTGATGTTATAGTTTATCATTAATATATGGGTTTTATTCCACAATGTTCACATTGTACTACTATAGTGAAGGACTACAACCAGGAACAACCAATCTGTAGCATGCCCTAAGGATTCTATGAATCTGCAGAAGGGTTGTTAAAAAAATCTATCAAGTTTTTTTTTCAAGTTAAATGATGTGATCTGTTTAAATGGAATTTGCACAGATAGAAATGTGATTCAGATTTTGCTAGTGTCTGTCTTTAATTAGCTCAAAAATTACTTACAAAAATTCATGTCTGAGAAAAATGTAGGAAAAGTATATATTGGGATAGATGCATAGAAAAATATATTAGAGAAAATTGAGTACAACTTGTGTATTGGGGGGAATGTTAAAAACTGGATTAATATAAATGTGCAGATTCCAATTATGCAGTGAACAAGATTACTTATGACTGGTATTGTCTGCAGGGTAGTCAAAATAGGCAACGTGGCAGTCACAGCATCACAATCAGTCACGTGTGCAATGTCAACACATATACCTATGATTGATAGGAATCCAGGGCATACTGAACTTAATGGCTGCTAGCTAGCTAGCTAGCTAGCTAACTAGCTATTTATTTATTTATTTATTTATTTATTTATCGTATTTATATATCATCAATTCTTGTTGATTCTACTCCAATAACAGCAATATCAGACCTTCCTGCCTAGCTTGTATAGCATGTGGTATCTGCATTGAGGATATTTCTGAATGGGTATCAGAACTGTGGAGGTCTAGGAATGATCAGGCAGCAGTCTCATTTGTGGTCTGTGCTTTTGAGGGATAAATTATCTGTATGAATTATGGGATTCAGCTTCTACATTAAAAACATTTTATATGTGATTGTTCTGTTATGGCAGGGAGATAGCATCTACTGATAGTTTGGAGAAAGGATAGGGGGGAATTCTAATTTTATCCAAGGAAATAAGTTCTTAGTTGATAGCTTAATATTCCAGCAGTTCAGATTTTTGCAGGAACATATATCTTCTTCCTTTTGTGACGGTTGGAGTCCAAAACCAAGCTGTTTAGGGGATTACTTTTTTCACATGATCTTACCCATCCTCACATTTTTCCTGTGTACTTTAACCATGGAAACTCTGCAACTCATGCTAAAGAGCCTTCTCAGTCTGAACAGAAGGACAAAGCAGGGGCCTCTGTAATCATACTAAATCTTTAAGATGTTCTTTCCTTTTTCACTGAGGAACATTGACCATTCACTGACATTTAATGTATTAAAGAATTGAATAGTACATGAAGATACAGTTTCAGATCCCTGCTTAGGCAGACACTAAATAAATTAAGACTTGATGCTTCAGCTCAGACGCTACTTTTTAGCCTCAGTGAGTTGAATTAAAAAATAGGAAAGAAGTGCCTTTCCACTCTATGTATTCATTTTAAAGTTCCTGAATACTGTACTATTGAAAAAGCATCCAGAAGCCTCTTGGATTTTTTCCCCCTCCTCATGGCTGTTCCTGCAACAGCCATAGTTTTGGCTTTTCTATTTGGCTTTTCCTATGTCACAAGGGACATGCACACTCAAACCTGGAAAGTATTAAATATTCCTGTTCTTCCCAGTCTTTTCCTTATTTATCTAAATATGCATAGCTTTAATATGGTGTGCTCAAGGAAGAGGAAAAGTCCAGCATCCTGAAAACAGTGAATGTTATTATTTAGGGTTGACTGAGTAATTTCTAATTATAGCTGAGCCAGTGAGTCAGAATATGGAAGACTGATTTGTACTTTAGGATCTTCCTATTAGTAAAAAAGCCACAATGATTTATAATCCCAAGATTTAAATAATTATATCACACTGTTCTTTTTTTTTTTTGGAGCTTTAAGCTCATAACAATCTCAGTACTGTGTATGAAATCCCCTTAAAAATAATTACATCAAAGAGCACAATCAACTACCAAAAACTTAGGAAAATAAAACTTTAGCTTAGTTAACATAGTAAACACCAAGCAAATATTGCTCAACTGAGAATTCTATAATTGAGGGACCAATTGTGTAAAAAGTGGTTATTACTTAATTTTTGAAGATATGTAAGAAGAGATACAGTGGTTGAGTTAATATTTTGTTTCATAATCTGTTTTTAATTAGTCATAATTTAGGCTGGTTTAGTGTCCTTAAAGTAGATTAATAACTGTTGCATGGATAGATCTGTTAGTCTTAAGATATTAAAAACAGTACAAGAATTTTGGTGGATCAGATTAAGGTCTTTTTAATCTAGTATCCTAAAACCCCAGTAGCCAGATTCTTTCATACCTCACTTGTGAGCTTCTTGGAATAAAGGGTTTTCTGTTTCCTTTGTTCTCCTTCCCCTACCATATTCAAGAAATATTATCTCTGAACCTGGAAAAAAAATTAACAGTCATTTCCTTTAATAATGAAATCATTTGGTGACTGCAGGCAAAATAAAGTACCAGCATATTCAAAGGAACCCCAAAGTTTGAAAAAGTACAAAAAAAGAGGAAAAAAATAGGACAAGAAACCAACCCCAGCCCAGGGAAGACTAAGTTCAGTGGCCATAGAATACTGTTTACTGAAGGGGGGGTGGGGGTGGGAACAGAAATGTAGTATCTGAAATATATGGGTGGATGGCTGGAAGATTGAATAGAAACAGTATAGTACTCTATACAGCTTTCTTCCTCCCTCCCTCCCTCCCTCCCTCCCTCCCTTCCTTGCTTCCTTTTTTCTCAAAATTTATTTCACAGTATTATAGCCCACCTCAATCCCAAAGGACTTTGGATAGTATACAGCATCAAATAAACACCCCCCCCCCCCCCAATTTCAGAATAAGAACCAGTTTGGTATAGTGGTTAAAGGCACTGCACTAGAAACCAAGAGACTGTGAATTCTAGTCCTGCCTTAGGCACAGCACTTTGAGCCAGTCACTCTTTCTCAGCGCTAGGAAGAAGGCAGTAGTGATGGTGTGGATTTGTCCAGGCATTTGCCAGGGTTCAAGACTGGTCCAAGGCACTCCCCCACCCTACCTAAAAATGAGAATAGTATCACAAACAAAAAATAACCACAGAAAACAAAGATTAAAACTCCAAATGAACCACAATATAGATAAAACTGCACTCAGTCAGCCCATGTCTTTAATAACAGTGCTGTGTAAATCCTTCATTAGAGGTGCTCTGCCAACACGTGGTAGTGAATATGAAGCACCTCTTTTTGGATCTTTAAAGTAGCTGTGTAGGAATAAATTCTTTGTATTTTATTACTGTTTTTGTTTGTCCCAACTTTTTGTGCAGTTTTGCAAGGCGGATTTCTAATCCAAATGTTTTCCAGAGAGTAGCATCTACTGAGCTGTTTTCCATCTATGCTATCATATTTACACAATCAATTTGCACATTTCTTCCCTCGAATGAGGAGCGTAGCAGGCTTCTCTGGCTTCTACACTTCATGTAATTACCAAGAGATGGCACTGTATCTACATGTATTCTTCAAGAAACTATGTACTATACGCCTATTTCTACAGAATGTTTTCAAAAGAAGCTATGTGGATTCTTATTTATGAATTCTCATTTACCCTCCAAAGCAATTAATGTTTCAAGGATCCTTATGTTTTAAAAATGCATTTAAAATGAATTCAGGGCTAAATGATTTGGAATCCTTGAACTGTGGTATCTGTGACTTCCTAAGGGGATTTATAAGAACTTACAGTATTTTATTTGAAAATATGTAATATAGTGTCTCTTGGTTCACACCAGCTTCTAAGAAACTGAAGGTGAGAAATCTGAATTCATTTTCTGAAAATGTTTAGCCCATACCAAGAATATACAACTGGGGGCTTTCCTATATTGTTGAATCACAGCTCCTAACTGTGCCAAATACATAGCCAAAGCTGAGGGATGCTGTGAACTGCCATTCAGTAAAATTTGGAGAGTCACAAGTTCCTCATCCCTGATTTATGCTGCTTATAAGGAAATATATAATTTTGCAACTATATCCTTAGCAACCATCTTAATAACCTATTTATGTTTACTGCATTTGGAAGGAGATTTTGGGGAACAATTAGGTGCAAATAAACAATTTTTGTTGGAAAATATTTCTGATGCTTGAAATTCTGAATCTTCTCACCATTACAAATTAGGAAGCCTCAAGGGAATGTATCCAACATCAATAAACTAAAGCTCACAAACATAAAATACTGCAAGATCCTGTTTTTTGTGAAACTTTTTTTTTTTTTTTTTATAATCTGCTTAACAGTCATTACTGACCCTGCAGTGACCGCCCCCTAGCGGTTTTCAAGGCAATTGCATCTTTCTAGTTTCGGAATTAGACTTTGCCAGAGCCTAATTCCTAGAGCGTCAGCCCAGCTGGCAGCACAGGAGGCGGGATTTCCGTTGCTTCGCGCCCCTTTTTCGGACGAGCGCGGTTTTCGCGCTTTTACCGGCAACTTGTCCCGTCTCTCTGTTGAGCCGTTGCCAGCATTTTTCCTCCCACCGGGGTGAGAGTCCTCATTTATCTACTCACGTATGTTTTCGATCTGCTGAGTTGGCAGAAGCTGCGGGTATAGAAACAAGAGCTCACCTTGTTAACGCGAGGCTGGACTCGAACCGCTGAAGCTTTCAGCCATTTCTGGCCGGCACTTATCTGAAATGCAGCTGTCCCAAAATAATTAATTCTGATTAAGAAATGAGTAAGGAAACAGAGTGGAAGGGAAGGTGCTGAAGGCATTGGTTTAGGTTCTATATATGACATAAGCTCCCTACAACTTGAGATTGTCCCTTTGGCTTATCTGTAATAAGGTGACTTGCAATATTTGTCTTTCATGGTGTATATGTTTTCTCCAGTCTCTTTTACCTGGAAGAAAATTGAACCCAAAGGGAAAGGGCCATGTCCTCGCCGTAGACAGTGCTGCTGTAGGGTAGGGGACAAGATCATCCTCTTTGGTGGCACCAGGTAAATAATATTTCATATTGCCTTTATTGATGTTCTGTTTCCTCTGTGGATTTGAAAAATGTTTCCTAGTCTTAAACAATGTAAAATTTGTGGGCTTTTTTCTATGAAGACCAAAAAAAACTGGATCATATAAATATTATTAATCATTCTAAAGCTTGTATTCAATCTCCATCGTAGAGTGTATTACAACCAGGTTCTGAACCCCTAGATACCTTATGCATGTAAACTTCTAAGTCATTATTTATCTGAAGCAGTTATTCCTAACTTTGTACCCTCCAGATATTTTAGACTGTAATTCCTATCTTGAAATAGCTGAGGTGGATGAAAACAGTTATCCAGAGGATCAAGAAAACACCGCATTTAGGAAGGTTGTTTCCTGATGACTTTAGGAACCCCCTAGATGTCAATTTCAGTGGCTAATGCTTTATGAAATAATAATTGTTCAAATGCTTCTGGGATCTAACAGACAATATTAAAATGTCACTGAGATTGACATTTGTACTTATCCTGCTCCTCAAAACCCATGGTTTATAGTCAAACTGAACTTTTTAAAAATTTATTCGGATATAACTTCATTGTATTAATCAAGTTCTTTGGAATCTCTTACTTTTTACTCTGTTATCCTATAGCATGCATTGTCTGGCTTTTATATGGGGCAATTATTTTTTGGAGGGGGAAGGTTCAGTTATTCCCTAAAGTGCAATTTTCATCAAACTTACTGCATCAGGTCACAGTATTTTACTCCTTCTACTGGTCAGAGCTAATATGAATGTCATACTAGGGATGAACTACAGTTTTTAAAATCATTTGGTTTTCTCCTGTCTCTAAATAGTGTCCCTAGCTTTGTCTTGAGTCATTTCTTAGGCAAATAGCCAATTTCCTGAAGATGGTCTTCCTATGTTTGAGCTCTCAGCTTAACCTTTTAAATGTCTCTTCATTCATGAATTTTACTGCAAAGGTCAAGTGATCCCAAGTCATTCAACATGCTCTGAATGAGATAATGGGCTCTCCACATACATGCTTGATGGTGCTCCTGCATCAGCAAACACCTGCCTTCCCACATTGTGGGCTCATTTTGAGGGCTGAGCTAGCATTTCTGGTTTTATGCTAGGGTATTTAAACTAGAGCAAAGATGAATTGTTTGTTTGTTATTTGCAAAGCTGGAGCTTGTGGCTGCTGTTTTTCTATTGCTTTTTTTCTTGCTTTACCACACCTCCCATTTCATGAATTCAAGCAAATCCTTGCTTACAGTTGTTTCAAGCTAACAATAGTCAGTTTCTGATTAGTTGCACGATCCCTGTTTAAAAACAAACTAAAGATCCTGATTTTCCTGGTTTATATAAGCAGTATGCTCCAAATTCTTGACTTAGTCTGTCCAGCCTCTGGGTTCATCATTCTGTTCTCCCATGCACACATACCTAGAAACCATGTAAGTGCGTATGTGTTTGTGTGTGCATGCATGTATGCATGAGTGTATGGTTAGAGTTATTGGGAAATCACCTGGTTGTAAAAATGCCACCATGTTATCTTTCCTTTTAATAGAACCAGAAGGAATAGCAATTCATAGGAGGGTGGTTTCCTCTTGTAATTGCTTTTAATATTTTTTGGAAACAACCATATTCATACACTACATGCTGAAAATGGATGCTAGCAATTTATTTTTGTTTGTATGCAGTGGGATCCAATGGATGGTTGTCAGTCTAAGAGATATAGCACTTCTGGGGGCAAGACATGGTCCTTTTTATAAAATATCTTCTGTTGTTCAGTTAGAGATAGAATTGATTGGCTTATGGTTTCCTAATATTATATTCGAGTTTTGGGTTAGTAGAATGTCAATTTCAGATTGGTGTGCAAGGCTTGAGTGCTAGAAATGGAGTGAAAATGATGCTGTATGGAAGAACCCAGTGTGCAGACCAGAATTGTCTAACCCTTTTTTCTTTCTTTTTCAAAAACACTGATCCTTTCAAAATGAAATGCATTTTGCTTGTGGGTTTTCTAAAATTTTCTCATAACAGAAAAAATAATGCTATTTTCTGAATTATTAGCTTCTGAAAATTTCCTTGACAAATTTAGTGATGAAGATATTTCATAATATTTAGCTGCAAGATGAGCTATAACATTTTGAATTATATCCAGTATTGTGAATCACTCTCTAGATTTGGCGCAGTGTTTTAAAAAAAAACCAATTAATTAATTGTGCTTGCATATCGCCAATACTTGCAACTCATGGTGGTTTACACTAAGCCATTAAAATAATAGAATATAATTAAAACCATAAATAATAACATAAAATGAATGCTTACTCTTACTTAAAGAGTAAGCAATTACAAATACATTGGTGCAGTAATCAAGCAACACTAATTGTTGAATACCCTGTGGAAAAGTTCTGTCTTGGCAGCTTTACAAAAGGATGCCAGGATTTGCACCAACCCAATGTTCGGTGAGAAGGCTGTTCCACAAGGTCAGGTCCACCAAAGGGAAGCACCATCTCTGCCCCCCATTTCTCACTCCTTGTATCAGGAGAACACTCAGCATTCCCAGCCAGAAAGAATATAGTGGATGGGACATTTCTACCTCATTTCTAAGCCACGAAGGGCTCTGCCAAAAACAGCATTTTGAATTCCCCAGAAACCTATTAGAAGCCAATGCACCACCTGCAGTATATGTGTCTCATGGCTATAATGGTTCTCACCATCAGCACATGGGAGCTGCATTCTGCACCATTTGCAGTTTGTAAATAATATTCAAGGCAGCAGTTCCATGTAAAGGGCATTGTGGTAGTCTTTCCTGGTGGTGATGACAGCATGAGTTTCTCTTGCTAGAACCTCCTATTCCAAGGAGGGATGCAGCTGGTATACTAGCCAAAGCTGACCAAGGCCTCCTGCTGCAAACCCAGCAATAGCTGTGATCAGGAGGACACCCAAATTATATACCTGTTCCTTCAGGGGGATTGCAACCCTATCCAGAGTTAAAACCAGAGCAGACAGAGAGTCAGATGCTTTCTGGACAAAGAATGCATAGACTTTGCCTCTGACGGTACCAGCCACAGTTGCCAGCAAAACGTCAGGAAATCTGTTCTCTAGACCACAGTCACTAAACCATGAAGTCCAACACTGCCTGACTTCATGACATTTTAAAAAAGCAAAGAAAACTAGTTTACAACAACACCATTCACTATATCTCTTTGTACATTACTATCTTTGCAGCTGTCCTTAATGTCCACTAGTTTGATGTATCACTTCATACATGACCTTTTGTTCTTGAAAACCATCTCTTTTTTTGAGGATCTAACCCACTTACAACTTTTTTCAATTTTCTCCTTCCTCTCAGCACATTCATGTTTCCTTCATTTATTTGCTTTGCAATTTTATCCTAATTTATTCTCTGTATGACCAAACTACCTCAGTGTATTTTCACACTCACCATTCATTATTGTATTCAATCGTTCATTCAGCACCCAGTCGTTCTTGCCCATATCGCTTCTTGTTTCACTATAGCTTAAGTACCACTTTTCCACTGCATTCAGTGGACAGAAACATATTAAACACAGCCATTTTTTTGATTTTTCAACAACCATTCATACTTTGGAACAGACCATATACAACCTACTACCTTTCTGCCATCATTTTCACATCTTAAAGTTTCTCCATTCAGAACAATGTTAAGATTTCAGTAGTATTCTACCAAGTTAAATTAGTTCATCTACCTTGCTTCAGGTTTTTGGCATTTATGAATGTTTGCAATTGCTCATTCCATTTTGCCTGTCAAGCACGATTAACTTCCTTCCTTCCTTCCTTCCTTCCTTCCTTCCTTCCTTCCTTCCTTCCATCCATCCATCCATCCATCCATCCATGGTCACACATCTTAAGAGACACAAGTCTGAGCAGCTCACAGTAGTGGTACAAAACCAAAACACCATAAAAGACAATAAAAACAAAAAACCTAGTGCCACAACCATTCTCCTCTGATGCAGCCAACTTCAGGCTGCAACCTCACCCTGTCCTAGCACTTTGGGGGACAGCTAGCTCTTTACAGCATTTCAGAAGGTTAAGAAGGGGTGGGCTTGCTGGATCTCAAGGGGAAGGGTGTTCCACAGAGCAGGGGCTGCTGTGGAATAGACATGCTTCCTAGGTCCCACTAGATGGCAACATTTAAGGCAGGCCTGCACAACATATGATTCATGGGCCACATGAGCCCTCCCAGCAGCCTTGTGTAGCCTGCCAGGTTTTTTAAAAAACTCAAAAAATTTAATGTTACTGCTGCCACCCCAAAAGACACACTGCAAGCGCCTCTAGTGCCTCCAGGTCTCACCAATGCCACCAGCTCCATTGCTTCCACCACTCTACTAGCTGCTGAAGAGCTGATTGGTGTGTCAGTTATTGGTGCACCAGTGGCCTGCAATTATTTTTAATTTATCAGCGTGGCCCTTTCCCTTCTACAAGTCGTGCAGGCCTGATTTAAGGGAAGGGACCTGGTTTTTAATACAATAATTTTCAGTTCCATACTCCTTGCCAGATCTATTCTTCTCATTCAATCTATGTAATATTCACTGCAAATCATTTGGGTTCTACAGTCAACTTGGCATTGTCTGTACATGAAAATACATGTACATTCAAGTCCCCAAACAACACAGCTCTCACATTACAAGTATTCTTTGTACATTTATTCATATATTAAACAATCAAGGGGACATTACACATCCTTGTCTTACTTCCTGTCAAGCCTTTCAAGACAGGCAAATTAACGAAACAAGAACCACTGGAATTTCTGGAAAGATTTTTATTGCTAGTAGGTAATGTAACAGAATGTTGAAAACCTTCTAAAGCAATTTTCCAGCTCAACCTATACCTAGCGTAATTAAGGTGACTCAGTTACTCTGAGTATCTTTCTCATGTGGATTCTTTCCCTTCCCCTGGACTTGGGAATATTTTATGTAATGGCCCTGATGCCTCCTGTAATGGTGGTGTTCCCTCTTCCATGTTCCCAGGATCTTTTAGAGATTCTGTTATACTCCTTGATCAATGCTGAACCATTTGCTAAGCATTCTATTCTTATGCATGCTTATATTGCTGTTAATTGAATTCAGCAGCCAATATTTAACTCCATAGGCACCAAAACATTCCATAATTTAGGCCTTTTCACTTTATCATATGCTTTCTCTAAATCAACATGTAAAATAAACTTTCTCCCTTTCATACATTTCTCAGTTACATGCTGAAAAGCAAAAATCTGGTCTGTACATCCCCTATCCAGCATAAAGCTACATTGTACTTCCCAAATTTTGCTCATTGCCATTTCTCATAATTTTTCAATCAGAAATCTGATGAACACCTTCCCAGGCTCAGTTAAATAACTACTAAGTTTGCCTTTCCTAGTATTCCATCAATCATCAGGCACAAATGTAGTCTTCACACATAGGTTAAACAAGCTGCAGAGCTATTGCAGAAGCAAACTATTTTATTCTGCTATTCTACTATTGCAGAAGCAAACTATTAACTACATTATTTTAATAATTCTCCAATTACACCATCTGCACCCCTGACTTACTATTTTTAAACATCCTTGTAGGATGGCTGGTGTGGGTCTTCCGGGCTGTGTGGCCGTGTTCTGGAAGTTTTGTTTCCTAACGTCCCAGTGAGGGACACCCTGACACTCATCAAACAGATCTTCCCAGAAGACATCACAGCTTTATTTCAGGACTGCCTAACAACCAGTTACTTCCAATGGGATAATGAGTTCTACGAACAGATGGACGGCGTCACCATGGGACGCCCCCTGAGCCCAGTCGTAGCAAATTTTTACATGGAACATTTTGAAAAATGGGCTTTAGAAACCGCACCTGTTACCCCAACAGTCTGGTTCCGGTTTGTGGATGACACTTTCGCAATTTGGAGTCAGGATGAAGAAGAACTAGAGAAGTTCCTGAACCACCTAAACAGCATCCACCCCAATATACAATTCACCGTGGAAAAAGAAATGGATGGCAAACTTCCATTTCTAGACATGTTGGTCATACTCAAACCAGACCTCAAATTAGAACACAAAGTTTACAGAAAACCCACCCACACAGACCGGTACCTACACAAAAACTCCAACCACCACCCACGTCAGAAAAGAGACATTATCAAAACCCTGATGGATCGTGCCAGTCGGATCTGCGAAACCCAATTCCTAAACTCTGAACTTAACCACCTTAATTGGGTCCTACAAGCAAATGGCTACTCCAAGAATGAAATAAAAAGAGCCATCAAACCAAGAAAACAACATGCGACTGAAGAAGAAAAACAGCCACCCACCAACAAAGTATTTCTGCCCTACATCAAAGGGGTCACAGACCACATGGGAAAACTGATGGAAAAACACAATTTCCAAACAATCTTCAGACCCACCAGAAAAATACAACAAGTGCTAAAATCAGCAAAAGACAAAAGGGATCCCCTCACCGCCGCAGGAGTATACCGCATACCATGCAGCTGCAGGCAAGTATACATCGAGACCACAAAACGCAGCATCCATACCAAGATAAAAGAACACGAAAGACACTGCAGACTACAGCAACCAGAAAAATCTGCAGTAGCTGAACATGCTCTCAAGCACACTGGACACAAAATCCTATTTGAAAACACAGAGATACTGGACAACACCAACAGCCACTATACCAGGCTATACTGGGAAGCCATTGAGATTCACAAACACCAACACAGTTTCAATAAAAAAGAGGAGTCTAAAAATCAACAAAACCTAGCTACCAATCCTGAAAAATACATCCTACAAAAGGTCAACGAGCTCAGCTCAACCACCAGGATGTGTGAACAGGTCACACAATGAACATGCTAATCACCCTCAGCAGCCACTCGTTAACAACTCAATAGAAGAAAAAACCCTGCCTAACCTCCAGGAAGATACACACATATTCTGACACCAAAACAAGCAGCCACTTGTTAACTCAAACCCCCCTAACCCCCCCCAATCCCCCCATCCCCCCCCCTTCAGATCTCTATAAATACCCACAAAAGGGTCACATCATCCTGGGCACAGAGAGAACTGCTCCTGTCTGTGCTCCTGCCCTCTGAAGATGCCGGTCACAGATGCTGGCGAAACGTTAGGAAACAAAACTTCCAGAACACGGCCACACAGCCCGGAAGACCCACACTAGCCATCGTATTCCGGCTGTGAAAGCCTTTGACAATACATCCTTGTAGGACTTAGGACTTTAATTTTCATCAAAGTTAGCTGTACCTATGCCACATGTAGCATTCCCTACTCATAGTTAAGAAAATTTTGAAAATTTTGGCTAGTATACTAGGATCTCAAACCTAGAAACTACCTTGCAGTCCAATGTAATGTTGCCCACATCCACCCCCTAGGGGATAAACACAGTGTTCTGAATCATGCTTAAGAAGACACACACACACAGAGGAAAATCTCTGCTTCATAAAAGTAAGATGCAAAATTCAGCATACGTTTCTTCACCCACTCCATGTATTTTCTTTTACTCCTTACTTTAGAGTATGCAGTGAGGTTTTAGCAAGAGCAATGATAATCCAAATCTCCAGTCTAAATGGCTACTTACTACATTTTTTTTTCATTTAGCCTAGAATTTTAGCTCTTAGTACTTCATTCTAATCTGGCAGGAGGCAAACATCATCTCCTGGAAAAAGAGAGGACCATTTTCAAAGCACAAATGGGCAGTGGAGATAAAGATATGTGGGAAAGAGAAGGTGGTGTTAACTTGCGAAAAATGCTATGTGGGCTGCAGGGTGCTCATATGTGATATAAACAGTGGATATCTGTATTCTTGTCTATTTCCTGTGTTGACATTTTTCTCTTTTTGGTGCATGTTATTGCCTGCCTGGGGCTTTCCACACAAGTTACACATTTCCCATCACTTTAAGGAATAGTTTCATTTCAGCTGTAATGGAACCAATGAGTCTCATTCCAGCCATATTGTATGATATTCATGTGTGGTAGTGGAATAAGGTACTGCTTTTCAGATATGCACATAGACCATTTAAAAAAGCCCTAATTTGTACATCTTCCAAAGCAAGGGAAACATTATTTTTATTTTAATGATTAGGCAGCCAGGATCTTGACAAGAGTTTTCTTTATTGTTTACTGCTGCAGACTTTAGTCTTAGTCCTCAGAATTTGCGAGCAGAGGGAGGTGTGTTTCTTCTTTTTCAAAGAAAAGATGAACAGTTATTTCCACACTTATACCTGGCAGTACTATCTAGTCTAGGAAACATCATTAGGTTGCAGAGGGAAGTTCTCCTGCTTTTTTGTTCCCGTCTCAGATTTTATATAGGGATGCCAAGACAAGAAGCAGTGGAAGCTAAGCTTATTGAGGACAGCAGCAGTTATTACAGTACTTTACATATATTATATACATTATATGAATATAATATAATATAATATAATATAATATAATATAATATAATATATATTATATATTATATATAGTACCTTTCACCATCCTCCACGTTAGGTACATGAGTTAATAAGTGCCTATGACAGTCATGAATAGCATTCCATAGGGCAGCACTGGAGAATAATTATATTTTCCAGGAACAAAATGTTGAGGTTTGAAAGGAAAAACATGGATGGGTGTTTTCTGATTTGTTGACTTACATACACGTCTACTGTACTGTAAACAATTTAGAAAGACGCACATAATCAAAACGCACTTTAGGCTTCATGATTATAACAGTGATTGTAAAACAGAGAATCCTAGCTGAAAGCAGAGTTACCTTTGTCTTCATAACCAAAGTTATATTTAATTGAAGCATCTAACTAGGAAAAATCCTAGAGTTAGGAAATTCATTAGTGGTTCAGCAAGATGTACGCAGGTCAGCTGAAGTGGTCAAGATATTTACCAGCTGCTTAAAACTAGGAAGTTTGTGAGTACAACCAAATCTTCCTTGCATAAAAGTTACTGATCATGATCAGTGTATTTAAATCTAAATTCTAAGAGACCAATGTAGCAGCTGCCTTGATTAGAAATTAATTTTTTAAAAATCTGTTTACCTGAAAATTTTAAAATATTTTAAGCAATAAAAAAGAATAATAAATCGTTATCTAAGACTTAAGCATCTGAAAGCTAAATTTAAGAAACTTTTAAGAAACTGAAAAATCTGTCCACTAATTAATTCAGTACAAAATATAGGCCTCAGTTTGGATAATCATTTCAGGCTTTGTAGACTGTGGTTTATGAAACTGGAAGTATGCCCTTTGGCTGTGCAGTCTTCCTTTCTCTTTCTCTTGTTGTGTTCTAACCTCAATATGAAGCCCCTCATTTTTATTATATCCAAACTAAGGAACTCTGGCTAAATAGCACTTAATATGTAATATCCTGGTTTTCCAAGTTTTTTTTCCTGATTACTTTTCCAATTTTCTTATTTCATTTTTGTTCCATTCTGCTAGAAATGATCCCAAGAAAACTAACCTCCAGACAGTGCGGGGAAACTCTGCCTACAGATTTACAATCTTTCAAAAAGATATAAAAGGAAAAAAAAGATGAGAAAGAAAGAGGGAAAAAAGTTCAAGTACAGATAAAGTTAGATATTAATTATTTTATAAAAACTATTTGGATACAGTTCAGTGAGAGAATCTTGGAGAAACTGTTCTTTCAGCAGAATTTCATATTTGAGAACTTTGGCTTTAGGCAAGCCACAGAGCCTTCACACCAGATTGGGTATGTAGTGGGATAAATGGTGAAGTAGGACAGTATGTCCACTGGGTTTGCCTAGGGTTTATAAAACTTCGAATGACACAGCCATTATCTCATCTCTTATCTAGTCTATTAAAGAATTACAACTGCAATTGCAAGGAGCAGACAGGTACCAAGTGAATGGTTTGGAACCATCTGAGACTGCAGGATTTCTGGCGCTAAACAAATTGATTTGGGCAGTTCTTTTGATGGGGTACTGCCTGAAGACCCATCTGCAAGAGAATATAGAGAGAATGTATATGATTAAGCTTTTTAGGGTTTTTTTTAATTTATAAGTAGAAGTATGTTGCTACTAGACACTTACCCAGTAACCTAACTGGAGTCATAGGACTAAAAGTATCATAAGCTACAAAAATCAGTGTTATTAGTACAAATGTTTAGCATCACTAGGATCAAGATGTTGATAAAAACTGATTGTCAGAAACCTGAAATTAACTAATTTTCTTTATCATTGCCCTGGGCTGTTTGCTTCCTTCTTCTATGGCAGACTCTGCTATCCAGAATTGGAAGGAGGATACCTGATTTGATGGAATGATCCACTGATAATGACTCTTGTAAAATTGATTGTACACGTTATTTAGACCTTGTTAAATTATAAGATCAGAAAGAATTGGAAGGTTATCTAGTCAAATATCTATTCCTGAAGCAGAGTTTTCTACATATGACTCAATTAGCTCTTAGTATGCCTTGTTCATGCATGCTAGTTCACATTTGAGTGTGTGTATATTACTGTAATTAATAATAGTGTATTATTAATTATTATTAATAGTGTGTTAGATAAGAGCTGCTGCAAATTTGAGAAGTAGATCTGTGTAATAAATGCAACATCTAATTGTATCAGTTAGATTAATTTACATGTAAACTGTTGAGATGTCATTTATTTATTTATTTATTTAACCAATTTATATATATTTATATTAAACCTTCATTATAGCAAAGTCTAATCAAATGTAAAATGCAGGTATATTAAATAGATTTTTCTTTAAATTATTTGTTTCTTCATATGATTCTGCATAAACAATCACTCCGTGAACTACATCATTAAAGTTTGTATATTGTCATAAAGTGGAAATCTGCATTTCAGATTCCTAACAAAATAATAATTATTTAATAATAGTGATGATGATGATGATGATGATGATGATGATGATGATAAAAAGCAAAGAGATGGAAAATAAGGTAACTAGAAAAAGTGAATAGGTAAAATACTAGTATATCAAGGAGATGGAATATTAGAATAATAGTTTCAAGAGCTTATTTTGATTACCACTATTATTTTTCTGAATGTAGAGGCATATGCAATGTCTGTTTCTGACCATTTTTCATTGCATGTTACCATTTTCCATATCATTTGTTGATTTGATAGGACTGTTTATCGTGCAGTGAAAGATAAGTGGCTTAGAAGAACGGGGTAGGGAGAGCCAGGCTCACTTCCTCTGAATAGCTATCAAGTAGGCTCTGGAACTGGCTAGACTGATAAGATGTTTTCCAGGAAGTTGTTGTAAAAGAAGAGGTTCCTGTGTATTGTATTGTCCTGAAAGTGACAGGTCACCAGGAAGTGAGGGGCAAGAGCAAAAGCAATAGATAAAATTTCAGCATAGTGTAAGGATTAGAACACTAATGGAAGAATTACAGCCGGCTAGCCTTTGGATCCATTATAAAAATGGAACAGTAGCCTGTAAATAGGGGGGAAAAACTATCTCTGTGTTATTCAGACTTAAAGAAGCCCTTGTTTCTCTTAATTTACATAGTCTGCATTTCACATCTAGTTTGCAGCCTGGTATGCCCACACATTTCTTTTGTTCAGCTAGTCTTAATAATCAGATAGAATATAGAGATTTTAAGGCAGAAGAAAAACTGTCAAAATGTGTTTAACAGAAATAATAGCGGAACAAAAATGGGAATTGATTTTAGAACCTTGTATCATCTTCATCTCAGGGTGGGGGAAGTACTTTGCAGTGTTTTCTTTTGCATTACAGCAGGGACAGATCCAAAATACAGCAGGATTTACCAGTATATCTCTTAGTCAACTTATTTTAACCATAGCGAGTAAAGTTAATTTGCAAAAAAAGAGGGGGGGGGAATGGTAGTTACCAATACTGTAACAACAACAAAAAACGGAATTCCAGTTAATGTTGCATTCTTGCATTTACTGTCTGTAAAATACAGTACTGTGCAAAAGTTTTAGGCAGGTGTGAAAAAATGCTGTAAAGTAAGAATACTTTCAAATGTATATATTGTAATTGTTTATGTTTGTCAATTTACAAAATGCAAAGTGAGCAAACAGATGAAAAACCCAAATCAAATCAATATTTGGTGTGACTACCCTTTGGCTTCAAACCAGCATCAATTCTTACACTTGCACATTTGTACACTTGCACAAAGTCAGGGATCTTCCAGGATTAGGGTCAGGTGTATGATTAACCAATCATACCAAGCAGGTGCTAATGATCAGCAATTTCATATGTAGGTTGAAACAGTCATTAACTGAAACAGAAATAACTGTGTAGGAGGCTTAAACCTGGCTGAGGAACAGCCAAACTCTGCTACTAAGGTGAGGTTGTGGAAGACAGTTTCATATCACAGGTCATACACCATGGCAAGACTGAGCACAGCAACAAGACACAAAGTAGTTATACTGCATCAGCAAGGTCTCTCCCAGGGAAAAATTTCAAAGCAGACTGGGGTTACAAGATGTGCTGTTCAAGCTATTTTGAAGAAGCACAAAGAAACGGGCAACACTGAGGACCATAGACGCAGTGGTCGGCCAAGGAAACTTAATGCAGCAGATGGAAGACACATCATGCTTACTTCCCTTTGACATTGGAAGATGTTCAGCAGTGCCATCAGCCCAGAACTGGTGGAAACCAGTGGGACCCAGGTATACCCATCTACCGTCCGAAGAAGTCTGGCCAGAAGTAGTCTTCGTGGAAGAATTGCAGCCAAAAAGCCATACCTCTGATGTGGAAACAACGCTAAGTGACTCAACTATGCACGAAAGCATAGGAACTGGGGTGCAGAAAAATGGCAGCAGGTGCTCTGGACTGCCGAGTCAAAATCTGAAATATTTGGCTGTAGCAGGAGGCAGTTGCACACAGTTTTTGAAGGAGCTCAGCAGGTAGGTTGTTCCAAACATCTTGGAGAACTAACCACAGATCTCCTGTGGATGTAGGCTGCCCCAAATCCTTCTGTCTCTTCATGTTCGCCGAAGGGCTGGAGAGCAGTACAAGAATGAATGTCTGCAGGCAACAGTGAAGCATGGTGGAGGTTCCTTGCAAGTTTGGGGCTGCATTTCTGCAAATGGAGTTGGAGATTTGGTCAGGATAAATGGTTTCCTCAATGCTGAGAAATACAGGCAGATGCTTATCCATCGTGCCATACTATCAGGGAGGCGTGTGATTGGCCCCAAATTTATTCTGCAGCAGGACAATGACCCCAAACATACAGCCAATGTCATTAAGAACTATCTTCAGCATAAAGAAGAACAAGGAGTCCTGGAAGTGATGGTTTGGCACTACAGAGCCCTGATCTCAACATCATTGAGTCTGTCTGGGATTACATGAAGATTCAGAAGGATTTGAGGCAGCCTGCATCCACAGAAGGTCTGTGGTTAGTTCTCCAAGATGTTTGGAACAACCTACCTGCCGAGCTCCTTCAAAAACTGTGTGCAAGTGTACCTAGAAGAATTGATGCTGTTTTGAAGGCAAAGGGTGGTCACACCAAATATTGATTTGATTTGGATTTTTCTTCTGTTCGCTCACTTTTTGCTTAGGAAGCTTCAGAATTGTGGTAGTATTTGCAAAAGTTTTTCTTTGTGCACAAATGACGGATCTTTGCAACAGGTATCAACTTTGTCAAAGCTGAAACTATAGGGAAAATGGAAATGTATTGGTATTATTACAGTACTCAGGGTAGGAATGAATTAAAGCTTCTGTGCTTTCATTTTCTGGTGCAATAATAAGAATTCCCACTGATACATATCTCTTAGCCAAGACCTAAAACTGAGTAGCTCTGCTATTAAAGTAAACATTTATTTACCTTAAATTCAAACATTAACTTTCAATCCTGCAGTGCAGTTTCTAAATTGCTTTAAAAAATCTGTAATATCATTTGTGGTCCAAAAGAACATTTACTAGTCTGTGCTAAGATCAGTACAGGCAGGCTATTTCTACAATGGCTTACATTCTGTGGCTCTCTTTCTTCAAATTCTTGTTTAATCACTCACCCTAATTTAATTCCAGTAATGTTGCTCAATTGCTGTTGGAAGATTTTGTGTAAAAGTGTTTCCTTTTTCTGTCTTTACTTTTCTCTTATTCACCACTACTTTGCTAATTATTTAAACCTCTCCTGTGATTCACTTCATTGCTTTCTTTTCCATTCATTCTGTAGCATGGGCCTTTGTTGCTCATGCATCAATAGTCCTTCCTATTTCTGCCTTGTATCCTGCCTTGAATTAATTAAGAGTTGGTGATTGAACGGTAGCAGGATCTGTTTCTTCTGAGATTGGTTCCAGGGGCCCTTAGAGAACTTAAAATGTAAATATTTTTTCTAATGTTATTGGATTTATGTGAAAATATTTATTAAGCAATATATAAAGGATTGCTGTTTGCTGAAGAAGCTAAAATTATAATGTATTGGGCATCAGAGTGCTGTTTTGTATTTAAAAGCTGTTAAAAATTAGGAACTAAAGAGTAAAAATATGTAGTATACTGTTTGATGTTAAAGACTACTAGTGACATATTCAATATGTACAGTATTAGATCCAGTGATACATGGAATGATTATCTGAAAATAATAGGTACGATCAATTCCTACATTGTAAGGCCACTTCGTTCAACACTCTTTGTTATGTGGGACAATGGTATACTGAGCTGCAGAATCTGATCTCCTAACAAGAGGTCAGATGCTGCAATAAATTTGACATAGTTTAGATCAATATGATCCAGGGTTGTTTCAGCCTGCATTCCTAAATGCAATACCTATAGGCACACATATAGCACCAAAACTTTGTTTGGTGTTCTCATAAAAACTCAAGCTAATTAATTAAAGAATATGGTTATGACGGGTTTTTTTCCTCATTCTCTGTTCACCAGAGAAGATCCTCTTCATTATGGCCTCTTACATGTACCATCAATCTCCTTTTATTGAATGCTAATATTATAGAAAGGAAATCTTCCCTTCACTTCAGGATACTAGCTTATGAAATATAAAGTTATGTTGAGGTGGAAGGAGAGCAACAGTATGGGAAGAGGAATACAGAAACTAAACAGCCAGACAGCAGAGCATGGCTCTAGACAGGAAACAAAGGATTGTTTCTCAGTTGCCCATATGTTGGTGGAAAAAAGAGAAATGGCAGCAGGAGATAAGGTGAACCCTTTTTCTTACTCTCTGTGAGGTATAGTGTTGTGTTAGGCTTCATTCACCTGTTTAGTGGAACCAGTGGTACTGGGCTAGGAGGCCTCTCTCTTCTTTGCAAGGATAGATGAGATATCAATTTTGTATCTTGTGCCTTCATCTAATTTTTTTATTTAGAAGCTATTTTGAAATATGCCACTTCCAGACAGCCACTATTTTGTAACCAGTTCCTACAACACTTTCTCAAAATTCCATTTGTGTGCAAAGTTCTGGAAAGGTTGGTGCCATCTTATATTGTCAACTGTATTTTTTATTGATTTGTTTTTAAATTTTGTTTAAAAATTTAAACAAGTCCATTGGAGTTGGACAACCAATAATAATAATAATAATAATAATAATAATAATGAGGAGGAGGAGGAGGAGGAGGAGGAGGAGGAGGAGGAGGATGCCAAATCCAGTCTAAACATCTGGCTGACTGTGCGACCAACAATAATCTACCTATCCCAGGTCCTTGGGAAGGACTTGATAAGTGGATAAAAATGCCAAATGCAGTCTAAACATCTGGCCAATTGTGCAACCAACAACAACAACAATAAATCAGAGTATTCTTGATTTGGCATAATGAGGCTGTTAGGTGCCATTGAGTCAGACTGACTACTAGGTATATTCCTGTGTGGACAAATACCTTTAATCTCAACCTGACCTGGTCAACAGCCCACAGTTGCTGCAGGGACATTCCAGTGATACTCTTGATCCCATCCATCTATCTTATCCATTGTTTTCCTGTTCTTCTCCCTTCAAGATGTAACATGAAAGTGTAAATTTGCTAGTTTTTGCTCAACATTATACACTGCTTGAAAGCATTTTATTTTCATGAAAGCAAGGAAAACTTTTCTTTTTCACTATGCCTTAATTAAAATTAAGTAGGTAAGTATTAACTAGGTAACTTTTTAAGATTAAAATTAACTAGGTATGCCAGATACAAAATAAAATTGTTTTAGGAGCCAAACCTAGTCACTGGGTACTAGTTGGACATCTTGACCAGAGACTCTAGCAGATTCTATAAGCAAATCATGTTTTATACCAGGTAATTGCTGTTGTTACACTGAATGTTATAAAAAGGATACCTGCAGTGCTACTTACAGTTTTCATTTATCCAGACTCACAGCACACCCTAGCCATGTGTCAGCCCCACTAGACCAGACCAAGAAATCACCTCCACACGAACACTAAAGGTACCTTTATTGCGACAGGCTATAATAACAGAATCTTGCAAATCTGATTGTGTTGTACTTCTTCTTCTTATAGTTCAGTGTATTAGGGATGTGTCTGTCTGAGCTGCTTCCGAAAGTTATCTGGATGCTCTAGGCTTAGACAGTGTTTTACTGTCTAAACATGTTTTAGACATGTCTAGGCAGTGTTTTACCTTGGCAATGGAGCTTGCATATCTCCTTCAAGGTCATCTTCCTTATTCTCTATCTATATCAGGCCAGGAGTGACAATATATAATTATCAGCATATGGATGATACCAGTCCCTATCCATCCCACAAAACAGTGCCACCCAACTGGAACCACACACTGAAGAAGGAGCAGAACCAATGCTTCTGGCCCATAAGCTTCCTGCAGGCAATCTAGAAATATACCATGGTCGATGATATCAAAGGCTGCTGACCTGGCGGGGTGCTCTAGCCCCAGTAACGGTGACCAAGTAGAGCAACCAATGCTGTCTTGGGCCTGTGCTCAGGCCTGAAACTGGACTGAACAGTGTCTAGGTAATCTACTTTGTACGACATTTTGTGTCTGAATCCCTACCACAAGCTCAGCAACCTTTTTAGGGAAGGTTGGAGATGGAGTGATACTTACCAAACCCAGCTGGATCCAGAGATAGACTCTTAAGGGATGGGGATGCAGGACAGCCTCTTTCAAGGCTGCAGGTATCATCCCTTTCCAAAGTGAGGTGTTGATAGCCTCCCAGATCTGATACATATAGAAGTGCCAAATATTAGTGCTTCAAAGGAAATTTTCTCAAAATACATTTCCATTCAGTTACTTAATATCAATTTTGTATTTTTCCAAAAAGCTTTAAAGTTGATTAACTATAATTTAATCCAGTCTGGCTGTTCCTGAACCTGGAGCTTAGTGTAAGGCAACAAGAAAAAAAGCTGACTGCTTTTTTTGCCTGCAATCCTGTTTTCTTAATTGCTTAACTCTTAACAATGTATATATTTAAAAAGCATGCCTTACATATTAAAGTCTCTTATTTTAGATGTGATTTGGGAATTTTTTAAGAAACAATTTTCCTACATGTGAACGAACTCTTTCAACTTCAGAGAAGGAATTAGATGTCCCTGATGCTGGGGAGTAATCTAATATGATTCCTTCCCTTCCCCCCGACCTATAAGTTGGTAGCCTGCGAGGAGTCTCTGCGACCTTCTGTGATAATGAAATCTCCAGATGGTGCCAGAACATCCGGTGCTGCCTGTTGTGGGGGCAGTGAAAAAAGCTCTGTTTGTTTGCTAGGGTAGCAGAGAGGCTGGAGAAATCAAAGTAACTATGTAAGTGATTCTCTAAACAAATCAAGATATATATATATATATATATATATATATATATATATATACACACACATACATATACATATACATATATATATATCTGACATGCTTAGGCTTCTTCTTTCTTAAACTATGGTTGGTTGTTCTGTCTTGCTTATTCTAGGCATTCCTTTGTATCCATGTAGAAACCTATCATGAAAAATTATTATATAATTATTCTTAAATTGGATGATTAAGACAAAGCTTTCACCATGATATTAAGTTTAGTAATACTGACAAAGAACAGAAGAATTCAAATCTATCTATAAAGGTAGAATAGAGTAGATATCAATGAAAAGGTGGGAACAAAGGCTATGAACACAAAGGCTCTGCAGGGCAAGATCTATCTGTATGTGAGTGAGCACCGTGATGCAGATAGTTTTCCAAAATGCAGTTGTTGCACAGTAGGCACATGGCAGACAGTAAGGTGCAATATCTACTAATTAGGGCCATGCAGTGCTTCCGATTCAGTCTTCAAAAGGTGCTTCAGAATGTGCAGGAGCACAACATACCATCTGTCTGCAATATTTTGAAGCAGCTGCCTTTCCCCCCAGGATCGTGCAGCTGTGCAGCCTTAATATCCACTGTGTTTAGAAAAAGAGCAAGATGCACGTATGCCAGACCTGCAGAAGAAGCAGGAGGTGCTAGGAAGGCCATATCATATGGGTAACTAAAAGTGGAGTAGTGAAGGCCCCAGTGGCTGTTTCATGTTTAGGTATTTTTGTGGCCTATTGTCTGTCTGTCTAAACGTGCTAAATCCTCAATTCATTCCTGTATTTATTCTTGCCTATTGATCCTTTGGGAGAGCAGAAATTGGAGCACCCTCTTTCATTCTTCCTTTGGGAAATTTTCTATTCTGTAATCAATTTCACAAGCCAATTTTGTCAAATAATTTGATTTTAATCAGGTCTAGTTGGTTTCCCAGTTCCATAAATAAAGCTGTTACTATCAAACTTTTAGTACTCTGTTATTATAAATATATAGAATTCCCAAGTGCCTGCAGGCCATAATTGCTCAAAAAAACTGTTATAAAAGCATTTTGAGGTATGAGAAACACTGACAGGATATAAAGCCCAGGTAAATTCTTTCCAGGATCACCTTTCTATGTCTGGAGATTCTTAAGTACTACATTTAATACTGTAACTTGATGTGGCTTGATCAATACATTTTTCCTACTCTACCTTTTTTCCTTGGATTTTTAACAATTCTGATGAAGACTTCTTGGGAATTCAGAAGCTTGCAATTATTTAAAGACTCTAGTTGACCTAATAAAAGTATTAGCTTGAAATAGATTTTTACTTTTTTCCTCACAATCAACACAACTGTCTTCACTTTTTCAATGATTGACAAGATTCTTTTTGATTTCCACAGCCCATCTCCAGAAGAAGGCATGGGAGATGAATTTGACCTGATGGATCATTCAGACTTATACATCTTAGACTTCAGTATGTGAACATTTTCTCATCGTGTCATCCTTCATTAACTACTTTATCTTGGTCAAACTTCTTGTTTTAAAAACATGTCTGAGGTAGAGCTGACTTTGTCTCAGTGAAACAGCTATCTGTTGCAGATGATTTAGTTTTTCTTTATTAGATCTCAAATGCTATGTATTACTCTTTCTTCAGGTCCCAGCTTAAAAACGCTGTGTAAGCTGGCAGTGATCCAGTACAATCTGGACCAGTCTTGCCTCCCTCATGATATCAGGTAAACTATTTGTCCTCATGGAGATACCTGTATGTTCAGTATCTCTGACCACAGAGCCTTAAATAATGTAAGTAGCTGCCTTAGCTTAGTGTTGTGTATTTGCTTACAGAGGCTCTCCAGAGTTTCTGACAGAAATCTTCCATATCACCTGTCACCTCTTTTTTTTTAATTGGAAATTCCAGGGATCAAACTTGAGACTTCACATGTAAAACACATACTCTGCCACTTGAACCACAGACAACCGTGGGGGAGGGGAGCAACTGACTTGCACTGTGACTTCATGATACAAATTTCATAGTTTATATACGTACATCCAACAGAAGGTTGGGGTTTGAATCCTGACACATCTCATCACTTTTTTGCCACCGTGGTTTGTAGCAGATCTCTGTGCACTGAGCGGGGTGGGGGGGTGTTAGTGTTATCATTTTTCCATCATTCAGTGGTAGTTGGAAAACCTTGCCTATTGCTTGTAGCTAAGTCATGGCTCTTACTCAAGGAGCAGGTGGCAGCCATGACTAGGGGAGCCTTTGCACAGATCATCTTGTGAGCCATTTGCACCTATTTCTGGACTGGGAGGCCTTGCTCATGGCATCAAACTCCAGTCACATCCCAGCTAATGTGCTGCAACATGTTGTACACAGGACTGCCATTAAAGACCATCCAGAAATTACAACTGGTCCAGAATGTAGCAGCACATGCAGTTTTGGGCACCCCATGGTTTGCTCATGTTACACTGCTGCTGTAGGAGCTGCACTGGCTTCCAGTTTCTTTCTGGGTGCAATTTAAGGTGCTGATTATCATCTTTAAAGCCCTGAATGGCACAGGACCAGGTTATTTGTGGGACCGCCTCTCCCTGAGAGTATCTGCCCATTCTACTAGGTCTGACAGGGTGGGCACATTCCAGGTCCCTTCCTTTAAATATTGCCATCTAGTAGAATCTAGGCAGTGTGCCTTCTTAGTAATGGCCCTGCTCTTTGGAACACTCTTTCTCCTGAGATCAGGCAGGCCTCTACTCTCCTGGCCTTCAAAAAAGCTATGAAGTTCTGGCTTTTCCCACAAGCCTTGGGGTAGTATGAGGCTGGATCCCAGTGAAGCTCTAAAGTTTTTTTCTGGATATGTAGGGATAAGGGCACCAGGAGTGACTTTGTTGGTTTTTATGTTTGCTTACTCTTTTTATTGTTTTACTATTGCTTGTGAGCCACCCAGGGTAATGCTGCATAAGATGGGGTGGCTATACAAATCTTTTAAATAAATAAAATAAAATAAATCTGATCTGATCTGATATGTTGTCTTTTCAGATGGGAGCTTTCAGCAATGACAACTAATAGCAACATCAGCCGTCCAATTTTTTCCTCCCATGGATAACTTGGTCTCATGCTCCCCCTCCTAGCTGCCTTCAACTCCTTGCCTTGCAAATGTCACCTACTGTCTTCCTCCCTGTGCATGAATGTTCAGCTTATTCAAAAAAGGAGCACTATTTCACCACAAAGATTTCTTTACTGACCAATGTTGGGAGGGCTCTTTTTGCCTGTCCCATTGCCACACTTGTTGCAGCTATAACTTTGCCAAAACCTTGATTTAAAGGCAGCATGCATGCAGAATCAGATAGTGCATACTACAGAAAAGGATGCCAGATGTGTTTTTGCTCTCATAACTGAAGGTTACAGCTGACAGCCATCTACTGGTGTAGTATCTTTTCATTTAATAGAGTCAAAAGAAATATAAATCTCAGGACTGTTACAAGACCAGCATATGTTTCATATACTACAGAATCAAAGGTGAACAAAGCAAGGACTCATCAGAATTCAGCTTCTCTATGGCTCAGCAATTTTGAGTGCCTAGCCCTCAGTATTAATCTAAGAACTGAACTGGTGTCCTATTTTAAGCCATTTTCTTTGCTTCTCTGAGCACAGAAAAGCTTGCCTAGTCTTACACATTTTTGAGCTTGACCAGGCTTGTCTTCTGCAATGGGCACCTGGAAGATCTCCATATGATACTTGAGCACTTGCCACCTTTACAGTGATGCAGATCAGAGTCTTCAATGGAAGAAAAGTAGAATGATGACTATCCGGCTAAGCAAGGAGTGGCATCCAATATCCTGTAAAACTGAATCAATTTTTTTTTCTGCCTGTTATGGAAGTATTCATCACAAGATCTGAAATGCTATCACCCAGTTTGATATGTACAAGCAACAGCTCTGAATTTATAAATACCAGGGTGGGGGAAGAAAAACTGTGTCAGTACTTTATATGGCTAGAGGGCAAGTGGTGGACTAATGCAGGGGGTATAAGGATTTAGGGTCTGCAGTCCACAAATTAAGACTGAAATTGAAAAATTGGTATAAATTAGTGGCTAAGGATGTGAGCTGGAAGGTTATCAATTCAAATCTTGGTGTGGCCATGGACTTGCTAAACACTGCCGGGCAAGCCACACTTGGTTTCAGCCTCACATCAGAAATATAGGAATAATACTTTCCTGCCATACAGAAATATTGTAACAATTACAATATAAAATAAGTGAAATGTTTTGAATATTCAAAAGTGCTATATAAATGCTGCATATTTATTAAAATTGGGTATCTTCATTACTCTTATTAAACAAGGCTTTCAACCAGTCAGGGTAATCCAAGTGCCTTAAAATTGCCTAACTCAGTTGTTCCATCAGATTATTTAACCCAGTATTAAAACAACACAATATGTTTATTTTTTTTGGGGGGGGGGTTACTGTAAGATTAATTTCATCCATCCCAAAATCAACATTGTGTTTTGTGATGCATGAAAAAGGTGGCCTTATAAACACAGCAGTGTTAAGAAAAATAAAAGTTAAAATAGGCAGTGCAGTAAAATTATATACATGTATGCATAGATTAGGTTTCTTACAAATTCATGAATAATACATTAAACATGGATATGAATGAGGCCAACACAAAACCCTGTAATAGAGACATTCTGGTGCAGATACAGCTCTGTTCCTCAGTTTTTACTTCTAGAAAAAGTTTACAAGTTTACCACTTGATAAAAGAATAAGCTGCCATAGAAGTAGGCACCTCAGGATAATGTTTATATGATCTTAAAACACAGTGCAGCTCATTTGTCTGACTACTACTGAACTGATGTCAGAACTAGACTTAATGTTTATTACAACATGATGATGAAGGGCTGATCCAGACACTCCCTTTGTTTTTCTCAGTTTTCTTTTACCGCCTGTCTTTCATTCTTGAATGGACTTTGGTTAAATGAAAGCAGAACGCTTGTAGACCAATTTTTTTTTTCCTGGATCAACCTTTTGCTGTCTCACACAATTCTTAAAAAGCATTATCAATTGTTTCTTTCAGTTGTAGGAAGAAATCTGATTTAGGATTTGGAGATTCAGCAAACTTGGTGTGCAAAGCAACCTGGAGATGCTTTTAACAGTCTTTTCTGAGCCAAGAAGATTAGAGTTTTTTCTGTGTTTGCCCAACACTGGACAGTTGAGTTAGGTTGGCAAGATTTTAGTTACAGGAAACAAACTGGATGCCTTTTATTTATTTTCAGTATTCTTATCTTCAGTTATGCACCTACTGTGCCCTTCCCAGCCGACAATTGTTCTTTTGTTTTTACTTTCAGTTGTCAATTAAAAAAAGGATGCATCTTTGCATTGGAACAATTTTGAACTGATAAAGTAAAATGCTTGTTTCAAAACACTGGCTACCTTCAGTAAATCAGATTATTTCTCTCTGTGCCAACATAGCCATAACTGTGACTCAAGTAATTATTCCTCAAATTCAGGCAAAAGGATATACAGGGAATATTGTTAGTTGCAGGTGAATTTAATGCTGATTATTTGAATTTATGCTTGTGGACCAATTCCTGTTTGTTTTTTACTCCACTTGGTACCCTGCAGATGTGTTTGGGACTATAACTCCCCAAATTCCCAAATAGCATAATTAAGCGTGTTTTCTGGGAATCCTTGTAGTCCTAATATTTCTGGAAGGTGTGAGATTAGAGAAGGCTGTTCTAAGAATTCTTAGATGCTTTATCAAACTACAAATCCCAACATTCACTTGAGAAAGAAGTATGGGAGTCTCTGTAGTATGCATTTCTACTATAGCCCACATAATATTTATGTTGAGAATGAAGCGCCTGCCATTAAAAAAAGAAAAGCCAAACCTATTTGGAAAGCAATGCAAAATCAAATACAAGCAGTGAAAGCGTGTGTTATATAACCACAAGGAAAATTGTGAGCAGAGTTTAGAAAACAACACACACATTTGTTCCAGAAGAAAGTTTTCGCAACCTTAAAAATACAGTAACTTTGGAGACTTGTGAAAATGGCTGAGGAGAGATGGTTTCCTTTTTTGGCTCCACTAAAACAAGTTTATCACATATTTCTTTAAAAAAAGACAAAAACCTACAAAACTTGCTTGACAGAGATGAAAGTGGAATGAGCATCAGAACGCTCCATCCAAGAGGCCAGTGTCTCAGGAGTGCATTTCTCCTGAGTCCTGCCACACTGCACATTCTTGCAGAGAGATGTGTGCATCATAACCTGCCCTGCCTTTGTGCAGTGCAGAACACTGATATGTCAACAGCACTGAAACAAAATTCATTTGCCAGCCTAGTTGCTTTCCTAAGTAGGCAGAGATTTTTTTCTTTTTCTTTTTTTCCACTAAATACATAGATATGTACATACGTACATACACACACACACTTTTAAAGTCAGGTAAATGCTTACTCAGAAAACTTCTGGGGCTCTCTACACTGGAGAAAGCTTAATGCTATATCCCTCTTGACAGAGTTGAAGAAGAGCTAAGCTACTCAACATACTCCTAATAAGCAGGAAGCTTTGCGCACAGTTTAATTGGCAATCCTTCCAATGCATGCAATTTTAAAGATCACTTTTCTAAAATTAAAGTTTTCAATATATGCTCCTCACAGCTCTCTGATTAAAATATCCCAGATAAAATACATTTCTCCTAGGTAGATAATTGAATCAGGATGGAAGAAGTTTGACTAGAATATTGTCCAGTCAAGATACAGAACCCACAGCACTCTGAGATTCAGGCTACATGAGACCATCACAAATTATAATTCTAAATGAAAATTAGAATTGCTAGGGCAAAGTGGCACCAAACCCACATTTCAGTGTCAGGGCTTAGCCATGGAATTTATGAAGAGATTATGAGAAAGAGCTGGGCTTTTATCACTGTAGAAGCACAACTTAGAATCAGTCCATCGACTGAAGAAATGCCTTGCTGTGTCAGGGTGTCCAATCCGGTGCTCTTATACAAATAACAAAGTTGTTATCCAAGTATGGACTTCATGGGTCCCCAAGCACCTTCATGCATAAGGAACAGGCACAGGAAATCCCAGAGTTGCTCCTTTGATTTATATTCCATGTTCTGCCAGAGGGTGCCTACAACAGCTCAAATTTTTTAATAGACATCTTTAGGGAGAGAAGCCTAAAAGGGGAGGAAATCTTATAATAATCCTTCGAGAAATAAGCAGACTGAGTAATGGATACCTACGGAGAGAAGAACAAATGACCAGGGAAGGGGGGAATGCGATAGGGTGGATCAAGGAGAAAGACAAGAATATGAGAATTTTTAAACACTTTGCAGAATTTTTTTTTAAAAGCTATCTTACTACAATGTGTTCTTCTCAAAGAAAAATATTGTCTTCTCTGAACCTACTGCAAGTACTACCCGGGTGACCCCAAATTCTGACACAAAAAAAGGGGGAAAGTTTGCATTTTGACCTTGGTGCCTCATTCTTAATTTCTTACATCTCCATTGTTTTCATTTCCACTTAGATTGTCTTAAAACTAAACAAAACCAAATGATAGATAGGGGAGCATCATCAAGGTTTTGAAAATTAGGATGGCAGGGCAATGTCTGTTGGAAGGGAAAAAATAGGTATGAATACTAGCTGAACCTAAATCTACAGTAGTCATACATAATATTTTTTTTAAAGTGGCATTCTATTAAGATAACAATTTTAATAAACCATAGAGTGAGAAGGGCATCAGGCCTACGTCCACATTTGATGAAGGAAATCTAGAATCACAGATAGCTATCTACCCCCTGAAAAGTGCATAGTTTTTCTCCCTCCTCCACCTCTGAAACATTTGTCAATTTCTCTCACTGAAAAGAATCCAACTATATGTTCACTCAAAAGCTATAAATTAAGCCCACTAGATTTAGGCTTGCTCTCTCGGGTAGCTGCCTCTAAGTTACTCCAGCCTCTCCTCAAAGGATTTGTTTTCCATATTCTCTGCTCATCTCTGAATTCATTTCAAATTCTCTATATATTAAGGATGGGCAGATTTCAGTCTTGTGAAATCTTTTTTACTTGAGTCCTAAAGCTCTTTGGTGGAGAAGATACATCCTTTGAATACAGAGCCCAGTTACTTTGAGCACCAGCACTGAGTTGCCTATCAGTTCTTTCACACAGACATGTTCTCACAACTTGATATCAGCAGTAGTAAGACAGGAAAGAAGTTGACTTTATTGCTGTCTACTTCAAATCACCCAGAAACCTACCAGTAAGTCTCATTCCATCTTCTGCCCACCCCTGCTATGTGTACTCCATGGTTCAGAACTGTACATAAAATTACATGTAGCCTTTTGAATGAAAAATAAAGTACAACACTGACATTGCAGGATTTGGAAACTTCAGTTCTATTAATTAGATTAGGTTAACCTTTTCTCCAGCAGCATAATCCTACTCATTTAAGCTATAATATGGCACTCTTCATGCTAAATTGTTGCCCATATGTTCCTTCTAGTTTTGGAGATACCTTGTTATAGTTATTTATTACATTTATATCTTGCCACAATCTCACAATTCTCAGCAGCTTTTTTGTGTCAAGGTGAAATGCCCAAGTATTACTGTATCTTGTGTCCAGTATATATGCCTAAATATACAGGTGAAACTCAAAAAATTAGAATATCGTGCAAATGTTCATTTATGTCAGTATGGCAACTCAAAAGGTGAAACCAATATATGAGATAGACGCATTACATGCAAAGCGAGATATGTCAAGCCTTACTTTGGTATAATTGTGATGATTATGGCGTACAGCTTATGAAAACCCCAAATTCACAATCTCAGAAAATTAGAATATTACATGACATCAATAACACAAGGATTGGAAATAGAACAATATCGGACCTCTGCAAAATATAAGCATGCATATGTACTCAGTACTTGGTTTGGGCCCCTTTTGCAGCAATGACTGCCGCAATGCGGTGTGGCATGGATGCTATCAGCCTGTGGCACTGCTGAGGTGTTATGGAAGACCAGGATGCTTCAATAGCGGCCTTCAGCTCCACTGCATTGTTCGGTCTCATGTCCCTCATCTTTCTCTTGCCAATGCCCCATAGATTTTCTATGGGGTTCAGGTCAGGCGAGTTTGCTGGCCAATCAAGCACAGTAATCCCATGGTCATTGAACCAGGTTTTGGTACTTTTGGCAGTGTGGGCAGGTGCCAAGTCCTGCTGGAAAATGAAGTCAGCATCCCCATAAAGCTCGTCTGCGGAAGGAAGCATGAAGTGCTCCAAAATCTCCTGGTAGACGGCTGCGTTGACCCTGGACTTAATGAAGCACAGTGGACCAACACCGGCAGATGACATGGCTCCCCAAATCAACACAGACTGTGGAAACTTCACACTGGACTTCAAGCATCGTGCATTGTGTGCCTCTCCATTCTTCCTCCAGACTCTGGGTCCTTGGTTCCCAAATGAGATGCAAAAGTTGCTCTCATCAGAAAAGAGGACTTTGGACCACTGGGCAACAGACCAGTTCTTTTTTTCTGTAGCCCAGGTAAGACGCTTCTGATGTTGTTTGTTGTTCAGGAGCAGCTTGACAAGAGGAATACGACATTTGAAGCCCATGTCCAGGATCCGTCTGTGTGTGGTGGCTCTTGATGCACTAACTCCAGCCTCAGTCCACTCCTTGTGAAAGTCCCCAACACTTTTGAATGGCCTTTTCCTGACAATCCTCTCCAGGCTGCGGTCATCCCTGCTGCTTGTGCACCTTTTTCTACCACACTTTTCCCTTCCACATAACCTTCTATTGATGTGCTTTGATACAGCACTTTGGGAACATCCAACTTCTTTTGCAATGACCTTTTGGGGCTTTCCCTCCTTATGGAGGGTGTCAATGATGGTTTTCTGCACAACTGTCAGGTCAGCAGTCTTTCCCATGCTTGTGATTCCTACTGAACCAGCCTGAGAGACCATTGAAAGGCTCAGGAACCCTTTGCAGGTGTTATGGATTCATTAGCTGATTAGAGTGGGACACTTGGAGCCTAGAATATTGAACCTTTTCACACTATTCTAATTTTCTGAGATTGTGAATTTGGGGTTTTCATAAGCTGTCCGCCATAATCATCACAATTATACCAAAGTAAGGTATCTCGCTTATCTCGCTTTGCGTGTAATGCGTCTATCTCATATATTGGTTTCACCTTTTGAGTTGCCATACTGACATAAATGAACATTTGCACGATATTCTAATTTTTCGAGTTTCACCTGTATATATGGATATTAAGGTACCATGCAGCATTTAGGTATTTCACAGACTGCAACTGATGAAGGAAATCTGAAAACCTCCAGTGCATTATTGTAGGATTTTACTATCTTTAACCAAATGACAAACACTTGCTTGGGATTTAAAAGAGAGAAGGGCAGGCGTTTGCAGATTAAATGAATGCAGCAAGCCCAGGATAGCTCCAGCAGTGCATAAATAGCAGAGAAGCTCAGGTAATTATCCTGTCTTCATTCTCATCTGCAAATTTGGGGGATAAGCAGCTGGTGAAGCATCTACTATGCTGATTTTTCTTAATGGGGGCTAAGAAACTTCTTTCAAAGTAACGTAATAACTGTTTTATGCGATCACACAGTGTTGATTTTTTTTTAAAAAAAATGTGCCATTTGTAGCTGTGAAATAGAGTTGTTTTGTTGTTAATGGCTCCAGAAGAAAACATGACAAATGCAGCAAACATCTGAGACCTGTTAAGGCTATGCTGCACATTCAATATAACATTATGTTTGGGGCAATTGCTCTTTGAGTTTCTTCCTTGGCAGCTACGTTCTCAGTCATGCTATTTGATATTGCTCCTTTTTCCTCAACAGCATCACCAAACAGGCAACCTGTTATCAAGTAATATTTTGTCTCTCATATCTTCTAGATGTATTAATCATCCTCACACAACAATTATGCTACCTTTTTGTTTCTTAATTTATTTCACTGTCTTCTCATTTTCTTATTTTTCTATAACGAGAGTTTGTTTAGAGGGGAAAATATTGAGCTGAAAATTATCTAATACTCACATGTACACACTGGCCAGCACCATCCTACCACTGTCCAGCCTGGTGTCTTCCAAATGAGTTAAGAGAAAGGCTATCACTTCTGTAATTCTCCTCTAGCAGAGTGTCCAGGCCCAGCACAACTAACAAACTGGACATTCTGAAAATTTCAGACCCAACATATCTGAAAAGTGCCTAGACTGGGCAGGCTGCCCTCGCCAAACAAAAAGCAAATGTGTACAGAAGTAGGTTGGATGCTATTTATTTCCTACTGCTCATCTTGCCCACACATAACTGTCTGAGTCTGCATCTTTTGAAGAAGCACATCTTTTTCTGTGCTACTAGTTCTGCATATAAAAGCCTTGATTCAGAGATGTATTTGCTGTAGTTTTATATTGCTTTTGGACAAGCCCCTACCTTAGGGTATTTAATTTACTATTACCTAGTTTGCAAAACCATTCACCACATTAAAAACAGCATGGTTCATTAAAACCCATAAACTAATGGAATCAAACATAGATCAACAGCAGGGGGAACAGTTTCCTCTGAATCAAGCTCAGTTTCTGGTAACTTCATGAACATGTCCATGCAGTTTTCTAGGAAACATAAAGAAATGGTTCCCCAATGCTGGCTTCCAGGATGCTTTTCAATTTCCCAGGGTAGTCTTCAGCTCTGGAAGTCTCCCGTCCAAGTATCAGTTAGACCTGATATGAGCAAACAAGGGTCTCATTTACAAAAACGGCACAGTAAAAATATTTTTATCTGTTTCCTCCTTGGTGTGTAGAAAAAGGCAAATGTCAGCAGCATCAAGATTTCCTGTGAGGAGGAATTTCCTTTCAAAATATGGGGGTGACTACTGAGGTGACAGTATTCCTCAGAAATGAATCATGTATCCACAAAAAGATTCTGAGTAAAAATGCTGTATCTGAGCATAAAGCATATTAGTCCTCTGAGGGAATGCACTCCCAAAGCATTCAGAAAATTTAGGCCTTTCACAGTTTGAAACAGGGTCTTAAATTGTGCATGAAAACATACAGATATCCAGTATAATTGTTAGCATAATATTCTCCATCCGCTAATCAAAATGCAAACAGCAGCTTTTTGTACCAACTGAACCGTCAAACAGTCTTCAGTGGCATTTCCACATGGAGTGCATCACAAGGATCTACTGAGGAATTTACCCATGTTTATTTTGACTTCAAACAATAGCAGAATCCCAGGCTGCAGTATATGCTTTCTTCTGTACTTTTTGTAAATTCAGAGTCACAAAAAGCTTCCAGAAAGCAGAAGTACTGTAGTGAGGGAGGGCTTTTTTAGCACAGTATTCAAACATATCAGGTATTCATAACTCTTAATCCTTCAGATAGGTAGGATCCAAAAGGTTCAACCATCTTGGATGAAAGGAAAACAAAGAACCTTAGCGAATTATATCTTTGCTAGATTAGGGTCCCGTATACTGCTCCCATAGAACTGCATTTCCCAGATATGCCTGGGCAGTGATATTTCATGATGAAATCAGTTTAATGCTGGATATCATGTACAAGTGTCCCTTAAAGATGGGGTAAGTCTTTTTTTTTTTAAACTGAAGGTTGAATTCCTGTGGAGATAAAGTGTTGGAAACGCATTCCAGAAGTGGAAGGAGTAAAGCATGAAATGTGTGGGGGTCAGATATTTTTCCTGATATTTCTCTCTTTCTCTTCCAAGAAGGAGGCTATCTGAAAGTTAGCTCTTATCAGAGGTGTGAACTTCTGAAGTTAGCCAAGCCCTTGGGCTGCAGGTTACTCATCTCTGTCTCATATCAACAGGGGGCCAGATACTTTCCTTAGAGGAGTCAAACAGTACAAGTTCACCCATTGCATCATTATTCAAAAGACCTCAAAGTAGTAAGGGACAGAATAAACTTCTCTGATACTCCAAAGAGAATTTGCCAGCCAGAGCAGGGGAATTGGGAGATGGGGGTGCAAACAACACAGATAATGTACCATTGACAATAACTGCCATATATGATAAAAGTGATGGCCACCACAGATTTAACTTCAGCAATATTGCTATCTAAATAAAAAGGAAGGAAATGTAGATTCTGACACAAGCGCTGGGAAATAATACAGAGCCAGTCAATAAAGTTGTCTTCTTGCTTATATGTTGTTATTATCTGGATGGAGCTTTCCTCTTTAAAAATTGTGTCAGTGAACCAATCTTAACATAGGTAGCTGAACTTGGTTTTCAATTGCTCTGCTGCAATATTTTTTTAAATCACAAGTTTGATTGGATTTGCACTTCACTCTGTGCCTGATTTACTGTATACAGAATATTATGTCAGATTTGGATAGCCATAATAGCTGGATTCACAAATGCTAAGATAAAGCATAAATCACACAAACCACATTATGATGTAATACGATGGGTGAACTCAGTCTATGCAGTAGACCTGTTTGCCTTTTCTCTGATGACTGCTTTTCACTGGCTTACCCTATTATATAACCAGCTGATCATATAGTTAATACTATGTCCAACTGATGACACAGGTTTATCGCAACTGAAAAAGGAAATTGCACAGTTCAGCTTGTGCAGTTTTCCACATAGATATTCACCCTTCGTTATGATCATTCTGAACTGTTAGCTGAACATGGAAATGAATGGGTATGTGTTGTTGGTTACAGGGTTTCATAATTTCAAAGCCACCTGGCAGCTTTCAGATGGAGGGACTTCCTTTCCCAGAATTCTGGGATTTGAAGTCCCCCCATCTGAAAGCTGCCAAGGTTGAGAAGCCCTGGTCTAAGCTGTAAAGCAGCAAATTCAAATCCTTTCTCTGTTACAAACACTCTAGGCTTAACATAAATCATGTTTCTGTTATCTTCAGGTCCATTGTTAAGATGTTTTGGGCCTGGAATTCAGGCTAGAAGAAAAAAAAATGTAGTGGACTCACTATGGACACTAAGTAAGGGCTTTCTCAGTGGCAGCTGAGCTGCTGACAAGTAGTCTTAATGCAGACTCAGCTAACTATTCAATGGCCTATTGTGATAGGTTTGCAATCCATTTTGAGTCACTCATCTGCTCAGAATGACACACCAGATTTCTTCCAGATCCTATCAAGTTTATGGGGGCACCATCTGATCAAAGTTTATGAAATCAGTGGCAATTGCTATAACCATAGGAAGTAGACAAGAGGGGACTAGTTAAAATCTAATAGGGAGGGTCTAACTGGGTGGATCCAGGAAGTAGTTATTGTTCCTTTCAATGCGAGAGATAGGCTACTCCCTTGAAGGAGGCAGACTCCCTTCTTGAACCCTGGGGCTTTGAATAATTATTACTCAGTTGCAAATATTCCTTTCTTGAGCAAGATGCTTGAAACAGTGCTGACCATTTAGCTACAAGCATGCTTGGAAGAAGCCAGTTAGCTAGAATATCTTCACCCTGGCTTTTCCCTGAATATAGTTCTCTTTCTACTGGGACAGAGATATGGGGAGAGCTACCATGGTGGTTTTTCTGGATCTCTGAACAGCCTTTGACACTAGTGGTCAGAAGATATTGAAGGAGCACCTCAGTGGATTGGGAATTGGAGGGATAATATTACAGTGCTCTATTCCTACCTCTGGAACCACCACAATAAAGTAGTAACAGGAGATGACTGTTCAGTCCCACAGCTCTTGAATTGGGAGGAATGTTCCTTAATGAAATACAGGCCACTCCCTGAATTTCTGGTCTTGAAAACCATGTATCCACAGCCCTTCCATCTTATCTAGGTTAAAACTTCAGTTTATTGGCTTCATCTAGCACCACTTCCAGGCAACTGTTGAGCACATGATCCTGATTCAGGTGGAAAGGAGACACAGAAGCAGAGTATCATTGGTATACTGCTGACATTGTACTTCAAGCCTCCAGTTGATCATTCCCTGTGACTCTTTAAGCATGGCTGATTGTTTATTTAAGACTGTTGTTATTGTTCTCTTTTAACCACTCTTGGGCTCCTTTGTGGGGGGAGTGGAATTGAATAATAGCAATAACAACTGTGTTCCCATAATACATTGACTTGTCTACAGTTCTCAGTTCCCTACAACTGGCCAAACCATTTTGATGCGTGAGCAAAAGGAGAAAACAGCATTCCTCCCTGTCCCATGTACAGAAGTTGACCAGATGAGCAATTGAACCCAATTCCTATGCTCACAAAGGGACAGCACCCAGCACCACACTCACAGATAGCAAGCTATTTTAAGGGATTCAGGGAAATTACATGGACCTGTCATCTGATCAATCTGCCTTCTAATATTTATCTTGTCTCCCTCATAGCATCTATTGCCTGATACAGCCATCTCGTTCAGCTGCATGGTAGGCCCTGCCCTGATAATAGGTAATCATATCTCCCCACTTTACAGGACTGTAATAAGGATTACAGAGACAGCACATGTTAAAGGCTTTTCTAACAGCTCAACTCAGTTGCTAAGTATATGATTTCATGCACCCTCCAGCTCTTTGCCTGGGACAATGCCTTAGAGCCACCTCTTCTAGGGCCTCAGTGCCATCAAATCACCATCACCAACCACATCGCTGGGATTAGAGAGCAAAAAGTGACGATAATTCTCTTCCATGAGCAGCAGCTCCCCAAGCCACCCCATAACCCCAATTCCCTGCTGAGATAACAAGCCCCTTTTAAACAGTGAGGCCTTTTCTTTATTGCTTCCCCTATCAGATTACAGGCAGGCTGTATGTGTGTGTTGGGGGAAAGGATGCTATTTTTAGAAGCCTGTTTTCTAAAAATAGTTCAGAGATGTTTACAATTGCGTCACAAGAGGTAATTTTATCCCCTGTTTGGCCCCCACAGCCCGTCTTTCCCCCCCTCCTCCCTTGGAGGGGTCATTATAAAAGAAGGAGAGAAAGAGGATGTGGGGTCAGCAAGTTCAGACCCAGCCAGACAGCAAAGAGGTAAGAGATCCTTGGACGGAGGACAGGGTGGTGGTGGTAGTAGTAACACCTCAACATCAAAAAATAAGGGTTATTGTTGTTGTTGTTATTTCAACAAGCCAAAAACTGTAAGAAATCCAACTGTTTTGGGTGTGGGTTCCTTGGCTCTTGATAACAGGATTTAGCCGGGGATGGCAATCATTCTAGCTTCTGCCCTGCTCAGAGACGGAGCCCTATAGCTCCAAGGCACTTCAGTCTCAGCAGGTCCACCCAGTGGCCAGCAGGAACATTGAAATGATGGGATTCATTACTTAGCACCTTGGAAGGAAAGTCATAATTTGAATCCAATGACCACCAAGTCCTGGAAATCCTGATCCATGGAAAGAGTAGACTGTATAACCTTGCCTTTCTCTTTATGCATCAGGAAGGGGATTTGGCTCAATCAACACAAATGATCACTTGGGTGGGCCAGGCTGCTGCTTCTGAGGGGGATATTTTGGGCTACAGTTAATTTTTGAAATGGGAAATTCTGAGGCTCAAGTGTGGCATCTTTTCTTCTTTTCCCTAATCACAGATGCGTTGGCTCCCCACGATCACTTAAATGTGAAGATGTTCTTTATTACCTCTTCAAATGTTTTAAGGCTGACTTTTGGAATGAAAGCAATTTACTGCTGAGCCATAGCACAGATTAACGCTGCTCTTAGATGGTGGAGTGTCTCAGAAATAGGTGCTCCCTTTACCTAGAATTTCTGCATATATTCCTTGTAAGAAAGACTCTTTTTTCCACACCTCCCAAGAGGTCAGTGTCCTCTACCAAACTCCCAAAGTAGCCCTTTGTTTTTGAATCTTGAGGTAAGGTTCTGAAGTATGAATCTGATTGGAACTCCCTCCCTTCCCCTGAAATTACCTGAAATACCTAAGCAGAGAGAATCAGAAATCTGACAATTGCCTATTCCCCTAAAAGACTGATACTCACTAGCTGGCTACTAAAAATGTGATGTTGGTATCAACACAACATAATAAGAACTTGAAATTCATTTAAAAAAAAACAAACAGTGGTTATGGGGAAAAAACTGTCAATCAGTACAGAAGGATTATACAGAAACTGTTTATATTAAATCCTGAAATAGTAAGCCACAAAGGCCAAGCAAGATATAATGCTAAAACGCCACTTTGGATTTCATATTTAATGCTTATATAGCTGATCGTAGGGTGTACACCGACAGTTGCAGTTTAGCACGCTTCTGTCTGGGTGCCAATCAGCCAGCCTTGCCCTTTTTCACAACTGCCTATTCAGGTTTTCTATCCAACCCCTCACAAATATCAGGATTCCCCAAAGCCATGGTACCTTTCTCTTATCCAGGCCTGGGGTCATTTTATATATACTCTACACACAACACACGGAGAATGAGTTTGCAATTAGCTGAGGGCAGGCAAGGAGAAGCATGAACTCTCGAGACATACATTCACATACACAGACAGATACACTGCAATGTGATCATTACAAATACCGCTCACCTGCTGCTGGTATTTATCCCTTGAGGGATGAGGATCTCATTGGTAACAATGAACATTGCTTTTAATAGTTTTAATAGCCATAATATGTATTTGTAGTGGTGCACCTTTCAACAAGGTACATAACAACCAACCAATTCAAAGACAATTAAAACAGCAGCCAGTAAATACAAATCGTTGCACAATACAATTACAAAAGCATAACAGCCTCGCAATCTCCAAAACAGCAAAACCAGTTAGACATGAAATCTCATATCCTACCAAAACTGCTAATAAAAGAACTGAAATAAAAAATCTAAGTGGAGTAATTTTACAAGAGCCTTTATTAACCTGTTGTGTTGGGACTGTAACTTCTGGATTCCCCTCCAGTATGCTGGGCTGCAAATTTCCCTGGTAGTAATCCCAATACACCTAGGGTACAACAGGTTGGAGAAGGTTACACAGTCTTTAAGTACTTAAGTCCAGCAGGATTCATAATTGATAATTTGGCCTTGACATAGGGAAAATTAAATGAAGATGACACAGTAGATTCAATTTAAATCAGTTATATATGATACATAAATCCCCCTCCTGACTTATGACTCTGAGTCAGATGAATATATTTAACTAATAATTTGGAGAGCATCTGTCCATCACAGTGTATGATTTACCATCTATATTGTCCTTGATTATAAATCTTTTCCCACTCAAACTGCTTTAAATTCTGCCTTATAACCCTTTCAACGTTCATCACATTAGCAAAAGGTTTCTCTGTGTTGAGGGGAACCTAGGAGAAGCACACTAACCACAGCCTACCCTGGGCATAGAGGTCAGTCCAGTGTACTGGAGAATCTGCGATCTGTAGGGATTCTCCATGTGAATCAGAATCCAAGAAAATTGGGGTCTTCGGGACACTGGAAGTCCTCTGCTCCTCTAAATGTACTGAGCAAAGCAGGGGCTGGGGGTGGACAGCTTTTTATTATCTTTTCAGAATGGCTTGATGGATAATCTTTGTAACCTGGCACCATCCAGTTGTGTTGAACTACAGTTGCAATCCTCTCTAGCTAGTGGTCATATCAATGGATGGGTGAGAGGTGAATTCCAGGTTAGGGGAGGCTGGGCAATTGACTGCATACAGAATTTGAAATGCTATTTCAGCCTTGAAGATTGTGGCTTCCTCTTGGGCAGTCTGATCACTCTCATTTGTTTCAATCATTTCTGTCTTTTTGCAGAACTATGACCATCTTGTGTGAAAACTGCAGCAAGCCAGTCAGAAGGCGAGAACGTCAGGTTTCTGCTCCTACATCTGTCTCCAGGCGGAAGCTCTGCGCCCCAAGGCCTTTCAGGTCAGAAAGATGATCTTGCTGTCCTTTCTTCCCACTGTGGTTTAGAAGAGGAGAAAGATGTTTGCTGCAGGATCCCCACCAGTGTCCAATTATTATGCTTTGGATACAATGGAGACAGGACCACAATGAATCTGGTGCCATTGCAGTACTGTTTCTAGGGGCTATGGTTTGCAATGTTCTGTACTCTTAGTTGATCCAAAACAGAGCTGCTGTATTGCTCAGTGAACAGTTAGGACATCTCAATTGTTTCTGGGACCAATTTACCTACAGAACCATCTTTTTCATTTATATCTTAAAATCATTTTCAGAGGTCCTACTCTTCAGTATTTTCATTACTCCTCTTAATTAGAGGAGGGTGTCATTTTCAATCATGGCAACCACCTTTGTAAAATATTCCCCAATGTCATCCTTATGCCAAGATCACCAACCCATCTGGGTTTGTGGAGCTTGAGGTCCATCACATCTAGAGGGCACAAACTGGGGTAAATGCATATATTTTAAGCAGTTGTTCCATTACCCTGCCTTTGACTTTATTTTTATTTTTTATTTTTTTTGGAGTCTGTGTGTTTTCAGACCTAAGTGAATATATTTCCATTTACCTAGATCTTTTTTTTCCTTAATAATTCCATTAAGTGTAGCATCTCCATTTTAAAAATTTCTGTGTTTCATTTTTAGGTATTTTAAGGTTTTTTTTGCCATATTTGCCATTACTTTTGGCAAATATGATATCATATCCTTTAAAATTATTTTTATCATTATTTATTGTAAATTACCCAAAGAATTTTCTTATCAGGGAACATTCAAATGCCATAAAATACTGATTGGCTATATGCATCAAGTTAGTGTCAGCTCATAGATGGCCACTTCTTAGGATGAGCCATAAATTATATATAAGTTAAAATAAATTTTCAATCAGCTTGTTAAATGCAATTATCCGAATCAAAAACTGGTGGACAACTGTGGCACAACTACCATACAACTTTTTAAAATATATTCAGAATGCCTCTTGTTCAGGAAGTCCTGCCGTATCATGCTTCCTCAGAGTCATTTCCTGATGCATTTAGCAGTCCACAATCAGAATGTGAGGGTAGCAGCTTTCTCTTGTTTTTGCTTTTGCTTTTGCTTCCTTGCAACTAGGAATCAGAGGCATGATATCACTGGTTTTGGAGAACCAAGAACTTCGAATATTGCAGAATTAATGCAGGCAAAGAATTGCTATCTGGAAATTAGCATGCACACTGCATGGAGATGCTTCAGTAATTTTTCATTAAGCCTAGTCAGGTTCACAGAGGGTCAGAAATCTCTTTAAATAACTAAAATTATTTAGGGCTTTAAAGATCAACCTGAGTTCTGTAAAATGAACATGAACATTAGCAGTCAGTGCAACTGATGGGCAAGTACAATGAGACCAGAATTACTGGACCCTGAAGCAGTACCATTCTGTACCAACTGTAATTTCTGGGCTCTTTTTGTAGGGTGTTTCCTTGCTGAGAACATTGTAATAATCTAACCTAGACTACAGAAAATAGACATACATCCCCAGATAGCAAACACTGGTTTAAAACAGGCATTCTGATCTCTATGAGGAAAACAGCGAATTCCACTGCTAAGATGAAGATAAAGAATGCTCCATCAATCCTCCATGTATCACATAAAGTCAAACTATTTTTTGCCTATTTGATCTAATATTTTGTTATATGCAGATGAATGGAAGTGTAATAGCTCAATCAATCAGCCAAGAGGCTGAGATGCAGCCCTGGCGGTAAGCCCCACCAAATGCAGGAGGGTTTACTTCAAAGTAAACCTGTGCGAGAAGGTTCTCTACTTTCCAAACCAGTACCCTATCACTGCTAGGATTTCTTCAGTGGCCAGATTTTTATACCCACTGAGTAAACATTGCTCGTAACAGCATTATAGGATTAGCACAGCTGTTCCAGAGTGCCTGCAAATCAATTGCTTCCTCTTCTGAGACAAGGAGGCATGCTGAGCACTGAATGCCAGAAGCAGAGCAGAGACACAATTATAAGGGCGTCAGTCTTTAGCAAGCCAGGCCTGCTGCTGCTGGAGGGACATCAGCAGGCTGAGGTTGGCTTGGGGTTGCCAACTGATGACTACATGTGGTGCCAAATGTTTGTAGGGCTGGCCTGAAGCTGTGAGTTTGTCTGCCTATAGATAGGTAGATTCACTAAATATTAACGGAACATTTCAAATCAATCTGTAAGGTTAGCCTAACAAGATCTCTCCAGTTGTTTCAAGAATTGGCAGGATAACTAACTTTTGGAAATGGTTCTATGACGAAGAGGCTGCTCAGAGCCTTCTTGAAAAGGCATACTTAAACAGCTGGGACCAAAAAGGGGGTTGTGCCATATAGAAACAAAGAAATACATTTAAATATAGGAAGCTTTCAGGGCTTTTTAAGTAGAAAAGTTAGATAAAAATAATTTAAACAGTTAGAGAAGCCACACAATAGTCTGTTTCTAGTTCAGCTCCAGTTCCCATCAAGTCAACATAGCTAAGAGCACTGTAACATGAAGAGGGCCTTGGGACCCACAGGAATGAAACAGAGAGAGTGCAGTTGCCCTGTAAGCTGTGGGTTGCCAGGAGAAAAGGTTATGGGCTGAAATAGGTCATGCAGAGACAAAAACATGGGACTGGTCAGACCTCTAGTGACTACTAGAAGGAATATCCTCAGGGCAGAAAATTGACTGGCCGATCAGAATTCTGAGTTTTGGTTGTTATCGTCATCAACAATTACTTTTAAAGCACCTCAAACACATGAAGTTTTGGATGTCCATGAAGGAGCAGAGGCACCTGCCTGCAGGCTTGTGATAACGATAATTTGCAGCCTGATCCATGCCCCAGCAAGGACTTGGATTAACTTAGTGGTGCACAATCAGCACTTTGGCTTAAACACAGCTGGACTTAGGCTCTCCACATTTTTTATTTAACTTAAGAAAAAAAAACTGGCAAGAAAGTTAAGCTTACTGTGCCTTACAAGTTCTTTTGATACTTTAAGTTCTTTGCCTCCAATCCCTTGCACAAATTAATGGCTGCATGATGGTTGTCATGGGAACATTACCTACGTTGGTGTGTTGCATACTAAATTTCCACACTGAATGGTCCGTTCTGGGCAACACCAAATCCTCTCAAATCAGTCTGCTCCTTTTCTTCTTTCCCAAACTCTTTGCTGCTGTTGTTTCTTCGTTGATCACTGGTTTCTAAGGTTGTTTCAGAGTTCCCTTACAAAGAGACATTGCAAAATACCGAAGCAGAGAAAGTCATGAAATAAAAGACATTGGCTTTCTGAAAACTCAATGCTAGCTTACACCTGGAGGAAAGCTGTTTCCTCAGCTGAATGGAGGATGACCAGATAATAATAGAGACAGACAGACAGACAGACAGACAGGCCTCCTGTGCTTTCAGTCTTCATGTAGATGAAAGGTGGGTAGCAGATGGTGCCCTTTTTCTCAGCCCTGTGTGAAAGCTGCAAATTGTCCTGCTCGGTCATGAAAAGCAGGGGACTCCTTTTGTCCTCCTTTGTGTCTAGTTCCTTCTTTGTCAGACTCCTTTCACACCAACCGCCATTCTGCAGTTCCAGCTTGACCAGTTTTCCAGCTATTAGATGAAGTGGAACAAATGACTGGATCTCGTCGCCAAGAGGGTGCTGCAGCACCCACTGACTTGATTCCTATTTGCCAAAACGTCAATAATACCAGGCAAATTGCCCGGCTTCAGATATCACACTAATGCCAAAATATATTTTTATTGTAGCTTACTGTATGACAAGCATGACCTGGCAACATTTTGGGGTTTTTTGCTGTGTTCCCTTAATGCAGCACTTTAGCCCCCCCTTCCCCCAAAATGAGATCAGCCCCCAAGCTGCTGGCTTACTGCAAGCTATTAAAAACAGAGCTGCTTTGAAGAGCCTCTGAGATATGAATTAATGTCATCACTTTATAGATTTGTGTATGTAAGCGTTGATTTACTTGCCTTTTTGTTTTTATTTTATTTTGTGTTTTATTGCATATTGATGGATGTACTGTAAATCTCTGAGGATATTTCTGTTTGCAGCAGGTATAAATCCAATAATAAATAAATACTGCCTTCATGTCAGCCCCAGCCTGAGTAAGACAGCCCTACGTCATTCTTTGTTGTGCTGCTGTTAAAGTAGTATTTTCCCCCTTACTCTGTCATTGCTTGAGGACAGCCTCAAGACGTGCAACATCTGCTCACCTTTGTCAGTCATTAGCTTGGAATGAAGTCAGATGACTACCACACAAAACAGAAGCAACAGAGGTGTGATAGGGATCAGCACTGGGGACAGAAAATTTCATGCTGGTACAGTTCTCTGCAGACTCAAGGATGGGAGGAAAGTAATTCAAACCCTTTTCTTCTGCTGGACTCATCTTCATCTGCTCTTCCCCACATCCAGGCTGGAACCCAGAAGGGTTGAATGACTTGTTAGTTGTATCCGCATGACATGCTGAACCATAAATCAGGCACGCCCATTTTAGCCCAACACTATGCCTTTGGAAGCCAGCCTGTAGGGTTAACGTGTGATTCAATGTGCAAACCCTGAGAATTGGGCCAACTGAGTAATTTGTATTAACTATGGGGTGAGCACGTCATGCAAGCCCAGTCAATAAGAAACATAAGGGGGAAACTTTGCCAACCCATCCACTGCAACAGCTGCTTGGGGAAGAGGAGATCTGTCCATGCATCATGCTAAGTTATGTGCTTTCTTTGGTCTTGGCTTATTGTGTTTATGAATCCAGTTAACTGTAGTACATTTAACCTATTAGAGCTAAATAAGCCCCAAATGACATATGAACCTCATCTATGACTCAAGAATTTAAGAGCCCTGCTAGATTTGATTAAAAGCTTGCATAGATTAAAAAGCTACCTGTCCTGTTTTCCACAACAGCCCTCTGGATGGGAAGGAATGGAACAACTAAGGCTGGACAAACAAGGTCTACATGATCTAGATGCTGATGCCAGAGCTGTGGCAAGGATTCTGTGGTGAGCAAGATGAGTTGTGGTTAGCTCTGCCTGAGCCAGCACACTCTGTCCCCTCACTGACCTGAAACCTTATCCCAGGAAAATGTGCAGCTACTTTAAGGAGTTGCTCCTGGGTGCTGTATTTGCACTCCCTTGTGCTCTGAAGCCCCTCGTGAACGGCCCTAATAAATATCACAGCTGATGCCCACTGACAGCCTTTCCTCATGAATTTATCGAGTCCCTCTTTACACCCATAGTGACCACAACTACATCTCGTGGCAGCAAATGCCATACCACTTCTTTTTGCCTGCTCAGAATTTCCCTCCCTCCGCTTCATTGGAGGACCTCATGGGAACCAGCCACTGGGCAGGATCAGCACTGCTGGTCCTCAAGCTCTCCTCAAATCATAGCATACCCTCCCTATTAAAAGAGACTTGCCAGTGAGCGCTAAACTTCCCTGACATTTTGTGAGCTTGCTAGAAATGCTTAATCAGGACACAGGGCATTTCACAGGCAAAGAAGCTCAGTCTCAAAGAATAGATGTCTTATTATTGTACAGAAGTTACGTACTGAAAAAGGCTTTGAAAGCTCTGTGCTGAACCTGCAATTTGATACATGCTTACTTTAGAGGAAGCCCTATTTAATGTAACATGAGTTATTTCTGAGTAAAACATGCACTAGATTCTGCTAGGATAGTGATAAGGAAGACTTTCACACTTCTAAGTGAACAGAATATTTCTTTAAAAAAAAGCCTTTTCAACACTTACAGGATAGGAGAGTTATAATTAACATTCTGGTTTTATTTGTGAAAGCTGAATGACTTGCTCAAGGCCATGCAGCAAGCTGATCACAGCTAAGTAGTATTCAGGTTCTCAGACTAAGGACCATTTCAAATGTTAGTGAGTCCCTTGGGGATGCTGTTGAAAAGCTCTTGTATGTGGCAGTTACGGCACAAAGGATACAATCGTTAAAAGCTGTTTCCTACCTGAATAGGTCTGATCATGGGTAAGGCTTCTTACTACTGGGCGACAGAAACCTGGCCAGACATGGTAATGGCATGGCCAATCTCTAAAACAGCTTCGTCTCAAATGTTTTAGGATGGTGGTTGCCACCGTTTCTTTGGCCATCCGGGCTGAGGCCAATGGGCCCTGGCTACATAGAGAGAGCTGCTAGGCATCCTCCAACATTTTGATCCTGGGTCCCCATTCTAAATTTTGCATTCCCTAACCTTCTCAGCTAGCGCTGGCCATCTATTGGGCAGATACGTATGAACATTCTTAGCATGCCTGATTCTGCTCTGATTTACAGTTTGATTGTGGTTAAATTAACTAAGGTAAGTTAATTTCAAGTATTACTTCAGGGCTACCCTTATCATTAGGTATGATGACACAGGCACTTCAAGCAGCTGATGATAGTAGCCAGGGATAGTAGCCACACGTAGTATGTGCCACGTGACCCGCCTTCCACCACGTAATCTAGCCTGCTGCTTCCTGAGGCAGTGGATTATTTTTGCTCATTCAGATTGAAGTGCTAGGAAACTGAACACATGACAAGGTTGCAAATGGGCGAGGGAGGGCAAATAAAAGCCTTGCCTGGGTCAAAATAAAGATAGACATTCCTCTTGAAAGTTATTCTCCACTTTCCTCATTATCTTTCCAGTCTCTTTTTGATAACTCAACCACCCAGTTGGGAGGAAAAAATGGAACAAGGGGTCACTGAAAGATGACAACATAGTTTTGAGGTGGGAAAGATGCTTTTGGAATTTTCCCCCTTAATTCCTATGTAAAAATATGGTTATGTGAAAGCCATTCTGCCATGTAAAGTGCCGGTCATAAGATTAGTTAATCATCATGTCACCCCAAAGGGGAGATCCATAGTGAAGAATGGAATAATGTCCAAAATAAATAAATGTGGTTCTTACTTTGGAGCTCTGCACAAGACCATAATGTGAAAACTGCGGAGATTGACTATGTGTAAATCAGATCCTCTAATCCGGCGTTTCTCAATCTCAGCAACTTTAAGATGGGGGGACTTCAACTCCCAAAATTTCCCAGTCAGCATGTGGAATTCTGGGAACTGAAGTCCACACATCTTAAAGTTGCTGAGATTGACAAACACTGCTCCAATCTACTGGCAGTATTAGGAAACATCAGGGGTGGAAATAGGAGAGGAACAGATGCGTAGTTGGCTCATACCTTTGTACTCTTGCAGGTCAACAAAAGGTGCCTCCAAGGCTCGTCGGGATCAGATCAATGTTGAGCTGCAGACTCTTCGCTCTCTCCTGCCCATCTCAGAGCAAGAAAAGGAGCAGCTTTCATATCTCCATACCATGGCTCTGGTCTGCTTCCATATACGAGAGGCTCAACTTTTTCATTCTGGTAAAAAAACCAAGTCTCTTGCTATAACTTCTCTAATGAATGCCAGTTTTAGCCATAAATCATATTTCTGTAAACATCATGTGACCTTCCTATAAAAGCTTGATCAATTGTAGGAAGAAGCAAACATTCAATGGAACATACACCATATTATATTCCACAGTTTTTTATATATATTGAGATGTGACCAGTGGCCACAGAGGCAGTTTACCAGCCTGTATTCAGAAACACAGCTAAGGTTGTGAGGGGTTCATGTATTGATTGTGTTTGGGGGAGCGGAAGAGGAGTACTGACTATTTGTATGAATGCACTTTAGAAATTACAGGTAAGTAAATAAATTTTTACTGCTCCTGAAAATAAAAAGTGGTGAGTCATCTCTTACCTTCAAGCCATGATTATTACCATGTGACATCCTCCCAGTTCTGCTTGCTGGAAGTCTGAATTCATCCCATCTCCTGCAGAATTTAGATCTGTATATGGAAGGTGCTTACGACACTTAACTTCTTTTCATCAAAAGTGGTCTCCTTCCACTATTATTATTATTATTATTATTATTATTATTATTATTATTATTTTATTTTATTTTATTTTATTTTATTTTATTTTATTTTATTTTATTATTTTATTATTTTATTATTTTATTATTTTATTATTTTATTTTATTTATCATATTTTTATAGCCATCCATCTTACATAAAAGTGACTCTGGAGGGTGTACAACAATTAAACTTTTTGGGGGGGGTGTTTTGGTATCTAAATGCAGGAATGTGCATTTATCCCTGTTGAACTGTATCCAAGCCCTGTCAAAATCAGGTTGATTCTTGATTCTACCATCTCTTGTTATAGTTCTCGTAGATCACCAATTTGATAAGCGTTTGATTCTTACTTCACACCATGTCTTTGATCGTTCTGCCCCCAAATGCCTGTAAGTCTGCATGTTACTTCATGTCTAATCTTTCCTGTATAGCACAGATTGCCCCAAGTAGTAACAGCTCTGACCAATCTATAGCATAGTCATTTGACTCCTATCTTATTAGTCATTCTGGGAATGCAGCCTGATCCAAAGAGATCCCAGAATACTGTGCCTGCATGAGATGTCCTGGGATCTAATCACTCAGACGGGATCAATAGGGATCAACATCTATCTACACTAGCTAAGCTAACATCCCTTTTTATCGTATGATTCCTTGTGATTTATTGTTATTTTATCATAACTGATAACTGAAGCAATCTGCAGCTGTTGTGGACTGAGAGGATTTGTATTTCTACTGTACCATGAATCCCCTCATTTTATACTTTGTCACTGCTATAAAACAATACAATTCATCTGGACATTATGGAAAACTTAAGTTTGTGGCATCTATGGGGCGGAGTGGGGGGGAGAGAGAGCAGGCATTCCAGCTGACAAGATGGTGGGCACTGTGTTGCAATCTAAGCCCTCCTTTGCATGCATAACACCAACACACCATCTTTCCTGTTTTCACTCTGCACCTCCTGTACCCCCACATGGACACTTCTGTCCTCTAAATCTGCTTGCAGAGGAATCTCCAATCTGCACTTATCTGTGGGCTCTTCCTCACAACATGTGAGATTAACTTCAACAATTTGCTTCATTCTAGATCATAACCTTAGGTTTGGATGTTTATGACTGTAGGGAGGAACAACGTGCAGCCTCTGGGTTGCATGCATGTCCCACCTGAGTCTTCTGCAATTTTCTGAGGTCCCATTCCACACCTCACAACGCTTCACTGAGTTTTGGTGGCCCAGCTGACTCCCTGAAGTCAGCCTGTAACAAACAGACTAGGTAGCATTTCAGCCTGAAACAGTAGGAAATGTAAGAGGGAGATATTTTTTTTTACATTTTATTTTTTTTTCTCCACTTTTACAACATAGCTCCACCTACTTTTACATCTGAGTGCAGGTTTGGGCTGCAAAACCAAATGAAGTGCAACCATTGGCTAGTAAAAAGGTTCCCTACCCCACTACAGTCCTTTGGAGGGTTTAAAACTCTTCGTGTATATTTTTCAGGCCAGCATTTGCTATTCCAAAGAGATGTCCTTGTGGTGTTTTCATCATTATGTTTGATTTTTTTAAGCCAGTCATTCAACTATTACACGTACATCCTACTGACTATAATAAGTTTGCACTTGCAATTTAAATATATGTGTGCATGTCTATGCGTATGTGTATGTATGATCAGGAAATGAAAGTAGAGAAAAGAGTTATGCTCCCATCCTTCAAATAATGCAGTTCCAATCTGATCCCCAAGTCTCACCAATGGCTGGTGCTTTTTAAAAAAAAAAAACTTCAATAAATTCCAAACATAGTTCTGCATTGTGTCTAATTTGCACCCTTATTTGTGCTTAAGGGAAGCACAGAACAGGCCATAAAGAGCAGTCACGCTGTATGCAACAGCTGGCTTTATCAACTCCTACATATTTTCCATCATGCTTTTGCCTCCCCAAAGGTGTCTTTTACCTGTAGACCTTTTCCTGTTTTCTCTTTTATTTTGATTTTTTTTTCTTTTGAACATCTCAGCATAAACTAATGTCCCCTTGGTTGCATTTTAAATTATCCTGGTATCTGTATTTTTGCAATACCTTTAGATAACAAGGGAAAGTGAAAGACACAGTGACCTTCATATTCTGTCATCATTATGTTCAAAGATGGGCAGGTTCTGTTTTGCTCAGTGCATTTCCCGAAATATGTTTCTTTCCAATCTATAATATGAGGAAAGAGCTCATTTGGCAGAAAACAAGCCAGACATGCATCAGTTTCATTGCAACTGATCCTGTGGGAGAGAAAGTCATTGTAATAATCTCAATTAGTAAAACTGATTAAGCAGCAGGCTGGGAAGGAGGTTTGAGATATAGTTTAATGAACTACATGCTACATTTGTACTCTACGCTACAACTATGTTTGTAGCTGTTAAAAAAAAGTGGCTGTGAAACAATGATGTTCTGCCATCATTACAGTTTTTCAATGGGAATGTATACACAGGAAGAATATCTTGATGGCCAGGGATGGGGTGGGAGGACGGAAGCAATACACTTTTGCTGCTTTCTTTGTGGAGTGGGAAGAAAGGGACTTTTATTACTCCAAGAACTGCTGTAGCTCAGGATCCAAAGCACTGGCTCAATGGCCAACTGGAGGAAGCCCTTGTGGTGTTCCCTGCCTGTTCTCAGTGTTCCAAGCTTGGCAGGAATATAGATGTTCAGGCAGTTGACTTCAAACACTTGGAGGGATTAGGGTGGGAGTGATGCTCTGTGGACATCTCTGAGTTATTTTCAACTTGCTTATTTTAAAACAGTCCCACCTACTGGTAGATAAATCTATCCAAATACAAAAGAGATTTATTCTGAATAAACTGTAAACTTTTCTGCCTATATAACCTGCAATACATCTGGAGAGCACCACGTTATGGAAGGCTGATTGATAGGAATCAATGGTTTTAGAATGGCATTCCTCTGTTGCTCCAAAGGCTCAAGATAGATGTCAAGAAAGGAGAATGACTTTCTTTGAAAGGCTTACACTTAGTTTAAACAAAGGAGAAGGGAGAAAGCAGCAAGATGGACTTGAGCAAAGATAGCACTTATTCTTTCACAGGATTTCCACAACATGCTAAGCTAACATGCAGTTAGTTAATTTATGGTGCAATGTGTTGGTACAAGCTCAGGCAATTGGCTTAATTCAGTAAGCTGTAGTTCAGTTGACCATGAATGAGTGATAGGTGTACATTTGCCTTGTGCTCCAACTAACTTAAAGACAGTGTCTTCCTAATACTTCTTCCAAGATCCTTCCATAAAGCTTTTTTGATAAAATCCACACCTGGATCTCCTGCTAACTCTGTATTATAAACCTGAAGAAATACTTAATTTGGTCAACTCACTTTTCCCCCTCTGCAATGATTCCTATGCTGTATAATGAGACTTATGAGTAAGCCCCTATTTACCAAACTGCAAGCACTATTAAAGAAATGACAACTCTGAACCTTTTTTCCAAGTACAACTGAACAACTTTGAACGTTTCCAGACTCCAAACTGTTCTCATCTCTTCCATCCTGCACTGATTCTCAATATATGGAAAATTATGACAAGATAAGTCTGGATGGATCTGTTTCCCATTTCATTTTTAGGTAACACACATTAATTGTATCTTTATTTAGGCTAGCCCTACTCTTCATAAAACAGTGGGATTCTCTGGGTGCAAGGGCTACCATATCTGGGGTGCAAAAATCCCCCAAGCCAACTAGTTGGCAGAAAAGAACTAGTGTCTTTGCATCTCTTTGGTGCCACTTAGTGGGCATACAAATGTTTGCAGTCCTAGCAGATGCCTGCTCTTACATGCATTTTCTTCTACAAGCAGATAAAATATGAATGATCCAGCTACATGTTTTAATGTCCATGTATACACAATGAGGAACCTATACGCAAACAGAATCCTGAGGTATATTATCAATACTTCAGCCAATACCAGCTAATTTCAGGTATGGTGGGATTCTTGGCATCTGCCCCAAGAACTCCCCCCACACACACACCTGATGTGGTGGTCCACTATCACGTGAGCAAATAAATACTTTCTGTTAAACAAGGAACCTTTTGTATTAACATGGAGCTCCATTACAAGGGGACCAGAGAGGAACTGTGCAGAAACTAAAGTGGCAGAAAACAATGACAGTTTCCTGGGTTCCTGTATTGGGCACAAGAGCTCTGGGAGAATCTCCAGGCCAGAGGTCTCCTCAGGGGGGCTCAAGGGGAGGCCAATGACAAAACGAACATTGTACCACTGCAATGCAAGTTCTGCCCTTTTGTAGTGCATTGTGATGTCACACACATCTTTGAAAGGGGAGGGACATATGATGCTTGTTTTATCATTTTGAAAAAAATGCATGAGATCCTGCAGATGCTTGTACACCAGGCCTAGAGGGCTATTGCTGGTATTTGGAGTTGGTAAAAAGCACAGCCTTGAGTCCTCCCCACATTCAGATGGTTTGCAACCGCCTACTGCCACTCCTTTACTTTATGCTTTCTTGCTGGAGGCTCCATAGCAATTATGTTGCTGTGGAAATCCAGAGCTGTTCACTAACTGGGTTTCTATGTTGCACTAAACCATAACATGGTTTGTTTGGTTTTGACTCAGTTTGGTATGTAAAACTATTCACAGGTTGCATTCACATGATGTACTAACCATAAACAAACCATGGCTTTTAATAAGCCATAGTTGATGAGCTACAGATCACAGTAACCAATAAACCTAGGTTTATAAATTACAATGTCTGGGTTCATACAACATGCTAGACCAAAGCAAACCATCTTATGGCTTAGTTTACTGTAGTGTGAACTCAGAATGCCTTACTCATCAAACCATAATTAGTAAATCATGGTTTTGTATGATGTGTGAAGCTAGTCTCAGATTCTGAAGTTTTTAGGGAGGGATCCACTCTTTTTAAAGTAGGCTACTGACACAAGGATGAGTAGGAAATCATTGCTTTGTTCCATGTACAGTTTTACCCAAAGATGCCAGCAGAATCCATGTGCCCCTCTCTTCTTTTCCCAGGCTCACATCAAATGACACCCAAAGAACCTTTTGCTGCTGCTGCTGCTGCTGCTGCTGCTGCTGCTGCTGCTGCTGCTGCTGCCACAGATCCAGAACTGGTGCATTCGCTCTCAGGGTTCATTCTAGCTCTCACTGCGAAGGGCAAACTGGCCTATGTCTCTGAGAATGTACTGCATTTCCTTGGGTTTTCTGTGGTAAGCACCAATATTACGGAGGGTGAGGCACCCCAATATGCCTTGTACTTTTCATGGACTTTAGAGATTATACTTGGCAGGAATATAATGGAAGCTTCCATTCTGCTGCAAGTCCAGTTAGTGTAGTAGAGGTTTCACAATTAATGTAAAATCCTTTCTAGCCCAGCTGCTCAATATTCTTTTAAACATAAATGGGTCGAATTTCTGCATGCAAGCTATGTTCACTATTGTTAGCAGCCATTAAATGTTAGAGTACAATCTGCTTACAAACTCTGCAGCTTTTGTTAGAACCCTGCAGGACCCAAATATCCTCTTAAAAATGCCTAACTTTCAGGTCCACATTTTCAGACTGAAATAGCACTTATCATTGCAAATAAGATGTTTTGTCATATATTTTTTCTAGGTGGAACTCCTAGCCCAAGGCAACTCCATCTTTGACCTCCTGAACAGCACAGCAAGCCGGATCATGCAGGAGAAGCTCTGCTTTGCCCATCAGCTTCCAGGCACTGGTGAGGACCAGGAAGGGTTGGAAAAAGGTCTTTCCAGCTACGGGGTAACTGATCCGTTTTCTGAGATAGCAAGTTTTTCCTCATTACTGAGTTTAAGCGCTCTCCATCTACTCCTGAGCTGGCAAAAAACAACGCTGGCATAACATTTGCTGCTTATTGCCAACCCGTATGCTGCTTCTGCTGCATCAAGTCTGAGTCTTGATTTGCATGTTGCACCAATAATATGGTCCGTGTAATTTTGGCTCAGCACCAGAGTTCCCAAACTGTCAGTTGGAACCTTTTCAGGGGGTTGCAAGCAGCTTAGAGATGTCACTAACTCACACAGAGCTTTGCTCCCTTCTTTGCTTGTGTAAGCCAGTTGTAGGCTTGTCTAGACTAAGTGAGAATACATTTTGATAGTGCTCCTGCCTTGCCTGTATAGGCAAAGCTGGAGTTCTGTTAAAACTCACTCTGTGCTTTGCTCTTTGTTTGCTAGCACAAGCCAACAGTGGGTGGTTGTGGCACCAAAAAGTTTAAGAAACCTTGTTGACACATATATTCAAATATAATTTATTAACCTGTCCAACTTTAATCCTAGTGAAATCAATAAAATAGTTTTATTTGAGGTGGGGACAGGGCTGGCTTTAGGCTAAGGCTGAGTAGGCACTGGCCTAGGGTGCCAAAACCAGTACCACCTCTCCTTCTGAATCATCCTAAAAATGCAACCGTTTGCATCAGTGGGAGACAGCACCATCAGTTGCTATGGCCTAGGAGCACCATATACCTATCTGGATGAGATTATGCTGCAAATTAGCATAACTTTTTTTAAGGAAGCAAAAACCTGAAGCAGAGAATTAACATTTTTTGAACTACAGTAGTAACTTAAGAGGAAAAAAATGCTGCAAGTTATTTACAGGGTCCTTTTCGGATTTTGCATTTTATATTATTGCTTGTATATAATGCAATACATTGTAAAAACATTTAAGATGTTTTCTTATTGCCCAGTCTACATGTAATCATGGGTGTCTGCAGGAGGGACATGTATATGAGATGGGCGGCTATATAAATTTGAATAATAAATAAATAAATAAATAAATAATCAAAAATCACAAAACCTTGAAGCAACACCCTTCTGTAATTACTTTTTCTAATCTAGGCCAACAATTTGAATGCACCACTTTCCTTGGAAAAATGTGTAAATAGGTACAGTATTAAGAGGTTGTATCAGCAACCAGAATAATAAGGACTAGGTAAAAGTGAGATGCATAGAATTATAGTAAAAGTGAAAGCTAATTATAAAAATATCATAACCTGTTCTTGAACTCTTTAAGCAGCTTGATGTTTAGAAATGTTGTCACCCATTAAAGGTTCAGTTCATACATTATGCTAAGTTGTGACTCGTTTATTGGATAGTCTATGATTGAGTTCACACAACATGTTAAACCAAAACTAAACAAATCACATTACAGTTTACACGATTACACTTTATCCTGTGCTGCAAATTTCAGTCTGACTTTAAGCTGCAAGCATTCTTCTCTTTTTTATTACTGCAGAAATTGAGTTCATCATTGAAATGCGTACCTCAAGAGCCTTTCGGGTTAAGTATGGGAGGAACCGTCCAATAGTCATCCGGGGCAGATTTCTCCCACTTGACACACAGTTGACTTCCACCTCTCCTGCTCTGACTTTTGTTGCTTTCTGTACTCCTGTCCCTCAAGCGTTTGAAGAAGGGGACCATACTTCCCAGGACTCTACTTTCCACAGCCAGCATACACTGGATATGAAGATTACTGAGATGACTAAAAAGTAAGGAAAAATATTTTTTTTGTGTATCTACCTGGAGATGATGTGGCTAAAATTGCCAAATGATCAGAAAAGGGAAATCTGCCCTAACTATGTGTTTTAGCTTGCATTCATTAGCAGGTAAAGTTTTTTGTAGCATGAAGACCTGGCAATTCATGATGATCACAAACTGTTAAATGCATAGAAGTAAGGCTAAATACAGTAAAAAGTTGGCAATTCTATTCTGAATAATAGATTTTCTAACAATAAATATACATATGATGTTTATCATAATTGCACATTTCACAACAGAAGTATCACAAAGATATTATTTATTAAATTGTTTGGTGTGCGTTCTTGTCCCATTTCAGTGTTATTTACCACCTTGGTTATAAGAAAGAAGAATTAATTGGTCAGTCTTGGTATTGTCTCCTGCATCCTGAAGATACTGGAAGGGGTGCAGAGATGCACAGGAACCTGAGTGAGTACTACATCTGGAACAGACTAGTATCCTTCATTGGAGTCTGACAAAGGATCAATTGCACATTTCTCCTGTATCATAAATTTTTCCAATGAGCAGCTTACAGCAGTTCTTTTCACATGGGCCATCACAAATCCCATTATTCCTAATCATTCATCATATTATCTGAAGACAGTGAGAACTGTTATTCAATAACACATTCTTTCTTAATTTTGAAACTATTGGAGAGGGCCCCTTTATTCCCTTCATTACATTTGTAAACCACCTAGAAAACACATCTGTTACAAATAAATAATAACATTTCTGTGTGGATTACAAATTAAAAGCATATGCACAAGACCAATAAATAGTGATAATATAACAGGTCATATAAAAACAGAATAAAGCCAGCTGTGCAATAGTACATAATAAAACCAGAGGGCAGGCCATTTCAGGGAAAGATGCCCCCAATGCATTATACCAGTGGCATGTTCTGGCCCTTGGGGCTCAAGCCCAGACCCTAGTCAGCAGGCCTACAGAGGCCCAGGCTTTCAGCTGCTGCTGATGAATGCCAGGTTGGTCAATAATAAGGCCACCCCTTATTCACGACCTTATTGGGGAGGAGCAGGCTGACCTGGCATGCATTACCGAGACCTGGCTGGCACCAGAAGGGGGGGTAGCCCTTTTGGAATTGTGTCCAGACGGGTTTAGGGTTTGGCACCAGCCAAGACCCCAGGGCAGGGGAGGGGGTGTGGCAGTTGTCATCAGGGAATCTCTGCTGGCCTTCAGGGGCTCTGCTCCACAAGTTGCTGGATGTGAGACCCTGTTCCTGAGGTTGGGCACACAGGATTAGTTGGGAGTCTTGCTATTGTATCAGCCTCCCTGCTGCATAGCATCCTCCCTGCCCAAGCTGCTGGAAGTCATCTTGGGGTTGGCAGTGGAGTTCCCCAGACTTATGGTCTTGGGGGATTTTAATCTGCCATCCCTGGGGTTGGCCCCAGAGGCGGCCTGGGAGTTCATGGCTACCATGGCAGCCATGGGCTTATCCCAGGTCATCTGTGGCCCATCTCGGGTCAGTGGTCACACTCCAGACAAGGTTTTCTTGTCGGAGCAGTGGCAGCGTGATCTGGTGGATTTGGTTTTATCCCCTTTGTCATGGTCAGACCACTCCCTGGTGGCCTTGAGATTCTCCTATGCTGCTTCCCTCCACGGGGAGGGGGGACCTATTCGAATGGTCTGCCCCCGGCAACTGATGGACCCGCAAGGGTTCCAAAGGGAGCTGGGGGTTGTTCCTGAGGCCTTGCTGCATGGTCCAGCAGAGGCCCTGGCCAGAGCCTGGAATAAGGAGGTGGCTGGGGCCTTGGACAGGATCATGCCTGTGCGGCCTCTCTTGGCCCATTATCCCCAGCACTCCCCGTGGTTTACGGAGGTGTTAAGGGAGATGAAAAGGGCTAAGAGATGTCTAGAGCACCGCTGGCAGAAAACTAAAGACGAGTCCAACCGAACACGGGTTAGAACCACTATTAAGGCCTACCTAGTGGCGGTAAGGGCGGCGAAACGCCAGTGTCACCCAGCAGCCCTGTTTAGGGTCACTTGGTCCCTCCTGGGTAGGGAGGGCTCGGAGGACTATTTACAGGGCCGTGAAGAGGAATTAGCTGAACACCTGATGGATAAAATTGCTCAGATCCATTCTCAGTTGGAGACCAAGTGTGTGGCTGGTCCAATGGAGTTGCCCAGGGAACGTTCTTACCCAGTTATCTGGGAACGGTTTGATCCTGTTGACCCTGAGGAAGTGGACAGGGTCCTCGGGGCTGATAGTGTGGCTACCTGTATTTTAGATCCTTGTCCCTCCTGGTTAGTTAAAGCCACCAAGGAGGTGACTTTGGGATGGATACTGGTGGTAGTCAATTCATCCTTGCAGGAGGGGGTGTTCCCGAAGCCTTTTAAGGAGGTTTTGGTCCACCCCCTCCTCAAGAAACCATCGCTAGCTCCCACCCTTCTGGACAATTTTCATCCAGTCTCCCACCTTCCTTTTCTAGGAAAGGTGGTGGAAAAGGTGGTCGTGCGGCAGCTTCAGAGGATCCTGGAGGAAACGGATTATCTGGACCCCTATCAGTCAGGGTTCAGGCCTGGTTATGGGACAGAAACAGCATTGGTCACGCTTTTGGATGATCTCTGGCAAGAGCAGGATGGGGTAGTGCATCCATCCTTGCTCTTCTTGACTTCTCAGTGGCTTTTGATACCATCGACCATGGTATCCTTTTGGGTCAGCTGCAGGAGTTGGGACTGGGTGGCAGAGTGTTGTGCTGGTTCAGCTCCTTTCTCCAAGGCCAAACCCAATCGGTGTTGATAGGGAACGAGAGGTCCAACCCACAGCCTATACTCTGTGGGGTGCCTCAGGGTTCAATCCTTTCACCGCTCCTATTTAACATCTACATGAAACTGTTGGGTGAGATCATCCGGCACCATGGGATGAGGTATCATCAGTATGCTGATGATACCCAATTATACATCTCCATCCCGGGTGACCTAAGTGATGCTGTGACTACCCTCTCGCGGTGCCTGGAGGCTGTGGGGGCCTGGATGGGGGCCAACAGGCTTCAACTGAACCCTGGTAAGGCGGAGTGGCTGTGGGTATGGGGAGCCTCAAGATCCAAGAGTTTATCATCTTTGGTTCTTGATGGGGTCGCACTACCCCAGACAGAGCCAGTGCATAATCTGGGGGTCATCCTGGACTCATGACTCCTGTTCAAAGAGCAGGTGGCAGTCGTGGCTAGGAGGGCCTTTGCGCAACTTCACGTTGTGCAGCAGTTACACCCCTTCCTCGATCAGAAGGCCCTCTGCACGGTCACTCATGCTCTGGTCACCTCCCGGTTGGATTACTGTAACGTGCTCTACATGGGGCTACCCTTGAGGAGTATCTGGAAGCTACAGCTGGTGCAGAATGTGGTGGCACGGACAGTTCTGAATGCCCCTAGGAGGACACATATAACACCGCTGTTACGTAAGCTGCATTGGTTGCCAGTTTGCTTCCGGGTCCAATTCAAGGTGTTGGTCATTACCTTTAAAGCCCTTCATGGCACAGGACCAGGTTAGCTGAGGAGCCATCTTGCCTCGGTTACTTCAGCCCGCCCCACTCGGTCCAGTAGAAGGGGCAGGTTGCAGACCCCACCGGTCAAGAAATTTCGACTGGTGGGTCTAGGCAGAGGGCCTTTTCTGCTGTGGCCCCCACCCTATGGAACAATCTGCCTCCCGAGGTCTGGTGTGCACCCACTCTCATGGCTTTCAGGAACAGTGTGAAATCCTGGCTGTGCCAGAAGGCCTGGGGGATGGATGGGGGCTCGCACCAGTGGAGGTGGCTTGTGGGGTGATTGACCTTGCCCCCCCGTCATCTTGAATGTTTTTAGTTTTTATGTACAGGGTTTGTTGTTTAGATTTAATTTTTAATGGATTATTTATTTTAACTATTTATGGGGGATTTTTAATTGTTGATGGGGTTTCTGATTTTCACTGTGAGCCACCCAGAGTCACCCATTGGGGGGAGATGGGCGGCATGCAAATTTAATAATAAATAAAATAAATAAATAAAAACCAGCAATCTTTTTCAATCAGGCATTTCCAAATATACTGGACTCCCATCATATATAGCCAGTATGGTCAGTCATACAGCCAAGGATTTTTGGTAGTTTCAATTCAACCTCCACATTCTGAAGGATTACTCTTGGCCAGTGTTTCTCAAACTTGGCAACTTTTAAGATATGTGGACTTCAACTCCCAGAATTCAACTCCTGGAACGTGGCTGGGGAATTCTGGGAGCTGAAGTCCACACATCTTAAAGTTGCCAAGTTTGAGAAACATGCTCTAGGCTCTCCCTCAAGCTGTCCCTTTCATAATTGTTAGGCTTGTAAATGTCTGGTTCCTGCTTCCATCTCTGCCATGTCTATCTACTGTAACTGTTAAGACCTTCATAACATTTCTACATTCTGCACAGCATTTAGGGTGATATTGATATGATCTACAAGTTAAATTACATTAGTAACCATATTAATATGGACCTAGATATAACAAAATGTAATTTCTGATACAAATTACAAGTCATGCTGTCCAAATAATCTTAGGCATAAATCAATCTCAGTGCATTTATATGTGGACTTTCTATTACTGGCTTGCTTGAGTTGCTATAATGATTACTGAAAAAAATATATGTGAACTGATGTGAGAATTTAGAGAAAGAGTTATCTAAATGCTATGTATCATAATTGCAGTTATACCAAATTCCAACGAAGTGTGTTTCGGAAGTGTTAAAAGACATGCATTTAGGATTCATAGTTAAGTCAATAAACACCTTTTAAAATCTTTCTGAATATAGAAAAATGGAAGAGATTTCACTTAATCTGGGCTCTTTTCTTCTTGTTATTCAGGTTCATCTTGCTACCTTTAGATGGCTTATATGGGTATTCATTTCTCATGTTTCTAGTTTCAGTGCAGAGTGCTGGGAAACAAAATCAGCATGTGATCATACGTTTACGCTGCAAGGACCTGAGCTGGGTCTGGGTGCAAGTCACTGCAATGAGGGAGAATGGAAAAGGAAAGCTGGTCACTTGCACAAATCATGTCCTCAGGTACAAAACACTGACAGCTTATGTTTGAGGGACTGAGTTCACATGTCACGCTAAACCATAATGTGGTTTGTCTCATTTGTGGTTTGAATGTTGTATACACTTAGCTACTTGTGGTTGAGTTACATGTTCCATGTGGACTACTGTTAGATGTTTAGAGTGAAATGGCTGTACTTCATTCCCTATTCCTGGGGCATCGGCATCATATTATCATCCAATCATTGTCATCTTGTGTATCCCCCGTGGTTTGTTGAATAAACCACAATTGACTGGTTTCACACATTTTTGTGAAGTCTTAAACCATGATTTACAAAACACAATAGCTGACTTCACTAAGCCATAATCAAACTACCTTATGGCTTAGCAATGTAGAGACCTAGACACCATTTGTAAATCATGGTTTGGGGTTTAGCATAAAGTCTGAACCTGTCACTTGTGGCTTATTCAACAAACTAGAGAGAAAGTACAGGGTGACAATAACTGGATGATAAGGTGATGTACTTCTAAATTCCCCACAGAGCATTTGCTCCTTTCTTGCTCCTTTTCATTTCCAGGTCTGCTGGGAGAAGGCAGCCAGCGTGAAAGAGATGGGAGGTAAGAAGGAATGGATGAAATAAGCTATGGCTCTGTTGAGAAAAGTAAAGACATTTATGATTTCTGGTCTGCAATCAGAAATGTCTGCTAAGTGGCATCTGATTTAACATAGAAGTGCATGCTACCACAAATGCCATTAGCTGCATGAAACATTTTTATAACGGAAAGGCTAGATAAAAGAACCAGAAGAAGTGATTTTCTCAAGCATCTGTGAAAGCAGGACAAATGCTATCTAAGTCAAAGACAAGCATATTGAGTAGCTCTGTCTACAGAAGTTCTCCAAATCATATTCTGTATTGAACCTAGCATCAAAAAAGCCATTTTTATCAATGGCTTCATTGCCCATATTAGCTAACTGAAAAAAATGACACTAGGGGAAAATGCATGCATTAAATTATGCATGAAAACCTTAAAGTCTTGTTTGAATCCAGTTTGATCTGTGATGACTTCACGGACACATACACAGAGTTCCCAGTCTAGCTTACAACCCTGCAATTTCATGGTGGTCTCCCATCTAAGTATTAACCAAATCCAACCTCCTTTAGTTTTCTAAGATCAGTCAGATTCTGCCAGGTGGCATACAAACTACAGTAGGGCTTGGCCAACCATCAGAATGCTTTTTAATATAGGTAGGACTCTTAGCCTGATGTTCTTCAGGCATGCTTGAACTACAATTTCTAGAACTCCCAGTTAATTGTCCCTACACAATTATAATTGCTGAAGCAACAATCAAATCAGATCAAAATCTTCTCTGCAAGTGATACTTGAATTTAATTTTCAAGCTCCTCTATTTTTCTCCTGACACATTTCTCATGTTTGTAATCTGAATTAGCTTCAGTGTTACATTGGCTTTTCAAATGGCTTCTTTTGCTTCCTATATTGCATTAATAATGTTCATAATGGTATTTGGGGCATCTGCTGTGAAAATGCTCTGAAGCTTGTAGTTCACTGTTTTCTTATATATAACAAATAAAAGCTACATTTAGCTTGACTGCCAAGGCCTGTGACTCTGTGTAATTTCCAGTGATTGCTGACTACATGGAACTGTTTATATTCTCACAGGGACAAAGAAGCTCTCGCTATCCAGAACCAAGACCTCTCACTCAGAGTTGTTTCTTCAGCTTCCTCAAAACAAAGCCATTGTTCTGGAAAAATACTGCAGCAGTTGAAGCCAAATGAAGTCAACTCTTTCCTTCAAGAGCCAGAGACATCCAGGGAAGGGGCACTTGAATATTATCCTTCTCAACTTCCAGAGGCTTCTAATGTAAAAATGCTTCCTGTTCCTCTTCAGCCTCCATTTCCAATCAGCATGAATGTCCCTAGCATGAAGACTGAAGCCGTCAGTCTGCAGTTGTCTCAAGAAACCCAATTTCCCTTTCTCCCTGCTGAAGGGCACAACAGTCTCTCCTGCCCAGAAACAGAGGATAGGCTGACCTCTTTCAGCCCTGATGGCCTCTGCTCCCCAGAATACACATTTTCCTCTGACAGCAGCTTTTCTGTACACTCTTCTCCTTTATTTGAAGAAAGGCCAGCTACAGAATTGTTTCCAACAATGAATGCAAGCCCTGATTCAGATAGATGGGCTATCAGTATGCTGGCTGATCAAATCCACTCCCTGGCTGAAATCTTCTCTCAATACACAAAACAACGATCTCAGGAGTCTCTTGGCCTTCATTCGCCTGGACATCCTGCTGAGGCTGCCCCTCTAGTGACAAGACAGGACTTGGGGGCTAATGGAGCCATTGATTTTTCAGAAGAAATCTCAGTGGATGAAGAGATCATCACCAGTATTTTAAACAACCTCCTAGATCATAATGTCCAGAACCAAGCCACTTTTGAACAGAGACCACCAGCCCATTTTCATGTAGCAAATACCCAGTTGCAGCTTTCTATGTACCAGACTCCCCTACCAGAAGCAACTCCTTTGCCTTTCTCTGTATCATCTGATTCCCATCTGCCTGATTCCCAGTGGGATGGAAAATTTCATAACATATATCAGCAAGGTACGGCTCCCCTTTTATCATAGTAGTACTATTTGAAAGCAATACACCCACTGAAGTTAGTATGATCCTGCACAGACTTTGTCATGTCTGACTTAGGCTAGCATCAGATTTACTTTTTTTAGATTGAACACACTGTGCACTCCCACACATATTCATTCTCTCTCTCTCTCTCTCTCCACACACACACACACACACACACACACACATATACATACCCATCACACTGTTTTCTTTTGGGGTAAACAATGTTATGCAAAATGTGGAAAAGGAATAAGTAATAAGTCAAAGAAATTAAAGTTATAAGAGAAGAAAAAGAATGGGGAACAGAACTTATCACTATTCACTGAACCATAACTTACAACTATTACAAGCCAGTGGTTTCTTACTTTTTTACACACTCTCAACAATCAACATGACATCAGTTCATACTTTCATATATATGTGCTAGCACTTTCATTCTCAAATTAAATCCACACCATCACTTTCCTGCAGTTCCACTCCACAAGTTCAGACTATCTTTGTTCAGATGTACTACATTTTATTCCTTTCACAAATAACACAACATATCTATTTTTCTTTCTTTCATTTCATTAATTAATGCTCTTTATAATCTATTTCTCTTACATCCCAAGTCTTCCATATGCGATGGTCTTCACCAGGTAGGCTCATATTGATCTCCACTGCCCATCATAGCTTTGGTCAATAGAGTCTTTCATATAATGCTTTTAGTAAAATGAAGTGCAGACTGGTTCCCAGTCTTAATCATACCCATTCCACGTGGAACATTCCCTGCTGATAGTAAGGACATACTGGGCAGTTTTGCTCTATTTACCACAAACATGGTGTCATTGCTCTAAGCAAGTGAGATCTTTATTACAGACACTACCTTGCAAGTGAACATACTGCTGCCTGCATCACAGGGGTTACATGCAATGTAAATGACACACATCCAAGATGCTGTGCACCCAGTCTCTGTGATCTGTAAATCATGGCTTATACCAGGAAATGGGCACCTGAGGCCTAGGGTTGCAGGCAGCCCATGAGCCCGCGCCAACGACATACATACATACATACACATACACATATACATATACATATATATATCTATATAATTCCTTGGAACAATTTATGATCACAGGTGCCGAAAACTGCTATCATTTCTGGCATTTTACTCTGGAAAACACCAAAAACTATAGCTTAAGCCCCAAAGTAGGGTTAACATAATTTATAAATAAACAAAACCCCAAAATTTCCCCTCCAAAAATCCTAGATCTGTTGATTTTGTACAAATCACTATAAATCTGCAGAGATATTTATAAAGCCAGTCCTGGGTGATTGTTTATTTCACCCAGCAGCCTGTCACTTTCATTTGTTCCAATCTGAAAATCTGACAAGATACAAAAAGAAAAAAAAAGTAGGGATAGCATAGAATTACTCTAAGGGGAATTCTGATTATCAAAGGTTATGATGTAAGCTACCCAGAATCTTTGGATCGGGTAGGGTATAAATGATGTGTGAAAATAAATAAAGTGTATACACTGGAAAAGAGGTATCCTCCCTCCCCATTCTTGGTGAAGGCAAGTTCATTGTAGTTAGGTGCTGTCAAATAGATAAATATTGGCTGGGTTCACATAATAAAGTTGGCTAAAATGTGGTTGACTAGTTTGGGGCTGTGTATATTCCAAGATGAGGCTTGTCAGAGGATTCTCGAAAGAACACAGCAGCCCCCTGCTCAGAGGGACTGCCATGATACTCAGCTGCAGCGAAACTCATATGAGCCTACAACAGGTTAAAACTCAGCCAGGATAGTTGCCTACGACTTTTTTGTGAGCTAACTGCACCTTTGGTCATGGAAGTCATTCAGGGTTCAGTTTTAGAAATAAGAGAACTCAGTACAAAGGATTTGGCTGCAACAGTGCCCCTAAGGTATGCCTGATGGGAAAATTAGGGACCCATAGATTAGGGACCCCAAAATTAGGGATCCACCCCAATCATGCCCCCAATCTCAAGCTTGAAGGGGAACATCACAGAAAGAAACTCCTGGGGACTGTCACGTAACCGAGCAAGCGCTATCGCGTGTCCTTTCCTTTTTCCACTCCACAGGCGTCCTGCCCGAGGAGGCCCCGCTGTTCTGCTGACCCTTCAGCGTCCCAGCGATTGCGAGCCAGCCGTGCGCAGCTCCCAACACGACGTAGGTCCAACTGATTTCAGTTGGCGTGATTAGAAACAAATCAGTGATCGTGGCACGCGTTTACAACTGAGTGGAATGGAGCTGTTTGGCACTGGGGAAGGAAGGAGGAAACTGGCATCAAATCAAGCCACTGATAGCCGAAGGACCCGAATTCCTTTGCTGTCTATTCCTGATGCTGCGGAAGGACAAGCTGAAACCACTTTGGCTGTCCACTCCTGAAAGCGAACAGCCGACGATGGGTCTTCTTGCATGGCTTTCCTGCGGGGGAGTGGGCTCACCCGGTTGCTTGTAAATAAAGGCATGAAAACCTTCCCGAGCTCTTTGTGTTTACTCGGCTGACGCAAGAGGGAGGCGGGGCGGGCCCGGGGTCCTACTGCTCTATCCATTCGGAGGTGTGATCTCCATACGCGCGTGCGCAACTGACTGACTCACATGCCCCGCCCTTTGTGACTTCCGGGAGCTCAGCCCCAGTCGTGCCGTTGCCAGGAAACAGAAAGGAGCTGTGGCGGCGTGACCTACAAGCAGGCCGGGGAGAGGGACGGAGTGTTGTCGTGTGGGGATGAGCGTGGGCAGCCCGTCACAGACAGGTAGAGCTCGTGTTTGACAGCCCCCCCCCCCATTTTTCGCATATCCTTTCATAGATACTGCCTCTTCCGGTGAGCGACCTGTATTCCTCTTGAACGAATACCGCTCAAGAGGATCACTTTGTTACCGGAATAGAATGTGAGAAAGGATAGAGGAACAGAATTTGAGGCATGCAAAACTGGCTGCCTAATAATTAGGAATTGTTATTTTTCCAATCATAGGCCTGATACAACTGCTGTTTAGCTAAGATCTAAGGCAGTACAATGAAGCTTCCACATTCAGAGGCAGTATGGCTTTGAATTTTGGATGATAGGGAAGGAAATAACAGATTGCTGGTGGTTTCATGGGGGCGGCTATAAAGTATTTTTGTGCTTTCAGTGTCTCATGAAATATTGTCCCTTATACCAGACTCTTAACTTCCAGTAGATATTTCTTCTATATGTCTTATCTGTTCTTAACTGATTAAAAAAAAAAAAACACCTCTACATGAAACCACTAATGAAGGGTTGTCTGCATTTCTAGTGTTCATTAATAACCTGTTCCATCATGATTTTAGTGAAACAGTGGCCTGCTTCCCTGTTTGCTCCATCCATTTAACAGAATTACAAGGAGCAAAACAACAGCAAGCATTGCTTCTACAGTTTCCCACATTATGTGAACAATCTGGAAAGGAGGGCCTTTGTAATCAAAGCTCCTACATGTTAGAAAAACTCCATCCATGACAGACTGCCATGTTTTTATAGGCACCAACTCTGGGTCTTTGCATGCTAGACTCATAAGTAATATTTAAAATTCATTTCTCTTGTGAAATATGCACTTTTAATTCTGTCTGGCAGAAACAATATTTTAAAAGAAATTCTAGGGCACCTCTTTCTGTTATAATGGGGGAAACAATTTTGTGCTATCTAAATGTTTTAGACTTCAGCTGATTTTGTTACAGCTAGCAAAGGATTGTAAAAGTTGTAGTTCAAAACATCTGGATGATGCCAAGCCCGCTTGCCTTGTTTTACCTGCTTAAAGCATATCTCCTGGAACTTGGTACAAGACATCAGTGTAAAAGGCTGGGTGCTCCTGCTATCTTTACTTCATCTCTGAGCAATTAAAAAAGATCCATGCTTATATAGCCTAACTCCATCAGAATCATTCCTACAGAGAATTGCAGAACATTCTAACCTGCTTCCATCCCAGAAGCAATACATGAGCAGCAAAGCCAATCCACTTGATATAGTTACCAAATTATGACATTCTGTTAAGGTCTCTAAAATACAACACAATGACATGTTAATGCTTTTCTTCATCGATTAGCTCTTGTGTCTGATAATTGGCAGTATCCTGCTTTTGAGTATTGACAAAACCTCATAGATCGGTAGACTAGCCATAGATTTGTCTGTTAGCATTTAATTACTCTCACACTGCCTAATTAATATACTTTTAGTAGCAGTTCAAAGGGATCATGGTGGGAAATAGACTACTGGACTATACAGATTAGATTTTTTTTTTCCAGAACTAAAGTTGTTCAGAGCACAGTTTTGTGCTTGCTTAAGTTTACTAAACACCAGCTTTGTATGGAACAAGTTCCTTTTCCTACAATGCAATAGGGAGAAATACTTTATTGCCCTTGTGTTTGTTATGAATTAGATTTTGAAGGCTGCCTAGAGAAATAGATGGTAATAGCTTAGGAAGGATTCACAGATGGGTAGGAAAGGACTGGGTTTGTTTTTTGAATCTTTTTATATTATAGTTCCCTCTCCCTATTTTAATACATGTAACTGAATATAACACTATAAAGGAACTATTAAATCACTTGATGCAAGAACTCCTGGGTTCCTGCCATTTTTTTAAGGATTGAACAGTGAGCAATGTATGGCAGTCTCATACACGTATAACACTTACCTACCCAAGATATTGTTAGACTCTAGCAAGTAAGATTACTCTGTGAACCCTGAGCTGAACTTACGTTGAGTGGGTTGGCACAACTTTGGAAGAATTGAACAAGCAGCTTCCTTGAAACCCACACTGGTTATTTTGTTCAAAAGGTAACTGCATGTAACTTTTCAGTTTAGAACACAATGGAAGCATTACTCGTCTCTCCAACTTTGTAATGTTCCAAATAGAAGATGGCATCCATACTTGAAATATAATCTGTAGGAATCTGAGGTACAGCTAGATGTCTCTCTGATGATATATAATAGCATAAAAGAGAAAAATTGATATCTGCTTTCTGCAATGAAATGAAAATCTTAGTGCCACAATTCTTGCTTTAGATAGTGGAAAATGATAGATGCTAGGCTGGGCAAATAATTCAACAAGGTATTTTTCCCACAAGTGAAGCAACTCCTATATCTGCTCCTCAAAACAGCCACTTCATTAGCTATTCTGCTGGAAATGTCTTCTGGGCATGCACATGAATAACCCAGAAGACCTTGCAAGGGCTTCTTAAGTAATTGCAGTGATGCTTTGAACAGCTACAGTGGCAATGGTACTTCACAAGCAAAGCATGTTGTCAAATGAGTTACAGTGCCATAATTCCTTCTCGTAGAAGTAAGATAAGCTCCCAGTTTATTAACTGTTTTAGTGCAGCTGTTTTTGGCCCTGGAATGTGCATAAGATGATTTGCAAATTGAGAAATATAATTAGACAGCCAGTCCCATTTTCTGTAATTGAATTATAATGAGATGGAGGCTAATAGTGGTTTCTTTTTTACTTGAACTAGTGCACTGAAGCATCCAAAATACCACAAGCCTTATGAAGCAGCTGCGTGAAAATAAAGCTGGGGGCCATCCCCAGAAGAAGAATTCCCCCTCTGGTAAGGACAGTAGGACTCCAGTACAGTCTCCAGATGACAGTGGGCAGATCAATATCCTAAACCCAAAACTCTTGGCCCAAAAACGACCTCTGCAAGGTTTGAGCAGCATGGGAGGTGGTGCTGCAGGAAGTGCTGATGATGCCAAAAGACCTAAGCTCTTGCCCGAAGTGAGTTCACCTAGCCAAGAATCTGAAGAGGAGTCAGATGACAGTGATTATGAGAGAGTGGAGAGTGATAATGATGTCAGTGATAATACAGAGAGTGATGAAGATGATGGGGATGAAACTGGCAGTGATGCATCAGAAAGTAGTAATGAAGACCCTGAAGAAACCGCAGGCCAGCCTTCTTCAAGGCCTGATTTAACAAAAGGTAAACATTGATGCCTAGAAAAATGCAATAAATTGTGCATCTCTGTGTCACTGATCAGCAGTTCTGAGCTTTTCTTTCTTCTAAACAATCTTGGGATCATGTCAGTGAACATACATTATGTGCTTCATTCAGTTGTCCTTCTGAAACTCTTCTCTTGATTGCTAGCTTTCTTACATAACTGCCTTCTGTTATAACTGTCACTTCCTTTGCTAGCATTGGCAGGGGTATCCTTTCTGTATGACATACTGACCTGCTGCACATCTGTATATGATGTTGCAAGGGTACAAAGAAGTTGGGATAACCATTCAACAGGTTATTTCAGTCTCTATAATGAAATGTTTTTAATCAAAATGAAATAAGGGCTCATGAAAATATGGAACAACTAGCTTAAATGGTTGTATTTATATTGAATAATAAGAGTATCCAGACTTCTTCCCAGGAATAAACTCAGTATACCCTACAACAAGGTTGATCACTATTGTTCTGTTGCAAACTAGAAGGCAAAGGAAATGACATTTAGAAGATAATGGCTTGTGTAATTAACATTGAGTGGGTTTCTTGCCAAAATGGGATTTGAATTGGAAATTTCCAGATTCACACACTTAGCTATTGCCCTACACTGCTTTTCAGCTGGGGTAAAGTCAACAGTCTCATAGTTGAAATGTGTAACAATCTTTAGAACAGATGTTCAACATTTTCTCATAATGATATGTGAGAAATCTCTTAAACCTGAATCAAATGAATTATAGAAAATTGGGCAATTTATTTTTCCTTGCATTATTATGATAGTAGATTAAATAAACTAAAAGAATTAATACTGAAGGAATTAATGCCTACGTACTGGCAGTTCCCGGGTTAAGAATATTTGAGTTATGGACAACTCATACTTACAAACGAGCTGCCTGTTACTAAAAATGGCGGATAGCATTCTCGTTCCTGGAACTAACAAACTGCTGAAGCTGTGTGATGTTTTCATGAACCGCTGAAGCCTCATGTTTTTAATATACAGCCTGTTTTCAGTGGTTTTCAGTGGTTCATGAAAACTTCTCATGGCTTCAGAGGTTCATTGGCTCCAGGAAGGACAATGCCATTGGCCATTTTTAGTAATAGGCAGTCCATTTGTAAGTACGAGTTCCAACATACATAAACATTCGAGTTAAAGACAGGCTTAGGAACAGAACTTGTTCTTAATCTAGGGACTGCCTGTACATACATACCCAGCATGCTGTTCCTTGTGAGATAAGCAAGTTTGTACAAAGTGCAGAAAAAGAATAAGAAGTAGTAAGCAAAATAAATTAATGACTGAAGATAAAAGAATTAATACATTTTTAAAGTCTGAAATATTATTCTGGTGCTTTTTTGTTTTGTATTGAAGTAGCCATATGAAATCATTTGCCCCTAGTCACAGACAGGAAAATATGTGACACCCATTGATAACCTCCTTTCCCAATATTATTGCTTGTTGAAAATTCAAATCCTGATGAATAAAACAGGATTGGGAGATGAGCATTGGTGCTGAAAATGAGCATTTTTTCATGAGTCAAATTGACTGCTGCAGTAAGTATCTGAATTTTATAATAAATCAGTTTAGTTACTACGTAAAAGCCAAATTTGCCTCTTGATAATTGTGTAGATTTCTTTTCATTGTCAGGCCTGTTGAGAATTAACTGCAGTATAGAGTCCTAAGTATATGCTTCAGCTTTCAGCCAAAACTAGTATATAGTCTCCTCCACAGAATGAGCTTATTAGAGCATTGTGGAACTGTCGGCAAGAAGCAGCCTGGAGCGTTAATAAAGAACAAATGAAGCATGCTTTTCCATCTTGAAAGTATTCTTCTTAAGTGTAATAAGCAATATGATACAGTGTTCATAAAAGTACTTGGGTGAGACTTCCTAAGGCAGGGTTTAAGTTGGCATTTGAATTCTTGTTTTGATGTCCAAAAAGATTAGGCTGTGATGAAATCCAGCTGATCAGAATATGACCTAACTGTCTTTCAAAGCATGAGATGAGATGAGAAGACATGTAATTTAAATATATTCAAATTATGTTTGATGTTGATTCATGTTGTTTTCATTGTTTTGGAGTTATGCAGCCATGTTTTTGTAATCATTGCAAAAGCCAGAAATTATTCAAATGAGAATTGAGATTCTTTTTATGCTGATAGGTTACCAACATATGCAGAGTCTAAGAAAAATCACTTTCCTCCAAGTTCTTAATTTAAAAAAATGCTAGCTGTCAGTGTTAAGAAGTAATGATTTTACCTGAATTAAATATGGCTAAAATACTATAGACAAAGCCCAATTATAAATAGAAATATGGTTAATTGGGAAGGTGTCTAATAAGTTCAGTGGAGACGTAGATTTCATTTAGCATAATAAAAGAGAACTAATGAAATTCAGATATGAAAATAGAAGGTGATGGAGAAATAATTAGTTGTCATGAATAGGTGGCTATATGGAAGCACAGAACATGGCCATGGCAAAGGATTCTGTTGCAAGGAATACAGTAAACTATTAGGAACAAATTAATTTTAAATACAAATAATTTAATTTAATTTAATTTCAGACCTAGATCAGTAAGAAGGTGGTCTGGTGAGAGGTTTATATGGTGGATTACTATAAAACATATGCTTTTGTTTATCACTTTTGTGGATACAGAATATTGTAAAACAATTTTTAGTTGTGAAAAAGGTAGAGGGACTTGTAAGTACCCTATATCAATATCACCTCTAATATGTGTGAAATATGACCAAAAAGAAAAAAGAAATCAGTCTCCTGACTCAATAGGCTTAGAGTCTAAAATTTGTCTAAAATTTCTGTGACTGTGAGAGAGGGGAGTATAGCAGTCTTGAAAGAAGGGAAAAACCAAAATAGTTGCACATGTTAAAACTGGAGGAGTAAAGCAAGGAAATATGTCTGTGTGAGCTTGCTCCTTCACATTTTTTTAAAATATAATTTTTGTTAAAGATTTTTTTAAAAGGGAAGATAAAAACTAATTCAAACTAATATAAAGTAAGAAAAAGAAAAGAAAAAGAAAGAAATCAAAGAGAAAGCTAAAAGTGCAAGAAAGGAAAAAAAGTAAAAGAGAAAGAAAAAAGATACAAAAAAGATACAAAAAAGTAGCTTCCGATCTTCTTTATAACAGTTATAAGTACAATTATAAATTTATCTCTTACTCTGTGGTTACAACCTAACTCTCTTCTTTTATCATCTAATGATCAAAACCATGAATCATAGGGTCATTTTTTTCTGTTTCATGCAAACATTTTCTCTCATCAAAGAAGTCAGTTTAGCCATCTCAGCAAATTCCATCATCTTCACCAACCATTCCTCCATTGTGGGTAGTGCTGAATCTTTCCATCTTTGTGCATAAAATAATCTTGCTGCAGTTATCATGTACAAAAACAAAGTTCCATAACTTTTTTCCAACTGTTTGTCCATCAATTCCAAAAGAAAAATCTCTGGTCTCAATTGTATATTAATCTTTAAAATCCTCTGAATCAGTGTATCTATTTGAATCCAGAATTTTGTAGCTTTTTTACACATCCACGAAGCATGATAAAATGTCCCTTCTTATTGTTCACATTTCCAACAAAAATTTGAAGTGCTTTTATACATTCTAGATAATTTCTCTGGTAACATACAGTACTGTGCAAACGTTTTAAGCAGGTGTGAAAAAATGACCTAGCTATCAACCTACATATGAAATTGCTGATCATTAGCACCTGCTTGGTATAATTGGTTAATCATACACCTGACTCTAATCCTACAAGATCTCTGACTTTGTGCAAGTGTACAAAGTGTGCAAGTGTAAGAATTGATGCTGGTTTGAAGCCAAAGGGTAGTCATACCAAATATTGATTTGATTTGGGTTTTTCTTCTGTTTGCTCACTTTGCATTTTATAAATTGATAAACATAAACAATTACAATATATATTTTTGAAATTATTTTATCTACTTTAAATCTCTCTAATAATTGTAAATAAGAGAACCATTGACAACTATATTCCTCTGCCACCAGTTCTTCTCTTGATTTTATTTTACATACTCCTTGACAAAATTCTAGTATCTCATGATAAGTTAATCATTTGTGTTTGCCTATTATTTCTCATCTATAAAATGGTTCTTGTGCTGAGAGCTACAAAGGTGTTTTTGGGCACAACCTGGCTTTGTATCTGTTCCATATTCTCAATAGGGCATGTCTAACATAATGATTTTTAAAATCCACATTAACCTTGACTTTGTCGTACCACAAATATCCATGCCACCCAAATCTCAGGTTGTGTCCTCCTAACTCCAAGAACCTTCTATTTCTCAGCAACACCCACTCTTTCATCCAAACCGAACAGCAAACTACAAAATACAATTTCAAATCAGGTAGATCCAATCCTCCTCTTTCCTTCGCATCTTGTAACACCTTATATTTAACTTGATTTTTTCCCCCTCTCACCCAAATTTAAATATATCCTTCTGCCACTGTTTAAATGGTACATCAGTTGCCAAAACAGGTATTGTCTGAAACAAAAACAACATTCTAGGCAAGACATTCATTTTAATCACAGATATTCAATGACAGTTGTAGTTTCTCCCATCTTAACATGTCTTTTTTAACTTCATTCCATGTCTTAACATAGTTGTTTTGAAATAACGTACAGTTCATATTTATCATAGTGATACCCAGATATTTTATGTTCTTCTTGATCTTAAAGCCTGTTTTATTCATAAATTCTGTTTGATCTTCTATTTTCATTTTTTTTTGTTAACATCTTCATCTTCTGTTTATTAATCTTGAAACCTGCTGAAGCATCACATTCTTTTAATTTACCCATTAATGTTTCAATTCTCTTTAAAGGATCTTCCAGAACCAATACCAAGTCATCTGCAAAAGCCCTTAACTTAAAAAAAAAATTTAAATCAAGAATAGTGAGCTTTTGGTGAGGATTCATGGTAAACTAGATGTCCCCAAGCTATCTATAAGGGTGGATTTCATCTAGACATCACCACATGCATTGTCATTTTGATGTAATGTTAGTCTGCTGCAGTTGCCTATGCCAGAAGGGGAAGAATATTCCCTTTGGTGTTTCAAGGTGAAAATGCTTCTGAAGTCCCAAGGAATTACCTTTGTGCTGGACAAAAAGACCTATGAATGCAGGGGAGGATCATCCATCTGGTCCAGGCACCTTTCCTAGTTTGATCTTTTTTATAGCTTCAAAAACTTCCCTTTTTGTTATTGGTTCATTCATAATCTCTTTCTGTTCCTCTGTAATCCTTGGTAAATTTTGTTTCTTTAGATATTCATCTGTTTTCTCTAGAGAGATGTCACTTCCTTGGTATAATATTGATGAAATGTTTTTTGTATGGCTGAATTGTCCATTAATACAGTATCTCCCTCTTGTAATTTCAATATCATTTTCTTTTCTTTTTCTTTTCATAATTCATATGCTAGCCACTTCCCTGGTTTATTTGCAAACTCAATTTTGTTTGCTTTACATAATCTTTTGCTTTACATAATTCATTTTTATTTCCATTTCTCTTACCATTAACATAGAAAACTGTCATTGTAAAAGCTTAATTTGTTGAGAAATACTTATCTTCTCTGGAAATTTCTTTAATTCTTTTCTCTTTATTTCATCCAAAATAGCTTGTGTTTTCTCTTGACTCTTCTTTTTAAGTTCACTGTTATGTTGTATAAAATAACCTCTAATAAAAGCTTTACTTGCATCCCAAACCATTCTTAAATTTACCTAAATTATTTTCAAAAAATTATTTTAATTTCTTTTTACAATCTTCCACTATTACTTCTTTCTGTAGCAGCATTTCATTTAGTCTCCATCTAAAAGAATTAGATTTTCTTCTATAAACCAAATTCACAGGATTATGTTCTGAAAAGTCTTTGGTAATATCTCTACCTCAGAAACCTTACTAGCCAAGCTCTTTGAACTCCAAATAATGTATACTCTTGAAAAGGATCTATGACTTTCAGAAAAATAGGTATACTCCCTTGAATTGCCATTTTTCTATCTCCATATATCTACCAGCCCTAAATTGTACATCAGATCAAAGAAAACTTTTGGTAATTTGCCTTGAGTGATTTTAATATTTTTCTCAGAAGTTCTGTGCAGTTGTGGGGAGATCACTCCATTCCTATCCCCTATCAAACACCAATTTTCATAAGAGAAACATATTAATCTCTCCATAAGTCATTTATAAAACAATACTTTGTCCTCATTTGGGGTATAAATTCCGAGTATCAAAGTCTTAGTCCCATGCAAATTAATTTGCACCCCAACAAATCTACCATGCTCATCAGTCAATACAAGTTCTGGTTTTAGTTGGGGATTTATATATAAAACAACTCCATTTCTTTTTTTGTTTTGTTTTGTTCCTGCCGAAACAAATTCTTCACCCAAATTTTTATAAATCAAATATTTTATGTACTTTTTTCTAATATGTGTCTCTTGTAGGCAAATTATATCTTGTTTTAATTTTTTTCAAATAATTATTTTTTTCTCTTTTGAGGAGCATTAGCTCCATTTATATTCCTATTAAGCATTTGTAATCCATAGTCAAGCCAAAAATTTATAAAAATCGATCCCTGTAGCACCTAGTTCAGTATCATCCCTTTCGGTTTCCTGTTGCACCTGGTAGAGTTTTTATGTAGTCCTCTCTGACACCTCCATTTGAATCTCCTCCAATTCCTCTTTGAATTTTTCTAGAAATTCCCTCACCTTCTGGACAGAATTCAATCAAAACCTCTGCTGTTTAAAAGTAAAAATCACACCTTCCAATTTGTCTCATTGAAATGGGATCTTTTTCTGCTTTAATCTCTTAGTCAAAAAGGAATACTCTTTTCTCTACAAAATTCTAATAGGAATTTCTTCAAGAACAATTACATCTGTATTATAAGTCTTCAGTCTTGTATTAAAATGCTGCTGCAAAACTTGATCCTTTGTCTTCTTCCTGACAAAGTGCACCAAAACATCCCTTGGAACATTTCTTATCTTGCAAATCTTGTATTTATTCTATGTACTTTATCAATCTTTTCTCTTAACATCTTCACCAGAATCTTCTGGGTTTGCTGTAAATCCCAAACAATATTCCTTCTCTATCAATTCCAATAGAGCCAGATTCTCTTTCCAGATCTCTTGTTTATAACTTCTGCCTTACTCTCCAGAACTTCCACGTTGTCATTAATTTCTTTTACATCTCCAGACACTTATTTTATAGAGCTTTCCATCTTCTTAACTTCTTCTTTCATCACCTCTTTTATCTTCACAAGTCTTTCATCCATTCTTTTTTCAAAAGCTGTCAATTTAGCATCAAGTGATTCAGCTAACTTACTGCCCAGTTGCTCAAACATTTTCTGAAGCAAATCTGGTCTAATTCCTCTCTCTGCAGGTTGCTCTAGTGATCCTCTCCTCTATTCTTGCCACTTTTCTAATGGTTGCCATTATATTATAATCCAAAAATGAAAGTGTTTCAAACAAGGGAAAAAGAAAAGGCAAGCTTCCTTCCTTTTTTCCTCTTTTGTCTTCCTGTGCCTTTAATACTTTTGTCTCCATAGTTACAGTCAGCATCAGAGTCTGGCTCATATTACCTTTATCTTTCGTTTTGTAAAATCCATCAATTGTCTGAACTTTTTAATAGTAAACAAAAAACATTCCCACAAAGGTCTGGTTTGTTTGTCTTATTTAATTCCAATTTGTTCAAAAGCACTTTCACCAAAAAATATTTCAAATTAACTGTCCCCTTTATCCGTTTTAAACTGTCTTATATCAACTCCTTGTTAAGCTTTTTGCCAAAAGTTTTTAAGTCTTTAAAACCTTTTTTTTTTCCTTTATTCCTTTGTAATCCAGAAAAAATAATAACTCACCAAATGGAATTTTCTTAACCTGCCACTCAGAAAAATCTCTCTTTAGCTGTAAATTAATTACATCCAAAAGTGGTTAAGAAATGAGGCTTGTGCAAATCTTATGTTCATATAGGGTGCATTACAGCTGTGAGCTTGATTGAAATTCATCAACTCCCAGCCCCTCAACTCACAAGCCAACTGCCAATACCTCAGTTCCTGCAGCCTACTTATAAGGAGCAGCTGTCCGGAGTGCAAGTGGGCAATCTCATGATCTCTCCTTTTTCCAGAGAGACTTCGAGAGGCAAAATTCATCATCTGGCCACTGATCTCCACCACAATGCTGTCCCCACTCCTTTAGGGACATCTAGTTTGCCATGAATCCTCACCATAAGCCAACTTGCTCCTTTATATTGTGAGGGCTCTTTCCCTTGCATTGTGTCTGGACATGCAACTCAAATTTGTACCAAGTCTACCATTTACCATCCTTCAGTTCTGTAATGGCATAATTGCAATTTATATAACAGCTCATTTGGATGAAAGTTGGCTGTATGAACAGTGGGCTAACATATAGAAAATATAAAACATGTGTTGATCATACAGAATTACACATTGTTGTTTTGAATTGGGGTTCTTGCATTTGCAATCAAAGACTGAAGAATGAAAAGCCTGCAGAAGGGCCTAAGATACCATGAGAGCAATGAAGAGAACTTGGAGATTATTACTACAAATTTATTTTACGGGTTATATATTGTTTTAATACTTCCTGGTGTTTCAGAGAGATTTTGGTCTATATTAGGCAAATGTTGATGATGAGAGATGGAGAAGAGAAAGTGTGGGATATAGCTTTATAATACAAATAAAAGCAATTTAATTCAGTACAATGATTTGTCAAAAAAGTTTACAGCAATGAAGAATAGATAAAATTGCCAACTGAGACCACCTTTGGAAAGCTATTTAAATCTGCACCAAACTTTATAGGAGGAAAGCTGTGTTATTATATGATAACCAAAAATCAAGAAGAGTCTGGTAACACACTTCAAACTAAAATATTTTATTAAAAGGCATAAGCTGTAGTGTAGTTCAGACTCTTTCTGATTTATAGTTCAAAATCAGTCTGAAAGGAATGAAGTTGCCACTCATACTCCATTTTGTATGGGAAAAATCTTTCCAAATGTGGGTGAAATAGAAGACACAGTGCTGTTTTCTGAAGAACAGTTTCCATGGAGAGTGTACAGTATAGTGTCTTCTGCTGAGAACTTCCCCAAATTTAAGAGGCAAGAATTGATACAGATAGGTTTAAATTAAAAATACTTCAGCTAACAATCTGAAAAGCCATGATTTGAATAATCAATTTTTAATCACTTCTCCATTTGTATTGCACTTGTGCTGGAGGAAGAACATAGATTTTGATTGGTAAATGTTGCCATTAAACAAATTGGCTTCCTGCAATTTGCACAGAAATTAGTACATCTTTCCGCTATTTAGCAAAGTACTTTGGGAACTTATACATGTAATTTAAGCAATTAAACACTTAATATTCCGAGGCAGTGAGAATTATTATTGCAGCATTTTGGTGTATGTTCATTCGGATGTCCTAGCAAATAAAATAGAATGTATTCCTAATAAAGTGTGCACAATATCTACTATATTTTGTATTTCTTTCTGTTACTCAATTTGGTATGTCAGTTCTTAGTTCCCTTCCTTCAGGTCAGGATCAGACCCAGCTGATGATCCTGACATTCATTGTGGCTGTTGGAATTGTTATGTTTGCCTGGATGTATAATTGGTGTAAAACTGGATTTCTGTTTTGGGATAGTTTGATTTTGATACTCATGGACCTTTTGCTAATATATCATTAACTAATTAAATCCATATTGCATTTTAAACAAACTTGATCAAATGAAAATCAGAATTTAAATCAATGTAAACAAAGTATTATATTAATTTCTTTTTTAAAAAAGTTATTGTGTATCTTGCTTTTTTTTTCTTTTATCAGTGAGTAGAATGTCCACTGAGAGCTTTAGTTTGTATATATGAGGGCAGTGCAGAACCGTTTGGAGGGGTGATTCATGAAACACCTTCTGAATTCAACTGCAAAGCATGAAGCATTGTGTCCTTCAATGCAGTTTCCTTAAGGGCCTCCACTTGCTGTCTGGGCATTCATGTCCTCGCATACACAACGTGCTGCTGAAATTGATGCTTTACTTACAACTGTTCAGACATAAGGAGGTGCTTGAGGTAGCTGTGCTGAGCCTTCTAGAGGACATAGCACATTGGGTAGTGAATTGGAAGGGCACAACTTGTACCTCTCCAAATGATTTTGTGCAGTCCTTGTAAATATGTGATTATGTGGGGAAAAAGAATACATCTGAATTTAAATTGGTGGGGATAACACCTAACAAGATGTTCACTCTTATTTTTTAAGCATCTGAGTCAATTATGAAACACTTTGGTCTTCTACTTGGCATTTAGAGCTGGGATGTATATTTAATAGTACAAAACAGCTAAACATGAAAAAGCTAGCCTGCTAGGAAGCAGATATCCAGGAACAAAGCGAGTGACAATGAGCTAAAATTACCAATTAGCAAAGAGAGAAGTAGTTTTGAGGATGAGTGTTTTGGTGTAAAAGAAAAAAGGAGATGGAAATAGCAGGAGAACCTGTAAAAAGCAGAATGTGGGAGGAGAGGAAGGCTTTAGATTAAGCAGGAGTGAAAAGAAAGTGAAAATGTACATCAAATAGTTTGTAGGAAAGCCTCTGGTGGAGAGAAAATGAAAGAAGGCAGAATGAAAGCAAGGAAGAATATGAGGTAGTTTACATTCTTTTAATAAAATACATTAAAATAGAAAATGTGTCACAGCTGACTGCAACCTAATAGCTTGCATAAAATTGCTATGCATTAGAAATTGTCACAGCAAGTCAGACTAAAAATCCAAGTACTGTCCTTTCTTTTGTGCCTAAGGGCTGTCTCTATATGATTTCTGTGTTAGAAAATGTTTGTGCATAACCTTTCTGATCCACATACTTGCAAGAAGAAAAAGTTGCATTACAGTATAACTGCTGGTCTTTTTCAATAGGAAGGAAAGGAGGATGCCTGACTATTTAGTGGGATTTCCTATAGTGTGTTGTGTATGCTCTATCAAAAACTTGATATTGATATAGATATTGATAGAGATGTTCAACATTCATGTAATTTGTTTCTAGAGCCAGTTGTGCAAAATGTATATGTTCTGCACATGTTGGAAATAAATCCACAATTGTATTGATTTACACAAATATTCTAGGTATGTTTGAAAGCTTCTTGGGAACTCTTTGGTATGAACTCTAAACAGCTTGGGATCTGAATATTTTAAGGACCATCATCTGCCATAAGAATTTCCTGTTGTTGAGATGTGAAACAAGAGTGCTTTTTGGAGTCCTGTGCCTTCAAAAAAAAGTAGATTGGGACTACAGAGAATACCTTTTCATTGATTACTCCCTCTTTGGAATATTTTCAACAGACAAAAGAGGGATGTGTTATCCTAGATTAACATCATTTTGTAGGAGTTTAAATTTTTAACTATTAATTTTTCTTCTTAATTCAGTTACTATTACTATTTGGCTATTAGTCTCCCTTTAAAGCTTAATTACTAGCTTTGTCTAGTGGTATATATGTGTTGTTTGTACATTTAGTATGATTTTGTGGATTTTTCTGCAATTTTTTTGTATATTGACCTCCACTGATGCAAAACCTGAACATGGATAAAATAATTTAATAGCACAACAGTAGAAACTCCAGCCCTGAAGAAAGGAAATGAAGGAAAAACTACAGTTCTTGAGCAAGATGTAAGAATGAATCAGAGCCAAGTTTGGACTTTTTAAATGTCTTAGGGTACTGGCTTTTCCCACAGAAAATTGGGAGCAACAGTCTATATCTCTGTGTTAGTATGATTAAGTTGTATAATTTTACCTGCACTCAGCCTAGGTACCTAATATTACAAAGTATCAATAAACCTCTGGTGGTCTTTTTCTAAAAGACACCAAACCTAAATGAGTGCTGAACCTCTGTAACTCCTCAGCACTTGGAGAAAAGATACAATACAACCATAGTAATCTTCATAATGGTTTTTAAATAAAAGTGGAAGATGTTTTTTAAAAAATGCCAGTTTTGAAAAGCAACACAGAAATGTTAAGGATTGGATTCAAAGAAATGCTCTTTTGTATCCTGGCTGTTCCTTAAGTCCTTCAAAAAGTTTTGCCTAAAGGTCAGTGTAGTCTTCAGAATGGGGTGTGTTTAATCTGGAGTGGCAGTGGGGGGTGGTATGAAGGGAAGAATTGTTCACAGTCAGATGGAGGTTCACCTGAATTTGAAAAATTTATTCCCTTTTACCCTCATGTCATAGTCTACCCCATTCATTGGAGCCCACCATACCATGGAAGAAGTTTTTGGAGGGCTGCCAAGGAAAGGAAGGAACAGGAAAGACAGCTTCTACTAGCATTTCTGCGGATCCAGCTCATAAACATTAAGGAACACAGTGATGTGATACTTACCAGTTTTGCAGATGATGCTGTGTGCAGTTTATTCATGGGTCTGATAATGGCTGTTCTAAGGGATTTTTTTATGGTTCATAACTAATTTTTTGCCCAAGTACTTCTGAACTCGCCTTCTGCTGTAATAATAAATTGGAGCGCTCAGCATCCTTCTTTCCATTTATTTTGTGAAACTTTCATTTCCTCTAAGCTAAACAATTCTGTCTTCCCACATGTTTGTCACCATTTATCTTTTTTCTCTTTAATTAGTTTTAAACAGAAAATTGAATGGAAGATCAGCCTGAGAAACATACCATTTATTTATATAATGGCATAGGATTTTATTTTCCTTTCCCTTTCTTATGAAGGTTAAAATAATGTATAGCTGCATTACAACTGGACTACTATAAACTCCTAATCTTTTTCTTGAATTGTCACAGATAATTTAGCACCTATTAACTTTACAGAGTTTCAGATTCTTCTTCCCTTTGTTTATAATTCTGACTATACTAACATTATGTCTCATGTAGTGTACTGTTTTCTATTCATGTCATTTGCTTAATTCTATGAGCATTCCTCATGTCTGGAGTTTTTGATTGACTGATTGATTGTATGCTGTCAAGTTGATGTCCACTCTCAGTGACCACATAGATAGATCTTCTCCAGGATGATCTGTCCCAACCTGGTCCTTCAGGTCTCTCAGTGGTCCTTCAAGTCTCTCAATTTCTTAGCTTTCCATGGTGTTCTCAAAGGTCTTCAGCATCAGAGTTCCAAAGCATCAATGTTCTTTCTAGAGGTGAAACTCGAAAAATTAGAATATAGTGCAAATGTTCATTTATGTCAGTATGGCAACTCAAAAGGTAAAACCAATATATGAGATAGACGCATTACATGCAAAGCGAGATATGTCAAGCCTTACTTTGGTATAATTGTGATGATTATGGCGTACAGCTTATGAAAACCCCAAATTCACAATCTCAGAAAATTAGAATATTACATGACATCAATAACACAAGGATTGGAAATAGAACAATATCGGACCTCTGCAAAGTATAAGCATGCATATGTACTCAGTACTTGGTTTGGGCCCCTTTTGCAGCAATGACTGCCGCAATGCGGTGTGGCATGGATGCTCTCAGCCTGTGGCACTGCTGAGGCGTTATGGAAGACCAGGATGCTTCAGTAGTGGCCTTCAGCTCCGCTGCATTGTTTGGTCTCATGTCCCTCATCTTTCTCTTGGCAATGCCCCATAGATTCTCTATGGGGTTCAGGTCAGGCGAGTTTGCTGGCCAATCAAGCACAGTAATCCCATGGTCATTGAACCAGGTTTTGGTACTTTTGGCAGTGTGGGCAGGTGCCAAGTCCTGCTGGAAAATGAAGTCAGCATCCCCATAAAGCTCATCTGCGGAAGGAAGCATGAAGTGCTCCAAAATCTCCTGGTAGACGGCTGTGTTGACCCTGGACTTAATGAAGCACAGTGGACCAACACCGGCAGATGACATGGCTCCCCAGATCAACACAGACTGTAGAAACTTCACACTGGACTTCAAGCATCATGTATTGTGTGCCTCTCCATTCTCCCTCCAGACTCTGGGTCCTTGGTTCCCAAATGAGATGCAAAAGTTGCTCTCATCAGAAAAGAGGACTTTGGACCACTGGGCAACAGACCAGTTCTTTTTTTCTGTAGCCCAGGTAAGACGCTTCTGACGTTTGTTGTTCAGGAGCGGCTTGACAAGAGGAATACAACATTTGAAGCCCATGTCCAGGATCCGTCTGTGTGTGGTGGCTCTTGATGCACTAACTCCAGCCTCAGTCCACTCCTTGTGAAAGTCCCCAACACTTTTGAATGGCCTTTTCCTGACAATCCTCTCCGGGCTGTGGTCATCCCTGCTGCTTGTGCACCTTTTTCTACCACACTTTGGGAACATCCAACTTCTTTTGCAATTACCTTTTGGGGCTTTCCCTCCTTATGGAGGGTGTCAGTGATGGTTTTCTGCACAACTGTCAGGTCAGCAGTCTTTCCCATGCTTGTGATTCCTACTGAACCAGCCTGAGAGACCATTGAAAGGCTCAGGAACCCTTTGCAGGTGTTATGGATTCATTAGCTGATTAGAGTGGGACACTTTGAGCCTAGAATATTGAACCTTTTCACACTATTCTAATTTTCTGAGATTGTGAATTTGGGGTTTTCATAAGCTGTACGCCATAATCATCACAATTATACCAAAGTAAGGCTTGACATATCTCGCTTTGCATGTAATGCGTCTATCTCATATATTGGTTTCACCTTTTGAGTTGCCATACTGACATAAATGAACATTTGCACGATATTCTAATTTTTCGAGTTTCACCTGTAACTTCTTTAAAGTTCAGTACCATGGGGAAAACCATTGTCAGCATGATTCTTATCTTTATACGTATAGCCACATCATGACATCTGAATATCTTTCAAGGCTTCATTGCTACCCTACCAAACACTAGTTTGTGGCAAATTTCTTGGTTGCTGGTTCCTTTACTACTGATAGTAAAAGAGCCATAAGAAAGATCCATAAAATTTAAACCTAGGATGTAGGGGTATGTGTGTGTGGCTTGAGTTTTAGAGTTTACAATTGCTGGTCATCATACTAAGAGGTTTTTTTTAGTATTTGTCTAGCTTATCAAGAGCTGTATTCCCAAATCTCTGCCTATGAGGTTTCTAGTGTCATTATCAGTGTGGATAAATCCTGACTGGTATTTGCATGCTATGAAATTTTTCCTTTGGGTTATTTATATATTGGTTTTCAACATACTATTCTCAAAGTGGTTTAAAAGGAGAAAAGAAGCTTATGAGCATTTTCCACTAAAAACATTGACTGTGGGTAGACTTTTACATCTGTATGTTCTACCCTCAAACAAAGGGAGAGATTCCTTCACCTTATTTGGGATGCTCTGGTTCTGGCTATCTTGGAGAGCTTCCCCTTCTTGGAAGCACACAATCTGGTCCAGAAGACTAGATTGAGAAGAATATTGGAGATTGATTGACCTGGTTAAAAGGGCAGGACTGGTTTTATCCCATGAGGAAGAACTTGTTGGATACATCTTCCCTTTTTGTCATACAAGAAGCCAAACAAATTTTTTCTCCCATCCATAGCTTCCGATCTAGGAATAGAATAGATAATAGTTTTGGTAGAATTGTTCCTGTCTTGCTGTTATTTAATTTCTTCTGATTTGTAACTCCTACACACACACACACACACACATACACACTCACACAAGCAAACACATGGTTTTAGAAAGGCAGCAATTCCCTCCCTTGGAAATGGTGGGAGCCCAAAAGCCATGAAAGTAAGAGGCCAGAGTAGGCCTCTGCCATTTGCCATTTATATATGTACAGAACCCAAATGTATATAAGAAACAATAATCAGAACCTGTCTATTTACAGCAGCCATAGCTGTTGATATTATCATCTAGCTATTCTTATTAAAATAGTAGTATGATAGAAATTCACATTCTGATTTAACTCCAAGAAAAAATAAAATATATTAAACAGTAACACCTCTGTTTCAGCCTAGAAGTATCCTTTAATGTTTTTCTTGAAGTACATTGACTTTGAGGAGCATTGCCTTCTCTTGATCTTCCATGATGTCTTTCTACTGATGTAGCCTATTCGGTTTCTTTGGAGCTGTATCACACTGTTGGCTCATGTTCAGCTTGTGATTTACCAAGACATCCAGATATGTTTCACAAGTACTGTCCAATATGTTCCCCTATCTTATACTCATCCCTTTGACTTTTCCTATCCATATGTAGGACTTTGCATTTGTCCCTGTTGAAATTCATCTTGCTGGTGTCTGCCCAGATACTGTCCTCTAAACTGTTTATTATCCCCCCACACACACTTTTTGTTGTCTGCAAAATTGATAATTATATGTTCTAACTCCTCATACAAGTTATTTAAAAATATGTTGAACAGCACAAGGCCTGAAACAAAGCCCTGTGGAACACACTTACTACTATCTTATGGTGCAACCACTTATGATTTTGTACTTATATAGAAGCTTATATGCAAAATGGTTCAGAATGATGTCTTTGAACAGTAGATGATATCAGGAAGTGTTCCATTGTTTTCATTTCTCAAGCTGTCTTTTAGTAGGCAACTTCATTATCAGTCTGGCATTTTCAGTCTACCTCTCCAATTAGTTGAGTTTATTGTAGCTTTAAGAATGTGTAATATAAATCATTTTGCTGTGATTGCTCTCTAAGGAATTGAAATAAACATAGTTGTATTTTAGAGTTTAGTGTTAACAGAGGTTCATATGAATTATTCTATATAGTTAGGGGAAGCATATAATATAATTGGTAGTGATTTCAAATATAAGATGGCATTTATGAGTTAATTTACTGTGGTGTCCATACTGGAAATGCTGAATGGGCTAATCCAGCCTCAAGTAGAAATTAGTGATTACTGAAACTGGTATTTCTCAGGGATCTTCTTCCTACATGGGGTGTTTAGAGAAACAGGAACCAAGGTGTGCTGCTCTAGATTGTCATCATTAGTACCCATAACAATGATACTAAACCAAAAGTACAAACTGCTCCTACAAAATTTCTGAAATACTTGTGGCAAAGATTGGTGCCAAGCTGTGGCATTGTATTCCTTCTGATTTGCAAATTATGTTTTTGGAGAGTACTGATATAATATTTTTCTACAGGTGGTCCCCAATTTAGGAATGAGTTCCATTCCCAAGGTCTGTCCTTAAGTTAAATTTGTATGTAAGCCAGAACAGTATTATTGTATAATACTGTATAAGTAGTATTGTGTAATTACCTTGAACCATCGTATATTTAACTCGAATCATTGTGTATTTAACTATAATTTTGCTACAGTATTCTTAACTATAGGTCATCTGTAAACCAGGTGTTCTTAACCCGGGGACTATATCTATGGTAGTCTTGGCAGTTATTTTCCTTTGGATTCAATATGGTCTCTATAATAACTGAGGTTTATTACAGAGTAATATATAAGCATAAAGCTTGTGGATAATTTGCATTACCAGTCACTCCTGTCATAATAGTGCCAATAACCAAATAATAGGAGGGGGCAGGATTTCTTGCTTTGTGTGTGTTTTGGAAATAAGTACCTATTGTACTGGGAACATGAAAGCATGATGAAATGGTTAAAGAATTGAGTTACAATTAGGCAGACTTGAGTTTAAATACATGTTTAGAAACAGATTACTCTGGTAAATTTGTGTCAGTTTGTATGTCTTAGTCTAGATCAGCTTTTCCCAAACTGGGTTTGTAGGATTACAACTATCCCCATGTAGGAATTATTTTAAACTCTTTTCCTATAAACTGCTCCTCGGCCATAGTCTTGGCCAGAAATAGCAGTTTAGGAAGCAGTTGTGAATGCTGTTAACATTTACAGAATGTTGATGTATTTATCAAGATTCACACAATTACAAATAACTAATACATGTCACTTTATTAAAGCTACACTAATTAACTACAGTGGTACCTTGAGTTACGAACGCCCCTCCTTACGAATTTTTCGAGATACAACCAGCTCTGGCCCCAAAAATTTACCTCGACATGCGAACTCCGCCTCGAGCTACGAACCGGATCCGCGGCCATTTGCCCTGCTGCCACGTGGTCGCGGCTTCCTGTGGGCGAGATCGCGGTAGCAAGGAGACGTTCGGTGAGGCTTGTGGTGTGTTTTGTGGCGTTTGGAAGGTTTTTGGTGTGCTTGTCAGCATGGCTCCAAAGAAAATGCAGAGCAGGCTTGGCAAGAATGTATTTACATTGAACCTTATGGGGAAATTTGCCTCGTGGTGTGACCAAATTCGGAGGGCGGATTAGCCGTATTTACATTGAACCTTATGGGGAAATTTGCCTCATGGTGCGACCAGATTCGGAGGGCGGAACGGATTAACCGTATTTACATTGAACCTTATGGGAAAATTTACCTCGAGTTGCAACCAACTCGAGTTGCGATCAGAGTCACGGAACGGATTAAGTTCGTAACTCGAGGTACCACTGTATATAGGAAAAATATGTTCTTAGCAGGATGATATATGTTTCCTTGTTACAAATAGTTATCAACAGGGCCAGGGATTATGAACCCTAACTGAATGTCAGAGAGGTGTTTCTGTTCCCAAAAACAACCTGTCTAAAATATATCCCCATAATAGTGCATGTCCATAGAACATGTGTGGATAAGGACATATTGAGTTACAGTCCCATTCCAACCCCTGTAACATGTGGTTATGAGGTATCAGTGATTACAAACACTGACTGTTAATTAGACTTATAATCTATAAATAATTATAATTAACCTTGAACATACACAGGAAAAATTATTATTCTTTCTGATGAACAGAGCATTTTGACCCCAAAGAAAACACTTGGAGCATTTCCCACATAGATATTTGTCAGTATGTTAAAAAAAAAAAAAAAAGAGGAAACAGAGAATGCCCAAGTATTCAAAAGGTGTAGGTTATAGAAAGAATAATAAATAATGAAAAGTGATATGGAGTGAAATATAAAAACTACCTTTAACTAGATAGAATATAGCCTAATATCTATACACAATAAAATTCACAGCTAGATGTTCAAATGACAATTTGATGGGATTGGAAGAAATGGAAGTTGACTCTAAGCAAAACAAGGACATGCTCAGGATTATCAGCCTTCATCAGAAGAACGTGAGGTGTTAGTCACAAAGCCTGTGTACCTTGGTTAGGCCTGTGGACTGCCAACCAGAAGGATTACAGAAAACAAACATCTTACAGATCCCTAAATCTGAATCTAAAGAGCCCAAAAGGAACAGAGAATATGGATCAAAGCCAAATCACAAGAAACAAAAGGCTATCATCTTCTCTAGGGATAGAAGGTAAAGATAGCATTGAATAAAAAAACATTGAGTACATTGAATAATGCGAAGGAATCAAAGACAAAGCAAAATTGTATGAAATGGATTAACAACAGGGTCAACTTATATTACCTCATGAGGAAAAGGCAAAAAAAAAAAGCTCACTAGCTCTTAAGATTAGGAATTCCTAGCACCCCACTCCTAATCAGCATGGTCAGTTGCCATGTATGATTAAAAAAAAACTAAGCCCAGATCACCTGGGACTCAAAACTGGTAAAATATTACAATATCATTTCAAACATTTCCAGATCAGAGGATGAAAACTGGTAGAGAAAGTATGCATAACAGGACATTTCCTTCCACCCAGCTAGCTAAAGATTTGAAGGGTAAAGTCTTGATATTATCACCAAAAAACAAAACAAAACACCCTTAAATAAGCTTTTGTAGCTGTTCTATTCTATGTACAACTCAAACATGTGTCTATGGTCCCTGGGTGGAAAATGTTTATATTACTTAATCAAATTGCTTTGGCAAACCTATGAGGTACAGCTGAAGTACTGCATCTATTTTATTTCTTGTCATATTTTGCCCTGAGATATCTGTGATATGCAGCCTATACATATAGCAAGTAGTTTTAAATAATTAAATTAATATTGTAAACATTTATTAAAGAAGTCCCATGAACATATAAAATGAGATGATTATTTTTGATATCTAATAGTTTGTCTATACTGAATTATCTATGGTTTCTACATAGGCTACAGGGAATATTTTTTGCCTCATGTAAACTAACCAAGGCTACTCTAAATAATTCATTTTTCTTTTCCTTTTTATTTGTTTTCCTTTTTCTGTTTAACAGTCATAAACCTAGTAGAATTTGTAGTGTTGTTCCTTTTGTAATTAAAAAACCCACTTACCTTAGGCTGACTCGATCGGAAAGGATCCAAACCAATTTGTAGACCTTTATATATTTGAAACAACCTTGATATAGCAGTTGCCTTTTAAATAGCAAGCTGTTTTATTTTGTTATTAATTACCATTGTATTCACTCTGATTCAACATTTATAAGAACTTCAAATTAATAACTGGGTTTGGTGTAGGAAGCAAAAACCAAGGGAGCTATGAGAGCGGTTATTATTTAGAACAAGGTCAGAAAAATGTTCAATCAAGCATGTTGATGACAAGTAGAATTCACAGTTAGTGGCATAAAAATAAATTGATTTATTTTAGGTTTGTAAATGACAAACCTTAGACTCAGTTTTTTTTAACTTAAAAACAAGATAAATATCCAGAAGGAACTTCTGTCAGGAAGGAATATGACACATATTGGTAAAAATTTCCTTCCTCTTCTCTTCAGTCCTTCCTTTTTGAGCAGAATAGTTGATTTGATGGACTATTGCTTGAGCCAATATGGCAAATATCTTGTTGAGATTGAAATTAAATGTATAATTTGTCCTGCATTTGCAGAAGCTTTGCACCAAAAGGGTACATTTTGTTCTTCACTTTCTGTATAGCACGCTTCGAGGAAACCATGATAATTCCAAACTTTTACTGCCAGGAAGAATTTGATGTTATTGCTGTCTTTAAACGTATAATGTCCATATAGCATATTTCACAAAGAAAGCAAGGGAAGTGTAGATGGAGCAAGGGAAGGCTTTTGCATGCTTTCAGCTTCAACTCTAATTATAATCAAACCTCTTTTTCATCTTCCAAAATTCCCCTTTTCTGCAGAGCCTGAGCTTTAGCCATCAACTTAGCTGAAACAAAGCCAAATGTATTTATGTGCATAATATGCATGTGGGTGATTGGTAAATGATTCCACATTAAAATCACATTCTGTCAAGATTACTGGATTTCAATTCTATTTTAGGCATCCTTGTCACTTGCTAGAATGTCTAATCAATTCAGTGCATTGTATACCAGCCATGTTAGTTTAGGAGCCATCCTGATATTCTTCAAGATTGTAGTTGTGACTTATTGAGATGGGTAGCTATAGAAATCAGGTAGGTAGGTAGGTAGGTAGGTAGGTAGGTAGAAAGAAAAAGAAAGGAAGGAAGGAAGGAAGGAAGGAAGGAAGGAAGGAAGGAAGGAAGGAAGGAAGGAAGGAAGGAAGGAAGGAAGGAAATAGAGACTTTTGCTACTTGGTAGAAAGACCAAGGAAAATCTAAACAAAATATTTAAGTGCAGATTCATCCCACTGACAACAAATGTTCATATTGTTAAGACTGTGGTTTTACCAGATATAACATATGGCTTTGAGAGCTGGATCATCAGAAAGGCTGAAAAAGAAAACTGAATTGTAGGGTGTGAGAAAATTGTTGATAATACCTTGGATCACAGAAACAACAGATAATTCAACATTAGATGAAGTAAAGCCAGATTGCTCCCTAGAAGCACTAAAAGGTGGGATAAAAATATAATAATAACAACAACAACAACAACAATGCTTAGATCTTCTGCATACATAATGTTATAACACATAACTAGAAGCCCTGGATAGGAAGACCAGAAAAATAATGACAATGAATCATCCCCTTCATTCACGCAGCGATGTTGACAGGCTCTATTTACCATGGAGCATAGGTGGGTGTGGAGTGTTGCAAGTATACCAGACAGTTGAAGAAGAAAAAAGGTCATTGGAAGAATATCTGAAGGACAGTGAAGAAGATGTACTGAAGCTAGTACACCATGAAGGCTTACTGAATACCAAAGAGACCAAACTAGCCTATAAGAAAGACCAAATGAAGAATAGAAAAGAGACATGGCAAGGCAAAGTATTTCATGGCCAGTACATTAAAAAAAAAAAAACTAGCAGGCAAAGCAGATGAAAACAAGACCTGGCAATGGCTAAAAGCAGGAAAGTTGAAGAAGAGGGGGCTAATTCTGGCTGCACAAGACCAAGCCCCAAGAACAAATGCATACAAAGTCAGAATTGAGAAGACAGCAACAGACAGCAAATGCCATCTCTGCAAAGAAGTTGAAGAAACAGTGGACCACCTAGTTAGCTGCGACAAGAAAATTGCACAGACCGATTACAAACAACAGCATGACAAAGTAGCAACAATGGTGTATTGGAATATCTGCAAGAAATACCACTTGCCTGTAAACCAGAACTGGTGGGACCACAAAACAGACAAAGTAATAGAAGATGAAGAAGCTAAAGTACTCTGGGACTTTAGAATTCAAGCAGACAAGCACCTGCCACACAACACCCCAGACTTAACAACTGTTGATAAGAAAGACAAAAAAGTCTGGGTAGTGGACATTGCAATACCTGGAGACAGCAGAATAGAAGAGAAAGAACTGGAGAAAATCACAAAATACAAAGACCTGCAAATAGAAATAAAATGACTATGGCAAAAGAAAGCAAAGACAGAACCAATAGTAATAGGCGCCTTGGGTGCAGTTCCAAAATATCTGGAGCACCACTTGAACCCCATCAGCTTTGACAAAATCACCACCAGTCAATTACAAAAGGCAGCTTTATTTGGAACAGCTTACATCCTGCGACGATACCTTTAATATTATTAAACAACATCTGCCTATCCCAGATCCTTGGGAAGGACTTGGCAGGTGGACAAAAATGCCAAATCCAGTCTAAACATCTGGCTGACTGTGCAACTAACCATAATAATAAGGCTAAAGCTTAGATCTTTTGCACACATAATACAAAAGCAAGAGAAAAGGCCCTGATGCCTGGAAAATCTAAGTCAACTAAAAAGATTATCACTGCTGGCAAAGTATAAACTTACAGGAAGGACCTCAAGTAGTTACTGGCAGACAGTCGTGGCAAAATGATATCCATTGGATCACAAAGAGCTGGAAATGTCTGAATTACTAAATAATAACAAGTATCTCTTAGTTATTCTCAGCCCTACCAGGTAGACCAGATCATGAAACTAACTCCACAGGAAGGTTAGAACTATACTTTATTGAGATAGACTATAATGACAGAATCTTGTAAGCCTGACTGTGCTTTACCTGCCCTCCCTCATATACCCCAGCGAATGAGGGAGGAGCTTGCATGAGTCTCTTCTGAATACAGGTAGTACTCTTTTAGCGACTGCCTTGGATAGTGACTGAAATTATGACTGTGATGAAAAAATAACTTTGTGACCAAGCCTGCATTTACGACCTTTGCAGAGTCTCAGTCACGTGTTAGACATTACAGTCAGTTAGTATGCCTTGTTCTGTGCCTGACACATTTTTTTTTCTTTTTCTCCTCCTCACAGAGAGATTGCTTAAACAAGCTATCTCTTCCTGAGCTGCTTTTCTGGGCAGGGAGTCCCTAAAAAGTGCTAACCACAAGTTAACAAGCTCAGCTCTGTGACCTTAATTAGTTGATTAGAATCCTCAGGCTGGCTCCCAGCTGCTACCTGAAATTGATAAGTTGCTAATCAGTTTCAAAGTGAAGGCTTTTTTGCTCCTAAGCCTCTGCAGCTGACAGTGGCCAGTGCACTAGGCAAACAGCCAACTCCAGCACATTCCTTTTAATATGTACAAGTAGTCCTCTCTTAATGACTGTTTAACAATGGTCTGGAGTTATGACGGCCTTGGGAAAGTGCTTTATGACCCCCATGGTCACGTGATCACAATTTGCAACCTTTTTTATGATGGCCATTAAGCGAATCATCATGGTCATTAAGTGAATCACATGGTCTTTAAGTGAATTCCCGCAGAAGACATCCATTGGGGAAGCTGGATTCTCTTAACAACCATGTATTCGCTTAACAACCATTGTAAAAAAGGTTGTAAAATCAGCTCCAATTCATTTGATGACCAAATCACTTAGCGACCTAAAATCCAGTCCCTATTGTGGTTGGATAGTGAGGACTACGTGTATTCCCCATTGAGTGCCTGCTTACTCTCTTGTAGTTCCTTCCTCTCCAATAAATGTAAATACAAACATTAATTCTCTTCTTGCTAATTATCCCAGCACTGGGATGAGCATTCCAAAGGCCAGGGAGGAAAAGGACTATAAGATTTGCTCTTTTACCTGGTCTCCTTGTGAGTTCCGGAAACCTCCCCCTCTGTTTGGGTTCACCCAGCACTTTGGAGTTGTATCCTTCTGATGCTGTAAAGCAAAGGAAAGCTGAAGTAAAATTGTAAGCACAGTCACATGCTTTTTCATTTAGTGACCGCTTCACTTAAGGACCAAGTTGCCAGTCCCAATTTTGGTTGTTAAAGGAAGAATGCCTGTACTATGTTGTTCCCCAAGAAACTTGAGGAATGTTTCAGATCTCTTTGCTTAAATAACAGTTCATGCCTATTTCCCTCAAGGATCTCCCTGACTTTCTACAGTTATGAAAGTAAAAGCTGTAGCTGCTTTTTTTTTTTTTTAAGAAACTCATATTCTTCCATAAACAAAGTATCTTTTATTATTTGGGTTATATTAGTCAAATATGTATTAATGGAAATTTAAATCTGCTAAAAGTGTAATGTTGATTAACAAGTGCTCAAAATTCGTGGCAGAACAAGAAATAAATGATGCAGAAGGACCTTTAAAAATTTTTGGTGACTGTGTTTTAATAATTATACTGCAATAATTAATTATTATGTTCCTACTAAGGATTTTCCAGATATATTGCATAAACGTTTGAACATCTTTAGCTGTAAATGGATAATTATGACTGGAAATAGAAGGTTTTTAGAGTTAGGACACGATCTGAGATTTGGGTGGCGTGGATGTTTGTGGTACAGTAAAGCTAAGCTTTGAGCATGAAATTGAGCAAACTCAGGGAGGCAGTGAAAGATAGGAAGGCCTGGGCTAATATGGTTCATGGGGTCACGAAGAGTCGGACACGACTTAACGACTGAACAACAACAAAAAGCTAAGCTTAATGTAGATTTTAAAAATCATTATGTTAGACGTGCCATATTGAGAATATAGAATAGATACAAATCCAGGTTATGTCCAAAAATGCCTTTGTGGCTCTCAACCAAAGAAGCATTTTATAGACAAGAAATGATAAGCAAACATAAATGGTTTAACTTAATGTGAGATATTAGAATTTTTTCAAGGGGAATGTAAAATAAATTCAAGAGAAGATGTAGTAGCAGAGACAAGGCAAACTTGTCAATGATTTTTGTATACAATTGTTAGAAAGGTTTAAAATAGATAAAAGAATGTATAGTTTTGAATACTGTAAGACTGAATTTGAAATAGAATTGTGTACAAATGATGAACATGTAATTGCTAAAATGTATACACTTTTATTGAAATATGAAACAGAAGAAGAACAAGTAAAAGAATATATGATAGTGGGCTAAAATTTTTGGTTACAATATACAAATGCAAAAATGGGAAAATACGTGGTTGAAAGGACTGATATTTACAATATGTTATAACCGTAAAGAGAATTTTTACAAAATGATGTATAGTTGGTATATGTCACCAGAGGAATTGTCTAGAATGTATAAAGTTACTTTAAATTCATGTTAGAAATGTGAACAACAAGAAGGGACATTTTATCATCTTTGGTAGATGTGTAAAAAAGCCAGAAAATTTTGGATACAAATACATACGCTAATTCAGAGGATCTTAAAGATTAACATACAACTGAAACCAGAGGCTTTTCTTTTGGGATTGATAGACAAACAGCTGGAAAAAAGTCATGGAACTTTGTTTTTATATATGATAACTGCAGCAAGATTATTATATGCTCAAAAGTGGAAAGATTCGGCATTACCCACAAGGGAGGAATGGTCGGTGAAGATGATGGAATTTGCAGACAGAGCTAAATTGACTTCCTTGATTAAAGAAAAGACTATATGTTTATTGCTGACTGGAAACTCCTTATAGACTTTTTGTGTGAATCAGAAAAAAAACTGAACTTATGACTTATGGTTTTGATGATTAGAAAAAAATAAATAATAGAAAAAACAGAGTGTTTGTTTTTGTAACCATAGAGTAAGAAATAATTTTGCATTTGTACTTATAATTTTTGTAATGCAAATTGGAAACTATTCTTTTCTATTTGTTTCTACTTTTTCTTTTTGCACTTCTTTTCTTTGTTCTTTTTCTTCTTTGTTCTTTTCTTTTTACTTTATATTCTTGTTAGTTCTTATCTTCTATTTAAAATTTTTAATAAAATTATATTTTAAAAAAAGGTAATTATGACTGGAGACTTTATTGGATCACAGTACTGTTCCACCTAAATCTAAGTTTCATATATAGAATAGTAATGCAAGCTTATATGTTGGAGTTTAATTTGGTAAATATATGATGACTTTTAAATACTTTCAACAACAGCATAGCTTCTTTCAGCTCCACAACAGAGTTGTTTTTGATCAGATTGTGTTCTGGTATCCAAATTGAATAGATTAATCAATGTGAAATAAGCAACTGTGGCTTTATCTGATCATGCCCCAGTAACAATATCAATTACCTCAACAGTCATCCATTTTCAATAAAACAGATGCAAAAAGAATTTGAAGAATTTTTATAGCTAGATACTATGCAATTGTATTGACTGTTTGGAACACCTTTAAGGCGTATATATGTTTGGTTGCATTCTTGCCTATATTTTATGGAAAAATAAAAACAACAAACATTTATAAAAGATTAAGGAACTTTTGAGCACCTAGACAGGATAATATCCACCACATTTTTATAAAACTTTTATGACTGCTGCATACAAACTTAGTTCCCTCTATGCAGTTGAAACAGACTATTAATTGAATTGTATAAAGGAAGGATATTGGGAGTAAGAAGAAAACCTAATAAATTACCAACCTCTCATCTAAAACACTAGCAACAGTGTAAATCGTGTCTATTATTAAAAATATACAAATAAAAGTGCTATTAAATCTATGAAAACAAGAAAAGTTTCTGATACAGATGGTTATCCCACTGAGGGATTGAAGTCTTTGCTCAAACTGGAGGTCTGTAATGATGCCTTTTTAAATAGTCTTTCCGGTGTCCTTCAGCAAGGCTTATATAATTAATTTTGAAAGTTGGTAAAGATCCTGATGTTTGTATAAGTTAGTATCCAATCACCCTGTTAAATATTGATGGCAAAATATTGACAGTAACTCTGGCATGTAGACTACAGAGGATGCGATGTTTAATTATCCATCCTGCACAATCTGGCTTGGAGGCCTTTTATAATACTAGATTATTAATTGGTATTCTAGATGCACATTCAGAAAACTTAAAAGGAGTGGTGGTCTCTTTGATTGCAGACAAGGCCTTTGATACAATTCAGGGGAGGTTTTTTTTTAATGAATAAATATGGAATTCCTTCATGTTGTCAATTGGATAAATATATGTTACTCTATTGCTAGGGATATTACAAATGGACTTATTTCTTCATCTGTTAATGTACTTTATTAACTTTTTAAAAAGTCTTTTATCGCCTTTTTATTTTGGAACCATTGGCTAGTCTTATTAACCATTTACAGTAAATTTTAATAGCATACAGAATGTAAGAATATTGTTCAAAATAGCTGTAAAATAATGAGTGGGAGTACCAGGAATCAAGTAATGTTTGCCGCTGGAGCAGTCTTCCCCTATGCCCAAATCAACCGATATTTCTGAATAATGAGTGAGAGCTAACTAAATTAAAGCAGTGTTTTCCATTATGGGAACTATCTTCCTCTTAGCCCAAATTAAAAACAAACAATGTTAAAGAGAGTTAACTAGCACAAAGCATTATTTTGTTTCGGTTTCTTGCTCAAATCTTTCAGAGGCTCCTTCCAATCGCAAATGCCAGGCACTGCTGTGCTGAGATGTTCAGTTCCCTTGCTCAATGTATGAAGTTGGAAACTGACTGTTCAGACCTTCTTCTCTGCTCTTCTTTCTCTCATGCGGGCTCTTTCCTCATTTAGAAAGAAGAGTCATGTTCTATTTAAACTACTTTTGTGTTCCACTGGTTGAAAAGCTCTCCCTTAGAATATACTGGTTATGCAAAAGTCTATAGTAGTGTGAAAAATGTGAACTAAGTAATCCCTTGGAATGTCAAACATAAAAAGTTTTGAGGTATTGGAGTGTCTAACTTCAAAACTCTGCTCTTAAGCCTCAGGTGAAGTGATGTGTTTGCAGTATAATGAATATGGAGAATATGGAGAATGAATTTGTTTTGGTTTTCATTGCCTGAACTGTGGTGACATTTCAACAACATTTACTGCAAAGTAACCCTGAGCCCTAAACTAGTACTAAATGCAAATGCAAGGAGAAAGAAGGACTCCCAATTCTGAAAGGTTAGAATGATTATAGAGCATAAACCTTGCACCTTTTCTTTCTCTGTTTAATTTTCTATAATTAGAAAAATGCTGTTCAAATAAGTCACAGGAAAGACATACTAATTATAGCTGGTTTGGAAGTATTAAATGACTATCAAGAACCTTTCCAGCTGAAGAAGAAAGAAGCCAAATTTTAAAAAAGCAAATCCAATTTGTAATCCAGAGATGGAGAAATACCATAGATCTGTTTTACATATAGGAAGCAGCATTTTTACATACAGGAAGATCACAAATTGGCTTTTTAGTTAACAAAATAATCTTGAATGGCAAGAGGCGGAAAATAAATTTACTTTGATTCTACAAAAATCTGCCTGTTTATATAGATAGCACTTGGCAAAACAGGTAGTGGTCTGATTCATTGTAATTCATCTTTATTCTTATATCCAAAATATATCGTCAGCTCTAGTTGTTGATTTCAGCAAAATATATATATGATCCTGTATTTCTGTTTCTGTAAAGAAACAGAAAAGTTGGAAAATATGAGTTAAAACTTCACTCAGGAGTGGAGGTAGAGTAGATAAGCCATCAAATCCAACTCTCTGCTCAAGGTAGGAAACCCAGAAAAATATTTAAACATTTTACCACTTCTGTGTATTGTATCAGGATATATGAATGGTTCCCACTATAATTAGAAATGGTGTGTCACCTTAATCAGCTCTTTTTTGCTTTGTCTAAAAGAGGAGTTAACCAAAGTTCTGTAGTAAATACAGTTGTTTGACATATCTAATTGGTGCCATAATAGTAATCACAAGCATTAGAATTACCATATTTTTCCGTCAATAAGATGCCCCCATATACAAGACGACCCCCACTTTTCCAACCCAAAATTAAGAAATCAATATTTTAAAGATAGTGCAGAACACATTTTTATTTAGTAATTAGTTAACATTTACCTGATACACTCGGTGGGAGGAGGTCCAAACCGTCTCTCTGCAGCTCTATTTCCATGCTCTTTTGCATAACTGATTACATTCAATCACGAATGAAACTGCCGATAGCTTGTCTCTGCAAACAGACTTCCTCTAATTGGTTTGTTCAGCATCAGCTGACGTCAGTTACATAAGGCTCGTGATTGGAGGAAGTCTGTTTGGGAGACAAGCTATTTCACTCGTGATTGGAGGCTAGCAGTAGGAGGAAGCCTGCCTGCAGAGACAAAGTATGGGCAGTTTTGCAACCGCGCGGTTCTCTCCTTGGCTGACTTCCTTGAATAAGACGCCTTTCAATTTTTAGCGTAAGGATTTTAGAAAAAAGTATCGTCCTATAGTCAGAAAAATACGGTAGCTTAGGAAAAGTAAGATATATTTTTCTTATGAAACACCACTACATAAACAATGTGTTTGTTTGAGAGAAAGCTTTTTCATTATTTTAATCTTCAAGGCAAGTTATAATCCCATAAACAATAGTATAAATTATTGTTGCCAGTAAAACAAATCATAGAGAAGGCTTAAAATGTGTAAAATAAAAAGAAAACCTTTAAAAAGGAACACTTTAAAAGTAATTAAAAGACCAGGTGAACAGAATATACTTGATTTGGCACCTAAGGGCCAAACATCACATACTTAATTTTTTCTTTAAATGATTCACTTGTCTAATTTTAAAGAAAAATCTGCCTGGAGACTGTGATCCAGTTTCCTGCTAATTTCTAGTCACTACTGTTATTTGCTTCCAAGGGTGCTGGAGGGAAATCATAGTAGCCAGGGAAATACTTTTTGATATAATAGGTTTTGCATGAAGGTAAGCAAATATAGTTATGGAGTGAGCTCTCTAATCAGGGCACGTGATCAGTTTTATTCAGACGACACAAGCTCTTACGATGCTATCTTGTATAAATACAGTAGAGTCTCGTTTAACCGACCTTCGCTTATCTGACATTCCATCTTATCCGACGCCCCTAAAAAAAAAAAACATGCATAAATCAGCGACGAGAAAAGTGTGCCGCTTGTTTGCGAGCGTGAGTGTACTCTTTCTTGTTGCTTCTGACGGTGCGGCGCCGCAACGCAAAAATTGATTGCAACAGGCGCAGCAGATCGGGTTTTTTTTTTTTTTTTTACCGCACTCAATCGTTATTGTGTGTTATCTGACATTTTCGCTTATCCGACGTTCTGCCAGCCCGCTTATGTCAGATAAGCGAGACTCTGCTGTATTACAACTGTGCATAGAACTGCTCATCTAGCTCTGACATGAATGGAAAAGATCCCTCTGATAGGCCTTGTGCATAGATGTAATCTTGTTTGCATTTCCCAGCCACATGACAGAGGTTAGTAGACAATCAGCTTGTATTTTAAAGAAACTGTAGAACCAGACATTTTGTGTACATTGTATGGATAGGACAATAGAGAGAGATCACTGGTGGAAAACAAAAGAGAAAGGGAGGATTTTCCGGATGTTTGTCATGACCACTTGAGTGATCACTGTATACTTATGTATCTAGAGAACATGGAAGAGACAATTTTTCTATTAAGGAATTGCACATTCAACATATGTCTGCTTCTTCTGATTTTATCAAGCCATCTTTATTTTCTGTTTTTATTGCTTGTAGTTTTTGTGCAGATGGGGTTACATAAGCTGCTGAGAGTCTCTGGATTGCAGTGAGATAGAAATGTAGAAAATAACTAAATATGTCAATCAGCCTCCTCAACCTGAGTATCCTAGGGAGCATGGTCAATGCTGAAAATTCTATATGTTAAATCAATACATTTGAGAGTGCTTCGGTTGCAGAAGACTGATATAAATATTCAGATACTTTGATTTATGTCTGCATATCTTTGTGTTTTCTTTTCTTTTTCCTTTTCCTCCAGAATTGTCTTCAATGTCTTTTGAGGAACTGTTACAAATGAGGAACCAAGTTGGGATGAAGGCTTATCAGCAGATGACATCTAAGAAAAGAGTACCAGATGTCACAAAAACAAAGAAGAGGCAGTGTTTGAGCAAAAACAGGTAAATGCAATTTCGACTTTGTATCTCCAAAGTCTCCTCTTCATTACTGTGAAGTCTATAATACTGTACATGCTGACTTGAGCCTAAGCTGTGTTGAACATACTTGGGATTGCATAGTATGTCGTGTTTCTGCTTAATGCAGAGCTTAGGAATTTTAAATGTACAGTACTGTGCAAAAGTTTTAGGCAGTGTGAAAAAATGCTGTAAAGTAAGAATGCTTTCAAAAATATATATTGTAACTGTTTATGTTTATCAATTTACAAAATGCAAAGTGAGCAAACAGAAGAGAAATACAAATCAAATCAATATTTGGTGTGACCACCCTTTGCCTTCAAAACAGCATCAGTTCTTCTAGGTACACTTGCACACAGTTTTTGATGGAACTTGGCAGGTAGGTTGTTCCAAACATCTTGGAGAACTAACCACAGATCTTCTGTGGATGCAGGCTGCCTCAAATCCTTCTGAATCTTCATGTAATCCCAGACAGACTCAATGATGTTGAGATCAGGGCTCTGTAGTGCCAAACCATCACTTCCAGGACTCCTTGTTCTTCTTTATGCTGAAGATAGTTCTTAATGACATTGGCTGTATGTTTGGGGTCATTGTCCTGCTGCAGAATAAATTTGGGGCCAATCACATGCCTCCCTGATAGTATGGCATGATGGATAAGTATCTGCCTGTATTTCTCAGCATTGAGGAAACCATTTATCCTGACCAAATCTCCAACTCTATTTGCAGAAATGCAGCCCCAAACTTGCAAGGAACCTCCACCATGCTTCACTGTTGCCTGCAGACACTCATTCTTGTACCGCTCTCCAGCCCTTCAGCAAACAAACTGCCTCCTGCTACAGCCAAATATTTCAGATTTTGACTCAGCAGTCCAGAGCACCTGCTGCCATTTTTCTGCACCCCAGTTCCTATGCTTTTGTGCATAGTTGAGCCGCTTAGCCTTGTTTCCACATCGGAGGTATGGCTTTTTGGCTGCAATTCTTCCATGAAGACCACTTCTGGCCAGACTTCTCCAGACAGTAGATGGGTGTACCTGGGTCCCACTGGTTTCCACCAGTTCTGGGCTGATGGCACTGCTGGACATCTTCCAATATCAAAGGGAAGTAAGCATGATGTGTGTTCCATCCGCTCCATTAAGTTTCCTTGGCTGACCACTGCGTCTATGGTCCTCAACATTGCCCATTTCTTTGTGCTCCTTCAAAAGAGCTTGAATAGCACATCTTGAATCCCCAGTCTGCTTTGAAATTTTTGCCTGGAAGAGACCTTGCTGATGCAGTATAACTACCTTGTGTCTTGTTGCTGTGCTCATTGTTGCCATGGTGTATGACCTGTGACATGAAACTGTCTTCCCCGACCTCACCTTAGTAGCAGAGTTTGGCTGTTCCTCAGCCAGTTTTAAGCCTCCTACACAGTTATTTCTGTTTCAGTTAATGACTGTGTTTCAACCTACATATGAAATTGCTGATTATTAGCACCTGCTTGATATAATTGGTTAATCGTACACCTGACTCTAATCCTACAAGATGCCTGACGTTGTGCAAGTGTACAAAGTGTGCAAGTATAAGAATTGATGCTGATTTGAAGCCAAAGGGTAGTCACACCAAATATTGATTTGATTTGGATTTCTCTTCTGTTTGCTCACTTTGCATTTTGTAAATTGATAAACATAAACAATTACAATATATATTTTTGAAAGTATTTTTACTTTACAGCATTTTTTCACACCTGCCTAAAACTTTTGCACAGTACTGTACCTCTCAGAGCTATGCAAGTAGAATGCATTCAGCCTAGAAAGGAGTGTACAAGGATGGTGGTTGGTTTTCTCAGCTGGGTGGAACCTATGAAGTTCTAAAAGACTAAGTATCCATCTGGCAGTCTGCTCTTACTGCCTTTTTCCAATCTGATCTAACAAATTTCTTGTTTCTGAGCAGCTCTGATTTTCCTTATATGGCTAGTTTGCCTCTATTGTATTCACAGCTCCTCATGCTTTGGTGCATTTTGTAAGTGTTGTTAATGTGATGAGTAATTTAGACATTAAAGCAGACAAAAATGGAAATGGATCACTTGGTCCCTCTTTGAAATCTCCCCAAAGCTCGGCTCATTTGCTATGCATCATTAGCCTTTGTTCATGGCCCTGAAGCCAGGTATCAATCCACATAAATCTATCCAAGGTGATGTGACCTTATATTTCATCAGTTCTGTCTTATCCATTTTCAGATTTCAACATGGAATTTCTTTCAGTAGAGGCAGGGCATCCTGTAGTGAGTTTCTCCTCACTTGCTCCAGAGGCAGGACTTAGATTAGATATAACATTGCTCCGAACAAGAAAAAATAGCCCCAGTTCTGACCTTGTCCTGCTCCAAAAGTGTGAAAGCCCATTTACTCTGCCAAGGACTCCCTCAATCTAGGTGGATCTCCCTTTTTTTCTTTTGGATCTTCTACACAGACCTAGACTAAGGACAATAAGCCCAGCAGGGTCATGGACAGCAGTCCATGGATATGGACCTCTCTTGTGACTGGGACTGAGCCAACTGGCTAGCCTCAAATGGTACATTAATGTGTCCTCTTGTCTCATTACCATTCCCTCCTCAGGAGACTATGATTGTCAGATCAGCAGCTATAAGCTACATGATACTTGCAACTGGGGTTCAGACTCAGGCCATCATCACAGGGGGAAGAATCAAGCCACTAAGCAAACAAGGAACACATACTCCTAAGGTGCAGAGTACACGTTACATATGGCTCAGATACTTCCTTTTAAGACCAATCAGATAGGAAGGATGGGGATTTGTCCCTGGTTGAGGAAGAAGACCACAAACCAATTCCCAAATCCATTGGGAAGCTTTTCCATAAAGCAGAATTCCCCCAGGTGCTTAGGAAAGTCTGCGAAACTCTAGGACTGAAGGAATGCCTAAGCCCTACAAATGCCCTGTTGGGCCTGTTGGTAACAGTGGTATCCCAGTAGCTATTAAGTCTATCATATGCCTTCCATTCCCTGACACCTTTAACAAAATCCTCAAAACAGAATGGAAGCTTCTCAGGGCAATGTGGGAATGGAAATTCTTCAGTCTCCAAGCTCAACAGCTTCTCATAAGTAGCCCTAGACCTGCTTAAGACTTCTTAGCAGATACTCACATGGCAACTCTGGTCCTGGGAGTCATAGTGAATAAAGACAGGGAAGACACTCCCAGGCAATCTCTGGAGACAGGGGATTGGGGATTCTGCAGTGAAGTGCACACAAGGTTTCAGCTGTAGCAATAAGGGCTTTCCTTGCCATGTTCATCTTCACTAAGGCATCAATCCTATGGGGCAAACAGCTATCCCAACTCATCCCTCCAGAAGACAGGGCATGAACAAGCTAGCCAAGTCTCTGCCTTCATGGCAGATGCTAGCAGGAACAGTGTTCGGTTCTCAGCCAAAGGCACTATAGCTAACATAACAGTTTAAGACAGCTGTAGCTGATGAACTGGAAAACACTCTAAATTAAAATCAGTCTTCATATCAGACCCATTCAAGGGTGGCAAACTATTCAGACAGGCCCAAGATAATGCCCTAATTCAGACTAAGCTTTAAAAGAAAGCTGTGCTCCTAACCAGCAAAAAGTATGAAACCGAAAACAGCAGGAACCAGTCTACACCAAACATTTATTTCAACCTTACAGTGCCCAAGAAAAATAATTGAGCCACAAGGAATACAGATCATCCTGGTGGACAGTTCCCCAAACAAGTTACAACAGTCTTAACCCCAATGCTGGGGGGACACCTTTTCCCATTACAAAATAGGAGGTACAGACAATCATGTAAGCCTCCATATGTGTGGGAGACTAATGGAATTCACTCATCAGTAGACTCATATCACATGAATGCATGGATCTTAAAGAGGGCTACACCATAGAATTCACCAGCCCTCAGATTACCTCACCCCATCTTCCAGGTCAGCAAAGGGACCAAATGCCATCTAACTTTAAAGGTTTATTTATCCGCAAGAGAAACATAGAATAGCACAAGATTCTGGGCCTAAAGTAAGTGAACTGCCACATAAAATACCACAAGTTCCAGATGGAAACCCTGAGATAAATTGCAGAGTGTTTCCAGAAAAAGATGCTCTGGACTTACCTACACATACAGAATCAACCCATCCCACAGCATGTTCCTGAGATTCAAATATTAGGACATCCATTATTTTTTCAAGGCCTTTCCATTCGGCTTGTTTCAGAGTATTCACAAAGATGATGGTGACTGTTGTAGGCCAGATCCCTGAAAATACACATATACTCTTACCTCCATAATCTGCTGATCAAATTATAATTGATTAGTCAAACAATGTCCAGATCCTCATGCAAACACTCAGGGAGCTGGACTTTTTGATCAACAGACTAGAACGTACTTCATTCAGCATCTGAACTACACCATCTGGTCATTATTCTGGACAACAAACTGAAAAGGGCTTAATCTCCCTGCAAAAGAGAAAAAAGAAATCATCCAGCATCTAGCTGTATCAGTTCTTCAGACCAGGCCATCTGGATCTCATGTTTTTTTGGCAGTAGAGCACTAGATGATCACCTGCATAGACTCAGTACCATGGGCAACAAAGCACTTTTGTCCTTTCCAGTGGATGCATCTCCCCCTCAGAATCTAACAGTCTAAAGATCCCACAGATCCATTGTAAACCCAATGAAGCTGTGGAGTTCCCTCATGGAGACCCTAACCAGGGAGTTACATGCATTTCTCTCATCAGTTACAACCCACCAACATCAGCCTTTATTACCGAAGTCCTGGCCTTCAGACAGGGGAGCCTTGACAAGGGATTATTTCAAGCAGTCTCCACAGACAGCCTTCTTTTCAGTGATAGGACTTGAGAACCAAAATCCTGATAGTAAGAAATTCCTAAGAGGGACTTCCTGATAAGACCATCAACCATTCACCAGTATCCATCATAGGACTTCCAATTAGTGCTTCAAGCTCTAACCTAAGCCCCATTTGAACTCCTGTGCAAAGTACTTACTGCCAAGAAAAATTCTGCATCAACCACCCAGGCATCATCACTCTGCATCTAAACCCAACCTTTTGCCCAAGGTGAATTATTTTTCCACCAAGACCAGGCAATGGTCCTCCCTTTCGTTTGCCCCAACCCAAAAACCCAGATAGGGAAAGAGTGGCACAAGGTAGACAACAGATGAACCAGCAGGATATATCTAGAAGGAAAGGAGTTCAGAACCTTAGACAACTTTCTACTAGCTTTCTGACAACTTAACCTGGGCTGCAAAGTCTCACCATCATTTCCAGATGGATCAAGGCATGCATCAGACTTGCCTATGAGACACAGAATAAGCCTGTCCAACAGGGAGTTATGGTCCATTCCACCAAAAGCACAGCCACTTTGCTGTCTTTGATACTAAAACTCTCCTAGGAGACATCTGTAGAGCTGCCATATATAGTAGTTAGCTATGTCTTTCTTCATTAATACTAAAGCTGAACTCTTATTCCTCAGCCAAACATCCTTCAACAGGAAGGTGCTGAAGAAAATGGTTCTTAAGAAGAATTGGTACCCACTTAGATCTACAGTCCATCTTCATGGGTAACTTTAGCATGTCCTATTATAGGATGCCTTGGTAGAAAAAGAATACATCAGACTTACCATGAAGATCTATTTTTATAACAGAGACAGGGTATCCAGCCCACCCATTATTATTTTAAAAGGGGGGGAAAGATCCCTTTGGCAAATCATGTATGATTCACAGATAATTCTCTTATTTATACCTTTTCATATATCTTTGAGTTCTCTTTATGGCTTGAGCTATTCCCTACTACAGAAAGCAACACTGAATCTAATCTAAGCCCTCCCTTTGGAGCAAGTGGGAAGGAGATATCCACTAGAACAGGGGTTTTCAAACTTTTTCAGGCCCCAGAACATGTTGGGTTAAAAAAAAAAAAAATCCCAGAACCCCTAATCAAGAGGCAAGACACTAGTGATAGAAAATTGGCAATAAAATGAAAAGTAAAGTGTTTATTGTAAAATGCAAAATTAACATTTGCTGTTACAAAAAAACAAAACTTGAATTTCACAAATATTTGGAAAGTTAATGCTTTAACCAAACAAATCAGTGCTTTGGATATTTTTCTTGTTATTCAAAAATGTATGAAATGCTGTTTTCTTTTCACAGAGTTCAATCCATTTTCTTTTGAAATACTCAGGACTTTTATCTTTTAGGTTGGATGTTTGGTTTCCAGCTATCTTCGTAATTTTGCAGAATTCATACTATTATTACCCAATACTTGTTCTCATTCAGTAGACAGTTTATTTGGTTCACCTTCCTTATCTGTTCATGTAAAAACAATGTTTTCTGTTTCTTACTTATGCTTCAGCTTAATTTCAAAATTTGTGCCATGAGAAGAAGCAACACCAGCAGCCTTGGCATTTGTTTTGCTTTTTCTGTTTTCACCTTTTTCTATACTACTTGCAGTTCTACCAGTCTGTAACCAATGATCCATATCTGGAAAAATATTTATTAGGCCTACTCAAAAAACTCAAAATAAAAATAATGTATTAAATATAGTGAAGGGTAAATATTTATTTATTTATTTTCCCATCATTTTTTTATCAGCTCAAGGCAGTGTACAAACCTAATGCTCCTGCCTCCTATTTTCCCACAACAACAACCTTGTAAAGTGAGTTGGGATGAGAGAGCGTGACTGGCTCAAAGTCACCCAGCTGGCTTTCAAGCCTAAGAGAGGACTAGAACTCATAGTCTCCTGGTTTCTAGCCCAGCACTTTAGCCACTGCACCACTCTCATCCAGTATCTAGGATGGGTGTTCACGGCATGGATTTTTTCCATTGTGAATGTCTGGCTAAAGCCACTTAAACATCCATCTTCCCCTTGCCTGCCAGCCTTTGCAAACACGATTCTTATATATTTGCTCTGGAGTAAGTCCCCCTCCAAAAGGATTCAAGGCACACATAGACTGCAGCCAAGAAGTGCAATCCTAAGTGTCTTCATTAATTCCCATACACCCCAGATGTGCACAGGATGCCAGCTTGATGATTAAGCAGACTTCTTGCAGACACACATATGCTTATGCACAAATATGGTCTGCAAAATGGAAAGTGAAGAGGGAGGAACTCACCAAATTTGCTCTTGTATAGCTAGACAAGTTAGAAACTCCTGGATTTTAGCTCTCTCTGTTTTCAGCTGCCCTTTAGAAAACATGGGCTGGTGGGGAAAATGTTTGTCGGAGTTTGGAGGCAGGCAAGAAGTTCAGTTTTTTGCTTGTGCATGTGGGAAGAGAGAAGACTCGAGTGGTAGTGAAGGAAGACAGTCAGAACCTCCTTCACAGACCACTTGCAAATGATGGTGATGGTGAACACTGATGACATGCAGCCAGTGAGAGGAAAAGAGCAGCTGTTTGAGTGTGTCCAACGTCTGTGAGTTTGAGGGGTTTTTTTCCCTCCTAGTCTCTCCAGGAACCCATTCAAATTCTTATGGAACCTTAGGTTCCCTCTGTGGAACCCAGTTTGAAAAAACCCTCCCTAGAGGATGTCCAGTCTCTGCTGTTAAGAATGGATTTTCACATTAAGTCCAATGTACTGCTATCCTCTATGACTTAATGCCCTACTAAAGCATTAAGATACCTCCTTTACACAAATGCATATTTTCCTGGGACTGTGCAAGTACAGAAGTTCCGCTTTCTTTAAGGATTTGGCAGCAGGTGCTGCAAACATTTTATCAGTGCAAAAGCTTTTCTCTTAAATGTATGGAAGTCACATTTACCTGTCTTGAATCTTGACGGGAAATATTGCAGTTTATATAAATTGTGTCATTCAAAGACTTCAGTGTAATGCTCACTGCAAAAAAATAAATAATTACTTAATATAAATTCTGATCTAAACATGTAGGCTAGGGAACCACATTAAAAAGGAAATCTCTCCCTAAACATAAAAATGCAAACTTCAATCAGAGGAGCTGCTTCTGTTTGAAATTTTCATCCCTTGGCAGTATTGAGCAGTGCCCCCATAATGAGTTACAGTGTTTGCCCTTCACTTCTGAGAAAAATGAAATCTTCTCCAGAGATAATCAATGCAGGTAAAAAGAAAAAGGAATGATAAAAGCATGTAATTAGATGCACAGTCTGAATGCTTTTTATTGGTGTTTTTTTCAGTTCAATACACTGATTGTATAAATTAATTTGCCATACAGATTGGAATCACTGAAATACAATCAGTCTATTAGAATCTACCTATGCCAATAGAAGTAAAATATTTTCTTCAATTTTCATATTTATAAGCTATTATTATATATATTAACAGAACAACTAAAGAATACAGTATGTGAATGCAATGGAACCTAAAACAGTAGGGCAAGACCAAGAAGGAATCTGGTGTCTACAGAACCTGTCCCTGTAGGAAAATAATGGAGTTGAAATTATCCCTTGCTTCAGTCCCCCAGTTTCCTTGCCCAAGGAGATGTTGCTGAGGGCCAGATATACACAGTCTGTATATGCTTCCAGGGGATGGTAGTATCTGAGTATGAATCTTCAACCAACTGAGACGTTCAGATAAGGAGGGCATAGGAGTTTGCTTTGCTTTCCTTTAATAGGAAGCAGTGGAAGATGGGATTTGATTTGGTGGAGTACATTGGTCATGTGAGCTCATTTTTCCCCTCCCAAGTATCTTTTAAGTCACAGATGCACAATCTTATGCTTCAGGGCTGCATTTGGTCTCCTCAAAACTTAGGTGGGACATCCAGAGACATTAAAAAGTTATTACCAAATTCTATTTTTAATATATCAGAAGGAGAAAATAGATAGGTGGAGAAAAATCATATTAATTATATTTAATTAAATCTATCTAAATGTAAGTTAAGTGAAGTCCTAATCCCATTGCCAATTTTGCAGTGTACCATTCAAGGGCCTAAAAACTGTCAGAGAAATTCATTGCATTGTTTGGGTTGTGGGTTAGTAAAGGTGACTAGAATTTACTACCTAGTAAGTTTGTAGGGTCTGTAAGTTTACTATATAGTAAATTTGCAACGCTCACTAGAATTTACTATATAGAGCACATGCTTAACTTTGCACATGTAATTTTTGTGATGAAACTAATTTTAATCAACAGTGATAAAAATTTAGGGATCCGTGTCCTTATTTCTCAAGACAGCATAGTCTTGTGTTATGAATGAAAAAAGAGAAATTAAGATGGTTTCTCTTGTGACAATGAGAGCAGACAGACTGATTGCATTTCCTCTATCATCTCTAAAAAGGTTTGAGATTTTGGTAGGTTGTGTGCATGCATTTGAATGTAGTGATTTATCAGTAACTGGTTAAAAGGAAGAGTATTCATCAACTGAAATTCTATAGTCTGTTGATATGTAGCAAGGAGTTTAGAAAACTAATGCACACTGATTGAGTATGCAGCTACTGTAGGAGAATTACTACCAGAATTGTAACTATAACTATAACAGATAATATCTTCTGAAGCTAGTGAGCCTCTTGTTCTCAAATGTAAAATATTAAAGTCAGGCTTGCATTAATGGATTTTTCTATTTAATTTCTCCTCTTAGTTTTAAGGTGCTGGGCATATGCTTCCTGTATAACTATATTTTATTTATTTAAAACATATTTGTCCTGCTCTTTAGTGAAAAGGTCTCTAGATCAAGAGAAAACAAGGCACTTTATGTCTTTAAGCTTAAAAATTAACGTTCATCATAGAAAGGAAAAAAAGATGAAAAGGATAGAAGAAAACAAGAAATATTTAAGGTTGTGAAGTTCTTATAATGACCAGCAGGAAAGGAAGAGGACTGCTCACGGTTCAAAAAATTAGACTTGTCAATCTTTTAAGAAGTAACATTGAAGACCCAGTCTTTCTGGAAATGGCTAAAATATAGTCAGAGGTTGTTAGCCTTATGTCTTGCAGTCTTAATCTTCTGAGATATTACTGAATTTTGTGAGGGTCTCCTTCCTGCAAGATTCAAGAAATTCCAGCTGACAACCCCATGGACTAGATGCCTTATAGGGCAATGTTTCAAAGGTCTCTGTGAAGAAGATAGGCTCAGTTGATGAGACGTGCTTTCAGTACTGTGCATGCAGCAGGTTCTAAAAGCATATTGAAGGATATAATTTGATTTCCTTTATTAGTCACAGAGTAGTGCCAGCTTTGCCTAAGCTAGAAGCTTCTTTGCAAAGCACAGCTGTGTGAGCTTGGAGGAAGCTGTCTGGGCTATTAGGTTACACCAGGCCACAGAGCAACAGAACAATTCTTATCTGGTCAGTACAAAGCTGCCTCTGTGAAACACATTCTTAGAGAAGCCTGTATATTTTGGTTTTTCAGTCCTTCTCAGGCCTAATGAATGGAAGAAGTTTGAATCATGAAAAACAATTACAAACATATATTCTGTGCCCTGATGGCATCCATTGATATTTATTTGTTGTATTCAGAAGAAGTAGTTTTGAGAATCAAGCCACCAAATATACAAAATTCCATGAAACCTTTTTTCACCAAAAAAAAAAATGTGTTTTTTTCCCCTGTTCTGCAGGCCTTTGGAAACTTCAGCCAAAATGCCAGTACCTTTTTTGCGGCAAGTAGTGCCTGTTAAGAAAAAGGTAGGTACCCTTGTGTTTGAACACAGAACAGAGATCTTTGTGGATAGAAAAGAAAGTGCAATAGAAATACTGCGGGAATATTCAAGCACTGAAATTTATTTGGAAGAAATGAATAGAATAAAGTTGGCTTCAGTATTTGAGAAGTCTCTTAGTTTCATAAGCAAAATGCTGAAGAAGATGAACTGAGGGAAGGGAATATGGCCAAAATGGTACTATGCTCACAAAACATGGGCTTCCTAGAACACAAAACTATTTTCTGGCATTGCTGAAATGCTAGTATTTGATCCCATTTCCTCCTCTACAGGTGTCCCGAGACCCTCGTTTTGATGACCTCTCTGGGGAATATAAACCAGAAGTGTTTGAAAAAACATACAGTTTCTTGAATGATCTGAGGAAGAAGGAAAAAGAGGTAATGATGTAACAGTGCCCTGTGTTTCTTCCTTCAGAATGAAAACAGATATCCCTAGAGAGTCAGTGCTTTCCTATTTTGCAGGTTATTCAGAAGCAACTGAAGAAGAGCCAAAATGTGGAAGAGCAGAACAAATTGCAGCAGCTCCTTAAGCGAATGGTGAGTTGGTGCCAAAGAGAATTTAAGCAGCCAGTTTACCCTTCTGAGATGCAGGCGACAGGCAGACACAAAGCTATAGAGATCACCAATCACAAAACTGTGAGGCAAATGAAAGTGAGGAGAGGAGAAATGCAACATCTTTGTTTCTTGCCCTTCTTTGCTTCTTAGACACAACAGGAAGAAGCACAGAGAAGACGCCAGAAGGAGAGAGAAAATTCCCTGGCATTCAAGAGGCAGGAAAGAGAGTTGGCCAAGCAAGGAAAGAAGCCTTTCTTCCTAAAGAAATGTAAGCTTTTCCCACTAGGATAATAGCTGCTCTACCGGACCTTGACCTTAATATACTCCCCTTCCTGCATCAATAGGAAATATTAGGAGACCTGTTCATGATAGCTACAGGTGAAACTCGAAAAATTAGAATATCGTGCAAATGTTCATTTATGTCAGTATGGCAACTCAAAAGGTGAAACCAATATATGAGATAGACGCATTACACGCAAAGCGAGATAAGCGAGATACCTTACTTTGGTATAATTGTGATGATTATGGCGGACAGCTTATGAAAACCCCAAATTCACAATCTCAGAAAATTAGAATAGTGTGAAAAGGTTCAATATTCTAGGCTCCAAGTGTCCCACTCTAATCAGCTAATGAATCCATAACACCTGCAAAGGGTTCCTGAGCCTTTCAATGGTCTCTCAGGCTGGTTCAGTAGAAATCACAAGCATGGGAAAGACTGCTGACCTGACAGTTGTGCAGAAAACCATCACTGACACCCTCCATAAGGAGGGAAAGCCCCAAAAGGTAATTGCAAAAGAAGTTGGATGTTCCCAAAGTGCTGTATCAAAGCACATCAATAGAAGGTTATGTGGAAGGGAAAAGTGTGGTAGAAAAAGGTGCACAAGCAGCAGGGATGACCGCAGCCTGGAGGGGATTGTCAGGAAAAGGCCATTCAAAAGTGTTGGGGACTTTCACAAGGAGTGGACTGAGGCTGGAGTTAATGCATCAAGAGCCACCACACACAGACGGATCCTGGACATGGGCTTCAAATGTCATATTCCTCTTGTCAAGCCGCTCCTGAACAACAAACAACGTCAGAAGCGTCTTACCTGGGCTACAGAAAAAAAGAACTGGTCTGTTGCCCAGTGGTCCAAAGTCCTCTTTTCTGATGAGAGCAACTTTTGCATCTCATTTGGGAACCAAGGACCCAGAGTCTGGAGGAAGAATGGAGAGGCACACAATGCACGATGCTTGAAGTCCAGTGTGAAGTTTCCACAGTCTGTGTTGATTTGGGGAGCCATGTCATCTGCCGGTGTTGGTCCACTGTGCTTCATTAAGTCCAGGGTCAACGCAGCTGTCTACCAGGAGATTTTGGAGCACTTCATGCTTCCTTCCGCAGACGAGCTTTATGGGGATGCTGACTTCATTTTCCAGCAGGACTTGGCACCTGCCCACACTGCCAAAAGTACCAAAACCTGGTTCAATGACCATGGGATTACTGTGCTTGATTGGCCAGCAAACTCGCCTGACCTGAACCCCATAGAGAATCTATGGGGCATTGCCAAGAGAAAGATGAGGGACATGAGACCGAACAATGCAGCGGAGCTGAAGGCCGCTATTGAAGCATCCTGGTCTTCCATAACACCTCAGCAGTGCCACAGGCTGATAGCATCCATGCCACGCCGCATTGTGGCAGTCATTGCTGCAAAAGGGGCCCAAACCAAGTCCTGAGTACATATGCATGCTTATACTTTGCAGAGGTCCGATATTGTTCTATTTCCAATCCTTGTGTTATTGATGTCATGTAATATTCTAATTTTCTGAGATTGTGAATTTGGGGTTTTCATAAGCTGTACGCCATAATCATCACAATTATACCAAAGTAAGGCTTGACATATCTCGCTTTGCATGTAATGCGTCTATCTCATATATTGGTTTCACCTTTTGAGTTGCCATACTGACATAAATGAACATTTGCACGATATTCTAATTTTTCGAGTTTCACCTGTACTTGATTTGTAGAAACTGGAGAATAAGGCTCATATTGACATCTGTTAAAAAGACTGGAGGGACTGGAGTGATACGTCTGTTTCTGCTCCAAACAGTATATGAGTGTGGCATCTAATATGCCTGCACCAGGACCATTTACTTTCTCTAAATTGTTGAATTATTCTCTAAATTATTGAATGAGGGATGGTTTTGTTAGGCTTACATGATGTTTAGGATAGCCACTGCCAGCACTTAAATGAGTTTTTATGTTATTTTTATAGCAACTAGTTACTAATATCTGTGTCACATGATTTATGGGACCATGTTGAAAGATTATGTTGACGGGTGAAAATAGTGAATGGGAAGTCAAGCATAAGTTATAGAACATAATTGCTCGGGGTGTTATGAACACTTATGATTTGAATTAAGACCTACATCCTTTCTTGACATCTACAGCTGAAATGCAGAAATTGGAACTTGCTGAGAAATACAAAGAGCTGAAGAAAAGTGGGAAGCTGGAGAGCTTCCTAAACAAGAAGAGGAAAAGGAATGCTGCTAAGGACAAAAGGAGACTCCCTTTTAGGAAGGATGTCTAATATCTGGCTACCCCCCCCCCAAAAAAAAAGAGAAGACCCCACACACAGGTTCATACTTTGCCAGTTATGCAGGCAACTCTGAGAAAGATGACCTCTTCTTCTTTAAGCCAGGCCATGACTGTGAATAGCGAGGAACCATTCCAACAGTCCAAGATAGTCTGCCAAGCAATTTATGTCCACTGAAAAAATGATTGCTTAGCAAAATTAAATTATGTTCCAATTTCACAAGCACCTCTTAAACTTTCAAAAGTGAATCTTTTTAGGGATTAAATTTTCTGCTGTTTTTTTTTTCTTTTCCTTCCCGGCACAGAGTAATAGGTCCCAATCAATCTAATTTCTGTCCTCTCTGCTTCTCCCAAAACTGGTCTTCCTCCTCCTAGTCTATTTTTTCTACTATGTGTAGGCTTGGCATTCACCCACCATTTTTCAAAATTGCTTTCCTGGAGAGCACTCTTGCCTTCCTGCAGCTACCCATTAGTCCTGCTTGATTGTGATTCCAGCTGTTTTCTTTGCAGAGCACAGTAACTGATGCTTAACAGAATTTCCCGGTAAACCATAGTCCTGCACTAGCTAGAACTTTCTGTAAAGCACTATTTGCAGTATTGCGGATGGAAGAATCACAAACAGCCTAGTGAATTCTATTCTTAAAAGGGCATATATATCTTTTTCAGCTTCTCAAACTTTGGTTAGGGACATCTGCTTTCTTTTGTAATATGAATGTATGTACTTTTACCACTAAAGTGGACTATGAGCAATTTTTTAGAAAATTTGTGTAAGCATTCTTACTGCAAAAGTTTTATTACAATAGAAAATTGGCAATTTTCATTTTGACTGAGTTTGCTGGATCACCAGTTAGCATCACTGTTTCACTGGGTATATCTTCTTGTCTCAATGCTAAACAAATCCAATTTTTCAAACATTCCCTAAAGATTTCAGCGTACCATTTAGTTACACTCTAGTTTGTTGGTGTGCTTTTAAAAACAATGGACTCAGAAATGGACATGATGCTGTAGATGTGGTTTGGCCAGCACATAATATTGTGGAAGAGCTGTCTTGCAGGATCTGAGTAAGTTTTATCTGCTGCATCATTCTGCTTCTCATAGTGGTCATCAAGATAGCACTGAAAAGCCAGCAATCTATAATGTAAGAATTTGCTCCTTCCATTGCTCTTCAGCAGTTTTTTCCAACTATGACTTTTGTGATTTTGCACCCATTGCACAGAATTTTATATCAAGGGACTGATTTTGTACCCAATAACCAATGTGAGATTTGCCTTATGTAGTCACAAACTCCAGAGAAACCTGTAAATCACATGTATGTTTTGAGCAAATACCACTGCTGTTAGCTCCTCAGGATGCTAGGAAAGTGACTAATAAGAGGGAGAAACTTGAAATACTGCTGTCTGCATTTGTTCAACTGCTCTGTTCCACAACATGGAACCTAGGATGCCCCCAGTTTCTTGGTCTCTTTTATAACTATTTTATATAATTCTAAGTACTCTCTGTATTGCTCATTAGATCTGCGGGACAAGAAAGAAGTTGCCAGTGACCAAAAACTGTGCACTGCTGAACTGTGAAATGTATTTACACTTCTGTAAATCTGTTTCATAGTCAGCAGCACACATGGTTAACGGTGCCATTATCAGGACAGTATAATGGTTAACAGTATAATTATCAGTTGCAGCAGGTTTGGCTTTAAAGAAGCAAGTGAGCCGGCTAGGGTGACCCTTGTGAATGGTGTTATTGATTCTTGTAGCTGGCTATGATACATGTTTTAAAGATTGATATCCTTTTGGCTTGTATAAAATGATGAATTAATTTGTGGGTCAATAAATAATTGATAAATCTTCCTAGCAGTATCTCTTAATCAAAAGTTTTACTTGAGTGTGGTTAGACATAGTACATGCTGTCTCTCTTTCTTGAACTAATTTTGATGTTTAGGGCAGAAAGTCCATTCCTTGCACTACACAACTGAGGCATGTTATAAGCTTTGTCTGGTTAACAGTGATCTAGACAAAGCATCCTCCTTCATCTTTCTGGTAGATTGACTGAAATGCATTTGAACTATAGGATCAACTAAAGCACTAAAACAGGATACTTAGTCTCTATAGGTAGCCATCTAAATGTAGCCTTACAAAAGAAGCAGAGATACCAGGTTGGTTTGTTTCTACAGCATTTTCCTTCCCACAGTCAGATTTCTCTTCTGGGTATATTTACAAAGTTCATGAAGAGTTTTACATAGTGGGCTGACTATGCTAGAATAAAATTAGCTGTTTTGGTATGTGCTCATGGAAATGTATGACCCAGATTCAGAGAGGAAAGTTTCTTAAATCAGTGGAAATCATAAGTGATTAAAACAATAATTGGGAACCATAAAAAGCAATGAGAAGTAACAGCTTCTGTGCCCAGGGAAAAGTAGGTAGGAAGAGAGGGATGTGCTAAATATACCTGCTGCATGCAAGCAAAAGGGAAGCAGTAATACAGTAAATGAAGAGATTCAAACTTGATTCCATTCTAACTAAGTGCTGAGAAAATCCTTAATAATTTACCTTTTTTTTCTTTCAAGTTTGTCAATGAGTCTTGAATGGATGCCAGTTCAATATCTTGAAGCTGAACTAAGGGCTTAAAATTGGAGTTTAGACAGCCAATAGTCTGAAAAACAAAGAAAGCTTTCTCCATTTGTTATAAAAAGCAACATCACAAGTCCTCTGCAAGTTTATTTATTTCTTATTTTTAAGATATATTAGTCACCTTATAGCTAATAGCTCTCAGGTACCATTCAATTTTAAAACATTAAATGAAACCCATGAAAATCATCAAAATACCTTAAAAATCAAAGAAAACAAAGAGCAGCAGAGGAAAAAAAAGCTAAAAAAACCTTAAAAATCACACTTGAAAATAGCTTTCATATTTCTATGAAAAGTACCTTTCAAACCACATTTTAATGTGGCTTCTTCTATTGTGTCCAGTCCCCTTGCAATCCTTGAAGAATATACTGAGGTTTAACTTCCCTGGATTTGAACAGCTTCCCAGATAGTGCAAGAGGCATACTTTGGTCTTTCATTCTTCTAACGGGGTAAGTCTTCCATTTCTCCCAGATCATTGTCATGAAGATCATCCCTCATATGGCTTTAGCTGTTTTGTCCATTCTCTAGGGAGTGCAAGCAGAATGAGAATGTCTTCCTCTGTAAATTACAATAGGAAGGGAGAAATAAATCTACTTTGTGTCAAGTCAGACCATTGGATATCTGGCTCAAATGTTCTCAAGTGTCCCATTTTATATATTGTGGTAAGGTCCACCTGCACTACTCCCTCAGATCCAGTTATTCCTTGGACATAAGTTGGGAATTATTGCTTTGGATGTACTGGACTATAACTCCTGTCAACTGTGTACAGCAGCATTCTGGTTGGAAATGATAGGTTGCAGTCAAACATCCCTACAAAGCACCAACCTTTAGGAAGGTTGTGGTAGTGAACTTGTTTTACATCTCAGATGAGGGTTGCCTCAGTGAATTTGTTTTACATTTCTCATAAGAGTTGAGGCCCAGTGCCTTGATTATAGTTACACTGAGTGAGCTTTGGGTGAAGCAACATTAGAAACAAAGATTTCTGGATAGGGTTAAGTCTTTATCATGAAGGTTTCAGTTTAGTCTTTATCTTAAAGGTTTGTGGGGTAAACTCAGGAGTAAAGCCTATTGAGATCAATGGAGTGTTACCTCAGGTATATGCAGGATTGCAGCCTAAGCTTCATTTGTTTGCAGAACTTACATGACTGCCTATCTCCTTCCCCCAGGCACCAGACCAAGCAACCTCCCAGCTCAATCCCCATCCTAGCCCAATGTCTTCCAGAAGGCTAAAAGGGTAGGAATCCCTTGGATCTCAGGTGGGATCCTTAGTCAGTCCTTAGGCCACAGCAAAGCCATCCTTTATAACAAGATAGGGCTTTATTGCTGTGCATTAGCTCCATGCATGTACTAATTCTAACATATTCTAACATATCTCATTTTGGCCAGCTAGTAGGATAAAAACAGGAATTGTCTAACACCTGGAATGACATAGTACAGTCTTCAACCTGGTGCCCTCCAGATGTATGAGGAGTACAAAGCTCAGAATTCCTAAGCCAGCATGGCCATTTTCTGGGAGGTGGGAATTCTGGTACTCCCATTACCTTTGAGGTGTGGCAGACTAAGGAAAGGCTGAACTGTGTACTACACACCAGTTAGGAAAATATCTATCTGCTAATCTCTTTCATAGCTGGAAAAGAAGGTTATTTGCAGACTGTATTCCCAACACATATAGAGGGCACCAGTTTGCGGAAGGTTTCTCTTCAATTTAGCTGGCAGAATATACACTTGGAAAGTTGTATAGACATGTGCTATGTCAGAACTGCATAATTATTGTGGCTTGAGGGCCATACCAGGCTTTGTATACCATATCAAGATCACACTCCAAAAATGGATGGCCCAGGGCCTTCAGGGAGGATTTTGAGGGATTTAAGCAATAAAATGAGTGACATAAAACACTCAACTAAACCATTTAAACCCACTGAAAAACTCAGATCAGTGCAAAACAAAAGTTTACCTGCCCCCAGTCTGGGGACCAGAAAAGGAATAAATGCAAGTTATTATTTTTGTTTCTTTTTACTACATAAAATAAAAATGCAAGAGTGCAAGCCAGTGGTGCTAGAACATACATTTGAGGCCATTTATTTAGTTCACTAACTTCTGAGCATGAAGAACAAGAAGAGGCTATTTCAGTCTGGAAGAAAGCTATCTATTGGGTTAAGTCCCCTGTCACATTGACTGAACTTTGTTTTCTCTGTCTCTACTTGGTCAAAGTTATATGGCGGGGGGGGGGGGTGTTTCTTGGATTGTCAAAAGCCCACTGTCAAACTCCAAGTTTCAAATTAAGAAGCCTTATTAAAATTAGAAGCTGGATGTGGGAATAATGAGGAGACAGCATACAGAGAAATGGGAAGAGTTGTCCCCATCCCACCCCAGCCTTTTTTTTATTCTAAAAAAATGCTGCCCAAAGTGGAAAGCTATAGAAAAAGGGAAGAGCAGTTCTCCCCCACTCCATTTTGGGATGTGTCTATACGCCTTCTTTTAAGCTTTGTTCATCAAAAACATTAATCCCCCAAACCCTGAAACCCTAGCTCTGCCCACATACATCGGATCACTATATCAATGCCCCCTCCTCTGCAGGCTCCAACATCTTCCTTAAAGAAGTATGCCTACCCTTGGTCCAAATAAATTATACAATTTTGAATCTCTAAGGAGCCTAGCTAGATGGCAGCACCTACCTATCCTTCCTGATCTTCAAAAGCTGAGTGGGGCAAGTCCTGGTTAGTACTTGAATGGAAGCCACCAAAAATACCTAGGCTATAGGCTAGATTGTGAAGTCAAAAATCATCCTGGAAGAATATAATGGCAAACAAATTTTAAGAAACTACATAAACATTCCTTGAAGTCACCAGACGTTGAGCTCAACTTGAAGGGGTCTTTATTTTTATATTAAAGGAAGCAAGGATTATGTTTACATGATGGGCAGTCTTTTATAAGGGGAAGTTGTCCAGTTTGTAAAACCAGGGTACAGGGTTGAATGAAGACTTGCATCCTTCAACCAGATATGGCCATATAGCTGTAGGTATACCTCTTGAGGTGGAATTTTGACATTTGAAACCTGGCAGGATCAGAATCTACGTAAAAAAGCCTTCAGGGAAGTGGGCCACTGTTGTTTCTAGCCATCCAGGAAGGGTAGAAATAAGAAGTACAAACTCTGATCTCTTATTACACAGAGGTCCAGGGATGTGTGAAGTTTTGCCTGTATTCACAGAGGCTACATGGTAGACAATATATTTTGTAAGAGGAAATCTAGGCCATTATGCCAGCTACACTAAATAAGAGAAATTTTATACTCCAGCATTTCTCATTTGAGTTTTTGTTTTTTTCTTCTCACCCAGCTCTAATTTCTGGCTTTCTTATAAGAAGCGTGGCAAAGTTACTAAGAAGGTTTTCCTCATAATGGTAACTCATATGGAATGTAAAAATTAGAGACAATATGATTTCTTGCATCCTGCTCAGTCTGGGATGCAACAACTCCTGGAGCTCCCAGGCAGCATGGACACTGGCTGAAAATTCAGGGGATGTTATGGTGTCCGGGTAAGGCTGTTCTGTTGTGTGGAACTCTCTGTCCCCCAGCAGTCAGACACTGTGGTGTGAATTCTTCCTGCCTGAAGGTCTTGACTCCACACAACAAGCTTGTCTGTGTGTGTTGCTTTATATTTCCCCTGATGACATATCTCTTTGTTATCCTTTGTGCCTGCCAAAATATGGTGGCACTACTGTCTCTCGAGTTGACCTTAAGTGTGCATTATTCTTCTCATTTCACCCCACTGTTTCTATACCTTTGGGCCTGGGGTCAGACCATTGTATCTTAGCTGTCACAACTTTTCAGCTTATGCTCTGTTTCTTTTGGACACTCGGTGATACCCAAATTGTATGTTTTTATTTAAAGACAAACAAACAAACATGTTCTTAGATTAAATGCTTACATAACCCTGGCTTCAGAAACAATTTTTGCTAAAAAGCTACCCTTACTGAAAGATTCATGACACTGCCCTAAGAGAGCACAACCACAGTACTTTGCTTTAGTTTTGCTCTACCACCTGGTAGAGTTGATAAAGCTGTAATTCACCAAAATAGTTCATTCTTTCCCATGTGTTCCTTCCCCATGCTCAGAAAGCCTCTTTGTATACGGTATATGTGCCTCTTCTATGCCTAGAAGGAAACTTCCTCCCTGCCAGTTGCCTTTATGCTGTGCCTGTGAGTCCGTCTGTGGGGCTAAGGGTCTGTTTGGGGTTCATTACTGAGTCTGTCTGAAATTCCAACAAGCCATAACCAGCTTTCGTCATTGCCTGGTCATGTCTGCCTGTTCCAAGGACTCACCATGGGTTTTCATTTATGCATGGTGCCAAAAGCCACCCCCAATGGAAACCTCTGCCTGATAAGAAAGAAGTTATAAACACTGAATCTCTGATCATTGAACTAGGTCAGTCTTGGGGCTCAGGCCAAAATATAGGCTGTAGACAAAACAGGGAAGCCCTAGATCTGCATCTGGAAAAAAGTCAGTCTAATGGCTGATTGTGCCCCCAACAAATTACAAGTATCAGTGCTTTGTGGGCTTTACCCACTTCTCTGTGTTAAGAGATAAGGTCCCCGCCTCAGATTATGCTTGCCATGCAAATGCCACCTGGAAGAAATATGAACAAGACCTCCTAAACATGCCACCATCTCATCTTTCCAGAAATATGGGACCATGTTAGTGCAATTAGGAGCCAAAGAATCAGCTTCCTCAGTCACTGGTTAGGTGGCCAGCTGACTGTGATGGAGGTTTTTAACTTTTTTTTTTTTAACTTACATTGCACATTGATGCTGGCTCTGGTGCTTACATTACCAGGCAGAGAGTGGTTTCTGCCCTCTGCAGCATCTCTTGGTGGTTCTGCTGAAGTTCCTGTGGAGCTGACAAACCAACGGTGCAGGGCAGCAGCAAAATGGAGCTGCAGTTGCAGACATGGCACATGGGTGGCATGACAGGTGAAGTCACAGAGCAAGATGACTTTGAGGCCAAGCAGGCTGAGGCACCTGACCTCCAAAGATAAAATTGGTGGTTGGCAAGCTGACACCAACTTCCTTCCACCTTCTCTGTGTAAGCTCCCATTGCTGCACATCACCAACTGGGTGCTTTAGCCCCCACCTCCAAGCCAAGAAAAAATAATTGGGGTCAGGCAGTCAGCAGACCAAACAGAGGAACACCCAGCAGCTGGAACAGTAGCAGCCACTACTGGAGACCAATTCTAATAGCCCCTGGAATGTGTCAGAAAGAACAGAAGTACAGTATATCTCATCTACTTAATAAATATGTGTGACTTTTCAGAGTTTGTTGCTGTGAATGTGTAGAGTTCTATGTCTATAAAATGGGTGCATGTTTACCTCTTTCATATTGTGTGAGTGTGTGGGGGGAATTCTGGGAATTGAAGTCTACACGTCTTAAAGTTGCCAAGTTTGAAAAACACTGAGTTGTATTGTGGAAGAAAGACCAGTGAACGTGTGGTATGTACTAATTATGGTCATAGAATGGTGAAAATGGAGGAGCAGATGATATAGAATAGGGCTCAGTCAAAAGACAGACAATATTGAACAAATCCCATCTTCATTAGGAGCCTTAAAAAAGAAACAAGCAATTGTCCGTCAATTCTAGCCAGAAGCTTTTTCTTTTAATGCCAGAATCTTCTCAGACTCAGTGCTTTTGTTCTTGCTAGAAGGCACTTTTTTCGCCGAAAGGCTAGTCTTCCTTCAGCTGCAAATATAACAGCTGGGGTGATTAATAAAGAGCAATTTCATTAACTAATTAACCAAACATAGCTATTTTGTGCACATATGATGCACATGGGGAGAAGGAGGCTCCCTCGTTGCAAACTGCAGCAAACGGTTTGCTGCTGCCTTTTTTCCACACTTCCCAACAATCTTGGCAACAACTGCACAGCTAGACTGGTCTAGAGAATAGTGATTGACAGGGCTGTGATTAGCAGGGATGGGATCCCTCATTAGCTAATCAGCTTTCTCATTGCTTTGTCAGAGTTTAATGAGTAGCTGCCCTGGGAAGGCGGGTACCGTGCTTTGCATTCTGCTCAGGAACCGGGAGTAGCATGAGAGGGACGGGGGTGTGCTAATTGGCAAGATGAACGAGTCTCATGTGGCTGGGCCCTTTGCACTTGCTGCTCAGTCTGGGGCTGCCTTTTCTTCCCTGTGCCAGTCTGGAGTAGCAATGGCAGCTAATGGAAAGGAATTGCCCCATAAATCAATCATTTGTGCTACTATGGCATCAATCTTGAGACAGGTCAGATCCAGTTAGAAGGTAAAGATCTCCATCTTGCTGGAATAGATGGCTCTATTAAAAAAGGTTCATCCAGCCCACTGGTGATGGAATGTCCATGGAAACCTACAAGGAGGTTGTGATTCAGGGATTTTGGAGTACCAAAAAGTCCTGGGACACCCGCAGGAAAAGAATTTGTAGGCCATTTTTCAAATGTTATTTCTCAAATATTTAGGAGTCTCCCCTTGGCTTGAAAGGCAACTGAGGACACAGACTATATTAAAGTGCAGCTTTAGATTCATTCTCAGCCAGCTAAAATCTACTTATAAAGCTGAATGTGATTCATAAAAATGCATGGACATTACTCAGGTACTCAGTGCATGATTGCAAGCTGAATGTACAAACAGTTTCCGATGAAAAATGTGCTGGCGCTGATGTGAAAGTTCTAAACTGTTGCATTTATGTGGTGGGTCATTGATACACTGAAGACACAAGAGTCACACCCTGGGCTATACTGTAGTCCAAAGCATGTACATGTAAACCTATAAAGAATTAGGGTTTCAACCAGGTGCCTGACTTGTATATGATTGGTTTTTAGTCAGGATGATTTTAAGGATGGAGCATATTTCTTCTTGGCAATTGAAGAAGGATGATAGCTTTAAAATAGATCTCCCACATTTAATTCTTGCCTTCTCCAGGTATAGCTGGGGAAGATTCTTGTCTGAACCCTGGAAAGTGATTGTAGTCAGTGTAGATGCAACTAAGTTAAATGGACCAGTAACATAATTCAGAGTAAAGCAATGTCTCATGTTTCAAAAGGCAATTTTAAATATGGATAAATTGACATGAATGTACTATTTTTCCTATCTTGGTTTAAAATGTTAATGAATGGAAAATCTGAAAATTGCATGTAAGTTAATTAATGTGCACATTAACACCTCTTTGTCCCCCCATATGTCCTGTGATAAATGTGTTAGTCATCACCCAGAATGATCATAGAACTTGGATACACAACTTCCTTGGGCCATAGTTAGCCCTTGGTTCAGATCCTGTTGGACCAGGTTAAAGAACTGGACAGAGCCCCACGCCCATAAATAAAAGAAATTTAGATCTTATTAATTTCTGGAAAGATGGCGGAGAGAGCAGGAGCCGTGGACAGACCATCCTCATAGTTATATGGCTGTATGGCATATTAGAAGAATGCCTGGGTTGGCATTTACCTGGACTGAGGCTGGACTTAGTTTTGGACTTGTTCGGGCTGTTCGGGCTCTGTTCCTGAAGGAGTGGGCCAGAGGATGGGCCACATTTGCTGTGCCGGCTGCACTTGCTGTGCCAGCCACTCTTGTTGCACCTGTGTGCCTGGCAGCGGTTATGGAGGTGGCCCCTCTGTGTACTGTGTGCTCTTTGCTGCTGGCATCTCTCCCCCCACGGACTTTTTTCTTTGGTGGGGTTTGTCGGTGGCTGTGTTGGAGGGACGGCATGATAACCTTTGTTGGCTGCCAGGCCAGATGCGCTGGTGTTTTTCTGGCCAGCAATGGTGGAGGACTGGGTATCTCTTGCAGCTGGTCAACAATGCTGAGGGATTCCAGTTGCATGTTGATGACAGAGGTCCTCTGCCCGCTGTTACACTGCGTGACCCTGATGGCTGCTGGTGGGAGTTGCATCCTGGCAGCTCTCCATCTGAGAGGCCAACCAAGATGCTGGGACTCTGGAGGTGCTGGCGGTGGCTAGGTGGGGGGGGGGGGAACAGTGGACACGGGACAGTGGTCACACACTGGATCTGGTATTTCTGTCAGAGCAGTAGCTATGTGATTTGAAATTGGGGGAGCTTTTTGTTGGAAAATATGGGGTTTCAACCAAGCCTGTCTCACAGGAGCACAAAGGGAGGGGCAGCTCTGCTGCGGCCTAGCTTTGCTGCTTTGTGTGGGAGGGGCTTGGAGCCCGCCTTTTTCCTGTTTCCCTCATTTTCTTCTCTTCTCCTCATGGCTCTCCACAAGGTAGGAATAAATCGTCTCTCCTCGTGTTTTCTGAACTAACATTTCACAACCCCAACATAGGGTTACAGGCCCAGTGTATCAGCCCAGGAGGTTTCTTGCACATTTTTAAAAAGGCTCAGTTCAGATTTTTTTTTTCTTTTTCTCTCCTTTTAACAGTGGAGAGGGAGGAGGGGCTTCCCCTCATCCCGAAGGTGAATGAAGATAATTTTTCAGCTTGGCTATACAGACTAAGGCTACGATTGGACTTTTGGGACAGCCTAGATTGTTTAGATTCCCCTCAACCACAACTGGGGATTCTGAGGAAGCCAAGAGATTATGGGAACAGAAAAACAAAAGGGCCATGATTTTAATTTCTAGTTCACTACCTGATCACAGACTGGCAGAAATAAAAGATCTTCCCACTGTCAAAGAAATGATTGAAAACCTGAGGACATTATATTTAGAAAATGATGATCAGAAGATTATTTTGTTACTGAGGGGACTGATTGCATCTAGTTTTTTACAAGATGAGAATATTAACAAGCATTTATTGAGAATGCAGTCTATCTTTGAAAGGCTGAGCACAATTCAAAATCTCATGAATGAAAGACTAAAAATGGCTTTTCTATTAAGCTGACCTGGCAAATATTACCCTTTCATAGCAGCTCAGAATTTACAAGGGTTAGTAAACCCTCAGTTGTTTGGAGCAATTTGAAGTGAAGCGAGGAGACAGAAAAATTGTTTGTATTTCCATAAAAAGTCAACAAAAGACATGGGTTACCTTGCAGAAAAGGGGAAACATGAGGAGAAGCCATTGATTGCTAATCAGCACAACAATAAACCCATTGTTTGTCATTCCTGTAACAAGCCAGGGCACATAGCTAGATATTGTAAAAGCAGAGACAAAAAGGATTTTTCAAAAGGAAGGCATTCCAAGGAAAAATTAGCTCTGCATACAGTTTTCAGAGCAGAAAATGCTCTTGGAGCTAATTCTAATGAAGCCAAAAGTCAATGGATCTTAGATTCAGGTGCACGCCAACATCTTTTTGGGAACAGAGATAACTTTAGTGAACTGAATGAAGAGCCACAAGGGAACATTGCTCTTGCTGATGGGAATTCCATCTCAATAAGAGGAAAAGGCAAAATACCCTTGAGATGTTTTAATGAAGAAAAATACAAAGACCTCATAGTGACAGATGCATATTATGTACCACGATTGACAACCAATTTATTCAATCATTAAACAGAAAAGGTTTCAATGTAATGTTTAAAGCCAATAGAACATGTGAAGTTACCAGTGGTAGCCAGATTTATGTTACAGGCTTTGAGAAAAATGGAGTGTACCAGATGAACTGTGAACAGCCACTACCAGATGTCAGCCTCACCTGCCAACAGCAGCAGAAAAAGGAGGACATCAGCGCCACCATATGGCACAAGCAGTTTGCACACAGGGACTTTGATGCAATTTTTAGAATGAAGAAGGAAAATATGGTAAGAGACCTTGAACTAAGCAATCCTGAACCCAAAGACGGGAAGAGTAAGCATATGCAGAGTGGTATACTTTGATGAGAGGGAGAGAGCCTGCAGTACTCAGGTGGATAATGACTGCAGAGAAACCAGCAGCAGCAGTTACCAGCCTGAGACTGTGTTGCTCTGGTTTGCCTCTTTTCTCCAGGGTCGATTCCAGTCAGTGGTGATTGGGGGGGGAGAGATCCTGCCTCAGCGCCGACTGTGTGCTCTCTCCGCTCCTATTCAACATCTGCATGGGGCCATGGGGTGAGCTCATCCACCACCATGGGGTGATGTATCATCAGTACACTGATGATACCCAATTAAACATCTCTGCCCCTGGCAAATTAAGTGATGCCGTGGACATCTTATCCCATTGCCTAGAGGCTATGAGGGTCTAGACGGGGAACAACAGGCTTCAGCTGAACCCTGGCAAGATTGAGTGGCTTTGGGTTTTGAGGCCTGCCAGTTCTAGGACTATGCCATCTTTGGTGCTGGATGGGGTTGCACTGCCCCAAACAGACCCGGTACGCAATCTGGGGGACCTCCTGGACTCACGATTCCTGCTTGAAACAGGTCATGGCTAGGACAGCCTTTGCACAACTTCATATTGTGCACCAGTTGCGCCCATTCCTAGATCGGGGTGCTCTACTCACGATCACTCATGCCCTAGTCACCTCCTGATTGGACTACTGTAATGCACTTTACATGGGGCTGCCCTTGAAGAGTATCTGGAAGGTTCAGCTGGTGCAGAATGTAGTGGCACGGGCAGTTATGTGTGCCTCTAGAATAGCACATATTATATCTACTCTGTGAGCGGCATTGGTTGCCAGTCTGCTTCCGAGTCAAGGTGCTGATTTTGACCTTTAAAGGCCTATATGGCATGGAGCTAGGTTATGTGAAGGACCGCCTCTCCCCAATAACATCTGCCCTTCCCATCAGATCCAGCAAAAGAGGCATGCTATGGGTCCCATCTGGAGCTATGTTTGGACCTTCTCTGCTATGGCGCCCACCTTATGGAACATCCTCCCCCCCTCAAAGTGAGGCTGGCTCCATCCCTGTTGATTTTCCAGAGGTCCCTCAAAACCTGGTTATGCCATCATCCTGGGGGCCCCAGGGGACCGGTGAGGTACTGAGGTGGCTACATTGTTATTAACATCTGCTGTTCTCTTAGCCTTTGTGGTTTTTTAATTGTTTTTTCTATTTTTTTAAATAATATTTTTTATATATATATTAACTGTTTTATAGTCTTCTTGTACCCCGCCCACAGTCACTTTTGTATGAGATGGGTGGCCATATAAATTTGATGAATAAATAAAGGAAATAAATTAAATGCAGATGTTATTACTGTATTGAGTGATTTTTTCTCTTTTGTCACTGTAAAATGACAATTCAATTTGGTGGCAACCTTTAGAAGAACTCTGGGGCTGTCCCCCAAATGTTTGTGGCTGTATCCAACCCTGCCTAGAGTTCCACATCCCTGCTCTACACAATTTATCTTTATAAGAGTAATCAAGCCAGGGATCTGGGTTCAGGGCTTGTCCCATTTTCCCTTTAAGGTTGGTAAAAATTATAATTTTGCTAGAAACAGACTTAATGACTGTGATGGCTAGCGGGCTAGTCTTGAATCATGGATGGGGAGGGGATATATTCCACTTGCTCAAGATTAAATCCAGAAACTCAAAAAAAAGCAGATATCTAGAGGATCATTGCTTAAAACTGATTACAAGATACTTTCTGAATACTGGCTGCAGTCATCAGGAATGAGGGCACTGGAAGTATGGGCAGAAGCTACTTGCAGTACTTAGGCTGCTTCTTTGTCTCTTCAGAAGAGGAAGAGAATATTCTGGATTTTCCTATCTATGAACAAAGACTGGCCAGCAAAAGCAGAGCAACAGCATTTTAAAACCCATCAGGCCCATTTCCTGATACCTCAGGCTGAGTTAATGAAAGCAGATAGCCCCAGAGGGGCATCTTCACAGGTCAGGACCACACCACTTCTGTTGGCTCAAAGGCCCCATTCAAAAGTGGATAGGGGAGAGACCCCATGGTTCTTTGGGGTATACATTATAAAATGGGTGACTACATCGTTGCATTTCCCCCCTTAACCTCCAACCTCCAAAAATGCAGAAGTGGGGGTGCAGGATGGAAACATTTAGGCCTGCTTACTTGGGGGAATTCTGAGGAACGTGAAAGGGATGTGCCCCTTTCTTGGAGACTAGACCTGATAGAGGACAAGGAAGAAATATGTCACAGGTGTAAAGTTACCAAACTAGTACTGTAATTAGTTTCCTTAAGGATTTCTTAGAGGCAATACATGTCCTCTATGATGATAATAAAAAAAAATCTGATCAGAAAGAATGAATTAGCTTTTAAAAACAGAAGCACTGAGGCTTTTGCTAAACATGCCCACTAGTAGATCTTGGGTTTCAAAGAGATGGGCTCTTGAAAATTAAGCAGGCAGCTTGGAAGAAGTGAGCCTTCCCCAATCTACTGCCTTTCAGATGAGCTGAACTTCATTTTTGTTTAGCCACAGCAGCTCACTCCTCATCTATGCTGACGTAGGGTGATGAAGAGTTGCAGTCAGCACCTCTGAGGGTTGCCAAGTTGGGGACGACTGCTCCAAGCTATGGGACTGTTGCAGCAAGAAAGGGCAAGCATCCCACGAGATGCCGGGAGCCATTAAAGCCCCTTGTTGTTTATAAAACCCATTCTCACTTGGGCAACTGTAGCCACAGAGAATTTTCTACAGAGTCACTTGGTACTAGGCATCAGAAATATAAATATAGGGAAAATTTTTACTTTTTTCAGGCTAGAAGCAACTTGTTTGTAATAAGTATGTGTGGCATATGATTCAGGAAATGCATAATTTGAAGGGCAGAATTTGGAGGCAGGGGGGTATTGAGTAGCTCCAGCGCAAGCCAGAGATTACTCCCAGAGATGAGGAGTAATGCTCTGGCATCAAAGCTGATGCAGAAGAATTCATCAGTGGGTTCCCCCTCCCCGACATGTGAATTAGCTCCTCTCCTCTGGGCTGAGGTTGGAATGCTCAAGGCTTGCTCTCTCCCTTCCCACTCCTTCATTCCTCAGATAGAGAGAGGAATTAATATTGTTCAAACCCATCCAACATTTGGATGAAAGCGTGGTCCTCCTGGTGATTGTTTTGGCAGGAGATGTGCACGCAGCAGAAGCTCGAGAGAGAAATACACTGGCAGTGGATGGCAGCCTGAAGACTTAATCCACTCAAAGTAGTAGATGACTGATTTGGTAACAAGATTAAAGGATAGGGATGACATTTGCCTGGCAGCTTTGAATCAACTCAACAAGAACAAAAGATTTCAAATAAACACTGGCATTAAAGCAAGAAATACAGAAGCAGCAGAAAAGGCTGTGCGCTTCTTATTGCTGCTCAGCAATTTGCCCCTCTGGATGCATTTGGCTGTTCTGAACCAGCAGAATCTGGCTCCTGCCTCTCTTCACCAGCCTGAGATGTGAATTAGCAGAAAAATCCAGGACTTAATGTCTTCCTTAGTCTGTGGGGGGAAGGGGGTTGTTGGAGGGGGGCAAGGCAGGCTTTTAATCCTAGATGATCCAAGATGCTATTGCAACCTTCCTTAGGCCTGATTACTATATCCCACAGACCGGTATCTCCCTACCCCACTGAGTGAGTCCACTTGGCCACTGCCTTGCTGACATTCACATGGTACTAGCATGCCTTTGTAGGCTGACAATCATTGGCATGCTAACAATAAACCACCTACACAAATTGACACATGTAGCAGGTATATTTCACCTGGTGGGGAAGTCATGGAATGTTCATCGCTTCTGCCCAGGGCAGAAAATATTTATACTTATTGAGCAATAAATAAATACCATATATACTCGTGGATAAGCCAAGGGTTTTAGGTTCCAAAATACACCCCCAAAATTGGGTTCAGTTTATCCATGGATAGGCTTATCCACAAGTATATACAGGTATTACTTTTTTAAAGTACCCCTATATACTTGCAGATAAGCCCATCTGCAGGTAAGCCAACCCTTGAATTTTTAACCAAAATATCATGAAAAATGTACCACTCACAGATAAGCCAATTGTGAAAATTAAAGCACATGAAAATTTCGGGGGTTGGTTTAGGCACAAGTGGTGCATTTTTCATGGTATTTTGATTAAAAATTTGAGGGTCAGCTTATCGGTGGATGGCCTTATCTGCAAGTATATAAGGTATATGTACATATAGAAATGAAGATTCCTGCACACAAACAAGGCCAGGAAAGGATTATCCATAAGATTGCTGCCTGGACCGGCTGCAAGAGAAGTGAACATGCTTGAATCATCATGCCTATTTAATCAAGGTGAGCAGCTTTTCTCGCATCTTGGATAAGTCCATACACTCAGCCTTTTCTTGAATACTTTATATGCCACATAGAATCGCTGGGAGTTGGGCGGCATATAAATTTAATAGATCATCATCATCATCATCATCATCATCATCATCAGCTGGACGGTCAGCCAGACGTTTAGACTGGATTTGGCATTTTTATCCACCTATTGAGTCCTTCCCAAGGACCTGGGATAGGCAGATGTCATTGTTTGATGGAGTTAAAGATATTGTCGCAGGATGTAAGCTGTTCCAAGTAAAACTGCCTTTTGCAATTGACTGATGGTGATTTTGTCAATGCCGATGGTCTTCAGGTGGTATTACAGATGTTTTGGGATTGCACCCAAGGTGCCTATTACTATTGGAACTATCTTTGCTTTCTTTTGCCACAGTTGTTGTATTCCTATTATTATTATTATTACCCTTCAGGTTCCTAAGCAAACAGAAGTTTGGGCTGCAGTTGCCAAGGTAGCTCCCTATGCAAAGAGGTTGCATCCTGCTACCGTTTCAACCCAGCTAATTCCCAAGAAGCAGTGAATCCCTACAGTCAGGTGGGCATGTCAAGCACAGTTGGAGATATTGGCCACAACGTGACAGCATACCAGCAACACTGTCACCTGTAATTGAGTGTACACTTACACAATGGGGTGAATATAACTAAGGCCTTAGTACTGCTTGTACAAAGGGGTGATGATGGCTTTGGATCAGCTTGCACCTGTCCATGGATCCTGAAGAACTCCTGGTTTTCAGAGAAATCCTGAGAGATAAAGCTGCAGAAAAGACACCTAGAACATCACTGGAGGAAGAGGAATGAATCTAACTGACACAGGTAAGAGCCTTTATTAAGGATTAACTCATGGCGATAAGAGCAGTGAAACATCGTTTGTTTATTTATTTCAAAATGTAAAAGGCTGCCTAACTCTACACTGACTCTGGGTGGCATACAGTAAAAACAGCTATAAAATACAATTTGAAAACCCCAAACTCCAGGACAACCATGAAAAAAAGAACAATTATTTCTCCACTCTTATCACATTCACAGATTGCTGCCTACCAGCCCTGTTTGAAGTAACTTTCCCCTCTTGAGGAAAGGGGGTCAGAGGAACACCTGCAAGGCCACTGGGAGGAATATTCTGGGCATTTGATGGATAAAGACACTTAGATCCGCTCTGAGCTAGAATCCAGCTATGCAAGTTCAGTGTCACTGACTGAAGCAGGGTCTTGCCTTGTTATGTGGAGGACTTTGAGCTTTCTGGTCCTGAGGAAGTGGACAGGATCCTCAGGGCTGTTAGTTCACCCACCTGGGTTTTGGATCTCAGTCCCTCCTAGCTGCTTAAGGTCTCCTGAACCTGGGTTCAGGCAGTGGTGAATTCATTCTTGAGTGGGGAGTGGTCCTGCCTGTGCTGAAAGAAGCAGTGGTCTACTCCCTCCTCAAGGAACCATCCCTGGACCCAACAGTAGTGGACAACTTTCATCCTGTTTCTAACCTTTCCTTTTTAGGGAAGGTTATTAAGAAGTTGGTCAGGCTGCATCCTCAGAGGGCCCTGGCGGAAACTGGTTATCTGGACCCCTTTCAGTTAATATTCAGACCTGGTTACAGTACCAAGACTGATTACAGTTGTTGATGATGTCTAGAGGGACTGGGATAGTGGTGATGCTGCCATCCTGGCTTTTCCTGATTTCTCAACAACTTTGATACCATAGATGATGGTATCCTTCTGGACCAACACAAGGGATTGAGAGTGTGAGGCAGTGTGTTGAAGTGGTTCTCTTCCTTCCTCTGGGGTTGATTCCAGTTTGTAATGGGGGGAGAGAACCCCTGCTTTATGGGGTTCCACATGGCTCTACTCTCTCATCAGCATGCTGATGATACCCAATTATACATCTCTATCCTGGGCTAACCAAGTGATGCTTGGGTGCTCTTGCAGTGTCTGGAAGCTATAGGTGCCTGGATGGGGAAGAACAGGATCAGGGTCAACTCCACAAGGCCAAGTTAACTGTGGGGTTTGGGGTCTCCTGGATTTGAGGATTTACCATCTTTAGTTCTGACTAGGGTAGCACTTCCACAGACAGAGCTGGAGCGCAATTTGAGGGTCCTCCTAGATTCTTGGCTCCCACATGAGGACCAGTTAGTAGACATGGCTAGGAGAGTCTTTCCACAAATCTACCTTCTGCTCTGATTGTGCTTGTTCCTAGACCAGGAAGCCTTACTCACAGTCATTCATGCTTTGGTGTCTTCCTATCTGGATTATTGCAGTGCATTCTACATAAGGCTACCCATGAAGAGCATTCAGAAGCTGCAGCTGGTCCAGAATGCAGAGGCATGGCTAGTAATGGACACTCATGTAACATCTCTGCTTGGCAGGCTGCATGGGCTCCCAATCTATATGTGTATCAAATGTATATTGTGATATTGGCAGAACCAAAACATTGTTCTCTTACCAACTGGTATATGAAACGAAAGACTTGCGGAAATTGAGCATACATACATAGGGATGAGCATGCAATGTAGTAGTTCCATAATTTCCAACCAGCCACACCAGCTTGATATTTTTAGTCATGTTAGTCTACATGCTTATCATCTCCAGCTAGCAAGTCAATAGAATGTTAACTGGGGATACTGGGAGATATAGTGCAATACCTCAGGAAAGTGTCAGGACAGAAATTAACTCAATAATCTGTACAACAACACTGTAAAGTAGGCTGGCATTATTCAAGCAAGTGCCACTGTTTCAGAGAACGTCCCAAGCAGTTACAGTGCCAAGAGAATTATGTGCCCTTCAGGCCGGTAAGTATACTTTAGGGTTCATTACAGTTCAGCTGACAGCAGTTAACCTTTTTGGTCTAATTGTTTGTGATAAATTAAGTACAAGTAGCTCAGACAGCGCTTGACAGTAACACATTTGTGGCAGCTGATACTACTCCAGAAGTGCTATCTGTGCAGGAGCCAAGTATTTTATGCTGGCCAGAAAACAAACAGACCTTGAATTTACCTGTCTAGATGCACACGTGTATGTCATAAGTAGCTCTGTCTTTGATCCAATTAGTTCTCGCTCTCCACTTTTCTCTATCTTATTGGCACAGAGAAGACTTTACTTATTAGGTGTTGTTATCTTCCAAAACGTGAGAAAACCTTTGGCTTGCATGAACAAGGAATCGCAGAGCTTCAGCCACATACTCATCTCTCATTTCTGTAGATGTGCATATTCTCCTTGAGCATAGCAGAGGCCATCGAAATTATCTGGCCAATGTTCTTCTAGAATTTTAACAATCTGAGATTCTGCTGAAGTCTGTGTTAGCACCTTATTTGAACATACCCTGCACAGGATCTATCTTATTGCTTGAGGCTCTTTTGGTAATTTGTTCTCTTAAAGTGATATTGTCACACAGATTCCACAACCTTCTTTTCAGAGGCTAGGAAAGTTCACCCACTCACAAGAGCAGGATGTTCTGATTGCAGGGATTTGGAACTGGGCTTTGATTGGGCATAGGCGTGTGCATCTGGACAGACTGAACTAGTGAAGCTCCCTCATAGCATTTGTAATGCTGCTTGTTAACACCAAGCTTTATTTTATTTTTTCATTATAAATGGTTCTGTGCTATCCTGTCTCTGCCTTTCCTATATACACTTCTAGGCCACAAAAGAGAGAGAGAAAAAGTGGGTCTCAATACTGTACAGTCTAAGTATGTTCTTTCTGGTACCAACTGCTTAAAAATAGGCCATCAGTCCTTGGTTGCATTTGCCCCCTATCCTTCCCATGCAGAGCCTCCACATCTGGGTCTCCCAGCCAGGGAACCATCAGCTGCAATCTTCCTTAGCTTCCCAATTCCAGGACTTGCCTGGGGCCTTGACTTTAAGCTCTTCTCATTCCTCATCACTCATAGGGACTGGATCTACTCAGCTGTCCAGAAGCTAGGCCAGGACTCTGCAGAACCAGAAGGAGTGACAGATGCTGTCCTGTGCTGGAGGGACCCGGATTGTGTGGAGTAATCTAACTGTCACCATGCTTGTGTGCAGCCAGTCATTAAAGGGAACTGGTAGCATCAAGTGCCTGCAGTAATTTAGCATTGTGCATTAACCCTGGCCATACAAGGGGGAGAGTACTCCATAAATTGTTTTGCCTGTCAGCTGACTCGTGTCTGCAGGCAGCTCTTTGCCCTGTTCTCTGGAAGGGAGCCAGCAGCAGCAACAGCAGCAATTTCACAGGGATCCCTTTTGTGCCAATACAACAGGGAGTGGCAAAAGTCTACTAGGAAGAAGACACAGTATGCAGAATAGGTGCTGAGTAAACCACCAATGCCATCCTAATGTTTTGTACGCAACAACAGGGATGCACATGCCTACATACCTCAAATCTCAAACCAGAGACTAATGCCCAACCATTCACACATTACACACTGTCAGGTTATACTTCACCTTCCATTCTTGTTTATTCTAAATGTCATTTGTCTTCTACTGACTTTAAAGCCAAGTGTGTGTTTTGTTACTTTGATCGATGTCACCCTCCTCCCTGAAAAAAAACCCTGCAATACTCTATGTAGTGAACATCAAAATATTTTTCAGCTGCTGCAGTGTGAAATGGTCAATTGACTGCTTCTGATGCTCTTGTATTTACTGTATATGCCTGCATTTTACACAGATGTGTACAAGAACTGAGATCCAGTCTCCCAGCTTATCAGTTTGAGATTCTGTTACAGGGTCAAGATCACGATAAATGAAAATTAGCAGCCCACATTAAAATATGAATTGAGGCAATTCTGAAAAGGTGAAAAAGGCTGGCATTTAACAGAGTCTAATAGAATAAAACACAGAATACACCTTGAAAGAGAGACAGTATGATAGTGATGCAGGATTTCATGCTTGGCAAGGGTGGGGATACCCTCTTTCTTTTCTCTTACACACTCTCTCTGCCATCCCCTTCTCTTTTTCTCCCTTCTTTTCACTTCCTCCCCACCCAGCAGGTTACTGCAAGGAGGACTCATCATGTTTGCCAGAAGTCTGAACAGATTGCTGCAGAGGACTTTTGAAATTAGGCCAAGGGACCTGTGAAATTAGGCCAAGAGCTCCATGAGTCCTGTGGCTGTAGGTTGCACATGCCACAATAAGTTGTGTATCTGAGTTGCACACACAGCAGAAGTTGAGATCTTTAGGGAGAAACAAATATGAGCCATCTGTGCAGCTCATGAAAATGGACGTGGTTTCATTCTGTGATTGTCAAGGGTGGCTACAGAAGTCTGACTCCTGGTATCTGCAGCTAGAACTGAAGACTAACTATGTAATTTCCTGCCACTACCATCAAGAAACCCTGGAAATTGGAATTCAGTGAGGCAAGCAAGAAACACTATCAGAAAACAGCAATTAATCCAATATTAAAACTGGTGTGCGGCTAGAGTGCAAATGAACCCCAAATCTTTGTGCAGGGGGCAGGGCATTAAAACTGTGCCATCGGATTTTTTAAAAAATCAGTCTGTTCACTGAGCCATTGAATCATTCATCAATTATCTTTCAATAAAATGTACAAATAATGCCATTTGTAATACAAAAAGAAACACGGTGCTACTATTTAATTAGCAAATGCCCCTACATTCGTGTTTAATATTTTCATTCTGTGCCAGAGTTAGTTTCAAATAACCTTTCCCCCCATCAGATCAGCAAATGTGCCCTTATCTTGCACAGCAATTTATCTTTTTAAAATGCCCACATCCATTACTGAAGCCATAGTTAATGAATCTATCCATTAAAGCTTGCGGCCCTTTACAGGAAACATTGCCTTGTCTTGGAGACGCATGAAATCAAGTGGGGGATTATAACCCGTTGCGACCCGCATATCCACTTCACTTCCCCGCCAGTCTTGAGAAAACTTGGAGTGGTTTGCTGTGGTTTGCAGAAATGCCACTGGAGCTTTGGGCTTAATAACATTTGACCTCAGGGCATGTGCAAGCTTGCTGGTGGGCGCAGGTTGATCCACAGCCCTGTTGAACAGAGCTTGGATTTAAGCTTTCTACATTTACTGCACCTCAGCTGCCCTGACACTAGTTTAAATAAAAGGTGCTTGACTTTATTGGGATGCAACACGATTTGCCTGAGGGAGCTATTCCTCTCTGAATGAAAAGCTTTATTAAAAGGTGGGTGGAATGCTGGCAAGACACATCAGTTTGAATGACCTGGATGGGGCTTGGCATCTTCCACTTACATTGCTGGTTTGGGCTAATCCATGCAGGAAGACAGTGAGGACCTGCGTGTAACTTTCGTTTGCTTTGCAGAGTCTTGGGTGCATTGCTTTTCAGCAGCATCTGTTCACACAGCCAGCAACCAGTAATTCAAGCACGCAGCAGATGAATGGAGTTCAGATGACAGCATCCTTGCCCAGCACAGGATGGTGTTTTCATAGTAACTGTTCCTAGAGGTTTACGTTCCAGCCACAGAAATGCATGCCTTGATTGCCTCAGATCATAATTTCACTGGTCACCACACATTTGGCTTATTCAATATTTGTCTTTCTGCATTTTAGCTGCAGTATTAAATCCCCAGAGTGAATTACCTCCACCCCAGCAGCAAACTATCCAGTGCAGCTGTCCCCATCCTGGTATTTTCCATGTGTATTGCAACCACATCTGCCAGAATTGCCAGCAAATTCTTTGAATTGTATCCCTGTGATCCAGGTTGGGGAAAGCTGTTGTAATCCATGCATAATATCTGAAGGAAAAGTTTGCAATGATGCCCACAAGGCAATTCTAGACCTGCTACTGTCCCCAGCATCTGTATGTGCCTCTTCTTAACTTTGCTTTAAAGCAGCACGATACCCAGTTTAGTGTGGGAGAAGGGCTGAAAATGGGGCCAGTACGAGAACTGAAACTGGATAGTCAGGAAACAGAGACTGGAGCAGCCTGTTGGGGGGTGCTGCTGAAAAGCTTGCTTGTTTATCATGAAGGATAAGGGTGAAGCTAGCAAGGAAGCAGCTTCTTGGTCTTTTGCCTTGACTAGTATTGGTGTCAATAGAAGAGAATATCTGTAGCTCAGGGTTGAACTATGGAGTCCTTGGTGCTCTCTGAGCTTGGTTGTTTGCTTGCAGACGTTTCATTAACCAACTATGTAACATCATCAATGCCCTGTGCACTAGTTACCTAGTTGGGTAATGAAACATCTGCAAGCAAACAATCAAGCTCAGAGAGCACCAAGGGCTCCATAGTATTGATGTTCTCGCAAAATTCTCTCCCTGCAAACTGAGGCCAATGGTATTGGAGTTTCAGTATGGTAGGGAGGTCAACCTTTTCTGGCAGCAGAGAGGTCCTTAACATTGGGTCTTCTGTGGGCAGACTAATAATGGAGACAAGTGGAGCTACTTTTATCTCTTTTGAGGGGGCACTTTGGGAGAGGTGCCACACATAAAACCTATTTTAAAACTTACAATGGAGCTTTGGGTAGGAATCATGGTGCTAATTTTCCACAAATCTGGAGAAAGGGGTTTTGGAAGCCCCAAAATATTTAGTAGCCACCTGAGGAGGAGGTTTGGATCCTCAAGTTACTAACCTTTGCAGTCTGGCATTGAGATCTGGGTGGGATCATTAATAGAGATGTCAGTAACGCAACCCCCCCAAATATCAATGACATGTATTCTAGATAGCCACAGGTCAGAAAGCTGTGCAAAGTATTGCTAGGGATAGAATGTGGATGGCTTTTTACCAATGGAAATTATATTGCCCTTTGAGCACAGAGACAATGTGGTATCTTATCTCTGGGGAGGGCAATATTTGAGGGGTGGAGAGCTGAAACTCCCTCCCAATCTTCCAGAGGGCTGTAGGAGGTCCAGTGGTGTCACCAAAAGGGGCAAGGCTGATTTTCTGGGCCCTTCTAAGGGGAGGGGGATTCAAGGTGGGAATGGAAGTGGCGGGCATCTGGGAACATGGTATTTCTTTAAGAGAAGCCACTATGTGAACTGTGGACTTGTCACACTACTAATGAAATCATAGGGTTTTGTAAACACATGGCACAAACTGGACTTGGGAGCAGGAAGAGACTGAAGACAAAACCAATTTTTAAAAAAAGGCTTGTCCCTAGTGACAACTGAGAGGTGTTCTTAAAATGTTTTGAAAAAAATCCCCAGCTGATGATGGTATTTTTTTTTTTTTAATATACATGAGATACATTTCAGCATTGAAGAAAATGTTTGTCTGCAATGTAAATGTTATAGAAGAGGGATTCAAGGGAAGTTAATTTGCATGAGTATTGATTCATGTTTCTGTGTTTACCAGACCAGTGAACAGTTAAGCTCTAGCAGCTGTTCACTAAACAGAGCCAATGAGGATATGTTCCAGCCAAGAGTAGACAACTGGGTGTCCTCCAGAAGTTTTGGACTTCAGTTCCCATTGGCCCCAGCAGCTTGGCCTATGAAGAGAGCTGCAATCCTCAGTTTCTGGAGATACCTAAATCCCCCCAGTCTTACACTAAGATACTAAGCCGATATGACTGGAATGAGCCATTTGTAGTTCTGTAGAGCAACTATTTTAGCAAGTGTATCATCCAGTAGTTCTTCCGGAGTCATAGGAACCTCTGAGTTATACTCTCAGTGTTAACTGCAAAAGGAGGAAGGGATATGTTTAGGATTAGATATACTGTAGGTTCATTGGCACTAGTTACTGGCAGTAATCCATTAAATTTGGGACTACCTGACAAACGAAAGGAAATAAGTATCTGTATCAATCATCTTCCTTTTTCTGTTTTCACCCTCTTTCTTTTTGTTTATTAAATTTACAGTAAACCTGCATTGATTAGGTTTATGCAACAGGCTAAGCCAATTGTCCCCAACCTGTGGCCCAAGTATTATTGGTAGTCCATGAAGATATGTCAGGGGTCCCTGGTGTAGGTGCCAAAATAAAAGCCCCAAACTTGGGAGATTGCTGTGTGTATCAAGATTTTGGTATTCTTGCCTAAATGGAGATGCCAATATTTCATGAGGTTTGACAATCTTGTGAGATTTTAGCCACTAAACATTTATAATGCAACTTCTTCAGGTTGGAAATTTATACTCTTATGATTTGTAAAATGCTACATTATTATGATAAAAGGAGAAAGGTTGAGATACAGTAGTTGCAGCAGATATGAACATTTACTAAATCCATGATCCAACAAGCAGATGGTGGAACATCTGTATCTGGGAGCATCTGTGCTTTGTGCACAGTCTAAAAAGAACCTTGGAAAACAGGCCTGCAAGAGGTTTTTGCCTGAGACATGGAGATACTATCTCTCATGATAGACACCACTGGAATCAATGACACTAACATGGCTTTCCCAACCTTCCAAATTACCTAGAAGATATTATTTGTTATCATTATATCATTAACTGTTAGCCGTAAGCCATGCTTGGCTGGAGATGATGGGATCTGAAGAATACCAAAATAGGAAAGTCTGGACTAATGATCTGGTTTTGATAAAAGGCTACTTTTTACATTTACAAGCTACACCTGATGCCCTTCAGAAATCACCCAAAAAGAATAATATCTTACTCAACAAATCTGGAAGGACAATTGCCTTATCAAGGGTAATGTTTTAATATTCAAAATGCATGTTTCTGGGATGCTTCCTGCACAAAAGGGGCCATAGTACTAGATTCACTTTTCTTTGCCTTTGACTCTTCCATCCAACAGAAGTCCAACATAGATAGTAGGCAGTGTGCAGCAATAAATTTTTCATGCTCAGGAACTGCTAATTCCTCAGAGGTATGAGTCATAAATTCAAAACCATTTTTTGGTGTCTAGTCATGATATCTAACTCAACAAATACTGCAGATACTCACCACTCTCTTAATTACTTTCTGTTTCCAAAGACCTTGGATAGTTTTCTCATGCTTTCAAGATTATCTTCACAACAAAGGTTCCAGCATGATCCTAAGATTCACTACAGCCTTATGATGGAGGTGACCACATTCCTGGTGGGACTAGGTGGATTATAGGGGAATTGTCTTGTGGTGTGTGTGTGGTGGGTGGGGGGAGAGTGGATATCTATACCTGGGCCTGGGAAGGAAGCATAGCAGAGTGGGTGGGAAGAGGGGAGCTGAGGAGGCAGGCATACCAGTTTAATAAATTGTTATTATTACTATTATTATTTCTTAGGGTTTATTTGGGGAACTGAAAATATGAATTTATCTTCAAGTAATTTCATGCCTTTTGACTACAACTATTGGATCTAGCCTACAAAGTTCTAGAACAGTGGTTTTCAACCTTTTTCATCTCATGGCACACATCTCATAGGTGAGACTTCTGGCTCAGGAAACACCTGCACACCTTTTGTGGCACAAAAATGTGCCATGGCACAGTAGTTGAAAACTGCTGCTGTAGAAAATCACTAGATGGCAGCAAATTCTAGCTCTTTGCTGCCATCTAATAGTCTTCTGGAGCTCCACAATCCAGATTTGGTAAACCTACTTTTGACTCTCTTTTTTTCCTTTACCCATTTTTAAGATATTACTGTTCTTCTTTCTTTCAAATATATAATTTAATTAAAGGCATAAAAAATAGTTACATCTTATAATATGAAACCAAAAAATGTGGGGAAGAAGACTACAGATTTTGACCAGCCAGTTCAAAATTTCCTCTTACCTCCTCCAAAACAAAACAAAGTTAATAGAAAAAGTGACAAAGCTTTTCAGAAAACAAGACATGCAGCGGTCAAAAATTTAACAGCTTACATGTGATGTTTTCATAAGCTAGATCTCTTAGATGCAGTTTTCTAGTTTACATATGCATTTGTGCATATGTGTTTATTAAAAACACTGATTTTCTCCCCTGGAGAATTTACATACAGTCTCTGAGTTTTCTTTTTATTTATGATTTCTGGTTTTTGGCATGTGACAGTCTAAAAATGGCTCCAAATCTTCTATTAAAAAGCTGAGTAAAGATGTGTATTTAGAAGGAAAGGAGAGTAAACTGTACTCCAGTTAATTAAACTTCTGATTACAAATCCTGTGAAATATGTATGTGGGAGTAAATGTCACTGACCTGAGTGGGAGTTTCTTCAGAGTAAGCTGCAGGACGCATGGGCCATTTGCTGAACAGAAAGCCTCTCATCAGCTGCAAAATAAGTTTCTCATGTCTAACTGTAAGCAGTAAATGGTTTTATAAAACTCTGCTAAACTTCTTTTTGAAGAGGAATGACTAGACTACACTAAGAATTCCATTGAAGAAAGCAAGAAGAATAGACGGTCCTTCTTTGGCTTGCTCTCTATTTATTTATTTGTAATAGTGCAGATTGACACTTTAAAGTGGTAGAATTGGAAATACTTGCTCAAATGTTGCCCTGCAAATAAATCAAGCATACTTTCAGTGCCCTCTCCCTTCCCTTTTGCTTTAATTAGCAAAATAAAGATAATTAATCCCCTCTCTGACTTAGTCCAGGAGTTCCTAAAATGTGGGTCCTAGAGGGCACCCCCTCCTGGAGGTTCATGAGAACATTTGAGGGCAACTGCACTTGCTCCTGCTCTGTCTGGACACAGGTGGCCTTTACTGAGCTGAGCTGCTGGTGCTGGGTAGGTTAGTCTGGGCTGTACGTACAATTCAGGTCCTGGGGCTCTCCTTCAATGGCCTTTGTACCAAGTCTGTCAAAGGACAGGCCCGGAGCCTGGGGTATATTTTAACTGCGATTCAGCTTTGGGTCTCAAAGGTTGGCTTGCACACACACAGAGGGGGAGCCCGTCAGAGTAGTATTCAGGAGGGGAGCACTGGACCAATTCATTCACGATTCTAGGGGATCACAGTGCCATTGGAGACCCTATGCCTTAGCCCTCATGTTCTTTACTTTAGCTTCTCTTGTGGTATCTTTAAAATCCAGGTAATTAGCAAACATCCCTGTTCATGTTCTGGCCCTACTTAAGGAAGAGAAAGGCTCTTCCCCAGAGCAGGAAGCAGCTGCTATTCTGGGGCTCTTCTCAGCTTTGTATTATAAAAACAAAAGCAGCCTGACAACTTCCATTTCTGCAAAAAGCCTTCATTCGGCAGAAAGTACACATTTCCACCAGGGCTAAGCAAGTTTCCTGGCAGTCTATTCAGTGAGGAAGAAGAAAGGAAAGGGGTGGGGAGAGCTTGGAAGAAAACAAAGATGTGCCCCAGAGAAGGTGTGGGCTCTTGACTCTGGACCTGCCTGCCTATCGCTTCCTTCTGCCCCACTCCTCCCAGCATGTGATGCGGCCTCCGCAGAGCATTCTTCTAGGAGTTCAGCCCATGACAGGAAAGAAGTCATCAGAGGACAAGGTGAGTCCTTGAATGTTTGTGGAAAGGCCATTTGAACAAAGGCAGCTTACCCTGCAGGAGAGGGAGCAAGGTGTATCCGTCAACATTCTCTCCTATCTCACAATTAAAAGGATTCCTGACCTGGAGGCAGGTAGGGAGTTATTATAGTGTGGGCTATTATGGAGGATGAGGCCCATTGTGGATTTTTGTTATAGTAAATCTATAAAACTCTACACATTCAGAGAAATTGCCTTGTAAGTAAAAACTCTACAGGATCCAGATGAAAGCACAAAAATGAGAAGAAAAGGTACAGAATCCTTGTCTGTCCCCCCTCTCCCCAAAGAAGCAATAAAGCTGAATATTCTTGCATCTGGAAAAGGAAATCACCCTGGCAATTTTCTGTCTCTCCATTCTTCCTGTCTGGCCACATCTAGAGCTGTCTCTACACAATTACTGCAACACCGTCAGGGTGACAATATTGCTTGACAAGCATGGCTGCACCTGCTGCTCCATGATTCAGTAAGAAAACATTTTCAACTCCAATCCCAACAAATGTTCATTGTATAGTTTGAAACCACACCTTAGGTGGTTTTTAAGAGGAGGCTGAACAACCCAGGTCCTGAGATAACCAAGTGGGTGATATTTTGTGTCTTTCTCGCCTCTTGGTTTCCTGCAACTAGACCTGTAGCCTTCTTATCCTCCAAGCCAGCATGTAGCATAAACACTGACCTGATCACTGAAAGATGTTGCAAGGCACTTGCACAGGGAAATGGGACAAACCTCCAAGCTTGGTCTTCATTTTATTGAAAGAGAAAAGTATCCATGAAAAAGAAGCATGGGGAAAAAGGATCACAAGCCAGCATGTTTCCACAGGAGAGAGAACATGGCCCTGGAACCACCACCAATCTGGGCAGCCCACCCCCAGAAAATTAAGTAGGCAGGCAACAGATGCAGCATCTTTCAACCATCCCAGAAAGGAAGGTCACATTTTGAATTTATGTGCCCAGTAGGTGCAGAAAAGATGCTTTCCTGATATTCACAGATCTATTCTATGCAACAGAGTTGGCCATATGCCCAAACAGCTTTCATTACAGAATGACTGACTACAGGAAAGGCACAGGAGGGAATTAATCACTTGCTGCTGACTCCTGTCCACTGGCAGTTTATTGATTCAGTGGCTCATACTCCTTCCCCAGAGATTTGTCCATCAGTTTCTATGGTTTGCTAGCTTGCTCCTTGGCAGTAGGGCTGGGTTCTGTCCTGGATCATTCCTGAAATGACCTTATTTCAACCGAGGTCACTGTTAGCAGTACATCTGCATAAGAAAGGAAGGGGAGGGAGCACTCACTGATAAACTTTCAAGATGGACCAACACTGGCTTGGTGGGGCCTGATATATTTGGTTCCTCTTTGCTTTTGATCTTAATGATCACAGACATAAGGTGTTTCGTGCCACATGGCATGTGGATGCACAGCTTGTCATGTATTTTCCTGGGCCAATTCCTCAGGGCAGGGAGTCTGGTTCTGAGGTTTCAGTAGATGCATGACAGGCTGTGGTTGGGAAGAAAGATTATGTTGTGGGTCTACTGTGCCTGATCCTGCTGCTGTGTGATACAAATGTTTCTTGTACTGCACAAACATGCAGACCTTAAGAACAATGGCCAGCACGTTCTTCCCCATGAAGATACTAGAGACACGAATGTCCCGGAAGAATAACATGTTGCTTCCCCTGATGATGATAGTGGTGATATTGATTGTAAGCATGCTCAGCATTGGGTAGAGCATCATGCGGTGCGGCACAATGCTGATTCCTTGCATACTAATTTCACACAGTGACACACAAGGCAAAATCAAGAGCAGGATATAGCAGTAGAAGAACATCAGGCCTTCAGCCCAGATGGGTAGCCCTTTCTTTTGAGGCTCCCAGAGATTGGCCTGGATATCCAGCACATCCAGCATGTCGACAATAACCCAGAAGAGACGATTGCGAAGATCCTCCTTTTTCTTGAACGTCCTGACGTACTCCATATGCTCTGTAGCCACCAAAAGCACATAGAGAGCCGGGATGCAGATTGACAGCAGAAGGGTCAAAGCTTTGCGGGCCATGAGGTCCAAGCTTTTCCTGTCGGCCTTATAGTTCTGATAAATGAAGTAGACTTTGATTTCCAGCACGAAGACATACAGGAACCAAAGGATCATGGCATAGCCCCGTTTAGCAGTCCTCACTTCAGCCCCAACCCAAACAGCAACATACCTGAGCACCACCAGGAAGCAGATGTCTCCAACTGAGACCATGATGCAAATAGCCAATTTCCTGGAACCCTGGTTCTGTTCCACCAGATAAGCATCCATCAGCACCATGCTGCTCATGATGAGTGTAGTGGATAGGCAGACATGGGGCTTGTTAATAGGAGGGGGAGGAACCATTCTGAAACAAAGAACACACAGCACACATATTATTAGTCCAACAGACAGAATTTCTGTGCAGCCATGGCCCTTCTGTATGCTCATTTTTAGCACTATATATTCTGCAACTTCAGGGGGTGGGGGGGGTGTTGACTAACTGTATCTCTTTATCTAATATCCCTATGGTTGAACAATGCACATTAATCTGTTCTTAGTTCCCAAGGAAACTGTATAGATATAACTTTCAAGCAATGGAAACTGAACATGGACCTTTAATCCAAGCTGTGACGAATGTACTAATGCATTCTTTGCAAAAATTTCAGATATGGGCACGGTAGTACCATGCTTTCAGCACTTAGAAAAAATTTATTGCAAACTTCTCTTTCTCTCTGTGAAACATGGGAAAAACATGGTCACTACTGATTTTCCTTTCATCACATAACCAGTAACTATATTTCCAAATATAATTACTATATATATACCTAATGGCAGAAAGTGAAGAAGAACTAAAGAGCCTCTTGATGAGGGTGAAAGAGGAGAGTGCGAAAGCTGGCTTGAAACTCAACATTAAAAAAACTAAGATCATGGCATCTGGACCCATCAATCCCTGGCAAATAGAAGGGGTAGAAATGGAAGCAGTAGCAGACTTCATTTATTTGGGCTCCAAGATCACTGCAGACAGAGACTGCAGCCATGAAATTAAAAGACGCTTGCTCCTTGGGAGGAAAGCTATGGCAAACCTAAATAGCATATTAAAAAGCAGAGACGTCACCTTGCCAACAAAGATCCGCATAGTCAAAGCTATGGTTTTTCCAGTAGTAATGTATGGCTGTGAGAGCTGGACCATAAAGAAGGCTGAACGCCGAAGAATTGATGCCTTTGAACTGTGGTGCTGGAGAAGACTCTTAAGAGTCCCCTGGACTGCTAGGAAGTCAAACCAGTCAATCTTAAAGGAAATCAACTCTGATTGCTCATTGGAAGGATTGATAATGAAGCTCAAGCTCAGATACTTTGGTCACCTAATGCAAAGAGAGGACTCTTGGAAAAGACCCTGATGCTGGGAAAGATGGAAGGCAAAAGGAGACGAGGACGGCAGAGGATGAGATGGCTAGATAGCATCACTGAAGCAATGAGCATGAAATTGAGCAAACTCAGGGAGGCAGTGAAAGATAGGAAGGCCTGGCGCAATATGGTTCATGGGGTCACGAAGAGTCGGACACGACTTAACGACTGAACAACAACAAATATATATACCATATATTATATACTCCCATCCCTCTGGACAAATTTTGGGGAATCCAGGGGGAGAAGACATCAGTGAAAATGATCTGTGGTCTTTTCTAACCACCATCCAGGGGTAGAGTTTCACTGAGAGGTCACTCTCTCCAATAAAGCTTTAACAGTGATCCAAATCTTTGATTTTAAATAAAAGCATACCCTAGTGAGGGATGGTTCCCTGACTGATATTACATTTCACACAGATGTTTTGCAGAATCAATACCATCCCTCTCTCAAGTTGCCAGCATGGGCTGTTAAATCTATTGTGGCCTCAAAAATGTGCCTCACAGAACAGTTAATGGATAAAATCCCAGTGCCTATGTAACGCGCACTCCCAGGTTTGGCTTATGGTCACTCACACACTCACAGCCTGTTGAGGCATGCAGATCTTGAAAGCCCCCCTTGCTTTCTACCCGGGTTTTCCAGGTAGGTGCAGCTACAGCAGACAAACACATAGTCCTGGTCAATAACCCGAAAATAATTAGGGACAAAACAAATCACTTTCAATCGAACACTGAGGCACACCAGGTTCTTTGGAATACAGAGAGACCAAGTGAATTTAAAGTAATAGCAAAACTTTACAACGTACCCTTGCTCTTTCTCACTCACACACACACACACACACACACACACTCATCCATACTTACCCACATCCTTCTCAACTAGACTGTCAGGCATTAGCTAGAAGGACAGAGGTGCCAAGTCTGGATCCAAAAAATGACTCAATGAGTGGGCAGGCTTCAGGACCTCTTTTTATCCCCAAAAGTTTTTGCTTTCAATAGAAGGTAGTATATGTAGCTGAGGGTTGAACTGTGGAGTCCTTGGTGCTTTCTGAACTTGTTGGTTTGCTTGCAGATGTTTCATTACCCGACTAGGTAACTTCATCAGTGAATGAAATGTCTGCAAGCAAACAACCAAGCTCAGAGAACACCAAGGACTCTACAGTTTTTTGCTTTGTTGATTAGCTGGGACTGGGTTTTTTTCTTGTGTTCAGGCCCAGCTTCCTTTGTCTGATTCAGGTGACATTTTTTCCTTTGTTTCCTTAACTACTTATTTCCTTCTTATCTACCTCCCTGAATGGATCTTCTAGACAAGATTCCTGGCTTTTTGTCCTCTCTGCTTATGTGCCTGCTTCATCTTTAGTTATGGCAGCTTCAGCCTGATAGCACACCTATCATGTGCATGAGCACTGCATCCAAATATTGGGAAGAGACTGAAAATGAATTAAAGGCTAGGAAGAAACCCAACAGCTCTAAACTAGACCGAGCTCTAGAACAGCTTTTCCTAACCAGCTATCCTCCAAAAGATTAGGTCTTCCAGAATTCCCAGATTAGCTACATGCTCAACATGCAGCTGAGCCATTCCCTTGTTCTTGTTTACTATTGGCATATGGGGTCCTGATTCAGACTGGGTCTGTAGGAGGTGCTAAGATCTTTCCTCTCCCATACATCTCATTCCCAGAATTCTGGAAAGAACCTCCATCAATGCCAGTGATATTCTGTGGCAAAAACTTGGATTGTCTAACAAACTTCAACATAAGAATTATCTCCTAGAGGTAAATTTTTAAAAGCACTGATATAAACCAAATCTGGCCAGCAGTGTCATTCAGCAAAAAAGAAAATAACCTGATGGCTTGCTTTATATTTCATATAAAAGTGGGATCATGAGCCACTGAAAAATGGGAATGGGATCCCTTCTTTCCTGCTGTGTTCATATGTTGGGTTAAACCATAATGTGGTCTGTTTGATTTTGACTTAGTGCATTGTGTAAACCCAATTGCTGTGGTTCAAACACAATTGTCTATGTCTTAGTGTTGTGTGTGAACTCAACCACTTGGAATTTAATCAACAAATCATGGTTAAACAAAGCACAGATCCAGTCACTGAGCTAAATGACTTCTGAAAGGCAGATGTATTGAAAAACATCTTGTTAGACTATGTTCCCATAACCATCCCAGGCAGTGACTGCTGTTTCCTGGGCCTCTAGCTCTCACAAGTTTATTGATTCTATGTACTACTGGGGCTGTTGGAACACTTAGGCTGGTGCTAAAGCAATCTTCAAAAGGCTTGCAAGCTATTGCTGCTTTGAGAGACTCTTGTGCCAAAGTAACATCAACAGAAAGAAGTACAGAACATCAACAGAAAAAGCTGAGGCCACATCATAATGATGATGACCTGAGCTTTTGAAAGCAACTGAAGATACCTAATATGCTTTTTAGAGTTTTATTTTTTATGTAATTGTTTTAAGTTATTATCAGTTAAAAACAAGGCTGCTATTTGTTTTTAAGGATCTGTACCCTGCTTTTGGATTGTAATGTTATTTAAGTGAAATGTTATTTAAACTTAAGCTGAATTCAATTAAATTCAGTGCACTTAAATTATTCCTCTCTGCATGTTTAATAGTTTTTCCTCCTGTCACCTTCAGAATTATATTACTTTTGGAGGGACTCCAGTGCCAGGGCTTAGAGGTGGGAACAGGCATTGCTCACCTCCGGTGAAAAGCTCATCCATTCCAATGTAGAGATGGTTGGGCTGGGGCTGTGGTGTGTTCTGTTTGGCCATTAGACAGCTGGTTTTTAGGTTGAACGGCATCACATTTTAAGCAACATTACTCCATCTCATTACTGTGAAGTGACTTAGGGTTTGAAGCATATGCCTTACACATACACCCTTGCAAATCTAAATTGACATCTTCACCCTACTGCCTCAGTGATACAATAGAATTAGATTTGTATAGCTGAAGAATGGATAATAATAGTTAACAGAATCCATTTTTCAGTGTATGAAGACACGAATGGTAAATCAGTAGATAAGCCCATGAAAGATCTCATTCATTTCTCTGAAATTGGATAAAAATTAGTGAATGATCTGTTCAGCACTTTTTAATAAATCCTGTTTATTTTAAAGGGAACACATCTTTAGGCCTTTCTGCTTCACTTTGACTAGATTCCATCTACATATATATGATATATAACAATAAAAACTGAGGTTGCTGTATCTCTTCTCTACACACTTGCACAGAGAGGCAGTTTTAGTAAATATATTACACTGGAATTGCCTTGTGAACTCTTTTGCAAAAGCCAAGTTACTCTAGGAAATGTTAAGTGTATTCTATTTATACAGTGATTTATGAGTGATCCAAGTACCCTTCATTTTATTTTATAAAAAACATTCTGTGTTTTTAATAGATATGCACATTCAGGAAAGCTAATAACTTTCAAAACCAGTACAAAATTAAATCATTCAAATGAAGAACAAAGAAGGCAAAAGAAATATTGTAGATAAGTTCCACATCTCCCATGGTTAGTTTTGGCTTGGAATGTTTTGTGAATGGAATCAATGAGGTTTATGGCTCAGTGGGATGTACAAACCCAGCATGCGCACGCACACGCACACACACACACACATATGTCACATTTGTAGATTCCTGTGACTTAGTTAGGAAACCAATTAAGTAACCCATGACTTAGCACTACTGCAAGCTGGGGTCTTCCAAAGTTTGGACACAATTCTCAGAACTGACCATGTTGCCTTGGGATTCTGGGAATTGCATTTCCAATACAGTATAGGGAAAGTGTGTACAGAATGCCAGGCAGGTTTAGTGTGTCATGTTAAGTCTCACTTAAGGATGTCCTGTGATTTCTTCAGTCTGTTTAAAGTTTCATGCAATGCAATTCATGTACAATTGGGGAGCATATGCCTCCTAGGAGATAGGGGAGTCTACAACTGAGCATACATGCATAGGATGAGCCTAGTGATCACTATGTAGGGCCAGCTCTCAGGACTCGTAGTTAAATGGTAGCAACTGGGCTATGATCTTTGAAGGGAGTATTGAGGATTAGCTCAGTGTTGCACTTTAGAGGACAGCTCATGGCATTCAAAACTGCAGAAGTGGGACGCTGTGAGAACTACCAAAAAGAAGAAAAAAGCAAGGAAAGAAGCAGCTGAGACTACAGACAATGGCAGAAGACAACAAAGCACATACAAACGGAACTGGGATTGAGGCTGCTAGGAAGCCTGACTGGGGAGAAAAATGCCAGATGAGCCACTGAAGAAAGGGTTGCTTAAGATCTGGTGTTTTTCTTCCATGCTTCTGTGCAAGAAAAATACATGCAAAACCTATATATAAATTATTTTCCTATTCTGTCCACTGATCTTTCCTATGATTAATCCTCACTGCTGTTTATATAAATCCATAGCTTAAGTTGCCAGAAGCCCCAAGTAAAAGCAAGAATTTATGCTTCTTTCATGTGTAACTGGTTTTTAAGAGCAACTTGTTAGGTACTTCTGTATCACAACTTTAAGTAGGAGGCAATAAAATACTGTCACCAGCCCTGACCTTAAGTAGTTGAGCTAATATGCTTCTCTAGCTCAGAGACAGGCCTAGGTTAATTAGTTCTAAAGGAGATACAGGTGAAACTCGAAAAATTAGAATATCGTGCAAATGTTCATTTATGTCAGTATGGCAACTCAAAAGGTGAAACCAATATATGAGATAGATGCATTACATGCAAAGCGAGATATGCCAAGCCTTACTTTGGTATAATTGTGATGATTATGGCGGACAGCTTATGAAAACCCCAAATTCACAGTCTCAGAAAATTAGAATATTACATGACATCAATAACACAAGGATTGGAAATAGAACAAGATTGGACCTCTGCAAAGTATAAGCATGCATATGTACTCAGTACTTGGTTTGGGCCCTTTTTGCAGCAATGACTGCCGCAATGCGGCGTGGCATGGATGCTATCAGCCTGTGGCACTGCTGAGGTGTTATGGAAGACCAGGATGCTTCAATAGCGGCCTTCAGCTCCGCTGCATTGTTCGGTCTCATGTCCCTCATCTTTCCCTTGGCAATGCCCCATAGATTCTCTATGGGGTTCAGGTCAGGCGAGTTTGCTGGCCAATCAAGCACAGTAATCCCATGGTCATTGAACCAGGTTTTGGTACTTTTGGCAGTGTGGGCAGGTGCCAAGTCCTGCTGGAAAATGAAGTCAGCATCCCCATAAAGCTCGTCTGCGGAAGGAAGCATGAAGTGCTCCAAAATCTCCTGGTAGACGGCTGCGTTGACCCTGGACTTAATGAAGCACAGTGGACCAACACCGGCAGATGACATGGCTCCCCAAATCAACACAGACTGTAGAAACTTCACATTGGACTTCAAGCATCATGCATTGTGTGCCTCTCCATTCTTCCTCCAGACTCTGGGTCCTTAGTTCCCAAATGAGATGCAAAAGTTGCTCTCATCAGAAAAGAGGACTTTGGACCACTGGGCAACAGACCAGTTCTTTTTTTCTGTAGCCCAGGTAAGATGCTTCTGATGTTGTTTGTTGTTCAGGAGCGGCTTGACAAGAGGAATACGACATTTGAAGCCCATGTCCAGGATCCGTCTGTGTGTGGTGGCTCTTGATGCACTAACTCCAGCCTCAGTCCACTCCTTGTGAAAGTCCCCAACACTTTTGAATGGCCTTTTCCTGACAATCCTCTCCAGGCTGCGGTCATCCCTGCTGCTTGTGCACCTTTTTCTACCACACTTTTCCCTTCCACATAACCTTCTATTGATGTGCTTTGATACAGCACTTTGGGAACATCCAACTTCTTTTGCAATTACCTTTTGGGGCTTTCCCTCCTTATGGAGGGTGTCAATGATAGTTTTCTGCACAACTGTCAGGTCAGCAGTCTTCCCCATGCTTGTGATTCCTACTGAACCAGCCTGAGAGACCCTTTAAAGGCTCGGGAACCCTTTGCAGGTGTTATGGATTCATTAGCTATTAGAGTGGGACACTTTGAGCCTAGAATATTGAGATTTTGGAGCACTTCATGCTTCGTTCCGCAGACGAGCTTTATGGGGATGCTGACTTCATTTTCCAGCAGGACGTGGCACCTGCCCACACTGCCAAAAGTACCAAAACCTGGTTCAATGACCATGGGATTACTGTGCTTGATTGGCCAGCAAACTCGCCTGACCTGAACCCCATAGAGAATCTATGGGGCATTGCCAAGAGAAAGATGAGGGACATGAGACCGAACAATGCAGCGGAGCTGAAGGCCGCTATTGAAGCATCCTGGTCTTCCATAACACCTCAGCAGTGCCACAGGCTGATAGCATCCATGCCACACCGTATTGCGGCAGTCATTGCTGCAAAAGGGGCCCAAACCAAGTCCTGAGTACATATGCATGCTTATACTTTGCAGAGGTCCGATATTGTTCTTTTTCCAATCCTTGTGTTATTGATGTCATGTAATATTCTAATTTTCTGAGATTGTGAATTTGGGGTTTTCATAAGCTGTCCGCCATAATCATCACAATTATACCAAAGTAAGGCTTGACATATCTCGCTTTGCATGTAATGCGTCTATCTCATATATTGGTTTCACCTTTTGAGTTGCCATACTGACATAAACGAACATTTGCACAATATTCTAATTTTTCGAGTTTCACCTGTATGTAGACCAACATTGCCCCATGTATTTACAAACAGGTTAAGATGGCTTATGACTGGAATAGAGGCTAAATACATCTCATACAATCCAGGGTGGTGGGGTTCCTTTGAAGCATCCCACATAAAAAAAGGGGCAGTGCTCTGGTCGCATAGTCGCAGCCACTCTCTTGCCTCTTTTGAAGCCCCTCTACAGACCCCCTTGCTCCTTAGCCCGCTCTACTGGTTCAGCCTCTAGGAGAGGGTTTATGAATTCAGGACTATGTGAAAGAGAATCATTTATTCAGAAAAGAACAAGCTTGTAAGGAAGTAAAAGAAGCAGAAAAATGTACCATAATGTATATACTTTGCTAAGTTATGTAGCAAAGGCCAAAAAAAGAAGGGAACGACAACTGGAGCAACAAAATACTGCTTTGAAAGAGTCCCACCTTAGAAAGTGAATCCTCTTCTTTGGCTTCACAAGGGCTATTCTAGCATTTGATCCAACACAATGAGGTACATTATAAGCTACAAAGCAAGACAAAAGTCAGCTTCCTTTGATTTAGAGGGAAGTAGCAGCAGAAAACCATGCAATTTAGAACCAACAGACTTTGATTAAAATTTGAACTTTGGAACCATAATTTATGTCATGGAAAGAGGCCATGTTAAAAAAAATCTGATCTGAGCAATTAGTCTGGGACTCCAGAAGCTCCTCAGGTGGTTGCTAAGTGGAATGAAGCCTTTTGATCAAAAACAAAGGACATTATGTTTTTAGGGGTCTTAAATCTAATGCCTGACTGTCTGGATTCCATTAAACCGGAGCCAAGAAAAAATTAAGCCTCCAACAAAGAAAGATGGGTCCAAGATACAGTATCATCATTTGGTAAAAGTAATACAATTTTTTCATGTAATATATTGTTTCTTTATCCATGGTGCAACTCCATTGTTCATATTTATTCGATTAATAACATTGGGATTAGATTAAGAACATACCGTATGGGGTTAGGAATGTGTAAGATGTGAATGTAAAAACAGCCACTGTGAAATATTTTTCCCAAATTGTCAGTGCATCTCGCTTGTCACTGGTGACTCTGATGCTGCTGTCAGTCATATATTGCTTTCATATAGCCCATCTGATGGTAAATCATGTAGCCTGCTCTAGTTTATTAAAGCAACATCACTCAAACTTAACTAAGAAATGTGTAGCCAGTAAGTAGAAAATTTAACTTTGGATCTCACAGAAGTAGGAAGAGACAAGTGCTAATTTTAATAAGTGATGTATTTTTAAGTGTTTCTTTCCTACATTTGCATCAAAAGGTCTTCTTTTGGTTGTGGTCACCCAACATGCAAAATCATAGTTTGCTTTACCATAATTTATTAAAATAAACCATAACTGGTTGACTCCACAGAACACAATAAATTATAAAGCACAATCTACAAACCTTAATGTCTGGATTCATACATTAGATTTAAATGAACACAACAGAGCAGAGCAGAAAATCACCCAGAAGCTGGGCTGAACATTACATCATTAGGGGATTAATATTTAGAGCCAAATTTCTATCCTCTCATGTGGATCATATACTTGTTCATGAGCCAATCCATGCAATGACTTCTACTAAACAATACACCAAGCATCAAAAAATTCTGCCTGTCTGTTGTTTCCCTGGCACAGTTTAAAGTCTGAGTGTTAACCTTTAAAGCCCATTTAGGGCTTTAGGTTTAGGATTTGATCTTCTGAGGGACCCCATATTTCAAAATGAACATGCCTGGGCATTAAGTGCAGAGGGGCTCACTTTCTGAGGTCTGTTTGCTGGACATATAGGAGAAGAGCTTCTTCTATATGGCTCATACCCCTGGGCATCTGGACGGGGCAAGGGGGAAGTGACATCATATACATCATAATGCAACTGATATATTGTCATAATGACATCATGATTGGTATGACATTGTAATGGCTTATAGCAGTTGCCTTTGTTCTCAGGAAAAGGAGACAAGACTTTCTTCTTCAACTATGCCTTTTTAATCTGAGTTAGCTTTAATACCAGTTGTAATTGTTTCAATGACATTTTAACTCTGGTTATGTTTTGTACTGTTAGCTGCCTTGATTGCCCTGTGGACAGAAAGGCGGGATATAAATAAAATAAATCTCTATGCACATATCAGTCTAGCTTAACTCACAGGAAATACTGATGGTTCACATTACATACACTGAGGCAATGTACCACTCCCTTCTTCAGCTGTCCTAAAACCTGAAATTTAGCAGTGTAGAGATGTCATCGCTTCTTCCTCTTATATAGGAAGCAGAGTAGGCACTTCCCTTTGAAGGAGGCATTCTGGCTATTATGATGCAAAAATCCAGTTTAGACTGATTTCCCAGAACATTACTGTACAGTTACCACAGAGATCCCATGAGCAACATGGCATGTCTGTCTTGTAATTCCCCCAAACTAATAAAGATTTATCAGCTTTCCCCAATCTGATGCCCCACCCCCAGAACTCCCATGCAGGCTGCTGTTCTATCTGTTAACCAACAGAGTAGAAACCAGTTCTACTCACCAGCCAGCTCCCTTCAACCCTATAAATACGCTTATTTGTAAATTGGATGGCAAAACTTCAACCACAGAACAGGATCCACCAAAAAGATTATTACCTATCTTGAAACATGGCAATAATAGTCTAAACAAAATAGGGTGCTTCCTCACCGTTTTTTTCTTAATTTTTCTGTGTCTTATGCTTAGCTCTAGTTGAAGGACTTAATGTTAGAGGTTTTTAACTGAGTCCAAGCAAAAGTACGTTAATAACCAAAAAGGCAACATTGCAAGCAAAAGGCAAGTATTCCATCTTTCTATCTAGACCTCACCTCTTCTTTCAGTGGCCAGCAGCACGTGCTCCACACACACACACACACCCCCTGCTCAGTTTCCCACATTTCAGAACTCATTGATGCCTTTTGTTGAGATTGAGTTGTCCCTTCAGATGAATGATGGCTGTCCCATCCACCTGCTGAACATGGATCACCTTTTGCTGTTCAATCCCAACTTGAGACTTTGGAAGTTTTTGGGAGCATTTGTGAAAGAGTATGGAAAAAGGGGTGCATCGGCCTCCACTTAGCACATGGTGGAGAAACAGTCATTTGTCCATCTGCAGCAGGGCAGAAAGTTAGGCAGGGTGGCTGGCCTTTGGGTCACGTGCAAAAGGATTTGGATTGCTGTATTTTTTTCACAAGGGGCTTCCTGGCTGCAGACAATGCAACTTATAGTCTAGCACATCTGGAAAGTGCCAGTTTGAGAAAAGTGTTTTATACAACCTATCTTTTCCCGCACACCTTATTAAACATATTGAGTGTGTATGTGTGCGAGAGACGCCTGTCTAGATAGAAATAATAGTCTTATTAATGCTACTCAGAGATAAAAGGTCATGATGTGGGAAGTCTGTGCCTGGTTCTTTTGTGTCTTATTTTATCCCAGGCAGGCACAGGCTAAATGGCAGAATCAGTCTGGGTCTGTAAGATAGATGGGAGAAGGCACTTAGCCCCATCCAGATTATTCTTCCCTCCCACAGCTGCTGTCTATTAAAGAATATTGGTGAAATTTCTCATCAATTACAGTGAGACCATAAACATTTTAGTGAATATACTGTATAGCGAATACTGATACTGACTGGGTGTCAGTATTCACGTGAGAATGCTGGCAATCTCAGGATAATTTTGTCAGTCCTTGGAGTCTACATATGCACACAATCATATCCCCCCCCCCCCAGGACATGTACAAATAAATGTGGACAACTACATCTCAGTGATTGCCAACATTCAGAAGAGTGTCTAAGTTTTCAGTAGGTCACAACGTTTGCCCAGGATCGTAAGGATGCATGAGCAAATGGCACATTTTCCAGAGGTTCACACTTTCACCCTGACGTACTGGTATCCGGCCACCCATTCACTGCAGCATCAGGCCCTTCCTCAGTTTGTTCTTTGGCTGCTTCCCAAAGAAACCCAAGAGCTAAAACAAAACCAAAGCTCATTTAATGGATGATGATTTTGGATGACAATTATTATTAGTAGTAATAGTAGTAGCAGCAGTAGCAGTACAGTATTACCTAGTGCTGGTCTTGAAAGCCTTGGGACTTTTCTCCGGCTCTGGGCAGGGACGGCTCAGTGCTGAAAGACGGAAGGATCTTGAAGCGATCCAGTCAGTTAATCAACTGAGTTGGGGATGAGAGCGAGATCCCTGGCAGAGCGAGGCCGCCCTTCGCAGCCAATGAATGCTCAGCAAGTTCTGCGCGTGGATGCCAGCCCGGGGAGCTGCTCCCAGCCCGCCCGCCCGGCCTTTCACGCCCGGAGCGCCTCGGACGGAGTCTTGCGGGGGACCACCGACGTGCCAATCGCTACGGCTAGATCCAGTCCTCCCTCCACGCGCCCTCCGCGCCCCGGCCGGCTCGCTCTTGGCGGTCCCGCACGCCGGCCGCTTCCCGCCGCTCCAGGGGGCTCCTTTCCGGCTGCTTTAGCGTAGACCGATGCCGGGAGCGCTCTGCGCCGCTCGGCTCGCCGCTTCTCCCCCCAGATGCCGCCTCTCCGGTACAGGTGACGAGCAGCCGTTGGCCCGGCGCCCAGCAGCACCATCCCCCGCGATGCGACCCGGGCAGGCAGCCTCTCTTTCCCGCGGGAAGCGAAGGTCAAGAGCGATTCTCGCAAGCGGCGGTGGCTCACGGGCTTTGCAGTTCCTCCACCCTCGAGCGCGGAACGTTCGGGCGGGGGGCGGAGGTGAGAACTGTGGAAAAGCGGCGCCCGCCCGCACACACACGCCGCACACAAAAGTCCTCGAGGTGCCGGAGAAGAGCCGGACTTCGACTCCGCTCGGCTCTCGTCCAGCCTCGCCTTCGCCCGTCTCCGGCTCTCGCCCGCCTCGGATCGCAAGTGGCAAGCCGCTCCTCAGGCGGGGGGTCCAGCCACGCGAGCTGCGGCTTGGGGGCGGGAGCTCCCTGCCCCTGGCTGGGAAGCGTGCGGCGGCGGCGGCGGCTGCTTCTGCAGTCTGGCAAGCGCCTGGCTCGGCGAGGCTGCGAGCGCTGCTGCGATCAAGTGCGCCTCTGTACTGAGCTGAGTGAAGCAGTGAATTAAAGTGAGTTAGTCAGGCGGCAGGTTGGCAGCATGGCCGCTCCCTCCAGAGAGCGAGACGGACGGAGGCAGGAAAGGCGGAAGAAAGGAGCGGACAGCGAAGGTGGATTAATTGGGCTAATGGAGTGTTTGTCACGCCAAGGAGCCTTACGGGGGGGAGAGGAGGAGAGGAGGAGGAGGCTACTCCGGGACAGTCCCGGGGGGATGCGCCGGCGCTTACTGTGGTGCAAAACCAGAGTTAAATTCCAGACGAGGGCAGCCATCTATGTATACTGTATTTGTGCGTCCGCCCCGGTGCGCTCCTGCTCAAACCTCCTTCGTTCTCATCCCAGAAAGTGCTCCGCATCCCCCACTCTCCACCTATTTAAACGCTTCGCCAGCAAAAGCCAAAAAATACGCAAATCAAAGGATGTGCTTGGCATAATTCCGAACCTGCTAATTTTTGAGAGGAGCAGATCTTTAGGCCTCGTATAATTGTCCTCCCTCATGTGCACGCACGCGCGCGCGCACGGACACATACACACAAATATACATAAGCATGTGAAATTTCACTAGCTACAGTTAATATACAGTACTTTCAAGCTCTTTTCTGCAGCCAAAATTGCTTTAGAAGGGTAATAGATACAAACAAAAACATAACAAACAAGATTTTCAGAAAGATTGCTGTGCCCCAGCTCCAAATTTCCAGGATTGGCACTGCAGTCTAACAGCTCTGGTGAGGGAAAGGTGAATGAAGGCAGACAGAGAGATAATGCCGGTTAGCAGGGTTTATATATGTTAAAAATAAAGATTTAAAAATCTTTATTTACCTCCCCCCCCCAAACAGAAGCACAAGAACATTATACAAATGTAGATGAATACAACAAGGTTATATTAATCCAAGTAAAACAATGTAACTCCACCAGAAAAGTATATAAAAATATGAGCGTTATATAATTTATTTATATATGATATAAAGAAATCTTATTTTGTATTTTAAAGTTGAGATACTACTCCTGTGGAATTTTTGACAACTGATACATAAGCCCAAGTATATGCAGCATTTGCTTTTTTGATAGAAATTGGGACCTTTTCCTTGCTGCTCAGGAATGTCAGGCCTATAGGTATCCTATTGTCTAGCTAGTACAAATTTAGCTACTATTAAAAGGAAGAAGATGGAATCCCTCCAAGCCAAGCATTAATAGATTCAGCGTCAGACTTCAGACGTTGCACTAAGCATGGTTTGTTAAGGAAGCCACAATTGACTAGATTTGTACATTGTGTTCAGCCGAAACTAAACAAACCACAATTATGACTTACAGAAATGTGGGAATGTAGCCAGTGATTTAAACAATTAACAAATCACAAGTATAGAGAGTACATACTCTGAAATATAAACTCCCTCAAAAGTGATGGGATCCTGGTGGCATAATCTAAATTTGCATGTTTAGCCTGTTTGTGCATATCAACCACTTGCTCACAATTTTAAAACCTGTTCTCTGATGTTATTACGTATAGAGACAATGGTGTATTTTCTTTAAGTTTGTGCTGTGCATCTTAATCCCGTTGTACCTGTATATATGTGGGTGTGGGTGTGTATGTATGTATATATTAAAAAATCCTCTTTCACCTCTATGGGTGGTATGTGTCTTCCTCAGTCTCAGGTCCTGGGAGTTTGAGGGTTCTGCACAGTATCTTAGCTGTTCCTAGCACTGCACTCTTCTGGACAGAGAGCTCTGATGTTGTTCCTGGGATCTGTTGGAGCCACTCTCCCAGCTTAGGAGTCACGGCCCCGAGTGCTCCTACCACCACTGGGACCACTTTGGCCTTTACTTTCCACATCCTCTCTATTTCCTCCTTCAGGCCCTGGTACTTCTCTAGCTTCTCATGCTCCTTCTTCCTGATGTTGCTGTCACCTGGTGCTGCTACATTTATCACCACTGCTTATATAAATATAAATATATAAAACTATGCCTGAAATTCCTTCCCAGAATAGCTACTGAAGTGACATTTTTCTTCAAATTGCCCTCCAGCTTCCCCCCTCCTTACATTTTATTAAACTTTGGGATTAACTCCGACAAGCTGAATTTATGTCCCATCAAGCTGAAAAGTGACTACTAATCATAAACAGTGGCTCCACCTGTTTCTGCTATCAGCTTAAGGCTAGACTAGAGAAACAAGGAAACGGTCAAAAAGTTGCCAGAATTTCTATGTGGCTTATATGCTGCATTATGCCTGACATGTATATTTCAGACTATACAGGCCTGGATTAATTATTTATTACTCATCTACAGCTAAGGCGAAGCTGAAATATATGTTTGTTTGTTTATTTATTTATTTACATTTTTTGTGGGTCCTGCCTTTCCTTTTCCTTCTTGCTTTTCATTTCAGATTCAGATGCCAGATTTAACAGGATTTGCGAATGGACATAGACATTCTAGAATCAGAGAGGAGACTGAGTAAAGGTTACTTTCAAGGTAACCAAATAATCTTTTTTAATATATATTTGTAATTGCTTTTTAATTAATAACGAAAAGAAAAAGAAAAAAAGTAAAACAATTATAATAATGATGGAGATACATGTCAAAGAGAAAAAATATAAAAAATGCTTTACAAAAAAGTGAAAATAGTATGACAAAGAAAAAAAGTATGCTATATCGTCATTACAACAGTAAACAGTTACATTCTATATATATTTATCTAATACAAATATTGTTCAAGTACATATATATATTTCTAATATATGTATATGACTATCATGTTTTTTTAAGCTACTGTATTTTGTATAAATGAGTCCCATATTTCATTATACTTGTCCATACAAAGTCTATGTCTATAGGCAATCTGCTCATAAGTGGCAAGTGCAATCAGATCTTCAGTCCATTGAGTAATACATTTATCTTTCCAATGCTGTAATATCAGTCTTTTAGCCATAGTAAGGGCATGGAGAATCCATTTATGTTGTCCAGTTATCAAGTTCCATGTACTAGGTATGTAATTCAAGAGAATATTATCCTCTGAAAATTTTAGCTTTAGTCACACAATTGCATTTATATGGTCCAGTAGTTTAAGGTCCATTGACACTCTTGCTATAGAAGTTAAGTCACTTCCCCATAAAGTCAATTTGGCATGGAAAAAAAGATCAAATCTTTTTCTGTTAGGCATTACGTTCCATAGCAGGAAACATTGGGTTAAAGTCAGCATGCTCAGTTCCATGCCTGACATCAGGAATAGCCAATTGATTGGGGGCCAGTGGACACATGTGGAATTTGAAGAGCATGTTACAGGCACTCTTACAAAATTGCTACCATAGTGGGCATGGCCAGATAAAAACATCCATTCACCAGGAGGCAAATTTGTGAGGTTATTCTCCACTATCCTCCCTATACCTCCCATCATGTTCTCTAGCACTTCACTTTATCTTTTTCCTTTTTATAGTGGGAATGGGGCCATTTCCAATCAAAGTATTGGACTGTAGCCACCCACCATTTCTACAAAGATTGTTCACACTTAAGCTTGTTATTCAATAAACCCAACATTAAAAATTGGGAAGAAGATGGTGATATGGAAAAATTGGATGGAAGTAGGGATATTGACTTTGGACCAATTGATAGATGATGAAGATGAATTTTTAATGTATGCTGTGTTAAGAGATAAATATCATCTATCAGATGTAACCCAATGGCAATGTTTACAGTTACAGCATTTGTTAACAACATTGTTTGGACCAGCAGCATTTTCAGCTTCTGAGAACCTGAGATATTAGAACAACTTGTTAAATCCTTTAAGACTAAAAAACTTACTATTAGTTTGTATAGATATTTGTTATCAATAAATCAATTTGATATACAGATGAGTGATAAGTGGAATAAAGAATTAAAGGTTTCTAGATTGCCTAGACAATGGGAGAGTGTCTTAACTTCTATAGCAAGAGTGTCAATGGACCTCAAACTACAACTTATACAACAAAAATAATATTTAGAATATATTAGACTCCACTACATCTGTATAGAAAAGGATTGTCAAAAACAGCATTTTGTTGGAGATGTAATAGGGACAATGCCTCTTTAAAGCATATGTTTTTACAATAACCTGTACTTATTAAGTTTTGGGAGAAAGTAGTGGACTATATAAATATGATTGCGCAACAGAAGCTAAAATTTTCAGAGGATAATATTCTTTTGAACTATATACCTAGTGCATGAAACTTGACAACCAGACAACGTAAATGGATTTTCCATGCCCTTACTATGGCTAAAAGACTGATATTGCAGCATTGGAAAGAAATGTATGGCCCCATTTATTCAATGGAAGATCTGTTTGCACTTGCTATTTATGAGTGGATTGCCTATAGACATAGATTTTGTATGGACAAGTACAGTGGTACCTCGGGTCACAAACGCTTCTGTTCACGACCAATTCGGGTCACAAACAGCACTGTTCGCAAAATTTTGCTTCCATTCGTGAACGCCGCATCGGGTGACGAACAGGATCCGCGGCCATTTTCCCTGCCATGACACGTGGTCGTGGCTTCCTGTAGGGAGGGGGACTCTCCCTCCAAGCAATAACCACCTCCCCACCCGCCTTCCTGTCCTCCACGCCAGAAGTCACCTCGAGCATGGTTAGCGTTCTCTCTCTTCGTACTGTACTTTGTTTCATATTTTTGTGGTTTAAAAAAAAAAAACCATATGGTTCAGAATGGATTAACCATATTTACATTGAACCTTATGGGAAAATTTGATTCGGGTCACAACCAATTCGGGTCGCAACCAGAGTCACGGAACGAATTAAGTTCATGACCCGAGGTACCACTGTATAATGAAATATGGAACTCATTTATATAAAATACACTGGGTTAAAAGAAAAAAAACGTGATAGTCATATAACTCTGTTAGAAATATATATGTACTTGAATAATATTTGTGTTAGATAAGCATATATAGAATTGTAACTGTTTACTGTTATAACATTTTTTCTTTTTGTTTTCTTTTTCACTTTTATGTTAAAGCACTTTTATGTATTAAAAAAATAAATCAATAAAAAAGTGTGCTTGTGACATGCTTGTCAAATTCTACATGTGTCCACTGGCCCCCAGTAGATTGGCTAGTCCTGATGCCAGGCATACAGCTGAGCATGCTGGTTCTAACCCAATATTTCCCTACCCACATTCTCTGATCTCAGATTCTTCAGTGGGAAGATATGCAGGAGAGGTATACTTTCACTCATGTGAACATGATATAATTCCCTGTGTGATCACAGAGTCAGGGGCTAGAGGTATCATGTGTCTCCTCCTGGCCAGTACATTTCATCCTATATAGCAGTGTTGTCCAAACTTGGACACTTTAAGATGAGTGGACTTCAACTCCCAGAATTCCCCAGCCAGCATACCAAAGCTACATTTCAAAGCCATCTATAAGTTTACTCTTTTAACACACTTAATATTGGTTAGATAGCCATCATCATCCTGGCATGTCAAAATAAGGAAACTATAAACAGCACTAAATATCTCAGGAAACATATGCTCCCATAGTAACATGAATGCTGGGTCAGGGGACTTTGAAAGGGGAGAATTGAAGGAGATTCTCATATGCAGGGCTTCTGACTTCTAAGCCTGGATGAAGAAAATAGCCTCATTTAACATTTGCAGAGGATAATTTTGAGGCAAAGAAAAAGGTTTGCACACATTTTCCTTCTGCCCAATAGTTCTCTGTAAATGTCCTTCCAGTCGCTGCATTCATCTCTGGGCTGACTCTACCATTAGGTAGCAGACTCAGCCTCCAATATCTGTGAGCTGTTAGCTGTGGTATCACACCGCCTGACTTGCATTACCTAAATGAGACTGCCAGCTAGCCTTAAAAGATGCTCTCCTGTTGCTGCTGTTCAACTAAGATGTAATGGAACAAGAGAAAGGCAACATCTTATCCTTCCATTCAGTCACCCAACATCTTGGGCTGCCAAGAAGGTCACCAAAAGTCTTGGGTACTGAGAAAGTCCTCTCCTCAGCAGGTCTTCTGCTTGGGCTGGGGCACAAAGCAGCCTACCCCTTATGGTGAGGTTCATTTGAAAAGATACCATGATTTTTTGTATTAGTAGTCCCATAAAGTTCTACAATGATTTGGGCCTGGAAGACCCAAAGGTATGAGCCGCATCCCATATCCATAATCCATAACGGGACAGCAGCAGTGGTGCTACAAGGTGCACCAAGTGGTCATAATGCCCGATATCTAGGACACTGCAGCCTAATGCTGGAAAGTCACATAAATACAGCACTAAGTGTAGAGATGCTGATATCTGACCAAGGAGATCACATGCTGATACTAAGTATAATCCCAAAAAACTCTCCTGGCCAGTCACACAGCTTTCTCTGGGCAGTACCAGCCTATACCATGTAGAACAGGACCAGCACCTGACTCAGCAAATCTAAATCAGAATTTAAGTGGCTGAGGTAGAAATCAAATGATTTTCTCCTTCTCTTAGATTTTTTTTAAAAACAGTCTTACGGCTCCTTAAAGACCAACCGATTTATTTTCTCAGAAGCATCTGGGAACCATATGCATATAGAGTGTTGTGTGGATGGGTGTATTCATATCGTGCATCATATATATTGTCTATATTTTTATATCCATTTTTGTTGCAACAGCCTAATGCAGTTATGTTTCTGTAAACTATTTTAAAAGCTACTGATGCATGAAGAAACTGGCAGTTTGGCTGCCCTTTAATGGCACCTGAAAATTGCTAACTGAAGCAGGCACTATCAGTACGGTAGGTAATGATGAGGCTGATCCTGTTCTGAAGAGCAGGAGAACTTCCCTTTGTCACGTTCCCATATAAATGCAGGCAGTGTGTGTCACAGGTTAACAGAAAGCCTCAACCAAAGTGGCCACTGGGTGTCACTGAGTCTCTACAGACAGGCTCTGGATGAAGAGGGTGTACTTGTGTATACCGGAAGGAGATATTGCAAGACTTGCGCCCTGCATCTGTGAAGCATCCCCAAGGAATACCCATCAGTGGACATTTCCATTTCCTTTCAAACCTTTGCGTACTACTTTGATGCAGGGAGAATTTCTGCTGGGTGGGGAAAAAGAAAAGAGATTGTTGTTCGCTTACACATCTTATCTTATTTAAACATGAGCTAATTTATAAAGCTTTCCAGCAAGTAAAATATTTGCTTAGCAAAATCATAGCCATGGATCTAACAATAAAGTCACTACTGATATTTGGGAGACACTAAAAAATCCAGGGGTCTTTGCTGGCGTGCATTATTTTATTTGTTGGAGGAAAATACGGTTTAGAGAGGTTTAGAGAGGAAGGAAGATCTATAACCAGAACAGTTGGTTCTTGCTATTGGAGCTGTTGAAACTTTATGAATCAAACATGCACCTTCTCTCTACTGCTATTTTCTGAAATACTGCAAGAGGTGTGGAATTCTGATGATCTTTTATTCATACAACTGAAACTGAATTGCCAAAGTACGGGTGGTAAACACAGTGGAGAACAGATATCTATTATCTTTAATAGCTGCACAGGAGAGAGAACCTTAACAAAAACAGCATTATTTTCTCTTCACAATAGTACACCTTAGCAAGCTATCCAATGCACTGTTAGTTATTTCTTATATATTTCAAAAATTTCATAGAGTCTTTCCTTCTAGAGCATCAAATACATTCTTCAAGAAATCCTTTGAAAGTAGATTTCCCCATGAATTCATTTATTCTGTCCTCAGATTAAAGGGCAATCACACAAGCAACATAACACAACACAAAGGAAGCTTCTGGAGAGCATATCAAGCATGGTGAAGGTAGAAGAGAATTTAGACTAGAGATCCCTAGAGGCTCGAGAGGATTAGCTGAGCCATATAATCCCCCACCCTGCCAGGATCAATTTCTGAAAGGATCACAACATGAGCTGAGATAATTGTATTATTTTGACCTTGTCATTTGGGTTCATGCTTCCTTTGAATTTTAAACTCAGAATATTGGCAAAAAGGCAGTATTGTATGCAATAAAGATAACATCAGATCAGAGATGGGAAGACTTCCAGTTGTGGGAGGGATTTTTATTTTCAGAACAGTGCATTGAATTCAATATGTCTATTCTAAGCTATTGGACTCTGTATTTCAATTCTAATTAGGACTGGATCTGGAGTCAACCTGATGTTGCAAGGATCTAGCAATCTTTCCATAATCTACTACTGCCTTCCTGACATGAGGAACTTGAGCATCTGTAAGCCACAACCAGCACAGTTATACTGACAAGGAATTTAGGAGGTGGTCCAACACACTGAGGGAGTATTAGCTTAGAACTGGGCAGATTTTATTACACATAGGTTTTTGACATACACCTCAGGCAGTGTCATTTTTACTCATCACTGACCTCTTAGTCAGTCTTAAGACTATGGTAAGGCATCCTTTTTTTATGCTTGTAGCTCAGATTTTTCATTGACTTGAACCACATGTGAATTTCATTTTATTGTTTTAAATTAAGCATGGCCCCAATGTTGTGAAGGTTCTCAGACCATCCTTTCCATTGGCTCTGTTGCAGCTAAACAGAGAATAATAGATGCTCCTTGAGGGTCTAGTCTCTCAGATAAGGGCCCCCTCGCCATGGATATCCTGACAATCTCTGCTATTGATTAGACAAATACTAGACACTTCTAGGCCTGGGTCCCTGATGAGAAGTAGAATTATTTGCTTATTAGTTACATAACCCAGTGTTTCTCAACCTCAGCAAGTTTAAGATGTGTGAACTTCAATTCCCAGAATTCTACATGCTGACTGTGGAATTCTGGGAGTTGAAGTCCACTCATCTTAAACTTGCTGAGGTTGAGAAAAACTGATAAACCCATAAAGCATTCCTTGCTAGAGGTGCTGAGGTAGAACATGAAGTTGTTTCTAGTGCTGAGGTTAATGTTTTGGGAATTCCATGCCTGTATATATTTTGGGTTGGCATATAGAATGGGAACTCTTTATGGACCCGTATGCCTCCCCCTTTGGAAGCAATTCATTTCAGAAAAGACCTGCTCAAATAGACATGGTTTCTCATCAGACGTGAGAGAACATGCAAGAGCAGACATTAAACAACATACTCTACTGCTATTTTATATCTCCATTTTGTTGTTGTTGTTCAGTCGTTAAGTCGTGTCCGACTCTTCGTGACCCCATGAACCATATTGCGCCAGGCCTTCCTATCTTTCACTGCCTTCCTGAGTTTGCTCAATTTCATGCTCATTGCTTCAGTGATGCTATCTAGCCATCTCATCCTCTGGCGTCCTCTTCTCCTTTTGCCTTCCATCTTTCCCAGCATCAGGGTCTTTTCCAAAGAGTCCTCTCTTCGCATTAGGTGACCAAAGTATCTGAGCTTGAGCTTCATTATCAATCCTTCCAATGAGCAATCAGAGTTGATTTCCTTTAAGATTGACTGGTTTGACTTCCTAGCAGTCCAGGGGACTCTTAAGAGTCTTCTCCAGCACCACAGTTCAAAGGCATCAATTCTTCGGCGTTCAGCCTTCTTTATGGTCCAGCTCTCACAGCCATACATTACTACTGGAAAAACCATAGCTTTGACTATGCGGATCTTTGTCGGCAAGGTGACGTCTCTGCTTTTTAATATGCTATCTAGGTTTGCCATAGCTTTCCTCCCAAGGAGCAAGCGTCTTTGAATTTCATGGCTGCAGTCTCCGTCTGCGGTGATCTTGGAGCCCAAATAAATCAAGTCTGTTACTGCTTCCATTTCTACCCCTTCTATTTGCCAGGGATTGATGGGTCCAGATGCCATGATCTTAGTTTTTTTAATGTTGAGTTTCAAGCCAGCTTTCGCACTCTCCTCTTTCACCCTCATCAAGAGGCTCTTTAGTTCTTCTTCACTTTCTGCCATTAGGGTGGTATCGTCTGCATACCTGAGGTTATTGATGTTTCTCCCTGCAATCTTAATTCCGGCTTGTGATTCTTCCAGCCTGGCATTTCTCATGATGTACTCTGCATATAGGTTAAATAAGCAGGGTGACAGTATACAGCCTTGTCGTACTCCTTTCCCTATTTTGAACCAATCGGTTGTTCCATGACCGGTTCTAACTGTTGCTTCTTGGCCCGCACACAGATTTCTCAGGAGACAGATAAGGTGGTCTGGTATCCCCATCTCTTTAAGAATTTGCCACAGTTTGTTGTGATCCACACAATCAAAGGCTTTTGCATAGTCAATGAAGCAGAAGTAGATGCTTTTCTGGAACTCTCGTGCTTTCTCCATGATCCAGCGAATGTTGGCAATTTGATCTCTAGTTCCTCTGCCTCTTTGAAACCCAGCTTGTACATCCGGTAGTTCTCGGTTCACGTACTGCTGAAGCCTAGCTTGTAGGATTTTGAGCATAACCTTGCTAGCATGTGAAATGAGTGCAACTGTGTGATAGTTTGAGCATTCTTTGGCATTGCCCTTCTTTGGAATTGGAACGTAAACTGACCTTTTCCAATCCTGTGGCCACTGTTGCGTTTTCCAAACTTGCTAGCATATTGAGTGCAGCACTTTAACAGCATCGTCTTTTAGTATTTTAAATAACTCAGCTGGAATACTGTCATCTCCACTAGCTTTGTTGTTAGCAATGCTTCCTAAGGCCCACTTGACTTCACTCTCTAGGATGTCTGGCTCAGGGTCAGTGACCACACCAGCATGGACATCAGGGACATTAAGATCTTTCTTGTATAGTTCTTCTGTGTATTCTTGCCACCTCTTCTTAATCTCTTCTGCTTCTGTTAGGTCCCTGCCTTTTTTGTCCTTTATCGTGCCCATCTTTGCACTAAACATTCCTTTGATATCTCCAATTTTCTTGAAGAGATCTCTAGTCTTCCCCATTCTATTGTTTTCTTCAATTTCTTTGCATTGTTCATTTAAGAAGGCCTTCTTATCTCTCCTTGCTATTCTCTAGAAATCTGCATTCAGTTGCTTATATCTTTCCCTTTCACCCTTGCTTTTCGCATTCCTTCTTTCCACAGCTATTTGTAAAGCCTCATCAGACAGCCATTTTGCTTTCTTGCATTTCTTTTTCTTTGGGATGGTTTTAGTTGCTGCCTCTTGTACAATGTTACAGACCTCCGTCCATAGTTCTTCAGGCACTCTGTCTACCAAATCTAATCCTCTAAATCTATTCATCACCTTCACTGTGTACTCACATGGAATATGATCTAAGTCATACCTGAGTGGTCTAGTGGTTTTCCCTACATTCTTCAATTTAAGCCTAAATTTTGCAGTAAGAAGCTCATGATCTGAGCCACAGTCAGCTCCTGGTCTTGTTTTTGCCGTCTGTATAGAGCTTCTCCATCTTTGGCTGCAAAGTATGTAATCAATCTGGTTTCAGTATTGACCATCTGGTGATGTCCATGTGTAGAGTCGTCTCTTGTGTTGTTGGAAAAGAGTGTTTGCTATGACTAGCTTGTTCTCTTGAGAGAACTCTATTAGCCTTTGCCCTGCTTCATTTTGTACTCCAAGGCCAAACTTGCCTGTTATTCCGATTACTCCTTGACTTCCTACTTTAGCATTCCAATCCCCTATGATGAAAAGGACATCTTTTTTTGGTGCTAGTTCTAGAAGGTGTTGTAGGTCTTCATAGAACCGGTCAACTTCAGCTTCTTCGGCATCAGTGGTTGGGGCATAGACTTGGATTACTGTGATGTTGAATGGTTTTCCTTGGATACGCACTGAGATCATTCTGTCGTTTTTGAGGTTGTACCCCATTACTGCCTTTCCCACTCTCTTATTGACTATGAGTGCCACTCCATTTCTTCTAAGGGTTTCTTGCCCACAGTAGTAGATATAATGGTCACCTGAATTAAATTCACCCATTCCCGTCCATTTCAATTCGCTGATTCCCAAGATGTCGACGTTCAATCTTGTCATCTCATGTTTGACCACATCCAGCTTGCTTGGTTCATGGATCTTACATTCCACGTACCTATACAATATTGTTCTTTACAGCATCGGACCTTCTTTTCGCTTCCAGATACGTCCACAGCTGAACGTCCTTTCGGCTTTGGCCCAGCCGCTTCTCTCTTTCTGGAGCTACTTGGAATTGCCCTCCACTCTTCCCCAGTAGCATATTGGACACCTTCCGACCTGAGGGGCTCATCTTCCGGTGTCATATCTTTTAGCCTTTTAACATTGTCCATGGGGTTTTCTTGGCAAGGATACTGGAGTGGGTTGCCATTTCCTTCTCCAGTGGACCACATTTTGTCAGAACTCTCTGTCATGACCTGTCCGTCTTGGGTGGCCCTGCACGGTATAACTCATGGCTTCACTGAGTTACACAAGCCCCTTCGCCACGACAAGGCAGTGATCCATGAAGGGGATCTCCATTTTATATACATGCAAATACAGAATGTCCCATACATTGATAAAACATTGACAAATCTGGGAGAAGTCCTGGGAATGGATATGTAGGATATCTAACATTAAAATGATCCCTATGAGGCCCTGTTTGGAATAAATATTAGAGTCTCAGTTGGTAGTTAGAAAGAACAGGACTATTTTTCTATGGTGCTAGATGTGTCCTTGGGCAAAATGAGATGGGCAAAGGACACTGGTAGTGTACAGGAGGCAGAATCAAGCCATCCTTGGGTGGTCCTATTGAACTTCCTTCTGCTCTGCTGGAGGATTGAGGATAGAGCTCTGCACCATCTAAGCAAGGCTGCTACCCTCAGGTGCATTTCTGGTTCCTGGCCAATTCCTAGTTTGGAAGTAAAATTAAGCTGGCAGACTGGCCAGTTCTGTAGCTGGAATGGGAGGGGGCTTGTCTTGAGGTATTTAGAAAAATAAATCCTGTATGACCTGGTTTTCCCCACATTTTCATGAGGGTTGTTAAAACTAATACAAAAAATAAATCAGAACACATTTAGGTTACTTGGCTGAATTATTCCAAACTATTTTTAAAATTGCTGCTAAACTGCTTTGTATCCATTAATTTTTTCTGGTTGGAATTAATAACTTTAACTGTTAGTGCTTGCATGCCACAAATGTCCCTCACAGACACTTTCCATGTCTTTACTCACCACCAGCCACCAATTTTTCCTCTTGCAAAAATGTTTTTAAGGTTATTGGTAGGGTCATCATTCTTCCACCTTCAGCTCGTGTTTGAGGGTGAAATCTTTCTGGCCATTTGTGGCATTAATCCTTTCCAGAAAGGACAAAAAAAAAAAGGACACCGGCTTCCATATATGATATATGTGGGTGCATGTCTGTTTACATACACACAAATGCCTACACTGAATTCCAAACCTTTAAATAAATAGGGCAGTGATATGGAAGCAGTTTGCCATTGGCTTTTGCCTTGATGTTGTTTCAGCTTCTCAGTTTAGCCAGTAGCCCTGGGATTCCCTGATGAAACAGACCACAGTATGAATTACTACAGTACTAAGGACTTGGACAAGGACCTCTGTGTCTGCTTAGTCTGCTGTCCATCTTCTTATTATTAAACGACAGTTTCAAGCCCCTGCTTTTCTTCTTATAGTTCTAAATTTTTACATTTGGACATGGACCAGACAGCCTTTCAAAAAGAACAGTCTTCTGCAGTGTATTGCCTTCTGCATAAGTTGGAACTACAGCTCCCAGAATTCCGTTCTGCCACATTGGCTGGAAATTCTAGTACATACCTAGAGAAAACTATATTGGGGAAGGTGAAATAGGATGCCTCAAAATAAAATAGGGAACTCTTCCTCTGAAAGCCCTTCAAATATAGGACTCTCAAAAAGGACACACAGCCACCCTAGTTGGATGTAGCTATAATATACAAATGAGTATATGAAAACGCATGGACAGTTAAGCATGCTGGAGTGCACTGCCTGGTGTTTCACACTGGTGAGGCTTATTTTGAACTACTTCCAGTATGTTTTTGATGTGAGCATATGGAGAGTCTTGCTGGCTTACACTGAATACTTTGTCAGTGTTCTGTATTTCACTTTGGCCAACCACAGCGAGAGCCCAGAAGCTGTAATTTTCCAACTACTGGGATTCAGAGGCAGATAGCTTATTAGCCAGCCATTAAGTAACCTGCAGCTGCCTGGGACGGTATGGGTTTTGGTACATATATGAAATGTCTCTTCAACCCCCTACCCCACATGAATCATGTACTGTATTCATCTTCGTTAGGCATGACAATTTTTATTGCCAAAAAGAAAAAAAGGGGAAAAAAAAGAATAGCACACAATGAGAGAAGAGAAACTTTATTGATCTGCAAGGAAGGTTTGTTTTTGTGACTCCTGCTTTCAACTGGCCAAGATGGTTTGAACTGAGAAGTGTAAAGTAGTTAATCTGTATATTGATAAGTGAGTTTGATAACAAAGCCCAATAACAAATTCTACCTCTAATGTAGAGCACAATTAATTCCCTTCTTGGCTGTATGGAGGGGAAGCCCCTAAAGGATTAATTAAAGCTCCCCTTTTCTTCCATGCATCGTAATATGCCAGACATTATTCGCTATGGGAAATTCAGGATCTTCTCTGATTCAGAGGTTCAGCTGCCCTGCTCTTTTTCAGCTGTCAGAACAGATTACTTGTAATAAGAATCCTCCATTTGTTCCAGGATCAACTGAGCATTGTTTCATTACTTATTCCAAAACTTGCATGTGCTCACACACATGTATAATACCTATGAAACAATATAAATCTTTCTAATATATAGCACCTTTATTTTAATGAGCCTTTGAGGAACGGCTGCTCTGCAGACTTTCACGGCAAGGAGAAATGCATGAAATGTGTCTTGTTGAGGTGGTGGGAGATCTCCCAGGCAGTTTTTAAAGGGCTGATGCAATTATGATAAATCTTGATTTTCTCCTAATTTTTCTCTCTGGAATCAACCTCCAAGGAGAAATAATGAGAAGCTTAGGATATATTTCTAAAACATTGATTTGATATTCAATTATAAGCCCTGTGCTTAGGTAAGTTTCAACTGTAGATTTAATGGTGTTTTGACTTTTGTTGCTTTTGGGGGAATTCCTGGAAAAGCAGCAAGTCCACTAATTTTGCATGTAACGGATGGTACCCTTTGGAATTCACAATTCCAAAGCTCTTATGTTCCCTTGCTTTTCCCAGGATTTAAACTACAAGCTGGCTCCAAATTGCTTCTTTTATCCTCTTTTATAGCTGGAGGATGCCAACCAGAACAGACATTGACTGGTATCTCATTACAGAGACTGGACAGGGATTATCAAATAAAGGAACATTATCATCTTATGGCTAAATTCTTACAAGGCCATTTCTTACCACAGTCTGGCCAAAATCACAGCAAGTATGTCCATCCTATAGGAAACATATGTACATAATGTAGAAAACAACTTGACACTTAGGAAAAGAAAATGAGAGTAAAAACAAAGGAACATACAGTATATTGTAAACAGTGCCAAGGGAACTGCTCCAAAGGAAAAGGAGGTCATTTAATTGGTTGGCTAATTGGTAGGACTCTATGTTTGCTGTTTTTCAAAAATAAATAATGTTGGAAATATTTTAAAATATTTTCTTATAATCAGTGCATAAGAACATAAAAACTAGAAAAGATAAGGGATCACTGCAAAAATAAATATACAAAAATAAGTGTCACTTTCAGTGTAATAATTAGAATACAGTATAAATGGGGCTGAATCTTCCAACGAAGTTAAATCTTTAACAAACCTTTTTAGTTTTCCATTTTAGCTTCATTCAGCAATTTCAGCAAATCATTGATGTATTATGGACATAGCTTCTATAGGTCACAGAATCTGCTCCTTATTTCATGGTAATTGGTTGCTATACAAGCGCCTGACTACTGGCCTTTACTTTCCCCCAAAGCACTGCTCAACTCTCCTCTAATGCAGCTTAGAAATTATTCCTGTTTAAAGTTTTTATGGGCAATTTGCTATAGGTGTAATATTTCTGCAATGAGCAAATATCTTTTTATTGAATTACAACTGAGACAATATTTTGTGTTTTCAAAAGCTTGCTGCAAGGAATTATTATGTAGTGAATCATGCTAGATTTCAGACTGAAAGAATCTACCTCTACATTCTACATCAACCACAGAAGCACTGCATGATCCATAGAAACATTAGCTTAGCAAGTTCTGCAGCAGAAAAAGGAGATCAAGATAAAAACAATGCAAAAGTCAATCAGGGCTCTACTCAGAGACTTATATAACCTGGGGGTTTCTGAATGCTTTGAGGGAGTTTCTGGCTGCTAGAGCTGATGATCTCATTGAGATCATCTATGGAATGATGAGGCAAGATCTTGATTGATTATGTGCCATCAAGTTGTTTTTGACTGCTGGTGACCACATTGATAGATTTTCTCCGTGACAATCTATCCCTAACCTGTTCTATCAAGTCTCCCAATGATGCAGTCATCGCCACTATAGCTGAGTCCATCTACCTTGCTGCTGGTTGTCCTCTTCTCTTTCGAGGCAAGATGTGCCATCAACAATAGAACAGGCAAAGGCAGAGGGAATTAGATCAGAAATGTCCATTGCAGTAATAATGTACAAATATCAACTGCTCCTCCCACAAGAAATGACAGCTTTTATTGCTATACACATATGTTTTGAGTCTTCTGATTTGCAGCTGCTGCTTTTTTTTTTTTTGCTCTAACTGCAGCTTTTCAAATATCTGTAATAAAATTAGCTTATCAAAAGCTGCGTCCTTCAAATTCTGCCTGCAAGTCCCATAGTTCAAGTCCTGTTCTGGGTGGTGAAGCCCAGCACTGAGCCATTGCAGAAGCTGATGGTCTCTGTGTTTTTCTGTGAAGCTTTGGGGGATAAACTGACAGCTAACAGCTGGAGCATGCTTAGAGCATCCTTGCTATGAGGATGACTGAACAGGCACTAGAGCCTGTTCACTGATCCTGGATATTGTGTGGCAGCAAATGCAGAAAAGAGCTTTTACTTTCCTTCGCTGTTGCATTCTCAAAAACCACTTGCGAGCTTTTCAAAATGGTTCAAGGCTCCCTGGCTCCAAGAATGGGTTAATGTGTCATTGCACCATGGAGTGCTCCCTGCTACATTTTAAGAAGTGATTAGGTGTCTACTTCTAAAATTGCTTCCCCAGGAACCAGAGGTTTATGACCGATCACAAGTATCACCTTTTGAGCAAGGGAGCAAATAAACAATAAGAGAATACCCTGATTTAACCTCATAGGTTGCAAATTCATTAAAAGTAGCAAGGCTCTTTAAAAGAGGGTGTATATGTATTCTTAGCAAAAAGTATAAAAAGTAAAGCTGTATCAAAGGCGTATACAATAGTGCTGCATATTTTTGCCCCAACCTTCCATTTATAAGGGCTAGTGCATTACTTGACAATGAGAAAAGAACAGATTACATCAAAGACTCTTCTTCTGTGTTTCTGATAATTTCTCCCATCCTTTTTGTTCTAATAATCACTTTGATTTTCCAGCAGTCCAAATAATTATTTTTAGTTTGATGTCCTTTTTATTTTGCAGCAAATTATTTTTAAAAACATATTGGCATTTGATGATATATATTTATACTTTGCTTGTAGACTGGAGTAAAACAATCTTGAGGTTTCCGAAGTATGACTAATAGTGACATTTACAGTAGTCAGAATTTGTATGATTTTTAGGAACCAAAGAGAAATACCAGAAATATTTTTGGATATTATCTTAGATATTGATTAACTTGGATATTGATTAAAAGAAGGCATTGAGGTTTATTAGTAAATATCAGAGTCTTTAAATTCTTTTGCTGGATCTTTTCTATTAAGAATTATCAATAAATAATATCCACCACATTTCTGATATGTGTTGCAGTGTATAGAGAAACACATATGTGCACATGTTGTGCTGTGTTGTATAGAACACCTTCCTTTTTCATTTGATGGCTGCGTTAGCATGTTTGATGGCTGTGTTCCCATGGTTACCTTTAACCAGGTACCTCAATGTTTGTGGCATGGGGGAACTCACTGAACCATAAACCATAAACTGACCATGTGGGCTGAATTTGCAGAACATGCTAGGCTAAAAGTGTAGCTGGCTAGTTTGTGGTTCAGCAGGCCATATACACAAAGGATAAGGAGATTCAAACCCTACCTGTGGAAATTGACTGAGCTACTGGGCCTTGCAGATTAGGAGGTATTTGGTGGGGTGTTTTGCAGGTTGAGATACAGGAACAGATGTTGGACATACATGCCATTCTCCAAATCCACTGCCCCCCCCATACGTGGTTGGGTAGGTGTTGTTGCTGACCAGCTGTGATTGGTAGCCCTGGAAGTGATTGCAAGTAGGAGATTTTTTTTATCATCAATTTATAGGGCTTATTGGGCAAGGTCTTCAGATAACTATGTATATGGCTTGGGATTGAGATTGCTGAGAGATGAGTGTCATTTTGTTCCCTTACGCATCCTGCTTTGCTGCCTCATTGTGGCGGCAATGGGATGTTCTTGGGAAGGATGAGCAAAGATATAGCGCCAGATGATGGACCATTCAGGTCAGATGGAAGAGCTGAGGATCTTTTGGGGTACTAACATTGTTGTTGCTATCATTATGCCTTCAGATCAGTCTTGACTCCTGGCAACTACATGGACAAGCCATGTTTGTGAATTGGCCATGTCCATGTTGCCAGTTTTCTTGGCAACATTTTCAGAAGTAGTTTGTCACTGTTTCTTCCTAGGGCTGAGAGTGACTTGCCCAAAGTCACCCAGCTGGCTTTGTGCCTACATTAGGACTAAAACCAGTCTCCTGGTTTCTAGCGCAATACTTTTAACAACTACCCCAAATTGGCTATCAGCGTGCTAGCTTATGCAGCTAGATTAAAGCCTTTAGGACATCTAGTTGCTGATGCTGCTGATGTTGCCATGCAAGAGAAGAAAATCCAAAGATGCAAAGACAGAATCTCACGGGGAACATGGAATGTAAGAAACATGAACATGGAAAAGCTCAATGTAGTTAAAGATGAAATGAGTTGACTACACATTGACATGTTAGGCATCAGTGAATTGAAAGGAAGTGTAATTGGACACTTTCAATCAGAAGATCATACTGTTTACTACACAGGACATGAAAAACAAAGGTTAGTGTTGCTTTCATAATCAGAAAGGATATAGCAAGGAGCACTTGGCTACAATGCTGTCAGTGATCAAATAATATCCATTAGACTTTTTTGCTATAATATGGGGCAGAGAGAAACTCTAACAGGCTTTCAAGATTATTGTCAGCCCTTCATGGTAGGCAGGGTCAAGAACAAGCATGGCAGGGATTTCAGAAATGTTCTTTATTATTGTAGGGTAGAACAACAGAATCTTGAAAGCCTGTCAGTTTCTCTCTGCCCCATATTATACCAAACAAAATCAAGACAAGATTATTTTGAATTTAATTTTCATATTTTCTTCTTTCTCAAGATTGAATAATTTCTTCTGAAAGTCCTTCTCTTAATGCTTTGCTCATTCCTTCCCCTTTCCCAAAGCCAAGTCTACATTCCTTCACATATAGTGAAATTCTATACAATATGGATGTCAGCTTCCAAGGTACCTTAGAAGATAATCCCTATTTACAAGAACCTTTAGTACTAGTATATAAAGGTACTCCAGTTATGACCAAGGTGGATGGCTACAGGAATTGATGGAATATCTACAGAAATACGGCAAGCAACAGAAGAAGAATCAGTGAAGCTTCTAACCATGCTATGACAACAAAGGAGAACGATACACAGCAGCCAATAGATTGGAAGAGGTCAATCTACATACCAAAGAAAGGAGACTTAACACAATATTTTTAATTTCACATACTAGCAAAATGATGCTTAGAATCATCCAACAGATCAGAGCCCTATATTGAAAGAGAAAGGTCAGATGCTCAAGCTAGTTTTAGAAAAGACATTATTGCTGATGCATAATGGATAATTGAGAAAGCTAAAAAATACGAAAAATAAGTCAATATGTGCTTCACTGATTAGAGAAATGCTTTCAGTTGTGTCAATCATGTGAAGCTGTGGGATGTCCTTAGAAAAATGGGAATCCCAGAACATGTTATAGTCCTCATACAAAACCTATACATGAAATAACAGCCTAGACATAATATAGTGAAACAGCCTGGTTCCAAGTCATCAAGGAAATCAGACAAGGCTATATATGCTCTCCTTATTCAAACTATATGCTAAATCAGTGTTTCTCAACCTCACCCACTCTATGATGTGTGGACTTCAACTCCCAGAATTCCCCAGCCAGCATGCCAGGGAATTCTGGGAGTTGAAGTCCATGCAATTTAAAGTGGCTGAGGTTGAGAAACACTGCTCTGATAGCCTTCATTGATACTGGGCCTTTCTTTTGCCAATTACCTGCATTCCTCGAAAGCTCGTTTAGAGGCCTGCCAAACTATACAGCCCTAGATTTCATCTCCAGGCCCAGCCCTAAACACATAGGGGTGCATGTTTGTCAGCCAGTTCTCTAACATTGGGGAATTTTCCTCCATATCTTTGAAGATGAGCACATAACCTTTTGGTCATGCAGCAGTTCTATTACCCTTCCCACGTGCAAATTTGTGATTAGGGTTGTTCTGACCATACTGCCATCTTATTCCACCGTTTCCATACGTGCTTGCTTATTGATTTGAAAATCCCACAATACACAATAATCCCGGTAATTTAAAACAATCTAGACAATCAAGACAGTCACAACAGAGATAGAAACATGAAGAACGCTTCTATTCGTAGCTCTTTCTTTATTGGATAAACCACTTGTCACTCAAGTTCTTTCCAATCCTTAAAGTCTGCTTCCCCTCCTTATTTAAATTATTCTTTCCCAAGACCACGCCTGGTCAAGCCTTCCCCTTTTCAAAGCCTGCCCCTCGTGTCGGAATTGGTTGATGCTGTGGAAACAGTTTCTCCCCTCCACGCTGGTTGGCGTATCGGCGCGGCAAGGTTTGCCTCCGTCATTCCCGATTGGCTAGCCCGTTGGCAGCCCCGCCCCGCCCGTCCTGTGAGGAGGGGATCGGGGCTGGGCCGAGGGTCCCGGCTGCCCCCCTACCTTCCCTCCCACCGCACCCAGTTTAGGTTCCAGGGTAGCGGCGCGATGGCGGCGGCGACGGCGACGACAGCGGGCTCGCTGGGGTCCGGGTCAGGGCCCGGGGGGGCGGCCGGTAATGCCTTCCCCCCGACGGGCACTTGCGCGGCGGCGTCGGGGGTCTCTGGGGGGCTCGGGCCGGTCCCGGTGCCTATGAACCTCTTCGCCACCTGGGAAATCGACCGCTCGGCGCCCAGCTGCGTGCCCAGGTAAGATGGGCGGGATCTGACCGGGGTCTTCGCTTCAGGGCGGGAGGGATGTGCAGCGCGGGGTCCGGGAAGGGGGCGGATGCAGAGGAGAACCCGGCCCGTGGTGGGCTTCACGGGGGGATGAACGTGGTATGGAGGCGTGGCGCGGTGCGGCGCTGACATAACGGGGTAGTGGCAAGCGGGTGGAGGGAAATGGGGAGGGCGTCATCGTGGTGCTTCGTGGGATAGGTAGGAAGCATAGATGCAGATGTGGACTGGGTGGGGTGGATTATATATCAGTATGTGCGATGTGAACTCTGGGGCACACCTCCAGGGCTTTCTCTTTCCAAAAAAAAAGCCACAAAACCCCATGCATCACTGCGAAAAGAATGTGCATCTTGTACATGCACAATGGAAAGCAGAGGCTTCATTCTGATTTTTTGAGGTTCTTCAGGAAGTTTGGGTAGGGATGGGTCTCTGTCTAGGAGGGCAGTGCCCTGGGTTGGTACAGCCTTCCTCATACTTAGTGCTTTTCATACACGCTAGACTTCTCCATTTGTAGGTGATGGGAAATGCAGTTTAGCACATCTGGGAAGAACCCTCTATGAGGGAAGTGGGCAGTTTTGGTATTTTCAGTCAGTTGTTTTGTCTTGAGAATTTAGGGATTCTTGCCTTGGGTTCCAATGATTGTGAGAGAACCCTGACTCTAAATAGGTAGGCTGATGGTTGGTGATATTTGGCCCATAGCTGTTTATTCCAAAGATAAAACAACAGTATGGATGAGCAGTTGAGCTTTGTGATGGTCCATTGGATCTTGGCTTATCATTCTCAACTCCTTGTCAGAGCAGCTGTCCAGGAAAGCTGGTAGCAGATAGTGACATTTTAAGGATTTGGGGTATAAACTTAATGCTTCCCTAGTAATCCTCTGCTTTAAGTTGGCTTTTCCTAACTTTTATGCAAGATCCTCTTGCCCCAGGGAACACAGACTGCTAATGAACATTAGTGTAAAATATGTAGGGTGGGGGGGAGATGATATCACTGCATAACATCCATCTGTTCATATAATTCATTTCGCCCCGCATATTCTGTTTTTTGTATTGGTTGCCAGGGCTTGTTCCCACCTCTTTGTGCCTCCTTGTTGATCTGAAGAAGGCCCTGATGTCGATAAAGTTGGCTGCTTACAAGAGAAAACGTTTTTATATATGTTACTTGGTTGTTCAGTTTGCCAGAAAGATAAAACGTGACAACTATATATTGGCCTTCTCCAGTGAGGTTTCAGCAGAATGCGGTTTACCTGAGCATGTTAACATAAAAGGCCTTAGACACACCTAATTCTGCATTAGGGAATAAGGCTGTCTGGAGTTCTTGTCAGGTGGCTTGGCCATTTGCTTGAGAGACAGCAACTGTTGTAACTGTTCTGAGAGCAGCTGTATGCACGTTGGAGATCCATTTGGATGATTAGCATTATTTCATGATGTTAAAATTGCATAGCTACAAGGCTGCCTGAGCTGTCCATAGCTGACTACTATATTCATTGTAAGAGGGTCATAAACTGGACAAGCTGCTCCTGACTAGAGGAAGGAGCCTTGTATATCACCTGCTAGAAAAGCAGAATCCCGGGTTTCTCTTGGCTTGGTACATACCAGTTGGCTATCTTTAATGATACACAGAAGAATTTTTCCTCTTCCATATTGTTTGGTATTGACTAGAAATGTCTTTGGAGGATACAAATGACATAACATAAAGCATGTTGTGTATAATAATTAGTTGCATGAACTAATTTTCTGAGACGGGGATGGGTGAGAAAGGAAAGGACTAAGTGGGTAAACAAGTGCTCATGTAAATGCAGAAGAGGGTAGGCTACCAAGGCAAGCTGCTGCTGAAAAGGTTTGTGTATCCATGGGCTCTGTGTCATTCCATGGCAACTGATGGCAACTGTCTCTAAGCAAGAGAAATCATGACTTGGAATCCTGCTTCTAATAGCAATATGAATTGTTATACTCTTGACCTTTGTTTTTCAGCCAATGTCCTGTTTTGCAGAGTTTTCTTTTTTAAAAAGGAAATAGGCACTTTTTCTTTTTTCTTTTATTAATGTGTTGTTTGCTTTGTTATGGAAGAAACTTAAAGTCATAAAAGGTAGAAAAATAAATCAAGAAGGTATCAGTCTAAAGCTTAGTTATTCAACACTACTATGGCTTTTTTAAACTTCACAAGCTTCTGGGAAAGATGTGAGGTTCTTCTTGTAGATTAACTTAGCTCAGTTTTGGACATCTTGCAGGAGATTTATTTACATGCATGTACTTTTTTTATAATATTTGAGTTTGTAAATTATTCCCTAGTCTTGATGTTTATAATTTATACTTTCATTAACAGATCTGGAAAGTGTGTTTTTGAACCCCATTGTTGTAGGGTTCAGTGAACAGTTTGCAATGGTCTGTAAAGGTAGTCCTTGACTTATGACCACAATCAGGACAGGAACTTCTGTCGCTAAGCGAAGTTATTGTAAAGTGAGTCACACCTGATTTTACAACCTTTTTGTCGCAGTCTTTAAGCGAATCATGAAGTCATTAAGTGAATCTGGCTTCCCCAGTTGACTTTGCTTGTTGGAAGCCCCTTGGGAAGGTCATAAATGGTGATCATGTGACCCCAGGACGCTGCATCTGTCATAAATACGTACCAGTTGCCAAGCACCCGACTTTGATCATGGGAATACTGCAATGGTCGTAAGTTCAAGAACCAGTGATAAGTCACTTTTTTCAGTGCTGTTGTAACCTTGAGCAGTCTTTAAACGAATGGTCATAAGTCGAGGACTACCTGTAATTGGTGACATAGCTGTTCCCATTTATACAGTAGTTGATCTGTTTGGCAGGTAAGCACATGTCACAACTTTGAAAGGAGGTGTTAAATCTGTATGCCCATTGTCTTGTCCGAATACTTTTTTTTTTTTTGGTGGGTATAGGAGCCTTCCCCAATCTGCTATCCTCCAAATAGGTTGGGATTACAGGAAATCTAGATGTCACCAGAGTGGGAAGGCCAGCCTGAAAACTGGGTCTGCTTTTGCAGAAGATTGAAGACATTGTTTACTACTAAGCTGGTGCCTAAGCAGCTGACCTCTTATAATGTGTCCTCTTTTTGTTGTTGTTGAAAGATACAATGATAATTTGCTTTGAATTGTATGTGGAAACAGATTCCTTTTTATCATGGTTGATAAATGAGTCTTTTCTTGCTTTGTTGGGTCTTTCTGTCCAATCTTTTGTGATCAAATTATTTTTGTTTTGTTTCATCAGGTGCTATTTCAGTGCTTCGAATTAACACAAACTGTGGTGTTTGAAATACTGATATATTGGAGCACTTCAGGTTGCTTAGAAACAGGAGAGAAAGAAGATCAAGAAAGAGTAGGGAGTGTCATTTTTTCAGAGAAGGCAGTGTTTCCTGCAGTCCAAGACAATGCCAATATTAAATAGCCTATTGAGATGATCCAAGGCCATGGAGGAAGACATCTTTATCCACCCTTGCACAAGCATGAAAGCACATCCTTCCACCTCTTCTTCAGCTCCCCCATTTCCTCCTCTCTAAAAGCTCAGGACTGGAATCATTATTTAAAGTTTTGCAGAGGAATTCAGAAGAGGAAAGAGCTATATTGAGAATGAAAATGGAGAGGACAGAGATGTAGCCAGAAACCCCCTTTATATTGTGGGCCACACAAATATGTTTGTAGACTAATAAAAGTTTGGGAACATGAATGAAGGGGACTTGTGAGGGAAAGGGTCTGTTGTTTTGAGGTTGTTCACAAATGAGTATGTGACACTGTTAATCTAGCCTGGCATTATATACTGCTTTAATTTCCCAGAGCCCTGCTATCTAATCCTTCATCTGGACAGTTTGGAGACTGTCCTGAGTCTTTTATTCAACTTGAGCATTTTCTTGTTTCTATGGAATGATCCAGAATTATGGATAGATGGAGCTGGTAATTTATGGTCCATATGAGTTTTCAGTGTGTTCTCTCATTAGCCCTGTTCTTGTATTAATCTGTGTTGTTTTATTTAAAAAAAAAACTCTGACAGTGTATAAAGCTGAAAACCACATCACATTATTTGGAGAAATGTTGAATTTTTAGGATAATTGTGTTCTAATGTGCATAGTTAGGAATGTGTGGGCTACATTAGTATGCTTTCAAATGAGAACCTAATTAAATTCCCTTTTTGCCTGTAGCTCATATGATATACAGCTAGTCAAAAGGATCATTGGGTGTAGAATAATATTTAATGACTAGTATTAGAGAAGGTTCCAAAACATTACTCTAAAGTTCCTTTATAGAAAGATAGATGAGCAAATGCCGAAATATCAACTTGGAATCGTTTACTATTGTTTTAGTTTAATGTAGAAAGCAATATATATATATTGTTTTTAGGGATGAGTATAAGTTTGTTCAGTTTTCACTTTAACATGAATTTATCTAATTTGTATCTGTCCAATTAACGTGTAAGCTATAGCACAATTATCCTTCACATTTTTTCATGTTTCTGCATTTCATGGTACAGTTTTCCAGAATAAAAAGTATACCAAATCCTTACAGTAAGAGTACCACACATTTGCAAAGGCAATATCAAAAATACAACTACAACAAATAAATATTAGAAAAATTGCATGGGGAAATACTTTATATTATGATAAATGTGTAAAAAATTCCAATTTTGTAACCACTTCAAAACTAAGTAAATGTTTAAAGAGCATGAATTAATGAATGAAATGAAAGAAAAATGATATGTTGTGGGTCTGTGAAACTAAGAAGGATTAATAGATCTGACTTAAGATGATTTGCTCTTGAGTAGAGTTGATGAATTTATGAAGGGAAGTTGTAGATTTAATTATGAATGAAAGGACTAAAATATATGACAGAAAGTAAGTATTGGTATAATCTGTGTTATCTGTGCATATGAAACTGGGAAACCATAAGTTGGTATTAGTCATGTTATGCTCAGGTGAATAGTGATAATGGAAAAAACAGAGATGGGTTTTGGAGAAAAGTATGCAACATTTTGAATGAATGCAAGGAGACATGAATGGATGGGTGGGAATAAGATGAGAAGAATACAAGTAAAGTGATCAAGCCCTTTGAAGACCCAAGAATTAATGAGAATGGAGATTGGTGAGCATCTGCTTAGAAAAAGGATTGTCTCTTTCAAATACATGGTTTAAACATCGGTCTATTAATATGTACACATGGCAAAGAATGAATATAAATCCAGATGTATGATTGATTTGATAGTTTATCATGAAAAATTTAGAGAACTAGTGAAGGCTACAAGCATGATGAGAGGTTCTGAATGTGAGGCAGGCTATTTCTTGGTAGTGTCAAGAGTGGATTTTGGGAAAAATGGACATAGAAAAAAAGGAAGGAAGTGGAAAAAAGTGAAAGTAGGAGGTCTGCAGAAAGAGAAGGTAAAAGTCCTAAGTGAAAAAGTTTCAGAAGATAGATTACTCTCAAAATAAAATGAATGAGGACATAAGAAAAGAGGATGTGGAAACTGCTTGGAAAGGATGAAAAGAATTATGTAACAGTGTCAGAGAGCTGTGTTGAGTTATGCTAATGGGAAATATATAAAAGGATGCTTGATGGAGTGATGAAATGAAAAAGGTTGTGGATGAGGAAAAATGCATATAAAAGAATTATTGCTGTAGAAAAAGTGAAAGATGTTAGCTAATGTGTATAGAGAGACAAAACATAGCTGTAAAGAATGTAGTCAAAGCAAGGAATAGTTAAGATTAAAAAAGGCAGAGAGAACACTGATTTTGAAGGAAACAAAAGTTGTTTGATGGGAAAATATTGATTTTGATGGAAACAAAAATTGAAGAGGGTAAACAAGGACTCTCTTGCAGAATGAGTGGAATTATGAATAAAGATGAATACATAATTTTGGATGAAATTGAAGTGAAGGAATGCTGGAAGGAGTATTGTAGAAATTTGTATTGGAAGTGATATTTTGAAAAGTGGAATTGAAATAAATGCTGTGCATGTTAATATCCAAGAAGATACTGATTAAAAGCATTCCTAACTAAATAAAATCACAATATGCTATGAAAATGATAAGGCTACAGGTACACATGGTTTAACTGAAGAAATACTAAAATGTGGATGTAGTTTCCTTATAGAATAGCCATGAAACTTGTTCAGTGTGTGGGAACATTGAATCTGTATCTGAGAAGTTGAAGAATGCCATTATTGTTCTCTGTATAAATTGAAAGGCAGCAAGAATGAATGCAATAATTACAATAGGGTTAGTTTGTTAGGTATGCCTGGGAAGGTGTTTGGCAGGCTTCTTATGGAAAGAATAAAAGAAATGACAATGGGCAAAATTGAGGAAAACAATATAGCTTTATATGTGGGGGGTGGGGGACTCTGTAGATTAGATTTTTGCTCTTCCGCATATCATTGAGACATCTGTGAGTGTAATGCATGAGAGTTGAGTGTATCAGGAGAAATACTAAAGTTAAATGCCAGGAATGAAATACTTACATATCTGTGGTAAAAGAAGATATATGGATATATGGATGGATGCTGAATTAATGCAAACACAATGGAAAAATTAGTGAGCTGAGAGCATTATGCTGGATGGATTTGATGAGATCCTCAGAAAGAACAGGAATGAAGCAGTGTATAGACATGGTGAAAGAAAAAAGTGATTTGCCAGGATAGAAATGTATGAGGTATAATGAAAAGTGTTATATAAACTAGTTTTAACTATTTTTTTTAATATTGTGCCTTTGATTTCTTAGATTTAGTATGTAGCCCAGAGTCATTGAAAGTTGGGTAGCATGCTAGTTTAATTAATTATTATACCTACAAAATAAATACCCACAAAAGAGTCACATCATCCTGGGCACAGAGAGAACTGCTCCTGTCTGTGCTCCTGTACTATGAAGATGCCGGTCACAGATGCTGGCGAAACGTTAGGAAACAAAACTTCCAGAACACGGCCACACAGCCCGGAAGACCCACACCAGCCTAATTATTATCTATTACTCCTTTTCTGTGCTGTGTATAATATTGCTTATTCCAAAAGGGAATAGAATGATACGCATGTAAGTGTGTCTTTCATATTTCAGATTATAGTTCTCATCAGTTTTGATAAAATCTTCACTTGAATTTCAGCATTGAATAGTTTTTTGGTAGTAACAGGTAAGAGAGGTGTATCTCTGTTATTTTGAATAGCAACTGCTCCTGAGGAAGATTTTTTTAATAATCAATTATTCTGGTTAAATATGGGCAGTGGGTGGCCAGGTGGTATAATTGATTTGCTCATTTTTCTTTGAGTCTGGTGACTTCTTGATTTTTGCTGCTAGAACATTTTTGACCTAGATTCAAATTCAGATGTTGCTGGAGTTCCTTTGTTTGTAAGCTCTGTTATGGGTGTCCCTGGAATATTTTTCTAAATATAACTCATATTCCAAGCTCTGTCTGTGAGTGAGTCTTGGAGTGTACAAATATTAAGCTCACCTAAATACCTTAAGTAGGAAGGAAGGAAGGAAGGAAGGAAGGTGTTTGACCAGAGTTCAGCACTGTAGAACTATAATTCCAAGGCCCAGCATTGCCAAATACTATTTGGTCTTTATCTGAATGCTTGTACCACTGTTGCCAAATTAATGCAGAGAATATTCAGATGAACCAAATGGTAATACATGATATATTGCAATTTACTGTGTTCTGTTAAACGGGTTCACATGTTGTACTAAACTACAGTGTAACTTTCTTATTTTTTACATGATGGGTCAGTGAATAAGCTGTTGCCTTTTTAGGGAAGTAATCCATACTTTGATTAAACTATTGACTTGGTATTATGTGTAGAGTACCTAGTCCTTCTGTGATTTTGTGGCTTATTCTGCTTTGTTTTTATCTTCTGCCCAAGATGCTGAGGAATTCACAGCATTTCAAGTCAAGAGCACCTAAACAAAAGGAGGAAAAACAAACTAGGAATTAGCAAGCAATCCATGAATACTGTGCTCATCTACAAAACTGACTTAGACTGGTTTCTAATTTGTTCAACATACTGTGATTAAACAAGCCATGCTTAATGTGTTGCTCTGGAAGGAATCAGCTGTCAACTGACTTTCATTCATCAAAGTTGTTGCAAAACTTTGGCCATTTGTCTTTCAAGATCATGCATATGCCTTAAATTAAGTGCATCTAGGTTTTTCTTCAAATAATTGTCTATGACATGCGGGAATGGGTCAGCTTATATTTGCTAAGAATATAAGAAAAAGCTACTGAAAGTGAAGTAACATGAGCTGAAAATGGCTGGTGACATACTTATGGCAAAGCTTGGATGCCTTTGAAGATTAACCCCATTATTTACTGCTGCTTGGGAGGGGCTGTTTACCTGGTGAATTTAACTCTTTTTGTAATGTCTAAACAGCTTCCCTTCCTACTGCAGCAGTTGCTTCCTTTCATTCTTCCTTGTTTCTATTTCTGCTGGAAAGCAGGGTTAAATGTATGTATTGATTTACCTGTATGTTTCTGCTCTTTTTTTGGTATGTGGCTTCTGGCAGAGAAAAAGTCATACATGCACATATGGGCATTACAGTACAGGTACACACATTTCTTGAGGGAGGGAGAAATCTCCAGGACTGTTTTCCTCTGTCATTGAGAACCCAAAATGGACAAATTAAGGAAACTGGGTGTTGCACAGGATTTTTGTCTGTGCTGGGTTTTTTTTTTTCTTGTAATCTTTTTTGGGAAACTTCCTAAATTCAGGGTTCTCTTCTTTCTGGGTAAAAGTGATAGTACAGTTAAGTACTATTATTGGCTGCTGTATCAGTTTCAGATCCACTAAATGTAAGTGTAACTTTCTGCTTGCCCCCCCAAATACAGGTGAAACTCGAAAAATTAGAATATCGTGCAAATGTTCATTTATGTCAGTATGGCAACTCAAAAGGTGAAACCAATATATGAGATAGACGCATTACATGCAAAGCGAGATATGTCAAGCCTTACTTTGGTATAATTGTGATGATTATGGCGTACAGCTTATGAAAACCCCAAATTCACAATCTCAGAAAATTAGAATATTACATGACATCAATAACACAAGGATTGGAAATAGAACAATATCGGACCTCTGCAAAGTATAAGCATGCATATGTACTCAGGACTTGGTTTGGGCCCCTTTTGCAGCAATGACTGCCGCAATGCGGCGTGGCATGGATGCTATCAGCCTGTGGCACTGCTGAGGTGTTATGGAAGACCAGGATGCTTCAATAGCGGCCTTCAGCTCCGCTGCATTGTTCGGTCTCATGTCCCTCATCTTTCTCTTGGCAATGCCCCATAGATTCTCTATGGGGTTCAGGTCAGGCGAGTTTGCTGGCCAATCAAGCACAGTAATCCCATGGTCATTGAACCAGGTTTTGGTACTTTTGGCAGTGTGGGCAGGTGCCAGGTCCTGCTGGAAAATGAAGTCAGCATCCCCATAAAGCTCGTCTGCGGAAGGAAGCATGAAGTGCTCCAAAATCTCCTGATAGACGGCTGTGTTGACCCTGGACTTAATGAAGCACAGTGGACCAACACCGGCAGATGACATGGCTCCCCAAATCAACACAGACTGTGGAAACTTCACACTGGACTTCAAGCATTGTGCATTGTGTGCCTCTCCATTCTTCCTCCAGACTCTGGGTCCTTGGTTCCCAAATGAGATGCAAAAGTTGCTCTCATCAGAAAAGAGGACTTTGGACCACTGGGCAACAGACCAGTTCTTTTTTTCTGTAGCCCAGGTAAGACGCTTCTGACGTTGTTTGTTGTTCAGGAGCGGCTTGACAAGAGGAATACGACATTTGAAGCCCATGTCCAGGATCTGTCTGTGTGTGGTGGCTCTTGATGCACTAACTCCAGCCTCAGTCCACTCCTTGTGAAAGTCCCCAACACTTTTGAATGGCCTTTTCCTGACAATCTTCTCCAGGCTGCGGTCATCCCTGCTGCTTGTGCACCTTTTTCTACCACACTTTTCCCTTCCACATAACCTTCTATTGATGTGCTTTGATACAGCACTTTGGGAACATCCAACTTCTTTTGCAATGACCTTTTGGGGCTTTCCCTCCTTATGGAGGGTGTCAGTGATGGTTTTCTGCACAACTGTCAGGTCAGCAGTCTTCCCCATGCTTGTGATTCCTACTAAACCAGCCTGAGAGACCCTTTAAAGGCTCAGGAACCCTTTGCAGGTGTTATGGATTCATTAGCTATTAGAGTGGGACACTTTGAGCCTAGAATATTGAACCTTTTCATACTATTCTAATTTTCTGAGATTGTGAATTTGGGGTTTTCATAAGCTGTACGCCATAATCATCACAATTATACCAAAGTAAGGCTTGGCATATCTCGCTTTGCATGTAATGCATCTATCTCATATATTGGTTTCACCTTTTGAGTTGCCATACTGACATAAATGAACATTTGCACGATATTCTAATTTTTCGAGTTTCACCTGTATCTCCTTTTCAGTTCCTATTTCTGGTATTTATTGTTTCTAGTCCTTCATTTTCTTCTCATCCAGAATATGGGGAGTGAATATTAAAGTAAATGTCTGGTGATAAAGAGAGAAACTCACTTTAATTTCAATGCATGCTAAAAGCAGGTGATTTTACATACGACCACACATTAACATGTCAGATGTGGATCAAACTGATTGGTGACTGGATTATTAATTTAACTATAAAGCATATTCAGAGGCAGAAGACTATTTAAAAATCTATTGTATTTTAGCTATCACACACTGTCACACTTAATGAGCTGGTGTATCCTATATTGAAGAAAACTCATAGGCTAAGAAATATGATTGGTCTTTATGGAAAAATATGATTCCCGTATTTTGTGTGGTCATTTTACAGGTAGAATATCATTAAATATAGTGAGGAATAGATGTAAGAAACATCACTGTGATATATTTCCTCAGACCAAAGAATTTTATATTTAATTTCAGGAAATTATTCAAAGAACATGAATGCTACTGTGGTTAGAAACTGGAGAGGTTGACTTAGATACAGTTTCCAATATTTGTGCAGCCAAAGCTTGTTGGATGACCATATGTTGGGTTTGAATGCTGGGGACTGTACTGTGTGAAGTGGATAGGGTCTGGACAGAAAATTAGGTGGAACTATGAGGAAAAATAAACTTGAACACATTAAAATGAAAATTGATAGTATTGTTCCCTATTTAGTAATTTTCCCTTTCTGTCAAATGAAAAATTACAGCGCAGTCGTAATTTTGGCAGAGACTCTAGGAGCTGTACAAAAGGTTTTTGGGGACTTCATGTGGTCCTGGGGTTTCAGGTTATATACATCCTAACTTTACAGCATTATTTTGAAGGAAAAAAAGGAAAGGATTCCATCCTGAAGTTTTTAGAAGTAAATTAATTTAAAAAAATTAAAAATCCACTGGATCTGAGTGCATTAAAAGAAAATATTCCTGGGAAAGGCAGTTGGAGAAATGTCATCTTACTCTAACAGGTATTCCTCCATTCTTTCCTCACCCCCCAAAAAGTCAAATTAGTATGCATGGTAGTTGTGAGTAGATTAGGGTGAGTCATTTGAATGGAGATACGAACCCAACTTTTACTAGACACAAAACTCAAAATACAAAACTCTTAAAATACTCTGAGCTATAGTATTTAAATACAGAGAGTTATGCTGCAGGAATAAATATTTCAGAAATTAGGAAGTAAAGAACAGAAAGCTGCAAGAATGTATTGTGACCATAAGCAGAAAGTTCTGCTGACTGTGATGTTGAAAAGCAGAAATTAAGTCTTTAGGTCCTTTTAACAGTGCTATTGGGTGGGAGGGAATGTTGAGGATCAAGCTATCTCATGTAAGAGATGAGGGGGATTACATTAACACGACTTTATTGTTTCAGTGAGTTCTCTATTCTTGTTAAAGACATTAAAAACTTTGTATTCAGTAATGGGCACAAAGGGAGGAGGGGGGTGGATGCCAGGAAACTATGAATCTGTGTGAATTGTTTTTTTGATCATATGAATAACCTCTTCTGTAGAATCTTTGAAGTTTTAAAAAAATGGATTAGAATCCCATCTAACTTTATACTTTTGTCCTTATCCTTCATCGTATGTAAGAGGTGTCCATCCAACAAAATTTTCCAGTCTCCTAGATTAATCCACAGGACCTCTATCTTTTTGGACCAGTGAACAAGTTTGGAGTTTTAAGAAACAATCGAGTGCCATTGCAAAGTGATGCTATGGGATGATGCTAATTTACAAAAGAGCTGTTGTGGTACCAATGCCCAGTACTCATTTCACAGAAAAACAAGTTAGTGAAAGTAGAAAGCACATAATTAGCCCAAGACCCTGAACAAAGAGCAGAATTGGAGTCTGAGACCCAAAACAGGAAGAATGCCTTTGAATCCATATTTCTCTTGCTTATATAAGCAAGCATTTTTTGGAGGGGGGGGGCTACACTCTCCAGCACAAAATCCACTCATATTAGTTATTATTTTCTTCCAGGATTACCATCTTCCCGAACACTTCCTTGATATCCCCCCACTTTTTTTTTACTTTCTTACATAGCTCGCATCTAGCATTTTAATGTTGTCTGCAGCAGAACTGGCTCATTTTTCTTCATGGCCAGTATGAAAAAGCAGCCTACAAGCCTTTTCACTAAGCTAATCAAAAGAAGCAAAAAGGAAGCTAGTAACTTTACAAGCTTGATGGTATGTGGAGTTATTTACAAAGCAGTGTTACATTTTAAAGAATAATGGCACCAAAATGGAAAAAAATAAAATATAAAAATGTATCTTCAGTCTAAAAAATGTATGGCGTTAGAGGAGTTATTATTAGAAGAGATATATATTTGAAACAGCTTTTTTTCCTCTCTTTACTGGATCACAAAGTACCAGAAGAGTATGTCTTCTTGATAGTGAAACAGTGAGAATGTTGGATATTTACAGTCTGAGAATATTCAAAAGAATAAGGATTATACTCCTATTAAATTTGTGTTCTTATTTGTATAGTGATAGTTCTTAAGGTTGTGGGATTGTAACAGTAAATAAAATTTATATTTATTATATTTAGAGTTATTTCAATCCAACTTTTGCATTTGGAACAGAAACTGTGTTGGTCTCCCTTTAGGGAGAGAGGGGAAGTGCACGTTTGCTGATTCTCTTGGACCCGTCAATAGCTTTCAGTACCATCTGTCAAGGTATTCCTCTGGACCAGTTGTTCGAGTTGGAAGTGAAGAGCACAGGTTTATTTAATTTACTGCTTTCATAGAGTGGTGTTGGAAGATGATAGTTTTGCTTCATGATAGTTGTATTATATAGTTTCTCAAGACTCTACTTGATCTTCCATGCTATTTAACATCTACATGAAACCACAGTGGGAGATCACACAGGGACGTGTACTGAGCTGTCATCAATATGAGGATGAAATTCAGATTTATCCCTCTTTTTCGTTAAATGAAGCAATGGATATCCTGAAGTAGTGCTTGGATACATTAGGGATTTGTAGACAACCAATAAATTGAAGAAAAAAATGAAACTGTCCAGATAAGTGGTACACTTAGTTTGAAAGACCAGGAACAGTGTTTAAAAGTGCTTCTGTATCCATCACTGTCACAGGAGGCATGGGGCCTTGGTGACTAGAACTGTATTTTTATCAACTTGATGTACTGGCAGCAACGGTATATCAGTATATTTCTGAGTAGGGATAACCAGAGTGATATAGCCTGTTGTACATTCTTTGGCAAGCTCTCAGTTGCATTACTGCAATCCTTGCATGTGTGACTACCACGGAAGATAATGTAGAAACTAGTTCAGAAGGGAATTGTGAAGGTAACTGGGATTGCTAATATGATAAAACTGCCAGTTTGCTTTCTGATTTGATGCTGATTTTAAATCCACTCTTAAGGAATGCCTTCCTCCTTATGAACTTTCCCAGGCTCTTCTATCATGTTCAGACTCTCTTCTCTGAGTGCTTTACCAAATGAAATGGGGTGAATGACTTAAAGGGATATAGGATGTGGTGAGGACCATTTATGAATGCCCCTCCACAAAGGAGGCATGCTGTGATACCTGTTCCACATTAGGCTGAGACATCCTCATCTGTTAAGGATTTCTGTAACTTTATACTCAGTTTGATTTCAGGTGCGATAATAGAGTTTATATTTTGTGTGTGTTTATATGTGTGTGCGTGTGTATGTATAGCATAGAACTGTTTTCATTGGAGGGCTTAAAATGTTTTTAGCAATTCTCTAATTCTCCCAGAGAACTAGCTATTTAGGTGAAGAGAGAAGGAGGATGCCTTATTGTGTGTATTACTGAATTACTAGGTTCATATTTTGCTTTAAGCCATGTTTTGCTGAATAGGCCCCTGGCCAAATTCATATATAATGCTAAGTCATAAATTATGATTTACATATCACAATTGCAAGTTGACATAACATTCCTAACTAAATAAAATCACAGTATGGCTTTACATAATGTGTGATCTCAGCTAATGAATCTTGGATTGTGCACTATAGCTGTGAATACTTTCAAATGTCTCTTTGGCAGCCCAGTTTGAATTTTTTCTCTGTAGTATTCAATTCAAGTAAGTTTTCACAGCACTAAGGTGTTAACATATTGGAAGATGTTCTTTGCAGAGACGGTTGCTTTTATTATGTGAAATTTGCCAATAGTTCAGAATTACAATATGAGCAAAGGCAAGGCAGTTCCGTTATAAGTAAAAAAATCTTAATGGGTTTCTCAGAATTCTTGTGAACTCAACTTCTTCCTCACATTGCAGTTTGATTGACAGTTATATATACTGGCATGTGGAATCCTGGTTTTGCTAATAGTTTTGTCAGTTTGCTCATACTTCACTCAACTGTTTTTTCCTTCTAAATGACACATGCATATTTTTATTCATCACCTTATTAATTAGTTTTGGTAATAACTATTTATTAAGATCTACTCTGATTATGTGGGAGGAAGAATCTTCTTAGTAACATAAGAGAGAACAGCCAATTTGTGCCTTTGACAGCCAATTTCTGCTTCAGAGTCACAGCTTAGTTTTCTCCAAAGTTACAGCTTAGTTCTCACTTTCACTCTGAAGGAGAAAAGTGCATTTGTCTTCAATATACGTGGCTTTAATGTGGCAAGAGCACTTACAAATTAGTCCTACTCCTCTCCACTTTTTGCCTCCATTTTCACTTGAAAGGGACGAGGGAAGCCTCATCCACTTTTATGCTTGTCCATGTGCTGGATTTAACACTTTATATTTTGGACTTCAGTTTTTAAGAAGTTCTAGCAGGAGATGGTGCTTTAAAAGACAGTGCACTTCACCCCCAGAGGCCCTGAAGAACTGGGAGTCACCCACTTGGAAAAGGTCAGTTAGCTCATCCATTCCAGGGCTGTGCAGGGTGTGTATTGTGAACTAATCGTGTATCCCAGCCATGAAATTTAAGCGTTTACAGCAGTAGCCAAAAAAAGCTGCTTGTCAAAGGTCTACTGTGTCTGTAGTTTGAAAGGGCCCTTGCTCCCACACAGCTGAATGGGGCGAACAGTGGTGGGTGCGTTTCTCCACCCTCAGCCTGGGGAAAAGATTCCCAGCTCTTTTTCTCTAGACATACTGATTCTCCCTGGCTGCAATTCTCTTGTCTTTTTAATAGAAAGCTAAATTTATCCAATTACTGCTTTTATAGATTTGTTATTTGTGATTTTAATTGGGGGATATTTATATTTTTATTGTTTTTATTGTCTTGGCTTTTAATTGTAAGCCGCCCAGAGTCACCCTCTGGGGGAGATGGGCGGCATATAAATTTAATAATAAATAAAAACACAAAAAAAGTTTTTATTTTAAAGCAGAAGTGGACAAGTAGTAGTGTTGGACCACATACAGCTCTCGTCATGTTCAGTGTGCTGTGTGAACAGTCAATTCAGACATCCAGCAAGAATTATAATTTCTCACTCCTCCCCCACTTCAGGCTGCTGGATCTGAGGAAGGATGTGATTCCAGCCCCGGTTGCTCTGTACCCCCCCAGCTAAATTACCTCCCGAACCCCAGGCAGCATACTTTAAATGCCAGCTGCTGAGGAGTGCTAGTGCCCTCCTGTCCACTTTATGAGCTTCCCAAATACCATGTGTGATACAGAATTCTGGACCAGGTGAGCATTTGGCTTGCTCCAGCGGGAGATCCTGTGTTCATTCTGAAAGACAAAAAGTGTAGCTAATGTATTTATTTTTATTCTGCTATTCAAGGCTCTCAGAGCAGCTTTGTAGGTTAATAAAATGATCCACTGGACACGCAAACTTAAAATACTCAGCACAAGAGGAAAAAGAAATAGGAAAAGGAAACAAGGAAACTTGAAGACAAATATTTAGTTTTAAGGTTATCATAACCAGCTGAGATAGAAATACATTGTTCACAGTTCTGAAACAGGGCCCTGAGAAATAGCTTACCAACCTAGCCTTCCTAAAAACTTGCTGGGCCTTGCAGATTGCGTTCTTGGCTATAGAATCATAGAAATTTCAATTCTTCACCATTGAACCCAACCCACTGCTTTAGGAATGAAAATTAAAGCGTACCCGATAGGTGGCTGTCTGCCCTTCAGTTGTGCACATCCAGTGAAGGGGAGCATTGTATTATGCATTGCGCTGTTATATTTTATTTTGTTATCTTCAGCCTATACTCTAACACAGTGTTTCTCCACCTCAGCAACTTGAAGATGTGTGGACTTTAACTCCCAGAATTCCCTAGCCAGTATGGCTGGCTAAGGGAATTCTGGGAGTTGAAGTCCAAACATCTTCAAGTTGTCAAGGTTGAGAAACTCTGCTCTAACATGTAAAGATCTCCGAGTTTTATGTCATGTATAAATTAGATAAGTGTTTCCTTCTCTTCATTGTTAATTGAAATGTTGAAGAGTACAGGGACAGGTCTCAACTTTGTGACACTTCCCTGAATACCTCCTTTCAGTTTAATGAAGGTCTGTGATGAGCACTCTATTGATGAGTATACTTTTTGGGTCGGCTATGTATCCACTTGATAGATACAGCCAACACTTAATTAGCTTGCCAATTAGAATGTCACGAAGAATTTTGTCAATGCTTTATAGAAATCAAGATATATTATTTATATACCATTTTACAATCTATTAAAAAAGTAGTCCAATCAAAAACTAAGATCAGGTTAGTCTGGCAAGACTTGTTCTTGACAAATCCATGCTACCTTTGGATAAGCTCAGCATTTTTTTTAAAGTAATTACAATTTGATTGCTTTATAATCTGCTGCTGTAGAGTGTTTCTAGGTATTCATTTCAGACTGACTATTCTGTAATGTTGTAGGTCTTCTTTTTTTCCCCTTTTAGAAAATAGGGATACAGTTTGCCTTCCTCTAATATCTGGCATTTAACCTGTTCTCCAAGATTTCTGAGAAATGATAATTTACTCAGACCCTTAGGTAGTGTCTTCAAGATAATAGAATGCAGTTTGTGTGGCCCTGGGGATAGAAACTTGTTCAAAGTAATTAAGTCTTCCCTGACTCCATGTTTCTGTCAGTCCCAAACTTCAGTTCTTTTGTTTGTTTGTTTTATTCTGTTCTTCATAACAATATATATTATTGGAGATGACTGAGATGAAATGGGAATTAAATTTGCTGTTAGAATTTTGTTGCATTTGAGTAGCTGGTATACTGATTCTTTTATACATATCTGAAGGAGCCTTTTTAAAATCATTCTTGTCATTCTGCACCAAATTCGGCTCTTTATGAGGGTTAACTTTTCTGATACCCCCTCTGCAATTCTGGAGATATATCTACATACGCGAGCACACATACACACTTCCTTGGTAACCCTCTTTTTATCCCCTGTATCAGGGTTCCTCAACCTCAGCAACTTTAAGATGGGTGGACTTCAACTCCCAGAATTCCCCAGCCATGCTGAGGTTGAGGAACCCTGCCCTATATGTATCTTTCTTTTGTTTTTCTAACTTCACTTTTTTTCTCTATATGGTTGTTGGCAATTGTGCTTTTAGTTTTTTCTTTTTTTAGGTACTGTTAACCCAACTTGAGCTCCTTTGCCCATTAGCTTTTCCTGCCTCTATGAGTGGTTTCCTACTTATTGCTCTGAGGATACTAAAATCTAATCTTTTGAAGCCTAAGATTCATATTTGACTCCACTCAGCTTTTCTTCAGCATTACATGGGCGCTTTCCCCCAGCTTTTCTGTTACTTCCATTTTATCAACTAAGTCTTCCCTGCTGGATTGAATTAAGGATAATTGATTTTCTTGTGCCTTTCTTCACTCTCTGATGGACAAAAGGGTTGGCAAAGCAAATCAGGAATTTCCTGGGAGAACCATGCTTGGCAGAGTTTATCTCATAGATATTGGGGCAATTAAAGTCTTCCCCATTACTATTGCAAGCCTCTTTAAAAGATGCAGTTTGTTTTTAGAAGGCATCATATACCTAATCTCTTGAGTAAAATGAGCTATGGTAGACACCAACAGCAGAAGTCAGTGATTCTCTATGGCAGCCCATATCCTGTGAAACAATTCCCCCACCCTCCCAGAACCATATGGTGCTCTCCTTCCCACTCTTCAGGAAGGCAGTGAAAAGGGAGCTGTTCGGGAGAGCTTTTAATGGTTAGATCTTGTTGGGAGATACTTCTATTACTATATTCTGCTATTTTTTTTTTTTAATCCAATCGTGTCTGATTCTTGGAGACTGCCTGGACAAGTCCCTGCAGTTTTCTTGGCAAGGTTTTTCGGAATTGGTTTGCCATTGTCTTCTTCCTAGAGCTGAGAGAAAGTGACTGGCCCAAGGTCACCAGCTGGGTTTGTGCCTTAGGTGGGACTAGAACTCACGGTCTCCTGGTTTCTAGCCTGGTGCCTTAACCACTACACCAAACTGGCTCTCATTTAAGGTAGTTATAAAGATAGTAGGATGCAGTTTGCATGGCCCTGGAGATAGAAACTTGTTCAAAATAATCAAGTATTCCCTGACTCCGTGTTTCTGTCAGTCCCAAGCTTCAGTTCTTTTTCTTTGTTTTATTCTGTTCTTCACAACTGTTTATATTACTGGAGATGACTGAGATGAAAATTTGCTGTTAGAATTTTGTTACATTTGAGCAGCTAGTATACTGATTCTTCTGTACACATCCAAAGAAGCCTTTTTTATCATTCTTAAATTATCTAATTTAAATAATTTAAATTATAATTTAAAGATAATTTAAAGTATAAATGATCTAATTTAAGATACGGCTATGTGGGGTTTTTTTGTGTGTGTCTTATTAAATGATTGATGCTGTTCACCAGGAATCCAGTGGAAATGCAGCAACAGAAAAATGTATTAAATAAATTAAGGTGTTGACTAAGGGCACAATTTTTCATTGTGTGGTTTAGTAGGCAACCTAATAGCAACTTTTTCACTTCCTGCACAAATCTTTATCTGAGTTCCTTATTTTAGGGCAGGCTGCACCAGGTATTCCTTTGTGGCCTGCGATTATTTTTAATTTTATCAGTGTAGTCCTTTCCCCTCTACAAGTTGTGCAGGCCTGCTTTAGGGTCTTCATTCCCAACCCCTATAGGTCGTGATTAAAGCCCTGCTGATCAAATTCACTATGCTTGGGGCAAAAAAGTTTTTGGTAGTCCTCACTGGAAGCAACCCATATTATACAAATGGTCCATCACTGAGATAACTCAGAACTGTTGAAACATAGTAGTAATTTGCTTGCTTCTCATCAATCTTGCCACTGCAAATAAGGCCAAAGAGACTAGATTAAATTAGCGTTATCTCCTGAGGAGGTGGTTCTCTTGTTCTTCTTTATAAGGCAGCCTAGCTGGTAGAAATAGCATCAAGTGGAGATGGTAGGGCCTGCTGTTGCTTCTCTTTTTTGAAAGGCAGTTGGTTCAAGCAGCTTTCCACAATGGTGTCAAAGACCACTGACTTGCGATTTGGGAAATTAAAGTTCAGAACCTCAGGAGATCTCCAGGCTAGGAAAGGCTGGCTCAAGGCATTTACCAGTTCCTCTTCCTATTATGTCCCAGTGCAGAGTGCTAATTGGCCCTCTGTAACACACTGCCAATTACCTTTTGCTGCATTAATATTTTATGTTAACTGTTTGAGAAATGATAAAAAAAGATATCTCAAGCTTTGACTTTAAAAATTAAATTGTAATCATAAAAGTAATTAGCAGAATTGATTGTCAATCCGATCTGAGCCCCATGTAATAAACTTGGGTTGTAAAAACTCCTAAATGGCTAGATGTTTGTTTTAGAATTGGAAAAGAACTCTATCTTTAATTACAGAGTTGCTATCGCACCTCCTGTAAAAATACATTACAGCCTTAATTAATGGCTGTAAAATTTCGTTCTTGGAGTTAGGGATTTTCAGGAGTGGAACAGTGAGTGAAGTGAGAGAAAACATTGTGAAAGCTACTATTCCTTGGAAGTGCTTCAACAGTGATGTTTGTAAAATGCCTGGCTGTTTAACTTAGTAATAATTAAATTATAGGATTCATGAATCCAGGCAAGAAAGCCTGTCCTTAATAATAGAATTGCTAAGAGCAAATTATAGGGTAAATACTGAGTTTTTCAGTACCTCTCATTTGGTGAACATAGGAATGCTAAAAAGATGCAGATGCATTTTTGATGATAGAGAGATTCAGCTTATTAACTGAGATATAACTAATTCATAAGTTATAGTTGGTGTACCATTCTTCTAGTTGGGTTTTTTATATGCATTGTTTTCTTTTTATTTGTAAGCCACCCAGAGCCATCAAGGAGTTGGGTGGCCTCAAAATTTGATAGGTTAAGAAAAATAAGAATGCAAATGTCATGTTCAGGGTTTGTATACATGGGGCTGCTCTTGAAGATCATATGGAACCTTCAACTGATGCAGCATGCAGCAGTCCAGGTAGCTATGGGCATGCCTAGATTAACCCATGTGATACTACAGGAATTGCATTGACTGTCAGTCTGCTTCTGGGTACAATTCAGGTGCTAGTTGTCATCTTTAAAGCCATACATGGCTCAGGGCCTGGATATCTTTGAAATTGCCTGCTCTGGGCTGAATCTGCTTATTCCCAGTAAGAGCTGAGATTTGTTAAGGGTCTCCTCTCTAAGGGAGTGCCATCTACTGGGGCCTCTTAGTAGAGCCTTCTCGGTGATAGCACCCCCTCAGTGAAATAGTTTGCCCTGATATCCAAAGTACCCCATTTCTTTGGAGCTTCTGAAGAGCTTTCAAGATATGACTCTTTGGGAAATCATTTGAGGACAATGAGAATTAATGTATCTCAGTTGAGTGGCACATTTAGGGGACATTTTATGATTAGATTATGATTCTGTTTTTAATTTTGTTGCTTGATGTAAGCCTCTCACAGCTGTTGGGAACTGAGCAGTATATAAGCCATAGTAAGTAACAATAAAGTAGGATGCATTTTTATCATTGGAATCTAGGGACAAAACATTTGGGGATGGTTGCCTTCACTTATGGTCAGTTTTTGAGCATTTCAGAAGCATGCTAGTTGTTGTTGACAATACAAGGTTAACTCTGCAGTCCTGTACTCATTACCTGTAAATAAGCTCAATTGACATACATAGGGTATTCCAAGGAAGATAACTTGGGTAACTTGGTGTCCTTCAGGTGTTTTGGATGTCAACTCTCATCCAAAACATCTCATTAGTCCCAGCCAGCATGGTCAGTGACATTGACTTATGAGAGTAGCAGTCCACAATACTGCAACTTGTTTTCTCCTATTAAAAACTAGCAATGATGTAGAAGATGAACCAGCTGCATTTTTAGTTCTAGATAAGGCATTTAAAAGGGGATCAGAATTATGGTGCACCTGTTTAATGCAGATATTGGCTATCCCTGAAGTAGGAGATTTTTTAGCTGCTATGTGAGTAAGAGGTAAGCTATCTTTTTGGTGCATTTAACATTTTTTGGAGCGGCTGAAGGCTACAGTGTGAGAAAGGATGACCCAGAATGGGTAGAGGTGGCAGGGCAAACTGGGTAGAACCAGAGTGTACATGAAATGTTCTCTCTTTCCCTCTCCAAGGCTTTGGTGAGTATTGCTTTTCCTTTTTCCTAGCCAATTCTAGCAATTAGGGTATTACTGCTTTTTCCACCTAAAAACAGTGTGAAACTGTGTCAGTGATCTTCGGCAGCAAAATTAGGCATAGTGGTTAGAGAAACCTCCAGGGGATTAAAAAAACATGTTGGGGGGAAGAGGGGCTTGTGTGCTGGCCATGCAGGTCCTGGTGAAGAAGCTACCAAAGGTTGGTTTAAAATTAGCTATTGAGAATTAGCAGGCTTTAAGAATTATTCTTGTAGTTGGAAGACAGACTTGTACCTAAGGTTGGTTCCTGACAAGCTACTGATTGCAAAAAGTCAGTTTAGTGGATTACCTTAATTATAGATGAAACTGTGAGCTCTACTTGACCATGTTTGCATAACATTTTCTATTCTAAGAATCTATTCCAGTTCATTTTTCTGGATGAGCATTTCTGATGGCCTTTTAAATACATTGCAGCAGAAAATGGTTCAGGTGTTTTTAAAGAATGATTTTAAGGAGAAATATTTTTCCCTAGTTTTAAATATGAAATATTGTTCTATTTATATTGATGATGATTTAAATGTTTAAATTATATGCTTGGGGTTAGAAATAAGCTAAACGGGGTGAATCTATTGCTGGATTAGAAGTAATGGGAAGGACTCAGAATCCAATTATGGCTTGCATTTTTCTTGACAAAGGTTTCTAGGGAAATGGTACAGTAGTCAAAAATTCAGAAAGTGAGAAAAGTTGCACTTATTAAATATTTTTCTTTTGTAAACTGTGAAAGTAGGATTGTCTTCTGAAATTATTTATATGCAGAGTTTTCCTATTACTGATCTAGACTGCTGTCAGGCACAGATGGAAGAAGCAGAGTTGTAGCTCTTTGCTTGGCCTAGCTAGTGGTTCTACCCAGTTTGCCAGAAGCTTTTGAGGACTGTATGTCAGCTACTTAATGATGATAATCCATCTGGCCTATATCTAGTTTTGCTCCAAGGTCTGTAACATTGTTGGAGGCAATACTGGGAATATGTTCATGCTCCATTAATGATATGCCTTCACAGTGGACTGTTTAGGGCTTATTCATACACTGTCGTAGGGGTTAGGATGCATAGATGGTAGGAGATGGAAATCACAGAAGGGGATGTTTGTGTTTGCCTGTCATTTTGTTTTGTTTCTTGTTGTTCTGTCTGGGGGAGGTGCATTTGGATGCTGTGGTTGTTTTGCACTCACTGGTATCTGCGGCACCTGGGGCTTCTTGGAGCAGTGTGGAGCCACTCCTGTAGCTGTTGGGATCCTGCTAGCGAGAGGAGTGATAGGCAACAGCAGCAAGAGGAGAAGAGCTTTGGCGAGATTGAGATCATGATGGCAACATTCTTGGCCATCATAAGGTCTCTTATGAACAAATTAAAAAAAAAATTAGTTTTAGCCCAAACCCCTCTGTTTTTTCCCCCCTCCTACATAGTTAACCAAACTAGCTGACTTGTAATTATTAATAATAGCAATAATTATAATAATAAATAATTGTTTATAGTGGCAGTTGTAGACCAACATATCGGGAAGATACTAGGTTGGAGCAAGTTAGTATAAGGAAATAGACTCAAACACCGATGATGGTTGAAGGGGAATCGAAGATGCCATAGGGTCAAAAATAGGGCCAGCCATACAAAATAAATAGGAAAAAATTAACAGAGTTGATCACAGGAAGCTTATTTATTTTTGATTAACTATTTAATGCACCATCACTTATTGGATGGATTTGTTTTTTTTGTGAGAGAGAGACTTTTTCTTGTTCTATTAAAAAAAGTAAATAAACAGAAAATGGACATATTTTAACTATTTTGTGATAGGCATTTTAACATATTTCTAGCTTTAAGGAGAGAAATTTCCAAAAAATAGAATACTGAGGAGCAGCTGTTGGCGCCCTGAGAATCTTGTTCTTGTTTCAAGAGAACTGTAAAGTGGTACAGAACAGCTTCAAATGCTTGTGCTGCTTGGTCATGTTAGCTCATTGGCACATTTTGCTGTTGCATATGGAAACAGTGGCTGAGTCATTTAGCAAGTGGTGCCTCATCACAGCAGGTTAGCACTCCAAGCTGGCAAACATCATTCCAGGCCCTCCAGTGCAATTGTCTATACTGGGGAAAGGGCAAGTTACTTGTTGAGTCATGCAAATCACTGCCAAGTAATCAATTTTGCTAAATTTCCCTTCAGAAAGTAAAACATATGGGGGCATGAGATTTAAAAACAGATAAAGGAGCTGAATGTTAGCACTGTAGGTTTGCGAAAATGGAAGATGAACAGCAAAGAGACACAATCAAAGCCCCCCCACCCCAGAAAATACAGAGTCCACTTTTCTTCGGGAGCAATTTCTGAGAAAAGCTTTGAATAAAAACATACAGAGACCCAGTCCTTGAAAAAAAATTGCTGACTAACCTTTCCCCTGATTACTAGACTGCACTTAGTTCTAATTAGAATCTGAAGCTATTTAATATGCAAATACCTTGAGTTTAAGATTATGATGTTTTTAGGGGTCTCTCTTTTGAATTCCTGGTTGTTTTTGAAAATACGTGTTTGGGCTTATGCATTTCTTCAGTTGTTTGACTTCCTGATGTAGGAAGGCAAAGTTATTTTATTTTTATTGTAGTTTTCCTTGGGATGTATTAAGGTGCCTCACATCACTCACAGTAGCTTTTACTCTGAATTAAATGCAAATGTTACCCTTGGTATATGCACTTTCATGTTGATTTAGTGTTGAGTCTCGTGGGAAAATAATGGAGCATGCTTTTAACTCAGGTGTGGGCAGCCTTGAGGTTTCTGCACTCAAACATAGAGTGCAGAAACTAGCACCTCAATATATGCTGGCTGGTCCCAAGGACTTTTAGTGTGGCTCTGTAGGGCAGGGCAGTTGCAGTACTTAGCATTTTAAAGCAGGGTTCCTCAACTTTGGCAACTTTAAGATGGGTGGACTTCAACTTCCAGAATTCCCCAGCCAGCAAGGGAGTTGAAATCCACCCGTCTTAAAGTTGCCAAGGTTGAGGAACCCTGTTTTAAAGGGTAAAAAAGGTACTCCTGAGCAAAGGCTTTGCTCAGGAATCTGGTTTTAATTTCAAGACAAAGCTTTCAAATTACATTTACACATTCATTTTTTACTTCTCTTCCCCAAGGTTTTCTTTGTTTAAACTACTCAGAGATGTAAGTAGATGGACTTTTGGAAATTAAGAAATCTTGTTGTTTTCATGAAAGTCATCCTACTTTTGGATCCTATCCTTCCTTTTGCTCACCTCTGCCTTAAGTAGATGTAAACATGTTTTTTAAATTAATTTTTATTGAAGAAATTTTTTACAGAATAAAAACTATAGATTTTTAACAAGGTAAGTAGAGAAAAGTGGTAAGTAAATAAGAAAGAAAAGAGACAGAAGAGAAAGAAAAGATATAAAGGAGTAGCTTCTGATCTTCTTTACAGCAGTTATAAATGCATTTATATTTTATCCTCTCTTTCTGAGGTTACATTGTGACTCCCTTCTTTCCATATTCTACCCTTTCTAATCGTCAAACCTTTAATCACACATTCATTTCTTTCTCTCTTCAGCAAAAAGTCCATAAAGGGTTTCCAGTCATTAACAAATGTAGTTATTGTTTTTTCCCTAATCAAACAAGTCAATTTTGCAGTCTCTGCAAATTCTGTCATCTTCACCAATCGTTCCTCCATTGTGGGTATTTCAGAGTCTTTCCATCTTTGTGCATACTGTTGATCTTGCTGCAGTTACCATGTACAAAAACAATCTTCCATAAGTCTTTTCTAATTGTCCCATTCCAGTTATTTGGCAATGGTGACTGTGTGAGTTTGGCAATGTTGAAACTGCCTACTTTGTGGGATTGAATCAAGCTGCCAATTTAGTGCCAAAAGTAGTGGTGTTCCAGGTTTTATTCAGTACAAGATTGGTATACAGGATTGGATTTAGGTTAGTGTTTAGGCCATAGCAAAAAAAAAAGCAATTTGTGTCATACATAAAGATTAGCAAATTTATTATGGAATAAACTTTCATGTACTGTTTACTTAATCAGATTCAGTAATCTAATTGGCTGTTCTACCATACAGTGATGTAGAATGAGACCCTGACTGAGCAATATGGTTAAATAACAACAGAACGTATGAACTACAATCTTGTGACAATTCTGTGCAATATGTCAAATGAACAGTGTGACCACAACATCAGTAATTGATGATTATATATTATTTATGTATTTAGACCATTTAGAGACTGCCCAGTAATAAAATTTTTGTTTGCAGTAATAAAATATTAACATACAAATTAAAGCCATAAAATCAAATATGAAATATATCAGAAAGCTTGGCAGCAGAATAAAAGCAATGCTGTCAGACTTTTAATAGTGCAAGAAATAAGCATAATTTAAACATTTCTAAAAATATTAAAAGAATATTTACTTCAAAAATACTGGAAAAGTATAAATAGTAAATGTGACAATCGGTATCTAAAAATAATCTTACATTGGTCTGTTAAGATCCATTTACTCCCAGTCCCTAAAGACTTTTATTGAAGAACATTTTTGACCAATATGTTTATGCTAAAAGTTACTGTCATTATGGCATGCAGTACAGAAAATAATCCAAGTGGTAAATAAATGCATAATTTTGAATTAAACTTGATACTAAGTGTACTTAAAGATAAAAATATAGGGAGCGTGTAATTGTTTAATTGGGCAGTCCCCTCATTTCCTGAATGTTTCTTTAGTGACCCGCAACTGCAGGAAGTTTGAGAAACACTAGCTTACTAAGCACTCTGGAGAGAGCATTCTATCACTTTAAAAGATCCTCTTTCCAGTGCTACATATCACAGTGCAATTGGCAGAGGCATCCCCAGAAGATGATTCTGAGTTATACACATGGTGACACTTAGATAAACTGCTCTGTGCCATGTAAAACTTTAAAATTTAGATCCAACAGTTTGAACTGGCTTAGAAATGTTTGCAGTTAACTATCTTGGAGCTCCCAAATAACAATCTCATATTCTTTTCTGAAGTCACTGCAGTTACTAGACAGCTTTTCTAGTAACTAGTTTCCAAAAGCAGGTTTACTACAGTGTTTTTTGTTTAGCCAAGTGAGATCTTATGGTTGCTTTTGGCTTTAGTCTAGTCTAATAAAAGTCAGCTAGAGAGGCCTCTGGTGATTTTAACGCCAACAAGAGCCTCCTCAGACTTCACGTTTAGTGGAAGTTCACACCTCCAGGAAACACTGACTGCTACTCCTTTAGCAGAGAAGTTATGAATAGTAACTTCATCTTATATAGGTTGGTTTTCAAAGTTACTGGTGGTAATCCTGTTGATTTTGTGTTAAATCACCCCCTTGCCTAGGTTATACTCCAGCTGACTTGGATGGTACCAGGTTGGGAATATCGGTATATATAGTCCTCTTTTTCTCTTTTAGCTCCAGCCTGAGCATTTGCAAACATTGCTTACATATTGGTGGCTGCTGATGTTTCTAGACATAGCTGTTTCTACTAGTGAGACTTGAGTTAATTACCACACTGGTGTTTTACAGAAGTAGCAGTCAAAAGTTCAAGAGTCGTTAGCATCAAATGCATATGGTTGGGTTCTCTGTAATCCTGTAGGGTTTAATGCAGACAAAAGGTGAAGGTCAACTTGGACACCTCTTGACACATAGAGGGGATATAGAGTTGGAAGTAAGTGAGAGGTTTTCCAGTATTTATCAACAGTTCTAGAATGGTGCCCTTACCTGTTTTGTTTAGGGATCATGCTTAAGTGATAATAAAAGGAGGATCAGCAAGGTTAAAAGCCAGCCCTGGAATACCAGTGTTGTCTGAGCATCATAGGGACATGGGAAGCATACTAATCCTTGCCAGGTAGTCTTTTGCTGTCTTTTGCTCTCTCTCGGCCTATTTTTAAATTATCTTTATAATTCTAACCTTTTGCAAAGTAGTCTGAACTTCCTGAATGTGCATATCATATCTTCTTCAAGGCAACAGGCGCTGGGGGAGGACAGTGCACTTGATTACCAGAATTTTAATTTTATATTTCACATTGCTTAGAATTAGACTGAGGAACTGAAGGTGGAGAGAGTGCAAAATAAAGAGGAGGAGATTGGTATTTTGTGAGAGGCTAGCAATGTGCTGGGAAGTACAGATGGGAAATTGGTATTTGAAAGCAGTTATTTGTTAGGGTTAAATTAGCTCAGACCTAACTTGCATTGACATGCTTTCTTAAGTAAGTTTCCATGACTGGTGGGAGAATAGGTAAAGCTGTCTGCTTCAAACCATTTATCAGTGTGTTTTCCCAGACCCTAGGGATATATCTGACATATACTCCTGGGAAGATTTGGAGATTTCTGAAGTTTCCAAAAACTCATCATTCAAAAAGATTGGCTTGCAGCTTTATATGCAGCTAGGCAAGGGGAAGGTGTATAGTGTCTACCTTTGGGTTCAGCTGAGGCACTCCTTTGGACTGTGGCTCCAAAAATTAATCACAAGCTCATGAATTCTCTCCTCTGCTGTAATGTATAGCCTCATTTCTTGAATTTGAGGGCCACGGTTTGGCTCTGATATTTGCAACTCACTGTGGCTTCCTTTTCTTGTTAGCGGTCAGCATTGGTGCTCATTCTGATTTGCAGAAGTCATGACAAACTGAGATAGTTGCTGACAAGGAAATAATTTAGCATAGAGTAAGAAGGGGGATGTGAAATGCCTGTTACACTTGTTTGATTTTCCAAGGACACTTTTTACAAGCTGAGGTTTGCTCTTTTTATTTTTCTTGCCAATGGTAAAGTTGCTGCATCAGTCAGGGCAGTGATGCATAGTGGATGGGACTGTTTCTTTCTGGGTTTTGTGGGAGTTTACTTTTTACTCTGGGTAGCACACAAGAATTAAAAAACAGTGCAAAACCTCTGGTGCCCAAGTATAAACAATAACCCCACTCAAAAAAACCCTATATCAACAACAGCAGAACTCACCTAACCTCCTGACCCAAATGCCTGGAGAAAGAGCCAGGTTGTCACTGCCTTACAAAATGCTAACAGGGTTGGGGCCATCTGAATCTCCAGGCGGGTGCTGTTCCATAGGGCAGGTGCTGCCATTGAGAAGGCCCAGATCCAGGGCCCAACAAGATAACATTGTATGATACAATATTTATTAAATATAAAGACTACTATACTAATGACAACAGGTACAGTAACCAGCCTTAGAATTTGACAATGAAGACATTGAAGTGGTGGGCAACTGCTGCTTTTTAGGATCAACTATCAACAGTAAAGGATCCAGCAGTCAAGAAATAAGCCACGGACTAGCACTTGTAGAGTAGCAATGAAGGCCTTGAAAAAGATATTCACACGTCGTGACATGTCTATACCTACAAAAATCAGAATCATGTAGGCAATGGTTTTCCCTATGACAGGTTATAGAAGCAAAAGTTGGACTTTGAAGAAACAGGATAGAAAGAGTATTGATGCTTTTGAATGTTGGTATTGGAGAAGACTCAAGAATACATGGATAGCCAAGAAAAGAAACTAATGAATCATAGAATAAATCAGTCCAGAGTTCTCACTTGAGGTACAAATGACCAGGCTTAAATGATCATATTTTCAACAAAGGGTTGAACCATCAGCAAGGGTTTCAGACCTGGGCATGCGACTGAAACAGCATTGGTCACACTTGTGGATGACCTCTGGTGGGAGTGGAATGGGGATGGCGCAACCATTCTTGCTCCTTATCTCTTAGCAGCCTTCAATACAATAGACCTTGGTATCATTCTGGATTGGCTCTGGGAGTGGGAGGTACAGTTTTGCACTAGTTCTCCTCCTTTCTTTAGAGACAGTTCCAGTTGGTGTTGATAGGTGGGGAGAGACCCAGCCCATGGTCCCTTCTCTGTGGGATCCCTCAAGCCTCGATGCTTTCCCCACTCATATTTAACATCTACATTAAGCTGCTGGGTTAGAACATCTGTCAACCCAGTGTGAAGTATGATCAATATGCTGATGATACCCAGGTTTACATCTCTGCCCCAGGCTGTCCAAGAGATGCTGTTGAGTTTCAGTCTCAGTGTCTGGAGACTGTGGGGGTCTAGATGGGGAAACACAGGCTTCAACCCAGCCCTGCAAGACTGAGTGGCTGTGGGTTTGGGGGGCCTGTGAATCTAGGGTTTTTTCATCTTTGGTTCTGGATGGGTTGCACTACCCCAAACAGAACCAGTATACAATTTGGGGGTTCTCCTGGACTCACAACTCCTGAAGTGGTTTACTGCAATGTGCTTTACATGGATGTCCCCCTGAAGACAATCCAGAAGCTGCAGCTAGTTCAGAATGCAGGAGTGTGGACAGTTATGAGCACACCTCAGTACGCCCATGTTAAACCTCTGCTCTGCAAGCTGCACTGGCTCCCAGTGTGCATCCAGGTGGAATTCAAGGTATTGGTTTTCATCTGTTAAAGCCCTCTATGGTATGGAGACAGGTTATTTGTGGGACTGCCTTTTTCTGATTGTTTCTACCTGTCCCATAGGTCTGACAGGAGGGACACACTTTGGGTCCCTTCAATTAAAGAATGTCATCTTATGGGACTTTTTTTGTCATAGCACTTGCCCTCTGGAACACCATACCCCCCCCCCATCAAATTTGGCCACAGCCATGCTGGCCTTTTAAATAGTGCTGAAGACCTGGATGTGCTCCAGGGCGTGGGGGTCCGGAGGTTAGGTGGCCCCTGTTTATTGTTTTGCTAATATTGTTTTTTATTGTTTTAATGTATTGTTAGCTGCCAGAGTTACATTTGCGAGATGGGCGGCTATATAAATTTATTTAATAAATAAATAAAAATAAAGGTGGATGGGCGCAAAACAATGGTGATAAGTGTATCGTTGGAAGATCTGAAAGACCAGGTTGGGGACAGAGGACAGATTGACTTGAAGAAAATCTGTCTATATTAGTAGTTCTTCAGTTGGGGGTGGGGTAATTTATTAAACCAATTTATATAGCCTAAGGGGGTAATTTGGGCATATCCTGGGAGTAATGGAGCAATTTGTAATTGCTCGTTTGCAAGTTGAAGATTCAGTTTGGGACTGCAGCTGCTGAGATGCTTGTATAAAACAACAGTCTGCTTTTTTTCTTTTTTTCTTTTTTGTGGGGATAATAGCAATATTCAAGATTGGGAAAAGGGGTAATTGGGTCAAACAATTTAAGAACCATTGATCTATGTGGTTGTGAAGTCTATAGCAATATAATGGCACATAACATCTATTTAAGAAGTATGCATGCTAAGTGGTTTATAAAACAAAAACATATTAGTTTCCACAGAAATAATTATTCTGTTAAATCTGTTATTCCCAATCTGGTATTTTCTGCCCTGTAGATGTAGTAGACTGCAATCCCCATTGTACCTTACCAAAATGTTAGAGTTGGGGAAAACTATTTGATAGTATAGGCCCACATAGCTTTTACAATCTGGAATTTAATAAGGCCTACATAGCTTTTACAATCTGGAATTATCTGGTTAGACTCATCAGGGTTAAATCTATGAATCAAGTAGTTTGTTTGCTTTGTACATATTGGCTGACATTATTCAAATCACTTCCTTAGATATAGCTAGGTGAGCCTAAGCCAAGTGGAATCAATGTGCTTAAGACATTTGCAAAAGCTCATACACGGACCCAGTCCTTTGATTTGATTTGCCACAGTCACGCTTGACCTGTAAATGCTGCTGCTTGTACAGGAGAGGGAGACCCGCATTTGACAGGAGAACAGTGGATTTTTAGAATCCACACTAAAGTCAAAGAAGTTTCAAAACAGCTGAATATAGTCTGTAATATGCAGGGGGATGGTGGAAGCAAATGGGAAGAGGAATGGAACCGTGTACTGTAGTATTTTTCAAACTTGGCAACTTTAAGTTCTTAAGATGCTGGCTGGGGAATTCTGGGAGTTGAAAACCACATATTTTAAAGTTGCCAAGCTTGAAAACACTGGTGTACTGGGAAAGAGGGGTATATGTAACTGACTAAATTCTGTTGTAGTTTCTATTACATACATATGTATATAGAGAGAGATACAGATATACAGTAGATATCACTTGATGTTAAAAATCAGATGTTACTTTTTACAGTTTACATTCCATCCTTAGTTTGTCAAAAGACAGAATCTGACCTGGTTGATGGCATTTCTTTAATTAAATCCAGCATCCTTATTTTCCCCACAGGGCTTATGCTTAAACTATGTTGCTAAATTATGCTTATTTGGGCAGTTGAGTTGGTGAACTCAATTTCAGTGCATCGTTTTTATTGAAGACTTGCTATATTGACCCTGCTGGGTGCCCCTCCACTGACATATAGACCCTTCCCTGCTTCAAAACTGTCCCACCTGCCCACCCCTAATGATGCTGCTGCCTACTATTAAACCATCAGGTTGGTAATATGATTTTATAGTCTCGCCACTCTCTTTATGCTGAATATAAGCATTCTTTTGTTTATTCATTGCAGCTTAACCTAATGCCAAAATGATAGAATCCTTGGCACCAGTTAACTTCAAAGGGAAGGATACTTCAGTGATAAGCAGCCAACACAGAGAAAATCCCCTGATTAGTTGTTCCCTGATAAAGAAGCCGGGAGAATAGCATCTTCTTAGAACATGGGGAAATGGGCATAGGAGAGGTGCTGCTTCAGATTTTGGGGTCCATAACCATTAAGAATCTTAACACTAGGCACCAGCATCTTGAATTAAGTAGTGTAACTGAATAAATGAACAAGTGTACTCCATAACATGTGTGTATTGGATTTCTCCTTTAAAGGTCTGTAAATAAAACCTATCATGCTTACTTGAAAGGAAGACAGGCTTAAATTTAGGATTGATCTCCTCCCCTAGAGAAGATAGGGAAAAAATCCACAGAGAAAAATCTGGTGCAATACCCACCATCCTCACTGTCAACTTAGGGGCTGAGTGCTAGAGATCCCTGTACACCCCCCCCCCCCCCAAATATATGTATGTATGTATTTACATAAACTTGCCAGAAACTATAAATAAAAAACAAAACCAGGACAAAAAGGTTATTTTATTTGGGTGAATAACTACTGATTAAAATAAATTGCCTGAAAAACAAAACATCACATTTATAAAATTAATCAATTCCTATGATGAAATAGTAGATTGTGGCTTTGGTCAAATGCAAGTGAAGAGTTAGCTGCCTATTTCCTTGTACTGTATGGACAAAGGGGGCAGAAAACTAAGACAACTTGGAGAGTGGGGAAAAAGATAATAGAGAAGCAGTTGATAATTAGGCAAAGGAAAAGAGGAAAAAGGAAGGGTAAAGAAGACAATCAGTATACAGCAGTGTTGTCCAAACTTGGCCACTTTAACATGGCTGGCTGGGGAATTCTGGGAGTTGAAGTCCACTCATCTTAAAGTGGCCAAGTTTGGACAACACTGGTATACAGTATAGAAAAACCAGTGCATCTCTAAATGGAAACAACATATCCCAGATTACCTGTTAATGCAGTGTTACTGTGTAATGAAGTTTTAATTTTATAAAGTTTAAGTTTATAAACAACTAATCTTCTGAATAAATAACAGATAAATATAGTATTATAAAATATATACTATATTAATATATGTATATAACACTAGGAAGAAAAGAATTGATGAGAGAGACAGTATCATCAGAATAAGAACTCTGTGTTTGTGGGGTGGCATCAGCAAGAGTTTTATGTTATGTCTTATCCCCCAAACAATCTGAAAAGAGACTATGCTACTTTTGACCAAACAATCCCAGTTTTGTGGTAAGTCCCATCTACATGTGCCAACTATTCTCTCTCTCACACAGACCACTCTCTCACGCAGAAATGCAAGTACACATACACACACACACGTACAGACTCCCTTCCCTTTTTCTAGAAGAATCAGAAAAAAGAAAAACTAGGATGGAGCAAGGAAAGAAGCAAGGCTAATATTCAGAGACAACCAGACTTTGCAGCAGTGATGCCTGCAGCCATTTGCATTTACTGCTCAGTCCTTTGTTTTCAGCACTTACCCTGTTTTTCATCCGTGAATGTAATGAATGTACGAGCCCCCCCTTTTCAATACATAGCTAATTATTTCAGCAGAAAAAGCAGATGCCACTGGCTCTATTGTGCCATAATTGCTCTATACAATATCTGGGGATTATTTGTGAAAGCCAACAGATACCAGTGAGAATTGGGACAGATTGTGTGACCTTTCCAACACAGTCAGCAGTATCTTCCCTCCCAGGGTGGACTAGGTTTTGTGGGAAACAGGAACATGTGATTCAACTTCATGTTCAGTACCTAAACTGCCTGGAATTTGCTTTGTGGAAAACCAGTTGCTCAGCAACTGTGTCTGTGCATAAAGGGTACCTTAGCTGGGGGAACAAGACATCTACTCTATATTAACAGCATTGACGTAAAACAGTCCAAACAGTGAGGGAAATGGGCACAATTAAGATTATTTAAAGATCCGTTATATTGAGATAGAAAATGGTTGCAGTGAGTCTGCTGAAGTTGATTAGCTGCTTTGGAGCACCCACAGCTTTATGTATGATGTAATCTTGCAGCCTTCTGCTTGTTAAGGAAAAAAGCTTCACCAAAAATACTAATCACACATTATCTTAAATAAAGGTGCACAAGGTTTCATCTGTATGTATCAGAAAAAAGCAGGGAGGGTGGCGGGGAGAGCTGAAGAAGTATTTCCAGGCTTGCAAACTCCAGCCTTAGTTTGAGGTATGCGCAGCATTTGGAAGAGCAGTTCTTCACTTCTAAATAGGAAATCCATGTGGTGTCTTCCTTGGGCACACAGTATCCTTGGAAATCTTTCCTGCTGACAGATAGTCTCTGCAACCCTGTACTGTTCTGAACAGGATGCCCCAGTTTGTGTGTAAACATTAAATATATACTGTGTGAGCCTTCCAGCCTGTAAATTGAGAATAATAGAAGCTTGGGTTTGAATTGCAAAGTTGGAAGATTGGCAAACTGGCCAAGGGCACCTTGGTGTGAAAACAGGGTAGAATAGCTTTTTCTTTCCAGATCCCTCCTACAATTCTGGCAAGACGTGTGGATGGATGGATGGATGGATCAGAATTTGGGAGAGGCTGGAGAAGTGAGTGGAATGCTGATGAAGCTTATACTGATTTTCAGAACTATGTGCATGTTTCTCCTCCTGACACAGCGAAATGAATGGCTTAAAAAAACCCCAAAACTAAATATCTAACCTCTATTTCCCTTTAGTCTTGTTCTGTCCTGAGGCTAATTTATCCTTTTTTCCCCCCTTGTATCACATGACACTCTCACCAAGGAGTCTTGCACAACTTTGGACTCTTTATTCTGGTATTTTGTTTTGCATCCTCTTTATTTTGGCTATTTTAAACTGTTTTCTCTGTGTTAGTGATATTTTTACGGATAAGCTGTGTTATTTTGATCAGTGCCAGTGCCAGTAAAACTGGCTTCAGCCTACAAAACAGGTCTGGTAACCTTTCTTCACCTTGGAAAGAGTAGGGAAAAGCTTTGCTAAAAAAAAATATGGATTTTTCTTTCATCTGCCGACTGTTGACCAGGATAGATGCTCAGCTATTTGATAAATATATACGTACTATTTTAATGCACTCCTACAGAATCTGCAGCTGCAATTAACTGTACATTTATATTAGCTTATCTGGAAAAGCAGTTCTGTGAAGCTGTGCAAAATGAGATTTTTGCTGTCCCAAAAGCTGGAGAAAAAAAAAAAAGCAGCATCTCAGAGGAGCGGGTGACTTGTCAGCAACTCATCCAGAGCTTCTGAAATGTGATTTAGGGTTGAGGGCAGCATTTAATCAGTCACTCTTGGCAGCTTTCCTTCTCCCACAGAAGGACTTATTTCCTTAGTTTCTTCCTTGCTTGGTGAAATTGGGGAGGGAATTGTCCTTCCCCTTCCTAATACTTTTTTTAAAGAAAAAAAAGGGATTTTTTCCCTCTAAATCTCTTCCAGATAGCTTCTTCTTTATTTTCTTGCTCTTGCTCAAGGCTGTCAGTGAGTTCGTACACAAAGTTACTTAGGTATAAATCACGTTGAGTTAAAGTAAGCGGACATGGAGGGTGCGAGGCAAGACAAGAAGAAAAAGATATGTTCAAATGATGATTGAGGTGATGTAAGAGGGATGCTATCACTTTTATGTCCAGCTACAGGGAAGTAGAGAATGCTTTTTGGTGGAGGTGGAAAAGAGGAGAGCATGTGGTAGGAAAAGGAGAAGAAAGCTTACTAAGAAGTCTTGCTGCTTTTGAAGCTCCCAATCAGGAGAATAAGACACAAGGAAAGAGGAGATAGCACAAAAACTCTTACAAAAGGGCTATCTGGGAGACTGTAGAAACATCAGTAATAAAGCACATCGATTCCCCTCCCGGTGAAGTACATGGCAGAAAGTGAAATGTTTTCCATGGATCAACAGAATAAGCTGCAGTTGTAGAGCAGCCCTCCCTTTGATAAAGTAATGTAGATCTGGGTCATATAGGTGCACGTGTGTGCGCGCACACACACACACACACAGAGTTTGCAATTACTTCCCATTACTGATACTATACAAACAATTTTTTTTTTTGGTGCCTTCGAGTTAGTGGTTTGTCATTGTCTCCTTCCTAGGGCTGAGAAAGAGTGACTGGCCGAAGGTCACCTAGCTGGCTTTGTGCCTAAGGCAGGACTAGAATTCATGGTCTCCTGGTTTCTAGCCTGGTACCTTAACCACTACACCAAACTGGCTTATACAAGCAATACAAAGCAATAAATGGCACGAACTCCTCTTAGAAAATGCTAGAACTTCACTTATCTAGTCTTAAAAACACTGTTCATTTCTTATATAGTTGTAGTACTACACCCTGGCATGTAATTCAGAGACACACTATGCAGAAAGAATACTGTGTCATATTCATTAACGTGTGCCATTCAGAAATTGCATTGTCAAATACCAGTGTGAAGCAGTGATGTCTCTTGTTTCAGAGACAAGGCCTATAGTGTAGATTATGTTCAGAACTCCGCTGTTCTGCTTCCGGACACAGTTTACTTACTAGTACCTCAGTAGCCTATTATAATAGGTTTGCAAGGCGTTGAAGGTAAAATTGGTCACATCCAAGCTAGATGCTAATAATTATTGAGTTTATGGGAATGCTGTTTGGTTAGAATTTACAGGTAGTCCTCTGGTTACAACCACTCATTCAGCAACTGTTCAGAGTTATGATGGTGCTGAATGAGTGGTACTTACAACCAGTCCTCAAATTTCTAGATGTTGCAGTGTCCCCACGGTCACATGATTGCGATTTGGGTGCTTGGCAACCGGCTTACGCAACAGTTGCGGCATCCTTACCAGCTTTCCACAAGCAAAGTCAATGGGGAAGCTGGCAGGGAAGGTTGCAAGTCGCTCCCATAAGTCACTCCCACCACTTTCTCCTGAGGAGCCCCAGTACAGAGTAGGAGATCCCAGAGATCTCGTACGCTGTAGCACCCCTGCCTGCCTATGCTCTGTAGTATGTGCGCACCTGCAGCAGCTCCACCTGCCTGCACTCCCTAGTGCCTGTCCGTGGCCCCTGCCAGCCTGTCCAAGCTCCCTAGCACCTGCCCGCAACACCTGCCACCACCACGGCACGTGCGCACGCCCTGTACTCCTTGCCTGGGACTCCTGCCTCTTCCTGCTTAATGACTTGTGCAGTCCTGGGGTTACGATGCTAACTGGGACTGCTGGGATTGCCATCGCTAAGTGATGTGGTCACGTGACATCATACTTTACGACCACATCGCTCAGCAATGGAAATTTCAGTCCCAATTGCTGTCATAACCTGAGGACTACATGTATATCACTTTTTAATTACTGCCACCCAAGGAATTGGACATCATGGAGGTTAGTTCAATTATTTGTGCTTTAGACCTTTGTCTTTTGTGACTGAAATTCTGTTAGATCTAATGGGCTGGATCCAGAGAATAATCAGTGCCTGTTTCATTAATGAGTTATACCTACCACCTTGAACTAGATGGTGCTGCAATCTTTCTTGAAAAGACCCTCCCTGGAGATTTTGGATAATTACTGTGCAGTTGAAAGTATTTCTTTTGGGGGTAAAAGGTTAGGGTGTTAGTTAATTGTAAGTGTTCTTAAAAGAAATGGATTATCCTGAATTGTTGCAATTTGTATCTAATAAGCAAATACCTTTGCTTTACTTTATAATCTTTACCAAGAAACGGGAGTGCTACCATGCTGATTCTGCTAGATCTCTCAGTGGCCTTTATCCGTATTGATCAGGGACAATCGCTAGAATGGCTGACTTGGTTAAGAACCAGAGGCACTTTATTATGGTGGTTCTGTTATTAACAGCAAGAGTCGCACTCGAGAACAGAAGTGGGAGTTTTGTATTTAGTCCCCTGGTGTTTGCATTGTGCGATACAATAGCTTATATTCTTTCTCCTCCGTTGTTCAATATATACATGAAGCTGCTTGAATCAGTCATGTGGAGATTTGTAAGTATGCAGATGTCGCTCAACTCTGTTGCTCCTTTCTACCTGGATTAGGAGAGGCTATCTACGTGCCTAGCAGTTGCATGGAGACACTATTGAAAACATTATGATGTTTCTTGGATTTAGATGTTTTAATGTTCATTACCCAATATTTTAATGTTCATTACCTAACTAGTTAACAACAACAACATGATGTTACCTAGTTGGGTAATGAAATGTCTGCAAGCAAACAACCAAGCTCAGAGAGCGCCAAGGACTTCACAATAAACATATTTTATATTAGCGTTAATAGGGAATAAGGTATTTTATTTCTAAATGCAATGGACAGGTTGATTCCTTGCACCATAATTCTCAAGTTTCTTTACTTAATTGGTGACAAGGATTGATATTCCATTAATGGATATAAAAATATGAAGCTAGCTCTTAATCTAAAGACACAAGCATGTTTGTTTCCTCAATATTCCTCGGCGTTAATAAGTTCCTCAATTGAATTAAAGATCTTAAGTGCATTGGGTGATTTCAGCCAATGCAATAAAGCATGATCTAATATATAAATATTGATAAAACAGAGGTCTTTTTTTCCATTCAGCACTCTAATTTCTGCAGAAGAAAGTAATTCTGTTAGCTATAATTAAATCCATGTATCTTGTCAAGTTGCTTTTCAGGTTCTGAATCATACTTCTACAGAAAAAAAGGTAAAAAAGGAAATTAATAGAGGAACATCTGGTCTTCAAAAATGTTTGAGACTTCCTCAGACTATTGAAAGGGTCTCTGTAATGGTATGTTCTTCAGTGCCTTCCCTGTTGTTCCCACACCTTCAGAGGTAAAGTCTCTGAGTTGAACTTGACTCTTGGTGATTCCTTGAACACATCCATGCAATTTTCTTGACAACAGTTTGGAAGTGGTTTGCCACTCCATTCTTCCAAGATTTTTTCAATTTCCCAGTCTAGCCACCAGCCCTGATATTCCCTGGTGGTCTCCCATCCAAGTACTAACTAGACCCAACCCCACTTAATTTCCAAGCCTAAACAAGGACAGCTAGGAACTACTGCTTTCTGAGTTGCCAGTTAATTTTGGGCCTTCCCAGAATTAAAACATTGTAAAGAAGCAATCTAGTACATTCATATAGATATATGGTAATCCTTTGGGTTCAAAGAAGACATGCTGATGTGCATTTCATCTATGGACACGGAGGTGGCTCTGCAGTCCCAGTCTGGAAGCACAGAGTCTAGCACAATGGGGGCACTGGAAGTCCATTGTTGTAGTAACTGGGTGTTACTCTGTGACACTGCTTATGGTTTTCTATCAGTTTTTGGCAGCACCTGTCTTCAAAGCTGGTGGAGGCTTCATAGCACGGGCTCGCCAGCGGGTTCTATCAGCAGCCCCAGTTTCTAGTTCCATTGGCTAGATGTCATAGTAGCATAGGGTTTCTTTCACAGTGTCTTTGTAGCACTTGCGTGGTTGACCTCGAGGTCTTTTCCCAGGCTCCAGTACACTATAGAGCAACTGATGAGGCATACTGTGGTCATCCATTCTGATGACATGTCCCACCTACCACATCTCGGCCTTGATAATCAGGGATTCAATGCTGGTGGACTCCACGCAATCCAAGACCTCCAGGTTGGAGAATTTCTCCAGTTGTTTGATGTGCCTTTGGTACAAAGTCTGGGACTCACATACATATAGGAGAGAAGGGATAACCACAGCTTTGTAGACTTTCAGCTTTGTGGAGATATGGATGTTGTGTTGATTGAGCACTCTAGTACACAGTGGCCCCAGTGCCTGGCTGGCCTTGCTGATTCTAGAGTCAATTTCTTCATCCAAAGACCCATCACTTGAGATGGTGCTTCCCAAGTATTTGAAGCTGTTTACATTTGTCAGCTGGGTGTTGTCAACAGTGATTTTAGGTTCTATGGGGTTGGTATTTGGCACAGGCTGGTAAAGTACTTCAGTCTTGTTCAGGCTGATAGGCCAAAGAGCATAGCAGCATCTGAAAATTTATTCAACATCAACTGTAGATCACTATCTTTGTGAGCCAGGAGTGCACAGTCATCAGCAAAGAGGGTTTCTTGGATGACTGTATGGAGGCACTTTGTCTGTGTGTTCAAGGTCAAAGAGAGAGCCATCTAATTGGCACCTGATGTACACTCCCTCCTTCAGACCCTGGACAGCACATGTCAACATACAAGAGAACAGATTGAACAGGACTGGGGCTAGCACACAACCCTGTTTTATCCCATTGGAAATGGCAAATGCAGCTGATGTATCACCGTGGTAAAGAACCTGTCCTGTCATACCACCGTGGAATAGCTGAATCAACTTCACAAATTTCCTCGGGCATCCATAACATCTCTGGATGATCCGGAGAGCCTCCCTGTTTACAGTGTCAAATGCCTTTGTCAGGTCAATGAAGACAGAGTAAAGAGGCTTGTTCTGCTCAGTGCGCTTCTCCTGGATTTGCCTCACAGCAAATATCATGTCTGCTGTACTCCATTATGGCTGAAAGCTACACTTTGGGAGGTTCCTTTCCAAGGCAGTGACAAGTCTATTCAAGAGAATGCGGGCAAAGATCTTGCCTGCAATGGACAGCAGTGAGATACCCCCGTAGTTTCCACAGTCTGATTTGCTACCCTTATTTCTGTAGAGAGCTACAATGAGGGTATCATGGAAGTCATCAGGCATTTCCTCTGTGGACCAAATGTCTTCCAAGATGTCTTGGAATGCCTGTAAGACATTTGGGTGCTTTGTAGATATCAGTAGGAATGCTATCCTGTCCTGTTGTTTTATTTGAGTTCATCTGCAAGATCACTTTCTTGATCTCATCAGTAGAGGGAGGCAGGTCTGAGGCATCCAAGACTGGCAGCTGAGGAATCTGCTGTAAGACATCAACTGTTGATGGCCTATTGAGTAGGTTGGAAAAGTGTTCAGCCCAGCATTTTTTCAGTCCTTCCTGGTCTTTGATCAGGCTCAGCCCATCAGATGATGCACTAAAGAACTCTCTGGTGGCATGCATGTCTGCATAGCATTCCATTTGCTCAGCTTTTCTCTGCCACCACTTGTCTTGCATTTTTCACAGTTCCATCTGTACTTTGGACTGCAGGTGCTTAAACTTGTCTTTTTTTGAGACAGATGATAGATTGTTCTGCAGTTTGCATAGGCCTTGTTCTTGGCCTGGAGGACTGCTGAAATGGTCTCATGCTTTTCATCAAACCAGTTTTGATGCACCCAGGTTTTTCAGTCCGAGTACAGTTGTTGCAGTGTGCATGATGACATCTTTAAACTGCGTCCACTTTTCAGAATAGGTTCCTACAAACGGTAAATTGCTGGAGAGTTTTTCATTAAGTACATCTTAGAAACATTGGGCTTGGCCTGGGTCTTGCAGTCTGCCACTGTTGACTGACTTTCTGTCAGACTTTGGTTGTTTATGATGTAAAGGGGCTATGTGCAGATTGATGACCGACTGGACCAGCCTGTGATCTGTCCAGCACTCAGCACCTTGCATAGCTCGGAAGATGGTGATGTCTTTAAGGTTGCACTGATGTACTATGACATAGTCACGTAGGTACCAGTGTTTGGACCTACGATGCATCCAGGTACTTTTGTACTTGTTTGTAAGTCTGAACATTGTGTTAGTGATGTGTAGGTTGTGCTCAGCACATTTGTTCAGAAGCAGCAGGCCATTGCTATTTATTTTTTCCACCCCATATCTCCTGAGGACTCTGCCCCTGTTGTTGCTGTCTGTCTTCACCCTAGCACTGAAGTCATCCAGAATGACAAATTTGTCACTGGTGAGGATTGTTTGAATAATCTGGTCCAGTTCTTTGTAGAAACTTTCCTTGCCTTTGTCTGGACTCATGAGATTTGGTGCGTAGGCACTGATAATGGTGATACAGTGGGACTTACTGAGAGGAAAGCAGAATTTCATAATGCATTAATTTATTCCAGTGGGTAGAGTAGAGATGTTCTTCAGCAGAACAGTTTTGATTGCAAAATCTACTCTGTGAGTTCTGTTGTCAGTCTGTAGTTTCCCTTTTCAAAAGAACATATATCCACTCGCTGCTTCCTGTAATGAACCCTTGTCTGCCAGCCTGGTCTTACTGAGTGCAGCAGTGTCAACGTATAACAGCGAAGTTCTGCTGCTATGAGTGCTGTTAGTCTTTCAGGCCTTGACACCTTGTTCTATCTAGCAAGGGGCGGATGTTCCAGGCTCCGAAAACAAGTTTTCTTTGATTTGTTTTTCTTGATGCTTGACTGCTAAGGAGATGATCTGCTAGTCTCAGTTAGCTAGCCAGATGTGGAGCAGGCAATGTTTGGGTACCTTTTCTAACCCCCTCCCTCATGCAAGGGTGAGCAGTGCTATTCTAGAAGGGCTGCCCAGTCACCCTGGATGATGCCAGACATCTGTGCTGCCCTGGGTACTGAGATGACTGACTACTGGTCCAAGGGTTACCCATGCACAACTTTGTGACTACAACTGCTGGTGGTCATTCCACCTGTTGCTTTGCCACTCCCCCATCGCTGCAGGGCTCAATGCATTAGGTTTGGACTGAGATGATTTACAGATGAGTTGTAGATGAAAATGAATTGCACAACAGAAACGTGTGTGATGGAATTTTAAGTGGAACAGCCATTGCACAAGGGCAGCCCCACTCTCTCAGCATAAGAGACCTTAATCCAGTGGTACGGAGACCCATTACAGTTGGAGTCCTCTCCTGCTGCAGTGGATGACCAGGACGTCTAAGTATCTTATCAGACTCTTAGTGTTCCACAGTGCCTGCTGGGCCTGCCTTCTTGACTGTTGGATTGTTGATCAGTCTCCTCCGCTCAATCTGCCAGAGCCAGACTTCACACATTGGAATAGACAAATCCCCTATCTCACCAAGAGTTGAAGACCCATCGGCTACCCTCACCTGGTTTGGCCCATCTGCCAAGATGGTTTACTGAAGTGTGGCTGCTGCGTGTGTTACAGCTACTTGTAGCCACAGGTGAGAGCTGAGTGCCAGGTGGGGACCAAAGGTGAATGAGCAACCCTAGAAAGGGTATGGCAGGCCCCTTCACCAGAGGTGCTACCCCTCTCTGAACAGCCCATACACCCTATTCATATAGAACATAATAGCAAAGTCACCAAGGGCCAAGCAAGTCAGACTTTGTAAAATCTTGTATTTACTAAGTCATAATTTGAAGACCATCTGGAAGCTACAGCTGGTCTGTCTGTCTGTCTGTCTGTCTGTCTGTCTGTCTGTCTATCTATCTATCTATCTATCTATCTATCTATCTATCTATCTGACGGGTTGATGTGATGGGGATGAGGTGGTCCCTCAGGTAATCTGGACCCATGCCATGTAGGGCTTTACAGGTGATAACCAACACCTTGAATTGGACCCGGAAGCAAACTGGCACCCACTGCAGCTCCCACAGTAATGGTGTTATATGTGTCATCCTTGGGGCACCCAAGTTTGTCCGCATGGCCACGTTTTGAACCAGCTTCCAGATACTCTTCAAGGGTAGCCCCATATAGAGCGCATTGCAATAGTCTAACCGAGAGATGACCAGGGTGTGAGTGACTGATTGGAGAACCTCCTGATCCAAGAAAGGGCGTAACTGGTGCACCACATGAAGGTGGGCAAAGGCCCTCCTGGCCACAACTGCCACCTGCTCGAGCAGGAGTTGTGAGTCCAGGAGGACCCCCAGATTATGCACCGGCTCTGTCTGGGGCAGTGCAACCACATCCAAGACCAAAGATGGTAAATTCTCAGATACAGAGGGGCCTCCAATCCATAGCCACTCTGTCTTACCAGCGTTCAGCTGAAGCCTGTTGTGCCCCATCCGGACCCCCATAGCCTCCTGGCACTGTGAATGGGTGGTCATAGCATCACTCAAGTCACCCGGGATGGAGATGTATAACTGGGTATCATCTGCATATTGATGATACCTCATCCCATGGTGACGGATGATCTCACCCAGTGGTTTCATGTAGATGTTAAAAAGGAGTGGTGAGAGTACTGAACCCTGTGGTACCTCACAATGGAGGGGCTCTGGGCTGGACCTCTTGCTCCCAATCAGCACCGATTAGGATCGACCTTGGAGGAAGAAAGAGAACCAGTGCAAGACTGTGCTGCCCATTCCCAACTTCCTAAGTTGACCCAGAATGATACCATGGTTGATGGTATGGAAAGCCGCTGAGAGGTCAAGAAGAGCAAGGATGGATGCACTACCCTCATCCCCCTCCCTCCAAGAATCATCCATGAGTGCAACCAATGCCATTTCCATCCCAAATCTGGGCCTGAAACCTGACTGAAAAGGGTTCAGTTAATCCATTTCCTCCAGAATCTTCTGGAGATGCAATGCCATTGCCTTCTCAACCACCTTCCCTAAAAAGGGGAGGCGGGAGACTGGATGACAATTGTCCAATACGGTGGGATCCAGTGATGGTTTCTTGAGGGGATGCACCAGCACCTCTTTAAAGGCAGCTGGGAACACTCCCTCCCTCAAGGATGAATTCACCATCACCTGGACCCATCCACATATCGTCTCTCGAATAGCCTTAACCAGCCAGGAGGGACATGGAACTAGTTGACCAGTGGTGGCATTGACTATCCGGAGGACCCTGTCCACTTCCTCAGGTTCAACAGGATCAAACTATTCCCAGATAACAGGATAAATCCGTACCCTGAGCATCTCTACAGACCATGCCTCATACTTGGTATCCAACTGGGACTGGATGTGAGCAATTTTATCCTCCAGATGCCCAGAAAACTCCTCTCGCGGCCCTGTAAATGGGCCACTGGGCCTCTCTTTCCCAAAGGGATCAGGTGATCTTAAACAGGGCCGCTGGGCGGCATTCTGCGGATGCAATAAGAGTGGAGAAATATTGGCATTTCGCCGCTCTTACTGCAACAAGGTAGGCCTTAATAGTGGCTCTAGCTTATGTTTGATCATGTACAGTCCTTGTTTTCCTCCAGTGGCGCTCTAGGCATCTCTTAATACTTTTCAAGACCCTCAATTCCTCTGTAAACCACAGGAAGTGTCGGCTTTAATGGGTTAGGAGAGGACACATGTCCAAGGCCTCAGCCGCTTTTCTGTTCCAGGTAGTGGCCAAGACCTCCACTGGACCATGCAGCAGACCCTTGGGTATAACCTCCAGCTCCCTTGGGTCCATCAGTCGCTGTGGGCAGACCAGTTGAATAGGTCCTGCCTCTCTGTGGAGGGGGATAGCATAAGAGAATCTCAGGGCCACCAGGGCGTGATCTGACCATGACAAGGGGGACAGATGTAATTCCTTCAGATCACATTGCCACTGCTCTGACAAGAAAACCAAATCTAGTGTGAGACCACTGTCCCAAGTTGGGTCACAAATAATCTGGGACAGGCCCATCGCTGCCATGGTGGTCATGAACTCCTGAGCCACCTCTGGGGTATGCCCTAGGGACAGCAGGTTGAAGTCCCTCAAGACCATAAGTCTGGGGAACTCCACCACCAGCCCCGCAACAGCCTCCAGCAGCTCAGGCAGGGATGTTGCTATGTGGCAGGGAGGCTGGTACAGCAACAACAATCCCAACTGGTCTCGTGAACCCAACTTCAGGAACAGGGTCTCACAACTGGCCACTTGTGGAGCAGCGCCCCTGAAGGCCAACAGAGATTCCCAGATGACAACCGCTACCCCTCCTCCCCTGCCTTGGGGTCTCAGCTGGTGCCAGACATAAACTCAGCTGAAAGGGGCACCCCCCCCTTCAGGGCCCAGCCAGGTTTCAGTGATACATGCCAGGTCAGCCCGCTCCTCAGTGATCAAATCACATATAAGGGGAGCCTTGTTGTTAACTGACCTGGCGTTAAGAAGCAGCAGCCAAAAGCCAGGGCCTCCATGGATCCTCTGCCCAGGGCCTGGATCTAAGTCCAGAGGGACGGAACATGGCACTGGTAGTAAACACTGGGGGTATCTTCCCCGAGAGTGGTCCGCCCTCTGACTCCCATCATAACATCCCCTCTCCTGAATGGTATAACCTGCCCTAAACCCCCCAGGAGCTCCAGTTCCCCCAAATCCCAAACCCCTGGCTTCCCTAGTTAGGGACCCTCCATTCAACCATACAATAACAAACTCCCAATCAATCAAATGTGTGTGTGTGTGTGATGGGCTCCCAGGCACTTTAGCTCTCACTCCCAAACCGTAGGGCCACTATTCCTCCCCCCTTCATCCACTGTGCACCCTCCACCAGCTTCTCTCACTAGTCGGTAGGGGACACCCAATTCACCCCTCTCCACTCTCCCCGACTCTCGGGGGGGTGAGTATCCTCACCACGCTCACGCACTCACCCACACACTCACAGAAACACCCTCAGGCTTCCCTGCCTGTCTCTCACCCTAGGGAGGGAAGCCCAACTATCATCCACTGGAGGGACCCCAGCACTCTGACCAAGAACAGCTCACTGCTTCTCAAGTCTTTCAGGACCCTTTAGGCCACAGTTGCTGTTCAGACACCAGTTGACCAGCCAATATCCTGGTCTCAGGCCTGCGCCACCAATCCCCCTCCAGCCAGCGCTCAGGCCGCCACCAGTCCTCTGGTACCAATCTGGCCGATCTTTGGGCCCTCCGGGCATGTGGGAACAAAGCACCCCCAACAACCATTGGCTGGCTCCAAGTTGTCTCCCTGCGGCCTCTTCCCAGGCTCTTGCCAGTTGCTGCTTGCCGCGCAGCGCAGTACCATGCAGCTCACCATCGGTGCTGGAAGTTTCCTTCCTTCAGTCCAGGTCTCTCCTTGGGGTCTCACTGCCTCACTGCTCGCCTCTCACCGTGCCTTGTTGTGTTGCGCTGCCCAATGCGACCTCACTGAGCTCCACCAGGCACAGGGTTCCAGGGCACACCCAAACCGACAGTCTGGCTCTCACTGATCGCTGCCTGCTGCGCCGCCTGACACAACCACGGAGCTCCGCCTGGCTACATTGGCCTCCGCTAAACTCCAGGCAAATGGCTCCAGGGCACTCCCAGAGCTGATAATCTGGCATTGAGGAGCTGCCAGGTCACTCAGGTAAGCTTGCAAATAAGTTTGCAGGGTGGAAATAGGGTATATGAAACCCATAATCACCGTTCATAACCTAGTATTGTGGTCGGCATTCACTCCCGGTTGCCATCTTGAATTCAAATTCAAAACGCAGTAATACAAGCAGTAACAGGTGCTTCCCATTATGCCCATGTGTCATTACTGTTACATGAGCTGCACCGGTTACCTGTTAGCTTCCAGGTGCGATTCAAGGTGCTAGTTGTTACCCATCAAGCCCTTCATAGCATAGGGCCTGGTCATTTGAGGGACTGCTGGTCTCCAGTTGTTTTTGTCTCTCCAGTGTGTTAAGGCAGAGTGGATACGCTCCAGGTCCCATCAATTAAATGATGTCATCTTATGGGTCCAAGGAAGTGTGCCTTTTCTGTCACAGCCCCTGCCGTCTAGAACAGTATCCCTCAGAGATACACACAGATCCTACTCTCCTTGATTTCCAGAAGTCTCTTAAGACTTGGCTCTGTTCCTAAGCTTGGGGTTAGGGTGACTGTGAAGCTCTTGTTTAGTTTTTTTTGCTTGTTGTAGAACGTTGTTTTGGTCCAGGCAGTCATGTGGTTTTTAGTTGTGTTTTTCCCATATGTATGGGACTTACTGTACACTGTCCAGAGTCTTCTTGGAGTTGGGTGGCCTTACCAAATCCAATAAAATAAATAATTTAATTTTGCCTTAGCTGAATATGTGAATTCAGCCTCTGTGCACATTTTATGGTAGAGGTAGGCAATGGGAACAATGGTAGAGGTAGGCAGTGGTCATTTTGTGACCACAGGCTGGTTGAAAGTGAGTTGCAGCCCCTGACACTGAAGTAATTGCTACTTCTGGCCTATTGTTTATCATTAGGTGTTTATGTGTGGAGGGAGTAGAGCAGTTACTTTGCTTGATGGAAACAGTAGCTTTAATATGCTTTCTAAGTATGTAAAAATTGTCTTGAACGTCCAAACACCTACATGCTGCCACTGTTGCTTTTAAAGTTAAAATATGAGTTTTATTAATTACTATGCATATACATCCAGATCTAAGATTTTTCTCATGTGTCTAATCCTACTGTAAATGTTAAATTGCTACTGCAATTGGCAAATAGGTTTTTTGAGAGTGCTTTTCTCCCTCCTTACTAGTGTAGTGTGGATCTGGGGAGAATGATTCCCAGGTTACAAGAAAAAAAGATTGTACAGTAGATTACAGTCCTAAACTGTAAACTACTTTGAGATTACTTTTAATGGAAAAAGATATAGAAATATTTTACATGCAAGCATAGCTTTTGATGAGGACAGCCTTTTTCTGCCTGTTTTTGATCAGTCCGTCTTGCTCATTCTTCAGCTGAAGGTCAGCTGTTCTCTAGTGTAGAGAAGGTCTGGTTCTACTGTTAAAAAGAGTGAGGTAGGTGCCTTAGGTATGGAATATGTGAAGGAACAGGAAATAAGGGCAAGGAATTATTGAACAGAACTGTGTGTGCCACATGACCTAGCTTGTGTAGTCCAAATTGTTTTATCAGTATGAAGGAATGATTCATCTGCCAATCCAGTTAACTTCTTTTTTTATATATAATTTTTATAAAAAAAAATCTTTAAAGGAAGATACAAACTAATATAAAGTAAGAAAAAGAAAAGCAAAAGAAATAAATCAAAGAGAAAGTTGAAAGTACAAGAAAGAAAAAATAAAAGAGAAACAGAAAGAAAAAAGAAAGAAAAAAGATACAAAGCTTTGTAGCTTTCAATCTTCTTTACGGCAGTTATACTTACAATTATAAATTTACCTCTTACTCTAGGCTTACAACATAACTTTCTTCTTTCTATAATCTATCCTATCTAATCATCAAAACCATAAACTGTAAGTTCATTTTTTTCTGTTTCATGCAAAAAGTCTGTAAGGGTTTTCCAGTCAGAAATAAATGTAGATATTGTCTTTTCTTTGATCAAAGAAGTTAATGTGGCCATCTCAGCAAGTTCCATCATCTTCACCACCATTCTTCCATTGTGGGTAATGCCAAACCTTTCCATCTTTATGCATACAATAATCTCGCTGCAGTTATCATATACAAAAGCAAAGTTCCATAACTCTTTTCCTACCGTTTGTCCGTCAATCCGAAAAGAAAACCCTCTGGTCTCAATTGTATATTAATCTTTAAAATCCTCTGAATCAGTGTGTGCATTTGAATCCAGAATTTTGTAGCTTTTTTACACATCCACCAAACATGATAAAATGTCCCTTCTTCACATTTCCAACATAAATTTGAAGTACCTTTATACATTCTAGAAAATTTCTCTAGTGACATATACCAATGGTACATCATTTTATAAAAATTCTCTTTAAGATTATAATATAGTGTAAATTTCAATCCTTTCAGCCACATACAGTAGTTTCCCATTGTTCCACCTGTATATTATAACCAATCTTTTTAGCCCACTATCATACATTATTTCATTTGTTCTCTTCTGTTTCAAATTTCAATAAAAGTTTACACATTTTATCAATTACATTCATCATTTGTACACAATTCTACTTCATACTCAGTTTTACAGTGTTCAAAACCATAAATTCTTTTATCTACTTTAAAATCTTTCTAATAATTGTAAATAAGAGAACCATTGACAACTATATTCCTCTGCCACCAATTCTTCTGTTGATTTTCCACCAGTTCTCTTGATTTTGCCAGTGCAGTTAACTTTTGTAGCATTTCTATTGGTGAAATCATCCTCTCTTTTGTCTCAGGCAATATACAATGTTTTAAAATGGCCCTGCCAGGGAATGAATATAGAGGTTAGGCAAACGTTGTGTCCATGTACACTTAAGGTACCTGCAAATACCTCTCTTGGGGCTTATCAGGATTATGTTCACTTGGCTTGAATTTTCTTCTTATGTTCTTTTATTTTTTATTATTATTATTATTATTATTATTTATTTATTAAATCAATTTATATAGCCGCCCATCCCACGACATGTGACTCTGGGCAGCATACAACAAAGCTAAAAACAGTCAATAAATACATTAAAAATATAAAAATAAAAATAAAAGAATAAAAGGATGTTAAAAATAAGAGAGCCACCTCACTAATTCCCTTGTCCCCTGGGGTCCTCAGGCCTGCTGCCATAACCAAGTCTTAAGGGACCTCCAGGAGCTCAACAGTGATGAGGCCAACCTCACCTTGGGGGGAGAAGATTCCACAGTAGTACCACAGCAGAAAAGGCCCATTGCCTAGGGCCCGCCAAAGGTAGCTCCTTAGGTGATGGAACCCATCATATGTGCTCTCTGCTGGATCTGGTAGGATGGGCAGGTGAAATTGGGGAGAGGTGGTCCCTCAGATAGCCCAGCCCCATGCCATGCAGGGCTTTAAAAGTCAACACCAGCACCTTGAATTGGACCCGGAAACAAACTGGTAACCAATGTAGCTCATGAAGCAGAGGTATAACATGCATTCTACTAGAAACACACATAGTTGCTCGCGCCGCTGCATTTTGTACCAGCTGAAGTTTCTGGACACTCTTCAAGGGCAGCCCCATGTAGAGTGCATTGCAGTAGTCTAACTGGGAGGAATAGTTTTAAAGATGATTATGTGAAGAGGGGAAGGAAAGCTAACATGCTACAATGCAACACAATAGTTTCTAGTACCCTCTTTATAAAGATGCATCTGGGGTCCTTATAAGCTCTCACAAAAAGAATATTCTTAAATATTCTTAAAAAAATATTAAATGGCAAGTGGCTACAGCTACGTGGAATGGAAGAATTCATCCAGAGGAGCTTGAGCAGATAGGGAGGGGACTGTCCTCCTTGCCTTGTCTTCCAATAAATGGGTGTAATGTGATTTGGCAGGCCACCCTATGGCAGCTTTTTTGTGAGAGCACCTACAACATACTCTCAATAGTTCAAATGTATCACCAGTCCCCCCAAAATGCCTTTTCTTTCAAGATGTCAGACCACTGTCCATTTAGTGTAGTACTGCCAAATGTAACTGGCAGTAACTCTTCAAGAAATTTCCCATCCCCACTATATCCCAGAGATGGTACCCAATTTCTTCTTAGCTAAAGTTTTTCAATAATTGTATGCTGAGATTTTCTTCATACAGCACCGCATACAACAAACAATTTTGCTGCTAACCAAAGATTAGATAACTATTCAGGCAACGATTGTTTTATTTGGTATGCAGGTCTTTGAATTTGCTTGCAACATTGCTTTTGACCTTCAAGTGGGAAACATACTATGAGTCTTCATTCAGATTTTATTCAAAATAAAGAATTCATAGGGCACCTTGAGACATCATATCATTTTTTTCAAGGAGGTAGAGGTTGCTGGTAGACAACTTAGAATAATGCTGCCTCCCTACCTGACTGTGACCCACCAGTAAAACTCTTAAGGTTTTATGAATTAGGGTTCTCGGGGTTTATTTTATTTTTTATGTGCAGTGCACTGAAAACTGGACCATAAATGCAGAAGAGATTATTTCTATCTTTCAGAGCATAGTGAATTTCTATATGAGCTGTAATTATGCAGATATGCAATATAGTGTTTCAGCCATGCCATGGAGTAATTCAGAACATGTACAGATATTCCCATTTGACCATTATTATGCATAACATAAATTTTCTATATGTATTTTAAAGCATATTATTATGTTGTCCTTGCCCTATGAAGCCTGACTGCCTTAGATACCATAGAACTGGTAACTAGAGCAACTAGACATAATTGTACAAAAAATAAGGAAAGCAAAAATAAATCTTCCTGCACATATTCTGAAATAAATTTTAGATAAGTTGTTTATTGAAAAAGAAGTACCCCCCACCCCCCAAAATCTTTCTGTATCCACCACCTCAGTTGCCCACCCTGAGTCTTCTACAATTAAAAGACAATTATTTCCAAGTCAGGCTACAATTATTTGTTCTGCATACCAGATATTTTTGCAGCCATTTTTAAAATTTGAGAATCCATTGTACTACCTTCAGCATTTTTAAAAAAACGAAGTGTTTTTGTACTAAGGTGTAGAAAACCTTTTTGTGTCCATGTCTGTCAGTACATATGAGAGTCTGCCTTTTTGCTTGTGCATGTGTGAATTTTAATGGACAGTTATGAATAGGCAAGAAAACAAACAAAGGGGTCACAAAATGAATCAATCCAGAGCTCTCACTTGAGACACAAATGACCAGATTCAAATTATCATATTTTGGGCAATTATGCAGAGACCCAACTCCCTTGAGAAGTCTTTAATGCTGGGAAAGGTGGAAAAAAACTGAAGAGGATGACCAGCAGCAGAGTGGATAGACCAATTACAGTGGTGATGGATTGCACCATTAGAAATCCTGAAGGACCAGATCATTCTGGAGAAGGTGTCTGGTTGCTAAGAGTCAACACCAACTTGAAGGTGCATAATCAAAATGCACAGAACGGAAAAGTAACTGAGTATCAACATTGGAGAGTTTCCTGCCACCACAAATGTCTATTGGTGCGGTACTATTTAGAGAATTGAAATTTGGGGGGATGCTGATTATTCTCTACTAAAGATCTGATACACAGACATACCTAGTCTAGAACTGTGGCTATGGAATACTCTTCTAGGGTGACTGAGTTACTGTTAAACTGGTTTAGGTCTGTGGTGCACTTACTGGTATCTTTTACAGATTATTAGGATATCATTTAGTTTTTCTCTAGAGCTTCTTGACTGTTTTGTAAAGTTCAAATATGGAAGAACTTTATGTTTTACTGGGGCCGTTGGTATGGTAAAGAAAACCTCTCTGAATATACTTATTAACGGTTGTGGGCAGATTGGAAAAATCTTAAGCAGTGGTGTCTCTGAACTTGAAGTTTGAAACATATGAAATGGGTATAATCTCCTTAAATCTTTATAGATCTTTCCCCTCCTCCAGACTCTTCTACCCCCCAGCCACCCATCCAAGCAGGAAATGCTGTATCATTCTTAGTTACACTGACTGAAAAATACATTGCTAGTGTTGGTTGTGTACCTCTCCATGAACTGAGATCCCATACTGCAGACTTTCATCAGTTACTTCTGTCCTCTGAGGTAAAAATTCCACTTCTCTCTCCCTATCCCTATATTGATAGATCCATCTCAGTGGCCCACACAGGAAAGTCCTGAATTTATCCCCACCACTTGCTAGTTTGATATGCAGAGCTGCAGGAATTGAAATAGAAATCTATTTTATTGTCATTGTTGTGGATATTTATGTTGTATTTTATTGTTGATTTTAAATATGTTTTTTAAAATAATTATATTATTGTCTTTATTACTATGGTAATAGAAAATAATATAGCAAAAATAGCACATTTTCTAAAACATATTTTTGTGTGTGGTGTGGAGTGGGAATTGGAGAAGGGCTTGTTTGCATATAGTGCTTCTAAGGAATGCACCCTTGTTTGAAGTAAATCTGGGTTTCTTAATTCAACATGAAGGCACCTCCAGCAGCTGTTTCATGTTTCTTTTCACTGATATCTCAGATGATTTTCAGTGGTAATTCCTGGTGTTGTTGGGCCAAACATACTGTGTAGTTTTTCCATCTTTTCCCCTCAACAGATGTTCTCTGGTAAGGGGGTAGGGAAAGAGGAATAATTGATATGAAAGCACAGGATTGTTACAAATGAAAGTTGGTACCAAGCCTGGACAACCTGTAAAATTCTAAGAATGGGATAGAATAATAAAACCTGATATGGAAATGTCCCTAGAATGTGTGCATACATACCCTTGTGTTGGTAATGAAATAGATTTAGTAATAACAGTTGTTGTAATTGAGAGCCTGAAGATATATTCAGTAGTTTTGAGTCATATCTATGTGGCCTGGCCTCAGCTACATTGTATATGACATTCCAAACTACATTATGCCTCTACAGTCATGTGAAAAAGTAACTCCATTGAAAATTTTGGTTTTTTTCAACATATAGATGTTTGATCTTCATTTCAACAATATTGATAGAGAAAGGGGATATAATATAACAAATAACATGCACCACTTATGTTTTGTAATCTGTTATGTAATTTAAAGAAACAAATGCAAATTTCGCATGTGAAAAAAATAAGCACAGTCCTACATTTATCACTACCTCAAATACCTAAAATTAGAATCAGGTGCACCAGATCAGGTGCAAATGATTAGAATATCGTTAGAGAGGATCTGGGGGAATCTGTGGTATTGAAACCTCAGGCATTTAGTCTGATTTGCTCTTTGTTGTTGAAGTGCGTGGTATCACCATCGCTAGATTGAAAGAGCTCTCTGGGGCCTTCAGAAAGAAAGCTATAAATGCCTATGAGTCTGGAAAGGATTTGAAAAGAAAGCTAAACAATTGGACTTCAATAATTCCACTGTTTGGAAGATTATCTACAAGTGGAGAAGTTTTCAAACAACCACCAACTTGCCCAGGCAGGCTGTCCCAGCAAGTTCAGTTAAGAACAGAATGTAAGATGCTGAAAGAAGTCTTTAAGAAGCTCAGAATTTCATCATGTCACCTACAGGTAGCTCTCACCACTAGTGAGGTCAAAGTGCATGAGTTAACCATTAGAAAGAAGCTGCACAAATTAGATCTATGTGGGAGGTGTGCCAGGAGGAAATTCTGATGTCCAGAAAGAACAGGGCAAGACTAAAGTTTGCTCTTGAGCCTAGGCAAAGACAGGACTCCTGGAACAATGTGTTCTGGACAAATGAGGCAAAGATAGGGTTATTTTGGCACAGTACCAAAAGATAAGTTTGGCAAAAATCCAAGACAGCATTTCACCAGCAGAACCTGACACCAACTGTAAAGCACAGTGGTGGAAATGTTATGGTTTGGGGCTGCTTTGCTGCATCAGGACCTGGGCAGCTCACCATCATAGAACCCACTATGAATTCTTCATCGTACCACAGGGTGCTTGAGGATAATGTGAGACCATCTGTCGGAAGATTGAAGCTCAACTGAAAGTGGACTTTGCAACATGACAATGACCTAAACATTCCAGTAAATCCATCAAGGGATGGCTGAAAAAAAATAAATGGAGGGTTCTGGAATGGCCAAGTCAAAGCTCAGATCTAAATCCTATTGAGATGCTGTAGGGTAGTTTGAAATGGGCTATACGTGCAAGAACCCCTCAAACATCACACAGCTGAAAAAATTCTGCATGGAGGAGTAGGAAAAAATTCCTCCCAGAGACTGGTAGACAGTTGTAAGAAACACCTACTTGAGGTTGTTTCTCCAGAGGAGACAATACCAGGTATTAAAGCCAAGGATGTACTTACTATTTCCACTGAAGGAAATGGCATATCTGTTATTTTTTTGCTGAATAAATGATTGCAGAGACAATTTTTCAGGGTTTTTTTGTTCAATTATATCACCTTTATATTCTGTTTGAATTATTATACTGATAAGTCCACATATGTTAAAAAAAATAATTGCATGAGGTGTACTTACTTTTTCACAGGACTGTATTTGGAAAAAGTTAGTGTGGCACACTTGCTGTATCTCTTGCTGAATTCAGTCAAAATCTAATTGTGTTCCTGACCCAATTATTACTACCTGTAGCAATCTTAACTGTGGCCTGTGGTTGACATTTTTTTTTCCTTTTGTTACAGTGCTGTTCTTAATGCAATTTTCTTGAAACTCTTATATCTGTTGTTCACTCCCTAGGTAAACTTTGTGTGTACAGCTATTTTTTGTTGATGGAATTTTGCTTTGATGGTTCTATCACGTAAAATCTGAGGAGGCTACTTCAGATTACTTTTCTTATTCTTTTTCCTGTAACTTTGGCTGATATAGGAAGCGTAATTGGTTTTTTCCATCTACCTGTTCTCTCCTGAGTTTTGGACCAAGACAAGATACAGCATTCTGATTACTTTTCCATTTCATAATTTTTATCTTGTTTCATCCAACCTTCCTCAGGTGGAGCCCTGTAGAGGTATTATGGGAATTGTAGTCCAGGGCATTTGCAGGTCCATATTGGGGAAGGATGCATTAGATGATCAAATGTCCAATCTTTCTTCTTTAATCCCTTCTTATTTTTGTTTTTCAAAACAATACAGAGTGGACAATTTTTAATCTTTCTGCTGCTAGAAACCTCCTGATTTGCCACACAAAGAAATGGAAATGTTCATCTCCATATAATGGAAACCTTCAATTACGGAGTATTTGCAAATCAAATATTTATTAGAACATGGTCTAGCTGAGTAGCCATTATATGCATGCAAAACTCATCAACCCCACTTCATAAAATTCTGCAAGCTATAGTGAGGCAGGCAACATAGTGCCACATAGTTACTGTTATTTTGGGCATGCACATCAGATGCTAAGTGTACACCTAAAATAGAACACAAATTTAATCTGTGTATGTTTTGTTAGTGCATACTGTTCAGGGAAGTTTGGTTGTAACTCCTTGGTGTTGCTTGATTTCATTTGATAGGAAACTTGAGTTTCATTTTATATGTAGAAAAGGGCATTTCTTAGCAAGTGCTAAGCCTCCCTGAAGAGTTAGAACTACAAACACCCTGTAGTTCTGATGTCCTTTCATCCCGGCAAAACCATATGGATGGTTTTAATTGGTTTGAAAATAGCCCCCACCCCCACCTCCAGTTGAAAGATATAACTGTGAGGGTGATTTGAGGTTATGTTCTGTTTTTATTTAAGTTACTACTCTCAGCAGAAAGTTGAGGGCTGAGGTTTTGTGCAATATTTTATTACACAAACTATTTAATGTTGTTTTAACCACTGGCAAAGAGCCAGCCCAGGGGACATAAGTTTTCCTTACCCAAGAAACTAGATGAGGAATTAAGCCATCTTCTGGTCGAGCTAGCACAGTATGATCATCGTAGCTCTCTGAGTTAGAAAAGGTGAGTGTTTTGTAGTAAATGTTCTCAACTGGTATTTATCGACTTGCCTGTCTGTGATGGGTTTTTTAACACATTGTTTTGTTTTATGCTGCTTTCTTGAACTACTGACATTAATCTGCTACTTATGTTAACTGCAAGGGAAGACAAAAATGAACTTGACAATGCAGAGCTGCTCTTTGACAGAGATGCTGCACTGATTTGCAGGAGGCCATGTGAACGCAAATGTGAGCCATGGCAATGTTAGTGTATGCTGTCAACTAGAAATAACCACAGAGGCAGCAACTTTTTACTCAGACTCTGACAGGAGCATATGTTTCAGTGAGAGGAAGAGTGGTGACAGATGTCAAAAGATTGCAGTGGAGATATTTGTTTTCTGATTCCATGAAGAAATGATGCTGTGTATTGAGAGGGTAAATGTGCCACCTAGTATAGCATCTTGAAAGAGAATGCTATTTCCACCCAGTCATTCTGGTCTAATTGAAGTGTCTTTTAGACAGCTTCTGAGAATCATGAATCACCTGAATAGTTAGAAAGATGTGCCTTCTTATGGAATAGCATTCTGGCTTCTTCATATATCTTGGACCTGCTCGTAGATTGCCCACATGGTGCATTTTTAAAACAATATGAGTAATGGGATTGGAAAAGACCTATTTTTCTTTGCATTAGATCCTGAAGATTCACTGAATATTGAACTATGTGGATCAGTATTTTTTTTCTGCAATCTCTTTGTCATATCCAGATTTTGGGAAGTCTCCTATACCTTTTTGGTGTTTGTATAAAAAGACTAGAGCAAGCTGTTTTTCTCTCACACCTTACCGTGTAACTGTATTATTGCTGTTTAGCCATCCAGAGTTCTTTCAGATTAGGGCAGGTTATAAATACTGAGAAATACATCCATCTATCCATCCATTCATACATATATACTGTGACAGGGAAAAGCTGCTTTTGGAGATATGTTCAGTGCCAGATTTAAGGATATCTGAGTCTGCTCAGAGTCTGTTTATATGAAGTCCTGTCTGAGAAACTGTAAATAAAGCTGAATTCTCTGTTTGGATATGACATAGCAGGTTATCCTTAGGGATATAGTGTGGCATGTTGCAAAGCAATATGTGCTCTTACTTCTGCCTTCTAAAATCAGTCTGGCTTGTTTAGCAGTTCTCTGTGCTTCTGGGTGTAATTCCAAGTGCTGGTATTGAGTTACAAAAAATGTAAGTGGATTATAGTCAAGGTGCTGTAAGGATAATCTCCTCCCGTTAGTTTACTGAGTTTATCCTAAGATGATCTTTAAGTGTCTCTGTTTTCAAAAGTGAGATAGAGGCTTATCAGATGTAAGACCTTCTTGGTGGTGGCCCCACAATGTAAAATAGTTATCCTAGTTCTTGCATCCATTCTTTCTTTGTTTCTCAAATTGTTGTATTTGAAAGAGCTTTTAATGACAAGTGCCTGAGGTTCTATTACATGTTTTGGGGTTTAGGCATGTGTCTTTATGTGCATAGAAAGAGGGAATGAAGAAAGAGAAGGATATTTTTATAAGCTTTTTAAAAAAGTTTCTAATACAACGATTCTTCCTGATTTATAGACAGATTATAGAATAATAGCACTGAAATCTTTGCAGATTTAGTGTTCTCACACAATTTTAGCCATTTTAAAAATGACAGTTACTATTATCAGAGGCATTTCAATTTGCCGATGCCTAAGATGTCAGGGTTTAACTGATTCAGTTAATCTTTCACTGTGTTGGGCTTTCCCATGTTCATGCTTTTTACATTCCATGTTCCAGCTGTAATTCTGTCTTTGCAGCTTCAGATGTTCTTTTCCTGTATGGTAACATCAGCAACTAGCTATCCTGACGTCTTTAATCTAGCCACGTCATACACACCATTTGTATTCTGCAAGATCTTCTGCTCTTCCTTAGTAGCATGCTGAGTGCCACCCACCTGAGGGGCCCATTGTTTGACACTATATCATCAATCACTTTATATTGTCTATCCATGTGGCTTTTTTGCTAAAATATAGAAGTGATTTAACATTGCCTTCTTCCATGCAATATCAAATGATGCCTTTGCTGTTGTTGCTAAAATGACCATTTGCCTTCAACGTCTTCTATATTGTTACTGCCCAATATAGGTGCCTGCTTGCTTTAGCTGGGTGGCTGGAATGACCTTCATGCCTTCAGTGACCCTGCTGGGAATATATACTCTTGGCAGACACTCCCAGTGTTCTTCACTCATCCCTCCCAGGAACATCCCCCTGCCATGATGAGGCAGCACAGCAGGACTCGAGGAGCTATTTTAATTTTTTTAATTAATAGAAATGGAAGTGGGACTGCTCAGAGCAAAACAGTAAACAAAATATTCACTCTTTATTTACTTAAGCATTATTAGAAATTAGAAATAGTTGGTTCTAACTGTGAGAAATTAGAAACAGTGCTTCTTTCTAGAAAAAGATGATAGAGATGAGTTGTGGGAGCGGGGAGGAAATATCCTGAAGGGCTGGAGGGAATAGCAAGGAGCAACTTCATATTTTTGCCGCCTTCTGATAAATGGGAGGTTTTCATGACTGACCGTATCTATCATAGGAATAATCAAACTCTCTTGTGTGAACAAAATATGTTCTCAAAATTTCCAGTGTTCTTACTGGCCCCTAGTAAGATGTCAGATTGGCATTTATTTGTTCAGTTTGATAGCCAGATTTATGTTTCAGAATAATTGGCAGAGAAGGAGGAGGAAATTATATTGGTAGGTTGAAGAGGCCAAAGAACAACAGCCACAAGGGAAAAAAATGGCTACTGGGAAAACTTTTCTTTAACATATTCATACCTCCTTGAGGGTGTTTATGGTTTGGTATGTACGTGCCATGTCAGCTATTATACTATATTCTTCTCAGGCTTGACAGGGGTCTGTAAGAGAAGTTTATAACCCTCAAATCCCTTTTGGATAATTTTACTGCTTTATCTATCAATATTATTTTTGCATTTTATGTTAGTATTTTAAAGTTTATATTATCCAGATTGCTAATTTTAATCTCTCTTCTCTTTTGTCGCACATGTGTAGCCTGAGCAAGCATCTTATCATTCTTTGCTTTTAATATTGTTTTTAGCTAAAATTCTTTGTATGTGTTTCTCCTAACTACCCTGATATTGTCAATTTAGTTTTGGATATTTGCATACCAATTTCCTTATGCTGGTTAGTGTCTGCAATAAAGTTTTTCAGTTTCAATTTATTCACATATTTGAAAGGTTTTCCTCACAACCATAGCAATGGTGAAAATATTCTTTTCTAAGCAGGACATTTCTTAAGCAGGACATTTGTGGGCTTCAAGCCCTTTTTGGCAGATAACCTTTCTCTCTTCCAAAATTTAAACCTCCTTGGAAAAAAGCTGGGAAAAAGACTCTGTTTAGAGCCTGAATAATGGTACAAAATCCTCTGAACACAAATAACAGTCTGTATAATGTTGATCTGTAAATGATAGATCTGTGAGATAATTTTTTGAATTGCTTATGTATGGTTATATACTACAATATCGCACAGTGTTTTGCATTGAGCAACATTTTTAGAAAAAAGATCTGGATATTCTTGTAGGCAATTTAATATACCTCATTATTTAGCTATATATTTCTTGTCATGAGAAAGAGATGGGAAGAAAATAACGTGCTTTTATGAATTTATTGACCCTTGCTTGGTATCTTCCAAGTGCTTAGGGTCAACAAGAGAGAGTCTGCCAAATCTATAATGGGCCAGTTTCTTTCTTTCCTCCTTGTTTTGGAAGGGCAACAAAATGATGAAAGGCCCAAGAAAGCTGTTTGTGGAGTGGAACTGTTCAAATTAGAGAGGAAGTTAATAAAAGGAGACAGGAGTGTTTAACGCAAGAATGGCATCGAGAAGGCAAATTGGGAGCATTTTCTAGTATCTGCCCATTAATGCAAGAGCAAGAAGATACTAAGTAAAATTGGGAGTTAGTGGATCCCAAATAAGTGAAATAATGAGACACTGTGCGGTGTCTTCGTTAGCTTTTTTTTTTTTTTTGCTATGAGTTGTCACTGATGTCAAGGACTTAATAAGGATCAAAGTCTACATAGGCATTTCAGTTAATGCAAATTAGTTTTGTAACTATACATGTAAGATATCTATAAGATTAAAAAAAAGAATGTTAATCCTGAATTGGGAAGACTCTTCCTTCGAATACTTTTCAAAGCTTTACTGGATAAATTAGGACCAGTCATCAGAACATCTTTATTACAGTCACTGTCCAGAATAGGACCAGTCATCATCTCTATGTTGAATCTACCTCACAGAGTGGTTATGGTTATGGAAGAAAATGATACAAACAAATAAAATTAAGGGCTTTGAATGAAACATTCATGGGATTGCTTGGTAATAACTTTATGTTATAGGGGGTTGTCCTATAATTGGAACAAAAAGTCATAATGCAGTACAAATCTACACTATATAGATGGGAATTTGACTATTCCACAATTCTCCTGTAGCACCAATGGAAGGTTTTATCTATAGCTTTTAAATGTCCTCTTTCTAAAAATGACAAGTGATTCCCTCTCCCCCACCCCCATTAGTTAGGTTCTGTTGGAAACCATTGAACTCTCTGCCAAATGTTAAGTCTTCTAAACACGAGACCAACTTAAAAACCATAACACTCAGGCCAAACAGAAGCACACAAGAACTTTGATTCTCTCTGAACAAAATCTAGGACTCCTTGGCTTCCCATATCCAATAGACAAATTCTTGGTCCTCCAAAGATATTTTTAGAGCTAAGGGTTTATGTGGAGTGTTGAGCCCTATGCTTTGCTTCCAATTGCCAGAAAATAAAACCTGAAAAAGAGGAAGGAAGAAGATACCCTTAATTGCTGCTGGCTGGTAAGAGTAGATGCTTGGGGAGGGCTTGGGGCAATCCAGCATATGGGGGAAAAGTGGGAAGATTGGAGTGGAGAGATGCCAATGAGAGGAGAAAAGAGATAAGGCTAGGATATAGAGAACTGTAAAAAAGGGTGTGATTATCTAGACCTATAGAATAATTCACTAAGAAAAAGAATGAGAAAGGGATCTTTATATATTCAGTTCTTTTTAGCTCATTAGTTGGCTTTCCTTGTTTGAGCAATTTGAGGTATTTAACATGTAAAATTCATTTGTGGTAAGGTTGCCCTGCAAGTTTACCTTTTCATTTTAATATGCTGAACTTGGGACATTATGACTGAGCTTTAACTTAACTACCCTCTCCTTTTGTCTGCCCTTTCCTACTGTGCAGCAGAAAGTGGAGGGGCTATCTAGAAGAAGCTGGGACCACTTCTTCAAAGTTTAAAGGAAAAAGGAAGTCTCTTGAGTTGTAGTCTAACAACTTTGTATGCATTGTGTTTTGCTTGTGACAGTATGACTGGAATGTCTTGGTTTGTGGTGTGATCTTGCCATTTTGTGATCTGGATAGTCATTTAATTACATCTGATTCTTGCCTTGACTTATAACAATTTCTCTTTCACATCTTATGACTTAATAGAGAAAGCAGTTCAATGTGTTTACTGGCTTTATTTTCCTTTGCACTGTTGTGTCAATCCTCTGCCGCAACTTTAATATGGCTCTGTTTTGTGTACACTGTACATCCAAAGGTCATTTAAGAAGGGGAATGAGTGTGTCTGTATGTTTAAAAAGAAATGGGTATAGTGTAAAATTCTCATTAACTAGAAATCTGGTATAACAGAAGACTCTCAAGAAGCACTGACAAACAGATGGCAACATGCTGCTACTAAGGACCTGTCAGATTCATCCTGTTCTTTCTAGTGCTTCTACCTTAGGGTCCTTTAGCACTGCTGAGCTTTGGTTTTCCACAATTGGCTGGAAGCAGCATCAAAATGGTAATTTCATGTATCCTCTGATACAATGCTGTATTGTGCAGCTACCCTTCCCTATGGCCAAAATGAATCTATAGTATTTCCTTGCTGGTTGGCCCCATTCAGCACAGGTTCCTATGCAAAGTTAATGAAGTGTACTTTTTGCAGAATTCTTCTGTGTAGGTTTTCAGGTTCAGTGTAGTTGGTAAGTTAGTCATAATTTGCCCCTTATTATAATAAACACTGGTTTCATTTTTTATTTCTCTTGAATAGAAAAAGAGTGCTAAAAGATTTGGGATGGGAATGGGCAATTTGTTTACTTCTGCTTGCATTTACAGCTTCTTTCTCTGCTATTTTTCCATATGTCAAATTTTAGATTCTGAATTCCGGAGGATAGGAATATATGCTGCTGATGGTGTAATATAAATAATCAGCTGTCAATGTTGCTATTTTATAGCTGCTGCAAGCAAAATATCTTGCGTGTTACAAACACTGTGGAAATTTATTTGGGTCAGTAATCTGACTATTACACAGGATTATTAAAAACATGAATCTATCCCACAGAGAAAAATGTTGTGAGACTAAAACATTATTTATTTGTTTGGAAAAATTAACTCTGAAACTTTGTTAGAAATTTTCTGTAATTAAAATGTTGGGAATGTTTTGTTGACTGTGAGGGGAGGGGAGGGGAAGGAAGGAAGGAAGGAAGGAAGGAAGGAAGGAAGGAAGGAAGAAAGGAAGGAAGAAAGGAAGAAAGGAAGAAAGGAAGGAAGAAAGGAAGAAAGGAAGAAAGGAAGAAAGGAAGAAAGGAAGAAAGGAAGAAAGGAAGAAAGGAAGAAAGGAAGAAAGGAAGAAAGAAAGAAAGAAAGAAAGAAAGAAAGAAAGAAAGAAAGAAAGAAAGAAGGATCAAATGGCTGTGCAAAGCAGTTCGAAGAGATGCTTCATAACACATGGGAATGTAAACAGACCCCTTTCTTCGAATTGTTTGTAGCAGCTGCTTCTTTTGGAAGGCTTGTATGGCTGCCAGGACAGTTTTTGAAGTAGCTGTGTGAGTCTTCCAAAAGATGTAGCAGTTCAAATAAAGGTGCTCTGGTTCATACCTTCAAACGCTGTGAAGCACCTTTTTCCAATCTTTTAAATAACTCATTATTCTACAATTTACCACCAAGATAGTTCTATTGATTATTATAAAACAACATTTACAGGTATACGAAGCATCATAAACTTGACTTTGTTTGATGCATGTGCTTTCTGCTAAAACAGTCTTAGATTACGAATGATCAGGAGTTTCCAGGCAGATCAGATACCTCTCTGTTTTCACAAATCTTAACAGCAGGCAACAACTTTTTTTCTTCCAGCAAGCATCCTATATTTTATTTATAATATATCTGGCAATCTAATAACATATGATTTTTTTTGACAAGTCTCTGAAAGTGAAAAGGATAAGATACAATATCAAAACCGTGAAAAGCAGCATGAAAATAATTACTTTGGCTAGAGGAAAACATGCAGATACACGATAAAATGAAGGTTTATTGTTGAGAAGCCCAGATTATAAAAACAGAACATGAATTGTTCAAAAACTTTGGCAAATTCTGTCAGATGGAAGTCTTCTGCAGAAAGTAGAGCTGTTCCGTGCCAGCAGATCCTCTGAGTCCAGAGAAGGAACATTCCCCTCCCCCGTTACTAGTAGGCTGATTGTGTATTTTGAAGAGAAATGTCTTGCAAGAATCTGAAAGATACAGATTCATTAACAGAACCTTCAGGTTCTCTAGCAAGCCATCTCTCAGTTAAATGCAACTCTAGCCAAGATTTTGCTGTGGCATCCCTGCTTTGAACATCATAACTCTTTATTTCCTTGAGATTGCTCTGGATATAAGGAATTCTGGCTTTGTCTGGCCATCTGTTTCCCTGGGTGGGTTCACCTAAGTTGGAAAGGGATTAATATAGCATCTCATTGATGGACGGGTGGAGAGGTTTCTAAATGGAGAATTGCAGCCACAATATCAGCCTCATTTACTGCAGTGTATAAATAATACTGTGACTAATTTAACAGTGACATTTAGTTCCTTCTTCATGCTGTCTGGTGATAACAGGGATTCCCAACCTTTTGGGGCCAGAAGGCATATGTGGAATTTTGAGAACGTATTTGAGAATCTGCATATTGCGCGCAGTGACTGGGTGTTTGTGACTCTTTCCAAAATGGTAGCCCCAACCACTTAAAACCTGTTTACTAGAAGGCTAACTTCTGAGGTTGCTCTTTGCTACCCACTTCAGCATTCCAGATCTCATTTCCCCCTCTGAGCCTATAATTGGCTTTTGGCTTTTCTCTGGGCAAGAGGGCACATTTCTAAACAGTACATTATGCTGCATTCATCTACCATTTTTATGTTCTAAGAATGCCTCTGGGGCCCCAAAACATCCTTGGAAATAAACATAATGCTACAGGCTTTGCAGTATGTCCACTTCCTGTTTTTAAATAATGGATTCTATAAAAAATTAAAGGAAGGGGAGACAGGAAGAATGCAGGTGCCAAGGGTGGTATTTGCAAGTGTGTTGGTGACCAGAGACACCACACTGGAGACTTCAGGCATATTAAATGGCTCCTGGGTATGGCTTAGATTGGACACTAGGGACCAGGATTAGCAAAAAACTGGTTTTACTGCAGGCCTGCTTGCATTGTTATTCAAAGTCTTGGGTTTTAGTTATAATCTTGTGAAATCAGCAGTTCCACTGCTAGTCTCATGCTGTTTTTCAGATTGCTCTTGTGTATTCCTTACCTACTATTTAAAATTTGTTAATTGCTGATAATATTTGTAGGTGCTATGCATGAAAATTGAGTTTAACCAGTATGATACAGATATACATATATATAGAGAGAGAGGTAGCAACCTTTCCTAATTGATACCAATACCAGATGTATTGAACTACCATCAATGTGTGATGGGTGTGAAAAAAAACAATACACCACTGGCTGGGATTATGGGAGTTGTAGCCTGATGGCTCTGGATTATACAGAAAGAAAGAGGATAAGTGCAGCCTTGCCAAGGGTTCTTCCAAGTCCTCTTTGAGATGTTACAACTTGGCAACATAGTGAGTAGACCATGACATCATTCTGGACTACAGGTAGTCCCCAGTTTAAGAATGAGTTCCATCCAGACTCCATTCCAGGTCTGTCCTTAAATTGAATTTGTATGTAAGCTGGAACAGTATTATTGTATAATACTGTATAAATAGTGTTGGGTAATTAACTCAAGCCATTGTGTATGTAACTTGAATTTTGCTACAATAGGCTCTGCTCTTAACTATGGGTTGTTTGTAAACCAGGTGTTCTTAACCCGGGGACTATCTGTACTATTTAAATCAGAGCGGGAAATTTTCTGTAGTGCATCATGGATGGCCCAAGCTTTTCTATTTTTAATTACTGATAATCTCAAAGCAGCAGATATTAACTGAGATGAAATAGATGTTGATCAATATCACTGGCATTAACTTTTCCCAGTGCTCTCAGTGGAGCTGAGATTCTGATTCTGTACAGCTAAAACAGCAGAGAATAAGGATTTCAATCAAAATCACTTGAGAGGCAAGAGATTTTAATATATTCACCCTTTACAGTTCAGGCTAGCTGGGTTGAAGAGGGATCATCTGCTTTTCTTCATGCCAGCAATCAGACTGTATCTGTGTACTTGTGTGTCTAGCCATGACTATCATTTCCAGTGTATGGCCTTAGTATCCAAAAAAGTTGAGCACCCCAGTATAAATGAATTGCATCATATAAAATACCTTTAGGAATGGATTTCATTCCTAATTTTAGTTACGTATGCTGAGTTAATGCATTTGCCTCTTGGATAAAATCTTGGGTAGGTCAATCTTGCTACAAAATGTAGTAGAGGTGATTGGAAATGGCAAGCCTACTGTTCCAGATGCTTGGGCATGGAATTTAGCTCAGCAGCAATTTTGCTGTACAACATTAGTTTGTGAAATGTAGCTACTGTTATATGAGTTTTGCGGCCTGTGCTCATCAGAGAAGAATACCAGACATACATGCAAAATCTAAACTGTATAAAACCCTAAAATGGCTTGGACCCAGTATGTCCAAAGTACCACTGTCACCTATATAAACTTAACAGCTCATATACATTAACTTTGAATGATTCTTTCTGGGTTTTCCCTCCCAGAGTGGTGTTCTCCCCACCGCCATCAAGAATTATTAAATCACAGAAATAATCCATTGGGGATTACACATAATGCAGTTAAATTATTTAATTGCATTATGTTCTTATATACATTAAATACCAAAATAATAAATACCAAAAGTATTGGAATGGCTAGGAAGATCATGCTGGATTCTTCTGAACCTCTGGCTGCACAGGTAGGGATCCAGGGATGCACTGATTCATGACGAGTATTGTAGCAACCCCCAGAGAAGAAAGCAAGTGAAGATGTTCTGCATAACCATTTTTATATAATTTCCAGTGACTGGAGAGGTAATACACGGTTGTTCTCATTGAGCTTTTCTGAGTGTGTGGATAAAATTGGTTGAGAAATTCTTTAGAAGTTTCCTAGAGATAGAGGGCCCCAACTAATCACTCAAGTCTATTCCTGTCCTTCAGGAAATTACTCTTAAGTGTCAGCTTTACCTTGTTCTTTCCTTTTTCTAGGCAGCTTGATTTTGCTTTTGCACAGTTGGAGAAACATATTTTCTTTATCATGGTGAATATAAAAATGTTCAGATCATACTTTTAATTGTTACCCTTTTTCTAAAAATGTGTGTCTATGTTTCAGAAATCTAACACGTCTTATGATGTGTTATATTGTCCATAGAAACTTATTTTTGATTTCTGGCCATATATAAACTTGAGGGTATGTATGGTTTGCCTTGCCTATTCATAAATGCCTGTTTTCTCTAACATGAAATATCGTATCCAAGGTCTTTGGGTGAATGGTTAGGAAAGAATGATCAAGCAAAAGAATGGTACAGTACTCAATTCCTGAACACTGGATTAATGATACACTTTATAATTGGATAATGAAGCTGCATTTGTGTAACGAGTGGGGAACTAACACAAAATGCTCTAAAACTGCATCAAATCCAGTGTCTAATGTTTGGGATGGGGACAGACAATATGACAGTTAATCTACAGTATGAAAACTTGCTTTCCAAGGCTACACCTTTAATATTTTTGGGCCTCTAAAGGCTGTAGAAAGAGTGGCTGTTGACATCATCATGTCACCAGAATGGGCGAGGTCCACATTTTGCAGAAGCTGAATTCACCTATTTTCCTTTCACCCTCCATGGGAAAATCAGCCCAGTTTTGAGAGGGTTGGTGTGCCTTCTGGGGTGAAAGTCTGGCATCACTCATATGGGGTACTTTGGAAGTACACAGGTGTGCTGTAGGGCTGCATGCTGCCTGTGGGCTCAAGCTTTCCTATCTCTGCTTTAATGGATATAAAATACAACACTAATCTTACACTTCAGATTATCTGTGGGGAATGAATACTGTTTATTCTACTGTTTAGAAGGTGAATGCTTTTTCTGACTTTGGAGATGAATAAAAGCAATTTAGAAAGCGGCTCTGAATCAGTTACTATGTACTGCAATCCATTCTCTTCAGTGACTATACCCATCATTTTAAGCCTTCAGAATGTTGCTTTGCAACTTGAATGAACAAGCCTTTTAAAACCATCCAAATCTAGCCAAAGCAGCAGTATGTGCATAGCTTAGAAGCCTTTGTCTATTCTGAATAAACAAGCTATCCCAGTGTTTTTGTTTTTTTCCTATCACAAAAAATGCAAAGAAGTTCCATCTCAGATACATGGCTTCTCTTAAATTTGATGATGATATGTGTTCTGCTCACTGTGTTAAGCAATAAAATCTGCCATCTCCTCTAGGCCTGGGGTAAAGGGACTACTAGTACGGCCTCTGAATATAATATTGATGGGGGTTGTCCACATATTTGCATGCCTATAAAGCTCTTTTTAAAAAATTCTAAGTTCATTTATGTGTAAACATGTCTGTGGCTTAAGCCTTGCTGTAGTTAAATCAGTACAAGAGACAGGCTTTAACCATTGGCCCCCCTCTTATTACCTGTTGTAATTATATTAATGATTATACTTGGTTCACATTTGTTCTGGTGCTTAGGACAATTTGTGATATCCCTGGGCTCACGTAATGGTATATTTTAAAATAGATAAATGTTATGTGTTTTTAATTTTCTAATTTAATTTAATTTTCTAAGTAGTTTCTTACCAACTACTATTTTCTCTAATTCTATTTTTGGTTGGTCCTGGAAACGTCCAGTGGAAAATGGTCAAATACTGTGATTCTGTTTCTCTGTCTCTATCTCTATAGCCTGATACGTTGGGCATTCATGGAAAGGCTATAAACACCTACTTCAGTATTTCTGTTTTTATTTATATTGAGTTGTGTAGGCTCTTTTCCCAGTAGCTGAAGCTTAGTAGAATTCCCAGTAGCTGAAGCTTAGTAGAATTCAGATGGTGTAGTTTTCTTTTGACAAGGTAGGTCAAGAAAATTCATATTCCTGTCAAGAAAACTGGCTAGTGAGGGTGGATTTGATGAAGGTTAGAGCACAGTCAACATATCTACTGTCCATTTGTTTGTGGAAGTCACAGCTGCTTTAAATACAAAGTGGGAATGCTGGAGGATAAGGTCTACAGGCTGATACGCCTATGTAGACTTCCCAGTTCTGTTCCTTGGGAAACAAGTTGTACCATGATTTTTGTTTCATTTGATTGGTCCATTGGTTGGTCTCATTCACTCTTGACTGTTGGCAGCTCTCTAAGGACAAATGCCCTGCTTCCTCAGACTGTGGGACCTGAGTCTGCAAGTGACAGTATGGAAAACAAATGCTATACCATGAAGCAATTGTTCTTCTTCAAATTAGAACACAGGGACGTGGGTCGTGTGTGCCTTTGATGGCTTCTCTTTTTTCTTGTTCTGTAGCGTCCTGATGTATGAATACAAAAGTTATATAGGGAACCTGTGGCCCTCCAAAACCTGATGGACTATAATTCCCATTAGTCATTAAATACTAATCATGCTGTTTGTGGCTTTTGATGATAGTTATAGGCCAGTAGCATCTGAAGTATTACACGGTCTGTACTTCTGATTTAAGAATGTTCTGAAATAACTTTCAGTAAGAATGCAGCCACGCTTAGGAGAACTGGGTTTTTTGCCCATCCTTTTATAACAGTTCCTGCAAAGGGTAGAGTATGTGTTTGTATCTTTCAGACACTTGAGAAACTAATAAACATTTCATTGTACCAAGGGTAATTACATGGAGTTGAAGAACATGAGGGTTCAAAGTCTGGGTGTAGAAGGGACTGGTATCAATAAAGCTCAGTGAACTGGAGCAAACCTAATTTTCAGGCACTGCAAGGTTCCAGCAAACCTTGGAGATTAAGCACCAGCTCCTTTGCGACTTGCCTGCTGGTCTGAGGAAAGAAACTGCAGACAGTTTGTATTACATGTACCATGATTCCGATGTAATACCCAGTGTATTAAAACCTGCTTTCCTTAGCACACGCTGGATTGATTTTAGAACCAATTCAAATTTACCCAGCTTTGTTTTTTGAAGTAGCTCTAGTTTTATGCCAAAGAACATTTTAACAACCTGCTTCCATGCTGTGCAGAAATGGCCTTTAATATTTTTTTGTGTTAAATCCATCTTACAACTGAGTAAGCAAGAACATTAAGAGATCGTAGTGTCCATATAAAAAAAGTAGGCTGTTAAATCCCATGTTCAGTTTTGGGGTAGTGCGTATCTTTTGGGCTATCTGAACATATGTAAATTTACTTGCTTAATCTAACTAAATACATTGACGTGTGACACTGTATATATCTGTCTGTCTTTCTTTTATGATATGGTATCTCTCCTGCCAGCGAAGTATATTTTCCTTTCATGCAGGAAAAAATGCTTGTTGGATGTTTTCTGGGATTTATGCTAATGAAAATATGCATCTCTAAGAGAAGATAATTAGCTTAGAAGCATTATTGTTTGTATATTTGCATTTGAATATGAAGACCCATATGTATCAGAGGTCATTGTGTTGTCTTTTTAACAAAAAATTATCTTAACACATTGTACAGAAAGAAATAGAAAAATACAAAATTAAAAAAAAACAGGAAAATATGTGAAAAATTACAAAAAATACAGCCAGCCAACTTCACAAAAAAAGAAAAAGAAAAAAGAAAACAGAAAGGGAGAAACTATCTATATATGTCACATTTTAATCAAATGCCAGATTTCTGAATCTACCTTAGGGAAAAAAATTAAATGATACTATGGTATAGTATTACAAAATATAAAATCTATGCCAGAGAAAAACATATTGAGGCATTTTTGGATTAGTACATAAAATTGCCTTTTCAAAATCAGTAAGTTGCACATTTCTTGAATCCAGTCCTTAATATCAGGAATATTACTACTTTTCCAATTTCTCAAAATAATTCTCTTAGCAATGCCTGAAGCCTTATAATAAACATAACTCCTCTGGGCTGTCTAAAGGATAAGTTATGCTAACAGCTATCTAAGCATTTCAAACCCTGGCTTTAAAACTGGTAATAAAGAAATTTGTTTATGTTAACAAAGTGATAGACAATACAGGTAATTCTCACTTAATGACCATTTGTTTAGTGACCGTTCAAAGTTACGATGGCACTAAAAGCTACTTACAACCGGTCTTTGCACTTACGACTGTTGCAGAGTCCCTGTGGTCACGTGATCGTGATCTGCTTGCACCAGCTTGCATTTAAGATGGTTGCAGCATCCTGGGGTCACGTGATCGCCATTTGCTACCTTCCCAGCCAGCTTCTGGCAAGCAAAATCAATGGGTAACTGTATGAATTGCTTAATGGCCACATGATTCACTTAATGACTGTGGTGATTTGCTTAACCACATGATTCCCTTAATGCTTAATGACCGCTGCAAAAATGTCATAAAATTAGGTGCAGTCACATGATGCCTCGCTTAACAACTGCCCCGCTTAACAACTAATTTTCCAATCCATATTGTGGTTGTTAAACGAGGACTACTCACAGCCTGAAACAACTGGGGTGATGCTCTAAAGAAGTGTTTCTCAAACTTGGTTAAAGATGTGTGAACTTCAACTCCCAGAATTCCCCAGCCAGCCATGGGAAATATCTTAAAGTTGCCAAGTTTGAGAAACCCTGATCTAAACATATTTGAAAACTAATCCCACCTAGGCCGCATCCATCAGCAGATGTTGGGCATTACCTATTACTCTTCCTTTTTTAGATACAGACCTTTGCTGGCAAGAGCCTAGAAGTAAAGTGTTTAGTTAACTTGTGTAATACAGACACGATAGTGTTCAGATGATATCCTTCATATTGTGATGTGAGTTTTCAGGAGACTTTTGAACTAAAAGTCTATGCCAACACCTAATTTGACGTAATTTGCATAAGAAAAAATCAGTTTGCACTAGAACATTCTCATATGTGATAGAACAGCGGGGGATGACTTTTTGTATCAGTGATTATACTTTTAATACCTTTTTCAGCAACCAAAGGACACATTGGGAAGGGCAGTGATGTAATTTTCCACTCTACAGGATCAGCTTTATTTTAGTAGCTTTTAAATATTCTGTCTTCTTGCACAATATTTTTTCTGAGGAAACCTTGGCTAGAGATTGTGGTGTCAGGAATGGTATAAGTACAATTGAGATTAATTGTAAGTTTTAATTGCAGTCATACATTTTAGTAGTTTTTATTGTATATTTATATTATGGCTAGTTCTGTTGCTGTCATACACTGCTTGGGATTGGGTTCATGTAACTCATATGTGAATCTCATAAACAACCATCATGTGAATCTCATAAACAACCATCATATATGAATCTTATACAACTGACTTTCAGCAGGCATATAGATTAGCTGAAAAGTGGTTGAAGGAAAGACTTTGGAGAGGTGAGATTTAAATTTTCAACTTTCCCCACTCACTGTGCAACAGATTAGAAAATTTGGTGATCTGATAATCCAGGAAGATTTTCTCATTCTGGATCACTAGTTGGCTGTATTGCTTTTCTCTGCACTCAATCTTTTCTTCAGAGTGCAATGCAAGGAAAATTCCTGATCCAGCAGATTTCCCTTCCTGTTTAGTTTCCAATTAGGGAAAGACAAAAGAAGTCTGAGGGAACTGCTTCTTCAAAGCCTTCCAAAAATTTTTAAGGTTGTGACTCCCAACTGCCAGCTTCTTTTTCTTTTTAACTTTTTCTGAAGATAAAGCTTAGGAAAGGGGCATTCACTGGGGATTTTATGTGCCTGGATGGGAAAACCTGATGGAGGTTTCCCATCATATTTTAGGGGATTCTTAGACACATTATACAAGGGCAAAACCTCAATTCCTGTAAGACTTGTAATGTCTTGTTGGACATCAGAAGTGTGTTGGGTAAATTGTCCATGATCAAGAATATACTGCTTGCATTCCTGCAGAAATGTGAAGGAAAATATATCCGTTATCTTCTGTTTGAGCAATAGGATATATTTGAAGATCCCCATAGGGTTAATGGATAATAGTTGACAAGTGTGGTAAAACAAAGTATTCCTGAGATATCTGTAGATTAGAGGAGCAGGAGCATAGAGATTATGAGATTAATTTAAGATCAAATTAAATGCCATATCATGGGAGAAAATTTGACCTAATTTCCCAGAGGAACTGAGTGCCCCTCTTGTCTTCCTTTTATAAAGCAATCGTAGCATCCCAATAATTTCTCTATGCTGTTTGTGTGATGATCAACATAACTAATGTTAATTAAGGATTATGCTTTGGAATTTAGCCTCTGGATAACACTTAGTTGTTAAGCCTTCTTCACTGCCATTTTGAAGGGGCCCAGAAATTACATTTTTGATTTTCAGCATTGTTTGCTTTTAGTTTTGTTTTAATTGTACTTGTTAAAATAGTGAAATACAGAAGAAAAGAGTCTACATTAAAAAATTATTATATAGTGAAGAAAAAAACGCTAAATATGTTATAGTGATTAAATGAACTAAATGTAGCCCCCCCTGCAAAAATGCTAAATAGAAAGTTTCATATAATAAGTATAAATACCTATATGGAATTAATTAATCTTGTCATGAAATAAAAACCAAATAGCAACATAGTGTGCCATCTTCTCATTTTTAGAACACACAGATTTTTCAAAAATAGATAACAAAGTCATATCCTAGGTCATTCCTTAAATCAAAATAAATAAAAATCAGGAGAATGACTTTCTTTCCAGTTATGTAGGATTATCTGCCATACCCCAGGTTGTATTTCATGTTTTTAAATATCTGGGCCCATTGATTTTCCAAAATTGAATATTCCAGTTCTTCCTTTCTTCAGATGTGTAACTTTCATTTCTCCTTTTAATACCTTATAAAAATGAGTGGTTGGTTTCTGTTCAGGAGCAGCAATCTCTGAAAGAAAATAAAATTCCAGGTGTCTCAGAGACGGCTAAAGCATCTGGGCTATTCTGTTTAATATATGTTTCAATGTTCTCGCTCTCTTTCTCTCTTGCACGCGCGCCAACTGTATATTGAAGGTAAGTCAAACTCAAAACAGAATTTCTCAGCAATCAACTGACTTAAACTATTAGTCTTTTGTTTAGCCCAAGCATTCCAATAGGGGCTTGTTTTAGTTGAGCTTTTTAAAAATGGGAAAACCTAACAATCTTGAATTTATTTGAGCAGTAAAGTTTTATTACTCTCATTTTAGAAAACAACAACAATAACAACATGAAGCTAGGATGATATATTGTTGAAGACCACCCAGGATACTCTGGGTTGGAATTCAGGACTCCAGATCTAGCGCTTTGTCTATGAGCCACACTAATGCCAACTATAGAATACAGTATAACTGTTTAAAACCAGGAGTTGGTAATTTGGATCTGTTTATCAAGACTTTAAAAAAGCAAATCTTTGTGCAAATACATTATTACTTGTAGTCAGTGTCAGAGTTCTTGGGTACACTTCCTGGGACGTAAAATTTCTATCCTGTTTTTTTTCTGCTGCAGTATAGCTCTCCTATTCCTTGAGATATTAACCATTTTTATCATTCCCTCAAATTCTAATGGAGGCTCTTCAGGCTATTGAATTATGTCAGTCCCCCCCCACCCCCAAAATGTCAGATAAGCTTAAATCATGGTTTCCTTTCAAAGATAATTTTTTCTTTAACTGTCCCAGACAGTTGCCTTCTACTGATGTGGTTGCAGGTTGGAATCACAATTTTATGAGGTCAAGTACCATTTCATTTTATCCTGCTAATGGTACAGGAGTCTGCTCAGGAGATGATTACAGCAGTGGAGATTAAATAGGAAAGGTTTAAAAGTGAATTTTGTTTTGCTCTGTAGCTGATGTCTGTAAATGAAACCATAGCTGAGAGGGTCAAAGCAGGACTGGGAGTGAGCTGATGAAAAAGATTATCATTCTTGATGAATAGCCAGCATTGTGTGCACACCCCAGAATGCACAGTTGCTTGTAAAGAATCCATTGTAATTGCTTATGAAGAATGCAGCCTCTGTCTATTTTCAAGCTTTTGCTAGCTAAGAAATGCTAGGCTACGGAGCCCACTTTTTGGGGGGGATAATAGTTTGGTGCTTTGTTTTGTTTTTTTCAAGGCATGAAACCAATCCCATTTGCTTTTCTAATTGTGGAAATTTTACATCAAGTTCCTTTTCTTGATTTCTGATTTACTTGCTTGTTGGGGCAGTATTTCAATAGCAGAAGCAAGTCTAGTGAATTCTGGGTTCAGCCATAAAGCTTCAAGGTGAGGACTTTGATTTGGAAGGGAGAAGAGTATTTAGTCATTTGTCCACTTGCTTCTTTTTCCTGCACCTTGTGATTGTACGTTCTCCCCTCCAGCTTTGATTTTTAGGCAAATCTGTGTTCTTACTGAAAAATAGGATAAAAGTGCTATACTAGTCATCCTGTATTTCTTTAGTACATTTATACCCTACTTTTTTTTCTCTAAGGAGCTTAAGGTAGCATGCTCTAATCCCTGTTTTGTCCTTGCAACCCTTCTGCCATTTAAGTTAGGATGGGAGTGGTATTGCTCCAAGAGAAAAGCACAGTTGTTCAATGGTATAGCTCATGTATTACATGCAAGAGATCCCAGGTATATGCTAAATGGAGTTGTAGCTCAGAACCTGTTTAGAGAAAGCTGTTAGTAGGTCTGTGAAGTATCAATATCTGTCATCTGACTTGATCAAAATCATGGTGCTCTCTATCACATGTGGTCCAGTAGGCCTTGCTGTGGTTTGAACTTGGATCTCCCCAGTCCTGGCTCTAACACACTAGTGCTCATCTCAAACAACTGCTTTCGCCCCAATATTTTCAGTTGTGCAGTGGCATCGATTCCCAGACCAAGGTTTATTGCTGTTCTGCCTGGGGTGAATATCTCTCCACTTCTAATCTGTTTAGTTTAACCAAATGCTGGGAATTTTGCACTTTTTTGTTTCCTTTTCTTCTCTAAACTAGATGGCATCTTAGGGCATGAGATCCATTTTTGTGGCCCCTAGATCCACTAAGATGGCATCCTTGCTAATGCATTCTGCTAAAGTTCTTATCAGTAATTCATCCAGAATCAAACATGATTGACTCTTCATTTCTAATATATGTGCAGGGCAAATATTCTTTGGCCCTTCAGAGTTATAAAAAGGTACTTTCTAAAACTATCACTAACTTTGATTCAAGTCTTATTGTAGCTGCTTCTAATTAAAAGTTGATTTGCAGTTGATTGAATGTAAGCTCCTCTCTAGCAACACTGAATGTAGTTCAAATCAACTTAATATTGATTTTCTTCAGTCTTGCCATTTTTAGTGCCACTGTTGGCCACGGGATGACCAACTGATTGGGGCACATTTCTACCTGCTGCGAGAGAGAGCCAGATTACACACACAGTAGAAGGAAGGCTTTCACACTTCATTTCTGTATAGAAGCAAAGAGGTGTACTCAGGACCGAAATCCAAATCGAGTGCCCAAAGGGGCATTGTCCAAAGGGTTTTATACATTTCAATAAGCAGGTAACATTCATCATAATTCTTATTGGCTAAAACAAATCCACAGGTGTATTACATCGTGCACATGCATACTACAACTATGTACCGCATAATAAGCCATGGGGGTGCTCATTAGCATCTCATGTTTACTCCTAGGGGTATGTTCTTTACTATTATAATGAGGTAAAGAGTACTATAGTTTAAATTTTAACTCAACGCTTCCTCCTTTTCTAGTCACATATAGACTGAACCAGAACAAGCCAGAGTGACACAGGAAATTCCTAATACACAAACTTCCCCCAATACACAAACAGCCTGTCGGGGCCCCCACCACAGAAAACAGTATGGCCCTTGCTTTCTTTGAAAGTATGGCATTGAAATATTAATTTGGTTGGGAGTTTCTGACATGTGTCATAATTGGCAGACTCCAATAGTGTGCCTCTGCGAAACAAAGCAGATGGTGTAAAGGCCTGTGGGCTTGCCAGCCTAGAATTCTGGGATTTGTAATCTCAACACATTTGGTGAGCACCTAAGTTGATAAAGCTTTAAGAAAAGAGATTCCTGGGCATCTCTTTGTTGTAGGAAAGCTAATGAGGGTAAGACCCCTAAATTGCATATATTGGACTAGGGCCAATATAAGCATCCACTTAGGTTTCCATTGGCAGTATTTATAATAATATTAAAAATCTTCGTAAGGGGTGGGGCTTTGATAATCAGTCACACCCACCATTTTGAAGTCAGTGACCATCACTACAGATGCTCCTGATTGTTATTTTCAAGGCCTCAATAGTCAGAACTGAAAGCTGCATAGGAATATACCAGTCAAGAACAGTGTGTTGTTCAGCTAATGTTCTAGTCCCCAAAGCAATAGAATAATGGGAACTGTTCTTTTTCTGCAAAATAGCCTTTTCTGCTGTAAGTAAAGGCTCCACTGTCAACACATTTGAAAAACATTCTTCTTGTGCCTCAGTTTCCCAATAGTTATTTCTAAGCCATTGTTCAACATATGGGTGCTGTGCATAATAATATCGAAAATCTCATGTAAATCCTGTCAGCAGTGATAAAATAAATAAAAAATATAAAATTAACAGCAAAACAATCTTTTTCCAAGTGTCTGCCAGAATAAATTTTGTCTTAACCTGCTTTGGAAAAAAATGGGGAAGAAGACAGATGATCTTTTCAGAGAGGAGCATTCCATAAATACCATGGCAGTCCTGACCCGGCAGTCATGTGAAAAAGAAAGTACACCCTCTTTGAGTTCTATGGTTTTACATATCAGGTCATAATAAAAATTATCTGGTCCTTAGCAATTCTCAAAAGTAGGTAAATACAACCTCAGATGAGCAACAACACATGACATATTACACCATGACATAATTTATTTTACAAAAAGGAAGCCAAAATGGAGAAGCCATGTGTGAAAAATTAAGTACACCTAATGATTCAATAGCTTGTAGAACCACCTTTAGCAGCAATAACTTGAAGTAATCATTTTCTGTATGACTGTCTTTCACATCATTGTGGAGGAATTTTGGCCCACTCTTCTTTACAACATTGCTTCAGTTCATGGAGGTTTGAGGGCATTTGTTTATGCACAGCTCTCTTGAGGTCCCACCACAGCATTTCAATCAGGTTGAAGTCTGGACTTTGACTGGGCCATTGCAACACCTTGATTCTTTTTTTTTTTTTTCAGCCATTCTGTTGTAGATTTGCTGGTGTGCTCAAGATCATTGTCCTGTTGTATGACCCAAGGTCGGCCAAGCTTTAGGTGTCAAGCAGATGGCCTCACATTTGACTCTAGTATACTTTGGTATGCAGAGGAGTTCATGGTTGACTCAATGACCACAAGGTGCCCAGGTCCTGTGGCTGCAAAACAAGCCCAAATCATCACCTCTCCACCACCGTGCCTGACGGTTGGTATGAGATGTTTGTGCTGATATGCTGTGTTTAGTTTTCGCCAAACATGGCGCTGTGCATCATGGCCAAACATCTCCACTTTGGTCTCATCTATCCAAAGGATTTGTTCAGATGCAACTTTGCAAACCTAAGCTGTGCTGCCGTGTTCTATTTAGGGAGAAGAGGCTTTCTCCTGGCAACTCTTCCAAAGAAACCATACTTGTTCAGTCTTTTTCTAATTGTACTGTCATGAACTTTAACATTTAACATACTAACTAAGGCCTGTAGAGTCTGAGGTGTAACTCTTGGATTCTTTGCAATTTCTCTGAGCATTGCACGTTCTGACCTTGGAGTGAATTTGCTGGGACGTCCACTCTTGGGAAGATTGGCAACTGTCTTGAATGTTTTCTACTTGTGAATAATCTTCCTCACTGTAGAATGATGGACTTTAAATTGTTTGGAAATGGCCTTATAACCCTTCCCAGATTGATGGACAGCAACAATTGCCTCTCTAAGATCATTGCTGATGTCTTTACTCTTTGGCATTGTGTTAACACACACCTCAATGCTCAAGACCAGCAAACTCCTAAAACTTCGGCTTTTATAGAGGTAGTCACGCTTGCTGATGATCAATTGATCAAGGGCATTTGATTAGCAGAACCTGGCTGCTACTTAGCCTCTTCATACCTATGGAAGCAGTAAGGGTGTACTTAGTTTTTCACACATGGCTTCTCCATTTTGGCTTTCTTTTTGTAAAATAAATGATGACATGGTGTAATATGTCATGTGTTGTTGTTCATCTGAGGTTGTATTTACCTACTTTTGAGAACTGCTAAGGACCAGATGATTTTTATTATGTCCTGATACATAAAACCATAGAACTCAAAGAGGGTGTACTTTCTTTTTCACATGACTGTATCACTGCTGTAGACTGTTGAATCAGGCAGAAGATCTGTATGATGCTCTCCTGGACCAGATGACTTTGGGGAACTTTCAGGGAGAAGGAACATAGGGAAATGCCATCATAAGTCGGGTGCAGTTGAGTGATTTTTCACTTTACGACCACTTCACTTAGCAACAGAGTTGCTGGTCCCAATTGTGGTCAGTAAGTGAGGACTGCCTGTAACACATCACTTAGCAACAGAGTCTCTAGTCCTAATTGTGGTTGGTAAGTGAGAACTACCTGTAACACAGGTCAGGCACTTTTTGATAAAGTTGCATGGGTATCCATTTTGTTGGCAGATGTTGTATAAGTGGTCTGTTTCCTTTTTCTGCTGCTCTGGATTATTGCAGTGCATTTGTGCTTGTCTGAATAATGTTCTTACATAGCTCCTCTTATGGGAGGTTGGGTTGTTACTTTGATAATAAAGCACTTGGTTAGTGTGGGTTATTTTGCTGGACCACTCAACCCACTACAGCACAACCAACACAAGCTATGAAGAGGACAACACTGCCATACATCAGAAACTTCTCAGAAACAACCTACAGACTATTACAACTATATGGCATCACTGTAGCACACAAACCAACTAAAGCCCTCCAAAACATCTTAAGTAAACCAAAAGACCCAGTAGCCCAAGAAGAAAAAACTTGAGTCATCTACAATATGCAGGGTAAGGATTGTAACAGCCACCAAATAGGAGAGACAGGCAGAAGACTAGCAGAGCGCATCTATGAACAACTAGCAGTCAGAAGACATGATGAAAACTCCTTAATCTCATAACACATGGATAGACTCAACCATAGTTTCAACTGGGAAACTGTCAGCATCTTAGACCAAGCTAAATCCAAAAATTCTAGGGAATTCCTGGAAGCTTGGTATTCAGACAAGTCAGCCATCAACAGGCACATAGAGATAAGCAACATTTACACACCGTTCAAAAGAGACAATAAAAAGGAAACAAAAAGAGCAGAATACCTCTTCACCAGCAATCAACAGCCAGATAAGCAGGGATTAACACCAGACAATCGAGCAGTAAACAGTACCCTAATCAAGGAACTACCCACTCAGGCAAACAATCAAGTAGTGAACAACAGCCTAACCTAGGAACTACCAGGGGGGAAAAAAGCAACTCCCCCACCAACACTGACAGGGCAAGCTACTGCATATAAACAGAGAGCAAACCCCACTCCCTTCTAGCACTGAAGATGTTACCTAGTCGGATAATGAAATTTGTGTAAGAAAATAACCAAGCTCAGAGAACCCCAAGGACTCTATAAAGCATTGCTAAAGTTCTTAATGATTTTGTGAGAAGAGATAAAGAGAACATGAAAAGAAAACAGATGCTAGGACATTATCTAAAGAGATCAAAGTGTGGGGAGAAAGGGGAAAAAATATAAAGTCAGTTTATTTGATCAAGGTTAAAAATAGATGGGTTATCTCTGGTAATTTTTAATGGATTTTTGTTGAATAGGACTGGATGACAATGTTTTACAGGTTTTGTTTATCTATAGAGATATGGGAAAGTTAATTTGTTGCATTTTAAGTTTATTTGTTGAAAACCAATATAGTGTTAAAATAATGCTGTTATTTCTGGTAACTTTCATTTTTAATGACCAGGTTTCAGTGATAAAGATACGAATGTAAAAAGAAGGATTTTAAGTGGGTTTATTAGATTTAGTTTGTAATAGATATATTGTTATTTTTGATAACCCTCAATGGGCTTTTGCTGATTAGGAAGGAGTGATGAGGCTTTAAAAATTTGTTTATAGAGAATGGGGTGAATATGGGATGAAGAGATGGCTTGTGTTTTAAGAGATGGTGATACGTTGTTAAAGATATCTCTACTTGCTGTGAAGGGGGAAGTTACGTTCTTTTTCCTTTTTCTGCACTTTTTTCTTTTCTTTTTCTCTTTTTTTTTTCTCTTTTGTAGTTTGTATTAGTTTTATCTGTATAATATAATCTTTAATAAAATTATTTTAAAAATAGCAAGGGGAAGAAAAAGGAAGGGCTGGGCATGTTTGCCTCAGTCTTCTCTCCAAGTAGGAAATTGTGTTCAGATGGACCTCAGCAGAACAATTGCCACAGGAAGGGAATGGTAACCCAAGTGAAATAGAGAGCTGGTTAGGGAACACTTGGCTTACCAGAACCAGTTTAAGTTTCCAGGACTAGATCAAGTACATCCAAGAATCTTGAAGGAGCTTGATTATGTTCTTTGAGAAATCATGAAGCATAGATACAATGCCAAAGGATAGGAGAAGGGCAAATGTTGTTCCTTTCTTCAGAAAGAGGAAAAAAGAAAATGCAGACAATTACAAACTGGTCAACTTGACATTGTTCCTGGGGAAAATTTTGGAATAGATTATTAATTCTAATTGGTTTGCAAGCATGTAGAAAATGATGTTTTGTTTGTCAGGATCCACATGCCTTACCAAGAATAATTTGTGCTAAACTACCAGTTCCTTTTTTGATAGAATGACCAGTTTAACTGACCATGCAAATGTGATAGAAATAGATAGTATTTTATTCTAATCTGTTAATTATTATTGGAGTAGTTAGGATTATTTTAAAATGTGAAGTGACTTAACAATAAAAATCCTCACTATTTTAACAGCTTAGTGCAGGTAGTCCTTGTTTAGTCACTGACTTGTTTAGCAACTGTTTGCAGTTATGACAGTGATGAAAAAGTAACTTTGTGACCAGTCCTCACATTTACAACCTTCACAGGTCTGTAAAGCAAAGGAAAGCTGAAATAAGATCGTAAGCACAGTCGTGGTTCCACTTAGTGACCCCTGCACTTAACAACCGAGTTGCTGGTCCCAATTGTGGTTGCTAAACAAGGACTACCTGTAGCTTAATATTTTAGTATCTTACATACCTAACTGTCAGGTTCAGCCCAAGAAACTCCATGAGACAGTACTGGAACAGCTCAGTTACTTTATTAGCTTGCATCTGCTAGCCAGAATCTCGTCAGACTAACGCTTAACTCCCAAAGCCTGCAGCTAAACACTATGAATTCCTTAGGGTGGTGCCAGTCTCATCCTCTTCATTTTCCCAGGCTCAGGCTGTGGGCTGAGGAAATGCTTCTGTCCTTGAACCTCATCCAAGTCCTCCATCACACTAACAATCTATCAATTAATTTCTGTTGTAAATATTTTAGACCTTTTCCATATTTTAGTATTTGCATTTTTATTCTATGTAAGTTGGAATCTAGCATAGTACAGGTAGTCCCCAGGTTAAGAATGCCCAGGTTACAGACGACCCATAATTAAGAATGGAGCCTATTGTAGCAAAGTTCAAGTTAAATACACAATGGTTTGAGTTAATTACACAATACTACTTATACAGTATACAATAATACATTCCGGCTTATATACAAATTCGACTTAAGGACAGACCTTGGTAACGGAATTCATTCTTAAACTGGGGACTACCTCTATGTGTTAACTGTTCAGAAATGTTATTTTTATCTTCCTATGAACTCCCTAACTTCACAAAACCATGAATAATTTAATTTAAAAAGATAAACTACATTCATCAATTTAACAGCATATCAACAATCCATGACTGCAAATCAGGTGTAAATTTCTCCTTCTGCTGTTGTACAACAGTTCTTTTAGCCAGCCATCATGTCCCCCAAATTCAAAATTCATGATATCTTCATAGATTCTAAATATTAGGCAGAGGCAATGAGAACATGCGTATCTTTAACACATGGTGATCAATCTAGAATTATATTCTGTCAATTTCCATCCGGAATCTGACAACTCCAAAATCTGTATTCCAACCAGGTCTCATTTAAAGCTATGAAATCATATTTGCCTCCTGTATTAAGAAGTTCAAGTTATCATCTTCATTTCCTATTCTCTGAGTGTTGTTATATAGACACTGAAGGCTGTGAATTTTACGTGCCAATGGTTTTTCTGATTTTTCCATGCATAGATTAAGAGGCCTCTTTATAATAACAACCCCATATCCTTCTGTAGTGCAGAATATCTTATTTGAGGTGCTTCTGGGCTTTTGTCTCCCATCCCCATAGGATTCAATTTAAAGTACTCCCAATCAAATTTGCTATGAATTAATAAAACTCATTTTTACCGGTCCTTATGAAGGTTGTACTACCATTGTGTGGTAGTACTCCATTATCCATATACCTCAGACCGTGGTCTCAGAAATCAAATGTTTGTTTGTTTGTTTATTTATGTATTCAATTTATATGGCCACCCATCTCAAATTCATGACTCTGGGCAGCTAACAATGTTAAACTATAAAAGCATTAAAAAAGAGAAGAATAAAAAAAGCACACATGTAGAAACAGCAGCTGGGGTAAAAACAGCCCCACCAATCACAAGTTAACATAACCAATAGCACCTCCTGACCCCCTTTCTTATCAACACCATTAGCATAACTGGTTATACTTTCAGTATTCTTTCCTTTTTTGGTCCTCTCCCATGGATTGCAAGGTTGAATGAAAATGCCACTTGAGCCTCTGGTGTTTTGAGTTTGATTCTGCAAATCACATGCCTGGAATTAGGCTTTTTTAAAATTGTCATATAGCATTTGTCATCACATTTCAAATTTTTCGTTCATGGGCTAGACAAACAAGCTGAATTCCAAAGGGCATATGTGTTTTTCAGTTCCTTCTGATTCAGTTGACATTCTCCTAAAGCTATATTTTAAGCTATTCTTCATGTATATAATCCATTTGCTTTTGGAGAGCATGATTTTATATTGATAGCAGGACTGTAGCTCCATGCATTGTTCTGTCCTCATTATTTTTATTCTTGGTGCTGTGCTTCCTAACCCACTATACTTGAGTTAGCCTTCTGCTTGCTCTCCTTCTAGCACCATGACTTGCTGCCTAAAGCTAGAGAGCCTTATTAATATATTCAAGGGTGTTTAAATGTTAGCTTTTGTTATCTTGTATCTGTGACAAGCATTGGGGCAGGGGGTTATATCCTGTGGCTCAGTTGGATGGCTATGTTGCCATTTTGTCATTGAGAATAGACTGAAACGAAGACTTCAGAAGAACTTTTATAACCAAAGAGTTATATTAGTATAAACAAAGACCTTTAGTTCAACATATGAATCAAGAGTTTCCTTAGGGCAATCACTATATTTTAAGATCATTCCTCTTTCTTGTTTCTCTAGAGGTTGGAACATTCTCCTTGCACTATCCCCAGTTCTCATCTGACCTTATTTTCTTGCAAGAGCTAAACAGCCTCATCGGTTCCTTAATGTTAGACCAGCAAAAGGAGGCAAAGGGTTTTTTTTTATTTGTGGAGGGTGAAAGCATCTCTCTGTCGGAATTGCTTCCTCAATGACGCTAATGGCATTATATAAACAGCAGGATCCCCTTGCCTTTGATATTTTTTCTTCTTCTTCTAATGCTCTAGATAAGTGCACAAATTGAGAATAATGAGAAAAAGATTTTGTCCTTGAATGCTTAGATGTATGAAAAATGAACACTGTGCCAGAAATTTGGCTTCTAATCAGAAAGACCTATATTCCCTTGTGAGTGTGTGTGTGTGTGTGTGTGTGCGCGCGTGCGTGCATTTAGTAGGCCGAGCTATGACATGAAATGGTTCCATTAGACTTTGGTAAAAGCTGAATCAGCTCAGAGTGCTTATTAGATATGGCCATGAAGGCTGCTTAAACAGCAGTCATCTGTATCACTTCAACTCAAAGTTGCTCCCAGTGGGGAGACTGCCATCTTTAATTTCTGCAAGGGTTCTAGCTAAAACACATTTTCTCCCTTGAGATAATTACCTCTGCTCATGTGGGGACCTGTCCAAATTTGATGACATGAAATGCCTCTGACAAGTGAAGCTGTAAGACCTTTGTAATAAATAATTTAACTTTTCCCAGTAGACAGTACAGAATATTGGCTGTAACACTGATTGTTTTTGCTTCATCTGTACCACTTTTGTAGACTTGTTGGTGCCTCAAGCCCTTTGGAGATTCTGTCATCAAATTTCTCCTTGCCTGAAAAGGTTTTTTTTAAAGGCAGAAAGTTGGAATATAAAAGAAATAAAAATAGTATATTAAATTTGACTAAGGATGGAAGTTTGTTTGGTTTGCATATTACTAGAAATTGACCACATTAATATTGTCTGAGTTCAAAACAAGACATAGTGATCTTTTTTGTCCATCTTTACATTTGGAGATTCAGTTCTCCAATCAGATAATATATAAAAATGCATAATAATAATAATTTATTAATTATTTATTACTCCAGATGTTTTGGGATTGCACTTAAGACGCCTATTACTATTGGTACTACCTTTGTTTTCTTTTGCCACAGTTCTATTTCTATTTGCAGGTATTAATAGAACAACTGTGGCAAAAGAAAGCAAAGGTAGTACCAATAGTAATGGGCACCTTGGGTACAATCCCAAACATCTGGAGTACCACTTGAAGACCATCAGCATTGATAAAATCACCATAGGTCAATTGCAAAAGGCAGCTTTACTTGGAACAGTTTGCATCCTGCGACAATACCTTTAACGCCATCAAACAACATCTGCCTATCCCAGGTCCTTGGGAAGGACTCGATAGGTGGATAAAAATGCCAAATCCAGCCTGAACAACTGGCTGATTGCGTGACCAACAATTATTTATTAAATTTATATGCCACCCGACTCCCAGCAACTCTGAGCATGAAGTGTGTATTCAGGGATATGATTTTAAAAAAGCAGTACACAGTAAAAAAGCCTACAAATCTTCATGAATAAAATGTACATGAAATTAGATTTTTAATCTTAATCTCTTATAACAAGGTGAAACAGATATAATTTCATTCCCTGCTTTATCCTAGCCTTCATTACTTTCCCTTTCCTCTGTTTTCTTTGTGTGTACTATATTCTTAATATTTATGTCCCTCTAGTTTTACAAGGGCGGTTAAGAAAGGTCATTCAGCCAGATCTTTAAAAATGAATGATTTCAGTCATGTCTATATAAATTATGTTTTCACATGTTTTTAATTTTTTTTCCAACTGTTGGTTTTTAAAAAAAAAAACTTTTTCTCATTTGATAAGCTACCTTGAACCTTATATGAAAGGAGGATATGAATTTTACATATGGATTAAAGCATACATTCTTAGTATTTGAGTAGTAATTCTCCTCAATATTGGTGTTTAAATGTAATTAAGGCACAAGTTTTACATAAGTATTTACTTCAGTTTGTTCCGTTGGGTTCAGTGGGACAGTTTCTGAGTTGGCAATCTTAGGATTGGTTTGTGGATGTGTACATTGTCAAATCATTTAGTGATGTCCATGCCTTTTTGTTTTGTTTTAATACGTTAGATTATATGATTGGGAGCAGTGCTTAGATGGGTTTGACCTGTTCTGTCCTTTGTTGCCTGGCTTCTGTTTTCCGTAGCCCCCCATAAATACAGGAAATCATCATCATCATCATCATCATCATCATCATCATCATCATCATCTGGTGCTGCGTCAGATGAAGCCATATATAATTAACTCTCTGCAGCTCAGCAAAAAAGAGTCTCTCCACCAAACTAATTATTTTGCGGGAAGGGGGAGAATCTCTATACACTGAACATTTTTGAAGGGCTTGAAGTTGGTGTTTTGTACTGTTGTCATAAAAGATGAAATGTACAACAATTATTATTTTATCAGGAAAAAGTTTACAACTTACGTAAAGCAAATAATCATTGAAATATTCAATACTATCTGAAACACTCCTTTGTAAATTTTAGTCTAATTGTCCATGGATTTAGCTTTCCTATTATTCCCATGTCTTTGGAAATGAGAGTAATTTTATTATCACTGTCGAAGCCTGCCTAGCATTTTACAAAAATCAGGTCATAGTTTATCCTTCATAAAAAATATCCTGGAATGGGATAGAGAGGTAATACAAGAGTATTAATACAACCAACAGGAAGGCTTTAAATGTTGGGGGTGCTAAATTGTTTCTAAATGCCCCGTAGTGGTAATGGTAGTGGTGTATGTTACATTTCTCAAAGAAAGCTATTCCATTTTTAGAATGCCATCAAGAGAACACTGATAAAACAATGTATTTCATCTCGTGATGGGATGATAAATTGAACTGCACTTCACTCCAGATGCAAAGCGTGGCAAACTGATATTATTTGTAAGCTGAGTTTTGTCTCAGTTTTTGCAACCAATCTGTGTCATAATCAACCAGGCTTTGTTATAGCACAACCCTCTATAATGCAAATCCCCTGAGCCAAAGAAAGATATTTTTTGGTGTGTTTGGCATTTTTTAAGAAGTTTCCAGGCCATTTTAGACAAGTGTCAATCTTTCTGAATGGAGATGCAGCTAAGGGGCACCTGACTGCTGGGCTTCCATTGTTACTCAAGTATTTCTCTAAGATTGCCATATGGCTGTTTCCAGGACCAATGTGCACGCTCTTGACTTGGATACAAATGAGGCCAGATATGAGTTACAGGGGAAATAACATAACTGCCGTAAGAAAAGGAAAACATGATCTTAAACTGAATTCTTGGGTATCTAATCTCAAGAGTTTGCCATACTTCTTCTTGTTTGCCTGCCATGAAATTGATTTTATAGCACATTTGTGAGGGTCTATGTGGGTTCTGACTCTTTTTCTTCTACCTATTCTTTGTGCTGAGGAGCCCACCACCACCCTCTGATTGATTGAGGTGTGTGTTGGTGTATGGCTGGATGGAGGCTCCCTAACCAGGGAAACCGGAAGCTGGAGATTGGGGGGAAGTGGAGGCTCTGGGGAGGTTAGGGCGGGTTACACTATTCAGGTGGTGACAGGCAGGGGATGTTATGACAGGAGTCAGAGGGCGGGCTGCTCTTGGGGAAGGAACCCTGGTGTTTGTTACTGGTGGCGTGTTCTGTCCTTCTGGACTCACCCAGGCCCCAGACAGCAGATCCATGGTGACCCTGGCTTTCAGCTGCTGCTTCTTAATGCCAGGTCAGTAAACAACAAGGCCCCCCTTATATGTGATTTGATCACTGAGGAGCGGTGATTACTGAGACTTGGCTGGGCCCTGAAGGGGAGAATTCCCCTTTCACAAATGTGCCCAGCTGGGTTTACAGTTTGGCACTAGCTGAGACCCCAGGGCAGGGGAGGAGAGGTAGTGGTTGTCATCCGGGATTCTCTATTGGCCTTCAGGGGCACTGTTCCACAAGTGGCCGGTTGTGAGACCCTGTTCCTGAAGTTGGGCTCGTGAGAACAGTTGGGATTGTTGCTACTGTACCAACCTCCCTGCTGCATAGTGACCTCCCTGCCTGAGCTGCTGGAGGCTGTCTCGGGGCTGGAGTTCCCCAGACTTAGGGTTCTGGGGGACTTTAATCTGCTGTCCCTGGGACGTGCCTTGGAGGCAGTCCGGGAGTTCATGGCCACCATGGCAGCCATGGGCTTGTCCCAGATTATTTGCAACCCGACTTGGGACAGTGGCCTCACACCGGCTTGGTTTTCTTGTCCAAGCAGTGGCAATGTGATCTGAAAGGGTAATTACATCTGTCCCCCCGTCATGGTCTGATCACGCCCTGGTGGCCTTAAGATTCTCCTATGCCAACCTCCTCCGCAGGGAGACAGGACCCATTGGATTGGTCGGCCCCCAGTGACTGATGGACCCAATGGGGTTCCAGAGGGAGCTGGGGACTATACCCAAGGATCTGCTGCATGGTCCAATGGAGGCCCTGGCCACCACCTGGAATAGGAAGGTGGCTGATGCCTTGGTCAAGATTGCGCCCATGTGACCTCTCTTGACCCATAGAGTCCGATGCTCACCATGGTTTACGGAGGAGTTGAAGGTTCTGAAAAGGATTAAGAGACATCTAGAGCACCGCTGAAGGAAAACAAGGACCAAATCCGACTGAACACAGGCTAGAGCTGCTATTAAGGCTTACCTTGTGGTGGTAAGAGTAGTGAAATGTCAACATTTCTCTGCTCTTATTGCATGTGCAGAATGCTGCCCAGCGGCCCTGTTTAAGATCACCCGATCTCTTCTGGGAAAGGTGGGCCCAGTGACCCACCTACAGGGCTCTGCAGAGGAGCTTTCTGGGCATCTGGAGGATAAAATCACTCTGATACGTTCCCAGTTGGATACCAAGCATGTGGCATGGCCTGTGGAGATGCCTGGGGTATGTACTTAACCTGTTAACTGGGAACAGTTTGATCCTGTTGGACCTGAGGAAGTGGACAGGGTCCTCCGGGCTGTAAATGCCACCACCTGTCAATTAGATCCATGCCCCTCCTGGCTGGTTAAGGCAGCTCAGGAGGTGATGTGTGGGTGGGTCCAGGCGATGGTGAATTCATCCTTGAGAGAGGGAGTGTTTCCAGCGTCCTTTAAAGAGGCACTGGTACACGCCCTCCTCAAGAAACCATCACTGGATCCCACTGTACTGGACAATTTTCATCCAGTCTCCCACCTTCCCTTTTTAGGGAAGGTGGTTGAGAAGGTGGTGGCATTGCAGCTCCAGAGGATCCTGGATGAAACGGATTATCTGAACCCTTTTCAGTTGGGTTTCAGGCCCGGATTTGGGACTGAAACAGCATTGGTTGCGCTTTTGGATGATCTCTGGCGGGAGCGGGATGGGGGGGTAGTGCATCCATCCTTGCTCTTCTTGACCTCTCAGCGGCTTTCAATACCATCGACCATGGTATCCTTTTGGGTCAGCTTGGGGAGTTGGGGGTGGGTGGCACAGTTTTGTGCTGGTTCACCTCCAAGGCCGGTCCCAGTTGGTGTTGATAGGGAGCAAGAGGTCCAGCCTTCGGCCCCTCCTTTGTGAGGTGCCACACAGTTTGGTACCTTCCCCGCTCCTTTACATCTACATAAAACTACTGGGTGAGATCATCCACCACCATGGGATGAGGTATCATCAATATGCAGATGATACCCAGTTATACATCTCCATCCCAGGTGATCTGAGTGATGCTGTGACTACCCTTTCGCGGTGCCTGGAGGCTGTGGGGATCTGGATGGGGCACAACAGACTTCAGCTGAACCCTGGTAAGACGGAGTGGCTGTGGGTTGGGGGTTCCTCTGTATCCGGAAATTTACCATCTTTGGTTCTGGATGGGGTCTCACTACCCCAGACAGACCCAGTGCATAATCTGGAGGTCCTCCTGGACTCACAACTCCTGCTCGAAGAGCAGGTGGCACTCGTGGCCAGGAAGGCCTTTGCTCAACTATGTGTTGTGTACCAGTTACGCCCTTTCCTGGATTGGGAGTCCCTCCACTCAGTCACTCATGCCCTACTCATCTCCTGTATAGACTATTGCAATGCACTCTACATGGGGCTACCCTTAAAAAGTATCCAGAAGCTTCAGCTGGTTCAAAATGCAGCCGTGCGGGCAATTTTAGGTGCCCCAAAGATGGCGCATCAGCTGCATTGGGTGCCAGTTTGCTTCCGGGTCCAATTCAAGGTGTTGGTTATCACCTTTAAAGCCCTACATGGCATGGGACCGGGTTACCTGAGGGACCATCTCACCCCCATCACATCAACCCGTCCCACTTGGTCAGGCAGAGAAGGTATGTTGCGGATCCTGTCAGTGAGTGAATGTCAGCTGGCAGGGCCCAGGAGGAGAGCCTTCTCTGCTGTGGCTCCCGCCCTATGGAATAGACTTCCCCCAGAGGTGAGGCAGGCCTCAACTCTCTTGTTCTTCCAGAAAGCAATCAGGACCTGGGTCTGCTAACTGGCATGGGGCGAAAAAAGGGGCAACCAACCCTGGGGGTGGCTAGCACCTTGAAGATGTTCCCATATGTTAACATCTTAGTGATCACCAGCATCTTGGAAGATATTATTATTTGTGTATGTGTTTTGTTTTACTGTATTTTTACTGTATTTTGTTTGTTTGTTTATTTATTTAACTTGTCCCCACCCATCTCCCCACAATGGGGGACTCTGGGCAGCTTACAACAGGCTAAAATCAATACATAATTAAAATTATAAAAAGTTTAAAAGTTGTAAAAATTATATTTACAGAAATAAGGATAAAAATAAAGAGGCTAAAAGATCCAAGAGTCCAATAGAGGCCACACCAGGCCGCTAAGGGGCCAGCCAACCCCATTTCTGGTATCCTCCCTCCCCGCCCCAGGCCAGATGGCAGAGCCAGGTCTTCAAATCCCTCCGAAAGGCCTGGAGTGAGGGGGCCTGTCTCACCCCCGGGGGCAAGATGTTCCAAAGGGCAGGGGCTTTTTTTTTTATACTGTTTTTATTGTATTTTAATTAATATTTATTATTGTGAACTACCCAGAGTCACATCTTTGTGAGATGGGCAGTACCTAAATTTGAAATATGAATGAATGAATGAATGTTTCTGATCTGTGATGCAGTGGTAGATAATCTGTGATGTTTTGGTTTGCTTTTCCTAGTGTGGCTAATTAACACTGTAATTTATTTGCAAAACCAAGATTTCTCAGCTTTCACAACAATGTGTGGTCCCTTGTTTTTTTTTATGTATTTATGAATAAATGTATAACAAATGCTTACGATAACATTTACAGGTATTTGGCTGGGTATGTAGTTATGCATATATTGTGTGCAGTTGATGAAATATTATTGGCTGAGAACCTGAATTATTGGCAGCAAATGTTATATATGAAAAAAATGAGATTGGAATGAAAATTAATGTATCAGAGTTGAGTTTGACAAGGAAAATAGACTAAACATTTGCAAGTTATATATAAATGGTGAAAAAAACAGCAAGTAGATTAATTTTAGTACTTTGATTGAATGTTTATTAAAGACAGGAAAATGCACGGATCTGTTTTAAGATGTACAAACGCTTGAAGAATAATGGATAGTATGTAGTCTGATGTGAGGAATGAATTTTTGTTGAAAGAAATGAAAATGTCTGTTGGTAGCCATAAAACTAAGTTAAATGCGATGGGAATGGGGTACTTAAGTGTGTATGATGAATGAAAGAGAAAATGAATAGATTCTGAATAAGCGACCAGTTTGAAAGTGAATAACCAGTAGAAAAAAAGTACATTGATTTGGTTTGCTCATATAAAGAGACAAAGTGAAGACCACATCATAAAACTAATTTATGAAGGAAGAGTGAATGAATTGAGTGGGACAACCAAAAAAGTAATGGTTGTATGGAATTAAGGAGATTCTCAAAAAAACAGAGGTCAGCAGTTTAAAGAGCACAAGGCAATGTCAAACTCAGTGTATGGATATGGTGAAAGCAAGGATGGTTGGCAAGGGCAGAAAGATGCAGTGAATGGTATAGGTGTATTCTAGGTTTAGTCCTTTTCTCGCGTCCCCTGACTTCAATTACTGTACTTGTGCTCATTGTTGTCACTCTTATAGTGCACTTTGCATAACTCTCTTTACCCCAAAAAGGAATAGTGTGGTTGGATCATAGTTTGAAGGGCTGGTATTGGCAAGGCAGGAACTAGTAGTCCCAAAGCTAGAAAGAACTCTGTAATAAAAGCTGCCCGCCCAAGGCCTTCAAGAGACTGGCCAAGTATTTATGTATTTATTTGTGAAATTTGTATAGCCTCCCATTTCACATACATGACTCTGAGTGGCTCACACAAAAGTTAAAAAACACAAAAACAAATGCAACCCCCCCCCAATAACAACAAAAACCATTAAAACACATTAAAACAATTTAAAGAACATTAAAACCCATTAAAACAATAAAAAACTTTAAAAACATAAAAACATCTGCAGGAGAGTGTAATCCATCTTACAAACAATGTAATCATTTTGCCTGCTCCACACCACCACCAGATCCCTGGCATAATGTAAAAGCCATGTCTTCAGGGCCTTCTGGAAGGCCAATAGGGTCTGGGCCAATCTCACCTCGGGGGATGATGTTCTAAAGGGTAGGTGCCATGGCAGAAAAGGCCCTCCTCTTGGGTCCCATCAAGTGAAACATCTTAGTGGACAGGATCTGTAACATGCCCCTCCTTCCTGATGGGAAGGGTAGATATAACCAGGGAGAGGCGGTCCCTCAAATAACCCAGCCCCATGCTGTATAGGGCTTTATAGGTCATTACAGGTACTTTGAGGGTATCCATTAAATCAGAAGCATGGAAAGAAAAAAGCCTGGCGTTTCAGCTCTGAAGCCAGGTTGTGACAGTTACACCACAGTGGACAGTCAACTTTAAGGCTTCATTCTTGTTTGCAGTAAAGTCTACCCAAGTTGGGTCTGAGAGTCAACTGCCAAGTCCAGCCAAAAGTGAATTAAGTGCTAAGTGATAGTTTTTTTTTAAAAAAAGCTATCTCTACAAATTTGCCATCAAACAACACAGGCACAATTTTGTTTACATTCTTCCCAGAACCATTAAAGAGACAAATGCTACAGATTTATAAAATTATGAACTATATGGGCAGAGAAGAATACTGTGCTCCTCCTCTTGTGGTATTAGAACATCACCTAAATAAATGGATTGGCAGAGGACATAATGTATAATTAACTGATGGAATCCTCCACTGTAGATGTTGAAATTATTAATGGCCTAGATGGCTTTTAAACAGATAAATTAATGGATGTCTGGCCATAAACTGTGTTAGAAGCTCATTTGTCATGGATGGCTTTATTTACCAGTTATTTTGGATTCAACCCTATTTTCTCTTAACCATTGGAAGAATTGGCCTTGTGTGATTTATATATCTCAGTATCTAGAAAGACCTCTAAGATGGGGAAAGGTGATTTAGTGTTGATCCAGCATTAGAATCTTGTGTTTCTAGGAAGATAAACTCCATAGCAATCATAGAAGGTTAATATTATAAACTCCTTAACATATTCAGTAAAAAATAAATATTAAACATTGCTTGTAGATTAGTATATCCCACATCATCAGAGAGTATCCAAGTTGTGCAGCAGTTCACTTCAAGAGTCAAACTTGAACTACTGTTTTATAATCCATAATGAAATAATGAGTTTAATACAGTGACGTTAACTGTAAATCCTTTGTTTATTTATTTCTGGTATTCTATTCTTTATCTACTATGTGTCTTTATTTTTTTTAGGTAACTATTCTGTTCCTTAATTTTTTTAACAAATACATTATTAATTAAAAAAAAAAATGAACAGTTCTACTCCTGAAACATATTATTGTAAAAGCCTGTTTGTTTGTTTATTTATTTATTAAACCAATTTATATAGCTGCCCATCTCACCACAGGTGACTCTGGGCGGTGTACAACAAAGGTAAAAACAGTCAATAAATACATTAAAAATATAAATATAAAAATAAAACAAAGAATAAAAGGATGTTAAAAATAAAGGAGCCACCTCACTAATTCCCTCGTCCCCTGGGGTCCCCAGGCCTGCTGGCATAACCAAGTCTTAAGGGACCTACGGAAGCTCAACAATGACGAGGCCAACTTCACCTCGGGGGAGAAGATTCCACAATGCAAGTACCACAGCAGAAAAGGCCCACTGCCTAGGGCCCGCCAAAGGTAGCTCCCTAGGTGATGGAACCCATAATATGCTCTCTCTGCTGGATCTGGTAGGATGGGCAGAGGAAATCAGGGAGAGGTGGTCACTCAGGTAGTCCAGCCCCATGCCATGAAGGTCTTTAAAGGTCAACACCAGCACCTTGAATTGGACCTGGAAACAAACTGGTAACCAATGCAGCTCGCAAAGCAGAAGTGTAATGTGTGTTCTACTAGAAACACACATAACTGCTCGCACTGCTGCATTTTGCACCAGCTGACGTTTTTGAATACTCTTCAAAGGTAGCCCCATGTAGAGCGCATTGAAGTAGTCTAACTGGGAGGTGACCAGGGCATGAGTGACTGTGAGTAGGCTGTTATCTTTTATATATAAATTTTATCATCATTTAAATCCTGTTAAACCTCGAATGCAGTGTTAATTCTGTAAATGGTGTACATTTTATATTCTGTAAGACTAATCTATGCGTTTTGGTATTTCTGATACATTCCAGTATTGATTATTATGTAATTTAAATGCTGGCAATAAAGCTAACATGAATTGGAATCTGTAGATTCCATTGCTTTGTTTAAAAAACAGGTAAGAATGTCTGATAACTATTTATTTTTTGAATATTGCATAAAACATTTCCCCAAAATAATTTGATATATGCATGCTACAGAAGAAGAAAATCTGCTTTAAGTGTATGACTTTTTCTGCAATATAATACTGATAATTATAATTTTTATTTGGTTTGTATTGTGATAGATTTCACTGATAAACTGTACTCTTTTAAACTTGTCTCAAGAGATAGGTTGAGTAGATTATGGAAAATCCAGGTCCAATATAAACCACTCTTTTTCTTTAAAACTGCACTTGCTAGAACTGGGGGCAGGAGTTATCCCGTGAAGCTTAATAATGGGACAAACAGGACAGATAAGAAGAACTATTACTCCACACATAATATAATTTAACTGTGGAATTAATTTTCTTATTACAAGGTGTAGTAATGGCCATCCACTCAACTACTTTAAAAAGTAAAAACAATGGTAGTTTTGGTAGTCCTGGTTGCGGTTGTTAGGCCAGGACTGCGCCATTGTTGGGCCAGGACCTCACGCTTCTCCTGCCCGCTGCACTCACTTCCACTTCAACTGCCCCCCACCTATCTCCCTCCCATCTCTGCCCTTTTGGCCGCCCTGCACTCCACCACTGCCTACCCCTGCCACCTACCCCTACCACCCCCAGTTGACCTTTGTAGTCTTCTTCCTCCCACTGCTGACAAGGCACATCCAGCCTTTGGCCTTGTGAAGGGCCAGCAGCTGCCTTGGCCAGGTGCACCTCAGCAGCGGGAGGAAGAAGAACACGAAAGCCAGCTGGGGGTGGCAGGGGTAGGCAGTGGCGGCAGGGTTATGCGGCAGTGGCGGAGTGCAGGGCAGCCAAAAGGGCAGAGATGGAGGGGAGATAGGCAGGTGGGGGGAGTTGAAGCACATGCTGCAATTGTAAATGCAGGCGGACTGCCAAGTGCCCGAATTTCGATCACGTGACCGCAGGGACACTGCAATGGCCGTAACTTTGAGGACTGGTCATAACTACCGTTTGTTCAGCGCCATCGTAACTTTGAACAGTTACTAAATGATGGTCATTAAGTGAGGACTGCCTTGCTTCAGTTTTGATGGCCTCTGTAATATTCTAAAGATGTTTCTGTATAGTTCCAGTTAATAGAATAGCCTATAATGCATGAATAAGAGAGATTCTGGGTACCCCCCTTTCCCGATGAACATCAACTCGTGTTTCCATTTTTTAAGTGCTAATGTCATCATGCTGCCTTTTCAGTAAAAGTCACCAAATGCCAGGATACATAGTTGTATTAAAACTTAACTCTCAAGTTCTTATCCTATGCTTCTAAGAAAAAGCTTACATTAGAAATTCTTTCATATGAATTCTGGTTTATTGTTATTCCTCCAACCCTGTTTGGAGCACTAGATTTAGTGCTTAATGCCTTGGTTTTTTATTGCTTATTGCTTTTTAGTGTAGGATTATGGCTGGCAACTCAATTTTTAGGAAACTCTCATGGATGGGAGAGGCAGACTAAACTTTTTCCCTCTGGGGCCTTCTCTGCACCAGGAGGGTGGGGAGAAGAATTCTTTCAAACAAATGGATGGAGGAAAGAAGGAATATAAACTGGAGAAGTTGCATTTTTGCCTTGGTGCATAAAATACTCTTGAAACATTTTCAAGAATGTAGGAGGGAAATAAGAAAAAAAAGTTGACAATTTGGGGAGGAGAAAGGAGGCCGTATTTTAAAGCAGGATAGAGAATCTGTGGCTCTCCAGATGTTCTTGGACTTCAGCTCCAATTAACTAGTTAGTCTACCCAGTAGTCAGAGATTATGAGGATAAATCCATCTAGTTGGCTACTGGTTGCTGATGCTCTATTCCATGATTGGTTTGCATTGAATACACTTTTAGATAACTAATTTTATGTAAATTATTAACTTGGTATTCTTAATGTTGTGAGGAGTTCTGGCAATACTGTAAGGTATTATCCAAATAATATCCAAGCACTGAAGTGCACCTTGTGTCAGTTTTGTATCAAAATGCTAATGTGTTTATACAGCCCATCTTTGTTTCTGGGCTAGAAGACTCCTTAGTGTACATTTAGTTAAAAAATTATCTTGCGTTGAACAGACGAGCATAACATTTTTTTTAAAAAATTGAAGGCTTAGGTGCTGCCATGGTTCCATCTCTTCATCTTCTACACCAGTGCTGACTTGTATTTTTACTCCAGGTTAGAGAAGTCCAATTATAATAATTCTTGCCTGGGCAGATGTTCTCTGTCTTGAAGCCTGTCTCTAATCAGATGACACTATGTTCAGACTGTGTCAAATTAAATAAGAATTACAACTGTCAGTCTTAACACTAATTACTTAGCATGTTGTTTTTCAGATTGCTTTCTGGGGAACTCTAAGGTTCTTTGGAGCTTATCAGACCTCCTGAAAACCAGCAATAGCAAACAGATTTTCCAAACAGTTTATTTATTGCTGCTGTTGCACCGCCCATGTTCCAGCCACAGCAGAGTGCTGGATTCTGTTCCAGGCAAGGGCACATTCTCTCAGAGAGGAATTGCAGTGAGACATGAGAGCTGAAGGAATCTTTATGCTTGTGAATCTGATAGTGCACAATAGAATACGACCTCCAAATCCTCTGCATTGCACAGAGATTTGGTAGCAGATTGGTTGACATATCTCAGCAGAAAAGTCCAGTGTTGAAAATAAAAAGGTTAGAAGTTACTGACAAACAAATTGTCTTCCTCATCACCCGCTCTAAGCCTTCTTGCCGTTTTTCCCCCATCCCACATTCATCTGTAATGTGCCTAAAGGGCACTCTAAATCAGAGTTGTGTGTTTGCAGATTATTGCATCCCATTTGATATTTGAACTGGATGTAGCCCTTTCCCTTTTTAAGAATATCTGAAGAGCCCACAAGGGTCAGACCAAAGGTCTGTTTTACTCAGCATTCATTTCTCACAGTGGCCAGCTAGATTGATGCTACTGAGAAGTCCATATAGTGGACTTTAGGGTAGTAGTTCTGACCAGTAACTAGTTTTCAGAGTATACCTATCATATGCCCATTGCTAGTTTTTAACCTGAATTTCTCCACCACCAATTTTCACTGAGCGCCAGATGCTTCTTATGGTATTAGAACTAGGGATGAACAGGTCTTTTGCATTTAATCCCATCCGGTTTCTCACTTTTTGTATAATTTTTGTGAGCATTTCCTCCAGTATTTAATGCATATTTCCTAATAGGTGTATTTCCATCCCCCAGCATCTTCTTTCATATCATAGAAATTTGTGCACAGTTTCTGGTAATACAAATATATGTTGGTACATTTTACAAGTTCTGAAAAGGACAGGTTTCAGTATAACAGTGTATCCTAGTTCACATGTTCATTTGGAGTGGTTAAGTTTGTGTTGTTGTAGTTGTTGTGATTGAAATAAAAAAGAATAATCTGGAATCCTTAAGTAGGCATCAGGGTCATATTGGGAATAATGGCAGGCCAATGCAGAGGAAGATTCAGTTATTTAATATTCTGCTTCCTGGACTTTCCAAAGGCGTGTTGTTAGATAACTATGGTAGACCTTTATTGTGATCCAGTACGGTGCTCATGTCATTACAGTTTGTGGCTTTAAACTACTCCCCCAATAAGAAATGTTAAAACTTTTTTCCAGAGGTGGGGTAAATGTGACATATCCTGTTCCTGAGTCAGTTCCTGAGTTCCTTTTTGTAATGTTGGCACTGAGTGCTGCCATTCAGTGTGGTTGCTGTGGTTTTCTTTCTCTCTCTCTCTCTCTCTGCCCCTGCCCCAGACCCCCTTTCCCTGGGCATCCCTTCTGGTGTGCCTTTGGTAAGTCATACACTTACCATACGCTTACCTTCCATCTTGGAAGGAGGAGGAATGCCCGAGGCCAGTGATGGAGAGGGACTGAAGAGCAGGGCTGCAATCTTGGAGTCAGGCAGAGCCATTCAGTTCTTGGAAATGCCCAGACAGGCTGACGTGGCTGCAAGGAAATGTAACTGGAGCCGTCAGTGCCTCAGCTGAACTTGAGGGATGCTTAGAAGCTTAGCCGGTTTCTTTTATGAGCCTATTTTAAACCTTTCGGTTTTTTCCACTAAGGGGAATTCAGGCTGCTGGTGAGAAAGCCGGATGGGCTGATTACTTAGGAGATTTTGGCTTGGGGCTCCATTTTCTTTCTTTCTTGCTTTCGGAATGGCTAATCCTGGGAGTGCTGCCAGGAAATCTGCCGGTTCCTTAGAATTTAGGTACTTCTAGCATGCTGGAAGTAGTTAACTTGGATTGCAGGAAGTGGGTGTTCTTCATGGTCACAATTAGGGCTACAGCAATAAAGGAGGGTGGGGAGAGAGGTGGCTGAGTGCGGAACCCTGAAGGCCAGATTCTGCTTAGCTCAACTTAGCAGTCACTGGCAATGTGTTTCCTTGCTCTTCCAGGACCTGCTGGAGTTTGTAGAATTTGTTACATTTTTCTTTTTTTTCAGATTTATCATTCTTTACCTAGTTATATACCTTGTCTGTTACCGATAAACCATTTTTGAGAGGACAGTGAAAGAGAGAGAAGACCTCATGCACAGATTCTGAGAGGTGTTGACTCCACTGACTATCGATTCTTTCCTGCCATCTAGTATGATATGAAGTGGCTAAAGGCAGGAAACTGGGGCCACCTAGAGGACATTGCAAACTACCGAAATGGGTCTGCTATCCATTGGAGCTAAACAAAGCCTTCTGCTTATATAGGGTGGGGTGATGGAAGCCACAGAAGCAGTTAGATTGTCAGCTGATGACCACTAGGTGTATTGGATCTTGCTGATATTGGAAATTGTTGTCCAATATAGCCAGGTCGGTGGAGTCTCGACTGGAGTAAATGGTATCTGGACTAGAGATGTTCAAATTTGTCACATTTTTATTGCAGTCAATAACTAGTCAGTTGCCAACTTAGATTTTTTCGTTATTCAGATTTTAAATTTGTTCTATTGCATTCCCATATCAGTATGCAAAATTTCCTTTCCAGGGTGCATGAAAAATTATGGTGGAAAGATGTTCAATAGCTAATAGTTGTAATGCTTGTACTACTCCAGAATCAAAAGCAGCATGCCTTAAATTGAATTGCTAAGCAGCAGCACTGAAAGGTTGTCACTTTAAATGTCCTGCTAATTTTTTCCAGGAGTTCAAGGTGGCTGCCTTCATTTTGTCTCCACAACGACTATCCTGCCTAGTATCTAGAGCCAACAGAAAGTAATTGGCCCAAAGTTACCCAGTGAGTTTCTGTTCCCAAGGATAGATCTGAACGTGGATCTCCCCCATCCTGGATCACCACCTTCACTATTACACTACACTGGTCTCATGACTCTCCTGAGTGCATTTAATTGCTCATTCAGAATTAGATGGCCTTTGGTTTAGTCTCTAACGTGTTGTATAATCAATATTTTTCTGCAAAATGTTTTCCTTAATATGCATTTTATGATCTTTTCCTAAAATACATATTTTGTATGTATAATTTTTATTAAGAATTTTGATTATAATAGTAAAATCTAATACAAACTAAACTTAAAAGGAAATAAGAGGAAAAAGTGCAAGGAAGAAGAAAGAAAAGAGAAGAGAAAATAATATAATACAGAGAAAAGAAATATATAAAAATGCTAGAGACTAAATAAACATGCTAGAGACTAAACCAAAGGCCATCTAATTCTGAATGAGCAATTAAATGTACTCAGGAGAGTCATGAGACTTCCAACCTTCACCACAAGAAGTATAAACAAATTTAGTAACTTTTCACCTTCTCTAAAGTTACAAACATTTATCCCTTCCTCCCATATCCCATCTCTTGCAAATAAATCCATAAAGCACATCTTTTCAATCCTGGAGTCAGCAGAAAGTCCATAAAGGGTAGCCAGAAGTAACAACATATCTTATTTTAACCTTGATCAAATAAACCAACTTTATATTCCTTCCTTTTACTTCTAACAGTCTTAATCTTTAGTTTATGCAAGTATTGTCGTAGGATTTGATTTCTTTTCACTTCTTTATACCATCGCACAGAGTCCTTCATGGGGACGCGGTGGCGCAGCGGCTTAATGACGCTGAAAGCGCCGGCCAGAAATGGCTGAAAGCTTCAGCGGTTCGAGTCCAGCCTCGCGTTAACAAGGTGAGCTCTTGTTTCTATACCCGCAGCTTCTGCCCACTCAGCAGATCAAAAATGTACGTGAGTAGATAAATGAGCACTCTCACTCCGGTGGGAGGAAAATGCTGGCAGCGACTCCACAGAGAGACGGGACAGTTGCCGGCGTCCGAAAAAGGGGCGCGAAGCAACGGAAATCCTGCCTCCTGTGCTGCCAGCTGGGCTGACGCTCTAGGAATTAGGCTCTGGCAAAGTCTAATTCCGAAACTAGAAAGATGCAATTGCCTTGAAAACCGCTAGGGGGCGGTCACTGCAGGGTCAGTAATGACTGTTAAGCAGATAAAAAACAAACAAACAAACAAAAAAACAGAGTCCTTCAAGGCTTTAACAAGCTTCTTTTCTAAATCCAGTAGGAAAAAAATTATCCAGGTCACCGTCTTAATTTGTCATTTGTATTTCCTTTTTAAATTTTAAAACCTTAGCCAGTTTCTTTTGTAGATCCAGTAAAATATCTTTTTCTAAATCATTCTCTTGGCCTGTCAGTTGTAAATCCACTTTCAATACCATCTCTATCTTGTCAGATAAAATTTGTTCTACATCTGATATTTCTTCAATAACATCTTTTGGACATAAACTATCCATTGAAGAAGACATCATTACTGATATTGTTGATATTGTGGCTACTATTTTCTGATTCCATTCTTCAAAAGTCTCCTTCTGTATTTTTATTGTCATAACTATCTTGCAGGCAACTATCTGTATATCTTTCCTCTACCTAAAATCTTTAGTCCTGTCTAGTGTCTAGTTTTTGAAATCATGAAATTATTTATCTACGTTGTGTTTTGTAAAAACCAAAACAGGATCTACTTCCCATGGGAAGCTGTTTGCATTTTATAATTAATTCCAAAATCTTATTGTAAAAGTTTCAATATTCCAATTTTATCTGGATCCTTTATAACTTTATAAAGTCCATTTATAACTTTCTAAGATCAAAACCTTATTTAGCTTTTTGCTGTTTATTTCACATTCTGTAAATTCTTAAGCTTATAATTAAAGTTTTTTTTTTCATTCAGGATTAAAGGCAGACTCATCCGGCATTTTCAAACTTGTCATTTGGAAGGTCTCTAATAGCTTAGAAATAGTTAATGAGCAATTTCTGAAAGTGATTTGAGTGAGACTTGTGAACTTAGTGTCCTTTACAAGTCTCTGCTGTGGTTGCAAGCAAGATGGCTAATTCTATCATCTTCCAGCACTCAAACCCACAGAAAACTGCTGTCCTGCAGTCTCCTTATAGGGAGCAGCTGTTAGGTGCACATGTAGGCAATCTCCTGTCCTCCCCTTATCCAGAGAGATTCCAAGGAACTGGTCTACTCCAGTTCCTTGGTCTTTGCCACAATCATCAGCTCCACTTTCACAGATTCATCTTCAGTTTACTATATCTCTCCCAGAAGCTCAAAATACATATTTACTCTTCTCTAATATACACCGTTGAGTGCATATATTGGTAGATTCCATCATAATATTTGGAAAAGGGTGAATATGTAAGGTACATCTGGATTCATGAATAAATTTGGGAGCAGTTGTAGCTCATTGATAGAGGAAATGTTTGTATGCAGAAGGTTCTACTTTCAATCTCTGACATCTCCAGATAGTCCTGGCACAACTGTCTCAAATCCTGCAGTGTTGCTGCCAGTCACTGTCCACAATGTTAAGTTAGATGGACCAGTGGTCTAAGGCAGGCTCTTATGTTTCATATTAATTAGAGGAATCCGCATTAAAATGCAGCCCAATGCATTTCTTCCTTATTTTACTTTGATGTAGGCCTATCTATTGCATGAGGAATATTGGCAGTAAGGGTTCATATTAATAGCATGTTGCTGGATGTATCTTTAGTGATTAAAACAATATAAATGTTTGTTATCTTTAAACGCTGCCAAAATTATTATGGCATACATTTTTATGGATTCATTTCATCCAATATACGAAACATTAGCTTCAGCTGGTTGGTGTGGAGTGTGTCTGATTTTTATTTATTTATAAAATATTTAACCCACTCTTCATCATTATAAACAAAGCCACATATGTCTACACACACAATGTAGAGAAACAGAATTCTTGTCTCTTCAGCTTACATAAGAAGCTGAATAATAATAATTAATATATTTTCAAGGGAAAAAGCTGTATATTTTCCCTATTCCTTTGTGCATATGTATGTGAGTGATAATCTCCTTTAACCTCTACCTGTCACCAAGGGGTCAAGTTTTACTTTTGCTAGGCATGGATCTCTTCCTTCCAAGAACACTGAAGCAAGATTTATTTGAAAACATTTTATTTTATTTAATTATTTAATTAATTAATTAATTAAATTTCTCCCCTGCCCATCTCTCCCCAATGGGGGACTCTGAGCAGTTCAGACAAAACATTAAAACCATAAATACATATAAATACATAAAACATAAAAATTTAAAAAGCATTACTAAAAAAGAGGAAGAGAGTCCAAGAAGATGTAGGATCTGGGGCTGAAAGAATTGAAGGAATGCTTAGATGATTAGAAATAAGGAAGTTGTACCATGAGAGAGTCCATTCTTAAAAGTTCAACACCAGTGTTCAAAATCAAAAATTTGTTCAATATTGCATTCTTTTTATTTTAAACATGTTTTAAGTATAGATCCATGGAAATAAATTTCACACAGGGAGGAGCAAGGGTTGGAGAAAAAAGATTTTTTTCCTCCTGTCCATTTTTCCTTTCTCTTCCTCTTCTGCTATGAGTCCTCAGCCTGACCCAGCTGAAGACCCAACTAGACAATATGTCAGATGGCACTGGTATTTCATATACCTGTTTCACACATCTTTTTTTTTTTAACTAGCAACTATGGGAGTGGAACAGACTATTCAGAGAATAGGAGAGTAATCAATTTTACCTGCTATAGCATGAATGAAAATACTGTACATCCTAAAACGGTTTGTTGGGAGAGTTAAGTTCCATTGTTTCCAGGAGTTTCAAGTGTGTGTGTGTGTGTGTGTGTGTGTGTGTGTGTGTGTGTGAGAGAGAGAGAGAGAGAGAGAGAGAGAGAGAGAGAGAGAGAGAGAGAGAGACAGAGAGACAGACAGACAGACAGACAGACAGACAGACAGACAGACAGACACTGGGCCGTTAAGGAACGGTTATGTCCTCTCTCTGCCAAGTGTCATACAATGTTCTTCTCTCTATAAACACCGTAAATGACTACATATAGGAAATGTGTCACCTGGCTTGACACTGAGAAGATCAGTGTACAGCAGCAATTGGTTGGGGCAGGAATTTTCATAAATGAAGTGTACTGTAAAATGTTTTTATTGGGAAGTGTAATGTATGGAAATAAACATCTACGTTTGATTACCACATTTTATTTATTCTTATCCTATTGCTGTTTAGAAGGCCAAAATAATAATGTTTTGTTAATTTTATGTTTACAGCCATAAGACTAGACTAGTATTACATGTCCTTCATAGGATTTTTCATTGGAATATCTAGGATCTTCAGCCTCTTTTGAACAGGGTAACTCATTTCCTAATCAGAGTTCATCAGTCAGAGCATATGACCCTGCACTCGATTCTTGCAGTCTTCACATACCTTGTTAAGTCCAGCATTATTTATTTAGTCTTGGCATGGCTAGTTGCATGAATGCAACTAAATTGTGACGTATTTGAACCATATTTATACAAACCATGGCTTAACACAATATGTGAACCCAGCTTAAGCGTTCCGTGTAAACCACTATAACGAAGAAGCATGAATGGGAATGCTCTGTTAGCAATATTATACAGTAGATAACTATGAATAATTATGGTTAGAATTATTATGTCAGTTTGGATTTTATGCATCTACTAGCATCTCAGAATGTTAGGATTTATCAAAGAAGTCTCCTAGTAACAGGTTTACTAAAATTGGTGAAAATGTTCTAATAGTTACAAAAAAAAGAAGAGAAAGTAACCCGGCATGTAAGATATTGAGCTACATTTTCTGAGCTTCATTACTGAAATTAAAATGTGCTTCTCCTGACAATTGGATGAATAAAAGCAAAATGCTACTGGCTTATTATGATATGAATGTAGTGGGCCAACTTTTAAAATTTTGATTTAAATGATTTCAATAAAGTATGTTAAATGGAAACATTAAGAGAGGTTGGCCTATATTTTATTACATTCCAATCAGGCTTAACAAAACAAAACAAAATTTGTGCAACAGTTGCTCATGGGTATAAGAACAAATGGATGAAAACTGTTAAAATAATTTTATGTCGAACATCTGAAAAAAATAATCCATTGAAGAAATATAACCTTGAAATAACTATACATTTATATAATATATAGTTATTTATATAGTGTATCGTAGCATTTGATCTTGTTGGTAAGATAGTAATATAATTAATATGTATAACCAACTCTTCCTGTTTTTAATTTATAGCTTTTGTTGATGCAGTTTTAAATGTTGTATACTTCTGTTTTGGGTACATTGCATTTTTTTTTATTTAAATATGTTTTTCTTGTAAACTGTGCCTTGAAGAGAATTTGCTTGTAAGCCAGTATAAAAATATTGTAACAGAAATGCTATCAATGGTTCTGAGGAATGATCAATGCCATGCTTAAATTACGGAAAGGGGGTCTTAGCTTTCCTTCTTCCTGCGGTGCCCTTCGTTAGAAAAAATTCATGCTGATGGCTAATGAACTAAACTGTCTTGGGTGGAATAAAAAGAATGTATTGATCCAAAAAAAAAAAAAAGATAATTTCTGTAGGCTTCTCCCTTTCTTCCCTACAGAAATCAAGGCAGTAGAGAAGGAGCTGCAGAGACTTGGGGACTGGTATGTGCGTATGTGTTTACGTACATTTAGATAGCTGTAAATACTGGTGACCTCATAGGGAAGCAGACTTTCTCTTTAGGGACCTGTTGCTAGCATTAGGGCTGATTTATTGTGCTGAGTTGAAGACCAACTAAATTTAACGCTCTGTGACAAAGGTATGATGCGCATAAAATAGTTTGCTGCTGTGTCTCATAAGATGCATATCCTAATTTATTTATGTTTGAGGGGATATCACTACTTGCAGGAATCATACAAGGAATCATAAAGCACCTATAGCAAATTCTGTGGCATTGAAGACAGTACATAGAGTTTGTATAATGTAAGACTAACCTTCAGATTGAGCTCAAGACCCGATGACTACATGTATGCAGCTTGCTACATTCCTACATTTTGTTGAGAGGGATTTGGGTGTACTGCTGAAGGTAACTAGCACCTGGGGGGGGGGGGGGTCTACTTTCTGCTCTAATCTGCAGCCCTGGAATTACTAGATGATCCCCATCCAAACATTAACCAGGGCTAAATCTGCTTTGCTTCAGAAATTAGCCCTGGTTCAGCTAGATGCTGCCACCTGCTGATTTTTTATTTAGAAGGTAAATGTTTGGGGAATTGTAAATGTGTAGAATGTGTTGCTGTAGAAAGCAATTTTTAGTAGTGTGCTTGCTGAATTCTTGGAATGCTTCAGTGGTAAGTGTCCTCAAAGCAATCAAAAGGGTATTGATGGCTATTCCATCAAGGAGTTCCTAGGAGTGAAAGTTTGTTTTCTTTGAAAATTTAGTATAGGAAACCAGATCTTTTTGCTGAATGCTTGCCATTCTGCTGCATAACTGGCCAGCAGGAGAAAACTTTTACTTTCCATTTTCCACTTTCTGACAGAAGGACAGTGTCAGCCTTCTTGTATGAAGCCCATCATGATGTGGTTCAGTAGTAATCAAGCACCATCTGAGAACATCTGCAGTGGTAGAAGCAAGCCCAAGCTGCTTGATCCTAGTATTTAACACCTCAGTCCAAATAAGTCCTGGAGTTGGTGGCAGGCCTTAGGTCACTGCTGGGGGGGGGGGAGGCGGGCGGTGGGAGAGGGAAGGACACAAAAGATACAGAATTCCATTCAATCCACAGCAGTACACCCAAATCCCTCTCAACAAAATGTAGGACTGTTTGAAGTAGTTTGATTTTTAAAAGCTTGCATACTTTTTGGTCAGCTTTTATACCTGCACAGGTAGCTAAGCTTTTATGATACACAATTAAAAAACACACCTCTCTCACATACTCTGCCATTCTCTTTTTGATAGTGGAAAGGTGGTGGTAGATTTACAAGTCTGTATAGGAAAGTAGTTAATATATGTACTGCCACTGCAACCGGAAAAAACTGAGTCAAGGCTGACCTAGATTTTGTACAAAGGTTTGCATTTTGTGAGCTTTATGAATGATGCATACTGCATATGTTCAGAAATCAGACGTTTGCATGTTTCTGTTGGGCTTGTGAAGGAAGAAAACTATAGCGAACCATACTGTCCATCCTGAGGTCTGGACATAACTTTTTTTTTTTTTTTTGATGAGTTATCAGTTATAGCTCATCACTTTAAAACAATCACTTAATAAACTTTGGTCTAAAAGTAAAATGGTGCTTTTAGATGAAAAAGGTATTCTAAATTTTTATTTTCAGAACAATGATGCTGAAGGAATTTCTTGGAAATAACTATTGTAACAAACTAAATTTGTTGAAATATTTCTGGTATTTCACTGGGTGAGGGTTGGAACCTCAGAAAAATATTGACAATCTCTGTAATGCCTCATTCCTGACTTCATGCAGTGTGGGTGGATCGGAAGAGAACTGGGCCACAAGGAGCTGCTTTGTTAATAAATACTACAAAAGGTAGTAGCCAGTATTTTTTACTAGACTGCTTAGAGAGGAATTGGATGTGTTTTCTTGCTGACTGCAGAGGAGGGGAAGTGCTCACCTTCTTCCAGCCTCCTAGAATGCTAATAATAACTATTCCAGGTCCTTGGGAAGGACTCAGTAGGTGGATAAAAATGCCAAATCCAGTCTAAACATCTGGCTGACTGTACAACCAACCATAATAATAATAATAATAATAATAATAATAATAATAATAATAATGCTTCTTCCGACCCCTGTCAACATCCCATAAACCAAGTGGAGTGACTGAGAAAGAGGAATTTGTATTCCTCCCTCCCCATTCTTCTGCTTAGAATTCCTGGTTGAATGATGAGTAATGATTGTTTAAACACTAGGCTGCATTCAGTGCTAGTAAAGCGATTCAGAAACAAGGCTGATGGGACCAAATGGGGAGTAATGGGATTCACTGAGTAGGATGATTTGGGTGAACAGATTTAACTCAAGCTCATGTATTTATCTGCTGTTGCACACCTTACTACTTTATGTATTATTTATACATAACCCAGAGTAGTAAATAAGCAAGAAAAAATTCCTTTGGGTTACATTAAGGGCAAGGATACTGTAATAGTTGTAAAGAAATTCCCCTAATCATTCAGTGTCTCTGTACAGAGCTGGCACTGGTTTCCTTTTGGGCAGGGATTTCTCTTCTGTGTGCTTTGCAACTTCCTGTCATAGCATAATCTTCTTAATCCTGCTTTAGCTCTATTAATTTTCCTCCTTTCCTCTTTTTCTGATCCGCTTTCTCTGTGGTGCATGAATCCAGAAGTTCCTGGGCTAGACAAGCAAATCGGGCCCTGCTGCAGTCAGCCAATATCCCAGGCTACCTCCGGAGCATCTTGTATCATGCAGCAGGGACCCTGGGATGGTAGTGCCTGAATGTATCCCATTCTCTCTGTCTTCCAGGCTCTGCAGCCTTCGCCTGAAAAAGCTGACGGTGCTGCGGGAACTAGACAAGGAGCTTAGCTCTGTGCTCATTGCTGTGAAGATCCAGGTAAGCTGCTGATCTTCAGTATTCGCCTATCTTTAGGAAGGCCTGCTGGGTTCTAGCTCAGAGATGCTTCACTTCACTTTACTATTGCTGTTGTCTCATTATTGTCACACATCTGCTTTTTCCACAAACTGCCATTGCCTCTGGAGAGAGGGACCACCTTCACTATCTTTGCAAAGCATCTTGCTCTTTAGAAGATAGCCATTTGATGTGTAGAAATGTATACTGCTATACAATAGTAATAATACACAGGAATGAGTCTTCTTTTATGTACAAGAATCTTCACATAAGATTATAAACTTCCCAATAGTTTTGTGTACTTGCTAAATATATGAGAAAAAGATCTCAGTAAAGGCCATGTGCTTTTGTCCTAAATAGTGAACCTGGAGAAGGAGGGAGGGCCTTTGAATTTTCTAACTAATTAAATAGGATGTCTCTTTCCTCATGGGTGATGATCAGCCATCCCTAGTAAAGATGTGGTTTGGGTCACATCCCAAACTTCGGTACTCTCAGGCTTTTTTTGGACACTTTCTACTTGAGGATTTTTAATATGCTTTTTCTTTCTTTTGAGCATCATAACATTCTAGGAGTAAAACAAAAAACAAAAACCCCATGCACATTAAAATAACGTATGAATAAGTTGTGCCATTAACCACCTCATTGCTAGTAGATCTTTAGGAACTGTTGACAGCTTACACACAATGGGATAAAAAGAGGAATACTATTTTAATACATCCTTTTTGAAGAAGGCATTTAATTATCACTTTTCTAAATGTGGGCTATTTAAAAAGAGCTGAAGCTATTTTGCCCATTGCATTTAAAACTGAATTGCATGAATGAGCAATCCTGGCTAAAAATATACATACACCATATAGGATTAGAATTCCAAGAAGCCATCATTGGTTGCCACATTTTGTTGAGTGTTCATTTGTTGGTAATACCTGAATTGCAGGGTGGCCTGAAGGGCCTGACTCCTTTGTCTAGCACGATGGCTCCTTGGCTACTATTTTTAGAGAATGATTGGTGGGGGCATGGATTTGCCTAAAACTGTGAAGAAAGTCAGGGTGGGGATTGATGGATTTCATAAGGGGCCTTTCTCTTCCAATAATTTGTGCCGAGGAAGGAGGATACAATTTCCTGGCTCTCATTGATTACGATGCACAGGTAGATAAAATGTTTTAAAAAATCAGAGTAACACTTTGGTTTGGGAAACCACCTGCCTTATGCCAGATCAGGCAGTTAGACCGTTTGTTTCACAGTAGCTCTCGAGGTTCTCTTGTGCCCTTTCTGTGCTCTGGTCAGCTGTTGGAAAAGCTTCTGATGCCACTAAAAGCAGGCTGGGGAAGAGGCAGCGAGCTTTACGTTCTGTCTCAGCAGCCATTAGGATTTAAATCCAGGATTAAGAGTTGAAGCTGCTGTTTTTAAAGTTGCTCTTTGCAAGTATATTGGGGTGATCTACTCAGTGCAGTTGTCATAAGGGACTGGCAAGATAGACAACAGATAGGATGCATTGAACTGTAGCCCATGTGGTTTTCCCAATTTGATGGAGGGATATGGTGCCACTCCCTGAAATTCTTTATTGTGCAGGTTCTTGAGAAGCTTTACTTACTCTGAGACAGGCTGAATGTAAATTGTGGCCCAATGAGTTACTCCTTTAAGCTCCATTGTAGTCTTCTCTAATTAATATAGGGAATATAAATTTATTTATTTATTTATTTATTTATTTTCCCTATATAAATTAAATAACAGCTTCCTCCAGTTGTGCTGGGTAGTAACTCGTAGCCTGCATATTGCCTGGGCATTAAGGGGATTATTGTCTAACATACCTGGAGGGTGCCAAATTGGGGAAAACTGTTTCGCTGCCTCCCTGAAGAATTTAAAATGCCAAATACCAAACAGCTTTTGCCTGAAACGGAGCTCTTCTGTCAGTACAAGCCCTTGTCCTGAGCCTGACACACATTGGGTGACAGAATGTAAACTAAATCCAGAGATGAATCAGGCTTGAGGGAAAGTATCTTTGGGATTCCTCTCATTTTACATTACCTGCCATTCCTTACTGTGGTGGTATCTCTAGGACCTGCAGTCTGTAGAGCAGGTAGCACAATGTCTCTCAGCTTGGGAACCACAGCAGGCTGTATTCCATTACATGCACCATGCTTCAAAAGTGGCTTGAGCCAAGACTTGTTTATTGGGGATGAAGAGGTCTACTGTCAGCCCTTTGAGGTAGTCCAGACAAACCAAAACCATGGTTACCAACACTGCCTTTATTGTAAGGTTACAGTAACAGCATCTTGCAAGTCTGAAAGCACTTCTCCCCTCCCTTGGCTTTGCTTTCCAGAGAACTAAGAAGAGTCCCTTCTGAGATGCTTTCCACGTCCCCATTGCTTCTTTGGACTGAGATGTCTTTTGTTTGACTGTTGTCTGGGCTGTGGCTCTTCCTCCTGTCTCCGAAGGTTATTCTCACAGCCCATGACATCTACCTACTTGGGGGTGGGGTGTCTGAGAGCCACAAAGGGGATGCTCATGGACCATATCTGGTTCCTCAGCTGCACTCATTCCATCCCTGCGATAAAGACTCAGTAGTGAGGCAGCAAAATGTTGGGAGGAGCTGCATAAGACGGAGTTGCCACTCCATTTCTGTGTTCTGTTCTGCATTGAGTTTTCAGGCAACATATGAATGTAGAGAAGCAATGCTTAGTTGATGCTGAGAATGAGAAATGGTATTTGAACAATAGTAAGATTGCATGTGGAAATATACCACTTTAATTGTGCAGACAAGCAGTGTTTAAATCAAAGGGCAGTTTAAGAAGACAGTTTATTATCTGCCACATTAAATCCTGAGATTTTAGTTCAGAACAAATCAGTTAATCTTTGAAGTAACAATTGTAGCTGTGTATTTCTTCTCTTCCATTAACAGAGTTGGGTCTTTTTTTCAAATCCCATTAGAACAGACAGGGAAAAAAGCCAACGTGACATGTAGCCTTATATGGCTTGGATTCTCATTCTTTCAAAAAAGCAATGACTTTCTTGTGAAACTCGGAAGATTCTCATTTTGTTTTTATCCCTGGAGTCTAATTTTTCAGTAGTTAAAATCATGTTTTTTATGTGAGTTGCGTATATCATTTTTCATCCTAGAGTGCAACAGTTTTTGTGCTTTAATGCAGTAAACAAGGACATATTTTCCCTACCTTTTTGTGTATGTCTCAGATGATTGTCTGAGCTTAAAGAAATCCTTCCAAACTTACGTTGTAAAAAAGAAAGTGTGTACCTCAGAGGGCAGTATTTTTGATGATTTTTTTAGTATCTGAAACACAGAATGAAAATCACTGTGCAATTTTAGGAGAATATTGTATTCGTGGGGGCTATTTGCCATAGAGAAACAAGGCAGACTAGAACCAGAACTATCTAGGGGTAGATGGAAATACTTTTTTGAATATGAATGAGTTAAACTTATGTTGTGGCAGCAGTCCCCTAATGCCAGCTTAAACTTGCAACTGTGTTTTGGAATGTAGTGAGGATTGGTTAGTATGTGGGTAAAATGGTCTAGCCTATATGTATAAATGTCTGACCTGTCCAAGCTTATCCAGTAAGTTCTGTCACCTAGCAGGGATTCAAACTGAGTCCAACACATTTTAACCAGTATCCCATACGGGTTCTCTCTGCTTACCATTATATGAGTATACCTGGCTCAACTGAGTCTTTCAGCTGTGCATAAGAAATGCCTGTAGCCACTAATATGTCAATCTGCATTTATTGCTTTGCGGTATAAGCTTTTTCATTACCCAAAGCAATGGTGCTTGGGTTTCTCAATACCTTTTCCTCATTTCCTCATCCCATAATCTTTAAGAGAACTTGACGCCATTCTCAGACTTCAACCTTTCTCCTGCAGTGGTGCATGTTTTTCTTTATTTGGTACAATTATATCCCTCTTTCCTTCCGTTTGTAAAACATAAGCCGCCATCCATCATCTATGGGGCTCCCAGACAGTTTCTCAACCTGGTATGACTACACTCATACCTTTCGCTTCAGGAAAGTAGCCGCATCATCTTCCTTCAGGCCACAGCCTTGGACAGCATTGTCATGCCTTAAGTCAATTCTCAGAATAGGGAGAGACACCTTCCTATCTCTTTTCAGGTGGATGCAAAAGCATCTCATTTTGTTTTCAAAGGATGTAGAGTTATCCCTACTGCAAAAAGTCACTTGTTTGGAGCTGGATGAAGTAGGTACTTGGATAGACGGCTTCTTTTTTTCTAATAAATGAAGCTTTCAAAGGCAGCAGAATCTTTGCTGTGGCTTGAAAAAAAAAGCTATCTAAAATACATCATTCTTAGATAAGGTGATTGAGAAGTAGGAGACTTGCAGCTCCAGATACATCTGGATAAAACTGATTTTCTAGACTCATTTCAATTAAGGTTAAATCCAGAATATGGCACTTGAAATTACTTTAGTAATCTTGCTGGATGATTTATATCAGAAACTAAATGAGATGGAGTGTCAACCCTGCTAGTTCTCTTTGACTTTTCAGCAGCTTTCAATATTACTGCTATGCTTGTATCGTGGTATCCTTCTGGTAGGGTCGGGCCTTGGGAGCAGTTTTGCAATGTCTCTAGTTTTTCGTATCAGAAAGTGCCCAGAAAATAGTGCTGAAAGTCTGCTGTCCAAAATCTAAGTCATTGTAGAGAGCATTGAAAGACAGGAGGAAGAGCCACTACCAAGGCAACAATCAGACAAGTGTGGCTTAAGTCCATACCAAGAAACTAATTTGAGAAAATGTCTCAGACAGGCCCCTCCTTAATTCACTCGAAGATAAAGTGAGGGAGGAGGGAAGCACATTCAGAATTATAAGATTCTGTTACAATAGATTTTCCAATAAAAGTACTTTTATATCTATACAGTATGGTATTGGTTTCTTAGTCTGGTCTTCCTTATAGGGTTAACGTTCATTGTTTTATGATGATCGTCAGGATTCTGCTTATCTCCTGTGCTGACACATGTGCTCAAACTGCTAGAGGAGATTATTAGGGGCTTTGGACTAGGATACCATCAGTGTGTTGATGACACCCAGATCAAACCTCAAGCAAGTGATTAGTACCCTTAAACGCTTAATCTCAATACTAGGCTGAATGAGAGAGGTTGTATATCAGGAAAAATGTCCTAATGATAAGAACTGTTCAGCAACATTGCAGTTTGCTCAGGAATTGGTGGTCTTCACTAAAGGAATGCTTGATAGTGGATTCCTGCAATGGGCAGGAAGTTGAACTAGATTATCTCCATGTACCCTTCTAACCCTTCCATTCTATGATTCTGAGAAGAAGCTGATAATAATAATCGTCATCCATTAAATTTATATGCTGCCTGACTCCCAGCAAAATTAAATTAAATCCAAACAAGGCGGTGGTGCTGTTGATAAGGAGAAAGCTGAACTCTGAGACTGAGGTGTAGTCTGTTCTGAATGAGGCTGCACTCTCCCAGAAAGAACAGTTGGATGTGCTTTCTGACCCCTAACTATCACTAGATTTGCAGAGGGCGGCTGTGGTGAAGAGCACATTTGTACCACTGTCTTAGTGCTCCAACTGCAGTCCTTCCTAAGCCAGTCAGACTTAGCAATAGTTTTCCACACTTGGTTATGGTCCACCCCAGCTACTGCAGTGTGTCTTATGTGTGATTGTGCTTGAAAAGTATCCAGAAATTGTAACTGGCCAGCCTGCTGACAGGTGCAAGGTATAGGAACCATTAAAGCCTGTGTTGAAAGCTCTGTGCTGCTATCAGTTGCTTTTCAACCACGGTTTAAGATGCTGGTGTTGACCTGAGCCCCAAACAGCTTAGGACCACCTATCTGTGGGAACACCTCTCCTGCCACAATACTGCCTGGTTACTTGGATCAGCAGGAGAGGCCCTTCTGAAGATGCCCCATTGCCAGAAGCTTGACTGTGGGTTATATGAGAAAAGGCTGCCTTCTGTGTAGCATCTAGCTATGATATGTGCCCCTAAGTAGACCTGTTTAGCTCCCACTTTCTCAGTAATGAGGAAATATTATTTATTAATTATAAGGATTTATTTTTAATCTTGGTTTTTGTCTTAAGTGAAATAAATCCATTAAGCTTTATCCTCTGTGTTTTAGGTTGTTGAAATGTTGAAATAAACGAAAAGGCAGGATATAAATCCAGTAAAAAAAAAAAAGGGAGGGAGGGAGGAATTCAGCTTCCTTCCATGGGGGGAGATAGTAAAAGAAGCCAAGACCAGTCGAGGCTCATTTTCCATTTCCACCACAAACAGTGCTTCCTGGCATTAATAATTACAGAAGCCTTAGAACAGTGTTGTTGGCTGGGGAATTCTGGGAGTTGAAGTCCACTCATCTTAAAGTGGCCAAGTTTGGACAACACTGCCTTAGAACAAAAATAATTTGTTAGCTCAATTAGTGGGAGATTATTTAGGTGTCATAACCAGCTGTTAAAAGGATGAGATAATAACACCCAGGAAACAAAGGAAGAATTAAAAAAGGTGGGGGGGAGGGGAATTAACCTGAGCTACTGTGCTCAGAATGGTGTATCTAATTCATGTTGAGAAACCTGAGACAGCCCATGTCATGTAATAGGACCCCTGCCAAAACACTGATGCTCCAAGTGGCAATTCACCCAATCAGATCAGCGTGCTAGATATGAAATCTTGCACACTGCAAGACAGTCATGCATCAGCATCACATACAACCCAGCAGGTATCTATCATAGCGCTGAAAACCTGAAGTATTTCTGCAACCTGGATGTTGGTTCTTGCATCTTTGGTGGTTTGCAGCCAGGCTTTTAGGTTCACAGCAAATCCGTCCTTCTACCTCTAAAAGCTGAACAAATCACTACTGGGAAACACCAGCTTTGATTCCAACGTAATTAAAATGATGTTATGGATGCTATAAACACATTACTTTTCATTTATTGGTTTGAAGCATGTTTTAAGCAGTGAGCTTGGAAATTGGATTTTGATGAGACAATTGTTTGTGGTCACATCTGTATTATTTAATATGTGTATGTTATACTGAGAAGCATTTAACTATGAAAAACCAAGAGGCTGCCACAAATGTAAGGACCGGATGGCACCCAGCCAATTCCTCTTTCTAATAGGAACGTCAGCAGGGTTGTAGTCATCATGCGATCTTTCTTGTAGTGAAGATCTTCTCTTGTAAACACACTAAATATTTTGGCACGATATTAATTTCAGCATTCCTGTTGATGTTTTAGGAATATTTTTGCAGCAAGGTTGTTTGTTCATTTGTTTACAGCAAGGCTTGGCTTATTCATATAATTATCATCACTTTTTGCACCAAGTGATTGTTCATTTTGACATATAGAATGACTGATTGCAAAGCCAAATTAAGCGTTACATACAGATAGTCATGCATTCACAGACTAGTCTCTTTGAATGACTAGATATGATTTTATTACTACTCCCCAATAATTATCTTCATGTAGTTAGATCAGCTGTCATACCTTTCTGGTTGTTGTTGTTGTTTTTATGTCTTCAGTTACAATGTTGCTGGAGTCAGTTTCATAGTGATGCTTCAGACTGAGGCCAAAGTTGGATTTTCCTTTCTAAGGACAAGGGCTTCGCTGCTGAAAACCAACTCTTTAAATGTCTGTGTTTGCATAGTTGTCTGAGGAGTTGACAAATTAGGAAAGTATTTCTTGGAATTATGATAGTTTAATCTTTTTTGTTGTAGATCAAATCATCATGTTTATCTGTACTGTAGTATTTTTAAAAATCATTATCTAACTTATTCTGGCATGAATTCTACCAGGAGTTTCATTAATCCGGATTTGTGATCTTAATATTTTGATGTATGGTCTTGCAGGAAGTAGCAGACTTTCAGAATAAAATTGAGGGAAGTGAAAAACCAAATATTAAAAATTGAGGAACTGAGGAATAGGTAATATCTTACTGGATATAGTTCTACTTTGTGTGTGTGTGTGTGTGTTTGTTGTCACATTCTTAAGTAGGGGATAAATAATCCATATTTGTAATGGCAGCCAGCAGGCTATGTTTTACTTTTATCTGTGCTAAATCTGGGGTGACAAATTACTTTCTGAAGCTGGATTCTTCTTCTCTGCAGGTGTCAGGATAAAAATAAAAGTAATCACTTACAAGACTCTTAGATCTGTGACAAGTCTGTTAGAAGCTTATTGCAACCAGAACATAATGGGGCATTTCAGTTAGATTAATGCCCATTTTCTTCCTGGAATGCAGTGCAGTCAAAATAGATTAAAGAAAGCCAAATATTCTTTACATTAATTTTTCTAAAAGCTGTTTGCAAGTAATATCAGCTTTCAATGATGTTGGCAGAGCACCTCCCTCTGGAACAGTTAGGCTGCACCAATGATTGCTTTTAAGAAGGAAAACAACCTAACCTTGCCACATTGCCCCTCACTTCTGGGCCTGTAGTTTAGGGTTTAAGCTGCAAGCCCAGATGAATTGCTGTTCGTTCTTTCTTTGTTTTTTTAATATCTAATTTCTGGTATTACTTTTTCTACTTTTTACCTATATTTGCAAAACCCTTTTTTATTTATCTAAGTGGGACAGAGGAAGAAAAATAATGTTTATAAAATCTAGAATCACTTTGGAGGTCTGAAGATGATTGCTAAAGCTCTAAATGAATCTGCATGGTCATGGATTCATAGTAAATTGAGATAAGAACTAAAACTGGGTATAATAATGGACATCCAGTCCTCCAGGATGATATTCTCAGAAGATAGGCAATTTTTTTCTACTGAATACCTATCTAATAGCTTCAGTAACTGCTCACATGTTACTGGCAAAGTCTCCAACCAGAACTTGGTTCAATGGCCCTGTCTCCATACTCATCCTTTCCTGCATCTTACTAGGATTATTTATTTATTCATTCATTCATCAAATGTATATGGCCACCCATCTCACAAACAGGTGACTGGGTGGCATACAACAAGTCTAAATTAATACAATATATCAAAATATCATCATCATCATCATCATCTTTAAAAACTTTTTAAAACACAAGACTAAATGAGAACAGATATTAGGCTAAGAGCAGATGTTAATAACAATGGAGCCACCATAGTGTCTCAACTGTCTCCTGGGGTCCCCAGGCCTGATGGCACAACCAGATTTTGAGGGACTTCTGGAAAATGAACAGGGATGGAGCCAGCCTCGCTTTGTGTGTAGGGGAGGAGGATGTTCCATAAAGTGGGCACCATGGCAGAAAAGGCCTACCGCCTAGGGCCCGATAGATGTAGTTCGCTAGCCGACAAGACCTGTAGCATGCCCTTTCTCCTGGATCTGGTGGGATGAGCAGATGTTATCAGGGAGAGGTGGCCTCTCAAATAACCCAACCCCCTGCCATGTAGGATTTAAAGGTCAAAAACAGCACTTTGAATTGGACCTGAATTAGCTAAGTGGCTGCTTACTCAACCGCCCCAGTCAGGAAGGGCTAAGTAGTTCCTTCTCCTAGAAGCAACTATTTTCTTTGCTTACCTGTTGCAGAGGGGGGATGATTTTTCAATGACAAAAAATGTACTTCATGAGGTTCTGAGGACAGAAATTCACAGTAAGAGAATGATTTCTCCCTTTCCCCCCTTCATTAATTCCTCTTGGGAGAATGTGTATAAGTCGGCACTGAAGGAAATTGCAGTCAGCAAGCATCAGAATTTAAAACAGACCTCAATCTGCAAAATTTTATGACATAATTAATGGGTTAAATATTTAAAGTACCACAACATTCACCTGCTTTTCATTTTACAAAATCTATTTCCCTGTCTAATGAACATATAATTGGCTAGGTCATTGAAGAATAGGGTTTTATGGATAAGTGGGCCTTCTTTAGTGGCAGAGTGACTGAGACATTTGATTTGTGTAAAAGAATGGCAGTAACTTAATAGTTCTTAGAAGTGAAGATCAAAAGATCCATACTCAGAAATGTGGAACATCAAATATATCTTCAAGAGACTGAGGTCTATAGTAAATGCCCACACAGCACAAGTTAAGAACTATCAAGATAGCTAGTATTCATAGATCCCTCTCAATTCTGCTTGGAAGCAGTCTTTGAAATAGCTTATCAGTCTTCCTTATGCAAATAGAGAGCTGAGATAGAAGAATAGTTGATTGCATGAGGCTGCTCAGCAGGTTTTTAATAGATTGACTTTTAAATACATCCTTTCTAGAACTTGATCTAACACTTCAGCCAGGCAGTTACTGTTACTTACAAGATATGTGGTCATACACTAGTGTAGGCCTTGTAGCAACAGATAAGATTCTTCCTTCTTTCAGCACTCCCTGGCTTGCCACACACTTCTCGCTCATGATTTCTGGCAAGCTATTTTTTCTTCGTAACTGGTTCAGCACTGTTACATGTTATGTTTGTTTGTTCATTCCAGCCCATCCCAAATTAGTCTTGAAATGAATGCCTGTTGTTTTTCCTTTGTTCTTTTTGGCTTGTCTTTTATCTGGGTTGTGCAGAATGTGTACCAGACAGACGCTGTCATATTTATGCCATAAATTAAGACCTATATTCTGTTAAGCTTGTTCTATCAATTTTCTGAGATTTTGGAGAAGCTGCGACTTGTTGCTTGGTAGAGGCAGTGGGACATTATTTATAACCTGGAATTTGCTCCACACATATTTTATTGGAATAGTTTAGTCTAAGGCTCAGGAAATGGGACACTTTGGTGAGGGTTGCCCCTCCCAGCCTCCCTGTCCCACACAGTGCTCCAGGCTATCAGCTGCATGTCCTCAGGTTGCAAGCATTCTGAATTACCTCTTGGCCTCAAGCTGGAGAGATTATGCTTGCTGCATGTAGCTCAGAAGATCCCCACAGCTCCCCTCTGAGGAGAGGAAATATTTTGTAATTTTAAAATCCAAAGTCCAAACAGAGAGAGGAGAGTGATCTCCAGGAAAAGGAGAGGACAAGGTGGGAACCAAGGCTGGGTAGAACAGTTTCAGAAATCACTGTATCTGACTGAAATCCTCAGAGATCATCTGGACAAGGGGTCCAGGAATAATTGAGACAGAGGGCATTACCTTAGGAAGGATAAATAAAAAAGTCTAGCTAGTAATATTTCATAAGAATAATTTTATTTTGGAGTATATACAATTATTTAAGCTTTGTGATCCCTGATATATCTGGTTCTGGATATTTACATCCCCTGTACCTGCTTATTAAATTGTACATGTTTTAATGCAACCTGGCACCTCTTTGCATCAGAGTTGCTTTTATGTTATTAGCAGATCTATCACCTTGTATCTTATCTTACCTTTTGTAGTTTTCTGTGGGAGATTCCTTTAAGATGCTGACTGTGGTTTTAATAGCACTATATTTTTATGTCCTTGCCATTGAATGTTTTTACTTGTGACTACTTAATGCTGAACAGGGATTTTTGCCTCTTCACTTTTCCTTTTTTTTTTAATATAGTAATTTCAATTATCACTTGTCAGATGGAGCTGTCTTAAAGTTATAAGGGCCAGGAGGTAGCACTGTAGAATTTATTTCATTTTTATCATCTTTTGTTCCTTTGTACTTGCCACTAAGGCCATGGATTGTGGGATCCTTATCTGCCTCATATGGCAGGACTGGGGGGAGGATGCTGGGTAAAGTTGGTTCTCCAGGAGGCTAAGTGGAAGCAGCAACATCTATCAAGCAGCTACATCGAAGCAAGGCCAGGGTGTGTAAAACCCAAAGACTTTTGGGAGAGGAGGGTTGAGACCTCTAGCCTTTCTTTCTGCCATATAATGGTTGTCCAGATTTTTGCAAACTGGACTTCATCATTTTAGATTGCTGTTGGAGTCATATGTAATGGATGCATATGGAGTAATATGTGTAAGAAACCTTCTATATGCACATTTTATATTATGGGGATCAGGTCTAATTAGATTTTAAGAGTCCTGGGCTGAATTCTTACAAGGTGCACAGCTGGCATTTCCTTAAAAGTTTACTAGATGACAGCCAGAGTCTCTGTCAGCACATAGCAATTTCATTATGCCAAACCTACCTGTACAGTGGTGCACTGTTGCAAGCACCACCCCTTACCAATTTCAATATGGTAATATTGGGGGTGTGCCTGCTTTGCTGTGTCATGTGCTGAAGATTGAGGGCATAAACCTATGCGTTTATGGGAATGGGTTTCTGGGAATGCGTTTATGGGAATGGGTGAATTTAATTCAGGTGACCATTATATCTACTACTGTGGGCAAGAAACCCTTAGAAGAAATGGAGTGGCACTCATAGTCAATAAGAGAGAGGGAAAGGCAGTAATGGGGTACAACCTCAAAAATGACAGAATGATCTCAGTGCGAATCCAAGGCAAACCATTCAACATCACAGTAATCCAAGTCTATGCCCCAACCACTGACGCCGAAGAAGCTGAAGTTGACTGGTTCTATGAAGACCTACAACACCTTCTAGAACTAGCACTAAAAAAAGATGTCCTTCTCATCATAGGGGATTGGAATGCTAAAGTAGGAAGTCAAGGAATAATTGGAATAACAGGCAAGTTTGGCCTTGGAGTACAAAATGAAGCAGGGCAAAGGCTAATAGAGTTCTCTCAAGAGAACAAGCTAGTCATAGCAAACACTCTTTTCCAACAACACAAGAGATGACTCTACACATGGACATCACCAGATGGTCAATACCGAAACCAGACTGATGGAGAAGCTCTATACAGACAGCAAAAACAAGACCAGGAACTGACTGTGGCTCAGATCATGAGCTTCTTACTGCAAAATTTAGGCTTAAATTGAAGAACGTAGGGAAAACCACTAGACCACTCAGGTATGACTTAGATCATGATGCTGGGAAAGATTGAAGGCAAAAGGAGAAGGGGACGGCAGAGGATGAGATGGTTAGATAGCATCCCTGAAGCAATGAGCATGAAACTGAGCAAACTCAGGGAGGGAGTGAAGGACAGGAAGGCCTGGTGCGATATGGTTCATGGGGTCGAAGAGTCGGACACGACTTAACGACTGAACAACAAAACCTAACCATGCAGTTTCCCACATCTTTGTGCTGAAGTAGTACTTTCCATGTGCTGTGCTATGTGCTTTTTCTGAATGTGTTGCTGTAATTCAAAGTGAGCCAAAGCAGCACTAGGGTTTTGTGGCAATCAAGAAAAATATGCCTGGGAGGTGTTAGGGAGGAGATGACATCTCCTTGACAGAGAGCTGCATGAAACATGGAGTATATCTGGATGGTTGCCCAGAATACTTGAGCTGAAGCTTATTCTTCTAGGTTTTAGGTTCTTTTAACCATTAGGTTAAAAGTATTCTATGTGTTAAAAAGTAACAAGCAAACAAAAAACATGGATGGGCTGACTTCAGTCCTAGGTGGCCTTTTTTTTAAACATTTATACTCAATGGGGATCTTTTTTTCTAGTATGATGCTTCCAGCTCTGAAATGTGGTATCTTTGGGGGATTTGCTTTGATCACTTTCAGTAAATTAATATTTTAAAACTGATCAAAAAGGTGTTACCAATATAATTCTCAGAGTCCTAGTCAACATGTTCGAGAATTATTAAAACCATCTTGAAACCTTATGGAGGCTAATCCTTTTCCTTCCTTGAGCTGGGCCATGTTGCAGTTAATCCAATTAGGCCTCTCATTAAATAATATTTGTGTCTGAATCAACTTTATTCCAGTGTAACTTAATGAGGCAATGTGAGCAGGTGATGGGGCCTCACTATCTTTCCCTAACCTTATTGTTGGTCATAAAAGGAACTTCTCTGCAGTATGGAAAAATTTCTTCTGGTTCTGTTGAAAAGGAGATAGAGAAATGGTTCTTGAGAGCATCTTGCCAGCCAAAGCAGTAGGGTAGTATGTAAGTACCAGGCAAACTTCCCTTTCCTCTCTCATGATCCCCTGTAACTTCCAGATTAGGGGTGCAGTTAGAAGGGAGCATCAATAGGGCATGGATAAATGTATGTTATATTACAGATTCCATCATTACTAACTGTTGGTCATTCTGCTTGGGGGGTGATGGAAGTTGGAGTCCAACAACTTGTAGAGAGCCACATGTTCCCTATCCTTTTTTTTAGAGGGGGTCCTAAACATAAGACAAGCATTTTGCCTCTGTTTCTGCTCATTAGTGTCAGAATGTGCATGGAAGTAGAGGATAAGGAGGACTGGGAGCCATGTGATTATAGGTAATGGAATGGGGAAAGTAGGTGGCAGCAATTATAAACCAAAATAATATAAAACAATTATAGTTTCTATTCATAAAGCAGTCTTAATAATGTAAACATTATGGCAATAGAAAGCTAATTAACTCCTGTGGCGGTATAAAGAGTCATTAACTTGATTCAGACCACTAATGATAGAATCAGATTACTTGATTAGTTGTTATTCAGTGGTTTAGTTGTAGAGTCACTTTTTGAAAGTTTTTTTTTTTTAATCTTCCAAATGCCACTTTAAAGGCAGTAGCAGTTTTCTTGGGAAGTTGAAATATTTTTCCACTTGATTTGGAACATTGCCATTTCTGCTGTTGGATCTGTATATGTTTATTGTTTTGTCTAAAAATTAATAATTTGGTGTTGAGTGCAGAATGCCATTGTTAACCAATGAGAGGACATGTTGCATTGGAAGTTGAATAGGTAACAACCTTTGACATTGGTGATGACGTTAGTAGATCTTGTAGTGCTGTTCCCAAATTGTTGTAAAGGCATCTGGATTTATTGCATAGTCTAGTTCTGTTGTAGGCATGGGTCTTTATTTTGTAGCTTTTGTAGCCTGTTGTTAGTTGTTTTAGGTTAGGAGGGTGGTCTGCTGGTAGGAAGAAGCCTACTGATTTGGAGAGAGAAGCATCCTTGTTTTTCTGTAGCTTTAAATGGAAGCCGTGGATAACAACAGATTATATTTTATCACATTTTCTTCTAGGTCAGACTCACAATAGATTACTTCTGGGTACCAGTGTGCCATTATTGATCTGTCAAAGTTATTTTGTTTTTAGTGCTACATCTCACAAAACTTGCATTTTCATACATTTATTTATCTGTGATCTTTTAAATATCCAGCATCCTCCTATGCCTGTAAATGCCCAATCTGACTAAAATGTTTAGTCAGGAGCATTTTAAAGTTGCAATTGTGAGATAGGAGACTATAGCCACCGTTTAGTCACTTGGCATCTTCATTTTCCAGAAAAATTCTGTGGAAATAAAAGGTAGCAGGGAGACTATCTGAAAGTAAAAAAAACAAAAGTGGTGGGCCCTTTACCACAATAATGGGAGGAGGAAATGGAGAAACTGGTTTGAGATGGAGAGGTCTAGGAGGCAACCCAACTTGGGGGAAGAGGAAGGGAACCTGGGGCTAGGCTGGAGAAGACTTTAGAGAACAGCAAGATGGGTAAGGGAAACCCAGGTAGAGAAATATGGAAGCAGGACTTCAGTTCCCTATTAGGAAAGGGAGTTCCTGAAAAAGAGGGGGAAATAAATGACTTCAAAGCTATGCCTGTGGTTTAGTATCTCATTCTCCACCTCTAATTGTTAGCAAGTTACTTAGCTCCCCTAGCTTGCTTTTCTGTGAACAGGTCTATTTGGGAATGATTGCCACTCCCAATAAGCAACTTAACCTAGTAGGTTTTATATGTAACGCATGTATGAATGTGTGGATGTGTGTGTGGTGTGTGTAGGTGCATGCATGTATAAAACATAAACAGTTAGTGACTTAGAGATAACCAATCTACCTACTGACATATACATATGTATTATGTTGTTGTTTGTGGTAACTAAATGGAGGTAATGATGCAATGATTGTTTCTGGACTTGTTACAGGGCTCAAAAAGAGTCTTGAGATCCAATGAATATGTTCTACCACCTGGAGGCTTGATGGAGACTGATCTGGAATTAACATTTTCACTGCAGGTAACTTTCACCTTTTTGGGCAGAAAAAGAAAGAATTGTGATTTGGTAAAGTCTTATTAAAGTTGCGAGGAAGTCCTCACCACACAACCGCTGCGATTCAGTTAACAACAGCAACTGAGACTGCAAGAACTGCCATCACTAAGCAATGTGGTCGCGCTTAGTAACCACATCACTTAGCAATGGAAATTCCAGTCCCAATTGCTGTCATAACTCGAGGATTACCTGTAATCCTTTTAATAAAACTTGTAAAACATTGTGTGTGTACGCGTATATATTTGTATATATTTATGTCTGTGTGTATATATATTGGTATATATTTATTTTGTATGATTCGGAATACCTTGGGCAGTATATTGTGTATGCCAGCTTAGTGAACTGTGTTTGTTAATTGGACCAGGACTTAATGATCCTATAGCTTATGTTATGCATTAGGAGCTGAATAGAAGCACTACACCATTCTTCAGATTACTTCCTTTGTGTTTTACTTGTGATAAAGCATGCATAGATAACCCACAGGTTATTTGAACACTTGGACATGGTTTCTGCAGTTCTTTTTTTCCACATTGCCCAGCTTGGTAAAAGTCTTATTAAAGACTTATTCTGAATAGAATGTGTATTTAAGAATAACAGTTCTAGTAACTACATGAGTTGTTAAACAGTGTTTGTCTTCTATTTGTAGCATATGATCAGTATTGTTAAAGCAGAATCCTTGGAATATTTATTATGAAGTAAGCCCTACAGCCTTCAAAGGGACTTACTTTCCTAATTCGTTTATTTTGAGCACAGCCTAAGGCTATTTTCAAGTCAGATATGTGCAATGGTTATAAGGTGAAGCATAAATGAAGGAGATATGGAGGCTGCTTGAGAGATCTGGTTTGTTCCTTCTTTACCTCTTTGTGAATGTTTTACCAGAAGCATCCCAAAAATGGTCTTTTATGTGAATACCTTGTCTTCTTTCTTTATAGTATCCCCATTTTCTGAAAAGAGATGGTAACAAGCTCCAGATCATGCTGCAGCGCAGAAAGCGGTACAAGAATCGAACTATTCTGGGCTACAAGACTCTGGCAGTGGGCATCATTAACATGGCTGAGGTAAAGGAAACTGCAGAAAGATTGTAACACACTTTTAGTTATCCAGGAACTGATGGGGAAGAGGAGACACTTATTCAGGGTGTAGCTTTAGGACCAGAACATAATCCTGGATGCTTTGTACCTTATCCTAGAAAAGCATGGAAGGACATCAGTCTATGCCAGAGGCCTCTTGTATTGTATCTTCTACTCAGGTCATGCAGCACCCAACAGATGGAGGGCAACTCCTGGGCCTTCACAGCAACATCAAGGATGTGAGCATCCGAGTGGCTGAAATCAGCATCTACTCACTCTCTAGTCAACCTATTGATCATGAAGATGGAAATGTCCCCTCTGGTCCCAAAATCAAGGCTTCTGGTAAGGTTTGGTTTGAGGAGCTTCACCTTGCAGGGTTTAGTTGAAGTGCTTCTCTAGTTGCCCAAAATCCTTTGGTCAGATCTGATTACATTGTTATTCTGTCCTGAAGTATTTTCTTTTCTCCTGTCAATCCACAATAATGTTAGTGAACTTTCTTCTAATGTGTGGCTAAATGGTGGGCTCTCATTGTGATTGCCACCAGTTTGTATGGCTTCAAAGAGGAATTAGATAAATTATGGCTATAGGTTACTTCTGTTATCAGAGGCAGGAAGCATTTCAGTAGCACTTGCTGGGGAACACAAGCAGAAGGGAGGGAGCCAAACAATACATTGAAAAATTACTGTGAATAATGTGTAGACTATATCTCAGATTAAAATAGGAACTCTAGAACACAAATTTGGTTTGTGGCACAATTCCATGTATAAAATTGTTGTCCAGAAATAGTTTCCAAGTAAGATTAAATTGTACATCATGTTTACTTTTTAGATACAAAGTTATTCTAGACATCAAGGCATATTCCCACTGTTTAATTCACCATTCACCCATAGAGGAGATCAGAGATCTTTTCCAACAAAGAACATATAAAATCCTTGCAGCTGTTATATATAATGTTATATATAATGTCACTTCAGTGTATTTTGAAGAAATGTATGGTTTGGTGAAGTTTAATAAAAATATCTCAGGTTGAAATGGGATTGCAACTTTCAAAATGTGTTCCATTCTGAGATGAATTAGCATTATATTCTGTTGTGCTCTGTCACTCTTCTTCATGAACCCTTGCAGTTACTTCCTGCCATTAGCTTGTAGCCTTCCATGTGAAAATCTAGTGCCTTATTGTTGTATGTTCTTCCATTCTCCATGATGGTCCATGAGTGGCCATGGTAACCATCTTTTTCCATTCTAGATCGCTCTCCAGATATTGATAACTATTCTGAAGAAGAAGATGACAGCTTTTCCTCTGAGCAGGAAGCCAGTGATGATGCAGTACAAGGCCAGGTACTTACTTATTTGCCTTCCTACCTACCTTTTTTGTAAGACATGAGTTCAAAAACTGGGTATTTTTTTTACTTCCGGTGAGATTTCATGGTGAACTAGATGTCCCTGAAGGACCAGGGATGGCATTGTGGTGGAGATTGGTGGCCAGATGGTGAATTCTGGCCAGCAAAATCTCTCTGGAAAAAGGAGGGATTGTGAGATCACCCACATGTACTCTGGACAGTTGCTCCTTGTGAGTAGACTACAGGAATGAAGGTTTTTGTGGTTGACTTGTAAGTCGACTGGCTGGGAGTCGAGGGATTTCAGCCAAGCTCACAGCTATGAGTAGACTATATGGACATAAGGTTCACCGAACCTCATTTCTTAATCACTTTTGGAAACTGCTTCTTAACTGCTTTTCAGCTATTAGGAACCTTCGAATCAACAAGTTTTATAGCATTCATCAGGTGAGTTTCCCTCAATCCTTAGCGAAAGAAGTTTTAAATACAAATTTAAGGACTTTAAAAAAATCTTTTTTTTTTTTTTGAATAAACAGCAAAAGGGTGATTAGAATGTTGATTTTGGAAAGTTATAAACAGATTAAGGGTGTAGATGGATTTGAAATGAGATTTTGAAATTAATTATAAGAATCTTTCCTGGGGAAACATACCCTTGTTTTGAATTCTTAAAAAAAAACAAACACATGATACGATGGGACTTTGAAGGTTGGACACTTGAGGGAACCAGAAAGAACTAAAGATTGCAGTTAAAAGAGAAGAACACTTACATTTGACTTACTAATACAGAATGGAGCAAAATGACTTTAACATTGGTTGTATTGAGGGATATTTGTGAATAGTGGACTCAGAAGTTAATTTCAAGAGTGTCAACCATTACATATAGACTGTGTTTAAAAGATGTTATGGAAGAGGAACAAGTTTTACCAGGCAAGACTGAAACTGATTTGAAAGTGGATTTAAAAATGACAGGCTACAAGAATGATATGGAAAAAGATGTTACACTGGATACACAAATGAAACTGGCTGATGTCTTAATAATTAAAAGGGATATACAAATAACAAATCAAAAGAGTGACTTGAATAACTTCCCTATATTGGATTTACAAAAGAGACCTGTTAAAGTTTGAAGGATTTTGTGAGAAGGGACAAAGAAAAAATGAAATCAAGTTCTAGAACATTATTTGAAGGGATTAAAGATCAAGATTGTTAAAAGTAAAAGGAAGGAATATAAAGTTGGTTTATTTGATCAAGGTTAAAATAGATATGTTATTATCTCTGGTAACCCTTAATGGACTTTTGCTGACCAGGACTGAATGACAAGGCTTTAAGGATTTGTTTATAAATAAGATATGGGAAGAAGAGATTATTTGTTGTATTTTAAGAGAAGGTGATAGGTTACTAAAATTGTTTATACTTGTTGTGATGAAGGGGGAAGTCATTTCTTTATGTATTTTTTCTTTACTATATTCTTATTTTTTCTTTTCTATTTTTCTTTCTTTTTTCTGCACTTTCTATTTTTCTTTATATTCTTTTATTTTTTTTTAGTTTGTATTACTTTTTATATTTTTAATTGTAATGCTTAATAAAATTATTATTAAAAAACCTGGGTATTTTTCAAGTGTTGTTGAGTTACAAAAGCCTCAATCCATGGGGATGATGAAATGTGGCCTTCAACATTTAGAGGGCCATTGACTCCCCACTCTTATTTAAAGAGATTAGGAGAGAGTGGATATATGGTTTCTTTTTTGGGCTATCCTTTCCAGCTGTCAAGGAAAGGAGGAATAGCAGGCTTGTTTCACTGTGGATGGATGCCTGGGGGAGAGATGAAAGCTATTAAGAGAGAAAAACAGGGTTCTAGCAACAGAGGTGAATCTATTGAGATATATTGTCAGATAACATCTGGAACAACACTGTTAAAATAGTTCTAGTGGATCATACACATTCCTTAGAACCAGAATACGCCGATTTTTAAAACATTATACCTTCTGAGAAGGTCCCCATCTCAACTTTCTACTCAAAACTCATTGATTATCAGCCATGGCATCTATGCTTGTTGTAGAAAATTCAGAGTTGTGTTTTGAGAGGCATTCTCTTTTCTAACTCTATGACAGTCAGGACTCTTAAATTCCATTGTTACTTCTTGGAACAGGAAGCTTGACCTTTGCCTAAAATGCACCAGCTCTCCCTTAGGAGATTGACAAACTGTCCTCTGGGGTATATCAGGAGATAGCAGCACCTGCCTATCCTTGTTTGAAGTCAGAGGCTTGACAGGATTGGATCTGATTAGTACTTGGATGGGAGGCCAACTGGAAATATCAGAATTATAAGCTAGCCTGGGAAGTTGAAAACAATCCAGGAAAAAATCAACAGCAAGCTTACCCAGGTTATGGCTATGTTTGTGTAATCATCAGAAGTTAAGCTCAACTCAAGGGAGAGTTCTGGGCGAGTGTACCATGCACCATTATAAATCCTTGAACTCTCTAATATCCAAGAAATCACAGAGTTCATTTAAACCCCCCAGAAACCAGATTGCCGTGACAGTGTGTTGCCCTCTCTCTATTCAGGATTTATATGACGAAGAGGACGAAATGAGGAAGCCAAAGAAAGCCAGGCGGAAAATGATCCGAACTACATCAATGACCCGAGTAAAATCATCCCTTTTATTTTTCAAAACAAGAGATTCCTGGGGGTGGATTTCCGTGGGTCTTAGTTGGGATCCTGAGTAAGAGCACTCCATATTAAAACATGATTGCAAGACGCACTTCGCTTTCCCCCTTTCTTCCTGTAAGGGAATTCTAAGTGTCATTCATGAATAAATTCAGAGAGAGAGACAGAGAATTTCATGTAGTCTTCCATCAACATAGGTTGCAAGGTTAAATGTGTTATAGGCTTATTTCTGGCTTCAGATTTTTTAGAATATAGTGATATTTTCTGTTTTTGCCATGAAGGGTAGTTATATGTGCTTAGGATATCCACATGCATTTCATGCGGGTATTACTTGGGGTAAACTGCTATCCCAATCAATAGCTATCCAGTACACTCCTAAGTATGTTTATGCAGGAGTAAGTAAGTCACCCTGAATTTCAATTTAATTCTTTTAGGATTGCAGTTTTTGCTCATTCTCTTTTCCAAAATATAAAATTTTGGGCATCCCTTTAAGTGATTTCATGCTTCTGTGCCTTTAATCCCTCTGTGATTTCAGTCCACTCTGATTCCTGTTTGTCTCCACCACCCCTTTCTGACAGTCTTTCTATGCACTTGCCTATTTGCATGGCAGGCTTTCTGTGCACAATGTTACCTCTCTCAGTGGTTTTTAGCTATGTTGGAATGATGACTGGCCAGGAGAGGGTAGGTGATAATAACTGACCTGACAAAATTTGATATTAATGAATTTGGATGTTTTCTCTCTCTCTCTCTCTCTCTCTCTTTTTCTCACACACATACACACCACACACATAGGCTCAGGATTTATGTGTTATATCACTCTCATCTGTCCCTGACTTCTAACTGTAGGTCACTGGAAGGGTAGGGCTGATTATTCAAGACAACAATTTTCCCCAAAGTCCAGCAGTTCTATACAAGTGTTGGAACAGTACTTATAAAGAACAGTTGGAGATGTTTTGCCTGTGGGAAGACATGATAGTTGTCTTCAAGTATAAGGCTATCACATAGAAGATAGGACAGATTTGTTTCATAATACAGGATAAGAAATAATGGGTTTAAATTACAAGAAAGTAGATTTCAGTTGGACATCAGGAAAAATGTCTTAATGGTAAGGGCTATTTGACACGGGAACAGACTGCCTCCAGAGGTGGTGGACTTCAATGAAGATGTTTACACTGACATTGGATGGCAGTTTGTCAGGGATGTTGTTGTAGTCAATTCCTATACTGGACAGGGGTTTGGGCTAAATCAATATTTATTAACCTTGGCAACTTTAAGATGTGTGGACTTCAACATGCTGGCTGAGGAATCCTGGGAGTTGAAGTCCACACTTCTTAAAGTTGCTAAGGTTGAGAAACTGAATTAGATGATCAAGGTTCCTTCCAACTCTTCAGTTCTGTGATTCCATGAGTATGTGTTATAACATGCATCACAGTAGTAACTTCTAGGTAGGAATCTGTTGGGATGAAAAGGCCTGTACCTGAAAGGCATACTAGGCGTCCACGTTCAGCAGGTGGGGGCATCAGCTGGAATTCCCCACCACCCCCACCATGGCATAGTGACTCTGATCACCAATCTGACCTTTTCATCACTGTCGCTTTCATCTCGTGTTCTGCTGCTGCTGCTGTTGCTCCTGATGAAAGCCACAAATGATTAGGCAAATGAAGGGAGGATGGTGACCATCTCTGCCCTTAGAACCAATAGAACTTAGCTTCTGAGGATGAAGCTGGCAGTGATGCTGCTATTCAGAGGGGATTGCTCATCTTCTCCCTTTGGAAATTTGGATCTGGGCTGCTGATAGATGTTTTTGGCTTCTGTCTTTGGGCAATGTTTTAGTTCTCCTAGGGGAAAAAATGGCAAAATGGGCCAATGACATGGTGTGTTTGTAGTTCAGCTAGAGGGAGGTGGCAAAGGAAGCTTCTGCCCCTATTACTAAAATTGTCCTCTCAACTTCCTTTTCATTTTAGCAACCAAACTTCAAGCAGAAATTTGTTGCCTTGCTGAAGAGGTTTAAAGTGACTGATGAGGTAAGGAAATGGGTTTCTGACGGATGTGGAGCCAGGCTATTTTCCCTCTTCCCTCAACATTTTTTAAACATTTTTACTAAATATTTTAAAAGGGGAAAAATCATAAGCCAAAAGGAGAAGGGGGAAAAGCACAAAGTAAATAAACAAGTGATTTACATCCATCATAAGATTAATTAAATCGTACTTGATCTTAGCCAAAAGGCTGAGAAGTATTAGTGACAGTAATAAGCACAATATGAAATATAAATTAAAGTGGAAAATTACAGTCTTATCCATAACTTAAATGTTAACGTTTTATGTTAAGAGAAACCCAAATTTGGGGCATAAATCCATAAGTAGAATTGTAATCCAAAAACATGCTCTCCATCTTAAATTCAATTCTGTGTCAGATTTATTTTTTGAAATATGAGGTTATGTTAGACCGACATACTAGCACAATATAATTTGTTATTCTTCTACTGAATGAATTGTATGTATATCTCAGAGCAGAGCATAGAGTATCTTAGCAGCTGTTAGCTGTACAAAACTAGTTTGATATACTTTGTAGAAATATAGTTTAGTCATAGTTAATAGAAATTCCCTTGCAGTTTCTGTGCAGGAGCAACTACTGTAGAAATTATAACTGGCACTCTGTGACTAAGGTGCTTACATGGCCCCACCAGGAATTCAGTAGAATCCAACCAAAGAGAGCCCTGCATTTCCTAGCTCTAATTCAACTAGTAAAAGACGTGCTTTGATTGTATCAAATGCAGCAACCAGTGGACTGGGAGAAACCAGTGGCCTTCAGGGGTTGCAGACTGCAGCTCCCATCTTTGAACATGCTGACTGGAGCTGATACAAGCTGGAATCTATCAGTCCTGGAGGGCCACAGATTTCTCCACCCCCAGTCTGAATGTACTATGGGGATTTTTCAGTGCACTAGTTTCCACTTCATTCTTCATGCACGAGAAGGTTAAGTCTCCTCCCACCCTTGAAGGATGCTATTGCTTGTTATTTCCACCTGTGGTTTTTTCCTAGGTTAACATTTTTTTACTGTCTTCATTTAACATTCACAGCTTGCCCCAACAGTAATAGCTATCAGTGCTATCAACACGCTGTTTTAATGCCTTCTCCTACAGACCCCTCCCCCCAATAATAGGATTCTTTGCCAAACCTCCCAATGGCCAAAGTGCTTCCCCTTATTATATTATTTATTATCCTTTCTGTTTTGGTTTCTGTGCTGGCTTCAGGTCATCAAAACCTGAAGGGTTTAATTGATTAAAAGTGTTGATAGATGTCATTGTGGGGGGGCGGTGGCATGGCCCACCTCCAGTCTGCGTTTCATTGGTTTCATAACAGCTGGAAGCATTGGGTGTGGGTTGCAACCTGAGAAAGGGAAAGCATGTAGCATAATCTGTTTTTGAGTGGCTGAAAAATGCTCCTTTGGTTTCAGAACATTAGGGGGCATACACTGTGTACGCTTTATACACTATCTCAGAATAGAAATAGATTCTTCCAGAAATTATTTGGTTATTAGTGATTCTTTAATTTGGGTTTAATTAATTTAGTTTTGCCTGATGCAGCAGAGTGTGAAGCAAATCCTCTGCTTTGGACATTGGGATAAAACTTTGATCCTATAGGACTTAATTTCCAATGCCTCTGAGTTTTTTGGGAGAAGGGAACACCTCCTTCTCCCCAACCTGATGGCCTGGTTTGGGCTTCTGCATGCACTCACTCATTCTCTCCCTGTGTCTCTATTTTACAAACAACTCCAGTGTGGAGAGTATGGCAGAGGATGTTGTGCTGGGTGGCCTTTGGGGGGCTCCCTCAGAGTCAGTGAAGTTTTATTGTATAGTATAATTGCTTGTGCTTAGCCATTGTAGGATTAATCAGTAATATTTTCAAAATGTAGAGGATGTCAAAGACATTTCTAAGATAATTTAGGGTACAAGCTATTTCTTCCTTCTTCTTTAAAAGCTTCTAGAGAGGTATAGCTATGTTAGTCTTTTGCAGCGAAACCAACAAAAAATTCTGTGGCACTTTTAAGATTTTCTCATGAGCTTTTATAGATCATAGTCCACTGTAGTAGTTGCTCTGCAGAGGCCTATTCCTATTCCTGCCCCAATTTCCCAAATGTATTTAAAAAAAATAGTCTATCCCTTCACAAGTGGCCTCCTATAGCCTCTGAATGATTAGGAAACCAAATTGTGGCTCGCACTTCTTCAAAAAAAAAAAAGTCCATTCCTGTCTTAAAATTATTAATTTGAGAGATTTAAAAAGTATTCAGATGACTCTAAAGTTAGGTACATGCACTCTCTCTCTTTTTTTCCTCCAACATACATTCATCTCTTGTCTACTATACCCTCAAGCGATGCAGGATAAATTAATCATTACTCGAGATGGATGAAGATATGTAAGATAGCCCTGAATTGCCAGGATAAGCTATAAATGAAGGAAGTGTCTTGTATATACAGTTGCAAGAAAAAGTATGTGAACCTTTTGGAATTTCATGGTGTTCTGCATTAATTTGTCATAAAATGTGATCTGACCGTCATCTAAGTCAAAAGTATTGACAAATATAATGTGCCTAAAATAATAACACAAAAACAATTCTGATCCTTCATGTCTTTATTGAACATACTCATTCAACATTCAAAATGCTAGTGGAAAAAGTAAGTGAACCCTTGGAATCAATAGCTGGTTGACCCCCCCTTGGCAGCAATAACCGCAACCAGGCGCTTCCTGTAGCTGTGGATCAGACCTGCACATCATTCAGGAGGGATTTTAGCCCATTCTTCCTGGCAGAACTGCTTTAGTTCTGTCATATTCTTTGGACGTCTCATGTGTATGGCTCTCTTCAAGTCATTCCATAGCATCTCTATTGGGTTGAGGTCTGGGCTCTGACTTGGCCACTCCAAAAGGCGGATTTTGTTTTTCTGAAGCCATTCTGTTGTGGACTTGCTCTGGTGTTTTGGGTCATTGTCCTGTTGCATCACCCAACTTCTACAGAGTTTCAGCTGATGTACAGACATTCTCACATTATCCTGAAGAATTTTTTGATACACTTGGGAATTCATCTTCCCCTCAATGACTGCAAGCTGGCCAGGCCCTGATGCAGCAAAGCAGGCCCAAATCATGATGTTTCCTCCACCATACTTTATGGTTGGGATGATGTTTTCATGATGATATGCAGTGCCCTTTTTAAGCCAGATGTAGTGCTGCGTGTTCTTTCCAAATAGTTCAATCTTTGTTTCATCGGTCCACAAAACATTTTGCCAATACTGCTGTGGAGTGTCAATGTGCTCTTTCGCAAACTTCAGGCGTGCAGCAATGTTCTTTGTAGTAAGCAGCAGCTTCCTTCGTGGTGTCCTGCCATAGGCACCCTGCTTGTTCAATGTTTTATATACTGTAGACTCATGAACACAGATGTTAGCCAGTTCCAATGATGCCTTCAAATCTTTGGCTGTCACTCGGGGTTGTTTCTTTACCTCATTGATGAGTCTTCGTTGTGCTCTTGGGGTCATTTTGACTGGGCGCCCACTTCTTGGTAGAGTAGCCACAGTCCCAAAGTGTCTCCATTTGTACATCATTTGCCTAACTGTAGACTGGTGAATTTCTAAGGTCTTTGAAATCACTTTGTAACCCTTTCCAGCTTTATGTAAATCAAAATTCTTGATCGTAGATCCTCTGAAAGCTCTTTTTGGTGAGGCATGGCTCACATAAGCGTATTCTTCTTGTGCGGAGCAAACTCAAAAAGTTTGAGTAGTTTTTATCAGTCAATGTAGCTCTAGTCCACACCTCCAAACTCATTTTCTTAACAAGACTCCAGGCAGGTATGCTAACACCTGACTCCAGTTAGCTTTTTTGAGGTCAACTCAAGGGTTCACATACTTTTTATACTAGCACTATGAGGTTTTTATGGTTGTTCTCAATAAAGACATGAAGGATCAGAATTGTTTTTGTGTTATTATTTTAGGCACATTATATTTGTCAATACTTTTGACTTAGATGACGGTCAGATCACATTTTATGACAAATTAATGCAGAACACCATGAAATTCCAAAAGGTTCACATACTTTTTCTTGCAACTGTAAGTCCAGGAATTCTCCTTTATTAAATAAGGGGCATAACCATTTGTAATGAAGCTGTCTTTGATACTCTTCATCTTTTAAAAAATGTGCTGATTTTGGATCAGGTGATACATTTGGTAGAACAGTCCTTGTGACATGGGTTTTCCATATTGAGAATTGGGGTGAGGTCGAGTTGCATTGGCTAAAGATAACCTTCCCTTTCTCACTTTTGTCACTTCTGTCCTTCCTCAGAAAAGTAACATGGCATCCTAAAGAACAAGAATGCAATATTATTCCCCTGCCATGTACTACTCAGATTGTTGGGTTAATGTGGGTGCTTGTACCCTGTTCTGTGAGTTAAAGTTCTCCTTCTTCAGACAAAAGAACTAGCCTCAGAATGGCAGTAGCTGTTAGTCTGTTGTTGACAATGCAGGCCTTTTCTGATGTCATTTTCTATTGGTCTTTGCTTATTTAATTTCATTCTTAGGAATGTTTGCATTTATTTTCTTTTTGTAATAAACATTAACTTTCTGTTTTTCCCCATGTGTTTTCTAAGACACATCAAAGCTATAATGTGGCTATAAAAACCACATACACTCCAATTTAAAAAAAATCACAGTTGCATAGCATCCATTTAAAATGACTTCATAGTGGTCCATTTCAGTAGCTCAGACACAGTCATATTCAGCCTAATGTATCAACAAGGAAAGTTTTAATCTTTTGTGATGGTTTTATATGTAATCAAAAATAGAAAAAAAAGAAAATATGATCTGGCTGATGGAATAAGTAAAGATTATGTTGTTGTATTGTCTTCTTCCCCACCTTGGTTTGGGATCTCCAGGTTTTGGATTCTGACCCAGTGGATCAGGCCCAAGAAGTGGAGGAGGACCTGGGACTGCTATATGATAGCCTTGAAGAATGCAACAATAGTGACAGTGGCCCTGAGATAGAGGATAACGAAAGTGTTCACAGCACTCCTAAACCAACATTGAGGTACGAGCTCAGCTGAAAAGCTACTGAGTCTGGCTTTGTGCACTGTGGCAGGGAATATTGGTCCTGCAAAGATTTCCTTTGGATTTGATGGTCTCTCAATACTGTCCCCAAAATTCAAGTAACTCCGTACCCAGCCCCTGTACAGGAATCCTTTGCACATCTATTTCAAAGCAAGCCCCAGTGAGTTCATTGAGGCTTATTCCCAGAGAACTGTATTTGGGACTGCAGTCTTAACTTTTCTTTTACCGCATGCAACTGGGCTGATGACTTGCAAGACACAGTTTCTGCATTTGTGATTCATTTGCTGGAAAAAGGGAAACTTGGGATCATAAGGTAATTTGGTGATAGATGCTGATAGCTTGAGGCTGGCCTTAAATGTGACAGGCTAATAAAGAGCCCTGCGTAAGCCACAACAGACCAGCAGGGATTGATGAAGTAGCCAAGCTCCTCTGTGGCAATTGTGCTGAGTCTGCCTTGTAAATAACGGGTAAAACAGAAAGAGGCAGATAGCGAATGTTGTATTTTAGAGCTTGCCTGAGCAAACAGTGGACTGTCTCTTTTGGTGTCTGTTTTCACATGGTTTTTCTTTCAGGGGGGCAGGCTTCCTATTTTAGTAATCTTTAGGAGGATTTAGTGGCAAACTGAGAGACAGAATAAGTCTCTCAGTATCTCTTAGTTCTGCAGATCTCACCATTGGGAAAAGTGCAGTGGATAACCAGAGCATAGATGGAATTGAATACTTTCTTACCAAGAAAGGAGAAGCAGACTTTTCTGACCTGGTGCTTTACAGATGGGTTCAGCTGTAAGTCCTGTGCTTGGCAGTTGTAGTCCAGCATATTCAGAGGATCTCTTGCTTTGGTGAGGCCACTTGGAACAGCAGATGTCCTGTGCCACCATATATGGGTCTTTCAGTTAGTGGGAGACAGCTCTTTTATTATCTCGGGTCTAAGGTCCTGCAAGCTTTCCACATTGGCCTTTGGTCTCTAGCCCCTTTGCCATCTTTACTGCCCTCGTGTGGGCTATGAAATGGAACCCTCAAACTTTTTTTGCTAGTAGATAGTAGTGGGAGGTGTACCCTACCATTGAACTTTTTGGGAATATCTGGCTGGTTGCTTACAAAATAGGAAGCAGGGCTATTACTTCCCTGGAGCTTCTACAGTGGTGCCATACCTGTTTATCTCAAAGCAGCAAATGTGCTTGAAAAGGTCCTCCTCATTGCTGGAGCTTAAATCTGCACAACTTCCTGTAAACTAATTTCATTAATGGTGGATAAATCTCTAGGAATGTTCTTGTCTGTATCAAATTTGAAGCATAGATAATGGAGGTACATAGTGCACATCTCAGATGACCAGGAAAATGGCCTTGCAAATTAGCCCACAAAGAAGTTTATATTTCTCCTGTAAGTTTGAAAATGTTCTGTAGTTCATCAGTGACCTGAGGAAAGGGAGGCCTCCCACTCTGTCCTTTTCCATTGAGAAAGCTTCACTATCTCTTCAATGTAGATAGTGATAAGGGAGGGCCTTCTTATAAGTCCACAGACTGGGCTTTTTAATATCTGAGATAGCACTTTAAGAGGATATCCTTGAAATTACCTCCAACAGAGATCTATTTGCTCAGATATTTCCATCTCTGAAGAACTATCAGTCTGATCTGAATGAGTTAATGTCAAGTGGCTGGATGTTAGAAACAGATGGGGGTTGCCAGCTGATGGCTCTTCTCCTTAGAGTAGATTAGCATATGCATAGTATTAAAAAGAAGTTGTGGAGACATACATGCATAGGCATGCACATCCCAAGTGAGTTTGTCCATCAGTTCCTTGCAAAAATCTTTGGGTGTACAAAGTGAAGTCTGAAAAAAAGAATTCTTAGCTCATTTGGGGGATTCCACAGGCAGTATCTAGGTTCACTGAATACTTTATACTGCTCCTTTTCATATGCTTGTACTGGATATGCAGGGTCTTTGTAGGGAATCATGTACTCTGAGTTCTTGCAGGTAGATTTGAGTATACATCGATATCCCCAAACTCTGTTTACCACAAAGGCTATGAAGACCATACCTTCTGATGGAAGTAATGCAAGCCACTTTTACCTAATCCCAGCCATATGCCTAACTCTGTGCAAAAGCCAGGAGTTGGACCAATCTGCAATACAGAGCTTGTCCCTTGGCTGTGTAGTTGGTGCACAGTTACAAAATGAAGTTACAAGCCTGAGCCAAAGCAAACTCATTTAGCTTCTCTTCCTGTGATTTCTGAGTTACCTTTCAGTTTCACAATTGATTTTTTTCAGACATTTCAAAGCTAACCTGAACCTGAACAATAGCTGTCCTCCTCCTTCTACAGATTCAGTTACTTGAAGGAGAGAGGGAGAATCTAGTTGGTTGGGGAGAATATATTTGTTCTAGTTGGAAGTAGGAATGCTTTGCTCTGTTGTATTCCTTCTCTGTTAAAAGTGTCACTTAAAAAAACCCCGTTCCTTTCAAGGACCAGCCTTCCCTCCCCTCCCCTGTCTTTTTTGTGTCGCTGTAAGACCAGGGCTTTGGTGATGGGTTTGCTTCTGGTGCTCCATGGGGACAGAGAACGGGGAGGAATTCAAGCTTGGGTTATGGTGACTTCACTTCTCCCTCACTTCTCTTTCTGTCTGTCTGTCTGTCTCTCTGTCTGTCTGTTTCTTCTGCAGGCGCTTCTTTGAGGGCGTCTCTCACTCTGGTTCCCAGACTGAGATCAGCAGTCTGCACAGCCAAAAAGGGCAGGAGCGAGAGTCGGGCAGCCCTGTGAGTTGTTAACTTTTCCTTCCTTCCTTCCTTCCTTCCTTCCTTCCTTCCTTCCTTCCTTCCTTCCTTCCTTCCTTCCTTCCTTCCTTCCTTCCTTCCTTCTCCTGTCTTTCTAGTCTATCCATCCAGAAACCTCTGTGCTTTGATACAATTCCTGCTATATACATTTTTTCCCCTTTCTTCTGTTTTTCCTTAATGAGCTTTCTTTTTCCAATGTAGAAGAAGTGGGATAGGAACAAGCCAACCAAACTTACTTAGCTGCTTCCCCTGGGTTCCTGCAGTGCCAAAATGAAAGGGAGGGTGGCTATTTTCCCTCCGCAGCCTCCCCTGTGGCCCTTGGATCTGTTTCCAATATTCTGACAATGAGAAAGCAGAATATATTTTGGTGTGTGCCTGTTCTTCCTATCTCTGGAACAGCCCTGCTTTTGCTCCTTTCCTGAGGTTGCTTGGAGCCAAAATTGTCACTGCTCATCCATTTTCTTCTTCCCTTCCCCATGCCTGCTTGCTCTCTGCCCACTCTCCTAGGGAGAAGCAGAGAAGTGGAAAGTGGGTATCACACGCATCCAAGATGAGGCTGCTGTGGAAAATGCAGCTATGGTGAGTCCCCTCATTTCCTGGCTGTTTTATGAAGTTTCTGCCACCTTATCTGATCTGGGAGTTTGTCCAAATGAGCAAATGGCTGTCTTTGGGTCCAGTTTTCCAAATACTGCACATTTGAGTGTTCCCGAGATAAAACAAATGTGCCATTTTCAGGAACACCTCCTGCTGCAGAGATTCTGGGATGGTTGGCACTTGCTATGTAGATGTGCCCAACCCTTGCCACTTACTCATGGGGCCCTGCCACATTTGGTCATACAACAGCAGTGTTTTCTGCTTTGACCCATCAGAAACCCATTAGCTCACAACAAAGAGATGCTTTCTCTGGGTGATTTGTTATATTATTTTTCATGGACTCAGAGCAGCCATATGTATGGGGGCTAGACAAGCTAGTTGGATAATTTTTAGAGCAGTAAACTGGGACCCATTCATAAGCTAAGCATCTGTAAGTGGTTGGTGTGAGCATCTTCCTGCTTCATTCTGTTCTAATGTCTGTGTGAGCAGCAGCTTTAGAGGTGGTGGGAGAAAATGACTCAAGAAGCCTTGGAGATACATGGGCAATGTTTGGGGAAATTCTAGCATTAATCTTAGTGTATCATTGCTAGATACACTAGCATTATGTATTAGTAATCCACTCAGTTTATTCTGGGTACTACTCCCCAATACTACATTCGCATGAAGAAGAGTACCCTGTGCTTTCTTCTACTGTATAAACATCCACAGTCTCTGTGGGTACTGATAAAAGATTGGAGATCCTGCTGACATTTCTACATACTAGAGTAGTGGTGGAAGGTATGAAGGGAACAATGTTAGGATTGAAGCTTTGGAAATACAATGGTGCACATAGCTGTGTTTGGTTGATACTCTGTTCTCATGGACTACATACTGCTTGCCAGTTCACTTGGTGATTCATCCCACCACCTCAGTGCACAGTGGAAGCACATATTCTTTATTTGTTGCCTTGCAGTCACAGTCGAGAAATTTCTCCCCACCTTCTAGAATCTTGTAAACATATTTGGTTCTTTTTTGAAAGTATACAACAACTCATAATTCAAACCTTCCTGTTAGCATTCTTTCTGCTTCTGTCTGTTTGGGTGGAGTGAATCTACAGAAGTGGCCCTAATGATGTAGCAGTTTGGGTAGAAATGTGCATCAGTGATTTTGAGGAGTGGGAAGAGGTTGAAGAGGGACTTCTGTTCTTTGGTTAGGGAGCCAACATAGTATTAAAAAAAGTTGGGTGGAGTAAGGCGGGGAAGAGGCATGCCGGTAAAGCCAATTCATTTGACATTCTTCTGGGGCTCCAAATCAAAACGCATCCTCCAACCAACTTTCCAATGCTTTCTGTGCATCGTCATCTCTTTGATTATTGGGCGTATTGGAAATTTAATAACCACATGATCTCAGGAGCTGGAGGCAAACGATTCCTGTCCAGGAGGAGCAGCTGAGACGGTGTTGAAGGAGAGCAGCATGGATAGGCTTGCCCAACTGAGCAATATAAGCAAGCCGGAGTTCCCAGCCACTGTTTCCCCCAGGTAAGAAAGGCCTCATCTGCAGTGGGCAGCTGATCTCACATGGGTAGCAGCTACGTCGGCCATGCAGAGGAAGCTTTTTAAGGGCCCGTGTGGGGCCAAGATTCAGGTAGAAACCCCAAGTCTGCTGTGGCTCAGGCATGGCTTCTTGGCTTAAGGTTCCTTGAGGGTAGTTGAACTGGTAAATTCTTCAAAAACCTAAGATGTCTTCCCAGATACCCTTTCGGCCCTAAATTGGCATAAAAACAATCAAAGCATAGGTGGTGGTGTATTTGGTTGATATTTATAGACTTTGACACACAATATTGCCTCACAATGTCCAGTTAATCCCTGTTGCAAGTGTGAACTACTTAGCCTCCCCCCCACCTCTTCTGTCTGGGCCCCAATAGCGGTTGATGACTTAGAAGCTCTGGCTGCTCGTGGCATCTGCTCAGCAGCCCTGCAGATTCTTCTCTCGGGCATTTGAGGCCTGGCTGTCCTCCCCCCGACCTGTGCTGATACCTGCTGTTTATCTTTCAGCAAAGCTGAGAACAAGCAGCTGTGGCGACCCCGCAGTATGTCTGTCAAGGATAGACAAAACTCCAAGAGCCACAGTGACCGAACCGGCAGCCTGGACAGTGAGGGCTCCCCAGATTCCCGGCAGAACAGCCAGGTTAGACAGTGGAGGGTGGGGATGGTAGCTTGTGGGGAAAGGAAGGCTGTTTCCTGGGGAGGGAATGAAATGCCTTAAATGGGAAATGGGGAAAGCAGAATCAAAACAACAGAGGCATTTGCACTTTTCCCAAGACAGCCAAAGTCTCTCCTACCTTTAGGGTCTTTGATGATGCAGGGATTGCAGTTGTTCTGAACATGGCTTTGCTTGCTGCTGCAGGTGCCCCGGAAATCTGTGTACGATCAGCTCAACCAGATCCTGGTCTCAGATGAGCAGCTACCCGAGAGCATCATCCTGGTGAACATCACAGAGTGGCAAGGCCAGGTGAGGAGGCCTGAGAGCAGCTGATTGCACAAGGGTTGCATTTAACCCAACCCTCTGCTGCTGAAAGTGAAGGGGGACTTGTGAAAAGTAGTTCACGATTTTACAGAGCAGATTGGCCAAAAAAAAAGACATATCAGCGATTAAACGTGCAGAGGAGTATGCACAGGTCAGATGTGTAAATAACTCTACAGGTGAATGAATTACATGGTATGAAATGAGCGTAAGTGTAAGGCAATGTAATAGCCTAAGCATGATGAACATTCACCTAAATTCTTCATTGTTTGTTTTTTGTTTCGTTTTTATCCTTCCCACTCCCAGACCTAAAAGACCTCCACTTAATTGCAGCAAAAGACTCTCTGGCCTGCCTCCTTGTTTTCCACCCCGGGCTTTCAGTCTTTCTGGGAACCCTCCAAGCAGGGCATGAGAGTAACAGTCCACCATCCAGTGACATCAGAGCTCCCTGATTTGGGAGGTGGCATGTCACCATCCCTGATCAGGAGCCATTGCTAGCCTTATCCCACATAAATTATTCGCAGTCTTTTTTCAAGCTCTCCAGGTTTTTGCCTACCATGACACGTTGTGGTAAAGAATTCCACAGATAAACCAGGTGCTGGGTGAAGATTCATCTGCTTTTATCTCTCTGGAATTTACTACTATTGGCCTCTCTGGATGACCCTCATTTCTAGTGGTAGAGTAAAAGTTTGTTCTGTGGAGTCCTTGGGGTTCTCTGAGCTTGGTTTTCTTGCAAATGTTTCATTACCCCACTAGGTAACATCTTCAGTGCTAGAATGGAGTGGAGTTGGCTTTCTGTTTATATACAGTGGCTTGCCCTGCCAGTGTTGGGGTGTGTGTGTGTGTGTTTCCTCCTAGTAGTTCTTTGATTAGGGTATTGTTTACTGCTTGACTGTCTGTCTGGTGATAATCTTGGTGTTAATCTCTGCTTACCTGGGTGATGATTGCTGGTGAGAAGCAATCATCACCCAGACAATCATCACCCAGATAAGCAGACATTAACACCAAGATTATCACCAGACAGACGGTCAAGCAATAAACAGTACCCTAATCAAAGAATTACCAGGAGGAAAACACACACACACACACACACACACACACAGGCACGGCAAGCCACTGTATATAAACAGAGAGCAAACCCCACTCCAATCTAGCACTAAAGATGTCACCTAGCCGGGTAACGAAACGTTTGTAAGAAAACAACCGAGCTCAGAGAACCCCAAGGACTCCACAGTTCAACCCTGAGCTACATATATTCTCTTCCAAAAGTTTGTTCTATCTGCTTTCTCTTGGCTGATTTTTGGCACTGGGGAACTATGCAGTCTCATAGGTGGAAGTAGCTCAGGAGAGTTCCAGATCCTGGGAGCAAATGGCTTGCAATTACCAGGCCCCCAAATCCAGGTCACTTGAAGCACTGGCAGAATCTCCACATTCTTCATCCTCCAGCAGCATTGCTTGCTTATTCATTTCTGGTCCCAGTTTTAAAGTGCTGGTAATTAAAACTGTGAGCATGAAATTGGGCAAACTCAGGGAGGCAGTGAAAGATAGGAAGGCCTGGCGCAATATGGTTCATGGGGTCACGAAGAGTCGGACATGACTTAACGACTGAACAACAACAAATTAAAACTGCCCCAAGGGGCAACCCATATGCTGCATGCAGTCCTAAGTCATTTTTTTGTGCCTCCCCCCAAGTCCCCCCAAATTGCACAACAGCACAAAGGGGGCTACTCCCATCTTAACCAAAGGCCTGGGCAAAGAGCCAGGTCTTCAAGGCCCTTTGAAACACCAACTGGATGGTAGCTATCCAGATCTTGGGGAGAGCCTCATTCCAGATGGCAGACACTGCTACAGAGAAGACACGCTTCTGGGTCCTGATGGCATTTTTTACTTGAAGGAATCTGGAGTACGCCAACCCTACTGAATCAAAGCAGCCGATCAGATACTAGGGGAGACAAGCAGTCTGTCAAGTAGCTGGGCCCCATGCCATGTAGACTTACAGATGACCAGCACCTTGAATTGCACCCAGAAGCAAACTGGCAACGAGTGCAGCTTGTGGAGCAGAGGTATTACACAAGTATCTTGAGATATGCCCATCACTGCCTGTGCCACACTGCATACTGGACCAGTTGGAACTTTTGGATGGTCTTCAGGAGCAGCCCCACCTACAGCACATTGCAGTAGTCAAGCTGTAAGGTGATCAGGGTATGAGTGACTGTCTGAAGAGCCCCCCATCTGCCTTATCTCCTGTAGCAGTTAACAGTGTTTTTCTATTTAATACTGATCAATTGCCTCTTTCTCTATAAATGTTTTTTTCTTTCTTCAGTCCCATTAGTAAAGTGTTTCTGTATAGCCCTTCATCTTCTGTTATACCCGTTTGCCTCTATTAGAGCTCTTTCTTGATTAATAACTTAAAATTAGGGCAGTGAACACATTTTCTTGTGGCTGGATTTGGTCTGGTCATGCCATCACCTCCAGATCTACTTGTAAAAGTTCACTACTCTTTCCCAGGAATTAGAAAAGTGCCTTCCAGACTGGGAATCTTTTCGTCTGGCATTCAAGCTCATATAAATGTTTCAGCCACATCCATATCATTTTCATGGCAGCTACAAAGAAGTGGGTTGACATGGCTATCTTCTGAGTTTGATTTTGAAGTACCTTTTCCTAGGTTGGTTGCCTTCCCTCATGCCTGCAGAGTTCCACCTGCCCTCTATTCTGTTGAGCATTACCTTTATCTACCCCTTTCAACCTTGTCTATTAAGAGCTTATTCTCCCTCCAGTATCATTCTCAAGGTCATTGAAGCTATTGAATCTCCCATCATATCAAGATATTAACCTCCTGGGAGTTACTCTTTGGATAAACAGTTGTGGACTTTACTCTTTTGAATTTTAAATGGTGTGAGAAGACTTTTTTAAAAAAAAATATATGTGATGCTTTATATAGTTTAATTGCTGGGTGGTTTACAATAAAACACACTAAACATATACTTTGAGTAAAAACATATATGATGATGTCAAATAAAATGCAGGAAGAGAATACCATGCAAACTAGTCAGAAGCAAGGTGGTCATTCAAAATCTAAATCAATATGAATTAAAAGACAATTAAAAATGCTAATTTTGTAATGCTTTTATATTCTGGCTTTACTAATATTTGTCATACTGTGTGTTATGGTTTTGTGTCTTGGGACAGTTTTGCCCTGAAAAGCATCATACCAGATTTGAAGATAACTCCCAAAAAAGCCCTCCTTGTAGCTTGTTAGCTCAGGAATAGATCTCCTCCCATTCAAATCACAGAGCCAAGAATAGGGGCAGAACTTTGAGATCAGAGATGTTGCATATCTGTTTTAGCTGCTTTTCTCTATGTTTCTTGTTTTATATTGGCAGTACCTGTGTGATCAGCTCCAAGAACACAAGCAGCCCATGGTTTCCACCTGCTCCATGGCAGATGTTCAGGCTGCCTTCAACACAATTGTTTCTCGCATTCAGAGATAGTGAGTATGGTCAGACAGGCCACAATTTACCAGGTTCTGAGTGGTTTCTCAGGCTAACCATGTGCCCAAGAACTTTGGTGCTTGGTTATATGGGACATGCAGCCTTTCTGGTTGCAGCTTCAGAGATGGGAATTCTTTGTTGTTCAGTCCAGCTTTCGACAACCCATTGCTCTCCAAGGCAATGAAACACAACTTCCCATTACGTTCAACCCAGGTGACTGTTGGCTAGTTAGGAAGGCTAGGACCTTCCAGTGGGGAGTAAACTAGATGGAGTGCTGGCAGTGGGTAATGTGGGTTTGGTGTTGCTTTACTGGATCTGTACCCTTCAAATTTCTCAGAATTTCTCTTCCTCCACAGCTGTAACTGTAATTCCCACATGCCTCCCCCAGTGAAAGTGGCTGTGGCAGGGGATCAGAGCTATCTGAGCATCGTCCTGCGCTTTTTTGTGGAGCAGCTAGCCAGCAAGACTCCCGATTGGCTCAACTACCTCCGTTTTCTTGTGGTGCCCTTGGGTAAGAGTCTTGCCCACCGGTGCCAGTTCTGAAAAGCCGTGGCATATTCTAAACCAGGGTAGCCTTCCTTCCTTTTTGGTTAGCGTGCAACAGCAGCCATCCCAGCCAGGAAAAGAAAACATGGGCTAGAGAAATATGGAGGTGAGGCAATTTGCTATTCATGCATGTTTGCTCAGACCTTTGGCTCAACTTTGTAAGGAAAGGATGAGGAAATTATCTTGTCTATGTCCTCCACCTTTTCTTCCCTTTGTTTAAATGCTCTGTATCATTCCCAGGCTCTCACCCCCTGGCCAAGTACCTTGGTTCTGTAGATAATAGATACAGCACCCTGTTCCTGGATGCAGCTTGGAGAGAGCTCTTTAGCAGGGTTGAAGCCCCTAGTTCAGGTAAGAGCTAGAATTGGCTGTAGCAATACAGACCAGTAATGGGATATCTGGTCTAAGGAGCTGTAGGGCTTCACTGGTGCTTTGTGTGTCCTCCAACTCCCTCTGTCCATCTCTTTCCAGATACTGTGGACATCCCTGGCCGGGTTGCTCAATTCATCACAGGTGCCAATGTATCTCACCAGCTGCCCATTTCAGAGGCCATGTTGACCTACAAGCAGAAGAGGTAGGAGGGCTTACAGTCTTCCTTCCTTCCATCTGTCCTTCCTTTCTCTCTCTCATGGGCTTCACTAAGTAACAGAATTTCTTATTTGAACCCCCATAACATGGAGCCCATCTCTTATGGTGCATGGCTGTATCCCCATATTTCTTGGGGTGCGGGAGGATGCTATGCTGGGCTGGGCAGTGAGGCCTGATAAAAGGAGGGAAATTGTAATTTGTTTTCTGCCATTTTGAGATAGGAAACACACAATACATAGTGTATGCTCTAAAATAGGCCTTACATGATTAAAACAAAACAATCTCTATGATGCTTCCAAACCAGAAAAAACTGTACTTGTGTGACACAGCTCTACCTACTTTACATCATTGGCCCACCCGTTATGGCCTGCCCTGCCCCCCGCCAAATACCAAGTCATCCTTCTGGGAGCACCAAGCAGTTGCTGTTCCCCCTACTTTAAATGATCTCTTCTCCATGTGTTTCCAGGGAACGTGATCAGGTTTGCTGAGTGATCTTCATTCAGCTCCTGAAGGACAGAGCAGCAGGGGGAAAGCAGAACTGATGGGCATTTTTTCCTCTGCGGGTGGAGAAGAACCTCTTGCCCGAGAATAAAGGCTGGTCTAAATAGTCGTTTTGGGAATTGCAAGTGCTGTTTCTGTGCTTCCTCCCCCCACAGTTCAGATGTGTGGGGTACATCAGGCCCCACTGTTCTCTGCTTTTCCCTGCAGCCAAGGGGGACTGGCACACAGTATGTACAGCTGGCTTGCTGCACTCGATGGGGGAGCTTCTGGGGAGGTTGGGAAAGGACTCTGCTTTTTGCTGGGACATTCCTGGACTGAGGGAAGCTGTGTCGTCCCCCCCCCCCCCCCCAGTAGACTAGTTATTGAATTGGAGGCATGGTGGCATTTTCATTTCTGTAAAGGTTCCTTCACAGCCATTTAATTTTAAACCCAATTAAAAAGGAAGTTGCATGCGGCAAAGCAAAGCACCAGCCTTCAAAATCATCTTTATTTCCAAGGATGGAAATAAGCTTCCACACAGGTCCCATAAATGTTTTCAGAGACTAGCAACACAGGCCTTTATTTTAGATCTGCCCAGCAAAAAGACAAAGATAAGTTGGCAATTGATCATCAGTATCCTGGAAGGCTAGGGAGGGTGACGGGCAACCTCACCAGTTTGCTTTCTGGTGCATTGGTGTTTTCTATCTGGCAGTATCCCCTGTAGCAGTTTTCCCTCAAATGTCCCACCGGTCCCCAAATGCTGAGGGTACCTGCTCTAAATTAACCTCTGCTGACTTGCTCTGATGAGCAATTCTGTGCTAAAGCCCCACTGCTGGAACAGCCTATGCCAGGAAATGAAAACTTTCCAATGGCACAGTGAGAGGATGGGGAGAAGGGTGGGGCAGGGCTGTGAGTCGTAAAGAACTTACTTACCTAATAATCTGGACACGTGGCAGTTGGGAATACAAGAACTGTGACGAGGTGGCTTCCTGCCCCCATTGTCACGTACAGGACTTGCCTTATGGTATTGCTGTTGTGGGCATTTGCAGTGGTGGCTTCTGCCCAGAACCTGGACTGCATGTAGGTGATGTGTCTTCAGCTTCCTTGCCACACAGAGGCTGCAACATAACATGCACATGCATTCCCCAGAATGACTTCATTGCTTGATGTGTAAATAGATCTAGAGGTGCCAGCATTAAAAATGAGTCTGAAGATGAGCAAGTGCTTTGCATTGAAGGGTCTACAGTTACCATGAAGATGGACAGCCTGCAGGCTACAGATGGCTCCTGAACCCATTTTTGGGGGCTCTTGGAAATCCCAAGAATGCGTCACTGAAATTTAGCGATGAGCTGTCAGTTTATGCAGCATAATTTTTCATCATGAAGAACAACAAAAGAGATGTGTTAAGCCTCTGGTAGACTTGAATGCACCTATTTTACTTTTTTTTAAAAAGCAATTTAAAATTCCCCTCTGGTGATGTCACTGTATGTCCCCTGTGGCTTCGACTGTCAGAGATGAAAAATAATAAATAAAAGGTCAGGCTATGTAATTCAGGGAACTCATTGCTCAGGTAACTGCAGGCAGAGAAACCAAACTATGAATAAGAGGGCAAGAGCTACACATGCATTTTAAAAAATTCTCCATTATTAAAATACACTGGTATTAAGAGTTAAAATGATGAAAAGCTGACATTCTCTAACGCTAAGTGGAGCCTAGAGAGTTTTGAGTAAATTGTGCCTAGCTCTTTTTTTTCTCCTAAACTTCCTGGAAACCAGAATGCAGTCTTGGCACTCTTCCAAATAGCACAGTAGGCAGATAGAACTTGTCTTTGGCCTTCGTATACCATTTTGCTGGCTAACGGCCTTCATACAGTTGTATTTCTTCTGGTGGTTCTTTGATAACCATTCCTCAGAGAGTGCATGTACTCTGATAACAGTTCTCACCTCATAATGCAAAGCCATGGGGAAGCATGAGGTGTGGCATTGAATGCACATTCAGTCAATGTGTGGGGACAGAACCCAGCCAACATCCCAGCTGAGCAGAGAAGGCACCAGCATCTCTTTCGGTGGACTGTTTGCAATGCATGGAGTTCCAGGACTCTTCAGATACCTTGTTGTGGGGAAAAATAACTAAAAAGAATTTAATAGCAATGGCAATGATTTGCAGTCTTTTTGTGTTCGGTATTTGAATGGAGAGGACGTGCGCCGTCATACCAAATGAAGTTGGCTAGATCTGTGAGAGCATTAACATTACAATGAGACAAAAGGAATGGGGAAGGACTGTAGCAGAAGTTGGCATGTCCGTCTTTGGCTACGGCCTGTGCCAGGCGGGGGACCCTCTGCTGATGACAAAAAAGGCCTCTCTTAGGCAGTAAACACATTTTTTTTCTAAATCATTCTGTGGCAACAGGTTTATTAGATGGAACATATATGTAAAATATGTTTTTTAAATCTTTAAAGGAGTTGGCCTCTTTTTTTGCTGCTGCTAGTTTGGTGCCCTCACCCCTGTCCCCCAGCAAACCCCCCTCCTTCCCCCCCTCTCTCTTGTTTGAATTCTGCCAGCTTTCAATTTCCCCCTGCCTTATGACTGTGACTTATAACAACCTGTCCAAAGAGAATCAGCCTCTGGGCCTCTGGATTGCTGTCTGGGAAAGGATGGGCAAATGGGCAGGGCCACAGGGGAGCTGATCCATCAAGGCTGCCGGGTCCAAGGCCCCACCAAATGTGGAGCCAGTGCTGGTATTGAAGTTTTGTAGGACAGTTCTCTTTTCTAAAATGCCCTGAGAAATTTTGTGAGCAGCTGCGACATAAATGCTGTACAGTACAGTAAGTATGTTAAGTGGGAAATTGTTAGAAACATCTGAGATGCTCCTGCTCCTCTTTGTGGATTTTGGAGCGATCCTCTGCGAAAAGCTAGCCAGGCACACCTGGAAAGATGTCCTTGGGAAGAAATGTCATGCTTTCTAACCACTGATGCAAGGGCCACGATGGGTCATACTGGACCGCTCTTCTCCCCTCCCCCCCCCATGTTGAGTACAACATGGCACTGATTGGCCCAGCCTTGCCAGGTGAGATAGGCACTGTGTGTTATCTCCCGGCACCAGGGTCTAACTGCTTGTATTCCAGTAGTGCTTACACCTGTCCCTCTTCTTGGTTTTCGGCATTCAAGGAAAAGAAGCCTCTATTTTGATTTTTATATCAGGTATTGGACTGTGGCTTGCTGCAGTGTTGCCTTTCTCCTCTGTGTCCGTCCGTCTCATCTCTTTGCCTAGGAATAGGATGAGTGCCCCCCCTGCCTGCCTTGCCTGAGGCCAGGCTGCTGGCTGTCCCTGGTTGCATGTGAGAACTCCCTCCTGTGGAAGGCGCAGGGAGGGAAGCCGGCCTGTCCTCCTTCCTCTTGAATCTCTTCTGCATCTGTCCCTTTGCCCTCCCTCCCACCTTTCCTGCGCACTGTGATCCTGTGCTCAGCATTGGGGTTGCGTGTGGGGAAGTTTGCTATGCTATGTGAGAGCGCTTCCTTCCACCTTCCCGAGAAAGAGACACCATTGCTTGCCTCTGTGATAGCTGCTTGCTTATTACATCAGGCTTTTGCTGGGGTTGCCTGACCAAATCCGGGAGTCAGAAAGCTGCCCTTTCTGCTTGTGTCCAATGGCACTGCAAGGGGAGGGGGCAGAGCTATTCCACAGCGGTTGGTAACGTGACCAGCAAAGGATGATGGGAGGCAAAGCTTGGGGGGTGAGCTCCACTTCACAGTTGGCCTTTGCAGGTAGAGGACTCTGCAGGGGGCTTGCCATTTGTAATCACCTCTGTTCCATTTTTACAGCCCAGATGAGGATTCATGCCAGAAATTTGTGCCATTTGTTGGGGTAAGTGCCGTTGGAATGTATCAGCCGGTAACTGCTAGAGGAACGTTTCTCAGCCTTGGAAATTTTAAGATGAGTGGACGTCGACTCCCAGAATTCCCCAGCCAGTTAAGACGTCCACACATCTTAAAGGTTGAGAAACACTGTGCTGGAGAAATGCTAACATTTTCTTTGCTTCCTTAAGATGGCTGCAAGGGAAATTGAATGTGTATGCCTTGCAGGAAGCCAGATACTATATGAAGAGGTCTGTTGCAAAGTGGCTCTTTGGTGTGAAGCTGTGGGTGGGCCTATCCAGGGCGTCCACAGGGTGTGGTCCAAAAAGTCAAGATGGCAGTCATGATGGTGTGATCTCTACCTGCGACACACATAAAAAACAGGCAGTGTTTGTGAATTTTTGAACCTCATCCTGCACACATATACACACACACACACACACACACACACACACACTGGGTCTATCTGTCAGGGTGGCAGAATATTGGCTGTTGGAATTTCTTGGTTTTGAGCAATTTTTTCCTTCTACACAGGTGGTGAAGGTGGGACTTGTGGAGCAGTCCTTCAGTACTTCAGGTGAGAGGTGGGCATGGATGGCGGTAAGAGTTGGGCCTTTGAGGCAGCAGCCCAACTCTGTTTTCACTCCTGCTTTGTGTCCTGCAAGGATTCAACCAGGCCAAATTTGGGATACTTATGGGGCAGAGAACTGAAATCACACTATGGCAACCTGCCGCATTCCAACAACTATAACCTCATCTGGTTTTGCACATCATTGAGGTCTAGGCTTATGAGAACAACAGCAAAAACAGGAGATGCAAAATGAATCAATGAATGATCAAACTTCAGAAATGTCATGGCGGTTCTCACGTTGGTTGTACTGAAATTTGGGAAGCCCCTCTTTGAACCCACTTGTCCTTTTCAACCTTTTCCTGAAGCCATTAGCGTTTCAAATTGGGGACAGTTAGGACCCTACCCCCTCTGACCTCACATCCTGTCTATCTCATTCCTCAACCACCATCTATTTAGCTGGGAAGTCTGGAGAGTTGTTGTTTTGGCTGGATCTGTTGCTTCATTTGGTTCTTGGATCTGCTGAAAGCTATAGTCATGTTCAGGTGAATGGGATTACATCTCTCCTTCAGGATACTAAACCCATCATACAAGACTGAGGAGAGACAAGGTAGATGCGACAGAAAAATGTAGGGAATGGAAAAATGTAGAGAAATGTTCCTCTACCCTGTTTTTGGCATTCAAGCAAACACCTGAACAGGACTACTAAGGTGAAAGAAATAAGAACAAAACATTAAAATGCAGCACTGGGTATACAAAAAGGTCCTGGTTGTCATCTTTTAAAGTAGCATACCCAGCCTGACTACTTTTGAAATGTATGGACTTAAATTCCCTGTCAGCAAGGAAGTTCTTTGCTGGGAATTCTGGGAGTTGAAGTCCAAACATCTGGCCCAGATTCCTCTTAGACTCCAGTACAGGAACATGCTAGCTTGTGAAAAGTGCTCTCCCATTAAACGGAGAGTGCAGAATGTGAGCCCAGTCAGTGTTTTACCATTCTTAATCATGGCCACCAGTGATTAAAAGGGACTATTAGATTTAGGGGATTAGATTGGTAGATAGAGTGCCTGAAGAACTGTGGACAGAGGTTCGTAACATTGTACAGGAGGCAGCAACTAAAACCATCCCCCAAAAAAAGAAATGCAAGAAAGCAAAGTGGCTGTCTGATGAGGCTTTACAAATAGCTGTGGAAAGAAAGAATGCGAAAAGCAAGGGTGAAAGGGAAAGATATAAACAACTGAATGCAGATTTTCAGAGAATAGCATAAGGCCTTCTTAAATGAACAATGCAAAGAAATCGAGGAAAACAATAGAATGAGGAAGACTAGAGATCTTTTCAAGAAAATTGGAGATATCGAGGGAACGTTTTGTGCAAAGATGGGCGTGATAAAGGACGAAAAAGGCAGGGACCTAACAGAAGCAGAAGAGATTAAAAAGAGGTGGCAAGAATACACAGAAGAACTATACAAGAAAGATCTTAATGTCCCTGATGTCCATCCTGGTGTGGTCACTGACCTTGAGCCAGACATCCTAGAGGGCGAAGTCAAGTGGGCCTTAGGAGGCATTACTAACAACAAAGCTAGCGGAGATGACAGTATTCCAGCTGAGCTATTTAAAATACTAAAAGACAATGCTGTTCAAGTGCTGCACTCAATATGTCAACAAATTTGGTAAACTCAGCAGTGGCCATGGGGTTGGAAAAGATCAGTTTACATTCCAATTCCAAAGAAGGGCAATGCCAAAGAATGCTCGAACTACTACACAATTGCGCTCATTTCACATGCTAGCAAGGTTATGCTCAAAATCCTACAAGCTAGCCTTCAGCAGTACGTGAACCGAGAACTACCGGATGTACAAACTGGGTTTCAAAGAGGCAGAGGAACTAGAGATCAAATTGCCAACATTTGCTGGATCATGAAGAAAGCACAAGAGTTCCAGAAAAGCATCTGCTTCATTGACTATGCAAAAGTTTTTGATTGTGTGGATCACAACAAACTCTGGCAAATTCTTAAAGAGATGGGGATACCAGACCACCTTACCTGTCTCCTGAGAAATCTGTATGTGGGCCAAGAAGCAACAGTTAGAACCGGTCATGGAACAATCAATTGGTTCAAAATAGCGAAAAGAGTACGACAAGGCTGTATACCGTTACCCTGCTTATTTAACTTATATGCAGAGTAATATCATGAGAAATGCCGGGCTGGAAGAATCACAAGCCATAATTAAGATTGCAGGGAGAAATATCAACAGCCTCAGATATGCAGATGATACCACCCTAATGGCAGAAAGTGAAGAAGAACTAAGGAGCCTCTTGATGAGGGTGAAAGAGGAGAGTGCAAAAGCTGGCTTGAAACTCAACATTAAAAAAACTAAGATCATGGCATCTGGACTCATCAATTCCTGGCAAATAGAAGGGGTAGAAATGGAAGCAGTAACAGACTTGATTTATTTGGGCTCCAAGATCACCGCAGATGGAGACTGCAGCCATGAAATCAAAAGATGCTTGCTCCTTGGGAGGAAAGCTATGGCAAACCTAGACAGCATATTAAAAAGCAGAGACATCACCTTGCCAACAAAGATCCGCATAATCAAAACTATGGCTTTTCCAGTAGCAATATATGGCTGTGAGAGCTGGACCATAAGGAAGGCTGAGTGCCGAAGAATTGATGCCTTTGAATTGTGGTGCTGGAGAATATTCTTAGGAGTCCCTTGGACTGCTAGAAGGTCAAACCAGTCAGTCCTAAAGGAAATCAACCCTGACTACTCATTGGAAGGATTGATACTGAAGCTCAGGCTCAGATACTTTGGCCACCTAATGTGAAGAGAGGACTCTTTGGAAAAGACCCTGCTGCTGGGAAAGATGGAAGGCAAAAGGAGAAGGGGACGGCAGAGGATGAGATGCTTAGATAGCATCACTGAAGCAATGAACATGAAATTGAGCAAACTCCAGGAGGCAGTGAAGGACAAGAAGGCCTGGCGTGGTATGGTTCATGGGGTCATGAAGAGTGGGACACAACTTAATGACTGAACAACAAAATTCAAAGAGGCCCAAATGACACTGCCTCCACCCTGGAGCAGTTGCCCTCTTTCTCAGGGGGCAGATGGTTCTGAATGCCCTCCAGGAGGAGAAGCATTCACCCATGTTCCCACTTTATGGCATGCAAAAACAGCTTCATGTTTTAATTATTGTACTTTTATTGCTTTTATTGTCCTATGGGTAACTGTTTTACTATTAATTGTTTTATCAGATTGTTTTTACTGAATATTGTTTTATTCTTTTGTACACCTGTCTGAGGTCCTTTGGGAGGAAGAGAGATACAGTGGTTCTTGTTGTTGTTACTATTTTAAAGAGGTTGTTCTATGATCTGTCTGAAATGCAGATCAAGAGAAGGGATATTACGCTATCGGAAAATAAGTGTTTCGTCTCTCTCATCTGTCTTCAGGAAGACTTGAAAGGCCAAGTATGTATTGTCACCTAGCAAAATTGAATGCCTCTCCCTGCAAGGCACACTTCCTTCTGTTAAAGGAGTAGGAATCAAATAATAACACTTGGTAGTTATTGTGGCTCTAGGACAGAGGCACAGCCGATTCATTTGTGCACCACATTTTTTACCAAGAGATTGTGCTGAAAACAATTGTTCAAATACAAATATCACTGCATCAAATATATCCAATTACATGAATTCAGTTACAGTTCACTTGAAAAATACCAAGTTTAATTAAGCATAAAATAAATAATGTACATTAATGATGTCAAATAATAATAGCATATTCAATGGTTTGTATCTAGATACACCAAACAGAAAAAGACAGAAAAATGAAGCAAAGAAATTGGAAGTGCTTCATTTTTTTCAACCAGGAAGAGATTCATTGGTATCCCATGTCCTGAAACCAGAGGAGATGCTCATTTCCTTAGAATTCCCCTTCAGGCTAGCTAGGCAGCAGAGCATCAGGAGGCTCAAGATGCAAAGCTTTTTTGGTTCCAGGTGTGTGGAAAGCAGTCACCGACACCATGCCATGGTTTCTTTTGCCAAATTGGCTGGGAACATGCCACATGCTGTTGTAACTGTTTTCAAACCACAGTGGCTGGGTTTGCACAATAGACTAAACCACACAACCACATTATAACTTAGCTTGTGTGCAAACCCAGCTAATCCCTCTCTCCTTTCCTTGTTCCTTCCAGCAGCAGCTGCCTTGTGAGGTTTGGTAGGGCAAGGCATAGGGAAACAGCCAAGTTCCGACAGTAGACAGAAATCTCCGTTGCCCCTTATTGCTTTGTTTCAGACAGCCAAACTTTCCCCCAAGTGCTCTGGGCAGACAGGAGATATATTATTATAATCAGGTACTTTCCCCCACTTTTCCTTAGTTGATTCTGATGATGCTACCATCTGCTCCACCTCACTGCTGAGCTCATCATCTCCATCTGGTGGAGGGATCCCTTATACCAAGGAAGCTGTAGGAACCCCTCCGCCCTCTCCCTCTGTCAGCAGTGGGCTTTCAGGAACTGGGTAAGCACCTTTCAGTTTTATCAATATTTACATTATGGGCCTTTTGCTTTGCGATACTAATAACTGGGCAGAGTCCTTTAGTTTAGCATTTTTAGGTTAACTCAATTTCTTTGGCTAGCAGGCTGCACCAGGGCTTGTGTAGCGTGACAGGGTTAATACTTCAAAAATGGAAAGGCTCAGGATCCAATTTTGGTGGGGGCATAAAGAAGTGAGATGAATACTGTTAGCCTCTACAAGGCTTAAAGCACCCATTTCACCACTACATCTTTCCTGCAGTCCCCCCAAAAGGAAAAAAAAAGAGGAGAGGAGAGGAGCAGATTCAACCCCATCCACTCTAAGGAGGCCCAGGAGATTGCAAAAGGAGTGCTGGTGGATATGAGCTGCACATTTTGCACTTCTGGGCTAGTTCAGTTCTCCTGAGAAGATTGAATGATTTGAAGGAGTCATGACAGAAGGCAGATGAGCAAAAGTAGATACTTATCCAGTGAGCTTATTCTCACACTGTAGAAATGCCAGAGGTAAAGGACTACAGCTGGTCCCTCTGGATGGTATCTCTGTGCAGCTAGCACAGAGCCTTCTGCCGGAAGATCAGAATTCTTTGTTTGGGGACCACAGCAATATTGGCGCAGGAATGCGGCTCCATGAGAAAAGACTATCTATTGAGAAAAGACTATTGCATGGCTGGAGGCCATAAGAGGAATGTGATAATATCAAAGACTGGCTACAGTGACCCTGGGCTCTAAAGCAGCTACTTGAAAAAGGGCACGTCATCCTATTTATAAAGGTACATGTATAGCAGAATCCCATGATATAGGCTGACTCTACCGTTTCGGAGGACAAGGGAGTTACACATTTTAATTTTTGCTCAGAGGAAAAACTCTGTTCTGTAAAAACCAAAAGTAAACATTAACATTTAGCGTATGAGAGATCAGAATAGAACTCTTCAAAATACAGATAAACTTTTTAATGGCAGCATGTGATCTCTTCTTCTCTTATAGGCTGGAGTGGTACAGTGCCATCTACTCCTGCTGAGTGCATAACTTGATTCAGATGGTTTTTGTTATAACTTTGTTTTTTCTCTTCTTTCAGCAATTTGAGCCCTGGCGTGGAGGTGATGGGTCTGCAAGTGGACTACTGGACAGCTCAGGGGCCAGAGAAGAGAAAAGAGGCCGAAAAGCGGGAAATAGGCATCAAGAACACCCTGAAAAGCAACTTCCGCTCCCTGCAGGTCAGCCGCATCCCCAGTCCAGGGGAGCTCACCCCACCCAACACCATGGCTATGACTGTGGTCACCAAGGAGAAAAACAAAAAAGGTAACCAATTGTCTTAGAAGCCTTTTTTCAGGCTGCCTCAGCTTGTTTGCCTTTAGTCACCCTGAGTGCCCTATGGGTATACATTGATATAATTAATAAACAAAAACTGCTTGTGGTTTGACATGGTCTCTGGAATTAGCAACTTTGCTCATTAGTAGCTTAACTATAGTTTGGATTTAACTCTGTTGAGTCTTGCTCCTTTTCTTGACAGTGATGTTCCTGAGTAAGAAACCTAAGGAGAAGGATTTGGAACCCAAAAGCCAAGTGATTGAAGGGATCACCCGCCTAATCTGCACAGCCAAGCATCAAAACACCATGTTGCGTGGTAAGTAGATCAATTCCAAGTGCTTCCAAGTTGGGACCTATCATGGCAGAGTTGTCTTTCTAGTTGACCAGGCCAGAGCACAGGTCTCCACATGGGTCTGCCAAGGCTCTACACTTGCTTTCCCCAATCTGGTGACCTCCAGATGGGTTCCAGTCTCCATTTATCTGAAGGATGTCAATTTGAGGAAGACTACTTCACAAAAGAGCTACGGTTAAATTCCTTCACCAGCACCATCATGCAGTTTGTTGTTTACAAAATATGGCTCTTTTCTCATTTCACACATGTCACTACGTAGACATTTGAAACACTTTCTCCTGCCTTTATTGCTCCCAGAATGAATATGTTCTGTCATCTTTCTTGCAGTTTGTATTGATGGTGTGGAGTGGAATGATGTGAAGTTTTTCCAGCTTGCTGCACAGTGGCCGACACATGTCAAGCATTTCCCGATTGGCATCTTTGGCTACTCAAAGAGTGTGTGATACAAAACAAGCAGAATGGAAGATCCGGGCTCTGCCAGATAGACCAGAGGAGGGAGCATCCACTTCCTTTGCTTCTGAAGACTGACTGCCCATCCCAGAGCCCAACTCTGGCAAGGGCTCTACTTGCTCCATTTGTTCTGTGCAGGGAGCATCCCGATTTGCTTTATGTCTCACCCATGAGTTTTTTAGTTTAACGTGAACTTGGGTTGTAGGAAAGGGAAGGAAGACAGACGCACACACAAAAACACGGAGAGAAATGGCTTTTCAACACAAACTCTTGAGACTAGAATATCAGGCCTGTCTTCTCTGTTCATGTGACATCAGGAATGAAAGTGGCTGAGCAGGGTTGAACAGCTTCCCAAGTTGCTTGTGGAAGGTGGGACAGAGTTCCTTTCCATGCCTTGTCTAGCTGGCTTGGGCAAGAAATGGGAAGGCAGGTCCTCTCTAACTTGCTGCTACCTTGTAAATCTCTAGTGGGGAAATAAATGTGTGTTAACACCCCTCTTCTAGAATTGCTTAGCCAGGCTTGCCCAGAATTGTTCTGGACCAGTTGACCTTTGCCCACAAGTGCCACTCGGTAGTCCTCTTTCTCAGAATTCACCGAGGGCTCCTGGGTCTTGGTATCTTGTAGTTTTTTAACATGAAGCCGCTTTCCCCTGTCTCTCCTCTTATTTGGAGTGGAGCTGGCATCGTCTGACTTTTCACACCATTAGAATGTGTAGAGCAGAGTATCTAAAACAAGAATAAGGGGATGACAAATGAGACAAGCATAATTTCTGGATTTGCTCCAGAGGCTGCTTGAGAGGAGGTGGCATACGAGCCATTTTGTGTTGTTCCTACCCTGTTCAAACTGTTCTTAAGGAAGCAGCTAGAGGAATTGTTTTCTCCATTCATCAGCTGTGAGCACAACAGAATGAGGTGGCACATAACTGGACTTCAGCAAGGAGAAAATGGCCCAGGCTTTGCCATGAACCAGCAGGCAAGAGTACTCTTTCGCAGCAAAATAAAGGGAGGAATCATAGAATAGCTGGTTCTGAATGAACATCCTTCCAATGAAATAGAGGAAAAATCTTTGCTAAGCAGTATTGGGGAAGGGAAGATGGAATGGGGCAGGTAGGCTTAAGCTCTTCTCCAGAATGAGAAAATGTATCTTGAGGGACGGGGTTAGGCCATTTTCCCACCAGAAGTATTTTAGCTATGCGTAAATGTTGCATATTTGTTTTCTTTGCCTGTACCACGCTGCTGTGCCCTGCTGTATAGGTCAGGTCAAGTACTAATATCTAAAGCTCATGGAAGTGGTGGGGCAGGCTAGGTCCTCTCACCTCTATTCAGATGAAGAGAAAGGTGCTCTCATGTGATGGAACCAGCTTATGAATCAATACACTCCATTTATAGCCAGTATGAGTGCTCCCTTCCCCTTCCCCTTTCCCCAGACCAGCACTTTGCCTGAACAGGTCTCAGGGTAGTTACTAGATCCCCAAGTTGCATCACGTTCCACCTTCGCTGTGTTGTGGTAATAGATCTGTGGCACTGGCAGACTGATGAAGCTGGCAAGTATGAGATCCACTGGCAAGGTCAGGTGCAATGATGTGCAGGGCGGGGTAGACATAGAACTTTAAAATTGCTTATATTGATCAGGAGAGATTGAACAAGTGAGTATGTGAAAATACAGCAAGTGTCCGAAGGCAGCTACTAGTGCCTCCTTTCCTTCCCTAGCTGGATTCACAAATGTCCCCATCCATCCTCTTACCCCTAAATCATGCAGGCTCCAAAGGCCAGGACCTCTACCTTCCTGGAGCTTGTGTCACTAGAACTGCCAAACCAACGTCCCCTGCCTTGAAAGTGTATCCTACCGAACTTAAGAGACCTAAACTGTGGTATTGCGCCTGCCTGGCGAATGCAGCTGCTCGTGGTTAGGAGAGCAGGGATGGTGGGTAAATCCCATTTTTTACAAGATTCTATTTTTGTTAATGTAAGGTTGCTTTCTGGATTAATTTTAATAAATTAATGCTGGTACCATTGTGATTGAGAGCATCAACTTGATTTTATTCTGCTTGGAATTCTGGTTTGTTCTTCTTTGTGATTTAGAGGCGCAAGGCATCAGCCAAAGAACGTCACAAGAGATCTTGAGATTTGGATTTGCTTGAATACTTGGGTTTTTTTTTCCTGGAATATTCTCTAAAACAGAATATTCTAAAACATTAGAATACTCTAAAACAGAATATTTTTCCTGGAATATTCTCTAAAACAGTGTTTCTCAACCTCAGCAACTTTAAGATGTGTGGACCAACTCCCAGAATTCCCCAGCCAGCCATGCTGGCTGGGGAATTCTGGGAGTTGAAGTCCACACATCTTAAAGTTGCTGAGGTTGAGAAACACTGCTCTAAAAAGTATGGAGAATTTAAGAAACAGGCATGAAAGGAGGTCAACCTGAAGAAAACAAACCAGTTCAACTGGCAGCTTCAGATCTTTGTGTACAGTTAAGCAATGCTACATCCCCTTACTGTGCCTATTCAGACATCCCTATTCAATGACTGGGGATACAGGTAAAAGAATATGGCCTGCTACTCTAGCAGCTCATGACCGAAGTGAATGACTAAGTCCCATTATATTTCCTTATCTGCTTCTTTTTGAACCAGGATGACATAATCTTTTGGAGGGCATGGGCAGCATTTAGTCTTGAACTGACATGTTGGAACTACATGCCAGGACGTTGGCAGGATCAGCATAAGAACTGTGTTTAACTTATATATGGTTAATGTGGCTGCTTCCCATGTTTTAATGAATATTATCTACCTTTAAAATTACAGTTCAGCAGCAATTATTGAATGGACTCTTAAGAGCTGAAGCAAAGGCTTTTCATGAGGCCCTGTGGACTTACATGCTCTGTTTTAGATCTATAAAATTGTCCAGCACCATTGGGAGTCAGGCAGCATATATTATTAAATAATCTGTTTAAGTTTTGCACAAGAGTGGAAAGTGTAATGAAATCGTTGCATCAATAGTGGACAATTTGTGGCTATGGGGATACATACAGTCCTCAGCCTCTTTTCACAATTGCACTGTCATCGGACTGCTGGGAATAGCAGGCTGGCTCTCTTGGCAGGGAGGAGAGAGAGAGAAAGAGAGAGAAGAAATGAGGCTGTTGCAGAACTTCCGCATCCAATCTTCTTTTGACTGTACTAGCCTGCATTGGTTATGGTTCTATTGCCAAATAAATGCAGCCCTCCATGGGGAAAAATATAGCTTATTCCTGCACAAAACACATGCTCAGAAGTATATGATGTTATTATTGCTGCAAAAAAGAAAATAAGGCAATAAAAGCCATATCTGGTATTTAAATCTCACCACTTGTACAGAATACAATTGGGAGGGGGGCAGGGGAGGTAGGAACTGTTTTGAAGGAAAGCATAATTGCCTTGGGCAGGAGGTTGGACTAGAAGACCTCCAAGGTCCCTTCCAACCCTATGATTCTATGATTCTATACTTTAGAAATAAAAAATAAATCCTGTGAGGATTTTGTACTAAATCATCATACTCCCCAATTCCATCACTTGTAGTCCCTTCTGGTTCTCTTATGCCTGATCCTATTCTGTGGTGAAATTGAATATTGCTAAAAACTATCTCCAAAGGAAGGAAAAGTGTGTCAAGAAAAGTACTATTGAGTAGGAAGAGATCTAATATGAAAAAGCTCTGTGCTGGCTGCACAAGAATTAGTCATACCTGAGCAGCTAAAAGTTGCTTTCTATGAATGTTAAATTCTTGCAGTTGTTCTTCCACCATCTAAAGAATTCTCTTTCCATTCCCTGCATGCGGAAAATGGGGGCATGTGCAAAAGGCCTGCTGGAACATATAAAGTAAAGCAGTTCCTATCTGCTGTTTATAATTTGCTAAAGGTAGAAGTGAGCTGTTGGTCTTGTAAGCCAGAATCACTTGTTCATGCTAAACCATGCACCACTCTGTTTGTAATTCAAAAAGCCACATTCTGCATATTGCCAAATTTGTCTTTATTTGGAATTTGGCAATTGATACAGTTCCAAGATTTTAGATACATAAGAAAGAACTGAAGTGGAAGGCAGCTGCATTAGGCACCAGGTAGATTGAAGTATAAACCATGGAAATGTCAGCATCAGAAATACTACTCAGCAGGAACCTCCATCTCTCATTTTCGTAACTCAAGCGATCTTCTGCTGTAGTGTGAAAAAGTAAAAAGCCCCCAACCAATTCTTTCTCATAGTGAAATAAGCAACTACTTGCTTATAATATGCAAAATGCAAGTAGATAAATCATCTGAAGTTGTATGCTACAGATAGGTTTGTGAGCTCTGAATAAAAATAAATTTCTCAGTTTCAAGGCTAAGGAAATGGAAAAAGTGCCTGATTTTTCACTTTGATCTACAGCTTCCTTTTATCCAATCTTTATTAAGTAACTCTTACTAGGCAGGGATGCAAGAGACTAAATAAACACAAGGTGATAACAGAAATGCTAAGAACTTGTTCTTTACTAAGGACTGAAGGGTGTTTTTTTCTAAATAAATGATTGTGGATTACAAAAAGAACACAGTCCTTGTTTAACAGTAGAAAAGAACTGCAAATAGATGGAAAAAGTGCATTCCTTAAGGCCAGAGGCATGCATCAAAGACTCTTTCTAAAGAGGAGGATGGATACCAACCATCCATCATACAATGAAGGGGATTTCACTACATTCTGTGGCAACCTGACAGTCTGGGAATAGGAAGATGCACATGGGGGGCAGGGCGGGGGGAGGATGTTTTGAACTGCCTGGTTTTAGAATTAAGCCACCTTGCTCAAGCTGTACAGGAAAGAATGTGCTGACTTACTACTCAGGTTATGTCCCATAACTGCAGCCAGGCAGTGTGAGAATAGAGCCAGTTGTTTTTGGTAAGAAAAAAAAAAATAGTGGAAAACTGCTCTGTGCAACAACTTGGTCAGTTCTTCTTTCCAGCTTTTAATGTTGGAGCATTCTGTTCTCCTTTTAAAAAACCAGTAGGAAGAACAAGAACCACACAAGAAGCTCTCCACTGCCATACTAAGCAGAAACTAGTGCTTTTAAAAAAGCAAGAGCAATTTTCAGTCTTACCTTCCTAGCTTGTCACACACACCTACCAGGATCCAATTTTATCTAAATGTAGAAAATGTCTGTTTCTTCTCCATACAAGGCATACTGGGCACTTTTTTGATCTGCACAGTCTGAAATACTACTTGAGGCTGGTTCTTTGGCATTGCTGTGGTTGGGATATCTACAGATACATACTGTAAAAGTTGTGGAAGGTTTTCCTGGCGCTGGACAAAACCCTGATTTAGCAAATACAAGATACAGGACAGAACATCAGCACTGCTGCAGACATTTCTCAAGAAGTTTGAAGGTGAGCCACATTTCTGTTTGTGGAAGGCATCAATTACCTGGGAGAGGCAAAAAGAATGAATGGAATTATTAGTCCTCAGGTTATGACCACTCATTCAGAGACCATTCAAAGTTACAACGGTGCTGAACGAAGGGGACTTATGACTGGTCCACAAAGTTGCAGCCATTGCAGTGTCCCCGTGGTCATGTGATCATGATTCAAGTGCTTGGCAACCAACTCACAATTATAACAATTGCAGCATCCCGTGGTCACGTGATTGTCATTTGCAACCTTCCTTGCTGGCTTCCCACAAACAAGTCAATGGGGAAGCCAGCAGGAGGTTGCAAGTTGCTCTTGCTGCCTTTTTCGCACACTCCATAGCACCTGCCCCCCCCTCCCATGGCACCCACCTGTGCTCCGGAGTGCCTGCCCATGGCACCTGTCTGGCCCCTGCGGCACCCGCATACCCGCCTGTTCTCTGTAGCACCTGCCTGCGGCACCCACCCTCCCACCTGCAGCTTTTGCCCACTGGCCTGCTTGCCTGGGACTCCCACCTCTTCCCACATCATTCTCACATGAGGTCCTCAGTTAACATCCCGCACGGTCTTGGGGTTACAAGGACCTGCTGTCACTAAGTAATGTGGTCATGTGACACCACGCTTTATGACTGCATCGCTCAGTGACAGAAATTTCATTCATTCATTCATTCATTCATTCATTCATTCATTCATTCATTTTATATAGCCGCCCATCTCAGACCCGTGACTCTGGGCGGCTAACAACAACAATTTCCGGTCCCTATTGCTGTTGTAACCCAAGGACTACCTGTAGCCTTTCTTTGGATTACCAGCTGGGCTGAGTAAAAGGTTAAGTCCCTGTAATCTATACCTTGAACACCAGGCTGTCGATATGTATCTCTTTCTCCTCCTTCAGGATCTGGATGAGGAGGGAGCAGATGAAGTTCCTTTTCTTCTCCAAAGCATGGCATACTTTTTCTTCCACATTCAGGTCCATTGGTTTGGGCAAGAGCCACAGGCACTGACCAGACACATGACCTAATGCCTCCTCATTCAGTCTTAAAATACCTAGCAGTCAAAGAACACTGGAGCTTAGAGAAGCAAACACATGCTGACCTTCCTGAATTCAGTTGCCTCTTGTCATACCTAGCTAGAAAGCTCTCTTGTTTCATAACTAAAGCTGGTAAACCAAGTACTCCATGGGAGCAGCCCAAAGTCAGAATTCCACCCAACTTACTAGGGTAATTTTCCAAAAGGACAAAATCCTCACTCCTCTTACAGAAAGTTCCTCCCTACTTACTCTGCCTCTGGGTGAGGATCCCATTCTCCTTTGTCAGCGGTTTCAGTGCATGACCTAGGAAGACAGGGGAGAGACCTGTGACTTCTAATAGCGTCTCCACAGAAACTTCCTGAAACCAATAGAAGGAAAAATAAAGTTGAGTATGCAGAGAAAGAGAGGAGAATGCTGTGACATCCAGTCTTTAGACCCATTCTGAGAAAGATCTTAAGTGCAATGAAATTCCCACTTCCAAGATTTTGATCAGTGCAGTAAACTACAGACAAGAGGAAGAGATCCTGGCAAAAGGATTCCCAGAATAGCACACACAGAATCAATTCAGCCTCACCAAGATTTCAAAAAATAACACCCAATTCAGAGTAACACTTTTAAACTTCATACTGCAGATCATACTGAGATTTAAGATTGTAGTACATTTCAGGATTCTTAGCTGTCTCAGAATAGACAAACTCTCATTGAAACTGGTTTTGTAAATCTAAACATTTTCAATTAATTTGGGAAGCAAATGTCTACAGCTGTAAAATAAGAAAAGCCAGAAGCTGCTTCCAGCCTGAATCAGGCAAACTATCTGGCTGAATACAAGTTGATGAACAAAGGCCACTGATTCAATGCCCTGCTGGTACTTCCCACCATTCAGGGAAATGTAGTTTCTCTTATAAAAAGGAGAAACTACATTTATCTGCATAATAGAAAAATTGCCTCAAACTGGAGTACATCCAGAGTCAATTTACAACTGTATCCTTTGTATGTGTGTGCGTAAAACCCATGGTGACTGCCTGGACTAGTCCCTGCAGTTTTCTTGACAACATTTAATTTGCCACTGCCTTCTTCCTACAGCTGAGATTGATTGGCCCAAGGTCACCCAGTTGGTTTCATGCCTAAGGTGGGACTAGAGGTCACGGTCTCCCAGTTTGGCTTGGTGCCTTAACCACTATACCAAACTGGCTCTCATAACTGTATCCAAGTGCACAATAAATTCTTGGGATTAGCAAAGATCCATTTCCATGTTCAGTGTAAAATTCAGGGGGTGATTTTTTTTTAAAGGAATGTTTTTCCTTCTATAAGCCAAAGAAAATGGGGGGGGGGGGGGGGAGTTACTTTAATGGTAAAGTTCATATTTTGCTTATAAAGATTCATTCTCTGGCATCTCCAGCTAAGGCAAGACAAACTCAGAGTGTCAAGCACGCCAGGCAAAGGGACCAGTGGTAATGCTTAGATTAAAGCAACTTTCTAGGGAAAGAGAGCCCTAGGAAAAAGAAGGCAAGGACAAACCGCTTCTGAAAAATGCAGGGAGCAGTTGCCAAGACTCAAAAATGACTTGAAGGTACAACTTTTCAATGTGTATGTGACATATTATTATACTTCCAAGTTTCTATACTTCAACTACAAAATATGTAAACATTTTAACATGTTGCTATTACATGTATTTGCAATTTATACTCATATTGTGGTGCACAAATTTGTACTTGGTTTGGGAAAAGCTGCATAAAACAATCTTTTTCCCACATATGCCATGTCAGAAATTAGAGGAAACATTGGTCAGGACCTCAGCACTGTTGAAGCACAGAAGGATGTACATTTGCAGGGTGGACACCTGCAGGATGCAGCCCTGGTACCCCAGCTCAGCATGGCCCAGCCATGTCCACTGTAAGTGTGGTGGCTTTGTATGCTCCAGCCCAAGGCAGCTCCGACCTGCAAGAGATGAAAAGCTCAGTCACAGAGAAACACTGCCAAGACTGCCAACGTCAGTCTCCCCTGCATACTGAAATAGCTCATCAAGAATAGAAGTCAAACCATTCTAATCTTTGACATCTTTCATCTCAATCTTACATTCAAATAGCTTCATAATGTTTGGGCAATTTCATCGACATGTGTAGCTTTCAGGGGATCAAGGGGCTAGGCTGGGGTCCCCAACTTTTTGAATCAGTTAGCACATTTGGAATACTGAGCCCATGTTATGAACACTCTCACAGCATGGAAAAGAAAGCATTAAGCTGCAGCCATCCTCCACTTAATTTTCTAAGAATATGAAGGATTTAGAGACAGTTTGAACTAAGGGTTATAGTCTACATGGTGTGCAAACTTCCCTTTTTCTTTAATTAAGAACATTTTTAAAAAATGAAATTAGGGCAGAGAATTCAGCAGGTGCAAAGCAATGTGCTGGCAGGCATACTATGACCCTACACTGCCATACTGGGAACTCAGGGGCTAGGCCATTCCCTGCCCTTCACAGCAGTTGGATATCATAATGCTGGTGCTGGATCCAGACAGAACCAAATCTGATGTTCACTTTTTAATTAGCTACTAATTCCTGAAATCATACAACTGGTCAGCTCTTCCAGAGAAGATAAATCTTTAAGACTGCATCTCTAAAAATCTGCCCCAACTCTCTGTCATTTCTCTATCATTTCTGGGTGAAGTGATATTGATTTGCTCACTATCAACTAAGCTAGAGAGAAACAAGAAGGATCTAACTCAACTTGGGCTCAGGACAGCTCCATACTCACTCTGGATGTAGAAGTCTGCAAACTTGCTCAAGTGCTGACTGAGGAAGGATGGGAAAAACCTGATAGGCTCCTTCAGGTAGCAGAGTGGAGAGATGGTCCAACAGAAGGGAGACAAGGCCAATACCTTCACCTCCGCCTCTTCTTCCTCTGAGAATGACTTCTCCTGCATCATCTAGGAGCAAAACAGATCCAGTATCAGGTTTATAGCTTTTGGACACAGCAGAATATTCTACATAGCAACAACTGGAAAAAAAGATGTGAGAGGGAAAAAATGCCTTGACTTCAGATATTTTAGCTCTAGGGGAAGCATTCATTTCCTGCTCACCTCTCCCTTTCCCTCTCCTTTGTGTCTTCCATGCTGATCAACTTCCAGCAAATGCTTGTCAAGCTGCTGGAGCTGAAAAAGGCGGAACTCTTGCTGCCGCTGCTCTAGCTCACTCAAGTTCTTCAGCATCTGTTGAGGGTAATGACTGGGGAAGCAGAGACCAATATGTTCTACCACAGCAGACTCTAGCCATGTATTGCCTTGAGACAGAAGACGTTCTCCTAGATAGTATCTGAAGAGACAAGGAACTCTGGGTGAAGTGAAAGATAGAGCTCTCCCTTCAGCTCATACTCATTCCTATACCTCCACTGACCCCCATCAATGAGCTATAGGCCTGTTTAGTTCATATGCAAGAGCCAGACTGCCCTCCCCCACTCCTGCCCCATTATCCCTCAGAATAAAGCTAGTACTGCACTTGTGTTTTTGAGGATGGTTTCATCCAGACTGAAGTGTTTCACCACTATTGCCCAAGAACTTGCAGCCTGAGATCTGTCTCCTTTGTTTGCAGGTGCAGTGAACTCTTATTGCCTTTCCTTTTTTCCTGTCTATAAAAATCCTCACCGATAGAAATGTTCAAAGATGTTGGCTAATTCCAATTCTGCCAGGAAAATGATGGGCTCAAGGTTCTGTTGCAGGTGTTGTACGTTCTCTACAGTAGCTGAATCTGTCCAGCTGTCCCGGATCCACAGGTCAATGTATCGGGCAAACTTCTCGCTCACCTGAGGTCATAGAAAAGGAGGTGCCAGATGACCCAGGGAAGAGGAGGTGCTCTATGGCACCCTCCATGAAAAGGGGAGATTGAGGAAAGGAATGTCACCCTCCCAACTAGTAGATATAGCTCCAGGATCAGTGCAAAAAGAAACATCAGCATGTCTTTTGCCATCTAAGGGACTCAGCTAGCATTATAATATCAAAGGCTATGAAATAAAATGTCACTTGAAGCTGAAACTGCTAAAAAAGTAATGAGAGTAGCTCTGGCAGTAGAAATTTGCAACAGAGGTCTGGATTGATGACCCACAGCCACTTCCTTTGCAGTGGTAGGTTCAAAGGCAGGGATGCACATGTGGATTTTGAGTGCTATGCCAGGGATTGCAACCCAAAAAGTAATGTATGAGGTGAAAACTAAGTTTGATTTTGTGTACATTACATTTATACTTACATTTAATCAAAATGAAATATAATTATGTGATTGCATTCCATCCTTATATTTAATAGAGTTTCCTTTGGGTTACATTAAAAGTTACAATTTAGTTATGACAGAGAAAGCACCACCTGCACCATTTTATTCGAATGAAAGTACTAGTCAAACAAATATAGAAAAGCTTCAAGAAAAACCACTTAGTCACACAATTCTTAGAAGTAGCATCTGACAGCTAATTTTATAGAATGCATCCTAATTTGATATAACTCTGATATCTGATGATCCTGTATCAGTGGAACTCAGAGCAAGGAAGGGCTATAAATGAGGCTATAAAAATAACAGAAAGGTGTTAAAGAAGACAATGAACAGATATTGGGAGTATCATTTTACCTATTTAAAATTATCTCAGGAAAAATATAAACTGATAACGATTTTGATACAAGAAGATCTTAGAATTTGGGAGGAAAATGGTGTTATCTCAAGCTATCTACTCATAAAACTTTGTCAAGTATGAGGTATGAAAAATTAAGCAAATATGAGATTGGGAAGACTATAAAATAGAAAGTCACACTGAAGCCACTTTGCTATCCTAAATGAGCAGCTCAACTCCTTCTTAATGCGTGTGGTTCAGAAAAACTTACAGTATTTAGCAAATAATTTATAAGCCTTATAAAGAAACATGCTAATTATATGCGAGCATGGTGCCATTCAAAAGAAACTTTGTAAATTTCTGAAATTATTTTTCTTGTTTTAACCTATAATAGAATTGTGTTTCAGTAAATCATTCTGCCTCACAGAATACTTTAAAGGTAAATACTTTGTGTTTAAGGTGACAGAGAAACGTATGTGTTCAGGAAGGTTTGGCAATATATTTAAAATCCTAAGTATATCCTGTAAATTTTTTCAGGGAGCAGATCTGGCCTTGGGACTCAGGTTTCATACCTCCATTCTAGGGAGGCATTTTAGTCCCCAACCATCCATCCCTTACTCACATGGACAGCTGTCAAGAAGGGGAGCTGCAACAAGCCTTCAGAGAAGCCATGGCACAAGGCCAACCAGAAGGACGTCTTCTGCCCAAACAGCTCCTCCATGGCAGTACGGAGGTGCCGGTAGATGCTACAGTATTGCTCCACAAAGTTAGGGGTCTGCCAGGAGGACTTCAAGAACTGTTTCACCTGGAACAGAAGCATATGCAGTATTTTAAAAACATAACCTTTCGATCTGGTTCATGGGGCCATACTCAAGGTAGCCTTTTGCAATGCCAAGTCTTTTTTCATACAAGACAGATTTTTCACAGCTGACTGCTATTTTGGAATGTTCTACCTACATATCAAGTTTTCTGTCTATCTGTAACCACCCCAGAGACCCAAGGAACGCACTGTGTTTTCATTTCACGATAAAAATAAAACCACCTAACTTACTGGACAACAAAGCCTAAAGCAGAGACACTCTTTTCCTCTGAGAGTTTGGTGTCAAATCAGCCTTTCTTTGAAGTCTCTGGAGTCCTGATGTAGAGTCCTCAAAACTCCTTAACTTTCAATACTATAGCACACACACATGCACCATAGATAAACATGATAATAAATAATGTAAGCACAAAGCCCAAACAGTTTGCATCAGCAGATGCAAAAGCCCTGTATCACATCACCCTACTTGAAACATAGAGTCACACTCCTATTGCTGGACACCATCTTTCAGCCACCCTTACCTGCTGCTGCACAACATCTTTCCAGCACTGTGTGATGCCTATCAAACTGGTGGATTTCTTCATTGTGGCCTTTACAGCTCCTGATCTCAATTCCTTGTTCTTGGCATTCTTCCGATCTGAAAAGGGAAATTTACACAGCATTTAGGGAGGCTTCTGGGACAGAGAGGCAAGAGTCCCAAGTACCTCTCTCCAATTTTCTGAGTCCTTTAAAGTTTTCCTCTAATCAAGAATGGCTTGCTACCCCCCTCCCCAACAGTCCTTCTCTAAGAGATCCCTCAACAAAATGCTGCCTGTTCTTGTTTTGCCAATATGACCATACAATATATTCAAGGAATCCAACTTTATTATCATCCCTTTCTCAGCTCCATGAGGATGATCTGCTCATTTTACACTTTATTGTCCCATGGAAGAACACTCACTGCATTTAAAAGGAGACTTCAGTTCTTCGGGCTCAAGGCCACTGGGGTCCACATGTACCAGCAGATGGCTCAGACGCCGAACACGGGAATTGAAGATGATGCTCTGGCTTGTGGCATTCTGGGCTGCCTTCAGATTTTCCAAGTATTGGCTTAGGAGCCAACACATAGGGCTGATACCACTGGGGTCTGGAAAGCCAGAAAAACAAAAAACCAGTCAACAGGGTTGCTGGGAAAGAGGAAGGATGGATAAGGCTGCAAAGGCTGCCAAGACTTGTGCTAGCAGGGGAGCCCATACCTGGAGAAGTGATTCTCTGCACCAAGGGGGTGATCAGGGCCTCCCAACAGGTCTTGCCCAGAGCTTGGGCAGCTTTGTCATCAGGAAGGAAGCGATTGGCAAATAGTTGCTCATGGCACAAGGCACTGTTCAACCTGCAATGGGAAAGGGGTGCAGACTGAGCTTTTTATTTTGGGGAAACCCCCCAAGAATAGGTACACATAGATTCAGTACTCTAAGGCAAGTAAAAGGGATATAATGAGGGAGGACAGGAGTTTGGATAATGTGAGGGATATTAATAAACAGGATAAGGAGATAAAAAGGTATCTTGAGAATAGTGACTCTCTCCCACTACAGCAGGGATAATCCCTGCCCATCATAGTTTGTGTCCTAGGAAAGCATTCAGAGACAGACTGCTGATCCCCAGGCCATCTCCCCACCTCCAAAGGACAAAAGAGTTCCATTAGGAAAGGCCTGACCTGTTGAAAAGTTGCAGCAACTGCATCTGATCTGCTGAAATTTCTTGACACCAAGTGCGTGCTTTGGTAGCATAGAAGAGGTGTGTGCGCCGGCACAGCTGCTCCCTGAAGATGGGCCAGAAGGTAGGCTTGGGGCCCAGCACTTCGATGCCACGCACACGTGTGTCAATGCCACCCTGGGGACAACACATGGCACTGCTCTAGCTCAGACTTCTCCAACCTGGCATACTCCATGTGCCTGCTTCCTTCCCAACTACACCAGTTGCTCTCACTGTTGGAATAGAGGGAAAGCGCACCTACCTACCTGCTGGCAACGCTTAATCTTGATCTGTACGATGGGCCAGAAGCGGGTCATGTTCTCCAGAAGGATCACTCTGGTAGATAAAGGTGGGACATTTACCTTTGCGGAGAAAAGAGGAAGGACATCAATTGTGTTATGAAACGTTGATGATGATATGGTGAAAATTCCTATTCTTCAGATAGAAAAAAAAAAGAACAAGAATCCAACTCCTGACTGAAATGAAGCAAAATGTCCATTCACAAAAGCCTTTAACAAACAGGCCTTTCAGAGTAAAAAAAAAGTCAGCTTCTGTGAAAGGAATTGGAGAGACTGCAAAAGTCTGAGATTTATAAACTCAAGACTCTAAACAGCTCTATAAACACAACATTTTGAGCATGTCCCAGTGTATCTGAATATCCCCAATAGGGTAGTTAAATAAAAGTTCAAGGTCACAGAAATGCAGGCTATCAATCATCAATGAACAGAATGCTTTCTGTATAGAATTTAAAAGCATTTGTATAACTTCTATCTGAATGAATTACATCTGAAGTTAAACGGTGAGGTGGACAAGTTTGCTGATGACATCAAATTATTTATCTGAAGGAACAGTGAAAAACTCCAAACTCTGGCCTTTTCAAACTTAGGGCTCAGGCTTTAAAATAGCAAATGTGATTCCCTGTGTCAGACTTCACACCAGGACACAGCAGTGAATCCCAGCTCCCCAAACACCGAAGCCCTTAGTCAGCAATTGGTTTATCTTGGCAGAAGACTCTCCATCGGGACTTGACTAGATTAAAATCTATTCTACAGACTGGAATTACACACAGCTTGTGATTTGCCCTCTGTGGTACAAGGAAATCAGAGCTTATCTATATGTTTGTGCTCCAGACTTTAAACTGTAGACCAGTGTTGTCCAAACTTGGCCACTTTAAGATGAGTGGACTTCAACTCCCAGAATTCCCCAGCCAGCATGGCTGGCTGGGGAATTCTGGGAGTTGAAGTCCACTCATCTTAAAGTGGCCAAGTTTGGACAACACTGCTGTAGACGCTTTCCTTGCCCTCACAAGTTAACGGATATTTGGTTGTGGTGAGGCTGGCCTTGGGAGACAGCAGAATTGTTTGACATCCTGGTTCCCTCTAGCCTGGCTGATTCTTGCTTTCTCCCATCTCAGCCCTTACATGGTGTGAACAACTGTAGAATGATGGCTAAACATTCTAGCATTATATAGCTGATGATATCTGAGTTAGTGGTTAATATCTAAGAATGGCATCTTGGGATAGGGTGAGTAATTTAATGGCAACATCAATTCAGTGCACATAAACGCTAATCCTGTGTTGGAAATAATCAAAACTATAACTGCCAATGTATAATATCTTTCTATAAGTGCATAATCTACCTACCCTTAAAAATTGCTCTGATCTTATCCCCCTGAAGGGTGTAATGCACAAAGGCTAACTAAAATGATAAATGAACTAGGAAGGGGACAACTTACTAAAAATAGTAGGTGGAGGACAAAAATGGAGACAACACTACATATACTCAGACTCAAGAGCATCATTCTAAATGATTCAGGACAGACAAAAGGGAGGATTCACACAAGAAATTGCTAGCGCCGGATGAGTTTGAAAGGGGATTAGACAAATATACAGGGGATAAAGCTATCAACAGCTGCCAGTAACAAAAACAATGGCAATATGCTTTTTACCAGTTGCTGGGAAGCATGAACTGAAAGATGCTGGACTTTCACATCCTGCTTGTTGGCTTTCCACTAGCAGCCAGTTGGCCATTCGGGACAAGGTAGGCCTTTGTCTGATCCAGCAGGACTCTGTTCCCACTTCCTGTTAACCTCTCAGGCTATATTTAAAACAGCTAAATTGATTCATTTACGCCATTAAGCCTCACCCCCAAAGGCAAGGTTCTTTCTTCTATGAAGAACAGTGAATCACTCACAGTAATCACTAACTTTTAATTGTATATTTATTTATTGTTTTAATTGTATATTTATTTATTGTTTTTAATATGTTGTGAGCCGCCCAGAGTCCCCCATTGGGGGGAGATGGGCGGGGACAAGTTTAATAAATAAATAAATAAACAAACAAACTTGCGAGAGAGAGAAAAAAGCTGTCCCACTGAAAAGCAGCTGGAGGGTACAGAAGTCCACCTGGAGAAACGGAAGGAGGGTTTCTCACAACTTTCGCTGTTCTCCACATACATAGATGGATCATCACCTTATACTTGTATATTCAGAGGAAAATATATTCTTGTTTCAGCACTTACATATACATGTTCTCTTTGTATCTCCTTCCCCTTTATGGCTGGGAAACTTATACTTCAAGTGAGCTGTTAGCTTTAATCATGGTTTGTTGACTAAGCCTTAATAACTGAATTTACACATTGCATAAAGAATAAATCATAGTTGGCATACCATCTGGACTTACACAACAAACCAAGCCAAAACTAATGAATCATACTGGAGCATAACATCAAAACGAAGTCAGCATGGGTTTTATAAGTGGCTATGCAACCCTGGCAGCCATTTTGTGGTTCTCAGCACTTTTTAAAAATGCCAGATGTGTTCATGAGACAAAGACACTAGAAATCTTTCATCTATCCAGGCAATGGTTCTCCATCATCTGCTATTTGTTCCTATTAAATGGTTGGTAGGTTGGATTAGGGTTGGGAAGATGCAGATTCAGATCTCCACATTATCTTTAATGCGTGACTTCTGGCAAGTCACTTCTATCAGTTTAAACTATTACAGAGTTACGCCTACCATCTCAGATATAAAAATGTATTTATTTATTTAGATTAGATGCTGCCTGACTCTGGCTGCTCACAATTTCAAACAAACAACAATATACAAAATATAATATTTTTTTAACTGTTGTACGCCACTCAGAGTCACTTTGTATGAGATGGGTGGCTACATAAATATGATAGATAGATAGATAGATAGATAGATAGATAGATAGATAGATAAATATAAAATATTCCAAAAACCAACAGCCATTCAGACAATACACTCTAAATCCAAAAGCACATCTGACAAAGGGGCCACATCAGCCCTACCCAAGGCCTGGGAGAACAAAGCCTTCTGGAATACCATCAGAATGGGAGTGAATCTCTGAGAGAATCTCCTTCCAGAGAGCAGGTGCCATGACAGAGATGGCTTGTGCCCTGGGTCCCAATAAATGATACTGCTTAATTGAAGGGACCCATAGCACCCAACTCTGCCAGCTCTTACCAGACAGGCAGAAGTCATGGGAGACAGGTGATCCCTCAAATACTCTGGATATAGCATGATGCAGACTATACGGGATATTGATGTAATGAATGAGTGACTCTTGGCCTCACAAGGTAAACCAGATAGGAATCACAACCAGATGAGCTAATTCTACTTTATTGTAAAGCTACATTGACAGAATCCTCCAAGTCTGAAAGTACAATGCTCCCCCATCTCCTTTACAGACTGAGAAACTAGGGAGAGTCTCTTCTGAGCTCTTGCCCTGTCCACTATCCAGCTGTGGGCTATGCTGTTTCTTATCTGACCGTTCCCTAGGTAGTGTCTCTTTGCCCAGTCTCCCAAGTTCTTTCCCACATATCATTATAGTGACTGAACCTGGACCCCTCTGCAAGCTTCATGCAAAAACTATAGTCCTTCTTCTGAAAAGTACTCCTTAGAGTGGGAATCCTTGCAAGGCAGGCTGAAGAGGTCTGTGCTCTTCCCTCTGGCCATGGAAGCCTAGGTTATTGGGGAAGTCCACAGGACTGACCATATTGAGCTTGGTGCTGATGCTGGAAGTGCTCTCTCCTGCCATGACTATAATCCGGGCTGGCATGTAGCTGGAATCCTCGCTGGCCACCAGTAATGACATCTGTCTGTACAAGCCAAGAATAGCAGTTTCAGGGTAAGAACCAAGCCCTTGCTGAAAAGCCATTTTTTCTCATAATGTAAAGGCATACCTGTCTTATTCCATATGAGCCACCCCATTTGCCCAGGCCTGACTGAATAATAAAGCCAGAATTCCACTTGGCATCTGACCCATAATGATGTTTCTGTTGATCCCCAAAGGACCTATTAGATACTTCCAGTAAGGAAACAAGAACTTATTTTTGTGTACTCTTTCCTCTTAGGGGACATAGGCAATATGACATAAATGCTATTCTCTTATTATGCCCATAAGGTACAGGAGCAGAAAAAAACCTTTGCCCATCAAAGCCCAAAGGTTCCTTGCCCCAGAGCCCTCTTGCTGGTTCATGCATACACTCACTGGATTATGACACCATGATGGATGTAAACATTGATGTAGTGGGAGCCAGTGCTGCCATTTGACTCCCAGTAGGTATTGGCATTTCCATCCACTAACTTGTTGGCCTGTTGAGAGTTGGAGGAGACTTCTACTCTCTCCCAACACTTGTCTTCCTTCACTTCAGTGCTGCAGCCTGTGCACAAAAGAAAAGATTGAAGAAATCTAGGCTGGGCATAAGCTGGAACAACCTCTGAAGTAATGAGTTATCTTAAACTCCCAACACTAACAATATGCTCACCATGACAAAGATAATGCAGAAATACATCAAAAAACGGGACATTGATAGGCTGATGGCTATGCCTGTGTTCTTCTATCTGACCTAGAACCATCTGTAAAGTGTGTTGGAGAAGAGACAAAAGAAAAAAAAGCCAAGGTATAAAGTTAAGTTGGCCAAACAATACAGCAGAATTATGCTGGAAAAAAGAATCCTGAATTAAGACTGAGAGGCAGGGCTTTCCTGAATTGTTGGACTTTCAGAAATATTGGACTTCACATCCCATCATTCCCAGCCAGCACTGCTAATGGTCACAGTGCCTGAGTATAGGAGTTGTAATCTGACCTATGTGAAGACTATCCAGTTGGGTAAGGCTATCCGGAGGCACTGTGAGATTGCTTTAGAATCTGAGCACCATGTTACTATGAAGTTCTGATCCTTAGCCTGCTCCCTTAAATTAGACAGTACCCTTCAAAGAAGAGAAGATTCACCTGGATGCAGCCAGCCAGGATGCTGGCTGTCATCTTCTGATAGAGGCTAGCTGGCTTCTCACAGTTATTCATGAGATCCCTCAGTTCTGTCACTTGAGGGAGGCTGGAACTGTGTTTCTCCAAGACTTTAGCCAAGGCTTCCTTAATGCCAGAACAGCACATTGCAACAGCACAGTCTTTGTTGAGGATGGCCAGACGGTGCAAGAACTTAATGAACTCTTGAACAATCTGCAGACACAAAGTGGTAGTATGTGCAGTTAGTCCCTAGAGGTTTTCTTTGTGGCTTTAGTGCCTCTTCCCCAACTCATTCCACTATTTCCCACTGCCAGCCTTGCTTCTTGGGGAATGGACTAGTTCTATATGTGCTGTGCTCTGTATGTTGGGCCCACTGTCACTCAGAAAAGAAAGCCTTCTAAGCAAAGGTAGAGAATCTGTGGCCTGGCACAAGTTGCTGGTTTCCAACATCCAGCAGGCATGATGGGAGCTTAAGTTCAAGATTTTACAAGCTCCAGACTTCCATTCTAAACAGCAATTCATTAAAAGGAGATTTGAAGAAATCAAGGTGTCAGAATTTTGGACAATATTTTTTTTTCTGCATTTTATAGTTTTTGTATTTTTTTGCAGTTCTTATCTGACTTTTACATTTCATCTATTTTTTTTTAATCTCTCTCAGTTTTCTTGAACAATTGCCAGAGCTGGCAACTATACTTCTTAACAAAAATCCATTTAAAATATAAAAGCAAAAAACAAACTGTGCAGGAGCAACACAGAAACAGAAAAGCAACTTCAGCAATAAATACAATAAAACCAAACGAAGAGTACTAGTTTTCAGCATATTAAGAAAATCACTGTTTGCAAAAGATTTGGACAAAGACAAAGAAAGCGCAGGGTGGGCCTCTTCTTTGGTAAAAAAAAATTCTGCATACAGATGCTTGGAATGACAAGCATATAATGGTCCAACTATGAGACAGGACCATATGTGTGGATTCTTGTTAGCTCCCTCTTAGAGTTCCCTTGTCCTACCTCTCGATCATTTATGTGGCTGTTTATGGAAGACAAACAAGGTTCAATGCATTTATGCCAGGGTACTACATCCTTCCATGAACTATCCAAACACTTGTTCAAAAGCCTAAATCAGAAAAGAGAAGTAGTTTAAGAAAAAGCAAAGGCACTTTGAAAATACATATTAAAACAAAAGTGACTGATTCTTGTACTAATCACCTTGTGATCTAACTGAAAAGTACAAGCAGTCTTGCAGCCCCCCAAAAGTATTTTTCTGTCTCCTGAAGTTTTAATTTTCTTTATATTCATATTGCATGTGGACATTTTTGCACCACTCTTCAGAACTGCAGAAGAAAGTGGAAAAAGCAAAATTCAGCCAAACTTTACACTGGTTGGCTGGGCTTGGGGTTTTTTGTTGGGGTGGTGGTGGTGGTTTCCAGATTGTCCCAAAAGATTCTTCCTTTATTCATATTCTAAAATGGTTTACATTTTATAAAAGTCACCCTCACCATATTTGCATGATGGAAGAAGCATTAACTCTTGTGATCAATATAGGAAAGAGTTTGGTTATTCCTTCTGTACATTTAAATTGCAGTCTAAATCAGAGAACTGTCAGTTCATTTGGAAAAGCCCCATGAGACAATGTAATTAATTTACCAAGAACATAACTCTGAATGGGATCACCAAGAATATCAACCATGCAACATCTCAAGTGGAGTATCAGCTAGGAGTGGTTTGCAATACAATATGAATGAATTACAACTAATATTAAGGATAGAAGATGCTCATTTTCTAATAAAAAACATTGGGAGTTGGTAAAGATTGCATTAAGCATATACAATTTGTGATAAATATCTACTCCAGACCACAGGTTTAACCAATTACGTAAAAATCCACCATCGTCTTTTTTCCATTGGAGCAAAAAATCAACAACCCTATGACATGTTAGAGATACAGAACAGTTTTGTTAGTACCTGCAAATATAGAATAATTATCAAACAGTTAAAAGTCCCTTAGTCCTTGACTTAGTTCATATATAAAACACTAGTCTGGGTCTCTAAAGATTGTCAACTGGCCTTTCTCAGTACTAGCATCTTATCTCCTAAGAATCCCAATAGTCCAGCCTTTAATTTCAACCAGCATAGCCAGTGGACAAAGGTGTGAGGTCGTAGTCCAACATCTGCAAGGCAACATGTTACCTCCCTTTCTGAAGAAAACTGTCAGAGTGGGAATACTAGACTAGATGGAATTTAAGATATCCTGTATTGAAAGGAGAGCTACCTGTGTTGCTGTTGTTGGACTACAATTGTTGTTAGATTAGAACTTCCTTAACCTTTGACCTCTGGCTACACTGGTTGACCTAATGAGATCCAATAGCTGGAGGACCATTTATTGCTCACTTCATCTCTAGGAATTCCAAATATGAACTTCCACACTTAAAACATATACTCTACTACTGAGTAACAGGAGCCTTACCTTAACACTCCCAGTTGTATCTCTTTTTCAGATTCCTGCTGTGTCAAGTCTTTAAGAATAAGCACATTTACCAGAAACTCAGGACTAGTTTCCTCAAAGAAGGCACCTTTGTCACAGAGGCAGCGTTGCAGCACCAGTGCCATCTCCTTCCAAACACTGTTTGTGTGCAGACTACCCAGTAGCTTTGTGATGTTAATGTCCTGAAGATTAAAGAAGGCTGTAGAATCTGGTTGGGGAGGGAAAACATTGGGGAGGGCATAACTGAAATGCTTCCTGGCCCAGAAACTTTATTTTAGAGAAATATTTGGGGGGAAATCTCATTCACTTCTCTGACCAAAATCATTAGGAGTACCCCCCACATAGTTATGATGTTTATTATCCCTTCCGAAGAGATGTACTAAATCTGTGAAAAGGGAAATGACCACCTGTCAGTCATAGTGGTCTTTAGAATACAAGGAAGGGTATACACCAATATCACAACACTGATAGTATTCCAATATCACAAGACCAATAGTTACTGGGAAGGGTATACACTACAGACTGTGGTGTTTCATACCTGCATTCTGTTTGCTCAGTGGTGGCTTATGTTCAGACAGATGGGTGAGCATGGTTTGAGCCAGGTTTTTGTCTGAGCTTTGGCCTGAGTGGCAGAAGGTCCGAAGGGCACAACAAAGATCAGAGTTTCCTAGTTGCTGTGTCAGGGACTTATCGTAGTCAATCAACTTGCTGAGCACCAGAAGCCCATCCTGAACTGCTGCTGAGGCTCTGGGAAAGAAGGGTAAGGATTAACGCTTGATCCTAAATCAACCCCTGCCGAAACATAAGCAGATGAACAGAAAGTAGAAGGGAGCATAGTAAACAGTGAGATGGGCAGTGACAATTTGAAATATAAATAAATAAAATAAATATGAAAACAGAACAATCATTTGCCAGCCCATGAAGACTAATTGTTTAGACAGCAGCCAATATAGAGCTTGCTAGACTGACTTTGTGGCAAAAGAGGAATTGAATCCTTGTCCCAGAAGCTCAGCAAAAACAAAGTTACATCTCCTCCATAGTCCTGAGTGCCCTTTAGCTGCCATACAGTGATACCTCTGTTTCACCAAGCTTATCACTTGAGCTTACCCAGGTGTGCCCAACATCTTCTCAACTGCAGCGGGAATGACACATAGTAAGTTGCCAATATCCTTGCTAGAAGCAGAACCAATGCTGACCAAGATCTCTTGCATTGCCTGGAACCCTGAGTTGCCCAGAGGTTGGAACTTCCCACAAGCACTTGGTAGCTTATAGCTCTCAGCATCCAACAGCATCTTCAGCACCTGGGAGTCAAATACAGCAGTTCAACAGCAAGAAAGAAAAGGGGACATGATATAGATTGGAATCAAAATCTCTGTTCTCTTCACTCAGAAAAAGCAGAGCAGACGCAGTTACTATTTCACCCTGTATACTCATATGCTTGGGAGTTATTAGTTTCCAGAAAGGGCACTATCAGATCTGAAAGATCCAAGGAAAGATGCTATCTGGGTTTTCCTCATGGCAAGAAAAGACACAACAGTGTTTTTCAGAGGATGGCCCTGTCTGAAAGTCCCTCCCTGGAGATTTGGTTCAAATCTCCCATGTGTGTGTTTTCAGTGAGACAAAACAATAAGATTTGTTTATCCTTTTTAGTATATTGTGTTTTGTGCTTCTTGTTTTGATTGCTGCTCAATTTTTAATTGGTTATTTAATTGCATTGTTTCAAACTGCGGATCGTAATTCTGAAAATATAAGAATGTTTTACAGAAAGAAAGAAGCAAGCATCTCCCAACAACCTGATTCTAAGGACTCTGTACATCCGACTTACTGCTAGGCCAGCCTGCTGCACCAGCGCAGACGCGGGGTTCTCCTTCATGCAATGCAGCACACAATGCAGCCCACCTTTGGTCGCAATGAGCATCTGCCAGTCATCTTTTGCCATGAGCATATACAGCACCTGTAGCCCCAGTACTGTAAGCAGGGTTTCCTTTACACGGTGGCTCAGCAGGTCCACCAACATCTTCACAATCTTCTCCCTGCGGGTAGCAAAAGAGGCAAGCCCTCACATGGGTTTCTCTCGAAGATGATTAGCTGACAAACCACATAAGATGAGAGATGAGAAGGCCCAGCAAATAAACTGGAAAAATTTAGGGGGAAAAACATGTTTATCCATCACTTGCTAACACCTTTCCATGTGCTTTCAGAGAAAAATATTAAACGACTGGATTGTAAAATATTTACTTTTTGAAAGATAATTTCTAAAAAATGACTTAGGGATTGCTGATATTCATAGTGGTGCAGAACAGGGCAGCCTCTGTTACGATGACCAGAATATGGGAAAATCTGCCCATTTGGGTTAAGTGGGCTTCCACAGACTAGGAAGTTTTCACCATCAATTAAAGACTTACTTATTTCACCAGGCATTTCCCTGATATCTCACTACTTAATCACCAGCTACCCTACCAAAGTTTATAAACAATTTTGAATTTTTAGAAATCATTACCTATTAAATTATATAATGGTTGCATGGTAAGAACTGTGATTTGATAAAATGAAAAATTGTATATAGTTTTTTTTTTAAAAAGTGCATTGGATAAAAAGTTCTGAATATACAATAGTTAATCTATATAAACCAATTAGTATATTTTCATAACAAATCTGAATTATGATTTAATTCTTACTTAATGATATTTTGTTGCAAAATCATCCATCCAGCTAAATTTGTAAATTTAGGACTCAATCATATATTAAATTTAATACTCCACCTATGATCTTATGAACAAACTAAAGTATACAAAATACCAAAGATGAGTTCTGTTTTGTAAAAGACGTTTTAAAAATTATTTCAACTTTTCCAAAAATTCAGTTGTTTTTTAAGAAAAAAAAGGTTTCAGAGGTTTCAGAATTGTACATCTCTGCCTATGGAACAACTTTTTGAGTCTGAACAAAAATGTGCCAAGCTGTATCTAAGGATCAGTGGAATAAAAATGCTCTAAATGAAAACATGCTGATATCTATGTTTACGTACAACATCACCATCACAGATCTTATGTTTTATTTATTTAGAATTCAATTCATTCTGATCTTTCAACAAGACAAAGGGATGTGTATCTTCTTTTTGACACCTCTTTTTGGCTTTGGTATGTTATTGTAATAAGAACTTACTTAAGGGCTGCATATAATAGCTCTCTATATTTCTTCCTATGTTCAATACATGCCATAAGATAACAGGATCTAATGAAAAACACTGACCTAATGGCAAATTCACACTCTGCTGTGGCAATCTGTTTCCCTTGCCCAGGTTCCTCTTCCTCCTCCAAAATCTCAGTGATGAATTTAAGACCAGCCATCTGCAGCTCAAGGTCACAAGTGGACTTCTGGATCATCTCCATGGCATCTTCCAGCTGCTCCAAGGTGGTTTTCTTTCTGGCCACCTTCATACTGCAGAAAACTGATCAACAGATTTATCAGCACAACAGCTCTGCAATCAGTTTCATCAATGTATACTCCTCATAGCTACTTGCTCTCCATCCAGTCAACCATAGTACAAATCCCCTTATTTTAGCCTTTTCTTAGCAATTCTTTCTCTCTTCATTGAATATAACTGTGATGGAAGGTATCTACGAAGAGGAGAGTGATGTGAGAGATCAGGGCTATCAGGAAGGAGAGGGTGTATTCCAGGAAGGGTAAGGAGACAAAAGGCAACACAGTCTGCAGGAGGAGTGTGGGAAGTGAAAGAGGTTCGGGATAGCCACTCCCTAGAATCTCCCAGGGTATACCAACTTGTTGCAGTAGTATAGATTTAGTCTGGCAAGATTCTGTCTATATGGTGTAAGCAAATAAAGGAGCTCTACTCAACTGGACCATTTCACTGTTGTTCTTGGGCTGGGCCTGGCAATAACAAATCTACACCAACAATTATCAGTGAGGAATAAGACAATAGGTCTGAATGCCAAACAATCTTTCCAATCTCAAAAATTAATTTAAAAATTACATGGTGATCTCTTGAGAAGGGGGCATACCACCATCTCTTTCAAAGTTGGCAGGATCACTTCCTCTCTCAAAGAGGTGGATACCACCAAATGGACCCATCCCTTGGTTACCTCCTGGGTCACTTTAACAACCCAGGAGGGACAGGATCTAACAGATAGGTGGATACACTAACAGACTGGAGGATTTTGTGCACTTCCTTGGGCATCACAGAATCAAACTCAGCCTAGATAACCTCACAAAACTGTGCTCTGGAAAACTCAGCTGGACTTGTCGAGTCAGAGTCCAAATCCAAGTGAATCTGAGCAACTTTATCTGTCAAATAGCATGAATATTCCTCACCATGGCTCTGCAGATGAACCTGCGGCTCTCCCCTCCCCCCACCAACAGGGAGTGGGCAGCTATTGGTGTAATCAATTACAGCAGAGAAATAATGACATTTTGCCGCCCTTATCACCATGATGTAGGCCCCAATATTGGTTCTCACTCATGTTCGGTTGGATTCACTCTTTGTCTTTCTTCAAAGGTGCTCCAGGCATCACTTCTAGCACTTCATCTTCTGGAGATCCTTGGAGAACCAAGGAATCAGCACACAGAGAGAGGCTGCATAGGAGCTATCCAGTCCAGGGCCTCAGTCACCTGCTTATTCCAGGCTGCAACTAAAGCTTCAGCCAAACTGCCTGACAGATCCTCAAGGAAAACCCAGAGCTTCCTCTAGAACCTAAATGGGTCCATCAGTCACCTGGGGTGGACCAATCTAATAGGTCCTATCTCCCTGCAGGGGTAGGTGATCCCAGCAAGTCAGAGAGCAACCAAAGAGTGATCTGTCCATGGCAATGGATTGATGGTAATGTCTTCCAACATATTGCAACTGCCTTGAGACAAAAACTAGATCTAACATGCAACCCCCGGTATGCACTGGGCCCTCTATTATTTAGAACATTATTATTACTGATCTTCAAACAGATATAAATATATGTGTTATCTTCCTGAAATACTCAAAGCATTAGTTACATCAGGACTGTTTGTGTTTTGTAATCATAGCATTTCTTACTGCGGGACATATCCTCATCCACTTCACCAATCTATTGCTTTGCCTACAATAGAGTACCATCCATGTTTTTTTCCTCTGCCATCTCTGTTCTTTTGTTTTGTGTTGTTTTTGTATTTTTGTATTATTCCTTGTTTTTAAATGTTTTTAACAATTTGTAAAGCACCCAGAGTTGCTGGGAGTCAGATGGCATATAAATTTAATATGTTGTCATTGTTGTTGTTAATGGAGTCTCTAAAACTGCAATCCCAAACATAGCAGTGGGGGAATGCCAGTATACCTAAGGCCACCTTTCTTGGTTCTACTATATTCCATGCCCCACATGACTCTCTAATGGCCATGGGGTGGAAGGGAGGTCTTGGGAAAGTGTAAATCTGCATTATGGTAAGTTGTGCTTCATAATGGCGGGCCCCTTAAGTTGGAGGCCTGGAGGTGGCGGGGAGGAGGACCTCGGGCGGTTTAGGGCGGGCATTCAGGTGGTGACAGGCATGGGGCGGTATGGCAGGAGCCAGAGGGCAAGCCGTTTCAGGGGAAGACACCCCCGATGCGTTATACCGGTGGCGTGTTCTGACCCTCAGAGCTCAAGCCCAGACCCTGGTCAGCAGGCCTACAGAGGCCCGGGCTTTCGACTGTTGCTGCTGAACGTTAGGTCAGTCAATAATAAGGCCCCCCTTATTCACGACCTTATTGGGGAGGAGCAGGCTGACCTGGCATGCATCACCGAGACCTGGTTGGCACCAGAGGGGGGAGTAGCCCTCTCGGAATTGTGTCCAGCCGGGTTTAGGGTTTGGCATCAGCCGAGACCCCAGGGCAGGGGAGGGGGAGTGGCAGTGGTCATCAGGGAATCCCTATTGGCCTTCAGGGGCCCTGCTCCACAAGTGGCTGGATGTGAGACCCTGTTTCTGAGGTTGGGCACACGGGATCAGTTGGGAGTGCTGCTAGTGTACCAGCCTCCCTGCTGCATAGCAGCCTCCCTGCCTGAGCTGCTGGAGGCCATCTCGGGGTTGGCAGTGGAGTTCCCCAGACTTATGGTCTTGGGGGACTTTAATCTGCCGTCCTTGGGGTTGGCCTCGGAGGCGGCTCGGGAGTTCATGGCTACCATGGCAGCCATGGGCCTATTCCAGGTCATCGATGGCCCGACCTGGGACAGTGGTCACACCCCAGACATGGTTTTCTTGTCAGAGCAGTGGCAGCATGATCTGGTGGAGGATTTTATATTATCTCCCGTCATGGTCAGATCACTCCCTGGTGGCGGCAGGATTCTCCTATGCTGCCCCCCTCCACAGGGAGGTGGGACCTATTCGAACGGTCTGCCCCCGGCGACTGATGGACCCGCACAGGTTCCAAAGGGAGCTGGGGGTTGTTCCTGAGACCTTGCTGCACGGCCCAGCGGAGGCTCTGGCCGCAGCCTGGAACAAGGAGGCAGCTGGGGCCTTGGACAGGATCACGTCTGTGCATCCTCTCTTGGCCCATCTCCCCCGGCGCTCCCCATGGTTCACAGAGGAGTTGAGGGAGCTGAAAAGGGCTGAGAGACGTCTAGAGGGTCGCTGGCAGAAAACTGAGGACGAATCAGACCGAACACGGGTTAGAGCTGCTATTGAGGGCTACCTAGTGGTGGTAAGGGCGGCGAAACGTCAACATTTCTCTGCTCTTATTGCATCCTCAGAGTGTCGCCCTGCAGCCCTGTTTAGGGTCACTCGGGCCCTCCTGGGAAAAGGGGGGGCGGAGGACTACTTGCAGGGTCATGCAGAGGAATTTGCTGAACACCTGATGGATAAAATCGCTCAGATCCATTCTCAGTTGGAAGCCAAGGGTGGAGCAGGTCCAGGGGAGTTGCCCAGGGAGCATTCTTGCCCAGTTATCTGGGAACGGTTTGATTCTGTTGCCCCTGAGGAAGTGGACAGGGTCCTCAGGGCTGTCAGTGCGACCACCTGTGGTTTAGATCCTTGTCCCTCCTGGTTAGTTAAATCTACCAAGGAGGTGACCTTAGGGTGGGTTCTGGCGGTGGTTAATTCATCCTTGCAGGAGGGGGTGTTCCCGAAGCCTTTTAGAGAGGCTTTGGTCTGCCCACTCCTCAATAAACCATTGCTAGACCCCACCCTCCTGGACAATTTTCGTCCAGTCTCCCAGCTCCCCTTTTTAGGGAAGGCGGTGGAAAAGGTGGTCGCGCGGCAGCTTCAGAGGATCCTGGAGGAAACGGATTATCTGGACCCCTATCAGTCAGGATTCAGGCCCGGTTATGGGACAGAAACAGCATTGGTCACACTTTCAGATGATCTCTGGTGAGAGCGGGATGGGGGGAGTGCATCCATCCTTGCTCTTCTTGACCTCTCGGCGGCTTTCGATACCATCGACCATGGTATCCTTTTGGGTCAGCTGCAGGAGTTGGGGCTGGGTGGCACAATGTTGTGCTGGTTCAGCTCCTTTCTCCAAGGCCGAACCCAACTGGTGTTGATAGGGAGCGAGAGGTCCAGCCCCCGGCTCCTACTTTGTGGGGTGCCACAGGGGTCAATGCTTTCACCACTCCTATTTAACATCTACATGAAACCGCTGGGTGAGATCATCCGGCACCATGGGGTGAGGTATCATCAGTATGCTGATGATACCCAATTATACATCTCCATCCCAGGTGCCTTAAGTGATGCTGTAACTACCCTCTCGCGGTGCCTGGAAGCTGTGGGGGCCTGGATGGGGGACAACAGGCTTCAGCTGAACCCTGGTAAGATGGAGTGGCTGTGGATACGGGGAGCCTCAAGATCTAGGAGCTTGTCATCTTTGGTTCTTGACGGGGTTGCAGTACCCCAGACAGACCAGGTGTGTAATCTGGGGGTTCTCCTGGACTCACGACTCCTGCTCAAAGAGCAGGTGGCAGTCGTGGCTAGGAGGGCCTTTGCACGACTTCGTGTTGTGCGCCAGTTACGCTCCTTCCTGGATCAGGGGGACCTCCGCACGGTCACTCATGCCCTGGTCACCTCCGGGTTGGACTACTGTAATGCACTCTACATGGGGCTACCCTTGAAGAGTATCCGGAAGCTACAGCTGGTGCAGAATGCGGCGGCGTGGACAGTTCTCAATGCCCCTAGGAGGGCACGTATAACACCGCTGTTGCGTGAGCTGCATTGGTTACCAGTTTGTTTCCAGGTCCAATTCAAGGTGTTGGTCATCACCTTTAAAGCCCTTCATGGCACAGGACCAGGTTATCTGAGGAACCGCCTCGCCCCGGTCATTTCAGCCTGCCCCACTCGGTCCAGCAGAAGGGGCAGGTTGCAGACCCCACCAGTCAAGGAATTTCGATTGATGGGGTCTAGGCAGAGAGGCTTTTCTGCTGCAGTTCCCACCCTATGGAACATCCTGCCTCCTGAGGTCCGGTGTGCCCCCTCCCTCATGGCCTTCAGGAAAGGTATTAAATCCTGGCTCTGCCAGAAGGCCTGGGGGCTGGAGGGGGGCCCGCACCTGTGGAGATGGCTGGTGGGGTGATGGGTTTGCCCCCCCCACAGCATCTTGCAGGTTTTTAGGGCTAAAAATTATAGGTGGTTTTTAGGGCATTTTTAATATATGTTTTTTAATTATAGATTTTATCCATGGTTGGAGGGATTTGTGTTTTTTCCTTTTTTATTATTGTGAGCCGCCCAGAGTCACCCATTGGGGGAGATGGGCGGCATACAAGTTTGATAATAAATAAATAAATAAATAACTGGCTAAATCAAACATGTCAGATATTTTGTGAAGTGGGAAACCCAGCCTCAGCAGAGAATTTACTTGACTGCTCATAACATATTCTCAACACTGGAAATGTGCCTTAAAATAATTGTTGCACATTTTCAGTCTGCTCTAAAACTATGCACACACCACAGGAAATAACTGAAGTCTATCTAGGACCTCTCCAACTCTGTAAATCTAATAAAGGTAAACTTGTATTGGGATGTCAATCATTGTTATTTTCTGTCACCTGTAGTCAATGATGTGGAGAAAAAGTGGGGAGCAAAGAATGTTGTACATGAATATAAAACAAAACATGTTTCACCGGCTGCTAATAGCCAGTGTATCAAACCAGGTTCTAATAGCAACTTGGCTATAAAACAGAACCTATATGCTGAATCATTTCATTTTAAAGTTCAAAGCATAGATATACTATATGATAGACAGAGGTAGGAATTCTCAATGCAACAAAGTTTTGTAATTCCTCTCATCAATAAATATGTCTGATGCTACCTGGTGCTTACCTTTGACTTTCTCATCCAATATGTCTGGGAAGAAAAGCCCTTCTATTTTGAGAAATTTATTAATCAGCTGTCTGTCACTTTCCTTCGCTGCAAATGGAGTTGGAGAAGACACTGCATCAGGCAGTATATCTTCCTTTGGTTTTTTGGACTTCATGGCTTCAGAAAGGTCACCATAACTTGCAGAGAGCATGCCTGCATTTGGATAGTTCAGCTCTGTACCTTCCTTGCTGAAGAAATATTTGAAATAGACATGGGAATTCTGCAGGTCAGTTTGAGTGGTGCCCTGACAATGCTTGTTCAGGAGCTGCAGTATTTTCTGAGCCAACTCTACTGAAACAGACATCTGGATCAGATCCTCTTCATTTAGTCTTGATAGCTTGAAATGCAGAGAGAATAAAAGTACAGAGTTCCTATTGCAGTTTATAATCAGAATTATCTAGAACCACACCAAAAGCCCACAAAATCAGAAGACTGGGAATTCACTGACCCAGCTTTGAAACTTGACACTTGAGTCTAGAGCACCTTACACCAGATGAGCTGCTGTGCCATCTGTGATCATTCTTCCTCATTAGAAATCATCTGGCCAAAGTTATCTGTGGTTTGGTAATTTGGATGACCGTAAGGGTAGGCAAACTAATATCACCACATGTTTTGAACTTCAATTCCTATCATCCTCGATCAAGTTGTTAACCCCTGGACTAATGCAGTGTTCACAGAACTGCTTTGAAGGTGGTGTGAAAACTGCAGCTTTAGAAAATTCAATACTGTATGCAACTAATTTGGAGCTGGTGTTTCAAATCAGCTTCAGTGATTTTGGATCTATCTGCATAGTTTGTCCTGGGGCTTATCTTTAATCTTTAAGGTTTAGGGCCCAGCACTTATCTTTCTGGTTACAGAGTGTAATCTGAGGTATTCATCAGGATAAATGCTTTTCAGATATGATGCCTCTGACTTTGTAATATGTATTTTTTTTTTTTACAAAGTTAGGGAATAATGCAGCCTAGACAGTACATGAGTTCTCACATCACACTAAGCAACTAGGAATGGTTAAAGAATAATGGAATGGTTAAAGAATATAAAAGGAACTCTTTTAGGATTTAGGACATATCTGTCCTACAAAACAGTAACAGAAACAGAGAAACATTTGCTTATTTCTGCTTGAAATCCCTTTCTGATTATTCTTCCTGTTCTTTACCTTCTGATTCTGCTGGATGAAATGAACAACTTCTTGATGCTTATGGAGTTCTAGTTTGTTAATGAAGAAAAGTAATTCCCACCATTCAGCCTGACTTAGAGTCCCACAGTCCTTATTCAAATGATCCGTAAGGCATGGTACAGAGTACAATCCTTTGAGCGGTTTGCGGTACCTTGCCTGGTTAACTGGAAACAGACACAAAATGACTAAGAGATGCTATATGGTTCCTTGAGAGACATTCATATTAAATGGTGCCATCAAAGCAGAAATCTCATAATGGGACCTTCTGCACACGTTAACAGGCAACTTAATCCTACAGCTATTGCAGCTCAAACTCATACATGTCTACTCAAAAGTAAGCCCCATTATATTCAATTTGATTTATTCCTACAGAAGTATAGAATTACTCTGTTAATGTACAATTAGAGGACTAGCTAAGGAGATAATGAAAAATGAGAAACCAACATAAATAATTATTATATTCATATTTTAATGATCAATTACATAAATGAATTCAACTGAGCATACCTCATTAATATCCTGAGCATACCTCATCCATATCCTGATTACAAAAAAATTCAAATATTAAATATATCAAACGTATGTATCTGAAAGATTAAAAAGTGAACATATAAAAATGCATACATTGTTAAATAAGTTGCTATTGTTAAATAAGTTGATAATGAACTTTGTCTATATTAGTAAGTTCATTGGACTTAATACTTAAGTCCAAACTACTCTCCAAAGTTACTAATATTGTGTCATTAACCTTCTGGTCAGTATTAAATTAACTTTACTGTGTCAGCTCAGACAAAGAATATACATTTCCTCATCTCAGCTGAGAATGGAGGCTGGGAAGAGCACGGGACTAAGATTTCCCCACAACTTCAGATAAAAGTGTGGAATACCCAGGAAAAAAGGGAGAACCAGAAAGAAAGGCAAAATATTCTTTTGCTTCAGAAGGCCTGCTGTTTTGGGAAGAAACAGATAAATACTCTAGCCTAAATATCTATTGTTAGAGCTTTAATTTATGACTTAGTGTGTTGGTGCTATGTTAATATACATTATTTTTATGTTTATATATAAAATTGAACATTCTGTTTAAACAAGTCTGTTTTGCTGTTATTCATTTTTTTTTTTATTTGGTCTGTTTCCTAAGGAAGGGCTAAAATCTTCTCATCATATACCTCCAAGCATCATTTCCAGATGGCTGTGATGGAGAAATTGTTCCATTTTTAAAAATTACTTTTTACTTGCCAGAAAGGCAACAAAGAGTGTGAAAGCCCTATCTCTCTCTCATGCCAGACTGAGGTGTGTGAATGTGAAGTGATGTGTCCCCTGGAAGACAGGAAATGGCAGCGGAAACAAGCTGAGGCTCTAAAGCAGAAGGTGGGGCCAGGAAGGGACAATCCAGAGGAAAAGGAGGTTTGAGACCTCATTTTCTACCTTAGGATAGAATTGAATACTTTAATGTAAGTACATCATACACATTTTTTTTTGCAAAGTCTGGATAAGTTGAGTCAGCAGTATTGCATTCACACTATAGGATTCTTGGACTCAAACACTTAATTGTATCCCTTCAGAGTTGAAAACAGCTTTGAATCTAAGGCTTTAGTAATTTCAGCCCCAATGAAATCATCCCTGATGCTACAGGGCTGCTCCCTATAACACCAGCCCAGGAATCAGAACTATATAAATTCTGTATCAATTGCAAACTGTATCCAAGTACCGTATGCAAAAAGGGAAGAAAGAACCTACAGTTTAAACACAATTAGAAAGTTAAGGATATTCCCCACATCCCATCACATCACAAGCAGCATCTCTCTGTATCTGATTCTTATGAGTCTCACCCAGTAACAAGGGTTCTGAATGCCTTGAGATTTGTGAGAAGAGGTTTGCTGAAGGGCCAAGACCAATTACAGCCAAATTCTTAGTTTCTTCCTCAATTTCAAATATACTGGCTGTGCATTTCCACCTGCTCAGAATTAGGCAAGAGAAGTACAGGGACACAGGAAGCTGATCTAATTCAATATTGTTTACTTGAACTGGCAGCAGATCTTCAGGACTTAAGATACAGAAAACTTTATACTATCTTCTGTAACCTCCCCTTTTTTAATTGGCACATATATACTGAACCTGGCACTTGCTGTATGCAAAGCACATGTTCTACCACTAAACCATGATCCCTCCAAAATAACGGAGGACTGACAAAAAACATTATTTCGGCATTTCATCTGCTTAAACAGCAAAGTACGGGCTGAGAAAACTAAAATCAGCCTACAGGCTTGGTATAAACAGCAAAACTGAAGCTCAAAACCACAGAGCACCCCAAAGGCCCTGGCAACTTAGTGGAAGTGCATCTAAAAGCTCAGCAGGATCTTACCTGTGTTTTGTTTCAGAAGATCTCTAAGACTTGATACCTTTTCCTGGGCTTTCTGCTCTGCATTTCTTGATGAACCAACAATCTCAATCATGTGCCAATGTACCCAGTATGTACGGCCCAGAGACTCCCAATAAACCTGGAAAATTATAGAGGTATAAGGGGCCATGAATCTGGAAATTACTGCATTGTTTTCAAGATGCTTGCAGATCACTTGCCTTATGATCTGGTCTAGAATCATAAACCCCACAACACACAAACATTCTTCTCCTGTAAACAAGGGCTAATGATTTGGCTTAAAATGCCCTATAGACCAATTATGAACCAAGCCACAAGCCTTCTCTGGATATAGATGTAATTCTTGTGCCAATCTGGGAAGCACAATACAGGTAGTCCCTAGTTTAAGAATGAGTTCTGTTCCCAAGGCCTGTCCTTAAGTCAAATTTGTATGTAAGCCAGAATAGTATTATTGTATAAGTAGTATTGTGTAATTAACTCAAGCCACTGTGTACTTAACTCAAATCATTGTGTATTTAACTTGAATTTAGCTACAATAGGCTCCATTCTTAACAATGGGTTGTCCTTAAACCGGCTGTTCTTAACCAGGGGACTACCTATAGTTTGAGAAACTCAATAGAATTCTTAAAAATCAAATCTTATCACTCCTTCACCATCATATCATCACCAGGATGTCCCCATCCCTCCCACACTCAGTAGTACCTGCACAGGTGGTGTGCCATTATTGCTCTGAAGAAACTCGCCCTCATCTCCTGCACCAACTTTCTCATAGTCCTCCAGCATACGCACATGCATGCCACGCACCAACTTCTCTCGCATATATTCCACATAGCTGTTACGACTAGGAAAGGCTGAGCGCAACTTGAAAGCACTATTTTCTTTCTGGGGCAGCTCTGCAGCTGATGGGATGGTAATGCAGGTTGAAATTTGGGGCTGGAAGATTGACTGAAATTGTTGTTTCTTTTGTCTGAGTGAGCGAAGCTCTTGATTCTGATTCCATCCCATAACCTGGATCAACTCTGAAATGAGGTGGGCCATAGCCATGCTGAAGTCAAATTCATATTGCATTCTTTTCTTTCTCTTGGAATCTGCACTGGAGGGCATGAAATGCTCCTGCTCCTCTCCCCACTCTGTGATGTTGTTAAGTTTGTCCATGAGAGAAGTAGCACATAGATAACGCTTTACTAGAGAAAACAGCAGTTTTCCTGGAATCTGAAACAGGAAGAAGACCATATCCATTGCCAATAATTCTGCTATTCCCTCAAGGAAGCATAGCTTATAGCTCACCCCATAAAAATTCTCATATTTCAACATGTATCTGATACACTCTTGAATTCTGGTGACTTTCCTATCACATGCCATCAAGGCTTGTAGTCTTTTCATCCCTCCATTTATTACCTTTGCTCACTACAATTTAGGGCCGACACATAGGAGATAGTGAAATTCTGAACTGTTTTCCTTTTTAGTACTCCAGCTGCAGCTATTTGACATCAACAAGGTGCTGGCAGCAGAAAGAAGTGCCAGCCATTTATTTTCTATCAGAGTATAGCAACTAGTCATTACAGATAATGACAAATGCAGGAGATAAAATTGTGTCATTTCTTTATGCAAAACTGATTTAGTTAGCCACATTAAGCTTTCCAGTGGAAAGGCAAGATGCGCACAGCTTCTAAATTTATCCCCAATTGCTGCAGATTACATTCTCTCAATGTCTTCACAACTAACTCAAAATTCTTTATAATAATATCTTAAATTGAAAATGCCTGATCAATAAAGAGGGTTACACTCCTTTGCCCAAGCCTTTTGTCAGTCAGTACCTGAGGAAGAGGAATCCCTTCAAAGGATATGCAATGCTCTTCAGAGGATGTTGTTTCTGCAAACAGCTCAAGAAGGGTATAGCGACTATCAAAGTCCATGTGTTGTTCAATACCATCCTGCTGGCTCAGGGACAGGAGAACATAGGCTCTGCTTCCTAAAACCAGAAAAACTGATATAGTTCTTTCCCCAACAGTTTTAAGAATCTAATCCCATAGCAGGGTGGAAGCCACTTTTTTTTTTAACTCACAAGGAGATATCAGTTAATCTATAAACAAAGCCTCACACCCCAAACATATTTAAACAGAATGACCTGCAAGTTAGGAACACTGGGGCTATTAGTCAGCACCTCAATCACTGGCATTTCCTTATCAGCACACAGCTCTGGTAATTCTGTTCAAGCAATGGAGACACTTTTATCTGCACCTTCTGCAGATTCAAGAGGCTGTCAGGGATGTGAGCAGTTAATGCTGTTGTCTCAGTAACTCATTGGGAAGATCCTTCTGACCAGTTTGCCTGCACAGAGACCTATTAGTCTTGTACTCAAGACTACTAGAAGTCTTGTACAGTTCCACGCCCCCCTAAAACAGCAGCTCAGCTTGTTCTATAAGAAATACAGAGCAAAGGTGAACCACTATTTTCACTGGGGCATGGGGAACATTAATTCAGAAATCCTAAAAAAAACGCTCCCCCCACCCAACTTCCTCAGGAGTCCAAGCATTTCAAGCACCATTTCGGCACTTAGAAACCTGTCCAAACCTAAAAATAATCTACAGCCATGGCGAATGGACAATCCTTTATATCAAAACAAAAGTGTATAATTTACTGAATGATTTAAAAAAGGCATTGTGATGTTTTTCCCCATATATGAGTAAATTTATAACATTTATAAACTTATAGTTGTAATATGTTTATAACAATTAAGAATGCTTTACTTGCTCTGAACCAAACAGAAGCAGTTATTTTTTAAAATTAAACTTTGTAGAATTTGAATCTGAATTGACTACCAGCTTTTATTTTATGAAATATCATATCTGAAAATGCTGATTTATGTTCATCAACTATAAATTAACTTTTAATAGACAAGAGTTACTCAAAATTTGCCTCAATGGCTCAATCATATCTTTGAATTATTCATCAACATCTAACCAGGTAAGATTTCTGATTCTATTAAGGATGGGAGTGGAGGTCTATTCAAATCACTAAGAATAATAGGTTAGCACTGACTTAGGAAACTTTCTGTATTACTGAATGTGACTTTCATTTAAGCATATCTAAATACTTGTTATACCTCAGGCAGGAATTTTATATTAGTGGCTGGCATCTCCTAAGAAGCTCTCAAACTCATACCTGCATCATGACAAGCCAAAGCTCTCAGCATCTTCCCAGCACTAAAACGGATATGTTTCTCCTCATTACACAGCATCTTCATCAGTAGCGTAAGGGCCCCAGTCTCCTTGAAGATGGTCATCAATGAGCCAATACTGGCATAGGCACTGAGTATATGGATGGTGTTCAATATAGATAATTGTGGAACAGGGGTACTTGCTAGTTGCCAGGAAGCTCGCTGCACCAGGTTCCTGACATCAGCTTTCATCTCCACAAGAGAAGTTTCATCCAAAGTGTCTTCAGGAGGGAATACATTAGACACATTCTGTTCCACCAGTTGTTCCTGGGGCTTCCTCTTGCCTAGCAATGTTGGACAGTTGGCATATATATCCTCTGCCGACATCCACATCAAGATGGTCTGCTTTTTGCCCTCAGCTGAAGAGGCTTCAACATTGTTTCCTTTACCATTATCCAAGCAGAGGATGTTCCAGCGGATCAAGTATTCAGTACAGCCATTGTGACCATGGCGCTGCCGAATTAACTCCTCAGGACAGGCCTGAAGTTTGGGTCCAAGATGCACTAGTACATCCCCATTTTGCTTTTTAATCCCCATGACAGGGAATGTATCTGCTGGTATGGTAAGAGGCAGGTTATGTCATGAAGAAAAACCAAAAAGACTTTCAGTCTAAGAGACCTCAGAAGAAAAATGCAAGAATACCTGCTTTGGGATAACCATAGATTGCTATTAGAAAACTTCCCCAGCAAAGGGAAGGTTCACCAAATTTGACAAACACTAATAATCTCTGCTGAAATCAGGGCCGACTTATCCATTAAGTACAATAGGCACAGGGCCTAGGGCCACAAAGTTTTTTTTTTAATCGTAAAGTATAAAAATGAAGTAGAATGTATTTATTTTTATGACTTTTAATAAATAACAGGCAAGACATGCACACAATTTGAACAACAAACCAATCATCTAACAGATATAGCATGAATGGTAAAATATAGTAACTTCGATGAGACACAACAGACATAATTAAACAGCAACAACTAATTATTATTATAAACTAATATATATATTATTTACTATTCCCTACTTCTCTGTAAAAACATTAAGAAATATTGAAAATCATATGAAACATAATTTTAATACTACTGTTTTATGGAGGGAGGAGCCACAAAAGCAAAAACTGCCTAGGGCCCATAAAAGTCATTATATGGCCCTGGCTGGAACTACATTCCAGCATGTGCTAACTTAGCTCATATAGCTTTTATTATTAGCTGTCCTTTTAAAAAAACTTCTGCAGGGTTAATACATTTAGCAAACCATATTTACAAATGTAGGTATTGTAATATAGCTTGCATTTTTTTTTAATCCACTGATATGGAATATGGCTAACATGCTCTAGCCAAACATATTTTGAGAAGTTATAGATTTCTATCAAGATCTAATAACTATTCTTCAGAAGCACTGGAAAAATTTGATTTGATGAACACCTCACACGGGACACACTAACACGTCCTAAGCAGAGATTTAACCTGTGCAAAAACACACCCCAAAGTAAAATTAATAAATATCAACTACTGCTTCCTCATAATAAATTGATTTTTGTGCAACCTGAGACCATTTTTGAATCTAGCACACCCTAATCCAGTCTTTCCCAGTCTAGTGCTTTCCAAGTGTTTTGTACTATAGCTACTATCATCTTTACAGGCTAGATGTGATGGAAGTTATTATACAAAACGACTGGAAGACACCAAATTGGGGAAGGTTACATTAATCTGAGCCGCTATAACATCTTCTCCACTTCATCTCAGTTCTGAGATTTAAAAAGAAAACAAACAAAAAATAACTCCCAGTCTGAGATTTGTAATAATGCTAGACAATGGATTTCTATATCCTTGCTTTTCTTTTTCTTTTACATTCAGTAATAAAGAATTCCTATTAGTGAAAAATGTTCTTCATTACTTTGAGATGTGTTCATTAATTCAAATAAAGAGGTATAATCCCCATTGCTTGGATGTCTTTTTTTTAAACGGATCAGTAAGTCTAAGTACAATTTTCAGATAAAGTTGAGATTGGATCTACACAGCAGCCTTTCAAATGGTTGCATTTTCAATGATATAGATAAATCGGAAGCTGGTCGACAGGATATGAACAGTATCAATTTTGTCTTTCAAGTAGAATCAAATGTTAATCTAATCAAGAAATCAGCAAATTCAAAAACCAAATTCAGCTTTTTGATGGGCAATTCAACGAGAAATTACTATGAGGTAAGAGTTCACAAGTGCAAGAGTCTGGAGCTGAGCTGGCACGGAACTTTGTTTTTAGTGCGCTTTTCCAAACTTCTTGTTTTTAGAAAACGTTTTTGTCAACCTTCCTCCATTCTGCTATGGTCCCCCACTCACTGCAGAGCATTCTGGAGTTGTTGAAGGGTGCTGTCCAAGCTATTAGTGTTCAAGACCCAGATATGGGTGATACACAAGCCAGAAATAATATTAGCATCATTTCTAATGTTTAAAATAGATGGCATAAAAGGATGCCCAAATACAAGTTAAAAGCTTGGTATTCTCTTTAACAGTGCAGAAGAGAGGACTCTGGCAGAAAACAGCTTTCTTTACCTCTAGATGACACATTCTTTTACAGTATAACACACATTTATAATTTAAAAAATATATTCCTGGATGCCAAAAGGACAAGCTAAAAGGATGGACACACATAGCCAGAAAAGAGCACCTTTAATATCAATAGCTGTACTTCTGGTGGGTCTATAAAAATTATTTTTTCTTTATAAAACCTGATTTGGAAAAATTACGACGTTGCACTTTAAGATGAACAACAGACACACAGCGTTTCTTCTAAGGTTCAGTAACTCTTACTGATGCCATTTCTATTCAAACCCCATATCTAATTTTAACCAGAAAAGGCAGTCTATGAATATTTATGGGCACTTCACATTATCTGATGCGACGCAAAATACTATTTAGAGCCTTTCTCAGTTTAGTCCTGCCCAGGCTTGTGGGATTGCTATTTCTATCATCCATGCTGCAATAGGTTGTAGAGGGCACCACAAAGTCTAATCCCAAAATAGCTTCTAGTTAAGAAGCATGAAAATGTGTAATTTCCTGAGCGGTAATCATATTTATCTGTGCAGCATTAACATGTTTTTTACATGATAAGATTCTGGGGACTAGAAATTCTTAAGGACGAGTTCACACAATATGATAGCCTACGCTAAAATAATGTTGGGTGGTTCAACAGCTCCGCATGCGGATGGTCGGGTTGCCTGGTCTGATGGAAGCAGCCAGGGCGCCAGATACGTGTCATTTAGTTGCGGCTGAATATAAGAGGGAAGAAGCACCGCTATTGTGCGCCCTATTCCCCCTTGATACTTGTCCTCCCGCCCCCCCGGTTTATTTTTTTCCTAGCTCGAGGCGCCGGCCGCCTCACGCCCAAGCAGCCACGCCCGGCCGCCCTGCAGAACTCCGCTCCGGCCAAGGCCAGGCTCGAGCCTATCGGCAGCAGAGGAAGGCGGGCCCGAGGGGGCGGAGCTTAGGGGCGCGTCCTTCCTGGAACGAAGAAGGGAACCCACGGGATTCTCTTCCACCGGAAACGGCAGGCGTCCGCGCAATAGCAAGGTTTCGAAGCCTCGGGATTAAGCCTACCTTATACGCGGTTCCAAAATTTAGTAGTAAAAACAGCAAACCGTCGCCAAACCTTGCTTAGCAACTCCCACTTATTTATCCAGCCCAGTCACTGCCTCATCTCTTCCGCTTGTTCTGCGCATGCTCCTTACTAGTAAAACAGTTACGGGTCCTCCGATAGGACACAGTTGTGCTAGAATCGCTTTTGAAGGTGGACGGTTGAACCCAAGATCTTGGAAGGAGATTAAGGGGAGAATGCTGCCGTATTCTTCTTTAGGAACGAGCGACAAGTACTTTCTAGGAGTGTGAAAACAGTTTCTTCCCGGTTATGCATCGTCTTTTATTTCCTTCCAAGTTAATTAGTTTGCGTTTGAGCAGGAACTCCTACGTACTGATGTGACTACCGATGTAAATGCACTTCTATCAAAATGAGCAGTGTGTTCAGTACCCATCCCAAGGACAGGCAAGGTAACCGTATTTTATTTTAGTAAAAGTACCTGTTAGTAATTTTTTAATGAAGCTTTCAAAAACAAAACATTAAAGCGGAGGGAGGAGAAAAATAACTTAGTACGTGAATCCGGAGAGGTGGCTGTGGCACCAAGATTAATCCAATTTTTATCACATTAAGTTTTGTGCATCAAAGTTCATGTTACCAAATACATGGCATGAGCATAATCCTGAAAGGACTGTAGATGCAGCTGTTGTGAGGAAGGTCGAATAGTGAAAGGAGGACAAAGAGACAGATTAGATAGCATTAGCAACCATCAAGAAAACAGTGAGGTGTAGGTAAATTCTCCCTTCATGTCACACTCTATTCCTGGAGATTTTATGGACACATCTATGGAAGTGGGTTGCCACAGCCTTTTTCTGGGATGCTTTTTGACATTCCGGTCTAGACCTAGCATTTCCTGGTGGTCTCCCATCAAGTGCAAGCCAGATCTAACCCTGGTTATTTTTGAAATCAGCCACTGTCAGCTAGGAGCTGCCACCTAGCTGTGCTACAAAATAATAGTTTGCTGTAATTATTGTAACATTTGAACTTTGCACCCATTTCAAAAACTTATGAAACAGTCACTCAACCAATACATTGTTGCAAACGCAAGACAGGAATACAGTATGCATTAAGACATCTCATAAACTTGAGATTTGAAATCAGGCTGTTCAGGGATGATGGGAGGCTGTTCGCAGATGATGGGGCTTGTGGTTTAACACACCTGGAGGCTACCAGTTTTGGGAAACTGCTCTACACCATATTGCATATTAATGCATTGTGGAGATGTCACCACTGATTAATCTAAACATTACAGAGTTGGTAATACTGTATGAGTACAGAAGGCCAGCTGGCAATCCAAATGGACTTTAGAAACAGCATTCTCCATGGGTCCTTTTCCACTGGTGGATTCTGATGAATTTACCTACTAACCATAGCAAACAATACACAGCAGAATCTAACTATCCTTTTAAATTTCCAACAATGCTCTGGAACTGCTTTTCCCAATCAAGTGTCCTTCTGACTAGTTGGATTACAACTCCCAGGACACGCTGGCTGGAAATAGACATCCATTCAATTAAAGAACATCAGAGTCGTTGAGATTTGGGCAGAATACAGCTTTAATAAATTATTATTAGGTTGAAGAAAACTGTTCTGGAGCAGCATGATATGGGGGACGTTTTGGGAAATTAAGGGGACATTCAGAGTAAACAGGAGTTGGGGCATTAGCAGCTCTCCAAGAATTCCACATACCAATACTGGCTCTCACATCGTAAATTCATTATTTTTAATTCTTAATTTACAAAATGAGAAATATCAGTGCCTACCATTCTCATTTTCTGTTCTGGAAATGCTACCACATAATTCTAGATTAAAGGAAGCTACTGAGAATGATCAGTTTGCTGAAAGGTGGTAGTAGAAAGCATTATTTCAGAAGTGTTAAGTCCACTAGTGAATTGGGGAGAGTCATTGTTTATATAAAATATATTTGCTGTTATATCTGTATTTATTCAAGCTATTGAGTTATTTTCTTTGTAAATTTGATTTGACTTAAACTTGTAGCCAGTTTAATGGGAAAGTTCAGAAAGTCATAAAACAGAACAATTTTTTTCCTAAAATGGGCAAGAAAAGAAGGGAAATTCATGTTTTATGTCATTTAGAAATACCTTCTTTTCTCTGTAGAAGTAGAGTTAAATTGTTTCTCAATAATTGGAAAAGATTAACTCTTTAGAATCACATTAATATAGACAGTAGTCCCATAATCAAATTGAAAGAGTTTGACTTTGAATTCCCCTGAAACTATGTTAGACACCAGATTAAGATACATGTTAATTAACTGTTTGTTTCCAGAGAGCTAGGCAAGTCTAAAAACAATTTAAAAGCCTTAAGCTCACTAATTCTACATAGGGTTGAACTGTAACTGTACTAGCCTCATATCCAAGTAAGCTCAAGGGATTTAATTGATACCAAAAGGGGCGGGGGGAGGAAAACAGTAGCTTAGCCAAGTTTGTCGATGAAAACAGACTTTATTTAACAGAATTCTAGAGAGCTACAGTTGTACAGCTGGCACTGGCAGGTTCACGTAACTTTTTATCTCTGGGAGGGGCTTGATCTTGCGTCCAGCCCATCCCCCTTTGCGCTGCCATAAACCACTATCTGGCCGCTTTCCTAGCCACCGGTTCCGACCAGCTTTCCCAAGATTCCTTTGGTTATGCTCAACATTGGAAACTCGGCCCACTGTAGCCATGCATGTTTCCAGCACCTGTAAGAGTAAAGGAGGAAGTAGAATATTCCAGATATTTGTAGGCACCAGACAAAATTATTCTATTCTTTGTGCTTTCAATAGCTTTTAAATGTTCAGGATCATAGGAGAGAGAGAGAGAAGAAGATCAGCTTGAGGCCCACTCCAGGTGAACTATTCCCTTCTACCCCAGAGCCATTTGCTACCATCTTCTGTGAGAAGAAACCTGGTAACTTGTTATATGTATAATCATATCATCATTCTCTTGAGTTTTAAAGGCTAGTTCTGAACAATTTGATTCAGCACAAAAATATTTAGTTGATTCCACATAAATTTCCTCACTAGTGGCATCTGCAATAGGACAAGAGAGACAGAGTGATACAAGCAGCATTGCAGGATCACACCACAAGCCCTCTCTCCTTTTCTACATGTGTTGCAATACCAGACACATTCCCAAAAGAGGCACAGCTTGCAGGGTAGCACTCTTTTTGTCATTCTGATGAAAGTAGCAAAAGCCTGCAGATGATGCTGTTCCCCATCAAGACAATTCCCAGGTCTCAAAGGAGGCTTAGCATTCTATCCTCACTAATACTCCCAAACCCTAAAGGGCTTACCTGCATTTGCCTCTTGGAGGGCAACTGTATAATGGCTGTTCCATTCACTTTCCTCAGTAACACCCCACAGGTGCCTAAAACAGTAGAAAGTATCAGCAGGACTGCAATATTTAAACATAAATTGCTAAGTAGAGAGAATAATATATCTCTGAAAACCCTTTTAGTATTCTCAATATAGGTTTAAAAGCAATATACAAATACTAATTGTATTGAATGACCTTCAGAACAGCCCTCTAAAAAGAAGTCAAAGCAGGGAAGGAGACACTGCATGCAACTTTGGGATTCAGACTTAAATCACAAAACATCAATAGTTTTGGTAAACTGGACTGGGAAGAAGCCAAAGACTCCCAAGCTGCTTTGATTCTCTGTCCAGGTTTGCTTCATCCTTCCAAAGTGTTTTTGGCTTCCATTGGATCCTGACCTGCTGCTCGGATGTACTGTGCCCCTTTCCCAGGATGACTCTCCAAGTTATTTATTAGGGTTCCAAGTGGTAGAGCTCCAACTGGATATGCATCCCCATCATTAGCAGAGACTGAAAGACAAAAGGTAAGGGCACTGAATAACCACAACAAATAAACATGGTGGAAGGCTAGAAAAAAGTAGTATACCAGGGAAAATAAACAACAGACTGTTATAACCACACGGCATCACTGTAGCACATAAACCAACTAAAGCTCTCCAAAACATCTTAAGCAAACCAAAAGAGCCAGTAGCCCAAGAAGAAAAAACAGGAGTCATCTACAACATACAGTGTAAGGACTGTAACAGCCACTATGTAGGACAGACAGGCAGAAGACTAGCAGAGTGCATCCATGAACACCAACTAGCAGTCAGAAGACACAATGAAAACTCCTTAATCTCACAACACATGAACAGACTCAACCACAGTTTCAACTGGGAAACTGTTAGACCCATGCCGCACCCCTGCATCCCCTCCCCAACCCATGCCTCAACCCCGTGCACCCTCCCTGACCTGTGCACTGCGACACACCCTTGTGCACCCTCCCTGACCCACGTGGTGCCTCGCACACTGCCACACCCCCTCCTCGATCCTCCATGCACCCTCTCACTCCCTCCCCCACCCCACCCGGCAACAGCCATGTACCTGCCTGCCAGCTTGGGACTTGCAAATTCCTGCCGGCTTCCCCACTGACTTTGGTTGTGGGAAGCTAACAGAAAATTGCCTTGTCTAACAACCATGGAATTCAGTTAACAATGACAACTGGGACTGCAGGGATTGCCATTGCTAAGCAATGTGGTCATGCTTTACAACCACCTCACTTAGCAATGGAAATTCCAGTCCCAACTGTTCTAAGTCGAGGACCACTTGTATATAATTAGTGAGCACACCCCACACTCATTTGCACTGATGATGTTACCTAATTGGGTAATGAAATATCTGCAAACAAACAACCAAGCTCAGAGAGCACCAAGGACTCCAATGGTTCAGTCCTGAGCTATATACAGGTGAAACTCGAAAAATTAGAATATCGTGCAAATGTTCATTTATGTCAGTATGGCAACTCAAAAGGTGAAACCAATATATGAGATAGACGCATTACATGCAAAGCGAGATATGTCAAGCCTTACTTTGGTATAATTGTGATGATTATGGCGTACAGCTTATGAAAACCCCAAATTCACAATCTCAGAAAATTAGAATATTACATGACATCAATAACACAAGGATTGGAAATAGAACAATATCGGACCTCTGCAAAGTATAAGCATGCATATGTACTCAGGACTTGGTTTGGGCCCCTTTTGCAGCAATGACTGCCGCAATGCGGCGTGGCATGGATGCTATCAGCCTGTGGCACTGCTGAGGTGTTATGGAAGACCAGGATGCTTCAGTAGCGGCCTTCAGCTCTGCTGCATTGTTCGGTCTCATGTCCCTCATCTTTCTCTTGGCAATGCCCCATAGATTCTCGATGGGGTTCAGGTCAGGCGAGTTTGCTGGCCAATCAAGCGCAGTAATCCCATGGTCATTGAACCAGGTTTTGGTACTTTTGGCAGTGTGGGCAGGTGCCACGTCCTGCTGGAAAATGAAGTCAGCATCCCCATAAAGCTCATCTGTGGAAGGAAGCATGAAGTGCTCCAAAATCTCCTGGTAGACGGCTGCGTTGACCCTGGACTTAATGAAGCACAGTGGACCAACACCAGCAGATGACATGGCTCCCCAAATCAACGCAGACTGTGGAAACTTCACACTGGACTTCAAGCATCGTGCATTGTGTGCCTCTGCATTCTTCCTCCAGACTCTGGGTCCTTGGCTCCCAAATGAGATGCAAAAGTTGCTCTCATCAGAAAAGAGGACTTTGGACCACTGGGCAACAGACCAGTTCTTTTTTTCTGTAGCCCAGGTAAGACGCTTCTGACGTTGTTTGTTGTTCAGGAGCGGCTTGACAAGAGGAATACGACATTTGAAGCCCATGTCCAGGATCTGTCTGTGTGTGGTGGCTCTTGATGCACTAACTCCAGCCTCAGTCCACTCCTTGTGAAAGTCCCCAACGCTTTTGAATGGCCTTTTCCTGACAATCCTCTCCAGGCTGCAGTCATCCCTGCTGCTTGTGCACCTTTTTCTACCACACTTTTCCCTTCCACATAACCTTCTATTGATGTGCTTTGATACAGCACTTTGGGAACATCCAACTTCTTTTGCAATTACCTTTTGGGGCTTTCCCTCCTTATGGAGGGTGTCAATGATGGTTTTCTGCACAACTGTCAGCTCAGCAGTCTTTCCCATGCTTGTGATTCCTACTGAACCAGCCTGAGAGACCATTGAAAGGCTCAGGAACCCTTTGCAGGTGTTATGGATTCATTAGCTATTAGAGTGGGACACTTTGAGCCTAGAATATTGAACCTTTTCACACTATTCTAATTTTCTGAGATTGTGAATTTGGGGTTTTCATAAGCTGTACGCCATAATCATCACAATTATACCAGAGTAAGGCTTGACATATCTCGCTTTGCATGTAATGCGTCTATCTCATATATTGGTTTCACCTTTTGAGTTGCCATACTGACATAAATGAACATTTGCACGATATTCTAATTTTTCGAGTTTCACCTGTATATTTTCTTCTATTGGTCTACAGCATCAGTCCTTAGAAAAGTAGACTATAGCCAATCCTTTAATATTATACTGACAATCAGCTTGCAATGTGATGCCAAAAGCTTGTCTCAAAATAAACGCTTCTTTGCTCTTAGCTTTAGGTTACCATATAAGATCATCATAATAGATTGGGAGTATCTTAGTAACATTTTAGAGAAAGTAATATATCTTGAAACCCAGCCATTCCCATCCAGCTTTTCTTTGGTAGCTTACATAGCATATCAAATATTTACCTGTCATCCTTTCTATTTTTCCTGAAGTTTTGATGGTGTCACCAGTCACCATGTTTTCAGTTGCAATGATCCAGCGTTTCCGCTTCCCTCCAGCCACTAGAGCTATATGACCTGATCTTTAATAGAGAACAAACAAAATCAATAAAAGATAGACAACTCAGTGTATTGGCCTCACTCAGAATAAAGAGTAAAGCAAGCTGGGCAAGAGAGATAATGCCAAAACATTTTGTTGTACTACTGTTCAGAGATGGAAATCTATCAGCATTCTGGGCCAATCAAGCAGGTCCAGTGGGATTTTGGTTCTCAGTAGGATTTTGGAGGGGCAGCTGGTGCCCAATCCCAGTTATATCAAGATCTTTGATTTATATAGGCTGCTCTGACTTCCATTCCTGAAGACAATGAAAAATAGCTTCTTGATGTGAACTGGGGAATGACCTATTTAGACAGTGCAATAGCAGTCTCTCCCTGTTTTTAAACTACATGTGTCTTCTACCAGCTGCCTTTTCCTGATGTTCCATTTCGTTAGTTTTTTAGTTCTTTTCTTCACAACAATCAGTTACCATTCCAATGTTACTTAGCAAGCTCAATCTTGATAGGGTTCTTTTTAGGGGATTATCTTTTCTCCAGGGCTTTTCCATGCTAATAGTTCTATATATTTTTAAGGATATCAAGTTTGCTCTGAGTCGACAGATACCTTCCTTATGTTTGGTTGTTACTGTCAAGCAATAGCACTTACAAAACTAAGATGAAATTTAAACTCAAGAAACTTTCAACCTGCTTGTCAATCCAATTGTCTATCGCTTACCTACATGGATCATATCGGACCAAAAGCACCTTTTCCTCAAATGGACCAGGCTCAGCTGGATCTGGATAACGCAGCCTTTGGAAATCAATCATACGATAGCATTGCTTTCTTCCTCCTCCAATTCCATGCACACGGATACGACCTTGTGGTAGAAACAGTACTTATTAACTATCATATATTGCATTGAAACACTATAGTCCAGTTGGCAAGTTTTGCATTTTAAAAAATGCTACAAATCTCAAAAGAGCATCAAATGAGAATTAAATGTTCTTATCACTGAGCTCTCATAAGATTTCAAGCAAGAATACCAGAATTTCACAAAATTTAGCAATTTTACAAGAATTTAGCATTTTCACTTTAAATTAAGACATTTAATTAATTTGGGGAACCTACAGATGCCACCCACAAGGGTTTCCGGGCACCACATTGCCAATCCCTGCTACAGTCAAATAAATGATAAAAAAAATTAATCTCAGAAGACTGTCTAGCAGCTCCCCTACTTCTATAAAAGTTGGTAAAAATTATAGAGACTAAGGATAGAAAGACCAAAATGTGTATTGTTTTTGTGTTTGAAAAGGAATATTTTTGCTTTCAAATTTATATTATTTTGGAGGAAAAGATGAGGAAAAAAAGCCTAAATTATTATTTGGTATTTGCTTACCTACAATAGATCCAAGACATAATTTTAAAATTATTACACCTGCTTCTTGTTTAGCAACTACCTCAGTTAGTGACCATTCACAAATATGATGGTAATAAAAAAAATCATTTTCTGACCAATTTACAACCAAATTTCATGTTCCTGACGACAGTGCACATTGAAATGAGAGTAACACTGGTGTAGCTATACAAGAGAACTCTATCTGAATGAGTCAACAGCAACCAGTGATCTTTGCAGTGTCTCTCTCTGTGTCATGTATTCAGTAGTGACTATTTCACTTAACTACCAGGTTGTTGGAACAGAACTCAGTCACTAAATGAGGAGGGGATATACATGAACATCTTACATAAAAAGAATTAATTACATTCATTTATATAGCCACCCAATCAACATGTGACAACATGTACAGGTAGTCCTCAACTTACAACCACAATTGGGACTGGAACGTCTGTTGCTAAGCGATACAGTTGTTAAACGAGTTGCACCTGATTTTATGATCTTTTTGCCATGATTGTTAAGCAAATCATGCAGTTGTTAAGCAAATCTGGCTTCCCCCATTGAGTTTGCTTGCTGGAAGCCCCCTGAGAAGGTTGTAAATGCCAATCACATGACCCTGGGATGCTGCAACCATCATAAATACACGGCAGTTGCCAAGTGCCCGAATTTTTAACACGTAACTGTGAGGATGTTGCGATGGTCGTAAATGCAAGGACCAGTCATAAGTCACTTTTTTCAGCGCCATCGTAACTTCGAATGGTCATTAAACAAATGGTTGTAAGTTGAGGACTACCTGTACAGAAATAATATGCTTCCAGGTTCAATTCAAAGTGCTGGTGATGACCTCTAAAGTCCTTCATGGAACGGGACTGGGTTTTTTGAGGGACTGCCTCTCCCTCGTTACATCTACCCATCCCATTAGATCCAGCAGGAGAGGCATGCTCCAGGTCCTGTCTCCTAGGGAATGCAATCTGGTGGGGCCCAGGAAGGGTGTTCACCCTTTGGAACATCATCCCCCAAGATCAGATTGTCCCTGATCCTACTGGCCTTTCATAAGGCCTTAAAAATGTGGCTTTCCCACCTGGCTTGGGGATCCAAGTATGCGGTAGAGGCTGTACAATGATTGAGTGTTGTTGACTGTTTTTATACCTTAGCTGCAGATTGTGTTATATGATTTTTATATAGCTTTATATGCTTTTTATATTTTTTTATATTGTATTCTGCTTTTTTATATTGTTTTTAACAGTTATAAGCTGTCCAGAGATGTGTATCTGAGATGGGTGGCTCTATAAATGGAAATAAACAAACAAACAATTAAAAAACCATCTGCTGTTGAAGACTTTTATGCTTTGCCAGATAGATAAGAGTTTTTATGTGGCTGAATATTATTTGATCAGCTGAATCTTCCTCTATTTCACATTATTCTTTTATTATGAAGTGTCACTTTACAACAGTTAACTGTAAACTGTCCTCATGCATATGTATTAGAAGGGTGAAATCCAAATCTTGAAATAAATGAGAATAGAATGCTCTATATGAATTCTAAACACACCATTTTGTGGATGTTGAGGCACTATACTCCAACATCCCTCACAAACATGGATTTCAAGCCATCAAGAGTATTATCACTGACATTAACACAGCACACCTTGCCACCTACCCATAACTACTTCATCTTAACATATACCTGCAAATCAGTGGCACAGCCATACAAACATGGCTCTATAGTATGCCAACATCTTTACAGGCTGGCCTAGAACAATGGTTTCTCAACTCTTACCCCTTGAAGCCCCTCCTTCACTTGAGATTTATTAACAAACTTCTCATCATTTGGACCCATAGAAAAGAATCTTTCACCAAATTGCATCATAACCTCAACACTTCTTCTTTACTATCAACCTCAGCTTCAAATCAGCTACAGAACAAGTTCACTTCCTTGATATCACAATAAAGCTATACAAGGGTCACATGAACACTATGTTATACAGGAAATTGACAAATCACCATGCATATCTATATGCTTTCAGCTTCAATCCAGAATACACCACCAAGTCTATCATCTACTGTATAGCCAGACTGTACGCTACAACTGCATTTGTTCTGACCCATTTGACAGAGATGCTCAACTGATAGAATTAAACGAGGCATTCAGGAGACTGAACTACCCACCTAATGAGATCAATAGACAACTCAATAGAATTCGATCAATTCTCAGGAAGGATTTATTAAAAACACAACCCCACCCCACTCAGAATTCCATTGGTTGTCACCTACAGTTTACAGCTCAAGCCACTGACACACATTATTAATAAGCTACAACCAGTACTTCACAATGAGACTGTATTTTCTCAGGCACCGGATAACAGGCCCATACTTACATACAGATAACCACCCAACCTGAAGCAGATTCTCACATGGAACAAGAAATAACATAACAATGATGGGAACAAGACCCTGTAACAAACCCAGATTTCTACTTTGCCCCCATATTTACACCAACAGCACCATCACAAATCCTAACAACTTCACACATACGATTAGAGACCCCTTCACATGCTTTTCTTCTAATATACCGTAGTCTGCCAGCAATGCCCTTCTCGATTCAGTGTAGGACAAACAGGCCATACTTTGCACAAAACAATAGTTAGACATCAAGACTCAAAACAAGGACAAAGTAATATCAGAGCACTTCAATCTTCTAGGACACTCCATTACAGATATCAAAATAGCCATTTTGGATAAAAGAAATTTCACCAGCACAATCATGCAAGAGATTGCTGAACTCACATACAACAGAAGGTTTCAGGGTATCTCAAAAGGTCTCAACAAATACAATGGATTTTTAACACATTACAATTTTTAATTGATACAATACTTGTAATCTGTTTTACATATAATCTGCATCAGCACAACTATCTTCTGTCCTCCCTCTTTTCCCTCCTCCCAACAATCCAGTCACTCCTTTGGGACAGGGATGCAGTTCAAAACATACCTGTGTGATCTCGACCTCCTGTTTTTGTTTTAGGAATGGGCTTAACAGTATACTTTGTCCTGCATTTCCACAGAGGATCTCTGGCAAACACAGCGGTAGAAGTACTGATTTCACGGTATGCACTGAGATGGCTAACAAGATAAAGAGGCCTGGGAGATGCAGGGATCTAGGAAAGGCAGAAAAAGCAAGCAGCAGGATATTATGAATGGAATATTTTAAATTGCAGGTGCATAACTGGATATAATATGGACCAAACGTTTTGATGTCTAATGTTGTTTTAGAAATGAGACCTTGAAATATAGTGACAATTTAGCAGCAAAGTTTCTACAACATTTTGTTATTATATGTTAAAAATGAAGCCATTTTTGCAGGTTTCCTGCAAAGCACACAGTCAAGCTGCATGCTCTAAAAGTTCATGGCACATAATAAGCAGGGATCAAAATAGATATCTTATTATTGAAACCACTAACTCAAACTAAAGATGTTCACCCTACTGATATGTTTGAATCAGGGGTACTTATTTTATGTTAGAAGAGGAAAGGCATCTGCAAATGTTTACAAAAATTTGCATGCACTGCTAGGTAAATAGAATCTCTAAAAAATGGATCTAACTGAAAGACTGTGCCTTGAAAGTTCAAGCTTAATTTAGGCCTTTATATGGCAGAAAAATAATTAAGGTAGTATAAAGTCCACTAAGTAATTCTACTCAGAGAGAATATAGGCAGAATAAAAGGATAGTACTAAGTTTATACCCCACCTTTTCTCCATAAACTGAAACTAGCTTATATGGCTGCCTTGAGCTCATGTTTGAGTTACATTGGACAGAAAGAGATATTTGCCTGGAAGAGCACATTAGACGATGAAGAATCCTGCATGATTTATAATCCATCTGGCCAAAACAGCAAAGTAAAGGTACCTGTGAAAGATGGGGACTTGAAGACAGCAGCAGGGAACCAAAGGTCCGGATCAAGTTTGATATTGCCATTAGGAATAACAACTTGCTCCCTGCTGCAGGCAGAAATAAGAAATAAAAGAATGACCATCAGAGTTAATACATACATTTTAACTCTTTCATTCATAAGCAAATCTGCATCTTCAGTTCCTTCCACATATTCATGATCTTCACCTGATCAGACCACCTTTATTCAGCTCTATGAGAGTCTTCCCCTTTTTTCTCAGTTTCACACAGAACACATAGGCAGCTGGAACTATGTAGATGGGATTGCTAATGAACGCACTCAAAGAATTGCATGTATAAGCAGGGGAAAATTCTTATCTTTTTAATATTTCTGTTTCTGACAGATTACAGGACAATTGCAGAGGAAGGACTGCATTCTACTCTAAGAGGCAGAAGATTTGAAATAAGCCTTTTTTATTTAGCGGGGCTTATTCTTAAATAACTGCACGGGATAGCGGTCTATTTACAAAAACGCATTTTGCTGCTATATTTCTTACTTTTTTTTAGCAATGTCGGAGGAAACCATGTCAGGAGACAAGGTTTCTGCTTATACTAACAGAACTTTGATCTTAAGAGCTCAGGAGTGAGTCCCACTGATCTTGCATTAATTTTCCCTCTCTCCCCTAAAACCATGCACGGAATGAGATGGGCAAGGACAGGGTCGCAACTTGAAAATGTTATAGAGCAGTCTCTTTTTAGCTACAGAAGGAATATTCCGGAAATAATAGCCTTCCGGCAGGAAAATACTTCTTTAGAGCGATTACGTCTTCGAGCCCCATGAAGCTCTCAGAAACAGAAAATACTTCTCCCGATCCGCCTTCACTTACCCGAATCACACTTCACGGCGCAGCCATCTCGAATCTCGTTCTGCGTACCCCTCCCTAAACGGGAGCATGCGCACTCTGACCGGAAGAAGGATGTGAAGGCGCGCAGGGCTTGCTTACCTATCTGGTTTTCGTGTAGAACTTATAGACGGGGAGCTGATGGATTCAGGCTTTCACAGGCTTGGTCCCCTGATGTCCTTGGGTCGTTATTCTTATCATCCCCGGCCAGAGAGAGCAATAGTCGGAATAACGGGAATTGAAGTCCCATTTTGAGAAGAGCTGCTTTATCTTTTCTTACTATTAGCATACGTAAGACACACAATCTCTTCCACCCCCACCCCCCCGCAGAATGCACTTCCAATAAATGTAGAATCTCGATTTAAAGTGGATTTGTTTTTTTCTTGTTCAAATATATTTATTTGGGAAAGAAAAATTGCGACGTAATCTTCTGACGACCTACCCAGAACTATTCGGTTTATTATAGCTTATTTGCTTGGATGTGTACCATAGAGGACTGCAGTCGTGGATTTTTTTTTTTTTAATCATCCATCCCGGAATTCCTCTGCCTTTAAAAGTGTTTGGTAGGCAGGATTTTCGGAAGTAAACTTTCCGATCTCCTATGTCGGGAACATCGTCGCTTAATTTGTTACGATTTAAAAAACATCGTAGCCCATCCGAAAGGGACAAAGGACAGATGGTCCTCGGCAGATGGTCGCTCGACAATATGATCCTTGGCCGAGGCAACGCTCTGGCCCCTTTGGCAGTAAAGTTCATGCCTAAAAAAAAAGTAAGCGGCCAATTCTTTTTCCCCTTGAACCAACTTTAAGGGCAGGAGCAGGGCGCTACCGGAGGTGGGCTGCAAAGGCCCTCGCGATCGCTAGATGGCAGCAACGCGATTCAGTAAACTCTCTACGAGTTTGCTTTGCTACTCTCTATGAGTCGTATGGATTTTTACAGCCCTGAGCCGATAACCCGAATCCCAGACCTCGTTGCCAACCTTGATCAAAGACGGTTTCAAAGTCTATCCATGTGGTCGCTAAGAGTGGACAATGAGTTGATGGCACATAAGCAATTAATCAAAGTCTACTTCAGTGATTTTCAACCTCGGCAACTGGGGAATTCTGGGAGTTGAAGTCCATACATCTTAAAGTTGCCAAGGTTGAAAAGCACTGAACTAGCTTGTTACATCATCAACTACTTCACGCCCTCTCCCCTCATCTCCTCATCTCCACCCCTTAAAGGGAAAAACAGTTATCCAGGTGCATTTTGGGAAGCGGCCTGCCCTCCCCTTAGGCGGCCATATTGGATTTAAAGGGGCTGCGGCAAAATGGGGAGGAGCCAGAGTGGGAACTGTTTTCTTCGTTCAGGAGCGGCTGAAGCGGCTTGGGGTGACGGGGAGAAGCGTAAGCGCATGCGCGCTTCCTCCTCCATCCTCTGCTCTTTCAGAGACCCGAAGGAGCCGCAGGTAGGAGTTTCGCCGTGCCCATCCTCTCTTAGGAGGCAGGGATCGTGGTGAGTTGTCCTCGGGGAAAGCGCCCCTCTTGGCCCGAGAAGCAGCTAGCCTGTCTGACAGCGGAGCGTAACGTCGGTTAGAGAGGTTGTGGCGGTAGAGGGGGCCTCAGAGTTCCCCCGGGGAGGGGCGGGTGACCATTTCTGGAGAGAGAAAAGCTATATGTCAAAACGCGAAACTGGCTGAAAATAGCGGTTTCTGCATAGGCGTTTATGTAATTTTACACTCCGGCGTCAGTTGTTTTATGGGAGTAAATGCTATTTAAGTGGCTGGGCTAGTCCATCTGCATTGGGAAACCCTCCTCTTAACCTTATAGCAGAATGAGGAGGACCCTGGATTTTTACCCTGGCAGCTAAAATTGGATGCCGTAGTGAATCCTGGCGTACATTTAGCCTGGGGGCACAGCATGTGTCAGATCCTGCCTTTTCTGTCCTCCTCCACATGCGCACAATCCCTGCGGCCAACTCCTTATTTGTGGTTCGGTTGTCAGCGTGTTTCCTTCTGAAAGGGCGTGTCTCTGCACTGCTGGCACAGCAAAGGCAGGGCTCCAGGCTAAGAGGCAGGTGCCCAGGCTCCCTGCTGCTCCTTTGCCGACAGCGGTTGCCTGGTTTGTCAGAGCTGGGGCGGGGGGGGGGGGGAGAGGCCGTGTTCCCTCCTTCCTGACCTGTCTAGGAAAGTGACTCAAGCCGGCTGCTACTAGGATAGGCCCCAAGTTCCTTTGGGGATGTAGGACAAGGGTGATGTACCTTCTAACATCACGGTCCTTTATCTTCTCACAATATTATTACCTCCGGGCTCCGTCGGTGAATTGGTTTAGAATCAGCCTGCTCTAATGTTTTTGTTGTAATACCTCCCACCAAATTTGCACTGTAGAAGTGGCAGTCTTCTGAACCAGTGATAAAATGGTGGGCTGGAGGTCATTATTTTGGAAGTAGTAACTACAAGCTGTCCTTGTTTAAGTGTCTTCCTTCCCTGATTCTCTTCTTTGATGCCCGAGAACCCTTTAATGCATCTGCTGTGTTTTCATAACTAGGATGTGGTAAAATGAATCCTCTGGTGCAGTATTTTGTAACTCTATTACTATTTCTTATTTTCTTTATATAAAGATTTCAGGAGGATGTGATAATTTTCTGTTTTTAACTCAATTGCCACCTAAAATGTATATACTTCTGTTACATTTCACCCTTTTGGTAATCATTCAGATGACTGAAGTTTTGATCTTTGAAACCACCATTGGGAGGAGCTGGCATGTGTATGCTTAATTGCAAGGTCCCTTGTGTATGTGGCACTTTCTATTTATAATCATGATGCTATTGCATTTGTGTGGCTGTGTGCTGTGCCATCCTGCAGAATGGAAATTTAATGGATTCTTTCATGCTAAAACTTTCGGTATGCCATTTTTAAAAAAATAATTATTTTCAGTTGAAATCATATCCAGAGTTAGATGTGTGTACTTTATATTACATATGAAAGATTTCATCTTTTGAAGCAGACTTTTTTTTATGAAATATAATATCAAAACAAGAGATAGCTCTATTTGATGTTAACCCTAGATTTTTGGTACATTTAACAGAAGATAGAAGTGCTGATGATCATCAGTTTTGCCATCTTATCTAGGGTTGTCTCCCAATTCCAGCTGGCTAGATGCTTCTGGTACATTAATCTGACTCATTCTTCTATGCAGGTTCTATGTTGATACCATGTTATTATTTCTAGCCGTTCTAGAAATTGACTTTCAAGTATATTGGCCTACAGTTCCAATAGCGTGTATGTAATGATGGAAATAAAGTGATGGTAATTAGAAAACAGTACTACAAAAGAGCAGCAAGGAAGCATTCTAGTGAATCATACTTTTTCTGAAGATAATATTGAGCCAAAAAGGATAAAGAGGCAAACTTGAATAATTACATTTATATTCTTAGAGGATAGAATGTTTTGATATATTTACATTTGAAGAAAGAAAGATATAAGTTAGCTTACCTAAGTATTACTGTACTTATTTTGGCTTGCTTCAGAGGAAAGAAATAAAGATAAATAAGCTTTGATTTTTAAAATAAACATTGGCATTGCAAAATATTGATTATTGCTAAGGTTGCAGTACTTAGCATAGCCAGTTAGTAGCAGAAGGATTATAATAATTTCAAAAATATTTTTAAAACGCCAATTTTAATGTTTTGTTAAACAACTTGTTAAAAATGGATATAGCTCAAATATATAATCACAAATATAATTTCTAATTATATTCTATTTTGCTTGCTAATATTGAAATAAGAGATAAGTTAACAGATGTGGTAACTGACTTCTTTCTAAAAGTGAAAAAAAAAAGACAGACAGAGAAGAAGAGAGAATTTGAGGTAATTAAATAGTATAATTATAAGTTCATAATAGTTGTTCACCAGCATTTCATTACAAAAATATATTTTAAAGAATTGAACTGGATTTGGTTCAACTCTTAATGACTACAAGTGTTTATCTGCTTGCTTGGTACTACAATCAACATTACATTTTTGATAAAAATTAATATTAAAATTTTGACTGAATAATACTTTATTGGGATATAACTCTAAAAATATAATGTACATTTCTCTGAATACTGAATACATACCCATATTATACCTAACATGAAGCTGCTTTGACTAGTAATTATGATTATAAAATCTTCTTGACTAGTGATTAAATTATAATTTAATAATTACATTGAGTCTTAGTTTCCAACACTAAAACTTTCAGAGTTCTTTTCATTACTTATTCCAAAGTAAGTCCAGAAATGTTCAAAGGGCTTAGTGCTATTTGCTGAGTGGATATATACAGGACTGCAACCATAGAGTAAATTATAGCAGTCCAATGAATCAGCAGTCTGCATGAATTAAAGCAAATTCAGTGGGACAGTAATCCAACCCTAATCCCAGGAAATAGGTGTGAGTGTTATGTACATTTGTTAAATGTTGATATACTTACCTTGGAAGACACACAAACAATACAATTAACTTATCTGTACAATACAAATAACTTATTAAAACTAATTTAAAGTATTACTTAAGCTGAAGGCTTAGGCTCTACAATTGCAAACTAAAATCATACAGATAATACACATTGAAACAATTCCTATCCAGGTCCTCAAATCAGAGGAAACAAACCTTGACTAAGTTTCAAAGGGTTGTTTGTGTATTCAACAATAGCCCATCCAGCAATAAATGCTCATAGAACACGTACCAATAACAGCATACGTGAGTTCCAGTCTCTTCCTCTCCGTCAAAGTATTCATGCTGTAAGCAATGCTTGTGGTCATTTAAAAATAATGATGGTTAGTATTGAACATACATAAGTGATTTCTTTTTCTGATTAATAGAACTTGTGGGCCAAAATTACTGGAAGTTCCACTTTTGTACCTAGTTAATCCCCAGCATTTTACAAGAAAGAGGAAACACAGAAGCATGGGAACTTTCTAAAGGTGGAAGTTAGTAGAAAGAAGTAATATAAAATGAAAAGAAATATTGAATAAAAGCTAAAATTACTTTCAAGAGGATGAAATATAGTCTAGCTGGCATATTTTTGATAACCCTTGTATAATATTAAATATTAAAACCTCATTCCTAACAGACAAGTGGAAAAATGAGGCTAGAAGGAAAGAAGTGTTGAAGTTGGAACCTAAGCACAGCCAGGGTCATCAGCAGATTGGGAAGGTATACTTTCATTTGGAGAAGCCAAAGTCAAGACAAGCAAAGGAATATGGTCATGTTCATCAGAAAGTGAATAATAAATCACGACCCATAGATTGGGGCTTTCTAATGGTAGGGAGAAATGTGGTTTATACTTGATCAGTAGATTTTTAAGAAATCTGAAGCACACATCCTTGCTCATGGCTTATAAGTAAATGTAGTTCTCATAAAGAAAAAAGAAAAAAATATGTAAATTATTCTATGAATTATAGAAAAGGACCAAGATAGAATGATGGTGTCTCTTCTCATTTCATGCATAAAACCCGTTTCGGCTATAGTAGCAGTTACTGTTCTTCGGTGTTGATGAGATAATGTATGGTACTACACTTTAGGATAGTTTAGGAGGAGCAAAAAAAAACATGTGGCACATTGCTGTTTCCTCTGACACCTGATCTTCTGGAACGTGACACCCAAGGAGTTATCTTATAATTTTTTCCATAAGTTGCTGTTCTCTAGGTGATCAGTGGACAGTTGCCTGAGCTGTAAGGCTATTTTGGTGTTGAGGGCCAGTCCAGCGGATTAGGAACAGACTCAAAACATGCAGATTTCAGAAAGAACTGACGTTACTAAAGAATGTGTTTCTCCAGGAGCCTACATTGGGACCATTGTACACTTATTCATACATAAATTGGAGTAAGGAGTGAGATACTAAAAGTTGTGGGTGATACTGACAGTGGTCAAGCAAACTTCAAACAACTCTATAAATAGTTAATAGAATGCCAAATATGATAATATTGAATTGTGATTTGGGAATCATTCTGGGTAATTCAAAAGACAATGATATTGGGAATTGTTGTGAAGGGGAGTAAAAATAAAATAGTAATGATAATGTCATGTAATTGCTCTGGCCACATCACCCAAATAGCATTGAGTAATGAAGAAAGCTGAATTTCAGTCATAGAATCATTGAATCCCGCAGCTGAAGTAACATTTAGGTTACACATCAGAGACTTTGTTTTGCTGCATTATTTTAATGTGTTATTTGAACCTTGCTTATGGTAAATGATTGAATTTCAGCAAACTACAGCTTTTCATAATGTAGATGCCAGAGTACAGTCCTCAAACAACATCGTTCAGCACATCAGGAAGGCATTAGGTTGGAGGAGACTGGCCTTGGGAAGTTTAAGTACTTTAATATATATTTAAAAAAAACGGCTTCGTTATAGGAACCAGTCTGCTAGTTAAATTGTTGCACAAGCACAAAGCAGTTGGGCTGCTATAAATTCATGTTTCCAAAAGCTGAGGGGCCAACCTTCCCAAGGAGCTTTCAAGAGTTGCTATTGAAAGGCCAAAATGAGACTGAATAAGAAGTGATCTTACAATAGGAAATGGGTGGGGGAGGATGGAACAGTGGAAAATCTCACACTTTCTAAAGGCTTCAGTATACCACCAAATAAACAGTAAACTGATTTGGAAAAAGTGTATTTGCACTCATCATCTTTGCACAGAAGATTCTTATTTGGGGTGAGAGGAAGAGGGGTGATTAATGCTTCAATTTGCGAGTTAAGCATGCTGATTTGAGTGTTCGGGCTTGGGGTGTTTTCCCCTTTGGCAGAATTTCTTTCTTTTGATCTTGAGAATGCCTGTCATAACCCAAAAGCTGCCTGTACAAAGGAAGCTATTCCATTGATTTAAATGTTGCTTTATATTCTGCCATTCATTCCACTGCAATTTCTTTAACTGGAATTAGGAAGGAGACAGACAGTTGACAGCCATTCAGAGAATTAGATTTCTTTTAAGATGTTATTATCAAATGAAATGTACAGTGTATAATTCCAAGATGTTTGTGGAATAATTGATTTTAGATGCACATTTCTAGATTTTAAATTTTAGGCAATTTTTAAAATTAGTACCCTAAAGATAAAAATTAGTGTTTGTTATTATACAGCAATATACATATATGCAAGATAGTTGGATTACAGTTCAGATTGGGAATTTGGAAATGGTTATGATAGTTTTTTCTTTCTCTCAAATGTAATTCTTAGAAGTAATTCACCATTCAAATATCTGAGAATAACGGCTGACTCTGTCTTAAAGAGTAACACAGAAAATAGAGACCATAATGTGGGATTAATTTTACAGTTTGCAGATTGGTGTGCCCTATAATATTCATTCTGTTTTTAGATTCTAAGAAAGCTGTGAAATGATGTATTTATTTAGTACCTTTTATAACATTAAAGCTGTTCAGAAAGATTAAAAAGTGATCTGATGGCTTCCAAAAAGTTTAGAGCTCTTCCTAAAGTATGAGCAATCAAAGTTGTAGCTTCAATCAGAAGGAGAAGGTGCCATTTCTCGCTGGCATAGAGAGATAGGGAGAGTTACTAGAAATGCCAACTAGATGTCAATTAGATGTCCGCATATTAGTTGGAGGCACTCTTCCATGGCTGGAAGGGTGCCTCCAACTAATTTATAAAGAACTTTTCACTATTTTTTATGGGTAATAGTCAAGACATGGCATTTAATGTATGTATACATGTATTTTTCATCAGATTGGCAATGGCTGATAAAACGAAACAAAGGATAAAAAAAAAGAATTGCTGAAGGATGACTGAGTAGCAGTTTCACTGGATGATAGCAGTGTTTCATGATTTTCAGACTGCTGGGTCTAGTTTGATTGACTAGTTAGTTAGCCTATATTTGCTTTAGGTGCTGCTGGCCATCCACCAGCAGCATGGCATGGCCTTGCAGTGCCTCCACATTCAGGCAGGTGGTAGGATAATTTCCTCATGGCTCTTACTCAGCAGCATCTGCCCTATCTCATCTGTCACTGTTTATGTATTAGACCTAGGCTGCTGTTCTTCCAGCTAATTTCTATTCTTCTTTGTTGTTTGTACTTCCTATGGCTCTTCCAAACAGCAGCGGTCTGTTTGTCTTTTAGAATTTATACAGTGGCTCTCTAGAGCTTCTGTGGTCTATTATTTAACTGGATTGGAGGAGAAACAGGCAATTTAAATGAGACCTATATCAGTATATATCCTAATTGCAGCTAAATCACTGCTCCCCCTTCGTGTGATGCTGGCTGTTGCAAATTGCTGCAGGATGGATCATAGTGCAGTAATCTTGTGGTGTATCTTTGCTTTTGTTTTCTGCATTGCATATTTGAGCATATCTTTGTTTATGTGAATAATTTTTTCTCAGATTACTATTAAAGCTGTTTTCCTAGTGGTATATCTACTCCATAGCCAAAGGCTTGCAGTATTTCTCATGTTTTAATAGGAATTGTTGGTGCAGGTTGAGTTGGTGCTGATAACATGTGGGTATCTATTCCTACCTAACGACAGTGCTACTATTGTTCTGTGCAGAGTAGAAGTATATCTTCTGTATCAAGCTGTGAAGATCTGCATGGTCAGCATGAATAATTATGTGTGGAAAATGGGCAACACAAACAATAAAATATCCCCTGTGTACTTTTGAGGGATTTGCCAGATCAGACTGACCTATTGGAATAGTCTCCCCTGTTCTGATCTTGTCTTGCAAGATTTAACAGAGGAACTTAAGGGTTTTTCCATGCATAAAAGCCTCTTCAGATTGCTTACCTAATCTAATGTTAGGCTATCTCGGTGTTTCTCAACCTTGGTGGCTGTAAGATGTGTGGACTTCAGTGCCCAGAATTCCCCAACTGGCATGCTGGCTGGGGAATTCTGGGCATTGAAGTCCACACTTCTTAAAGTCGCCAAGGTTGAGAAACACTGGACTATCTTTTTTTCTCCATCTAGTATAGCAGCTGGGTTTGTAAGAGAGAAGGGAGGAAAACAAATCCTTGTTCTCTGGGGAGCACCATGTTGCTTGGTTGAGGAATAAATGTTGTTTCCACAGGCTTTCCCTCTTTAGAACATCATTTGGGCCTTTTGAAAGTGCAGATGGCCTGGAATTATACCATGCTGCACTTTCAACTTAAAACAGATTGCAAATGAAAGCTTAGCACTATGCAATATACAAAACTTGAGAGGAACAGACATAATGTAATTATGTCTTTGTGTCTGATCTTGAATTCATTCAAGGCATTAAATCAGACAGGATACTTCCAAATGTAGGTACTGTGAGTTTTTGACAGATTTACATTCCTCTGAAGAGCACACTTCGATGGGGATTCATATTCCTTATCTTCTATAACAGAAACCATGCTATGCCCTTTGAAGGCAAGCAATGTTATATGGATCAGGGGTTTTCAAACTTTTTAAAGCTGCAGAACCAGTTAGTTAAAAAAAAAATCCCTGATTAAACAAAGTTCTAGTGATAAAAAATAGGCTATGTTTGAACATTGTTTTTGTCCTTACACTCAGAGGACCTCATCAAGGTTTTCCTATGGTTCCCCAGAACACAGTTTGAAAAACTCTGATATAGAGCATAGAAAAGAATAAGTCAGAACAATTAAAGGAATGAGAGATTAAAAAAGGAAACCTACCTAAAACTAATTTAGACCAACAACATTTTAATATTTCTCCATTCCTTTTTATGTCCTTGCTTCCACCACATGCATAAACTACTTTATATACAGTATTGTGTTTTGTTATTTAAATGTCTCACCTGTTTCTTTTTATCACATCAGTAACATCCAAATATTATTTTCTTGGTTTTCCCCTTCTTCACATATTCAGTGTTCTTTCTTATATTTGTTTTACAACCTGATCCTCATTCATTCTTTTTAGATGATCACCTCAAAATATTTATTTTGTACTGATTACTCACTTCTGCAATCAATCCACATTCATTCAGTACCAATTCAGTCTTGATCCTGTCTTTTATTGTTTTACCATACACACACATTCCCACTGTTAGGAGTTTCTCATGGGAAGAAGTTCATCTCGTTATCTTCGCAACAATGTTTTGATGATTAGAGATGATAGATTATAGAAAGAAGGGAATCATGATGTAACTTTAGAGAAAGAGGTAAATTTACCATTGTACTTATAACTGCTGTAAAGAAGATTGGAAGCCACTTCTTTATATCTTTTTTCTTTCTTTTCTATTTTTCTATTTTTCTTCTTTTTTCTTTTCTTTTTTTTTCTTTTTGCACTTTAGCTTTCTCTTCTATTTCTTCCTTTTCCTTTTTTCTTTCTTATTCTATTTTAATTTGTATTAATTTTTACTCTTTTTTTAAAACTTTCAATAAAATTATATATAATAAAGTATTGAACCATTTGCTAAGCATTCCATTTATTCTCACTCATGCTTTACTTCCATGATATACTGTTATTGCATTGAGCAACAACCTTCAACTCTATATTTGCAAAAAAATTCCTGTTCAAGCCTGTTCACTTTCTCATATGCATTCATTAAATTAAAACATGTACAATAAATTTACTTTCTTACATTCATATATTTTTCAGTAACCTATTGATAAAGAGCAAAATCTCTTCTGTACAATCCCCACCTGGCATATGGGTTGACTGCACTCCTCAAATGTTGCTGATTGTCACTTCTCAAATCTTTTTGATTAGAATTTTGTCAAATACTTTCCCAGGTGCAGTTAGCAAACTAATCATCCTGTAACTTTTCTATTTATTCTTGTTACCTTTTCAGTGCTGTGTGAGAATAATAACAGCAATAACAGCCAATAGCCAAAATGGTCTTCACACACACAGGCATTAAATAAGTCACACAGCTACTCCATAAGTAAGCCACATCCATATATTAGCATTTTTCCAGCCACACCACGTATACCTGCAGCCTTACCATCTTTCAACATTCCCATTACGTATAAAGGCATTCTTTAAAATATTTTTTCTTGGACACTAATATTTATAGCTGTCAGAATCCTCGCAATCAATTAACCACATTATTTGCTAGCTTGCTTGCTTGCTTCGGTTCTGCCATTAAGAGACATGGGAGGGGGGTGCTGGAAGGATCTGGGAAGATGGATGGAAGAAATGACCGTTAGAGGCAGATGGGCTGTTATCAAAGACTGAGGAATACTCAAGGTCGTACCAACGAGCGGGTGTGAGAAGACTGGGAGGTTAGGGGGGTGCAGGGGGAAAAGGGGAAAAGGGAAAAAAGGGAAAAGCAACTTTTGGCACGCGCGGGCTCAGTCTTAGCAGTTGAGCAATTGAACTGTACACTTGTTCTCAATAAATGAACTTTCTTTTGAACCATTACTGGTTGCAAGGAGAGTTACTGAATTTGGGAGTTGTGAGCAGCAGTTCGTTACAGTAGCATTTTTTTCATTTCCATTCCAACATATCACTTTCATTTTCATACAAATCTCTAAAATATTCCTTTCCCTCTTTTTTTAATCGTTTCAGTTTAATCCCAACTAATTTCACACTTTTATTTTAATTCTATTCATTCTGCCGGAGACTCCTTATAGTCTTTTTTACCTTTCCAAAACATTTTTTAAAATTTCTATCAAAATCACTCTGCATTTTCTTTAAAAGAGGCAATCTTAAATGTTTGTTGCTCTTTTTGACTCATGTTCTTTCTACAGTATACACTCATGTATCTTTCTTTTATCCTTTTTGTTTTTTTAGCAGTTATTCTCTTGTGGAGTCCTTGGTGCTCTCTGAGCTTGGTTGTTTGCTAGCAGATGTTTCATTACCTGACTTCATCAGTGCTAGTGAGTATGGGTTTTGCTCCCTATTCATATACAGTAGCTTGCCCTGCCAGTGTTGGTGGGGGTGTGGTTTTCTCCTTGGTAGTTCCTTGATTATGATATTGTTTTCTGCCTGATTGTTTGTCTGGTGTTAATCCCTGCTTATCTGGGTGTAGGCTGCTGGAGGGGATGTCTTCCGGTCTTTTTTTTTTGGTTTCCTTCTTAGCTTTGTTGTCTCTTTTGAATGGTGTGTAAATATGTTTTATTTCTATGTGTCTATTGATGGCTGATTTGTCTGAATGCCAAGCTTCCAGGAATTCCTTAGCATTTTTGGATTTGGCTTGGTCTAGGATGCTCACAGTTTCCCAGCTGAAACTGTGGTTGAGTCTGTCCATGTGTTATGAAATTGAGGAGTTTTCATGTCTTCTGACTGCTAGCTGGTGTTAATGGATGCTCTCTGCTAGTCTTCTGCCTGTCTGTCCTACCTAGTGGCTGTTACAGTCCTTAAGTGTCCTTTTTCATACCTTGCATTAATCTAATTTCACAAGCTTCTTTGGCACTCTGTAACATAATTCTTTATATCAGTGTCTAAATACTTTCACATTCTTACATCCACTTTCCATTTATTACACTAGGTGTTTATTTCCTAACTTTCATATACAAGACTCATACTTTCTCTTTCTGGACTCATTCTATTCTCATTCTCTTTTTCTTCCACTTCTTTTGTTTTCTTTCATGTCCATTTTCTTCTATTCTTAATTGTATCACATGTTCAGAACCACTCATCACTAATTCTGTCTCTTTTTTATTTTTTTAAAGTTTTTACATAGCTAAAAGACAAATACAGAAATATATAAAGAAAAGAAAGAGAAAAGAAAAAGAGAAAAGAAAAGGTGCAGAAAATATACGGTTAAAGAAGGGGAAAAATAAAAAAAATAGTTAAAGAAATGACTTGCACCCTTCTTTACAGCAGTTAGAAACAAACTCATTATCCCTTCTCCCTCCTCTACATTACAATAATCCTTTCAGCCCCTTATTCAATCTTTTTTCAATCATCGACTCCAGAAATCACCATTTCACTTTTTTCCATTTTCAGCAAAAAGTCATAAAAGGTTTCCTGTCTTTTATAAAAGTACTTATTGTCTTCTCCCTGACCAAACAGGTCAAGATGCCAACTCTGCTAGTTCTGCCATCTTCACAATCCATTCCTCCATTGTGGGTATTTCAGTATTTCTCCATCCTTATGCTTATAATAATCTTATTGCAGTTACCATTTATAAAATCAATCTTCCATAAGTCTTTTCTAATTAACTATCCATAAGTCCCAATAAAAAGAGTTCTGGTTCCATTTCAATATTAATCTTCAAAATTCTTTGTATTATCATATGTATTTCTTTTTCTTTTTTTTTTCTTTTTGCTTGTTCACAAGTCCACCATGCATGGTAAAATGCCCCTTCATGTTTTTCACATTTCCAGCATTGACGAAGTACCTTTATATGTCTTTAATAATTTTTCTGGTGTCATATACCAGCGGTACATCATTTTATAAAAATTCTCTCTTATAATTATAACACAATGTGAATTTCAGTCCCTTTATCCACATTCTGTCCCATTGATCCATCTGTATGTTATAGCCAAAATTCTTGGCCAATTTTATCATCTAGTCTTTAACTTATTCCTCTTCTATTTCAAATTTCAGCAAAGGTTTATGCATTTTTGCAATCAGATGTTCATCATTTATACACAGTTCATTTTCATATTCCATCTTAAGTTGTTCAATACCCATTACCTTTTTATCTATATTAAATATTTCTCTTAATTGTGCATATGAAAACCATTGAAAACTAAATCCCTCTGTAGTTAATTGTTCTCTCAACTTCATCTTGAGCTGTCCATCTTCCTGTATTAATAAGCCTTGATATGTCAACCATTTTTCTTTGCCTGCTGTTTCTTTGCTATAAAATGCTTCCTCTGCTGAGACCAGTAAAGGTATTTTCGGATACAACCTGGGTTTATACTTATTCCATATCCTTAACATGGTTCTTCTTAGATAATGATTTTTGAAATCTACATTAACTTTATTGTACCATAAAAACCCATGCCATCCAAACCTCAGGTTATGTTCTTCTAATTCTAATATTCTTTTATTTCTTAGCAAAATCCACTCTTTCATCCAAACCAAACAGCAGGCTGCAAAGTCACTAATTCTCTCAATCTTTTATCATAAATAGTCAAAGCAATCATACGTTTCGATTCATATTCATTCTTTTGCCATGTGTACCTGTGAATAGATTAATGTTTAAACCATTTATTCAAAATAAATCACTGTTTTTCTAAGCAGATATTCACCAACCAATCACTATTTTCATTTTATTACTGAATCTGCAAATAGTCAACTTTTTCTGTACTCTCTTGTCATGTTACTGCCCATCCAGTCATTTCACAGAGCACAATAGTTCTTTCCCTTGGATTTCATTAATTCAGAATGTTGCACAGTTTTCCCCTCGAATCATTCCTGGTCTTCCATTATCACCATTCACTGGACTGTTACATAAAACATTTACTAACCTATGGATTCCTGCTTTCATACACACAATCCATGCAAGGGGCTTCACTATTTAGAGATCACCTTTCTTCTTGAGAATAGTGTTTTAAGCTATATCTGAAATTTGATAATAAATTTGTGGCTTACAAATGGTAGCTTTTAGTTACCAAGGCAGGGACAAATGTGGTCCAGATCTTAGCTTTAAACTGCTTCAAGAAAAGATGCTTCAGATACTGACTGCTCAGTGTTGGTGCAACAGCTCTGTTGACCCATTTCTTAGCTCAGCTTGATATTGTGCTTGTCATGAAATTTATTGTCAAGAGGAACACACTGAAATCTGAACATAAGCAACATATACCCTGCTTTGCTGCCAGTTCATCTTCTACTTCCATTCCCATCAAGCATCCTTAATATTAGAGCTATGCAAAGATTCAGATTCAAAGGGCAAAATGTGATTTGGAGTTTTTGTTGGTGTGCCTGCAGAATGTGCAGGAACATTTTAACCAAATGTTTTTTCCCAAGATTGCTTGGCAGTTGTGGGGAGATACAACTCAGTCCAAGGAAAAGGTATGTCAGGAAAATCTTAAAGCAGAGATGTGCAATACGTGTGTGCTCCAAATCACATTTTGCCCTTTGAATACAGATCTCTATGCAGCCCTACTTAGATTTTTGTAATAAATGTTAAATGTTATAAGTAACTTAAGAGTCCATTTTAGCTCAAAAGTAGGTTATAAAATAAATATAGTATTTATTGTTATACTGAAAAAGAAGGGTGGTGCTGCAATTTCTGATAGATCCTAGGTGCCACTAACTAGGGTGTTAACTGGAGGACAGTAATACATAGTGATTCAGGATTTTAGAGGAATATGGTTTTGACCACTTGTACTTACGTGCTACCTTAGCTATTTTTTTCCATGTGCTATCAGGCCACATTATTTAAATTTTAATATCCCTTGATGTAACCACCTGCAGTTCAGCATGCAGCTAGCTAGAGAAAGCCAAAATGCAGTAGCAGTTGGGTGTGGTTGGAAGTAAGCCATCTCTGACATGGGAGAGCAGAGTTAATGTTTACCCAGCAGTAGAGTAAAAGCCTTGTTTTTCCTCTCAGTTCATATAACCAACAAACAAGGCTGCCTTATACTTGGATTTTATAGTAACTTATCCACCACTTGGAGCAAAGCCTAGCTCTACCTTCAACCTCTTTAAAGCTTTGGTTCTGCCTTTATCTCATCAGGGGCAAAGATATATTAGAACCCTGCATAACTGCCTTCCTCTGAAGGAAGGTAAGGTGGGTTTATATGTTGGAGAGAGACGGCAGTAGAAGACTGGTGTATGTGCACGCCTTGGCATGCCTTCAGAATTGAGGCTGAGGCTTCATGGATTTCTCATGTTCATGACATTGGTGATAATATTTAGCCATTTTACCACCTGCCAACCTTTTTTCTATTTCCTTTTAATTTTCCAGGAATCACAGTCTTCTAAAAATATTCTGGATTCACATTATACAGGTGAAACTCAAAAAATTAGAATATCGTGCAAATGTTCATTTATGTCAGTATGGCAACTCAAAAGGTGAAACCAATATATGAGATAGACGCATTACATGCAAAGCGAGATATGTCAAGCCTTACTTTGGTATAATTGTGATGATTATGGCGTACAGCTTATGAAAACCCCAAATTCACAATCTCAGAAAATTAGAATATTACATGACATCAATAACACAAGGATTGGAAATAGAACAATATCGGACCTCTGCAAAGTATAAGCATGCATATGTACTCAGTACTGGGTTTGGGCCCCTTTTGCAGCAATGACTGCCGCAATGCGGCGTGGCATGGATGCTATCAGCCTGTGGCACTGCTGAGGTGTTATGGAAGACCAGGATGCTTCAGTAGCGGCCTTCAGCTCCGCTGCATTGTTTGGTCTCATGTCCCTCATCTTTCTCTTGGCAATGCCCCATAGATTCTTTATGGGGTTCAGGTCAGGCGAGTTTGCTGGCCAATCAAGCGCAGTAATCCCATGGTCATTGAACCAGGTTTTGGTACTTTTGGCAGTGTGGGCAGGTGCCAAGTCCTGCTGGAAAATGAAGTCAGCATCCCCATAAAGCTCATCTGTGGAAGGAAGCATGAAGTGCTCCAAAATCTCCTGGTAGACGGCTGCGTTGACCCTGGACTTAATGAAGCACAGTGGACCAACACCGGCAGATGACATGGCTCCCCAAATCAACACAGACTGTGGAAACTTCACACTGGACTTCAAGCATCGTGCATTGTGTGCCTCTCCATTCTTCCTCTAGACTCTGGGTCCTTGGTTCCCAAATGAGATGCAAAAGTTGCTCTCATCAGAAAAGAGGACTTTGGACCACTGGGCAACAGACCAGTTCTTTTTTTCTGTAGCCCAGGTAAGACGCTTCTGACGTTGTTTGTTGTTCAGGAGCGGCTTGACAAGAGGAATACACATTTGAAGCCCATGTCCAGGATCCGTCTGTGTGTGGTGGCTCTTGATGCACTAACTCCAGCCTCAGTCCACTCCTTGTGAAAGTCCCCAATGCTTTTGAATGGGCTTTTCCTGACAATCCTCTCCAGGCTGCGGTCATCCCTGCTGCTTGTGCACCTTTTTCTACCACACTTTTCCCTTCCACATAACCTTCTATTGATGTGCTTTGATACAGCACTTTGGGAACATCCAACTTCTTTTGCAATTACCTTTTGGGGCTTTCCCTCCTTATGGAGGGTGTCAATGATGGTTTTCTGCACAACTGTCAGGTCAGCAGTCTTTCCCATGCTTGTGATTCCTACTGAACCAGCCTGAGAGACCATTGAAAGGCTCAGGAACCCTTTGCAGGTGTTATGGATTCATTAGCTGATTAGAGTGAGACGCTTTGAGCCTAGAATATTGAATCTTTTCACACTATTCTAATTTTCTGAGATTGTGAATTTGGGGTTTTCATAAGCTGTACGCCGTAATCATCACAATTATACCAAAGTAAGGCTTGACATATCTCACTTTGCATGTAATGCGTCTATCTCATATATTGGTTTCACCTTTTGAGTTGCCATACTGACATAAATGAACATTTGCACGATATTCTAATTTTTCAAGTTTCACCTGTATGTCCAGATTATTTAAACTTGAGCTTCATTATTGGTATTTCTAGTGAAGTATCTGTTTTTACTTAGTCTAGTTGTTTATCAATTATATTTTTATACCATCCAGCTCAAGATGACTCCTGGCAATTTGCAGCTAAAATCAATCAAGTCAATAAACAAAATAACTGTGTCAAAATCCAACATATGACAGTGACAGTATCTAGCACATAGAATTTACATAGTTGTCCAATTGTCATAGAATGTACATAGTTGTCCAGTTGTCAACCCTCACAACATTAATCCCCAAATACCTGTTCAAACATGATGGTCTTAACTGCCTTACAGAAGGATCTACCTCTGGGACAGACTGTTCCTAAGCATGGGACTCATCACAGAAGATTGCCTTTGAGTTCATGTTCCCCTGAATTGTCACAGGAACAGGATTCCCACCATCTCCTCCCTACATAAATGCACAGACTGGGCATATTCTATCCGGCAGAGGTAGTTTCTAAGGCACCCTGGAAATGAGCTTTATAGGTCAAAATCAACACTCGCTTGGACTTCAAGGCCTATTGGCATCCATTGGAGTTACTAGAGAATAGATGTTATGCTTGGATATCAGTACTTAACCTGTTAGCATATTGGCTACCTCATTCTACCTTGGAGTATGAGTCCAAGGGAACTCCCAGATTGAAGACCTGCTTTGTCGGGGGCGGGGGGTAGCAACAATGTTCAGAGCCAACACCAGGATCTGTCACAAAGTGATGGTGTTTCTGGACAAACAGTTGACTGGGCTTGCAAAAAAAACTAAGACAGAGGATCCCTTGGCTCTCTTGTATCCTGAGATGATAATTCCCCTCTGTATACGGATAGGTGAAAATAAAGGAAATCTCAAGAGCTTTACACACTAATATAGTGTGTATACACTACTACTTCTCTAGTTTATCTTGATGATTCTTCTTCCCTAGCCAACATATGTATAGAAATGTGGATGTAGGACATATCTTTTTATAGAGCTGCTTCAGCAACTGTGAACATATCTTTTCTCCTTTCCATACCTATTACGTAGTCCTAGGAATTGATAGCCCAAGGGTGCAGAGCTAAATTGGAATTCAAATAACCTTTATTGAAACATGTATAGACTAGCTTCTTATTTAAACAGGATCAGTAAGCATTTGTAGCTATGACTAGATTGCCACAATAGTGGTGTGATAAGCCTATTTTAATATGATTCAGGGAGTGTCAAGAAAAGATGAATGTCATGTGTATCCAGGTCCTTCATTTAAATTATCAGACAGCCTCACAAGAAGATACTTTAAAAATAAATGCATTACAATTAGCTAAAATAATAAATCTATAAGACTAACTTAAAACAATATAATGAATTATTAAAGCCTAGACAATCTTTTATTTGCCTTTTATATTTTATATTTTAGATATTTGAAGATCAAACTCTAACCAAGCAACTTGTATCATACATAACACAAAATACTAATTTGCTATCTCTAGTCTAATATTATATTATAATATTATAATAATATAATTATATATTTATAATAATAATATAATAGAACAGTTTATAAACAGTGGTGGAAAACAATTTAAATTCAGCTTGCTTTGAATATTTTCTTACACTTTAAGCAGTCCTTGTGTGGGGGCATCTCATAGGTTTGGTAGTGAATGTAGCTCACATTCTGTACATTATGACTCCTGGATCATAACTTCAATAGGATTTAAGAAACTATCATTATAAGCAGATGGGGAAAAGAAATGGATGGAACTCCCACTTTCATATGTACATACATCTTCACACCAAATGCTATCTTTTAAAAGGAATAAAGCGAAACATTTATAATCCTGAGGTTTAGTGTTAAGGGTGTAGTGTTATGTGTTTTCAAACTAGATAAAAGAGAAGGCAGAATTCATTGGTTTTCAGTTTCTGATGCAGCATGCTTCTGAGACTTCAAGATAGATTGCTAAAAGCAAATGCTGGGAGAGGAAGATTCCCATCAAGTCAAATCTAACAAGCTAATATTTTGATGCTGATGTTTCAACGCATTGACAGCAGGATATGGAATTATTTGAGCAAACTTCAATAGACTTTTCTACTCCTGCCTGCTGTTCCCAGCTTAGCTGGAGCTGGACTAATCATTACATTAAATGGATGCAAGTATTTTGTATTAAGCATTTAAAGTCTTTAAATATGGCCTGAAAAAAATATCTCCCTTGGACATATACAAAGTACACCAGATATGTTTACACTCTGACGTTAGTCTGTAAGCATAGCTAGCATTTTCTACAACCTTCAGAGGTATATGATAGATCATTTCTAGAGCTTCACATTAGAGTACAGTACTGTAAAACTTTGTGGCTTTGTGCTTTATATTCTGTATTATTGCAAGAGATTGAAGAATTTCTGCTAATAATCTTGGAAGGTGTATAATTAAGTACATTTTTTCAGCAATGGGTTGAGTGAGCTGGAGTCTTTTACAATATCTTCCCAGATTGTGGGATAGCAGGAAGTCCCTTGAAAATAAAGTATTGCATAAAATGGAGTAGAGGAAATACTGTACAGAGATACAGCAACTGCAGCAGAGTGCTAATTACTCTGTCCCTTGCCTTGTTCTATTGTAGAAACTACGCACAGAGAGCCAGTTTGGTGTACTGTAGTGGTTAAGGCACCAGGCTAGAACCTGAGAGACTGTCAATTCTATTCCTGCCTTAGACATGAAAGCCAGCTGGGTGACCTTGGGCCAGTCAGTTTCTCTCAGTCCTAGGCAGAAGGCAATGCCAAAACCACTTCCAAAGTCTCGCTAAGAAAACTGCAGGGACTTGCCCAGGCAGTCATTCTCCAGGAGTCAAGACTGACTTGGAAACACAAAAGAACTACACATAAGGCAGGCGTGTGATCTCATATTGTATGAGACTCAGTTCTCAAATGGTCAGAGGAAAACAATCTGATGTCAGATCTATCTGTTGCCAAAACAGATAGAAATCAGGCTGCCCACCCAAAGAGAGGACCCTATTAGATAGCTTAGACAGGAGGAGGAGGTGCAAAATTATAAATTTGTTTTAACTGTATATCGAACTTGTTCTTGATACAAAACAGTGGCTGGAATTTGAGTATTGTAGAATGGAAAATAAATAAATAAAGGGACCTTGGCTTTTCTACAATAAATTACTTATCAGAAGTTCCTGGATACTTTTGTGCCTGTTTTATTTGTTTTGGCCCAGCCTTGGATGGGAGAAGCCTAACTTGTTGGAATACCCATAGTAGAGAAAGTTGTGTCAGAGAATGAATGTTTTTGAAAATCTATGACAAACATTTGGGTAGATCTTCATTTGCATTTAGGATGGGAATCTTATATTTCGTCTTCTTTTGTACATCTCCATTCTGCAACATTCAGGGTCTTTTTTCCTATTATTTTCTGATGATTCCACCTTCTGTTGCAAAGTTTCTTGCTCCTGCCACTTTTATTGCCTTTTCTAAGTCAGATCCAAAGGTTACAAAAAGCTGGAAACATGAGGAGATTTCCAGAGAACTGATGGTAAACAAGTGTTAGGAGGGGAAGTAGAAAAAATTGACAATGTTGATGTCTGTGTATTTAGAATCTTAAGCAAAATGTGGGAGCGGGTTGCAGACATTTATATTAGGCTCTGCTAGGATAGTTTCTACTTGCTTTTAGGAGCCTCCCAAGGGATGCTAAGAGGAAGAGAAAAATATACAATGGTAGATTCCCTATGTTTAAAATACAGAGTGGTAGTATAGTGCGCATGGATACCTGCATTGACATGAGGTCAAAGTCTTATAGCTTTATTTTTTTTTACTGTTTCCCACCCAATGGAATGTTGAAAATAAATTATGCAAACGGCCCCAGGACTCTGTCCATCTGGTTGCTCATCAGCAGGCAAACTCTCCCAAGCCTAGACAGAATGGGACCAAATCTGGTGTGGCAGAACAAGCCAACAGAAGAAAGTTTGAGGTTGAAAATGGGCTGGATCCAATCAGGGTCTGAGGAGAAAAGAAATTCAGAAGAAAAATTCCCAATGCATCCCTATGGGAGAGGCTTTTGGGGAGCAGCTTCATTCTTAAATACCTTCCCTCCTGGTCATGAAACCCAGAATAGAGCTTCTCTTAAGGGATTGGAAAGAATTCCAGAAGCCATGCTCTGCAAGCTTTTCCTACCTTGTTTAGAATTTCTAATTTATTGTAAAGGTAGCCAGCCTGCTACAAAACAGTGCCAAACTCCAGCATAATTTTCAATTACAAGAATAGGCTGCCTGTAGGGTCCCTTAGTATTCTCAGAAAATAAGCATGGTGGGTGACTAGCACCCAGTGCTGTGTTTGGTTCTGAAAAAATATATAAAGTAAGCTGGGGTGTTAGAAAGCATTTTGTGGGAAGAGCAGCCAGATGGGATACTGAGAAGTAAAACCTCAGCAGTTTGCCTTTTGGCAGATGTCTGTTTTGTGATTGCCCATGGCCACTGTGGCATGCATTTTTGGAATGCGCAAATCCCTCCCCCACCCGTCCAATGACAGCTAATTTAGGAAAGTGCTTTATCCTCAAAATCCAAATGTGTCCACAGCAGCCCACTAAGATTGCCTGTCATTGTTCTAAAATAACAAATTCAGCTGTTACTTTGAACTTTGTTCTGTGTAGTACATGGAAGGTTCCCAGGCAACTTATTGTAGCATCCATTGGCTGGGTACATGCAACACTCTGAACACCGAACCACCAGGCTAACAAAGTACAGTAATTGTGTTCCAATAACAAGCTGTTTCTAAATAAATAAACCACATTAAGGCTTAACACGATTGCTTCGTTTTCAATTCCATTTTAGCTTTGGTTTGTTGTACAAATCCCATCAGTATTTCTCTTTCACCAAAGAAAGGGATTTTCTCTTCCTTCCTCAAAATGTCCTGCACGCTCATTTGTGCGCAGCCACCAACAAAGCCATCTCACACCATTGGTTATCCTGCTGCCCTGGTTCTTTTCTCTCTCTGCTGCAGCCAAAACATTCTCATTCTCATTCTCATTCTCATTCTCATTCTCATTCTCATTCTCATTCTCATTCTCTCTCTCTCTCTCTCTCTCTCTCTCTCTCTCTCACACACACACACACACACACACACACACACTTTTTTCCTCTTGGGGAAAAAAACCTGAGCACCTCCATCCTCTTTCTGACTTCCTTATAGAATTGTTCCAGTCCGCTTCTGTGTCCTGCCTGCTCCACAGCTGTGTGGCATGAAAGCGGACCTGGTTTTGAGAGACCTTCAGAGCAGCAGGCAACTGTGCTAAGGGACTCCCATTATCCTGATGTGGGTTGGGCTTGTTGTTGTTGAGGGGGATTTTCTGTTGGTCCCTCCCACCAGGGGGAGGTGGCTGTTGCCTAGCAAAGAGCCCAGAACATGCAGAGGTGGGACTCAGAGAACAAAGGCAGATCTGCTGATATCTTCCTCTTTCTTCTCCCTTTCCCTCCTTTACTGATTGGGCAGACTACAGTAATACCTTGGCCTGCTGCCAGCGGATCACGTGACTCCAGGTTGTCTCCTTTGTATCTGCAGCAACGGGGCAGACTGCTCCAGCCGCTGTTATGAGGTAAGTCCCTTGCAAAAACCTGCAGGTGCTTTGTCTGTTGGAGGGGGGGAAGGTGTTTTCTTTGGGGTGCGGATGAATCAGTCAACCTGTGGTCTGTACTGTATTGTTGCTATGTATCTTGCACTGAACTAGGCAGAGGAAAAGAAATCTGATTGTGTGATTTTAATAACAAGGAATAGGAGAAGGGTTCATGAGATTAGCAACGTTTTCCCCTGCAGCGTCTGTAATCCTCTCCTTTGAATTTTCATTTGCAAACTTTCTTTGTACATCTGGATAAAATACATGTCGTACTGTGTGTGTGTGAAAGTCTGCCTGCTTTTATTTGTCAAACAGCATGTTTCCTTGCCCCACTCTCCTTCCAGCTTGCTTTAGATTTCAAGTATATATAAATAGTAGAGTTAAATATGCTCTCACATGGATGAATAGTTCAAAAAACCCTGTTATTTTGTAGTAAGACCTAACAATTATATGTTTTCCAGAGATGTTCATAAAGATGCATGTTAATGACAGAGTCTAGAATTGGAAGTAGGAACATTTCTAAGCATGTTGAACAATTAACTATCACAAACCCTAACACTAAGTGTTTGCCCCCAAATCTCCTATTTAGAGAGTAATGGTCCTGCTTGGAGTTTTTGCCTGTGGAGTAGGGTTCAGGATTTGCCACTACTACCACCATACTCCTTCTCCTTCTCCTTCTCCTCCTCCCTTTCCCCTCTCTAAATTGTATTTCTATTTATTTAAACAGAGAGAAGTTTTCTAATGTAGAGATTGCCAAAAAAAAAAAAAGTTTCCCCTGTACTTTCTATTACTTTACTGGAACCATTCATTCCTATTCTTGTTTGTTCATTCTGGATCTCTGTAATCTCTGGAAAGGAAGTCTGATTCCTACAGTTTCCTCTATGTTTTTAAATGACAGTTAAATCAGCCTTGTTGATTCTTGGGCTATGGGGGTGGTGGGAGAATGTCAGTTTTGACGTAACTGCCATCTTTACCTCCATCTGCTCTTCGCAGTGACATACTGTGTTCCATATCACCTTTTTTTTTTTTTTTTACAAGGATGTGCAGTCTTCAAGTATGGTGGGAATTTCCTACTTTCCCACTTTTCAAATGAAAAGGTTAAATGGGAACAAGATCTTTATCCATAATATCACATCATTGACTTAATCTTTCAGAATCTATCTAAGTAAGCCTGTGATCTCTACTAACCCTTTCTTTCTTTTCCCTTAAATGGAGGTAATACTGAAAGATTATGTCCACTATGGTGTACCCCAGGGAGGAGAAAATGGACAAGCTAAGCCAAGAAGAGATTATCTCCAACACCAAGCTGGTGATGCAAGGGCTGGAGGCCCTTAAGAATGAGCATAACTCGATCTTGCACAGCCTACTGGAGACTATCAAGTGTCTGAAGAAGGATGAAGAAGCCAATCTAGTACATGAGAAAGCCAACCTGCTACGCAAGTCAGTAGAGATGATTGAGCTGGGACTTGGAGAAGCTCAAGTGAGTTACAGTTTGCACATGAATCAAACAGAAGCAACCAAATATAGACAGTAATACATAAGGATTCATATATGTTGTCTAGGACAGTGAGTAATAAGCATGCTTACTTAGTAAACACAGTTATGTGCATATGTTGATGAAGATTCTCAGTCATCCAGGTGGAATTATCTGGAGGTTGAGTCCATGGTAACTGGACTTCTTTTCTTTTGGCTAGGTACGTTTCTAGATACTTTCTAGACTGAAGAAGTTGCTTGGACAAGCAGCAAACCATATCTTACCAAAAGAAAGGTAGTCCAGTTGCCATGACTCAACCTCCAGTTATGTGCATACCACTTATCTTTGAAGTGCAGAACAGTCAAACCACTAGGCATAGAACATGTTGGCAAATATTGGATTTTTTGAGTGCAGGTTTTTAGCTTTATGATTGTATGGATAGAATTGAAACCTGTATACAGTAATTGAAACTTGGTTATGAGGGGAGAGGACTTCTTTGGGTTTCTACTGCTTGCCCACCTGCCCAAGCACTGGCTCCTTTTCCCTTTTGATTTAGGAAAAGTGGAATAAATTGTGCAAAGTAGCAAATATATGTGTCTGTTCAAACTAAGGACATCAGTATGTCAGTGGTTTAGCTTTTGCAAATGCAGATTGTGGGCAAATGAGGTATGTGTCACAGCTTTAGCCAGCCATGCACAATCCTAGGCATACAAAGCTGATATGAATGAGATGAAGTATCAAATCATATTTGTTGTTCCTTTCTTCCTTTTCTCTCTGGCAACATTGTTCTTCTTTTCTTTTTTCCAAACAAAAGATTGGAAGAGGCATCCAAGACAGTGTATGCTGCACAACATTGGATAATGGCCCAAACTCTTACATTATTTTATAGAGTTCAAAAACTGATTCTTTATTCAATTCTACCTTTGGCTTATTCCAAGACCATAGGAAATTTTGCCTATGGGTCTTGGAATGCTCTTTGGTGTTTTTTTTTTTCCCTCTGAGACTGGGAAGTTTGACAAAAGAACCATCTCTCAAGACAGACATTTCTCCCTTCTTCTCTTGGGCCAGGTCATGATGGCTCTGTCAAACCACCTGAATGCTGTGGAGTCCGAAAAGCAGAAATTGCGGGCCCAGGTGCGGAGGCTATGCCAGGAGAACCAGTGGCTACGGGATGAACTAGCAAACACTCAGCAGAAGCTGCAGCGCAGTGAACAAACTGTGGCACAGCTTGAAGAAGAAAAGAAACATTTGGAATTCATGAACCAGCTGAAGAAATATGATGAAGATGTATCCCCATCGGTAAGAATCTGTAGGGTACAGAATCTGTGCTTATTGGAAGCTTCCTCACACAAAATAAGCTAGTAATAATCAGCTTTCTCAGAGTTCCTAATAGTATCTGCCATTTTGAGTTTCCCTTCGCTGGGCATGACAGGCACAGGTCACCTACCCTTGTAACTGGTGAAGTTATCTTTCTGGGAAAGAGAACATTTTAATGGATTTGCATCAGTAAAAAGTGTTGGAGATAAAAACCTTGCAGTAGTAATGCATTATGATCTCTCTCTCTCCCCCCCACCCCTGCTTCTCTTTCTCTTGGTGCCTTTTCATATCAACATTCCAGGAGGAGAAGGAAGGTGATTCCACAAAGGATTCTTTGGATGACTTGTTTCCAAATGAGGAAGAAGATCAGGGACAAGGACGTAGGTTTCATTCTTCCACTCTTCTTATGGGGAGAGCAGATGCAAATGCTATATAAACTGCTTTTGACTTTGCCTTCTGCCAAATATTCCATCTGACTGAAAAATTAAGGACACAAAGGAGTGGCAATCCCTATGTGTATGAATAAACCATAATATAGCATTGCATGCTGTGCTTCTTTGTTTATTCATGTGATGTGTGTTTGCAGTGCCTCATCAACACAGCAGTGCCGTAGCAGCTGCTCAGCAAGGTGGTTATGAGATCCCAGCACGCTTGCGTACACTACATAATCTGGTGATCCAGTATGCGTCACAGGGACGCTATGAGGTAGCTGTGCCTCTTTGTAAGCAGGCCCTGGAGGATTTGGAGAAGACTTCAGGACACGATCACCCTGATGTGGCCACCATGCTCAACATCTTGGCCTTAGTATATAGGTGAGCGCTGAGAGATAGAAGGTACCTGCTTCTTGTGGATATGGAACAGCGTCTCAGGAACAGAAATGAAAGAGGGAGTGTGAGAGAACTCAGTGTAGTGAACCCCTATTGTGGAAACCTTTATTAAAGAAGGGGATGTTTCATCTATGCAATGTAATCTCCCTACTTTTATGTCATGTTTATATAAATTGTTGTCCTTCTACTTTTAAACTGTATCTGTATCTAACATTTTGTTGCAGGGATCAAAATAAATATAAAGAGGCAGCTCACCTGTTGAATGACGCATTGTCTATTAGAGAGAAAACTCTTGGCAAAGACCACCCTGCAGTAAGTGGTTATTATTCCTTTTACTTTAAGAAGAAGGAAATGTCTGAATAGATAGAAACTGAAAGGTAGTCATGTCATTGCCTGATCAACTCTTCTGATTCCCAGGCGAATGCAGCTTTTTTAGCCATGATAACTGAGGATGATGGGAATAATATATCTGGAGGGCACCATATTGGAGAATGCTGCTCCTGTACACAGATAGACACAAATATGCCCACGCCCACACACAGACACACTATAAACCTTATAAATAAATACAAAACTTCTAGGAAGGGAATTTGGCCAAGCTTTGATGGAGTATATCTGCCTATAAGAGGCATTAATGAAGATGCACAGCTTTAAGAAAGTACCTCTGACTTTTCACTGGAATGGAGCAAACTGAATCAAAACTAACTGTCTGCAGCTTTGTTTCCTGAACAGTAAAGCAACATTTGGCAAAAAGCTTTATAAGGAAATCCAAGCATGATACTACAGTAGTGACATTTGGGCCCAAATGTATATATCAGTGTTTTATTTTATATAATAATATCAGTATACTTGTTGTTTTACAAATTGTTGGCAAAAGAAATATATAGCTGAATGGAGCAGCATTTCTTGAAATAGTAGCCTGCTGAGAAACGGTGTCACAATTAGGGCTCTGTTTCAGATATCCGGTTATAGCTGGCCAATGTTGCCAGCTATAACAAATTAGCTTTCTAAGGAATATCACTTTTTATGCCCAGTATTTGTGTGTGTGTTTTGATTTTTCCGTGGTTCTCATGCAGTTGTACCTATGTCTCTGTGTAGGTTGCTGCAACCCTAAATAATCTGGCTGTTCTCTATGGCAAAAGAGGGAAATACAAGGAGGCAGAACCATTATGCAAGCGTGCGCTGGAAATCCGGGAAAAGGTATCTATTTCTTTCAGAAGCTTGAAGGAGAAAGGCTTAGACCATGGGGTTGCTAACTAGTGAGACTATACAGCAGCTTTCACTGCTAGAGATTTCCATAATAGATTCCTGTCTCAGAAAAGGAGAATATTTTGGATGAACTACATCCAGTTGTAGTTGGCTACAAATGTAGAGGCTAATGTGGAATAATATGTCAAGGAAGCTACGTATTCAAAATTGAAGTTTCTAATGATATTCCATGATGCAGTTTCTCCAGGAAAAATTTTTTTTGCAGAATTCTCAGAACTTTATAAACTATTCTTATTTGCTTCATTTTCAGGTTTTAGGCAAAGATCACCCTGATGTGGCCAAACAGTTAAATAACTTGGCTTTACTATGCCAAAATCAGGGCAAGTATGAAGAGGTAGAATATTACTATCGCCGAGCACTGGAGATCTACGAATCCCGCCTAGGGCCTGATGATCCAAATGTTGCTAAAACAAAGAACAATCTGGTGGGTCCATTTGCTGATGTGAGAGCTGTGGAGGCAAATGGTTATCTGAGATGAGGGGTGACTGGCTATGCAATCCATTTTTGTTGCTTTTATAACAATATGCCTTGTATTCTGCCAGGCCTCCTGCTACTTGAAACAAGCCAAATACAAGGATGCAGAGACCCTGTACAAGGAAATTCTCACCCGTGCCCACGTGAAGGAATTTGGCACTGTTGATGGTACGTACAACAAAGAAAAAGGAGGCAACATGCAAAGAGATCAAGTCTTAGAAGGAAATTGAGATCTTTAAATGTTAATTATGAAGGGTTCTTGAACATCCCATAATTGTTGTTAGGATAGGTATGTGTAGAAAAGAGAACTTCTTGGAAGAAAGCTAGGATAAGTATTCATAAATAAATGAACTACTGATCTGTCCTGGTTTTGGTACATGGAAATAGCACTGTGTTTCTGGATTTGATCAAGAGCCTATTTTTCCTTTGGACACATTTTGATAAGAAAAAGACACACAATCTGTTAAGACTTTTCATTAGTGGTGAAGTTTACACTGCCTAATCTCTTGTAGCTTGTTTAACAAATCTTTCTTTGTTTAAATTTAAGGTGAAAGAGATCTAAAAGCCAATGTATCAGTATATTTTTACCCTGATCGTAATATGGTGGAGGGTTCCTCTGCAAATACCATTAGAAAACATGTAGAAGCATTCCCCCCTCTTCTTATCTTTTCTCTACAGATGAACACAAGCCTATATGGATGCATGCAGAAGAAAGGGAGAAAATGAGCAAGGTGAGAAGAGCAGTGCTCTCACAGACATTGCAGTGCCAACCTAAACCATCGAGCGGCTGAAGGAACTCCCAAATGATGATTGGGAATAGTTTTAGGTCAGAAAAAAGCTAACTGGAAAGAGAGACATGATAGTCATATAGTAAAATTATGCATAGTATAGAGAGACAAAAACCCTCTCTCAAAACACATAAGAGCCCAGGGTTATCCAGTTAAGCTGAATAGGTACAAGACAGATAAAAATAATCACTTCTTCCTATTGTGCTTAGGTAATCTCGCTGTGAGAGTCCCAGTTCCAGTGGGACAGTAGAGCTCTCTCTTCTAAATGGGGTTACAGGTACGCCTTTTGTCAGCTTCTGTTGATATGCCAACCACATCCCTTCCTGGGAGAAAACTAGCACAGCAGTCAGATTGATCTATGGAAGAACTCTTCAAGATACCACATTACCCTTGTGTCAGAAGCACTGCACAGGCTGCCGGTTTATTTCCAAGGCTACTGGGGAGAATGCTCCTTGTGTGTAGGATTCCCCATCCTCTAAGAAATCAATTGCCACGGGTGTGTTTGATGGCTAAATTTTTTCGGTAGCCATTCCAAGTCTTTGGAATGCACTGCTTGATGAATAACATCTTTGCTTTTCTTTGAAAAAGGACACAAAACTACATTTTTAAACATGTAAAAATTTATTTGTATTTAATAACTAAATATAAGATACAGTGTCATAAGATAAAGTGTTGATAATCAGCAAATAGGATGATTTCTGAAAAGATTACACAAATTCATGGAGAAAGTAGCCATTAATAACAATAGATATATGTTATCTTCAGGGTCAGAGGCAGTAGGCCTCAATACCAGGCCTTGGGAAGCAAAAGCATAAAGAGAGCATTCTCCTTTTCCTTTTGTGGAGGTATAGGCATCAGATTGTGGGAACTAAATACTATGCTATATAGGCCTTTGATGTGAACTAAAGATGGTGTTTCCTATGTTTTTCCAGATTCTATAGTGTGAACTGAAATTGTTTGTCCTATTTTTCCTGTGCCTTGCATATTTTCTCTTTGTTATAGTGGATTCCTTAGGACGTACTGGAGAATGGACGATGGATTTCAGCAGGTTCTGGGCCACAGACGTTTCAGAATCAGAATGCTAAAGCTTGCTGTTTTGAAGGGCCATTTGGCTGATCAGGAAAAAATAGTTGCTTGAGCCCCAAATCCATGATAAGAGGAATGGGAAGAAGCTACGGTCTTCTACGTCACTACTACCTCCTCCTGAGCACCCACTTCTTTAGACTTCCCAGATTTAGAAAAGTCAATTATTAATATTTCCCTAGATTGGAAGGAGAGAAGGATAAATTGAAATGCCTCTGCATGCTAGAGCTACAGCAAATCCAAAGTCCTTCTGATGTAGTGAATAATGGCACTTAGCTCTTTTGGAAAATCTATACTATCTGTAATCCATTACTAAGAATAGGACAGAAATTTGGTAAACCTCTGGGACATTTTGGACTAAGGTGCTGAATACATCGTAGCAGTTCACAAGCAGGGTGGCTTCATTCTCTGTTTCTGTCTAGTGGAAGCTATTGGAGTTTTTATTTTGTTCATCTAAGCTAGTGATTGATACCTGTTTCCAATAGTAGAGAAGAGTAGATATCTATTTCCCTGGGTTTTAGTACTTTAGTTAGTTTCCCAAACCATTGCTATGGCTATAACTGCTACAAGGAATTAGCACTGTTTATCCTGTTGCTATCCATATGTTAAAATGCCCTTCTGTGAAATAGGTTGTTTAAAAGGGGTGAAAAGGACTACATATGAATGTGCATGCATGTGTGAAGTGGTACTAGTTAAAATATGTCAGCTGTTCTTAATTTCTGCCTGTCAGTCAATTGTTACTACTCTCATTGGGTACATCTGCTAACTTGGATACATCCCATCTGCTGACTTGGGTACAAAAGCTGACTGTACCCATAGGATCATGCTGAGAAGTCTCTGAAATTAAGAACTCTTCTTGAAATAGTCTTAGTTTTTTATTGGTTTTCCCTAAATTATGAGTGGAAAAAGACCTCGGTCTTCTTCTCTGACATGTGTGGGAATTTTCCTGATACCAAAAAATGGCACTTTTAAATCAGAAACCTTACATATATTTTATATTTCAAATTTGTCACTGCCCATTTCACTCCTGAATACAAGGGACTGGTTTGGGCTCCTTTGATTGTGTTGTGTGATTTTATACATTTGTCATTTTGAACTAGCAAGCATTAATTTATCTTCTAATCATTTTAATCTCAGGTACTTTTGCTTCTACCAAACTTTTATCTCTTTCAATTTTTCAAACTCATGGACAAAATGCCTACATAAAACATGGTATTGACACCTTCTTCCTGAATACTGGTAATAGGATTTGCAATTGTATGTCATCCAGAAAGCAAACTGGGTGACTTGATAAGGAGAGGAACCTGGTATCCTGAATTCATAACTCAAATGACCTGACCCCTTCTGACTCCTTCCAATGTCTTCTTCACTATAGCGCCTTTTCTCTGTTATGGCTGCTCTGATTTCCCAATTACTCTGCTGGACTATGGAGGAAAAGACCCTATTGTAGATCTTTACTCTTCCTTAACTTGGCAAATATTTTAGGTTAGTCACTGAGGTCCAATTAAGGGAGCAAATGTGATAGCCAGTTCCATTGTTATGACTATGTTATGACATTAGACCTGTCCATTTAGCTCACTGTTTTCTGATTGGCAATGACTCTCCAGAGTTTTGGGCTGGCAGAAGTCTTTCCCATCAATTGTTACATGATTCTTTAACAGATACATCTGGGGTCACATCTACAGAGCATGTGCTCTGCCTCGGTACTTAGATCCTTCTATAGATAGCAGTATAATCCACATAAAAAAGGGAAGACTCGTGCCTATAGAGCACATCATCTATGACCCATGACTCTGCCTTTTAACTAGTGCATGTCTACCCTTCCTATGTTACAGTACTTATCAGTAGGATTATGCAACACTTTGAACTAAATTGTGAAGAGTTGCTTTGGAAGCCTCCCTGCAAGAGCTGCATGAACCTCAAAAAAAGGCAAGGCAGCCCTTTTGAGCTCAGAAGTTAAGATTTATAAGCAGCAGACTCACTGCCTGTCAAAAATGAATATAGATTCTCATTTGTTGAAGCTTAGTAAAATGCTAAATAAATCCGTCCTTGGAAAGAGGTAACAAATGAAAAAGATTTAGCAATTAGAGGAAGATCTTCAATTAGATTTATGATTTTCTATTTATCTTGCTTTGTAGAATGTATTTCTGAATAATATTTAGGGAAAGATAGACAAAGAAATGCAAAAGTCAGAGTTTAATACTCATCCATTTGTCTACCTAAATCAGTACCTGTGTGATATAAACAACAAACTTTCCAGCTAATAACTTTTTTTTTTTAACAGCTAGGTTACATCACTTTTCCTTAAACACAGAACTGAGCCGGAGCACTCCAGCATGACAACACAAAAAATATTTCCAAGCAGTGGAGAAAAATTAGATTATATGTTGTTATTGGAATAACAGAGTTTCACTTAATGTATTTATTCAGTTTCCATTGTCTTGAATGTCTTCTCCCACTAGACTACTTGATTTTTTTTTGGTTTCTTTTTCATGCTATTAAAAGGCATAAAACCCATTTTACTAGAGCATTGCTTTTTTCACATGTTTTGTCACATTTAATCCATATAGCCCAGTGATGTCATAGATATGATGCAGTCCCAAATAGAACTAAATTCCATTAAACATGGTAGAATTTACTTCCACGTAAGTGTGAAGGGATTGGATTTCTGTTCATTGCCTGTGGGAAATTGGAGATTGTAGAAATAGAATATGGATAGCTAGTTACCATTCCTGTTGGGATGTTACATACATAACCTTGTGGGTTTTTAAAATTATATTTTTATTAAGCTGTTTTTAAAAGGAGGAAAAAAGATATAAGAGGAGAAAATAAAGGAAAGAGCATGTAGTGAATAAACACAGAATTTAAAAGTATCATAGAATTAGGTTATTTTTTTCAACATTTTATTAATTGGTTTTAAATAACTACATTGTTTTGAAAACTACAAGTTGTTTTATAATCCAACAAAATATCAACAGCAGCAGTCAACACAGTGTAAATCATAAAGCAAGATTAAAAATTACAGTAAATTCTATCCAAGTTACTGAAGATCTATTCTGATGTAAAAATTCATTTAGAATATTAACACTTTGTTAAGAGAAACCCAAATTTCAGATGTGGTACAAGCCCATAACTAGAAGTATATATAGAATGGTTTCCAAGTTGAGTGAAATTCTCAGATTTACTTTTGAGATTACAAAATTATTTTGGACCTTGAAGCATATTCTCACAACTTAATTAGCCATTCTTCTGCAGAGGAAATTATACGTATTTTCTAGTAGGAAGTATGGAGTATCCTTGCAGCAGTTGCTGTGTGCGATGCAAGTTCTGAATACTTTGTGGAAATATAAGGTTTAGTGATACTTAATTTAAAAAATAGGTTGAAAGGAAATTCAGCTTTTAGAATTTGTTTCATTCTGGTATAAATCATTCACCAAAATTGCTGAGCTTTACAACATTGCCACCAAATATGAAAAAAATGCTCTGAGCTGGCTGTTACATTTCCAATAATTTTTAGAGAATGAGCTGTCCATTTTAGCAATCAGGACTAGACTAATGTAGCAGTGGTAAAATGTCCTATAGCAATTTCTCTTAGTATTCAGTGTAAAGTTCCCCCCCCCCCACACACACACTAGAATTCCCATTGTTGCATATAAATTACTGTATCTATACTCCTTGCAGTTATAGTCTTGGAAGATTGTTGGTATTGTGAAGCCACTGAATTGGAAAACAGAAATCAAGAGGGGAGAAAGAATTATCTGTATTGCAAACAATGTCTGAGTGTCAGTTCCTTGCCCTCTCTTTGCAAACAATGTTCTGGTCTTGCCTAAGAACAGCCTTGTGTCCTCAGTCAGCAATGACTAAGGCTGAGTATCATTGAAAACTATAGTTCTCCTTCCTCAAGTGACAATTCCCTTTCCTTCCAGTCTGCCTTGGAACTGTGCCCTAATTGCACGTATCAGGCTGCAAATCTATCTTGGTGTCCTGTGCAGAAATTTACAGGCACTGATCTGCCTTTACAACTATAGTGCTTGGCCTACACAGGAGTGGCTGAAAATTAAGTTACTTTATGTGAGAAAGCTGTGAGAACCTATTTAAATTGTGTGTATCTAAAAAATGTTCATATGTCATCATACATAATCAAAATAAAATATCTGATTCTGGATAAAATATTTTACCTGTCCCGAAGACTCAGCAGCAAAGGGAAACATATATAGAGTTAGCTGCAGGCTTTAAATGAGAATAAAACATGACACAATAAAGATGTCTTTTACTCATTGTTAAATATTCTCTTTGTCCCAGCAAGGGGGAGGACATATAAACTATCTGGTTCCTGTTCCTACTGGGCTTATAACAGGCTCAAAAATGGAATCTGACGTCTAGGCTTGCTGGCAAAACCTAATTTACCTAGTAATTTACCTAACGTGCATGTCAGTGTTAGTGTACATACATTACATAACATCCCAGATCCAATCCTTGGCAACTCCATATAGGACACTCTGAAGAACCGCTGCCAATCTCTTATCAATAACTGAGCTAGATAAAAGTATATGGCAGCTTCCTGTGTTTCTAACTTATCTCCCCAATAGATTTGGCATGTTTTACAGTATTACTCTAACCAGCTTAGAACCTCTAGTTATCAGGAAATGACCTTGTCTGAGGGCATTTTAAAAATCAAAGCTGTAAGCTATGGAATTAATGACTGAATTGGAGTCCTTGGCTAGCTTATTCAGAAAAAGCTATGGGTACAAAAAACTGTCAGTGATTTAGGTACACTTACAGTGGAAAGTTGCTACATGCAGGAATGTTATGCCCAGAGTTCACTCTTACATGCAGCTATGTGTGTCTTTAGGTTTTATATGCAGAAACTGAAAGAACTGTCTTTGTTTTAAGTATCAATTTATGCCACAGAGTTTGCTAATTTCAGGGGGGAAAACTCTTCTTTAGGCAGTATCTCTGCTCTCCAATACACTCCTATTACAAATGAGCTTAATGATCAAATTCTGTGCCAACTCAGAGTGCATCAAATACTTATTTTTAACTTTGTAGGTCTGTCTTCAAAATTGGAATTTTGCTACAAATCAATATTTGTAGTATCTCATAGGACATTTTTCTGGAAATTTAAATCCTGTCATGCTGACCTCTGGAGAACACTTCCCATGCCATTTGGCATGGAGCTGGCTGGGAGCTCTTGCTGTGGAGTGCTAAGTATGTCAGGAAGATGTTCCTTATCTACTTAGTCAAGTCATAGGAGAACTAACTTGCAGATAACTCTTTTTTCTTCTGGGATCAAGGTGGAGTCCATCCTTGGGGCATATTTATACTATCATGCTTATACAAGTCCATTAGAGTGATCCCCAACCTGATGCTTTCCATATGTTTCAGACTTCACTTCCCATAATTGCCACCCATGCTGGCTTTGGATTATGAAAGGTGAGGTCTAGCACAACAGAGGGCTCTAGATAAGGAAAGGCTGTTCCTTGTAGTTGGAAAACAGTAGAAGAGCCTATATTGCTACCAAGTGCTAAACAAGCGCATTATTGTTTTTGGATACCCTTGTTCTTGGGTGCTAGTGCTTTGATTGTTCTAAGAAATCTTCCCCTGTTGCCAAATTCTCTTCCAGAGTAAACATGGAGAAAACATCCCCTATGCAGAGTATGGTGGCTGGTACAAGGCCTGCAAGGTTAGCAGGTAAGTCCTGGTATTTACTCATGTTTCTAAACTCTCTTTTATGTTATTCTATTTCTGGTTCTTGTGGATGTTATAGAGTCTTTTGTGAGTTCCACATTTGTTCAGTAAAGGAATGTGCAAAGGTGACAAGAAATGTGAAGGCAGGGGAAACATTTCTATAGACTGGTGAGGATGGGAAAGCTCTATACACTTTGTGCTGCAAATCCTGGTGGGGGGATGACAGAGGGTGCCCAATAAAGCTGTTTTATAGAGCAGCCTTCATCCTCCCCGCCTTCAGGTGCTGCCTCTCTGGTATGTACCTTCTCTTGACGTGCATACATGCACGGATTTAAATCCTTCTGATACAGAGTGAAGAGAGAGAGATTGAATTGCTTTGTAAGACCAATTGAATCAAAAAACCCTGGGCTCAAAAGGAGTGCAAAAAAACTCTTAGGAGAGATCTGCATGCAGAATGACAGAGCTCCTTCCGACTTCATATCTTGCCCCTCCTATACCCTACTGACTAGTCAGCATATTGGGGGAGGGGGTGTTTTTAATATAGGACTGTTGCTCTCCTGTCTTTAAAAAAAAATGAAAAAAATTATCTCTCATCTGCAATGGAGCCTTCCTACTTCTTCCATGCACCTTCTATGCCCCGCCAATGGGTAGCAGTCTTTTTTTAATAATAATAATTTCATTAAATATTATGTTATTCAAATAAAACTAATACAATCTACATAGTATAAAATATATATAATTTTTAAAAAATAAGGTGCAGAAAAAGAAGAAAAGAAAAAGAAGAAACATCTCCCTTCATCCCCAGCAAATATAATCAATATTAACAGCTTATCATCAATAAAACCAACCATCTTAAAATAAAACCAACCATCTCTTCATCCCATATCCCGCCCCATTCTCTATAAACCAATCTTTAAAGCCTCATCCCTCCATCTTAATCAGCAAAAGTCCATTAAGGGTTATCAGAAATAACAACATAACTATTATAAACTACATTTAATAAACCCAGTTTGAATCCTTCCTTTTACATTTATATCTCCTTTTTTATTTAAACAAACTCCCCTATCTCCTCTCTTCAAATAAACAAAACCTTTAAAACATTGGGATCTGGTCCTGGTCAACAAAAATCCATTAAATGTTATCAAAGATAGCAACCCATTTATTTTAGCCTTGATGAAATAAACCAATTTTATATTCTTTTCTCTTTCTCCCAACAATCTTTAGTTCCCTCAAACAAAATCCACAACAGTCTTGAGTAGTCAGTGGCAGCTCAGTAGATCCCCACCTGACCACATCATGAACCATATCATCAGTTAAGTGTTATAGATTGTCCATATGGCAAGACTGGTGTCAGGATGGGAGGGAATCCACCAGTTTTATAGTAGAAAATCTAAAGATAACTTTAAGTTGTCCACACAGTAGGCTAGGGATATGATGGAGCTGTATCAAAATGGCATGTCCCTTAAAAACAGTTATCCAATCATCTTTGTTCCATGGAAGCAGGATGTGAGACTGAGGTCTGCAACAAGTAAGAATTGCCATTATTAGTTTACTAACTCAAAAGGCTATTGGGTCCAGATAGGGCTGTCACTGTCCTTACCTCCTAGCATCCATGTTCTGGGGCAGCCGACTCATTCTTCCTGATAGCTGCTTTGGCCATTAAAAGGCATACTGTAGGTAGTGCAGCTAGCACATAGCCCTGGCAGGAACATCTTAAGCCAAATGTGTCTTCTTGGGATTGTGCATCAGCTGCAAGGGCAACTATATGAGTGCAGGAAAAGATGCCACTGCGTAGTATCCTACATGCATGCTCACACACATTCTGAATCACATTTTGCCCTTAATGCAAATAATATAATTGTAGGGTCTCTATACACTGGAAGATTCATTCATCAAAGACAACTTCGGTTCTAGTGATCAAGTTACTGCAAAGTTAAAGAATGACTGTTAATTTTAGTTTTGCATTTTTTCTTGTATGCCACTCAGCCCCACAGTGAACACTACCCTGCGGAACCTGGGTGCATTATACAGACGTCAGGGCAAACTGGAGGCTGCAGAAACTTTAGAAGAGTGTGCACTGCGTTCCAGGAGACAGGTAGGGCCAGTACTGACCCAAAACAATTACTGGTGTTATGCAAGATGGAGAACAGGTATTCTTCCAGATAAAAGTACTTCTATCCTTAATTTAATGGAAACTCCAAGGAAAAGGAAATAAAAGTTGTGTTTGTCCAAATGTATAATCTTGTACAGTGGTACCTCGGTTCACGAACGCTTCTGTTCACGAACAATTCGGTTCACGAACAGCTCCAGTCGCAAAATTTTGCCTCCATTCGCGAACTCTGCATCAGGTTACAGACAGGATCCACGGCCATTTTCCCTCCCGTGACACGTGGTCGCGGCTTCCTGTAGGGAGGGGGACTCTCCCTCCAAGCAGTAAGCGCCTCCCCACCCGCCTTCCTGTCCTCCACGCCAGAAGTCGCGTTGAGCAAGGTTAGCTTTCTCTCTCTTCGTACTGTACTTTGTGTCATATTTTTGCAGTTTAAAAAAAAACAAACATATGGTTCAGAACGGATTAACCGTAATTACATTGAACCTTATAGGGAAATTTGATTCGGGACACGATCAAAAATTGGTTGGCGACCAAATTCGTAGGGGTCAGAACGGATTAACCATATTTACATTGAACCTTATGGGAAAATTTGATTCGGTTCACGACCAATTCGGTTCACGACCAGAGTCGCGGAACGAATTAAGTTCGTGAACCGAGGTACCACTGTATCAGTCATGGAAGTTAGATTAGCCCTGATTGTAGCCACCTTTCAGAGCAGTTGAAAACAGAATTCTTCCAAGGAGTATTTGGGACTTGGCGCCTGTTTTTCTGGATTGATTTTTTCAGATATTTGTTTTGTGTATTTTTAAAAAATCTTATTGGACCTTGGATATTTTTGTTTGTTTGTTCGTATTCTTGTGAAACTGCCAAGAGTCTTGTGGGAATCCAACAGGGTAGAAATGTAATAAATACATAAATAAATATTGATTGATTCGAATTTGCATGGTATCTCAAAAGTGTAGAACTAGGATCCTGAAGCACTGGTGAAATTGTAACTATAAAATGCTATGTCCATGATATTAACAGCAGTGGTATAATTAAATGTAGTTAGCGTGATTTTTTTTTTCCTGGAAAGTTGCAACTGCTTAATTTTGTGGAATTCTTCCCTTTAGTCAGCACAAGTCACAGAGCATCAGGAAATTAGACAGAACCATTTGCTTAGTGGTTTGGGGTTTTTTGGAAAGTTTTGGCTAGTCCGAAAGAAAAACTCCAGGCCAGCTGGCAAAGATATAGCCTGCCAACTGGTTTATACTAAATTTGAGAGAAGCCTTTTTTCTTTGTTTTCTACCCCAGTCTCCAGACTTTAAGCAATTTATAATAAATAAAATGAGAATAAAAAGTAAAACAAGAATATCATAAAACCCCATAAAATAGGAAATCTTCTCATAACCTAAAAACAGCAGGAGCAATTAAGAACCCCAAAATCAAACTCTAAGGTCCTAAGCTCCAAATGCCCAGCAAAGTAAGACATATTTCTGGTGGATATGATATGAAAAGCCTCATTGATGCTGTAATGTTATCCTACTGCAGCTGGTTGGTTGGCTGTCTGTTGGTCTTCTTGATGGTCATTTCCTGTATTTCCAGTTTATCAGATGGACTCAGTATAATCCAAGGGGATTTTCTGAGGTGGAATTCTTAGTGTGCAAAAATCAGTATTATGAGAATCTTATTTTCCGTTTTTATTTTTTCAAAGCAAACTCTTATTTTTTGGAGCAAATTTCTTAGAACACTTAGAAAGGTTAGAACAAATTTCTACACATTTCATGACCCTCTCAATGGGTTAAACAGGTTTAGTAAGCCCACATATGTACAAGCTTCACATATAGCTAAACACTGCCCCTTTTCTTTTTGCTTCACTCTTTTCTCTACATGGGAAAGAAACCTCAGTTAACCACAACTACTTGTTAGCGGCTTCCAAAACAAGCCACGAATCAACTTAATTTTAAACCACGTTTTCCAATGGCCCTTTTTTGGAAGCTATTATTGTTTCTCAGTTTGGACATAACAGTAAGTGGTGACAATTGCAGCTTCTAGTTCACTTGCTTTAAAAAGGGAGTACTAAAACAAGTTTAAAGCAGCTATACGCAAGTGCACATAACTTGGATGTACTTTAATACTTCCTTGTTAAACCAGGATTTAATTTGGCAACATTTCCATAAAGAATCGTAGCCCTTCTCTTGCTGCAGAATATTCATTAATCCATGATGACCAGGGAATAGACTGTAGTTTTTGTTCTCTAGAAACTCTCAGAAAATCTTTTTTGCTTTCTTGCCAAGATCAAGCCCAGACGATTGTTGTTTTTTATTGTTATTTTTCCCTTGCAGGGTATTGACCCCATTAACCAGACTAAGGTGGTGGAAATTCTGAAAGAGGGCGATGGCTCTGAGAGGAGGAGGAGCCGAGACAGTCTGGGGGGCAGCATCAAATATGAGAATACCACAGATGGTAATGAGGAAGTGAGTATGGGCGTGGAATGGAATGGGGTAAGTACAAGTCCACCATCAAGAACCACCTAATCCAGCCAAGAGACATAGGGGGCAGTAACTCCCTGAATTCTATGCTTCTGTGCTGCCCCCTGGCGTCTCAGGGAGCTGATAGCCTGTCGTGGCATGTCCACCTTCATTCATTCTTCTGCATGATCTCTGCCCATTCCTTTTAATGCCACTTAGGTAGAATCAGGAAAGGTCCTGCCTAGTTTCTCTGTGGTTTTTCCAACCATTCAGAAGTGCTGAATATTTAGAAGAAGATGACAAAGACAGAACAAAAACAACTAATCTTAGCCACTTCCATACTAAGATTCCACAGTACTGTTCTCCCTCTTTCTGCTACAGGGAATGGGGAAGGAAAGTGGAAGAAATAATATTGCTTCCCTTCCCAGGAGATAATTTTGCTGTCTGAGGAAGTACCTAGAGGAGTTTGGCTTGGGTTACAGACAGGGGAATACCTTAGGAAAAGAGTGCAGGGGTAGGAGCAGCAGTGTATGTCCATGTATGCATGAATGGTTGAAGGATATTGAGAAGGGGTGCAATGAATGTGTCAAACTCTTCTTTGCAAAATAAAAAAGGCTGCATATATCTTATTCATATACTCATCGATACATAAGCTGTACACATGAAGAAACACATTTTTCTGCATTTATTACAGGAGAACATGTGCTAAAGTAGATGTCGCTCTCCTCTGCCCTTCTTCCTCTTTGCTGCCCTTTCTGGTGCAATAATTAGCTTGTTTCACTACAGCAAACTGTTGCAGAACGGAGTGAGGAAGACCATTGAGCTGGATCAGGAACATATCACAAAAAGTTTTCAGCCCTTAAAAAATAATTGTCTCACTTCCAGTGTAACAATATTACATCCAGTTCGTGAATGATAAAGCCAGGTTTTGATAGATAAAATCAACCTGTATAAAATTAGTCTTTGATGAAAAACATTCCAGATTTATTTCCCATTTCTCTCTCCCCCAAAATCTGTTCTGTCCTTTGAGTTCAGAGATGGACATTTTGATTTGGATTTTGGAACCAAAAACCTGAGTTGGGAGGAAAGAGCAGGCATTTACCACATATTACTCCTTTGATATGTTTATTTTTCTAGATTTTGTTCTAAAATAGATTGAGCAGCAACTAATTTGGTCTCAGTTAATGGTGGGGAGATATTGACCACTCATTGTTTCTGTGCTTTGGTCATACTAACATATACTTGCTTCATTGCTCTTTAACTCTTCACACTCTACTGATCCCTTGCCTGCATGTGCTTCTCCATTCCCCATCTATCACAAGTAAATTGCCATGACAGCCAATCAGCATCTAGGTGTCTTGCAGTCTTGATTGTGGATTGTACCTAGCAGGAATACATTAAAAAACTTGCTGGAGAGAACACCTCTAGAATTGTGTAAAATAGCAATATATGACATTCCAGACCCTAAAGACTTATCCTTTGCTTCCTTTATGAAGGGTACTTTCCAATTAGAATAAAAACCTACTTGATATATTAACATCCAGCTTAATGAACCACTTTTAGTTTTGCCCTTATTCTAAGATCTTTTAAAAACATTTAAATGTAGGTATATAATATTTTCTTCTTGCAATTCATTTTTCTGTTAAATAGTTTTGAAAAACAGCAAGTAGTCCATGACAGTATCATAGGTACTGATGAGGCTATAGGCATTAGTAGTTATCTTCCACAGCTATAAAACTGCAGAACCAGGTTTTTTTATTTGTCCCAGGATATGCAAAACATACAATCTGTGGATAACACAATTTAGGCCACTCTCTTTCCTTAAATGTTACATTTCTTGAATCTTTGATTAGTGTCCCTTGCCTGTCTCGATCAGTGTCATTCATCTCAGTTATTCTATGCCTGGATAAAGAAGGATTGTCTGCAACCATCTTTTATAGTTTGCTTTTTCCAGGATTTAGGGTGCAATGAATTTCAGATGGTATTTTCCTCTTTACTTCGATACTGTGTGTCCATGCTACATCCCGTGTTCTTGGCCATTTCATTTGCTGCAAAGGCTATAATCTTGTTCCAGGAATCCTCTCTTTGAAAGTGTCTTGTTTAGATGACAAGGTTGAGCCTTAAAGAATGCCAAGACCATAGATCACTAGAACATTCCCTCAAATGGAAGGGTGGCAGTGTCTCATGACAAATATGTCCGCAACATCTAAAAATGATATGCTGTCTTTTCCAGGCAAGGCATAAATACAAGCTTAAACTGTCCCCCACATTCTCCCAAGTCTTCAAGAGGAACTGAAAAAGATTCTTAACTGCCATGTATCTTCTGCTAATTCAATGAGTTTCAAACCATGTTTAGAAAAACCTGGGTTTTCTTGAAAGCTTGTCAAGGTACTTCAGAGATGATGAAACTGCCTGAAAGACATCATTCTCACTCCTTCTAGTCACTCCCTAAAATGCATTCCCTCTAGTCACACTCTTAATTGGCATGGAGAAATGCAGAGATCCTATAGGACTGCCCAGTAAATTGAGTATTTCCCAGAATGTTCAGCACCAGCAGAAGATCATGAGTCAGCATGGAAATGGCTCTCTATCATTACAGCTCAGTACAGTTTTCATTATAGGAATTCTTGAACCCTGACTTACTTTTCCCATCAGTCAGTGATATTTAAAGTGTAAATACATTAGTTTGAACCTCAGGGTGAAGGCTTGAATTTAATATAAGTCTTAATCTCTCACATTTGCCCTGTCTCTTCCTTGTACAGTTAGATGTACACTTATGAAGCTATTATATTGGCATCCTAATCTCTTTTCCCAGCTGCTCTAAATCTCACTGACATCCTCAGCTTTAAAAAGTCCCCAGCTAAAACTATTGGATCCTCCCAACCCATGTCTATATTTTCCAACAGCCTCAGAGGAGGACATTAATGCAATAAATAGAGTATATGGCATGCAGGTGCAGGGTCCAACTCCCAACGTATTCAGTTAATTATTCTTAGCTGAAATAGTGGAACCCAGATAGTTATGGGCTAGGTAAAACAATGTAATATTATGCCACTTCATACATACAAGAGCTCCTCTTGCCCTACTCTGACAGCTTACCCCACATGAAAGATCCTATTATTCCTAATGAGGATGTAATTTGCCAAGAAGCAAGCTATTATCTATTACAGTACTGCCAGTTTCCCATCCCCAACTTCATTTTGCTAATGAATACTTATGGTTCAGGGTTTTTTTTTTTCCCTGTTTTGCTTTGTTTGGGAGTAGGATGCTCTTTCAGGAAGAAGAAAGCAAGCCTCACAACTTAAGAAATGGCCCATTGTAGCTAGGAGAAAGGCTCAATTTGTGTTGCCAACTGTATCTTCACATAAAAATACAGTAAGCAGAACATAAAGGAGGGAGGCAAATAAATTTTGTGACCTTATCCATTAAACATTTATGTTAATAGCCAGCTTTTCATGCACTGTATTTTCCCAGTTTTCATGACTGCTTGAGTTGAAATGTTAGCAAACAGTGGTTTTTCAGGACCTTGGACTGGAACTGCAGCAGTGGGAGATAATTGATTGTCTCCCAATAACTGCTCTGGAAGATTATTTTTATTTAGAAAATAGTTCCAAGGGAAAAATGTTAATTAATGCCTTCTTCTCCTGTGCAGTATTCTCAGTTTGAACGTGGGAACCCACCCAGCTCATATTTCACTAGCATTTTAGGGTGACCTGAATCTGGATTGTACTATCTTTAAGAACTAGACTTAAAGCATACTCTACACATGCATCAAGACTACATAGGACTGTTTCAGATTGCTGGTGTAGAGGGATCTTCTTTTCATTCCTCTGCATGATTCTTCTCCTCCTCCTGGCATTTGAAAGTCTAATTCTACCTTGTTGCCTGAAGCAGCATAATGTTTTTTCATAGTGCTGCTTGTGTAGAGTATGCCTCTGGGGTTCTTTTTCTTGCTTGAATACAATTTTTTCAATGCTAAATTATCCATTTTAGCTGCTGAGATTGTAGAGATGGGTTCTTTTCTGAGAAGTAGATTTTTATCCTTTTATTATTTGCCACTAATTTTCTTTCTTTTCTCTTCTACCTCCCTCCACACCATATTAGACTGGTTGAAGCAATGGGACCATGGAATAAATGAAGGAGTCTTCCTCTATATGGCCGTGCTATGTATTGGACCTTGTAATTAAATGGGTCTAATTCTTTCTCAAAAATTGTGCTAGTCAAATAGTGGTGTTTGACCCAAAAGCATGACTAAGCAAAGCTTGTATTTTGAAATTTTCAAAGCATTTTTCACATTAGCTAAAGGGATTTGTATATCCCCTGTTAAGATCTTCTGTGTGACTTTCTACCCCTCCATAATTCTTTGACCTCCTTGCCCGTACTGATAACATATAGCTCTATTCCCTCCCTGTCACTCATCAGGATACTGTGCATCCTCACTGTGGCCTTGTAAATTGTGTCTTTCTCCTCTCTGTGCACTAGGCTTAAATGCCTCCTGAGACTTCTCCCCCCTCCCTTCCACCAACACAATCACCTGGATGCTTATGCAGCTTCTTTCGACTTTTTCTTCCAAACCATCCCCCTCCTTCCACTGTTCCTGCTTTCCTCGGCAAGGACTCCACACCTGTCCCCCAACCAACCTTCCATCCCAAGTGACCACCAAGGAGCACAGCAGAAGAATATTCAACTGGCTGCACACCGCTCTACTACAGCACCAACCAGCAAGAGAACAGGAAGAAACTCTACGAGGTTGCTCTCCCCACTTCCTTTGTGTGCCAGAACAGGACTTTTTCAGGATTCCTTGTGGTTCCTCTCTTCTCTTTCCTGTACCTGAACCAAGGGAGGGGGGTTGATGTCTGAAAGTGACCATGTTCCCTGTTCTGGATACACTACATTCACAATTGCCCATCTTCCTATTCCTTGCCTTCACATTTTGCTGCCTCCATTTGAACAATTTGCCCCCTCCTGATCTTTCATGCTGCTTCCCTTTTCTTTCTCTTGCTTCCATGGCAGAGAGTACAAAATTAAAAAATAGAAACAAATACCCTAATATCTTCCCCCCCTCCCATATTTAAATTGTAGATAAATACAATTTATCGGATAAATGGGGTGAATAAATCACGCTGTTAACTGTTTGATGGCAAAAAAGTTTGAATGCCCACTGCTGCTTTTATACAAGCCTGGTTTCTATCTTATGCAGTAATCTAGTCCAGAGACCCATAAAGAAAGATATGGAAACAGCTCATCTGTATTCTCTAGTATCTGAAGCCCTTTAGCTTCAGGATGTAACAGAGACAAAAGGTTGAGCTGTACCTTCTCTCTAAAATCTTACTTTCACAGAAATGAAAATAGGATAAATAAAGGCATTAGATATGGAAAGACAACACTAGCAGAAGGTGGCATTAAGAGAGTGTTAATGTTAAGCGTTTGATTAATCCAAGTCTGCACTTGCTTTGCCTGTCGCACTTAAGGATGCTTGCATTTCACAAGAAAATGCTTCTCTAATATTACAACCTTGGGAATATTTTTCTCCCACAGTTCCTTGCTCATAGAAGGAACAGTAATTGCTGAAAAAGATGGCCTGTCACTTTTTCCTTATCACTCTGGTCACAGAGCAAGATGAGTAGGATTGTTGGTGGATTTTCTTCTCTGAATTTATTCTCATTAATGTAAATTTTTAATAACACATTGCATGTGTGGTCCCAGCCAAATGCCACAAAGTAAGCACATCGAAGATTGGTGTGTTAAATGGTAATGTAGCACTATAACTGCTGCTTATTTAGAAGCATGTCAAATGAGCAGAAAAGAAAGTAGGAATTTGCACACCCTGTACAAGAATGATGAAGCAAGGAGTCTTGCATGCAAGAACAAGGAGTAGAGACAGTAGAAGGCAGAAGTTTTAAAGTGGGAATAAGTTGGCCCACTGAGACAGCTCTGGAGGAATTTAACAGAGGGAGAAAGGCTCTAGAAGAAGTGGATTTTCAATATGTATAGTACCATCCTGTTTGTGTTTTCTTAGAAATAAGTCAAATTGCATTTAATTCTGTTTCTTCCCAAATGTCTAGGATTACCACCCTGGTAGAAGCCGTCTTTGAATGCATGAGCAAGTTGCCATGTAGCGAGCTAAGATAGGGGCTCAGGGCAGGGGGAAAAGGGTGATTCCCTCAGGAATTGGGCTACAATATTTTTACAGGGTAGGGATATGACTCCAGAATACAAATGGGATATATTGATCTCAAATTGCTGAGAAAGAGAGGAAAAAAAGTGATAATATTCCAATCTGAAGAAAGTTGAGACATGTTCTGTATAGCAAAGAAAGAAGCCTTCTCTTTCACCCAGAAAAAACTGGATGTTGAGATTTTTTTAGGCTAGGAACCTAGTTTCTAAGATAGTAAGTTTCTTTATTATTTACATTGGTGTTAAATATGTGGTTCTTTCATTTCTGAGGGATAGCCATATGCTTTGATCCATCTCCTGGGCAAGCAGATCTGAGGGAAGACTTCCTTTCAGCCTACTGGCTGATCATAGTTTTAGGCTGTGTGCATGTGACAGGGGGAGGGGGTTAATGTAGTTTAATACCTTTGTGAGTACAGCTGGTTTCTGAAAGAAAGAAAATATTAGATAAGTTTATAAATTAGGCTAAGTATTAGATAAGACTTACGCAGTCTTTGAAACTGTGAGTGCTGGCAAATGGAACTGAATAATAAAAGTATAGCATGATCTCTTTGCATGGCTCTTTTTGAAATAGCCATGCCTGTCTCCTGTTGGAGGAGCACCAAACCAGACCATTCATTCAACCCAGGAAGGTTATACTCAGGTGGAGCTTTGCCACAGGGCAATTCAAAATGTCTTTTATGCAGCTCCTTTGAGAAGTCTTGTGCAGCTGTGGTGGAACCTTTGCTTTTGGCCACATGCTTCAGGAAAGGAGACATTCACGCATGTCTGAAGCAGGGCAGCTTCTGCCTTCCCCTAAGGCTGAGATGGGCAATAAGTGTGATCTGTCCTATTGCTAAAAAGCCTCTTGTCCTACTTGCACTAGTGGTTATGGCTCTGCCCTGCCCAAGTAGGGTAGGTGGCTGATGATCCAATGAAGAAGCCCCTGGAGGTGGACCTAAATGTTGCTCTTGCATCCTCCCCATAAAATGCTACCAGCTCTCTTCCCAGCTCTACATTCTGTGTTGTGCTGGGCTATCTGCAAGTCTTTTTATCTCACTGTCTAGGGGGGCTGAAACTCTGTGTTTTACTCTGCCTTTGAGACATACATGGTGCTTTCCTTGTTGCTGTGAACTAATTTACCTCTGATTAAAGGCAGAAGGACCTGAACCTTTGCTTCCTTGTGCCTCTTTTCCATATGCTGTCTTTTTTTTTAATCCATTTCTTTCCATAAAACACAAATATTTACACTACCATACACTACAAATAATCTGAGTGTTTTTTTCCCTTCTTGTTCACTAGAAGAGCAAAAAACAGGTGTGCATATGTGTTTATGTTTAAAATATGAATGCTTTATATGGCAATGGTGCAGAGAGATGAATCTCCCTTAGAAGAGAGTCATTGCTTACATAAAGTAGCTTTGAATTTAATCACTCTATAAAACTGAAGGGGAAGACAAATTTTAAAAAGATGGGATTTTTGAAAGATGTATCTGTGTAGGATGTTTTCAGGGTCTGAGAATCTAGTCCTCAAGGAGAAAATGCTGCTGAACACCATTTCAAGGGACAATTGCATACATCAAGTCCCATTTTCTACATATCTACCTTGCCTTCTTGAAGTCCAGATGTGTTGGACTTCGGCTTCCCAGCTCCTTAGGTAATATGTGACTATGCTTGCTATGGCTTATGGGAGTTGACATCCAATACATTTGGAAGGTATCAGATTCAGGAAGTTGACTATATTGTATCCCCAGGCTTACAGAACTTCTTGTTCTGCTTCTTCCCAGAGCATAACAAATCCTAGCAATAATGCTTAGCCTAATGCTTATTTTCTCCTAGCTACGTAATTAAGAATGCATTTATAATTGGGAAATTATGTAAAAATAAAACTTCTGAAGCTGTTAAAATAGGCAAATTCATGTTGCCTGACAGGAAGAAAGAAAGTATTCTTTCCCATAAAACCAATATGTTTTAATATTTCATGCTATTCATGCTGGGAATGCCTGCCTTGATCAGGTGATCAATAAACAATTTGTACCTGATTTTTTTAAAAGACAAAAGTGACAGAATGTGACACAGATGTCTTGTGTATTACTGTATATGTCTTTCTTTGAAAATAATAATGAAGTAATGGATGTAGTGATATTCATGTTTTTGAATTTCACTGAACTTTGCATTGGACAGAGCTAGAGGTTAGGGAATCTCAGGTGTTTATAGCAAGCTTGACTACCAAGAAAGCCAGAGTATGATATTCTCTTCCTGACAATAAGCTCTATTGAATTCAGTGGATTTTATTTATAAATAGACATGTATACAATTGTGCTTTAAAGAATTTGCATTGCTGATGTAATTTATTGTTTTCTAACCATTTAGTCGCCCACAGACAATTTTGAAAATATTAATAAACAACCTTTTATAAAGGACATGAATACACTGGCATTATACTTGTAGTAATGATATAGATTTATTGTACTTCACAGGCACAATCTTATATTCAGCCTTCCCAACCTAGTTCTCTCCAGATGTGCTGAGACCATAGCACAAAGCTGGGAATTTTGGAAGTTGTAGTCAAACACATCTGGAGGGCACCAAGTTTGTGCAAATTAGTGTATATTTATTTCTCAGATTAATTCCATTACAGCTTTAGGTCAGATTTAATGGGTAAAAGACTACAGTAACTGTAATTGCAGCACCAATATTGTAAAAGGCTGAAATGAAAAGATGTATGCCTAATCTTTGTAATTAAGAGATTTGTATGTAAAAGCCAGGTATATCTTTTTCTTGCAAAATGTCTGACTTCTTCCATAATGTAAACTGCAGTAGTTCAGCTATTTTCTGTAAACCTGAGTTGTGCTACAATCAGGTTAAACATAAATGGTGGAAAACTAGAGCAAGTAGATGAATTTCTGCACATTGATAGAATTGTTATTAAAGATGGGGAATAAGTGGAGAAATTGTAAGACATGTAAATGCATGTAGAAAAATAGTAGGTAGCATGTGGTCTATTGCAAGGAATGAAAAACAAAAACAATTGTATGTAACAATGTGCTTCTGCCCACTTCATTACATGGAAGTGAATTAGGTATGTTAGGAGAAACATATAAGTTGAATACAGCGGAGATAGTTGTATAAGATTTGCGCTGTAAAACAAGAAAAGCTATAGAGTCAATGAATGCTGAGTGAAAGTGGATTCGCTCACTCAACAGTGAGTAACCAATATGAAAGAAGTATGTTCAGGTGGTTTGGTCATACAGAGAATGAGCATTGAGTTACAACTCAAATATATGAAGGAAGAGTAAATGGGCCAAGAGGAAGGGGAAGTCCAAAAAATTAATGCTTGTATGGAGCTGATAATTTAATTTGATTTGATTTGATTTGATTTGATTTAGGCACCGCCCAACTCCAGAATGACTCTGAGATCCTGAAAAAGAGCGAGACGAGAATTTTAATGAATAAAAGGCAGTGTAGGGATTGGTATATGGGTGTGATGGAAGCAAGGGTGGTTTGCAAGGGTAGAACAATATGGAAAAGCATAGTGAATGGTCTTTGTGAAAACAAGATTGAATTATGTTTCATTTTCTAATGTTATTAATTTCTTTGGTTTCCTATTTCTTACTCTTTTTCTGCACTCTGAAAAACATTGTTTACTCTAAAAGGGAATAGTGTGATTGATATGTATGAAGTATGTATGTGTGCATAGTCTTGTATTTATTAAATGGTAACTGTAGCAGTCAGTACTAGAACTCATATACCTGTATTAAGGTTGGTTGTAGCAGTCTGTTGTAATAAATTTCAAGCAATCACCTAATGTTATGAGGGAAATTTCAAGCAATTATCTAATGTTATCAGGCAAGGAGAGAAGTTTGTCATATACTCACAGCCCCTCAAGCCAGCCTTCTTTGGTGTGATTCCTTCATGTATTTTGGAGTGTACTACTATAATCACTATCATATTTGGCAATTTTGACTGAGGATGTAGTCAACATATCTGGAGAGTACTAAGTTGGGAAGGTTGTTCTTGAACTGTTTTACATGAACCGACTTGGTGCTTTTAATCTGTCAGTGTACTTCAGGACTGATTTATATCTTATTATAGGATCATGATATCTATACAACAACAGGTTGCCTTTATTTCCACAATCCCTGTTGTATAATCACTTTATACCACAAATCACTGCAGTTCTATCAGAGTTGCTACAATATGATTCAAAAGCACAATTGTATCTTTATCAAGCAATACACATCATTACCCAAGCTCACATATATAATCTTTGTGTGATAATCAGTGATGGAAGCAGTCAGGCTGACAAGATCAAAACACAGATGCTTTTTTCCCTGACTTCTTCCTTCACAATCTTATCTCAAAACAGATAGCTTGCCTGTGAAAGTTGCACCTAGGTTAATTTTCTTAAGAGAATGGGCAAGGCTTCAGAAGTCTCTATCATCCTGAATGAAGCATCTCTTCTATGCTGTAAAGCACCTCACTTTTCCTTTGGAGTCCTACTTGCCACAAGTTTTATGCCTTGATATGTACATATTGTACTGTCATTCTGATATGGCAAGAACACCGTCTATTTCAACTGGGGAGGATGAGATCAATCCAAATAAAAGTGAATCCTATTTTTTGTCATTCAACAAATACCTCCTGTAGCCTTTCATCATCTGTTCTGTTGAACAAGTCTCTGAATACATTTTTTTGGAGGGGGGGAGGTGCTTCAGAATCAGTTTTTGACTCCTGATGACTGCCTGGACTAGTCCCTGCAGTTTTCTTGGCAAGGTTTTGGGAAGTGGTTTGCCATTGCCTCCTTCCTAGGGCTGAGAGAGAGTGGTCACCCAGCTGGCTTCATGCCTAAGGTGGGACTAGAACTCACAGTCTCCTGGTGTCTGGCCTGATGCCTTAACCACTACACCAAACTGGCTCTCTATATCTATATACATAGTGGCAGCAAAAAGAAAAAATATTCCATGGCAGGTAAAATGGTAGACATGCCCTCAGAAACTAAGCTTGCTTCACAGGGACCACAGGGACACATCCTTGTGTAGAAATCATTTTCTTAGCACTTTTTTTCCCCTCTATGGTGCTCCTTTGCATCCAAAAATGGAGAACTTTTAGAAAACATTATTTTGACATCTAGAGTCATTAAGGCTATATAGTACTCAATAAGGCTACTGCTCACCTCTGTAGAATGTTCCCCCAAATACTCTAGAATCCAGGTGTATCTTCCTGTCCACATCAATTTAACAGAAGCAAACCAACGTTTTCAGAAGGAAAGGATTTTCACAACTCCAGTTCTTGTTTCACGTCTGTATACTGGGGTACAAAAATGTAAAATATATCCTACCCCTCGAAACAGTAAGAGCCACTAATATTTGTAAAAGATGCATAGTTGGTGTGAAATACTGAGCCTTCTCAAAAATGCAAAAATATTTGAGTTCTTCCAACGTAATAAATTGTTGAGGAATAAAGACCACATCTAAACCACAAACATGCAACTTAGCTATGATTAGTTATACAGCCAGATGGCTGGTTCACCAAAGTATCAACTTTTAGCCAGAAAGAGTTACTCTGTACTGAATGCATTCGGCAGCAAATGTCTCCTGTAAGCTGGAGTATCTGTAAAGATCTTTTCTTTATGTAAATACCTGTCCAAGCACAAACTATAATTCTGCACGACTGATATCGTGACATGTGCTGCAAAGGTTCAAGTAATTGTGTGCCTTTTTAGATGAAACAACAACAACACAGTTTAAATAGATCACACTGTCGCTGTGAGCTCCATGACCAAGTTTATACACTGTGCTAAACCATGGTTGGCTAAATAAACCATGGACTGGAACTGGGCTCACACACTTAGACATGGGGTGATACGTGAGCCTAGCCAATGTCACATCTCTGAGGAGCTTCTGATTGAAGGGGTAACTGCATAGACTTGTTGAAGCCTATTATTAGTTGCTGCTGGAATTCTAACAGGATCCAATATGAGCCAGAAGACTAGAAGCCACCCGTGTAATTTCCTACCAGAACAGCAGTCTCTTGTAATCTGGTGTTTTCCCCATATTCTGTACTATTACTTCCATTACCCATGTCCAAAATCAATTTGCTAACTGGTGTTGTAGTCTAGCATAGCTAGAGAGTGCTGAGTTAAGAAAGACTGCTCTAGGATAATCCTATGATGAAACACTATACCAAATTGAAAAGGTTCAAGTCACCTGGGCCTAACCACTGCATTATTGCTAGTGCCCATCACCATCTAAGCCTACTGGAGTCCATGTAGTAGAAGATCTTCACGCTGAAATTGCCCCCAGCTGCTTACACGTGTTAACTCTTGCATTGTGTACTGCTAAACATATACTGGTCACAGGAATCACTGGCCTTTTATATGCTGCTGAACTACAACTCCCAGCATTCCTTATGCTTGACTCATACCATAGTATGAGGTGGGCTTGAGTTCTGGAATTTAAAAACTCAAAAGACAAAAAGAGATAATTGTGAAGCCAATTATCTCTTATATTAACCTATAATATAGTATAATTCTCTAGAGTCTCAGCCAGTGACCATGAATTTGTGGTTTCTCAGCATCTGGAGAACATAAAGTTAGGAAAGTTAACTGTAAAAGAATAGTGGCCTCGATGTATCTGCCAGCTCATAACCTTCTGCATGACCAAGGTAAATAACCAAGAACAGAAATGATTCGGCATTATTTGCTTCCTAAAATTCAAAAGAGGGAAATACGTCTTAGAAGTCTTTCCCTTCCCCCAGTATTCTAGAAAGGGATAGGGTGTACAGAAGAATCCCTTCATCCTGAACAGAGGTTTTTGTTTTGAGAAGAGTTACTATTTTCACTTCAGGACTTGGAGGTTGTGGCTGATTTAGCTTAATAAGGTGCAATATCAAGATTAGAGAAGGACCAGACAACTCTTCTTCATAAGGCAGGAGTGGACAATCTTATGGGATTGATGGGTACGTTGCATTTTGAAAGCATGTGTTCTTTGTGTTCTCACAAAACATGTCTGCCACAAATACCTATCTAGGAGAAGCAAGCAAGTGAAGGTGTTACCAACTCTCTCTTTTGCCCCGCCCTCCATGCTACTTATCATACAGCTTACATTTGATTTTTGTCTGGAGCAGAATCAAGCATACTCTGATTTTTACTTTCCTGAAATATAGTGCCCATATGTGCTCAGAGGCATTGTTGGAAATACAGTTGAAGCTGAAAGCTGATGTTTTGCAACTTGTTTACCTTCCCACATAATTTACTTTTAATTAAAAATCAGACGGGACCAGGAGCCTCATAGACACCAAGGAGAAATCCATTTACATATTGGTATTCACAGAAGTGAGATTGCCCATTCTTGACGTGAGGTGTAAGGAGCCTCTTGGGAAAGGACAGAAACTTTGTCTTCCCTCAGCTGGAAATCTGGTTTCTTACACTGAAAAAAAACAACACTTCCTTCCTGTCTTTTCCATTACAAGAGGCATGAGTTAAACCTTCGTGAAACCACAGAGAAACAGAAAGACAAACAAAATGTATGGTATATGATATAGAAAAGTAATATAAAAGTGAGTGCTTTGTTGGATCTGACAAAATCTAATCTGGCATCCTATTTCTTACATTCCTGGTTATCTATACTAAGTAAAATTTGGGGCATGAGCCCAACAGTTTCCTCCTGATTGTGTTTCCTAGCAACTAATATTGCCCAATAATGATAGTACAGTAATATGTAACATAATGACTCACAGCCATTGACAGCCTTATTCTCTGGTAAATCCCTTAGAAAGCTACTTAAAACAACATAACATCTTGTTTTTCAGTATGAAGTGTTGGAATATTTTCTAGCAATCATTAGGATGCCAGCTAAACAACAAAATAAAAAGCCAATAATCAGAGATAGAGAAACAGGGGTTTTTTTTAATAACTTGGAGTAGATAAAGAACTTTCCAGATACGATTTTTTTTCTTTTTAAATTAAAACTCTCACAGTAGTAGTTATGACCAATGATAAGACTAAATTAAATTAAATCTAGATTAAGTCTATTTGATTCCAGTTAAAACTTGCTGGATGTAGCATCTGACTTGGAAATTGGGTGCCTGAAAATCACATGTTTCTGGAGAGAGATAAATTTTGTCTCACATAACAGTATAGATAGACCCTGAATTTTTGTGACCTGGACATTACTTAAAGAAACCTCTTACATACACCCATCTATACAAACATTTATTTTTTTACTGGCCTTAGGCCCACCTCCATTCTCCCTTCCCCCCGGATGCATTTATATTAATAGAAGCTTATAAATATATCACTCACTCCCCTATAGATGTATAAGGTGGGGGGGGGGGGAGTCTCTTTAAAAGAGCATATTATGTGGCATGCAAAACTAAAGACCACATTATCCATCCGGTAGAGTCAAGTGAAAAAATCTTTAGCTAATTGTATTATTTCAGGTTGTTGGAAGAAATTACATTTAAAAAAAATATTGTTCCCAAAAGAAAGGGAAAAAAATTCAACACAAAGAAAGGCAAGAGAAAAAACAGGATTGCACCCTTTCTCCATTGTTTTTTAATGGAGGGACTTTTCATGGGGAAGCATTGAAAAATGTATTTCCCACATACAATCTAAAATTGGTAGAGTCATGCTTTGCAGTGTATAAACTAATTCAGGGTTTAATGAAACAGAGAGAGGTATACCTGTACTTGTTTGGTAGGGTTGCTTCCTGTGTGTTTTTTCAAAAAACCAATCAGTATATTGCTGTTACTACAGTCTAACCTGGAATTCTATACTCTGGAATACCAAGACTTCATCCACCATCTCTTGTCATGTTTTTATCTTCCTTTCCAGGATGGTACTGGTGCTCTCCAGCGCACTGGTTCACTAGGAAAGATTCGAGATGTGCTAAGAAGAAGCAGTGAAATTCTGGTCAAGAAACTTCAAGGGAATGGCCCATTAGAACCAAGGAATACTAAGTAGGAGGCGCTTCTTGGGCTTGCATGTATCTAATTGCTGCCTGTCAGACCTGCCCCTTCCCTTCCCGTAGACTGCAGAACTCACTGATCTCCTTTAACATTTAATTGGCGATAAAAACAATTTTTATTTTCTATTTAATTTATTTGTGTGACGCATCATCTAACAATTTTAGATGGCCTATATCATAATAGAGGGTGGGCTGACTGCAATGTTTTTACTTTTATGTTGCATTAGAATGTTTTAGATTTATTAAGCAAGGAGACATTCCTGAGATTTCTCAATGTGTTCTTGCTTAAAAACATTACATGATGGGACTACAAACCATGTAGTGCAATGTTTTTTCCAGAATGGTGATACCATTCTATAGAAATAGTGTTCTACTACTTGGTTCCCATCTGCCATTGTTTAAGGTAGCCTTTTCCAACCTTATATTCTTTAGATGGATTAGATTACAATACTTCCACCATCACGATCATCCCAACTAGCATGTCTATTGAGAAAACTTCATATTTCTCTAAGCCTTTTCTGATAAGCTAATGCTAGCTTCTGAATCACCCTATATTCATTCATTTCAAATATTAGTATGTAAAGATACAAATACAAATCCTTATTGATACAAACAAGATATGAATCTTCAGTTTTAGACATGAAATCTTGAATATTCCCTCCTGTTTTTTTTTCCTTGACTAAAACAGAGGTTTCCTATGTACAGTATGATTTTTTACTTATTTAATATTAATCTGGACCAAAGACAAAAGTAGTTCTGGAGACAGAGCAGTAAAAATAACTTTCTTTCTCCCTACTTTATTAGCATGAAACGAGCTGTTTCATTGAACTACCTGAATAAATCCAGTGAGGATGCCTTCCAGGTAAGAGCATCATTTGCCTCATTCCCAAAATAGCAGTAACAATCAATGATTAATACTTTTTGTATTAACTGACCTGTTTAGCCCAGAATGAGAAGGAATGGAGAAGAAAATGGATATGCAAGGGAGACATGCTCAATTAAGGGCTGGATGAAAAGCATTCAATATGGTTTCTGGTCATGAAAATTTCTCTATATAATTTGGCTTGATGCTCCCCATTTCCAGATAGAATTACAAAATGAGTGAATTTGTGGACCAATTTTCTAGTGATTGTTTTTGAAATGATAATCATAGTAGCTTCAAAAACTACCATCCTCCTCCTCAAAAGGGCTGTTAGTTGTATTCTGGATTATGCAAGGATATGGCATAATGATTTGAAGAATATGTAGACTAAAACATAGGGCATGAAGTGTGCATACATAAGACTCTATAGGTATTCATGGAAGGAGCAGAAAGGTGACTGTCTCAAAGATTCATAACTTTTTTCAAATATTTTCAAATCCTTTTTGGACTACTGCAACATGGTTTACATGGGGCTGCCCTTGAAGACCATCCAGAAATTACAGCTGGTCCAGAAAGTTGTGGCACAGTTTTGGGTCCCCCATGGTTCACCCATGTTACACCACTGCTGTTTCTTTTCAGGTGCAATTCAAGGTGCTAGTTATCACCTTTGAAACCCTGAATGGCACAGGGCCAAATTATTTGCAGAACCACCTCCCCCTGAGAGTCCCACTAGAGTGTCTGTGCTCCAGGTCCCTTCCCTTAAATGTTGCCATCTAGTGAGATTTAGGCAATGTGCCTCCTTGGTAGCTGCCCCTTTCCTTTGGAACACCCTCCCTCCTGAAATCTAGCAGACCCCTACCTTCCTAACCTTCTGAAAAATCTTAAAGACTTGTCTTTTCCCACAGGCATTGGGGTAGTGTGAGGCTGCAGCCCAGAAAAGTTCCTTGTGGATATGTGGGGATGTGTTGTGGTTGGGAGCACCAGCAGTTTTTAGGGTTTTTTATGTTTTCTACTGCTTTTTATTGTTTTTACTGTTGTTTGTGAGCCACCCAGGGTTATGTTGCATAAGATGGGTGGCTATATAATTTTTTTTAAATAAATAGCTAAACAAACCTAATTCAGGGTGAGATAAAACTTAATTGTGAGGCAAGGATTTTTTTTTCCTTCACCATCTTTGTGAGATACAGGATGTATATCTTGAAGTCTAATATGCTTTGCTGGATATAGATAAATTTGAGTATGCATCAGATCATTTTTAATGCACACTGGGAGATACAGACTTGTGCAGGTTGGCAGATGCAAGTTCATGAAAAAGGGGATTTGTTTTTCAGGGCTCCCAACACCTTCGAGCTGAGAGTAGAGGCTTCAGTGCAAGCAGCATGGATCTTTCATCTCACACCTCCAACTGACTCTGTGTTGCCATCTCAGATATGACCTGCTTCTCTTATTATTTGGCTATTTCAATTGCAACCTCTTCACAAGTTACCACTTCCTCATGTTGATATAGCTACTGTGTTGATAGAGCTCTCATCCCTGGATGGTACTAACCAATATGGAGCCACAGCCAGATGAGATGAGGAAGCTCTCTTCAGTGATTTGTTGTGGACTTTGCAGCTTGGCTGAATGCACTTTCTAAGTTGTGTTTTGATGATTGCACAGAATGTGCTCCAAGAGCTCTTACTTGAAGTACTGGCTCTCTGAAGTGCAAAGTCTTGGCTCTCCCTTAACAAGAGCTACATTTCACTACATAGTACTGCTGGGAATTTATCTCCAGCAAGTCTCTCATGCTGACTTATTCCTTTAAGTGCCTACCTCTAGGCTTGACTTTGATAGGTTCTAGTTGCATTTATTCTTGCACTCTAATGACCCTTATCTCCCTCTTACAGCCTTTTATCATGAAGGCCTTCCCAAATCAGAATCCTTGCTCCTGCACTTCTGAAACAGACAGGAAGTTGGCTAGTTCAGCTTTGTGGGGAATTACTTTGTGTAAGGGACAAAGTCGGAGTATGAAGAGATACATATAGATTCTACAGAGATTGAGTATGTGTTCACACTCCATTCTACAACCCCTGTCCCCACCTTGGACTCATTGGCAGTGTCTGTCTTCAAATGAACAACAATAGTGCAAAGCAGTGGAAACTGCCACTGGACATATGCTACCCATGATTCACTTCTGATTGTTGTTGTTTTAATTTAATAAAAATGATCACAAGAAACAAACTTGACAAGTGTTTCCAGTTCATTTGTTTTGGATTTCTATCTTTATTGAGCAACAGCTATGACAACAGAACAAGGGAAAGAGCAGTACTGGACCACAAAAACTGTCATATTTGTAGCAGAGGAAGATGGGTTCACATTACCACCCTGAGAAGAGCAAGAATAAAAATCTGCACTTTTGAACACAAGTCATAACTATATTTACATGAGAGAGAGTGACTGGGTGACTTCAGGCTAGACATTCTGTCAGCCTAACCCACCTCACAGGATAGTTGTTACGGAGAAAATAGGAGGCAGGATTATTAGGTATGTTTGCTGCCTTGAATTGACCAAAATATATATTAAAAAGATGGGATAAAAATATAATAATCATCATCATCACCATCATCATCATGACCAAGTTGCCAAAATTATTCATAGGAAACTTTGCCAGAGGTTTGGATTTGAATGTAGCAAGGACCACTGGGACCATCAAATTGAGAAGGTTTTTGAAAATGAGCAGGTTAAGATCTTATGGGACTTTAAAATCCAAACAGGCACCTTTTTCATAACATGACTGATATAACAGTCATTGAAAAGAAGTAAGTCTGGTTCACTGATGTTGCTATACCAGGTGATGCTAGGATGGAGGGAAAGCAATCTGTAGAAATTACAAAATATTGGGACTTGCAGATGGAAGTTGAACACATATGGAAAAAGAAATCCGCTGTTATACCAATCGTGATTGGAGCCCTTGGAACAATATCTAAAGAACTCCCTCAATATTTGGAAATTTTGAATTTATCAGACCTGAACACCCTAATTTTGCTTATATGCTACTTTAATGATTCTTAGGTCCTTGGTTAGGACTTGAATTACTAAGTTTTCACCAGTCTTTGACAATGAATCTAACTGTAGATTACCCATAATAATGCTCACCCATGGTTAAAATTAGCTTATCTGAGTCATAAAACTGTGAATGACCACTAAATGGCAGCAATGAGTTAGGCTTCTCTCTATCACTTTGTGCCATCTGGCAGTTGTCTGAATTTTTGCAACCCAGACATGGGTTAAACTGGTTAACCAATCTTCTGGGTTAGCATAATACATTACCACACAAAAGTATTAAGCTAAAATATGGTGGTTTGTTCTGTGTCTCTGTATTTTAAGGGGAGGCTAATGCAAACAAGAGTCATGGTTTCTGCCAGAACTTTGGGCCTTGCCTACTGCCAAAGGATACTAGGCAGTTACAGTATTGAGGCAGGTCTTGCTTTGTGGTAACAAAAGTCCCTACAGCCAAATAGTGTGGTTAGGCATCACTGTTTAACAATCAGATACCACCAGATCCTACAGCAAAAACTCAGCAGAATGATGCTTTGTAACTGATGAATCTCCACAACGGAGTAAGGCTTATCAACTGAATCTTCATCCAGTTACAATAAAATAAAGAATATTAAAAGCACCACAAACTAAGCAGCTACATTAATGTTTCTGTCGGATAGGGGTAGAAGTGTAGCGGCCAAAGTCTTTTTACTGGTTACAGATCCATTTGATTTTACTGATGTTCAGAAGCATGGAAAAGCACCCTCTAGAATTTATAGGAGGAAGTCCGCTTAAAAAAACACGCTGCTCTTTTTCCCCCTGCATCTTTACATTTTAGATTCCGTGTTACTTGAAAACCCTGTGACCCAAAGGAATCTGGAACACTTAACGTTCCAGTAATTCCTTAAATTCTTCGTCGTTTTTGATGCAAGAAACTAAAACGGCTGCCCTTCTGGCCACGGAGGCTCCGACCAGAAACACGACAAACCTCACCGCCCGAAACAAAAGGAACAGGCGGGCTGGAAGCCCGGAGCTTTAATCCATCCGGGCGTGACGTCATCGGCGCGCGCCCCCACCCTTTGACCGTCTCCTGCTTGGTCTTCTACCCCTCTTCCCTTCCCTTTGTCCCCCCGCCCGGGCAGGGGGAATACATTCCGGGTCGGAAAAAGCGCCGGAAGTGCCAGGTAACCGTCTCTTTCCTCTACCCCAATAGTGGAGTGGAGCCCCGACCCCATCTCCTCTCCGCTTGGGTGCTGGGCGCGCTCCCTCCTTGGGCGGGGCCGGGGCGGAGCCTGATGTCAGATTCCTCTCCCTGGTCGGCCGTAACTCTCATCCTGGGCAAGGATGGCCTCGGCGCCCGACTCCCCGGTCCCCCGAGGCGCTTTTTAGAGTTGTTGCCTTTCCTGAGAGTCGTCTCTGCGTCAGTATCTCGCCGTGCCCGCGCCCAGCTCTGTCCTCTGGGGGCCGACCCGTGCCCCGTCAAGCCTTCCCTCCCGCCCTTGGCCCCCTCCTTGCCCCGCGATTAAAGGCGCCTGCTGCCTCTGCCCTTCCAGTACTGCCTTTCGGAACAGACCGTCTTGGCACCTCCATCGAGGAACTGTGGCTTAAAAAGAAACACCGACTCCTCCCTTTTCTGCCTCTGAGCGCAACCCGGCAGGAACAAATTCAGCAGCCGCAGCTTCCCCATCACTCAGTCTGCTGGCCCTTTACCTGTTGAAACTGCCTGTTATGCACAGGTAACCAATTAAAAGGAAAAAGGTAATTGTTTTTATCTTGCACATTGTTGCCGCCATGGTACTCCAAAATGTCACTGAGATAGATTACTTGTTCCAAAGAGGAATCTCAGATTCCTGTCATTTGAGATTTGACTCAACTTCTTACTAGAAACAGAAATCTAGTTTTCAGGGAATACTAAAAATGTGATATTTTTAAAAAATGAACATTATGGCAGAGAGCTTTGCAGCGTAGGTGTAGTATTTACCTATGTCTGACCCCTCTGATATAAACTCTATAAACAATAGGAGGGAATGCTACCAAGTTGAACAAAGCAGGGCCACTGCAGTATTTTAAGGCTGCACATAAAAATGAACTGTAAAGGCAAATCGATAGTTGGTAGTAATTATAATTAAAAAATCATGGATGAACATATCACATGAAGAATAACCCTATATAACTATGAAGGTCTATTTCACTGTGTTAGAATTTTTTGTAAGTCTTCCTAATTTCCCAAAACACTTTGTTTATATAAAAATATGTTTTAAACAATTCATTTGGAAATTATCTTAAATAGTCAATGATCGAATGTTTATATATTCTTCAGTCAGTAGATAGGAAACAACAGAAAGTAACATTAAATAGGAAATTTCAAAGGAAGGTTATTCAAAGATCTTTGCTAAAGTTGAAGCTAAAAACATTAGTTTGACATGAATTAGCAATAAATTGTTCCCCAAAGGAAGTAAATGGCAAGATGGTAGCAATCATACATGTGTTAGTTAGTTAATAATTCTGAGGCACTTAAAATAATGGACAATAGCTACTACTCATAATGAGTAAATACAACTTCAGGATCAAATGCAACTTTTCTCTGAAAATCATTTCTATGGCACAACAGCTTGTCATAGGTATTGCCTTCATGTTGTGCTTATCAATTTGCCAGAAAAATCTTTCTTTGGGGCTTTTTTTATGTGTGTGTACCTTCGAGTTAGTGTTGTCACTGGGGTCTGCCTGGACAAGTCCCTGCAGTTTTCTTGGTAAGATTTTGGAGGTGGTTTGCCATTGCCTTCTTCCTAGGACTGAGAGAGAGTGACTGGCCCAAGGTCACCCAGCTGGCTTTCATGCCTACGGTGAGACGAGAACTGACAGTCTCCTAGTTTCTAACCTGGTGCCTTAACCACTCCAAACTGGCTCTCATTCAAGGGGCTTTAGTCTGCTGTAAAAAAATTCTCATTAATTTATCAGTAAAAAATACCTAATAGGGATTATGATTGGAATCCCTCTTAGAAGATACATTAATCTAGGTGTAATATTCACATGTAATAGCCATAGCATCAGTCACCAGGTAGATATTGTCAGATGTTTATCTGTTTTTTTATAAACCCAGATTGAGATGGTGAATTATAGATGGTATTATTTTCTGTACTGTGACTAGTGTTGCAGTTAATATTTTTCTGTAACTCCTGGCTAGTGTTGCAGTTAATATTTTTGCATCTGTAATAAGCAAAGATAGCTTATATCAATGATGGCGAACCTATGACACGTGTGTCAGAAGTGACACACCGCAACATTTTGGGCGACACGCCAGCATTTACCAACAGCTGACAACAACCATTCTCCCTGTTTGAGTTACCAAAGAAACTGAGTTTGTTTTATTTGTATTTCATTTTTGTAATTATTTGACATTTCTTTATATAATACGTAGCACCACACACAATTGGACAGTATTTTTTTTAAATAAATGAATATGTAAAGAATTGTTTCTCTTTTGTTCGAAGGGAGGGGTGACACACCAGCAGAGCCAAGTTGGGCATTTTTTGAATTTTTGACAGGCTGAACCCAAAAGGTTCAACATCACTGGCTTATATATACTTTTGCATCTATAATAAGCAATGATAGCACAAGGTCTATAGCTTATGCATCTTGTGGGATTTTTCTCAGGCTTTAATAATACTGTAATATAAGCCTCATAAAATAATAAAAGAAATATGGAAAGATTAAAGATTGATTATGAACCTCTAACAATATAGGTGCCAATAAGTCTGTAAAAGTTCTGTGCCATTCAACTAGTTTCATAGATTGCAATGTCTCTGATTTTTTGTAATGTCAGTGATTGTACCCATTTATTTTTATCTTAATGTGATATCTCAGGAGATTGATAATTTGGTTAAAGGAGTCCTTAGTTAACTGAGTATAAAAATCATTAAACTGATGATTAACAGATTCTGTCTTAGTAAATAACTGTCTATCATTGGCTCAAATTCCATGTGTATATGTGTGTGTGTGTGTGTGTGTGTGTGTGTGTGTTTCAGATCATAATCCAGTAACCTTCCAGCTTTCATTACCGATTCCCAATATTTCCTGATTAACATATTTCAGAGAATATTCAAATTATTCTGAGTGTAGAAGCTCCAATTTAGGCTTTTCTTATAAACAACACAAATAAAACAAAAAAGGACCTCCAGAAATATGATAATACATTGATACATCAACTCCAGGCCTGGGACTAAAGCCAGGTTTTAAGAGCTTTCTCTTATAAATTTGAAATATTTATATTGCTGCCCATTTATGCAACATTTTATTTTCACAAACAACAATATAAACCAACATATAAAAGCATAAAAACCAACATTGAAACTCCTGGCATCCCCAACACAACACATCTCCACATGTCCACAAACCACTTTACTGGGCTCCAGCCTCCTGCTATCCCAGTGATTGTGGGAAAAGCCAGGTCTTCAGAGCTTTTTAATAGGTTAGAGGCTTGCTGGATCTCAGGGGGAAGGGTGTTAACTTGTAGGCCCTCTATATCTTGGTTGCTTTCTTCTGGATACATGCCAGTTGGTCAGTGTCCTTCCTAAAATGCAGTTTTGAGAACAATATTTTAGGTGTAGTCTGACCAATGCAGAATAGAAAGGAGCAGTGACTTATCTTGATTTTGACACTATACTTCTGTTTGTGTAGCCTGGGATTGTAAGTGTCTTTGTGGTTTGGTTCATGTTCTGTTTATGATCCACTGAGACACACATCCTTTCTGCATGTATCGCTGTCCAGTAGATATTTATTTGTTTATTTATTTATGTATTTATATTTCAAATTTAGACACTGCCCAGCTCACGAGGAAGTGACTCTGGGCGGTTAGGAAATGACTCTGGGTGATTATAAGTTATATACTCATGTCCTTGATTTTTCCTACTCAGATGCAGGACTTTGTCCTTGTTGATCTTGTGGCTTGTGCCCGTTGTTGTAGTTTGACAAGAATCTCCTGAATTTTGAAACTATCCTCAAAGGTTGCTATCTATCTATCTATCTATCTATCTATCTATCTATCTATCATCTGCAAATTAGGTATATTTTCTAATCCCTCATCCAAGTCATGGAACAGCATGGGGCCTAGAAAAAGGAGGCACACAGTATATTTCACTTATTTTGTATTTAGATTAAACCGGAAAATTGAGTGGAAGGCTGTCTGGGTTCCTAAGATTTTGAAAACATTCATTTAGCCTTTGTGCCTTAACTTTCTTACTATATGACCTTTACAGTAGTTTCTCTTCTATTTTTTGAGAAGTGTTTCTGCGTTAATCTCTGTTTTCCAATACCTTTATAGCACCTTGAAATGTCACAGTCACAAGCAAGGAAGAGGTGGCCTTTCATACTGTGTTTCCCCTACAGATGATATGGAACCATTGGTCTGCTATCAAGAGCAACTCAGGGAATAAAATATATAATGTGGTTTTTTTGCAGAAGCTGAGGTGTTAAGATGGCTCGTATTACACTTGAAGAACTAAATGAAATGGATGATGAGGTCGAGGATGAAGAACAAGAACAAGATGAAGCAGAACAAAATAGACTGTTTTCTCTGTGGGAAACAGTAGCCAGCACTCATCAAGTGATGCTTCCTCAAGGCAAAAAAATTACATCTAACTTTTTATTAGCTGCATATTGATATACTGTACTTGCAAAGTAGAGAGAGAGTAGAACTTTTTCATCTGTGGGGCAAAGTCAATTTGCTTAAAAGAATTTATATAAATGTATAAATTCTTTTTATAAATCATATCTGATTTAAATGTATTCATTTACAGTGTTTTATCCCAATTTCTACTAAAAGATATCCAGAATAACTAACAAAAATAGTAAGCACAATTAAAATGTATTCATTTAAAGCCATGATCAATAATGTATAATTTAAGACATCCAAAGGTATGAGAACCAATTACAAAATCAAAAATAGACTTGGGAGAAACCAAGTACAGTGGAACCTCGGTTCACGAACGCATCTGTTCACGAACAATTCAGGTCACGACCAGCTCAGGCCGCAAAAATTTACCTCCGGTTGCAAACGCCGGATCGGGTGACGAACGGGATCCGCGGCCATTTTCCCTCCCGTGTCACATGGTCGCGACTTCCTGTAGGGAGGGGACTCTCCCTCCAAGCAGGAAGCGTGGCCATTTTCCCTCCCGTGTCACGTGGTCGCGACTTCCTGTAGGGAGGGGACTCTCCCTCCAAGCAGGAAGCGTGGCCATTTTCCCTCCCATGTCACGTGGTCGCGACTTCCTGTAGGGAGGGGACTCTCCCTCCAAGCAGGAAACACGGCCATTTTCCCTCCCGAGCAAGGTTAGCTTTCTCTCTCTTCATACTGTACTTTGTGTCATATTTTTGCAGTTTTTAAAAAAAATAGCATGGTTCAGAACGGATTAACCGTATTTACATTGAACCTTATGGGGAAATTTGACTCAGGTCGTGACCAGAAATCAGTTGGCGACCAAATTTGGGGTCGGAACGGATTAACTGTATTTACATTGAACCTTATGGGAAAATTTGATTCCGGTCGCGACCATTTCGGGTCGCGACCAGAGTCACGGAACGAATTAAATTCGTGAACCAAGGTTCCACTGTATTAACATTAAACCTAAAAACACAAACATTGGGTGTTAAGGAATTCCACAAAATAGCAATAGCCCTTGAAAAGTCCCACTCCCTTGTGGATACTGAGGGAGAAGAGAATGTGGAAGGAACCTCGACTCCAAAGTGTTCCCTCCATCTTTTTTTATAGTAATTTTATTAAAAATTACAATTAAAAAGATAAAAACTTATACAATAAAAGAATAAAAAGAAAAAATAGAAAGTGCAGAAAAGAAAAAAATAGAAAAATAGAAAAGAAAAAAAAAGAATATAGTAAAGAAAAGAAAAGAATTATATAAAGAAATTACTTCCCCCCTCATCACAACAAGTATAAACAATTTTAGTAACTTATCACCTTCTCTTAAAATACAAGTAATCTCTTTTTCCCATATCCCATATCTTATCTGTAATTAAATCCTTAAAACCTCATTGTTCAGTCTTAATCCGCAAAAGTCCGTTAAGGGTTACCAAAGATAATAACATATCTATTTTAACCTTGATCAAATAAACCAATTTTATATTCCTTCCTTTTACTTTTAACTATCTTGATCTTTAGTCCCTTCAAATAATATCCTAGAACTTGATTTCTTTTCATTTTTTTCTTTGTCCCTTCTCACAAAATTCTTCAAAGCTTTAACAAGTCTCTTTTGTAAATCCAATATAGGAAAGTTATCCAGGTCACTCTTTTGGTTATTATATGTATATCCCTTTTAATTATTAAGACATCACCCAGTTTCATTTGTATGTCCAGTGTAGCATCTTTTTCCATATCATTCTTGTAGCCTATCATTTTTAAATCCACTTTCAAATCAGTCTCAGTCTTGTCTGGTAAAACTTGTTCGTCTTCTATAACATCTTTTAAACACAGTCTATTTATAGAGGCAGACATTTTTAAAATTAACTTCTGGGTCCATTGTTCAAAAATATCCTTCACTATGTCCAATGTTAAAATATTTTGCTTCATTTTGTATATACAGGTGAAACTCGAAAAATTAGAATATCGTGCAAATGTTCATTTATGTCAGTATGGCAACTCAAAAGGTGAAACCAATATATGAGATAGACACATTACATGCAAAGCGAGATATGTCAAGCCTTACTTTGGTATAATTGTGATGATTACGGCGTACAGCTTATGAAAACCCCAAATTCACAATCTCAGAAAATTAGAATAGTGTGAAAAGATTCAATATTCTAGGCTCAAAGCGTCTCACTCTAATCAGCTAATGAATCCATAACACCTGCAAAGGGTTCCTGAGCCTTTCAATGGTCTCTCAGGCTGGTTCAGTAGGAATCACAAGCATGGGAAAGACTGCTGACCTGACAGTTGTGCAGAAAACCATCATTGACACCCTCCATAAGGAGGGAAAGCCCCAAAAGGTAATTGCAAAAGAAGTTGGATGTTCCCAAAGTGCTGTATCAAAGCACATCAATAGAAGGTTATGTGGAAGGGAAAAGTGTGGTAGAAAAAGGTGCACAAGCAGCAGGGATGACCGCAGCCTGGAGAGGATTGTCAGGAAAAGCCCATTCAAAAGCATTGGGGACTTTCACAAGGAGTGGACTGAGGCTGGAGTTAGTGCATCAAGAGCCACCACACACAGACGGATCCTGGACATGGGCTTCAAATGTGTATTCCTCTTGTCAAGCCGCTCCTGAACAACAAACAACGTCAGAAGCGTCTTACCTGGGCTACAGAAAAAAAGAACTGGTCTGTTGCCCAGTGGTCCAAAGTCCTCTTTTCTGATGAGAGCAACTTTTGCATCTCATTTGGGAACCAAGGACCCAGAGTCTAGAGGAAGAATGGAGAGGCACACAATGCACGATGCTTGAAGTCCAGTGTGAAGTTTCCACAGTCTGTGTTGATTTGGGGAGCCATGTCATCTGCCGGTGTTGGTCCACTGTGCTTCATTAAGTCCAGGGTCAACGCAGCCGTCTACCAGGAGATTTTGGAGCACTTCATGCTTCCTTCCACAGATGAGCTTTATGGGGATGCTGACTTCATTTTCCAGCAGGACTTGGCACCTGCCCACACTGCCAAAAGTACCAAAACCTGGTTCAATGACCATGGGATTACTGCGCTTGATTGGCCAGCAAACTCGCCTGACCTGAACCCCATAAAGAATCTATGGGGCATTGCCAAGAGAAAGATGAGGGACATGAGACCAAACAATGCAGCGGAGCTGAAGGCCGCTACTGAAGCATCCTGGTCTTCCATAACACCTCAGCAGTGCCACAGGCTGATAGCATCCATGCCACGCCGCATTGCGGCAGTCATTGCTGCAAAAGGGGCCCAAACCCAGTACTGAGTACATATGCATGCTTATACTTTGCAGAGGTCCGATATTGTTCTATTTCCAATCCTTGTGTTATTGATGTCATGTAATATTCTAATTTTCTGAGATTGTGAATTTGGGGTTTTCATAAGCTGTACGCCATAATCATCACAATTATACCAAAGTAAGGCTTGACATATCTCGCTTTGCATGTAATGCGTCTATCTCATATATTGGTTTCACCTTTTGAGTTGCCATACTGACATAAATGAGCATTTGCACGATATTCTAATTTTTTGAGTTTCACCTGTAAGTCAAGTTTGAGTGTTCTTCTCCATTAATTGTAAACTCTAGTTCCTTCTAGTTCCCTCTTGTGTCCAATTTTTAAAATCTTATTTTATTATGTTTTTTTAAAAAAATTAAAAACAAAAGCACTTTCCCACAGGAAGGATCCTTTGTAATTAATTTCAAAATCTTAATTCAATTTTATTGGACCCTTAGTCTGTAACTTTCTAAAATCAATCACCCTTTGCTGTTTATTCCCAAAAACATTTTTTAAGTCCTTAAACTTGTATTTAAAACTTCTTTCGCTAAAGATTGAAGGAAACTCACCCAGTGCTGTAAAACTTATCAGTACAAATATTCCTAATAGCAGTTCTCAAAAGTGATTAGAAAAGGAAGTATGTGAACGCAGTGTCCTTTCAAAGGCGCCGACCACATTTGAGCAAGATGACCATTCCCTCATCTCCCAGAGCTCTAAATCTGCTAGAGACCACTGTCTTGCATCTCCTTGTGAGGAGCAACTGTCTAGAGCACTTGTGGGTGATTTCAAGTCCCTTCATTGTCCAGAGAGGAATTGCTAAGAGCCGGTCTCCTCGCCGGAACTTCGTTCTGCTGCATTCGTCAGCTCCACTTTTAGCGGAGCTGTCTTCAGTTCGCCATTTCTGCCATGGAATTCCCAAAGTGTTCCCTCTATCTTTCAGGTGGACCATTTACGTTGTTTGTTGTCATATTACATATTAAGGGTATGTGAGTTTTCCCAGTGAAGGTGGTTGGTGAAAGTGTAATGAAGACTTTAAAAGATACAGATGGCCCTTGTGATTGGCAGTCCCATTATCTGCAGTTCTGTACATTCATGGTTAGGAAAAAATACTAAACCTCAATATCTTCAGTAATGAGTTTTGGGTATCTGCATTTTTTTGCCTGGGGTTCCAGTCAGTCTGCCATTGTGCACATATGTAAAGGATGCATTGAGCCTCCACCCACATAACCTTCCCAGCTATCTGCCACCTGTCTTTCTGGAACCCACTAGCCCTAATCTTCTTGCCACACATCTTCATATTGCCTTCCACTCCTCCTTTTCATCAGCCCATCCAGGTTTGATCTGTGTATCCACCGGTCTTTGCATTGCCTTCTCTCCCACCTTCTCATCCTACCAATCCTGACCTTCCTGGTGCATACATTATATGGTTGTCCTCTTTCTGCATATGCTCTTGGAAATGTTTGCATCTTTCACAGTCAAAATGAGCAACTGCATAGTGCTGTAAAGGACTACAGAGATAATTTTGATGAAGGAATATAACAGCAGTTAAGAGAAAGTAAACAACAACTCAGTCCTGGGAAAGGAGAAAGAAACTCAAAATAATCCTGTGTTGATTCTGCTTGTTATAAAAGGGAGAAGAGGGATATTCTGGCAGGCTTTCAAGATTCTGTTATAACCTACAAGAGTGAAGTAGCATTCCTGAAATCCTTGCTGTTTCTTTCCTGATCCTGCCTCCCTTGAAGGGCTGATAAGCAGAGGGCTTTGCTGAGGAAGTTCTCACAAAGTGCTGCCCTTGAGTGAGAGGGTGAAGCTGCTGGACATGTTGCTTGTGCAGACAGTGCAGCATCCATTGCACACCATTATGGCATCAGTGAGTTTATTGTCAGCTCTATAAAGAAAGGCCAATATCTATGCAAGTGTAGTATTCAGGACATCTCAAGAAGGTCAAGATGGCGTTGCATGTGATCCCTAAATGGATTATATGGAAAAGGTCCTTAGCCTGTTGGTATAGAACCAAGCCCAAAAGAAGGTTCCACTGAGTAGACCAGTAACCTGGAAGAAAATGGTACACCTTTGTAGGCAGTTTGCAACAGAAGGTGCTGAATGTGGTTACCAGGCCAGTAAGGCCTGATTTCAAAGACTCACGCACCACTATGTCCTCCACAATATCAAACTGGTAGGAGAAGTAGCACTGGTAAGCCACAAGATAGCACAAAAATATCCAGCAGAGTTCTAATTAAGTCTGAAGGATACACGTTTAAGCAGGTGCAGTGTTGATGAGACAGACCGGTTCTGGAAATGGATGCCATACTGCTCCTTAATCAAGAATGTTCTAGGTTTCAAGACAGCCAAGGGCCACCTCTTTCCTGGGATGTGGCAATGCTGCAGGGGACTGTTATGTTATCAAAGCCATGCTTCAGTACTCTCATAGAGCCCTCATGCCATGACAAGAAGAAAAACCAGTTTTCCATATTCTGGAGAGCCAATCCTCTGCTTTTCTCTAACTCAAGTTTCTGCAGGAACTGTATGAAGTATAGATATGTTGCATTCTACATGAGGTGCAGTGATACTTTGCCTCCAAGAATCTGCTCTTCAGTGTCCTGCTATTGCTCAGCTACACTGCTGGTCATCCTGAGACAATGCAATTTGTACACTTATATCTTGAAATCACTATTTTGCCACCCAGCACCACCTTCTTGATCTAACTGATGCACCAAGGTCTGATAGTAACTTTCAAATCTTACTACATTTGCCACACCTTCAGGATGGTGCAGAAACTCATGAAAGTGAGCCCAAGCTTTCAGAAATGTTAAATATATTCCTTATGATCTAGGAATGAAATTAACTCATTAAACAATCTTCCATGACTATTGGACCCCCCGTCCTCCCATGTTTAAAAAGGATAAATACCAGATTTTCTTTCTTGGTGCTGTAAGGACTTGAGGGCTCTCTGACTTAATAGTATATGATTTGATCCTATTTTGTTACGGCTCTCTTCTGGTTTCAAGTTTAAAGATTAAAAAGATGTGTTCTTTGTTGATTTGTGAAATATCTTTATATTGTAAAAATGAGAAGATCTCAGTACTTCATGTTTCTGTATGTTATAGGACTGAGCTAATTATATATTAATACAATATGCTATATGGGTGTTACCTTTTTCTTTTCCTCCCTTTCATTTTAATTATAAATATTTTAATCATATTACCACTATTTTTTTTTGTTTATCTCACTATAATCTATAAAATAATTAACCTCCTCCCCCCCCCCCAGTAATCTCATCTCTATATATCAGCAAATTCTGGAGGAGCTGCAGTATTGTATACTGCATTGTAGGTAGTCATCTTTTCATCTGCTGTGGTTATTTCCTCAGTAGCTGATAAACTGCAGTGGATCTCCAAACTTCCATGCATTGTTGGAGAAGGTCTAGAAGACTTCATGTCACATGAGGTGGATGAATTCCCTCAATCCCATCAGGAGGAGCTGATGAAAGAAGAATTGGAAGAGATCTTCCCTTTTAACAGCAAGTTGCTGTCTGAGATCCTGCAGCTGGGGAGTGTCTTGGTGGCAGAGTATTTGAACTTGATTCCCTGATGAGCACAACATCAGTTCAAAAGGCAAATGCAGGCTGCTTTGCAACTCTGTAAAGCAGGACTAAGTCAGCTACTTTGAAATGGTAGTTACACCTACCAGCACAGCTATGGAGTCATCCTAAGAAAACATTGGCACTAAATGTCTTATACTGTACTCTTATTTACCTGTATTGTGCTTAGCTATAAGCACTAAGCACTGTAAACTATAAACATTAAAATTACTACTTCTACTTTACTAGTATTACATTTATGACTTTGAAGAAGAAAAAGATTTTGATTTTTCCTGTTGCAAACCAGAGACTGAAGAGAAATAGAGTGCTGCGAACTCTAGTATAGAATAAAAGAACCCCGCATTTCTTTATTTTGACTTTCATTGTTGCCAACTCCAGCACTGGGGTAAAGAAGAGTGGACAATCTGAGATGACCAAAGTCCAGCATCCTTATTTCTATTCCTCCCTCCCATTTTTAACAATTTTTCTGTCTCTAGAACCTAATAACACCCACACCACCCCCAATTCCCATAGACTCAAAGTATCAACCCATTTTGTTAGGCATAGTTAGAAGCTAGAACCCCTCAAATACAGAGGTCCACCTATGCACTACTTTTCACAGTGGACTACCCACAATAAATGAAAAGCATTTTAAGTAGAAGATAATTTAGAAATGCAGATCTCTACAAATGTTTCTATCTTTAAAGTTAACTTTTCCCAATTTACTCTGTTTCAATAGACATGGCAGGTCCAATAGTGCAGATGACTCGCCATAACCACATGCGAGAGCCTGTGCCCTACACTATTTTATCACAGCATGAGAAGGTGAGCACTCATATTCATGTAAAGGTTTATTGCCTCACAGGTATAGAGTGCTGTTCTTGAATAATGTAATATATGTATACAGCTGTCATGCTCTTGTGATGTATTGAGGAAGAGTTGTAGACTGAATAAAATTGTGCAATGTTCCTGGTTCTCCTAAGCGTCCATGATTTCACCCAAACTATAGTTTTAGCCATCATTAAGTTTCTACCAGATTTCTCCTTTGGATGTGATGTTGAGGATGCAGCCTGTTGCATTTCTACTCAAAAGTAAACCTCATCATCTTCATTAAAACTGTAGAGGATTGCAGCCTAAATAGCCTACCATACACGCTATTCCAGAGTAAAGCAGCCTAATATCTTTCAGAATTCAAATCCTGTCAGGCAGCTTGGCCAATAGGAAAGATTTATTAGGGTTGTATCCCAAAGGAGCGCAGGAGTTGCATTATACTCTTTCCCAGAAATCTTCTTTTTTTACTCTGTTTACCACTTCAGTTTTACTGATGGGAATGTTCTTAAAACATTGTTATACTTCTAGCCTGTGTTAGCTTTGCTTCAGCTTGCTTATATTAAGAACATATGGTGTCTTTTGGGATTCTTCTAGACCAAGTTCAGTGTTGATTGCTGACAACCATGTCTTCCTTAAAAACTTAGATTTTTTTTTTAATGGAATAATGAAAAACAAAAGATAAGTCATCTCTGCTTCTAGATGCTTTGCCTGCAGTACATTTAGATTTGTAGATCTTTAGTATTTGCATGCTTTTTCTTTCTTTCTGCTTTTCCTAAGGACAATATATATATATGGAGTTATGACAAATATTAATTTTTAGTGAAGAAATGATACCTATTTGACAAAGTATAGTTTGGATTTCTGACACAAAGTTTAGCATGTTGGGACTTCTAAGAATATTTTCCAATAGCCTTACTTTAGTCTTTCTGTTTAGATGTAATAAACTGATTAGATGAGAATGAGCAGTGGTGACTCTCAAGGTTTTACTGTTTCTTCTTTCCATTCATTTGCCAGGCCAGTAGGAGGTCAAAAACAGACATTTATATCTTGAGATTAGCTCTTGTTTTTGCAGCAAGTTGTGGTTTGCTCAGATTATAGTTTGCTTCAAACAGAATTCCAAACCTAGATCTAGTAATAGCTGTAATTTCATCTAAACTGATCTTGAATATCCATTACTCCAAACTTCAAACTTCGGCATCAGCTATAAGACTGGCATTTGTTAGACTAGCCACATACTAAACTAATGCGTAAATGTGTTTTTTCTTTTTTCCCTTAAGGCTTTTTGTTTTGTTTTGTTTTGTTTCTCCTGAAAAAATGAAAAGTGTTTGGAAGGAGTTAAAATATAATGAACTGTTTTCTTTTAGAATCATATATTCAATAAGACGAAGTGCTCCTATTTTGATATCATTTATTCCCTCTCCACTCCCCCCATCCCAGTTTTCCTAATGGCTTGGATTAGGAAGGCTCTGCCCAGAGAACTAATAAACGAAAGAGTAAAAAAGATTATACTGATTAAAGTGGTCGATTACTGTATAATAATTTGATTCTAGTATTTATTTTAACACTAAGTCCAACTGTTAAATTGATACGAGATACTTTAATATGTAGATTTATATCAATGTCATTTCAATTTTTTTTGTCAATTTTACAGGGCTTGTAAGTGTTTATAACTTGCTTTATCTATATTTTTTCTGTTTCTGATTATAATAATAATAATGATTTATTAAACTTGTATGCTGCCCAATTCTCAACAACTCTGGGTGGCTCAGAACAGTCAAACAAAAAAATTACAATAAAATCAATAAATGATAAATGATAAAGATAAAAGATGGCAAGCACGATGAAGCAAGGGGTCTCACTCTCCCTCGCCAAAGGCCTGGATGAAGAGCCAGCTCTTCACAGCTCTTCTGAACAACAGCAGAATCGGAGCCATCCAGATCTGGGGGGAAGCTCGTTCCAGAGGGCAGGCACTTCTACAGAGAAGGTGTGCTTCTGGAGTCCTAAGAGATAACATTGTTTTATTAAAGGAACTATTTAAATATAAAAGTTTATATTTGTTGAAGTAAGAGTAAAAAGTTTGTCTCAATATGAACAAACCTTTGGTTTTCAGAATCAAATGTCTATCAAGAGGATAAAAATGAAGTCTCAGAAAAAAACAGGAACTGCTGATAGTCATGATAACTCAGAAAATACATCTGAATAGTTGATATTTAAAGGCAAATTTTTATGCAATGACTGTTGGCTTTTTCCTATTATCTTCTATTCTTTTTCTAAAAATGTGAGCATCCTGAGGAGTCTGAGGCCAAAACTATAACTCTGTTGTACCATAACTTTGATAGTTTCTTCAGACTTCAATATTATCTTCTCCCAGCTTGACAAAAATTAAGGCTTCCTAGGTTACTCAGAGGTCCTGTAATGGTATGTGGGAATGATCTTGAGAGACAGGAGGAAGAGCCTCAGCCAGGGGAACGGTCAAGACAAGAGGCAGCTTAGCCCGCAAAAGGAATGTGGGCATGGCAAACAGAAGGCTGTAAAGGTGATGGGGGAGAAATGTATTTTCAGACTTGCAAGATTGATGTCAGCCTTCTGAGGTAGTCCAAACAGGAAGCATGACCAGATGGGCTAATTCTACTTTATTGTAAGGTTACATTAACAGAATCTTGCAAGTCTGAAAATACATTTCTCCCCTATTGCCTTTACAGCCCAAGAAACTAGGGAGGGTCCCTTCTGAGACATTTGCCATGCTCACATTCCTTTTGCAGGCTAAGTTGCCTCTTTTCTGACCATCCCCATGGCTGTGGCTCTTCCCCCTGTCTCCCAAGATCATTCTCACATATGATTACAGGTCCACAGCTTATAGTTTCAGCTTACAGTGATAAAAATTAAAAAGCATTTTAAAATTAATTCAGTTAGAAAGCATAATTATATATTTTACATTTAATAATATGCAAAATAAAATGAATAAATACACATATACACAAGCACACGTGCACGCAAACACAACAATATTTTACTTCAAACATTTAAAGTTACATCAGTAAAGCGTACAGGAATATTAACATTACATTTAGTTAAATGTTTCTCCAAATTTCTATTTTTCTTTGAAAAAATATGGAAAAACAGCTTTTATTCCCATAACTTCAACATTTTCAGAAATGTTACATCACTTATAAAGATATCAAAGTTGACTCCAAGAATATAATTATCCAGATTTAAAAACTCATTATACTGCTGGTATTTCTTCCCCTGGCAGTAAATCACTTCTCTTCCTTCTTGGTTCAGTCTGAGGAAACAACATATGAGGAACGTCTATACCCAGCTGGGAAATGGGCATGCATCACCAAAGGAGAACCCAAGTATGAACAGAGCACCTCGATGGGTTTCATGAAACTTATAAGATACATCTGCAAAGAGAATTCTCTAGGTATGTGCAGGCAAGTGCCACGGGGAGATGTAGAAGCTTACATGACCAGGATTAATAGGGTTTGGAAAAGCAAGGAATGGATTTCCCTAGGTTTACCTTTCGTAACTGGTATTTCTACCTGTATCTTTATCCAGGCCGACACTTGGGGATGACAGTGCCAGTGATCAATGAGATCCACCTGAATAAGGAGGGTACTGAATTGGTTCAAGAAGTCATCACTGCTTATTATGTTCCTCAGGAATTTCAGCTTAATCCTCCTATCCCTATGGATCCAGAAATCCAAATCCTAGAAAGGTCATCACTTCAGGTTATCACCAGGTGGGTTCTAATGGATTTGGCTATCTTTTAGATGCCAACAGCCTTTTAAGTAGAACAGGAATTGATGAATGCTTCTCGTTCTGGGTAGGAGAAAGAGTATGCATGACTGGGAAGATGGTCTAAGTAAAAAAAGATGCCCCTAGTTATGTAATGGAGAAGGGAAAGGACCTTGTGGAAAAAACGGCTCCTTGTTAGGCCATATTTTAAAAAAGATTAGGAGCCATGCACTGATTGATGGATTGGTGGATGGGTAGGTGAGTGGTGGGTAGATGGGAGGGAAGCAAGATGTTAAACGCAAGATATTTATCGGTAATTATTTTGTTGTTAACTTTCTGTAAAGGGAGTTTTATGGGCCAGCTACTGAGGAGACAATCCTGCGAGAGATTCACTTTCTTTGGGAGTTATTGGGCTCTACAGATAATGTGCTCCATGAAACATACTTGGTGGCTGCGTACCAGAACCCTAGTGTACCCAATCGTCGCAATGAGATATGGTTTATCCGGCGAACAGACTGAAAGCATCATGAATTTCTGGCAAGATTATAATCCACTGAATCCAGTTTAGATGGCAGTTCTAGCCTGAAGGAGATGAATGCACTTCCCAACTTACCATAGAACTGATGACCCTTTCCTTTTCCTTGGGGACACTAAGGAGCTGTGTTCCTTCCTGTGAGTTCAGAAATAAGGGGAAAACAAGAACATGGAAAGGTAGTATGGCTTCTTCCCTGATGGAGAAGAATCTGTGGATATCTGCTTCAGTGACTTTGAAATTTGTCTATGCACAGTTGAGTTAAAATGCATCTGGAATTGTAATTATTCAGCAATCCACATCTGGTATTTCAAAGGTTCTGATTTCATCTGGAAATGAATTTAGAGTGCCAGTCTGTAGCTGGATGGGACACAGGTCGTAGCTTTAGTTACTTCTAGAGAGAGAATTTCATTTCTTTGCAAGAGGCCATCCCTTTTAGCCATGTATATGAGATACTTCTAGTCAGCTCTGTTCCCTCAGTTTGACATGGAATAACTTCAGTTTCACTGGGTTAATGTGAATATATCCTAGAAAACCCTTGCCAAGGACAGTGGCCTGGAGGGAGATCTGAGAAATGGAGATCAGGGAAATCCTCTTTTGTGGCATACAGACCCGCTGGTTTTCATAAGAGCTGTATAATACCTGTCCCTCTGTGACCTATCCACCAACTGGACTTGTATCCATGGATGCTTCCAGACTGTTGACTACCACTTTCACTTTTCCCTCCTTAATAGATTTTTTTTCTAGTAAGAAAAATAAATGGAAGAAACAGTGGAAAAATATAGGACACTTATCAATGGAAAATGAGATGATATGGGCTCCTTTTTATTCTCGTAATGAAGCAAGGTAATTGCACAATAAAAGCCTTATCTAGAAGTATCCCATCTTTTCTTGATCAAGCAGGCCCAACATCATGGTATCCATTGAGTGAGTCATATATTTTAAAGTGATAATTGGCAGCATTGTTGCATTGCATTGCACTGTGCATTGGTTGGTTGGTTTTATGGTCAAGAAAGTTGCTGTCGTCTCTGAAGGAGGAGGATGGCACAGAGAAAATGTGAAATAAAATCTAGCTCAAACCTCTCTGATGCTTTTTATTGACTTACATGGCATCTGATTTTGGTGATGGCTTGGCATTATTTCTTGAAAAAACAGTCCTGAAATCAGCTTTCCTGTTTGAACAAACATGCTTATAATTTTTTCTTTATATAAGAAAAAATTATAAGCATGTTTGTTCAATCAGGAAAGCTGATTTCAGTATTGTGACTGTCTTCCCTTCTTAAACTGCTATGTTTCTGAGAAGTACTGAATCATCACCAGAATGCCTCTTGACTTCTTACATATCTCCAGTGGAAATCAGATGAGATCTGACAGATATAGTAGAACTCTTTCTGTCCTCAAGGGTGGTAAAATGTGCTATACATTCAGTTCACCTACAGCCAGAATCAATGTACTGATCTATGTAACTTCCCATTCCATAACCCCTCAAATGCAATTTATAGTACTTTACTCAGTGGTAAAAGGGTGTGTATTACATTTTTTAGAAGCTATAACGTTGACTTTAGATACACAGAGATTCACAGTTGCAGAAATTAGTTGATGTTTCATCACCTTCATTCAATTAAGTTTAATACTGTGCAGCTGCAAATCAATATCTATATCTTCAATGGTAAAGTATCTTGTGCTTATCTGGCTATGGCATACCATGGATTTATTAGAACCCTTGATCATTTTGACATTTAAAATAAAACAGCAAAGCTCTCAAGTTTTTAAAAAAACTGTTTTAGAAGTACAGCATGTACCAATTTTATAGACGTACTAACTTCTCAGTGGTCTTGCAGAGACTGATCATGCACTTCTGAGAAAATGCTTTTGTTTAAATGATGAGTAATCAAAGATCTAACAGGAACAGAAAAGGAGTCAGAGTAAAAAATCAAACATTTTGCAGACAGATAAAGGGAGCAGCAAGATACATTATGAAATTACACTGAATGCGACGATGCATACAGAATGCAGAAAGGAATTAGTCTTTTGATATATTGGCAATTAGCCAAGATGCTTAGCAGAAACAATGAAATAATCCAAGATTTATTTCATTATTTGTTTTAAGTGAGTAAAGTATGTTGATTACTTTAACATTTTTAGGTCTGTGGGTTTAGATAAATGTTAATGGAGGAATTAGTTTGGTACATATGATACACTAAACTATAAACTAATTACAAGGATTGGGTTTGCAGAACATACTATGCTAAAGTGTAGTTGACTGATTTGGGGTTCAGTGTGGCATGCTAATAGCATATATGGGGCACTGGAGAAAAACTAATTCAAGTTCATCTCACCATTTTGACATCAGCAATTAGGAAAAAAAATAATGATGCAGTTAAATATAACTACATATTTGATGGCAGCTGAAACAAGTCTGTATAATGAAGTACAGGATTAAAACATTTGAAATAAATCTACCTCATGCTATAACTGAAAACTGATTACTTTGAATTCACAAACAGTTTTCTGACTCTAGATCATTTGTATCTCTCTTCTCAGTGGCTCCAATCCTAAACTTATTTCTATCTAAAGCCCATTAAACTGGAACTCTTTTTTAAATGTTTGAGTTGTGCATTCTTTTCTTTCTATAGAGCCATTGGTTTCCACTATCAGCAGTGGTTTCCTAACTGCAGCGCAGAGCATCAAATCTAGGAAATAGAATTATATATAATAGGTGTTTAACCATCTACGACTGGCTATGTACTTAAGAGTATTTTAACAGGTTCTTACCATCAAGAGAAACTTGATATAAACTTGAAGACTAGTCTTCATATGTCCATCTAGAAAAACCCTCAGGGGAAAAAAAAATGTTTAGCCTACAAAGTGCCCTTATTTCCTATTTATACTTTATAAGATCTTATTAAGGATAGCTGTAAATTTGCTCTTTATTATGTGAAAGGGATGTGAAGGGATTCAGCAGTAATTTCCCAGTTTTCAACATATTAGTGTGAAATTCTAAATTGCTGTGTTCTGGAAGGGCAGGGAATCAAGAATTTGGCTTGTGAAGCATTGATTCTAATTTCACCCTTGCGTTGTACCCTTATCCCTATTTCAACATATTACAATGGAAGGTAGAAGCAAAGGTATTACTGATGGCTTCTGTTACTAAACCATCATAAGAAAAAAATGAAGACCATCCATTGTATTAAAACTTGGGAATGAAAATACATAGCTTTTGCAAGAAATTTTGACTTTCACAGTGAATTATTTGTCTCTTGAGAGGCAAAAGAATAAACCATTGTTAGTAGCAAGTTATATTAAATTACCTAGCCTAGAGAACAGAATGCTTATATAGGATTACAGTTATTTGGTTTAGTGTATGAAATTATTCCAATCCATAGCTGACATACTTGAGGACAAAACTAATATGAGCAAGAATTGTTAATTAACTTAAATAATTAACTTAAGAAATACAGAGTTGACCAAGGTGCTTTTGAAATTCTAAAGTTCTTTAAAAGTTGGGATTTTAATTCCCATCATTACCAAATATAGTAGTATGGCCAGGATGACCATGGCTGATGGTTGTTGCAGTATAACCCACCTGGAGGACTTGAACTGCAGAAGGCTGCCTTAGACCAGAGTTCTTCAAACTGTGTTCCATGGAACCCTAAGATTCTGTAAGAACTTGATGCAGTTGGGTGAGACACTAAGGGCAAAAAAAAAAAAAAATTGGCTCCCACATAGCCAATTTTGTATCACTACAGCTTTGCCTCTTGATCAGAGTTTCTAGGAATTTTTTTTTAATTAACAGATTCCATGGCCTGAAAAAAATGGAAAACTCCTGCTTTAGACCACCATTCTTTTCATTTACCTTTGCAAGAAGGGCCTTTATGATTGCTGTAAGATCAAGAACCCATTTCTCTTTTTTATATAGGATTCAAAATGTATCTTTGTTGAATATTTTACTTCTTTTATGTTACCTTATAGCTAGTAGCAATCTGGGATAATATTCCACTGATTCCCTTCCACTAACAGAGCATTCATTCTACTGAAAGATTCTTTCCGCAAGCAGTGAACCCAATTTCTTCAGTTTGAGAAAGTTAGAAAAAAGATTAAACAGACATCCACTAATTTATTGGACAATCATATTGATTATATAATTTGCTTCTGTTACAGTTTTATAGTGTGATAAGTTTAAAATAATGACACAGTTTTGTGAATTTGCACATGGTACTAACTGCTTCTTTTCAATGGGGAATAATAATCCTTAGGAACATTAAAATAAGTTGTATCCTAGTTCTGTTGTTAACTGTCACCAACAGATGTAAATTTAATAAGTAAAGCTATGTTCATATGCACTTTATAATAGAAAAAGAAATATCAGTTTACAAATTTGTAAGCAAATGACTCTTTATTCTGTCATTTTCCAAAGTAGCATGTGAACTCCCTGGAGTAACAAAGGCCATTTACTACATGGTAAGTATTTTGTGAGAACACAAACAAGGGTTATAATCTTTATTGCCTCTTCCCTAGTTGCAAGCCTCTAAAGGAAATAGGGTTGTCACCAGCCCTGCTGTTCTCAGCTTGAGATAATAAAGAAATGAAATAGGGCAGAGAGCCCTTTGATGTTCCCGCCCAAGTGATCAGAGGGGAAAACTTTTGAGGGCCTGGAGGCTAGTTTCTTTCATGATTTTAGCAGTCTCTTGTTAAGTGTCCTCAGAGCAGGAGACTGCAATGTTATGTAGAAGGCTAAACAATCCACCATACAGGTGTGACATGGATGTTGTATATACTATTTTAAACAATTGACTTAATTATTTCAGACTATAATCAGATGCCTTGATTAAATTCCAGTTTTCATAAATCTCAAATGGCCACTGTTCCAGATTTGGACAAGCAGTAAGTCCACTGTGTGGGGTAAAACGGTACATATTCACTAACTGTATTATAAATATATATAAATATGATAAATAAATATGATAAATAAATAAACTGGATATTGTGGCATAGCATGTCATAAGAACACTATCTATAAATTGGCCCACCAACAGTTACACTTTACTAATGTTGAATATCTAGCTTGGAAATATTTGGAATCCTTGCTATAGAAGAATAAAACTGTATGGACTAGAGAAATTGTTGACAATAGCATTACCTATCAGATGATTGGGAGGAAATTAAAATGATTTTATTACTTCCTCAAGGGCTTGTGGTTTCCTTCTCCAAAGGAGCTGCTTTCCTTAACCCCTGCTATAAAAACTAGACCTAAAGTCTGTTTTTTTCAAATAGTGGTTACACATGGGTAATTCCTTTTTTTCCCCTTAAGTAGCTAGTTCCATGTCAATAGTTTCTAGTACCAATCAGAAGTCATTGCAGTTTTATCCTTTTTTTTCCCCCTTGGAATGAAAAAGACATAGAATGGGAAAAGTCATAGGAAAGTTAAAATTGAGGTTGTCATTGGACAGTCTGTAAAATTAATAGATAGCGTGATTCCCTAATGAAAGCTTAATCCAAATGCACTCAAGGTCTCAACAATTTGTTTAAACGTATAATCCTCCGTCTGTTACTTGTGAAGTATGGGCCTATTGGACTTGAAAGTACTTGCAGTCCCTCAAGGTTATCTAAGAGGTTATGTTCATATATATAAAACCAATTTTGGTGTTTTTCACAGTATTATTCCTAAGCATGTTGATATTATTCTATTTAAGCCACTGAATAAACAATTGTGATACAACTTGCTTCCATTACTTTGATACAATTCTCACATACATTATTTATGTTTCCTGATCTTGAAACTTCCCATAAAGAGCAATCACGTAGGTTAAACCTACATAAGTGTACAGACAATTTTTTATCTTCTCTTGGTAGAAAAATAAATGTTTTGTGATAAACCCAAACTAGAACTGTCAAGAGGTGAAACCTCAATAGCTTTATCACTAGGGTTCAGCCTCAAAAGGAATGTATATCCCTGCAACGTTTATACACTATCCTTGAAATTAACTCTGTCTATATTTCTGCCCAATTAAGACAGCCCAACATTTCTGATAACAGAATGGTGTCACTAAGAAAGGGCTGAAACACTAATTTGTAATCTAATCAAACAAGAACAATCTACAATTTTATTTGGTCACATAAAAATCTATATTAGCGAGTCATTTATTTGCATTACCTCACAGAAAAGTTTTCAGCATCCATTACCAAAACCACTTTTTCAGGTACTTATGGGGTATTAAGTCTTGTAAGGCTATTTTCTAATCACAGATTAATTTCACACATGCTAACTGAATTTAATAATGGCTTTTTGAATAAACTGTACAAGGTTGGATTCACACCGTTATCCCAAACCAGATAAACCGCATTATGGCTTAGCTTGATATATGATCGTACCCACTGAATGAGATTGCTAAATTTGGAATGAACAGAAATAAGACTGTTTCATGAATAAATTAATGGGAAGAGACAAAGAATTAAAGGATAACATTTAGAAGGCATCCTTATGCATATTGATTCATAAGGAACAGATTATCCAGAAAAAGCAAGTCTTGGGGCAACTTAAAAACTAACACATTTATTATGGCATAAATGTTTGCAGGTACAGCCCAATTCATCAGCAGGATGGAGTAGAATCTTGAAAGTGAAGTGTGCATGTATACCTACATTCATACGTGTATACATCTATTATGCGCCCAGAATTGGTTGGAGTTCTTTGATTATGTGCCACCATGTCAGCAGTGATTCTTAGTGACCAGAGATAGATTTTCTCTAAGAGGATCTGTCCGCAACCTGGTCCTTCAGGTCTTCCCATGGTGCACCCATTGTCATTGTAACTGTGTCCATCCCCTTTGCTGCTGGTTGTTCTCTTCTTCTTTTCTTCCATCTTGTCCAACATTAGAGACTTCTCCAGAGAGTTTGGTCTTTGCATAATATGTCCAAAGTAAGATCATTTGAACCTGGTATTTGTGTCAGTGAGAACTCTGGGTTGATTTGTTCAGTGATCCATTTGTCTTTTTTTTTTGACTATCCAGGAATTCTCAGGAATCTTCTCCAACACCAAAGTTCAAAAGCGTCAATACTTTCTATCCTGCTTCTTCAAATCTATGTAAATCAATCAATCAATGGGAGTGGGAGGGGGCGAGGTTAGAGCTGCTAGAAACAGACAATGAGATTAGAGCGAAATGAACAGAAGAAAATATAGGCCGAGCCTTCCGAGAGTAAATGTACTGCAATTTATTCTGAGTAAGACTGTATCGGATTGCAATCTAGCATAAACTAAGCCGAAGCAACTGTTCTTGGGACGGTCTGCGACATTCCGGGGAAGCTTTCCTTTGAGGTTAAAAAAAACTCGCATCAGTCTTCAGAGCCCACCAAAGTCCAGTCAGCAGAGGTCGCCCGCCAACCGGACAGGTAATTGGGGAGGAAAGGGGAAATAAGTAGGGGCTCGTGGTCGGGCAAATAAGTTCCGGCCTGCCTTTGCCGGAGCGGGATCCTCCTGGCCGGAAGCTCCACCTTGTCCCGGGTGTGCGAGGGGAGGGGAGGGGAGGGGAGGGGTGGGGCTGGCTTAGGCGGCTGGGCCGGCCTGGGCTAAGAGGTTTCTGGAGCTTTTTCTGAACAGCATGGAGTGAAAGCCGGTGCCAAGGCCGGAGCTGGCCGGGCGCAGCCGAAAAAGAGACCAGACCGGTGCAGAGATGGCCGCGGAGATGGCGAGGGGAGCCCTATTGCTGCTGCTGCTGCTTGGTGAGTGCGAGGCGAAGAGACCATAACTGGCCCTTTAGCTCGTCCCCGCTTGTTCGTCTGGCCGCCCGCCCGCCCGCCTCGCGAGTCCAAAGCGGGCGTCCCGCGCGGGGTTTCTTTTCCTTCTCGCTTGCTCGGTCTGAGGAGAACGGGGGAGCCCCGCTTTGTACTTCGAACTGGAGGCGGATGGGGGTGCAGGAGTGTCCTGGGGAGAGCGAAAAAGTCGGTCGTCGCTGTGACTCTTGAGGGGTGTGGATGCATTTTCTTCGAGGGGCTGAAACGCGCTCGCGTACCCTTGTCTGTCGAGGCGTGAGGGAGCTCGTGTGGCTCTTTTGGGCCGCGTTAGAAAGTAGGAGCTCTGCAGCTGGGGGATGTGTTTAAAAAAAAAAACGCGTTAGCACGATTACGGGTAACCACCTTTCAAGGGGTTCCTTTGTGTCCGCCGGAGATGCTGGAGGGAGCGAGGAAGTGGATGCAGAGAGTCGGTGTCTCTCTTTCCCGCTCTCTCTCCCCGCAGCCATTTGGTGCCAAGACCCAATCAAGCCCCTTTGCGTCCATAAATGATTTCTTTCCATCGCTCGCCACCGCTGCCACAACAGTTAGCGTCTCCCCCTTTTCTCCTCCCCTGTTTCATTAGACCAAGCCCAGCAATTGCTTGGTGCCATTCAGACTGAACAGCGGGATCTTTCTCAGGCTGGCAGGCAGGCAGGCAGGCAGGCAGGCAGGCAACGTTTCTTCTGGCTCACTCTAACGTGCTGGTTTGAAACTGCTCCAAGAAAGGCGAGAAAGGGGTGGCTGGAAGAATGAGAAAAATAATGCCCGTTCCTTTCTTTTTAATAATCAAGTTCTAGTGGTGTCTTAAGAGAAATTTAAGATTCCATTCTTGATTCTGATAATCTCCCAGCTGCCGCTGCTTCTGAGTACTCCTGAGAAATAATTGTAAGGTTACATAAAGTAATCTTTGTTACTGCACAATCCTATATGTTTTCTTTCATAAATAATTTTGAGTTAAAATTGCAGCTGTATTGGACACATTTCCGTAGTAAGAGTTCTCAGGATTCTGAACTTTTAGCTATGTCTTGTTCTGAACCACTGCCATTAATAAATTTAAGCTACTAAAGCAATAGTGACAACTTTTGGACTAATTTAAACCTTTGTGGTGCATGTTGAATTTGAGAATATATCCTGGAATTAAATTAACATAGTTCTATATATGGTGGAATCAGATTGTCTTGGTTGAGAAACTTTGCATGATTAATTAATGGACTTTGTTTTTTAAACCTATGTAGAGGAGTAGGGGAGATTTCTTTATTCAGCCTTCAGTAAAACCTCCCATTGATTAATTAGAAACACCAGATAGTTTGCTGTATTAGTTAGTATTACGTATATGAAGGTATATGGGTATTACATATATGAAGGTAATGAAATTATTGGCACATCTGTGATGTAGTGTTGACAGAAGATTGTGAAATTGAATATGAGTGAAATCTTGGAATATGTTACTCACATAGACAGAGTATTATGCCAGATTAAGTAGCTGGCATGTTGTGTATCTGAATTGCCTTTACTCTATGCAATTTCTTGATATTAAGAATCAGAGGAAGGCCTTGCAGCAGTTTTGATCTTGGAAATGATAATCTTAACTGAGAGCTGCTTCACATGTTAAAATAATTATCTGGTGTAGTATTTAGCCCTATAGTATGCAAGATAAGGCAGATAAACTCTGAATATTGTTAATTCTGTCCTCCAAGGAGCGATAAAACTTAATAATCATGTATTGTGCTCCTGCTCAGAGGAATTTGTTGGTATACTTGTCAAAATGTTGAACTCTAGTAGTCAAGATTATTTTTAATGCATTTTTTTTATCAATGTGGAATGCTTTCCACTAGTATATCCTAAATAACGGTGCAAAATAACATGGTTTTCTCTTGTATTTAATGTTTAATATTCTCTAAGTTTCATGTCCTAATATATATTTGATTTCAATGTGAAATATATACTCACTAGGTGCAGTGGAAGACATTGTGAAATTTAAACTGATGTTGGCATTTCTATGAAGATTTCTGTAAATATGTGTCATACTTAAATTTTTAATATTTTTCATCAGTAGATTGTTTGGATTTCAAGAAGAATTCACCTTAACTTTACTGAGGGCAAATGAAATATTTTGTGGGTTGAAAAGGAAGGCATTTTGAGGGAAATTAGATTTCAATCATACAGTGGGTTCATACATTCTGCTAAGCTATGGTTTGTTTTTACCCATGTTCTGGTGAATTAATCCCAGTTGACTGAGTTTTCATAGTATGTTTAAGTATGGTATATAGAATAAATTGCAGTTAGGTAGCAAAATATTATAAATCATAAAACGATAAACCGTTACAAACTATAGCAGCCAAGTTTTCCCACAATGCTATGCCGAAATCAAACTATTACCTCATTGAACATCCTGTCCCAGAAAATCCTTATAATCCCAAAATTTCGGTCATGATAACAGCTTTTAAATTATTGATGTAAATGCAAATTTTTATTTTTGTTTACCAATTTCTGCATCTTCATATACATTTGTCAATTTTTATTTTCTTCTAAACTGAAACAAAGTATTTAAATCTGGGCTTTAGCCTGTAATTGATATTTGTGAGAAAAGCAAAGCCTGCTTCCTTACAGTGAGTTTATGTATTTATTTATAAGGTCAGCTAACATCTAATTAATGTTAATAATGTATTAGTGATTTTGCGTATTTTTAGAGTAATATTAATGATATTCTGGACTTAGAAATATTCTTTATCCCTTCGCAGACTATTATTATTTATGATATCTCATTTCAGGACTGCTGCTTCCATAACATTATATTCTTTCCTTGCCTGTCAGAGCCATCTAATACTCAGTTACCTCTGGAATATTATTCCAAATGCATTGCTAAGCTGCAGGCAGTGTTATGATTACATCAACCCACTACCCCTTAATTCAGAGAATGAGATAAAGTTCAATATCCCCTTGCAGCTCTTTTGGTTGAGGAAATACGTTGTCTTTGTTATTGTTGTTTTTTTTAACGTCTTTCTATCTGTATGTTTAAAACACTTCTGTTTCATAAAGGCTATAAGGATATCAAGTGAGCAATAATAAGAATATTTTGATTTCAGATTATTTAACAAAACTATTTTATAATATGGCAAAGATGGGTAATAGACTACAGTTTGTATTAAAAACGATAGTGTTAAATTTGTGTAAAGAACACTAAAACAGGCTGGAATCAGAGAAGGTTTGTAGAACTTAGTCCTATTGAAATCAAGTGTCATAGATCTCAGTGGAAACTAAATAAAATCCAGGGATTTGATGTATTAAAATACTGGTTTTGAGTAGAAGAGATTATATAGTACAACAGCATGTCTGAAATTAATTAAATGCATGTGGCCTATAGAACAAGTTTCCCTAAAGAGTGAATTTCATCCATCAAGCATGCAGAACATTTGTATAGGAAAGTGTTAATTGCTGTCTCTATGCTTTAGGACTTAGTATTTATATTTCCAGCAAATACAGATAATGCACCATGGAGCTGAACACATGACATTTCTAAAGTACTTAAGCTATTCCTCAAAAGAGATGCCAAGGGCAAGTAAGTACAAGAATAACCCATGAAAGAAGGCAAGAAATGCATGAAAATGAAGCTGGTGTGATTAGTTTAAATTATAGGGCAGCAGTGTGGGCATGCTGGATGGAATGGCAGAAACCTTTGAAGTAACGTAGTTGTTAAATTATGAAAGCAGCCTTTGTGCTACCTTTTCACTAGGTGTAATATCTATAGGGTAATGTAGCCAAACCTCACTCCTAATGTGCCTAGTCTGTTGTGGCATATTGCATTTTGTTCTGCAACATTGTTCACGTGAGTGTAAATTCAAAGACTGCACTTTCTGGAGGTCCTTTAGATTGAATGGAATGAATGGTCACCTCTGTGCCCATAGTATCATTGGAGATTTGTCTTTCATTCTGATCCTACTTTAGGTTTTTACTTTGTTCTATGGTTTTAATATGTAAATTGCCAGATATGGCCCTCACTTTTAAGCAGTCTATTTTTATATGTACTTTATATGCTGTGATAGAGCTGTTTAGGTGCCCAGTTTTTAACAACAGTAATAGATGCTGAAGTTGAATTAATGAAGATCTGTTGAAGATCACTGATAAGATGATGATATTGATGAAATTAATGTACTACTTTGATATTGTTTAACCATAAATATAATTGAATATGACCCATATATATTACATAAAACTACTCATTGCATACTAATGTGTTTGAACCCAATTCTCTAACGAAGAAGGGGCTGTACTAATTGTTAAAGTAGTTTTATAAAGTTTTGAACAAAGGCTATATTATAAGTTGAGGGAAGCCTATTCCTCCTCTCTTCACAGGGTCAGAATAACGAACATTATTATTATTGGTATTAGTATGGTATTATTATTGCAATCCTTTGTGTGACTTGCTAGAGAAAAAGGTGCAATGTCATAAAGGATATTCTTCTCTTCTTAAAAAAATGGTGTTTATGGGTTTGCTGGTAAATTATTTAGACAACACTTCTTGTCCTTTCTCTGACTCCTTTATAAACCATGAGTAGCCCAACATGTGAATCTGTATCTATGTGTGCTGTGGGTCAAAAGAAAAACACCATATACTTCAAAGTAAAGCAACTGATTCCTGCTTTTGTAGGACTTATCAAAACAATGCTTAATTTGTTTGAGTGCTTTCAGTCAAAAAGAAGCTGCAATCTGAGCCAAAATTAAAATCTGTTCTTTTTTTCGTTTTATGACCCATATCTTGGATTCCACAACATAATAGTTCCTAGTCTAAAATCAGCTTTGCCATGTGTATTGTATGTTTGTTCTCCATAAAAATCCTTACTTCTGAATGACAATATTGTGAACAGACTTTTTTTTTTCTTAAGGGGAAAAAATGCTATTCCTGTTAAATTTCTCTTTCTGCTAAATCCTAGGGATTCGCTCATTATTGCCTTCAGTTCCATGCACTCCACAGTCTGGTGGCCAAGGTGATCAAAGTATTCTTGGCTTTAAAAGCTAGCATACCTGATAAGTTAATGGAGTAACATCAGAAAGATAATTTCCACAATAAATATCACATGTACTTTAAAAACACACATATCATAACACAGAATTATTACCTTTTAGGATATGCTTGTAAATGCAGAATCCTCTCCCAAATTCAGCAGTGTAGACATTTTTCATTGTGGGAGCACAACATTTTTATGAATTATTGTTGGAATACAAAATAAAAATCCACGTAGAGCTATATTTTCAGTGAAGGTTTTTCTTTTGCTTAAAGGCTTTGGGTAAGAACTATAAGTCTTTGAATAATCTTTGATCTTTAAAAAAAAATCCTACTACTATCCTAAGAAAGCACAAACTGATATTTCTCTAAAATGTTCTTAATCCTATTTTCCTTAAGTGTAAAAATACTTCGTGGTTTGATTCATTAGGGAATTCTCAAAGATTTGGTTTCTACTTTAATAAGCCATAATGGATAGAATCAGTACATGATAAAGGAAACTCAAATATTAGGGCTATGCAGAACTTAAGATTTGGAGGCAAAAGGGTGCTTTCGAACACATGGGGATACTAACATAGCACCTGACTCCAATTTATTTAAGCAGTTGTATCTTTTCTTTGGACCATGCAGCTGGCTGCTGAAACTGCTGCATGGTCCTGGGAAAAGAAAAGTTCAATTTACAGAGCTGCACACAAGTGCTACAATTGTATACTTGTGTTCTCTCAACCAAATTTTTGACATGAATCTGAATTGCATTATCCTATCTGCCTGTTTGTCTAAGTTTTTTATTAAGATTTTTGATTATAATAATAGGATCTAATACAATCTAAACTTAAAGAAAAGAGAACAGAAAGAGAGTAAAAAGTGAAAGGAAAAAGAAAAAAGAGAAAAGTAAGAATATAATAAAGAGAAAATAAATATATAAAGAAGTGACTTCCAACCTTTATCACAAGTATAAACAAATGTAGCAACTCTTCACGCCCTCTAAAGCTATAAATATTTATCTCTTCATCCCATATCCTATCTCTTATCTATAAGCAAATCCATAAAACATCTTTTCAGTCCTGGGGTCAGCAGAAAGTCCATAAAAGGTAGCCAGAAGTAACAACGTATCTTGTTTTAACCTTGATCAAAGAAACCAACTTTACATTCTTTCCTTTTACTTCTAATAGGCTTCATCTTTAGTTCATTCAAATATTGTCATAAGATTTGATTTCTCTTCAGTTCTTCTTTGTCTCATCACACAGAGTTCTTCAAGGCTTTAACAAGCCTCTTTTGTAAATCTAATAGGAAAAAATTATCCAGTTCACTCTCTTGGTTTGAAATTTGTATTTCCCTTTTAAATTTTAAAACATCAGCCAGTTGTAGATCCAGTGAAATACCCTTTTCTAAATCATTCTCTTGGCCTGTCAGTTGTAAATCCACTTTCAATACCATCTCTAACTTGTCAGATAAAATCTGTTCTACATCTGACATTTCTTCAATAACATTTTTTGGACACAGCCTATCCATAGAAGCGGACATCATTACTGATATTGTTGATATTGTGGCTACTATTTTCTGATTCCATTCTACAAAAGTGTTCTTCAGTATTTTTATTGTCATAATGTTTTGCATCATCTTATAGGCCTATGTATCTTTCCTTTACCTAAAATCTTTAGTCCCTTCTAGTGTCCATTTTTTGAAATCATGAAATTTCTTATCTATGTTATGTCTTGTAAAAACCAAAACAGGATCTATTTCCCACTAAAAGCTGTTTGTACTTTATAATTAATTCCAAAATCTTATTGTAAAAGTTTCAATATTCCAATGTTATTTGGACCCTTAGTCCATTTTTAACTTTCTAGGATCAAAACCTTATTTAGCTTTTTGTTGTTTATTTCAGATTCTTTAAATTCTTAGGCTTATGATTAAAATTTTCTTTCGTTCAGGATTGAAGGCAGATTCACCTGATGTTTTCAAATTTGTCGTTCTGAAGGTCTCTATAGTGTAGAAGTAGTTAATGAGCAATTTCTGAAAGTGATTAGAAAGTGAAGTTTGCGAACTTAGTGTTGCAAGTTACGAGCTAAATAGCTGATCCTGTTGTCTCCTGGTGCTCAAACCCATGGAAAGCTGCTGTCCTGTGGTATCCTCATGAGGAACAGCCATCCAGAGCATATGTGGGTGATCTACTGTTCTTTCCTTATCTGAAGAAGTTCCAAGGAACTGGTCTACTCACTGGTTCCGTGGGGTCTTTGCTGTGGTCATTGGCTCCTCTTTCTCAGAACGGTCTTCAGTTCACCATACCTCCCCCGGAAGTTCCCTAACACACTGTTCCTCAACCTTGGCCACTTTAAGCTGTGTGGACTTTAACTGCCAGAATTCCCCAGCCAGCATTGGGGGAGTTGAAGTCCACACAGCTTAAAGCGGCCAAGGTTGAGGGACACTGCCCTAACAGACATATTTTAACTAGGCTTGTGTTTTAATCAATGTGGCTGCATGCCCTTTTTTCCTTTCAAATCTCTTAGTTGCCACAAAACTCTATTTGTTATGTTTATCCAGGGAACTTCAAAGAATATTTTCTCTCCTATTTATCCACAGAATTAAAGATTAAATCTAAACATCCCAGGCTACCTAGAGGTTATGCAGCTGTTTGTTTCTGTAGCTGAGTAAAGAATTGCTAGCAGACAAGTGTTATATACAAGATTACTTGTCTATGGGCAATTCCTCATTCAACTCCAACATACATAGCCCAAGCTAAAATATGGTAATTAGTGCCAATCAGGTGTTTGTTCTAGGGAATGGGAAAAAACTTAATTTTCTTTTCCAAACAGCAGGTAGCCGCTATTGCATACTGTATATCTAACTAGGACTATTTGTGTGTATTTCTTAACTATTTTATATAGCATGTACATTTAACCCAGGTTCCTGAAATATTGTGCTGTGGTTATGTGATGGCAGCACCTAGGTAAGTTTGTCTGGGCTCAGAGACTAGTATTTCGATGGGATATTTCCAGAAATATCAGGACTATAGATAGGCAAGACAAGTAAATAAAAAAAAAATCCTAGAATAAAGCATAAGCAAATAATTTTTCATAGAACTGCCAAGAAAACAACATGAATATACTTTATCCATGAAATCACCAGGAGTTGAAAAAGACTTTAACTTAGGTTTATTTAATTACTGTGTTGCCTTAGCATTTTATTTCTCTTTTTATAACAACCAGGATTCGGGAAGTACTGTGTGTAATACTTGTTAATAATGGGAAGTGTCTACTGAAATTCACTGAGATTTACCTTAGTCATGACAAGCATTTCACAGGAATAATGTGCAAGTAACTCGATCTGGACTCAGTTTTTACCTGATTATTGAACTGACTTTGCTGCCTGGTTTCTGCTATATCAATGAGTTGTGGATTTGATTTTAGATAAAAATTTTACATAGAATTATTCCATAATTTTTATATTAAAGTTTATGTCTTCTGCTTTTTTAAAAAATGATCTGTTTGGAGTAACTGAGACTAAATGCTTTTTGTTAAATAGAGGTTTTGCTGCAAGTATTGCCATTTTCATCAATTACATAATTATGCAGATGACATAAATTGACACAAACAATGTAAATTCATATTTAACTGACAACTGTTCCCCGAATTATTCATTAAATTGAGGTTTTACTATGTTGCTTTTTATTTTAAATAAGTATAGCCTTTCCTTTGTGCTTTTCCTACAGAATTTTTTTTTCTTTATATGATACTCTTGATGCTAGCAGAAAGGACTAAATGAGTGCTAAAACCTGACTCTTATAATGCATTTTGGCAGTAGCTACCCTGCAGAAACGTAATTAACAGGAAAGTGGTAATCCTGTGTCCATTTTCAGAAGTACTGGTCTGTGTATCTATTGGCTTCAAGCTATAAGGAAGACTCTTTTTTTCTCTCCACATCTAATTGTAATCTCAGATACTCATTTCTCATACTTTGCCTTGGTGTTATTAGACCTTGTAATGGCTGCAGTAGTTCTTGGCCAGATTGGTGTTTCATCCTTCAGTTAAAATGCATATATGTCTACCAGTATTCATAAATCTTTAAACTAGCCTTTCTAAACATGATGCTCTCCAGTTATGTTCAACTACAACTCCCAGAATTCCCAGCTAGCTAGTTTTGAAAAGCATTCAACTGGAATATATTTTCTAATATGTACTGTTCAATTAAAATATTTGTGTCTTTCAATTCTGTTTACCCCAAAAAGCTAAACATTAGTAATGCTCAGTGTGTCTGCAAAAAGGCCTTATGCGCCTGAAGAAACAATCTTCAGAACTGTAGCTCTGCTTCTTTTTACATCTGAAAACCTGCTTGGCACTCTTTCTATTTGGCTGAAAAACAAACTAATGTAATCTTGTGTTTAATTAGCTGTTTCATTATCAGACTGCCTAAACAAAATCATGAGAAAGATTATGTAGGGGGCATAATAGGTTGCTGCAGTGCATCCCAGACTGATTGTTATCTACCTAAGATAACTTGCTTATCTATTCCTCGGTGCACAAAATATAGGAAATATAGGTTTCATAATCTGTTTACAAGCAGTTTTTATTTCATTCTATACTTTTTTTTTTCCTCAAGGAAGCATCTTTTAATCCTTATTTATGGATTTTTATTGTGCTAAAGATATTCAGATAAAAGATACTGCAAAAAATAGATTAGATGCATGCCATTCCCATAATCCATTTAATTTAAAACATGATTAATTTCCTCACTGAATTATTAGGGCTAAATTCTACCCATTCTGGATCCAATCCATTAAGGCATAGCCTTTATTGTACTACATTTTATTTTTAAAAAAATGATGTTGCTCTTCAAAATAATTTTACCTGGGTAGTTTATAAGTTTTTAAAATGATAATTTAAACTTTCCCATTCTAAGCCTCTCTCTAACTGATGTTTTAAAACATATGGCATAGAAATGAAAGGCGAGACAACATAAATTAGTTAATTAACATTAACTAATTTAATTAATGAAAATGTATTTGTAGCTGCAAAAATAAAAAGTATCAAGTAGACTTTAAGAGAAGGCATTCCAAAGCTGGGAGCCACCACTGTGAAGGCCCACGCCTGAGAAACCATTTGCATATCTCATCAGTATGAGAAAGCTTCAGTGATCATTTATGGGAATGGGGTAGTAGCATATGGGAAAAAGCAGTCCTTCAGCTAACTCACATTATAAAGGGCTTTACATCTTAACATGTTGAATTGGGGCTGGAAATGAACTGGGAGCCAGCTAAGTTCATGTAAAATTTAAAATTTTCAATTAATATTTTTGCTGCTATATTTTGTACTAACTGAAATTTCCAGACTGATTTTAAGAATAGACTCACCTATAACAGATTGCAGGTTGTTGTGAGCTCGTAGGATCATCGTGTAAGAGAGGCAGTCATATAAGTTATTGAAATAAAATAAATAAATCTAAGTTAAATTTCCAGATTTAGATTACACAAGGCTATCTGTATCCAAATAGGGTTATAGCTGATGCATCTGTGTAAATTGATAAAAGATACCATATATACTCACAGATAAGCCGAGAATGTTAGGTGCAAAAATACACCTAAAAAAACAGATCCATGGATGGGCTTATCTGTGGGTATATACAGTAGTACTTTTTTAAAATACCCACATTTCCCATATATATTCACATATGAGCCCATCTGTGGATAAGCAGTGTCTCAAATTTTCAAACAAAATACTGTGAAAAATGCAAGTTGCCTTATCTGCGGGTTTTTCATGGTATTTGGGTTAAAAATTCAAGGATTGGCTTATCTGTGGATGGGCTTATATGGAAGTATATATGGTACATCAATTTGCAGGGGATGCTTTTATTTCTAATGACAGATGTATTTAGAAGCACTCATAAGCTATGAACTTGATCTTTCAGCAGAGGCTGGTCCTTTCTAGAACAGGTTGTTCCATTTGTCCGGACAGAAAAACAAAACTACCATATCAGAACTTCTCCCTTTTGTGGAATAAACATTAGTTTATTGCCCCTCATCCAAATTAATTATCCTAACCATGCATTGATTACATTCTTCTACACATCAGCATATTGATGGCACTTTAATCACATAAGTGAGATTAGGAATTTAATGTACATATTGAAAGCATGGGGATAAAATAGAATTCAGTGGAATTCTGCAACATAAATGCAGTACTGTTAAACCAAAATCTCATAGCATAGCTATCCAAGTATGAGTGGAATAAAACAAAACAAAATTCTTATATCTACAAGTAAGTCAAATAGCCTTTCCAGAAGGACATCATGGTTAATTGCATCAAAAGACCCAAAAGAATCAAGGGTATTCTATCCCCCCTCCTATGGTTCCATAGAATATCCAAGAATATCCAATATGGTTCCATAGAATATCCAAGGCAATTTTAATGCCTAAGCTCTAGTAGTAATGGTTCTAGAAATCTGTTAAATCCTAGTTGTCGAGACTTGATCAGTTATTACTTTTTCAAGTATATTTCCCAGAGAAGGATGATGGGCAGTAGCGTATAATGATGAAGTCTTTTTCAGAAGTGATTCCGTTTCTTCCCTCTTTAATGGGACCACTGACCACCTTCTTTCTGTTAGATATCCTAAACCACAAAGGGCAAGCAAACTGGTGGCTTGCAGAATTTTGCAGAATTGGCTCTAGCTCTTCCAGTGATTTTACATTGTTTCCAGACTACTTTATGCAGTTTGCCTATTGGGAAGTTACTGTTCACCCTTGCCCAAAATATTTATGTCATTCAAAACAATTTGCCAAGACTGCTCTATAGACTATAGTGCCAGAAACTGTGAAGAGTCATGATGAATATAATTGATTTAGTCCTCATAAAATCTTGCAGCCATATCATAGCTCTGTTAGATGTTCCACAGGGCAAGAACAGAAGACTACTGCATTCTTTTAATATCTGCTGGATTATATTAATAGAACACAATGGTGAAGAAGAAAAAATGCACTTTTTGCTTCTATCACTGCTATGAGCAAAGGCAAAGTTCCCTTTAAGTTGAGTTTGACTCTCAGCAACTTCATGGTGGTGGCCAGATCATTTTTTTAAAGAACTAAGTGGAAGTTTTTCTGTGCAGGTAGTCCTTGCTTAATGACCACAGTTGGGACTGGCAACTCTGTCACTAAGTGATGCAGTAGTTAATTGAGTCATCACATGACCGTGACAGACTTATGACCTCACTTCCTCCATGTGGTTGTTATGCGAGAGATCACGTGACTGTGACTTGCGATTTTACTGCTGGCTTCTCCGTTAACTCTTCCTGTCAGAAGCCGGCTGTGAAGTGTGCAAATGTTGATCATGTGACCGCAGAACACTGCAACAGTCATAAACACCCATCAATTGCGAAGTGCCCAAATCTTGATCACATGGCTGGGGGGACACTGCAACGGTCATAAGTGTGAGGACCAGTTGTAAAGTTACTTTTTCAGTGCTGTTGTACCTTCAAACAGTCACTAAAGAGAGCAATTGCTAAGCGAGGACTACCTGTATTTCTTTCAGGATATTTTTCAATTTCCTAGTCTAGTCAGCAGTCCTAGAATTTCCTGCTAGTCTTCCATCCAGTCACTAGCCCAGATCTGACTCTTAGTTTTTGTTTTAAATCAGCTCAGATCAGTTAAGTGCTGTTACCTACCTAACCGTACCATAAAGTAGGCTCATAATAGCTCTTCGTTCCATTCAGTCAGATTCAAAATAGGTCTTCTCCAAATGCTTTCCAGCCATTTCCCAACTTGCTTAATTACTGTTAGCTGCATATGCCCTGCAAAGTGGGAGAAGATACTAGCAGTGAATTTAACTGCCTGGATCATTTCCTTGTTCTATACAACTGACTTTTACAGGAGTCCAGGATTCATTTCAAATACTTTAAGGTAATTATTTACAATATCCCCCTCCTTGCAGAAAGGAATGGTTGCTGCAAATTAAATCTCAAAAGGAAGTATTCAGTCCAGGATGGAGCAATAGATGTGTAATCTCTGAGATTGCCATCCTCTTGTTGAGTACAGAATAACTAGAGGTGGCCAGTTACATGTGTTTCGGGTCAGACAGATACAAGTTGAATTAGGCTCATGTAATCCTATGTAACGTGTAATCCTATGCTTGTTGTAATAAAATACAAAATACAAAATATAATAATATATTAGTATAATAAAATACAAAATAAAACTTTTTGTATTTTATCTGTTATATATATTTATGGACACATCTGTTACTGTTCATGTAAATGCTTGCTTAGAGGATGCTAGAGAGGAAGACAGCTGCATATATAAACAAGAATTGGCAGTAGATTACTACAATAATGACTTGTTTGGAGTGTGTCAGTAGCCATCTGTGTATTGTAGAGCTTTGGAGGGACAAAAAGGAGGAATGTATTGTCGAAGGCTTTCACGGCCGGAATACGATGGCTGGTGTGGGTCTTCCGGGCTGTGTGGCCATGTTCTGTGACCGGCATCTTCAGAGGGCAGGAACACAGACAGGAGCAGTTCTTTCAGCCCTCTGAAGATGCCGGTCACAGATGCTGGTGAAACGTTAGGAAACAAAACTTCCAGGACACGGCCACACAGCCCGGAAGACCCACACCAGCCAAAAAGAAGGAATGTTTATCGGTTTCCTAATACAGCATAGCTCTTTCCTCCTGATTTCCAGTAGAATACTGATGGTAGATCATGTATTTAGAAACAGCAGAAGGATATTAGAGAATAGAGGCTAAGTCAAACCCATATTAACTTTCTTACTGTTGCCACTTTTAAGAACTGTATCAGACTGAGAGAGAAAGTAGCATGACAGGTTATTTGCTGCAGTCTTGATGTCCGATTCCTGCATTCAGTATTTTTAATGGACTCATGCTCATTTAGTTTATGTAGTAATGGTTGATAAATAATGGCATTGTAATATTGCTGTGTTTTACAGATAGGAAATATCAATTTTATAATGACTTTACAAAGTTGTAATGCGTTATTGAAGTACTTTTATGTTTTAAAATATTAATATGTTTATTGTCATGATGAATTTTTATGTTATAGGTATTTTTTGTTTGCTGCTTTTTCATTTAAATAGAAGTCAAAAACAATAATAGGGATTTACTTACTAAATTTACTAAAAGCTGAGAAGACTTCCATAACAGAACGGCAGGATATAGAAGGAAAAAAAAAAAGAAAGAAATGGGAAGAAAGGAAAGGGGAGGGTCAATTCAAGGTAATGGTGTTCTTTTTTTAATTACCATCATGAACAGACACAATTTAGGAGAATGAGGTGCTAAATGCACTAGCCTCAGAAGAGTTGTTTGGCTTTTCAGTCATTCTCCTTTCTCAGCAGCAGCCATTCTATGTAAAGTGAGTGTGGAAAGTGAAGAAGCAACATGCAACACGCATTTGGGAGTTTAGAAGCATATGACCTTTTTAAGATATGCTTTTCTTTATGAAACTGCTTTTTTAACTATCTTTTCACTAGTTGATGTTTGTTTATTTTTAATTAACGCTATTTCAAGGGTGGAAATTCAGGGAGGAGAGGGATTTAGCTTACTACTATCTGTTTTACTGTTTAAACTCTTATTTAATGAGTGTATTCTTTACTATTCAAGTATTGACTCACACATCAGTTCAATTATGTGTTAATCCAATTAGTGATGAATGATTGATGACAAACAGGAAGTGTCTAATTCAGGTGTCGCAAGATGGCCACCATACAACTATTGCCTTTTTCTACTTCTCCATCAGTAACTGTGGGGATATGGGAAGATAGAGGCCAGAGTCGGGGAGTGAAAAATACTTTTTCGTCTCCTGAGCCGCGAAGGAGAGATAAGAGGAGGAGGCTGGCACCTCCCTGAGGAATGCAAGTGGTATTTACTGATTGACCCTGGGAACTATTTCCAGTCTGGGAAGATTTCAGTAAAGAGGTTGCAGCTAATAATCCTTGCTGGATTGAATCTGCATGGTCTCCTGGAGTTCCCTGGGCTAAACCTGACAGTAATGATATGGGTGGATGTAGTAATCCTAACTTTGCTTGGCCTCACCTGTTTCTAGGTTAGGGTTAGCTGCTATGAAACAATTAATAGAATTAAACTATTTAATTGAATTAAGGTAGAAATGTTTGTATGCTACCTCAATGCTGTAAACATTTCAAGATAAGTTTGTCTGCAAGTGTGTGCAACAAATTTATTTATTATTTTATTTTATTAATCAAATTTATATGCCACTCATCTCACTGTATAAGTGACTCTAGGCAGCTTACAAGTAAAAAATATGTAATAGAAATATGGTTATAGAAGCTTGTTTCAGACAAATGTGTTGCAGGACACTGCATTGCAGACATTCAGGATATGAATATTTAAGGACTGATTATTCTGGGTAGTCTTTAATAAAGTGAAGCATTTCTTACTGTTGTGTTTTTCATTTTCAGTGGCAATTGCTTATTTTTTTTACTGTCATTATTGTTGCACTTCTAGAATTTTCCCCTTGCAGCAAGAGATGGAAGCTGACTAATATAGACAAAGGAGTTGTTCAATGGAGTTAAAAGCTGTGTATCCAAATCAGTGCTAAAAAGACCTTTGATGGGATAATATCTAACTATAGGTCACTTTCTTCTTGTCCCAGCTGTATTTTGCCTTTTGCTCTTAATTAACAGAATATTCTACAGCCACTGTTATTAACATATACTATTTGCATACTAAATATGCAATACGACAATGCTTTCTAATGTGTTAAACATGATAAATAGCAGATGCACAGTACAGAAGTTTCATGGCTGGTAAAGTAGGGCACTGCTGGGAGAGCAGCAGTGTCCTTTAACAGAAATTGAAGAATTCATTAATGCAAAGATAGGCAAATGGATACCTCTCAGTTTATCATGGATGCTTTGTTATGCTAACTGGGACTGATAAGAGCTGTAATCCCAAAATATCTGGTATATACTAGGTCACCTTTCCCTTCTTTTTATATGTACATGGTTGAGGACAGAATTGGGAGATAAGAAATAGATAAATAGATAGATAGATTTCCACTGATGAGAAGAGTTTAAAATTTAAAATAAGCTTTTTTTAAAAAAAGCTTTTTTTCAGTATTTTTTAAAACTCTTATATCAAAAACATATTCTCTTGAAAGTCTTAAAACACTTAGAAGCATGATTTAGAACTGAAATCAATGAATAGTCTTGGAACTCCTTGTGACATACAATTCCTTTCTGTTCAGCAATTAATCAAGAATTGACCATAAAAATAATTCATTGGTGGCGGTATATTACTTTAAATTACATTATGTATATAGCCTTTCTAGATTATATTAGTGAGATTGCAGGCAAATTGGTGCATTTTACATATATTACCAATTTTGGTGGTAATTCTCCAGTAATCATTAATTTTTATAAAATGGTTTTAAAGAAATATGGAAACACACCCAACATTCCTTGACAATAAATACTGTTATTGGTTTACTGTTTATTTTTTCTGCAGTATATAATTTTTACAAAATAAGCTCCTGTTTAACTCCATTTATTTTTCTAGTGTTTTATGTTAATAAAATACATCTTTCTTTGGAGCAGTGTAAAAGTGTGGGAAATTTGTTCTGTTAATTTTTCAACTGAAGCAAAGAATTTTGAATACCCTGCAGTTAGAATGTTTATTCATATTTGTTCCTTATATTAATGATGTTTTTAAAATTTCTGTACTAATGTCATTCTGGATTGAAGTACTGAATATGGACAATTAACATTTATGTATTTGTTATATAAACTTGTTTCCTTCCTTTTTCTTTACTTTCCCTTTTAACTTTTAAAATGTTGTTCTGATGTCTTAAATAAAAATCATTTAAAATAGTGACCATTATATTTTGCAGTATTGGTTGTTCTTCTGTTATTTTGTAACTGTCTGTTCCACTGCTGGGTTAAAGTATTTTCTAATAGCAAATACCATCTCTCTCACTGAGTTTCGTTGGATCTCTGCATTGTAACCGCTGTGTGTTTTGTGACTTATATTCTGTTGCAGGCAAGATGCTAGTTCCTTGTTGTGCCTGATCCTTATTATGGTTGTATTAAACAGAGAACTTCTGTCTCTCTTTCTCTCTCCCTCCCAAAAATATTGGGTCACAGTACTTCACATGGAGCTAGTTGAATGCATTCAGGTGTTACTTGGCCAGTTTCTCTGTCTGTATTTAGAAATGTTCAGTTGTTAAAGCTCAGCCCCTACATATTACTAAACTCGCTAAAATATTTAAGGTATGAAAAGAGTAGTCTGATTTTTGAAAAGAGGGTACTTCTTAATCTAGGAATTCTTTATTGTATTTTTCTTCTCAGCATTATTGTTAATTAGTTACCAACTCTTTTTTTCTCTAAAGTCTGCCTTAAATACTTAAAATTGGTCTAGGGATGTGGGTGTATGTATGTGTATAATGTCTGGAGTGCAGTACTCAGCGTGTCAGGTTTAAATGTTCTTGATCTCTAGCTCTTCTTAAGACAGTGGTATTTCTGATCATTTTTGTATGATGCCTGATTGCTAATTTGAGGAATAAAGTGAAGACTACTATCTCACATAAGACCATCTTCCCTTCTGTGGGAAATAAAAAATTGCAAATTAAATGTAATGTTTGTTTTCATGGAAGAAAAGTAATTTTGCTATTTGTATGAATGGTTAGATAGCATCACTGAAGCAATGAGCATGAAACTGAGCAAACTCAGGGAGGCAGTGAAGGACAGGAAGGCCTGGTGCGATATGGTTCATGGAGTCACGAAGAGTCGGACACGGCTTAACGACTGAACAACAACAACGAATGTATCATTTGTAGAGTGATTTGTTTTGTTGCAAGCAATTTTGGAGACTGTTGCAAATAATAATAATTTTTTAAACTTGTATGCCACCCAATTCTCAACAACTCTGTGGGTTACAACAATCAAAGAAATTACAATAAAATCAATAAAAGATAAAAGATGGCAAGCGCGATGAAGTGAGGGGTCTCGGTCTCACTTGCCAAAGGCCTGGGTAAAGAGCCAAGTCTTCACGGCTCTTCTGAACAACAGCAGAGTGGGGGCAATCAGGCTCTGGGGGTGGGTAGCCTTGTTCCAGAGGGCAGGTGCTGCTACACAGAAGGCATGCTTCCGAGGTCCTGAGAGATGACATTGTTTAATTGAAGAAATCCAGAGTGCTCTAACCCTGCAGGATTGAATTGGCTAGGCAGATGTTGTGAGAGACAGGTGGTCCCTCATGCCATGTAGAGCTTTATAGGTAACAACCAACACCTCAGATCACACCCATTAGTTAATCAGATCAGTTAGTGTTGGTTTAGTTGCCTCACACTATTTTCATAAAATGGTTTTGGATGTCCCTAAGTCTACAGAAATGTTATTTTAGAGAACCTTCCCTATGAAGCATATCACATTCCTGTGTATTAATATCATTTGTAGATTTTTTTTAAAACTCTAGTCATAACCATAGACTTTAATTTTTAAGTTTTCAGAGGTGATATTTGGTTATGGAGGTCCTCTTATTACCGTTTATTTCTTCTAGTATATTAAACAGCATCAGTCATTTATGCTAATACTGTAAAGTGGCATAAAGGCATATTAGTGGCATTGTCCTAGCTTTCAGCTAAATACCAGAACTATATTATAGTTGAAGAGATTGATGTTCTGATTCCCAGTACCTTACAGGTCTCTCATGCTTTTTTTCCCCTTTACTTCACAGCCCTCACTTTCATCACATGTAGTACTCCCACCCTACCTCAGTATTTGAATGATATGTGAATGTCTGTTAAATTGCACACAATACTTACATAGGACTGTCAGTTTATTAAAGAAATCTTAATAGTATGAGCTATAGTTTATCATATTATTGGATCAGGCTATTGAAATGAAAGTCCCACTGATTTGAAGAAGCCTTGCTTGAAAGAAAACCTCTTTGTGCACAGTGGCACATTATGCCTATGTGGGGCCTTAGGCAAAATAAAATTTAGGGACCTCCAAAATTTGGCGCAAAAAAAAATGATGTAGTACCATGGGGGATAACAGGGTATCTTAAAGTTGTTTAAAGAGAAATAATGAATATTTTCAAATGTATTTTATTACATTTCAGATTTATTACATTTCAAATATTAAACATCCTGGAAATAAACACAATAATTACAATAATTGCACTTATCATGCTTTTTGTGATGAAAAATTATCTGTTTATTATAATTGATTTTTTTGTAATGTCATTTTCAATATATATTATAGCTAGATTACTTAATTTACTTTGTTGTGGTGGAAGTATATGTGTATGCAATCTCTATTAATAAATTAATTTAATAAAAGTTAATGGATTTTGCTTCATATTCAACCAATAAAAGTAACTCATATGAAATTTCTGGCCCAAAGTTTTGCATGCTTTTTTAAAAAACTTTTTAAGAAACATTGTTAATATCTTTACAAACAATATTGTTTATATTAAAAAAGTGTGTACTTACATGATTAAAGAAGACACCAAATAACAATAAATCATGGAGAAATATAATTCTATCACTTTACAGGCATGGATACTTAATATTTTGTACGTACATAGACCATATGGTTTTGCGGTTAGACTCTTCTTTTGTATGCACAAAATGGTATGGTCTGATTACGCATGCAGGTGAATCTTCTATTGGATGTTGGGCTGTTAAATATTCAAATAATAACTGTGGAACATAGGAGGACAGAGTTGGCATGCATACACGGAGGCCTTACTGACCTGGGCCCCAGAGGTTGCTTCTGGAAATTCCTGTTGATTTGGGAAAGCTGAAGAGGCATGTGTGTGGCCAGATAGAGATGCTGGAATGGCAGAACCAGTTTCCCAAAAATGTGATTTTGGGACCCCTCTTTTTGGGGGTCCCTAGGCAAATGTCTGATTTGCCCATGGTATAGCGCCCTACTGTTGTGCATTATATGACCACATAACAAATTAAGACTTTATTATACAAGATCCACAATTTTGCCCAAAACAGAAAAATTTCAGTATTTGTATATTTTGGTTAGGCTTTTATACTTAGTAAATTATCATTTTGGATCCAATTCTGTTTTGTTTCACTTTCAAAGTATTTTCTTGGAGTAAATAATTGAATAGTGTTTTTAGTTGAAAATGTTTACAGGAAATCAATTTTTCTTATAGAAAGGTAGGCCTGCAAAAACTCTGGTTAAAATGAGGCAGTAGGGATAATAAGGCTTATTATAACTTGAGCAGTAACAGCTCTCTTTAAAAGGACATAAAAGGAACTTCCAGAAAGGTAACTACTGTATGATATATTGAATGAATTTCCTGTTGCTTAGCTGGCTTGCCATTCTTATTCCCAGGATAAAAGCCCAAGGTTATCAGGTATAGGCATAAGTAAATAGTCTACTTAATAACTAGTGAGTAAACATTTCCAGTTCTTTAAATACGTAACATTGACACTGGAATATAAACTATTTCATTTTAAGACATGAAATGCGAGTTTCGTGTGCATTTAAAATATAAAAGGTATTAATTTAGTTGTAGAATGTAAAGCTGATGTCGCAACAGGCTTTTTTTTTCTTTCCAGAAATTCCACTGCATGTATATGTAATATTGAAGTTGAAGAATGCCCAGTTTACGGATGACCCATAGTTAAGAAGAGAGCCTATTGTAGCAAAATTCAAGTTAAATACACAGTGATTTGAGTTAAATACACAATACTACTTATACGGTATTATACAATAATATTGTTCCAGGTTACATACAGATTCGACTTAAGGACAAACTTTGGGAACAGAACTTGTTCTTAAACTGGGGACTGCCTGTACCTGTATGTATTTAGAAGATCTTTTGCATTCTTACTTGCCAGGATGAGAAAAAACATATTCCTGCTGTTTTCATGAATGGTTTTGTAAAAGATTGAGAATTATATTAGGGTAGTACTTTTCCCAGTGCCTCCTGACCTAAGCTGACAGGATAAATGTAGGAATAATACTGAATTTTATGGCAGTAATTTTCATAAGCCCAGGCAGCATGGATATAATTATGGATTTAGAAAATTGTAATATAAAACATGCCATAGCAAGTGACAGAACCTAGGCATAGTCTCAAAAAGGCTAAGCAGGAATAGACATGATTAGTGCTTGGATCAATGTCAGTTTAAACAGGGAAGTCAGGAAAAAAAACCCTGAAGAAGACAATAGAAAAAAGACTAAATGCAAATTTATTGTTTTACCATAAGCCATAACAATTAGAATACAGTGGTACCTCGGGTTACGAACGCCCTTCCTTATGAATTTTTCAAGATACAACCAGCTCCGGCTCCAAAAATTTACCTCGACATGTGAACTCCGCCTCAAGCTACGAACCGGATCCGTGGCCATTTGCCCTGCTGCCACGCGGTCGCGGCTTCCTGTGGGCGAGATCGCGGTAGCAAGGAGACGTTCGGTGAGGCTTGTGGTGTGTTTTGTGGCGTTTGGAAGGTTTTTGGTGTGCTTGTCAGCATGGCTCCAAAGAAAATGCAGAGCAGGCTTGGCAAGAATAAGGCTTTGAAGAAAACCATATGTATTTACATTGAACCTTATGGGGAAATTTGCCTCGTGGTGCAACCAAATTCGGAGGGCGGATTAGCCGTATTTACATTGAACCTTATGGGGAAATTTGCCTCGAGTTGTGACCAACTCGAGTTGCGATCAGAGTCACGGAACGGATTAAGTTCGTAACTTGAGGTACCACTGTAAAAGGATCAGGCTATCATATATACAGTGGTACCTCGGGTCACAAACTTAATTCGTTCCGCGACTCTGGTCGCGACCCGAATTGGTCACGATACGAATCAAATTTTCCCATAAGGTTCAATGTAAATACGGTTAATCTGTTCTGACCCCTACGAATTTGGTCGCCAACTGATTTTGGTCGCAACCCGAATCAAATTTTCCCATAAGGTTCAATAAATACGGTTAATCCATTCTGAACCATATGTATTTTTTTTTTTAAAACCACAAAAATATGAAACAAAGTACAGTACAGTACAGTATGAAGAGAGAGAACACTAACCTTGCTTGAGGCGACTTCTGGCGTGGAGGACAGGAAGGCGGGTGGGGAGGCGGTTATTGTTTGGAGGGAGAGTCCCCCTCCCTACAGGAAGCCACAACCACGTGTCACAGCAGGGAAAATGGCCACGGATCCTGTTCGTCACCTGATGCGGAGTTCGCAAATGGAAGCAAAATTTTGTGAACAGTGCTGTTCGTGACCCGAATTGGTCGTGAACAGAAGCGTTCGTGACCCGAGGTACCACTGTACAAAATCACATTAAAGCTAAGATACTGTTTTTGCTGACCATGTATAAATCCCCAAGTTCCACAACTTACAAGTTACAAATTTACAAAATTATTAAAACATAATTATACTAAGCCTAATTATGCAGAAAATTAAACAAGATTGTGCAGAATATTAATTTGACAATGGCAGATTACTTCAGTACTGTTGCCAAGAAAGCTAAGCATCACACTTAATTCAAGGAAGCATTTTTCTTAGTCTAAAATATTTGGAAGGTACCACGTGCTTATTCCTAGTCAGGAACATGTTTCTCAGTCATCATCATTGTGATGAGATCAACTGCAAATTGAGCTGTAACCCATGTACAATTGGATACACCACTTTATAAATATTAAATAAAGCGTGCTATGTTTATTAACTAGATTTCTCGGTTGGAATTAAAATCCATAACCTAGGCAGCAGTGAGGGATTGCTCTAGTGTCCTTTCCTTTGCTTGATGATGCTTCAGTAAGCTCTGTGGCTGTTAGATTATAAATGTTTTTGTAGTAGTGTTTCAGTAAGAAATATTTACCAGTATGGAAAATACTCCTTCAAAATGATCTTAATCCTAGAATCGTATTGCTGGATCAATAAAAAGAGGTTGTTAGAGTCAGCCTTATGGCTTTTAGACACTCCTTTTCATTGAATTTTCCAAGCTGAAATCTAAAAAGACTTGTTATTTTTATTGTCTCCATGTTACATAAGCTGCTAAAAGTTGAGTACAGTATAATATACATTTAAAGGATCTAAGAAATTCCATCTCATGCAGAACTGCTAATGAAATAATGCCATGTTTCCTAAGTTAAATGTTGGAATTAGAGCAAATTATCCTTGTATTCACATAAAACAGATCCTCTTATTTTCTTCAGTGGGAATATGCCTCTCAGTTGGTATTTGCTCAAGCTAGATTTATGGGCTGTTGCATCAACTCATTACCTGCTGGTGGAAAAAGTTGAAAGGGAGTATTTCCCTGCACTCAAATTCCTTGTGGGTCATTCATTTTTCTCCTTTCCTTTGGGAATTAGTTATATGTTTTAGAAATAACTTCATACTTCAAAAACCGGGCTATGCAAAAAGAGGTGTTTTGGAATGCATCAGAGTATTTTTTCACAGGGAGGCAGCTCTGCATCCAGGTATGTGCAGAGATCGTTGGGAGCAGCTTCCATAACCACTGCTTGAGCCTAGAAGAAATCATGTCTCTTTTAACAATTCAAAAAGAGATACTTGTATACATTCTTGTTCATTCCAAAGCATCTTTTTTCAAAGAATGTGTACAGCTCTGTAAAAATGACCATCTTTCAAACTGGGAAGCAACTTGTTCTCTCAAAATTGATCCCCTTCTCAGCTCTAAGACCCTTTCTTGGCTCTAAGACACACCCTTCCCTAAGGGCCCTGTGCAGGGAGATACAATGCAGGTTAAACAAGCACTTAATTGACTAAATGAAGCTATCATATAATTGAAAAGTTCAGTAGAATCCAGAGAGTGGATTTTTCCCATACAATGCTGCAACTAGGTAATATTAGAATCTGGCCTTCGTGAACTTATAGAGGCTCTTTATTGATGACCAGTGTATTTCTTCAGTTATAAAATCTGCAGCTATCATTCTGCCACTAGTTCCATGCTTTACAACTGCCTCTACCCTCCAAATATATTAGAGGAAAATTGTAACAACAAAATCTTTTTTGTTAATACAGATTAAACAAAAACAGAGCATGCGTACTTTCACATGTAAATTAAAGTGCAAGAATGAAATTAGTTTGCTTCCCCTTCCTTAATGATCAGCACATTTATGTGGAAATAAGCATAATTTTGGAGTAAAGGATAGTATACAAAAATATTTGTAGTCAGACACTTGCCTAACCAGAATTTTTTGGCTATAAAATGTATTTTTTAAAGATGCTGTGTAAATGGCACCAGTTCTGTTGGGCTCTAGTATGGCCATGTCAGTTTAGATGGTAGTGTTTTTTGACCTAATCATCTTTAGCTCCCATCACCTTACTTTACTGGGATGGTTATTAGAAGTGCCCCTGGACTGTGGGACCCTGAACAGAAGCTCCAACATCTAATGCTACATCATTGTCCTTATATAGTTGGTAAGATTGGTGAAAGATTTTAAAAGGAACATGACTTCTTATTTGTGAGTGAACATTTTGATGTTATCTTAATCTGCTGGGAAAGAATTAGCTATAAAATATAAGAAATATATAGGAATATAGTTTTATTCTTATAAGGCATGGCAAATACATTACATTACCATTTTCAGTGCTTCTTGCATTCCCTTTTTCTGTGATTTTTTAAAAAATGTATAAAAGGCAGTATCTTAAAAGAAAAAAAATCTCAATTTGTCAGTGAAAAGCAGCATAGGGCTAGAATATAAGAGCAATCTATAAGACATCAATGCAGAATCTTTACTCAGAAGAAATAGTGATTACTAAGTTTTTATTTCTACTGGACTTAATAATATCTGATTATCTCTGTATAATGATCTATACACTAAATGCTGGTAATATCAAAATTTACTCCATGATTCACTCCATGATTCAGTGAAATGAACAAAACAGATGCAGAAAATTTAAATGCTTTCTTAAAGGAGTGTCTAATATAAGCCTGCTGCAGATTGCATTTTTGCACAGGCCAGATTATTGTATTTAAATTTGTGAGGCAGTCTATGCAGTTGTTCTTACAGCAACAAATATTTATATAAACAAAACAAAAATAATGATCTTCAGTTTCAAGAAAGAAGATGCAGGTTAATCTTAGGAGAAACTTTATGACAGAACAGTTCAACATGGAACCATTTGGGGTCTTGGGCTATGAATACGTTATTGGATGTGTTCAAGTAGAGGCTCAGCAGCCATTTATTGGTGATGCTTTGAGTTTCTGTGCTGAGCAAGGAATTGGACTCAGTGGAACTGAATGGCCTCTTCCATCTCCGTTTCAATAAATACATAAACATACAATGGAGCAAACACTAGAAATCAGTAAATAAAAACAAGCATAATTATACCAACCAACTGAAACAAACATAGCAGCAGTTATATAAAATTAGCAGGCCTGGGGTCCCCAGGGGACTGGTAAATTATTGAAGTGGCTGTACTATTATTAACATCTCTTTGCCTAATATTTCTCCTCTTTTAGCTTGTTTTTACATTTTTAAATGTTTTTTAAATATTAATAATAATAATAATAATTTGGTATTTATTGTTAATTGTTTTTAGCCTTGCTGTACACTGCCCAGAGTAACTGTTTGTGAGATGGGCAGCTATATAAATTTGAAAAATAAAATAAATATGTCAACTGCTGCCTATTGAAATAATACAGGTTCTGTTTTCTCAGTATTAATTTGACAGCTGCAATAAAATGTTACATTATTAAAACAATAAAAGCTTAAAAGGCCTGGAATAAATTTTAAGAACCTTCGTGCTAAAGTATACTAAGGTCTTGTAAAGCTTACTTTGCCAGATCCAACAGAGAATCTTATATTAACATAGAACACCTGCTGATTGGAAAAGTTTGTTTATATGTTTGTCACATTTATATAGCCGCCCATCTCACATACATGACTCTGGACAGTGTTGAATAAAAACAGACCATAAAAAACAAACATTAAAAATTATACCATAATGAAACTATTATACAAAATTAAAAAAAATTAATATGAATTAAAAAGACTAGGAGAAAGCATCTTGGTATTACATACATTGTAACCATCTCACCAGTTCTCAATTTCCCTGAAATCCCCAAACCTGATTTTTGGAAATGTTTTAGACTCTGTTGATATAAGTTGACTCAGAGGAAATTATGAGAGGAGAGAGAGAGAGAGAGAGTGCATGCATGCATGCATGCAAGCATGCTGTTGGTGACAATGATGAATCCAAGACTCTCAAGCTATGCATCTGATCTTTTAGGTGATAGCAGCCATTAAAAAAAAAGTTGAACACAAATCACCTCTCCCCAATAATGGTATAATTTTCATTTTATTTTTAGGCTATCTTTTGGTTTCCAGAATTATTAATACCAAATCAAAATGATGCAAATCAAAAGAAAACATTAAAAATCAAACATAATATATTGTAACAACTAAAACTCAGTTTAAAATGGCTGTGAGAATTTAAAAACTAGCTTGCATTAAGATAGCCAAACTGGGACAGAAAGTCTGTTTTAGGAAAGTCCTATAAATGGAGCACCAATGCTTAAAACATCAGAACATTGTTGTTACTGTCATTGTTAGATTTATATCCTGCTTTTCTTCCCAGAGAGCACTCAAGAGAACTACTGATGACAGGAACAACAATAAAGGAAGCAATATTATAATCTCTTGGGCTCCCCATTGCTATTAATTGCAATGCAGCTAAAGAAACAAGAATTAATGTGTTGACTTAGGAACTTACTATCATAAGAGCATCTGAGAATAGTGGTAAAAGTGTGTGTTCTGAGAGCCAGGATAAAATGAATGTAGGCATGGATAGCAAGTTACTCTCAAAGAGACAACACCAGAGAAGATTATTTCTTTTGTGATTAAACAAAGGACTCTCCTCTTTAGCATCAATTTACTGTGGTATTTGGATTAAGAAATGAGCCTGCAATTCACAAGGTTGCTGATAGGAAATTTGGAATGAGAAACTCATAGATAATTGCAGAAAAGAGAGTATTGAAAATTACAAAATTCACTGAGTTGATCAACAGTACAGAATTAAATCAATTTTGTCAATGAAATGAGCATTTGAATAAGATTTGGATCTGGTTGTTCCTCTGTAGACTTATGTGATCATGGATTCTGTAGAGCTCCCTGGTTTACAGAGGGATTCCAAGAGATGAAACAATCCAAGAGATGCCTAGAATGCCACTGGAGGAAGACAAAGAACAAACTTGATTGAGCCCAAGTAAAAGCCTTTCTTAGGATTTACCTTGTGGTGATAAGAGCAGCAAAGTGAGTTTACTTTTCTGCTCTTACTGCGTTTGCAGATAGCCGGCCAGTAGCTGGGTTTTGGGTGACTGGGTCCTTCTGGGTATGGAGGAGCCTGGGGTACCCTTGCTGGGTTGCTGAGAAGACTGTTCTAGTTGCTCAGATCCTCTGTGAATTAGACTGGCTGGGCAAGTCCTGTATAAATGATTGAGGCACAATCTTGCCCAGTTATCTGGGAAGAGTTTCAGCTGGTTAATACTGAGGAAGTGGACAGGGACCTTGGTGCTGTGAGCTCTGCTGACTGTGTTCTGGGTCCACATCTCTTCTGATTGGTTAAGTCCTTCCAGGACATGGCATGTGGTTGGGCCTAAGAGATAGTAAATGCCTCTTTGTGGGAGGGGTGCTTCCATCTGTCTTGAAAGAGGCAGTGGTCTGTCCCTTCTCAAGAGGCCATCCTTGGATCCTATAGTGTTGGATAACTTTCATCCAATCTCCAACCTTCCTGTTTTAGGGAAGGTTGATAAAGCTGGTAGGCAGTCAATTTCAAAGGGCCTTGGAGGAAGTAGATTATCTGGATCCTTTTCAGTTGGAGTTCAAGCCAGGTTATCGTAGTAAGATGGCACTGGTTGTGTTTATGGATTACCTCTGGAGGACCCAGGACAGAGGTGGTGCCTCCACCCTGGCTCCTCTGGATCTCTCAGTGGTTTTTGATACCATTGATTATGGTATCCTTCTGGACCAGCTTTGGGAGTGGGGAGTGGAGGGGGAACTATTTTGTGGTGGTTTTCCTCTTTCTTCTAGACCCAAATCTAGTAGATGTTAGTGGGCAAAAGAGGGCTAGCCCTAGGCCCCTTTTATGTGGTGTGCTTCAGGGCTCAACTACCTTTGTACTCCTATTTAACATCTACATGACAGTGCCAGGCATTGTCATTCATTGGCATGTGGTGAAATATCAATATGCTGATGATAGTTATATATTTCCATCATTTGTGTGACAAGTGATGCCATCAAGGTGCTCACCCAGTCCCTGGAGGCTATGAGGATGTGGATGGGGAAGATTAGGCTGTGATTTGTTATTGTTAACTCTTGATGGAGAAGCACTCCCCTGGACAGATTTGGTGCACAGCTTGGGAGCCTTCTTGGACTCAAAGTTCCCGCTTGAAGAGCATGGCTAGCGGGTGTTTTGCACAAATGCATCTTGTATGCCAATTGTACCTGTTCCTTGCCTGGAGACTCTGCTCGTGGTCACACATGATTCATCACTTCCTGATTGGACTACTGGAATGCACTCTACTCAGCCTGCCCTTCAAAAGTATTCAGAAGCTCCAACTGGTCCAGAATGCAGTGGCACACAAAGTTCTGGACACACTAAGCCTCCCAGTATGCTTCTAGGTGCACTACAAGGTGCTAGATTATCACTTTTCAAGCCCTGTGTGTCACAGGGCCAGGTTATTTGTGGGACTGCCTCTCCCTGAGGGTTCTGCCGTCTCACCAAGTTCAATAGAGTGGGTATGCTTCAATGCCCTTCTATTAAACAATGTCATCTGGTGGGATCTAGGAAATGTGCCTTTTCTGTCATGGTGCCTGCTTTATTTTCAACCCCACTAGGTAGACATGATCAGGAAATCAACTTCACAGGAAGGCTAAAATTATTTTAATTGAGATTGGCACTAATAACAGAAACTTGTAAGTCTGATTGTGCTATACCTCCTCCCCAGTGAATGAGGGCAGTGTCTGTCTGAGCAGCTTCTGAATATGTTCTTGCTTCTCTGGACTTAAAAGAAAGTTTGATCCTTTTTTGCCTTGGTAATGGTTCTTGCATATCTCTGTCAAGGTCATCTTCCTTACTCTCTACACCAGTGGAACAGCCTCCCTCCTGAGATCTTGAGGCACCCTGAGCCTTCTGGTTTTCTGGAAAACTGTGAAGATCTGGCTGTTTCCCCAGGTGCTGGGCCAGGATGTTAGTTGAACCCAATATAGGTAGAGATGGGTTGTGAGGTTGTTATAGTACCTCAGCAATTATATCACATTTTTTAAGCCAAACTTTGTGTGGATTTGTGTTTTGAAGTTTTATTATATATTTCTTGTGAACTGTTGCTATTAGCCACTCAGGGTTATATATTTAAGATGGGGGGCCATATATATTATCTAAATACATATTTATAGGCTGAATAATTAGTTGGCATGTTATTTCTGTGATCATAGCATATTATTGTAGAATCTACTGGTTGAAGCTTACTATCACTGCTATAACTGTATTACTTGAGGACATGTTTGGTTATAGTTCCTATTTCATTCCATTGTTCAGCCTCAGTTACAGTGGTGATTTATTTGCTGCCCCTTTGGGCTGAAGTTGCTTCTTATAAATATCAGGATATAGAACAGCAAATTGGAAGTCATTCATAGTCTCTCACATTATTAAAGAAGAAAATGCCTATCTGTGTAACTGAGAACTGATTGAGTGAAAGGGAAGTGTAAATCTTTCTCATGAGTCTGCCAAGATATTAAGAGCAGCATTAGATATTGGTTGAGACAAAGTGTGTAATGTGTCCACGCTCTATAAGATACACTCCATCTATAAAATCTCCATCTAGCAGTCATGAGGGTGAGATGACCTTCATCATTTTGCCTTCTAGTTTTGGGTGTTTTGATTGAACACCATCACCAGGGCAAACCTTGTGTAAAAGCATCCATAATATGCTTTGAAATTTCAGAACATGTCTACTGGCCCAGAAAAGTTGTAGACTATTGTAAGATCCATCAGCTGAAATGATAAAAAATCAGCTTAACTCTGCCTTTTTTTTCCCCCAGTAGATGGGAAAACACATCTGAAAACACTTCCAAATAAAGCACTGAGCTTCAGTCATCTATCATTTTATTTTCTAAGAATGCCTTTAGAGTCTATGTGACACTACTGGAAATATATAACAGGACTGATGCTGGTACTTTGCTTTGCAGAATACTAGCTTCCTGTTCATTTTTAAAAAAATATTTTTAAAAAACAAGTTGTAATAGGGAGTTTGGCCAAGGAAAGTGCTTTGGGTACATTGGTTCCCACAGATGTCATGTTGGGAATCCAGGCCTTAAAACCTGTAGTGGAGAAAACAGTGCTTGCCTTTGAATTTAACACAGCTTTTCCTGTAAGAATACCAAGCCATAATCTACTTACTGGAGCTTCTGGAAGATGAATAATTTAAGATAGGTGAACTCATTTGGCTTGATTTCATTTGGCAGCAATTCATCTGAAATCCAGTAAGCACAATGAAACCAGCTGACAACAGAACCTGTTAATTCTGCTAAATCTACTGACTGTTCTAACAGATACAGTTTCAACTTCTGTTCTATATGGTATCTTGGTCATAGCCTATTATTCCCCTACAGTACTATGATTTTGATCACAGTGTAATCTAAAAGTGTTGTATACATGATACGAAATTGCTGTGTGGGTATTTAGGTTGGTAGTGAAATGGAAGTACAGCCTTTATTTTATTTAATTCTTCTAAATGCTGTTCAGGAGATTCTTCTAAATTCCATTCATCAAATATGATTGACCTTGTGGACAATTTATCTTATTAAAGTTCCCAAAGGGAATTTTCAGAGCTAGGAAAATACTTCATATTCCTAGGTTTCACCATCAAATCATCCTATGACCAAGATCTACTGTTCTCACAAGCTTAAATTATAGAGTTGCTTATACCATTCCCTGAACTCCTGAATATGTGAAGACAAATGAGGCTCAAGGACAAATATTCAGCAAGAAACTGAATGTGAGATAGAGGTTAAGACTCCAAATACTAAATTATGTTGCTTCCCCAGCACCTCAAAATGGCTATTTCACAAAAAGCAAGCTCCATAGTAGACAACAAAATGACCACTTTACATAACATTCTACAATATCCACCACCAATATGGAAAGAAAAAACATAAAATACAACATTCTACTTTGGAATGGGTAATCTGTGGCCCAGGGCTACATGTGGCCTTCAAATCCCTTTTGGCTGCCCTCAGAGTCCCCTTGGGTCACAGTTATCAAAAACTGAAAGGCACAGGTTCCTACCATCTTGAAGTAGAACTGATGAATGTAGCATGAGCCCCTCCCCATTTCTTCCAAATATACGAAATGGATGTTATACACATATTACATCTAAGAAAATTAAGACACTTCCCCATTTCCTCCACAGAGCCACTCTCACTCACATGTGTAATTTAAATCCATGCATTTTGCTGCCTCCCCAAAATGTTAGGCGCGCTACTTGGCTGCCAAAGGGTTGTCGTCTCCATTCAATAAACATACAAAATCAGAAAAATGCACGCACTTGGTCTCATCCTAATACATGCAAATGTTCAGGCAAGTCCTCACTTATCCCCTTCATCAGCAATCCTTAAACCTTCCTCCCAAATTTAAACTATAATTGTATATTGGATGATTACTCTTTGAATGAAAGAACAGTCCTTTAGCCACTCACCATTTTTATTATCTAAAAATGTCCCTGGAACCCATATAGGACTGAGGCATTATTAGAAGCAAAGGTGGTACTTGAAGTTGGCACATTGCTACATGCCATGCTGCCTTTCAGATACATGCATCATCATCATCATCATCATCATCATCATCACCACCACCTTGGGTACAATCCCAAAACATCTGGAGCACCACTTGAACACCATTGGCATTGACAAAATCACCATCAGTCAATTGCAAAAGGCAGCTTTACTTGGAATAGCTTATATCCTGCAATGATACCTTTAACACCATCTGCCTATGCCAAGTCCTTGGGAAGGACTCGATAGATGGATAAAAATTCCAAATCCAGTCTAAACATCTGGCTGACTGTGTGACCAAAAATAATAATTTAACCAGGGAAAGAGGATCTGGTAAGTGTCAAGGGAGATGTTAATAAATTCACTATTACCTCTGGGTGTCATGTTGGGATCTTAGCTCTCTACGGTTGCTGTGGCAAATGTTGCTGTACTGCTGTATAACTCGCAAAAATGTCCTTGGTTATGAACTTTGGCAGTTCACTACCTTTTAGACTAAGCCTTCTTAGAGTGTTGTATGACCAGAGTACTCTGAACTGCTTTTAAGGAATGGCAGGTTGCAAATGTAAACAGAACAAAATGTAAACAGAACAGAACAAAGTTGTATATCTTTGTTAGGATATATTTCCCTCTGTTATATGGTGTTCTTATCTCTGAAATTCAAAAGCAAATTATTGCTAGCTTTTTAAGTGCATTGTCATAGTCTGGTTTATTGAAAATATTGCCTTACCTTGATATAACTGGTTTTTCCAATAATGTGTTCTAAATTAAGCCTTTCTGGTGTATCTATCTCTTTCTACTTGTCTGTTTAAAACAAATAAGAGGATTGATTTTATAACATGGAAGAGCCACTCCTGACATTGTTCAGCTTTATTTTCAGTTTTCCATTTATTAGATTTCTAAAATGAGAAATGAAGAAAAAAATGTGTGCCAAAGGATCTCAAATGGCTATAACAAGCTCAGAAAAATGTATCACATTCCTTACTTTGATTTTCTTTTCTAATACAGTGATTTTTATTCAAAGAGAATTTTAAGATTGGAAAAATCTGACATAAGGGAAGCAGCATATCCAAAAACATGCTTTTTATTGCTAATCAGTCCATTAAAACATGGAAAAAGAAAGAAGCTGGGACAAATGCCAACTAATGGAAGTTTCTTCTGGCATTTCTATTATTATCCTTTAATTTTGTGGAAAAAAGGGAAGCCTAGATGAACCACTCATGATGGGGAGAACAGATGATTTTTATAGCCGGAGAATATATTGTTTTCAATACTGGAAAAAAATCATTATGTAGATATTTTTTAAGATAATATTATTCTTTTAATTTAGATAAGAGGGAGAAAATTTCTGAAGAGCCTAGCCTGGAGGCCAGAGTTAAACGAAATTCCAGTGCTAGTTGGCCTTAATACAAATCTCCCTGTAAATCTGACAGAATCATATTGTATTTCTTCAAACACAGAAAGGCAGAAGACGAATAGGACATCTGCCAGTCAAATCTCTGATTTCATGCATTTGAACTGTGATTCCAATACTTTGGGCAATTGCCAGTTTTATCACATTCAGGTTTGTTAGTTGAACAAGAACCTCAGCAGGAGATTTTATAATTTCTGTGAGCATATTTCCTTTTTCTTTTGCAAGCCTATTTATCTGTTAAACTGTTACTGCCAGACAATATGAACAAACATTTCAGTTAACTATTCTTCATCCATTACTGCTACCTTTACATTGAAGGAGGAGAGCATCACTGATTGTCACTTACTGAGTATCACTGGTTGTCACCAATAGAACACTGCTAGTTATCACCTACAACACACAGCTCAAGCCCTCAAACACATTATTAATAAGCTGCAGTTTATAGTTGGCAATGACATGGTGCTTTCTCGGGCACTGGATGGCAGGTTCATATTTGTACGTAGTCACTCAACTGGAAGGAGATTCTCACAAGCAACAAGAAGCAACAGGACAATGATGCTGTGATGTTGGGGCAAAATAGACATCTGGGTTTGTTGCATGGGAACCAGACCCTACAACAAACCCAGGTGTCCACTTTGCCTCCATATCACAGGCTACTTCACACACAAATTTAGAGGCACTTTCACATGCTCTTTCTCCAATGTGACATATGCCATCATCTGCCAGCAGTCCCCCCCGAATACAGTTAGTGCTCGAGTTACAACGGCAACTGGGAGCGGAATTTCCGTCAAGTGGTTGTAAAGCGTGATGTCGTGTGATTGCATTGCTTAGCAATGGCAATCCCTGCAGTCCCCATTGCCGTTGTTAAGCAAGGATCGCGGATCGTTAAATGACCACCTCCTTGCAACTTCCTGCTGGCTTCCAACAACCAAAGTGTCAGGCCCAGCCCAAGAACAATGACGAAACAGTCCAGTCAAGTATAGTTCCTTTATTTGCTTACACCTTGTAGACAGAATCTTGCCAAACTAATTCTATACTACAGCAACTAGTGGATATACCCTGGGGGATTCTTGGGAGTGGCAACACTGAACCTCTTACTCTTCCCACACTCCCCCTGGGGACTGTGTTGTCTTTTGTCTCCTTTCCCCTGCTGGAATGCATCCCCTCCTTCCTGATAGCCTTGATCTCCCACATCACTTTCCTCCTCATAGATACATTCCATCACTCAAGTTAGTAGGGAAGCCAACAGGAAGTTAGTCCCAGATGGGTCACAAGCAGGCCGGCAGGCAGGTAAGTGGCTGCTGCTGGATGGGAGTGGGAATGAGGGGGTGTGCAGGTGGCCAGGGAGATGCAGCGCGAGTGCAGTGGGGTTTGGGGGTGACTGCTGCTGGGTGGGTCATGAGGGGTGGGGGAGGCACAGTGTGAGAGCAGTGGGGCTTGGGGTGGCTGCTGCTGAGTGAGAGAGGGTGCACAAGTGGCTGGGGAGGCGCAGTGCAAGCACAACGAGGTTCAGAAAGGAACCTTGCTTGGCTAAGGGGGAGACTTAACCAAGCAACTTGCGACCTTCCCTGCCAGCTTCCCTATTGACTTTGCTTGTGGGAAGCCGGCAGGGAAGGTTGCAAATTGTGATCATGTGACTGCAGGATGCTGGAACTGTCGTAAGTGCAAGCCAGTTGCCAAGTGCCCAGATTGTGATCATGTGACTGCAGGGGTGCTGAGATGGCCAGAACCTTGAGGACCGGTCATAACCACTGCTTGTTCAGCACTGTCGTAACTTTGAAAGGTCGCAGAACTAGTGGCCGTTAACTGAGGACTACCTGCACATAGACGAATGGGACATACTTTGTATGAAAGAATAGATACATTTAACATCAAGACTCAGCACAAGAACATAGTAATATCAGAGCATTTTAATCTTCCAAGGCACTCCATTGCAGATCTGAAAGTAACCATTTTGGGAAAAGGAAACTTCACTAGCACTGGGTGAGAGAATTATGAATTCATATACAGTACATCAAAAGCTTTCAAGCTATCTCAGAAGATATCAACAAACACAATTGGTTTTTAACACATTATAGTTGTTAGTTGTTAAGGTACTTTTCCATTGCCCTGTTGGGACTCATAAAAACAAATGGAGATTTATGGCTGTTATTGATCGATGTGAAATACTTTATTGTGTTTGTTTCTAAACCTGTGGTAAAAATTCCTGGTTTCCACAAAATTCATTTCCTATGTAGAGATACTTGCCATTATTTCCGTAGTAGTTGAAGATCTGCTACTAGGAGTAAATTCAGAAATTAGCTTGAATGAAGCAAACTTCTAGTATTGATGAAACAGGAAAGTGAAAAAAGGAAATAAAAAATTAGTGGATATACTTAAATGAAATAATTTAAACTATTTTTGGTACCTACTCTTCAATGTCTATAACATGATAAAATGGTAAAGTGATTTGGGGCTTATGTTTTACTTCTGTGCTTGAAACAACAAATTGCTGTAACAGCTGCATTGCAAGGAAATTCTTCGAAGTGATTCCTCTGAAAAGGTACGCTGCATAAAGGATTTTAAAAGTGCCTTGAAAGCCCCTAAACAGGAAGAAAGAAGGCTAAAAGAGAACAAAGTCCTCTGAAGCATTTAAAGCAAAATTTCAACACTGCAATTTTGTGTTCCTTAAGGAGAACACAGTTCCACAAACCAGCTTGAAGAGAAGCATAAGAACACTTACCCTGTCTGCATTGTGATAACATAATGAACAATAGAGCTCACGTGCTGAGTAGGGGGTCTTGTAGGAATATTTTCCTGGACAGTTGATTCTTATGGATGCCATTGTAATTACTGCTTCAGCACTTTCCCAGATGATCACTTTATGCTGCAATTCCTGTGCATCTTTTGAAAAACTTTAGGGAGGAGGATAGGACAAGGGAAATAACTCTCTTAGATTCCAGGACAAACATTTTAACAGGGATAAGAAATGGGCAATTTTATTCTCCATAGTGAAATCTACTTCTTTGGACAATTTGAAAAGAGATCCTTGGTACATACAGTACTTCTTGGGTTCATTTGTTATAGCTGTGCAAATTCTTCGAAAGAGGTACTTAGAATCAGTAGAAGAAAACTGTAGAATGCATGGGAGCATGTACAAAATACCTCTTTTTGAATTGTTAAAGAAGTTGCATCTTTTTCTAGGCTCACACAGATGCTTCAGCTGGAAAACAGGTATTGAAAATAATGAGTGCCCATTATTTACTTAAGAAGATCTTGATTTACCAGTTCCCAGGAGCACAATTTTCTTAGATATCTCAGATATTGAAAATCTGAATATAAATACTATGGTTAGTGTTTTTATTTGATTTGTGCTTATACTTAAACACAGTAGAAGACCTATTTTTTCCCCACAGTAACAATCCTGTGAGGTAGATTGGACTGAGAGTGACTGGTTCAAGTCACCCAGTAAGTTGTTCTCTAATTCTGATTTAACAATATTTTAATACATATTAACAAAATGTTAATACTCTAATTTTTCCATGGTTTACATTGTGGCAAAGCATAGTTCTCAAAAGTTAGTTTGACATAACAGAAAAAGTTTCCAGATGTTGAATTTGATTAGAATAGGTCAGCTGTATGTACAAAAAAACCCTTTTGTGTGTTTACAATGTTTCAGTATGCCTGGATCTTTGAAATAATTTATTGTGTGCTTACATAGTTCTTGAGAGCTTTGTAAACTAGAACCCTTCACACAGATTTGAAAACATGTTAAGCATTGATATTTATTTATGCATTTTTCTTTCCTAATCTAGTAGTTATTGTATAGTAAAATACATTCTCATTGTTAGATCTAGTGGCTGTGATCCAAGTATCTTGCTTAGATTCATCCAAAGTCTGCTTAATAGATTTTTCTTCATTTCTTTCCCTCTTTTTATTAGAACCTTATTCATTTTTAATAATAATTATTCATATTTATTTTATTAAATTATTAAATTGTTTTATTAATTAAATTATTCATATTTAAATAATTTACATAGCTGCCCATCTCATGAACAGAGGATAAAAACTAAAACAACACAATGTAAACATCCAATAACAACAATAATTATGATTTTTTTTTTTAATTTACTTAACAACACTTATAATCTGCCGCAGTCCCAGAGAGTCTGGATGTTATACAGCAATAAATATGAACCAGAGCAAAAAAATCAACATCGCAATAAAAGCATAATGAGAAACCAAAAATAAATTCAAGACAAGTACTTGCAACAAGTTATCTGGGCCAAAGACTCACTAGAATAAAACTGCTTACTTTTTGCAGCATCAGCAAAGTGGAAGCTGAATGTACTTCTGTGAGAGGGTGTTCCCCAAAATGGAGGCTATCACTGTCAGCCTTTCAAGGTAGACTAGTTCATGAAACAGACACCACAAAGATTATTGGAACTCTGTTGTTGTAGGCTACAATAACAGAATCTTGAAAGCCTGATAGTTTCTAACCCCCTCCTCTTTCTCAAGCTGAACTGATGTATACTTAACTGCTCTTGCATTCCTTATTCAAGATTATCTTCATACTCATCTACAAGAAAAGATGGTAAGCCTTTTCTCCTACAGAAAAGGCTTACAATCTGGCCACACCCCATGTACTTTGAAAGGAGAGAAGATTTTCAGCAAGCAGTCTGTAGATGACTGGACTGGGTGAGCAGATTTGGTTCTGGCAAAGTGTTGCCTGATATATCCCAGTGCTGTGACATTTAGAGTTTTAAAAGTAGCAACCAGCACTAGAAGAGAGTCGCATTAACCCACTTCCATATAGTTGACAAGAAAGCTACATGGACATGAAGTCACCTGGAAGTTCAGGAAGGTATTATTCCACCCTCTGGAATGAGGTTCCCCCTGAAATTTAAATGGCTCCTACCCTACTGGTATATTGAAGGGCCTCAAAGACCTGGCTCTTCTCCCAGGCTTTTGGAGAGGATAACTGATAGCCCTCTCTTTCTGTTCCCTTCTGGGTTTATTTTCTTTGCCATCGTTGTTCGTCTGCCTTGTGCTGTTTTTGTGTGTGTGGTTTTTTTTCCTATTCTTCATTTTTAAATGTTTCAATGATTGGAAGCCTCCCAGAATCACTGAGAATCAGGCGACATATAAATTTTTGTTGGTCGCACAGTCAGTCAGTTGTTTAGACTGGATTTGGCATTTTTATCCATCTGTTGAGTCCTTTCCAAGGACCTGGGATAGGCAGATGTTGTTTGATGGTGTTAAAGGTATCGTCACATGACATAAGCTGTTGCAAGTAAAGCCACTTTTCCAGTTGACTGATGGTCTTCAAGTGGTACTTCAGATGTTTTGGGGTTGCACCCAAGGCACCTATTACTATTGGAACTATCTTTGTTTTCTTTGGCAGTTGTTCTATTTCTATTTGTAGGTCTACTAACCTTCTTCTTGACTTCAATGTGCTTGATGTTGTCAGCTTGAAGGATGCCCAGGTATTTGTAGTAATCTTCATCCAGACTCTTGATTTTATTTCCATAGGGCATCTTGATTACTTCAGTTTTCACTATTTTCCCCCTGTTGATGATAAGGGTAGGACGTTTATCCAGTCCAAACTCCACTGCACTATCTTGGCTGTATATTCGGACAGTGTTCAACGACGATTCTATTTCAGATGGTGTTTTTCCATACAGTTTCAGATCATCCATGTAAAGGAGGTAGGATAGCCTGGCAGATGTTTTTGATGTTTGATAGCCATGGCCTAAGTTGTTCAGTATTGTTGACAGAGGAATCAATGCAATGACAGACAGTAGTGGTGATAGTGAGTCTCCTTGAAAGATTCCTCTCTTGATATTAATCTTTCCCAGTCTGTCACCATTGACCAGCAACTGTGTCTTCCATTGTGCCATTTATCTTTGTGCAAAGCTTCTGATGTTTCTACTGACTCCTGTTATTTGTAGGCACTTGATTATCCAATCATGTGGCAGGGTGTGGAATGCCTTCTTGTAATCAATCGAAGCTACATTCAAGTTGGTCTTCCTTCTCTTACAGTTTTCCAAAATCATCTTGTCAATTAGGAGCTGATCTTTTGTTCCTCTGCTGTTTGGGCACTTTCCTTTCTGCTCAGAATGGAAAGAGCTTGTTTTTAATTAGATGCTATTGGACTGCATCAGCTACAACACCGATTAGCAATTTGAAAGTTGTTGGCAAGCAGAGAATTGGCCTGTAGTTGCCTGGTGCTGCCCCTTTTGGTGGATTTTTCATTATCAGGTAGGTTTTGCCAGATGTTAACCAATCTTCAATTTCACCTCCTTGCAGTATGTTGTTATACTGGTTGGCAGTGAGTGGGTGCAGAGCAGTCAGATGTTTCTACCAAAAACCATGCAGTTCATCTTCACCTAGTGCTGACCAATTCTTGATCTTCCTTGCCCTTTTCTCCACATTTATGTTGGCATTACAAGTTTTTTTCATTTCAGCTTCTTTTTTATTCTTATCCACCTCCTTTATCCAAGCTGCATTCTTGTTGTATTTCTTTGGGTTGTCCCGTAGCTGTACCCAGGACTGCACTCTTTCTTCTTTGTCAGGTGTTGACTCATTCATTGAAGTCTCTCCATTGATGGATTGGTAGAAACATTTCTGATTTGACTGAAATTGGAGATTCTGCCTTTTTTTTTTAATCTGCTTAACAGTCATTACTGACCCTGCAGTGACCACCCCCTAGCGGTTTTCAAGGCAATTGCATCTTTCTAGTTTCGGAATTAGACTTTGCCAGAGCCTAATTCCTAGAGCGTCAGCCCAGCTGGCAGCACAGGAGGCGGGATTTCCGTTGCTTTGCGCCCCTTTTTCGGACGAGCGCAGTTTCGCGCTTTTTTACCGGCAACTGTCCCGTCTCTCTGTGGAGTCGCTGCCAGCATTTTCCTCCCACCGGAGTGAGAGTGCTCATTTATCTACTTAGGTACGTTTTCGATCTGCTGAATTGGCAGAAGCTGCGGGTATAGAAACAAGAGCTCTGATTTGACTGAAATTGGAGATTCTGCCTATAGTGTGCAATTCAAGTATCATATCTGCTTATTTTTTTGGCTATGGCTGTTACAGTGGTACCTCGGGTTACGAACGCCCCTCCTTACGAATTTTTCGAGATACAACCAGCTCCGGCCCCAAAAATTTACCTCGACATGCGAACTCCGCCTCGAGCTACGAACCGGATCCGCGGCCATTTGCCCTGCTGCCACGCGGTCGCGGCTTCCTGTGGGCGAGATCGCGGTAGCAAGGAGACGTTCAGTGAGGCTTGTGGTGTGTTTTGTGGCGTTTGGAAGGTTTTTGGTGTGCTTGTCAGCATGGCTCCAAAGAAAATGCAGAGCAGGCTTGGCAAGAATGTATTTACATTGAACCTTATGGGGAAATTTGCCTTGTGGTGCGACCAAATTCGGAGGGCGGATTAACCGTATTTACATTGAACCTTATGGGGAAATTTGCCTCGTGGTGTGACCAAATTCGGAGGGTGGAACGGATTAACCGTATTTACATTGAACCTTATGGGAAAATTTACCTCGAGTTGCAACCAACTCGAGTTGCGATCAGAGTCACGGAACGGATTAAGTTCGTAACTCGAGGTACCACTGTATTTGCTGCTTTATTATTTCCAGTGCTGCTTTGATCTTCCTTGTTTCTAGGTGATATTTCTTGATCAGGTATTCTTTGGTCTTCTTGTTCTTCAACTTCTTTTCTTTTATCTGTTCTAGCTTGCTTACATCTGATCACAGCATGGTGATCTTATTTACCAACCTGATCTTCCATTTTGGTGGTGCACTGTTTGGCTTTTTTTCAATTTCGCATCCAAAATCAGTTATAACTGCAGCTGCGGTGTACATTAGTTGGTTTGTTTTTTGCAGTGAGCTGGTGCTTACATTTGGAATTACAGTATTGGCATCTTTTAATACTTGTGCTAGCTGTTTCTTTATAACAGGCTTCAGCTAGCATAAGTATTAAAAGATGCCAGTACTGTAATATCAAATATAAGTACCAGCTCATTGCAAGAAACAAGCCAACTAATGAGGTTCCCCCTGAAATTTGAATGGCTCCAACCCTACTGGTATTTCAAAGAGCCTTAAAGACCTGGCTCTTCACCCAGACCCTCTGGAATGAGGTTCCCCCTGAAATTCGAATGGCTCCCACCCTACTGGTATTTCAGAGGGCCTCAAAGGCCTGGGTCTTCGCCCAGGTTTTTGGAGAGGATGACTGTTGCGCCTTTCTTTCTGTTCCCTTCTGGGTTTATTTTCTTTGCCATCATTGTTTGTCTGTCTTGTCCTGTTTTTATGTATGTGGGTATGTGGGTCTATTGTTTTTACATGTTTTAACGATTGTAAGCTGCCCAGAGCCATTGAGAGTCAAGTGGCATATAATTATAATTATAATAATTATTATTTCTTTATACAGTAAGTTTGGATTAGTAAGAGGTGTGAACCTAGTCACAGCATCAATATCTCTACCACAAGTTTTTAAATACATATTATATCTTTTGACAGCTTCTGGTGGACTTGATCTCTTTTAGAAATTCTTTTCCTCCAGACCTTCCTTTCTAAGCCCTTTTACTTCTCTTTGTTTTTGCTGCTATCATAACACTATTCTTTCTATCCTACCTTTCTTAACTATTTTTGACTACCTCATTCTTCTTTGGTGCTTAGTTCAATCATTAACAAGCCTTTCTGGTGGCCTCAGTTATCTTTGACTAAGTAGTTCAGTCAATTCTGGTGGAAATTTCCATCACTAAAATACATTAAATAAGTTTAGAACTAAATTAACAGCTGATAGCTAGGCTTTCATGTTACAGCAAAACATCTGTAAATATTTGTTCTCAATAAAACATGGTTTTGATGAAAAATCAGTGCATGCATTCAAGTCACACAAGATAATGACATTGCTATATTCAGATTTTTTCCATAATTGGGTGGTTTATTTCCCCACATTATTATAACTAATGTGGGCCTTTCACAACCTGGTGTTCTCCAGATCTATAAGACTAGAGTTTCCAGAAATCCTTGACAACATTCTTGAGGAATCTGCGACATGTAATTCAATCTGTCTGGACAGCTCTAGATTAAACAGGGCTGATACAAATTTCAAAAAAGGGAAATATTTTAAAACATATTGAGTGCATATACCAGGAGACATTCCTAATAGAATGAGATCTGCATTTGATTGCCTAGCAGAATAGCTATTTCTAATGTCAATACAATTGACAATAAAAGTTATAGATACTGCATGTGTGTTATTTATATACTTTCTTATTGTGCTACAACAACTGTATTGTAGAATATATTACAGTGATTTGTAGTTTGTATGATCGTTTATAGAATTCTTTATTATCTGACTCTGAATTTGCAAGTATTTCAACCCATCCTGACCAAGGCAAAATCATCCTAAACAGTTCAAATAATTACTGGTTATTAGTGATCACAAACTTCTTTGAACTCCTTTTGCTTAAAACTTCATGCCATCTACAAAAGCTGTAATGTTAATGAGATGCTTGTCCAGTCCAATTGTTTCAGTGTTTCCAATTATAGCTCATAGTTTCCACTTTGCTTTTCAGCAGCAGTTTAACAATTCTGCTGCTGCTGCTTTATGGAGTTAATTCAGTATGTTTGCAACCGATTAGTTTGGAGTATCAGAATTTTGTGCAAGAATAAGTCTAGCTGACAATTGACAGTTCATTCTCTGCAGAATTAGTTGAGTTTTTCCTCACAAAATCTCTGAAATTCAGATGAGGATAGAAGAAAATCTCCTGATCTTTCTACTCTTAGCTTGAAGCTTGCAGTGGACTAAAAAAACAACAAAACCCTTGCCTTCAACAATTTAGAGCTCTGCACTGAAGCTTGCTATAGCTCTTCATTTGTGACTGAGAAGCACAGAGCCAGAATTAATGCCAGGGTTGGGGGGGGGGGGGGGAAGGGCTTTGTTCACCTCCCCCATCCTCAGTATTTCCAGATTCAGAGAAGACAGGTCCCTTTCTTTAACAATAGAAAGGGATTCGTATGAGGATGAAATTATTAAATCCTGTGAGATTTGAAGAAACCTTGTTTTATGTGTTTTGCTAATGATTCATCAAGAGAATAAGACAGGAAGCCCACAGCTTTACAATAATTCAGAGGTTAATTTGCACTTAAAGAGCTTCTTCTGGTAGAGTCAGTCCTATGTCTCTCAGGATTATTTATCCTGGCCAGCAATAGCTTTCCAAATCTTGGAGATTATTTCCAGTACTTTTGCTGCATATAGTCATCATGGGCCCTTTTCATAGCTTTGATGCATATACTGCACCAATATTGCCACTGCTTCCTTATTTACTTCTAGTCTTAGTCTGGAAGGGAATCTACAAGGCATATCTGGGAATGATGTTGCTTGTGAAGTAAAGCTTATCCAAGTACTTAAGTCAGAGTGGCTGTAATTTTTCTGTCATTTATTTTATTGGAGTGTACTTCAGCATAACAGAAAATAAAATAGATGTAACCTCTTATTGTGCAGTTGGAGATAATAGACTATTAGATTTTACTTCCAATAATTTTGATAACTTTAGAAAAATATTGTTAAAAATATCCTGCCTTTGTTAAGAGTGAAGCAGGCTTTTCTAACAGTTTGTTGCAAGATAGATTCTGAATATTCCTTTTTTTCTTTAAGGCCAAAACATGGAAATAAGGAGAAAAATCTTCTGTAATGAAGGTTTTTCAAGTTGTAGATCCTACTATTATATGAAAGATGTTTTTCTAGCAGTCAAACATGCTTCTGCTAACTACTTCAAACTGGACAAATATTTGAAAATTATGATTTGTGAGAAAGGTAAACAAAATAAATATCAATCAGAAGGGTGCTTCAGGAAATATCTGCAGGGATTGCTTGTGTGAAGCTGGATGTTGGATATACAAAAAAACTTATCTGAAAAGAATAAATGAGAAATGATGGGAAGTTCTAAGACCTCGTGAAACTTTTGTAGATGTAGATTCATATAATGTGGCATTACCATACTCATGAGAGCAAGAGTATATACCACATCTCTGTCACATATCCAAAAATATATATAACTTCCATTGTTTGTTTTCTATACTGAATACAAGAAACCTGCCTCTCATAGTGGTAGACTGATACATCATGAAGTACCCTGATATTAAGGGGATGGCTAAAGAAAGTGTTCATCATCAAAGTTAAGCAACCAGTAATCAGCTGTGAGATATATCATTCTAATTTAACTGCTGTTTGATTAGCAGAAGCACATGAAAGTGCTTTGTGTACAATATTCTTAGGGATATTTTTGTCTTTACTAAGTGACCTCTGAGCTTTTCCAGGTTCTTGTTCTTTGTGCTACTGTCAAATGTCTCTGACTGCCACTTAGGACTATTTGTGTGATAACATCAAGGAATTCATTAACAATATTCCAGTTGTTAGAAAACTTTTCCATCTTCTCTGGAATGATATAACCATTTGAACCATTTTCAAATTTGTACTAATAACCAATTAAGACCTTTGAAATTGTTGGATAGCATAGCCTTCTACTTGGTTAAATATATGTAAAATAGCAGGAATCAAGCTTAAGTCAAGATATTTTACCTTTACACGTCCCTACCTTTTTCGAAAATGTGGTTTTAGAACCTCTTGCAAAATTTGTAACAAATCAATGGAATTATAGGAGTGGGAGGAAAGCATAAGGTTTTTTTCTAGCATTGATATATTTTACAGAGAGATCAAGAATTGCTACTACTAATCTCATTTCATTAATACATGAGTTTGATTACTCTATAAATTGGAGTATTTATAGCAGTAATTTTGACATATAAAGTTGTATGAAGTTTAATAAAAGTTAGAGATACTTAACATATAACACTGCACATGTATTATGTTATATACTTTTTATATATTTTAATTTTGGAGGATTTTAATTTTTTCTGACTTTGTTTTTCTTGGTATAGGAATTTTCAGGAAACTTTTACAACTATAAATTGAAATTATTTGTTTTCATGCATGCAGAAGATCTACAGAGAAGGTATAAAAATCAAACTTCCAAGTCTGATTATTTGAGAGGTTTTCCACACTTATTTCATTACAGTATTTTTAACAGTTTTACAGGTTATTGAATGTGTTTCTTTGGCAAAGGCTTGTGAAATTTTCATTGTACAATTACCATACATTCAAGCTTACCATTTTGCTTTAGCTTTGGTCCTTCAGGAACAACTTTCAGAATTCATCTCCTCTTTGGGCTCCACTTGAAAGTTATTATTTGATCTCAACCAAATCCTGCAAATGTTTGAATCCTTGTTTGTATGGAGAACATACATGGACTTAGTTTTTATGAACTTAAAATGAGGTTAATACCTCCTCCCCCAATGTTCATGTATATTGGACACCTAGGAGAATGTTTAATAATGGATATTTGTATCATCTTGCTATTAGAAATAGCACATGGTATAATCTTATTGTTGCCATATTTTGGTAATTAACGTTGTTAATATGACTCTGTATCAATAACTGAATGTTAAAGTTGTATATGTTCTTAGCTATGACTTTAGCATTTGGAATCTATCAAGGCATAAAGAACTTTGGATTTTTGAAGTATAAGTGCTGGATTAAAAAGAAAAACTTTCAAGCAATTTGGCCAGAGCCTTTGTTCTGTATGTAACATAATTTTACAGGGTTTTTTTTCTTTTTTCCTTTTCCATTTTTATTATTGTGATACTTAATTTTGGGGTACCATTTACATGCTTGCTTCTTTTGTGTTCTGTTAATAATCAAAGCTTTGCTTTTTTTCAGCAAGTTCTGTAAAACCAAAAGCTAAAATGAGAAGTTTAAATGTTCCAAAGGTACATGGAAGTATAGCCTAAACATATTAACAAATGCTTAAAAATGCAGAGGAATATCCTACATTTTTCAAAATTGTACTTGTTTTGGTTTTTTGGCATAGTTTTCAATAAGATTGAATGTTTGTTTTTATTTCTGCAGTATGTGGAGGGAAATGATTCAGTTCTGCTTGCTGAATGTGAAATTATAGTGTATAAATTACTTATGAAATATTCCAGTGTACATCTGAGCTTTGGAGGAAAAAATGCAGCAGGATACCTTGCTGCAAGCCTGCTGTAAAAAAGAATTGGTTGACTAATTCAAACCAATGTATAAATTCAGTCTCTGATTCACCCCATTGCTTTTTGGCCCATGTTCCCAGGTCAGAATGCTGCAGAGGTGGTAGTGATTTCAGCTGTCAGGATTCCTCTCCAATAGTAGCTTTTGTTTTGTTCCCTTCTGTAATTCCCAACATCTGTGGTAAAGAGGTAGAGATCCAAGTTATACGTATGGTGTTGCCCGCTTGTACTAAAGAGTACTAAAGATAATTGTACTTTATAATTGCATGATGTTTGTATAACGCAGTGCCATAGCAAAAAGAGCCACCACTGCATTCTGTTAGCTTCTCATCAACTCAGGGTCTGTTACTTCATAACATCTCTCCTGGGTATAAGCAACATCTGAAATCAATATGTTCTCTTTGGACTATTGGTTATGTAAAGGAAGTATATTACCTCTTTCTCGTCTTGGTTTTATCATGTAAATTTTAGTAAAGTTAATATTGTACCCTGAATCTAGATAGAAGAAAAATATTTCTAAACATGCATGAAGTCTTTGGATTCTAAATTACGTTAATATTTAATTCTGAATTTTCAAAATTATAATCCAGTGATGGTTTAATAAACCAATAGAGAAGTTCTCACAAAAGCTTAATGCAGCAGTAGTACATTTATTTGGCAATTGATTCTTCTGTTTATCATGTCTGGCAGTTTCCTTTCCAAGAAACATTATAGATAAGATTGATCATTGTAGAGATAACAAGGAGCCCTACGTGGATTGTCTTGTGGGAATAGCTACATTCTCCGACTATGTCTGTTAGGAAGTTGCTGAGACAAAAATAATCCAATTGCTTCAAGATGTGGTCATAATGAAAATGAGCCTTGGCCTCTGCTTTTGTCCTGAAACAGATTAACCACAGTTGTTCATAGGCTTGCTAATAGGATGGAAGATACTGCACTGTCAGCCAAAACTGAGGAACTCCTTTAACCTTAGTAATTTTAAGGAATTTAAGAGAGCCTTATTTACAGATTAAGGCATCTTCCCCCATTGTGGAGGAGTATGGAGATAGCCTTGAAGAAAATATGCCACAACTTTTAGGAAAACATGAACTTAGTCTGGAATGAACTAGGAAGGCATGAGAGAGAAACTCAAGTTTGCCTCCCCTTGACTGTCTTTGGTATAATATGTTTAACAAAAGGAAGGGAGGGAGGGAGGGAAAGAGAAACACTTTCAGGCTTTCACAATTCTGCGATTATAGCCTATATCACCTACTTTAGAATTTTAGTATTTCTTGTCGTGTCTGTTTCCTGATTTAGTCTACTTTGAAGGGCTGACACTCAGTCTGATGCTTTTGTCATGCATTGAATTATAATCACTCACTATAGTCACCCGATTGCTGGAGATGAGGAGGAGTTCTATTCCAGTACAGCTAGAGGACAGAAACTTTGAGAAGACTGAATTAAGATTCAGGGATAAAGAAAGACTGATGCAATGAAACAAACTGAATTTGAATCCTGGCAAGGCAAAGTTGTTATTTGTCCAGAAATAGTTTTGGTGGCAACATTGGCTCTGGAGAGGGTCACATCCCTGTAAAATAGGCCTGTGATTTACTAGTTCTCTTGGATTCACAATTTCTAGCTCAGTAGCAGGTAGAGATCATGTCCAGAAAGCCTTTTTCAGCTTTGGCTGATGCATCAGTTGCAACCCTTTTAGAGTAGGAGGTCCTGGTGACAGTTATTCATGTTCTCATTACTGGTAGTCCCACTATATTTGGGACTGCCTTAGAGGATTACTTGGAAACTTCAGTTAGTGCAGAACATGGCAGTCTGCGTCATTAGCAAGTGAGAGACATAGCAGGATTATACTATATTGTGGGCACTGTGTTGGTTGCCAGTGTGTTTCTGAGTACAATTCTGAATGTTGTTTTTGACCTATGAAGCCATATATGCTTTGCGTCTATATTACCTGTGGGACCTTCTTTTCCAAATGGAGTCTGCCTGCTCTGTCGATCTGCCAGGGAAGCGATGCTTCAGGCCCCTGTCCTCTGGATATAAAAGGGGTGTGTGCTCAAAAGTAGACTTTTTCTGTGGTAGCCTGATATTTTGGAACATTCTACCCCCAAAGTCTGGATGGTCCCCATTTAGATAGTTAATCACTTGTAAAATAAGATGCCCATTTTATGAAAATTATAAACCCTCCATCTGCTTATTACAACCATTCTCTCACATACAAATGATTCTCTCAAAGAAAATACAAATTAGACATACATTTCCCTTGCTTCTAGCAAAAAGAGCAAGCAAGAAAAAAAAACAGGACAAGATGAGGTAAGAGAAGGGGAAGGAAAGAGAAGAACAATGCTGGATGGAAATGAGGGGGGAAGAGGAAACAGTGGATGAAAAATAGAAGAGAGGTATTGTTTAGGGTTTTTCTTTTTCCAAAAAAGATTACAATTCAGGGATGCTACAGCCATTGCTGTAGCATCTTGTTTTTCTCTGAATAAAAGGACCTCCCCCACCATTCATAGGCAATTGCTAGTTGTGCTTAAAGCTTTAGGTTTGTATCAGGGGGAGAGCCATATTATCATTTAGAAAGTGTGTGAAGTGAGAAATTCTGGTGCATTGAAAAATTAGGTTTGTTTGTTTTTCTGCAGTAGATAAGTACATAGATGGAACTGCACAGAAAGCAGGAATCATGAAGAAGCTTGGTGTGGCAGGGTGAATTTCCCTGATGGACACAGTATGATGTAATGGTCTCAAGGCTAAAAGGTTTTTTGTGTGTGTGCCAAAACCAGGTTCAGTGCCACATCAATACCAAGAAACTTTATGCCTGAGTAAAACACCTGGATGCAGGCATGTCTGGCTTATAACTGAAAATATATAAAAAACAGAAATATTAAACAACAGAGATGAGGTTCTTGGATATTCCTAGAGTTGTTTTTGTATGGTGTGGACTAGACATACTATGTGTATCAAGGAAGAGGTGAAGGAGGAATCTACATTTGAAGACCCAGCAGGATGAAGCAGAACTACTGAGCAGACTGGCTGGTGGAAAAGGCTGCAGCTTTTGGAGGACAGACCAGACATCAGTAAGAATAGCTTGACAAAGGTGGCAGAATACAAGAAAGCCAAGAAAGTTACTTTTCCCTCTTTCCATTCCTACCCGCCCCCCCAGCATTTTCCAGTGTGAGCTGCAGAGTGCATGCCGGAAGTGCCCCTGGAGAATCGGTCTGCAGGCTTCAGTGTGTTGGAAGCTGGTGGCCGTTTGTGAGGCTTTGCAGGAGGAAGGCTGGGCTGAGAGTAAATAGAGGGCCTGTGGGTAGGCTCTGCCAGCACTGGGCTCACCTCCACCCTTCACTGAAGCCCACAGGCCAGTTTTCCAGGAGTGCTTCCAACATGCATTGCAGAGTGCGTGCTGCATCTCCAGGAAGCCTGCTTCCCTCCACTTCCTCCAGTTCTGCCACCACTCAAACAGTGCGTCCCACACAGCCTCCACCTTTGCCCAGGGAGCTTCCACTGCCTCTCCTGCCTCACCCAGTAATGGAGAATGCCGCACCTCACTGTCCTGCTGCCTCTTCCCAGGCTAGGCCTGGCAAGCTCCCTTCCTCCACCCTGTCACGCTCACTGCGCACATCCCAGAGCTGTACCCTTGCCCAGCGCCTGGATGCTGGGCCAGCAGCAGGAGGAAGAAGATGGCAAAAGTCAGCAGGGGGCAGCAGGGGTAGGTGGCAGAGTGCAGGGCAACCAAAATGGTGGAGATGGGCGGGGAGATAGGGGAGTTAGGGGAGTTGAAGCGAAGGTGAGCGCGGCAGGGCAGGAGAAGTGTGAGGTCCTCACCTAATGACAGTGCTGTCCTGGCCTAATGACCACAACTGGGATTACTGGAGCTGCCGTTGCTAAGCATTGTGGTCATGTGATGTTTCACCTAATGACCACATTACTTAGCAACAGAAATTCCGGTCCCAATTGTGGTTGTAAGTCGAGGACTACCTGTATCATCTTCTCTTAAAATACAACAAATGATCTCCTCTTCTCATATCCCATCTCTTATCTGTAAGCAAATCCTTAAAGCCTTGTCATTTCAGTCCTGATGTCAGCCATAGTCCATTAAGGTTACCAGAGATAACAAAGCATCTATTTTAACCTTGATTAAATAAACCAACTTTATATTCCTTCCTTTTACTTCTAACAATCTTGATCTTTAGTCCATTCAAATAATGTCTTAGCGCTTGATTTCTTTTCATTTTTTCTTTGTCTCTTCGCACAAAATTCTTCAAAGCTTTAGCAAGTCTCTTTTGTAAATCCAATATAGGAAAGTTATCCAGGTCACTCTTTTGGTTGTTATTTGTATATCCCTTTTAATTATTAAGACATTAGCTAGTTTCTTTTGTATGTCCAGTGTAACATCTTTTTCCACGTCATTCTTACAGCCTGTTATTTTTAAATAATTCCAAAATCTTAATTCAATTTTATGTAGACCCTTAGTCTGTTTGTAACTTTCTAAAATCAAAGTTCTAATCACCTTTTTGCTGTTTATTCCCAAAAACATTTTTTAAGTCCTTAAATTTGTATTTAAAACTTCTTTTGCTAAAAATGGAAGGAAACTCACCCAGTGCTGTAAAATTTGTTGATCCAAATGTTCCTAATAGTTGAAAAACAGTTAACAAACAATTCCCAAAAGTGATTAGAAAAGGAAGTATCTGAACCCAGTGTTCTTTCAAAGGCACCAACCACGGTTTGAGCAAGATGGCTATTCCCTCATCTCCCAGAGCTCTAAACCCACCAGAGACTGCTGTCTTGTGTCTCCTTGTGAGGAGCAACTGTCTGGAGCACTTGACTTTAAGTCTGCTCCTTGTCCGGAGAGGACTTACTAAGAGCTGGTCTACTCGCCGGCTCTTCATTCCCCCAGTTGTTGGCTCTGCTTTTCACAGAGCCATTTCAGTCTGCCATTTCTTCCCCAGAAGTTTGAATATTACTAATTTTCTGTAAGAGTTGCATTACTGTCTGGATCAAATAATAGCTCTTAATCATGTACTGTGTGCATAGAAAACTTTTTTTTTTTTTTACAAATAAGTTAATAAGCCATAAGACAGATAAGCCAAAGGTTCTAACTTCTAACATAAAAAAGCAACTTTGTAAAGCTTCCCATGGCTTTTACCATAGGTATTTCGTTGAAGTAAAGCAATCTGTGAAACTGAAGGCTGCATATAGGATTGGAGTAAGCCAGAGGACATTGGAGTAAGACTGTCCTAACACAGCGCTAGCCAAGAATGCAAGTTTTGTTCAGTACATAGTCATGGTTATAGAATGCCCTTGGCACACTAGCTGCAGTTCTACATTAAAGTTGTTTATAGTGTTAAAATGATATAAAATGCTGGTTTATTAATTCTCAAGGCTTTTTTCCCTCTTCAAAAGCTGAAATCATAATGTCATAGTTGTGAAGATCTCAGTTGTGAAGATTAAACCATCTGTAATTATAGAAATCTTAACTTTTAGGAAATGTAAGAATTTTATGACAGGATTACAGGTGGCTTTAATTTTAAAGTGAATATTAACAAAATTCTGATAGTTGATTTATTTTAATTGGTTATAAAATCATATAATAAAAGGATTGGACATCATCTGGTCCATCTACTGCAGGAGTCTACTATTATAGCATACCCAAAATATGGCCATCCACCCTGTGTTTAAACACCTTAACTGAAGGAAAATGCATAACCTCCCTCTTGAGCATCTCTTACTGTTAGGAAATTTTTCCTGATGTCTAATCAAAATCTACTTCATCGTCATTAAATCCATTGTTTCTTGCCCCGTCTTCTGGATCAGTTCTTCCCGGCCTTCTGTTGATAGCTGATGTTGAGATACTTGAAGACAGCTAGCATGTCTCCCCCACAGTATTTCCTTCTCTAGGTTAAACATACCCAGCACTTCCAGGATTTCTTCATAGGTGTTTCCTTCCAGGTCCCTTATGTTGATGGATCTCCTCTGGAAATGTTCCAGTTTGTTATGACTATCATAATCACATTACCATCACAAAGACTGGTTTTGTTTTTCATAACATGCTGATAATAGCAATTAGATATAATTTTAATCTATATTAAGAGATTTCTTTGTAAGTAAGATCCAAACAAATGAATCCCAATTCATTACATAGCTGATTTATTACATTCATATATTGTCGTGAAGAAAATCTATGTAGTTGCTAAGAGTCGACACTGGCACATAATCAGTGAATCAATATCAGTCCTATCATGACCTCTAAACATGAATCTTTTTGAAAGGATCAGTCAAATAAGATTGTATGGAGCCTTGGTAAGGTTGCTTGCCTGAAATCTCAGATTTATTCAGAAATTCAGGAGCAGATCTCTATCTCCTATATTTTCTGAGCCCACAATCCAAACATATAACTTCTACCAAGAGGGAGAGAAACACAGAATCAGAAAAAGTTCAAGGCTTTAAAGTCAGGCTTCTTGAAAGAAAATGGTTATTATATACTATTATATAGTAGACCATATCTAAACTGCATGACATTGTCCAGTGATGACAATATTGGAATAAGTCTTTGTCATCCATTCCCTTAAAGGTAAGTAAGGTGTCTGAGGACAAATGGTTATGGATACCCAACCTCCTTCAATATAGCAACATCCTGTATCAACTGCCAGTTTGATATCCTATAAAAATGTAAATTTAAATTTATAAACCAAGTAAAAGAAAATAAACCACACAATAAAATGTCAGAACAGCATTAAAACTGAGGACAAAAATACAGTTTTAAAGCATGACAATGCATGAAAAAAGTACAGTGGTACCTCAAGATACGAATTTAATCCGTTCCGTGACTCTGATCGCATGTCGAATTGGTCGCATTCTGAAGCACGTTTTCCCATAGGATTGAATGTAAATACGGTTAATCCGTTCCACCCTCTGAATTTGGTCGCATTCTGAAGCACGTTTTCCCATACCGTTCAATGTAAATAGGGCTAATCCACCCTCCGAATTTGGTCGCATCCTGAAGCACATGTCCCAGGCGCAGCGGAGAAAAAGGAAGTGCTAATCAAATCTTTCCTTTGTGCATAGCCCTTGGCGCGCCCGACAAAAGCACAGTGAAAGCAATGGGGGGAAAGGCTTATGTGGCGCGTGCGCGCACGCACACCCCACTCATTCCTCCCCTCTTTCCTTCTGCAAGCGCACGCACACCCCACTCATTCCTCCCCTCTTTCCTTCTGCAAGCACACGCACACCCCACTCATTCCTCCCCTCTTTCCTTCCGCGCGCGCACGCACACCCCACTCATTCCTCCCCTCTTTCCTTCCGTGCACGCACGCACACCCCACACTCATTCCTCCCCTTTCCTTCTGCAAGCGCACGCACACCCCACTCATTCCTCCCCTCTTTCCTTCTGCAAGCGCACGCACACCCCACTCATTCCTCCCCTCTTTCCTTCCGCGCGCGCACGCACACCCCACTCATTCCTCCCCTCTTCCGCGCGCGCACGCACACCCCACTCATTCCTCCCCTCTTTCCTTCCGCGCGCGCACGCACACCCCACTCATTCCTCCCCTCTTTCCTTCCGCGCGCGCACGCACACCCCACACTCATTCCTCCCCTCTTTCCTTCTGCAAGCTCACGCACACCCCACTCATTCCTCCCCTTTCCTTCTGCAAGCGCACGCACACCCCTCATTCCTCCCCGCTCTTTCCTTCCCCGCACGCACGCACACCCCACTCATTCCTCCCCCTTTCCTTCGCAGTGAAAGCAATATCAGGCGCTGGGGGGCTTCCCCACGCACCCACCCACCCCCGCGCTGATTCCTCGCCAAAGGAAAGAGCAAATTTCCCCATAAGGTTCAATGTAAACACAGTTCTGAAAATACAGTATGCATTTTATTTTTAAACCACAAAAACATGAAAAAAAGCACAGTATGAAGAGGGAGAATGGGGTGGGGAGGCAGTTATTGTTTGGAGGGAGAGTCCCCCTCCAAAGGGACTTCGGGGAGATCTCCTTCAGGGGTTTCCTCTCTTCTTTGCCTCTTAGCTGCAAAGCCTTATTCTTGCCAAGCCTGCTCTGCATTTTCTTTGGAGCCATGCTGACAAGCACACCAAAAACCTTCCAAACGCCACAAAACACACCACAAGCCTCACCGAATGCCTCCTTGCTACCGCGATCTCGCCCACAGGAAGCCGCGACCACGTGGCAGCAGGGCAAATGGCTTTTCCTTTTCCTTTTTCCTTTCTCCATAGCGACAAAAGCACAGTGAAAGCAATATCAGCGCACAGCCGGGAGCGGGAGCTCCCCCCCCCCTCAGATTTCATTAGCAGTTCCTCTTTCTGCATTGCTTTCCTTGGGCTTTTGTCCTCCCGCTCAGATTTCATTAGCACTTCCTCTTGGAAGCCGCGACCACGTGGCAGCAGGGCAAATGGCCGCGGATCCGGTTCGTATCTTGAGGTGGAGTTCGCATATTGAGGTAAATTTTTGCGGCCAGAGCTGGTCGTATCTTGAAATTTTCGTAAGATGGGGCGTTCGTATATTGAGGTACCACTGTATTTGCCAATTGCTGAAATGAGTAAGTATAGAGAAAGCCAAGGAGATTGGAAATTAAGGTTTGCTAGACAACCCATGACCCGTTGGGTCATCATTTCAGAGATATTTCCTTACCTAAACAGAGAAACAGAATGACCAAGGTGAAAAAACCAGTGGGAGTGTGACCGCCTTACAACTTGCTGCCAGCTTCCCCATTGACTCTGCTTATGGGAGACTGGCAGGGAGCATCAGAAATCTCCCTCCCTCCCTCCCTCCTCTCACTTCCTTCCGTGCTGGCTTCTTCATTGAGTTTCTGGTAAGCAGTTCAAAAAGAGAATCACATGACCACGGCTGACCTGCACATGCTGAGAGTGCAGAGGGACTGGCAGAGTGCTTGGGTTGGAGAGACTTACCTGAGCAACTTGCAACCTTCCCTTCAAGGTTCCCCATTAACTTTCTCCCTGCAAGCTTCCCAGGCAGGAAGTTTTAAGTCCAAAGCCAGTAGGCAAGTAAGTGGCTGCTGCTGGGTGGAGAACAGAGCAAGAGAGTGCGCAAGTGGCTGGCGTGGCAGGAGCACAGAGGGACTGGTGGAGAGTGCATGAGTGCGGGACCCATTGAGTTGTGGGAAGCTGTCAGAGACAGTTTAAAAAGAGGGTCACATGACCACGGTGACTGGTGCGGTGAAAATGCAAAGGGACTGGCAGAGTGCATGGGTTGGGGAGACTTACTCGAGCAACTTGTGACCTTCCCTGCCAGGTTCTCCATTGACTTTCTTCCTGCAAGCTTCCCACAAGTAAAGATTTTGCTAGTCGTAAGGTGGCAAGGATCGTTGGCAATCAATATCAGTTCCTTCCGGCTTCCTCATTGACTTGTGAGAAGCTGTCAGGGAACATTGGAAATGTGGATCATGTGACTGTGGCTGACTGTGGCAGCACAGCAGCAGCGCTGAACAGCAGCAGCAAAATGGCGCTGAATTGGCAACAACTTTCTAAAATTTCATTCCCACAGGAGTCATGGGTCTGTACATTCTGTAAGTTAGCCCATTTGAGGTACCTTGGTTGGAAAATTGTTGCCCTACAAAGAACTGTTTCGCTCAGTTAAAGGTTATAGAGATCGTTTTAGTAGCATATAGATGAGGAAAGACTGAGGTGAATGTGTATAGACTGTAAAGACTGGTTCTCTGTTGTCCTAGAGTGCACATATGGAATAATGATCTTAAGTTACTGGAAATGTTAGGAAAAACTTTAACAATAAGCAGTTTAGCAGTGAAACTAATTACCAGAGTAATAATTGATACTCTTTCACTGGACATTTTCAAGCAGATGCTGTTGAAGATGCTTTAATTTAAATCCTTGCATTGAGCAGGGTATTGGGCAACTCTTTCAATTAAGCATAATAACCCCTTCCAACTCAATTCTGTGAGAGCAGAGCTAATACATTGGTAAGAAGTTTCACACAGTGCTGCTTCTGCTAAACCCCATCTTGGGTCACCCTCCCCCCTGGAAAGCAACGTTGCTTCTCCAATGAAACATAGAACAGTGCTGTTCTTGCCATGTGAGAGGTAGCTATGTATTGGGGTGATGTATGCTGTCTAGAGCTGCTGGAGGCACTGAGTGTGTGGGTAGAAGCACTCCAGGAACCCAGTTATCCCATGGGGGGGGGGTGCCTATTTCTGGTTTTGTTATATGGTTGGAACAGTCTAACCCAGGGTTGGGCCAGTATGAGTTGGGGGAAGGGAGGATCTCTGGGGAGTTAGGGGCAGGCCAGACATCTCTGGAGTGACAGGTAGGGCGAGGTATGGTGGGAGACTGGGGGTAGGCCATGGTCCTGTCCCAGGTCATTGAGGGCCCAATGCATGACAGTGATCTGGTTTACTTGTTGGAGCAGTGGTAATGTGATATGGAACTGGGAGAGACTTGTTACTCCCCTGTCATGGTTAGGTCACTCTCTGGTAGCTCTGAAGTTCTTTGGTGCTATCCCCCACAGCAGAGAGGTTGGACCTATTCAGTCACTCTGCCCCAGATGACTAAAGTATGCCATTGGGTTCCAGAGAGAGTTTGGGGTTCTTCCTGATGGTCTGCTGCACAGCCTACCTTAAGCCCTGGTCATTGCAATTTGGGGGTCCTCTTGGATTTACACTTCTGTTCTTAGACGAAAAGGGAACGCCACAAGGTTCTCCTTCTCTCCACTAAAAGGAGAATTTCAGAATTTCTTGGGGCAGGAATAGGCAAGGCTTCCTATCCTTTCCCAGTAGCCAGACTTAATATCACAGTCTTCTCACAGTGGGAAAGCAGGTCATTGAGATATGGGGGCAATGTATTGGGAGCATGCTAGAAGACCTGTTATTGGGTCGGGGCTGAAAATTTAATAAAACTAATTTAATCACACAGTACTAAGAAGCTGCAATATTCCTTAGCTTTCCTCTTAGTAAAATCAGATTTTTGAGGTTTTTAAAGTGATCCTATGAATAAAAGCAAAATAATTGCCTGTCCTTTTTTTAAAGCTGTCTTATAACTTAGCTTAATTGAATATAAAGGTAGAATTTCAGTTATACAATTTCCCACATCTGCATGTCTGCCTATGGTGTTTTCACAGAAAACATTGGGAAATTGTCACTTTTAAATATTATGACATATGTAACATTAATTGTTGTGATTCGAGTATCCTCAATTGTTAAGCCTGGTTTTAATGGACAGCAGAATCTTAATACAAGTGTGCATTGTTACAAACACTGCAGCAGTGTGTTCAATCTTCCTGGAGCTCCAAACCCAGTGTTAAAATCTGATACTTCTCAATACATACTAAGGCTGTGCAACACTTTGGATTTAATGACAAAAAGTGCTTTAGGGTGTGTTGGGGTGTTCATGTACTATTTTCTATACCTCATTGAAGCAGCCAACTCTGCAGCTGTAGCTCAATCCTGGGAAAAGATATGTTTGCTTTAAAGAGTTGCAGGCAGATACTATGTGCATACCTCCACACTCTTGAAATACTCTTTTACCTTTGAATCTGAAGTGCTGCATAGCTGTAATACATTTTTTTACAACATGTTTTGCAAAGTGCATCAAGGAAAATGGAAGGTGAGCCCATGACCTAAAGAACTGTGTACAAGGGGCCATGTTTTATTTCAGAGATGGGTTGAGAAAGAAAAATGTTTTTATTAGAGGTTTGCACACTTCATTGCTTATGTAAGCAGTATGAACACAGGTAAGGTCCTGTTATGCTGAACTGGGTATAATTTGTGGTAAGGCAGGAAATAAGTATTTGTAACCGTGTTTTCCTTGCTTCCAAAAGCAGGTTTGTTCCGTTCAGATAAAACTTGTGCTTGTGAGATTGAACGCATTTGGTAGCAGTCTTTTTGCATGACTTTTTCTGCTGTTTCATCCTCTACTCACCTTGGCTCCAGGCAATACCCCAAAATAATTTACAAAGCTACTTTGCAGAGCCTGAAAAAACACTTTGCTGCCTAATGAGATTTAGGGATGTGTATCTGGTGCCTATCCAAGTTTATTAAGCCAGAATTTGATCATCTAAATACAATTCACTGTCTTTGAGAATCCTTTTGGTTACAGTGTACAGTAATATGTTTCCTGGCCATCTAGTTTGTTTTCCTGCAAAATATTATGGGATTTTAAAATTTTGCTATTGGCCAGTAGTTTTCCATCTTAAGCAAACTCTTCCCATATTTATTTATTTAATTTATTTATATTTCAAATTTGGTCACTGCCCTAGGAATTAGTTTTTATTACCTCATCTAGCAAGGAAATGTTCTTGGATGAAAAATCAGGTTATGAAGGTAATGGTAGAACTGTAGAGATTTGGTGTTGCTTGATGTGGAAAGAGTGTCCCAACTTCTTTTCTGCAATCTTGGAAAACTTCTCTATACTACTTCTGATCTTCTCATTAAGAAATCTCCAAGAAACTTTTGAGGGATTCTGCTGTTCTCTGGACATAATTTCAGTACTCCTACAGTAAAAAGTATCCTTTGATCCAATCACTGTTATTTCTTGTAAGATTAAAGTCAGATAGTTGATTCTATGATGTTCTGCTGGCCAGAAAAAGACACATGAGAGCTTGCACATTTTTCTTTCAAATTTCATATTTTCAAATCTAGTTCATGATTTTCCATTTGAAGTTAATTTAAACTTATGTTTTATTTCCTCTTTTGAGATTGAATATGTATGTAGGACTTCCTTGATAATTTTCTTTGAATGCAAAAACTGATCACAGCATTTTAAAATTTAAATCACATGTTAATGGAATATGGCTCAGAAAATCTAGTAAAGGAATATTTATTTCAAAATTTGGGCTTCCTTTTAAGAAACAATACATTAATTAAAAGGAGCTAAAAAGATACAGTTTGGAGCAAATACAATTCCTTGATGAAACAGGGAGATTATTTATTACATTATTCTAATATAATATCACATACAAGAGGAGGCATAAACAAATCTACCAAAATCTTTGCAGGTTAAATAGTAGGCTCAGATATGCTTGTATGCCTTGCTAATGTGCAAAGCAACATTTATTGCAGTGCCACTAGCTGTTTATCACCCATTATTTTTAATATTTTTATTATATTAGATGGCAAACATTTGTTGCATTAAAATTAGTTTAGAAATTGATATGCTGCATTGCTGATTTCACATGTGTATCTTAATGCAGGAACATGTGTTTCCCTTTGCTGCATAGCCTTGAGATACTTAGGCAGCCTTTGTTGTTCAGGCAGCAGCTGCTATGAATTGATGGATAAACAGGGCATCATTGTAAGTCATTATTATGGGTGAACAACAGTTGATGATGGAAACTGCCTCTGGCATTCTTCTGCAACCACTATAAGAAAATAAGATATGTCTATAGGTTGGGAAAAATTAAATATAAGAAACATTGACTAACAGTCTGGGATTTTGAGTTTGTATAAGGTGATTTGGCATGTGGTTGGAATCATTCATTGCCCTGGACAGTTCGTACTAAAGGACATTTTGCCAGAATTGTTTGGGATACCATATCTGTTCCAGTGTTCTAAATGTGGTATACCATAATGAAGTTCATATGAGAGGGGCTGATGAAGGCTCCATCAGCCACTCTCAGGCAAGAGTTTGTATTAGATAACTTTCTCCAGTCTTATGTCCTTTAGATGTGTTGACTAGACTGAAAATTCTGGAAGCTATATTCCAATACATCTGGTGGACTCAAGATTGCACAAGGCTGCACTAGGCCCCTCAAATAATTAAACCTAATTTTAAAAAATACTGATAGTGAAATCCTATGCATATTTACCTTGGAAGTAAATCCTACTTATTCCACTGAAACTTACTTCTAAGTAAATACAAGAGGATTACAGACAAAAAGAAAAAGAAACTTACTTCTAAGTAAATACAAGAGGATTACAGACAAATATACTTGTCATTCTGATCTAATTCTAAAAAAAATGTCTCTGAGTTAAGTCTTACATACTCCAGTTTTTACAAGAATTAAATCTTTCAGCATATTACAAAGTTACCTTATTTTTTTTCCCCCCTTTTTGGTGGTAAATATATAATTCAGTTGTCCATTTGAAGATAAACTAGAAAACATGATAATGGAAAGCCTTTGTGATACTGATGGGCTTGTTATTTTTCCCTTTATTGAGTATGCATTAAGGTACTTTGTATACATACAGTAAATATTTGATTTGTGTTTACTTGGCCAATTGGTGTAAGTAGATTGTGTGGAATCATTGTGATGACTGAACCTCTCTCAAGATAGGTATGAAATTGCCTCAATAGGAACTTACTAGAATGCATAATTTAATGTTACCTTGCAAAGTTGAATGAACATGACTTTTCATGAGTTTTCCAGGAAAAAAATATTGCTTTCATATGTTCAGAGATTCTTACAGAACTCTGTTAATTGTTAACAGTTAAGACAGTAAGTCTAATCAGTTGTATATTCGTATTTTTAATGCTTTGCTACCCACTATCAGGAAAGGTTACAGTTCCTAAAATGAGATATGCATTAGTTAAATTAGACCTGAAAATCAACCCTAACCTGCTGGTGTTTTGAAGGGCCTTGAAGACCTGGCTCTTTTCCCAAGCCTTTGGTGAGGGTGAGTGAAGCCCTCCTTTGGGCTTTGTTTGTTTCTTTTCCTTCCCAGCCATTTTTTCATCATCCTTGCCATCTTTACTCTTCATTTTTGTCTATTGTTGTATTTAATTTTCTTGTTTTTAATGTTTTTATTTGTAACTGCCCAGAGTTATTGGGAGTAGGCAGCACATATATTTAATAATACTAAATTATTAAATCCAACATTAATCTGAATTTGAGTTCATTTCCCTTCTCTAGATAATAAAGTATCCACAGTTTTCAGATTTCTACACATTCCCTATGTAGTTGAATGATGAGTCCACCTAGGAAAGTAACCTTTGATATCTTTATATTCCATTAATTACTAGCAGGAGTTCCTTTTAAATTAGTACATGTTAGCCGACTGGAGTAAAATCTGGTTTTCTCCTGTTTCAAAACTGAAGGCTGTGACTATCATTAGAGGAAATATTACTCATTCTGCCTCAGCTAGGCAATCCCAGGGTTACAAACGACTTCCATTTCTAAGTCTGTCTTTAAGTCGAATTTGTAGGTAAGTCGGAACAGGTACATACAGTTCTTATTTAGCATCAGTCATATGTTAACATGGTGTTAATGGCAGCATGACATGACTTAAAATGGCGGACGGCATTCTCCTTCCTCGAGCTGACAAACTGCTGAAGCCACACAATGTTTTCATGAGCGTCACAAAGTAGTGCGTTTGTTATTACAAACCGTTGTATTTAACTCACATTTTTAATATAATAAGCTTTATGGCAGTCGATTCGTAATTAAGAGTTGTCCATGAGTCGGACGTTCTTAACCCAGGGACTTACTATATAGAGATGTGAAGCTTGAGTGTCTTACTCTTTAGGTTTTATTTCTCTATTTATAGTCCCCAGTCATTTTGACCTTATACCAAATGTAGTGGAATATATTACTTGCATATAATATTGCATATTACATATAACTAATACAATACAATACAATATAATATAATATAATACAATACAATACAATACATGAAGTCATCAGTATTAATAAATCTTTTGTAGGCATAAAACTCACCTATCTATTTTGTAAATAGACGTATCAGAACTTAACAAATTAAGTGTCTGTTTTGGGACAAATAATCTAGGAGCGCTTACTCTAGGAAACTTTGGCCAAATGTATGTAAGCAAAATTATTCAGTTAATTTTTACTGCCTCATTTTTCATCTCTTTGGAGTAATGTTTCGATCCTTCATTCCAGGAGGTATAAACAAAATGTAAAATCTTCTTCTGAATGTAATTCAGATGCAATGAAGCATTTTTAAACTCCTGGGGAAAAGGAGGATAAACTTTAGATTGGAAAAATTTATACTGCAATTTGCAGAGATGGTCACTTCATAAAGTAATTAATTACATAGCAGTAACTACTTTTACTATCTGGCAGAGGCGAGCTAATGGAGGAGGAATCGGACAGGAAGACAAATAGAAAAAAAACATTAATTGTAGAATTTGCAACTTTAGCAGCAGCAAAACTGGTGAAGGGAATTTGGTAAAATATATAAAGTGAAGTACAAGACCAGAGCAATTAATCTTAGGCCCACCCTCCATTTTGAAATTTTTCAGAATAAATGGAAGTAGAAACATAGTTTTCATTCATAACAATGACTTTCAGGTAAATAATAGTTAAAGAAATGTGATTTTTGCAAACATGTCTGTCTACATTAAAGGACATATTTGTTATTTGTATACATACACCAAGCACATTTTTAGATTTGAGATTGGTTGGTTGATGTTTATTTATATTTTGCCCATCAAATAAAAGCAATAACAACAGGTTAAAACAATATAAAACATGCATATTAAGAATTGATGGCAGAAAAAAAAGAAAGAAAATTTATCATACATAGACCTGAATGAAGAAAAATGGGGTTTTTTAGTAGTCACCTAAATGAAGTAACAATAGGCCATTTTAAAACATGTTTTCAGTGTAGGGTGTTTACGTTCTGAATTGGCTTAGTTTGTGTGTTGTTATATATCCTAGTCTGATTGAATGCATAGTACTCTGGTGTTTTTGTATTCATAATGATTGGCTGAATCACCATGAAAGAGAGACTTTTATTTATAAGAGAATAGTGCTAATGCCAAAGCACTGGTAGGTCAAGAAAATACTGATTTGAATAGATCCTTGCAGTTTGGAGAAGGTGGTAGATATTTCTCTTGAAGACATCAATGACAATGATTAAAAACATTACATATTATTAATATTTATTGTGATTATTTCATTATAAAGACTATAGCAGTATTGTCAGTTATTCAGTATGTGAAGTCTATAAGCTGACCAGGGCAAAAGTGATAGCTTCTCTTCCTCTCTCCACCCATCCCTTTTCACCAAAATATCTAATTAAGGACAGTGATCAGACATTCCTTCTGTATCACATGGCACCACTTCCATTCTCTAGTCTTTCCAAAATAGTTTTAAATCAGCTGTGCAATTATCTTCACTCTTGCTGATATTAAAATTGGCAGTGAATATTGTAGCCACCCAAGGTCATGATTCTGTAAATTGGGGCAGCCTATAAATTGTATAAATCTCAATACTGAGCCAATCAGTGCTCCCTCCAGTCAACAGACAGGAGATTGTGAAAATTACCATGCTGTCAGTGCTATAGCAACTTCTGGAATAAAAAAGTATGTTGCCCTGGCTTCATGCAGAAAGAGGGAAAAATAAATTTCCAGCCTCCCTCCCCCATATTCTCAGTATATAGTGGTGCATTTAGCTGTCTTGTAAAGAATCTGAGTTGTAGGTATGAATTAAAAAACAAGCTGTCTAACTGTGAAGACATTTTTCTTCCTTCATCTACCTTCTTATTTACAGCTATAATAATGGCATGATGCCTTAGTTTTGCAGCCAGGTGCTTTTCCTAGTGATAGCAACCATAGGCTTCAGTACAGTCTTCGTATAAAGTAAGGAGGGCAATGCCTTGCCGGAGCTCAGAGGCAAGGTAGAGGAACGGAGTTTAAATGGCAGAAGGGAGAGTGAGGCTTAGAATCCCACAAATGCTGCGGTATCCCAAATTGTGAAAGGGAAGTTTGCCATTTGAGCTATACCACATCTGAACCAGAAGAAAATTTGGCTCAGCTTCCCAAGGTAGATCACTTTATGGGAACACAAGAGATGTGCTGCTGATCTGCATTGCCACAAATGTGCTACTGGAGAGACCATATTTGAAAATGCTGTGGTTATCAAATGATTGATACATTGAACTATCCATGTCTTGGGGAGAAAATGGTACATGCACATCAGATGCATATATCCACTTTGGAAACAAAGAATGGGTCTAAAGAAATCAGACAGCTGCAAGATAGAAGGCTCTGACTGCTTGTCAGTTTCCAGAATGAAAGTGGAGAGGAGGAAAAAAGTTAATTGCTGATCTTCACCAGCTGTTGTGAAGATCTGCATACTCAGCATTTGTGACTCTGATGGAATACTTTAAATTGCTTTCACACACTTCCCCTCTTCTCTGTGTTTAGAATTTCAGAGCCTTTAGTATTCACAGACTTGCTAACAACAAACAAAACCATTTGCTGTATCAAGCCATGAAACATTAGCAGAGTGCATGATTCCTAGATGTTATATTTTCCTCTTTAAAAATGACGAATACTTTATGTATATGCCTCTTGGCATCTGTCTCCTATCAGACTGATCTTGAAATTCCAAGCTGCGTTGGCCCTGTTCCACATGAAGGCTCATTCCTGGGGACTGAATTAGATGAAGAGCCACAACTGTTGAATTGCCCTTTGTTTCCCTTTCTACAGCCAGTTTGTAATCTGAGGAGTATAAAAATTATTTGTAGATTCTGGCTTGGGAGTATTAGTAGTGAAATCTCCTAAGCAGGAAGCTAGCCCATTCTAGCTAGATGCACCCTAAAACAATTTCTACATGGGGTTGGGAGTAAGCATGTGGTTTTAGTACTAGTCACACAATCCAGTTGATCTGTTTGTCAGCAGCCTGACCAAGAAATCACACCTAGGATGTTTGTTGAGGTACAAGTTATGCAGCCTCTGTTTCCCACCTTTCATTGTCATGGATCTTTTTTTCTGTCTCTCTTCAAACTGCAGTCACTCACCCGAATCTGTTCTGCTGACAAATGCCCTATATGCCAGGGGAGTGCTAATGCAATTAAGAAATTTTAATTGGTTCGCTGAGATAGGATTGATGGTAGCTTATCACTGAGTTACCTGACAGTTTAAACATGGATAATTATCCAACTTTCAGATCAGGAAGGGATCTGTGTTGCATAAGAATAGAAACTTTTGATTTTCATTTATAACATAAAAAAGCTGGACTTCTGTAAGGTGTTGAAAACCTGGCTCTTCCATCAGACCTTGGGCCAGGGCATTAGATGAGCCCATTCTGTAAGGGCTAAGGGAGCAATTGTAGCTGGCTTCTTATGTGTTTATTTTTTTTTCTTTGTGTTATCTTTAGTTTATTAGTTTTTAATCTGATGCTGTCCCCCCCCCCCATGGCAACTGCAAGTTGGGCAGAGACACAGATTGATTGAATAAATTAATTTATGGGTGTTCTGTAAATAAGAATAAGAAAATAGTGAAATTCCCCCAGACTTAATTCTTAATACATGCAGAGGCTCAAACTATTGTTAGTTTCCAAAGGCAGTTTTGGCTTAAAAGTTGGCAACATGCCATTTTTCTGGTACTTATTAACTATCTGATTAAAAATGGATTTTGATTCTTTAAAAGCAGGTTCTGTGGTAAAAAAAATAAGCAATTACCACTCCCACGAGTTCTACCCCCCTGGCCTTTTCTTCGTGCTTTCACTTTTTCTTTGAAACATGCAAGAATTATGCTTTTTCTAATTTATCTCCCTCTTCATGTGCACTATCGTCTGTGGAAGCTACAACTTAATTCCATCTCATCTTCTGCAGATTGAGTGCATGGTAGGGTAGGCAGGTGTTACAGGTGATTGCTATCAAGGCTATTTTATTAGTCACAAGAAAGCAGACATGCTTATAGTATTTATGGTGCAAAAGACTCAGAATCTTGTGGCATCTTAAAGATTAAGGTGAATATTGTTCAAAACACTTACATACTACAGTAATATGTTCACTAGTCTTTAAGGTGCCTCAAGACTCTGAGGCTTTTGGATCAAAAACTAATACGACAACCCTTTGGAAATTGTTAACATAGTTTGGATAGCACATATATGGCCCCTGCCCCCCTCCCCAACTTATACACACCCTGCAGAACATATGGCAGGGCAGAACTTGGCATTACTGGCATGAGGGAAGAACAAGATAAACCTTAGCCAAAGAAGCTGAGGTAGCCAATACTTTATAAAGTTAAGGAATACAAAGTAGAGCTATAATTTAAACAGGATGGTTCAGATTTTAGAGACAGTGTTTAAGGGTGTATTCTTAACTATATTCTGAGTGTATATAAATAATGTGAGCACCCAAGCTGGCTGAGATACCAGCTTCTAAGTAAAAAGTGAAATTTCCATCAATCTGTTGTTTCCCAAGAAAGCAATTCTAGGCAAAAATAGATGGAATCCTTTTAGTGATCTCAAATGTTTAATCATATGATCTTCTCATTTGTCTGGGGTTGTACAGTGTTAATGATATGGAAAAGAATACAAAGAAAATATTTAACTCTTACTTTCTCAAACACTTATGTAGATTTTTTAATGCAACAGAGAAACACAGAGCCATTACTATACTCACTCCTGGCTTATACCAGTTTCTTGACTACCAGTTATCTTTCTTCAAAGGGTATTTACATGTACAGATATCACCCCTTCCCTCTTTTTTGTAACCATCTTCTAACATTAAACAGGGTATATCATGCAGGTAGACAGAAAATATTTTTGTTAATAGGAACAAACCTTTTAAAATTTGCAGAATTAAGTTTGAAGAACCAGGTGATGATTCTTGAGAGCATTTTGGCTGCTTTAGAAAAGTGCTGTTTACAACTTGCAGATCTAGTCTCTTCAGTGGCTTTGAAATCCATTTACAAATCTAAGATTCACTGTAATGCAGTAAAAATAAGAATCTCTTTTACCTTTATTTGAGGTTCAGTTAATACAACAAATGCATCATCGTTATTTAATTTATGCAGAAGAATTCTAAAGCCTTTTGTAAGATTTATACATTATCTTAGGGATTCAGATACTTTAATAACATCTCTATTTTTAGGAAACCTTATTTTTGTTGATAGGAAATGAGCTTTCTCCCAAATTAGTGCAGGTAGACCTTGCTTAGCAACCACAGTTGGGACTGGCAGCTCTGTCATTAAACAAAGCGATGGCTAAGTGGGAAGTCATGTGACTGCAACTATGCTTTCCTTTTCCCCACTCCCTCACCCTTGGAATGCTCACCCTGGCACTGGGATAATTAACAAGAAGGGAATTAATGTTTACATTTACATTCATTGCAGAGGAAGGGTAACAAGAGAGTAAGCAGGCACACAATGGAGAATACACATCAAAAGTAATGCGCCGGCAGCTGCACTACGCAAACAACCTGGTGTATTCCCATTACGTGTCTGCTCAGTCTCTTGTAATCCCTCCACTCTTCAGGGGAGGCGGGGAAATGGGTTTGGCACCGGAAAGATTACTTATAGAAATCACTTGGTTTTTTTCTCCCCCTCCCCTCAGAGAGATTGGAGAAGAAGCAGGCACACAGTTTTCACCTTTTGAAAACTTTATTTCTGTTAGCCCTAGAGATAGAGTCATACCTCTGCTACCTCCTTCAAACAAGAGGGAACTCTCTGAATCTTTCAACAAGCAAAACCAGCAAATACAAGCCAAAGCTGCCCTTCTCTTGCTTTCCAGCTCTTCCAACAATGTCTGTTCTTTTTCTTAGACTTCTTTAAATGATGGAAGCCTCTGTACATCTTCTCTTTAACAGTGCAGCTTAATTTCTAAATTTTAAATCTCATATCTGTTTTGCATTCTGCTTTTGGTGTTGGCATGTGAAAAGATGCTTGGCAAAATTTCTCCCCAAATATATAACATCTTGTCTTGTACACACTGAAGTTTTAAGTTCTAAAAATATGTTTTTTGTAAAGTAATTAGCACTGTAATGAATGCATACTATATTGGTCAAATTAGACAGCTTCAAACTTGGCATTTTCCAGATGAACATCCTAGTGACCATGTATATTAAATTTGTATATGTGAATGAACATAAACACATTTGAGTTATTTATTTGTAAGCATTGTGTATGTATATATATCCATGTATGTATATGGTCATGGAGGTAAGTAGTAAATTAAAATAAAAAGTATACATTTGTCAAACCTGCTACATTAGATTCCAAATAATTTAGGACATCAGACTTATTTTATTTAGAATTTTCTGGAACACCCCACTATTGAGTAAGATAACTCTATTTCCTCCATTTTGCAAACCTCTTGCAAAAGGGAGGAAATGCAGTTGTCTTTTACTGTGTAGGATTATCTGAATAAGCCTTTGGATTCTCCTTGTGTATGTCAGATATGAAAAGTGGAGGTGCTAGGCTGTAAATTTGTAATCTACCAAGTGTAAGAAAATGATAAATAACCCAGCGATGATGCTTTAGCCTTATAGCTTAAGCTATGTAAAAGTTGCTGCTCCTGGGTCTGGCATTTGTCACTTTTGGTGCCCTGGTGATCATAAGCATTTTAAGGCATTGTTAAGGTATATACTTAATAGTAAAACTCTTCTTTCTGCATCAAATTGTTCCATTTTAAATGTACAAGTTAAAATAGAATGTATGAATGTCATGTTATAGCAATATACTGTACATCATCCTAGGCTGTATTACAGAAGATTATCCTCCTGGATTGCTGTGGGGTTTGGGAGTTGGGTGCACTGTGCTACAGTGGTTCTCCTTTCTCAATGTCCAGTTCTAGTCAGTGAGGGGCCAAGGATGCAACTTCTGCCCCTCCTGTTTTACAGCGACATGAAACTGCTGGGTGAGGCCATTCGTTGGTTCAGGATCCAGTATCATCAATATGCAAATCATACCCAGTTGCACTTCTAGACTCCAGGCTGGCTAACTGATGCCATCAGTGTCCTGTACCAGTGCCTGCAGGCTGTGTGGGCCTGGATGGGAAGGAACAGACTCAGGTTGAGTCTTGCCAAGACTGAGTGGCTATGGGATTTTAGGCCCCCTGAATCTGGTGACTTAGATGGGGTTGCACTTTCCAGTCTGGAGATCCTCCTCCAGGTGGCAGCTGTGGCCAAGAGGGCCTTTGCATAGCTTCATTTGGTGTACCAGTTGCATCCATTCCTGGATTAGATGGCTTTCCAAACAATCTCTTGTGCCCTAGTTACCTCACTGTTAGACTGTTACAATATGCTATATGTGGATCTGTCCTTGAAGACCACTCAGAAGCTACTGCTGGTCCAGAACATACCAGTGCAGGCAGTACTGTCTCATTATGCCACATGATACCACTACTCTGTGAGCTACAGTGGTTGCCAGTAAGCTTCCAGGTACAATTTAAGTTGCTGGTTATCACCTGTAAAGCCCTTCATGGCATAAGATCAGGTTATTTGAAGGACAATATATCTCCCATGGTTTCTGCCTGTCCAGTAAGATCAGGTAGAATTGGTGTGCTTCAGATTCCTTCAATTAAACAATGTCATCTATCCTGTCACAACACCTGCCCTCTGGAATGGAATCCATGTAGTTCCCACTTTGAAAAAGTTTCAGAAGTCTTTAAGAACTTGGCTGTACTCCCAGGCCTTGGGGTAGGGTGTCTGTGGAGCCCTGGTTGGTTGGTTGGCTGATGTGTGCTTTATCCAGATACTTAGATTCTTTTTGTTGTTTTTCTGTTTTACGTGTAAGCCACCCAGAGTTGTTCTGAAGCCAAGAAGTTTCTAAATAAATAAATAAAGCTTTGTGTTAAATTAGTTCTTTTTCTGAGCTTCAGTTTTGTGTATAAGTTCTAGATCCATGTCTTTTTTTATAAGCTGGTCCTCCACCTAAATACTATACTTGCTAGACAAGTTATCCAATCATCTAATTATATTTTGAATGTCCAGAATGTGCCAGTGACTTGATGACTGAACACTTGGAATCTTTCATTTGATTCTTTAACAGGTCAGCATAATTTTAAACAAGTCAGACTATAAGAATAGAGCCTAACATTTTCAAAAGAACTTTGCATTTCAAGGCAAGAAAAACTTATTGGTGATGAGCATTACAATTCTTGAGTGCTATCTCACCCATTGTCTATGGGAAACCAAAAATTCTGTATCCTTTAAGCATCTTCTAACTGCTCTGTGTTAAACCAAACAGAGAGGAAGAAGGTTTGGAGAACTTTGTAGAAGCAGAATTACAATGTAATTATTTTTTAAATGATTCCTATAAGCTAAAAGCTGTTGACGTACTGGCCCAGTGTCTGGAGGCTATTTGGGTCTGAATGGGGAAGAACAGACTTTGGCTTAATCCTGACAAGACTGAGTGGCTGTGGCAGTTTGCCTCCACCTCCACCCCACCTCCCGGGGCTGGGACATTTCCATAATTGGTCTTGTATAGGGTTGCACTTCCCCATTCAAACTGGTGCACAACTTGGGGGTCCTCCTGGACTCACAGCTGCTGCTAAAAGAGCAGGTGGCAGCTATGGTCAGGTGGGCCTTTGCACAGGTTCATCTTGTGCGCCAGTTGCACCCTTTCCTTGACTGGGAGGCCCTTCAAATGGTCACTCAAGCCCTGGAAACCTCATGACTGAACTGCTGCAATGTCCAGTTCCTTGAAGATCATCCAGAAGCTACAGCTGGTACAAAATGCAACAGCGTGAGTAGTAACAGGCACCTCACCATATGTCCATGTGTCACCATTGTTACACAAGCTGCATTGGTTGCCAGTAGCCTTCTAGGTGCAACTCAAGGTGCTAGTCACCATCAATAAAGCCCTTCATGGCATACAGCCCGGTTATCTGAGAAACTGCCTATTTCCTATGATTTTGTTTGCTCCGTATGGTCAGGCAGAGTAGGTACACTCCAGATCCCTTCAATTAAATGCTGCCATCTTGTGGGACTGAGGAAGCGTGCCTTCTCTGTCACGGGCTCCGCCCTCTAGAACAGCATCCCCAAGAGGTATGGACGGCACCCACTTTCCTGGGGTTCTAGAAAGCCTGGGGTTAATGAGGGTGTGATCTATTTGTGGGGCTTCTGTCATATTGTTATTTTGTATTCTCTGTACAGTTAGTTGTTCTAGTTGTTTTAGTCCAGGCAGCCTGTTTATATGGGCTTTAACTGTTTTACTCTTTTTGTGGATTTTGTAAGCTGTCCGGAGTCTTCTGGAATCAGCAGTCATGTTAAACTGAATAAATAAATACATAATGTATTTATTTATTTAATCCTAAGGATTAAAATTTGGTATTTTATTATTATTATTGCTGAGGAACTTGGGATTCTGATAACCATATATGGCTGATTTAATATATCTTAAGATATGTGCAGTTTTAATTAAGCTGTTCTTCCTTTGTAACTTTTTTTTCCTAGTAATGTAATGGTTCCCATTTCCTCTTTTCTGTTCGAAGATATTCTTAGGGCCAGATGGTAATCTTCTTCTTTTGCTCTTTTCAGCTGTTGGAGCTCAAGCAAAGATATCCTTCACTAAAGAGCCATATTCTCAGGATGCCTTGCATGGTCGCAGTGCCATTTTGCGCTGTGAAGTGAAAGAGCCTAGAGATACAGAATTTGAGTGGTTACAGAACGGGGTACCTATTCAGGACACTGAACGGCGTTTCAAGGAAGGGAGTAACCTTCAGTTTGCATCTGTTGATCGTCAGCAAGATGGTGGGAACTTCCAATGTGTTGCCAGGAATATAGTTACTGGAGAAGAAGCTCGGACAACAAATGCATCTTTCAACATAAAATGTGAGCACCATATTTTTTACTAACATAATCTGATGTTCCATTCAGCTGTCAAAATGAAAACGGAGAGCGAAGCGAAGAGATACAACAAATGTATTCTTCAAATAAGCCAGCTTGGCTTCTGCCACAAATGCACTCATGCACTAGGGAGCTTTGGTTAATCATAGCTCTCTAGTGTGTGCATATGAAAAATAATGGTTTGGATGGACAGCCCAAATCCTTTTGTGGTAAAACTTGAAAGGGGCATTGTTCATTGAGAATATAGTCTATTCATCATTCCATGGTCAATGTCTGTTTGTTACTAATGCAGTTTGTTGACTTTATTAAACTAAAACAATGCTAATAACAGAGTGGAAATGTAAAGTTAATACATTTCAGATGTTATTAAACTGTATGGCTTAAATTAACAGGATAACCATTAACATAAGTATAATTAATAGTAAGTTAAAAAGACAAAAGGGTGGAACTCATAAAGTAAAAGGAGAAATTACATGAAAATATACATTCATGGATAGAACAACTCAAGGAAATTTGACCGGATTGCTTGAATCTGTTTCCTTGTACTTATATTGAAACTGTGTTCTCCCTCAAACTAGTTCTGATGTTGATTAATAATAATGTCAAATATGGTATAAGAAGAAGGGACTTCCCGTTTTTTGACCTGGAATTCTTTTTTTTTCTGTGGGTTAGCCAAAAAGTTTTTTCTTATTGTGCACTGCCAATTATAGCTGTGTAGCTAGTTGCAAACTGACATACATGCTCTAAATATTCTGAATGTTATGATACACACTCAGATATGTGCCTTAAGTAAATGTGGAGCCGGAGTTCTTTCATGTATATTACAGGCATACTTAATGTGTACTCATAATATTTGTTATTGGATTAATGAAGTAGGAACAAAAAAATATATTTAACATATAGCTAGGGAAAGAAAAATTGGAGAAACTTTTATTCCTCCTCAAGTCAGCAAAAGCTGTGATAAAATAATGGATCTTCTGTCTTGGCCTAGAATTTGGTCAGAAGATGCACATTAAAATAACCTTGTTGAGGATATCTTAATTCAGTCAGAGCCTGGATGCTGCCTGACAGCTTTCAGCTACTGAAGGAAAGTGTGCTATAGATCAAATATATAAATGTCATGAGCTGCAACTGCAGAACTTTCTCAGTGGCAAGAAGTTATTTAGAATATTGTAGCACTTTCTAGATTCTAAAATAATGTTGTTTATGGCTTTATTTTCAGTAATGCAGAGTATCTGAAAACCAAGGTCATAACTTGGGCTGAGTCACCTCTTTGAGTCAGATCTCTGTTACGTCTACTGTTAATTCCATTCTTTGTTTAGGGTGAGCCAGGCTAAAAAGAAGAATCATGGGAGATTTTCGAAAAGCCGGATGTAAGCAAATGAGGCAGTTCTGCATCTGGCTTGTCAGTTGGGTTTAGCATTCCAGGTGTAAATTCTCTATCTGGCACAGTTAATGTTTGCCTTTCTCTGCTCTTTTCTTCCCAATCCCTTAATTCTTCAGAATCATAAGGAATATGACAACCTAATTAATGGCCAGCTGTGCTTTTGGAGTGTCACCCCATAGACTATGTAATAGCTTTCACCTGCTATCTCTGTTTCATATTGTGACAGGAGAAAATCAGCCTTGGGATGTCCCAGGACTCAGATGATTATCCCCCCAAAAGAACAACTATTACACCTGCCAAATGCATTAATAACTGTAGGCACTGCCAACAGATCCTAAAGCTCATCCCAGCTCTCACTATGCTAGGGCTACTTCAATATGCATTATTTTTGTCTAGTATACGGTTAATTCCTCTTCTGTTATCTTGATGGTTTTCTGTTTGCAAATGCTAAACAGGAAAGGTTGCATTTTATCTGATGCCTTCTCTGTAAGGATTTCTTTAATAGTTACATAAATACTTCTTTTTTCATAGTTCCATGTAAAGCTATAGACAGGCAAGAATGTTACCATTTATATAAGCAAGAGTGATACAAGTTACTGCAAAACAAATAATTTGCTTGATTGTGCTTTCTCAGTGCCAGGCATGTGCAATCATGCCAAGGTGGAAACAGTTTTGTACTTCTACGGTGACTGATGATTTCCAAAGTATACAGAGAGGTTGAGGTCTCAGACTGACTAATTTTAACTTCCCATCATTACTGTATTTTTGACAGGGATTGAAACAGGAAAAGTTGTCTTGAAGAATCCAGACAGAGTGGAGGATATACAGAGTTCTGCCCCAGTAACATTGCATTGTCATATTGACGGGCACCCACGGTAAGGAGTCACTACTTTGAAGGATTCATGCTTATTTTGGCTAACTTGTTCTCCTCCCTTCACTAGTGTAACCTTTCTCTTTCAATAAACTCTTAAACACTTAGAAGAGTTGAGTAGCACAATCCTGAACTTGAAAAAGGAAGCAGTAGCATTGCTGATGCCTGAATGTTCTTTAATGATGTGAAGATGATACAGGTTGGGCGTAGATAAGATTATTGCTTTTTGGCACAACATTTTCTAAAATTTTTCTTCTATGTCTATGAATTTTCATTAAAATATCTACATCCAGATCACATATTTTGGTACAAAAGGCTAATGGTGCATTTATTAGTTGCTTTCTATGTGATTGCTTTTTTCATGATTCTGAGCTTTTAAACTCTCTGTGTTTCCTAGTCCAACAAGTCAGTGGTTCCGTGATGGTACCCAAATTGTAGACGATCGTACAAATTACTCAGTCAATAATAAGGAACGGACATTGACCTTCAAGAGTGCCAGCCCAGATGATAATGGCATTTATTACTGTTGTGCTCGGAATGCTGTGGGCATTGTATGCAGCAGAAACAACTTCACTCTCAGTATTATAGGTAAATGGTATTTGTGCTCTTACAAATTTCTAATCTTGGAGAAAGTCTCAAGTGTTCTTGTGTTGGATGTGCTTCATGTTAGTGATCTGTTGACTCCAGCAGGTTCTGCCTATTTCCTTTGGGACCATTCCCTTCAATTGAATCTCTTACCTCTTCTATCACCCCTCAGCCCTCTTTTGGCTGCAAGGAAGGCTGGAATTCCAACTTCTGCAGCCACTTTTTTCTCTTTTTTTAAATGGGTTGATCAGCTGGCTGGTTTAAAGAGCTTGACACCTTGAAACTGACCAGTCTCTTTCTGAATTAACCATGCAGTTAAAATTGTAATTGAAAGGATCCAGCTCTTGTATTTCTGTAGCCTATGTGGTTGGGAATTCCCTTCCCAGTGTCTGCTTCTCCCAGGGAAGCCTTGACTTCTTGCTTTCTTTTCTCACATTGTCTTGTTAAGGTACTTTACCACTCCCACACCAATCCACACAACTGAATCCATTTCTTAAACTTTAGCTTTTCAGCAGCTCTTACCTACTAGTTGCATGTTAGCTGCACAAATCTGGATGACCATTGAATGGCAGCCAAGAGAGACAAGAAACTAACCTTTTGCTGCCACCCAGTGGTCAACCATATGATTCCTAGTTTCAAGGAATTAAAAATAATAATTTAGTCTACCCTGCAACAGGAAGGTGAAAAATGCAATGCAGAGAGTAACTAGTGTGGTGCATGCCAGATGGAGCAAGCTTTTCAATGTAGGACGACATTGGGCAGGGCAAAAATTTCAGCCAAGGAAATTATTGATCTCACCTCTTAGAATGGTGTGTATTAAAGCTGTATGGACAGTAGCATAACACAGGTCTGTTTCCGGTGCATGATAAGGGCGTGCTGTGAGGGCAACAAGATTAAGGGTGGCTTGGTTTTCTGCCGGCACTGGGATGGGAGGGAAACATGGCAAAGCAGCCATGTGAATGTGGCTTTACTTCCATTGGAAAGGAAAATGTTGATTGAAAGAGAGAATCGGGGTAATGAATTGATTTCTCATGTTCCTTTTCCGTAATAAAGATGAAAGCTTCCCCCACCCAGTGATTGTTCCTGAGAACCAAATTGTCAATAAAAATGAAGAGGCTATGTTCCACTGTAAGTTCCAGGCTGTGCCACCTCCCACTCAGGAATGGCTATTTGAGGATGATTCCCCTATTCAAAATCGGAGCAGGTAAGTAGTCGATTTAAAAATAGAAAGCTGTGGGGGTAGAAGGTCACATGGCAGGTAAATTTTCCTGAAATGAAGATGAATTGCTATTATTGTTTGGTACTGATCAATGATCTGCCATGCTGCTCTTTAATATTATGGGGAATGCTTTCAGAATTGGCTCAACAGTTGATCTTTCAATCACATTACATTTGGCAGAAAGATGAATCTACTGCTGGCCAGAGTGGTTTCTGGTTCTTAAAAATTACTCAGCATTGTCTATTTATCACTTTATCACCAGTCAGTTGTCTACAGCAGTAAATACTGTAGTGAAGGTTGTCAGAATAGTGAATAGTATTACTGTATGGAGGCATCCATTATTGCTTGTAAGTATCACTTCATTGTGTCAGCTCAATACCTCTTTTCTCCCTGTTCTTTCAAAGGACCATCATATTTTCCAATGGTTCTTTACTAGTAACTCAGGTGAAACCACGCAGCGTTGGAGTCTATAAATGTGTTGGCCGTGGACAGAAAGGAAAACCTGTAATCCTGGAGGCAACCCTACAACTGGCAGGTATGAGCTTGTATCTCACAATGACTTTGTGGAGTTTGGTAACTTTTGGACTGAAGGTTCTTAGCTTTACCATAATTTTAGGCTGGTAGGAGCTGGCTACCCAGAAACCTGGATATCCTGCAAATGATAAATTGTTTGATATTTTTCATATTCAAATAAGTAACTAAAACTTACCTTAACACATTTCACCCAAAACATGTATCAAAATTGTTTCCACATTACTGGATTCCAAAATGTACATTCTGTTTTTCCCAGAAATTGAAGATTTCTCCCAAGTGTTTGATCCCCAAATTTTCATAGCCAATAAAGAACAACATGTAACCTGTGTGGCTCCTCATGGGATCCCTGAACCCCGTATCTGGTGGGAGAGAAACAATGTTCAGATCCCCACTACTGGCAGAGTTCACCAAGAAGCAGGGGACCTCGTCTTCACTACTATTGTAGAAAAGGATGCTGGAATATACACCTGCCATGCTGTGAACAAGGCTGGAGAAAAAAAACAAGATCTTTCCATTACAGTAGCAAGTAAGCTGATTCCATTATTTATATGTTGAGAGAACAGAAGGAGCAGTGGTCATTCTAAGTTGGGATGGTAGTTAAAGAGAAGGAAAAATTCACTCTGAAACTTTTGATGAGAACTTATAAATCAGGAGAGATGTGGCTTGGATCTCAGAGCTAAATGAACCTAATGCTACAACAAATTTATGGTATTTATTATATCATTCTGTCAAGATGGTCTTTGACGTTTTTCAAGAAACAAATGATATGGGTCTTATGTAACCTCTTCAGCAAGCCCATATAGAATGACATATGATGCATACCAGAGTCTTCTGTTATTAAATCAACTGATTGGTAACCACCTTTCTTTTTCCCCTATCTCTTCCCAGCAATGCCAGAATGGGTGGAAAAGCCCAAGGACAGTCAGTTAGAAGAGAGTAAACCAGGATACCTTCATTGTCTTAGTAGAGCCTCTCTGAAGCCCACTGTCAACTGGTTTCGTAATGGCATCCCTATTTCAGAGGTAAATTATCAAAGGATCTTTTATTGTCTGGTGGAATAGGTTGTCAAGTCATTTTGCTGCTTAATCTCCTATACTCCTTTTTGTTATAGTTTAAGGTACTTCAGTGATAAATATGATATGATAAATAAAAATAGTTCTCTTAGATGCTTCTATTATACTGAGAGTATGACTTTTCTTTCTGTAGCTCTAAGTTGTTTTACATTCTCTTGATTTAACACTTTATTTCTCTGTTTCAGCATTGGGCTATGTTTTTCTCTAAAACACTTTCTATTTCTAGTGTTCTATTCAACTTTCAGATGAATCCATGTTAGTGTGTCTCCTCCTAATGTTTCTCAGCTGTAGATCTCTCAAAATGCCCAGTGAACATGTAGGTTGAGCCTTGCTTCAAAGAGTTTATTTAAAGGAGAGTTATGATAGTAGACAGGGCTTGTCTGAAGATGCCTATCTAGCGGTACCTATTCCTTGGAGCATCCTCCAGTCCAAAGAAGGCCTCTCATCCTGGTTGGCTGGTGCTTTCCTAAGATAGAGAGTCCTTCTGCTGCTGAAGTTGGTGGAGAATAAATGACAAGAGAGTTGCTCCTGATTTTCTCTTCTGTTTTTTCCTTGCTCAGATAAAATGAATAGAGAATTCTGGGAAAATAGAACAACTTACATACATGAAACCTATCACAGCATGTATGCATACATCTAGAACTATCTGTATCTATCTGTATTTATGTTAAGATACATTCATGTGTCTCAAATTTCTTGTTGTTTGGGAAGGGGTATGGTGCACCGACAAGAAAGCCAGCCCACACACATATTTCAGTATTACCAACCAAGAAAAGTTCACTAGTGGTGTGGCCCCATTCATAGTTTCCATTCTCTCCCTCACACACATACTCATTTAAACAAGTGTGTGGTCTTGCAGTTAACAGCGGAATATGTCCTGTGGTTTTATAGATTAGATTCCTCTGGCTTAATCCCATTATGCAATTAAAACCCTTTCATAAAACTGTAACAAAAGGGAGATGAACTTAAGCATCTGACATAGTGCTTAAAAAGTGTTCACTGGAAGTCTCCATTTTAATCCTCTTCTTTTTCTGCATATAAGATACATCTGGAAATGGAGTCTTATTCTTGCAGACAAGAACCAGCTAGAACATAATTGCAGAGGGAGGAGTGTGCTGGGTAGGAACCAGGCACTTATGAAGGCACTTTTTAACATTGTTTCAGGTCAAAAGGCTGTAGATAGGATTAATATCTATAAAACAATATTCCAAGTTTTCTGTGTTACACCTTTGGTGTGACAATATAAAAATTTGGTATTTGAGGGTAGAGGTGGTAGTCTTTTAATTATTTAAAATGTTTTTGCATTCTCTTTTGTGAGATGGGTGAAAGCTTTTTAAATCAACAATCAGCTACAGTCTCCTTCACACCAGAAACAATCTGAGCATATAGCTTGCACAAAAGCACTTTGAAATTGTGTTGTTCTTGATGTTGGAGCTGAATGTAGTCATGCTTTATGTCTTCACAATTTTCATGCTGGGCAGGATTCCCGCTTTGAAATTGCTGAGAATGGGACGCTGCGTATTAACAATGTGGAAGTGTATGATGGGACAGTTTTCAAGTGTGTAAGCAGCACTCCAGCAGGAAGTATTGAAGAACAAGCTCGTGTGCACGTTCTGGGTATGTGCTAATGATAAGGCCTTTGCTTGTTGCATGTGAGAGTATGTGTGTGTGTATTAGTTAGTTAGTTTAACCTCAAACCATATAACATGAAAACATATATGAAATAAAATACAAAATATCAAAAGACAACCAAACACCATAACAAAACAACCAAAGGGGAACTCCTCTCAACTGGCCCCTTATGGCTGGGGGAAAAACCACGTCTTAATGACTTTCCTAAAGACAATCAAAGTTGGGGCCTGTCATATATTAGGGGTGAGATCATTCCAGAGAACAGGGGCAACCACAGAAAAGGGATGCTTCCTAGATCCCATAAGGTGACAAGATTTAAAAGAAGGAACCTGGATTGTGTGGGAATGTTTGTCTCTTGTATTCCTGGTGCTGCCTCGAGAATGAGAGTCTTTATAGACCTTGAAATTTCTCTTGGCCATACATACATCTTTGTGATCTACAGAAAGAAGGTTTTCTTGCAGAAAATTTAGGGATGTATTATTTAGACACTGTACTTGTCTCTTTAAACTTCTGAAAAATGCAATTTTATTTCAGAAAAGCTGAAGTTTACTCCTCCTCCTCAACCCCTGCAGTGTGTCGAATTTGATAAAGAAGTCACTGTTTCCTGCTCAGCTACAGGGCGAGAAAAACCTGCAATCCATTGGATTAAAACCGGTACAATCTAAAAATTGAAGGTTATGAGTTGGGGTGCAAGTTATATAATTTTTGCTTTTTGCATGATATACCAATAGAGTTAATTACAAGAGGCATCTTTAACTTCTGCTTTGGAAAGAAATCTAATGCAATTGCCTTTTAGATTTGCCTTTTGTCTTTTATTACTGTTGTTTTTAAATAAAATACTTTCCATATCTATTCTGTGAAACTAAAATTCCCCAACCTGGTATTCTGCTGATTGGGAATTGGGTGAGTTGTAATCCAAAATATTTGGAGAGCACTAGATTAAGTAAACCTTTTCAAGTTGCTGCCTCCTATTTAGTGCTAGGCTGCTGCTCTGCTACTTATAATCCAGTTTTGAATTATCTTTTTGCTCCTGCCCAGATGGGAAAAATCTGCCAGCTTGGGTCAGTGACAATTCTGGAAACCTGCACTTTCATAAAGTGACACGAAGTGATGCTGGAAACTACACTTGTATTGCTTCCAATGGTCCACAAGGAGAGATCAGAGCAACAATTCATCTTACAGTGGCAGGTAAACACTGGGTGACAGAACGTCATGTATTGCTAGCATAATTGGCAATGTGAGTGGCCAGTTTGATTCCCTACAGGTCTCTGTAGGATCTTCGGTCCATTTATTTATTTTTATGTTACCATAAAGCATACATGTAGTGTATGCTCACTCTGTAAATGAAATGTTCCTGTCTCTAGATGCTAAGAGAAGACTTATATTACTGTTAAGGCATCTCAGGTAATGGAATACATGGGGAATGTCTTGGTAAAGAACATCTTTGTGAGATTTGATGATAAAATGTGAAAAAATGGATTTCTTTCCTGCTTGCTATTACTGCTGCTATCTGATAATATAGTGGGTACAATAGTCTCTGCCAGCTTGATGTTTGAGTCAGGTGATCACCAAAGACAGCTGGTCGTCTCAATTGTATCAAGAAGCAGCAGAGTCTAAATGGTGTGCAAATTATTTCTTTTTCTCCTTTTAGTATTTATAAGCTTTAAATTGAGGCCAGATGACACAACAGTATATCCAGGACACACAGCCATGTTCCAGTGCCAAGCTGAGGGTGACCCATTGCCACAAATCCAGTGGAAAGGAAAGGATAGGATTCTGGATCATGATGAATTTTCACCCAGGTGTGGCTCTTTTTTTTTTTTGCTGATTAGCTTACTTAAAATGTGTATGAATAAATACGTGTCTGAGTGTGTGTGTATGTAACTACACATACATACATACATATTAATTCAGGATACCTTTGGAAACTATAGAGTTATTTTTGGAGCCAGGGTCAGTTGTCAGTGTTCTGCAAGATTGTAGCATTTGCTAGTGGATGCTTCATACTTTTATTTCAAACATGTTTTCAGGATATACTTGCAAAAAGTTGGAGATGTTCTGCTAAAATGCCAAATCTTGCAACAAGAAGAGATTGCAACATAAACAAGCATTAAACATAAGTTTATTTTCGAACTCAAATCTGTTGTACTTTTTCTGATTTCTTTTGCACTTTATTTTTGTCAGAAATTGGAAATGTGGGTTGAATGAAAGTGAAAAATGGAGCAAATATGTGCACTGACTGCAAAATAGAATATATGAAGTATAGGATTCCTATTATTAGCATCTCATGGAATCTCAGTATCATGAATTGCCATCAGAGATGGTCATCTTCAGCCATTAGGACTAGAAAGGCCATCATTTTAGGAAAAAGGGGAAGATGGCTTGGAATTTCTGGATTCTATATGGAGGCTATTGTACAATTTTGAAAAGTAAGATTGCAGCACTGTGTGATATATGTATTATCCATTATATGTTGTGTGTGCATGTGTGTGTTTGCCTATACACACAATACAGCTACATAATTTAGCATCTAAGAATTCCAGCTTTCACATTGTTCTTTAGATATTTTTTTTGAAAAAATGTAGATAGTGACTGAAGAAACTAGGCTATTCAGTAGAAAAATATGAGAATCAGTGATATAAAATATATACAAAAATTTGAATTAATGGAATATATGCAAGTGGCAAAAATAAATGCATAAATACTTGTAAAGCAACTGTAATATCCTTGAAATTCATACATGATTGCAGCAGCCAGTATGAAATGCAAGTTCTATAAACAAGACCTCATAAAGAAGGCAATAGAGAATATATTTCAGTAAGAGAAGCTGAGCAACAACCATAAGAACACCCTACTAAACCACATTATCACTGCCAAAGTATCTTTGTCTATTCATTCTCTCCCTCTTCCTTTCCTATCTTTATCATGTAGATTGCTCTTGAACTGCTGTGCTTTTAAGGAGGCTCTTTCCTGTACCTTCGGGCCTTTTATGTCTCCTGCTTGCAGCTCCTTCTCCACCTTCTCCACTTTTATGGGGAAAGTGCCCTCCCTAGCCTGTGGCACAACCCTCCCCAGAAAGTCACACAATAGATGAGCAGTTAAGGGATCATCTCATTGCTATGACGTGTATGCAACCATAACCAGCATTTACAGTTGATTAAGCAGTCAGGCAGATGCTTCTTGAGCATGCCTCAAAGTGCTGCATCATGGATGTGTTGATACAGGAAAAGATAACATGTGCCTCACATGTCCTATGCTTTTCAGCCCTAAAGTTCAGCCTCCATTGCTCCAAAAGAATCTCTGGTGGTTGAAGTTTTGTACCTAAAACTTTGGAGAGCAGATAAAATTTAAATGGTAACTATTGTGCAAAATAAATGATTTTGGGTGACAATTTGGGGGATTGGAGTTTTGTAGAAGATTTGATCCATTATTTGGGCAGAGTTGGAACTCAAGATTTTAAGCTACATGTACAGTTAGAGAAGAATTGGAGATGTAGAAATAATTTAATTTTCAAACTGATGAGGCTTCTTTAAAGTAACCCTAGATTTTCACTATTCTGTGACAAAAACATCATACAAGTGGTCACATCCCTTGGGACTATTGAGAGAAAAAGCCAGGAAATTTGACTGGATTATTTTTTTCTTTTATTCTGAAGCACAAGAAACTACTGCAGTTAGGTTATTGGTTAGCATTGTCCTCTCCTTTCAAATCTGTTTTTGGAAGAATTGTCATTTATTAACTCAGAAAATGTAACTGGCTGCTGCATTTTGGTTTAGAAAGGAATGATTAGTGGCAGAGAGGCATGTTTGGGAAAGACAGGCTTGCTTGGCACATAGCAACTGAAGTCACTGGTAGCCAAGGCAGTAGTTTAATTGCATGATCTTTCCCTACCCTCTGCTTGCTTCTATATTTTTTGCAGGATCCAAATTATGACCAATGGCTCCCTGATAATATATGATGTCACCACTGAGGATTCTGGCAAGTATACTTGCATTGCTGGCAACAGTTGCAACATCAAGCACCACGAGGCCTTTCTCCACGTCGTTGGTAAGGACTATCTGTTTGATGGTGATCAGGCTGTAGTTTCTAGAATGCAAGAAGGTGGCTTTTCTGTCATGAATTCTGCATCTCCCTGGCTCTTGTAGAAATGAGTCAGAATTTTCTGTACCTACATATTGTGGGTTTAGCATAGTATTGTTACCCATTATGAAAGGAGGCCAGAGTATTATATTAGGCAAGCTGGAATTTAATTACATCTAACAGTTCTCCTAATTATTCAAAAATAAGAAGCTCCCAGATTTTATCCTGTGTTTATGTATAGCTCAGAGAGTTGATGGAGAGACATTTACTGAGATATTTTTAATACATTCTAATACAAGTTAAAAACAGTCTGGTTGTGATGTGTTGTATACTTAATCAGCCCATATATTACAATAATTTGGTGGCACATCTCATGTAAGGTCGGCATCTTATTTCCAGATAAACCAGTTACCAAACGTGAGGATGCACCCAACAGCCACACTCCCTATAAAATGATTCAGACCATAGGGCTATCTGTTGGTGCTGCAGTAGCGTATATAATAATTGTGTTGGGCCTCATGTTCTACTGCAAGAAAAGGAGGAAAGCAAAGAGATTGAAGAAGCAGCCAGAAGGTGAGGAACCAGAGATGGAATGCCTGAATGGTAAGTTATAAGATCTTTTTCATGCCTTGAACAGAATACAAGAGGTCTTTCATTTAGCTTAAGTTTGGGGGACAAAAGCTGAATTAATTATTTGATGTGTATAAGGAGTCAAATACAGGTAGTCCTCCACTTACAACTGCAGTTGGTCCGGAATTTACATCACTAAGTGATGCAGTCATAAAGTGAGATTTCATGTGACCACATCACTTAGCAACTGCAATCCCGGCAGTCCTGGTTGCCATCGTTAACCAAGAATTGCAGGCAGTTAAGCAAGTACACATCCCAATCCAAGCCATTCCAGACGCCCAAGTCTCAGTAAGGTAAGGGACTGCCTATCTCCCCTCCACATCTCTGCCCTTCTGGCCACCCTGCACCCTGCCGTGTGGGGAGGCAAGCAGTCTCAGAAGTGTGTGGCTCTGGAACTGTTTACTGTGCCCCGGGAAACTGCAGTCATCCCAGCCGCAGTCACCCTTGCCCCCCTGCACTCTGAGACCCCTGCTGCCCTGCACTCGACCGTCTGAGCTGACCTTCACAGTCTTCCTGCTCCAAAAAGCCCCTTTGCAAAAAGGTCCTGGGTGGGGCTGGGCTGGGCTTTTGCTTCTCACTGTGGCAAAAAACAAAAAGCCCAGCCCAGCCCCTCCTGGGAGTTTTTTTGCAAAGGGGCATTTTGGCACGCTGCTGCTCAGGTGCTGCCTTCAGCTTTTTTTTCTTTCTGTGTGAAGCAAAAGCCCAGTCCAGCCCTGCCCAGAAGCTTTTTGCAAAGGGGCATTTTGGAGCAAGAAGATGGTGAAAGGCAGCTGTGGCGGTGGTGCAGGGCAGCAGGGGGCCAAGAGTGCATAGATGGGGGTAGGTAGGTGGGGAGAGTTAAAGCACCCCTGCATTTGTAAGTGTGGGCAGGCTGCCAAGCACCCAAATTTTGATCATGTGACCACGGGGGTGCTGCAACTGCTGTAACTTTGAGCACCAGTCATAAGTCACTTTTTTCAGCACATTCATAACTTCAAACAGTTGCTGAATGAATGGTAGTAAGTTGACCTTTAGACAGATCGAGTAATGCAGTTCTGTGGATTAAACTAACATATTACATGGTCTAGAGAAAATGTTGGAGATTCTTAAAGATGAAATATTGCTGATATTTTAACAGTGTATAATATTCACCTAGAGTCAGGAAGCAGCCGGTGCCACTTTTTAAGAAGGGGAAGGTATCCAGGAACTTCCATACCAGTTAGGTTAACATTTGTTGTTCTGAGTAAAATGGTAGATTAAAGACAAAATAGTCAAGAAATTTTATTGAACAAAAATCAGGATGGCTTCTGCAAAGGAAATTCCTGCTCACCAACTATTTTTATAGAATGTCAACAAGTATGTGGATAATAACTTGGTAGGAATTGTATATGTTGAACTGTTGACATCTCTTTAGGCATTAATGAGAATTTAAATTATGGGATATAAATTCTGTTATGACTGGTAAATTAATAAAGATTAGGAAATCGAAAGTAAGAATTGGTAAACTGCATAGTGAAGGAAGGTCAAAAAGTAGATTCCCTTAGGAATTTGTTCATAAACATAACTGATCTGAATAGTGAGTAAGTGACCATGTCTGTAAATGGTACTAGATTACTTAGGATGATGAAAATTCAAGAATATCAAAAACTGGAAGTTTGTGATAAAATAGTATCAGTATTAGCAAGTTAAAAGTGACGTACACTGGGGCAAAAATCCTGACTACAGGTATTCATATGGTGGAATCTGAATTAACTTTGTAATTAGACTCTTTTTGGAGGACAAGGAAACAGGAAACTTAGATTTCAAAAATTAATAATGATTCCCTTATGGTTGGTTGGTTGGTTGGTTGGTTGGTTGGTTGGTTGGTTGATTTGGGGCCTGAAAACACTGTAAGTGCTGCAAAACTCCAAAGACTTACCTTTTGGGTTCTAAGGCAGTAATGATACATGATTGGTTTAAAGGTTGTGGTGAGGAGTTTAAAACAGAAGTTAAAAGGAAACTGATCAAACTGTATAAGGAGTATCCTAAACACATGTGATTCTCAGTTCATCCTAATCATATTTTATATGATTTTTAGAGCAGTTTTATTATTCAGATGAAATAGAGTTTGGGCCAGTTTAGAGACCTGCTAATTTGTAGTAGATCCATCAGCCACAGATTTCCCAGGTTCCATTTTGAAAGTAACTGGTTTCCAGAAGCTGCTTTTGTAAATTGTTCTCAGGAGACACACAGTACTCAAAATAAATTAAAAATAGCTTTAAATTATTTTATTTGCAGGGCAGGGCATAACTTAAAGTACCATCGTACTGATGGGGGGGGGGTCCCCTTAAATTATCCTTCAGTTTGGGGAAGTCAAAGAAAATAATGTTGCTGTGCAGATAGATGACTGGCTGGTTTTTCTTGATCATTCCTCCAGCCTTTAAGATATTTTAGATGTCCCTCCATTCTTTCTTGTAGAAGGCTAACTTGAGTCATTGGTCCTCTGAGATTCCAAGGGCTGTCCAGAACATAGTTCAGCACTGCTAACAGCAGTAACTACCTGTTACTTCTGCTACTAAGAAATTGTGGCAAAATTCTGAAGGTTTATGAAATAGCCACAAGAGGTCTCCAGTGGGAGCTTCAAGTGATAAAACAATAGCAATAGAGACTAAATCAGATTTCAAGGATGCACTTAACAGGCATCCTGAATTGCATGTTTAGATGGCCCTCTAATGACCATAGTTAACTGCTGTTAAGAATGGTAGTTCTGCCAATAAATAAATCCTTATTTACCTTGTTGCTACAAAATTATTTAGAGGATTTTTAATATAACTATTAATAATTTTAACTTTTAAAAACTTTTAAAAAATTTTAACTAAGTTAAAAATTTTTTTAACTAAGTTAAATTAAAATTTTAACTTTGTTGCATACTGTTTTTTTGTTACACTTTTGACCTACATTCTAGAAAGTAGCTATATCACCCAAACCAGATTCATAAAGATATAAACACATATATTTATAAAAAAAATATCAAAATAAACTTGTGGATGACAGCCTCTTTTATCAGACATGTGAAATGAACTGAGGAAGTAGTGGCTATATCCACTTATGGCATTCAAGATGGTGGTGGAGGAGGAAGATTAAAGAAAGGAGCACTGGGGTAGGCAACCTGGTGCCTGTAGGTACCAGTGTGCCCCCAGGCACCTCTCTTGCTTCCTGCTAGACTTCCTGTTCTATTTGACCTTTTAAGTTAAATTAAACCCCAAGGATTCCACAGTTCAATCCTGAGCTACACATATTCTCTTCTAGTGGTAAAAATAAAGAGGAAGCTTGCATGATGGAAAACAAAGCACTAACCTCTAGCATAATTATTTATAAGAATGTTTTAGGACCCACAAAGATCAGGTTTCTCTGAAATCTGTCTTAGCTTTTAATGTTCTACATTTTACAATCAATACTTTGTTTCAGGAGGATCATTAGCATGGGGCTTTTAAATTCCAGACATATGACACATCCTGGGAGGATTTTGGCTTAACATTTTTTAAGAAAAAAACCCTTTCATTTCAGGAGGCACTTTACTGCAAAATGGGCAAACTACTGCTGAGATCCAAGAAGAAGTGGCTCTGACAAACATTGGCAGCAGCTCTGCAGTCAACAAGAGGCACAGTACTAGTGATAAAATGCACTTCTCTCGGTCTAGCCTGCAGACAATCACTCCTCTGGGTATGCTGCATAGCAGTCCTTCTGCTTCGCATTTGCTTGCGGTACACGTTCTGACCTTTTCTCCTGTTCCCAGCTCTCCAGAATGTACCATGGTCTTAAGTGACATCCCCCTATGTGGCTTTTCTCCCACTCCCCTAATTTTTATATTCTTTCCATCATCAGTTCTTCTGTAACACTGTTATGTCTGTCATAGTTCTATGACTTTTATACAATTATTTAAATGTATATGCAAATGAAATCAATTGTTCTGAAGCAAAATGGCCTTGCTTCATTAAATTATACATAGATATATCATGTACATAATCTTGCAGGGACATGCTTTCCTATATGAGACAAAAGGGGAAAAAGCCTTCTGACGTGCTTGCTGTCTGAAGAGTTTCAATTTATGTTGAAAAATTGCTAGTTATTTCAAGTTTTTTCATTGATTACCTAGTATCACAACCCACATTTTTATTTTGCATTTATCAGGCAGCTTTTGGAAAGAGTCTTTGTCTTGTAAGCAGTTAAGTATTGAGCTATCTAAATGGAGCTTAATCCCTACATTTTCCATGGGGCTAAAAAGGACAGAGAAATAAGAGCAAACAGAGAAGTAATGTGTAGTAATTTAAGTTGTACCTATTTAGGTTCAGTTACACACTGGTTTATAATTGAGCATAAAAACTGGGTGTTATGCCAAAGATATAATGGAAGAGATGGCTTTTGAGAAGGAAATTAAAAATGTATAATGGGTGGTACCATCCAAATATTCTAAGATGCCATTTCAAACATTCAGGACACTAAAGGAGAAAAGGCAGAAGGCAGCCAAGTTTGGTGGCAGAATGTTTACTTTTGTTTCTTGTTGAAATAAGGCTTAACATGTAAATGTTGATCTTTAAATACCTCCCCCCCAAATAACGAACACTTGCTGGGAATTAGTATTCCCACTCATCATCAAATATCCTGGTTGCACTGATTCCTTCTATCTCAAATTGTTACTATCAGATCAGTCTGATTCTACTTCAGTGATTGCAGTCAAATTTATTTATTTATTTATTTATTAAATTTCTCCCCCAAAAGGGGAGGTGGGAGATTGGACAGAAATTGTCTAGTACAGTAGGATCCAGGGAGGATTTCTTGAGTAGGCGCACCAACGCCTCCTTAAAGGCAGCCGGAAACGCTCCCTCCTGCAAGGATGTATTAACCATCGCCTGGATCCAACCACATCACCTCCCGAGCTGCTTTCACCAGCCAGGAGGGGCATGGGTCAAGATGGCAAGTGGTGGCCTTCACAGTCCCCAGGATCCTGTCCACTTCCTCAGGATCAACAGGATCAAACTGTTCCCAGATAACTGGGTAAGGACAGTCCCCTGGTATCTCCCCAGACCCTGCCCCATGCTTGGAGGCTAACTTGGAACGAATCTGAGCAACTTCGTCCTGCAGATGCTCCGAAAATTCCTCCGTGCGGCCCTGCAAATGAACCCCCACATCCCCCTTGCCAAGGAGGGACCTAGTGATCCTGAACAGGGTCGCCAGGCGGCATTCTGCAGACACAATAAGAGCGGAGAAGTATTGACACTTTGCCGCTCTTATCGTCACAATGTAGGCCTTGATAGCGACTCTAACCTGTGTTCGGTGGGATTTGGTCTTTGTCTTCCTCCAGCGGCGCTCTAGACGTCTCGACCCTCTTCAGCACCCTCAACTGCTCCGTAAACCACGGGGAATGTCAGGGCCAATGTGGCAAGAGAGGTCGCATAGACGCGATCCTGTCCAAGGCCCCGGCCGCCTCCCTATTCCAGGCAGCAGCCAAGGCCTCCGCTGGACCATGCAGCAGATCCATGGGAATACCCCCCCAGCTCCCTCTGAAACCCTGACAGGTCCATCAGGCTCCGGGGGGACCAATCCCATGCGTCCTGCCTCCCTGTGGAGGGGGGTGGCATAGGAGAAACTCAGGGTCACCAGGATGTGATCTGACCATGACAAATACTGTTTCATAGTTTGTACAATGCACCAAAATTTTTCTTCAAACATCTGCTATATATTTTCTGTTTGGAAACATTTCAAATGCAGCTGTCCATTTAGTCACTACTTCATATCAATGTATTATGTCCTTACTGTCAATATTTCTATCTTATTTTCATTATTAGCTGCCAGAGTCATTTTAACAATATAAATAGTCACTATAATTGGACTCTTAGTTTCGAAACCATAATCACTTCTTATGTCTTATTCTTCCTTATACATTACATCACTACATTTTCTCCAGATATAATATTAATTACAATTTTTTCCATGGATTTTGGTGTTATAATGGTTCTATACTTTAGATCGGTAATTTTACTATTCTTCTAAATTCTAAATAATCATTTAATTGCCTTATATAAGTTGTATAATGCCTTACTATATTAATTTTTATGCCCAAAATTCTTACTTACAATTTTACCTGTATTGTTATATGATTTTATAGCTTGTTTTACTCTAGTCAATTTCTGTGCTATCTAGGGTGCATTGATATTCAGCGAGTTAAATGTGACTCTCTTGTTTTGTTTTGCTGGTCAGTGATTGAAATAAAATGACTGACTGATTTACCAACATTTCTATTCCTCTTAGTAACATCACCAGATACACCTCTTGCAGCCATCAGAAAACAAAAGCAATTTAAAAGGCTGTACTTTCCCTGAAGCATGAAGTACCCTATCAGTTCTCCTAGGTCCATTTTTATCATTAGAAAGACAAATGTCCTTGTGTCATCAAAAACTATCTATGGGACTATTGGATAAATGGGGGGAAGTGGGTATCTGCACCAAAGTCTCTCAGCCAACTCTAAAGTTTTGTAACCAGGCTTTTCAACAATATCTAAATCTTCATTGTACTGTACTGTGCAGCATCCTGTGTGTATTATAGAGATAATTAGCAAGCTGTTCTTTTTTTCTAGGCAAAGGTGAATTTGGAGATGTCTTCCTGGCTAAGGCAAAAGGCATTGAGGACAATGACACTGAAGTGCTTGTTTTAGTCAAGAGTCTTCAGTCAAGGGATGAACAGTTACAGTTGGCCTTCAGGCAAGAATTTGAGATGTTTGGCAAACTGAACCACAGCAACGTGGTGCGATTACTTGGCCTATGCCGGGAAGCAGAGCCTCACTATATGATCTTGGAGTATGTAGATCTGGTAAGAAATCTCATCAAATATTCAACTGCTCTATGTGTGGGGATGTTTGTTTGTTTGTTTGTTTTAAACAATACGTATGCAAGGTTGAAACTGGGCCTTCAACAAGTGTACTTTATTTGCTGTTAAGAGAAGAGCTTTTAACTGAAATAAGTGCCATGATGGATACAGAGATCTTGAGTAAAGCTGGTTAGATAGCAGAACTGTGTCAGTTTTGCTGTGGCTGATAAACTGATTATGCTTTTTTCTACTTACTTTGGAGACAAAGGTCAGCAGTTTATATGGAAATTCCATCCCATTAGATTGGAGGCTGAAGAAGCTGGTTACTGGAAAGGGACCTCCATACTGAATGTTTGTTTATTTATTTATTTCTCAATTTTAATGAATTCACCCAGGCAGTTTACAGCAAAAACATAAAACATCCCTGATAAGGAATAATAAAACATCTACAGTAACACAACTCAAATAAAGCATTAAAACATCCATGGTAGGTTTAGAAACACAGTATTTTAAACATTTAACACATGAACCAATAATGAAAAACATGATGGTATCCATGCTCAAGGAAAAAGCTCTGTGGAATAGCTCCTTCTTCCTGAATATTGGCCAGGGGTGGGTATGGGAAGCCTGATGACTCTGTAGCTCAAAAAGGCTCTGAAATGCCTTTCAGAAAGAGGCATTTACACCCAGAAGTCTCCAAATCAGGATCCTTGGTACAAGTACAGGGTCTTTAAGGATGAATGCTGTCCTATTCCCCCAACCTCAGCCTGGCTTCGAAGTTGCTGATGAACCCAAAATGTGGGAGGAGCAGATCTTAATAGGGCAACATTGTCCTCACCGGACTGGGTCTTGGTAATGCATGCTAGGTCTGCCTGTTGATCCACTACTAAATAATGTATGAACGTGGCCTTATTGCAGATAAACCTGGTGTTTATTATTGGCACCTTGAAATTGCTTTATCTGTGATCAGAAGAGAATAAGAGATTTGTAAAATGAATTGGATTTGGTCTGTCTTTTTTTGGGGGGGGGGGTCTTAGTATACTTTTGAATAGTTCTGAAGGGTTTGGTTTCCTTTCTTCTTTCAGGGAGATCTGAAGCAGTTCCTGAGGATTTCCGGGACTAAAGATGAGAACCTCAAGCCGCAGCCCATTAGCACAAAACAGAAGGTAAAGTGGTACAACTGAAGAATTAGTAGTATCTGAATGTAAAGGCTCTAATTGTGGAGAAAGGAGTAAGTAATTCTCTTCTAAAGGAGTAAGTTAGTTTCAAAGAGCCAGTAATTATATCATCCAAGGTGTGGCATTCAGGCTGCTATTCAGGTGCTTTATCTTCCGATGTTGTTGTTATAGTTATTTAAAAACAGGCCTGCATGTTGAATTTTTCTATGGAATGTTGTTTGCAGGTAGATTCTGGCTAATTTTAGATCATGAATAGACAATTTGCAGGCCATTGTGGCTCTTGATGATCTGTTCTACAACCATCTAACAGTGACCTAAGATTTATTTATTTGTGTATTCATTTATTTAAAATAATTGTATGGCTGCCCATCTGAGAGCACAACTCTGGGCAGCTCACAACAATAATAAAATTACAAACCACAGAAACCATAAAAATAAAAACCGAAGAATACCAGTACCTCAATCATCTCCTAGGATGTCCCAACAACTATTTATAGGCTCCCATCACTCTATCCCAGTGCCTGGGTAAAGAGCCAGGTCTGATGGGCTTCCAGAAGACTAAAAGGGTGGGGGCCTGCCAAATGGCCAGGGGAAGGGTGTTCCCCAGAATCGAGGCAGCCATGGAAAAGGCACTCTTCCCAGGTCCCTCTAGATGGCAGCATTTCAAGGAAGGGACCTGCACTGTACCTACCTTATCCAATCTGGTGGGATTGGCAGATACTTTAAGGGAGAGGTGGGTCTGCAAATAACCTGGTCGGTCCCATGCCATGTAGGACTTTAAAGGTGATAACAAGGAACCTGAATTGCACCCAGAAGAAAACAGGGAGCCAGTGCAGCTCATGCGACCGTGGTATAATGTGGGCAAACCTAAGGCGCCCAACACTGCACGCACTACTGCATTCTAGATCATTTGTAGCTTCTGAGTAGTCTTCAAGGGTAGCCCCATGTACAGTAGTCTTCAAGAGTAGCCCCATTGCAGTAGTCCAAATGGGAAGTGACCATGGCATGAGTGACCATGAGCAGGGCATCCCAGTCTAGGAAAGGGTATGATTGGCGCAGAAGACAAATCTGTGCAAAGGTACCCCCTAGCCACGGCTACCGCCTGCTGAATAAATAAATAAACAAAAGTTTGCTTATGTAGGTATTTATTTGATTTATATAGTCGCCCATCTCTCATATGTGACTCTGGGTGGCTCACAACAGTTAAAAAACAGGATTGAAAACTATGAACAAACTACAAATGAAAACACCATACATACAAAACCATGTTAAAAACCATTATTAAAATATATTTAAAAAAATAAAACATAATCAGTAGCAGAGTACAATCCATTCATAACAATCAGAAACGAACAGGGTCTACACCACAACCAGATCCTCAGGCACAATGGCAAAACCACATCTTCAGAGCCTTCCGAAAGGCCAGCAGGATCAGGGCCAATGTAAGCCCAGTCGGGGGGATGATGTTCCAGAGGGTGGGAAGCACGAGAGAAAAGGCGGTCCTGCTGGGCCCCATCAAATGACATTCCTTAGCACACAGGACTCTTTGCTGCTGGACAGGTAGATGTAATGAAGCAAGGCAGTCCCTGAAATAACCCGACCCCATGCTATGTAGGGCTTTATAGGTCATTACCAGTTCCTTGAACTGGTAACCAGTGCAGCTTGCAGGCCAGAGGTGTAATGTGTGCTGATTGAGGATCGTCCATAACTGCCTGTATTGCTGCATTTTGCATCAGCTGTAGCTTCTGGATTCTCCTCAAGGGCACCCCAGGTACAGCGTGTCACAGTAATCTATTTGGGAAGTGACCAGGGCATGAGTGACTGAGAGTAGAGCCTTCCAGTCCAGGAATGGGCACAACTGGCATGCAACATGAAGTTGCGCAGAGACTCTCCTGGCTGTGTCTGCCACCTGCTCTTTAAGCAGGAGTCATGAATCCAGGAGGACCCCCAGATTGCACATTTAATTACATTTAATTAATTAATTTTAATTGTAATTTAATTACAATTACAGGTTTTTCCCCTAACTTTCATTTGGAGGAGAGATGCATTTGGAATACCTTTAAAGTAAAAGTATGGTCTGAAGTACTCAGTTGAATAGATTTGCTTCAGGTCTAAAATATCAGTCTGCAGAGACAGAGGATATTAAAAGGAATATTAGACTGCAGTTAATAGTTCATTTATGCATGTCCTTTTTAAATTGGCCCAGTCAGGAGGGGCAACTTTTGCATGTACCAGAGCCACAATTAACATTTGGGGGAATCTTGGGCTTCAGTAGATGGAACTAGCTTTTTCTTGGTTTAGAGACAAACTTCCTGTTTTTAAAATTCTGTTGAACCTCATGTACTATAGTTTTGTTTCCTGCCTCAAAATGGTGAGGAATTATGCCACCAGCTTTCAGTAATATTGGTCAGAGGAGGCTCCAGGGGCTGCAAAGAAGGGACTGTGGGGCTACTTGTAGCAGTAGCATAACGGGTTAATCATTCCTGTTCTAATAAGTTTTGCAGGCTAGGAAATGACAACTAAGGATAACTACCTGCCTTTATTCTTCCTCTTCCAGGCCAGTTCAGAGAATGCTTAGCTTCAGTTAGGATGCTTACCTATGCTTTTATGTATCTGGTGTTTTTCAGTTATCTTTCTGCTGCCAAGTGGCACTGGGGATGGAACATCTCTCTAACAGCAGGTTTGTTCACAAAGATTTGGCGGCTCGGAACTGCCTGGTCAGTGCACAAAGGCAGGTGAAGGTGGCAAACCTAAGTCTCAGCAAGGATGTTTACAACAGGTAAGTTTGCTGTAGATCCCTCTTAGTGGATACTCCAAAGGCAGTGTTTGGGAGGTTTGGGGCAGAGCTGATTTATCCTTTGCTTCTCTGCGTTCAGCGAATACTATCACTACCACCAAGCCTGGATTCCACTTCGTTGGATGCCCCCTGAAGCCGTCTTGGAGGATGAATTCTCCACAAAATCTGATGTGTGGTCCTTCGGGGTCGTCATGTGGGAGATATTTACATTGGGGGAATTGCCATATTCATCACTGGTGAATGAAGAGGTGTTAGCAGGTATATCAACCCTTATCAAGCCTGTTTCCTTATCTAGTGAAATGTATATAGTTTGGAACTATCACTGGGCTGTTGCAAAACAGCTTCTTTACTAAATGGTCAGCCTACTATAAAAGAGGAAAAGGAAGGAAGGAGGGGTTCAGTCTGCTGTTCACGTCTGTTTCAGATGATGATTAAGGCAACAATGCTAAGTTGACTATTAATAAAAATACTTGAAATCAATCAGATACATTTGATTAATTGGTCCTCCCATTCTTATTTTTAATATAAATACTTATTAAAAACTGTAAATAAGAAAAAAAAATCTTGTAAGTTGCAAGCATGGTCTGGAGTGGCATCCCTTCCTGAATGTGGGAGAAGAGCTGTGCCTTCTCTAAGATGATGCCTAGATCAACATTTGCTTACATCTTCTATTAAAAAGGGTGCCTTGTTTCCTTATATCCATTTCTTTTCTCAAATACACATTTAATTAGGGTGATAGTCCTCATAATTACACTTACAACCTGCAGGTTTAATTAGGTATTATTAGCATACTTTCAAGTTCAAGTCCTATTTTTATTATCTTTGGATAAAATAGGAGATTCTTTGATGATAAATTTTGTGGTATATATCACATGATCCATTTTTATGTGTAAAATAATATTTAGACAGTTGGTTTTCAGTCATTATAGCTCTGAGAGGATTAGTCTTAATTTTTAAAAAAGGAAAAGTACAGCTGGTCTTAATTAGGATGGGGAAAGCTTCTAAATAAGGAACAAACAGTAAAACATATATAATTGCAACTGCAAAAGTTCAGTGTTTTGCTCACAGAATATTCCAATTTGTAGCACAATGCATATACATAACACCCAAATTTTCTTTACTCGCATTTCAAAAGTCAAACCCAGTTTAGCCAAATAACCTAGCTTCATGTTATTTTTCCCAACAGAAAGAGTTTTGTGTGTTTGGGAGGTGCTGTAGCAGTGTATGTGATCTTACTCACATTTCCCTAGAATAAGGCCTAAGTGGTAAAATAAAACATCTTTTAGTATGGAAAATGATATAACAACCAAAAAAATATTGTGCTATAAGAAATGGAGCTACAGATCGGGAAGTTCCTAATTCTAATCTCAGGTTTTGCTGTAAATTTGCTGGGTGATCTTTGTCAAGATCCTTTCTCCCCTGCCTCTCACAACCCATTAGCAGCTTATTCTATTTGTAATGCTGGGGTGGGGGGTGGGGATATTATAACAAGATAACATGTATATAGATTATTTATGGAAATTCAAAAGTACTGTTTAAATGTGAAATATTCTATAGTAGTCCATGATACTTCATCATTGTTGGATCTCTTTGACAGTGTTCAATAATCTGATGTCAATGGGAGGGTTAGGAAAAAAAAGTAAGTCAGCCAGAGAAAAAAAGCTGAACTGTTATAAGCCTCTGTCTTCATGAGTTTGCCACTTGAGAGAGCTGGTACAGAACTACAGCTGATTAATAAACAAATCTGTGAAAGCTCTGTATCGCTGCCAAAGCAAGCAAGCAAGTCGTACATATCCATATTGAATTATTTGTATATTATATTTTTAAAAAAGAGTTGGTTTGTGTCCTTGCTTCAAGGCATTAAAGATTACGATAACTGGGAATGAATTATTCCAGAATCAGGCCATAAAAGCCATTATTAATGTTGTCACTCAAAACTTGTTTATGTAATTCACTATGAATGACAAAAAAGTTTGGACAGTATGAAAGACTAATAAATTCAGGTTGGATGATACTTGAAAACTAATGCAAAATGTAACAGCTGCTTCTCTGTGGGAACTGTTTCCCATAGGTGAATAGCAGTACCTCCTTGCAGAAGAGTAGGGATTTTCCCTATGATTGGAATAACTGAAATCAGATTCAGCTTGGAAAAAAGGCTGATGTGCAACTACTGCAGCTGGACACACCATTTATCCTAGCTCTTAATATTGGTGAAGGAAACAAGTTCAGCTTACTGAACCTTACTGGACAATTGTGTGGTTGTTATACTTATTTCAGCCATCTCTTAAATATAGTTTCAGCCAGGATGGAGAAAGGGAAGATGAGTGGGATGGGATTGGAATAGAGAGTTGGCTGACAGATAGTTTAATTCCTCTTATCAATTTGATTTGACAAGCCTTCCAAAATACCCAGCAGATCTACAGTATTATACAGAAGATGGAAATTTTACAAATCAAAAATTATCACAGGACCTAAACTACTGCTTGACAGCAAATAATTAGGAGCTGTACTGTTCCTGAAAAGTTCATAGCTTAGCTGCTCTAGTACGTGTATCCTAGAGAAAACTGGGACGACAGTCTTCCCTTTCTTACTCTCTGCTTTCTTTTTCTCTGTTTAGGTTTACAGTCTGGGAAGATGAAGCTTCCCCATCCAGAGGGTTGTCCCTCCAAATGTTACAAGGCGATGCAGCGCTGTTGGGCTCTAAGCCCAAAGGACCGCCCATCTTTCAGTGAGATTGCTAACATGCTTGGAGAAAGCCCATTAGAAAGCAAGGCCTGAGCAGGAAATGCCAGCCTTGTTCAGAGGTTGGGTTGGGCTGGGCTGAAATCACATTTTGGCATTTTGACTGTTACAGATTTTCAATGGGACCTAACAGAACCAAAAGGGACCAAGAAGTTTTACACTAGTGGACAAAGGCTGTGGATGTTTTCTTGATCTGAGCTGTCTTCACCAGGCTCTGTCCTCTGTGCCTGGCCAGGTTGCATTCCTCCAGGGTCTACCTCTGACATCCACAGGACTAGTTAAAAACATCTTAGAGATGAAGGGAATGCTGGGAGCTACCATCATAGGATAATTTCACAAGGAAAGCCTGTCGCACATTTTTGGGACTTCTCTGTCTTGGCACATTTAACTTTTTATTTACTTTTCAAATCTTTTCACAGAAAAGCACAGATAGGTTCCTTCTGGGAAAGGGTCTTGGTTTGGCGGGGAGGGCACACAGAGAGATCCATGCTGCTCAGTCGTTAATATTTTTTGGCAGGAGGCATTAAGATGGCAACAGGGAAAACTAAACTTGAAAAGGCCTGTTGTCGCTTCTATAATTTCTGCAGTATCTGGACAGATTTACCTTGTAAAGCAGCCAAAAGGAGTGCTATGTACAATAGCAGCCCCTTCCCAAGCTAACCTAATTTTTGATCCTGCAATCTTTTCTCACTTGACTTGAATCAGAAAAGTCTGGATCGCAATTATTTTTATCTTAAAGATATTCAATGACTTTTCCTTGATCATATCCCTGCAAAAGGAAGCAGCCTTTGGGGGAAGCATTCACTGCACAGGATCTAAGGAGGTTCCTTTCCTAGTCCACCATATGCTATCTTTTTAAGGCAAGGAGGAACCTGCATATTTATTGAGCAATACTTTATTTCTTCTCCTGGTACTGTCAGTCTGTCGGGCCTTCTGCCACCTCCCTGCATACCCAGAAAAGAGCAACATACACTAAGTGCCTGGCATATGAAGGAGATTTTCATTAGCTTTCCTGATTATCTAATGCCGCCTTTTTATATGATTATTTGGGGCAATGTTTGTTTTTCTTACTTTTTTAAAGAAATGTTGACACCTTGCAGCCTAAATAATTCTTTTATTTTTATTTATTATATATATATATATATATATATATATATATATATATATATATATATAAATAAAAATATATAAATATTATTGGAATTGCAGCCTAGAGTCAATTTAGCTTCAGTTTGCTTGAGCAGAGGGGTAGAACAACCAAGAGTTTTTTTTTTAATAAAATAAAATAAAGTACACTGCTTGCAATAAAGAGTCCCTCTTAAAAAAATTAAATAAATTGCAATCTGTGTTTCTTCTTCTGTTTCTCTAGATTAATAAAACCATCTAAAAAGGAATTTTCTGGGGATTGTGGGACACAAGAAACAAATGTTATCATATTAAGCTTGCATGTACAGTCATAAATAGAAAAAAAATTCTTCATACCCTTTTGAAATGCTTTTAATCATTGAACTTATCTCATTTTTTTCATTGCCTGGGTTGGTTCATGCATAATGCTATGTCATAATGAATGGAAAACAACCCCAGCTCATTATGGCTGAGCATTATTTGTGAACTGAGCAGTTGTTTCTAGACTGCGTTAAATTTGGGTCTTTAGTCCAGACCATGATACTCTTGAGATATAGCTTGTCAGTTTCTTCACATGGCGTATTCTCCCAATCCTGATTTAATGATTTAATATTCAGGAGGAGTCTTCCAAGTCTTCCAAAGACAGGCTGATTCCAGTACATCACCATGGTTAGTGTAACAAACTCAAACATCATTTGTTTGAATGAGAGCTGTAATCTAAAAAAATCAGCTTTCTGTTTTGTATTTAATAACTTGGAAATATGCCACATAGCACTGAATACTATATTGCATAAAAAATAATGTTACAGAATTTAATTCAGGAGTGAAGTAAAAATTGGAAGCAAGCTCAAGTGATACAGCCAACTCCTATGCTTTTTCTGTTGCAATGCCAACATTATTTGTGAACTGAGATAAACCTTGACATATGATAAGGCCAAGTGACATGGAAAATTACTTTAGCCATTGTCTGTTACTGAAGTATAAGATATATACATGACCATATTTTCTTGGAAAAAATAAAGGACAAACTGCTCCTTGAAAAAGGAGCAAATTTGAAAGAGGTTCAGAAGGATAAAAAAAAATGTTTATGTTTATAACTTTGCTTTACAAAGGAAAATTCAAGAGCAAAATGGAAAAACTTTACAAAAATGCATATTCTAATAAAAATATCTCAAACAGTATATGTACTTCTATTTTAAAAAGACAATTCAATTTCCATATTTTTCACATGAATGTGAAAGACTGCATTGTGGTACCATTTGTATGGTAGAAGTTAAATGACCAAAATAAAGAACAAAAGTGAGTTTTTGAAACACAAATCTAAAGGACAGCTTTCTGAAATAAAGGACCGTCTTTTATAATAAAGGATGTATGGTCACTGTAAATATCTAGGAATTGTATTTCAAAATAAAACAAATACTGTATGTTATAAAAGTGTCACCTACAATGTCTGAAGATTAACCAGCAGGACTGCATAAGTAGTTAATATTTATATGCTGTGCTACCATTTAAAAGCATGTAAGCACACACTCCAACACACTCCATGTCCATTAGAATAAAAGAAATGGCTGTTACAAGGTCTCTGTTAAACAGATTCCTTCAGCTCTTTGTAGTCCCTGTCTAAGTACGTGCACAGGATTCTGCTCTTGCACAGACCTTTCCAGAACCTAAACCCAAGATAGCAGCCCTTTGGAGTCTGATACTCAAAAGCTCAGTTGCCTGTCGTCATCGTCTTCTCTTTTTTGGCCATGGCGGCAGCTATTTCCAGGTTTTCTTTTAGTGAGATTATTTTCTCTCTTGTGTTGCTGCTGTTTATTTCACTATTCCATCCTCAAACACACAGCCTACTGCGTTACAAGGTGCTGGCCATTTTTAAAGACACACACAGACATGGTGAAAAATGATCCACTGTGAATGGCTAAAACTGGTATCTTTTCTCTAGAGAGAATTTACTAGTACTACTATAGTAGTAGTAGATCTAGTACTGGTATCTACTCCCTACTAGAGAAGCAGGACTGAAAAAAATCCATCAGTTGAGCCCAACTCTTGTCAGTTGCAAGCATCCTGGTTAAACAAATCCAGTGAAAGGGAATTTATCATGTGCCTCAGTAATCAAACTATTTTTGCCATAGGAATTTTTTATAATATTCAAGCAATAACTGCTGCCTGTTTCTCACATCTGTCATTTTGTGTCCTGCACTCTGTATTGATAGACCAAGGGGGTCTTCACTATATTCTGTGTGACATCATTTCAATATTTGAAGAATGCTATCGTATTTCCCACCAGTTTTCTCAAGGCTAAACATGCCCTGATCCTTCAGTCTTCTTCATTGTTTGTTCTTCTAGCTTGTCTAAAATCTTAAAGTGTGATACCCAAAGTTGGGCACATACCTGAGGTGGGGTCTGATCAGTGCAGAATAAAGTAGGACAATTAGTCCCATGATTTAGAAATAACTCAGCACATAATAATGACAATATTTGCATATAGGCATTTTCCTTCTCCAACTTCTCATGTAGGTTTTATGAGAAGGGCAAAGTAAAATTGATCTGGTGTGGGCTAAGTGAGAAAGTATATTCTTGCAAGACTGTGGACTCTGTAATTTTTGAAGTTCTGCAGGCTATCCCTGACTGCAGATGAAGCAAATTTAGGTATATTTAGATTGTTCCTGTTCTCAGGGGAGTACCTATGAAATAATACAGAGCATTATAACCCCAATCCTTTCTCTGGCTTTGAATGTTTTAATCTGCTCTACAGAACCATTCCTATGTATTTATTTGATTGATTGATTTATATGACAGCCCATCTCAAATACATGATTCTGGGTGGCTATACTTAACAGTCATCTACAAAAATATGTCTGTAATGATTCTTAGAATTTTACTAAGTAGTCTGATGAAAACAGCTACACTGATAGGAGAACATAATTAGAAATCTTTTTTAAAATACAATGACAGATTGCTGGTGTGTGCTTTCTACAAACACAAGCAGTACATTTTTTTAAAGTGTCTTATCATAGGTGCCACACATTCAAAGAAAATGCCACCAAAATTTGTTTGGGTGTTTGATTGTTATAGAAAATAGAATAATGCCAAGCAGAACAGAAATAAACTCAGAGATTCACATTTTAAAATAAATCTTTTTCTTTCTTTCTCTTGAGATGCAGAGTTCCTCTGCTTGTCAGTCTAAGTTTTACTCAGACTACCTTTTGGCTTTTTAAAATTTAACATAATCGTTTACATGCTCTCAAGGTATAATGCATTTGGGATGGATTTGCTTGATTCACCACTTGAGGGCACCTTGCCTACACAAGTTACCTCCATTAGAGTAAGCTCCAGGTATGCATTGTACTAAAATATGGTATAGATTAATCTATTTCTGGAATTGGACCCAACTTCATAATGAATTTTGGAAGAGATTAAGAATTATATGATGAATAAAATACTGGTTGATTACTTGGCAGTGCCAACCAAAGACCTGGTTTATTTGTCATATGTTGCTAAATCCAAAGCAGCACTGTTCTGGTACATAGTCCAAGGAATCTGGAAGTTATTGCTTCACCCACTGGCCCTTCTTCAGAAGCCCAAATCTTGCTTGCAGTGTTGCATGCTTGGAACCCTGTTCAATTAAGCGCCCCGATACACAGTATCAGAAGGACTATGACTATTTCTTATTTTGTTCTTACATCGCTGTGTCTCTTTCCTGAGTTTGTTGTTGTTTTACCTCATGTGATTTTCTGCTCTCTTTATCAAGAGAATGTTTTCAACATTCTGCAAGTGATCTCTGCCATCCAAAAGACTACTTAGAATATTTGTAATCATTCTGTGTCATCTCTACAGTGCTACTGAGAAGAAGGGTTGGCTCATGGATGACAGTTAACTTTTTAGAAGATAAAGCCATGTTTAAATTCTTTGGCAGCGAGCGTAACTTTCACTGTGTCCTCACCACTATATGATCAACATGACACAGCTGTGTCCAGCCTTGGGCAATGGATTCTGTGTACTTGGGTTAATATTTTCATTGCAAGGTTCACCACTCCTCTAGAGTCTGTTTCTGGTTTATCTCCCCAACTCAGATCCTTTCAGCATATATAACTCTGTTTACCTTTATACTTCTTTATACTGAATTGCATTTGCTGTTTTAATATCATTTTCCCAGCTTGAAGGATTTTTTTGCAGCTCTTTACCATCCTCTCTCATTTTAATAAATCTAATTTTTGGTTAATAAAGCTGATGACTTAATTCCTCATCTACAACTACAGACTATTTATGAGGTTAAAAGCACCAGTCCCAATAAAGATCTTTAGGAGACAATACTGTTTACACCCATTCTTTGTAAGGATCAAATCATTTATTCATACTCTGTTTTCTGTACTCTACCCAGTTATCAATCCATAAGAGAATCTTTCCTTTTATCCCACAACTCTTAATTTTACTCAGGAGTTTTCAGTGAAGAATCTTGTCAAAGGCCTTTTGAAAGCCCAGGTAAACAGTTACAAGGTCACTTCTAGCTTCATGCTTGCTGAGACCTTGAAAGAACTCTTGGTGGGAAGTCTTTCTACAGAAGCAGTGTCAAATCCCCATCAGCAAGATTGATCCTAGGTGTTTAATGCTTTAATGTTAGTAATATTTTCCACCAATTTAAAGGATAAATATTAAGCTAGCTAGTGTATATGCCACTGAAACAATTACTTGGGATCTCAGGATGAAAGAAAATGGAGAGTGGTACAGCATCATATTGGACAATTCCTCCCATACATCAGTTCTGCCCATCAGAAGTTGATAAATAGTTCCTGCACAGAAAATTTATAATCAGGTACATCACCAGATATACGTATTCTCATATGTAAAGGAATCAAGGGCTCTCCAGATTAAACACCAGATCTTCCATTTTCTTGAACACAAATATTCAACAGTTCAATGTAACTTATTCGTTTCAGCTGTTTGACAGGCCAATACAGCTGAGGTTTCTACTGCAGCAAGGGAACACAAAAGTATGGGATGGCTGGAGTCACAAAGATAATCACACTAAAATGCTAGTAAACAAAAACCCACCTTCAGAGTTTTGTAAAGCCCAATTTAAATGTGTTTCAACACCTTTTCTAAGAACAGCTGAAAGAGAAGAGAATAAATACAGTTCTTGAAGGGAGTGCATTCCATTGGAATGACATGGGGCAAAATATTTGCTGTGCCCTATACAGGTCATCCTCATTTAGCAACCACAATTAGGACCCACAAGTCAGTCATTAAGTGAAGCAGTTGCTAAATGAAACTGCTTACAATCTTACTTCAGCTTTGTTTTACAGACCTGTGAAGGTCATAAATGCAAGAATTGGTTGCAAAGTTTTTCATTACCATCATAACTGCGAATGGTTGTTAAACGAGGCAGTCACTAAATAAGGCCTATTGTATGTATTTTGCAAGTAGTGGTACCTTCAGAAATAGTTTTGGATGCAGATCTTAATAACAAGAGTCACAGTGAGACAGATTGTCCTTTAGATGGCCCTCACCTAAGCTGTGCTTAAAATCAACACCTTAAACTGAACCCAGAAAACAACTGGCAGTCAATGGAGGACTTTTCATTATTGGTATAAAGATCTCTGAATTTACACTGATAAACTGCTTAGCTACATTTTGTGCACATTCAACTCAGGATAGCTATAGTACTACTTAATAGGAGGCAAGATAATTTTGTACACTGCCTTGAGTGGTACAAAATAAAGTCAGGATATAAATCAGGATGGATGGATGGATGGATGGATGGATGGATGGATGGATGGATGGATGGATAGATGGATGGATAATCTATTTATAGATATCTTTAATATTATGTCATCAAGCCCTGGATAACCACAGGTAGTCCTCAACTTACAACAACAATTGAGACTGGAATTTCCATCGCTAAGCAATGTGGTTGTAAAGTGTGACCATATTGCTTAGCAACAGCTATCCCTGCAGTCCCAGTTGCCATTGTTAACTGAATCCCATGGTTGTTAGGCAAGGCAACTTCCTGCTGGCTTCCCATAACCAAAGTCACTGGGGAAGCCAGCAGGAAGTTGCAAGTTCTAGGCCAGCAGGCAGGTAAGTGGCTGCTGCCGGGTGGGGGATGGAGTGAGGGGGTGCACAGGGAGGGTCATGGAGGGTGCATGGTGGTGCGCAAGAGGCACCGCATGGGTCAGGGAGGATGTGCAGGGTTGCATGCAGGTTGGGAAGGGTGTGCAGGGATGCAGCGCGGGTTGGAGAGGTTGTGCAGGGTACAGCTCGGGTCAGGGATGGTGTGTGGGGGTGCGCGAGTGGCTGGCACAGCACGAGCACAGAGGGGCTTGGGGAAGGTGTGCAGGTGGAGGAGACTTGTCCCAGTGACTTGGGACCTTCCCTGCCTTTGATTTTCTGAGGAAGCTGGCAGGGAAGGTTGCAAATGGTGATCGTGGAATCGTGGGGTGCTTGGCAACCCATTGTATGTGTGAATGGGTTGCCAGCTGCCCAGATCGCAATCATATGATGGTGGGGGTGCTGGGATGGCCACAATTTCAAGGACCAGTTGTAAGTCTCTTTTTCAGCACCTTCGTAACTTTGAATGTTTGCTGAACGAATGGTTGTAAGTCGAAGACTACCTGTATTACTAAATTAGGCCCATTCTGGAAAGGCAGTTGCTGGTATGCTAACTGTAACTCTGCAAATACATTCCATGTTACTTTCTGCTGGAAAATTCAGAGGCAATATAACCAAAAAGTACTCTCAAGCTCTGTGCCTGACTTTCCAAAAAAAAGTGCTCTGCAATTTAATTCTTGCATACATAGTTTTAATGGCAAAGAGACACTTCTGTTTGCAGTTGTGGGCTGTAGTTAATAAAAAATTATTAACGCTAGTTCTCTACGTTTTTTATAAAATAAACTACCAATCTATATTTTTGTTCTATACAGTTATTTAGATCTATATCATCATATCTTTCTAATCCAAATTTAGTTAAGCTGACTCAATGAACTTAATGGCTTTACATTAGTAACAACAGACTTAAGGCACACTGATTTCATTGCTTCTACTTAAGTATGATCAAGCCTAGATTCAATGTAGTGATTGGGTTTGCACATTATAAGCCATTGCTAAACTATGGTTTAATAAATAAATCATAATGTTGGCTTCATACAATATGCTAAACCATAAATAATAGTTTATATATCATAGTGGCTGCGTTCAGATAGATACCGAGCTGTACTCAAGTTACCCACACTATAGCTTGGTTTGAATGTGAATCCAGTGTTTGAAACTTGAGTGCTTCTGTAAAATGGTTCCCAAGTGAAGTAACGTGTATGTGTGTGCATGTGCGTGTATGTTGAAAATAAATATATTTATTTTCTAAGATGGGCACGAGTGCTGCCAGTGATATATTCTGGACATACCCAGACATATACAATGCATACAACTTTCACATCATAAGAACCTGATACTGAAGTCATGTGCAATAGGCAGTTGCCCCATATATTGGTATACTGCCCCATCAAACTTCCTGAGGTAATACCAAGTCCAAGTTAAGACCACCTCATATAGGATAGGTCTTAAGCAAGAGTTGTCACTTACCATAACTAAGGTACAGTGTCCCTCCAAATGTCTCTTTCCAAACCTGGTGCTCCCTGGACAGATTGTTCTTGCCTGGAATTCTCCAAATTGTAGTTCTATATATCTGGATGGCACTAGGATAGGGATTGGGGTGATTTTGCACCGGCTACTTAGTTGCTTTTCTAAACCAATCCATGTAAATTTGAGGGAAAATATGAAGTGCTCAAAGCAAAATATATATGGATTTTTTTATATTTATCTTTTTAAACCTTTCTGTCTAGCACTTTGGGAAATCCTGTTAAAGTCTTTTCTTTTTGGTGTCATAGTTTTAGAGTGTGCTGAGTCAGTCTATATCACCCTCCAAAATACCTGCAAGTACAGCTTAATGTCAGATATTCAGACATAAGTATAAATTACAGGGTTAAAGGCTACACTATTTAGTAAATCAGAGGCGTAGATTTACAAAGAGAAAGGAGGCAAATGTTTGTTCAAATCAAGACAGTACCAAACCTGATTTAACTTGCTCAAATTAGGTCAGGTTTGGTTCTTTTCTGCTATACTAGTCATTCTTTTGGATAAGGTTTAATAGGCTGAATTAAACATTATTTTTAAATACATTGATGAATCTTTACCCTGTCTCACATCAGACATTGTTGCCATTATACTTCCTTGAATATTTTGCCCTTGTCAACCACATTTTCCACTCCACGTTCTGGTCTTCAAGAACCATCATGTGTTTTCTGAACCTTCACTTTTAAATTCCTGATGAAGACCTGGAACTAGATTGCAGACCTATAGGTAAGAATTCTTGACATTTTACTTGAGGTTTGTCACTCCTGGAACCTTTCAGGTGGAAGAATTAGGGGAGATGGGAAGCATGTAAATTTAATAATAAATAAATATAAATAAATAGTTGACGTAAACAACTATTTGGTGTTTCCTTCCTCACCAGCTCCTTCCTAATGGATAGCTCCTCCTGCCACCAGTCAGACTCAAGGCTGTTCCTCCATCTTTCTCTCCTGAATGGATTTTCTGTGCAGAGAAAAAGGACTGAAGGAGAGATGAGAAAAAGACATCTGAAGGCTATCAGTGGAAGATGACATCATCTGGAAATCCCCACTCCAACAGGCCTGGCAATTGCTGGAGATGTCTGAAGGCATGAAATGGAATACATTTAATAAATTATTATTATGATTGGTTGCACAGCCAGCCAGATGTTTAGACTGGATTTGGCATTTTTATCCATCTATCGAGTTCTTCCCAAGGACCTGGGATAAGCAGATGTTGTTTGATGGTGCTAAAGGTATTGCCACAGGATATAATCTGTTCCAAATAAAGCTGCCTTTTGCGATTGATTGATGGTGATTTTGTCAATGCCAATGGGGTTCAAGTGGTGCTGCAGATGCTTTGGGATTGCATCTAAGGCTGCTATAATTATTGGTACTATCTGTCGCTTGCCACAGTTGTTCTACTTCTATTTGCAGGTCTTTATATTTTGTCATTTTTCTCCAGTTCTTTCCCTTCTATTCTGCTGTCTCCAGGTATTGTTATGTCCACTATCCAGACTTTTTTGTCTTAATTATTATTATTTGATCAGCAAGGTTTACCAGCTGCTTTGCTAGCCTAAACTGTCAGCCAGTTTAACTTTGGGCAGATTTCTTCCCAAACTGAACTGCAATAATTAGATTTTGACTGCAGTAGCTTTTTAAAAAGCCTCCTTAATGGATTTTCTGTGGTGACAAGAAGATTTAAAGAGGTGGGAAAGGCACTGGAAGTGGAAGCTGGTATTGTTAGGGACAAATCAGGACCGACTTGATGACTGGGCCCCTTACTTTCCTAACCTCAAGGATCACAAGATGTCTTCTAGCCCTGGGTGGGGTGTGGCTAGCTGGATCTGTTAGTGGGTCCATTTGAGCTGGAGAGTCAAGAGACCAGATCAAGTATGGTATGGCAAGCTTTATTTCCTAGCGCAAGAAAAGAGCGTCCTTTCCAAAGAAGAAAGACCCTGAACAAGCCAAAGTGCAGAGTTTCCACCAATCTGCTTTGGACACATAGTTGTGCCCTCTATTCCCTTCTCATCCATATAAGGGTAAAACCTAACTCTTCTCCATCCTGCCACGTCTGTTCATTTTTCTCATTAGCAGTTTTCCAATCATCAGAACCGTCTTACCTTGCTATCAGTTGTGAGCAATTGTGCTTCCTCTTTAAGTGAGTAGGCTAAAGGTCAAGCAAAGTTACAGCAGGACAGCTTTCTTCTTCTTTACGTTCCATTCATCCCTCCCAGTATCATCCGGAAATTCCACCCCACTTCATAAAAACCAAAAACCAAAAAGACAAAATCCTGCTGAATGTGCGTAGACTGCTCTGGTGATTTGAAACACTGACTTGGCCTTGTCCTAGCCACAGATGTGCCTTGTGCATACTCTAAAGATAGCCCCATGGCTCTTCCAAGCCCAGACAGAAGCACCTTGGTAGTCTGAGACATTGCTGTGGGAGCAAGGGTCTCCGCAGGAGGGAGATCAAAAAGTCAAGATGGTGGCCACAGCCTTCAGCGTTTTAATCACATCGTTGTGGCCACCATCTTGATTTTTTTATCTCCTCTCTTAAGACACTCCTGTGTGGGAGTTCAACAAAACTGCCCCTGCCTTGCTCTAGCAATACTGTTACAGCAGAGAGTGAAAACTGGGGAGTAAAATTTATTTTACAAGTCAAACATTAGCCAGTTAATTACAGAAGCACACACAAACAAGTGAAGGGGGTTGTATCCATGTGTATGCAGTTGCTTTTGCAGTTTCCAACAAATGGAACATAAGCATTAAAAGCTTTAGTTTCTTGATTGCTTCTGAAGCAAATGCTAAAGCAGGTATTTTCATAGCTGCATTTAACATGTGCGTTGGCCTGAATGGCTGAAACCACAATTCTTTGTAGGAGATGATAGATAGATAGATAGATAGATAGATAGATAGATAGATAGATATGACAGAGAGGAGTAGTTGTAAGCAGTAGCAGTGTTAAAGTAATTCAGGGAGGCCTGAGTTCAAGTTACCACTCAGCTCTTTTATTTACTCATTCTTCTTTCCTTGTATTCTCTGTGCAATGCTATAATGAAGAAGTTTTCCCATCTCACTGCACAAATCCTAACGCTCACCTCTGGGTACCTGAATTAAGTATGCATTTTTCTAATTTTTCTAGCTAGTTCTATCGACAAACACATTTACAGTCCAACCAGATGGGCGTGATATACCAAAAATGGAAAAAAATAGGAGGGAATGAGAGGCACAAGAGCAGAAGATGCCTGAACACAAGGAGTAACTCTGTGAAAGTTTCAAAACTGTTTTGCAAATTAATTGAGCAGCAAGACTTATCAACTGCTTTGCTTGCCTGAACTGTCAGCCAGCTTAAATTGGGGCAGATTTCCTTCCCAACCTGAACTGCAGTACTGTAATTAGAGTTTATGGTAGGTAACTAAAACAAACAAAACAAGACAACTTTAATTGGCTGCTAATGTGCGATAGAAACATTTTACTGTGCAGGTCTACAAGACGAGAGAAGAAATGAAGGGACTCTGTGTAACCAGAGACTCTCAACTACAGTTAGACTGAGTGTAGTATCCCCAAGCCTTTTCCCCCCAACTTAATTGTATGATATACTTCTGATTCTAATTAATTTGAACTCCCCATCTCTGAGAATAATAGAGCTTATAGCAAGTGGGAGACGATCCAAGTTGAGCTGATGGCAGGAGGAGCAAAATCTTCCCCTTGCCAAAATTGGTGGTCCAGCAGTTCTGTTTCAGCCGTTCTGAAGGCTCTGGATGGTTGAAGCTCTCAGAGCGATACCCTTCATACTGTACATTGCCTTCTTCCAGGCAAAAGGGGATGAAAAGCGATTACTCCCTGCTCCTCCTGCCATCAAATGCCAATGCAAAGAGGCCTCCCCTCATTACAGCTCAAGCCTTTACAGCATTCAGCACATGAGGGCTTTGGGTGAGGTTCATCCATGAACTCTCTTTCTGAACATGCCAGTTTCATTAATTGAGCATACCCAACAATTGGAAAATGTATCTGATATTAGTAAGTCTAATGAAACAGAGTAAGGCAAGGCCTTTGCCCTACTTTGGGGCAATGAATTATTAAATTGACAAAGATGAACTCTGTCGGTTAATTATGCACTGTGTGAAGAAGTACTTTTTTTGTCTGTCCTGAACCAACTGTGGAAACTCCACTGTCAAGCACTATGGAAAGAAGGTCAATGTGGGAACAACTTGACTTGCAACAGTGTGCTATGGATTGAAGAAATGGAACCTGAATTCAAGAACGGTTATTTTTTTTTCCACCAGGCACTGTTAGAAATTGGAAATCTTGAAGAAATCATACTTCTATATGGCTATGTTTAATCTTTGGATGGACTACATCTACTACAATAGTTAATTCATAATGTATATAGATTATATTTATTTCCAGCATTTTAATACCACCAGTTGATAATAAATTCCCTGAGCAAAATACGGGGGGGTGGGGGTGGGGACATAAAAAGTAAAAATATACCAGGAATCAATACTTTTTGGACAGTGGGGCTCCTGTACAATTATACATGCCTAAATAAGTAAATACATAAATACGCAATGCCCCAGTCTCGAGACACCTCATTCAGATACTGGCAACCTCGTTCCTGAAGTCTCGTAAGGCTTTAGGGCTTTTGTCTAAAATTCTGTAAGATTTCAGCACTTTGCAAAACTGTCCCCCTCTATCGGTGATTTCTGTGTTATGAGCTGGTAAGAGCCAGTTCTCACAGAATAAATCTGAAAGTCCTAGAAGCTTTTCCAGGAGACATGGAATTTTCTCCAGATCATGATAAAATGGCAATACAAAAACATACATTCAAGAGTTCAGAAAGCTTTCATATTATGTTCAGAGTAGAATACTGTAGCACATTTCCCTTTTAAAACTGCTATGAGAGGGCATCAAATCATGCTAATGAAAATGCTCTCATATTTAAGGAATTAAAAGAATTGTATTTTTTTCCAGTGCAGAATTCTGACTCCAACTTTTATATCACCCAGAAACTGATTCAGATAGTTCTGCCTATCAATGTCAGTCAAGAGTTGTTTCATTATGGCTTTTCCTTCTGAGAACTCAGCGATAAACTAGAGTGATGGGTCAATGCCAGCAGAGCTCAGTTTCCACTTAAGGCTTGTTTCTATGATGAAATAAGTACATAATAATATCAAGGAAATTAACTTTAAAGGATGAGCTCTTAATTTAAGTCAGTAGTTACGCAAGCAAATAGTTATGTTTACATTCAACTCTATTTTGCATAGTCCCATCTCATGATCACGGGAAGAGCTGGAGCATCTATCAACTTGGCTACCTACAAAATCCCCCTCCCTCCCTCCCTCCCAATATTGTTAGGACTGCTTCAATAGAGATGGAGCTGCTATGAAGTCCAAGTAGCCTCCCATGTAACAGTTGAGGATGACTTTATGCTCAAAAAGGTTTAAGAGCTGCTGGAACAAAATTACCACCACATTTCTGAATGGCAAATGAGCACCTTTGAGCAGACTGTTATAGGCTCCTTGTGAGTCTATCTTTTACCAGTATTATACTTAAAAATACGGACTTTTCCAGTCTTAGAGATAATTTAAACACAGTCTCATTTTCTGTTTTGTCTTCCCTTCCCTTCCCTTCCCTTCCCTTCCGCAAAAGTCATAATTTTTGGTCTTCTGGTAATTTACTCATCACTGAAGACAGTAAGTAGCTGCAAAACTTTTTATTAAGATTAATGGAAGTTCAGGACAATGTCCCTGCATCAACCATATGTAGTACAACCAGAACATGTATTTGAACTCCTTTGAGATGATGCAACTGACTAGTAGACTAACTAGGGAATGTATATATAGAATAAATAGGTGGCATGTTAGAACACAACCTTCCTTGACCCCTTGTTCTGTGGCAATGTGATCTGAAAAATGGCTGTGATGGTTGCATCTAATTCTGCTTATAAAGGTAGTGGTGTACCAGAAGTAGCGGTCTCCTGTCAGCTGAGGTTGCTAGTAGCTTTCTCCAAAGATCCCCTCTGCAATCTGAGTCATATGAATCAAAAATCCACAAATACCACATATAGAATTGTTTTGAGTCTATACAAATACTGTATTTCAGCTACACGTAGCACAAATGTTTGAGCAACCAGACGGTATCCTTCCTTGGAATCTGCTTGTTCTTTTGTTGCAATGTCTTTTTGTTCAGGAGCAGAATGTGAATATAGCTGGCAGGACTGCATCTCATATAAGCTTCACACAATTTTGCCCTTCGCTACTTAAAAAACTTCCTGTTGTGAGCAATAAACAGAAAAAGCATTCTTTCAAGTAGCTTCGATCATTTGGAGGGCTTCAAAAGTTGATGCTAAGGCTTTACGTATGAGATGGGGAGTTGTATCACTAAATAGAAAACAAATTAATACAAATTCTTTGAATTTGGGATTGACAGAATTATGTCTATGATTTCCTCCCTCCCTCCCTTTTTTCTTTTCTTCTTATCCTTTCACCTAATAAATTTAATATGGTGAATTCCATAGATAATATATACACTATTTTGAATGAACTATTGTGTCATCAAACAGAAGACAATGTTGCTTTCAGAACAGTTTTCCCACCTATATTTAATAATAGAAAGGATGCTACAAGACACAGACCCATGAAGATAAGATAGTTAGAATAAGCTTTTTAACTAATCCACACATATGATGAATGGCTAAACTGTTCATTAAGTTAGAAACAGATCAAACAACCAGCCATAAAAAAGATACAAGATGGAAAGACTAAGGATTCATCTACATGACAAAGTAAATTATTTGTATTATCAATACCTAAGAATGGTAAAAAATCAAAAGAGCCCTGGTAGTACCTTTTCGGACTAACAATTTTTATTATATTCTTCATCAGATGCACCATCATGAATTGCAGCTCACAAAAGCTTATGCTTTTAAATAAAATTTGCTAGTCAAAAAGGGGCTACCAGACGACTCCTGTTTTTTTACCACCATAGACTAACAAGCTCTCCTCCTACAATGTCTAAGAATGGTAGCAGTTGTAGATTAAGATTTCTAGCTTTGATTTGCAAAGGGGATTGACTGATTGCTTGATTTGGTGGCCTAATCAGCTCTTTTCAATCCTACGACAGCTATCAGAGCCTAGTGTTGTACGCTTGGAGGATGCATCCATGGGTGAAACAGATTATTAATCCCACCCCATTATCCTGTATATACCCCAATTTTGCTTCAGTTATTTTGGAAGGCCTCAGGAACAGATCTGGGGCATGAGAAAGAGACACAGAAGTTCCACCATGCAAGCATAAGCAAGCAGACTCGGCTCTGGATACAGCCCTACGTCCCCGAGAGGTAGAACTGGCAGAAGGACGAAGTACTGATATTCTCCAAATCCTTTCAATTTTAAAACAACAGCAAAAAAGCAAACAGGCAGCATAACTCACACCATGCCTTACGTTTTGTGCTGCAGTTCAGTTGCTAGTTTTATATACCATTAATAAACATGGCAATTGGTTTTGCTGTTTTAAAACTTCTACTTAATATTCTGATAAATGGCAATGTCTAAATTTCCCTAGTTTCCAGGGAAGGAGAGCTTAAAAAGATACTTGGAAGGTTTCAGCAGGGCTTGATCCAAATTAATTGACTATAATTCTCTTTTGATGTTGAATGCAAACGTACTAATGCTGTCTAGTAATGTTGAAGTATATTCACCTTTTGTATTCAATATCAAGAACGAATTATAGTCAATAGTAACATTGCGTATTATCAATGTGTTAATGCTTGTGGTGGTCCAGAAGTGTAGGCAGTTGTGTTGATCCATTTCTCTCTGTGGCTTTACTTGCACGATGCATCTTGCAAAAATATTCAACTGCTGAGCCCAGAGAAGCACCATTTGAACCTTTACCTTAACCTTACCTTAACCATTGCTCTTTAATTGAGGTTACAAAGTCACTAGCTTTATTCTGACATATTTACCTATGATGAATTGAACCTAGCTTTCAGAATTAACCCAACTGTAGGTGTTTACACAATATTGTGAACCCAAAAGTGTTAGATTAACATGTTTTTGGCTAATTGTGGTTCTGTATGTCATACAAATGCAACTGCTATGTCATTTAAAAACAGCTGCCATTTTGTATTCTTTTAACCTGGATGCTATACTTTAGGGTTGTCATAAGGTACATTATTCAAACCTGTTAAAATTTGAAGGGCACAGTAAGTCTGAACATTAAATGGATTTGCAGTAGTGGAGAGGGGTAAAAATGACACCATGGGCACATATGCTAACTGGGATTTCTTGTTGAAAGTGCTTTGCAAACCCAGCCCAGAAGTGTATAGATCTCTTCCAGTACAGACTATAATGCCCAAATAATTAGGGTCAGCCACTAGGCGTAAAATAGTGAGCTGGCAAAAAGGTAAGTTGTGGTAAGTGTACTAGATTTGGGCTAGGAAGATTTGAGTTCACATCCATGAGACAGCATCATATTGATCAGCTTCAGGCCATTTACTGTCTAGATTACTTCCCATGGCTATAATGAATGTAAAATAATGCACTCTCTTGAGAGCTGAACTTCTCTGCCTTTTCAGAAAAAGGGTCCGCTGGAGCAGTGTTTCTCAACCTCAGCAATTTTAAGATGTGTGGACTTCAGCTCCCAGAATTCCCCAGCTGTGCACAGCTGGGGAATTCTGGGAGCTGAAGTCCACACATCTTAAAATTGCTGAGGTTGAGAAACACTGTTCTAGATGTTCCCTTTCAGCCAGGTCTTTTCCACTGGTTAATTATTACTTTAGGAGTTATCTGTCAAAAATGGAACTGTTTTATGGCTTTTTATTTTGTTGCTAACTAGTTTGACTGTGCAACTGCAGGATATAAGCCCCATACCCAGACCGCAGCTTGCCTTTTACAATCCTGGCCAGGTTCAGCTTCAACTGCTACTACCGGCTTGTAGGCCAATGGTATTGATTTCCCAGGTACTTTTAATGTAAAGAATAGCTACAGCAGGCCAGAAGACAACGAGAGGCTCTTCTCAAGTAAATGAACAGAGTTTGCAGCAACAGCCGAAGCAGATTGCTCAGAGCGAAGCAGCAGCTCCTCCGTCAACAGCAGAGGAACCAAGGGCGGGCGAGCGGGCAGGCAGGAAGACTCCAAAGGGCAAGGGCAGCCCCCATCCCTCCGCCGACTGGCAAGAGAAAGGCTCTTTCGGAAACAGAAGACTGTGGCAGTATATGCATGGGAGAAATAACTGCATACGAGGCGCACGAAATGTCCAGCGCTAGCAGTTTCCACCTCCACCAGGAGGAACCGGTGTCCTGTGAAAGTGGTGGGGCGCCAAAGACCCAAACGTCTCCGAAGCCCTCCGCCTTGCAACAAAGGTAGCCCCCAACAACCTGCCGTGGCGCGCGCGCCAGGGCCATTCCCCTCCCGGGAGCCGGCGCGCCTTCTAGCGGGCTCTACTGCGAGCGCGGTAATGGGCCGGGGCGGCGGCAGCCGCGGCCCCCCGACAAAGCTTGTAACTGAACCGAAACTTATCGGGCCGCCCTGCCTCTCCTCTGCGGACTCCTAAGTCGAGCCGAGCGGGCGCGCGCCCGAAAGAACTCGAGCACGTGGGCCTCCGAAGCCAGAAGCGACCCACGCCGATCCGGAAGGGGCGAGAGGCGCGTCTGGGCTAAGATTCCCTTCGTGCCAGTCAAAGGTTTGGGCTTAGGCGGCTTGCGCTCACCCCTCTCGGACGGGGTCGTCTGCACCTAACTTCCGCGCGCGCCGCCGATTCTTGGCGCTTTCTTCTTTTTCTGTTCAAACGGAGGGTGAGCCATCGAATTTCCGGGAATGCCGCATTCCTGCTCTTTGCAAGTCCCAGAATCCGTCCCGGCTTCACCAAGTTTGACGCGTGCTTAGAGCTCATCGGTCCTCTGATCTCTCAGCTGTTGGCTCCGAGCTATTTCGAGCCTTCTCCAACCTGGAGGAGCCCTCCAGATGTTTTGGGACTACAAACCCTATAACCCCGGGCCTGGCCAATGACGGTTCTCTCTGGAGAAAATGAAGGGCGATAGGTTGGAGAAGGCTGGGTCTTTTCCGTTCTGTTGCTCATTCGGCGCATCGGATCTCTTCCTTCCTCCCCCACCGGTACTGAATGTTTAGAACCTCTTTTGAAACAGCACGGCTCTTTCCCTTTAAGAGCTGCGCCTCGGGGTGACGTCTCAACGAACGCAGCTCTTTTGGAATGTATGCAAATGAGCCCTTATGCCTTCGACCAACGAGAACCCTAGCCCAGTCCCCTGCAGCCAACGGCGTCCAAGCGCTGCTAGGGGGCGGCCAATAGATGCAAAGCGCCGGCTCTCACCATATAAGGAGCGTCCTCGCCATAAAAGGCAACATTGTATCGCTTTATATGGGGGGAAGATAGCGGGGGGGGAGGGGGTGCCCCGGGCCGGCGCGGATCCTGACTCTGGTGTGAGCAAGCGGATAGGAAGGCGGGCGGAGGCTGGGTACAGGGAAGGGGGCCGGGCCGGAGCAGCCGGCGCTCGGGCCCATGGCAGGGCCGGTCTGACCCGCCGCGTTAGCCCCACTTGGAAGGAAGAGGTGGCGGCACCGGCACTATGTTACCCAGCCAGGCCGGGGCCGGGAACGGCGCTGCCGCCTTGGCCCGGAGCACGGTCATGGGCATGGCGCGAACCTCCTCCGGGCGGCCGGGTGCCGGGCTTCCCCGTGGGGCAAATGGCAGCGGTGCTGCTGCAGGAGTCCGCGGGCCCGGCAACGGGACAGGCCCGCCTAGCGGGCAGGGGACGATCGGTAGTCGCTTCGAGCGAGACCGGGATGTAGGCGCGGCGGCGGCGGCGGCGGCCAGCGGCAGCGAAGGCGACTCGGACTCGGCCGAAGACGAGGAGCTGGTGGGCGATCGCCGCGGCATTAAGCGGACTTTGGGTGACATAGAACTGGGGGTGGTGGGGGGCGCGGAGGCGGTGACCGCGGCGGCGGCGGCCGGGGGCTACGGCGGAGTGAGCGGGGCCGTGAGCGGCGCCAAGCCTGGCAAGAAGACCCGCGGTCGCGTCAAGATCAAGATGGAATTTATCGACAACAAGCTGCGCCGCTACACCACGTTCAGCAAGAGGAAGACGGGCATCATGAAGAAGGTACCGCGGCTGGGGCGTGGGGGACGGGCCGTCTTCCAGGACCGTCGTTCGGGGTGGCGGGAGACGGCGGCCGCAGTCAGTCCTGGGGCTCTGAGAGGAGGGGCGGCATTTGCAGTGCGGAAAGAAAGGTGCCGGAGCTCCCAGCTGCTTCTCGGCCGCCAGCCCCAAACGCGGCGTGGACAGCGTGGCTGGGATGGGAGAGCGCTCTTAACACGCTTAGGGGAACCGTTCTTAGCTCCACGTGTTCTTCACGCGTCCTGACATTTCCACCAGCAGCAGCAGCGGGCGCCGAGTTGCTTGTCCAGCGCAGCCCCGTGGCTGCCTCTAACCGAAGGCTCGGGCTGGTATTGATACCGGAAGGGGAGACGGGCACAGGCCTACCTATCAGCCTCTCTCGCGCCGGAAAGGCACGCCTCATTCCGGCCCGGATTCAGCTCGAGGCAGACCCCGGGGGAGCGGCCTTTAGTTCCAATACTGCGAAAAGGCGATGGGGGTGAAGCGCTGCGCTGGGCTAGCCCCGGGCGGAAGGCTGGTCTCGGTTCCGAGCTGAGCCTGTTCCATTGGAATATCTCGCACTCCTCACCTCTCTGTCCCCGGTCCGGGAAGCTGGGGCAGCACTCCCCAAACACGGCTATAGAGACCTGAGCTCCACTGAGGTTAATGGATGTGCTTCTTTCTGAGTCTTAAGGGGGAGGATCTGGCTGACAAGTTGGAAATGCTACAGATCTGTCAAGCTGCAGGAGGGGAATGAATGATAAGCATGTGCCCAAACCGGTGCCTTCACTGGTTCCTTAACTTACTTTGTTTAGCATCATCTAGAATTTCTCTGGATTGATTTTGAAGAGGACATTGATAAGACTTGTGCCCTTGTTTTCTTCAAGGGGCTCTGTTCCCAGATCAGAGTGCATAGGATTGCAACCAAAGGAGCTGAAGTTGAGGTGGGCTTCACTTATTGTAGCTTATGCTTATGTCAGGATGTGTGTCTTGGAGGAACTAAATCTCCAAGTGGTGTTAAAACCAACAGTGATGCTAGCTTTCTCTGACAAGCATTGTGATATCTCAGGAGTCGCTATTAGACTTAAATCAGGGCAGTTAATAGGCTCTGTGCTCTAATAACCATAGTGTTGAACTACAGAATAATTGCAAAACAAACTGTAAAAAAACAAAAATCAGACTAGCATAAGAAACAATGTGCTAAACGTTTATCCAGCTTGATGGAAAATATTTTTTAAAAAAATATTACAGCTATTGTTGGAACTGGATAAAACTAATTTTAAATTGATTTTTTTTTTTTTTGCTTTGGTTGGCCGAATGGTCACCTGTTTAAAACTTTCAGACAATTAAAAAAAAACACACACACCTTCAAATATGATCTTGGGCCTTCTGGATGTTTTGGGCTATTACTTCCAGCCAGTATGTCCAACATGAAGTGCAAGGAATTGGTGACTTCCAGATGTGTTGGACTATAACTTCGCGATGGCTGTGCTAACGTTTCTGAAGTTAGTCGTATACATTTCTTTGCTAGATCAGCATGGGCACTGAAGGATGTTGATAGTCTCTGGCCCAGAACTTTGCTAGATACAAGCGCTGCTCCTTGCCTGTGATAGCATAAAAAGAACTATGTGTCCACATGTGTCTCTGTATGCATCCCACAGTAGAATTTGGGCCACTTTAATATGTGCAATACAGCCAACCGTAATTCTGTAATAGTCTGGGATGCTGGGAATTCTTTATTTATACATTTGGCTCTGTTTATAGTGTCTTGCAGAGACTTTCTTTAAAATAAGAATGTATGGTCTAGGGTGGTCTAAAATTTCTGATCTTGTGCAAATCTGATTCCTTATTTAGTCCAGCTATCATTGATGTTGGCTTCACACAGTATGCTAAGCCATTGTTGTTTAACTAGGGGGTTTTAAACCACAATTGGCTGAATTCACTTAATGCCAAATGGCACAATAATACCAAGACTTAAACTGTTGTTTATAAACCACAGTGGCTGAATTCACATTACTTTCTAATTTAATACCAAATAAAATTGTGTTGTAGCTTGATGGGTTGGTGAAAGAGGCTAGTATCTTGTGTTGTCAGGAAATCACTTCCTGTTCATACCGTGGCTTCTACCTTTCTTAGAATCTGGAAAGAGACCTTGATACTTTGACTACCCCATTGGATGGAGATGGGGGCTCCAGTGTCCAACATGGAAGTAATCATTCTCTCTGATCTAGGCTAACCCTGATTTCCCCAATGTGGTGCCCTCTCATGATATCTGAAAATTATTTGGTTGGAGAAGTCTGGGTTAGCCTATGTTAGGAGGCAGTGAAAAAATATATATTTTATAATATTGTGTTTATCATTATTTTGAGTAGCTTGGGGATTTTTAAAAATAAGTAGCATACAGATATTTTAAATATTAATTTTATATTGAGCTGGACATTGCAACAACATTGTATGAGCCTGACCACTGTCGTTTGAAAACCATGGTTTGTAGCCTACTGCAGTATATGCACCTAGCTATTTGGGGTTATTCAGCAAATGATGAGCAAACCATAGTGTCGTGCAGCGGTTTTCATCTGATGTGCCGTGGCAGGTCCGCAGGTGTGCCGCATCAGCCAGAACCCTACCTCCCGTGGCATCACCGGGGCAGACTGCCTCCCTTTCTCCTTCCGAGTCCCAGCAATCTTTGACATCACGGGACTTCCGGTTCACGACCCAGAAGTCCCGCCTATCAGATGTGTGCCGTGAGATGAAAAAGGTTGAAAACCTCTGGTGTAGTGTAATACGCCAACTCAGCTACAATAAGTTGTTTCTTATGTTGTGTCAAAAAGGCATTTGCAGATATTTTATCTTGAGTCAATATTGGTCTGGTAAGTGCGCACAGTTTAGTAATAAAATAGCTGCACGTTGTAGTGTTGCCAGTCTAAAACAACGCAGAAGGTGTACATATATAAAAGCACCTATTAGGTCATGAACTTGCATATACCTGTTGCCTGCAGCCTGACTGAAGAAAGGGTGCAAATTTGTAGAGACCCGATGCTTTCTTGTCAGGATGAAGGGAAGACCAGTATGTCCCTTCCAGGGCTACACTGAATGACCGACAGTTGGGAGATACCACGCTGTTGATTAATTTAGCCTTCCAACATACCTGGTCAGTTTTATTTTAAAAGCCAAAACAGTTTCCAAAGCAACTGAAAATGATTAGATATAGCTAAGACCCTGTCTGCAAGTTTATAATCTAAAAGACAAAGAAAAAAGGAGAGAAGGAAAAGAAAATGCAGGCATTCGTTCTTAAAACCAATTGCTCTTTTGATTTGATTTTATATTCTCCTTGTTCTTTTTCTAATAAGTCTTTGTATGTCATCCATTTATTTTTGTCTCTTGTTTCAGTTCTATAGAAAGCTTCTTGTATAGAGGTCCACATCAGTTCTTAAAGTTTTTGTTCATATTGGAGAAGACTTGAAACCATTTAGAGAGTCAAACGGAATGGCTGCTGTCAAGGTGGCAAGAGCCGCGGGCAGCTGATGGAATAAGCCTGAGGGATACAAAATAGCGTAAAATTCTCACCCACACTCTAAAATGGCTGGGCTCTGGTTTGGTGCAGGGGGCTGTACATAACATTTTGGGGTGAGGCGAAGGGCTGCAGTTGATGGCAGAGTAATGCAAGGGTGGGGCAGGGTGATGTATGGCAGGGCAGGGATTTTCTGTTTTTTCCCGAGGTTAGAGTGGAATCTTGCAGGGGTGTGGATCTTTGTTTTGAAAGTATTATGCCTAATTTAAGTCTTGTGTTTTCTACCTTGAAATGTTGAAAAATCAAGGGTGTTGGTTTTCAAAAAACTGTAAAAAAGGAGGTTGCAGTATCTTCTCAGCTTTAAAAGTAACTCCATTCAAATAATCCTGATGCTATTGCTAAGCTTAGGCGGCTTAAACTTAAAACACAAGGCTCCTTAACTACTGAGGCTCCTGGATTCCATAAAAAGCATGAATTCTTGTCCATGGACTTCTAATCTAAATTTCCATGGAGAGCATGCCCTGGGTATAACTTAATGGGATCCCCAGGAAAAAGCAGTGCTGGCTAGTAAATGCTCAAGCTTTTTTGTTCGTCCTTTTTCACATTAACTCACACAGAGCCAACAAATGGAAGAGTGGCTCAGCTGATGGAACTCCTGGGTGACCTCGTCCTAGCTCTGAGGCTAAGCAGGGTCGGGCCAAACTAGTTCTTGGCTTGGAGACTACCAGGGGAAACCAGGGCTGTTACTTAGACTGGGAAGTCGGAGCCATCTTGGAAGAAGGCCATGGCAAGCCACTTCTGTATTCTGGCCAAGAAAAGTGCATGTTGGGTCTGTAAATTCACCAGGAATTGAAACTGATTCAAAGGAGACTTTTCCTTTTTATATAGCCATCATCTAGCAAATTGTAAAAATCATGCTGGATTGCAGCAGAAAAGGGATGGCTTACTTGTATACAGCTGCATAACAGTGCTGGGTGATCTGTCTGACATGTTCACATTGCCAGTTAAACATTTCTATAGTGAGTTTGTAGTTATTCATCGTTGAAGAAGTAATGCTTTGGGTTGGGGCCATTGTGTACATGCAGATTTTTCAATACCACCCAAGACTATATTTTCCAGAATTCCGTGAGGGGTGATCTGTTCAAAAACTGACTTTATGTTTGTGTTATATGTGTTCCCTGAGTAGCTGTGCGTATGCACATCTCTTGGTTTAGTTGTGCCTGCTTAGGAAACAGTAACAAGTACATAAAAGCAGATGATAGCTCTGCCTAAAGTATGCAGGTACTGCAGTCTGGATCTCAGCATGTGTATATTTTTTCTCCCCCTCTCTTACGTATACACACACGTAGTTATCATGCTATTCTTTTCAGGGTAAACAACATTATGCAAGGTACAGAAGAAGAATGAGAAATGGTGGAGAAAAAAAGTTAAAGGCAGGAAATTAAAAAAAGGAAATCTAACTTTAGTTTATATTTATACCATTTGTTATACCTATCCATACCTTTTTGTCTTTGCAAACCATCCCTGCTTCTACTGTGACCACACATTACTTTGTACATTGCCTTTTGTTCCTTAAACTGTTCTTTTTTAAAGAGGTCATCAATCTGATCAAGCCATGATTTTTGTGTCTTCCTTTTCTCCCTGACCCATTCATTCTTCTCTCATATTTCTCTCTCTCTCTGTATGTCCAAACCACCTCAACATACTTCTGCCCATCTGGTTGCTATTTTTTGTATTCAGTCCACATTAACTCAGCACCCATCCATTCTTGATCCAATCTCTTCTTCTTTAACCATACATGATCCTTAAGTAACCTACTCCCACTGCACTCAACTTTATATTTCTCTTATATTCCATTGCCAACTTCACTGCCCATAATAAGTGGGCAGAAGCATCTCTTATACCCAGCATTTTCACTTCCTTTGACAGACATATGTTCCTGCCTGTAACAGACCACATAATACTACCTTTCTACAAACGTTTACATGTCTTACAGTTTCTCTTACGTGTGTATGACCTAGCTGGTGGAATACAAGCACCAACCTGCTGGCTTGCATGTAAGAAGTCTTAGTTTATGAGTTTGGGATCAAACTGAGCTTTGGTTGCACTTGTGACATACTGACCAAAATAGGCCCAAATTACCAATACTTCCTTAAGACTAGTACAGGTTGCAGCACGTGGCATAGGTACAACTATGGCTGATAACCTAGTCTGATCTTCTCTTTCTAAAATGCAGTATGCCTGTTTCTTTCATATAAATATTGTTGAAGAATAAGGCCAAGCCACTGTTCCGGTGTCACGTTTCCAAGAGTGCTCAAATAGTTGCATCTCAGGAACAATCACTTTCTTCCTAGCAGATACAGGAGTTTTGTTTTAATGGAAAGATTTTGTGATCTTATACAGAAACTCAGTTTTTTGTCCCTCATTACCCCCTGTATAAACAAAAAAGGAAAGAAAAATTTGTTACTATATAAACACATACACAGAGTACAAAATTTCATGTAATTGATGTACACTTGTCTGTCCAAATGACATTTAAGCCATGAACAGTTCCAAAACTGTTCTAAATATTTCCTTTCAAAAAAATCAATTTCTCACATGTTTTAACTACTCTGAGACAATTTCTGTTGGCATTTAGTTTCATAGAATTATAAGTTTGATAATATTTTTTGAGCATTTTCACAAAATTGTTGCTGGGGAGGCTTCCCATTCACAAAATGCCTACCATGGAGGATGTCGCTAGTTACAAAATATTAATTTATCTGGCTGCTACCTGGTGCCCCTCTGTCAGATTTCTCTAGCAACAATCAGGAGGGAGAAGAACAGGACACAAGCAGTTGTCTCTGAGCACAAATTAATAGATTTATTAGGAGAAAGGTTCTTGTAAGAACACAAGAAGGCCAACTGCTGTGTTATGGTACTGCTTTTTATTTAGGGCATTCCTTTCTGCAAGGAAATATATTGTTATATTCACAACACCATGCAATCCAAGACTTGCTGTTGCCTGAATGGACCTAAAAATCAGTGGGACCTTATTTTTATTCTCATGCGTTTTTATGTTTGGATCAGCTCAATGTTAAACTAATTTTAAAAAGTAGTAATTCAAAAGGATGACTACCAACAGGTACAATAATACAGGTGACAGTTTTTAAAAAAACATAGTAAGGATGAAGAACAAAGCAGTCACTACATGAAATATAAGATTGGATGGTGATGTGACTTGGCTAAGGATATTTAATACTGTAAATGGGGTATCATCATCATATACAGTGGTACCTCGGGTTACGAACGCCCCTCCTTACGAATTTTTCGAGCTACAACCAGCTCCGGCCCCCAAAATTTACCTCGACATGTGAACTCCGCCTCGAGCTATGAACCGGATCCGCGGCCATTTGCCCTGCTGCCACGCGGTCGCGGCTTCCTGTGGGTGAGATCGCGGTAGCAAGGAGACATTCGGTGAGGCTTGTGGTGTGTTTTGGGGGAAATTTGCCTCGTGGTGCGACCAAATTCGGAGGGTGGATTAGCCATATTTACATTGAACCTTATGGGGAAATTTGCCTCATGGTGCAACCAAATTCGGAGGGCGGAACGGATTAACCGTATTTACATTGAACCTTATGGGAAAATTTACCTCGCGTTGCGACCAACTCGAGTTGCAGTCAGAGTCATTGAACAGATTAAGTTCGTAACCCGAGGTACCACTGTATGAGCTACTGCCCACCCAGAGGAAGATCCAGATTGAAAGCCTAAATCAGCCTTCTGCCTGGTGTCATTCTAATGTGCTGGAATCCATTTCCTATCATTCACAGCCAACCATGTTTGGCTGGAAACAATGGGAGCAATCATTGAACACTGGCTGTGGCTGGATCACAATAATGGTAATAGTAGCTGAACTCAGTGGGAGAACAGGATGTTGAAGAAAGGTGATCCAAGTGAATAGGTATGAGCAGATATATTGGAAGCTGTTCCAAGTTCAAGCAATTGCTGGGCTACAATATAAATCTTTAACTTATGAACTATGCTCATGACTGTGACCTGCTTCAGACATAATAAGGTAATACATTTATTGTACGTACTCTCAGTGTGCCAGTTCCTGGTGCCCCTTTCTTTCTCTGAGCCAGAAATATATGGTTTCCAAAATGGGAACAAACTGTTGAACCATGGTTTGATTTATAATCCTGGATTATTTCAGTTCTGATCATAGTTTCTTGTTATAGGTGTAAGGCAATTGTTCTCAAACATTTTGGTCTCAGGACCTCTTTACCTTCTTAAAAATGATTGAGGATCCCAAAGAACTTTGGTTTATGTGGGTTACATCTATTGTTATTTATTGTATTAGAAATTAAAATAGAGAAATTTTAAAATATTTATTTATTGACTTTGTGGACCCCCTGAAAGGGGGGTATACTTTGAGAACAGCAGGATTTGGATTGGTACTGTTGGGCAAAAGTATTGTGTGATCACAGATCTCCATACGTTATCGCCATTTGAGAAATTGCTTAACAGCCGGTCTTGCTTTCCCCATACTGATGGTGTGAAATGAAGACCATGGCAGCTGTTTGTCTTGGGACAAAATTGAACAGCTTCTGTTTTTTTCCCTCAGCTGTCCTGCTTTCTGGATATATTGCTGGAGCTCCCAGTTCTTTGTAGTGTGTTGCAGACAGTTTAGCTAAATAAGAATGAAGAAGAGTGAGGTTCTTAGATGGGAAGCTCTCTGTATAAAACTCTACCTAGTGTCTTGGGGAACAGTGTAAGATGCTATCAAGCAACTGTAGGGAGGCAGCATTGCAGGACAGGACAGCCACAGTCCCTTGTGGCTGGTGGAGTTGGCTTTCTAGAAGGTATTGATTGTTGCTTAAGTTCAGCAATGGGGTCAATAAACGCTAAGAGATTGCAGTTAAATCCAGGGAAAAAGAAATTGCTCAGCTTTTGGGGCTCACTGTATTTTAGGTGGGATCCCATTTTACCTGAAAGAGCAGTTTTGTGGGATGCTTTTTGATCTCCAGGTGGCAGCAGCTATGAGGAGAGCATTTGTATAAAGCTTCTAGAACAGCAGTGGTAATCATTTTTGAGCCATTTGGATGTTGCATCCCTTACTCAAAGGCCTTCGTTATAACATAGTTCAATTACTACAATATGCTCCAGGTGGAGCTGTCCTTGAAGAGTACCCAGAATGCAGCATCTAGGCTTCTAATCAATACATGATATTGGGATTACAGGCCTGTATTGAACGTTCTGCACTGGATGCCAGTAGCTTTCCAGGGCAATTCAAAGTGTGGATTTTAATCTTTAAAGCTGTAATTGTCTGAAGGCCTGAGTGTTTTAAAGGACCTCCTTTGGCTAAACCTGTCAAGATGCTAAAATCTGTAGAAGACATCTTCTTTAAAACTTTATTTATGTTTTATTAGTCTCTAATTTCAGTGCCTATTTTAGTGCCTTCTGGATTGCTACCAATCTATGGAAGGTACTTTTCTAGTACTTGCACGTAGTTCCACTATTTTCACTTTTAGGAGAAAAAAGACATGATTTTCCTGTTTAGTCAGAACTTTAAAATCTAATTAATTATTATTTTTGCTGTTGTTTGGCATTTTGTCTGTATTTTACTTTGTTTTGCCTTTTAACCAACTTGAACAGCTGGGGTAGAAAGATAGATATAGAATAAATAATTAGATTCATGTTATGTGGAAACCACAATTGGCTGCTTATATCAATGAGGGGTGTACTTGCTCAGCTTGCAACATGTCAGGTCAAACACAGTTTAGCTGCCATAGTGAGCCTGATTAAAACTTTTATGTACAGAATGCCTGGGATTGGCAGACGTGGAAGGTCCTTGAGTACCTGGCAGGCTGCATTACACGTTGGTTGGACTGTCTTTGAGGTATACCAAAGCATTCTCATTATCATCTACTTGCATGTACACAAATCCAATGTTGCTGCATCTCTAATGTCATTTTAAGGGTTTCTTGAAATGGCTAGATTCAGACATAATCATAGATAACGTGTCTGGCTGCAAAATGCAAACTGAGGGCATCTTGGTTAAAAGTCCATGGTGTCCAGGATTTGAAAGGGAAAAGGGGATACCTCATTGGACTACAAAACATGGTAAAGAGTCCCCTGAGTATGTATGTCGCTGCATTGATTTGAATGTGTGGGTGGGCATGCACGTACATGCCCCTTGCTCTTAAAAATGTGGCTGTGTGGCCCTGAGCAGCCATTCTAGAAGAATATGGAATGATTGTTCTTCTGAGGCAACAGCTTTGCTAGGCGGCCATGTGGATTTAGTTTTACTAGTTCCTTCCACTTTAGGCATTCCATTCTTGGCTTAGATCATCTTGCTTGTTCTTTTTTTGTGACTTGCTATGAGTTTACATTGAGCTGGAAGAGTCTGCAGCAGTGCTTGAAAGCTAGGCTTTAACATTCTTCAGGTGGGTGGCAGATGTGTATTTTTAAGAACTCACCCTCATGAAATAATGCTGGGAAGTTTTCAAAGTATCTTGAACTAATGATTGATTTTCTGTTGCTCAAAGTCTTTAAGGTATCCAACCTGATGCTGTGGCTACTAAACTGTTTACAAAAACATTGGCAATATCTATTGGCTTTTGGTAGTTTGGACAGCTGAGCATCTCTTGCTTAGTTTTGAGTACTTTCATCTTTGTAGTGGGTTGAATATATCTTTGCAAAATTTCTGGCTAGATATTTCTTCATGAACTTAAGTCAGGCCACATGCCTGAAAGCTGGACTTCTGGCTCCTGTTTTGCTTTCCTTTTTCCAATTTATTCATTGACAGTAGAAGCTGCCTGCTTGAAGTTCTTGAAATGATCTGAATGCTTTGAGTAGAGACAAGTGGTTCTGCCTATACAGGGATGAATTACAACATAGTGATGGTCGGTGTGCATTTGCCCCATTCTTTATGCAAAAACACAACACTTGCTTTTGCACTGAGATATTCTCACCTAGCTTATTTTGGTCTGGCCATGGCAAACTGTTTTGCATTTCAGCCTTAAGTGGTCTAGTGAGAAATGTGGACAGAGAAAGCTTTGAATGTTTAAAACTAAGTGAATCTGTGTTAATCAACTTCATTTGATAAATGTACCAAAATTATTATTTTTTTGCTGGCTTGTTGGAAACTGGCAAAGGAAGAGTAGAGAGTCCTATCTCTGCTTTTCCAGTTGGTTGCCTTTTTCTGATGAGATCTGATGAGAAGGGGGCTTCCTTTCTCTGTCAGTCCACTTTGTTTCTGTGATGGTTACAGAAGAGGTATGGAGTGCCCCATCATGACTCTGGCAGCCCACTCACTCATCTGTGCATGTCATGTCGTAAGCTCACCTGCATGTTGCTTATGGCTCCTCATGACTGCTTAAAGCAGGAGTATGAAAAATCCAATCTCCCAGCATCTGTTTTGCAAACAGTTGATTCCTTTTTGGGGTGTGTGGGATGAAATGGGTGCCTTAAACCTCTGCAAGGCTTAAAGACCTCTTTCACCCCTAAGCCCCCCCCCCCCCAAGTCCACCAAAATCCTACTCCACACATTTTGGGAGTGTAGTTGTTGATGTGCCCTGCGGTCCTTGAGTCACCAGAAGTTGTTAATTTCCTGCATGCTTTTATATTCCTTTCTATAATGCTATCTTTAAACAATCTGTAGTCATGAGGGCTAAATCCAATTTTCTTAGTTCGTCTCAGACTCTTAGGGGCGGGGTGGTGCCTAGAGGTTTCTCAGCAGCATCTGGTTGGCTACTGTTGGAAGTGGACTGCTGGAGTAGTTGGTTCTTTAGTGTTTTCCAGCAGGGCTGCATGTACGTCTTTCAATCCAGGCTGTGCAGTGACAGGTGAATTTTTCTGAACAGGAAGATATGCCAATTAACCACTAGATGTATTGCTTTCCTGCTCTCTGACCTCGTCTGCTTCCTTTTGTTGAATGATGGTCTGTGTGAGCTGTCAGTTGTAGTCTGTTTCTGTGTTCCTCCTGTCAGTCCCTTTGGTCTCAGGACAAAAGAGCCACAGTAAATGATTTGGATGAGAGCAAAGCTCTTGTGAAATTCAGAGAAGGTCATTGTTGGATGGGACTTGATGCTTGTTATCTTTGTTGATGGTAGTGCTGGGGAGTGTAGCTCTTTGTATTGGATGTGCATGACCTAAGCAGAAGAACAGGAGGTGTGGCTGGGTTCACACATAGCACTAAAAGATAATGCAGTTCATTTGCTTTTTGGCATAATATGATGTGTGAATCCAGATATTGTAGGCGTATACTTAGGTTTATGGCTCAGAACAGGGTTTGTCTACTTTTCCAGCCAATTGCTTATAAAAGTCAGAATCTTGTCAGAAACTTGGGCAATCACACTCTTGATATCCCATCTAAGAATGTCAAAATCATGCATTCTTGCCTGAAACTTTGTGAACTTCTACATAAGAATACTAAAACTTTGCAAGAATTGGCAATCCTGTGAGATTTTGCCATATATATTGAAAGCGTTCAAGCTTTGCAGTTTGGAAAAAAAGTTTCAAACCTCATTTGAGCATAGCACCTCCCTGCTATTCATTAAAGCAGCCACTTTTTGAGGCTTTGGTGTGAGCCTAAAAAAGATGCTGTTGCTTTAAGTATAGTTGATATAGGAAGTGACTGTTTAAAGATGTCAGAACGTTAGAATGTCCATAGGTGCTTTACTGTGCTATTGATCCTTGGCATATTGTTACGTCTGAATCTATTGTTTGTTCAGTATTTACGGCTAAGACAAGCCCTAGTTTATCAGGATTTGAGAAACTTGAATATTTCAAGTAGCTGAGTGATTCACAGATGGATTTCTGATTAATTGATTTGAAAGTAATGAAGTTTTAGAGGATTGCAGCTGACTGCAAGCTAATCAGGACAAAGTAGATAAAAAGAGAGAAGGAACTGGCTGGGGAAGAAGCAGAGAATCAAGATTTAATTTGATACTTGGAAGCTGGAATAAGTGAAATAATAAGTCTTTCTGAGCATGTACAAAATAACATTTCCTCACTTCTGTGTAGTTAGAGCCAGCCTTGCACAATTTTAGGGAGAAGAATTGCGTGCAAGATCACAGGCAGTGACAACCTTCAGATATGTTTGAATTATAATTCCCAGAGATTGAGATTGATGCTGATTGGGAATACTGTAACAGTTGGAATGCATTTGGAGGAGTCCAGTTTGGAGAAGGAAGGGCTGTCACAGTTTACCAGATCAGAATTTCTGTTTGGATACAATATTTGGAGAAAATTTGAGTATAATCTGGCAGATAATCTGAATGGGGGCTAGTACTTTCTTCCCTTTGTTCTTGATAACAAATATATTTATTGGAAGATGTTGTGGCCGAACACATGTACACACACATATGTAAGTTTGAACCATCTTTACTAATAAGTGAGGATGTGGTTACAAATGGCATGATTTACTAGAAATCAGCATGAGAATGTATAAAGAACAAATCTTGCTAGAATAGTTCTTCATTTTTTCATTGGGCAACTTCCTTAGATTGTGGGCATGCTATGGATATAATACATTTTGATTTTAGCAACACATTTGACAAAATAGCCTGTCACATTCTGATCTGCAAGTTATGTTGAATAAGCTGAGTGGCATATCTAGTTTGTACATCCAAAGATGGTTTAAAAACTGTACCTAACATAGTCATTAATGTTTTCTCATCAAACTGGAGTGGGGAATGAAGGAGGAAGTCACAAGGTTTGATCTGGAAACTAGTATTTTTCAGCAGTTTTATGGTTTGGAGTTGGGTGGCAGCTAAATTTATTAAATAAATAAATGAGACAAATGCATACTTCACTTAGGAAAAAGAAAATGTATAGGTACAGGATAGATATCTGGCTTGGTAAAAGGATATATGAAAAGGATCATGGAATTGTGTTTAATTACAAACTGAATCTGAGTCAGTCGTGTGTTACAGCTAGCAAAAGACAAAATCAATTTTATGTTGGGTATATAGAACTGTGGTTTCCAATTCATGGAAAGTAATTTCCTAATATATTCTGCATTGATCAGAACCCAGCTCAAATCCTGTATCTAGTTCTAGGCATCAACCTGAAGAAAGATTTTGAGAACTGAAGCAGGTAACAAGGAGGCAAGAAGGAGGACTGGAAACTAATCCCTATGAGGAGAGATGGGTGTTACTAGAGGTGTATAGCTTTGAGAAAAGATAGTTAGAGAAAGATGTTACACAGAACCAAAATCTATATGATATCTTCCCAGAATTCAGGACAAGGCAAAGAATTTACAGGAAAGCAAATTTCACTGAATACTTTTTTTAAAAAGTTCCTAACAATAAGAACAGTTTGATAATGGAACTGATTAGCAATGAAAGGGAATTAGTTCTATTTTGCTGGATTAATTCAAAGCCACCCAATATGGCACTCCCGCCAGTCCTGCTATGCTGCTTTATCATGAGGGGTGGGGGAGTGTTCCTTGAAGGGATGAGCAAAAAAAATTGGGAATGTATGCTCAAGAGTATATGTTCCCAGCAGGGTCACCCAAGGCATGCACGTCATCCCAGCTGCCCAGCTAAAGCACGCAGCCACCAATATTAGGCAGCAGCAATATAGGAAGATGCTGGAGGCAAATGGTCACTTTAGTGACAATGGCAAAGGCATCAATTCATACTTCACGGGAGAAAGTCATAGTAAATCACTTCTATATTTTTACCAAGAAAACCACATGGATAGAAAATATAAAATTATTGGCACTATGGTGCTGGATGAAGGGCTCCTCGGGTTGGATGGCACTCAACGTGCTACTGAAAAGAGCTGAGGATCTTTCAGAGTTCTAATAGTATTTATGATGTGGCTAGATTAGACTCCTCAGGATGTCTAGTTGCTGATGTTGCCATACAGGAAAAGAAAATCCAACCGTGCAAAAACAGAATTACAATTGAAACATGGAACATAAGAAGCATGAGCACGGAAAAGCTCGACACAGTGAAAGATGAAATGAAACAATTACAGATTGACATCTTAGGCATCAGTGAATTGAGATGAACTGGGATTGGACACTTTCAGTCAGAAGATCACACTGTTTATTACTCAGGACATGAAAACCAAGAAGGAATGGCACTGCTTTTATAGTTAGGAAGGGTATAGCAAGAATGGTACTTGGCTACAATGCATTCAGTGACCAAATTTATTAGACTTCATGAACAACCCTTCAATATGACAATCATTCAAGTTTATGCTCCAGCCACTGATGCAGAAGAGGAGGTCGATGAGTTTTATGATCAGGTTCAATTTGAAATTGATAGAATATGCAAGCAAGATGTGCTATTTGTGACTGGAGACTGTAATGCCAAAGTTGAAATCATGAAAGAGGAAAATTAGAGGATTGTATGGCTTGGAAAATCGAAATGAAGCAAGAGACCAATTTATCAATTTCTGCCACTGCAGTGATTTCTTCATAGCTAACACTGTCTTTTAACAACTAAAACAACACCTCTGTACATGGGCATCACCAGATGGAGTATGTAGAAATCAGACTGATTGTATTATTGCTAAGAGGAGGGAGAGGAGACATGACCAGGTGCTGACTGTAGAACAGATCATGAACTGCTCATGTACAAGTTCCAAGTTAAGCTAAAGAAGAAGAAGAAAGCTAGTCAGTTTCCACAATATGATTTTGAACATATACTCACCATTTTCAAGGAGAATATCAAGATTTTCATTGAAGTCCTGAACTTCATTGATAGAGAACCAGAGGAATTATGGAATGAACATAAATAAATTGTTAAGGATGAATGTGGAAAGAGGAGAAAGCAAACTGGATGTCAGAACAAACTGTGGAAATTGCAGAGAAGTGAAGAGAAGCCAAAGCCAAGAAAGACAAAAATCTCAGAAGGGAACTTAAAAAAGAGTTTCAAAGAGCTGTTAGAAGAGATAAGTAGCATTACAGCAATACCTGTAAAGACACTGAGGATGAAAACAGGCATGGAAAAGCAAGGAGAGTCTTTCAAAAAATCTCTAAACTCAGAAGGAGATTCAACCTTAAATTGGTATGCTAAAGAACTCCAATGGACAGATAGTAACCAATTGAAAGGAGATCAAAGAAAGATGTAAGGAGGATACTGAAACACTGTATGGTAGCGATGTCAATATCCAAGATACCTTAGAAGATATTCCCTACTTACAAGAATCTCTAGTACTAGAAAATGAAGTTAGATCAGCACTCCAGTTATTACCAAGTTGGAAAGCTACAGGAACTGATGGGATATCCACTGAAATACAGCAAACAGCAGAAAAAGAATCAGTAAATGTTCTAACCAAGCTATGACAGCAAATCTGGAGAACAACACAGTGGCCAACTGATTGGAAGAGGTCAATCTACATCCCAATACCAAAAAAGAGACTTAACAGAGTGTGCAAAACTTTTGTACAATATCCTTAATTTCACATGGTAGCAAAACAATTTTTTGGATCATGCAACACAGATTAGAGTGAAAAAGAGATACCAGATGTTCAACTGGGCTTTAGAAAAGGCCAAGGAACACAAGATATTATTGCTGATGCACACTGGATATTTGAGAAAGCCAAAGAATATCAAGCAGAAGTCACTGTATGTGATGGAATGGTTTGATGAAGGCATTTCCTTAGCCCCCAGCAGGAGCGTGGGAAGGTTAAAAAGATGAGACTGGCACCCCCTTAGGAATTCACGGTGTTTTGGCTTGCTGGCTTGGGAAGTTCAGATTCAGTCTGGAGAGATTCTGTCTTGGAGGTGGAAGCTAATAAATGCAACAGAACTGTATCTGTACTGTCTCGTGGAGTTCTTTGGGCTGAACCTGACACTATATGCTTCATGGATTATAGAAAGGCCTTTGATTGTGTCAAACACATCAAGCTGTGGAAAGTGCTCAGAAAAATGGGAATCCCAGAACATCTTATTGTTCTCATGAGAGGCTTACATACAGGTCAGGAAGCCATAATACAAACAGAACATGATGAAACAGACTGGCTCCAGGTTGGCAAAGGAGTGAGACACAGTTGTATACAGTACTCTCTCCTTATTTATTCAACCTATATGCTGAATATATATTAAGGGAAACTGGAATGGAAGAAGATGAGTGTGATTTTAAAATTGGAGGAGGAAACATCAATAAACTGCACTATGCTGATGACACTACCCTGATAGCTAAAAATGCAAAGGATCTGTAAGCCCTAGAAATAAAAGTCAAGAAAAAATGGGACTAAAATTAAATATAAAGAAGACCAACCTAATGGCAACAGATAGAACAACCAGCTGTAGAATTGATAATGAAGGTACTGAAGTGATCGATAGTTTCTGCCTCTTAGGATTAACCATTAACAGTGAAGGAACAAGCAGTCAAGAAATATGCCACAGACTAGCACTTGGTAGAGCAGCCATGAAGGTTCAAATTATCCTACTTTGGACACATTATGCAAAGACCTAGCTCTCTGGAGAAGGCTGTAACATTGGAAAGGTGGAAGGAAGGAGAAGGGGATGACCAGTAGCAAGATGGATAGACTCAGTTACAGTAGCCATGACTGCACAGTGGGAAGAACAGAAGGACCAAGTTAGGGGCAGATCGTCATGGAGAAAATCTATCTTGTGATTGCTAAGAGTCAACGACTTGATGGCATGTAATTGATCAATTAATATGACAAAGGTGGGTTTTAACCTGAACCATGAAAAAAGAAAAGTTCTTGGAAACTCAGAATTTGCATGCTGTATTAGATAAAGGTATTGCTTTCACACAGATCTCCTTCAGTAGCAAGAGTGGTATAATGATAAAATATTTTTTTTAAATGTTTAAAAATAGTGGGAGATTGATACGAGATATGTAAAACACTGATGGAGCAGCAATACAACAAAAGAATGGGAGTATTCTTGAATGGCAAAGCAGTGCTGGGAGTCTCATCTCTCTCTCTCTCTCCAAAGGGAAACAGATCTATTGATGTGCTTCTGTCTTTTCAGCCCTTTAGAAATGATTCCAAAACTATGAGTATACAAAAGATTCCATGACAGGCTCTTTTGACCCTGAGCAGGTCACTCCCAAGTGTTCGGAAAATGGTCTAAGCCCAAATGTGGATTCTAAGTATTCTAGAAATGGTTGGACACGTCGGATCACTTCTGAAATATTTGGAACAATTTATTCTAGGGTCAGACCATTTTAGGTGTGTTCAGAACAGCCCTTCTGAGGATAGAATGGCACATTTTGGGATCAGAACATTTTCTGATGGAACATTCACAGGATACTTTCATAGTTGTATCAAATCCACTGTTTATATTTCAAACTAGTTGTGGCTTCACCAAAATACCAATGAGATTAGTGGGAAGCACGCTTTTGTGTGCACATTTACATATATCCTTACTCACACTCATTTACCCATAGACACACATATATATATATAGTGAATAATCATAGCTTCCTCAATATCTCTAAAGTTTTTGGCTTCATCTGAAAGTGGCTCACTCTGGGTAGAGCACTGCTGTTAGAGTGAGGTACTCCTTCCCCTAACTTCTGCCAGGTTCTCCCTTCTATTGTGGGCTCCAGGACCACATTCTGATGGTTCTGGGCAATCCTTCAATACACTAGTTTGGATTTTCAGAGTAGGAGGATGAAGTTCCAGTCATGTTGCTTTTGGATCAGAGCTGCTATCTTTTCTTAGCCTTGGTATTTACATCTGTGTATTTTGCATCCTTTCTGGTACAGGAAACTTTTGATGTCAGGCAACTTGGGTCAGCAAGTTTTTGAAAAAAAAAATTAAAGGGAGTCAGCTAGATAAAGAGAAGGAGCAAAGATAAGGTATAATCTGATTGAAGATTGGGAACAGACGATTCATTTCCTGCCTTCTCACCCTTCCTTATGTGAAATTTGTATCTTATTCTTTCTCGTTTTACGTTCTGTACACTTCAACCTAAGCTTCAAGCATTGCACTTCTACATCACATCCAGATCTTGTGTGCTGTGCTGTAAATATTTAATGGAAATAGATACACTGATGATTTGGAAAGGATGGAATTATGTCAATTTAGCACAACCTCATGTTTTGGAGTACAAATCTTGGGTTTAAAAGTGAAATCTGAATTACTAGTACTCAGCTGCTTTGGCATACCCTGTTTCTTGGAGCAGATGCTTAGATGAGCCTGATAAGAGACCATGTATGGTTAAAACTCTGTTATGGTTTGGTTTGTACAATATTGTCTTAGAGGGGAAGTGAATGAGCCAAAAGCACAATCTGAGGTTTAAGAGATAGGAGCATTGTGCAACAGCCTATAGTTATTTATTTCTACTGTATTTATATCTTGTTTTTTGTATTTGGTGCATTTCAAGGCTGTTTAAGGTTCTTTAAGGTTCTTTCCTATCTGCATAGCTTCAGCAAGCTGCTGCTCCATGTTCCTTCAGACCATGTTCTGGAAAATAAGAGAGGCATTGTAGCTAGGTGGAAGAGCCCATGGTTATCACAAGGAAGATCCCTCTTCCAATCTCTGTCATCTCTAGGTACATTAGAGAAAGGCCCATTTGCTGCTGCCGGTCAGTGTTGGTCATATTAGTCGTTGGTTTGACATTGACCATGCATCGTAGTGTCTTTGTTCCTCTGACATTTGTCATGAGAATTGACACAGTTGGAATATGTTTAGCCTGGAGAAGACACAAGGAGGGCATGATAAGGTTGTGACTTCAAATACCTGAAGGACTGTCAAATAGACAGTGAAGATCATTTATTTTGTTTGGCTTAAGGGATGATGGGACTTGATTCAAATGACTAGAAAAGAGTTTTCCACCGAATTTTAAGAAGAATTTCTTGATGATGCAGGTTGTTTGAGAGTGGAATAAACTATCTCAAAAGGTGGCAAGCTCTTTTTCCTTAGAGAATTTTGGATGGTCTGGATGGCCGCCTATCACTGATCTCAGCCAGCAGATTTTCAGCATGTAGGGGGGGAGTTGGATTATATAACTTTTGAAACCCCTTCTAAAGGTCTGTTACCTTTATATCTTACTTTGTCAGTTTGCAAAAGCTTATAGCTGGATGCCATTATTTTGGAAATAGGGTACTGTTCTTTGTGGCCTCTTGGACAATTCTGCAGGGATAGTTTTTTACGATTGAAAACCAGTATGTTCTGAGGTTTCTAGCTGCCCATTGCTCAATTAACTGTTTCTTCAGACATTTACACTGATTTGCACTGAAACCAACAGATTGCATTTTTTGTCCAGATTGGAAAGGAATTACGCCAGGTTTTGTTCAATGTGACCCAGCTCAGTGCCCTCCAGGATGGGAATTGTCTGTCGTAACTACTAATCAGAATGGGAGTTTAGCTCTGCAATTTTGTGCTATGAAAAACGTATAGCCTTCTCTTTGTTCCCTGTAGTTTCTGTGTTTTATGTTAGTAAAAATTCACATAAGTCACAATTCTATGGTTTTGTTTGTAATCGCATTACCTTTTTTCTCTTGTTAACAAGGGTTTAATTAATCTGATGGTAGTTAAAATCCACTGCAGTCCTGAAGGACTGTGGATAGCCTACAATAACAAGTACCAACCTAGACAAAAAAGAGAAAGGAAAAAGGACATCAGAATAAATCTCCATCAGAAACAAAGGATAAAACCCAAGAGAGGTGCCTATGATAATCAAACTAGAAGGTCTGTAGAGGTCATCTAGTCCAACCCATGTTCAGTGTGAGATCTAGTACAGCAGTATTTCTTAAACTTTTTGCTCTCAGAACCCCTTCCCACTTTTAAAAATTATGGAGGACCCCAAAAGAGCTTTGTTTGGGTTATATTTATCGATATTTACCATATTAAAAATTAAAATGGACACATTTGTAGAATGTTTATTGAATCGTGTAAAAATAACAATATTAAACTCAATATAAAACATTTTTCATGAAAAAACCCTATTTTTTTAACAAAATAATGAGAAGAGTGACATTGTTTTAAATTTTTGCAAATGTCTTCAATATCTGGCAGATAATTTTGATTTCTCGGACCCCTGAGAGGGTCTTGGGGAACCCCCAGGGATCCTCAGATCACACTTTAAGAAACATCGCACTACAGAATCATTGACAGATGGACATACAGTTTCTGAAGATCTCAAGTAAAGGTGAACTTACCACGTCATGTGGCAGCCGGTTCCGCTGGCTGATAACTTGTACGGTCAGGATGTTACTCCTGATGTCTAGCCTGAACTTCTTTCCTTGTAGTTTTAATTCTCTGGTTTTGGTCCTGCCTTCTCAAACAATAGAGATAAGCCCCCTCTCTCTTCTGTATGACAGCCTTTCATATATTTGAAGTCTGCTGTCATAGCTCCCCTTAATTGCCTTTTCTGTAGGCTAAACATACGTCTATCCTTTAACTGTTCTTTACAGAATTTGATTCCCAAACATTTCACCATCTTGGTAATCCTCCTCTAAGCTTACTCCTATCTGTCATGGTCCTTTTTGAACTGTGGTGCCCAGGTCAGGATGTTGTAGTCCAAATGGGGTCTGACCATGGAAGACTAGAGAAGAAAAATTATTTCCCATGATATAGATTTTGTTTCTGTTAAGGGAATTAACACTCAGTGATAATTCTTCAGCCTGTCTATCTACCCAGGGAAAAGAGGAAATATAGTTCAGTAGCAAAGCACATAGATTGCATATGGAAGATCTGTCCTCTATTTTAAAAGGCTCTGTGCCGGACTTCCTGGACTGTGGTTGTTGGCCTGAATAGCAATGCTGCGTTGGGTGGACCAGTAATTTGGCCTAATATATATGACAATGTCTGTGTTGTATATCATCATGCATTGGAAAGGGTCTCATGCATACTTTCCCGTCTCTTTTGGCCCACAAGGCCATGGCAAGGTCGTTAACAGTCCAAGGTGATAAAGTTGCAGAGGCACTCGCACTTGAAGGCAAAAACAGAATTATATTCCTGGTCAAGATTCAAAGAAGCAAAAACATAAGTTAGAAGCAATGTGAAAACCAGGTTTCCAGAAAGCAAAGACAGCTTGAATTGTCATGGAATTTATTTCAGCACTGTGCCACGTTGAGGTAGGGCCTTAAATGTTAGAGCTCCTGGCCTCCAATTGAGCATGAAAGTTCTGATTACAAGAACTAGGCTACATATGCCTGAGTAGATCATCCCATCCAAGGTGCCTCCTTGTGCAGCCAAGCACTACTCCATCTCTATCCTTTAGCTTTCCACACAGAGGCTGGCTAGGTGGTTGGGCCTCTCTTTCAATGTGTGTATGTCCAAGAATGTTGGTAGTAGTGGAATATGCCTTTTCTTACCACTGGGGCTTGGCTTTTCAGCATCAGATGTAGTAGGTGCCTCATAATGTACTCTTGCCTCATCTGAAGCCAATGCATAAATTAGAGACATGGCATCCAATTGGCTTTATATTTTGAAAAACTATTTGGAGAGGAACAAGACAAGCAGGTAATGTCTTGAAGAAATTGGCAAAGTTGGGTTAGTGGAGCCAGATGGATGAGGATGGAGGATGTAGCTAACATTGTAGATAAAGAGAGAGTACAACATTATCAGATGGCTGATGTTGCACAACGTGTGGAAGACTTGGAAAGATGGAATTATTTATACATGCCTTACCAAAATGGAATCTTTTAGACTTGGAGGCTACCCATTTAACTTGCATGTTTTAGCTTAGAACTTTGTTTCTTCTTTACTCTGTGTCCTCCTCCTCCTCCTCCTCCTCCAAGTAACTTTCTTGTCAGGTTGCCCAGTCTCTTGTCTTCAACGTCGTATACGCTCTATTTTTAATATTTTCTTTTTCTACCTTCCCGTTTCCAGGAATGTATCTCTGTCTTAATTGTTCATTCTGGAAATGGAAAATGAAGCAAAGTTTGCTATAATCAAGCACAACTTTCCCAGGTTATGCAGTTGTATTAGATTCATACTACTGTCATACCTTGCTGATAGAAGGCAGAAGAAGGTAGAAGTTGTTGGGAAATGTCCAACTTAACTGGAAAGAACCAGGTTGGGAAACCAGATATGATCTGCAGGAACTTCAGATATAGATTTGTGCTTTGGTATGTTGGCCACACTAGATTTTAATTGTATGCAGTTAGTAATTAGTATTGTCTTCTGAGCCACCAAATCTGTTTTCCATTCTCTGGGTCAGTATTCTCTACAAAACTCAGAATGATGGACTTCAGATTACATTAAACTTCACATAAAGCTTTATCTAATGCCTTCCATTGGAACAGTTTCCTGAAAGATAACTGTTGATACTTTACCTGAAGACCAATAAGAAATCTTGTGGTGCTAATATATGTATTAATGCACAAGCTTTTAAGGCTTGTAGTTGATCTGCTCTCATTGGCAGTGTGATCTGGAGGCCTATGGGCCACAGACTGGGGACTGGAGAAACCACATTGCAGGCTCTGGCTTATGGCTTAGCATACAAACTCTGTCTGTTATGGTGTCTGTAATGAACCAAGAAGAAACAAAGTTAACACACCATGTGAACTATGCCAGTATATACTTAGTCCTAGAATTGTGAAGTGGCATTTTTTGATTGCAAGTGGAAGTATGCTTGCATATGATACTGCTGTGAATTTCTGTTCATAATAGTGGTGAGAAGTATACAAGCTAGGCAGTTGTCTGCCTCCTGAACCATAAGGGCTGTAAGTTTTCGGTGTTTTCATGTGTCCTTTGTAACTCAAAGAGCTTGCTGTTTTAAATGTAAATAAAGTCTCCTTGGAGTCAAGGTCAACTCTTAAGTGGCTACATGGGCATTTCCATTTTGTTTTCTTGGCAGTAATACAGAAATGGTTTGTAGCTATCTTTCCCCAGGTTGTTGTTGTTGTTTAACTTCCCTGTCTAGCCTACAGCCTTGCTTTTTCCTCATGGTCTTTCATCCACATACTAACCAGGTTTGACTCTGCTTAGGCTTCTGACATTCGGCCAAGGTCAGTTAGTGCTGCAGTTAGCAGAGCAATACAGTAGAAAAGCTATAACTTATCCAGAACCACACAAACAATAACAATAGATCCTGACTTAGTCATTTAATTAATTTTTTTTAGGATTGTGGAATGAAACCTAAGAGATGGCCATGTTGGCTGAAGTCATGCATCATTTTCAGCCACGATTTGTTTTAACTATGGTTTCTTGAATTATCCAGAATGGCTGGACTCACATATGGCCCTAAACTACAAATCGCACATGGCTGGCTTTATCCAAGGGCTTAGTCCAAACACCCACAAACTACATTGTGGCTTATATAATCCATAATCCATCCAAAAGAGTGTTTCATGTCCTGTTGTGAGATGAATCTAGTTGTGCTCCCTCTTCTTACTAGTGACATTTTTAGAAGTCTGTTCCTAACTGTGGCTTTCCTTCACCATCTTTCTCTTTTGTCACCCCAGGCCTATGAACTTTCTACCCTTACGGGCACTCAAGTGTTGCTACTTGTGGCCAGTGAGACAGGCCACGTCTACACTTTTGCCACGCGAAAGCTGCAGCCGATGATCACCAGCGAGACGGGGAAGGCGCTGATCCAGACATGCTTGAATTCTCCTGACTCCCCTCCTCGGTCGGACCCAACCAGCGATCAGCGCATGAGTGCTACGGGCTTTGAGGAAACGGACCTTACGTATCAGGTGTCTGAGTCAGACAGCAGTGGAGAAACAAAGGTATTCCCATCCCTGGTTTCTGCCTTGGTGGAAGCATCTTGTCAGTCTTTGGTGGGGAGGGTAAGAGCAGCTAGCATTGTTGCTGTCTACATGTGCTTTAATGCACTAGGCCTGCAAGGCCTTGGCCTCTGCGTAGCACCAGCTTAACTGCAAGGAGCTGATTGCTTCCTTCACTGCTTTGCGCAGTAGGGGGACTGATGTCTAGCAGTGTAAGAGTTAACTCCTCGTTAGCTTTAGGAAGAAAAAAAAACAGGGTGCTCTGGGGGATGCAGTAGATGAGGAGCTGTTAGGGCTTGGACTCTGCTGTTAGGCTTTGCTTTGGGGAGCAGCAGTGCCCCCGATCCCCAGCAACCCTCTCTGCACAAAGTGACGTGTTACCCAGCTTCGGTCAGGGGCAGGGTTGGCAGGGGGAAAGGCTGAGTGCTTTGATTGCTCAGACTCCTCTAGTGTTACTTCTCCTGGGAGGCTGTTCTCCCTTCCCCCACCATCTTCCCTGGGACTGGAGTTGCTGTGCTGGATGTCTGCCGAAGTGGGAGCAGCCCGTGTCTTGCCTTGCCCTGATGGCAGCACGCGTTGGGCGGCTGGGCTGGGCTGGGCGGTACGTGGCAGGTGCTCTTTGCCTTCCTGCCAGGACCTCCTGGAGCGGCTCTGTTTTCGGGTTATCTCTGCCTGGGCGTCTCTGTGCTCGTGCTCATTGATAAAAATTGGATTCGGCCTCCGTGGCCATATAAGGCCTGGTTTCCTTCCCTGGAGTCCCTGGCTGGGCCCCTCACATTCCTTATAAGCTGCAGCTGTCTCTTGCTTGGTGCTGTTTTGGAAGGGGGCAGGGAGGAGAGGGGGAATCGAAACACTTGGCTGAACAGACTATTCCTTCTTTCCCTCTGAGTGTCCAGCCAAATGCTCTGCTAGCTTAACTCGTTACTTTCGCCCCAGCAGCTGGAGCATCACTAGAGAAGTGGGGGACCCGGGGCGCGCGCGCGCGTGTGTGAGAGAGAGAGAGTACCTGCCTGTCTTGGCCGGAGAGAGCAGTTGTTTTGTTATCTCTAAGATGGAGAAAAGTTGTGAGTGGCTTTCCTTCAAAACCAGCTTAAAATGTCAGGGGTCTTCATACCCGTTAAATTATCTCAGTAAATTCTTGTCACAATGTTGTATGCTACCTCAAAGATGATCTAGCCCAGTGATGGTGAACCTTTTGGGCTCAGCTGGTCAGAAATTTGGAAAATGCCTAACTTGATTCTGCTGGCGTGTCAGCCCCCCCAAACAAAAAAGAAACAATTCTTTACATATTCATTTATTTAAAAAAAAATACAGCCCAATCATGTGTGGTACTATGTATTGTATAAAGAAACGCCAAATAATTACAAAAATGAAATATGAGTAAAACAAATTCAGTTTCTTTGGTAACTCAAACAGGGAGAATAGTTGTTGTTGGGTGTTGGTAAACGCTGGTGTGTCATCTAAAACATCATGGTGTGTCACCTTTGACACGCATGTCATAGGTTCACCATCACTGATCTAGCCCAAGCCTACCAATGCCAACAATCATATTATGTCACTTTGCAGGTAGCATTTTACCTAAGCAGGCAGCATTTTGCCTGAGCCCACATGATGAATTCTACATTCTTTGACCCTCTTTCCTGCCTTTATTGCTGTGGCCAGCAGCAGTTCTGTACGTGGAGGTCATTCTTCTGACTTGTAGCAGGTGATGCCAGAGGCTGAACCCAGGAACTTCAGAATGCAACCTATCTGCTCTGCCCCCAAGCCACGATCCTTCTCTTCAAACCTTAAAATCTTTTCTTACTCTCGGCCAGCGTGTAGGCAGGAGATAGGAAATGAAACTCCTGTAATAGCTTATTCAGATCCCACACAGCTGTCTGTCTTGGCTTTGGACAGTTGGCAGTTGTATTAAGCAAATGGTTCCTCTAAAAACCAGCCTTACTTATACTGCCTCCGAGGACTGTCCAAGAGAGACCCCCTTCATCTATTAAGTATATATAAACATTTTATTTTCAGGCTTCTCCAACTGGACATCATATCATGTCCTACGTACTCTGTTTTTTAAGCATGGAGAATACAGGTATGAATAATTAATCTCTGTGGATGGTTTTTTTAATGGTGCTTTGCCATTGGTGCATTATTTGCAGGGGGATTTAGCAGCAGTGTAGAATCTCCAATTCTTCCATTTGTGCTTGGAGCACAGCATTAAAGTAGGTAGCATGTTGCAGCCAACTCAGAATCTCTGCTTCTTGCCTTGCCTTTTCATTGGAAAGCTTTTCAGGTGCAATGCAAGAAAAGAATACAGTCTCCTTCCCCAGTATCCCAGTCCTCTCTATCTCTGTTCAAAACCCAGACCAGCATTTTAGAAAATGGATACCTACCTACCTACCTACCTACCTTACTTTTACCTACCAAACATACTTTGATATGCTGCCAAATTTGAGTATTTAGGATTTTTTCTTTCCCATCTCCTTACTGTAGTGCTACAGCTTGAACTTGTGCTCTTTTTTCAGAGCTTTGTTTTATGATTAATGGCAGCATCTGAGGTTTCGGAACAGACAGTTTTGGAACAGATCATACAGATCAAGAAATCCATTTTCCTCCTGCCCTATGATACTTTTTAAACAGAGGTGTTAGGAAGTGAACTTATAACCTCAGACATTCATTTAATTTTTTTTTTCAATCAGTACTCTACTATGAGCATGAGAGATGATTTGTGGTCAAATTTTGGTTGTACTGGATGACAGTTATGGATTTTATAGTCCACCTGGAAGGCTCGGTATTGGGGGAAGGCTTCTGGGAAAACAAAACTTGCAGTGTTATTCATAAGTTCCATCCCTTTTCAGTATCAGCAGCCATGATTTGGGGACTGAAGCTGGGAGGTGAAGAGTCAGTTTGAAGAAGAACCAAGCAGGTCATGCTTTCTGAGGAATGAGCACACTGGGATTAGCAAAGAAGATCTTGATTTAAATTATTCTGGAGAAGGATGATACGTGTTACTTGCAGTATGTCTGGATGCTGGATGATGGTGGGCTATTAGAAATACAGATGAGGATGTAACAGCTTAAATCTGGTTGAGGAAGACCCATGTCCTTTCTAAGAACAGGTGGGTGGGATTTTGTCTTAGCTTATGTCATTATGTCATAATGAGTTCACATGAGTCTTGCCTCTTCTTCCAGAATCAACCAGTTGGGCAAAAGTGCACCACTTGCCATAGAAACATTTTTCAACTAGTCATATTCTGGCACACAAAATAACATAGCAACAAAAGCCTGCAACTTGACAACAGGCAGTGTCTGCTAAAATAGAGAAGATAGAGAAAGTAGAAAATGAATGGGAAGTCTTTGGAGCTTGAAAACTAACTTGCTGGTTGATTGGATTGGGTGATGAGAATGTGGTAGAGTAGCTTTCTGTCATCGTTAATACATTTTGTTTTAGATTAGGGTGGATAACATGGCTTTTTTGAATATTGTTAAGATACAACTCCATTGTCCCTCACCACTGGTCATGCTAATGATGCTGGGAGTGGTTATTCAACAGCATTGGAGAGCCATCGATTCCTTTTATCTGTCTTCAAAACCCAGAAAGTTAAAAGATGAGTAGGGAAGTCTAGGGGTAATTTGACATGTAGTCAGACCTGGACTTTATGAACACTCTGTTTTCATAGAGTGAGTTTTTACATTATGGAAGGCCAGTGAGAGATGGTGACCGAAATAATATTATGAAAGTTGCTTCAGATTTTCATTAAAGTAAACATTACTGAGCATGAGCTAGAATGCAGCTTCATCATTGACATTCCTTTTTGCATTTTTAAAATCAGAAATCCCTTTGACCCAAGACTCACTGCTCTTCCATTGTAGCCTGTTTGAGATGAAAGTGGCTTTGTGGGTATGTACCTCATCTGCAAAGTGACAGTGACATGGATTTGAAGAAAACTATCTGGTCCTGGAGAAAGCCATTTCCCCACAGTGCCTCCTGAGAGGAAGAGAGGAAGGGGTGACATACAGAAAGACTCTTAGTACATTTCTCCCATTTTACTCACAACATCTTACTTTTCCTATTTCTTGCCCATATTTCAGATTTAAATGGTGCAGGACTAACAAAACATATGCATACACATTAAGCATTGTACAAGGAGTACTAGATACATAAAAATAACTCATTATTAATAAGTGGGCAAAGCATAATGCTAACCCCCAAATTGTTGTGCACTTGTGCTCTACAAATGAAGGCAGCTTTGAGTCTCACTTGACTCAGGAAGGAGAAACTTCAAGGTAATATTTCTCAACTGCCCTGTAATGTGTTAGATCTTGACTCTCATAATCTTTACCTGTCATGGGATTATGAGTGTTGAAGTCCAATTTATTTAGAAGGCACCAGATTGGAGAAGGCATTCTAAGCCTTTTCCAGCTTCCATTAGGAGCCTTGATACTATATAAATGTGAATAATAATAATAATAATAATAATAATAATAATAATAATAGTGCATTTTGGAGGGAATGCAAAGTTACAGGACTAATTCTCATAGTAGCTTGGCTAGTCAAAACAGACGTGTGAAAACAAATGACTGAGAAATGGGCCTCATAAGTTCTTTTGTCTAAGACAAATTTTGTCTTTTGTCTAAGACAATTTTTCCTACTTGATGTCTATCAGATCAGAAGGGCATGAGCCTAATGTAAATTGCAAATTCTGTAGCCATTTTTAATACTTCATACTGACTATATCAATATAGGCATTTCTGATTGTCTTGATTATCTGCCTAAGTCCAGACCTTAGGATTTTTGCAAAACTTAAACATTTTTTTCACAAGTGCTATGGGAGTAGTGGGGAAGAGGAAGTTTTGTTCATTAGTGAGCAACCTGTATTCCAGGAAAGTTAATTTCCCCTAGATCCGCAGGTACCTCTTAAGTACAAATGTGCTACTTTGGCTGCATAAGCATTCAGATAATGTGTGTGTGTGTGTGTGTGTCTGCCTGCTCTCTGGATATGTTGAACTGCATCCTAATATTTCTGAATTTTAGGTAACTATTACTGTGAATAGGAAAAGTGGTAAATATTATTGGACAGGGGAATATTACAACTTATAGAATTTGGATGCAGTTGATGGTAATGGGGGAAAAGGCTTGCTAGTTATTGAAATTCTAAAGGTGGATTTCTTCTTTTACTAAGAGCTAGCTTTGCATCTTTTAAATTTTTTTCTCCATAATAGGGGGAAATAGAAATATAGTATAGTTTTATAATGAGAAAGCTCTGCATATAACTGTATAAGAGAACTGATTTTTTTATATATAGTAAAGAGAACAGATTTTGTTGCATGGCAGAATGAGACTCTTCATATTTCTAGTAATCCTGGCCAGCTTGGACTGTTTATCTTGGAATTGCTTGAGGTGTGATAGTGCCAGAAGTAAAAATACTGGAATTGTCTCCTGTTAGATGTAGTCAGAGGGCAGGCATAGTCTACCAATATGTGTTTCTCATAGAAAACACAAACAAAATCCCCAACTTTAGAAACCTCAGCTCCTGTTCCTAATTCTATATCAGCAAATGTTGAAATGACTATTTTACCCCCAAGTCCCATTTCACTTATGTGAGATAGTAACAGCTTTAGCTTTCCTACTGAGAGAAAAAATACTTCTGTATTTGTTCACTCCTTCATCTTCATATAATCCCGCTGGTATGCATCCTGTTCTTAGTAGCTCCACCACTATAAGGGCTGTTTCCAACAGTATAATTGTTTTGACAGTGTGGAAACTTTGTATGGATCATTGGGTTGTTTTGGAGTGAGGGGAAAAGTATACTGCACATATGGACATGCTAGCAAGGTATCATTGGCTACTGGTTTTAGATACAGAGAAGATCCTTGTGCTCACCTTAGATGGGACTCTTTACTGTGTGACATTTGTAAATATTATGTCATTAAAATGATTTTCAGTTAGCAAAATCAAAATATCTGAAGCAAGCGTATCTAAAATAAAATGAAACAGTAAATAAATAGTGGAATGGGAAATTGCTAGCTCGCTGCCCACATACCAGAATTAGACCTCAGAGTGAGTTTATGATCACTGATGGACCTAAAATTTTAAGCATATAGTTGGAAGGCAACACAAAGGTCATCTAATCTAGTCTCTTGCACTGCAACATATCTAGTGTTACAGCATTCCTAATATAGCTATCCAGACTTTGCTTTAAAACCTTTAATGATTGTGACTCTTCCACTTTCTAAAACAGTCTGTTCCCCTCTTAAACAATTAATACCCTTAATTTCTTTCTAATGTTAACTGAATCCTTTTTCTGGTAATTTGCTGGTACCTAATCCTTTGCTTTGAAGTAATGATTCTATCATACGTGTAACTATCCTTCAAATAAATGATATATCTTTTTAGTGGTCTCATGTCTAAGTGAAACATACCAGTTCTGTCAAGCTTTCCTCATAGAACTTGTCCAATAAGTATCTTGTCATCTTTGCCTCTATGCTGTGGATTATATGCTAATTTGTCAGTCTTGTTCCTAAACTGTACATAGTGTTCCATGCAGTGAAAAGCAGAATAACATGATAATATAACATCTCATGATTGAAATGCAGTCCTTCTCTTGATGTAACCTACAGTTGTGTAGAGAAAATAAATCAGTGTTTCTAAGGGAAGAGAGAACACTTAGACTGGAAAAACAGACATATTATAACACTATGTCTCTTTCAGACTGCTAATATTCTGGTTGTGCCAAACAGTATCCAAATTTGTACAAGTTGTGCTAGTTAGGGTTGTTTTTAAAGGCTTTAAAGGGGATAGATAGTGTATCAATGTATGCTTCCAGTTGGCAAACTGTTACTTGGAGAATTAAAGTTCCTGGGAATATGTCTGCACTGTTATTGTTAAAAAGTGGAAGCTTAAACCAGCTCTCCTAGGGAACCATGAAGCCTTGTTTTCTCTCATACAAATATTCTCCAATACCCTACATAGGGTTTGCAAATTGTACGTTTCTGTGGCCAGGTATCTTCTCCCCTCCATTTCTGACCGTTGGTCCATAGCTGTTAAACTTCAGATCCCATCATTCTTGTCTCCAAGTCATTCTGCTTTGGAATGACTGAAAATGTTGTACAAAACAGTTGAGAACTCTTTGTGAGGAAATGCTGTGGCTCTTCAAACAGCTGTTAGAGAAGGCCTGGCTCTGGTTTGAATCTGGGTTTGGGTTGCAATGTTGGATTTGGCTGCCACCAGCTAAGGGAGCCTGGTGAATATTGACAGGTAACTTGCTGGCAAAACTGTTCTTCCTGCTTTTTCGCTCAGCTGTTTCACATGAGGAATTGGTCTGTGTTCTCTTTGCTCTGGCTGATGATAGCATGAAAGGAAGCTTTCATTTTTGTGCCTGTGACAACCAGCACTTCCTAGAAACTAGAAAGAGGCTCATTGGATTGACAACTTCTCTCTGGGATGGTTGTTTTTCTAGTAGGATATTTTTTAGATGGGGAAGCATATAAAAACAACTTGTAGCTTTTTTAAAAAAAATACATAAAAGTGTTTTAACATAAAAGTGAAAAAATGTAACAAAAAGAAAAATTAATATATCATTATAACAATGAACAGTTACAATTCTATACATGCTTATCTAATGCAAATATTAATCAAGTACATATATATTTCTAATAGAGTTATATAACTATCATGTTTTTTTCTTTTAACCCAGTGCATTTTGTATAAATGAGTTCCATATTTCATTATACTTGTCTATACAAAGTCTAGGTCTATAGGCAATCTGCTCATAAGTAGCAAGTACAATCAGGTCTTCAATCCATTGAATAAATGGGGCCATACATTATCTTTCCAATGCTGCAATATCAGTCTTTTGGCCATAGTAAGGGCACAGAGAATCCATTTATGTTGTCCAGTTGTTAATTTTCATGTACTAGGTATATAGTTCAAAAGAATATTATCCTCTGAAAATTTTAGCTTTTGTTGGACAATCATATTTATATAGTCCACTGCTTTCTCCCAAAACTTAAGTATAGGACATTATAAAAACATATGCTTTAAAGAAGCATTGTCCTTATTACATTTCCAACAAAATGCTGTTTTTGACAGTCCTTTTCTGTACAGATGTAGCAGAGTCCAATAAATTCTAAATATTATTTTTTGTTGTATAAGTCGTAGTTTGAGGTCCATTGACGCTCTTGCTATAGAAGTTAAGACACTCTCCCATTGTCTGGGCAACATAGAAACCTCTAATTCTTTATTCCACTCATCCCTTAGCATCTACATATCAAATTGATTTATTGATAACAAATATCTATACAAACTAATAGTAGGTTTTTTAGTTTTAAAAGATTTAACAACAACAAAAAAAACCTTGTAGCTTGAAGTGGTCCAGAGCATCTAGCCTAGGTTCAGACAACTGGTACCCAACAGCATACTGTCTTTAGACATGGAGGTTCCATGTATTTTATAGTGGATATGGCAGTATATGTTAGACCTGCAGCAAGTAGGCAGTATGGAGTTAATTTTGTTCATCCTGTGTGCCAGCCAAGGTCTTCCAGTGAATACCATTTCATCTCCCTCCCTAGTTTTCTGATTTGGTTTCAAAAAGTTAGCCTGAATTCTATGCTGCTTAGATTTGCTCAGTCCTCCTTGTACTATTTTAGGTGTCTTCTCTGGGGTTTCTTTCCTAAGGCTTTTGATATTTCTGCAAACCTGGAGGTTTCCCCAGATTTGTGGCTACCTCTTTTGTGCAGATGGTGATAGTTTTGACAACATAAAGTAAGTAACTCAGAAAATGAGTTTGCTATTTCTGTATATTATCAGTGGTCCCCAGCTTAATGTCCTCCAGATGTGTTGGGACTGCAACTCCCAGAGTTGCCCCCCACATTTGGTGGAGGATGCCAAATTAGAGAATTCCTGGAATCCAAGCTGTAACTTCCATGGTTAGAGTACAGCTCCTTCATTTGGATGTGAGGGAGGAAACTTAGTATGCCTGATAAATTGCATGAATAGTACTAATGCTTCAGCACAAGGGCAACTACGTACTATATTACTCCCTCCAATGTTGTCCTGTGTGTGCTGGTAATACTTCATAGGGAATACTAAACATCCCTTCTGGACAAATAACCCTGAGCAGTTCTGTACCTAGCAAGATCTTATGCATGGTTGGATAAAACAGTGATCAGAACCTGGATCTTTATCCTGAAGCCTCTAGGATGAAAATATTCCAGATTAGTCTTGCTCTAGGATTGGCCTGAGGGTTCTAACCTTAAAGATGCTGCCTTTGGAGCAGTAAGAGTCTTATGGTCAGGTGGCTGTTCATTCCAGGAATTTGTGAGTATGACTTTAGAGTTTTGCAATAGTATTGGATGGTACGTTGGAAGGATAAGTCTTTTTCCGGTCCCATTGACCCTTCTTGTGGCATGCAAGGATGTTGGATGTCTAGGTTGCTACTCATCCCCTGACAAATGGAGCGGTTGCAGAACTTCTCTCTTAGGCGTGGGCTGAAATGTTTTGGGGCAGGTGTGAAGGTGGCCAAATCCATTCAGGTGATGGGGCACTGTCTCAGATTGCCCAATCATTTTATCCCTTTTCTCCATAGCTGTTTCTCTTGTCTCATTTTTTTCCACCTAAGTACCTTCATGTGTTTGTGGAGTCTCTGCTAGGGCATCGCACATCTTTCATGTGCATCTGTCTGGGCATCCTGCCCGGAATTTCAGAAGAAAATAAATCCCAGGTAGGAGGGAGTACAGTAGTCATTTTCTTGCTGATTTGTAGACCTGCCTCAGTTCTGCCAATGCAGATGCAGGGCAAAGGGATCAGAGATCCTTTAGATAATTTCTCTTTATTCATTAATTCCTCCCTTTATGTCATTTTTTTAAATCTTTTTTTTCCTCTCCTTTATATTAACATAGGTTTATCATACATAGGTTTTTTATTGATAACAAAAGAACAAAGAGGAAAAACAACAAGGCAAAGGAAAAAAAACACAAATAACAACAACCAATATACACACAAACTATATATGTCTTTGAAATCTTGGAAAGATCAACAGTTTTAAGTTCTAGAATTAGCTGGACTAATTGGGGGCATTACATGGGAATTTGGTTCCAAGGCTTGGGGGACTAGAGCCAATCAGAATGGCTTCCTGTAAAACTGCACGACCTAGGAACTGACCCAAATGTAGCTGGCAGTGTACAAAATTTGCATTGCAGTGTTGTGTTCTATGTGCCAGGGCAATGTTTGAAAGGTGCTGCATCTTCCTACCCTGTCATTATTCATATGCGCTTAGCATGTGTTCACTGTCATAGCCCCCATATAATACATGTGCATGGGTCAGTGCCCAGGTTAAGAGAGGGGGCAAACCTGTTGAACTCTGATGAGCTCCAGTCAGCAAGATCAGTATTCAGAATTGATGAGCCTTTAGCCTTTCCTTACGCAGTGCCTAAATGGGTAAGCCCTTTTCAGCAGTCTCTGTACGAACGCCATGATGGTTTAAAACAGCTTGTACTTGATGCTGCAAGGCAGCTCTTGAAGTCTGCTTTTCTGTTAATTTATCATTGCAAAAGGCTATTCACAGGTCTCAGATATATACAGTCTATAGCATACTCTTCCCCTATCTGGAGCTCTGAGCTTGAACAACTAGCCCTGTTCCCAGCCAGCACGGGTCATAGGAACTGCCAAGAATCTCCTTGATTACAGCAAATGCCTGAATGTCTGATACACTAAATCATAATATGGTTTGTTTGATTTGACTATAGTATAGCATTGTGATTTATTACATCCTGGTTTATAGCTTAATTTTTTGATAAAGTCAGTCTAGTATGATTTATTCAAAAAACTGCAGTTAAATAAACTGTGATGTAGATGGACCATAATCTGATCTTCTGAAAGTGCCTGAACTACTGCCTAGATAGAGGACCTGCTTTCTAAGGGTTGTTTCAAGTTTAATTCCTAGAATCTCCTTTAAACAGGGGCACCTAACCCTTTTCAGCTGAGCTCTGATCTTCAGATAGTATACTAGAAGCAAAGCTGCACTTGAAAAAAGCATTAGTGTGCTTTAATTTTAGTTTAAGTGTAATTAATGTTCAATTAAATGCAAATAACATTCTCAATTTTTTTTCAATACTTTCTTTGGTATATCACATTAAAGATTACAGTCCACTGATTACTTCTGGAATAAATCTGGGAGTTGTGACCAAGGCTTCAGGGCATCCCATGCAACCCTAGCCCTCAAATTGTATCTCTTTGATTTAACAGGATCAAGTGATAAGTTAGAGGAAAGATCTTTTGCCAATAAGAGCACATAATACTGGACCAAAAGGGTACATCTAATCTGTTATGTGACAGCTTTCTATGCTGCCTCCTTTGACTTATCATGATTGTGTACATGCAGTTGAATTACTCAAATCCTGTCTTCTAAGACTATGTGCATATATTTTTGTGTTTTATATCATCTGTGATATGTCCATATTGCAGGACAAGAGCCCAAGCTGGATTAAGCATGTTGCATGAACATCACCCTTGTACACATTGCTTCTTAGCAGTGGTATTTGCAGTAAACCACAATGATCAAAATGGTAACACAAGCATGGCCATGTCATACCAGTGCTGTCATTATGCGCTTGTGTGCTGATGTAAGTCACAACATTAAGGTGATGATATCTCAAGTTGTCATTTGTGTGTGTGTGTGCCTGCATGCCCACTGCAGACACCCATGCTCACTAGTCAGAATAAGGAAGGGACATGTCCTTTTCAGTTTTAGGAATGAAAAGCTTTATGACTGAGTAGTGTCTGTCCGCAAATTCACAGATTTTCCTGCTCTCTATAATGGAACTGGCCATTGTTTCTTTCTGCAGTGAAGGTTCTCTAAAATTATAAAATCAAGCTTAAGTCTTGTTCATATGATTCCTTTTTCATTAGCTCTGGTGCTTTTGTAACAGGATTAGCTGTTCATTTGTTTGCTTGTTTATTGGGAGGAGTTTTACCTTGGTCTTCATCAAGAAAAGAGCTGTTTATGAAGTTCAGTAATAGAACAGTCAGTTCCCTTAGATTTACAGTCTAAAAGAGACAGAACTGCAATTTGAAAGACAGAACACAAAAGAAACGGGTTGGTAGAGAGGAGAAAGAAAAAAAGAATAAACTCAGGCACTAATTTTTGCAAAGATCTAAGCAGTTCATCTAGTAGCAGGTGGCAATCCTAGAGGGCGGAGTAGTAGTTTAGCCCAAGCCCCAGTCCCTTTGGCTGGGCTTGGGAGGATCTGTGCTCCAGATCCTTTTGACTGCCAAGGTTCTGCTTCCACTGTCCCTCCTTCTCAGCTATATGCCTGCTTTCTAAATATCGAGGGAAATGTCTCTGGGCAGTATGTATGTGTACATAACAACTTGTTAACAAAATGTAAAAGTAACAGGAAGCAAATTTATCTGGTGTGAACCTCACTGTGATAGCAGTATTGATCTGAGCAGTTCTTCCTTCTTTGCTTTTTCTCTGCTTCTCCTCTCTTTCCTTGTGGTTTGCAGCTTTATAATTATGGAATTATTTTCCATCCCAATAAACTGCCTTAGAATCTATTTTGATAAATATTTTTAAATAAATAAATTGGCTGGCATGTGCAAAGTTACTGGGAGAGAGGTTGGGTTTCTTTTCACTTGCCTATGGGAAGGGATAAGGAACTTTCCCAGTTGTTATAGCTTCCTGTAGCAATGGCCAGATTGACCAGTGGTGAGGGATGCTGAGAGCTGAAGGCTCTAGAATATGCACTAGAATGAGATTGTACAACCTTCCCCAGCCTGCAGCAACTCTCGCAGATCATCCACAGTTACAAGTCCAGTCTATTTGGAGGTTCTAGATTAGGAAATGTTGTAAAAGGAAGGCTGTATGGAGGTTAAATCAATGCTTCTGTGTATCCTTCTCCCCAGGCACTTAATTTCTTTTGACTTTCCTTTCCTTATACAAGATAGGGCAGGGCTTGAGCTGTGAATGTTGATTTGGCATCAGGGGTACTCCAGCCTTGGGTTGCTTGTTAGAGGTTGAGCAGGAAGCCTTGAAGACTAGAGGTAGAGGCCATTGCTCTACCAACGGGATAGGGCAAAAATGTGCCTTTCATGATCAGTCCAGGAAGCTTGAAAGTACTTGCAGTAGTGGGGGCCAGTGTTGCCAGCTATATATCTTTTCTTGTACCTGAAAGAAGTTTCAAGGACTACATGTAATAGTCCCACCCTGGAAGTGGTTTTACATCAATTCAGATATTTGGTCCATTGAGCCTGGTATTTCTGGTACTGATTGGCAGAGTCTCTGGTAAGTTCCAGCCTTACCAGGAATCTGGTGCTTTTTGTACCCAAAGCTTGTGCTTTACTCGCTAAGTTATGACCTGCGCATCAAGGTTCCTTATTGAAATGCTGGACTCCCTGGCTAGCTGTATTTGTGTTTCTTTTTCTGCCATGTGTATACCACTGAAGTCCTATGGAAAGTTTTAGTAACACATTTGATATTCACAGTTACTGTGCCATGCTTAGTAGCCCTTCAGTTACTGTACAGTACAGTACAGTAATGGCTTGACAACTGATTATTTGGTCTGCTTTGGGAAATGTGTGTTTGTGCTGAGGGATATTTGCCTGAATTGATTAAGTGGAAATCTGCAACAACAGACTGTAGCAGCTTTTCATTTAGTTGGTTTATCAAGAAGTAGCTTCAGTCATATCAATGCATCTTGAGTTAAGCATTATAATTGAGTTCCTAAAGTTGTGCTGCTGTTCCGCTAAGTGCACAGAAATAGCAGTCTTCCCCAGCATAATGCCTTCCAGATATTTTGGGGAATGCTGTACTAACCTAAAGAGGAAAGTACACTCCAAACAACTGTGTTTGCAGGTTAATCATAGTTAACTTGCAGGTTAATAATGGTAGGCTTTCCATTTTGGTTGCCAGATAAATAGCTGCTCTGGGGTTTTTGCTTTATATACTTTATAATTATATTTAATGGTGTATAAAGCAAGTTGTTTGCTTTATAATGGCAGGCATAATGGCAGGTTGCTTGCTAGCCCCTCACAGATGATCTAAAATTGGTCTAGGACCAGGAAGACCTGAGTACAAATTCCTAGTGAGGTCTGAAGCTGTCTTGCTGGGCAGTGATCCCTTAGCAGATAAAGGATAAATGGAAGAAAAGAATGACATAGGCTTGCCAGAACTCATCAATCTATTGAATTGTGGGCAGTTGTTTAAATATTGTTTTATGGCTTTAAGTAGGAAAATCTATGTGTATATATGTACATGTTCATAGAGTAAGAGCCTATTCTTGCCCTTTCTCTAAGACAGGCAGTTGTCCTCCCTGTTTGGTTGATGGTCTGCCAGTGGTGGATAAGTCCATGGTAGGATGAATGGAATGTAAAGAACAAGACAGCTACCATGTTGTAACTATGCTTGACCTTTAGCCTACTGAATTAAAAGGAAAGAATAAATGCAATTGCTGATATTAAAGTAAGAAAACTGCAAAACTACTAATGAGAAAAAGGAACAGATAGTATGTTTTTCCCTTATGTGGCAGGATGGAGAAGTGGTATGTTTTACCTTTATATGGATGAGAAGCGGGTAGAGGGGACAACTATGTGTTCAAATCAGATTGGTGGAAATTTGTATAAATACCATGTACTTTAGCTTGTTTGGGGCCTTTCTTCTTTGGAAGGGACATCATTTTTTGCACTAAGAAGATAAAGTTTGCTGTACCATATTTGATCTGGCTTATTGGCTCTGCAGGTCCAACAGACACATTGACATATCTAGGTTACTGCACCCGGCTTAGGGCTAGGAGAAATTCTGTGACCCCTGAGATTAGGAAAGCAAGGGGCCCAGTCATCTGATCAATCCAGATTTGTCCTTAACCAGCCAGCACCCCAGATGGGACTCTTCTGGCTCATGCCTTCACTGTTTTGGGAGTGACCATATCTGCAGTTGGTCACTGATTGTATATTGTACTCTTTGCAGCTCTGATCACTCCTGAACCAACAACAGAACAGTATGGTAAGAGTCCCTTGCTTTGCTCAGTAACAGCTAGTGTTTTGGGGCTCTTTGTGGGGAATTTATACCCAGCCCATGGCTCTAGGCTAGCCCTTTGGTGGTGTTGGTGAACATGGGTCAAGGAGGTCCCTAAGGCACTTCTGGTTTCCCCTTTATCCTGGATGGTGTGTTACATTAGAGAAAGTCCTGCGAATGCAGGCCTCTCTACCACCAAATTAAAATGATTTAGCAATACATTGTGGCATAGCATGATTCTTTTGATGAAAATAAATTAAGATACAGTATCTCAGAAGGACCTGAAGTACTTGAAGTACCCTATTTTGTGCAAATGGATTACTTACTGGTAATCCCACTTACTGTGGGAAAAAGGAACTTCACAGAAAAAAAACCAAAAATGTTTGTCTTCCTTGTATCCTGTCTCTGAGCTTTCTCAACCACTTCTTCTGAGGCTGATGACTCATGTTATTCTCATGTTTCTCCTCCAGTACCACCTCTTGTTGCGCCAGAAACTCCAGTCTACCTTGTACTCATTCTCAAATCTCTAGTCTCAGGATCCCCTTTGAGCCTATCCTGTCCCAGGTCCTAAAAGCTACGGGACTCAATAGGAATAGCCAAGTGTGCCGTTTGCAGTCGCTAATACTATGTTATGGCAACAGAACACCCCATGCCTCTGTGATGATCTGGAGACTGTACTGGTGATTTAGCACCATTTTTCTGACTCACAATCCTATTTGGGTGGATGTTAATCAGCTTTTAGATGCTCTTTTGATTGAAGAAGAAAAGTCAAGGTTTTAGCTCAAACTACTGAACAGGAGGGTAATAATCCTGACCACCATGGCCTCTTGAAGACCCCAGGTGAGATTATGCAACCCACACATCAGCTGGCACTACATTGCTCTGCCCTTTAGGAGGGAATACAAATCTTTCTACCATTGCAGCAGTAAATTGGTCACAGGTCAGTGCTTATACTCCGTCTGTAGATGAACATCCTAATTATTTTCACTGCTGTCTTCTAAGGTGCTGCATTACCATGGTGGGATCAGTCTGGAAAATCTCTTCATAGCCTTGCTAGTGATGGGGGTATTTGTAAAAAATTTATCTCCTAACTTTCAAAATTATTTTTTCAAATACTATCCTGGAGGGCAAGTTAAGGTTCTCTCTAAAATTCTGTCTATTGCCATCTATGTCTGTAATGGCTGTGAAAAGAAACAGCAAAGAGACAAAAAGAAATTTGCTTCTGTGATGGCAGCTTTGGTGAACTTGCCTCATCTTGCTTGGGGGCAGTGGGGGGAAGCTTGCCAGTCAGTGCCTTGGTGCTCTTCTTGCCCTGTTCTGGGTAGCAGGTGTTGCAGTTATTGTCGCTAGCCTGACATTCGAACTGGGAGTATTTTCTGCAGCCCCACCTGATCTATACCAACAGTGCAAACAACAGTTGAGTAGGTAGCAGCAACAGTCTTGCTGAACTCCTGATTTGGTTGCAGTACAAGAATTCACTTTCTTAGACTGACTACTTGAAAGAGACAACTTCCTAGGTAAGTCCTTGCCTTTGTCCTGTCTTCCCCTACTTTCACTCTTTTTGTGAATGGACACTCGTATGAACGCTTTGTGGATGCTGGCACAGCTCATTCTACTCTATAGGCTCTTCCTGATATCTTACCCACCATCTCTGTGACTGTGCAGGGAGTGGAGGGCCATCCTTTTGTTTTACAGAGGAGTCTTCCTGTCCTGTCTTTTGGTCCACCGACTACACAGCATCCTTTTCTCTTGTCCCCTGCACCACCCCCAATTGTCTCACTAACTACTGGGTTGGGATTTGGTGTCCAAATTGTCTGCCTCAACAGGTAGGCCTCACTTAACGACAGTAATTGGGACCAGAATTTCTGTTGCTAAGCAATGCAGTTGTAAAGCATGATGTCACATGACCACATCACTTAGTGACGGCAATCCCGGCAGTCCCTGCTGCCATCATTAAGTACGGATCGCAGGTCATTAAGTCAGGACCTCACACGACCACCATTTGTGACTTCCTGCCAGCTTCCAACAAGCAAAGTCAATGGGGAAACCAGCAGGAGACTGCAAGTCCCAGTCATGACAACCTTTCCTTAGGTGGCTTTCAAGCAGGCTGGTAGGTGGGTGAGTGGTACGGAGTGTGGCTGGGTGGGGGAGATGTGGCAGGGGAGGGGGTGCTACGATGCAGCATGAGTATGGGTGGGCACTACAGAGTGTGGGTGGGCACTGTGGGCACATGCACGCTACAGAGTATGAGAAAAAGCAGGAGTGACTTTGCTTGTGGGAAGCTGGCAGGGAAATTTGCAGATGGCGATCATGTGACTGCGGGAGTCTGCAACCATTGTAAATGCAAGCTGGTTGCCAAGCACCCAAATTGCAATCACATGAGAGGATGCTGCGATGGCTGGAACTTTGGTCACTGAACAAGTGGTCGTTAACTGAGGACTACCTGTATTAAATACTTCAAATGGTCTTATTTTAACTCTGCCCTCTGATCATAGCTTCTTTGTGCAAGACAGCTTTCCTTCTTTTGAATCTGAGTTTAACCAAGCTGTGAATACCCTGTCATCTTCTTCGTGGGCATCTTCATCTGCAGATGTGGGCTTATTTCTCCCAGCACAACTGGTGAGAATTTCTGTGAAGCCTGGGAGCCCACCCTCTTTTTGCAATATCAGCTCTCCACTGAAGTAGAGGAGGGTGTTTCACCAATTATCAAGTCTTTGCTAGAAAAGGGAGCACTCTTGGATCCCTTTGTAGTATTCCTATCCTCCTGTCAAGAAGCCTGAATGGGAAAACATCTGTCCTGTTTATTTTGTTCAGGATTTGCGTCTCATCAATGAATATATTGTTCCATTGCACCCTGGCAGTCTCAAATCCAGCTACAATTCTCACTTCCATCCCATTTTTGCTTCTTATTTTTCTGTGGTCGATTGACATGCTACTTTCTCTGTTATTCATCCTGCTTCTCAGTATCTCTTTGCTTTTACTTAGAAGGGCTAAGTCATCTCCCCCAGGGCTTGGTTGATAGCCCTACTTTGTTTTATCAAATTTTGCATTCTGATCTGAGTGCTTTCTCTGCCCCTTGTGGTTCCTAGTTTCCGCAGTGTGCAGATGATATTCTTCTGTGTTTAGTGGGCAAGGACTCGCCTGTAGGATTCCTTAGCCCTACTGATGTTTTTGGCTGAACATGGACACAAGGTTTCCAAGTCTATGCTCCAGTATTGTCTTCTTGGCCATATTCTGTTATGAAAATGCCTACAACCAAGAAACAGGTCCAGGGTTTTTTTTTAGGAGTAGTGAGTTTTTATTGTACATAGATCCCTAACTTTTCCACCCTGTCTCAACTCTTGGTTCAAACTGACCACAATTCCCAACCCTGTCCCTTGGTTTAAGGAAGAGAATTCCTCTTGCCTTGCCTTAAAGCAAGGTCTGTCAACTGCACCAACATTTACACTCCCTAGCTACTCTAAATCCTTTCCATTCTATTGTCATGCTCAGCAGGCCATTGCCTCAAGAGTACTAACTCAGCCTTTGGGTCCCGGGCAATGGCCTGTGGCTTACTATTCCTTGAAACCTGATCTGGTAGCAGCTGGATACCCATCGTGCTTGCAATCGGTGGCAGCTGCTGCCCTTTTGCTGGAGGGAGTGCGCTCAAGACGTTTGCTTGGGCCGTTCCATGACCTTGCCAGTTCCACAAGCAATGAAGACTTTGCTGCTTTCTCAAAAGACCCAGCATCCCTCTCAGTATGAGAAACTTCTGCTGTCTGCTGCTAATGTGACTCTCAAGCACTATTAGACTTTAAATACTGTTAAGTTGTTGCTTCTCCCTACTGATGGCTTTCCTCATGATTGTGGGGCAGTAGGAAGCACTACTTACTTTCTACTCCTGGACCTGACCTCATTGAAGTCCCATTACTGTCAGCTGACTGGGAACTATTTACTGATGGGTCATCTTTTTTATGAGGATGGTTGACAGTGCTCTGGCTACTCTGTTGTCACCAAAACTTTTGCGATAGAAGCTCATGCTGTTGCCCCAATCATTTCTGCTCAGGTTACAGAGCTCTTAGCTCTGACTTGCATTTGTATCCTAGTGGTGGGCTCCTCAGTGGCTATCTATACTGACTCCAGTATGCCTTTGGCATTTGGTCAGATTTGGAAACAAAGGGGTTTCCCTCTTCTGGATACCCCATTGCTAACACAGCTGCATCTTCCCTGCTGCAATTTCTGTTTCCTCTTGCTGAGCCTATGGCAAGGATATCCACCTTTAGCATAAGGCAACAATTTGGCTCGTACTGCAGCCAAAGATGCTGCTCTTTCTGTTTTTTTGTTTCCTCTCTCAGCCCTTTTGCTGTTGAAGTTTTGGCCTTTTCTTCTCCAGTCTGTCCTTTTTCAGGGACAATTCCTTCTGTTTCCTAAACGTACTACTTAGAAACACTTGGGGGCTTCCCCCTCTGATGGCATTTGATGGGTCTCTGATGGATTGCTCATGTGCCCCCAAATATTTCTTTACCACCTTGCCCAGCTTCTCCATTCTCATGGTCATCTGGGCAAAGGGACGATTGTACTGCAAATTTCAGAACGTTGGTACCTCTCAGGGCTAAAGCAAGTTGTACAGCAAGTGGTCGACAGCTGTGGGGTATGTGCAGAATTCAGCCTACACCCTCTCTAACTGCTGCCAACAGCACTTCCCCTTGGATGTATGGACCATTCCAACCTTTGCAACTTGATTTCATGGATATGCCTCCCTGCAGAGTATATTGCCACCTACTGACTGTAATATGCACCTTTTCAAAAGGGCCTGAAGCCTTTCCTACTTCTGTGGCTGATGTAATAGTAGTAAAGTACTTACGAAAGAGATCATTCCAAGATATGGCTGCACTTCTATAATTGAGAGTGAATGTGGCCTACAATTTACTGACCAATTTTTAAAAAACTTATCCAAGGCTTTGGGGGCCAGGAGGCTCACCCAGAATCTAGTGGCCTGGTAGAGAGATCAAATGACTGTGTAAAGACTCAATTGGTCAAACTGTGTACTGAAATAGGATTAAATTTGGTAGAGTGCCTGTGATGTGCTGTCATATTTATGTAGCCATCGCAGCCCATAATGGATCTCTTTATTTGGTAGGCCCTTGCCAATAAATGCGATGCACCCTGAAACTTGCACCTCACTGCTGGGAGGTGATGAATTTCAGACTTTTTATAGCATACCCTCTAGAATTTCACAGCCCAGCCTGTACCTCTCAATAACCCAGTGCACTCCATCCAACCAGGCGTTTGGTTCTGCTCGAGAGCCATGGCACAAAACCTGTCTGGAACCAAGGTGGGAAGGCATATACCTTGTTCTGCTTATCACCAAGATGGTAGTAAATATGCAAGGGAAAGCGGTCTGGTACCATTGCACCTAAGTGAAAAGGACAACCTTGCTAGCAGGAGAGGAGCAACACAGGATTGATACCAACAATTCAACTCTAGAAAAAGCTGACATCCAGGTACCCATTAGAGACCAGAACAAGGTGGGAACCCCTTCTGCCAATACAAAACAAGCCTCCCCATATTTGCATTCTCATAGTAACCAACTATGACCAACATAGTGACAGATGCTGGAATCACCTTAAGGCAGAATCAGTGATCTTGTAGCCTTAGCAACATCATTATAATTTTGTGTCTAATTTTATTCTTAGTAATTATTGCTAACTTCATTCCTTAAGGTGTTTGCTTTGGGGTATCATTTGCTTAGGTATTTGCTTTGGGGTATCTGCCAACTTCTGATAATGCAAACTATAGCATACAGATTGGTTTTTCTCATAAATGGTGGACTGCTGGGAAAGGATGGAATCTAGATGCCTTTTCCACCCCTGATGTTAATAGCCTGCCAAGTGATTGCTAGGTAGGCAAACCTTTCTGATTGCTAGTTGTGCAATAAGTTATCAGTATATCTGTCACACCAGTATAGGACAGTATCTTACAGACCATTTATGGCTATAGCAGTTCCTCTAGATTATTTTCAAAGAAGTAATCCAAGGTTCTTCTTTGATTCATAAATTACATCTTTATAATAGTACCCATGGGAGATTCTCTGTTCTATATCAAGATGCTCCTGTAACCCATTTAAGATGGGTCTGTGCTGCTGTTCTGTTTTTGAATGATGAAAGGATTTGTAGAAGTGGGGGATAGGGAGTGCCAGGTGACATTAACTCTAAAAGAAATCTGTGAGGTGCGGGAGCTCCCAGAAAGAACTAATAGTGCCCTAGTCACAGATGGCATGCATAATGTATCTGTAGGATAAATTCAGGTAACTGTACATAGAGGAGGAGGCAGGGATATTTATCTCACTAAGCTTGTAAAATCTTCAAATGGGCCATGAGGTATGTTATGAAAACTCAGAATTATATGGACCAGACAAATTAACAAGTACAAATAACTGAGTTTCAACCCTTAGATCCCAAGTGTTGTGTTCACACAATGAGTCTTTTTCTCTGGATAGGATTGGAGACATGCTGCAGCTGATGGTGTAAGGACACCTGGCAACCTCCATATTGCCACAGCTTACAATTTCAGTCTGGAATATGTTTTGTCTGTGGACTGGGAAAGGTATATAGCTGTACCGCCTGGCTGGAAAGGAACACGCACTCTAGGATATATCACCCCTGATGCATACATAAGGAGGAATCTAACTAGTAATGAGGTATTACATGGGCTCCTCTACTTTGCAAGAGGAAGAGCCTTGAGGATTCTGATGGCTCATAAAAGTCTTTAATTGAAGGAAATACAGGTAGTCCCCAGTTTAAGAACAAATTCCATTCCCAAGGTCTGTCCTTAAGTCGAATTTGTATGTAAGCCAGAACAATATTCTTGTATAATACTGTATAAGTAGTAGCGTGTATTTAACTCGAACCATTGTGTATTTAACTCAAATAATTGTGTATTTAACTTGAATTTTGCTACAATAGGCTCTGTTCTCAACTATGGGTCGTCCTTAAACCAGGTGTTCTTAATCTGGGGACTACCTATACACGGGAGGTAAGAGAATCGGCAGGGCACTACTTTGGATGTGGATACTGCAGACTTTTAAAAATATTCCTAAAGTACTAGAGAAGGCCTACAATTCCACCTCATTGGCAATTTCAAACCCACAGAGTGAAGTGCAATGTTTAGCTCAGTTAACGTTACAACACTGCAAAGCTTTGGATGTCTTCCCTGCTACCCAGGGAACTTATGCCTAATCAAAGAGCATAGCTGTGCATATGTCAACAAATCAGGAGAGGTTGAACTGAATGTCCAGAAGACCAAAAAAAAAAAAAAAGTAGGCTGTTAAGTTCTGTTATCAGTTAGGAAACTCAACTCAGGTGTCATTTCCATGAGATTGGAATTGGGATAAAACTTGCATGACCTCCTGGCTTCCAACCCTAGGTTGGTTGTGCCAATTGGTAGTTATTGTCATTGTAATCGTAACATTTACTTTTGTGTTCTTTGGCTTTCTGCATGCTGCTGTTCTCTATATACTCACCGTTCTACATTTGTCCCCAGATTCACCCAATCAAATTGGTTCAAGCCAGTTAGGACCTGATCAGAATGGATGGCTCTAGCAGGGAGAGCTTCCTAAAGCCAAAGTGCTGTGTGTGTGTGTGTGTGTGTGTGTGTTTGTAAGGGATGTAAAGAACAAGACAGCTGTCATATTGTAACTATGCTTGATCTTTAGCCTACTCAGTTAAAGAGGAAGTTCAATTGCTGATAGTTCAATCACTGATAAGGTGCTGATGATCCGAAACCGCTAATGAGAATAATAGACAGACATGGCAGGATGGAGGAGGGGACAGAGAGAACAACTATGTGTCCAAAGCTTGCTTGCTTGTTTGTTTGTTTATTTTATATGCTGCCCAGCTCCCCCAGATTGGTGGAAACCTGTATATATACTGTGTATTTTGGCTTGTTCAGGGTCTTTCTTCTTTGGAAGGGACCCCATTTTCTAGCGCTAAGAAAATAAAGCTTGCTATGCCATACTTGGTCTGATCCATTGGCTCTCCAGGTCCAGTGGACCTGTTGTCAGATCCAGGCTAGCTGTGTCCTGCCTAGGGCTAGGAGAAGTCCTGTGACCCCTGAAGTTAGGAAAGCAAGGGGCCTGGTCATGTGGCTGGTCTGGCTTTGTCCTTAACAATAGGTCTGTCCTCTGCAATGAGAAGGAGGCTGCAGCTGAGATAATGGAAAGTTAATTTGCTCAACTATGCTCCATTATCACATGCTCATCCTAATTCCATCTACACAGTTCTTGGTGCCAGGGCTGGAGAGGAGGGAGGGGTAGGCAATTGCTAGCTGGCTCTCCCCTTCTCTTCTCCCCTATTCCCCCCACCTCCATACAGCAGGAAGGGTGTTCTGGATTTGTTGTCTGCCTTTCCTTTTTTAGATGTTAGTTGAGCTGTGAATTCCTTGTTTTTGGCAGTGTGTCAGGTCAGGAGCCTGGAGAAGCACATGGGAGTGCCTGCTGGCTGGATCCACATAGTAGTGCTGGTTGCGGGGTGGGGGTGGGCGCAGCAAGAACACTGACAACATAAAGACATTAACCCTTTCTGGATGCGTAAGATATTGCAGACTACAGAGTTCAAACAGAAATAGCCATACCAGTCCCAGAAGGTAGCATTTTCTCCAGTTAAATAGTCCTTTAAAAACTTGATTACTATATGTATATTTTTTTAAAAAAGCAAACAGTGACAAAAACATAACTTTTTATCAAGAGATTAAACTAGGATAGGACTATGCAAATGAAATATGCTTGATTCCCAGTGGGTGGAACTTTGTCCCAAAGAACAGAACTGGCCTCCACTCAGAATTAGCCCTTTATCTTTCTCATGTAAGTAGATGGTTATTTTTCACTCATATGGGGACTTGTCAGATACTTCTCTTGGGAATGTTGTTATAAGGTGGTTGCAAGTCTAATTTGAATCCAGAACTCTAGGCAATCAAACACGCAGAGAGGGGGAAGCTTATGTTAACGCATTTTAATTACAAAGAAAACACTGGTGCACTGTGCCTCTTGCCCAGCCTTTGCTGTGTAGAATATCACTGCCCTTCCAGTGGCCCATTTTGGCCATATGGACAATAGCTTGGCAGTCCCTACTTTTCAAAATTGTATGTTTAATTACATTTCTAACCTCTCTTTAGAATCACAAAGTTGGAAGGGGGCACTGAGACCATCAAGACCCTAGTAGGATGTGACCTGATCTGAATGCATGCATATTAAGTTGGACTGTAGAGGCATGCTGGATACCCTTCTGGTGTATTGACTGTTGTGCTGCCCAGTTGGCTTCCTTGATCTGGGTTCCAGGCTGGAGTTACCATAGTTTTGGGGATTGGGTGATTTCATTACTTCATTATAGGTCTGGGAAAGCCATAGAGTTCATCTCTGTTCATCTAAATATGGAGGGCATTACATCTACCCTTTTATTATGGTCAGATCACTTCCTAATCCAACTAAGGTTAATTGTTCCCCAGGATTTCATTGGATGGGACCTGTTTAGAGGATCCATCTCAAGCACCCAATGGATCCAGAGAGTTTCCAGAAGGCTGTTGAAGAAATTGTCCCCAAGTGGCCTCTCTCTATCCCCCTTAAGAGTTGCTCTCCAAATCCTTGGAAGACCTAGGATGTGACCTAGCATCTTAAAACCACAATAACATGGTTCATATGTTATGCTAAGTCATGGTTTGCTTAAGCATTGTTTGTTGAATATGCTACAGTTTGCTGAGTTCGTGCATAAATACCAAGCCTTATATCATAGGCGCAGTGGCTGGGATCACATGCTGTGCTAAGTCAGCATTGCATTATGGCTTCATGGGATGTGTAATCCGGATGTCATGCTGCCTAAACCTGGCAGGCATCTCTGGGAAGGCCATTTCTTAGAATTGAAATTTATAAGTAAAAATGCCCATTCCCTAGCGTTACACATTTGTATAGTGCCATCACTATGCATGATGCTTTATAGCATGGAACTTACAATGGGAATTTACAGTCAGTTCAATTTATGGATCTGGTCACAAAAAGCTTCTCAGTGAAATTTACCAATCAAATTAATAGAAGCTTACAAACTTAGATTAAACATTAATTAGCAGAGAACCAAAGTTATGCTGAATTAGATACAAGCTTCCTTGCTTCTAGACAAAATTTAGTTATAGTAAGTGATAAACTATTTGTAGCAGAACAACACCCACCCCCCAAATGAGATGATAAAATGGATATTTCAGTACTATTACAAAACAAAAACAAAAACTTTCTCTGAGTACAAGGAGAGATAACCTGTTCAAATTATTCTCCAAAAGTCTCTTCCAGGAAAGCTGCTGGTATCATATCAAGATAGCGAGTATAAACAATCTTCTATAGTTTGAAATATTGCAAGTTTTGGCTTGTTAATTGACAAGAGCTGAATAATCTTATATAACGAAGGTGAATGGCATTATGTGCATTGAGATGCATTTTTTCATATTGTTACAAGGTCTAGTCTTATTAGATTTATATGGAAAAGCACTGATGGCAAAAAACAACAACGTTGTCCTTTTAATTTCTTTACATTCAGTTTATACACTTACATATTGATCAACATGAATTAATGATATATAATCAAATAAATAAACAGGAACGTTTGAAGACCAAGCTTTGGTTCTACAGAAAACAGATTTGTTGCTAATCTTAGAAGTGGAGTAATCATTGGAGATACCAAAATTGTCCATGAAAATCTCAAAGTTTTCAAGGTTTGAAAATGTAAATATCATATAGAAGCTGAGCAAGTAAATTAGAAGTAAAATGTTGAAATATGGGGATAGGGAAAAAAAGTTGCTTGCAAGGTAATATTTGGCAAACAGAAAAAGAAAAGTAAGGACAGGAGGAAAATGGAAAATTAAGCATGTTTGCTTTCAAATTGCACCTTTTATAGTATGGCATGGGGAACTTATAGTATGGGGAATAGCATGGGGAAGTTATAGTATGGCATGGGGAAGCAGAAGATTGTTCTCTGGATTTTCTGAGAAATAGCTTGAAGGAGAACTGAAAGGAAATAAAGGAGACCCTGAGAGGCAATTCCAAGTGTGTAGGGCAGCAAAAGACAGGGCTTGGGGGAGGGGGAACCAGAAACCTATGGAGAGGGATAATGTGGAGAAGAAATGATCATGGACAGGATATTTGGAGATGTAAGTGCAGAGAGGTACGAACAGGGACTTTGTACTAGTTTCTGGAGCAAACAGGAAGCTAGTGTAGGGATTTAAGGAATGGGTATCATGTGACCAGGGTTGCGTGAATGATTTTAGTAGCAGAATACTGTATGACTGTGAAGGGATTAGGTCAAGACATTGAGAACCAAAGTGAAAGGATTGCATCATCTAAAAGAGACCTGTACCAGGTAGATCTTGACTTGACTGCTATATCAGGTTCTGGATACCATAATTTAAAAAGGATTCAGACAGCCTGAAAAGGATTAAGAGAAGGGCAACAAATATCAACAAAAGACCAGAAATAAGATTATTTGACAAAAGATTGAGAGAAATGGGTATGTTTAGCCTTGAGGAAAAAAACTCAAGGGGGGATGTGGGAACAGTTGCCAGTTATCTGAAATGGTGTCGTATAGAAGGCTACAATCTACATTGTTCCTAGAAGACAGGACATGGAATCATGGACTAAAGTTATAGGAAGTAAGTTCCAGTGAGATGTTAAGGGGAAAAAAAAAATCCTGGTCAAGGTCCTTGCTGCCACCTTACCAGCCATTGGGTCTCAGATTTAGCATAACTTGGGCCCGCCTGAAACTGACTGAACAAATCTCTGTTGCTTAGGCCTTTTGCTACCTCTACAAGAAAGCGTTTTGCAAGTTACTTAGGCTGCTGATGGGACTCAACCATTGTGAGATATTAAGGGAGAATGAGCACTCTTGGTTTAGAATGGGGAGAAGAGAGAATGGTGATCCTCCAGTTGTTTTTTGGATACCATCTCAATCTGTCAAGTCCATAATAGCAGAGCATGGCCAGGGACGTGGAATTTCATTAATCTGGCTTAATGTCAAAGAATAAGAGGTTAGGATCCTGGCTCTTGGAAAATGAACCAGTAAAACTCCTGCCCTTATTTATGAGTGAACATTAGGATAGGGCCTCTGTGAGTTGTTTGAATCTCTTTTTCCAGGATATGAAACTGAAGGGCTAACTGCCCTTTTCCCTGCTAATCCTAGCATTGAAATATTCAACTGCTATTAGTAATGTTTTGAATTACTTTTCAGTCACAGGGAATTCTCTTATGGCTGGCTGGGGAATTCTGGGAGTTGAAGTCCATACATCTTAAAGACGCGAAGTTTGAAAAACACTGTTCTATGCCAGTAGCATGGCAGTGGTCAGAGGTGATGGGAATTGAATTCAACCATGTGTGGAGGAGCATGGTGTCCACTCCTTTGGTTTTGAGAGCTTATTGACATATACATCTTACCTTTTACTTTAGATGTGGATCTGCGAGATAGTGAGGAGGGGAAAGGGTTAGGCTGTATTTGGCTCTGGGCAATGTGCTCAGTTTGGGCTTGGCTCTTCCTACTTGCCCTTCTTTTTGCAGGACTCACTGAAGCCAGCATTCACTGTCACCAACCTCCCAGGGACAACGTCCACCATCCAGACAGCACCCACGACATCCACATCCATGCAGGTCAGCAGTGGGCCCTCGTTCCCCATTACTAACTACTTAGCACCAGTCTCCGCCAGTGTCAGCCCCAATGCAGTCACCAGTGCCAACGGGACAGTGCTGAAAACCACTGGAACCAGCGCAGTGGCCTCTGGAGGACTAATGCAGATACCTACCGGCTTTACCCTCATGTCAGGTCAGTTTCTCTTTTGCCAATTTTTGCAATACATGCTGATTCTTCTGCAGTTACACTAAATACAATAGGCCTCGGCCCTCCTTTGGTTTGTGAGAGGCTGGAATGGGAATGCCAAAACTGCATTCTCTTGAATATCATAGTTTCAGAAAGGAGTGTGTCTGAGGCTAGGATAAAGACTAGTCAAGGGGCAGGTTCTGCCAGGAGAACAGGAAGTTTTAAGGAAACTGTAGTGTTGCTGTCTCTGCTGCCAGCCTCCTCATTCCTTTGGAGAAATGGAAAGTTCCACTGTGACATTCTGATTGCGAGAATCGTAGGGTTTGGAACTGGGACATGGAGCTGGGTCAGTGCCTTCCCTCCTCTTCCTCCCATGAAAGATGTATGGCAGCCTCCCTCAACCGGACACTCCTTAGATGTTTGGAGTTCCATCTTCCAGAATTCAGTGTGAACTTGGAATTCTGGAACTCACAGTCACAACATAACTAGAAGGCTGCATATGATAATAACCTGGGAGGAGAGATTAACAAAAAAACTAAGAGGGAATGAAGGAGATTTAAAAGCAGCTGGCCCTGATAAAAAGCCTTTTTTTCTCCCTCCTTCCAGCAGGTGCTCCACTCCCTCCCGGGACCCCTACCATTCCTCTCACTCAGTTACAGCCGCACTCGCTGGCCCTCTCCAGCCAGCAGGGCCAGGCAGCGGTTGTAGGCATACCTGGACAGCTGCAGCAGGCACAACAGACAGTCTTCCGATTTCCAGCTACAACCGGAGGGCAGATTGTGTCTCTGACAGGTCAGCCACACTCACATTGCTGCTTGCACATGGAAGGTTGGTGGGAATGCACGTTTTCAGGGCAGCTGGTTGACCTGTCTGGGGTTGAGTTGTCTTGTGTTTTTGGGAGGCTCCTCCTAAGAGCAATGATAGAAAGTTGGGAAAAGTTAGCTGCTAGGTTGAAATGGAGGTGTGCTAAGGCAAGGATGGAAACAGAAGGTGCAAACATCTGGGTGTGAGTGATAACTTATTTTAGGGGGAATAAGGACAGATATTACTAATAACTGGTAATATATCCCCCAAAATGGAAGGCAAACTCTTTCAGCAGTCTGAAAGGTAGTCCTAAGAACCTGTCATCTAGCTGAGTCTGATTCTTCTAAGTCTGCAATCTTAGGACCATGGCTGCCATCTTCATGGCTTTAACATCTAACCATTTTCCTTCCTCTCTTGCTTGTCCATTATTGCTTTTTAAAATGATTTGACTATTTTATTGTCCAGTCAACAGATGTCTACCTGCTTTCTTTTTTACTATCAAGTCTGATTACTTATCCCTGAGAAATTCAAAAGCCTGCTCTTATTTGGTAGTTTTAATGGAAGTAGGGCTTAAATTTGTATTTTTTTTCTGCTATTGTAGGGAATAGTTCTTGATCTTTTATTTTCCATAATTTCAAATTGTGATGACCACAGAAGGCACTCAACTATGGACAGCTTTTGAAGCCTATATGCACGTCTTTAGCGTTCAAACCCTTGACTGAAGACACGTTCTGGCTTGTAAAGGAGAAGTCTAGATTGAAGAATTGAGACCATGTGTAGGAAACTCTACTGAATGTGGAGATTCTGTTTCTCCTGATGACACCAGGATGGGGAGATGATGGAATGTCTTAGGGCAGATATATTTATTTATTTACTGTAATCTATTACTGTCTTCTCTGGGACAGCTGAAACAAGGTTATTAATATGAAATGTTTTCTCCTCTGAAGCCATGTCATAATGTTTTCTAGGATGTTAGTCTGTTGCAACAGTTACTATATTTAGGAGCATAATTCCTTTAAAATTTAAAGTTGCTGCTCTTGTGGTGGTGTGAATTCCATCGAGTACCTTTTGCTTTGGGGAGTGATGTTTCTGGGGCAATGCAGGAATATTGGTGGTGGGAGAAGTTTCCAGCTCTGCTAACCTGAGTTGTGATTGGTGAAGTCAAACAAGGTAAATCCTTTACTCCAAGAGAGCTGGGAGGGAGGGGGAGAGAGAGAGAGCGCGCACGCAGTATTACAAGTGATGTAGTGGAAAGTAACCACTCTGTGGAAAGCTGTATGAAACTTAGGAAAGGAAGAGATTTAGGGGAGAGCTAGCAGGAAGGCCTTTGCAACCAGGTTTGCACAATAAATACTGTAGCACAAACTCTTGATTAATGTTTGTACCTGTCCCTTTCTAGCTCTCATAAAGGGCTTGGTTTTCTTAAAACTTGAAATCATATGCTAGAAGTCTATCACAGAACTTCAGCTTTCATTCAAAAGCAATTTGTTGGATGGTAGCAAATGTGGTAGCAAAGGCAGTGGGGAAGACTTAAAGTGCTTATAGTGTGATAAATGGTATATTGATGTGGATATTTATTGTGATTCTTTGTTCTTCATCAATTGCTAAAGTTCTGGAACTTGAGGGAAACTTGCAATCCCTCTAGCATGAGAGGGAGGCTAGGGCTCTCTTTTTCAGAGCATCCCCCCCTCCCCAGTCCTGCCTGCAGTATCAGATACAATGGACTCAGGACCAGTCCTCAGTTATGAATTTTTATGTATTATTAACATGTTTGTGCAAAATACACATTGCCTTCTCCTCCTGCCTGTCAGTAATGGGTAATCAATCGATGCTCTGTTTGGTTTATTGCATTTTTAATATAAGGTTGCAGTTTACAGTGGATGGAAAGGTCATTCCCAGATTTTCCTTCCCTCTGTGTAGGTCTTCCTGAAGACCAGTATACCAAAATTAACTTCTCTGTTCTGCATGTATTTGGGGTACGGCAGAAGTGCATTTAGTTTTTGGTGACATACCAAACTGAAATGGTAGCAAGATGGGAAGGATGTTCCTTCTCCCTTCCGGAAAATGCTCATGTAATGGGAATAGGCATTGCATATGGCCATTATCTGAGTGTCCTTGCCACTAAATTGGCTAGTTAGCACAAATGAATGATTAGGCTAGCTGCAAAACTGACTTTTGAGCTGCAAAGCATGTTTTGAAAATTGAGGTTGATTGGTTACTTATGATGGAGTTTTTGCCTGACAGTTGGATGAAATGACCCAAATAGCTGTGTTTCTCTCTCCCTCTCTCTCTCTCTCTCTTTTAGTATTTAGTGGACTCCTGTGGTTGTAGCACAACCTGGCTGAGGCAAAAATAACGTGGCAGGATCAGAAGCAAGGTCTTGCTATCTTGGCTGGTGTTTCAGACAACTCCAGACAACCTCCATCACTACAAAAATCTTGGGGTGAGAATGAGGAGGACAGGATCAAGTAAGGGAGTAACTGGCAGGGTTCACACATTGAGGTTTGTGTAGTTTATTGAATAGCCACAGTATGTTGGGTTCATACATTATGCCAGGCCCTTAATTTATAAATCATAGTGGCTAGGTTCATACAAGATATAAAGCCATAATGAATCAGACAATGTTATAGCTTAATGCAGCGTATAAACCAAATGACACAAGGTTTAGAGAGTAGTGTAAGCTATTGTTAGCCCCAGGCTTGCTCTCTTCCCAGTCAAAAGAATGGCAAGCTAAGATGGAATGAAGTCTGTTAAGAAAAAGAATATGTGCTACTCCAATACCTACTGGAAGCCATTTCTGTTTAACAATAATAAAGGCACATGAATGTAAAGAAAGCATAAGAATAGCCAAGCCAGTATAAGGTAAGTCAGTTGTCTACCTGAAGAAGCTGGGATTTTATTATTTCACCTTAAGTGTGACATCCCATTTCTGGAGCGCTGTTCTATAGAGAGCCTTCCTTACCATAAATGTGGATATGCTTTTGCTATCAGATGCATTCTGGTACATGGGAAGTTAATGGGAACCGGAATTATATGCAGTTCTGATCAATAGGAACTTAGATATGTTCACCAACTGGGGGAAAAAAACTTCTAGCTCTAATCCCTTTGCTAAGGTTTCTACCCCTGAAGGGCAAGATGAAGATTTCAAAGAATCTAATACTAAATAAATGTTGCTAATATAAAGAATGAAACTATATTTCAAATATTTTGGAGAGAAAAATCTACCAAGACTTTAGCTATTAGAGTAGCCTCTTACCATGCATTCTGGGCAGGGGAGACAGACATGCCATTAAAAAAACAGGCAAACTAAGATGGCTTTTATGAGATATCACAAAATGGGGAAAGGGACTCTAAAGTCTTACCTTTTTATAAGTTTTTCAGGCTAGGGGTGCTTCTATCACATTCTGTCCTGAATATACTCCCAGTGATTCTTAGAAGATTATGGAATCTAGAATAGAATCTTCTCTGACTATACTAATATCGTCTCAGCTTTGAGCATATAAAGCATAAAATAATGGAGTGGAGTGGAGTGGAGTGGAGTGGAGTGGAGTGGAGTGGGGAGGGAGGGAGGGAGGGAGGGAGGGAGGAAGGAAGGAAGGAAGGAAGGAAGGAAGGAAGGAAGGAAGGAAGGACATATGAACTAGATATTACAAGAGATAGTTTAGGAAATAACCACATCAGCAGGGACATTAACCATATATTTCATACTTATTCTGAATAAAGCTGAACATGGGCAGAAAAACTGATCAAACTCTTTTGCTCCATCAGAATATCAGAGCTAAAATGAAAAGCACTGTCTGCCAGGCCTGACATGCAACAGGGGCGAAGTCATTTACCAAGGCCTCTGGAAGACTGATCTGAGCACTTGGAAGGTTAAAAATGTTCTGTATGTAAGGGATGGGGAATCCCAAAGGCCTAATTCATTCCCCAGCTGGCCTACCCTGCCTGCTGAATCTTGAGAGACCACTGGCCCCAAACCACAGGCCACTTTTCCACTACTGCTGATTGCAGGTCTTCCTTCATCCATTAATTGTCCTTCCCTTATTTGTTATTCTGGTGTGTACATGTGTATTTATGTGCTGATATTTTTAACTATGGGGAGAACCTGTAATCTGCTGCCTCTAGAGATGGGGTGCCCACCATCGCCACTAAGTGGAACATAGAGCAGGAAAAGAATTTGGAGACTGTTGAGTTCAGTACTGGAAGTCTGAACTTTCATGTGTTCAATATTTGATTCTCACCCTACTCCATTTCAGGTCTATTCAACTGTAGGACAGGAAATAGTAATTATAATACCAAACGGGAAAAAGAATAAAGTTGGTACTAAAATTAGGAAAGTGCTTATGAAAGAGATGCATCTTTACAGATTTTCTAAGTGGAGAGGAAATAGGGGTTGAAAGCAAGCAACACTTGACTGAGTGCTTTCCGTAGCCTGGGAGCAGCTCAGGAGAAGGCCTCTCCTGAACATCGTAATGTTACAACTTGTAGTGGCTACAGCCACTACAATCAATGATGAAGGATGTCACTTATGAAAGGCCACAGATAACTCCATTCCTGATCTAGTCCAGCTAAGTGCAGGATCTGCACAGATATAATTAAATGCCTCCCACAAAGAGTACCCACCATATGATTTGTTTCATGAATGAAAATATTTTACTATAGGGAGGTTTCTCCTAAGGTAAACCAAACCCCTCCCCCCCCCCCCCCCGATTTGATTTCTCAGCAACAATATGGAGGTGGTTTGCCATTGCCCTTTCTGGATTTTTTTTTTTTTAATTTCCCAATTTAATCTACACCTGGGTATTTCCTGGTAGTCTCTTATCCAAGTACTAACCAGATCTGACCCTGTTTAGCTCTTTCAAGATCAGCCAAGGTTGGCCAAGTGCTCCCAACCCAATCTCCCATTCTTTACCAGAATTTGCTTCGCTACAATTTTCATGCATTGGGCTTCCCTTTGGAGCACCAGGGGGAAAAAATGCGACGATGCTAGGGCTGCTATGTAACTAGAACTTTTGGATGACCTATTTCCTGTTCAATTAGCGCTGTCGCAGGGTGTAGGGTCAGCTTATTTCTGCCACAAGCTGAGGTTGAAGCTGATAGGAGACATAAAAATTTCTCCTGATAACCAGACTTAAGAGACTGGAAAAGAAGTCTGCTCAGTTGCATTAGCCTACACTGGGGGGGTTGTAACATTACTTCTATGGTAGCTTGAATTAGGAAAAGAAAACTACTGAGCCAGTAATATCTTCAAAGTAGGATAATGAATCAGATTGGGAGATCTAGAGGAGGCCCAAGGGAAGAACCTGGGAGGGGGGGAGCGGGATTAGACAGAATAATGGTGTGTGAAATTCAGTGCCTAGGAATGCATTTTATATAGGTCATTGGAACAAGCTCACTCCTAAGAAACTTGTTTGTATGTCTCTCTATGGTGGTGTAACTTTGGATTAGCCCGGCAACAATTTAAAGCAACACCCTGTTAGATCACTCTCACTTTGTTTTGGTGTAACAAATTTTTGGGAACTTAAAATATGGCTTTTGAGCAACCTTTATGTATAGGTAGGAGGGAATGAGAACATCATTTTATGACACAGATGGCCAACTTGAGGCCCTAAGGCCAAATTCAGGGCCAGAGGCATCCCCAGGAGAAGCCAAGAAGTCAGGGTGGTGGCTACATGATTGAAGCCTTGCAACACATATGAAAAGAGGGAGAAGCTTTGATCGTGCAGTCTCGGCTGCTGTGCTAACTTTTTGATGTCCCTGCTTTTGGCTCTTTTGTTTGCACTGTTCTTCACAGTTGCTAAAAACGGGTGACGCAGCTTGAACCACACCTGTAGTATAAGCCTTCAGGGTTAATGTAGTTTTATTTTTAAACAAAAGGAAAAAGTTTCCCAACCCATAGAAAAATGGAAAACTGCATACTCATGTCATCATACCACTTACAGCTGCCCTCCCAAATGTTACTTGTGGCCCCTGGCCACTAAAGCTCATCTCTCATCAGTCTCCTGTTCTGTGCACTTGATTCCAAGCAGTTCTGCAAAAGCTATTACTGCAAAAATTTTCCATTGACAGTAATAGGAATGGATGGAAACCAACCTTACATTCGTGTACTTTTTTACCTTTTCACAAATTGGCAGCAATGAAATACACAATTGTATCACAGAACATTTTTTAAAAAATAGTCTAAAATCACATAAAAATAGTTCCCACTATTTAATTCTATTTCTGCAACTGATTATTTCACCTAAATTCTACGAAGGATATTGAAACAGGATGTTTTTGCTGACTACCAGAAGATAATCAAAGATAGAGTCAATGTGGACTCTTGGTAGAAAGTTCAGGTGCTTGGAAATATCAGGCTGGGGATTAGGGGGATTTTAAACTCCTCATTTTATCCAGACATTTTAGAATGTGTAGATGTTTATGTCATTACTTGTATTTTTATGTTTATGTTTATATACGTATATAGGAAGACACCCAGAACCATTTGGAAGTGGCATTACGTTTGAAAGAAAATAAATAAAGCAATCTAATATCTTATAGAGTTTTATCAATCATAGACAATACTGAGTAGATTTATTTGTTTGTTTATAAGCTTTATATCCTGCCATTTATGTATGGGGACTCAGGGCAGCGTACATAATGTTCTTTCTCCCTATTTTGCCCCACCACAACAATCCTGTGAGGTAGGTTGGGCTGAGATTATAACTGACCCAGAATGAGCTTCCATGGCAGAGGGTGGACTAGAACCCAGGTCTCCTCACTCCTCCTCCAACCCCTTAACTGTTGTACCTCACTGGCTCTTATCCTGCATTAGTTAATGTTGTTGCCATCATGGCTGCTGCATTTTTCATCATTTGTGTGCCTTCCTAAAACTTTGGCAGGATGTGAAATGTTAAATTTACAGTGGTGCTTAAACGCTTGGGAACCCTTCTGAATTTTCAATATTTCTGCATAAATATGACCTAAAATGTGATCTGTTCTTCACACAAGTCCCAAAACTAATAAAAAGAACTAATTTCTCCTTCAAATGAACTGATAATCCTAAAGGTTCACATGCTTTTGCTGCACACAAATATGTAACTTTGGATCATTTTTCTCAATAAATAAATGAACAAGTATAATGTTTTTAACTCATTCATTAGGTTCTACCATTTTGTCAGAACAATTGAAACTGACTGATTTAAAGCGTCTGAGTAAATAAAATATTCTTTTATCTGACACTTGTAAAGAAAATAAATTTGGTGTTGCTTTAGTCTCTTTGGGAAGGTAATTCAGAGATGGGGCAAGAACAAAATAAAGCATCAAAAAATGTCTGGCTTCATATGATACACTAACCCTAAATCTAGGTTAACAACACAATTGCTAAATTCACATAATGTATAATGCCTAAAGAAATAAACCATATTAAGGTTTAATGTGATCACCTGGTTTATACAACATGCTAAGACAATGGAACATGGTTCCCACAGCATGCTGAATCACAAGCAATCCAGTCCTTTTTCAGTCTAATTTAATGTGTGATGCAAACCAACCCACAGAGAAATTTAGAACAGTTTGCAGAACTATCCTTCCCTTTGTCTTCTTCCTGACACAGAACACCTTTCAGGGCCACCAAATCAATCTTGGAGATAACTTCTAGATATAAACTCAGTTGAAATCAATCCAGGTTATTAATGATAACCACTGAGAAGCCACTTGCTTGAGTAAAGTTGTGACTAGTTGACATAATTGTGAGGATCCAAAGATTTCTGCTTTATGAATAGCTATGTTATTGTCTATTTCAGGTCGCAGAAGGGTAACCTTGTAAATTGCAGCAAAAATACCAAAGGTGGGAGTTGCACATTGTGCTTAAGTGTAATATGCATGGTTTCAGTTTAGTGTATTATGTGAACCCAGCCATTCAATAAACCATGGTTAATATAATCATGCTTACTGCTGTACATGAGCCTACTGCCAGACTATTTCATAAGAGTTAATGTTTTCATTACTTTCATGCATTAGAATGAAGTGGACTGTAGCTCAGAGGAAGTAGTTAAGATGTCATAAGATTCTGTTGTTTTCATTTCATTTAGTAACTAAGAAGTGGGGTCACTTCTTAGAAAGAGGGTGGTTTTTTTACTTGCTGGAACTAGCCAATCAAACTTACCTTGCTAGGTATTATAAACTAGGAAGGGCAATACCCAAAAAAGCCACAATTCTCCCCCATCAGTATCCTCATGCTCCAATAACTGAAATTCATCCATCAAGCAACTCAGTGCCTTGACTATGTCCGTGGATAGTGCTGAACAAAAACGTCATCCGTTTTGTGTTTCCTTGGATGGGATGCCATTTATGAAATGATGAAAGCATTGTGGAACTGGTGTGTATGTGTGTGCATGCCTTCAAGTCAGCATTGACTCCTGGCGACTGCCTGGACAAGTCCCTGCAGTTGTCTTGGCAAGATTTCAGAATGGTTTATCATTGCCTGCTTCCTAGGGCTGAGAGAGAGTGACTGGCCCAAGGTCACCCAGATGCCTTCATGCCTTAGGCAGGACTAGAACTTGCAGTCTCCCAGTTTCTAGCCTGGTACCTTAACCACTATGCCAAACTGGCTCTCCTGGTAGCCCGGGAGAAAACAAACTGGTACCTTACAGATTTTGGACTATAGCTGTCCATAAGCCCTCGTCAGTGTAGCCAGTGATTATGGATTATGGGAGATGTGGTTAAATAATCTGAAGAGTTCTCAAACTGCTTCTTGTTGGTATTAGTTTCTGTTTATGGAAGATCAGTTCATGGTAGTAACAATGAGACCAGATTGTACAAAATTCCAGAAGGTTTTGCTGGGAAATGCAAACTTTTTTTTTTTTTAGATTTTTATCCCACCTTTATTATTTTTATAAATAACTCAAGGTGGCAAACATACCCAATACTCCTCCTTCCTCTTATTTTCCCCACAACAACCACCCTGTGAGGTGGGTTGGGCTGAGAGAGAGGGACTGGCCTAAAGTCACCCAGCCAGCTCTCATGCCTAAGGCAGGACTCGAACTCAGAGTCACCTGCTGTGCCTCAACTGCTAGACTAAACTGGTTCTCTAATTCTTTTACTAAATAAATTCTTTTACTAAGCTTTGCCGTGGGTCATATGAAGTGGGTAATGTCCACTAAATTTGTTCCGTAGAAGGTTTTCTTCTTCCCAAGATGCTTTTTCAACTTCCAAATCCAGCTCCTGCCCTGGGATTTCCTTGCAGCCTCCCATCATGCTAACCACAGCTGACCCTACTTAGCTTTTCAAGATCATCCAAAGTTAACTACGTGCTGTGCCAGGTTGGGCTACTATTTTTATACAAGATGCCTGAAATTTGAATAAAGTTGGTTTTTAAGCTAATTCTTACCTTTATACAGTTCTATGATTATACCTTGTGCAATTTGCTGATATTTGTGTACTGTAAGAGGCATCCAGTTGACAGCCCTACTTGTGCTTACCAGATCCTTTTTTAAAGGGGAGAAAGAGTAAGAAAAAGAAAGAGCATGGTGTGTTTGTCTTTAAGACTATTTCACAGTTTGATAAATACTGGTATGGAAAGGCCGTGGTGGATAGAAGACTTGGATTAAAATAGGTAAAAATGAAATGGAAGGTATATGATCAAGTAGCCAGACATAGAGACTTAAATTTGGAGACTTAGATCTGCATGTCCCATCAAATGTGCTTGGTGAGAAAGAGCAGGAACCCGTACAGGTCATGGTGGCAACAGCAAATGCTTTACTAGGAGGCCCTTCCTCTTGACCTCCTACTTGGCTGCTTACGCATGCATTGTTTTGGTTGCTGGTGGACAGAGGGAATCCTTTTGAATGGTGGGGGGGAATAAATATTCCTTTAGCTATATTCTGTGCTCTGAATGGATGAGAAAAGGATGAGAGAGTGCTGATGGAAAACAATGAGGCTGTTACATATTCCACTTTTGGCTTCTTCCTGCAACTTGTACATTGCAGAATGAAGAAATGTAGAAAGGTTTTATTAACTCTACAATGTGTTGTTACATTTTGTGGGTTGGTGATATTTTAATATTTATTCATTCATTCATTCATTCATTCAATTTATGTAGCCACCCATCTCAGACCAGTGACTCTGGGCGGCTTAATTTGTGTGAGTGCTGTTTCCTCACATGAAATAGAATTAATCTAGGATTAGCATATACATGAACTATGTATGTATACACACACAGGGTCATACACAAACATACATTGTAGAATTAATTATACAAATATAATCATGAAAGGAATTATGCATTGCAGCCAAATGGATTCTTTCTATTCATGGGTACTACAGCTTTCGAAATCTGAATTGCTGAGGAGCAAAAGATGACGGCTTTCTTTAAACTTAGCTAGTTGATCTTCCTGGTTGAACCCTTTGGGAACAGTTGTTAACATTACCTGGTGCTTGCCAGAAGCCTCCTGGCTAAAATCCTCAGCCAGAAAAGTCATTAGCCGTGTTTGCTGGGTCCTGGAAGTTATAGTTAGTGGTAGTTATAGGTCCAATATTTCTAAAGGGCATCAGGTTGGGAAAATCTTCCCTTTTGACAGATCCTTGATATTTATTTCCCACCTTTTCTTCAGGAGCTCAAGGCACCATATGTAGTGCTCCCTCTTCCCACTTTGCCCCACAACAACAGCCCAGTGAGGTAGGTCTGGTTGACTGAGAGTGTCTATCCCAAACTCATCCAGTGAACTTCTGTGGCTGAGGGTTGACTTGAACCTGGGTCTCCCCGCTGTCAGTTCAACTTCTTAAACACTACAACACATTGGTGTGCTTTTCAAGTTAAGTTTTTTTTTGTTTTAAGAATATTAGCTTTCATTGTATCTCGTGCATGTTTGGGTTTATGATTATTTTTCAGAAAAGCTGCTTTTTCTTGCTTGTTTGCTTTGTGATAATTTTAAGATTAGTTTTGGATATATCCATATTTCTTGGAAATGCCTACTTACTAGATAACTGCATTATCCTAAATTACAAAAGCCATCACTTCTTATACATTGTGCTTTATTTTAAATATAGAAACTCCTACAATTCATCATATTTACCTTGTCTTATTTAATTTCTCCTTCATTGGCTTCTAATTTCTGACACTGCTGTGGGTGAAGGCAATATTGTTTGAACAATTTCTTAAAAACAACTTTGAAGAAGCTGCTGTAACAAAGTGGAGGGATGACGAGTTGCTGTAATTGTTTTGAAACGGCATCCAACATATCTTGCCAACCAAAGTCAAGGGATTCAAGCAACAGCAGATACTAAAAGCAGCCTGTCTTGCTTCCCAGGTGGTGCAGTGGCTCAACAAGTTCCTGTGCAAGCCATCCAGGTGCATCAGGCCCCCCAACAGACGTCTCCCACAAGTGACAGCAGCACTGACCTCACACAGACCTCTTCCAGTGGGACAGGTAGGCAACCACCAACCACCCCTAACTCTCATTCTGTAGCTGTGGGCCAGTTGCACTCCAAGGTTGTCCACCAGAACTCAACTCCAAGAAGCCCAATACAGGTAGTCCTTGGGTTATGACGGCAATTGGGGCCGGAATTTCCATCACTAAGCAGTGTAGTTGTAAAGTGTGATGTCACATGACTGCATTGCTTAGAGACAGCACTCCTGGTTGCTGTTGTAACCCCAGGACCATGCAGGTCGTTAAGCAATGACCTCACATGACTCTGATGTGGGAAGAGGCAGGAGTCCCAGGCAAGCAGTCTGGCAGGCAAGAGCTACAGGCAGGTGGGTGCCGTGGGCGGGCACTAAGGAGAATGGGCGGGCGGGTGAAAAAGTGACAGGAACAGTAACGACTTGCAGGAGTGACTTGCAACCTCCTCCCAGCTTCCCCATTGACTTTGCTTAGGGGAAGTAGGCAGGGAATGTCGCAAATGGCAATCACATGACCACAGGACACTGCAACCATTGTAATTGTGAGCTGGTTGCCAAGCGCCCAAGTCACAATCATGTGACTGCAGGGATGTTGCAACAGCCGCAACTCAAAGACTGGTCATAAATCCCCCTCGCTCAGTGCTGTCATAACTTTGAACAGTCACTGAACTAGTGGTCATAACCAGAGGACTACCTGTAACAGTGGTGTGATTTTCTGCTGATTTTTGGCAGAAAATTTTAGAGACAAAATGAGCAAACCCTCCAGTAGACAAAGCACATGTATATAAGTTTTTAAAAACTATCTGTGCCCCCCACCCCCCTGCAAAGCAAAAGCTCTGTGAATTGGATCAAAACTGCCCTGGTTTCAATTTTATTTGGTCAGTTCAAAACGTGCGCTGAAGACAATATGTCATCAGTGTTTCCTATTTCTTGGGAAGATTGTCTTGTAATATTCATCGTCTTCCATCTGAAGAACCGCATGTAGGAGGAGGACCAGATTTGCTCTCTTCTGGGGCAAAGGGCAGATCTATAACCAGTGAGTCAAAATTTGGAGGTAGCAGTTTTTTGCTCAGATTTAGGAAAAAACTCCTAATATGTTTGATGATGAGACGTGAGAAGTGAATGGCTCTCCTTTGCTTGAGGCTGAATAGCAGGTTTTCCTGGTTATCATAGTTGCTGCATGTCTTCCAATTTTATAATAATATGGTATTTTCTCCCTGCTCAGGAGATGGTAGGGGTACTCTGCTGAGATGTACTATTTAACCTTCTTGCTTCTTGCAGTAATAGGAACTTATTCTACATTATTCTTGTCTTGGGCCAAAGTTTATCACTGTCCACGAGGTTATGATCTTCTCTGAGGTCAGCAGTTCCTTGTCTAGTTAGTGCTGATAAGTCAGCAAAAAAAGTTAGCAAAAGTATAACGAGAATACAACTTTAGTGCCATCTAGTGGGACTAGTAAAAATATATTCCAAAAATATTTCTATTATTTTTTTAATTAAAGTTTGTAAAGATAAATGAAATTATTTCCAAATCAAACAATTCCTATCTCTGAATTATTATTTACATTGTATGGTGGCAAGCCATGGTACTAGAAAGTTATTTTACAAGGGTAAATAAACTAAAGTCTGTTTTGTGTCCAACTTGATTCCTGGTGACTTCATGGACATGTGTGAAGTTTTCGTAGCAACAGCATGGAAGTGATTTGCCTTACCTTTCAGTATAGTCTATATCCCTGGGGTTTCTAGTGGTCTCCCATCCAATATTAATTAGGTCCAGCCAAGAGCAGGCCATCCCAGTTTCCTGATGGCATTCCTATATGATTGTTAGGCTTTTTCTTAATCTGGCACAGATCACAGACACAAAGACTGAATTTGGTTTTTTCCCCCCATAAAAGCTGTTTTATTACACAAAATTAAAGTCCTGTTCCTTACTTCTAATCTTAATGCTAATTCTTTGCTCAACCTTAGCAACTTTAAGAGGTATGGACTTCAACTCCCAGAATTCCCTAACTGGCATGCTGGCTGAGGAATTCTGGAAGTTGAAGTCCATACCTCTTAAAAGTTGCTGTTGAGAAACCCTTATCTAGAGTTTTCCTGTTCCTATAACTGAACAACTACGTCTATCTTATTTAATCTATGAATGTCTGTCTCTATGTTCCTATCGCTATGTTGGTAGCACTATATTTTTCTATCTTAATTGTTTCCTGGCTCTTTGAGTTTTTCTTGTTTCCCCAGGTTTTCAGCTCTTGTAGCCAGTCTCAGTCCTTTTGCATGTGAAACCCCTTTTCACTCCTCTATAGACTTGTGAATGGGGCTTTTCTCTCCCACCAACACTCACAGTCCTCTCTCCCAAGACTTGCTGTTTCTTTTCCTGTGCTGGAGATTCTTGATTTCTGGTCTGTTTTATGGGACAAATTCTCCAATTAAGGAGAGGGTGGGGCTGTTCTGACCCTACTTTCTGGGCAGCACCAAAGCTCCAGATCCCAGGAAGGAAGGGAATACACCTGCTCATTCTGGGTGACGAGTTCCTTCTTCCACAATTAAGCCTTTGTAAACACATACTGTATATTTTACACATTCATACTTTGTTTTTAGATACAATTTTCTAACCATGCCTAAAAAAATAACAACAGATAGGAGTGTTCTTTTTACAAATAATTTTTGGTTCCATTAAAAGCTAGCTTCACCCCCATGCCACCAACTCCCCCCCCAATGGAAAAGAGATCTGATCTGGGAATATGAAGGAACATTTTGATTTTCAGACATCCATCACATCCTCTCAGATGTATTGAACAATTGTAGAAACTGTCTTCTGGCACACGTTGGGAAGCCTTTGGACAATTTTGTTTCCTGGCAGTTGTGTGACAGATGTACACAACAAATTTGTACTGGCTCAGAAATCAGATAGAAGTGTGAAGAGGTCCTCTGCTTCTGCAGGAAAGACAAGGGAAGCAAACTGATGCAGCAACCAGTATTTCAGTTGTGTCTTTTGTTTCGTTTTGCCAGTGACCCTGCCGGCTACAATCATGACTTCATCTGTGCCAACCACCGTGGGAGGCCACATGATGTACCCCAGTTCTCATGCAGTGATGTATGCTCCTACATCGGGCCTCGCGGACGGTGGGCTTGCGGTTCTCAATGCCTTCTCCCAGGCCCCATCAGCAATGCAGGTTTCACACGGGCAGGTCCAGGATCAGGGTAAGACTGGACTCAAATAAGTTTGACGTTTGAACAACCATACACTGCTTATTGCAGTGTATGTCCATCTGATTTCTCTTTATCTAACTATACACATAAAGCAGCATTTGGGTCTTGAGCAGGCAAGGTGCTTCCAGTTCAGCACGGGGACCTCGCTGTATCTGTTAGCAGCTTTTTAAGCAATCCATGCCTTTTCCTGGGCTGCACATTAGCCATGTGAATTCAGGAAAATAAATGTTTGAGATGTACCATCTCTTTAAGGACTCTTGGGCTCAAAAGAATGTTTTACTGAGCCTAGGAACAGGCATTGCTCTCTTCTCTATCTGAGGAACATAATAGCTAAAATGTGACAATCAAAAGTAGAAACAAGGAAGGAAAATAAAAGGAGAAAATCAAGAAAGAGGATGCATTTATTTCAGTTAGCCTGCTAAAGCTTAACTACAGATGAATATGGGAAGGGATCTGAGAGAGGATTTACATGCAGATGATGCCAGCTTCACTTAGTGGCTTTGAGTTTTAGGCAGCAAGGCCAGGAGGAGCATTTGATTGAGGCCTCCTTATCCTGTGTATAGTGGCCAGTGGGTTACAATGGCTCCCCGCCCCAATTTTTGCAAAAACAACCACCCTAAGACCCAAAGAAGAGGTGCTGGTCATTGCATAGGCTGCTGGGATATACATTAAAGAGGAGGGGGGTAAACAAAAATGGTTCCTAAATCACTTCAAGGTCTATTCTGTCAGTGAGGGCTTTAATTATTGTTAATGGTAAGACACATATCATATGTGCCATAAACACAATTGACATGTTTGTTGTGAATGTGAAAGGGGTTAGGCTCATACAGTGTGCTAAGGCATGAATTATTTAAACTTGGTATATTGAATTAATTCCAATTGGCTAGAATTAACTCAACATGCAACACTAGAAATCATGCTTTATAAACCACAACGGTTGGGTTCACGTAACAGATTAAGCTTTAAAAAAAACCAATCATATTATGGTATAGCATCATATGCGAATAAAACCATGGCTTGCGTTTAATAAGTTTAATCTTGTTTTGATGGCAGTGTTTCATTTTTTAATTTCCTACTGTGATTATGCCTGCATCTTTGTAGAGTAATTGTGGCTAATTTTGGAGAATGACTAGTGTACATCTATCACTTTATCTGGCAGGTGGAGTCCCTCAGGTATTCCTGACAGCTCCGTCAGGAACGGTTCAGATCCCAGTCTCAGCTGTTCAGCTTCACCAGGTAGGTACAAAACAACCTTGTATTTTTCTTTTTGACTTTTATCCTGAGACTGCAGTCAACATTTTATTGAAAATAGGGTATACTTCCAGGGGTAAGTATGGTAGAAGAATTAATTGTAATTGTGCTTATATTTATTTTGTAGCATCTGATATTTTTTTCCTTCCTGTTGTTCATCATATCAGTATTCAAAAGAAAAGGCTGAAGCTGTAGAGTTGGGAGGCAATTTGAACCACTTTTATCCATGTTTAGCTGTTCAAGACATGAGGATTTCAAGCTTCAGGTCCCATTCACAGAAGTATTGTGAGCAGAATTTCATTTAGAACATGTGACTGCTAGCAGAAGCGTCTCAGTTTATTAAGAGCAGCCCCAGTCAAAATATACTGAACCTGTGAGCTTGCGTGGCATGTGATGCTCATTGAAAATATAAAACATGGCTTTTTGGCATCAATATTTTTGAGCGTCCTTGCATTTTACTAACTGTGATGCGTACAGTGGGCTTTCATATGCCTTGAAACTCTGTAAGGTAGCTTTGAAATATGTGAAGTGAAGAAAGTAAGCCGTGATTGCACCTTCATGACACACAGGACCGGAAGAATATTTTGGCTGTTCCTTTCATTGGTTCTTTTCTCTCTGCAGATGGCTGTTATTGGCCAGCAGTCCAGCAGCACTGCCAACTTGACAGAGCTGCAGGTGGTCAACTTGGAGACATCACATAGTTCCAAGAGTGACTGAGCAACTCTGGGAGGGGCCTGGCGAGGGGAGGGGAAGAAGTGTGTATCCAGCACCCCAACATGAAGCAGCAGCAGCAGCAGCAGCAGCCACCGCCTCCAGCTTAATGCTGCATCTGGTCCTGGATCTATGGCACTCCTCAAACTGCACGAGGATCTCGGCAGTCCCTATTTTTGTATGGACTCCATCACTTATTTATTGTTGCCTTTTACACGTTTTCTTCTCACACTTTACACTGACACCCCCACACACAAACGCACCCACAGAAGTACATAGATGCATATTAAAAGTGGCTGCAAGGCCAGCAGCAGGAAGCTGAGCCTGGGCTGTAGGGGGACTTTGTTACATTTGAACACTGCATTTACTGTTCTTTTTGTTTGTTGTTTTGTTTTCCTCCTTGTTCCAGCCAAAGAAACTTTCTCTCATGAGTGGGAGAATTTGATTTTGCCATGTATAAAACTTTCCCTCTGTTTTCAGTGCCAGGGAGGGAGTTTTTTTCTCTCTCTGCCATGCTGCCTCTGATATGTAAGAATGTCCACGAATGTCCCTAGTTTGTAACCTCTGGGCAGAGCAATTGAGGCTGTGGGAAGAAGCTGCAGTCCAGAAGAGTGTGAAGCTGTTTTGAAAAAGGTAGTCTCGTTTCAGTCATAGGCCTGATATCCTTAAAAACACAGACACACACACACACACACACACACACACACACACACACACACAAAATGCTGGGACAGTCACCTCTCTTTCCCCTCCCCTATTCCAGTTCAGGTCACCTCTTGGCTGCAGCTTTGTGCCTTCAAGCAATCCATGATGCATTGTGGGTTGGCTTGCCTTTATTCTTGGCTGGCAAAGAGAGGGTTCTTCCTGTTGGCATTCCAACTGGGGCTGTCAGACATTGGGCAAGAAGAGGGCAGGAAGCTGAGCATCTTGGACTTCTTTTTGTCCTTAAAGTGTTCCTCCCTCGGAATCTCTTTTTGTTGGATAGGAACTGACTTGGAGCAGTATCTTGCCCATTTAGTCTGGCTGTATATGCATCTTACAGCCAAAAAAAGAATTGTTTACCGATCTCCCTCTTTTCTTGGAATTGTACTCAGCAACTCATAAGCCCAGTGGCAGTCTTCGCTTTGGTGATGCTTGAGTTTTGCTGATTTTTTCTTCCTGAGGAGGAAGAGCTACAGTCATGTTATTATTAATATTATTATTTTAATTTTGGAAGGTATAAAGCAGCCTTCCCCAACTGGTGCTCCCCAAGATGTTTTGGGTTCCAAACTCCATATCCACTAGCTTTTGGCAATGCTGGGAATTGTCGACTAAAAAATTGGAAAAGGACTAGGTTGATGAAGGCTAGTGCTAAGGAATGAAGTTGGAAACAAATAAGGGTCTTTTAAGAAAAAAGTATTTAAACTTGACTCAGCAGGCCTTCCCAAGGCAATTGCATCCATGAATGAAACATCAACAGTCTGGGATGCAGTAACATAAGATAGCCTATGACATTTTTTGCTTCTCAAATAGCCCTGGGAATGAGATGGTATGTTGCTCCACCATCATCAGGAAGCATCTTTGGCCTGCACCTGTGAGACCTTGCCATCTCAGAGTTCCTAGCCTGAGACTGGGTAGACGGGATGGGGCAAGCTTAATCATAGAGCATTTATGGTAAAGGCTCTTCCCATGTCTTTGCGAAGCCACTGCTGTGTCCACGTTCTTTAGAGAATGTTTTTTGATGCTTCAAACAGAAGGTTCTGGAATGAACAAAAGTAACACGTTTAAAGGGGAAGCTGCAGGACTGCTAGTCTGTAATGGAGAATGGGAGGAGATGCAGGATAAGAGGAAAGGCTGTGCCATTGGATCATTTGCTTGCACACAATCATGCATTTCATTCAGCCCAGAGCAGGTCAGTGGTTCTTATAACCCCCCCCTCCCAAAAAGGGCCAGCTTTGGATTAAGGAGGCTGCAGACCTTTAGAGAAAGAAAGCAGCTACTGTAACTCCTTTCTTTCTTTCTTTTTTAATTAAAAGACAAAAGAAGCCTTGAAAAAAAAAAAGACTTTATTTTTCTAAGTGTTAAACTCAGTATTTATGTAATTCTTAAAGGAATTAAAGTCTGGCTCCTGTACAGTTTTCATGGGGTTTGTAGTTTGGGGTGGGGGGAAATGGGCCATGGGGCAGGGATGAAAAAAGGAGAAGAAAGGGGCCTTTTTAATTTGTATTGTAATATTCTGAAATTGTTTCCATGAACATTAGCGTTTAAACTCGTCTCTGTCTCTAGCCCTTGAGTCACATTTTGGTGGAAAGGTTGCACCAGTGGGGAGGGGAGGGGAGGGCAGGGCTTATGCTAGACATGCAAGAGCCACAGCAGCTGCATCAGCATTCCCTTTATAGTGCCAGAGTCACACTCAGAATAGGTGGAACCAAATTTTTAGGCCTTTGTCTGGTCTTGGGGCAAAATGGAGGTCTTTAGCTGCATGCGCTTAAGGCATCCATTTGCCATCTTAAAACCTTGCATCCTGTCCTAAAATGGGCCATGCCCCTTCCACTTTGGGGTGCAGACATTAATATACCACACAAATCCTGGGGTGGACATCAAGCCAAACAACTTGTGTACTACTTTCCTTTCCTTTTGTTTGCAACTTCAGCTCAGATGGCTACATTATGGAAATGAAGCCCATGCTCCCTCAAATCTGGCGTATATTTAATTCAAACAGAAAGTTAGGGTAATTTGTTTAAAACCTTCCCTGATGGGTTACTTTTAGAGTATTTTTTGTTTTAAATGTCAGAAAACATTGAAAGTTGTATTTCCCCAACTAGTTGCAGTCTGAAAGGATATGGTCTATACAGTTCTTTTGCTTTAAATGTATATCGCAACCAGTCTGCATTTACTGGTACCTCTCTGGCATTAACTTCAGTATTGAGGTTTCCAAAAGTGGTGCAAAAGCATCTCTTTGTTTTAACCCTCATTCCCTTTTAGGGTTAAATGCAGATCTTTTTTTATATAAGCTGGTGATGGTCTATGTCATGAGACTTTTACTACCCCTCTTCATCTCTTCATTAGATCAATGGCATGAGAAAGAAAGGCAGTCATGGCAGGTAGAAAATTACTCTCCCCAGACTCCTGCCCCAGAACTTCATGGCAAAAAGATTGCTTAATTAGCTGTCTTCTTCCATTTCAGCAATAATGGAAAAAAATAATTATTTATATTCAGTATTGTTTGTTCACTGATGAATACATTTGTCAGCAGAATAAATCCTCAACAACCCTCTGTTTTCTCCCCAGTTCTGATATGGAGGATTGAAGGATTTGCCACACAAATGGAACTTTACCAATGCATGGGTAGCTGTTCTTCTGTATGTAGATTTTTTCTCCAAGAGGGAATTTCTCAACTATTACTAAGAAGTTGCTTGAGATAAAGGCACATCTGCAAAACAGTAATTCTCAAATCATGTTGCTAATTCAAAAATCCTCTGCTAAAATAGAGACAAGAGGCTAAACTCAAGAATAGTTCCTATTTTTCTGATTTTGCATTCTGTACTGATTTTCTGATTGGGGGTTCTACACTTGATGCTCATCCTTCACCTCAAGGAAGTTCTCCCTCCTACAAGAAAAGCACCTGCAGGTTAAACGCTAATGTTGCATGTGATTAAAGTGTTGAATTGTAAGAACACTTATCAGGGATGAAATGGCATTTATTGTGTGGTGACATTTTTAGTTCACTTTACAGATTGTTTTTGGATTTTTTGTGTGTGTGCGCGTATGTGTGTGTGTGTGAGTGGCTGTGTGTGTGGTTTGTTAATTTCCAGGGTTGTGTTTCTGGAAGGATGTGACAGTAATCGCAGTACTATGTACAGAGCTTTCTTTTGTATTAAAAAAATAATCTTTCAATAAATGTATCATTTTGTGCACAAACCTTTGTGTCTTCAGTGTTGCTTCTGTGACCAATAACTGCCATGAGGCCTCTGGGAGTGTGCCAGTGGAGAAATATGATAAATAAAGATTGGAAACAAGTAAATGCTTGCAATGATCTGTGATATTAAAGGGATGCTAATAAGAGAAGAAATAATTTCACAGTAGAGGAGGAAAAGGAGATCTGTTGAGATCTAGGCCAGAGATTTTGCCTGGCCCATGCCTGAAGCAGAGTGAGAGGAGTAGTTCAATTTATAACAGGTAAAGTCAAGCTCTACTCCTGGTAACTGTATGGATATACCCATGTTGCTTTCTTGGCAAGAATGTAGAAGTGGTTCACTATTACCCAGGAATGTTTTTCAGCTTCCCACTTCTACAGCCTTGGCGTCAGCCCTTCAAGATAGATCAAGCCAAGAAACAGACACCATAAGAACTAATGGAACTTTATGATTTCAGAATCTTGAAAGCTTGATAATGTTTCCCCCTGCTCCCCCCAAAGCAAAAAAGAATCAAGGCAGGGTTATCATGAGTTTCTCTCCCTCTTCCTTTCCAGATCTGTTGATATTCTTGCATTTCTTCAAGTTTAGCTATGTACTCCTCCACACCATCTCCCCGGCCAGATTCACTCTCTTCCTGCACATGAAGAAGACGCTGCCAAGTTGCTATGGGAACCAACTACAGACTCACTCCCCCTCCTGCTTGGTTGGCAGCCCCCTCACCCCAGGTCACCAGAGGAATCTTGCCACACACAGAACTGGAAAATCCCCCCTCCCTGTCCACTGATAGCAGTAGCAGATTACAGGGGTAGAGTATGTGCGGGAATTTCAGATGAAACCAATGTACAAGACATGGAGTGTGGACATCTGTTGCACTCTCCCATGACCTTTCAGATTCAGGGTACTGAATCAGATATTCAAAACATCTCCAGAAGATATTCCACTTCATATTCGTCCCTGTCCATCAGGATGGGGGGAGAAGGGGAAGGAACAGTTTTAGAATGCAAGGGGCATGGGGGCTCTTCATGAACAAGCAGTGCCCAATGAAAGACCAGATGAATCCTCACAGAAGCAGGTAATTACAAATGAAAGGCCACTGAATTAATTTGCTAGGCAGTGAAAGGAATCAATAAGCTTAGAGTCCAGCTTTTTAGATGTACGGATGGAAAATAAAACCTTAGTGGAAAGTGACACCAAGTCCCCTCCTGCGGTCTTGGTGCTCTCTTGCTTGTGTGTGTCTGTGGCCTGCTTGTATGCAGCTTTTGTCACATCTAGTTGTTCCTTTAAGATAGGCAGCCTTTCTCTCCACAGAAAGTCCAAGTCACAACAACAGAGGCTAGAGTTCTGGAAGGTAAAATGTAGGGGTGGTAGCAATAGGCTGCCTGAAAGGAGACGTGCCTATGGAGGGATGTAGAGTTGTTATACCCAAATTCTGAAGAGGCAACAGTTCAGTCCAATTGTCCTGCTAATAAGAGATACAGCATATTAAATACTGTTCTAATATTTGATTCATCCTCTCCATTTGCCCAAGTATAGCTGGAAATCTATTAGCGTAGGGTATATAATAACAGAATCTAGAAAACCTGATGGTTTCCCTGTGCCCCCTCTTATACCAAACAGAATGAAAGATTTATCTTGGGGTTCATTCTCACTCCCTCTTCCTTCCTGGGGCTAAGCTGTGTTTACCTAACCATTCTTGTATTCCTTCTTCAAGGTTATCTCCTTGCTCCTTTACACTTGGGGTTTCTTGGTGGGTTCCCATCTGTGTACTAATCAGGGCCACTCTGCTTAGCTTTTACTAGAACAACTAAGATTGGCTAGATGCCATCACCTGCTATAACTTCAGTTTGCAAATGAGAGGTATAAAGCAAAACCAAATTCCTCCCCATTTTTTCATTTGGGGGAGAGGTACAAATCATGTTTTAGGGTGATAAATACTTAAACAATTCTCTCTCTCCTCCCACATTCTATGTGATACAATCCATCCTGCTTCACTAAGTCTAGCATCTAACTGCAACCTCATTCTGATGCAGATAGAGATTTTAATTCCCCTGAGAAATTACCTTGCACTTATTCAAAAACACATGGAATAAGAAAAGAATGGGTAGAGGTTGGGCCCACTTTCAAGGTCTCTGTCTCCTTGGCCACATCTCCAGGCATCATATTCTTGGAATGCATGAAAGGGATTAATGCTTCAGCATTCTGTGCCAGGTAGAACAGGGAAGACAACAAAATTAAGGATGCAAAAATCTAAATAGTAGAAATTATGACATGTCTACGTTATGTTGGAAAATGTGTCTATTGGCCTGACAAATATATAGAAATGAAAATATTTACTAGAGTATTAGTAGATAAGGGAACGTTTCTTTCCCAGGAATTTTTCTCTGATTAATGGATTTCCCAAAGGGAAATCTCCCAATCAGGGCAATAAACACTATACGTTGGCCAGATGTAAAAGAGGACAAAGTTCCTGTGTCTTTATAATTAGTTAGAAAAACAAGCCCCAGTAAATATAGCTTGCCATATAAACTGAAATTCCCATTCCGTACAACTAGTAAATGCACAAGGGCCTTTATTTTAATCTAGCAATTGTCAAAATTGTACTGCCTTGGAATACTTCAGGCTTTTAGATCTATCCTAGACTGCCTTTTTTTCTGGGGATGACAGATTTGGTGAGTTGGTCATTATTTCTAGTGAAATAATGGACATAGTTGAATCTGGCTAATTATGGTTAGGTTCTATTTAGGACATGTGAGTAAGGGTTTGTTTATTAGTTTACATTCACATCTCTCTCTAAGGCATGGTTTGCTTAGCTGTGTTTTCTTTAGGAAGCCACAATTGGCTTCATATCTTTATAAACTGTAATGGCTGGATTCATTTATTGATTTTTGATTATCAAGTTGATGTTGACTCTTTTCAACCACATAGACCTTCTCCATGATGACCTGCCCCCAACTTGGTCCTTCAGGTCTTCCACTGATGCATCCGTTACCATTGTAATTGAGACCATCCACATAGTTGCCAGTTGTTCTCTTTCCTTCCACTTTTCACAGCATTATGGACTTTCCAAGGGAGCCGGGTCTTCATATAATGTGTCCAAAATATGGTAATTTGAGCAAGGTCATTTGTGCCTCAAGTGAGAACTCTAAATTAATTTGTTCTATGATCCATTTGTTTGTTTTCTTGGCTATCCAAGAAACTCTTGGATTTCTCTTGCGGTTCTCAAGAGTCTTCCCCAATACCAAAATTCAAAAGTGTCAATATTTCTATCCTGCTTCTTCAAAGTCCAACTTTCATTTTCATTGCCTGCACAAGTCTGATCTGTGTAGTCTTTTCCAGGGCTCTCATTATTACTCCATCAAATGCTAATCTGTGGCATATTTCTTGAAAGCTCGTTCCTTTACTGTTGATATCCGATCCTAAAAGGCAGAAGCTACCCACCGCTTCAGTGAAGATTGGTGATTGGTCGGTGTACTTGTTGTCATAGTTTGTAATTAGGAAAGAACCCTACGATTCAGTGGTTTACTGTCCATCTAAACCTGCATAAGGAAGGACACATCCTTCAACACAGTGTTCCACAAAGATCTTATCTCAAGCACCCACCAGTCTAACTTCTCTAGGTATTGGACATTAGCCACTAATTAATTATAATAATAAATGATAGAAATAAATGATACTTAGGAACTCTTGACAACAGCCAACAGCATTTACTAGCAATTACTTTGGTGCATCCAAGACTGTTGAAACATAAAGCAAGGATAAAGAAAACTAGATTGATTTGCATTTCCCTCTTTTATTTAGAACAGTGGATTGGGATTCTTCTGTTGAGACCTGACAAAGAAAGGAAGAGCGCATGTTGTAGCTCTTGTTCTTTGCTTTCCACTTTTTCTGTAATCTAAGAAACTGCTTTAAAATAAATATTCTCCTCTGTCAATTTATATGCATATTGGTTGGTATTATATGTTACGAACTTGATAGTTCAAACGTTCCATATTTTATATTATGACATGATTAACTACAATGTAATGTTCCAATAGTTATTCTGTGTCGGTACTGCGTTTACGTGCAGTAATAGCAAAATTAATAAAACAGCTACTGCAGACTGTCAACCACATGGCCTTTTTCAGCAGAAACTGCCATTCGCGGCGGACGGGCGTGCGCGCACGCTCCCCTCAGGCCGTGTACCACTGCAGCAACAGTAGCCCAGGAGAGCGCGATCAAGGCGCTTCGTGGAAGAAATGACTCACCAAGACCAATTTCCCTCTCCCTGCCAGCCCCGAGCCTTTAACGGCTTCCAAAATGTCCCTCGCCAGGATCCGTAGAACGGCCGATAGAAAAAAGTCTAAAGAGTCGGATCCGTGCACGCACGGGGCTGTTGCGCATGCGTTCTAATCACCCGGAACTTGCGGAGCGGCTGAAGTGGCCGGGAGAAGGAGCAGGCGGAGGAGGGAGAGGTGTGCTGCTGCCCTCAGTAGTTGGGTAGGTAGTTGGGTCTCACCAGGAATGGCTCCCTTTCCTTCCCCGGCTTTCATTTCTTCCCACTGCTTACTTCTAAGATGGTCTCCACTCGGCGACCTTCAGGGTTAGGCAAACAGAACAGTTCCTCGCTATATAGCCGAGGGTGGTAGTGGTGCTTTTCCGTCTCCCGCTTTTTCCGCCCTTTTTTCCCCCTTCCTTCCTTCCTTCTCCCATTAAAGGAGGGGTGTGTGAACACGGGACTTAAGTACGGTATTGCTTGCGCGGAGAAAGCTCAACAGTTTTCCCCTGATAACGAACGTGGGCTGGGATTTCTCTGAATAAAGGAGTAAAATGGGAGCGTGTTGAAGGTTTCCACTGAAAACGAAAGAGCGAAAGTTTTTTTTTTTAAGTATACATTTTCCTGCTTCATCTAATGAGTCAGAATTTATTTCCTAGTTTGCATGCCCACGTTGCCTCTACTGTTAATCTGGAAACACTTCTACTAGCAAAAGAGAGGGGAAAAAGAGGGAAAAAAGGAGACCCAGTTTGGTCTGGTGGTTAAGGCACTGGGCTAGAAAGCAGAGACTGTGGGTTCTAGTCCTGCCTTAGGCATATGAAAGCTGGCTGGGGGACTTTGGGCCAGTCACTCTCACTCAGCCCAGTTCACTTCACAGAGTTGTTGTTGTGGGGAAAATAGGAGGAAGGAGTACTAGGTATGTTTGCCACCTTGAGTTATTTATAAAAATAATAAGGGTGGGATTTGAAAAAATCTGAAGTCTAAAAAAGAGTTGGGCATGCTGATATTGATTAGGACTTCCTTAAAGTTTTTCAGTTGGATTTTAAGATTTTAAGAACAAAAAGGCATAATCAATGAACATCTGAACTGAAATAAAAATGATAGTGGAATTTTGAGAGCTTTGAAAGGAAGAACAATTTCCATTAGTGCCCAATTTTTAAAATATGAAAGCCTTCCAATTACCACTGGATCTGGAGGAAAAGGAAGGAGAAGAAAGCTGGGTTACAGTATTACTGATGTAAAAATAGAGTAAGAAGGGGGGAAAATGCATCCCTGCTCATCCCCATGTTCATCCAATTTTTTTCCATCAGTGTTCCAGTGGAATCAATATGTATTTGCATACTTGATTCCTTATACAGTTTGTAATAAAAAAAACAGCCCATCAATGGTTGTGGCTAACAGTTTTATTTTTTTATATAATTAGTTGTGTTTACCAGGTCAGAGGCAAAAAAAAAAAAAAGGATAAATAGATGTTGCATAAAGACTCATAGAATGGTTTTCTATTCACTTTGGTTTCAGATGATATAAAGCACTGATTGAATGTGCTAAAACCTTTTCTGAATCCAGGCTGCTGTGAGTAAAGAATATGGTTTATTTCCTTCCAGCCATAAGTCTTTCTAAACTATATTTCTTATATAATTTGCTGTACTATTCAAATGAATAGGCCAATAGTTGGCAGGATCTGTTTTCTCTCCTTTCTTATAGGTGGGTATCCTTATGCTATTTAATCCATTGCATTAATATGAGAAAATAAGGCAGTCAGCCATGAAGCCCACCAGTTTGAGAAGGGTTTAAATACTTCTGCTGGTAATATATCTTCCCCTGTGTTTTATTCCCTGCCTGTTCAATAATCCTTTTAATTTCCTCTGCTGCAACCAGGGGCCACTCTGTTGCTATTTTTAACAACTCCAGTTTCCCCTGTTCCTGAATATTCTCCATCCAATCTACAAAGATTTATTGAAAGTGCAAAACACATCTGGCAAAGATAATCTCTTCTTAAATTAGGTTTCAGCCTTCCCTAGATCCCAAAACCTGTTTTAATCAAGTTTATCACATGCTGTCTCTAATTCCTGCCAGCGATAAACTTTGTATTCTTGCTTTTTTAAAATAGTTTTTTATTGACTCAGTTTTGTCTACCATCTCCAGCACCAAGAGTGCCTTACTGAGAATCTTTGCTTTCCTTGAGAATTAATCAGTTCTCTCTTGGTCAAGCCAAATGTCTCTTTCTCAATAGACTTTTGGAATTTGAGCTAGTTTACACAAATGGAGTTTAAATCATTTAGTACCTAATCATAGATATCCTTAAAGAAGTAATGAGATTGCCAAGGCAGTAGCTGTCCAATGTATCATTCTTGTTTTGTAATATATTTTGTACTGTAAGTATAACCATCTCTGTACTTTTCATTTTTTTCTGATACTGTCTTATTCCTTCTATTGTTTGATTCAGTGGTATTCCAAATTCCTGATTCTTTCTGAGCTGTAGGATTAAGGGAAGGTGATCACTCTCTATTGAAGCTCAAACTTCAAACTGGACTAAGGGATAAAAGTATGGGATATGAATTTGCAGCACAAAATTTGCTTTCTAGTCTTATGAACTACCATGCCCACCAGTTCTCCCCAGACTTTAAGGAGCACCAATCTTACATTCCAATGGTGGTAGAAGTCATTATTTCTTTTTATATGTTAATCTATCTTTCATATTAAGTACCACTTCTTCATTAAGTTTAGTGCTGAATATTCCTCTCTGTCAGCTGGAACCATCCAACAAATACTATAGCAGTACTGTATACTTTTTTCCCTTCATGCCCTATAATTAGGATACATCTTTGTCTATCAGAGTGGCAGAAGACAAAATCTACAATTTAACTGTCTAAAACAGTGGTTCTTAAACTGACCCAATCACCCCTTTTCCCCATCTTAAATAATGTCATTATCTTCACAAAAAAACAAACAAACCAGACTGTTGTTTTACACAAGTGTCTCGGCAGCAGCAGTCCCAAATGGGATCCTAAACTCCCAATCAAGCAATTACAAATTGTTCCATTACCTCCAGGATATGCCCAAATTACCCCCTTGGAGTAATTACCCTGGTTTAAAAAACACTGCTCTAAAATGAAGCCAGAGTAAAACCAAGAAAACAGCCAAACAATGTGATACCCTGCCAAACTGCTCTTCATTGTTCCTCCTGGGGGTGTCCAAGCAGGGGTCTGCTTAACTTTAACACCTTCATGGTATTTCAAGTTTTTCTTTCCTTTAAGGGGTTCTTTTTCTTTTTTGGTCCTTTTCTTAAATACCAAGTCACTGTTGTTAAATTCCACTTGCCTTGGTTGACTTAGCAGTGAAAGTAAAATTAATACATATTCTGGGTGGATCTATGACCTCTATGGAGATAGCAGAAGAAGTAGGGTAAAACTCAAATAAAAAAAGGAAATGGGAAGAATCCAGGCTAAACATAAATTGCCACATCAAAATTAGAAAAATAAAAGAGCTCTTATTACTGTACACAACTTCCTCAGTGCCATTTTACTGGAAGTTCTCAAATTTACCTTCAACTTTTGAAGTTGCTATATATTTTCTAATAGTAACAACCTAAAATTAAATGAAATTTAAATGATGAGGAGAAAGACTTAGGAAGAATTGCCTTCATACAATTGTGAACTTTCTTGGAAGAAAGTAACAATGAGATTTCTGAGTGAGGGTAACCGTTGCTGTTACTGTTGATTATGGCAAACATTTCTTAGAAAAATCATTGAATGCAAAATTGCTTGTCACTCTAGAGCTCCAGGACAGAGATTTAAAAAAATATCATCAGCTTGTTTAGAGCAGAGTGTTTATATAAGGGAAAAGTTTGAGAAATCTGGTAGGTAATGTCTGTTTAATCAGAAGGGGTGCCTCTGATGTGGTTTGCAGTAAAGTTACTTGTGCATTTGAAACAGATTTATTTTATTTTTATATATTTATATATCAACTTTGTCACTGCCCATCTCGTTAAAAAGCGACTCAATGCTTCTGAATATGTCAAGTGAGTGCTAATTATTTGGAGATTCCTTGCCTGGTTTTCTGGGTACTTCTCAAGAACCTGACTTCTTACACTCCTTTTTCATAGATGTATTTTCCATCATGGTGGGTGAAAGAAGGAATGGAAACCTTGGGCCAAAACTACAAGCCTATCCTGAGGAGCTAATCCGCCAACGTCGTGGACATGATGGACATACTGAATATCTGATTCGTTGGAGCATCCTTAGTTTGGATGACAGTGTAGAAAATACCACCCATGCTGCTTCAACTGAGAACAAAATGGATAACATTCTTATGTGGATGTCAGCAGAAGAAGTTTATGCTAATTGCCCCACACTATTGGGCAAGAGGAAGCCTGAGGGGCAACGAGTAAAGGAGGAGAAGTCACCTAACGCATTCCCACCTGATGTCACAGTGGATGAAGCTTCCCTGCACGAAATGAAGGCTGATGTCAGAAACTTGGTACAGCGTGCTAATCGACAGATGGCCAGGACAAGTGGTCCAGAATCCTCCATCCTTAATACTGTCCATGTGCTCAGTGCTTATGCCAGCATTGGCTCATTGACAGGTGTCTTTAAGGAAACAGGTGCTCTGGATCTGCTGATGAAGATGTTATGTAATGAGGAGAAGCAAATCCGTCGTAGTGCGGGCAAGATGCTGAGAGCTTTGGCTTCTCATGATGCAGGTGAGGTTGCCTATTGAGGTATGGTGTGAGCTTTCCTGGTGTAATTCAGTCTGTTTATGGCCTTATTGCCATAGTTGAGAGATAGAGCAAGGCATATTATCCTGGGGAGAATCAAGACTTTTCCTACTTAGCACGCATTTCCACTCTGCTAATAAAAAAGTTCGATTTTTTTCTTCCTTTATAGCAGTAAAGAGTACAGAGTAACTGTCAGTGAGTTCTTTGCTGCTATCTGCTCTGTAAGGTTTTTTTTTTTTTTTTGGTTCCTTCAAGTCAGTCTTGACTCCTGGTGTCTGCCTGGACAAGTCCCTGCAGTTTTCTTGGCAAGAATTCAGAAGTTGGTTACCCTTGCCTTCTTCCTAGGGCCGAGAGAGAGTGTGACTGGCCCAAAGTCAACCAGCTGGCTTTGTGCCTTAGATGGGACTAGAACTCACGGTCTCCCAGTTTCTAGCCTGATGCCTTAACCACTACACCAAAATGGTTCCCTGCTTTATAAGTAGTTCACTGCAAAAGCTCTCAACTAACTCAGGTTCACTTTTTCCTTTGTTTTTCATCACTTTTTTTTTTTACCTTTACTTTACCTTTTATCCAGTCTTTCTTCCTTGTGGGGACTGCTATGCCCTGAAAGTCCAGGAAGTCCCTTATTCTTCCTGGACCCATCAGCAGACTTTTCAGGTGGGTTTGACTGCCATTTTCAGGACTTGGCTGTTCAAGCAGCAATCTCAACAGAAGGTGAAAATTCCCACCCAGTGGCTGTCCCTCTCATTCAGTCCAGAGACCATCTTCAGTGATAATGCAGAATGTTAAAACCATCTGTGCTAACAGGGTCTGTGGAGTTGTTTCTCTCAACTCTCCTAAGGCCTAAAAAATGACTCCTTGGTGACTACATGAAAGTGCCCATTCTCTGGGTCATCAGAACATAAGATGCTCTCAGAGAGGGTGCTGGATTCACACAGGAAGGAGAGGGGATGTGTCCTTGGATGCAGGATATAGGACCCCCAGGTACCAACTTACTCAATGATGAGTATGAGTTCCCCAGGTGCTAACTCATCCAGTGGCTCTTTCTCCTCATAGGCTTTATATGGGGAAGAAGAATAGCTATAGGAGAAGGAGAAAATGGCCAACATGTTTGTTTGTTTATTATTTGATTTGTATGGCCATCCATCTCATCTAAGCCACACTGGGCAGCTCACAACAGGTAAAAACAATCCAATAAAAACAAGTTAAAAACTAATACACAAACAAAAGCCATCCATTATCAATTTAAAACAGAAAATCATGATCTGTGGCAGAATTCATCCAACATCAGCTCAACACAGCCATTGTAAGAGCTCCCCACATTGCTAGACCCCCTAGGCACGCAGCAGAGCCACGTTTTCAGGCCTTTTTAAAGGACCTGTAACGCGCCCCTCCTTCCTGTCCTGATGGGATGGGTAGATATAACCAGGGAGAGGCGGTTCCTCAAATAACTTTTCCCCATGCATATAGGGCTTTATAGGTCATAACCAGCCCCTTGAATTGAACCCAGAAGCATACTGGCAACTAATGCAGCTCATGGAGCAGAGGTATAATGTGTGCTGATCAAGGAGTGTGCATAACTGCCTGTGCCATCACATTCTGTACCAGCCGCAGCTTTCAGATGCTCTTCAAGGGCAACCCCATATAGAGTGCATTATAGTAATCCATTCAAGAGGTGACCAGGTCATGAGTGACTGTGAGCAGAACCTCCCGGGCCAGGAATGGGTGCAACTGGCACACAACACAAAGTTGTGCAAAGGCTCTCTGGCCACGGCTGCCACCTGCTCTTTGAGCAGGAGCCATGAATCCAGGATAACTCCCAGATTGCACACCTGGTCTGTTTGGGGCAGTAGCACCCCATCCAGAACCAAAGATGGTAAGTCCCTGGAACCAGCAGGCCTCTGAACCCAAAGCCACTCAGTCTTGCTATGGTTGAGTCAAAGCCTGTTATTCCTCATCCAGACCTCTACAGCCTTCAGACACCAGGCAGGATCCCAACAATATTGCTTAATTCTCCAAGGGCGGAGATAAAAAGCTGGGTATCATCAGTGTACTTTACACCATGGCGATGGATGTCTTCATCCAGTAGCTTCATGTGTATGTTAAACAGGAGTGGAGAGAGTACCAAACCCTGCAGAACCCCACAAAGCAGGGGCTAAGGGCAGGACCTCTCACTCCTGATCAGCACCAACTGGAACTGACCCTGAAGGAAGAAGAACCAGCACAGGACAGTGCTACCCGTTCCCCAACTCCTGGAGCCAGTTAGAAGGATATCATGGTTGGTGGTATTTTAGGCCGCCAAGAGGTCAAGAAGAGCAAGGATGAATGTACTACCCCCACTACTTTCGCACCAAAGGTCATCAAAAGCATGATCAATGCTGTTTCACTCCCACACCCAGGCCTGAGACCTGACTGAAAGGGGTCTGAATAATCCAGTTCATCCAGGGTTCCCTGAAGCTGCATTTCTATCACCTCAACAACTTTCCCTAAAAAGGGAAGGTTGGAAAATGGCGAAAGTTGTCCAGTATAGTTGGATCTAGTGATGGTTTCTTGAGAAAGGGGCAAACTGATGCCACCTTCAGAGGTGAAGGGACAACCCTCCCTCTCAGGGAAGAATTAATCACCACTAGAATCCTGTTACATGTCATCTGCTAGGAGGCTTTCGCCAGCCAGCAGGGGCATGGATCTAATAGACAGGTGGCCAAGCTCACAGTCATGAGGACCCTATCCACTTCCTCAGGCCCAGCAGGTTCAAACTCATTCTAGATAACAAAGCAAGACCATGTACTGGGCACCTCAAAAGGACATGTACTAAGTATAGTGTCCAACTGAGAGTGAATCCGAGCGACTTTATCCACCAAGATGCTGTGCGTATTCCTCCGCAGGGCCCTGTAAGTAAAACTCCAAGTCCCCTTACCAGGAGGGCTCAGATCACCTTATACAGGGTCACTGGATGGCTATCTGTGGATGCAATGAAGGCAGAGAAGTACTGATGCTTCATTGTGTTTACCATCACAAGGTAGGCCTTACTAGTGTCTCACCTGTGTTTGGTTGAGTTTGCTCTTTGTCCACTTCCTGTAGCACTCTAGGCATCTTTTCACCTGCTTCATCTCCCTCTGGACTCTGTGAGGTGGTTTTTCCAAAAATATTTTGCACTCCTGGCCAAGAAGACTCTCCAGTAAAGGAACACAATCCCAGCCATCCACCAACCCACTATTAGACTGGGTTGCATCCAAAGTATTCCCTTTGCTTTAGACTCAGCAGTGAATATCCCCTTTCCAGATGTATTGAGCAGGGTTCTCAAGGCAGAATGGGCCTTTCCAGATGCAAAGAAAGTGCTTACTACTACAGTTGTGTACTATCTCCCAAACCAAGCCACCCTCAAGATTTTAAAGTTTCTGCTAGTAGATACCCTGATGATCCCCTTGGTTTCAAGGACAATGGTTTCAGAAGATGGAAATGATATACCCAAACATCCTGGTGACAGGCCTAATTACATTATTTTAAAACGGCTCACAATGATAATCTAGTCAAGGTAATAGGGTCACATGTGGAGTTCAGTGTTCCAAGTAATTTTTGAAATTGATTTCTAGAGAACTAGTGGCAGTTTGTCAAATGTTAACAAACTAACTAGGACTGCAGACTTAATGGTCAATACAAATCTGAATTCATTATATTTCATGAGCAGAGCTGAGGTGTAAACACTGCCATGTGAAGAAAACCTGTAGTTCAAGACTTGGGAGAAGTACATGCCAAATCCAAGTCAGTACTAGCCTCCAGTACCTTCATGGGTGGCAGATGTTTTGCTGAATCATTAGACAAAGTCTCGGTTAAAATCAAGGACAAAACGGTGTCTGGCCACCTCTACAGGACAGAAGATGGGCATTGTACAGGGACTGGTAGAATCATATAGTTGGAATATACTATATATGTCATCTTGTCTACTCCATCTCATCTAAGCCACTCTGGGCACCAACTCTCTACTCAGTGTAGGATCCACTAGAGTTTCACATGATGGCTTCAGCAGAGGGGGCAAACACCCATGCAACTAGGAAGCAAGATGCAGGAGCAGTGCGAGTTATTGCATGCAAGGCTTGCTGAGGTGCTAGGGAGCAAACACTTGCTAGAAGGGAGCTTGGTGAAAAATGCAGTTGGTGGGGAAGCAAGGAGAGGCATGAGGAAAAAGGCTGATACAGGCAGTTGGAGTGGTACATTTGCAGTGAAGCTTGTGAAGGCTTTAGGTGAGGAAGAAGCATGAGGAGAGTATGAGTGTAGGCGGATAGGAGAGGTAACAGGAGTGGAGTTGGGAAGTAGAATGAAGAGTGTTTATGTATACAACAGCATATTGGAGGCTCAAGAGAAGATGTAAGCTGGATCAGTCAGTGCGTTATCAGAAAACATGCAATGTCTGGAAAAGTGCAACGGGAAGAACCAGAGACTTGGTCAAAATGCAGCAAGGTCAAAAATGTAGCAGGAATAAGGAGCAAGACAACACAGGATATGAAGCCAGACCTGAGGTTGCTTCCGGCAATAGGAGGCAATCCCTGTGCAGTTTAAATCCTTTCCCTGCCAAACATGCACAGCTGAAACTATTCTTGCTCAGTGGCTGCCAATAATTAAGTGCCACAATTGCTTACAGAGTCAGAGACTTGTCACTTACTTACATGATGCTTGCTTTGATGGGGTGCAGGACTCTCAGCTGGGGGGGGTCTTCCCCACATCTTGGTACCTGTGTTGGCCAAAGAAGTGACAGTAGTGGCTGAGGAGGGACCTGAAGAGGCATCAGGGTTGGCAGAGGAAGGATCTGCCATTGCTGAATCTGCAGGTACAATGCCTGGTGGGATCTAATCCACCCACGTCTTGGAGCCCAGCCCTGAGACCATGATATAGCATATCTGAGACAGTTGATCATCTAGACATTGTTTGAAGACCTCTAGTAAAAAGAACTCACTACTTTCTGTACAGCCTATTCAACTGACTGACATCTTGTACAATCAGGATATTCCTCCTGACATCTAGCCTGAACCTCCTTCCTTATAGTTTAATCCATCAGTTCTGGTCCTGCCCTCTTCTCTGTAAGAACCCTTTGTATATTGTAAGTCTGCTATCATATCTCCTCTCAGTTGTCTTCCCTGTAGTGTAAATGTTCCTAGATTCTTTAACCATTCCTCATAGGGCTTGGATTCCAGACTCTTTGCCATCTTGATATGCCTCCTTTGATTTTGCTTTGTCGCTGTCCTTTTCAAACTGGTGCCCAGAACTGAACATGGTACTTCAAATTGTGTCTGACCAGAGCACAGTAGAATGGAATAATTAGTTCCCATGATCTGGACTTTGAATTTTGAATCTTCTCTCTTTCATCTAAAACATTAGCCACCCTTCCTAGTTTTACGTCTTCTGCAGACTCATTAAGTGTTCCTTCAACTCCCTGATTCAAGTCATTGATATAAATGTTGAACAACATAGGGACCATGTGGCATTCCACATGACATTCTACTTAATATTTCTTTCTAAGCTGATGTTGAGTCATTAATAACCACTCTTTGGTGCAGTCATTTAGCCAATAGTGAGTCCATCTAACAGGAGTATCATCTAGCTCATGTTTTACCTTTTTATGAAGGAAGTCTGATCTTCCAAGATTCTGAAACTCTACATAGAGAGCCCACATTCATCTGGGTTAACTCTACCTTCCACAGGACACAAGATCTCTGCCTATTTTCTTTTTGCCTGCCAAGATTCCCAATAAGAAGCAGTGAAATGCAGGATGTTTTAAGAGTCAGCAAACTTTACTTCAAGACCACCAAGGATTGGCACCAATCAACAGTCTCTTTGTTCCCTCCCAGCAAACCTCCTTTGATTAACATATATCCCTCACAACAGTTGCCAGAAAATCTACTGCTATAAAGCTCCATCTCTTCTTGCCCTGTTGGGTATGATAGCTTGCTCCACTAAGAGTGCAGCCCCCTTGGCTGCCATTTTCACTAACACTTTGCTGAGCAATATATGCAGGGTATATGCATGTTGCTCTTTCTTTCTTCATGGGACATAACAAATTCACAGATCTAAGTCGAGCCTTTAGCAGTAGTACCTCATTCATGAGTCTGCTCGCTAAGGAGTTTCCACCCTATTATACCCCAACTAAGGGTACTTTACCCACAGTAGGAAAACAGATCATTGGACTTACTAAGACTTTTTTCCCCATTTCCCTTAGTTTTTTGCTGAATGGAGAACCGTGTTTCTAATAGCTGTGTTTTACACTTACATCTTTTTTATTCTACACTAAGGAGTTCTTATTGATACTGCTTATTCTCTAAATAACCTAGGAGGTTTCTCTCTATTGCAATCTGCAAAAAAAAAATTCTTTAATCCTGCCTACCAGAACAGTAGAAGAAAGAACCCAGCAAAGATTATTAGCTTAATGTTTAATTACTTAGAAAGTATGTTGTAATTCTTAATCTTAAATGTAGATTCTACAACTACAATCCATGTTTGAGTACTCCAGTGCAGTTTAATGCTTCTTACTGGAGTAATATCTTGTAATGGGGTTTGAGGGAATAAATACCTTACTCTCATGAAATAAAAACATTGGATTGGACCCATGCTTAGTCAAGCTTTGAATAAACTTGTTGGAATTAATGGAAAGAATTAATCATGACTAAGTCCTTTTGAGTCCAGTGTCTATTCTATGAATAATTAAGGGCCGGTCCCAGATTAGCTCTGTGCCTATGTGATTACACACTTTTGGGCAACAGATTATTCATTTCCACCTTAGCAGCGATACAGAAATAATAGATGCAAGCACAGTTCTTCATCTAAATTGCTGGAACTTGAAGGCAACAGTTTCTCATTGACAGGAAAATTTTGCTTCATTTCTATGAATAGATTTTTTCCTCATGTCACCATGGCCCCTTTCAGCGGTCTTTATGAGTGAGTAAGGCATCTTTGCAACCCCATTCATAGTGATCAGTCATTTTTAGAAATTACTATGAAAATAAATGCAACATGAAGTTAGAATATTGTATTGGCTGGCTGCTGATTTTTGCATTCAGACTGGAAGGAGTTCTCATGGATACATGAACATTTTCTGTTAAGTTCTGATAATTGGTTTGTTCAGTTCAGATTTAGTATCAATAGTTAAAATATTCAAGTTATAATGCTTAGTAATAAGCATCTTATACAGAGAAGCTTCAACATGTGAAACCATTTGGAATATGGTGGAGAGTGGAGGTGATAACAGTTGCAATAGAATAAGATTACAGTGGTACCTCAGTTCACGAACTTAATTCGTTCCACGACTCTGGTCGCGAGCCGAATTGGTTGTGAACCGAATCAAATTTTCCTATAAGGTTCAATGTAAATACGGTTAATCCGTTCTGACCCTACAAATGTGGTTGCCAACTGATTTTGGTCGCCAACCGAATCAAATTTTCCCATAAGGTTCAATGTAAATACAGTTAATCCGTTCTGAACCATATGTATTTTTTTTTTAAACCACAAAAATATGAAACAAAGTACAGTACAGTACAGTATGAAGAGAGAGAATACTAACCTTGCTCGAGGCCACTTCTGGCGTGGAGGACAGGAAGGAGGGTGGGGAGGCGGTTATTGTTTGGAGGGAGAGTCCCCCTCCCTACAGGAAGCTACGACCATGTGTCACAGCAGGGAAAATGGCCGCGGGTCATGTTCATCACCCGATGCGGAGTTTGCGAACAGAAGCAAAATTTTGTGAACGGTGCTGTTTGTGAACCGAATTGTTCGTGAACAGAAGCGTTCGTGAACCGAGGTATTACTGTACTGTATAAAAGGAAACAACATGTTATGCCTGGCTAATAGTAAGAAAGGATAAGTCTGCTAGAAAACCTTGATTTAAGTAAAATTTCATTCATATACTGTATATAATCGCATATATGCTCATCTGCGGATAAGCTGACCCTCAAATTTTTAACCAAAATTCTGAATTCAGAACATCTTCCTCAAGAAATTTTCCTGATGCCAACTTGATTAATGTTTCTGAATTAGATTACAAGCTACTTATTTTACTGACATTTATAGTTAGCTAATGGCCACTATTAAATTTGTTATCTTGGACAATTTTTATCGTTTGATATGTTAATATTTATTTGTTTTAAAGTTGCTTGCTTGCTCTTGAACACATACACATGGAGTAAGGATAATAGGCATTCTTTATTGACAGTATGTCTACCTTTGTTTCTTTAATAATTTCCCATTAAGAACAAGAAACTCAAGGGAGGAAACTGAAATACAAATTGTGGTGAGAGAAAAATTGATACTTTTAATCATTCTAGAACTATAAAAAGGAACACAACGTAACTTAAACAGGAAGAGCTACTATATAATTTATAGCAGTTTTTTCATTCCTATAATTTGCATGTTATTACCTATTAATTCTAAATTATAGGAGAGTCAGTAGGTGTGAAATATGACTCCAGGGATATTGCAAGGATGTACAGATATGAATGGCAAAAGTGTACAGTTATGTAACTGGTAATCTTGGAGACAGATTATGGAATTTTTAAAGAATTACTGAGGCCCTTTCCCCCAAGTAAATTAGTGCTACAACCTTTAAACAGTACATTTATTTTAAGGTACCACATAGCATAGGGGATGTTTTCTGTCTGCTTTTGAGTACTATGAGAGTTTGAAGTGACTATTATTTTTGTATAAGTTAATTCCTGCTGGTAAGGTTTAAAAAGCCTTGACTTCAAAAATTATCTAGGATGGGAACTAGTTTAAAAGCATGAGCAGGTAAATGTCGAGTTGGACTTGGATCAGAAAAATTGTGTTCAACTCTTTCATGATTCCATGTAGCCTTAGTAAGTTTTACATCTTTAGTACTTCATTTGAATTTTGCATAAGAAAGAAAACTATCTTGTGTTTACTGAGACCAGTGGTTCATTTAGTCTAGTGCAACTTTTATTATTATTAGATTTTTATCCTGCCTTATTTTTATTTATTTATACACCCCCCCCCCCCCAATACCTAATTGAACATACCTAATACTCCTGCCTCCTGTTTTCTCCACAAGAACAACCCTGTGAGGTGGGTTGGGCTGAGAGTGAGTGACTGGCCCAAAATCACCCAGCCAGCTTTCATGCCTAGGGGAGGCCTAGAACTCACAGTTTCTTGGTTTCTAGGCCAGCACCTTAATCACTGGCTGTCTGTTAATAGTCAGTTGCATTCTAGGAGCCCATAAAGAAGTCTTTCTCAATGTTGCTTCATGAATTGTAATTGCATATGCCTTGACTCTTGTATACTGTATATAGAACATATAAGCTTTGTTCTATCTCACTACTGTAATAAACAGTTATGTTTAAGACTGCTGAAAACAACAGTCACTGTGGTTCAGAAAAAGATTTTTGCTGTATCTTGATGCCACAGTAGATCATGGTGGGCAACTTAGTGCCCTTCTGATGTTTTGGACTATTACTCCTTGCTGTCCTTGCTGGCTGAGGCTTATGACAGAGTTAACCAAACTATTTGGTAGGCCTCAAGTCCCATTACTCTTATATAACTGCTGTGGTTCTACTGTCTCATAGAGTTTTCATAATGAGAAACAGTCCCTAGAAAACAAAATTGTGTAAGTCTTAAAAATTGTGATGAGAAAAAGATGATGCCCTTAAGTTGTGACTGCAGCTATATAACTTACTTGGCAGCATTATGGAATGGTTTGCAGTTGCCTTTTTCCAGGATTTTTTTTTAAATTTCCCATTCTAGTCTAGTCTGGAATTCCCTGGTGGTTGCATATGCAACTATTAACCAGGGCCAACCCTGCTTAGATTTGGAGATCAGCCAAGGATGGCTAGATACTGCCATTTGTTGAGACTTGCAATTGAAAAATACTTCATGATAGAACCAATAACTTCAGTTTAAATTTAGAAGATTTAGAGACAAGCTGGCAAGCCTTGCTTTTAATAGTTTTCAAACTAAATTATCATGTTTCCAATTTAAGTCAATATTATAGAAAACAAACAAAATGTTTTGAACTTCTATCCTTTTATGACTCAGTCCTGATCATTGTATACTTGGAACTACAATGGAACTTTTGAATGAGTTTCATGTCCATCATTTTTCCTTAAGTTTCTGGGGAAAAAGACGTTGAAAATTAATGTTCTACTTTTGTTCACATAAACAGTCATACAGTGGAGAGAGTCAGCAACATTTCATGTTGTAAGCTTTACCTTTACCTTACAACATTCAATTACCTTATAGATCTTTCAAAAATTTTTGAGGGAGTTTGGTTTAAAATCTGCATTAAACGTTCATTATTAGTATTTATGACCAATTGTAGAACAAAAAATAAACTCAAAACAATTTTGCTTTTCAAAATGTTTATTGTATGTTCTTGATCACTATATTTTCAAAAAAATTGTTATACTCACTGCTATCCTAGTGGGGTAAATAAGCTAGATCATCAGGCTCTTCCAGCCTTACTAAATTATTTGCTGATCTTTGCTGGAACAACAGCTCTCATTTGCAACTTCAGCATCCTCTTGGACTTAGTATCACATTTTGATCTGAGGTACAAACCAAAACTGACTCATGTCATTTGCCTTTTAACTGCTGTGTTAATAAAAAGAGGGAGTGTATTTATATTGAAAGCTGGATGGAAAAATCATTGCTCATTTCCATCACAGTTCTATAGTTTATCTCTGCAGAAAAGTGTTTAGTCTCTTTTCTACCTATCAAGACCCAGCTATGCTTTTAACTCCACACTTCGACTTTGAACATTAAAAAAATGGCTAGAAGGGTCCTTCTTTCGTGCTGGTGCAGCTGAGGCCTTCTTTCTTGCACAGGGCTTCTTTTGTAAAAGAAGGCCTTGGGCAGGGCATGAATGGAGGCCCTGGCTGGCAGGCTAATGGAGGCCCTGGGCGGGGTGCAAGAGAAGCCCCGGCTGCACTGGTGCAAAAGAAGGCTGTGCAAAAGAAGGCCCCGGCAGGTACAGTAGTGGTGCATGGTGAGGCGGGCAGCGGGCGCAGCTGGCGGCAGTAGGTAGGCTGATGGTCAAAAGGTGGTTGTAAATGCTGGTGGGCCTGAATTTTGTCCATGTGACTACAGGGATGTTGCAGTGTCTGGAACTTTGAGGACAGGTCATAAGTCACTTCGTTCAGCACCATCGTAATTTCAAACAGTCGTTGAACGAATGGACATTAAGTGAGGACTACCTGTATCACATCCTAGACTCTTAGAATGTGACAGTTTTCATTGCATTCACAGTCTAAACATAAACAGTGGATTTGTAGTGGAAAGTGTTGAAAAAGGCAGAGTGAGAGAGAGAGAAGGAATACTTTTGGGGGGTTTTCTGTTACAAAACAAGAAATGAAGCAACTATAGATCACCAAGAAAGTTCACTGTAATGAACTGATACGTTCATATGTGAACTATATGGCAATTAGGCTTTTTCTACAAACCACAACACACTGTGTCTTTTGGTCTTGCTATTTTAACTGTGAAGAGGATATTGGACCTATTCAATTTCCCAGTTCAAGTAACAAGTTAGTTTCCTCTTAGGGTATTAGTCACCTCTGATTTCATCTATGGGGGGAAACAAGTTTGAGCTCTTGAAATTAGGAAAATAAGTTTGCAAACCTGAGGCTAGTATATTTGAAATGGTATTATGGTATGATTATGGTATTAAGTGGTATTATGGCTTGATTTTAAGAGGGGCTTGCAATGCCATATGTCTTAGTCACCATCTCTAGCTGACATATTAATTGTGAAAAAGTAGGATGTCTACCATGAATATTAATCTACCAAGTCCATGTAAATTATATTACCTGTACATATGGTATACCTGCAGTTCTCTGGTACGTTACATGTTTTAATATACGTCTAGAGCTGAATAGGAGCTGAATAGATTTTCAGCATGGAAAATAGATAGGTAATGCTGGAGAAATGAAACTTGGTGAAGGATGATATTAAGCATGGCTATTTTGGTTTCAGGAAGCCGAGCTTATGTTCTTTTGTCCCTGAGCCAGCAAGATGGCATTGAACAGCACATGGATTTTGACAGTCGTTATACTCTCTTGGAGCTTTTTGCTGAGACTACATCCTCTGAAGAGCACTGTATGTCCTTTGAAGGGATCCATCTTCCTCAGGTACCAGCTGATTGGGTTGCATGGATATGGGCATTAAGATTCTTTTTTGAAGAGATGTGTGCAAAATAGAAGGCTATATATGAGTGTCTCATGAGAGAAGGATGGTCTAAAAGTTAGGGGAAATAACATTCATGAGGTTTTTGTACACCAGTTGCACTTGTTTCTGAACCAGAAGCCCTACTCACTATCACTCATGTCTTTGACACTTCCCAACTGGATTACTGCAAAATGTTCTACATGGGGCAACCCTTGAAAAACACTCAGAAGCTTCAGTGGCATAGACAGCTTTGGGTGCACAGGGTTTGCCTGGGTTACATCACTGTTGTAGATGCAGCAATGACTCTCAGTATCCTTCTGTATGCAATTCAAGGTGGTAATCACCCTTAAAGCCCTGCATGGCACATGGCCAGGCATTTGTGGGACTGCCTTTCTCTGAGGGTCTCTGCCCATCCCACTAGATCTGACAGGATGGGTGCACTGCAGGTCCCTTCTTTTAAATAGTGCTTTCCTGTGGGACTAAGGAGCTGTGCCTTCTCTGTTGTGGCACCTGCCTGGTGAAACAGCCTCCCTCCAGAGGGCCTTCTAGAAGGCTGAGATGACCTGGATTTTTCCTGAGTGCCAAGCCACATAAGTGTGGTTTGTGTGGGTGAGTTTGTTAATTGGTGCCTTATTTATTGTATTTTCATTATTTTAATTCTGCTTTTTTTGTTTGATTTATAGAGGTTTTATTATGTTAATTTTGTTGACTGTTGTTAGCCATGCAGAGTTCATCAGGGTGGCCATATAATTTTTTTCAAATAAATATATAAATAATGTGGAGGTTGGAGTTGATGTTTTGAAAATGGCTATGCATTTACTAGAAATTAATATGTGATACAGAATGAACCTGGGACTGGCAATCTGGTGCTATCCAGATGTTTTATAGTACAGATAGTCCTTGCTTACTGATGGTAATTGGGACCGGGAATTCTGTCGCTAAACAATGCGGTTGTAAGGTGCGACATCATGTGACCGTGCCAACCTATGGTGGCAGTTCTGGCAGTCTCAGTTGCCATCGTTAGGCAAATCCCGCATGGTCGCAATGTCCCGTGGTCACGTGATCACCATTTGTGACCTCCTGTCGGCTTCCCCATTGACTTTGCTTGTTGGAAGCAGGCAGTGAAGGTTGCAAATGGCAATCACGTGACTGTGGGATGCCATGACATTGTAACTGTTAGCTGGTTGCTGAGCACCTGAATTGCAATCACGTGACTGCAGAGATGCTGCAATGGCCAAAACTATGAGGACCTGTTGTAAGTTCTCCTTGTTCAGTGCTGTTGTAACTTTGAATGGTCGCTGAACGAGTGTTAAATGAGGACTACCTGTATAACTTCACATAGAATTTGCCAAGCTGTCTAGGGCTGATGGGAGATGATCGAAAATATTTGGAGGTAATTCCATTACCTAACCCTTCCTTGGGATCTAATATAATCTATATAGCTCACTGGGATAGAGTTGGTAAGACATAATTTTTTAGTTACTAATATGATAAGCTCTATTTGTTTCAGATTCCAGGGAAGCTGCTGTTTTCTCTAGTGAAGCGCTACCTGTGTGTTACTTCCCTCATGGACAAGTTAAACAGCACCACAGAACTGGGAGGGGAACATCAGGACTCTTCAGCCCCCAGTTCCACCTTTGGGGAAAAGAGCCGGGTACAGCGGGAGTTTGATTTCAGCATGGCCATGGCTAACCTAATTTCGGAGCTGGTCCGGGTCATGGGCTGGGACCGCAGCCAAGAAAGAGAACTTCTGTCTCTGACGAATGCACAGCCTCGAATTATTCGATCCATCTTCCAGCCCAAGGGTTCCACTTGTACTGCTGTTCAGGTGCCTTTAGTAACTTCAAACCCTTTACCAAGAAAAAAGCAAGGACAGCCATTTTTGACTCTGTCAGATTTTTCTAGTCGCAGCAGCTATGTTGAGTATGTGCAGGAGAATCTTAAGCCAGGAATGACTGTGCGAATGTTGGAAGAATACGAGGAGATTGATGCTGGGGATGAGGGTGAATTTCGTCAGAGCAATAGTGGAATGCCTCCTGTACAGGTAGGTTGAGGTGTAGAACTTCCTTTAAATTCCTCCTGTGGCTGGGTGGTTTGGGTTTTGTAGTAGTGTTTAGTATAGAAGTTAGCTAAGATTTTTTTTTTTAAACTCTTTACAGTAAGCATCCAGATGCAATTCAAGGTGCTGGTTGTTGTCTGTAAAGCCCTTCATGGCATAGGGCCAGGCTACTTGCAGCACCACCTGTCTCTCATTGTCTCTTCCTGTCCAAGAAGATCCAAAAGAGTAGGCAAGATCAGGTCCCATCTTTAAAGCTGTGCCATCTGATAGGACCTAGAAGGTGTGCCTTCTCTGTTGCAGTGCTTACCCTCTGGAATAATATTTCCCTGGAGATTCAAGTTGCTCTGGCTCTGCTGTTCTTTTTAACAGAACTTGAAAACCTGGCTTTTCCCCCAAGCCCTGAGTTAGGAATGTGTCCCCGAGCGACATCATGTTAGAGTTGTCTGGTCCCTTGGTTATTGCTATTTGTTTTATTGTATTGGGTTTAGTTTTTAACCTTTATGCTGCCGAGAGCTGTTATGAGCTGGGTGGCTTTTATAAATACATAAGATTGAGAAAGCTGGATCATCAAAAACTGTTGAATGAATTAAAATGGATGCTTTTGAATTGTGCCAGAGAAAATTGTTGGGAATACCTTAGACCACAAGGAGAATAAATTGTTCAATACTGGATGAAATAAAGTAAAACTGTTTACTAGAACCACTAATAATGAGGCTAAATTGCAAATAGTTTGTGTACATAATACAAAGGCAAGAATAATTGGAGAAGACACTGATATTTGGAAAAATTGAAGGCAACTGGAAAAGAGTTTGACAGAGACAAGGTGGGTAGATATCACCACTGGGCTTATAAGAACTGAAAGAAGCAATTATTGACAGAAAGTCTTGGCAAAATAGTGTCCATTGAGTTATGAGAATTTGGAAGCAACTGAACAACAATAGGCACTAGGAATTTTTTCCAGTCACAGGACTGCATTTAAAATGAAATAAAACAAAATCTTATATAATGATGTATTGGTCAAAATTATGAGCTTAACATGAGCAATGTGTCATTTGTCAAGAAAGACAAATATAATGTACTTTATCTTTATTTAGTGATGCTCTTATCCTTAAGTATGTACTGCAGCAATGGTCCAAACTTTGGGGGTAGTAAAGAGAAACTGGTGGTCAGCCTATAGTTCTGTCGGCAACTCATCTGCTGAGTTGGTCAGAAGAGGAAGTGATAACTATCTGTGGAGTACTAGTTTGCTGGGGAGAAACTGCCTTTATGCCTTCTTAGTGCTGTTCTGAGGGGACAGGGTAAAAAACAGTGCCCTTACTTGACTATACCATTATTCTATCTTACAGAGCTAAAGCTCAATTGCTTGATTGCTGCTAGGAGACAATATGTCCTTACTAACAACAAAACCTGTTGTGGTAGAAATAAAGTAATCTGCAGCCTAAACTACATTTCCCAAAGTTGGTGCCCTCCAGTTGGGTGAGAGTTGCACTATGGCTTGCTGATTCTAACAGAGTGATTTAGTCTATTTTGATCATTAACATAAATGAAATTATAAGTATTTCTGTCCCTTACATGCTGGGCAGTGTTTATTTTTCTTTATTTCAGGGCTTCTGCTTTGTGGCATGGAGTATTCGAGGGAACAGATGGCTTTAACTATGCAGTTTGTTGTTTCACAGGTTTTGTGGCAGTCTACTGGCCGGACCTATTGGGTGCACTGGCACATGATAGAAATTATTGGTTCTGGGGAGCAATATGAAGAGGATGCTGCACAAGAAAAAGTATCTAGTTTAACAGAGAACCTGAAACTACCCACAGGTGATATTAGAGGCATTTACAAACACTTATGATTACATGTAATTCCAGTTTGTATCGTTGCATATTATGAATTCTTCATTGTTCCTTATTTTACTTCTTTCAGTTGGTAGAAAAATAACTTTTAGATGTGCATACAGGGAGAAACAAGTTTGCTTGACTGACATTACACTTTAGGCTAGATTGTAGCTTACTATTAGGATTAAAGACTAAGAAAAAGATACTGTCATATCTTACTTCTACAGCCTTATCCATTGTCATCTGAAGAAATGAATATGGTCAAATGCTGAAAGTTGAATAGTAGCAGCTACTTTGTGCCTTACATTTTTCACTATGTTATTTTCTCCACACTACATTAGAGATGGATTTATATGCACCGAGAAGTAACAGGAAAGTGTGAAATGCTCTTTGGGATATTAATCACTGCAGCTTTTACATTGAGAAAACACTGTGTGTTTGTGTGCTTGTGCAGAAGGGGGGTGCATGTTTAGTTCAAAAATTCACATTCTTCTGCAGCTAAATAATTCTTTGCTTATAGGAAACTTGCATATCAGCACTGAACACATTCTTTTCTGTAGAATTCAAGAGACTCTACAAGTGAGAAGTTCCTGAGGAAGAATCATGCTAACAAAATAGTTGGCAATCTTCATCCATTCCTTCTTCCCTGATGTATCTTATGCTCCCTCCAAATTTGCTCTGATGAGTTGGAGGAATTGCTGGTACTGGGGATTGCAAAGGAGAAGGGGAAACAGCAAATATCACCTCTCCTCTTTGAAGGAGTGGGAGCTGTTCCAAATGTTCTCCTGTTTTGTCAAGCTACATGCAAGTGGCAATCAAGTGTCTGAGTTAAAAGGTTTGTTTTTGCTTTCTTTCTCTGCCTGCAGCTACTCAGACATTCTACTGCAAACCTCTTGGAGGACTTTACTGCCTACCATACCTAATGGATCACTTAAATGAGAATTCTGGAATGTTGAGCCGGGCTGAATGGTGGGAGCTACTTTTTTTCATTAAAAAGCTAGAACAACATGAACAACAGGAAATTATTCAGTTCATCCATAAGAATCATGAAGAGCAGGTAAATGAAACAAATTTAACTTGGGAGGAAGAGAACAGAGGAAGAAACAGGCATCTGTGTAGAAAAAATGCAATGGTACCTCCAACAATTCCTGTTTCTTAGGTCATTAAGAAATGTGAGCTGGTAGCCAGGAAGAGCAACTCCTGTGTTCTTTTTCTAATATAGGCATAAGCAACCAGTGAGCTGCTTGTAGCCCCCCTAGAATCCCATTTAGGATTGTACTGCTGAAAGTCAGAATCAGAATGGCCAAATTCCCATGGTACAATTTTGCAAATTAAGAGTCAGAACGCACTGTTTCACAAGGGGTGAGGGTTAAGTGTAGGAATGGTAATGGTTTGCCTTCCAGAGGCCTATCGCTACCATTCTAACCAATAAACTCTAAAAAACAATCTGAACAGTTTTTTCCATGCCCTTTCCAGTGATTCTTCTACATAATTGAATGGTCTCCTGTGACTCTACATAGGCTGGAGAGGCTTAGATACAGCCCCCAACTGCTCAGAAGTTGCCCTTCTGTACCTAGTATGTGGATGGGTCTATTGGAGAAACTGGCTCTTTTATCCTCTTAAAGTTGTGATTGGATTTGAGAAGCACTATGTATATAGAGACTTCTGCTTACTGAATTGTCTTTTGCATTTTAAGCTGTTGGAACTAGATGAAGAGGGCCTGATTCAGCTGTCAATATCAGTAGAGTTGGCTCGGAAACTCTTGCCACTCTTGAGCAAGTACTGTCAAGGCTGCACCCAAAATGACTTGCAGAACTCCCACATCTATCTCAAATATACCTTCAACAAGGGAGGGACAGAGCAAGGCTGCCAAAGTTTGGACATGGCCTCTGCGAAAGAGCGTGGCCTTTCTGAAGCCATGGTTTCCAAAAAGCCAAAGGAGTCACTCTCTACTGAAGTGTCTTCTCCAATGCCGTCCATGACAGAGAAGACTGACACACAGCTGATTAATGAACTTCTTGAAGTAGAAGGACTTTTCTTCCCAGACATACTAGATGAAAAAGCCAAAGGTAAATGCCAAAAAGACATGTGTATTTGAGCTCATTTTAAGCCAAATAATTGCAGGAAAGTTTAAAAAAAAATCAGAAACTAGTTTGGTGGATGTAGGTCTGTAATGGAAAAGTATAACTAAACAAAATGTTCATAATTGGGTGGTTGCTAAGAGACTGATCTGTCCTTTGTTATTGATTAGCTTTCTACAGTGTGAAGGTGTCAGGAAAGAGGAACTCTTTGGAGAAGCTTGCAGATATTGTAGACATAATACAGAAATCTAGTTCTGAGGTTGCACTACAGATGGCTGGACTCAGATTCATTATCAAGATCTTGGAAGATGAACCTGGTCAAGAAAGACAAATTATTAAAGTAGAAAGTGGGTCCTCAATCAGGTCAGTTCTCCTTCAGTATGCAATAGTTATAATGGGCCTGTAGTTCCATGGAAACATAAATGGGATCCTGCAACCTGAAAAGCAATTTATTATTATGAATTATTGTTGTTGTTGTTGTTGTTGTTGTTGTTGTTATTATTATTATTATTATTATTGACAGGGTTCTCTGTGCTGTTGGCTTGACCACCTGTGTGCTGGATCTGGGTTCATCCTGGATCATGAAAATGGGAAGGTTTTGGGGAAGGTTGTTGAGAAACTGGTTGGACTGCAGCTGCAGAGAACCCTGGAGGAAACAAATTTCAGTTGGATTTCAGACTGGGATTTAGTAAGGAGACATCCTGGATGGTTGGTTGATTGGTTGGTTGGTTGGCTGCTTCCTTCCTTCCCAGTTCCCAGTTCCCAGTTCCGGTCAGTTAGATTGGGTTGCGTTTCCCCATTCAAGGGTAGTGCACTGTCTGAGGGTCTCCATGAACTCACAGTTCCTGCTCAGTGAGCAGGTGACAGATGTGGCCAGGAAGGCCTTTGGAGAGCTTCTTCTAGTGTGCCAGTTGTGCCCTTTTCTGTATCAGGAAGCCCTTCAGACAGTCACCAATGCCCTAATCACTTCATAGCTCAATTATTGCAATGTACTCTGCATGGGGCTGACAGTTCTTGAGCTGCACTGATTGCCAGTTCGCTTCTGGGTGTGATTTAGTGTGTTGATTATGACCTATAAAGTCCTACATGGCATAGGATCCAGTTATTTGCGAGACCGCCCATCTTTCACGGTGTCTGCCTGGCTGATTCGTGCTGCCAGGGGTTGATTTGCTTCGGGTCCTTTGATTAAACAATGCCACCTATTAGGACCTAGGAAGTGCACCTTCTCTGCCACAGTACCTGCCCTCTGGAATGAGGTTCCCCCTGAGATCCAAATGGTTCCCATCCTGTTGGCATTCTGAAGAGTCATAAAGACCTGGTGGTTCTCCCAGGCCTTGGGCTAGGGTGGTTGGTGCCCTTTAACAGGGTGTCAGTTGTTGGTGGGATGTTTTTGAGGTTTGTTGGGTGTGCCATTTTTGCTGTTCCTTTTCTTTGTCTGAGTCTGGTTTTGTTGTTTGTTTATTTCTGTTATACTGCTTTTATACTGTTTTGGTGTATTATGAGCTGCCCAGAATTTTTTGGAGATGGGCGGCATCAAATATAAGCAATTCATTAGCCAATTATTTTTAATGATGCTTTCTTTAAAAATATACATGTAAGGAGATTTGTGACTGTGCTTCCACAGGATAATTAGTATACAACTAAATCATGATCCTCTCTCTACATTGATTTTCTTCTTGAGCTTTTAGCAAATCATGTTGGTCTTTTAGCTAAGATCAGTAAAATATTGTTTGCTTAGACTATAAATTGAATATAATAAACCATGGTTTGTTGTTAAGTAAGAAATCAGAAAGAAAATGTGTCTATGTGGGTATAGGAAAGAGAGAATGAGAGAGAGAGAGTCAGGAAAAAAGAGAGGATGGATGACTGCACAAGCCCAAGATTTGGTTGTGTAATATGTTTTGAAATATCTGTTGCAATTTCCACATCAGGCTTGACATTTTTTGTAGTACAGGTAGTCCTCATTTAATGACCACTTATTCAGCAACTGTTTGAACTTACGACAGTGCTGAACAAGTGGTACTTACAACCAGTCCTCATACTTATGTCAGTCACAGTGTCCCTGCAGTCACGTGATTACCATTTGTGACATTCTTTGCCGGCTTCCTGCAAGCAAAGTCAGTGGGGAAACCAGTAGGAGGTTGCAAATGGTGACCATGTGATGTCCTTGCTTAATGACTCACAGTGATTCGCTTAATGACGGCAACTGGAAGTGCTGGAATTTCCATTGTTAAGCAGCATGGTCATGTGGCATCATGCTTTACGACCATGTTGCTTAGCAACCAAACTTCTGGTCCCAATTGCTGTTGTTAAGTAAGGACTACCTGTACATGAGCTTGGAAGGGAAGAACAGGGTATTAACAGTAGGAAGATGAAATATGGGGCTGGATTTTGACCAACAGTAAGTGGAAATGCATAAGTGGTTTGACTGCACTGCTTTAATACTGTGAAATTAATTTAAAAAAAACCCACAACCATTCAAGACGTTTTTATTAATAATTTGTAAACTAAGTAAACTGACTTTGAAGTATCTCATTATATAATCCTAACCCTAACTTCTAGAAGGAGCACCTGGGACTTTATTTGCTCAGCCATTTGTAATGACACAACTATAGATTAAAAAGCTTCTTTATTGTCCTCAGAGAGAAGATGGTAAAGATGCTGGTGGAGCTGCTGAGCAACCAACTAAAGGAGAAACTGTTGATGGTGACAGCATTAAGACTGCTTTATGTGTTAATGGCAAAGTATGATTGGCGAGTCCTTTTTGCCACAGAAGGCGGGGTGCGTGCTGTGCTGGGGTGCATGCAGGAGTATTCCACTTCAGCATTGGTACAGCAGGCTGGCTTGGCCGTAAGTTGAATGTATAAATGACAGAAGCTGATGGTAGGAGTTTGATGCATGTGTGTTTCTGTGTTTGTTTTAGAAGAATTTTGTAAGTTCCGTGTAGTTAACTCTTAATGGAAGTAAACCATGTGTTAAGGAATAGGTAATACATTAAAGTAACAGAGCAAATAAATACTCTCAGAAATTAGAACTATATAGGAATGTTTCTCTTAAAAATTCTTAACATTTATCATGTTTTTATATAATTATCAGGTTCTGCCTTAATAATATGATATGTCTTAATCCCACATAAATGTAACTGTCTCAACATGAAATTCAATTTGTTTGAATTGGCTTTCAATCTAAAGTATGGTTCTCAGTAAATGGTTACTGGGATACAGAAGTGTGTCAAGCATTTTCTCCAGCATGAGGACCCTTCCAGGTTTCTAAAACTAGCAAGCAAAGACCACCCCCAGTGGTTCACTATTAAAAGGAAGCCTATGGATAACCAGTAATATAGAAGAATAAGAAAATAAAGCATGCTTGGGCAATCTTTTCCAGTGTAGTGGAGAAATAAACCTTAAGTACAAAACAGGAAAATGAAAGAAGTTAGTGTGCTTGAATAGTTCAGAAGCTGTTGATTTTATGAGGTTGAACAAGAATTTGAAGGGCTGAAGTATAAAGTGGATGCTGATGAAATATTGTGACAAAGGGAATCAGTTACTTATTTCTGATCTTTACTTAGTTTCTGCTTTTGTTTTTCTAGGCACTGAAAATATTAGTGGGTGCTGGGAATTGCGAGCTGCTTGGTACCAGTGGGAAGTCATACCCTCTGAATCATTCAGATGCCCAAATGATGCGGGAAATTTTTGCCAGCATCGGTTCTGCTTCCAACAAAGAATCTGATAATTTACTATGTGTAATTCGTGTTGCTATTGAGAAGATGTTGGCTACACCTGGGTAAGGTGAAAATGGAATCTTGACCAAATAATAACTAGATTAAAGGAATTAACATTAAATCAGCTTAAAGAGGGGATGTTGAGAATCCACTTTTTTTTCTTCTTATAGGAAGAATTCAGTTGATATTCTCATTTTGATAGTTTCCTGTCCTCTACCTCAAAACTGGAGGCACTCTGACAGGCTCTTTAATAGTATTAATGTTATTTCAGAACACATAATCATTTCTTAGAACTGAATAGGATTATTAATTGCCTAGTGGAAAATTATGCATTCCAGTCATTTTTCCTTCCACATCCCCCTGCATTGCCTCAGTTGCTTATGCCAACCACTCCTCCTTTCTCCAGAGCCTCATCAGCAGTGCAGAATGGGCTGTTGGTGTTAAACATGCTGATCAACAATCACAAGGGCCTGGCAGAACAGCTGGGAAGCTGTGACCTCCGCTCGGTTCTGCAGAGTTGCTGCCAAACAGGCCAGAGTTCCAACGAGATGTTGGCTCGGATAGTGCTCAATCGTTTGGCTGAGCATAAATTGCCATTGAGCCAGGAAAATGCAGGTACATATTGCTCTAAGTTCACCATTTCTAATCTTTACTCCTTTTTGCATTTTACTTTGTAAGTGTGGAATGGTTTGTTTTATTTCCATCAGATTTTGCTTCGCGGTATGCATGGAATGCCCTGTTTTCTTATTTTGAAGACCTAATAAGGTTTACCTCTCCATTATGTTGGAAAGGACTGCCCAAGCATGCTTTATTTTCTTATTCTTCTTTATCACTGTCTATTGCTGGTTATCCATAGGCTTCCTTTTAATAGCAAATCACTAGGGATAGTTTTTGCTTGCTATTTTTAGGATCTTGGAAGGTCAGAAGTTAGCTATCCCATGTGCTTCTTCCAGGGATCTTCTCCTGCTGGAGAAGATACCCTGCCCCGCTGGCCACTTACTGGGGGCATGATTAGCAGCTAGGTTTTTTCCCCCATGGCCTATTTCAGGAAATGCTGTTTTGACATAGAGAAATCTTCTCCTTCCCCTCCTTTTTCTGTCCAGAATCTGAAGCCTCCTTTGAGTTCAAAGATATGGATGTGCCGACCCTGCTGAGAAACCTCCATGAAACCAGCTTTTCAAAAGATGTGGTGCTAGCACTGGAGCACTGCCTTTGTGATGAGGGTGTCTACCCTGAAGGAAATGGAACTGACTTTTTGCCAGATCATGAGCACTTCTTGCTGCTATTAAAAACCTTAGAACAGTTGGGAGCTGAAAAGACTGTCCAGATGGGCATGCTGAGGTAGAATGGTGATGTATTTTACCATCATGGAATGTGGAAGGATGCTTTTAGAAGAGCATTTTGATTCAGAGAAAGTGAAGTGGTTGAGTGGTGGTTTCTTAAGGTGGGGCATCTCACTCTTCTGGATAGGTTAGTACGGAAGCTCAGGTGTGTGAGGGTATGGACAGAGAGCAGCCAGGCAAGGGGGGGTCAAGATTCTCTGTATAGGTTGAAGCCAAATAAACCTTGCTGGATTGAATCTGTATGGTCTCCTGGAGTTTCCTGGGCTAAACCTGACATCAATCTTCCCAGACTGAGAGTAGTTCCCAGGGTCAATCCATTTTTGTTGTTTAGTCGTTAAGTCGTGTCCGACTCTTCGTGACCCCATGAACCATATTGCGCCAGGCCTTCCTATCTTTCACTGCCTCCCTGAGTTTGCTCAATTTCATGCTCATTGCTTCAGTGATGCTATCTAGCCATCTCATCCTCTGCCGTCCTCTTCTCCTTTTGCCTTCCATCTTTCCCAGCATCAGGGTCTTTTCCAAAGAGTCCTCTCTTCGCATTAGGTGACCAAAGTATCTGAGCTTGAGCTTCATTATCAATCCTTCCAATGAGCAATCAGAGTTAATTTCCTTTAAGATTGACTGGTTTGACCTCCTAGCAGTCCAGGGGACTCTTAAGAGTCTTCTCCAGCACCACAGTTCAAAGGCATCAATTCTTCGGCGTTCAGCCTTCTTTATGATCCAGCTCTCACAGCCATACATTACTACTGGAAAAACCATAGCTTTGACTATGCGGATCTTTGTCGGCAAGGTGACGTCTCTGCTTTTTAATATGCTATCTAGGTTTGCCATAGCTTTCCTCCCAAGGAGCAAGCGTCTTTGAATTTCATGGCTGCAGTCTCCGTCTGCGGTGATCTTGGAGCCCAAATAAATGAAGTCTGTTACTGCTTCCATTTCTACCCCTTCTATTTGCCAGGAATTGATGGGTCCAGATGCCATGATCTTAGTTTTTTTAATGTTGAGCTTCAAGCCAGCTTTCGCACTCTCCTCTTTCACCCTCATCAAGAGGCTCTTTAGTTCTTCTTCACTTTCTGCCATTAGGGTGGTATCGTCTGCATATCTGAGGTTATTGATGTTTCTCCCTGCAATCTTAATTCCGGCTTGTGATTCTTCCAGCCTGGCATTTCTCATGATGTACTCTGCATATAGGTTAAATAAGCAGGGTGACAGTATACAGCCTTGTCGTACTCCTTTCCCTATTTTGAACCAATTGGTTGTTCCATGACCGGTTCTAACTGTTGCTTCTTGGCCCGCATACAGATTTCTCAGGAGACAGGTAAGGTGGTCTGGTATCCCCATCTCTTTAAGAATTTGCCACAGTTTGTTGTGATCCACACAATCAAAGGCTTTTGCATAGTCAATGAAGCAGAAGTAGATGTTTTTCTGGAACTCTCGTGCTTTCTCCATGATCCAGCGAATGTTGGCAATTTGATCTCTAGTTCCTCTGCCTCTTCGAAACCCAGCTTGTACATCCGGTAGTTCTCGGTTCACGTACTGCTGAAGCCTAGCTTGTAGGATTTTGAGCATAACCTTGCTAGCATGTGAAATGAGTGCAATTGTGCGATAGTTTGAGCATTCTTTGGCATTGCCCTTCTTTGGAATTGGAACGTAAACTGACCTTTTCCAATCCCGTGGCCACTGTTGCGTTTTCCAAACTTGCTGGCATATTGAGTGCAGCACTTTAACAGCATCGTCTTTTAGTATTTTAAATAACTCAGCTGGAATACTGTCATCTCCACTAGCTTTGTTGTTAGCAATGCTTCCTAAGGCCCACTTGACTTCACTCTCTAGGATGTCTGGCTCAGGGTCAGTGACCACACCAGCACGGACATCAGGGACATTAAGATCTTTCTTGTATAGTTCTTCTGTGTATTCTTGCCACCTCTTCTTAATCTCTTCTGCTTCTGTTAGGTCCCTGCCTTTTTTGTCCTTTATCGTGCCCATCTTTGCATTAAACGTTCCTTTGATATCTCCAATTTTCTTGAAGAGATCTCTAGTCTTCCCCATTCTATTGTTTTCTTCAATTTCTTTGCATTGTTCATTTAAGAAGGCCTTCTTATCTCTCCTTGCTATTCTCTGGAAATCTGCATTCAGTTGCTTATATCTTTCCCTTTCACCCTTGCTTTTCGCATTCCTTCTTTCCACAGCTATTTGTAAAGCCTCATCAGACAGCCATTTTGCTTTCTTGCATTTCTTTTTCTTTGGGATGGTTTTAGTTGCTGCCTCTTGTACAATGTTACAGACCTCCGTCCATAGTTCTTCAGGCACTCTGTCTACCAAATCTAATCCTCTAAATCTATTCATCACCTTCACTGTGTACTCACATGGAATATGATCTAAGTCATACCTCAGTGGTCTAGTGGTTTTCCCTACATTCTTCAATTTAAGCCTAAATTTTGCAGTAAGAAGCTCATGATCTGAGCCACAGTCAGCTCCTGGTCTTGTTTTTGCCGTCTGTATAGAGCTTCTCCATCTTTGGCTGCAAAGTATGTAATCAATCTGGTTTCGGTATTGACCATCTGGTGATGTCCATGTGTAGAGTCGTCTCTTGTGTTGTTGGAAAAGAGTGTTTGCTATGACTAGCTTGTTCTCTTGACAGAACTCTATTAGCCTTTGCCCTGCTTCATTTTGTACTCCAAGGCCAAACTTGCCTGTTATTCTGATTACTCCTTGACTTCCTACTTTAGCATTCCAATCCCCTATGATGAAAAGGACATCTTTTTTTGGTGCTAGTTCTAGAAGGTCTTGTAGGTCTTCATAGAACCGGTCAACTTCAGCTTCTTCGGCATCAGTGGTTGGGGCATAGACTTGGATTACCGTGATGTTGAATGGTTTTCCTTGGATACGCACTGAGATCATTCTGTCGTTTTTGAGGTTGTACCCCATTACTGCCTTTCCCACTCTCTTACTGACTATGAGTGCAACTCCATTTCTTCTAAGGGTTTCTTGCCCACAGTAGTAGATATAGTGGTCACCTGAATTAAATTCACCCATTCCCGTCCATTTCAATTCGCTGATTCCCAAGATGTCGACGTTCAATCTTGTCATCTCATGTTTGACCACATCCAGCTTGCCTTGGTTCATGGATCTTACATTCCACGTACCTATACAATATTGTTCTTTACAGCATCGGACCTTCTTTTCGCTTCCAGATACATCCACAGCTGAACGTCCTTTCGGCTTTGGCCCAGCCGCTTCACTCTTTCTGGAACTACTTGGAATTGCCCTCCGCTCTTCCCCAGTAGCATATTGGACACCTTCCGACCTGAGGGGCTCATCTTCCGGCGTCATATCGTTTAGCCTTTTAACATTGTCCATGGGGTTTTCTTGGCAAGGATACTGGAGTGGGTTGCCATTTCCTTCTCCAGTGGACCACATTTTGTCAGAACTCTCTGTCATGACCTGTCCGTCTTGGGTGGCCCTGCACGTATAGCTCATGGCTTCACTGAGGTACACAAGCCCCTTCGCCACGACAAGGCAGTGATCCATGAAGGGGGGTCAATCCATAAACATCTCTAGCATTCCTCAGGGAGGTGCCAGTCTCATCCTCTTATCTCTCCCTCGCTGTTTGGGGGATGAAAGTACATTCTTGACCCCCCTTGCCTGGCTGTTCTCTGTCCATACCCTCACAGGTGGTAGGGAATTTATCTGTAAATAAAATAATTCACTGAGTTGTATCACCACAAGTCTGTCTTGGTACACAGAAGTGACTTAGGACTTGGGTATACCCTAAGCTTAGGAAATAGAACACTGCAGGAAATTAGTTAAAATGGGAATAATTTATTGTTATAAGTTTTGGGTCTTTGCGCTTTACAGAAAACCATGTGGGGCAATTACCTGTACTCTTTTCTTTTTCTGTCTATCACTATCATAGAGGCTTAGAATTTTGGGAATTGCAGTCCCAAAATATCTTGAGGGCATTGAGATGGGTGAAACTGCTATAGATTTTCAGACTGTATGTGAAAGAACTGAATCACAACATGGATGCTTATAAGTAGCTTTGTGATCAGAATCATAAAAATGAACTTTTGGTATATTTGGCACCAGTTTGGAAAATATATTTCTTGCTAGAGCTAGGCCTGTAGCGAACATGACTTTTAAAGATATCTTCATCCCAAATGGTACTTGAGAATCTTAAATTGGTGAGAAAAAGAATTGTACTCTTTTTGCAATAGGGACATTTTGGAAGGGAAATTATTGGATCTGTGTCATGCCTTTCTAGCTTAAAAGAGTGCTCCAGAGATCTAACAGTGAAATAGAGAAACAAATATATACAATAAGAACCTGATTTTTATACATTTTAATATAATTAAAATAGTTCAAATGGTCAGCTTAAGAGACTGATCTCAAAGGCTGCTGTTATTCTTAAATTGAATTCTGTATGTATAATAAGTATATTCTCTTCTTTGCAGGATTTTGAATAAATTTTTGGATAGTTCCCCAGAGGATGCATTGCCCTGGCACGAGTGCATCGAGCCTTGTCTGTCCTCAATGAGTGCCCACAGTAGTGAACGGGAGGTGAGGGATTAATTGCAACATAAATTGAAAAAGAGAGATTAATGAAAGGCATTTGAAGGTAGTATGAGAAATATTAGTGAGCATGTTGATCAAATTGCAGATTCTTAACTTGAGCCCAATGTAGTCAGCAAAAAGCATTTTTTGTCCCTGCTGGCAAATGTATATGATTGGTATTATATTTTGATTGAAAATCAGATAAAATTGGGTCAGGGAGTCAAAAGCATGAGGTGTATTTGCAGGTATAGAACAGGTATAGAACAAGTGCAGCTAAGTTCTTTTTCATCAATCTAATTTACTGATAGAGATTCTCCATCAGATCCATAGTTTAGATAGACCTGTTTTTGTCTTGAAAGCATGTTTCCTTTTCCAAGAGCGACAGTCTCTTTTCAGTTGCTACTTGAAACACTTTCAAAATGGTAAAATTAACCTCATTCATACTCAGAACTGTTCAAATTTGATACCCTTAGGAAAAATTAATCTTTAATCAACAGTTGATTAAAGATAAGAACTTCTCCCTATGCCTGCAAAGATTTTTAATAGGCTCTATAGATGTTACTTGAATGTTAATTTTTTGTTGTGGGTAACGAGTGTATGCCTAGAGTTTGTGTCTTTGTATGTGGGAAGAGAAAAAGCATTAGAGGCTGCATGCTACATTCACTGATAGCATGTGACCCACAGAATGCTTGAAAAGGGTTAAATTGCCCATTGGGCTGAAATAGGTCTCATACCCCTGATACATGGATTGATCAACTGTTCCTGAAGATACATTGAAGAGGGGCTATAATCACCTGGAAAATATGGCTGGTGATGGGGGATAAAGGAAATAGAGATGGAAAGGGGAACTGATTTGTGAAAAATCAGTCAGAATATTTGTGAAGAACTGTTTCTCCAAACACTTCCTGCTGGGATTTTGTTACATTTCTGTTAACAGGTTGTGCAGGAGTTCATCCGCTTCCTACATCGTTTAGCTACCACCAACAAAGACTGTGCTGTTGTGATGTGTCGGGTAGGCACAAAGGAAGCTCTGACCAAAGCTATGGACAAGCACAACTCCAACCTGTTGTTGGTGACAGAGCTGCGGGACCTTGTGACTGATTGTGAGAAATATGCTAGCCTTTATAAGAAGATGACAACCAGTATCCTGGCTGGTTGCATTCAGGTAACTCTGACCTTTCCAGACTGTATGCCAGGTACCTTTCCAGACTGTAAGCCAGGTAGCTGGCTTAGGAACAGGCAGGCAATGAGTATCACGGACTGGTCAGATAATCTGTAATAAATAAGAGAAGAGCAAACAGTCAAGGGGTAAGCTTGGCAGAAAATGTCTTTCTTGATGTTGTGGGATTCTGTTCTTTGTTCTTATACAGGGATGAGCAACTTTCATGACCCTCGTGTGAGTTTATTGCTTATCTGTGTGTATGTGCATGTGTGTATATATAGAGAGAGAGAGAGAGAAGGAGAGGGAGAGAGAGGGGGAGAGAGTATGATTCAGTACTGTATACAGATGGTAATAGGACAAAGAAGCTTAGTAAATTCTGTTCAGTTGACAGTTTGCATTACAGAATCAGTAGGTTTAAGAATAAATGCTTCTCTCTAACGAAGACTTTCTAATGTACGTATTTGTTTGTTCTGCTATCTACCTTGTTTGTACAGATGGTCTTGGGACAAATAGAGGAACATAGGCGTAGTCACCAACCTATTAATATCCCCTTTTTTGATGTTTTCTTGCGCAACCTTTGCCAAGGTAAGTGATTTATGCCTTTTGGAAGAGAATCTAAAAATTGGAGAATTCATGCACAGATCTGCTGGTAGAAGGACTAATCATCCATCTATCTATCTATCTATCTATCTATCTATCTATCTATCTATCTAGGTTCTAATGTAGAGGTGAAGGAAGACAAGTGTTGGGAGAGGATAGAAGTCTCTTCCAATCCACATAGAGCCAGTAAGCTGACAGACAAAAATCCAAAGACTTACTGGGAGTCTAATGGTAGCACAGGTTCCCATTACATCAATATCTACATGCACCGTGGAGTGGTAGTCAGGTGAGTCTCAGTGGAGGCAGTTGGAATTTGTCTAGCCAACTGGGTTGGGGGGTTTCAAGGAAGCAGGATAAGGGCAAGCTTAAATGCTGCTTTAAGATTAAATGTGAACTCAGTGGATAGTTGGTCAAAGCCATGAAATTATATGCAAGCTTTTCAGTTATTAGGAATTCTTCATTAGGCAAAATGGTGAATAAAGCAAAAGCAGGGAAGGGAGGAGGAAAGAAGAGGGGCAGATTAGTTTGCATTTAATTACAATATGGTAGATTGTAAGAATAGGCAGCAACTGTGCAAATCAGATATCAGGTGATGGAATAATTTCAGACTGCTAATAGTCTCATAGTGGCTTTTGAGATGAAAAAGCAAACAAAAATTTTGTTCTCTTCCCCCGTTTTTTAAAATGGGTGACTACCTGTGTTTTTTATTTTGACTAAAAAAGAGCTCTGTTTGCAAAAATGCAACATTTTACATTTAATTTTTAAATGACCAAGTAAAAGTATTATCCTGATTTGGATTAGTTACATTTGGGGTGTGGTGTCTGTGATTGTGCATATGTGTGTGTGCATGTCAGTGTCTTATGTTTATGTGTATGTAGTAAGTTATTCTTTGAGTCAGAAGAGAGAGGAATAGAATTGGGGCTATTTCTTATACCAGTCATGCATGAAATATTTTTAGCTACCCAGGCAGACTTTATCTCATGCTTAGTGAGTATGCTAGGATGTATCCAAAGTCTGACATAAATACAAAACAGCACTTTTCTTTTTTTGCTGCAGGCAGATGACTTTAATAGTAGCTAGTGAGGATTCCAGCTACATGCCAGCTCGGATTGTTGTGATGGGAGGAGAGAACACATCTAGCATCACTACTGAGCTCAATACTGTGAGTGATTCACTTTTGTCTCTAAAGCTGGTCTGCTTTTAGAAGTCTTCAGCAAGAAAGGGTTTCTACTATATTGCTGAGATATAGTCATGGTTCATAGATCTTCTACAAAGAGCATGCATTTGTTTTGAGCTGTCCGTCCTTGATTTGATATTCTGTTGAAAACTTGCCATTTCTCAAAATACCTCTGCTCCATTCTCTCTGGTACATTTTAATTAATTAATTCTATTCTATTTGACTCCAAATGACTTTGGGTGGCTTACAATGTAACAAAAAGATAAAATACAATAATAATTAAAAAATAAAACCAAGAAGACAAATAAGTAAAAATCAGATAAAGAACAAGATTGTGATTCTGCCCAACAAGAGAACTCATGGGGGGCTCTAACCACCCTAGCCCAAGGTCTGGGAGAAAAAACAGGTCTTCAAGGCTCTCCAGAATGCTGTCAGGATGGAAGCCACTCAGATTGCAGGGGAAATTTACCGTATTTTTCCGACAATAAGACGCCCCCATGTACAAGACGACCCCCACTTTTCCAACCCCAAATTAAGAAATCAATATTTTAAAGATAGTGCAGAACACATTTTTATTTAGTAATTAGTTAACATTGACCTGATACACTCGGTGGGAGGAGGTCCAAACCGTCTCTCTGCAGCTCTATTCCATGCTCTTTTGCATAACTGATTCCATTCAAGCACGAGTGAAACTAGCTTCTCTCTGCAAAAGCCTTCCTCTAATTGGTTTGTTCAGCATCAGCTGACATCAGTTACATCAGGCTCATGATTGGAGGAAGTCTGTTTGGGAGACAAGCTATTTCACTCGTGATTGGAGGCTAGCAATAGGAGGAAGCTGCCTTGCAGAAACAAAGTATGGGCAGTTTTGCAACAGCGAGGTTCTCTTCGGCTGACTTCCTTAAATAAGACGCCCTTCAATTTTTAGGATAAGGATTTTAGAAAAAAGTATCATCTTATAGTCGGAAAAATACGGTAATTCCAGAGGGTAGGTGCTGTGATAGAGAAGGTGCACCTCCTAGGTCCTGAAATATGATATTGTTTAATTGAAGGGACCTGAAGTGTTTTTGGTTTATATCAGCTACGTAGACACCATGAGAGACATATGGCCCCTCAGATAACTGGGCCGTATGCCATGTAGGCAGAATAACAGGCAAGTTTGGCCTTGGAGTACAAAATGAAGCAGGGCAAAGGCTGAAAGTGTTTTGTCAAGAGAACAAGCTGGTCATAGCAAACACTCTTTTCCAGCAACACAAGAGAAGACTCTACACATGGACATCACCAGATGGTCAATACTGAAACCAGATTATGTACTTTGCAGCCAAAGATGGAGAATACAGTTAGTAAAAACAAAACCGGGAGCTGACTGTGGCTCAGATCATGAGCTTCTTATTGCAAAATTTAGGCTTAAATTGAAGAACATAGGGAAAACCACTAGACCGCTCAGGTATGACTTAAATCATATTCCTAGTGAGTACACAGTGAAGGTGATGAATAGATTCAGGGGATTAGATTTGGTAGACAGAGTGCCTGAAGAACTATGGATGGAGGTTCATAACATTGTACAGGAGGCAGCAACTAAAACCATCCCAAAGAAAAAGAAATGCAAGAAAGCAAAGTGGCTGTCTGATGAGGCTTTACAAATAGCTGTGGAAAGAAGGAATGCGAAAAGCAAGGGTGAAAGGGAAAGATATAACCAACTGAATGCAGATTTCCAGAGAATAGCAAGGAGCGATGAGAAGGCCTTCTTAAATGAACAATGCAAAGAAATTGAGGAAAACAATAGAATGGGGAAGACTAGAGATCTCTTCAAGAAAATTGGAGATATCAAGGGAACGTTTAGTGCAAAGATGGGCACGATAAAGGACAAAAAAGGCAGGGACCTAACAGAAGCAGAAGAGATTAAGAAGAGGTGGCAAGAATACACAGAAGAACTATACAAGAAAGATCTTAATGTCCCTGATGTCCACGCTGGTGTGGTCACTGACCTTGAGCCAGACATCCTAGAGAGCAAAGTCAAGTGGGCCTTAGGAAGCATTACTAAGAACAAAGCTAGCAGAGATGACAGTATTCCAGCTGAGCTATTTAAAATACTAAAAGATGATGCTGTTAAAGTGCTGCACTCAATATGCCAACAAGTTTGGAAAACTCAGCACTGGCCACGGGATTGGAAAAGGTCAGTTTATGTTCCAATGCCAAAGAATGCTCAAAATACCACACAATTGCGTTTATTTCACATGCTAGCAAGGTTATGCTCAAAATCCTACAAGCTAAGCTTCAGCAGTACGTGAACCGAGAACTACCGGATGTACAAGCTGGGTTTCAAAGAGGCAGAGGAACTAGAGATCAAATTGCCAACATTTGCTGGATCATGGAGAAAGCAGGAGAGTTCCAGAAAAACATCTACTTCTGCTTCATTGACTATGCAAAACCTTTTGATTGTGTGGATCACAACAAACTCTAGCAAATTCTTAAAGAGATGGGAATACCAGACCACCTTGCCTGCCTCCTGAGAAATCTGTATGCGGGCCAAGAAGCAACAGTTAGAACCAGTCATGGAACAACTGATTGGATCAAAATAAGGAAAGGAATACGACAAGGCTGTATACTGTCACCCTGCTTATTTAACTTATATGCAGAGTACATCATGAGAAATGTCGGGCTGGAAGAATCACAAGCCAGAATTAAGATTGCAGGGAGAAATATCAGCAACCTCAGATATGCAGATGATACCACCCTAATGGCAGAAAGTGAAGAACTAAAGAGTCTCTTGATGAGGGTGAAAGAGGAGAGGGCAAAAGCTGGCTTGAAACTCAACATTAAAAAAACTAAGATCATGGCATCTGGACCCATCAATTCCTGGCAAATAGAAGGGGTAGAAATGGAAGCAGCAACTTCATTTATTTGGGCTCTAAGATCACCGCAGACAGAGACTGCAGCCATGAAATTAAAAGACGCTTGCTCCTTGGGAGGAAAGCTATGGCAAACCTAGACAGCATATTAAAAAGCAGAGACATCACCTTGCTGACAAAGATCCACATAATCAAAGCTATGGTTTTTCCAGTAGCAATGTATGGCTGTGAGAGCTGGACCATAAGGAAGGCCGAGCACTGAAGAATTGATGCCTTTGAATTGTGGTGCTGGAGAAGACTCTTAGGTGTCCCTTGGACTGCTAGAAGGTCAAACCAGTCAATCCTAAAGGAAATCAACCCTGACTGCTCATTGGAAGGATTGATAATGAAGCTCAAGCTCAGATGCTTTGGCCACCTAATGCGAAGAGAGGACTCTTTGGAGAAGACCCTGGTGCTGGGAAGGATTGAAGGCAAAAGGAGAAGGGGATGGCAGAGGATGAGATGGTTAGATAACATCACTGAAGCATTGAACATGAAATTGAGCCAACTCAGGGAGGCAGTGAAGGACAGGAAGGCCTGGCGCCATATGGTTCATGGGGTCACAAAGAGTTGGACATGACTTAACGACTGAACAACAACATGCCATGTAGGGCTTTATAGGTCCTAACCAGCACCTTGAATTACACCCGGAAGCAGACCAGTAACTAATACAGCTTATAGAGCAGAGTTGTCACATGGGCATACCAAAGCGCACCCTCACTGCCTGCGCTGCTGCATTCTGGACCAATGGAAGCTTCATTGGTCTTCAAGGGCAGCCCTCCAGAGTGCATTGCAACAGTTGAGCTGTGAGGTGACTAGGCCATTAGTGACTATTTGAAGGGCCTCCTTATCCAGGAAAGGGAGCAACTGGCACACTAGATGAACTGTTCAAAGGCATCTTGGCCACAGCTGCCATCTGCTCACCAAGCAGGAGCTGTGAGTCCAAGAAGATCTTCAGATTGTGTACTGCCCTTAAGTGGGGAAGTGCAAGCCCACCCAAGATCAAAATTGAAATCTCCCTGGATCTGGGGGTCCTCAACAAGCACAGCCACTCAGTCTTGGTATGATTGATCAAATCTGATGTGTTTGTTTATTAAATTTATATGCCACCCATCTCCCCCAGAGGGCACAGGAACAGGACTTTGACAGCCACAGTTGGCTGGCCTGCATTTGAAAGATGCTGATGAAACTGAACCCCAAGCCAGTAGCACTATCACAAAAATGTTAAATAGGAGGGGAAAGGGCACTGAACCCTGAGGCGCTCCACACAGGAGGGTCCTAGCAAGTGGCCTCTCCCCCTCAACCGTGACTGGAACCAGCCCCGAAAGAAGGAAGAGAACCACTGCAAAATGGTGCCCCCATTCCCAACCCTGGAGTGAATCCAGAAAGATACTATGGTTGATGGTATTGAAAGCTGCCAAGAGATTAAGAAGTGCAAGGATGGATGCACTGTCTCAATCCTGACTTCACCTCAGGTCATCAACAAGCACAACCAAGGCTGTCTCTGCATTAAATCCTAGACTGAAATGAGTCTAGAAAATCCTCTTCCTCCAAGGTCCTCAGCAGCTGCAGTCCAACCATCTTCTCAACACCCTTCCCTAAAAAGGGAAGGTTGAAGGTGGGACAATAGTTATCCAGGGCTATTGGGTCCAGGGATGGCCTCCTGAGAAGGGGCTGTACCACTGCCTCTTTCAGGGATGGAGGCACCACCCCCTCCCTCAAGGAGGCCAACACCAAAGCATGGACCCAGCCACAAATCACCTCCCTGGCTACCTTGACAACCGACCAGGGATTTGGGTCTAGCAATAGATGGGTGAGCTCACAGTGCAGAGATCCCTGTCCTGTCTTAGCTACTTTTATTGTTGGGTGTTTTGTAATTGTGAGATAGGAGAGTAAGATACAGAGGATTTGCTTTTTATCATCTCTAATTGGCTCACAGTGCCTTTGAGTTATTGCCTGCCACTCTGGTCCTTGCAAACCTATTGTCTCTTGTTCACCTATATCAGGTTCCTTTCCTTTGGCTACCCAACACTAAAAAAAAAAAAAAGTGTCACTCCTAAAGTCACTTATTCCTACAACTGCAGAATATGTGGAAAGAGGCTGAATGCTGAATGAAGCAATTCAAGGTCCAGAGAAACTGAATTGTTCATTTTAAGGAGCAGCACTTATGGTGAATCTTATCTGCAAACTGTTTTATGAGAACCCATGTCTAATTAAGAACCTATTTGTGCATGTATACAAGCAACTTTTGGATGATTCATTCTGAGGACCCTCCAAACCATCTTTGGTTTCCTTAAACCACACAATTGAAATATCTGCCATGTTGGATAAAATATATATTCAGGACATAATTTGATATAGCTTTGTACTCTGCTGCTTTTGTTTTATATCCTACTGAACAGACAAAGTTGCCATATATTGAGTGAAAACATTTGTCTGGCTTACTATTGCTATATTGGCTAGCAGTGGCACTCATTTTAGGTACAGAATTGTTTCTCTCTGAACTGCTACCTAGCCAATGAACCAGAGTTACAGATGATTCAACTTTGGAAGCAAATAACTGTTACTTAAATACTAAGCTGTATATGTGCATGGTTAAAGCTAAAGCTTATTAATGTGGAAGTACATTTGGATTTTGTACACACATACTGTACATAACTTATTTGCAGTGGCTGAATGTCTTAAGGGATAAATATGACAATGGAAGCTTAATTTCTTGGACATTTAATCATGTCTGTCCACTTCTTTTCTACTGCCCCACTGCTAATATCCTTGTAATACATAACTGATTTTTGCTGGAACTTGACACCTCTTAAACTTTTAAGTAATCAAAAGAGTTTCTGCAAGCAAGAGGATTCCCCTCCCCACTATTAGATTAAATAAAATTGGAGCTGCATTATTGCTGTGTTTTAAATGCCACATTGTAGCTCAACATGTAGTCTCAAACATATTTATGGTGGTTTTACTGAAAGATTCTATAGGATTATTCTCAGTGTTAATGCTAAGGCTCAGGGACCAGGGTTTACAGATACAATAGAAAGGCTATTGGTGGTAGGGAAGATTTAATCAGATATGTTTATAATGTTTTTGTTCTAAATTGCCTTCAAAATAATTGAGGAAGGGCTCCCAGCCTTGACAAAAGGGATGTTCTTCTGCTCTTGATGATGGATGATGTCTTTCCTGTCCCTAAAGACTCAGCCTTAGTTGAACGGACAGGTGTTCTACAATCTTGTATTTACAAACTTTCTCACTTCAGACTTAAAGGAGTCCCCCCCTTCCCCTTTCTTACTAAATACATTTGTGCTGTTCTTATATGGTGAGCATTATAACCTTCCATACTTTTTATCTATGTTGAGAAAAGCATTACATTAGTTCATTACATCTGTAGAAAGCACAGAGAAATTTGATTTGTGGTTTTCTTCTGCACAAAAAGACAGATTGCTGTCTCCATTTGCATTTCTGTATCCTGGTGAGACTTTGGCTCCTTTTCTAACAGGTGAATGTCCTACCTACAGCTAACAGGGTAGTTCTTCTGGAGAATATGGTCCGCTTCTGGCCAATTATACAGATCAAAATTAAGCGCTGTCAACAGGTAAGTCTGAGTGTTGAATCCTGTAGCAAAGCAAAGACTAAAGAGCTGTGCTTGACTATCCCAGTAGCTTTTGACACATTCCTGTAAATCTGTTATCAAAACAGGTCTTTCCTCAGATTAGTGGGGCTTTTCATAAGTGTTTTATTTTCCAAGCAGTAATTTGACACACTGTAGTTTATACCTGGGAAAATGTTATAATTCCTACAGGAAATAGATTCATTGGCTACATGGATTATAATTGCGTGAGTGCCTGAGAAGATATAAGTGGCAACGTTTGCTGTACAGTATGATGAATGACAAATTCTTTTCAGCTTAATCATGTTATGTTAACCACTCATTTATGCAGCATTTTTGTATAGAATTTTATTTACTTTATTTTTTCTTTGAAAACATTGGACTTCTGGCATTCCTTTATTGCACAATTCATACATAAGAAAGCTCATTTTGAAAGGATAATAGTGGCTCTCCTACAAAAGAAAATCATTGCAATTTTCTAATTGGGAGAATACTGGTTTTTGCTAGCAATATGAGAAGCATTGTCCAACTATAAAAATTGAATGCTCTGCAAATTAAATGGAAGTACTTTTGGAAGGAACCTGTATATTAGACAGGGAGTTACTTGACAATATAAAAAGTATTCCCTCATTGGAGAAAGCTGTGTTATTTACAGGGTGGCATTGACACACGAGTGCGTGGCATTGAGGTGCTAGGTCCCAAGCCCACCTTCTGGCCCATCTTCAGAGAGCAGCTGTGCCGGCGTACATATCTCTTCTACACTACCAAGGCACATACTTGGTGCCAGGAAATCATAGAAGATCGGATGCAGCTGCTACAGCTTTTCAACAGGTCAGGCCTTTTCTGATAGAATTATTCTGTCCTTTTCTCAGGGCTGCAGATGAGGAGATGTCCTAGGGATCAGGGTCTGCCCCAGAGCTGTTTTTGCAAATCATAGAGATGATCGCTGCTGTAGGCCAATATTCCTAAGATACCCGTGTTCCTACTCATCAATTTGTGTCAGCCCTTCAAAGTAGACTGGACTAGGATGCCAGAGTTATGAATGCTGCTGTTTTTATAAGGTTACAGTAACAGAATCTTATAAGTCTGAATGCGCTTCCCACCTCCCTCCCTTTATCTTCATGAGAACTAGGGAGGATGATGTCTGAGACACTTTCTCAAATTACATTTCTGCCCCGGGCTCAGATTTCGTTTATCTGACTTTTGGCTTGGTTGCAGCTTTTCCTCCTGTTCCTCAAAGTTATTTCTACTGCCCATTACAATATGTATTATTTATCTTTTTATTTTATTTGATATGATTTGTATGGCCACCCATCTCATCTAAGTGAATCTGGGCGGCTCACAACAGATTTATTTATTTATTTATTGAACTTTTCAACTGCCCATCTCCCCCCAATGGGGGAACTCTGGGCGATTCACAATAAACATTAGAACATAAAATATAAACACATAAAACCTTAAATTAAATTAACATAACTTAAAAGAAGAAGGAGAGACCAAGGGGATGAAAACTTGGGGCTGAAGGACGAGGCGTCTATGGGGCTAGCCATCCCCATGTTTGAGGAATTCTGACCCCACCCCAGGCCAGGTAGCAGAACCAGGTCTTCAAAGCCTTATGGAAGGCCAGGAGTGTGGGGGCTAATCGCACCTTTGGGGGCAGGATATTCCAAAGAGCAGGGGCTACCACAGAGAAGGCCCGCCTTCTGGACCCTGCCAGTCGAAGTACTTTCACTGAGGGGGTCCGAAGCATGCCCTCTCTGTGTGATTGGGGGGGACGGGTTGAAGTAATAGGGGAGAGGCAGTCCCTTAGATAACCTGGTCCCATGCCATGTAAGGCTTCAAAGGTGATAACCAACACCTTGAATTGGACCCGGAAGCAAACTGGCACCCAATGCAGCTCGCGGAGCAGAGGCGTTATATGGGCCCTCCTTGGGGCACCAACAATAGCCCGCGCGGCTGCATTCTGGACCAGCTGTAGCTTCTGGATACTCTTCAAGGGTAGCCCCATGTAGAGCGCATTGCAGTAGTCTATCTGGGAGATAACAAGGGAGTGAGTGACTGTTCGAAGGGCATCCCGATCCAGGAAAAGGCGTAACTGATGCACAACCCGAAGTTGTGCAAAGGCCCTCCTTGTCACGGCTGACACCTGCTCTTCAAGCAGGAGCCGTGAGTCTAGGAGGACCCCCAGATTACGCACTGGGTCTGTCTGGGGCAGTGCCACCCCATCCAGCACCAAAGATGACAAAATCCCGGATACAGAGGAGTCATTAACCCACAGCCACTCCGTCTTACCAGAGTTCAGTCGAAGCCTGTTGCTCCCCATCCAGATCCTTACAGCCTCCAGACACCGCGAAAGGGTGGCCACAGCATCACTTACTTCACCAGGGATCGAGATGTATAGCTGCGTATCATCAGCATACTGATGATACCTCACCCCATGATGACGGATGATCTCACCCAGCAGTTTCATGTAGATGTTGAAAAGGAGCGGAGAGAGAACCGAACCCTGCGGCACCCCACAAAGGAGGGGCCGAGGATGGGACCTCTCGCTCCCTATCACCACCGATTGGGATCGGCCCCGGAGAAAGGAGACGAACCAGCACAAGACTGTGCTACCCACCCCCAATTCCCTGAGCCGTCCCAACAGGATACCGTGGTCAACAGTATCAAAAGCTGCTGAGAAATCAAGGAGAGCAAGGATGGTCACACTTCCAACATTCCGCTCCCGCCAGAGGTCATCCATAAGTGCAACCAATGCCGTTTCCGTTCCATATCCGGGCGTGAAACCTGACTGGAAGGGATCTAGATAATCTGTTTCCTCCAGAACCCTTTGGAGCTGTGATGCCACCACTTTCTCAACCACCTTCCCCAAAAAGGGGAGGTGGGAGACTGGATGAAAATTGTCCAGCACAGTAGGATCCAGGGAGGGTTTCTTGAGGAGGAGGTGCACCAATGCCTCCTTAAAAGCAGCTGGAAACACTCCCTCCTGCAAGGATGTAGGAACCATTGCCTGGATCCAACCACATGTCACCTCCCGAGCTGCTTTCACCAGCCAGGAGGGGCATGGGTCCCATAACATATGTATCTTGTTATCCAGGCTTCTGCCTCCTCACCATATCCCTTTTCTTTACATTATGGAATTTATTTGTTTCTATCCAAATAAATTGGATAGGATTTAATTTGATTTGTTTCTTTGTCACCAAAAAAAAAAAAAAACACAGCTTAGGCTGCACTTCTTTCCTATTGCAGATTGAACAGTGCCTTGCGCCATGAGCAAGTATTTGCCAATCGCTTCCTTCCTGATGATGAGGCTGCACAGGCTCTAGGCAAGACCTGTTGGGAGGCCCTGATCACTCCCTTGGTGCAGAGTATTACTTCTCCAGGTACTGGGTGCTTCCTAGCACAGGTCTTTTGATAATCAGGCTTGCCCATCCCTCCCCTTTCCAAGCATATACGTTAACTGTCTTTCTGTTTTTCCAGACTCTAGTGGCATCAGCCCCATGTCATGGCTACTAACTCAATACTTGGAAAATTTGGAGGCAGCCCGGAATTCCATGAGCCGAGCTTCCATCTTCAATTCCCGTGTTCGCCGTCTGAGCCACTTGCTGGTGCATGTGGATTCTAGTGGCCCTGAACCTGAGGAGCTGAAGCCTCCTGTTAAATCCAGTGAGTGCCCTCCCTTGGGACAAATAACCTGCAAAAGGGGCAAGTCCTTCTTCCAGAATTGACAGAATGTTAACAAAAGAGGACCCCTTGGATATATTATATGGTCATACTGACAAGAACATAGGTCATCTGTAAGACTATATGTACTGTAAAGATTGTTGGCATGCAATTCTTGACTGAAGAAAAATTCTAAAGGACTTGGGAAGTTGGAGACAGATACTTGGGGACTCTAGTGGTTCACTATCCCAGAAATCTTCCTTGCTACAATCTGTGAGGGGAAATAATGTAAAATCTTGCTTCCTGTTTTGTCTTCCTTTCTTTCTATTTTAAATTTAATAGGATGCAAAGAATAGGTGAAAACTAGTATCTTTGAAGAGACTTTTGCTTTTCCCAATCAAGGAAAATGCCCCATTTCTAATATCCTGGATATAGCCAGAAAATCTGAAATTATGTAGTGTCTAAAAACCCACTTTTCTAATGATCCTTGGGGTAATTTTAAAGATGCAGCTGAGTTTCCATTTGTTCTGCAATTGTATAAATGGGATTATATAGGGCAGACTTTTGGGGAAATAGTAGTAGAATTCCACCTGTTCTGGAGAGTCAATTTATCAGATGCTTTAAGGATCACTGTTGTGTCATACCAAAAATTAGGGATTTGTAATGCTCTGTGATGTTGTGTAACATGCACTTTGCAGATGGGAAGAATGGGAAGAACAAGGAGTTGAGCTCAGGAGTTGTCAAGCCAGCAGTGAATAAACCCAGCTGTATGACAGGCATCACACAATGCTGGAAAGACGTAGTACAGCAGCAGGTAAGGATGGCTGAAAGGTGGTGTCCAGCAACAGGAGGGTGACTGCATGCGTGAAGCAAGGGAATCATGATGTTAATGCAAACTATTGGGTCTTTGTGCTGATATATTCTATCATAAGCTATTAACCAGTTCATCATTCATGCTTCTTTATGGTTTATGTTACAAGTTAAAGAGTCTTAGAGAACTGTATCAGGAACTCTGAGGCTTCAAAGAGAGGCTGATGTGGAATCAAGCTCTCAGATGAAAAGAGTGTATCTATTCCAACTTTGTTATCAGCTAAACTAGGTAGAGTTCTAGGAAATTTCTATTATGAAATTTCCAACACATGATTGGGCTCCCCAGGTTGCTTTCAGATAAATATTTTATATATTTTTCTGTTTATTTAGGTAGAACATCTTGGATATTCCAAAATAGCAATTAGGCATGAAATTTGCTTTGAATTCAATTAAGACTTGACACTAAAACCTTCCTTAACAAAACTTCCTCAGGTGAGGTCCCATTGAGCTAGATAAAAAGGTTATGATCTTGAAATGTTGCCTGTCCTTCTGTTCTGTTGTCCAGGTGAAATGTTTCTTGGAGTCCTCCTGGCAGGCCCCTGACTTTGTGGAACGATATTGCAGCACCTACCAGCGCCTCCGTGCTGCCATGGAGGAGCTTTTTGGACAGCAGATCTCCTTCATGCTGGCCTTATGCCATGGTTTCTCTGGAGGCTTGTTGCAGCTCTCCTTCCTGACAGCCATGCACGTAAGTCAGAAATCAAGTAGGCATTTCCATAAAACAGAGATGTACAACCTGAGGCACCAGGTCCAGATCCGTTCTCTAAAAAATTTGAATGTGGCTACCTGAGACTTCCAAAATTAGTTATTAAATTGTAATTTTTAATGTGACAGAAATAAAAATATATTAAATAAATGATTGGCAAGAATCATGCTAACAAACATATTAACCTGACTTCCAGGTGAGTGAGCAGTTTGCTCGTTACATTGACTGGTGGATCCAAAAGAGCTGGGCAGATTCGGGTAATGTGGAGACCCTACAATGTCTACAGCGGAGCCTGGAGCCCATCCTCTTCCTAGCAGACCTGGAGTTGGCCAACACTTTTGAGCGGTTCTACCGGTGAGGCTTTTGTGGAGAGGAAGAAGGAAGAGAAGGATGAATATACTACTTTTACTAACAGAGTAGATAGAAAGCTCTTCGGCAGTAGTGGTGAAGCATCTTGTTGGTCCTTCAGTCTGGATGAAGGTGTTCTCAAGAACATAAATGTGGCCCTAAGTTTTGTTTTGAGGAGTAGTTTGAAGGGGCCTGGCTCCTTCTTATGAACCAAGAAGCCTAGATCTCCAGGAATACTGTAGGGACTGTGGGAACAAGTGTGGCTGATGGATGACCCTTCTCTTTAATTTCACCTTGAACTCCTTGCCTCTCCAGGTACTACCTAGGAGACCGTCTTCTGTCTCAAGGGAAGACATGGCTGGAATCTGCTGTAGTGGAACACATTGGGATCTGCTTCCCCAACCGTTTCCCTCAGCAGATGCTGAAGAACTTGAGTGAGCTGGAGGAGCAGCAGCAACAGTTTCATCTTTTCCAGTTGCAGCAGCTGGACAAGCATCTGCTGGAACTAGATCAGCATGGAACTCGTGAAGAGGAGGAGAAAGAAAGTGAGGTGAGCAGGGAAAAAAAATAATTCTAAAGCTAAGCAGTCCTGTGAAGCAAAGGCTTTTTTCCCCTCTCACATCTCTTTTGTCCAGTTGATGCTGCCTAGAATGTCCTGCTGTCAGCCACAGAATTGATACTGGATCTGTTTTGCTCCCAGATGATGGAGGAGAAGCCATTTTCTCAGGAGGAAGAGGCAGAAGTGAAGGTATTGGCTTTGTCTCCACGCTGTTGGACCATCTCTCCCCTTTGCTACCTTGAAGACCCTGCCAGATTTTTTCCATCCTCCCTCAGTCAGCAGCTGAGAAAGTTTGCAGACTTCTATACCCAGAGTAAGTATAAGATTGTCCTGAGTCCAAATCTGGTTAGGAAGGGGTGTTCCTTATAGGTCCCACTGCTTCCTGGCATAGGTTTTGGTAAGCAAATCAAGAACACTTCACTTTATAATCAGAAAGGGTTCACAAACCTGGAAACTAGTAGTTTCATATTTCTGCTAAAGAAATTCTGAAAAATAGCAAGTCTTTCAGTAGATTTTTAGAGAGGCCATCTTAAAGATTTATTATCTCTGGAAGAACTGACCAATTATAGGACTAAGGAACACAGTAGCTAATTAAAAAGCAAAATCAGATTTGGTTAACATAAATCTAGTCTAGTACTGCAATTTCCAGTTTTTATAAAGTGCAAAGAGTTGTCTAGACCCTAAATTTCCAACATGGCTAAGCTCACTGGAATACTGCTTGGCACTTGCCAAGCTTTGTGCCTATCTCATTTTATTGTTTGAGATTAGAAATGCTTGCAGATTTAAAAAAATGAATAAGAAACTAGTGAGTTGCAAAGCTGTGCACCATTCTTAAGCATAATATTTGCACATAATAATGTTTCTAGCTCCAAAAAGATCCCAGTGGTATTCTTAGAAAAAGAAATGGTGGATAGCTGCAGCCAAATTTATTTATTTTATTTATAAATCAAACTTGTATGTCACCCATCTCACTGTACAAGTGACTAGGCAGCTCAATTCTTTGCCACCATTTTATGAGAATGATGATAACATGCTTTCAGCATTCCATATGGGCCAGTTGGTTCAAAAAGATTGAGTTCATGCTAACCTCTTTGATCCCTTGAAAAATAAGTAGCCAAGATTTTATGAAATAACTGATTGAATTATAAGATGTAAAAGATTAGGACCATTTAATTTCTACTGCAGATGAACCATTTTGATAATGCAGGATGTACTGACTTTCTCTTTATTCCATTCTTTGTCTGATGACTCTGCATGCATATATTTCCATCATACTATTCCCTTTCAAGGTAAGCAGCAGCATGTAAAGCACAGAAAGCAGTAAGAAAAATTAATAGCAAAAGAAATTGCACATGAAAAAAGAAAAATAAAGCACACCACACTACTCAACAACCTTTTTATACTTCAAAATATCCTTGCTTCCAATATATCCCTTCACTGCTTCATACATGTTTTTTTTTTAATTTTTTATTTATTCTCACTTCTTTCTGAGAATTTTGTCAGGGTCATCCAGCAATAGTTTTCTCAGGTTTCCCCTTTTTCTTGACATACTCTTTCTTCATATACCTGTTTTGCAATTCAGTCCTCATTCATTCTCTCTCTGTGACCAAACCATTTCACTGTACAGCTTTCATACTGGTCATTCAGTCTGTATTCAGTCCACATTCATTCAGCACCCACTCATTCTTAACAATTCTGCCCTTTTTCATTTCTTTTGACATTCATTCCTCACAAGAGACCATTATCTTTCTACCAATATTTTGTATGTCTTAAAATTTCTCTTATTCCTATTTCCCATATTTAGAAAACATTCTACCAAGGTACACACATTCATCTACTTGCTATAGTTTTTCATCATTTATATGTAAGTGAGGCAATCATTTATGTTAGTTTCTCTCAGTCCAGCCTACCTCACAGAGTTGTTATTGCAGGATAAATAGGAGGTGAAAGCATTATGCAAATACAACCACCTTTAGTTGTACAGAATAAAGGCAGGGTGTAAATCTAATCATCGTTATCTAGAACCTCTGTTGTAAGCCAACATACTGTTTCCTACATCCCTTTAGTAGTAGGCATATGCAATATACTGACATGTACTCAGGATGTCAGTGACCCTGAAAATGATTTAATTAATTTAATATATTAGTAAGGCTGCCCAATTTAGAATGGGCTGTGTAAAATATTAGAAGCTGATAAAAAGCAACAATTATCAAAAGATGAAGCAGCACAGAAGGCTTAGCATTTCTCCTCAGCAAGAGTACTCTTGAGGATCCCACCATCATGTTATCTCAAGGCCTGGGATGAAAAAACAGGTTTTAAGGGATTTTTAGAATAGGGTCATGATGGGGACCATATGAATCTCAAGGAGAATGCTGCTGCAGAAGGTGGGACTAGTGATAGTGAAGGTATGCATCTTGGGTCCTATCAAATGATGTTGCTTTATTGGCTTATGTAATTGTTGTTGCTGTCTTAAAAAGGAAAGTTTGCAGTCTCTAAGTAATTGCCCTGCCTGGAACTGGGGGCTTATAGAAATGTTTTGAACTTTCAGTGCATTCCTCTCTGACTGACCTCTTCATCTCTTTTAGGTCGGAGCCACTTTGGGCTGGAGCATACAAAGCCACAGCGTTTACAATGGACATGGCTGGGCCATGCTGAGCTGGAGTACCAGGGCTGCATCCTGCAGGTGTCCACCCTGCAAATGTACATTCTTCTGTGCTTCAACCATGCTGAGGTCCTGACTGCCTTGATTCTCATTTCCTTGACCTCATAGGAAACTGATTCTTAGTATTTGTCCATCTGCTTTCCTTTTATTGACACTGATTGTGCCAGGAATTGAATAATTGTAGATAAAGCTATTCACACTCTCCATTCCCTCCCCCTGTTTCTGGCTTATGGAAGAGAAAGCATTATATCGAAAAATGGAAATGAATCCTTGCATATCCCAAGGATTTGTTTTGTACTGGGGCATCAATGATAGGAAATTGCCTCTGGACCTGCTCTGTTTGGAGGCAATTTCTGTATTATGCAGATATGTACATATGATTCTTCCTTTTCATAAGATATGGATGTTCTCTCCCTGACTAGGGTGGTGTGGCCAATGGCTTTTGTTTATCAGCTTGTGTTCAGCCAGATGGTTTGCCTGATTTAGGCTGGAGGTGGCTTGGGGACTCTATTGTCTGGTATTTAAGCTGCAGACATTTGTACAGAATCCCTTTCAATGAGACAGTGCCTCTTCTGAAGAAAAAAATAGTATCCTGAAATTTTCTACAGTGTTATAATTTCAGTATGACCTGAAGTTTGAAACTAGAAATGTTACTTTGCTGAAATGTTGGTGAGGCTGGATTGATTCTATCTAAACTATAGTGGGAATCTGTCAGGAGCTGTTCCCCTTGTCAGTAGCACACATCCCTGTAAATGGGTTAGGGTCTCAGAATGGAACAGTTCTTGAATTTGCAGTATTTCTCACAGTAGGGTCTGAAGACTAGGTGTCATAGCTTTCTTCTCTGTGACCCTTTCTTTATATGTTCAACTTCATTTTTTCTTTCATTGGTTATAGGAAGTTTCTGTGGAGACAGTATTGGAAGTCACAGGTCTCTCCCCTGTCCTCCTAAGTCATGCACTGAAACCTCTGACAAAGGAGAGTGGGATCCTCACACAGAGGCAGAGTAAGTAGAGAGGACATTCCTGTAAAATGAGAGGGGATATTGCCAATATGTAAAGTTGGTCTGATAAATTGGATGGAATTGTGACTTTTATTTGTCTGGACATTCGATTTATATCTCATCTTTCTTCTGGGAGCTCAGTTAGGTATACTTTGCACTTTTTCTTTCAGTTTTTGCTCATGTGACTGAAAGATAATAACTGGTCCAAAGTTACCCAGTGAGCTTGTACAGCTGAGAGTGGACTCAGACCTGGGTCTTTCAGTCTTAACCTCTAGCCTCTTCACAAAAGAAACATTAAATAAGTTTTTAGCTGATTTCATGGATCAGTTGGTTTGCCAACTTCAGTGATGAAGCTAAAAAGAACTTTCCTAGTCAGATGTCACAGAATACAGCTACATTTAGGAAGGCAAAAATATCTCAGCTCCTCTCAGTCCCTGTCTTCTTTGACTGCTAGGTATTTTGAAGCTGAATGAGGGGACACTGGGCCAGGTGTCCAGTCAGCGCCTGTGGCTCTTGCCCAAACAGATGTATTTGAATGTGGAAGAAAATGAGAGCTGTGCTCTGGAGAAGAAAAGGAATACCATTTGCTGTCTCCTTGTCCAGATCTTGAAGGAGGGGAAAGAGATGCATATTGACAACCTGGTATTCAAGGTATGGAATGCAGGGACCTAAGCCCCTTGCTGAGCTCACCTGGCAGCCAAAAGGAAGACCAGTTCCATTCATTCTTTCTACCTTGTTCAGGTGATTGATGCCTGCCAGAAACGGGAGTCTGGCTGTTCCCAGAAGTTTTTGAACTTTTGCTGTAGTAGCACAGATGTCCTCTCTTGCATTCTGCATCTGCTGAGCCAGGGTTACATCCAACGCCAGGAGGACAGCCCACATATCCTGGAGTACATCTCGGCAGAGCCCACCACACCTCACCGGGGCCAAGCTCAGCTCATTTTTCAAAACATTAATTGCCAAAAACAAAAGTCTTCTTCTGGGTTAGATACAACCAACAGGTAATGTTTTATTTTAATATACTGTGCATATACAGTAGTAGAGTGAAAGCAATCCTTTGTTGTTTTTGTTGTTGATAAGGCTTTTTCTTGTCAGATTCGATACCTTTGGCCTTGGCACAGAACAGGTTCTGATGGAGACAGTGCTCTTGCCTATGGGACGCACAATGAATCAAGAAGAAGTTGAGCTGCTGATGACTCAAACAGTGGAGAAGGTGTCAGATACTCTAAGCATGACTGCAGATATAGCTCAACATCTGCTCATACACTGTAAGTGGAATGTGGATGTTCTGATTCAGCGCTACACAGAAGACCAAGACGTGCTGCTGTTTTCCTCAGGGCTGCAAGTGCGAAATCCTCAGCCGCCTTCAAGCCCTGTCACCCACTGTCCAGTGTGTGTGAATCCGCTGAGTGAAGCAGACAGTCTGCCTGTTCTCTGTTGCATGCACTACTGTTGTAAGGTAAGAGCTTCCTTTACTACTCTGATAACAGGTATTTGGGCAGGAAAAAAAAAACAAATTTGCCTTTACTATGTCACATTAGTAGTGTGTTAGAGAAGATGAAGATATGTATCCTTGATTTAAAAAAAAAAAATCTTGTATTTCATTCATCCCTAGATTGCTCTGGACTTGGTGTTTATATCCATGAAAGAATTGTCAATTTTGGAATAGGTTTCCATCCCTGTCCCCAAATTATTAATAGCATTGTCTCTTGCAAATGATTTTGTCCATGATAAACTGCAGTTGAAATATTCCATATTTCTTTCTCGTCCTTCATTTTTATTTTTATGTTTTTCTTAACTAGTCCTGCTGGAATGAATACTTGACTACTCGGATTGAACAAAACCTGATTCTGAATTGCACATGTCCCATTTCTGATTGCCCTGCGCAGCCCACTACTGACTTTATCCGCTCTATAATTTCCTCCAAAGAGGTCATTGCCAAGGTAAGCAGGGTAGTTGTAAAATGCAGGCTTAGTGGATTGAAAAACTGACCAGTCACCTCCAGAAAGGAATTTTGCTCTTATGAGTGGATACCTGTTTTATCTTGAAGCCTGAGGGTTGTCACAGAAGGTTAAGCTGTTAATCCATTAATCTAGGTATGCTAAATCTCACATTAATAGAGGCTCTCTTGCTGTATATGACTATATATTTTTTTTTAATCTCCATCTTCCTAAAATAACTCGAGCAGTTTGCTCTGCAGATGTCTCCTCTCCTTGTGTGATGTGTATTGAAGTAATCTAAAGAGTGTTCGTTCAAATTTTTGTAGAGAGTCAGACATACGAAACAAAGTAGAAAATAAAAATGTTTTGTTTTTTATCCGTATATATACTGTTGTACTTTTCTTTCTTTCTCTTTTGTATGTTATAGTAAAACTAAAATAAAAAAGAGAACTAAATATAATCCCTAAAAATGTATTACTGGAGGAAGATGTGTGCTCATGTGTATGTGTGAAAAAGAGTTCTTCTGTATACATTTTTTTGTGCAAAGAATAAGTATTTCATTTTGTATACATTTGGTAAATGAATAATTTGCTTATTTTGCATTGTTCTACTGAGGAAAAGTGTTACAAGAAACCTGCCAAGCATGTGCATGCTCTTATGGTACTGGTAGTTTGTTAGGGCTGCAAAATCCTCTATGTTTTCAATCCTTTAAGTGCTGGAAACATGCTATTTGAGGACAGGGAAAATGCTTACAATCTCATGTTATTAAGAGATTTAACATATTACTATAGTTATAAGTTAACAAATAAAACTTTTCAAAATTAAACAGTGTCTGTGATGGGAATAATGGTAGACAAGGTAAATGACTTCTGAGGAAAATGCCAAATAGTTGTCTTGATCATCATTGTTATATTAGCATTAGTTGTCCTTTAGAATTTGAATCTTTTTTTTTTTTTAAACTTCAGACAGATTTAAGAAGTGTGGCACCAGTGCTCTTTTCCCAAGAGCTTAACCTAGTAATTTGGGAAGGAATAGAACTAATGATGGTTTGTCAAAATTTTGGAATTGATAACTGTACACAAACAAGATCCCTTCTGCCATTTTATACATAAATAAAATGTGTAAAGTCTCATTTAGATTTAAAAGACATTCTACTTTAAGAGAAACCACTTCCCCCCTCAATCTGTTAAGTCAAGAGTTTTATGCACTACATTAATTCTTGTGTTTGCATCATTTCAGTGTTAATCTGTCCATATCTTTAAAGTTGATTTAAAATTAATGTGTTTATTACATCTGAAGTGTTAGGATTTTAAATTTCCCAAAGGGGTGAGCACTTTTCCGGTAGTATACCCTAGTTACAGAATTCTCCTTTACGTGGGAAGCATGACTGGTTTCAATTTTGCTGCCTTTTAGGTACCATACAATATCTTAACTGAAATAGTTTTGGATCAAGTCCATCCAAAGAAGTGAACAAAATATAAATAAGATAATAAATATTTAGCATTTAAAACCCACATGCGTGGGGGATAACAGTACATACAGTATAATTCAGCTAGTATTAAAATATTACTAATGTTTATTCACCAAAATATTCAAAAGCAAATATAATACATTTTTATTGCTCTCTTAATTAAACCTTCTAATTGATTTTGCTGATTGTTTCATTTATAACATCATTTTATCCACCTATCCTCTTCAGAAAATGATGACACTTAACATAATGCTTAATTGAGAAAAACTATTATATATATTTGGAAGGGATAAGCCTCCTCTCAATAAACTCTTAGTTAATAAGGTGGTTTATTTTTGCACACATTAGTAAATATTCTACTACTTTCTTTTAGGATTAGAGTGCTATCCTAAATAGAATCATCTTTAAAAAAAAATAACGAACCTGTTGAAAACGTGCTTCTTTTGTTGAGAGGTTTATAACACACCTATAACACAAATGTGTCCCAGATTTTTTTAATGAGAACTCCAAAACTAACATTCATACATTTTTCTATGCAGCATGAGAAGGCCCTTCTAAGAGGTTATGTTGAATGCTGTTCAAACCTGACTTGGTGCACCAACCCTCAGGGCTGTGATCAGATCCTCTGCAAGGAAGGCCTTGGCTGTGGAGAAGCGTGTTCAAAGTGCTCTTGGATCTCCTGCTTCAGCTGCAATTTTCCTGAAGTAAGGTTAACGTGAAGCTTGGAGGCAGGGCGCTCTCTGTTTTTAGGATTATTTACCTAGCTTAGTCTCTGGATTCCTCACAGGCTCACTATCCTGCCAGCTGCAGTCACATGTCTCAGTGGATGGATGATGGTGGTTTCTATGAAGGAATGACTGTGGAAGCCCAGAGCAAGCACCTGGCCAAACTCATATCCAAACGCTGCCCAAGCTGCCAAGCTCAAATAGAGAAAAATGAAGGCTGTCTGCAGTAAGTATGTTTTTGAGTACATTTTGGTATAAAATGTATATAAAAATATATATACAAGCAAATTTCAGTAGTTCATGGCTTGTTTGACAGATTGGATTATTTGTAGTCATGGAAGAATGCTGATCTGATCTACTCTGCCTTCCCTCTCAAAGACACAGTTGATTTGTGTCTTCCTCACTCTTGAGGCAAGAGGCTGCAGGACAAAGTAACAACATATTTAAAGGGCTTTCCTCATCCTGGTGCACTTTAAATATGTTGGGACTGCCATACCTAAACCACTCTGCTGTTTTTTGGCATTTTCCTTAAGTAATTTGGATAGTATCAATCCTATCTCCTTTGTCAGTTAAGGAGGAACAGTTCAGCATTCTTCTACCCATTTTAATTATGTGTTGATGTATGGATGTTATTTGTTGTTATTGCTAACATTCCTTTGAAAAGTTAAAAGTTGAAAACTAGATTTGATGGAGAGAGCATATAGGTACTCACCAGGCTTTCTCCTTACACATTGATTTTCAGTGCATGGGCAATGTGGGATCAACATTTGCAACCATAGTTGCTCTTCATGAAATCTTAGTCACATAAGGAATACAATCCAAATAGGGCTTAAGGAATGTCTGTTTATCATTTTATTTGGTGTGATTGGATGTGATTCCACAGAAAGAGCACCACCCAAATCTTACTATTTATCATGTTTCGAAAGAAAAAGCATTCTCTAGCATTTGCTTTTATGTTTATCGTTAGAGCAGTGTTTCTTCCCTTTACCTTTTTAATACTGTGGTGCCACTCTGTACGGCTTTCTATGTTTTATTTATTTGGTCAATTTATATGGCTGCCCATCTCACATACTTGACTCTGAGCGGTGTACAAAGTTAAAAACACAAAACCTGCTGGACCTGATGGGATAGGTAGATGTGACTGGGGGTAGGTGGTCCCTCAAATAATCCAGCACTATCGTGTTTACACTATCCATATAACCTTTGTGTATCGTATCCTTATTCCTAGTCAGCAACCTTTTTGTCCCATATTTCTTCTGCTTTCTGAATGCTATTCAGAATTTATTTATTGTTTTGAAAATTCAAAAGTAGCATTTTCACATCAAATGCTAGCAGAAATATTTGAAGTTTAGTAGTCAGAAATAAAAGTGAACAATTTATACTGAAATACATTTGGCAGCATGCTGTAAATGTTGCTTGAAAAGTGTTTATCAATTTATCAATTGTCCTGTCTTTGTAGTAAATTTTTGGAACAGAAATACAGGTTTAGATAGTGGGCCAGTATAGATTGGAATTCAGTGAGTGTGTAATTAGAGATAAAGTGCAGTAGTCCCAGCAGGCTTTTAACCCATGAAGACTGGGTAATTGTCAACAGGAAGGATTAATGTAAAATCATAATAATAAGTAGATTGATAATTGTGGATTTCATCATAATTGTTGACATGGAACTATGTTTTCCTGAGATACTGAAAGTAGGTTAGCTCTCCCCACTTGGAGTTGTTTTGCTTTTAGTATGAACTATAAGTTATTCTTAGCTACTATCTAAATACTGGTGATTTGGTTATAATTTTCACTCATTAGTGTGTACTTAGCCAAAACAACCCTAGACTTACTTTTGCTGTTCACTATTTCACATTAATGATCTGAAGAATGAAGTTGCTGGCCACATCTTGAACTAATTGCTCTCATTCCTGTTATATGCAGTATGACTTGTGCCAAATGTAATCATGGATTTTGTTGGCGCTGCCTGAAACCTTGGAAACCAACCCATAAGGACTATTACAATTGCTCTGCCATGGTGAGTGTATATGCAAAAGACAAGAAACTTTTCTGATATAGGAACATTCTTTTCTAAGGAAGTATAAGTAGTATGATCTCTTTAGTGTAAGCAAGTCAAGGTATTTTTTATTTATCCAGGCATTTGGTAGATAGCATTGCTTCTGGTTTTTTTATAGTTATATAGTTACTTCTTTATTGGCTGGCTGGCTTGCTTACTGGGCTTATATGTTGTTTGGATAATTACTAACTCTGTTGTGTTTTAAAAGTATAATTACATCTGTAATTTTGGGGGTTTTTTTCCCACTGTACATATAGCATCCACTTTGTATGAAATGCAGTCTAAGAAATTTTAAAATAAATAATGCTTGCTGTTACTTTGGGTAACTGCATTCCATTTCTCTCCTTCAGGTAAGCAAAGCAGCGCGACAGGAAAAGCGTTTCCAAGACTATAATGAAAGGTGCATTTTTCATCATCAAGCAAGGGTGAGGATCACTATTCTTTAGTTGAACCTGCATCTTAACAACATACTTTTATGCATTGGTCATCTTAGAATGTTTAGCTATAAACAATTCTAGTCACTGAGAGCAGTAATATGTCATCACCTTATCCAGTGAAAAGGCAATTTAGAAAGATCGATTGCTTTGCTTCAAACCAATAAGCTGAAATTAAACCTTATTACTAGAAGAGAAAATGCCTTTCCACATAGTTTTTGCATTTTAGCAGGAAAGTAGGGCTCTTGCCATTTTTCATTTTGTTGTAAATACTCTGCAAGTAACCCTCCCCAGCTTTGTTTTATTGAATATTACTCTAGACGTTTTAAATAAAGGGACCATACTTTTCTGGAGTAATGTAGTAAGTAAGGGTGGACATCAGGAAAACTGATGTAGTTCTCTTCTATTTCAGGAATTTGCTATGAACTTACGAAATAGAGTTTCTACTGTCAGTGATATGCCACAGATTCGGACATTGACATTTGTTGTTGATGCCTGCAAAGTGCTGGAACAGGCACGAAAAGTAAGTCCCATCTCTCAGTGTATGCTACTTTTTTCTCTGGCATTGTCCTTTTCAATTCTGCTTTTTTATTTTATGCTTTTTATGGCACCACAAAGGGAGTAGAAAGTATAAAAGAGGATATCCAGAACATGTGCATAGAACTGTATTTGATGGTCAGCAGGTGAATGAAAGAGTGGAAGTAAAAGGATTTGAAAAAAAATTGGAATGGGGGAACAGTGTAAAATTAAGAGGCTAAAATGTTATTGCAACATGACATTTTAATTCATTAGAATGCAGAATAATAAGGTATGTAGACCTTTCATTCTATTCAAAGACAAAATAATATTTTGTCCAATTTACATGCAAAGTATAGTAATCATGATTGTGTCCTGATTTATTCTGAAACAATTCAGCCCTGGCTTTGATCTGAGATATGATTTTTCTCTCTTAATTCTTTCAAGATCATTTCTCTGCGAACTTCTAAATCCTTCCTTCCTTCCTTCCTTCCTTCCTTCCTTCCTTCCTTCCTTCCTTCCTTCCTTCCTTCCTTCCTTCCTTCCTTCCTTCCTTCCTTCCTTCCTTCCTGTTTATCTCAGTGAAGTTTTAAAATGAAATGCTATGGCACCACATCTTCTACATGAGACCCAGTGCTCCAAGTGTGCTCTGTCCATAGACTTATCATATTAGTTGCTGTGTTTTCAGTTCTCTTCCTAATAAATCCAGCCATGGAATTTGCCTGGATTGAAATTTTCTTTGAGCTATCCACAAAAATTCCAAGATCCCTTTCCTAATCAGTCACTGCCTGCTCAGTTCTCATTAATGTCTGTATGACATTCAGATTTTTTATGCCAAGGTGTATTACTGTGTTCTTGCTTACACTGAATTGCATGTATCATTTTAAGGCCAATTATCTAAGTTGGAGATATTTTTTTGGAACTTTTTGAATCCATGTTTTATTTTATTACTTGGACCAGTTTGGTGAAACATCAGATTTGGCCTTCTCATTCCTTACTTCTAAGACCTATTGATGATTATAAAATTAAAATGTAGTAGTCCCAACACTAGCTGGGGACCTCATTTTGAAGGTCTTTCCAATGTGAAGATTGTCCATTTATTCCTACTCTATTTTCTGTTCAGTTACCATTACAACATCTGTCCTCTTATGGTGTAGATGTTAAGGGTGCTCAGGAGCCTTTGGTAAGGGTTTGCATGAAATTTTTTTGAAAATCCATCAGAACCCTCTTTTCTACATGTTAATTGACACCCTCAAAGAAATCTAGGTGGTTAGTGAGAGAATTTCCGCACTGGTAGATAGTGAGATCATATACTACACTGTCCTTATGATACAGAAAATGCATTTCTTCAGGTGATAGTTGAGAAGAATCTGTACTGACTTTCAACAAAAACTCTCCAGAAGAGTTTTTCGTTCATTCTTAAATTAGCTTTTCTTTGAATTCTTGCTAGAAAGCCTTTGTCATTCTATGGATGTTCCATAATTATGATTATAATAGAAATAATACAAAAACATGGAAATTTAACCTAGCATTATCTCTCCCCACCCCCAAGCACCTATGCTTTAAACTTGAGCTATGAAATATTCTTTTTCTTCCCTGCTCTAAGTAGGAAGGTGGGACTATGGTCAAATTAGCTTCTTCCAACTACATGATTCTATTACTCTCTTCTGCTCTGCCATGCTACCCACCTTCCAAATCTGCTGCAGAGGAGCAGAGTAGTGGGAATGAGGGGTCATTACCTTCTCTCTCTGCTCCTGGCAGAGTCATTCCACCACTAGAGAGATTTTAACTGGAATCTGTTATTTATATGCATTATGATGTGTGATGTGTTTCAGGTGCTGGCATATTCCTGTGTCTACAGCTACTATAATCAAGACACGGAAAAAATGGATATAATGGAGCAACAATCTGAGAATCTGGAGCTGCATACTAATGCTCTGCAGATTCTTTTGGGTGAGCCATTACTGCCATGCAAATAACTGTTACTGCTTTAAGACAGGTTCAGAGAATACTGGCAATATTTGTAATATAGAGAGCATCAACTATCATAATAGTGTTTCATTATTACTGCCAATACAGATCAACTATGCTTGCAAGTTGTTCAAAATGCTGAAACAATTGCAATTACTGTGAGTTGATTATTTCTTCTGCACTTCTTTCTGTATCTTCATTATGGTGGCCAAGAAGACTTGTGTTTTATTCAATAAATGGTAAAGGCTGAGGAAGGTGGACATATGGATTATTTATGGATAAATTCTTAGTATCCAAACTAGAAAAATTGGGATAAGTGGAAATTTAATAATTTTGCATAGTTCTTCTAAACTGATCTAAAATTCATTGCAAGTGAAGTAGAATGAAAACTCTGTTTGCAACTTAGGACAATTTTGCTAATTCACATTTACCGTTTAGATTGTTAGTATTTAGACTGCAGCTTTACTTTTTTAAAAAATAGTGAAATACCGTATTTTTCCGACAATAAGATGCCCCCATGTACAAGACGACCCCCATTTTTCCAACCCCAAATTAAGAAATCAATATTTTAAAGATAGTGCAGAACACATTTTTATTTAGTAATTAGTTAACATTGACCTGATACACTCGGTGGGAGGAGGTCCAAACCGTCTCTCTGCAGCTCTATTCCATGCTCTTTTGCATAACTGATTCCATTCAAGCACGAGTGAAACTAGCTTCTCTCTGCAAAAGCCTTCCTCTAATTGGTTTGTTCAGCATCAGCTGACGCCAGTTACATAAGGCTCATGATTGGAGGAAGTCTGTTTGGGAGACAAGCTATTTCACTCGTGATTGGAGGCTAGCAATAGAAGGAAGCCTGCCTGCAGAGACAAAGTATGGGCAGTTTTGCCACCGTGCGGTTCTCTCCTTGCTGACTCCCTTGAATAAGATGCCCTTCAATTTTTAGGGTAAGGATTTTAGAAAAAAGTATCGTCTTATAGTCGGAAAAATACGGTCCCCCCCCCCCCCAAAGTCTATATCACTACCAACAAAAAGGATAAAAGTGTTAATACAGTTAAGAAAAGCCAATATTATAGTGATTAATGACTAAAATAAATTAAATTTGACAAAATGAAAACTAATAGGAAAACATCCATATAATAATTATAAATAAATAACTATAGATAATAAATATTTTCAGTTATTAAGCTGATTAAATCTGGACCACATAGCACTATAGTGTGCCATCATCTGATTTTTAGAATGCAGACTTTTCAGAATTAGTTAAACGCATATCCTGGATCCATTCCTTAAAATCAGGAAAGTAAATTTCTTTCCAATTGCATAAAATTATCCTCTTTGCCATATTGTTTTTTTACAAAAATGTATTGCAATTTTCTAAAAAATATACACAGAAAAACAACATAAAATAACAAAAGAAAAAGGGTAATATCTAACAAATTAGTTATAAAGTAGTAATACCAAAACAAACAAACAGAAAAGGTTAAGCAAATAAACAGAAAAAGAACCCTCCCAAATTAATATACTAAATTAATACAAATCACCTAAATATATCACATATTCACTCAATCATGTAATAACTATATATCAAATTGTGCATAGGAATTTGACTTTTCTTGAAAAATATGAAACTATGCTAAAGGGAAAACATACAATTTTTTAATTAGTAGAAAAAAATAGCCATTGCAAAAATAGATAAATTACACATTTCGTGAATCCAGTCTTTGATGTCTGGGATAACAGTATTTTTCCAGTCTCTCAATATAATTCTCTTGGCTATTCCCATGGCCAATATAATCAGTGCTCCCCAAAAATGGCCAGATTCCACAATTTTGGAATAATACTAGACAACCTGTGACCCGCTGGGTCATTGTTTCAGAGATATTTCTTTACCTAAAGAGAGAAACAGAATGACCAAGGGCAAAAAAGCAGTGGAAGTGTGAGCGACTTGCGACTTGCTGCTGGCTTCCCCATTGACTTTACTTGTGGGAAGCTGGCAAGGAGCATCAGAAATCTTCCTTCCTTCCTTCCTTCCTTCCTTCCTTCCTTCCTTCCTTCCTTCCTTCCTTCCTACCTACCTACCTACCTACCTACCTACCTGTTGAGTGGCCTGTAGTACGCACCCACAAAAATGTCATTATTGTTTATTTTCTCTTATATTTATTCAGATGCTTTCAGCAGGGTTTTTACCTTGATGTCATGAATTTCCATACAGGTGTAGTCATTCTGTACATATAATACCATTCCCTCCCTTTTATTGCATTTGAACAAATTATATGTTTCCAGTACTTCCAGTTATGAGTTCACTACCACCAGGTTTCAGTAGTACTAACTATGTCATATTCACCACCTGTAATATGACTTCAAGTCCCCCCTGTTTATTCCCATACATTGAGCACTGGTGTACAGACATCTGAGCCCTTTAGTGCAGCCCTTTTTAATTTGTCTACTACATCTCCTGGGGCATTCCTAAGCACTGCTTCCTTTTGCTATGACAATCAAATATCTTCAAACAAAGAATAGTTATGCTTCATTTTCTAAACATTCTTGAACCATTTCTTTATTTATACATTTATTAAATAAAATAATTTAATTTGACCCTGATAGACAAACTTCTATATGAGATGACAATTTCCATACTTTTAAGAATATAATTTAGCATCACATTCAGACTTTATAAGATTTCTTCCTGAGATTATATTAACATATGTTTTTAAGATAAAACAAGGCTAACAGAACAACACCAAATGATATGAGTTAAAAAAAATGTTAACATTTTTTACATATTTATTTTTTTATATATCAGATTTGTCACCACCCATCTTGTTAGAAAACTACTCTGGGTGGCTTACAGAAAAGATAAATATTAATTAAAAATACAATATAACAATTAGTCCTAAATAAATAATAAATATCTTCCAAGAAGTGATGGTAGCTAGAAATTATTAGGCTTGGGGAGCGTCATCAGGGTGCCAGCCACCCCCATGCCCCCATGGGGCAAGAAGAGCTTGGTTAAAGCTCTTCTTGCCCCATGCAAGCTGGCAGAACTAGGTCTTCAGTTCTTTCTGGAAAGCCAGGAGGGTAGGGCCCACCACATTTTTGGGGGGAGAATATTCTAGAGGCCGGGGGCAATGGCAGAGAAGGCTCTCCTCCTGGGCCCTGCTAGCTGACATTGTCTCACTGACGGGGTCTGTAACATGCCTTCTCTGCCTGACTGGGTGGGACAGGTTGATCTGATGGGGGTGAGACAATCCCTCAGGTAACCTGGACCCATCCCATGTAGGGCTTTAAAGGTAATAACCAACACCTTGAATTAGACCCGGAAGAAACTGGCAGCCAATGCAGCTCCTGCAGCAAAGGTGTTATACGTGCCATCCTTGGGGTGCCCAAGTTTATGTGGCCACATTTTGAACCAGCTGTAGCTTCCAGATACTCTTCAAGAGTAGCCCCATATAGAGTGCATTGCAATAGTCTAAATGAGAGATGACCAGGGTGTGAGTGACTGACCGGAGGGCCTCCTGATCCAGGAAAGGGCATAACAGCAGGACCCCCAGATTACGTACCAGGTCTGTCTGGGGCAGTGCAACCCGTCCAAAACCAAAGATGGTATATCCTCAGATGCAGAGGGGCCTCCAATCCACAGCGTTTTACCAGGGTTCAGCTGAAGCCTGTTGCACCCCATCCAGACCCCCACAGCCTCCAGGCACCACGAATGGGTGGTCACGGCATAAAAATCTAACATCACCAACATAAAAATCTAACATCTATCCCTTTTTAAACATAATTTGAAGGGTACAATAAACACAAAGTAATATTTCTGATAAATTAATTTCAGTTTATATCATGCTTATTTCACATTCTTTTTATACTTGGACCCATTTGTTCATAAGTACTTGGGCTGCAGTTTGAAAGTTGATCTGCTTTTTCTTTCAGAAGAGATGTTGTTGCACTGCCAAGATCTTGCTTCTTCCATTCGGTTGCTCAAAGCAGAACATTTTAATACTGGTTTAGAGTTGGTTCGCAGGATCCAAGAACGGCTCCTGTCAATTCTGCATCATGCTACTCAGGTAACAACTGCCTAGGCAGGATATAAATGGTAGTTAATTTATTTTTGCCAGTTCAGTATTTCAGCAAAAGAAATGTGCTAATATAATTAGATCTAGATTCTTAATGGTTCCATTTTCTTTAGGAGGGCGATCTCTGTTGCTATATCCTTTTGATCTTTATTTTGTTGCAGGATTTCAGAGTGGGATTCCAGACCCGACAAAGCTCTGAACAGAGGGAAATTAAGTTATCCAATGTACCTAATGCCACTTCTGCTTATAAAGAGTAAGTTTTTTCGGGGGGATGATGTGAACAATAAAGCCATGATGGACAGATTTCATGTTTCTGGTGAGAAGCAGTCTGGCTAAGGGTGGCCTAATGCAAGCATATGAGCAACTATTTAAACACATGGTATTTTTCGGTGGTCTTCATGTTAGAGTACTTTCTGTCAACCAGGAGATGATTTCCTTCTCCTGCATATAGAATAGCTTTATATTTTCTCCAGTGAGCCTGGTAGATCGGAATGTCAGGTATTTTAAATCGGTGACCTGATGCAGTCTTTGGAATAAACGAGGTGCTCTTGTGAGCCGCAAAAGAAGCCATGTTTTTGCTGTCCCTTCGGTGATATAATGAATTAATGTCATTTCTCCAGTTCTTGATGGAGTCAATGCAACAGTTACCTCATGCATCTCTTAAGAGTAACATTGGTAAAAACAAATGTGGAGTTGAATTCTGTTATATTTTAGAAAATCTGATACACTGATTGTGGATGCTAGCATTTAAAGCAGAGGCAGGCAGTCTGCATTTATGACCTATGTTGCTTTTGAATAGCTGAAGGCAGTATTTTATTTATTTATTTATTTATCTATCTATCTATCAAACTTATCCCCACCCGTTTCCCCCCAATGGGGGACTCTGGGTGGCTCACAACAGAATAAAACAATAAATAAATACATAGTTAAAATTTATAAAAAAACACACATACACAGAGTAAAAGGAAGAGGAAAGATCCAGGAGGCCAATGGAAGCAACACCGGGCCTCTAGGGGTCTAGCCAACCCCATATCTGATGATCTCCCTCCCCTCCCCACCCCAGGCCAGATGGCAAAGCCAGGTCTTCAAGTCCCTCTGAAAGGCCGGGAGTGAGGGGGCCTGTCTCACCTCCGGAGGCAAGATGTTCCAAAAGGTGGGGGCTACAGCAGAGAAGGCCCGCCTTCTGGACCCCACTAGTTGGAGTTCTTTTGCTGAGGGGGTCCGGAGCATGCCCTCTCTGTGTGATCGGGTGGGACGGGTTGAAATCGTGGGGAAGAGGCGGTCCCTCAGGTAGCCTGGCCCCATGCCATGTAGGGCTTTATAGGTAATAACCAACACCTTGAATTAGACCTGGAAGAAACTGGCACCCAATGCAGCTCCTGCAGCAAAGGTGTTATATGGAGCAATGGTGTTATATGGATCCTTCTTCAGACCCCAAAAATAGCTCGCGCGGCTGCATTCTGGACCAGCTGAAGCTTCTGGATACCCTTCAAGGGTAGCCCCATGTAGAGCACATTGCAGTAGTCTATCTGGGAGATAACAAGGGCATGAGTGACCGTTTGAAGGGCATCCCGATCCAGGAAAGGGTGTAACTGATGCACAACCCGGAGCTGTACAAAAGCCCTCTTGGCTGTGGCTGCCACCTGCTCTTTGAGCAGGAGCCGTGAGTCCAGGAGGACCCCCGGGTTATGCGCTAGGTCTGTCTGGGGCAGTACTACCCCATCCAGCACCAAAGATGACAACATCCTGGATACAGAGGAGCCGTTAACCCACAGCCACTCCGTCTTACCAGGGTTCAGCTGGAGCCTGTTGTTCCCCATCCAGACCCTTATAGCCTCCAGGCACTGCGAGAGGGTGGTCACGGCATCACTTACCCCACCAGGGATGGAGATATATAATTGAGTATCAGCAGCATACTGATGATACCTCATCCCATGATGACGGATGATCTCACCCAGTGGTTTCATGTAGATGTTGAAAAGGAGCGGAGAGAGAACTGAACCCTGTGGCACCCCACAGAGGAGGGGCCAAGGACAGGACCTCTCGCTCCCTATCACCACCGACTGGGACCGGCCCCAAGAAAGGAGGTAAACCAGCACAAGACTGTGCCGCCCACCCCCAAATCCCTGAGCTGTCCCAATAGGATACCATGGTCGATATCATCATCATGTAAATGGAAAGTCCATTTTTTTGCTTTTTTTTTGCCCCAATTTTAGGAAATCTTTTTAAAACTGTTTTATATTCAGTAAGCCTATCCATTCTTAGCACTCTATATTTCATTAGTTCCTTACTAAAAATCAGTAGAAATTCATACTACTGAATTCTAGCAGCAAAGTCCTGGGAGGCCCCAGGGACTACAGAAAATATGATTTGGGGTCCACCGATAGCTAATCGAGAAACTTCTAATGAGGAAAATCCTTACTGGCTCATTTCAAGCATATTGGAGTGACAGTCTTGCTTGGCTCAAGAAGAATCCTGTTGGAATTTAGAGGACTGCTGTAACCCAAAAGAGAACTGACACTAAATTTGTTTCTGCACAGGCTGGTTTTTGATGAAGGATCTGATTCACCTGATACAGATGATGGGGGCAAAGAGGAAGATGAGGATGAAGATGAGTATGTTCCAGAGTGGCAAGAGGAGTATGATGATGAAGATCTTGATGATGATGATATTTCCTATGATGATGAATCAGAGAATCTAGAGAGAGATTCCTTTTTTTTTGGAGATGAAGATGAACCATATGATTAGGGTTTGCCTCCAGACTCCCCAAATTCACCAACAAATTCTGGAGAAGAGGAACCTTCAGGCAACTTTGTCCCTACTGCATTCTGCTTCTATCATTGTCAAAAATAGCAGGGAGAGGATTTCAGTCAAGTGGGAGTCAATTATATGATCGTTTACAATGAAGGGCACTTTCTCTTTGAGATAGATACTTTGTGGCTGTTGGTAAAATTCACTGTGCCTGATTACACATGAAGTTCATTAGCCAAACAAACAAAAAAAGCTGAGGGGAAGTGAGGCTGCAGGACTGCAAGCTTTTTTAGGGAATAAGACTAGGCTCCAGTCTAGGAAAAAGTCTGACCATTGCCTCAACTCCAATGCAAGCTTCAATTTTAAGAGAGCACTGGATGTCATCAGTTCATGTGAGAGTTTGCACATCATCCTTTCCCATATTTCCTGTACCTTATTGCCCAGTGGTTACTATTATGCAGAGGTTTTATTTGACAAATATTATTTGAGATTATTATTTTGCCCAGCATTAACTTAAAATTCTAGAACATAATAGCAATACAGCCTTATTTATGAGTGCCAGTTCAGTCAGTTTTGTTCTCCAATAGTGATTCATACAGTAAATACATGGAAGCACTAACATGTGTGTATGTACACACACATGCAATGTCTCTAAGAGGCCTCTTGTCTGCCAGAGCAATTCTCATTTCCATTCTAGCACAGGCCCAAAACTATGAACGGAGATTTTAATTTCATTTCAATATAAATTGTTCTGTAAGATTCAGTGCACAGGGACAATGGTACTCTCTAATTAGTGAAAAGGCAACTTAGGTCACTGAATGTGCCTGAATCACTTGAATTGCATCTCAGCATTTGTGCTAAGATTGTGTGTGTGTGTTTGTGGGCATGCGTGCATTTGCACGCTTGCATAGAATGCTTGCCTATGAACATTGGTAAAGCTTTTTTTTTTTTTTTTTCGTCCCAAATTCAGTTAAAATGCCCTGCTCTGGCCCTGCTGGATAAATCTGTAGGTTGCCAATGTTCTGAACTGAAATGGTTTTGTATTTTGTATGGAACTCTTTCACGAAGAGATCTTTTCTTTAGTGTTCCTTTGCCATTTGGAATGCATTCTGCAGATGGGATTTCGCAGGATGTAGAGGTTTAGAGGGTTCATATATATAATATAAATACATATATAAATATATGTGTGTGTGTGCGTGCGTGCGTGCGTATGCAGGAGCTAAAATTGTTCAGAGTATTATGCTTTATCTTTTCTTGAAAATGAAAAAGAACCCAGAAATTATACAACTTCTGTTTATGAAATAAACTGGTTTTCTTCTGTTGCTCTTTTTATATGCTTTTCTTTGATTCTGCTTTCCACACTTTTGCTATCCTTGTTTCTTAGGGCCGAATAATGTTAAATGAGGATGGGAAGGTTGTTGCTGGGAGAAGCCCCATATAATCGTGGGAGTATCTAGTTAAAGGAAATATTTGCCATGATACCCTTTTCTCAGTTTCTCCAGCTCAGCCCAGTCCACCCCAATTCTAATACTTTATGGTTTACAGAGAACAGGAGAACTTGTGTGTGCAATGTCACAATATCCATCTTTATATTCTAGATTAGAGCAAGTATGGTATGTAATGGTATGTGGGAATGACCTTGTGACACAGGAGGAAGAGCTGCAGATTAGGCAACTATCATGTAAAAGTCCACAAAAGCAGATGGAATGTGGGAAGTGTTTCACAAGGGACCCTCCCTAGTTTTCTGGAGAGTAAAAGGAAATGAGAGGAGGAATACTTTCAGATTTGCAAAATTCTGTTAATGTAACCTTACAATAAAGATAGAGCTAGTATTCATTGTCGTACTTCTTGTCTGGACTATCTCTAAGGGCTAACATGGGTTATACGTAATATCTAATTTGACCCAAAATCATTTTTTAAGAAAAAGAAAAATAGCATAGTCTCCAAAGTGGAAACAGTTGTGGATGTCTATCAGTTATAAATTATGAATACATACTTTGTTTATTTTAATTGTGGATACTGAAGTTTAAGTGTTTTTAATTTGAGATAGTCTTCATGCAACATTTCTGTTCTCTGCTTTTATATATGCCATAGCTTTAAATTCACTGCACCAGCAAATTTACCCATTATTATCATTTACTGTATGTCTGTATATCACTTGTCAGCTTTTAAGGAGAGAAAGCATGAGTGATAGCCAGAACATGCTTTTGAAGTGTTTCAGAGAAAAATATATATAGCTTGTGCATATATATAAAAAATTAGGCATTGTAAAGGTGCTCTTAGTAATCTCCCCCCCCCCCTAAAAAAATGGATATATAGGATATTTGGAGCTGGGCACAAACATTTGTTTTCAGCTAACAAGTCAGATGCAGGTAGTTCTTGACTTATGACTACAATTGGGACCAGAATGTCTGTTGCTAAGTGAGGTGGTCATTAAGTGAGTCATGCCCAATTTTATGACCTTTTTTGCCACAGTCATTAAGCGAATCACTGTGATCGTTAAGTGAATCACATGGTTGTTAAACAAATTCGCTTCCCTCATTGACTTTGTTCTTTGAAAGCTGGCTGGGAAGGTTGCAAATGGCAATCATGTGACCCTGGGACACTGCAACCATCATAAATACATGCTGGTTGCCAAGCGCATGAATTTTGATCACATGACTGCAGGGATGCTGTGATGGTCATAAGTGTGAGGACTGTTCAGTGCCGTTGTAACTTCGAATGGTCGCTATACAAATGGTCATAAATTGAGGACTACCTGTAATACATTTCAAACTACCAACATCGATGAAACTTTGAGAGTCATTGGCTAGATTTACACATGCTAAGCCATAGTTCATTAAATGATGGTTGACTAAGACACACATGGTTTTACACACCTTACAAAACCATAAGCCATATTTACAAGCCACAATGTTCACATGCTGCTCAAACTTAAATAAGCTACATTAAATTTGGTACAATGTATGAACTCAGCCCCTTAATTGCTTGGTTGAATACCACTGTTTTGCTGAAAACCAGAAATACCACTCCACCCTACAAAAATGATGCCCACAAAATACCCTTAGTTAAAGATAAGATGGTTCAAGAATACCCTAATTTGGCAGTCTGTGAAGAGGAAGCTAATCCATACCTACTAAGACAAGACAGGCTTAAATACCATCACTTTGGGGTCTGGGGCTTGGAGTTCAGAGGCATGCAGACCTGAAACTATTTGCTGGCTAGGCCAGTATCTGGAAGAAGACACCAGAGCAATTTCCTACCTCATCTGAACAGTATGGTTCGGGATGTATGGATCCTTTAACAAAAAGACTTTGAATGGCACGTGAAATGTGCTAGCAATGATACCAAGAGGGTACATGTGAAAAAAATACCTTTTATTGGGAGCCCAATTCTGGAGAAGATAATGAATGTATTTTTTTAATTGGAAGGAGAGGAGCAATCATCACCCATCACAGGAAAAGCAATAGACTTCCACCTCTTGGGGAAAAATGATCTTGCAATGATGTAGCCAATTTTTACAATCAACAGTGAACTTAATGGATGCCCACATGCCCACTCTGCCCAAACCTTGTATTTGCCCAGTCCTATGGCTGTGTGGCTGCATATTTGTCCTTCAGCCTCAGATTTTCATCCCCTTAGTCTCGCCTTCTTTTTAGTTATGTTAATTTAATTTAAGGTTTTATGTGTTGTGAATTGCCCAGAGTTCCCCCATTGGGGGGAGATGGGTGGTTGAAAAATCAAATAAATAAATAAATAAATAAATAAATAAACAAACAAACAAACAAACAAACATCAATACAGTGAGATGGATTAAAGAACAATATAAGTTGGTTTCATAGAGTCACTCCAAATGTAATAGTTATTTCAACAGGCATTGTTGAGAGATAAAAGCTATCCCACCCCCCACCCCCCAAGAATTGGCAAACAACTTTCATATTGCTGTCGAGAAAACTACTTGGAGTATCCATGAAATTACCTGGAGTTGAGCTAGTGACCTTATTTTATTTTACTTGGGGGATGAGGAAGGCAACAACCCAGGTTCGAAGACAATGCAAAATAGACATATTCTCTCTCAAAGCCCCCTTGTTTGGGTGAAGGTGCATTCACGATCTCCATCCAAGAGATGCAGGGGGGGGGCCCCCTGAAATTTAAGAAATTCTGTAAGTTCTGAAGTAGCTGGGAGCAATTAAAATACTTGTCCATGTTTGAGTGGACCGCTAATTAAATGTGTTCCATACCTAGGAGCTATTGTGTGTGTATATTTCCTGCACTGTATTCTAGATTAATAGTAATTTAAAGAAAATAATGTGTTAGTAAACATGGTCTCAAAGAATGCCTGCTTCCTATCCTTGAGTGAATTAAATTCATATGCATGAAAAACCCATGAAGATAAGATTTAAATGAGTTCATACAAGCAAATGGTGATGCTGCAGAATGTTGCTCAGTTAAGGTAGTCAAACTTGCCAGGTTGGACCAAGAAGCTTCACAAGGTTACACTGGGAATACAAAAGGCAGGTGACCTGAGGACAAAAGGTGCAATAATCTCAGTGCCTTGCATGTAGAACAGAGAACTAATGTCATTGTCCCTTGACTCTTACTTTTTCCATCTTCTTTAAAGTGCTTTATTCCTGTAAGCAGAGTTTTTTAAAGAGAAAACAATGGTTTCACTGTTCTGTGGCAAGCAATCCATTTCAAAGAGGAAAAAGTTGTGTACATTGTCCATTTGATGATCAGACATTTTAGGAGACATGAATGAGAAGAGACTGAACAGCAGAGCCTCAAATATTTGGCATACACTGTTCCTGGTTAAAAACAGTCAAGAGGAAGGTGAGGACTGCATAATACTTGCAACTTTTTGAAAAAAACCTCGAGCCTGCTTTGAAGTTGTGTTGCATGTTTCACTTCAGAAGTCTAATGAGCGGCAACACACTGTTGTTCAAAGGAGACTTTGTACGCAATCAGATAAACTGTGATTTGTATATGCATTCTAGGACTGCTACAGTACTGAAAACAGATTTCAGGTTAAGTGTATGATCACAAGAATAAAAGCGTCATTTAAAATCTTTTGAGGCTGTTTCTGTCATAAATGTGAAGAGTTGATTACACATTTCTTTGCTGTTTTATTAAAGTTCTTAAATGTAATAATATCTGGAATAGTTCTTTTTAAAGCAAACTATGATTCAGACTTAGACAAAATGCAGTTAATCCACATGCATTAATCTAGAATAATTTACTTAACCTTACATATACAGTATTCATTGCTTAATTACTTTCTCTTTTGTTAAAAATGAGACACAGAGTAAAATCTTCTAGCCTATGTCAGAATTTTCCATAATGTCATAGCTAGTTAACAACTATTTTCCTGTTTTAAAATGGATTTAATATGATTTTAGCTTTTTTCTTTTTTATTATGTTGTTATAAATCTTGATACATTGTATTGTTTCAGTACAGTGATGTTTATACAATATTAATTAACAATTATTGACATTCTATTATTTAGATAACTTAGAGTGTTGGAAACAGAGAAAACAGAGATAAGTATTCTATCAATATTAATTACAATTTAGGATGTTAATATCACAAGCATAATTATTAGACTTTTTCTTCCAGAGTTGAATATAACATTGAGAAAAAACTGCTGTGAATTGTATCAAAGTATTTGCTGTATGATAAAGGTTTCAAACTTAAGCTGATTATTTAGTATTAAAGTAACCATTGTATTATTACTTTGTGTGTGACATACATGTTAATAAAAGGAAAAAATAAATGAAGCAAATTTAACAACAATTAAAATACCAAAAATAGAAAAGGAAAAGGAAAAAAAAAACCTATTGGGTTTCTGACTTCCCCCTTTTTATACATCTGCTAATTTACAATATTTGTAGACATTTAGGCCACCTTAGAAGACAGACTGTAAGTGATTATATTTGCCATGCTGTGTGATATATTATATGTATGGGAACTATTCTTGCTTAAATTTGATTAAACTTCGTTGTGTATATACACTGTTAGTTTTGCCATTGGTGCATATTCTCCAAGTTTGAGTTCCCAATCCGATGTTGTCGGAATTGTATCTTTTTTCCAATGTTGAGCAGAATTTATTCTCCCTGCTGTAAGCATATATCTCATTATATTAAGATGTTTCTTGTTGATTTTTTCTGAGATTATACCTAGTAAGGAAAGTTGTGGCTTCATTTCAAATTTAAATTCCAAAATTTTCTGCATTGTACTATGTAGGTCTTTCCAGTACCCTTGGTGTTTTTTTTTACATGACTACCACATTTGGTAAAATGTTCCTTCTATTTCATGGTATTTCCAACATTTATGTATGATTTGTCTATCTTAGATATTATTGATGGAGTTGTATACAATTTGTAGAACATTTTGTACCAATTTTCCTTTAAGTTATAACTTGATGTAAATTTTGTAGACTTAGTCCACAATTCTTCTCATTGTTGTGTTGAAACTGTTTGTTTAAAATTTAGCATCCATTTGTTATACAACTTTTTTGTTTGTTCTGTCTCTATATCATATCTAGGTAAAAGTTTATATATGCACGTAATACATGGGGTTGGTTTTGTATGAGTGTTTCAAATTCTGTGTTTTTTCTTAATATTCCTTCTTCCTTACTGAGACCTGATTTTATCCTTCCAGCAATTTGTAACTACATCAACCATGTTCTTGCTGTGTTTTTAATCTATTCATAGAGTCTGAGTGAACCATATCTGCATATGTAATTACATTTTTCTTGCTGTAATTAACTCCAACATGAAAAACATTTGAGGGAGAAGCTAAAACTGAAATTGTTGGGCTCATTATTCCTTTTGTAGAATTTCATACTTTTATTGAACTTTGCCTTTTTATGTCTTTTTAAATTTTTATCCTCCTTTGTATCTCTATCCCATAAGCATCTGTGAAGTCCATTTGCTAAGTTGGCCAATGGACTTTTCCAGATGCTTTGGGTTTTTTTTTTAATGCTTTTTAATTTTTTTGCACACATTTCCTTGATTGTCTTTTGTTACCTAGTTTTATTGCAAAATAAAAACTTCAGTTTAGCTATGGATACAGGAATTGGGGACATTATAATTCCCATAATTAAAAATTATACTTTTATATTTATCTATCTATCTATCTATCTATCTATCTATCTATCTATCTATCTATCTCTGGCCCATATAATTTTTAAGTGCATTTAATAATAATGAATGAGTTATAAAAATTCGTGATGGATAAAATAAGGAAGTCGGTTAAGATAAACTTTTGTTCCATAGGTCACCTCAGCAGCAAAATGCCTAGGAGTGGGTTGATGAAGTATTAGTGCCAGGTGCCCACTCATGTGCTGGAGGGATCAGGGTTTTCCAGTTATCATAGGGCGATCGTATCTGGTCAGCAACAATCCAGACGGGATACAGAAAATCCTAACATTTTGTGATGGTTCGGATTTTTGCAGCCCAGACATAATAGCCCTAGTTATCTTAAAACGCGCGCAGAAAGCTCGGAGTGTTTGAAGAAGGGTTCAGAGCGGTGCACAGTACATGAGGCACTTCATGTAACGGCACACGCACCGTTGGGAGGCAGCACTGTTGCAGCGCGTGGAAGCCACCGGAGGTCCCGGAGGAAGCCGGCAAGGTGGGGCGGGGCGGCGCTGCGCTGCGGAGGCTGGAGCTGATGTCAGGCGCGGCGGCGCCCGCTGCTGCTTCTGCGCGCAGTGCATTGTGGGCGAATCCCGCTAGCAGAGCCGCCGCCTCCTCCTCCTCCCTTCTGCCGCCGCGGACCCATCCCGAGGCCGGTGCGGGAGGGGGGAGGATGCTCCCGGGGCGGCCCCCACAGGAGGAGGCAGCTTGCCAGACAGTCCCAGGCAGGGCAGGGAGCTACTCGCCGGTGCCGCACTGACTGAGGGCAGCTGGTAGAGGATGCACCACCCTCACCAACGGCTGCGGCAAGGACCAGGTGAGCGCCGAGGGAGGGGCGGGCCGGCCCACAGATTGGGGGATTTCGAGGCGGGACCGCGGTCCCGCCACCCCCTTAATCAAACACTTGGGGGAGCGAGGAGGGGGCTGGGGCCCAGGAGGTAGGGCCGTGCCTGGACCCCTCCTCTGAAGTGTGGCCTAGTGGTGCATTTTGGGAGTTGTAGTTCTTCTCTCCCCTTCGAGGGCGGGGGAGACAGGAGCCTCAGTGTGGCGGGGATCTAAGCTCCCAGGATGCCTCGGGGCGGGATTGACGATATTTTTGGCCAGTCGCGGTTCGGAGCAGCCTCTGGGTGGTGGATGCGAGTGGCAAAAGAAGGAGGCGAGTTTGGACAAACTGCAGTGCAGGCAGAGGGGGGAGGTGAGGGGCGGGGCTTCTCAAGGGCGGGCCGCGTGGTTTACCTGAGAGATGGGGGCGGGGCTCCGATGGTTGACTTTTATCGCCTTGGGGAACCAGTAGAGGCGAGGGTGGAAGTAACGGATCTGTCTGGGCATCTTTTAGCCATGGTGGTGTAGAGGGAGAACATGAGTCATAGAATGATCTGAGTTGGGAATCTTCCCGGAGCAGCTCCGGTAAAGAGACCATACAAAGTTTGTATATGGAAGATGTGCCCTCTTCGAGGAAGTGGAGCTGTATTTCTTTCTCAGTGGCTTTGGAAATTTTCAGGTACTCCAGAAATCATAGGGCCTCTGCTTTTGGAAAGCCTACATTAACTTTACGAAAGAAAGGAGTGATGATGAGGCCGCTGTATGCACACTTCTGCCTCCTCAACTCTGCTTATCCCTTAGATATTACTGTAGAAGCATGAGGCACATGTGCCCTTGTATATCATTTAAAACATACACTATCCTTTGGATTTGTCAGTAGGAGCATCTTTTAAAAATTATTATTCCTGACCATTTACACAGACTGATGCTTTAAATATATGTTGAATGCAATGGAAAGAATAGATATGTTTCAATTTTGCAAAAAGGCTGGGATCTGAGTTTAGGAAATTATGGTGGAGTGTTAAATGGTAAACTTGCTTAGATATGGTGACTCCCCCCCCCCCCCAGTTCCTTTAAGTTGTTCTTAGGGAGGAGGGGTGCAGACATGAGAAAAGATGACAAAAAGGCTTTACAACTTGAGCTGAATAGATAGCACAGTTCAGTTTGGGATGAAACTTTTGAGTATCTGATAACATAAAACTTTTATGTGGCAATCATGCATTAGTCGCAGGTTCCTCATTCTTTTAGATTCAAGTTCTGCACTTGCAAATGGAACTTTCTCTTATTAGTTCTTATTCCATTTTGTACTTTAAACCATTGCTATCTTCTTTTTTTCTTTAGATCAATTTCAGTTATTCTTTTTTATCACTAATCTTTTGTTCATATTATTATATATCAGTTTTGTTTTGAGTGGTTTCTAATTTGCCACCTCCTCTAAAATATGATATTTTGCTACACATATATCTTTCCAGATACAGTAGTTTACAGTGATACGCAATCTAGTCACTTCTTAAGTTTTGAATGTCATGCTTCTGCTTTTTGGGGGTGAATAGTGCATTATGTTAAATACTGATAATTTTCTTGCTAGATTCATATATTTCATGGCATACTCTAGAGATCTGCTCACTGTAAGAACATAACTGGTTCATGGATCCAAATATACCAAATGACTGTCAAGCTGAATAGTGATTTGAGATAGCAAAAAATATTTGTCAATAATATTAGTTCAAACAGATTCTGACACTGTTTGGGAACATTGATGCTGCATGCTATAATTGGCACTCTTATGCTAGTGTCCCAGGATGGCGTTTCCAGACAAGAAGGTAATTTAAAATAAAATTATAAATTTTATATTGTTATAGAAATCTCAGGTTATTAACATTTAGACTACAATGCAGTCTAAATGTTAGACTAAAGTCCAGTCTCAAAATAATTTTGTAAAACTCTAATACATTCTAAAATGATACACAAACTGAAACTATCAGATTAGGACTATATCTTTCTTGAGATTATAAGAAACTGTGTTCTATAGAGGAATATCAAACACAGTATTATCTATGGTGAGTAAAGGTGGCCTTCTAGAATTTTAGGCAGAAGTTTCCCCAGCTCTGTTGGCAAAGTCAGGGGCCGAATTTGAAAACCTTTAGATCTGAAACATGTATTTTACCTATGACCTGCAACTTCTAATAACTGGAAGCTGATGCATTAGAACATTGTACTAAAATTAATGTGTTTACAATGAATATAGAGACATTTTCTCTTGTTCCACTAGAAGGTGGGTCCAGTCAATACAATTGATTGGTAATGAATGTACATCAAAAGGAAGTGCTACTGCATAAATAACATCAAATTTGATGTCATTCAGTGATATTCATTAAAATAGATGGCTTCAAAAAAGATTGGCTAATGTAACAAAATGTAGGGTATCATGGAGCCAGGTGATCTAGTGAAATAATTACTCTACTTTTTATCCAAAAGTTTATTGGCAGTATTTTAATTTTTATTATTTTATTTTATTATTTCTAATATAAAATCAGCTGCCACAACTCAACTAAAACTTATACATAAATGCTAGGTGGTGATATATGTCTTTCTTATGTTTTAGGAACATAGACATGCAGTATTCCTTTTCCTAAGAATTAATCTTAGGTTTTGTATTTTTACTGCTTTTACTAACCATCAACTTAAATTATATGTATTTTTTAAATCTGGTTCATATCCTTTAGTTCTTACTATCTGATTATATCAAAGCTTTAATATTATTAAAGCTTCTTGCCCCTGTTATTTCAGCCCGCCCCACTTGATCTGGCAGAAGGGGCATGTTGCAGACCCCACCACTCAAGGAATTTCGACTGGTGGTATCTAGGCAAAGGGCCTTTTCTGCTGTGGCCCTTGCTCTATGGAATGATCTTCCTCCCGAGGCGTGGTGTGCCCCCACTCTCATGGCCTTTAGGAAAGGTGTGAAATCCTGGCTATGCCAGAAGGCCTGGGGGCTGGATGGGGGCTTGCATCAGTGGAAGTGGCTTGTGAGGTAATTGATTTTACCACCACCCCTGTCATCTTGAATGCAGTATTATGTATAGGGTTTGTTTTTTGTGGATTTTAATGGATTGAGTATTTAATTATTTATGAGGTATTTTAATTGTTTATAGGTTCTTGATTTATAATTGTAAGCCGCCCAGAGTCACCCATTGGGGGAGATGGGCAGCATACAAATTTAATAACATACATACATACATACATAAATGGCAGAGAATTGTCATTTTTGGAGGAACACCTTGTTAACTGACAAACATAGTAGCTAAGTATACTAAAGAGATAATTGACCTGGTTGGAGGGCTGGGTTGAACCTGCCATCTTCCCTGGAAGCCATTGGGAGTAAGCATTTGAATAGGGAAGCCCTATCTCCTGACTTATTTTCTGCATACAGGAGGGAGTGGGCTTTCTGCCTGTGAGAGCATTGGTAGGATTGTATTTTCTCATTATGACCTATATCCTGCTTTTCCCCTTTAAAGGAAGGCAAAGCATGTGGATACTGGAGCCAACTTATGCTTCTCAAAGGGAATAGATGAGGCTTGATGAAGATAAAACTAGATGTAGCTGAGGGGCCTTGGAGCAGTGTGAGGGGTCTTAGTTGATGTCTAGAAATTCCCTATCCCCAGTATAAGGGCTATGTGGTAAATTCTTGGATGAAAAAGAAGGTTTCCTAGTACAAGTAAATTTTAAGATGTGATTTCTGTAAAATATATGAATTGATTGTTTACAGAGATCTGTATTAAAAGTTGACTTGCATGTGGGAGTTAAACTAAACATGTGAAGGCCAGTCCTGATAGCCCTCTGTATAAAAGGCATTATTGCAAGGTTTATACCTTTAATCTGAGTCATTTCCTTAACACAATTTCTGTCTCCTCAGGTGGTACTAGAGCCAACTCCATTGGCATTAATGGAGTTTTTTTTTTTTAATGTTTGTATGGAGAAGGTATTTAGCAAAGTAAATGTTTTACCCCCTCCTTGTTGTTTACACTACTGTAAACAGAATTCAGAAGTGGAGTTGCATGCTATACATTTATTTATTTATTTATATTTCAAATTTTCACTGCCCATTTCATTGCCCATTTCATGCAGAACAACTCTTTAATACACGATATGATATATTATTATATAGCTCAATAATAGTAACAGTTTCTGGGATCTTACCTAGCACAGCTACATAATATGCTTTAACTGAAGATTTCAAGGATTAGATTTGGATCTTTTACATGAAAAACCTGTGAGTTGCCACTGAGCTGTAATCTCTTTTACTAATAAAGATAAATAGACTTGAGACCTAAGCTATATCACATATGATTGTAAGCCACAATATAGTTTAAACTATATTATGCTTGGAATATACCTACTGAAATCAGGAAAAATAGTTCTGACTAAAGATCCTCATGATAATAATGGATTTCGGCTGCTAAGTTTCTAAAAATAATATTTCAGAGTTGGGAAATGTGCAAAATAATTTGACCAAGGTTTTCTACCAAATTACAGTTTTTAATGTTACAGAACATGATGTATAGTCATTAACTGTATTTAATATATTTCATTTACATTTACACTAAATTAGTTTTTTCCCTTCCAATCAACTTTTACTTGGGACCATTTATTTCTTGTGGTGCATAACTCAGCATAGTTCTCAAAATACTAAGTGCAGGCTGCAGCCAAACAAGAGTACATCCCCCTAAGCTTTATAAAATCAAGCATGATGTAAGTAAAATATATGTATGTATGTATGTATGTATGTATGTAAGTAAGTAAGTAAGTATTTTCTTCTTATAATACTAGGTCTTACAGTCATGCCAAGGAGCAGAATGATGGAAGATTGAAATCAAATAAAGGGACATATTTCTTCACACAGTGCATAGTTAACCTACAGAAGATACAAATGCAAAATACAAATATGGCCTCTAATTTGAATTTCCTTAAAAGTATGTTATTGAACAATTAAGGGAGAATGAGACTATTAGTGGCTAGAAATTATGACTAAACATTGCCACTAGTTTCAGAAACAATAAACCACTTGATATCAGTTGCTAAAGCATATGAGCAGGAAGATGCTATTGTGTTGGCTTCCCATTGACATCAACTTGGCCACTGTGGAAAGCAGAATACTGGGCTAGATAAGCCCTTGGCCTGATCCAAGATGGTTGTTATGATCTTGTCATTGTTTCTGGAAACAACTCCATAAATTCAAAGCTGTATTAAGAGAGATAAATATAATAACAACTAGCCTGTGCAGAACCTTGAAGAGGCACTTCACTTTGATTGTGCATTTGATGAAACACCCCTTCAGTGTTGCTCTGCAAAGCAACTTCCACTTCTAAGTACTGCAGCGGTACCACATTGAAGCAGCCACTTTGCTGGCCTTGTACACTCTTCTGTGCATTTCTGTTTTTTTTTCCTGCCCTCTTTGATCCTTTGATTAAAGGTATTTGTGGTAGAGTGCTTTGCTTTCCCACCTTGCAACACTGATTAAGTGATTGCAGTTGAAATGGTTCTGCAATATTTTATTCATTTATAATACATTTTATACTGCTTACTGTGTAAGCATTTTGAAGTGGCGCCCTGTAAGGCAGTGTACACTTTGAAAATGATGTGAAAGGAGTGCTTTGGACCAAGCACTAGGACCTCAACTGTTTATTACAGCAGTCTCACTTCTTTTTTTTCAGGCTTGAATCTGGTTCAAGGATATTTGATTTCAGCATGTTCTAGATGTACACCTGCACAGATTCTTTTCTTGGTGACTCTTACTAAATTTATAATATTATCCTATGTTGTCTGTGCATAGGTAAAGTTTGCTGAATTCCAAGAGAAGTAGACATGCATAGGAGTGGGTTGTTAGTCAATCTTATTGAGGCTTACATTCTTTAACATCAGGGCAGGATCTCACAGTTTACAGAACTTCCTTCTCATTTTCTCAGACTGATTGTCCCAGTGATAGATTTGATTGAAAAGTGATGTTCTTTTCACTTAAAATTAATCTGTGGGAACTACTATGTTAGTTTACAGATAAAAACAACTGTGTTTTTCACTAGTACTTTCATTTCTTGTGTTACCAGTTCTGAATGATATCCTGATGCTGCTCTTGATTGCTCCTCAGTGAATTATTTGTCGAAACCTATCTAGGAAAATTGTATTTTATGACCTTGGGCCAAGTAGACAAAATATTTTTATAAAACAAACAAAAAAATTAATTAGCAGGTTTTGAAAATTTAGGGAAGTGATGGTTGAGATGGCAAGTTTACATTGTTTTACAGAAATGCCAGTTTCACAATCTATTTCTCCTGAAGCTGCAGTTGGGTGCATGAGGGAGTGTGTTATATTTCTTTATATGAAGCTCATAGCAAATTTGTGTGGGATGCATTAGGAAGACAAGCTTCCCTCTTTCAATACTACTTCCAGAAATGTCAGAGTAGTTACTTGTGGCAGCTAAAAGATGGAAAATCTTAGTCATGAATTTCAAAATTCTGTTACTTTAACCTACAGCAATAAAGAACATTCCTGGAATCCATGCTGCTTCTGTTTCTTGTCCTTGGCCTACCTCAAAGGGTTGACACTAATAATGAAAACTTGTCAGAGTTTCTGTCTGCCTCACCTTATACCAAACAAAATCAAGGCAGGGCTATTTTGAGTTTCTTTCTCATGCTTTACACTTTCTCAGGACTGAGTTGTCTTTTCTCCTCACTTAACAGTTCATTGGTCCCTTTCCAATGCCAGATTCTTCAGGCAGGTCAACAAAGATGTGCTCATGAGGTTATAGTCATTCTCATTATTCCAGTCACTAAGATTAGTTCCACAGGGACCTAATCAAGTCTGTTTCCCCAAATTTTGGAATTGTCAGAATTGGTGGTTTCAACAACTTACGTTTAGACTTTAGATATGTTTTACTAATCATTTTAGGGAGTGAAGACTTTCAGTGTATAAACAGATGCCACTGAGTTGGGTTCGATTCCTGATGACTATATGGACAAATGAGCATCTTGCCTTAAATATTTAATTTATCATTCTAAAATAAAACATTTCATCCAAAATGTTTCAGAAGTGTTTTGGGAGCACTATTCATAGAAGGTACATTAGGATCTCTCATAAAATCCTGTGAATGACTCAGCACTTGCCCAATAAAATCTTGCTCAGGAGCACCTATAGATGCTCTTGGGAAAGGAGATACAAGCATTCTGTAGTACTTCTTTGTAGGGCTGTGCAGGGATGCAGAATTGAAGGGGAAAAACTGTGATTTGAAGTGAGTGAGAGTGCACATGTTGCATTGGCTAGCACCTCCTTAAAATTGAATAGATCTTTTTCCTCGGCTGCAGCAGCCTTGTGATTCCAGGAAATGATGCAAATTCTTTAATGAGTTGTTGACAGATGCTGTATGAATGCCCTGCATACGCTGAATGATCTTTTCCTCTTTGAATCTAGATTGCTTCTCAATTCTACTTTTCTTTGCTTTGGGTGTATCAAAGCATCCGCCAAGATTCTTCTATGATTGCAGCGGGATATAAATTCAATAAATAAAATGTATGTCTCCATAAGCATCTCTAGTTAATATTTTAGTGGTACATTGGGGAATTCATCACATCCCCAAAGTAAAATTTTGATATTAGGAAAATAGCAAGAAACAGTATTTCTCAATTCCTTGTGTATCTATGTAAAAGCAGATGTATTTCAATATCTGATATGACATTTCAGAGCTAATGATGTTGGTATTATCTGAACTATTGATGGAATGTACGTTTCCAACTTTATACAGGCTAAGAGTATTCTCCCAATCTGTGAATTTTGCATTTGATTTTTCCAGAGCCTGGACCCTGTGAAGTATCAGTAAGAAATTTCTAAGGGGAAATCCTTTCCTGGACAGTTCAATGAGAAGCAGACATCCCAGAGGACAGGAGGCCAATCAGCAGAGGTGGGGACTGCAGCTGTTATTTGATCAGAATTTTGTTATTTGATCAGAATTTTGTTTGAGAAATATTTATTTTTCAAATGCTTATTTGAAAAATAAGTATTTTAAGATGAAGATAGAAAGTAGACTTCAATCTTTACTTGCTGCTCTCCTCCTGCTTGTAGAACTCGATGCTAAGATTTGAAATATTTTATCAGTATTAAATGTTTTGTTGTCAGCATTAGTTTGTTTTGTGCTGGTTACATTTGCTCCTGTGGCCTTTAAAATAATGTGTGAGTCAGAAAAAATAGTAATCGTAGGAATAGAAAATGTAATTGAGCTGTCTTGATGCCAGATGGTAATTTCAGGATATACCTTGCCTGTATTTCATATTGATAGTTGATATAATATGGTAGTTAATGTAGGGTTTGGCAATGTGGCTAGTGCCAAAGAGCCTGCAACATCTATAGATGGCATCTCTTGTGGAGAATGTGTGTATATATGTGGATGCAAGGATGATATTTTGACCCAATTTAAAATTATACTTATATGTGCCCATGCTATTGCATAATGGTGCCTGGTGCTGAAAAGATTGCTGACACTTGAGATAGAGTTTGGATTTGGACTGAGGACATTTGATTTCAAATCCTCACTTGGCTTTAAGACTACCTAGGTGCCTTGGCCATTCAGGTTACCGTATAATAAGGGAAAGTTGAGTAAAAATATCTAAAGAAGAGTAGCATGTAAATGTGAAATTTGTCTTGTAATTTGTGTGTGTGTTTGTCAGGGAAAAGTCATGAAGATTCATCTGCTGGAACCATAATTGAGGTTTTTTTTTATCTTCACAAGTTTTCAGAGTATTTTGGTTTTCCTTAGTTCCTCTGTTGTCTTTTTCCTTTATGTTCTGTCCAAGTAGAGAAAGCATTGCTTTGCATTTTAGGAGGATGTATAAAAGCTAGAGTCTTGGCTTAGATCCTTGCAACTTTCTGCTGTTAGTCCCCTTTATTTTGAGAGGGAATAAATCCTATCAACATCCATTCAGCATGCTAGGAATTTTCACTCTGCTCTACAAATAGATGTATAAGGTTTGTATTAAATATTACACTCTTTAGAAAGTAATACTTGGTCCAAACAAGTTGAAGTAAATGTATATGGGCACTGTACTCTTTTTTAATTGTCAAATAACAGGTATGGTAAACAATCTGTTATACTGGTGGAATCATGGTTTCCAACAACTTGAATAAATATTGCTTATTCTAATTCATAGGCTTCCTGAGGTGAGGATGTATCCTGAAATAACCTGGGATACTGCAGTTCTTCAGCACAAAACACTTTAAAGTGTTTCACAGGACCTTTAGTAAGATGGTGAGAGTTTTCCATAGCTTTTGTTTGATGAATGGAGGCAATGGAGCATTCTGAAGAGATTTTGGATGTTACTTTCTATACTTTGGCTACAGCAGACTTCAACTGAGTTTTAACATAGTGTTGAACACCCTAGACTCCATATTTAAAGCTTTTATCCTAAAGATACAGTGGCAAAAAATGTTCTACCTTTCTTAATTGTTTTGAGTTTATAATTATGTGATTAATTATACAGCTAAACAAATTCAAATTCATTACAGTGTGACTTGACAGAGAGCTACTAATTATATAAAACAGGGTTATAACCTGTATTTGTTTAGCTGTCCTTGATATAGGGGGCATCAGCTGATTGCTGTACTGAAAATAATATTCTCCAGAGGTTTTTTATCTCAACTTTTTTCCTGCCTGTTCTATTCAATTGCCTGTTTTAAGCTAATTATTTCTATTATATGTGGTTTCCCAATTTAGTTCCTAAAGAGGCAACTGCTACTAATAATCAACAATGGTGCTAGCTTTCTCACTAGGCTACTAGAAAAGCAAACAATTATAATAATACTTTAGTGTTTTGTCTGTGTTTGGCTTCCTGTAATACATTAGCTGATGCCAGGTAGAGAAATAATTCTAAGATCACATGAATACAGACAGGCATATCAACAAAAGAAGTTGCAATGAAAAATAGAAAACCAAAATTATACTGAAATTTCCCTGATTGTGTCCTAAGGCAGGAATGGAAAACTCAAATGGGGCTGCATTTTCTAGCTAGCAGATGACAGGGGCCATATCCATAATTGGTCACCTAAAGTTAATTTTATCTCAGCTAAATGAATATCAGTTTTCTAAAATCCATCTTCCATTACCTCTATTCTCTGAAAGTATTTATTGGATTAAATATATATCTATATCTATATATTTTAGGTATGGAAATCTAGGATTGGTGTGTCTGAGAGAAAGGTTTTAAAAGACTCATCGTCCAAATTCTCTTCCCAATGTTTGCCTGCTTTTCTTCCTGAATGCAAGAAATATTGTTCAATCTGCAAGCTTAGCTTTTGAAATGGCAGGGTGCTTGAAATGCTAAGCTGGGTGAATAAGTATCCACATCCAATCTTTGATATGGCTAGCTGGGATTATTACAAGAATGCACCAAGAGTATAGAGAATAAAAAAAATGAGCAGGATATGCTCCATCATGCATTAACAGCCCACTGGCAACTCAGCATTTTTACACTATTCAAGTGTATTGGAATTGCTGGTCCTGAATTGTCGGAGGCAGATAAGGTTGCTGGCAACTTTGTTGGAGATTTCAAAGGGTGCGTTAGACTCGAGGACTTAAACTGATATTCCTATATGCTAAAGGGATAATGTTGATAACTTGCTAGATGTTATTGAGCTAAGAAAAAGGGCATACTCCTTCATGCTTTAGGTCAATGGACAAAAACACTATAATGACTTCTTTTTAAAAATATGCTTAGGTTCTTGAACAGTTTGAATATGCTCATACTAAATTGTTTCTAAGATTTGGTTGGCCCAAGCCAGTCTTCATGGGTACGTGTGTGTGAGAGAGAGAGAGAGAGAGAGAGAGTTTAGTAAACACTTCGGCCTGGTACATACGTAATGCTAAGTCAGGATTTTTAACTATTTTGTTGAACAAGATATGCTGGCCTAATTTGCATATAGAATATGAATAATCAGTTTACACATCAGGCTAAACCAAAAACAATCAAATCACATTATTGCTTAGTGTTAGATATGAAGCAGGCCAATGTGTAGTTTTTCTTATGAAGCTCTTAAGGTACAGTGCATGTGGCAGCTTAGTTTCATGAATGATTTTCTGTGTGGACTTCCAGTCAGTGCATAAAGCAACAGAGTCAGTAAAGTGATTTTTTAAAAAAGAAATAACCTTAAAACCAACTTCCTTTATTTTCTTGGTGTTGGTTTAGTACTTGCCCTTTTTGTCAATGGGATACAGAATTGAAAGCAGCTGCTTTGACTTTACAAGTATTTTTATGTTGGGAACAAAAATATATCTTATTCTGACTTTCAAATGAACTGAAACAGTGACCAAAATAATTTTAAGAAACAACAAACTACAAGCATTAAATTCAGTTCAAGCAATGGCAAAGCAAAAATGCTATAACCCCAGGAAAATAATATTAATAGAAAAGTTAGTCACGATAATTAAAAATGTGAGAATAGTGCTATTAGAGAAGCAGAAAAGAAGTAAGCAGCATTTGGCCGATCTTGCTTGAGCTCAGTAGCTGAACTGTTCAAGCTCAGTTAATATTTGAGTGGGAAACTATCAAGGAGTCACTGGGAGTTGGGTAGTGTACAAATTAAGTAAGTAAGTAAGTAGGTACATACATATATACATACATACCAGGAATATAAAGCTAAATTGGGAAGTAAGAAAATATTCTGGAAGAAGACAGTGGAATGGATGTGTCAGTGTAGACACCTGAAATCAAGATGGACTCCAGGGCATTTTTATCTCTTTTTAATTTTTTCTTTAGTTTAGCTTTAGTTTGGTTCAGCCTTAGAACATATTCAGGATTAAGATCAGTTGGGCTTCATTGGAGAAGAATCAGTAGCACTGATGTTCCTACTGGAAAAAACATGATCATCGTGCCTCTACAGTTAGGCATTAGCATATGTAAATGTGATCTTACATAGTTGCATTTCAGATGCTTGATAGAGTGATTACTGTATTATCAGTAGAAAATTATATCATGTTGATTAGAGTTTAAAGTGGTAACCAGCACTTGGAGTAATTGAATAGGCAGCTAGTATAGAATAAAACAATACTGGAGTAAAATGCTCTATAAACCAGTCTCTGCCAGAATCCTGATGACACTGCTTTGTATAAGAATGACTCAGTCTTCCCGTTCCTTCTCAGTTTTACATTTCCATTTGTCAGCTGCAAAATAGCTTGTTGGTGGTTTGCTATCTTTTGGAGTATAGACTTTAGAGGAGCTCTGTCACTCCAGTAAGTTGCTTGCTACTACTGTATCTTTTCTCTGAAACTTCTATTTCTGTAAGCTTTATACTTTATTTCTCTAAGCTGCCTGGAGTCACTGTGAGTGAGTTGGGTGACCATATAAATTGCTTTAATAAATAAATAAATAAATAAAACAAATATATTACAGGAAAAAAGATGGCTGCTGGCTTATTGGTGATGGAAAATTCAGTACATGCTTTCACTATGAGTGGGAGTATTTTAGTCCCTGAATTACCATTTCCTAAACTCTGATTGTTATTATCTGTAGAATTCTGCACTGGTTGAAATGTCCAAAAGTTTATTAAGGGCAGTCCTGTGGCAACATACCGTATTTTTCCGACTATAAGACGATACTTTTTTCTAAAATCCTTACCCTAAAAATTGAAGGGCGTCTTATTTAAGGAAGTCAGCTGAAGAGAACCTCGCTGTTGCAAAACTGCCCATACTTTGTTTCTGCAGGCAGCTTCCTCCTATTGCTAGCCTCCAATCACAAGTGAAATAGCTTGTCTCCCAAACAGACTTCCTCCAATCATGAGCCTGATGTAACTGATGTCAGCTGATGCTGAACAAACCAATTAGAGGAAGGCTTTTGCAGAGAGAAGCTATCAGCACTTGTGCTTGAATGTAATCAGTTATGCAAAAGAGCCTGGAAATAGAGCTGCAGAGAGACGGTTTGGACCTCCTCCCACTGAGTGTATCAGGTCAATGTTAACTAATTACTAAATAAAAATGTGTTCTGCACTATCTTTAAAATATTGATTTCTTAATTTGGGGTTGGAAAAATGGGGGTCGTCTTGTACATAGGGGCATCTTATTGTCGGAAAAATACGGTATTACAGGAGTCTGGAGATTTTAAGAATCTATAGTTTAGGCATACATTGTATTTTAACTTGTCTGATGAGCAAAATAAGATAACTTTATCTTTATCTGCCTCATAAACAATAACTATTTTGGAGCTCATTGATCCACAAAGTTGTGCAAAACAAAACAAATTAAAGCAAATTATGGTTGCTACACAAATTATCATGCAATTTTGGGGAGCTTGTGTGGGAAGCTGAGCAGTTGGAGAACAGGTTTATTTTATTTTTATTTATTTATATTTCAAATTTGTGACCGCCCTTCTCACTGCAGAGCAACTCTGGGCGGTTTACAATAAAAAGAATAAATATTAATTAAAATGCATTAAAATACAACAAAATTCCTATATAAAAATAAATAGCTTCCAAAGAACTGATGTTAACTAGTTATTAGTTAACTTATTAGACTCAGGGAGCGTCTTCAAGGTGCCAGCCACCCCCAGGGTTTGCTATATCCCTTCTTGCCCCATGCAAATTGGCAGACCCAGCTCTTCAGCCCTTTTCGGAAGGCCAGGAGAGTGGGGGCCTACCTCACCTCTGGGGGAAGAGTGTTCCATAGGGCGGTGGCAATGGCAGAGAAGGCTCTATTCCTGGGCCCCACTAGACGTTATTTTGCAGATGGGGTCTGTAACATACCTTCTCTGCCTGACTGGGTGGGACGGGTTGACATAATGGGGATGAGATGGTCGCTCAGGTAGCTTAGTCCTGTGCCATGTAGGGATTTAAAGATAATAACCAACACCTTGAATTGGACCTGGAAGCAAACTGGCACCCAATGCAGCTCCTGCAGCAAGGGTGTTGCATGTGCCATCCTTGGGGCACCCAAAATTGCCTGTGCAGCTGCATTTTGTACCAGCTGTAGCTTCCAGATACTCTTCAAGGGTAGCTCTATGTAGAGCGCATTGCGATAGTCTATATGGGAGATGAGTAGGGCATGATTGACTGACCGGAGGGCCTCCTGATCCAGGAAAAGGTGTAACTGGCACCCAACGTGAAGTTGAACAAAGGCCCTCCTGGCCACAACTGCTACCTGCTCCTCGAGCAGGAGTTGTGAGTCCAGGAGGACCCCCAGATTCTGCACTGGGTCTGTCTGCGGCAGTGCCACCCCATCCAGAACTAAAGATGGTAAACTCCTGGATACAGAGGAGCCCCCAACGCACAGCTACTCTGTCTTACCAGGGTTCAGCTGAAACCTGTTGCACCCCATCCAGACCCTCACAGCCTCCAGGCACCTCGAAATAAATAATGGTTCCCTTCTCCATTATTAATAGCTAGCATCTTTTTCATCTCTTCTTACCATCCTGTGCAGAAGATACTACACAATTAAATTTTAAAAGAAACTTAAATGGAGCACAGGCCTACACCTCTCTATTTATGGAAAATAATTACCAGTCTGATTTCATTGTTCACTAGTTTCTTTAACAATTCAGAAAGCATGTTTACAGTGAAGAGTTTTAACTTCTTTCAGTTACTTGCTTTCAAAAGGTAATTTATTTTAAAGCATCCATGCCAAACAATACAAACACAGTTGGTTGAGCTGGTAAATTCTTGCTTTCTGGGTCAGTGAACACCATCCCAACCCAAGCATTGGTTGCGGGAGCAGGAGCAATGTGCACTTCTGCCCTTGCAATTAGAGCTTCCCTATTACTTTTGATGGATTAGGTATCCCCACTGAAAGAATGGGGAATCCCACATGCTAAAAGAGTCTGCACATATGTTGGAAGCTATTTCGCTTTTGGATTGAAAAACAAAGCATTTTTAAATTATTGAAACCAACAATTCTTGCAAATGTATCCAGTTAACATTTCAGTGTCTATTCATTGCTGATAAAGCATTTTATGATACATTCTTCCATACCTTATCATTGGCATGAGAACTGCAACAATCAGAAGAGGGTAACTATAATTTTTCTGTTGCACATGTTCATTTGTTTTTAAAAAACATCAAATATTTATAACATTCTTGAATGTAGTTACATGTGTAATACAGGAAGAAATAGATGAGACAGTACAATGTTGCCTTATTGTAAATCATGTTTTGAGTAAACCTGTTGCAGTCCTAGTGCTCTTTAGATTTGTTATCTGCTTAACACATGTGAGTTTTGAGAGTGGAAAATGTAGCATTGCAAGCTTGATTTTCTTCTTTATCCATTGGCAGTATGTTTCTGATAGTCCAAATAGATGAGGTTATATTAATAATTAATATACTATAATCAGTAATTAGAAAAAACACTGTGGAGTGAAAAATAATGCAGTATAATGATTAAGATACTTGATTGGGACCAGGAGATCCAGGTTCAAGTTCCCACTCAATGACAGAGCTTGCGGGATAACTTTGGGAAAGCCTCTCTTGCGTATCACATTGTAATATCCTGAATCTTCTGAATATGCTTTTTTCTCCTGTTTGGCTATCTCATGAAAATAGCATTTTTATCTTGGCAATCTGAAGTACTCTGTGGCTCTTCTTGAATCCATCTATGTGTGGTATCTGGCAAGCCTTGAGCTAAGTGTTTAAAGAATAAGTCTCTGGTTAATTCTGCAGTATCATGTATATCATTAAGATAGTTATGGCTCTTGCATTGTTGCTGGCCTTCTTGTTACCACTCAGTTACTGAGTTGCTGGCTTTCAGTTTTCCTGTCCCTGAGCACTGAAAATCCTGCATGGTATAAGCCAGTACCTTGTCCACTATTTTTAATTTTGTGCTGCTGTTTCACAGCATGGTTGCTTCTGCTCCTTTGTGCATGAGGACAGATGAAGAATTTTTAAAGAGGGCAGTTGCTTGAGCCAGCCAGGCTTATTGCAAGCTGTGCTCAGTCCTGAGGTGAGTTTGCCACCTTAATGCTACTGCCAATTGCTACACATTTGGCCTATTATGATCTGCATTAACTCTTTTGTGTTTCCCCCCTCTCCTTTTCTGTGTTTTTTCTCTTCTTCCTAGATAAATGGCTCATTTAAATTGGGAGCTGCTACTAAACTATTCTCTGGCTGGCAAATGCAGTGCCTAGCAGCTGCTATCAAAGACGAACCAAACATGAGTGGAGGAGGGGAACAGGTTGACATTTTGCCGGCTAACTATGTGGTGAAGGACCGTTGGAAAGTGGTGAGTGTATTCCTGTCTCTCTATCCTGCCAATCCCATCTAAGGAGTTTTACTTGAGTCGTGCTCTGAATTAACTGCTGCCTTGGTAGAGACATTGTCTTCAACACAAGATGAGCAAACCTAAAGGCTCATGGCTGCATGTGTTCCCTGAAATTGTCTTTGTAGTCCATGGAATCTCTATCTCACCAGAACTGTCAAAATTCAGTAGCATGGCTTGCCAGTGCTTTGAAGTAGGAAACTCATAAAAGCTATAGTATGTCTTAATAGAGGCTTAATATAATTAACATAAACAATCAAAGAAGTCCTTGCAAAACTTGGGCGGGGGGGCAGGGCAAAAAATCCTAGTCCTATTCAATGTAACGTGGCCTGATCACTTTGTATAATCATTTTGTTCACCATGGTTATTGTCCTCCCAAACAATGTTATGTAAATTTTTCACTCCTGCACAAGAAGCATGTAGATGATGTGGGTATCTGGTTTCAGTGATGTTTTTAATAAAACTTCATGAGAACAAATTGTGAGCTGATGACCTCATTGTAACATGTTCTGGATGGAACCCTTTTGAATAATCAGGTTTAGTAGGTGCAGAACAGGTAAGTTTCTTAACCCTTCCACCCTAAAACTGGAGATATACAGCAAGGACTGGGAAATTATCTGGCATGCAGCAACTTATTTCCTGCTGTCTTGTGGCAGATTTCAAGATGCTGTTTTATACTTAAAAAGTTCTTCATTGTATGGATACATGTTTTCTATTTTGTACCATTATACTCCCACATGTGAAAAATATGTATTCAGGGCTCGCTTTAGGCTTAGACTGAGTAGGCAGTAGCCTAGGTTGCCAAAGCTTAGGGGGTGCCACCCCTCTTTCTGAATCATTCTAAAAATGCAAATCTTCATATCAGTGGGAGTTGGTGCCATCAATCAATGTGCCCTTGAGCTGGCACTCTATGTACTTAATAGTGCCACCATTGAAAAATGGAAACAGTGGGCTTGTACAGCAATTACTTCTGGGTTGCTGCTCCATTATCTGGTCATTTTGATCATTATCTATTTACAGTTGTTTTCGTAAAACATAGCTACAGCCTGATAATTACATTATGTCAAATTATTTTAAAACGTTGTTTTGCTTATTTTATTTTATAAGGAGGACCAGCAACAAAATGTTGCACTGTTGAATGCTCCTGTTCAGGATTCTATTCCAGCATCCCCCCTCCACTTCTACTTCTGGCTTTCCCCACAGGGATAGATCAGGATTCCATTCCATGTCCATTGAGCAAGTTCAGTCCTCTGGGTCTCCTTTTGAGTTTCCTCCTCCTTAAGATAATGGGATTAAAGAAGTTGGAAAAGGTCACTTTAGGTCATTGAATCCAGCCCACTGTGCAGTGCAGGAATCCAAATTAAAATGTCTTACCCAACAGAATATTTGTTGTTAGGTAGCATGTTATATTTTTGCAATCCAGAATTCCCTAGAGTTTGTGGATACTTGTTTCTTGTCTGCAGATAATCCCATTTTGATTACATAAATTTCAATACCTGGAGAATATGTTAACTGTTTCTATGTAGGGAACTTCTTGTCTTCCAGAAGTTGCTGAAGAATAATTCCTAGCATTTCTCAAAACTGGTTATGCTGGATGGGGCTGCTAACAGGTATAGTTCAGTAATATCTGCAGGGCCACTGACCCTGATACACTAGAATTACATACTAGGTAAATTAGGGAAAGTAATGACTACTTCATTTTCCCTAATTTGCCAATTATGTAATTATCTACATTAATATTTCCTTACAACTGGAGGCTCCTATATATAGGGGTCTTCATAATGTTGCTATGGCATGGGTATATGTGTCCAGTGGTTTGTGTTTTTGTTGAGCCTCAATGCAGTTTTAGTTGGTTTTGGTTTTAATGTGATTCTCTGTTTTTGTTTGTTTGCTGCCCAGAGTTTCTTGGATAGATGGGTGGCTATATAAATTGGCTTAATAAATAACATTACTCTTTCAAGCAAGCAAAAGTAAAACTTAATGTCCATTCATAAGTACATTTCACAAATTCTAATTCTTGTAGAAGGGCTAATGGTGTAATAGATGATACAGATGGCCACTTTAGTGGCCCAAATGTAAATCTATTGCTGCAGCTTAGCTGTATACATTATTCCTGAACCTTTTCTGTATAACAACTAGTACAGCAGGCCTGTGCTCTCTCTGTTAGTGCCTTTTATATATAAAATCTCAATTTTGAGATGCAGATATCTGAGACATTTTCCAGATTAATCTGCAGCAATGTAATTGTATCTAGATTTGCTTTGCTTTCCTTCCATGCTATTTGTGTGGCTTCAGAATACTGAGGAAGTCAACTGCTAATTTGGTTTTCATACTTGCTATGAAGGGCTTGGCAGGGAGTCAGTAAGACCAGCTTTTGTTGTATTCATTTATCCAATGGCATATTGAATTAAACATAGTATTTTTGCTGGGAAAGATTGATGTGCTAAATATAGTATCTTTGCAATTACAAATTGTGTGCTCAGAAGATATTAGTTTTTCAAAATAATTTAATGAAGATGCAGTTCCTTACCAATCTGTGTTATGCATGTACATTTTAATCTTCCTTTCTGTCCTCTTTATCCTTCTCTTGCATTGTTTGTCTCAGGTGTCTTATCTTTCTAAAAAACTCTTTCTGTGGTATTCAGTTTAAGTGCTATATTTCTATGTGAAAATTATTGGTGCTTACATGCACACATCACTGGGTCTTTATACAGGTTTTAGTCTAATTGTCAGGACAATTACAGAGCTATAGTTAGCTTATTGAAACTAACAGTATTTTTGTGGTGGGCTTACATCATTGGCAGACAACATGGGAAGTCTTAAGGAAGTTGGTGGTAGTCAGGGGCAAGCTATGTGGGATAATGGAAAGCAGCCAGCTGGAATGTTCATTTATTTTCTCAAGTCATAAATGATGGAGCATTGGGCAGATGGTGCTGTTGTGTCTTCAGCGAGCTAACTATAAAATGTCCAAAAAGGTCATGTGAAAATGATATAGTTTGGATGTCTTAAAGTGAAAATGTAAGTCCTCTTGTCATTTCCTTAATAGTTTATTCTGGAAGTATTCCCAATATGTTGGAACCAATCAAGCATCATGTGAAGGGTCCATCACCCACACGAACCCAGGGTCTACGGATAGAGACAGGTCTTAAGGGCTAATTTAAATAGGGCTAAGGTGGAGGTCATATGAATCTTGGGGAGAATGGTGTTTCAGAAAGCAGGCACCATGACAGAGAAGATTGTACTGAGCATTGACTTTAACACTCTTTTGTTAATAATGATTGCTACTCCATTTCTGGTTGATTGACTAACTGATTGATATATTTGCAATTTTGAGCTTTCCTTTTGCTTCTGGCATATCAGAAGCTGGATGAGAGCCAGTTTGGTCTAGTGGTTAAGGCTCCAGGCTAGAAACCAGGAGACTGTCAGTTCTAGTCCTGCCTTAGGCATGAAAGCTGGCCGGGTGACTTTGGGCCAGTCACTCTCTCTCAGCCCCCAATGTCAGGCTTGAGCAACAAGCTGTTTGATCAATTCCTGTCACAACCAACGGATCAACATTAGGTTGATCCAAAAAAATAAAAAAAAAGCAGACCCTGCACACATGGGGAAAACACTAAGATGAAAAAAGTATATATCAGAAGCTGGACACCCTTTTGGTTTTAATACAGCTACATCATAAATACCAGTGTTACTTGTACATGCCTTTTTCCCCAATAACTTGTTAGGTACCTTCTGACCTGAGGGATTCATCATATTATGCAGACATTCTCCTGGTTGCAAAAATCCATATGGTTTTCTTGATAGAATAGTGGAGTGGGGTCCATATTCTTTTGTAATGGATATTGGAGAGCCAATTTGGTATAGTGGTTAAGGTGCTGGCCTAGAAACCAGGAGACAGTGAGTTCTAGGCCTCCTTTAAGCATGAAAGCCAGCTGGGTGACTTTGAGACAGTCACTTTCTTTCAGCCCAATCTACTTCACAGGGGTGTTGTTGTCAGGAAAATAGGAGGCAGGAGTATTAGGTATGTTTGCCACCTTGAGGTTTTTTTATATATCTCTGTGTGTGTGTGTGTATGTGTGACAGGGTAAAATCATCATCATCATCATCATCATCATCCCCCAGTGAGGCACTACCTTGATGTGGTTTTGGGGCTTGCATGCTCTGAGGAGGATGACAGCTATACCAGAGGTTCAACCATACTGGTCTCATCAAGAGGAGCCAGACAAAGAGTGTCTGTCCCATAAACAATATGGTAAGACATAATTACAGAAACCTATACTAGATTGGTCGTCTCCCAGGTTGACAAGGACTGCGCTACATGTTCTAGTTCCTGGACATCTGGTGACAAGTGAGCTACAAAACTCAGGACTGTTGGCTGAGCAACCAGGGCCAGCAGCTGCAGGACTACTGGAAGAAAAGTTACTTACCCGTCGCAAATATACAAAGACTGAAAACAAAGAAATAATGATTTGCTATTACAAATCAAGTCCAATCATAAGATGATAACTGAAAAGAATGGACCAGTTCTGGAAAGAGCAACATCCAGAATCAGAAATAACAGAACAGAAGTTAGCAGATCAACATTGATTTATAATACGAAATAAAGTATTAACAGAAGTAGAATTGGAAGAACTGCAAAGGTCTATCCAGGACAAAGAAAATGAAGCCTTGCCAGAAGTAGTTCAGACAGTAGAGACAATCCACGGGGGGTCGGTAGTAGAGGAAGCCAGCATTGCTATGAAATCGTTCTCATTCTCAAACCATTCCCAAATCTTTCCTCTGCCTTCTCCTTTGAAAGAACAAAGCCCTCTAATTAAAAACGAGGAATTGAAACAAAGAATAACTGAGCATCTAGAACAGCACAAAACAAACAAACAAAAGAACAAAACAAAACAAAAAAACCAGAATAAGGTTCCCTGTATTGAAGCTTGTTACAAAGAAACAGCTAGCACAAGTATTAAAAGATGCCAATACTGTTTATCAAATATAAGCACCAACTCACTGCAAGAAACAAATCAGATGATGTACAGCACGGCTGCAGTTATAACTGAATACCTTGGATGCACAATCAACAAACAAGAAAAAAAGCCAAACAGTGCACCACCAAAATGGAAGATCAGGTTGGAAAATAAGATCAGCATGCTAAGATCAGATGCAAGCAAGCTAGAACACATGAAAGAAAAGAAGCTGAAGAACAAGAAGACCAAAGAATACCTGATCAAGAAATTTCACCTAGAAACAAGGAAGATCAAGGAAGCACTGGAAATAATAAAGCAGCAAATAACAGCCATACCTGGGCATCCTTCAGGCTGACAACATCAAGCACACTGAAGTCAAGAAGAAGGTTAGTAGCGAATACATCAGAAGAATGAAGATCTTAAAGTCCAAACTCAGTGGAGGAAATACCAAGGCGATTCTAGTCATTAGATATACAGCTGGAATAGTGGACTGGACTCAAGCAGAACTAGAAGTCCTGGATAGGAAGACCAGAAAAATAATTTCATTTTATCCTTGATCAAATAAACCAACTTTATATTCCTTCCTTTTACTTCTAACGGTCTTAATCTTTAGTACATTCAAATAATGTCGTAGAATTTGATTTCTTTTCTTCTTTGTCCCTTCTCACAATCCCTTCTTTAAAGCTTTAACAAGCCTCTTTTATAAATCCAATATAAAAAAAATTATCCAGGTCACTCTCGGTTTATTATTTGTATTTCCCTTTTGATTTTTAAAACATCAACTGGCTTCTTTTGTATGTCCAGTGAGACATCCTTTTCCATGTCATTCTTGTAGTCTGTTATTTGTGGATCCACTTTCGATGCCATCTCTGTCTTGTCAAATAAAACATGTTCCTCATCTGCCATTTCTTCGGTAACATCTTTTGGACACAGTCTATCCATAAAAGCAAACATTGCTATTGACACTGTTGATACTAATTTCTGATTCTATTTTTCAAAAGTGTCCTTCAATATTTTCAATGTTAAAATATTTTGCATCATTTTATACATTTCAGTTAATTAGCTGTTAATCAGATTTGTGTATTTTTCTCCTTTAACTAAAATCTTTAGTTCTTTCTAGTGTCCAATTTTTAAAATTATTTATCTTTATTTTGTCTTGCAAAAGTCCAAACAAATCTATTTCCCACAGGAAGGATTCTTTATAATTAATTCCAAAATCTTATTCCAAATTTATCTGGACCCTTAATCTGTTTATAACTTTCTAGGATCAAAGTCTTATTTAGCCTTTTGCTGTTTATTTCAATTTAAAAAAAAAATTCTTAAACTTATGTTTAAAATTTTCTTTCATTAAGGATTGAAAGAAAACTCACCCCACGTTTTCAGACTTGTCAATCCGAAGGCCCCTAATAGCTTAAAAGTAGTTAACAAGCAATTTCCAAAGGTGATTAGAAAAGGAAGTTTGTGAACTTAGTGTCCTTTAAAAGGCACTGATTGTAGTTGCAAGCAAGATGGCTATTCCTGTCATCTCCCGGTGCTTAAAACCCACTGGGGACTGCTGTGTTGTGGTCTCCTCATGAAGAGCAACTGTTTAGAGCATATGTGAGCAACCTCCCATCCTCTCCTTGTCCAGAGAGGTTCCGAAAAGCCGGTCTGCTCACCTGCTCTTTGTTCTTCACTGTGGTTGTCGGCTCCACTTTTTGTGGAACCATCTTTAGGCTGCCATTTCTTCCTCCGGAGCCATTCCTTTTAATGGCTCCTTTTCTGAATTGCCTGATTCCTTTTGATTAAACCTCCTTTGTGATCTGCTTTTTTCTCCAAATTTAATTCTTATAGTAGCTTTTTGTTCATTGTAAAGTTTCCCCAGAAGAATAGTAAGCGGCTTGCGCACCTATTATTCTTAATGTATTTCCCATTCTGGCCTTGCTATGATTGTTTACATAAATAGAAGTACTCCTACTTATTCTCTTTTTCTTTCCTTTATCTATCTTATGTTAGCCTCTGATCTCATGTCTCTCTGGCTTTTCTCTGCCTGCTTATTCATTTGACATTTATTTTCCCATGTATGGCTCTCTTGTTTTTTCTTAACACCTGGGCTTAAGAGATGTCCTCTATTGTAATATTTATGCCTGTACTCAGCAGTTTTTCTGAGTTGCCAGCAACTGTAGGCTAACCCTTAGTTGGTCATGACCACTCTTTGCTGTAGCTTTGTATGCTTTGTATTCTTTTGATCTGCTCCTGAGACAATAATTTGTTTTCTGGAGTTTACTGTTCCTGTGCTTAGAACCTGACTATGTGATTTCCTGATTTTCTGGCCACCGACCTTGTTTTTGTTTTGGACTCTTTCTTGTTCTTTCTGTTTGGCTCTGTGCCTAAGAGAAGTAATTTGTGATCAACATAAATAAGACAGAATGGACAGCAGTAATTCATGGTCTTTTTCTCAATCTGCACCTGGAAATGTCCTAATTAACTGTATTGTGCTTCTCTGTAATCTGTTTCATGTTATGTAATCAATATATAATCTGGTCTTGTGCACCTGGTGATGCCCATGTATAAAGTCTGCATTTAACTTGCTTAAAGCAAGTATTGGTAATAAACAAAGCATTCTCTTTGCAAAATCTGTATCAACCTACTTCTTTTATTATTGTGTTTACTCAGTCCAAATTTTCCATAATTCCAACTTTCTTCATTTCTGCAGCTTTTGCATTCTAATAATTCATTACTAGTACAACTGGATGTTGATGTTGCATTTAGCATCTCTTGCATTTTGCCATAGAATTCCTCAGTGTCTTTCATCATTGCATCTGTAGTAGATGCATATACTTGTATAGCATTGATGTTCATTGGATATCCATTAATTAAAATACAGTAAATATGATCCTGTCATGTAGTGAAGGTTATAGTCGAGCACATACTTAACACTGCCACTTCATACCTCTGTAAGGCCTCATGCTCTAAATAATGTATCATGTAATAATCTGTTTTAAAGTGGTTATTCTGGTTCACCTAAGTTGACTTGTTTCTATGACATCTAATTTAGTGCATTTATTTTTTTTCTTTGACAATTTCAAATTTTCCTTCTTACATTCTTCTCACATTCTATTTTTCAACTGCATAGTGTCCTTGTAAAATGGTGAATTCCCTAGGTCTGGCTATGTCATCAACTCCAAATTTGATGTTTTTCTCCAGTGACTAAAAGTAATTTCATCATCTGGACTCAAACTTGTTTAAATGTTTCAGATATACCCATATAGATTTCTTGGCAACAGTAGAGAAGTGGTTTGCTATTGCCTTCTTTCTGGTTTGATTTTTGGAGTCTCTTTTTCTAGATGAACTGGTTTCCCTTATGACAACAAAGCCCCACCTGCCCTCAACCTGCTGTCGATTACAGGTTGTCCTCGCTTACCAGCCACTTGTTCAGTGTCCATTTAAAGTTGCGACTGTGCTAAATGAGTGGCATTGATGACTGGTCCTCAAAATTCTGGCCGTCACAGCACCACCACAGTCATGTGATCGCATTCTGGGCACTTAGCAACCAGCTCGCACTTAAGATAGTTGCAGTGTCCCACAGTCACATGATCGCCATTTGTAATCTTCCCCACTGGCTTCCCACAAGTAAAGTCAATGGGGAAGCCAGCAGGGAAGTTTGCAAGTCACTCTGGTAAGTCACCCTCTCAGCCTTCCTGCGCACTGTTCTGTGTCCTCCTTTCCTTGGCCTCCCTGTGCTCACACAGACCTGCACCCTCCTTCCCTCGGCCTCCCTTTACATTCACGCACCTGTGTCCTCCTTCCCTAGGCCTCCCTTCACACACACCATGCCACACCCTCCTTTCCTTGGCCTCCATGCACACTCATGCTCTCCTTCCCTCTCCTTCCCTTCCCGCATTGCAGCACCCCCCTCCCCCAACTCATGCGTGGCCTGCACTGGGCCACCCAAGGCCTCCCCCACCCCCCTGCAGCACCTCCGCATTTATTTATTTATTTATTTATTTATTTATTTATTTATTTTTTTTTTTTTTCGGCTTGTATGCCGCCTATCTCCCCCAACGGGTGACTCTGGGCGGCTCACAATAAAAAACACAGTTCTCTCCCAGATGGCTAAAAACTATAAATAATTAAAAACTTATTAAAATGCCCTAAAAAACCTCCTCTAATTTATGGCCCTAAAAAACCTGTAAGATGCTGGGGAGGGGAGACAACCCATCATCCCACCAGCCATCTCCACAGGTGCGGGCCCCCCTCTGGCCCCCAGGCCTTCTGGCAGAGCCAGGATTTAATACCTTTCCTGAAGGCCATGAGGGAGGGGGCACACTGGACCTCAGGAGGCAGGATCTTCCATAGGGCGGGCGCTACAGCAGAAAAGGCTCTCTGCCTAGACCCCACCAATCGAAATTCTCTGACTGGTGGGGTCTGCAACCTGCCCCTTCTGCTGGACCGAGTGGGATGGGCTGAAGTGACCAGGGTGAGGCGGTTCCTCAGATAACCTGGTCCTGTGCCATAAAGGGCTTTAAAGGTAATAACCAACACCTTGAATTGGACCCGGAAACAAACCGGTAACCAATGCAGCTCGCGCAACAGTGGTGTTATATGTGCCCTCCTAGAGGCATTAAGAACTGTCCGCGCCGCCGCATTCTGCACCAGCTGTAGCTTCTGGATACTCTTCAAGGGTAGCCCCATGTAGAGCGCATTACAGTAGTCCAACCCAGAGGTGACCAGGCCATGAGTGACCGTGCGGAGGTCCCCCTGATCCAGGAAGGGGTGTAACTGGCGCACCACACGAAGTCGTGCAAAGGCCCTCCTAGCCACGACTGCCACCTGCTCTTTGAGCAGGAGTCGTGAGTCCAAGAGAACCCCCGATTACGCACCGGGTCTGTCTGGGGTAGTGCAACCCCGTCAAGAACCAAAGATGACAAAGTCCTAGATCTTGAGGCTCCCCATATCCACAGCCACTCCGTCTTACCAGGGTTCAGCTGAAGCCTGTTGTCCCCCATCCAGGCCCCCACAGCCTCCAGGCACCGCGAGAGGGCAGTCACAGCGTCACTTAAGGCACCTGGGTGGAGATGTATAGTTGGGTATCATCAGCATACTGATGATACCTCACCCCGTGGTGCCGGATGATCTCACCCAGCGGTTTCATGTAGATATTAAATAGGAGCGGTGAAAGCACTGACCCCTGTGGCACCCCACACAGTAGGGGCCGGGGGCTGGACCTTTCGCTCCCTATCAACACCGATTGGGTTCGGCCTTGGAGAAAGGAGCTGAACCAGCACAACATTGTGCCACCCAACCCCAACTCTTGCAGCCGACCCAAAAGGATACCATGGTCGATGGTATCGAAAGCCGCCGAGAGGTCAAGAAGAGCAAGGATGGATGCACTCCCCCCATCCCGCTCTCGCCAGAGATCATCTAAAAGTGCGACCAATGCTGTTTCTGTCCCATAACTGGGCCTGAATCCTGACTGATAGGGGTCCAGATAATCCGTTTCCTCCAGGATCCTCTGAAGCTACCGCGTGACCACCTTTTCTACCACCTTCCCTAAAAAGGGGAGGTGGGAAACTGGACGAAAGTTGTCCAGGAGGGTGGGGTCTAGCGACGGCTTCTTGAGTGGGCGGACCAAAGCCTCGTTGAAAGGCTTCGGGAACACCCCCTCCTGCAAGGATGAATTAACCATCGCCAAGACCCACCCTAAGGTCACCTCCTTGGTAGATTTAACTAACCAGGAGGGACACGGATCTAAATCACAGGTGGTCGCACTGACAGCCCCGAGGACCCTGTCCACTTCCTCAGGGACAACAGGATCAAACCATTCCCAGATAACTGGGCAAGAACGCTCCCTGGGCAACTCCTCTGGACCTACTCCACGCTTGGCTTCCAACTGGGAATGGATCTGAGCAATTTTATCCATCAGGTGTTCAGCAAATTCCTCTGCACGACCCTGCAAGCAGTCCTCCGCCCCTCCTTTTCCCAGGAGGGCCCAGGTGACCCTAAACAGGGCTGCAGGGCGACACTCTGAGGATGCAATAAGAGCGGAGAAATATTGACGTTTCGCCGCCCTTACCGCCACTAGGTAGGCCTTAATAGCAGCTCTAACCCGTGTTCGGTCTGATTTGTCCCCAGTTTTCCGCCAGCGGCGCTCTAGCTGTCTCTTAGCCCTTTTCAGCTCCCTCAGCTCCTCCGTGAACCACGGGGAGCGCCGGGAGTGATGGGCCAAGAGAGGACGCACAGGCACGATCCTGTCCAAGGCCCCAGCCGCCTCCTTGTTCCAGGCTGCGGCCAGAGCCTCCGCTGGGCCGTGCAGCAAGGCCTCAGGAACAGCCCCCAGCTCCCTTTGGAACCTGTGCGGGTCCATCAGGCGTCGGGGGCGGACCGTTCGAATAGGTCCCACCTCCCTGCGGAGGGGGGCAGCATAGGAGAATCCTGCTGCCACCAGGGAGTGATCTGACCATTCCTTACCCGGGACTCCTGCTGCTTCACACTTAACAACCCATATATGTTATGGTGGCAACTGAGATTGTCTGGATTGCCATCACTTAAGCGATGTGGTCACATGGTGTCGCCCTTTATGTCCACATCACTTAGCGATGGCAATCCCAGTCCCAATTGCCATTGTAACCTGAGGACTCCATGTAATTTCAACTTTCCCCTTTTGGTCTTACCATCAACGGAGGGCATATCAGGAGATCCCACATCCACTGGTATTGCTCTCAGATTTGTTCATGTTGCTAAGCCTTCTTATTATGCTAAATTGGTTATCCCTGGGATAAGGTATTATACATTGCCTATGGAACTTCTGAACAATTACTAAAGTTTTAGAAATGCATTGCTCTGTGTCTGTGGTGTGTGTCTTTGAATCAGTCTTGACTCCTGGTGACTTCCTGGACTAGTCCCTGAAGCATTCTTAGCAAGGTTTTTGGAAGTGGTTTGCAATTGCCTTCTTCCCAGGCCTGAGAGTGAATGACTGGCCCAAGGTGCCCCAGCTGGTTTTGTGCCTAAGGCAGGACTAGAACTCACGATCTCCTGGTTTTTAGACTTTAATTGTGCTTTAATTGTTCTAGCCAGTTTCAATTAATTAAAAGAAATACATTCAGCACTCTATGCTCAAATCTCCTGGATGTGTGTCCTGGAGTGTGATGATGTGATAACTTAAATACATTTACATGATATGTAATTTACCCTTATCCCCAACATAGCCTAATGTCCCCTTTTAAGAAGAAGGATACTTACCCTGTTTATGATATTTATTATGTTCCTATAAATATATGAATTTGATTGTTGGAAGAACAAAAAGTAAACAGATTTTATTTCCTTAAACTCTAATTTCCAAAACTGTTGGATTATTGTATAATACATCAAATGTACCAGTATTCCACATCCTTTCCAACCATCCTTAAATACAGATCTTAATATGCTGTACATGTATTAGTTTCAGAGAGCTTTTCCTAATCCTTCCAGATACAGTTTTTAAGTCTCTGCCTCCATAAATAATTTTGTATTTTGTCACCTTTATTTTTGCCAAGCTCCTGTTCCCATGAACAGTCTGTTTGATTCCAGACACCGTTAATAGAATACTACAGGTTTTTGTATTTCCCCTTTATAATTTTCCTCTTTCTCAAGAAGAATTATTTCAAAATCAGTGAGAGGGTTTAAGAATATTTCCTTGAATCTTTGTTTTTAGGAATGGTAGTATTTACATATGTAGCCAAATTAGTCCTGAGGTACTGGGTTTCTGGCTTATCCCTCTGTTAAATATTGTTCCTCCAATAAAGCAGTCTTCTAGTCTTTATAGATTTGCTGGTTTCCATCTCTGCCTTTACTGCCTTTAAATTTGCTGGAAAAGACTGAGGAGAGGCATTATTGCAGAAGGCTATGGTGATAAGTTTGAGTATCATTTTGTGCATTTCAGTTGCACACTCTGAGGAAGAATTTGTAGATTTTCTTCATTCTGTTTTAAATCTGTTCTTTGGTTATATAAGATTACCAGGTCTTGACTACATAAATGTAATCTTCAGTCTCTATCCATGTTTAAATTTATCTTCAATATAATGGGAACACTATATTGAAAAGCTGAATTTTAACTGAAAAGCTCAAGAAGTGTAATATTATATTAGGAAATCCTCATTCCCCTTTTGAGGGCTAAGGTGTCAGGTTCAGCCCAAGAATCACCAGGAGACAGTCCAGAATTCAGCTCAGCTTCTTTATTAGCTTGCACCTAATAGACAGAATCTCGCCAGACTAACTCTAATCCCCCAACGATAGCAACCATAACCATCATGCCCTTGGCGGGGGGCAGTCTCTTCCTCTTGACTTTCACACAGTCCATCTGGGGGCTGAGGAGATGCTTTCCTTGGAATGTCTCTCCCCCCTCCCTGTAACCTTGAAACTCCATTCCAGAATCCTCCCTGCCCATGCCTTCCATCACATAAGGTATAATATTTTCTATTTGTGATTTTTTTCCCCCTAAATACAAATTTTATTGATTTTTAGGGATGCAGGTTCCCCTAAAATGGATAGATTTAATTAATTCCATCACGTAAATTAACTTTTAATTTTATGAATTGACAAATTATAAATTAGAACACACAATTGGGAAATAAAATTGCAAGATATTTTATGTGTTTGTGACAAAACATAAAGTAATATCCCGTTCTGTAGCTTGTGGGCAATGTTGATGAACAATACCCAGTGGTTTTTTAGATCTATTTTTAATCCCACTACTTCTACATAGTTTCCCAGTAACCAAGGGGAAATTCTTGTTTGGCTTAGGGAGCATGCAAGGAATGTCACATGGAAGACACTGTACCTTTGGATGGGGGGGTATTATTATTGCCAATATTTAAATTTGTAAGCCGCCCAGAGTCCCCCATTGTGGGGAGATGGGCGGGAACAAGTCAAATAAATAGATAAATAAATAAAAATAAATAAAAAATAAATTTCCTGTGTTAATTTTTCTACAACAGCAATCCATGAGCTTTTTGGAAACTTGAAGCTGGAATCCATAATACATGTGCTATCACACATTCACTATTGTCATCCATTGTGAACACCCCACTTGCCTATTTCTATGAACCTGAAGATCTTGAAGGAAAAGGGGCATGGGAAAGAACCATTATACAACCTTTCTGTTGTTCTCTCAGTGATTAATGGACCAGAGAAGAAAGATTCAGGCTCACGGAAACTGACAAGTGGAATATTCACATTGAATGCGCTGGTCAAATGAAGATTTCTTGCTCTTCTCCCTTCCCCAGATTAGATCATCTTGACAGTTCTCAGAAATGGATACATTTGTATTGTGGAGCCCTTGAGGTTCTCTGAGCTTGGTTGTTTTCTTGCAGACGTTTTGTTACCTGGCTAGCATTGAAGATGTTACCTAGACAGGTAACAAAATAGCTGCAAGAAAACAACCAAGCTCAGAGAACCCCAAGGACTCCACAATACAATAACTGCTAAGATCACCAGAGAACTTCAGGGGTGTGTATGAACTTTAAATCTAGGAAACCTAGGTTCAAGTTCATACTCACTCCTGAAGTTCTCTGATACGTCTGCTAAGTCTTCCATCAGGTCCAGTAACCAAGTTTTTCTTACAACATTTATGGTCCCCTAGCAGCATTCTGGCTATAAATATTAATGTATTTAGTTGGAAGTAAAAACATGTACTGAGCATATTAGCTTGTGTTACTATTAGGTGGTGTGGCATGTCATTTCCCCCAATAATAGTTTCCTTCTACCCCTTAGTTTGCTATCATATTTTGTGTTTCCTGGAAGCCATCATATGAACTGCTTAAGCATTTGGCAAGATGGAGCTACAGACACCAGCAGGGACAGAATCTTCTCATTTGTTGTCAGAAACATTTTAGCATGTTGCTCGATTTCCAGAACTGGAATTCTAGAGACATGACCCCAAGCACAAATGTGCCATTTTTATCATGATGATCTGTGGCTGATATTTTTCCCTTTTAATACTCACATAGTTTTCACAGTAAACAGTAACATTCTTTTTTACATCAGTTAATGCAACCATCAAATCTTTTCTGAAATTTATTTATTTATTTATTTATTTATTTATTTATTTATTTATTTAATTTGTCCCCGCCCATCTCCCCTACAATGGGGGACTCTGGGCGGCTTACAACCACTAAAATCACAATTAAATTAACAAAAGTTTAAAAATTATACACTATAAAACTAGAAATTTACAGAAATAAAATACTTCAGGCTGTCAGTATTTTGACAAATGGAGCTGTTCTTCTCATTTAACAAGATGACAGTTCAATTTTTAGTCCCTTTCTAAACATTTGATGCTCACATTGCTGACAGTAGAGACTTAAAAAAAATATTGGTTGGGGAATATCTTTAGGGTTTTTTTAGCAATAGAACAATTTTTGCTACTATACTGAAAGTACTTTCTCAACAATCATCAGTAAATACTTTGTTCTATCTATACAAGTCTCTCAGCTGGTTTTACATCTGTGTTTATCTTCTCCTGCTCTATTCCCAAACAAGCAGTTTTTAATCATGAACTGAAAATTGTTTCATTTTATAGTATTAGGAAACCTAAACATTTTAGCTGAATTTCTGATTTTGGTACTCAGATACAATACTTTGTCAGTGCACTCTAATCATTCCTATGGTATATCGTGTAGGAATGAAGGTGTAACCAATCTCAGTCTATTTTAGGTTACAATGATCAGGCCTAGATCGGCGATAGTTACTGCACAATGCTTTATTGGATGCCTCTGTGTTGCATTTATGGGTTGTACTTTCATTAAGCACGTACTCCTAATACTTAGAGGTAAAATGGGACGCGGGTCAGGACTTCTTTCCTTTTTGATGTGTGGCACCTACTGCTTACTACAAAGAATGGACCTGCTGTGTGAAGGAACTTATTTTAACTGGCAGCATTTTCTGTACTTGTATGTATAGATAGATATAAACTGCACTTACACGTTTGTTAAATATCCCAGTCTGGGCAGATGAAAATAAACTCTGTAATAATTCAAAAACAAGTAAACAGTGCAGTGAGGTTCCTCTGGATTATTTTGAGATTAAAGTTAAGAAAGCATTAGCATGCTTTAGGCCAGCTAATATTCCATTCCAAAGCTATTCTATACCATATATTTTAACTTCGTAATGTACTGTGCATTGATAAGTACAAATAAGTTTATTTTGGTGTTCACCTCATTGTTTTCTCTCCATAATGCATTTATGGTAACATTTCCTAAATCTCCATCCATTGACTATTTTGAAGTGTTTCATTTATCTCTTTCATGAATTGTTGTACATGAATTGTTGTATATGAATCTATTTTAAGATAGCAGTCCATTCTTAAATTTTAAAATGAGATATACATGATAACTAAACTGTGGTGACTAGGATTGTATAAAACATCTTCAGCTTGTTTCAAATGGAATGTTTTATTTTCCACATACTAGGTCTAATCCTAGATTAATTCATGTGTAGAACTGTTTACAGTGAACTTGTGTTTACTTTGTATGGAGTCCAGCGTCTGATAATTGTCCCAAGAATCTTTGGTCCTGTTTGCATCTCTGACACCCATTGTACCATATCATTTTTTTAAACACAGACGTTGTTTTAATATACACATTATTTATAGTATTAAAATGAAGTAATTTCTGCATCCAATTCCATTTGAAAGGAGAAAGAGGTTTTGTAGTTTATAATCTCTTCCTTTTATTATAACAAACCTGAAGTAGTTTCTTTTGTTGTTCCTAGTATCCTTGACCAATATCAACTCTTTCTGAGGTTTTAGTTTTTCTGACAACATTGCTACAACTTCATATTCTCTGCATATTTGATCACCTGCCTTACCACTGCCTCTCTGAGCATTTTTGGTATTCAGATTTTCACTAAATTCATAGGCACATTGACTTATTCTAATGTCCTAAATCTTTTCCTCACTGGAATTGTTTGCAGTTTTGCTTTTTTAGGAATTCCAACCCATCTTGAACCCCTTTAAAATTATTTAACTATTTCAAATCTGTTTTTTTTAATCAAAGCTATATATTTGACTGCAGTCACCTTTAGTTTCCCTTGAAATCAAGAATCCTAGTATTCTATTTATACTATGCTATTTCTATTTTTTTATAAGTCTTCCCTTTTAGTTATTATCAGTTCATAGAAGTTGATCCTTTTCTGCCTTCCTCCATTCCCTGAAGGAGGGAGTTGGCAGCAAAACAAGTTCAGAATTTCCTGAAAGAGCCATGCTTGGCAGAGTTTGTCTCCCAAGAGATGTTAGGGTAAATAAAGTCCCACATCACTACTATTTCACATCCTTTGGAAGAATTGCAATTTGCTTTAAAAGGCGGTATCTATAACGTTCTCTTCTTGGTTGGGTAGGCAGTAACAGATACCATCAACAGTATTGCTTTTATTTGTTTTTCCACTTTATTTAGTACAAGATTTTATATACTGCCCATTTCCACAGCAATTGAGGCGGTTTACAAAACAAAATATATATAAAAAGAGGAATCAACAGTATCAACTATCTTTCTAACAGGTAGCCAACACATTAAAACAATCTGGTTTTAAGCAGTTTGTAAAAGGTAAGGAGGCTTGGGATGTTTTGTATCTCAGGAGGCAAGGTATTCCATAGCATGGGGCAGCTACAGAGAAGCCACATCATCGAACCCCCACCCTATATCGTCTTTATGTGTGGTAGAGGCCCTTAGTAATACTCCCTGCAGGAACATATGGTGCAGGCCAGATCTTCACAGAAGAAACAGTCTTGTTATTATCCAGCAGCCATGCTGTGTAGGGCTTTAAAGGGTAAATCCAGCACTTTGAATTAGTACAAGCAACAAATTGGTAACCAGTGCAAGAACTGTGGGATAGGTGTTATATGGCTAAATCTCTTACCTTTGGTTAGTGGATACACTACTGTGCTTTGGATCAATTTAAGCTTCCGAGTCATATTCAAAGGCAGCCCAATGTGGAGTGTGTTGCAGTAGGCTTAACTGTGAGGTGAGAAGAGCTTGAGTCACTGTAGTCAGGGTACCTGATCCAGATAGGCCTGCAGTTGGTGCACCAGCCAGAATTGGGAAAAGGCCTCCCAACTACAGGCCCCACTAGCTGCTCCAGCTGGAGCCATGAGATCAGGAAGACTTCTGAATTGTGGATCTGCCGCATAAGAAGGAATACATCCCCATCAAGAACTAATACTGGAGCTGGGACAGAGCCAGAGCTGCCACCAGCAAACAGTAAATCTGTTTTGTAGGGAGTCACTTTGTGTGAGATGGGCAGCTATATAAATACGATAAATAAATAAGTAAATAAGTAAATAAATCTGAGCATGATTTGACCCATCTAGGCCCTTCCAGCCTCCAGACATCAGGCCAGGACTTATATACCATTCCCAGCTTGGGCTGGTGTGATGATATATGGTCAAATACCATAAGCATGCTCATGATACCTCATCCCATACTAATGAATTACCTCTGCAGATGGTTTCACATAAATGTTAAATATCCTGGGAGAGAGCACTGATCCCTGCAGCACACCACAGTAGAATAACTATTGATTCAGTTGCTCCTCCCCTGACAACTCCCAACTGGAGTTGCCTGCTAAAGAAGAAGCAAAACCACTGCAAAACAGTGCCTCCAATTCCCAGTCCTTGCAGAGGTTCCAGAGGGATACCATGATGGATGGTATTGAATGCCTTTGAGGGATGTCATAGAACTGTGAGGGATGTAATAGAACTAATTCCTGCCCAAGTGGCACCCAGCTCTGAGTGAATGAAAGTGATTTCATCTGCAAAAAACTGCAAATATACCACAACTATACCACAACAGCTTGCAGCGGCATCTCTATTTCTTTTTCTGCTGGTAATGCTAATAGAGCTGCTGGATTTGAATCTGCAGACGCAATATGAGCAGAGAGGTAAGCACATTTTCCTGCCCTTATTGTTGTAATATACTCTGGAAAATGTGTACTTAACCGTTGTAGGCACTTGGGGCAAATTTATGTAGCACCCTGGCTAAGTTCCAGAGGTTGATGAAATGTGCAGTAGAACTGTCTACAAGATCACTGGAGATCTCTTCAGGTGCCTTCAGAAAACTCCAGAGGTCCATTGGGTATCTAGGGCAGATGCTCTTAAGCAATCCATCTCCCTTCATAATGCCAGTGATGTGCACATGAACCAGACAGTGACCTGACCACATCAAAGGATTGATAACAATGTCCTCCATTTCTAGATTCTGTCATATCTGCTCCAAGGTAAAGATTTGATCCGTCATATGACTGTCCATATATGTTGTGCCCAAGATCTCCTGGGACAGGTTCATAGTTGCTATGGAGGCCATGAATAGGCACACTGTTCTCATTTAGATTTGTCCTTATTAAACTAGTATTGTCATGAATTCAAGGTACATTACAGATACTCTGTCAGGTACATATCCTATGAAAAAATCCTAGGTACATGATGAAATGTGTGAGAGCTAGAGTGGAAAGAGTTAAGCGCGTACTCTTACCCCAGAACAGAGAGGTAGAGATAAGAGGATGAGACTGGCACCTCCCTGAGGAATGCAGGATGTTTGTGGGGTGACTCTGGGAATTGCTTTCACTCTGAGAAGATTCTGTAACGGGACTGAAGCCAATAAACCATGCTGAATTGAATCTGTACTGTCTCCTGGAGTGTCCTGGGCTAATCCTGACAAAATGAGATAAAAGGAAGCACTGGTAATGAGCCAAGAGACAGTCTCAGGGACAGAAACTAGGAGAATTACCTAAAATTATGAATGAAAGCAAGCTGGTTGTCTCTTCTTCTCTTTCCTTCCATCTTTCCCAGCATTAGAGCCCACTGATGATACCTCACCCCAGAGTATGGATGATTTTTCTCAGTGGTTCCATGTAAATATTAAAAGCATGGGGGAGAGATCTCAATCTGGTGATGCCTAGATTGGAAGAGCCGAGGATTTGATTGCTCTTCTCCCATGCACACCAACAGGAACAGTCCATCCAAGTGCTTTGAAATGGCTGTGATGCAGAAGTAGTTCATATTTCTTTTAGAGATTCCAGTAACTACTGTAGGATGGGCAACAAAGTGTAGATCACTTTTACCTGACAATAAAAACTTGAGCTCTGCACTGTATCCCAAATTTATCCAAATAACTCAGCACCAGAAACACTACAGTTCAACCCTGAGCTACAGATATTTTCTTCTATTGATCCAAATAGGGTAAAAGCGTTATCTATCTCATTGGTGAGATGTGGCAAGATTTTTTATTTATGTGTCACATTTTTAGGCCACCTTATTCCAAAAAATTCTGAGCTTCTGGGCAGCTTAACAAAATTAAAACACAGTATTACTCTCTCTCTTTCTCTCTAACATGCCTACAGTATATCCAGTGCTAGAAGGGAACCCATCCAAATCACCTAGCCACAGGCATAGGGAAACGATTACATTTTTAAAGATCATTTGCATTGTATGTTGTAAACGACTGTTTTGTCTCCTTTGGCTGTTGGGTCTTTGGATGCTCTTAGGATGCTTTGGATAGTTTTTGTTACCTGATGCCAAGACCTGGTAGTTTCTGAGATGTTTTGATGTATGGCAGTATAACCTTATTCATGGGTTGTGTGGGTTGTATTGTGTAACTCAGGGGTCCTCAAACTTTTTAAATGGGGGGCCAGTTCACGGTCCCTCAGAATGCTGGGGGGCCGGACTATAGTTTGAAAAAAACATGAATGAATTCCTATGCACACAGAGGATCCCTCCCGCGGAGTATGAGGAGAGGAGGAGAGCCGCTGGACCCAGCATACCTGTCATGTAGAATAGTCCAGCTCTGCAATCTCCCTCCTTGTGCATCGCCTGCAGCTCCTGACACAGCCCCGACACTTCCGCTTCTGACAGACAGCAGTGGCGGCCAATCAGGCGGGCAGGCCAGATAAATGACCCTGGCGGGCCGTACTTTGAGAACCCCTGGTGTAACTGATTGCATGGATTGTCTGGGTTGTGTAACTGGTTGCGTGGATAGACACTTTTTTGATGAAGTTTCATGGGTTTCCATTGCACTGAAGCATGTTACACTATATATTTCTGTTTTTTGTTCTGCTTTAATGTAGTATGTTTTTGCTTGTCTGAAGAGGGCTCTTTCACAGCCTATTTTATGTGCTTTTGGGTTGTTGAGCAATCCAAGCTAATCAAGTACTCAAGAAGGAAATATCAAGTAAGGCCTCTTTCTTATCTCTTCAGTGAAACCCAAAAGAATATGAATCAGCAGCTTGAGTTAGGTTTGGAAGTTCACAGTTAGCTAATAGTTTGTCATAGACTGGTGTATTTTGTAAGTGTATTAAATCAAATAATGTACAATAGCATTTGGGTTATTTGTGGAATCTCTTGATTTTATTTCCGGGAATGCTATATCATTTCTTCAGAGAAAATCTGTGTAGTCACTTTTGTAATTATATTGCATTATAAATGATATATAATATAATTGGTTTGTCTTGTAAATAATTTGTTCTTTTTAAGAAATAACATCCATAGCCATCTGAGGAGCATGTTGAAGGTATCTGCTACCAAGAAAAATCACAAAAGAATTTAATCAGACATAAGTAACTTAAAACTATTATATCGTTTCTAGAATTCTATCATTCACCTATATAGAGACAAAATCATCCTCTTTAGTGTTCAGAGTTTGGATTAAGTTTGGATTAATAGTCCTAATATCTTTTTTTTTTTTAGATTTTCAAGGCATGCCGATTCATACTCTGAAGATATATTACAGCAGATTTCTGAGTATAGTAAAGCTGCTGTTATTGCCAAACAAATCTAGTTTGGCTATTCTAGGATTTTTTCCCCCCAAATTAACATAACTTGCATTTTGCTTAAATGAACCTTGTGTGACTTTTATTAGCTAAATCTCTGTGATTGCACTCAGGAAGGATTATTGTTATTCATGAGGCTAAGTGTCTTTTGAAACTTAATATGATCCATCACTAAGTTAAAAAAGAAAAAAGAAAAAGAAATGTTCTTCGCTACGGGATCATGTTCCAGTAATATTGCAGCAGCTGCACTGTTATAGTTCTGCTTCTAGATTCCATTTGAATGGCACTGATTTACTTTAAAACTCTAAATAAGTTAATCTCCCAAAATATTTTATCCACTACTTTCTGTATTATTATTTTTGCTCCCTAGGGGGCTCTTCTTTCTTTTGCTCTTTTCAATTTTTACTGCTATAATATAAAAAAGAGGAACAAAAACCCTGCAACAATGTACCGTATTTTTCCGACTATAAGACGATACTTTTTTCTAAAATCCTTACCCTAAAAATTGAAGGGCGTCTTATTCAAGGGAGTCAGCGAGGAGAGAACCACGCGGTGGCAAAACTGCCCATACTTTGTCTCTGCAGGCAGGCTTCCTCCTATTGCTAGCCTCCAATCACGAGTGAAATAGCTTGTCTCCCAAACAGACTTCCTCCAACCACGAGCCTGATGTAACTGATGTCAGCTGATGCTGAACAAACCAATTAGAGAAGGCTGTTTGCAGACAGAAGCTATCGGCAGTTTCACTCGTGCTTGAATGTAATCAGTTATGCAAAAGAGCATGGAAATAGAGCTGCAGAGAGACAGTTTGGACCTCCTCCCACTGAGTGTATCAGGTCAATGTTAACTAATTACTAAATAAAAATGTGTTCTGCACTATCTTTAAAATATTGATTTCTTAATTTGGGGTTGGAAAAATGGGGGCGTCTTATTGTCGGAAAAATACGGTAACTGCCCCTCAGAAAACAAAAACAACAAAAAAAATAAAAACATTTACAAATATATTACAATAGATACATAAAGTAATTTGGTTTTAGATGGACAAAACATCCACATAGATTCATATTAGTCAGTCTTTACATTTATGTCAAAAAAAGCCAGTTCTCTGTCTTCATGGAAACTACAGAATCTGTCCGTCCCATAAAAGCTCTCTCAATAATTTATTAATCTTTTTAAAAATCTTATTATTAATTTGATACTATTAATCTTATTAAAGTATCTAAGTAGAATAAATAGCATAGGATCCCTTTTAGAATGAATATGTGTGCATGACTATATGAATAAAATGTTTTAATTTTTTTTACCCATAAACTCATGAACATTTTTAGCCATCTATATAAATAATAATCAGATTATATTTATATTTTGATTATATTTAATCCATCTAATGAACATCATATAGAATCCATTTTTATCAAAACATGTTCTAAAATCTTAATTTGTACCATGTATAAGGTTTTTTCATCATCACCCAGTGTAACCACCCCTGCCAATTCATGTTTTTCAGATTATCAAGTTTTCCACAGAGTTTATACAGTACAGGTAATCCCCAAGTTAAGAAACCTGGTTTACAGATGACCAATAGTTAAGAACAGAGCCTATTGTAGCAAAATTTGAGTTAAATACACAATGATTCGAGTTCATTACACAATACTACTTATACAGTATTATACAATAATACTGTTCTGGCTTACATACAAATTTGACTTAAGGACAGACCTTGGAAATGGAACTCGTTCTTAAAATGAGGACTACCTGTAATCAGATCCCAAATATAAGCATGATATACAGTAGCAATGGAGGCGAATATATGGAGGACCTCATCAATCTCTGCCTCACCACCTATTTTCAATTCGATGGACAAATATACCAACAAATCAGAGGCACACCCATGGGATCACCACTGTCAGGACTCATAGCAGAGATTGTAATGCAACACCTAGAAGCTATAGCACTTCCACACATACAGCCTAAAATATGGATCCAGTATGTAGATGACACATTTGTTATAATAAAAAAGAAACAACTAGAGAAGACACAACATCTTCAAAGGAATAAAATTCACCAGAGAAGAAGAGATTAACAACATCTTCAAAGGAATAAAATTCATCAGAGAAGAAGAAAACAACAACACACTACCCTTCCTGGATATCCTCATCAGCAGAGGAAACAACAGGAAATTAGAAACCCAAGTTTATCGGAAGACAACCCACACCAATCAAGTACTCCACTACCAAAGCAACAACCTGACCTCCCAAAAGAGGAGCTGTGTAAGAACATTATTCAAGTGAGCACAAACGCATTGCAGCAACCCAGAACAGCAGAAAAAGGGAAAAGACCACCTATACAACATCTTCCAACAAAATGGATACCCACGTAATTTTATCAAAAAGTGCCTGACCACTCAACCTACTACAACACAACCCACACAAGCCATGAAAAGGGTTATGCTGCCATACATCAGAAACGTCTCAGAAACCACCAACAGATTATTACAACCATATGGCATCTCTGGAGCACACAAACCAACAAAATCACTCCAAAACATCCTAAGTAAACCAAAAGACCCAGTTGCCCAAGAAGAAAAAACAGGAGTCATCTACAACATACAGTGTAAGGACTGTAACAAACACTACGTAGGACAAACAGGCAGAAGACTAGCAGAATGCATTCATGAGCACCAACTAGCAGTCAGAAGACATGATGAAAATTCCTTAATTGCACAACACATGGACAGACTCAACCACAGTTTTAACTGGGAAACTGTCAGCATTTTAGACCAAGCCAAATCCAAACATGCAAGAAAATTCTTGGAAGCTTGGTATTCAGACAAGGCAGCAATTAACAGACACATAGAGATAAACAGCATCTACATACTATTCAAAAGAGACAAAAGAACAGAAGATTGCCTCACCAGCATTCAATCACCAGCAATCATCTCCAGCAATCATCACCCAGATAAGCAAAGGTCACCACCAGGCACACAATCAAGCAGTCAATTGATTAGCGTATGGTATTAACTACCAGAAGAGCAAAACAGAACCCCCACCCCCACCAGGACTGGCAAAGCAGGCCACAGCAGATAAATAGAGAGCAAACCTCATCTCATTTTAGCACTGAAGATGTTACCTAGCTGGGTAATGAAACGTTTGCAAGAAAAGAACCAAGCTCGGAGAACCCCAAGGACTCCACATGATATACAGTATTTGAGCATCATAGTCATTAAATTTAATTACTTGTATAAAAGACATCTCAAAGTTTGGTTTTAAATGATTAAGAAAGTGCAAATCTTTTAATAAGGATATATTTTCCATTTTGAATCAGTTAGCTTTTCTTAAAAACAGTATTGCAGGGGCATGTCAGATATAACAAAAGAATCTACTACAATTATAAATCCATTCTATTTAGGATTGAGATATTAAATAGAGAACAAGTTTAGCAAAAGATAGGAAAAATACTTTTGCAGTGATGGATTTAAATGTTGCACCACATTAAATTTCAGCAAGATCAATGAAAGGATCTAACATTAGATTAAAATCACCGGTCAAAATTACTATTTCCCTAGCCAATTTTGAATTACTAGAAATGTATATTGGATCAGTCCGTCTCTTTGATAAGGAATCTCATCAGGAAGAATAGACTTTTTTGCAAAAAAAGAAACGAACAAACCCACCCCAGGTTTTAAGTTACCCAATTTAAAAGGATCCTTCTCCTCTTAGATACACATCTAAGGCCTTAAACTATGAAACAATTAAAGATAATATAAATATAAAACTATATGCATTTTCATGGGTCAAGGAAAATGGAATAAACAGTCTCAGACTGAAACACTTAGTGGTTCAAAAAGTTCTCAGAAAAATAGAAAAAAAACCTAATTATTAATATGAAAATAAAGAAACAAACATTTCCAAATATTAAAAAAAACAGAACTAAAAGAAAACTTTTCTTTTGTAGAAAACTTTGGATAGGCAATATTCTACAAAATAATAGACACTTATCCTTTAGTTAAGGAGATCATCTGCAATTAAAATTATGTGCATTCAAATTATTCATTTTTTCTGATCCCCACTTGAGAAGTTAATATATTTGCTCCCAAATCTGGTTTTGATTATTTGATTATGTGTGATCAAGTCAATGTTGAGTCTTAGTGATCACATAGATAGATTTTTTCCAGGACAGTCCCTCCCCATCTGCCATATCTAGCAATAAACAAAAAATTACTGGATAAAGAAAAAAATCTCTTTCCTCACTGAATTCTTATGTTTGTTCATTATCTGAGGAGGCAGATCAGGAAAAATCATAATCTTCATTCTAGTATATTCCAAAGTTGATTGTGGGAGAACTGCAAAATTCTATTTTGGAATGTTGATTTAAAGAATTTAATTACAGTTTAACCGACCTTCACTTATCCGACATTCCGTCTTATCCGACGCTCCTAAAAAAAACACAGCAACACGCATAAATTGGCGACGAGAAAAGTGTGCCGCTTGTTTGCGAGAGTGAGTGTACTCTTTCTTGTTGCTCTTGAGGGTGCGGCACCACAATGCAAAAATCGATTGTAACAGGTGCAGCAGGCGCACGGGTCTCGCCTTTCCTAATGGTTGCTCAGTGCAGTTTTTTATTGTATGCGGATCGTTTTTTTTTTTTTTTAACCGCACTCAATCGTTACTGTGTGTTATCCGACATTTTCGCTTATCCGACGCTCTGCTGGCCCGTTTATGTCGGATAAGCGAGACTCTACTGTATAATTAGGCCTCAATTTTGAATAATAGTGAAAATCCATATATTATCTAGATTTTATTTCCAGATTATATTCAGATGGTAATGAAAAAAAGTTCAAGTAAGAACTTTTCCATAAAGACCACTAGGGGCTACTCTTACTCTGCATTAAAAGAAAGCTCAAATTGTTTCTACATAATGAACCTTGCATCCAAATTATTTTGTCTTGGAGCTCCACCATTTCTTTGATGTGTTTCTTATTAGTATTTTCAAGGTGATCATTCTTAAGGAATGGTCAGAGGAATACTGTATCTTAAAGGCTATTGCATAGTACTCAGCAAGGATTATGCCAGGCCCTTGATGGATAAAATCACTCAGATCTCTTCTAAAGTTTTCTCTGACTGGGGTCACTGGGACAAGTTTTTCATCCATTAACTGGGAGGAGTTTGAGCCTATGAATCTTAAGAAAGCAGAGAGGATTTTCAGAGCTTTTAGCATGGTTGTCCTCAGGTTAGATCCATGCCTCTCCTGTTTAGTCAAGGCCATCTGGTTGGATCCAAGTTCTTCATTGGGTAGCATTTCTGAGGCAGAACTGATGTGCAATTTGGATTCATGACTCTTCTTTTGCATAGAAAATGTGCCAATTGTGTCTTTCTCCTCTGTTGGCAGAACCTGCTCATGGTTTCTCATGCTTTAGTTACCTGTCACCTGGATGCACTGTAGAAGGGACTGCTCTTGATCAGTCAGATTCTGGTAGAGAATGCAACTCTGCAAGCAGTTATCAGCATACCTCAATATGCCCATGTGACACCTATAGTCTGTGAGCTGGTTACCACTGGGTTTCTGGGTGCAATTCAAGGTGCTAGTTGTCATCTGTAAATTCCTACATGGCTTGGGGTCTGGCTATCTATGGAATCGCCTTTCTGCCTGTCCTATAAGATCTAACAGAATAAGCATGCACCATCTTGTGGGATCCTGGAGGCATGCCTTCTCTGTTGCTGTTCCTGCTATCTGGAATACTGTTCCACCAGAGGTTTGTTAAGTCCCATCCCTGCTTTGCTTTAGAAAGGCATTGAACATTTGGATTTTGAACAGGCCTTGGGCCAAGATGTTTTGTGATCCTACCAAGTGATGACATATGAAGGATAGTTGAAACTGTTTTTTATATTCTTCTCCATGGTATCATTTCATTTTTATATCTTTTGCATTCTGATTGCTTTTACTTTTAATGCAAGTTGCCTTGAGTCTTTCTGAATATAAAGAAAATAAAGTAGCAAAGAGTGAAAATTTTAATGATTTATTAAATTTAACTTTAATTTTATTTAATTTTCTGTATCTACTGCCACTTAATACCTTTCCTGATTTTAGCAGCCCACATTTGGTAGAGTCTATTATTACACATTTTATTCTTGGCAGAGCAGCCATTTGGCTTTGTGTTTGTATCTTTAAATGCACTTGTTTAATTATATCCAAGACAGTCTTACAACTTTGCATGAGTTGGTACTGTTTTTCAAATGTTTCTAGGTAAGATGTGGAGTCGCCCTAATTGCTAAGTATTGTGGTGATTTTGTGTCCTGTTTAGTTGAAGAAGATTGGTGGTGGTGGCTTTGGGGAGATTTATGAAGCAATGGATCTTTTAACTCGGGAGAACGTAGCTCTGAAGGTTGAATCAGCTCAGCAGCCAAAGCAAGTCCTCAAGATGGAGGTAGCTGTCCTAAAAAAACTACAAGGTAGGAGATAAAAATTATTCTGGAAAGTGTATAGAAGTCTCTGGAGTTTGTTTGCACGAACTTCTGTTTTGTGCTAAAACATATGACAATGTATTTAAATTTAAATACAGCTTTGCTCTTATAAAGGGGTTGCATGTTTCTTTTCATCAACATCCATGTTGCAGGGTCACATGATTTTTATATTATTTTAACTATTGTGGCTTTTTCTGCACAGAATTACATTAATTGTAGTTTGTCAAGGAAATTTCATATCCAAAGCTACAATAATTGGACTCCCTGTGAGAGAAAGCAACTCTTTTAGACAAGTTAAGATAAGTTGTGGAGGTGCACAGTAAATATTTTCTTGTGCGCTCCCAAGAGAACTACATGCTTCTGGTTTAGTCTGAAGGGACTGCTTTTGTTACTGCAGTAAACATTATAATACCAAGAACATAAATTAAGCCAGTGCCATATATTTTCTGTTCTGCAAACATGCACCTGGTCAGGAACTGATAAAAAATATTTCTTTTTCCTCCCAGATATGTGATATATAAACATTAGATTTATGGCCATGTGTTTCACTAGCCTGGGAAATAGGAACTTATTTGGGGAACAATTAGAACAAAAACTCATTCAGGCTTTCAACTGATGAAGAATTATTACCTTAAATAAACATTTGTCCTTACACTTCAACAAAGTTCAAAAAGTTACATGCTAGTTTTACATATAGAGAGATATGGGGAAATAAATATTTATGTATGTACATAAGAGAAAGTGGCTTAGTTACTATGCCTATCTCTCTTATGGACTGGTATGCTACTTGGAAATGCGAAAATGAGAAAAAAATAGTCAAATAACACTTTCCAACTATGGAGAGGAGGGGATCGCTATGGAATTTATGTAATAGTCCAACCTTGCTGATTGGGGGAAACTTGATAGCTGAGATAATGGAGAGGTGGCAGAGGTGTTCAGTTCGGAGAAAAAAGAAAAAAGGCAGCAAGAGCTAATTGTATTTACTGTTCCAGTGAAAGAGAAAATACAAATCTGCACTTTTCTTCACTAGGAATTACTGTAAAAAGATACTATGCATTCAGGCTATCTTTTATAGTCTTTTTTTATCTAAATTCAAATGAGTTGAAACTCTTGATGCTGCTTAAGCACAGTCCAGAGTACGCAATTACTCAGAAAGAACCATGAAAAAAACTTTCTAAATGGAAGTTCTGGCAGTGATTTGTGGGATTTGAATAGAGGTTGAGCCAATAAGGGAACTTAGATATGAAACTGTTTGATTGGAACGGAAATAGTCAGTGGTTAGAATTTACAATTTAGGTAGCCATTTCCCATGAGTTCTTCTTGCTTGATCAGATCAGACACTAATTTTGAACTCTATACAACAAGGATGTGATTCCCAGTGGCCACTGAATTAGCTTAAAATTGGCTGGATAAAAATATATTTTGAATAGAACCAAGGTGGGACTAGCAGATGCTTTTTCAGGAGATAATGATTAAGGCAAACAGCTCTCAGATAGCAAGAAAAGAAGCCCATGGTTATATGTTGGAGAAGAATACTATGTAAGAACCACATGGAATGATTTAGGAAACTAAATGAATCCTGGATTTCTAAGGCTTTTAATTTTTTTTATGACCCCTTGAGCTTTGTACTTAGAAATCACAGGAATTCTGGAAGACTCTTTGAAAAACACTCTTCTAATAAGATGATGGTGACAAGCTATCTGCATTCTGATTGATTGATTGATTATTGAGCATGGAATTTGCCTTTACACTTTGCAGGGAAAGATCATGTTTGCAGATTTATTGGCTGTGGAAGGAATGAGAAGTTTAACTATGTTGTTATGCAACTTCAGGTAAGCCTTCTGCTTTGTTTTTTAAAAAAACTTCATAATTGTATTTACCAGGTCATCAGTGATAATCTGGTATCTTATCCAGATGGCCAGTTTTATTGGCAAGCAAAAAGTGTGGAAAGTTTCTTCTCTTCTGAAATACCATAGAGATGGAAAAGGACTAGCAAGGAGGAGTTGGAAGGGAATCACTTTCTCTTTCCCAGGGGTCACCTAAAAGTCTCAGGAGGCTCTACTACTGCTGTCATTTGCATCTGAAATATGAGGCAAGATGACTGTCTTTACCAGGATCCAGAGGACATGGGGAGAGGAGGGATTTTTTTTTTTCATTTCACACTGTGATTAGGATTGTAATGGCCGAAACCTGACTCACCTAAAGCAACCAAATCACATTGAAGATACAACATAATTGTATTAACATGCAAACAATAAAACATTTATTGGGCTCCCAGGAAAGCATTGGCAGCTTGTTGGGCAGCCCTGAGCAAAGGCAGAACCAGAGCTGATGTACCCTTGGCCACTGCAAAGGCAAGACAGAGAAAAAGGCAGACACAGTGTAAATTACAGCATGATGTTGGACTGTTTTTGATAAACCCATCTGGGTGACCTTCTTATTATTTATCCCTTCTTGCTAGGTCAGCATGCTAGCTATACTATCTCTGAGATATGATCAGTGAATGTAAACAGTTTGGTTTACCAGGCCGCAGGTTTCTGACTGATTCTTCCTCCTGTTGCCATTCAGGGTCAATTCAGCTTGCTGTGAATGTTTTCTTGCAAGGACACTTTAAGCAGTTCACATGTAGGGGGGCATCTCATAGGTTTGGTAGTGAATGCAGCTTACATGTGTATTGGGGGGGTGCCTTTTACCACACAGGGTTAATCAGAAGCAGACTTTGTTCTCTATTCTTAGCAATAATTAAAAGCTTGATGTGCTATTCAGGTTCTCTGAGACTTTGGAGAAGGGTGGGACATTCATTCACGTGCCATAATTGTGGAAGTAATTTGAAGTAGTAAAAGTGATACAAAGCTCTTCAATCTTCTTTGCATGTGCCACAACCAGGCAAAATATTAGAAATTTGTGACTGAATAGCATTCTTCACAGTAGGAGGCTAGCTTGGGGAATACAGGTCAAGCTGTGTGGCACATGTTTTGTTCTCCTAACACTTTTCTCACTAGTCTGCATGGGAACTTACTAATTACTTGGACAAATAAATGTTACAGTGGTGCAGTGATGACACTTGCACATTAAGCAGTACAACTTATCCGTATATGTGATGCTTGCTGGAGTGAGTGGCCAAGCAATTATGTCACTCTGTAGGGGGAAGCCCTCTGCATTTTACATCATTAAAGGGGATGCCTGTAGGATCAAAGTGATTGTTTAGTCTCATTTAATCAGTTGGAGCAGTAGATTGCAGCACAACTATTACACATTTAAGTTCTATTAATTTTGGTGAGGTGAGACAATTTCCTGAACATGTGTATGTCTGTTTTGTAAATGTGGATTTGCAGTTCTCTTATTCTATATGACAGAGCCAATTTGCTACCACAATAAGGTGTCCTGAGATAATTCTGACAAACCCCTGACTGAAACATAATTTTTAAACAAGCCCACAGATTTAAGAAACTGAAAAAGGACAAGGGAAATCTTGATTTTCCCCACTTCTTTACCAAATTTGTAAGAATTATGTTGGTGTTTTACATCTTACATCTTGAATTCTAAAGTGGATGATGTTTAAAACAGGAACTATAAGAGATTATACATTAATATGAAGCCAGGCTGTTTCAGGATTGATATAGCGTATTGACAATTTATTGTATGAAATTGTCATTTGGAATTTTGAGACTATATTCCTACTGAGTTTTAAAAAAAAAAGTGTAATGTAATGTGAATAGTGGAGACAGGGAGAGGCCATTCTCAGGGAGGGTTATCTTGGGGTTTTATACTGATTCCCCAGTGCTTAGTTATTGGACCCTCAATGGCCACTGGGCTCTCAGCTGCTGCTACTGAATGCCAGATTGTGTGGTGGATTGCAGTAGAGAGCAAGGCTATCAGGAAGGAGGGGGTGCATTCCAGGAAGGGCAAGGAGACAAAAGACAATACAGTCTGGAGATAGAGTGTGGGAAGCATGAAAGGTTCAAGATAGCCACTCCCTAGAATCAATCTCCCAGGGTATATTCACTAGTTGCAGTAGTATAGATTTAGTCTGGCAAGATTCTGTCTATGTGGTGTAATCAAATACAAGAACTGAATTTGGATGAACTGTTTCCTCACTGTTCTTGGATTGGGCCTGACAGATTGGCTTTTAATAGGCCTCTCTCAGTCAGGATTTAATGATGGATGAGGAGGCAACCCTAGCATTGTACTACCAAGATTTGGCTGGGCTTGGAGGAGGGCCCACCTAGATTTGTAGCACTTGATGCTTTGCATAGGTTCTTTCTCAGTGTTTGGGGCTGTGGGGAAGGCTTTGGCTTAACCTTAGCAAGACTGAGTGGCTATGTGTTTTAAGGTTCTCTGGATCTAGGGACTTTCCATTTTAGTTCTGGGTGGGGTAGCACTCCCCTTGACACAACTGGGATGCAGTTTGCGGATCCTGTTGGATTCTCAGCTCCTGCTTGAAGAGCCATGCCAGGAGGGCCTTTGCACAAATCCATTTTATGTGCCAGTTGCACCCATTTCTGTATCAGAAGGCCCTGCTCATGGTCACTTATGGCCTGGTTATCTCTTGTTAGGACTATTGCAACACTCTGCACATGGGGCTGCTCTTGAAGACTAGACGCTCTAGCTGCTCCAGAATACTTTAACACCACTGCTTTGCTTGCTGCATTGATTTCCAGTAGTTATTTGTGGGATTGCCTGTCTCCAATTGTTTTTGTCCTTTTTTTTTTTTTTGGTGTCCTCATGTCAGTGTTGACTCCTGGTGACTGCCTGGACTAGTCTCTGCAGTTTTCTTGGCAAGATTTCAGAAGTGGTTTGCCATTGCCTTCTTCCTAGGGCTGAGAGAGAGTGACTGGCCCAATGTCACCCAGCTCGCTTTGTACCTAAGGCGGGACTAGAACTCACAGTCTCCTGGTTTCTAGCCTGCTGTCTTACCAAACAAGATCCAATATGGTGGGTGCTCTGGGTCCCTTCTATGAGATAGCTATCTGATGGGGCCCAGGAAGCATGCCTTTTCTGTCACAGTGCTTGCCCTGTGGAACAGCATACCCCTAAGGTTCAGATGGCCCTGACCCTGTTGCCTGCAGTAAGACCATGAAAACCTGGCTCTTCTCCTAGGCATTGGGCCAGGGTTTCAGATGAGCCCATTTTGTAATGGTTTAGGACAGTGTTGTCCAAACTTGGCCACTTTAAGATGAGTGGACTTCAACTCCCAGAATTCCCCAGCCAGCATTGTGGTTGTGGTTACCTTGTGGTTACCTATATTACGTGTTTATTGTTGCTTTTATTTTGGTTATTTTTTGTTTATCTGTTTTAACCTCATATTAGCCACCCAAATTTGCAAGTTGTGTGGCTATATAAATTGATAAATAAATAAACAAACAAACAGTAAAATATAGCTCAGTGTGTTGTTTAATTATTAATTAGTACCACACTTCTAGAGGCAAATGACTGGTTTTATGTCTTGTCCTTAGAGTCTTATGGAAGGCAAGGCAAAGGGGTTATGAATAGTCAAATAACTTGTATGGTCACGGGGGATTTTTGTGAAAGTTGGTTTTCATGTTGCTGAGAAGATTAGTAGCATCTCAGAAATAATCTATAAAGGCAGGCTGGTTCATTTTCTCAAGAGACCTCCTTCCTCTTAGCATTGAAAGAGTGCAAAAAAAGAACAAAAATCTAACCTTTCGTTTGAGAATTGCTTTTATGTTAACATAAATGATTTTTTTTGTGATTTATTCATGGTAAATACTTTTATGCTGTCTTTCAGGACCAAAACAGTTTTCTTACTGTGCTTCATAATACAAAATAAACATTCAAATTTTAACATTCAGTGCAACATTCATAAGATTAAATATTTCCATCCAAACTTTGCATATATCAGCAAAGAGGTGTTGGGAGTAGAGACAAACTATGGCATGTGCATCATGACACTAAGGAGGCAATTTGTGTATTTGTGTCAGATATCATGACACAGTATTTGGGCCTTCTGTGCAAAAATATTTCTGTGTTATTTTGATGTCATTGCAGCTTGTTATGGAGGTTGCTGATCATCAATTTCATTCATATATATAGATACAGAGTATCTTACTTCATTGAAGTGGGAAACCTCTGACCAGTAGTAAAGAATATGTATATTGAATGTAAATGTTTCTATAAAATTATTTTAAAAAATTGTAAATATTTTTATTAGTTTGAACTATGAGATGTTACAAAATTAGGAAGATGTAACTACAAATAACAGTTTATTTCAGTTTATTTCATCCTTTCCCAAATTAGTGCCCTCTATATGGGTTGGAGTATAAACCTTGTAATTCCCAAACATACTGTCTAGGCATTAACATATTTAAAGGAATTCATGTTGGGAAAGGCTGCTATAAATGTCTAAATCTTAAAAAATCCTAGTGTTGGGACATGCCATCCTCATGTCCCATAGATATGAAGAGTCATTTGTATCTTTCCTACCACAATCTTGACTACTTTACTATCATTGCTTCTTTTATTTTTTCACAATAATGTCACAGTTCCTTCCATTTCTCCTGCCTCACAATAGAATAATAGTATTGGAAATGACCATACAGGTCATCTGGTTCATCCCTGTGCTCAGTGCAGGATCCACTACAGCTTCTGTGACAGATGACTATCCAGCCTCTGTTGAAGATCTCTAGTGAGGGAGAACATACCATTTTGGGTTCCACTAGCTGACAGCTTGTACAGTCAGGAAGTTCCTCCTGACATCTAGGCTGAACCTCCTTTCTTGTAATTTTAATCCATTGGTTCCGTTCCTGCTGTCTAGGGCAACAGAGGGAAAAAAAAGTCCCTCCAAGTTTCAGTGTTACTGTTTGTATCTTCAAAACTGCTGGATATGCAGCTGCCACCTGACTCTTCAGTGTGCTTTTTTTATTTTGCATTAGATAGGGTGAAAAGGTCTTAAACTATTTTTTAAATTAAATGTTGAGAATTGCAGTTGGCAGCTTTTGGATGGACAGCTCTTAGTACTTTCAGTCAAAAGACATAGTCCAGTTGTTCTTCCTTAACAGATTTTTACAAATGGAGGCCAACATTGATTGGACAGAAGACAGAACATCCAGCTGTACCTTCCGATGATCACTTGTCAAAATGAACCCAGAAGAATCTGTTTGACTTAAATATAATAGGTCCAAGCAGAACATAGAATTTTTTTTCCTTCTGGTGGATTAAATAATATCTGCTGATAAAATCTGGTACAGAAACCTGATATCCACTTATTTCAGGGCCGGAATCTTGCAGACCTCAGAAGAAGCCAGCCTCGAGGAACTTTTACACTGAGCACAACTCTTCGATTAGGCAAGCAGATCTTAGAATCCATAGAAGCCATTCACTCAGTGGGATTCTTGCATCGAGACATCAAGCCTGTAAGTAGATTCTGATGGCTGACCTTCCCTACATAGGTTGCTTTTCCCAGTGTTGATATTTACTGAAATGTTTACTAAGAAGTAAGTAAAATCTTCCTTGTAGTTGGAAAACACACCTCAGTGGTATTGCATGAATGTTAGAGAGAGAGGTGCATTCATGAAATACACATAGAAGCATGACTTTATGTTTTGTGATAGGTCAGGCCTCAGTTACATCACAGGCCTGCGTACTTAGAAAGTAATATCTATACTACAAACCTGATTGGGGACTCCTGTGAAATTGACTAGGGCTTTTAAAGAGGATTCCCTCTCTGATTCCCTCCAGCAGAGGGAATTCTAATTCAAATAGGATTTTCAGAATTATTCATAGTATTTAAATTTTGAGAAAACTGAAACAGTATTTATTTATTTGATTTTTATACATCTCCAAGCAGTGTACATAATGCTGCCACCTCCTATTTTCCCCACAAAAACCACCCTGTGAGGTGGACTGGGCTGAGAGAGAGTAACATTGGGTTTCATGCCTAAGTGAGGACTAGAACTCACAGTCTTCTTGTTTGTAGGTTAGCACATTAACCACTACACCAAACTGGCTCTATTTATACGTATAACACTTTTTCCAGGTAATCTCTTAATCCCCTAAGTTTGTTTGTGTGTTTATTTATTTAGTCAGTAGTTGGACTGAGATCCTTCCTTTCCTCCAGGCACTATATAAAACTCCAGGGACTTCTGGGGCTGAAGGCTTATCTGTACCAAGTCTGGTTTTCAAGAGTGCATTTGCCAGTGACTGCATGCCCAAATGTATACATCCACATTCTCATATGCATTCAAGTCTCCTCTTCCTCCCTTATCTAGACACGCTTGCATACATCTCCACACAACCTTATACAGGTGAAACTCAAAAAATTAGAATATTGTGCAAATGTTCATTTATGTCAGTATGGCAACTCAAAAGGTGAAACCAATACATGAGATAGACGCATTACATGCAAAGCGAGATATGTCAAGCCTTACTTTGGTATAATTGGGATGATTATGGCGTACACCTTATGAAAACCCCAAATTCAGAATCTCAGAAAATTAGAATAGTGTGAAAAGGTTCAATATTCTAGGCTCAAAGCGTCCCACTCTAATCAGCTAATGAATCCATAACACCTGCAAAGGGTTCCTGAGCCTTTAAATGGTCTCTCAGGCTGGTTCAGTAGGAATCACAAGCATGGGAAAGACTGCTGACCTGACAGTTGTGCAGAAAACCATCACTGACACCCTCCATAAGGAGGGAAAGCCCCAAAAGGTAATTGCAAAAGAAGTTGGATGTTCCCAAAGTGCTGTATCAAAGCACATCAATAGAAGGTTATGTGGAAGGGAAAAGTGTGGTAGAAAAAGGTGTACAAGCAGCAGGGATGACCGCAGTCTGGAGAGGATTGTCAGGAAAAGGCCATTCAAAAGTGTTGGGGACTTTCACAAGGAGTGGACTGAGGCTGGAGTTAGTGCATCAAGAGCCACCACACACAGACGGATCCTGGACATGGGCTTCAAATGTCGTATTCCTCTTGTCAAGCCGCTCCTGAACAACAAACAACGTCAGAAGCGTCTTACCTGGCCTACAGAAAAAAAGAACTGGTCTGTTGCCCAGTGGTCCAAAGTCCTCTTTTCTGATGAGAGCAACTTTTGCATCTCATTTGGGAACCAAGGACCCAGAGTCTGGAGGAAGAATGGAGAGGCATACAATGCACGATGCTTGAAGTCCATTGTGAAGTTTCCACAGTCTGTGTTGATTTGGGGAGCCATGTCATCTGCTGGTGTTGGTCCACTGTGCTTCATTAAGTCCAGGGTCAACGCAGCTATCTACCAGGAGATTTTGGAGCACTTCATGCTTCCTTCCGCAGACGAGCTTTATGGGGATGCTGACTTCATTTTCCAGCAGGACTTGGCACCTGCCCACACTGCCAAAAGTACCAAAACCTGGTTCAATGACCATGGGATTACTGCGCTTGGTTGGCCAGCAAACTTGCCTGACCTGAACCCCATAGAGAATCTATGGGGCATTGCCAAGAGAAAGATGAGGGACATGAGACCGAACAATGCAGTGGGGCTGAAGGCCACTATTGAAGTATCCTGGTCTTCCATAACACCTCAGCATTGCCACAGGCTGATAGCATCAATGCCATGCCGCATTGCGGCAGTCATTGCTGCAAAAGGGGCCCAAACCAAGTCCTGAGTACATATGCATGCTTATACTTTGCAGAGGTCCGATATTGTTCTATTTCCAATCCTTGTGTTATTGATGTCATGTAATATTCTAATTTTCTGAGATTGTGAATTTGGGGTTTTCATAAGTTGTACGCCATAATCATCACAATTATACCAAAGTAAGGCTTGACATATCTCGCTTTGCATGTAATGCGCCTATCTCATATATTGGTTTCACCTTTTGAGTTGCCATACTGACATAAATGAACATTTGCATGATATTCTAATTTTTCGAGTTTCACCTGTACTTGCATACTCATGCATAACATTCACACATAAACCTTTTTTCAGAGGAAAAAGGAACTCTTCCCCTCTTAGCAAAGGGTGGCAAAATATCAGTGTTTTCCTGTCCTTTCTCTGGGTCAGAAAATAACACCAGCAGCAGTGCTAGATTTAGGAGAGACAGGAATATGGCCTGTTGGCTTGCTTATTCCACCTTGTCAATGTTGCTTCTTTGTCTGCTGTGCCATCTTCATCGCTCTTATCTGCTTTCTTTTTGCTCTACTACAGCTTACCTCATATTTGAAAATGGCACATTTGGTAGGATAACTAATACTCTAGGAGTTAGAACTAAAATAAAAACTGATATTGATAGGTTAGAGAAATGGGTTTAGAATGATATGATGAAATTCAACAGAGACAGATGCAAAGTTATGGGTGTGGGAAACACAAATCAAATGTAAAGGTATAGGATACTTGAATTGGCAAAAAGAGTTATGAAAAAAATCTTGGAGTAATAGTTGATTACAAGCTGAGTATGAATTAGCAATGTGATGCATCTGCAAAAAAGTATGATTTCAGGCTGCATCAGTAATAGGATGTTTTCTAAATAATTAAATCAGTTTATTCTGCTTTGCTCAGATCCCACTTCAAATATTATATCCAGTTTGGATTTCAGATTTTAAAAAGGATTCAGAGAAATTGGAACAAATTCAGAGAAGGGCAACAGATTCTACTTTCAGGTAGCTAGAAACAAAGTTGTTTGAAGACAGATTGAACTGCGCTTGGTATGTTTAGCCTTTCATGAAGCTACTGAAGTAAATACAGGAGTTCTTTTTAATTACAGGTGTAAAAGCAAAATGACTGATAATGGGAAATACGATAAAAATAGTAACTGGAACAGATTTTGGATAGTGGCTTCATTACATGTGAAGGGGTATTGATATATTAAACTCTTCTTATTGTGTTGCTCCTGTTTAGTCTAACTTTGCCATGGGACGCCTGCCTTCAACCTACAGGAAATGTTATATGTTAGACTTTGGTCTGGCCCGGCAGTATACCAATACTAATGGTGAAGTCCGACCTGTAAGTGATTTCTTTTCTATTTATTTTGTCATTGTAACAGATGAAAAAAACCTATTATATTTTTATATTTATTTATTATTTCAATTTATATATTGCCTGTCTGCCCACAGGATCCTATTATATTATTCATGTTTGCAGTGCTGTCACTTTAATATATCTATTGGTTGAGATGGAAACTGAATATGTTAGATTCTTCTAATTGGCAAAGAGACATTACATATGACTTCAGAATAAAATATTTCTTTGCATATACTATGCTTGTTTATCAGTTACTTAAATCAGAACTAAAAGAAGAGAAGAGTGCAAATTGTTCATCCCCTTATCCCATTAACTTAACTTTTATAGAAGACGGTTTTTATTTAAAAAAAAACTGCTCACACTGAATTCAGAAGAAGCAAATTTGCACCTAGTAATGTTGTGATGGTAGTGGCATATATAACTGATCTTTCTTTTTCTCCTGCTACTGCTGCTAAAAATCTCCAGAGGGTTAGATGAACCTGCTGAACAGGTTCTACTGGTGTAAGATTCTTCTGTTTGATTTCAGTTTATTCAGTGATTTATTATAATTCTTCTGTGCCACTCTACAGTATTCCAATATGGTTTGCAGCATAAGAACGATAAACAGATATAAAATAGTTAAAACAAGTAGGTGCCCAATCCCAGTGGTGACAATTACAACTCAAAGGTTCTTTGGAACAGGATTGTTTTAATAGCCTTCCTAAATGCCATATATCTGGGCATTAACTGAACGTCTTAGGGAAGCCTGGTCCAAAGTATTGGGGTTGCAGTGGAGAAACAGAGACTTGGGAGCCCCCAGTCCCTCAGAAAGGAGGGGAACCTTAAGCACCCCCTCATGAGATGAGCTGGTTCTATCTGAAGGAAACATTCTTGAAGATACCTAGGAAATGGGTGATGAAGGGCTTCATGCATTAAAACCAGCACTTTGAATTGTACTTGGAACCTATTGGATGCTAATGCAGCAGGTAGAAAACTGGTGTTATATTGATTTAATTATAACATTTATTGTTAGATACTTGGTGGGTGGCAGTAATTAAACATTAAAGCACCAACAGTACAGTTAAGTCATTAAAAGTATAAAACCAAAAAAATCAATTAATAACTATTTGGGCATCCTAATGCTTATCATAGGCCCCTCTGAACAATTTGATTTTCAAAAATATGTAGATTAGAAAACCAAAATAGTGAAGGCAGTTTTAATATCTAGGGGGAAGCTATTCCACTGAGTTGTGACTAGTCCTGAAAAGCAGCACCTAGAAGCCTCTGCCTCCCATATATCATGGAAATGGGGGATCATCAACATTTTTTTCTGTGAGAGACAAGTCAGGTATAACAAGTCTGGTTGGGGAAGGAGATCCTGCAGCATTTTTCTACCACATCTTTTAGATTTTATAGATGGCAACCTTTGAATTGTATCTGGAAGTTAATAAGGAGCCAGTGTAGGACTCACAGTGTAGGACTCGCATGCGTACGTGTGTGTGTGTGTGTGTGTGTGTGTGTGTGTATGTATGCATGCATGCATGCTAAGAGTGAACGAGACATCGACTCACTGATCCACCTGACACGGATCTACAGCGAGGACATTGGGATGTCATTCGGACTGGAGAAGTGTGGCAGGATGATAGTAAAAAGAGGGAAGGTAGTTAAGACCGATGGAGTGGAATTACCAGTGGGCCACATAGCAGACATAGAGACCAGCTATAAATACCTTGGTGTCCCACAGTCACACGGGAACCATGAGGAGGAGGCAAGGGAGACAGCAACATCCAAATACCACTGAAGGATAAGACAGGTCCTGAAGAGCCAGCTCAATGGGAAGAACAAGATCCATGCCATCAACATGTATGCCCTGCCAGTCATCAGATACCCTGCCGGTATAGTGAGCTGGCCAAAGGAAGACATGGAGGCTGCCGATGTGAAGACCCGGAAGCTCCTCACAATGTACGGAGGTTTCCACCCCAAGTCCAACACCCAGAGACTATACACCAGCCGCAAAGAGGGCGGGCGGGGTCTGATGAGTGTCAAAGCCACTGTCCTGGATGAAACCCGGAGTATCCAGGAATACATCAGTAAGATGGCACCCAAAGATGAGCTGCTGAGAGAATGCCTGAGGCAGCAGCAGACAGGGGAGGAAGTTCAAGTGGAGGAAGTACCATGGCAAGACAAGCTCCTGCATGGGATGTACCATCGACAGATAGCTGAGGTGGCTGACACTGGGAAATCCTATCAGTGGCTGGAAAGGGCTGGACTAAAAGACAGCACTGAGGCACTGATCATAGCAGCACAAGAACAGGCACTAAGCACCAGATCCATAGAAGCAGGGGTCTACCACACTAGACAGGACCCAAGGTGCAGATTGTGCAAAGAGGCCTCAGAGACAGTCCAACACATATTGGCAGGATGTAAGACGCAGGCAGGAACGGCATATACTGAACAACACAACCAAGTAGCTGGCATTGTGTACAGGAACATCTGCATAATGTATGGGCTAGACCCCCCCCCCAAGTCCAGATGGGAGATTCCACAGAAGGTCACGGAGAATAACAGGGCTAAGATCCTGTGGGACTTCCAGATACAGACGGACAGGCAGGTACTGGCTAATCAACCAGACATCGTGGTAGTAGACAAAGACCAGAAGACAGTGGTAGTGATAGATGTAGCAGTGCCAAGTGATGGCAACATCAGGAAGAAGGAGCATGAGAAGCTGGAGAAGTACCAGGGCCTGAAGGAGGAAATCGAGAGGATGTGGAAAGTCAAGGTCAAAGTGGTCCCAGTGGTGGTAGGAGCACTCGGGGCTGTGACTCCTAAGCTGGGAGAGTGGCTCCAGCAGATCCCAGGAACAACATCAGAGCTCTCTGTCCAGAAGAGTGCAGTGCTAGGAACAGCTAAGATACTGCACAGAACCCTCAAACTCCCAGGCCTCTGGTAGAGGACCCGAGATTGAGGAAGACACATACCACCCATAGGGGTGAGAGGGATTTTTTGGGTAAATAAATAAATAAATAAATACATACATACATACATACATACATACATATTTACCAAAATAAATATATATATATATATATAAATAAAAATTAATTCCTGGTGGGGATCACTGATTAATAAGTGAATGCTGCATTCTAGAGTAATTGAAGCTTCCAAGAAGTCTTCAAAGGCATCTCCAAGTAGAGTGCTTTGCAATGGTTCAGACAAGTGGTGATGAAGGCATGAGTTCCTATTAAGATATTCTCCTGCTTTAGGAAGGCCCATAACTGGTCACCAGTCAGTTGGGCAAAAAGTCTTCACCTATCCATCAGGTAGGAGCTGTGAGTCCAGAAGGACCCCCAAGTCAGGGACCTGCTCCTTCAGGGGCAGTGCTGCCCTGTCAGAGGCAACATTGGAGTACTCACAGTATCTCAATGGATAAAGTGCAACTTTCACTTGCTGGGATTCATCTTTAGCCTGTTTCATCCTGTTGAGATCCTAACACTCTAGACATTGTGACAAAACACTAACAGCATCTCCTGTTTGATGGGGGGTGGCAATGCAGCATTGGGTATCATTATGATACCCTGAATCAGTGCTGACTGTACCCAATGGCTTCATGTAAGCTTTCAGTGGGTAAATGTTTAATATTATATCTGAGTTGCAATATTTTCTATACGTATCTTGCAGGATTGAATGTAGGCATTGTAATTAATCACTGCATAAACACTGGTCCCAGTATTTGCCAAGATTTCAGTGGGGTCAAATGATACCTCTCAAGATGAGCCCAAAGAAGAGCTGAATACTGAAGTTCCTTATTCCAGCCAGTGACCAAAGCTAGGATTAAAGCTTAATGATAAGCCTGAAAGTTTGAAAAGTTAAATCCGTCTTTCTTACCAGGTAATTGTACTTTGTGCAATGAAAGCTCTTAGCACCAATATAGTTATTCTCTATTTCTACTTTATCTTCAAAATGTTCTTTAAGGAAAAGGCTCTGTGATACAGAGTCCAGTATCACACTATTCAATATGTTAAAGATTAAAGTGCAGAGTAAATCTGCAGTCAATACTGTTAAAGCCATTTCATCCCCCTTCTTCATTTTTGTTTTAATATTTGTAGCTTAGGTATGGCAGGTGGCTAACAATTTGGTGTAGATAAAATAACCAACATTAAAACTTAAAGCTCAACTTAAAATTAGTCCAATAAATACATTAAAAATACATCCATAAGAGAAAGCATCCAAAGCTAACACCTACTTAAGCTGCAAGTCTGTTTACCAGCAGCCAAAATAAAAATGTGTCTTTGGGACCGTATAGCCCTGGCATGTTAGTATGGAAGAATGTAATATTTCAGAAAGCTTGGTCCTGTTTATGCCTTTGAGATGCATAATTAGTACTTTGAACTATGTTCTGAAATTTAGACTGGTAGCCATTGAAGTTGTTGCATATTCCTTATAGCCAATACTGTTAGTGATCTGGCTCTAGCATTCTGGAAGTTGAATTTTTTAAATACTTTCTTAGACAACCGAACATACTATCCCAAATAAGATATAGTTGTGGCATCCAATGGGAGCAGTTGGTTACCACTGAACCCTGTGTATCTCAGTGCTGAACCTGGGAGAACAACCAAATAGCAAACATGAGTTTCCAAGGTAGATGAAATAGAAATTGAATCTAGTTCAGGTTGAATTCCTATTATTTGGCTGACCAAGACGTATTTCTTATTTGGATTAAGCTTGTTTGCCTTCATTCAGTCCATTTTTATCTTCTATTATGGACTTAAAATTTGAAAAGCTTTATTTAATTTAGATAGGAAGAAAATATATGAATTGGGATTCAATAGCACGTTATAGCAATGAATCCCAAAACTCCAGATGCTTTTTCCTGTCAGTTATATGTTCACACTAAGTAGTATATAGTATGAAATAGACTTGTGAAGAATACTATGGTGCCTGTGACATGGGCCAACAACTACAGTATCAAGCAGAAGTCCCTCAGCATAATCTTCTGAGGCAACTGTAGCATCTCATGGAGTGACGGCTGCCAACTGATAGTCTCCACCCCTTTTCTGCCTGGCTGTTTAGACTCTTTAGCTGCTCTCATTATAACAGTACTATTGGACAGTGAACATATTGTGGTATTTAAGAGAAGTCATGATGGAGATTGAACTCTACTCCAAAGAGTTGCTTTATGTTTTTAATTTTATGTGCTCAGTTTTCTTCCAAAAATACCTTTACCCACTGTTATATCATTGTTTCAGTCTACTTGTGCACTTAACTAAGTCAGTTGTTACTTATGGAAGTTAGTGTTCAAGATGTCACAGCAAATTTCTTTCTAAGTAATCATTAGATGAACTGTTCATTGTCTGGACCTTTTACTAAGGATGAAGGACAGGTATTCACCTTACAGATTTGTAATGCAATCCATGTAGCTTTTTAGAAAAGTATGTGGCTGAAAAAAAAAGCAGACGGAACTTTGCAAAAAGCAGATCTTACAATCTTTTATTGCTTACTAGTTAGCACTGATCTGCAGTGATAAATATAGTTCTTCAAATACTGTACATGAAAGGATGTCACATAGGAGAAGGTCAAGACTAGGCACATCCAAAACATTCCCTGTAAGGATTGTCCCGTGTATGGCCAGAATGCATATAGCACAGATATGGCACACATGTGGTTAGTCAGGACAAAGCAGAGGTATTTCAGGTTGGATGACAGCTGGGATAACTGGACAGTGGCTAAGTGGAAGTAAGGACAATAAAAGCTTGGGAAGATGGATAAATGGTGGTTGAGCCAGTTGAGTGTGCCATTCTTGTATTCAAGTAAGGCAGTAGTGGCTGTTGGAAAGGAAATCACTAGGAAGATTGCATGAAGGAACAAGATAAGCTGGTTCATATGCAGTCTCTCATGGCAGGGGAAAGTTAAAAAGAACTAAGAAACTGGCAGAAGGTTGGTTGGGATGGAAATGACAAAGAAGATGCAGCATCTTATCATGAGAAGTCTCTCTTGTTTGCATGAATTGAAAATGTGCTATAGTGCTTTGCATGCTGCTGTTTCTGCTGACTCAGCTCTAGATTATTGATTACAGTTATTTCCGTATGAATCAGACTGCACTGCAGCAGTTGGCAATACTTGGTTTGAGGATATTGCATATATGTGTAAGTATGGTTTGGTTTCTGGTTTTGGTTTATGGCTGAAGCAGAATGTGAAGAAAAAGCACCTGACTTGCTTTGCCTAAATCAGAAATTTCAAGAAGAAAAAAAATACAACAAAACCCTAATTATAACATGGCCAGTTTTTAAATAGAGCATCCAAGTCCAAATATGAACTGATTCTGGTATTTCCTAATATTGGTACAAATATTTATAAATATAGAATAATGTCCTGGGGCAGAATTAGTCATCATTATCATTGCATGCTGTAACAGTATTATGGTTGTAATTACCTCATTGTCTTTGCATTTAAAGGCATTCACATCATGATCCCTATATTTCCACAACCAAGTAAGATTACCAATTCCATTTCAGTTTTACTTGGTTCTCAGGAGCCTTGCTAAATTTTGCTCTAGACAGAGCAGAAAATTTGCCTGTTAATGGGGGGCAGGGGGTGGGAACCATCACTGCATCTCTCTTCTGTTTTGTTTGCAATTATCCTGTTATGTTTGAGCATATTAAATTCTAAAGGTCTTGTTTCAAGAAGACACTAACTTTGTTATTGAACCCAACCACTTTTCAAGAAATCACTTATGACAAAATAAATAGACTTCTAGATTCCTAAAAAATGAGATAGCTTTGACAGCTCCCAGATGAAAATAAAGACCATGTACTTGAAAACCTACTTAATGCAGTAGAAAGCCCTGATGTCCTTTGTTTGTTTGGCTTACAAACCTCATCATACTAACCCCAAAACAAGCAAACCAACATTAGAATTATATGTAAATCAGCTCACCTACACCCTCCCCAGGATTGCATATTTCAGAAAGCTATCCTTATCCTGATATAAAACATTCTTGTTTAATTTAAAATAGTCTATTGAATACCGGCTTCCAGTTAGTATTTCCTTTAAAGACAAAATCTTAATGTTTACTATCTCAGTGCATATTTATGTACCAATATGTAATTGGTACAATTCAGTTATACTTCATAACTTTTAATCTTTTGAAAGGTTATTATTAAAAAGATAGTGGGAAACAGTGCAATGGAGTTTTGTATTGATGGAAATCATCTGAGCCCTGATCCAAAAGAATATTCCAGTGTCATTAATTTCAGTGCATGTAACAGTCCAAAAGAATACCATGTTTGATAATACTGAATACCACTAAGAGGTCTGATAGAGCCAAGAGGGCACAATTACCCCATCTAGATCCCAATGAAGGTCATCTACCAGATGACCAATGCCATTTCTGTCTCATAACTGGGATTGAATACAAACTGAAAAGGATCCAGATAATTTGTTTTTCTAGGACGTAGGTGAAAGTCCAGAATTGCTGGATAAACCATGTCTGAGTCAAAGTGCATTGTAATTTCTCTTTGGCTGGTACATGTACTTCTCCTTTAAATACCAGGAGGCATGGTTACTCCTGGAAAATGTGAGGTCCAATAATACATATTAACACACATTTTAAAAAGAAGTATCCGCAGAGTTTCCAAAAGACAAAAATAATAGCTGCTTGCTAGGAACTAGAAACAGAGACTATCCTTAGTAAATAAGGACCTTGGAAATAAAGAATAGTATGATCCTTGAGGATTCAAAAGCTGCCCATCCCTAGACCAAACAGTAAAGAAAATCTAGCTGAGAAATTATGCCTATTAATCTTATCTTGTAAATGTGTCAGAGTAGAGCAGTAGTGATCAATACATGGCTGTTGAAATTGATTACGTGATATTGACTACAATTCTCTTGCTAAAGACTGGGTCATTCCTACCATCTCTGGATCATTCTCTAGAACAGGAGTCTCAAACTATAATTGTCAGGTCCATCTGAGGAATAGTCCATCTGAGGAATGGTCCATCTGAGGAATAGTTCATTGGTTCAGGGGTTGAAACACTGAAGCCATTTGATACAATGCCATTTCTGGCATTGTATCAAAAGCCTCTAGTGAATCAAAAATGAAGAAAATGAAGACTATCATGGTATGCCATTAAACAAATGTATTACATTAAAAAAAAACTTTACTGCAAAACAGAGCTTCTTGCAAAACAGCCATTTTACTTTCACCATTTAGCTTGCAGGGCTTTCGTTAACTAGATCACCAATATTTGGTTTGTTACTGGGTTGATATGTAATATTTTTTCAAGATCGTATTGAAGATGATATGGGAAAACCATTCCACGAGGAGCTGTCCAAATCCCTGCTTTTCTCTTACTTCTTTCTTCTTGCTGAAGAAATATCTTTCTTTTCTTCTGGCCTTTTTCTCAAGAGATTGTGCATGCCTGCTTGTTGCTTTCCATTTTTCCCACTTCTTGCCTGTTGTGAAAACCTCAAGGCAGGGTAGACATACTTGCCCCCCCCCCCCCAGCTACTTTCTCTTCCCTCTCTCCCTTCTCTGGGCAGCTCCAGGATAGTTTGTTGCCACGTCTCACCTTCCTGTTGGTCCTGCCCAGACAGCCTGGCACTGCTTCAGAAGTAGCATCTGTCATGAAGCGTGAGAGTGGGTGGGGTTCCCGGGCAGTGGTACAACTTGTCATGAGAGAGTTTGGGGTGCTGACTGTGTGGCCCAGCCAATCAGGCCCTGCTGTTCTTCCTGTTACTTGGCCTGAGCATTTACATGGCACTTAAGGAACTAGCCTTGCTGGGCAGCGTCCTTAGTGCCTAGCAAATATTGTGACAGACCACAGAAAATTACTTGAAAATCCACATCTGCCCACAGGGTGTGAGCTTGAGACCTCTGCTCTAAAATCTGAGCCACAATGCACTACTGTGCATAAGATATCTAGAGCATGATGCACTTTAGCTAACTCAAGCAAGAGATCCAAGGCATTTCTGTAGGGGAAGCGATAATAATAATATTGATCCAATTTTTAGATTTGTTTCTGTTTTATTTCCTTCCATTTTGCATTTTATTGTCATGGTTTTCTTTGGGTTTCTCTTTGTTTTACAGTTCTTTTGGGCTCGTTTTTTGAGACTGTTTGATGCGTTGGCTTCCCATCTGCTGCTTATAACCATCTCAGCCATGAGTTGTGAGTGAGCCATCATAATGCTTCTTATTTTTTTTTAGTTTGTGTTTGTTTGTTTGTTTTAATAATGAATAGAATTCTAAGTTTTTTTCCCCTTTATTTTGTTTTCATGAAATAATTCTTGCTCTCAATTTTTGATGCATAGGCCTTCTTATGACAGTTGGGCCCTTGTAGGACTGCAGTGAATCAAGTGGGATTGCATGAAGATCCTTTGGGCCTTAGGAACAACCTCTATTTTAAATTTTTCATAATTGTGCAAAAGCTAAATATGCCGAATCCTGTTTACACACATGAAAATATATTTCCTTCAGAAACATGAAATATGTACCTGAAATTGCAGCCATTCTAGTGATCGAATCCTAACCATAAGAGAAAGTGACAGTTCAACTGAAGTTTTGTTCTAGCATATGCCTCTCAGTTCTCAGGAGACCAAAAATATTTGTTTAAGCCACTAAGGTTGTGACATTTATTTATTCAGGAAAGCTTTATCACAACTTTTAAAACATCTTTTCCCAAATACACTGAAGAACCTCTATCCTTCTATTTTAGTAATAACTTGTTCAGAAAGTAGAGTATGTAACAATGGTGATTACGTTTATGTGACTAAACTCGTGGTTAGGAGTTAGGTAAGCAATGGCTCTCTTTTAGTATTACTGCATCATGTAGATTCTAAAAATCAGGTTTCAATTATTAAATAATTGAAGATAGAGGGTTCTGTCCAAAGTTATACAAGTAGACTGTTGTCCACACAACAGAACACCTGTCTTTTCTCTCTGTACTGTACTACCTCCCATATTTGGTGTTCCAGTTCCTTGGAGCATCTTTGAGGAGTTGCAGGGAGCAAAGAACAATCTATTTCACCAGTGGTACCCATTCTGCTGATAGATGAATGCTGATCTATACATTGTGGAACCAACAGAAACGTTAGTACAGTTGATACCGAACTGCTGCTCTTTCTGTTTTTCATAGATAATTTTTGCTGCACAATAAAAAGAACCAAAACTGACATTGAAATTCTACTCAACTATGAATCACAATCAATCCTGGTTTCTTAAAGAATGAATATGTACATTCTTTAAGAAATGTGTGTGTGTGTATTAATATAATATAATATAATATAATATAATATAATATAATATAATTTGTATAATATGTTATATTTTATATATATATGTATGTATGTGCGTGTACGTGTCACATGAGAAAACTATCAGAAACAAATTTGTATTTGTAAACATATATATGTTTGTGTGTGTGTGCTTACAAATACAAATTTGTTTCTGATAGTTTTCACATGTGACATTTTCAAGTGTATTTTAAAATATCTTGGGATATTCCTGAACTTTTTGTTTTCTGGGACCAAGGGGATTCTGTCAATGTGAATTAAATGGAGCAGCAGAAAGGAATTGAGTTAGCAACTGAACCACTTTGGTAAGAAGGATGAGGCTGTTATCCCCCTATACTCAACTGAATCTATTTTTGACCTTTTACTTGTTCTTAAGTTCCTGAAGCCAGTGGTTTTCTGTTTTGTACTGGAAAAAAAACACTTTGCTGCTATGCTTTGTCCACTGAAGGTTATAGTGTTTTCTATGGAGAACTAACCTTTGCAGATTTTAAAAAAATTAATTGGTAATTAGATTTTGTCTTACAATGGTGTTTTCCAATGGGAAGTGTTACTGTTTCTAAAAGATTTGTTCAAAGACCAACTTTTAATCCATGACCAAAATGTCTAACTTTACCATCAGTTCATATTAATATTCGTCATTAAAATGGTTTGTGGGCCTAAGCAACAAAGAAAAGATGAACAGTTTTGCTTGCTTTCAAATTAAAAAATTAAGTTTAATTTTTCTTCTTTCTATTAGCCTCGTAATGTTGCTGGTTTCCGGGGAACAGTCCGGTATGCTTCAGTGAATGCACATAAAAATAGAGTAAGTTTTGTCTCCATGTATATGGAAGGGGTTAAGTGGGAGAGGTTAAAGGAGAAGTATTCTTTTCGCTGTTCAGTGTTGGGTAGGAGTGTCATACAGAGTACATACTGGAACCAGGTGTGAATCAAGGTAGAGTTTGACAGGGTGTGTATGTTGTATTATAGTGTACATAAACATTTTCTTTGTTCCTTTATTTTACAATATATTTGTTCTACCCCAATCAAACTGACTGTGTGGAACCATAAACAGAATATCTGCACCATTTAAAAAAAACAGCTACCACAAATAATCAGTTGTCCACCAATTGCCCTAGAATCCAAATGCCTATTGAAAGACATTGTTTAAAAGGCCTTCATGAACAAAATGAGGGTATGAGCAATTGCATCTGTGGAGACAGCATGTTTCTCAGTGTGGGACTGCAGCAAGAAAGCCTGTGTTTTGATTCCAGATTCTTTATTCATGTGGGGGTGGGACCTTTAGCAAGATGTTTGGAGTTGATAGGTGGAATCATATTTTGTAAGGTGATCCCTGATATACTCTGGTGCTGTGCTATATAGGGCTTTATAAGTAATAACCATCACTTTGAATTGGTCTCAGAAGCCTACTGGTATCCAGTGCAGTGACCTGAAAGTGGGCATAATTTTGCAGCAACAGGTTTCCCAGAATCACAGTCTGATCATTACATTTTGCATCAATTGCTGCTTCTGAGTCATCTTCAAATGCAGCCCATGTAGGGTGCCTTAAGGTAGTGCTGGTTTGGGCTTAAATTATTGTTGCAAAGGCAGCAGGTAAGACCATAACAAGTTGTATCTGGGCAAAGGCTTCCTTTTTTAAAAAATAATAATTGTATTAGAGTTTACCAATACAAAGATAAAAGACTAATACAAGCTAAGGAAAATATAAAAAGTAAAGAAAAGAAAAAAAGAGAAGTGCAAAGAGATAGAAAAAAGAAAAGAAAAAGAGAATATATAAAAGATGACTCCCCCTCCCTCTGGACAAGTACAAACAATTTCAGTAACTTAACACCTTCTCTAGTATTTCAATTAAAAAAAAGAAAAAAGATCTCTCCTTCCCATATCTCATCCCTTAGCAGTAACCAAATTATAAAAACTCATCATTTAGTCCTAATCAGCAAAAGTCTATTAAGAGCTACCAAAAATAGTAACATATGTATTTTAACCTTAATCAAAAAAATCCATTTTGTAATCCAACTTATCACTTTCTCTAAGAAGTAAAGCAGAAGAAATCTCTCCCACTTATAAACAGATTCTTAAAACTTCATCATTCAGTCCTGATCAGAAAGAAATCCCATTAATAGCTACCAGAAACCACAACATATATTTTAACCATAGTTAAATAATTTCACTTTGTAAACCTTCTGTTTACTTTAAAAAGCTTGATCTTTAATCCTGTCAAATAATATCCCACAAGTTGATTTCTTATCATTTTGTCTCCTTTCAGGAACAAATTCAGTAGTTTCTCTTTGCCTCCTCTCAGAAACAGCTTCATTGGTTTAACACATTCATTTTATAAATCTAAAATAAAAATGCTTTCCAAGTCACTCTTCTGATTTATTATTTGTATGCCCCCTTTAATTATTATGACATCAGCTGGTTTCATTTGTAAATCCATTTTGGCATCTTTTTCCGTATCATTCTTATACTCTGGCATTTTTAAATTCATTTTCAAATCCACAGCATATTTTTCCATATCACTGTTATAATCCAGCATTTTTTTAAACTCCAAGTCCATATTCAGATCAGTCTCAGTCTCTGTTTTGTCCAATAAAATCTGTTGTTCTTCTGTGTTCTCTGTTATAGTATCAAATAAGTAAGTAAGTAAATAATTTCTGAGTACATTGTTCCCAAAGAGCCTTAATTTCTTTTATAATCGAATAATATTGCTCCATTGTATTAATGTGTCTCTTCTCCTTTAATTGTAATTGTTTGTTCTGCCTGGTTCCCTCTAGACAACCTTCAACTCCCCTCATATCATCTGTTTATCTTCCAGTCAACAAAACTTTCCCACGGAGTTCTTACAATTAATTTCAAAATCTTCATATATTCTTTCATAAATCTTTAAACACCCATAGGAGATATTCATTCAACTCCCTCTATCCCCTTAACTTTCCAAAGTCCACATTCTAGTCTCCCTTTTGCTGTTTTCCAAGAAGTAAATATTTTCTTTTTAATCCTTACACTTACATGGAGCTTCTTTCATTCATGGTAGAAGGAGATTCTCCTGGTGTAATAAAACTTGCCTTTTGGAAGGTTCTTAACTTCTAAGAAATCAGTAACAAGCAGCTTCCTAAAATAATTAAGAGAGGAAGTAGGTGAACACAGTGTTTCTTTGAAAGGCACCAAACCACAGCTTAGTTACACTGTTTTTCCCTCTGACTCCCAGAGCTTTCAGACCTGCTGGAGATCGCTATTTTACGATCTCAGGGAGATTCTGTATGGAGCAAACTTGTGGGTGATCCCTGTCTTCTCCTTGATCTGGAGAGGGGTTCTGAGGAGTGGATCCATTCACTGGCTTCTCTTTTTGCCATGGTCGTCAGCTCCACAAAAGTGGAGCTGTCTTCAGTCTGCCATTGCTGTCCCTGGGCTTCCTGATTGTGGTTTCCATCTGTTCAAGCAGGACACATGAATCTAGTAGGGCCCCAAATCACAAACCAACTCTTTAAGGGAGTGCATGGCCCCATCAAGAGCAGCTACTATGGCTGATGCAGCTGGACAACCCTGATGTTACAGATGTGCAGTAAATCTGTTTTGCTAGGATTTAATCTGAACATGTTTCTTCCTATCCAGTCTTGAATAGCTTCCAGACACTGTTTCAGGACATCCACAGCATCTACAACACTGTCTGGAAAGGCAATCTATAAATCAGCATCATTAGCATGTTGGTAACACCTACCCCAAACCAACAAATGACCTCTCCCAGTGGTTTCATGTAGATGTTAAATAATATGGGAGAGAGACCTGACCTCTGTGACACCTGACACTGGAGCAGCTAAGGGATGGATCACTTTTACACCATAGTTACCAGCTGGAACTACCTGATCAGATAGGGATGGAACTGTTAGCCCTTTGAGGTAGTCCAGACAAGAAGCATAACTAGGAGCAATAGCACTATCTTTATTGATTTTATGTTAAACAGAATCTTGCAAGACTAAAAATATTTCTTCCCTCCTCTCTTTTTAGTCTCCAGAAAGCTAGGGAGGGTACCTCCTGAAATGCTTTCCATGCTTTTCCCCCAACTGTGAACTGAGCTGCCTCTTAAATCAGACCGTTGCCCTGGCTGTGGGTATTCCTCTTGTCTCCCAAGATCATTCCCACATACCATCACAGGAACAAATGCAAAATATTGTCTCCTACTCCTAAGCTTAGCAAGAGGTCCAGAAGGGCATCATGGTTGATGGTATCAAATGCTACCAAGAGGTCCAATAAGACCAGGAGAAGTACATTCTTCCCATCTAGATCCCAATGAACAACATCAACTAGAGTGATCAATACTAATTCTATCCCAAAACTGGGTTTGATCCTTGACTGAAAGAGATCCAGAAAGCCTGTTTCCTGTAAGATCCTTGATAGCTGACTCCCTGCCCCCTCCCTCCCCCGTTCTGAACAGTCTTCCTTAAACAAGAAAGCTGGAGATGATCAAAAGTTACCAAGTACAGCCAGACTGAGAGAGGGTTTCTTCAAAAGAGGGCACACCACCACCTCTTCCAAGGTTGGTGGCAGAGCCTCCTCTTACAGAGGCATTCACCACTTTCTGAATCCAACTGCACACACCCTGCCCAGCTGCCTGAAGGAGTCAGGAGAGACATGGATTTAATCCATAGGTAGCAGAATTCATATTACAGAGGCCTCTATCCACTTCCTCAGATTCTCCAGGCTTAAAAGAATCCTAGATTGAAACAGAAAACGCTGCCCTGCTTAGCTCACTTAATGGGCTGTTAGATGACTGAGGTTTTCTAATACATTCTCTGCCCTTACAAAAGTCCAGAATGTTGATGGTCTGCAATATTAGATTCCCTTACCTTGAATATCAGATTTTTTACGCATGTAGCTGTGTGTATTAATATTTTTCCCAGCAAGCAGTTTGCCACACTGCATTACATTGTATAACTAGTGGGTTGGCTTTTCAAATGTGGAGAATAATATAAAGTTTGTGACATTGCAATCTAAACAAAAAGGAAATTCTTTCCTACTGAATAGAATGATTTGAAGCTGAGAGATTTTACAGCTGTTCTCTTCCTGCTGAGAGTTAAACTTTGAGCAATTATTCTTTTTGGAAGAGATGGGAGAACTTTTAGGATGGTCTGCCCATAGAGACTAACAGTTTTGTCAGGTTTAGCCCAGGAAACTCCAGGAGACCATACAGATTCAATCCAGCAAGGTTTGTTTGGCTTCACCCTTTACAGAGAATCTTCCCAGACTGAGAGTAGTTCCCAGGGTCAATCCATAAACATCACTAGCATTCCTCAGGGAGGTGCCAGTCTCATCCTCTTATCTCTCCCTTGCTCTTCAGGGGATGAAAGTACATTCTTGATCCCTCTTGCCCATACTCTCACAAGTTTCTAATGAATGCCAGAGGGCTTTTGGAGATTTTCTGGCTAGTATGAGAGGTAGTCTTGTTGAAGTGTGGATCATCCTTTGATAGGTTTGCTCCAAACAGCCTTTCCCAGTGTATAAAGCTCATTCAGCCCCTTGGCAATTAAACAAGTTACAATACAATTAGAATATAGCATGGAATCCTGCAAATAGCCTGCAGTCCAAAGAAAGTTAAAAGGTGATCTTCAGTGCAGTGATCTAAGTATTTGGGTGTGTTTTAGGATACTTTCTTAGGATAATAGTAAAATCAAACAAGTCCCAGCAGAATGGGAATACTCTGGGCTACAGTGCAGAATGCCTAATAGGAAAAAATAGAGCTTGTCTTCATTAAATCTATAAATTCCAATTTTGGATTTCTTCCAACTGTAGTTAGTTTATGTCTCTTTTGGCATTACAAACAGTAGGCATGGTCTCTTCTGACCTTTATAATTCAAACACATCATGATGTGCAGCATGCGTCATAAATGTGGAGGAATTTCTCAACAGACAAGGCAATGCAGAAATGCTCTGCTGGAATCAGAATATATGAAAATTATTGCTTTCAGATTTTCGCTTTGGTTACATGAAAGGTTAGGTTTGATTACACACACACACATACAATTGATATGTCTGTAATGGCTTCTGGGTAGCAGTAGTCTCCTGACTGATTTTGAAGTTGTTGTAGACAGTGTTGGCAGCTACAATATTTTGTAACTAATTTTTGTTTTATTGCAGGAAATGGGTCGACATGATGACCTGTGGTCCCTTTTTTACATGCTGGTGGAGTTTGCAGTTGGTCAGCTTCCATGGCGCAAGATTAAAGATAAGGTAGAAAATATAGTCAGTGACAATACAAGATCTTCCTTCCCAAGATGAATAATAAAGCAATAAGAAAAAAACCCTGCTGGATTTCACAAAGGCTTATGGGTTGTCCACAACAGTACATTAGAGCAATAACATTTTCTTGATTGTGTTTGCCAACAGTCAATGTTTTCAGGGTTCAGAAACAATTTGTCTTTGATACTGAAGATAATATATAAGCACCACAATTAACAGTTGTTAATACTATTTGCTGCCTTGTTTTGTTTGCTAATGATATTTATTATATGTAGTATTCTGTATAATGCTGGAATCTGGAATTTTCTGGAGGGCTTTTCTGGAGAGCTTTTGGAGTATAACACCAGGTATTTTATTGTTCTGGGTTTTTAATATACTTATCTTATATATTCCTAGTATTCTTATATTTGTTATTTTTGTGAGCCACTGAGACCCTATTTGATTACAATAGGATATAATTCCAAATAAATAAGTAAGTAAGTAAGTAAGTAAGTAAGTAAGTAAGTAAATAAATAAATAAATATATATATTTGATTTCTCTAGGAGCAAGTTGGTATGATTAAGGAAAAATATGAACATCGAATGCTGCTAAAACATATGCCTTCTGAGTTCCACCTTTTTCTGGATCACATTGCAAATCTGGATTATTTCACTAAACCAGATTATCAGGTAAACCCCTGTTTTTATTACTAGCTTGAAACAATTAGGAGACAATTAATAATTTTGAGTTCCCACATGAAACTGATAAAAAAAGAATTAGTAGATTTTCTGACCTCTTAAATCTGCTCCTTGGCATATTACTGTGAAGATCTTTGATTTATCTTTTAAAGTTTTTATGTCAATGTATCAACATGTGATCCAAATTAAATCAATATATTACTTTCTTCCTAGGCCTTCAATTAGCATGAAGCAATAGGTTCTGTTCATTTTTTCCTGTTTTTGAAGAATAGTATCTGCCAAACAAATTTGCCAACAAAAATTATTATGTTATGTTACCATTCTAACAGACAACTAATTAGGGTAGGACAAGACTCTTACCCTAAATAGATCAGTTGCTAAAAATTATAAATTGGGGCTATACAAATAGTAGATTAATTCCTGTTGTATTGCTTGTATGGGCAATGTCTTTTATGGTAGGAAAGGAATGAATTGTTATTCACATACTCAAAGAATACCTAGGCATATCAGTGAGTGAAGCCCAGGTACAGCAAAAAAGCACTTTAGTCAGATTTCCCTTGATACAGTCAAATATTAAATGGGACCAAGTTTATTGCTTTTTGTTGATATCTGCAATGCTGCATCCAAAGATCCTTCAAATATTGTTCATCTTATTTGTGACTCAGTCAGACCATAGGTATTACCAGCCTTTTATTGAGCAGCAATCTGTGCTCAGCTGAATAAGATAAATTCTTTTTTTGTAGATTTTATTAGCACCATTATATTCTGTATCACAGAAGTGACATATTTTTATAGAAATCAAGTATTTATTAATCATTTATTTTCAAATATTGCTATTTTCCGTGCATTAAATGTAATTGTTTATCAGTTCCTCCACTATGAGTTAGGGAATGTTCCATTGGTTTTCTATTTGTTTTTCTCCTCCTTCCTCACAATCCAGACTGATCACATTTTGATATGTTGACATAAAAACTTTAAAAGATAAATCAAAGATCTCCAAAGTAATATTTCAAGGAACAGATTTAAGAGGTCAGAAAATCTACTAATTCTTCTTTATCAGTTTCATGTGGGAACTCAAAATCAGTAGTTCTCAGTATATATTGCAAGAACTCCCCGAGGATCTAAGTGAGCAGACAGCTCTCTGAAGGAGAAGATTATCCTAGTCCCAGGTTGTTTAGAGTCTTGTAAGTCATAACCAAAATTTTCAATCTGGCTCAGTAGTAATTGGCAGCTTGTTCAGTTGCTTCAACAAAAGTGCAACATGTGCATGGACAACTATCCCACTCAGCAACCTGGTCACATTATTCTGCGCCAGTTGCAACTTCTAGAGCAAGGGCAAGAATACCCCACATATACCAGTGAATATATAACCAGGGTGTAGAGGAATAGTCAACTAATACTACTGAGATAATCCCTGCAGAAAGGAACAAAATCACTCTAACATAATGCCCCCAACTCATAAAGACCATCTAGAAAAGTACCATGGACAACCCTGTCAAAGCCACTGAGAAATCATGTAGCATCAGGAGAGCTGGGCTCCCCCTTACTCCTCCCTCAAGCCTGAAATATCCCACTTTGGGTTACACTGACAATGCTATTTGCACTGACTCTTTTGTTACTCCCATTCCTCTGCAAATGGGCAGAGGATTACTATTGCTTTATGATTAGTGTATCATGTATTTTACTGCTATTTGTATTGTAAACCACTTCAGTGCTTTGGCATGGGAGGTGGTATTTGACTACATTAAATAATAATAATAGTAATAGTAATAACAATAATAATAACAACAATATCAACAAACAAGAAAAAAAAGCCAAACAGTGCACCACCAAAATGGAAAATCAGATTGGAAGCTCAAACTGCACACTACAGGCAGAATCTCCAATTTTAGTCAAATCAGAAACATTTCTACCAATCCATCAATGGAGAGACTGCAATGAACCAGTCAACACCTAACAAAGAAGAAACAGTGCAGTTCTAGGTGCAGCTGTGGGACAACAAAAGAAATACAACAAGAATGCAGCTTGGATATAGGAGGTAGATAAGAATAAAAAAGAAGCTGAAATGAAAAAACTTGTAATAACAGCAGAAATGGTGGAGAAAAGGGCAAGGTAGATCAAGAATTGATTAGCACCAGGTGAAGATGAACTGCATGGATTTTGGTTGAAATATCTGACTGGTCTGCACCCACTCATTCCCAAGCAGTTTAGCAACATACTGCAAGGAGGTGAAATTGAAGATTGGTTGACATCTGACAAAACCTACCTGATAATGGAAGATCCAGCAAAAGGGGCAGCACCAGGCAACCACAGACCAATCACCTGCTTGCTATCAAATTGCTAACTGGTGTGGTAGCTGATACAGTCCAATAGCATCTAGTTGAAAACAAGCTCTTTCCATCTGAGCAGAAAGGAAACCACGCAAATGGCAGAGGAACAAAAGATCAGCTGTTAATTGACAAGGTGATTTTGGAAAACTGTAAGAGAAGGAAGACCAATGTAGCTTGGATTGATTATAAGAAGGCATTCAACTCCCTGCCACATGACTGGATAATCAAGTGCTTAGAAATAACAGGAGTCAGTAGAAACTTCAGAAGCTCTGTGCAAAGATCAATGGCACAGTGGAAGACACAGTTGCTGGTCAGTGGTGATAGACTGGGAGAGGTTAACATCAAGAGAGGAATCTTTCAAGGAGACTTACTATCACCACTACTGTTTGTCATTGCATTGATTCCTCTGTCACCAGTACTGAACAAGTCAGGCCATAGCTATCAAACATCAAAAACATCTGCCAGGCTATCCCACCTCCTTTACTAAGGAGCTGAAGCTGTATGGGGAAACACTATCTGAAATGGAATCACTGCTCAACACTGTCCAAATATACAGCCAAGATATTGTGATGGAGTTTGGACTGGACAAATGTGCCACCCTTACATCAACAAGGGAAAAATAGTGAAAACTGAAGGAATCAAGATATCCTACGTAAATAACATCAAGAGTCTAGATGAAGAAGATCACTACAAATACCTGGGCATCCTTCAAGCTGACAACATCAAGCACACTGAAGTCAAGAAGAAGGTTAGTAGTGAATCCATTGTGAAAGTGAAGAAGATCTTAAACTCCAAACTCAGTGGCGGAAATACCATCAAAGTATTTAACGCCTGGGCCACTCCAGTCATTAGATATACAGCTGGAATAGTGGACTAGACTCAAGCAGAACTAGAAGCCCTGGATAGGAAGACCAGAAAAATAATAACAATGAATCATGCCCTTCATCCATGCATTGATGTTGACAGACTCTACTTACCAAGGAGCATAGGTGGGTGTGGAATGTTACAAGTACACCAGACAGTTGAAGAAGAAAATAGGGCATTGGAAGAATATCTGAAGGACAGTGAAGAAGATGCTCTGAAGCTAGTACACCATGAAGGCTTACTGAATACCAAAAAGTCCAAACTGGCCTATAAGAAAGACCAAATTAAGAATAGAAAAGAGACATGGCAAGGCAAAGTGTTACGTGGCCAGTACACAAAACAACTAGCAGGCAAAGCAGATAACAAGATCTGGCAATGGCTAAGAGCAGGAAAGTTGAAGAAAAGGACAGAGGGGCTAATTTTGGCTGCACAAGACTAAACTTTAAGAACAAATGCATATAAAGCCAGAATCGAGAAGATAGCAACAGATAGCAAATGCTGCCTCTGCAAAGAAGCTGAAGAAATAGGGTTATGTTTAATGAAAATATGGTTAATATGCTTACTCTTCAGTCAAGAATATACTGATTTTCCATTTCTATTTAATCAAAAAATTAGACTTTGGGAACAGTTTTTGGAAAGCTTAGGGTGCATCCAGTGGTTTGGGAGTTACATGTGGTCCTGGGGCCTCAAGCTGTGAATCTGTGAAGTAGATCATTCTCCATCTGATATAAAGTGGCTTCCTATATTCCTTTTTCTGGTTGTGGATAAACATTTTAACCTTACCATTCTAACTTGTTTTTGTCTAGCTGATCATGACTGTGTTTGAAAATAGCATGAAGGAAAGAGGAATTACTGAGAATGAGGCCTTTGACTGGGAGAAAGCTGGTACAGATATTTTATTATCTACAAGTACATCCACTCCACCTCAGCAGAACACAAGGCAGACTGCAGCCATGTTTGGGTGAGTGGCAGACAGAATGTAACCAATATCAGAGAACCTCATAACAGGGCCTTTTGGTGCCCTAGCAAATTCCTTTATATAAAGTCAATGTTTATAGTTACAGATGTTTCTACAATGAAGTGTGGAATACAGGTATAATGCTAATATTAATGCTATGTGTGAGTTTGACATGTTCATTATACTTGATTTCTCATGAGTGGATTGAATCCAAAAATGTCCTACTGTTTATGGATGGAGCCTTTCAGAAATCCAAAGAACTTTTATCTAGGTTATGCTTTGGTTCATGGGCAATGGGTGGGGAATGCAGAAATGCAGTTGCTCCAATGTTTCCCTCATCCTTTTGGAGTGGAGAGAGCTAAAGGGAGGACAGGAGAATATCACCTTCTCACCTTTTGCCATGAGCAGGAGTAAAAAGCAGAACTCTTCTCATAGGATCAGACCCTATTTGTGGTATCATCAATATGCTGCTTCACTCTCTAATTTTTAAATCTGGGGAGATTCTCTGAGTTTGTGAATATTTCCTGTGTGAGTGGATCTGCAGGCTAGGCCTGAAGACAGCTAGAAAGTAATAAACTGCCAAAGTAATTTAAGGATATGTTGTGGGAGTGGATAACAGTTATTTAATGAGACAATACATATCAAGGCATATCAAGACATATAGTTCTGTGGAAATCATTGACCATGTATTCTGGTTTCCTTGTGCCCTATTAAGGCAGCTCCATTAAAAGATCATAAATCTCAGTCAGAATCTAAGCATTATAGACATAAGCCACATTTCAAGATTTAAGTTAAAACAAGCAAGAGGCATCCCAGTGTGTGTGTGTGTGTGTTTGTATGTATATGTATATGTGTGTGTATAAATAAATAAAATAATTTTAGCAGGGCTACTCAATGAGCTCCATCCTTCTTCCATAACTAGTTCTTCAATACATCATATTGACAGTCATTATAGTAGATTCCATATTTCTGAATTCCCTCCTGCCATAAGCCATCATAATGATGAATAACAAAGAGTACATTTTTTGACTGAAGGATAAGAAATTCTGTAGTATGGTAAGTAGTTATTATAGAATCCTTATGAGAGGATTTCCAGGCTGCCAATAAGGATTATGCTTTTCCAACAGTTAAATGCAAGAGGAGAAACAAAGTTTCATCCATCTAGTTGAATCTAGTGGTGCCTCAAGAGAAGATACTGATGGTGGCTTATTTAGAGCTGGATGCTCTGTTGCAATGTGCTTTGTATGCATTATCCATACTATTGGCTGTGCATGGGTGGGGTTGTGGAACTGCGAGAAATAGTAATTCTAAAGCTTTAGTGTTTTGATCTGAAGTTTGTACATTATTTCCCTTTTAGTGTGGTTAATATCACTCCAGTTCCTGGAGATTTACTTCGTGAGAACACAGAGGATGTTTTGCAAGGAGAACACCTGAGTGACCAAGAGAATGCACCCCCAATTTTATCTGGCCGGCCAACAGAGAATAACTTAGGGCAGGCTCCAAATGTTCCCTTCAATGAAGGAGAAGTTTGGGAAGAGACAGATGTAAATCGCAACAAACTCAGGATCAGCATCAGCAAAGTAAAGCCTTTTGACCGTTTTGAATGTGCACTAACGTCTTCATTTTCTTTCTAAGAATAGTGGTTTTGTGAGTAGACAATATACTAATTAAAATAGTGTTTAAATTAGTTTTTAGACATATAAAGCATGTTTAATGTAAACTGGCTCTGTCTTACACTGAAATGAAGTGCTCAGCATATGCTGTGTATGTCTTTACTGGGCTAAAGATAGGAAGGACTTATTACAAACTGTAAGGTCTCTCTTGATGCTTAACATGAATTCTGTTATCTCATTGGATTATGTCTTCTTGGCCAAAACTGCACTATCATTAGTACAGTCTCCTGGGTATAATCTGTGAAGGAATGATGCATGTGAAATCAGATGTTTAATTAGCACTGTCAGATGATAGGCCGCATCATGCTCACTACATTGTATATTTTTGTGAATTTATCATATTCTCAGCGGTTCCTCCTTCTCTATCTCAGACGCAGTGTTTAGCAGAAGAAGATCAGAAAAGTGGTGTGTGTCCCATCTCCCCAGTGAGAGCAGCACCAGACTCCCCTACAACCCAGGGGCGCTCTCTGAGATACCGTCGTGTGAACAGTCCTGAGTCGGAACACCTCTCCACTGCTGATGGAAAAGTCGATCAGCATGAGCGAAGGTTTGCCTAGGGCCAGCAAGTGGCTTTTATACATTCTTTTTTCAAGCTTTGGGCATATAAGTAGAGTCAAAATAAAGAAAGCTCAGAAGAAGCTTAAATAGCATCCCACCAGAGATCTGTACCTTAGTAACTTTCTGTACCCTAATAACTTAATGAGTTTCCACAAACTGTTAAAAATTTGGTTGTCCTCCCAGGCCTTGGGACAGGATGGTTGTGGAGGCTGTATGATTTTTGTTTTTTTTATGATAATCTTCAAGTCAGCTGTTTTCTTTTTAAATTGTAAGCCGGCCAGAGTCGTTGAGGAGTTGGGCAGCTTCGAAATCAAACAAACAAACAAACAAACAAGGTTCTATGATTTAAATGTGCTTAAAAGGAGAAACTACACATTCTTACAGTTTATTTTGAATCAGTACTGGGAAATTATTCCTTTTTTTTTTTTTTACTCACACCTATCAGTGCTAAGGGGCAGAGGAAAAGAGAAATGTAATTGTGTGGTTCATTACTTCAAATACATGTAGATCTCTACTGAATCTCCTTTACATCGTTATGCTCAGATTTTAAAATTACCGACCTAGTCAATGAATAGACTACAGCTTGCTCATATAAAACTCTGTGATTTAGATAGATAAATGGATTTCATTAAAATGTATATATATTATTCAGTGGGTATTAGTTCTCATAAACAAATGGAAAGTAAAATAAAAATAAAATTTAAAAACATGAAATTAAATGAAGGCATATAATCTATCTTTGAGCTAAATATCTAAAAGGATATGGTGGTTGTTAAAAATTGCTCCCAAGCAAGTCTTCCTGGGAGATCATTCCATAAGTGAGGCATCAGAATGGATAAAGTCCACTCCCCAGTGGCCATCCCCTTGCACAGGATAGCAGGGGCATGCTCTGGCAAGTGGATACAGGTGGTGAAGAGCTTTTTTTAAATTAAATGTTATGAAAAGTTTTAAAAAGAACAAAAAAACGAACACAAACTAATACAGAATAAAGAAAATGAAAGAAAGAAAGCAAAAATGCAAAAAGAAAGAATAAAAAGAAATGGAAAGAAGCTTCCGATTTCCTTTGCAGCAAATATAAATATGATTACCAAGTTATCTCTTACTCTGTGATTACAAAAAAAAGCTCACTTTTTTCTATTATCCATTTTTTTTCCTAATCATCAAAACCACAAGTCATAAGTACATTTTTTTTCCCATTTCATGCAAAAAGTCTATAAGGGGTTTTCAGTCAGTCATAAATGCAGATATTGTCTTTTCTCTGATCAAGGAAGTTAATTTAGCCATCTCTGCAAGTTCTATCATCTTCACCAACCATTCCTCCATTGTGGATAGTGTTGAACCTTTCCACTTTTAAACATATAATAATCTCGCTGCAGTTGTCATATATAACAACAAAGTTTCATGACTTTTTTTTACTTGCCTATCCATTAGTTCCAAAAGAAAAGTCTCTGGTTTCAACTATACTTTAATCTTTAAAATCTTCTGAATTAATGTATGTATTTGGATCCAAATGTTTTTAGCTTTTTTACATGTCCATCAAACATGATATAATCTCCCTTCAAGTTGTTCACATTTCCAGCAAAGATTCAAAGTGCCTTTATACATTCTGGACATTTTTCTGGTGACAAATACCAATGATACATCATTTTATAAAAATTCTCTTTAAGACTACAGCATAATGTAAATTTCAGTCCTTTCAACCACATATTTTCCCATTGATCCATTTGTATATTATAGCCAAAAGGTCTAGCCCATTTTATCATATATTCTTTCACTTGTTCTTCTTCTGTCTCATATTTCAGGAAAAGTTCATACATTTTAGCAATCTGTAATCCTTGGTAGGTTTTGTTTTCTGAGATAATAATTTATTTTCTCCAATATAATATCATATCCTTTATCCAAATTAGAATAATATTGGTAAAATGTTTTTGTATAGCCACATTGTCCACTAATACAGTATCTCCCTCTTGTAATTTCAGTATCATTTTCTTTTCTCTTTCTCTTTGCAATTTATAAGCCAACCATTTCCCTGGTTTATTCGCAAATTCAAAATTTCTTTGTTTTACATAATTCAATTTTATTTCTGCTTCTTTTAACATAGATAAATAACTGTTGCTGTAAAATCTTAATTTGTTGAGAGATACTTATATTCCCTGGGGAGTTCTTTAATTCTTCTTTTCTTTTTATCTCATCCAAAATATTTTGTGTTTTCTCTTGCCTCTTCGTCTTAAGTTCAGAATTATGTTGTATCAGGTAACCTCTAATAAAGGCTTTACTTGCATCCCAAATCATTCTCAGATCAGTGCCTTTATTTAAATTATTTTCAAAAATTGTTTTAATTTCTTTTACAGTCCTCAGCAGTTTCTTCTTTCTGTAACAACACTTCATTTAGTCTCCATCTAAAAAGCTAGGTTTTCTTTTATAAACTAAACTCCCAGGATTATAGTCTGAAGAAGTCTTTGGTAAAATCTCTACTTTGGAAAGTTTAGTAGCTAAGTCTCTTGAAATCCAAATCATATCTATTCTTGAAAAGGATCTACATTTTCTGAAAAATAAGTGTGCCATTTTTCTGTCTCCATATATCAACCAACCCTAAATTGTCCACCAAATTGAAAAAAACTTTTGGTAATTTACCATGAGTAATTTAAATATTTTTCTCAGAAGTCCTGTCCAATTGCAGGGAGATCATTTCAATCCCCCATCAAATACCAACTTTCATAAGAAAAATCTATTACTCTCTCCATAAGTTGTTTGTAAGATATTGCTTTATCTTTATTTGGGGCATACATTCCCAACACCATAGTCTTGACCCCATGTAAATTAACTTCTACCCCAACAAATCTGCCATGTTCATCAGTCAATACAAATTCTGGTTTCAATTGAGGGTTAATATACAAAGCAACACCATTCTTCTTTTTAATATCTGCTGAAATAAATTCTTCACCCAAAGATTTAAAAGTCAAATATTTTATATCTTTTTTTCTGATATGAGTCTCTTTTAGGCAGATATTGTCTTGCTTTAACTTCAAATAATGAAATATTTCTTTCTCTCTTGAGGAGCTTTTGCTCGATTTATATTCCATGTTAAACATTTGTAATCCATAGGCCAAAAATTTAGAAAAATTCATACCTGCAGCACCCAATTCAATATCATCTTTTTCCAATTCCTGTTGCATCTGTTGTGACTTTTGTGTAGTAGCCTCTGAAATCTCCATTTCCATCTCCTCCAATTATCCTTTATGTCTTTCTAAAAAAACTCTCACCTTCTGAACAGAATTTAGTCTAAATCCCTGCTGTTTAAAAGTAAAAATCACACCTTCCAATTTATCCCATCGAAATGGGATCTTTTTCTGTTTTAATTTTTCAGCCAAGAAGGCATATTCTTTTCTCTTACATAAAATTCTAATAGGAATCTCTTTCACAATAATTATATCTGTATTATCCATTTTCAATTTTGTATTAAAATGCTGCTGCAGGACTATTTTTTCCATAGGTTGCTCTGGCGAGACCCTCCTGGCCTCTCTTGCCATTTTTTTGTAGTAGCCATTTTTAATCCAAAAGTGAAGATGTCTCAGGCAGGCAAAATAAAAAGACAAGCCTGTTCTTCTTTTTCCTTATTATCTTCTTGTATTTCTGACACTTTCATTTTAGCTTCAGCCACAACGAACATCCCATCTCCTTGACAACTAAACATCACAATCTGATTCTCTATCTTATCTTTTATGTAAATTCTGCCAGTTAAATATACTCTTTAAAAATAAGCAACAAACATTCCCATGCTGTACTGGTCTCTTGAACTGACTTAGTGAAAATTTATACCCAAGCACTTTTGTCAAAAATAAAAATGATAAAAATAGAAATAGAAAAATAGGAAAAAAAGACTGTCTCCTTTTCCGTTTTAAAACTTTCTTACATCTTCTCTTAATTAAGCTTTTTGCAAAGAGTTCTTAAATCTTTAAATCAAAGTATCTTGGTTTTTTGTAATCTCAAAAGAAGCTTTAACTCACCGCAAGGAGTCTTATCTTTGCCGCAGAGGGAAATCTTTCTTCATCTGTAATTAATTACTTCCTGAAGTGATTAAGAAGTGGAGAAAGCAGGGTTTTAAAGTCCGTATTGGCTTCACCACAGTTAGGAGCATAGATGGAATCCCAGGACTCCTGGTAGCTGAACTCCTGAGCCAACTTCAAAAACTTTTCTGTTTCTGCAGTTTACTGAGAAAGAACTGCCATCTGGAGCACATGCAGTTTATCTCATGATCTCCCTTTGATCCAGGGAGATTATGCTGGCTAGAATCCGCCTCCCAGCCAGCGTTCTCAGCTGTGGTGGCTCTCCGCACCTTTGGAAAGTGTCACCATGATTCCACACCCAAAGCCCAAGTTGTTAAGAACTTTTTAAAAAGTCAGCAATAAATATTCTGTAGCAGAGAAACATATGACTAGTGAGGTATACTTGAAGAAATATAGCTTTAATCAGTGCATTTTTTGAATTTCCAGTGGATTTGGAGGAGAGCAGATCCTACCTCTGGGGAGCTATTCTCAGAAGGTTCTCTAAGTTAGATGATAGGAAATAGCCATTCTTATTATTCTTTAATAATCCTAAATTCTTAAATTTTAAAATGAATTTGACCTGTCCTTTGCTTTTATTTTCAGATCCCGAGTGGATTTGCCTTGCTCTCCTTCCCGGCTTGTATGCTCTTCCCAGCCAGCACAGATGCTGTCTATTGAGACTGGTCAGGTAGACCGACAGGCAAGTGGCAGGATGGATGTATCTGCTTCTGTGGAGCATGAAGCTCTCAGTAATGCTTTCCGATCAGTGCCCCTGGCTGAGGAGGAGGACTTTGACAGCAAAGAGTGGGTTATAATTGATAAAGAGACAGAACTGAAGGACTTCCATCCTGGCGCTGAACCAAGCACATCTGGAACAACAGATGAGGAACCTGAGGAACTAAAGCCCATTGAAGAAGGGGACGAAAGGAGGCAATTGGGCGCAGAAGCAGCAGTCAGGCCCAAAATACATGATGGGCGAACCCGAGGTATGCAGCCTGTGGCTGAGGAGGACAGTTCCCACAGAAATGAAGTGCAGTGTCAGACAGTATCTGAGAGTAAACATGAACAGCAACCAGGAAGCCCATCACAGTCCCCCTTATATTCAGCACCAGCTATCCGACAGCGGAGACGAGAATCTGAGCCCATTGGTCCTGAGAGACAGGTAAGATATGCAAAAGAAATGCATCTCCTTCATGTCACCATAGTTTTCATTTTTGTGATGTCTGTTTTGTTTTGTCAAGTCATCACATCTGGGCATCACATCCCAATCTAGTGTATTACACAGATTGTAAATCTGTTTTAATCTTTTGTATCAGAATCTAAAGATATTGATACTAGAGCTATGGCATAAGCATCAATAATGCTATATAGCAACTTCCATTAGAAGTGAGTCCATGTGATTTATTTTTGATGCAAATTAGTCCTGAGCATTAGCAGGGTGCTGGGAAACCTGTGGCCCTCTAGATGTCGCTGAACCTTTAATTCCAGCAGTTTAAGCCAATATGGCCAACAGTCAGGGATGCTGGAAGATATAATTTAGGCACAAGTTGTCCACTTCTGCTATAGGATGAGGTACTATAGATTGGGAGGATCAAATTAGACTAAATCTGTAGTCCAGGGTTGTGTCTGAGCTTGAATCCAAAGATAATTTGCCCACTAACCTATCCTTTCCCAGACTGAGTGTTGGTTCAGAACAGGCAAAACAGTTTTTCTCTGACTATTATTTCTCATCCAGATAAAATGTCCTATTCTGAATACAGGTAGTCCTTGACCTACGACCATTTGGTCAGTGACCATTCCAAGTTATGATGATGCTGAACAAATGGTGGTTATGACCAGTCCTTGGAGTTCCAGCAGTCCCAGCACCCCCACAGTCACGTGATCATGATCTGGGTGCTTGGCAACCCAATTGCACTTACAACCAGTTGCCAAACATCCTGCGATCACCTGATTGCCATTTGCAACCTTCCTTGCCAGCTTCCCCAGAAAATCAGTGGGAAAGCCAGCAGGGAAGGTTGCAGTTCGCTGGGGTGTCTCCTCCACCTGTGCACTGTCCCCCAGGTCCTCTGCGCTTGCGCCACACTGGCCACTTGCGCACCCCCACGCACTGTCCCCAACCCATGCTGCACCCCTCACGCACCTCCTTGTACCCTTGCACAACCTTCCTGACCCTCTCTGACCTGCGCTGCACCTCTCACACACCTTCATGCACTCTCATGCACCCTCCCAATCTGTGCTGTGCCTCTTGCGCACCCCATTGCATCCTTCATGACCTGCACCATGCTGCTCACGCACCCCCTTGCACCTTCGCACACCCGACCTGCATGGTGTCTATCATGCACCCTTCCTGATCCTCCCTGATCCGCGGGGTGCCTCTCGTACACCCTCTCTGCACTGCAGCTCTCACACACCTCCCCAGCCCTCCCCTGCACCCCCGCATATCCCCACGCTCCCTCCTAACCCAGCAGCAGCCACTTACCTGCCTGATGGCCTGGGACTTGCAACTTCCTGCCAGCTTCCCTGCTGACTTTGGTTGTGGGAAGCCGGCAGGAAGTTGCCTTGCCTAACGATTGTGGGATTCAGTTAATGATAGCAGTCAGGACTGCAGGATTGCTGTCACTAAATGACGCGGTCATGCTTTATGTCCACATCACTTAGTGATGGAAATTTCGGTCCAAATTGCTGTCATATATTGAGGACTATCAGTATATTTTTGACTTGGTGACTGGGGCAATGATGTAGCTAATCTTTTTCAAGCTAGGGACACTGAGTATGCTGGCTGTACTTTTAGTTAAGAGTTACTCAACTTCCTTCTGATGCTGCAGTTCCTGAGAACACTTCTTTGGGTAGTTAAGGAAGATTAATCTTTATTAAAATAACCTATGCAGAACACTTTAAGAATGCCATATATGCTTAATATTGTAGTAAAATATAATCGATTACATGTCAGAAAGAGCATCTTAAAATATTCTTAGACATACCGTCCTAATACAAGTTTAACTGTTATACTTCTTAACTAGACAATCTATTGCATTTCTTTGTATTTTTGTTTCTTTTTTTCTCAGCTACACATTTGTAGCTATTCTCCCAATACTTACTTTATTTATTCAACAGCTAAGGTATCATCCCATGAATCAAGGCACTCATGCACTTGGTTTGGAATATATATCCCATAGTTCTTATGATTTGCTTAGGTTCACAGCTGTTTTTAAATAATCAGAGAACTCTGAAAAATAGATGTCTTTAGTATGCTACAGGTTCACAGATACATCTTTCACCCTACATAGATGAAGGGGTGACAAATGAGGGGGGGATTGGGGAAAGTAGGGAAAACTGACAGTGATATAGATGGAAGCGTGGATATTATTGTGATAGATGACAAGATAAACTGATCATAGGCAAGCCTAATATTCCATGTAAGATTTTGCTAGAGTTGCTGTGCTATTTGAAAATATTGGGATCAACTGAGCATAGAAAGCCATGCATAGCAAAAGATTTGAGAGATCTTAATTTTGTCCTGTTAATAATAACTTAATCTTGTAATCTAAATAGATTATTGTCTCTCCACTGAGCAAATTTCTTAGTGCTTTCTTCATCATAAAAGAAGACTCAGTAAGGAAGCAAGAGAGGAAAAGTCTGGACTTATTCTTTTCCTATATTTATCCCAAACATTTAGTAAGTTGCTTAATATTAAGTAATCTCTTTAAAATTGTTTCTTTTTGTACATAACAACCCAAATATATCCATACAGCCACTCATTAAGATGATGGAACTGTAAAGAAATATACTCCATTCTGAAATCCATGTTAGGCAACTGGTATAATAGTGTACCTTGTTTATTTGAATTTTACAGGTTGTTGAATTTAATCCTTGGCTGTTCGTTAGACCATATATAATTCATTATTTATCTGTGCCAGTCATTTAATAACTTATTTTCAATAGGAGGTGGAATAATTTGAAGCAGAAAATTTAGTTGTGGTAAAATATTCATTTTGACTGCTGCAGTTCTTCCTAACCAAGACAAATGTAATTTCTTCCATCTAGAAATATCTGTCATTATATGTTTCCAAGTTGGTAAATAATTGTTTTTAAATAAATCCTTACTGTTTGTCAAAAAGATTCCTAAATATTTGACCATTTCAGCAGTAAAGACAGTTAGCTAATACACAAATTGCTTTTCATCTTCTATCAAATTTCATATCAACCTGTGAGTTTTCTCTTTATTAATTTGATAACCTGACACCAAATCATATTGCTGCATAAGTTCTATCAATGTTATTAAAGAGACTCTAGGTTGAGCAAATGTTAGTATAACATGGTCAGCAAATACTTTCAATTTGTATTTTTGTGCAGCTAATTTAACTTCTAGGATTCTGTTTTCTTGATGTACTTGGATTGCCAAGGGTTCTAATGCTACTAAAAATGAAGAAGGAGGGAGAGGACATCCTTGTCTTGTTCCATTCAGTAGAGTACATTACTCTGAAATAAGAGCATTCACAGTAATTTTAACTTTTTGTTCTTTATACATACTCTGTATCCATGTAAATAAATTAGGGCTGCAGCCCACTTTTTTAAGAACTGCAACCAAAAAAGACCATTCCAGATTATCAAAGGCTTTTTCAGCATTAAGGAAAATGATAACGTATCTTTGCTCTTAATGGTTTATCTTACCAATAGCCTTCAAAATGTATGATGTTATCTCTCATATACTCTTTGGCACAAAGCCCTTCGGGTCAGGATATATTATCTTAGTTAAAAAACCATTTATCCTCTTAGCAAGAATTGCTGTAAAAGTTTATAACACACATTCAGTAATAAAACAGGTCTATATCTTTCAGGACGATTCAGCCGAATCCTTTCCTCCTTTATAAATCAAGGCAATGAAAGCCTCTTTCCATGATGTGCTTGAATCTTGTTCATTACTTGATTTAAAGGTTTAATCAGAATTTATTGAAAAATCTTATATTGCTGAAATACCATAGGGTCATGGAGTTTTATTTATTTTTAAATTTTTAATTGCTTCTTTAGTTTTGTCTTCAGTTATAGGTTGAGGCTTTTTTTGTTGGTCAGTAAAATTTTTAGGTAATATTCCATTCAAATTTTCTTCAGTTTCTGCTGGGTCAGATTGCTGTTTGCTGTATAAATTTGAAAAATAATTGATGAAATGCTGATTAATGCCTTTTGTTGTAGAGATATATTTGGTTCCATCCCAAATAGAAGTTATCATTCTTTTATTCTGTTCCTTCTGCAATTGTAAGGCAACAATTTCTCTGGGTTATTACCTTTTTCAAAGTATTTCTCTCTAGTAAGATTCAACTTCTTATAACTTTCATTTACTTCTAGTAAATCAAGTTGATTCTGTATTGTTTTTATCTTTTGCTCTAAATCTGAGGCTGAATTTAGTTTATGATTTGTTTCTAATTGTTTTAGATAATTCAATAAGATATCTTTCTGCTTTTGCATAACTGTCCTTCTAGTTGATGCGAGAGATGAACAACCCTATCATAAATGCTTTACTAGCCTCCCATGCTGCAGTTAAAGAAGTTTCAGAAATTAAATTCAGTTCCAATGTGTTCATAAGAAATTCTAGTCCTGACACATAAATGAAAGAAGGCTCATCCTTTGTGAAGAAATATGTAATTCCAGATATGTCATTAAATATTTATATATTGTTAATCAATGCTTTTTGTACTGTTAATATAAATCACCTTAGGTCAGGCTTGATAGAGGGGAGTCTGTAAATAAATAAATAAATATAAAAGAATACTCTGAGTTGAGGCTACCCTACAACCTGTAATACAATACCTTTAAGATAATAACCAGATATTGCCCCCCCCCTTTTTTTTGGCTTCCTTTTTCTTTAAATAAAAATATTTGTCACATTTTCCAAACATATCTTAGTTTCTACTTCCATATTCCATAGTGTTTTGATAAATTAATCACCTTAATAAAAACCTCAATTGGTTTAAAACTGTACTCAAAAAAGGAAACCATATGAGATACTGAATAACCATATTCAGTTTCGAATAACCATATTCAGATTTCCCAAGTGCAGAAGAACATTTGGAAAATACTATCTTTATTTTTAACATAATTATATCTAACAAGGAACTTGGTTTGTATGTCATGAAATCTTTGATTCTTAGCAATCCATACTAGGTATTGCATTGCATTACATTCTACCTGTGGGCAATCACAGCTGTGTATTTCCTGCCCACCTGTTGCCAAGTGAGTCCAGAGGCAATGTGCAATGAGACAGACTATTAAAGAGGTGGGCTATAGCAGAAGAATGTGGTAGCATTCAATGATATCCATATAACCTCACGATAAATACCATGCTATGACAAGTTCAGATTCGTCACAAATAAACCCAGTGATCCTCTTCTGCCTTGTAAGTACACGTCAGGAGATATTAAGACAAATTCTTGGAAGCTGTCTTGCTATATTAGTGCTAGCTGCTTTTTAATTAGATTAAGGCCATGAAATGCTAGGCACATTTGAATGTCTGTATCATTGTCCAGATTTTTACAGCCTATTAGAGAGGGATCTCTCATCCACGCTTTCATTCAGAGAAATGTTCCAAACATGTTGATCAATGATTTAGTGACCAGTGATTTAGATCGATGGTTCTCAACTTTGCATATCTTAACTAAGTTCCAATAATTTAGTCATAGAACTTCAGTCAGACCAAGATAAAAACAGAAGGGCCATTGTTTTGCCAGCAAAGGATATGTGTATTTGTTTACTGGTATTCTGTTACTACATTTTTTCATTACAATAAGGTTTAAAGATACAAAAATTGTTTGCTATAATAATAAAATAATGAGTGAGAGCTGAAGCAGTGTTTGCCACTTTTCCTAAGCCCCTCAACTACATCCAAATAATGAGAATTAACTAGCACAAAACATTTTATTCTATTTTATTTTAGTTATTGAGCCCAACATTTTCACAAGTTACTCTACTCCTAGACTCCAGAAAATGCTTTGTTGAAATGTTCAATTCCCTTTGCCTAGCATGCTTAACTAGATACCAGAAGGGTCTGTCCTTCTTTGGTCCAGTATTGGTGTATAATACAACTCATAATAATATCACATATATTACTCTATCTATCTATCTATCTATCTATCTATCTATCTATCTAATTTGTCATCTCCATCTCGTTAAAAAGCAACTCTGGGTGGTTTACAGAAAATATAAATATTAATTAAAAATACAATAAAACAGTAGTCTCAAATAAATATATTCTAGGGATTGATGGTAACTAGAGACTATTAGGCTTGGGGAGCATCATCAGGGTGCCAGCCACCCCAGGGTTGGCTAAAACTCTTCTTGCCCCATGCAAGCTGGCAGACCCAGGTCTTTAGTTTTTCTGGAAAGCCAGGAGGATAGGGACCCACCGTACCTCTGGGGGGAGAATATTCCAGAGGGCAGGGGCAACGGCAGAGAAAGCAATTTACATCAGTTGCATCATGCTGAAAATGATGCAAAGCACATGATTCACATCATCTGCATGATGAATCATGAGTACACTTGTCCTCCTTGTCCCATTCTATACCTCTGTTCTCTACTCTCCTTTCTCTTTACTGATTTGAGGAAGGGAGCTTTGTACTTCTGTTTGAATACACTGGTCTAGATGACCTTCAGATTCTCTTTACAACCTTTTATTCTATAAACACATGTATAATAGAGTAAATGACCTGAGTACTTTTGGAAATATGGAATGCTTTTGTTTGATGCAGTTGCATAGTGTCTGAGTCCCTTTGCTAATTAATTTCTGTATTAATCAGATATACAGCATGAGCAAGCAACAAATGACATTCTGTTATTAGCAGTTTTTGCAAGCCTTTTATAACTTACCCCTGACCCTAATGATACTGCCCATGTTTGGAAATAACAAGAAACCAGAATTCACATAGTCAATTCTTGGCTTATTTTTTCAACTTGCACCATGAGAGTTAGAAGACTGTAAGGTGCTTGCTCACAATAAACCAAGATAAATTAGGAACTCCGGCCTATTTTTTGCTAAACGGTCCCTGTGTTCAGGATTTAACCCTACTAAATAATCCCTGTTCTATAGTAAAATTCAGTTGGATAAAAAATTAATCTGTTTAAAATTAGAAAAACTTAGTGCCTGATTAACAGTGCATAAATATCTATCTTCAGTTTGTAATAAGGTATTTCTGATATTTAACTAAGCATTCTGCCATACAGTATGTTCTGCTGTGTTATTTCTGACTACTTCTTGCTTAATTTGTAGGGCTATGAACTTCTAATTTCTAAAGAAACATAATATATGATGTGTTCTTACCTTAGTCTGTATTAAGTTTTTTCTTGAATAGAATATGTCTGAAAGTCAAACAAAGGTATGTAACATCCAGTGGTCTGAAGGTAGCCAATGTAATTATTTTGTTTGTATACCACTGAATATTCTGACTCCTGGTATAAGAAGATAATAAAGGCAAGGAACTGGATGTTTAGTTTCTTCAGTGTAATAGAGGGCAAAAAGTTTCATATTTGGAGCATTCTGAACTTGAAACAGCTTTTTCAAGTTTAAAACAGTTGTTTTGAGTGTGAGATAGACTGTTCTATTCAGAAGTTTTTTTTTCATCTTGTCCGATTATCTTTTGTGCCATGATCCTTCTAGAATCCATATTGGATGCTAGAGTCTTGGATACGCAAAAGAACTTGCCAGAATCCAGTAAAACATACAGCAGCCATTCCTACGATATCAAAACAAATCCTTCTGTGCTCAGGCTCTAGCCTCATTGTTTTACAGTAGTCAGGTAAAATGGAAACATTTGGTAACTTTTATGAAGATAATAAATTTTTATATCCACTTTGCATGGATTTCCTCTATTCTTTTGAAATTCCACAAATGTGAAGTTTTAAAATGAAGAATGTTCATGCTAAAAATAATCTTAAATCTATGTTGTATTATGGGGCATACTCCTGGCTTCTGTAAGAATATTAATATTTATCAATATGGTATGAGAAAGTGTTTTCATGCTTGCCTTAATTTAATAAGGCATTGCTTAATTCTCCTGCATGGATTTGATATCAAGATTCATTTATCTATTTCTAATTTTTAAAAATGTTTGTGAATCCTGGAATGACAAATGCTGTGACATTTAATAACATTTAATCATTGCTTTTTCCTAATGATATCATTTATATTAAACTATAATATGACATAATCTATAAAATACATTGAACATGTCATAATAATGTATTTCTGTTGCTTAATTGTTAGTAGGAATAGTTGCATCTCTCTCTCTGTATCCTAGAATAGATCAGTGTATAGATTTTTAAAAGTTGTAAATGAACTGGGGTATGTCCAGGATACAGCAATTAACACAACAGAAGGCTTCTAAGCATTGAAGAAATTAGGCACATTTGATTTACATAAAATTAAAAAAAGAAAGGCTGGAGTGAGTAAAAGGATATGATAATTAGAGGAGCTTCAGTTTTTCCTTCTTTAACAAGCCAAGAAAGGCAATTTAAAAAACCAAAAGCATAACTTTTAGGCTCAAACCAAAAGCAATCTTTAGGAATAACACATTACTTGCACAGAAATTGTTAAGGAGGCCATGAGATCAGATCATTCTTATGTAAATACTGGAATACCTCTTCTTTTGGAAGCCAATTGGATCTAGTCCGTTTATGGGGGAATGGCAAAAGAAGAGCACATGAGTAGCTGGGATAAAATAGAGGAAATATTTAGTTATGATGACCTCAGAAAGGGTGCTTTACAGCCCGTAAAGCACTTCTGGCCACCATAAAATGTTGCCTCCCACCCCACAGTCACGTGGCTGCATTTCGGGTGCTTGGCAGCTGGCTTGCATTTATGACCAGTTGCCAAGCGACCCATGATCATGTGATCACCATTTGCAATCTTCTCTGCCGGCTTCCCCATTGGAAGCTGGCAGGGAAGATTGCAAGTGGAGGGGACATGGTGGTGTGCAGGAATGGAGCTCAGATTCTGAAGATTTAGCTCTGTTCCTTCACAGCAATGTGAAGGAATGGACTTCAGATCTTCAGGATTTGACTTCATAACTGCCCACCACTAGGATGTTTCCCCTTTCCTGTCAGCGGTGGGCAGGGATGGAGCTCAAATCTTAAAGATCTGTTCCTCCAGCCCCCGGAAGGATTTCCCTTCCATCCACAGAGGATAAGGCAAAGCCTTTGGTGGGCTTTAGGAACATTTGAGAGTGAAAGGGCTGCCTGCCAGGAGGATTTCAGCTCCACATGGAGCTGAAACCATCCAGCAGGCAGCCCTTTCACTCTCAAAGAGCTGCCTGCTGGAAGGATTTCAGCTCTGTGTTGAGCTGAAATCCTTCAGCAAACAGCTCTCGCTCCATCTGTTTAACAACCCAGGAGATTGCTTAATGACTGCAACAAGGAGTGCCTGGATTGCAGTCGCTAAGTGAAGCAGTCACATGGACGTCTTGCTTAATGATTGCTTTGCTCAATGGCTGAGATTCCAGTCCCAATTGTGGTCATTAGGCAAGGACTACCTGTACACTGCACTATTTTGAAGGAAGAAAACAGAAGCATTTTACATCTGGTCTCTGTATTTGCTATAGCTTTCCTCTGTTAGCTCAATTAAAGAATGGAATTTTTGTATACTTAATTCTGAGAAATATTTAATATAATGATTTTATACTTGCTCACTTTAAGGAGTGCAGTGCCATAATATTTCTTTCTCTTTTATTATTACTTAATGTTCAGCTGAACTTCAAATTAGTCTATTGAGACAGTTCAAGGGTGAGAGGCCTGTTGTAATTTCAGCAGAGAGATTGAAAGGATTATATGTGAAATTTTTATAAATAGTATAGCTTGTGTGTGTGTATTTGAGACGAGAATATAGTGGAAGTCTAAGGTGCCTAACAAATTAGGAAAGAAATGCTGGCCAGCTTTCTTTAGGGGTAGTATCAGTTCCTTTCACATTATTTGGAACTCTGTTTTCATTCTTCCTACCATTCCAGTAAAACTTGCAGGAGGAATCTTATTCATGCATGATAGATAGAGCCCCCAACAACTCATGCTGTGTCTATTACTATAACTTTCTAGAGTTCACAGCTTGTATGTTTTGCATCTCTACTTAGCTGCCAATCAAGATACTGTAGGTGGCTTTCCTACAGCAAGATAGGCTTGAGATAGACCATCATTGTTTGTTTGTTTTTTTAAAAAAAGCTTCTTACTTTAAAATGTGACTTTTAGTTTTAAAAATGCAGTAGAAAAAATATAGACTTATATCCAAGCAACTAGTTTTTCCAACTTGGAAGAGGGTGTGTGGGGATTAATAGAAAAGTGAGGAGGCAAACAAAATTAAGTTCAGAACTGTTATCCCTTGTCCATTATTTGATTGAAAAAACTTTAATAGAGAAAGTATGGATCTGTGAAAGTGCACTGGTAAGGCTTAGGTGTACCTCTTACTTCTAAAGGGCCTCTTCATGTAACAGTATGAGATTAGCCTAGAAGTGGGTGAACCAGGAGGCTATGTTAAGTCCCTGTAAAACAGAAGTATTTGCCATCCGCCAGTGAAGATTTCTGCAGCATGCACAGCACAAACCAGGGGCGAGTCAAGTCTTTGCCTGACACCTTTTCCTCCACTCTTCTTGGTCTTTTGCAGTTGGAGGAGGACAGGCATTCTCAACACTCTCTCCCGAGGTACAGCCCCCTAAGAAGACTGGCGTCCTCCGTTTTCTCCTCCTCAACCCTGGAGACAGAACAGTACCCTCACCTTGGCGGCACTTTCATACAGCGCAGCCGTTCGGCGGAGAGCAGCCCCGTGCGCATGCCCCACCGCAGGCACATGCCCCTCACAGCAGGAAACCACAGACTTATGCCTTCTGTCCTCCGCATTTCCAGATCCCAGCTCCAGCAGGTGTGGGCCCGCTTCACACACAAAACATAGCCTGTACTGGGGGAAGCAGCAGCCTTTGTAATGCAATAATAGAGCCCACCTGCCCCATTTGTCACCATTTAATGCAATATTGAATCCCAGTCGACTTTGGCCTAGAAGGTATTGTAAATGCATAATCCCCTGCCAGAGAAAAGGACTCAGAACACCTGTCTCTCTCTAATTCTCAATACATGGTTCAGAGGCGTACCATGATTCCAGAATAGAGCTAGTATGGCATGTAGCTTATTAAAGGCTGATAACAGTACTCCAAGGGGATGGTCTGGAACAGAGGGGTAGCAAGTGTTAGGCTGTAACAGTGAATAGGCAAAGATAATAAGGCTTGAGGGGAGAGACAATGAAGACACGAGAGAGAGAGCTACACTATGATAAAATCTCTGTAGATTTTTGTGTTGATCTGTGCTGATGTTGAGGCCTTCTTTTCGTATTTTACTCTATTGTTAATTTAGGTAAACATGCATGAGAAATCTGAGTCAGCTGCTAAGAAGGATTCACAGATACATATTTTAAAAATTACAATGTCAAAATCACAGTTTTTTAACTACAATTTCCATATCACAAACAAATTGCTCATCTTGCTTCCCTCTGAGTTTGCCTTTACGTTACAACTCACTGTATAGCTCGAGCTGCATTTCTACATCCCCAGCTCAGCCTTTCAGGCATGAAGATATAATAGACGTGACACATAGCAATGGTTTTTATCTCGATCCATGTACTGAATGCTATGAAGGTACCTTATCTTTAGGAGCCATTTGCCTGCCAGTTTCCTGGCCTGGCTTAGTGCATTCTTGGGGTTAAAATTATTCTATGTTAGTGTGCTAAGAAGGAACTAGCTGATTTATGAAGATTCTAATTATATGTAACTTGAAAAGTAACCGAAGGGTTTTTTTTCTTTTTTCAATACTTACTCTATAAAGAAGAACTTCATCAGTCAGTTTTTTAGGCCAATATAAAAAAGCAGAACTTTGTTAGAATACCACCTGCTTTTAGCTAGATAAAGCAAATTTCTTTTGAATTGTGGTTCTTCAGCATCCATTGGTCAGAACCTGGGTTAAAATAAATATTTATAATGTTCAAGCATCTCAGTGATACAAACTTTCAATTAAGCAAGAGAGAGACTAATTCTATAACAAAAATCAAGAATTGAGCAATTTAACATATTGGAACTTCTATTATAATAGAGAAGTTCTGTGGAATTTTCTGGAGTTACTGGTATTTGTATTGTATCACTCAGTATAATTAAAACCTGTCCCTATAATGTTGCAACTCATCAGGAACTTGAACTGGGCTCCCAAATCAGAACTGACTTAAACTTTCTATTTTGAGTTTTTAAAAATTATCTGTTTTATTCATATAAAGCCTGAAACTTCTATTCAATTATATTTTCAATGTTTTCTGCACCTAGGAGGGATAGAAATGTCTAAGCACAAGCTGGCACACCTCCCCCTTTAAATTATGTTTATTGTCACAGCATTTCACAGTTATTGCTGTTAGCTGGTGGCAGTTTTTATTGTAGGTATCTCATATTTGCCATGTTAGTAAGAATAGAATGGCTGAGGTTGGATGTGGGAAGTGTATGTCCTATTTTACAGATAGCAGTCCTGCATTTGAAGACATCCTCTGTAAAAAGAGCTATCTCCAAATCCAATTTAAACATAGATAACCCAAAGAAGGGATAGCCCAAGGTCTTGAAGTTGCCCATTAGCACCTGCCCAAAAGACTGTGCAGGCACAAGTCTCTTATCAGTCTTCCCTCCTATGCTGAGATTATGTAGTTGTTTTTAAATTATAGTGATGATTTCTACATTTGTACAGGTACATACAATACATATAAGCACATGTAAAGGTCATGTACATTGGTGTTCTTTTTTTGTCTCTGTTGGTAATGTCTAACTGACAGCTCAGGTGTCAAGAACGGTCAAAGAAGGCTTTGCTTCCCTTGTAATAGTTTTCCTCCATTGTACATGTGAATGGATAACAGTCACAGCCTTGTGAGTTAGTAGAATGGAAACTAAGTAGTACAAATTTGTAGAGGGAAAAGTTACATTATATTTAATCCAAAGATTATGTAATTTGGGGATTTTATATTTTCATTCCAAAGGCAATGTGCATGCTTAAACAGAGACCCATCTTGGTAGGAACTGTGAAGGATTTTGTTTAAAATGGCATACTAACACATTTTTTTTGGTACCTGGTTTATTTTCAAGAAGCGAATGAAGTCTGAAATGGTAGCACCAATTTATAATTGCAACGTTTTGTCATTTCCTCTCCGCTCCTCAAAAAAACATACTCAGCAAAACTCCTGGGAGGTGTAGAGCAAAACAAAAAGCACAAAGTTGGCCCATAAGATGCCCTGTTCTAATGGCTGCACAGGATCTGTTTATGACCTTGTCCAGGACAGGTGGGCAGCTTGCAGACATAACAATAGCAAGCTAATCAATGCAATTCAACTTTATCATTGAAAGCAAGATTATTGTGCTTTTTGATACATATATTAGTATAAGCGATGATCAGTGTCTAGAATTTAGACAGATGGATAAAAATACAGATGAAGCTGAGGAATTAATGACTTGTGGTCTGAAAGATGATGGAAAAGAGGCAATATCTTCCCCAGATAACACCCATGTGGCCAGGTCAGAGACCAATATAATTCTGACATGGGTTTAGAGTCTTTCTGGACACAAGAAATAATTAGGATAGGTCTAACAAAAATTGTGGATTTCTTTTGAAGTTGATTATTTATAATGCCATATTAAAAAGAAACCTCCAAGACAAAAGCTGCCAAACCCATATAATGAATTTGCATATTCTCCTAATTAATTAATTAACCAGTCTTATATGCTATTCCAGCTTTAACCCACTTTGAGTAGTTTGTATATTTCTCATAAAACTGCTTTTTAAATGAAAACCACAACACAAGCCCACTGTAAAATGTATGAAACAAGAGCTTTAAAACATTAGACATGCGAGAATTTCTAATGTTCTCAGACTTACTGTTTTCCAAGCAAAGAACTTGAAACTGAATTTAAGACTGCCTCAATGTCATTTAAATATATAATGTGCGGTTTGGAGTTCTCTAGTGTGATCATAATTCCCCCCTCTTCTCTTTGTAATCTTAATTTTGCTTAAGAATTCTACCTGCTTTTAAAGGCTTTCAAAGTATAATATATGTGTATTTTCACCAAGCCATTCATGTGTTTTTTAAAAAGCATTTCTTAACTGCTTAACCCTAACTGCTGTAAGAGGTGGCATATACACTATGGAGCAGTACAGTGAGAAGAGGCTATACATCCTCTTAGCGTTCTTTCCTTTGAATATGTTTTGTGTATTTGCATGTGCATAATTTATAGATTTTAAAAATGTCTTTGCACTTTAAGGCAGAAATTTGATGCACTTTTCTTCAGCGTAATCTTCACTGAACCCATCATAGCCTACTTCTCAATCAGACTTCCCATCCTGTCTTTACATGTATTGGACTGCACATCCCATAACTGCACATCATGGATGATGAGAATTGTGGTCCAATATATCTGCAAAGGAACCAGTTTGATGAAAGTCTGTTTGAAGCTGTGCTATAGTACATTCTAATCTCTAATCTGATATTATATTGTATAGGAGGTGGTAAGTAAAGTGTACAATTCGAGGAGGCAGTTTAATAACACAAGAATTTTAACAGTTTATTAAAAACACAAGAATTAAAAGACACTATTATCTTAGTAGAGCCTTTGAGGGATTCATTCCCTTTTGGCTTATTCCATGAATGATGAAGATGGGGAAACAGTTCCATCGATTACAATTTGGTTTATTATTAAAAAACCTCAGCTGCAAGGTAATAGCCAAGCAACTTAATGTTCAAAATACCTCACTGACTCAACCTTGATTTTCAATGAATAGGGATTGTACCCATTGTGCTGCTCTGACGGGAGACCAGTTCTCTGGGTTCCGTTTCCAAGATTTCCAGATCTTAAGAATATAATTGATCAAACTTGTTGTATAGGATTCTTTGTTCTTTGTTTCATAATATTTAAAACTTCTTTGTCTATGCACTGATTTATCATGTTATCTTTTTTCTTTTTCAAAACTGCAGAGAACTATTGGAATTCTTGAAATCTAAGACAAAAATCATAGCTCTCTAAGAGCACACTGGCCTGTGAAAGGCCCTTTTCACTGAATAGTAGAAATGGGTTCCTCTTTCTCCTTGGTCTTCTGCACCCTCTGTTTTTTCCTGGTCTCTTTCCTGTTCCCCTCATGCTCAATCCACTATCAGGTTTTTGCCTAGCATTCTTCATCTTACTTCCTTGCAGTTTCCATCCCCTTTTCTTATGTTGCATACTTTGTTTACTTTCTTCCAAATTGCCTTTCTTTAGGGACATTTCTGCCTCTGTTCCATAAATATCTCATAATTCTAATTCTGTATAAATCTCTCTGAACTTCTGTTTCTAGGCTTTTTTTTTCTTTCTTATAATAAGGGTTCTAATTCTCAATCTCCTTTTAAAGGTGCTTGCTCCTTATAAATCACAGTGTTTGTGAACATGATTTCACAGCTAATGATTCTGGGCTGGCATGCAAGACAATAGGCAAATGATGTGTATATATATGTTGGCTTTTTATAGTATCTGTCATCCAAAAAGTTCTAAAGTGCTTTACAAAACATGCACAATATACACAGTATACATATAGTATTTATTTACTTAACACAGCTGCTCCATAATGTTTTTTAAAAACTTGGTTCTTCTATCTGTGATAGTAGAATAGGGTTACATTCAACAGCTCTTTATACTACTGGTATACAGTAATAGATTGTGGCCTGATAGGAAGATTGATATCCTAGGGATGATGTAGGAAAGATGAGAGCAAACTACATTTTGTTTAGGCCCTAAGGATATCATTATGACTGTGGGGAAAGGCATCCAGACATGTCCAAAGAGGGTCATGATCTTGTTTTATACATCTATGGAATTGTTCCATAGATCCACTACTGTGAATCCAGTAATATGAATCTGTGAACTGGCATCTATTTTTGCTTCTTTGACATAAAATAGTCAAAACTTTCTAATATTGTACCATTTTATATGAATGTCTAAAAATGAGATTATAGTCATGCACTTTCATTTCTTCCTCAGTGAATTGTAATGATGCTTCCCTCATTTGCCATTACTCTTAATTAAATCCCTTAGTGTAAGAATATTAAAATAAGGGGGGGAAATTTTCCTTGCCCATTCATATATTGTGGGTTTGGGAACAAACCGACTTGTGAGAGTAGATTATTTTCTAGCATAAATATATTAGAAATCCTAACAAATCAGAGAATTTATTTAATTAATTAATTAATTAATTAACTTAAATTAATCTTAACTTTTCTTTTTATTTTCGGTGTATGTATCTAGAGATTTTCCTTAAAGATGCAATATGCACATATATATCCCAACTTAGTTTGTATGCTGTGTTCCAGGACATAATGCAGCCACTGGGTATAGCCTATGATGCTGGATGGTGTCCTTAATCAAGGTTTTGCTTCTATGGTCATTTTTTCCCTCAACAAAATTAGTACATTAAAAAAGTACTCTTTTTTATTCTACCAAATGTTGGGATAGATAAAATACTGGACAGCTCCACTATTCTAAGGTATTTTTCCTCACTGGCCCAAAAGCAAATGTTTGTGGTTACTGGTGAACCACTCCTGCCATTTTGAGTAATTCGTTAGTATTTTAACACCAAGTAACACTTTTATCTTTCATCGTATATCTTGTCCATTATTGTTTCTTCTGGTCTTTGACATATTGAAAAACTGAAAGAGCAGTATAGGATCAAAATCAGAGAAGCTGCACAGCACAACATTTTATGCAGATTTTGCTCTGTTATTTCTCAGTTGGATGGATGTAAGTTATCCCCACTTCACCTGTCAGTCAACGGCCTGAGCTTATGGTAGTACAAGATGAGAAGTGCCTTACTATGTGAGGCCTCATCTTGAAATTAACACTGCAGAGAAATGCAATCAAATAGATGGAAAACTACTTTTGGCAGTTTTTCAGAAGAAACAAATCGATATTCTGTTTATGGCATGTAGATAATTTTGCTTCTGTAATGCTTCTAAGACCTTTTTGTTTATAAGACATTACCATCAAAATCTATCACTCTCTTTTTCTTAAGCACAAAACCTGTGCTGATAAATGAGCTGAAGTTGCTGTTGCAGTACCGAGTGGATTTGGAATAAGGGATTTGGCTTTGTACTTGCAGATCAGAGTCAATCACTTTGAAGGGTTAGGTCATCATAGTTTTATTTTGTGCTGTTTTGTACCACCTGCAGTCTATGCTACTTTATTTTACAAGCATTCTTGATAGAAGCTGTGTAGTACTGGAACATGATTTACTGGATTTTGTCTTTCCTCACAATGAGATGAAACTGGTAGAGTATTTTTTGTTGTTAGTTTTAGTAACATTTATAAAGTGACAGTTGGTCAATGCCCTATCTCCTTTTCTTGTTAGACTTCTATAAATTGGGTCACTGTAATGTTTAGTTCTGCTTTAGCAGTTTCACAACAGCACAAGGATAACATTTATAGTAAATGTTTCTAACGCTCCATTTGATGTATTGGTAGTCATTGTTTCTAGTATTCAAACTACTGAAAAAATGATATAATGAATGTAAAAAAACATACAAGCTGCTATAACTATGTAACCTGGAGTTGAAAATTGATCTCCATTTTTGCATTAACCTGCATGTAATTTAACATTCAGATTCAAATTTATTCTATGATCTATTTTTTTTTAACAGTGTGATATGCTTTCTGTTGAATCCTGTCTTTTCAGTGCACCTGGCTTAATTACATCTTCTTTGTAATAAATCACAGAGCTTCCTTATCAACAAATCATTGCAAATGCAGGCAAACTATCTCGTAACATAAAATGCATCAACATTGCAAAAAGTGCTCCATGTAACAATGGAATAAGAAAGGTGCTCATAGGACACTTACTTACCCCTTCACTTTGGTCCTTCCTGAGAGAAGCAGAGCTTGCTTATATTTGGCCTTACCATTGTACCAAGAAGATACTAATATTTTCAGGTTATTTTACAGTTTATTCCTCCTTCCCAAGATTGGAACAAACATTGTTAATGAAATTTCCCCCCTTCTCTGTCTACCTACTTTTTTTCAAACCTCTGACAGGTAGAAACATAGCAATACATGAGGAGTTCCAAAATGAAAAGATTGATGGAATGAAAGACGTATTTACTTGGGGCTAATTTCAATGCTTCTGATTCTTGCAGTGTATTTTAGCCTGTGCTGGTTTTCATTGTTTTATATTGCCAGTAGTGATAGCCATGGTTGCCAGCACTGTGCAAGGCTACATTGATAAATCAGGAGCACAGAAAACACACCCAGACCTATCCTTAGCTTAGAAAAAAAAACCTATAAAGGGAAGAAAAGCTTCTGAAAGCTATGAAGCAATGCATGTGTCCAGAATTTAGAATACTAAGTTGGTGAGAATGAGTATATTACAATCATGCAAGGGCTGGATTTGTATTTTACAAAGCAGATATCCTACAAGGTCTTTAATTAACAACATTTTGAAATTCTAAATTTGCCAAATTTGCCAGTTCTAAATAACTAACACATTCTGCCTGCAGAATTTCAGGATATACTAAGCCCATTCTCTAATAACTAATTCTAGTGAGAGCTGGATTCTTGTTTGTTGGATTGCATCTGCATTTCTCAGGACTAAGGCATTTTCTAGTTTCTTATGCCTGAGATCACTTGATAACTTGTGTTCTGTTTCTTGGGCTTTCTAGATTTCTCTCATAATCATCAGCACCCTCAGGGACTAGTGCATCCTTATTTTGCCTTATCCTAAGCCCACACACTTGCTGCTACTGTTTTATTGTAGTCAGCAGTTGGTAGTACTAAGATTTTGAAGGAAAGAAGGATTGGATAACTTTTTCTTCTGTTGTACACAGCGATCCCAGTATGCACAGTATAGAAATGCAACAGTGATCATTTTATAGGATCAGCATGCATACAAAGAACTAGTTTCTAACTGTATTTTGGGTTAACTGTGGAATCATGTTCTCCTTCCCTAGAGCAAATCCCCCCCCCTTCACACGCATTTTATTGTGGCTACACAGTCAAAACCTCTGTTGTTCCAGAGCATAAAGACTAGAGGCCACACTCCAAAAAGGATGAGGCTGAGACAAAAACTGAATTTTATTTCATTTCCATTTAAATTTAAATCAAAAATAAATGTGATTAATATAATTATTTTCCAGTCATATAGTTTTCTTCTATCATATAATAACTTTTGGAAGCTTTTAGAACAGCACTGAAAGCTTGTGGGGGGTAGGGGTCTGACATGCAGCCCTGGGGCCTCAGTTGTGCACACAGAGGACTGCTAATGTCAAATCTTTCATTTTAAAGCTAGTCACTTCTCAGATAAACAGAGTGAAAGTGTTGATGTATTTGTTGGACACTGTTTAGAAAGAATGGAATTCATGTTAGAAAGTGAATGCTTGGTCCAGTAGTTAAGATATCAACCATATTACATTTGCACCAGCTTTTTGTCCTGTGTCAGCATACTATATTGATGTGTTTTTCAAGACATCCATGTGGATGTTACAAAGTTTGTTTTGTGTTGCTTTTTCTTTTATGGAGTGCCAGTTCTTAATACTTTAAATATATTTTTAATAAAAACCTCAGGAATTAGAATCATCCTGGTATTATTGTAGAAGGACATATGTATATTTAGCATCAAGACTGAAAAAGGCCTAAAACCCTTCCTAGGAGAATTATGAGGTATACCTTTATTGTGGGACAGCAGGAATTAATTTGGAAGGACCAAGTTGCCAGAAGGGGTTCAAAAGTTTGTTTTCCCTGAGCCTTTTTATTCTTTGTGTGTGTTGCCTGTTAGAACTGAAGGTAATTCTCTGCACCCCTACCTTTCACCTTTTTGTACTAACATTGTATAATATGCTTGCACTATTCTCCTGGGCAAACCAAGCATGTGAGAAGAAAAAAAATGAAGCTTTTCTTTTTTTGGATAAAAGCACTGTATTACTTCTGTATATAGAGAGACTAATGGCAAGACAGAACTTGAATTCTATCTTCTGTATAAAAGCATGCACTGAATTACTTGTATGTAGAACATGCTGTAAATGCTGCAGAGTACTGTAAGATCCTACACTTGAAATCACAAATAACAAGCAACTTCATCTTTTAAACAAAACAAGAAACAAAAAACTAAACCGAAGCTGTGCAATGGATTTTGTGCCTTTTTTAAATCCATGTATGTTAATCCAGACAATCGGGAAAAAAAGCTTGTATACTACCAAAACCTTATTAAAGAATCGAAGGCAGAACTTGTGGCAGTGTTTTTTTTTCAATCTGTTTTTTCAGTGGACCTTCACTGTTCTTGTTATGTAGACTTCAGATCCAAATGCAAACCTCTCCTGTTGGCCCATTATCCTGCATCAGCATTGCAGAGGACTTTTACTAGTGAAAAGAGGGATACGTTCTGGTTTTGGTAAAGAGAAGAATATGTCCTGGTCTTCCAGACTGATTTTTACCTCTTATATATCAGTATAAGAGAATAGATTTTCTGGAACTCCCTTCTCTGGACTCTGTATTATGATTTGGCTAATGTTTTCTTCCTTCCTCATTTCTCTCCCTTCCTATTAGGCCTTGGGACAGAGAGAGACAGGTATAGTGATGTGTCATCCTAAGAAGACAATTAACAGTTTGATGCTTTGTGGAGAAAGTCACTCCTTGTAAACAGGGAGGGCAGTGAAATGGGAGAGTCCGTCTGTTCCACTGCAAAGAAAAGAAAAGCTGCAACACTGACTGACGCAGTGGAGAAGAGAGCAGCGACCTCCAGGCATGCCAGGGCATCAAGATCAATTGTGGCAGGAAGGCACATTGTGTGGGCTGATTTGAGGGTTGACCAGACATGTTACACTAGCTAAAGGTAAAATGCATAATCGAGATGCAGCAGAGTCAAGCTTGATTCCTGACAATGTCATAGACATGTTCAGGTAATTTTCTTGGAAATGATATAGAAGTGGTTTGATGCTGGCTTCTTCTGAGATGTCTTTTCAATTTTCCGGTCTAGTTGGCAGACCTGGTGTTTCATATTTGGGTACTAATCAGGTACAACCTGCTTTTGGGGATCAGCTAAGACAGCTACACGCTTGCTGTATCTATGCAAATTTGTGAGCAATATTTCCTCAAGTGTGGATAATGTGTATTCTGATGTTTTTCAAATTTTTCAAATTTCAGAATTTTAGAAAACAGAAATCTGCTAAGTGGAGACTGAACTTTAATGCAGCTTCTCCACGATTTTTGTGTTTGGAGTTTGTGTTTGGAGTTTGGAAAAACAGCACTGTCCATTTGGCCCACATAAATTTGTCTAACAATTTCCTATTTTGGCATTCCTCTGCTGTAATTTTTTTCTTCTAAAAATGACATCCCACCCTCTCCCCACAAAAAAATTGTCATAGGAGTTCCCAAATGGGACTGAAGTAGAGGGTATGTTTAATACTCTTGCCTGCTATGCTGCGGGACTGATTGCAGTTCACCCTGTATAATAAGACTCTAAACTGCTAACTTCTACTTCTACTTCTAATAAATTAGGTGTTTCTAAAGCTGAAAACAACCCTGGTCCAAACTGAGACGTCAGTAAATACAGTTGTAAATACCATTGCAAGTTACAGTGGACAAATGGTATTTATCTTTTTAACACAGAAAATAAGGGAAAAAAATCATTATCCCCCAATAGTTGATCTAAAGTAAAAATCATATCATCCATCCAAATCTTTTATATAACAGTTTTTAAAAAACAGTTTTAAGATCTGGATTATCCCATAGTGTCAATTTGTGTGACATGAAAAAAAATAAAAATTCAATTTTCTGGAAATAGTATACCACAACTTTTGAACTTATGTGATAGTGTCAGGAGATATATCTATTATATTTTTAACCCAAAACAGTCCAATGAACTAAAACTGCTATGCTGCATATGAATATTCCAAAAGAGTCCAGAAAGGAGAATTTATATTAAGTAAAAGTATCCAAATTTGGTACTAGTGAAAAGGTAAACTTCTAGTCAAAAGCATAATGAAGATCAAAGTCTCCATCTTGAACTGTCAATTGCACATTTTTCAACGATATCTTCGGAATTGAAGACCCCATGGATATTGATGGAACAATGTGTTGGGTTTTTGAAAATATGTGCACAGGAATTCTATATAAATATAAAGTATCCTGGGAATTGCATTCATTTGGACAGTGTTTTTCCTACCCAAAAGGGTGAGGCTTAGACTCCCATCTATTACTGAGACTCAGGAGGGCCAGAGTTGGGGATGTTCCTTTTTCAGAGATGTGCCCACCTGGGTTCTGGTTTGGCATCAGCTGCAACCTCAGGACAGGAGAGAGGGGTGACAGTTATTATCTGAGCAGTTCTGATAGCTTTCTATTTCCTCTGTGCTGTAGATAACCAGATGTGAGACCTTTATGGCTGAGGTTGGGCTCTAGAAAGCAGTTGGGTTTGTTGCTGCTGTACTGGTCTTTGTGTTGTGAAATGACATACCTGTCTGAGCTGCTGGATTCCATTGCTGGGCTGGCAGTTGAATTCCTCAGGCTGATATAAACCTGCATCCAGGTAGCATTGAGTTTGGGGTTGGTCAGAAGTTCATGGTCACCATGACAACCATGAATCTGACCCAAATTATTGACCCAATGCATGCTGGAGTTCACACGTTAGATTTGGTTTTGTCTTGGGATACTTGCAACATGATCAGAAGGTGGAGGACATCATCAGTCCTTTGTCATGGTCAGAGCACTCTCAGATTGCTTTTTGGCTTACTGCTGCTACCCATCCCTGCAGGAAGGTAAGACCTGTTAGATCTACCTGCCCCAAGAGCCTAAGGGACTCTGGGATTTCAGAGGATGTTCAGGATCATACTTGAGTTTTGAGCTGAGGCTTTAGTTGCTAGCTGGAATGGACAGGTAATGAGGACTTTGGACCTGGTTGCTCCTGTGTAGCTTCTTGCAGTATGTTAATCCTGGGGGTGGCAGTGGTGCTTGGTTCTCCAAGGATCTTTGGGAAATGAAACATCAGTAGAGATTCTTAGAGTACCATTGGAGGAAAATGAAGAGTGAATCCAGTCAAACATATATAAGAGTTCACATTAGGGATTACACCAGGGTGATAACAGTGGTGACGGGTAGTTATTTTTCCACAGATAACCAACCATCAGCCCTTTTCGGGTTACCTCCTACCTATTGGGCAGAGATGAGCCTCAGAACCATCTATTGGGTTGCTGTGAAGAATATTTGAAGCAACTAGCAAATGAAGTTGCTTGAATTAACTAGAAGTTGGACTCTGACAGGGCAAGTCCTGTCAAGGTGATAGAAGTGTGGCCTTGTCTGATTATCTGCCATGAGTTTGTGCTGTCTCTCTTGAGGAAGTGGACAAGATCCTTGGTATGATAAGTCCAGTCACCACTATATTAGATCCATGCCTTTCCTGGCTGGTTAAAGCCACTTGTAAAGTGTGGCATTGGGTCCACGTATTAGTATCTGTTCTTTGAGAGAGGGCATGGTGCCCCCTGCCTTGAAGGGGGCAGCGGTGCATCTCCTCCTCAAGAGGCCTTTTTCATCCAGTCTACAACTCTGCCTTTCTTTTTGAGAAGATGGTGAGGTTGCAGATTCAGAGGGCCCTGGAAGATATGGATTATCTAGACCCTTTTTAGTCTGGCTTCAGAGTGGGGCACAGTACTGAGACAGCATTGGTTGTGCTTGCTGATGTCCTTTGGTGGGCTCAGGATGGGTAGTGCAACCATTGTGGTTCTATTTGATCTCTTTGTGGCTTTTAATACCATCCACCATGGTATCCTTCTGAAATACCTGTGGGATTAGGAGTGGAGAATACAGTGTTCCGGTGTTCTCCTTTCTCTGGCCCAGTCAGTGTTGATGATGGGGAGGGGGAAGAGAGAGATCAAGTGAGAGATCCCTCCTTTGTTGGGTACCTCAGGGTCTGAAGCTCTCAGCCTTCCTGTTTAACATCTATATGGGTCCAGTATCATGAGTATGCTGATGATACCTAGCTATACATCTCAACCCTGGGCTGGCCAGGTGATACACTCAAGGTCTTACCCCAGTGTCTGAAGGTTGGATGGGTTTGGATGGAGAAAAATAGGCTTAAGTTCAACTCTGGCAAGACTGAGTGGCTGTGGATGTTTGGACCTCCAAGTCTGGACTGCTTTCATCTTTGGTCTTGAATAGGATTGCACTCTCCCCTCAGGACTGGTATGCAATTTGGGGTTTTCTTGGACTTAGTACCTGCCTGAGCAGCAGATGGCAGCTGTGGCCAGGAAGGCCACCACATGCCTATGTAACACTTCTGCTCTGTGAGCTGAACTGGTTGCCAGTAGGCTTCTGGGTGCAATTCAGAGTGCTGGTTATCATCTATAAGGTCCTTCATGGCATACTTTCTGCCCATCTCACATGATTTAACAGAATCTCCCATAAATGAAACAATGTCACCTGGCAGGACTAGGAAACAGGCTTTGTCTGTCATAATGTTTGCTTTCTGGAACACCATTCCCCTGGAGATTTGTGTAGCCTCCATCCTGGGCCTATTCAAACAAGCCTTTAAATCTATCCCTGCCCCAGGCCCTAGGTCAGAATGGGTGATAGACTCTCTGAATGATGTTTTGTTTTGTTTTAAAAATTGTTGATTTTTCATGGATTTTCTTTTTTGGTTATGCAATTCTTTGTTTTTGTTTTGTTTTCTATTGTTGTATTTTGTAAGCTGCCCAGAGTTGTAACAGATTAAGTAAATAAATATATTCGTTCATTCATTGGAAAGGAATAATGCAATTTAGTTACCTGAAACATTCTTAAAGTTTATTTTTACAGATCAGTAGCATATTTTCTTTTTGCAAATTAGGCTCTGTTTGGAGAAGGTTATCAGAGCTATGTCAGCTTATTTCAATGGCTCAGAAATTGTGAAACCATAGGTAAGCAAGTACTGGTTAAGTCTCTTTTGGTTACCTAGTGTTTCAGTAGTTAACCTGAAAGCTGAGAATCAAAAAGTTGAAAGGAACTATTTAAGTCATCAAGTCTAATCCATTAGAATCCAAATCTCCAACATACGGCTGTCCAGTCACTGCTTGATTTCATCCAGTGAAGGAGAACTCCTCACTCCTTGGTAGTAAGCTGGTAGTTGTACTCTGTTTAGAACTGGTCTGTAGTATTGAGCAATTAGGTGAGAATTTTTGATAGATATCTACGTGAAACTGCTGGGCAAGGTCATCTGATGTCATGGGATGGAGTATTATCAGTATGCCCCAAGATTTGCTCACATTGCACCTCTGTTGTGTATGCTGTACTGGCTCCCAGTTTCCATCTGGGTGCAATTCAAGGTGTTGGTCATCACCTTTAAAACCCTACATGGCATGGGATTAGGTTATTTGTGGGACTGCCTCTCCCTGAGGATATCTGCCCATCCCATCAGATGGGATAGAGTAGGCATGCTCCAGGTCCCTTCCCTTAAATGTTGCCATCTTACAGGACCTAGGAAGCGTGCCTTTTCCATTGCAGCCCCTGTCCTATGGAACACTCTTCCTCTTGAGGTTCAGCAGGCCCCTACCCTTTTAACCTTCCGAAAAGCACTAAGACCTGGATTTCCTCCAGGCATTGGGATAGGGTGAGATTGGAATGGGAGGAGAGTTTATAGCACCAAGTGTTGTTGTTTTTATTCTTTGTATATGTTGTTTTTATCCTTTGGTTGTGAGCTGCCCAAAGTTTGGTTAAAATGGGTGGCCATATAAATGATTTAATTCAATAAATAAAATAAAATATTTTTCTTTAGAGTTTGGAAGGAGGGTTCTTCAAAGGATTTTGATAACCTAAAGTACAAGAGTAACCTGGATTGGCCTTTAATTCTGATTATTGTACATTTCCATTCTCAGTGGCTTTCAGTGAACAATCTACCCACATTACTGAATATTTGGTTTATGCAAACTGTCGTGAGAGTCAGATTACTAAAGCCCATTTTAAAATGCAGTTGCCATTCTGATGCCTTCCAAATACTTGAGCTTGTGTTCCCATCACTCCCAGTAAGGGTGGCAGTGGTAATGTACTATAGTCTCTAATATTGGGGATAGAGCCTCAAATATCTGTAGATATTAGGTTGCCTACTTGGGTTGAGGTGGAACTAAACTGGAGTTTGCTGTGAGATATTTCTGTTTGTCTCGGTCTTGTTCTGAATATAGGTATGACTGACATAAAGGTAATTTATTACATCTATTCATCAATCAGCTGATAAGGTCAGCCTGGAATGGCAAAATCATGATTAGTTTCAAGGTTTTTGTGCCATGTTTGGGAGCAGATGGGGGCCATTATCACTGTTCAGTCTAGCCTGCCTGCCACCTTATCAGCTCTACTACTACATAAAATACTTTGGCCCCATTCAGTTAGCTTCTGCCCTCATTAGGAGACATGATGAGACTTCTAGTATAGAAAGCACCAATTACACAGGAGAATCTACTTTAAAAGTGGTGTCTCTAGAGTTCCACTTTTGGGATTTCTGGGCTTCAGTTCAGGATCAGAGTTGGAGTTGACTCCACAGGACTCTTGGCCCTTCTTCAACTGGTGGTGACATCTTTGTTTTGGCATCCTAACTGCTTTTCAACATTGTAGGTATTATCACGGCATTTGTGGGGGATCAGAGCAGACAAGGTGGAATCTTCAGCACTGTGATGCAAATCTGCCTCTTTTGTACAAGCGTGCAATATTGGCATACATACAAGAGAGGTGGGCTTTACATCACAATACTGTATCCACCATCTTGCCTGTTTTGACACACTCCTCCCCCCTCCCCCCAGGTACTGTTATGTATTAGCATTCTCTTCTACTCATGAGAGATGCTCTAATGTTGTAGTCAAGCATTTTTGTTGAGGACATCTAGCCTGCAGGGCTCAGACAGAGGCAGGCCGTTATGCATACCTTTTCAGCCTCTGGAGTGGAATGGGAGCTCTGCAGTCTATGAACTTCACTCAGGCTAAATGCTGCCTGTGGATCCTTGGGGTTCTCTGAGCTTGGTTCTTTTCTTGCAAACGTTTCATTACCCGACTAGGTAACATCTTCAGTGCTAAAATGGGATGGGGTTTGCTCTCTATTTGTGTGCTGTGGCCTGCCTTGCCAGTGCTGGTAAGGGTGGGGGTTTTGTTTTGCTCCTCTGGTAGTTCTTACACCTTCTCTTCTTGTCTCACTTTGGGTCCACATGTTTTTGCCAACATCTCATTGTCAAGCATTTAGAGCTAAGAGAGAATGTAATATTTTTGCTGGCTGAACATTGATAAATCTGTTGGCCTCTCCTGTCAACACATATCCAAGGATGAGGCAAAACAAAAAGTTTTGGAATCTTTACAAATGCCAGTGGCACCAAATTTGCTTCTAATACACTCTGATTTCCTAGGACAAGAGGTTGATGGTCCAGTATATTGACATCCTGGCTGAAATTGTCTACCATTTCTTTCTTTGGCTATCAGCACAGAAGGTGGCAGAAAAAAAGAGTATTTGGACTGAGGGTCTCAGTTTATCTCTACAAGTCCTGCTGTATCACTTTCTGTCTCTAAAACTCCCCACATAGTGTCTTCTTGGCAATCTTATCTGCCACTTCTCATATTATTTGCTTTGGCTTCTTTCCCCACATTTTACCTCTTTATATCATATCGTTCTTCCCTATGGAATTCCATGGTAACAGAATACAATTTTTAACTCTCTTAGCAATTTGTATACTGAGAAAAGCACAGGCACAGATGTGTTGTAGCTGGTGGGATACAGGAAACTGGAAAAAATTGTGGCAATGCCATCCATCCACTCTGCATCGAACTCCAGAGAGAAGACAAACAGCCTTCTTCTGTTTTCAGCTCAATGGTTTATAGCCACAGTTGTGATTTATTTATTTATTTATTGGTTGTTGTTGTTGTTGTTGTTGTTATTATTATTATTATTTCAAATGTATATCCCACATTTCTTCTGGGAGCACAAATGGGATCTCCCTCTAATTATATATATTTTTATTGTGCAGTAGATTAGACAGAGAGATTATGATTGGTCTGAGTCTGAAGTCCAGCACTTTAACTTCTTTGCCACTGAAAATTATAGACTACAAAAACAAATGATGAAATATCTACGGGTTATGATGGTGCTTCCAGATTCCATGCTGATGGCATAATTTTTAGTTAATAGACTATGTTTTTAAGTTCAATTTAAATATAACAAACCATAGAATGGTGAGGAGGTACCAGGAATTTGCCCATTAACTCTTTCTAAACAGTAGACAGAGCAGGCACAAAGATTCCCTGGTATAATCTTCCCCCTATGGTTATATGTATATTATATATTTCTATTTAAATTACTGTAATTCAATTAGTCACATATAGATTATTTATTTAACTGCCTACCAATGCAAGAGGGGGAATCAATCTATATTCATGTTATTACATGTCTAAAATGAACTGGTATGTAATCTCATACAAATTATTGGCCCACATGTGTATGCAGTTGTTTGTGTCAGACTCACCTACTCACACCATAGCAAAGATGAAATTTACTTAATTACTTAGAGGACATATCCTTTTCTTAATGAGAGGAGATATGTAAAAGTCTGCTTTAAAATAACAGAAATAAGCTATAGAATATAAAATCAGACTAAATCTTGTATCACTGAAGTTCCCTACAATTCATAAGAAATTGTAATCCTAAATTTATCACAACATTGGCCTTTATGGTACACTAATATTAGAGCTTGCTAGCAAGAAGTAGAAGAAGAAATAAATGATTAATAGATATCTCTTGTAAAAAAGATGCTGCTCACTCAAGATTTAGAACTTTAGATAATTAATGGGTATACTAGCCTACAGTACTGCCAGGACCATTGATCCCCAAGGACTGAAGAAATTTTTTCTAATGTCATTGCAATAAAGGTAGTCCTCATTTAGTGACCACAATTGGGACCAGCAACTAAGTTGTTAAGCAAAGTGGTCGCTAAGTGAAATGACCATGCTTATGATCTTACTTCAGCTTTCCTTTGCTTTAGAGACTTGCGAAGGCCATAAATGCAAGGATTGGTTGTAAAGTTACTTTTTCATCACTGTCATAAGTGCAAATGGTCGCTAAATGAGGCAGTTGCTAAACGAGGATGACCTGTATTTGCTCATTGGATTCATGACAGTATTACTTTGTTTTTTGGGCTGATGGACAACCACTTTTATTATTTATAAACAATTAAACTTATAACAGAACAAACTATTTATTTATTTATACATACATACATACATATATACATACACACATACTATTTCTCTTGATGCCTATCTTGTTCTCACAACTTGGGATACCTAACAATACATTATAAACCAACACTGCTGGCTTCCACTGTTCCATTATACAGAACAGACTAACCAGAGCTATGATTTCTTCTATTGCTTCCACCTGTAATATTTCAATACTGAAGTTAAATAAACTGGTGATATGATGTAAGTCACCAATCTTTATTTTGTATTATTGCTTCATTGTTCAAACCAATGCATCTTTTGGACAGACAGGTATTTTATCTAACTTTTTTTTTGCTAAGGTATCTGCCCCAACTCCAACTTGCTAATCACCAATACATGTGATACAAGTGATGAAAAGAACTGGTTGCTGTGTTTTTTCAAGTGGTCGCTGTTCATTCATGTTTAAAAATTACAAATTTTATGGTGCCTCTCCCCCAATTTTTAAAATAAATAATTAAGCCTAATTCATTAGTCTTTCCATTGCACTGATAAAGTGTCAGTTCATACATAGAAAGTGATTACATGTCTATAACCTAAGATGCTATGTTTGGAAGAACTCTGTTTTTCCAAAATTGAATATTATGTTATTTATTGTATGCTATCCACAGTATATCCATAATTATTATACAGTATAACCATAGATTCCAATTTTTTTGTATATAATTCAAGAGCACATTCACATCTTTTATGTGCATTAATATGACTAACTCACCTCCTTTGTCTGATGCCTGATTTGTCAAATACTTTGAGCTCCAGGAGTCTCATGTCAGTCCTATGACATGGAGAATACAACTGGAGTCACTGTTAGGAACATATGCAATACAAAGCACACTTTCATAAAAAAAGTAGCTGTAGAAGGTTTTTGGCAGTAGTTCTACAGAAGTGTATCACCTGCACATGTGAATGCATAGACGATCACTTGAAGAACCACAGATACATTAAGCAATTTATTTGTTTTTGACTATATGGAAATCTAGTTCTTACTCCCTGTGTAACACTTGCTTCCTACTTATTTCTTGAGATATTCATCAATTTTCAGAGAATGCTTAAAAAAAAAAAAAAGTATTTCCACTTCATAATAATGTCATATATGTGTCTCTTATCCCTGGACATCTCTGTCCTTTTCTACAGCTTTCCTTTTATTTTATTTAATGACCTCTCCTGCTCCTGCTCTTGTGTGCTGCTATAAATAATATGTTTACCTTTACTGTTTATATTCTCTTTTTAACTGGCTTTGTATCTGTTCCAGTTGCATTTTTCTTGTTTGCATGATGACCCATGAGATTGGCTAGAGCATTAACTGAATAATAACCTTTTGCATTGTTACCTCTTAGGAGTGTTCATCAGACATCACACTAGTAGGAGGTGAAGGATAGGTTTTGTCTTTAGTAGCAGTAGCATCAGATTAGTGGGAGGCTGTTGCCTCTCATTCCTTCCTATTTGTATTAGATCTGGATACTGAAGATGGAATACTGAAAAAGAATGAGGGGGAATTCTACAAACTGTTCTTCAGGCATCCCAGAAGATACCTTGGGCTTTAAAGCGGGGTATTAATATCATGTGGTAAGGGATTTGTCATTATGCTGAATACACTTTTTTTCTGTAGAATCTTTCTTCAAAGATAACTTGTTTCTTAATCTTTTTGTTATTTGACTAAACTGGGAAGGGGCACCCTGTGATTCTTAGGCTGAATGCAGCCTCAGTATAATTTTGAAAGTCCTGTATAAGTAAGTAGTTTACATCCATGGCAAAAGTTTCTCCCTCAGAGAGAGAAAGGTGTAAGACCAAGAGGGGGTAAAGGGAGATAAGGTCCATCTACTTTTCACTCTGACCCTACCTGTTACTGGGTCCAAACAGATGGCCCCCAAGTGATGTGAAGCTTGCAGAAAAGGGCCTCCAGCTCTTGGTCTTCATTCAACTCTGGTTTTAATTCTCCTGACTAATTTCAGCTATCACAACATTGTATGTGTAGCTTCAACATTCTGGATAACCAAATGTTTTTGTATGTGTTTTTCCAGGTATTCACACTGAAACCTTTTGAAATGAATGGTCTCCCCAAGGTGGTGCCTTTAAATTTGCCTTACCAGGATTTCAAAAGGGATGTATCAGAAAATAGGGAAAGATCCAAAATTCTCCAACGGATAAAAAAAGTGGATTTCTCAAATATTGTCTTAACTGCCCCTTGTAAACCACCTATAGCTCATCTTCAAGTGGCAAATGGCAGATACAAAGACAAGAAGGAGGAAGAAGAAGAAGAGGAGGAGGAAGAGGAGGAGGAGGAGGAATTTGGTGAATTAGGGGAAGAGCTTGATATGCAGAGTGATTCAAGCAGTGAAGTGAGTCAAAAAAGTACTGAGCATAGTCAGGAAGGTGCTCCATCCACTCTTTTGGCAGATGACCAGAAGGAATCCAAGGGCCGAGCTTCAGCTGCAGAAGGAGACTTGGAACTTGAGGAAGGCTCAAAAACATTAGTTCTCTTTTCACCAGGTGACCTAAAAAAGTCTCCTGTGAATACAGACTTGGCTCCTGATATTGATCTTGGAACTCTTGCTGCATTGACTCCTCAAAGTGAGAAACCTCAGCCTATGGGAAGCCAGCTTGATGTATCTGAGCCAGGAACATTGTCTTCCATCCTCAAGTCTGAACCAAAGCCTCCTATGTCTGTGGCCACAACCTCCTCCCCTTTTACCAAAGTTGAACGCACATTTGTCCATATTGCCGAAAAGACACATCTAAACATCATGTCTTCCAGTGGTCAACTTATGAGGCATGAGGAATACTCTACTCCAGGGCAGTTTGAAGAGATAATCATTGAAGAAGAATTAGAGGAAAATCAGGTGCTGGTAGAAAATGGGAGTGTGAATTCAGCCTTGGAAGGGGGAGAGATGGAAAGTTGTGCTTTCTCAGTAAATCATATTGAAACCACCTCTGAAACTGCAGGGGAACCGGTACTCCTGAATGGTGTTAAAATGGGAGAAGAAGAAGAGCTAGAACTTAAGGGCAAACTTATTCCTGAGTCAGATGTGGAAGAAGATAGTAAGTTGATTTTGGAAGAATCTGGCCTTGAAAACAAAAACCTTGCAAATGAATCCCTTAAACAAGCAGAGTTGCTTCCACATATTCTAGCAGAAACTTTTAAAAAGCCACTGAATCTAAGGTATAGAAGCCGTATTCCTGTCTTGCTCTCTGAAGAGGACACTGGCTCAGACGTGTCAGCTTCACACTCTGGCAAAGAGAGGGTATACAAGAGACTGAAGCAACAGGATTTGGCCCGCCTGGTGATGGAGAAAAGGCAAAGCCATTTGTTCAGGTTAGCTTCTGGAGCTTCATCTTCTGCTTCCTCTAGTGATGAGAGGCAGCGGGCTTCAGAAACCTTGTCAGCCACTGGTTCTGAGGAGGATACTCATGACTCAGATGATTTCACCCCAAGGAAGATTGGAAATCAGGAGAGAATTTCCCTGGTTAAGATGGAGGAGAAAAGCTTAAATACAAGGAGCAGAATCCCTCGCCCCATTGTACCTGTAAAGCCACCTGTGATAGAACTGAAATATGGGAGCCCTTCAACCCTTCCACCAGCAGCATCAAGTAGCAGCATGGGTGATGCAGCTGGATTGAACAGGTATGTGGTACTTCTTTCTGATTCCACAAGCAAACTGATTTAGATAGCTACTTTTGTTCCTGCTTTCTCCTCAGCCCCTCCTTTATACTTACCCAGCCCATCCACTAGACTGTAATTGGACATTTTTTTTGCAGATCTTGCTATGGTATTAGACCATAGTTTGAGAATAGGCTGCCTACAGAGCCTTCCCAAACACCCCATGGATTCTTCTTCAAAATTAGGTGGAAGTTAGGTGTTTTTGCATTTTAATGAGGTTCCATTGGTATGGGAATGGCTTAACCAAGGCTTAGTTATAAAGTCTTGTGACTGGGTGTTTCTTAACATTTCATCTTGCTTGTTGTGGCATTGCTGTGGTACTTGGCCACCATATGTTTAGTTTTAACTGTTACAGACTATCAGTTTCTGTCATATGGTCTTGTGTAGAGTTTTAGAATAAGCCAGCGGTTGTGACCTTGTCACAAAAAAGCGTTGCTCTTCCTCTTTGTTTCCTTCTTGCAGGATTCAGGGGCAAAGACCATGTGGGAATATATCTGGTGATTCCCGGATGAAAGCAACCACAACTGCTACACCTTCCTTGAAGAGCAGCCCAAGGAAAACCACCCATCCTCCAGCTAGAAGTCCTGTTCTCCCTCCACGAAACCTTAGTGCTTCCCCCAAAAATCAGTCCCTGTCCAGAAAGGAAAGTCCATCGCCATCTCGACCACATAGGCCTGGGACCACATTTCCTCCGTGGGCTCAGTCTTCTCCTAAAGCTCCATCCAGGGCTCAGGCTATAGGCCTATTGGGAGATACTCCTGTGTCACCAGGTGTGTTCAGAAAAGGACAAAAAGGGAAAACCCATACTCCAGGAACCAAAGGAAGGCAGATATCCCAAGAAGGCAAGTCTACTGCTAGATAATGATCTGCTGCTGCCAGTCCATTAGACCTACCGACCTACCATCTTGCCAGGCTGGAAAAACCTCTGCATTTAATATACACTCAAAATGCCGCAGCACAGCCTTATATGTCGGAAATATATGCATATAGCAGCTAGCTGTACTTCAGTGCTTCACTTGCCCACATGCCCACGCTGTCTCAGTCCAGCTCTCTACCTGGCTGAGAGCCTCCTGGCCAGCTCATGCTTCCTTTTGCCAGTCACCAAGCAACAACTCAGGCAGCCTGCCTAGTGCCTGATATTCTTTCCTCCATGCTTTCTTTTAATTTCTCAGTTAGCAATACCACAGAATCCTGAGAGATTGCTAGGAGAGATGGCTTTTTAGAGCATACATCAGCCCCAGTCAGTGGAGATATTAAAGGGCTGCACATAACCTGGAAGAGACATCTTGGTGTGAACTTCTAGATGGTCTAGACATATTGATGTCCCTGTTTGGCACCCACTCTCTCTCTGGGCCTTCTTTAGTGGGGCTCTGGCGATGCTGATGGTGTACTGATAGAAACAAAGTTACAATCAGACCTCTCAATGGCTGTCCTGCCTATAGTTATATTAAGAGTCAATAACAGCCAAGAGGAGAGGAGCTGCATCTTTTGCAGCTGTTTTTGGATGCATAGCATCCCTTGGCAGCAATCCTGAGAAGGTTGCTGAAGAGAAGTGTTAAGTTTCTTGGAGAACCTGCTCCAGGGGGCTCTGAAGTAGAGGGACATCAGTTTTCCCCTTCAGCAGTGTGCCTGTAAGCTAATATCCACAGGAAGTAGTGTTTTGTGTAAAGGCAGCAGTGAAAGCTTCTCAGGGACCTCTACATGGTCTCTTTATTGGTAAAAATAAAAGAAAGTGCAAAGAAAAGAGCTTCTAAAGCCTAAATAATGACCTAGGGAACCATCATGGTTCCAGTGTATGGGGTTTCTTCAAGATCCAAATATAAGGCACTCTAAAACATCGGCTGCCTCTCCTTCTGGGACATGTTGGACATGCAGTTTTTTTTAAATTATTATTTTTATGTTTTAACAGGCTTTCCATTTCTAAATGCCTTGCAATGGTAGTACCTGCTTATGTTAGAAATCCAGCCACCAGACTTTATCTACAGTGTTTGGCACCTCTCAGATTAACTGGTTTTCAACCTGGCGCTTGAATGTCTTGATAAAGCTTTTGAAGCTGGCTAATTTGGGAAGGTGGAATTTCATGGTATCCCCCTTCTGTGTCTGGCCTGAAAAATGTGAGCTGTATGAACTTGCCATCATGATCAGGAAACACATTATAACTAAGAGCTTATATCTAAGAGTCTAGATTTAAATATGGAGACTTGCAAAAAAAGAAGAAGAATGCTTGCCTCTTGAAATTGTACTGAATAATATTCTCCCCACCATCTATGTGAATCTATAAATTACAGCATGATAGAAAGTAAGAAATGAAGGACTTGAGCAGAGCAGGCCAAATTATTGTTGTGTTAGTTCTAGAGGTCCTTATTCCGGTTTTCCTTTCCCTCCACAACTATCAAGCAGAGCTATATGAAGTGTGAATGGAGCCTGGTTCCCTCATTCATTTCTTTAGACCAATTTTGGTTGCTGTGTAAACTGAATAAAATGACCCCTGCAACTTCTTAGTAAAAGATAAAGAGATTCTTGGTATTCAACATTTCCACTTTTCCTGGTGGGAATTCAGGACTCAGTTGTTAAAGGCAAATATCAGTAGGTCTTGAGCACCTACTGATAACTATTTTATCAGCAGGTGTTCAAGGCCCAAGATTGCCCATGAATATTCACACATCAAAGAGATGTTGGCTATTTTTTATATTGTATTAGGAAATGGCCTTTAAAAAAAAAAAGAGAGAGATAATGTACTATTAATCTCATGCCCATCTTTTCAACAGAGGATAACTGCCAGTTACCAGTTATCAGAATACGCTATTGAAATAGTAGCATGATTGTCATGGCATACACCTGAGGAAACATGGGACGTGTGGTTCCATGAGAGGATTATCAAGATTTAGAGTGGAATTCCAGGACAGGGCTAAGAGCAATATAAGATACAACTCTTTGTTTTGGTAAGATCATGTTGATGAAACAACAAACAAATGACCATAGAAACAACCCTGATGATGATGATGATGATGATGATGATTTACAGTTGGAGCTACAGTGTGATTTTAGTTGAGACACAATTACAGTGCGATTTTGAGAAGAAATGCTCTAATTTTACAGTATTTCCTCCCTTTTTAATATATATATATTTATCTTTTTTCCTTTCCTCCCATAACTCTCAGAATTTTCTGTTCTGCAACTCTAGGAATCCATAGTATGTAAGAGCCTCCCTGTCATACTCCCAGGCTGTTCCAAGCCCCCAAGGCCACTGCTGGAGTGATAGAATTTTTCATACCTCTTTAAAGAGTGTTCTGATTTTTTGTTTGTTTAAATATTTACACAAACAAGCCATTTTATCCTCCCCATTCCTTTCATCAACAACTTTCCCACCTCCCCCCACCCCATCATAAACCTATTTCTCACCCTCCACTAGACATAAACATCCTAGTGGAAAGGGACAGAGATCAGTGGCAGAGCACATGACTTGCATTAGAAAGGCTCGGTTACAATTGACAGCTTTTCTACTTGAATGAATTGAAGAGATAGGAAAGAGTAAAGACCCCTGTCTGGGACCCTGCAGGGCTGCTGTGAATCTGGATGAACAATTGTGCTAGATGGACAAATTATCTTATTTGCAAGACGCCTAGATATATCTGAAAAAGCAGGAAGATGTAGAGCATCTAGTGAGCCATAAAGAGAACCCCTAACTTGGTTCTTTTCCTTGGTAATAACTCAGTGTGGCTTAGAATCTTTGCTAGCCAAACTCTGCCAGTTGGGAACCATTGGCATGACCTGTATTAGCAGATTTAGTCTAGGATTTGTGGGGACAATTATAAATATTTCTGCAGCTATTAGTAACCCCCCCTTGAGAGGTAGGAGCAGACAGATTATAAGGCTTGTGTTGATAGAATTTGTTATTTTGACAGCTGTTTGGGATTAATATTCTGGAATATCTGATCTCATCAATCTGCTTTGATTTTCTGTGTTCCTCATATAAATGGTTGGGATTTATATCTGAGTAGAGGACTGGGCCCTCTTATTGAACTTGGCCATATGGCTCTCCAAAGACATTTTATTAGGTATAGAACATATTCAATCCTAGACCTCACATGTGAGATAGGGATGTGCCAATTCCATTGGTAGATAGCCGTCACCCATCCCAGCTCTCCTTTGCACTTGGCGGTAAAAGATATACAGTGGGAAGCCTAGTGGTGCTATCTACAACATTGCTTGATTAGTTCAGATGTCACTACTCTAGACCTTTTTCTTCAATGTGCAGAGGGTGATGAGGCAAGCATATCATGACCCAATCAGTCCTTCCTCTTTTTATGTTTATTTGTTAAAAACAAAACAAAACCACTGCTCACATGTTGACTTCATTCACATACTGTGTTAAGTCATAATATGATTTGCTTGTTTGTGTTAGTTCTGTGAGCCCAGCCACTGTGGTCAGTAAACGATAATTTATAGTTTAGCACAACATATGAAACCAGCCAACTGATATATGAACCCAGTTAGCTGTGGTTTATTCAATAAACCATGGACCTTTCCCCATAAATTCAGAAACATGGGTATTATTCAAGAAAACTGAATAAGCATATACTGTTCCCACTCTGTCCTAGCTAATTCTTATCTCAAAATCAACATGCTTTGTAAATATCAGGGTACAAATAGCACAAAGCCTGGAAAGAAGAGGCTGCTTCTTTCACCTTCTGGTCAGCTTCTCAGAGTGTTCCCCCCACCCCAGCTATTTTTTGGGGGGGGGCCATTTGGGAAATTGGATGTAGGGTATGGAAGGACCCTGTATATAGTCCTGATTCCAATAAGAAAAACAGTTCAGAAAGAAACCTTTTTAGCTTCAAAACCGAATAAACACTCTCTTTCTGTGCCCATCTCTTCCTTCTCCTCCTCCTCTTCCCCCCGACCTTTTGTACCCCAAATGTGGAAAAGGAAAGAAAGAGCTCCACATGACATTTTGCTTGAACCAGAGGCTATAAGTTCTTGGGCACAGACCATTTTGACATATTGAGTCCTAGACCTCACATGATGTAGGGAGGCAAGAAAGCACTGACTCTACTGGTATACAAACACCTTTCAGCCCTGCCATCCTCCATGCAATGGGATGATGATGATGATGATGACGACGACGACAATGACGTCATCCTTGGGAAGGACACACCAGGTAGATAAAAATGCCAAATCCAGTCGAAACATTTGGCTGACTGTGCAACCAACCATAATAATAAATAATAATTTTATATTCTGCCAGACTCCCAGCAACTCTGGGCAATGCCATCTACAATCTTGCTGGTTTAGTCCAGGGTTAGTAGTTATTCTGTCAATAGATGCCCATGGCTCAACATTGCTCAGGCATATATACCACCAGAGATGGGAGCCATCTTTCATTTTGTAAAGGAGATGACTGTTGTTGTTTCCTCCTTAAGAAACGAATCATTGCTAATCTCTTGCCAGTCTTTCCAACACAGGTAACTGACAGACATTTTCCTACAATGCGCTGAGGTTTTGAGGCAGGTCATAGGCACATGATGGGGTAGGGCAGCTATTGCATTCCTGTTATTCCATCAGACAGTTTTAATCGTGAAGCTGTGAAAGGCTGCAGTCGAGCAGAATGCTGTGGTATCTGTGCGTATGTCTCTATGAAATACTTTTGCCTGAGTTGCACATCTCAGGCTTTCTGCGGCCAAAGCACCGGACTGAAAACATCCCTTAAACAGCAGTTATTTTGGATCTCAGAAATGGGAAAGATTAATCATCATGTTATGTGCCATTAGTAACTTTTTGTTTGTTTTGTTTCGGAAAACACTTTAGAGACCCTCAGCCGTCCTGTGAAATTTGGAACTGGGGTTAGCCAGATTTTCTCTTACAGGTCAAGGCTTGTCTCTTCCAGTTTGCATTGTATCTGATTTCTCTGGCATCAAAAAGAAGTATGCAATTGCTGACATTTTTATAGAGACCGTTAGGTGTAGAATGTAAGGATTTTCCCTCACCCAATCATTCTCTTTTGCTTGGTGTCTCTGCTTTGTCTCAAGGGATAGAAAGAAATTCCCAACATTTTGGAATACTTGAGTAAGACAGGCACAATGCTGTTATATTTCAGGTATGTGCAGGAAGTGGGAACATAGCTTCTCCCATATTAAGATTGGATGAGCCTCTATCTCTCCTTCTCACAACAGGGATCAGTGGTTCTTGAGTTCATGAGCAGATTTGTCTTGCATATCCTCCTTGATATGTGTGTGTAATGCTACCAAAAGAAAATTAGCTTCTGCTCTCAGTTTGGTTTAGGAGGCCTATATTATTTTAATTGGGTGATATGTGATAAGCAGGTCTGTTCTACTAGTAGACAACTCTAATTCTGAAATACTTTTATTTCATATATCAGTGTAGATGTATAGCAATGCTGGAAGAATAGGAAAGTTTTAATCTGCCCTCCAAATAGTATTAGTGTTGGGCACAAACATGTTATACCTCTTGACACATACATACATACAAGCAAACAAAGTACAGAATCAATATCATGTAGATACAGTTGATACCCTGTAGATGTAATTATCATGCAGGATGAGTAACTAGGATAGTGAGCTGAAAAGGCAGCACAGGGACAAATAATATTGCTGATATAGCAGCAAGCTGGAGCTATACGCACCTTTAGTCCTTGGTAGTGATTGAGACAGCCATGAATCTCCTGGTGGAATGAGTGCTTTGTTTTAGAGATCCAAATAACTCACCCATGAAATATCACAACTCCATGCCAAAAATGGAATTTCATGGATTGGTAGTTGAGCATATTACCTGTGGTGCTATAAACAAGCAGCATTGTAGAGCCAAAAAACACTTTTATTTCTTCCTAGGGTTACAGATTGTAGGATCTACTTCATTGTGTTCTTTGAATCCTGAAGACTACTATTTTTTTTTATGTCCTCAAGAACTCATAGTTCTTTGTCACATGTTTCCTTTTCTTTTTATAGCATTTTGCTTATAATTGCTGACTCTCCCACAGTAATATTCTTTTGCCCAGAATCTGAACATGTGAGACAGCTCCAATTAATCTTATTTCCTTAACATCACAGTGCATTGCGCACTCACCCCATTCATTTTTCAGAGCTAGTGCAGTGGTATCAATTACAGAGGGTAAGCTATGATTATTGCTCCTGAGTACTTGTATTTTGGACCTGTTGATTGATGCTATACTTTTTTATTACATTTATAGTACATTAAATTGGCATATTAACTAGGGATGGTATGATCCCTCTTAATAGTATCTACACAAGTTTATAGCGCAACCTTATTTGTTACATGATTTAATATATTTCTAGCTTGGTGTTTGGGACCAAGCCTTTGCCAGGTAGCTTATATTACAAGTGCATGTTTTTTTTTTAAACGAACAGATATATTAGATCAAACATACGTAGAGGAATAGTTATAAGATCAATAAAATGATTGGCAGATTTTTTAAAACCTTTGTGCCATCCTCAGTTCCTCAAATGATCCCCAGCTTTCAAACCCATTTCTTTCTGTTTTTTTTTTTCCCCCCTTTCTTTCTAATTATTCAGTGAGAGTAGCAGGAACAGAAATTCTTTCTCTTGCTACACATGCCCACTTCCTCTCCTGTTGTTGCTAATTAAAAATGGGGAGTGTATTTTGCAGAATCAGCTGGGATGATTTTTGGGAATGGGGAAGAGAAGTAGAATTTGGAGAGGTGAAGTCAGGAAATATGTGTTGTGAGATGCAGAAAATTAAAGGGGCTTTGAAAACAAGGTGCTTGTGTGAGGAGAGTGAAATTGTCTTTTGGGCTTCAGCACCTTCAGAGACCTCACAGCTTACTGCACCCCAGTCAGATCTTTGCCAGTTGATTATTGTATGAATTGGCATGAACAATGGGGCTAGACTATGTTGGGGGACACTATCCAGCTAATTGTACTTGGCTAAATCTAGCATCTTCAATATACAGCTTGCTCTAGTGCTCTAGTCATCTGATTATGAAATCATTCTTAACTTCCCTTCCATTTCATCTCAGCAACAAATTAAGAACCAACATCATGCCCTAGGAAGACCCTGTGAGAATTAAATTTTAATATAAACAGCATAGCCCTTGCTGAGATCTCCATGAAGATTAATTTACATTACAACTTATGCAAAACACACAGATAAATTCTTTATCTTACCTTTTTAAAAAATATAGCATGATGTGTTTCTGTTCAGAATTCCAGGCACCCCATTTCATTTCCCCCATTTCCCATTATTTGTTTCAATAATTAGCCAGCCTGCTCACTCTTCATTATTGTTGTTTTCCTTTCCTCATTATAGTATTTTCTTTTGCACTTCTGCTTCCGTGTTGTGTATGGGTAATGATGTTTTAGTTACATAAGCAACAGCATTGATCAAGTGAAATGGAGAGAACACTTAACCATAATACAGTTCTTTTTTATGTGGATGGGGAGTGTCGAGTGTCTTGAATAGCAATCACTGGGCGATGAAGCTTTCATTAATCCTCTGTATAGACAAGACCCTTGTAGTGGTTTCATCCAAGTAGTTTTGCAATGGAAAATCTTTTAAATGGCACTCGTATAAACTTATTTTATTACAGAACACTCAACATTATGAGGTGCAGTCCAATACATACTTGTTTTCCTCCTACAATTTCAGCAATTATCATTGGGAAGGTTGAGGAGGGAGGACAGAACCAACAATTGACTCTGAACATATTTCCCACCCACCCCCCTCCTAAGAGTGGAAGAAGCTGCAATATAAAGATCTTTTAAAAGAAGAAAGAGATGTTAAAGATTATACTGGCTGGCTGGAGAGAAGAGCAATGCAGATAGTCAGAACTGTGGCAAACAAATTTCTCAAGGAACAGAGCAGCGGTGACAGATTTGGGAGAGGACAAAGGCTTGTTCTTTGCTGCCCCAGATGATCAGTCTAGATTCACTAGGCTAAGGATACAGTTTAGTTGGAGGAACTTCTTAACGCTCAGAGCAGTTTGAGAGTGGGACCTGGGACTGCACCTGGGTGGTTGGGACTGTTCCTTTGCTGGAGGAAATTAGAGGGTAGAGAGTAGACAGCCATCTGTCAATGATGTCCTAGTGTCAGATTCCTTACATCGATCTTACAGCATTTTAAATTTGGTTTCAAAGGGAAATAGAGAGTTGGTGTCACTGAAAATAGCCATCTTGCTCCCCACCCCTTTTCCCAGAATTTAGCGCATGTCACAATGCCCCTTTTCTCTTTCCATCATTGACAAAGCCAAAATCTGGTGGGTGAGAAGATGTGGAATGTAGTAATGTGGCAAACCACACTAAGTTAAATTAGACATTATGCAGGAGTTGTGGAAACAAAATGATTTCTTGGTGGAGCTTCACTATAATTTGCAGTTTGGATTGGAGCATTTAACAGAATATGTATTCCTGTATAATATACAGTTGGAGTTGTAAATATGAGACAAAGGCTATGGCCCCAGGAGGTTAAGCAACTTCATTCCCATGTTTAATCTTACCTTTGTAATGTTACTACGCACCCTGAGAAACTAACTTTTTAGAAGCCAGATGTTGTAATTCCTTGGCTTGTGTTTCTGAACAGTTCTGAGTAGGAAGAATTTGCTAATCTAGATGGCAGAATACCTGTAGACTGGGGAAATGATTTCAGGGGTGCTTCTGGGGAGATTTTGTGGGCTGAGTGTTCTCATAGGCTGTTCTTAATCTTTGGGTCACTTGGGAACATATGTAATCTTTTGCTACTTTGTTTCTCAGGCTACTCTGAAGTGTAGAGTAACTGCAAGACATTAAATTATACGTGTTCAGTCGAGATGTGAAAGATAGCACGAGCCACCTATTTTGAAAGATGAAAAACAAAACAGGATGCTATATATGTCTCCTGTGAAAGGCAATGTGTTGTGCAATGTAAACAATATGGGTATTCCTTTGGACTGAATTTAATATCAGGCTGCTGATCACTTTACATTGCTAATGGAGGGCAGGGCTTGCTTTTAAGATCATAAATGTCCCACCAAGGAGCGGTTCTCTGTTAACCCTGTCTCCCACAGTGCAGAACAAATGAATATGATTGGTAGACAGGATTTCAGTTGACTGGTATTGTATGCTCAAAACATTGTCAGGCTCCATGATAAACCAGCTCAATGTATTTTTTTTCTTCTTCTTTTACATTTTTCTGAAAGCAGCTCTAGAATGTTTTACACATTACAACTAGAATGTACAATTGCAGACAAGGAAGTAAAAAGAAAAGAACCTTAAAAATCTGGTTTAAATGCATGGCAATGTTCTCAGTGCCACAGAAGTTTGGCATGCGTCACATAGAAGCTGTGTACAGATTCACATGGCATTTTCCTAATTCTAAATCATGACTTAAAAATAAAATAAAAAAGGAAATCACTTTTTGTTTGTATGAAGAACGATGGTCATTAGTAGATTTGTTAATCAAAGGGAATTCTTGGTCATGCCATTAAAAAGCTCGCCAGCCTTTTCACCAGTGTATTCTTTTACCATTTGTTTGATGGGCTGCTGAGTTGGATGTTAGCCCAGGGCAGAGAGGGTTCATGCCAAGAATATTTTCCAGATGCCCTCAGTCTCAGCCACCTCTAGTAAATGAATGCTCTCCCCCCATTTTTTTCCCTCAGGAGGTAGGGATGGGATGGGATGGGATGGGATGGGATGGGATGGGATGGGATGGGGAGCAAAATGAGTGTCTGACTGGAGTTAAGAGGAAAAGAAGTTTGTAGGCAAGGTACTGTTGATTGACAGCATAAAATAATTTTTAATAAATGCAATCGAAAGAAATCTCTAAAACAAAGCACTGAAAAAGTAAATTCTGTTTTTGTTTAAAACAAAAGTATATATCTATCTTGAGTAAAGGAATGTAAAAGGAAATAAAATTGGTGTTCTGTTTTGGGGAATTGTTACAGATTCCTGGGACAAGTGTAAGCTTAAATATTCTGTATGAGCAGAGTCACCTTGCTCTGAGAACGCCCAATGGGAATTCAGACCAGGAAGGGAAGGCAGGAGAAGTGTTCCTCCAGCTGCTGCCGAGGGCGCACAAGGGAGCCTGCTGGGTTTTTAAGGGAGCACTGAGGGCAGCAGTGGCAGAGTGGAGCCGGGTTCAGCTTTGCCACCTATCAGTATGTGCTGCCTACAGTGACCGCATCACCTTCAAGGACAGTCGTGCTTTCAGAGGACATTCCTCTATTGGAAGAAATACTGTGCTGAAACCTACTTTGCAAAGAAAGGCTTCTGGTTTCCATCTCATTTTCAGGGAGCTTGAAAATTTCTTTTGAGTTCTCTATTCTTGAAAGTAGCACAGAGTGAGAGAACAGGCTCAACTGCTAGTATTGGTTTTTGTTTTTGTTTTAAATGTATTTCTACTCCCCGGTTATCCACCTTTTTCTGTCTCCCCAAAAAGGAAGGATTTATTATTACTTTTTTCTGAGGCCTTCCACTGAGAAGCCAGAGAGCTTGCAGACTACTGGATAGATAATTACCAATGGAAAACAGAGCAATTTAATCCATCTCTCTGGAAGAGTAAGAGTAAAAAGTAAATAGTGCAGCAATATCACATTATGCCTCCAGATGACTTCTGTTTTGAAAGAATTGTTAAAAAGCAAGTACTCTTTTATCACCTTGAGTAAGCTGATAGGAAAAAATGCAGGAAAAAATTTGCACACTGCACACATTTGCTCTCTTCGAAGGGTTGTCCAGATGGAACTCAGTTTAAATATAAAGAACTATAAGAAGGTAAATAATGGTGTCTTAGAGTTGCCCATCATCAAGAGTTGGACGCCAGGCTGCACTGGATTATCAGTTACAATACTTTCCTTGCTCTGGTGGGCCATATTATGTTGCTATATAAATTTATAGACAGTATTTCCAAGTTTACATCTCTCATAATGAATTAAGATTTACAGATAAACTATACAGATTTTATGCCTCCTTTTGTCTTTTTTTGCCAATGTAGAAATGATGACTCTACCACTGAGTAAATAACTCTGCTACATAAGGTAGAAAATGAAGTTTATTTTCTCAAGTCTGCCATTTCAGCAAGATCTTGAAATAACATGTTTATTTTCCCCAGTACTGTTTTTTTCCCTGGCAGCTAACTCTGATGGATGAGCCTATCGTGTCCATCCAGCTCATGTTATGGGTACAATTTTCTAAACTGCAAGAAGGAAAAATGTAACATTTTAAACAGTATTCAACAAGGAAACAAAGCAAACGTTTCTTGTAATATCCCAAAACTATGTTTTCTAAGTGAGGCTATACAAGCATTGATGATAAGACAGAAATAATCATTTATTTGCCCATGAAAAAATATTTTTGAAAGATGTCATAAAAGTCAATGAAAGTGTCTTCTGCGTCAAAGAAGCAAACGGAAAAGGAGAAAGAATCAGGAGCACATGGAAAAGAAACCACTGGTATGCCCACCCCTCTGTTTTCCTGGGGGTTTTCTCACTGGCAGGATTCCTCTCAGTTTGGGCCCGGGGCACTCTGTTAGCATATCACAGACGTGGTGGGAGCAGGGCTCCGCTTCTCAACTGATCTAACTTGTCAAATACATTTTTATTCGCACTTTTATTTAAACATTTTTACAATAAACAAAAGGCAGTGAATGTGAGCCTTTTCATTATTTGATCTTCCTGGTAATTCAGAGGGAAAGTTCAGGATAAAATATTGTTACTTGTGCAAAATTACCCAGTGGTTGGGTTGACACAATGTGCTAAACCCTAAATCCAAGTTGACAAAATACAATTACTCTGTTCATATAACACACTATTGTAACCTAATGTGATGGCCTGTTTTATACAACACACTACAACAATGGCTAAGTTCCTAGAACACACAACCACAAAATACCCAACTTCATTTTAGCCTAATGTAGCATGTTGTGTGAAATCAACCACCACATTTCACAGCAGAATGGGAATTTGAACTCTGATCTCTCCAGCTTTAATCTAATCCCTGCCCCCAGCCTGAAATTCTGATTTGGTTAATGTCACCCATGAAGAGCCCTCTTTAGGAAGAAGATGATTGTCAGAATGCACCCCAAATGGTTGTTCCTAAACTGTAAGATTGTGACAAATTGCCATTCCAGCAAAAATGAAAACAGAACAGACAAATGGTGTATCCTATGGTCAAACCACAGTCTGTGAACAAGGGTGAGATCTTAATTTGCAGTTTCAACGTAATAAGTAGCACTTATATCACTATAACTACTACTGCCAATGCCTGTAGTATGTCTGCAATTTATATTACAGGAACAAACAAAAACATATATATTAACGTCAACATTTTTAAAGTAGAAGTTGAATTGTTTTTCTTCATGTCTTTTATTATACAAGTAACAAAAAGCATATTAAAGTATTTACAAAAGTTTTTAGTTTTCTTAGAACAGAGAATTCCAGGTGTTTGCTTTAAGTATTTATTGATACATTTAATTCAATTTCAAGGCCCCCTGACTCCTCAGCAATTCTGGGAGGCTTGCAGTTAAAGGAAAGAACATCTATCAAAAAGAATACAACTGATTGGAAGACCAATTCTAAATAAAATAAATTTTAAACTTCAATATTTTCTCTTACAATAATCATCAGTACATTTAATAAATATATTTGTGATATATGATTACCTGACTCTTTCAGGATCCAGAGTAAACTTGTCTGAAATACAGATTGATCCTTTAAACATTCACAAGCATTTCTCTCTCTTCAAGAAACAGATGCACCCTGACCCATAATCTGCTTTTCCATAGCGCGTGTGCTCTTATGCTCACTTGCTTCATTCCCAAATTCTCCAAAGCAGTTTGTAGGTGATCCCTTGATGGGGTTTGCTCCTACTGACCTGAAATGTTAAGTAATCATTGGGATGTTTTATGCTGCTGCACGTCCTGCTGCACAACAAAAAAGCCAACTCACCCTCTCTCCACACCGAAGGAAGTGAACGGAAAGACATACGGTAGTTTGGTGGTGGGAGAAGGAGGGAAACCTGGTGATAAAATATTGGCAGTTTTTAACTTACTAGTTCTGCTTGGGCCATGGAGGGGGACCTGCAAGACATCAAAGTGGCATTTCCCTTACAGGACCCAAAACTCAGGAGCCAAGAGGAGGGGTGAAACAAGATTTCTGCCTTGGTGTCGTAAAAAAAAACAATGAACAAAACAAAGACATTAAACTGCAAGGCTAAGTGGATGTCACTGGGGGTCTGGAGCTGCTTTCAGACTGGTGCAGAATCCTTATATGGAATTGCTCTGACAGTAAGGGCCAAGCAGGTGTTTATATTTGCAACCATCATATGGAAAGTTGGAGCAACCCAACTTTCAGAGCAAAGGAACCAGGCACACGGGACATGAAGCATTTGCCTCCAGGGATATCAAATGTCCCAACAAACCCATCCATTTGTTTACCATAAAGTGTTCTGGCACCAGGAGTGCTTTGCTGTGACCTGCTCCAGGATTTCTGAATGTGTAGAGAGCTACAGAGATGACCTTGGAGAAACTACACAGCAACACTTCGAAAACAAAAGCATACCTTAAGCCTGGGAAACAAGGAAAACATAAAAAAGAAACTCAAACTGGCACTGCCCTAATTTCCTGGGTTATAAAAGGGAGAGAAAGGGAAACAATCAGGCCTGCAAGATTCTGTTACTATATCTCAATAAAATAGGCTTCTGCTCAAATTTATGGGATCTGTTTCCTGATTTGAATGACCTTGAAGGGTAAGTTCTCAATACATACAGCATAGAGGGTGTCTGCAAGGTTTCATGTCTCATTGCTTGTTTTTGCTAATCAACTTTTGCTAACCCCTGCTGCTCTTTAAATAAGTTAGGGCAAAACTTATTTAAGTTCAGTTTAAGTATTTAAGTATAGTTCAATCCATTTGAAAGTCATTATACTGATCCTTATTTGATTACTTCTACTCCTACAGTGGGATCTGGTGTAGAAGAAAAACAGCTTGAATCAAGCTGCTGCTCCCTTCTTCTATAATAACAATAGTAATAATAATTTATTAATGTATTGTATGCCACCCAGCTCCCAACAACTCTGGGTAGCTCACAACATTCAAAGAAATTACAATAAAACCCAAAAAGGAGGGGGGGGGGGAGAGATGGTAAGAGTGACAGACTGGATGGAATGAAGCAAGGGGTCTCGCTTTCCCTCACCAAAGGCCTGGGCAATGAGCCACATCTTCAGGGCCCTTCAAAATACCAGTAGGCTGGGGGCTGTTTGAATCTCAGGGGGAACCTCATTCCAGAGGGCAGGTGCTGCTACAGAGAAGACGTGCTTCTGGGTCCTGATAGATGGCACTGCTTGATCAAAGGAACCTGGAGTGCACCAACTCTTCCTGATTGAGGTGGCCAGGCAGATACTAGGGGACATAAGCAGTCTTGCTTACAGATCTGTCCTTTTTGGCTGTCTGTCTGACAGGCTAGTATTTACCTCTGTGGTAAGCTGACTCACTACCAAGACTCTGGATAGATAATATATTTATAGCAGATCAATTTTAACTGCAAGACATATACTACACACACCATACTACCCAAAAAGCAGATGCTGGAGTGTTACACTGTGTGATTCTTTTAGGTTACTGAAATTCAGAGGCATATGGTGGGTCAAGAGGAGGAAAAAAGTCAAGATAACAGCTGTAACTGTGCAACCAAACCCATGTCCCTTTTTTTATGTGAGCCACACATGGAGCCAGGTTCCATTTTTCTGGAAGGGTGCAGTAGTTTAAAGCAGAAAAGAAGCACCTGCCAGGCCAATCAAAAGTCCCACCAATTCAAGTGTCTCTTCCCTATCTAGGAATCAGGACGCTGGGTAGCTCCTAGGAGCTGGGTTAGCTGAGCGTGGAATGCTGTCTCCTTGGCAGAGAACTGAAATCACCTAAAGTTGCATGCAGACTGGCAACATCTTTACTGTCTCCGTATAGAAAACAGGTTATTCTAAAGAGCCGTGTCTGTTTCTCAAAATGCTGGTTTCTTCGCCACCAACAGATGGAACTATCTTTTGAGGCTGATATAAGTGGAATGGCCACATCCACAGACCAGGAAGGTGCAGGAGAATGTGCCTAAGACTCTTCCCCACCCAAGTAGAGCAGCTGCCTTTCCTTCACACCAGCGCCTTCCTCATTAATAGGCAACTTCAGAGCAATCTTTCTGTTCTGAAGACTGTTTCTGGACCCAGCCCCTGAAATTTGCATCATAATTGGGTAGACCACCAAAACTCATTTGTGTATTTTTGCACAGATGATGGATGAAGCCTTGGAACTTCTTATTAGGTTATGGCTATTGCCTCAAAGCAGAACAAAGGAAAGAATAAAACATTGATTTTTCTTTTTAAATGTAGTTCAGGGTGAGCAGGCCACCCAAACGGATAAGACAAAGCTGAAACAAATGAACAATACTTCATATTTTTTTCTCCACAGAGTGGAAAGTGATATAAATAGTGAAGCCCAAAGTATGTGCATTCTTCTAATTATAGTTTTTGCAAGGATTCTCAGAATTTATATCCAGACTCAACAGCGGTACTGTAAAAATGAGGGTGGGAGGGAGTTGGGTGCTTTGAACATTTTCCTCAGCTAGGCTTTTAAAGATAAACAAGCAAAATTCAAATAAAGCCAGATCATTATGAAGCTTGTATTTGAATTTTATTCTTTATATTTTATTTTAGAATGTTAGCTACCTTGAATGCCCTGTGGACAGAAAGGCAGAGTACAACTAAAAAAAAAAATCAAGTAAATAATACAGATGTGTTGTGGTAACAGTTCTGCCTCATCTCCACTGGACCCGATGCTTTAAATCTTCTCAGCAATCAAATTCTGTGCCAGAAACACAAACAACTCCAGCAGCCAGCTAAAAATGCTGGATCGTGCATACTCTTTCTTTCATATGCACATTCCTAAACGAGAATATTTTTATTCTTACAAAAACCACCACTTGAGCTGACTTGTGATGAGTTCATTTAGCCACAAGAAGTCACTGTTGGCATGCTCCAAGAAGCCTGAAGTGGAAAAGTTACTATGGCTCAAATAACAGCAAGAAGGCCTTTTCTTTCTTTGCTCCCTGCCTTCTTTATGTTCCTACCAGGTGATGTGACATTCCTTTGACAACTGCAGGCCTTGACAAGTTCATCACTCTACTGAGCAGCATTTATTGCTCATTTGTGCCCAGGACCCAGAAATATTCCCTCATCAAAGGGTTTTACTCTTAGGATTTAAAATTCTCTCAGAAAGATGAGGGATGCTGGGAGTTGTAGGCGGCAGTATCTGAAATGCCACAAGTTGCCCCTCTTGCTCTAGAGAGAGAAGTTCTGCATTTGGTTTTACCACCTCTCTTCACGCTATTGATCATGGAGCTACAGCTAGATAAGTTTAGTCCTCTGACTTAATTGTTGTATAGAAGGGAGAGGATTCCTTTAGTTATCCAATCATATTTAGGTAATAATGCACTGTTTCTGGAAAACACAGCATTTTAAAAGTAAATAAAATAAAATGTATATCTGTTATTAAGGATATGCAAGTTGATTGATCCCAGATGAGTCCCAGTGTGGCCATGTAAAGCTAATTATAGATGATAGGCCTGAATGCTACTGCCCCGCCCACTTCTCATTTGGTGCTCTCTTGAGTTTGGGGTCTTGGATTTCCATTCTAAACTCAAGCATCAGCTGCACCACTGACTGGAGACCATCTGGCAAACCTCCCCCAACCCCAAATAGGGAATCAGCTCTTTACTTATTGCCTGATGCCTATGATGTCAGCACCCTTAAGGGCTGTACAAGGAATCCATGGCTGTGAAATTGCTTTTGGGAAATCAAGATCTATTTCACTGGGTCTTACTCAGAAATAAATTAGTTACTACAGTAAATGTATCCAGTTGTCAAGATTTCTGTAACCTAATCCTTTCCCCCTTTCAGTAAAGCTAGTTAAAGAAGACTGTGAGAATCTTGTCCCTTGGTTGTACAGTAAGTGGCTGCTAACAGATTGATGTTAATCTTGTCAGCTCCATTCTCCAATACTCCTGAAAGCATGGAAACGTGGAGGTCCAGAGAAGCCTTCAGTCTGTCTTAGCATCTTATAAGCCTAAATGTCCATTGATGGTTGAGCCATTGTTGCCCAAAATGTGGGTGCATAGAATTGAAGGAAAAAAATATTATGTGAATGGTGACCCAAATCCCCACATAGTTAGTGCTTTTGCATTTTGACTTTCAGCCATAGAATGAATAGTTATCAAGCATCAAACTTTCTGTAGTATCAGCAGTAGCTTTTTCTGGTCAGCATATTTGATATTCGTGTCTTCCATCTTCTCATCCGAGCCATTAATAAAAATGTTGAAGGTTCACTTCAGAGTTGATCTTTGTGGTACCCCACTTGATATCTCCTTCCTGTTTGATCCGGATGATGAACATCCTTTGAATATGTTTTAGAGCCAGCTATACACAGGCCATCCAATGCACACTTCACTAGCTTGTTAATCAGAACGTCATGCAGTAGTTTATCAATTGCTTTGCAGAATCATATTATGTGTACAAGCATTCCTATAGCTTACTAAGAAATTGACTGGATTCCCTCCCCTGCCCCCCCCCCAAAGAAATTAGTTCAATGTACTTCTTCTGGAATAATTTACGCTAAAGTATAGTAATTGCTTAGCAATTACTTAGCAGCTCAGCTACTTAGAAGTTAATTTTTTATGCTTTGCTCTAGAATATTCCTACTGTATGTGTCAGTGTCAGACTGACTGGGCTGTAGTTCCCTGGATCATTCCTTCTGGCCTTCCTTCCATGTTCTATATGTATTCTTTTGGGTTTAGATCTTAACTAAGCTCTTTCCATATCAGCACAACTCAATGTACCATGTATTGGCTTCTTTTACTGCTTTCCTCTTTTCTTCCCTTGTTGAAACTGTTTGCAATTATGCTTTGCATACCTTGATTTCCTTCTCCTGTTAGTTTTTTCTTGCCATGGAATTTTATTTATAATTGCTCTTAGTTTATTAAACACTACTTTATTGAATCCAAGATTCTCATTCTCTCTCTCTCTCTCGACATACTGAGCTTTAGTTTCCCCTAAAATCATGAACTCCAACATTACATGGTCATTTTTCTCTCAATATTCCCATTATTTCCATTTCACTGGCTAAGTCTTCCCATTTGGTTAATCGAGGAAACTGAGCTGTGTCCTCCCCATCTCTGAGGAAGAAAATTGTCTTTCCTAGAGGCTACCTAAGCAGAATATCTTACAGAATTTATTCTCATCATACCTGCAACCAAATCATCTATTAGTAGTGGAAGCTTGAAGGGATGACTTGTTATCTTTCATGAGTGCTTTCGCAAGTTCTGTGTGCCTCTGATGAAGTGAGTTGCAGCTCACAAAAGCTTGTGCCTTTTAATAAAATGTCTCAGTCAGAAAAGGTGCTACCAGTTTCCTGATTTTTTGCCACCGTGGACTAATGTGGCTCTCTTCCTACACTTGTTTCTCCTGGGTCATCCAATAAGAATATGCCATCTCTGATTGTGAATGTTTTACAGTATACTTACAGGATATTAGCTGCCATGTTGATCATTGATAGAAAAGCATATTATAATTGGAAAAGAAACAAATGAGCAGTGTACTAGATTCAAACAGCCCGATCTGTTGATACAAAAGATACAAAACATTTCCACTTGGGAATTACTGCAGATCAGACCATTATTAAAGACACAAGTCCAGTGGCTATTTCAAAAAATTGTCATTCTGAGTGGGAAAATAATGACTGTAAAAAAGCTGTCAAACTGTCAAGAGAAGATCCCCAAACTTTTCCTTAGTATTGTACAGTGGTTTGATCTGCAAACATTCATAGCTTAAACTTTTCATGTCATGGACTAGTTATCACTGTCCATTGTCTGCTGAGTTCCTACTAGACAGGAAAATGGTCTATACTTAATTAGACATCCAGCTAACATGTGTAACTGCAGCCTATGCACTGGTCCCCCTTCATGGATCACTGCCTTGTTGTGGCAAAGGGGCTTGTGTAACTCAGTGAAGCCATGAGCTATACCGTGCAGGGCCACCCAAGACGGACAGGTCATGACAGAGAGTTCTGACAAAATGTGGTCCACTGGAGAAGGAAATGGCAACCCACTCCAGTATCCTTGCCAAGAAAACCCCATGGACAATGTTAAAAGGCTAAAAGATATGACGCCGGAAGATGAGCCCCTCAGGTCGGAAGGTGTCCAATATGCTACTGGGGAAGAGCGGAGGGCAATTCCAAGTAGCTCGAGGAAGAGTGAAGCGGCTGGGCCAAAGCCGAAAGGACGTTCAGCTGTGGATGTATCTGGAAGCGAAAAGAAGGTCCGATGCTGTAAAGAACAATATTGTATAGGTACGTGGAATGTAAGATCCATGAACCAAGGCAAGCTGGATGTGGTCAAACATGAGATGACAAGATTGAACGTCGACATCTTGGGAATCAGCTAATTGAAATGGACGGGAATGGGTGAATTTAATTCAGGTGACCATTATATCTACTACTGTGGGCAAGAAACCCTTAGAAGAAATGGACTGGCACTCATAGTCAATAAGAGAGTGGGAAAGGCAGTAATGGGGTACAACCTCAAAAACGACAGAATGATCTCAGTGCGTATCCAAGGAAAACCATTCAACATCATGGTAATCCAAGTCTATGCCCCAACCACTGATGCCGAAGAAGCTGAAGTTGACCGGTTCTATGAAGACCTACAAGACCTTCTAGAACTAGCACCAAAAAAAGATGTCCTTTTCATCATAGGGGATTGGAATGCTAAAGTAGGAAGTCAAGGAGTAATCAGAATAACAGGCAAGTTTGGCCTTGGAGTACAAAATGAAGCAGGGCAAAGGCTAATAGAGTTCTGTCAAGAGAACAAGCTAGTCATAGCAAACACTCTTTTCCAACAACACAAGAGACGACTCTACACGTGGACAACACCAGATGGTCAATACCGAAACCAGATTGATTACATACTTTGCAGCCAAAGATGGAGAAGCTCTATACAGACGGCAAAAACAAGACCAGGAGCTGACTGTGGCTCAGATCATGAGCTTCTTACTGCAAAATTTAGGCTTAAATTGAAGAATGTAGGGAAAACCACTAGACCACTCAGGTATGACTTAGATCATATTCCATGTGAGTACACAGTGAAGGTGATGAATAGATTTAGAGGATTAGATTTGGTAGACAGAGTGCCTGAAGAACTATGGACGGAGGTCTGTAACATTGTACAAGAGGCAGCAACTAAAACCATCCCAAAGAAAAAGAAATGCAAGAAAGCAAAATGGCTGTCTGATGAGGCTTTACAAATAGCTGTGGAAAGAAGGAATGCGAAAAGCAAGGGTGAAAGGGAAAGATATCAGCAACTGAATGCAGATTTCCAGAGAATAGCAAGGAGAGATAAGAAGGCCTTCTTAAATGAACAATGCAAAGAAATTGAAGAAAACAATAGAATGGGGAAGACTAGAGATCTCTTCAAGAAAATTGGAGATATCAAAGGAACGTTTAGTGCAAAGATGGGCATGATAAAGGACAAAAAAGGCAGGGACCTAACAGAAGCAGAAGAGATTAAGAAGATGTGGCAAGAATACACAGAAGAACTATACAAGAAAGATGTCCCTGATGTCCATGCTGGTATGGTCACTGACCCTGAGCCAGACATCCTAGAGAGTGAAGTCAAGTGGGCTTTAGGAAGCATTGCTAACAACAAAGCTAGTGGAGATGACAGTATTCCAGCTGAGTTATTTAAAATACTAAAAGACGATGCTGTTAAAGTGCTGCACTCAATATGCCAGCAAGTTTGGAAAACGCAACAGTGGCCATGGGATTGGAAAAGGTCAGTTTACGTTCCAATTCCAAAGAAGGGCAATGCCAAAGAATGCTCAAACTATCGCACAATTGCACTCATTTCACATGCTAGCAAGGTTGTGCTCAAAATCCTACAAGCTAGGCTTCAGCAGTACGTGAACCGAGAACTACCGGATGTACAAGCTGGGTTTCGAAGAGGCAGAGGAACTAGAGATCAAATTGCCAACATTCGCTGGATCATGGAGAAAGCACGAGAGTTCCAGAAAAGCATCTACTTCTGCTTCATTGACTATGCAAAAGCCTTTGATGTGTGGATCACAACAAACTGGCAAATTCTTAAAGAGATGAGGATACCAGACCACCTTACCTGTCTCCTGAGAAATCTGTATGCGGTCCAAGAAGCAACAGTTAGAACCGGTCATGGAACAACCGATTGGTTCAAAATAGGGAAAGGAGTACGACAAGGCTGTATACTGTCACCCTGCTTATTTAACCTATATGCAGAGTACATCATGAGAAATGCCAGGCTGGAAGAATCACAAGCCGGAATTAAGATTGCAGGGAGAAACATCAATAACCTCAGATATGCAGACGATACCACCCTAATGGCAGAAAGTGAAGAAGAACTAAAGAGCCTCTTGATGAGGGTGAAAGAGGAGAGTGCGAAAGCTGGCTTGAAACTCAACATTAAAAAAACTAAGATCATGGCATCTGGACCCATCAATCCCTGGCAAATAGAAGGGGTAGAAATGGAAGCAGTAACAGACTTCATTTATTTGGGCTCCAAGATCACTGCAGACGGAGACTGTCGCCATGAAATTAAAAGACGCTTGCTCCTTGGGAGGAAAGCTATGGCAAACCTAGATAGCATATTAAAAAGCAGAGACGTCACCTTGCCGACAAAGATCTGCATAGTCAAAGCTATGGTTTTTCCAGTAGTAATGTATGGCTGTGAGAGCTGGACCATAAAGAAGGCTGAACGCCGAAGAATTGATGCCTTTGAACTGTGGTGCTGGAGAAGACTCTTAAGAGTCCCCTGGACTGCTAGGAAGTCAAACCAGTCAATCTTAAAGGAAATCAACTCTGATTGCTCATTGGAAGGATTGATAATGAAGCTCAAGCTCAGATACTTTGGTCACCTAATGCGAAGAGAGGACTCTTTGGAAAAGACCCTGATGCTGGGAAAGATGGAAGGCAAAAGGAGAAGAGGACGGCAGAGGATGAGATGGCTAGATAGCATCACTGAAGCAATGAGCATGAAATTGAGCAAACTCAGGGAGGCAGTGAAAGATAGGAAGGCCTGGCGCAATATGGTTCATGGGGTCACGAAGAGTCAGACACGACTTAACGACTGAACAACAACAAATGCACTGGTCTCCCCAGATCCCTCACCAAGAATGATGCCATATGGTTAGAACTTCCATAAAGTTATTGGATATTGAGCCCTTTACCTCTGAGCACAAGAATCAGGAATCATGGGACTAAAAATGGTTATAGACATTTTTTGGCACCTACTTTTGGGCATCCTGAATTTATCACTTATTAAACACCTCAATTTTTCTCAATAGAATCTTCAAACATAAGAAGTCCCAGTCTGATATGTAAGGATCAAAGAACTATCAAGCATGTGGCTGTGTTCACATGACATGATTAACAAGGCTAATGACCCTAGTTTACTTAATTAACCAGCTTTTTGAGTGGAAAATTGAACAATCGACACCTGGACCAAGTTTGCACAACCTGTTACATTAAACTGTGGTTAGTTAGTTTACAGTTTAGTTATAGAACGTCTCTGTGTCCCATTAGAATGTTTGAACTGGCCAGCAAGTCTCTCCTTGGTTGACCTATTCCTATGCTTTGGTTATTCTAGGGCAACCTTGTACAAGCTTTTTTCTTTCCAGTGTGTTGGATGACAACTCCCATCATCCCTATCTAAGTGAACAAGAACAGTGAGATGCTCTGGAAGAAAATTGTTGGCTATGAAGTTACTGTGGCCTATATGTGATTTTACTGACCTGCATGGGCTAGCATTTAACTTTACAGACAAGGAGGGAGAAGTATATATTGTATATCTAGCCTGATTCTTGGAAGCATTAAAGGTTATTAGTAACCAATAATACCCATTGTGTTAAATATTCTCCTATCTCCTAGCCTTCTGTCCCTACTTTTTCTGTTGGGCATCTTTCTTTCATGTCTCAGTAACTATGATTTCACTGATTCTGGCTCCATCCAGTTCTCACTGTGAATAAACCTTGGCACAGTTTCTGCTGGGAGGGGGAAAGACATATTCTACATTTCAAAGTCCACAAAGACTTTGTGAAAAGTCATGGAATCTAGTTCATATAGAACACAACATCAGCAGGGTTTTTCTTCTCTGGCATCTCAGCTCTTATGAGCAAACAAGTGACTTAGCAAAGATGAACTTTGAAGAGCTCCTGCAAGAAGCTGGAGGCTTTGGGCAATTCCAGATCCTAACACTACTTCTGCTGTGCCTTCCAAGGCTCTTCCTCCCCTTGCATTTCTTGCTGCATAACTTCCTAGCAGCCATCCCAGGACATCACTGTGCCATCCCACACCAGCACCAATTTGCCAATCTTACTAAAGAAGAGCTTCTGCTCATCAACATTCCAAAGGATTTTAATGGAGCTTTCAGCTCCTGTGAGGTGTTTTCTGAACCTCAGTTTCACCTACTGCTTAACAACTCCCATGAATTGACCAACATATCTGTTCAGAGCTGCCAGTATGGATGGATCTATGATCAGTCCCAATTCACTTCCACTATAGCTACCCAGGTAAAACTTCAAATTAGTTTTGATTATCTGAAAATGCATCAGAAAAAGGCAAGAAAATGAAGTATTAAGGGGTGAAAGAGAAAATGGTTGTTATCCCTCTCCTCACTTTTTCCAAAATCTTTGGAAGGGCAGTTTATGTGGGCAATGTATGTATTCTCCTTAGATAATCACTTATCCAATCATATATTGGAATTTCTTATTCTTATTCTTATTTCTAGCTGAATTTGGAGGACTGCATTGATCATATCCATTCCATCTTACTCCTGTTTCTCTGTTAATTTACTTGACTGAGATTGTAAGCTACTTAAGAGCAGGGTCTGTCTGATTTTGTCTATGTAATACTGTAAGGCACAATATATGTGATAAAGTTATTACTACCACTACTAATATTAGTGCATATGTTGCCTGTACCATTAGATTGTTTCCTGATCCATTTTGATCACTTTGGAAACAAGATTTTATATGTTGAAATTTGAGAAAAGTTGATGAATATATGTACATTTCACAGTTTAAGAAAAGTAGGGGAGAAGCACTGAAAAAATGCTTTGCTAAACATTCACTTGGGATGAATGGAGATAATGTTTTCATTTCCCCTTTTGACTTATACTTTAGATTTATGCATTAGGTAGAAAGAGGTTTAAACTTTCAAACTTTTGCCCCCCCCCCCCCCCCCCGCCAAGACCTGGGAATATAATTTGAGGATAGTTTTGAGACTTTACAGTTAAATGTCTCTACTTTTTTCATAGGACAATATCAGGATTTACAACTGCTTTGAAGAGTGAGAACTAGGAAAAGGTGTTTTTCTCTCATTCTTATTTCTGGATATCAGGCATGCGCATGCACACACACGAACACGGATGAATTTGGGTCAGAGAAGTTTGGATCAGCCTTTGCATTCAGAGATGGCTGAAGATATTCAGCAGTGAGAAAAGTAACTTGCCCCCAGCGCAACTCTGGTCTATTTTCATCCCTTCATAAGTGCCAAGGCTAAGCAGTCAGAGAATGGAGTGTCTGCTCTAAATGCAAATGGTTCTGAGCAAAGCACCGAATGTTTCCAGGCATGGCTTGGAAATCCTGCAGAGACGTCGTTACAGTTATCAGCTATAGGTGTTCTAAATATGCAACTAATCTAGCCCAGGATCAGTATGGCCATTCTGATGATGTATGTTGTAATCCCACACATTTGGAAGGTACCAGATTGGGAAAGTTGGCCCAAATGATCCAGAGCTACAATATGATTTGATTATAAAGAAGCTGATGATCTTCCTTAATTCCTTCCAGGGAATGTGATTCACTTAGTTCATTTATTTTATATAAAATATATGTCCTAGTCTTCTAATGCATGTACATCATTGAAGGTGATTTATGGTCGTGCATCACGTAAGCCTAGAAAATTAGATTAATTCAGTAGACCATGTGTTAATTGACTGTGACTTTAGCTTGTCATGAGAACACAGCCAATTTATTCTGAGATCTGGCAACGGTTTTGGGGATGGATGTGAAAACCTTTCTGTATAGTCTATAAAATACACTATATAGACTAATATAGCGTATATTTGTTTTTGGTTTGTAGTAAACATTAATTCTTCCATGGCATTCTGAGATAGTAAATTTCTTACTTACTTACTTACTCCTTACTTACTCTTACTCCTGGTATCTCCAGCATATTCTAGTGTGTTCTCTTTTTCCTGTTGATTTGCCAGACACCCATTCCTACTGAAGCAACAAGAACCTGAAATGTGCCACTGAGGTCTATCCCATTACTAGAAAGAGTCCTGCCAAAGAAACAGAACATTTGTTGGCCCAGAGCAAAGATTGATTTAGTCTAGAAAACAGAAAAATCCTGTTTCTCACAGTGACCAAATAGATGCTTCAAGGAAGTCCATCAGCACAGTGTGACTACAGTAGCTTTCCCCTGCTAGCATCCATGTACCACCAGCACCTGAAGGGCACTGTTAGCAGACATAAGTCATAGTCTTTCAGGAGCCTGTTCTCCATGCATCTCTAGTGCACCAAATTGGGTGGCCATCAAAAACATTATTAACACTCACACTTCCCAGCAGATTAAACGGCTGATTTACTCTACACTTCGGTTAACTCCCTTAAGTGTTAGAGAGTTAATGATTTATCATTGCATGGCAAACTTCCTTCCTAGCAGATTATCTGCAGCACATCAGAAGCTTTATGGAAAATAAATTCATTTAAATTTAAAATACTTGCACTGGCATCTCTAAAGGTAGACCAAATGCCTACTGCCCACCCCCCCAGCTGAAAATCAAGACATTGGCAAACCCAACTCTGCATTATTTTGGGTCTAATAAAGGGGCCTTATTTTAATTTGAATGAATTTTAGGGTGTTTGGGTAATAGCTAGAGAGGGGTAATTACCTCCCACCTCAGTTTAAGAGTGTGGAAGGAAAATAGACTTGTTCTGTCTGTTCTACAAACCAAATTTGGATCTAATCTGCTAATTTGATCTCTGATAATATAATATGTGGTGATTTCAGTAAAAAGTGGCTTGTATATTCTGCATGTTCTGACTTTTTGATATTTCCCCGATTTAAAATGATTTAAGTACTGCTATACGGGGATATACCTACAGGGCTCTTCAGTGCTCTCCCACTTGCACAAATGAGAATTAGGAGTGTTCAGGGTGAGTGCAGGGATAGCCCAAGATCTTTTGGCTTCTGAGCCAAAGAAGAACATGGTGCCTACCTCTCATTCCATGTAGAAAAGCCACAGTAGTTGAATATTCAACTTACAGTGAATGTTTCTTCAACAATGACTATGGAATAACATCTTCCACAGCATCTGAAGGCAGCAGTTTACTTTAGGGAAGTAGGAAAGGCTGGACTATATGGTGCTGTCTCCTCCAAAGTCCAGCTGTTGCTGTTCCCCAACATCTTCCATTCACTCTGGTTAATGGTAGGGGCAGCCCTGGTGATAATGGGATTTCATTATCTACCCTTTGGCATAATAACATCTACTGGCAGAATGGTACCTTTGGATCCAACCCATAGAATTTGCTTAGTTGGAATGCATAATTTTAAAATATTTTATCACCTTCTGTAAATTATCATGAACACGAAACTTACTGGACGACTGAAAAAGAGAATCATTAAATGAATGCCTATTTTCCAGTGGGACTTGGTCTGTGAGCGTAAAAGCTTGAACCAAGCAACTGCTACCTTCTTCTTCTCCGGAGTGATGCTCGGGGCTGTGATCTTTGGATACCTGTCAGACAGGTAATTTGGTTTCACTCTTCCATTATGTTATCTAGATATATGTGCATCTGAGGATGTATCTGAAGAGCATGCTTGCAAAAGTTCATGCACAAGCAAGAAAAATGCATGGATGTGACATTCCAACCCCGTGGATCCCTATACACAATTCCCCAGTGAAAATACAGCTCTTATGCTCATCCATTTCTATTTTCAGCCAAAGCTTAGTTGTAGAACCAATGGTTGTTCAGAGCCAATATCCAGTATGCTTCCAAAGCATGACTGGAAGATGTTAGAAATTTTGCAAAATTCAGAAGAGAGACAACCCCATACTAGATAGATAATAACCTGATTTACTTTAAAGTAACTTAGCATACTAATATTGTCAAAACCTATAAATAACATTACCAGACCTGGGGTGTAGAACTCCAGCTAGTCAGTAGACGGCAGCAAAGTATTGATATTTTGGTATATCTTTGCTGCCATCTAATGGTTGTTGGAGCTCTGCAGCCTAAATCTGGTAGCGCTAACATATGGGCCCTTTGTCAGGCAAATGATCAGATGTTTTTGCAATAGCCAGGAAATACCTGGATCTTTTTGGAATGTTCCAACAGGGGCAAACTGTTGAGGTAAATGTCATAACTTTCCTCATTCCATTTAACAGTGATGTTAACAGAAGTAGTGTTGGAAACAGAGGGACGCAAATAGCAAGGGGAAAGCTAAATTAGGAGCTGTAAGGCAAAAGCTTTCAGGAAGGCAGCAGGGCATTCCCCCGAAGATCTAATTGGGGGCAGGGATCTAGGCAGTTTGTCTTCATCTGTCTTCATATTAGAAGAGCCCGTTTGGTGTAGTGGTTAAGGCATCGGGAGATTGTGAGTTCTAGTTCTGCTTATGACACAAAGCTAGCTGGGTGACCATGGGCCAGTCACTCTCTCTCAGCCCTAGGAAGCAGGCAATGGCAAACCACCTTCAAAATCTTGCCAAGAAAACAGCAGGGACCAGTCCAGGCAGTCGCCAGGAATCAAGTCTGACTTGAAGGCACTTATATATATATTATTCTTTTGTAACCAAACCAGACCAAAAATACACCCCCCCATAGTAAAAAGTGTTATAGTCTTGAATGATTTTTGCTTCCCAAGAAAGCCACACCTAAACCTAACCTGGGTAAATCTGGGTAAATCCTGCCTCTTGACATGTGCTAGAATTTTTAATCCCATGTTTTTTTTGGGGGGGAGGAGCCTAACTTCCAGTTGCACATCTGCAGAACAACCTCCCGTCTCTCTCTCAACAAGAACCACGTAAGAGCAATAATTTAGACTGCATGAAAAGACCAGCATAGATGCAATGCCACAGTAGATACTGTATGAAATAAGTCAAGAACAAATCAAATGGGTATTATTATTCCAGGTTTATTTATTTATTTTCATTTATTCATATTTAATGCATCTATTTCTGCTTATGTACATACCCTACTGAAACCTAGTAGCTGCTCCAAAATAATCTTTGTGCTATATTTTTGTTCTTGGGCAGGTAAAAACAGACTTGTTTAAAGTACAAGATGTGCTATTTTTTTGCCTTGATACAGATTACTATTACATGAAGTTTTCTTGTCAAGCACTGATTCTTCTCCTTCAAGAACTCTTTACTTGTTTGGATAAAAAGTGAACCATTAGCCAATTTCCCTGAAAGCACGATTTGCTGCTCTCATGACCTGTGGTAGGAATCCGGGGATGACTTGCAAGTTGTCTCCTTGGTCACAGAAGTAATATTTCTTTCTATGGTGCCTCAGGTTTGGTCGGAAGAGCATGCTCCTGGTGTCCTACTTGGGCACCCTCATCTTTGGGGTGCTGAGTTCTGCCTCCGTTTCCTATGGTATGTTGGCAGTGACACAGACTCTGACAGGGATGTTTATCTGTGGCCTCTCCATCATCGTAATACCGCTGGGTAAGCTGAAGAGAGGGTCAAGGTGGGCCATTAAAAAGCAAATATGGATAAACAGGAACCCGCTGTGCAAGGAAAATCATGGATACGAAAAATGCACTTGATTTCTGCATGCTTCTTGTGGAAAGATGAAAGAATCAAGTGTCTTTTATGTAGTTATGGATCAGAGGTGTCGGCAGGGTATGGTAAAAAAAGTCAAGATGGTGGCCATGATTGCACATAAAAAACATGTGGAGCTTTGATGACATTCTCTTACCATACCCTACAGATACTTCTGGTTTGGTATCCCTGCAAACTGAAAGCTAGCCAAATACTGGACACATTACGATACCATGATGGTATCCTTTGTGAAGAAGAAAGAAAGAAGAAATAACAGAAAGAGAGCTTCTAGTCCTTATGGTCTAGAGATGCATGGGCAGTAAAGCTAACCTGGGAATCTGGGTAAGGCTGGGCAAGAATTAACAGATGGGCCTGTGATAACCTATATCCTTCCCTCTAATGCTCCGAAAGTGGTTGGAACAAAGGATTTATTACATTGCAAATCTGAAAATGTGTTAATGACTGACAAGATCAGCTCAGTACTCATAAATCCACAGGAGAAGAGGGGCAAAATTTGTGTGGACCGATTTTAGTAAACTGAAAATTGCCTTCATGCTCTTTGCTAATGTGAGATATTTTCCCCCAGGACTGCATCATCCAAACTTGGGTGCACAATTAAAAAAATAAATACATGGAAATGTGGGTGTATTAACCCTAGCATGAGAATAAATAAGACTCAATCTTATCAACAACTCCCCAGAAAGGTTAAAAAAAAGTAGACATGAGAAAAACATGTTACAACAGAAGCAGTTTTTTAAAAAAATAAGCAGTGCTCTTACTGTGACTGAATAAAGAAAGCTGTGGGGTTGAGGTGGATCAGGAAGGGGGATATGAGTGAAAAAAAAAGTGTGTCGCAGTCTTCATCTGCAGGATAGAAAACACATTCTAAACTGAGCAAGTAGACAGAGGCCCCAGATCCTTTAACTGTGTGCCCCCATTTTGCTATTTTGCACTTTTCTCAGTGAAAGAAGATGATGAGAGAATACACGAGGGTTTTCCTAAAAGTTGGATATAAAAAAAATGAACCACGGGCTGGTCCAAATGTACTCACTGGCCCTAAAAGTTTGCAATTCTTGATTTAAAACAAAATCTGAAATCCAAGGAATACAGTTACAAGGTAAACTAACAGTAGAAACAACGAAGACAGAGTCAAAGAGAGGAAAACAAGCTGATGAAGAAAGCTGCTAATCTGAGAAGGACAAATTACATCTCAGTTGCTGCAGAAGCAAAGACTGAGCTTAAGAGCTGTAGGAATGCATCCACTGAACTGCAATATCTCGATCTGTCCTGCTCTCCCAATAAAAGGGAGACATGGCTCTGTGCACACAGGGGCTTGCTGAGCACTTTTTCTGTCTTCCAGGCATGGAATGGGTGGATATAGAACATCGCACTACATCAGGGGTTATAACCAGTCTCTTTTGGAGTTTTGGAAATATGCTTCTTGCTCTGATTGCCTATTTGGTGCGGGATTGGCGCTGGCTGCTTCTCACCACCTCTCTTCCGTGCATAGTGGGCATCATCTCTATATGGTGGGTGAAATCAGTGTTGTTTCTCCAAAGCTCCTGCACAGAATCATGTTAAACTGGTAAAGGAATAACTGGTTTGCCTTGACTTCAGGGCAGGTCCTAGACCAGCACAACCAAGATTTGGGGTATTTGAATGGTGTCGAAAGAATTCATGGTGCTTTTGATGGTGGGACTTTGGAAACACAAAGTTGCAGGCAGCTAATCAGAGGCAACTTTGTTTCTAAGAAAGGTCAGCATCAGGGGTGTCCACAGGGCATGGTCAAAAAGTCAAGATGGTGCAATTGAAGCTCCACCCATTTTTATGCATATCTTGTTAAAATAACAATAAATGGGTGCTTCTCTCTGGAACAAACTTGCACAACAAAGTCAGAGCAGAGTGCCCCAAAGGGCCTCACCCGCTTTGGCTCATGGCTTGCAACCTAAAAAAGCCACAAAATTAAAATATTAAGAGAAGGGTGTTAATCTGTGCCCAGCACGTTTGCTATAAACTGAAATGAGTGATCCAGCAGCTTGTCCCAAGTGTTAATGACCCATCGTTTCACATTTTTTAAAATAAATGATAGAGCAAAATAAGCATCTGGTTGAACAAGAATTGGGCATTACTCATACAAGTAAGGAGAAAGTGTGCATAGTTTTCTTCTGTGAAGCCTTCTGGATGTCTATGATTGGTATTTAGAAATCCATCATTTTAATATATTCAAATGTTCAGATATGTTTACATATTTAACTCTGCCTTGGCTTTTAGATCAGCATCAAATTAAGATTAACATTATCCTGCTTCAAAGTTCAGGTCAGAGGCCCTGAAGTAAATACTTCTCCTCCAGACAGTCTATTCTGGCTTGGGACTATGATTCCAGAAAGTAGAACTTTGCTCTTGTTGGAAGAGTGTCAACACCTTTAAAACAACACCTTCTTTTCCTCTATTCCTTTTCTGAGATGGTAGTCAGAAACAGACACTGATGCAGTCAGTTTCTCTTAGCCTAGAGGAACAGACAGGAACAAGCCTGAAACTATATTTAATTTTAACTGTGGGGCTCAATATACCTCCCATTTCTACAAGACTTTGGGTGGTTTACAAAAATAAGGAAAAATACATACAAAAAAGACAGGAGCACACAATATTAAAACTACCTACTGGGCAATCTGCAAACCAGTAAGTTCCAAATACTTGGAGAACAGTCAGGTTTTAAGCAATTTGTGAAAGGCTAGCAATAGTTGTAGTATTTTTATTTGGTATGCATTTGTATCTAAGTGTGGCATAAGACTTTTTCTTTTCTTCCAATAGTCCTGGTTTGAAGTTGGTTGGGCTGAGAGTCAGTGACTGATTCAAAGTCACCTAATGAGCTTCCATGGCTAAGGGTGGAATAGTGCCTGGTTCAACACATTAACACTACCCCACACAGGCTAGGAGGTTTTGAGTCCTGTAGAACCTGGAAAGCAAGGTGCTCCATGTATTGGGGGAGTTACAGAGCAGGCATATCATAAAGGTCCTATTCCTTGGACTTCATGTTGGTTGAGACCCTCCTTGTAGTAACTGCATGGGACAGGCCAGATTTTGTTGCATCCTGTAGATACCCAAATTGCCTTAAACTGCTTGGGGTTTCACTCTATATTACACACAGAGAACTTCACCCTGAAAATAGCAGCAACAACAATAATTTGTAATGCAGTGGCCTTGGAGGCTAAAGTTTCAACCAAGAATGGCAGTATGGAAGAGTGATAGACATATTCCACAAAGGGAATTCATTCTCTACTGCATTGCGCTTAATGTCTAAGCATTAAAAATCATCAGCGTTGATCATCCATCCTTGCCCTCTCCTCTTGCTTCAAGATGGTAGTCTTTGTGAGAAGGATCTGGCTGTCCTGGTAGGCCACAGATTAAGCATGAGTCAGCAGTGTACTGCAGCTGCTAAAAGAGCCAGTGTAACCTTGGGCTGCATCAGTAGAGGTACTGTATAATGTTGAGATCACAGGAAGCAATTGTTCCACTCTGTGCTGCACTGCTCAGACTGCACCTGGAATCCTGTGTCCAGTTTTGGTTACCATAACACAAGAAGGATGCTGAGGAAATGGAAACAGTGCAAAGAAAGAGCAACAAAGATGGTAACAGGCTTGGAAGCTAAATCCTATGAATAATGGTTAAAGGAACTGGGTATGTTTAGTCTAAAGAAGAGAAGGAGATGTGATAGCAATCTTCTAATACTTGAAGGGCTGTCACAGGGAAGAAGGTGTGGATTTATTCTCCATAGTGCCTGAGGGTAGGACAAGAACCAATGGGTGGAAGATTTACAGAGAGAGATCCAAACTTAAAATAAGGAGGAATTTCCTGACTATGAGAGCTATTAAGCAGCAGAACAACCTGCCTCCTGGAGCCATGGGTACTCCATCCTTGGAGGTTTTCAAGCAAAGTTGGGCAACCATTTGCCTGACATAGCCTGAGGATTCCTGCATCAGACAGGGGGTTGAACTAGATCATCAACCTCCCTTCCGATCCTCTAATTCTATGAAGATCTCAGTCTGTTGAGCTCAGTTGATGGGATGCTTCTATTATTTTCAATAAGCCAGAAGAAACTTGTATATATCTGCTCACAAACATGACTTTAGCAGCAAAGTTCTTTAGCAAACATACCTTATGACTCAGAAGGATTTTTAGATGAGCAAGCAAAGCATGCTGCATGTACATTTTCAGCTTTTGTGGGAAGTTTTCATAAAGTTGTTGTGATTACACCATGACACTGTGTGTGTGACCAGATACTTTGGTCAGTTCTGTAGCTGTTCATCATAGTCATGAAGAGGATGACATGGGCACACAGCTTGAGGAGTTTTAGCTAGAGCAGTGTTTTTGAAGCTTGGCAACTTTAAGATATGTAGACTTCAACTCCCAGAATTCCCCAGCCAACATGAAGCTGAAGTCCACACATCTTAAAGTTGCCAAGCTTCAAAAACACTGAGCTACAGAATGAGATTTTTTTTTCACCCTCCCCTTTCATAGGTGGCTCTCAGAATCTGCCAGGTGGTTGTTGGCCAAAGGGAAGCTGAAACAAGCTCACAGACATTTGAAAAGATGTGCCAGAATGAACAGAAGGAAGGAGTTTGCTGACAAAATAAATTCTGAGGTATGGCAAGACATCAGTATCTAAAAACTCAAGAGATGAAACTGATCTCTTCTGCCCCCCTCATCCCCCTTGTTCCCCCAACTGCTGTGAAGATAGGATGGGCAAATCAGTCACAGTGACTTTCTCTCCGTTCCTTATTTTTGCAAATTTATCCAGTTTGGATTCTTTCACTTTTTCAATTTCCATTCAATTTGGGTTTGCCCATTGGTAATTTTACATTATTTTTAAATAAGATTTCATTTAAAAGTACAGTGGTACCTCGAGTTACGAACGCCCCTCCTTACGAATTTTTCGAGATACGACCAGCTCCGGCCCCAAAAATTTACCTCGACATGCGAACTCCGCCTCGAGCTATGAACCAGATCCACAGCCATTTGCCCTGCTGCCACACGGTCGCGGCTTCCTGTGGGTGAGATCGCGGTAGCAAGGAGACGTTCGGTGAGGCTTGTGGTGTGTTTTGTGGCGTTTGGAAGGTTTTTGGTGTGCTTGTCAGCATGGCTCCAAAGAAAATGCAGAGCAGGCTTGGCAAGAATGTATTTACATTGAACCTTATGGGGAAATTTGCCTTGTGGTGCGACCAAATTCGGAGGGCGGATTAGCCGTATTTACATTGAACCCTATGGGGAAATTTGCCTCGTGGTGCGACCAAATTCGGAGGGCGGATTAGCCGTATTTACATTGAACCTTATGGGAAAATTTACCTCGAGTTGCAACCAACTCGAGTTGCGATCAGAGTCACGGAACGGATTAAGTTCGTAACTCGAGGTACCACTGTATATGTAATTTTGTACATATTTCTCCAAGCAAAGGCATTTTTGTCTGCAGTTTTATCTAACATGCACAGTTTTCCCAAACAATTTTCCTTTTATGTTTATGCAGATTTTTATCTAATGTATGTTATTTTTTTGAGTGGCAAACTGCACTGCAATATTTGGAGAGGTGCCATTTTGAAGTAATAACTCAGACATGAAATAAAAATGAAAATTTAGATGAGTTTGCATTCGGATGCAAACTAAACAAATCTTTCTCCCATCCTTACATGAAAATGGCACGGAGGAGAGGTAGACTGGATCTACTCTTGGATACACAAGGTAGAATCAGCTGGTCACATTTTATCCCCTACTTGAGACCTCCAGTTCTCTAGTATTGTCACCACTAGGCATGCATTGGCTCAGCTTAGGAAAGATTGGGCACTGCTTTAGCTTAGATATACAAGGGAATAGGGAGTATCTGTGAGGTGTTGGAGAAAAGAATGGCTCATGGCTCAACTCTGCATCTCCTCAGAAGCTATCTTGAGGGTAGAGGATAGTCATATTATCAGTGGTGAAGATTTAGCTGTCATCAGCTTCTTTATGATCAAAAAGAGGCTCATGTTATTTTGTCCTTCCTCTCACACAGCTAAATAGCCTACACTGACAGGACCACTTTCCCAATTGGCTCACTGTCATTTGGCCTTGAGGTGACCTGAGACTAGCTTCTTGGTTTCCCTGTTGCAATGACTGATTTTCCCAGCAGGAGATAGAATCCTATCCTATCTCTGGGGCTGGCTTCACACCTCATGTTAAGTCATAATGTGTGTTTGATTTTGAATTAGCATTTTTGGGTGACCCCAAACACTGTGGTTTATAAACTGTATGTGTTGGTGAATCTAGATAATTGGGTTTATTCAATAAATCATGACTTAGCATGAGGTATGACCCCAACTTACACATGCTCCCCATGTTAAAGAACTGAAACACGTGAGGCCCTCAGCAGGATGTGTTTCCTGCTTTATGGAAGTCAGTCTTCTATCTGTCTGTGTCCTTCATCTGAAGAGGACACAAATTTGGTTTAAAGAGAAAACACTAGTAGAAGGGAGACCAATCAGTAGTCTGCCCATGGACAGCAGACTTAGCAAGCATGTAGTTCTACAAAACATGGTTTTCCCCATTCGGATGATATATCAAATTCCTATGTAAATTGCGATACAGTTCAAATAAGTAGATTTGTAGCTCTACCAATAATTTAGCAAATGCAGCTTTAATGGCAGTGTGTGTTTTTGTATTTTGATGATACATTTCTGTTCTTCTTTCTTGACAATGCATGAATTGGCTGCTCTAAAACCCAGCTTCCCTTCCTCAGATCTTATGCAAGACCGCAGCAGCAATAGCACAGAAGTCAGATGGGAATTATTCCTACATCAGTCTTTTCCGAACACCAGTACTGAGAAGGATTTCCTTTTACTTGGGAGCTGTGTGGTGAGGCACACTTTTTCTTGACTTCTCTTGGACATTTTTGTCCTGTTGGGGTGTGATTCTGGAGTACTTTGCTCTGTCTTTATCTCCCCATCCTTCAGGTTTGGAGCAGCTTTCTCCTATTATAGCATGAGCATGAACATCACTGGTTTTGGCCTGGGAATGTACATGACCCAGTTTGTCTTTGCACTCATTGAGGTTCCTGCCAAGCTCCTTGTTTTTGTTGTGGTGAATCGAGTTGGACGAAGGAAGAGCCAAGCCTGGTCCCTCATCCTAACTGGGTTATCTATAGGTATCAACATTATCATTCCAACACGTAAGTGGTTTTAGATAGTTTCATTCTCCTCCCTCTCTTTCTCTGTTTCTCAACCTCAGCAACTTTAAGAAGCATGGACTTCAGCTCCCAGAAGTCCCCAGCCAGCATCTTAAAGTTGCTGGGTTTGAGAAACATTGATCTATCTTACATATCTGGGGACTAATCACTACAGCAAGACTGATTGAGTAAATATTACTGAAAATTAATTCCCCAAAACAATTTTTTATTCAAGAGAGCAACTTTCCCCAACTGGGTGACCTCCAGGTATCTTGGACCACAATTCAGAGAGTTACCCACATCTGAAAGGTACCAGATTGGGAAAAGACACAATTAAAACAAGTAAGAAACTATGTACATAGCCTTTAGACCATGTCATAATTGCCTATCAATCTCAAGTTTGTCTATTTTAAGGGTAGGCAAACTATTGCCTTTCAGATATTTTGGACTAGCTGGATATAGTAGAATAGCTGCATTATTCCAAACTGGCCACTGATAGTGGGACATGATGGGAGTGGTAGTTCCAAAATTTGAAGGCTATAAAGTTACCTGGCCTAGCATATCCCAGCAAGAACAGTCTTTCCTGAGTTCTGGACAAGAAACATGGAGGAAGTCAGGATTTAAATTACCTGGAGAAATAAAAAATCAGGAGCTGCCTGGCAGCATCTTTTCCAACTAACACATTTTATTAAAAGGCATAACGTAGGGTTTAAATTGGGATGAGGAGGGTGGGGCTAAGGGAGGAGTCGTCAGGTTGGTAATGAAGATGCAGGTTGCATGTGAGACAGATTATAAGTACCTTAACAACTAATTGCAATGTGTTAAAAGCCCATTCTTCTTGCTTGGAGTAGTCAGGGATTTAACGTGGCTATTTATTTCTGCTTTTATTTCAGTTCTATAACTTGCTCACATTATATTAATGTAAATACAGCAAGTCAGACAAAACCTTTCAAATTTAGATCAGTATTTATTCAACTGGATGCAAGAAGAAATCTTAACTATTTGTATCTGTATATTTGTCTAAGGCAATTCTTAAATACAATTAATATTGATTTTGAAAGAGTGATTTATTTCACATTTACTGCCAGGAATATCCACATCACTTACTACCTTTGTGTCTTTTGTGGATCATCAGGTCAGATCAGAAAGTTTGAGTGACTTTGCTGAGATTTTAAATGAAAACAAAATGCCTTTTAAAAGAATTCTGATGCAATTTCCTTAGTGACAAAATTAATATCTTGCTATACGTTGTCCATGTGGGTATAGTGACTTACAGGGTAAGCTTATAGGATATATTAAAACCTCTCTTGGTTGTTCTCAGCTCAGTGCAGAGCTGCGTTGTGTCAAGATTATTTGGGTAAAAGCCCATCTTTCTGGTCTAGAAAGTGCAGCCTACACAACAAGGGCAATCCTCCAGCCCCGTGCTCTAAATGTGCAAAAGGGCTATGGATGTGGTGAAGCAACAACACCAGCACCAAGATCCTAACTTGCACAAGCAAATGATTAGTCTCTACTTGCAACCCCTAACATATGATGAACATGATCAGCTTTCATTGCAGCACAGTGTTTCTTAAACTTGGCAACTTTAAGACATGTGGACTTCAACTCCCAGAATTCCTCAAGCAGCAGACGCTGGCTCCCATTTCTGTCTTATCAGGTAGTAAGTGCCAGGGACAGTTAAAGATTGGTGGGACAGCTGTAATGACACAGTATGAATCTGTGCTTCCCAAGATTTCAACTGCACCTCCTTTCTTATCCCAGCTCTGGGGATTTTGCGCTTGGTGGTTGCCATCATAGGCAAAGGATTTTCTGAAGCCGCCTTCACTATAGTCTTCTTGTATTCTTCAGAACTCTATCCCACCATCCTTAGGTAAGAAAGAGATCCTTCTGAGATGAATGATTGGTTGCATTAATCACTTTAATTGGTTGCTGGATCAAGAAGGCCTTGGGTCTGACTGAACAGAGCTACTGCTACACTTGTTCCAACAGTCCTAAATCCCAGTGTGGGCAATCCACCCACCTCTCCTCAGCACCTTTTAAGAATTTGCTTTTCTGCATGTAAGATCATGCAATGCCATTTGGGCCCTGAAACTGCAGTGCTGAATAAGTAGATCACTTAACCAATTCTAAACCTTTTTATTTCAGAGCTACTGTTTTTAACCCAAACATAAATTACTTAATGATTTGATTCATATGTCTTTACTTAGATGATGGTATGAAAAACTGAAATGAGCAAGCAACTATGTGTATATGTGTGCGTGTTATGTATACACACACACACATATACATACATAACACACATTATATATATATATATATATATATATATATATATATATATATATATATATATAATGTGTGTTATATTATATATATATTATTATATATATAATGATAACATTATCAAGTGTCTTAATATGAGGGTGCTTTTGAAGTGCTCACATCCTGCTCATTAGCTTGTTCCTCTTATAACTTATATTATGTTCTTAACAGATAAACAGAGGGATGCAAATGTTGACCTAAATCCACACATCAAGCCTATCTTTCGTGTAGTTTGAACTCAGCTCTCAATCTCTTTTGATTGCTTCCTTCCTTTGCTTCTAGACAGAGTGGACAAGGATACTGCTCCTTCATGGCACGTCTAGGAGGGTCTGTGGCTCCGCTTGTCTTCCTACTGGATAGCATATGGAAGCCTCTACCCCAAGTGGCATATTTTGCCATGGCAGTGCTGTGTGGTTCATCAGCCTTCTTCCTCCCGGAGACACTAGGCATCCACCTGCCGGAAACTATAGAGGACATTGAAAAACGAAGGTGTGAATGGGATTCTCTAATTAGAAGACTATGTGACTTGCTAGAAGTTTCACATTTTTAAAGCACAGCTTAATTTCTTCCCATCTCTCCATCAGTTTGTCATTATTTTTTTTAAACTTATTTGAAAAGTCCTAAGCATGTTTGAGTAAAATTTGTTCTGTGTACAGAAAGACATATAATTCTTCTATACAATTTTCTTAGTATCCACATTTGTTAGCATTTGCTTTTGGTATTGTATCTTCCCCAACTTGGGCCAAATTCTTTGATCAAGAATTGCAGATAAAACTAGAAGTGCTCAAACCAGTGGATAATTGCACAACTAAATGGCATATGAGTTCACATATTGGTTAAGGAAGTTAAAGTCTATTAAACTTAAACACAGAGGTTAGCGTTGGAGATGATAGGAATCAGAGATTTTAGTGAAGGTCTAAAAGGGATCACCATTAGGTAGCAATGTGAATTACTTTCCATTCATCCACCAGTGCAGATAAATATATGATCTAACAGGATCTAATAAATAGTACTCAGAAAGAAGTCCCTTAGTAGATCCTGTGCATTATTTCCTGGAAGCCAATTCCAAAGTTTTCTACTAGTTTTACTGGGCTAGGCTAGACAACAATGTCTGTAGTTCCTGATAAGGTGTAAGAATGTGTTGGAGTGTCTGTGCACATGTGCATAATGCTAGGCCAAACTGGGGCCTCTGTGGTCCCAGGAGAATTTCACAGAAAGAGGAGCTCCCTTTCTTTGTTGGTGGCTGATGAGTCTATTTTTCTTTTTCTTTAAAAAGCTTTTATCTGGATTCACAGCACCAAGTAGAAAGACAATGCCACATGGTAACCAGACTAATAAATGGTCAGATAATTGTTTTACCAAAGAAGAAAATGGAGGGTCGTCATATCAGACGAGAGTCAGAGACTTCTGAGCCGAAGTCCAAGGATAAACTGCAGTACAGGATAAGACGGATGTGATAAAGTGGACCCTCTTTGGTCCACTGATTTTTTTTGTTCTGCAACAGACTATGCAAATCTCTCTCTGGAAAATACATACAAAATAAATTATGTTAGACCTCAAGTGGCAACTCAAAAGATAAAAGGTTTTCATATAGAAAAAGACTCCGTACCTATAGAAAACTAGGATGTCAGGGATATGGTTAGGCTAAAAGCCTTTCTCCTGATAACTAGATTTCTATGTGGAATTGCCAGAAGCCTTGGGATTGGGTACCCCTGCTGGGTGTGGTGAAACACTGATTGCAAGGGATCGTTTCACATGAAAGTAAGTCTCAGCCCCTTCAGACTGGCTACTGGGTCCTCTGGGGAGGAATGAGTGGAAAGGGCTTGTTGAAATCGAGACTTGGCCCATAGAAAATAATAACATTTAATTTCATATTGCCAACTGTATTGTATTAGGTCCAGTGAGAGTTAAATGGAATAATCCACGTTGTGACAATTATGCTTATCTTAAATATCCAGAATTGGCATACAGTAGAACTGATTTTTTTTAAAAAAGTGGTATCTGAAAAACATCAACCTTATTCCTTCTGGGACATTCCTTCTGGGATAAACCTTCTGGGACTCTGCCCTTGTTATTTTCCTTCAGTCAAGTTTATTTTCAAACAGCATCAATCTCTCTCTCTCTCCCCACCCACCCCCCTTTAGCTCAGAAGGGAAGAAACAGCTGCACAGAGACGCACCTGAAGTCACACCTCTGCAATTATCATAGAATTGACCTGCTGAATGGTTAGGCCCACCCACGGTAGGTAAGTGAAGCTGCACAAAGAGGTGAGGTAACAACATTTCCTTGCAGGGCCTAAACAATAAAGTGAATAATGGAACCTTCTTTTTTATGATTCCTTAGCAGGCAAGCAAATGTTTGGTGGATCTTGAATCTCCAGATCAGATGCTTTGCTGTCATAAATGCTCTTCCAATTGGCATTCTCCAGAAGTGGGAACTAGCAATATCCAGTATTTCCAGGCCATGCTTCAACAAGAAGATCAAAGCTTTTAGGAATGGGGGTCATAAAAATAAAGTAAATAAGGAAACAAACAAGTATCCAGTAATGTTATGTAGGGTGTTCCCTTATTATTCATCCACACAATACAAGACCTGACACTTTCTGGTGTGTGTGTGTGTGGAGGGGGAGTACAGTACAGGTCTTTGTAAGGTGTGTGTGTGTGGGGGGGGGGAGGGGGGGTTAGGGAGCAATGCACGCAGATGCTGCAGTCATCTCTCAATTTGTTCTTCAGAGGATCCTATTCCTTCAACTGAGGCCATGGCAAACTGTTCCAGAGAATTCCTTAGGTGCAATAAAGGGACTTTCTGGACATTAGTTTGGGAAGACAGTTGGCAGATCCTTAAAAGTACACTTCTCCAAAGAACTAGATAATGTAGATTAATAACTACTACAGTACCAGGTAGCAAGGAAATTCTTTTTCTGTCAAAATCTCTTTGGACAAATCCTCATTGAGGGAAAAAAGGGAAGCAGTGCTGGAAGGAACCTATGAAGTGGGGGAGGCTTTCTCCAGAAGCCCTAGTAGCAACCAGGAGCTTAGGCACAGAATCATTTCTTCCCATTTCTTTGGTACCTGCTCTCCAGCATCTGTTCTTGAAGATATTCCATAATCTCCAACCTGTGAGAACAATATCACCACTGAATGGTGAACTTGGGAGTCAGGGATTTCTCATGAGTAGTCCTTGTGCCTTCCATAGCTAACAAATACTGGCTGAGTTTGGAAGGAATCTTCTGCATATCAGCCTTGGGTAGAAGGCAGGCATATGCTGAGATAAGATTTCGTCATCAGCGAAAATCTTTTCTTGTCTTTTATGTCTGGATTCTGATCCAATTTGCTCACTGTGCTTCAAGCCTGCTTAACCATGCTCTATATCTGTTCCTCTGATTGTATCACATTGCCTTGGTACTAGACTATAGCCTTGCTGGATTTTTCTGCTTTTTTTGGGGGGGGGAGGCATATAACTTTTATTAAGAATGTTGATTATAATAGTAACATCTAATACAAACTAAACTTAAAGAAAGGAGAATAGAAAGAAGGAATAAAAAGTGCAGGGAAAAAGAAAAGAAGAAAGAGAAAAGTAAGAATATAATAAAAAAGAGAAAAGAAATATATAAAGAAGTCACTTCAAACCTTCATCACAACAAGTATAAGTTTAGTGACTCTTCACCCCCTCTGTTACAAACACTTATCTTTTCAACCCACATCCCATCTCTTATCTATAAACAAATCCATAAAACATCATCTTTTCAGTCCTGGGGTCAGCAGAAAGTCCATAAAAGGTAGCCAGAAGTAACAATGTATCTTGTTTTAACCTTGATGAAATAAACCAACTTTATATTCCTTCCTTTTACTTCTAACAGTTTTCATCTTTATTTCATGCGAATATTGTTGTAGGATTTGATTTCTCTTCATTTCTTCTTTGTCCCATCGCACAGAGCTCTTCAAGGCTTTAACAAGCCTCTTTTGTAAATCCAATAGGAAAAAAAATATCCAGGTCACTCTTTTGGTTTGTCATTTGTATTTCCCTTTTAAATTTTAAAACCTCAACCAGTTTCTTTTGTAGATCCAGTGAAACATCCTTTTCTAAGTCATTCTCTTGGCCTATCAGTTGTAAATCCACTTTTGATACCATCTCTAACTTGTCAGATAAAATTTGGCCTACATCTATCATTTCTTCAATAACATCTTTTGGACATAGTATATCCATAGAAGCAAAATCATTACTGACATTGTTGATATTGTGGCTACTATTTTCTGATTCCATTCTTCAAAAGTCTCCTTCAGTATTTTTATTGTTATAACGTTTTGCATCATTTCATAGCCTTATAAATCTCTCGTCTACCTAAAATCTTTAGTCCCCTCTAGTGTCCAGTTTTTGAAATCATGAAGTTGCTTATCTTTGTTATGTCTTGTAAAAACCAAAACAGAATTTATTTCCCACAAGAAGCTGTTTATAATTAATTCCAAAATCTTATTGTAAAAGTTTTAATATTCCAATTTTATCTGGAGCCTTAGTTCATTTATAGCTTTCTAGGATCAAAATCTTATTTAGCTTTTTGCTGTTTATTTCAGATTCTTTAAATTCTTAAGCTTATGATTAAAATTGTCTTTTGTTCAGGACTGAAGGCAGACTCACCAGCATTTTCAGACTTGTTAGTGTGAAGGTCTCTAACAGCTTAAAAGTAGTTAATGAGCAATTTCCAAAATTGATTAGAAAGTGAGGTTTGCTAACTTAGTGTCCTTAAAAAGCTCCCATTGCAGTTGTGAGCTAGATGGTTGATCCCCTTGTCTCCCAGCACTTAGACTCATGGAAAACTGCTGTCCGGTGGTCTCCTTGTGAGGAGCAACCATCCAGAGCAAATGTGGGGGATCTTCCATCCTCTCCTTATCCAAAGAGGTTCCCAGGACCGGTCTACTCACCTGTTCCTTGGTCTTTGCTGCAGTTGTCCGCTCCACTTTTGCAGAGGCGTCTTTACTTTGACATACCTCCCCTGGAAGTCCCACTGGCTTTCTCTGCTGTGAGTGCCCTTGTGTTCATGGCAATGTTTTCTCCAGAAGCAGATCCATCACTTTAAAAAGGCATACACTTTTTTTGGAGGGTGAAATCACAGTTTACCAGTGCAACATTATATCAGTCTAACAAAAGTGAACTCCATTAAGTTCAACAAGATTGGCTTTTGCTGGTAAATGTGCTGAAGAATCAATTAAACAGTCTGAAATAACAAATATGTGTGATAATTTCTTCCAGTTTACTGTACCTATTTCACTTAAATCATAATTTCTCTTTAGCTGTGTTTAAACACACACACACACACACACACACACACACACACACAGAGACAGGCTCTTTCCTTATAAATTGCCAAATGCGCTATTACATGCACATACTTTGAGAAGGAGACTATTTTAAGGGAGTGGGATGAGTTTTAAACATTTCTCTTATTAAACTGGACAGCAGGGATATCTACTTGTGCCTGGGCACCTGCTGGACCCCTGAGACACACGTATCCTGCAGTTTCAGCATTCTCGCGAGACATGAATGTTCTTGGGCAACATCTCATGAGATTTTGGCAATTTATTTGTGGGGGGGGGAATCTGATCCACCACACATGATGATACCCAGAGCAGGAAAGGGTTGCCAAGAGTTTCTTTTTCTTCTTGAACTACATTACATTGTCATTAAATTAGTACAGCTACATTTAGGAAGAGAGGGGACGCGGTGGCGCAGCGGCTTAATGACGCTGAAAGTTGCCGGCCAGAAATGGCTGACGCTTCGGCGGTTCGAGTCCAGCCTTCGCGTTAACAGGGTGAGCTCCTGTTTCCTCCCCAGCTCCTGTCAACCCAACAGGTTGAAAACTCACGTGAGTAGATAAATGGGTACTCTCACTCCAGTGGGAGGAAAAATGCTGGCAGCGCCTTGCACAGAGAGACGGGACCAGTTGCCGGTAAGCGTGAAACCGCGCTCGCCTGAAAAGGGCGTGAAGCAACGGAAATCCCGCCTCCTGCGCTCGCCAGCTGGGCTATGCTCTAGGAAGGAGGCTCTGGCAAACCACTTCCGAAAAACAATTGCCTTGAAAACTGCAAGGATTCGTCCAGGCAGTCACTGCAGGGTCAGTAATGACTGAGCGCAGACAAAAAAACAAACAAAAACATTAAGGAAATCATAACCCTAACTAGACTATAACATTGCTTTCCCACTGAAAGGACCTTGCAAGAAACACCCTTGATTTTTTTCATGCTCAGGAACACCATTCAAGGGAGGGAAATCAATATTTTTAGGCCCTTAATGGAGTTAGGGGGAAGAGGGGGGGCTTCATTCTACTGCAATGCCTTATTGTAACTTAATCTAATTAGCCTCAAACCATATATCAGTCAATGAAAAGTTAGTGTAATTACGCAGATTACTTAAGGGAAGCCATTTGCACAGGAATTTCCATCTTCCCTGGAGTTCCATTTTCTTTATTCTAAATGAAATTGAAGATGAATGCCGAGATGGTTCTGAGAAAACTAGCCTTTTTCTGATGCAAGATCAGAGTCAATTTTCTTCCCCACCTATCAAGCATTAGAAAGTGTTACAAGAGAAGCTGTTTTCCCTTAATCAGATTTTCAAATGATTCACATGCTCTATTTTGGAGAAGGGTTAAAGCAGAGGCAGCAGAGAATTGCTGGAAAGATCTGAAGGGGGGTAGTCCTAGGCTTGCTTACACAGAAGAGAGTTTCATTTAACCCAGTGAGCCATTTGGAGGATTGTCTGGTCAATAATAGTGAAATGTCTCTCAATGCTGAAAGGGTTTTCAAAGAGCTACCTTAGATGACACTGTAAAATGTTCTTAGTGTGCTTTCTGGCAAGAAAGCTGTATGTAACGTACTTGAGAAGACACCTTAGGCCTGGCCCAGAGTCCATTGGAGTTGGGTAGCTAATACATTCAAATAAAGAAGTAAATAATAATGGTCTACCTTCTTGTGGGCAAAACAGTACCTGCAGAGACAGTTCAGCATGGGAATCTCTCCTCTTTGACTAACCATGGCTACTTGCAACCTGCCAATCCCTACTTCAGCAGGAGGCGACTGGGTGCTTTCCAGTCCCAAATACCCATCCAGCAATACTTCTCTAAAGCAGCCTTCCCCAGTTTGAGAACCCTGAAAATAAGAGGGCTTCAACGTGCAGAATGCCCAGCCAACTTCCGGGAAGCCTCCAGGATGAGAAAAATAGCAATGTCCGTGATGCTTTGCTATTGCCTTCCTCCAGGATGAGGTGTTTTTGGGGTGGGGGGACTTCTCAGTCCCTAGCCTATAGCCCTGGGATTTTCTGATGGTTTCTCATCCAAGTACTAACCAGGTCTAAACCCACTTAGCTTTTAGGAGACCAGCCAAGGTCAGGTAGGTGCTGCCACCTGTTGTGATCACTTTGGGAAAGGCTGCTCTAAAACATATCAGCGCTCCTCCAGACATTCTGATAAATAAACCCATAAGCCCATATATACATTTACACATACTGTCATGGCCTGGTCTCAACAGCCATCCCCAAATGAGAAGGAGAGGCAGGAGGAGCCATCCCAAGAAGCAGATCCTGTACTGCCAGGATATGCTGGGCAAACAGTTGGACTAATGATGCTGTTATCTGCTCTTTCAAATCCATGTCTCTGGACTTTCAAATTTAATATGAATTATTATTAATCCAGAAACATCACCAAGTCCTAGTGTTCCTGGATTTGTTCGCTATTTATTCTTGATGTGTCTCTGCAAAATATATCATCTGCTGTAGCACTTGTCAGAGGATCACAGTTTGCAGCCCACTACTCTCTTCCAATTACTGATGCACTTTGTTCAAACTACTTGGAGTGCATTTAAATCTGTTCTTCATGTACCCCCCTCAATTTGATGGATAAATGGAGCAACCAAAGCTACGTCAGAGCAATAGTCGAGCTGCCTCTTTCCACCACTGAATTATGTGCCAGCAGCAGGCCAGAACTGGGAAGAACCAGAAGTCTTGAAGGAACAACTTGAGCAGGCCAAGAAGACTTATTTGTCCATTGCTGACTGTAAATGATAGGAGGTACTCCTGTGGGAAAAGGATTAGAAAGTCTTGCTGTCCAACAAACATTATTTCTGCATTCCTGAAATGTCTTAATTTCCAGGAAATTAAGTGCCAGGTTCCTCAGCCCGTTAACCTATAGATCACGTGATCCCTGAGCCCTTCATGTTACTGTTTCCCTCCTCATTGTGCTTCCACCCACCTTCCTTTGATCTTTGCTCATCTTTGTCTTTGTCACCTTGCTTATATGCCTGCAGCATGACACTTCCTTGCTGGCTGAAGGACAGGCAGAATATGAAGTGGCTCACATCTTGGGATTTTCACTGATGCCAAATGAAAGTTACAATATTTGTCTAACAGAGTAGGGTATATACTGGGAGAGTAGGCTGGTAACAATTATTAGTAGACACAGCCTACTCATTTACTTAAAAGAGAAAACCAAATCTTACAACTGTGCAAATGTTGTATCATATGCAGCATTATAGTCTTAGCTGTTCAGTAGTTAAGAAGGAATCCCACTGCTATCTTTCAAAGTGCTAACAATCACTTTGCCGGTGATCTTTGTAAGTATTACCCAGCAGAGGGCAGCACAAATCTACATTTGGATGAATATGAAGGGACTGCTAAACTGTGTACATATACTGAATTGACATAGGGTAGGAGTTTCCCGAATTCCTATTTAAATAAACAATACATTGTTAATTATATGAAGAAACTAGGAGCAAGAGAGCTCCGGTATTACCTCCAGAATCTCTGCAGCTTGGACACAGAATGATGACCGGACAGGTTAGTATCTAGGCAGAGGACCACTGGAAAATCTCAGGGTTGTTAACTAGACTAGGAAGATGATAAAAAACATCCTGGAAGATGGCAAAGAAAAACTACTTCGGTATTTTTGCTAAGAAATGCTACTGCCAGGAGTTGAGCTTGATTTAGAGTAGTCCCTACCTTTTCTTTATTTAAAGAGGTCGAGTTGGAGACAGGGGGCCATGTGTCCTACTTCCCAAAGGACTGTTTTCTGTTTGAAGAGCTGCCCAGACTAGTTGAAGAGAAATGGCACTAAGAAGGGGAGGAGGGGTCTGGAAGTTGCCCAGCTGCGAGCATCTGGTAATAATCTGAGCAACAGACACACAACTCTCCTATTCAAGGTCTTCCCCATGTCATCCTTCCCAAATTGGAATCCCTACATATGAATTAGCAGACACTGAAATTATGCAAACCCGTCTCAAAACATAGAGCATGGCATTCTGCGGTCCTAGGAAAATGGGAAATGACATTCCATCTGCAAAGTACAAATGCTTCTTTCAGCTGGAGGGAGATGCTGTAAGAGGCCTTTCCAAGGAGAATGTTCCAATGGTTGCACTGGCCTTTTAATCCTCTCATACAAGGAGATTTTCCCAGCGTAATATCCATTAACTGATTATCTCTTCACTTCAGGCACAAACCGTTTCATAATATTTTAAAAAGAAAAGGAGAAGAGGAGGATCCTGTTAATGTCCTGCCAGGAGTATTAGAATACTGGCAGTGCTTTCTTCAAGTAGACACCAAGGATTTCTCTCTTATGTCCTCACCTTTTTCAATAAATTTGCCCTGCCCCCTGCCCCAGGGCCCTCTGCAAGGGGTTCACTCTTTTCCCAAGCTTAGCAAAGTGCAACTTAATTGCTTTTCTTTGTCCTTGTATTTTGTCAGCCCAAAATACTGTTTCCTAGCTATAGGGCAATCAAGTTATTTTGGAGTATCTGCCTCCCACTTGTTTCTCAGTATAATTGTTAGGACATTTCCAGCCGCAGCTTTAGACTTGCCACCACATCCTCAGGGAGGGACCAAACCTATCCCTGTAAATCCAAAAGGAACTAGCACTCAGCAGGATCAGCACCCAGCAAGGATAGCGAACATCCCAGGCAACTTTTATTCATGAATGAGAGACCTCTATATGCACAGCACTTCTGCACATGGCCTAAACTGGATTGGTGGAATGAGATGGCCAATTCCAGATGCTGCTTTCCAGGTCGTATTTTTGAAACCCAGATAAATATTTGTACAGATAATCATGTACAGTAGCTGATGGTAGACGTGGGGGTACCTGAAACAAATCACATGGTAAGGGCAAGAGGAGGATGAAAAATTATCAGCTTTTGATTCATGTATCAGTATAAAAGTAAAGGAAGAAGAAACATGCCTTACTCTGCAGCAACATGCACATATGCAGAGACTCACTTTTGCAGGTATGTTTTCAAGGTAGTCAGAAAATAAAATCATAGACTTTAGAGATGGAGGGTACCACAAGGATTATCTTCAACCCTTATCCTGCAATGTGCAGGAAAGCCAATTATATTATCCACCTTCTTCTTAAGAATCTTGAGATGGAGGACCATAACTTCCATAGTAGACTGTTCCACTGCTGTACAGATCTTATCACCAGGAATGTTGATGTTGGGGAAGACCCTGCACTGGATTTTCACATGAAAGATTTTATCAGCTGGGATCTCAGGTTTTGGTAAACTTCATGGGCTGAGCATATGCTGAAACTCCTTGTTCCTTCATTTTTAGCATATGTCAACACTAACTTTTAGAATGAAGCTCCAGTTGTTGATGTCAAGATTCTATGGAAACACAAAACAGATCCTGCAGGCTGGAAATCTAGAACTAGCCCAATACATTTTGCTGGACAAGGTGGCAGTGGAGGTGTCCTCTTGCAGTCTACCTGCTACCAGCTGAACCAACACTGGCAATGGGAGAGCATCTTCAACCATCCTTGAGGCCAGGGCTGGCCCTTTCAAGGGGAAGAGCCCTTGAAAAGCATTTGGAAGCTTCAGCTAGTCCAGAATGCAGTGGCACATGCAGTATTGGGCGCACCATGGTATGCCCACATAACACCACTGCTACATGAGCTGCACTGGCTCAAAGTAGGCTTCTGGGTACTGGTTGTCACCTTTAAAACCCTGAATGGCATGAGGGCAGGTTATTTGTGGGACTTCTTCTCCCTGATGGTTTCTACCTGTTCCACTAGACTGGGAAGAGTGGACCTGCTCCGGGCCCTCTGAGTGAAACAGTCTCACCTGGTAGGCCCTAGGAAATGCACCTTCTCTGTTGTGGCACCTGCCCCATGGAACAACCTTAGGATTGCCCTGACCCTACTGGCCTTTTGGAAGGCTGTGAAGACCTGCCTCTTCCCTTGGGCACTGGGGCCAGGCTGTTAGTTTCTGGAGCTCTGCTGTGGATATATGGAGTGGGTGTCTTTTGAAGCTTTTAATGAGGGGGCCTTGACCTGGGGTATCTTTGTGTGTTTTCTATATTTTGTTCACTGACCAGAGTTTCAATGGATAGACGGGCAGCCTTATAAATTTGAGAAAGAAAGAAAGAAATGTTTAAAAATGAAGGAACAGGTCAGACAGTAACTGGTATGCAACAAGAGCAGCCCTCATCAATGTTCTGGCTGTTCCTGTAAGAAACTGCAATGCTCGGTTCCCAATGAAAGTAACTCCCATTGAAACCGATGTAGGTTCAAAGAAAAGTTCATTTATTGAGAAGTAGTGTACAGTTCTAGAGCATTGCTGAAACTAAAGCCTGCACGCGCCAAAAGTTGATTTTACCTCCTTCCCAGTGTGCCTCCCCCCTCTCAGCCCCTCTTGCGCATGTCCATGGTTCTCTCCTGGTCTCACGTTGGTACGGCTTTGGGCATTCCTGACAGCCAGATAACAGTCCATCTGCACCTAATGGTTCACCTTCCAACTTTCCCCCCGCCTTTCCTTTGTAATGGCAGAAACGAAGTAAGCAAGCTAGCAAGCTGGTTGATTGATTGCGAGGATTCTGACAGTTCCACTGTATTGAAGAGACAAAGCTGGGCATGGCAAGTAAGCTATCTTGAACCTCCTAAAATAACCTGCTGTCTCCAGTATGATGGAAGATGCCATCTGATCATCTGTGTTCAAGATTCACCTACAAGACATGTGAGCATCTGCGTGGACTGGAGAAGGAGCACCATTTGTGTGTTACCACCAGCAGCAAAAAATTTGGGTCAAGCTAATTGTGAGGCAACAGACTAGTTTAGGTGGCCATTGTATTGCATATCTAATTCTTCCCCTTCAATACCTGATCACACAGAGAGGGCATGCTTCAGACCCCCTTGATAAAAGAACTCTGATCAGTGGGGTCCAGAAGGTGGGCCTTCTCTGCTGTAGCCCCTGCTCTTTGGAATATTCTGCCCTCAGAGGTGAGATTGGCTTCCTCACTCCTGGCCTTCCAGAGGGCTTTGAAGACCTGGCTCTGCCACTTGGTCTGAGGTGGGGAGGGAAGACATCAAGTGTGGGGATGGCTAGCCCTTTAGAGGCTTGTTGTCTTCAGCCCCAGAACCATCATCCTCTTGGTCTTTCTCTTTCTCTTTTTGGTAATGTTTTGTATACATTTTTATGTTTTATGTATTTATATATATTTATTGTCTTAATGGTTTGTGTGAGCCACCCAGAGTCCCCAATTTGGGGGGAGATGGGTAGAGATAAATTGAATGAATGAATGAATGAATGAATGAATGAATGAATGAATGAATGAAAAGCTGAGGAATCCAAAAAGCTGTCCCCACCATCTGTTACCCAAGGCAGTTGCTTCTCTCCATTGAATAAGAGGGTGTCCCTGTAGACAACTGCCTATCTTGCACAGCCTGGTAGCAGATTTTGGACTGCTCCATACCTGCAAAATCTCCTTGCTTATCTGCTGCAAAGTCTCACTTCCCCTCTCCCCACCTCCAGTTTAACCCAGGAGGTGATGAATTTGGGGCTGCAAAGAATATGCCATTTGAAACCACTGGAAGGCAGTCCTGTGATGACATGCTAAGTAATTAATGGCATTACTTTTAATAGATCCTCCAGAAAGTGCTAAGTCAGTGACATCTGCAGCAGTGTGGGAATGATACCTTCCAGGAGAATATTTTTAACCCGGTGATGCCTCAAAAGGAAGCCTGAAGGCAGGCTGAAAATGGTCACAAAAAGAAAGAGCAGCTTATCTAATCCCCAAGTTCTTCTCCTTTAGTTGGTTGAACCCAAAACACCCCTTGACCGTTGGGCATCTTAATCAAGAGTTATGTAGCATTTATTTTCTTCTACAGGGCTAAGAGAAAGTAAGTGAAAGGCATGCTTAATAATCTGCTCCAGCGAGGGAATGTTGCTGGCAGATGTAACCTTCCTTGAGCATTGCTGATGCAGATTAATTACCTGTGACCAAGAGCTGTATCAAAATCCTGGTCTCTTGTGGATGAGAAAATTAAAATAAAGCTAGCTTGCCAGGAATAAGGAGGAACAGAATAACGACAGCATCTTGCTAGAGGCACAAAGTTGACTCAGTAAAGCAGCCACCTCTTTTTTTCAATTTGCACAGAAGTCTAGAAATTCAGGCTACTTTAATGAATAGTCAAGCAGTGTTGTGCCCATGTGAGGTCCAAAACATTTCTTCTGAATGATTTTTGAAGCATGTGCAGCTCTAATCCTTATCCAGGCCAGTTAAAGACCTAGTGGCTCCATCTGGAATTTTGTAACGTTGATCTGGTAGTTACGTGGATGTTCAGCTTTATTTCTTTTGTGTGGCTTAGTGCATTGGGCAGACCAAGCCAATCTGGTTAGTTCATGGTGCACTGAAAATGAATGAATTCAATAATTGTGTTATACGAATGCAGCCACATGCTGTCAATGTAATTCCCAAGATTAAGGCAAAGGATTTCTAAATCAAAGAGCAATATTATCAGGCAGATTTTTGCCTAAACATATTTCTTCCTTTAAGTCAGAAATGTATAATCTTCTGTTTGTTTGCTTGTTTCACTCTGCTTTTCTCCTTTTATACTAAAGAAATGAAGAGATCAGACACAAGAACATATTTTCATCATTTCATTGCTGCAGCAGGAAAAAAAAAAATCCCTATTTAAGATTATAGAGACCTGTTAATTGATGTTTACTGCTCCTGCCAAGCTGCTATGATTGCTGTTAAAAAAAGATGGGCTTTGTAAATGAAAATAGAGCAAACCTAAATATACATACGGACCCCAGAGTAAGATCTTTGTTCAGAGTTGCAGCAATGGTGGAGGGACAGCATCCTGCACCAACAAAACACCAGGGAGGCAGAATGGATTATATGGCATTTTCAGCTCTGTTTCTTCAAAAGAGAGAAAGAGCCAAAAAGTTCAGAAACCGCTACTGCTGTCCATCAGCATCTGTTGCCTTGGGTGACTGGCTTGCTTTTCATTATTACTTCTCCTGATAATTTTAGAGTAACAATATTGGCACTGTTGGATATACTTCTTGTATCAAATTGTCTGTCTGTCTGTCTGTCCGTCCATCTATCCATCCCTGCTATTCAATAGCAGCACAGCTCTGGGATCATTTTGTTGCTTTTTCTGAAACTGTCAGCATGGAACTCATGAGTCAAAAGCTGGACAAATTGAATAGCTAAGCATTCACTTCAATAGAGGGGATCTTATTAGGCGTCTGGCTAGTTATCTCCTGAGATGAATAGATCACTGCAAAAAGCTCTGGCCCTGCAAATGAGTCCATCTACATGACAGAAGGGAGGGGGAATAAAGGCTTAAAAATAATTACCCTACCCCACCCACGTTTATAGATGTCTCATGCAATCATTAAAAGGACTTGTGTAGCAGCTGAATATGAAGATCCAGTTTCCTGTTGTAGCATGGAATGCGTGAGAACTGTATTTCCTGCTGTTGAACACCACATGATACAAGTCTTTGCTCAAAAGCCTCAGATGTGACATTGGTACAAGAGGTGACATTGGTAGGCAGTTTTACCAGTCTTACCTTTGTATTAGAACACAGATCAACCAGCTAATGAATCATTCCCATGACAGCAGCTCAAATTTTCACATTTTTACATGAATATGTACTATGATGTTTCTAGCTATGTGGGATATCTTGAAGTGTTCTGTGAAAAAAAGTACAAAAGGTTTATTTGATCTACTAATACATACATACATACATACATACATACATAAATAATACATACATACATACATACATAAATAATACAACAGAATGGAACCTTCTCTTCTCTATAGTGTCCAGAGAAGAACTGTCTCAGTTTGTTGCAGCAAAATCAGCAAAGCATCTGATCAACAAAAGCACAATGAAAGTTGTGGGAGATAAATTGAGATAAGTTAACATATCAGTTATGTTCACAGTTGCCCAACAATAAAGATCGGTATCTATCTGTTTTGTGTCTTATGCCTCAGAGTCTTAACCCGAGTGTGAGCCTACAGTGTCTCAAGCCCCTAGGAAATTCTGCTAAGACCTTGCCAGTGAGCACAATAGCACTTTAGACATACCAAATCTGAGATTTTTTTCAATTACTTCATAATATTAGAAAGGCAAATAGTCTTTGATGGGTACAAACTGAGTTGGATTAGGTGCTTTGTTAGTTGAAATAATCCCATTTCCTCTTTACAGTAAGTAATTAATCACTGCTATCTTAAATTCATATTTAAAACTCAATTTTAAAGTTTGGAAAAGGTGGAAACAGTTTTTGGCTCCCTACCTTTATTCTATTTTTGTATTATTATATTTAGAAGCATGAGGATAAATTTGTTCAGTACAAGGAATGGGTAGCTAGTGGATTTTATGGATTTATGGAAACTCTTTTATTGCTTAATGTATTTTGTAAAAGGATTGATCACAAGTTTCAACTTGGTTTCAAATGAATCATGTTCAACCATTTCAATCTTATCAGTTACCACCATTTACAACTAAAGAATACAGCTACTTTGTTTAATAGTAAAGGAATCTCATCTATACCATATGTAACCCTTACATGAAACAACAAATTTTCAAATTCTCTGACAAATGCTAACTTGATGAATCTGATAAAATTCTTTTTAAATCTATTTCAGGAAATTATCAACAAGTAACCGTGAAAACAATCCATAGATGGTACTACCTTCTGCTAAAAGTACACTAATTTTTTAGAATGTGTTGGCAGGATTATCATCAAATTGATGCATGCTATGATCTTTAGTAAGAATCCCCAAACAGTTCTGTTGGATTAAAGTTTTTGTGGAAAAACAGCCAAAGATTTTTTGCAATGAATGAATGAATAAATGAATGAATTGTTAATTTATTGCCCTTATTTTCTAAGGTATATAAATTAATGTAGTAAAAGTAAAAAAAATGGTTCCTTTCCACTTTTACATAACTCACTATTCAGTCCTGTGCATACCTGTTTGGAGTTAAATCTTACTGAGTTCAATGGGATTAATTTACAGATAAATAGTTATAAATCCTACAATTATTTACCTAGCAACACATTCCGATGATCTAAATCTTCTGAGGATATTTACTAATTTGGACCACAAGCTGCATGTAACTTATCCAACCCTTTTCTGCAGGCCTCAGCATCCCCCCATCCACAATAACGTAGCTGAAATTTGGCACAAACAGCTGAATAAAAGTGGTGTGGTTTTCCCTGATTTTCAGCGGGGAAGGAATATGCTAAACTTTCAATAAGCATAATGTACTTATGAAGTATAATGAGGTGGTGGTAGAGGCCATGTAATCCTGCCCACTCTAGTGACATCATAGCATTATCACCCTATCACTGTGGTCCTCAATGGGAAACCCCTTTTGAAACATGTCTGTTTCCTAGCCCTGATTACAGTAAAAGAATGTTATGGTAGAGGTGAAAGGAGCTTAGATGTCAACTCTTTGTCTAGAACTGTGCTCAACATGTGCTAGGTGCAAAATTCTTCCAACCATAGCACTTCTGAGAGATGGCCATCCAGCTTCTGCTTTATGCCTCCAGTGAATCTTCCTTATCTCCTGTGATGCGGAGCAACATACTTTCACGGCTGCTTTTTCCTCCCAAACCACCACAAAAACCCTAAAACTATTCCACTTAAAACACACATGTGCACACGCACACGCACACACACACACGGAGCCACTCTGGCTAGTTAAAATAAAATCTGACTCAGCCTTAACTGTGGTGGCATAGTCGCACCACTATAATAATGGTTGTTTTATTATTATTATCCATATAATCAAGAATCAGAAAATTAGGAAGGTGGCTTAAAGCTGGCAGCAGAGGAAGGTCCTAAAACTGTAATAATTTCAGGGTGAGTCAGCTCTCTCTGCAGGCCTTGGATCTCTGCCTGTAATTTTCATCTTATCACACAATGTGATTAAAAAGACCGAATTATCAAGTGAAACAACGCAGGCGCAGAGAATAACCCTCAAAGCTGTGGCAAATGTTTTAAATTTAGTAACTTGGTGACAGCTAATTTGCTCTTCTGCAAAAGTGGAAGTGCAAAGAAGCACCAGGAAGGACAAGTTTTTCCTTGGTGCCATTCTGTTTTTACTTCTGTGGATTCTGTTGGAATGATTAATTTGGCCGACTGTCTCTCCTGTGTGACTATAACTGCTAGCAATCCTAAGGGCTTGCACAGCACTTACACAGCTGAAGCAGGGGAAATTAGCTTCCTTTGCTTGTGGGAGGCGCCTTCCCACCACTGGCCTGACACCACAAGGAATGCTGTCTCTATCCTCTGGTCATTTCCTCACTGGTATATCTTCGAAAGCCCTCTAGCGTCATCCAGCCATTGTTGAGGCAATATAAAGCCTGCCTTCATTACTGTTATATCAGTGCAACAATGGTTGGATGACGCTAAAAGAAGCTATAAATCACTAGTGAGGAAGTGGCCTCTGTCTCCTGAGTTGAAAGGAGCAGAAAGGCCATTTTTCATTTTTGCAATATACACATAGGAAGCTCTAGAGATTCCTCTAGCCCAGAAGTTCTCACTTCACTTTAAACTCAAATCTTTATCACTTTTATTCTTACTTCCATTCACTCTGCTGAAGATTCCTTTTTAAACCATGTTCACCTGCTTCCAAAAAACCTTTTTCTTTCATAAAGGCCAGTCTGCATTTTCTCTACATCTTTTAAACTTAACCATGCTTTGCAAGCGTTTTTGTCTATATACATTATATATTTCTTTCATCCTCATTTTTTTCTGCAGCAATTATTCCCTTATATACATTCTTCCTCTTCCACAGACTCATTTCATCATTCCACCAATCACTCTTTTTCAAATTCCCTAACTTCACACATTTTGGCAGCACCTGGGAACATAATTCTTCTCAATCTGTTCCAAACAGCTTTCCATTAATTCTCTTCTCAGATTTAGCTATCTTATAATACTTTTTCATTTAGGACCTGTACAATTTCTTCTACTTTCACTCTTGTTACTTTTACTTCCTTCCTTTTCTTCCATGCCCATTTTCTCTTTGGGTACTACAAGAACAAATAGTGGTTTAGATTTGTGTTTTTTTGAATTCAACAGAGCACTTACAGAATATACAATAAGTAGTGGAATTTGTTCTTAGTGGTCTTGATACATTTAAATAAAAATTAATTCCAGCTAGGAAATCAAAATTTAATAACAATTTCCTGGTTTATAATATAGAATCATAGAGTTATAGAGTGGAATGAACTACAGCAGTCCTTGCTTAATGGCTGTTCATTTAATGACAGTTTGAAATTACAATGGCCCCAGAAAGGGTGCTTTACAGTCCATAAAGCACTTCTGGCCATTGTAAAATGTCATGCTGCCTCCCCCCCCCCCCCCCCACGGTCACGTGGCCACATTTCAGGCACTTGGCAACCAGCTTGCATTTACGACTGGTTGCCAAGTACCCCGTGATCATGTGATCATCATTTGCAATCTTCTCTGCTGGCTTCCCCATTGGAAGCCGGCAGAGAAGGTTGCAAGCAGAGGGGACATAGTGGTGGGCAGTTACAAAGCTCAAATCTTCAGGATTTGAGGTCCCTGCCTTCACACCTCTGTGAGATTTTCCCCTCCCCTTTCAGCACTGGGCAGTTATGGACCTCAGATCTTCAGGTGCTCCATTCACCACTGAGAGAGGGGAGGGGAAAGAGGATGGAGCAAAGGAGCTTGTCTGCTGAAGGATTTCAGCTCTGTGTGGAGCTGAAATCCTTCAGCAGATAGCTCTTTTGCTCTGTCCGCTTAATGACCTGGGAGATCATTTAATGACCACAACTGGGAGTGCCTGGATTACAGTCGAGCGAAGCAGTCATGTGGGCATCTCGCTTAATGACTGCTTCGCTCAATGACCGAGTTTCCAGTCCCAATTGTGGTCCTTAAGCAAGGACTACCTGTATTTAGGCAATTAAATCAATCTCCTGATCAGTGAAAGAATTCAAATACAGGATGCTTTACTAGAGAACTTCATCCCTATGAAAGCATCACTGAAGAATGCTCAGTGCTGGCCACTAATAAGCTGAGAGGTAGACATTTTATCTGCCTTGAATTCAGAAAGTATGTATAACCACAATGTCACTATATTATTTTCCTTGCTTTGGTTTCTACATTGGCCTTTTCATCATATGCAGAGTTCTAACTTCACTCAATAATATGTTGTTCTACGCTTCCTTCCTTCTTGACCTCATGTTGCTCTCACTCATTTAAGGTCATCATTTGTGAGTTGATGTCATGATACTTGTAATGTCACAATAGCTTCTACTGGATAACTAGGCCAGTGGGGAAAACTAGATAAGCCACTGACCTAATCTAACAGGGCTCTTATTATGTTTTTATGTACTCTGTTCTTCCATTGTTGCTCATTGCCTTCGATGGCATCTTGACACATTGAGTTCATACACTTTGCTGCTCAGCCACAGATTGTTTACCACAGTTTACTGAATAAATTACATTTGGCTGGATTTCATGGCTGCTTGCCTTGGAATCCTGAGACTTACAACCCCAACAAATATCTGGAGACCATCAAACTGGAGAAAGCTGTGTGAAAGCAAGTGTGCATAAATTAGGATAGGAAAGGGAGGTGGTTTACTCTTTACTCCAATATATTCCTTTAAAGGTCCTTGCGTGAATTAATTGGGGAAAGGGGGCAATCCAGTGGATGGCTGATGAGTTTTATTGTCTGGGTTTACTTGAAAGGAAGACTATTTATTCCCAATTTAACTATATTGTGGAAAGGCATTCTGAAATTCATGGAGAATATGATAATGGAGGCACACAAGGCTTTTTTTCCCATTTAATTTTTCCTTTGTGGGGAGAATTGCCTTGAATCCAGATAATTTTCCTTTCAGGCAAATATATAGTAATAGTTAGTCTTTGAGTATAATTGTATAAATAAAGTAGCACAACTTGAAAGTTATGTCATATAACCTTCCAGATCATGTATAAATTTGAATATTGTGAATTAGGGAATCTTACATTGAACTAATTTCTCCCTTGCCCTCATTCTTACAATGTTATATATTTCTGGTATCTTTTGGTTTATTCTGTAACAAAATAATATTTATTAGTGGTAGTTTTTGTTTTGCTTTTGTTATGGTACATTGGAACTGGACAGAAGTGAGGCTGGGATTTATTTTAAATCAAGGGATGATTGGGGTCAACCAAACCCACACACAGCCTAAATTAGGGTATCTATATATGTGGCGGAACTGAAAATTAATGAAAGAACTATTCTGGCACATTCTGGTCTAGGCATATGATTAGGTATTTTCTTAATTTTAAGTGAATGTTCTTTTTCCTTGGGCCTGGTTCAGGGACATCTGGTGGGAGGGAGATTACAAAAGACAAGGTGTTGGGAGCCATGTTGAGATGCAAGCCCTACCCCCTTTTGTACACGCAACCCTTTGGTGACTCCCCTCTGATAATGTTGGCCTGGTTAGTGGATATTTAGGTTTGGACCAACCCCCCCCCCCCCCCCCCCGAAACTCAAAGGTAAATCAGGTAAGCCTGAAGTCTGCCCTGGTCTACTTAGTTGAAATAATGCTCTTTACTGGTTACTCCAAGCATTTCCTTTGAATGCCATGGCTATGATTTGTTTTCTTTGAATTTCCCAGGACTTTATGAGGTCAGCCAAAATAAAGAAGAGAGGCAGATACATTTTAAGCTGAATCCCCAGAAGAAAATCATAGCTGAATTCTGCTTTTGGTTCAAGTTTGAGCTGTATTGACTACTTAGCCATGACTGCTCTATCTTTAGCTACCTTGGTCACATTGCTGCTTTGGACAGGGCTTGTCCTGTAAAGAAACAGCAGGAAGAATGTTGTTTTTCTCCCAAGTAGGAGAATGACTCTTCCAGGAAAGAGGCTATACAATTTCCAGCTAAATAGGAACAATGCATAAGTGTAATTCACTGTTCTCATCCGAAATCTGCTGCTTGAGTGACTAGACCACTGGAAATTACCATCATATTTTGTTTTTCATAGCACAAAGCTGCCAAGTGTGCTACACAAGGAGTAGTGCATTTCAACTTCATGAGAATCTAGACTTGGATTGGATTTTTGGAACCACAGTTTGGAAGTTGAAACGCTAGAATAAACTTATATGGTTTGGTTTATACTAGCATTGATATATTTGGAGCTGAAATTCACAGGACTGTCCACATGACTCTAGAGTAGTTATTGCTTTTCAGGGTTGCACGTGTTCTTTTTGGCTATGTCCATAGTACCTGAAATTTTTACCAAGAATTGTGGATTGTTTATACATGGAAATGACAAAAAGAATTGTTATATGTCACTAGAAGAACAAATCTACATCTGATTTACAGCAATAGATTGCTGATGTATACTGCTTGTCAACACTGGAATTTTGTACTCTCTTTTTTTCCCACCAGGATAATTTTTTCACTTGTTCTTTCTTTGCTTCATCCTTTTAATTTTTATATCAGTTTATTGTCTCCTATAAATGTGTTGTTTAACAGAGCACAAAAAACCAAGCACTTGGGCTCAGTAGTGCTATGTTCCCTCCCATTAGACAGTAAAATAGAAGGAATATTGTAAGATTTTTAATAAAATAACATGAGTGTCCAAATATGAGCAATACTGCATTATAATATGTTGTAATGCGTTCAATTTGTTAATTCAATATTTATAAACTACCTTTTTAAGCCAGTTGCTTCTATGATGAATATGCAGCATTTAGATTAAGTCCTACTGAAATTTATGAGAATGAAATTAGTCATTATAATTATCTCTTTGATGTTGATGCTGCTTTTCATGACTTTATTACTACCCCACAATAAGCAAAGATAATATTTACAGCACCAAAAGAAAACAGTAGATAACAATAAGATGTCAAACTGTAGATAACAATGAAATCTCAAACCATAATGTAAATACATTTAGCATTATGATACGTAAAGACAAGAAAAAATAAAGGAAAAAACAGCATTTTTGTCTAATAAGGCTAGGGTTACCAGATATCTGAACAGGCAAAGGAGGACACAGACAACTGGAAAGGAGGATAAATGGGGAAAAAAGAGGGCACACTGTTTAACTTTTAGACATCCGCAACAAAAATTACAGTGAAAACCTGCAAAATAAATAAATAAATAAAAAGAAAGAAAGTACTTAGGCCTACATATGAGAGCCAGTTTGGTGTAGCGGTTAAGGCACCAAGCTAGAAGCTGGGAGACTGTGAGTTCTAGTCCCACCCGAGTCACAAAGCCAGCTGGGTTACCTTGAGCCAGTCACTTTCTCTGAGTCCCAGGAAACAGGCAAGGCAAGCCGCTTCTGAAAATCTTGCCAAGAAAACTGCAGAGACTTGTCCAAGCAGTTGCCAGGAGTCAAAACTGACTGGAAAAATGATGATAGATAGATAGATAGATAGATAGATAGATAGATAGATAGATAGATAGATGATAGATAGATAGATATATGCTAGAATGTGCTAGAGCCTAGGAGGCAAAAGCCTTAAGTGTGAAACTGATTAGGGTCTTGTCAATTTCAGGCAGCAGGGAAGCCCTGGAGAGTACTAATCAACTAATTAAGGTCACAGAGCAGAAGTTGTTAACCTGTGCATAGCACTTATTAGGAAAGTGCTAGGCTGCCTGGAAAAGCTGCCCAGGAAGAGATACTCAAAAATTCAGACAATATTTGATTTTAAGGCTATGCCTGCCAGGCGGAGGACATGAGGAGAAAAAGGAGGACATGTCCTCCTTTTGCTGTACATCTGGTAACCCTACATAAGGCTTAGCTATATTTTTATAGCTTAATCATCCGTGTAGAAGTAGTTTTCTTTTTTCTTTTGCTTCTTTACACATATATTATTTAAAATATTTTATAGTATTTTACGTAGCATCTTTCTTCCATACAGTATTAATATATAACAATAGCAGACACTTGTGATAGTAATGCTATACCTTCGTTATTTTTTACATTTTATAGACCTGGTTGATAAAGTTACTTACTGTAGATGTTACAGTTTTATGTCATTTTATGCTGGTCTGTGATAAATAAATAAATAAAAAATAAAAATAAAATAAAAAAATAAAGAGGTTTTTTTAATAAATAAAAAATAAAAATAAAATAAAAAAATAAAGAGTTTTAAAGTTTTTTTTTAAAGCCAAAATGCATTTTTCATTAATTTGAAAATGAATAGTACTTTTTAATCCTAAATAAGGATCAGTTCCTTGAATTGCAGATTAGGTAACAAACCTGCAGCCAGATGACATTTCTGAGTAAGACAACTGACTATAGGCTTGCTACCTATTCTGCATACCTTTTTTTGTAGAAAATAATATATATTTAAAATTTTAAAAAATGGTGGTTTGCACACTGGCCCAGTAAATTATTAAGAAGAAAGACAAGTGCCACAAGAAGGATTGACACTGGTGTGAGCATATGAGTAGTAGTCTGGTTATTGATTCCTGCTTGTTGTGGTCCCAATTGACTGCTGCTCTCCCATGGGTGTCCTTGGTTGTTAATCTCTGGCCTTCAGCCTCAAGATTCAACTGGAGCTGTACCACTGGAGAGTGACAGAAGTGAAAAAAGTTACCTTACTTCCTGGAGCATCAGGACATTTAGAGGTAACAATATGGGAAGGGAGGACTGCTCCTTCTTTCTGAATATGCCTCTGATTATCATGCTGCTTTCTCTCTAGAAGGCCGGATGCAGAGAAAAGGGCTCTGAGATATCAAGATGCCTTGGTAAGCATAATGGTCATTACAGAAGATGAACAAGAAAACAAGCCTTCTACCTTAAGGTATTAAAAGATGTACTTCATATTTAGTTTGAAGGCAAGCAAACTGAGCAAGGATCATGGTGGTGCTCTTCAAATGTTATGTGAAACAGTGCAAAGACTTGTTTCTTTTGCTCTAAAGGGATGACTGAAATCTAATGGGATTAGGTTACAAAAGAATAAATTTCATATGAACAATAGGAACAGGACATAAGATGTTTGACCAACATCTTCCCCTCCCCATTACTGTATATAGAAGGTTGATAGATTCTTCTTAACTTCAGGTTTCCAAAGAGAGTCTAGACAGCTATTGCTTAAGGATCCAAAAACTCTGGATTTCTTGTATCAATCAGGAGGTAGTACTCAGTGGCCTACAAGCCTCCTCCAGTCTTATGACTTTATGGGTATTTCAATGCCATATCTTTGCCATGCTGCAGAATGTGTTCCAGAGCTGTGTATTCTATTATTATTATGGTTGGTCACACAGTCAGCAAGATGTTTAGATGGATCTGGCATTTTTGTCCACCTACCAAGTCCTTCCCAAGGACCTGGGATAGGCAGATGTTGTTTAATAATACTAAAGGTATCATTGCAGGATGTAAGCTGTTCCAGGTAAAGCTGCCTTTTGCAATTGACTGGTGTGATTTGGTCAATGCTGATGGTGTTCAAGTGGTCAAATTATTATTATTATCATTATTATTATTTAGCATATCTACATCTATATTATCTCCATGCTATGGTGAGTAGTTGTTTTTTCCTTCCCTTCCCTTGTTGCCCTCCTTTCTTCCTTGCTTTCTTTAATAAGGAAAAAATTTAATATATTTAATAAGGAAAGAAAAATCCAGCAGGGAAGGTATGCTACGCATTCCAAAAGCCAGGGACTTGCATTTGGTGGGCCCCAGGGGGTGGGCCTTCTCTGTCGTGGCTCCCTCCTTGTAGAACATTCTCCCTCCTGAAGTGAGTCTCGCCCCTTCCCTGCTGTCATTTAGGAAGTCCCTCAAGACCTGGTTATGTCATCAGGCCTGGGGGGCTTTGGGAACCGGAGACATTCTTAGATGGCTCCACTAAGATTAACATTCTCTCTCTCCATGGGGTTTGTATATTTTAAAATTTAAAATTTTTAAACTTTTTGATGTTGTATTTTAATAATCACTTTTTAATCTTTTATAATGATTGTTTTTATCTATTTGTTATTTTATTTAATTGTTATATGCCACCCAGAGTCACCTTGTGTGAGATGGGCGGCTATATAAATGTGCTATATAAATAAGTAAGTAAATAAATAAATAAAAATAAGTAAAGATTATCCTACAACACTTGGGTTGTGCTGTAACTTGCTGCTGATAGACATGACATGGTGTCAGAAGTTGGAGCTCTGTGGGCATGGATTTTCTTATGCCCCCAGCTCTACTGATGTGATAGGGGAATTTTTTCAGAACTGGAAGCAATGGGAACAGAGTTTTTATTTGTATTTGGCTGCAGTTGGAGCAGACAACACTTCTAAGAAACAAGAAGTTGCAATTTTACTACGTTGTGTGTGGGAGGAGGCCTTGGCTGTTGATAATACTTTTGGCTTCTCAGACACTGCAGGCCCAGAAAATATTTAAAATATTCTTTTGAAATTTAGGACATATTGCACTCTCCATCAAAATGTTGTGTTTGAACGTTATACTTTCTGGAATTATTCTTAGATTTATGGAGATACTATTGAGAGTTTTGTTACACAACTTAAAGTCAAAGCTAGTAGCTGTGAGTGGAATTGGAAGAAGATGAACGTGATTTTAAAAATGGAGAAAGAAACATCAATAACCTGCACTATGCTGATTAATTATGAGCAGTGTTTCCCTGGTAGCATATGGAGGAACTGCTATACAGTCCTTAGGAATTATTGTTTTGGAATGTTAAGCTGCAAGGAAAACATCAAAATTGCTGTTTCATGTAACAAGTGTTTCAATTCCAATATTGGGACATGCAGCTTGGGAAATTTTATATCTTGTTCAGCAGGTTGCTATGATGAATATAGCCAAACCATGAACACAACATCAATGATTGCTGTTTATTTTGATGTTTTTGAGGGCTTGGGTGACTTTGAAGGTCTTACCATATTCACATTGATCCAGCAGTTACTCTTGTTATACATGAGTGTAGAAAGCTTCCATTTGCTATATTGGGTAGATTGAAAGACACTCTATTTTGCATGGAGAAAACAGGAGTAATATCTAGGGTCATAGAAGCCACTAATCTGGTTAGTAGCTTGATCATTATAGAAAAGAAAAATGGAGAGTTGAGTATATACTTGAATTCTTGTGATCTAAATAAGGCTGTATGTATACAGCATTACACCATTCCTACAAATGAAGACGTTTTGGGTCATTTGGCAGGAATGAAGGTATTTACTATTCTTGATGAGAAGGATAGTTATTGGTGGGTGAAATTAGATGAATGGTGATGTATATTTTATACCCCATGTGGAAAGTACTGTTTCTATTGTCTTCTATTTCGGCTAAAGTCTTCTAGTGAAATATATATATGCGGCTGGATAGCGTAGTGGTTAGAACACCACCTTTGATGCAGGAGACCGGGGTTCAAATCCCGGCTGGTACCTACCTTACCAATAGGGGTCCTTGGGCAAAGACCCCCTAACGCTTCACCTGCCTACCTCAAAAAATATGAGAGTGACACGAACTAAGAGAGTCATGCCGGCTCGGACGTCGCCCGGATTAACAAGGTCCGCGTCAGATGTTGGGGAACCAGGACAATCTGATGTTAAGTGGGCTACTGGAACAAACCATACATGGACGAGACAAGAGAACTTGGAAATGATGGAATGCTACTACAACAGCAGACCTAATGAGAGGGGATATATGAAACGTATGAGGGAACTATGGATAGACAGAAGGCCTACATCCACGCTAACTGAGAAACAACTAGTTACCCAGCGCTTCAACATAGTGAAGAGGAAGCTGCTCTCACAACTCGAGATAGACCAACTTCACATTACAACCCGGACTCAAGCAGACCTGGAAGAACAAGCAGATGTGCAGCCAACACCTGAAGCTGGAATGTCACTGTCACCCCTTCCATTACAGAGCACAGCAGCTGATATGAGGCATAAGATCATGGATAAACTAGCTACAGTCAACCCTCGAGTCCGATTACCAAGGCTCAGTGGAGAAGTACCATCAGATAGTATGCTAGAAGATGCCAAAAGAGCCCTCCAGACAATCCCTACTACCACCATAACTGAAACCAATGAATTGGTATATGCTACAGCTGCTGTAATCCTGGAAATGCTTGGCTACGCGATCAAGAAGAACAGCAGTACATACCCACCCTGGAAAACGAGATTGGAGGCTAAGATCAAGGCAACTCGGAGAGAAGTCAGTCAGCTGGTGGAACTACAGAAGCGTGTGGAGATTAAGGATAAGGCTCGGCTACTGAAAAAATACATGGGCCTGACTCCATCTGAAGCCCTAGAGACTGCTAAACAAAGGCTCACAGCACTGGCTACCAGGCTAAGGAGATACACTAGAGAAGCAGAGGCCAAGAAGATAAATGCCCTGTTCTCCAAAGAACCATCCAAAGTGTACTCCCAACTGCAATGCAACCACAGAGTAGCGGCTGAGCCACCAGCAGCGGAAACTGAACAGTACTGGAAGAACATATGGGAGAAAGAGAAGATGCATAACACCAGTGCAAAGTGGCTGCAGGACCTGAAAGCAGACCACAGCAATCTCCCAGAACAGGAACCAGTCACCATCACAGTAGCAGACATCCAACAGTGGGTCAAGAACATGAAAAGCTGGACAGCACCTGGCCCAGACATGATCCACACCTACTGGCTAAAGAAACTAACAGCAGTGCATGAACGCCTAGCAGCACAGATGAACCAACTGCTAGCAGCAGGCTCCCACCCAGACTGGCTAATACAAGGAAGGACAGTGCTGATCATGAAAGACCCTCACAAAGGAACAGCACCATCCAACTACCGGCCAATAACCTGCCTCCCCACAACATGGAAAGTTCTATCAGGCATCATAGCTGCCAAGCTACAGGACCATATGGGCCAGTACATGAGCACAGCTCAGAAGGGCATTGGGAACAACACCAGAGGCTCAAAACACCAGTTGCTCATAGATAGACCAGTCACCTGAGACTCAAGGTCTAGGCAGACCAATCTGAGCACAGCCTGGATTGACTACAGGAAAGCCTATGACTCAATGCCACACACATGGATCTGTGAATGCCTGGCACTATACAAAGTCAACAGGACACTAAGGACCTTCCTCAAGCACTCAATGGGACTGTGGAAGACAACACTGGAAGTGAACTCAAGACAGCTCGCACAAGTGGCCATCAAGTGCGGCATATACCAAGGTGATGCACTGTCCCCACTGCTGTTCTGCATAGGCTTAAACCCCCTCAGCCAGATAATCACAAGGTCTGGATATGGGTACAAGTTCAAAAGTGGAGTCACCATCAGCCACCTCCTCTACATGGATGACATCAAGCTGTATGCTAAGAGTCAACGAGATATCGACTCACTGATCCACCTGACACGGATCTACAGTGAGGACATTGGGATGTCATTCGGACTGGAGAAGTGTGGCAGGATGATAGTAAAGAGAGGGAAGGTAGTTAAGACCAATGGAGTAGAACTACCAGTGGGCCACATAGCAGACATAGAGACCAGCTATAAATACCTTGGTGTCCCACAGTCACATGGGAACCATGAGGAGGAGGCAAGAAAGACAGCAACATCCAAGTACCACCAAAGGATAAGACAGGTCCTGAAGAGCCAGCTCAATGGGAAGAACAAGATCCATGCCATCAACATGTATGCCCTGCTGGTCATCAGATACCCTGCCGGTATAGTGAGCTGGCCAAAGGAAGACATGGAGGCTGCTGATGTGAAGACCCGGAAGCTCCTCACAATGTATGGAGGTTTCCACCCCAAGTCCAACACCCAGAGACTGTACACCAGGCGCAAAGAGGGCGGGCGGGGCCTGATGAGTGTCAAAGCCACTGTCCTGGACGAAACCCGAAGTATCCAGGAGTACATCAGTAAGATGGCACCCAAAGATGAGCTGCTGAGAGAATGCCTCAGGCAGCAGCAGACAGGGCAGGAGGTTCAAGCAGAGGAAGTGCCATGGCAAGACAAGCCCCTGCATGGGATGTACCATCGATAGATAGCTGAGGTGGGTGACATTGGGAAATCCTATCAGTGGCTGGAAAGGGCCGGACTAAAAGACAGCACTGAGGCACTGATCATAGCAGCACAAGAACAGGCACTAAGCACCAGATCCATAGAAGCAGGGGTCTACCACACTAGACAGGACCCAAGGTGCAGATTGTGCAAAGAGGCCTCAGAGACAGTCCAACACATAGTGGCAGGGTGTAAGATGGAGGCAGGAACAGCATACACTGAACAGCACAACCACATAGCTGGCATTGTGTACAGGAACATCTGCACAGCGTATGAGCTAGACCCCCCCCAAGTCCAGATGGGAGATTCCATAGAAGGTCATGGAGAATAACAGGGCTAAGATCCTGTGGGACTTCCAGATCCAGACGGACAGGCAGGTACTGGCCAATCAACCAGGCATCGTGATAGTAGACAAAGACCAGAAGACAGCGGTAGTGATAGATGTAGCAGTGCCAAGTGACAGCAACATCAGGAAGAAGGAGCATGAGAAGCTGGAGAAGTACCAGGGCCTGAAGGAGGAAATAGAGAGGATGTGGAAAGTCAAGGCCAAAGTGGTTCCAGTGGTGGTAGGAGCACCTGGGGCCATGACTCCTAAGCTGGGAGAGTGGCTCCAACAGATCCCAGGAACAACATCCGAGCTCTCTGTCCAGAAGAGTGCAGTGCTAGGAACAGCTAAGATACTGCGCAGAACTCTCAAACTCCCAGGCCTCTGGTAGAAGACCCGAGATTTAGGAAGACACGTACCACCCATAGGGGTGAGAGGGGAATTTTTATATATATATGTGTATATACATATACATACACATACACATACACAGTGGTACCTCAAGATACGAATTTAATCCGTTCCGTGACTCTGATCGCAAGTCGAATTGGTCGCATCCTGAAGCAAATTTTCCCATAGGGTTCAATGTAAATATGGTTAATCCATTCCACCCTCCGAATTTGGTCACACCATGAGGCAAATTTCCCCATAAGGTTCAGTGTAAATACGACTAATTCAGAGGGCGGATTCCCCCGCACTGATTCCTCTTCCTCAACTCCGTGCTCTTTCCTTTGTCCATAGCCCTTGGCGTGGTGCACCGACAAAAGCCCAGTGAAAGCAATCAGCGTGCGGGGGAAAGGCTTTTGTGGTGCGCACAGCTGGGAGCGGGAACTTCCCCCCCCCGCACTGATTCCTCTTCCTCAACTCCGCGCTCTTTCCTTTGTCCATAGCCCTTGGCGTGCTGCACCGACAAAAGCCCAGTGAAAGCAATCAGCGTGAGGGGGAAAGGCTTTTGTGGCGCGCACAACTGGGAGCGGGAGCTTCCCCCCCACCACACTGATTCCTCTTCCTCAACTCCGCACTCTTTCCTTTGTCCATAGACCTTGGCGTGGTGCGCGCGAGGAAAGCCTTTCCCCCGCGTGCTCAGATTAGTGAAGAGGCGCCAGGTGGCCCTTTCATTAGCACTTCCTCTTTCTGCGCTAGCGTTCGAGCGGTGAAACTGACTAAAGCGCGCCTGGGGAATTTCCTAGCCGTGCAACGCCGGCTGACACATTAAACCTTATGGGGAAATTTGCCTCGTGGAGGAAGCCTCCTTGCTACCGCGATCTCGCCCACAGGAAGCCGTGACCGCGTGGCAGCAGGGCAAATGGCCGCAGATCCGGTTCGTAGCTTGAGGTGGAGTTCGCATGTCGAGGTAAATTTTTGCGGCCGGAGCTGGTCGTATCTCGAAATTTTCGTAAGGAGGGGCGTTCGTATCTTGAGGCACCGCTGTATAAATATATAAATAAATAAATAAAAATAAAGGAAACATTTGGGCATATAAAGGGGATATACTGTATATGATAGCTGATGATATGATTATTGCAGCAAAGACTCCAGAACAGCATGATCAGATTTTGCATCAGGTAATGGAGATAGTGTATGCTAAAAATATTAAGTTTGATAAAAATAAGATCCAATTTAAGGTAGACTTTGTTAAATATACTGGCCATGTAGTGACTGCTGAGGGAGTAAGAGCTGAGGGGACAAAGTTAAAGCCATAAGGACATGGCACCTCCTGAAGATAGACCAGGTGTCCTTAGATTTCTTGACTCATAACACAGTAAGCCCTGTTAAGGGGACATACACTACACTTTGCAAAGCTTTTAAGTTATTTGCTTTCCTATTAAGAACCCTGCCTCACCCAACCTTCTGGTTCCTGGACTTCAGCTGATATAACATTCTTTTCATGGGTCCTTAAAGGAGAAAGATGGTTTGATTGCTTCATAAATCCCCCTTCACAGCAACCACTCAGATGAAAAAAAAAAATATTTACACTGCCCAGTTGATAAAACTCTGCTGAAACTGATCTGGATTATTTTCACTCTTTGTAGATATTGCAACTGTTCCATCACACACAGTACTCCAGGCAAAAGGAGCTGGGGTGAAATTAAAAAGGGTTCCATCTGTTTTGCCCTTCTCTGTGGCAGAAACCAGGCAGCTGTAAAGCACCAGACTGCTGCTTGGGTTGATTTTTTTTTAGTGCCTGGATGGGGTGGGTGGGTTTAATGCCTGGATTGGGGTGTTCTCTGCATTCTGAGGTCTGCAGTGATGAAGATGATCCCACAGCCAGCTTCAAAACAATGTGAAGGTCTTGGAGGCGGTGAAAATAGCGCAAGGAATAGGGCACATAGATTCACAGCTCTTTGTTTTCAGTTTTGTCGCCTTCCAAATTCAACTGCCCGTGTACAGATTCATACATTTCTCCATTCTGAATGAAGTTGCTGAATTTGTCCCTGATTATCTCTAACAGGTGAGATTAGTTCCCGCTCCCTTTTTATTTACTGCAGGAATAAATAATTGCATAGTCAACAGTATTAATTTAAGACTTAAATGGTAGAGGCAGCCAACTGAACACATGGTGATCTTAGGGTATTTCCTGCTGCTGAGTTAAAATGTTACCCACCCATGCTTGAGGCAGCTGAAAATTAGACTGGCATGAGATGTGCGGTCTCAATTGCTGTTCTCTGCCCTGCCACTCTGGCCTCTGCTTCAAATCCCAGCAATCATCTAACTTTTCTCTAATTTAATGGGTGACAAAATTTAACAGGTTTTTAATGCCTTGAAGCTATCCTTGAAAGGTGTCAGAATGAGTAGGAAAATATTACTTTAACCCCTGGACAATTAAGGATGACTTACAGCTGTCTCATTCATGGGCCTGGGAGGATTTAAAAGCAACATTGTGAAGACAGAGCAGAAAAAATATATTGCCATGATAGGTTTAAGCCATAGCTTGGTGCAAGTGAGCAAAAGTCCTTCAGCCGAATGCATCTAGCCTCCCCTGCCTGCTCTAACTACCTGAGGCTCTTCAGGAGTAAGGCTGAGGGTCCTTTCCAGCCATGCAACCTTTGGTGTATTTAGCTGAAGATGCTAGAGACTGATAGGACCAACTGCATGTAAAAATATTTGCTCTATATCTGAATTACAGTTCTTTTGCAGGGGCATAGGAGGCAGGATCCACCTTGAAGCCTCTTTCTTAAATTTTTCCATTTTCCATGGATTGTCCTCCAAACATAACTCTGTTCTTCTCTTACAGCACTTGTTTCTTTCTTTCACTCAATTTGATGCTGTGCCCAGTTTATCCAGCTTTTGCTGATTCAGGGAGTTTTTAGATGGTTCTTTGCTCCCCTCAGAATCCCAAAGATGGCTCTGGAATCTCTTTTGTACGGTCAGGTCATTCCTTGTAACCAAAGACCATTTACTCCAGAAAGGCGCATTTTCTTTTTTAAGTTAAGTGAAATCTGATAGAACCAGAATAAAATGTTTATGAAAACAGGGCAATGCAAATTAAAGTATATTAACATTATACTTAATGTTTACATTTGTTCATTTTTGGGAGAGAGTGGGTAAACATATTTGAAAAAATAAGAGATTTTGCAATGCAAAAAAGATGCAGTCCCTCTTATTTTTATTTTCTCATAATGTTTCTAGGTGTTTTCTCATAATGTTTTCTCATAATGTTTCTAGACTGGAAGTAAAGACAAGCTACTATTTTGCCTTGTAAGATACTATTTTGCCATTTAAATAAAAGAAACTAAATGAACGAATGAAAGAAAATCAGATGTGGTCTGTAAGGGGATGTGTGAAGGCAGACTGGCACATGTGGGCATCACAGAGGGACCAGGTTTTACTGCATACTGTATATGGAAAAAGGATTAGCTAAATTTGAATAATCCATATAAACTTAAAAAATATATATTTATCGACACTATTACTAATAAAAGGGGGTTGCAGTATGTTTAAGTAGTTTTGTCTGTGATTATAGAACTGTGGTGTTAATGGAATAATACTTATGCTTGATGACTGAGTTTTAAGAGGCAGAGTTCCTTCCAGAATATTTATTTGTCCTCTAATGTTCATCCTTGGTCCTTATGCAGGTGTCTCCAATTTCTCTAAGCTGGGCAACAGTCCAAATAGTCTGTGAGTAGTACTAATGATGATATGGGCTCTGAGCAGCTGCTCATCAAGATGACCTTCAGTCCGTTGCAGCCTATATTTTCAGCATCACTTATGAGGCCAACAGAATTTGGGACAGGAGAATTGGTTCACCATTTGGGTCCTTCCTCTGAGAAGTCCAATCTCATGTCTAACATGAGCTTGTAGGCTCCCAAGCCTTCCAGTAGGCTCTGGTTAATGGGTTCTTTATTACATGCATGTTATGATTATTTGGAGCTACGTCAGGATGCAAGAAAACTCCTGAGAGTCCATAATATGTAGTTTGAGACTAGTCACTGGGTTATATTCATCCTTGCTTCTTATAAGGAAATCCCACCCTATTCAGTTTTGCTGTTTTCCAGGATTATTACTGTGCTTATTGTCACTGTTGTAACTGCCAATAAACTTAAAAAGTCTATAAAGCATTTATAAAGCATCTGCATATTTCTAAGCACTTTACAGATACAAAAATATTAGTTCTGCTAAAGAGTTGCAGTATGTAGTATAGGAAAGGAAAAAAGAATGGGGATGTTAGAGGGAAGACAGTATATTGGAGCAACTGAAGCTTTACTAGATGATGGATGGATACAGATTGATCTCCCTCTTAGCAGTTGAGTGGTAATATTATAAAAAGTATTAAAAAGAAAAAAGTAGTAGATTTGCATAATATCTGCATGAGGTAGTAAGTATACTGATGTAATGGGCAGTAGCAATGACCTTGGGCAGGAACAGGAGGGTGAGCTGCAACCAAGACAACGGTCAGACAAAAGAAATTTGAGTCCAAAGCAGAATTGTAATTGAGTGAGCGACTCAGACTTGACCCTCCCTAGTTCTCTTGAACATAGAGGGAGGAAGGAGGAAGCATATTTAGACTTGCAAGATTCTGTTCCTGTAACCTTATAATAAAAGTAGTTTTAGCAGTCATAACTTTGGTTTCCTAGTCTGGTCTAGATTGAAGGGTTGACATCTGCTCAGTCTACTGCCCAAATCAGAAATACCCATTGGGGGAGGGGGGGGATAAAAAAAGGCAAAGCCATGGTTGAAACCCTGGTCCTTATTACATGTGTCACAATGCACAAAAAAAGAGGTGGGGCATTGATTGTATGACTTCAGCCATCATCTTGCCTTTTTTGACTCTCCCCAATAGATGCTGAAATGCTAAGTTTTGACAGACAATTTCAAGGCTCTTTCGTGTATGCTAAGAGTGAATGAGATATCAACTCACTGATCCACCTGACATGGAACTACAGTGAGGACACTGGGATGTCATTCAGAGTGGAGAAGTGTGGCAGGGTGATATTAAAGAGAGGGAAGGTAGTTAAGACTGATGGAGTGGAACTACCAGTGGGCCACATAGCAGACATAGAGACCAGCTACAAATACCTTGATATCCCACAGTCACATGGGAACCATGATGAGGAGGCAAGGAAGACAGCAATATCCAAATACCACTGAAGGATAAGACAGGTCCTGAAGAGCCAGCTCAATGGGAAGAACAAGATCCATGCCATCAACATGTATGCCCTGCCAGTCATCAGATACCTTGCCGGTATAGTGAGCTGGCCAAAGGAAGACATGGAGGCTGCTGATGTGAAGACCCAGAAGCACCTGACAATGCACGGAGGTTTCCACCCCATGTCAACACCCAGAGATTGTACATCAGCCGCAAAGAGGGCAGGCAGGGTCTGATGAGTGTCAAAGCCACTGTCCTGGACGAAACCCGGAGCATCCAGGAGTACATCACTAAGATGGCACCCAAAGATGAGCTGCTGAGAGAATGCCTGAGGCAGCAGCAGACAGGGGAGGAAGTTCAAGTGGAGGAAGTACCATGGCACGACAAGCTCCTGCATGGGATGTACCATCGACAGATAGCTGAGGTGGCTGACACTGGGAAATCCTATCAGTGGCTGGAAAGGGCTGGACTAAAAGACAGCACTGAGGCACTGATCATAGCAGCACAAGAACAGGCACTAAGCACCAGATCCATAGAAGCAGGGGTCTACCACACTAGACAGGACCCAAGGTGCAGATTGTGCAAAGAGGCCTCAGAGACAGTCCAACACATAGTGGCAGGGTGTAAGATGGAGGCAGGAACAGCATACACTGAACAGCACAACCACATAGCTGGCATTGTGTACAGGAACATCTGCACAATGTATGGGCTAGACCCCCCCCCCCAAGTCCAGATGGGAGATTCCATAGAAGGTCATGGAGAGTAACAGGGCTAAGATCCTGTGGGACTTCCAGATCCAGACGGACAGGCAGGTACTGGCCAATCAACCAGACATCGTGGTAGTAGACAAAGACCCGAAGACAGCAGTAGTGATAGATATAGCAATGCCGAGTGACAGCAACATCAGGAAGAAGGAGCATGAGAAGCTGGAGAAGTACCAGGGCCTGAAGGAAGAACTAGAGAGGATGTGGAAAGTAAAGGCCAAAGTGGTTCCAGTGGTGGTAGGAGCACTCGGGGCCATGACTCCTAAGCTGGGAGAGTGGCTCCAACAGATCCCAGGAACAACATCCGAGCTCTCTGTCCAGAAGAGTGCAGTGCTAGGAACAGCTAAGATACTGCGCAGAACCCTCAAACTCCCAGGCCTCTGGTAGAAGACCCGAGATTGAGGAAGACATGTACCACCCATAGGGATGAGAGGGGAATATTATTGATAATATAGTGTATCGATAATGTAATATATAATATTGATTGTATAAGCATTATACTATTATATTAAAATAAATATAAAATATATAAATATATATAAATATAAAATATATAAATCATATATGTGTTATAATATATTAATATATGTGTTATAAATATATTTATGTACAGTACAAAAAAGCAATATTGTTTTATCTATACAATGCAGCAGATTTAGACTGGACTATGTAAGGTCTCCACAGAGGGGACATCTTCAGAGAGAGGACTGATGGCCCTTCTAATAGAAGGATTTAAAGAGAGTGCATATAGCGTTAAGTTGTTTAGATAGTTTACAAGATTAAATAGTCTAAATTAAAATAACATTTTTTAAAAAATGAAGCAAATATTGCATGACTATAGATCAGTATTTCTCAGCCTTGGCAGCTTTCAGATGTATGGACTTTAATTCCCAGAATTCCTCAGCTAGCCAGCTGACTAGGGAATTCTGGGAGTTGAAATCCACAGACCTTAAAGTTGCTGAGGTTCAGAAATACTGCTGTAGAGGGCTCCCTCCCTTTCTGGTAACACTCTGGCAGGGCTGTGTTATTGGGCTTTGCAGCATGGCTTTATGCAGTGCTGAACGGCTAAATGTGACCTAAGCCAAGTCTTTCCTATTGTATCCTGACCTACAATGATGCGAGCTCATTAAAAGGGGCAGCCTGAAAGTAAGAAAAATGAGAGGAAGCAACAGGAAGCAACAGTGACCTCTGCTGAAATGCTTCGGCTAGGTGCTAATGGTGGTCCGCTGGGACCCCTCCCCAAACCCTGCCTAGATGGCCTCTAGTCCTAGCTGTCCTGGGTGATCTGTTCCTTCCTGCTGCAGTGCGGTTCATCATGAGAAAACAGGCCCCAAGGAGCACTAAGGAGGGAAATCTGCCAGCGAGCGCCAGGCATCCTCTGTGCTTCTGATTTTACTGTCTCTGGAAGAGTGGTGGTGGTGGTGGCGGTGGCCAATCTATACTGTGATTGCCACAATGATTAGACGAGATGTTTTTGCAATGCATTCAATAGCTAGCCCTGGATTACTGTCAAGCACAATAGTAGCAGCTTTCTACTGGCAGAAAAAGGGATTGATCTTCCAGCCAGACAAAGGCACTTTGCTCACCAGCATCCAGAATGATGCCATGCAGTCAAAAGTATAGTCCTAGCTCTTCATACTCCACATCTGGGGAGACCCCACCTAAAGCCAGTCCTGCTATTTAAATATTCTCCGAACAATGCTGCCAGTTGTGGAGGCTGGAAGAGAAAAAGGAAACAGTCGTGATCAAAGGGGAATCATTCTGCAGTCAGGCAACCGCGAGGAGCAAGGCAAGGGGTTAGTGTGGGCCCCCTTTTTTCCATTTGAGAAAGGCTGATTTGCAGACAGAAGAAAAATGAAACCGAAATGTTGTGACAATGAAAAGCAACAATGGATTGAATTGCAATATCAAGAATTTCCCACGGGGAGACAGCTATTTCCACCCAGCAAAGTTTCTCTTGCCAGCTGTCTCTCTCTCCCCCAGCATTTCTATGCAGCTATTTCTGACAGCCCTCGTTCTTTGCAGTTTATATCCAGACAGAGCGTTTTACCCACCCAGCTTACTGCATTGCACCACCGAGTTAGTGAAGACATCATTCTCATCAGAATGCTCTCCTAATCCACCTCTCAGATCTACTTGTCTTTCTCTTTCCAGCAATTAGGCTTAAATACCCTGCACCAGAAGCACCCACTCCCACCTCCCAGGGGGCTTCTTATGGCTTTTAAGATGACAGATCACATTTACAAATTACTCTCTCACATGCAGACAGACCAGTTTTTAGTGATCTGGTCTTGATTTGTAACACGGTTGTGAACTGGAAATATGTTCATTCCACCCACCAGCTATAGCCTCTCAAGGGCTGGTCTCGTCCTCCTCTTGTATGCTATAAGAAACTCAAATTTCATGTCACCCCCCCTTTTTTTTAAACAGCAAGAGCCAAAGAAAGCCAAGCCTGTTTCCCCAGTGCCTGGGTCCCTAAAAGGTCACTTAATGAAAATATTAATAAGTGCTTGTTGAACCAAAATTAGACAGTAATTTTTCAAGAGATGCTTATGAACTCCGGCTGCCCAAGTCTTCGGGCCACAAGAGAAGCTAACTCCCAACCCAGCTATCTGCTGTTTTCTACCACCAGGAGAGCTGTGCCAAGGGGGCGTGTATCTCGACTATCCTCTTGCTTTTCAGTCAGCCATAAAACATTAACATGCTTCAGGTTATCCACTGCAGTGTTTCCATTACATTATTCCAGTTTTACATTGTCAGCCAACATTTTTAGAGTTTAAAAAATTGTATAAGGATTGTTCTTTCCTGATTAGCAGTTAAACTAAGGCAGATGTGCCATCAGTTCCAGGGTGTTTAATTTGCACACCAAATTCTACATATAGGGAAGCTGTGCTTTTCTTTTCTACAATCAAACCTACTTAAATGAGAGCTGGTGAGTGTAGTGCTGACCTGGACTCCTTGGAAAGTCATATTGGACTTGCATGTAACTGTCAGCTCATAGAGGATCATTACTTAACCTTAACCCTAACCCTAACCCTGTGACCCTAAAGGAAGTTTGCAAGTCCTCAGAGATAATGAGAACAGATCTACAATGGCTACTGTAGCTCAACATATCTCCATGATGCAAATAGTTTACATGGACTTCTAACAGTAGTGGCAGGGATTGAGAGCAAAGCACTTCTAGAAGCTGATACATCAATGATAAAATATGAAAAGACAACACTGTAACTCTTGGAGTAAACACTTCTGTAATAACCTTGCCTTTCACCATACCTTTACACCCCAAATCTAAGATTTTCTACTCCCTGTTCATTGTCCCTTCTTTTTAATTGCTTTATTTAGCCATCCATCTATCTTAGTGATACACAACATAATTGAACATAAAAAGTTACTCACAGTAAGTAATTAGAAAAATTAAGATAAATATCTTTATTAATACCAGAGCAACAGACAAAAAGAGTTGATCCAGCTAATAGCATCCCCCATTAAACCACATAAGTCCTCTGGAAGAGCTCTGTTTTGACCAACTTCCAGAAGCTAATTTTTAGACCTTCAGTAGCTGTCTGGGCTTAAAGTGGTTTTCCCTAAGCAAGAATCTTGCAAAGTTCTCTTTAGCAAGATTTATTAAGATGAAAAAAGTAATTTACAAGAATTCCAGCAAGTGAGTTATTTTCAATTTAGAGCAAATGTATCTATGTTTACATTAGGATGGAGATTTTCTGAGTCTTTTTCAAAATGTAATGGTGCAACAGAAAGGAGATGGGCTAAACCATGTAGCACCTTATAGATTAAAACTGGCACTTCAAATTGCAGCCAATTAGCAGCCAGTACAAGACCCACCATGCTGGTATGATGTGGTATGTTGCCTAATGCCATTTAAGAGGCGATCCACTGCATTCTGTACCAACTGTAGTTTTTGAGTGGTCTTTAAAGGCAGACTTGCCACATAGTTGGCAAAACCAAGGAAGCAAGAATGACAAAGATTTCAGGAAGATAACTTTAATGCTAGTCTGGCATCAATACAGAAAAAAAATTGTATTCCCAGACATAATTATAGAGAGTTAATTAAGATATAGTCTTTTGAAACATTTTCTTCCCATGTTTCTCACAGCTGGAGTCAATTGCCTCTTCTCAAATAAACCAAATACCTCATCCCCCACTTTCCCATACAGCCCCACACAGAGCACTTTGCAGAAATTCAATCAAATGGTGATAAAGACATGAATTACTGTAGCCAGCTTCTCTAGGTCCAGATTGTGCCATAGTCTTGGGCAAAGACTCTCCTTGCCACAGCATCTACCTGCCCATCGAGCAACAGCTGTGAGTCCAAGAGGACCCCTAAGTCATGGTCTGCTTTCTCAGGGGCAGTGCTACCCCCTTGAGAGGCAACAATGGAGCAGCCAGAAAGCACCTCTATGTTGCTTAGGTTCACCTTCAGCCTGATTTGTCTCATCCATGCCCCAATAGCCTCCAAATGCCAGGTCAAGACTTTGACAGCTTCACTGATTCAGCCCAGGATGGTGATGAATATCAGCATAATGAAGATATCACCCTGCAAGGCAGCAGATGACCTCTCCCAATTGCTTCATGTAGATATTAAAAAGTAAGGGGGAGAGAACTGATTCCAGTGGTGCTCCACATTTGTGTGGCCTTGGGACAACCTCTCTTCCCCCTCATTGTCTGGACCTGCCCACTGAGGAAATAATTGAACCACTGCAGAACAGTGCCCCCAATCTACCACACCCACAGGTTGTTATCTATTAGTGCAACCAATACTGTCTTTATCCCATGCCGAGGTACAATCTTGACTGAAAGGAGTCTAGATAACCTGCTGAATCTATGGCACTCTGTAGTTGGTTGTCTGCCACCCTTTCAACAATCTTTACCAAAAAGGAAAGGATAGAGACTAGGTGATAGTTGTCAAGTATGCATTGTGTCTCCTTTTTAAAATCACAAGTTAAATGTTTCTAAGGAGTACTAGTATGATTACCAGGAAGTGGGACCATGCCATACATTAGGTTGTGCAACTTTATGCTATGATGCTTTTGGCATCTCTACCTTAGTCATGTACAGTTGGAGAAAGGGAAGCTAAATCCAGCCCAGTCTTCTCAGACACAATGCCTGAAACATGTGCTGGATTACAAACCTTATCATTCCCATCAACAAGGTCAATAGGCATGTTGGTTGGGAAGAAGGAACTTGTAGTACTCTTTTGGGGAACCCATTTGGGAAACTGGCACACATCATAAATAACTGTGCACATATGCTTCTTTTGGTGCTGCAACAGCAGGGGATCAGGCTTACAGTTTCTATGGAAGTCTATCTGCACTGAAATCCATGTGTTTAGGCCATTCTTTGCAGACATCTGTACTAAAACTGTATTTCTTTATGCTGAAGTCAATCAGGTAATGCAAGGATGGAATCCTTGATTGTTAGCCCTACAGGTCATGCTCCTATATTTGCATATTTTTCTCATCTCTGCCCCCATAAAGCTTGGAGCAGGAATCACAGAGGTTTCCAGTACCAATTTCTTTGGAATTAATATCATTCATGCTCTTAATCCAGACAAAATCACTGGCAAAAGGGTTGCATTCAAGTTTTCTCCCCCTTGTCCACTCTTCTCTTTAGATAAGATTCATTGTTGTTTTCTCAACGTTTAATGCAATTGTGGCCCTGAGCATTCAGATGTGGACTGCCAAAGTATTCTTGAGTTATAGAGTGATCTGGTTTTACTAAACTCTTTCATTTCTGCCCTTCCTTTTTTCCTTCTTCTGATGCCATTACTTATTGAGCAGGCATAATTCAAATGTTCAGTTGTCCCCAAGACAAATCCAACCTTTTGTGTTCATGTAAAATATAATTACTTGCAAGAAACCATTTGAATAATAAAGTTAACAGACTTACAGGAAGAGCAGGTCTTTGGGGCCAACTCTTAGTTCCAAAGCAGGATCCTTTTTATCAAATCTTAAGAGATATCTGTTTAGAAGCAAACCTTATTGAATTAAATTGAAATGTGTTGGTTTATGTTATCTGGTTACAACAGATCTGGTTACAGCAGATTGCTCCAGCTTAATGTGATCCTGCATACAGAGCTGGACATAAATGAATGTTAAAATAGGCAGTAGAGCACAAATGTGGATGCATGTTTTTAAATATGGGCTCATCTTTAATCAATTTCATTTTAATCAGTCCTTCTGTGGTTACATCTTACAGGGTATTAAATATTCAGATGATAATTTTCATAATCATGCAGATGTACAATCATGCATAATTAAGGATTGTATTTCTACACACACACCTTTTTCCAAATTGCTGTTTAGATTCTCAGCTAGCTAAGACTACCATATCACCTTGGCGGCAAAAATCCAGTTGATCACTAGATAGCAGCAAAGAGATAAAAAAAAAAAAGTAACCCAAGGTGGTGTATGCAATGTTCCCCCCTCCCATTTTCCCTACAGCAACAACCCTGTTAGGCTGACTGGGCTGAGAAAGAGAGAATGAATGGCCAAAGTCACTTCTGCGGTTGAGAGTGGAGTAGATCCTGGGTCCAATAGCTTCATTTCTATACCACACTGGAATTGTCTGCTGAAAATTCATCAGGCCATTTTACTAAGCTCTTTCTAGTAGTTAGCAAAGACCTTTTTGGCCTTATTTATAGGGTTTGGATCCCTAATTGCCTGATTTGATCTTCCCTCTGCTTGTTTTATTTCATTGTGACCAGTTTCAGAATGTGGCATTCAGATTTTGATGCCATATAACATTGTATAAGAATCCTTAGGACCAGAAATGGGGAATCTTTATTCCCCAATGAATGCCTTCTGCATTTGATGGCTTTACTCTGCATTGCTCCTGGCTACCATAATCAGGTAGTTGTAGTCAATTTCCTGGCCAACTTATAGTAGAAGCCTGGCTTATTCTGTTAAGGGCTACATGCCCTAATATAATTGATGGGGAGCTGCGTGTTACTTATCAGTTGAGCAAGAGCTAAAAGTGGGAATGGGGACAATTCTTCTGTCTCTATCCTCCTAGACAGTAGGAAGAAGAGTGGCTTTTCTGAAGTGACCATTTCCAGAGACTTCTGCCCTCCTTGACTTCTTTATCCATTTTGTCTTCCTTTCCTACTTCCTCCTTGCCAGAGGTCTATACTGATGGCCCATAGAGAAAGCTTTCCCCTACTTTCCACTGCCCTTTCTGCAGCGACTCCCTTCTGCTCATATTCTCACTCTGCCTATCTTCTTCCTTCAGGTCTCCCCCACTGCCAGTAGGTAACTTTGGCAGAGTACCATGCCAAAGTTGGTGAATGGGCACAGTCATCCTTGGGGTGCAAGTTCCCATTCCTGCTTTAGAAAAACTGAAAAGAACAAAAGCAAACACCTGACTGATTTCCAAAGGAGAGGAATTGCACACTTTCAGAATGTATAATCTCCTTTAGAGGGGAATCGAAATCCTCTTCATTCTTATCTAAATGAAATCCCACTGGTCACTTTGGTCACTCAAATATTAATTTGAGAAGCTTGAGATCTGACACCATTAAAAAACAAAAAAATCCTCCTCCAAGATTCTATACAAATCATGTCAGGGAAAAAATGACCGCTGACAAATGCTTGCAAAGAACTAAAGGCACAGGCTCAAAGTGCTGAGAGGAACTCTATCATTAATTGGACAAGAGCCTCAGAGCTAAAAAATGAAATAAAATTTAAAAAGGAGTATTGCCTATGGCAGAAAAAAAAAAATAGAACTCTCAACCTGAACTGTGAAGAAAGATGCAAAGAAGGAAGAACGTAGAACTGAACTGCATGTAAGTGATGTCAAATGAGCCAAAGTGAATGACTTCTGGCTTGTTAATATGATATTGCATTAGCAGCTGGGCTTTGAAGAAAATGTTTATGAATGAAAAGAGTGGAAAAAAATATGTTTGTGGTTTATTCCCCCAAAGAATTTGGATATCTACATTCATTATTGTTCAACCACTTCTGACTCTTTGTGACTCAGTGGACAGGAGTTTGCCATAGTGGTGGTCAGTAACTGCTTCTTTGACATCTTGAGTTTTTAAAAGCTCATGCTTTTTCCAAGTATCAAAAATGCCTTCTCCAAAGTCTCTGGCTTCCACATTGTGTCCAAAATATTTATGCTTCTCCTCATTATTAGTGTTTTCAGTGAACAATTCACCTTACAGGGATGTTGTTGTGGGGAAAATAGGAGGAGGAAGGAGTATTAGGTATGCTCACTGCCTTGAATTATTTATAAAAATAAGAAAAGTGGGATAAAAAAAATCTTTAAAAAAAACCCTGTTTTTATTTAATTTAGTACAGTTGGCCCTCAGCTAATAACCACTTGTTCAGCGATTGTTCAAACTTACAACGGTGCTGAACGAGTGGTACTTACAACTAGTCCTCAGAGTTCCAGCCTTTGCGGTGCCCCTGTGGTTACATGATCACGATCTGAATGCTCAGCCACTGGCCTGGATTTCCGACTGTCGTATGTCCCATGGTCATCTGATCATGATTTGCAACCTTCCCTGCTGGCTTCCCACAAGCAAAGTCAGTGGGGAAGCTGACAGGAAGTTGGAAGTCGCAATCACGTGAGGTCCTTGCTTAATGACCCACGGTGATTAGCTTAATGACAGTAACTGGGGACTGCTGGAACAGCTGTCACTAAACAGCGTGGTCACATGACATTGTGCTTTATGACTGCATTTCTTAGCAATGGAAATTCTGATCCCAATTGCTGTAGTTAAGCAAGTACTATCTGTATTTAATCATTTCTTATTCTTATGGTCCAAGATACTCTTGGCAATTTTCTTCAGTTCAAAGACATCAATTTTTCTTCATTCAGCCTTTCTGGTGTTCCAGCTTTCATAGCCATATGCTGAGACTCGTAAGACTGTGACCTTGACAATACTTACCTTTCTTGGCAGACTGAAGTTTCTATGATTTAATATTTTGTCTAGATTTGTCATAGTTGTTCTCCCAAGAAGCAGACATCTCTTTATTTCAAGGTTACGGTCATCATCCTTGTAGATTTTTGAGCCCAGGAGGATAAAGTCTGTTAGTACTTCCCCTAATTTGCACTGACATTATATTTTTTTAAAATATTGAGCATCGGAACAGCTTTTGAACACTCCTCTTTTACCTTCAACAAAAGTTAATGTTTCCTCACTTACAGCCACTAAAGTGATATTTTCAGCATGTTCTTAACATTTCTTCCAGCAATTTTAATTCGAACTTGTGTTTCTTCTAGTCCAGCATTTTTCATAATAAATTTTGCATATAAGTTAAACAAGTAGGGTCACAGGATATGATCTTGATACGCTCCTTTCCTATTTTTGAAGCATTTAGTTGTTCCATATTCCATTCTAACTTCTGCTTCTTGGTCAGCATACACAATCTTCAATATCCAGATAAGTTACACCCATCTCTAATCAATAAAGTCTAATCAACAAAACAAAAATAAACGTATTTTTGGAATTTTCTTGCCTCTTACACTTTACTTAGGTTAGGACTAAAGAAAATGCCACAGAAGAGTATATTCTCCTGAATTTTTCATTAGCTGATGGTACAAAATCTGCTAGCCTGACAAGGTGTTCTGGGGAACTTGAAAGCTTATGTGCATTTTGGTTGGCCTTAGAAAAAACTATTTGCATTTCTATGTGACCAACTGAATTAAAATATAGAAGGGAATGGACATGTGGTTGATAAGAGCATAATAAAAATATGAATTTGGGTGTGCCACTAAGTTAGTGGCACAAAATCAGTCTTGCAGATGGAAAATCCCAGTTTCAGTACCTGTCATCTCCAGCTAAAAAAAATAAAAAATAAACAGCAGAGGAGATGGAAAAGTCAGAAGTCAAGTGATGGGTTGTTCATTTATGAGAAAGCAATGACACAAGAGGTGACCTGAGTTTTACTAAGATCAGCTTGGACTCGACTCTGACTTCGAACAAAAAGAAATTTTAACATGTTACAAGGAACATTCACCCCATTATATGAATAGGTTCAATTTTTGGTAAATAGCAATTTCCTCACACGCTCTCTTTCTAAATAAAATAACAGATTAATGCAACATAATGTGTTCAATTAGTCTGCCCAGCTCTTGATTACATAGCCATTCCATGTAACTCAGATAAGTAGCATCTGGATATCTTTTGTCTCTCTCAGTTGGTACTGGCCTTTCTGAGTTTTTTGCTGATAATGCTTGGGAATGTTCTCTGTTTTTATTTTTGACTGGAACTGGAAGAAGGTGCCTTTGATTACATTAAAAAAATGTTCTGATTACGTTTTGATGAAGAGGATCATGATGAGCTTTTCAATATCACTTTGGCTGGACAAATATTACTATTTCGGACTGATCTTTGATTCTGACACTTTTGTCTGGTAAGAGTAGATAAAGAGACATGGTTCTGTCATTGTGGAGATAATTGCCTGTGTGTGTTTTGGGGAGTCTTTTGCTCAATACTGCAGAGTTTTTATAGGGCCTCCATGAATCTACAATGGAAAGACATGTCACTATGTTTCTCCCAAACAAAAGCTCAGCTGGGGACCTCCAATATTGCAAAGGAGATCCCCATAAGAAGATAAGGATCTTCTTTAGCATTTCTAGCCTTTCTTAGAGAATCCTTACCCCATCTTCTGAAAGTCCATTTGACTGTGGGTAAGTGGGACTTGCTTTACTTGTTTAAATCCATATACTGTGGCAAAAGTCTTCAACTTAACACTTACAAATTGTGGTCCATTATCTGTTACAGCTTGTGGTATACCATGTCTAGCAAATTTCCTCCCTAGCATTTTCCCACACGTGCAGAGTCTGCTTCCCCCCCCCCCCCCCCATCAACCAATGTTGATCCATTGGTTGTGACCGGAATTCTACTGATTGCTTTGTTGCCCAAGCCTGATGTCGTGTATGCCATGTCTAGCAAATACAGTTTTGGTATGTTTAATAATTGTTTGCACTACTAAGTCCTCTAGTTGCGTTATTTCTAGATAGTTTTGAAAAGTCATCTATTATCACAACATAGTCTTAATCATATGGTATGAACAAGTCAATGCCTACCTTTTCCCACTGAGCCAAAGGAAAACCCTTACAGGTTGCTCTGGTAAGCTGTGATATGTCGACAGACCTTACACTGAACAATTCATGCTTCATTTTTGGAGTTCATGGTAAGCCAGTACAGAATGTCTTTAGCACATCTCTTGGACTTCTCAATCTCTGCAAGATTTTCATGTAGGTGAGCTAAAATCATGAGCTGCAATGAATGAGGTATGATGATGTAGTGACTTTATATTCCCAAATCTCAAACAAGAGAGACCAAAATTGTCTATGGTTTGTATGCTATACATGTCTTTGGATTACCTCATAACCCCCCCCCCCAAAAAAAACCTTCATTTGTTTTTGTGGCCCATCCAACTTGTTGCCACATGCGATAGATCATGGATGTTTTGCTTTGTATCATTCACATGAATTTCATGATCATCGTCCTCTTTGATATGTGCCAGTTGATCTCACTGTATGGTTAAGGTAAACTGAATCTTTACCTGGTTTAAAAATGAGCTGAAAGTCATACCACTGAAATGCTGAAAAGTTGCTGTATTCTGGGCAGAGTGTTAATTTCAGTATGGTGATCAGATGTTTATGATTGGAATGCACAGTAAACCTTCTTCCAGAAAAATAGAGATGAAACTGATTGCATCCAAACAGCAATGCAAATATCTCTTTTTCTATTTGAGCATACATTTGCTCCATACATTTGTTCCATGAGGGTCAATGCACATGATGCATACACAACAGGCAGCCTTGACCTATCAAGTTTATGGAATAAAATAGCACCCAAGCTATCCTCGGAAACCTCTGCGGACACTTTAGAAGAATCATAAAATTGCAAAACAAGTGCTGTGCTCAGAATATTATTTATGTAATTTAGGTCCTTTTCATGTGCTGAAGTTCAATGCCAGATGGCATCTTTGCAAAGTAATGTCTTCAGATTTGTAGTGTGGGCAACCAGGCTAGGAATGAATTTACCATTCCTTTGAACTTCTTTCTCACATGTCAGTTTTGGCATCTCTGTCATTGCCTTTACTTTAGCTTAGCCTGGTTTGATGCATATTTTGTTAAGGACTTCTCCCAGATATTGTATTTCTTGAATTTTAAAATAACATTTATTTGTGCTCAATTTAATAATTGAGGACCTAACTTATTCTTGCACCAATTTTAATTGGTATCATATTTATTTATTTCTTTAAGAGGCTTATATGGCCGCTGATCTTATGAACCATAATTCTAGATGGCTCACAGCAACAGTAACAAGAGTAACAAGAACATTAAAAAAACACTAAAGCATCACCATTGGCCTGACACATTGGCCAATGAGCTTCCATTCTGCTTGTGGTCTGAGAGCTTTTATTTTTTTTTAAATGTTTTTGAGGCTTTTTCTCAGCTAACACCAAAGAGGGCTAATAACTGCTCAGTAATGCTGCAGCTGGTCTGGCCTTGTGCTGACTTCTATGGTTTAACAGTGTACTGTAGTAATATTCACATTTTCTTCTTTTTAACAAGCTAGCAGAAGTTGAGAGGGTAGTTCCCAAAGCTGTAGCTCTAACAAGCCATCACTGCTACACAGGAACTCACTTTCACTTCTGACACAATGTGTTTGTCACTTATGAGGAGTAATGACAAAAGAGGTAAACTGAATACAGGGATATCTTTTTTTTTTAAAAAAATCAAGAGTCAAGATAGTGTGACACATGAAAAAAATTGCAGGGCTTCAATTGCATGGTTATGGCCACCTTGACTTTTTTGACATCCTCCCTCCAGATGTTCCTGACTTACTGTGTTTATTGAGATCAGATTAACTCTTATCTGGAGCAAAAAGAACTTAATATATTGCAAGGAACATGCCAATACTCCCCATAACATGGGGAGGTTAAATTTTTGGTAAGTACCATAGGCAGTTTAATCTAAACTGATAAAAAGGGAGCTTTCTATTTTTTTATATGGCTATTGTATATGCCCCAAATTCTGACTCATTAAATGGCAGAGACAGGGAAACCTACTTATATTGACACATTTTAAATGTTTAATAGGTATAAGGACCAAAGATAAATTGTGAAGAAAGAAAGGATGACTGTGAAGATTTACAATACAGGTAGTCCCCAGTTTAAGAATGAGTTCCGCTCCCAAGGTCTGTCTTTAAGCTGAATTTGTATGTAAGCCAGAATTATTGTATAATACTGTATAAGTAATATTGTGTGATTAACTTGAACCATTGTGTATTTAACTTGAATTTTGCTACAATAGACTCCATTCTTAAATATGGGTTGTCTGTAACCTGGGCATTCTTAATCCGGGGACTACCTGTATATAAACCATTGGTTTTTCAGGGAAATGACATTCAGTGCAACATTGCTTCATCCATAACACTGAGTGGCTGTGGGTTATAAGGCCCCCTCCACCCATTCTAGAGATTTCCCATCTTCAACTCTGCATGGAGGTGCACTTCCTCAGCCAGAGTTAGTGTACAATTTAAGAGTCCTCCTGGCCCCTTGGCAGCCGTAGCCAGGGTGGCTTTTACACAGCTTCTCTTGTGTGCCAATAATGCCCATTTCTGGATCAGGAGGCCTTGCTCACAGGGACTCATGCTTTAGTTGTGTCCTGTTTGGATTACTGTAATGCACACTACATGGGGCTGCCCTTGAAGAGCACTTGGAAGCTGCATCTGGTCTAGAATGGAACAGTGTGGACAGTTTTTGGGGTTTCTTGTTTTGCCCATGGGAAACTGCACTGGTTCCAAGTAGGCTTCCAGGTGCAATTCAAGGTGCTGGTTATCATCTATAAAGCCCTACATGGCATAGGGCCAGGATATTTGGGGGACTGCCTTTCTCCCATGGTCTCTGCTTGCCTTACCAGATCTAGCAGAGAGGGTATGCTCCAATTCCCTTCTATCAGTCTCATCTTGTTGGACTCCAGAGCCATGCTTTCTCTCTGGCAGCACCTGACCTATGGAACAACATCCCCTTGGAGACTGAGATGGCCCCAACCCTATTCACCTTTCATAAAACACTGGAGAGCTGGCGGTTTCCCCAGGCGTTTCAGTCAGGAGGACAGGTGAGCTCTGCTGCTGTTGATGTACGTTTGTTTATTTATATTTATTGTGGCCGCCCACTCCAAAAGACTCTGGGCACTGGGAGTTGTATGTTGTGGATTTTGTGCTTTCAATCCTTGTATACTGCCCCAAGTCATCTGTGTGAGATGGGTGGGGGGCATATAAATACATTAATAAAATAAAATAAATTAAAAAAAACATGTTTCAAGTATGTTTCATTTCTAGATAAAGGTGAGTTTTTTAAAAGCAATTTAGGACCACATTTACTTTTTCTGCAACTGCACCGTATTGTTGGCTGATATTCAGTTTATGATCCACCAAAAATCCAGATCCTTTTTGCATATACTGCTGCCCAGTATGGTCTCCCCATCCTATATTGGTGCTCTTGATTTTTCTTACTCAAATGAATGATTTTGTATTTGTCTCTGTTGAAATTCTTGGTGTTGCTTTTCACTGTTCCAGCTTGTTAACATCCTCCTGAGTCCTGATACTGTTCTCTAGGGTATTTGCTTTCCAACCACATTTTTTTGGTAGATGTCAAATTGGACAGTGCAGAACAGACTTGTCTAATTGCTTCATTCAAAATTCTAAGAGTGACTTTGAACTACGTTAATGTCCAACACCTGATTATGCATCCCCTGTACAGATAAACATACACCATCTGCATAATTCAACAGGAAGACCTATTGTGATGCAGTGCTGAGCCGGCATTTTGTTAAGCTTCTCAAGTTAGCTCTTGGACTGCAGTGTTTTCTCCTAACTGATACTGCAGCATGCTTTGCCTCTGATTTAAAACACAAAAGAAAAAAGACAAATGCAAATAGAGCAGTCCCCATCTATTATGTGGGAACAGAACATCTTGCCAAAAGTGTTGACTAAAATATGTTGTGCTAAGGAGAATAGATGCTTTGCCATGGAAGAGGTGGATCAGGTGTGGGCTTCCAAGCAATAGGCAACAGTTTTAGCCTAGGGGCCTCCTCCTAACTTGCAAAGGGCTCTTCAGTGACACAGTTTCATTACCAGAAGGAGTGAAATGAGGTGTGTGTGTAGTTAGCCCTATTACTCCTCTATTTTGGGAGTACTGGGAATTTCAGTCTATCAACATTTGGAGGGAACCAGATTAGAGAAAGTTTGAGCTAGAAACTTTGGAAACTTTTGACTGCTGTGACTTCAGCATCTCACTCTCTCTCTCTCTCTCTCTCTCTTTCATTCTCTTTTTCTCCCTCCCCCCCTCTCTCTCTATAATTTTTATCAAACTTTTGACTGCTGTGAGTTCAGCATCTTTGTGTGTGTGTGTGTGTATACACATATACATATACATTCCTTAAACTCTACTCTCTTCTGTATGTGTGGAGATGATTAAGGATAAAAAAAAAGAAACATATGGAAGACAGAGAAGAGACATAACACCAGTGCAAAGTGCTGCAGGACCTGAGAACAGACCACAGCAATCTCCCAGAACAGGAACCAGTCACCCTCGCAGTAGCAGACATCCAACAGTGGGTCAAGAACACGAAGAGCTGGACAGCATCTGCCCTGGGCATGATGCACACCTACTGGCTGAAGAAACGGAGAGCACAGATGAACCAGCTGCTAGCAACAGGACTGGATAACACAAGGAAGAACAGTGCTGATCAGAAAGACCTCCACAAGGGAACAGCACCATCCAACTACCGGCCAATAACAAAACATGGAAAGTCCTACCAGGCATCATAGCCGCCAAGCTACAGGACCATATGGGCCAGTACACGAGCACAGCTCAGAAGGGCATTGGGAACAACATTTGGGCCAGAGGCCCAAAACACCAGTCTGCTCACTGGTCTCTGCCGTGGTCATTAGCTCCGCTTTCGCAGACCCATCTTCAGTTCGTCATACCTCCCCCAGAAATCATGACTTCAGCATTTTCTAAATCAATTATAAGGAACCTATTTTGTTCTAATGGCGGGGTATTCATAACAATTGATGCACATTTATTTATTTTATTAAATGCATAGGACGCCCAACTCCTAACTACTCTGGACAGCTCACACTTTAAAAAAGCAAGAACCATAAAATTAAAAAAAAAATCAGGTATGTTCAGAAAAAACACATAGCATACCAAAAACCACCACCACCATCACCACAAGGGCACAACATCCACAATTGATGCACATTTATTTATTTTATTAAATGCATAGGACGCCCAACTCCTAACTACTCTGGACAGCTCACACTTTAAAAAAGCAAGAACCATAAAATTAAAAAAAAAATCAGGTATGTTCAGAAAAAACACATAGCATACCAAAAACCACCACCACCATCACCACAAGGGCACAACATCCACCCTACCCCAAGGCCTGGGAAAACAGCCAGATTTTCAAAGATAAGAGCGGGAATAAAACCATTACACCTCTCAGAGGGCTTTCACATCCATTACAATGCTTATTCTCCCATTTTAAAGCAAAAAAGCATACTACCAAAATTCTCTCATGTTGCCACCGAATTCCAGCAGTACAATCTTGGCCAATTTTCCAGGGCTTATGGGGATGGTAGGGGAAAAAGTGAGAAGGGGAATATTTCACTTCTTAGAAGCCTAGCCCTTTCATTACTACCTTTATTTTCTCACTTGTTTGCTGAAAATCATGCGGCTGAAATTTGACTGAGCACAATGAGAGCATGGGGCCTGCATGTGGCTTCTAAGCCAAGTTCCCCCAACCCTGGACCCCAGTATAAGTGTCAGTCCAAAGCATTTCCCACCATTAATTGCACGCTGGATTGGTTTCTAGAAAATGCTACCGAGATGTATTCTGGAACACTGCCTTCATTTCTGTAGCCACTGAGGCTTCAAGAAACAAACTGATGAAAAGACTCACAATAATAAGGAAATTATTGACCCGTGGGTGAGTAAAGGAGAGAATGACCCCTTTTATCTGCCTTTACAGAACCCCCCCCCCCCCCCCCCATTTTGCAGCATAACTGAAACACGTGGCTGCCAAACTGATTTTCTTCTGTCATTTATTCATACTGTGGGTGATACTAACAGTTGATAATGATCTGATTTCAAAGGGCTTTGGTAGGATTCAGAATCTAGGGCAAGCTACTGGCAAAAGACAGCAATCTATGAGTCCTCAAACTCAACAGAGTCTATCAGGCTCAGTAGAGTCCCTCCCAGACACCCGCTCTGTATACTCTAAGTCAGTGTTTCTCAACCTCAACAACCTTAAGCATGCTGGCTAGGGAATTCTGGGAGTTGAAGTCCATGCATCTTAAAGCTGCTGAGGTAGAGAAACACTGCTCTAAGTAAAGGCAAGAGAACAGCCAGTGGCTTTGTTCCCTGCTTGGCTTCAAGTAACAAAGGAAGCAGGTTTGTGGGGGTTAGCACTTTGAAGCAGGAACCCAAATGAGTCAGCTTCCATGTGGAAGTAAGGAACATCCCTTGAGATCCAGACTGATGATATTCTGAAAATCTTTGAAAATCTGGCTGTTTTCCCAGGCCTTGGGGTAGGGTAGATGTTGTGCCCTTGTGGTGATGGTGGTGGTGGTTTTTGGTATGCTATGTGTTTTTTCTGAACATACCTGAGTTTTTTTTTTAATTTTATGGTTCTTGCTTTTTTAAAGTGTGAGCTGTCCAGAGTAGTTAGGAGTTGGGCGTCCTATGCATTTAATAAAATAAATAAATGTGCATCAATTGTTATGAATACCCCGCCATTAGAACAAAATAGGTTCCTTATAATTGATTTAGAAAATGCTGAAGTCATGATTTCTGGGGGAGGTATGACGAACTGAAGATGGGTCTGCGAAAGCGGAGCTAATGACCACGGCAGAGACCAGTGAGCAGACTGGTGTTTTGGGCCTCTGGCCCAAATGTTGTTCCCAATGCCCTTCTGAGCTGTGCTCGTGTACTGGCCCATATGGTCCTGTAGCTTGGCGGCTATGATGCCTGGTAGGACTTTCCATGTTTTGTTATTGGCCGGTAGTTGGATGGTGCTGTTCCCTTGTGGAGGTCTTTCTGATCAGCACTGTTCTTCCTTGTGTTATCCAGTCCTGTTGCTAGCAGCTGGTTCATCTGTGCTCTCCGTTTCTTCAGCCAGTAGGTGTGCATCATGCCCAGGGCAGATGCTGTCCAGCTCTTCGTGTTCTTGACCCACTGTTGGATGTCTGCTACTGCGAGGGTGACTGGTTCCTGTTCTGGGAGATTGCTGTGGTCTGTTCTCAGGTCCTGCAGCACTTTGCACTGGTGTTATGTCTCTTCTCTGTCTTCCATATGTTTCTTTTTTTTTATCCTTAATCATCTCCACACATACAGAAGAGAGTAGAGTTTAAGGAATGTATATGTATATGTGTATACACACACACACACACAAAGATGCTGAACTCCCAGCAGTCAAAAGTTTCCAAAGTTTCTAGCTCAACTGAAATTCCCAGTACTCCCAAAATTCTGGCTGGCTAGGGATGTTAAACTGCATTTTTTTGGATGTTTACTAAACTTACTGTTCTCTCAGAAGCTGTTATTGAAAGAAAAAAAAAAAAAGCAAGCCAGAAAGCCAAAAAGATAACTTTAAAGAGACACAATCATTTATTTGGATATAGTGCTGAATTAAGGTTTTGCATAAAATTCATGGGCCTGAGGTTTATACCCTCCTGATTCCACCTCTGATATAATCATGAGATTCTAAGCTTTTGCTTCCGTTTTCACCTAGCTAGAGCTCAGCATCCAAATCTTAATGTATGGTTAAACTAGTGGTTAAGCCAATCTCTGGTTTATTAAATCAAGTTATCCTCATAGAGCACAGTTTGAAGTTGGTTGATTTGGTAACCTATAAAGATCAGCTTTAGTTTGTCAGGGTTAGTTAAAAATGAAAGAGGAAACTCTTCTTAGGACTGCCTCAGAAGAGGAAATGCATAAATCAAAGTTCATGAAATGGGAATATTTATTCTAGTGTCTTGTCTAAGAACGTGATGATCTGTTTTCCAATAGTTACACACAGGGTCATTGGAGTGGCCAGGCAATTCCAATTTTACTCCTCCCTGCGCTGACCTTGTCTTATCGTTAAGCCATGATTTAAGCAGCCTTACTCTGCTTTTTTCTCTTGAAGGATTTCCGCTCCCCCAGCCCTGTCACTTTTCCTGGGCCCCTTAGAGAAGCAATAAAAAAAATGTCAGTACAGTCATAAAAATGCTTAGAAAGCAGAAGAATGCTGATAACAAGAAGAAGGGCTACTTGGGGGCAAGGAAAGCTGTGGGAAGCAAGGACAAGGGAGATAACAGGAGTAGAAACATCAGACAGTAATAGTTATTCTAACACACAATCTCTGTATTCTTGGTAAAACATTACCTTTGTAGTCCCATCTTCACTATCTCACTACTTCGGACCTCATGGATTACATGCATAATTTGATTTGCTTGTATACTTTGATAAACCTATTCAAGAGGGTTGCGTTCCTGCCACATTTTAGGTTTTCTGTTGCAGTCTCTGGTACCAAATATATGCAAGCTGTGCTTCTATTGACAAGTGTTCTGGTCTCTGTTATTAAACAAACTCATGAAGGAGAAATTTCTCCTACAATTTGGTGTGAAAAGTGGGATTAATGGAACACAGGAGTGGTGGCAGTATCCTTTGCTAAAGTACAAATTGCTCAGGATTATAAACCCCTTTCCATTCTTCAGTGGGCTCATGGTGGGTCACCCAGGTTTTGGAAGGATGCCTCCATTTAATTGCCTCTCCCTTTTTCTGAGTGAAAGTGCCTGCATCTGGTCTCCATTGATGGGAAAGACTAGATCCAGGTGTTTGGCTGGCAGTGGTCAGGTCAGAGGGAGACTGGGGTAGCTCAATTTTCAGGAAAACTGGGAGTGGTTCAGTTTCCAAGAAAAATGGCTGGAGACCCCCATTGATGGTTGACAGTGAGTTGCCCTTGGACCCAGGTGAAGAGATTCCATCTATGGCAGTCTCAGCAACTTTAAGATGTGTGGACTTCAACTCCCAGAATTCCCCAGCCAGTATGGCTGACTGCAGAATTCTGGGAATTGAAGTTCATACAGCTTAAAGTTGCTGAGATTGAGAAACACTGATCTATAGTGATTCAGTATCTCTATGGTTCCCCAGCCATACATACCTCACAAATGGCATGTCTTAGCTAATTCTCTCATGAATTCCAGTTTTTGTTTGTGGGAAACATTGACTTGCAACAGCTACACTTTGGATGAGAGCAGAGTTTTTCAAAACCACATTCTGCAGAATCCTAGGATTTCCTTGATGAGAAAAAAAAAAATCACTTAAATGAAGCCCATTTTCTCTAATAGAGCTTTGTTCTATCAGGGGTTCTGGGAATTATTTCTTTTTAGGCTAACAGATTGCATGGCCTGAAAAGGTTTGAAAATCCTCATCTTAAGCAGTTGAGGAGGCCTTTGGCAGCCCCTGGAAAGTTTGATGAAGAAGCAGCTGTAGCTTGCCGCTCTCCGTCCCCCTCTCTCCATGAATGACCAGGCTCTGCCTCAATATATAAATATGACTTCATCAGATTTCATACATGAATTTGGCTCCAGCAGGACTCTTTGTGTCCCAGATTGGCCAGTGCTCCAAAAATTTACCCAGGTTCACCTGATGAACTTTTAGATGAACCTGACTGCCCTCGACGGGGTCTCAAGACATGACTCCACTGTCTTTGGCCCCAGAAACAGCAGCCTGCCTTCCTTGCATGCTGATACCTTTGGGAAAGATGGCATTTGAAAATGGCTGGTCCAATTGCACCTGCCAGCCTGGGGTCAGCTCCTCACCCCACCAACTTCTGTTGACAGGTGTTCTGATCTCTTTTATTAAAGAAACTCATGAAGGAGAAATTTCTCCTAAACTATATCACAAAATAGCAGCCAACAGAACATTAGAGAAGAGCAAAAGAGAGCCAGGACAATGCATCCTTGGGTCAGGTGTTCTTTCTATCTGCACAAGCAAGAGCTTGGTTCTATTAAAAAAAATCACTAGTGAGGAAAAGCTCACTATTGACCTCCATGGCTCCAACTACTTATATCAGTCAAATATCATGCCCTCTTCCCAGTATTTTCTTAATCAGATCAGCTTCTTAGGCTGCAATCTCCAACAGGGAATTAGCATCAGGTGAGGAATATCAATTCTTTCTTTTGCTTTGATTTCAAACCTCAAAATCCCACTTCTCCAAAAATACACATGCTTCCCTCTGGTTCATTGGGGGAAATATACAAGAATGTGTCCAATTTCTATCACTGATAAAGTTCAAGTATCTGGGAAGGCATCTGGAAACAGAAATCAAGTCGGTGAAGAAGAAGGAGTTATGAAGTGTCTTCTTCTACAACTGTTCCTTTTGTCGATTTTAAGTTTGATACTCCATTTAGTTAAAAGAAAATATTGCACAGCCTGAAGCTAAATTGGTTTGTTTCTTGCATGTCAGCATATATAATTTCAATATGTAACTTACATACTAACTTAATTACTTACTTAACCAACTAATTTGTATGATTCCCACCAGGGTATCAGGTGGTGCCAGATGTATGGAAAATTGGTCATAGTCTTTCTAATTACATACTTGGAAGATTATCCTCCACTCTAGTTTTATCACTATGCTGGTTTATAGGGATGTCCTTCCAGGAAGAGAACTTCAAATTAGGCACCTGTAGGATTCTGAGTACACTGACAGTAGCTTGCATGAAAAGATTTGGCCTGTGAGCCTCCTGATGTGTACTTTAAAATTCCATCTATCATTATTTTGCTCTCATGTGAAGGAAAAAGGGCTTACAAGTTGAAAACAGATACATATAGCTAGTGTTAAATTACCTGCAATGATTTTCTGCAAAGTATGGGAATGAGTTTTGTGAGTAATTTTCTAGCACTGTCTCATTTATTTAAAACATTTATGTGCTGCCTTTCCATCCATCATAATCCTCACGTTATCTGACACTCCACTGTAACAACTTGCTACACAAGTGGCAGAAGATGTCAGCTGTAACTTCATTTGAAAAGTTTAATTTAATGAGCAGGACAAATTCATTTTAAACCCGTGTTGAACAGGATAGGAGAATGACAAAACAGAGTAAGAGGCCAGATCTTGTAACTGCAGCTTTTAAAAAATATTATCTTAACAGCGGGGTTCTATTTTTTAAAAAGCTTTTATTCTAAGGGGAAGAAAAAAGAGAGAAAAAAAGAGAAGGTAAAATAAAAAAAAAATAATACATTGACAATTTACAAAATAGCAGTGTTCTAAAGTCCATGTCTGCCAACCAACATAAGGCACAGCATTTTAAAAACAGAAAATTGTCTGTTTTCTGGAGTCAACCACTTCCTTAATGAACCTTTGCCTATCCACCCCCACCCCCCACCACTCAAAGAAAATTCAGCTAACAGGGAAGCTGCAGAGGCAGGATTTCATTAGCGCATTTTACTGCATTTCTTGGGTTCTAAATAAGAATTATGGGCAATCTCCTATTACTACTAACTTGGTTCAGCAGCACATTCATGTTCAATTTTCCAGAAATGCATTTCTATAGTTCTTTTAGTTCTCAACTTTTCAGTGTGGAGAATGTATTTAAGGGAATGTAGCATTGATTTGCTCTGCATTAGTCACAGTGTGAACCAGGCAACCATTTACTAAAGGATAGCCTAGTTCTTCAAGTAAGAGATAAATTTATAATTGTATTTATAACTGTTGTAAAGAAGATCGGAAGCCACTTCTTTGTATCTTTTTTCTTCCTTTTCTATTTTTTTACCTTTTTTTCCTTTCTTGCACTTTTAGTTTGCTTTCTGATTTCTTTTTCTTTTCTTCTTCTTACGTTATATTAGTTTGTATTCGTTTTTAATCTTCCTTTTTAAAACTTCTAATACAAATACACACACACACACACACACAAATATATATATACACACATACACACATACATACTACAGCCGCTGTAATCCTGGAAATGCTTGGTTACAAAATCAAGAACAGCAGTACATACCCTCCCTGGAAAATGAGGTTGGAGGCTAAGGGCAAGGCAACTGGAAGAGAAGTCAGTCAGCTGGTGGAACTACAGAAGGGTGTGGAGATTAAGGACAAGACTCAGCTACTGAAAAAATACATGGGCCTGACTCCATCTGAAGCCCTAGAGCAGGGGTCCTCAAACTTTTTAAACAGGGGGCCAGTTCACGGTCCCTCAGAATGTTGGGTGGCCGGACTATAGTTTGAAAAAAACATGAGGGTCCCTCCCGCGGAGTTTGAGAGGAGGAGAGCCGCCGGACCCGGCATACCTGTCATGTAGAATAGTCCGGATCTGCGATCTCCCTCCTTGTGCATCGCCTGCAGCTCCCAACACAGCCGCGACACTTCCGCTTCTGACAAACAGCAGCGGCGGCCAATCAGACAGGCGGGCCGGATAAATGACCCTGGTGGGCCGTATCCGGCCCGTGGGCCGTAGTTTGAGAACCCCTGCCCTAGAGACTGCTAAACAAAGGCTCACAGCACTGGCTGATGGGCTAAGGAGATACACTAGAGAAGCAGAGGCCAAGAAGATAAATGCCCTGTTCACCAAAGAACCATCCAAAGAGTACTCCCAACTGCAATGCAACCACACAGTAACAGCAGAGCCACCGGCAGCAGAAATTGGAAGAACTTCCAGCAGATACTGGAAGAACATATGGGAGAAAGAGAAGACACATAACACCAGTGCAAAGTGACTGCAGGACCTGAAAACAGACCACAGCAATCTCCCAGAACAGGAACCAGTCACCCTCACAGTAGCAGACATCCAACAGTGGGTCAAGAACATGAAGAGCTGGACAGCATCTGGCCCAGACATGATCCACATGTACTGGCTAAAGAAACTAACAGCAGTGCATGAACGCCTAGCAGCACAGATGAACCAGCTGCTAGCAGCAGGCTGCCACTCAGACTGGATAACATAAGGAAGGACAGCGCTTATCATGAAAGACCCTCACAAGGAAACAACACCATCCAACTACCGGCCAATAACTTGTCTCCCCACAACATGGAAAGTCCTATCAGGCATCATAGATACCAAGCTACAGGACCATATGGGCCAGTACATGAGCACAGCTCAGAAGGGCATTGGGAACAACACCAGAGGCTCAAAACACCAGTTGCTCATAGATAGACCAGTCACCTGAGACTCAAGGTCTAGGCAGACCAATCTGAGCACAGCCTGGATTGACTACAGGAAAGCCTATGACTCAATGCCACACACATGGATCTATGAATGCCTGGAGCTATACAAAGTCAACAGGACACTAAGGACCTTCCTCAAGAACTCAATGGGACTGTGGAAGACAACATTGGAAATCAACTCAAGACAGCTGACACAAGTGGCCATCAAATGCGGTATATACCAAAGTGATGCACTGTCTCCGCTGCTGTTCTGCATAGGCTTAAACCTCCTCAGCCAGATAAGCACAAGGAATGGATATGCGTACAGGTTCAAGAGTGGAATCACCATCAGCCACCTCCTCTACATGGTTGACATCAAGCTGTATGCTAAAAGTGAATGAGACATCGACTTACTGATCCATCTGACATGGATCTACAGCGAGGATATTGGGATGTCATTTGGACTGGAAAAGTGTGGCTGAATGATAGTAAAGAGAGGGAAGGTATTTAAGACTGAAGAGGTGGAACTACCAGTGGGCCACACAATCCAGATTGCAGGGTAGGTAGCACAGCTTGCTAAGCAGTGACCATTTTTATCCCTCTAGTTCCTTGACATGGTGCAGATGAATAGTGAAATCTGATTGGTACAGACAAATTCCCATATTGGCATATGAAATATTGTTGGCGCTGGCTGGGCTCACATAACCCATAAGCCTGTATAGTATCTTAACAGAATTGCCTCAAGCTACCATTTTACCCTTCTGCTTGCAATGTACAACTCTTTCTCAAAGTTTGGCTATAGCTTTCAGTTCTGTTCTTGCATAGTTTATTGAATTGGTAGGAGGGAGGTCCAGGGATATTAATTTTTTTTCTCTTTCCAGGTTGGGTCTGAGTTGGTATTTAATTTGCTTTAGCAGGATTTCTTTTTATTTTGATCATTTTTGTAGTTTCTTATGTAGGATCTTTTATCTTATTGTTTGAGATATGCTTCCAGGAGGAGGGATGGTTTATTGGCAGCTCCTGAGGCTGGGGAAATGCCTAGTGTGTTTCTCAACCTCAGCAACTTTAAGATGTGTGGACTTCAACTCGCAGAATTCCCTAGTCTGCATGTTGGCTGGGGGATTCTGGGAGTTGAAGTCCACACATCTTAAAGTTGCTGAGGTTGAGCAATACTGCCATAGTGGAACTGATGCTGGTGGCCATTCCAGGAGATAGAGGGTCAGGCAGGCTATGCTGCTTTGATGTATGGCTACAGATCTTGGTTGCAAAAATCCAGAGTTAAATTTCCTGTATGACTTTGCTTCCAGCAAGGGGCTGTCAAGAGTTTTGCATCCCAAATCTCATAGGAGTATTAAAGGAACAGAAACCCTGGTTTCTTTGCACCTGCTTACTGTAACTGTGATTATGCTACTGTTTATCTGAAAAGCTTCTTGTTTAGATATTGGCATTTCTTTCAAGAGATGCCAAGTTGTCAGGATAAAGCTGTTATAGATGCATTTACACGTAGGAGAAATCCAGCCAAATGACTGACATCTAACAAGGTACTTTCCTTGAATACAAACTCTGCAGCAACAGATTTTGCAGATACTTCACAAATAGAAATGTCATTTCTGCAGGAATGCAGTGACAATAAAAGTAGACCTACACAGTACTATTGTTGCTCTGCAAGGGTTTATATGTAAGGAGAATAATATATTTCAAAGCAAACATAAATTACCTGGGGAAGAGTTTTGAAACAGATAAAAGGAACAGGGAGTGTTGAAAGTAAACCACTGGACGGAATGCTATTTCTATGAGATTTATTAATTTTTTTAAAAAACTAGACCAATTCTTTCCAGGATATCCGATGGATTATCATCACACTGCAAGGCCTGTTATTTGTACAGTTACATGTGCACACTGAGAGCAAATGTGGTCTAATTAAGGTGACCACAGTTAAGGTGTCAGATAGTCATTGGGGAGGCACCCCCAACTATGGAAACTTACTGGATGATTTTGGACTTTTAAATATTTTGGACTTTTAAATATGTAAGATTTAAATATATTTAAAGACACTTTTATTTAAAGATATAAATATGTAAGATGTTTGATTTGCTTACGGAGTTTTTGCTTATAATTGTTCTGCCTTTTTTCTGCAGTTTGCTCCGTATCTGTGATGCACTTCAAAGCACATTTAAGATATAATGCAAAATAGGCGTTAAATTATGAAATGTGACTGATTTAATAAATAGAATAAATTATGTGAGAAGCATACCACTAATGGCGACAGAATAGCCTGTCTTTAACACCTTATGAATGCTTCATTAGAACACAGAATTGTTATTACTTAAAATGCCTAATTTTTTTAGGTACTGTTCAGAGATTTAACATAGAAAAGAAAATCCTTATCTACTGTCATTTTATCATCTTTTTAAATATTTGTCACACAAACTAAACTCTGTAGCTAAATTTAATAGCATTCTAATGTAGGTGTGCATCTATTTGAAATGCAAATGGTATAGTATATAGAATTTTTCCCATAATAAAGAATTAATGATTCAGTAATCTTATTAAGCTGCTTTATGTTTAGGATCATCCTCATCCTTTAAAAAGCACTTTTGTTCCTCTGGATCATAACAACATATATTTAATTCCATCGGGAGTAGAATTTCTAATGAAATCTACATATGGTGGTTTTTCTGGAATACCTACTCAACTTTAATTTCTAATATTTCTAATATCTATTATCTAATTAATATTAATCCAATCTAATTATTATCTAAATATTTCTAGTATCTCTTCTAGCAAAGAAATTCACTTAGTTCTCATTTCTACTTTTTAACTTCTTTTGACTTATTTTTGAAAATAAACAACTTTTTGTAGATTTTGGGGACATCATATCAAAAACTCATCTTCCTGTATGCATGCATCTTCCTGTAACTTTTTTTTTGCAATACGTAAATGAATATTCTTATTGTGAGACTACACTAGAGAAACAAGCCAAATAGTAAATGCTGTCATATTTAAAATGCTTGCTCTCAAGGATTACATTGTTGTCTTTGGGCTTTTTAAATCACGTGGAAAAAGCAAAGTTTAACTCTTAAATAGAATTTGCACTGCAGAAAACTTGAGGATCTTCAGGATGACATTAATGGGTATCACTGTGGCCACTAGCACTTCCTTTAGCACTCAGTAGGCTTATTTTCCCCTTTTATTTAGATTTTTAAAGACAACATTACATTTTAATTGGGATGCTGTTGTGTTGAAAATGAAGTGCAGGATTTCGGAACCATCTTTATTTCCAAGAATAATTCTGGGTTCCCTAAGGGCCCCAAAGTGTTTCTAAAAACTAAAAATAATGGCTGCAATCTAACACTTCTGTATGATCTATGTGTTTTTTTCTTTCTCTATATTAACTGATTTATTTTGGCATACTCTACATTTTGTCTAAGGCTTTTTTTGTATGTGGTATGTTCCCTTTCTTCTCCCTGTGATTGTAGATTCCTTGGAACATCACCTTCTGGGCACAGGTATTTTGTTGTGTTGCATGTTTTGGCACTAGGGGCTCAGACCAGGCATTGTACTGAGATTCAGGACCACAAGGCTTATTTGTTTTCTGTGAAACAGAGTTAAAAAGTAAGATCAGGAGTAGTTTAAGGGATTAGGCCTCAGATTTCCATCTCTGCTTTATACTTAACATTTGGGCATATTACTTCACCTGTTTCCATTTTTGGGAAATATATTGTGGTTCCAGCCATAGTAGTTATTTGTGACCAGAGAAGCCCTTCTATTGCAGCCATTTTGTGCTATCTACAACACACACCCAAAATTTCACTGGCCCCAAAGAAGTAATGATCTATCCTGTTAAAAGGACACTGACAAAAACAGTGTTGATGGGGCTGGGGAATCAAATCTATTCAGACTCCTGCAAATTAAGCCTGATTTCAAAATTTCTGTTCACTTTACCTTCACAGTTTTAACATGTCAATGTTTTGGTATCCACTGAATTACAGGACTATAAATATGGAATGTCAAAGTACTGTTTTTATTATATAAATATTACACAGCTATTTTTATATGTGTATCATATAAAAATAGATATACCCTGCTCTTCCTCCTTATGGGCTGCAACATCTGATAATTTAAAAAACAACTTTCACCAGCCATGATTCCCAAGTAGAGACAATATCCATTTAACTGTCAACCAATACACATTCAACTCTTGTCCATGTACTATTAAAGATGCATAATCCAACCAACATTCACAATCCCTTTTTTCCTATTATACTCTTAAAATTTCTAAAAGTTTAATGAATCATATCTAAAAATAGGCCAGTACCTACTTTATAAACTGTCTCTAAAGCTGACATTCTTATTCAAGTTTGTATGCTGGAGAAAGAATGTGTAAAATTCTTCAAGTCTTCTGAAGAGATTATTGTCTTTCCTTCCTATAGGAATCTGTCAAAAGCCTCTTGATTCTCCTGAACCTGTGCCCTCTGATTTTTATAGCCTTGTTTTCCACTACAAAACAGTCTGTAGTTTAGGCTATATTTTACTATCATCCAACTTGCTCCCTCTGTCCCTTCGCATTGCACAAAAGCACGTGAGCCACCACATTTCCCACATCGCACACGTCTGCTACACACTGCAGTAACAGCAGGGACGTGTACCCAAACTTCTGACATGAAATGGACGGGGGAAAGACTATGTGGTCTCAACCGAAGCCCTTTTCATTCCCCAGTGCTCAGGCCGGCTCGTCCGCTTTAAAGGAGAGCTGAGTTGCAGCTACAGGAGATGCAGCGCCTTTACTTTCTATTAATCAAATCTTGGGGCTCCGTCAAGGTCTTTTTGTACCACCGCCTCGGTTATTTTTAATAGGAACCCTCCCCCCCCCGCTCCCTCCCAAGAACAGAGACGACTGACACTTGCTCCGACGACCTAAGTCCTCAGCAAATTTATTCGCCTCTTCCGAAGTTTGCTTTCCACCAACGGTTGTCTCTAACCTATATTTGGGTGGCTGGGTTGACACAATTGCTGGTTTATGAAAAAAAAGCCGTTGAATGTTGGTTGTATTGTTAGCCGCCTACAGTGGTGCAGCAGAAGCTGCTCAGCATGTTGAATGTATCCCGTTATGCTTATGGGGCTGGCTTCAGGCTGCACCGCTTCGCAACCTTAGCGAGCTCAGGACGGAACGGCGGCACTACGGCATTTCGGCTCCCCCTCCATCCCGATCCTCACAAAACTGAGGCTCAGAAACGGTCTGCTCGCATCTTGTTCTCCAGGACTTTATTGCCACTCACAATCTTCCACTCCAGCAAATCCCTCTTTCTCTTTTCCCAGGAAGGCTCTCCCCTCTTCCCTCAGCCGCAGCTTCAGCCCGGGAACTTTCCATTCACGGCGAGAAGCCCTCCAGCTGCGGTGCGCGTACTGCGCCAGCGCCGGTTTCCCCCAAGACTCAAAGCGGCCTCACCCGCCCCCAAGTAACACTCCCGCCCGCCCGCGCCCGCATGGATTCCTCAATAGGGGGCGCACGGCTCCCGAGCCAGACTGTGCATGCCCGAGTGACGCATTGCAGGTACGAAGCGACCAATCAAAGAAGCCTGTTCGTTGTTCACTCACTCACACGTTTTCCTTCGTCCATCTTCTTTCGCCGAGCTAAAAAGTCCCTTCTTAAAAAAATAAATAAATAAATCCTACACGATAATCTGGTTTTAAGATGTTACAGCTACTCTTTTCCCACTCACTTATTTTATCTTTTGGGAAAGGAACCTACTGGTATGTCTGAGGCAGAAAAACAAAATTCACAGAGAAGGAACGGGATATACAGCAGGAGCAACGGTTGGTACAGCACTTGAGGGTGCGGAACCGGATCTCCTTTTACTGCTAGCTTTTCTTTTTCGTTACGGTGGGGGGGAGGGCGCGGATTGATCTGAGAAGGCGGTGAGGTGGTTTATGAGGCGCTGCCGGCAGGCGTGCTTCGTTCAGTGTGAGGTGAATCGCCGAGTCGTTGGGTTTTAGGAGCTGAAGAGGTAGACGGCGCGCCACTCCTGCCTTCTGTGCCGAACAAGGCGGCACCAATCTTGATTCTTAGCTGCAGTAACCGCCGCCAGGCCCGGCACAAGCCAAAATGGTTAGCAAGAGGGAGGGGAGATCGGTCGGGTGAAGGGGGGGACTTGGCGCAATCGCGGTAGTAGTAGCAGAACGAGGAATGAATTGTTAAATTTCGCGTCTTTTGACTTTAGTGGGGCGATGGGAAGGCATGGGGTGTGTGGGGTCGGTCGTGGGGGACAGCTGATACATTGAGACCAGTTGAGAAAAAGAGCGCTCTGGAGCCCGACTTTCTCGCGCGCTCGTGTCAGCGTCCTCGATCGACTTCAGAAATCAAACGGACGCCAACTGCTTTTCTCGGCGCCATGCTGGTTTGGGGGGGAAGGGAACAGAAGGTGTGTGGAAGTGGTAACTCTTTCCTCTTGTTCCGTTCCTTTAAGGAGGGGGGTGTCCTGAGAACACCGTTTGTCGTAGGGAGGTGGGGGGCGGGTGGAATTCCGTTGCTGTAGCAACCGAGTTGTCGCCGCTACTCGTGCAACGTTTGAGGCGTCGCGGGTGGAAGGCGGGAGTTATCAGAAATGTGACGGCGCCCCAGATTTTTTTTTCTTTTTTGGTGGCGCAGGATGGCAATCGGGAGCAGTCTGCGTTGGCAGAGGAAATTTGGGGAGAAAGTAATCTTGGCAAAGATCCACCTGGAGCTAAAACTGCTTTGCACTTTTTTAAAAAAAACAGCGCGAAGTTTCCGATTTCCCTGAAAAGTAAGACTGTTCTTTAACAGAAAAAAGGTGCAGTCGCGCCATGAGGAAAAGTCTAATGGGTTAAACTAAGGCGTGGAGCTGCTTTTAAATATTTTTGTGTTTAGAGAGAGAATATTTTCTTGCTACAACTAGGAATTGGAAGAAGCTAAAACCAGAATCTCAGTAGAAGCTGTTCTTGTACATTTCTGTGCAGACCTTTTTTTTTTTATAAACGAGTGTTGAGTAGGATGCATTATTCTCTGAGGTTTTTAGGTTGATAACTCAAGGGAAGCCACAAATATTAAGAAATTTTGAGGAATGTTATGAAGAAGTATGATGAGAAATAAGTCTGTACTGAGTTGTCTTTATGATTTGGATATAGGCACCTATCAGGAAAGCGACATGGTAATCTAAGGGATGTCCCTACACTCATAATACTAAGTTGCTGCTATTATAGTGCTCCCATCCCCCTTTTTAAAAAAGATATGATTGTACTCCATATATTTTAAGATGCTTAAAAGGTAATATGCTTATGTTTTCCTCATACCTATAAAGGAATTTTTGAAATGAAAATCCCAGGATCGAGCAAGAAAATTGATACTCTTGAATCCTAGTGCTAAATTAGGGTTCTGCTGGATGTTAAGGAGATAAATGCAGACTTCTGTCTCAGTAGTCACATTTTCACCTTTCAAAGTGAGTTTTCTCTTCCTGTTAAGGAAATTGTTTAGATGATCTCAGTTTTTGCCTTTTTACTGATGATAGTGAATGATTTGCTTTGATACTAAAGCTGAATTAAAGTTTATTAAGGACAACAAACTTCTCAGTGGCCATAAAAAGTATAGAACCTCAGAGCAAGGGATAAATTTAGATGTTCTTAACTAGCAAAGGATTCTTATTTCTACCATCCTCAGCAGCTAGACAGGGCCAATCACTTTGTTTTCTGTTGCTCTGCAGAACATTTGAAGTTGACTGTTTTAAACTCAAGTATTTAGAACACAATATTTTGTTATCTGAATATAGATCTTTGTAAAGGTGCTGTACTTTTTTTCATTGAAATAGTGGAGATTATTTCTGCAATGGAGTATGAAGAAACTTTATGTGAAGGATTTCAGGGATGCAGATGATTTTCTGAGCAACTTGCAAACATTTATACAAGTAACCTATACAGATGTCTACTTTTGCTGTATTACCTCAGTAATAACTGCTCTTCAAAATGTCCCCATAAATTGTGATAGATGGTTTTAAGCAATGCTTAGAATATAAATATCTGCGCTGGGGTTTGGAAAAATCCCAGATACCAGATCACATAGGCTAAAAACATGTCATGCTAGCCCATAGGAATTTAAATTCCTTATATGTAGCAGGGCTTATTTCTAGAGATTGGGAATACTGTTAAGGCCATTTCTGTTACAAATTCCATATTTATAACTCTTTGTATCTTAATTTAAATATGGGTTAAATGGCCAGTTGAAGATTGGTATTCAAGAATTTTAAAATAGATTGAATAAACAGTAGACATTCAGGTTGGAACTATTAGCTAAGAAGAGATAAATTATTCAATATATATGCTTATCAGTATTTGTTAGTTTATCATGGATACAAGGACTTCCTAGAAGCACAAAATTACCTGTATTAGAGATGCTTTATTCTTTCATTTAACATGACAGCTATTAGATGTGTTCTCTTCTTGCCCATTGGGACTTTGAATTTAAGCAGGCTTTTGTCTGTTTTTGACTTTTTTAGGACCACTGAAATATTTCTTGAGTGTTTTCTGTTACAGAATTATCCTGTTGCTCTCAGCCTTGTGGTTTCTTTGCGGGGGGGGGGGGGGATGAAATTTGAGATTGTTCTTTTTATTATAGGGACACATCAGGATCTCAACAGTTTTACCTGGGGATTTAGAATTTGTCAGAGATTTATTTGCAGGCCATAGTGCAGTTATGCTTTGGTAGAAGGTCACCAACGATTCTTTCCCTGCAATGAAGAATGAGGTACATGGTATAAAAGGCAGGCTGGGCAATTGATAGCAATAGCAGAATAATTCATTTACAGTATGACTGTTAAAACAATATTTTGTTGTGCTGTATTGATTGAGCTACTCTTGAATAGGTGGGTCATTTTTCTAACATCAGTTTTATCTAATACCTATACTGTTTCATGTGCCCAGTCCTTTTAATGGCAATTATCATACAATTTTTCTGAATAACCCACTGTCGCCTTGCATATTTTTCAGTTACACATTTTTACATTCCCTGTGATATTTGGTATAATACAGTTGCGTTATACTTAAATGCTGCACCTAGATACCGTAGTTTTAATCAATGAAACTTACTTGCTCTATTATAACTCCCCTTTTTTAAAATGAAAAGAGTGAGGAAAGGAGTAAAAGAACAGGCCCATTCTAATTCTGTGCATCCAGAGAAATGCATACAATTTTATGTTTTCTAGAATCTCAGGGCAGGTAGGTGAGAAATTATTTAGGACAGGGAAGCAGGTTTTAATTCCTGGCCACTGACAAGAATTTTAATTGCTCTCATTAGATTCAGTTTCTTGAAAGGAGTCTTCCCATTGTACAAATGCAGGATAGCAGATTTTAAATTACACAATGGGCTTTTTGATTTTTGCTCTACTTGTTGCACCCTCAAATCTCCTTGAAAGAGTCTTCTGTCTCCTAGAATAGGTTTGTGAGGGGTAGGGGATGTAAAAATTTTTTACTGGCAAGTGCTGTTCTATCAACTGACAGCCACAACTGGGTATCAACTAGCAACTTTATGGACCTCCAGGGGGTGCCCTGCTAAAGCTATGCTAAGTGAGGTGGTGGTGGTGATACTGTACAACACTTAACACTTTTTCTCCAGCTGTTTTACTTGCAAGCATAACCTTGTGCTCTTCCCTGCCCCCTTTAATTCAATAAGTTAAGGTAAATGGCTAGTCTGATATCTGATAGTGGGGCTGTACAGACTGATGTAAATGGCTAGTCTGATATCTGATAGTGGGGCTGTACAGACTGCTTGAAGGAGTCAGCAGCTCCATCTTTTAGAAGCTTCTGAACACCTGCTTTAAAGGCTTCCCCAACTTAAGTGAGTGTGCATTCATCTATGTTCAGAGTTTGTACTGGTACTGCTGGCAGAGGAGTTGTGCATGCACATGTATGTGAAGACTACCTGATAAAGCCCTTAAAGTAGATGAACCTTCCAGAGGACATGCTGTTACCCACTTTGAGGAAAAGCCCTTTCACAATCTTTGTATAATTTTACCTAATAAACAATATGGTTGAGATTGCAGTTCTTTTAAGCCTAAAATAGGTAATAATCATGTATTTATGGGAGTTGTAGTTGAAAACGTCAGATGTATACCCAATTGCCTAACTTTGCCATAAGTTCAGCTCAGACTTGAGCAGTACAGGGCATGGATAAAGTGACCAGTGCAGTCAGCTATATATAATAGTGTGCTAAGATTTGAAAAAGGTATAGTACCTCTACTAGTGCTGCTTTATTTTATGTCACTAGAATACATAATTATTAAGTCAAAAAGTATATGATTATTTGAAGATGTTAGTTCAGGAAGCTTACTGCTTGATTGTAATAATTGATATTACATAAAATAAAAGTAATAAAATGTAATATTAAATGCAATATTAAATAAATATGAGAGAGGTCAAATTGATGAATACATACAGCTTTATTTAGAAGAGCGATGTTGATAGAGGTGTTGGGGTCTGTATATCACTTTTAATTGGTGAAGTAAGTTATTGCTGCTCTGCATCATTTTCCCTTCCTAGTTCCACTTCCATATTTTCTTTTGTTCTGCACATCCTGTAATGTCACAAGATCTTTTTCTAAAGCATTTCTTTCAATAAGGTGAAACTTGTCCAGGTTCTGTGACAAGTCTTATTTGTTGGAAAACTCAAAGTGAAGTCTTTTGGAAGGTATCTTTGTGCTGCATTGCCAAGACAGAATGAACATGTGAATTAAATTTGTTTGAACTTCAGTTGGAGTTTACAGAGAAGATAAGTTGATAGGCCTTTTATTGATTTTAGGTTCAGGTAGATGTGGCTAAAAAGTAATCCGTAGAAGTAATCAGATTTTCATGATGTTCTAACCTCACTTAATTATTTTTCCTCTGTATGCAATCTGAACAGCCTTTTTCTACTTGCTTTTCCAGACCTTAAAGAAACAGTGTTTCTAACTTGATTTGCCCACTAGAGAACACTCAGAATCTACATTTCAATCCCTGTATGATACAATGAATTAAGATGAGTGTAGTGTATGTTCTGTATATTAGGCATGTGATAGGTCATCTTAAGTAGGATTTGAATATACTGAACTGTTTGTAGAGAGAAATTATAATTAGGCATGGCTTGTCAACCATTAATAGTTTCACAGAGAAGCTCTTAACTGAATCTTTAGATTTTTTTTAAAGCTTGAGTCTACTGATTTGTTGTAGAGTTTTGTTTTATTATACTGAAGAAGTTTAGGCAATAATGTGTGCATGCTGAAAATCTCTAAAGTATATATAGGTAAAGTTACATACCTAATTCAGAAGGCAGAGTTGCCTAAAATTGACTATATATTGGGTAACATTTCAAGGTTGAGGAAACTGTCCCAGATTATTTTACTTGTGGAAAGCATTTCATGGGAACTTGCATTATGCTAAGAATGATTATTATTCCTTAACAGCAGAATTCCTGGATTGTTAAATATGTAAGATTTGTCTTGTATATGCTATATTCTGATATTTTCTGTGAGGTTAATCTGCTCTGTGTTATAATATCTTAAGCATTATTAGCATTCTTTTGGACAAATGCAAATTGATATATATGTTGGCAAAGTGTCCAGTACATTTTCCAAACACAATTATGTGTGTTTGTGCAATTGAAGTCTTAAAGTTTTCTAATCTACAGCAGAGTGTTATCTGGTAGATAAAGTTACTTTATTCAACCAGCTTGCTTATTTGCATGTCCATAGAGAGAGATAGTAAACACTTTCTCACTATATGAGAAATACCGACTAGCTGCAAAATCATATTTTCTGACTTCCTATAACTTTATTTTATTGCTCATATGCATTTTGCCAAATGCATAATCTTTTGGAAAGATTGAGGTGTGTTGAGTCCACTGACATAGATAGAATGATATTCAACTAATACACAATTTACCTTTGTATTTAACTAAGGCTACTGTTTAATAGGAGAGGTAACAGAAGATAATTCTCTCCTTACTGTTGATCTGATGACCGCTGGCTATAAAGAACTTGCTTCCTTTCTCTATATAAAGAATTCAACTGCAGCCACCAGTTGACTGGAGCCATTTGGGTTTTTTCTTGCAGTGATTAGAAGACCTAAATCAAAGGTGGTTGGGCGGTCTTTGTGACTTGAGACTGCAGTCTTTTGTAGTGGTAAAGCCCACCTAATGCATCATGTAAATCAGCAGAAAATAGCACTACTATTCAATGGTTTGCTGTTGGATTTCAATATTGTATTCTTGAAGTGCTGAAAAAGGGGTAGAACTCTATGTGCAGGATGTATATTGCCCACTCCCTCCATTCAAGGAACAGTACAGATCAAGTACAGCTACGTTCATAGTTTGATTCTGGCTCTGTATTCTCAAATTAATGTTCCTTTATCTTCCTCTCATTCCCTCTTAGATTGTTTGCTTTGTTTTCAGAATTATAAGCCTGAATGTAGAGCCTTATGTATATTCTATAAAAGAACATGTAGGAATGATAAATATGAAACTAGCTTGCCAAGATATATTAACATTATTATGTTTACATATTCTAGGCTGATCAACTGACAGAAGAGCAGATTGCAGGTGAGGTGCCAGATTTATATTACTTATGGTGCTAATGTGTAATTTGCATAGATTTCACTAGAAGTAGCTATAATGCTAGAACTTGCATATTCTGTCTAGTAACTGGATCATTCTTTGTTCATACCTGGCAACTCTTTAACTAGTCTTTCTTTAACTCTACCATATAGCTGTGATCTAATTATTGGAAAGGCTTAAACATGAAATAAAACTGTTGGATTATCTGCATGCATAAAGTTTGAGCTGCATGAATTATATAATTTTTTCTATATTATAACAGAAGTTTATGCTTACGTTCTTTACATAGAACTTCTGGAGAAGCATACGTTCTTTGTTACTTTTAGTTAAATAAGGTACATAAAAATGTATTGGTGCTTTGGATGTGTATATCTTGGGTTATATCCCTCGAGTAGAAAGGTGGTATTTGCAAATGTTACCTCTATAGACTCCTGTTCCATTTCCCTACAGTGACCACAAATCTACCCTTCTTAAGCAGATTTTGATGGGATGTTGGGTATTCTAGAGAGAAGGGGAATAGGCAGAAATAAGATCCACTTCCTACTTGTGAATATCAGAAGGTTGATCCAGAAGTATATTTACAGATCACAGTTACATGTAATTTCATATTTACACCTCAGAAACATTTGAAGGGAAAAACTTCTTAAATTGACTAAAGCAATTTTATATTTGTTCCTTAGGTTTAACAGTTGAAAGGCAGGGCTAAAATAATAAAATGTAATTGTGTGCTTTCAAAGCATGTTATGTGTGCTGTTAGAAAGTTTATTATACCTAAGAGGTATCATTAACCTATTGCAATCCAATTAAGCAGTTACTTTGGTGCTGTAATTTACCTGAAATTGGCAGACTCCTGCATTAAAGCATCAAGGTCACTATGTAAAAGAGTAGTATTAATTATTTCAGGGCTTGTAGTGTCTGAATAAACATTGAGTATGGACAGTTTCCATTAAACACAGAAATTTTAATGATATTGATATAGCTAATATCTCTTTTATCTTGAAATTCAATAACCTTACTGTTTTGGCCTTATTTTTAACATTTTGTCCTTAAAAAGGAATAGGCTAATTGGTAAGAATTCTTTGTCCAGCTCATGGTCATATCACATGTGCTCATACATATTAGAATATGTCGTAAAAGTAAGCTGTGTACCAAATTTGCAAATTACTTAAAATGTTTTCCATTTATATGGAAAGAGCGAATGTATATGCTATTGCTGCCAAAGTGATATGACATCACTGTGAAATATGTCACTAGAATAATGAAGCAAAAACTTTTGTCATAGTTTATTTAGTATAGCTTGATTCAGAGAGGTCTTCTTCCAAAAGCAGAAGCATATGGGTTGAGTAATTGTGCTCCAGATGTGACATTCAGTCTTGTGACATGCTGAAGAGATAGTAGATTTATTAGGGTATCAGCATTTATTCTGGATGCTATAAGGTTCTTTATCCTTTGTTGGAAAAAAAAAGTACAGCCTGATTCCTAGTGACTATAGTTTTCTTGGCAACTTATGAAGTTGCCTTCTTTGGGTTGTTGGGTCCCCCCACCCCCCAAACTTAGTTTCCTGGTAGTCTCCCATCTGGGTAAGTGAGTCTGACTCTGCTTAGCTTTTTAAAGATCAGCTAATGTCAGCTATATGTTACCACCAGATATATTATAGTTCTCTGGAAAACGTGATGTTAATAGTAATTTGATACGGTGCTTGCTGTGTTTCAAAATTAACTAGTCTGCGCAAAGTATGGGATAAAATACTGTACAGTTTAATTATAGGATTGACCAGAAGTGTATTGGAAACAGAATATGGAAATTCAATTGGAGAAGAGAACAAAGCTGATGAAAATTAAAATCTAATTAGCCAAAATAACTTCATTTTAATTACATTATAGTTGGTAAGTAATCTGAAGCAAATAAAATATGTACTTGATCTAAGATGATCAAGAATAGAGCTGGCCATGAATATAGCTTTAAAGTTTTAAAAAATTAAGTCCAACTGGGTCTATACTTGAATATGGTTAGAGTGACCTAAAACCTGGATTCAGCCTGACATCTTCTGTGTCTTAATTCTTTACTTGCCAGTTGTTGGTTATAAAGATACTGGTTGCAAAACAAACACAAAAGCCCTGTTATGCCTCTGAATAAAAGAAACATTAAGGAGAGAAATTTCCGCCCCACCCTGCATTTCAATTCATTAGGGAAATTTATTAACTTCAGTATGGAAACAAAGTCTAATTTATTTGTTTCACCATAAATCATAGCCAGAATTAAATAATTAAAATCAATACATGTTCAAAAGTCCTTTAAACCTTAAAAGATTACAAATATCCCAGGATAGTCCACACCCAGTTAAACACCGTAATTATGCTAAAACACTTTTTAAAATTGTGCATAGTATTAACCTAGATTATCATAAAAACTATACCCAATTTGTGTATTAGATTGCAACTATAAAATGTGTGAAACTGGGCTATTAAGCTGGCTTCTCTTCAGATGAAATCTGCCCTCTTTCCTCATTCCAGAGTAGCTTTGAATTTAAGGAAGTTATACTGTGGTGAACTGTTGTTGTTTTTAACTGGGTAAAATTATTTGGCATAAAGATAATCAGGATCTGAGATTTATGTTACATTTGACATCCTATCTAGATGTGCAGAGTAAGTATTGGAAAACCAAAATTTCTCCAGCAACATAACTATTTTGCCAATCTTTTCAGAAACTCATAGTTTTTGTAGGTACATCTTAGGAAGATGCTATTCAGGGATCAGTTTAATTTTTAACCACTAATTAAAGACTACTTGGTAAAAGTTCCAGGCCCATCATAAGGCTCTGCTTTCTAGTCTCAAGGAAGGGAGCACAGTCCCATGTGATATAATTGTTGAGTATGCATAGAATTATAGGATTGTGCAGTAGTAAGTAATAACATAGCAAAAATATATAAAGTGAAAGCCTATATAAGTTGGGGAAGTGATATTAGGCTAGTTGAGCAAGCTTGAGCATAAAAGAATAAGATAACTTGTCAAAGGAAATATGTATTTTAATGAAAAGCATGTACAAGGAGGTGGAACTTTCTTATGAAATGAAAGAACAATGTGGGAAAAATGGTTTTAGGATTCTGTGGCAGAATTCCTGAGTTTTTAATCCATAAAATGGGCAAATATAAGATAATGTAAGTAGCAGGCAAAAAGTAGTATGAATTTGCGCAGGTGAAATATTGGGGCATAGCCTGTCTTTCTACATTTCGATGTCTGATTATGTGCATTTTTAAGAGATAAGAATATTTATCCTAAAACACTTTAAAATGATGCATACTTTAAAGATGATTTGATGTGATGTAATATTACTGCTAGTATCTTTAAAGGATATTTTTAAAGATTTTAAAATCACTTTGTTAGTGATTACCAATTCCTTACTTGGAAACCTTTTTTCCTAGCTTATTTTTCCTCTGCTAAGTTCTGTTCTTTCTGTATAGTTTTTGATCTAATTAAAAAGTTATATTTAAAATTGAACAGATTATAACAATAATAGACCAAAACTGCTTTATTGGGCACATTCTGCAGTTACACCCACATCTAAACTCTGTTATTTTTGGGAGTTGAAACCATGTGGATGCTATAGATACCATTTATCATTACAGTAGTAAAACTAAAAAAATATATTAAATTAATGCTGACATCTTTCCCTATCCAAATGTAGTTATGGTCTTTTCTGTGTATTCTTTCATTCCTCATTTTGGAATCTTGCCTATATGTTTACCTATTCATTACATTATTTCCTTTCAGAGTAAGCAGCATTATGCAAAGCCCAGAAAAGGAGTTAGAAATAGAAAGCCAAAGAAATGAAAGGCATGATATCAGAAAAAAGAGAAGAAAATACAGATCTAATTTATTCTATTCTTGTTCACTATATCTCTGTGCCTTTCTGTCTTTGCTCCTGTTGTGCTGATACACTGCTTTCTATTTTGTCTTTAAATTTCCCCCCTCTTTCTTTTAGAGGACACCATCTCTAACTAACTCTTCCTCTCAACACATTCACTTTTCCTTCAAATATTTGTTTTTCAGTTTGATCCTCATTTATTAATTTCATATGAATACAAACTGTTTTCACTTTTGTACTCTGTGCACATTCATTCAGCATACATTCATTCTTGACCTTATTTCTTGTCTTATCATACATGTTTTTTATATAACTGGTTCCTTGCTAAGCCCCTTATAGTAGGGCATGATCAAGGAAGCAAGCATCAGACAAACTTAGAGGTTTTAAGGCAAGAATTAAGGGTAAAGTACAGAGTCTTGGAAACCCAGTCCTCCTCTATTAGTGAGTTCTTTCAAGTTGAATCTGAAACTTTTGAATCTCTTCTTCTTGGGCTTTGTGCTGTTCAGACTGAGCTGCTATTTACTAGATAAACCACTAACAAATTTGCCCATCTGTTGATTGTTTATATCTAGAGGTCCTCATGTTTCTTTCTCAGCCTCTAGACAATATTTCACATTCCCACCGCATTTAGTTTATAGGGACATATTCAGCTCTCTCTTCAGTACAACAAATTGAACAGCAGCTTGCTTTTATTCATAACCATTTTTGCTTCTTTCAGCAAACTTGCAATTTTTTTATTCAGTTCTCCCTTTCAACCTTGGTCTTTGATAATTAATTCTTCAAATCCACATTTGTTATATCATACAGTCTTAATATTTGCTGCAAGTTATTTAGATTCTCAATCAACAATAGGGCATCCAAACGTTCATGTCCTTGATTTATCACACCTGAAGGGTTACCACATCTATCCATAAGCACTTAGGGAATCAAGGGGACTTCATACATCTTTGTCTTGCTCTGTGTAAGCATTCCATTTATTTTCTCACATGCTTTACTTCTATCATATTCACCAACCAATCTTCAACTTCCCATTCAATATATTCACTTCACCATATCTCTAAATCTCCTCACAATTTCTAAACCTTTTCACATCTCTAAATCAGTAAACATAACAATAACCTTTCTCATGTTCAAACATTTCACTGGCTTACTGGTTTCACTGGAACTTTGTTGGTTTGCTCAAACGACTTCCTTGTATTGTGGTTAGTCCCATAGCTTCTATTCTTGCTTTAACCAACTTGAGACATTCTGTAGTTTCAAGTACTGAAACAGGCTATCTCCTTTTCCCTGCATAAGTAGTATATAGTTTTATATGATTCCTGTTAAGAATGGGAACATTTTATGTTCTGGAGAGACAGTTAAAATGCAACGAACATCAAATATAAAGAGTTGTAAGCCTCCAAGCTGTGATAAGTTGGTCAGTGTTTAGGAATAATATAAATACAGTGGGAATGCAAATCACTTATAAAACAGTGATAATGAAATATAGATACAATAAATCTCACATTCAGAGCAGGTAGAACTATAATGCTGTATGTAGATCAAATTTAGCCACAAAATCAACTTTGGTTTTATATTTTTTTTCTCCTGACAACATAGTGCAGCAGGCAGATTGTCTTCTTGACCAGCATTAGTGTTAACTTAAAATCAATCAGACAATAGTTCACTATACAGATAGTCCCCGGGTTAAGAACACCCGGGTTACAGATGACCCATAGTTAAGAACAAGCCTATTGTAGCAAAATTCAAGTTAAATACACAATGATTTGAGTTAAATACATAATACTACTTATAGAGTGTTATACAATAATAATGTTCTGGCTTACATACACATTCAGCTTAAGGATAGACGTTGGGAATGGAACTCGTTCTTAAACTGGGGACTACCTATACTTATTTTGGCTAGATGCTATAATATGTTCTAAAGTAAAATCAGGCTTAAACTTAATCTAATAAGAGGTGCATTAATTGCATTAATCTTAAAACTTGTTTGTCCAAGTAGTAAGAGATGGAAATGTTGTAAAACACTGAACAGTAACCACAATACTATGAGTGGAAAAAAATACTTAGAAGAGATTTCTCAAATCAGAAATTAAAAATTAAGTTAAAAGGGACAATGTAAAAACTGTGAAGCTTGTGTTTGGAGTTTGAACTGACCTAGGAATTAAGTTATTGAAGGATGTAAATAATTGCAAAATAAGTTATTTCTTTGCTTCTGTCTTCCACGATGAAGATAGTTAATCTGTTTTCTTTGAGGCAATCTGAGACTTGGTTGATATAAGCCTTACCTTACCCTTGCCGTAAAAGGTCTTGAATCTTTTGTGGTAGGTGTTATGAGGTTTAGAAGATGCTGTCTACTGTGTGCATTTTGGCATTGGATATATTTTTCAGGCCCCAAAATAAGGAGGTACAAATGTAGGGAACACAGGGCAGTTAGAGTATAAATGATATCTGGGAACTTCAAAGAAGGAGAAGTGATGTATTAATTTCTGCTGTGGGGGAAAGCTTTCTGAGCATCAGGTGACAGATGGCTTTTTTCATCTGATGGTGCTAAAGGGACTTCATATTTTCAAAAGAAAAGTACTTTCTTTTGGAGCTGGTGCACCTTTTCTATCCCTTTTGCTGCAAGTGAATTTGCTGTAGAAAAGAGGAAAAAAAGGTAATGGGAGCATTTTTTTTAGAAAGGCAAAGATTTCCTTAGAGTCAGGCTCAACTTAAGATGACTTCATGGACTTAGCCATGTAGTTTTCTTGGCAACAGTATAGAAATAACTTCTTGTTGCATTATTTTGTTTTTGTATTTAATTCTGGTCTGCTTTTTCCTGGTGGTCTCCTGTTTACATGTTAACCAGGCCTAATCCTGTTTACATTTTCAAGTTCAGTCAAGGTTGGCTAATTGCTGTCTAATTAACCAAAAAAAATAAAATAAAAAGGTTAGTTGAGTCATTACAAAGTTTTGTTATGGAAATCACGTAAGTTTTGAAAACATCAGGCACACCATATCCTATTGAAAGCTGTTTGTTTTACTGGAATGATCCTTGTGTATTTGGATTTCTTTCATTCTACTCATTGTCTTTTTGCTTGCATTGGTTTTTGAGCAATTGAATTAAATTTTAAACAAAAAATGTAAAGTCTTTATATTTGCTGTTTTATAGAATTCAAGGAAGCCTTTTCACTATTTGACAAGGATGGAGATGGCACAATAACAACAAAAGAATTGGGGACAGTGATGAGGTCACTTGGACAGAATCCAACAGAAGCAGAATTACAGGACATGATCAATGAAGTAGATGCTGATGGTAAGTTTTATTTAAAACAATTTAGTAATTAACATTATATACCTGGGTATAACTGAAAAGAATTTTATTAATATATACATTATTTTCCAGGTAATGGCACAATTGACTTCCCAGAATTTTTGACAATGATGGCAAGAAAAATGAAGGATACAGACAGCGAGGAAGAAATTAGAGAAGCATTCCGTGTATTTGATAAGGTATTCTGTGTATTTTGATAAGCTTTCAAAGTACCGTAAGTCTTAAATCAAGAGGAATTTCCACTTTCAATAAGAACAGAAGTCCATACTCATTGTCAGTGCCACTGAGTAATGATCTAGCAGTTAAACTTAATTCAGGGAATTAAATTTGACTTTAAATCCAAAAACCTATATTGCCTTCTTCACTTACGTGCAAGCAATCTGTTCTGTAAAATTTTGGAAGAATTGGTACTACCCATAATGGTGTATCTTTTTTTCATCCCTGCCAACACAATTAAATGTATAACTGATTTCTAATGTCAGTTAAATAGTTCAGTCTGTAAATACAGTCTAAAAACAATACACTCCCAAGTGTGTTTATATGAGTTCAAAATACATGGGACAATAATTAACTGGCTCATTTCTCAGTTATTCTGCACAATGCTAATTGTCATGTCCCCTCCTAATTTTTGAAATGTGGCTTCTATTTAAAAAAAAACAACAATGTGGCTTCTAGTATGCTGCTCTAAGATCAAATGCAACCTCAAGCCCAGAAGTGTTGGGTACTCCTTCTCTTGGTAGATGCAAGATACGTCTGATTGTTCAAATATGATTTCATCAATTTGATAGTGTGACCTCCAAATGTTTTCCAGGATGGTAATGGTTATATTAGTGCTGCAGAACTTCGCCATGTGATGACAAATCTTGGAGAGAAGCTAACAGATGAAGAAGTTGATGAGATGATTAGAGAAGCAGATATTGATGGTGATGGTCAAGTAAACTATGAAGGTAAAAATTGTAAATAGTTTTTTTGTAACATAAATTGGCTTGAACCTGTTGATTAGGATACAAAAGATTGAAGTTTGCTTCTCTGTGTGTATTAGAATTTTCCAGGATTCTTCTCTTCATTATAATGAAATAGAACTTGAAATGTTTTAAATATTGATCCTTGGGGAATGGTGGGAATTCAAAATAACCTCCCTGCTTCCTAGCCTTTTTCTTAAAGTTACAGAAGTAGGTGGGTTGGTAATCTATGTAGACTGTTATCTACCACCCAACCTGTAGAAAAGTTGGCCAAAGAAATGATTAAAAAAAAAAGATATTAGCAAACACTAAAGCAATAGTCAAGCACACTGGCCTATATACGCAGCTACATAATTAAGGCCATCAAAGAAGCGATAAAATGGAGTCTCTTTAAAAGGAATAAAAAGACACTTTCCTTTCTCTTGGTTTGAGATTTCTTATTAATGGATGTGCATTTTTGCATTTGGCAATCTGAAAGCTGAAAAACCCAGGAAGACTCTGCCATGTGTACTTTCTCCTTTTGAGAGCTTGCATTATTAAAAAAAAAGGGTAACACACGGGAATAACACCATTAGAATCCAACCCATAAGCTAACTTCTCTCATAACAAATGATTTCAAAATAGCAGTAAATTAGCTGCCAATCAGGTAACTGTCTTTTCCTTGTGCCTGGCTAATCAAACGTAAGATGTTAGTACTCTGATACCCCCTAATGTGATCTCAGAGGATTGGAACAACTTTATTTTACCTTTAGGAGTGGTAAAGCCACATTGCTTCATGAAGCAGCTTTAAGGGAATGCTATGCAACAATAATTGTTAAAGTAAAATATGTCTTTGTACCAAATATGTCTGCAAAGTGTCATTGTGAAGCCATAACTGGAACTAAAAATAGAAAAATGCTGTTTGTAGGCTTTTTTGGCTCTTAACTTGCTTAGAATTTGACAAAATTATTTTTTGTTGTGTTATAAGTGCAGCTTTAGATAGCTTCCAATTCATACCTGACAACATCAAAGTGATTATGTTCCAGTTATGATGATAGCTTCCATAATGCTTGAGATAATAGAAGTTATTGTATTCCCATACGAGAAAAGTCAGTGCCTGTTTATCTGGCTAGAAATAACATTATAGCTTAAATCTGATCAAAAGTATCAGTTTATATGAGGCAGAAGATATACCAGTAGGGTTTGCAGTACATCAGCAAGGATTCTGACAGCCAGTTATTGAGCACTACTCTTAAAGAGGGTGGCTTCTTCCTCTACCTTACAATTATGCTTGAACAAAGAAGCTTGATGTAAATAGTAGGTTTTATATTATGGGCCTGAGCTGTATTTAGGCCTTTACTCAAGCACAAGTTTTCTTTGCATAGCAGTTTTTGACGAATGGGTCCATCTAATAATGATACTTTGTGATATTTAGATTAAAACATTATTTGTAGTGTATAAAATGCAGTAACTTTTCATTATTTAGAACAGAAACCTTGCTAATTGAGTCTGGAAAAAATGTCTTAATGTGACATCTAAAAGAAAGCGTTGAGCACCAGGAAACTTTGGACATAACAAGGCTTAGTATTTTAGTTAGGTACCTTAAGAAACAGAACTGAACCACATGTATTGATGAACAGTTGACTTGCTGCTTTTTGTATACGTTCTTTATATGTGTATTAGAAAGAATTACTACTGACAATTAGAGGAATAAAAAAGTGAAGAGAAATGATTAATTAAAAAATAATAATTGTAAAATAATAACTATTACTAAAGTGAACCTATTCTTGAAATCAGGTATCCATAAATGGTGAGAAGTACTGCACAAATATTGTAAAGACAATAGGATGGTAGTCTAAAAAAACCTGTCATGAATTTCTTAGCTAATATGGCAGATTGTCTGCTTTTTATCTGAACATGTTGCACAAATACTTGAATAAACATTACCATCTTTTTTCTTCTACAGAATTTGTACAAATGATGACAGCAAAGTGAAGACACTGCACAGAACGTGTTAAATTTCTTGTACAAATTGTTTATTTGCCTTTTTCTCTGTTTGTAACTTATCTGTAAAAGGTTTCCCCTTCTGTCGAGAGAGATGCATGTATAGTAACAAACTCATTCCTCCATGTTTTCCCCTTTATCTGTCATCCTGATATTTTGGGAAAATGATCAAAGTAACAAATGTTTGCATGTGGCTTACTCTGGATATTTAAGCCCTTCCACACTTCTAAAGCTAGATGGTGTTGGTCAAATGAGGGATCATCTAGGTTATGCCTGTTGAAATTAGTTATTTTAGGAAATTTAGCATGTTGTTGAAATGTAGTCTTAACTCTGTGTGGACTATGGACAGTCAACAATATGGAACTTTAAAAAGTTTGCACTATTGCAAAACGGGTGTATTATCCAGGTACTCGTACACTATTTTTTGTACTCCTGGTCCTGTACCAGAAGACATTTTTCTTCTATAGTTACTATGCTTTTAAAAACTTTTGTTCAGCCACTTATTTTCAAAAGAATCTGCTTATGGCACAACTTGCCTCAAATCCATTCCAAGTTGTATATTTGTTTTCCAATAAAAAATAATTAACTCATATTGTCTAAATCTTTTTTGAATGTTTGCATATTGCTTTTTTATATACGTACTTATAAAATTAATCCTTATACCTTTTAGACTCTGCAAATGTAGGCTGTGTTTAGACACAACAAAAGTGACAACTTAGGGTCCTCTAGGCCTCAACTTGGATAAGCCCTATTCTAGCATGGCATATAGCAAGGCATGGCAAGGGTTTAAAAACAACAAAACATCTGGGAGACACGGGCTGTGCAGCAATGCAGATTTGAAGGTAATTTGGGGATGATATTGCGACTCTTGGCATTCCCTTAAATGCATCAAATGTCAGCAAAAGGTACTGTTTCTTTAAGGAATTGCAGGTACAGCATAAGCACCCTTGAATCACTTTTCCCCTTCAAATGTAGCAAGCTGTACAGTCTTAAAACACATAAATACAGATGATATCTAGTCTCATAGTCTAATACTGGAGTCTCTTGGTGTCATTAAACCAAGAATATGTAAGTTTTCCTTTGAAAATAAAGTAGGTAACCAGCATTCAGAAATCCATACAAGCAAATTATGTACCCTTGGTCCATAGTTGGGTAATGAAGACAAAACTGATCTGGGCTATTCATTAAAGCTGCCCCCACTGATTGGAAGTTAATACATGGCATCACAATTGTGATAGTGATACTGCCTAGCAGCTAAAAAATGAAAGGAGTAAAGGGCATTTGTGTCCACCTTTCTTTAGAAGGCTGACCAGCACATCCACTTTGATACAGAATGATGTAGACATACCACAGGTCAGGAGCAGAGAGGCATAACGTTTCTCTCCTGCAAAACAAAAATACCTGCTTCTAAACCACGATATGTAAAGACCAAGAAGTAAAAATGATTGGTGGCCGCTTCTTAAGACGAAAGGGTGAATTGGCTGCAAGTTCTCAGGAAAAGAGTGTGAGTGATGCATTTTGCTTCCACTAGGACTGTGTTCCACAGGAAATTTATAACTTTCTGGATCAATGGGCACATGGGAATTTTTATAAATTTGTTACATGTCTCAGAAAATAGTTATGCTACCTATTGCTAAGTACAAAACTGGTATGCCAAAAGACTGGGTGACAATACTTTCCACCCCTATCCTCTGTATAAACTTTTAATGGGCAGGAAGGTAAATTAAAGTGTTAGGTTGAAGCTAGTATTTTTATTTTCTAAGAATGCCTTTGGAACTTTGTCAGGACCAGAGGTGATTCCATACAGTCCCACTGGCCAAAAAAGCTAAGGATATCTGTTGAAACAGAATTGTAAGAAGTGGGCACTTAAGCAAAACGTTTAGCCATGGAAAATGCAACCAATTAGGAAGCATCAACTCACATTATTACTTGCCAACCTTTCCCTACTACCCTGCTTAACTTTGCCCTTTTTTTGAGCAACAATGCACACCTTTGATTTACATAACATATTTGTTGTCTTCAAAGAGGTTTTTAAAAGATGTAGGATGGAGCAGAAAGGATAGGAAATCTGGTGAGCACTAATGGTGGTGTTCAGCAGACATCAGAAGTCCCATGATATAAACACTGGGGACCTTGGTTCTATTAGAAGAATAAAACTACTGTCACATTGCATACAAAAAAATCTACTTCCATGGATGGATCTTCATAGCCACTCAATTATTAAAGTATTCTAACCATTTTGATATTTGTGGTATGGTTCACATGAATCTATTATGGTGAATCAATGATTGCAGAACTGCAGTCCCCAGTGCTATGCATCCACCAGAGACCCTGGCCCATTTGCTTTTAAAAATAGATTCTATTACAGTAATTCCAAATAAGTGACAATTTGCCATTTATCTAAAGCACAGTACATCCTTCACTGCTGCTGTTTCCAATATCATCTCTGGTCCTGACGTGGTTCCAAAAGCATTCTTAGAAAATAAAAATACTAGTTTCAGTCTAACACTTTAGTTTACCTTCCTGACCATTAAAAAGTTTGCAGAGGATGGGGAATGGAAAGTATTGTCACCTGTCTTTTGGCATACCAGTGTTTTGTACTTGGCAATATGTAGCATGATAACTAAAAATGCAAAGCCCTTCATTCACTATAAGTTTATGGGATCACTCTCCCCTTAATCCATTTCAACAGACTTTGGATGTGGAAGAGGGGGGTTAATAGCAACAGCTAACAAGTTATCCATGTAAATGAGAGGCTATTGTTACGGCAGGTGGATGCTAATATTAAATCAATAGCAGAAGGGATAATTAAAATGTGATTGTTACAAAGTTTCTGACTTGAAATATATAACTGCGTGCATGTGTGTGTGTGTGTGTGTGTGTATAAAACATGTGAGTCTACAGCCATGTTCTCACAACCCACTTAACTGAATTAGTGGGGGGAGGTACCATGTGTGGGATACCAAAAATAGGTGAATTGGCCCAATCATTTAACTTCCCCTCCCCCTGGAAATTAAATGTAACCCCAACAGATCCAGTCACAAACAGGGTTAGGCTAACTCCATATATCTTGGGAACACCTAAACACAGGCAAAAATATGTCTACTCATAGAATCAAGAATTGAAAAGAACGTAAGAGGTCATCTAGTGAAATGCCTTAGGATCTCCTAAGGCATTTTGGACATATGGCTATCTAGCAGTTGCTGAACCATGTGTAAAGCAATCTGTTCCCCTGATTGACAGCTATTACCATCAGGAAAGTCATCCTAATATCTAACCTGAATCTACTTCCCTGTTGTTTCAGCTCACTGGTTCTGGTCCTGTCGGACTCTCTGGGGTGACAGAGCTGCCTCCTCTCCTTTTGACAGCCATCTGGATACCTGAAGACTGCTATCATATCTCTTCTCAGTCTTCTGTTCTTTAGGCTGAATATATCTAGTTCCTCTAACTGTTCCTCATAGGATTTGGTTCCAGTCCCCTCACTACCTTGGTAGTTCTCCTCTGAACTTTGCCCAGTTTGTGTTTTTTTCACTGTTGAGAATTGTGGTGCCAAGTACTGGAAACAGTATTCCAGTTGGAGCCTGACCAAGGCAGAGCCAAGTGGGACAATAACACATGATGTGGACTCTATGCTCACACTGTTGGTCCAGCTCAACTTGCTATCTACTATAGTACCTAGATTCTTTTTCCAAGTTTTCCTGCCAAACCAGGTCTCTCCCATATATTTGTGCCTTTCATTTTTTTTCCTTAGATGTAAAACTTCATATTTGTCCCTGTTAAATGTCATTCTAATCATTTTGGCCCATTGCTCAAGTCTATTTAGATCTTTTTGAATCTTTTCTTTTTTTCCCTAAAGTGTTAGCTGCTCCTTTGCTTTTGTGCCACCTTCCAGTTTGATAATCATCCCCTCAATCTCTTCATCCAGGTCATTAATAGAAGTGTTGAATAGCACAATTCCCAGGACTTTGTCTTGTGATGCTCCATTTGATACAACTTTTGAAGTGGTGTGGAACCATTTATGAGTATTCTTTGGGTGCAATACATTCAGCCAATACAATTATATCATCTAATCCTCTTTTGGGGGAGCAGGTTAGAGTTAATCTTGATTCTTGGATAGTACATGGGCAAGTCCATGTTGTTTTCTTGTAACAGTTTCAGAAATGATTTCCCATTGCCTTCTTAGAACTGAGAGAGACAGTGATTAGCCCAAATGCTTTTCAGAGGTCAAGATACTCTATATCCATAGTGTTTCCCCAGTAACTCTGTCAAAAAAGAGATAGTTAGTGTGACTTATTTGTGACAAGCCCAGGCTGGCGTGGGCATCTGTTAGCCCTGCAAGGTAATCCAGACAAGCACAACCAGGAGTACTAGCTCTATCTAAGGTTACATTAACAGAAACTTGCAAGACTGAAAGTATTTCTCCCCTCCTTTTCTTTTATTCTCCAGAAAACTAGGGAGGGTCCCTTCTGAAATGTTTCCCATGCCATCAGCCCCACCCTTCTGTGGGCTGAGAAATCTTTTACATGCCGGTTGTCCCATCTGCCGCTCTCCTTCCTGTCTCCCAAGGTCATTCCCACATACCATTACAACATCTGCAGGGAGGAGCAGAGGGAATAATGCCATGTGTGATTACATAATCACTCAAATGCTGGGATTTATATACATGTGTCAAATGTTCTGACACAAGCATGTAATTGGGGCATTTGCATGATTATGTAATGGTATGTTAAGTCTCAACTCATTCTGCACTTTAGTTTCTGCCAACTTCTTCTTGTTTCCTTCTTTGGTTATACATTCCTGCTGTTTTCTATATATGTCCCTTTTTCTTTTCAGCATTTTGGAAACTGTGTTTATTCACACTTGTGTCTTTAGATTTCTCCCATTTTTCTTTCTATTGTTTGTGATTATACCTTCAATGGCCCATTTTGCAGAATTTCCCATCCTTCCCAGTTTTCTCCTTCAGAATGTCAAGCCATTGGATGACTACCTTCTATCTGAGTTCACTAAAATCCACTTTTCTGAAATCTAGTATGCAAGTTTGATTCTCCTCTATTCTCACTACTCTTGATAGCACAAACTCAAGGATAACAAGGACCCTTTCTCTCATTTCTGATCATCTTCACTTCTTCAACTAATTTCTTCCTGTTGGTAAGGTTTAGGTATGGTATAGCAGACTTCCCTTGTTACTTCTTTGAGCTTCTAACAAATGATGTTGCCAAGGTAGGATAGCATTTGTGGGATCTCTGATTCTTGGCAAAGTTAGATATCCAGCAGATATCAGTTGAAATCTACCATTGTCATTATTATATGCCTTTTTAAAAAAAGTTTGATCATCAGACCAATTAGGGCCTCATCCAAATTTTTTATCTGTCTGTCTAGTTTATAACACTTTCCTCCATGGGAAAAAGTTGGAGAAAATAGTGCTTGAGAAACCAAGCTTCCGTATTATCAAAATCATTGCCAGTCCTGGCAGCACATAGCAGACCTCTAAAACACCAATTAGCTGCAGTTCCCAAAGATGGAGCTAGCTGAGCTTTGTAAACACTTGGACAACTATGAGGTGGCAGCAAAGAGATATAGAAAAACTCTTTGCTGCCATTTAGTGGTCATCTGAAGTCTTGCAGCCCTAGCCCAAGCTTCACTTACTATTGTTTCTGGCAAATGGGAAATGGCTAGGGAGGTCATAAAACCTCAGTAGTCTCCTGAGCAAGGATCATGGAATAATAGACACTTTTTGAAGAAAGTCGGTGGGGCCTCCGTGTTCCCCAGATGGTGATTTTGATCTCCTTAGTGTGTCTACATGCTGCCAGAAGCACAGCTGAACAGATTTGAATGGGCTAGCCTCTGATTGGATCAAGCATGCTATTGCATCAGTGCCTATTTATCTACATATTTTAGTACCACTTCTGAAAACAGGACTTGCAAGTCAGCCAACTTACTACAAGAACAGAACAGAGTTCCTTAGGGCTAGACAGAATAGGGTTTAAACATGCTCAATTTGTCTCATTTTAGAAGGCCACTGGGGGAGGGACAGGTTTTCTGTCCTAATGAACAGATATTTTTTTTGTCCAACTGTTCCTTCTGATTGACATCTTTTACAGGTTTATGAAAAAAAAAAAAAAAAGCAAAACCCTGCACAAACTCTTTTTAAGAGGCTTACAAACAAGATATATTTATCAATTTGGAAGCAGAAACCAGTTTTTAAATCCCTCTCTCAGTTCTTTATCTGAAGCTACTCTTTGTTCCTAGATGCTTGTATCTCCTTCTTACGAATAAGAATGCTCAAATCCTTAGCACATGGATTGTGATGTCATAGACAACTATTGCTGATGCAATGCAATAATCAGCTAAAAAAACCTCGGAGAGCATGGTTGGCAGCATCTCAGGCAGTAGATCAAGCAAACGTACTTCAGTAAATGCTCTACAGCTATCTTATCTCAGTTGTAGCTCTCTATTATATTTTCTCTTGTAAAATTAAATATTTTAAATGTATAGTAAAGCTAAACATTTCCTCAAGTTGGACTCCTGGTGACTTCCTGGAGACATCCTTGTAGTTTTCTTGGCAGCAATACAGAAGTGTTCTGCCAATTTCTTCTTCCAGGCAGTTTTTCAAGTTCTCAATCTAGCCCTACAGCCCTTGATTTCCTGGTTGACTCCCATTCAATTTCTAATCAGATTGTCACCTTGCGTAGATTTTCCAGAGATCAGCCATGTTTGGCTAGGTGCTAAAGCTACTTCTATTCTAAATATGAAACCATTTTATTTATTTTTTTATGCAGAAATATTAAGTTGCTCACTTTCACCTGAAGTCATTCTTTAACAATCCTGTTTTTTTTCTAGGCAGCAGAAAATGAAAATATATCAGACCAAAGAAGAGATACATGGTGGAGAGAATTATTACGGGTATGTATAATCTTTATTTATTCTTAATGTTATGCTCTCAAATTACAAACATAACTGTTTATTTATTTATTTGATTTGTATAGCCACCAAAACATTGCATGTTATAGTACTATATTCCAATTTGGGAACTAAGGCAATTACGACGTGAATTTATTTAATAGTTTTGCGTTCTTGAATGAGATAAAATTTGGGGATATCATGTGATATCTTTTGAACAGCCTTCTCCAACCTGATGTCCTACAGTTCCTAAAACTAGCCATGATAGCCTGGAATTCTGATAATTGTAACCTAACATATCTGGAAGGCACGAGATTAAGGAAAGCCAATTGCGAATTATTCTTAGACTATTGCAGTCACATTCCCAGAGGTATCTAGTTCTGTGAGCACAGAATTTTGGACTAATTAGTCCTTGAGATGCTCTAGTGTGGCTCTTCTTCTATTCTATGTACTCCTATGAATCACTGAAAATAGAAGACTTGCTCTCACCGCCCCATCCCTTGCAGAACACTTTTCACTGAAATGTCTATATTGCCTACACTAGGGATTGGGCAGTTCACAGCCTGTAGCCCAGCTTCAGCAAAGAATTAATGTGAGAATGAACTTTTTACTAAGCATTTTTTAACTGAAGAAATCTCGAATCCACTAAATACAGTAAATTTCAATATATTCTTAAATATAGAAGCAATCTATTTACTTTCATAATACAGAACATGGCAATAGACAGTAAATGAATCTGGGATATAATTAGTAGTGAAGTCCATTTTGCACAAGCAATGGGACTGTCAGGACAGAACAGGACTTCGGGGCAGACATCCAGGGCCAAAGACAGCCAAATGCCAAAGAGTCTGAGTTACAATAGTTTGAAGAAAATTATATAGCTACAGATATGAAGAATGCTTCTCTACTCCAATAAGAACACTGCATTCTGAAGTTAGTTTACCAGACTAGCTTGGGCGAAGCATTCTCTTATGAATGAAAAGAGAAACTCTATAAAACTATTTAAAATAGATCTTTTCTGTGTGTTTTTTTTTTTAAATGGACAAAAATGGAAAAATATGCAGGTACAGGACATACAAGGACATGCAAAACTGACATAAATCAGCAACAGATTTTTCTATCACTGTATAAAGTAGTAAAACTGAAAAGATTAAAGCAGCAACCCCCCCCCCCCCCGGTTTCTGAAAATAACTGAATAAAACTGTTTTTCTTGCCATCTAAGCCATATACATGAATTGAGCCACAGATACTGTGGGATGTCTGAATACTTAACAGTAACATTTAGATGCTGTATTTCTCTGTGTTAAGTCCTTGAATTTTTAAAGGAAATGCAATGAAATAAGAAGTGCTGGGTTATCTAAGTAAATTATCAGCCCATAAGTGAAATGTGTCTCCAACTAAACTGTCCTTTAGAAGAGTTGGACTCTATTTGCTATTATTCCCTGCAAGAGGACCATAGCTACACCGTAGGTGATGTGAATTTCCCTGGGGTACCAAGATTGGTCAGTCTAGCGCAGGGTTTCTCAGCCTCAGCTGAAATCCACATTTATCTCTTCAGATATGCAAAACATGTTATATATGCTTTCTTTCTTTCTACTAGCCAACCCCAAGCCCAGGCTTTTACCCAGTTCGAGATTTTCTTGAAGATGCTCAGCTGAACCCAGTGAAAGCAACCTATAATTTTAAAAGTGAAGGGAGAAAGAGAGCGTCCATCTATGAACAACTGCCCGATTTGACCTTGCCAAATACTTTCATGTACAATCCTCCTTCATTTGTGGAAATGGCACAGAAAAAAAATGCTACTTATTCCTTTAGGAGTACCTCAAGGCAAAGCAACTATTCAGTCTTCAGAGATAAGGTAAAAGGAAGCCAGGAATGAGGATCTATAACAATTAATAGTTGTTACTCTAAGGAAAAAGGTACATAGGCAAAATACGGTTTTGGATGTCTCAGGGCCTACCAGTAATATCCTCCTGATTCTGTCTCATACCCCAATGGCAAATCATTCTGAGTGGGTTTAATGGCTACCAAGTGGTGGGAAAGAATGAGGAGCAGGGAATGGAAAACCAGAGAGAGAGTTAGAAATGGAATGGAGAATCTTGGAAGAAGTTGTAGCCAGCACCTTAGAATAATAATAATAATAATAATAATAATAATAATAATAATAATAATAATAATTGCTGTAACCATTGGTACTATCTTTGCTTGCCACAGTCGTTCTACTTCTATTTGCAGGTCTTTATATTTTGTGATTTTCTCCAGTTCTTTCTCTTCTATTCTGCTGTCTCCAGGTATTGCAATGTCCACTACCCAGACTTTTTTGTCTTTCTTATCAACAGTTGTTAAGTCTGGGGTGTTGTGTGGCAGGTGCTTGTCTGCTTGAATTCTAAAGTCCCAGAGCACTTTAGCTTCTTCATTTTCTATTACTTTGTCAGTTTTGTGGTCCCACCAGTTCTTGCTTGCAGGCAAATGGTATTTCTTGCAGATATTCCAATGCACCATTGTTGCCACTTTGTCATGCCCTTGTTGACAAAATCACCACCAATCAATTGCAAAAGGCAGCTTTACTTGGAACAGCTAATATCCTGCGAGGATACCTTTAACATCATCAAACAACAACATCTGCCTATCCCAGGTCCTTGGGAAGGACTCGATAGATAGGTGGATAAAAATGCTAAATCCAGTAAACATCTGGCTGACTGTGCGACCAACCATCATCATCATTGTCGTCGTCATCATCATCATCATCATCATCATCATCATCATCATCATCTATTAAACTTGTATGCCACCTGGCTCTTCAACGACTCTGTTGTCATTGTTGTCGTCGTCGTCATCATCATCATCATCATCATCATCATCATCATCATCATCATCCTTGTATGCCACCTGGCTCTTCAACAACTCTGGGTGGCTCACAACAACTAAACAAAGAAATTACAGTAAAATCAATAAAACATAAAAGATAAAGATAAAAGATGGCAAGTTCAATGAAGCAAGGGGTCTCATTTTCCCTTATGAAAGGCCTAGTTGAAGAGCTAGGCCTCATGGCTCTTCTGAACAACAGCAGAATGGGGACCATCTGGATCTGGGGGGGGGGAGCCTAGTTTCAGAGGGTAAGTGCTGCTACTGAGAAGGTGGGCTTCAGGGGTCCCTGTGAGACTAGGCTGAAGCTGCCATAACCTAAAGATGAAGCAGGCACGTAAGCAGAGAGGACAAAAGCCAGGAAACTTATCTATGGGATCCCTTCAGGGAGGTAGATAAGAAGGAAGCAAGTCATTAAGGAAAAAAACAAAGGACCAGAAAAAAAAAGTTGGGCCTGAGCACATGGAAACCCCAATCCCATCAACAACTGCCAGACTTGTGAATCAACAAAGCGAGGACTTCTGGGGATAAAAGGGGTCCCAGGGCCCGCCCACTCGGAGTCTTCTGAGTTGTCTGAGCTGAGTCATCTGAGTCACCTTTGGATCCAGACTTGGCGGCTTCCGTCCCTCTAGCTAGTGCCTGGCAGCCTAGTTGGGAAGGACGTGGGTAAGTGTGGATGAGTGTGTGTGTGTGTGTGTATGAGAAAGAGCAAATGTACCTTGCAACCAATAAAGTTTTGCTGTTACTTTAAATTCACTGGGTCTCCGTGTATTACAAAGAACCTCTTGTGCCTCAGTGTTCGGTTGGAAGTGATTTGTGTGTATCCCCAATTATTTCCCCACTGTTGACCAGGGCTGTGTGTCTGGAATCGCACCTATCTGGAAAACCCAGGTAGAAAGCAAGGGGGGCTGACAAGATCCGCGTGCCTCAACAGGCTGTGAATATGTGAGTGAGTGACCATAAGCTGAACCTGGGAGCAGTGTGTGTAACATCCCAACAGATGACATTGTTTAATTGAAGGAACCCAGAGCATGCCAACCCTGCAGGACTTAATTGGCAGATGCTATGAGAGACCAGTGCAGTTTATAAGATATATAATAAGATTCCACACAGCAAGCTTGTTAATTCCTAGTCAACATTCGAAGAACCAAAGTAATGAAGAATCTTGTGGCATCTTAAAGTTTTAGGGCACTGAGAACTGAAATGTAAAATGTCTAGATCGTAGACTGAATTGTAGCACTTCTGATTGTGTACGGTGAATATAACTTCACCCTACTTTTCCAAGTAAAACCTGTCTGCAAATAGAAAATTAGGATCTTAGGGGGAAAAGAAATCTGCCCTTAGACTGCCATATCAGTTTCCTATTTGTAAAGAATGTTTAAAGATAAGGGGAAAAGTGATTCCACACTTGCAACCAAGTATAGCAGTCTGTTGGTGTATCTAACAACCGTGCCAAGGCAAGGAAGACAATGCAGAATTGATCTCTTGAAAAAATTAATCAACTGAGCAATAAATTAGACTACAAAACAAAATCTGATTTCTTATATTTGCATAATGTACTTTTGATTCCCCACAGAATATAAACACTGATCCTGGACAGTATAATCTTTTCCCTCCTCCAGTTCCCACTTTTCCAACTAAGTAAGTATACTTTCTAATCTAGTTTTCTTTTTAAACAGATTATTTTGGCATGTCAAGTCTTTATATTTCTTCATTTTGGCTGCATTTCCAAGCAGTAGCATATCCCTTGTCTGAGGCCAGAGCATTGTGGCCAGAGGTCAAAATAGATTCTTGCTGATTTTCATAAAAGATTATTCTTTTTCAAGATCCTGTCTTGCTGGATAGATGCCTTTCATTTTCTCTGAGGGTGATGCAAAAAGTCAGCAAGAGACAGGGGTGCTAAAAAAAGTGGCAAGAGGAAAAAGAAGTGGTCAGAGCAATTGTTCATCTTGCCATGACAGTCTGTTACAGGGGGAAGGCCACGTACTGCCTTCCAGATTTTTGGGACTGTATCTCTCATAAGCCCAGCCAGAAGGACTAGTGGTTGAAAATAATGGAAAGAGTCATCCAAACATCTGACAGGCAGTTGGTTGTTTATCCTTGTCTTACTCTGCTCACCTTACTGTGATGAGTTGGAAAAATAAACTGCATCACCATATAAATAGTTGGGAAAAATACAGATTTTCAAAGGCGTGTTTGGGTTAAAGGTGGATTATAGACTTACCACAAGGAGGAAGGGCTGGTCCTAGAATGCTCTGGGGAGTCACAGTCACACTTCTCCAGCAACACTGGGCCTTGGATCGCCAACTATTTTGGCATATTATTAAAGCCAGGCTCTTTTGTGGATGAAAGATCAAGGAATGGAATTTAGTATGTATTTGTCTATTTTAAAAATAATTACATGTACATATGCCAATTGCAGTTGTAACTTTATGAAGTTACATCTATGTAGCTTATAACAATCAGTTCAACATCATTTCTCTTGACTGTAGGCCTGGACCTTCCTTTAAGTCTCATCATCATTCTAGGATGGCCTTTGTCATCATTTCCCTCCACTTGACTTCAGCTGGATGGTGAGAAAAGAGTTACAGGTCAATACCCTGGAAATATGCTGGAGTTAAAAAGAGGTTAAATGCTGATGTTAAAGTAACTTTGGCCTCAACTGATTTCCAACACTTTCAAGTGATCCCTGGCAATGGATTCCCCAAGTTAAAACCAATGCAAAAAAAGCTAATTATTAAAACAGTACAATACAATACAGCTATTAAAACAACTAGCAATAAAAATATTCAATACAAATTAAAATCAATTCAGTTTTAAAACCATTAAGGCTTCCTAAACAAAATGTTTTCATAGCAGACACCTACATACAAACATGGACACAATTCATATCCTACCTCATTACCCACCAAGCTTAGCAGAAGAGGGTGTTTTGAACTTGAATCTTCTTAAGTTGGTCCAAGATTCAAATCTCTACGACACAGCCTCTCTCAGCTTTAGCCATTTGGGAGACGACCATTAAGAGGGCAAGGTGGATATTCCTGAAAAAGGTTTTGAAGAAGATTGAGTTGGGAGAGGTTGGTAAAGGCCATTCAAGGGCTCCTTTGCATATGCTGGACTGTACCCAGAGGCATAGGAGCCTATGTTCTGTACATTGACAAAGAAGAAGCCTTAATCCATTGAGATGCAGATAAAATTAAAATCCCCAATTTTTACTAAAACTAGTGTTGTTTCAGAAGAACCTAAATGCTGAAATATTTTCATTTTCTCTCTTTTCTCTAACTGTAGGAATTATATGTTTCGATCTGCAGTTCAGAGACTTCCCATTTTCCTCCCGGTAAGGTCTACTAATTAGTGACTGTAAAATGTTGGGGTTTCAAGCAAAGAGAAGAAAAAAACCCACTCTTAAATGTTTCTTTTCTGCAAAATGAACCTTTAATATTTTGGCTTCCCAACTCTGAAACTTGAACATTTAGCCTTTCTGGGAATAGTTAGACTTTTCAGGACTAGCCCTAACGAGGCAGTGAGACAGCTGTCAACTTTGCACCCACCACTTAGGTGTACATGCTATGTAAATATCTCAGTGGCTTTGGCAGGTGTCCTTGGGGAGGCACCCTTCCCCTATGGATTATAGTGCTTGGAGTATAAGATTATACTCCTTGGAGGCAATCAGTAAGTACCAGCAAATATATGGCAGTCACCATATTTCAGCTAGTTTCCCATCAGAACTGTGAAACTTACAAGAAGGGATTATGATGTTGTTGGTTGATACCATGGGTATATGAAATTGACCAGCAAGTAGGCAATTAGCATGGGGAGAATGTGAGGGAGGAGATGCCATCACTGATGCTCTCTTTCAAAGGATTAGCAGTCAAGAAAGAACTGATTTCTTTTCTTTTTTTAAAAAAAAGCCATATATCATATGCATGGGAACCAAAGGACGATGTTGAGAACCCGTGCATGTTCAAGCAGGACTTTTGGCTCAACCAATACGACAGCTGCTGGAAGCTGCAGCTTTATAGGTACTGGTTGCTGAAAAAAACCTCCTTTCTAGCATATCCTACCTTTCTTGCAGTTATAGGTGTAGTTAAAAGTGTAGAGCTTATGTTCCCATTATAAACAGAGCATCTATTACACTGTACTGTATGTCAGAGCACAGAAGTGTAGAAATGGCACCAGAAGACCCATATTACACTCAGAATCAGCTGAAAGTGGCAAAGGATGCTTAAAAAACCAGAAGAATTACTGCAAATATATTGAAACTAAAAAGAAAAAAATCAGTATACCAGTTGTTCAAAGAAGGCAGCAAATGCTAACAAGTAGCTACAACTTGTGGAACTCTTCAAATCCTTTTTTGGCTCTGCCATTTCCAACAAGAGCCTCTATGTTCTATCCGGCAATAGTCAGGAGTGGGATGAAGAGAAAGGAATGCTATTGATGGAAACATGATCATGACAATACCTGTTTCTTTTGACTGAGTTTAAACCTGCAAGGTCAGATGATGGGATCCCAGCATATGCAATGAATTTGCTGGTGGTCTGAGCAAACCTTTATTTACTATCTTTGAAGAATCCTGGGGAATGGATGAAATGTCAGATGCCCAAAGATAGGAAAAATGTTCCTACCTTCCAAAAAGGGAAAAATGAGGATCCAAGGCATTACAGACCAGTCAGTTTGGTATCTGAGAAGATGCTAGAGCAATGGTTCTCAACCTCAGCAACTTTGCTGGCTGGGGAATTCTGGGAGTTGAAGTCCACACATCTGAAAGCTGCTGAGGTTGAGAAACACTGCTCTAGAGCATTTCACAACATTTTTTCCCATTTTTCTTCATCCTCATCTGTTTCTTTTAAAGGAACAGAGCAAACCCATTCCATATGATTGACTACATGAAAAAAAGCTCGCTGTATGCACAGTGTTGCTCACTGGATTTAAGTCTTAAACCAGAGAATTAGGAGCCTCTTTTCCAAGCATGGCTTGCTTTAACTTTCCTGAAATAATAGTGTGAGAAACCACAGTTCTTCATAATGAAGAAAAGTGATGGTTGCAACAGCTGTTTTCAACAGCTACTTATGGGTTATTTACAGAGGTGTCAGGGGCTGTCAAAAAAGTCAAGATGGTGGCCAAGGTTCTGATGATATAATCAGAACCCCACCCCTTTTTATGTGTATCACGTATACAAGGGACAAGGCTCTGAGGGTACTCTTGTGGCTGCCATCTTGACTAGTTTTATCCCCATTCTTTGGACCTCCTGTTTAGTTACAATGCCCATTGAGAGGTGGTGTTACACAGATGTAAATAAAGGCCAGAAACCTATTTGCTTGTCTAAAAAAATTTCTTTTTCTTAAAATAAATATCAGTAAAATGCAGATCTCTCTTTAGGAACCCACTTTTTCCCAAGAACTATACACTGGGGAATTGACATGCAGGCCAGTTCCCGCTTCAGGGAGATACTTCTTTCTCCTCTTTCTCCTCCCTTCCTCTGTCTTTTCTTTTGGCCCGTCCAGTCCCCAAAGACCCCGTCGCCGGCTGCTGCCTTCCAGCAATTGTCTCCCATTCAGGGACTTCCCTGGAGAGCCAACCACCAAACGTGAACGGAAGCTACTGTACACCTTTTTACACAAAGTGCAAGAGTATGACATTGATAGAAAGAAGAATGGAAATTTACCAACAGAGTTATAAAATGAATGACTATCATATGGTGGCCGTATGATATTGGCATGACAGGGCTAACCCAGTCACCCCTCTGCTGGTTGACTGATTTATCTCGGCATGCCAGAAGCACGTCATTCAGGTCAGTCAGTCTCAACCATTTTTCTAGCTGCAGGGAGGTGGGTCAAAAAAGTCAAGATGATGGCCACAACCATGCAATTGATGCCCTGCCCTTTTTTCACCTAAGTCAAAAAAACAAGATGGTGGCCACCACCATGCATTGTAATGCACATTAAAAAAGGGTGGGGCTTTGATTGCACCATTGTAGCTGTCATCTTGACTTTTTTGACCCCGTGGACACCCATTCTTCCCAGACATCATGAGAAAGCTGGAAGGCTGTTGCTTTCTGCTCCCCCTTTTCACTTCAGGGAAATAAATTAAGGGAAAATCAGAAGTAGCTAATTGGAGGTGCTGTTGCTGTGGTCAGAGTCAAGGAAGCCTAACTCCGTTCCCACAACTTTTGGTTCATTTTCCACCTGCATGGTTGAACAAAGGTAGGAAATACAAAATGAGAAGACCCTGTTTCCATCTCAGAACAAGAACAGGGTAGTTAATTCTCCAATAAACAATTCCATGACCTGCTTGACCTTGAGAGATTAATTTAGCCCCAAAGAATCCCAAGGCAGTTTGGGGTGAAAAATAACCCCTCTTGAGTTACTTGTGGCAGCTAATTAACTGGATACGGTGTTCACATGGCTAAACTAATCCTGCGGTGATACATGTCAGGACAACATGCCGTTATAACAGTTGGGGGTGGGCTAGGGAGAGAAACATTTTTATTTCAGAGGATTCCCAGTCACCAAAAATAATGATTGAAATAGGGGGAAAAATAAGTGAATGTGGAGTTAAATGGGTTTTTGGAACCGGTCACACTGCTTGTAACTTGCAGATTGATCTCACCCCTGTGATCTGCTAGGTCTTAACACAGATATGTTTTAATTGTCTTTCAAAAATTCCTTCTTACATTGGCCTTCTCTATTTTTTAACTCCCCCTAATATTTGCCTTTTTATGGATTTCTTATTCTGTTTATATTCTGTTGTTTATTGTTTTTTCTCTTACATTTTTGTAATGCATGTAAGCTGTTTTTGAATTTTTAATATACACAGCATTATATAAATAAATGTAAGAAATAAATACCTTGACTTTGTTTGTTCTCTGGGGCCCCTGTAGCTTTCTGTATTTTGCCTACTTCATTTGGTTTAATTTTTATCAGTACTTGTTCAGAAGGGGTCCATGTATGAACTCCTTGAAACCACGCATGTTATATAGTGCTCTGTTATGTGTGGTTCCTGATTCTCCAAAGGACTGTCTGTCTGCCCCTTATAAGCCAGGCCTATATGAAGACAAGGACCTGTAAGATGACTATTCTGAAACTTTAGTGATGGAAAGGAGAGGCAGGAGTATCATCCCTAGTCTTCTGAGTAGGGACACACACATATAAAGTCAAGATAGAGAAGGGCTGTAGTTTACTTGAAGACATTTATTGTACATGCAGGAAGTCCCAGTTCCTTGGCATCAACAGAGAGGGCTGGGTTTCTTGTCAGAAGCCTGAAGAAATGTTGCTATTCCGGTACACAGCATTGGGCTATAAGGAACTAATTTGTCTTGGCATAAGACAACTTCCTATGTTGTTAGGCTCTATTCAGTTCATAGAGGAAGCTTAAAGGGCACTAGAATGGTAAAGCTGGAAACCCTGATTCTAGTCCTCCATAAAAGATCCATTTAATTGGTTCCACCAAGGATGCTTCAGTAGTTCCCTTAAAAGAACTGAGCCTGGGTAAATTTACAGAGGAAAATCTCATAGGCCAAGTAGGTAATTTAATGTGGTGTACATACTGTGACTTGGCAACCTGATTGTTCTGACCTATACTAAGGCAACATCTTTCCATGTTTCTGCAGTCTTTGGAGAGTTCAGAGCAAAAGTTGAATTTTTCTCAGTACTTAACAGGACAATACTGATAAACCGAGTAACTACATACATGTGTGATATGCTGCAACTTGGCAATGGGTCTTATTTTGACGGATGAACCATTTCCGTATATTTGTACATAGGCTGTTGATCTGTGCTTTGAAATAGTGAATAATAAGTAATGTTACAAACTATGTACACTGTACACAGATGTGCTAATCTATACTTTATTTAAAACATTTACATAGTCACCCATCTTGTACTAAACTCTGCAGCTCACAACCAACAGTTAAAACAACAACTGTGTACAATAAAAAATATTAAACCACAAATACTATAACCTGGCACCATAGTTAAACTTTTACATGCAATCCACCACAAAGTCCTCTTGTCAATCTTACCCTATCTCAGTGCTTGGGGGGAAAGCCAGGTCTTAAGTGCTTTTCAGAAGGTTAAAAGGGTGGGGGCCTGCCAAACTTCAGGGGGAAGGGTGTTTCATAGGCCATGGAAAAGGCACAGTTCCTAAGTCCCATAAGATGGCAACATTTAAGGGAAGGGACTAGAAGCACGCCCACGCTATCTAATCTGGTAGGATGGGTAAATGTCCTTAGGGAGAGGCAGTCCTGCAGATAACCTGGTCCTGTGCCATATAGGTCTTTAAAGGTAATAACCAGCAACTTGAATTGCACCCAGAAGATAACTGGGAGCCAGTGCAGCTCACGCAACAGGGATGTAATTGGGTAAATCTAGGGACATCCATCACTGTGTGTGCTGCCACATTCTGGACCAGTTGTAACTTCTGGTTGGTTTTCAAGGGCAGCCCCATGTAGAGCCTATTGCAGTAATCCAGACAGGAAGTGACCAAGGCATGAGTGGACTGGGTGGCCAAGGTATTCACCTTCCCTGGTAACTAGGCTTATTGCACTACCAACTGGAGTTCTTGACATCTGTGTAAGATCATCCCAGTTCTTGTGCTGGCCGGCCACTGCTTCCATGGACCAAATGCTTATCACCATAGTACAAATGTAGATATTGCCAGTTGAAGTAGCAAAGGCTGTTGAGCAAGAGAATCCATGCAGGAAGATCCAGCCTCCATAAGAGCTGAACATTTTCATTATAAGGTATCTAGGGTCATGCCTTTCATACTTGACAGATGTGTTGATAGCAGTTGTCCAAATATGGATAGGAAGAACAAGCAGGCTGACGTTATTGATGCATCTGTTCTCCAGTTAATAATACCTAAGATTCAGGAGCCAAAGCAATGAGGAAGTAGTGAGAACTTGTCATCAATATTAAGTAAGTGTATCAGATGGAGAGCCTATGAGTCACCCCACCATAATCTTGATAAATGACTCGATCCTGAAGGTACAGATAGGGAGCACAGACCATATGAATCTCTTCAAAAGACCAATCAGTCATATCCCTGAAAGGCTGTCATTTTAGCACAGTCAGAATTACCTAGAATACCTTGAACTATATAGCTATTGGGGCTAAATGAGCCTGCCAACCCCTCTTCCCAGTATATGGTAGGAAGAAAAATTTTGCATAACGGCACTTTACATTTCATAACTGGATCAAAGCAAGCAAATTAATCTCAGTTCAGTTTCCAGATTCTGTGTTAAAGGAATTTACAAAGGCGCTGTTTTCTGTTTATTTCACATCCTTTTGTATCACATTCTAGTATTTAAAAACATCTGAAAGTAGTGCCCATGCTTAGATTTTTTTTTTTTTAAATACAGCAAATAAAGTATGCAGAAAATGAATACATTTGATAGAAAACCTGTATTAGAAAAGTGGAGGTGAAAAGCAAGTATTCATACATAACTTTCATTCAGGGAAAGTCTGGATGAAGACAGTTCAAGAACGCCCTCCTGAATTTCTGGGGGACAGCATTCCAGAGGCCAAGCAGCAGCTGACTCTTGAGTAGTCCCAGAATGGCAATAATCTCTGAATCACAGCATAGCTGCAAGATCTCTGAAAATCCCAGAGAAATAGAAAAGGTGATCTGCTGGATCTTGAGTGGTCAATAGCCAACTGGCAGTCAGAATAATTATTTTGACTCTGGTGAGATGTGTGCATGGCTGAACACTCCACTGAGCATTCTGAATCATCTGCAGCTTCCAGACCTAGTAAGAGGAACCACGTGTGAGGGTAGCCTCACAAAAAGCACATGACAGCAACCTGGTTAGGCTGTCTAGCTAGGAAAGGAGGCAGCGGTACCCCAACTAAGGCTGATAATAGGTGCTTTGGTGGTGAAATCAGGAAAAAGATATAAAAAACAACATACAAATTGATGAGATAATGACATGATAGACAAGGTAATAAACAGGAGCAGCAATAATAATGGCAATAAATAAAACATAAAATCATTGTCGTAAAGTAGCAACATAATTGAAATTCCAAAAATATTGAAATGAGCAGGAAAAAAAACTTTAATTGATCTGTAATGTGAAGACGTGGACAATTATTTTTCTGTTACAGAAGTAGGGTTGTTATCCAATATGTTCTTCATTGCTGGAAAAGAAAAGCTTTTGCTTCAGCCAGAACATAATTTCTTTGTGGAATTTGCTGCCTTAAAATGGCATGATGACTGTGGTTTTCTGACTTAGAGAGTAGAATGAGACAGTTGCTGGCACTGTACATAGTCTTGCCAACATCTCTGAATCAAGGTGCCTCTTTGAAACTTCCAGTTCTGTGATGGGCAACCTGACTCATCTACAACTCCTTGGTTTGGCCATATGTTGGGACTGATGGGAATTGAAGTCGAAGGCACCTGTTCTGTACCAGGTTGGCTTTTTCTGCTCCAAAATGCTGTGGAGCATCTGTAAGACAACACAATTGGTGGTGGTGATGGGTTCCTTCCTATATGCCTGGGGATGGCCATGATGGAATAACAGGAGGCTGGACTAGATTGTCCGTTGATTTAATGCACCGTGACTTTTTTATGATTTAATGGTCAAGTTGTCAAATCAATGGGAGTGGATTTAGAGGAGAGGTTTATAAAATCACATACTGTAAGTTATGATGTCCACCAAGAATGTCATCCCCGTCATTGTAAGGCAGTCTTCTAATTAAAGATTTGTCTTTTCTCTCTGTTACAAAGCAATTGCTGTATTTCCCCAGTTCATATTTTTCTGTGAAAATGTGTTATCAAGTGAATGCACTGTACCACAAAGGATGGGTGAAGAAAGAATGTGACAGTTCTGTAGCTCCTAACACATGTTAGTGCGCAGAAATGACAGTTTATGACAGTGATTCCCACATGCCTTTTACAGCTGAGCAGAAAAAAAGGCATCTTTTGCTGAAATTAGCTATCAAATCTGCACTTTGGAAGGGAAAATAGTCAGCTGGTCTATTGACAAGGAATCCAGGCAGGCTGTCGGAAAGCAGTAAATGAGCTTCTTTGGGAGGAAATGTCAGATTATACTGTTTTCTTCCTCTGTATTATTAATTTTTTCCCCAGCTGATCCAGGATTAATAGTATTACGCCCTCATCCCCCAGTTCTCCAGGGGTGCATTTATTATTTAAGGGTATGCTTTTTTTCTATGGAAGGAAGTTACAAGCAACTTTCTTTCTTTCTTTCTTTCTTTCTTTCTTTCTTTCTTTCTTTCTTTCTTTCTTTCTTTCTTTCTTTCTTTCTTTCTTTCTAATATATAGCTGGGATGATGGTAGTGGAAGGAGGGCTTGCAGCTTTTGTACGCCAACAGGAACTGCTTCACCTTGAGGTTTTCAGGGGGTGATCAGTAACATAAAAATGCTTTCAGAGTTCCATGTTGCCCTCCAGTGCAATCCTTGTCTTCATCTAACTCTCAAAATGTGTTTGCTTTTTACACAGTATATATGCATGCATTCTGAAGAGGAAGGGGAAGATGCTGGGGGCAAAGGCAACGAGGTGACCCTTCAGATATTTGCTGACCATTATCCTTGGGGTGTTAAAAAAGCCATGATAGCAGCTGTGGTCAAACCCTGCCACTTTTTAACATGTATCACACGTATGACACATGTTAAAAAGGGGTAGAGCTTTAATCACGTGGTCATTGCTACTATCTTGACTTTGTTGATCCCCATCCTCCACTATGGATGCCCCTGCCATTAAGGACTGCTGATTTAAAAGAGGTGTACCATGTGTGGTCCACGGTTGCAAGTAGTCCCCTAAAGCTATGGTAGATTTCTCCCTGAAGCCCCCCATATGTCATTACTGAGGGAGTAAAGTATACATGATTGATTCACTCATTAAGTGCCATTAAACTGATGTTGACTCTTACCTAGTACATGGGTGGATTCATATGTTTAATTATATTACCTGTAGTTGCAATTTTAATTAAATTTACTTACTATTAAATTAAATCAAATCCATTTTAATTTTTGTCTGTCCCTTCTTTATTCTTGGGCCTGGCCACTGTTTGGAGCACACCCACCAGCACACCATCTAAAGGACACTGTTGCATGCCACAAAGAGCTTGTGCACTCCTGACTTAGCAAAATGGGAAACCACATGGCTAAACTCATGTTCTATGTTTTGGCATTCCACCAAATCGGAGTCTTTTACTGTCTGAGCCACTAGGCTGTAAAGGGTCTCCGAGAGATCATACTGACCATCAAATATACCCATCCACTTATTATCATGTATTTAAATTGATGCCTTTTCAGCTTTTTGCTCAAGGTTTGCAAAATCCTGCTTTTAGTTCTGCCAAACCTGGGTTTGGTAAATAAAGCAAGATACAACCTCACTTCAGTTTCTGTTGATGGCTATGTCACATGAACCTCACTTGCCCCCATCCCACTCAACACTCAAATGTGCAGAGGCTATCATTCATTCATTCATTCATTCATTCATTCATTCATTCATTCATTCATTCTAATTTGTTATAGCCGCCCAACTCCAATGCCACTTCCCTCCCTTCTCTGACCAATATCCACTGGATTTGATAGGAAGGACTTCTCCATGCATACAAACATGCATGCAGAGAGTCACATGCAAGGGAAGATCCTGTCGCTTAATCAGGATACTTCCTTAGGGTAGGAGCTCTGTCTACATACTTAAGTATGCATGGGGATCTTCTCATGAACCACCAACAGCAGTTCTTTGGGGAGAGGCAATATCTGTGCCCAACAGTGAGTGGAACTTCATACTTCTTAGGGCCTCTTTATTTGCAGGTCTGTTGAATACTGAGGGAAATTTGTATGATTCCTTCCCTCTGTCATGTCACAACAGCACCTTTTATGCTTTCAGCTCCAAGTTTCATAGCCTGATTTATTTGATCGTTTGGAATCCCAAACTTTTTTCTGCCTCACTATGGAGAAGCTAGCAGGACAGTTTCTGCTTGTATGCATAGTCATTTCAGTTTTGTATCCTATAAATAGATTTGGTAAAGCTTTGTGTGGTTTCAAAACATGATATTCTTCCACCCAGAGGCAACAGCAGGAGAAAAAGTGTAAGAACATACACTCTGAAAAGCAGGTCCTTTCTCAACCCACTCTTGAGTCCTGAATCTACTTCAGTTTTACCACCTAGTAAACTGAGTTCCAAACTATCACCACCCGGTTGAAATGACCCTACTCTGAACTTGTGAATTGAGGCAAAAAGGTGCAATTAGGGAGAAGAATGATCACCGTAGTGTTTATGTAAGCAGAAGGATGCTGACAGCAAGCTTTAAAACATCTTGGATTTTTCATTGTTTTTATAGGTTATGCCTCTTCCTTGGGAGATGTGATTCACCTATTTCCTTTCAAGAAAGTTATGATTGCTTGTATGGCATTTTTTAAAAAAATGCAACACAGCATGCCTTTTTTGTTATTTGGATTAGGATTTAAATGCCTCTAGTCTTTTCAAATACCTTGCTAATTCTGAGATGTCAGCCATGTCATAATCTTTGGAAGAATGCAGAGGACAAATTTAACCTCAGGTACCATAGTTCTCTATCTTCCTGATGAGGTTGGCATTTTTGAAGGATTACAGTGAAAGAAACAAAATTTTTGCAGTAGTTGATCAGAATTTATTCTGAAAGAGCAGCAGCAAACTAGGTATAATATGAATTGTCTGAGGATTTTTTTGGCTTTTAAATAGATGTTAACCTTTCATTTGAAAATCCTTGAGGATCTCATTAATGACCTTGTGCCAGGTGGCCTCTTGTGACAGAAGAGCTGTTCCACGTAAACAACTACTCTTTAAATGAGTTATTGATACAGCTGCTATCCAATATTTTGCAACAAATGAACTGGAACTGACATCTTAACGTTTGCCTGTCTTGGAACAGCTGCAACCTAGATGGGTGTTCTTTGCAGGTGAAAACTAAGGCTGCTCAGCTATTGATGCTCAGAGGGTGATTTTGCATGTGTTGTTCACTGTATGGAAATAAATGGCCATTGTTTTGGGATAGGCGTGGATAGGGTGGAGATTCTGCATAAAGAGATAGGGTTGCAGTGCACTTCTGTGTGTAGTGTTGTCTCAGGTGTAACATGGTGGAAGAAGCTGGTTTAGGGTGCAAAGTAAACCAACATTAAACCACTGTTACCTGTTTGTGCATAACTTTCAGAGGTGAAATTTTTGTTCACTGAGGTTCTATTGAGTCAATAGTTCCCATTGTTTTCTCCCAAAATATATTCCAAGGCAGACTCTGAAGAAAAAAATGGCACTTTTTTGGAAAATATTTTAAAAATAGAGGAATGCTGAGACCATCATATGTGGGCTGGAAAAATCCAAAGAATCACTAGATTTATTAATATAAGAACATAAAAGCAATACTAAAGAGAACTTCTGTGAACCTCGTTTGAGTTCTTTGCCCCAAGGTACCATTTTAACAGCCTTCCTGATTCCTTGGCTTTACAGGCTTTGGATCTTCTTCAGGTATATCCAGGAGGTCTAGAACTACACCAGATATTTTGTACAGTGAGGGGAAAACTGTGGCAGCCAATACCCCAGGAAGTATGCTGGGAAATTTCAGATCTTTCTGCCAGTGCATATCACTTCTAATTTTGGAATAATTTAGTTGCACTATGTATTCCACCCCACCCCACCCCACCCCACCCCCCTTCAAATCGGGCAAGGTTGAAAAGCTCAGCACTGTCTTCCTTTATCATTTAAAGCAACCTTCTCTAACCTAATGTTCTTCAGTGTATGTGGACTACAATATGCCAGATGGAAATTATGGGGGTTGCAAAACACCACACACTATCCTACCTGGCTGCTAGCTGTTCCATTGCCAATCATGCCCAACACACTTTAACTTCAGCTGATGATCCTCTTTGCCTCCCCTTTAGTCCTTCCACCTGGGAATCCTAAACACCTTTAGCCCAGGGCAGAGCATGCAGGGAGCTATCCAGGGAACCCAGGCTAAGCAGGAGCTGAGTTCCCAGCATGCCAGCCAATGAGCATTCACTTTCTCTCTTTCAGACTTGCCCATCACTACTGCTCTCTCCCCCAACTCAAGAGTTTCTAAATCCTCTGTGAACTGAAAAGAGAAACAAAAGTATTTCACCATGGCCCTAATTTAGCAAGCCTTATGCAATATATTATTTCTGATGATGATGCAGGCTAGGAAAGCTGCATTCAAAGGCTTTTCCTTGAGCTGGGCTGAATAAAGTGGAGGAAGGAGGTGCAGGATGCAGCAGTGTCCAGCGAGTAAAAGAAGAGGAACACAAAACTTTGGCCATCTATAACAGAAACACAGGAGAAAATAAAAAAATCTAGTATTCAGTTGTGAGGGGCAACAGTGCACAATTTTTAGGACTCAGCAATGTGTTACAGTTGACTTTCTGTTAATGTCATATGAGAAATAGGGCAACAGGAGAGGTATGCTAAAATCATTGTGTGGTAGAGTTGTATCTCCAAAACATCTGGTGATCACTATTTTGGAAAAGCTAATTATTAAGTGTATGTTTCTATAGCTGCTAGATGAGTAAAAATAAAAGTTGTGCATTGTATGTGTGTTTATTATGCTGCCATACAGGTGGTCCTCACTTAATGTTCAGCAACCATTCAGACTTGTGCTGCTACTGAATGAGTAGTACTTACAACCAATCCTCAAAGTTCCAGCCATTGCAGTGTCCTGCAGTCATGTTGTCATCATCTGTGACCTTTGCCAGCTTCCTACAAGCAAAATCAATCAGGAAGCCTGCAGGAGGCTGCAAATAGTGACCCATGATGTCCTCACTTAATGACCTGTGGTGATTCGCTTAATGACAGCAATCGGAATTGTCATCGCTAAGCAATGTGGTCACATGTCATTGCGCTTTACGATGGTGTCACTTAGTGATCAAATTCTGCCCCAATTAACTCAGGACTACCTGTATTACATTTTGATAGGTCTAGTCATATTTCGTTATATTATTATAGATCTGCAAAGTTCCATTCTGTCTTTTTTTCTGTCTTTTTATTTTAGCTATGTGAAATTTTACCTAAAATGCAAGTTACATGCCTTATCATGGGCTCCTAAATTATTAACTGTCTGTTACAATCTGTGACAATTCCTTATGATTCACTTCCCGTTAGCTGCTTTTTAAAACATGCCACTGTGTTATGTCTGTGAAAATTTCAGAAATATTTACATAGAAAATCCTCTTAAACTTTTCTCTTGGATAAAGAGAACAAAACTGAGTTGCCCCAAGGGAAGAATTTACAAACACACTTGCACAGAAGATGTCATTGTTTCAAAGATGTTAAAAAGCAGGATTGTTATGCTCAAAGCAACATGACAGATGCTAACATATGAACATAAAAACAACAACAGACAAATGTTAACCTATCGCCTAGCTATAAATAGATTTATTTTCTTGTTTTATAACAACAAATAAAAGTATTGTTTTACTAGCTAGTATCACTTCTGTCTGCAAGTGTTTGAGAATAGATGGATTAGTGCAAATGCCTTTGTTAGCAAATGACTCAGCAAAAGATCTGTGTTGTTCATACATTTAAAAGATGGTTCATTTCTTCTTGCAAGGCAAAAGCTGATACCCTGTAATTACTCCAGGGGCTTGCAAACCTGTCAGAATCAGTCAGTGTTACTTAGCTCTTAGCTCTTAGCTCTTCCTACTCTTCCTAGAACAAAACAGCTCTTTTCCTGTGGGTTTCCTGTGCGAGGGAGGCAGCAGGGATGAATTAAATGGACCATCCCATTTCTCATCCCTTATCACATTCTCATAGATAGGCTGTCAGTGTGATGGGGCCAAAGGCATCTGTGTGCGTGTGTGGGGGGCAAATGACAACATGTGCACGATGATGTAATCAAGCAAAAGTCATGACTTATGTAGTGGCATTAGATGTCCTGATGCAAATACATAATTGTGTCATTTGCATGATTACATAATTGTATTTGTTATCATTTTGGCATCACTGTGGTTTGCTGCAGAGACTGTTGTATGGAGCTCCCCATGAAATGAAGAAGGGGACCAGTGGACATGGCTCAGTTCTTTCCTCTCCAAACATCTTCATGAAGCACAGACACCTGAGGCTTCTCCCTCAATCTGGGTTCAACATGCATTACTCTAAGAAGATCCGATGGTTTCCTTGTCAGCAGGCAGCCACACAACCAGTTATTTGGGCAGACATGTGCAGAGAAGATATAGTTGTAGCTGAAATTTTCCTGCCCCAAAACTGCTGCCATTCTGTGCCTATTCTCTCTGCTGTACAAAAGAGTCATAGCTTACTAATAGACAATACATGTTGCATGCAGAAGATCTGTTCCTGGCATCTCCAGTTAACAATGGATCATATAGTAGGAAAGATCTCTGCCTAAGATCCTGCAAAGGAGCTGCCAATTAAAATGGACAGTTCAGGATAAACAGACATGTAATCTTCACTTTGTTTATACATGAAGCTTTGCTTTATAATTTCCTATATATGAACAGATTCAGTTATTATAGGAGTGTAATAAGCTTGACCTGTGTACATGTGCCCAAATCTTGGGCAACAAATGAATGCTGTTTCTTCAATCAACGTGAGTAGCATGCACTGAACATAGGAAAGGTGAAAATTGCTGAGTCCAACCTGATTAACCCTTGATGTTGGTCCTGAGAAGGATTCATAAATCCAAATGCGTCCTTTCTACATTTACTTTTGCGGTCAAATCAAGTAGAAATGGGGGATGACTACATAGAATTACAGAATTAGAAAGAGCCATTTAGGTAATTGATGGTTGGATATCAGTACTAGGCATCTTAAACAAGTTAGATTTCCAGTTTCTGTGTTGGGATATCCAGAATCCATTAACTGAACAAGCACAGTGGGTAGGATTTGTACTTGTTTCAAGATTATTAATCTTATTTGGCATAACTCTCCAATAGTACAAATAAAATGACCCATTGAGATGTTACAAATGCCATCTTTGCTATTAAGTATGCTACATGTATTTCAAGGGTTGAGCAGCTGTCTTGCACTGAGTAAAACTGTTGATTACATTAGCAGAGTAATGTCTTATAGACTACAGCATTCTAGAAACAACAGTGTTCTGGAAGTATTTATGTATGTGGAACTTGTAAAAAAGACACATTTTATTATGTTATAGAAAGAAGGTCCAGGCCCAGGTGAGTATGAAATAAAGCATGCCCAACCAATTCCAATACGATCATCCTTCATGTCAAAAGTACCACGGCTATTACCAGTCCACACTGTGAGTATAATATTGAAAATGGCTCAATATTGAAAGTGCTTGCAGTTATAGGGCTGACTTGGGGTTCCTGCCTTTCTTGGAGATATTTCATATTCAGTCTTTGGATTTTCAGCTTTCTTTGGGCGGGGGTGGGTGGGGAGAACCTATAGCACTCTCAAGATGTAAGGAAAAACATGGAGACAATAAATGATATGTATATTCAGGTATTATTAAATTACATCCATGGAAATAAAACATGGTTATGGAGAAGATCAGAAAGCTGAACATGGTTGGCTGAAGTCTTAGAAGAACATTTGACTGAATATATCTGGGGTCTTCTCCGAAGTTGGGCAACCTGGGAAAAGGGGATGTCCTCACTCTTGAAAGGTCAAGATGAAGCCCAAACATAGGGGCATTCTACTCCTTTTCTTGGCTACAATTTTATACTGCCTGAATAAACTTAGTATTCTGTGTAATGTTTCTTTTAGCAGTAAGCCTATTCATCCTGCTTTCTAATATTCACTGCCAGCAAATATAAAGCCACTGTGATAACTAGGCACATGTCTGTGAATTTTGTAATATTATATTTTAGTTTGGTAAATGAATACAACCCATTATCTTTAATCATATGAGTCATGCCATTATGTTAGTATAATTTAATCTGGATTCTTGCACTGAGAAAAGGGTTGGACTTGATAGCCTGAATGGCCTGTTTCCAAGTCTATGATTCTAGGACTCTGATTCTAATCAACATGACTTTAGTTACGGCTGCTAAGGACATCTTAGGCAAGCCTGCTATGCTGTAAACCAGTGTTGCTGCCTGGAGAATTCTGGGGGTTGAAGTCCACACATCTTGAAGTTGCTGAGGTTGAGAAACACTGCTGCAGACAGAAAAAGGGAGGGCTAAAAGAGTAAGGGATTCAGAATAGCCAGTTACTAGGACTTGCATTCCCTATCTCAGTATTTTGGACACTTGAAACATACTTCCCAATGGTGAAATTAACAGGATATTCTTAGATGTTCTTCTTTAACTCAGATTGATTCCAGATAGACAGGTCCAAGTGATACCAATTCAAAAGCCCTTTGGAGCTATTCTCTTTTCCTTTTTTTTGGTAGCAAGAAATTAAAAAAAGAAAGAAAGAAACACCCCTGTGCATCCTACCATTGTTGTTGTTGTTTTCTTGTGGAAGTCTACCTTCATTTATTTAATAGTGATCTTTTTCATTTCTTGTTCTGTACAGAAAGTCCCAGGTCCAGGATATTATTGGCCTACCAAGCAGGCACCACAACAGCCTAGAACCATTGCCAGCCTTGGACGGGAACATACCATTTTCTTTAGCAACGTTCCTGAACTTTAGAATACAAAGCATGCTACATTCTGGTACCTTAAGTGGTCCTCCGCATCTTCCTTAAGACAAACTTGCCAGTTTTTATTCCTCTCGATTTTAAATGAATTATCATGTGGTTACCCTATGCAAATGCTATTTTATTCATTCTGTTTCCTAGCAACCTAGATTGTTTCTGGTGTTAAATCATGGCATATCCCATAACTGTGGTTAAATCATAGCATACCCCATGACTGAATATTTTATAATTTGCCCGAACTTAATTGTTCCTTGGCAGCACTATTTGCTAGATGCAAGGTCAGCAGTGGAAGAGAAAGAGAATAGAGATGATTCAGTTGTCCAAGAGGATCAGCCTTCTCATCCTTTTTCCTGATAAAAAGGATAGTTTGGTGCCAGCATATCTATATACCATTGCTTTCTATTTCTCATTCTACCTTTTCGGATTGCCAGGGCATTGTCTATGATCAACGAGCAGCTTATTCTAAAATAATGTCACTGAAATCAACTCTGTAATAAATAGCATGCACTGGTCTCTTTGCAGAGTTTCAGACTCTGCAAAAATAGTTTATATCCACTCAAAAGACTATCTCTAACAGGCCATTTAGGGACACTACTGCAGAATAGTGGAGATGCCTATTCATTAAAATTAAAATAATCATTACTGTAAGAAATCTAGGACTTCTTTCCTTACAATTCTTTTTTTTTAATCCTGGGAAATCTTCTATTTGAGAGCACCATATGTTGTGTCAAGTCCACAATGTCCAAAACCCAGTTCAGAAGCATTCTCACGCAACCAGGCTTGGTTCAGAAAAATACTTCTTTATTATGTGGTACATGTAGCTTGCAAACAGAACATTGCTAAAACTAAAGCCTTGGGTAAACTTCCCTCTATTTATCCCCCCTCCCCTTATTGCCTGGCTTCTTGATTCCTCTTCATCTGGTGGTGACCTCTTTCCTTCCTCCCCCTCCTACCCGAGCTCCTTCCTGGCTCTTTGGCCCCCAGCTGCCTTGCCGGCAATCAGGCCAGTCTAAATTGCCCATATATGGTTAAGCTCCTTCCCACCTCCCATTACTACTCCTATTACAACCTTTAACTGCAACCCCCCCCCCTTAGTTACAACTGGCAGAAACAAGTCAATCCAACTCCCATCGAATGCAATACAATGTAAAACAACAATAGTTGGGTGATGCAGGTTCTGACATGTTGGAGAAGGGGGAATGGTTTTGCTTTGGTGTATATTTGCTTTGTTAATTAGGCTAGGTTGAGATGAGGACTGTCTCAGGGTCTCCTCATGCCCTTAATGATTAAGTTGTAACCACAGATCTCCATAAGCAAAGGCTAGCATGCTATTACTACTTCAGTCCAGTACTCAAGTCCAGTCATTGCCAACTTACTATTTTATGGCAAGTGAGCCTAATAACTGGGATATTATGCTCTGTACTGCTCTTTGGATGCAATAAACAAAGTTGTTTGCGTTTTTGGACTTTCCCTGATGGCATGGCTATGATAAGGATTTGTCAAGATAAGCTCCCAAACATTAAAGTTGACCACTGCCCAACTGCCCATTTTCTACCTGATTTTGGATGGATAAACAAAAACGCTGGAAATTGGCCTTAATCAACATGGCACCATCCAGATGTTTTAATTCTGTGGGAAATTTGGGACTTAAACTCCCAACAAGTGAGAGAACCAGATTAGGCTGAGCTAAATGAAAAATGAAAAAAAAAAGATTCATTTTATAAGATTCATTTTAGGGCATTTTTAATATATGTTTTTTTACATTATTTATAGATTTTAGCCATGTTTGGAGAGACTTGTGTTTCTTGTGTTTTTTCTTCTTTTTTATTATTGTGAGCCGCCCAGAGTCACCTGTTGGGGGAGATGGGCGGCATACAAGCCTGAAAATAAATAAAAATAAATAAATAAATAAATAACTGAAAATATGGAATAAAAGTGATATGAATTAGCTCCAGTGTGGACTCCATAGCTTTTATAATTTATAATGATTTGCAGAATTTAAGGATTGATTGTGGCAATAAAATAAGCATACCAGGTTTATTGATACAGGGAGGGAGTCAGTGAAGAGTGATTGTATTAGGCATGTGGAAAGGAGGGGAAGGGTCCTTTGGGGTCTAGGGACTGCACACAAATGTTTTGGAGCAGGCAGGGCTATGTCACCTATTGACTGAGATTTTCTTTTGGGAGATGTGGAGAGTGCAAGTTTGAATTCTTAAAAACTATTTCAAGCCCATTTTATACTACAGTTGTCCTATGTTTCATGTCCCAAACTTTGGGAAACTTGCCATTAACTTTTAGCAGAACTCAAGTGGGCTCTGGAAGCCATAAAAGTGGGCTCACCGGGCTATGAGCAGCAGAAGCATTCACAGCAGAGGATCAAAGCCTCGCCCCCCTCCCTTTTTTAAAGTGGTTGCTGTGAGGCTCATGTAAAAAAGGGGTGGGGCTTTGGCTGCATAGTCACAGCAACCACCTTGACTTTTTTTTTTACATTGTCCTGACACTGCAGCCACCCCTGATGGGTAGTTCCGAGGCCACAGGTAGATCAGCTCAGTTCTACTGGCTCAGGGCTTCCTGCTGATAAATGGAGACCTTTAATCTAGGAAAAGTTCTCATCACATCCAATCCATTGCCTTTTACACATACTTCTAAGTTTCCCAATAGTATATTGCTCCCAAAGGACATTTCTGCCTCACTTTCTACGATAGTAATGGGGAACCTGAGTCAGCAAAGAAATTCAGTGGGAAGCAAATCGTTGATAAATGGAGCAAAGTCTCTCTGGATTACTAATCGTTATCAAAGGGAATCTTACGAATAGACTTCTTAGAATAAAGTATAGTCCTTTATTATTCCTTAACATTAATTTATTACCTGTCTCCTAAATCTTAATTGCACTCCCTGCCCCCCACCCATGTGCTATTAAATTTCATTAGCTTGAAAGCAAGCATCAAAGATCAGCAAGTTCAGCTGGCAGAACCCATCAGCACTTCTGTAGTCAAGTGAGAATGTCAAGTGATAATATGTATGTGCCAGAGAGGTTGGGGGAAGCTGCTTGTTGGCTTGTTGAAAAGGTTGTGGTGGCATTTTAGCAATGTTGCAGGATTTATACAACCCTGCAGTGAAGTCAGGGTTGACTTGAAGAAGATTTGAGAGCTGTGGCAGTGATAAATTGATATCATGCTCCTGAGGACAAAGGCCAAATTATGGGTAGCAGAGGAGATTCACAGCTTAGAACTTTGCTTACACCTATTCATGGCATCAACATGCTCCAGCAACCTCTTTTTTGCCATCTTCTCATTTTCATCTGGTTCTCTGTGTATGTCAGAAGCAGCTTTAAGTTGTTTTTAGCTGTCCTGGTTTAATAATAGTTTTTTTCTCTCTGATCCCAATACATCTGGTATGCTTCTTTGACTATTCTGCTGGGGATGTGGTCATGACTTCTAGTGACTGGGATCAGCCCTGTTCCCATTAGCTACTTTAGGTTGGAGCTGGCATGCCCCCTCTCTCCTTTCGTCCCTGTCCTTCAGAGTCATTCTGTTTTGGCAGCAGGAGAGTCCAGTTCTTTCAATCCAGGCTCTACCTCTGCATTTCCCAATCCTCTGAGCCAATATCCAACCCCAGCCCTAGTTCTTTGGGCAAATACTTCTTTGTGATTGGTCATTGCCCATGGTGGCAGCCATTTTGTGAATGGACAAGTCTTCCATGGCAACTAGTTTGTCAGTCTGGTTCCAAAACTCTAAATATGCCCCTGGCTCAGAAAGTCACCAACTCTGCAATGGAAGTTCTGACTGCAGGTATTAGGGTGAACTTCTCAGGGCATCAGAAATAACTTGCAAAAAGGGAACTGATTTCTCTCCTTGGGAGCAAGCCACTCAGCCCTCATTGTGAAAACAGGAAGATGCACATTCGGTGTAAGCAAGAAATAAATACAATCTGTTTATGTTAAGAAAAGCAGGTTTCATATATCTCAAAGTGGATGGCCAGTGAAATGGCTCTTTCGTGTTCCGTACTGAGATGAACATGGCCAGATAACTGCATACATCCGTATTCCTCCAATCCTTGAGTTGGAAGAAAAGTATATTGAGGTAAATGATGCTGCTCCCACAGCCTAGATTTATAGCTCCTTAGCAATGAGACTGAGCAGCGTTGCTGTCTTCACACAATATAATATGGCCCAGTTGATGGATTCTCTGGCATCCTTTCTCTCCCATCCAATGTTACCCATTGACAAGAAATAACCCCCACTGGCTGCTCTCTATAAAGTGTGGTGGGGGACTTTAGGCATTCCACCCAGCTTCATTGTGTGCTCCTCCTATACTCCACTAGCCAGTCACCAGAAACATTAAAAACTTTTTTTTTTTTTTTTTTGCCGTAGATCTATTGATCTGGAAGATTGATAGTCATGTGTCAAAAACCCAGCCAGTCAACCAAACCAAGAATTCTTTCACTGGGATGAAATTCACATGCACATCAACAGAGTTCCTCCCTGTTTCATCCTACATTCTCATATACCCTACTAACCATCAGCAAGAATTGGTGGGATTTTTGGTCATATGACTATAAAACTACTGGAGCCCTTGGGAGATGAGTAGTCCTATGGTAACAGCAGCAGCAGCAGCAGCAGCAACAACAACAACAAATACCATGACCTGTTAGGATGGATGGATCTTGCTCAGAGGTGACAGTTGTCCCTCCTGTTTGGCTTGCTCTCCTCATATGCCCCACTGACCACCAGCCAAGACCACTCTATGCAGACTGGTGTCTGGTCTGTCTTGCAGCCCAAGCCAAAAAAGATATATAGAGAAGAGCCTGGCAACTGGATGGGGAGGGGACATCCTCACAGCAATCTTAAGCCATCAACAGGAGCTGGGCAGATCCCTGCCCCTGACCACATCATCACCAACCCCATCACTCAGGTACCATACAATGGTGCTTAAGTTTGTGAATCCTTTTTGAATTTTCAGTATTGCTGCATAAATATGACCTAAAATGTGACTTGTTTTCCACACATCTGTTTATCTGATTTGCTAAAATCAGATAAAAAGAACCCAGTTAAACAAATTAATCAAAAACATTTTACTTGTTCATTTCTTTCTTGAGGAAAATGATCCTCTTTTATGTGCAACTTGTATGAATTATAAAGTCATAGTATCATAATTGGAAGGAGACATTGGAATATCAAGTCTTGTCCAACCTCTGCTTTAACTAGGGCTGCCAGACCTGGGATACAAAAACTCAGATGACTATTACAGGCAGCAAAGAGATGTGGAAAAATCTAATTCACCCGGATTTTTGCAGCACAGATCGTGCTAGTTTAAATACATTCAGCAAGGAGGATTCTACCACTTCCTCCCCAAGTAATGGGTCCACTATCCAACTGCTTTCACATTTAAGAGGTTCTCATAATATCCATTTGGAATCTGCCTTTCTGTAGCTAAAATCTATTATTCCTTGTCCTGCACTCAGGAACAAAAGAGAAGGGAAATCAGCTTTATGACATTTTCTAGGTACCTGAAGAGTGCTAGCCTCTCTTTCCTTAGCTTCTTATTTCAAAACTCAAGATTTTCAACATTCCCAGATTCTTCCATTTCTCCTCATAGGACTTAATTTCCAGTCCACTGATCATCCTCATTGTAACTCTTTATAACTATCTGAATCCTTCTTAAGGTGTGATGCCCAGCACTAGATGTGGCATTCAGTGAAGGGTGTGATCAGCGTAGAATTGTGATTTGGAAACTGTATATCTACTGAAGCAGGTTAAAAGCAAAAGGCATAGTTAGGAACAGAGTGGCAAGAGAAAGAGAGAGCCAGGGAATTCATAAAGTGACTTTCCAGTCCTTGGATTAAAGTAAACATTAGTAAAAGGCAGCTTCCAATATCTCATTAATTTAAAAAGCAAGAATGTGCATTCTGAAATTTGACAAGAGAATACACACACTTGTAACACACACCCAACAGATTGGCTTAAGACATCTTGCTGCATAACACCTCCAATCAGCTGCCTGAAAAGTTGTCCTATTTCTCCCAATCTACCAGATGAATGATAGGCCTGTTCCTCAAAGTCTAGTGATAAACCCTGCCAAAGCCACTTTGAAATTACCATTTGCAATTTGATATTTCCCTAAAGTGCAGATAGCACATTACAGGAAGTGCCTTCTTGTGCCTTGAAAGAGGAGATACTTTGGGGGCATTATTTTCAATTTCTCTGATCTATATAGGTTGGGGAACTGAAATTATGACATCATACAGCTGAGGGAGGAGCAATTGCAATTGTCTGCTCAGGAAAGTCCAATTTAAATAGGATGTGTTTCCGAAGGCCTAGCAAACGGTTTTTTTTTCCCTCACCAAGGGTTCTGAAGCAACAAAAACGGGATTTAAGAATTGCATGTCTTCTGCACCCTCTCCCCGCAGATTGCTGACTTCACTACTTAAGAATATTTTAATCGGAACAAATTTTAAAATGCTGCTGCAAAAAAAAAAAAAAAGAAAGAAAGAAAGAAAAAAGAAAAAGAAAAAGAAAAAAGAAAAGGAAGAGGAGGGTGAATTGTCCTCACTTAAGAGGAAATCCAATTTCCAGATAAGGCAAACAAACTTCTACCAGGCAATTCTAGATTTAGTTAGAAACCTCCCATTCACTTCAATGGTATTTCTGTTCTGCAGCCTGGTCACATTTACCAAAAAAAGTTGTGTCCTTTGCAACAAGTTGGGCAGTCAACAGTGCAGAGGAATATACTTTATGCCAAATTAAGGATCTCATGCAGAATTGCTGGGCCCTCAGTTGTTCTCTGACTGCTTTATTGCATTCCTGTCAGACCAACTGGCTCTTTGCACTGCACAGATGTGACCTGAACAAAGTTCAAGTGTCAAAGTGACACGCCTTATGACATTTCACCAAGTTGTCATTTCTTCTCGTTTTGCATCAACATTATTTACATAAAACTGTTGGAGAGATGAGATTATTCTCATTACAGTTGTTTGAGGCAGAAGGGAAATCTCTAGAAACAGCACCTAATCAATGTAGATTCTTTGTGTTTCCCAGAATCTCCATGCTATGATAATACTAATTGCAGCTTGATGATAAATATGTTGAGTTCACATTTTAATACAATCAGACCTAATTCTGCACATTTCAGTACATGGACTGAGACACAGTTCTTCCCTCCAAAGTTCATTTCTCTGAACTTTGCAGTGTACTTCTTCAATTAAAGCAATATGTAGCAAGTTGCACATGCTGGGAAAAAGTACCTCCCCATGAATATATTAGTGAAACAATATAAAAATACAATAAGGAAATTGATTGCAAAAATGTATATAAAAGGCAAGACTGCATTTAAAAACCCTCTAGTGTGCATGAGCAAAGAGAGGTGAATATAAAAATAAACATTTTTGTGCAATCAAAAGAATCTCAAGCTGATATGAAAATGAGGCAAACTCAGAGTGGAAAACCGAAAGCAATAAAATTACTTAAAAGAGAAACAGGGAGAAATTCATCCATTTCTGGGCAGCCTAGCATTTTCTCTCCTGGGTAACATCATGTAGAATATTTAAGAAAATGTAATACAAGAAAGTGAGGAATAAGTATCATCAGTCATCAATCATTTATAGTTTTCCTGTACAGGCATCACTACTATAGTGGGTAATTCTTTGCTTTCAGCTAGCCAAGTTATCTGGTATCTTCACCATCAAAAAATGGACGAGGCGGGAAGATACTTTCATGGGAACATAGCTCTTTCTTGGTTGATTTTTAATTGTATCTTCTAATTCTGTACTTATTTTTTTATTCCTAACATTTTAGTAGTTTACTTCATATTATTTTATTTTACTTCACTTTATTGATTGATTTATTTACAAAAACAACACTACAGACAAACATTCCATAACAGTAAATACATAAAGCCATCATTAAAACCTAATTAAAAATATGGTTCCCCAATAATAATCAACTAAATGTTGAATGCCTGTTCAACACAGAAAGATTTTTGATGCCTTCCTGAATGCCAGGAGGGAAGGGGCCAAGTGCATGTGGGGGCAACCACTGAGAAGGTCTGCCTCCTGACCCAAACCCCTTGCACCTCTCTCAGAGACCTGTACCTTGAGTGGACTTTCTCTAAGTGTCTCCACAGTCTATGAAGAATCATGGCCCCCTAATACAGCCCAGTGCTATGCCATACAGCATTTTATAAGTAAAGCATTTTGAGATAGGCCTGGAAATTGACTGGCAATCTGCAGCAAACCACAAAATAGGTGTTATTCTGCAATAGTGGATTTCTCCTGCTAACAACTTAGCTTCTGCATTCTCTATCACTTATAGTTACTGAGTCATCTTCAAAGGCAGCCCTACCTGAGCACATAGTAAGAGTCTGAACACGTGGTGATAAGGGTGTGAGTTACTGTTGCCAGGGCTTCCTGATCTAGGCAGGGTATATTAGCTGAAGCTGGGCAAAAGTCTCCCTAGCCACAGCCTCCATCTGCTCTTCAAGCAGGAAGCATGAATCCAAGAGGACCCCCAAATCACAGACTTGCTCATTCAGAGGGAGAGCTACCCAATCTGGAGCAACCTCCAGAATGGATATTTCTGGAAAGACTAGATGTTTACAGACAAACACCTCCTCCATCAGTCTGAATTTGTTGCTCACTATCCAGTCTCTCACAGACTACAGATACAGATGCAAGGCTTCCAAATTACCTTTATTTCCTGGCCTGTGCTAGTGATCTGTGTACTTCACCTTAGATCAACAAATGACTTTTCACAGCAGTTTCATATAAATGTTCAATCGTATGTGGAGAAGACAGAGCAAATGACAGGTTTGATTGCTCTTTCTCTATTACTGGCAGATCCTTAATAGCAGGATCCTATTAAGTGGATCTGCTCATTGAGGAAGGAGTGGAAGTACCGTAAAATGATGCCTCCAACCCTCAGCCCATGTAGTCAGTCTAAAAGGATAATAAGGACAGTAGCAAAATGCTGCTAAGAGTTCTAATAGGACCAAGAAGAGTTATACTCCTCCTATTTAGGTCTCAACAAAGGCCATCCACCAACATGACCATTGTGTTTCTGTTCCACATAGCCACAAATTCTGTTCTGGGCCTGAATCCTGACTGAAATTCTTCTAGATTCTCTGTGGCTGATTAATTACCCCCTTCTCAAAACTTTTGCTGAAAAAGGAAAGTTGGAATCTGGTACAGTTTGGCTTGGAAGAGAGATGGTCCCTTCAAAAGAGGAGGAAGAGAGATGGTCTCTTCAAGAGAGGAGGCACCCCTGCCTCCTTCAAGGCAAGTAGTAGTATCTCACTTCCCTCAGAGAGGTATCAGTCACTTCCCAGATCTAGCTGCACACATCCCGTCTGGCTACCTGGAACAGCCAGAAGTGGCACGAATCCAACCCACAAGAGGCAGAGCTAATACTACTGAGTGCCCTAATCACATCCTCAGGTTCCACAAGCTCAGAAGAATGTTGCAAGGCATCACCCCTTCTCACCTCACATGTCTCTGTCTAAGTGGGCACTGGGCCTAAGAGGATCTGACTTCATCCTCAAGGAACCTTGCAGGAACAGCAGAGCAGCCTGCAGGCAATTTGCCCCTCCAAACCTACCCCAAAAGAATAAGATTTACCCTGAGCAAGGATGCCAGGTAGGAACTGGCAAGCAGAATAAGAATAATATACATGCTCTGTCGCTCTTCTTGCCAGTGTGTAAGCCCAAACCTGTTCACATACCAGTGCTCAGGTATATTCAAGCTCAGCCTTTTGTCACTGTTATTATAGGCATCTTTTAACATCTTCATCTCTCATAACTCCTCTGTGAGCTGGGGAGTGCTTGAGATTGGTGACTAGGGAGAGGCCTTGTGGGAGCAATTTCATCCAGTGCTTTGCTTGCCTTATGGCAGAGACTGATCAGGCCCAAGAAAAAGGTGCATGCCAAATCCTCAGGAAATTCTCAAGCACCTTCAGAAAACATGAAGTTCCATGAGACACTTGGGGTGGACCATATTAGTAGGTGCACCCCTCTTTGTGGACTAAAAATATATAGTGGGATTAGCTCCCAGTTTTATTCATGTGGTTATTTCTCCCCCCCTCCCCTCTCTCTCTGTGTATGTGTGTATGATAAAACTACAGCCTCCAGTATCCATTAACTGGTTTTGGTTTGATAGTGAAATTAAGGTATAGAGCAGAAGAGCATGCCATTTTGGAAGGTGACCATACTAATGGCTTCAGGTTGTACACTTCTGTTATGGAGGGATTTACACACACACACACACACACACACAGAGAGAGAGAGAGAGAGAGAGAGAGAGAGAGAGAGAGAGAGAGAGAGAGAGAGAGAAAGACTGCTTTTATTTTATTAACTGTGGAATTTCCAAACTGTACTGGTAATTACTGAAGGAGGAACATTGCTTGCACACTCAAAAGTCTTGCAACATGCAATAAAGGGCAGATAAGAGTGAGTCAAGGGTTATAGCTGCAACAGATAATATTGTATAGTATTTAATATAAGTGTTGATTGCTGAGCCAAACCCTGTAAGATGATAAGTTCATGAGATATCAGCTAGTTTTCTAGAGTATTACTAATGGAATAAATGATGTTTGCATCACTGGATGTCTTCAAAGGAGATATCTCCTTTGACATTAACACAGACCCTTTCTATTTTTTTTTTCCTTTATGGTACTCTCAAAGCTGCAATGCTATAATAATGAAAGCAATTGTAAACCACAAAGGATCTGTAGAAAGGAAAACACAACCCTGGACTGCAGACTGTGGCGGAGCAAATGCCAGATGATTTAGGTGCTGGAGAACTGGGCAAGAAGGATTCCTGAAGGGGCGAGAGTAGGAAACTTGGGTATAGTTGCAACGGACAGTCAGGAAAAGTTGTTAGCATTCTTAAGCCTGCAGATAAGCATGTGTGGAGTGGGGAAGAAATTAGCAGCTGAACACTTTATATTATAAATATGGCAATAATCTTTTCTTGGAAAAAATAAAGGACAAACCTGAAAAATGGGCAAATCTGAAAGAGGTTCATAAGGATAAAAAAATTTAACTGTTTATGTTTGTAACTTCGCTTTACAAAGATAAATTCAAGAGCAAAACCAAGAAAAACTACAAAAATGCATATTCTAATAAAAATATCTAAAATCAAATAGTATATGTAAATTTATTTTAAAAAGACAATTCAGTTTCCATATTTTTCACATGGATGTGAAAGACTGTGCATTAAGTGGTGCCATTTGTATGGTAAAAGTTAAATGACCAAAATAAAGAACAAAAGTGGGTTTTTGAAAAATAAATAAATCTAAAGGACAGTTTTCTGAAATAAAGGAACTGTCCTTTATAATAAAGGACATATGGTCTCTGTAACTATAAAGTAAAGGAGTAGAGATTGGAATAATTTAGTTAAAATTCTGTTAGTATAGTTAGATTCTGTTAGTGTAGATACTTATGTATATGTTTGGTCACTATATAGATACATGCTTACTAGAATTATTGTAAAAATACTTTGCATTAAACTTGGCTAGTAATAAACAGTGTTCTATTCATTTGTAGCTGTGTGTGTCAGTCTGGCTTTGTTCCTATCTGTACTCACCCACTGACAACAGGCAGGGGGTCTCTAAAACCGTCTCAGACCACAACTAAGAACATAAAAAGGGATTCCTCTGGGCAGCAGGGTGTCCACTACACCAGTAGAAGCCCTAATTTGTCTCTGTGACCCTATTTCAAATACAGGCATTCACACTCAGAAGTCTCCAGAGCAGACTCTTGGCCACAGGTATAGCTCTTTAAGGATGAATGCCACTCTGCCCCATCTCTGGTCCTGGCATTGAAGTTGCTGATGGATCCAAAACCCAAGTGAGCAGATTTCTGAGAGGGTGATACTGTCCTCCTTGCTGAACCAGATTTCAGTAATACCCTCCAGATCTAACTGTTCATGCCTTACTAAACAATGTATGAATATGGTCTCATTGTAGACAGACCTGACACTCACCTTGAGGCCAGGAACCTCAGTGATCTGGCAATCTGGTTCTTTAATAGAGGAAGCTGAGTCAGAAGTGAAGTTTGCCATCAAATTGGTGGTCACCCTTCCTCCGGAACAGCTTACTCGGCCCCTCTCACATCTCTCCCTTGTGTCAAGACAACCAGGATATGGCTGCAGACTGGTCTTTCCCCAGTGCTCATATATCTCCTCCTTTGACTATCCATCTTTCAAGTCACTCATTCCTATCATGCAAGCCAACTCAGACAATTCAAACAGGACGATCAACTCCTTGTCAACTGCCACTCTGGCTGATCAGAAGCACCCAAACATTTACCTAACCCATCTTCCACTTGGGAACCACCTTCACTTTACCCAATTAAAAAACAAAACAAAACAAAACAAAACAAAACAAAACAAAACAAAACAAAACAAAACAAAACAAAACAAAACAAAACACAACAACCTATGGACAGCTGAAGCCCTATTTGCCCTCTTATCACAAATAGAGTCTATCAACACAGTGTCCCATCTTTTGCCTGGGCAGGTACACAATACTGGTATTAAACCCCTGCCCTAGGTGTGATGAAGTCTCCTGACAACCCTTGAGCATTGCATAATTTAGCGGGGTGCAGATAATTAAACTCCCTTGCTTCCCTTCAATCTTCCAGCAACCCCATTAGGGTCTGATTGGACAACCAGCACAAATCATCACATTTCAGCAAGTTTGGAAAGTCTCCATGATCAGCTAGTTGAAATTTATTTATTTAATTTATTTATTAGTCACATTTATATAGCCGCCCATCTCATGCAAAGTGATTCTGGGTGGCATACAACAATAAAATAAAAGAGCAAATAGATAAAAAACAATCAGTATAAAAAGATAAAAAGTAATTATTAAAATAAAAATATTATCAAAAAATTTAAAATATACAAACCCCATGGAGAGAGCAGAATATCAATCATAGTAGAGCCATTTAAGAATGTCTCCAGCAAGCTTGAGGACATAACCGGGTCTTCAGAGACTTCCTAAATGACAGCAGGGAAGCGGCAAGCCTAACTTTAGGAGGGAGAATGTTCCATGAGGAGGGAGCCATGACAGAGAAGGCCTGCCTCCTGGGACCCACCAAATGTAAGCCCCTGGCCGTTGGAACCCATAGCATACCTTCCCTGCCAGATCTAATGGGACAGGCTGATGTAATCGGGGAGAGGCGGTTCCTCAGGTATTCCCTCAGAGATTCTGATATTCTGTTCCTTCAGAAATTCCATTCCAATCACTACAAACTTCCCACTGCCCATTTGGGTGTAGGTCGAACTAGCCATAGTCTGAAACTGAGGCTCTAAAACTGCCTCAACAGTTCTCCAGTTGTGTCATTCTCCAGTCCTTTTCCTGAGCTGGTGGGCCAGTAGCATTGTCCTGTTGTCATTTGGAAATAATGGTAGCCACCACATTGGAATACTGTGTTCCACAAATATTGCTCTCAACATGCCACCACACTGTTTGATCTGAGCTGTAGCTCTGTGGGCCTAACCTCCAGTCTAGGAAGACTTTGCACCTGTTAGTAAATCATGGCTGCCTACAACGAGTGGATATAGAAACAGTGTCCTTTCTCAGCCCTTTCTCTTCCTCACCTATTCTTCCCAACTTTCTCTCAAACAAGGATCTTCATCTAGGGGAAAGTTCCAGGCTAAATCCTTCACAAAAAAACACAGCCACCAATTCCAGAGCATCTACTATATCCTATTCAGTGTTCAGCTGTACATAAAATGATCCATACATGCTTAAGTATACTTTCATAAATCCACAGACAAGTATCAACTACCAATGCCACCATCAACCACCATCTTGATTCAATCCAAATTTTGTATATAGTTATTTTAATTTATTTCAATAATTTTGGTCTTTCAATGTCTGCTTTTAATATGATTTGTATTCAATGTTTTTAAATAATTTAATTGATTAATAATAAATAATAAATACAATAATTAAATATTTGGGAGATCAAAATATTAGTTTCTGCTATTTGAGTGCACATGTTTACATATTTTGTTTAAATTAACAAAATTGTATCCAATAAAAAGCACAAGAAAAAAAAAGAGAAGCCATTTCTTATTGGGGGCAAGATTTAGTCCAAATGAGTACAAAACCTAATTGGAATAATCACTTTCTTTAACACAGTACTATACAAATGCTACCTCTTATATAGTACCTGCTTCACCAACTGTTAATAAAATATTAAACAAAGCATTTAATGTTTCTTATAAATTAGAACATTTTTGTGTTATTCTCAGCAAACATGCACAATGAATTATCAATCAACCTGCCCAATTCCTCATTCCAGTGAAAAATTTGAATATCAATCATCTGAAAACAGTAGAGCCACTTGTCCTCCTGTGACATTAGGGAATTCTGACAAATCAGGAAGGGTCTGGATGTATGATGAGCGTTAACTTGCACTTCTGTTTTTTACTTGATTGGCACCCAGCTGAAATTGTGTTGTGCTCATTGCAGATCTTTTGCTTTATGCAGGTAAGTTACTCCTTTCAAGAGCAGTGATATAGATATAAATGAACACTCAACAATTTGTCTAAGATTTAAGAAATGTTGAAGAAGTGGAGTCACTAAGAATGTTAGAAGTTACTACAAAATGTGAAGGAAAGAGGAGGAATGGGCTTACCAGATTTGAAACTATATTTTGCTGCCTGTTGTTTAGTTTGGATGAAAGAGTGGGTGTTGCTAAGAAATAGAAGGTTATTGGATTTAGAAGGTCATGATCTGAGATTTGGATGGCATGGTATGATAAAGCTAAGGTGAACATAGATTCTAAAAATCATTATATCAGACAGGCTACTCTTAGAATATGGAATAAATATAAATTGAGGTTTTGCCCAAAAACACCATTGTGGCTTTCAGTGCAAGAAACATTTTATAGACAAGAAATGATAAGCAAACATAAATGGTTAACGTACCGTGATGTACTATAATTTTCTCAAGGGGATTGTAAAATGAAATCAAGAGAAGATCTGACAGTAGAAGGATATTATCCTATTATCAGAAAGGTTTAAAGTGGATAAAAGATTTTGTGGTTTTGAACAAAGTAAGATTGAGTTTGAAATAGAATTGTGTACTAATGATGACCATGTTATTGCTAAAATGTAAAAACTTTTGCTGAAATATGAGACAGAAGAAGAAGTGAAAGAATGTATGATAAAATGGGCTAAAAATTTTGGCTATAATATACAAATGGATCAATGGGAAAATATGTGGTTGAAAGGATTGAAATTTACCTTGTGTTCTAGCCTTAAAGAGAATTTTTATAAAATGGTGTATCATTGGTATTTGTCACCAAAGAAATTGTCTAGAACAGTGTTGTCCAAACTTGGCCACTTTAAGATGAGTGGACTTCAACTCCCAAAATTCCCCAGCCAGCCATGCTGGCTGGGGAATTCTGGGAGTTGAAGTCCACTCATCTTAAAGTGGCCAGGTTTGGACAACATTGGTCTAGAATGTATAAAAGTACTTCGAATCTTTGCTGGAAATGTAAACAACATGAAGGGATATTTTACCACGTTTGGTGGACATGCAAAAAAGCCAAAAAATTTTGGATACAAATACATATATTAATTCAGATTTTACAGGTTAAAGTACAATAGAAACCAGAGACTTTTCTTTTGGGACTAATGGACAGGCAATTAGAAAAAAGTCATGGAACTTTGTTTTTATATATGACAACTACAGCGAGACTATTATATGCTCAAAAATGGAAAGGTTAAACACTACCTACAATGGAGGAATGGCTGGTGAAGATGATGGAACTTGCAGAGGTGGCTAAATTAACTTCTCTGATTAGAGAAAAAGAAATATCTGCATTTATGGCTGACTGGAAACCCCTTACAGACTTTTTGCCTGAAACAGAAAAAAATGCCCTTTGATTTGTGGCTTTGCTATTTAGAAAAAAACTGGACAATTGAAAAAAGTGAGCTTTTTCTGTAATCATCCAGTGAGGGTTAATTTTGTAATTATATTTGCTGCCAAGGAAATTGGAAGCTTCTTTTTTTGTCTGTTTGTTCTCTCTTTCTTCACTTTTTCTTTCTTCTTTCTTCCTTTGCTTCTTTTACTCTTTATCAGTTTGTGTTAGTTTTTGTTTTTTGTAAAACTTTTAATAAAACTTATATAAAAAAAAGAATGTCAGAAAGATGTTTTGCCGGGCTGCTGAATAGTATTTCTGTGTTCTTACCACTGTATTTATTACATTAGACATAGTAAACTGAATACTTGTGTATCCATGGTAACTTAGCTAGAATACAGTGAACAATATTTGGTAGCTGGGAGTTCAGGGACAGCAGCAGAATCATTAAAGTATAGAGTGAGCCATTTAGATCAGTGTTTCTCACTGTTGTCAACTTTAAGATGAGTGGACTTCAACTCCCAGAATTCCCCAGCCAGCATGGCTGGCTGGGGAATTCTGGGAGTTGAAGTCCACTCATCTTAAAGTGGCCAAGTTTGGACAACACTGTTCTAGACAATTTCTCTGGTGACAAATACCAATGATACACCATTTTCCCAGAAGGCCACACATCTTGACAACATTGAGAAACACTGATTTAGATCATTGCATCCAACCTTCTGCTTAGTGCAGGAATCCAATTCCATACATTCACTTTAAAAAAGAAATTTATTGAGTTTTAAAAAAGAAATGTATTGAATTTTAAAAAAGAAATGTATTGAGTCTTTAAATAATACAATTACAATTTAAAACAAAACATATTAACAGCATTTTAAACAATTAAAAAAACTATATACTTGAAAAAACTAAACAATAAAAGCTAACCCCCCCAAGAATAAGCAACACACATTAAATAAAAAGGAAAAAACATTCAATTCAATTCAATTCAATTAAAATTTCAGAATTTCACTATTTTTCAGCAATATCAAAATAGCAATACTGTATTGTATTTACAAAAAAAGTTAAAACTATTTTAAAATCACAAATTCAGCCTTGACCATTGCAGAATCATATTCTTTGATCTTGCTTTTTTATTGATCCAAAGCCAGTTCAAAGCAAATTTCCTGAGATAACTTCTAGAATTTGGTATCAACACATCTTTCCAGAAAGATATAGCCACCTTTTGCAACGTATCCAAAGTGCTTCATAAACAGACAAATTCCAAATTGTTGGAATATAATTTAACAACACATTAACATATCTAAACCTTAATTTCCATCCAAGAATTCATCATAGTAATAATAACTAACCAATAAGGAATTGCCAGCAGACATGTTCAGAGCATACGCATTAATTGTAGAATGGTCTAAGATATAAATAGCCAGTGAATTTCCTTTGTAATATAACCAAGATGAAAAAGAACTGTTAACACTGACAAACTTTCTAAAGGATTATGGTAATTTGACTATTAATGTTTATTATTCTTGCAAGATTCAGGAATGCTGTTTTGTGTATATGCCCTGCTTTTGCAAACATACTCCAGGAATGACTGAGCTCCCTTGGGCAAAAGGTCAGTTGCTTTAAAAGAGAGAGAGAGAAGAGTTTCACATTCTTCAGAAAATATTGGGGGAAATAAAATTTCCTGAGAAACAAAAGGAGTACATTGACTTGCAGGGATGCTTTGATAAGAATCCTGTCAGAGGCTTGTTATCAATTCAATAAAATTGGCCAATAAAGAGGAATCTGTGAAACCATTCACCTCACTTCTGACCTCTCAAAGCCCACTTCTTTACTCAGCAAGAACACAGCTCTTTATAGTGTGGGAAGAAGCCTTGGGTGCCAGGTTTCTAATCAGAAATGTTGTACAAAAGGCCCTAAGGAAATAGGGAATCAATGCAGAAACTTAGTCTTACTGGTTTCCCAAATACCCTTTCTTTGCATCAGGACTAGCTTTAGAATGGGGCAAGATGAGGTACTCTGATTGCCTCTTAGCTGATCCTCTTTCTTGAAGGTCAGAGCAGGGCATGCTATGCAGCTTCTCTAAACTATCCTTCTGAGGTGATGGGGGAATCTACCTCCCTGCTAATATTCCAGCAAAATTCCACTTCAACCCCCTTTCAGAATGGAATGAGGGGAGTCCTGGGGTATCTTGTTCTGGGGTCAGCATCATTCTAACAAATGTTCTGATGTTTCACTGATCCAAAAAACTGCACCGGGTAGTTAGGAATAAAAGGATCCTAATAGCAGTGAAAAGTATATTAGCAATTTTGGAAGAAAAGTATGTAGTCACCACACTTACAATCAAAGGACCCTCTTCAGTACTATATACAACTCTTGGCCATGCCCACTGTACAATGATTTCAGGCAGCTGATTTAAGGACATTTAGTAATTTATTCTAGTGCAATTTATTGATGTTTCCCCCAGCATTTGTAAAGGGATGCAATCTATGAGATTAGCTCAATTTTTGTTGCTAACTGCCAAATTTATTATAGCAAAAGACTTGGAAAATTAAAGGGCATCTTTCTTTGGATCAATGATATTTAAATGTGGGGAAAATTGTATTGGTTGAAAAATTAACATAATGGTAGTTTTGAAGAATGCTTCAATAAAATATTGTTTTACTCACGTGCCCTTATTTTTTTTTAAAGAAATACCAACATTATTCCTACTAGACTTTCTGTCAATACAAATGTCCTCTTGGACAGAAATATTGAATATCACAATTTTATACCTCCTTTAAGATTTTTAAAATATATATTCATATATGCTCTCAAACTATGCCTTTATGCAGTTTTTTTTCTGTTTTTTTTTAAAGCTAGTTTTGGGGAGTGGGGTAGATAGGTGGCCTCCTAATCTAAGTGAATTAGTGGGTATTGTCCTTTTGTAAATTTGCAAAGCATAGGAACTCAGGATCCATTTGTTTTTCCAATAGTAAACTTCTCCCTAGTCAGGCAGCTACTGAGATAATGTAAAATTGGTCAGTTATCCCCAAAGGAACCTTAAATACATGTGGAAAATAGCCTCCAATCGTGGAGTCCTCACTTTCCAATAAACAGTTTGGATAAACTATGATGATATTCTCCCTCTTGGGCTTCTTCTTTTTTGGAGACCTCACCTAAATTGCTCTTAAAAATCTTCCTGCATTCTTTTGGTTCATCTTACAAATAAAAGAAAGAGAGAGAGAAGAAGAAATGTAATGAAAGTTACATTTCTGGGAACAGCCTAGAACAGCATTTTCCAACCTTGGCAACTTTAAGATGTGTGGACTTCATCTCCCAGAATTCTGGGAACTGAAGTCCACACAGAGATGTCAAGGTTGAGAAACGCTGGCCTAGAATATACCTAGGGAAATCTGACTCCATTGGGCTCCACCTGTGGCTACAAGTACTGCCAAATGTGTCCTAGGTAATAAAGCAAAGGAGGAGATCCCTCTTCTCCAATCTGGCACCTTCCAGATCTGCAGCTTCTAGCAGAATTCTGTGAATTGCAGTCCCAAGGTATCTGAAGGGCATTATCTAATCTTTTGCCCTTGAATTAAAAACTGGACCCAAATAATGGCCTTCATATTATTTTAGAAAGGAAGAGGTTAAACTACTCCCTAAAAATGCCAACTTCATGAACAATTGTATGAATGGAAGTAGTTTTAGATGCCTGATTTTTAAAAAATGAAATAGGATGAGGAGTAATATCATCTAGACTTATGTTAAAGTTAAAGTCTTTTGTGCTATATATTTTTTTGGAAATCCTACCATTCATAGTCTTGTGTATTGCAAGCAGAAATCTATGCAGCCTTCTTCCAAATATCATAGCATTTCTGCCTGCTTTCATGTTTAATATTAGTTTGCTTGTTTCTTCAATCTATATGGCTACCCACTCACCAAGTAACTCTGGATAGCTAACAGAGGATTAAAAACATCAAAATACATATAAGAATCATTAAAACACATATAACAATAACTCAGATACCTCACACTAAGGTGGGCTCTTGGTTATTATTTTAACTGGCCTTCTCACTTTGGATTCTTTCCTTAGCCAAAATCACCATTTTCTGTTCATTACCTTTTAACTTTGAGAAAATTACACTGAGGTTGCCTCAGCCAGCAATGCTACAAATTACATTATGATCTTGCCTATCATAATGCATTAACTTAATGCCTCTGTATCTAGCTTGGATCTCAAATTGTTTTCTGCCTCTCTATCAATAGTGGCAGAAAGTATTGCACAGATATCCAGTGGGTTATATAAGGACAGTGAAAAATCTATTCATTTCATCAACTTTAATTTCTTTTAAGATCTATCTTTCTATAGATCCACCTTTGGAGCCTAACTCTTGTCAATCCTTCAAGGATCATAAACTTGAAGTTGGTATGATGGAAACAGTCAAGCTATCCTCTTTAGGCTAAAATAAAAAACTGAAATAGATTGAATTTATTTATTATCACCTCAGAGCACCATTTTCAAGGTAATGGGCAATAAAAAAGTTGAAAACAAGTTTAAAAGGACATAAAATATGCCAAATATAGTTAAAATAACCCAGTAAAATCCCAAACTAGCACTGAGAAGGAAATCTAAATCCCAGACAGGAGAGGCTCAAGGCATTTAGTTGCTGTGGTTAAAGATAAGATGTTCAACTTCCTGTTCAATTGGAAGCAGATAGGCTTTGTATTGTTGTGAAAATAACCCCCTCATGTCAAATGGGGTAAAACATACCCACTACATGGCTTTGTCTCAGACACGAAATTTGGATATAAGCAAAAGGCAGATTTGCCACAACGACCCTTCATCCTCCAGGAACAGGAGGCTTTGTTTTCTGCAGGCAGAAGTCAGGGGAAATGGAGCAAGAAGCTATGTGCCAAGGTGGGGGAGTGAGAGGTACCAACATTTTCTTTCAGCCTCTGATTAAAGTGGAATCTCCAGGAAAAAAAGAATTTCCAGGTAACAGTTGAATTAAAAAGAGAATTCAATTCAAGGATCATCTATTCTCTATGGCAGTGTTTCTTAATCTTGGCAACTTTAAGACGCATGGACTTCAACTCCCAGAAGTGCCATGCTGGCTGGGGAATTCTGGGAATTGAAGTCCATGCATCTTAAAGTTGCCAAGGTTGAGAAAACACTAGAGGAACAGGAAAAAGTTAGCTGGAAATATTGTGTAAGATTAATTTTCATTTTGTGTCTCTGTGTTTAAAGTCTATTATTTTGTATTTATTGTCTTTATATAGGCTCATAAATGTATGGTTTCTCATCCTGGAACTGCTTTACAGCAGAGTTGTTTCTAAGCAAGAGAAGACTAGCATCATATTGTGCTCCACCAGAGCTTTATACTTTTATTTCATGTATTTTTTCTGAGATTGGTCTAGCTCTCCACAAAGAGAGACTTGGTTGATTTCTCTAGCTACATGCCTCAACACTAAGGCCAAGAACTGGCACTATAGAGTTTATTCCATTTTTTAAATCTTTTAACTTGCCAGGAAGTAATGCAGGTTGTGGGAATCCTATCTCTCTCACATACTGAGGTTAGGGGAGAATACTAGGTAAGGCATCCCCACAAGTTAGGTGGTAATGACTGAAATTGTTAGGCTGGTACATCAAGGCACAAGGGAGAGTTAGGGTGTATAGACTCAGACACCTCCTAGGTCTTTAGGAGTTATGGCATAAGGTGCCAGGATTCCATTTAAACCGTTGATCACAATGTGAACAACTCATATGCTATTTGGCATGAATGCAATTTGAATAGTTCATGACCCAATTGTGAGGTCAGATTTATAATGAAATCTTTCTAAATAGGACCCAAGTGCATAGAGGCCATGGGATAGATGTCCCAGAATTTTGTTCGTTTACAAGATTAATATCTCACCTTTTGTACAGGAGTTCAACAACAACAATCCTGTAAAGTACATTGTGTTGAGAGAGATTAACTGGGTAAAGTCACCCAATGAGCTTTTATGGCTGAGGATGGACCAGAACCTGGATTTCTCAGTGCTAATCCATCACTTTAACCACTGTACAGAACTCTAGGTATTGGGGAAACATGTCAGCATGACCACCCTGAGATATCTGTCAGGTGAAAGGAAACATGGCCAGTTAAAGTTAACCCAGAAGTGGCATTATGTCCAACTCCATTTACACCATGTGAAGCACCACCCAACCCACTACCACAGGGTAAGCTTCCCAAAAAAACAAAACAGCTTCCAGATGCTCCAAATGTGGAGAGGTCACTAAATATATTTCAACACTGTTGATAGATTATCTTACACCATCCTGACAACCACAGACTAGCTTAAAGGTACATGCAATCTAGTTTAAGGGTGGTGGCTTTTTAACAGAACTCTCTATTCTCCAGCATGTGCTGCCTAAGGCCCTTCTCTCCCAGAATGTAATGATACAGTTGGTCCTGACTATAATTTATCATTAGAAGAGATAGACCTAATTTCATCATGATATTACATCCATATAGCATAAAATGGGTAATTTGAGGCATCAGGGCTGCATGCAGCCTCTGAATGACTTTCCAGCCACAATTGCTGAAGATCATGTGTATGATTTCTTGCTGTTTTAAAGTGGGAAATTTATAAAGGTAGTGCTTTAAACCTAAAATTAGCTCAGTGTAGGGTAGTTGTTTTTTTTTAAGAACACCTCACCTCCATAATTCCTTCTCCAAACTTGGAGAAAAAACAGAAACTCCTGTCCCCCATCGACATATGACCCCATGCACTTTAAATAATCATTTGGTCCACTATAAACACCCCCCTTCCCAATGTTAAATGGAGCCTTGGTCACCAAAAGATTGCCTGCCTCAATACAGCAGGATCTAAGTCAGAATTCCTCAACCTTGGCAGCTTTAAGACATGTGGACTTCAACTCCCAGAATTCCTCAGCCAGCATAGGTTAAAGCTGCCAAGGTTGAGAAACCCTGGTCTAAGTTATATTTACTTGAACTCCACAGTTTGGAGGTTGCATTTGGAGTTTCAATTCTACTTCCCACATTATTAATTTGGAGTTCAAGACAGTTGCCTATAATTTATTTACCACTTGTGGCAGATCATGGGAAAGTCCTGCTCTGCTACTGTCAATCTGGCTGGACTAGAGAGAGAAGATGTTTGATTTAATCTAAGCCAGCTTCTTAATGTTTCCCATGAACTTTCAAATGAATGGGAAGCTCCTTCCCTTTTTCCTATAGACATGCTCTGTGCATTCATGGGAAACCTTTGAATGTATGTGCGGCCAAAGTATGCACGTAGCTTCCTTTACTCCTATTGCGGTAGCTCAGAGGAGTTTAATTTAAAGGATCAGGATGACTGTGACTATTTTTCTGCATCTCTGCTTTATTTTTCATTAAATCTTACATATGGGCTTCTTTTCTTCAACATTCAGTTTCAGCTATTTTTCCTCCTTGTTTCCTAAAAACTGCAACAAGGATTATTGTAGCAAACAGCTGGATTTTCAGGCTGTCAAAACAGCAGACAATAATGCTAAAAGACTTGAAATGTGTTAACAATAATACATAGGAAAAATAATGTCTTCAGGCTTGCAATAGCATTTTGTTGTTGTTGTTCAGTCGTTAAGTCGTGTCCGACTCTTCGTGACCCCATGAACCATATTGCGCCAGGCCTTCCTATCTTTCACTGCCTCCCTGAGTTTGCTCAATTTCATGCTCATTGCTTCAGTGATGCTATCTAGCCATTTCATCCTCTGCCGTCCTCTTCTCCTTTTGCCTTCCATCTTTCCCAGCATCAGGGTCTTTTCCAAAGAGTCCTCTCTTCGCATTAGGTGACCAAAGTATCTGAGCTTGAGCTTCATTATCAATCCTTCCAATGAGCAATCAGAGTTGATTTCCTTTAAGATTGACTGGGTTGACCTCCTAGCAGTCCAGGGGACTCTTAAGAGTCTTCTCCAGCACCACAGTTCAAAGGCATCAATTCTTCGGCGTTCAGCCTTCTTTATGGTCCAGCTCTCACAGCCATACATTACTACTGGAAAAACCATAGCTTTGACTATGCGGATCTTTGTCGGCAAGGTGACGTCTCTGCTTTTTAATATGCTATCTAGGTTTGCCATAGCTTTCCTCCCAAGGAGCAAGCGTCTTTTAATTTCATGGCGACAGTCTCCGTCTGCAGTGATCTTGGAGCCCAAATAAATGAAGTCTGTTACTGCTTCCATTTCTACCCCTTCTATTTGCCAGGGATTGATGGGTCCAGATGCCATGATCTTAGTTTTTTTAATGTTGAGTTTCAAGCCAGCTTTTGCACTCTCCTCTTTCACCCTCATCAAGAGGCTCTTTAGTTCTTCTTCACTTTCTGCCATTAGGGTGGTATCGTCTGCATATCTGAGGTTATTGATGTTTCTCCCTGCAATCTTAATTCCGGCTTGTGATTCTTCCAGCCTGGCATTTCTCATGATGTACTCTGGATATAGGTTAAATAATAGCATTTACTTTCCCTCTAAGCCTTTTAACTTAGCCTCTGATATATGAATTGGGGAGTGAAAATAACAGGCAGTATATCTTCATGTGGAAGGCTTCTTACAAATTCCAGGGATATCTGGGCACAAAGATGTAGTAACCTTTTGTCACCTGCCACTAAGATCCATCCATTGGAATCCATTTTTAGAAATTTAGACTCTAATATAGTTCAGTATATCTACTTTTAGGCATACTGGGCCCATATGCAGCCTAGAGCAAATATAGGCACCCTGGTTCTCCTCAGATGTGTTGGAATGGTAGGCAATATTGCAACTTTTCTCTGTAGTATGTTCAACTTTTAAGTCTTCTTTTTTAAATGTGGTAGAAACTATCTGGTGGGGAATCTTCTAGACAACATTAGCCCAGACACAGTAGGCTCATGCACTATTCCTTGCACCACAGTATTCCACTGACCAAGTTTTCCTACTTAACCATTAGCTTGTTCATGAACCTGATATGACATCAAATCACAACAGTTTAGCAATGGTACTGGTGAGGATTTGAGAAATTACAATATTTTAAACATCTTGTTCCGTGAAAGGGAAATTCTACCATCTTGCATGATTTGTTTAAAGATTGCATTACTGCAACTATGGAGCATTTTGATAACCTAATGAGCAGAGCAACTTGACATGAACTGACAAACCTAGATAGGCCTTTCCTGTGTATTCTATTAAAGGTGGCCTAGGGCAGGACATGGAAAAGATTATTTCTGCAATAAACACCTCCGATTAATTTCCTTTACTTCTCCATCACCCATTACACTGAAAGTTGCCTAGAATAACAGCTGCCACCCCTGCAATGTAACCGAGAAGGACCTGTGACACTATTGTATCTGGTTTCTTCCCATTTACCAAGCTGATCTAAATATCCACTCCACAGACATGTCCATCAAATATGAATGAGGCAGATAGAATGGCTGTTTACACACTCAAATCTATTTTAGTTTCACTGAAATACATGAGAGGCAAGGGGACTTGTTCAATTATGTGGTAGACAAAGGATGGAAAGCATTTTCTTTTAACGTGATGAAAGAGTTTGTTGCGGCTATGTGTAGTAGTTGCCTGTTGGTTTTTCTCATTCAGGGTGATCATCAAGATTGCAATTCTGAAAAGGTGTAGAGCAAATTCCTCTATATTTTATAATTATTAATAGTTGGTCTATTAATTCTTAACACCAAGGCTATATTAAACATAGTGAGGCTTACTTCCAAATCAATGTTCATAGGATTTCATGGCACATTATTATAGTTATGAATAATTTAATGCAGAAACTGGGCATTCTTATTCTGTTCCTCAGTTACTTTTAGGAATCATTGCTAATGCCAAATACATTCAACCCAATGTAGCTAGTCTGATACATGTGCAAGTAGGTACATGCTATCAATGTCCTGTCCCAGTGTCTGGAAGCTATTTGGATCTGGATGGGGAAGGACAGACTCAAGCTCAATCCTGATAGGACTATGGATTTTTGCCTGCCGTCCCCTCAATCTGGAGATTTTCCATCTTTAGTGTTGGATAGAATAGCACTTCCTTGTTTGAGACAGGTGCACAATCTGGGGGGTCCTCTTGAAGTCCCACCTCCTGTTCACAGAGCAGGTAGTGGCTGCAGCCAGGAGGGTCTTTGCACAGATTCATCTGGTACACCAGTTGTGCTATTCCTAGATGAGGTCTGATTGGTATGGTCATTTAGACCCTAGTTGCCACATGGATGGATTATTGCAATGTTCTCTACATGGGGCTGCCCTTGAAGATCAGTCAGAAGTTACAGCTGGTACAAAATGCAGCAGTGCAGGCAGTGGTGGGCATGCTGTGGCATATGTCCATATGTCACTACTATTTTGTGAGTTTCACTGGTTGACAGTTGGCTTCTGGGTGACCAGTTCAAGGTGTTGGTTACATTTTATGGAGCCCTTCATGGCATAAAGCCTGATTATTTAGGGGATTGAATGTCTCCTGATTGCATATAGTTTCTGCCTGTCCAGTAAGATTAGACAGAATAGGTGTGCTCCAGGTCCCTTCAATTAAACAGTGTCATCTACTGGGGCCTAGGAAATGCACCTTCTCTGTCACCTTGCCTGTCTTCTGGAACAGCATCTCCCAAGAGAACTGTATGGTTCTTACCCTGTTGATATTCCCAAAGTCCTTGAAAACCTGGTTGTTTCCCCAAGCCTTGGGGTAGGGTGAGTGTTGAGCCATTATTGATTGTTCTGTGGTGTGCTATATATATGTTTCCCCCCCCGATGTACATGATTTCTTTTCTCTATTTTATAGTTCTTGATTTTTAAAGTGCTTCTTGGAATCAGGTAGTCTCTAAATCTAATAAAATAATTAAATAAGAAATAAGTGTATGATTGTAACAACCTGATTATGATCTCTGCATTGTTTGGCATTAGTTCAATAGTGGAGCACATGTGTTGCGTATCAAAAGGGACGACATTCAATTTCTAACATTTCCAAATAGGTCTGGAAATAAATCTCTGCTTTTGTTTCTGCAAGACACCTGCCAGTCAGTGTTCTCCAGATGATTTGGACTGCAACACCAATACATTCTGCTCACTCTGGCATTGTGGGAGATGTAGTAAAATACAGGTGAGGGCACTGGAAGGGTACAGTTAGAATACATATGACTGAACCAAGAACTTGACTTAATATATGTCTGGAGTGGGGAGCATAAGGCCCTAGGGTCACATGAGCTCCCGAGTTCCCTTTTTGCAGCTCCATGGCCATGACTGGGAAAAGCTGACTGGACAGTTTCCTGCTCTTTGGATGTAGGAAACACATGAAAACTATGGTGCATGACTTAAAATAGGCCTATCACAACTAAAATGAAATAGACCCCCAGATCCTGCCCTGTCTGCTTGTATCATGTAGCCCCACTGACTTTGCAGCCTATAGCCCTAAAACTTTGCCCAACCTTGGTATAAGGCAGCTTCTTGTGCTTCTTGGTCTTAATCAAAACAATTATTTTTTTCAACCCAAAAATGTTTTTAATGGCTTTATCACCCATTGGATTTTGTGCTAATATACAGAATAACCACTTCAGTCTGTAATGATTATTATGGTATCATATTGGCTGGGCACTTTTCCATAGAAATGTATACTGCAGAGATCTGAATTTACGAAAGCAGGAAGACCAATATGGTTGTCCTGATTAGAAATGAGATACGATGGCTAAGAAGGAGAAGGTCCAGTTAACAATCTGGGTTGCTGGAGAAAACTGAGAACTGCACAAAAATCACATGTGCTTATACACAAATATCTATGTGGTTGCTTGGAGTTGAAAAAATTTGATGGCACATAATCAATCAATCAATCTATACAAATAAATGGAAGTTTTATTTTTTTAAACTGCTTTTGCATTAATTGTCAAATTCTAAACTACATTTTAAATACTTTTTAAATTGTGGTGGCAAAACTATGGAGGGTTACTTACCTGAAAAAAAAATCAATATTCAAAGAAATGAAATTAAAAAATCTTAGGGGAAACATTCTTTCCTGCATGAGTTGACAATATGAGAATGTCTCTGTAGATAATGCATATAATTTGCAGTTTTTCTAAATATTTATTTGTTACAAAGATCTGCTGCCCAATTAATAAATAGGCAATTTTATGAATTGTTTTTTCAGAAATATATCCTATTGAACTCAAGGGAATTTACTCCATGTAAAATATATTTTATTGTGACCTGATTAAATATACTAGGAAGTAAGTATTTTGCAGCTTAAGAGTACTACTGAATAAACATGTTCTAAGATTTTATTATAAATATCTTAATTATTTAATACAGCCAATTAATTGATTAAACACAGCAATCCTTATCAGGAACACCATAACTTTTTTCTTCTATTCCATCTTTCATTGCATCTTCAAAAACCTTAGTTTCTTCCAGAAGTCCCTGCCTAAATTGAAACAAAGAGAATGCTTTTTTCCCCTCTTCAGAGCATATTCAAATATTCTTTCCCCTACTTTTGCAAAACCTGGGTTATCCCCAAGCCCACTGACACTGGATTTCTGTCCCTTCAGTGATTGATACTTGGATCTATACTCAGATAATGAGTTTGCTATTACAGGTAGTCCCCGCTTAATGACCGTTTAACGATGGTTCAAAGTTACGATGGCCTTGGAAAAAGTGATTTATGACCTATACTCGCACTTATGACCATCACAAACTGTCGCACCACTCCCTGTGGTCACATGATCACAATTTGCAACCTTTTTTATGATAGTCATTAAGCAAATCACCATGATCGTTAAGCAAATCATGTGGTTGTTAAGCGAATTCCGGAAAAAGAGTCCATTGGGGAAGCTGTATTCGTTAAGTAAATACAGCTTCCCCAATGGATTCTTTTTCCATTGTAAAAATGGTAATAAAATTGGGTCCAGTCACGTGGTGACTCACTTAATGACCTTCCCACTTAATGACACTTTTCAGTCCCTATTGTGGTTGTTAAGCAAGGACTACCTGTATTATATATCAACAGAACCCACATTAGTCACATTGTGTCAGACTCACCATCTCTGGTATTTGTATCATTCTGTTCTGTTCACACTACTGTATAGTAAGTTTGATTGCCCCTCCATTTCTGTAAGCTTACTGTGTCACAGTGATTATTCTTTGGGGTCAACAACATATACATCAGTTGTATAAAGATGGATTCCTCTGAGAAGTTAATCCTCTATTATGACGTTATTATATGGTTTCCTAGCTTTCTTTCTTTGCCTTTCCACCAGCTATGGGCACTTCCACACAAAGTGTTTGTTCTGTTTCTGAATCAACTCTGATTCCTTGCTGTGGTCTGTCTTTAGCAGTTCAACCAGTTTATTTCTATCACAACTGTAGTAGAAGAGCTGCCAATTCTGGAGTTCTGTAAAACCTGGGGGCAGTGCAGGCTATTTCCTCACCAGAGAGAATTTTTTTACTTATTCCTTCTCTTGGTTCCTGAGCTTCAACCATAGGAACAGGTCCTGAAAGAGAAATGCTGGCTCAGACAGTCAAAGTGAGCAGAGATGACTCCTGATTCTTCTGCAGAGGACAACTCATCTAGAGTACATTAGGGTTTTTATTTATCTTTCTTTCTTGTATTGAGTGGGAGTAAGAAGTCTTTTATTGCTGCAGGACCTGTGGGAGGTCAGTGATTTTTGCTTCCATTCTATGCATTTCTGAGTCAGCAAAAGTGAAAGCAACCATTGCTTGTTTTTAAATTGGTTTTAAGGAACTGGGGAGTGGAAATGGTAATACTGTGGAACTGCCCCATCTGTATCTTCCACCCTCCCTAAAGTTCTCTGTTAACTGATGGGCAAAGGAAGATGAACCACATTCAAAACTTTCTTTTGGATATTTTATAGCTGTTAAATTATATTCTTTGTGTTGAGTTTGGTGTGCTGGTGGTTTTGGAGGGGAGGCTAATGTTTTCCCCTCAAAACTAATGTTTGACAGCCTAGTTTGACAGTCTCCCCGGTATCCAAATGCCCCTCTTTCTTTAATTGATGTTTGCAAAGATTTTGCGGATGTCCCCAAAGTCTCTGATAGTTCTTCAATGTATAAACACAATGGTGGTATGTCACATTTCATATTCTGTCTACTGAAGGGTAACAGTAGCATCTACAAAGGTCAGCACCAATACAAGATGAGGTAAATAATCTCCTAGTTTCTCCGCTCTGCTATTTCTTGATAAAAAGAAGCAAACAGTCATTTAGAAGCTACTCATTTAGAGTAGTTCTGGATCAACAGAATTTCATCCCCTCCAGGCAATGTAAACATTTTGCTCACTGCTGAAGGTTACAGCAGGTTAACTCTCCCAAGCAAGTTGGATTGTTAGAATTTCTCAGGAGCAACATAAAGCAGGTTTAACTGTTGAAATATTGTTCATAAGAATTCCTATGCCACCAGAAGTACTTTGTAAAGACAAATGGAAATGGGATGTCGTAGTTAAACTTGATCTTCATAAGGAGCACTTGGCTTGATTGTTGGTTAAGAGAACTATAATCATGACTTTTGTTTGCACCATGAAATGGTGGAAGCTCAGAGCTGCTTGTCATTGGGAACCTTGTAGTACATGGTAGTGGAAGAAAACTCTTTGCTCTTTCTTGGTTTCTGGTTGTTTCAGCCTGTGAAAAGCTGACTGGGAGGTGCTTGTAAGAGAGAGAGAGAGAGAGACTCTTTCAATTACATCTCTGTCTCACTTTGACCTATGTGAGGTCCTTGCTTGTTGATTGCTAAACTCTAGACTTAATGCAGAGCCCCTCCAAATGTTGCTGCCCTATTGGCATTTTTAATGTGACAAAAGGGAATATTATTAAATATTCACTATAAACATATTTTGATTAAATTCAAATGAAAAGAAATGTACAGTTTGTCCTGACTTTCAGCGGGCTACTCAAAGGGTCATTGTCAACTTCAAATAGATGGCAGCACCTTGTTGTGTCAAATAACTGACCTACCCAGTATCCCCAATTCCTTTCTAATATAAGTGGGCCATAGTGGCAGTTGGAAAAACACTCCTCCAGACCTAAAAGTACCACTTAGGAGGGCCCATTGTTTCCAAAGCTAAAGTAGGACCTCAATATTTAAGGTTAAAATGTTAGTTAGCTGCAGCCAGGTGTTTCTACTTTTTTGAAATACCAACTCCATGTCAGAATATTCTTTAAAAGTATGGGATGATCTGTTAGTCAAGGAATGAAGAGACTTTCTGCCCTCAACCAAGCATAAATTTCTGAACATCCTATGGATGGCCAGGACAGTCATCTGACAGGCCCAAAATATTTCTTGAGCAGAACCAATGTATTTAATCAGTTCCAACTTTACCATTGATTTCTTGTGGAACATTAAGTATGTCTTCTGTGGAGTTGTAATTTTATATATATTGTGTATTCCACAAGTTTTCCCCTTGGAGTAAGCAGAGAAGCATTAGAACAGAAATTACTGTCCTCTGAGATGGATAATGAATTCCTGGTTTGAGCAGGTTTGTGCCCTGGAAACTGATCCTGTAACCTGAAGCCATATTTTTGTAATCAGCCTAGGACAAGAGGATTTGCAACCCTGGATTCTCTTCCAAGGTAACATTCATTTGCTAATTATCTCTGCCAGACAAAGACTAGTAGGTTGATCAACAAATCACCTTTGACCTGCATGGACCAGACTATCCTTAACCCCTTGAACTCAAATTTTCCTGAAACAGTGTGTGTCACTATCAATGCAGCCGCAATGTGCTTCTCATATGACAAGTCGATGAGGAAACCTTCTTATTACTCATTTATAAACCCAGCAATTTTCAGGGCACTTCTAATTGTGGCAGCAGTTATTCAAAAGGGCAAGATTGCAGGAAAAATCTGTCAGTAGGTTTGGATTGTCAGGTGAGTGTAGTTGACTTAAGCATCTTGATGTATCTTTTTTTCGTTTCTCTCTTATTACCATCACGTAGTGTACACTTCACAGTGCTTAAGGACCCAGCAACCCATTACTGCAGCATGAAGAAGCCTTCCTATTTTAAAGGGGCATGTCCTCATGATGTCGCTTCCATCTAATCCCCAGTTCATTCCATCAGACTGCTAGATGTAGGTTTTAGGTGTTCCACTGTTGAAGTGATAAATTTTACTCTTATCTCAACACAAGTCACACTGTATAAGCAATCTACAGCGGTTCTGTGACAAACTGCTGGGGATGATGTGATTGTGGGCAGTGATCTGCTATCAGCCCTTTGAAGTAGTCCAGACAAGAAGCACAAACCATGAGTACTGACACTACCTTTATTGTAAGGTAACAGAATCTTGCAAGTCTGAAACATTTCTCCCCTCCTTTACTTTTACTTTCCAGAAAACTAGGAAGGGTCCTTTCTGAGATGCTTCCCATGCCACTTTTCTTTCTGTGGGCTGAGATACCTTTTGCATGACAGTTGTCTAGTCTGTGGCTCTTCCTTCTGTCTCCCAAGGGTATTCCCAAATGCCACCACATGTGCCCAGCTCCTATTGGCTGTCTCAGTCTATGTAAAGGGCAGAAGGAATAACGTGGAGAAGCAGGAGAGAGAGCCACTGCCAGGACAATGGTCAGATACAAGATACCTGAGTCCAGGGCAGAACTATAACATCTCAGACAAGACCCTCCCTAGTTCTCACAAAGATGAAGGAGGGAGGGGGGAAGCACATTCAGACTTGCAAGGTTCTATTACTGTAACCTTATAATAAAAGTAGTATTGGTCTGCATGACTTTGGTTTCCTAGTCTGGTCTACCTTGAAGGACTGACAGTCTACTGTAGGTACACCCTTCTCTCACCTGATTGTTGGGCACAGTGATTCTAATGCCATTTTGCCTTGGCTGTGAAAGAAACCAGACTCCTGGCTTCCACAACCACTTTTCTTTGTTAAAGTGGGAATATCAATCCCCTTGGGGATTAATGCATTGCAACAAAAATCAATATGTTGGTTAAAAACCTGCTACTGGTTGTTCACCAGTCTTAAATATTGTTCTCAAGGAATATTGATCTCAGGGAATAGCATTCTCATGGAATGCATTACCTTCTCTATAGGAATACCATGAAATCAATATTCTGATGGAAAACTTAAAAAAGGGAAATAAATGTGTTCATAGGTGATAGGAAGTGCTTGGGCAGCTCCAGAAAGCTCACAAATAACTTGCCTATTGGTTTCCCATGAAGGGGGTGGGAAGATCCATCTCTGGGTGACTGACTGGTAGGGCATACATGGTACATGGGAGAAGCAAGAAGGAGCACTCAGAGCTCCCCACCCCCATCGGACCACATATTATACAAGGCGGTCATTGGTTGTTTTTCCCACTGGTAGGCGATGCTGGATGGGAGGAGAAAGGGAGTTCGGGATCCACCAATCATTGTCCTGAAACTGTCCTGTATTACATCTTGTAAGAACAGCAACAATGCCTAAAGAAGTTGCCATGGTGCAGTAAAGCTTGGCTCTGGGGCATGCAATATATGTCTAGATAATTTTTCTGCCTACTCAAGGATGGGAGGAATGCATGTTAATGCAATTATTAGGGTGAGTCCTAAGAAGGCATGTTGCTTGTTCCAATGAGCTTATAATCTAAAGCAAACTTCTCCAACTGGCTGACTTTGAGGTGTTGGGGCTGTAATTTTTGGGAGCTGCAGTCCCAACACATCTGGAGCAGTGCTTCTCAACCTTGGCAATTTTAAGATGTGTGGATTTCAACTCCCAGAATTCCCCAACTAGGATGCTGGCTGAGGAATTCTGGCAGTTGAAATCCACGCATCTTAAAGTTGCCAAGGTTGAGAAACACTGATCTAGAGGATGCTAAATTGAGGAAATCCTACTTGATCTGGGGAGGTCAACAAGGGAAGGAGCAGGAGGTAGGAGCTGCATAAAGTATGAATATGAACTTATTTCAATTACAGGTTGTTAGATGTAAGAACAACGTGAATGTAGCAGGGCAGTGACACTGATTTTACATATGTGTTTGTCCTTTTTAGATACCTGAATGGGATCTATCCTTTATATAAAGCAAGCACCCACAGAGGGGTAGTTAGTCTCCATCTTACTTTGGTTCACTTCAGGCTCCAAACCCTTGAGCTTGATCCACAGAAGATTATTCAAGTGCCCAACATGGGATGAGTGCAGCTCAACTGCAAGGCCACTATTAATATTATGTGTTGACACATGTCCAGAAATAGCCATGTATTATGTGAGGCTATTCAGAAGACCATTCCTATTTGGGTTCAGACTAGTAAACTCTACTCATTTTATATTCTTTTAAACATAATTTCCAAAGGAAAAAACCTGATTTTGCACAGCATGTAAGGGAAAAATTATGTTTTAAATGCATTTGCTACATAGTTTAAAATAGTTACCAAGAAAGAGGATATAGGCTTGCATAAAATTTTAAGGGCTAAGGAAACTCTGCTGATGCACATGTAGAAAGAATGTAGAAAGAATGATTATAATTTAGAAAGAAAAAATTCTTCCATTATGTTGAAGATTATGGCAGGATTTACACTGGAGCTCCTTTGTGTGTAAGACCTGGTGGTGACAGTAGTTTTCTAAAATGCAATCACTGCTGAGTAGACACATGATAAAGTGTGCAATGTAATATGTGCTCTATTTATAATGTGAGCATGAATCTTATTTTTGTAAGAGAAGCAGAAGATGCTCCAAAGACATATAAGTTTTGGTGACTAATAACATTGCAGTTGTAGCTGCTATCACGTTTGAGTTTTTAATTCATTTTCTGCTTGCAGACCTGTAGATTCGAACCATCCATTTCTTCATTCTTCTACATCTGATGTTGGTATTTTCCCCCTCTTCGCCAGTCTGTTTGGAGAAACAGAGATCAGGAACCTCTCCTTCCATCTTCCCTTTTAATGCTTTGTCCGCTATCCATCGTAATCCCTTGTAGTCAGTTTCATTATGCCAGGAGAAAATTCCTCAGCTTGACTTTCCCTCTTCATGTGTTATGTATACCATTCTCCTAGCACTGATCCACAAATATAACTGACACTATTGTAACTTTGAAAACAGTGTACTCAGTAGCACATTGAAATTGTGATTGCCTGTTATAAAAGCAGCCAGGGAAAAAATACAACAGAGTTTTGATGGAAAACAAAGGCAGGGGGCCACTTTGAAGAATGTATAGAGCATTTTTTATAGCAATCATGACATTCATGGGATATAAAACCTATGCAGACAGAACTGTTCCATGACCAGGTGATCTACGTGCCCCCTTTTCTTATAAAGATTTCTCTTTAAACCAGACACGAAGTACCAACTTTACAAAACTAGACTTCACTATAACTCAAATAGAGGGTTACCATCCGACAGCTCTATCGTCTACCGTAAATTTGGGAACATGGCCAGTATGCTACTCTTACAAATGGTGAGTCTGTGGGCCATCTTATTTTCTCTAATGTTTCTGTTTCAAGACTGGAAGGCAATTATGTAGTACAGGAGAAGCAGAAGATGGCACGCAGTCCTTTAAAAAGCTGCTATAAATCCCTCATTCCTTTCATGGGCTGTAAATGAGGTGGTGGAAATGGGAAAGCATTTTCAATTTAGACCTAATTCTCACTCTCATGGATATTCCCTTGGGAACCTGAAGGAGAATTTGTATAATGATTCGCCAGGAACTAGAATCTGCTTTAGTCATGATTAGGTCATGTACCATATTTATACTTATCCCACCTCTGTCAAGTCTACCTCTTTCTCACCAGAATTAGGTCACAAGAAACAGATGATGTAACCAAATTAACAAGTCTGAATGATCCAGTAACTGTTTTGAATCATTCACTGTGAGAGCAAAAATAAGCAGGATTCAAGCTGGTGGCAACTAATGGGAAAGTAGAAGTAAGAAAGGTGGGAGTTCCTTAAAAGGTGTTATTTAAAGTAGGGGTTTTCTAACTTTTTCAGATTGTGGAACCTGTTAGTTTAAAAAAAAATCCCAGAACCTCTGATAAAGAGGCAAAGCTTTAGTGATAGAAAATTGGTTGTGTTTGAGTGAATCTTTTTTTCCCCAGTGGTGATTAGCTTTTATTTTGCCCATGGTCTCTCACGGAACCCCACCAAGTTCTCATGGACCTTATGTATCAGCAGAACACAGTTATAAAAACCCTGATGTAAGGCACAATTCTTCTGAAAGACTGAAGAAACAGCCCATGTGGTTTCACAAAGAACAGAGGATTCCTGCAAAGGTGGATGGGAAGTCTTAAAATGGAGAGGTTATAAGCACAACAACAAAAAATCTTAATGCAGAAAAGAATGGGAAATAACTGAAGAAGGCAATGCAGTTGCCCATCCAAATTTACTAAAAGCCTGAAAAGAAAAGAACACATATAGGAGAAAGAAAGAAGGGCAAGTCAGCAAGGATGAGTACAGAGAAATAGCTCTGAATTGTACAGATGATGCCAGAAAGCCAGAAAAGCTCTTTGAATAAGAGATATTCAAAGTAAAAAGAAAAGAATTGTTCTATGAAGATAGCAGAATTGGAACAGGTAACAAAAACAAAAAAACAAAAATAAAGGTGGAACTACTCAATTCCTATTTTTCCTTCTCTTTCTCTTAATTTAATTTAATTTAATTTAATTTAATTTAATTTAATTTAATTTAATTTAATTTAATTTAATCAATTTATATAGCTGCCTCGCTCAGAAATGGCAACTCTGGGTGCTAACATAGTATTAAAACCAGTACAAAAATAATAAGCAAAATAAAAACATGACACAATCAAGGCCAGCCAAGGCCATTCTCTATCAAATTATTTCAGATGGACTTAGCCACCATCCTGGTCTAATGCAGGGCAGGGGGAAAGCCAAGTCTTCAAGGCCTTATGGAAGGCCAGCAATGTCTTCTTTTTGATGAGAACATGCATTCAACTAGGCAATTCTGAAGAGTAGAATGAAGAACAGGTTTGGGACTGATAGAAACATGGCATTTATTCTGAATAAGTTTAAATCTCAGCGGCCTGAAGAATTGCATCTTAGGATAGTGATGGAACTTACTGATGAGGTTCGGCTGAACTGTTATATAATATTTTGAGAAATCCTAAAAGTAAAGTGTCAGACAACAGGAAAAAAGCAAATGACTCTATCTTCAAAAAGAGGGGAAAGAGGGATCTAAGGAACTGTAATTTAGTCAATTTAACACTGACATCTGAAAAAATTCTGGATCAGAACATAAAGTCATCTATAAGCAATTCAGAGGTAAGCATGGATATGCCAAGAACAAGCCTTGCCAAAAGGACTATTTAATTTTTTGGATAGTGCATTTTTTGTAGTAGATTATAGGAATGCTGTAAGCATAATATACCCTGATTTCAGCAAAGCATTAAAAAAAAGTATTCCATGATGTTGTAATTAGCAAAGTAGTTAAATGTGAATTGGGTAGCATTATTGATAAGACACATAGTTAGTCTGAAAAGCATATTAATGTTCCTCATCAAATTGTAGAGAGATAGTGATGATACTACTTGGATCAGTCTTGGTTCCTCTACTCTTCAGTGTTTTTATGAATGTCTTGACTGAAGGAAGGAAATGCTTATCAGACTTGCAGAGGACACAAAACTGGACTGGATAGCCAATATCATATAAGGCAGAAATAAAATTCAAAATGATCTGGATAGATTAGAGAAGTGGGATGAAAATGACAGTAATCAAATGTACATGTACAGGATAGGAGTCACTTGGCTTGATAATTCTAATTGTGAAAAAGATCTCAAAATATTGGATCATTACAAATTGAGTAGCAGTGCAATTTGGCTGCAAAAAAAGGCAAATGCAATTTGCAAGTTGCATAAGTACAGTGCAAATCACGTGAACCATAGTTTCAGGTTGTTCTGTATTGGTCAAACCTCACCTCCAGTATTACATCCATTTTTGGGCTTCACGATTGCAGGATTCAGACAAACTGGAACAAGTTTAGAGAATGCAGTAAGAATTATCAGAGTGTACAGTAGAAACTAAATGCTATGATTGGCAATTACAGAAACTGGAAATGTTTAGCCTTGAGAAGATTGAAATGGCATCTGACAGGGACTTCCGGTGAGGATAATGGTGGCTTAGTCATCTCTCCATGAGAGGGGAGATGGCACCACAGCTAGATTGGTGGCTAGCAGTAAGCACTCTGGATCAAGGAGGAAGCGACAAAATCAACCCATACGGTCTCCAGATGAAAGCTAATAATGGAGATGGAAGCTTCTGTGAACGGATTTTCAGAGATATGGATATCTTTGTTCAAAGCTGCAGTGCAGCCTTTTTATGGACACTAGAGCCAACTGAACCTCATTTTTAAACAATGTGGAATATAACTATTTTGCAACTTAAGAGAGACTTTCCTTTGCAACAGATAAGTAATTCTCTTGTGGCTTATCCTTATTTTTTGGACTATACTTTCAAAAGAAGACATAGAGCGTTAATTTGAATCTGATAACTCACAAAAAAATGGATGACAAGTGGAATTTAAAAGAGACTTAAAATTTACTTATAGTGAAAAGGGAAGATTTATTTGTTAGAAGTTTAATTTTTTTACGAAACTCCATTTGCAGTAATGAGGTTTGCTTTTCCCTTGGGAAAGTTTCTTCTTTTGCTGGATGATATCTGTTGATTGGCTGGATTTCTAAAACAAAAGATTGTAACTTGATCCCTGTATATTTCCCATTGACATCTGCCTGCAATTTCAGCTTGAAAGACACTAGAGGGCGTGTACTGTTGGTTTACTTTCACTTATACTTATATCTGGCTATACATTTTACTTGTGTAAATGGAAAAAAAAAATATATAAAAAGAATATGGCTATGAGGTTTGTTTTGGGGGGAAAAATGGCTAGAAGATGTCTAGGAGCAGCCATTAGAAGATAAAATAACTCCTTTAAGTTTACTCCAGTCAATGTTTGATGAATTAGGAGCTAAATTCAAGTCCCTTGAAAAAAAGATAAAGGAAAGAGTGGATAAGATGGTTAACTTTGAAAAAGAGGTGGAGATTGACTTGAATGTGGAATTGGAGTTCAAAAATATGTTGGATAACGAAGGTGGTATGAACAAAAAAGTTGTGGATTCGAACATGGATTTGAAACCGCCAAAGGATAAGAGTGATATAGAAAAAGATACCAGAATTGATTTAGAAATGGAATCAATTGATGTCACAATGTTTAAAGGGAACATACAAATAATGGAAAGATTTTTTTATCTTGGATTTGCAAAAGGAATGTGTTGAATTGGTGAAGCTGGGAAGAGACAAAGAGAAATTACTGGGGATGTTTCTGGGAGAAGACAAGGAGAGCCTGATGGGGAATCAATTCATTGGTCATTATTTGAAAGGATTAAAGTTTAAGCTTTTTAAAAGTAAACAGAGGTTTACAAAGTGAATTTATATGACTATGGTTAACATATCTGCTGAATTTTGTGGCAGTTATTAATGGGATTTTTTTTTTTTTTTTGTGATCAGGATTGAATGATGATGCTTTAAGGATCTGTGTATAAAGTTCACTAAGGTTAAAATATATTTATATTAAGTGTATGGAATTCTTGTTATATATGATAACAGTAGTAAGGTTTTTATATGTACAAAGGTGGAAGATATGACATTATAATTTTTTTTATACATATGATAACAGCAGCAAGGCTTTTAAATGCACAGAGGTGGAAAGATAAGACATTACCTACAGTAGAAGAATGGCTGGTGAAGTTGATGGAGTTAGCTGAGGTGGTGAAATTGATGGCTTTGACTCGAGATGAGACATTGTATAATTTTAGTGCTAACTGGAAACCTTTTTTGGACTATTTGTGGAATACAGGAAAAAAATGAAATTATGTTGTATGGGGTTGATAATTAGAAATAATATGGGTTAATAGAAATAATGGAAGTTATGTTGCAAATTTAGAGCAAGAGTTGATGTATACTGTTACTTCTATCTGTTGTGGGGGGGGGGGTTGGAAGTCAATTTTTTTTCTTCTGTTATTTTTTTTTCTTTTCCCCCCTTTTCTGCATTTTTGATCTTTACTATTTTCTCTTTTTCCATTTTTTTTCTTTTTCTTATTCTCTTTCTTGGTATTAGCTTTTGCTAGTTTTGACTGTTCTTTTAAAAAAAAAATTAATAAAGTTATTAAAAAAAAAGAAGCGGCATATGATAGCACTCTTCAAATAATTGAAAGAAGGTCACTTTAAAGAAGGCCACGTCCTCTATTAGCTTAGCAGATTGAGCATGAAATAAAATATTTAAGTTACAAGAAGGTATATGCCAAATTAATGTTGGAAAAGAATGTAATAGTAAATTTGACAGTGTAACTAATGACTCAAAAAGGCGGAGGACTCCACCACTGTTTAAACAGAAGCTAGATAGCCTTCTGTCAGGGACACACTAATTTGAGTTCCTGCACTGGAGTTTAAAAGGTCTCTTCTGACTCTGTGGTTCTATTCCATAATATGGTACCAGTCTTGATTCTTCCTGGATACCTCCTTTTACCTTCTATATGAACCCCATGGACATATATTACATTGACTTTTACAACAAGTATGTCACTGGTGGCATCATTCTGGATTTGATTTGTAAACCTTGATGCATTTGTAGTATGAGTACTTCGCAAAGAATGAAAAGCAGCAGGAAATGACTGTAAGCATGCAACACATCTTTCTCCATGGGATTTGTTTATTCATCTGGTGAAAGCTGTTTCACACTTATTGTTGTCATGTTTCATGTGAAAAGGCATATCAAATCTCAAAGGCATTGCAGGCTGGTTTGCAAATGAAATATGATATGATATAACACTGTGAGAATGCTACATTTCAGAATTGTGGATATAAGAGCAAAAGGGGCAAATTTGTTTATAATGTACTGAAGTATTCTAAGCAACTAATGATCTTCAAGTCCCACATATTCATCAGTTAAAGATTCCTAATTAATCATGTTCACAGTATATAGTTAATTAGTTTTCATGTTTCTACAGTATAATTTCTGTAAGATGGGGTGGGTATCTATGACTCTCCAGATATTGCTGAACTATAACTCAAAGTGGCCTCAGCTAGTAAGATGTAGTTCAGCTATATCTGGCAGGGTTGCAGATTTTTTTCTTTGTAGAAACAGATACTGCAACAAAAGGAATTTTTGACAAATCTTATTTAAATCAATGGAACAGATTTGTGCTGACTAGATACAGTATTACTTCTGTTAGTGGCATCTAATTGAAACCAGATTTTGCTAGATAGTACCCAAATAATATGCTTAATAAAAAAATAATAATAGTTCCCAGAATAGTTGCCTGTAAATGAAGTAAGATAGCATCTATGCTGATACCAATTTGAAACTATTTAAACGCACCCAATCACCAGAGTTTAATGGGGAAAATATTATTTTGTTCACACTACTGAATAGCATATGAAAAATGTCATAACTGTTAAGCTCTATTGAGACTGTCATGCACAAAATGAAATTTATTGGATAATGAACAGATATCCAATGGATCCTGATTTGTAAATGTTTGCCTTCTTCAACCCCATCCTATTTCTCACTGGAGTGATGCTTTATGAAAATGCAGCATCATTCACTGGGTTACCAAGGAGGGAAATCGTGGTTGCCAGGAGGTGAGCCATCACTGCCATAGTAAGTCTTAGTTATTCCTGCAAATTAACTGCAATGTTCCATTTTTGCCACTGGAGAATATGGGGCAATAATGGAGAAAGGACATTTTGGGAGGGCCCTGGATGTGAGGGTACAGCCTGGAAAAATCCTTTAACTGATCACATAGTACCCTACCAATGCTTGTGCTATCCAGGTTCAAGTCTTGTATTATTTCATCAGCACCTTGATTATGCACATGAGATCAAATAAGGCCCCCATCTTCTAATGGTTGGACTGTGAAGCTTGAGTCTATAGGTTTTGAGATGATTTCTGTCCCTGAAGATTAGAAAAAATCTGCCTCAACCCCCTTTTCAATTAAGATTTAAAAAGAAATCAGCAACATGTTATTTTGGATAGCCATACCATATGTGTTTATACTTATCTTGTTTAATCCAGTTATTGATAGCGTACTTTATGGGAAAATGAACTAGCTCAGGTGAGTTCATGAGATCAGTTGGAATGATCATAGCAGCATAATTAAAAGCAAATGCCAAGGCAACTGAAATATTTGTAAAGAGGCCCTTCTAGACTATCTCCTTAAGTGGGAAAGAAAATTTTAAGAGGCAAGAGATCATTTATATGGAATAACATACTGTTCTCCACCTGTGTCATATACTACAAATAGAACAAAAGGATGAAATGATAATAAGGAATCAAGAAGCTACAGTAATATCTAGTTGTGCTTGCCCAGATGCCTATACTTTGATTCTATACATACCTGAGCATAAGCAAAACTGATTTAGCCTAAAATATGCCAAATTAGACTCAGAAGCCACTGCAATATTCTGCAATTGGTCCAAAGCTCAGGAGTCTCAACTCACATACGTAATAATTTTGTCCATGGGGCATCCCACCATCTCCATCATGTATATGCTTTGTACAAGCAAATTTTTGACTTTTCAATGACTTATGTTTAGTTCTAATGGTCCCTACCTATGGAGCATTTGTGAAATACTCTTAAAGAAGATATTTTAAGAGATGTGTGCCTGTCACTGTCTCAAGCAGCAGTCTTGTGTCTTAATGTCCCATAACTTCTTGTGGGCTAGAACAAAATCCTTGCTGAAATTTTAAAATTGAGCTGCCCTAATTTTTATTTACAAAATATTCTGGAAATGCCTATTTTTTCTCCAGTTTTATATTTTTTCTTGCTATCCCATGCCACAATAAGTTAAGGCAGGAGTGAAGAATTTGTTCCACCTGACATTCTCACCCTTTTTAAAATCATGTATTTCCTAATGCCTATAAGTCTTAAAGGAATGGAGTGAGAGCTCCTCTTGGAAGTCCAACTTATTGACATCACAAATGGTAGATCAAAAATAATCTTCAAAACAAAACAAACTGACCCAACCTGAATGAATACATTATAGCTTAGAGCTATGGATGAACTAAGCTAGGATATGGTAGTGAATCACAGCTCAAGTATTGTGCCAAGAGTAAATTTAAGAAGTTTTTTTTTTCCTCTACTGAATTTTCAGCAGAATCATTTTCAGAGTTCATGCAAGTTACCTTTTCACATGTTAATCAATGATAAAGGATGAAAACATGACAAAAGGCAGGGGTGTTGTATGTAGCTTATGCCACAGGTATTATCCATTAGGTACCAGCATAACCACATTGTAAGGTAGGCTTGTAAAACAACTAAGCATAAGTTCAACCCATGCTTGGGAAGCATTTCACTTATTCACCACTGAATCCTTGCAGTATAAGGTAAAAAGTAGACTGAAAAGAATATGAGCCTCTTGTGGCTTCCATATACTTCTGCAGCTGAGAAAGCACTGTACCTAGGCAGCATTTCAAATTGCAATAGGTCTAGCTGCTAGAGAGTAATATTTTCCCATCAACTAGCTATCTTGAGCTTTGAGTCCAAGGAAAATGTGATATTCTTGAAACAGAAGCATTTCCTTGAATAAAACTTTTCTGAGATTACACACACACACAGAGATCTGTAAACTGACTGCTTATCACCTAAACTTCCTCCACAGAACACATTTGATGAGTTAATACTAAATATTCACAGTTCCCTGGGAATAACCGTAAATGGAATGACAGGGCTGCTGGATTCAAGGTCCAAAGCTGTCAGAAAGCACTCAACAGCAGCTTCATTTTTGCCCTGAACATGAAGGACTTCTCCAAGGCTGTTCCAGGCTTTGTGGCTGGTACTCTGCACCTGGACTGCATCCTGCAGAACCTTCTGAGCCAAGTTTCTTCGCCCAAGCTTGTTGAGTACCAGTCCCTGCCAAGGAAAAGCAATCCAGTGTTAGCACACAACAAAAGTTATTTGTTTGTTGAAGAAAAACAGATAGGAGAATAGAAAGATATCTGACAGTGAATCAGACCATTGCTGCATATTATCAAGGGCTCTCCAAGGTTAGGGCTATCTATCTAGGCTGCAAAATTCTTGACAGCTACTAGATGGTAGTGAAGTGATATAAGAGACTATAATTCTTGTGGTTGCCCAGAGTTTTGCAGGCTAGTTATGGTAGCTCTTTCCTGGATCTCACCCAGAATCTTCTTCAGACCTATTTGGTGATTCCAGGAACTAAACCTGGACACTGTGAGCTGTACCACTGAGCTATAGCCCTTGTTCTAAAAGGCAGAGTTCAAGTATAATGACAAGATACTCAGAATGATTTCCTTAAACATAAGCAGTGTATTCATTAGCTTGTAACCTGATATTTTTAGCTTTGTTAGTAAACTCCAGTTCCTCAAATGTTCATTCTAACTCTCCCTTGATACTTTTAAGAACCTTTGGGTCAGTGATGGAATGACTAAAAAGACTGAAAAATTCTCCAGTAATTTCTCCATGTCCTTCTACTTGATGTTGATTTGGGCCATAAGAACACAGATGGTGCATTGGACAAAAAGCGTCTTATAGGAACTTCCCCCAAGCTTATGGAACATTTTGACTTTGGAATATTCACAGTGGTAAGAAGCATTGTTGTACTCTGAGACAGAAATAGCTCTGAAGATAGAATAAAACCAGTATTCCCCAACCCAGTATTTTCCGGATGCATTAAGATTGTAAGTGCCAAGATCATTATCTTCCATAATGCATTATAACAAACACTCCCAGAATATGTATCAGGAAACTGATGCACAGACTTGTGAAGGTTGGCACACAGAGCTATGGTCAGATTTCTATTCAACACCTGAAAGTCCCCTTGAGGCTTCCTGAAAGATTAACAGAAAGATACCAAAAGCCTCAAGTCTCTGTTAGGATGACCAAAGAAAGACAACTTCATTTTTTGCTATCGTGGTCTTATTTTTTTTAATAAAAGAAAATATTCTGAACCTTAAAGAGCTTCCCCTTATTCACGTCCATGCATCAGATGTCTTGGTCTACAACTGCTGTCAGTCCAGGGCAGGCAGAAGTAGTGATGGCCTTGCACACTGCCAAAGATACCAGGTGCCACTTCCAGCCCAACTGGTCATTTGTCTATCAAGATGTTTAAAGTGACTGCATAATGCCCTTTACCCAATAGATTCTGAAGAGTAATCATGAACAACAATTTATTGCATTGTATTTATATAAGAAAACACATGCTTGATCACAGATTGTAGCAGTAACAATAAAATGAGAGCCCAACTAAAAACTAAAGCAGACTTGGGTCTTTATCAAGGTGCCTGGGAAACCAGAAATGGTACCAATAGAAGAGAATATATGTAGCTCAGGGTTGAGTTATGGAGTCCTTGGTGCTCTCTGAGCTTGGTTGTTTGATTGCAGATGTTTAATTACCTGCCTAGGTAACATCATCAGTGCTAGCAAGTGTGGGGTTTGCTCCCTGTTTATATACAGTAGCTTGCCCTGCCAGTGTTGGTGGGGGTGTGGTTTTCTCCTTGGTAGTTCCTTGCTTGGTATTGCTTTCTGCTTGATTGTTTGTCTGGTGTTAATCCCTGCTTATCTAGGTGTAGACTGTTGGAAAGGATCTGTTCTGGTCTTGTTGTTTCCTTCTTAGCATTCTTATTGTCTCTTTTGAATGGTGTGTAAATGTGGTTTATCTCTATGTGTCTATTGATGACTGTGTCTGAGTGCCAAGCTTCCAGGAATTCCCTAGCGTTTTTGGATTTAGCTTGGTCTAGGATGCTCACAGTTTTCCAGTTGAAACTATGGTTGAGTCTGTCTATGTGTTGTGAGATTAAGGAGTTTTCATTGTGTCTTCTGACTGCTAGTTGGTGTTCGTGGATGTGCTCTGCTACTCTTCTGCCTGACTGTCCTACATAGTGGCTGTTACAGTCCTTACACTGTATGTTGTAGATGACTCCTGTTTTTTCTTGTTCGGCTAGTAGGTCTTTTGGTTTACTTAAGATGTTTTGGAGGGCTTTAGTTGGTTTGTGTGCTACAGTGATGCCATGTGGTTGTAACAGTCTGTTGGTTGTTTCTGAGATGTTTCTGATCTATGGCAGTGTTATCCTTTTCATAGCTTGTGTTGGTTGTGCTGTAGTGGGTTGAGTGGTCAGGCACTGTTTGATAAAGTTGTGTGGGTATACATTTTTTTAGAAGATGTTGTATAGGTGATCTGTTTCCTTTTTCTTAGTCTACCAAAAAACAACCCCCACTAATTAAGTGCTCCATTGTCAAAGTAACAATCCAACTTCCCATAAAAGGAGCTGTGTAGGAACATTATTCAGATAAGCACAAATGTACTGCAGCAACACAGAACACCAGAAAAAAGAAACAGATCACCTATACAAACAATCAAGTAGAAGACATTATCCAAATCAAGGAACTACTAAGGAGAAAATCACCCCCACCAACACTGGCAAGGCAAGCTACTGTATATAAACAGAGAGCAAACCCTACACTCACTAGCACTGATGATGTTACCTAGTCGGATAATGAAATATCTGCAATCAAACAACCAAGCTCAGAGACCACCAACGATTCCACAAAACAGAAATGGTTCAAAACTGGTAGTCTACCTCTTTATGGAGAACATCCTATAAACCAGGCATTGTTCCCACCCACTCCCCAAACACCCTCTTCTTTTGTTCTTTCTGTTATTGTTTTCCATATTTTACTTTTGTTAAGGAAAAATCAGGAAGAAGAGCTTCAATAGTAGATTTCAAAACACGGACAGTCTGGAAGTCTTTATGAATTTTGGTCCCAAGCCAGTCACATTCACTTGAAGTGGGAGCGGGCAAGGGGATAATCAATCCCGCAGATCCAGCTGCTCCGAGATTTGGAAATGGGGAAGGAGAGTTGTGCCAGCTGCTGTACTACGGATGAGGAGTGAGGGAGCATTACATTGATACTTTCCTTCATCCCACCCATTGCTTCTTCAGGGGGAAGGGTTGACATGGGGAGGGGGCATTTATACAAACAAGCAACAACCTCAGATCTCTGGATTGGGCGAAGAATCGCAGTCTCGGGACAACTCTCCTTTCTAATAAAGAGCTATGTATTTTTGACTCTGGAAAGCTAGCATGACATACAGCACTGAACACTCTGTTTCCCTGAAGAAACCTCCCCTTGAGAGCTGCGAAGCTCTGGCAGAATTTTATATCTCCCTACAGAGTCTGGCAAGTGGTAAACAATGCCTTCATGTTATTGCTGTGTATAGTCCAGCTGGGATCTGCCCACGGTGCAGAATGGAAAGTGGGGGTGGGGGGGAGAGGGAGAAGAGAGCAACAAGAATATTCATGTATCCTCCTGCAAAAGGCAATTTATATTTTTAGCTGGGCTCTCTCTCTCTCTCTTTAGTCGGTTTCCTAATGAAAGTTCAGTTTCTCAGTTTCCATAGAAACACTTCTTGTTAAGGTGCATGAATAATTTCATAAAATCAGCAGAGATTGAGGGAACATTAGAAATGTGTGCGTGTGTGTATGTGTGTCACAAATAATTAACAGCACCACCCTATTGCCATTTCAAGTGAAAGTAAAACTGTTATTCAGTTTTGTTTTGATAGATAAAGTATTTTCTCAAATCAATGTAGAAATCAAAATCAGTTATGAGGTTTTTAAATACCCTGGGGCTTTCAAGATTCCTTCTCCCCACCCTCTTTTCACTCAATCGTATCTCAGGGTGGGAAAGAATTTCCCAGTGTTGGTAAAAGCATAAGAAGATCTTCTGGGCGGATGAGACAAAAGGCCCATCTAGTTCAGCATTCTGATCTCAGAAACAGGCCAGAATAAAGACCAGCACCTTTTCCACTGGGGCCCATGAACAGCTGGCATTCAGGGACATGTTGCCTCTAAACCTGAAGCCTCTATTCAATTATCATGAAGAACACCACCCTCTATTTCCCTTTAAAGCTCCCCAAACCAGCAGCGACTAGAAATGCCATAAATAAATTAGGTCTCTGTATGAAAAAAGTATTTTTATCCAGATAATGCTATTTTCTACCTGTTAGTCACGTGCGGGGATTTCTCTAGGCCTAGGCAACCTAAGCAGTCACCTATGATGCCAAATTTTAGGGGGCACTGAAATTGACAAGACTTCCAAAATACACAATATGAGTATAAAATCTGATAATCTTTCCTTGTTGCTTTAAAATTTCAAAAACACATATCCACAAAGTTGGCCAAGTGGTAGTGAACAGCCCACTACATAGACGTTGCAAGTCACGAAAAAGAAATTATTATTATAGCTAGGGACCTCAGGAGGCCGATAATATTACTGAAGCAAGACAAAGGTCTGATAGGAAGATCCTGAGTGAGGAAGTCATGCAACTATCAGCTTATCAAAGTTGGAAAAGCAGTAATGGCGCACTCTGTGTGCCAGTGCACCCGCTTGAGCGTTAAATATAATTTCGCAGAATTGTTGCCATTAAAATTACTGTGATACACAGTAAATAGGGTAAAAATGTCCAAGAAAAGAGAAAAATTGTCCATGGCTGAAAATCGTAAGTGTAAAGCTCAAAAACTCAAAGGAAAAAGGAAATAAGATGGTGCCTTTCTGAAATTCCTAACAAAACTGGAAGATGAGTCAAAACCTAGGGGGTGCCAGAATATGGCTGTGCCTAGGGAACCAAAATGTCTAGAGCCTGCCCTGGTCACATGGAGTTCAATGACTGTCCTGGCAACAAGTTGCCACTGATGACCCCAAATTCTGTATTGTCTATTTTTCAGTGATATACAAATGGCCATCCTAGTTTTAACTAAATGCAGACTCAAGGGCTTCAGCATCAGAAAAGTTTCCTTCTGATTTTGCTTGATCTAATCAAATGCTCTGGAAAACTCACAGGCGTGCACATTAATTTGTAATCTATTTTCCTGCACACCTTATTGAGCAACTATTCTACTGAATGGTACAATGGATCGATATCCTAACAAATGCCAGATGCTCTTACTGTGTTCCTCTCTGAAAATGATCATTTGCACTACTTTGATCATATTTATCGATTCTTATTTAATTGAGCATTTCTATTTCAAAAGCATGATAAGATACCGCAACCAAATACAGCATGTAAAATCAAAGAGCCTCAAACTATTCATTAATCAGCATTAACTGCATGGCAACCAATGTAAATAAAAAGCCAACAAAGCAGCATGAAGGAATGTCATCCACATATAGAGAGCTTTCTGAAGCAACTTTCTGGTGCTTGGGGAGAGCCAGCAGTGAAGCAGAGGAATGACTTTATCTAAGGAATGGCTTTTAGACCTTTGGCACCACTGGCACGAAAACTCTCAACTTACCTATCCTCCCACTGTTCTTCAAACAGTAACTAATGCAGAATCTTTGAGGAAGATCTTTTAAAACAAGAAATATTAATCCTGAATGTATCTGAGACACTATCTGAACCTTTCTGAGAACAGGCCTCTAGGAGTGAAATATGAAACGACATCCTGTGTACATGAATATAATTATGTTTGTCTTTTAGATTTTAAAATGTATGTATCAGAACATCTGAGAACATGGTTCTCAAGCATATGATGTCATATTGGTGGGGACCTTGGACTACCGAGAGGCTGGCATAAGAAGAAATTAAACACCACGGAAAAAATTATATGAGGTTTGAATGAAAAGTAATTAATACTAGTTTAAAGAGGGATATTTTAATAAATGAAATATGAAAATAATCCTTGAAAGGAGCTCTTTCCTTATCCATATTTACTTCTTTACAAAATAACCACTATTTCCTATACACTTCTACCAATAATGGACAAGCTCCTTAAAGCTTTCATGAAAGAACTCCATACTTTGTCTCTTCAACCAGGTACTTTCAACATCTTCACTGAGTCAAACAGATGCCCATGAAGTTATTCTTTCAATTTTAGGAAAATGTGAAAGTCCCATGGCACCAAGTCTGGACTGTTTGGTGCATGGGGGAAGATGGTGAGATCCAACTCCATAATAGCTTCTAGGTGGCTTGTGAGATGTGAGACATAACTTGTGGCAAATGTTCTTTCTTGTGCTTCTGAACTCTGGTTAATCGTTGTTTCAAAATTTTGAATGCTGCAGTGTAATGCTCTAAGTTCACATTGGAGCCAAGTTCAAGGAAATCCATGTAAATAACACCATCTGCATCCCCCAAAATTGTAACCATGAGTTTTCCTGCTGAAGCCTGGGTTTTGAATTTTTTTTTTTATTCCACAGGTAAAGCTTTGCTTATCTGTCACAATGCTGTGAAAAAATTCCTCACCTTCATTCTCATAGCATGACTATTAGGCATGAAAGCCAGCTGGATGACTTTGGGCCAGTCACTGTCTCTCTCAGCCCAACTCATTTCACAGGGTTGTTCTTGTGGGGAAAATAGGAGGAGGAAGGTTGTTCACCACCTTGAATTATTTATTAAAAAAAAATAAGAAAGGCAGGATAAAAATATCTTTAAAAAAAAAAATCAGTTCTTAAAGCTTCCATTTCTGCTGTCAGCATATGAGGAACCCATCTTGCACAAACCTTTCAACAATGAAGAAAATCAACAATGTGACTTGCATGTTTCTGTGAAACTCCAAGCTTGACAGCAATGTCTCTTTAAGGGATCTGCTGATTGTCCTTAATGAATTCATCTATCTTTCTTATGTGAAACCTGTCAGTTGCTGTCACAGATAGGCCACTTTGTCCTTGATCATACCAGTCAGCTCTTCCTGGTTCAAAATTTTTACATTTTTTGGCCCAGCAACACATAGTATTCACATCAGCACCATCATGCACCATAGATAACATGCATTCACCATCATCACCATAAAAATATCCATTCAACTCTAAATTTCAATTCCAGGGACTCCTTCAGTCAAAAATTCAATCATGGAACAAGGCTTAAAGGGCGCTGATGAGTATTCACAGCAGGCTTCTGTTGCATGGACAATAGCAACACAACTTTTTCTCACAGCAGTTTCCCACCAAAGGAAGTAAAAGAACAAAGGCTAAAGAACACACCAGTCCTTCTACCATGTCAGTACTGTCAACTGTTGGCAAATTATAACATTAGAGGCATTACTTTTCATTCAACCCTCATATTATGTGCCATAGATGCCCTGTGGTCCTACAAATGAAAGAGACAGTGATGACCATCTATTTAAATTGCGAAGGGTGTTATAATCCACTGATCTTCCTGTTAGTATCAGCTGTAATTCTGGAAAGCCTTTGGGCAAGACCCTTTCTGCAACTCCTCCCCCTCTCTTAAGAAGTCCATATCAAACTTACTACTGCTTTCATTGCTTCACTGTCTTCTTCTGGACCTAATCATATGGCTACCAAGAGAGGGCAAGAACAACACAGGCTACCACTCCTTTTCTTTGTCCTGATCCTCTTCATTTTCTCAGGGAGATCAGAGTAACAGCAACAGAGGCTTCCAGGGTTTGGCAATAGTTATCTAATCTGGGCCTTGGAACATCTTCCTGTTGATTCTTCACACTGGTCCAGGTTCTTAGACCCTGGAATGTAGAATACATGTGTGAATGTGGATCGCTTACAATGTTTTTCCAAGACTTGGAGAGATCCATCTCCCTCATTACACCTGTTAATTATACTCTTGTAGCCTAATGACAGAGGAGAGAGACTCTCCTGTAGAAACATTTATATTGTATCTTTTCTTGGGAAAGCTGTGGTAGAGTATCAGAAGATCTGAAGGCTGATCAGAAAAATGTAAAAGAAACAAGAGGAAAGAAGGAAGTTAAATGTTTAATAACAGATTTATTTTCCCTTTGCAATTCTACCTTCTCTGATACAATTTCCTAGACATAAGGAGACCTAGATTTTCCCCAATACCTATTCTGAGAATCTAAGAAAGCTTTCTATCTATAGCACAAAAGCTATGGATGAAAACCTTACATTCCTGCAGTCTTTCACCAAGTTAACAGCCAAGTTCACAAGACTGGCTATTAATGCCTTTCACCTTAAATATGATCAAACATTTGCTGGTATGAAAGGCAGGCCCTTAGACATCCTTTCAAAAACTGGGAGGCCCTGATGTCTTTGTAGCGAGCCTCAGATAAACTCAAGAGTAGAAACTTGAGGCAGTCGGGAAGGGGTAGTTGAGAGAAATAAATTGGATATGTTTTCTTTCTTCCATTCTTTCTACCCTGCTAAATTTCCTCAAAGTATAACAGCAGGCTGCATGGAACACTTTGCAGGTGGTACTGCTTCCACTGAGACCTAAATGGAAATGAAAAAGCAAGCAACAGATGCTTTGTCCCAGCATTTAAAATAGACCAGGCACAGTGCTCTGCTTGATTTTCTCCCAGGTCAAGGCTGCCGCTCCAGCGGACAGTAGTTGCAACAGCAGAGCAGGATACCATAATCCATCCACATTAAAGACTGTAACTAAGGCCCAGGTAACTGTCTCCTCCACAGATCACATTCTACAAGTTACATTTTTTGAAAACATGGATAAGCTGCACTCATTCAGTTTGGCCAGCAGGGTCCCACAAGATGCCTTGGTTTTGGGAAATAAATTTGCCCCAAGAGGGCTGGCTGGTAGGCAAATCGTATAATATATATGCACAGGATAAACATATGTTTGCTGCATCTCCTTTGCATTTATGTCTGCTTTCTGCATCACTGTTATCTTTTGGGTGTGGAAATATGGGCTTACTGATCCTACATAGTGAAGACGGGGCATCTCCAACTCAGTAGGGGAGCATATGCACTGCAGGCAGAAAGTCCCCAGCCAAGACTCAAAGAAACACCATCAGGCAAGGTAGGCTCACTGAGTAAGATGAACCAATGCCCCAATTCAGTCTAGGTATTTTGGGATCCTTTCCCCTCTTTTTATAGTGCACCTTCTTCCACAATTCAGTTTTGCATATATTTCTGGTTGTGCAGAAAATTAAACTGCTAATTAGATTTAGTTCCTAATTCTCTGCTAAAAATAATATTCAGGGAGATTATAATAATAAAATAAGGTGAAAATATAAAAATATAATCAGAACTTTAAAACACATCAACTAAATATACAACTCAAAATGCATAAGAAATAAACTGCACATATCAGTTTTATCTACTTCAGCTCTCAAGCCAGGGTTATGACCAAACGTCTTTCTGGATAAAAATGTTTTTGCCTGCCAATGGAAAAATAACAGAGAAGGGGAATGCACACTTTTCTTAGAAGGGAGTTCCAAAACCAGGGAGCAACCAGCACAAAAATTTTTGTTTGCATTCTTATCAGATGTACCTCTGATGGTAGCCAAACTGGGAGAAGATTCTTTCCTGAAAACTGTAAGTCTTGGTCAGGCTCATATGAAATAGGTGGTATTTCAAAAAACCTAGTCCCAGACTATACAGAGGTTTAAAGGTCATAATGAATGTTATGAATTGGTCTTAGAAACTGACAGATATGTTGTTTAGGTATAGAGTCAGTTTATGACTGAAGCAGCATACAAGCTAAATAAATAAATAAATAAATAAATAATAAATAAACAAGTAAGTAAGTAAGTAAGTAAGTAAATAAATAAATAAATAAATAGCTTCCTGTAATTAATCCCAGTCAATTATTGACAGCCTTCTGTATCAGTTCAATTTTCTGAAAATTCTTCAGAAGCAACCATATCCATTGCATGTTAAGTTTCTATTCAGTCATTCCATCATACACATGTTACATAAACCTGTTCTTTATAAAATTGAACAATAAGGAATGGCTTCAAAACTTTGCAGTGATCTACATTCTCTCTCTCCCTCTCCCTCTCTTCAATCTTTTTCTTTAAGGTCTCTTTCTTGAAATAAAAGAAATAAAGAAAAACTGAAATTACCTTGCCTAGTGAATGATTTAAAAAAAAATATCAGTGGTGAAAGCAAAACAGTGAAACATAACTTGGGACTCGTGATGTGATAGCCATAAGTTAGATGTATGCAAAATGACCACTGCAGATACCCTTCTGACCTTAGGCAGGTGTATCAGAAGTGGTACAGTCTCAAAAGAGAGGTCAGAATGGCCTTTTTCAGGCCTGGACCATTTTTGTACACTTCTTATGGCCCATTTTGAGATCCAAAATACTGTACTATTCTGACATCAGAATTTAACATTCCAGGATTGGATGGTTTCAACCTTGAACACTTTGCACAACTCTTAATGTCTATCCAGTTAAGTCTAAGGAGCAGGGCTTTGAATAGTTGCAGAAAAAGCAAACTGGATTATAGGCTAGCATGTTAGAAGCTACAAGTGCAGATAAATGCTACATTTTGGCTCCCTATAAATGTATTTGTATCCATATGAATGGTGCAGATCATATCAACCAATCTTTGTGATGGATGAGAAAAATGCATGAGATTGGTCCTAGACAGAAAACCTTAGAAATGTAATAAAGCATATACTTTGCAAGAAGATCTCATGTTTAACTTCTGGCATCTCCAATGGAAAAGATCAAGTAGCAAATGAAAGGCGTCTGCCTGTGAACATGGAGAGTTACCGCTGACCAGAGAAGACCAAGATGATGTTACTTTTTTGTGCTGGGGATATATTTGGAATTTTGAGAATATGTGGTTGTTCTCACAAAATGAGGTGTGGCCAGTTACTAAAGACTGATTTAACAGAAGATGGTACTGCCTCCTGGTGGTCAGTATAACTTAAAAACACCAGAAGAACTACAGTGGTACCTCGGTTCATGAACGCTTCTGTTCACGAACAATTCGGTTCACGAACAGCCCCGGTCGCAAAATTTTGCCTCCATTCGCGAACTCCGCATCGGGTTATGAACAGGATCCGCGGCCATTTTCCCTCCCATGACACGGGGTCGTGGCTTCCTGTAGGGAGGGGGACTCTCCCTCCAAGCAATAACCGCCTCCCCACCCGCCTTCCTGTCCTCCACGCCAGAAGTCGCCTCGAGCAAGGTTAGTGTTCTCTCTCTTCATACTGTACTTTGTGTCATATTTTTGTGGTTTTTTTAAAAAAAAACATATGGTTCAGAACGGATTAACCGTATTTACATTGAACCTTATGGGGAAATTTGACTCGGCTCACAACCAAAAATCGGTTGGCGACCAAATTCAGAGGGGTCAGAACAGATTAACTGTATTTACATTGAACCTTATGGGAAAATTTGATTCGGTTCACGACCAATTCGGTTCATGACCAGAGTCGCGGAACGAATTAAGTTCATGAACCGAGGTACCACTGTATTTCTCCAGAATATTCCCTATGCCTTAGTGGGGCCTAAAGGCACAGGATGCTAGCGCTTGATATTTTGATTTCCAGGGTGCCAGCTTTTTTATCATCACCATCACCATCACCATCACCATCACCATCACCATCACCATCACCATCACCATCACCATCTATAAAAAAAGTTGGGATAAACTGGAGGGAGACTTGTGATCACCACACTGTTTACCTCTGCAGCACATAATACTAGGGTGATATACAGCAGTTTCACACACACATATACAAGTCTCCTCTCACCCCTGTGTGTCTTCCTCAATCTCGGGTCCTCTACCAGAGGCCTGGGAATCTGAGGGTTCTGCGCAGTATCTTAGCTGTTCCTAGCACTGCACTCTTCTGGACAGGGAGCTCTGATGGTGTTCCTGGGATCTGTTGGAGCCACTCTCCCAGCTTAGGAGTCACAGCCCTGAGTGCTCCTACCACCACTTTGGCCTTTACTTTCCGTATCTTCTGTAGTTCCTCCTTCAGGCCCTGCTACTTCTCCACAGCACACACTTTCCGGCTGGTGTACAAAATGAGGTTGGAGGCTAAGATATCTGTCTGTATGTCTATCTATCTATCTACCTAATCTCAGCTCGTAGCCTCTAGCTTTACACTGTACAGAAGTGGCTCCTACATTAGTGAAGTCGCACATGATGGCATGAAGGTCTAGATTTTGTTATTGCTTATGACAGTGTTGTCCAAACTTGGCCACTTGAAGATGAGTGGACTTCAGCTCCCAGAATTCCCCAGCCAGCCATGCTGGCTGGGGAATTCTGGGAGTTGAAGTCCACTCATCTTCAAGTGGCCAAGTTTGGACAACACTGGCTTATGATGTCACCTGGGCAAAGTAAGGCTAACCATGTGAGGTGGAAGAGCTTATTTTTCTTGCAGTTTTCTAGTTTTGGTAATCTTATTTCTTTCATATATTATTAATGACAACTGCCAAATAATTTACAGTCAGACAGATCCTTAGCACTGACCTTTCTGTTGTAGCTAGTATTAGAAAATGCAGAAAGATGTAAGGAAGAATATATCAGCCTCCAGGCCTATTTCTCCAAACCTGGGAGCAGTTTGTTATCTTTCCTTAACCTGAAATGTTTCATAAATCACAACCTTTTATGAATCAAGAGGTATTACTGAATTATAAATGGCTTCACTGTATTTTCCATTACACAGTTAAAAGAAAAAGAATGACAGTGGGGAAAATATAATATCAGAACTAAGATAGAGAATTTAAATTTTCTTATAAATATTACAGTTACCTTGTTTGGGTGAATACCCAGCAGCACTACAGCATCTTGATGTTAGAGAGATGCACCATAAATTTATTTATCTAGTTGTAGTAGAGTATACAGGCATGCCTTTCCCCCTGTCTTATATGTAGTTTGTTGAACATATTTTGGTGGTTTACAACAAGGAATCATGACAGTGCCTGAGTTCAGTTATTTGCAAAAGTACAAATGATGAATGTCACAGCACATATATATTCATCACTCCAAGACTGCAATACCAAGCAAAGATCTGGATCAGTGACCATTACTGGCCAAATAGTATCACTGACCAAATGACAGCACTGATCAATTGTCACATATAGAGCTATAATTTGCAGCATCTCAGTCACTGTATAGTAAAATAGAGCTATATCCTCACCTGTCACTTGTGTGTAGAAAATTAAGAAGTATTCAAATATTGAACAAGGCATGTATAATTATATATACATAGAGCTCTGGGGACACCTAAAATGAACACATGATGTTTTAGAGACAAAGGCTACTACAATTCAGTTAAACATTCATGGAGTATGTGATTGTTTTATGTAAATAGCATTAATGTCTAACATAATGGAGCAATTTTATCCAATAATCTTGGCATAATACAAGATGTACAAAATATGGGGCTGTACTTTCAAAAGGCAAGCAGTTCAGTTAAGGGCAGGCAAATTAAGGCCATCTACAGATTAAAGCAATTTGCCTTAATTTCAGGACAGAATATTTATTCATTTAGCTTAGTACTCACTATGCTAAACAGTGGTGGTTCTACAAAATCCTAGAAATGTTCCTCACCCCCCACCTCCCCATCATATCACTTTACTTGAGTCTTCCACCTGGCATTTCAAAAACTGAATCTGAGAGATCTGTCTGCAAAGATTGTGCTCTACCATTCAGCAACTGTATAGTTGTTCTTTAGCTATCTAAAATAACAGCCCTTTTTTACCACCTACAGTGTTTTTCAAACTTGGCAACTTTAAGATGTGTGGACTTCAACTTCCAGAATTCCCCAGCCAGCATGCAGACAATAAACATTTTTGTTGTTGTTCAGTTGTTAAGTGGTGTCCCCATGCCATCTCCATCAACATCCTGGCCCCAGTGCCTTTTATTTTTTTATTAGATGTATATCCTACATGTCATTTGGGAGCTCAAGGTGGCATACATAGTGCTTCCTTCATAAGAATGTAAGTAGTAATGCCCTGCTGGATGGACCACTGGCCCATCTAATCTGTGATCTGTTCTCACAATGGCCAACCAACTGCACGAAGAAGCCCACTAGTTCCTAGCAGATGGCCTTGAGAGGCAGTCACCCTGCCATCAAGGTTAATAGCCATTAATCCCTATGATTTCCATGAATTGGTCCAACTTTTTTTTGAAGCCAGCCAATCTGGTAACCAGCACCACATTTCATGGTAGCAAATTCTAAAGTTTAGTTACAGTTACACGTTGTATGACAAAACTTCTGGTTTTCTCACAAAAACCCTGCAAGGTAGGTTAGACTAAGATAGGAGGAACTGGCCCAAAATACTAAGTGAGCTTCCAAAACTTAGGATGGATTTGAACTTGGGTCTCCCCAGTGCCATTCAGCCCTTAAACCACTATACCACCCTGGCTTTCCAATGACTTTGTACAAACACTCCCCCCCACCGTTTCCCTGGGGAAAGTTTACAAAAACAAAAATTGTGTACCTGCAGTCAGAAGTGGTACACTCCAAGAAAAGCATTTCTAGTCACTTCTGCTGAATATTCAAATTGGCCCTATAATTATCACAGTGTGTGAATGTATGATGCCATAGCTGTACACAGATCCTTTACCTAGAGTATAATGGCTTTATCCCTGAAGTGGTATCTGAGAAAAAGCTACTTCTGGCACAGATTTTAAACAAAATCTTTTAAATAATGTTGTGTCAACGCTGGAACTTTTTTTTTACTTCATACATCCAAAGAGTGCACTTTGAATGCAGCAGTCAAATGATCTAATAGTCCTGGAGAAGGATGAGGTCTTCCTCTTCCTTGACCTACTCCATTCCTTCACATTTGGACTGTATTCAAAATCTGTTTGAAAGATTGTGGTTTCTCAAGGAGTTTTTAAAATAGATATAAAATAGATGCTATTTTGGGAAATTAGAAACAGAAACATTCTTGGAATTCTGATTCAGGCCTTTGCAAGTTCACTAAGCAGAAACACTGCAGCTCAACTGCCATATAGGATACCAAACAACTAAGGAATACCACTTACAGTCTAGAATAGTAACCATGCATTTACATTCTGAGATGCAGTTACTGGCTAGGCTGCTATGGCCTATTTAGTTTATTCTATCCTAGCACCTCTCCCCTTTCCACCACTTTTTCTGTATCCCATCTGGAATTCTGCCCCTAATTTGCAGTCAGGAAATGGGGTGAAAACAAATTTTCTTGGGAAAACAAATATATAGGATATACAGTATATTTGTGATTTCAGGTGTTGAGTGGTATGGGGCTTGGGTGGGCAGCTTTCTGTTTTATGGAAACTCCAGCCAACATACTTCCCATTGCAGTTGACCAGGGCTTTGGGCAACCAGACTGGCTTGGATTGCTCTTCTCTTCTCTTCTCTTCTCTTCTCTTCTCTTCTCTTCTCTTCTCTTCTCTTCTCTTCTCTTCTCTTCTCTTCTCTTCTTTCCTCTCTTTTTCTTTTTTTCTCTCTTATCTTTATTCTATATTAGTTTCTGTTAGTTTTTATTTTTTTAAAAAAATCTTTTAATACAAATTATATAAAAAACAAAAGATAAAAGATAAAGATAAAAGATGAGAAGCTTAATGAAGCAAGGACGTGTTTGGGAAGGGGTAGAGACAGTACGTGAATGGGCCTCAAAAAAAAGCAGAGGGAAGCACAGCGTTGCTGAATCTTGAAATATGGGTTGAGGTAGGGTATATCTGACTAAATGATACAAATTAGATTTTGCAGTTAATATCAGGGAATGGCCAGCTGATTTGCCTTTCATGAGACCAATTTGAACACAAGGAAGTCTTCCTAACAAGCCTTTCCTCCTCCTCCTGGGGGAAAGGAAAAGAGATGTCTGATTTCATGCTGATTTTCTTCCTTCCTAGCCATACACAGTGCCTGTTGATGTCTGCTACTGCATATGCCATATGCCGGCAGCAAAAATCCATGGAGCAGGTGAGGCACAGAGGTCTCAGCCTGGAAGCACTATTAGATGGTGCAGAGGCTCAGGGGAGAAACTAGCACTCAGGAAAGCCTGATGCACATGTTCTGGGAATAGGCTGTGTCATATGGGATCATCAGCAAAGTAGTGAAGAAAGCATCCATGCAAACCTGAAAAATCAAGTGGTTTTTTTCCCCCTTCCCCAGCTGTATGGCAAAAAGCCCTGGAGAAGGCAAAATATCTCAGGATTGGGAGTAATGTTGACAGTGCCAATAGTGATCCTGATGTTGATTATTCCTGATATATTACCTTGCTAAGGATTGGCAACTTATAGCTTGCGGTAAAGCTTCATACTGCCTCTACACAGTAAATATGGAAAAGCTACAATTAATTCAGTAGTGAATTGCAATTACAGGAATCCTCCCTTCTAAAAGGAGTATTCCAGTTCACAGTTCCAGTTCGCGATCCCTACCAAGCAGGGCATTCTATCCTATCCACATTTTCTTTTCCCCCTGACACCCCCAGTTATCACATTCCTCATCAGGTTCATTAGTGGAAAGAGATATTTAAAAACATTTTTATTATAATTAAGAAAACTTGGAGTCTATTCAGTGAACTTAGTGTTTCTTATCTTTTCTTTCTTAGTGGCCCCATTTATATACAGTTTTATTTCCATTCTGCAGTTCAAAAGGAAGGAATAATAGAATAAAGCCCTCTAAGTTTTCAAACTCTTCTAGTACTGTATAGAAACTAGAATCTTGGATAACAATGGAGAGCATTTTCATAACTAAAGTGCTTGTTATGTATTTGCATTTAATTCTGTCCACACATTGAAAACAAGTAAATCCCTTTAATGTCAATTAATCATTCAGTTGCTCTCAGCCCTAGAGGCATGTATAGTTTTTTTCCTACTCTTTCAGAACTGTAAGACACATTTGGATGAATACAAGATACCTAACAATGGCAATACTATGTTGAGTGATAAATGTTATATTCTCCTGGATGGTGCATTTTCCTATTTCTGCTCCTCATTGACCACCTAGATCGTTTCCAGGATAGACTGCCCCCAACCTGGCCTTCAGGTCTCTCAACAGCACACTCATCACCACTGTAATCAAGTTCATCCTCCTTGCTGCTGGTCGTTTTCTTCTTGTCTTTCTTTCTACATTTCCCAGCATTATAGACTTCTCATGGGAGCTGAATCTTCACATAATGAGTCCAAAATACTGTATGATAGTTGCAGCCTGGTCATTTGTGTTTGAGTGAGAATTGTTTATTTATTTGATTGTTTGATTGTTTGTTGTGTGATCCGATTGTTTCTTTTCTTGGCTATCCATGCTATTTTTAAACGTTTTCTCCAATACCTGCTCTGCATAAAGAGTTGCTATATCAGGGACCAGGGAATGCACAACAAAATATCAGGCAGTGCCACATTCAGATTTTCAAGGACCCCAAGGCTGGCTTCTTAAGCATTTATTTGTTGCTTCCTCTGAATACTATATACATCTGCTCAGAGGAAGTAAATAATCCTACTCATCTTTTACTGATCAGAAAGAAGAAAGCATATGGCCTCAAGGTTTTGATAGAGGTCCTTAAGAAGTTGGATCTCAGCAGGTGCCTGATGATACCTAACTTTAATTATGAGCATGACTTCAGAACATATATAAAGTGATCTTGTTGAATTTCTGCATTCATGCTAGCGTGTAGTTTCAGTAGTACAGAATTTTGTATAAGGTAGTCATCAAGAAACTCTTATAATGGGGCCTCTGAATGAGCTTGATTTATTTAAAAATCACAGAAACATAATTACATTCTGCTATTGAAGTGAAGTTATTTACAATAGTTCACACAGATATAGGCAGCAATAGAGCTGGCAGTCTTTCAGATATCTTACTGTATAGATCAAGCAAAGAAATGGTGGAAGCACTTACAACCCTTTAGCATCAGATAGAAGTATGTAAAGAGAAAAAGAACCAGTGGTGATGGCCTAAGAAAGAAGTTGCTATTATCTTGAATTATTCAATACAGAAAACAGGACAGAGTCTCGTGCATGTTTTTGCTGAAAACATGTTTTTTAAAAGGTAATAAAAAGTATGATTCTAGTTCAGTTACTTTTGCTATGCCAATTCTCTCCTTTTTACTTTTCTAGTTATAAATTCCATACTAGTTGGCATGATGCAATCAAACCACAGAAGTATGTCTAAGGTTATCACCCCATGACACAGTCTATTTGGCTGGCATTCCATAGGGCATGTGTTCACCCCTCTTCCATAGGAAGGCATAGGATTTAAATGTTTAGTTCTTGAATCATTAAATGGGACAGAACAATTCTCAATCCTTCCCTCTCTCTCACTTTTTTCAAGCATTTTCCTGGGTGAGAGAAAAGCAGTGGGGGAGGCATGAATCTGAATGTGCAAGAGAATGTGGAAGTGATTTATAATAATAGTAGTTTATAATATTGTTATGTATGCATTCAAGGATAATAGACTATATTAAAGTAGGCACACGCTGACAATCTGAAAAGCTGTTAGTGGTATGAGAAAGCTGGGCTGCCGAGTAAGTTAGACATAGCCCTAAATCCCTCTCTGGGTTCTGAGGATGTTAAAGGATGACAGAGATACAAAGGAAATGCTTTATTATCTTCCTCCTACCACACTTCATACAAATTATGATGGGTTACAGTTAATATTTTAATTCTATCTACATAATTTAATTTTGTAGACAGATGCAAACAGATGTATATATCTATCTCTGGCAAAGGAAAGCATTTAAAGAACAATGTTGTTGTTGTTGTTCAGTCGTTAAGTCGTGTCCGACTCTTCGTGACCCCATGAACCATATTGCGCCAGGCCTTCCTGTCCTTCACTGCCTCCCTGAGTTTGCTCAGTTTCATGCTCATTGCTTCAGTGATGCTATCTAACCATCTCATCCTCTGCCGTCCTCTTCTCCTTTTGAAAGAACAATGAGGCTTACAGAAAACACCATAAAAGAGGAATTTCTTCCATGCATGGATACCCTTGAAAATGGATGCAAGAATCTTTTGCTCCTGCATGCATTTAGGGATAGTCAGTCACTGTGCCCATTCCTGGGAGTATTGCCATTGTTATTTGCCCAGTTACTAGTTTTGTTATACTAACAGTCTACATCAGACTGCCCATCTCCCAAAGCCATTGTATGGACCTCAGTGCAAGTAGACAGTAAAACATACAGTATGGCCCACTCCAATCCCCCCCCAAAAAAGGGTTTTTCTGCCAGGTCTTACAGAGTCAGCATGCCAATATCTATGCAAGTGATTAAATCTAAGCAATAGATTTTCTAGCTCAGAGCTTTTATATGGACATTTGTCTATAAGGTTTTAAACTGTATTTTTTTATCCTGTCTTTATTATTTTTATAAATAACTCGAGGCAGTGAACATACCTAATATTCCTTACTCATCCTATTTTCCCCACAACAACAGCCCTGTGAGTTGGGCTGAGAGAGAGCAACCGGCCCAAAATCATCCACCGGCTTTCATGCCTAAAGTGGGACTAGAACTCACAGTCTCCTGGATTCTAGTCCAACTAGAATTGTAATTAATCACTAGACTGGCTCTTTTTTTCTCTGGTTTCATGGATTTCCTCTAGGGGCCCTGGGAATTATAGTCCTCTGAAATTATTATTGTTGGTCGCACAGTCAGCCAGATGCTTAGACTGGATTTGGCATTTTTATCCACCTATCGGGTCCTTCTCAAGGACCTGGGATAGGCAGATGCTGTTGTTTGATGGTGTTAAAGGTATTGTCACAGGATGGAAGCTGTTCCAAGTAAAGCTGCCTTTTGCAATTGACTGATAGTGATTTTGTCAATGCTGATGGGCTTCAAGTGGTACTCCAGATGTTTTGGGATTGCATTCAAGGTGCCTATTATTATTGGTACTATCTTTGCTTCCTTTTGCCACAGTTGTTCTATTTCTATTTGCAGGTCTTTGTATTTTGTGATTTTCTCCAGTTCTTTCTGTTCTATTCTGCTGAATCCAGGTATTGCAATGTCCACTATCCAGACTTCTTTGTCTTTTTATCAACAGTTGTTAAGTCTGGGGTGTTATGTGGCAGGTGCTTGTCTGTTTGAATAATAACAACAATAACAATAACAACAATAATTACTATTATTATTATTTCATCCTGCCCCTCTCCCCTATCTCTCTATATAGGACAACTCAAAGCAGTCAGCATGCCTAATACTCCTGCCTCCTATTTTCCCCACAACAACATCCCCATGAAGTGGGTTGGACTGAGGGAGAGTGTAATGATAATTGTTTATGAAGAGATTCTGATTTGCTTCAAAGTGCAACATATCTGGTCTTTGGAGAGAATCTGTGATTTTTGCAGGCCTACAGCTTGCTAAACTGTAGGTTGTACTGTACTATTTTTGGGACAACACTTTATTTGAAAAGATAAAATAAAAACTTCAAGAATCTATATGAAGAATGGATTCCATAGATAGATAGATAGATAGATAGATAGATAGATTGATTGATTGATTATCTGTCTGTCTGTCTGTCTATCGATCTATCGATCTATCGATCTATCTATCTATCAAACTTATCCCCGCCTGTCTCCCCCCAATGGGGGACTCTGGGCGGCTTACAACAGCTTAAAACAATAAATAAATATATAGTTAAAATTTATAAAAAAACACATTTACACAAAATAAAAGGAAGAGGAAAACTCCAGGAGGCCAATGGAAGCAACACCAGGCCTCTAGGGGGCTAGCCAACCCCATACTTGATGACCTCCCTCCCCATCCCAGGCCAGATGGCAGAGCCAGGTCTTCAAGTCCCTCTGAAAGGCCGAGAGTGAGGGGGCCCATCTCACCTCCAGGGGCAAGATGTTCCAAAGGGTGGGGGCCACAGCAGAGAAGGCCCGCCTTCTGGACCCCACTAGTCGGAGTTCTTTTGCTGAGGGAGTCTGGAGCATGCCCTCTGTGTGTGATTATATGGCGTGATCAAACTTACAGATTTCCAGAAGCACTCAGAAATTGCATTCAGTTTGGTGTTGTTGTTGTTCAGTCGTTAAGTCGTGTCCGACTCTTCGTGACCCCATGAACCATATTGCGCCAGGCCTTCCTGTCCTTCACTGCCTCCCTGAGTTTGCTCAGTTTCATGCTCATTGCTTCAGTGATGCTATCTAACCATCTCATCCTCTGCCGTCCTCTTCTCCTTTTGCCTTCAATCTTTCCCAGCATCAGGGTCTTTTCCAAAGAGTCCTCTCTTCGCATTAGGTGACCAAAGTATCTGAGCTTGAGCTTCATTATCAATCCTTCCAATGAGCAATCAGGGTTGATTTCCTTTAAGATTGACTGGTTTGACCTCCTAGCAGTCCAGGGGACTCTTAAGAGTCTTCTCCAGCACCACAGTTCAAAGGCATCAATTCTTCGGCGCTCAGCCTTCTTTATGGTCCAGCTCCCACAGCCATACATTACTACTGGAAAAACCATAGCTTTGACTATGCGGATCTTTGTCGGCAAGGTGACATCTCTGCTTTTTAATATGCTATCTAGGTTTGCCATAGCTTTCCTCCCAAGGAGCAAGCGTCTCTTAATTTCATGGCTGCAGTCTCCATCTGCGGTGATCTTCGAGCCCAAATAAATGAAGTCTGTTACTGCTTCCATTTCTACCCCTTCTATTTGCCAGGGATTGATGGGCCCAGATGCCATGATCTTAGTTTTTTTAATGTTGAGTTTCAAGCCAGCTTTTGCACTCTCCTCTTTCACCCTCATCAAGAGGCTCTTTAGTTCTTCTTCACTTTCTGCCATTAGGGTGGTATCATCTGCATATCTGAGGTTGTTGATATTTCTCCCTGCAATCTTTATTCCGGCTTTTGATTCTTCCAGCCTGGCATTTCTCATGATGTACTCTGCATATAGGTTAAATAAGCAGGGTGACAGTATACAGCCTTGTCGTACTCCTTTCCCTATTTTGAACCAATCGGTTGTTCCATGACCGGTTCTAACTGTTGCTTCTTGGCCCGCGTACAGATTTCTCAGGAGACAGGTAAGGTGGTCTGGTACCCCCATCTCTTTAAGAATTTGCCACAGTTTGTTGTGATCCACACAATCAAAGGCTTTTGCATAGTCAATGAAGCAGAAGTAGATGTTTTTCTGGAACTCTCGTGCTTTCTCCATGATCCAGCGAATGTTGGCAATTTGATCTCTAGTTCCTCTGCCTCTTCGAAACCCAGCTTGTACATCCGGTAGTTCTTGGTTCACGTACTGCTGAAGCCTAGCTTGTAGGATTTTGAGCATAACCTTGCTAGCATGTGAAATGAGTGCAATTGTGCGATAGTTTGAGCATTCTTTGGCATTGCCCTTCTTTGGAATTGGAACATAAACTGACCTTTTCCAATCCTGTGGCCACTGTTGCGTTTTCCAAACTTGCTGGCATATTGAGTGCAGCACTTTAACAGCATCATCTTTTAGTATTTTAAATAACTCAGCTGGAATACTGTCATCTCCACTAGCTTTGTTGTTAGCAATGCTTCCTAAGGCCCACTTGACTTCACTCTCTAGGATGTCCGGCTCAAGGTCAGTGACCACACCAGTATGGACATCAGGGACATTAAGATCTTTCTTGTATAGTTCTTCTGTGTATTCTTGCCACCTCTTTTTAATCTCTTCTGCTTCTGTTAGGTCCCTGCCTTTTTTGTCCTTTATCATGCCCATCTTTGCACTAAACGTTCCTTTGATGTCTCCAATTTTCTTGAAGAGATCTCTAGTCTTTCCCATTCTATTGTTTTCCTCGATTTCTTTGCATTGTTCATTTAAGAAGGCCTTTTTATCTCTTCTTGCTGTTCTCTGGAAATCTGCATTCAGTTGCTTATATCTTTCCCTTTCACCCTTGCTTTTCGCATTCCTTCTTTCCACAGCTATTTGTAAAGCCTCATCAGATAGCCATTTTGCTTTCTTGCATTTCTTTTTCTTTGGGATGGTTTTAGTTGCTGCCTCCTGTACAATGTTACGGACCTCCGTCCATAGTTCTTCAGGCACTCTGTCTACCAAATCTAATCCTCTAAATCTATTCATCACCTTCACTGTATACTCATAAGGAACAAGATCTAAGTCATACCTGAGTGGTCTAGTGGTTTTCCCTACGTTCTTCAATTTAAGCCTAAATTTTGCAGTAAGAAGCTCATGATCTGAGCCACAGTCAGCTCCTGGTCTTGTTTTTGCTGTCTGTATAGAGCTTCTCCATCTTTGACTGCAAAGTATATAATCAATCTGGTTTCGGTATTGACCGTCTGGTGATGTCCATGTGTAGAGTCGTCTCTTGTGTTGTTGGAAAAGAGTGTTTGCTATGACTAGCTTGTTCTCTTGACAGAACTCTATTAGCCTTTGCCCTGCTTCATTTTGTACTCCAAGGCCAAACTTGCCTGTTATTCCGATTACTCCTTGACTTCCTACTTTAGCATTCCAATCCCCTATGATGAAAAGGACATCTTTTTTTGGTGCTAGTTCTAGAAGGTGTTGTAGGTCTTCATAGAACTGGTCAACTTCAGCTTCTTTGGCATCAGTGGTTGGGGCATAGACTTGGATTACTGTGATGTTGAATGGTTTGCCCTGGATACGCACTGAGATCATTCTGTCGTTTTTGAGGTTGTAACCCATTACTGCCTTTCCCACTCTCTTATTGACTATGAGTGCAACTCCATTTCTTCTAAGGGTTTCTTGCCCACAGTAGTAGATATAATGGTCACCTGAATTAAATTCACCCATTCCCGTCCATTTCAATTCGCTGATTCCCAAGATGTCGATGTTTAATCTTGTCATCTCATGTTTGACCACATCCAGCTTGCCTTGGTTCATAGATCTTACATTCCAGGTACCTATACAATATTGCTCTTTACAGCATCGGACCTTCTTTTCGCTTCCAGATACATCCACAGCTGAACGTCCTTTCGGCTTTGGCCCAGCCGCTTCACTCTTTCTGGAGCTACTTGGAATTGCCCTCCGCTCTTCCCCAGTAGCATATTGGACACCTTCCGACCTGAGGGGCTCATCTTCCGGCGTCATATCTTTTAGCCTTTTAACATTGTCCATGGGGTTTTCTTGGCAAGAATAAGAAAAGCTGTCAAAAATTCTCTGTATGAAACCTTTCTCTCTCTCCCTCGGTTTGCATTTGATGATCCCTAGGGGAGACTGTAAGCCTTTGCTATTTAATGAGGAGTTTAATTTATTTAGTTACTTTCACTACCACAGAGGCAGGGAACCTATAAGACATGTGGTGTTGAGTGCTATACTGATCTATTCATCAGAACATCTCAATCAGTTTTGCAATTAATGGGAACAAGGCTGCAAGAACTTAATTTGACTGCTGAACATCTGCAGAAGTGTGATGTTGGGCTGGACCCTGAGATATCACTGAGAAAGTTACACTCTCTTTTCACTGAGGAAATAAATACCATGGCATAAATACATAAATATGATAAGTTATTCATTCTTATGAAACAGTTTTCTAGTTCCTAATCCTGCTATGCTGGAGAACCATTGTGGTGCATTGTGGCGCAACATAAAAATATGTTGAACTAAGATAACTTTCCATACAGATGTAGCCATGGAGGTTCAGGCTGAGGAGCAGCACAGTCTAATGTCTCTGAAAGGCAGAAGTTTGGGAAGACTTACCTAGGATATAAGAAACTAAGAAATCAATAGACTGCATTTCAGCACAGAATCCACTGAGGGTGGCTTTCTGTATGCTAAAATTAATTAATTAATTAATCAATCAATCAATCAGTTAATTACATTTATAACTGTACCAGTCAACTGATCCTCTAGGAAATGTGTAACAATGAAACAAGAAAAGCAAGCAAATAATATAACTCCTCCTCACAAAACCCCCAGCAGCAGCCAATAGTATAATATACTATCATGGTTGCCCACAATCCATAAAAGCCAAGCCAAGGCATAACAACAGGTCTTAACCATCTTGCAAAATGCAAGGAGGAATGGGGCCAAATGTACCTCTGAGGGGAAGTAATTCCAGAGTATAGGGGGATGCACTAACAAGCACTGCCATTGGGCCATACCCCATATCTCTCTTGAGGAAGGAAGGTTCTCTGCACGCTTTCTTTATATGTTCAGACCTGATTGATAGATTCTCTTTAGCAAGGTGGATTCTGGTGCATTGATAGACACAGGAAGATACAGCTGTGGAGTGCGGAAATAGACCTGAAGGCCAATTCTCAACATCCCCAGTTAAAAAGGCACAGGGCTGGAGGAACTTTTGCCCAGCTGCCAGCAGAAGAAAAGTTTCAGATTACATAACTGCATGTTGTGATGAAATATCAGACTGCTTTAATTTCTCTTGGCTTTATTGTTCCACACTGATATAACATTTATCTTCCATAAGGGTTAGTGGAGTCCAATATTAACTTACACAACCCTCATAAGAGTCCTCTATTTCCCTGTATTTCTAGTTAGTTGGCAGCACTCTCTGACTTAGCAGGGAGCAAAGGTATTATGGCCATCTTGCCTTTTTCCTAAGAAGTCTAAAAGGAAGATTATTTGGTTAAAATTGGGAAGGAGATTTCATTAGAAATCCCTCCTAATTTAAGCATGAATGACTCAAACTCCACAGGCCCTGCCACCCCCGGCTGACCTTCACTGTCCTCTTCCTCCCGCTGCTAACAAGGTGCACCTGGCCTGGCCCTGTGCGAGGCAGCTTCTGGCCACACCAGGCCTTCTTCCCAAGGTCGCATGCACCTTTCTCCAAATTGCATGCTGCCTTCTTGGGATGCTTTGGAAGGCTTCTGAAAGCTCGCGAGAAGGTTGTGTGAGATTTGGAGAAGCGCACACGCAACTTGGAGAGGGGCAGGCACGGTCTTCTTGTGAGCTTTCTGAAGGCCTCAGAAGCCTTCCAAAAGATCCCAAGAAGGGGGTGCATGATTTGGAGAGCGGCACACACAATGCAGCTGTCTTGCATAGGGCCAGGCTGGGTGTGCCTTGTCAGCAGCGGGAGGAAGAAGACGGTGAAGATCAGCTGGGGGTGGCAGGGCCTGTGGAGTGTGGAGCAGCGGGGGTGGCTGGAGCTTTGTGCTGTGGTGGCTGGCCGTGGCACGTGGGAGGGAGATAGGTGGGAGGAGGAGGGTGGAGTTCAAGAGGAGGCTGTGATGGAGTGTATCTACGAGGAGGAGAGTGATGTGGGAGATCAAGGCTATCAGGAAGGAGGGGGTGCATTCCAGGAAGGGAAAGGAGACAAGAGGCAGCACAGTCTGCAGGGGGAGTGTGAGAAGAGTAAGAGGTTCAGGGTAGCCACTCGCTAGAATCTCCCAGGGTATATCCACTAGTTGCTGTAGTATAGCTTTAGTTTGGCAAGATTCTGTCTATAAGGTGTAAGTAAATAAAGGAACTGTACTCGACTGGACTGTTTCATCGTTGTTCTTGGGCTGGGCCTGATAGAGGCAGAAAAGGCAGTCCCTTACCTTACTGAGGCTTGGGGCTGGGAGGGACCAAGGGCGGAGGGGGCAGGTGGGGCTTTGTGCTGTGGCTGACCATGGCGCAAGGCTTGAGGAGGCATTCCTCGGTGGTGGTGGTGGTGCCAGTAGTGCTGGCAGCGCTGGGACTGAACTAGAGGCCCAGAGATGGCGGTGGCCAGCTGAGACTGCTGAAGGCCCCAGACCTCTACTTCAGCCCCGGTGCTGGCACCACTACCACTGAGGAGTGCCACTGTGCAGGACAGCCAAAAGGGCAGAGATGGTGGGGGGGAATAGGTGGGTGGAGGGAGTTGAAGCACCCCTGTGGTCACAAGTGTGGGCGGGCTGCCAAGTGCCCAAATTTTGATCACATGGCCATGGGGGCACTGCAACAGCCATAACTTTGGGGGACTGGGTGTAAATAGCATTTGTTCAGCACTGCCGTAACTCTGAATAGTCACTAAACGAAAGGTCTTTAACTGAGGACCAGCTGTATATAAAACTCTAGCTCTGATGCCATGTTTATTCAGCTTATTGCATCCTAGGACTGGTACCCCCACTAGCTGAGTTTCTATGTTAGCAACCTCTTTCTCTGCAATTAACAAGGAAATGTAAGCTGTTAGCCTCTTAGAAAGCAATGTGATCCACAACCACTGCAACCATAGATGCCTTCTAATGGGCATCAAAATAGGTCAAAATAGGTATATCCAACATGGGCCAATAAGTACAATGATGGTAAGTGTCTCACAGGAATTGACTACTTTGCCATTTCCTTTTTGTGCTGAGCATGGTTTTGTAGCCCATAATTGCATTGGGCTGTTTTATATAGTGTACTGCATTTTAACTATGATTGCATTTTAATTATGGATATTATACTGATCTTGTTTCCAAATGTTCTGTGGCTCCTTGAGTGTGCACAGAACAGAGAAATGAATACAATTTTCAAATGTAATAAATGAGATGAACAGAATGAATGAAATCAATGTGAATACAGGAAGCTCCATTATACTGACTCAGATCCTTCAGCCAGTTAGACTAGTACTGCTTGCTGGAAATGGCAACCAGTCTCACAAGATTCCCATTTTCTCTGCCAAGATCCTTTAATTTTAGAAGCTAGACTTGGAACTTTCTGCATGCAAAGCCTAATTCTCTCTTAAGCCTTAAACTCCCCTCAGTCTGAGAGAGAGTGAGAGAATGAGAGCAATGATAAGAAAGCAAAGAGATTTTTAAATTTTAAATGCAGTTGGTTGGCTAGAATTTTTCATCTTGAAAAATTATGAATGAACTCTAGCTACATCTCTGGAAGTGGGAGTTCTTCTAGAAGTGAGATGTAATTCCTTTGCCACTGTAGTGGCAGCCTAGTTCTGCTGCACACCAATGTTGGTGACCCCTACTTGCAAGATGGGTCACAGCTCTAAGTGACAAAGATGCACTCGTCTGCATTTTAAGGATAGGGAACTTTGTGTCTTGCCATGTGCTGGAAGCATCTGTGGAAGCTGAGCCATGCACATTTTCTCAGATATCCCATTTGCATTAATTTAAGGACTAACTAATCCCAGTTTTGTTGATGTTGCATTCTGCTTCTATGTACAGCCATTCGTTAGCTCAGAAAAACCAGCCAACTTTTTTTTATTCAAGTGTCCATTCGATTCTCCAATAGGAATGGATGGATTAGTCAGTTTTCTGACTAAGAGAGTTTCACATTCTATTCTATCTCATATCAATTTATGAATTTCTTTTACAACCCCCCTCCATGAAGAACTGGATGTTTAAGTATCTCTCACAAACTATGCATGACAAGAAAATAGACATTTGTGTTCATATTTTATATTTTATCCTAAGACATTCATTTTTGTATGCATCTTTACTTAAATACACACTTTTTAAATGTTAATTTTGGTGGCCTTTTTTGAAGCTGAGTCCTGTACTGCTATATTTTGAGAAATGTAAACACCATTACAGTAAATAACTCCATTTCAGAAAGTACAGATGAGGTCAATTTGCTTAAAAATGTAAAGTGAACAAAATAACTGAATATTGCTATCACTTTGAGAACAGACTCTGCTGCAGAAGATGAGGCTGTATAACTATGCACCACAGAAGAGCTGCAGCTTCATATTTATGGCTGAACTGAACTTGGGTGGTTGGGAATTATTGCTTTGGATGGTTGAGAAACAAACATACTTCTTGGAAAATTATCTTAAGGAGCAGATAATGGCTTTTCCAGCATGGGTTTGGGCCAGCAACAGAATATAGTTTATTCTGAATATATCCATCCCCCTAACCCCCATAGCAGCCTAAGTCATCAAAATGAAGTACTTGGTTTTTTTTTGTTAAAGACAAAAGTAATGTCTATGGTGCAATATTCTAGCAATTTTGCTATCATATTTCAAGCATCTCATAAGACTGGAAATTTTCTCCGATTTTCACATATTCCTTGGTTATTAAAAAGAATGTTGTTTTTCTGGACTTACCCTTTTCAGGCTATGTATACCATTATATATTGTTTTTATTTTGTAAGCTTGCCAGAGTTATGATAGATTGGGACAGCCTATAAATTTCATAAAGAAACAAAACTGAATGGCCATAAGATTTGTTTGTTTGGTGGTAGAGTTCTGGGTGTTGTTTTTTTTGGGAGGGAGTATTCACAAAAATTAAATAAAAACAAAATAAGTATTGAGTTTCAGCTCATTTTTAGATTTCATTATCAGTCTTTCATTTGATCCACTCAATTATTTCATTCTTGTGTTTTGCTTCTATGGATGAAGTCATATTTGGGCCTGTGCTTTGCCCTGCCAGAGAAATTAACATATTCAAATAGAAAGCTCTGTTCTGTCCTGTTTGATATTGACTGCCAATTTAAGTGCACTGCTAACGACGATGAATGGCCTCCCTTGATTCCATTTTGTCACCTATGTTGTGATTCACAAGTCAAACAACTCCTATCCCAAATAATTAGCTGCATGTAACAGTGTTTCACTCAAATGCTAGCCAAGAAAATGAGCTAATGTTTTATATTTAAGACTAAAATGCCGGTCAGAATGTAAGCCAAGAAATCACTTGGAAAAATATGATTCACATCAAACTGAATTCTCAATTAATATTATGTTGAAAATTGCCTACATATTTGACTAATTAGTTCATAGTTTAAACAATGAGGAAAGGTTATGATTAAGAACATTCTGTCAATGTGAAAGGAGCATTTAGTACCAGATTTTTGAATCACAACCTCCTCCTAAAGAAAGCCAGTTCATTTCACTTAGTCACCCTTGTAATGATATTGTTATTAACATTTTATTGCATTTTTATGCCACCTTTCTACCAAGAGAACCAAGGGAAATGTTTTCTATCATCCCAGAGGGCAGGACAGGCAATCATGGATTTAAATTACCAGAAGACAACTTCCAGCTGGATGAAAAAAAGCCAAAAATCTTAACAGTAAGAACAGTTCTGGAGTGGGCCCAATTATTCAGAGAGGCAGTGGGCTCCTCTTCATCAGGTGCATTCAAGTAGAGGCTAGACAGCCATCTGTAATACATGTTGGAACTTGGTTTCGTGGAAGGATCAGAAGATGAACTTCATGACCTAAATACTTCCTTCCACCTCTGTGATTCTACGGCATTTCACAAATTTAAAATGTTAAAACAAATATAAGAAAATATGGAAGATTTTTTTTTCCCTCAGTGTAACCGATGGCTTCATCATGAATTGGTGCTCTGCCTTCCCTCAGGGCACACAATTCTTAAGGAGCTGCTAAGAAGATAGGAGTGAGATTACCCCAGCAGTTCTCACAGGCTGACTAAAAATTGCAGCTTTCATGCAATATTTTGATAATGTGAGAAGCCTGTTATAGGGTCATCCATCACAGAACAGCTTCACATATCCCATGGCAATAGGAAAACCAAAAATGGGCTGCCTTTGTGTAATGTATGAGAAAGAGATCTTAATAAAAGGACCAATTGTTATTCTGTTTTTATATATTAAAAAAACTTGCCACAATGAAATGCATTTCTGTAAATCCACGCACATACCTACATCAGACCAGGGATCATACCGGTCTGCAGTGCAAATTATTTAGATTAGTTGGTGGTATATCTCTCATGTCTGATTGTCAATGACCAGCCAGTGAATCTGCAGAAGCACAATCATGGCCCAGGCTTAGTCCGTATTCTAACAACAACAGCCCAAAACAACAACCGCACAACCCTCAGACCAACTTCTCTCTTTCTGACATTTGCTCATTTTTATAATTCAAGGCATTATTGCACAATTCTAAATTTCTCCAGTGTGTTCCAGTATGTGATTTCACCATGAAATTCGCCTTCCAGAAGGCTCCCAGATAATTTGACACACAGATTAAGATATTTGAAGGCAAGATGGAGTTTAGGCAAAAAGCATCCAAGTGATGCAGCTTATATAATGAATATGATCTCCCTGTGATCTGAGTGCTGTCTTCATAATGTTTGATAAGTTTGATTTTGATCCAGGATCAGTTTTGCCATATGTTTGGAGAAAACAAACATATAATGCCATCATTCTATGCATACACTATTTGTTCCAAATTTTCCAGAGGAGAACTTGCCTTATGAGAAAACAGGCCACCAAATTTCGACTAATCAAGTTCTTTTTTCAGGCTTATTATAATCCTTTGATTTCCTGCCTCTGTATTTCCATTTCATTAATTGTCATTGTTATTGCTGACAGTTCGGGCAAAAACTAAAAGCAGTAATTTCTTGTGTTTGCCTACTGAAGCTCGTTCTCTTTTGAGTGCAAATGAGTTCATAAAATAATATAAACTTGTGGCGCCTTAAAGCCTAACACATTTTCATGGACCACAATTCACTTCAGGTTCATTATGTGCATGGTAAGTGGATATAGCCTACAAAACCTTACGTGTAATGCAACCGGAGCTAACCGTACTCCACAAATATGTGTTAGTCTAAGGTGCTAAACACTAGGAGTAATGAATTTTCTGGGGTGCCTTCTTTGCTCTAACAGAAGTACACGACTTCCATTTTAAAAGCTGTTACAAAAGAGATTGCCAGTGCCTCTTACCTCCACCATCTCAAACATTAGAAAAATCCTAATTCTCTTTCTTAAAAATTTGGTCCCAAATATAGTAATCTGCCCTATTCTTATGTAAAGTGGAGGAATTGCAGTGGCTCTTCTCTGGATTTTTTCTGGTCAGAAATGATAGCACGTAGAAGGGAGTTCAGATCCTTCCTCGCTTCGCCTTACATCTGACCATCCATTCATTTCACATATGAATAGGATTGAACTTCATTTAAAAACACTCGTCTGCCACAATCAAACTGTGGGCATTAGATAGAATGTTCTAAGAACAATTTTGCTGGAGCATCAAGGAGAACCAGTGTCCACTTACATCAAGTGTTCAAAAAATTCATTGACAGCATCAAGTGGATACCACCTCCCCTCTTGTTCTTTCCAAGGAGGGAAAAGAAAGAAATAATTCCCCATATTTTGTTATACCTATTACTTGAAATAAAATGGCACTGCTGTAACCACTTTAAAATTTACATCCGCTTCTGCTATTCTCTGCCTTCTGATATTGCAGAGACAATTTATTATTCTGATGGATGCCAGGAAGGCAGACAGAACATTGCAGCTGAGCTTGTGCAGACTGCTTTGGGGGGTGGAGGTGGGGGTGGGGGTGGGGAATCTCTGCTGAAAGAAGATATTTATGCTAGCTATGGACTTGCCTGACTTTTCTTTCCATTATGTCATGTCAGCCTCTCGTAGTCTGGTATCCTCCAAATGAATTGGGCTACAATTCTAACCATACATAACCAGCACTAGCATGCTAGATGGAAAACATGTAAATTGTGGTCTGACACATCTGTAGGGTTCTAGATCAGATGATGCAATCAGAGATAAAGCCAATGTTTTGTTAAATTTAGGTACAGAAAAAATGCAGATGTCTAAATTTTTGTTCACAAGTCTAAGAGTAAATCTGGACAGTTTTTGATTCTCCCTATTTTTTGAGGGGAAGTAATTTAGGATTTGAAAGTAATTCTCATTCTTAATCCAACATTTTAATCTGTATCCACCACAGTGGTTCTCAGATAACCTATAAAAAGCCCTTAGGTACTTGCTTTTCTCTTACTGATTGTAACAGGCAAAGCAGTTCATAGTATTTGAGTAATACCCAAGGTTTTAAAGATGAAGACTGTCATGAAGCAATTGCCCAAAATATCAGAAAAGAATGAAACTTGTAGCGGATCTTTACAGGAATGAACATTTTGACCTTTTGTTTTACTGGTATATGAAAAATGTATAGAATTTTAAGTATAATCTTTCACATTCATATTTCCTGGTTAAGTGAGCATTTGATTAGTGTCAGTATAAGATTCAGTGGCATGTCTTTCTTTTTTTCAGGCCAATCTGAAGGAAACTGATGTTGGGTGCTTTAAATATTAAGCAACTCCTACTTTGAGATTTGAAAAAATTCTCTTGAAAAGCAAGGATACATGTACAATAATATGAGATAAAATTAGTTTCAGAAAGAAATAAAAATGCCAGTGCCCAGATTCATTTTAGTGCAGCTCACTCTTATTCTTCTTACAAAAGTATGCAGAAAAATTATTATTTATGGTCTATTATCCCTTATTGATTTCTCATAGCCAGATTTTTTTTTGGTAAAAAAATCACTCCATATGTCAGATGGCACAGATTTACAGTTACAGGTGTTAAGCCACTGAAGACATCACATGGGATTGTCATTAAAAAAAAATAGCATGACAGTGAAAATGGTTCTATACTGTATATTAAAGGCAGAAACTCAACAAGAAAATGGCATTTTTAGTAGTCTCATGCTAATGAAATGTTCCTACCCTTTCCTACAATGGAATGGGTATTAGCAAGAAAGAAATGAACCATTTGAAGAAGTGTTTGCAAGTATTTCATCTGCCTCTTTGACCGTCACTGCTAGATCTTTTCTTTAATAGTAGTGGATGGCATATATTTCCTGCAATATTGAAGGCATTATGTTCAGGAACACATATGGCAGGATGCTATTCCACTTATGTCCTGCTTAAGGGTTTCCCAATTGCATACAGCAAGCTTCGTACTCTTCCTCTCATGATCTTATAATTTAAGACTACTGCAAAGAATGTTATTCATTTTACACAATGGATTCTCACAACTGAAGTGAGATTGGAAGCTGAGACTTTCTAGCCCATAGTTTACATGTACACATTTAGTCTCTGCATCAACTCTTAAAAGTTCCCTTCTTCTATTGTTATATCTTAATTTTTCTATAGATTCTATAGTTTGATTTCTCCAGCTGTCTCTAAAGACCACAGCTACAATGATTCTATAGGGTTTCTGTCCATTCCCTCCAACTAGTGAATGGCAATTACATTGTGGTTGCAAATGACAGTATTAAGTACCTCCAGTCCATCTCCGGAGCTCTTAGCAGCTTATGAGACAAATGGATAATAGCCATGTATGTGTACCTAGAGACAATCAGTTACAGCCAGTATTTTGATTGCAATCAAGACATTATCTGCTTAATCACACAAATTATTCAATTTATTATTTTAGACTTATTGTCATGCATTTGAATTACAGCTGCATGCTTGGCCTTGCTTAACTGGATCAGAAGCCTAGCTGCATGGGAATCTTCCTCTTAAAAAAGATTTGCAAAAGTCCAAGCCTTTCTCCACATGGAAAAAAGAGGTGGAGATTACATGAGGCATACCTTGGTATGTTGCAGAATGCTTTTTAATCTGCCTGATTTTTCAGTGCCTAGATTGATGGCCAGCAGATGGAATGAACCAACCTGATTTTAATTAAAATCACGGATGTTAATGATTTCAACATCTGTTGGGAGACAAACTCTGCCAGGGGGTGGAGGAAAACTCAAGAAAATCACCTATCTTTAACATGATCCTAACCAGTTTGGAAGTAAAGTGGAAATAGTGCAAACTTTGGGGAAAAGTGATTATGCAGCACTAGAATTCTTGATTTTAAGGGAAACTGAAGCTGAGGGAATGTCCACACAGCTATATCCGCTGGTTCTGCTCTCCTCTTTGTGGGATGTCACATGGCTTAACTCTGTCTCCCTTTTATCCAACATCTACATGAAACCACCAGGTGGGATCATCTGCTGGTTTGGGGTGATTTTGACCCTTTTGTCTTTTGACCCTTACATCTTTTGACTCCAGGCTGGCCAAGTGAGGCTGTCAAGCTTCTAGCCCAGTGTCTGGAGGCTATGCAGGTTTGTATGAGGACTTAATCTGATAAGACCAAGTGGCTAGGGCTGTTGGGGCCACCTAGATCTGTGGATATTCCATCCTTAACTTTGGATGGAGTTGCACTTCCCCATTCAAAGGTGGTGTGCAATCTGGGGGTACTTCTGGACTGACATCTCCTGCTCAATGAACTGGCAGCAGCTGTGGCCAGGAATGTCTTTGCACAATATCTGGTGTGCCAGCTGACACTTTCCTGGATCAGGAGGCCCTTCAAACAGTTACTCATGCCCTAGTCACTGCATGGCTCAACTACTGTGATGGTATGTGGGAATGACCTTGGGAGACAAGAGGAAGACTTGTAGCCTAGGCAATGGTGTGATAAGAGGCAGCTCAGTCTGCCAGTGGGGGAAAAGCATGGGAAGCATTTCAGAAGGGACCCTCCCTAGTTTTCCAGAGACTAAAAAGAAAGGAGGGGAGAAATATTTTCAGTCTTGCAAGATTCTGTTTAATGTAACCTTACAATAAAGATAGTGCTGATGCTCCTGGTTGTGCTTCTTGTCTGGATTACCTCAAAAGACTAACAACCACTGCAATGCATTCTACATGGGGCTGCCCTTGAAGACCACTCAGAACGTTCAACTGGTCTAGAATACAGTGATGGGCATGCTTTGGTATGCCCATGTGACATATCTGCTTCAGGGACTGCACTGATTACCAGTATGGTTCTAGGTGCAATTCAAGGATCTGATGTGTGGATACCTTTGAATATTTCCAGAAAACTAGCTAATTCAGTTTCCAGGTAATCTTCAAAGGTAACTGAAGCTAGGTATTGGAACATATTACTACAATATTTAAGGAATGACACTTGTTTCAAACTCGTAGTCTATTCCTAAGCACAGTTCAAAATGTTGGTGTTAACTTCACAAACCTGTTTCCTCAAGGCTGACTGGGAATACCAGAAGTCCAAAAATTTGGAAGTCATTAAGCTGAGGAACATTGATCTATATAGACTGAGATCTGCAAACTGTGGTCATGAGCAGAAGTTGCATTTGGGATGAGGTAGGTGGTGATCAAGGAGAGGGCTTTTTCAGAGATGGCAACTGTCTATACAACTCCTTCTATAGTAATGTTCATACTTTTTCATATTTTTAGTACGGAGCAAATAATTTCTTGTTTGCAGAATCACTGGATTGGGGAAAGGCTTCCAGGCCTGTATTCCAGCTCCCTAGTCAGTGTAGGAATTCCAGATCTACAGCATCTCTGAACAGATGGCTGCTTTTGAAGAGTGCACCACTCCTTTTAGTTAACTAGCTTTAGTGCTCTCCAAGTAATTTTAAGTTTTAGATTGTTTCATCTGCTGCTTTCAATTGATAGATTTCCACTGTGATTTTAATTTTATTTTTCTGCTTTTATTGCTTGATGTTTTGTTGTGAACAGCCACAGCAAGTATTTGGCAGCAAGATGGTAAATGAATTAATAAATACATAGATAAAGTAATACAATGTATAAATTATATGTAAGTTGTTCCCATATGAACACTTCCTCAAATTACTCTAAATAACATCTGAAGAGTGGAAATTATGCAGGAAGAGCAGGCAATGTATTAATTTATTGTGCTAGCACTGCTGCTCTAAGACAGAAAATAACCATGTTGTCAGCCTTGCCCTCATGATCTGTACATTCAGATCTGGGAGGGAGTGTGGGAGGAGAAATTTTGCTGCTTCTGGAATTTAAGAACCACACTTAAAGGTTACTACTATGACAGGAGTGACATCTATCAAGTGCTGACTTCAACATTTTCCCAATAAGTGCGCACAGTGCCTCTTTGGAACTGTTGGGCAGTAAGACACAGATAATAACTTTAATGCCCACTTGCAATATTTATGATTACTCTTTTCCCCCCTGAACATAGCATTCTAAAGTGGGAGAATTACACTTTTTGGAATGCTATGTAGTTTTGGGCATTCTTAGTTTCAAAAGCACTGATGCTTTTAGGTGCTTTATCATAAATAATTCAATTAATTAATGGATAATTATAGGTAGTCACTGCAATGCAGATAAGCTGAAATATGCTTCACAGGGCAGACAGGGGAGTTTGTGTTACAGATGCCTTAAATCAGAGCAATGATCTGCTATACGTCAAGGCAAACATACTCCCTTAAAACTAACACATGATAAGCCTACCTAGTAACAATCTGAGAACAAACATGTAACTTTGAGGTTGATTTTTAGATATATAACATTTTCCTGGTGTCCAACTGATTTGCTACTAGGGGACACAAAAGGGTGGCTTGATAGGGAAGGACAGGATGGAATAAGACTTACAAGCAGGAACAGGAGCTCCTAGTCTGTACAACAATCCTATTTCAGGGACATTTGTTTTATAGTTCTGAGCTCTTCTGAAAGTTTGAAATCCTAAAAGCTGGATATAATTCTGACAAATCACGTATCAATAACTTTGGAAGCAGAGACAGTGTAAAGGATGCAGTTAGTTTATCCAAATGAATTTGGGAACCAATGTGGAGAGTGGGGTATATCAGCCAATTTAGTTGTTATACTTTTTTCAGCAATACATATCTGAGTAATTTTTATTCTATAGATATCGTTATGTGCAGACTCCTATTCTGAAGTATTGCTTCCTGAAGGCAATAGTAGACACACATTAACAATGAGACCAAGGTTGCTTATGGGCTTGATATAATAATAGTACAGAGCATTAAAAAATACATTCAGAAGTATCACATGGATGATGATGTTTTTGTTCTCTTCACCTGGTATCTGCATATCCTCAATATCCTCTGATTCCTGCCCTTCTGAATTTGATTCTCATCCACTTTCAGATTGCTTTTCAAAGCAGCACATGCAGATCCACAGCAAGGACAGTTCCAAAATTTTGATGGCTCTCTGGTTTATTTATATGAACAGTATGATAGGTGTGAACCATGAAACTGGTGGCAATGGAGTCAACTTAGGAGGTTCATATTAGTATTGAGGTTATGCTATCATATATTGGTGATGTGTCCAGAGAATGGGAACTCAAAAAAACAGGATGAACTGAGACATCTCCTCTGATTGAAGCTCATCTGACTTCTCCAGCATTAGTTTTTGTAAAGCTGCCATAAGCAGCTTAAAAAAGAATGTTCTAATGCAGTAGTTGCAAGCATCTGACGGTGTTACATCCAGTCCAAAGTCAGCAAAAGCTTTTAAAATGCTTTCATTTAATTGCTTGAAAATATTACAACATGAAAGCTTCATTTTATCAACAAAATCACAGGTGGTACCACAGCCTTTAAAAGCATTAAAAACAGTTACTGCATTTATTCTTTCTCACCCTAAAGCCTCATAAATAGGTTGAACAGGAACTTGAATTTTCTGTTGATCATTGCCAAGAGTGCAGAAGGTTTGTTGATTTGTTAAAGTGCTAGTATCATAATACATGTATCCAAGCAAGACAGAAACTCAGAAAATTTCATTTTAATATTTACTTATTATGCACTCATTAGATGGATCAGTTGATAATGAGTAAGTGCCAATATTGTAGTGAAGTTGCTATTGATTATTGAATTTGTCAATGATCTTATGGCCCAAGTACATTAATCATTCTACTGTTGCTTAGAGATTGGACAACATTTTCAGTAAAACATTCCTGATCCTACCGTTATCTGATGTGGCATACAATTGGCAGATTGCCTTGGTAAGTGTTCGATATGAGCAATATTTTTCAGTGACATTGGAAAATTGTGTCTACTGAATATGACTTATATTTTATCAGAAATTAAGGAAAGAAATTGCAAAGTTTTCACAAAAATTAGGAAACAGAGACTTACCAAGACTTTGCAACAAGGTGGTTCCTTCAAACATTGCAGTCCAAATGTACCTATGTTAGTTTCTGCTAGTCAACTTTTCTTTGCTAGTATACTGTAGGAAAGCCATATTCAAAAGTGTGCAGGGAACTAGATCCATGCTGATTGTTCATAAGCGCTAATGGCATTTTTTAATTACATCTGGTTTAGATTTGGCAACCAACAGCAGTTTCACAAAGGGTCTGGTGTCTTCTTTACCTCCAACTGCCTTAGAATACAATTTCACAATTACATTCTTAGAATTTGTCTTCCACATGTTAAACTTCAATATCTTCACAGGAAACCACAATGGACCATATTGCTTTAAAATAATGGGGCAAAAAAAATATATTTATGACGTGCATCAAGGGAAAACATGGAAACTGAAGGTGTTCTACGATATATCAGATGTTATCCTTCATGTCTGGACTAATTGTAGCAATTGTCCATATACAACAGCCGTTCCTAACCTGATGCACACCAGATGGCCTTGCTGGCTGGAGGTGATGGATATCTGTTCATCATGTCTGTAGTTCATTAAACTGGGGAAGGTTGATAAACAATCTAAAGAGAAACTGTATTGTCCTCAGTCGTCCCTCTATACTTCTTAGTATGTGACTTCTTCAATAATGCATTTGTGTTGCTTATACAAGTAACCTTTAAACAATATTCTATCAGTTCCACTATTTTAGTTGAAAGTGTGAACTTAAGTACTATCAAAGCAATACATATTTCCTCTTGTCAAAGAGTAAGTTCATCCAGATCTCTTTAACTCATTTGCAGCTCTTTCACTAAGATGTACAAATGCATTTTAATAGAATAACATTTTTGCTGCTAGGCCCAACTGCAGCAGGATGAATTGTGGCAACATTAGAGACAGCATTCAGTCCAAATTTTTATATGAATTCTACCAATTTGCAACTCCCAAAAATAAACACTAGAATGTCAAAATTCACAACTCAGAATTTCACTCAGTGGTACTCTGTTTAAAAATTGCACACAAAGTCACGAGAAAAAACACTTTTATATCAGTAGAAAACTGTTGAAAAAAGATGGGCACAAATAAAAGTATGTGCAGGAATTTATATTAGGAGAAATGCACAAGATTAATTCAACATTAATTTTTGTCCATTTTGTTTTCATCAGATTTTGAAATCAAGGACCAAAATGAACTTAAAGTTGGGAAAATAACAGCCTGAGGAAAATTGAAATGGGCATATTTGGGAATGCCTAGTAGTATTACATGTAGCTCGATGCAGTTATTATTAACAAATATCAAAAACTCTGAAGAATTCTCATAGTATAGCATGTTTGCTACATACAGTGAAAAGCAATTTCTCAAACATGCATTGATATAATATAGTTACATAAAATCTTTATTAGCTCATGTGGCAAAACTTTCTAAGTTATGGCCTGCTGTTAAATTCTGAGTGATACTATTGCCAAGGTGTTCTTATCTAAAATATTTTAACGATTCTGGGTTCCTCCTGTTTTTGCATTTAATATCTTATCTATTGGTCCTTTCAGTCCAAATCTAGATAAAAGTTATTGAACATATACTGTAGTTATGGTTAATTTGCTATATGAATGGGTTGCTAGGCAATAGGAGATACTGCCAATATGATGGACCAGGTCCCAGAGCTGCAAGCACAATACTCTTAGCAGGTGAAAATGCAGATGCCAAACAATGGAGGGAATTACATTTAAAGAAAAAAATGCCCCAATATTTGGCTGCCAATTTATCATGGAACAGCATTAGATTTTAATAATTTAATAATTATTCTCTTTGAATACCCCTCCCCCCAAACAAAGTTATAAATGCATTTGGAGAAAATCCCAAGTATGCTTATAACTTTATTTTTGCTTGCAGGAATCATTATATTGACCACTTGTTTGCCACTGGACTTGTGCCCTTTGCTAAAAATCAGCTCTGGTGTTTTCAAATCATATTTTCTGGCAGCCTAAGGGGAAACAGAGGAATGCTGCATTAATTAATGCTGATACACCAGGGACAAAGAGCCCTGCTTACAAGAGGAGTAGACTGGATTGTTCAGGTGGCACCAAGCACTTCAAATCCAACAGTAGAGATTCAGTCGTCATATAGAGATAATTGTTACTATCTTTGTCTTTCAATAAAAGAAAAACAAAAAAACCAAACATCACTCACATACTCACATACACACACACACACACACACACACACACACAATATACAAACAAATAACTGCTGCTAAGAAATAAAGAACTGAGGGGAAGACAATTCATTTAGCAAGAAAAGCCTGAGGGGAAACAACAAACAGAAAAGAACAAAACAATAAAACAATCCTTGGTGCAGAACAAATGGAGCTGAAATACTGTAATTCTATTGGCTAAGTTAGAAAGAGAAGGATCAAGGCAACACATATGAAATGCACATTTTTTTGTTAAGCAAAGTCTGTCCTCATACATCGCAGGGCATTTGCTTCCACAGGAAGTGGTAATAGCCAAGCAGTTTAGATTTTGAAGGAGATTGGCAAAGAAGGGCCATAGATGAGATCAGCAGCAGAGCATCTGAGGTGCAGGCAGAAGGTCATATACTTAATCCATAGCGCCTTCAAAGGAAGATAAAAAAGTCCTGCCTGAATCTCAAGAAAGCTGCTGTTAAGTCAGCGCAGGCAATCCTGGGCTAGATGGACCAATCACCTCATGCCATATGATTCTTAAGTTCTTGATTTCATGGAGGATGTGTCTATTTATAAGTATTTGTAACAATAGCTAAATGGAGAATATTGCAAGAGTGCCCACAACATGTTCTCAACGTTCCAAATGTGCCCACCAGTCCACCCGAATTAGGGGTCCCTATTATTGTAAGGAGCTCACCTAAATTGCAACATTAAAAGCATTAACCGACCTGGCAGACCCACTGAAGTACAAGTAAGGATTTCTAGAAATATTTCCAATCATATGGCTGACCCGAATTCTAAAATGATTCTTGGGACATCACAGCATTCCAAGGGCCATAGCAAGGACATAGGCATAGATTGCTTCCCTTGTACACACTTACCAAACAGTTCATGATTTCCACTCCACTTGGGTTCACAGTTAACGCTTCATCATACAACTGCTTAGCCTCCTCCAAGCTGCCGTTCATCTCTGCAAGCCTCCCCCGCATGTACAGCACAGCATGAGATGTGGGAAAGAGACTGGCTGCCTCCTGGATACAAAAGCTTGCTTCTTTGAGATGCTGTTGTTCCATGAAGACTTCAGCTACAGAACCCAAAACAAAGCACCAATATATTCTGAGCTTTATTCTTACTCTGGAGAGCATAAACTCTGAAATATTGAGAATATTAGCAACTTAAGAATGAGATACTTGCCACAAGAATGATAACTTGTCTATGACATATGCATTTTCAATGGGTGCTAGAAATGTATATTATTATTATTTTATTGGCATTTTTTCTGGTCATACAATGAATACTTCATCTGGTCTACTTAAATTGGGCCTGCACAACATATACAGTAGTCTACCGAGCAGATTTGTGCGGCCCACCATCTCTTTTTGAGAACTCGACAAATCTGCTGCTGTCAAACGTCACCGCTGCCAGGAAGCTCCATGGCCTCAGCCTAGTTTTTCACAGCCACCACTACCCCAAAAGACACACTGCCAAGCACCTCCAGTGCCTCCAGGGCTCACTGACACTGCCAGCTCCATCACTGCCGCTGCGCTGCCAGCCGCCAAACAGTTGAAGAACGTGTCAGCTATTCCTTTGTGGCCCACAATTATTTTTAAGGTATTAATCTGTCCCTTTCCCTTCTATTAGTGCAGACCTGGCTTAAATCAACAAAAAAAGTAGATGAAAACTGGATATTTTTCTTTTAGATTTTTTATCCCGCCTTTCTTATTTTTATAAATAACTCAAGGTGGCGAACATATCTAATGCTCCTTCCTCCTCCTATTTTCTCCACAACAACCCTGCGAGATGAGTTTGGCTGAGACAGTGACTGGCCCAAAGTCCCCTAGCCGGCTTTCATGCCCAAGGCTGGACTAGAACTCACAGTCTCCTGGTTTCTAGCCTGGTGTCACTAGACCAAACTGGCTCTCCATTTTAAAGAAAAGTAGCTAGTTCTTTCTTTCTTTTTTTAAATCTTCCTCCTTTCTCACTTTTTGGTAGAATGCAGCTCTTTGTTTGGTCCTTCTCTGCCCTTAAAACAAATATTGAGGTTCATTTAGAGCCTTCATTTTTGTTATCACTCTGTGGGGAAGAAGAATGTAATTCTCAGTGAACAAATGAAGCTATTTAATACCAAGAGCACTGTCTGCTCTGAGACTAGGTTTCTAATGGGAGGATTTTTTTTTTCATAAGTTTGTCTTTTTTTTTTTTTAAAGCACCTCACCCTACCAATATTTCTAATGAAACAGAAAATATATAAGATCCAGGTCCCTTATAGTACTGTATTTGTGTGGCTCACCCAAGGAATGGCTGCACTTGGCAGATCCAAATTTCTTGTGCTCTGCCTGGCACTGTCTTGGAAGTCCCCTTTTGTCATCACTGACATCAGAAAAGTGATAGCAACATTTGCATACAGACAAAGTGTTCCCTTGCTGATCAAGAGAGATTCAATGAATTTATTATGTTAAATTTATATCCTTTTTATTTGACCCCAGGGTAGTTCACGTAGATTTGGGGGGGGGGGGAGGGAAGCGAGTGATAAACATACAGTGTAATATTGTGATGCAAACACTACCTGGTATGTGATGCCAAGATGCAAGTGCGGAAAGGCACAGTTTGTGCTGAGACATCACAATGCACATTTCATCACTTTGGTGTCACTATGGTTTTTTAAAATTATTTTTATTTTTTAAAAGGGCTTTAATAAAAAATGAAAGAACGGGCATCACCGTGGTTAAGAATGAAACCCTATAACAACTGACACAGGGATCTCCTTCATTTTAACTCTAAAACAACCCTGTGAGGTAGGCTGGGAGAGAGTGTTTAGCCCAAAGTCTCCAGCAACTTTCTATGACTGAAGCTGGCCTTGAATCTGGGTCTCCCTAACCCTAGATTCAACACTTCAAATACTAAATCATAGGACTCTCTGAACCTTTTTCTCCATTGAAGGAGAAATTCACGATAACCTGTGGCACCAAAAACTAAAATGTTGCTAAAATGTGCCTCAAAGAAACAAGGACATTGTATAATATATGAAATGAAATGTGACAATATTCCAAGGAAAACAAAATTAAACAAATTAACAACAACAACAACAAAAACAAATTAAATCTAGGGCTCCAAACATGATCTTGATGGGTATTAATGAATTTTGGAATCTCCATGGGCAACTCAGTGTTCCTAACCCTTTTGATTTTGTCTCTGTGATACTCAGAAGTCTCTTGGATTTATAAACCACTAGCAAGCAGACAGCAAGATGGTAAGCTGTCTTGTGTGTCTCTCAGTCTTCATAGGTAAGTGGCCTTTCCCTCTGCCTCAGTTTATAGGAGATTACTCATCAGATCTGTGCGATTCAAATATTTTATTTCTGGGAAATGTGAAGAAGAACAAGATGATCCTGCAGCTCCAGATAATCTAGTTGACCATGATTGTTTCTGCACTGTCTGGCAGGATTCATCATAGGATACCGTTACGTAATGGTTCCCTTCCTGTCCTATGGGCTGTGTTCAGAAACTTGCTTTGGGGAATTCCTATATGATATTTCTATGGTGAGTCATAGGATTTTAACTTGTTGTCATGCTGTTTAACATGTACACAAAACGTCTGGGGAATCTTCCAGAACTTTAAAGTGGTGTGTCACTATTATGCTGATAATACTGCCTCTACTGCTTCTTACTATGCCACTCCCAGGAAGCAGTTGGTATCCTTCAATATTGCTTAAGTTAACAAGGGCAGGGTGAGAATGAAGAAGCTGAAATTTAATCCAGACCAGACAGAAATGTGTTGATAACTAGGAAATGGGAATCAGGAATCAAAGTTCAACTTGTTTTGAACGGAGTGGCATTCTCCCAGAACATGGAGGTCTGCAGTCTCAAAGTGCTCCATGGTCCTTTGCTGCCACTGCTTTCACAGATGATGGCAAGAAGTGCTTTCATGCAAGTAAGGTTAGTGAGCCAGCTGGTCAGTTTTGGTGACAATGACCCATGCCTAAATATAATTACATCTCATCTTGACTATTGCATGATGTTCTATGTGGTAGTTTTCGACCCTTGAAAACTATCTGGAAGTTGCACACGGCACGTTTCGCAGTTAAGCAAATGTTAAACAGTGCAAAGTACAGGAATTACATGATGCCTACCCTGAAACAGTGTAGGTTGTACTGGCGTTTAAAGCTCCAAATGGCTAAGGGCTTATCTGTTAAGATCTTGTCCTGTTAAGAACTATCTGGTCATTAAAATCTACAGGAGAAATCCTTATGAAGATGTCCCAATCTACCTGATATGTGGGAGAGATTATTTTCTATATTGTTCCCAGGCTATGGAATGGACTCCCTAGAAACCTGTGCTTTGCCCGTGCTCTCTCAGCATTTAGAAAATCTATGAAGTCACATTTCTTTCATCAGGATAGTAATAGGTAAATTATGTTAGCATTCCTTCTGTATTTTAGTGTTGAATTTGTGTTAAATTAGTTGCCTTGGGTTCTCATTTGAGCAGAAAAATGGGGTACATATTAAAGAGATACAGGTATATACTGTAGATATATAGATATACTGTAAATATATAGACAGATCGAAAATTACTGTGATCAGCACCAACAATCTCTAGAGCATTAGATCATTCCTTAGATCAGGAGTGAACAACTTGTCAACTCAAAGGCTATGAGGTTAAAATCTTCAGTACAAGAATTGGGGGCATTTCAGGAGCTTTAAAAGGAGAAATGGGTGCCCTAACCATCTGCCAGACCTAAGGCATCCAGTTTGATCCACAACCTCCACTCTTAAATTCCCCCCAATTCAAGGAAATTTGGCTCCACCTATTCTGGGGGCCACAAAAGACATGGCCACTTGCAGCTCTGGGCCCCCATATTTCTTTTCTAGACTGCCGCAAAGTTTCAGTTCTGAACTCCCCTCTTGTTGTGTGGATCTAATTGACACTGATATGCATATCCTTAGACATAATGAATTTATGTCTAATCATAATGACAAAATTCATAATGAATTTTGGCAATAACACAAGCATCATTCTTCTTTGCTGTTCATATTTAAATAGCTCATTATTGTGGACATCAACACACAACCATGGAGTCTCAATTCCTTCATGTTTGATGTTAACAGTTTCAGAGAATCAGAGCCATTCCATCTTGTTTGATGAAAATAAATGGAATGGTTGAAACTGTCCCATCTGACTCCTTCTATCTTTGTCATCTATCTGCAGCCAATCCAGCTGTCTGAACACAGAGAAGTTACATAGGACTGCACCATTCGGTTCCATTTTGAGACCAACTTCATTTGGCCCCATTATAAGAACTTTATAATTTAAGTATTGATGAAAAATTCCTCTTTCTTTTTATGTTGTGCCTTTTAAATTGTAAATTTGTCAGTCTTTAAATTGCCTCTATTGTTTTTTGCTGCAAAAAAATTAAGATAAGTACCTCTCTGAAACTATTGATTTGATGGAAACCATCCTGGGAACCATTTCAGCTAAAGAATAGGATAGAAATTCTTTAAAACAATCTGTTTTGGCTTTATGTTTAAGAAAGTTTTGCATAACTGAATGTTTCAGAAAGAGAGCATTAGAAAGAATAGGTCATTTTTTCTTAAAAGTATTAGCAAAACCTCATTGATATATGTACAATATATAACAGATAGATGGGGATCTATTTTTACTGGGAAAATATGAATAATGAGGTTGCTCTAATGTTTATGTTTCTCAACAAGTTGTAAATATGAGCCTGCTTTTTACAGTGAGAAATACTGAGGAAGAATACTAATACAATCTACTGACTTGGATCAACTTTTGTTAATGTAGACATTATTATGCTCTACGTATAAAAGTTATTAAGCCCTCACAAAATCTTCAGATTACTATATTTAGTTTTTATTGAACTACTTCATTAAAGCTAAAATATTTCAACAGACAAATGCAGTAATTTTTCCTTATGGCTATTGGAGAAATATATTTTTTAAAAGAAATAATTACATTATTCAGTTTCCTGGTGTTAGATATTGTTAGAATACCAAGGCAAGAGCTGACAACATTAATATTGTCACTGTATCAGTAACAAAAGAAAGAATAGAAAACAGTATTTTCAATCCCTAAAGCAGCCTTTCTCAAACTTTTTGCCCTGGAGGAATCCTCTAAATAATTTTCAAGGCTCAGGGAACCCCTGTATAAAGATTGCAGAAAATACGAAAACTTCACAATACAATTCACTTCTAACCTACTCGCAATCCATGTTTTACAATGTTTACAACAACAACAAAGCAGCAGGCTGGCAGCTGAGTCGCAGCATGTAATAATTCCCACCACTGTGAATGCTAGTATTGTGTGGCATGCAAAGTTCAAAAAACAATATATATATATTTAATCACAATCTCTCATGGAACCCCTAGTGCCTTGAGAAACCCCAGTTGCAAAAGGCTGCCCTAAAGTAACACCTTAATTTAATGGGAAGGGTCAGGGGCATTATTTAGCCATTTCAGTCTGACTCAAGGTTGTTAGGTCTTTTTCAAGGACAAGGCCCCTCTCTTCTCGGCCTTTGGCAGGAAGCATGTTTAGAAGGGACAGTGGCCGAGACTTACCAGAGGATCCTGGCAATACTAGCTTAGAAGTGCCAATGAGTAAGAACAAGGTGGGCAATACACCTCACCCCTTAGAAAGATGAGTGGTAGGAAGGGTGACCTGAGTGTGTTGGTCCCACCAACTGTACCTCCCACTATTTAGTTTGCCTCCACCTCCCCTCCCCAATCCTCTCAGGAACCAGTATCAAGTAATTTAGATAATGCCCCTGGGAAAGGTGCATTTCTATATATAATTTCTTCCTAAAACTGCCTAATTATTGGAATTATTTTGTATTTTCAGTATTAGAGATTGAAAAATATAAATTACAAAGTAATAAAAGGATGACCTTTCATTCTAAGACTATGTCAAAGTTGAGCAGCGTGCAGCTATCAGAAATGCAAAGATGGAGACCATACCAGAAGTCAGGAGTCAAGGGCCAGAAGGCACACCTCTTGGTAGCTTCCAGATTCATGAGTTCTGGAATGCAGTTACATTACCTTTTGACAAATGCATAGTAGCTTTTTCATTATTAAAGTGCAAGGCAACTCAATTTACTCTCCTCGAGATCTTCAAAGGTAAAGATCCTGAGCTTTTTATAATGAGCATATTTATTTCAATTTAATCAATGGATCTGTCAAAGACAAATGACATCTCAATTCAGTATTCATTAGGTTATTGACTGCCCCCAAAACTAAGACATTTTCACTATTTTTATGTTATTTGACCTCTGACACACTATATTGAAGGTAATGGTATCTGTGGATGAGCAGGATTTCTTCCCGGTAATGAGGACCTCTTTTGATGCCTTCTCCTTAGGTGGCACCAGGAAAATAGACTGAGGATCCTGTTTCTCATACTCCTGAGTGGTGGAGAAAAATTGAAGAAGTGGTTGAACTCTCTTTTCTCAGAGGAGAAAGACAATAGGTCAGTGGCAGAGCACATGCTTTGCCCAGGAAAGCTTCTGGTTCAAACTCCCACTTAAAAGGATCAGATAATACGGGATAAGAAATACCTTTTCTTCCAGGACAGCCTTCTTTGGTCAGCCTGGACAAAACTAGAGCTAGATGAACAATCTGACTTGTAAAGCAGTTGGCTATGTGCTGCAATTGTACATAGCAATATGTTCCTATATCATGGAGGGTGTCTGTGGCTAATGAGGAGGAATCCTGCTGCCAAGAGGGTAAAAACAACATTATGAAATAATCCTCAAGCCCTGACTGCCTTTAGGAAGATCTGTTAGTTTTGAAATCCTTTGTATTCTTAAAAATTGTATTGTATTTGCAAATAATGCCATTGTGACCTCATTTTCAGTTCTAATTCCCTGGCTTTCTTTCAGCAGTGCAATGTCTACATAAACCAGCCTCTTGAGTGTTATTAACTCCTGTCAAAAACACCAGCAATATTTACAAGGAAGGCATGTTATAAGCATCACCAGTGGAAGAAATTATTAAAGCCCTAAGTCTTGCCTTCCTTTCTCTTTTTCTGCACAATCTGAAGAGATGCAGCTATTTTTAAGTATATAAAAATACAGAGGCATCTGCAGAATCCAGGCTTTCATCAAAACATTCATACAAAAGGGGTGGTGCTTGTATTACATTAGTGCGGTGTTTCTTGACCTTGTCAACTTTAAGATGTGTGGACTTCAACTCCCAGAATTCCCCAGCCAGCATTTCTGTGATATTATTTTCACCATTTGCCTCCCTTCCTACCCTTACTCCTGCAAATGCCTCTAAAAAGAATGATAAGCTGTCCTTGTTATGAAGCACTGTATGGGAAGAATTTCTAAACTTCCCTTTCTAGAGAAGATCATCAAAAGGTTCAACTGTGCTCTGACAGTAATGGCAGGCACCAATACATCTTACTCAATGGTAAACAGGGGTGCTGAAGATTTTGCTCTTTCATACTATCCAACTTAATGGGCATCTCCTAGATTAATGTACAGAAATAACTTTTTACCCACTATCTTTTAACAATACTTAGCCAACAATGATGATCTCAAAAGCTAAGCAGGGTCAAACATGGTTAGGACTTGGATAGGAGATTGGGAAGGTTAAAAAAATCTCAGAAGGTAACAGCAAACTACTTTAGTATTGCTGCCAAGGAAAGTACATGGATGTAATGGTCTGATTCTGACACTGTAACCTAACAATAAATGTAGTGTTAGTACTCATGATTGATGCTTCTTGTCTCAACTACCTCAAAGGGCTGACATCAGTCTCACGCACATCTCAAAGCACATCTCTCCCCTTTTGCCTTTATAGCTAGGTAGGGTCCCTTCTGAGACATTTGCCATGCCCCCATTCCTTCTGCGGACCCAGCTGCCTCCTATCTGACCATTGTCTGGTCTGTGGCTCTTCCATCTGTCTCCCAAGGTCATTCCCACAGACCATTACAATGGATGTGTTCATTAAGTCATCAAGATTTGAGCTCAGATCAAAGGAAGGTTTCATTTGCAGTTTCTTGTTGTTGAGACTCTGCCTTGGTCCCAAACTGCTGCCCATGCACGCCTGGCAACATTTCTTTTGGCATCCTTGGATTTCATGTCTGGCTTGGTTTTATTTACACATGCTGGCTTTAAGCAACATAATGGCGGTGAACTCCTCATAAACCTCAAATGTATATTTAGAAAACAAAAATCACACTTCAATGTTTTGTTTGAAAGCATGCCCACCTGCTCTGTAAAAAAAGTAAAAGAAACCTGAAGTAGTAGATAACATCTTGGGGAGCTAGAGGGAATAGCAGAGAGCAAACTTTCTAATGGATCTTTTGGTAAGCAGATCTTTTGTGACTGGTGAAACTCTCTATGGCAGCCATTTTGTGGCAGTGCCATGTTCTCTATGTTCCAAATGTGCCTCTAGGCCAAAATACTGTACACATCTACAGAAAACAGCTCACTTTAGGCCTCTTTTTATATTCTTAAAAAATTAAGAAACATATTTAGATATCAATTTGAATTTAAAAAATAAAAATTCTTTTATGTGGAAATGAGGCAGAACAGACCTGTGGGGGAACACAGATGAGAGTGATATGGGCTGTAAACAGATTTGCCCATCCCTAGTACTGAAGGGTTTATCTGAAACCCCCATCTTTTAAAGCCCTAAATAAAATGGGGGGGGGGGGCAGTTTTAGCCTCCTTCAGAAAGGCATGGAAATATCTGATGAAGCGTTAAACATGTGATCAGTGGACTTAACGCACAGGCATAAAAAACTAGGCAGATGCATTAAAATATCTTGCTGAATTGGGAACTAAATGAGGATAACAGGAGGAATATTGCATAAGGGTATTATCATATTCAACAATCTGTTAGCAACCAACAATATAATTTTATCTACCAAAGGGGGGTGGAGGAGGAAAGAAATGGGCTGGAGACATAAGCAATTTGAAAATGTGAGTACTGAAGAGCACTTCCCAGGATTTCAGCTGCTCTGAATCTGTGTGGGCCCATAAATCCATTTGCATTGCCTCAATAAAAAACAACAACCAGAAGTATAACAAGATGAAATGTATGTAAACGAGAACAATAAAATATGTTCGTGGCAGTGAGGATTATTTAAACCCCGGCTGATGTATTTAAAGGTAGACTGATAATCAATAGAGGATGGTGTATGTGGGTGGTTTAATTTAGGTTAAATTTTAAAAATTGTTGAAAAGCCAATTTCCATCTTATTGCTTATTCTATAGAAAATAAATAAAACAGCCTGATAGAGGCAGAATTTTTCTAACAGCACAACAAAAAATGGTGGCTGATTGGTGAGAAGAAACTGACATATGTATAGCCAATAAAGAAAAAATATGGGCTCAGAAAGCAGATTATTTAAACTGACAATAAACACATGCTTCCAAGAAATTAAATTTTATGCTCCTATTAGTCATTTATTTTGCTTACTGGTGAACCAGAAACACTGTTAATCTATGGAACTAATGTACAGAAGGCTACAGAAATCAGATTAGAAGAATGAGGGACTGTCTGAAATAGGACTGTAAATCTCTACTTTATGTATAAATATCTGAAAAAAAGTTGATTCCCCCCCCCCTTTTTTTTTTGGTATCCATATGTCAAGTATTAGATAGGAAATGAGTGGGAAGCCAGGCTACTCACATAACAATTTTGTAAATAAGCCCATAAAAGAGGAGGAAGAAGAGGAGGAAAATAACTTTGGTCATAAAATCTTTGTGCTCATATTTGCAGTTCCTCATATAATGATCTCAGGCTAGAATTATCTATCCAAGAAGGTTTGTGATCCCCAGAATTAATTAATCTTACAATCTTATAGCCTGAGGAATAAATCCTGGTAGACTAGACCAGTGTTTCTCAACCTCAGCAACTTTAAGTATGTTGGCTGGGGAATTCTGGGAGTTCAAGTCCCCACATCTTAAAGTTGCTAAGGTTGAGAAACACTGGATTAGACCAGGGAAATATATGGTTCTGCAGTTGTTGCTGAACTGCAACTTCCTTTATGCTTAACTATTGGCTAGGGTGGTAAGGATGATGGGAATTGTAACCTAACAGCTTCTGGAGGGCCATAGGTTTTTCATGCCTTAATGAAGATCTCCCCAAGGAACAGAATGATTACAACATCCCAAATCCAGCAGTTGCAATTCAGGATAAGTATTTAAATAAGAATATCCCGACTTGAAATACTGTGTCCAGTTCTGGGTGCTGCAACCTAAAAGGGACATTGACAAACTGGAACAAATTCATAGAAGGGCTACCAGGATGGTGAAGGAACTGGAAACCAAGCCCTATGAGGAATGGTTAAAAGAATTGGTATGCTTAGCTTGCAGAAGAGAAGACCATGGAGAGATATGATAGCTGTCTTCAGATAGCAAAAGGGCTGTCATATAGAGGAGGAGTGGACTTGTTCTCTGTTACCCAGGAGGGCAGGCACTAAAACAGTGGATTGAAATTACAGGGAAGTAGATCCAAGTTAGATATAAGGAGGAATTTCTGATGGCAAGAACAGTCAGCCAGTGGTTACCTCGTAAAGAGGCATGTTCCTCTTCACTGAAGTCTTCAAGCAGAGTATGGATAGCCATTTATCTAAAATGCTTTAGCTAATCCTGCACTGATCAGGGGTTGGGCTAGAAGAATTCTGAGATCCAGCTCTATATTTTTGTGATCCTGTTCACTCAACTGCAGATAAATTTAGATGGTCATCCTGTTTCCAACAGTGTCAGACATCTTTGCAAAGCTAACAAACAAATATGAAGATAACAATCTTTATACCACTAGCCAGACTCCAAAGGCTTTTGGTTCTTCTTAATATCTCCACTCAGTAAGGCAAATGGCATCATTTGGGGCTATTCAGCAGTGCACATCCCCCTCCCCCTCGGGCTGGAGAGATAAGGACTCAGCTGAGCAGCAGATTTATTAGATCTATTGACTATAATCACTATCTCAGAATTTACAGTAACTGAATTGGAGATCAATGCAGTAGTTTCCTGAATTTCCAAATAAATCCACCAATATAGGCTGGCTATTAATTCTCCTTTACTAGAAGGTTGGGCTTATACAACAAGCTAGGTTAAACTGGCTAGTCTGGGTCAGAAATTATGATCACTTAACACACTGAATCAAACTGGTCACCCATGTTTCAGCCTAGTGTGCTGTGCAAACCTTCCCTGTTTGGTTAGGCTACTTATTATTGTTGAATATGATATGTGAGCCCAGGAAATTGGGTAAATATCATTTATTAACTAAATCATGGATAAGCATGTTGTGTGAATACAACCAGGGTGTTGTTTGTATACGTTTAGCTTATGGTGTTTTGAACCCAGACAATTAGGTTAGTTCAGTAAATAATAGATCAGTTAAACATGGATTAGCATGTTGTGTGAAAACAACCTAACATTTTCACATTGCATGGTGGCTCCCTCTTGCCTTACCAGCCAAATGATGATCAGTCTTGGGCTCAAGAATAGCAATCCTTTTGTAAAAAAAGAAAAAAAAATCATTGCTATTTCACCATTGGGTTCTAAAAATTACAGCAAGTGCTTCATGGATGGCCTGTCCTCTGCAGAACAAATCTGCAGTAATTTTTTCAATAGTATTACTTCTGGCAGTTTTTTGTTGATGAACCATATCAACTTGCCCCTGATATACAATGAAAAGAAGCACAGCTTAGTGCTGGTTTATGTAAAACACTGATCTGGAACTCTGAATGCATTCCAAAGCAGTGTCAAGAATTATTCTCCCTGTCACTACTGAGGCAGAAACAATTGGATTTCTGTCCTGAAAAGTCAAATGGCTTTTTAAAGTGCAGGATGAACCATCTGGGAACAAAGTCCCACTGATAGCTGTTTCAGTCCTTTTTAGCCTGAAAAAAGTACAGCTGTTGATGCTAACTTTCTGCAAAAAACTATCTGGGCTTTGCTTTACCAAGAACTTTCTGTTTCCAGGTTATGAAGATAAGATTTAAAAGCCAGGGAATGTTTCAGCTTTGAATCATTAGAGATGAGTAGGATATGAGAGCAATAACTCTCTTGGACTGCTTTTCTCCAGCAAGCAACGCTCAGCACTTTGTTGTTGTTGTTCAGTCGTTAAGTCGTGTCCGACTCTTCGTGACCCCATGAACCATATTGCGCCAGGCCTTCCTATCTTTCACTGCCTCCCTGATTTTGCTCAATTTCATGCTCATTGCTTCAGTGATGCTATCTAGCCATCTCATCCTCTGCCGTCCTCTTCTCCTTTTGCCTTCCATCTTTCCCAGCATCAGGGTCTTTTCCAAAGAGTCCTCTCTTCGCATTAGGTGACCAAAGTATCTGAGCTTGAGCTTCATTATCAATCCTTCCAATGAGCAATCAGAGTTGATTTCCTTTAAGATTGACTGGTTTGACCTCCTAGCAGTCCAGGGGACTCTTAAGAGTCTTCTCCAGCACCACACTTCAAAGGCATCAATTCTTCGGCGTTCAGCCTTCTTTATGGCCCAGCTCTCACAGCCATACATTACTACTGGAAAAACCATAGCTTTGACTATGTGGATCGTTGTCGGCAAGGTGACGTCTCTGCTTTTTAATATGCTATCTAGGTTTGCCATAGCTTTCCTCCCAAGGAGCAAGCGTCTTTTAATTTCATGGCTGCAGTCTCCGTCTTCAGTGATCTTGGAGCCCAAATAAATGAAGTCTGTTACTGCTTCCATTTCTACCCCTTCTATTTGCCAGGGATTGATGGGTTCAGATGCCACGATCTTAGTTTTTTTAATGTTGAGTTTCAAGCCAGCTTTCGCACTCTCCTCTTTCACCCTCATCAAGAGGCTCTTTAGTTCTTCTTCACTTTGCCTCTAATCCTGGAAGCAACAATTTATCCTCCGAGTATCTGTCTAATCTGTGCAGCCTCTGATCCTTGTGAACTGAAGCCTGCTTCCCTACTGTATCCATTGGTGAGGAACCTTACTTGTTTCTGGAGTAGAACAGAAACAACATACTTGGGTTGTTACTTGCTTCTTGGACACAGCAAAATCTAATAAGGACAAATATAACTATTTGGCAGGCTGAAGAGCAGCATAAACTCCTGGAAAGTGATGTTGGCCAACCAGTGACTTATACTTTGATCAGTTTTCTCCAGAAAAATGGCAGATTCTGCCAATGTAGTTGGAGGGGCAAGTTGCAGACAAGGATTTAAGTCCTTAAACTTATAAATATCTTTGATAAATTCCACCTCATTCTTTCTTGCTCAGATTTGAAATCAGATTTCTATGGAAATTGTCTACCACAAATGAAACACTGAAAATGTTGTGCGACAGGGAAGAAATGAATATATTGCAAGATTATTGTATGCCAACATGAGAAAATGGATGTTTTCTAATAGCTCACCGTGCTATGCTGTTCTGGATTCCAGCAGCACTGCACATTGGTGGTGCACTCATTTCTTTAAAAGCTAATATTTAATTTGCTGCTGGAGGATGGAAGTGACTTGCTCTATTTTGCTAATTTGGAGGAAGAATGACTAGCTATTTTGCCACCTCTTTGCATATGTGCTGTGGAACATAGTGTGATCATCCACCTGGTAAGGTCTGTAATGCTCCAAACTGAGGGCATTCAGCCAATCCAGGATTCATTTTTTCTGTGGAACTTTTCTGTGGAATGGCCATATTTGGTAACGCTTGAGTTTAGTTAAGATTACCAGCAATGGCAAGCAGAGTGGGGCATTACAGTCAAGAGAAAAAGAACCCTCAAAAGAATAAGTGCCACCTTACCAAACAAAACATGGGTTACAAAAGTTTCTACAGGGTACAAGCAGCAGCCAATCATAAAAAAACTGAATAAAATGTTAAATATGTTGCACTCTCCTACTGTCCATGTTTATACAGAACAATTCCTATTTTCTGATACTTACCCTAGTAAATATTTGTTCCCATTTAGCCTTTTTCTCTTTTGTATCATGTCAATTAACTTGTAGGCTTGCAGGTGGCTGTTATGTACACCACCTTGGAAACTATAGGTACCGTGTTTGTGTGTGTGTGTGTAAATATATGTAAGTGTGTGTCTGTCTGTCTGTATACATGCCTATATAAATAAATAAAGCTATCCTGGAATGGAAAGCCACAAGATTCCACATGAAAAGGACTGAAAGGCCAACTTTATGCTCAATACCAGAAATCCAGAGCTAGAACATTTGAAGCAGAGGACCATCTAGCTTCAAGAGGGACAGCTTACCACCCTCTAGAAGTTGACTTGTTACATTGGATAATTTCTCTTAATGTTCAACTGAAGCCTCCTCTCCTGCAACTTCAACTCTGTTGATCTAATTCCACTGTCTGCATAAGCAGAGAACAATATTTGTCCTCTTCTATATGACAGCACTACAGGTATTTGATGAAGGTTTTATCTCCCATTCAATCGTCTCTTTTCCAGATGATTACTAATGCAACCAGAACTTTTATATGCTTCGTAATTTTGTTTGTGTTTTAACAGATTTTTGTCTTTATTTTAATTGCATTTTGTATACATTACTTTGAAATATTTTAATAGGAAAGTAATATAGAAATATATGTTAAGAATTAAATATATCAAATATACAGATACACATAGTTCATTCAGCCTTTCCTCATAGGACTTGTTACTTAAACTGCAAACTCTGCCAGAAGAGATAGGTAATCCACAGCCTACAGACTTATTTGATATTCCCAACATTTCCAAAGGTCTCATAAAATGGCAATTTTCTGCTGAGCAATGTTTTGGCTCCCCTCCTTAAAAAAAAAAATGAAATAAATGTTGAATTAAGCTGAAAGTGCCGGCCAGAAATGGCTGAAAGCTTCAGCGGTTCGAGTCCAGCCTCGCGTTAACAAGGTGAGCTCTTGTTTCTATACCCGCAGCTTCTGCCAACTCAGCAGATCGAAAACGTACGTGAGTAGATAAATGAGGACTCTCACTCCGGTGGGAGGAAAAATGCTGGCAGCGGCTCAACAGAGAGACAGGACAGTTGCCGGTAAATCGTCCGAAAAAGGGGGCGCGAAGCAACAGAAATCCCGCCTCCTGTGCTGCCAGCTGGGCTGACGCTCTAGGAATTAGGCTCTGGCAAAGTCTAATTCCGAAACTAGAAAGATGCAATTGCCTTGAAAACCGCTAGGGGGCGGTCACTGCAGGGTCAGTAATGACTGTTAAGCAGATAAAAAAAAAAAAAAAAAAAGTTTAATGCACTTATTTGTATTTGACTCCTCACCAAACATACAGACACGCATGGAGTTAAAAGCCAATTTTTTCAGTCTTGTCCTCTGATGGTGGCAATGTGGACCTCAGATTTATACTATGGATAGATGATCTATAGTTTGCATGTGGTCTCCAGTACCTCATCATCCAGGGATTGTGCTGCCAAATTTTGGTGGCAAAATGGCTGAATTTTCATAGTATGATCTTTCTGTGATTTCCCTCCTAAAATTAAAGCTTGAAAACCATTCCCATTCCTCCCTTTAAACACTCCCAAGCCGCCAAATAGGGGTGGCTTTCCTCCGAGAAGCTCCCCACTACAATTCCACTTCTATTCATACCCCAACACCTGCCCCCCTCAAAATACATTGAAGTCATCCAGCTACCAGATGGCTTCCTATATCCCTCCAGAAGACTGTTCGGCAAGATTGTAGCTCTTCAGACATTGCCCACTTGCTAATACAAGTCTATGGAAAATACTCTGCAAACACAGAATCTCAGAATGAATATCACATGGAAACAACTTACCAGCCTGTAGCCAGATCTGTTCAAGAGTTGTCCACAGCTGCATAGGCCCTTGCTTTGAGGCAGTACTCTGCATAGTTATCTCTGACATGGCCTGTTCCAGTCGTGAAGCTGCAATGGAAGATGCTCGCTGGGACCCTTAAATATAGAAACACAATACTGATTAAATAAACATGCTATAATGAACCCTTTGAATAAATCCAGAATTAAGCCATTTTCTTATTATGACCAACTAAATATACATAAACATGGTCAAACTTTGAGGTTAACAGTCTAATTCAAATGATGGTCTTTGGCTAATGGAAATGTCTAAGCCAATTTCTTATTCATGGAAATCATGGGGATAAATGGCTATTAACCTTGATGGCAGTGTGACTGCCTCTGAAGGCCATCTCCTGGGAGACTAGTGAGCTTTCTTGTGCAGTTGTGTCCACTTGTGAGAACAGACTGCTGTTCTCCAGCAGGGTATTGCTTACGTTCTTATGAACCTTCAAATTAACAGTGACAACAAGAAGAATGACTTGGCAGCACTACAGAAAATTACTGGAGCTAAGTGAGCTCTGAATTGTTTTAAAAAAATCTTCACAAGGCATTCCAACTTTGGCACCTGTAAAGATGAATTCAGAGGTTGCTGTATATTATATAAATTATTGAGTATTTGCACCAAATTTGCATACTTTTTTTACCTTGTTGCATAATTTATTTTGGTTTTGTTTGTTGTGAGAAAAGCAAGGAACTGTGGGACCCAGCTACCAAAAATGTTATACAATGGGTTGTCGTGCTTTTGAAATTTCAGCAGATTTCCTCATACATTAAAACCTAATTTTGCAATTGTAAAGCCTAGAGGCTTGTGGCCTTACAATTAAGACTGTAGCTCATATATCAGGGAGTAATCACACATTCTGCAGGTAAAAAGTCCCAAACGCAGTTTTTAGAATTTCAAGATTGCAAATATAGGAAAGGGAACTATGCCCAGAAGCTTAGAAAGCCACTGCCAGTGAGAATAGAGGGTGCTGGATTGGAAAAATTTCACAAGTTTTTAAGAACATAGATTGTGAACCCTGTAGCACATTCTTTAGTCTGATAGAAATTCAGCTTTTGTGAACTACTGTTTCTTTTATTGTACTTATGTAGAATGTTAAACTACTTAGGGACTACTGTGTTGTGCAGAGTGCAGCAAAAAGGTCCCAAAAAATCCTGCTCTCAGGTAACTTACACATCAGCATGAGAGCTTGCAAAATGCAATATCCATAGTTAGCTTTCCAAAGAAAATCCAGTCAGAAAATATAAACTAACTGGTCTTTATTGATAAAAATGCAAAACTTTATAAAATACAAGTTGCATACAAAATATAGGATATAACAAAGACTTCTTCTCACCTTAGCTTCCAAGACTTAACCACAACAAAGTCTCTAGCTAAAAAACACTCTCAGAGAAGAGGTACACTACTTGGTTACTAGTTAAGACTACATAACCCATAAACTACATGATTAACTTTTTACAAGACAAACACACTGAACAGGCTGGGCATTTACCCTCCCGTTATATTGCCAGCATGTCACCCCCCGCCCCCCCGAATAACTAACATACACATTACAGTAGGTGGCAGTAAAAAGTATAACAGAATCACAAGATTCTTTGTTTACATTAGCTTCATAGAATAATCTTGACACCTGTTTTTGTATAGGGAATGGGATGACCTTCTTCCCATGAGAAAATCCTGATATACTGTTCACACACAGATATGTTTTTGTCCTATGACAAGTAGCTACTGAAGTCTAAGCCCACTAAGTATCCATTAAAGCTCAAACTCTTGTTTATTCAGCCTTCCTAGGCAAGAAAGGAAAATTCTTCAATCACATATGAAATAAGCTGAAAATATGACAACACCATCAGATGGTGGTAAGTCATCCATTAAAGGGGGAATATTGGTTTAATGTGACTAAGATCATATTTAATGTGACTAAGTCATAATATGACTTAGATCATATTCCATGTGAGTACACAGTGAAGGTGATGAATAGATTTAGAGGATTAGATTTGGTAGACAGAGTGCCTGAAGAACTATGGACGGAGGTCTGCAACATTGTACAAGAGGCAGCAACTAAAACCATCCCAAAGAAAAAGAAATGCAAGAAAGCAAAATGGCTGTCTGATGAGGCTTTACAAATAGCTGTGGAAAGAAGGAATGCGAAAAGCAAGGGTGAAAGGGAAAGATATAAGCAACTGAATGCAGATTTCCAGAGAATAGCAAGGAGAGATAAGAAGGCCTTCTTAAATGAATGATGCAAAGAAATTGAAGTAAACAATAGAATGGGGAAGACTAGAGATCTCTTCAAGAAAATTGGAGATATCAAAGGAATGTTTAGTGCAAAGATGGGCATGATAAAGGACAAAAAAGGCAGGGACCTAACAGAAGCAGAAGAGATTAAGAAGAGGTGGCAAGAATACACAGAAGAACTATACAAGAAAGATCTTAATGTCCCTGATGTCCATGCTGGTGTGGTCACTGACCCTGAGCCAGACATCCTAGAGAGTGAAGTCAAGTGGGCTTTAGGAAGCATTGCTAACAACAAAGCTAGTGGAGATGACAGTATTCCAGCTGAGTTATTTAAAATACTAAAAGACGATGCTGTTAAAGTGCTGCACTCAATATGCCAGCAAGTTTGGAAAATGCAACAGTGGCCACGGGATTGGAAAAGGTCAGTTTACGTTCCAATTCCAAAGAAGGGCAATGCCAAAGAATGCTCAAACTATCGCACAATTGCACTCATTTCACATGCTAGCAAGGTTATGCTCAAAATCCTACAAGCTAGGCTTCAGCAGTACGTGAACCGAGAACTACCGGATGTACAAGCTGGGTTTCGAAGAGGCAGAGGAACTAGAGATCAAATTGCCAACATTCGCTGGATCATGGAGAAAGCATGAGAGTTCCAGAAAAGCATCTACTTCTGCTTCATTGACTATGCAAAAGCCTTTGATTGTGTGGATCACAACAAACTGTGGCAAATTCTTAAAGAGATGGGGATACCAGACCACCTTACCTGTCTCCTGAGAAATCTGTATGCGGACCAAGAAGCAACAGTTAGAACCGGTCATGGAACAACAGATTGGTTCAATATAGGGAAAGGAGTACGACAAGGCTGTATACTGTCACCCTGCTTATTTAACCTATATGCAGAGTACATCATGAGAAATGCCAGGCTGGAAGAATCACAAGCCGGAATTAAGATTGCAGGGAGAAACATCAATAACCTCAGATATGCAGACGATACCACCCTAATGGCAGAAAGTGAAGAAGAACTAAAGAGCCTCTTGATGAGGGTGAAAGAGGAGAGTGCGAAAGCTGGCTTGAAACTCAACATTAAAAAAACTAAGATCGTGGCATCTGGACCCATCAATCCCTGGCAAATAGAAGGGGTAGAAATGGAAGCAGTAACAGACTTCATTTATTTGGGCTCCAAGATCACTGCAGACGGAGACTGCAGCCATGAAATTAAAAGACGCTTGCTCCTTGGGAGGAAAGCTATGGCAAACCTAGATAGCATATTAAAAAGCAGAGACGTCACCTTGCCGACAAAGATCCGCATAGTCAAAGCTATGGTTTTTCCAGTAGTAATGTATGGCTGTGAGAGCTGGGCCATAAAGAAGGCTGAACGCCGAAGAATTGATGCCTTTGAAGTGTGGTGCTGGAGAAGACTCTTAAGAGTCCCCTGGACTGCTAGGAGGTCAAACCAATCAATCTTAAAGGAAATCAACTCTGATGGCTCATTGGAAGGATTGATAATGAAGCTCAAGCTCAGATACTTTGGTCACCTAATGCAAAGAGAGGACTCTTTGGAAAAGACCCTGATGCTGGGAAAGATGGAAGGCCAAAGGAGAAGAGGACGGCAGAGGATGAGATGGCTAGATAGCATCACTGAAGCAATGAGCATGAAATTGAGCAAACTCAGGGAGGCAGTGAAAGATAAGAAGGCCTGGCGCAATATGGTTCATGGGGTCACGAAGAGTCGGACACGACTTAACGACTGAACAACAACAACAACAATTGGTTTAACGTTGGATAAATTGTGCTTTATGCCCACAGTGTTGGAGGAATATGCCAGAAAATAAACAAGGGACACAGATGATCTGGGGAAGAGCAAGGCCTTCAAGTTCATCTTCCCCAGTCTTTCCCTAAGCTTCCTGGCAGCTGAAAAGCACATTCCACAAGGCCTGGATGAGGAAAAGAGCCTATTCACATCTCAGTACAGCTATACTCAGGGCAACATGAGACCACTCTTCATGAATGTACATACATTTCCCTTTGTCTTATTTCAGACTTTGTAAGGACCCTAAGCTTTCAGTAGCCATCCCATTGCTAAGAAGCACATCAAGGCTTAGGTTTTTTCTGGCTTTCAACGGGATTTCTTCTGTCATCTTAATTTGTTGTAAACTGACTTGAACAATCAAAAGGCAAGGTGTGGGTTTCAAATAAAAAAACCCCTCCCTCTTCAGATATAACATTCAGTACCTTAACTATGTCTAGAATCATTTGCTCAGTCTGCATTTATTTGCACTACTACTTGCTTTATAGATTTCTATCCTGGCTTCATAACTCTTATAATCTTACTATGTAATATTACCTATATGCAGTAATAATCTTGGGTGCTGGAGAGATGGAGCCAACAGGAAAAAGTTAATTCCTCTTCATTGAGAACACAAGAGCAAAACAAAGTTGCATCCTGTTTCTTGAGAATAAATGCCACCAGTCTTGGCTCTGCCTTCTAGGGAAGAGCAGTTTTTCTCCACTTCACTGAAGTGATGCCAGCCCTCTGGTGGGGCACTTTCAAACACACTTACATCTCTGAGCATGTATTAAATACTTAGGTATACACTTACTTGCACAATCTCTTGATCAGAGGTCCATCAATAAATAAGGCCTTATTCAACATTTAGTAACTGCTATTTGGTCTATATGAACATGGGGTTGGATTTATGGATGTGATCATTACATGAAGATAAGCTAGAAGGTTGATTGTGCAAAGAGGATCTGTCTGACACACTTCTATACATTAATTGCACATTTTTTCCATGTCTGCAAGTCATCCAGCCACTTGAACTAGATCAGCATTTACAGGACATTATAAAATAGACAGATATAGCCTTTAATAATACTGAACTGCAACTTCTTTATTCCTGGATAATATGGATGAAAAAGACAGTCTTTCAGAAAATCCATGGTATAGCTGTACTTTTATTTCAACAATGTTCCTGGGAACACCATAAGAACATACAAAGAATTCTGATGGATTAGATCTTCCTAATCCAGAATTAAGCCCCATAACAGCCAAAGAACTACCTATAAAAATCTCAGGAGATGAGTATTTACCAAGCAACCTTCAGGCATATTCCTATGGCAATAAAGCTATATAGAACCATCATATGCAATTGACACAACTCATAGCACCTATAATGTCTGGCAATTATGAGGCTTGTAGTCCAACATGCTTGGAGTGTGTGAAGTTGTCCTAAGTCGTATATTGCTATTTTCAGATACTTCCATCCACAGAAATGTTGGTATGTGGTTGTGTCAAGCCCTTCAAGGCTGGCACACTCAGGAAAGAAGAACTACTCGGATTTCTGGAAAGGTCTTTATCGCTAGTAGGGTAATAGAATCTTGAAATAAATGTATTCCTCATAATATATTACTGGGGAACAAGACATTTGCATGGAAGAATGCATGAAATCCAAAGAAAATAGTTGAAGTCTATTTATATGTGATTGTCCATATTGGATTTAGGCCACCAGAATTCATCTCTTTTGTTTGTCTTACCGGAATCATTATCATGGGCATCAGGTAGAGTAAGATACAGGTTATTATTCTTCTTGGCTGTTACTGTCTCAGTCAAACTGTTTGCTCTTTCTGAATCACTGGAAAAGAACAACAGGATAAACATGTTAATTATAGCTTACTGAAAATGCAGGGTATATGCAAGAGCCAGCGTGCTGCAGTGGATGAGGGCTTGGACTAGGACTGGGGAGACCCAGGTTCTAGCCTACCTTCAACCATGAGGACTCAGTGGGTGACTTTGGGCCAGTTACTTTCTCTCAGTCCAATCTACCTCACAGAGTTGTTGTGGGGAAAAGTAAGAAGAAGAAATGCTTTGGGGGGAAAGGTGGGATAGAAATTTGAATAACAATAATAATCAGTCCTAGAAAATGAGCACCAATCAACCTTGAAAGCTGAAATCTGGGCACATATGACATAGTGATGACCCAAAAAGTACTGAGGCAGGCAGAATTTCTGTCAAAAAGGCAGGAATTTGTTGTGTCACAAGCCATACTGTGTGAAAATTTTGATAAAGCAAACTGCCAAGGCAGGATGATGCCAGTGGTAATCAATGCACCCGGAGTAATTTGGCACATTTGAGTAAAGTATGGTTTACTGCTGCTGAAAATCTGGCTCTTTGCTTCTTTCCTACCTGTGCAGTGGGGAAAGTGTGATCTCTTCCTACTGTAGAGAGTTGTGTTCTTCTTCACTGCAGTGAGGAAAGCTGTTGGAAGTCAACATTGTACTAGCCATCACTGGCTCAATCCCAGCATTCTGTTCCTTCTCTCAACACATAGAGATTCATAACTAACTATGGGTTGTGTCTGGTCTCTGCCGCAGAATGTTTTTCTTTAGTATGTTTTATTATTCTTATCATTTTTCTTTGCATATGATGTTTTAACCCCTGTCAGCTGCCCAGAGTTGCCTGGTGAGCGGGCACCCCTATCATCCTCATCCACCAAATTGTTTCCTTCATGGTGCAGAAGAGAGAATGGATCACCTGGTATCCTACTTTCCATCTGAATTCTGCTACTGTTATGTACATAAAAGGGTTAAGGCTGGAAGAACCAAAGATTACTCCCTCGCTGGGACTGTCCATGCTAATTACCCACAGTATTGTTTCCCAAGGCTCTGACAAGTTCTGTCCTTTTGCTATATAGGTAGATATACTGTAGAGAATGTAAATTGTGGTTATTAAGTCCTCTGCTCTTTTTATCTCTTTCCTGTTGCTCATCTGTCTCTCTCTCTCTGCTTTTTCACTGCCTTTTGTCCTCTGTTGTCAGCTAATTATTTGTATGTTTGCTGATGTTTAATAAATAAACATCAAGCTATATTTTTGGTAGCCGAACTGAGCAGCCTGTGTGCTTGCTCTGATCTGGATATAGGGATTGATTGTGAGCGGGCTGGCTGCAAACTAAACTGGAAATTACCCCCAGTATTTTTTCACCAGCTAAGTAGTGCTGCACGAAGCTTTTGAGAGCAGCAGAAAGAGCAGCCATTCCTAGAATGGAAATCCAGTATCTGCTCAGAAGCAGAATAAAAAATTAAGATTTGTTTATATGACTAAAGGAGAAAAAAAAAACTGGGATACTGCTTCTTCTATTAATAAATAAAATTCTAGGAGATATTTTAAGTATCAAGTTGGTATGTTTGCACTGATATGCAATGTTTATTTAGTGAATCTGTATCCTATTTTTTTCATCAAAGAGGTTGAGCTGACATTCGCTTCTTTTTTTTCCCACTCTTCCCCATTTTTTCCACACAACAACTCTATGAAGGTAAAAGAAAGAGTAACTCTAATAGTAATAATAGTAATGTTAGTAAGATTTTTAGGCTTATACATGTAAACGTGCTACGATGCAACATGATAATTGAGAATGTTCTTTTTAAATAAAAAACCAAGCAAGCCTTAGACAAGCACCACATCAGCAGATCTAGCAGGCTGGATCCACAAACTCTGTAATACCTGAGAATGACACTAAATCTGAATCTAGTGTATTAAAACATCTTCATAGTGGCTTCTGGAAAGAGAGGTGAGAAAGGCCATCTACAGTATACTCCCCATTGGAGTGTAACTAGCCATATGTGGACTTATAGGAGTCAGTCTTAAACGTATGTGTATTTGTGTATATAGTGGCAGGAAGAGATACTGCCTGAAATAATCTGAAACAAGGTCATTTAGAGCTTTAAACATCAAAACGTGCTCCTTGAACTGAGCCCCAAAATGAAATACTGTAGGAACTAGTGCAGTTATGATATATATGACATAGCTCAAGCCTGCGTAACAGCACAAATAAAGGTTCTGAGTGCATTACTGTAATCCAGCCTTGTTTAACCTGCCCCATCTGTCTTCTTTCAGAAAACAACTGAGGACACCCCTATTAACCCAGGCATTTGTAAGATAACCATGATTCCAGGACCAGATGGTCTTTTAGATTGCCTGCTACTTTGCTTTTCTGTTCTTTTAAAATGAAATTGAATTTAGTGTTAGTATTTATCATTTTTAAGCATGGCTGGCTTTTTGTGATGGTTTTGCTTAAGATTATTGTTATCGTTGCTTGTGAACCACTCCTGATTCCTCTGGGAGGAAGGACTGTATAGAAATAAAATCTGTCAATCAGTTAATACTACTAATGAATAATGTATTGGATTTCAAGCCCCATAATCCACCCTGAAGAGCTCCCACCTGAGGAAAGCTACTGTCATCACAAGGGCATGAATGAATGCTGATATCTGCTCTCTTCCATTTCTCTTCACTGCTACTCAATATCAATAAATAATCAATAGAGAATGTCATTATTGTGCACTATTAAATATGAATGCTTGTCCCCAACCAGTCATATTGTACTTTATTATTCTTTGACATGAACAGGCAACATCAAGGAGAGAGAACAACAAGCCACCTCTGCTAGTATGCCAGCTGGTGCATTTCGCCAGAAAAACAGGTTGAAAAGCTGTTTCTATGGGCACTTGAAAGTGTCCTGATATCCCTGTCTAGCTATAGCACAGCCAGGGGTAAAAGAGACAGGATTTCTTTTCTTTTCTTTTCTTTTCTTTTCTTTTCTTTTCTTTTCTTTTCTTTTCTTTTCTTTTCTTTTCTTTTCTTTTCTTTTCCTCTCTCTCTCTCTCTCTCCCCCCCCACCCCTCCCCCCAGTGCAAGGATCCAGTAAGATTTGTGCTCTCAGCAGAATATGCCTGGCAGCTGGGAGTGACTTCAGATTAGTTCTGGCCCATCCATTTGTCTTGATCTGCAATCCTGCAAAGCTATAATGAATTCTAAATGGCGGCCATTAGTTAGAATAGCTTGCAGGTTTATCTGTTGAATGGGACAGCATTGGGAAGACAGTCCCGTCTTCGCTCTGGAACGGGGGATGGTGCCTGGGATCCTGCACTTGCCATTTTCGAAACAAGGCTTGGTTACCATGATGGTTATTTCCCAAGCTCTGGTTCTTACAGACTTGGCTAGTTATATGATACTGCCTCCCTACTCATTTCCAAGTGATATACATTTTCATTGCTTACTCATGGATGCTTAATGGTTTCTACAAATTTCAGCTCTCTTACTCAGGCACCTATATTTAGATTTAGGCAGGAATCCTGGACCTACTAACATGCTTGTAAATCCACTCCAGGATTTACAAGTATGTAAGTGGGTGCAGTGCAGAAATACAACCTTCTTTTTTTTCTCATTCTAAGTACAGGAGATGAAATAATGGATTTAAACTACAGGAAGGCAGATTCTGATTGAACTTTATAAAAAAGAGCAGCCAGGCAGTAGAATCAATTATCCAGAGAGGGGGCAGACACCCTTTGTTGGATGTGTTCAAATGGCAGCTAGACAATAAGGATGCTTTAATTTGGATTCCTGCATGCAATAGGGTATTGCACTTGATGGCCCAAATGGCCTCTTCCACCTCTATGAAATAACAACAACATTAACTATATTATCATCATCAATTGTTTAAGAACAATATTTTTACATTGAATTGCTGCTCTTACTCAGGTATTTATTTATTTATTTAAAAGATTTATATAGCCGCCTATCTCACATGTGACTTTGCATGGGTTGCAAGGGTTAAAAACACAGAAAAACTCATAATATACAACCCCAGGTGCCCAAGGATAGACAATAACCCCACTTGGGGGGGGGGAGCACATCAATAATAACAGAGCCATCTAACCACCAGACCCAAATGCCTGTGGAAACAGCCAGATCTTCAATGCCTTGCAAAAGGCTAACAGGGTTGGGACCATCCAGATCTCTAGGTGGATGCAGGTGCTGTCACTGAGAAAGCATGATTCTGGGGTCCAACAAGATGGCATTGTTTGTTAGAAAGGACCTAGAGCATGCCCTCTCTACTAAATCTGGTTGGGTGAGCAGAAACAATGAAAAGGCAGTCATGCAAGTAGCCCTATGCCATCTTGGGCTTTATAGATGATCATCAGTGCCTTGCAAGATAGCCTTGAAAATGCTTACACAAGCTAATAACCCACAATAATATCTACTAGCCCACTGGCCCACATATACATTTCCCAATTTAAGGCCTAAAAAGAATGCTTATTTTTTGGAAAGCTTTCTTCTTTGATCATCTGACGGCAGAGATAGCCCCAGGACTTTGAGAATCTTGTACCAGACACACTTGTGGCTGCTGCACATATGGACCAGTGGAATGTCACTATGGTGCTAATCCTTTTGCCATCAGGACAGCTGGAGGGACTGGTATGGGGCTTATTCATTTTTCCTCCCTTCCTTCCCAGCTGCTATTCTGCTGCTGGCCCATCTCCTTACTGAGTTACTGTGGGGCTCACTCCTCTCCCATTCCCTGGTAGGTTAAATCAAGCAGGCCTGATTTTTGAGCAGATATTATGCTGGTTGACAATAGAGCCAGGAATGGGTAGTATAGGGTGTTGTCCCGCTTCTTAATTATGTTGTGGTCACCAGGATAATTCCCATCCCTTAGGGAAGCCTTGACTGGGCTGTAAGCCAATGGCAGAGTTACTCTGCAGGCCAGCTTGGTTCCATTTCTTGAGAGCATTTCAGGCTGCTAAGATAACCTTGCTTCTGGAATCTATTTCTTGTTACAGTCAATACTGGCTTATTTGCACAATGATGGTGCTGTTGTTGATGGTATCACTATTTATGTCTGATCTCCTACAGGAATGATATCACAGATTAAAGATGTAGTGCTCTCACATGATGGACTATTACTTCACACACACACACACACACACACACTGCAAACACATGCTAGCATGCTAGAAAGGCCTGGCCTAGACTTCTTTCTGATATTCCATCCTGCACTAGGATCTCTGCTTTTTAACTTGTTCAACAATAACACGCACAAGCCTGTTGATGACACATAATCATTCAGAATGGAAACAATGATGAAGGATGCGAAGAACCTCTAAATTACATCCCCCAAACTGGTGGAATGTGCTTTAAAATGGTAGATACATTTCAGTGCATGAAATGTAATGACTGTATGGAGAAATGTAATAACTAAGGAAAAATATGGACAGAGAGAAGTTTGTCTCCTTCTCTCATGTTAAAACTCAGCCACTGAAACTAAATGAGGAATGATTCAAAGTTAATAAAGGGAAGTCCTTTGCAAAAAGTTTAGATTGGAGACCAATCTAAGTCATACCGCTTTAAATAAACAATTCCATGGATGATAGGCTTATCAATGGTTACTGTTCCTAATGGTTGAATACTATCTCCTGAATCACAGCATTCCTTATATGCCAGTACTGAAGTGTGATAGTAGAAGAACACTGTTGTCCTCTGCCCGTGCTTGTAAACCTCCTGCATGAATCTGGCTGGCTACTGTGTGACACAGAATGCTAGATTCTGATCAAGCACTGTGGCTTGATTCAATATGACTCCAATTTTGCAGCTGTTCATGAAATGTTGGGGTATGAAACTGCACTAGGTATATGAACTCCCATCAGTAGCCCTGCCCAGACAACCCTTTTTGCATCTTCATTTAAAGAAAATCCAGTCGCAATTTAAAGAAAAGCTTACCTTTGCTGGGAAACATTATACAACATCTGCCATTGATGCAACATATGTCTACACGTCACTAAAGCCTCTTCTGGTCCTTTATGTGCTAATTCCAGTTTTACTTTTGTGAAGAGTAAACTGCAATAAAAATATATACACAAATAAAAAGGAAATAAGAATTAATTGTACAGATAAATACAGTATGATAAACAGCATTTCCATTTGTAGATGGATGATGTCTACAGTTTATTGACATCCAAAATTAAGCCATTTCCATATTTCCATATAATATAAACTCATTGAGCTTAGCTGATAACTGCTGCCAGCATTGCAGCCAAAATGGAACCTTTAGAAAGACATGGGGATGCTTGTGGGGAAACCCAATTACTGCAGAAATTTAAAAAACAGGAAAAATCCTAATAGTTCTCCCTCCACAAAACCCAAAAATACATACAATTTTTATTCAGATAATTTTAAAAAGTCTCAGATTTGAGGACACAATCAGACAGATTTACAGAAACAAGGATAATGAAACTGATGAAAAAGTGAAAGATTCCCCCATCCATGGACATAGATGGGCTTAAATGCAGGGAATCAACATTATAAAAATGATTACCAGATTTGTATATGGATTCCTTGTGCTTAATTTTTAATACCATATTAACATTAAACTATTCTATATCATATATTCATATCATACGTTATGAACTGTTCAGATAACAACAGGAAAAACTGGGAAAAACAAACTTTATAACAGAAATGAAGTTAAAAAACAATCAGATTGGAAAACATTGACATTTACAGTAAGTGTCTGCAGATAAATTCTTCAATCCAAAAATCTACACATGTTGATAACTTAGATTTCTTTCTTTAAATAATTTTTATTAAAATAAGACTTTACAAAGATTTAAAAAACTACAGAAACATAGAAGACAATATAGAAAAAGAAAAAGATTATAAAAGGGTAAAAAAAGTGAATAACAAAAAAGCAAGAAAAAGAAAGATATCCAAAGAAGCAACTTTAACCTAGATTTCTAAAGTCATATATTTGTACACGTTTAGCCCCTTTGTGAAAAACAGAAAGAGACACACTATATTCTTAGCCTTTAAACTGATCCTGCCAAAATAATTGTTCAAAGAAAACTTCATTGGGATAGCACTACAGTAGAGGAATTATAACATCAACATGGGCCAGAATAACCCTAAGGAGATGATTTCCAGTACACCGTATTACACACCATATGTTTTAAACTCAGCTCCTTATTTTAGTTGACCTTTTCATTGGTTTTCTCAGCTCTACAATCTCCTTTCAAGGTGTCTTGTGCTTTTATGATCTGAGGCAAATCAGCTAATCTTGATATCGCCCATCATCAAAAGCTAGCACTGGGCAACAGATTGAGCAAACACACAAAACTACAACAGTGTCAGATGTATTTTTGCTTCACTTATAATTGTTCTTTCGAAAGGTATATTGCATATGTAAATTAGCACACATACATTTTATACAAAGCTACGGTCTCTCATCCTTCTATTGGCAATGTGTAATTAGCCATCTGACTGGTGGGGGTGAATGCAACACAGGAGCACCTGCTCATGAGCTGGGCTTGGTGCTGCCTTCTAGTGGTTCCCCCTGCCCCCCACTTCTTGGCCTAGCACAATGCAGCGTCAGCAGGAAGCTTAGCGAGAGTTTTCAGGAAAGGGGAGTTATGGGTCTGTGAATGTCAAATAAGGTCTTGAGCTGAACTTTATCTGCTGAAATGCAGATTCTTAGCTTGCTGCAAGATATATGGCAGGAAGCAGAATTTAATCCTCAGAGCCATTAAGAAAAACTCCCGCAGAGCTATGTTTAAAATACGAAGCTTTCTATCAGATTCCATTTGGTTACATGAAGGATAGCCTCTTTCCACTAGTGTCCTTGAATAGCAGCATCCTTTAACAGAAATAAAATTGTCATTCAATAAAAGATGAGTTGAATATATGAGAGAAAACTTTCAGTGGAAACCGATCCTTCCAACTAACGGTAAGAAGGACCATAGGTTTAATGTCAGAATACCCTTAAAAGGATAAAACAAATGAAAGCCGAAGACAAGAAAATGCATCTTTGTTTTAAAATATTCTTTTTGAAATTAACAATTGCATCATGGGTGTTCTTGAAAGTGATCCAATCATGCATGTGATGGCACAGTTTTTATAGGAATCACAGTATCATTACTCCCTAACAATATCTCTTTTTCATTTAAATGACTTCCCGGTCAGATGGGAAGTGCTTAGGGGTAAGTGTTGCAACGCGTCTGAGGAAAGAGCTAGAAGTATTTGGCCCTTTAGTAGTAGTAATGATCATCACCTTCATCATTGCAAAACTTTTCAGATTTCACAAATACATTAATGTCCAGCACAACTTGTGTTTAAGCATTCCATTTGCATATCAGTTAAGAAATATGCAGAGAGAAGATGAAACACTCTGCTGCTCTCTGCATGCCCCTCCATTGAACATGAACATAGGTATCTTGCTACTGAGTGGAATTCTCCCACTTCTTATTAAAACTATGCCATGGACACCTGAAAAGCAGCATCCTGAACAGAATTTCAGAGCTCAAAGACAGGGATGATCCACCCAGGATTCATATGTATCTCTGCAAACAGGTGTTCAAGAATTCCTGTCTACTTTCCCCCCTGTTCAATGGAATGGTTGGCTGGTGGGAAACAAAGGACTGTATTTCTTTTCCTACTGGCTACAAGAAGCCAGCCATTATTATTATTAGGTTGGTGGAGAGGATACTGGAAGGTAGGGATGTGAGAGAGGGAGAGGAATCTCTGACATATTTGTTGTTGTTGTTTAGTCGTTAAGTCGTGTCCGACTCTTCGTGACCCCATGAACCATATTGCGCCAGGCCTTCCTATCTTTCACTGCCTCCCTGAGTTTGCTCAATTTCATGCTCATTGCTTCAGTGATGCTATCCAGCCATCTAATCCTCTGCCGTCCTCTTCTCCTTTGGCCTTCCATCTTTCCCAGCATCAGGGTCTTTTCCAAAGAGTCCTCTCTTCGCATTAAGTGACCAAAGTATCTGAGCTTGAGCTTCATTATCAATCCTTCCAATGAGCAATCAGAGTTGATTTCCTTTCAGATTGACTGGTTTGACCTCCTAGCAGTCCAGGGGACTCTTAAGAGTCTTCTCCAGCACCACACTTCAAAGGCATCAATTCTTCGGCGTTCAGCCTTCTTTATGGCCCAGCTCTCACAGCCATACATTACTACTGGAAAAACCATAGCTTTGACTATGCGGATCTTTGTCGGCAAGGTGACGTCTCTGCTTTTTAATATGCTATCTAGGTTTGCCATAGCTTTCCTCCCAAGGAGCAAGTGTCTTTTAATTTCATGGCTGCAGTCTCCGTCTGCGGTGATCCTGGAGCCCAAATAAATGAAGTCTGTTACTGCTTCCATTTCTACCCCTTCTATTTGCCAGGGATTGATGGGTCCAGATGCCATGATCTTAGTTTTTTTAATGTTGAGTTTCAAGCCAGCTTTCGCACTCTCCTCTTTCACCCTCATCAAGAGGCTCTTTAGTTCTTCTTCACTTTCTGCCATTAGGGTGGTATCGTCTGCATATCTGAGGTTATTGATGTTTCTCCCTGCAATCTTAATTCCGGCTTGTGATTCTTCCAGCCTGGCATTTCTCATGATGTACTCTGCATATAGGTTAAATAAGCAGGGTGACAGTATACAGCCTTGTCGTACTCCTTTCCCTATTTTGAACCAATCGGTTGTTCCATGACCGGTTCTAACTGTTGCTTCTTGGCCCGCATACAGATTTCTCAGGAGACAGGTAAGGTGGTCTGGTATCCCCATCTCTTTAAGAATTTGCCACAGTTTGTTGTGATCCACACAATCAAAGGCTTTTGCATAGTCAATGAAGCAGAAGTAGATGCTTTTCTGGAACTCTCGTGCTTTCTCCATGATCCAGCGAATGTTGGCAATTTGATCTCTAGTTCCTCTGCCTCTTTGAAACCCAGCTTGTACATCCGGTAGTTCTCTGACATATATGTACACTTAAATGTGATGCAGGTATGCAAAATGGAAGCATTCACACATGTATGCCACCCAACTCCAAACTCCACAATCAAGGCAGCTTTTGGGACAGAGGAGAAGGAGAAGATAAGATAAAAGTAAAGACTCCCTCAAGATAAGCTTGACTCCTAGAAGTTCATGTAGTTTCCTTGGTAAAAACACAAAGTGGTTAGCATTGCCTTCTTCCAGGATACACTTCCCAATCTAGCATATAGCCCTGGGATTCCTCATGGTTTCCCACTCAAGTACCAACCAAGTCCAACCCTGCTTAGCTTTTTTAAGATCAGTCAAGTTTAGCTCCATGCTGCCACCTGCTGTACCAGAACAATAAAAGGTGTAACTGCTTGAACAATTTTAAAGCTGATTCATGGGCCAATTACTCACTTTTTCTGCCCAGTTTATCTTGCAAAGTTCTTATGAAGATAAAATAAGATAGCCCAAAAAGATAGGATCATCCCATGTCTCCGCTGTCCTCCAGCATGCTGGATGAATAATTCAGGGTACACTGCAGGAGACCTCAATATTATATTATTACAGGCAGACAGTATAACTGAGAACTAAAGTTTTAAAGTTTTAAAGTCTGTATACACAGAATAGATTCTTCGTCATATTGTTCCAAAATGCTTCATTGTGTTTGTCTTGTATAGGTGTAAACAATAATATACTTTTTCTTATCTGGTATTACGCCACTGATGAGAACTTCTGAGCAAAGCTTTCAGTCAACCAACATGAGTCATTATGGCCAGATCAATTTCCTCATGACCTTAACTGAGTCTTGTGCCTAAAATCTGGAGGTGGAGGCTGGGATTTTGAGTACTGTAGTATAGTAGCAGACATGAAAGACAGCAGATAATCTTTATCTACTATTCTCTCACTGACAATCTCACGCTTTGTATCTTCTCTGCAGTTTCAAGGGATAAAGAGATGAGGTTGGGTAATTTGGGGGAAAATGGTAGATGGGAAGGAATTAGGTCTTTCTTGCCATTACTTTAGTCAAAGGAACCAGACTCAGGGAAGCCATTTAAGTGACCATTCTACTGGAGCAGGGTTAAGAAGATCTGGGTTCAACTCATTATTCAGTTGTGATTCTCAGGTCCCTTGACATGTAACACTGGTGCCACCCCTAGATCAGCTCTGCATTTATGCAGTCACGTGCTATCATTGCCTTTGGACAGCAAAGCCAAATAATTTTATGTTCTCCAATGATATAGGAGGAATTAACACAAGCACAGTTCTGCAGCTGAAGTGCTGGAGATGGGAAACTGGCTGCTTCCAATTGGTGTGAATTCTTGCCTTGTCCTGCCTCCACGCTCCTTGGTTTCCCACCTCCCCACTAGAATAAAGGTGCCTTAGCACTTACAGCACCTTTACTGTACTTCTAATAATGCCCACCTTAGAGTGATTTTTTTTTTCCTTTTAATTGGGCTAAGTTAGGGCAATGACAGAGAATAAGGTGCTGGCTGGCTGTCGATTGGCTGGTTAACACATGAGCAATTTGTGGTATTGTAGGAGGAAAAATAAAGGCAGTGGTAGGGCGTTGAGAATTTATTGGTTTGGAGAACAAAACAGTGGCTGGGTGAAAGTGACTTCACTGCTTGATCTTAATTAATTAAACCAATTGAATTGAACCACCCAGAGTAATAAAACTTAAGAAATCATTCAAACCATTCATAAAATAGGAGCAACTTTGCAAATTAACAATGTTTTCTAAATATCCACTGAAAGCTCTCTGAGAGAGTTCTATCTTGATCAGCTATCAGGAGTTCAGTTGCTGATGGGGCAAAACTAATTTCCAGCTGGGGATAGGGAGATTGTTTCTGTCCCCACTATTGTGTACAATGGAGAAACAGCATCTCCTGGGGAATGGCCAAGAGTTGTTCCTGGACAGGCTGACTCTGGCTGGAGAAGGTGGTCCTGAATGCCTCTTGGTGCCAAGCCATGTAATATTGCATTGCTTTTAAAAATATATATATTGTTCATTGCGTACTTTTCTAAAATGAAATTCTCCTGTCCTCCCATTATCTGCCCTAGAAACGTGAAGCCTCTGACAATAGGTAAATCCAGTTGTTGGAGAAGATACAATTCCCTAACCCTAATCTTCTTGGATTCTATTTTTTTAATATACTGAAGGCTTCTCTGGGTTGATGCATGTACAGACCAGAGTTTGTTCTGCTGAGACTGATAGCTAGGTGAAGCAGCTGTGCATGCACATGGATGCTGAAGCACCCTTGCAAAGTTCTTGAAGCAGCCATGCTGAGCCTTTCAGAAAGTGTGGTTGCCTCAGTGTTTCAAGGAAAGGCGCTGTCATCAGACCAATGAACTTTGCATTGCATCCCTTGAAATATTTTGTGCCACCTTAATCGGTTATTTGTTGTTTGAAAATAACTCTTCATATTGCTTTGAGGAAAAGCAAAGGAACAGACTTCTTACCATTCCAGATACCTCAATGCTTCTCTTTTTTTCCTTGTGCCAGGTTGGAAAGAACAGGTATGAATTAGTGCCTCTTCCCAAGGCAAATATAAAAACATCAGCAGTCACTTGCCACTGGATATCCAATTCTCCACAGGCCAATTACCAAGTTCACCTAAATCTCCATCTTGCAAACAGGAGTTAGTATTTTCATGTCTTTCCTTTCTCCAGAATGATGTTGCATAGCTACAGCGACATTCCCTTCTTTACAGGAGCCCATTCTGTACAGTATGTGAGAATCAATTAACTTCCAGGTTAACAGTAAAGAACCTTATGAAGAACCTCAAGCTTTCAATAGACTCTGGATAGCTGGATAATAAAAGTCACACAGGTCCTTGGCTCATTTGTTCCCTAGTTTATTTCCAGTTAAATTACTGATATTCTTTTTGAGTATACATTCTTATATACATATTATCATATGCAAATATGATGCTAATCCTGATCTCTTAGGTTTGTTTTGTTTTCTGTGGTGAATAAGGAAGCCACCCTAGAGCTACAGTGTATTCTGAGCTCACTCCAAAATTTCTAAACTTGTAAAAATGGATTAATAGTAAGGTGAGGGCCCCTCCTTCACATCAAAAGTCCCAGTCGGTGATGGTGGTATGCATATGTTTCATTTCAGATATTTAGCTGGTTGGTACATAGATTTTATTTTCATCATACAACCTCCCACCTTTCACTACTTACTTCCTTAGCCCTTTTTCACCTGTTCTGGCACGCTCAGGGATTGCAGCCAGAGAAAGAGAAAAAACTGCATATATGGAAATTCTCCTTTCTGCTTAATTATTAAAGATACAGACCTGACCTATACAGCATAGAATCACTCTGCTGAAATCCCTCCTAAATACTTTCCCAGCAACACTAAAAGGCACTGTGTTTTTCTTTCAACCTCTTTGGAATAATGTTGACTGTCAGCTTTGAACAGAGGTTTCTTTGAGGGCAAGTTGGCTTCAAAGGGTGATGCTGAAACTGACTTTCTGCTTAATTAGAGGTTTTTAGAAGTTCTACATAGCCTTTCAGTTCTCTTTAAATGTATATGCTAGGCAGGATGCGACATTAATAAGCCTGCTCTTTTCACCTTGTTTTTGAAAGCAAACCTAATTTCTTAATGCCACACAAGGCACTCCTTCACTTCATATACGTATATCCTGAAGAAGTGAACAAGGAGAACTTTGTGGGCATCCAGCAAAATCAGTCAGAGGGAAATTGCAGAGCTTGGCTGGTTTTCCTTTCTTCCTGGATTATAAAGGCAACCTGCCAGATGCCTGAATAGAAATCTGGATCTAGTCTACAAAGGCCAGTGAGGGAGCACAATGCCTTCTGAAGGGAGGAAACCCAGTGGATTTGCATTATGAATCATTCCTACTTGAGCGTTTTTGTTTTCTGTACAAGTGGAATCTGTAACAAAATGCTGAGTGTATCCTCTGTTCTCAAAGGCATGTTCCTGCGCCCAGTTAGCCATTCGCTCCAAGCAGAGCCCTTCCTTTTCTTGCTAGCTGGTGCATAAATTCAGTTTTGGAAGCACAAAAAAAAAAAAAAGGAATCTGGAAAAGGGTACAGAAACTTAAGCATTCTCCCATGTAGCTTATCTATCATAAACAATCTACATGTTGGCTGGAGAATTCTGGGAGTTGAAGTCCACACAGCTTAAAGCAGCCAAGAATGAGAAACACTAAGGGGACAGGCCTTTTTGGTAATCATTCCACATTCTGAGATAGTGCTCCAGAAGTTTCTTTGATCCATGATATGCCTTCATTAAACATATGCCTTCATTAAAAACATTAAAAATCTTTTTGTTTAAAATGCCTTTTTCTTGGTACGTATGTTTCACTCCTGCTAATTAATTTATTTGTTTTAATGCTATGGTGCTAAGTCAGATAGTGTGATTTTGTCAATTAATATATACGTTTATAAATGTGCATATTTAAAAATTCAAAATATTCTGGGCAATAAATGATTTTCTCTGCATTTCTTTTTTATTTTTCCAATCAGGATGACTTCACATATATAGGCAGAGCTTATATTATCATATCATAGCGTATCATATCGTATCGTATCATATCATATCATATCATATCATATCATATCATATCATATCATATCATATCATATTTCACAGATAATTTGAAGTAAAAAAAATATTAGCCATCAATTGGCTCAGTTTTAAATTCTCTAATAAGAATAAAAGTTGCAAAAAATAAAGGAATGGGTGATAGGTGCAAATGGCTGCAAACATCACAGCTGAAAAGCATGGATGCCTTCTAAGGACAGATCTCGCTTGAGAGGACCTGCTTGTCTAGTGAATTTTAGCCTTTCTGTAAAAGGCCTCTATTTTCCCTTTCTAGTCACTCTTCCTCTTATTCCCATCTCCGTCATTTTGTTCCATCTGCTAATCCCTTTCCCTTCCTGGTGAAACCATCCCTTTCCCTCACCTCATCTCCATCCTGTTTTTCTTCTTTTTGACTGTTTCTCTTGAAGGAGAGAGAGAAGGGAATGTCTGTGTGATTGTCTATGTTTGTACAGTTGAGTATTTCAGTGCAGGGCAATAGTTTGTGTATGTGACAGAGAATGGTTGAATATGCAGAAAAGGGATCTGTTTAATTTTACAAATGGAATACTTTATTTTACAGGCAGTTAATTTTAATCAGTAGTTGTTAATTCAATTAATATCTTGCTGTTTTGGTCCTGCTCTTCTTTGGAGTATGTCTTTTGGTAAGTACACAAACTCTCTCTCACACACAAATTGCACACACAAATGAGTTTTAGGCATATATTTATTGGGGAGAGTGAAATCTCCAGGATAGTTTTCAACTGGAGTTGGCAACCTTAGGTTGACAAGCTGGGGAAACTGGCATTGCATAGGGATATAGCTCTCTCTCTCTCTCTCTCGTCTGTTCTTCATATTGGGAGAAGAAAATGTCTTAAATTCAGGGTCATAATCCCTTCATACAGAGGCAATGGGTGCACCATTGAGGGACCTGAAAGACCAGGTTAGGGATAGATCATCATGGAGAAAATCTATCTATGTGGTCGCTATGGAGTTGAAAATGACTTGATGGCACATAATCAATCAATTAATCAATCCCTTCATATAAACATAGCCTGCAAAACACATTGCTCTTAATACTTGATGTCATAATAGTACTCACTGTAGGAGGACACAAAGAATGGAAGACAAATTCACATCTTTAAAAACCTCTTCTTTCCTTTAAAATCTCATGTAACCAAAGTAGGCAGATTGCTACCACAAGGTAGCTTTGTTTATTATTCTTTTATGGAAGTCATAATTATCACTGCTGGAGATAAGAAATGCAGGAAGCCCCCAGAGAAGAGAGAGCAGAAAGGAGACAAAGGGCTTAAGAGTTTTGAAAACAAGGCAGTAATGGTAGGGGGTCATTCAATTGCTAACCCAGAGTTTTTTCTTTTAGATTTTTTTATCCCACCTTTATTATTCTTATAAATAACTCAAGGCGGTGAATATATCTAATACTCCCTCCTCCTATTTCCCCCACAACAACAACCCTGTGAGGTGAGTTGGGCTGAGAGAGAGTGACTGGCCCAAAGTCACCCGGCCAGCTTCCATGCCTAAGGTGGGACTAGAACTCACAGTCTCCTGCTTTCTAGCCTGGTGCCTTAACCACTAGACCAAACTCACTCAGATCACTGCTTCATGTTACTCAACTTGGCTTGTAATACTTTTTATTTTACCAAGTATATTATTCCGAATTAATCTCAAGCTTTGTTATTATAAAAATTTCTGCTTACAAATAAGTTAGTCTGTTATCTAACATTATAGGCAAATCTGAAAATCTATTCCAGCTATCCAAAATATAATCTAAAACTTCCATGACACCTAGGAGACTAATCCATTTAAATAGGCATTGGAGGGCTCTAACTACATAGACTTCATAACTTCAATATCAATTGAACTTTTATTTTCTTCATGTTCCCACCTCCCAATTATTCTTGTCTACAGAAGAGTACAGGAGATCCTGTATTCATAGTTTTTTGCATGTTTGGTTGGTTCCATTAAATATTTTTGACCATAATTTTTAATTTATCTTATGGCCAACTTAACTTACAACTTAACTTGAATATGCTTTGTGCCAGCTATTTAAGACATCATTGTCCCTAGAATACTTGCTTCTGTTAACTTCCCAGATTGAAAGTGAAATTTTAATTTATTACTGGAGTTTAATATAATTGATCTAGTTCAATCAACAAATGCTTTGCAGCTCTTTGATGTCTGTTTTGACCTTTGCTTTTAAGATTAACAATTAGTTAGTCATAGTTTCTTATAGCTGTTGCTTCCATTTATCTTAGTAAAACCTTGCCACTGATAAATATAACATCATGTTCTAAAAGCAACAAAAATGAGATCTCCTATAAAAGATACAAAGCAATTTAAGTTCTGGCCCACTGTTACCACATAATTATTCACAAGAGAAAAAGAAGTGAAAGGCAATTGGAATCTTTAAAGTAACTGGTGAAATCAAAATTGAAATATTCAATAAGTATAAACAATGTTTATGAAAATCCATAACATAGTTCATTATGCCAAAGGAAGAAATAGAAATGGATTTGTAGTATACAAATCACTTTGTGTGAGGTAGGCAGCTATATAAATGTGATAAATAAATAAAATAATAACCATCATGTTAGCTTGTGCAGTAATAATTGTGCCACTGACAAATAATTGGCTTGAAAGACTGTCTCTTTTCTCACTAATGTATTACACACACACACACACACACACAAGGATCCAGCTTTGGCAAATATTGAGAATATCAGTTTACTTAATAGTTGAACTTTTATACTAAAATGTGTAATGCAATGCGTTCAGATCAACCAAACTATTTAAAATATTTCTGGAGTTCATTCAAATATTTAATATGAGAAAGATCTATCTTCCTGTATCAATGAAGATCAACAAATATACATACTATGTTTAATACCAAACCAGAAAAGTGCTTAGAAATGGAGAAATTTAAACATTTAAAATACCAATAGAAGAGAATATGTGTAGCTCAGGGTTGAACTGTAGAGTCCCTGGAGGTCTCTGAGCTTGGCTGTTTTCTGAAGATGTTAACTAGCTGGGTAATGAAACATTTGCAAGAAAACAGCCACGCTCAGAGAACTCCAGGGACTCCACATTTAAAATATTTTAGGCTTATGTATTCAATATTTCTATTCAAAAAAACATTTAGACAGAGGAGGCTAATCCATCAGAAAAAAAAATGTTACTGATTCAGTTAATAAAAAGTGAGCAAATATATTTTCTGCTTTATTGTTTGTCTGATGTTAATCCCTGCTTATCCAGGTGTTGGCTGCTGGAGCAGATGTCTTTTTGTTTCCTTCTTAGAATTCTTATTGTCTCTTTTGAATGGTGTGTAAATGTAGTTTATCTCTATGTGCCTATTGATGGCTGATGTGTCTGAGTGCCAAGCTTCCAGGAATTCCCTAGCGTTTTTGGATTTAGCTTGGTCTAGGATGCTCACGGTTTCCCAGTTGAAATTATGGTTGAGTCTGTCCATGTGTTGTGAGATTAAGGAGTTTTAATCGTGTCTTCTGACTGCTAGTTGGTGTTCATGGATGCGCTCTGCTAATCTTCTGCCTGTCTATCCAACGTAGTACAGTCCTTACACTGTATGTTGTAGATGACTCCTGTTTTTTTCTTCTTGGGCTAGTAGGTCTTTTAGTTTACTTAAGATGTTTTGAAGGGCTTTAGTTGGTTTGTGTGCTACAGTGATGCCATGTAGTTGTAATAGTCTGTTGGTTGTTTCTGAGATGTTTTTGATGTACAGTAGTGTTACCCTTTTCATAGCTTATGTTGGTTGTGCTGTAATGGATTGAGTGGTCAGGCACTGTTTGATAAAGTTGTGTGGGTATCCATTTTGTTGGAAGATGTTGTATAGGTAATCTGTTTCCTTTTTCTGCTGTTCTGGGTTGCTGCAGTGCATTTGTACTCATCTGAATAATGTTCTTACAACAGCTCCTCTTGCGGGAGGTTGGGTTGTTACTTTGGTACTCTTGGTTAGCGTGGGTTGTTTTTTGATAGACTTGCCTTTCTAATTTGCCATCATTTCCTCTGCTGATGAGAATATCCAGGAAGGGTGGTGTGTTGTTGTTTTTTTATTTCCTTGTGAATTTTATTCCTTTGAAGGTGTTGTTGATAGTTTCATGTGTCTTCTAGTTGTTCCTTTTTTATTATAACAAAAGTGTTGTCTACATACTGGATCCATACTTTTGGTTGTATGTGTGAGTGTGCTATAGTTTCTAGATGCTTCATTACAGCCTCTGCTATCAATCAATCAATATTTTATTACAGTCACAGGCCGGAGTCTGCTATGAAACCTGAGAGTGCTGATCCCATGGCTGCTCCTCTGATTTCTTCATGTATTTGTCCATCAAACTGAAAATACGTAGTGAGGCAGAGGTTGATGAGGTCCATGATTCTAGATATTTCGATCTTAGTGCATTTGGCTAGGTCGAGAGTGCTGTGTAGTACTGCTGCCAGGATTATTTTGCTAGTTCTGGATCTATGGACGTAAAGAGTGCTGTGATGTCACATGACACCATAATTTCAACTTCTATTTTTAGGTCTTTGATTTTCTGGAGGCACTGTAGTGGGGAGCTGATAGAATATTTGCTCCAAGAAGTGAGATGGAATTAGGTTGACTGGCATTTCTGTGTACCATATCTTCTGCTGATTTGACACCCTCTGTTTCCTACACTCCATTAGTCACATACAGACAGCACGTTGGTAGCAACAGCACTTTAGACGGGGTCATACTCAATGAACACAGAAAAGCATTTAAAGCCCTGATTTGTTTTGTGTTAGTTTTATTTTTCTTATTTTCTAATAAGGTTTGATAGAACTGAACCTTGAAGGTAAGCTTACTTTTAGGATTAATTGCTGTGAAATTAAAAATGAAACCCACAGTATAAGGCCTATATACTTATTTTGTTGCCCTTTTGCTTCTTAAGATGGTTGTCCACGTGAAACAAATACATCTGTTTTGCATATGGAAAACTGCCTTATGTGGAATCAGGCAACCAAATCCATCTAACTCAGTATTGTCTGTTGCAGCATTGATCAATACATACAGGTACAACTAACAGCATTAGTTCAGGTTACTGTGTGCTGTCCATACGTGTTACGGCATGTAATAGGCAGCAGTCTCCTCTTTGGCTGTTAGAAGACAACATTTATTTGGAAGTATCCTTTGTTTGGAGGAGTCCAGTCAAAATCATATGTAAAGATTTTAAAACTAAGAAGGGAGATCCGATGGATTGTAAGCTGCCCATTCACAGTTAACTCCACGTCAACACACTGAGTAGGCATTGAGATGACCTGATTACAGTCTCAGACTATGATGGGCTCTTTGGCATTTCTTTTCAGTATTAGTCATATATATACTGTATAAAAGTTGGCACACACAAATTTAATGTGAGTCCATGCCTTACTTCGTCTTATTTTTTTAAAAACCTATTTTATTTTTCTTTATGATGGGCAAATAGTCAGCCTAAGTAACAAGCCTGGATTGCTGTGCCAACATCAAAGCTACCTGCAGATAGAAAACCAGCACATTTAGATCTACACAGACCTTTGCCTGCTGTACCTAAGATTACATATGGATTATGTTATTTGTCACTATCCTATAGTCAGGTCTCTCTAGCCTAGATTCTTCAAAAGTGTGGATTTCACCCCCCACAATTCCCAGCAATGGCTGCCTAACATTAAAAAAAAAAAGGAAACAGATATGATTACATGAGCCAGTGAGTAAGATTAGCAAAAAAAATAAAATAAAATAAAGTTTGGTAACGTTGTATCTGAAGTAGCCTGCAGCTTCAGCTCCTCCCATAATAAGAATATAATAATACTGGTATGTCCCTGTTGTAATACTTATTTGTAATCTAAATTTTAGATAATATGTGTGAAGAAATATGGGTATCCATGTATTCAAAACCTCTAAACAAAGGTGTACGGTATACATTTACCCAACAAAGCACCCCACAGCCAGAAGATAGTTAAAAGCAATTTTGTAAAATTCAGTGGCGCTGGCATATATCACATCTGCAACTTGAAGATGACTAATAAGGATGCATACTTCAAGCTCTCAAGCTGTTCTCCTTTGGAAATGTCCCTTCATTAGTTGAAAACTTTGTTTTGTTGCTATAGCTACTTTCATTACAAGTGGCCCTGACTAAGGCAAGAGGTATTTGTTATACATGAAGTAAAAATGTATTTAGTTTCAGCCGCAGGGAGTTAAATTTAAGGACATGAGAACAGCCTTATTGGATCAGGCCAAAGTGAAGCATCTGTTTTTTTCCTGAAGAAGCCAACCATTTTACAGAAAATTTGCAAGCAAGACATAATAATTCACAGGACACACCTTCCCAGAGATTACTATTAGAAATGATAGACAGCCCAAGAAGTAGCTATGAATAGGTTTACATTTTGTTATTTGTCTAATCCCCTTTTAAAGCTGTGCAAATTAGTAGCCGTTACTGCATTAACCTCTCCCCTCAACCTTTCCTGTTAATCTTTAAAGAATGCCACACCTTTGAAAATGACATAAATGCAATTTGTATTTCCTACAACATGCTAAGTAGTTTTTGTTTTTTATTGAATCTATCCATTGGTCTCTATAGTTCGATACTGTAAAGAGTGATCTGCCAGCGGCCTTCCATTACTTCAGGAGGGATATTTCTACTTCTTACACATACAATAGGTGTACAGAAAAATTCACCCCATGGTCTATAGGGGGCCTACTAGCCCCCCCTTGTGACCCCCAAAGGATTCACAGATGTTGAGGAGAAATTGGCTAGTTTTTTTCCTCAGGTTCTGGAAGGGGGAAGCTAGGAGGATTTTAAAGGGGGGAAAAAATGGGTGCTTTAGCTTTTGCTCCAAAAACATCCCAAGCTCCCCAAAATTAGGTTGTTTTTTATCCTGGCCTCACCTACTTTGGAGTGTGTCTCAATATGCTGCACAAGGCCATTGACGGTACAGTAAGTGCACGCTGCTGATATATCACACATCAAGGACTGACTCAGGGAAAATGATTCCCAAAGGGATAGTTGCATTACCTGTCGTAGTAAAAATAACTAAGTGTCTTCTGGTACTTTATAGACTAACACGGGTTTAATTCTTCAAGATTTATGAACTACGTAGGCCATAGAAACTCATGCCATAAAAAAATTGTCAGTCTGGAAAGTGCCATCAGACTCTTTGTCAACACAAATCAATATATAAATAAAACTCCTGTTTACTTGGAAGTCAGTTCAACTATACTAAAAGTGACTTCCTCTGAGGACTGCAGCCAATGTATTCAGGCATCAAGATGGTGTTATGCAGGTATGCATTTTTTTTTAAGTCTCCTTCAGTCTAAAAACAGCATCATTAGAAACTAGATTTGTCTCTGTGTTTGTGTATGTGTGTCTAAGTGGTTAATTAATAGCTGGTCCAGATAAATGTTCAACCCCCCATTCTCTCCTGCTGAGGTCCCAATGAACATCAGAACCACCATAGACTTCAACTCCCAGAATTCCTCAGTTGGCATATGGGCTGGGGAATTCTGGGCGTTGAAGTCCACACATTTTAAAGTTGCCAGGTTTGAAAAACACTGATTTAGAGAGACTCTGCCTTAATGAACACACTATAAAAGTGGGTTGGAAATTCTTCCTGCAGTCTCTGAGATTTTATATTTTCCCCAAGACTACTGTACCATTAGAAGCCTGTGTAATTCATGTTCCTTGATCTTGCCCAACTAATGAGCTTAACAGGAAAGAAATAATTCTTTCTCAGGGGAGCTGAGAGCTTACAAGTAAAGGGTCAGCATGGCAGGGCAGAGATGTTACACTTTTTATAAACTTTTTTTCCTTTGCTGTATTAGTGACTCTTCTCAGTAATCTAGTGGCCATGCACTCCTCACTAGATCTCCTTGCATAGCCTTGCATTATGAATTATTGATATATGATTCATTATTTTAAAAAAAAATGGTGCACACAATCTCATTGAGATGACAGATCAAAACCTCCTTATTCTTCAAAGTTTTAAAAATATGATGTATGCAATTCTACTGTTTTTATCTGATTTTGTTGAATTCTAAAAACCTGCTGACTTGGCTATGTCTACTGCTGGTTTATTAATATAATCATGTATCTTATTGTAGGCTGTATTAGAAGTGTGTGGAATTATAAAAGCTTGAAGGCCATCTAGCACAATGTCCTGCTCAATGCAGGGTCTGAAATATAAAATCTATCTATCTATCTATCTATCTATCTATCTATCTATCTATCTATGTAAAGTCTCTTTTACTTTATGCCATCCACTGCCATTTGGGGCTCTATAAAGCTTTCATGTACAACATTCCAGACATAAGACATATTTAGTCTCTATTTAAATGCCTCCAGCAAAAGAAACACCTCCACCTTATAAGATAGCCTGTTTTAAACAACTATTGCCTTTAGACTGTTTCTCTTCATATTTTATTTTAAAATCTTAATAGCTCCATTTCCCCCCAATTTTACATCTAAGCAATATATTTGGAGACCACTATTATGTCTCCTTTTGGGCTTTAGATACTAGCTGTTTCATCTATTGGGACCTGGTTGCCAGACCCTTATTGTGATCATGGCTTTTATTTGGAAAAATTGTTATTTGTCAATATACATAAAATTTGTTGCTGAGACCCTTACACAGAATGCCAAAAGTGGCTTGCCTGGTTCTGGACAGATCTTAATGATTGCTTCCTAAAATCTGCATGCTATCCGCTGACATAGCCTAAGATCACATCAGCATTGAGCTACCACACTGCACAGCTAGTTCATATTCAATTTGTGATCCAGTGTAAAACTTGGAGATATATGTTTTGATATAAATCAATTAAGTCATCTAAATGTGATACTCAGCATTCACCAGTATACTTTGGAAACATGGAAAATCTTTATATATGCATATCTAAACACATTCACAAGTCATTTGAGATTGCCTCATTTATATCTACACTTTGATAGCCCCCAATTTGTTGCTCCTTGGCATCTATATTGTTTATATATTGTTTTATTCATTAGCAGTGCAAAAATATATTCCCAATTTTATGGTTTTTAAATCAACTTCTCATCAGTCATGATATTAAGGTAGTTAATTTTTTAAAGAATATAAAGAGAAGCTGGCTATATAGTTATGTAGAAGGAGAAAATCTGCAATTCTGTAGTATTTGAGAAGCAGCAGGTGTTCATGTAATTAAACACAGAGCAGTAATACAAATCCACTTGGGAGGAGCCCTTGGGTTGCCCAGGAATGAGTGGTGTTGAGTCCAGCTCACTCACGTCACGCTCTATAAAAGGGCCCAGAGGCCTCCACGGCCAATAGAATTCTCCTGTATTCGTCTGAAGCTGTGAACAGCACCCAACTTAATCTCTGTCCTGTCAACCTTTCCAGCCCAAGAAAGTTCATATCATCACTTTGAGAAGTAAACTGGCACCCAGGAAGCAGGATTGCCCCTCTTAATGTTCACAGATGTCCCTAAAATAACAAGCACATTTTCTGTAGCTGAAAAAGGTATCAACTCTCCTTGAGGCATAATAAGTGCTATGACTGAACTTTCCACTTGTCCCATATTAGAATGCATATTGTTATTTCCTTTTTTAAAGACAGCCCCATCAAACCTGCTGACATGTCAATAACAACCACAATCACCACATAATAATCATAATCATAATAATATACCTTTAACACCATCAAACAACTACATCTGCTTATCCCAGGTCCCTGGGAAGGACTTGATAGGTGGATAAAAATGCCAAATCCAGTCTAAACAATTGGCTGACTGTGCATCCAAGAATAATAATTGTTATTTCTAATCTACTCACAGCTGAAGGTCTTCGAGCAAATTAAAACAGGGAGGTTTTTTGCTAGTATTCTTAAGCTTAATCTTAGTTGCTCACAGAAACTATTCAGGTACCAGTTCAGGCCAAGGAAATATTGAATTTTTTCTCCAGTTGTTTCACTACTAATCCATCATCATAATATCAAACCTGTCTATTTTACTGTGGTAAATCATTATGTAGTATAGTCATTTTTCCTTTGGGGCAGCATTGGCAATATGCAATTTAATTTGATCAATGGCAAAGGCAGGGCTTAATTTCAGTAATTATAAATTAATATTTTCAGCATAGAAAAAGCCAGAGTTCCTGCATTTTTCCAAATTGATTTCTGAACACAGTTCATTTTGTTAATTTCTTTTGTATCTTCCTCTGCTTCTTCTACATTTTAATTGACTCTTTCCCCCCAATTAGAGTACTATCTTTTTGTTCACATTAGACCTTGAATTCTCGCTTGCCACACATGTACACACACGCACACGCACAAAATAATATACATACATGAATTTTAGGGCTAAGTAAAGACTTAGTCACACTTAAAAACCAAAGCAGCCTTGGAATCTGCAAGAGACAAACATCAGGAGAGAGAAGGAAAGCTTAGTTATCTGCTCACCAGTAGCTTCTCTGTTCCAAATTGCATTCTCCAGCCTCATCATTCAAAAGTATATGCTGCAAAGTGTATATTAGGGAGGAGAAGCAAGCTCTGCATTTTGCACTGGGGAGGGATGGAGAATCTGGAGCAAAGAAATTATAGGTGGGAGAAATGTACAGAAGTACGCCACCATTGCCATAATGCCCTTGGAATTTCAATGGGCTTTCATTTGGGATCATTAAACGATTTGCACTTTCTCAATACATTGTCTGCCCTACAATTAAGTAGATTATTAACCCCTAATCTCTGCCAGAGTACACCATATCAACCCTTTCAAATTAAAAAAAGAGTGTTAGAGAAGCAGTGGGGGCAGTGATATATATGTGTGTCCCATGTTCAAATGTCACATAGTGTTCTGGAAAGTTCTTCAGCAGAAGTCTGATATCACAAAGCAAATGAACAGATCTTGCTCAGCTTTAATCTCTCCTAAATGCAACAATCCTCCATTGTTTCACAAACATCTGATTAACTTTCTCCTAGTAGCTGCTGTATAAACAGAGATAACCTCTTGGAAATCTAGTTTTGCATTATTTAAATGGCTAACTTGTATGTCCGATTCTTCTGTTTTAGAGAAGCTGATGCAGAGTATGCAAAAACTGAAGGGAACTGAGCAATATGATATGTTTTCTGACACTTGCTTCCCTTTTATTATTTTCATTTCAACAAAGCAATCCTTGCCACCCCCAGGGCACTGACATCTTTTTGAAAAGTGTCAAAGTGAGTTTTGCAAATAATAAGGCTAGTGGGTGGCTTCATGTTTTTTCCCCTGTATGCGTATACTTAGAGCAACTAGATTAAGACACATGGGTTTATCTGTTTTGGTCTCCATATATTATTATAGTATGGAGCTAAACATATTTTCCTCTTCTAAACTGTATCATACCTACAGAGATCAGAATAGTGCAAGCCATGGTACTCCCTGTGACACTCTATGGAAGTGAAAGTTGGACTTTGAAGAAGAAGGGTAAAAAGAGTATTGATGCTTTTGAACTTTGGTGTTGGAGAAGACACCTGAGAATCCTATGGGCAGCCAAGAAAACAAACAAATGGATCATCAAACAAATCAATCCAGAGTTCTCACTAGAGGCACAAATGACCGTGCTCAAATTATCCTACTTCCAGCACTGTATGCAAAGACCTTGGTCTTTGGAGAAGACTGTAATGCTGGGAAAGGTGGAAAGAAAGAGAAGATGACCAGCAGTAAGATAGATGGACCCAATTTCAGCAGTGATGGGTGCACCATTGAAAGACCTGAAAGACCAGGTTACGGATAGATTTTCCCCATGATTATCTATGTGGTTGCTAAGAGTCTACACCAACTTTGTGGCATATAATTGATCAATCAGTCAGTCAATCAAAACGTATAGGTATATGCACATACATTTGTCTATGCTTTACTTTTGTATCGTTTAAAAGCCTGAAAATCAGTAAAAGAGATTTGCTTTACTTTGTTGTTTTACTTTGTTTATAAAAGAAAACAAGCTCCCCTTTTTATTGGCATCTGCAGGCTCTCACTGCTTTGTATCAGTCTGATAAAAGCAGCATCGCATTGCAAGCTCCACCCCTTTTGGGTATGCGTGTGATGTTGCAGTGCACACAGAAAAGGGGTGGGGCTTGCAGTGCAACGTTGCAACACTGCTGCCATCACTCTGACCCTGTTGCCTCCCCCGGATGCCACTCCCTTGTCTGCTTCTCAATTCCTTGCACATGTCCAGTTGTTTTTATCTGAAGAAAGTATCTTTATGAATCACTTTCACACGCATTCAGCCCTTCTTTGAGTACTAGCACAACAAAAGGTTTTAATGTGCTCATATCCCAGCATCCCTTGAAGATTTTTTTTCCAGTGTGACCTTCCTGAAATATCTCAACCTGTTTAGAAGCTATTATTTTGCATTCAGCATAGAGTGGAACAATGGATCCAATGCAGTGAAGCATGTTTCACTGATATATTTATTGCAGGGGCATCTATGTGGGGGTCAAAAAAGCCAATAAGGTGGCTGCAACTATGAAAATGAAGGTCCACCCCTTTTTAACAAGCATTGTTTAAGCTGGTGTCCTCCAGATGTGTTATACAGATACTACAAATTCTGATGAAACTGCATCCTGTGTTCTTGAATGAGCTTGCCCAGTGGTTTCATGCAGATGTTAAAGAGGAGTGATGAAAAACCCGAGCCATGAGGCACCCCACACCACAGGGGCCTAGAGCTAGACCTCTCCCCCTGCAACACCAACTGGAACTGCCCATGGTGGAAGGAGGAGAATGACTGCAAAACAGTGCCTCCTACTCCCAATCCCCAGAGCCAGTCCAGAAGGATACCATGGCCAATGGTACTGAACGCTGCCAGAAGATCCAGGAGGGCCAAGGCGGTTGCACCATTTCTGTCCAGAGCCACTAGAGGTCATCCACAAGTGCCACCAGTGCCATCTCAGTAGTGTACTCCAGCCTGAACCCAGACTGAAAAGGGTCCAGATAAGGACACTGGATTAAAGAAGCCTAAAGTAAGTATATATGATTGCTCCAATCATTTGGCTCAAACCAGCAAGGATGAAGACAGGTGTAGCATTTTAACAATGGCTACAACAGGCCTTTTGCCCATAGTGCCATTTCAGCTTTGCAGCTATCATTATTGGTGGACAACTAGTGAATTCCATGCTGGATCCTCTATCAGTCATGTTCCTTTTCCATACTTCAGGTGGGCTATCTGTCTTTAAAAAAAAAAAATTAGAGTATCATGCCTTTGCTTACATATATATACCTGTTATCTGGAACAGGAGCTGTAGCTGGCATTCTAACAGTTATTAGCTAATAGGTACATCTAGCTGTTTTGGAATCAATCATAGTGAAAACCTGGGGCATATTTTTCAGGGCTAGGCATTGAATAAAAGAAAAGTATAATTGTACTGAAAACTGGTGCTGTTATTAATTTTTTTAACAAAAGGATTTATCTGCAAAAGAAGATTTGTTTGTATTCATTGTACTGCTTTTTAAATATGCTTGTTTTCACTCAAATGCATTCCAGAAGTTCTCTCACAAAATATCAGTGAAAGCCTCCAAGGAGAACCTTTGTTCTGTTTCTTATAAGCTTAGGGATCCAGGAAATGTCCCACAACCTTGGCTTCAGCACAGATAGGAAGCTGCCCTCTGCTTAATATCATCATCCTGGACAAAGAGAAACAAGCAGAGCTTTTCTAGCTGATCTTAATAGAAAGAAGAGGGGACTTGGGGAGAAATACTGGTTGTCTTATGAAATGTGGGAAGCTACCTAAAGTAAGAGAAATCATTACAACGGGTAAGTGAAATAGTAAGTGAAATCATTACAACAGGCACACAATGACCAGTGGCTCCCCACTTTTGTTCCTTTATCAGGTCCTTTAACTGTAGATGCTTCAGATCGATCCTTTTGCCCCATACATACAATGCTTGCACTCTACCAAGAGTTGTATCTTCTCCCAGGTATCTGTATCTGGGTAACAGTTCCCAGAACAGAAAAAGCTGCCTTCCCTTAGACCAGAAATGGAGAAACTGGTCCCCCATCTGTACTAACCAGCAGCTGGGATTGTTAGGTGGGAGGTAGAAACCAAGATCTGGATTGCACAGCTTCCTCATCACCGCTCCATGATGTGCACAACAGGGTGAGACATGGAATATATTCTGAACAACACTTACTTGAAGCAGTCAGGATACTCTGTAAGGGCCACGTCAATTACATCCAAAGCATGTTGGTAGTGCTTTTGTGACGAAAAAAGGAGGGCCAACAAGTGGAGGGAATTCATATCATCCTTACACAGTTTCAGTGCTTCTTGAAGGTGTTCTATCGCATCACAGATCTGGAAAATAAATATTGAACGATTGCTCTGTTATTCATCCTTTCAGATCAGTTTCATTTTTCTGGCCCTTTGACTACAATAAAATAAAAGGAGTCCCAAGGCTAAAATATCAGCAAAGGCAGAGTTTTTAAAACCTAACTGCAAGGAGTAAACCAATTGAACTCCACAGCAGGAACATTAAAATATTATTATAGGATCTTAAAATCCTATAAAAGAACACTTCAGGTAAGCTTGCTTACATTTAAATAGTAGCAGGTGGCCAGTATTTTGGAAGCTGTCAAAGGAAAAAAAGGAAGGAAGGAGGTTATTATTTAACTGATCTCTTAATCTTGTTATCTTCTTAATTTAATGATGTCTTGCATGCATAACTATAAACTAAGGGTCACCTACTTTACATTTATTTATTAATTTACTGAACTTATATCCTACTGCATTCAAATGAATCTTGGCAGATTACAAGGTATACAACACAATAGCAATGAAAATATCAATAGTAAAAATTCCAACATAAATGACAAGAAAAATAGTTTAAAAAAAAAACCCACAATGCAGTAAATCAAGAATATATTGTCCAAAATAATTCAAAGCCAGCAGAAAGGGGGCAAATTGGGGGGAGGCCATTTCAAAGCAACAATGCTACCACCAGAAAGCAGCACTGCCTACCCACAGCTCCCTCACATCCTGGAAGTGCAGAACCACTAGCAACTGTTGCTTAGAAATCTAATGAACCAGGACAATTTTGGCTGAGCAGGCAGTGCTATAGATAGCCAGATGCCAAGGCATGAAGAGCTTCATTGGTCAACACCAGTATTCTGGACCAGTTGCCATTTCCAAATAGTCTTTAAGGTGGGTCACATCTCCCAACAGCCAGGAGGGGAATGTAGCAGACAACAACCTAGACAGTATGATGTCTACTTCTTTGGAGGTCCAAACCAAATTGAGTCCCACATGAAGTCAAGGTTTCAGTGAATCTGAGTGAAGTGCTGTGCAAATTGGTTGCAGCAACCAGATGGGAGTTCTTCATGTTTCCCCTTTCCCAGCTAGTTACTCTAAATAAGGCCACTGGATGACAGTCCACTGATGAATAAGGGAGAAGTAAGCATGTTTCACTTCTCTTATCACCATGGTATGGGACCAGATATGATGAAGATCTTGCTCCCTTTATATTTTCAACACTGGGAAATCTTCACATAACAGCACAACATGCCCTGTTTTAATATGTCCTGCTCCTCCTTAGAAGAGCAAACAGGGGCCTCTCATTACTTATCTACCCAGACATAGGCCAGGATTATATCTGATTAACACTGATAATGTAACAGCATCCTATGCCTTCAAATCATTCTAAACCCAGAGATTGGTATGGAACTCCAGGATATAGTTAACAACTGAAGCTAAGAAAATTAAGCTCTGAGCCCTGAGAAGGAGGCCTTCCAGGACCTGTACAGAATCTGCTTGTAACGTATAAATATGGCATTTAAGTTATTTCAATCATATACTAGGGCTAAGCACAACTGGAGAAAAATAAAACTGCTGTGAAAAATTTCACACCAAACCAAGATACACCAGGCATTCCTACACATTTACTCAGAAGCAAACTCAGTGAGGCTTAGTCCCATGGAAGTGTGCATAAGACTAGAGCCTTAGACTCCATTAGATTCCATCAGCAGCAAAGTGAAGTTGGTTTGTTCACTACAAAACCACAGAACACCGTGATGACACTGTAGCAGAATGTTTTTAGAGTCCAAATTTCCAGACAGTAGAATCTTGACTCTGTAATGAATAGAAAGCTGCCTTTGGGTATATGTGGCTTGATATTTTATCTTTTAGCTGCCTAAAGAAAATTCTCTAAGAAAATCTTCCCCATTTGTTACTGATAGTGAATCTTAGCACTATCTACAAAGCACCAAGTCCAATTCATATTCTCCAAAATATGGAATTCTTCATAAACTAAGGTGCTAGACTCCATTTACGTTATGGTTTCACTAATACTCCAGTTGCTATTATTATCATTGTAGTCATGTTTCACATCACATTTGTTCACACAAGCACATCATAATAAGTATATGGATAAGATGAGATTTAATCCAGACAATAATAATTGGTTTTAGATGAAGACGCACTCCCTTGACTGTCCAAGCACTGTATGGAAGATCAGATGGTGACTGGAATCAAAAGCACTTTTTACTTGATTAGGCTCTGAATGGAGAAGCCAGATCTTGCCTTTGTTATTCACACACCAGTGCTCTCCAGGATGACCTGCTATTCCACGGGAGGCTGACTGCTAGCTAAAATTTCTTTGAAAACTTTGTTGCAAAATAAAAGTGATTGAGTTCTGATGGTGACACTATGTGCTACCTACATTGCACCAGTTGCTGTAAATATCCAGGCCAAATTCAAACAGTTGATACAGATTACTAAAACCCTACTACCAATTTGGGACCAATTTCTTTGAAGGACTGATCTCACCCACATCAGCCTGCCTATATTCCTGGAGCAATGGCCAAAGCCTGACTTGCTTACCCTCCTGAGAACAATTTGTTGGCGATATGTGAGAGGACCTTTTTAGCTGCACTTCCATGTTTGTGAGAATAGTTTTTTGATGGATTCATTATGTGCTATCAAGTTGTTGTCGACTCTTAGCAATCACATATATAGATTTTCTCTATGACAATCTGTCCCTGACCTTGTCTTTCAGATCTTCCACTGGTGCATTCATCGCCATTGTAACTGAGTCCATCCATCTTGCTGCTGATTGTCCTCTTCTCTTTCTTTCCACCTTTCCCAGCATTAGAGCCCTCTTCAGAGTCTAGGGTCTTTGCATAATATATCTGAAGTAGGATAATTTGAGCCTCGTCATTTGTGCCTCCAGAGAGAACTCTGGATTGATTTGTTCGATGATCCATTTGTTTGTTTTCTTGGTTGTCCAGGTATTCTCAGGAATCTTCTTCAACACCAAAGTTCAAAACCATCAATACTCTTCCTATCTTGCTTCTTCAAAGTCCAACTTTCACTTCCATAGAGTGACACGGGGAATACCTTGGCTTGTACAATTCTGATATTTGTAGGTATAGACAAATCACAGCACAAATCACAGCATTTGAATATCTTTTCCAAAGACTTCAGAGCTGCTCTAACAAGTGCTAGTATGTGGCGTATTTCTTGACTACTTGTTCTTTTACTGTTGATTGTTGTTCCTCAAAGATAGAAGCTATCCACCACTTTAATATCTTCTTTGTCAGTTCTAAGGCTGGTTGTTCTACCTGTTGCCATTAGTTTGGTCTTCTTTATATTTAATTTTAGTCCCATTTTTTCACTATGCTCCTTGACTTTTATTACTAGAGCTTGCAAATCCTTTGCATTTTCAGCTATCAGGGTAATGTCATCAGCTTAGTGCAGGTTATTGCTATTTCTTCCTCCAGTTTTAAAACCATACTCATCTTCTTCCAATCCAGCTTCCCTTAATATATTCAGCATATAGTTTGAATAAATAAGGAGAGAGTATACAGCCTTGTAGTACTCCTTTGCCAACTTGGAGCCAGTCTGTTTTGCCATGTTTTGTCTGTACTATGGGTTCCTGACCTGAGTATAAGTTTCTCATGAGGACAATAAAATATTCTAGGATTCCCACTGTTTTGAGCACATTCCACAGCTTGATGTGATCAACACAATCAATGGCCCTTCTATAATCAATGGAGCACATAGTGACTTCTTTTTGGTATTCTTTTGGTTTATCAATTATCTAGCATGCATCAGCGATAATGTCTAGGGTTCCTTGGCCTTTTTTAAAACCAGCTTAAATGTCTGGCACCTCTTTATCTATGCAGGGCTCTAATCTGTGTTGAGCATTATTTTGCTAGCATGTGAAATTAAGGACATTGTATGATAGTTTGCACACTCTGTTAAGTCTCCTTTTTTGGTATTGGAATGTAGATTGACCTCTTCTAATCTGTTGGCCACTGTGCCATTCTCCAGTTTTGCTGGCATAGCTTGGTTAGAACCTTGACTGATTCTTCTTCAATTGCTGGCCATATTTCTGTGGGTATTCCATCAGTCCCTGTAGCCTTCTAACTAGGTTAATGACTGGAGTGCTGATCTGACTTCATCTTCTAGTACTAGAGGTTCTTGTAAGTAGGCCCTGACTATTACCCAGCAGACTTTTAAATGTTCTCTAAAGATACAATGGCTTACTATTGCCTTCTCTTAAATAAGGATTGTATTGGACTGCTGTATATATGAATTGATTTTAGTTGTAATTATTTACATGATGTTATACTTTTTTCCACAGCTGTATACTATTGCTTTAGTGTCATTACTAGTTTTAATTCATTATTAATTTATTATCATACTATTTTATTATTTGAAATTAAGCAGAAGGTTGTGTGTACAGAAGAATTTAATGCCAGGCTTTTAGCCTATAGGGAGGGATTACTGATACCAAGACATCTCTATGTAAAATAATGTTTGGTCGCCACAAAGCAGATATGAAGCAAACATTAAATCCCTTGCTTTGGGTGCAATCTCATAAATAGCTATGAGACTCTTGCAACCACCTCCAAGGAACCACTCCTAGGCATCATAGTATTGCTAGTGAGGAGGGAAAAGGAACAGTTAATATGTTGGAGGATAGTGCTGAGGAGAAAAGTAGCAGCCATGCATCCACATCTACGTTCACCCAACTTTACATTTGTTGTGCTGTCATCCAATTATTTACAGAAGCAGCTGTGTTTTGTTTAAGCAACAGACATAAGAATGTCAGGTTGCTAGAGCATTGGGCTTTAGTGGGGCAGACTGGGTTTCCTACAGAGCACAAATAAATGGGAGGCAATGCAACATTCCACCATAGAAAAGCAGTAATGAGATGTGATACTTATTTTAAAAATTTCATAGTTATGCAGCTGTTAAAATGACAAAGGTACAGCCAGATAATTGGTACTAATCTTAGCTCAATCCCAGCTGAACCTCTCAACCAGTCCACATCTATAACATAGGAACTGCAATGTCTTAGCATGTGAAAAATCAAGATTTTAAAGGGGACTGCACATACTTGAAATGCAAATAATAAGAAACAGTTCTGGAATATTATTTCATGTAGTACAGTTTATTATAACAGCAATATATACCCTTACTGGAGGACCACTTATCAGAGGACAGAAGTGAACCTCTAGAGTGCTATAGGCTTCACCTGACTTAGAAACAAGGGTTTAGGAGGGCCTTGAAACCATTAGACAAAGAAGGCAAAGTTCTGCCAAGTCCTAGGAGAGTGGTATATAACTTGAGGTCCCATGTAGCCTTCAAAACCTTGAGTGCCCAGAGCCATTCCTAAAGCTGAACATAGTATTTTTCAGTGAGACAAAACAACAATTATTAAATGTAGGTTATCATACCTGGGCTGCAAAAATCCAGACTCCCGCTACATGTCTGTAAAAAGTTAATGTTTTCTGTATCTTTTAAGGATGGACTTCTTAAATCTAAGCATCTATCTAACAAGGAACTGTGTAGCTCTATTAGTACTCCTAAATGTGATCTGTCATAAATTGATGACTCTAAGTTCTTACTGAATTTTCATAGTAACGAAAGCAAAGTGAAAATCATTGTCTGGTCAAAGTTCAGACAACAACCTTATGAGAGTTGTTGAAGTAAGGAGATTTATTTTTAGCTCTATATCCCACCTTTCATTCAGGAACTCCAAGTAGCATTACATAGTGCTCCCTCCTCCTATGTTCACCCATAACATGTGTAGAGATAGGTTGACTGAGTGTGAGTGACTGGTCCAAAGTAACTTAGAGAGTTTCCATGGCTAGAGGTAGACAATAACCTGGGTTGTTTCATTCCTAGTCCAACATGAGATGTCTTTGCTAATAATTATCGCTATCAGCAGGCCCTCATGCAAGCCCTTTAGGAACAAAGGATTCTTTGCTTTAAGAAATTTTGCCTAAATAAGTACAACTATTTATTTTGAATGGGCATCTATCATATCCAAATCTAGCTACATTTGGGAAGGAAAAGATGGTAGAAACAACAATTACAAAAAACTAAGCCTATGGAGCAGAAGCAATTCTATAGTAGTGAACATCAAGAAGCAAAATGCTTTTATAACTAGGCCCATAACCAGACCCAGAAACTTTTTAAAGGGTAAGATTATTCAGGGACTTACTTGATGATCATTACCATTCTCCAATAATCAAGGCCCTGCTGGCTTGGCATTCTCGTATTTATTTATTTATGTATTTATGTATGTATTTATTTATTTATGCTTATATGTCACTCCAATCCAGAAGGACTCTAAGAATCGTCAGCAAGTAGATTAAAATAATAAAACAATATAACAAAGGAGCACCTAACAATACCCTCCCCCTCAAAGACTATGGCCACTGGGGAACAATAAACATCCAAACACCATCCCGGGTGGGGGCTCCCAATTTATGCCAGATAGAATTGTGCAGAAGACTTCTTGGCCATAGCTGTCACCTTCTGGGAAAGGCTAATTTAACATGAAATCAATTTGATAATAGCACAAGGCTCAATTCGCTATTGTGTGGCATACACCTTCTTTTGGGAAAATAAGATGATAAACCATGTGATTTGGCATGACAGAACATGTCACGTTGTTTTTGAACACTGTTCTTAAAATATGGCTCTGGAACACTCAATAGCAGAATCTCACTTTTTCCAGGTCTAAACAATCTATGCATCCACAGCACTGGGAAATAAATAGGAATAGGAAATCAATAAGAAACTCCTTAATGACACAAATATACAGTATATAATGACTGAAGAGTAGTTCATAGTGGTTCATAGTGGCTTGATACACTTTGATCCACATTTGATGATTCATGGCCAAGCTGTGGGGAAGCCTGAAGGACTACTGTGGAATGTACAGTATATGGTGAGATGGATTAACCTTTTCTCCCACCTTTGCAATGCAGAGGAAAAGATGCTAGTTTCCCACAGATAGGAATTATTTTTATTAGGACCACTTTACAGCAGGGAAATTTAATTTACTTCTTCTCACACAGTGGCCCTGATCCAAGTTGGTAGCTATAAGGATTACACACAAAACACGACATGCAAATGCAAAGCATGTTATTAACTCTCAGAGATGAATATAAGAACTGAAAATATACAGAAGCCATGATGTTTGAGATGGTGTAAAATGATATGAGGATTCTGTCTGTGCATGCAAGACATCATTTAATGTCACAGTGATAAGCTCTGAACTATGAAAAAGAAAATGTTTCTGGGATGGGGACAAAAATGTGACCTCATGCAATACTTGGATAGTATATGTTTGCTAAAAAAAGGCTGCTGAGCAATTCCTTTTCTTCTGCTGTTCCTGTGCCCCAGAAAGAAATTATATCTGCTAATTCTCTATACGGTATACTTACTGTAGTGAAATGGTCCACAATCAGGAAATGCCCACCACATCATTAACATGCAAAGTGGACTAATACAATGCTTTCTAAGTGAGGTTGATATTGATGAATATTCAGAAACAACAGCTGGCTCAGAACGCAGAAGCAAGAGTATTGACTGATATCTGCTGCATTAACTCATCCTAAAGTGATTTCCATTAACTTCCAGCAGAAACCTAGGTTGATGTCCACCAAAGACAGGACCAGTTCATGGTGAATTTGAGATTAATGGTCTTTTTCCAGGTGGGCTCCTCTCTTCTCTTCTTGAGAGCTTGTGGGGCAAGGAAAGTGGCTGAAAATGTATGTACTGCTAATATTACTTTTCTGTTAATATTTTCATAATGTTTTGTGCATCATGACATTGCTGACTGCAGCTTTGGCTAGATTTTTAGTTGATTATATTTTTGTACTTTCAGGACTGCTTAGATAGAGTAGGATCAGGTTATTGTTTGATAGTTAATCATTGTCATTAGCTAACATGTACATTCCCTCTGTAGTTATCAAGAAGGGGACTTGAGTGAACAATATGATTGCAAGGAGAAGCAAGGGTGAGAACTAGAATTCGTTGTATCAGTACTGCTTTGTTTGATGTAGAAATTAAAACTATTGGTATGCTGTTAACTTTGCTGCCTGATGGATTGAACACAAAGAAATCTATCCTGGATCGGAATAAAGTTCCATCAGATCCAGAACTTTGTTTTTCATGGTGCCTGTCAAATGTCTTGAGGAAGGCCACATGTGAGACATGAGACCAAATGCCTTCTTGAACTGTTGTTTTTCATGGATGACGTTTAGCCTCTCATTTTGGAGACAGTATGTTACCAGTGAAACTACATGGATTTATCTAACCCCCTATTAAACTGTTTAAGGTTAGCCATATATAGCCTCTGCTATATATGATTTCTGAACTCTTACTCTGAAGTCAAAGAATTAACTGAACAATTCTACTAATCTAACTCCTTTCATTTTGGAAGACGTACCCTTGACAGTAGCCATCAAATTGGCTAATGAGAGCTTTAATCATGGCATATAATCTGCCAGACAAATTAATGGTATCATTTACGCTTCAGTTAATCAAAAAGAGAATACATTAGATACTTTAGATTATTAAAGATATTTAAATGCATTAAAATGTTTATTATGAGCTACACTGACAAAAGCATAATATTTTAAATGTCTCGGCTAGCAGCCACAAACTGTATTTCAAGCATGCTTTAAAGATTTATATCCAGTTAAATGAAGGAAAACAGAATGGGCATAGAAGATTTGGGTCAACATCAACTGATTTTTAGAATATAATTGGGCGGGGGGGGGGGGCTTATCCTAAACTGCATTCTGGGCCTCCAAACTGTTCTGGCTGATATATAACCCCCACCCCCACCCCCCTCATTTGGGTTGTCTTTAAAACACAGGTTGTAGCTTATGAATAGGTAGGTATAATTCTCGCATGCCTTATGTGGAACTGAGGCTGGGTCTTCTTATCTGCCTGATTTTAACCATGCTGGCTTGGAGATTATTGAAACTTGACACACCTGGAAAGTACCAATTTGGCAACATTGTCCAACTATATAACTGATAGATTAAACAGCCTTCCAATGACCAGTAACAATAGGAAGACATTTCCAAATTTAGCTCAATGAAAACCTTTCCTTAACAAGCATAGCTCTCTTTTTAAGAAAACTGGCATGGCTTTAAAACAACTGCCTAAGCATGGAGTTTAATAAAATAGAAATTGGAATAATTTTGAAAAAAACAAACATGTCCCAATTACATTTTAATTCAGTTCCACAACCTACAATAATTCTTGAAATCCTAACACAGGAATGAGCAGTGTGTGATCTAACAACACAGTGAACTTCAAATCTTAGGAGCTTCAGTAAGAATGACCAATGGTGGAGGATAGTGGAAATTATAGTCCAGCAATAACTGAAGGATCACAGGTTGCCCACCCTCACCTAGAAGCTTCTCTAGTCATTGTGTATCTTCTGTAAATATGCACAAGAAGAGTCTCAATAAAGTTGTAATTCAAGCACTCAGAAAGTTAGCAAAATATGTAAACAGTAGCATGCAATAATGGACCTAAAAAGTATTGAAGCACCTTCTGACTGCTCATAAATCAAATCTATGAGGGGTAAAAAAGCACCCTGAAGAAAGACAGATGTAAAAATCTGTGTCCCAAGAAAATGACCTCATATACCAAAGCTATAGATGTCAATACACCATAGAAATATTTCTTTCTGTTCTTTCAAGGCACCTGTCTTTATACCTACCTGCCTGACAAGAGCCAGCTGCAATGAGATATAGAGGATAATTTGGTGGTCTTCGGGTGCCAAGTGATGAGCTCTGTAAAACACAAATATTAATGTAGCTTATGTAGCACTGCAAAAATTATCTACCCTAAATAAGGAGACTCAGGGACAGGTGAAAACTCTTATAGTCAACTACAAAGTAGTATCACCCATTTTAGTGATGTGAGAGGCTATTACATAGTAATACTTTGTTAAAACTTTACAAATTGCATCAGAAAAGTTATCTGATCTGAAAAGCCCATGTGGTAAAGTAGAAAACATTTAAATTTGGATAAAAAAGAACTGAGTTTCAGCACCCATTCAGCCATGGGGCAACTGTGGTATGTGAGAGCCAATTAATGTACATGGTTAAAACTCTAGCCTAGGGCTAGGAAGATTCAGGTTCAAGAGCCTATGAAGCTCTTTGAAATATATACAGTATCAGTCCTGCTGGATGGTTATTAAATTAAATGTGCTGTGAGAATTAAATGTGATGGTACCAGGGAGCTTATGGATGCTTACAAGTCCTAAAGGAAAGGGGAAATATCAGTGTGATGAACAAACAAACAAACAAATCACTTGAATATTAAAGCATAAAAAAGACCCCCAATAGATCAATCAAACAATTGTAATTGTTTCACACAAAAATTAATCTTCTGCAAAGTTCATAGGTAATATCTGAGGTCCCCCATTTTATTGGTTTTGCAGCTAGACTTGAATGGCACATTGCCTCAATATATGGATGTATCATGTAGCTGTCATAGCTATGATCTGTTGGTGGATTTATCCACCATGATGCCTACATCCCAAGAAGAAGAATGAAATCCCTCTGTAATAAAGGAATATTAGTGAATTAGATGCTATAATGTCAGGTTCAATTTCTTGTGCTGTGACTGCATGGATAAATGTCTACCATCTTGACCTGTCTGGAGTAATAATGCTTAGCTCTTTCAAGGATATTCTGGTAATCTCTTTGTTCCTGTCAATCAGACTTATCCATTGGCTTCCAGTTGTACTTCCCTCAACCTTGCCAAGGATAATTTTAAAAAGTATGAAAAAGTATGTGAATTTCTGCTTACTGATCATCATTTCAAGGAAACAGTCATTTTTTCTGTGGTCCAGGACTGATTGATTGGCTTTTATTGCAATCCATGGTACTCTAAGTAATTGTCTCCAAACTCATAATTCAAAGGTGGATTTTTTCTAGATAGTTGGGAGGGGTTTTTTGGTAATTTTGTATAATGTGTGTGTATGTGTGTATGTGTATGCATCTTCTTTCATCCTTTATCCGTATTCACCTTCCACCCTGCCACTGAAACTGTTTAAATTATTGTGATTTTTGTTGCTGTTGAAATGTACTTATGTTTCATTATTTAATTGATCAATGTTTTCCTCCCTCAGATTAATTTCCTCCAGGACAACATCAATCTTGATATATTCTTAAACTCCCCCCAAAACAAAACTGTCTAGCACTTTTCACTTTTTCAGCTTTAAGTTCACTAGGCATGCTTGTTGGCATTACAGTTGTCATCTTAATATTTAACATTAACCTTGTTTTTTTCACTGTCCATTTTTATTTTCATAATGAACTCTTTCAAGTCTCTTTTGCTTTAGTTAACAAAATGGCCACCAACATATCTCACATTATTATTCCAGTTGTCATGTCTTCCAATCTGCCATACTTATGATTGCTGTATAAGTTAAAGAGATGTGGGAGAATATATTTCCTTCTTTCATTATTTTCTCTATTGGGAACTACTCTGTTTCTCCAAATTCTGTTTTTACAGTAGCTTCTTATTCACTATAAAGATTCCATGGAAGAATAATCAAATGTCCTAGTACACCAATTAGCCTTAATATGGTCCATGTTCTAGTATGATCTAAATAATCAGTCTTTGTTGTAGTTAATAAAACAAAGATAAAACTCTTCTTGTATTCTCTTTTTTTAAATAAGAACTTTATTAAGTTATAAAAAGCATAAAGATAAAAGCAAACAAGAACTAATAATAAAGGAGAAAAGTAGAGAACAAGAGTTAGAAATAAAGAAAGAATACAAAAGTGACAGAAAATAAAAGGGAAAAAAGGAAAAATTACAAAAAGAATGACTTCCAACTTCTTATACAGCAGATAAATCATATAATGACCTCTTACTTTAAAAGAACTCTTCTTGTATTCTCATGCTGTCTCCATTATCCATTTTATATTAGCTATCTAATGACATATCTCTCTTCCTTTTCCAAAACTTGCCTGTTCATCTGGCAATTTCTCCTCCATAAGGTGCTCTATTCTTACAAGAACTTAAGCAAAACTTTCTTTGATAAATTGTGTGACAATGGTTCAGTAATTTGCACAACCTGTTCCATCTTTCTTCTGTAGTATATACTGAATGTTTCTAATTACACAGTCTTATATCTGTTGGCATAAAGTTTTTGGTATTCACTGCCTCTGCCTCTGCTCCTGCAAATTTAAAGAGTCCAATGGGTATTTAGTACACACCTGCAACTTTCATGTTTGACAGCCAGTCCACTGGTTAGTTTAGGTGAGATTTCAACTGGTTTGAGGTGAGCCATCATCAATAGCTGTGGGATGCTATAGTGGAGGTTTTTATTTGCTGTTTAAAAGCTGGGAAGCTCAAACAGAACCCCAGTGAGACAGAGGTGCTGTTCCTAAGTAAACAATCTCACCTTTTCACCATTCCTAGTTTAGCTCTAGATGGAGTCATACTATCCTTGAAGAAGCAGGTCTGTGATTTGGGGATTCTCCTGGACTCACAGCTCCAACTGTGAGCTGTGGCCTTTGCCCAGCTTAGCTGGTGCACCAGTTGTGGCCCTTTGGGGACAAACAGACCCTTATAACAGTGAGACATGTCCTGATTGCCATGTGTTTAGACTGTAATATGCTCTAAAAGGGACTGCTTTTGAACACCATTTAGAAATTTAATTGGTCCAGAATGTGATCTGATGGGAGTATGCTACTGATGGGAGTATGTGATTTCAGCAATATAACACCTGTGTTGCAATTGCTGCCTTGATTACTAATAGACTTCTAGGTCCAATTTAAAGTGATGGTACCTGGCCTATCTCTTGCTTACCTTTCGGAACAGCTGTTCTGACTCAAACCAGTGCACCCTCTGAGGTCTTTCACAGAAGAGATGCTTAGGCTCCCCACACAACAAATGTCACCAGGATGGGAGTCCATCCTTCTCAATGGTAGCCCCAATATCATGAAACAGCTTAACTCTGGTTGGCTGCTACCTTATTGATTTTTCAGAAGGCCTTGAAGACAGTTTTCTCCTGAGAAGCATTTGGTCACTTGTGATGGTGGTAAGTTACTTTTTTGGCCTTGCTTTTTGCTCTTTTTTATGCTGGTGCTGTTTTTTACATTTGTAGCTGTGGATTCTATGGAAGATTGGAATGGAATGTGCCTTTATGCTTAACTGGTTGCATTTTTGTTTCTTGTAAGCCATCTTAAGTTGATTTGATTGGATGGTATGTATGTGTACCTATGTATGTATACATGTTTCCTGTCATGCCTTATCTTTTAGTAGAATCAGTTCCTGAATATATTCTTTGCTACAAATGTTTGTTATTCTATGACCTTGTTTGTAAAGGGATCGGTATAATTTTTCCTTCTTTAAACATCATTTTCTCCATCAGATCTCTTTGAAGTTTACTCATTTCCACATTAACTATACATTTTCCAGTGAACAATATCTTCTATTTCCCTTTTCTTGTTACATTATTCTATTTACTGATGTTTTGACTTGAGATACCTTTCCCTGTGCTCTCTTGCTTGACAGTGGAAATCCATGTTCGGTCATCTTTGTCCTTCATTTTGTCCAAGGCTTTCTTCTGTCTTTTCCAGTTACCATGACAGTTTGTTGGGAAAGCCACTTGGATCTTTTCTTCCTTGAAATGTTGGCAATATTTTTTCCCACTACATAATATTTCCCATCTCTTTCTGTAGTTCATCATATTCTCTTTTACTTAAGTTAAGCATACTAAATGCATTCCTTACCTTGATCTTAGTTTCAGGTTCTATGTTCTCCAAGTCACATTTTACTGATGCATCTACTCTTTTTAATTTTCTAACTTTAGTCCTCCTAATCAGCAGCTCTTATTTGGGCTGTTTGTGTGTGTGTGTGAGCCTTCCCATGTAGACCAGATAGGAAACACAACCAGGTGACCTAATTCTACTTTATTGTAAGGCTACATTAAGAATCTTGCAAGTCTGAAAGTACAAATCTCCTGCCATCTCTTTTACCACCTGAGAAGTTAGAAAGGGTCCTTTCTGAGTCTCTTTCTCTTCCCATTATGCAGCTGTGGGATATGCCCTCTCTTATCTGGTTGTTCCTTAGGCAGCATCTCTTCCTTCTGTCTCCCAAGGTCATTCCCACATACCATTACGTGTGTGTGTGCGCCTTCAAGTCAATGTTGACTCCTGACTACTGTCTGGACAAGTCCCTGCAGCATTCTTGGCAAGATTTTGGACGTGGTTTGCCATTGCCTCCTTCCTAGGGCTGAGAGACAGTAACCAGCATGCTGGAGCTATCAGCAGGAGAATCAAGGACAAAATTCAAATAAATATCTTACTTTTACTGGAGATACAAGAAGTCCTAATAACAAAGAGAGCTATTGCACTATCTAGCAATCCAGCCTGTAGACATACTAGCCTTGGGGTTTCAATGTCTTCCTCCTATACTTCTTGCTGCTCAGTTCTTTGCCTTGGATATGGAAGGCACCTACAGCATGTTCTGAGAAAAGTCTGTCTCTCTCTGTGTGAATCTGCCAAGACTGAAGACAAGGAGTCTAAGATGTCCGTCTTAAACTTTTTGCCTTAGCAGATTCAGAGAGCAACTTCAAGGCCATCTTCCTCTTTTATTGTAATTTTAAACTGGATTTGGATGAGCAGCCTGTCATACAGAGTTCTCTATTACCCCTCCCTCCAGCACAGTTAAAAAGAGAAGTGGAGCTACAATGCAAAGACCATTCGATAGCAAATAATTTTTGGTTCCTCACATAAATATTTCTTTTTCTTGCTATGATTCTGGTCCTAATATAAGGTTGTTCTCAAGAAGTGGTGAGGAGGGAGGAGACTTCCTTAATCTACAATAGCAAAAGAGGAGGCTCTGCAGTTGTCATTGGAATGATAAATATGTGTCTTTAAAGCCACAATAGTATCCTGGTAACAAAAACATAAACTCTGGACATGCCACAAGGAAGAAGGGGTGAGGCTGGGCAGGCTTGAACAAGTTCAAGATAGCAGCTAGTAGAAAATGTGTACAAATATTCTAGTCCTTCATGTTTTAAACAGAGAGATGCTCAGCTCAGGCCTTCAATAATATACCAGTTGGATGCCAATTGGCAGGCAAATTATAGTCAGAATTAAATCTTTGACTAAGACAGAGAAGGAGGCAATGCAGTTCAAAACTTCAAATGCCTTTGATGATATTGCTTTGAGCAATTTGGAATGAGTGCATTCATATTATGATACTCCTCTCCTGATATTAAAGAGAACGTTTGATTTAAGAAATCTGAAAGAAACCCAATTTTTAACTGGATGAATAAGAACTGATTACTATTAGGTTCATGATAGGGTCAAGTGTTTGCAGCTTTCAACAACTGTGTAAAGCAAGAAATGTCAACAGGTGCATTTTTTTCTACCCTAGAGCAGCATTATACAAACAAACAACATCTGCAAAAATTATATTTTTTTATACAACTACTGAAGGTACAAAAAGCATGTTGTCCTTCAGGTCAAACCTGGGGAATATTCTGACCATGAGGCAGGTTCAGCCTTCCTTTCTCTCTGTCCTGTTAAGACTTTATAAAAAGGTTTCCTTCTTGGCTTAGATTATTGGACTTAATGTATACTATTATGAAAAGCTGTGCTTTCCTTTGCTGTTTAGTTTTTTTTGCATAGAAGACCAACTATCCCTGTGTTTTTCTTGCCTTAAAGCTTTGAAAATACAGATAGTTCCCAAGACAACAAGGCTATTAGTTCAGACCTTAGAATCTCCAACAGATGAGTGTTATCTACAGATTATACTAATTTAATTTTTTAATTATCCCCATCAAAGCTCTTAGAAAAAATTACAGCTTCCTAAAAAGAAAAAGAAAAAAAACAAGGCAGATATTCAAAACATGTATGTACACACCCATCATACTGAACATTCCCCTTTCTCTAACATTGGAAGCCTGGCCATCAGGAAGAAAGCACAAATAAAAAGAATTCTTGTCATTTCTTAAATCCCTTTGTGGAACTAAGGAGAATGCAGATTCTACAAGTGTTGAGCAACTGGTAAGACTTCCTCCTTTAATTCCTCCATCAAATATGGCACAATTGAGAGGGCTCTCTTTGAGTTTGAAGACTGAAATGAAGGTAGTTTGAGGCATGCTGAGCTTCAGCCACTTAGTAGGTTAGAGATGACGCTAGCACCTATATTATCCCTGGAATAATGGAGCAGGTCAAGAGAATGTCTATGGTGCTCTTCTGTTGTGTCCTTGATTGGAACAGCAAAGTACAGTCAGGAGGCACGCAGTTGCTGTTAGGAACACATTAAATCCCTTAAACTTTGCCAAATAATTGGTCTCCTTAGCAAACTACAGTTTTTTAAACCAACTGATAACAGTTCCCCAAGGTTTCACACAAGAGTACTTCCCCAGTCAGATCTGAAGTTAGGGATGAAACTCATGCCCACTGAGGCTCTGTCCCATTCAAAACTGGGTTCAATAAACATCAAGTCAGATTAATTGTTTGGCTAGCCCCTCCAGTTTAATCAGGCTGGCACTGGCTCACCAGCACTTCAAGCAGAGGCCTGCTAGCTGGGGATGCAAGGTATGGACCTAGGATGTCCTACATGCAAACCATACACTCTGCCATGATCTATAGTTTCTCCCTAAAGAATTGTTCCTGGTCCTCTCTACCCAGGTTTTGTTTTGTTTTGTTTTTGCAGTATCAGGCTCTAAGGAATTAGCTATACCCAACTCTCAGAATAGCCTGACTTGGCATACAGTACTGTAAAACACTAGCCCATTAAACTGGGAGCCATAGAACCAGGGGAGAAAACTCAAAGACCACCTTGTCCAACCCCCTGACAATGCAGGAATGGACTGCTACAGAAGCTCTGGCAGGCAGCCATCCTGACTCTGCTTAAATGTTTTTCATGTAGGAAAGTCCATCTTCTGAGGCAGTTTTTTCCATTGCCAGTTGGCCTATATTGCTCAGCTATTCTGCCCAATGGTTAGTCAAAATTATGTGACTGACTTTCAAATATTTGAACATAGTTTTCTCTCACATCTTAATGGCCCTTTTCCCAGGCTAAATATGCTTCAGCCTTTCCTCATTGTTTTTGCTTATTCTGTCTGAGCAGATTCCAGCTTGTTGACACTCTTTTAAAAATATGGTATCTGGTTTAATTAGTGACATAAAGAAATCCACAACATGCCTGCACAACTGGTGTCCTATCAAGCCACAGGACAGCCAACAAGCTATGCAACTGTAATCTGTTAGGAGATTGATGGCTCCTTTTTTATACAGCTTAAGCAGGTAGCAAAACCAGGAAGCTTCTTCATGTATCCAAATAGTTCCTGTTGCTTTGGATGAATCTATCTTTTGGGGATTATGGAAGCTGAATAATAGACTACTGTCTTATAAGGTCTTAAATTAAGGAAACAAATGCTCAAGGAATTATTTTTATAAAGGAATATATTATGATATCTTAGTGCAAAATCAATTATGTGCGTGATGGAACAAAATGCTAATATTGGGAGGGGGCCACCTTTCAATGGTAGAATATAGACTTTCACAAAGAAGATCCCAGGTTCAATCTTTGGTCACTCCATTTCCTTCTTTCTAACCTGCCTTTCCTCAAATGCAGAACTTCCCTTAGCAGTGAAAGTGACAGATCACTGAAAAGCCCAGTGAATGAAGTTCCTTCATGGTGTCTTCTGGGAGATTTAATTGAAGAGTAAGAAGCTAGGGAAGCTCAGACTTCTGAAAAGTTTATTATATAGAACCAGGATACTAACATAACCCTTGGCCACTTCATAACTAAATAAATGCAAAAATACCACTCTCTACACTGGAAATTCTGAAATTCTTTCTTTGAACAAATTTTAAGTAGATCTTCTGTACTCACCCCAGGGAAATTATGCCTGTTTCATATGGCCTCAACTATTTATAAAACCACCATTCATCTCCAGCCAAGGTAATGCTTTTAATACTAACACAAAATTCTGCATCTGATAGGCATACATGTACTGTACTGGAATTCAGGACACAAGGAGCTACTTGAATTCTCCCAACACCCCCTGTTGGCTAAAGGTGGATATCAAAAGCATCCAAGATCCACTTCTAAGCTGAATTTAAGCTATCAAGGAAACAAGCCACAGTTTGTGGGAAAAGGTCAAAGGCTAAAAATACATGCAGTTTAAGAGTAATATAGGATGGTAATTATATCTAAATAGTACAGTAATGGAGATGTTACATTTGAGTCTAAGAATGTGTGCCACTAAAAGCCAACCCCCCTCCCTCCCCTGCCTCCCAAGAAGCTCTTCCCACCCTCCACGCTGGCTCAGAGACAAGGAGTAACTATGCTGATCAGTTCAGTAGGCAGAAATATGTCCTCTGGCTGTCAGAAAGGTATTCTTTGTAAACATTAAAAATCAAGATTTGGGAAAAGAAATCCTCAAAAGTTTGAATGTATTTAGAAGTGTTGTGTGAGTTTCAGATTAAAATGTAAAAACAAACAAATTTCTGCCAATTGGGATCTGGTTTCCTCCCCCCCCCCCCCCCCCCCCCAATGTTCTTCTCACCTTTCTAAAGTCTTAAGTGCTTTCTGATGCAAGTCATCTTGTGTGATTTTCAGGGTAGCTGCAAAACAAACAAAAATAAACATCAGGGTAAGCATTGTTGCAAACAGTACACCTGAATAGTTGAGAGCTCCTGATTCCTAAAAAGCTATAAAAACCGTCCCATATGGGTCTTCAAAATGCCATTTCCTTAAGAATGTCATGTCTTATGTTAAAAGACTTTTTCCTTCAAAAATCTTACTGAAAAAAGATTTCCTGCCTTATTTCCATGGTGTTTAGAAACTGATCTATCCAACTGCACCAGATATCATGATTCACTCTTTTCTTTTATAGAACCTCCAGGTAGTATCAGAACAGAAATCAAATGTCGTGATTGAGTTAGGGAATACCTCCTCTGAATGTGATTCTTCTGGATTTAGGTTTTTAAAATGTCCTCTCATTTTATCCCCACACAAATTATGTGAATCTCTTTAGTTTCGAAAGTGTAAGTGGCTCCAAAATCAGGCCAACTTCATGCCCTGAGAGAGGATTGTAATCTAGATCTCCCCAGTCCTAGTTAAAGAATCTATCCATTAAACATGCGCTTCTTCTCAGTCTTATTCCATAACCTCAGGTGGGCCTTTTTCAAATGGACTTTTTCAAAGATATGTCAGCCAAATGCAGAGCCTTCTCTTCTACAGCACCTTCTCTGTGGAATTATTTTCCAAATGAATGCCACCACTGTGGTTATGTGATGATAAACAGAAAACAAATCTAATACTTTTGTCTTTTTATTTTGCTAAATCTGGAGTGGGGGACGTGGGGGCATCATATTCATTCTTTCCTAGTACTTGGGCAGGTGGCTTTTGGTATTGCTAGTTTTATGCTTTTAAAGCTTATTTTTTTAGTGGTTCCATTGTAGCAAACTGACTTCAGGATCTTCTGAGTGAAGATATCTTCATCAACAGAATGCAGATAAATGACTCTCCCATTAAAATAAATTGTTCTTAGAATTTCTTTGTAGTTTTGACAGTCTAGTATTACAAGCTTTTTATGACTTAATAAAATGTTCAGTGGCTTTATATTTCCTAAATATACTGAGCTGCAGTTAGCATGCTTACTGTAATTACCATTGCTTGAACTAGGGTTAACATAAGTTAGCTGGACACAGAATTGTCCCCCTAAAACATTTACCTCACTTTACGTAATATGTCAACCATTTTCCAGAGACGGATTTCAAAAGATTATGTTGAATCTAGGCACTTCTGCACTGTCATCTGTGCAAAGCTGTTGGAAGGCTGCCTGAAAATGAAAGCTGAGGGACTGCACCTGCTGTCCCCTTGATGTAGAAGACGTGTCAAGAGTCTGATGCTTGAGAAAGAAGGGACAAAACTTTGCCAAAGGGTCAAAGAGTACAAGTGTCCTCTGGGGATGACAGAAACTCTTTTGGGATAGACCTTGGCTCCTGACCAGAGCATAAATGAGCAATGACAGAGGTAGGCTGAATGGCATCTTCGTTCATTCTTCTCTCCTGAAGATCCAGCTCAATCAGCTTTAGTTTCTCATGGAAACATCCCAGCCTCCACCACACAGAAATCAAACATAAATAAAGGAAGGAAGTTAGAATTGAAACTGCAAGCGCAATCAAGTCAGTGGCACCAAGTAGGGCAATAGGGAATTACAGATGTCTTTCTGTAGACAGTTGGGCAATGTGGGAGATGAAGAAGCAATCAAGAAGGAAGAAAAGAGTAAAGTTGGACTGCAGATGTTTCTTGTCACCTTGTGTCAAAATTAATTTCAGTGGGTCATTTAAAAAAAAAAATACTAGGGATTATCCATTATTTTGTCAAGCGTCTTCTTTTCCTCTGGCTTTATCAGTTACTTAATTTGCAGGAGTTAGGCAAAAGGCTCTTTCCTCACATCTGTCTTCATGCTAAGATAAATTTCATCTATATCTAAAAGATTTCACCCTTTTAGATATTAAAGCATAGGAATGATCTATTAACACAGATGTCACTATAATTGTCTATAGGCCAGGCCAAGATGAATGCAACATTAGCACTACAAAATTGTGGCTAAATATAGAATCACAATGCTGTTGTTTTTCCTATTCCCATTTCTTTTTTCCCTCTCTCTGGTAGAAAGTAATGTGGCTACTGTTCATTTTGGTTACAGAGAATCCAGAGATGCTCTTCAATCCTGCTTCAGAATACAGGTCTACTCTTTTGATCATGGCACCATCCTCACTCACTGCTCAATTACATAAAGGCCCTTGTAGGCCCTTAAGGATGCACCTCGTGGCTGTAACTGAAATAAGAACTCCTGGGCAGAAGTAGGTCAAATGGTTCCACACATCTTGTATTTCATTTTATGAGTAGGTCACAAGATAAATCTGGGTTCTGTCAGTAAATTATCTTAGTTTTACAGAGGATAATAATAAAAATAATAACAACAATAACAATCAAGTCAAATTACATTCATGTTTTTCAACAAGCCTTACACTAATATCTCTTGAGCAGAGTTCTTTCTTGTAATTTCACTTCACACATGTTTATTGCGGCACATATATGTAAAAAAAGCTAAATCCTATTTTAGTTCTCTGACACATATAATCAGAACATGCGTGTGATAGAAAACATATTTAAAACATAGACCTTAAAATAATGAAAAGTACACTACAAATGCAAGCTTGGATTTCCAGCTTAAGCTTATGTTGCACAAGGCTCCATAACTCCAGTGTGTGACATGGGAAATTGTGCACAACACTCATGTAGTATTATTTTTCAAAAATCATATTTTTGACTTTTGTTAGTAAGCAGTTCTTGCAATTAGAGGATCTGATAGGCTATAATATTAAAGGAGTTATGATTCTCTATTGTTTTCCCAATTTGGTGTCCTCAGGATGTTCTGTGTGCTAAACTGGTAATTCAAGAATTGTAGGCCCAATGTATCTGGAAGATACCAGATCAAGGAAATTTACTCCAGAGACCAAACCATTGGGTTCAAATAGTAAGCAAGGGCATTTTGATTAAATTGTGCTCAGTTACCAGTGATACTCACTGGTAATGTTCAGCCTCAGACAAGATACTTCTAAAAATGGAGATCATTATAAAGATAGATTCTTTGGGCTGCAAGAGCATTTTCTGCTCACATTAGCCAGAAGCAGAGTTTTTTCTTCAGTAAAGAGTTAACTCCAACTATTTTCCATGACTGGATGAATTTTAAACAATTCTTCCATTTCATTTTTCCAGCTTTCATTATCACAGTATGTGGCCTGTAAACTGAAATTGAAGTGCAGAGGACAGCAACAAAGATAGCTGGAGGTATGATAAAAATTGGACTATGTTTAGCCTGGAAAAAAAAAGAGGACTGAGAGGGGAGATAAAGGAAGTGTTCAGATACTAGAAGAACTGAAAAACTACTAGAAGAATATTAAAAGAGGGTGATGAAAGGTTTGCTCTCTGCTGTTCTGAGGCCAGGACTGTATCAAATATACCTATACAAGAGGGGAAATTTCAGTTAAATGTTAAAAGAAACTTCTGAGTGATAGAATCAATTCATCAAAGAGAAGCAAGTCTTATTTGTTAATGTAAGAGGCTAGACAAGTCACATTTGGCAGCCAAATATGGGATTTTAGTCCTGCTTTTCTACTCCAAACAGAAGATCCATCTAGAGTCTGTTGGACTGAGTGGCTATTATACATTTAATGAAATACATACATAAAATAAAATAACCTCAATGCCCACATCAGTTCTTTAATTCCATAAACTATGGAAATTAGAGCTTATCAACAGTGATTACTTATAACAACAAAACAGAACAGCCAGATACAGAGGGAATGTGTATGTCCAGATGTTGGACATAAACTATGGACATTCACCTATGTCCAGGTGAAAGGAATTAGCTTCCTCTGTCATTTATGACCACTGAGAGACATTTTGCTTTATTGTTTTTATATTGGTTTAGTAAGACTATGTCATGATGACTGCTTTTAGTTGCCTTAGGAGCAGAAAGGCATAATGTAAAGATTTGCATCAATAAAACAAATAGACTTTGTGATGCATATTGACAACATATTGCTGGACTAGACAACTATGGACCTACAAGTTAGTTCTTCCATTTCAATATTCTTAACATGTTTAATGTTCAAGTGCTTAAATTGCCTTATTTGAACAATAGCTGTGCAGATCACATCTGACAAATCAAAATATTACCATCAGTTGCTTGAAGGCTGTATGTCAGGCCTAATGCTAAAAAGCCCTTTGCTAGGAATTCTCCGGCATCTTCTCCCATGCCAACAACCATCTTGGCGAATCGTTCTCCTTCCTCCAGCTGAATTGATGAGAGAAAGGGAGAAACATTACAGGAAATGTCCTTTGCAAAATCTTAATAGAATATATAATTCTTTGGGATGCATTCAAGATTAGCAAGCATCAGAACTTCAAAATTATAAGATGGTACTATGCTTCCAGTTAATTGGGAAGACCTGACTTCTAAATCTCAATGCATGACAAGAACCTGACTTTTTCCAGCATGGTGCCCAGCTGCAACACACTGGAATCCTCCCAGGCGAAAGTCTACAGCAACCTACGACCATTGGTAACAGATTTAGCACTAATGCTGGCTCCAGATTTTGAGTATAAGAATCTGCCAAGTATGCGCCTACTACCACTGTTACAACTGTTCATATTGCTCTTTCCCGCATGTGTATGGCAGCCTGTTCTTTTGTCAGGTGGAGAATCAGCAAGCAAAAGACAGGTGCTGCTCCTTCCTTCCTTAGTTTGCTCCTCCTGCCCACTTTTAGACCAAAAGGAGTGGGTAAGTAGGCAGCAATGGTGAAGAGACAGAAGCTCTTGACCATGGATTCATTGCCGGGACACAGATCTAGTCACAGAAACATAGTTTAAAGAATCAGAGACAGATGGAACCATTGGGGAGGTAGAGAGACCCAGAAATGGATTAATAGAGACACAGAAGAAAGGGGGAGGGCAAAATGGGACAGATTGTTATCTAGGAGTTGCTGAGCCTAATCCATGGGCCACATAGCACGATCTTCAACTTTCTGTTAACTTCCAAACTGTGATGGAATGGCTTGGTAAAGGCCGCACTTGGGGAGATTGATTGATGTCAGGTTCAGCCCAAAGAACTCCACGAGACAGTACAGGTCTAGTTCAATAGCTTTTATTAGCTTTCACCCACAAGACAGAATCTTGCCAGACTGAATCTAAACTTCCCAAGCCAGCAAGCAAACACCGCAAATTCCTTAGGATGGTGCCAGTCTCATCCTCTTAACCTTCCCACGCTCCTGCTGGGGGCTAAGGAAATGCTTATCTCCCCGAGTGTGGCCTTCACCAAACCATTCCATCACACAGACAGACAACCATAAAAACCAAGCAGTACAACAGGCTCCCCTTCATGGATCACTGCCTTGTTGTGGCAAAGGGGCTTGTGTAACTCAGTGAAGCCATGAGCTATACCATGCAGGGCCACCCAAGATAGACAGGTCATGACAGAGAGTTCTGACAAAATGTGGTCCTCTGGAGAAGGAAATGGCAACCCACTCCAATATCCTTGCCAAGAAAATCCCATGGACAATGTCAAAAGGCTAAAAGATATGACGCTGGAAGATGAGCCCCTCAGGTCAGAAGGTGTCCAATATGCTACTGGGGAAGAGCAGAGGGCAATTCCAAGTAGCTCCAGAAAGAGTGAAGCGGCTGGACCAAAGCCGAAAGGACGTTCAGCTGTGGATGTATCTGGAAGCAAAAAGAAGGTCTGATGCTGTAAAGAACAATATTGTATGGGAACCTGGAATGTAAGATCTATGAACCAAGGCAAGCTGGATGCGGTCAAACATGAGATGACAAGATTGAACATCGACATCTTGGGAATCAGCGAATTAAAATGGATGGGAATGGTTGAATTTAATTCCGGTGACCATTATATCTACTACTGTGGGCAAGAAACCCCTAGAAGAAATGAAGTAGCACTCATAGTCAATAAGAGAGTGGGAAAGGAGGTAATAGGGTACAATCTCAAAAACGACAGAGTGCTCTCAGTGCAAATCCAAGGCATACCATTCAACATCACAGTAATCCAAGTCTATGCCCCAACCACTGATGCTGAAGAAGCTGAAGTTGACTAGTTCTATGAAGACCTACAACACCTTCTAGAACTAGCACCAAAAAAGATGTCCTTTTCATCATAGGGGATTGGAATGCTAAAGTAGGAAGTCAAGGAATAATTGGAATAACAGGCAAGTTTGGCCTTGGAGTACAAAATGAAGCAGGGCAAAGGCTGATAGAGTTCTGTCAAGAGACAAGCTGGTCATACCAAACGCTCTTTTCCAACAACACAAGAGACGACTCTACACATGGACATCACCAGATGGTCAATACTGAAACCAGATTGATTATATACTTTGCAGCCAAAGATGGAGAAGCTCTATACAGACAGCAAAAACAAGACCAGGAGCTGACTGTGGCTCAGATCATGAGCTTCTTACTGCAAAATTTAGGCTTAAATTGAAGATCGTAGGGAAAACCACTAGACCACTCAGGTATGACTTAGATCATATTCCTTGTGAGTACACAGTGAAGGTGATGAATAGATTTAGGGGATTAGATTTGGTAGACAGAGTGCCTGAAAAACTATGGACGGAGGTCTGTAACATTGTACAGGAGGCAGCAACTAAAACCATCCCAAAGAAAAAGAAATGCAAGAAAGCAAAATGGCTGCCTGATGAGGCTTTACAAATAGCTGTGGAAAGAAGGAATGAGAAAAGCAAGGGTGAAAGGGAAAGATATAACTAACTGAATGTAGATTTCCAGAGAATACCAAGAAGAGATAAGAAGGCTTTCTTAAATGAACAATGCAAAGAAATCAAGGAAAACAACAGAATGGGAAACATTAGAGATCTCTTCAAGAACATTGGAGATATCAAAGGAACATTTAGTGCAAAGATGGGCAAGATAAAGGACAAAAAAGGCAGGGATCTAACAGAAGCAGAAGAGATTAAGAAGAGGTGGCAAGAATACACAGAAGGACTATACAAGAAAGATCTTAATGTCCCTGATGTCCATGCTGGTGTGATCCCTGACCTTGAGCCAGACATCCTAGAGAGCGAAGTCAAGTGGGCCTTAGGAAGCATTACTAACAACAAAGCTAGTGGAGATTACAGTATTCCAGCTGAGTTATTTAAAATAATAAAAGATGATGCTGTTAAAGTGCTACACTCAATATGCCAGCAAGTTTGGAAAACACAACAGTGGCCATGGGATTGGAAAAGGACAGTTTACATTCCAATTCCAAAGAAGGGCAATGCCAAAGAATGCTCAAACTATCACACAATTGTGCTCATTTCACATGCTAGCAAGGTTATGCTCAAAATCCTACAAGCTAGGCTTCAGCAGTACGTGAACCAAGAACTACCAGATGTACAAACTGGGTTTTAAAGAGGCAGAGGAACTAGAGATCAAATTGCCAACATTTGCTGGATCATGGAGAAAGCACGAGAGTTCCAAAAAAAATATCTACTTCTGCTTCATTGACTATGCAAAACCTTTTGATTGTGTGGATCACAACAAACTCTAGCAAATTCTTAAAGAGATGGGGGTACCAGACCACCTTACCTGTCTCCTGAGAAATCTGTATGCGGGCCAAGAAGCAACAGTTAGAACCAGTCATGGAACAACCAATTGGTTCAAAATAGGGAAAGGAATACGACAAGGCTGTATACTGTCACCCTGCTTATTTAACCTAAATGCAGAGTACATCATGAGAAATGCCAGGCTGGAAGAATCACAAGCTGGAATTCAGATTGCAGGGAGAAACATCAACAACCTCAGATATGCAGATGATACCACCTTAATGGCAGAAAGTGAAGAAGAACTAAAGAGCCTCTTGATGAGGGTGAAAGAGGAGAGTGCAAAAGCTGGCTTGAAACTCAACATTAAAAAAACTAAGATCATGGCCTCTGAACCCATCAACTCCTGGCAAATAGAAGGGGTAGAAATAGAAGCAGTACCTTCATTTATTTGGGCTCCAAGATCACCGCAGATGGAGACTGCAGCCATGAAATTAAAAAATGCTTGCTCCTTGGGAGGAAAGCTATGGCAAACCTAGACAGTATATTAAAAAGCAGAGACATCATCTTGCCGACAAAGATCCGCATAATCAAAGCTATGGTTTTTCCAGTAGCAATGTATGGCTGTGAGAGCTGGACCATAAAGAAGGCTGACCACCGAAGAATTGATGCCTTTGAACTGTGGTGCTGGAGAAGACTCTTAAGAGTCCCCTGGACTGCTAGGAGGTCAAACCAGTCAATCTTAAAGGAAATCAACCCTGACTGCTCATTGGAAGGATTGATAATGAAGCTCAAGCTCAGATACTTTGGTCACCTAATGTGAAGAGAGGACTCTTTGGAAAAGACCCTGATGCTGGGAAAGATGGAAGGCAAAAGGAGAAGGGGACAGCAGAGGATGAAATGGTTAGATAGCATCATTGAAGCAATGATCATGAAACAGCAAACTCAGGGAGGCAGTGAAGGACAGGAAGGCCTTGTGCGATATGGTTCATGCGGTCATGAAGAGTCGGACACAACTTAACGACTGAACAACAATAACACAACAGGCTACTAGTTTTAGGCTGATGGTTCACATTAAACAGGTCAGGAGGAGGTGGAGGAGGAGATTTAGAGGCTGTCCAACTCCAGAATGAATCTGGGTGGCAGTTAAAACACAGAAAACAATAAAAAGAAATTCGTATGCATCCAGACAATTACACCCATATACCAAAAAACCCACAACTGATAGGGGCTTCACAAGCATCCTACCACAAGTTCTGGGAGAAGAGCCAGGTTTTTAAAGACTTCCAGAATATTATCTGGGTGGGAGCCAAATGGATTTCTGGGGTGGAGGTGGGGTATCATTCCAGAAGGCAGGTGGTGTGACAGAGAAGGCACACTTCCTGGGTCCCTATAGATGGCACTGTTTGATTGAGAGCACACCAACTCTGCCTGATCTTACTGGACAGGCAGAAACCCTAGGAGATAGGTGGTCCCTCAAACAACCGGGCCTTAATGACGATTAAAATGATGATAAACTTACAAGCTAAAAGGGCAGACTCTCAAAAGGGTATATTGGTGGATCTTTCAAAGTGTACGGTAGATTTGGGCAATTTGCAGATCTTGGTCTAATTTCAAATCCTACAACAAACGTTACATACAGTTCATTGATTAAATCTAGTCTTTCACCAGTAGCCTACTGATGGAAGGGAAGGGGAAGAGACAGCAAAGGAGGTAGTATCTGAAATAAAAGAAGTGGCAGAGAAATGGGAGATGTGGGTGGCAGAAATAGAGAAAAGTGTTGTCCACTCACTAGTCTGGCACCATCTTGCTGACCCCAAAGAGTGCCCCTAATATAGTTTCAATGTGAGAGGAAATGATGCAGACGGGAGCTGCAACATGCTTGGAGGACTGTGTCTGTGACACATTAGCACCCAGGACAGACTACAAGTCTTTGGTACCAATCATTAACTGTGTCAGTTGTGATACCTTTATCAAAATCTGGGCCACCTCTAGATGGCAACAACAAGATATGGAAAACTCTATCTCCTTGCTGTCATCTAGTCTTTTGCAGCCCAGATATGGTAATTCTAGCTGTAGGTGACCAACCAGGCAGTACAATTGATTAGGTTCTACTTCTCAGAGACGTTGATTAGCGACTCAGTTTTTCTTTTATGGTGTTAACTGGAAACTGAACCAGGTCAGACACAAATGTTTAAATAGTTTAAATCTCTCCACAGCCATGAACTCACTTGAGAGAAGCCATTTTTCTCAGTTTGTGTCCTGCCAGCTGCAATATGAGGAATAATTATAATAATGGACCTTGCAGGACTGTTGCAGGATAACTAAGCATTGGGTTTGTTTGTTTTTTTTTAAAAAAAGAAAGCTACAGTACTTTAAGATTTTCCAAGTAGTAATAGGATATGTGCCTAATAAAATTTATTTATTGCTAATAAAAGCTGTCATATGCCAAGGTGCCTAACCAAGCCTCTCTTTGACATTCTGTCTGAGACAGAAGAGGAAAGCAATGGTATTTGTGTGGGAAATTATTAGAGATAGGAAGATACGGTGGCAGTTGTGACCAAATGTTTGTGAGACAGGTTTAGTTATTGCTTGTGTTCCCAGAAGGACTGGAGGGGGAGCAGAGTTGCTTCCAATTCCATCACCATCAATAGTGACATTAATAGAAGAGGATGACCAACAAAAGGGATGATTTTTAAGTCTGAGAACACTAAGCTAGAAGAATATTCTAGGACAAGAACAACACTCGAGAGGACCTAAAAGGATCGGCTAACTCCAAGGATTCCTCAGCTGTCAGAAATAACAAGGACAAGCCTCCACGTCTCTCCTGGGTTGAAGGATGTGCACAGAAAAACACTCAGCAAGATATGCCAACAAACTATGTTCAGCCATTGCAAAATATAATAATCTGTATTCCCCACTGCCATCATTTTTGGTGAAAACCTCATTTTGTTAGCAGCCTACTGCTTGCGAACTATTTTTCCTGAAACAGAGGGAGGCTTTTTCCAGCTAACCATATTATCTTTTTGCAGATTTTTGAATGTAAGTTTGAGCTAAGCCTGCAGGCACACTGACAAGGAATAGGAACAGCAGGTGTTATCCCCTGGCAAGAGGCTGCCCAGCTGGTATTCAGCTGGCACATCTTGGCATGTTGTTTCTTTCTGTTGTGTTTTCCCACCCACCCCCTTTCCTTTAGGAGACCAAGGCCATGCATATTAAACTGCACTCTTTACATCTAAAAGAAACAAGCAAACAGTGTGAGTTTTCACCAATAGCAATTTAGTATTGCGGGGGAAAGATTAGGTGTCAGTCAGGAGCATTGGCATATCTACATTTTTGAAGGAAGTGGATATTTCTTAAAACTAGATAAACCAGAAGGGCAGTTTTAAAAAGGAGGTAAAAAGTAAAACCAAACACTCTTTTAACTGCTTGCACAATTCTAGAGGTTTAGGAATAGAAAGCGGAAGGTCATCTCATGCACTCCCACAGTCTCTGCCATGCCAAAAGACTCATAAAGAACAGTTTATGTATTGTATAGCAGCAAAATCCAGATTCATCACAGGTCTTTTCAAGCATCTGCTCGCCTATTCTTGACATTTTTGGATGTACACTTTAAAAAACTCTTCAGTAGATACCTAAAAATGTAATGCTTTATGTAATTTTAAGTAAGAAATATTGGAAGTTTGTCCAGGTGAGTCAGTCCCCATCATAAAAACAGGCTTTAACATTTCCAGTGTAACGTGAATATAAAAGCAAAGTTATAAACGTTTGAAAACTTTATGATTAATAATTAGAGGTTTTTTTTAAAAAAAATTCATGCTTAATTCAAATTAAGTTCTTCTGTAAACTCCTGGTAAATGATAGAGGCTGGACATTACAATGCTCCTATGGGCACTGCTAGGACTGCAGTATGGTTTTCATTACAGAGGGATATGAACTAACAATTTCTGTGCTGTCCTACATTAATCCAGATAGCAAGATCTGTAAAACAGACATTGGTTTTCACATATGTATCACTTGCTTGATCATGAGACTCTGATATAAAAACATGTCCCTACCCAAATGTGCATTGGAATGTATTTCCAAATATGAATAAGATCTATCTTAGTAGTAGTAGTAGCAGGGCAAGCTACTGTATATAAACAGGGAGCAAACCCCATACTCACTAGCACTGATGATGTTACCTAGCTGGGTAATGAAACTTCTGCAAGCAAACAACCAAGCTCAGAGAGCACCAAGGACTCCACGTAAGATCCACCTGCCCTGCATTGTTTTTAAACAGCCTTTCAAACTCCTAAAACTCTTGTAGTCACAACATATCTGAAGGTTACCAGACTAGAAAGGTTTTATCACAAACAAACAAACAAAAACAAAAAAACCCACCTGTCTTGAGTTTGGTCAGCATTGTGTTTCAGAAGGATGGAGCAAGGCCGATAAAGAATAATTTATCAATGGCCCCCTTGTCAGTTCATGTTACAAGCAAGATTTAAGCCAGGGCCTTCTTGTTTCATTGGAAAAGACTGCAGCTTTTGGGGAAGGAGAGGCATTTCAGCAGTAGAGCATAAGATTTGCAACTAGACAAAGGTCAGATTAATCTGATTAAACCACATGACCTTTCTCCTGAAACAATGGAGACCTTCTGCCAACCACTGGCAGCAATACTAGGTTAGAGGAACCTGTGATCTGTCCACATGGAAAGGGATTTTTTACCAGGATGCCTCAAAGGTATACAAACTGCCCCAGTACTTTTTCCAAATGTTCTATGCCTTCTTTACTTTCTCTTGGTCTTAAAATATACAGCTTCTTTGTGAATAAGTCTTTCTTTGTGGATTTGCTTAATCCAGCAGTTGGCTTTGTTGTAGAAACTGATTTCACTGCTAGCAGTGACTTATTGGTTCTTTTGTATCCTTTTACTTTGTTCAATTAGTAGTTTGATGGACCAGTAAAAGAAACTGCTAGACACTATTCTAGATACATTGCAATAATTAAAATAATATTTATTCCAAGAAATTTAAAATATATTCAGGTATCTCTTTCCAGTGAACAAGAAAGTAACCTGAAAAATATACATTAGATAAGGAAAAAACATGGATCTTCTTTCATTTATTTATAATATTCTGATGCCTACTCTTAGTTTTGTAGGTAATTGGCAATTACATTTCTAAATTTACTCCAAAACTAACAACATATTTATAGCTTGCTGGAAGTACACAGAATAAGTTATACTTTTAAGCTTTCTAAAAATGGGTGGCTTAGTATTTCATAACATAGCAATTGTTCATCTTCCATTAAATAGCTACATCAGATACCTAGTTTACACCTAGCTATTTACACTGCCATGTCAATGAAGAAATTATCTCTCTGGATTTCCACTGATGATGATCTCATTATTTTATCATTTTGTGCAATGAATGCATATTATTATAATTAAAGTATTTATTGTATTTTTTAAAAAATGTGTTCCAAAGTTGAAATACTATACTTTGCTGACCTCCTGATGAAAGACAGGAATCACAGAGTTCATAGCTTTTCTTCTTTTTACATAGCATCTAAATGATAAAATCATATGAGTGAATGACTAATGGCATACATATCTTTCTTCTGATGTATGTTTGGAGACATAGGATGAAATACTACAGTGTTAGCTTTGCTAACTGGCACTGCAGTCCAACTAGGTATTAAGTCCAAATGCATCTGAAGACACAAGACTGGAGAAAGTCTCTGTCAGCCTAGAACAGAAGCCTTAAAGTGCTCTTCAAAGAGCTCCTAGGAGGAGAAAAGGAAATGAGATTTTTTCTTCTCCAATCTTTGTAATTTCCTCCCTTTATACACTAAGGCTGCAATGCTACAAGTTGCTACAAATGAAAAATAAATCTCACTGAACTCAATTGTCTAGGAATGCCGGGGTGGGGGTGGGGGTGCTACAGCTTCTCTATCTTGATCCAAATGAATAGGTGTCATTCAGTATTATAGGGAAAAATAACGCACTACATTTTGGAAAAGATAATGATGTTGCAGCACTGCTGCAAACTGCATTCGGCCTCAGTACACATATTGCAGCTGTACATTTGAAAGAGGTACTTCCACCATGAAAGATTCAAACACAGCACTTTTTTTCCAATTGCTGAAGCAGCCACATCTCTTGCAAGATTCACATAGTTATTCTGAAAGTTGTTCCTGGCTATCTTTACGTACAGGTGTATTCAGAGGCACTTCTCTGGGTATAAAGAGAAGCCAAATATCTGTGGAAGCACATGCATGCAGAGACAGCCAAGAAGAGATTCCATTACAGAGCTTGTTGAGCACTTTTAGAAGGCAACTGAAATCTGTTTTCTTTGAGCACAGTTTTAATGAAGTTGGCCAATGTTTGTTTAGTCTTTTTCCTGGATACTTTCTGAATCTGCCTTTCTATTATTATCATTTGTTGTGGTTTGATTTAATACTAAATCTGTGGTAAGCCATGGTCTGGGCTCAATTTTAGGTGGAAGAGCACAATATAAATGATTTTATAGAAAAGACATAAATGCCTTGGGGATTCCATTAGACTGATGACAAAAGAGCACCCATCCAAACTAGACATGTATTTGGAGCATAGGCCCTCCATAGATCACATTTAATAGCTACAAGTACAATAGATGTAACTAAACTTTGACACTAGTAGTAGTATAAGTCCTACAAGTTTAGAGCTAAACCCTGTAGTATCCAACAGGGCCAGCTGCTGTCAAGTATTCACAGAACTGCATCCCAAATATTAAAACCCCCTTCTATAAATTTCTCCTGTTGTGCACATATATTTACTTAGTGATAGCTGCATTAATTAATCGGGTTATCAGTGCAATCAAATGAATGCTTCATTCATTACAAAATTAAGTGTAGATTTTTAAAGGAACCTGGGAGCTTTACGTTAGTGACATTTCTGAAAAGAATATGCACAGATCAACTAAATGGAAATGACCAAACAGTATCTCAGGATCCATCTGTGGCATTCTGATTGCTTGAAAGGGTGGTATTCAATTACTAACTTTATGAAGAAAGGAGGGAAGAACTGTAGTATTACATGAAGTAAAACTATACCAGACTGGAAGTGATCTCCAATCCAAAAATTAGAACTACTACCTCACTATTCCGGAAGTCTTTAGTTGGAGACTCAGGGTATGTTTGCATTACGAATGAAGTTTCCCAACTTGAAAAGCCTACACTTCAAATCCAGCACTATAAACTATTAACTGTGTTACTATTACCCTTGGAATAAATCATTTGTCTGTGCTGATCAGTCAACAAAATGTGAGGTCTTGTTAAGTGCCCTCAAGGTTTGCCACCTGCATAACTTATCCTGTAATATTTATTTCAGACTGTTAATTATATAGTCAATCAATTAAAAGCAAGGAATTAATCAACCTCAAGTACTTAGTAATCTATTTTCCTTCTCTGCAGGTTACTCTTCTGATGCCATTTAATATTTTCAACAACACTTTATTGCTCCTCCTGTTGGAGGAGACTGATGGAGGGAGCAGCCCTTCGCTTACAGCAAACTGAAGGCCTGGCATTTGCATCTACACAGGCTGCAATTTCTCCCACTTGCCCCTCTTATTATGACTAAGGCTACATGTTAACGAGATTAAAATGCACAATAATAGTAACATCATCAGTAATATGTAATTTGTCTTCATGACAGTAAGTTTAAGCAAAAAAAAAAAAAAAGCCATCTGTAATTAATATTGATAGAATATATATATTTTTGTTATCTATTTTCAATACTCTAAGTTAACTAAATATTAGAATGTCAATAATCTTAAATTATATTGTATAAGTATCACTGTATCAAAATTAAAAAAAAGAGCCATCTGCTGGTAGGAATAAAACTAGTTTTCTCCAGGCAGCAGTCATATCTGTATTTAACTGAGAAAAAGTCCCATTGTACTCTGTGGAATTTCTTTCTAAGTCAACATGCATGGATTTGGACTGCATAGTACCAGTGTAGTAATTAAGAAATAACAACTCATTGTTCCATTGGGGAAATTAGTTTCAACAAGCAATTCAAACTTTGGTTTATGACAAGTCTTTTGTTAAGCCCTTTTTTACCACCACCACCCCCAAAAATAACAGAGAAATGCATGTCAGGGACCCCTTGCAATAATCCAGGTCAGTTCTATATAATTGTGCAGCTGCTTTTGGTTTGCCCCCTCATCTTCCTTCTGTCTCTTCCTCTCTTTAAGCCACACTTGATTGCTGCTGTCAATGCAGCACCTAATGCATTATGTAAGAAGCACTGCACCAGCTTACTTACCCAGTGCAGAGGTCCAATGCAGACCTTGGCAGCCAGGAGAGGGACAGTGGGATCTGCAGGACGTAGCTTTGCACATTCTCTGAGCACTGAGACAGCATGAGCAGACTGAACAAGGCAGGCAGGAGAAACAAGAGGGAAAGGATAAGATGGTTAGATAATGAGCTATAAGATATACAAAGGTTATTTGTGCCAAATATTGCCTCTCCGAGATGAAGTATTTTTGTTGCATGAATACTGAGACTTAGATTTATTCCCAAAGTACATCTTTTGTTTTAGAAGTCTTCTCGCCTCTTGACCGCTACATCTGTGGGTGTCCAGATCAGGTATGGTTTTTGAAAAGCATGAAGTGAGCATTCTGCATCTGTTCAGAGATGTCTCTGTATTATATTATTAGCTCTGTTTCATAGAAGGCCCCTAACAAAGGAAGAGCTTCAGTTCTATGGAAAAGCATTGGAAATATATAGGATTTCTGCAATATCTGTTTACGTATAAATATAAATGTTGAGAGGGAAAGAACAGATAGGAATCCTAACAAGTTACAACCTGGAGTTAACATGTAAAACAGTATTTAGGTCCTAGACTCAAGGAAGAGAAGCATGATCTATAGGAATGTCCCCAGAGTACGGTTAACAAGTCAAGAGGGTGTCCATGATGATGCAAATGAAGCTCCACCTGTTTTTTAATATGCATTGCTGTCTTATGTGCATCGCAATGCACATTAAAAAACAGGTGAAGCTTTGATTGCACCACCACAACTGCCATGTTGATTTGTCTGACCATACCTTGAGGACACTCTGGTGATCTAGGCAGACATCACCCAAGAAGTAGACATCTACACTCATAAACACACCCACACCCATAGAGCTCCCTCTTTGAGCTAAGTGCCACTTTCAGAATAGTTCCTCTCTTGCTGGATGTGGTGCAACTCTGCCAAACATTTTCTTTAAAAGTAGGAAGTCCTCTTTCATTTGTAGCCATGAATTTATAGTATTGACATCTCAGTAGATAAGAGAATGGACTCATAAGTGAAAGGCAGCAAGTAAAAGAACCCGACAATCTTTAAAACGTCTGACAGTAAAGTACAAGAAAGGTGACACGGTGAACTTTATGGCAAAGGATTACTTGGCACAAAGGACCAGATACCAGATGCTGTCCTGTCTTACACATTTTGAAAAAAGCAGACTTTTAGAGTATTAGACTGTATATCAGTGAACTGTCAGAAATTATTTGTACTATATACCAGTAAATGTCATAAATGATTTCCTTGGTAGCTTATCAGTATGCCATAATAAACATTACTATTGATTCTAAACAAGCAAAATTACTGCTATTATGACACATGTTTATTTTATGTTAGCCACAGTCACCAAAGCAACTGTAGGGGATATACAAGAAAATAGGGATTAAAAGCAGAAATACAACACTAAGAAACAGATACAGGAGATCATGTCACAGAAGAAAATTACCATTTAAAAAGCAATCACCGTGTGGGTTATTACTCTCTCCCAGTGCCTGCCAAAAAAGCCATGTCTTTGTGGCTCTTCTGAAGGTCATTAGGGTCAGGGCTATAAGGATTGAAGGAGGGCTGCTGTTCCAAAGGGCAGGAGCAGCCACAGAAAAAACATCTCTTTTGGATCCTGCAAAACAGTATCACTTCATAGTTGGGATCTGGACTGTACTGATCCTGCTAGATCTTACTGGCTGGGCAACAACCACTGGAGAAAGGTAGTCCCATAGGTAGTCAGGTCCCAAACCATGCAGTGTTTGTTAGGAGTTATTCAATGTTTAGATAAAGCTTTGTTGTTTAGACTGGAATTGCAGGTCATGTGCAACTTGTTATTGTGATTGTGCACGTATACTGCTATTTACTGCCACCTATTGGCGTGTGTATGCTAGTTATTCAAGGAGTGGCAATATAATGGGAGGATTATATGCCCAGCCTCTCAGTAGAGTTTTAGCCACCATGTAGTTAGTTTTTATGGGTTATGTAGTTGTAACTAATGGGATGCTAGTGGGAGCCAATACTTTATTCATGCTGATGTGTATTTTTCCTGAGCACATTTTCTGGGAGTATTGCTGCACTCTGTACAACAGTGCTTTATAGGCGAATATTAGCACCTTGAACTACACGTGGAAGGAAGTGGTACCCAGTGCAGCTCATGAAGTAGAAGTATCACATGGATGAACTAAGGCATGTCCAAAACTACTCATACCACTGCATTCTGGACCACCTGTAGCTTCTAATTGGTCTTCAAGAGCAGCACCATCTAGAGCATATTGCAGTAATTCAAACAAGAAGTGACTACATCATGAGTAACCATGAGAAGGAATGAGCATAATTGGCAGACCAGAAGTATTTGTGCAAAGGCCCTCCTGGCTACAGCAGCCAGTTGCTCTTCAAACAATTGCTGAAAGTCCAAGAGAACCCCCAGATCACCAGCAACAGGATATCTTTCTAGTCAGTCTTGCTAGGGTTGAGCCCAAGTCTGTTCTTCCCCACCCAGACCCCAACAGCCCCCAGGCACAAGGACAGGGCCTTGACAGTTTCACCAACCTAGGCTTGATATATACAGCTGTGCATCATCTGCATATTGATGCTCCCTGTCAAAGGACCTTGTCTTCCAGCCTCATGTAGATATTAAATAGGATTGGGGAGAATGTCAAGCCACAAGAAATCCACAAAGCAAGGGCCTTTGGGCTCAAGCTCTCCTTCCTCTACCAACACCAACTGAAACCAATCCTGATGAAAGGAAGAGAACCAGCACCCCTCAACCCCAACTCCCAGAGTTTGCTCAAAAGGATACAATGATCAATGGTATCAAAAGCTGCTAAGTAATCAAGTAGGAATCAGGAACTGGGCTTGCAGCTGAGGGGTGGGTGGGAGCTGCACAGTGAAACAGGAGAGGCTGCTTCACTGTGTCATTCTTTTCTACCATACGTATTAGCTGTCTTATACTCAGAGGAACCACTTGACAGCTGATGCTAAAGATGTCTGCTAAATCAGTCTTTACTGGGCAACCCTCCAACCCATTATCTACCAGCTTGTTTTGAAATACTTTTGGTATGCTAAGACCCTGTACTGTACATCTCCCTTACCCCACCAATCAAAAATGTGTGGCTGCAGGTACCAAGCAGTCAGTGCATGTCCCCTGTTCTTTTGCCCTCTGGAAAGGAAGAAAGTATGGGGTTCAAGGCAGAGGAAGGGGTATGGGCAGTCCCAGATAAGTAACTGATGAGGGATTCATCTTGTTCCCTCTGATATACCTGAATGTGTGCCACCCAGCAACATGGGAAGTTCAGCAGAGTGTCCTTACCCTTAAGCTGTTACTGGTCAAGGGAGAAACACTACTTTAAAACTGGAACAACTAAGGACAACTTAAACCTGTCTCAGTCATGGACTGAGGATAAAATGAAGGCATCATCATGGGCACACTGCAGAGTAAAAGAGATTGCCAGGACCTTTTCATACTGTGCTTTGATATAAGTAGGAAAAGGCCTTTGGGAACAAGGAAATTGGCAAAGGCAGCCAAAATGTGCCTATCCTTGATACAAATGACATCTGTGATAATAATGGAGGGAGAAGTGGGATGTGCCAGAAAAAAAGGCAGGGTGAATGATGCCATTCTTAAATCTAATTGTTTCTTTCCCTTCCCACTCTCTCTGTTATCTAGCCTACATCATATCACAACAACCCCCTGCCCCACAAATCTGAACGTTCAGTATGTTCAACCTTCATTGGGCTGGTTTGAAGGCTTTCTTAAGAACTTTTCCCTATTTTTCGGTGGGGAGGAAGAGGTCTGCAGTTTTGGAGTTCCTTATCCTTATGCTTCTATTTTTCTGTTTTGTGGGTGAGGGAATCTATTTTCAGCTACCTAAGCCATGGCATGCCCAGTCTGAGCTTCAGGAATAAAGGAAACAATATGGGAGTTACACTTTTTATGTTTAAATCAACATGAGGAAGCTGTTTTTAATGGGCTTCTGTGATACTGAATTCCAACTGTACTGATCAGTATGTGTACATGTGTGTAATATACGTGCATATGATCTTGTCTGATACTAAAATGAGTGAGAGACGATGAATAATCATATAAGAGCTATATATTAGAATAACAGTGGAGTATACACTATTTGTGTAGGGTCTAAATAATCAGATAATTAAAATGTTTGTATTCCTCAGTCAGACTGTGGGTGGAAAGTGCATTGTTTGCAAGGTTCACTGCAAGATAGTAATAATTAGACTTATTAGTGATTAGACTTTAAACCACAGAAGAATTTCAATACAAATTTTCTATCTAGATACGGCTTCCATATTTGGATCCCCCTGATTAATGCAGGTATGGATATATACCAATTCATTTGTAAAATCAAACATACCTCTCCATTTTGGATTGCAATGTTTGCTCTTAATTTGCCACATCCCATCTGAAATTTCTTCTTCCACATCAGTTGAAAAGGGAAAAGTGACATCACTTGTAACAAGGGTTTTGTTTTTTTTTTAAAGCAAGAAGTCTGCTGGATCTGACAAAAAGTCTACTGGCAAAAAGGCCAGCATCCCATAGTAGCTAACAAGATGGTTCTATTAAGACACAAGTAGGTCATGTGGGCAAGAGCCATTTCCCACAATTAAGCTTCAAAAACTAGTATTCAGAGACATATTGCCTTTGATTCTGAGGACATCATAAGGTCATTGTTAATAGTAGCCATTATAGCAATATGCTACCCCCAGAGGCATGACTCAAAATGTTCTTGGCTAGGAAATCTGGAAGTTATAGTCCACGAAATTCAGAAGACACTAGGTCAAGGAAGACGGGAATAAATATATGTATGTTGATTATACACACCTCATTATAATCTCATATTTTGGTGTTCTTCACCTGTTACACTTCAATGTCAATATGGTTTTGGTACAGATTTGCCACTATATCTAGCTGATGGGAGCAAACAAAATTGCCAGTGAATCAATTTTAATGCTGTTTGCACAATTCTGAGGTAAACCCAATCCTGATATTCCATATTTTTTGTTCAACTCACAGGCTATAATCCAGGCACTGCAGCAACAGCCTCAGTTGGATCACAATGATTTTGCTGAATTTTTCAGGCAACTTTGGAAATTTCCATGTGCTGCATAGCTTTGAAGAATAATCTCTCTCTCCATTATACTTGTCCCTACACTCCTTGCAAAAATATTGACCCACAGAGTATCCCCTGGTTAGCTGACCTTTGTATATCTGTTGGTTCAAGATTTGATTACAATCTTAACTTCTTTTCCTGCTTGTGCTATTTAAGGAGCTTTCTAAAACCTTTGCATCCTTCAGGGCTCCTGACTGCAATGCAAAGACAAATGTTTCTCCTTTTTTTTAGTGGTTACTTAGCAACCACACTAAGCTTTTGTAAGGGAAGTAACAGAAGGAGCCTCCCAAATCAAACCCAACCCTTGCTGCTGTGGCACTGGAATTACCACACACACACACACACACACACACACAGTTCTCTTTGATGGTCTAGAAGGCTTTGTACTGCTCTTGCAAAACTTTAAACATCAAGATAAAAAGATAGTTATGCACTGTAACCATATTTTTGAGCCATTTCAATTCTGCCATAGACATCCATGTTGATGATGATGATGATGATGATGATGATGATGATGATGATAAGAATATATATAGCTGATGCTTCCTCGGTATGTCAACCATGGCAAGGTTTGGGTGTATGGTCAGAGCTGGAGGAAGCAACCATTTCCTTTACCTGAAGGTCAGGTGTAGTCAACAGCATCCATGGGAAACCAAAATGATGCCAGAATGATGACACATAGACAGTGACATCAATTGCATCACCTCCCGTACATTCTTGTCTCCCAATGTCTGACACAAATATGCAAATCATCATCCCTGACTCTCTTTGCAGATGCCCTGCAGATACCTATGGCTACTAACAATACCTAACACCTGACTCTGTGTTCAGTTCACAAGCTGACTATAGAACTGATTTTGAACTGCAGACATCACGCCATAAACTACCTAGCTTTTTTTTTTTTTTTTTTACATTTTCTTGCTTCTTCACTATCTTAGGGGTTTTGGAGTAGCACCTTCCCTGTTGAAGAGCTTGTGAGAACTCAAAAATCTGTAAACCTTTTTCTGTTACTGTAGTTGGTCCTAATAACAGCATTAACCAGCAATGGATGCTAGATTTACTTTAATGAAACAGTAATCTCTTTTCTTGCTTGCTCCTTGGGAGGAAAGCTATGGCAAACCTAGATAGCATATTAAAAAGCAGAGATGTCACCTTGCCGACAAAGATCCGCATAGTCAAAGCTATGGTTTTTCCAGTAGTAATGTATGGCTGTGAGAGCTGGACCATAAAGAAGGCTGAGCGCCGAAGAATTGATGCCTTTGAACTGTGGTGCTGGAGAAGACTCTTAAGAGTCCCCTGGACTGCTAGGAGGTCAAACCAGTCAATCTTAAAGGAAATCAACCCTGATTGCTCATTGGAAGGATTGATAATGAAGCTCAAGCTCAGATACTTTGGTCACCTAATGCGAAGAGAGGACTCTTTGGAAAAGACCCTGATGCTGGGAAAGATTGAAGGCAAAAGGAGAAGAGGACGGCAGAGGATGAGATGGTTAGATAGCATCACTGAAGCAATGAGCATGAAATTGAGCAAACTCAGGGAGGCAGTGAAGGACAGGAAGGCCTGGCGCAATATGGTTCATGGGGTCACGAAGAGTCGGACACGACTTAACGACTGAACAACAACAACAATCTCTTTTCCTTTTCTGTGAGTAGTTGACTCTCTAAACTGGGGGCTAATACATTCAGATTTTTTTTTGCTAGTATTGTTGAAATATATCAGGACTTGACTGATAGGCACTAGAGTACTAGGCCAGTAATATAGTTCTCTACCAAAGTATGTTTCTCCACTATTCAGGAAGAGGGTGAAGCTTCAAAGGGAGGGGTGATGGCCAAGAGGGATGAAAGACTGGACCTGAGCTCCAGATTCTACAGCTATCCAAGGTCCTGCAGCTCTAGTTTGATTCTGCCTGTCTGATTAGCAATGTATAGACAAACTTTAGGACTATATGATCTTTCACTCTCTCTTTTTCTAGACTCAGATTTTCCAACAACAGAGCCTCTGTAGTTTGGGAGGATAATAGTGTCCCTCTTCTATAGACTTTAAAAAAAAATTTTATTGGTAAAGTCATTGACACATAAGCAAGACATATCTGGTTTGACCCACAGTGACTGTTCAGTTTCTGATTTGAATAAGGGGATATGAACTCAACTTTCCCTCCTCCAGGCCTAAAGCTGTATATAGTCTAGTTCTAAGCAGGAGTGACAAAGTTCAGGTCAATTTTATTTAATTATCAAATCAAATTAAATGGGTGGGGAGCTTGTGGCTTCCCAGATGTTGGTGGATTACAACACTCAGCATCCCATTGGCCACACTTTCTAGGACAGGAGCTTGAGTTCAGCAACATATGGAGAACCAGATTCCTTTCCCTGTTGTAATGAAATATTCAATGTAAGTATGTATGTATTTTGTGATTTTGAGTAATTCTTGACTCATGGAAACTGCCTGGACAAGTCCTTGCAGTTTTCTTGGCAACATTTTTGGAAATGGTTTGCTACTGCCTCCCTCCTAGCTGGCTTTGTGCCTAAGGTGGGACCAGAACTCACAATCTCCCGTTTCCAGCCTGATGCCTTAACCATTATACCAAACTGGCTGTCTCATTATATATACCTTTTCCATATTGGTTTTTTTTTTTTTTGTCTTCATTGCTTACCATTCCTTTCCCATGAATGTGGGTGTGCACACATCGACACTCCTGCCAGCAGCTAAGGAATAGACATCATGAAGCCGCTACAGCAAACTATCCATGAAAGCATATGCCATAATACAATTGTTAGTTTTTAAGGCTGTTGTTTTTGCAACAATCCGGTTGCAGTCTCTGAATACCAATACACTCTGTTCAAACTATATTAAACTGCAGTGGAGCTCCTCAATTTTGTATAACACTATTTTTTTTAATAAGGCCAGGAGCTGAAAGTGAAATAAACAGTGGCAATGGATTGCAGAGAAACCTCACAGTACCTTCTCTGTGGAATATTCTTTGCCAAAATTGTAGTGGTTTGGCAAACATCATTTAGGAACTGTTTGATTCTCTCACCCACACAAAGCCTCCAAATAACCAAGGTATCGGCAAGAGCAGAGCATCTATTTGCAAAGCCTCCTCTTCATGTTGCCCAGAAAATATTTCAGGAATCAGTTAAGTGAAGCTGTTTTCTTTGCTGTCTGTATTCGGAGACCTCTACAGAGAAGCAGCATGAGAACATACTGCAGATCATCAGACCCTGTGCTAATAATTAGAGTGGATTAATGCATAACATCAGTATGATACAAAAGCCTTGCTGGATGAGACCAAAGGCCTGTCTTATTCAGCACCTTTCCAATTAGATGCTCCTGGATAGGCCTCAAGCAGGACAGGTGAGTAAACCCACTATAATTCCCACACTGGTACTGGAACATGCTGCCATTCTCCTGAAGGTAATAGTTTCCTGAAGATAACAGGCATCTATAGTTGCCATCATGTTGCTACAAATAGCATTATCCTCCATGAATTTGTCCCATCCCATTTTAAAACTAAACTAAACTAAACTAAACTAAACTAAACTAAACTAAACTAAACTAAACTAAACTAAACTAAACTAAACTAAACTATCTCTGCGGCTATGTAGCTTAGTTATGCTCTGTGAGATTTTTCACCTTTTGTCTGTGAATCTCCCACCATTCCGTTTTACTGATGACCTTGGGTTCTAATATGATTAGAAAGAGGAAGAAAAACCTATTTGCTCATACCATGCATCATTTTATAAATGTCTATCATATCAGCTTTTACTCATCTTTGTCTCAAATGAAACAGCATCAGATATGTAATTTCTCTGTTGCAATGTCCAAGTTTAACATCCACAAATCGTGGAATGAATTAGAATGAGGAACAATTAAAACATTGTCAAATTGATGGGGTTGATGTTTTTAGAGAACAGTGGACCATGTGAGAAATATTCACTTCTGTTCTGCCTCCCCAGTTTCACGCCTCTCAGCAAGCTTTGCCCTTCCTGAGATCTTGCTGCCTGACAATCATACACAAAGTTGCAGGTTATCTGGGCTCTTCATCCCCTGAGCTGCCTTTCTTGTAGTCGTCCCCATTTTTCCTTCTTGCTAGCACCCTGTCCTCTCACACAGAGTTACCAGAATTTTTTTTAAAAAAAAAATGGTGCACCAAGGAGAAATCAGAAAAATCCCCTACCACAATAACAACTGGTTCCTATTCGTTGGAAATGAAATGTTATCTTCTTCCCCACCTTGGTTGCCTCCAAGTTATGTAATAGTACAGCCAGTCTCTTCCTGGATTAGACAGAGGAGGAGAGGCCGGGCACATAAGGAACAGTCCCTGACAGAAGACAAGTGCCCTACTTGGTATAACTGGGCATGATGTTTTCTTTCTTTTCAAGCTGATCCTCTTTTTCAAGAGATCACCCTTGACAATTTGAACAACTGAGAACAATTTATCCTAGTAATGAACTGTGGGCTAGCACATTCTTCCTGCTTAAGACATCATGGTCTGGGCGAATTCATGATCAATAGCAACTATTACAAATACAGTTTACAATAATTCTTATTTTTGCTATTATTATTCTAATGACAATAGGAACAACAGCTATGGGTACATAATCTTAAATCAGGGGATTATTTCACAGTCCTACTGAGTCACTATTATTGTTCTCACCAAAAGTGAATTATTTTCCAAAGGCCCACCAAATGAATTCATAAAGAAAGCAAATTTGAAACTTATTATTGATTTGCCTCATTATTTCAATTTAGATCTCTGACTTAACCATGTTTACATACTGTGACTCAAGACATTTGACTGATTTCTCATTCAAATAAAATTAATATTATTTGGATCTTGCTGATGCTGACTTTATGCTAGGTCTGGAATACTAGTATGTAGAGATTTAACAAAATAGCTTTAGGGTTCATTGTGGGCATATACTGCATACATCAGTGATCATGATTGCTGGGATGATGGGAGTTGTAGCTTAGCGCATTTGGAGGATGCTAATAAGAAAGAATACAAGTAGTCCTTGTTTAGCGACCACTACTGGGACCAGCAACTTGGTCATTAAGCAAGCAGTCACTAAGTGAAATCACGACTATGCTTATGATCTTACTTTCCTTTCCTTTACAGACCCATGAAGGTCATAAATGTGAGGACTGGTTATAAAGTTATTTTTTCATCACCGTCATAACTGAATGGTTGCTAAATGAAGCAGTTGCGAAACGAGGACCAGCTGTACTCTCAGCAAGTGGCTAACTGGAGCTGGGCTTGGGAGAAAAAATTACAATCCTTATCTTTTTGACTTTGAATTCAGTATCTGTTGAAGTATAGGGAGATATGTTCCTTATCTCCTAGAACGATACATTTATAGAGGCAGGATAAATCTTGGAAATCATCTAATCGATCTCAGCAGTCAACTTGCAGTGCTGGATACTGATATACCATCTTTGACAGATGATGCCCACTTCTGTTTAAATACTTCCAGCAATGGAGAGCTCATCATTCCCCAAGTCAGCCTGTGTCAAGTAAAAAACTGAAAGCCATGGTTAATTTGAGCATAAAGAAGAAACACTTAGCTCTGTCTCTAAGCTGCTCTTGTTGAACAGGAAGGTAGAAAATAAGGGAAACAGAGTCCAAACTTCTCTAGGCTTGGTAAAATCTTGTAACAAACGCCACTTTCTTTATCCCTTTTGTGCCCTCTTTAAATGTGCCTTTTCTGTTTTGAAAAAAAATGAAGACCACATTGAAGTTCTTAAGCTTCTTTTAGTTTAGCCTTTAACAGTTCTTCTCTTTCTAGCTGTCTGATTTGTATTTACAGTATATCTAGACATTCCAGTAGAGTACAAAATATTTTAATTATACACATAACAAATGCCCTGTAGACCCTGACTATGGAATATAGTGACAGTTCTTCTAAATATGCTGGAGATCAGAAAAGATATCCAGCAAACTATTTTAAAAAATATATCTTAAGGAATATCTTTAAAAAGATATGTCTTACCCACTTATTTGCATTTAACATATATACAAATCCTCAAACGATTCCCTTTTGAGGGAATGCAAAGTGCAAACGGGGATAAGAAATTGTAGAAGTAGTAAACCAAATAAATTAAAACATGAGATAAGAAAAAAAAAAGCTAAATCCAGTTTGTATCAATATCAATCACTATAACTCTCAATATCTTTCTATCCTTACTAACCATCCTTGCTTCCATTATGTCCACACATTACTTCTTATGTAGCCTTTTGTTCTTTACATTTCCTCCCTCTCTTATTGTGGATCTCAAAAATTCCATTCAACCATAACTTTCTATATTCCCCTTCCTCGTGTTGTATTCATTCTTCCTTCATATATTTGTTTTGCAGTTTGATCCTTATCCATTCTATCTAGCTCTCTATATGACCAAAGCACTCACTTTTATGTTCAAACTGCGTTAAGCATCCATTCATTCTTGATCCTATCACTTCTGGCTTTATCCTCCAGACATACTTCATAAGGGGACATCATTCCATGCTCAATTTTGAACAATTTACTTATTCCATTTATTCTCAGGCACTCTTTACTTCCATCGTATACCACTCTTTTCATACTCAATAACCAACTTTCACCACCAGATTCATGCAAATCATTCCATAATTCAATCCTATTCACTTTACCTTATACTTTCTCTAAATCAACAAATACATAATAAGCCTTCTCACATTTATACATGTCCCAATGTCTTGCTGAAGAGCAAACTGGCCGGTGCATCCCTTGTCCAGCATTGACTGTGGCAAAATAGAAATGCAATTAATACTGCATTACTCACATTTTGCACATTATTACCCCTTGTACCCTTTCAATCAAAATTCTGTCAAACTCCCTCCTAGGCATACTTAACAAACTAATCCCCTTATAATTTTTTTTTATTCATTCTTGTTACCTTTCCCTTTGTTTAGAACATAACATTCCTCCAGTTGTAATTCAGTCTTCACATACATGTTAAGCAAGTTACACAGCCATTCAATAAGCAAGCCACATTTATATTTTAACCTTTCTCCAGTTACACCATTCTACACCCACTACTTTACCATTTTTTGGCATTCACACAGGATTTATGACTTCTATTTATCAATTGTTTTCTTGGACACTAATATTTATAGCTATTTTACTCTTTGACATATCACTATAGTTTTCCCCTACAGATCCCTAAAATAATTCTTCTAGCAATTCCTCATCTTTGTTTCATCCCAAATAATTTCATCACATTTATTTTTAATTCTGTTATTCTGCTTGAGGTTCCTTGTTTTGCCTCTGTGCTCACTTCCAAAACAACTTTTATTTGTATCAAAATCACTCTGCATTTTTGTACCCTTTAGCCTTAACCATTCCTCAAGTTTTTAATTACAGTCTTTGCAACTATCTTTTTCTCTTTAGACACATGATACAATATATTTCTCTCATCCTTATCTTTTGCAGCATTCTTTTAATGCATTTTTTCTCATCCAGAGTTTTTCATTATGTCATCAAGAATCTTTTTTCATACTTCAAATTAATGTGACTCCACACACTTCTGTGACATTTTTCATTCTGTTCACAGCAGCTTCCACATCCTCCTTCCTTACATTCTACTTTCTTTATTAAGTTGGCAGGTTAGTCTAACCTCTAATCCTTTTCTAAGCAGAAACTTACCAAACAGTCATTATTCTCATTCATTCTCGACTTCCTACATAGCCCAATCACTTGTTCTATATTCTCTCATCTTATTCCCATTCATCCATTCATATAATCTAACAGAGCAAAATTTCCCCTGGATTCTTCTCATTCAGAATTGCACAGTTTCTTCCAAGACTTATTTCTGGATCTTCCATTATTGTCATTCACTGCAGCATGACCTAGAAGTATCACCAGGCTATGAATTCCTATTTTCATATGCACCCACAACAATTTAGAAGACACCAATTTTTATTTTCTGATATGCCTTTTACTCCTTTCATTCATAATTAAATGTATGCCTCTCTACATGTATTCATCAACTCCATAAGATCAGACTACCTTCATTCAGATCTACTGTATTATATTCTGTTTCTTTCCCTTTGTTTCATAGACCCAGCATATTTGGTTTTCTTTCTTTCATTTCATTTGTTAATTCATACTCATTACCATTTACTCCTTTTACATTCCAAATCACAATCTTCTACATGCCACTGTCGGAACGAGATGAGTCCAAAGATATTGACCTCCACTGCTCAACATGGCTTTGGTGAATAAACATGTTCATATAATGCATTTTAGTAAGACAGAAAGATACACACTACCCTTAGCATTGCACATAGCATTCCTTGGCAATGTTTTTTTTTTAATGTAAAGACCCTTAACTGGAGTGCCAGTGTTAATTACCAAGATTCAAACAAGTACAGAAAAAGTATTTCCTCTAGTGCTGCAATCCTACAGAAAACCAATCCTTTCACTGGGATGAAATATCCTTTGTACTATTGAATTTGTCCCTCCCTCCTGCTGTTAGATGCATGTCATGGTGGCTCCTTCAACCAGTGTGTCATAAATACCAGCAGCCAATCCTGCACAAGCTCATTGACTTATTAGAGAAAGGCCTGGGCCAGAAAGTAGCTTGCTCTGATTCTCACTCTGCATCTGACTAGCTCTAGCAAACATCATAAATTCTTGCAAGATTTGAAAATCCTATATAGATACACAACACCCTTGAGTATAATTTACAAAGTTGCTGCCATTTTTTCATTCATGCTTCTGATTAGGGAACGGTTCTTGAAATTCCAGGCCCATGTTAAGTATTCTCTTTTACTCCCCAAGAAGGAAGGATATGTAGAGAATGAAACTGGAAAAAAATCTTTAGCTAAAGCTTTACCTTAATGAAACTTAGGTCAATCTGCCTGAAAATCCTGCAATGCCCAACTTTGGAGCTCATTCAAGAAATTTAGGGGTCCAATGCCACCTTTAATCTGGAGTTCCTCCCTCCTCCCCTCTAGATTAACATTGCAGATGGATTCTGCAAAATGAGACATTAAAAATGTATATGGAAAATAGAATACCTGCAGAACCTAAACTAAAAATTAAGGATTATCTAAAAAAAAAAAAAAATTGGATGTACAAGTCACTATGCCTTAAAATCCTGCTTAGGAAAATGACCCCATCAGTCTGATCTACCTGTTGAATAACATAGAACTGTGCTAGTCCATGGACAGGCTTGGTCCACCAGAACCCTCATCAGTACAAGGCAAACATGGGCTCCTCTCTTGGGGCAGAGCAACAGAAGCAGACAGCCAAACCCTCTTCATTTTTAAGACCATAGTCTGCTTCAACCTCTCCACTGCTTAGGGGGATCTCACTTTTGGGAGGCCCAATTCTGCTGAACATGCCGTGAGCCCTTAGTTGGGTTTCTCCCTCCTCACTCCCAACATGGAAGACAGTCAGTATATAACTATAGTAATTATTCAGTTAGCTCATTACTAAACAATATTCAGCTTGGTCTCATGTTCTGATCCGCTCTCTACTCTACCCCACGCAATTATCTGCCCTGGAAGAAACAATCCATTCATGCAAAATAAGACTTTTTTCCCCTAGGCTAACTAACACATGATGACATGGCCAAAGACAAAGATGACAGGCTAGATTCAAAGGATCAGTGGGTCACCCGAAGCTTCAGGCTTGAAGTTCTCCATCCTGACCCATAAGGTAGTCTTAGTTAAAGGAAGTCATAAAAGTATGTTTGGATATATGAATATACATACATCTTGTTAGAGGCCACCTTTCTGTTTCACTAATGAGCTGACCAGCAAGATGAAGTTACATTAATGTCATTTTAATAACTTAATATTTTAAATGTAATATTTTATTGAGAGATAAGCAGAATGGAATGCTGAATTAAAACAAAAGGGCACAACATATATAGACCAAGAGCACATTCTCTGCTTATACTTAAAAGAATAAATTTGTTTTCAAAATATGAAGGTTTCTGGGGAAATAGAAGGACTCATCAAACTGTTTCTGTGATATTACAGATTTATGAGTCCCATTCTTGGTACTACAAATTTGAAAGAAAAACTCAGATGTGAGATCTTGTTTTTAATGAAGCTTGGACTTGGCTGTGGTCCAGGGCAGATAAAAAGAGATATTTTGCTTTTAGTGGCTTCACAGGATAAGATTATCTTTGCTCATCATTCTCTGCCCCCACCCCTGAGTCTCTAGCATCATGATACATAGCATAGTAAAAACTGTAATTTGCACAGTTCTCCCAATTATATCTCTCCCTCTTGAATATAATATGAATCTCTTGGGAACACTTTGGAAGTAGGATTGAAACACTGCCAGATGGAAGAGGACATTTCTTCTGCCACAGTATTTCACAGAGTGATAGAATTCTAGAGGTGAAAGGAATCACAAAGATCATCTAGCTGGCTGGGGAATTCTGGGAGTTGAAGTCCACACGTCTTAAAGTTGCCAAGGTTGAGAAACACTGATCTAGTACAATCCTCTGCAATATGCAGGAAAACCAATTAAACTATCCTCAAGAGGTGGCTATCTAGCCATTCTTAAAAATCTATAGATATTGAGACCCCACAATCTCCAGAGGTAGATTTTTCCATTGCTGTATAGGAAGGACTTTTCAATTGCTGTCAGGAAGTTTTTCTTTATACAGTCCTAATATTAATATGTAAATGTGGTATTGCTTAATTCCAGAATATTTAATAAGTTTAAGAAGCAACCTGGAAGAGGGCTAGACAGAAGACAGATCTAAATCTTCTGGTTGATCTCTGGGTAATTTTCATATATTGGCAAGGCTTTCTGGATTCCAATTCTTCAACAACAAAAGCAGCACATTTTTCCCCATTTAAGTTTGGCTGCTGAAATTTTAAGGACAGAAGAAAACTGGAAGTAGATTGTTGTCAAACTTCTGGTAGATTTTTTTTTTAACAACAACAAGAAGCTTGGATGCTTTGGGACTGGGCATATATGTTCATCATATTTTTAAAAATGACTTAACATTTTCTTTAGCTTTACACATTTTTATACTTACCTATAGTATAAATATATACTGTAGGTATTCTCTGAGTATACAGAACCTACTATCTTACTTTTGGTTACTTCTGTGGAGTCCTTGGGGTTCTCTGAGCTCGGTTGTCTTCTTGCAAATGTTTTGTTACCTGACTAGGTAACATCTTCAGTACTAGAATGGAGTGGGGTTTGCTCTCTGTTTATATACAGTGGTTTGCCCTGCCAGTGTTGATATGTGTTTGTGTGTGTGTGTGTGTGTGTGTTTGTTTTTGTTTCTATTTTTCCTCCTGGTAGTTCTTTGATTAGGGTATTGTTTACTGCATGATTGGCTGCCTGGTGATAACGTTGGTGTTAATCTCTGCTTATCTGGTTGATGATTGCTGGTGAGCAGGTATTCTGGTCTTTTGTTTCCTTTGTATTGCCGCTTCTGAATACAGTGGTACCTCGGGTTACGAACGCTTCTGTTCACGACCAATTCGGGTCACGAAGCACCGTCTGCAAAATTTTGCTTCCGTTCGCGAACTCCACATCAGGTGACGAACAGGATCCGTGGCCATTTTCCCTGCCGTGACACGTGGTCTGGGCTTCCTGTAGGGAGGGGGACTCTCCCTCCAAGCAATAACCGCCTCCCCGCCCGCCTTCCTGACCTCCACGCCAGAAGTCACCTCGAGCAAGGTTAGTGTTCTCTCTCTTCGTACTGTACTTTGTGTCTTATTTTTGTGGTTAAAAAAAAATATATGGTTCAGAACGGATTAACCGTATTTACATTGAACCTTATGGGAAAATTTGATTCGGGTCACAACCAAAATCGGTTGGCGACCAAATTTGTAGGGGTCAGAACGGATTAACCGTATTTACATTGAACCTTATGGGAAAATTTGATTCAAGTCGCGACCAATTCGGGTCACGACCAGAGTCACGGAACGAATTAAGTTTGTGAACTGAGGTACCACTGTAATGTGTAGATGTTTTGGTTACCTATATTAGGCACTCAACCACCTATATTCAAAAAGGATGGCCATCGCTACTAATATTAATATAGGAAAAATTCAAAAAGGAGGAGAACTTCTACTAATATACACTTGTACTCTTATAGCACTAATAATTCAGATTGCATTTTGTTTTCAAGTACGGATAACAGCAATAATTCCACCTGTGTAATAGTCTGTTTGCTTGTTTAAGTCTTACCTTACCACAAGCTGTCATGGTCAGAGCCAGCTGGTACCAGAGATGAAATTCACCAAATGCGAGCTTCATTGCTCGTTCTAAACACTGGGGAGAAAAAGATATACAATATATGAAGAGAGAGAGAGTATGGCTTTTAAGGGAGCCTGAATGTTTCCAAATGTCACAAATTAGCAAATGTATTAAAAGGAGGGAGCCAGAAATCAATAGTCTGCATCATTATTATTGTTATTATTTTCTCTCTCTTTTTATTTTTCAGGTATTTTAACATTTATTAAATTTGCTTCATCTATCTTTTATTTCCTTTTATCAACACATACAAACACACAAAAAATAATAATACAATAGAGATCTTAATATTAAGTAATTGGTTTCAGACTGAAACTATTCTCACATAAGTACTACTTTGGTATGAAATGCAGTAGTCCTTTTTTATGTTATACTCAATTTTGGATGAAAAGTTAAATAATTTTATGCCTGCAATATTGACATCCTAAAATGCTATTAATATTGATAGAATGTTTACTTTTTTCTTATTTACAATACTGTATGCTTTCTAAATAATAGAATGTTCATAATTTATAATCATAGTACATAAATAAAATTACACTGAAATAATACAGTGTATCAAAATTTATAACATTACAATAAAAGAAAAAAATAATATAAACACCTGCATTGAGTTTTTATTCAGTTGTTTATTTTAGGTGCTTAAGCATTCTACCATACCTTCAACATTAAAAGTTGGCCTTATAATTCAAATTCCTATGGAGTCATAAATATTATATATAATTTCTTCATATACTTCTTGGATGTATTGGGTACTCTTCAACAAGTATTATAAACCAAGGTTGGACAAAAGATGTTAAACATACATAGTCATATACTAGTATATTAATGCGAGTATATTGTCTCTAGAGAGACAGTGTGGTATAATGGTTTAAGAGTTGGACTGGGAGCTAGGAGAACCAGGTTCCAGCCCTTCCTTAGACACAGAGGCTTCCTGAGTGACTTTGGGTCAGTCACTTTCTCTCAGCCCTAGACTGGGATGTTTTTTTAAAAAAAATCCCAGAAGAAGACAATGGCAAATGGCAAACCGCTTCTGTAATGTTGCCAAGAAAACTGTATGGACCAGTCCATGAAGTCACCAGGAGGCAAGATTGACTCAAAACGTGTATATGTGTATTATTGTTGGTTGCACAGTCAGCCAGATGTTTAGACTGGATTTGGCATTTTTATCCTTCTCCGGTAAAGGTACTCTTGCAGGATGTAAGCTGTTCCAAGTAAAGCTGCCTTTTGCAATTGACTGATAGTGATTTTGTCAATGCCGATGGTCTTCAAGTGGTACTCCAGATGTTTTGGGATTGCACCGAAGGCACCTATAACTATTGATAGTATGTTTGCTTTCTTTTGCCAAGTCGTTCTATTTGCAGGTCTTTATATTTTGTAATTTTCTCCAGTTCTTTTTGTTCTATTCTGCTGTCTCCAGGTATTGCAAAGTCCACTATCCAGACTTTTTTGTCTTTCTTATCAACAATTGTTAAGTCTGGGGTGTTGTGTGGCAGGTACTTGTCTGTTTGAATTCTAAAGTCTAAATTATTATTATTATTATTATTCTAAATTATCATCATCATCATCCCAGTCAATCCACTTCAGAATGAAAGCCTCTTTCATTTAAGATTATGGACTGTAATCTACTATTCTGTTCCTGTGCAGATTGGTTGATAAATGTTTTTCAGCTTCCCAATCCAGGGCTGAGAGAGGGGCCTAAAGTCACCCAGCTAGCTTCTGTGCCTAAGGAGGACTAGGACTCCTAGTCTCCCAACATCCTTAACTAGTACACCAAACTGGCACTCTACCTCTCTCTGTAGAGAGTAAGGAAGAGTAAGATCTTGATGGAGATATGCAGGAACTGTTACCTAGGTAGAAGAGGCTGAAACATTGTTTAAGTCCAGAACAATGAGATAACATTTGGAAGAAGTTCAGGCAGATGCCTCCCTAATTCACTGGGGTGTAAGAAGGAGGGGAGGGATAGCACAATCAGATTTGCAAGGTTGTTGTCAGTCTCACTAGGTAGACCAGAGCAGGAAATAACTCCACAGGAAGGCCAAAACTATTTTTTATTGAAATTGGCCATAATAGCAGAATCTTGCAAGCCCGATTTTGCTGTACCTCCTCCTCCTCCTTATAGTTACCTTATAGAGGCAGGTATCTATCTGAGCCACTTCCAAAGGTTATCTGGATATTCTGGCCTTAAAGAATGGTTTAGTTTCTGTTGCCTTGGCAATGGAGTCTGCATATTTCCATCAAGATATTTTTCCTTATTCTCTCAAGGTCATCTTCTTTACTCTTGATACCCTCTATATTCACTTGCACTTAATGCCACAATATAGTTGATGCCACATATTTGTGCAAATTGATATGTATGAAGGATGGTGCACATGAGACCTACTCAGAGTAGGCTGCGAAGGCAGAAAAAGTATTCTAGAAAATGTTAGCTTAGGCAACATGATCAAAATGAAGATTTCAGAGAAGTTACAACAAGATTCCCAAATGACCAATGCTTCCCAGACAAACTGGATGAGACAATGGTACTCTTGTTTCCACAGTTCCAGGAGGCATGAAAAAGTGCCAAGGTAGATTAACCAAGCCTTGTTGCATTGGTTAAATCTTTTTGGAAGTTATAAAAGTCTATGGGATCTGTAATACTTTGGAGCCATCATATAGAATTAGAAATTGTGCATGGTGGATGTCCTGCCTTGATTATTCTGGAACTGAAGCTTAGTCTGGCCAGCTACACTTTGAGTTGGATTGGTATATGTGGGTGTGTATATGTCTGAGTGGGTAAAGCTTTTAGTTTAGAAAGTGAACAACAGAAGTTATAATCTGCATTCTTCTTTATGTGTCCCAAGTCTTTAGTTAAAAAGAACAAGTGCACTAGAGGTGTCATAAAGAAAATATCTTTATGACCCTGTATGTGACAAAAGTAAATCAAGATCTGCTAATAGCACTCTTGGTGATTGCAGGAGAGTAGCAACAGATTCTGATTCTCAGATGTCTAACAGTAACAACTAAATATGGATCCTAAAAAATAATGCTGGGTGGTGTTAGGAGGGAAGGAAGATAAGATGAATGTGTGTGGGAGAGAAATTCTAACTTTGGTTCTAGTATTGATAATACATTATTGGCCTTACTGTATACTCAGAAGCACCATATCTCTTACACCTTAATATATCAATTTGCTTCACTTATGCAATTATTTTGCATCTGGTTCAGGTTGGTGTGTGGATGTTGGAAAGGATTTAGAATGTAACAAGGGAAGGGAAGGGAAGGGAAGGGAAGGGAAGGGAAGGGAAGGGAAGGGAAGGGAAGGGAAGGGAAGGGAAGGGAAGGGAAGGGAAGGGAAGGGAAGGGAAGGGTTCTGGCCAGAGCTGCCACCTGTCATTGAGCAGAGTGTAAGTCCAAGAAGACTCCCGAATTGTGCACCACCCTTGAATGAGAAAGTGCAACCCCTTCCAAAGTTAAAGATGGAATATTCCTGGAACCAGGTGTCTATAATACCCACAACCACTTGGTCTTGGTTCTCTTCCTTCCTTTGGAGCCAGTTCCAGTTGGTGTGGTTGGGGGAGAGAGGTCACTCCCTAAGCCCCTCATTTGTGGGATGCCACAGGGCTCAATTCTGTCTCCACTCCTATTTAGCATCATATGAAAGTACTGGATGAGGTTATCCATCAGTTTGGGGTTCAATACTCAATTATATATTTTGACATCCAAGTGAGGCTATCAATCCTGTCCTAGTGCCTGGAGGCTGTGTGGGCCTGGATAGAGAGGAACAGTCTTTGACTCAATCCTACCAAAACCAAGTGGCTGTGGGTATTATAGCCACAGGGTTCCAGGAATATTCTATCTTTAACTTTGGAAGTGGTTGCACTTCCTCATTCAAGAGTAATGCACAATCATGGGGCTTACCCTTGAAGACAACTCAGAAGCTTCAACTTGCTTAGAATGCAGTGGTGCAGGCAGTTATGGGCATGCCTTAGTATGCCCATGTCATACCTCTGCTACCTCTGCTACCTTCTGGCCAGCCAATATGAGCTCACAGGGTTAGCATGCTCGAGTTCCTTCAATCAAACAATGTCATCTATCAGAACCCAGGAAGCCTGCCTTCTCTGTCATGACATCTGCCCTCTGGAATGATGTTGTCTCTGAGATCTGAGAGCATTCTGGAGGGCCTTAAAGACCTGGCTGTTCTCCCAGACCTTGAGCTAAGGTGGCTGGAGCCCCCTGATGGTTGTTGGTGGTATTTGTTCTGTGTGGTCTGTTGGATTCACTATCTTGTTCTTTTGCTACTTTTGTAGTCTGGTTTTTCTGTTGTATGGTTTTGTTTTTATTGTATTGTTTTATATTCTGTTTATTCTAGTGTGAGCCACTGAGAGTCACTCTGGAGTTGGGTGGTACTAAATCAAATAAATAAACAAATAAATACCTCAGAAAGCATTACATACTGTCCTCTTCTGCCCAGAGTGATACTCAGAAGATCATAAACTGCTGATGCATCCTGGAGACTGATGGCTCGATCGTCTTTCTGTTCAGGGGCTCGGCTGATTACTGCATCCTGGTTCGCCTGAGAATGAATTCAATTTTTTAAAAAGACATTTTTGCCCAGTGGTAATGAGCACAGAAGTTCAAAAGCATCTCAGAAAGGTCTTCAATTCTCACCATGGGAACAAGAAAGCATTGCACCAACTGATGCCCATCTACACAAGGCTAATTTCAAGAAGGCAGATTACAGAGAGAAAACAGGGCAACACTATTTTCCTATGTTTTGAAAAAATGTGATCTCATAATAAGAATCATAATAGTCTTTTTGCAATGTCTGCTGTTCTCTGAACTGAATTCAAAACAATTATCTTACAATTTAATCCTATCTTTTTTAAACTTAACTTTGCACACCATTTTTAGCCTATGCAACACTTGATGATTCCAGTCTGTTCATCTTAGGGTTGTTTTACACCACAACATAGCTGCAGAAAGTCCTCCACAATTTCACACTTGGTTTTGTTGAAGAAATAAATAGAAACATGCATATTTGCCTGGCTATATGCCACTCTAGCAATCCCTTAATCACAAAGAACTCCAAAAGTAGCAACTATATTTGAGCAAATATGAAAGAAAAAACTTGCTGGATCAAATCCAGGGCCTACTGAACCCAACCTCTTGTTTCCAACAGCAGCCTCTGGGAAGCCCACATACAGAATGGAGTACAACAACCTTCTCCCATTGCTGTTTCTCAGCAACTGATACTCAGAGGCATCCGTCACTGAATATAATCTTAACATATTGTAAGGGTGCAGAACCTAAGACTCCAGAGCCAAAGGCAGACTCCAAGATAACCCCCTTCAAATGTTGCAATGTTCAAATGGAGAACAATTATATCTATCTATACAGAGATCTATATTGTGCCTGGGTGAACACATCTGTCCTGCATCTGGGTAACTACTTGGGATTTGTCTTCATTGGATTGTTCAGTTAGGGGGTGGTGTTTAATTTGTGTTCATGGAGTTTGGTTTTATTATTACTGGAAGATGGCTGTAACCACTGTGGCAGTGAAATTTATGTTGCAGTTCCCAGTGGAGGGGTTGGCCATTTTTGCCAGCTCTGAGATATTTTGGAGGTCACTTGGCTCAGCAAGAGCTGAGAGAATTAAGAGTGGAGAGCTTGCGTCTGGCTGGAATGCCTGTTGGAGATGCCAGTGTTTCTGATTTAAAACATTTCAGGAAGTTCATAGATGTGGCAGTGCTGATTCCAGCAAGCTCTTGGAGACTCCTTGGAAGGGATTGTTTATGGTCCACTGAAGAGTAAAGACTAAAGATGGAAAGTAGAGATGTTAAGGAAGATGCTGGAAGATTTTGCTGGAGATTAAGTGGCATGTACAAAATCTGAGGGAGGCTGGAGTAGAATGTTTTGTGAAGTCTGGAGAGTTTTTAGAGTTGTAGAAGAGGACAGAAAAGATGGCATGGTGGAACTGAGTGGAACTGGAGGATTTTGGGAAGTATAAGAAGGAAGAAAAGTAAAATTGAAGGAAAAGTACATTCTTTTAGTACAAACTATACTGAGTAAGGAACTTAATGGCCTAAACATTTCACTGGATCTTTTCTTATCTCACAGCCAGTCTCATTTGATATGGTCATTTGACTAATCTATAAACAATAAACTGAAAAACACAGCCAGTGTCTTTTTCTTCACAAAATCTTCTTTTTCTGAAGTTAGGTACCTTATTATTGTCTCTGTTTTCTTTTTGTTAGTTGTGCATCCAGAGAATGAACCAAAGTCTTTGATTATTTTCATCAACCATCTTATAGAGCTTTGTGTTTACATAATTGTTAGTACTACACCATCTGCACAGCATTTCATCTTATATCCTTTCCTTGAATTTTGATCCCAGTTATTTGTTTGGAAAGCAGTTACAGATAGTAAAGGATAACATAAGCCCAGCAATATAAGCATTAGCATACCATCAAATGCTTTTTATTTCAAGGATAACTATGGTAAGGAAGATTTAATTACGTATGCTAATATGCTACATCCAGATTCAGAAAAGAAACTAAAGACACAACAAGAGTTGCTCAATGAAGGTAGGAATTTACTATGGTTAATGTATTTATGAATTGCTGGAAGAATAAAAAGTGGCCTTAAGAAAGAAGGATGGACCATGAGAAAGATGATAGAATTTGAAATGGCCATACAGAAACAATATAATTTATTGGGACGCATTTATAAACTGTTACTGAAATATGATATGGGAATGGGACGAATTAAAAACTGCATGATAAATTGGATGCAAAATTTCAAAGAAATAGTCACCATGGAACCACGGGAAGAGCTATGGAAAAAAATTCACTCCAAGCTATAATCTGAGGGAAAATTGGTATGAAATGTTTTATAAATAGCATATAACTCTGCTGCAAAAAAAAAAAAAAACCCTCAAAAATATTAGAAGAAAATAAATCAAAATATTGAGAATTTTTTTTAAATAAAATTTCAATGGAAACCAGAGATAATTCTATTGAGAATGATTCCAGAAAGAATAAATGAAAAGTATCACAACTTATTAAAATATGCTGACACTAGCAAGAATGAACTTGGCATATCATTGGAAAAGTAAAACTCTGCTGACAATACAAGATTGGGAGACCAAAACTGGAGAATATGCAGCAATGGCAAAATTAGCAGTATCTATTTCTAAAAAGAGTTTAACCAGATTTCAGCAGGAATGGCTCCTTTATATAAAAAACTTACACAGCAAGGCAGATTTAGACATTTGGAATACAGCTTTTAGGAAGAAAGTCAAGAGACTAATTAAAAACAAGAGATGAAATGACTTAAACAGATATGAGCAAAGATCTCCAATGTTTAATATTAACTATTAAAAATAAAGCAGTGGTTAGTAATTGGGGGAAAAAATAGGAAGGGGAGAATGTGTCACCAAAATTCCTCTTCACAATGTTTTCACTTATGTTCTATTTTTCATTTTGCCTTTTGTATCTTTATTCTTTTTCATACTCTTTAAGCTTATGCAATATAATAATAAAAAAATAGGCTACTCAGATTTACTTAGAAAAATATTGCAGCGGAAACATGAATGATTCATAAACTGCCCAGTCATTTCGAGGTCTCATACAAAGGACAGGAGATGGAGGAGAATGGTCTGTCTCTATAGGCAGAAGGCAATTTTCTCCTGATAAGAAAGAAATATATTAGAGATCGCTATGTCTTGCCACGTTGCTCAAGACACAAAAGAGTGCAGGTATGAGTATGCATGACTTTTCCCTGAGCAAAGCATTCCTTTAAATCAATTGTAGCATGAACTAAAGTAAGTGTTTCAGTTAAGCAGCAGTTTAACTGAAGTCATCATTTAATAACATTTCAGCAAAAGAAAAACCCAAAACGAAGAAATAAAATGGATTCATAGTTGATTAAGGGCCTAATTTCTAATATAATTCTGGCAGATAGGGCTAACTGGTCATTTGCTTGGTTTTTATACTGTAAGGAGTAAGGAAACTGTTCATGACCAAAAGGCAGACTTGAAATTTTAGGAAACAAGTAGGTGGGAGGAATTTGGGTGGTTTCTCCCCCCTCCCCCCACTTTATTATTTTAATTGTGATCTACCTATTTTAGTTCTTACACTATAATTTTTACCTCTGCCTATCGTAACATGGCTGGAAACTGGCCATCAATGTTCAGCTCCCAGGGCCACAGACAGAAAACTGAAGGACCACGTGTGAGAAATATGTAACTTATTTGATGAAGGATAAGAAACAAAAGCTGCTTTGGAAGTGATTCTTTTGTGAGCCATAATCAATAGTACTTCTTTATCCCAGAGTAAAGGAAAATTTAAAAGACACACACTGAGATATGCCGAGATTTATAGATGTGCATAATAATCCACAGTGTTAATTAACATCTTTCCATATTGTATGCTGTACTATTTAAAAGTTTCTGCATCAGTAACACTGCTGCACCATTGATTTGTGAAAAATAGCTGCACTGAACAAACCCCCACATGTTCTGAAAGCTGGTAATCAGCCTCACATCAGAGTCAGCTATTTTGAGCATTTGTCAGTGAGCCAAACTAGGAACGTTAAAGTAATGCCTTAGCACAGATAAAATATTCACTTGAACGAGCAGATTACCATAAACTTTGTGCTTACCCAAAATAAAATAAAAGATATATGTAACTCCATCTAGAGACTTAGTGAAATGTGGGCTAGACTGAGCATAATGCAAAGGGAACACAATTAGAATTCAGTTCCCAGGAATCTGTCCAAAACACCAGAGTGAAACAAAGTTCACAGTCTTTCTACACATAAATCTATTTAATTGAACTTTATTTTAGAGTATATGGATGTGGGAGACAAGAAAAGCATAATTTGCTGAAAATTATATGAATAATACTGCAGATACTCTGACACCACCACCACCCAGGTTTTAGCATTTCAGTAAAAGGGAAGTGCTAACTGTATAGCCCAATTATACACACTGGCAGCATGTAACAAATACAGGATATACATACATATACATTAGAAGACTGTAGGTTCAGTTCCTGGCCTCCTTACCAGTTCAAAAATAATCTGGTCCAAGTGGTAGAAAAGCCCCTGGTTCCTAGAGACCACCTCCAAACCAAGTAGACAGTGACTGGGGAATTAGCAGCCCTCCATATGTAAGCTCTGTTGGCTGGGGCTGATGGGAATTGGGTGTCCAACAGCTTCTGGAATCTATTATTATTATTACTTACTTCTGGAGTAAACAATACTAGGTGAAGTCTTATCTGGTGGTAGACAACTTCCTATGTACCATAAATCTCTCTCTCTCATTAGGATATAAATCACCTATTAGTTATAAGACTTCTATTTAACTGAGCCAGAAAATATGCCTTTTGAAGGGTTAAATAGAATAAGTAAATAATAAATAAGACCAAGCAAAGCCAACAAACCAACACATTGATAAAAAGGCAAGGGAAGACAATCCCAGTTCTATTTCTAGTATCTCCTGCCCATTTTTTCCTCAGTTTTTCCAAGATCAGATCTCGTGTGTCCATGATACTAACATTGTATGAATTATTCTAAGCTCTTGTTACATTTGACACAGTATTCATTAGAGATGGCCACAGACTGCCTGTTTCAAATAAGAAGAGAGGAGGCCTTAACCAAGTTACCTGCACCACTTCTGATCTCTCGTGCTAATATGCAGCATGTCAGGGAAATGTCAAATTGAAAGGAACACATTAGTTAGCCATTAAAATTAAATCCAATGCCATGAACAAGGCCTGTGACAGTCATATGAATTGTACTTCAAGGTACCAAACTGGAGAAGGAAGAAGATTTTCTACATGTAAATTAAAACATTGCAAAATAATTGTGGATTTTGTGGAGGCGGTGGGGGCGGGAGAGAAAGAGAGAGGAAAGTGCTGATGGAAAAATGTTCCTGCTCTAACTCCATTTCTAACTCTTGCTAATATTAAGCAGCATCTGGAACTAACCGCAGAAGACTGCTGAAGGGCGTATATGATTAAAACAGGGTTGGGGTGTTTTTTAAGGACAACTGTTTTATTTGCACCAAGGACTTGGTTTTACCATGCATTCTGTAAGCATTAGGCGCTGTATATTTAAACATGCAGCTAAATACATTTGATTTATTCAGTGCCTAAAAAATGTGCAGTATGAAAACGAAAGATTTTACACAATTGGGCATATGGAAATGAAAAAGTTGCTGGTCATGTCTTAAAAAGTAATAGATAAAAAGATAAAAAACAAAACAAGATTCCCCTTAGTAAAGTGTCTTCGTAAACTCATATAATATTTTATTACAGGACTAATTACTTAACTAGCCAAAGGTATTAACTAATTCTGTTGAACTATACTTAGGACTCATCCTCATATCCTGCTTCCTGTGGCGTAGACAAACTCTCCTGGCTATTTTTGAAGGACATGTCCTCATGACATCATCTCAGCCATCTACTCATCCTCAGCCTTCTGCTGAAGCAGCCTCAGGGCATCTTTAGCTGTTCTGGTTTGGAATGGTGTTTTCCCATGCGGACAATATAGGGCGCCTCAGGGATGAGGTTGGGGATGCTGCTGATCACCTCCAATTAACCTGTCAAGTCTGCTGGGGGAATATCCCCTCCACATCCAGTCACTAGGCATTGCACCTCTATGGCTATTTTGGCTTTGGCTGTGAGAAAGACCAGTCACCTTGTTTCTGCAGCCTATTTCTCTTTTTGACAAGGGTTTAGACATAGGAATATCAAAGTCATGGTAGACTGAATGCAGATCTTCCAGGAAATCAAGAGATTGAGATGAAGGATGCATTAAAAGGCAGTCTTCCCCAGGCTGCGGCTTTTTTTTTTTTTGTGATGAATCACAATTCAATCATCCTTAGCAGCACAGCCTACATGGGAAGTGATATCTGCCATGGTTGGAAGACGTCAAGGCTGATCAAATGGAACAAAATTATTTCAGCTCCAGAGGCTGGCAGGCCCAGTTTTTGCAACAATGGGATGGGGGTGGCAGTTGGTCCTCATTTCTGAGGTGGAAGAAACGAGAAAGTCTTCAGACTGGTGGGATGGGGGAAGATGTATTCTGAAAGCAACCGAAAGGTGTTTTTCAAGTAAAAAGATAAAATCGCATTAAACATAAATACAAAATTTCCAAAGTGGACCAAATTCTGCCTATCAAGCTTTGGAGTGGGTTCAGGAAGGTAAACAGTTATTTTTAGGACTGGACAGCTGGCCAGGGAAGGCAAGGCCCCTTTGTCAGGAGAAGACACAAATGGGAGAAGAAAGGAGCTAGAAGGCTCTCTGCAGAGGCACAGACAGGCACCTCCCCAGCAACTGAATGGTTTGATCCATGTTTAATGTTCTGCAGGATTGCGCAGATTTCAACTTTCCCAGGACTAATCCTTTTCAACCTAAGTGTAAAAACCAGAAAGGCAATGAAAAACAAATAATTGAAAATAATAATAAATTTTAAAAATAATAAAAAAAAAACTCCTTTGACAAGAGGGAAGATTCTCAGCTGCTGAGAGAAATTTGGCCTGAGAGAAAAACCTGTTGGTGCTTTCAAATTTATTTAACACCTTTGTCTACCCCATTGCTCCTCACCTACTCTTCTCCTGTTTTCCCCAAAGGAGGAAAAGAAAAAGAGATCCAGCACAGTGGTGATGGCTGTGTGCTTTTCCCCCCCCCCCCCCACTTTGGAGTCTCAGTAGAACTCCTTGATCATTTATTGCAAAGAATTCCCAATGCCACCAATCAGTCTACGAGATCAAGAGATCAATATTTCCATGGCTTGAACTTAAAAAAAAAAATTGCTGAATGACTCCAACTTGCAAATGCTGCATTTTGGAAACAGATTGATACACTTCTTTTGGGCAGGGCGGGGGGACAAGAACAGATAGACCCTTTTTTGGTATCAAATAAGTGCTTGGCATCTTCCCCATTAAACCAAGACTCTGTCAGAAAGAAGATCAAAGTCAGTAAAGAGAACCTGACTTAACACACTTACTGATAAAAGACCAAGACACACATATCCAGTTTCCAAGATTCTGTAAACTAACCCCTTTCTCACTGTAATAAATCTGCCTACGCTAAATACGTGAGAAATTTGTTTTTTTGATTGTGAGATACTGGGAGAAGCTTGACACAAATGCTCAGGAAAGCAATTGGTGGCTGGTTTTCCAACTGGTAGGTGACATTGAGTCTAGAATCCATCAAATACTACCCTGAAAGTGTTCCATATTAGATTGTGTGAGGGTAGCAATATTGCCCGATTTCTTTGCTAAGGTATGGTAATGTTAGGCTATGTGGACAGCACAATTTATATACACATAATTCCCTTCTAACTCAAGAATGTGAGGAAAGTGTTTTAATATGCCCACGAGAAAGAACCCTTTAACAGTACATGTAAGCATACAGCTATCATATACTACAAAAGAAATATGAAATATGGTTATATCATGGTACATCTATTCACACTATATGAACATGTAACATTTTATTTTGCTTCAAAGTAATTGGATTGTAACTCTCTGGGGCTGGACAACATGAGCAATTAAGCTTGCAAGCCTCAGAGAAATTCCCTTAAACCACATTTGCAAAGGCTGTGTTCATTAACACAGCTGCTGTAGGTAATGGTACCCAGTTGATCTATACTATTAGCATTTCAGGAATCCTGCTGTTATACTAAAAGCACTGGTTCTTTTTAAAAATTTCAGTGCAAAGACAAAATAAAATTTAGATAGGAAGGCTATACAAAAGATTGATAAACTGAAATTACTAAATTGAATTCAAAAGTGGTAGGGAGAATAAGTTTTTTCTTTTGACTCTAAGAAGCTCTACAAACATAAATCTTGTGTTTGCCTTGCCCACAATGGAACTGGAAGAACAGTGTCTGGCAGCCAATGGTCCAAAAACTTTCATGAGCAATGAGAAAGTTCCTCAATCTTTAAAGAGACTACTTCTTTAAAGTAGAAGGATGAAGCTCACCCTGGCCAACCTTCTGATCAAAGGTTATAGGTTGGCCAGGGTGAACTTCATCCTTCTACTTTTGTGGAGGGAAGGAGTTTTAGGATCAAGTAAAGGTTAGGAAAGGGAAATAATCTAAGGCCCAAAAAATATGGAAGACTTTTCCATATTTCTTTGTTACCCAAACTTTTCATTCTTTCCTTCTTTTCTCTATTATTTTTTTCTTCCTTACTATCTGTATGTCTGCCTATTTCACTACTCATTTTCATTTTTCCTTCCCTTTTTCCTGTTCTTGATGAAAGTTGGACCCAAGGCAATGAACAATTAACTAGTAGTCTTCCAAATTGCTATTCTCGGGAATTATTTCCACATCCTGAAGTAGTCAGAATATTGGACTTGTTACTGGGGCAAGAAGCTCACTCAATGACTTTGGGCTAGACACACTTTTTCAAAGCTAACTCTCCACCCTCCCTAAAGGAAAGGCAAAGTACAAGGGTTATTTTTAAAACTTTTCTAAATTAATGCATTTTTTAAATACCCATATTACTTGCATATCTACCCTAAAATAATACTGTAAAAGGAATTCCTACCTCAAAAAAGGCAGTGACATCTCTATAAACTCAACTAATACAACAGTTAATAGTGCCAAGAACAAAGGAGAAATAACATGGGAGACTAAAACTGGAGCAACCCACCCCCCCATCTTTTGTTGTCATTCATAGTTGCTGTAGAGAAAGAAACAGTTTGTGAGGGAGTCGTTGCATGTGTGGATGAGTTACCAATTTCTCATTTGTATAGTTTCCCAAGTGAAATCATCCTTTGAAGTTGCTGTTAGCAATGAATCATGGAGGGGACAAGAATAGAAATACGCTTATACTCCAATCCAGGAGTGTCTGCAGGTTGTGGTAAAAAATATCAAGATGGCAGCCATGATGGTGCAATCAAATCTCTGCCTGTTTTTAGGTGTGGTTTATCAATCAATGTATCTACAGAGTATATATCAATACAGTATCAATACACTGATACATACCCAGAGGACACCCCTGCTCCCATCTTCCCTCAATAGCTGATAGGAAATGTAGAAATAGAGTGATTTAGGTTTAGTAAATGACCTCCCAGTAAAACCACCTCCGGATCATGATGTATCCTTGATTTCTCTACCCCATTTTACCACCAAAAAACTGCTTGTAATCAAAGGAAAATATGTCAGTTCCATCTATTTTGATTCTTGATCATCTAAAGATGAATCTGCCCGACACAGTTGCTCCACGTAAGCCTGAATAATTCATATTTGCATATATTTTGGACACATATAAAAACTGCTCTACTGCAAGCTTTGTACAATATAATACATGTATTATAATTGTATATATACAATTGTATAATTGATAATTATATAATACAAAATAAACATGATCCTTAGCCAAAAGTGTCCAAGGCAGGACAGCAAATTGCAGTCCCCCCTCACATCCAAGGCCAGTGATTTTCATACTGGAGTGCACAAGCCACTATCCTTCCCTCTGCCACTATAAATGGTAATAGCAGGGTCCCTGAGTCAGCATCTCATGGACTTTATGATGCCTTGATTTTGTCGTCCAAGCTCAGAGATAAGGCTCCAATGCCAGATGAGGAGATCTCCTCTCTTGCTACCAGCTTCATGATTGACACTGTCTGAAATCAGGCAACCTTGATCTTGGAAAGCCTCCAAACACATCAGGCCAAGGCAAGATTGAAGAGTTTCAGCTCAGAATGGGCCTACTCCCAACCCCTTATATTGCATATAATGGAATACTTTTTATTTATTTATTCTAATAGAAGAGGCAAAAAGATGTAAGCACCTCTCAGTTCTCAGTTCTTACCTGCCAGGCTACAACAAACAGGGCATTAGAAGCACTGGAGTGCTGAATTGTTGAAAGTGCCCTGAAATCTTAGGATTGCACTACAAATGACTAACAAGTAGCTATCTTTTCACAAAACCCACAATCAGCTGCCTAAAGCACCACTTCAGTTTGTTCAGCCTCTGACTTCAATAAAACAAATTCTCATGTAACTATGTTTAGGATTTTAGCATTGGGGAATGAACTCTTGGGGAATTCCCTGTACGGTCACCATAAAGCCAGTTCTGTGGTATAATCTCCTGCTGTTTATTTTGCTTATTTAATTTTTAGAAAGGAATTACAAGGTCTGTCTTCCTTCTCCAGAGATGTATCATCCATAAATCCACCAACTCCAAGAAAATGTTCAGCAGATTCAAAAGTTTTTTTTAAAAAACATACTGCTTTCTCATTAAGCCTATTTTGGGATGGAGATGGAAAAAAATTGTACTGTCCCCATGCGACACTAAGAAAGGTTCACCAGATTAAGAGTGAGTCATATTTTCTGTTACAGTTTTCAGGCAATTCGTTGAATGCTTCCTTAAAATCGGACACCATTCAGTGATGCTTCAGAAAAAACAGTCATTTCCTCTGCATCAGAGGTGATTGTTTTATTTTCAGTCCATAGATATGCTTTTGTGGACATGAATTGAATTTGAAGCTGAGAAAAGACAGAAATCCTGTCATAAAAGCATAATGGTGATTATTATGAAATGCTTTAATTGCTATCATTCTTTATAGCTATTCTTATTTTGCTTACCATGGATTCGCTGATCAGGAGGAGGAGGAGAGCCTCTTCAACGTTGTCATGGGGGCTATAGATGCTGAAAGACAAACACGCTTTCAAAATATAAGCAACATTAAGAATTATGCTCATGGGAGACTCTTGTTAATAGCACCACAGGATTAGTAATGTGAAACGTCTCATGCATGATTAATTTGTTATATAATAGTTTCTTCAGACTGGAATGACTAAAAGCTATAGAGGAGATAACTCATCTCTGATAAGGGAGAGTAGAGGATTGGTCAAACACTCTCTATTCATGAAGCAATTTAGTTCCTGGGTGTTCTGATCATATTGCAGCTAAAGGACTTGGGGCCAGATTGCATGCACATATATCCGCCTATGAGAAGCTTGCAACTGAGGGTTGATCCTTCAGAAAGAGCTGGTTGGCTGATGAGTTCCAGGACCTTGTCTGACTTGACCTCCTCATATTTCCAGCAAGATACATGTGGCATTATCTCTATTAATGTGGCTGAGTCATCAATTTTAGGGGATCCTCTATCAAATGCCACTGGCAAACTCCCATTTGCCTTCCCTGTTCACTTGATGTGTTAATGTAAGGGAATCTTAAAGGCCATTTTTTAAAAATCTGGCCAGCAAATTTTTATAGTTACTTCAACTTCTGATGTTATTCTGTGTGGTTATATATTTCACTATATGCTGTTTTACTTATTTAGTATTTGTTCAATGCACTGCAATGCAATTAATACCTACCCAAAAAGAGTGAGTATTAAATTGATTTAAAACTCCAGATATAGAGATTAGTTTTTTTTCCTGAAACTGTATTATCCGATTCTGAAACTGTATTACCAGAGACCTATAATCCAATAGCTCTCTTCCCGTTCAGTGATTAGAATGTTTTAAAAATTCTGTAAGATCCTGGGTCCGTACTTATCTCCAGCGTGCAGCTGTAGTCTTCGACGTAAAGTGGCGCAGATGTAAGTGTTATCCTCTTTCTTCATGAACTCAGGAAGAGGATCAGATAAGGGACTCCAGTAACAATCTTCACTCAGGGAGTGGAGGAGCAGCTCTGCCAGCTGTTTGGTGGCTGTCTGGTGAAGAATGGAAAGAAATTGAAAAATACATTCTTAAAAACCTAAAGGACAGATTTCATCTTATGCTATAAGCTAGTGTGAAATGTGGATCATTGAGTTGACAATATCCACAGGAAGGAATAAACAATAGTCAGTATTAAGGAAGGAGCTCTAAAGATGCCAACACAATCATTTCTGCTGCTCAGTATGTGTGGGTGTTTGTGTGTGTTAGCATGTGTATCTTCTATGTGTGCATTTAGGCTTTTATGCCACTTCAGTCCAGACAGGGATTGTAAATGTTGATTGAAAATGGAACTTTCCTCCAAAAACATCTACTTTCTGTCATTGAGAGGGTGTCTTCTTTATTGCACAGTTCACCGGTGATGTCAGTTTGTTTCACTTTTGTTATGAATAAAACCAGGCAAATTAGAAATAACCCTGTTTTTGATTTATATTAGCACGGCCTCTGGCAAAGCAGAGCAAAGAAGAAAAAGCATTTTTCTGCTTAGAATACATTTTCTGGCTACAAGTAAAACTTACAGACTGCCATTCAACATTAAAAAATTAATTAATTTACAAACTTTGGCATGTTAATTCTACCTCAAACCTTTTTGGCCCATATTTTTAAAAATTATTACAATTATTGGTAATACAAGGCAAGAATCCAAGACTTTATCTTTCCCAGGCATATTAAAAGTCAGAAATAATGACACTGTTAATATGTTATGGTAAAGGTGATTATATTCAAATGTCACAATACATCTCAGCACGGTGCACTTTTCCCCTCCAGCTTAGTTCAAGAGGAGATATTAGAATTTTTTGCTCCCATTTTTTTATTAAGCACAATTGAGTGGCACATCTGAACGTTAAGCTGTGATTATTATTAATAATTAGGGCCTAATCCTCTAGTCGCCTCTGCTATTCTTCTTGCTGCCTGTACGAGTTCTGCTGATTCCTGGATCACCCCATCCATAAAGCTGGACAATCATTCTGGCTTTGCTGCATCCTGCTATAATCTGAAACTTCCTTATGACCTTTCAGCTGCAGGTCATTCTAGGCTTACCAATCCACCATGTTGTAGTCACTCGAACTCCAGTTACAAGCTGGCACTCAGATGCCCTCAGCTCACGCTGCCACTTGATCCTTGGTTGGCTGTGACTCACATTCCTTGTGTGTGAGTGTGTGTATATCTTGGTCCATTTGCCATTTAACAGAATTTGGCTGTAATGGAACCCTTTGCCCCTCATTATTCCATTAATGTGAAGATCACTGTGCTAGTTAAAGTAATATGGTTTAATTAAAAAAATAAGCCAAGAATAAGCAACCTGGTTGTGACAGGGATCTGCACAGGCCACAATTGGGGGGGGGGGGATTATGGTACCACATAGCATTCTTGGACATGATAGCACAGTCTATTCTAACTTGCATGCCCCCCCAGGTATGCAGACTTCTGTTCCAGAATTCCCCACAGTGTGGCAATTGCTCAGAATTCTGGGAATTGTAGGGAACACATCTTAAGGCAGCTGAGGCCCTTTGGAAGAGCAGGTTGGGAAAGGCTACTGTAGCACGCTTGCAATAGCCATCATGATTTTACAAACATTGGGGCAAGAATATTCTCCTGAGGTTTGGGGGATGGACCGTAATGGAAGGTATCTGTGAAGAGGAGACTGGTATGGAAGATCAAGGCTATCAGGAGGGATGTAATGCATTCCAGAAGGGGGGACAAGGCAAGCGCTTTCTCAGTCCACAGCAAGACTGTGAGAAGAAGAAAAGGTTTAGACTAGCCCCTCCCTAGAGTCTCATGGGGTATATCCACTAGTTGCTGTAGTGTAGAGTTAGTCTGGTGAGATTTCTGTCTAGAGGATATAAGCAAACAAAGGACCTAGACTGGACTGGACTGGACTGTTTCATCATCATTCTTGGGCTGAGCCTGACATGGACAGGCCTATAGGTTTTCATTTTTTAAAACTAGGTTAAGCCTACTTTAGAGTTTACATTGCAAGGGTTTTTTGAGTTTCTTGTCACAAAGAGAAACCATGGTGGTGTCAGCTTCCTCTTTGAGAAAGGGGGTGGTTCTTTCAACTCTGACGGAGGTGGGGGTGCACCCTCTCTTCAAGAAGCCGTTACTGGACCCAACGATCCTGGACAATTTTCATCTTTTTAGGGAAGGCTGTTAAGAAGGTAGTCAGATGACAGCTCCAGAGAGCCCTGGAAGAAATAGATTATCTGGAACTGTTTTAAGCAGGTTTTATGATAAACCTGAAATACAGGATAAAGTATTGAGATGGCATTGGTTGCACTTGACAATGACCTTTAGTGGAGCCAAGATGGGGGTGGTGCATCCATCCTTGTGCTCCTTGACCTCTCAGCAGATTTCAGTATCATCAGCCTGTAAAGGCTGAAGGAATTGGGAGTGAAGGACACCATGTTGTGGTGGTTCTCCTTTCTCTGAGGTGAGTCTGTGTTGATGGAGGAGATCAAATCCATGGCCACTCGCTTGTGAGGCGCCATGGGGCTCAACACTTTCCTTCCTCCTATTCCACTTTTACATGAAACTACTGGGTTAGGTCATCCATTGGTTCAGGGTCCAGTATTATCATTATGCAGATGATATCCAATTATATATCTTGACTCTGGGCCATGCAAGTGATGTTGATGTCCTGTCCCAGTGTCTTGAGGCTTTGCAGGCCTGGATGGGGAGAATAAACTTAGACTCAATCCTGCCAAGACCAAGGAGCTATGAATATTTGGGGCCTCTGGTCTTATGAGTCTCCATCTTTAGTCTTGGATGGAGCTGCACTTCTCCATTCAAGACTAGTGCACAATCTGGGGGTCATCTTGGACTCAGTCCTCCTGCTTGAAGAGCAGATAGCAGCTATGGCTATGAGGGCCTTTGCACAGATCCATCTAGAGTGGTATCTGCACCTTTCCCTGATCAGGAGGGTCTTTGGACAGGCACTCATGCCCTAATCATCTCAAGAATGGACTATTGCAATGAGGTCTACATGGGACTGCCCTTGAAAACCACTCATAAGCTACAATGAGATGCCCATGTGACAGCACTGTTCCATGAGCCAGTTAGCTTCTGGGTACAATTCAAGGTCTTGGTTATCACCTATAAAGCTCTTCATGACATAGGGCCTTGTTACTTGAAGGACTAGCTGTTTCCAATAATTTCTGCCCATTCAGGAAATTATTGTGCTTCTGGTCTCAATTAAACAATGTGATCTAGTGTGATAAAGAACATCTTCTCTGTTACTGTACCCACCTACAGTATCACCCTCCATATGGCCCCCACCCTGATGATGTTCCAGAAGACATTGAAAATCTGGTTATTTTTGCAGGCCTTGGAGTAGGATAGTGATGAGCCCCTGTAAGATTTGGTTTTGTTTTGTATGGTTCTTTGTTATGGACACACATCTCTTTCTTCTTTCATTTTATTGTTGTAACTTTTTTGTAGTGTAAAGCACCCAAGTTGTTTGGGCATTTTTTAAATCTATGTAAATAAATAATCTTCAATAACTGCAATAATCAATAACAGGAAAAAGCCAAAGAACTCTTCCCTGGTCTAAGAACAATAAAACAAAAGAGATTGTTAATCTGAAATAGAATAGTTTTTAGTTTCAGAGTAAGTGGGTCCTTTCTGCTATGCCATCATGTTCTGAAACAGACTGAGAGCAGTGAGAGAAGGAATGCAGGCTCCATGCGTCATTATTTTGATACTGGAAACATGTAAGTGTTTAATACTGCAAACATTTACATTAGTATTTAGACATGCTAATAGTTATAAAGTATGTATGCAGTAATTTGGATGTGCCTGCACTATCTTTGGATGCTAAAAAACAGGATCAATTCAATTCTTGTGGCACTCCGCATACCTGGACATCATAGCATGCAGCGCAAGCATGCAGCAGTTGCTAGAATTCTATAAACCATGGGGATTATATTTCTTGCAGTTCCTGTCATTTCTAGCTGCTGTTGCTGCTGCTGCAAAAGTTCCCAGAAACACATAAGAACTGACTGAAATAGCTCTTGGAGGAAAGAAGGCTCCTGAAACCCGCTAAAATGAAAGCTGGTCCATCCCAGGTCAAATCAAATTCCAAACTTCAGATCCAAAACCATTGAAATGCAACTTTTGAATCTCTTCTTTTTGGTTCCTTTCCAGTTCTTCCTTTCATCTCTGTATCTGTTACAACATTTTTTTCTACAGAAATGTAACCAAGGTCTACATTATGGCAAGACAACTTTTTAAAAAGTTAACATTAGGCTGAGATGCCTAATAATATAGTTTTCTCCCACCTAGACACTGTAACAGCTCTCATGTAGTAGAAAAAACTACCACAACCAGGTATGTTAAATTCCATTTGACTGTATTAACCAGTTAGTTAACTCAGAATTGCAACATCATAAGGAAGGCAGGCAGGCAGGCAGGCAGGCAGGCAGGCAGGCAGGCAGGCCAGCCAACTACTTCACAGGCTTCTGTCAAGAGAGCTAATGTGGAATCCAGTGAATTGAACTTACTGTTCTGAAGCTCTGAGTAGCCTTCGTTTCCATGGTCCTTAACAATTCTCGGAGATTTCTTATTCCTTTAATAATGTTGCTAAAAAAAAAAAAAAAAAGCAAGTGTGAAAAGCAAGGCTGAGTTATTCATAAACTATGAACAACAAAAAAAGAGAACCTCTCTTACATTATATATATGTACATTCATGCATACATACATACAGTACATATGCACACTTATGCTCAGGTTCGGTTAATAGTAACAGAGCAAGTCAGCAAACCTTCAAAAAATACTTTCCCAGATGGTGACTGATAAGAAGAACTTATGCTTCATACTTAAGGTTTATCAAAAGGCAGTGCCTTCTCCCATTGTGCTTGGCTAGAAGAGTGATCAGAATAGAGGATTAGTACTGTGGGTGTCAACCTAACTTATTACACAAGATAATGCAGAGGATCAAAAATGGGGGACAAAGCATGTTACTTTATGTTAAGCTCTTGGACTAAGGTAGGACATACTGATGGAACCAGTTTTTCCCCCTGCTTTGTTTGGAGAAATCTTTAAAATTATATTAAGCCTAGTTTAATGCTTAGCCTAACATGTATCTGTATTTACTACTACAGAATAGTGAAAAACTGTGCCATAGTTTTCAACAATTGTCCTCAGATTGTGTGGGGTCTCAAATTGCCCATCCCTGGTATAGAGAGTCTGTATATCTCTCTCTCCCTGAATTTAGGATATATTGTAAGTTACTTTTGTTGAGAGTGAACCCACTTTTCCCCATGACCTATGGTCTATCTTATAATATACAGATTTTAGCTACATAGAAAGGAGAAACATCCTAATGGTAACTGCTGTATGTTGTACTGCTTTGGCAAGCTCTATTTCACTGAAGATATTTAAGCAGAGCTGGTTATCCATTTATCAGGGATGCTGTAAACTATAGAGCAGATCTCTATAATCCATGAGTTTTCTATGGAAGTTCCTCCTGCTCCAATCTGAAAGCCAGCTAATATTTTATTTTACACCAAAAAATGTGCATTTGAGATGTCAACAAATTTGAAGTGCCTATCTGAAAGGAAACAGATGCATGCAGGCACATAATTCACATACCAGAAAATTTTATCCCCTGAAATTACATCATAGCCTGTAAGGATTTGTTGTGCTTAGAAGAACTCTACATACTTCCACTCTTAACTTAAGAAACAAAATCATTTCTTTAAATCATCCCACATTTAGAAATCACTCATCTGGTAAGAGCATCAAGTGACCCACTTCACTTTCCACATTTTGTTTACTTGGCTTTTTAAGAGATCTGCCTGCACCCTCTTGTGGCAGAGAAAGAAAGAGGTTCAATCCAAGCTACGTTTTTTCCTCGTATGCAGATCTTCCATGTACGTGGGGAGAGAATTGCAGCTAATTTTTGTAATTCAAAGTCCTGGAGTGATACCTCTGCTAACTATCTTTCCTTTTTTGTGATTAAATAAAGATTCTTCTTGTATTCTTAAACAGACAGGTAGCACATCTTCCTGCCAACTGAACATAGGGTTGACACAGACTTTAGGATATTCAGACCAACTCACTCAACCAGGATTAGCAATCAGATGAAGGAGCTTTATGCGTGTATAACTTGTATGCTTCCAGGGTGCCATTTTCATTAATGCTGAAGACAAGCTGCTTGGCAGGACCAGCAAATACATTCCTGCTACCCACTCAAAAATTGGACAAGTGAAGGACTTCACTTCAACATCTCTTTATTTTGCATGAATGTACTGTACAGCATTATACAATTGCAAGCAGTTCTTGCTTGTATCTTGTACTGCCTACTATTAGCTTTGAACAAAGCTATATCCAAAGCCTATTACGTGTAACCATGTTTATTGTTTATTGTATACCTACCCTCTTTTTAAATGAGCCACATATGCACTCTGCAGAGCTGCTTCCAGGAAGTAAGGAAGTTCAAAATCCAGAGGAGATCCATGAACACCTTTTATGCCTCTTGTATGTGTATTATTAAAGCTCTGGTAGTAGAAGGGAGAGAGAGATGACAGATAAATATGAACCATAATTTTGCTTAAAGCCTATTCTATTCTTCTTCCACAAGGCCAAAGAAAATGACTATGATCAGGGAAATAGCATGAGATAAAGATAATTTGAAACTTGCTTTGAATTACTCTTGTTATTTCTTTATAGTCTTGGCCATTTTTGTACTGTTTTCACAAGGGGAATATGCCTACATTTCCTTCTGTATTTCTGCAATATAGTGCTGTGACGCAGATCTACATAACTTAAGAGTTACAAACTGTAAACAAAAGAAAAGCCCAAAACCACTATAGTAGTAGCCCACTGTAGGCTCAGTAGCTCCCTCCTTTCTGTTGTTCAATTGAAACTGAAAAAACAGACAAGTGGTCAAGCATCTGAGCACCAGGTCCCATAGAACTGGATGGATTACAAATGAATACCTGCCCTTCTATGAGCCAGAAATTAGGGCTGTGCGGTGATTCAGATTTGAAGGGGAAAAAGTGCTTTGGAGGACATGGGGACCTTCATATGCACCTCTTGGAAACTCCTGAAAGCAGCTGCATCTTTTCCCAGCATAGCTGCAGTGTGATTCCAAGAAAAGATGGGTTTGGTTTAAGGCATAGCCAATGGATACTACATCCGCACTGTCACAGTCCAAGTCCACAATCCAAATTACAGACCTGATAGATAACTCAATAGTCTGTAATCAGATTACCATCTTTACCAGCTAGGGAGCACGGTAACATCTGCAGCAATCTGCAATGATGTCAAAATGAAAACACACAGGCAGTGATGTCATCACATATATGCCATAATTATATTTTCCCATCTTGTATGTAAGCCACTGTATTTGCATGATAATGTCAAGATGCATGTTTTGTCAATTGTACCCCCCATCCATGTCTCCTCTGTGGATTCACATCAACCCTGACTGATCTCAAAACATTAAAGAGGATCAAACCTGCTGGGATGCTGCCAGAAAATCCCAGGGTGTAAGCTAAACCTAAGAGTCAAAAACATCCTGGAAGAAGACTATGGCAAAGCACTGTTGCCAAGAGAATACCATGGATGGACCAGGAATTGAGCATGACTTGAAGAAGACTTTTCTTTACCCAAAAGTAAAATAACCTTGAATTTAAGATGGTCCCCGTTCCCAGCATATACAAACAAAAGGGAAACTTGGTATGCACCCATTATCAAATTTGTAATTGAGCTAAGATGACCTTCTCATTTTAAAGTAAATTACTTGTGTGAAAAAAAATAGCCTTCCTTTTAGATAAGTACAGTAAACAGGCTTATAATATGGTTTGACATAAAGTACAGCTGAAATAGCATGCATTATTCAAAACCTGGCAATTTTCCTCAGAATCTTACATTTTAATCTGTGGTATTTTAATGATTTTCAAACCTGAGTTCTGAAATTCAATATTCAAAAAGCTGGTAAAATGTGGTGCTTACAGTATAAGATTACAGGGATCTGATTCAAATTCTCACTCAGCCAGGTACATGATGCCTTCGGCTACTTGGACTTAACCACCTCAGAGAACTATTATGTGAGCAAAAGAGAGAGGCATCTTTAGCACTTTGGAGGGAGAGTGGAACAAAAATATGCATCAGGCATGGCCTCAGAGTACATGATTTACCACTTTTTCTGTCTTTCTTTCTAATGGAAAGCAAGTTAAACATTGATATAAATCTTTGGGAAATGCTAAAGGTTCCTTCAAGCTGACTCCCATTTACCTTCTCAAGTTCTTGCAGGAACACTTGAGCAATTACACATGCCCTTTCAAAGCAAGCCATGACCTCCTCTTCCCTTTCTGACAGCCGGACTTGGGAAGCAATGGAATTGGGTGAGCGTTCCAGTGCCAAGCCTATGAAGACAGCAACAGTGACTCTTCAATGCCATGCTCAAAAGCACCAACCATCAATTAGTTCTCCCTTCATGCAACCAACCCCATAATATCCTGTGCCCAGAGAAGCCTAACATAGCTGGAGGTCATCTAGTTTAGGGAACTTAAATCTTAGATCCTGATCTGTCATAGTGCCTGACCTCTGAAATAGCATCCCCCCAAAGATCTGTATGGCCCCCATACTGACCATGTTGAAACAGTATCTGAAAAATTGTTTTTCCCCCCAGGCTTTGAGTTAGGATTGGTGGCAATCCTTCTGTTTGGATTTTATATGTTAGTTTGAATGTTTTTCTTCTGAATGTACACTGCTCTTTCTGTTTTATTTTGGTTCTTGCTGTTTTTAATGTTGATGCCTCCCAGGGTTTTCATGGAGTTGGGCAGCTCTCTACATATGATAAACAAACAAATAAATGTCTGACAATGAATCTGTGCACTCAGTCCATTCAGAGGGACCATTCTTACCCAGCTTAGCTGGACTCAGACAAGTCCATTTTTTCTCCCTTTTGAAAGATTGGAATGATGTTCTCCAATCTTCTGGCACTGCCCCCTGTACTCCAGGAGTGCCCAAATATTGTAGTCAGTGGTTCTGAGATCATATCCACCAGTTCCTTTAACACCCTGGGACATAATCCATCTGGCCCCAGAGGCGTTAATTCATTGAAACAGCAGCATCTGTTCTCACCATTTCCTTGCCTATTTTGATCTGCATTTCTGTTCTGCCTCCCATGGTCCAGCTTCTGACAAGCTGGAGCACTTTTTCCTTTTGCGAAAATAAAGATGCATAATAGGAATTAAGCAGTTCAGCCTCATTCCTAGTGTTCATCACCATCTTGCCATCTTCTACCAGCAAACCAACAGTTTCCTTAATTTTCCACATGTTCTACACATACTCAAAGAACCCAGACAGCTCTTTATGCAACTGCACTGGTCTAATCAGCTGTCTTCCTTTTTTTTTCCCCTGGTATCTGTGTTTTGGTTCTTATTTATCTCATTTTTTTCAAAATTTCCCAACCCTCCTAAACTCTTTTTCTTTTTCAGGATTTCCATCCCTGGATTTCCATCCTTCCTAGTTTTCCCATTAGCTTATTGGGGTCAGCTCTTTTGAAATCTAGACACTAATCTGCCTACCTTCAGTTTTCCATGCCTGCAGTATGGTGAATTCCAGAATCACATGGTCACTCTCTCCCGAAGTTCCTACAACTTCCATTTCCTCAACTATTTCTTCTCTGCTAACAAGAATTAAGTCCAACATAGCCGATGCTAATTCCCTCCTCCACCTTTTGGATGATGAAGTTGCCTGAAGGACATGTCAAGAACCTGTTGTATCTCCCACTAGTCAGAGTGTGATTCCCAGTTGATGTTGGGATAATTTCAATCCCCCATTACCCCAGTGATGTGTTTCCTGGACACCTCAGCTATCTAATTTGCAAAGATTTCATCTGTATCTTCTGCTTGATTGGGTGGCCTGTAGTACTCACCCAGTGGCATTATTGTTATATATTGTTTATATATTGTTACATGGAAATTATATTCTTCCAGTATTATATTCCAACTAGGAGTTCCATCCTACCAGGTTTCAATAGCACCAATAATGTCATATTCCACCACCACCACCACCCATACTAGGATTTCAAGTTCTCCAGGTTTGTTCTTCATACTCTGTGAATAGGCATTTGAGCTATTTAGTACTGCCCTTCTTAGGTTTGTCTCTCCTGATGTATTCCTGAGCACTCCTTCCTTCTTACCACTTGCTTCCTTGTTGTAAGGTTTACTGTCTTTGGGCTTATGCTTTGAGTATGAATCTGGATCTCCCTTCCCCTTCAGGTGTAGTTTAAAGCCCACCAGTTGTTGATGGCACTATATAAACAAGCATTCATTCATCCTAATAATTTAGGCCAGCTTTTTATGTACAGTATATATGTGGAATCTGGTTCCTGTTCACAAATTATTATAGATATAGATACAAATACTTAAGAATGGGACAGACACAGTTCCACAAATAAGATCAATTTTCGTACTGCCTTTTTCTGCCTCTCTAATTAGGAACCTGTATTTCTCCATTCAATAGCTCTGTAATGTTCTTACCTTCCTTTTCCACTCTTTAAATGGAAAAGAAATAGCTTAAAGGTATCTTTGCAGACAGAAAGTCCCAAGTTGAATTCCTGGCACCTCCAAGTAAACCTGAAAAAATCCTTGTCTGATCCTCTGTACAAATACAACCACTCATTATAGATAAAATTGAGCTTCAGAGATTAAAAGGTCTTATTCAGATATGGCAGTTTCCTGAGTTCCTTCTCTCCGTTCGTCCTTAGCTACCTTATACCTCCACACCCCAGTTTTTTTTTCTTTTCTTCATCATGCCTACACGGTCAGCCTGGAAACAGGAACAGAATGTACAGAGGAGGTGTTGAGAATGGAAAAGCCCTTCCATTTATTACCGTTAATCTTGCAAGACCTGATCTCTGCCAGTTGATGCAGTCTTAAATTCAAGGATTTAAAATCATATGGGTCATGTATCTTTCTCTCTCCCCTGCCCTCCCCATCCCAACTTCAGAAGCAGAAACCCTTGGCAAAAGCAGTCCATTAAAAGCCATACCAAACAAAAGGCCAAACAATCTGATGCCCTCCAGATAGAGTTCAGTTACCCATAAACCCTAGCTAGCATTTCCTTTGGAAGTTGAAATCCAACATATCTAAAATGCAAAGTCTAACAAATTTTATACTACAATGGGAAAAAGTAAAGATGAAAAGTTTCTTTTTGGCTCATATACCATGTTATGAGTCAAACTGATTCCTGGGTTGCACTACAATATCACATGGAGTCTTTTCATCACACAGATTCATTATGACCTTTGTTTTTTCCATCCATGCACAAACATGCACATATACAGAGGCATTTAAATAAATTTGCCCAATAATACACAGGGGCATAAGCACAGAGAAACACCCTTGCTGAAAGATCCCAAATTCTCAACAGCACTATCAGAACTGCAACTAAGCGCATTGTCTGGAACTGAAATACTAAGCACTTCAGGAGTTACTGTCTGTGGTGCCCTCCTGGATGTTTGCATCATAATGGTCATCCTAGATCCAATATGTACCTGTGTGTTTCCTAGTTCTGGCTTCCAGTCTTGGCTCCAACATACTTCTACTTTCAGCAAGCTCCAATAAATCCAGGGGTGGCTCTGCCATTAGGCAGAACAAAGCACATATTCAGAAGGGGGGAGATGAAGCAACACATTGTCTTGTATAATGAAAGGGGAAAGAAGTCGCCTCATTTGGGGGGCCTGTTGTGCACTCCTAACCTAGGTGTCTATCCTCAGATATGGTGGGGGTCAATATCCTAAGACTGAACCACCAGTCTACCTGGATTCTGTATTCGGAATAGGGAAGGTATGCCAGTCCCTCTCATGTTGCTCTTCTTTAAATACTCTTCCCCAGAGCTATTTATCCCAAGAGAGGCTTCTTTGACTCTAATCAGCAAACAGCCCATGGGAGTAGGCCAGACTGAGCACAAAGTAGATGTGCAAGGTACGTAAAAGGCTTCTAAAAAGGAACAGAGAAAGGACTTGATATGTCTTCAGGCCCGCTGCTCCCTTTATCGTTCTACCGATAAAGTGATGTTTCACCCCAGCCACAATGCCTTAGTGATGGGGCTGGCAATGATGCAGCTGCGAGCAAGGATTATCCCAGGTCTTATTGGCCACTTGAGTCTGCTGCAGGAATACCCCTTCCCTGTCTGGCTACTGGGTGCTATGCTCTTGGGCCATTTTAGCTTGGGCTGTGAGAGAGATCGGACAGCTGACTTGCACAGCATTCTTGTTTGCTTGCTTGTTTTTGAGATAGGAATATACTCTCTTGAAAGACTTGTTGTTGGAAGGCTGGCCTCCTGCTCTTTCACTGAGCACTATTATCTTCCATATCTGTTATGATCTGGGGTGCAAGAGAGATTGATCGTCTCTTTTCTGCCATAGGACTATCACTCCCCCAGTAGTTAGATAGTTCTATAGTCCTATGGCAAAAATCAAAGAAACAGCAAAAAATTCTAGATGACCAGTTGGTGGGGTATATGAGAAGGACAGGATGAAGCAGGAGGAAACTCTCTCCACCTCTGTGCGAGTTTCATCCTATCTGACAGGTTGCCGGTTTTGGGATTGCCTGTTCTGAATTTCTTTGCCAAGGTCTATCACTCTTCCAGGAGAATGATAGTCCTACAGTTAAATAAAGAAAAGAGAAGAAGGAGAAGGAGAAGGAGAAGGAGAAGGAGAAGGAGAAGGAGAAGGAGAAGGAGAAGGAGAAGGAGAAGGAGAAGGAGAAGGAGAAGGAGAAGGAGAAGGAGAAAGGACATTTTGGCTCATCTGGGGACATATGAGGGGAGCAGGATGAAGCAAGAGGAGCTGTGTCGAAGTTCCCTGAGCTCCATCCCAACAACTGTTGTTGTTTTTGCCATCAGACTATGGTATCTATCTTCCTATAGTGATCCAATGGGATGGGGGGGGGGGAATTCTGGCTGATCAATTAGTGGGGCATACAAGGGAAATGGCAAGAAGGGGTGGGAGCTAATCTGCATGCCAGATTTATCCCAAATGTCATGTTGGGGTGTTTTTGTTTGGGAAATCAGTAACCCTATGGGGAAAAGAGAATTGTGATAGGCTGGCCAGTGAATATAGGAGGGATGTTGGATAAAGGTGCAGGGAGTGCCTGGAGATCCCCAGCCTCATCCCACCTCACGTTATGGGGAGTGATGGGTGTTTATTTTTCCCCCCAGTAGGTGATGCTGGGTGGAAGGGGAAAGGAACCTGGGGAATCCACCAATCACTGCCTTGAAACTGTCCCACATTAGATTTGTAAGGACAGTAGCTTCATTACTGAGGCACAGTAAAGCTTGGCCATGGAGCCAGTGCAAATTATGTCAATGTGCTTTTCTGATGACTCAAGGATGGGATGAATGCATGTTATCCAGCTGTTAGAAAGTGTTTTAGGTCCTGATGGAATTACGGTATGCTTGGTTTTCTTGAGGGTTGCATTCTGTTGGGAGAAATTGATCTGAGGTCTATGTTCCAGTGTTGTGTAAGGCCAAAGGACAGAAAAGATTGGTTGCAGAGACTGCATGAAATTAGGCAAAAGCCTGCATTTCAGCTTGAGTCCATTCTATAAAGTACTGTAGCCTGGCTTAAGGAACCAAATCTTTGATAACAACATGTAGCACCTGTGCCTCCCTCAAGAGATCAGGTATATTTTCCACTGCTTGTTTGTTATTCCGGTCAGAATATAGCACTCCTCAAGAAGCATTACAGGGTCTAATCAGGACAGCCAAACAAACCCAGTCCAAGAACTGCTACTGTGGTTAAAAACCAAGTCCCAGTTGACAGTCGTTGGTCTTAAGACAGGGATAGGCTGCTCCTGGGCCACATGTGGCTGCCAAGCTCCCAGAGTTCCCTCAGGTTGAGAATAGCCAAAAAGTTTGGCCAGTTTTTGTTTTCTCTTCTTCGTCTGCTCATTTTGGGGTGGGGGGATTAAGAGAATAATAGATGCCCTAAGCTTTGCAGAGGCTTAAGTACTAATTTCATTCCTTTAAAAAAAAACAAAAAAACTTCTTTCCCCAAACCCACAACTTCTACTTGAGTTCTAAGAGCCAACATGGGTGGTTCATGCCTCTACAAATCTTAAGATATCCATTTTATTTCAAAACCACCTAAAAAGAGGCTAAAACATTTAGCCACCTCCAGTCCAGTGACATCATAACCACACCAGCTATGCCCCCTGCAGAGGCAAACAAATATTAAAGCATGGCCTTGACTTTGCGCACACATAGTCAAGTCTAGGGCTTTGATTGCACTCCCCAACCACCACTTTGCCTTTTTTGATCTCCCTGCAGATGCCAGTGTGGCCCTCAGCCACAATAAAGTTGTTCCTGCCTATCTAAAATTTGCTTAATTGTAACTGAGTTCTTAGAAAGGTGCTGTATACTGGTCTATAGTTCACAAAGGTTTGTGTCATGGTAAACATTTGAATCCATAATTAGAAAGGAAGAGGCAGAATAGTAGCAGTATTCCCACACATTCCCCACTGTAAGGGAGGAATGAATGAAACGTGGAAGTACAAAGCTTATTCCCAGTTTAATACACCACAAATTTGAACCAAAAGCATTGTGACGAGATTCACATACCACTTTAAAGTATAGATTGTTTAATCTTTTTTTTTAATTAAGCACAATTAAGTTGATCGGGTTCAAAGCCATGAGGCCATAAGACACAGTTTACTAAACCATTAAGGCTGGATTCTCAGACCAAAATCAAACACATAATGACTTAGCTGATGTCTGGCTTTACAGTGTATTGTCAGCAAAGCTGCCTTGAAAAATGACAAAATCAGTTATGTATACATTGGGAAATAGTGATTGCGTTTGCATAGAATAAGCAAATATTACTAATAATCTAGGTTTACTGTACATGAGTTACTCATTGATGCATACAGCCTTTTCATTCTCATATTGCTCCCTTCACAAGCTAGCATAAAACTTGGTTTGCTCATGCTTTACAAATAGTTACTTTTTTAGGAACATACAGGTCAGGTACATGTTATATTTGTAATTTCTGATCATTTTAGTAGGGAGCCATAGAATAGGAATAATAGTCTAGATGTACGCACATATAGCTAAGCCATGATAAGCCCATTCTTTTTCAGAACTGTAGCTTAATGTTCTAAGTGAACCTGACCAATGACTCCTGTATTTTAAATTATGATACGTTACGAACCTGAGTGAAGTGTGTCAGATACTATCATTAAGGGGTCCTCAGAAATACATATCTTTATGCAACTAAGCATATATATGTAAGCAGGAAAAGCCCATATAAAGGAACTAATTAAGCAAATTAGGGTGTTTCATAGGCTATTTGATCTGCCACAAAAGCAAGAGTGGGCAGATAGGCTAGCGAAAAGAAATTCTTATGAATCAGGAACTTTTCACAGTAGCAAATAAAGTCGTAATAAAATATACATAAGTAAGTCTGGGAGATGCAAAGGCTTCCAATGATTTCTTATTATTAACTCAAGGATATGATTTCTTCATGCTTAAGCCTTTCTAATCCAATCACTACAACCATATGCCAAATAAGTACAGATGACATGCCCCCAAAGCCAAAAGAATAGCAGAGACTTGCTAAGCTGTGGCCCCTTGGGGGAACAAGAAACACACATCAGTGTGATGACTGGTGTACAAAATGTTCACTGCAATAGTACATAATGGTGTTTTAATTTTGATTTTTACATACCAGTTGAAGGTATCTGATCATTCCAGCCCTCTATTCGCCTAACAAGTAGATAGGTATGCTGAAAAGGATAGAAGAGGATAGGCAGATAGCAACTATTTCAGCAGCATTCATAAACAGAACTGAAAGGAAACAGAAGATGAAGAGTGCAAGCAGAGATATTTTTTTCCGGGTTCCCCAGAAAAACAGCTGAATCATAAACCCTTTCATAACATCCCTCTCTCCCAAAACACAGAATAAAATGGCACATGAGGAAGAGATTATTATTTTACAATGGCTGAAAATGCAGCAAGGAGAAATGTTAAGTATTCTACAATGGAAAGAAGAACCAAATATTATCAGCTTGATAAGCACTAAAAAGCTATAGCAAAGAGCCAGTGGTGGGATCCACCAATAGAGTGGTTCTGATATGGTTTGACCCATGAACCCCTTTTCCCAGTCTCAAATATTGTCATTACCCCCACAAAAAAACACCCAGACTCTGTTGTTTTACACAAGCATCAGTTCCAAACTGGATCCTTGACTCAATAACAAGCAATTACAAATTGCTTCACCACCCCCAGGATATGCCCGAATTATCCCCTTGGGTTATTTAATTACCCCAGTTTAAGAACCACTGCTCCACTACAAACACATTGTCACTTTTGACGGGTGGAAGCAAACATCTTGTTCAAGAGTCATTCCTACTTCATGCCATCAAAGGCAATACTTTTTCAGACCTTTCACCTGAATCTGTCACATAGAACTAAGTTGATTTCTTAAATATATTGTCCCTCTTCTCCACCTTTACTTGCTTCTTCTGTCTTTTTCATAGCTTATCTGCAATACGCACAAACTTGTTTAATAGTCATTTACTCTTCCAAAGACACCATGCCATGTACAGTCCAAAGAGTTGGGTAGAGCAGTGTTTCTCTTGACAACTTTATGATGTGTGAACTTCAACTCCCAGAATTCCCCAGCTACATGACATTTGCAAGGTTCAGAAGAGAAAAATCATGGCACTTTAAGATACAAATTTGCAGTACAGGTAAAGCTCCCATGTTCTTCTGACTATTTTTCTACTTTTTAAAAAGCAAAATATTATAGCACTACTGATTTGTCCTTGTTGAGTTAATCTCAACCTACTACTGAAGACCAAAGAAAGTGAAGAAACATGTGGAGTGTTGTTTGCTTGTTTTATAACTAAAAAAAAAAAAAAGATATCTATAGGGCTAATCAGAAATCAATATTTTAGCCAGGCATATATATTATGCATAGATTAGAATTTTGTTCATTATATTCAATACCTCATCAGCTTTTCTAAATTTAAACTCAGTGCAACTCCAACTAAATAAAATAAAATAAAATGTTTGGAAGATAAAATAAATAAGGTTATATCAGCTGATTTTCCATACCATCATCACAGTCAAATCAGAAATCATTCCAATGGCCACCTGCACCCCATTACCTTTAATAACAAAAGCTTCTGTTAGCAGACGCAGCTTGTATAAAGGTTTCTTCTCTACTACAATGTCTTCAAGGCCAGCTCTTGCATACATGCTTAGAGCCTCGGTGTAACAGCCTTCAATATAATGAAGCTTTGCGAGGATCAACATTGCTTCTGTCATATCTTTTGGCTGGAAAAATAAAAATGTTCATCAGTAATATAATAAAGCTATAGTTATGTAATATTTGTTTTGGAAATATTTCCCTGTTGAAGATAGTGTAGAATCAAGCATCTTGTTAAACAAAATCTTTGTGACCTTTGAGTATATGCTGAAATATAATGAGAGCAGATCTCTCCATTAATTTGAAAGATATATAGAGATGGATCTCCTTTGTCTGCTGAAATTAACAAGGCAGCTCTCAAGAACAGGAACACCCTGTTGTTACAATGGAGCACCCACATGCTTTGCTGTTAGGGGTCAATGGATGAAGCCATCTGGTTTTTCCCCCAAAATCTTCAAGAACACTCTATTCTGTGTGAAGTGGATCTCTACTAGTGTACTTTGATTGCAGTTTCAAAATTGCTCAGGGGATGGAAAATCTTTTCCTTTTTGAAGAAATGTTGGGTAGGCAGGCAAAACTTGAAGCTGCTTCATAAAAAAAAAAAAATGATAGCACCTACCATAGGCAAAAATGAACACATTTCAGCTATCCTTTGAAAAGACACTGAATATATCCCTTACTTTTATGGAGTATAATCAACCTTTCAAACATATTGGAACAAGGGAAATTAAATCTCACTCTGATATAACCCTACATCAGCCTCCTCTTGCATCCAGCTTAATTGTAGTACTAGCTGCATCCATTTTAATGTTCTAAATAACCATTGCCTTGTTTTTACCAAGTACACCAGCTTGCGCACCAAAGTACTAGAATGTCCGTGAACCTTGACCCAAGCAGATCCACTAGAACCTTGCTAACACTGTATGTATATGGCCCAGTGTTCATATTATATTATGCAGTAATAGCTATAAGCAATAGAGTGACCTGAAACACTTACACAAGAGAGTGCTTTATTTGTGATGACACAAATGCTCAAAATTATCTTAAGAACACCTCTAAATGGCAGATTCCTACATGGTTAGTACAGCTATTTCTCAGTCACATTCACATTCTCCAAACCAAAAATACTTTAGAACAGTCTTCCAGCTGTGTTGGGCTGCCCAATGTTGTCATTTGTAGGAGACCAGATTAGGAAGTTTGCCTCAGAGTATGAAAGTTAGTGCATGGTTAAAATAATAACAACCACTTTGCTAGTCTTTTAAGTTAAGTATAAATTAATTCTAGGTAAAAAACCGGAAAATTGACAGACTCTATTTTTTTTTCATAGTTATGCTAGATCAAGTGAATTAATAACCCATTTGGATATGCAGGTGAAATAGTTTGTCAAGCTCTCCTCATATTTGTAAATGACACTTGGACAAAGTAGTTAACTTCCCCAATTTGTAATGAAGACTCACATTAAAGAATTAATGCAGATTTTTAGAAGTCAGAGCTTCTAAAAAGGGAAACTTTGATAGAAGCACAAAATCCTACCATGCTGAATCAATAGCTATGACTCTGGGATAAACTGTCCCATGTGGAAATTTTCAAGTAGCAGGCCAATGAAAGGGACTGTCAGTAGCTTTCATAACAATAAGTGCACAGCTAGACTGCTCTGCCTATCATAGTATCTCATTAAAAAAAAAAAGAGTGAGAAAGCCTCATTTATCATTAGCACTGCTAAAACAAATCTATAAACACATAAGTGGGATCTGCAATACAACATTGTCCTCACTATTGGAGCCTGAAAAAAGATGTAGTTGTTTTAATGAGTCAGTTGATGTGATTTATTAAAATAGCCACATCCTTTTTCTAGGCTCACATAGAGTCCTGAGAAAAGATATAAGAGGTGCTGTGCTCACATTATCACACATTCCAAAGCACCTTCTCCAAGTCATGTTCAAGAGTCTTAGTAGCTCTAATTTGGGATCCCAGGACCTAGCCACTCATGTCTTTCACAAGGACACTGTATTCTATTTCCCATCCCCACCCCCCACCCCCCACAATTATTGCCTTCCTCCAAGTCAGCAATATTTCATGGCTCCTGTTTAGGTTCAGTCCTTAGTAGCCACCCCTTACATATGTGTCCCTAAATTTTTTCCATACTTCTGGAAACCTTCAGCTCCCTCAAACCTGCTAATACTTTCATTCCTTCATGTGGATGATGCAGTGATAGAAGGGCTGGCTCTTGGAGGACAGAATTGCCTATTAATATATATGGGGCCGAAAGTTTAATTCAGTAAATCCTAACAAATCCTAACATTTTTCTGAATAAAAATTGTTGCAGAAAGAAAGCAAATGGAACATTTATTTTAGACTTTTAGAAATGCATTGGGGATGGTACGGGGGAGATAGGTGGAATTGAAAGATTCCAACATTTTGTTAACTAAACCATTTGATTGTACATCATTAGCAGTATTTTTAATGCTCTTGTTTTATTTCTGCCAAGAATGCCTACCAGTAATTTTCCTCGATTTAGAATGTCAGTCAAAGACTTTTTGGCGTCACTCAGTTTGGGCTCATTTTTTTCCATTAATGGCTTGGTGTTCTTGATTTTGGCAAGGTTCTCTTTCAAGCATAGCTCCAGCAGTGCCTCCGCAACTAGTAGATTCTCATAGTCTTCTGTAAGACATAGTCAACAGAATAAAAAATTACACACTGCATGACGTTCCCATATATAGCAGGACAGAAAGATAAACATTAACCACTATATAAACATTCCTTTGCATAAGGAAATTTGCACCGAGTGCAAAAGTTATTTATGTAATAAGAGTCTAGTTTAAGTTATTCTCTATTCATTTATGGACATTTCTTAGAAACTTTATTATTTAGAAATACTAATCAATGTCCTGTGTGCTGTATTCTACTTTAGATTTGTTAATATGAGCTCTTTAGAGAAAGAAACACTAATTTATACTGCCAGCTTATTTAATGAGATGGGCAGAGTTTTGTTCAGTCAAGAAAACTTTATTGGAAATAGAGTCGCAGTCTCTTATATAATTTTCTTGTTACTGTATTCTAGAAATTTAATCAATAGGACATTTACACAATAATTCCAGATTTTGCTGCGGTCCTCTGTATGTTGTTCAGTCGTTAAGTCGTGTCCGACTCTTCGTGACCCCATGAACCATATTGCACCAGGCCTTCCTATCTTTCACTGCCTCCCTGAGTTTGCTCAATTTCATGCTCATTGCTTCAGTGATGCTATCTAGCCATCTCATCCTCTGCCGTCCTCTTCTCCTTTTGCCTTCCATCTTTCCCAGCATCAGGGTCTTCTCCAAAGAGTCCTCTCTTCGCATTAGGTGACCAAAGTATCTGAGCTTGAGCTTCAGTATCAATCCTTCCAAAGAACAATCAGGGTTGATTTCCTTTAAGATTGACTGGTTTGACCTCCTAGCAGTCCAGGGGACTCTTAAGAGTCATCTCCAGCACCACAGTTCAAAGGTATAAATTCTTCAGCCCTCAGCCTTCTTTATGGTCCAGCTCTCACAGCCATACATTACTACTGGAAAAACCATAGCTTTGACTATGCGGATCTTTGTCGGCAAGGTGATGTCTCTGCTTTTTAATATGCTATCTAGGTTTGCCATAGCTTTCCTCCCAAGGAGCAAGCGTCTTTTAATTTCATGGCTGCAGTCTCCGTCTGCGGTGATCTTGGAGCCCAAATAAATGAAGTCTGTTACTGCTTCCATTTCTACCCCTTCTATTTGCCAGGGATTGATGGGTCCAGATGCCATGATCTTAGTTTTTTTAATGTTGAGTTTCAAGCCAGCTTTCGCACTCTCCTCTTTCACCCTCATCAAGAGGCTCTTTAGTTCTTCTTCACTTTCTGCCATTAGGGTGGTATCGTCTGCATATCTGAGGTTATTGATGTTTCTCCCTGCAATCTTAATTCCGGCTTGTGATTCTTCCAGCCTGGCATTTCTCATGATGTACTCTGCATATAGGTTAAATAAGCAGGGTGACAGTATACAGCCTTGTCGTACTCCTTTCCCTATTTTGAACCAATCGGTTGTTCCATGACCGGTTCTAACTGTTGCTTCTTGGCCCGCATACAGATTTCTCAGGAGACATGTAAGGTGGTCTGGTATCCCCATCTCTTTAAGAATTTGCCACAGTTTGTTGTGATCCACACAATCAAAGGCTTTTGCATAGTCAATGAGGTCCTCTGTATACTTACATAGTAAATAGTAACGGAATGTAATGGGATTTACTTCTCAATATGCATACATAAAAGACTGCATCAACATCAAGGACTGACTCAAAAGTCTATACACACAATATGACTTTCTGTGCCTCTCCTCTTCCCAACCCCCCTCTCCAAACCTTACAATCTACTCAGGAAAGTAATAACTCAATAAATTTTGAGAGGCATAACTGCAGCTATGATAAAACAGGAGTCAAATCAAGATGACATTGTCTAATTTATCTCAATAGGCTGCATATTCAACTATTAGCCCCTGTGGTTTTTAATTTCACGTCTGCCCACATCCTAGTTTGTCCATGGGGTCTTATGACAGATAAAATAATGAGATACCTATAATTTTAAGAATTGTTCGCTGCCCAGAGTCACTTAGTTGAGATGGGCGGCTATAAAAAATAAATAAGCAAATAAGCAAATAAATAAGATAAAATAGAAAAATAAAATGTTAAAACATTCATGCCATAAATAGCAACTAAACATAAATATGATCTGAGTTCAAAAACAGCATCAACCAGGGGTGTCCAGGGGGGTGTCAAAAAATCAAGAGGATGGTTGCAACTGCGTGATTGAAGCTCTGTTTTTTTATATGCGTGCTTTTAAAAAGTATGTGGTTAATACTGTATAACAGTTTAATGTTGAATATGTAAGGTGATTAAACCTTGTTTCAACCAGTTATCTGAGCAAAACCCCACTGAAACAGTGCAAATTACTTCTCAGCAAAAATGTGGAGAATTTTACTGTCAGGCTCTTCGCTTTAGCTCAGATTTTGTAACAGCAACTGTGCTAGACATAATTTAAGCATGCAGAAAACATGATCTTTTCCTGGAAAGGACTACAAAGACTCAATTTTAAAAATATAGTAATATTTTACACTGTAATATTTTTCGACTTTCCAGAAGTCGATTATATTTCCAGAGCAACAGCAAATCTTTCTCACATCCTCCCACTTTTAAAAAATGATATGATGTGGCTTTTATTTTCCTGCCACTTATTCTCTCTCCCCCCCCCCATCCCCCACTTGTTTTTCCTGGAACAGTTGCAAATGCAAAAGTGATTGAGGAAAAATACATGCTGATATGTGCATGTGCAACAAGCATGCATTTATACTCTTGGGTGGAGCCCACAAGTTAATTTAAAATTGGTGACGTAGCCCCTCTAGAGACACAAAAAGGCTGTGGTTTGAGGCAAAGGTTTCAAGGGGGGGGGGGGAATCCAAGCAGCTGGAGAGTAGTTTCCTCCTTCTCTGACTCACAGACAATTTTATTTTGTACTAAAACGTTTCTCTTTAAAGTTGAAATTGTATTTTGCTTAGGATGTAACCAGAATAAATGCAGATATCCAAAGTACCAAAAAAACTGGAAAGAAGGATCACAGATGTTCTGTCCCTTTTGTTTCAGTGATGTTGCTGGTAGACAATTCTTGCAAGCATGAGAAAATATGAACCACTTCCTCTTTTCTTAATCCCCTCCCAGAGGTATCCATAAGGAGGTTAAAAAAGTCAAGATGGCAGCAATAACCTTGGGATTGCAATGCAGGATTAAAAGGGTGGGGCTTTAATTGTATGGTTGTGGCCACCATCTTGACTTTTTTGACCTCCCAGACATTGCTGGCCCCTCTCCACTGAAATAAACAGCTTACATAAAACAAAATGAATATCTAACGTATTAACATGTTAAGTATCCCAGGTCCTGCTGACCTCCAGCCATAATCCCCAGGATGGTACCTTTGGGGGTTCCATATCTCAGCTGAGATATGAGGAATTGCTACAAGTATGTCTGCATGTGTGTGGACATGGAACAGTTAAATAACTAGCGAATATTAATGATACATTTAATTTTCATCCTCTGCTTTTCAAATTTCTTTATGTGGCCCACTTCTTTACACAGTTCAGCCCCCATCATGCTCTCCAAAGGCTGGTACTCCAGGGAAAATTGCATCCCGCTACTCCGGATCAAAGACAGTCCCAAATTTCCATTGGGACCAGCGCTAACAAGCACCATTCTGCAGCAATTGCATCCTTTAAAGATGTGCTGTATAGCCTCTATCAACATCTTGCTCCATTTCCCCCCAAGAACACTGCTGAAGTTCCCCAAGCGGGCACCCTCCCAAAATAAGGAGACACAAGTCCCGTGGTCCTCAACCAGCCCTGGTTGTAGTTCGACACATGTGAAGACTGTTAGCTGGGGAGAGGCTTCTCTGACTTAGCCTCTGTGAGAGGCCAATCCGCCTTGACAACACCATCTGGGCACCTTAAACCCTGGTCTCAGTGGATGATGGAGCCACCCTTTTTAGACAGCAGTGGAACCCTTCTTGCATTTTGTCCCCTCCCCGCTCATTCTGGCTAGAGGGGTTCTAGATGCCTGCTTTGGCTATTTTATTTATTTATTCACATTTGCTACAGCTGCCCAACTCCAAGGGACTCAGTGCTTCCAAACCCAGTCGTGATGGCTGGCACGGACATAAAAAGCAGCCTGTTCTCCAAAGGCCCTGCTTGTTGCCTTTCGCTGGTGCTCATCCCGAGAGACCGCCTCGGCCTTCCGAACAGGAGCGCGTGCTCCGGCCGCGCAGAATCAGACCAGATGCCGGGCGAGGACACCTCGGCGGGCAGGAGGTCAGGAGAAAGGCGGAGGGAGCATTACTGCTCCGTCACTGGCTCCTCGGCGTATCTTTCCTTTCCTTTCCTTTCCATGTGTGCGTGTGCCAGAAAAAGACGGCTACTTCCGTCCTAAATCTACTCACAGTCGCCTTCTACATATTAATTCGGAAGGAAGCGCTTCTGAATTCAATGAGATTTATTCCCAAACAGAGTAAACGTCACTGGGTTAAACTAAACATCGCTGGGGAGAGCGCTGATGATTTCCCTTGAAGACAGGCTCACCCGAGAACTGAGTTCTCAACTGGGAACACATGAGTGTGTGTAAGGGAAGAAAAGGTAAAGTCTCCTTCAAGAGCAGAGGGCAAAGCTGAGAAAGAGGGAGAGGCAGCCGAGGCGTGCAAATTACAGTAAAACTGGTACGGAGTAAGCGGGGGGTGGGAGGGGGGTGCATCGCCAAGCCTTGGCCCTCAGAATTCAGAGATTCTACAAACAAGCGACCGCTACGCCCCAGGCATGATTTCAAAAGTTGCGGGGTAGGAGGGTGGGGAACTAACGTGCCAATCAGCTCCCCCGCCCCTGCCAAACAAAGCGAATCTAAATAATTCTACCCCCAAAAGGCGACGGGACGCTAAGAGAGACAACCCAAACCCGCTCCGGCAGAGTCGCGGCTCGATCGGTGCCAGCCTGTGAAGAGAGGCGGATGCGAGCGGGGCAACCACAGCCCCGGGGATTTGCGAAAAGAGGCTGCATTCGCAGGACCCGCCGGACCTGGCAGACCTTCAGGGAGCTGGCCGCGTGTGAATCTGTCGGAAGGTGCGCTGAGCCAGCTCGGGGGTTAGTTTCTGGTTCTTGGTATCGAGCGAACCCAGCACTTTCAGCTGAGCGAGCCCCTGGTTAAGTGAACCCGGGACGGGCGAGCCGCAGCAGGGCTCAGCAGGAAGGGGCGAGCAGCGGACTAAGCAAGGACAGGTGGGCGGCCGCTTCCATTCCTCACGGAAGAGCAGCCGGTCACTGGGGAATCCCAAGGGTTCGAGCGGCCGGGCTCCTGCCTTACCAGATTTGGGCGGTCCGGCTCCGGCTCCTTTGGCCCCCTTGTGCCGAGGGCTGGATGCCCGCGCCCTCATCTGCGCCACCACGGCGAGCTGCGTCTCCCACTGGCAATCTGTCCTGCACCTTTCGACCGCCTCTTCCATTTTCAGGTGAAAATGCAAGCCTTTCGCAGCCATCTTTGCGTGGGTGGGTGTCTCATGTACAACAGGGAAGTCCCAGGCAGGCAGGCAGGCAGGCAGGCAAGCAGCAGCGCGCCTCGAGAAGCGCCGGGTTCCCCTCCCCTGCCCTCCCCTCCCCGAGCATGAGCAAGCTTTCCATTTCCCGTGTACACACTGGGAAGGGAAGCCCGAGTTTCTTCAACCTCCGGACAGCGGTGCAAAACTCCTTCGGGATTCAAAGGTGTGAAAGCGACGAGGGATCATTGGCAAATTGGCCCCGGCATTCCTACGAAAAATAATTGGCAACATTTGCAACACGCGGTAACGTCGGGGCTGAAGGAAGAAGCGAAAAGTGGAGATACGGTAAAGGTGACTTCGCGACCCATATCGGAAGCACACCGCCTGCTTACTGCTAGTCCCTAATTAGCAGGGGCTTTACCACAATTCCGGATCAGTGGTCAAAGGAAGTCCTTAGTTTTCCTCTTCTCACTTTCCAGATAGGATTGTTGAGTACTAAACATGGTCTGGATTTTCAGGCAGTTGGTGTAATTTACTCTTTTAGAGGGAAGAAGTAGAGTTGCCAGGCAAGGACCCAAGAATGGTTTCCTTTACTATTTGCTCTGCGTCCTAACACTGGGTCTTATTCCACAGCAAAAAGATTTCCTAGACCTCCAACTTCCTTTTCTCTTTTGGCTGTGCCTGATCTGTCAGACATCATCTTTGCAGTCTTTGTCCCTAAGACTCTGGGTCTGAGTCTCAGAATGAACCCAATAATGGCATTTTGTTTACTTGGGTTTAGCGTGTCATGTGAATTTAGCCAGTAAATATGTGTGTCAGAATGTACATTTATGGGAATTTAAATTCACAAATGTAAGTTCACAATTGTTTTGAGAGGGAAATGGGGGGCTTCATTTGCTTAAAGGAGTTGTGAAATGTGAAACATTCCATCTAGAAGTCATATTGCATTTGTTTTAATGGCAATCTTCTACATTCAGTCCTAAATAACCCATTCTTTGAAGAACTGTCACATAGCATAAAGGAAGCTCTGCAGAACCCCACAACAATAATCTTTGCATGGCGGTGACGGAAACAAACGTCTATGGAATCATAGTCACATATTACACAAATTTTGTTGATTTCCTCCTTCTAAAGTCAGAGCCTTGTCTCAGGCCTAAGAGGGTGGAAAGTGAACAATCATTTTTTGAGATGTAAAATGTGGCTTTAATTTAGCACACAGGGTTTTTTAATCATGTAAATTGTGTCAGCTTGTACTGTTGGTAATTGCTAAGATCCTAGTAGGAATCAAGATGGAATTTAACTTTTTTCCTCTTCTGAAGCCTTAAAGAAAATAATTGTTTGAAACCTTTGCGGCAATAACTGTTGATTAGACTTCATTTGGAAGGGGCTCCTTTGACTCCTGTTGACTACATGAATTAAGTTTGCTTGGAAACAATATGGAAGTTGTTTGCCATTGCTTTCCTTTGGGATATCTTTTTGATTTCCCAATCTAGCCTATAGATCTGGGAGTTCCTGGTGATCAAGTACTAACTGAGTGCCAGTTGGGTGTAGTGGTTAAGGCACCAGGCTAGAAACCAGGAGACCGTGAGTTCTAGTCCCACCTTAGGCATGAAGCCAGCTGGGTGACCTTGGGCCAGTCACTCTCTCTCAGCCCTAGGCAGCAGGCAAGGGCAAACCACTTCTGAAATCTTGCCAAGAAAACTGCAGGGACTTGTCCAGGCACTCACCAGGAGTCAGCACTGACTCAAAAGGAACAAAATAAATAAATAAGAACTCAATCTGACTCTGCTTAGCCTTTTTTTTAAAAAAACCTATCAAGGTCAGTTAGGTGCTATTAGTCATAATCAGCTGCTTCTTTATTATTGCTATACAATTTTTAATCATCCTATAATGTCCTGCCATTTTAAATAAATCCATTCATTACCTAGAGCAGTGATTCTAAAAGTGTGATCTATAAAGTATCAGTGTTCCACAGAAGTCCCCATTCATGGGCCAGAATCTGCTATCTCAGCCATGTGCCCCAACATGCACCAGCAATCAGCTGGCAAGAGCTGCTTGACCCCTAAGCCCCACTTCCCTGTGCATGCTGATAGCACATGTGTGCTGCCTCAGCCTTCCCTCCCCATGTGTACTGTCAACTCTGCCAACCATGCTAAGTAGAACTGTGATCTTGCATAAGCAACCACTTTCTAATGATGCTCTACAACCTGTTTGTTTACCCATTTATTGCTGTACAGGTCTGACAGGCAGGTCATTTAAGAGAGGTGCCAGTCTACCACTTAAAAGGTTGTGGTGTACCTATTATTGCTTAAAGTAGTACCATGATCTCCAGAAGATATAACCAGGATCTTTGCAAAGCAACCTGCTTTTCAGGGCATTGCTTTTCTACACAGGTCTTACAAGCAAGCGGCACTAAGACCACTAGATCAATACTTCTGACAAATGATTGAACTCGCTACCCTACCCATCTGCCTCCCAGCTTTTCTCCAGTCCACACTGGAGGGACCAACTGGTCCTGCCAGCAAGGAAATCCATCAATCACTGCATCTTAAGTTGTTCCACAGTAAATATTTAGGATACTACTGCTCATTAGTCGTGTTAGCAAGCTTGTGCAGATAAACAAAATTATGCTGGCATACTTTTGTACCATCTCACAAACTGAAGAAAAACACATCAAACCTGCTGTCTGAATGTTCCCTAAGAGAAAGATACAGTTTGAATAGGCCATTTTTTTGTTCTGAAAACACAAAAATTTAAACTTTCTCCATAGGATTTGAATCTTACCTTAGCATAGCTTAAGTGTAATAATAGTTTTCTTGCTCTTAATTGCAAAGTTTAGGCAAATCATTGCCTAATCTGCAGAGTTCCAGTGACAAAACTTCTTCCCATTAAATCAGCACTCCTTAGCCTCAGCAAGAGCCGTGCTTGCTAGTAAGTCTGGGAGTTGAAGTCCACACCTCCGGAGAGCGTTCCATTGGGGAAAAGGGGTTAAGTAACATTCCTCAATTTATATTTTCCGACTGATTTTAATTTTCATTCATTTGCTTTTGCTGCTTACCACTCCTTCTTTGAAGACAAACCGAAGTTCAAATCCAGTGACAAATCTCAACTGCAGTGCAGAGCTTGTAAAGTGGAATGAGCTTGCTTTTACAAAGTACATAAATTTAGATTGATATAATTCATATATATATATTATGCATGTTATTTTTCCTGCACAGAACTTAGGCTTCTTGACATAACACTGAAATTTTGCATTGGGACAGAAACACTGGAAAGATCATCCCTGTGAATTTTGGATTATACAACTTATTTGCCCAAAATGATTTCAGTGATCTAGATTCATGATAATTTTCAGCTACTCATACTTACAGCATAATTCCAGGACCTCCATCACAGACCAGTTCCTTCAAGGGGAACCCTGTCAAGAGCTAAGGCTGATGTTATTGGATAGCCTTGATGTTTATGGACATCCAGCAGCTCTGTCTTGCTAGTCTGAGCTTGTTTCTCCCCATCCAGACCCTCACAACTTCCAGATGCTGATTCACGATGTCTTTAGCCTCTCCAGCTGACGACATGTCACCCCAGACCAATATATGACCTCTCCCAGGAGCTTCATACAGATATTAAATAATGTGGGAGAGGACTAAACCCTATGGCACCCCACACTGGAACAGCTAAGGGTTTGATGGCTCATCCCCTGTAGTTACTGACTGGAACCACCTGCTCAGAAAAGAGCAGAATCATCACAAGATGATACTTCCCACTCCCAAACCATGCAAGCTATTCAAAAGGATACCATGGTTAACGGTAACCAAGAAGTCAACAAAGACTCAGAGGGTCCAAAGGTAATCTACTGTCCCATAATCACATATGAACACTAATTGGGAGAGATCCAGATAATTCATTTTCTCTAGGATCCTCTGGTTGAGACACTAGCATCTTTGCAGCATTGCCCAAAAGGGGACAGTTGAAGACAGGGTAAATTTGTCAAATACAACCAGTTGAGAGATGGCCTCTTCACAGGAGAGGTTGCACTACTGCCTCTTTCAAGACTGCTGACATAGCACTTTCCCTTATCAAGGATTCATTTACCACCTATTGATATGTCTCACCCACAGGAGCCAGGAGCAGCATGGGTCCAACCCACAGGTGACAGGTTCATGGACTCTGTCCATTTCCTCAGCTGAACAAAACAAAACAGGTGGACGTGCAGAGTATCTCCTAGCTCACCTCACTTGATTCTGGCCAATTGGTTTCTAAACCAAAGCAGACAGAAGGAACTTTATCCACAAGGAAAGCTGCAAAATGATCTGTTTAGCCAGTAGGCATCTCGCCCCACTTGTCCCTCCATAAAAAGGATCTGGGTCATTTTGAACAAAGGTACAGGGCAGGAATCCACAGGTGCAGTAAGCAGGAAAAACCCAGTTCTTTGCCATTCTTATTGCCACAGAATAGGCTGAAAGATGAGTTCATTAAAATGTAATTTGGAACTATATATAAAAAAACTTGGAATGTATCAATTTAAGAACTATGGATTAATCAAGCATGGGCATAGTAAAAATATTTATTTGCTACAATGGACAGATGGTCCCATTCCATATTTATAATCCTAGACTGACAACATGTGTTTGCTGTATTATTTCAGACTGTCACAGTATTGATAAAATGGAAAAATAGATTAATATCATTCCATAGGGTCCAGGTTTATATAAAAACTGAGTCGTTATAACAATATGTTTCTGTATTCGTCTCTTTTCATTTGTTAATATTGGTTTTCCTTTTTTCCTTCCATCTTTATATGTTATAGCACTAAAATGAATACAGTAATGTTTCGAAAATCAGCAAGAATACCATACCTGGGCTGCAAAAATCAGAACCACAAGTAGAGCACAGCAAAAAGGCGGGGAAAGCTAATTATTCGCTTCCATTTAATGGTCGTACCGATTTTTGCAGCACAGCACCCTAGTATCCCCACTCCTTGTTTACTTCGGGTAAATATCGCACAGAAGGGTCTTGCATCAAGCTCTTGAGTACTGTACTGTTAATTCAGCGTTTCCACCTGGAGCCTTCAGTCGCGTTACCTTTGAGGAAAGAATCAGACTGAGAAAGCCGCATTAAGAAAAATCGAAACAATCTAATTCACAAGAACAGCAACACCGTGGAAACCCAATTAGAATTTGCTGGAGGAGGTGGTAGCGTAGCCCCAAAGCAATTGGCTAGGAAATTCCTCCAGTTAAAGACTAAAAAAAGTCAGGCGTATCAGCGCACGCGGGCGGGATAACAGGCTCTTCCTCCGAAAACTCTCTTAAAAGGAAATAAAGCCACGTCATAAAGCGAGAGGGGGTGTGGTCTCTCCGGATATACCTGATTCCATACGCACACACCCCTTCGGCGGGGGAGTGTGCTTTTTCATAACACGTAAAGTATCAAAGGAAGTAGCCAATCGCCGAGGAGAAGGCGTGGAACTCTTGACGTGCCGAAGGTTCAAAGGTGATATGAGTGGTCGGGATGGTGGCCGAGTAGGTGCAGTTCCATGGGTGTCGCTGCTCTTCCTGGCCGGGGGGTGCCATCGTAACGGCAGAATTGTTGGGAAGAGGTGCTGGAGCGCAGGTGTTGTGAGGCGAGCGCCAAAGCGGGGATCTCGCGGTGGCCAGAAGACGGTGCTTGCCTCGCGCCGGCGGGTGTCGGTGCCTCCTGCTTCCCGCTCCGGTCCTCGCCTTGCCGCTGCTTGCTAGTCAAGCGGGCGGAGCTGTTAGAAATCTTCTGGTTGGGTGGGACCTTTCGAGGTACTCATCCCGCAGTCCTCCCTATACTTGCTTAAGGATAATTTTGGAACAGGTATACACAACATTGTGGCTGAAAATTGCAGCTGCACTTAATTAGCATTTGAAGTGGGGTTTATTTTCAAGCAAAAAAGGGTAGAATATTCTTTCGAATGGTGGACAAAAAATTATGAACGTTATTCAGACACTCCTACAATATGTTAAAGCTCTTAACTTAACTGCCCATTCTAATACTTGCACTTGCTTGATTTTATATGATGTTGCATTATCTTGGGAAATTGCAAGTTGCATTGAGAGGACCATTTGCCCAGAAAGCTGGGACATATGTAAAAGTTTGATATTGTTGAGTTTTAAAATGAGGCGGGGCCCTTGCTTAAGATTAAATTCTTTTCTGGTGGCTTTTGTTGTTAGCGTTATGCTGTGGGTCTCTTGTCTTTATCTTGTCTTAAATTCCTAAGTAGAATGGCAGGAGAGGTAATGGTGAGGATAATACTGTAGTAATAACAGCTTAAGTTAAAAAAATTTTTTTTCCCATTTTGATAGAAAGTTATCTCAATTTGAGAATTGTTTCAAGGGGATTGGCTGATATGCCTGGCATATTATTATTATGATAATTATGATTATTCTTTTGCTATATTGTGTCAAATGGTATCTGAATTCTAACTAACATTTATTTGGAGGTATTTAAGTTCAAACATTTTTGAAGTCAGTATGGATACTTTTTCATAATATTATGATATGGTTCCAACTGCTCACAAGATTGGTATCATATTTACTTATTCCCTGAGCCTCTCAAACAGTTGATAAGTTTCACAAATACGGAATCATGTTATGTCCGGTAAAACTGTTACATATGGGGAAGCTGACTGCAAAATTTGTCAGCCTGGATCTCATAAAGTTGCAAGACAAAGCCAATGAATTAGCTGTTTCTAAAGAATGGCTATTGTGATTCCAAGGTTAAAGATTTGTTGACCTGGCTTCCAAAATTACAATTTTAGGTTCAAATCTAGAAATTCCTAGTTGTATTATTATTTGATAGGTAGTGATGGCTGAATGGGTGGGGTTGAAGAGAAAAGAGTTGCATTTGGCTTCATCCTGAGAGTTATAAATTAATTACATCAGCCAAATGTACATGTAATGTTAAACTAAGAGTCATATTATATGGCAGAGTAACTTGTTGCTATTTCATCCTTAGCTGGTTTGTTTAAAGGCAATATTGTACCGATTTTAAAAATATCTGGTCACATTAAGCTGCAATATATATGAATAACAAAAATCATGAAAAACTACAATAAATGTTTGTTTTAAGGTTACATCTAGGTTCATTATAGTCAGAACATATTACATTTTCAGATCATGAGAGAATGTGCAAATATGAATTAAACTGTTCAACTTTCCTGTAGTAATTTTTTTTTAAAAATCCTTATTGTATACTGAGACTGTATATTTTCTCCTTTATATTGATTATCCTTATTGTTTGCTTACTGCTAGGCCCTTGAAGATAATCCAGAAATATATTTAGTATAGGATGCAGCTGTTACATTGTTAGAAGGAGCAGCCATTTTAATATGTCATTCTTTAAAGGCATAGATAGCTTAGGACCCAAGTACTTAAAGTTACTACTACAGCCCACATATTTAGATCACCTTGTAGTCCCATTGCTAGGTCTGGTTCTCAGTATGGGGACTGTGGAACTTCTCCAAAGGGAAATCCAGCTGGCATCCACAATCTGGTTTCAACAGACTACTTAAGTTCAGGCATTTGCAAGGTACCAGCTGCTCCAAGACCAGACTGCCACTGAAATGAATTTATTTGTTGTACCCTATACATAAGCACTTCCACATCTATTTGTTTAACACTCATATTTAATTATATGTATAGACATATAGTACATATTGTATTTCTGATGTATATATTATTACATCCTTTATTTTAACCAGTTGCTTAACATGTTGTATATAATCAAAATTGCATGGAATTAAGTGAGTGGAATAACAGAGGGAGTGGAATCACTATCCCTTTTTAGTCTTTAGCCTAAAAAGCTCTCCCTCCTCTTTGAGTTCCTAAGAAGCTGTGAGAAAAATATATCTTTGGGTGAAAAAGACAAGTTTTTAAAGGCCCAGAGGCATTGGCCGCCCATATACAATTTCATAGGGAGACAGTTTCAGTTCCTTTAGAGATGAGCTTCTGATGCCAACAGTGCCATGGGGAGTACATTTACCCATCCCCAACCAATTGCTTCTACATAGTTACTGCAGGTGCATATTACAATCAATAGGTGCTTCTTTGTTTACACAGAGGCATGTCAGTAAAGTCAATCTGTATCATTTGGAAAAGATACTGCCCTCTAGGCAGTTGGGAAGGACGTGGCCTCAGTCCTCTCCCCTCAGAATGGGCCAGGCAAACTGCACAGTTGCCAACTACAAGACTGAAGGATTAGTTACCTTTTCAAAACATTCCACATAAACTTCATCACAGAAAATAGTAAAGGCAAATACAACACATTTAGATTATAAAATATTACCTTGCTTTGGAATGAGGGTTTTGAGACAGCCTTCTTTTTTGGCACTAGAGCATAGTATTTTCTCCCAATGTTGCAATTTAAAAAAAAATCCAAGCAGATGCATGACTATTCATACAACAGGAAAGGGAATGCATCACCACTGCCTTGTTAACTACAGGTAGTTCTTGACTTACAGCCATTCGTTTAATGACTGCTCAAAGTTATGACGGTGTTGGAAAAAGTGACTTACGACCGGTCCTTGCACTTATGACCATTGCAGTGTCCCCGCATTCACATGATCAAAATTCAAGCGCTTGCCAACTGGCATGTATTTACGAAAGTTGCAGTGTCCTGGGGTCATGTCATCGCAACCTTTGCAAGGGGCTTCCAGCAAGCAAAGTCAATGGAAGAAGCTGGATTCACTTAACAATCACAGCAAAAAAGGTCATAAAATTGGGTATGACTCACTTAATGACCACATCACTTAGCGATGGAAGTTCCAGTCCCAATTGTGGTCGTAAGTTGAGGACTACCTGTACTTTATTTTACTCTGTTAGTCCACCAACATGTGATGTAACCACCAGGTAGATAACCTGAGTGCAGTTAGCGTCCATTTGCATTACATTGTTATATCATTTCCAAATACATGTTTGTTATAACTAGAGTGGAATCATGGCCTCATAGTACAGTCTTAGTTTTGGCAGATTATTATTATGGATAATCTACAATTAGATTCACAGTCAAAGACTGGTGAAAATTTATTAATTCAAGTCCTAACCAAGGACATAAGGTAATGTCTGAGGATATAGGCAGTTCCAAGCAGAGTATTTTTTTTTGTAAAATTAGGGTGTTCAGGTATGATAAATTCAAAATTTCCAAATATCAAGGGAGTCCTTTAGGTATTGCTCCAAGGGCTCTAATCACAATTGATATAATAGCAGATTTCTTTTTCCATAAGCGTTCAACTTTCAAGTGCAAGTCCTAGTATTTCATCCTAGTATCACCCAGTATAGCAACATCAGTGAACCAGACTTCCTTCGTTTCAATGACTGTTATATCAGGCATGTTATATGAAAAAGGTGCCTGCCCATAAGATCTTAAGCCACTCATTTTCCAAAACCGTCTCAACTTGATGGTCCCAATGGTTCTTGCTACATTCAAATCCAAACCTCTGGCAAAGTTTCCAATGAATAATTTTGGCAACTCGGTCATGATGCTGCTGATAGTCAGTTTATGAAATTTTGCTGCAGCAACTGATCAGATGGTCAATTGTTTAATCCTTTTTACTACAAAGGCAACATTTACTGTTGTTTGTTACATGGTGAATTTTCGCTTTCATACAATTAGTCAGCAAAGCTTGTTCTTGAGCCACTAAAATAAAGCATTCATTTTCTTTAACACTCCTGATCTTAACTAGCTCCATGTGGGGTTTCTATCAGCTTTCCCTTCTGTATCCTTCAAGTGTTGACCATGCATTGGCTTGTTCTTCCAATTAACAAATTGGTTTTCAGTTGTTTCTTTTCTATACTCAACCTTCACCTTTGTTGTTTTCAGAAGCTTTCCTTGATTGACTTCCTTCAGTAAAGTTTCTTCACTTTTCTTAATATAGTCATTCAAGCCATGTTTTTCTTCCTCCAAAGTTTGTTTCACAGATGATGATGATGATTTAAATCTGTATACCTTCCAACAACTCTAGAAGATGATAGTCAATATTCCATGTTTGGCTAGAACTATGTAATATAGGAGAAAAAAGTAGAACTTTCTTAGTGATGTTTTTAACTTGCTTGCTTGTTTTAAGATAGACTTTCCAATTTAGCTCTCTACAACAGTTGGGTGCTAAAACTCAGAATTTTCTAGCCAAGATGGCTCTGTAGCAGATTTAGTGAACAGTTTCTGCCAACAAGTGCATAAAATACCTTGAAAAGAAAAAGTGAAAGATGAAGTTTTGAGGTGTATTTCTTATTGCATATGGTGAGGATGAATAGTGCACTTTTCTTGCAGAAGCAGTGGAGTTTATGCTGAGAGATTTAATCCATTTGAAAAGCAGTGTTTGCAAATATGCAGCAGACTCTTAATTTTATGCTGATTACATTATAAATTGCATTTTAAAATTTTATTTGATTTTTTTCTCTAGAATATGGCTGTTATGGTACCCACGAGGATTTATAGCATAGATTTTCTCTGCTGTATTATCCTTGCTGCCTCCATCATTTCTTTAGCAGAGGATCACATGGACGGAAGTCACCAGCCCAATATGCGCCTTGATAAGAACATGGTACAAGACAAGGAGTATGTGTTCCATAACCTTTCATTTTATATAAGTCGGTTTTACCTCTTTATTCTTCTAGTACAGATAAAGTTGTGAACTGCAGAATAAGTACAGGCAATGTATTATCTATGAATTAATGTGGAAATCTTTAGAGTTATAACAAATATTCTTGAAAAATTAGCAATTAGAATTTCAGAGGACAACTTTTCTAATGACAGAAATACAAAACTCAGGGCCCAGCCATTGACAGAACAATTTACCAAGTTCCTTTTTCTATTTATTTTGAAATCTGGTTAAATTGTCCTTTAATTTAGGGAGAAAATTAAAGGAAAACAAGATACATTTTTGAGACTCTGAACTCTATTGAAAGAGGGAAACTTTTCATGATAGAATTCATAGTCATCCTGTGAAATGGTAGGATATTGATGGTGCCTAGGGAAGGTACCTGAATCATGAAAACTATTGTTAAGGAGTCAGCAGATGTATGTATATTCAACCTAGGCTATCCTTTTACCACTTTGGATCTCAGTCTGGTCCAATTATTGCTTCAGAGAATATATATTGTGATTTTAAGAGTTGGATCTGGGCTAGAACTCAGTAGCAGTCCCCATTTTGCATTAACCTAACCACCTCAACCTGGATGCCCACCAAAAGCACAGACCAACTCCCAGAGTTCTTTAACTAGCATTGCTATTGCTGAGAATTTGAGGACTTGAAGTCTGCTTATTTAGAATGCTTAGTCATATAAGCAAGATCTTGGTCTTGATCTTGGATTGCTCAATGAAGTTGTCAATTCAGGATGCAGCAGCTGTGAAAAAGGGGAGTCCCATGCTAGAGATTACTAGGAAAGGGACTGAAAATAAAAGGGCCAACACTATAACTAACTTACCTAAAACTAAGGTATGTATACATCTGGAATACTGTGTACAGTTTTGGTCTTTGCATTTGAGAAAGGACACACCAGAGCTGGAAAAAGGGAACCCAAATGATCAGAAAGCCTTGAAACCCTTATGAGAAAAGGCTAGATTTTTTAGGACTCTTTAAGCTTGAGAAAAAAGACCACTGAGGGAGTTAAGGTGTATAAAATTACGAATGGCATGGAGAAAATGGAAAGGGAGGGTTTTCTCCCTCTTTAAAATACTAGGAGCAGAGGTTATCCAATGAAGTTGATTGGAAGGATGTTTAAAACAGAGAAAAGGGAGCCCTTCTTCACATACTGCATAATTAACCAGTGGAATTCATTATGACAAGACACAGTGATGGCCACTAACTTGGCTGGGTTGAAAAGGGGATTGGATATATTCATGGAAGACAGTTCTGTTGAGGTCTACTGATTCTTCAAGACCAATATTACCTCCAAGTTGAGGTCAGCATGCCTTCGGATGCTAGTTGCAGAGGAATGATGGGGTGAAAAGAAGCTCACTCCATTTCCTGCTTGTGCTTAATCCTGAGGCTGGATTAAGATGGGCCTTGGCCTAATCCAGTAGGGCAGTTCTTATGTTCTTAGAATATATGAACCCAAAATACTGTAATTTATAAACAATGACTTATGACTGAACGTGTTGTATAATCCAGGCAATTGTGTCTATTGAAAAAAAATGGTGAAACAAACTGGACTAGCACAATATGTTAATGTATCCTGTTGTGTGTATCTGTATGGATATTTTGACAGCTGCTGTGTTTTTATCTTATAGCCACATTATGGAACATTTAGATGGTGTCATTGACAAACCGGAGTCTGAGATGTCACCTCAAGAACTGCAGCTTCATTATTTCAAAATGCATGATTATGATGGTAACAACTTGCTTGATGGTCTTGAGCTTGCCACTGCAATATCACATGTACACAAAGAGGTACATATTAGTTTGTCTGAACAGGGAATTTGATGGGCCCTTTAGCAGTCCTTGGAAGAATGATATGTGTAATATTTGTGCATTTCATATTTCTGTAATGGTGTGTTGTTAAATGCTGCTTCAAACTAAAACTGTAATTTTGGCATGGATTTTTAGGGAAGACTTCACCCTAGAAGAATTGTCAGCCTTATAAATTACAAAACTCTGAAATAGCTTTAAGAAACAAATGAGAAAAAAAAGACAGCATTATTCTGAGAAAAAGGTAAAAATTAAATAGAGAACTGTACCTTCTGAGTTTCGATTTGCCAGACCCACTTAAATCTTTTACTCTCTAGTAATATAGTTCTCAAGGAGAAAGTACTAAAGACAGGATCCAAGGCAACTCCTTTGCTGAAACTCATCCATTGTTTTTCCTGTGTAGGATGGTGGTGGACACATTCAGACAATGAAAGAAGAGGAGCTAATTAACTTGATAGATGGCGTTTTGCAAGATGATGATAAGAATAATGATGGGTATATCGACTATGCTGAATTTGCTAAGTCACTGGAATAAGGACAATCTTCAGTTTTTATGTGGCCCAGTTCAATGTGATTCTTTATTATATGTTAGTATGTATGTTCTGCCTTTGAAGCTACAAAGTTAATAGTAAGCTGGTACGTGTGGCCATTGGAATGGCTATACTTGTATTTGTTACATGTTGGAAAGTAAAAATAAGTTTGTAATAGAAACTGTGGTCTGCTGTTATATCCTTAACAAACCATGTTGAACAATATAATGCATTGCCCCCGTCAGCAGATTATTTGGCAGTCAGCTTCAAAGAATTGATTCAAAATTCTCCAGAGAATTTTTGGAGAAGCCCAGTGAAAGTGTAGTGTAAAGACAGCAGCACTGCACAGTTGAAATGTTGTAATTATAAGGAAAAACCTGTAGTATAATCAATATTTATACTTGTATTTTTTTTTATACACTCTCCTTGCAAAATTAAGTAGATCCCAAACCAGAAAAAGGTAACATTCTTTCAAGATCTGTTGAAGATAATAAAAAAAAGTGAAGTACCAAGTGAAATATTCATTAAAATCATTGTGAACATAAATGTCTGTCTCAGTTGTCTTCCCTTGTATCAGTACTTCTCTGCATTTTAATCTGCCCATTTGGGTGTACTTGTTAACACCATTAATAGCAGTATTTCTAAAAATGTAGATTAAATGCCAGTGTTCACTTGTATCCTTCACCAAAAACTGTTCCTATACTAGCTAACTAAATTTTTGTAACTATGGAAAAATGCTGCCTTGTTACGGTTTCTACTAGTGTACCTTAACATGAATTCTTAGTGTTAGGTAGGAACAAATTGTTATTTTTTTTCCTTAAAATTAACTCTTTGAAGAGAGTGGTTAAATACTTGAATAGTCTACTTATTTAATAAGATTCTGGAGTTCTCAGCAACTTTTCATCCTATACCATTCAGCAGTATTCTGCAGATTTAAAATAAGTAACTGTCTATATGTCTGGCTTATTTTATACATTAAATTGGTTAAATAAATATATGCATTCCAAGCTATTGTATTCACAAGCTGAAAACTGAAGGCATTCTCTAAATTGTATAGAGATCTATTTTCTGTATAGAAATATTCTTATATTCTGTAATAATTGCTTTTTTGTTAATTATGTAATAAAATCTATTATACGGTTGCAACATCTAAATTCCATGGTGGGAAAGACTTTTATCTTTTTATTTATGCTAAAAAAATTGACACAAAACATAATAAGATGCTTTGGGTTTAGGAAAACACAGACATCATGTGGTTTATTTTATCTTGGTTTAATGAGTTTTGCAAGTCCAACAAAAGCTGGCTTGTACTGCAGTTCTGGTTTATTGCTTAGCATGTTTGAACTCTTCCAGTTATTTCTGATTCAATAAGCTGTGGTAAAGGAAACCATAACATAGCACAAGGCAGAGGTGTCTGCAATGGGGTCAAAACAGGCAAGATGGTGTTCGCAGCAGCGCAATCCGAGCCTCACACCTTCTGTGCATGTTTCAGTGTCATATGCACATACAAAGAAGTGTGGCTTCAATTTCAATGCTGGGACTGCCATTTTGTCTATTTTGACCCTCACTGTGGCTGCCATTGACACATTGCTTGAACTCAGCCACATTTTTCTTTCTCTGAAAACCCATTTTCGGTTTCTGGACTTGATGTGATGATCTTTCATCATTTTTCCCCACAATATTCTGTTGATAAGATGCATTCCTGGTGTGTGTTCCTACCATTTTGTGGCAGGAAACATAGGAGAACTATAGTATGAATCTTAAAATAGGCTTTGTGTAGTTTAAAGAAAACAAAGTAAACAAAGACACCTCCCCCAAACCCCACTCAGAAATCATGCCCCCCATTTTGTGTGATTGCCCCATCCATTGCAGTCCTCAGCTCCCCCAAAATGTTTGGTGCGGTGCTCACCCACAAAAAGGATGCACAGCCATGATTTAAGGTAAGGATGGGGAATCCTTTTTCTGTATGGGGCCACCTTTCCAGGGAGGGAGTCATTTCTCTGACAGAAGAGGGTAAAACTAGCAGCTATTTTCCTTCTTGCCAACTGGACTTTCAGATCAGGATCAAGAGTTTTCTTGCCAGAGGTCTGAGCTAATTGTTTGTAGAAGGCTTTTGAAATTAGACCAAGGGCCATAGATCCCCGAAGCTTGGGAAAGCACTAGGACTATTGTAGGTGCAAATAGCTGTTTAAAAAAGCTCTAATGCAGAAAGGGAATGAAGTTACTTTGCTTTTAATCAATTATTCAGGGCTCTACTCTGATTTAGCATCTACATAAAGCCACTGGATGAGGTTATCTGTAGGCATGGGGTTAAGTAACATTAGTATGCTGGTGATACTCAGTTATACATCTTTACCTTGAGCCAACCAAGTGAAGTTGTCAAGACACTGAACCAGTGGAGGCTGTGGAGGTCTGGAGGGAGAAGAAGTGGCTTTGGCTTAACTCTAGCAGACCAAAAGGCTGTGGGTTTTAGGGCTTTTTAGGGGAAGTGCAATCCCATCCAGAGTTTTGTCTTTCTGCTGCAGAAAAGCAATCATTTGCCAAGGCAGCTTTGATGCCAAAAACAGACTAAAAGCATGATTGGAATGATTCTAGATAGAACGTGTCCTCCAAGAACGCATGAATAAACAGGAGGTTAACAGTAGTGATTGTCTTTACCTCAGGTAATATGGACTCTCACTCCCTACAGGAACAAAAAACTCTACTAATATTTTTTTCTGGGAAATTGTGACAAGTGCTTATGAGAGAAAAGTTCAGGAAGGGAATATATGTATTCCACAAAGGAAAGGAAAGGTTATCTACAAAGTCCAAATCAGGTACAAAGTATAACTGAAGTCTTGGTCAGAAACATACTGAAATAGTTCGCTGCTTTGACCACCTCTGATTACTCAGTGTTTTTAGGCTGCATCCATTTTTTTCCCATTTTCATTCATTACAGGTGCTTAGGACACGGTACACAAATTCGACTTGAGGACAGACCTTGGGAATGGAACTCAAACTGGAGACTACCTGTATAAGCATCAAATATGTAGACAAAGAAAAGGAGATAAGATTTCAGTATGCTCTTAGAAGAAACAAGATAGAAAAGTATACTATTGACAGCAACTTTGACTTAACGTCTTTATCTTCATTTTCAGATCTAACAAATATTTAAGTATGCACAGCCTTTGCCCAATTTATCCCTCCTCTTGTCTGTATTCTCCCTTATTGTGTGTTCTAGACTTAACGGTTGTTGGGGCTGGCTATACATTAATTTATTTCTAATGTACCAATAGAAAGTGAGTGTAGATAGAACAGTGTTATCACCTAATGCTTTTTGTTGTTGAGGTTTAGTGTGTTATGTGAAGGCATACATTGTGATCTGTAAACAATGGATTGTATCTTAGCTTGATGTGAGCGCCCAGCCAATTGTGGATTCATAAAACAGTAACTTAGCGTGATGTATGAACCCAGGTGTACTGAGTAGTTGGACTGGTCTATAAACAGGATTGGTAGATTAGTTTGTGCCTGCATTTTATGACATCATGACTTAGCAAGGGATATTCCTGCAGAGAAACATAGACAGACCCATCTTCAGAAGCTGGGATTGTCTAGGTCTTGATAAAAATTTAAATATCGCTCCATTTCAATGCGTTGTGGTGAGCATTGAAATATACACAGGCGTGCAAGCAATGACCTTTTCCCCCTCTGAGACATGGATGTACATTTCCTCTTGTATTGCAAGTAATCTTGAGATCATGGAAAGTGAGATTTTTTTTTGCCACCTAAATACATTCTATCGCCACTAGATGGCAGAGGAAACCACAGTTGCTACTGTAAGCTTTTTGAGATCAAAAGGCCTTTTCTATTCCGGTTCCAAGAAGATCCCAGGTTCACAAGCTTCTAATATTATAACAAAGCAAGATTATCTCAGTCTAAACGATCTCAACCTTTCTTTTATTATAAATGCACTGACATCAGAAAAAGAAATATCCCATGCAAATCATCACATAATACAGCCCATTTTCATTAATTTAACGATTCTGTTATTTGACAGGCCCAAACTCTTCAAAAAATCTCCTGCCTTTGCCAAGACCACTAGATGAAGCCAAACATTTGTCCTTCCTCCAAGACACTTGAGTTATGACACGCTAAAGATTTGGGTTTAACGTATGAGGTAACTTCATTTTTTTTCTTTTCCTTGAATCTTTCAAACACCTTGTCCAAGTTTCCAGACTGGCTCCTGATTCCTAACCTAATTTCTTGGGATATGATCCTGGTAGTGTATCTGAGCCAGACAAGATCATATCCCAGCTAAATGGGATAGGAGTGGAGAGTCAGAGTGGAAACCTGGACAAAGTCGGTAAAAGATGCCTTGGTGATATTTTGTAAAGTTATTTTAGATAAACCCCCTCAATTATTAGTATGCAGAGATTAAGAGATTTTCATGTAGCACTTGGCAGATATTTAACACTTTAAAATAGTAATACATGTCAGATATATCAATTTTACCCAATCTTGCAGTAGATTACAAGGACCATCTTCCCCAGCTAGCTGCTGGAGGTAATTGGATTAGTAGTCTAATACATCTGCAGGACACCACATAGGAGAAGACACACACACACACACAATGCAATGTTCTCTCTCTCTCACCTATCTCACGTTTCATTAAGCCACAATTTCTTTAGCAGTTGTTTGAATAAACTGTTATTAGTTGGGTTCACTTACTTCACTGTTCTGTAAACAAGTTTTTACAAACCACCATGGCTGGATATGTACAATGCATAAACCAGAACCAAACAATTCACGCTGTGGCTTAGCGCTATGCCATGAATGTGGAGTGGGAGCAGAAAGACTAATGACATCCTGACCATCTCGAAGTTATTGCACTAATGTCACGAACTATGTAATTTACATCATTTTTTTCACACATGTGAAATCATCATTGCTAGAACCAGATCTCTTGCACTAAAAACAAGAGCGACTTCGTTGGGAGTGGAGCTTTCTTACTTTCTGAGTAAGTACATAAGCTTGCGCTGTCAATGAGTCTCTGAACTTAATTCAATTTAAGGTTCAGTTTAAAGACTGATGTGCATCCTGTGTGTTGTCAGCACATTGTATATAGCTTTTAGTTGCAGGCAAGAGTGTATCAGGTTGCAGAGTAGTCTCTATGTTACAGATAACAGCTTGCAGAGAATAGCATGAGCATGCTTGAGATAAAACTGGATATCCTGGCAAGAAATATTAAAAGGGATTGGTACTGTCCTTTCTATTAGCTAGAAATGCATGTGGCATGGGTATGATGGGGGCCAAGAATTTAGTCTGCACCTTCTCTATTTTATGACAAAGCATTATGAAAGCCTCATTTGACTAAAGTCATGGTCTGTGGCAGTCAGTGTCCATGGATTCATCAGGTGATAACCATAGCTTATGGAAGACTGCAAATGGGAAAGAGCATGAAGTAAGAAAGGAAAGGAAAGAAAGAAAAAAAGGAAAATATATATGTTCTCTCTAAAACTAACAGAAAGAGGAACTGTGTAATTGACTGATTGATTATGTGCCATCAAGTCATTTTCGCCTTCTAGCGACCACATAGATTAGTGTTGTCCAAACTTGGCCACTTTAAGATGAGTGGACTTCAACTCCCAGAATTCTGGCTGGGTGGGGAATTCTGAGAGTTGAAGTCCACTCATCTTAAAGTGGCCAAGTTTGGACAACACTGACATAGATAGGGCATAATAGATCTGAATAAAAGTGGTCCAATCTTGTGGAATGTAGTTAATGAATACTGCAGGAAGTAAAGGTGTGTGTTTCATTATGAATAAAAGGGCTGAATGTTTTGTTAGAAACAACGAATTAGTGTCATTTAGATGGTTGTGTGTGTGTATGAAAGTAGGAATCCATAGTGATTGATGAGAGCCAGTTTGGTCTAGTGGTTAAGGCATTAGGCTAGAAAGCAGGAGACTGTGAGTTCTAGTCCTGCCTTAGGCATGAAAGCCGGCTGGGAGACTTTGAGCAGCTCTTTCTCAGCCCACAATGTCAGGCTCGGGCTACAAGCTAGTCAGTCAATTTCTGTTGCAACCAATGGATCTACATTTGGTTGATCCAAAAAAAGCGGACCCTGCCCTTGTGGGAAAAAATGCTAGGAAGGAAAAAAAAATCCATAGTGATTGATGCTTGTTGTTACAAAAGACCAGTCTGGAGGGAAATTGTATGACATTCTGAATGAATGCAATCCAGGGGAGAAATTATTCTGCCAGGTGACATGAATGGATGGGTAGAAATAGGATGAGAGGATAAACAAAAAGTGATTAGGCTACTGGGAGATCCAAGAATGAATGAGAACAGTGACCAGTTCTGCTTAGAAGAAGGTCTCTGGGTTTCAGATTCAATATGTAATTTAAGCATGTACGTACACATGGAAAAGGAATGAATGTAAGTCTTAAAAACACAATTAATTTGATTTCTTATGATGAAACATTGAGAGAATTAATGAAAGATGAATAATTTTGTATGTGAAACAGACTCTTTCTTTCTGGCACTGAAAAAATGCAAATATTGGGGGAAGTGAAAGAAACAAGAATGAAAATAGAATGCCAGCAGGAGAAGAAAAGAAAAGTCCTGAATAAAAGCATATTATAAAATAGATTAATCCCCCAACAGAAGGAATGGAAAGAAAGAGAATGTAAAGGCTGCTTGGAACAGAGTTAAAAGAATTGTTACAAAGAGCCACAGAAATGTATGGAGCTACACTAATGGGAAGTATGAAAAAATATACTGAAAAAAACAAGCATGAAAAAACATGCTTAGTGGAAAAATATGTGGATGAGAGAAAAATGCATACATAAATATGATTGTTGCAAAAATGAAGATAAGAAAAAGATATGGTATCATATGTCTAAAGAGAAACATATAATTGCCAAAAATGCAATCAAAGAGAATGAGGAATGGTTAAGATTAAAAGAGGCAGAGAAAATGCAGAATGATTTTCATGGAAGTAAAAAGTTGATGTGGAAGTCAGTTGGGAGAACTAAACAAGGACTTGCCAGCAGAGTGAATGTCATTAAAAGTAAAGGGATGAATTGATTTGGGATGAAACTAAAGTGAGGGAATGCTGGAAGGTGCATTTTAGTGATCTGTATGGGAATCAGAGTGGTAAGACAAAGAGTGAAATTGAAATGAATGCTAAAAGTGTTAGTGTCCCAAAAACATAAATAAATAAAAAAGGAAAAGGAAGTAAATGCTGTGAGAAAAAAAGGTAAGGCTGCAGGTATAGATGATGTATCTGGACAAATGTTAAAATATGGATGTAGATTGCTTACAGAATTGCTTTTGTGGGTCTTCTGGGCTGTGTGGGAAGTTTTGTTTCCTAACGTTTCGCCAGCATTTGTGGCCGGCATCTTCAGAGTGCAGGAGCACAGACAGGAGCAGTCCTCTCTGTGCCCAGGATGATGTGACCCTTTTGTGGGTGTTTAAATTTAAATACTCCTGCACTCTGAAGATGCCGGTCACAAACTTCCAGAACACGGCCACACAGCCCAGAAGACCCACACCAGCCTTCGTATGCCTGCCGTGAAAGCCTTCGACAATACATAGAATTGCTTTTGTTTATTCTGCGTGATGACTCATCTCTGTCAACAATTGGAAGATATGCCATTACTGTTTCTCATACAAAAGAAAAATGACAAGAGCGAATGCAAAAACTACAGGGAATTAATTTTTTGAATACATCTGAGAAGGTGTTTGTGGAGAAGATAGAGTCTGACTGAGAGGATACAAGAGGTAACAATGAACAAAATTTGGAAAGTGCAGTGCAGCATTATTGCAGCTTCAGAGGATCCTGGAGGAAACAGATTATCTTCAGTCAGGTTTCAGGCCCAGATTTGGGATGGAAATGGCATTGGTTGCACTCATGAATGATCTCTGGTGGGAGTGGGATGGGGGTAGCACATCCATCCTTGCTCTTCCTGACCTCTCAGCGGTCTTGGGTTGACTTGGGGAGTTGGGAGTGGGCAGCACAGTTTTGTGCTGGTTCTCTTCCTTCCTCCAAGGTCGATCCCAATCGGTGTTGATTGGGAGCGAGAGGTCCAGACTGTGGCCCCTCCATTGTGGGGTGCTGTAGGGTTCGGTACTCTCTCTACTCCTCTTTAACATCTACATGAAACCACTGGGTGAGATCATCCATCACCATGGGATGAGATATCATGCATATGCAGATTATACCCAGTTATACTTCTCCATTCTGGGTGACCTGAGTAATGCCGTGACTACCCTTTTGCGGTACCTGGAAGCTGTGGGGGTCTGGATGGGGTGCAACAGGCTTCAGCTGAACCCCATCCAGACAGAGTAGCTGTGGATTGGAGGCCCCTCTGTATCCAGGAATTTACCGTCTTTGGTTCTGGATGGGGTTGCACTGCCCCAGACAGACCTGGTGTGTAATCTGGGGGTCCTCCTGGACTCACAACTCCTACTCAAGGAGCAGGTGGCATTTGTGGCCAGGAGGGCCTTCGCCCACCTTCGTATGGTGCACCAGTTACGCCTCTTCCTGGATCAGGAGGCTTTCTGGTCAGTCACTCATGCCCTGGTCAATCTCTTAGTTAGACTATTGCAATGTGCTCTACATGGGGCTACCCTTGAAGAGTATCCAGAAGCTACATCTGGTTCAAAATGCAGCCACGCAGACAATCTTGGGTGCCCCAAGGATGGCACATATAACACCTCTGCTGTGGGAGCTGCATGGGGTGCCAATTTGCTTCTGGGTCCAATTCAAGGTGTTGGTTATCACCTTTAAAGCCCTACATGGCATGGGTCCAGGTTACCTGAGGGACCATCTCACCCCCATTACATCAACCCATCCCACCCAGTCAGGAAGAGAGGGCATGTTGTGGAACCATCAGCGAGAGAATGTTGGCTGGCAGGCCCAGGAGGAGAGCCTTCTCTGCTGTTACCCCCGCCCTTTGGAATATTCTTCCCCCAGAGGTTCAGTGGGCCCCTGCCTTCCTGGTTTTCTGGAAAGGACTTAAGACCTGGCTCTGTCAGCTTGCATGGGGTGACAAGAGTTGTAATCAATCCTGGGGGTGGCTGGGGCTCTGATGGCACTCCCCAAGCTGTTTGCCAATTTTATTATCCCTTGGAATGTATTATTTAAGATTTTTTATATTGTATTTTAATGGATTTTATCTTTTCTGTAAACTGCCCGAGTTGGTTTTTAATGAGATGGGCAGTGACTAATTTGATATATAAATTAAGTCAGTCAGTCAGTCAGACAGGGGATGTGCAGACCAGATGGTTTGTACTTCAGCAAGTCATTGACAGTGTTGGAAATGTTATTATACTTTTGGTGATAAAGAAAGCATATGTTTAAGCAAATAGTTTTGAATTAAGGAATGTTTTGCTTGAATGTTTGTTTGCTGAATATGGTAAGAGTAGTATTTGAGAGAGGTAACGCATGAGAATAAATGAAGGGAATAAGACAAAGACATGTGATATCCCCTTGCATATTAATGTATTTATGGATAAATGTATCAAGAATGCTTGTAGTGACATTCTATGATTATTAGCTGGGAACAGGAATGTATGCTTGTTTTTGTAGGCAGATGATGCCATGCTGTTGGCTGAAAACCCTGAACAATTTGCCATGGATGTTAGATGTATAATTTAACAAAGAGCTTGGATCTGAAAGTTAAGCTATCAAAAATTAAGATGATAGTGCTTAAAAGAAAAATGCAATGAACAACTGCAAGTTAATCAATGGCAAAAAACTAGAGCAATTATATGAATTTGTGTATCTTGGATCAATGTTTTCTAAAGGGAAAACGATTGGAGAAATGTTAAGATGTGCACTACTGGTAGAAAGGTAATGGGTGGTATGTGATCTTTTGCAGGGAATGAATATTTCTCAAAAGAAGCTAAAATGGCTGTATAGAAGCTGGACTTCTGCTCATATAACTTAGTTATATGACAGGATGTTTAATGTCAGTAGAAGCATAAAAGTAAAATGAATGCAGTGGGCATGGGGTACTTAAGAATTATATATAATAAAACAGGAAGAGATGTGGAAGAACAAATGAGTGCTAAATGAATGAGGACTAAGTGTTGTTGCTAACCTTAAGCCAATTTAAGATTTCTGTCCCTAGTGGACACACCAACAACAGAAGCATTTCAGCAACAGCTGGATAGGTTTCTTGATTGGAAGTTCCAGTACAATTAACCCTAGTAAGTATACGTCTCAATCTTAGTACAAATTGTCCACAGATATTCACCTCCACTGCTTTTTAGTGGAGTAAACAGAGAGGCATATGTGTCCTTATACAGTAATGGCTACTGAAAAAAATGCCCTATTGCCCTCATGTTCTAAGGAGAATGCATTAATATCAGAATTAAAATATCCGAATCTATAAAATAACTTACTTGTAGATGCAGGTGTCAGAAGAGCTGATGGCCTGTCAAGCTCCTCACCCATTAAGACCAAAGCTAATGGGAAGATGTTAGAAGCTAGCATGTGTAGTTGGAGAGAAAGTTGAATGAGGAGCTGGATGAAGAACTGAATTCTTTTTCTCCTCTGTTATTCTTCTCATCGGAGCAATATGCTAGGTTCTGACTAGCAAAGTTCATATTTAGTCCAAAGTGAACATTATTATAATTTTACTCCTTTTTTTAAGGTCAACTTTGAAACACTGTTTTCTTTTGATCTCTGAAACTTTATTTTCAGATAACAATATTATTTTATATCTTTACCCATCAGAATTAGTTTTTGGGTTTTTGATCACTGGGTCTCACTTCCCATTTTCTTAGAGCCATTCTATGCTCACCCTTGATACAATAGTGTGGGTCCATAATGGATCATCTTCCTATCCATTCTGACACAATTTCTTTCATTAGTTAGTTTGCAAACAAACAGCTTATTCTGGCATGGCATTTTCATTAAACTGATCATTACTCATGACATAAACCACCATTGAATATGTTCACAAGCATTATTTTCTGGACACTCAGGCTTGGTCAAGTTCTATATGTCCTCCCAATAGACAATAGTCCAAGTACCATTCCAAAAGTGAACAGTACAAAAGAAGTATGTTGAGATTGTTTAGGCTTCTAGAGAGAATGAATGATGGTTGAGTTGCAAAACAAATTTAAGAAGGAAGAGTGACTGGGTTAAGAAGGCAGGGAAGACTGAAAAGTTGAGGATGGCTTGGAGGTGATTCTCAGAAAGGGAGAGATGAGAGATCAGAAGTTTAAAGAACAAAAGGCAATGTATGAAGCAGCGGATGGGTGTGGTAGAAACAAAGATCATCTGCAAGTATAGAAAGTATGGAGAAGGATATTGAATAGTGTTAGTATAAACCAGTTTTAGCTATGTTTCCTTTTCTTCTTCTTATCTGAGGCCTTTTGTTTCTTTTTAAACTATTTTTTATTCTTTTTCTGTATTTGCATAATGTTACTTACCCCCAAAAGGAATAGTATGATGAACATGTACGTATGTATGTATAATTGCATGTTAGATTTGAAAAGCATGTTGTGTGCATTCTTGAGGAATGATTGTGTGTTGACTTATTTTTTCACAAAATGATTGCCATAATGGATATAACCCACTACAAAATACCAGTTACCCCACATGCCACCTGTTTCCCATCACCACTGGATGCTCCTTACCAAGAACCTTCCCTCCACTCCCCCCCCCCCCACAAAAAAGCTAATGGGGCTGTTTTGGGGCCGAGAAGCATTCTTGGAAACGAAAATAATGCTGGAAGTTGGTGTTTTACAGTATGCCAATTTCCTGTTCTTAAAATCAATAGTGTTTCATAAGAATGTTAAAGACGATAGAATGCGCTAATAACAAGGAAGGTATCTGCAGGTACGTTGGTGTCCTTGGAGACCATGTTGGCTGACTGAAATGTACATCATGCCGCTTAATTTTGGCATTATTGCTAATATCGAAAAGCTTTGGAATGGCATCCAACTAAAAATCCCAGGGGAGCAACAGTTGGGATTATGAACATATTAATATCAGAAACCCTGGCCCAAGTTGCCTCTAGCCCATTTTGCCAAGAGTCCCAGGATTAAGGCTGATACAATTGCAAACCTTGGCTGTGAATCCATATTGAGTCTTTCTATTTGACATCCTGCAAGCCCAGGCTTTTTGTTCAGGAGTCTAGGTCCTTGTATCAGCCAAAATTCTGCAAAATCCATTTTGTTCTCCATGACAAATATAGCAAAGGTGAGTTTGAAAACTTTATCCATGCTATGATATGAAGGCCTGGGCCACCACCTGGGGCAGGAAATGGAAAACACCCCATTTCTGGTTTCATTCTTCTCTAGAGAAAGGAGAATACTGGTTGATTCTCCTATGTGGGAGAGGTTCATAGTTTATGTGGCTGAAGAATGAAAATAATAGGGATTTGATAGCACTGTAAGCAGGAAATTTCATTAGCTATCTTCTAATCTAAGACAATCCATGGCAGGTTACAAAATTCAGACAGATCTAAAATACCACACCCATGGCAGATAAACAACTCAGAGGATAAAGCTCAGCCAGGCAGTCACAGTATTAGAACCATGCAAGAGTTTTGTGGTCTCTTAGGATCTCCCTCCCCTGTTTGTAGTTCCACACAGGCTCAGAACAGTGTGTATGGAGGTGGGATACAGGTGGCTTGAAAGAAAAAAGATCTCTGCAGCGAGCAGAAAGGACAGCAAATAGGAGGACCATGTATGTAAGAGAGGACAAATGAGTAGAACTGATCTGCATAAATTTTGACTAGGCTAATTAATTTGTCTAGATCCAGCTATACAAATGATACCTATATAATTTAATGGAAATACTGTACAATATATCTCACCAGAGAAAAAGTATGAACAGCTAAGCTCTACTTGCTTGCTTAGTTTGCTACACAGTTGCTAAGCATTGTTGGGCATCTTCTATTTACTGGGCTTTCATTTGTTTTTCATCTTCTTTAGCTTTAAACTGGACTTGGATTGAACAGAATTTCAAAGAGATGACAGTCTTCCAATTTTCCACCCAGCAACCTCCCTGCTGGATCTAATGGAATGGCAGAAACAACCAGAGAAAGGCAGTCCTGCAAATAACCTTGTCCCATGCCATGAAGGGCTTTATAAGTAACGACCAGCACCTTGAATTATACCTGGAAGTCCCCTGGGAGCCAGTGCAGTTCACAGAGCAGTGATGTAACATGCACATACCAAGGTGCACCCATAACTGTCCATGCCACTGCATTCTGGACCACCTGTGGTTTTTGAGTGACCTTCAAAGGCAGCCCCATGTACAGCATATTGCAGTAGTCCACTTGGGAAGTGATCAAGACATTAGTGACTGCGAGCAGTGCCTCCCAATCCAGAAAAGAATGTAATTGCTACAGAAGATGGACCTGTGCAAAAGTCCTCCTGGTCACGGCTGTTACCTGCTTTTGAAATGGGAACCATGAGTCCAAGAGAATCCCCAAATTGTGCACCACTTCTCTCTGGGACAATGCTAGCACATCAAGAACTAAAAATGGAAGATCACCAGATCTGGGATGCCCTAAAACCCAAAGCCACTCCGTCTTGCTATGGTTGAGATGAAGTCTGTTCTTCCCCATCCATACCCTTACAGCCTTCAGGCACCAAGAACCCCAACATCATTACTTGATCGGCCTGGGTTAGAGATGTATAGCTGAGTATTATCAGCATACTGATGATACTTCACCCCATGCCAGTGAATGACCTCACCTACCAGATTCATGTAGATTTTAAATAGATTCAGGGAAAGCATAAAGCCCTGAGGGACTCCACAAAGAAGGGGTCTTGGGCTATATCTTTCTCTCTCCAAGTCCCTCTTGGGGAGTCACTGGATGCCCTGCAGATGCAATAAGAGCAACAAAATAAGAATGCTTTGTCATACTTATTGTTATATTAATATTAACTTATTAATATATTAAGTTATATATTACTCTTATTCATGTTCAATCAGATGTGCTCCTTGTTGCCCGCCAGAGGGCTCTAGTCATTTATTGTATTGGTTCATCATCCAGAATTGCTATGTAAACCAAGAGGAATTCCATGTTCAACAAACGAAGAAAGGCTTCATAAGCACAATCCAATCCAAGGCCACAGCTGTCCTCTTATTTCAAGGGGTGACCATGACTTCAATTGGACTATACACCAAACCTTCAGAAACAGCTCCAAGCTCCCTCTGAAACCCAGCCAGGTCCATCAGGTGCCTGGAGTGGACCACTTCAACAGCCTCCTTGCATTGGAACACTCCAAGGCAACAAGAAAGTGATCTGACCAGGACAAATGAATGATAGTAATTTCCCCCCAAATCCAGTTCAATCATATATATCTATAGTTATGCACAGTTTTTTATTTTTTATTTTTAAAATTAACTTTGTTGAGAACCAATACAGCTGAAAACATCACATAGATATTGTAAGGAAATAAACCAGTGAAGATCAAGATCTAACACACAATTCATTGAAGCCTATCAAAACCAATGGTCTTAAGCCTATAGTTCCACATTCTCTTATTTAGGAGTAAGTTCCATTGAACTCAGTGAAGCTTCCTTTTGAATAGACATACAGGCTGGCACTGTGCTTAAATCTGAATTGTAGCTCAGGCTTTTTTGGGGGGGGGTCTATTTTGCATGATGCAATTCCAGTTACACTTTTTAAAAATCTGTTTTTTACCCCTGTCATGACCAAATTTAAGGCTGGACATTTGCTGGAAGACTTTTAACCAACTTTGGAAGAACATCAAGAAGGCCAGGACTGTTCGACACCTGGCTGATCATATTTATTAGCTTGGATGTTTTTTTCTACTGGAAGCCAGTGGAAGTGCTGTACTGAGGCCCATTTTAATATATATACATATATTAATAAAACTATGTTGCTCAGACATGCAAGTAAATTAGAATGGCTGGATGGCGGTACCGCTCTTAATGTTAGCTGTTGCCAGAAATAAAGCAGCCAGATGTTCCATTGGAGAATAAAAAAATGAACTTCAGTTCCACAGACATTTCTGCAGGGCTGGATTCAGTTCCATCATAAGCCAAATTAAAGGGCTCCCTAGTGACTTCTATGTACTCTCTCTGTTTCTGTTCTGCCAAACCAGAGGCAGAGATACATATGAAATAGCCCATTCTTGCAGACAACCTTTGCCTTCCATCTGTCCTGGGCTGTTCTGCCCCAGAAAATCTTTGGCAACACAGCATGGCTTTGTATGCGTGTGGGTTTTTTTTTACAAAAAACCCACTCTTCATGTTGGCAAGTTAACTAGTTGCTGGGCTCAATTTCTCTACATCTGGAGAGTTGGATGTTGCTGATCTTCCCTGTCTGCTTTGTAACGAAAGAAGAGAGAAGGTGTTCCCAGCTGCAGGAATGTTATAAAGAGCCCAGCCCAGGAGGTTGGATTGGTTCTCACTGCTTACAAGGACACCATATCACTGTTGTCAGTGACAAGACGGCAGAGATTTTTGCTACTCCAATGATCTGGATTGTACGTGTCTTCTGACATTTAAGAAGAAAAGTAACCTTGTGGCATTCAGGGCATTTCCAGCACACAGGCTACCTTTACTGCCCAAGTATGGCTTAATTCTATATCTATCTATCTATCTATCTATCTATCTATCTATCTATCTATCTATCTATCTATCCATCTATCCATCTATCCATCTATCTATCTCCATCTCTATTTACCTATCTCTATCTCTATCTATTTATCATCTATCATTTATCTATATCTCAAGGGGCCTTTCAGGGTCCTATCCTCATTAGCTGCTCTGTATAGATGTTGCCTAGCAACCATGTAGAGCCAAAGATGGTTGCATTTGGGCCTGAGTTTTTCTGTTGTATAAAATAGGATGTACAGAACACATACAATAGGTATTTGCTCCCAAGCGTATCAAATTAGAATTCAGTTTCAGTTGTTCTTTCTTTTCCTTCAGGTCTGCCTGAGTACATTTACTACAAGTAAATATATTCAAGCCAAATAAAGTTCAGCTTCATTCATTCAGGACTGAGGCTTGTCCTATTTTCATAATTTAGAGAGCAAATTGGTGCATTGGTTAAGGTGCCGGACTACGAACAGGGAGACACGGAAGCCAGCAGCTGGCTTTCAGCCAGTTTCTTTTTCTCAGCCCTAGACTGGGAAGTCAAAAAATTTCCCAGAAGAAGGCAATGGCAAATGGCAAACCACCGTTGCAATGTTGCCAAGAAAACAACATGGACTTGTCCATGAAGCACCAGAAGTCAAGACTGACTTGAGGGCATTACAGTAAAGGAAAAAAAAATGGTGAGGGACATCTATATCTCATCTTTTCCTTAGAGGCTTACTTAGCAACACCTGGCTGACACTATCTGGAATGGTCCAACAGGTTGATTTAGCCAGTGGGAGGTCATCTTCTGTAGCTCAATGGTGGAGCAGTTGCTTAATTCCTAGTGTTTTCAGATAAGGATGGGAATGACTGTATCTTGCTTACTGGAAAGCCGATAAGAGTAGATAGTTGCTTTTGTACACCTTGTTGTTGTACACAGTAATAAGGTATCCTTCTTAATGTTGGCAGGAGTTTATAAATTGAGTGATTAAATATATAAATTCATACATACATACTGGATAAACCAATTATGCGACTCATCCGAGGCTTGTCCTATTTTCATAATGTAATAGCAAACCCATAATGTTCTAGCTTTGGTTGTTGTATTCCTGCCCCTTAAACAAACATGTGTACATACATATGTATGACAGAAAATGAGAAAGAAATAGTAAACCAAAGAAATTAAAAACATAAAATGAGAAAAGGAAAAAATATATAGCTAAAATCTTACACTAATAGCATCTACTATATTTTTTCATACCTTTCCAAAGCCAGCCTTGCTCTCATCACATCCATGAACTGCTTGTTACATAAACTTTGTTTTCCAAACTCTCACCTCTCACTCTCTGAGGATCAAACCAGCATTTTCCAGCCACAATTTTCTTACTATTCCTCTTTTGTAGACCCATCTCCTCTTCCTTCATATATCTGTTTTGAGAATCAACCTTCATTCATTCCCTTTATATGACCAACCCACCTTAAAGTATTTTTCATTCTCTTCAATCATTTTTGTTTCACCCCACATTTATTTAGCACCCATTGATTCTTCTTCTTTTACTACACATACTTGAAAATGGAACATCACACATTCTTTCTTACTCCCTGATCCTTGCCGAACTATTTTCCCAGGATTTCATTTTTTTTTTCCACACAAGCTTTCCTTTCATTTTCAGCACATTCACCAAACAACCTTCAACTCCATATCTGGAAAAAAACACTCCAAAATTCAACCCTATTCATTTTATCATGCACTTTTTCTAAATCAATGAATGTACAATACACTTTTTTTCCACATACATACCATACATACTAGAGTTTCAGCCCATCCACAAATAAACTGACCCTCAAATTTTTAACCAAAATACCATGAAAAATACCCACCCGCAGATAAGCTGACCCTCAAAATTGTATGTTTTAATTTTCACAATTCACTTATCCACAAGTTTTCATGGTATTTTGGGTAAAATGTCGAGAGTCAGCTTGTCCATGGAGGGGCTGAAATGCTAGTATATATGGGATATACAGTACTTCAAAAAAGTATTACCGTATCTACTTGCAGATAAGCTCATTGTAATGAACTGCCACCTGTTGATCCCAAATCCAGTAACTTTCCTTGCAACCAATATTGATTCAAAAGAAAGTTCATTTATTGAGAATAAGTGTACAGATCCAAAGCATTGCTAAGACTGAGCAAAAGCGTGCCAAAAGCTGTTTTTCTTACTCCCCCCCCCCCCCCCTTTACATCACCCTTAGTTCTTGGTCTCCTGATTCCCTTGCTGGCATGGCCTTGAGCATGCCAGAGCCTGTGATAAGGAGCCATCTGCTTTAAACGGTTTCTCATTACTTCTCCCCCCCCCCCCCCCTTTTACAATGGCAGAACCGCAGCATGTAAAAAGCCATTTTTTAAACTAGCCATATAATAATCTATTATAAAATCTTGCGAGGATTCTGACACTCATCCATAGATAGTCATACCCAATTTGGGGGGTATATTTTGGCACCTAAAGTTCTCAGCCTTTCCACAAGTATAGATGATACATTTCTTAATGCCCTACTGAAAAGAAAAATCTGGTTTGTGGACCTCCTGGCCCAGCATCAAACGATTCTGCTTTTTCCAAATTTTGCTCATTGTCACCTCTTTCAATCAGAATTCTGCTGAACACTTTTCCAGGCACCCTGAATAAACTAGTTTCCCTGCAGTTTTTGCATTCACTCTTGCTACCTTTGCTTTTAATTCTGTTGATGGCTCTTGTTTGGCCCCCTTCACCCTTTTCCAAAACTTTTTTTTTTAATTTTTAGGAATGTGCAAAACATCCTGTTCATGAACCATTCCATTTGCAGAACAGCTAATTTTCTTGCTAAATGTAAGGAAGTACCAGTCGCTTTTGCCACAACTTGGCCAGTCTGTCACGAGCCCAACCAAAACCTCCTTTACTCCAAGTATGCTCACACTATCTATTCAAACTTGGATCTCTATTCTAATAACTACCTTGAATAATATTATCTGCATCTCACCAACCAGAGGTAAATGCTCTGAACTGACATTTACTCAGGATTCAGGGCAAGAAAATTAAAGATAGCTTTTTTAGGAATTTTTTTCCCCTCTAAACAAGGACATTTGATGACCTGAGCTGTCATTATAGGTGATTGATGTATGAATACACAGCTGGAACATGCATTAGGCAGGCACCCAAGACCAGCTGAAGCCCAAACCTACTTTCCACAGATAATTAGTCTAAAAATGTAGGGCTTTGGCGGGAGGGGGATATTTTTTTGTAGTTAAATGAAAAACTGCTGGCTGCTTTTCCAAAATCTCAAACTTTCTTTTCAGTTTCTGTATAGGCAGCTGATTGCCATAAATTACAAATGTCTGGAAAACTTGGCCTACCAAAACTGAGCTGCAAAACTCTGGGCAACTGTTAGATGGGAGCAAAGAAGTACAACAAATTCTAACCCTTTGCTGTCATCTTGTGATCATCTAGATTTTTGCAACTCAGATCTGGTAGCCTATGAAAAACTGAAGTACCCATCATGGCCCATTAAGCCTGACCTATTAGAAATCTGCTTGAAAACTAAGTAAAGATGCATTTCTACATAGCATTACATATTCTTATATCTGGTTTGACAGGTAAGAATGTGACCACACCTGGGATCCCAACTGGTTTTAGAAGTAGCCATTGCTGGGCAGCTACCAAAGCCCATATCCTTATAAGGGCCACTGTACACTTTTGGTTATTAGAGACTATTGATACTCCTTTCAACATTGCTTGTTCAAGAGACAAAGTAGTATTTCTGCTTCTACAACCTGTGATTTGTGTTATTAGTAGCAGCACAGGAAAGAAATCCTCCACCATGCTTATTATTATTTTATTTTTATTTATTATATTTCAAATTTGTCACTACCCATGTCGTTAAAAAGCTACCCTGGATGGTTTACAGAGAAGATAACATTAATTTAAAATATAATATAAAAGCAGTCCTAAATAAATAATAAATATATTCTAAGAATTTGTGGTAATTGGTGAGTATTAGGCTCAGAGAGCATCATCAGGATGCCAGCCAGCCCCAGGATTGATTAAAACTCTTATTGCCCCATACAAGCCTTTAGTTCTTTCTGGAAAGCTGGGAGGGTAGGGTCCCGCTGCACCTCTGGGGGAAGAATATTCCAAAGGGTGGGGGCAACAGCAGAGAAGGCTCTCCGCCTGGGCCTGCCAGCCAACATTGTCTCACTGACAGGGTCCACAACATGCCCTCTCTGCCTGAACGGGTGGGACGCATTAATGTGATAGGTGTGAGACAGTCCCTCAGGTATCCTGGACCCATGCCATGCAGGGCTTTAAAGTTAATAACCAACACCTTGAATTGGACCTGGAACCAAACTGGGACCCAATGCAGCTCCCGCAGTAAACATGTTATATGTGCCATCCTTGGGGCACCCAAGGTTGTCCGCATGGCCGCATTACAAACTTGGAGTACAGAAATTATCCCCTTCTTTCACAAGATAATGGTCAGTGGCTATTTTTTACCCTATCCATACTTTGTTTGTCATCAAGAAAAAGTAGGGAAGATGCTAACTATGAAAAGTGTATTTGATCTAGCTAATTTGGACCAGCCGGAGAAGAATTATCTCTTTCAAGACCATCTTTTCTCTGTCCTTTATTCTAGCTATTATTGTCAAGAAAGTACATGGTATGTTGTGAAGTCATCAGGAGTCAAAGATTTTACTTTTACCATATAGTAGTATGTGGTTTTTCCATCTGAATGCTATTTACATGCTATTGATCCTAATATTCAAAAGAAAGAACCATTTGCAATTTTTATATCTGGGAGTTGGTAGATAAATGCTAGTTCATCTCAAGGTCCCCAATCTTTTGGAGCCACTGGGCACATTTTACAATTTCAGAGCATATTGTGGGCACTCAAATACAGTTACTGCAATAGAAGATATCCCATTTTCAAAATGTCTGCCATAGTGCATCTGTCCAGTCATAAAATCCCAATTCACCAAATGACAAACTGATGTGCTTGATCCCTGCCATCCTATTTTACCCTCCCCCCACCCCATCAAGTTGCTCACTAATTCCAACTTATCTTTCTCCTTTTCTGGGCAGAAGGGGACATTTATAGAAGAGGCACAAAGCTGCACTCACTCACAATTTTATTTTCCAGGAAAGCCTATGTAGCTTATGTAGGGTCTAAGGTCATTCATAGGAAGGATGGTGCCTTGCTGCGCAATATGTCAACACCTTTTATATATTGAGTGTACTTAAACAATATTTCAAAATTTAAGAAATACCATGAGAAGCAGGAGGACTGGTGGCTGAGATATATGGATATCTCATATCAAATGAGATATCCACAAAAATATTGGTGTCTACTGGGATCTATATTTGGATCCTTGGCCAAAAGGTATAATTGACTTGGTTATTTTGGGTTCTTTTTTTAACCACCGTGGTATAACAAGAAATGGGATGACTTTTTTTTTCTTTGCAAATTCATATAGAAAGAACATACTGCTTCTTATGCTTGATCAAATCCTTTTTTTTGTCAGTTTGACAGATCCAGGTGTGTATAATAAACCTGGCTTAAATATGTTTCTCCAGCACCTGCTTGGAAATAGCTGTTTAGTCTAGGACATGCTCTTCTAGCAGTAAAATGGGGGGGGGGGGGGGGTTAGAAGATAAAGCACTTACATTGCAAAGTAAGCACTTACATTTGCAGGATTTTAGAAGGGCATTTTCCATTGTTGGTGCTCATATCAGCACTTCACTAATATGTTAGCAGGGAACTCTGGAAGTTGAAGTCCACACATCTGGTACCTACATTATGGAAGTCTATTTAAGAAGAATTTATAATCATTCTGGATTATCCTCATTTCTTTACTGAATTAACAACACTAAAACATATTTGACCTTCAGCCTATTAAGAGACTATTCAGAAGTTAAGACCACCAAGGTTAGGAAATAGGAATAATCTGGAACAACCTGTATGCTATTTATAAAACTTGAACTGAAACCAACCTGTCATAAAATTTAATCTTCAAACATTTACCGTCTGTTGTAAAAAATCACTCACTCTGCCAGTGAACTCTGTAATCTTGAGATTTCCTGTGTTTATAATTTAGTAAAAGTCACACTTGTTTTCTTTATTCCAATAAGATGTTCTCAAAGGAAAAATTAATCCAGCCTAGATTCACTCCTTGTGAACTTTGTTCAGAGATACAATTCAGGGACATCAATTTTTAGTACTTTCATCCTTGGTGAAGGGCCAAACTAGATAGTAATGTTATCACCCAGTTTGAATGACTCTATTTTCTTTTACCAGCACATAATTAAACTTCTTGGGATTCAGTGCAATAGATGTAATATAGCCACTGAGAATTAAAATAGAGACTAGACAAAGGCATGGATGGTGGGGCTTAGTGGTCTTTAGTAATGGCGGCTGCTATATGCCAATTTAAGTATCACCAGGCAGTATACTTCTCCTTAATTGTTGCTGAGGGATAACAGAAGGAGCAGGCTGTTAGTCTCCTGTCATTAGACCCTAAGAAGAACAAAGCTGAGCCACAACAAAAACCTTCCTGTCTGGTCCAACTTTCTGGTTCATTACGGCCAAAAAGATTCCAGTGAGAAACCCACAGCAAGATGTGTGTGCGCAATAATGCTCTCCCACTCAAGTTTTGCAACAACTGGCTTTGAGAGGCATACTATTTCTGATCTAGAGACAACATACTGTATGTCCATAAATAGCTTGATCCCTCAGCAATTTAGCCAAGCCTCTTTGAGGCATTTGATTGGTCCCTCCTACTGTGATATCCATCCATCCTACCAGAGGTATATCCCGCAGCAGTGGCAGATACCATTTTAAAGTTGGGATGAGCCCTAGCCTGATGAGTGTAGAGTCACCCTAGACCAGAGCTGACAACACAGTCCTAGGACAAAACTGAGTCCTGAATGTCTATTTATGTTTCTGAACCCAGAAACTCCTCATTCACCACATCCCAAAAAACATCTCAGGAAAAGAAAAAAGAAAAAGAAATCTGGCTCTCTTTGTAGGTGCAATGCAGCCTGGGCCCATGCACACCATTGCTTCAGATACTATAACCTTGTTCCCCCTGCCTTACCCCCACTTGTCAATCGTGGCCTCAGACACTAAGAAATTGCCCAAACCTGTTCTAGGGCCAGGAGAACTAATGAACATTTAAAAGGGCAGCTTCCACATGGTAGACCTTATCCAATTTGCACAACTAAATAGTTTTTGAACGAAAGATCTCCAGATTATAGTATGGCTGAGGCCTAGACTAGAGAATCTAACAAATATCCCAGATGAACACAACGGGAAACCGCTTCCATATTGTTGCTAAGGAAACTGCATGGGCATGCCTATGAAGTCATCAGGAGTCAAACACAACTCAAGGGAGACTTATCTTTTTCTCTCAGACCTAGTCATATAGGCTGATAGAAGCTGGGCAGGGGTCAATGTCAAAATCATTTTTGTAAAAACAGTCCTCTAGAGCCACCACTTGTGAGGAAAGGAAGATCACCATTTTTTTCCCATGTGCTTCTTCTATGATAACTAAAGCACCACCATTCATGATGCAGCTAATCATCCAGCTAGGTCTCCTGTATATAATACTTTATGGCTGTAGTCCTAAGACTAATACATTGTGAGATTGCCACAACATTTGCTTACACAAGGAGATGCTGCTTTCCCTAGATGCAGTGAAGCAGTTGTTCCAGGCAGAGATTAAGAAGGAAACTGACCCCATTTGGTTGCCTGTTGAAACTGAAGCAGCTGTTTCACTTCACTTAATGATAGGGTTGGCCTTGAGTTTTTGGTCTCATTTAGCATAGCTCTTCTGGTGATTATGTTGTAAATTTTTGTATTAAAGTTAGGACATTTAGTTAGCAGGACATTGAAAGCAAATCAATTTCAGTCCTCCAAACAGTGTAGTTGGGGAATGGTTGCTGGTAAACAGCTCAACCACAATTATCCCCACTTCAGAAAAACAATGCCTGATGTTAGGAAACGACAATCCAATTATCTGTCACACCCACATCCCATTGGACTTTGTCTGTGTAGAATCAAGAGTCTCTATGACACAGAGAAGAGATATGTTCTTGGCGGATTCTTGCCTCTTGTGGTTTTGATTTGCTTTGAACTTGTTAGCACTAATGAAGTAGATTGGACTACAGAAAATGGCAGGATTGAGTGTACATTTTTAAAAAATGAAGAATCCCTTTGAGGAATCATGCATAAAAAGTGAAATATCTCATATATTAAACTCAACTACCGGTGACTACATGCACATAACTATGTTCTTCTTGGTCCAATGCAAAAATAGTTTGCCATCACCTCCTTTCAGGATTTTTTCAAATTTATACATTATAAAATGGAGCATGAAACATAGATAATTTATTTTTAAGAAAAGTAGTGTAGGTGGACAGACTTGTTTTATTCCGCTCATTTTATTTTTTATTCTTATTTTGTTAGGACCCAAAACTTATTAACAAGAGCCAATCACAAAACAATTCAAAAAACTCAGTCCAAATTCTGTCTTTCCACAGAAAATGTGTCTTTCCAAACTGCTTGTCACCCACATTTCTTCATTTCAGCTATACAATCAGTGGGGAGGAATTATTTTGTAATTGTTATTGTTAAAAAATCAGGAACTGGGAATCCTTACTGGTCTACTGCAAGTCACCAAGAAATGTACAGTAATTCTACAAGGATTCCTAATACCAAATGCTTTGAGATACCAAAATACAAAACAATGAGACAGCTGTAGGTGATATCAGGACTTTGCGTTGCTGGGAGCAGGAACGCCATGCAGTACCTCTTTGCTAAGAAAGCTATGCCGTCCCATGACTGGCTTACACACTCCATCTAGATCACCTTGGTCCAGTCAAGGCTGAGCTAGCCGGACTCTACCAGGATGACTATGCAAAGTCTTGCACTGTTCTATTCATCTTTGGCAGCCTGTGGAAGTGGGCAAGGTTGTGAGGAGCATGTGGGGTTGGTGCAGTCACTTGGACACGAGGAGCTTCACTGCTTTGATTTCATTGCTGGGTCTTGTGCTTGCAGCATTCTGACAAGAAAAGCAGTCATTTTATTTCCCTGAAGTCAACAGGCATTCAGGAGGGGAGTTCAGTAGCTGCCAGGACTTCACTATTGCTTTGCAAAATGGTTACTAGGGTTTTTTAAGCTCTTCCTTCTGTTCAGCTCTCTTTCATGGAGGACCAGGTTTGCAAAATAGTTCAATTGATTTAGTTTAGGCTTGCCAAGGACATAACTGGGTGGAATTATTATAACTCTGTGCATGACTCAGTTTGTTTTAGATTAAGTGTAACCCTTGCCAGGGTTAGTTGGCTGGATCAGTGAATCCCTTTTTGGCGTTCCCCCAATAAGCTTAAATATTTCCCCTCCCTGCTTAATGCAATTAACTAAGTTGTATGAACAGGCCATTATTTCTGATGAGCTCAGATCCACTAATTTTAGTTAAATTTACCAGCTAACAACAACAAAAACCAAACTTGAGATGAGTTTTGGTAGCATGATATTAAAAAATCCAGATGAATCTTTGGACAATATGGAAATAGACACCATAATCTATTGGTGTCTGCATAAGATGCTGATGCAAAAAGCATAGCTATGAAGCCCAGCTGAAGAGTTAGCAAACCTAATATTGGAGGATTGTCTATGGCAAGATCAATCTTCCGTCAATTGGCATTACAGTAACCTGCATGGGCGGAAGACTTGCTGCTGAAATCCATCCTCAGTGCAGAAATATTCAGGAGGAGGAATTTATCAAAGGCTGTATCTATAAGGTTCAGTGTGAGATCCATATATCCAAAGCTGTAGAGTAAACAGACTGGATTGCATTTTAAAGATCTTTCTTTTGATCTTTCCCTCTTTTGGAGGGGGAAAAAGATAAGAAGTGGATTTTGATACAAATCAAGATGCATCAAAGGAAACATTTCTGAAAGAAAGAACAAAAGATCAGTCACTGCTGATTAACATATTTGTCTGGAATTATGGCTTAAAAATTGCTCCGCAGGGTAATAGTCAATGCGGTGGCCTGGCTTTTCCTTACGCTAATCCTGTTAATGAATAATAGGATTCGTGTGCACAACTGCTGCATAAATGCATAAACGCTCTCAAATTCTACAGCATTGCCCAAAGCGAAGAAAGCGAGCCTATGGCTGTCACATAATAATGAAATCCAAGAAGCAGATGCTACGTAGGTCATGGTACAGACGGTGTGCGCAGGATGAAAGGATTTTTTCCCTTCTTTCAACATTAAAGCATCAAACCTGGGATAAAGCAAAATATAATGATTTTAGAACAAAAGGAACCTTCAGTGAAATGTTGTGGTGTCTTCCCACTCACATTTCTGCTGGTCAGCCATGCCTACACAGTAAAACAGCCTTCGCCCTGCAGCCTCTGATAGAAGTGTGATTGGTGCATTCTTAGGACAGAATTTTCTCTATCATCCTATCAGACTGTGGGATCCACTGTCACAAAAGTCAGTTTAACACCTTTGATGTCACACTGGCCTGAGATAACAGGCTGTTCTACAGAACTGCCATCAGTTTTTAAAATACTGTTTTTCATGAGCTAAAATTGTTTTAATTATAGCTTGCTATTTAAAAAAAACCAGCTTGGGGTCCTTCAGAAGAGAAAGTGAAGTCTACAAATATTTTAATAAATAAATGTGAATTCAATGGAATTCCATTAATGTATTTTACAATGATAATTTTACAACCTACCTAAAGAGGTTGTGGCTTCTCCTCCTCTGGAGATTTTTAAGAAGAGGCTGAACAGCCACCTCTCATGAATGGTTATTTGGTTTTTTCCTGCACATTGCAGAGGGTTGGACCACATCCTTATGATCCCTTCCAGCTCTAAAAATTTATGACTCTCTGCATTTCCCCCTTCTGCTACATTAAAAACTACATTTTAATAATAGCTTCTAGCATTTCTGGGACCAACCTAAAGATTTTAGGGGGCCACATGCAGGCCTGGGGCCTCAAGTTGTTCACCCCTGTCCTACAGGATTAGCTGATATGTTGAATTACAGCTGGATACTGTTCCCTGGAGAGAGGCTGCTCAAAGGGAAGATGTTTGCTTGGTTTGCTGAAAGGCAGGCTTGACGTTTTCTTCCTGGGATAGGAATCTGATTACAGCTTAATGCATAACTGAATGCCCTGAGGACTCTGAGCTGTGATCAGCTTCCCAGAACCACTTTTTTTACAACCTTCAGAGCCCCTTCCAACCCCAGTGGCTGAAATCAATGACAACATTTCTCGTCACTTGGAAGCAGGAAGTGCACAAAACCAGTCATGGCATAATCAGTAAAATAGGCTTAAAAAACTAAGAAAGCTCCAAGTCCCTACTATTTCATGTACATGTGTAAGAATAGCTCTGCTGGCTTTGCACTGTCTCCCTGTCCATAATGGCTGTTGCCCTCACCTTTACCAAATGTGTTAAGAGTAGCTTACAACACCAAAAAGCTGCCCTTCCCTACCTTAGTGCCCCCAAAATACAGAATGACATTTGTGGAATCATGGAAGTGGGGAAAATGGCTGTAGGCCAGGGTGATCCACCCTTGTACTAGATATTTTGGTCTAAGGCAAAGTATAGGGCTCTATTACACTTTTGCTAAGAAGCAAGGTCTGCATAAATGTATTGCCACAGCAATCTTGGGTATTGTCAGAGTATTCTAAGACTGCTCATGTCTACTATTGAAAACCATAGAACTTACTTTGGGATTTTTTTGAAGATTGCAATGGATCATAGCTTTATGTTGTTTGCACAAGACTCTTTTCAGTTATTGAAGAAATCTCCCATGCAAAAATCACTTTGGGATGACTGCTACATCTCAGAAATAGCTATGTAAAGGACAAAGCAGCATGGAGGATTGGCTTGTAATCTTGAAGTCTCCTTTAGTGAATCCTGTTAAAATGGGAAGGAGATTGTGATTTTGACCACAGTTTCATATGAACTATGAATTCTGGAAAAAGTTTTGCAAAAACAAAAGAGATATCCTGCTCTGCAGACCCACACTGAATTGTGCTTTTGTAGATTGAAACACTGCAAACATGATTAAAGCACCACTCTGGATGACTTTCTAATAGACAAATGATGTTTCCCTGTTATTCATATATATCATATCCATAGCATAAGGTTGGCATGAAATTCTCCAAGCTGTTTTTGGGTTGCAGATGTTTCATTATTGTACTAAGTAACATCCTTCATTCAGGAGCTTCACTTCAAAACTTCAGCACCAATGAAGTTTCTCAGTACAAGAATGAAATATCTGTCACCCAAAAACTGAGCTCAGAGAACTCTAACAATGAAACAAAAATATCCACATTTTACAAAGATTTTTTGTTTCTCTGAAAAAAAAAAAGACAAAACAATATGGCTCTTGTTAGTTTAATAATAAAAAAATTGTACTCTCCCTTTAGGATGTTCATACTATTGGTTGCTGGAAAAGTGTCTCATGGATATGCTTCCTCAAATCTTTTTCAGATAAAACAGTGAATATTGGGATTATCTTCATACCTTCCTGAACTGCCAACATTGATTGAACGGCACCAGAACCTCCATGAAGTTCTTCCCTGTCAAACAACAGGGAATAATGATCAACAACCACTGAACGTTTGGTGAGATACAAGTGACAGAAGAAGGTATAGGAGGGGAAGAAGCCTTTCTTCCCCAATAAAACATGAGATTTTTAGTCTGCCACAACATTGTTTTTATGCTGTCTACTTGCTCTTCTGATTGTGCTGCCTGCATTGCTAAAGTTTTTTTTAATATAATTTTTATTAAGAATTTTAATTACAATAGTAAAAACTAATACAAACTAAACTTAGAGAAAGAGAAGAAAATGGAAAGAAAGAATAAAAGTGCAGGAGGAAAAAAAGAGAAAGAAGAGAAAGAATATAATAAATAAAAAGAAAAGAAATATATAAAGAAGTGACTACCAATCTTCATCACAAGAAGTATAAATAAATTTAATAACACTTCACCCCTATAAGGTTAAACAGAGATCTCTTCATCCCATATCCTATCCCTTATCTATAAGCAAATCCATAAAACAAACTTTTCAATCCTGGTGTCAGCAAAAAGCCCATAAAGGGTTGACAGAGGTTTGCAAAATATGTCTTATTTTAACCTTGATCAAATAAACCAGCTTTATACTCCTTTCTTTTACTTGCAACAGTCTTAATCTTTAATTCAATTAAATATTGTCATAGGATTTGATTTCTCTTCAATTCTTCTTTATCTCATCAGATTTCTTTTTTTTAATAATTGTATTAAAGTTTACAAATATAAAGAAAAAAGACTAATACAAACTAAGAGATAATATAAAAAGGAAATAAAGAAAAAGAAAAGTGCAAAGAGAGAGAAAAAAGAAAAAGGAAAAAAAATAAGAAAAGGAGAAATATAAAAAAATGACTCCCCCCCTCCAGATAAGTATGAACAACTTCAGTAACTTAACACTTTCTCTAGTGTTTCAGTTTAAAAATTCTTATCTCTTATCAATAAACAAATTGTAAAAAGTCATCATTCAGTCCTATTCAACAAAAGTCCATTATTCCTTAACATATATATTTTAACCTTAATCAAATAAATCCATTTTGTATTCCAACTTATCACTTTCTCTGAGGAATAAAGCAAAAGAAATCTCTTCCCATTTAAAAACAAATCTTTAAAGCCTCGTGATTCAGTCCTGGTCAAAAAGAAATTCCAAAAATAGCTACCAGAAACCACAACATATATATTTTAACCCTGGTCAAATAAATTCATTTTGTATTCCTTCTGCTTACTTTTTAAAAGCTTGATTTTTAATCCCTTCAAATAATATCCCACAAATTGATTTCTTATCATTTTCTCTTTGTCTCTTCTTAGGAACAGCTTCAGTAATTTAACATGACCCTTTTGTAAATCCAAGATAAGAAGGCTATCCAAGTCATCTCCCTTTTAGTTATTAAAACATCAGCGAGTTTCATTTGTATATCCATTGTGGCATCTTTTTGCATTTCACCCTACAGCCTATCATTTTTAAATTTGTTTCCAAATCCACATCATCTTTTTTCATATCACTCTTGTAGTCTGGCATTTTTTTTTAAATCCATTTTAAAATCCACATTCAAGTCAGCTTCAGACTCTATTTTGTCCAACAGAATATGTTCTTCTTTTGTAGCCTCTAATAGATTCATTTTTATAGCAGCAGGCAATCTTGAAAATAATTTCTGAGTACATTGTTCCCAGTCAGCCTTAATGTCTTCTATAGTCAGATAATATTTCTCCATTGTATTAACAGGTCTCTTCTCTTTAATTGTAAGCCTTAGTTCTCTCTGGTTCCCTCTAGTCAAACTTCAAAGTCCTCTCTTATCATATGTTTCTTTTCCAGTCAGCAAAACCTTCCCACAGGAGGATTTCTTACAGTTAATTTCAAAATTTTCATATATACTTTTATAAAATTTTAAACAACCCACAGGAAATATTCTTTCAAGTCTGTCTGGCCCCCTTAACTTTCCAAAATCAACATTCTAGTCCCTCTTTTGCTGTTTTCCAAATATTTTTTTTTACTTTTTAGTCCTCAAACTTACATGAAGCTTCTTTCATTGAGGATAGAAGGAAGCCCTCCCGGCATAATGAAACTTGCCCTTCAGAAGGTTCTTAACATCCAAAAGGTCAATAATAAGCAATTTATTATGGTAATTAAGAGAGGAAGTGGGTGAACCCAGTGTCCTTTAGAAGGCGCCAAACTGCGGCTTAGGCAGGATGATTTTCCTCCGGCTCCCAGAGCTCTCCCCCAATGGAGATTGCTGTTCTACGATCTCTTCATGGGGGGCCTCTATATGAAGCAAACTTGAAGGCGATCCTAGTCTTCTCCTTAATCTGGAGAGGGGTTCCGAGGAGACAATCCATTCACCAGCTCTTCTTTCTGCCGTGGCCGTTGGCTCTACTCTCACGCAGCTGACTTCAGTCCACCATTGCTTCCCCAGAAGTCCATTGCACAGATTTCTTCAAGGCTTTAACAAGCCTCTTTTGTAGATCCAATAAGAAACATTTTCCAGGTTATCCTCTTGGTTTATCATTTATATTTCCCTTTTAATTTTTAAAACTTCAGCCAGTTTCTTTTGTATATCCAGTAAAACATCCTTTTCCAAATAATTTTCCTTGGCCTGTCATTTGTAGTTCCATATTCTGTACTTTCTCTGTCTTGTCAGATAAAATTTGTTTCATATCTGTCATTCCTTCATTAACATCTTTTAGACATAGTCTATTCATAGAAGCAGACATCATTACTGGCAGTGTTGATACTATAATTACTAATTTCTGGCTCCATTCTTCAAAGATCTCCTTTAATATTTCTGATGTTATAATGTTTTGCATCATTTTGTAAGACCCCATATTAACTGACATCAAAAACAGGTTTGTATTTTTTTTCTTCTGCTTGAAACCTTTAGTCCTCTCTAGTGTCCAGTTTTTAAAATCATTACTTATCTTTTGTTATGACTTGCAATAACCATGATAACCAAAATAAGTCTGTTTCCCACAAGAGTTGTTTATTTTTTATACTTCTTCCAAAATCTTGTAGTAAAAGTCAATATTCCAAATTTAACCAGACTCTTAATCCGTTTATAACTTTCTTAGATCAAAATTTTATTTTGTTTTTTGCTGTTTATTTCAGATTCTTTAAGTTCTTAAGCTCATAATTAATTTTTCTTTTGTTTGGAATTGAAGGTAAGCTCACCCAATGAAAACTTTTCAGACTTGTCATTCCGAAGGTCTCTAATAGCTTTAAGATGGTTAATAGGCAATTTCTGAAAGTGATTAGAAAGTGAGGCTTGCAAACTTAGTGTCCTTTAAAAGGCTCCACTGCAGTTGCAAGCACGATGGCTGATCCCATCATCTCCTGGTGCTCAAACCCATGGAAAACCACTGTCCTGAGGTCCCCCCACCAAGGAACATCTGTCCAGAACAAATGTGAGCAATCTCCTGTCCTCTCCTTATCTGGAGAAGTTCCAAGGAACCGGTCTACTCACCAGTTCCTTGGTCTTTGCCATAGCTGTTGGCTCCACTTTTGCAGAGCTGTCTTTAGTTCACCATACCTCCCCCAGAAGTCCCTGATAGCTAAAGTTCACATTTTGGAGGCATGTGCAACTTTTCTTTGATAACAAGCCACCCGTTTTAATATTGTTGCTTGGTTATTTTAGAGTTAGAGGTATGAACTTCTTAATTGTCTATTATTATTTATGGAGATTATTACGATTATAATGAATCTGATGTTTTAGAATGTATTTATGAATTTTAAATGTTTTGTTGTTGTTGTTGTTGTTCTAGATATATATTATGAGCCATCATAGGCTGGTTTGACCAAGAATGAGTGGAACAGAAATATATTATAGAAATAGATAAACATAACATCTCAAGGGTCATAGATCCCTCAGTCCTATACTGAACTAGATGAACAAAACTTTTGAGTCAGCAAAAGGGCCACCTCTTATTTATCCCATGTTATTATCTGCTACAGTACCTATTTCCTCTCACTGGGGCTACAGACAGGTTGAGGCCTTGAAGTCTGCACATTTACAGGGTTAAATGGATCTGTGAGTAGCTCTGAGGGAACTGGAACTGATTGAAGAGTCTTGTTTCCTCCATCCAGAGGCCATCCATGCAGGCTTTTCCAAAGTGCTATAGTTGACTCATATCACCAAATGCATGACAGCTCTGGTCACTGTAGCTGGTATTTGAGGAATTAGTCTCCAGGAAACCATAAAAAAAAAAAAAGTAGCATGTCTCATTACTGTGGCGGTCCCCCTATTCTCTTAGAGGCAGGCCAGAAAGTTTGAACTGGCAGCCTCTTTGTCTCACCCAATTACTTTCTGAACAGTTCAAGATGTTCTTATAAGTGTGCAATCACAACAATGTACTTTTCTGAACTCATGATGCTGTGGTTTAAGTCAGTGTTTTCAATCTCAGCAACTTTAAGATGTGTGGACTTCAAGTCCCAGAATTGAACTGAACTTTAAGATGTGTGGAATTGAAGTGTGTACATCTTAAAGTTGCTGAGGTTGAGAAACACTGGTTTAAGTTACCAAGTGAACCACTGGTCCTTTTTACCTTTCAGCCTGGACTAAACAGTTGGTTGTATGGCTTTCTTCCCACTTTTGCTTGTTTAAAAATTATTTTGGTCTCCATCAATAGTTTCTTCTGCCAATTCTCATTCAGTTTGATGACATTTGAAATTAGACCAAGTGGCCACACCTGTATTAAGCTTTGCTCAGGGTCTTTCTACCTGCAGAGAAAGATAGCCTCTTTTGTGACTAAACAAGAGGAAACACTTTTTTTTGTAACGCTAAATGGGTGGTTTTGAGTCCTATTTTGGGCTTTTTATTTGTTTCGCATATGAATAATTTTTTGGAAAGTTCAGTAGCATTGCTGCCAAAATTGCTTTTCCATTTGCATTAGAACGATCTAAAACAAAGGCAATTTAAGCCTCACACAAGTGACAATGCTGAGAAAATATGAACATGTTTTGTATGTGTAGGAGGAAATTCTTTTGTGAAAGTGTGAATGATAAACAGAATGAACATGCACAGATGTTGAGACTGGTTAGTTTAAATTTTGGCAATATGATTCCCAAATAAAGATTCATCATCTCTGATTTAATGTGGGGGGAGTATTTGTGTGGGGATATTTGTGTGGAAATTACAGAAACTATTTAAGAAATGCATATAAAAAATAAATAATTAAGGAAGGAATAAGCAATGACTGTACTGAATGTTGTATACAGTATATTCCTCCATTTCTAGAGACATGCCATCATTTGTGCCTTGACTAAGATGGAAGATTGTGGGAGAAAAATCTGTGCTGTGGGTCACAGGAAATGGTGACACAGCATTTTTTAAGCCTTTCTGCTCACTTGGATTCTGTATGGTTCCCACTACAGAAGCCAAGTTTTTCTGGGGAAAAAAATAATCAGACAGAAAGAAATGACAACTATGTAGTCTCCGGTCTCCAAAAGAAAATCAGAGCAATATCCTTCAATCAGGCATAGTTTGTGTGTATGTGTCTGTGGGTCAGGGCATAAGGAGAGCTCTCTGGACCCGAAGACAGACCTCTAAGATGGAGTCTATACAGGCGAGAGATCCCAGGCTGCAGCCACTGAGCGAAGAAGATTTCTTCCCCACCACTGAAAGGGTCTCCACGCATCTCCTCATTTGTGCCAAGCATCCCTCCCCCTTCCTGTTCTACCACTGGACTTGAGGTGGGGGGAGGCTCTTCTCCCTCTCCCATTCAGAGGACAACCGCATGTGTGTGTAGTATTCACAACCCTTCTCTTGGCTGCCTGAAAAAGACAGGCAGAGCATAGCTGGGCCGCAAAACTCAGATGACCACTAGATGACTGCAAAGTGCTCTTTGGCTGCCATCTAGAGGCCACCTGTATTTTTGCAGCCCAGGTATAGGCTACCTATTCTCTCTGTCCTCCTCCTTTCATAAGCAGGAAGGCAAAGAAGAGCAAGAAGGGGAAGAAACCAGCCTACAGCAATCACAGGGGAAGCAGTCAGGGTTTCTGAGGGCTTTGCTTCCAATGTATAGGGCTGCTCCTGAGGCAGCACTTAATTCAAAACGTTTAAGTAAATAAACTGGCTACAGGGTAGTGTGGCAGGAATGCTCCCTCCCTCTGATCACTGGTTATTGCCCTTCATGAACATTTTGATCTGGGCTAACGGGCTGCTGGCCCACTTCTGAAAGGACCTCAAATTTTCTTCCTCTTCCTCTTCACCACCAGTGGGTGCATCTCTCTCTCTCTCTCTCGTTCACCAGGGGAAAGTGAAAGACTGGATTTATTTATCCACTTTCACTGATGGAATAGTGAAATTTTGGGCCCTTCTTTTCTTTTTAACCAGGTGAAATTGACAAGAGTTTTACCAATTTCTTTTTCTAGCCCCAAGGACAGGAAGAATGGTAAATGATGGATTTCTTTTTGTTTTTACTTCTGAATCAATGGACACACCAGATGGAAAGGTATCAAGTATAAGAGGGAATCAATGAAGGGAGATTCTTCCAAAAAAATTATCAGTGAAAACCACATGTCCTCAAACCTCAAAGACCCACTCAGAGAAAGGAAAACAATTGCTTGCTTTCCAGGCACAGGTGGGAGAGGGAAAGAATCTACCAATTTGGGGCTGTGATAAGAGTAGTCCAGACTATCACTGTGGCCAAGCACAGGTAGGGAATGCAATCCAGACAGTGATGTATTAATCTAGCTTCATATCCAGCTGGTTTATCCATGGGAGTCAAGCAGTTTAAGCCTTAGGTACTGAAAAGCCTCTATTTCCTTCAACCCTGTGAACACAACCAGGCTCCTGTGAATGAACCCTTTGTCTACACACTGTCTCCTCTTCCCTTGTGGATGCAACATTAATTTTGTCCAACTTTTTTTTTTAACAAGAGGCTCTGATAATCCCCCCAAATTTAACAAGGGGCTCCTGAAAACCCCTTGAACTCCCTCCAGTTCACCCCTGCCTTTGCTCTCCTCAAAAAAGTTAAATAGGGACAACAGTCTGTGATGGATAATTTTCAGCAAGATCATCTTACTGAACCATGTCCAGAGATTCTTGGGTTATACACTCCATACAAAGGCACCTTTCTTAAGCCAATTGAAGACAATGAAATAATTGCAAACTTTTAAACCCTTTCCCAAATCTTCTGCCCTCCAGATATGTTGTCTTATTACTCAGTCATCCCAGATTAAGATATCTTTTTCCCCCAGGATTCTCTAGAAATCTGACTTAATTATTTGATTTGACATTCTGGTTTTAGTTTGGCTTAACTAGGTGTTATTTAGGGCATTGTTTATGCTACTTTAGTTTTGGTAGACTATTTGGTGGCCTCTGATAGGATTTTTGAAGGATTAAAGAATGAATAAATAATAAATCAATGTATTAGTGTTCACTGTGGTGGACCAAATTGGATGATACAATTCTAAAGTCTTATTTGTTGGTCATGAAAAAGGGGATATTAATCTCAGAGATAGATAACCTGCTACCCTACAGATATTTTGGACTCAGTTTCTATCAGCTGCAGTAATGGCAAGGGGTTGTGAGAAGTGTAATTGTTTGGATAGCAGAGGGTATGTTCTTCCTTATTAAATTTTTCTATAATGCAAACCATATTTGAAGTCTTTATGATTTTGCATATCTTTTTCTATCTTCTAAATAATAGAATACTGTGAATTGACGGTAACTAATATAGTCCATGTCCAATCCATGCACATTTCAATTAGTTATGTAAGCTTGAATGATTCCATTTTAAGCTTTTGGAAAGAAGAAAAAGGAAACAAGTAGAAGGTGGTAAAGCTCTTTTTCACACAGCCTGGAACTTCACATGATCTATATTTCTGTAAACTCTGCGTCTGTATGTGAGTGTGTGTGTCAGTTCTAATTTATTCTGCTGTGGAAAGAGCAGAGGAAAAAAGCTTCAGTAGTTCACTGTTTGATACAAACCGTTCTCTGGGAAATTCAGGGCAAAAACATTTTCTGATGCAATCTAAAATAACAAACCTCTGTGCATATTAAATAAATCCAAGTGGCTGCTTGAATCTCCATAACACAGGCATGAGAACTGGTGTGGGGTCATGGTTAAGGTGTGGGACTGGCGCTGAGGAAACCCGGGTTCAGCTCCATCCTTAGCCATGGAACTCTCCGTTCATTGGGTGACTATGGGTCAATCACTCTCTCTCAGCCCAACTTACCTTGCAGGGTTGCTATGGTTGAAAATTGGAGAAGGAAGGGGTAGATTTAAAAGGCATTAAAATCAGGGGCATCTGCAGGGTAGGTGGGTGGGAATCAAAGCTGCCATCTTGACCTTTTTGATCCACCCCAGTGGACACCTCTGATTAGAATGCTCCCTTTTTCAGGTCCTTTATGAAGCTGGATGAACTTTTTTTGCAGTGTTAAATACTGATCTGGGATTAAATAATGTCTATAAATTAATGATCATACTACTGTAATGTTGATCCTGGTTGATACTGTGTAGTGATTTTTATTGTTTTGATTGTACTCCATGTAGATGTAAGTGAAAATAAAATAAAAACACTGTTAGAGGTATATGTATGCTACCTTTTGCTCCTGGAAGAAAAACAAGAAATATATCTGATAAAAATAAAATAAAATAAAACAAAACAAAATAAAATAGAGGTCCTTGCACCAAGGAGGCAACATATTTTCCTTGGTATTCGCTCATCTTTATAATTCATTATAAAGAATGGGTGACGTTATAATATTCTCAGAGGCCTAACTGCAATGGGGGGAGGCTGCCAATTTTTAGAGAGAAAATTGCAGTCTTGAGGATACGAGGCTAAAACTTTCTCTCCCCGGAAGAAACCCTTCTTCTCAAAAATGCCTTCCACCTGCCTCTACAATGTGGTTTTATAAAAACACTCCCTGACTTCAATGAAGACTAATTTAAACCTTGCTAGGGAAAATATTCCCTCTCTGATCAATTGTTGACTGAAGATCAGGGCTTCCCCTTCATGGTTCATTATCCTGTAGTAGTGAAGGGCTTGCACATCCCAATACTGCATGTCATCAGCAGAATACACTTCCAGAAGAGTCATTTGTGAGATAGAACTTGATGTGTAACACCAAAATCAAACTGACTTTTCTGCAAGCAAAGATGGAAAAACTCTATTCAGTCACCAGAAACCAAGACTGGATGCTGTCTGTGGCTCAGATCATTCTCCTTGTAAAATTAAACTAAAGGAAACAAATCATCAGACCAACAAGATATGACCTGTGCAATATTCCATATGATATGCACTGAAAACAAGGAATAGATTTAATGGATTACATTTGGAAACTAGAGTCTCCAAAGAACTCTGGACTAAAATCTGGGCCTTGGTGATACAAAAAACCCATATACTATTGTATCCACAAATGTTAAGGCATTGGGCAAAGAGATGCATTTCAAGTTTTGACATTAGCTCTAGGAGGATCAATATTTTTGTACTATGTTATTATTATTTTGGCACCAAATATTGTCAAATAAGCAATAGCAAAGGCCCATTCTATGCAAACAGATCTCATGTAAAAATCTTGAGGGACTCAGACTTCTTTTAGTTTGACTATTTGTGATTGCTTTCTTTGTTTATTCTGGTTATGCTGATGGCTCTTGCTTTTATTGTTTTGTTATACTGTAAATCATCTTGAATCTTTTGAAGTAGTACAGTTTATAAATCTTCAAATAAAGAAATACATTCCACCCCCTCTTGCCTAGAGCTTTAATTATATTGTGTGTCTCAGATGAGGATTAATAATCTCTAGCACTGAAACCACTTTACCCCAAGCACAAATTTTACCTTCAGTTTTTCATGACATCTTGTCTTTTTACTGCCAAAGTCAAACAGTGTGTTCAGCTGCAAAGATCAGTTAAAAAAACACACATATTTCTCCCCAGACAAGTTAATCCCTTTGTTTATATTTATGACCCTACATAAAACTGTTCAACATTCAGCAGAATTACAAGGATTGCCAAATGGAAAATTTAGAATGTAATTCTGACAAATTGCTGTAAGCACCAGGTTTGTTCATCATGTGGAAAATTACCAAGTGCCCATCACATTCTTGAGTTTGGAAGATGTTCTGGTGGAGAAGGAAGACTTCCCTCCCTCACAAAAATCATGCAAAATAGTCATTAGATCAGGAATGGCTCCTAGGCCCCACATCTGAAATAACTGTACCCTGGTCCTCTCTTTATTTGTGGTGCTTCATTTGCACTGATTCTTATCTATGATCCAGTGCCAGAGCTTGTACTGACACCGAAATGGGAACAGCTTTTTCTTCAGGAGAACAGGAGTCAGAGATTATAAGAGCTGTAGATATTAGGGCAAAAGATGAACCGTTATAAGAGAGCCTCCTATGCAAAGGGCCTTCCCTAAGACACACTGTAATCATGAGGGAAAGCTTTTCACTTAACATTAAGCAAGTTTAGTTGAACAACCATTCTATGCATTTTGGTTTAAAGCAATCCACTGAAAAAGGCAGGGCTTTGATCACACGGTTGTAGCTGCCATTTTAACTTTTTGACATACAGTACTTCCACACATATCATGGCCACCCCTGCTATTTGAGCTGATTTTAGCTTTAAAATGTTACCAATGTTTTGAGCAATTGCTGTTTATCAGGGTTGAGCTTAGGTCAGGCAGTGTATCTCTCAAGATTGCTGTTGTACAGATAAAATTGGAAGGAGCACTAAGTAGACAACCTTGAATCCAGGGAGGGTGATGGAAGACAGAATCTGTGACACAGCGACGAGGAGAATGAGCTACTGTCCTATAGCCCTTGGATACTTTTCCAAGGACCTTAAGTGTATAGTCTAAAAGATAGCCTGTATCAAACAAAATTTTCAGATGATTGTATTTTATTGCCAAAGATTGGCAAATGGTTGCCAATAAGAACTGAAATTTTTCTATATATCTACATTATGACAAACTGGGGGCATTTGTACTTCCAACCCTGTATATTTAAGTTGATCAGGAATTTTATGTACAGTGTGGCTACTGGATATAGGATAAAAAAAATTCAGATAACCACTAAAAACAACAAAGAGTTAGAGGTGAGTGGCTGTCCTCAGTTTTGCTAGACCCAGTAGTCCTACAACATATTTATAAAAGTTTTCTTGGAACTCCATAGTAGAGTACCTTTACTTTCTTCCAGCCTCTTGAAAGTGAAACAAACATTTTTTTTAGGGGATGGGCTTTTTCCTGTGGGGTGGGACTAGCTTCCAAGGAGGGAAATTCAAGCTAACCAATTGGAACCTTAGGTGACTCAATCAGGTGATTTGAATAAGACTGAGTCAGAAAAATTAAGCTGGGTTGTCAGTTCTGCTATGTTTCATTCTGAACATGTTGGACTATGTTCTTAGTTTAGAGGAATGGTCTAGAAAGAGGGAGTCAGATTTTAAAGGACTATAATGGGACCTTCATTTGAGGTGTTTTTTATTTTTAATAAATTCTCTAAAAATAGTATTTTTAATTTTTATATAAATACTCATTTTCACCCTGCTGCGTTGTTGCATAGTACCGTTATCATGATTGTTATCATAATAACCACAGTAATAACACCACCAAGGAAAAAACTACAGCCCCACCAAAACTGGCAGGGCAAGCTACTGCATATAAATAGGGAGCAAACCCCATACTTACTCACACTGATGAAGTTACCTAGTTGGGTAATGAAACGCCAGCAAGCAAACAACCAAGCACAGAGACCACCAAGGACTCCTCAGTTCAACCCTGATATTCTCTTTTATTGAAAAACAGTGATAACAGTCATTACTATTAAGATAGCTATGGCAATGGTTCTTGTCCTCTGTCATAAATTTAGTCATCAATGAAATTTTCAGCACTCAATGGCTTCAATAAAACTAAAAGTGGGAGGGTATTCATGTTTTCTATATCACATCGTGTTTTGCTCCCAAACCAGTTTTGCACATGCTGTCCTTTGACAAGGTACCAATCTATTCCTGTAGGTCTATATTCCATTCACATTACTCCTATCACTATGACTTTAAGCATAACTTATTTGCTGTATCTTTAGCTTACATGTTAAATCTATGGAGAGATCTCCAGATTCAGATTCTCCCTGTTTCTTCCTTGACACATGTGCCCAGATACCTGCACTGCCAGTGTAATAGTTCCATGCCGGCTGTCTTATCCAATTCTCAGCTCAGGTTATGTGTGCTCTAGCCCAGGTGGGGAGAAGAAGTGTAGAAAGAGGCTCCTATGCTCTGGGTTCCGCTTCCTGATCACGCACAGAAAAGAGTGATGAAACAGCTCTGCCAAACTCAATGTATAAGCAAAGCACTTGAACTGTTGCTTCAGCAATAACTATGGAGCCAGTTGTACTAGGATTGCAATAAAGCAAGTATCATATCTCTCCTCCTTAATGGAAGTGCTTCTGATTAAAGAAACACAACCATTTCTGCAGATGCTTTTCTGGCAGAGCTCAAAAACCCTTCTCCTGTTCCTGGAGATGGCATGATAATCCAGACAGCATGTCCTCTGAGTTGGAGGAATGAGACCAAGCTGTCTTCTCCAGCAAAGATTATGAAAGATTTACTGGAGCTTAGAATGGAAAACGCTATTGACATTGTTTTAGACATGTCCTCCTGGAATGACTCCTGAACATGATATTCTCTATGGTATCAGACTTCTCTAACAACAAAGAATCACTAACAAATGTGCTGTGATATTTGGATTGAGGAACACTTGATGAACTTCAGAATTATTTAGAAAAGCTGAAAACGAGAAGCAAGCAAGCAAGCAAAAACCATTTTAAGACTGTTGCCTGTTATTCATGGAAGTATGACAATGCATATCCATTAGATCATTCAGATTCACGTATCTGGGCAAGACTACATGAGCTGATTCTCTTAAACTGAGCAAAGTAGGATGTGTAAGATGAAGACTGGCTTCTACCACCTCCAGCATGCTTGCCTACTCTGGGCAAAACGGGAATGGTATGCTATGAGAGTAATGAAACTTGGTCAGCTTAAAGAGCCCAAGCAAATATCTCACCTCAATTACCTTCTCAGTTGGTTTTATTCAAATTAGAACCAGCAGCATAAAACACGGCTCTGCTACATGCATTCACAATAGCAATATTAATAAAACGAAAGAATGTGAGAGACAAAGTAATTTTCACAATTTTTGTTGTTTAGTCGTTAAGTTGTGTCCGACTCTTCGTGACCCCATGAACCATATTGCGCCAGGCCTTCCTATCTTTCACTGCCTCCCTGAGTTTGCTCAATTTCATGCTCATTGCTTCAGTGATGCTATCTAGCCATCTCATCCTCTGCCGTCCTCTTCTCCTTTTGCCTTCCATCTTTCCCAGCATCAGGGTCTTTTCCAAAGAGTCCTCTCTTCGCATTAGGTGACCAAAGTATCTGAGCTTGAGCTTCATTATCAATCCTTCCAATGAGCAATCAGAGTTGATTTCCTTTCAGATTGACTGGTTTGACCTCCTAGCAGTCCAGGGGACTCTTAAGAGTCTTCTCCAGCACCACAGTTCAAAGGCATCAATTCTTCGGCATTCAGCCTTCTTTATGGTCCAGCTCTCACAGCCATACATTACTACTGGAAAAACCATAGCTTTGACTATGCGGATCTTTGTCGGCAAGGTGATGTCTCTGCTTTTTAATATGCTATCTAGGTTTGCCATAGCTTTCCTCCCAAGGAGCAAGCATCTTTTAATTTCATGGCTGCAGTCTCCGTCTGCGGTGATCTTGGAGCCCAAATAAATGAAGTCTGTTACTGCTTCCATTTCTACCCCTTCTATTTGCCAGGGATTGATGGGTCCAGATGCCATGATCTTAGTTTTTTTAATGTTGAGTTTCAAGCCAGCTTTTGCACTCTCCTCTTTCACCCTCATCAAGAGGCTCTTTAGTTCTTCTTCACTTTCTGCCATTAGGGTGGTATCGTCTGCATATCTGAGGTTATTGATGTTTCTCCCTGCAATCTTAATTCCGGCTTGTGATTCTTCCAGCCTGGCATTTCTCATGATGTACTCTGCATATAGGTTAAATAAGCAGGGTGACAGTATACAGCCTTGTCGTACTCCTTTCCCTATTTTGAACCAATCGGTTGTTCCATGACCGGTTCTAACTGTTGCTTCTTGGCCCGCATACAGATTTCTCAGGAGACAGGTAAGGTGGTCTGGTATCCCCATCTCTTTAAGAATTTTCACAATTTTCACAATAGTCCATGTAAATATTCCGTTGCAGGGTAAATTGCTAATCTTTAGGCAAAGCTCTATTAGCCAGATAGATAAACTTACCTATATTCATATATTAAGTGACTCTCTCATCCAGCCTGATTCTGCATTCCTTGTTCCTATATAAAACTGTTTGTAATTGTGCTGGCATCTTCAAGCTAATAACATCACTTTCTCTATCTCCTTTCCAATGAGGATCAAACCAAAGAAAGAAACAACTCAGCTACTTGTTTAAATGGAATGTAAGAGTTTTTACAGCAGAAAGGGTACAAAAGAATGAAAGTACTATCACTCTCCTCCTGTTACTCACCATGCAGTCTATCCTTTCCACTAAGTTTTTCTCAACATGGCTCTACTAACAGAAATTAATTGGACTGGGAAAAAGAACCTGGGGATGAACTATGGGAAAGTAACTGGCAGCATTCGAAGCAAGTCACCTTCATTCACATCTATAGTTAGTTTGCTTTATTTTTCCCACCTTCCTTTTTATAATTAGGAACATCTGGATTTAAATCAACAGATCTGCTATCATGTTTAGCTTGCAAGAGAGCTTTAAATGTGAAATGCAGTCAACCATAACCTCTTGTCATCTGGCCTATCCATTCTTCTGGCTGGGCTTCACTTGCAAGGCATGTTTTCATTTAGCTATTTCAACCTTAAGAGGTTTTATTAGTCTTGTTAAAGCATGGATTGGACTCCAATTAATTTTTCTTTTTCAATTAGGGTTCTTTCAGGAAGAGATGGCCCACATCATGAAAGAAGGAAAAAGATTAAGGAGATTTTTGCCATGAATTAACCAATCGCTTCAAATGAAAATTGCACCAAGCATACAAACAAACTGCCTCTTTGATTTTTTTTACACCAGCTAAGATGATACCACAGGTTACTTTTAGAAAGAAGGAAGGAAGGAAGGAAGGAAGGAAGGAAGGAAGGAAGGAAGGAAGGAAGGAAGGAAGGAAGGAAGGAAGGAAGGAAGAAAGGGTGAGATGTGTTTGTGTAAAAGACTTCAGCGATGACATTGGGGAAGGTATGCAAGAGGCATTAAGGAGGAGAAGTGATGGCACAGTCCAGAGATTGAGGCAAGCATAGGAGAGAAACTCAAAATATCCCTGCCTTGATTTTGTTTAATAAAAGTTGGAACAGAAAGAAATTCAGACAGGCTTCCAAGATTGATGTCAGCCCTTGGAGGTAGGCAGGTCAGAAAATAGACAGTTTTAGCAAATAAGGTTTGAAAAGATAAACAAATGTCAGGCATCAAGATTCAGGGAGAGGAATATAAATTAAAATTTATGTGGATGATGTAGTACTAACCATTATGCAACTGCAAAGTGCAATAGGACAGCTGATGAAAACAAAAGTGTTTGTTTAGTTCTCAGGATATAAATTTAATGTATAAAAACAAAGGTAGTAACAAGACACTTATCCCAGGAAGAAAGCTTTGTGAAGACTCAGGTTGCCAGTCAACAGAAGACCCAATGAAATATTTGGAACTGTATTTGACAGGCAGTAACGAAGATATATTTCAAAATAATTACACCAAATTTTGGAGAGAAATTAAAAAAGATTTTGAAAGGTGGAAAAATTAAAACTATCCTCATTAGGATCAGCTGCAATTGTTAACATGAATATATTACCAAAGATAATTTAAAAAAAAATCAAATGGCACCAATTCCAATCCTATAAAATTTTTTGCAAGATTGGCAAACAGCAGTTAACAAATTTATTTGGAAAGGAAAAAAATCTAGAGTAAATTTTTTTTTTAAATGTGTTGGCCACTGTGTCATTCTCCAGATTTGCTGGGATAGCTTGGTTAGAACCTTCAAACCTTCACAGATTCTTCTTCTGTTGCTTGCCATATTTTTGTAGATATTCAGTCTGCAAAATATTAATTCCTATAGCCTTCCAACTTGGCAATAACTGGAGTGCTACCTGTCCACTTGCTTCCTTTAGCATACCAATTCAAGGTTGGAAACTCATTCTGAGTTCAGAGATCTTTTGGAAGACTTTCCTTGTTTTTCCATGTCTGTTTCCACCTGCATTGTACCCAAGTATTGCCTCTGCTATATCCTTCCTGACTATGAAAGCAACACTGTTTCTTCTTTGTTATTTTTGTCCTAAGTAGCAAACAGTGTGATCTTGTAACTGAAAGTGTCCAATTCCAGTCCATTTCAATTCGCTTATGCCTAAGATGTCAATGTGCAATCTTTCACTGTATTGAGCCTCCCTATGTTCATGCTTCTTGCATTTCATGCCAGGAATTCTTTACTCATCCCTCCCAGGAGCACCCCCTACCCCCCATCACAATGAGGGAGCATAGCAGGATGTGGGGAGAGAGGGATGACTGTATCTGCCTGTCAAGGCATCTGTCACAACTCACCACCACCATAATCCCAACTCTGTCCATGTTACTGAGAGTAATTGGTGGCTGTTTCCCCACCAGCCGAGAATTGTATCAATGACTCTTCTTAACATGTCCTTTGTTAATGCTGTAAAGACAGCACCACTCACGAGCCTTCTTAGACAGATTGGACCTAGGCTGCTAGGACAGTGCAGTTGATCCCAGCATACCTTCCTGCTGCCTCAAGGACTAGAGAAACGCACATTAAGATGGCCATTGAACAAGAGCCCAGATGCACTCCAGTTCTATTCAATTGAGTTAAAGGAGGCTTTAACAGAAAGTGTGTGGATTATTTCAGTTTTAAACTGATATCAAACTGACAATAAATATATAAATAAATTCATATGTGGCCATGTAAAAAAGTAAATCAAGAAACCAATCAAGATAAATGTTGGCTTTTACAGTCTAGAGAATGCCCAAATGTAGCATATGCAACTGCATACTGAAGGAGCCATCTGGTTTTGTCAGACCTGCAAAAGTTTCCCCATCTCTCCTACGCAACAACTATTTCATGTCTTCAGCTCATGTGTGCAGGTGTATGCGCACCCACCCAGAGTGCCAAATTCTGGTTTGGCTCTAGCATTACATGCTCAATAGAATCATTCTCAAGAGAATTATGTCCACAAAACTGATTGGTGTGCTGGCTTATGCATGAAACAAATAACCTAAAACTAATATAGATTGCTCCAGTCTGGTGCTCTCCAGATAGCTCCATAATTTACTCATCAGTTTTCAAGTAGTTCATGGGGCATGTGTGGGTAGAATGGCTGCCCTCAACCTTTCCTAAACATTGCTGGGAGCTTGGCTCTGTTGATTGTAAATAGAACTGCCAGTATGGCTCTTCCCAAAACACATTTGAAAGGTGCCTGAGTTTACCAGAAATACCTTCATAATTTATAATGCCTGGAAATCTCTCTCTCTCAACCATGAGCTCACACTGATGGCTTCTGGATCGCACACAGCCCTTGAACCCTTTCTTTTGTGGCCAAGATCCAGGCTAATGTAAAACAACTTAGACTTACTTCAATAAGATGAGTCACATTCTGGAGGCAACCTAATTTGCTTGGCCAAAGCAAAGAGATGACCTCTGACAAAGTAATTCACCTTGACAAAGAGCAAGTGGTTGCTCTCCAACCACTTCAAATGAGCTGTGAGAGAGGGATCCTTTCAGATTTCTCCCCCAGGGCTGGCTGAAGTGCTTCCAGGCTGAGCAGCTTCAGGTTTGGCTGCAATGAATACCAAAGTCACCCAGCCTGAAGGCCTTCAGTGTGCAAAGCTTTTGGCAAGTGGCAAGGAGGTGAGTTTTGGCAAGCACTGTGGAAGACACACTGCTTGCTGTCTCTGGACTGCTGCCCTCCTCTTTCTTCCTCACCTTCCAAACTTTTGGTGAGCAGCCTGGAGGGGATGAGCAATGCCTCCTCTGCAGCTCTTGCCAAAGGAGGAGGCAAGCAACACAACCTTCCCAGCATTTGTGGTAGCTTTGGGCTAGCAGTATAAAGAACTGCCCAGTTGCAGGCTGGGCAGCTTCAGCAAGGGTGGGGGGAGGGCTCCCACCATTTGCCGAAACCATCCCAGCCACAAGGACCTTTGTGGAGTGCTACAGGCATTCTGAGCTAGCTGCCCTTGACACGTGCCAAAGCCACTCGATCTCAAAACACTCTAATCAACACCGTAGAATAAGGTGCTTTTCAGCTGTCTTCTGTAGTATGAGCTTTTCAGAAGATGAGCAAATTAAAGTGACACAGTCTCAGCGGTGGAAGGGCAATGACTGATAGCTTCCCGTGGCTGAGATCTGAATGACAGTAACTATGGGAAAAGCCTGCATCAATCACCATACATAATTTGTGTCAGGGCAGGGCTTTTACAGCCTGGGTATGCTTTCTAATCATTTTTTTCCCCAAAGACTATTGGCATAATGAGAGAAGCAGTTTGATGTAGTGGCCAAAGTGCTGGACTAGGAGTGGGAAAACTTGAGCTAACTTAAGTACAGAAGGCAGCTAGGTGACTTGAGCCAGTTACTCTCTCTCACCCTAGAAAGAAATCATTGGCAAACAAGCTCCGAAATTGCCAAGAAAACTGCAGGGACTTGTCCAGGCAGTCGCCAAGAGTCAACGCTGACTTGAAGGTACCAAAAAAAAAAGAAAAGAAAAGAAAAACCAAACAAAAAATCAACATAATAACCACTAGATGGCAGCAAAGAGTTCACTTGACTGCAATACTGTATAGTGGTCACCCAAATTTGTGCTGCCCAGATAAGAGACCTTGTGTAAGTGTTCTTGGGATTTGGTATGTGTAAGAGATTGGTTAAATTGTGGGATAATCTGGGTGCATCCACATTTTTTCCCCAAAATGATTAGTGACAGTTTGACCCACTACCTTGCAGTTGTCTGGATTTGTGCAGATGACCTGCAGCTACTGGATAAGTGTTGCTGAACAGTTGAGGTTTGAGAAGAGAGTGTAGGTTGATCTACCTTTCAAAATACAGCAAATAAAGCAGCTGTGGAAGCCAAGGTTCTGGTCTGTCACAGCCAGAGTAACAGTACAATACAGAGGAAGGTCCTCTGTGGATCCTCCACCCCCAAAAGAACAAAAAACCTACCCCCTCTTCAGTATGGCACAAAAGGACTGATATTCAACAGTAGGAATGGTGTGATTCCAGTATGCTTTGGGTTATCCAAGATTCCAGTCAAGGCAGGAACTACTTTTAGCTTGACTAGTTGATCTACCGATAAGGGCGGCGGGGGAGAATCAAGTGACTGTGGAAGTTGAAGTCCAGGTCTCTTGCACAGCAAAAACAGCATTGCAGAACAGCAGCAAAGCCCAGTGACCAGGCAGCAATTGGCAGGACCTAATTGAAGCTGAGAAGATCGCTTGATCCCAAACTCATCATCTCAAGCTTCATTCTTCATCTCCCTAGATTGTGCACAGGAAATGCCTTGTGCCAGCATCATATGGAAAATGCCACTTCCACACTGGAGGGCCTAAAGGCATCTTGGGGTAGCTTGGCAGCATGCTGATGATAAGATAGAGGTGACAAACAGTAATTGGGGTGTCTTCCACTGCTCAAGGAGGCTGTGTGGCTGGGCTTCCCAGTCAGGAGAGCCAGTGGCCAGGAAATGCAAACTCAGGTACATGGAAAGAGAATTCTGGTAATGGAAGGAGTTCAATAGAGACTTGATAAAAGCTAGACAGAGTCCTGCTATGTGCCAGACAGCTCTGTCCCAAAGTAAGGAGGGAATGCCTTTGGTCTGGATCGTCTTGCAAAGACAGTCAGCCTTCATTCAGTCAGAGGCACCAAGCTATCCTGGCATTTGATAATGGGTGCTAATCAAGGCCAGTCCTCCTATGAATTACCAGAAAATACAGGGCTCAATTGGCTGGTGGGGTGGGGGTGGACTGCATATATCTTGCCTCAACCTGCTACTCTGAAGGCCACTTGACATTATTTCCATGTTTCATTAGCTAGCTGCGATAGCAATGATAGCAGAAGCTTTGGGTGTCTACTTGCCGTGGCCTTGCCCTTCTACCATGTGCTTCCAATGTCTTCCTACTTACGTAGATCCATAAACATCCATAGATAGTGAATAAATACACTGCCTTAAATGACTTTAAATGACCAACACTAACCGTAACTCTGTTCTCTAAAACAGTCTTTAAAGTGTGCTAGAAAACCAGTGTGCCCTAACCCTAACCCTAACCCACTGTTGCTTCCCCATGGTCAGAAGTTTGCAGTCTTTTCAGAATTACAGAACGTAAATATAACACTGCTCTGAAATTATATAAATGGTTCCCTGCCTCATCCACTGCGATCCTCTATAAGCCCTTTCCTGCTCCTACATTAAATACTCTAAGGCACTAATCTCGGTGATTAGTTTAGTCATTCATTTGCCATGTGCAACTTCTACAAGCATTATGGGAAAGAACAACAAGAAAAAAGCAAGGCAATTTCTATGCTTTGGCCCTGGCCAAATTTCACAATGAAGATTATTCTGGGACTAGGATGCATTCAGTTTATCCACGATAGGGCTACCATATCTGGGTTGCAAAAACCCAGGCAACCACTACAACACAGCAAAAGTGGCTGTCTGGATTTTTGCAGCCCCTGTATCACTTGCCACAGCCCACCTAGATTCATCCTCCCAATTGTACGGCATATGAGCAAAATCTTGGACTCTGCAAGGCACCACAACTGACACACGGCGGGATGCAGTATGTAAATAACTCCATGTTGCAGGGCGATTCCTTCTCCCTAGCAGCTATGTGCTAATGCATGGACAAGAATAAAAGAATCTTCTGAAGAAGCATCAATGACACCGGCTCTGCTACCATTATTAGGAATTTCAGAAACTCTAATTACAGCTAAGTTAAAGAAGAATATCCATGTAAGAGCTGCATTTCTTGGTGCCATCAGGCATCAGTAACCAATTTCAGCTTTTTGTCAAGAGTAAAAACTTGACTCTAAAAAACTCAATGGGCAGGCATTTTTAAAGTCTTTGAGCCAGGGCAGTTTGTCTTGCCAAGAGTAACTTCCAAATAAATCTCACGGACCTCAACATATGTAAATGATTTAGATGTATGCAACATGACTTTTATTTGTGCAACATCCTTAATTGAGGATATGGGGGAGACAAAAGAAGTGCTTAATTCCTTGGCAAGTATACACAATGAAAAAGCGAGAGATGAATCACTGTGATGTTTGACTCTGAAATGAGAATACAGCCATTGCACTGTTGACTAGTGCAAGACTCATTATTGCTAAGAGAAAGGACTCCAACAAACTCTTATTCACTCTGTTTAGTCAGAGGAACTCCCTGGATAATACTGTGGGAAGAAAGGAAGAGATATGGATTATTTTTAAAAAGCACATCGGCTATGAGAAATAACACACAGACACACCAACCCCACCCCCCACCCCCAAAAAGCCTGGACAACCTAAGGACAGGGAGGGCTTGTTGTTCTCAAAATCCCCTCGCCCAGTGATGAGTTATGATTTCTATTTAACAATGAAACTCATCACCCCTTGGGTATGGGGGAGTCCAAGAAAGTAGGGTCACCTTCAGAACCAAAAGGTTCTGCCTTCTTGCTTGCTCACACTGCATTGGCAGGAAGATCTGCTGCCTTTCACTCCTCTGCTGTCTGATGGTGGTGGAAGGAATCAGGGAAGCCACCAGAAAGACTTCACATGAACAGAAATATAGGAATCTAGGAAACTGTCTTATATCATCAGATGGTCTGATCTATCCATTCATTATTGTTAGTAGCTATAAACAGCTTTAGGAAGGAGCTATACAGCCCTAGTTGGAGATGCCATGAATAGGACCTGGGAACTTCTCCATGGTATAGCTACTTTCATCATATCCTCAGAAATGGAAAGAGAGCAGTATGCTATCCTTCGGGATGCTACATTTATTTTTCTTCCTGTTGGTTCCACTGGAGGAAATAAGTAAAACAATGAAAAAGTGGAGATGGGAGGAATGGTGAAACATCACTCACTTTCTGCTCTGTTGGCACAGGCTCAGCAGGGCATGAAAAACAGCAGCCTTTCCAGCATTCAACTTCTTCCTACTCTCCTAATTGGATTTCTCTGTAAACATAGTCTGGATATGCACAATACTCAGTGATAAATGAGGGCCAAGGTACACATATCCGGTTTCCAAGATTCTGTAACTTAACACTGTTTTCCCTTCTAATAAACCATTCTATGCAGATCTAAGAATCTTGCTTTCATGGTTGTAAGCTGCTGGAAGGGGCTTGAAATCTTGCTTCAAACACTGAAAATTTAAGATTAAGGGGGGTTGGTTATATCTTATCTCTTCTTTTTAAATCAAAGTTTATTTTTATTATCTCTGGTGCGACTTGTCTATTCTCCAAGCAAGGAAGGAAGGGCTGAAATCTCTTGTCACATACCTCTGTGTTATGTGGCCAGGAGGTAGCATTATTAACATAATTTCCATTCTTTACTTATTGACCTTTTAATCACCAGAAAGTTAACATAGGTGGTGAGAGCCTTATCTCTATCACATGCTGAGGTTAGCAGGAAGACAATTTGTGAGGTACCTCCAGAAGATAAGTGGTAACAGTAAGAACAGGAGCATGTGAAACAAGTGACCTGCTTCAAATTGCACATAGAAAGGGGTGGGCCTTCCATTGCCTGGCCATGCCTATCCTAGCTGAGGATGCCCCTAAGCTGGAACTACCTAGCCACTACCCAAAGCAAGAGATGGGGCCAGCATGTGCACACCTGGAGGGCTTCTGCAAAAGAACATTTGAGGCCTTCAGCCTTCTACCCCACAGCTTGGCCATTCCACTACAGGCTGCCACTCTGTTGACAATGGTCACCTTACTTTCCTCATATAAAAAATTAATACTGTAGTAAAGAGCAAGGATAGGGTTATACCAATTGCCTCCTGTTTCTGGCAACATCACGAGGACATCATATAAAAAATAGTTCCCAGGGCATGTTCATGCCATGATTAGGGATTCATGAGAATGAGCCCTCTGACTCATTCAAAAGGCTCCTCAACCCAGCTCTCAAAGCCACAGTCAAGACACAAGAGTGCTCACCTATGTCAAGAGACAGCTAATCCTGGCAGGGCTACTTAGGAGTAACCTACTGAAATAAACCAGGCCTGATCAGGAACATCAGCTGTGCACAGAGTCAGAGACCATAGGCCTTTAAGAATCAACCAGACCTGTGAAGCTTTCTAGGGATTCCTATTTTAGAATTCTTAGATCCAAAGATCTTCCTTGGAATTTGAATGCTGTTGTCTTTAGATTCTCTCTACTTTGGTTCCTTTGGTTGCTTCCTGCTTTGTGAGTCTGTTTGTAACTGTATGGCACTTTGGACTCAATTTACAACTTTGAGATAAGATTTTCAGATTTACCATAATCTTAATCCAGGTTGGTGAGGCCTTAGATGCACTGAAGCCCACTAATTTTAGCAGTACTAAAACCACAATTGTGTTATATGTTTTTTTTTTTTAATTGCTCATTGCTTGCCTGGTTGGTTCTTAAATAAAGTAGAGAATAAAATAGCTTACAGTACTGTGGGAAAAAATGCTTGACTTTTATTTTCAGATAGTCCTGATAAGAAATCTGTGCTCTAAAGAATCTGTTCTTTCTTTATATATGTATGTTAACCATGTGATTAACAGTCACATAGTAGTGGTTTGAAATTAAATAGCAGCCTTCAGGGGACATTGTTTCATAATATTAATTGTACCATCAAATGTTGTGGTGACAGTTTCATTTAGATCATGGAAGGGGAATAGCAGCTTAAGCCACTCTTCCCCATGTGCTACTATACCAATCATAATTCAGTTTCTGTGGGCTGATATTTAACTTTTAAAAACTAATACAATAAAAAGTTGGAAATAAAAAACCTTTGAAGAAGATATGAGAATTAGATTTTGAGAGAGAAGTACTAGGATTGAGACAAATATGGGAAAAAAAACCCCTTAGGTCTCTTCTCAACAACTTAGCACAAATAACACTTAGATTTTATACTGTTGGCATATCAGTCCAGTTAAAATTTTATACACAATAAAAAACAGTAGAAATACATGTTGGAAGGGCTGCCAAGGTAAAATTACCTTTCGTATGTCATCTCCAGAATTCAGTAAATTTTTGGATATGGTGTTTCAAGAAAGCGTACTATTACTAATCAAAGAATAGAAAAAGAAACCTATCTAGGTCTTTTGCCTTTATTTTCTGGTAAGAATAGAAATCTGAAAAGTAAGGCACTACTAATGTACTTATTTATTAATGACTGGCAGATTAGTAACCACAAAATATTGGAAACCTCTAGAAGGGGCATCTGAGAAAAACGGGCATGATAAAGCCTCAATGGAAAAATTAACACATCAATTGAAAGCACTTGAATGAAAAGAGACAAATGTTTGTTTCCATTAATTTATAAAATCATTACCATACTGAAAAAAAAAAATACAATCAACCACCTAAATCACATTATGAGAGACTGTGGAAAACACAAACCTTGTGAATACAATATATTGATGTAATGTCCTTGCTTTGTAAGACAGTAAAAATACATTGGCTTGAATCTGTGAAATGTTATTGTCTATAGAGCTGTTAACATAAAACAAAATTATTTAATTAAAAATACGACATCATGGTAATCACATTAGTAATGTAACATGTACTTAGTCTTTGCTACTGGAGGCTCAGCTCTAGCTGAAGGGGGGAGTCTACTGTGGAATTTCCATGTGATAACATTGTTCAAATTTTGCTTTTCATGCATCATGACATCTCCAGTGTAGGTCCATATGTGCAAGGACACAGGCTATTTTGAATCCTGTGTCCTTGCATAGATGTATTTATAGGGCTGGCTAAAATGTGTGCATGGATCAGAAGAAATTTTCTCTAGTGCAAAAATTTCACTTCTCATTATAGGCCCAATAAATCTAGAGGAAATGGGTTCTGTGTTTAAGAAATCCACTGGGCAAGTTGTGATTACTGTTTCATTCATCTCAATAGAATAGAGGTAGATAAGCTTCCTTTGAAGTTGAGCTCTAGTTTTTATGTAGCAGTGGGTTTTATACCTGGACCAGAAATATCTGAGAGACCAACCATTAATTAGGCCCTTTGCTGCATTCTTACAGGAAAGTAATACCCATGCAGTACATTTACCAGCACAGGGCTAAATTTATTCTCCTCAGCCATCATGGGGTCATTAGCCATGCCAGTGTTTTTCCACCTTGGCAACTTTAAGATCTGTGGACTTCAACTCCCAGAATTCCCCAGCTGGTTGAAGTCCACTCATCTTAAAGTTGCGAAGATTGAAAAACGCTGAGCTATACTGACTGAGGATGATGGGAGAAGGAATTCAATACATTTGGTGCACCAGGCTGTGGAAGGCTGACCTGCAAAATAAATAGGATTCCACCTGATTCCTCCAGCTGCTTGTGGAGTTTGAATCAGGGATGGAAAATTCCAAGTATGGGATAATCTGACACTTTCCCTTACAAGTCTGCTTTTAGTAATGAAGCAAAATATAGCCACAAGTGACAGGAAAGGAAATGATTTTTCCTTTTTACAGAGTCTGCCAGTAATCTAGAGAGGAAATTAAGTCAGAGGGAGAAGGGAGAAAAGGCAAGTATTTGGAGGTCTTTTGACTCTTAAAGCTACTGATGGTCGGAAAAGTTTGTTTTATTGTAGGAATGAGAGTTGGTTCAACTGGCAGTGCAAAAGGAATGTTCAAAATTGCCATTTGGATTTAAGTTCTACTTGGTCAGCTGTTTATGAAATGCTGACATCTTCTGTCTTCATCTTTCATGCAACAAACCCATGCACACACAAACATTTTTTAAAAACTTTTTTTTGGTCCTGTTATGCTCATGAATTTTTCCATGTGTTTTATTTAGTCCATTTAGTGCAAGGATCTCAAATTCAAACGTGTCGTTTCTTCTTGTGAGAGAATTTTCTTTCCTTTGGTCTTTTGTTCCAGTGGCTCTGGCACTGTGGCCTCCACAGTGGCTGCCTCCTTCCTCCTCTTGGGCAGATCCAGCCCCCTGGCCTGTCTTCCCTGGTCAAGCCTCATCTCCCCACTGCGCTTCCTCAGAGATCTTGGCATCATCTCAGAAGCAGGCTCCAACCTGGGATGCAAGAGTGATGGGGCTTCCTTGAGAGTGGCACCACTGAGCAGGAGGGTCCTCAAGTACTGACTGAGTGACCCAGGCAACTAAGCCCTGCTGGTGTTAGAAGATCTGCCAAGTTGGGCCAAGGTGAGTTGTGAGGCTCCCACCACCAGGCCATTCCTCTTCCTGGAGTGCTTCCCGTATCCCACCTTGCATGTCTGCATGGGGCTTAGTACCCTGATCTTGATGGGCAGTGTCTTCAGCGCCATCACATTATTTTTGCAGACCATTATGGCAGGGTGAGATGCTGTGATGGATACAGGTTCTGCAAATTGGTCTTGAGGTTAATTGACTTTTGTTTGGGTGCCAATCCATGCAAAATGTCACTTAGACACTGAGAAGCTTCTAATCAAGGCACATGAGCAGGCACATCTGCCTTTTGGTGAAAATATGTAAGGGGAAGATTTGCTAGACAATGGGGAGGTTGTTGGACACCATTGGTATTGTGGTTGTGCTGCATACCAGAGATGCTGTGTGTATCAAGGTAGAGTTGGAGACAGAATCCTGGAAGAAGTTGCAGTTGAGGACCCAGCAGAATCAGAAAGGGGGCAGTGCAGAGCAGACTGGCTGGTGAAAAGGACTGTTCCTGTATTTGGAGAGGACAGACCAGGAATAAGTGAGAAAGTGACCAAGAGGCTAGAATTCCCAAAAAGTCTTGAGAAAGAGTTGTTTTTCTCTCTTTTCTATCCTCCTCTCTAGGCTAGAAGCATGTCCAGAAGTGAAGGTACCATTGGACTGTCTAATAAGCTGAGCATAAGATGAAAATATTAAGGATCCACACAGCCTTTTACTCAAAACCCAGTCTGATATAACGGGCCAAGGTCCTAGTCCATCCTCAGTCATGGCAGGTCACTTGGTAATTCTGGACCAGTCACTATTACTCAGCTCAACCTAACTCACAGGGTCGGGGGGGGGGGGGCAAAGTGGGGGAGCGCTGTATATGCCAGCTTGAACTCCAGGAGGAAAGGAAGGGTATGACTCTAGCAAAAAAGTAAGTAATGGACATTTGGTAATCAAGAGTAAGGAAAGGTGCTGTAAAGGTGCACTGGGGCAGTTTATAATAGCTGCCCATTGCACAGTAATAAAGACAAGGAATTAGTCATTAGTGGGGAAAAAAAGAGTCAGCCATGTGGGTATTTCATTAAATCTGTGTCCCTCCAAGATTTGTGGATTTATTTCCCAGAAAAACAGTTTTCAGGAAGATAACTCACTCTTCCTCATAAATATACAACACAGCTTTTGTGCCAAGGCCTTCGACAGTTCACCCCTCCTGCTTGGTCTTTTTCATTTTTCCAGGATACATTCAATTTTTTTTTTTTAAAGAAGCCTTCAGTTTATAGCCTGACTTCTGCTGTCAATCACCCTAAAGCAGGCCTTGCTTAAAGATCACTCAGATAATATGCATTCTTGTTAAATGACAACCCTCTACAGCCCTTCATTTCAGAAAATAGAAAGTGGCTCTTTTCCCAAGTTTATCAGAACGGCAGCCAAATGCTGGGATTATGCTGTAAGCTCTTGAACTGGGGTGCTATATTAATGGGTTTTCGGGGGAGGTACATTTGGAACATGAGAAGGGTGCTCGTTGCCTCTCTGCGCAGGCATGCAAGTCCCCTGGTCATTGTCTTCCCTACTAGTTAGAAATATGGTCAAGATTCAAATAGAAATGCAATAGTTGAGATGCATGTGACCCTCCACTCCAACAGTGTTTATAAGATCCTTGAAAATTTGGTTATTTCCTACGGCCCTGGGCCAGGTAAAGGAGCAAGGATTTGTGTGTTAGGTTGAATGTTTCCCTCCAGATACACATCATTCTCTTCTTGGCTTTTGGTTCTTACTGTTTTTAATGTTATACGCCACCCAGACTCTTCATGGAGTTGGGCAGCTTTCTAAATTAAATAAATAAATATTTGTACAAATGCGCGCTTACACATAATATATATAAACTATGTTCTCTTGGTGGATAAGTGGTGTGTCTATAGAGATCTCCTTTAAGGGGTTAAATGCCTTCCATGAGATGACGTCTTTGGGACGTTCTAAATTAGAAGGAGAAAAAAGACAACTAAGGGGATAATCTGGTAAGAGGCTTATAAAAATTATACTCTGTTCAGAGAATAGATTTTAAAAAAAAACATATTCATTTAATACTAGAACTCTTGTTGAAATCAAGTGGCAGCCAAAATAATGAATCATTCTGAACACACATGAAATTGGCCCTTTCTGACCAGGGGACATTTGTACCTGCTCGTCAACCTTAAAGCCCCCTCCCTCCCTCCCTCCCTCCCTCTCTGTCAGCTTTCATTATCTGAAGGGAGATTTAAATCAGGCAATCCTTCAAGGAAAACAACCCTCTCCAACCGTGTGCCTTCCAAGTGAGTTGGAAGGTCACCCCCTTCTTCTCCAGACCAGACAGCTGGCCAAGATAGTGCAGTCCAACCCATTGCAGGACACCCCGTGAGACAAGGCTGCAGCTGAGGATGCCTTTGAATAGCAATTGCTGCAGGTAGCTTCGTCTGCGAAGTTTTGGGTGGGAGCAACATTGCTGCTTTCAGCCCAGTTTTAGAATTCTCTGAGGCACCTGGCGAGGGCCTATTAATAACTAAGAGAGCCAGTTTGGTGCAGTGGTTAAAGCATCAGGTAGGAACCAGGAGACTGTGAATTCTACTCCCACCTTAGGCACCAAGCTAGCTGGGTGACTTAGGCCAGTCACTTTCTCTCAGTCCTAGGAAAGAGCAAGCCACTTCCAAAAAACCTTGCCAAGGAAACTGCAGGGACTAGTCCAGGCAGTCACCAGGAGTAAAAACCTGACTTGAAGGCACAAAAACCTAAACTAAACTAAACTAAAACATAAGGATAAACTTCTAGGTAAAACACTATCACAGGGCAGGCTATTTTATATTAAAAATGGAGACCCAGCTTTGATGGAAGAATATAGAAAGCAGCCGTATGTCAGGCCAGCCTTGCACTGGCTTTTGAGGGACTCAGAGAAGAGCTTCGTGACTTTTCTCATGGGGTTCGCTAGGAAACTGGACCTGGGATCTTCTCTTCTCCATGCAGAAAACCCATCCACTACTAAACTACATTCCTTCCTAAAGGAGGAGACTAAGTACTAATGCTTGATTGCTAATCTTATTTTATTTTTGTTTGCAGGACAAACTAATCCAGGGATCTCCATAGGGTATGGTCAAAAAAGTCAGGATGGCAGCCACGACACTACAATTGAAGCTCTGCTTTTTTATTATGTGTCACATATAAAAACCTGGTAGAACTTTGATTACACCATTCTGTCCACCATCTTGACTTGACATATTCGCCTCTATGGGTGACTTTTTTGACCATATACTTTGGATACCTCTGGACTAATTTATTGTCATATACTGAAGTTCATTTATTGAACTTTGTGGGAGTTCAAACAAAAGGGAAAAGCAAGTTACATATCTAAAAAAAGAGACTGTGTGCTACACAAGACGACAGACTTTGTGTCATAGCCCCTTTCCTGGAAAACAAAAACCCAGAAGCCCAAAACCGAGCCTGAGCATTCCCTGAGCCTCCAGGTAGCCCTCAAACTCCTTGCCCTTTGAAAACAAACAAAGTCATGCCATATTTATTGGATAGGAAGGAGTGTCTTTTACCCCAAATAATTAGCTGTGAATTGAGAAGTCATCTTATATCCACTGATAAGGCTGGAAGCTTTTCAAAACAAAGGAATCAGCAAGGGTCTGCCAACATCACTGTTGCAAAGAGTGGATATGTTTGAAGATTAGCCTGAGATTAGCTGCTGGTTGGGAAGGGCTGTTTGTCTGGGGAATTTATCCTTTTTGGAATTATCAGGCAGGGTTTTTCTAACTTTTGTTGCCTTCTCTGTGCCATTCTTCTTAGCTTACGTCCATCTAGTTTTGTTCCTCCCTTTCTTTCTCTTTCCTTCCCTTCCAAATCGAGCTCTTCCTCATCCTTGCCCTGCTCTGATCTTTTGTTCTTTTTGGCTGTTTCTGCTGGAAGAAGAGATGGCAGTGTGTGGGCACATGCATATACAGTTCTCTGTGTGTTTTCTGTATGAGAGAACAGTGGCTTATGCAGAGGAGATCAATAAGATGTCTTATTTTATAGGAAATTAATTTTAATTGTTTTTCATTCAATTAATTGATTTGCTTTGCCCTGGCTCTGCCTTTTGTTGGGGTGGGAGTAATGCCTCTATTTATATATGCACACACATGTCTAAGTGTGCCACATGCATGTTTATTGGGGGAGAATGGTTTCAGCTGGGGTTGGCAACTCTAGTTGACGAGGTGGGTTTCTGAATATTGCAGGGATTTTATCTTTCTCTTTTGGAAGAAAATCTTAAATTCAAGCATTCTTTCTGTGAAGTAAATATAATAAAATAAACACGTTACCCATCGAATAGATTTGAGGCATCCATTTTACAGGGCAAAGACAACCAGTCAATGCCCATTCAAGACAAATGAATGAGCAAAAATGTGAAAATTCCACTCATATTTTCTGTAGTGGCATCATCCGACTCTGCAGGCCTTGGAGACCAAAATATATACTGAACATACATGTTTTTTAAACAACAGTGACCTTCAGCCTGCACAGGATCTAGAGGCAGGGTAAGCCTTAATACTGATCATCTGAATTGTTGAAGGAAAACAAGTCTTTTCCCTTGAAAAGAAAAAAAAATTATATCAAATATGAATTCTTCTCATATAGAAAGCATAATAATCTAAATATGTAAGTAAAATGGACAAACTGGAACATAGTATATAGAAACATGTACTAATTTGTCTATTTTGCTACTTATATATAGTTTTAACTCATTTCGAATGATTGATTACTGTAATTCACTCTACAAGGAGCTGCCCTTGAAGACCACCTGGAAACCATCTGGTCCAGATTGCAGCAGTGAATGTGCCCAGTGGTTGGCTGCAGTACTACACATTATACTTCTGCTGCATGAGTTGCAGTGGTTCAAGGTGCTGATTGCCACCTAGGAAGAACTATATGGCTCAGGGTCCAGATGTTCCCAATAATTTCCCATCTGGGCATTGGCTGCTGAGGGTCCCTGCTTACCAGGGGGTGGGGTATGAGAGGGGCTGGTGGCAGGAGTTCTCAGTAGTAGCCCTCAGGAACAGCTTGCCTGCTGAAGCACTTATAACCTTCACCCTCATGGCTTTCAAGAAACAGGACTCTTATGGAGCCTTTGGGACTATGATATTGTGGCACTACTTTTTATAATTCTATAATTTTTAACTTATATTTTAGTTATTTTGATTTTCCTGTTTTGTCCATACTTATCTACTCAAACTCTGTAAGCATCCCAGGGACCGGCTGGTTTCAGGCAGTCAAATTTTACAAATAAACAGAGAAACATTTCTGAGATCAATCTTCCCCAGCCTCATGCTGTCCAGGAGAGATGCTGCCTTAGACTTCCTAGCCAGCAGAGGCAGTGCCCGTGTGGCTGGGAATTCTTGTCCTGCATATCTAAAGGGTTTTAGTTTGGTAACTGTATTTCTCTTTCAGCAAGCCCATTCTTATTTATGAAGCTCATGCATAAAAACAGGGCTGATGCACGCACATGGACAAATTCACAGCACCGTATCATGGAAAACAAAACACATTGTGTCCCACACTGCATGTCAACTTGTTATGCAACCTTCGCTGGGGCATGAAGCATGAGTAGAAAAGTCATCCAGTCTATGAGAAGAGGAAGTGGCCACTTCAGTGGATATGCGATCGGATTTGCCCATATAATATAAACAAGCCAGTTCTCAAAGACTATCTTGTTCGAACATACATGGCCAGAAGGGTGGACTTAATGACGTATGTTTGCAAAATATTTATACCAAAATAGAAGCATGTTTACAAAATGAATAAGAAAAAAAGGAAGCTAAATCACCTGCCATGATCATCAGTTGTGCAGTTTAAGGAAAAGATGTATCTACACTTTTTATACCTAATCCAAAGATCTGTTTCAGGAGTTTCTGTACTTGCAAAATAACTGGAGGCAACAGGCTGTGTTATGCTGTCAAATCTTTTTGCACTGTCTTCTCCCTCTGCTTCTTTTCTACCCACTTGACTTGTACGCTCAGTCTACTTCTTGCTATCAGATTCCATAGGCTGAAGAATAAACCAAATTTTGGACATAATGGAAAAAAGTTTTATTTGGATATTAGCCTGGGCTACTAAAGTTGCCAGTTTTCCTCAACCCTTCCTGGCAGTACCACTTTCTTCTGGGCCATGATACAGATTTGAAACCTAGCTTGCTTTCAGACTGATAATCATCCTTCCATTCAATGCATAAAGAACAAATTACCACTTAAACAACTGTATTTTTGTAGTTAAAGTGACCAGGGTAACATAAGTAAAATTAATACTGAACCATTAAAACTTCATGGACACAAGCTGCATATAACCATTTTGAGCATCACTTATTTCAGGGAGAGAATGGCTCATGTGCGTAACACTTTCCACATGAAAAGGAATGTGCTTCAGTTATCATACACATAAGCATCAAGTACTTTCCTCCTGCTTTAGCATCCTCTCTTTGCGCAAAAGATGTCTTATTACATTTGAAGCTTTGACATAGTTTTATAAGGCAGCTCTATATAAATGATATTGAAGTAATTAAATTAATTTTAAAAATAAAGGTCCTCCAAAGAACCTCTGCACCTTTCTGATCCTCTTATCATTGCTAACATTAAAAACCCAGTAAAATTTGATCTGAGTCTGTCTGGATTTCATTGCGGTTTTTGTTATTCTTGGAAGCCAACCAGCTATCCAAATGTAACCCCCATTGATTCACATGCTCCAGATATTACAAGCTTCATTGGGTCACCTTCTGACAAGGCCAATAGCTCAAGGGTAAACTTTTTGAAACTTTCATTCCTAGGCATCTAATTCTGAACAATCTTTGTTAAATGGGAGAATAAAAGTCATGTATTTAGGCTGGTGGAAACTTGCTGAGTAAACTCAGAGCTTTTTCAAGCCCAACATTTACAGCACAATAGGAAACATCTGGCCTTTCAGATGACCACTTTAGGCTTACAATAAGCTTTACACTAACCAGCCTGCTATCCTCCAGATGTACAGGGTCACAAATCCATGCTGGCTAGGGATTCTATGAGTTGCAGTTCAAAACATGAGTTCAGCAGGTTGCAGAAGGTTTCCGTGACAATGTGATGATGAAATTAATGACAACTTCAGTCCAGGTCTTCTGGCTGCAAAACTATAATTGAACTATACAGATAAAACTGATCTCATGTAGCAGGCATTCTGACATAGTTTAATCAGCTCAGAGTTCCAAATCTAGGTGGAATTGCAGACAATGTCACTTCGACATGGATAAAGGCAGACTGTGGAGCAGGGAAAGTCATCAGTGTAAAACTGAGGGTGATTTGCTGATGATGCAAACATCTCTTTCAGCTGATTTAAAATAATACAGCTTGTCTTAAATTAATAAACTGTAAATTAATTATATTAATTGATTAATTAAATTGAATTAATTAATTCAGCTTGGCTTAACATAATAAAACCCTCCTATAAAGAAAGGAACAAAGTGTTTCCTGATACTCAGTTTTAATCAATAATTAGTTATTAGGTTCCCAGGGAAGCAGTTTAGAGAGGTTTGGCTTTCAGCTCAACTTATGATAGCTGAAGGAATAACTGAAAATCTCAGTTTAATAGTTTGAATTTTAAGCCCCAGGCACATTGCAGTGTTGACTCTCTGCTAGCTGGGGAATTCTGGGAGTTGAAGTCCACTCATCTTAAAGTGGCCAAGTTTGGACAACACTGCTCTAGAAGAATCTCTCTCTTTTTAAGTAACAGTTAAGTGTTTCCAGATGTGAGTTTACATTCAAACTTTAAAGGAACACTGAAATCTTTGTCTAAGGCAAGAAGGGAGGAGAATGTAAGCTACCCATTTTTGAAATGGCATGTATTGAAAAAAAACCATATAGAACTATAAAAGTGTGCAGCTTCATATAAAGAACGTTTTAGAAATATATATCCTCCAGTACATTTCTAGAGTTAAGGCAAAGACCCAGTCATTATGTGACTTGCAGTCTAATCCCAAATGAGCTGGCACTAGCTCACCAGGGTAAGGGGGATCTGCTGGTTGATCCACCACCAGCTGAACAAGTGATTGTTAATCACAGGTGTTCATTTTTTTTTTTAAATCATCCATACATCCACAGGAAGAAACTAGATGTGTGCCAATATACTAAGGATGAGATCTATTCAGCCATCCTTAGCCTGCTGCCTTCTAGATATGTTTCTCTACAACTTCCTATAATCTTGTCAACATGGCCTAAGTTGGGGCAATCAGTAACTAAAAAAATCTCTTGGGTTGTGAACATCACATATACATATACCCCCCCCCCCAAATGCAAATCCAGAAACAAAATTGGTATATAATGGAAATGAGGCCTGCCAAAAGAACTCGCCATCAGACCATTTTAGTGGACTGCCTTGAAATATCATGTGCTGGGGGGCAATAGGAAAGGGCTTCCTGAAAACATCTGGCCGGATGCTGAAAGGCTAGAAAGATCCTTAGAGTTAGCAAGGACTTAACAGTATATGGGGGTACCCTCCTCTACCCTTCAAAATATTCTTAAGACAGATTGTTTTATATGGATCAATCTAAAAATATACCAAGTGATGTAATAGCCAGGAGAGCCAACAACATAATAGGGAAATGTTCAAAAGAGACATGTTTTTGTCTCTCTGGATGTGTCTTTTAAATGGCAGGAATTGTATGAGGATCACAAATTGTAAGAGTTCAACACTTTACCAGAACCAATTGGTGGTAGCGTTAGGGAATTATTACTTACACTCTCTTTTCCCATAGGAATTAAGTTCTACTTTATAGAGGAAACCTCATCATCCTTCCCCAAATCCACAAAATAAACAGATAGAAATAGCAGCAGTTTAGCCAATATGAGTTACTGTTACCACCTTTTGGAGGAGGGGACTGTCTACATATCTCCTGTCTTCCTCATGCATTGTATTTATTCAAGTTTGGCCACACTACCTTCTTCAGTTTCTAATTGTTTACACTAGCATGATGACAGGGGGCACAGAGTACTTCTACCAAGGGGATCAAAATAAGTCAAGACTGTAGCACATTAAAAAGGGGCAGGCTTTCAATTGTGCAATTATGGCACCATCTTGACTTTTTTGACCCTCCTGCAGAACCCTCTGGGGTATAAGCACATCATAATGCTCTAATTTCTAGCTTGCAGTGCTGGAGAGAGACTATATTGGCTACTGCATCTGTGAATCCTTAGATTTTTGCAAGAGAATTATCACTGTTCTCTCACTGCTGTTAAGCCTTTTCTCTTCAGCAAAGTAGGAACAAACAAACAGTTTAGTAGCACTGTAATGGTATAGTATTCCAGTGGAGTTCTGAACACTGTGCCCAAATTCTTCCTTGCATCCAGAAATTGATCTAAAATTGAAAGTAGCTGAAATCATTAACTGTGGCACATGATACAGGTGCATTTCTTATGTGTCATCAGCAACCAACTGATGTGTTAGGATTCTTACAATTAAATGTTCCAATATCTTGCTACATTCGAAAGTTATTTTTAAAAGTAAATGCAACATTTTCAGGATTCAGCAGAACCATGTCAACAGTACTGCAACACACCAAAGTCCATATATGACACAAAAAGGTTTGGTTATTGTCTATTGTTGTCATTTTGGAACTGAAGCCCATTTGCACCGCTATGGCAGTGATGCATTAAACCCAACCTCAGTGCTCCAAAAACTGGATGCCTCTGTAAGCATTTTGTTGCTTTGGCTTTCTACATGAAGTCTATTTCTGTCCCAAAGGCTCCATTCACTTCTGTTTTGTTTGTTCTCCTTGCTGACACCCAGCTTGAGTTGGCAGTCTCGATCCCTTTAAATGTGTCTGTATAATAAAGCAGAAAAGATCCGAGGACACCTTCTGCAACATGGGATGGTTCTGTATCTTCCCACTTTATTTCACCAAGCCAAACCGGGGGGGGGGGGGGGGGGGGGGGGGGGGAGATTGGGCCAAAGGGAAAGTGCTGCTAAGCACATTACTCAAGAATATATATGCTATCATTAAAGCTGAGTCACCCACTGATTACAACCTAGTCTTGACCTTGGGTAAAAACATGTTCTTTGCCCAAATATGGTAAGCAGGCAGGAAAATATATTAGAATTAAAGCAGCAACTGCTTACAAGGAAAAATGCAGGCTACTGCCAAAAGGAAAGAGTTTGAGGCAAAAATCACACAAGTAAGATCATTTTAAAAAACAGATAAACACAAGCACATTATGAAAATAATCAGATGGTGCACCAGAAAGCACTATTTATTACTATCACTGACAGTGCCAAGGAAGAGAATAAAAATTGACTTCTTAACTGGCACAAAGCACAGGGTTCTCAAGTTCCTACGGTGGAATGAGATATTGAATTTCCACAAGATTTTGCTTGAAAGAACCAGAGATAAAATGACTCACGCCACTGCCAGATCTCTGTGTGCCTTCAAAATCTGCTGAGGAATGCCCCACTTTATAATTTTATTTGAACACAGTAATCAACAAAATATTGAAAATAATAAACAGCTTGAGCACACTGGCTACACGAAAATGTAATAATAGTTCCAGAGATTTTGGGGTACGTATTCCAGAATGGGGAAAAGATAGAAATCCACCTGCCATGGGGTCCATTTCCTAGCATCTTGGGTACCTACTTGCAAAGACTACAATTTAATTCTGCATGCATTTAAATTTCTGGCTTGACCATCACCATAGTATTTCTACATGGAGTACAAGAATGTTTGCAGTATTCATTTCCTATTACATATGCATCCCAGTCACATTTTGAGGTGGCAGTTGCAGCCAAAGGAAGAAGGATGTCAGTTCAGTTTCCATCTATATGCAGTTCTTGCAGTAGAGTAGGTTGATGCACATAAAAAAGTTAGTTTGAACTGCTATCTCTACATAAACAAAGAGAATTTTGTTGAAGGATATCTAACAAATTTTCCAGGTTCTTCAACATTGTATCTTGGCAGCAACTCACATTAGAACCACCATTTCAATACTTCCTAACATGTCATTAGGTACCTTTCTCTGCTAAAGAATGCCATTAAACTTGCTATCCCTTATGACCTGTACAGTAGATTGCTGTGAAGTTATTCTGGGCTATGAGAATATTCTATACCTTTCAGAGAAGGGTTCATAATAAATTGCTTAGTGGGAGGGCAAGTCATTGTCTTTCATTGGACCACTGACTTCTGGTTATAAAAAAGTATGACAATTTAATGAACTCTTCTGTATTTATAATACAGATATCAAGTGTAACACATAAGATAAAGCTCCTTTGCTTGGGCACTTCTCAAGCCCAACTATTAGAAAGGTGGCTTGTTCTGGATGAGACAGTATTCCTTCTGAGGGGAAATATGTGTATCTTGAAGGCTGTACTTGATTCTGATCTGTCACTAGAGCTCAGTTGATATAAAGTGGCAAGGAAGCTCATGCCCAGCTTTACTTGCTCAATCAGCTATGACCCAATGTAGACTGGGACAGCCTAGACTCGGTAGTCTCAGTCATAACTATGGCTTCACTTTCATTTGGAAACAGATTAAATTGTGTATCAGAATTGGCTTTCCAAAGTGTATCATCAATTTGGATCACTTGTCTCCAATCTATCAATATGATGGCTTCTCCCCACCCCCAACTTCCATAGACTAATAGTGAATTAGATCAACTCAACTTGATGTTTTGACTGGCTTCAATGAACCAAGTCAAATAAATAGTTCAAACTGCAACTGAATCCCTAGATCTTTTATTACTATTTTATTACTAATCTCTTATTGCAATGGACAATGTGCTGGGGTACTGGTGAAGTTAGTCTGGATCCTGCAATGAGTACAGAACACAGTCATCCAATTATTAAATAAACAACTAAATAACTCTGGGCCTGAAAGTGCTGGACTGGCTGTCTATAAACTACCAAATCCAATTTAAGGTGCTGACATTACTCTATAATGCCCTAAATTGCTTAGGATTCAAGTACTTGAAAGATTGCCATGCCCAACACCACCTAACCCACCCAAAATGAAAACACCTCCTTGTTTTAAATCACAAAAACATGCCTATTTACCCAAATGTCTCCAATACATACTGCAATACATTTATTTTTTGTACTTAGGATGGATGGTTTTATTGGTTTTAAATTTTATCTAGATCGCTGTGGCAAGTTTGGAAAGACATAAAAATTAACAATAATTTGACATACACAGATACTGTGTGCGTGCATGTGTACAGACACACACTTACACATACAGACACATATAAATATCAGACTTATTTCATAGTGCAGGCCTATCTGTTTGAATAAAATAAAGTTCCATTACAGTAGGGCTTAATTTTTAGTTTCAGTTCCTTCACTGTTTAACAAATGTACATCTATGTGAAACTAGGAAAGATAATATGGAGCAAGACAGTTCAGTGGCACTACTATGCAGATGACATCCAATTGTATTGTGCCTGTACATCTAAATCTGAGACAACTATTCAAATTCTGGAGATCCAAAGGTGACTTGCCTCCTCACCATCAACCCAGTAGATGGTATTTGCTTCCATGTTTTACCACTTTTCCTAACATAGCCAGCTGTTTTAAGGATAATTTCAGATGTACAGTATGTAATGTGAAAATACATTTGTTATGAAGAAATATATTTACTACCAAAAAAAAAAAAAAAAGCAATGTCATCCATAGTAATTTTTGGAGATTAATGCCATGTCTGAAACAGAACTTGATTTCAAACAAGTTGTAGCTATTAAAAGGAAAGTCCCTGTTACTCAATTTGTCTCAAAAGACAGGAGTAAGAATAAACATCACCAAAATAGTATAACATCCAAAACAGATGCAAGAGTGTTCTTAGTGAAATTACTGTACTAACAAATTGAACAGAAATGTAGTAAGTAAATGCTTATCAGGAAAAGCATTTCAAATTGTGTCACCAGGAACTCAGTGATATTATTGTCAAAAATTCACAGTAGAAGTTACTCTGTATAAAACCTGAGATTTGGTTGGAACACAATTTTGTTTTTATAGTAAGAAATAAAAATACAAACTGGTTTTAAAATTTAGAACTTCAGAGTTTACACAGCATTCCAGTTTAACACAACTGAACATTTCTTTTTCTGATACAATATACAATAGATATTAATTTTCTGGAAGAACATGCAATTCCCAGTTGCTAAAAATGGAGCCAGTACTGTATATCTTTTTAAAATGAAACGAGAAACAATATGTTATAAAAAATAACCCACTCTCTATTGTGTGACAGATCACTTTGAAGGGTAATAATCTCTCAACCTTAATGACATTATCTCAAGGAAAGAAATCCAGTATCTCTTCAGCAACTAGTATCTCAATGGGTTTGGGAAAACCAAATCCAAATTCTTGCCTGCAGCAAGAAGTTGGATTCACAACTGGAAAGGTACTAAATGCTTTAGGATCAATTAACAGTCAGTAATGGACAGTTCAAGGAATGCATCCATTTGTTCCACAAAATGAAGTATTACTAAAATGTAACTGCATGCCTAAAAATAGAATAGAATAGAATAGAATAGAATAGAATAGAATAGAATAATCCAATTACGATATTATATGTATCTATTCAGTAGGAGAGTATCATGTTCTTTACCTCTGATGACTGAATCCTGAAAAGCTAGTATCTGAATAACAAGAATACTTGGAAACTGTTGTATTTTGGAGTTCTGGAAAATCACATTTATGCTGAGTTTTGGTGGCCTGACCAGCAAGCATTCAGCTGCATATTATTTGTTTGTTAGGTCTGTATCCTGTCTCTCCTCTAAAAACTCAAGGTGGTAGTACGTAGCACTCCTGTCTCACCACAACCATCCTATGGAATAACTTAGGCTGTGATTGTGTAAGTCATTCAATGAATTTATATAGCTGCAAGTAGATTTGAACCTGTGTTTCCAAGGTCCTAAAAATGTTAACAGCTCCAAGAAGAGTTATGCAAATATAAAAGAGTAATTATACAAGAATAAAATTGAAAATATTGTACTTTATTTGCACACACACACACACACACACACACACACAAAGCTGTAACAAGGCACACCAAGCAGAAGAAAAACACACATGTGGATAAACTGGTTACTGTTGGCATACAATATAACTTTTCTTGTATATGCAGCTTTGAAGTTTCTCACCTCACGTTCGCTGCCATGGAGAAGAATATACTGTAGCAACTGGTTAAGAAACTAAGAAAACTACTCACTGATACAAGACACATAAGCAAAAACTAAGGGACTCTGTATTCCAACACAAATTTTAGTGCAAACACAGCTAGAACAAAACAAGTTATGTTCTGTCCCCAAAGAAAAAAAGAAAGCAAAAGAGCAAGTTTTCAAAAGTATTTCACTTAAGGAGGAACACAATATGCAAATTATAAAAAAAGGTGCTATACGATTTACAAATACAACTGCTCTGATGCATCAAATAGGAATCAGAGGAAAACAGAAGTGGGAAAGAATATTAATTGTTCTGGATCAGTTTAAGTTATAACTAAGCTAGATGGCATTGCAGTTTGTAGCAGATATGTAAAAATACTGTTTTGAAGAAGTAAAAAATCAGAGTGGTAAGCTTTTTAATTTATATTTGACAGGCCACACACATGGAAATAAATTAAATGGTCCACTAAGATCCCAATTAATTTCCTACAAATTGAAGCACATATCCCATATTTGAATAAACTTTTTTCTTTATTACTAGCATCCTCAGAAACAATGCCTTTAACAAATAATGGGCATAGGGTTAGGCTGTTAAGAGTCCCTTTAATTACTGAATGTTATAAGGAAATATAGTAGCCTGTAACAGTACTGTATTTTGAAAAGCAGGAAACCTGGACCAAGGCTGTGTTAGCCTTTTTCATAATCCAGCCCAGATCAAAATGGCCTTGATCACGCATAATCAGAAAAAATAAATCAAATGCAAGATCTAGTACAGATATTCTTGACTGTTACACTAACGTTCCACAAACCTCTTGAACAAAACTTGCAGATCAGACTAAGAACTTTGGAGTTAATACAAATTCCAATTGTTAATCCTAGAGCAAGATTCAGTTTAACCACTATATTGCAGTGGTTGCTTAATTAGAAGCTATTTTTTTAAATACTAAAATATTAATTTTAAAAACATGCTTTTAGGACTATGGATGAAATGTTTTACATCTATTAAATGATTAAAGCAGAGTGAAGATGACCCTGATTAATGAAAACAATAAGTTATGGCATATGCCATATCTGAAGAGGCATTGCCTCTTCGCTGTAATGATAGGGCAACCTCCTCCAACTTGGCATCCATCAGACTTGCTAGATTATAATTCTCATCTAATGCCAATATACCAGGAAGTATTTTTTTCCTTCTTTTAGAACTATTATTTTACTTATATGCATTTTTAGCAGATTTAACTGATTCTAGCCACATTATTTATTCATTAAAGTATTTAATTTGGAGACAACCCTAAAACCAAATATTGGTATAGAACTCCTTAATACACATGATCTAAAAATGTAGAAATGAGATGTTACAGTGATTTCCCATTATTTTTCCTCTTAAAACAGATTTGACATTAAAAGTGGCATAGGAGAAAATGAACTGAAAAGTAGCACTTTGCTGAGAATGCAGCTATATTGAATTCATTTTTGGTATCCAAGTGCTCATATTAATCAAGAAGAAAAAAGCTAACAAGCTACTGAATTATGAAACTGAATAGAATTTAAAAGTTAATGCCCAATAGCTGTCTTACATCAATACTACAAGTATTGTAGTAGAAAGTAGACATATTTTGTAACCGGCAAATGATAACCTAAAAATCTGCATGAAAAATGTGATTTTGTATCCTGTTTATTGTTTCAAGAGGTATTCACAACTAAGTTTGATTAACTGCAGGCTGCATCTGACTCGTAAACACAATAAGCTCAAAATACAATAAAATCTAAACACTGATGTGCTTACTGTAGTATACTGTAACACATACACAAAAAAACACAATGTGAGCTTATTAGGGATTCTGAACTCTGTTCACTTTGCCTTAATTGGTTCCCGCTCCAGCCATCGCACTCTAACTTTTTGCTTATAATGATATTCCTTCAGAAAGTCCTGCAACATTGTTGGCAAAGGAAGACAATCAATCCCATCATATGAAGTGTACCTGCAAATTACTGCCCGGCAGATATACTGCAAGCTGAAAGGAAAAGTCCTATTTAGGGAAACTGTAAGTAGCGGTTCAAAAAACATGCAAGAAATAGGATCTTTGTAGTGTTCCAGAAGCCCTGTTACAGTGGAGGAGTGGAACACACAAGGATCGTGAGCATCAAAACTGAAGTTGTGATTCCACTGTTCAATGCGTGCATGTAAAGACCGATTATAGCGACGGAAGCTCACGGAGAAGAGGTAGTCTTCTTGAGCAGAGTCCCTGAGCAAAAAAGTGCCTTCAGGTTTTCCTTCTAGAAGTGCTTCTGCTTCATAACGGTCCATCACGCCCCAGTAGCATGGATTACTGGTAATTTGAAGTAAGTCTGGCACTAGGCAGTGAATATAATCAATCTGAGTATGTACTTTCCAAGCTCCTTGTCTGGTGATGTGGCTATGGCTCTCTCCAGATATTTGGCGCTGCTTTTGTCTACGTGACTGCAAGCAGAGAGTAGTTGTGTCTTCCTCCAAATCACAACTTCCTTGTGTTGTTGAATTGCAGTCTCCCATCAGTTCAGACATGCCAGGGGGCAGCTTTGGCCCTAGTTTATATAATGGATTAACTTGTGCAGTAGCTTCAAAAGTATGTATCTGGGCATTGGGAGGAGGATCCACCCCTTCTTCTATACTGAGCCTTCGTCTCTCTCTCAGTCTGTCTTCCTCATCTTCTGTAGAAGCCAAGGAAGAGTCAAATGCATCAAAAATAGCAGAGTGTGGGCTCACAGGAGCTGTGTGCTGCTTAATTAAATGCCACTTTTGGGCCAGATCTGACCCAGCAGGAAAAGGACATTTTTCTAACATTAATTCAGAAAGATGGATTTTCCTTTTGTTGGAAAAGAGAGGCTTAGATTGTTTGCAGTATGTTCTCATAGGGAAACATAAGCCTACTGTATCCTGCAGTCTTTGCCTCAGAGAACGACTTCCTATGGTTCTGCTTGAGATGCTATCAGTATCGTTAACTGAGCTCACACCGTATCTTCTTTCCCTCCTTTGCAAGTGAGAACAGCCAAATCTTTTATCACTTTCCAAAGAGCTCTGGGTTTTTGTAGAGCAGGAATGCTTCTTTTTCCCACCCCATGGGGCATGCCGTGAGTAGGAATCCCTTCGTGCAAATTTAGCTCCTGAGGCAGCATTCAAGTCAAGCTCTTTCTCAATGCTTATTTCCACAATCTGAGGGATTTCTGTGGCACAATTTTGATTCTTCCTTGAAAAGCTTTTTGAAGTATTTAGATTCAGTTGCAAAGGGCTGCTAGGTTGCTGCTGAGTTGGACCAGGCACACAAACACTTTTATCTCTAACAGATGCACTATTGGAATTTATGTCTACATTTTCATTTCTATTTCCACCTTCAGGATTAAAGAGACTTTGGCATCTGTACTTGAAGCTGTTCCACATTTTCCCAACTTTACCCATGGATTATGTTACCTACATTTCAAAGACAGAAACACAATTAATTTAGTAAAGTCACTTACTGAATAAAGAATAAATAGCTGAACACTTAATTCATGAATAAAATGAAAGTGTGATATTAATCCATCTCACTTTCAGTTTATAACATAAGCATCAATAAAAGATTAAGCAACTGTGAAATAATTGTGTTACTTTAATACAAACCAGCTATATTACTTTAATTGCCAAGAACACTAATTTTTGTTTTTTCTCTCCCAGTGTTCCATGCTTTACCATTGTTTTTATATGCCCAATACATCACTGTAAATAAATAGATAAATAATTCCAAATGTGTGTAAGTTTACATTTTAAATTGACCTGAAATGTATCAATAGAAGAGAATACATGTAGCTCAAGATTGAATTGTGTAGTCCTTGGAGTTCTCTGAACTTGGCTGTTTTCTTGCAGACGTTCCGTTACCTGACTAGGTAACATCTTCAGTGCTAGAAGAAAGTGGGGTTGTACTTTAACTGTAACCAAGCTCAGAGACCCCAAGGACTCAAAACATCATAAGGACCATAGGAAAAAATGCCTCTGCCCTGGTATACAGCATTTACTTGCAAGTACCCAACATTTTATTGCAGAAAAGGGTTAATAATTACAGTAAGAAGCAGCACTAATTGTACACATGCCCAGCTAGCCAATATCTGCTTCAATCAGATATATAAATATCATGTTGGCCAGGTAGACCCAAGATGTGTATTATCATTGTTCCTGTCAATTTCTGGGTGACCATGGCAGGAAGTTCCTAAATGACAGGAGGAGGACTTTAGTCTAAATGGCCAAGCTTAATTTCACTACTGAAGTGCCGTTAGTTTTCATTTAATATGCAGTCTAAGGCGAGTACTTTCCAGATGAATGCATGATTTCAAGTTATGCAATGAAACACAGCATTCTCCTACAAGAGCTTTAGCATGTCATAGAGTTTAGATATGACAGAGCTTGAACATTTACATGTGTGTGCTTGTGTAAGATTTAGCCTGAGAGACCAACACTGATGCCTCAATACTTTCTTTTTACTAATAATGACACAAATACTGATGCTATAGATTCAGTATAAAAATATGGTCACATATTTTCAGGAATTACCATGTTTAACCACAGCTATTAAACATATTGGAGTTGAATTTTCAGTTTGATTTCAAGGGTAAAGGATACATCTGTAACAAAAATATTCAAAATAATATTTAGGTTGAGTACTTTTTTTTTAAAGTAGTCTATTCACTTGACATGTTATTAACAAAATATTTCATACTAATGAACTACAAAATCTTCTATTAAAAATAATTTTAGACAAATCTGGTTCCCTGGACATTTTAAAAAGCTCCCTGAAAACCCACTGGTGGAGCTGAAATGCCAAAATCTGCAATATTCCTAAAAGGTAACTCTTAGCAAAACACTGTAAAAAGAGTTCTATTCATCTGCAAGTGCATTAAAACAAGAATTCTGAACGATGACCCACAAAGTGGTTGGTGATCTGAGGAGTTGGCTGATCATTTGAGCTGGCTGCCTGCTTTTTCCCCCAGCTGCTGCTTAACATCAAAAGGCTACTAAATATATACCTCTTTTCTAATATTAGTTTTCCAGGTAAGTAATTCTTATGGTTGCCATTAAAATGATACAACACTTTCAAAGACCAGAATTTATTTTCAGTTCCCTGGTATTATTAGCTTGCTTTAAACTTAGACAATTATTTGACAGACACTAATCAACTACAGTACTTTGCTTAAGACCAACCTACAGTATCAATATACCATGCACACTAATTATGTGCTGCTGTATCCCATGTGACATTGATTAATATGTTTGATCTAAGGAGCAAATAGGAAAGAAAATGATACACATTTCCTACTACTCTATTTTGGTTGCTTATTCTATCAGAGATTTTGCTCGTGAAACATTGAAATATAAAGAATTGGGCCTCAACGTTTCCAATTTCTTCAACTGCAACTTGAAAGGCAATATTCATTACAATGTTAACTAAACAGTCTTCCTATTCTACCTCAGGCCCTAACACTTAACAATTCTTTAACATCACCTTTAGTTAATACCAGTTCTCAATCCCTTACATTTAATTACTCTCTGAGTAATGAGAACTTGGGAAACTTTCTCCAATTCACACAGTTTAGTTGAATAAGAGAAAACAGTAAAAAAATTGCCTAAGGCCCAACATATCAACAAAAAACCCAGAATGAAATGGAGGATATACAAGCATAATACAGTGAAAAAATGGCACCTCCTATGCTACTGTCAATTGACAGTGGTCCACAATTTCTCTATTTATACTCAACATGACAATGAAGAGTGGAAATCATTCAGACAATTGCTCTTCCTTGTCTCCTTACCCCTTTTGTTGCTTGGTCACCTTTCCAATTCAAGCCTTCTTCCATCATCTGGCTCACCTCCAGACCACTTCTGGCCATTTTTTAACCTCCTCCCACTACACTAAGTCACTCCCAATTCTCCTAAGGTTATCATGATGTCATCCCCATATCTCTATTCTTATAAGCAACAGAAATGGGGTTATTTGTTCCATTTTGATTTGGGTTGCTTGCCAAACTTCAAAATGAAATTGTTACTTCCAGCTGCCCATCACTTTTACTTCCCAATAATGTCTCTGAATACACTTGGCACCATGTGTTCTGAGAAATCAAGGCTCGCGTTTCATTTTGGAAAAGTCCTCCATTCAGTCACAACTATTACGACTGAAAATAAAATAAGATAGGCATATCATACATGAAATGCCAGGATAATTCTGGGTGGGATTGGGAAGGAGTCCCTCTGTGCATTGTTTTCTACTGCCAATTTATGGAATATTTAGGGTCCCATATAAAGTGATCCAGAGATATAAGTAAGAGGAAGAAATGATTTCCTTTGCTATACCCATTCTTCGAAGTTGCCATATACATTTATAGTAGTACTCAGCAACTCCACTTATTTAAGGCAGCAGAGTTGCATTATTTTCCAAACTATGCATAAAAGAAATCAAAGAGCTATGAATTAATTACTAAGCAGTTCAACTATCAAATGTCTCATGACCATACACAGGCAAAAAAGTAGCATCTAAGGCTCAAACAAAGCCAATTTTAGATGATAGCCAAAATATACATAATGAATATGGTTCTCCCTGACCACATTTAAAACAAGAAAGCCATGAGAAGCTGCAATCAGGTACCAAAGAGCCACTGCAAAATAATCTTTGTCCTTGTTTCTATCCCAAGAATGCGGCCTTCAGGCTGCTTCATATGAGAAAGAACACCAACTGCAAAGCAATAGTAATTATTCAACGTAACAGAAATACCTAATACTTAAACTAATCTACAAGCAAATTTAACATTATGGTCCTGAACCTGGTTACCTAAGAGTAAGCCTTACATAACTTAGAGGGATACATTTCTGAACATGAATGCACAGAATTATTTTGTTAATTAATTCAAACATAATGAGCAAACAAATCTTTTTGAAAGTATATTCATAGGGCAGCTTTATTAAGCTCAACAAATTTCCAGGTAAATGTATATTGGACTGCATCCACAATCTATTTTATTGATGAAATCATCATATGAATGCAGTGGAGAATGACAAACCATTCTCTTCTCATTGCTAAAAAAAGGAGCAAAGTTGTACGATTTGTATGAATGAGAAAGAATAGAGAGAATCAATTAATTTTAGAATAACTCAATTTCCAGGCAATTAACTTTAAACATTACTTATTTCTATTTTTCTTTGGTTCTGCCCTCCCTTTTGTGGGTGTGTGTTCTGGTTGATATAAGTATACACATACCTAATATACAGACACAAAAATGTGCCAATGTGGCCCATCTGCACTTTTATTGTGGAAAGAGAAATGTACAAGGGTGATTTCAGCCAGTGTTGACAATCTTAAGGAACTAAAGCATTACAACCTTAGGGAAGCTGGGCATTACTAAGGACTATGCCTATTTTATTTTTTCCTTTTCGATGGGGTGCTCACATATTTTGAAAAAAAAGCACCACCATCAGTCATCATCTTTACTTCCAAGAATATCTCTGGGTCCCACATAAACTAGTAGCTTGTTACAGTATTATACAACTCTGAAAAAAAGTCAAAATAAGTGAGGTAGTAAACAGTATCTTGCAGATTCCAGAGGGAATGTGTGAATCTGATTCCTGATAAATGGATATAGATCACCTTCATCTGTACAGCGAACGGAAATACTGAATATGGTTGTGAAAGTATTTGTACAATAAATCTTCAGTTTAATGGACTCAGAACAACAGACTTTGGATCAATGACAAAATCTGTCCATACACAGTATGCTTCAGTGCATGCATAAAATCTAGTTCAAATGTAAAAGACTTGCTGCTTTAACAAACACCCCTTCCCTTCATTAAATGTTAAATTGAGGATTTACTGTATTTCTTTCTGAAATCACATGTGTATCTGTTTGTAATCAAATGGTTGAGCCCACAGGGTGGAAGGCTGGAGGTTTCCAGAAGGCCCTCTAGTCTTCACACCTTGGACCTTCCTCATGTTTTGGGATAATGGCTAGGTTGTTCCCACTGTACTACTTACTCTGTAGGGATTGCCTCCCTCTAACCCTGATGTGTGGGTGGGCAAGGACTCTCACATCCTGCACTGCCTAATGACAAGGTGAACTTTTTTAAAAAAAGGAATAATTTCTATAATGATTTTCCTTAGCTATATAGCTTACAAGCATGTGACTACAGGTTTCAGCCCTTCTTTCCTTATATAATTAAATAAATAGCCTTTCTAATCTTACTTGAATTTAACCCAGTTTTCTGAAGCAACAGTTCCTTTGCTTCACCTCCAGTTTTTGGGATAGACTTCATTTTAATCAGAGGTTGCAGAGGAGACAGTAACTCCAATCCTATCTAGTCTCTCTTTCTGGGCTTGTTCCAGATAAACTATACTTTCTTCTTAAAAACACAAACTCTATCTCTAGCAGAGGGGGAACTGGGGGAATCTAACTATACATGGATAAAGCCATGTCTCTCCTGTGAATGCAGACTATGAATGGCAGAGTTTGAAGCCTGCACATTCAGAAAAATATGTTATATATATGCATATATACACAGATTCATATATAAACCCAAGGGTTTTTTTCCCATTGCTTTTCTCTTTCTCTTGGTTTAGTTTTCTTTTTAAATCTATATTTTGTAAAAAGAAGTATGTCTTCTTGTTTTGCAAAAATAAAAATAAAAAAGAATCTTAAGTATAAAGTCTACCTGACATAACAGATGAGAAAATTAAAACCAAACATATGAGAAAATTAAAACCAAAGAAACTGCTTCTATTAGACAAGGAACAACAACATGTATGTTATATATTTATTGCATCACTGCTGTAAGGTTCTTTTAATGCTTTAAAACAAAGTGCTGAATTGATTGGGTTTTAGAAAATCCATAAGACATATTGAATGGTATAAAGAACTCAGTTTTTGAAAACCCACATGCATTCTTTCACTGATGTTGGTACAGAGAGTCCTCACTTAATGAATGTAATTGGGACCAGAATTTCTGTCACTAAGCGATGAAGTTGTAAAGCGCAATGTCATGTGACCACATTGCTTAGCGACAGCAATACTGGCAGCCCCTGTTGCCATTGTAAAGCGAGGACTGTGGGTCATTAAGCAAGGACCTCCTCGCAAATTCCTGCTGGCTTCCCACAAACAAAGTCAGTGGGGAAGCTGGCAGGAAGTTGCAAGTCCCAGGTGGCTTGCAAGGAGGCTGGCAAACAGGTAAGTGGCTGCTACCAGGGGAGGGAGGGTGCGCAGGTGGCTGGTGAGACATAGTGGGGCCAGGGGTGGCTGTTGCTGGGCCAGGGAGGGTGTGTGGGTGGCTGGAGAGGTGCTGTGCAAGAGCTAGGTCAGTAGTGGCTGCTGCCAGATGGGGGAGACTTACTGGAGTGACTTGCGACCTTCCCTGCCGGCTTCCACATTGACTTTGTGGGAAACCAGCAGGGAAAGTCACAAATGGTGATCAAGTGACCATGGAATGCTGCAACAGTCATAAGCATGAGCTGGTTGCCAAGTGCCATGATCCTCACGTGGCCATGGGGGTGCTGAATGGCCAGAACTTCAAGGACAGGTCATCAGTACCATTTGTTCAGCACCATCATAACTTCGCTGAACCAGTGGTCATTATTCAAGGACTACCTGTCCATCTTTTCTGTCAGAGATGAATGATAAATATAGGTTCTTCTTCCAATTTCTGAATGCTTTTCAGCTAACCAACCTTAAAACAATCCCATCTACATTTTACTAATATAGCTGCCAAAGACTGCAAGAACGAACACTCATTCAGGCTTATAACCTGCATTAGGCTTAGCATCATGTACACATTTTTGTTCTAGTTGGCCCTTAGCATACTAGGTATCAACATCACTAACTGGATAACTAAGTATGGAATTTTTTTAAAGAAGAAACACTAGTTCTTGTCTTTTATACTACTGGATATATTAAAAAAAGTATAAAATAAACAAGTTTAATTCTTACCTGTGCCAGATTGACAAATGGAATTATGAACAAAACTGATTAAATCATTTAAAGACCAACAACTTTCATATATATGGTGCCCATGATTACCTAGTGGGTAAGCCTAACCTGAAGATTAATTTTTTAAAGTAATCTTCAAAACAAGTTTATCCACTAGTGATTTAAATGAATGAATCCATGCCAGGTTTCTTAACATGTACAGAAATGTTTTGCAACTGTCTTCTTCTGGTTTGTAGTTTTTTAAAAAACAGACGTATTCTCACTGGAATTATTGGATTCAATTGGGCTTATTCTTAGATAACGGTGGGATTTAAAACTTTCACAATTTTTAAAACTCCTTGTTCAAATATTTAAATATGAAAAGCTTCAAGCAGCTAATTCTAGACTTAGTCAATACTCTAATTATTAATAAATTCTAGCATGTACATAACTGGAAGAATGATTTCAATTATCACATACTTCTACATTGCATTCTGATAGAAAAGTTTATTTGTCTAAATATATTTGCCACTGTAGAGAGTAATAAAGCCTGAATAGAGAAGTTATCTATCCTTGCTGAAAAGTATCCATAATTATAGATTAAGTGACTAAGTCCTCTAACACAGCATTACAACTACCTAGTGCCCAATTCCATACAATGTAATTCTGTTAACTTTTAAAATTCAGATATACATCAGTGTTCACAGTACTGAACAGAAAATTTTGCCAGTAAGCATACAGCAATCTATTATACAAATCAGGCCATTTGCCCTGAAATTTACAAACTATTTTCTTTATACATTTAAGCAACATTAACCTGTTAAAAATATGGGAAGAGAGCCAGTTTGGTCTAGTGGTTAAAGCACGAGGCTAGAAACCAGGAGACTATGAATTCTAGTCCTGCCTTAGGCATGAAAGACAGCTGGGTGACTTTGGGCCAGTCACTTTCTCTTGGGCCACAACATCAGGCCCGGGCAACAAGCTGGTTGGTAAATTCCTGTCGCAACCAATGGATCAACATTTGGTTGATACAAAAATGCAGACCCTGCGCCTGCGGGAAAATGCTAGGAAGAAAAAAAAACTGTTAAAAATATGATTTAAAACTAAAAGTGACCTGTAAAAATCTTTTGTTTATATGCTTAAAAATGAAGTTTTATAGTTATAGTTACTATTATGGGTTACTATTCAGCTATAATTATGTAAGTACTGGGACCAGTGACACTATACATTATTAATTAATTTCAATTATATTTGGGCCTACTTAACAATTTAAACAAAACCTTGTATTAAAACAGTATGCTTAAATTGTATTTTCCCATTGTTCAACTTCTTCTTCAATCCCTTGATTTCTTTGTTCCCTTGCTCCTTTTTCTCCTATCAGTCTTCCTTTCCCTTAGTGTTCCAAGTTTCAGCTGTTATAAAATCTGATAAAAAAAGACCAATGGGAAGAGAACTCATTTAAGAAAACAAAAAAACGCAGCAAATTCCTGCTCTCCCACTTATGCATCAGAAAATATTGTGAAAAAGAACTGTACTCTTCAGTTAGAATTCCTTCCCTGTCAGCATTTAAAGCTAAACCATTTGCTCTGACTTAACAACCTCTTATCAAGATAAGTGTGTAAAATTGGGAAAGAAAAGCAGGATGTGAGGTATGAAATGAATTTTCAGATCCCGAGTACTGTGAATAGCTAGATATGGGCCAGAGTTGTGCAGAAAGATACGTAGCTCCTAATATAAGTTTACATACTTTACAATTTAGCCCACGTGTAGCGTAGAAGTTCCAGTGTTGCTAAATATTTTATATTATATCAACAACTTAGAGAAATATTAAGATTGAAAGATTCCATTTTCAGTAGTGCATTAGGTATAATCCTCAAAAACTAAAACCATTTTTACAATTTCCTCAGTTATGAAGTACTACAAAGTTGTAATGCAGTTACACACAACCAGTTAAGTAAATGCATTACTAAAAACAATGTAGTCCAAATAAAAAGAAAAATATTTATAGTAAATAAAATACTTAAAAAAAATATTTTAATGTAAATAAAATTCCATGAGTAACATAATTCTGGCCTAGTACTCAACCAAATTCATATAACACATTGATACTATTCTTCTTCTCAAAAGAAGCTATTAAAATAAAGATTACCCAAATAAAATATTAACTGGATGAAGCTACAGTGACTCATCTAAACTACAAGTTTTCTTGAAGTACAAAACTGATAAAGTCTTCTATAAACAATAAAAATGTTTAAGTTAATAGTATTTAAGGGCCCAGCTTTTCCATTTTTGCTGAAAAAAGGAACTATGACAAACCTTACTGCAATAAAATCTATCAGTATTGTAATTAGTAATGTAATCCAATGGGAATCTACTCAGAAGTAGGTCTCACTGAATTCAGCAACTTGCTCTTGCATAAAAATTCACAGAAGTGCAGATTTAACAGTCACATATGAGCAGGCCAAGTGTACATTAAATTGAAGAATGTGGTAGGAGGGGGAATTTCAAGGAAAATGCAAATTAAAAATCAGTTTTGCAGATTAAAAGTTGAATGCATTGCTTCCCACTATCCAAAATAGCTAAAAAAATATTTATAAACAATAGTCAAGTGTGATCCTATAATTGCAAAACCAGTATTTTATGTTTAGAGTTACCAGCATGATGCCCTTCAGAACCAATAAGCTACCAACCAATACATTTTAAAAATATTTTCTTTTAAATTTCTAAAATCTTTTTTAAAAATGCAAAGATGGCATGCTACAAATCAAAGCATCAGCCTCCAGTATTACATTTCCTTCCAAGAATGCGTATAAACTCGAAAGAGAACTGGCCACCTAGAAAGTATAATGAGTAATTATGTCACAGGAGCATGAATGAATTAAAAGGCTTAGCTTAGTATTGCTTTCTCTGCAAGATGTGATTTGAGTTGCATAACTCCATTCTAAGCTATGTACCTTCAGGACCCTCTATTTATAGACTATTCAGGATGAACAAGGAAAAAGAAAAGGTGCAAGTTTCAGAATTATGGCACTTTGGTTGTACTTCATGTCATGTTGTTTCCCAAATGCAAAAAGCAAAAATGTTAGAGTTATATTAAAGAGAAGCAATTTTATTATAGCCTGACTGAATCCAAAATTCAACAGTATTTACTTCCAAGTAGGAACAGGAATTGTGGACTCTATTAATAATATTTTTGTTAAGATTTTTAGACTCATTCAAAAGCAAAATTACCACATATGTAAATGAGTTGGAGCAATTCATGGAAGTCATGGGGATTTAACTAGTAAGCTATGTCTTGATGGCAGTGTGACTGCCTTTACAGGCCATCTGCTGGGAGACTAGTAGGCTTCCATGTGGTAGCAGGCTGGCCACTGTGAGAACAGAGTTCTGCACTAGATGCCAAGGAGTCCAGTCCAGCAGGGGACTGCTTATGTTCTTATGTGGGGACATCAATTAACCATGTTGGTTAAGAAAAAGATAAAAAATCCCCAAATTGGGTAATACATTTATTAGAACTAACCAAAATGAAACAAAAGTGTGTGCAAGTTTTAAAGTTCAAGGATTCATCTCTTGGCTATATTTTGTTAAAGATTAGAAACAGTCTGGGGATTAATGATCTTTGAGTTTAGGAGCTAGAGAGAACACAATTTCATATGGAAGGAAGGAAGGAAGGAAGGAAGGAGGGAGGGAGGGAGGGAGGGAGGGAGGGAGGGAGGGAGGGAAGGAAGGAAGGAAGGAAGGAAGGAAGGAAGGAAGGAAGGATCTTTTTCTTTACTTGTTTCTTCTTTTCAGCATGCTGATCACAACATAATACTATTCTGTACCAATTAAGAACCCCTCAAACTGCATAACTGAAATCTGTCCATCATTTCCTTGAACACCATAACTAGTACAGACGTGGCCTAAAATCAGCCCAAAATGTTTCTTCCTTTCTCTTTTCTTCTAACGTACTTTCCTAATCAACCAATCAAAGTGGCATACAATAGGTTAAACACATAATCAACTGTGGATTCTGTATGCTTATTTAGAATTAAAAGTCTGTTTCACTGATTTTTTTTCCTAGGATGTAATGTTAGGATTGCAGTCTTGCACTAATTAGTTTGGGTGCTTGTTAGGGCTTTGGATTTACACAGAAACTACAGTGCAGTGTACACAGCTTAAAGAATCAGCATTTATCCTAGCTATTTTTAAACACGTGTCACTATTACCTGTAAAAACTGAATATCATAAAATATAATAATTTATCTAGCCAGTACAGGACTCAGCAACACCAAAATAGTAATGCAAGAAGTGCAGCTGAGTCAACTGAGGACAGAACTTCCTCAACCCATCTGCCTGGCATTACTTGTGAAATGCTGGCACTTAACCACTTTGGCTCTAAATCTATCACTAGCAAGATGGAAGCTGTGACCTCTCTTAAAATTGGTGTGTTAGAATGTGCAGAAAACCATACTTCACGGGCAAAATGTGTTTTGGAGAGCGCATGAATGTACAGATAGCACCTATCAAGAACACCTTAAAGCAGCTGCATCTTTTCCTGGGTTTGCACGGCTATCCTCTGCAGCTGGCAAGTGATCCTGTGGAAAGGCAAGTCTGATTCCTAACCAGTGGTATATGTATGCCTACACATGCTCTGTGTCATCTTTTTTCCTTTGCATCCTGGTTGCTGTAAAGCCCTACTATGCATCCCAATCAACCTAGACAACATGTTAGATATAGTCCTGGATTCAAAATGATTCTCAGTCATATTCAAACCTTCCTTGTTGCACATTGTATAATTAAAAAATCAAAATGGATCATATCCCAAAAAATGTTGACAAGACTACCTGATTTTAGAGGATCATGGTTTTATACAAAAGATGTAATGGCAAATTACTGTATGATTCTTTGAGAAATCAAGTAGCATGCAGGCAATTGCGAAGTATAAATTTGAGAGTATGATGTTATATTTGAATCAAGCCTAAACACATGGACATATTTTTCAACTTCCATTGAAAAAAAATTGTACTCTGCTAATAAAATCAGAACTCTAAATTGTGACTGTTTTAATATTTGGATTGAAAAGTTTTTGTATGACCATAACAAATAATGATTTAGAAATATTCCAATAAAATCAAATTACCTGAATGCCAATCACATTTTTCTCCTCAGAATTACCACCTGATTTTCATTCATATTCATATTCATATTCATATTCATATTCATATTCATATATATATATATATATATATATATATATATATATATATGATTTTCTTGTTTAGAATTAGGAAACTTATTGCATACAGTACTAGGTAAAATATTTATAAGTTCTCAGCGATCTAGTTAATTCAGAGAATGTTAGCTCTGTTTCCCTTTCAGTAGCTTTACTATACCAATACTGAGATCTCAAAACCTAAATATTTAGTTCAGCAAAATCAGCAAGCAATCTTTGGTTCCTTTAATCCTTTTTGTGGTCCCAAGAATAATTTTCTGCCACACTGTCAAATCTAATTCCCCTTTCCACTATTTCAAGGTGGAAAGTACATGAAAACTACAGCATAAACATAAAACAAATTTTCTGCAAAACTTAGAACTCCATCCCTCTCATTTTGCATCTTTCATTACCTTGCTCACCATAGACATAACCATCCATAAAAACTTCAAGTGCTGTTCTTAAGTCATTACCAGATTACTTTAGTGCAATACATAAAAATTTACATTTTCTTCAGAATCTTTAATTCAAGAATATATATAATATCTTGAATTTATCAAGGCATGCTGTATATATTTATAGATATCAGTAACTTTGCACAAACTGCAAGAACATCTCCAAATACGACTTATCTGCAAACAAATTCAGCTTCTCTGTGACATTTTATGAAATGTTCCACCATCCACATCAACAATTTCTAGGTTCAAGTCTTAGTGACTAAAAGGACAGATGTGTTTACATAAATGGATGTTTCCTCCAGTCACTTCCACATTGCTCTATTTCACTGTCCTAGAGGTGACCCTGAACAATACAGATGATTACATACTGATTTGCAAGGTAAGCAAAATACCATACTTGTCATCTGTTGCTACCCTAAGGCTCTAGCATTTCCTTTATATTTTTATCCTAGAAATATGCTACATTACCACATGGTACTCCAGTGAGATTGTTCTGTGTAAAAGACTTTAAGTCTGTATTGTATGCTGCTTATCACGATAACAAATAAAATGGAACAAGAAAAGCTAGTTGGCTCAACTAAGTACTATCTCTTCAGGTGCAGATTTTGTAATGGAATATATCTGTTACTACAAATAAAGGAAAGAAAAAGATTCTAATATTATTCAATGAACATTTTTATATGTTTGTAAATTTTTAATCTAATCCACATCTGTATCCTCAAAAGATATTAGTAATCAGTACAGATATTACTGAGCAAGATAGACCAATTATTAGAAAACAGTTTCATGTCTACAGATGTAAGAATGCCACAATGAAATTAATGAGTCTGTTTCAGACCTGGCTTATAAATCCTGATTTGTAATAAGATCTAAGGTATATAATAATTTCTAGTTTCCAAAACTAAAAGGGAAAACATTATCAACTTTTTTATGAAGACAGTAAATCAATGGACAAGAGCATAGAACTTCTGGTCAATTAATTGATTAGGTGCCATCAAGTTGTTGTTGACTCTTAGCGATCACATAGACAGATTTTCTCCATGATATCTATCCCTAGCCTGGTTCTTCAGCTCTTCCAACACTGTATTCATGGCTACTGTAACTGAGTCTATCTAACTTGCTGCTGGACATCATTTTCCTTCCACCTTTCCAAGCATTAGAGCTTTCGCTAGAGAGCTAGGTCTTCACATAATGTGTCTAAAATAGCATAATTTGAGCCTGGTCATTTGTGTAATGGTATGTGGGAATGTCCTTGGGAGACAGGGCAAAGAAACACAACCAGGGAAATGGTCAGATAAAAGACCGCTGAGCCCACAGCAGGAATGTGAGCAGGGCAAGAGGCTCAGAAGAGATCCTTCCTAGTTTCTTGGGCTGTAAAGGAGATGGAGGAGATATGTAAATTTCAGACTTGCAAGATTCTGTTAATGTAGCTTTATAATAAAATAGAATTAACTCATTTGGTCTGGCCTACCTCATAAGGTTGACATATGTGCCTTGAGTGAGAACTCTGGGTTAATTTGTTTGATGATTCACTGGTTTGTTTTCTTGGCTGTCCATGGTATTCTCAGGAGTCTTCTCCAAAATCAAAGTTCAAAAGCATCAATACTCTTCCTAACTTGCTTCTTCAAAGTCCAACTTTGACTTCCACAGAGTGTCACAGGGAATACTGTGGCTTGCACAATTCTGATCTTTGAAGGTATAGACACATCACAGCATTTGTATATCTTTTCCTAGGCCTTCACGGTTGCTCTACCAAGTGCTAGTCATAATTGAAAATTAAATAATTATAAAACAGGTCTGCTTTCCCCAGCTGAACATGCAATGGACTACAACTCCCAAAATTTATAGCCATTACTAGCAATAAGTATGCTCTGTTGGTTAAGTTCTGCAGTCTAGCTCTCCAGGACAATAAGACGAGTCAGGCTGATGTAGGTAGACTGTTATCTTCTTTTTGAACTAATATTTTCTCTAAAAAATTAAAATTGTGGATTTGAGGGAAAGATAAAACACTGTTTGCCAAGTGTGACTTGTATGCAAACACCGTAAACAAAATCTTAAATCACTAATGGCTAACATCAACGGAGTCCATAACAGAGATTAGAATATGTAGCTACCCATTCAGATGGAAGAATCCTTTTTCTGGTTTTGATGTAGTTCATCAAGAAGGCACAGTAAACTAAGGAATGTTTTCTCCTAACAGTGGCATAGTTAGCATAAACTCTTAATTTCATCAGATCCTACCACCAAGGCTCAGGCTGAGCTGGATTGCATAGTAGATCATTTTAACCTATTATATAATATTCATGCCTAGCACTAAAAAGCCTAAATTAAGTATGTATGTAATAGTATCTATAGTGAACTCAGATACAATATTTGCCATCCATTCAAAACAATTCTGCAAGACAGACTGACTGTTAACCGTCATCTTTGGCACAAGAAATATGACTATCCAAAGAGTAGAACTGGTTCCAATATGTCCAAAACTGTAATCAGTAGTGCAGTACAGGTAAAAACATGTAACTTCATGTACTCATATGCAGCAATTGTAGACTGATGGCACAACCAATGGCTACAACTTAATTAGTTTAAGTTTACACATATAGATTTGCCCATACAGAATGGCTTCCAAATACTGTATATTCAAAGTTTGGTGGAATGAGACTTTTGAAGCTATGAATAACTGAACCAGTTATGCAGAATCCCTGCTCAATAGCCCCTCCAGAAAAAAAAATCCAGCAAATCTGAAACAGAACACTGCTGATTACTGAAATCTGAAGTAGTTATTGGAGATATAATCTGAAGAAAAGAAATGAGTTCAATTCTTTTCATATATTTGCTTATAATTCTCTTCCTCCTGACTACATAGACCACCAAGGCCATAAAACAAAAACTATCATCAGTAAGGATAAAATGCTGAAAATATATATTTCAACACAAACATCCAATATGCTATAAATTCATCTTTAGTCACAGTTCTGCCCATGACCCTGAATAAGCAAAACTGAAGTTTAAGGTACCCATATGCTACAGTTTTAACCTGCAAAATAATGAAGGAAGGAATTCCTAATGCTTGAGCCATATATTTCACTTTTCTCATCTCCCTCCCAGATTAGAATTATTAACTTCTCTTTTCTCTCCTTTACGTTGCAAGTCTTTGCAAGACTTAAATCGAGACAGATAGAGTTTACAATCTGAGCTTTCTGAGCCTTCCATCCGAAAAATACAAGTGCCCCGAAGAAGAAAATACCGCATACAGTATTTAGCCAGTCAGATAAATCTCCCCGAGGAAACCGGAAAACTGCTCATCCCGCAGTCCTCCAACCGGGCTTTGTAAAATAAAACAGAGCGTGCAATTCCTTCTCCCTCTCCGCGGGTCATCCTCCTGTCCCCTTTCCTTAAATTCCGGGGGCGGGAAGCGGCAGCCGAGGAATGTCACTCGCTTCCCCCTCCTGACGACGGGCCTTTCAAAGAAAAGGGCCCGGGAGTGGAAGCTTCCCTCCTCTCCCGGCTGCTCAGCTCGAGCTAACCAGATTCACCCACCTAAGCTGCGGCTGCACAGCGTCGGAGGCAGCAACTGGAGGTAGCGGACCTGCAAGGCCAGCGCATCTCTCTCCCCGCTATCCTCGCTCTCAGCGCCGTGCCAGCTCCCTCCTGAGTCCCGGCATTACCTCGCTGCGTCTCCGCGCGAGCTCCTACCACCACCACCACCACCACCTCCTCCTCCTCCTCCTCCGTCCCTCGCCGCGAAGACGGCGCGGACCCCCTCCTCGCGCGGCCTGGCCAGCAGTCTCGCCTCAGGCCCAGAAAGCGAGAGAGCGCCACCAGCATCGACGGGGGAGGGCGGAGGAGTGACAGCGCCGCAGCCAATTGCACAAAGCGGCAGCCTCGCTCCTTCATCCAACCGTTACCCTCGGTAGCGGGGAACGGTGCAGCCTCAGCGCAGCCTATAGCAACGCAGGCCCCTCAACATTCCCCCGTTAGAAACCGAAGAGCCAATCCTGGGCAAGATATATAAGCCACGCCCACCAGCCCGGCGACATTTCTCTTTCTCTCGTCAGCCGCGTCAAGTGAGCCTGAGGGCGGGATCCCCAGCAGTAGGAAGGATGTTGGCGGGGCAACCATCTTGAAAGAGGGAACATGGTTGACGATTTGGATTGACGGGGGGAGGAGAGATGATGCCTTCTGGAGATTCTGTAGTAATGGTAACGCGACGCGTTTCAGTTGGATGCAAATCCCGGTGCCTTCAATTAAGTGTATTCCTATCGTCGTGCAGGAACACCCGCGAACACCTTTGTACTTGTTAGTACTTGCAAGCTCTACTGAAGACAGTGACGTTCAGTCTCAGATTGACCCGAAGGCGTGGGTCAAAAAGACAAGCAAAAGGCGTCGACGTGGTTGTTGCTGTTTCCTAGCAAATATAAGTCCTCACAGCGACTTCAGCGAACCTAAGGAAATCGCGGCGAAAACCACCCCGCCGTGCGAGCGTCTTGGGAACGGCGCGGCGGAGCGCGGCGCTTCATTTGCATAAAGCCCGTGATGCATTGCGGGTAGGAATAGAAAGCAAAAACGTTTGTTCAGCCCAGCAAGCGTCGCTCTTTCACCTTTCAGCGTGCGCGTGGTTGGTATCAAGATAGGCCCGGATACCGACTGGTGCTGGTAGAGGAGTCAGAGCAAGGAATTACTATAACGTCAGGAAAGGACGCTTGCTGGGAAAATGTTCACTGGGGGGGGCTGTTCTCGAAATGTTATTTTGTTGAGATCCAAGATCTATTGAGCACGTGATGCTATTTTTAAGAGCTGAGCGTTGGTTCTCTGTGAAACTGGGATTTCCCTGGGGTTTTTTCCCACAAAAAAATCTGATTAGTATCTCAGCATTGATCTCGTGAAGCCCAGAAACTTCAATCACAAAATATGAATGCTGTTTTATTGTTGCAAGGTGTAATAAGATAATTTTGAAAGATTTTGCTAGAGCAGGGTTTCCCATACAGTGAGGTATACCTCCCTTGGGTATACCCGGACGTGTGAAGAACTTTTTAGTTGTGCATTGTTACAATAAATCCACCTTTCCTTAGAGTTTCACTGTATTGTTTCATTGTTCATTTGTGTTCATTTTGGTGTTTGGATTTGTAGAGGAAGTGTGTACATTAAGATTACACTAAAGGGAGGTGTGATGGCAAAAAGTTTAGGAACCCCTGTGCTAGAGTTTCCCTCTGCTCCCTCTTATACCAAAAAAAACCAAAAAACCCCAACAACCCGAGGTGGGGTTATTTTGAGTTTTTTTCTCATGCCTCTGCTTTCCCAGGACTGAGTTGACTTATTTTCCCTTACTTGTTTCTGGATACCTTGTTCAAGGATATCTTTGCATTCTTCTGCAATGCTTTAGGAAAGGAAGAAAGTGAATTTTCATTTTGTAATTTCTGATTAAGATGGAATTACTGCATTGCTGCTCCACCACAGAAAGGGATTTTTTTTTTTAGTGGGAAGAATGTTCTCACAACATACTGAACCAGAAATACTGGACTGCATTTTAGCCTGGGGTGTAGTGTGACTTAGCCTTAGTTATTTAGTTTTTGGTCATTTCATTCACAGTTAGGTATATCGTGTTAACTCAGAAATTTAGGGAACTATGCTTGATTATGTGCCATCAGGTCAGTGTTGATTCTTAGTGACTACATAAGCAATTTTTTTTTCCATGACAGTCTGTCCCCAACCTGGTCCTACAGGTCTTTGAAGGGTGCACTCATCACTGCTGTAATAGGATCCATCCATCTTACTGCTGGTCATCCTCTTTTCTTTCTTTTCACCTTTCCCAGCATTAAAGTCTTCTCCAGAGAGCTAGGTCTTTACATAATTTGTCCAAAATATGATAACTTGAGTCTGGTCATTTGTGTCTTGAGTGAGAACTCTGGGTTGATTTGTTCAATAGTCTGTTTTTTTGCCTGTCCATCGTATTCTCAGGAGACTTCAACACCAACATTCAAAAGCATCAATACTGTATTCTTTCTACCCTGCTTCTTCAAAGTCCAGCTTTCACTTCCATAGAATTTCACAGGGAAAACCGTTGCCTTCACAGTTCTGATCTTTGTAGGAATAGACACATCCTGGCATTTGAATATCTTTTCCAGGGTCATGGTTACTCTGCCAAGTGTTAGTTTGCAGCATATTTCTTGATTGATGTTTCTTGTACAGTTGATCCTTCAATATCTTCATTGTAAATTCTAAAGCTAGTTATTAATTAGGTCTTCTTTATATTTAATCTTAGCCCCATTTTTTTACATTTGCATTTTCAGCTATCAGAGTAAACTATGGTTATATTCTTATTTGTTCAATGTATAAGCTGCCTCAATTGTCCAAGTAAGTCATTCAAAAAATCCTAAAAATACGCCCCCAGAAGCAGAGGTAGGAATTGCTGCTATATTATAATATGTATCAGTGTGATTCAATTTCACATCTTATATCTGATCTGAAGACACATGTCAAGAAGGTTGGCCACAAGGGTTTTAGTATGAAGCTGTCCTCACTTCCTACCTTGGGCAACTCCAAAGACATGATGCATTGGAAGAAAAGAAGAAAGCAAATACTTCGTCTACCTACCTTGTTTTCTTAACACCTTTTCCAGGAAAAAAAATCCAAAATTATATTCATGCAGCATACTATAAAGAAATGATATTTTACCAACAAGCAGTATGACTGAGACACGTAACAGTGAGATGAATATGAAATAATAGATTATTTCAATTTGGTCTGCAGATGGTGGCATATATATTTGAATCTTGTTCTTGAATTTACTTGTTGCAAACTCAACATGGCAAACTTCATGGGAATCATTCTTAGCACACTGGTAACTTTAAACTTCAATGTGATCCAAACACAAGAGAGAGAATATGTTAGAGTTAGCCCTACCATGAAACAGACTGAGTCAACTACCTCAAGTGGAAGATGCTGGAGGATATGTAGTGGTGATGAGGTGTTGGAGGGCAGAGCTGTGGTATTACCTAGCTTCTCTATATTTTCCACAAACTAGCCTTCTGCCCTTAGCTGCAGTGGAGAATGCTCACCTAATCGTGCTGAAGTAATATTTAGCTGCCAGTCCATTCAGCTTCTGAATGTGGGATGGTGTCTGTGTGAGGATGAAATTCTATATTTCAGGTAGGCTTAATCTTTAATATATAGGTCTTTAATCCTGTGTTTCTCTATGGTTTAAACCAGGCCAATGTTTAAACGGTAACTATTATGGTGCCATCTAGTGGAACAAAACTTGTATCCGCTATTTATGTATGGAATGCAGTGTACCTATAGTAATTGTTCTAAATAATGACTTAGCTATTTAGGAATCCGAACAGAAAATTCTTGGTGATAAGCATGTGTTCTTTCTCCCTTTCTTCTACTGCTTATTTATATAAGCATCTTATAAACCTTTGGTCAGGAACTCCATTTAATTGAATAGGAGAGTTCCAGAGCAGCATGAGAAGGATGCCTTGGAGGAGAGTAAAAACAACAGAATAATCCAGCTTTCCTCAACCTAAGCACCCTCCAAGTGGGTGGACCAACTCTTAGAATTCTCAGAGATGTGTCTCCTGGCTGGGTAATTCCTGAATTGGAGTTTACATATCTGGAAGGTGCCCAGTATGAAGTAGTCATCTCAGACCTATAGCCAGTTTTTATTTGTATGTTATCAATTAACAAGAAACTTACTGGTTTTCCACAAACTTCTAGAGACGGAGCTTTTTTGGAGAGCCTTCCCCTGATTTGAGTGTTGTTGCCTTCTTTTATTCTATATTTTTGTGATATTGTATTTTTAATTTTGAAATGGGATTTATTTTATATTGTATTTTTTAGGTGAGCAACCGAGAGTTGTTTTTGATTGTGGCAGCATACAAATATGTTTAATAAATATTACTGATTGGTCAATTCTTAAACACGGTTGCTTAATTTTTCAGGATAATTGCTTGTGAGTTCATTGCAGTATATAGTAAGAATGGGTAATTTCAAGATTTCTTGCAGTTAGGGCACAGTTACTATGCCTTATCCATATAGCCATATAATTAAGGGGAACACTGTTTCTTGACTCTGCTATCTTCCATTATAACTCTCCCATTTTTCTCCATCATTGGGTATCATGAACAACTATAAGTTAACCAGAAAATCGGAACTACTTCATTTTGGTAGAGTCCAATGCGTATCTACCTTAGTGTGCCCTTAGAATAGTGAAGTGTGGTGGCAGGAGTAGGCAAATGTATATGTTGCCCAATCTCAGGGCTTAAAAATAGAAAGTAAGAAACATCTCCAGAATGTTGTACCCACGAAAGAAAGGTATGGTTCTTCTCTGTTCTAGCTCACATGTTATCTTCTGAGGCATGTTATTCGGTCATTTGTACAATAAAGTGTTTATACCTTAATAATAAGAGTAACAACTGTTTATAGGCAATTCTTTGCATATCTGTTCATAAGTCCTATTGAGATAAATGTTATATATTCCTAATAGTTTTTGTAGCAGTTTTTGCCAATCTGATACTTTTCAGATGTGCTAAGACCTCAGTTTCCAGAACTGTCAACTAACAGGATCAGAATGGGGAAGGATGATGTATGGGGTTACGGTACTTAGCATGGATGCAGTATTTCAGTAAGTCACATCACTTCTCATATTGAAGCAAGTAGACTTGTAATATTCCCTCATTGCAGATAGGGGCAGGGAGAAATTGAAATGTGAGTAGTTTGCCAAGTAAATCCAGTAAATGTTGAAGCATGATTCAAACTGGGACCTTCCTAATCCATTTAATTAGAGTTATGCTGTGCATATCTATTCAGAAATAAATCCCACTGAACTATTATATTCATATCAGAGAAGTGTATCTATATAGGATTGTAACCCTGAACTATGCTTTCTTTGCTGCTTTCAAGTCATGTTATTTGATAAATTGTTAATAAAGACAACAAAGTTAATGTTCTATGTTGGTTTTTCTCAGTTCTTTGGCTTCCAGCTTTGTAGTATTCTTACTAAAACTTGATATATAAAGTCAGTATATAACATGGCTGGTGTGGGTCTTCCGGGCTGTGTGGCCGTGTTCTGGAAGTTTTGTTTCCTAACGTTTCGCCAGCATCTGTGACCGGCATCTTCGGAGGGCAGAGAGAACTGCTCCTGTCTGTGCTCCTGCCCTCTGAAGATGCTGGTCACAGATGCTGGCGAAACGTTAGGAAACAAAACTTCCAGAACATGGCCACACAGCCCGGAAGACCCACACCAGCCATCGTATTTCGGCCGTGAAAGCCTTCGACAATACATCAGTATATAACACTCTAAGAAGTTAATTGCACATTTTATTAATCAAATCTGTAATTTAAACACGTGTTCTGAAAGATGATCAGAACAGCTTACAAAATTATTTAAAAATCACATCAATATTCTAACCAGTAAATCATAAAAAAACAACAACATGCTATTTTATAACGAACACCATCAGACAGAAATTAAATCAAATAAATGTAAATTGATTGATACAGGAAAGCCACATCAAGCAAACTTCCCTAGAAAAAGTGGGGCACCAACACTCAGAAGGCTTTTGCATGCCCTACCCTCTCCTTCCTTTAGAAAGCAAAATAAACTTTCAGAATATGTGGCATGAAAAGAATATTGGAATCAAATCAGTGAATAGAGTTGACACCATCACCACCAATAAAGCTAAAGGCAATGGTCCAAAAAGAAGGAGAATTCAGTGGTCATGATATTTGAAGCCCAAATCTGGTAGTGTAGCTTTCCTTAAGCTTAGAGCAGCCATTTGGGCTGATTGCAAAGAATGTGATGGGACAGGGAAGCTGTCTCTGGTTTTTTGACCACTCACAAAAAAGGCCGTTTCACTTTATTCTTCCAGACCAGGAGGGCATCTTGGTAGAAAACATTAATTCCAATCAGTATACTAAAGGATTATGTTTTAAAATAAAAATCTTCTAAATCAATATTGTCTCACCTCATTAACTTGCAGTTAATGAGAAATGTACTCTCTCTCCTTTTAAACATTACTTACAGATTTGGCCTTTTTTCCTGCCAAAAACAATGCCATTTTTATCTGGTAAAATAAAGACAGAGCTGCTACCCAGGAAATAGACCCATCCTTGGAAACACAGAATCCCCTGTAATTTATATTTATATTGTCAGTACTCAGTAGCGCACAGAACAAATTAGTAATCGATGAGTCACACATGCATTCTTGCTCAGCAGAACTCTTTTTATACTTGGCGCTAAAGAAAACTGCAGCAAACAGGTTATGGCCAAAAACCAACAAGTTCAAACATGCCTTTACTGCAAAATGCACCAGGGACTGCATTAACAGCGCACAAGAGCATGAACAGAACATCTGCATGTGCCCCTCCTCCAGTTTAACAGGCTAACCAACATACCATATAGTCTTTTGCGTTTTTAAATACACCCTGCAGTCCTCCACCAACAGCTCTAGAGAATGCAGTGCACAGAATATAAGAGGATACATGAATGACACTAAAAGTTAAAAACTACAAAAGAGCCAACCAACCAAAGCAAACCATCAGGTTTCAGGCCCGGATATGGAACGGAAATGGCATTGGTCGCACTTATGGATGACCTCTGGCGGGAGCAGGATGGTGGAAGTGTGACCATCCTTGCTCTCCTTGATCTCTCAGCGGCTTTCGATACCATCAACCATGGTATCCTGTTGGGATGGCTCAGGGGATTGGGGGTGGGTGGCACGGTCTTGTGCTGGTTCACCTCCTTTCTCCAGGGCTGATCCCAATCGGTGATAGGGAGCGAGAGGTCCCATCCTCGGCCCCTCCTTTGTGCGGTGCCGCAGGGCTCGGTTCTCTCTCCACTCCTGTTCACCTACATGAAACCACTGGGCGAGATCATCCATCATCATGGGATGAGGTATCATCAGTATGCTGATGATACGCAGCTATACATCTCCATCCCTGGTGAAGTAAGTGATGCCGTGGCCACCCTTTTGCGGTGCCTGGAGGCTGTAAGGGTCTGGATGGGGAACAACAGGCTTCGGCTGAACCCTGGTGAGACGGAGTGGCTTTGGGTTAATGGCTCCTCTGTATCCGGGGTTTTGTCATCTTTGGTGCTGGATGGGGTGGCACTGCCCCAGGCAGACCCAGTGTGTAATCTGGGGGTCCTCCTAGACTCACGGCTCCTGCTTGAAGAGCAGGTGGAAGCTGTGGCAAGGAGGGCCTTTGCATAACTTCAGGTTGTGCATCAGTTACACCCTTTCCTGGATTGGGATGCCCTTCGAACAGTCGCTCATGCCCTTGTTATCTCCCAGATAGACTACTGCAATGTGGTCTACGTGGGGCTACCCTTGAAGAGTATCCGGAAGCTACAGCTGGTCCAGAATGCAGCCGTGTGGGCTATTGTTGGAGCCCCAAGGAGGGTCCATGTAACGCCTCTGCTTCACGAGCTGCATTGGGTGCCAGTTTGCTTCCGGGTCCAATTCAAGGTGTTGGTTATCACCTTTAAAGCCCTACATGGCATGGGACCAGGTTACCTAAGGGACCGCCTCTCCCCTATGAGTTCAACCCATCCTACCCAATCACACAGAGAGGGCATGCTTCGGACCCCCTCAGTGAAAGAACTTCGATTAGCGGGGTCCAGAAGGCAGGCCTTCTCTGAGGTAGCCCCCGCTCTTTGGAACATTCTGCCCCCGGAGGTGCGATTGGCCCCCTCGCTCCTGGCCTTCTGTAAGGCTTTGAAGACCTGGTTCTGCCACTTGGCCTGGGGTGGGGAGGGGATATCCCAAGCATGGGGATGGCTAGCCCCATAGAGGCCTTCTGTCTTCAGCCTCAGATTTTTCATCTTCTTGGACTCTCCTTCCCCTTTTTAGTAATGTTTTTAACTGATGTTTTATGTATTTATATATATTTATGTTTTTAATGTTTGTTGTGAGTCGCCCAGAGTTCCCCCATTGGGGGGAGATGGGCGGTTGAAAAATTTAATAAATAAACAAACAAACAAATAAATAAATAAATAAATAAATAGGTTTTTAGGAAATAAAGATAATACTACATTGATAGCTTGCTGAGTTCATGTGCACTGTGCATGCTCTTTGTCCTTTTGACTGTGGAGCTTTCAGAGTGCCAATGAAGATGTCACACTCATTGTATAGGTATCTTGAATCTCAACTTCAACAGGAACTGAAACCATGCATGTACTGCACATATGTCCAAGCTTAGCAGGCCAACTGTATGGTCAGAGTACATTTTAAAATGCACTCTGGAGTCTCTTTAACCAGGGGGGCACAAGAGAATGCAATGCACAGAGTGCAAGAAGATGCAAATGAACAGTGACACCGAAGGAAAAAACTCCAACAGTCAACCAGAGTTACTCTTTGCTTTTAAAACTTCAAAACCTCCAAAAAAGCCAAGAAAGCAAATGCAAACCAGCATAGAACTTTTTTTGGGGGAAAGAAGGTAATAGCATATTGATAATGGATTGCTAGGTTTAGCTGTGCATGTATGCTATGCACATTTTTGTCCAGTTTATTATGGAGCTTTCAGAGTGTGTCTGAAGACAATCCATATGAAGACATCCTGAACATCAAAATCACAGGCAGCGTACCCGCCGTATATACAGTACACATACCTAAGCAATTGACCAACCAACCTTTTTTTATATTTACATTTACATAATTTGTGTGTGAACTTACACATTGTAGTGCATGCTCAGGTGGAAACACATCCGAGAGAGAGAGAGATGAATTGATTGACTGATTTTGGCAAGGCTACACATATTAAATTGCCCACATAAAGTCCAGCTTCTCCACAAGAATCTTTACAAAAACAGGCAGTTAGAAAAAGAAATGATGAGTGGAGACTCACATCCCTCTTTTTCTTCTGTCTGGGCTGGGTAATTTGCCATTGGCAAGAGCATCACCTCTAATATTATATTATATTATATTATATTATATTATATTATATTATATTATATTATATTATATTATATTATATTATATTATATATGTGTGTGTATAGAGAGAGACTAGTGTGTGTGTGTGTGTGTGTGTACATACATACACATACATACACATTCTCTATGAGTGCATGTGACCTCAAAGCCAGCTCAATCTGCTTTACCCACATGGAACCTCTTCCAGTGTAAGCACTCAGGGACTGAAGATGACAGCTAGGTAAAACACATGGATCTTATCTAGCATGGATGTATCAGGTGATATGGACCAGGGACTCATCCCAGTTTGACTTGCTCTATGAGCGAGAAATTAGCTCAAAGCATAACCCTAGTGAGTTGGTGTCTTAGGAATAGCACTCACCGCTCACTTTGGTCATAACTGGATAGTAGTTAGGCTGCTGCCAGTGGTCTGAAGAATGAGGTAAGAGCCTAGTCCTCACCCTCCCTCCAGTGAGAGGCAGATCAGGGAAATCCAAGGAAGTTCATCTTAAAGAAAATGAGTTGCTCCACCAAGTCATGGTCCAGGCTGAGTAATAGTGTGTTACCATGTTACATGTTCCAGAGAACATTGTCATGATAGGGATGTTGGTTGTTGGGGAGATATATATTATTGGGCAATCCATGCCAAGTCTGGCCATACCTTGGCATTAGTTGCCCAAAACTAGAGCAAAACCATCTCTCCTTCCTCTGACTTGCTCAATTAGTACAGAAAAGCAGGTTCTGCACCACTGGACAAGTTAACAGATCATACCTCTTTCTCCTTGGCAATAAGCTAAGCTCATTGACCCAATATGAGGTTGGCCTATTTGGGCCTGCCAAAAAGAATCCCATGCCAGAACTGGAGCCCTTGTTTTGCTGTTGCTCTGGAAGGAAAGTCTGCTAGACAGCAAAATCCCTCTTCCAGGGCCACTTCTGCAACCAGGTGTTTTCTCCACTAGGGGAAATTGTCATCTGTCAGGGTGACCAAGGCAGTGCAGGTGCCAAAACTAAGCCTGTAAACTGACTTGAATGGGTCCAGATAATCCATATCCTCCAATAATGTAAAGCTGATAAACTTTCACCACTTTTTCAAGGACCTTGCCCAAGAAAGGGATATTTATGATAGAACAATAGATGTGAAGTACCTCATTGTCCAGGGATATCCTCTTTAGGAGGAGCTGTACTGTCGCCTCTTTCAAGGCAGGGGGGACCAGGCTTGTGTAATTATCCATTCAGCACTCCACTGGACACTTCTGCAAGATCTTTAAGCCAAGACAGGCAAGTATCAGAATGATATGTGGTAGGCCAAACAGATGAGAGTGTCTTGCCCACATCTTCTGGCTTCAGAAATTGAAAATCATCCCCAAAAACGTGACCCATCCGTATCGTGGTCCTACTCCCAGATACTATCACAATAGTGGTATGAGGTTCTGTAGAGATGTAGGCAGCTTTCTCCTCAAAAACTATCTTCCCTTTGTCTCCTTTACTTAGATGGGAATATACAAAATAATGGAAAGTTTTGTTTTATTTTATTTATTCAGATCTGTTGTAGTTGCTCAACTCCAATGGACTCTTCTCCATTGTCACTTGTTATCAATAATCCTGATCAGAGAAGGCAAAAATGGGACTTTGGATTGCACGCAGCCATGAGACGGAGTGTTTCACCTCTCTCCAAAGGTATTATGTAATAAGTACCACTGGGGAAAATAACTTTGCTCCAGAAAGATAATTTTATTACAATTTGCTAAATTTGTTAAATTTCATAGATCAGGCAGTAATTACTGCAATTTCTTTATCTCAGTTTATAATTTAAGATGTAATGGTTATAACTGTTAAATTATGGATTAAATAATCTGATTTAAATACTTACATAAACTTTCAGACTGATATAAGGTATTCCAACATACGGATTTATATCAATGTATTTTTTAGCTCATTTTACAATGTTTTGTAACCCTTTTCAATCTATTTTTTGCTCTTTTTAAAAATTGTACCTGCAAAATTAGTATACTAATAAATTGGGAGCGGGGGTTGAGGTAAAAAGCAGATGTCCCTGACGGAATAGCGAGCCAGCAGAGACAGACGTTGGACGACAGAGCTGTGGCTGCCACACCATTCTGCCTTGAACTCACTGAGTGTACTTGCTGCCCTTTAGGGAGCCGATCCCATCACTGAATGGTGTTTCTTAACTTTGGTGACCTTAAGGTATGTGGATTTCAACTCCCAGTATTCCTGCATGCTGGGGAATTCTGGGAGTTGAAGTCCACTCATCTTAAAGTTGCAAGATTGAAAAACACTAGAGCTGAAGATTTAGCTGCTGATCTGGCTGGCTTTTGTTTGTGGAATTGGAAATACAGTAATACCTCGGTTCACGAATGCGTCTGTTCACGAACAATTTGGTTTGCAAACAGCAGCATTCTCAAATGTTTGCTTCCATTCGCAAACTCCGCATTGGGTGACAAACATGACCCGTGGCCATCTTCCCTGGTCTGACACGTGGTCGTGGCTTCCTCTAGGTGAGATCGTGGTTGCAGACAGACACTTGCTGTGAAGCTTTTTGGTGTGCTTTATAGCACATACAGTACATCCAGCAAAGAAAGTGCAGAGCAAGCATTGTGGTAAAAAGAAAGTGCAGAGCACTAATAAAGGTGACAAGAACGTGCAGAACGGTAATGAAGGTAACAAGACAGTGCAGAGCAAGAATGGTAAGAAGAAGGTTTTGAAGAAAATAACCATTGAATTGAAGAAGGAAATTGTAGAAAAGCATGAGCGTGGTATTCGTGTGACTGATCTGGCCTCGGAGTACAAGGTGGCGAAGTTGACAATCTTGACTATTTTGAAGAATAAAGATGGTTAAAAAAAATACATATGGTTCAGAACGGATTAACTTTATTTACATTGAACCTTATGGGAAATTTTGATTCGGTTCACGACCAAAATTGGTTGGCAACCAGAATCGTGGAACGAATTAAGTTTGTGAACCGAGGTACCACTGTAACTTATTCTTGATCTCAGGCAGTAGAATGTCATGACCCTGAGATTTCCTCTGCAGAAAACCAATTTCATGGAGGGCAACCTATGAAGAAGGGGAGGTGGGCAGCATAAAACTACTTCCCACTTTTTCAAATTACCCTCAGGAAGCAAAACTATATTCTGTGAAGGGACATTCAAGCGCCTCCCTGCCTGACTTCTGTAACTCAGAATACTTTTACTGCCATTACAGTAAACGTAGTTGGGGACCAGGAAAGGCCTGGCCATTTTTTATAGCCCCAGATGGAGCCTGAGGTGCTAAAGTTCAGTCTGCTTTCCAAAATGGTGCATTTAAGTTCTCCAGTGCCTGCCTGTTGTTCTCATCAGCACATTCAGCTGTGCTCTAAAATTAGCACTTGCTCCTGAAATGAATACAGTTGCTCTTCAATCAGCAGGCTGCAAATTGAACAATAAATTCTTGTCTCTTAGTATTTCATGCTGAATTAGCCAGGCCTGAAAGAGGTTGATCTGCATCTTGCCATCTAAGGTCAGTGACTGAGGGATATGAGGAATTTTTTCCCATCTTCCATGCACAATTTGTGTCCAATTTCAGCTCACCAGCTACCACAACATAGCACATTCTTCCTACAATTTAATAGCAAGGAGGATTAAACATGTTTTAGGTTCAAATGAGTATATATAATTTGGATTATAAGGAAATCAGTTATTACTGTACTTTTTGACCCCAGAAGCAATCTCAGTTTCTTTCAGACTTTTAGCCAAGGCTATAAGTATGTGTTGGGCTACTGGTATGTATATACATTCATAAGTTACCATTCTCTTGTAATAGATATGTCTGGGATAGATAGATAGATAGATAGATAGATAGATAGATAGATAGATAGATAGATACACACACATACATACACACACATATACATATACACATATACATACATACACATACATATATATACATATATATATACATACATACACATACATACACACACACACATACACATACGTACACATGCACACGCACGCATGCACATCTGACCACTGTTCTATTTGCTTCCCCCATGTCTGTGAAGTTGCTTGTGACAGGCAAAGAAGGCAAATAGTCCTTGGATGGCCAGACCTAATCACTGTAACTGCCCTCTGTGAAATAGCAGGAGCTGAAGCCAGTTGGCATCAATGCATGATATTCTCAGTCAGCTGTCAGGGCCCCTCCTCCTGGTGGAGGCCACCATTACATGGTTCTCTATCCTGGGCCTCATTTTAATTTTCCACAGTGCTTCCCCCTTCCCAGAATAGTATTCCTTCTGAGCTTTGTGGAAAGCATAAATGGTGTTAGTTGGAGCAGGGTGGCTGCTCTTGACTATAGCTAGTACCAGAAAAGCTTGCTGGAGCCCAATGATGAAGGAAGGGACTCTCCACAGGACATTTTGCCAACTCCCTCCTCAAATCTGATTTACTGATAGGGCTTAACTCAGCAAGATGTCTCTCCTATGTCAATGGTCCTGATGCACCATTGCTATCTAAGGAACATAAGGAACAGATATAAAGTTCATACAGTGCAGCCACCTTTCAGTTTTCCTGCCACTGCTGTTTGCACTTCCTTATCACTCAATAAATCAGGAGGCTGCACTTCCCTGGAAGGCCCCCCCTGCAGACACTATTCCTAGGGCACCATTAAACTTAGAACTAATCTTAGCTCTAAGTCAGTTTATGTAATATTTTAGCTTTAAAGTATTAATCCAAATCTTTGGGTCCAGACCTAGTGACTTTTTGCGCTGTCCACCTAACCCTTCTCTTTGTCTTCTGAGGTCAGAAGTTTGCAACAGCTCCTGTTCCCCTTTTTCCATATTATATTCCCACATTCTGCATCATGTTGTGCTCGGTGCTGTTGAAATGTGGTATCTGTCAGTGGAAGCATTCTTAGTAACCCACAGGGAATCAAAACCAGGCCTCTCTTACAGCTGGCCAAGACAGGTGTACAGCAATGGTAGTTGTGCAAATCTCCTGAGGAAACCTGAGTAGGGATTCAGGCTTGAGGCTCTGAGGATTAGGGAATCCTTTGCAGATGTCTTTTTTTGCAGCAAGACTAAAGTGCAGAAGGCAATAGAGTTCCTGTTCAGCCAGTACAGCAGTACAAAAATGGCAACCCCTTTAATGGAGGGAAAACATATATGCAGCTTATACAACATGCTGTTATTTGTTTAATTGAGGTCTACTGAAAAAGCACAATTGTCAACGTTCATACAGCACTCTGAGCCTTAAGCCAGAGCCTACAAGCTGCAGTAGCTGGATCCTTACAAAATACTAAGTCAAAACCAAATGCACTATGTTATGATTTAGAGAGTGAACCCAAGTGTACAATTTGCCCCTTGCATGGTGCTGCTGAGATAATAGCTCTTGGTATGGACAAGTGTTGTCTGAAGAAGCACTTTCTTTTGCCTACCCTGGATTTTCTCCCAACCTATTTCAATGTGTAACTGAGTATTGCAATAAAACAAGAAAAAACATATCTCTATTTGCAGCTAACTTTAGTTAGATTAGAATCTTGGTCTATGTCTGAAGCATGTTCACCTGTTTCTAAATTCCCCATCTCAATTTACTTAGCCTTTCCAGTTGTAGCATTGGGAAGCTGTTAGATGAGTTCCCCAAAACTGTTTAAAGAGCTCTTACTTGAGAAGATGTTACAATGGCTCTCCTGCACATTATGTGATATGGTTCTGAAATGGGTTTTAGCTTGTTCCATTCATCACTGCACTTTGACATTGTGAGTCCTTTGCCCTGGGACTGCAGTTCTCAAGCTATTTTGTGTGTTTAACGCAACAGCTTGCAATTTATAATAGGATCAACTGAGATATAAAGAAACATGAGCTGTATCCTATGAGAACTCCCATGTTTGCTCAATTGTTACATTTTAATCCTTAAAGGCTTAGTTCCCTGTTCTTAATTTGGATTATAAATGTGGGCTAGCAATAACCATGCTGATTGAGTATTCTGGGAATTGTCATCCCATCTCATCTCTATGGTGCAAGATTGAAGAAGAGTTGGGTGCGGCAGTGACTTAAAATCATCCTGTGGTGTTAAATCACTAAAGAGCAACAGATAATTGAGATCACAACAGTTCCACCAAATAATTGTGGCAATTGTGAATTTAGCATTGAGCAGGAGAAAGGAGCTGGTTTAGAAGTGAATTCTAAGTCTGATACTGATTTGTACAAGAATACACCTGTCTTCTGAGAGATCAGACTTCTGAAGGCCCTTGAGGGGAGATCCAGTTCCCAAAGTCACATACACATGAAGGGGGGCGATTCAGTGCTGCTAAATCAATGTTAGTAATGAGCAGCTCTCTTTTTTCCCAAGCCAGTAATTGGTTATTGAAAATTTCAGGAGGGTCTTTGGGTCTGCCCTACACTCTACTTGGCGATTGATTTTAATGGATTGATCTGTTTTTAGTATGTTGTTTAACCTGAAAAGGAAATAAATAAATAAATACATGCATACATACATACATAAATATGAACAAATAAATAGCCTATTCTGTACTACTACCTGTCTCTTCTTCTGCATACAGGCTGATCAATAGCTTAGTGTCTATCATGCTGGGTGGGGGGTGGGATGTGCATGTGCTTGTAAGTAAAATTTAAAATATTTACATTTAGAACACATTAATATTTTAGATTGTTTTACTGATATTTTATTTCTTTGTACATTGCCCCATGACACTTTGGGGGATAATTTATACATAAAAACATAAAACAAATAATCACATTGTGGGAATTTTTCTCTGAGAAATGATGAACTGTGGAAGTTTCTGTGAAGGTTTTATTCAACATCTTTTGGATTTTCTTTAGAAAGCTTCTATGCTCTGTTGATACAAACATTAGGAAAGGATCCCTTTCCAGAGTCAAATAGATAAAACTAGATAATTCCTAGACAGGCTTAGCAGTTTTTCTGAGCTCCATCCAGTTGCACAAAGGCAATTAAAGCTGTTTTTTTGGAAGAAAGTCCTCATTCAAGTGCTTGCCTATAATAAGTAAGTGGACATAGTTAATCAGCTTGCATAGTGTAGACCAGTAAATATTCATAGGAGACCCAGGGTGTGAATAAAACTAACCCAGTGGGCTTGAGGAGAGACTGAAGACAATTATTTGTTTATTTAGAGCCAAAATACTGGCTTTTATTTATGTGTTAGACATATTGTACATTCAAGAACACATGCTCTATTTTAATACAAATGGAATACTTTAGGAGGAAAAAAGTCCCGTCCCCTGCCTGCCCTTGAAAAAACTACATTTATATTTTCAGATGTATACATATATACGGCAAAGCGTGTATACTTTAGGCTGTATATAGGGAGAACCAAGGAATTATTTCTATCATTCAAAGGAACGTACTGCATGTGTAAAAGTCTTCCCTGTTATGATGAAACATGTAAGCAAGAATCCAACTCTCCAGGAAATGCATTACCCTTAGACTCTGTTTAATATATAAATTGGGACTTAATAATGAGCCATAAAACAAAAGCATCCATCTTCTGCTTTGCCCCTCCCCCATTCTTTGACTTTATGAGAATCCATCGCAAAAACCAAATTTGAAAACTTCATTATATACGTTGAAGGCACAATGGGTAGAGCAAGGATACATTTCTGAAGGAGTATTTAGTGATGGAGTAGGTGCATTAAGTATCTGCAAAGCTTAACACAATCCTTTCCAACCCATTTTGCCTTCCAAATCCCACAAAATGCACAATGGGCCCAAATCTTTGGCTCATCATGGTGCATATGTATGTGTGTGTATTACAGAACAGGTGCTGATGCTAGGACAAGTGTGGCCCTGGGCCACACTTTTTGCATCCCTGCACTAAAGGAAGGAGGAACTATCAATTATTCAGGACATCTGGCATATTGTATCATAGTATTTGCTATGCAAAATAGCCTGGAGGTGCATATTTCTGTGTTCCTTTTTCAATTTGTTTCTGAATGAATCCCTAAAGATAAGTCTTATAAGTAGGAATATGCAAAGGAAGCATTAACAGTGAAAACAAAACAACTCACTGTACCAGAGATGAAAAAGAATAAACAAACTTTTTCAATTTTAGGCTCTGGGAGAAACTGCTAATAGCTCTTAAAGATCACCTCGAAGCTACATCTGGTCCAAAATGCCAGGGCCTGGATGGTACAAGTGCATCTTGTTTCACACAGATAATATCATGGCTTCAGGCATTATGCTGGTTACCAGCTGGCTTCCAGGCACAACTGAAGATGATGGCTGCCATCTTTAAAGCTGCACATGGCTCAGGACCAGATTGCCTACTCCTAGCAAGCAGAAGGACCCTGCTAGCACCTTTTCCAACTAATACATTTTTTTTAAAAAAGCATACATTTTTGTGAGCCATGGCTCACTACATCACATCCATGGAGTAGTTAAATTGAGGAAGGATTTGAAAAGGGTGAGGAAAGAAAGGGTGGTTATGCAGATTATGTGTGAGTCAGATTACAAGTAACTCATCAATTAGTAGTTACAATATGTTAAAAACCTATTGTGTTTGTTGAGACCTTCTGAGATGATGATGAAAATGGCATCAATAAATCTCAAGTAAAGGAGGAGTTTTAGAATTGAGAAAGCATTGTTCTAGGGTGGCCATGAAGTTGTCGGCATATTGTGGAGCCACATGTGTGCCCATGGCTGATTTGCTGATATATGTGAAGTAGTTATGGGTGCAAGTACAAAGACACACAGTCTAGGGACAAGGCATGCTGTGATGATGTTCATGATGGCTTGAAGTCCATGTTTGTTGGGGATGTTGATGTGTAGTGCCTCAATATCCATGATAGCTAAAATGGTGTTGTTAGGGAGGTTGCAATGGATTTCACTCTTCTTAGAAAGATACTCCCAGCAGTATCTGTCTATCCAATAAGAGATGGGTGGGAGGATTTCCTTTGGATCCCTGTTCTGTTAGGACCACAAATGCAGACCTTTTCCAATACTGCTCCCCTACTTTGGAACAACATTCACTTTGGGATTAACTCAGCACAACTCTGCTGATGTTTAGGAAAGTTACCAAGACCTGTCAGTTCTAGGAAGCCTTTGGGATTGATCTAAAATGTGAGATTTCCCACTGCAGTAATTGTAGGAGAGCCAAGCATAGTAGCAAAAAAGCAGGAGTCTGTAACACCTTTTCTGACTAACCAACTTTATTAAAAGGCATTAGCTTTTGTAAGCTGTGGCTCACTTCATCAGAGGCATACAGACTAATTAGCGAAGATCCTCTACGTATCTGATGAAGTGAGCTGCACCTTATGAAAATTTGTCTTTTAATAAAATTGGTTAGTTGGAAAAGATGCTGCCAGTCTCTTCCTGATCCCCTGTAATAAGTGATTGGTCATGTGATTTTGATAATTATCCTTTGGCATAGTATGATTTGAATTATGTTGTTGGTATATTTTGTTACTATATTATTTATTGCACTGGAGTGTGTGCCATTTAGAGTCAGTTATGACCGAAGCAGCATATAAGCCTGAGCGATAAAAAATATGAGTCAAAACAGACCATACTGGGGTCAATCATCTGACCTCATACAAGGCGGCTTTCCAACAATTTGCAACAAGTCATTTGAAAATGCAGCAGTTACCCTCTTAGTCAGCAGATGACACTCTGCAACCATGGAAGGGAAGAAACTGAATAGATGAAGTGTGGCAGTGACATTTGGGTATTAGCCTGAACAACACATACACAGCAAAAGGAGGTGAAGGAATAGAGCTAGTAGGGTGGATTGTGTGAACAGTTCTACACAGAGAAAAGCAAAGCACCATGAAGTATTGCAAGCAAATACACACAGAACACATGATCAAGTGAGGGAGAAAGAAACGTTAAGCCCAATCTGCTCATTGCTGTGCTTGTTTTCCACAGTGAGATGGGCGGTGACAAATTTGAAATATAAATATAAATAAATAAGAAAACTCATAAGGAGGATACCATTGCATGACTGTTCCTGTAAGGTTTTTGTCTGTGTAGCTTTCCTTGAAGATTGGTAATTGCAGCTGGTATAAAATGCAGCACCTAAATAAAAAAGGAAAGGAAGTTCTTTTGAGAGAACCATGCCAGCTGAATTCCAGACTGAACCAGGCATTCCTGGTTTAAAGCTCCCCATGACTTAGGTACAAGGTATTTGGAGGGCCCCATATACTTGCCTAATTTTTAAGATTTAAAGCCCTTCTTCAAGAACACTAGTTACCAGGGATTTACTGAGCCGGGGGTGGATTATTGGAGGTTTTGGATTATTCCACTGCAAACCCCTCTCATCCATTCATCCCAATTTCAGAGACAAACTGTAGTCATAAGAAGAGATAAGGAAAAGGAAGTATGCTGCTCTTTTGTTAATTTTGACAATGCAAATATAGTAGAGCTTTAGAGGATGCTGTTCTTTTACTGCAGATTCTCCCACTCACATCTCCTCTGCTCGGGTCTGAAAATTAAACTTGTTTTACTATGCTAGGATTCCTAATATATTTACAATGAAGACTTTTTTCCCTTTTGGAACACAGGAATTTATGTTTGCTTCATTCATTCAGCTTCAACTGATGAACATAAAAACATGGAAGAAAAAAACCAGATTTGACTGTGTCTTCTGTAATTCAGAGCAAAGAACCATTTGACTTCCCAATCCTGCCAGCTGATTTTGTGCTTAACATTCTGTCAGTTCTTACTGGTATTCTTTTCTGTTTTCCCAGATGTGTGACATTAAGTAATTAAAAAATTCATTTATTTCTGTGTGCTGTGTACTTTGCAACAGTTGAAAAGGTTTAATTTACCTAATATATATATACAGACACGCACACAAGCATCTTTAAAAAAAAGGAAAAATGGAACTTTTAGCTATATTGGTAGAACAGTCCTGTAAGGGAATTCAGAGATCAGAAGTCCTTCCTTCCTTCCTTCCTTCCTTCCTTCCTTCCTTCCTTCCTTCCTTCCTTCCTTCCTTCCTTCCTTCCTTCCTTCCTTCCTTCCTTCCTTTTCACTGATGCCAATGGGAGAATAATATATTTCAAGACTAGTATAGTTCTGTCATTCTGGAAGCTTGTAATATAAGGTTGAAGATTCTCTTCTAGAATGCTCAGAAAATGCTTCTGAAATGCAATCTTTTTAGGTTCTCCAGCCTTATATTTTTAGGTTCTCCAGCCTTGTATTTTCAAATGAGAAAGAACTCGGAGCAGGCATTTCTACAATTCTTGGGGCGGGCAGGTGGGGGGGGGGGGGGGCAGAGAGAATTTACCAAGTTTGGTTCCATTATCCACTTCACAGATACAAAAGATACTATTGGCAAGTAATGTTTTTTCCACTGTTTGTGGCATTTATTCTGACATCTCCTTATGTTAGCATCAGTTTGTGATTAGAGTACCAAGAAAATACTCATTTGCAGGGTGTAAGCAAAAGGCCCCAGGCTCAATGCCCAGCATCTCCCATTTAAACCTTCAGAGAGTAAGGAATGTTTGTTTTTTTTAAATAATAATTTTTATTGAAAGTTTTAATGATAATAGTAAAAAAAAATACAAACTAAACTCAGAAAGAGGAGAAGGTAAAGAGTGAATAAAAGGTGTACAGAAAAAAGAAAAGAAATATTTAAAGAAGTCGCTTCCAATCTTCATCACAAGTACAAACAAACTTCTCTGTAATTGCCGTGGTGAGCTGATGTCCTGCTCATTAGCAGGGCAGCTTTGCAAGGGGAATTGCGGCTGGATGCTGGATCTGGACCGGTGAAATGTCTCCAGAAGAAGGAGAAATCATTGAGATTATCCATGTGACTCTGGACAGCTGCTACTTGTGAGTAGACCACAGAAACTGCCATTTTGCAGCCGGCTTATGAGTGGAGAGGGTGGGAGTCAGGATTTCATAAAGCTCATGCTCTCAAAGCAGCCTTTTAGAGACATTAAACTCAACCAAGCCTTATTTCTTAATCACTTTTTTGGATTTGGATTATTAAATTATTTTTTGTTTACTGGAGAAATTAAGACTCTTTGGACCAGCAAGATTTTACTGTATTCATTGGGTGAGTTTCCTCCTCTTTAGAGGATGATGATGTAAATTCAATTTTAAAAGTTTTGAAAACCTATGATTTCTTGGACTATACAGCAAAAGGGTGCTCAGTATATGGATTTAGGAAGTTAATAATGAATTAAGGGGCCAGAGGGATTTGGAATTACAGCTTTGAATTAATTAGAAGATATTTTCTCATGAGAAAATGGCGACTGTTGTGGCTTCTTTATGATAAGAAGAATGTTTTGGCTGTTTTTACAATGAGGAGGAGGCCTTGGAGGTTGGACATTAGAGGGAGCTAGAGGATCAGGACTATGGAGCAGATAAAAAATATGGAGCAAAAATCAGTATTGTACACTTTTGAATATCTCTCTATTAAGCTTCTTAATAAAATGGATCAATCGCTTGACAAGATGGACAGAATGTGTTGTAATGAAGTTATAGAACAAGAACAAATTGCAATGGATGTTTATGAAATTACTGGGAAGGGGGACTTAAATGTTACACAGATGGATCTGATGGATGACTTATTCCCTAAAGGACATGTACAGATATTAAACAAAGAAATTGATTTGGATAATTTTTTCTTACTGGAAATAAAAAATCACTCTGTTAAGGTTTTGAAGGACTTTATTATAAGTGATAAACAAAAGGACAAACTTTACTTATTGGATATGTAAAAGAAACTTGTTAAATTTCTGAAAGATTTTTTGCCTTGAAATGTAGATGACCAGCAAATTACCTCTGGGACTCTCTTTGAAGGGGCTAAAGAATATTTTTAAAAACTCTGGGAAGGAATACAAGGTTGGCTTGTTTGATCAGGGCTAAAAGAGGAAAACAGTTATATCTGGTTGCCCTTACTGGATTTTGCTGACAAAGAATGATTGATGAAACATTTGAATGTTGTTTTTTTACTTGATGAGTGATGGGGAGAAGAGGGATTATGTTATATTTAGAGATGGTGATAGGCTATTAAATTTGTCTTTATTGCTGGTATGAAGGGGGAAGTTGCTTCTTCTTTTTTCTTTTTCTTTTTTCTTTTTTTTCTTTCCATACCTCTCCCTTCTTTTTAACCCTTTTTTTCTATTTTTCTGTTTGTATTTTTACACTGGCTTTTATTCTTTCCATGTATAATTCTTAATAAAATTATTTGAAGGGGAAAAAAAGTGCAAACTTAATGATTCATCACCCCCATAATGTTAGATACAAGCATCTCTTCCTCCCATAACCCAACCCGTATCCATATGCAAATCCATAAATCATTAACATTTCAATCCTATTGTCAGCAAAAAGACCATAAAGGGATCTCAGATTTATACAAACAAGTCTTATTAACCTTGATCAAACAAACCAACTCTGTATTCCTTCCTTTTGCTTCTAACAATCTTAATCTAGTGTTCAATTTCTGAAAACATAAGATAGACTAAACAAATTGGTTCCCATGCAGTGTTTATTATATAATTATAATATAAATATTTATATAATTATTTCCAATATGTAATAGCAAAAGTCCTAATATGCCATTATTCAAAGTTTGTTTGATCCCTCAATTTGTTTATAACTTTCTTGAACCAGATTCTTATTTAGCTTTTTGCTGTTTATTTCTAATTCTTTAAGTTCTTAAGCATATAGTTATTTTTTTTTTAATTCAAGAACAAAGGTAGACTCACGAGGTGGCTTTTCAAACTTGTCATTTTGAATATCTCTAATATACTTAAAGTAGTTGAATAGGTAATTTCCAAAGGTGATTATAAAGTGAGTGAGCAAGCTCAGTGTTCTTTAAAAGGCTCTGCTGCAGTTGAGATCATGATGGTTCCCTTTGTCCCCCAGCACTCAAACCCACGGGAAACTGCTGTCCTGCAGTCTCCTTGCAAAGAGCAGCTGTCCAGAGCACAAGTGGGCAATCTCCAATCCTCTCCTTATCTGGAGAGGTTCCATGGGACTGGTCTACTCGCTGGTCCTTCTGTCTTAGCTATAGTAATTATTTCTGCTCATTCACAGATGCCCTAGCTTGCCATTCTTTAGCCATAAGCCCAGAGAGTGAGGAATGCAAATAGCTAATGAGTGCTCCAAATATATTACATTACAATATTTTTCATTTCCAGCCTATGGATCTGATTGTACAAGATGGGAATATAAACTAACACACTTGGAGGGTCCAGTTTGGATAAGTCAGGAAAAACACACAAAGAAAATAATAAAATACCTTCTCCCCATATTTATTTATTTTATTTAGGAACATTTATATGATTACCCATCTTAATCAAATAACTCTGGGCAGCTAACAAGGCATAAAAACAAAAACATGGTTTAAAAAAACACAGTAAATGGGAATTTGGAGAGTTGTACTCCAAGCACATGTGGAAGGCATCAGATAGGGTGAAGCTTCCATAAGCAATGATGGTTTCTCTGGGTTAGTATCATGGGAAGACCTTGTGATTCTCACTCCTCCTGTGTTTTCAGAAATAGAAAAGGAAATAGCTATAATCCATGCTATTTGGCCTTGGTCTTCCTAAAGTGTCTTGGCTTGTTTCCATTAACTGAATAAGGTCAAGTCTGTAAAAAATGTCTTTTTTAATTGATAAGAATCAGTCACATTAAACAGCCTTACATATCTGGGTTTCTCATTCCCTGATTACCAGAAATAAAGACAAATCTTCCCGAAGGATTAAGTGTTAGGTTGCTGCTGATGTGAGTGCTAGGCAATACTGTCCTTTATAGTAATAAAGCTGTTAGGATCAAAGAAAGAACCGCCTTGTTCCCCAGATCACTATAAAAACATTTAAGAAACCGAGCCTTCTCTCACTACTTTCCTTTTATATTTTACTGTCATGCTTGCAGTACTCTGCTTCTGTAGTTTGGATGGCATTGATCAGCATGAATTTTCTGTGTTGTTGCTCTTACATCAAGGGAGGGACTAATGGTATTATTATGCCCTTTCAACTTCCCCAGTGATGAGACTTCCAACCGGAAGGTGTCCCAGAACATTGCATCCTTCTGGTGAAGACTCTTTGAAGATACATCACCTTAATCTTTGATATATTTATAACTTAGAGGTGAGACTCCAGGTGGAGTGAAGCTGTTTAAAATGCAGAGGTCCAGTAAGATCCCAAGAGAGAGAAACATTTCAAGCCATGTTCAGCCTTTTCAACAGACAGCCCCTTACCTTTAATCTAGGATATGTAACATGGGGAGGGGTTTCTACTCAAAAACAAGTGGGTGGTATGCCATTCCAATTGCCATTGCAATTAGTGCCAATTACATAACTAATCTGCAGCTACCATCCTGATGTATATAACAAAGGTAGATTACTGTTTTTGCAGTTGGGGTCCACATTGGGGTGGGTGGGCTAGGAGACTTAGTTGCTGGTGCATGGATGTCACTAGAGTAGATAAGGCTAACTATTTGGCCCCAGTTGTGAGGAGGGAATATAAGTCAATGCAAAAAAGAAGTTTTTGTTCTCTGTTAGGCTTTAATGCCTTTCTTTTAACAATCAGGATTTCTTCTAGTCAAGGTTCAGACCTGTGCAAGGGACCAAAATTGCATTGGGCCCTCTGGTGGATGACCTGCATGAGACTTGGATAGAGGATGTATATCCCTCTTAGTTCTGTTAGACTGAGGTAATGGTTGATTCCCAGATTGATAAAGATTGAAGAAATGGTTTTGTAAACAGCCTGCTACAAACTTATCAGTTATGAGTGAAAAGACCCATCTCCCTGTTAGATCTCAGGAAGGCTGTTAGATTAGGATGGAGACTTTTTTAGTTTCTTTCTATTAGGGAAAAAATGGTTGTAGATAGCTGAGCTACTGAAATTATTGTAACACTATCCCTTGCATGTCAATAAATCTGCTAAAGAAAACTGTGAGAAACTTGCTTAGAAAGAATTACTTTCATTTTGAAGCAACTGCCAAAGACTGACAGCTGATAATACGAAGTTATACATCACCACCCCAGTCTGCTGATGCATTGGAGCTTCTTATAGGGTCCAGGGGCTGTGGAAAACTAGATGGAATAAAATAAGCTTAAGCTGAATTCCAACAAGATGGAGGCACTGTTCATAGATAAACAATCTGGCTCTTTCCTGGTTCTGAGGTTATATGTACCATTCTGAGATGTTGTTATTCAATTATCATCAGTATGGATCATAAAGATGATGCCATGGTTTGAGATTTATGAAGAATCCTCTTCACATATTATACAGGTAGGTCTTGATTAGTGCTGATAATGAATCCCATGAAATAGTCATATTATTCAAATTTGTACTATTCAAAGTTGTATGTCTATGAAAAATATGGTAATTGGTTCCAGCTCAATGGAAGTAGGCAATGAAAATTTTTAAACATTATTTTTTATATGTATAATAATGGAATATTACAGCAAAGGATAAAAAGAATATACTTTTAATTTAAATTTATGGTTAACAAAGTCACAGAGTAGTTATAAAAAGCAAAATAAAAACAAAAAAATTCTACTGTAGATTCAGGCATTCCAACATTTTGTTCTATTTTAGCACTGCTATGACCATGTTCATGTTATTCAATTACATCAAATTTTTGCTCTAATGTAATAAAAAGTCTTTTCTTTTTTAAACTTGTACTGTTTTCCTCTGACAGAATCTTCCTTTTCTCCATTTTGCACACAGGACGATTAGCAGTATCTAATCAAAGGAGGGTGCATGGGTGGCCTGTGAAGCGCGGTGGGGCGGGGGTCACTGCTGCTGGGCAGGGAGGACGCACAGATGGCTGATGAGGCATGGCACAAGCACGGCAGGGCCAGGGGGCTGCTACCAGAAGGGGGAGGGTGTGAGCGACATACCAGAGTGACTTGCAACCTTCCCTGTTCCACATTGACTTTACTTGTTGAAGGCCAGCAGGGAATGTTGCAAATGGTGATCATATGACCATGGAATGCTGCAACCAGTGTAAGTGTGAGCTGGTTGCTGAGTGCCCAGATCGCGATCACGTGACCATGGGCTGCTGGGACAGCCAGACCCTTGAGGACCGGTCGGAAGTACTACTTGTTCAGTGCCATCATAACTTCGAAGGGTCACTGAACAAGTTGTCATTAAACAAGGATACCTGTATATCCTTCCTTTATTTTGTACCACGTATCTCCTTTCTCTATCCTTTGGACTACATAAGAGTGAAAAAGGCCCATACTATGTGCCATTCTATAATTAAAATTATACTGTTATTCTGGAAAAAAATCATAATTTCATAGCCTTTTGTTCAATCAATAGGAGTCTTTATGAGTAAGAACATTTATTGACTTGTGATATCTTTTTGGGATCTTGTGGAAATTTAGTGGATATGTTTTTGGTATGTATGCAGAAGATAAAATGCTGAACTTGAAAAAATCCTGTGCTCATTTGAAGAGATATCTGATGTGTTCTGGATGACTCTTCTGGATATTATTCAATTTGCTTATTTGAGCCATTCCCAGGTCCAGTGCATTTGAAGGATAGAGTGAAATCTGGCACACAGAGCTGACATACATTAGTGTAGGCTGCCACAGCTTATGACCTGTCAAGTGGAAGGAAGTCTATTAACCGAGGAATTGTGGCTTACCAAATGTTTGACAACCCCTCTTTTGTTTGACTTCCCAATGAAATAACCTTCATATCTGGCTGTACAGAGTACACTTGTAAGGGGCAGAGAAAAGTGCTTCTCTGTAAAGTTGTCAAATACTTATCTCTTCCCAAATGTTGCTATCTCCTCCTGCATGAAAAGGTTTTTCTCTGTGAGACTTTCCCTTATGTAACTTCATGTCTTTACAGCCTTTTTGAGAGGGTAAGTAGAAAAGCAAGTCTCCTTATTCTCAGCTTATTGCTGTATGCTTACCAGCCCCAACCACAACCCCAGGTGGCAGTCTATGATGATGACGGCAGATGCATAAGCTCATCTGAAGAGCAAAATGGGGGATTGATGTATGGTTTTCTGAAAACATAAGTTACTAATTTTAAACACATGTACCATATGCTGAAAGGCAGATTCAATTATAAAACTGTTTCAAGCCGCATCAATTTATGGAAATATGAGCCTCATCTTTTGATCAGTGTGCTGCCTGCATTATGTAATCTTGTAGTCACTATAGCTTGCAGCCCACACTTGTGTGTTCAGTCAAAGGTGACAGAAACCAGAGCACATCCATCTTGAATGAGAAATACATCAAGTTGGGCCTCGTTTAGATTTAATATGTCCTTTCTTGAATCATACAATTCTTGGAACTCAGAATGAGAACATTGTACAACATGTTATTCTGTTGCAGGTTCTATTGCAAATAATGATGTAGACTATCTTAATAGAGGGTAGAGCATGCTATGAAAGATGCTGGTTTCTGAGTGGACAGTATTCTTAACCTAACGTTTGTGTTGACTTCCAGTCAAACACCAAATAAAATGGGGAATGTTTTTTTTTTTCATCTCTTGATGCAGATTGTGCGGCATGATGGATATTAAATTAATTCAACTGAAAGCAATGCTACATTGTAGGTCACGCAGAACAAAAGGAATTCCCAACATTTTGTGTGGGACTCCAGATTTACCATCTGCTTAAAGAAATCATAGTCAATTCAATGCATACACTTCAGGCATTTGCTTAACCAAACTTCAGTGTGCATTTATTTCCATATTTAATTGGAAAAATGGCACAGGAGAAAAATATGAAATATGGAACTTTAAGAAATAGACAAGGTGATCTGAACACAAATCTTCCACAACATGTTTTTTGATCTTTGAGCATGTTCATCTAAAACAGCCTGTCTGAACTGGAAGATGGGAGTTATAGGACCAACACCTTTGGAGGATATCAGGTTGGACAGATTGCTCTAAAACACAAACTGAGTTCCTTGAATTACTTTTCTAGTAACTGAGACTCTTCTAGACAACAGCTCTGTTAAAATGATTATACATGGTTTAGGAAATGGATGTTCAGCCAGAATAACCTCAAGACATTTCATGCTTTACATGCTGTAGCAGCACATGCTTCCGAATGAATGTGAAAACTGATAAAGGGATGGGTAGTTGGAGAGCACCAATGAAAAAACAGCAATTTTTATACATAAAAAGGCATTGTGATCAAGATTTAACCATCAGTAAGTACTTTTCATAAAATCCTTGGCTTGGAAAGACCTTGATGGTATCTCATCCATATTCCCTACTCAGTGCAGAATCCAAGTTACTATAGCATTCCTGACAGCATCTATACTTCTGGCAAAAGACATTTTGTCCTGCACCAAGATATCAAACAGCTCTTAACTTTAGGAATATCTCCTAAGCCCTACCTACTTTTCTACAAACTGTACCTGTTGGCTCTATTCCTCTGAAACAACAAACAGGTCTGTCTATCTTCTTACCTAACAGTCCTTCAGATATTTGACTCCAAGAGGAGGAGAAAGAAATGCAAAGTCCTTGGGCTGCCACCATCCAATCCTGGGCTCTCTGTCCAGGCCTTTGGTGAAAAAAATGAAACCCTTTGCTTCATTCCTGTCCTGTCTCTCATTCTCACCATCTTTTATTTATTTATTTATTATTTATTTATTAGCAGTTATTAATACATTTCTCTGGTTTTAGTTGTTAGCTACCCGGAATTGTTGGAGTAGGGTGGAATACTAATTGATAAATACATATTAACTGTGGTGGCTTCTCCCTCCCACAGATGCATTCAACAGGACTTCTTGTGCAAGGGGAAGGGAAAAGAGGCAGAATTAATGTTGACCTCAAGAACAAGAAGCCAAAATCAGGGGAAGACCAGAACTGTCCATGCAAAGAGACTGGTTCTACAACCAAAGCCATTAATTCTTTGCCAAGGATGTCACCCAAAGAGAAAAGGATAGATATGTACCTGGTGCCCAAGAATGAACTTGACAGTGAAGATTTTTAAAAGTTAGAATCTAACTTCAGTGGGGAGAGGCCAGTGATGTCTCTTGTTCAGTGCAGCAACTGGGTGCCTAGTCTCAGTGCACTAAACTAACCTGTAATTCCAGCGTGACAGCAATGAAAAAACTACTTTAAAAGAAATCCTGTTACCAGTAATTAATTATGTCCATTAAAGATTTTAATTAATGTTTTAAATTTTTGCTTTGGCCCACACATTTCTTTCAGAATGCAGGCCTGGAACGCCGCTCAAGGGCCAAGACAACCCGCACTGCTCCAACATGTTCGCTAACTCTTGTGGTCCTGAGGTCTTTTTTGCAGGCAACAAAAAGCGACACCTGAAATTACGCCCACAAGCCTGCTCCATCCTGCCAGCATGTAATGCACGCATCGAGTGTGTGCTTCATTCAAGCTTCAAGCACCTGAGATGCAAGCATGCAAGCGTAAGAGCGTGAATTGCTCCTCCGCAGCCAACGCCACTGCGGGCCGGGTAGGCAGCACGTGGGGGCTGAGAAATGGAGATGAAATCGAGAGGGAGGGAAGGAAGAGCTGTTGTGACGACTGCGGAGGGGTGGGGAGTCCTCTGTCCTGGGCGGTCTGACTGGCCGGTAAAGGCAAAAGGTTGCATGTGTAATCCGCGTGTACGGTGTGACTAATATTCATGCCCTAAGCTTGTTTCCTCCGATTAGAGCAAGCAGGAATAGGGGGGCGCCAGGTGACAAAGGGCGCCTTAGTGGATCTTGCCCAGCTGACAGTCCCAAGATGACATCCTCTGACGGAGAAGAGCTGATCAACAAGGCTGAGCGGTGCAATAAATACCAGAAGGATTGGGCACAGTCAGCCCCAGCCTGGGAGAGGAGCAGAGAGAGGGGGGGCAGACTTCCCTTCTCAAAGCCTACTCAAGCCCCCGCTGCAGCCCTTCCGAAGCCCCCCTAGACGCGCTGGGCAGCCTCTTCGCCTGCCCTAGACGCGGCTCGCCATTTCAAACCGGCGCCTGCTGTGGCAACCCCATACGCCCTCGTGGCAACTGGCCGCCGCCTCAGCGGTTCTTCGAGGCTCGCCGCCCGTGTCTGCCACGCGTCCGCCGCAAGCGCCGGGCCATGGAGCCGCTCCGGCTGAACCTGCGGGGCTACCAAAACGGGGACTTGCATCCCAGCTGCCTCTTCGACGGGCAGAGCGGCGGCGAGGTGCGAAGGCCGTCTCTGAAGTACCGGCCTCTGGCGCTGGACGAAAAGGGGCACCGCGCGCGAGAAGCGGAAGAAACGGAGCGACTCCCGGCTCTGGAGGCCGCCTACGCCACCATCCTACAGGGGTTGGGCGAGAACCCGGAGAGGCAAGGGCTGTTGCTGACGCCTCGGAGGGCGGCTAAAGCCATGCAGTTCCTCACCAAGGGCTACCATGAAACCGTCGAAGGTGAGTCTCCTTCAGGCCAAGGGCCCCTTTTCTTTCTTTAACGGAGGCACGGCTCGTTCAATCCATTACCAGAAAGCGGCCTTTGGTTCCTTCAGAGGGAAGTCTGAATAGTCCTTCATTCTAGTCTTCATTCCGTCGCTACGGGAAACAGGGTCTGCGAGGGAGCTTTGATGTACCTTTTTCAGGCAGGAGGAAGGCAAGGTGCCTTTAGCAGGATGGCTTCTAGAAGCACTCTTGAAAACGTTCAGGTAGGGATTGAGGCAGGCAGTTCTAGATCCTGGTCCCCAAAATCTTTCAGCACAAATGTGAATTATATGAAATAGAAAATGAAAACCCCAACATCCCATGATTTGAAACTGCATTAAAATAAACAACAGCACCCACCTTGATGCTTTCCCCATCCCACTCACCAAATATATATGGTATAAATAGAATGGGTGCATCTCATTTAGAAGTGTGTGCATAAGATGCCAGCCAGGAAACCGTTACTCTTCAAAAATAAGACCAAAAGGGACTAGAAAGTAGATACTGTACCCAGAAAATTTGGCATGGCACATTTCTCCACACACCCTGTCAACAACTAATGTCCTGCTAAACAAAAAAACTCAGAGGTGCTTAACACATAAAGTTTTGTACTTGTCTGAAGAAAAGCCACTCTGAATATGCTTACAAAGGCTGATATATTGAAATGGGGAAATCCTTCACAATGCATGTCAATAGCAACTTATGCAGCGGCAACTAAGTCAACCTTTTGTGAATCTCACATTATGAGAATGAGAGATGCACAAAGCAAGATAGCTAATAATTTTTTCAGAATGCCATTAGACCAAAGTTCTCATTTCATAAGGCACAAGGCAACTATGTATTTATTGTGCCCAAACAAAAATGGAACACATAGGATTTGTGTAATGAAACACAACAATCACTTCACATGCCCTGTGGGATAGGTCTCTCCATGTTTTACTCAGAAGCCATACTAACTTCAAAAGGTTTTACTTTCTAGAAAAGTGGCTAGGTTTGCACAGCCTTCTAAGTCATAATTTGCTTGAACATGGTTTGCTGAATCAATCAGATTTGGCTGCATTTATGCAAGTCACAGGCAAAACAAGCTGCATTATAGCTTTGTGCAATTTGTGACTCCAGTCAGTGGGTTTAAGACTGCAACCTCCGTCTTCCTTTGTAAACGCTATGAAACTGGTTGGAGAGTTGAGTAATTTTAGATGTACCAGAAATACTTCATTTACCTGGGCATTTATATGGGCTGATTTGCACTTCCTGCTTACCATTGCACAAGAACTTGCCATTTATCATTTTGAGAAGGCAAAACGGACAACATCCTCAGCCAACCCCTAGGCTGCTGGGAAGATGACCTCCACCTACGTTTTCTTTTCTTTTTTTTTTTTGTCTGCTTCACAGTCATTACTGACCCTGCAGTGACCGCCCCCTAGCGGTTTTCAAGGCAATTGCATCTTTCTGTTTTTCGGAAGTAGCCTTTGCCAGAGCCTACTTCCTAGAGCGTCCAGCCCAGCTGGCAAGCGCAGGAGGCGGGATTTTTCCGTTGCTTCGCGCCCCTTTTTCGGGGCGAGCGCGATTTCGCGCTTTTACCGGCAACTGTGGTCCCGTCTCTCTGTAGAGTCGCTGCCAGCATTTTTCCTCCCACCGGAGTGAGAGTACTCATTTATCTACTCACGTACGTTTTCGATCTGCTGAGTTGGCAGAAGCTGCGGGTAGAGAAACAAGAGCTCACCTTGTTTAACGCGAGAGGCTGGACTCGAACCGCTGAAGTTTCCAGCCATTTCTGGCCGGCACTTTCAGCGTCATTAAGCCGCTGCGCCACCGCGTCACCTTACGTTTTCTTGCTTTCCATCAAAAAGCAAGAAAACTTGCTTGTTTCCCCCCTTCTTCTATTGTTGGGAGGAAGAGAATGGTGGGGGGGGGGGGGGGAGAGACATAGGAAAAGGAAAGACTGTAAAAATTATCTTTAATTACCTTAAACAAAGCAGCAGTTGGGTATGACACAGATGTTCTTTAATTTAGCAGCTAGTTAACATCTGTAATGAGACATTAATCTTTGTTCAATCCTTGAGAAATGGTGTTACATCTTCTAATCAATTCTAACTGCTTTTTTGTGCTGAAATCATAATTCCTTTTCATACTAATGTTTGCCTTGAGATCAGCAACAGAGTATCCTGGAGAGCTGCAGTGTTTACATTGATTTTTGAATATTGCCATTCGTGATGTCAGATTTGTATCCATTCATTCTTTTGTGTAGAGATTAGCTAGTTTGTCCAGCCAATAGCAGTGAGGTATTGCTGACAGATGATGGCATATTACATGTTGAAGGATGGAGAGGTGAATGTGCCTCTGATGTTAGGGATATACTTAATAATTGTAGTAATGTTATCAGAGTTCGTAGGAGGCAGAGTTGAGATCTGGATCCACCAGAGCATTTGGTTCCTGCATCTATATTAGTATGACATGGTCTGTTGCAGCTGGTTAGTAACTGTTTTAGACTAGGTGGCTGCCTGTAAGCAAATACAGAACTATCATTCATGGTCCATAACAGGGATGACTGCAGATCATTTATGATGTACTTGAATTATTTTAGTTGGGTCTTATAGATGACAGCAAGCTGTGTTCTGGAGTTTTCTGTTCTGGGTCTGTCTTTTAGTACATTATTCCTAGGCATCAGTGTGGACCTGTTGATCTGTCATTTAAACTTTATTAGGTAGATATTGCAGTTTAAGAAGTTATTACAGTAATTTAGTTCGTTGTCAGATACAACTGAATAGAAGTCTCCTGATGATTACATGGATGCGTAGTCTTCATATAGGTTTTTTTTGACAATTCAAAAGTCCAGGCTCATGTTGCTGGTGGGTGAAAGTCTTGATCAAACTTTGCCAGAGTCTCTTTTCCTTTACTTGTCGGACTTTTTTATTACTTCATTTGACTCATCTCTAAGCAGTTTACAGTTAAATATATATATATATATATATATATATATATATATATATATATATATATATAAATATATATATATATAAATATATATATTAAAAAATATATATATATATAAAAATAATAAGTATACAACATATAAAATTATATGTATGTATGTATGTATGTATGTATAAAAAAAAAAAATTCCCTCTTACCCCCATGGGTGGTCTGTGTCTTCCTCAATCTTGGGTCCTCTACCAGAGGCCTGGGAGTTTGAGGGTTCTGCGCAGTATCTTAGCTGTTCCTAGCACTGCACTCTTCTGCACAGAGAGCTCTGATGTTGTTCCTGGGATCTGTTGGAGCCACTCTCCCAGGTTAGGAGTTACGGCCCCGAGTGCTCCTACCACCACTGGGACCACTTTGGCCTTGACTTTCCACATCCTCTCGATTTCCTCCTTCAGGCCCTGGTACTTCTCCAGCTTCTCATGCTCCTTCTTCCTGATGTTGCTGTCACTTGGCACTGCTACATCTATCACTACCACTGTCTTCTGGTCTTTGTCTACTACCACGATGTCTGGTTGATTAGCCAGTACCTGCCTGTCCGTCTGGATCTGGAAGTCCCACAGGATCTTAGCCCTGTTATTCTCCATGACCTTCTGTGGAATCTCCCATCTGGACTTGGGGGGGGTCTAGCCCATACACTGTGCAGATGTTCCTGTACACAATGTCAGCTACCTGGTTGTGCCGTTCAGTGTATGCTGTTCCTGCCGGCATCTTACACCCTGCCACTATGTGTTGGACTGTCTCTGAGGCCTCTTTGCACAATCTGCACCTTGGGTCCTGTCTAGTGTGGTAGACCCCTGCTTCTATGGATCTGGTGCTTAGTGCCTGTTCTTGTGCTGCTATGATCAGTGCCTCAGTGCTGTCTTTTAGTCCGGCCCTTTCCAGCCACTGATAGGATTTCCCAATGTCAGCCACCTCAGCTATCTGTTGATGGTACATCCCGTGCAGGGGCTTGTCTTGCCATGGTATTTCCTCCGCTTGAACTTCCTCCCATGTCTGCTGCTGCCTGAGACATTCTCTCAGCAGCTCATCTTTGGGTGCCATCTTACTGATGTACTCCTGGATACTCCGGGTTTCATCCAGAACAGTGGCTTTGACACTCATCAGACCCCACCCACCCTCTTTGCGGCTGGTGTAGTCTCTTGGTGTTGGACTTGGGGTGGAAACCTCCATACATTGTGAGGAGCTTCCGGGTCTTCACATCGGCAGCCTCCATGTCTTCCTTTGGCCAGCTCACTATACCGGCAGGGTATCTGATGACTGGCAGGGCATACATGTTGATGGCATGGATCTTGTTCTTCCCATTAAGCTGGCTCTTCAGGACCTGTCTTATCCTTTGGTGGTACTTGGATGTTGCTGTCTTCCTTGCCTCCTCCTCATGGTTCCCATGTGACTGTGGGACACCAAGGTATCTATAGCTGGTTTCTGTGTCTGCTATATGGCCCACTGGTAGTTCCACTCCATCAGTCTTAACTACCTTCCCTCTCTTTACTATCATCCTGCCACACTTCTCCAGTCCGAATGACATCCCAATGTCCTCGCTGTAGATCCGTGTCAGGTGGATCAGTGAGTCGATGTCTCGTTCACTCTTAGCATACAGCTTGATGTCATCCATGTAGAGGAGGTGGCTGATGGTGATTCCACTCTTGAACTTGTACCCATATCCAGACCTTGTGATTATCTGGCTGAGGGGGTTTAAGCCTATGCAGAACAGCAGTGGGGACAGTGCATCACCTTGGTATATGCTGCACTTGATGGCCACTTGTGCGAGCTGTCTTGAGTTCACTTCCAGTGTTGTCTTCCACAGTCCCATTGAGTTATTGAGGAAGGTCCTTAGTGTCCTGTTGACTTTGTATAGCGCCAGGCATTCACAGATCCATGTGTGCGGCATTGAGTCATAGGCTTTCCTGTAGTCAATCCAAGCTGTGCTCAGATTGGTCTGCCTAGACCTTGAATCTCGGGTGACTGCTCTATCTATGAGTAACTGGTGTTTTGAGCTTCTGGTGTTGTTCCCAATGCCCTTCTGAGCTGTGCTCATGTACTGGCCCATATGGTCTTGTAGCTTGGCAGCTAGGATGCCTGATAGAACTTTCCATGTTGTGGGGAGGCAGGTTATTGGCCAGTAGTTGGATGGTGCTGTTCCTTTGTGAGGGTCTTTCATGATCAGCACTGTCCTTCCTTGTGTTAGCCAGTCTGGGTGGGAGCCTGCTGCTAGCAGTTGGTTCATCTGTGCTGCTAGGCGTTCATGCACTGCTGTTAGTTTCTTTAGCCAGTAGGTGTGGATCATGTCCGGGCCAGGTGCTGTCCAGCTTTTCATGTTCTTGACCCGCTGTTGGATGTCTGCTACTGTGATGGTGACTGGCTGGATAGCGTAGTGGTTAGAACACCGCCTTTGATGCAGGAGACCGGGGTTCAAATCCCGGCTGGCACCTACCTTACCAGTAGGGGTCCTTGGGCAAAGACCCCCTAACGCTTCACCTGCCTACCTCAAATATGAGAGTGACACGAACTAAGAGAGTCATGCCGGCTCGGACATCGCCCGGATTAACAAGGTCCGCGTCAGATGTTGGGGAACCAGGACAATCTGATGTTAAGTGGGCTACTGGAACAAACCATACATGGACGAGACAAGAAAAGTTGGAATTGATGGAATGCTACTACAACAGCACACCTAATGAGAGGGGATATATGAAATGTATGAGGGAACTATGGATAGACAGAAGGCCTACATCCACACTAACTGAGAAACAACTAGTTACCCAGTGCTTCAACATAGTAAAGAGGAAGCTGCTCTCACAACTCCAGATAGACCAACTCTACATTACAACCCAGACTCAAGCAGACCTGGAAGAACAAGCAGTTGTGCAGCCAACACCTGAAGCTGGAATGTCACTGCCACCCCTTCCATTGCAGAGCACAGCAGCTGATATGAGGCATAAGATTATGGATAAACTAGCTATAGTCAACCCTCGAGTCCGATTACCAAGGCTCAGTGGAGAAGTACCAGCAGATAGTATGCTAGAAGATGCCAACAGAGCCCTCCAGACAATCCCTACTACCACCATAACTGAAACCAATGAATTGGTATATGCTACAGCCACTGTAATCCTGGAACTGCTTGGCTACACGATCAAGAAGAACAGCAGTACATACCCACCCTGGAAAATGAGATTGGAGGCTAAGATCAAGGTAACTCGGAGAGAAGTCAGTCAGCTGGTGGAACTACAGAAGCGTGTGGAGATTAAGGAGATTAAGGATAAGACTCGGCTACTGAAAAAATACATGGGCCTGACTCCATCTGAAGCCCTAGACAGCAACATCAGGAAGAAGGAGCATGAGAAGCTGGAGAAGTACCAGGGCCTGAAGGAGGAAATCGAGAGGATGTGGAAAGTCAAGGCCAAAGTGGTCCCAGTGGTGGTAGGAGCACTTGGGGCCATGACTCCTAAGCTGGGAGAGTGGCTCCAACAGATCCCAGGAACAACATCAGAGCTCTCTGTGCAGAAGAGTGCAGTGCTAGGAACAGCTAAGATACTGCGCAGAACCCTCAAACTCCCAGGCCTCTGGTAGAGGACCTGAGATTGAGGAAGACACGTACCACCCATAGGGGTGAGAGGGAATTTTTTTTATATATATATATATAATAAAATAATGAATACAAACAATAACAATAAATAATTCTATTATACTGGCCAAATATTATGGTGCTACATCTTCCTTACATCAAAATCTTACACCAGCCTAATCTCCAAAGACCTTCTGAATTAATCATGCCTTAACAAGTGTTTGGAAGGCCATAACAAAAGAGCCACTTGCCTCCAGGAGGAAGCTATTCCATAAGAGGGGAACCCCCACAAAGAATGCCCACTTGCATTCTTCCTCCTGCCAAACATGCCAATAAGTGCATTCACCCTCACCTAGCGCTCTCTCTTCATGTATATTGGGTGGGCAGATTCTACCCAGAATAGCCAGTCTCTAATATCCAGGTGGCAACTAGCATCTTGAATTGCATTTGGAAATTAACTGAAAGCCAGTGCATTTTCCATAGTAATGGTATAATATGACAGTAATGGGTCTGACTTGTAAGCACATGTGCAGCTGCATTTTGCACCATTTGAAGTTTCCAAGAGGCCTTCAAGGGCAGCTCATGTAGAGCAGATTACAGTAGGCCAGTTGAGAAATGGCATTGGCATTCATGCCTGCCTTTAGTGCATTCTTTTCTCTGAATAGCCGCATGGTGCACCAGCCAGAGCTGGACATGGTCCTCCTAGCCCATGGCTTCCATCTGCTCTTACAGCAGGAGCTGTGAAGTCAGATGGACCTCCAGATTTCCACCTACATTTGCCCATTGTGGTTCATAGGCTTCTCTAGAGCCATTCTTCCCACCTCTCAAATATGATTTGGCTGATTTGATCCATCTTGACTCTTATCATATAAGATAATAGAGTATTTCACCACCAAATCAAAATGTATATTGTATGTTTTTAAATTTTTTTCATTCCAAATCAGGGAACAACTTCAGTTGCCTGACTTTGCTATAGAACATGCATGTTAACTCAATACCCTGTTTTGTAAAAACTCAGTACACTGTTTTGTACATTTCTGTAGGGTTTTTCAATTATAAAGATATTCTGCAAATATATAATTGTCAATTAAAGATGGGGTGGGGTTCAGTTTTCTAAAACATGAATTATTCCAACCTGCCCTCTGGAAAGAGGTCCCTCCTGAGAGCCAGATGGCTCCACTCTGATGGCATTCTGGAAGAAGACCTGGCTGTTCTCCCAGGCCTTGGGGTAGGTGGATAGAAACCCTTATTAAATGTGTTTATGTTCATATGCTTGATGTTAGTGGTCCATATTTGCCATTTTGTTGATTTTCCTTATTGCATCTTTTAATTTATCTTATTGTATTTGTTTCGATATTGTGAAGTGCCCTGTATTGGTCTGGAGTCAGGCAGTGCCAAAGAATATATGAATGAATGAATGAATGAATGAATGAATGAATAAATAAATAAATAAATAAATAAAATATTTTTTGACTAGTACCACAATTTGAACAACTTCTGGGCCCTTTTGAAGTATTCATATATAACATCTTTAGTTAATTGAATTGTTCGGGATTCAAAATTTAATACATTTACTCTATCTTCTGCTATCTCACATTGATTCAAAAACAGAAGTATATTATTTCTGGAAAAATGTGTTTCAAACCTTTTTCTTATGCTAAATTGATGTTATAGGGTAATCCAGATCTCAAAATTGATTTTTAAAAAGCATGGTTTATGGAAGATCTAGATGAATGCTGGCATTGTTACATTAGATACATTATCAACTAGCGCATAAAAACGATCAGTTTTTATTTTTTCCATGCTTTGTTAATGTCACCTGCTGATATATTTACAGTTGCAACATTTATTGACATCTCAGTTTGGACCAGCAGCATTTTTAGCCTGTGAGATGAGATCATGATATCCAATGAAACCAAAATGGGTGCTGAAAAGGGGTTAAAGCATTTGTTTATGATATTGACCAGTGCCAACAGAGAATGAAGGAAATAGTTTTTTGCTTAATCAGTGGGCACATATACCTCTTTTTAGAGCACCTTTCCTGAAAAATTGAGCAAAAGAAAGAGGCTTTTTCACCTTGCTGTAAGGACCATATTGATGTATTTTATCAAGAGCTTTATCACAATAACTTCCTTCTTCCTTTTCTTCTCTTTTACTTCAGTACTTTCTAGCATTTTTCCACTGAGGCATAGTTTCAATTCCAAACATATTAACACTGCAAGATACAACAAAGTACCTTCACCTTTTGGGCTCAGCCTCAGAAATAAGAGTGGCATGATAAACAGAGAAGAGGCTTCACAGAATGAACTCTTACCTAAACAGATAAGCAATAGAAGAAGAAATAGAGTCTCTCCCTCTCTCTATATATACGTATATTCATTTCTGCATACTGATTACTGATACCAGTTAACAGGTAGGTCACTCTTCCCCAAACTAGTACCTTCTAGATGGGATTGCAACTACCAAAATGTCCAGAGAATTCTGTTCTTTCGAATTACTGTCAATGATAAAACTAAAAAACTCTCAGATGTGTTTTCTTTATGTGCTGTCTGGAAGCCAGTTGATTAAGTGTTTTTAAATTGTTGTTTTATTACAGAATTATTTCTATAATTCAGTCAGTGCCATCTAGGAATTAAGGCCATGGTTCCCAAACTCACAGGGGCACTGCAGGATAATTTACTACTTAATAAATGACACTGTTAGTGAGTTTGCTGAGCCACCTTGGGGTGCCAAAGCACACAGTTTGGGAACCACTAGGGTTTGCCATGAATCAACAAAGTTTGAGAACCTCTGAACTAAGCATTTGGTACAGATTTTTGTTATGACTGAACAAGATTTATAATTCACTACTGGTAAGACATTTACTTCTATACAGCTTGTTGTATATCACAGAACTAGGCCTTACACGTCTCCTCAAAGGGCTGGGGGACTTCAACTCCTTGAACCCCACCTTGAAAAGGCTGCTGTACCTCAGTGAGTACATAGAGTCACAATCCTTGTTCCATGATTTGGATAATACTTGGTACATCTGGAGAATATAAAATGGGAACCCTGAACCTATATGAAATTTGGGGAGTATATTTGGGTAAAATGCTACCTGTTCTCAAACCAGAAGATCCCAGTCATCATATCACTAGGCTGTAAAACATTTTTTATTGATACCTAAGGAGTTAGCAGTCATGAGTAGAGGTACTTTAAATCAGGAATGAGAATCTGTAACCTCTGGGATGTTGTTAATGCAGTTCCCATCAACCTCAGCTAATATGGTCAGTGAGAAAGGATAACAGGAGCAGTAGTTCAATAACCCTAATAATAAGGTTCACATTCCCCACTCAGCTGTTTTATTTATTTATTTATTTATTTATTTATTTATTTATTTATTTAATTTGTCCCCGCCCATCTCCCCTACAATGGGGGACTCTGGGCGGCTTACAACCACTAAAATCACAATTAAATTAAAAAAGTTTAAAAATTATACACTATAAAACTAGAAATTTACAGAAATAAGTCTTACAGAATTAAGTGTTAAGTCTTAATATTACCGAAACAACAGGATTTTTAAAATTGGCTTTGCTCACTGCTAATTTGCCAGATGCTAGGGAGTGCTAAAATAATGGAAATAAAAGAAATATAGCAAGAACCATTTAGAATTGCCTGTTCCGGAAAAAGAAAAAAAAAAGAATTTCAGTCCTTGTCTGTTCATGAATTATTAAAAACAATTGCTCTGTACATTCTGCTTGCAGTAATCATACATGTGCAAAACAAGTGAGGTAAAACACTTCAAGCCCAGTTTACATGATCTCAAAAACTGTAATGGCTGGGAAAAAAACAAATTCACTTAAGGGAATAGTATTTTCAGTTTCATGAATAAGTCAGATGGAGATTAAATCTATAATTAGGAATCCTGGAGAACCAAATGATTGGGTTAAAATTACTTAAAAATTTTAAATAACCAGTCATTATAATTAGCTTGAGTTCCATGGTAACAGAACTTCATAGCGATTCCTCATATAAATATTAAAAAGTGTCAGTATCAGAAATATAGATGGTGGATGTGCTTCCTACCAGGCCCAAGAAAGTACAGGAGTGGTATTCAAGTTTTGCCGTATGCAGAATCAGGTCCTGACGTCAGTGTATGCTTTCATCAGGCAGGGAATTGGGGCAAAACTGATAAAGTCAGAAAAAGAAATGAAATGTATGTGTAAATTAAGTGCCTGAATAAAGTGTTGATAGGAACAAGATAAACAAAGTCAGTTTCTAAGGAATCAAGTAAGTTGCCATTGGGGGCAGTTTATTTGTTTAGTTAATCAAATAAGGTCACCCCACAGTGAGATGGGCGGTGACAAATCTGAAATATTAATTAATTAATTAATTAATTAATTAATCTGTAGTGAAGGATAGAACTAGATTGAGAAGTCATGTTCTTTGGTTATAGCTTCCATTTCTTTTTGTTTTTTCCAGAGATACTCAGTGATGCTGTTTTTGATGAGGACCATGATGAAATGGTAATCGTAAAGGGCATCGATATGTTTTCTCTTTGTGAACATCACTTGGTACCCTTCTTTGGCAAGGTAATGACAGTGGAAACATTATGAGCACCTTTTTGATTTAGCCTGCTTCGTATATGATGAATTCCAGTGTCCATAGTCTTCAACCATGATGACCAGTGGAACACGTTTGTTGCTATTTGTAAGATGCCTTGCAGAATAACTGAGTGATAATCCATTTTATTAGTTTTCTACAGGAGTAGCAGCAACTTTTTTTTTCGGAATGAAATTAACAGGGAGCTGGCTCCTGCTAAGTTGGCCCAGTTACATATTCAGCTTCTTCACTGCAATGCTGGGAAATTGAATGTTGAGTGCAACAGTAAATGTGGGTGGAAAACTAATTTCTAAGTGCAACTGAAAAAATAATCATAACATGAGATAGAGGCAGTCATGGATCTAATAATACATGCGTACATTAATTATTCTTCATCTTCCTTTCACATCTGCAGGTGCACATTGGATATTTACCAAGGAAGAAAATAGTTGGATTAAGCAAACTTGCAAGGTATTCATCTTAACACTATTTTAACACTATTTTATGTTATGGATTCAATAAGGCAAGAAAAAACAGACAGCTTAGATTACTGTATGAGTGTGTCTGATTCTCTTTTTAAGTAATAGCTATTAGATATGACAGTTGCTTGAAATCTCCATAAAGGTAAATGGGGGTAAAAATTGGGGAGGAATACTTCATCACGCAATACTTCATATCACACAACTATTTCATGGCTGAACTATGAAATGCACTGTCACGGATTATATATGACGGCCATACAATTGCAGGAAAATATGCAACTACTTTAAGGAGTAACTGGCAGTTGATAATTGAGCACTCATGTACCCTTTCTCCTTTGAATTTGAAGAACAGTGGAATAGAATTCTTGTGGTTGTTGATTTAGGAATAGTGGTACAAGACCTTATGTGAGTACATACTTCTATATGCTAGAAAAGCATGATGATGAAACCCTCTATAGACGCTTGCTTGAATGTGTGAAAATTTTAAAAATGGATGGAGTCCTGCATATATTCTTTGGGAGTCTGAAGTAGAATTGTACTTGTATTCACTTGAATACAATACAGAGAGTCAATACAGCGCTCTGATTCTAAACCTTGTATATGGAGTTCACATGGATGACAACTTGTTTTAAGTAAAAACAAGTACTACAACCCTTCATACTTCCTGGCAGAACATATGGGGTGAGAGAGAGAAATGGGTATGGCTATATGCATGCCCTATTCACTACCCATTTTCAAGCACTCATACATTCAGGCAAATGCCTGAAGTGAGCTATAGTGTCATTTCAGGGAATTTTAGGCATTGAAATAGCAGCCATCAGCTGGAATGAGCCAGGAGAAAAAACTGTGAATTTTGACTGTGACCTCAAAAACATGATTGGATATCCATTTCAAACTGGGATATCACTGAAGTAAAAAAAAGTTTGATGACTATAGTCTGGGATTGATTATAAACAAACTTAATCACTTTCTGGTTTGCATTTCCATCACTGCCATCTCCCTCTCTCATTAGCGTATCTTCTTTTTTCCCCCACTCCAGAATTGTTGAAATGTTTAGCCGAAGGCTCCAAGGTTAGTATTATTTCTGTGCTCTGCTTAATAAATTCTTCAATTTTTAGAGCAGGAAGGGCTAAAGGTAGATCAGGACCCATTGATAATTCTCGGAAAAGTTCAGCAAATGTATCTGACCAGGAGAAAGGCTCCCTTCTCTAGTTAGCCTGTTTGGAGGGAAATCCAGAAGCTGATTTGTGTGCAAAGAAACTGAAAACTCAGTTTTCATTCAAAAAACAAATAACCTAGGTAGGACATAAACTTGTGCTAGCCCACAGCAAAGGTTTCAGGGTTTTTATTTTTGGTATTGTTTTTATTACTTGTGTTTTTATTATTGTTGTTAGCCACCCAGAGTTGTGTACCACAAGATAGGAGGCCATATAAATCTTTTAAATAAATAAATAAATAAATTTCTAAAAATTCAAAATTTGTGATAGCCACTGAAATAGATGAGTTTTATTTCCAACCATAGAATGTGCAAGAAGGGAAGCCTCTCTCTTGCTTACAGAAATCTTTTATTGGATTAAAAGTTCTTTTTGAAGAAACTTTTGACCAGACTCAGTCCAGTGTGAACACTATATGCCTTATCCTTAAAAAGCAATTTTGCATATACTTTGTCAATTGATTCTAGCCAATATAATTTTTCATAAAACACTAATTATTTTTCTAGTCCAGGAACGACTTACAAAACAGATTGCCGTAGCAATTACTGAAGTTCTGAAACCTGTTGGAGTGGCTGTGGTGATTGAAGCTTCGTAAGTTCATCATTCCTTATTTAGTTTAGTCTAATTTGTAATTCTCTCCCTCTGCTGCCAGTTATTTTTTCTTTTATTACTGTTGAAAAGTAATGTAAACAGTACTTTAAAAACATAGAAGTGCAGATTTACACTGGAATACTATGTGCTTATTCAGTGAGTTCAGTCTTGTGTAAAAGTGTGTAGCCTGGTGTTACCATGGGCATCCAAATGTTCCTGAACTGCAAATCTCAGCATTTTCACAATTGATCTTGCTTTATCTGGTGTCCTTCTACTGAAGGAAGGCACTTGGATCCAGAATAGGCTTCTACCATGGAAATAAGAGTATTTGGGGCAGTTCTTCCTTCCTTATTATTATTTCTGATAATAAGAAAATAGGATGCAATCCTATATTCAGTCATCTGGGAATAACTCCCATTGAACTCTGTCAGGTTTGTTTCTAAGTAGTCCTACATATGAACTGTAGTGTTGCTGAGGTGCTGTAGATTTCCTAGGATATGTGGATTTTTAAAAATGCTGTGTGTCAGGGACATCATTAAAATGAATGAATGCTTCTGCATTCTGGAAGAGTATAGTCCTAGAATTTATGTTTAATTTTGCTGATGGTTTTATTATTTTTTATCAAACTTTGTATTACAGTTTGAGGCTTGAATGGTGTTTCACTTACAGTGTTTGCTAATGTTCTAAAAATGCTTCTTTTAACATTTTTTGTCAGACACATGTGCATGATCATGAGGGGAGTTCAGAAAATGAACAGCACAACAGTCACTAGCAGTATGCTCGGCATCCTCCAAGAAGATCCAAAAACCAGGGAGGAATTTCTTGCCTTGATCAAGAATTAAACAGCAGCAGCTTGCGTTATATCAGTGATTTGGAACACACACAATTGATGATTATAATTGCCTTATGTGAACCACTGTTTCAGAAGCTGTGTAATTAAAAAAAGAGAAAGCAGAGTTAATAATTGTATCACAGCTTTGTTCCCACTTTTGGATAACACCCTTAATAGCCTTCTACAATAGGCTCCCTTGGGAATGGCAGTCCTAACACTTCTGAGGAGTGTAAGTTTGAGGAAGGCCACCCAAGCATTTTGTTGGAATATTACCCAGGCAGTGCAAATATCAAGAAATCAGTATTATTCATATTGCTGCATATGTGACATAGTTGCATGGATCTTCTTGCATCTTTAGATATATGCAAATGAGAATAAGGCAAGAGACCTACTCTCCTTCCCAAATGAGAATGATATAGATCTGCTTTCCCAACCTGGTGCCCATCAGAGATACTAAACTTCAAATCCCATATTGTCTCAGAATCATGGGAGTTAGTCCAAACATCTGGAGGATACTAGGTTAGGGAAGGCTGGTTTAGGTACCCTCAGTCTGAAAGCTTGGATGGTGAATCTAGGGGAGACCTATGGCCTCAGTTATGTCATTCTGTAAACAAAGCCATGGAGAGAAAAATAAATGATAATTGCAAGATAGTAAAGCTAAACAAAATAAATCTCATGCAGGGCATTCCTCTGTTACATATAATTCCTTAAGTTTCACAGAGCTACCTCTAACCTGCAGCCATTGCTACTTGACCTTTTTTATGGAAGGCCACCAGAATGCTGGTGTCCTAACAAGTTCCATCTTCTAAGGAATCAAAGGCAAAATGTTGATTCTTGGCAATTATAATATAGAAAGATGTATGGTATACTAAAGTCAATTTACTTTAAAGCCATCTAGTTAAAACAGAAAAGCTATATTTCGTATTTGCTGTAAAGGATGAAGCTGATTAGGCAGGAACCAGTGTTTCCCAGGCTAAAGAGAACCATATGTTAACATGGTGCCTTCCAAGACTATTAAAACAGAAGAACAAAACAAAAACAGTCAAATACCTGCTAACTTGGAAAAGTGAGAGGAAAAAGCCTAGAACTTAAACCCTAGAGCTTTGACCTATGGAAGGGCTTTAGTTCATGTGTACTGCACCATGTATGGTTTTATTCTTTTCTGAATAAAAAGATTAATAATGACAAGCCCCCAAAAGGGGTGTGTGTGTGATTGCTGAGACTTATATCTATGCCTGGTGAAACTTTGTATATATTAGATGGTCAGTCCATTTTCTCAAGATGACACAGCTGATTGAAAAAGGCCTCTGACTTTATATAATGATTTCCAACAAGAAAAAGAGCATCAGTGGCAAAGCACATGTTTTGTAAGCAAGTCATCCCAAGTTCATCCCCCAAGTTCATCTTCAGTGTAAACGTCAGGTATTAGGCTAGAAAGCATTCTCTCTGCCTGTGACCCTGGAGAAGTGCTACCTGTTAGAATAGACAGTAATTAGGTAGATGGATAATAACCTGCCTGGAGTAAGGCAGTTTCCTACATACCAGCCTTCTCATCTTGGTGACCTCCAGATACATTGACTACATCAGCCTCAACCGTCAACATTGATGGGAGTTACAGTCCAAGTTGCTATATATGTTTCAGTACTAAGCTGTTTCTATAAATACTGATGGGCAAGGCAGATCCTTGGTCTAATTCAAGGCAGCTGTTTTACATTGTGATTTCTTCTATTGATGGCTCCACATATTTTGGCTGACCTAGACAATTAGCTATCATTTATAGTCTTCTCTGTATGAAGGTTTTAAGGGTAGGCTTGTTCTGTGACATGCATTGGTTCTAGGTTTTATGTTCCAGTTTGCAGGCCATGCTTGTGAAACAGGAATGTATGGGTATATAAATAAATATATAATTTGTAAAATGAGAAATTTATCTTTTGTAGTGGCATACATACTTGTCTTATTGATATCAAAAGAATATATTTGCCTTTCAAACTGAGATTTTTTTATTAGCAATTTAAACTAATGACTTAACCCTAAGAAACCTTGGGAATTATAGGAGGAGAAAGGTGTTAAGAATTGTAGAAAGACTAAATGACTTCAGCACATTTACTTTTAGAAAACTCTTTTGAAGCTACTAGGTATACTTTGAATTATGCTGCACTGCTGATACAAACATAGGTCCCCTATACTTACTATTTATTCAACCAAGTGATTTCCAGCACTGAATCCTCAGATGTTGCAGAGCTACAGTGTTTACGTTAAGAATGTAAGAAGAACCAGGCTGGACCCGATAAAAAACCTGTCTGGTCCAGCATTCTCTTTCTGACAGTAGCGATCCAAACATATCTATGGAGGCCATCAGCAGAACATAAATAAAATAGCATCCTCCCACATGCTCTTGAACGAGCGTTGGGAAGGATATTCCTTCATGGTTGAAACTAACGTATCTGTTATGACTAGTTGCCGTGCTCAGCCAGCATGACTAACGGTCAGCAAGGGTGAGCACTGTAATCTAGGACATAAATTTGGGAAGTAGATTGTGCTAATGTGTTACTTTATGCTGGGGGGGGGGAGGAAACATTAAATATCTTAGAGGCATTAAACTCTGTTGGACACAGGGGTCTTCTAAGATAGACATATAGGCAAGGTCTGTCTTAGATACATATTTGTCTTGGTCTGAAAGATTAACTGAAGATACTTTTTTCATAATGGTGTTTACAAAACAACAGTAGAAACAAAAATATTAAGGATTTTTGCTACACAATTCTTTGGAACTTTTTGCTATAAAGTACTGTAAACATTACTGTATTGTTCTCAGAACTTGAAATATGCCTTATAGACTCTACTAACTTGAAGAAGCAGAAAATGTTGGCATTACTTAAATGCAAAACTGTAATGTCTGTGGGAGGGGGTGCCTCTCAATATATATTTTTACAATTTACTCACTAGAGGGAAAAAGGGCTACTGTGTCATGTTATGTGATGTTTCTTAAGTGGCTGCCTGCACAGACACATACTGGGAACTGCATATGTTAGCAGCAGAAACATTTGCCACTATTCATAAACATGAGGCCCCCCTCTTCTTCCTATTAGCTAACAAGTTCTTTAAAACATTTTTATTAATATGGTTGCTTAAAAGTGATGCTAAAATGCACATAACTACTTTATTTTAGGTCATCATATTCTGCATGTATAAAATGTTTGTAATACAAAGCTTGTTTTACATTTCTACTTTATTTGGCATCTTCAAAAATATTGTTTGTTAAACAGTGCCATAGTATTCAAATGATTAAAAATTATCTTATCACAGATTGCTGTGCTGCCTTGATTCTATGACATAAACCAGTGTGAGATAGAATCAGTTAAATGCAATTTCATTGCTGGATGCTTCTGTACAATTTGTACAGACTAAACAAATTAGTCTGCAAAGAAGCCTCTGAATCACCAGACCATGACATATTGCAGATATTGCTTAGGTACTACCTTGCACCTGTAATATTTCTCAACTGCTTTTAAAAAATACATTAATATTTTTTGCAAAACTGAAAAGCAGGTCCACATCCTTCTAAATCTTAAATGAATAAATTGTATTATTTATTTTATTTTATTGCACCCAGCTTGTTTGAGGAAGAATGTGTATTATTCTCTTCCCCCTTTCAATCTCAGAACAACCCTATGAGGTAGGTTAGCTTGCAAGATAATGATTGGAGTTATACCTGAGTGAGAATTTGAACATAAATCTCCCTATTCCTAATCCAGGTCTCTAACCATTGGATTGCACTACTGTTACTCCTCTTCTTCTCAATTTATATTAAAATTGCTTCCCCAAACCAGCAATGATATATTAAAAACTTAACATGTCCTGCTATTATAGTAAACATTATTTGCAGTGAATCTAAAATTGTATTATGCAAACAGGAGTATCGTTTTGAAATCTAACGTATAGGAATTTGTATTTCTTGGTAGAATGTTTACTAAAGATGAGGAAATGGATGGTGATATTTTAAAAATGTAAATGCTAGTAGAAGGATAGTAGGCAGTATGTGGTCTGTTGTGAGAAATGAATGTTGGTCAGAAGAAATAAAAATGGTAATATCAGGACATGCTTTCATCCCTTTCTACATGGAAGTGAAAGTTATATATGTCATATTAACGTCAAATAAGTTGAATGGAGTGAGAAAGGGGTACAGATAGTCCCCAGTTTAAGAACAAGTTCTGTTCCCAAGGTGTGTCCTAATTTGTATGTAAGCCAGAACAGTGTTATTATATTATACTGTATAAGTAGCATTGTGTAATGAACTCAAACCATTGTGTATTTAACTTGAATCATTATGTATTTAACTCAAATTTTGCTACAGTAAGCTCTGTTCTTAACTATCGGTTGTCTGTAACCCAGGTGTTCTTTACCCAGGGACTACCTGTACTTAGGTATATGTTGCAAAATAGGAAGAGACACTTTCGAATATAAAAACAAGTGATCAGTATGTTGAGATGCTTTGATCATAAGATCAAATTACAAAACAAATACATAAAGGAAAAGTGAATAGGTCAAGAGGAAAGGGAAGATCAGAAAATCTTGGTTGGATGGAGTTGATAAGATCCTGTAAAGGAAGTGAGAAGTTCAAAGGCAATGTGATATGAAACTGATTAATGAATATGGTAGAAGCAAGAATGCTTTGGAGCATGGAGTGGTATAGTGCAGGGTTTCAAACTTTTTCATGTCATAGAACCTGTTATTTAATTTTAAAAATCCTGGATCGCTGATCAAGAAGCAAAGCTTTTGTGGTAGAACATTGGCTGCATTCAACTGAACTTTTAGTTGGCTCTTATTCTCTCACAGAACCCCATCAAGTTTTTGCAGAATTCCAGAGCGCTGCAGAACACATTTTCAAAAACCCTGGTACATGGGATTTATGTAAACTAGTTTTAGAACTTTTTCCTTACCTTTCCTTCTAATTTTTTGGCTTATTACTTCTTACACGTTTCTGTGATTTGCATAATATTGCTCATGTCAAAGGGCAATAGAACAATGGTTACATTATGTATGTATATAATAATAAGCCTATGTGTCATAGCTGGAAAAGCAACCTGTCTCTCCCAAAAGAGATTTTTCATTTTTGGTTGCTGAATTCTACAATATTACAAAACATTGCTGCTTAACACTAAAGGTAAGCTGCTTGTTCAGAATGCATGCACAATAGAGCCTCTGCCTTTTAAAATATAAGGAAAATGCACACATCACACACACACATTTCCAAATATATAAAACCAATCCACTACTCCTACCCTCCCTTGTATTATAACATAATACAAAAATAAGGGCAAAGGAACCATGCTCAAAATAAGAGAAAGGATGACTAACAACAATACAGGTCTGAGATAGCCATTTTAGCTGAATTATTAGCTGAGTAGACCATGCCTTAAATACACCGTGCTAAAAATTACACTTGATTAGGGTTTTTTTTTTTGCAAGCACTGATATTTTGGAACATGGATATGTACATATTTAAATACCACTCCCAAATAAACACACCCTACATAGTTTGAATGTTTCAGTGATCAAGAAAGTGCTACCAAGGTTCTTGCTTGCATAAGGACATAAGATAAAATCTGCTAAATTAGGCAAAAGAACTGTTTTCTGCACAGGATATGAAGACCCTTGTCCTCTTCCACTGCTGCTCACTAGCAGGCTATTTTTATGTCAAAAACATTAGAAGAGCATCATATTAGAGAAGAATGATCTAAAGTCTAATGCTTCTTGTGTTGATCTAAGGCAGTGTTCCTTAAACTTTTTTCTCTCAGGACCCCTTCTCACTTTTAAAAATTATGGAGAACCCCAAAAGAGCTTTTCTTTGTATGGGTTATATTTATCAATATTTACCATTTTAAAAGTTAAAATTGACACATTTGCTGCCACTACCGCTTCTCACAATTGTTGATGGGATTTTAATATTGTATTATTTTTAAACATAGGCTGTGAAGATTTTTTTTATTTAAAAGATTTACATAGCCACCCATCTTATACAACATTACTCTGGGTGACTCACAAATGACAGTACAAATAATAAAACAGTAAAAAAAAACAACCATAAAAACCAACACAGAAACTCATGGTATCCCCAAACACAACACATCCCCTCACATCCACAAAGAACTTCACTGGGCACCAGCTCTGCACTATCCCAATGCTTGTGGGAAAAACCTGGGCTTTTTGGAAGGCCAGGAAGAGTGGGCCTCCCAGGATCTCACAGGGGAGGCTGTTCCAAAGGGCAGGGACTGCTACCAAGAAGGTGCATTGCCCAGGTCCCACTAGTTGGTAACATTTAAGGGAAGGGACCTAGAGCACAGCCACTCTATCAGACTTAGTGGACTGAGCAGATACCAGCACTTTAAACTAAACCTGGAAATAAACTGGAAGGCACTGCAGCTCACACAACAGCGGTGAACCACGCAGCGCCCAAACTGAAATGCCACTGCATTCTAGACCAATTGTAATTCCCAGATCATCGTCAAGGGCAGCCCATGTAAAGTGTGTTGCAGAATCCAACTGAGAAGTCATCAGGGCATGAGGGACAGTGAGCAAGGCCTCCTGGTCCAGGAATAGGCACAAGTGATGGACAAGATGAATCTGTGCAAAGCCCCCTTAGCTTCTATGGCTGCCACTTGCTCCTTGAGTAGGAACAGTGAGTTCATGGGGACCCCCAGATTGCACATCATCTCTTTCCAGGGGAGTGCAACCCCAGCAAGCGTCAAAGATGATGCCTCACTGGAATCAGGAGGACCAAAGACTCAGAGCCACTCTGTCTTGTTAGGGTTATGTTGAAGCCAATTCTTCCCCATTCAAACCCTTACAGCCTTCAGACCCTGGGCCAGGAGAAGAAGAGAAGAGCTTCCTATTGGTGTAGCTGGATTGCTAAATTACATAGTACTATATTTAAACATATATTTACCTCATAAATCATCTTATGCCAATTTATTTTATTGAGATTTTGCTGGTGTCCTTATTCTTGATGTAAGAGTAGCTGAGATGATGGGAAAGTTGAACTATTTGCTGCCCTTTAAGTTTCTCAAAAAGAAACTTACATTTTGAATATTCTAAGCATTTACATATTCATTTTATTCCCCCCCCCCCATGGTAGATATAGTAAGATCACTTACCATATCCACCAAAATTCCAAATGAGGATTCTGATTAATCAAATTATGATGAACAAAGATTTCTTTACTCAAAATTAATACAAGCAAGCCCATTTAATGCAGATTTAAACTTGGACCTAAGACAGCACAACTATCCCATGCAAATTCTCTAGGAGTCTCTCCTAGATGTTCAGCAATTGCTTCTATATTCAAAGCTAGTCAATTAAAAATCATAATAATTAAACTGATGTTTGCTTGTAGTTTTTTGTATCCAAGACTTTCTTTCCACACATCGCACAGATACCTGTTAATAAAAAGCACAGGAATACTGAAATTAGTTTTAATCCATCTAGTACAACTTGTTTCTCAGTAACCACATAAACTTTAAAGAAAAGAAACTGGGTTTATGGAAAATATCTCACCCTTTTTGTATGCACATCCCTGGCAGTAATGAGAGCCTGGCTGATGAACTGAACTTTTACAAATTCGGCATATTGCAAATTTGTTTTTGCCATAAGGATCAAATCTAAGAAGATAAAAACAAGCGAATTAGCTGTTTATCAAAAGAATTTCTATTTACTTTCATATATTTGCAATAGATGGGGGCAGGGGGGAGGTGGACATGAACCCCCCCAAGAAAGCTAACAAAAGACCTAAGAGAGTTTGTTTGTTGCAGTTGCATAAAACGATCAAAATGCAAATCGCCATTTTGAACTACCACTATAGATTTCCACAACATAATCTATATAAACAAGTGTTCATGTTTTCTCTTACACCTTTTCTTTTCTACCTATGGGTAAATCAGCCCAGAGGACATATGCATGATAAATTTCCCAATCCTTTATTACTTGTTCAATGCCTTACAGAATTACCACCATCTAGCCCAATGTTTTTAAAACTTGGCAACTGTAAGATGGACTTCATGGGAGTTGAAGTCCACACATCTTAAAGTTGCCACTGCTTCTCAAGATGCAATGATAGTGTTAAAGAGTTACAGGTTCTAAAGGTACAGTGAGTGGAAAAAAAGCTTCTATGGCAACCCTAGATTGGAGGAAGTAGGAATATGAGGAAACATGGAAAAGAAATTCTGAAGAATGTAGGGAATGTAGGGAAAAATTAACAATTTTTCCAGCATTTGACTTAATTGATAAATGAATTAAGATTTTAATTACCTTGCCTTTTTTGATGTCAATGCCTTGTTTTCATTTAATTTTCTCCCACCACTTTCTATAAACAAAAAACAATATAAACAATTTTGAACCACTGCAAATTAAAGTTGAAGCCATTCAAAAGAAAAAATAAATGTCTGAAGTATCCAGTAATAAACATGAAAACGAACAATTTAACAAGAAGTTCTTCTCCAATAATTTTATTAAGAGTTTTAGATAGAACAATAAAAGAATACAAGTGAAAAAAAGAAAAAGAAAAAACAAAACAGAAAACCTCCTCCCCTCTAAAACAGTTATTTTTCACCTTCATCATGACAAGTAAAACAATTCCATAATCTCTTCACCTCTTATTTAGTCAATATACAACTCTTCATCCCATAACCCATCAATAGGCAAATCAAATAACTAACCTCCCATCCAATTCTCAGCAAAAAGTCCAAACACAGCTCTAAAATATTAACATTAGTTAACATATATAAAATTCAACATTCCTCATCTCCACTCTTAGCTAAAATAAAATCCCATTTAAAAGGCATAAAATGGCCCCAATATCCCAATATAAACAAATTAAAAGTTTAACATAACAAAAAGAGACCATTTTTCTTTACTAAAGACAAGCTCCAATACACAACGTTTTTACCCTAAATAACAACTTATCCCATTCTGAAAAACATTCCATATCTCAACTCTAAACTATAAGCAAATCCACAAAAGACTGAAATTTAGCATAAGAGAGAAATAGTTTCTCCTTTAAAGAAAACAAGATCAAACTTCCTTACTTTAAGTAAAAAGACAATTAAATGCAAAGCCAATTTGAGTACTATGAAATTAAGATACATAAAATAACAATAAAGGAAAGAACTTAAACACCTTATTAAGTATAAATAAATCCAGTGCACCACATTTTTTTTTTAGTTAAGAAATCTGCAAATCCCAAAAGAACCAGCCAGAATATCATGTCCCATTTTATCCCTGGCCAAATAAGCCGATTTTATATTCCTTTTTTCTTCTATACAGAACAATCTTTCTCTGTAATCCATTCAGATGGTAATTGACCTTTGTTGGAACTTTCTTCAGTACTTTAAACAATTTTTCTTGTGACTCCAACAAAAAGAAATTATTCCAGTTGCTCTCTAGGATTGCCACTTTTACTTCCTTCTTAATTTTCAAATTCTCATCCAGTTTTTTCTTTATGTCTGGTGAAAAGTTCTTATTCAGATTCTCATCCTCATCCGTGTAAGTTTTGCTGCATATCTTGTTCTATTTATTTATTTATTTATTAATCAAACTTATCCCCGCCCATCTCCCCCCAATGGGGGACTCTGGGCGGCTTATAACAGATTAAAACAATAAATAAATACATAGTTAAAATTTATAAAACAAACCACATTTACACAGAGTAGAAGGAAGAGGAAAAATCCAGGAGGCCGATGGAAGCAACACCAGGCCTCTAGGGGGCTAGCCAACCCCATATCTGATGATCTCCCTCCCCACCCCAGGCCAGATGGCAGAGCCAGGTCTTCAAGTCCCTCCGAAAGGCCAGGAGTGAGGGGGCCTGTCTCACCTCTAGGGGCAAGATGTTCCAAAGGGCGGGGGCTACAGCAGAGAAGGCCCGCCTTCTGGACCCTGCTAGTCGGAGTTCTTTTGCCAAGGGAGTCCGGAGCATGCCTCCTCTGTGTGATCGGGTGGGATGGGCTGAAATCATGGGGGAGAGGCAGTCCCTCAGGTAGCCTGGCCCCATGCCATGTAGGGCTTTAAAGGTGATAACCAACACCTTGAATTGGACCTGGAAGCAAACCGGTACCCAATGCAGCTCACGGAGCAATGGTGTTATATGGGTCCTTCTTCAGACCCCAAAAATAGCTCGCACGGCTGCATTCTGGACCAGCTGAAGCTTCCAGATACTCTTCAAGGGTAGCCCCATGTACAGCACATTGCAGTAGTCTATTTGGGAGATAACAAGGGCATGAGTGACCGTTCGAAGGGCATCCCAATCCAGGAAAGGGCGTAACTGGTGCACAACCCGGAGCTGTGCAAAAGCCCTCCTGGCCACAGCTGCCACCTGCTCTTCAAGCAGGAGCTGTAAGTCATATAACATATTGTTGATATATATATATATATATATATATATATATATATATATATATATATAATATGTTGTTCTATAACATATAATATATATATATTATATAATTATATTATATAATTATATAATATATATATAAAATATAACATGTTGTTCTATAACATCTTCTAAGAACAAACCGTTCTCAAAAAAACACAACATAGCTGACATAACTGATTCACTATCCTGATGCAGTTGCTCAAAGATATCTCTAAACATCATTTTAAATTACTTGTCTTATTATGTCTTCAGTCCCAAAAACAATTTCTCTTTCCCACAAACAAGCAATTATTCTTTAAGAGTAATTTCAGAGTCTTAATATTCAAAGTCCAATTTCTAATGCTTTCTGAGCCCTTAATCTGTTTAAAAACTTAGCCAAAACCTTGTCTAGCTTTTGCTGTTTAAGTTCTTCAAATTTATAAAAATAAATCTTCACACTCTTATATTAAGGATTGAAGGCATTCACCAGCTATTTCCAGCCTTGTCACTTTGTAGGTGTCTAACTTCTTTGAAGCAGTTAACAGGCAATTAGAAGGTAGTTAGCATGGGAAGAGTCCTTCAAAAAAAGGCTCTGTTTGCAGCTTGAGCAATTATGGAGAATTCCCATCTCCCTATTCCCCCCTGCACCTGAGATTGCTGTCGTGCAGTCTCTCAATGAGGAAAAGGACTAATCGTAAGGAGAAACAGCTTGGACAAACTTGCTGTGTCTCTTTTGTCCAGAGAGGATTGCAGGAGCCGATATGTTAATCAGCTCCTTATTAAAGTCCATAGATGTCAGCGCTGCTTTACATGGAGCTGTCTTCAGTCCACCATCTTCTCCAGGAAGAATTTAACAAAAGGTTCTGAGAAGAATGTTAAAATTCTGCCACTTTTCCCAACTACATCTTAATTAAGTCCCTTTCATTTTTTACTATCACCTAACTACTTGTGAGGCCCATCTAACACTATACAGGTAGACTTTTGCACATATGATGAGATTTTGCCTTCTTTCTGCATCCACAAACGTCCACAAATCCTACCTCCTAAGTTTCAAGAATTTATATGGACTGAGGGAATCTGGTTTTGATTCTATTGTGTGGGATATCCCCGGACACAACGTATTTTGCATTCACTCTCCTTCCAAAACTTAATCATCAATTTCCTGTGGTAGATCTTTTGCCACTGGCTCAGTACAGTAGTAGATCCTGTTCTCTCTGGTAATTCAAACAGCTAAAACAGATAGTATACACAGCTAAAGATCAAAACAGAACTGTACTCCTTTGGAAACTACTTCAAAACAGGAAAATACTTAACTAAAATTAGGACATCATGTATTTGTGGGATAAATATTCACCAGGTTTCCCTAACCTAATATGATTAAGAATTTCAGCATTGTAGGACATGTAATATTGCTCTCAATATTTCATAAGAGTTTGTACAAGCAGTCAATAGAAATCTGATGCAGATCTGAATTATGTATGAATATATTGTGGTGGTAAAAGGTACCCCTCCCCCCCCATACACATATAAGCTGCATTCACTACCAAACCTTTGAGATGCCCCCCATACATATGAACTACTTAAAGTGCCCTTGTAAGAAAACATTCACAGCAAGCTGAATTGACCCTGAGTGGCAACAGGGAGAAGACTCAGTCAGGAACCTGTTGTCCAGTAAACCAAATTGTTTCTATTCACTGACCATATCTCAAAGATAGTATGGCTAGCATGCTGACCTAGTAGGAAGGGATAAATAATAATGTCATACCGATGGGCTTATCCAAAATATTCCAACATCATGCTGTAATTTTCACAGTGTCTGCCTTTTTCTTTTTTTGCCTTTGCCTTTTTTTTGTCTTGCAATGTAGTGGGCAAAGGTACATAAACCCTGGTTCTGCTTTTGCTCAGGGCCGCTCAGCAAAGTATCAAAGCTTTGCTGGGGGTCCAGGATATACTGTATTATTGCTCGCATGCATGCAAATAAAATTACGTTGTATCTTCAAAGTGATTTGGTTGCTTTAGGTGAGCCACGTTTGGCCACAACGATATGGTACTCCAGAGGAAATACGACTAGAACTATGGAATACTAAATATCCTACAATGATCCAGCTAAAAATGCTAAGCCCTTTTAACTAGGTTCAACCATACAAGTTCAATTATGTTCTTATTATCAAGTTGTAAAGGTTTTTAGCATCAGTAGTTGTTTTCAAGGAAAGCTAATTTACAAATGTCCCTGTGATGTTCAGATGGTAGAAAGGAAACCTGCTTATGTATTATACATGGCAGTTCCAGGTTCTGATTGTCTACTGCTTAATAATGATAATTAGATTATGAAGTTCTTTATACTTTTATGAGAAACATTACTTTTCTGAACAAAGATAAAAGAAAACATACCCATGTGATTACTGAGGCAATAATTATAAAGAAAATAAAGAACATACAGCTTGATGTGAAGTTCTGCAGTTTTTTAATTGACATTTCCTACTCACTTTCCTGATCAAAAAATGAGAAAGTGCCCTAATTATCAAAAATAGATAGCAATTCTTGTGATATTTAAGAGTACCTGTTGTGTTTCTTGCACCATCTTTCCAGGTATCAGGTGTAATTACTGTACCAAGTTTTCTTTCACCTATGAAGCGGCATAGAAAAGATAGAATAAAAACTATGATAATATAATAGATTATAACAGCACAGTATGTTCAGCTCATATCATTTCACAGATTCAGTTAAGCTGAACAGCAGAAATGCTAATAATATAAATACTAGTAATACAAAGTACTGCATGCCATGTAGACAATTTTTCTATAACTATGACACTCTAGGAAAATTGGACAGCCATTGATGATGCATGGAGTCTGCCCTATGACTCAAGAAATTGCCCTATGGGATTTAGTGAGGTTTTTCTACTAATACATGTTTTTAAAACTGCGAGGTGTTGGTCCTTCTGAATACGGTAAGGATAACTTATCAATAACTATGAGCAGGTCTATGACACATGTTCACAAGAAATTCTGATTGAAAACAGGACATAAATGTAAAAATAACAAATAGGAATGCAAACGAATTAGGGTTTGCAGATTATGAGGAATATACAACAAATTGATTGAGTTAGCAGAAATTCTCATGATCACATATGTTGCTGCTTGATGTGTAATCACCACATAAGCTCCATGAGCCTAGGAAAGATTAGAATTGCTGTCATGGATGAAATCTGTATCATAATAGTCCAATCTTGGCTACTGAATTTTGACAATATACCAGTTGATAGTTTTGAGAATAAACTGTGCATTTTTACAAAAGAAGGCAAGTTTGTTTCTGGCTTCATATGCTCTAGGAATTAGAATATTTAGCTATGTTGTCAGTGTAGCACCTTTTACAGAGAAATCCATGTAAGGCTGCAATCTTATACTCACTGAAATCATTACTACTTTCTAAATTGACACCTGCAGGATTAAGCTAATTTTAATCCCAGTATTCTGGATGATAGACTTGTTTCCTGGAAGTCTGCAAGTGGTATGTATACCACTGAATTACAGGAATTACAAGTTAACAGGAATTATGTATATATAAACAAATAAAGATAGATTAGGACATAGGTTTTCCTATGCAGATCTTAAGATTAAAAAATTTGAGAAAAAAGAAAAATCTTATAGTCACTAGAGCATAATTTTCTAGTGACCATAATCTTTGTGTAGTCAAGTAGCTAAGAGAGACAGTAAGAATTCTTGGAACTGTAATCCCTATACATCACTACACAATCCTATGGGTTGAGAAAGGTTGTATTGATAAGCTTGAATCTTGTTTTTGAAATGAGCTCAGTTAGTATCTTTCAGGTTCAGTTCTCTGTTTCCCATCTACATTATGAACTTTGTAATTAACAATCACAAAAGCTGACAAAAATTATTAGCACAACAAACCTCTCCTACTGTTGTATCTGAACAATACATTCCAGGCATTTTGTTACCAGTGATTTTCAGAATATCAAACAGCCATCATTGCTAGGATCTACTGAAAACTTTACAGTATTCACAAGTTTGAGAATCAAAGTATCCAACAAACAGCAACTTCAAGGCACCCGTTCCTCTAAGTCACTTAAACCGCTTTGAAAACCTCCTTCACTGCACGTTCGTAATAACGCTTCATCTAATTCAATACCTCCAAACAGAATAATCTGAGGTATGTATACCCACAGAACCAAATTCCATTAAGTGCAGTCAGGACGGCAACATAAGGCAACGGTCCCCAAACTTCTGTTTTAAGTATGACACAAAGAAACAAGTCCTTGGCTTTTACAGCAGGTAGCCCTCTGTTTCTGCTTGTGGTATTGAACTGAGAGCACCAGGCACCGACTCGTTCAGAAATACTACTAGACATCCTTACCGGGCGGGGGAGGCAGCCGTTCCTTACAGGAGAATCCCGAGATCTATGACAGAAGCGCCGGGCCACCTGAATTTTACTCATTTCTCAGGAACGAGCTCCAACGAACTGCTCTGTTGTTGTTAAAAGACCCTCCCCACCTTACACCGCGTGTTCTCCCACCATCACCCGTCCCTTCAACTCACACTTCTCGCACACCATGGCGAAGGCCTAAAATACCGAACCGAAACCGGCGAAAAACCGTCAGCCAGCTGACAGACTCGAAGCTCCTCACCACCACAACATTCCACTTCCGAACTCTCCTGACCCCCCACGTTTCCGCTTCCGGGTTCCTCGCTCGCTCCTGGCGTCTACTGATTGAGAGCGCCTTAGAGACTGGCGGATTGTTGTACGGAAGTAGTCATGACGTAGAGCCCGATGACGCTACTGGGGGTTGAGTGCTGCCGGTTACGCTAAGGGAGAGCGGAGGTTGTTTCTAGGTGAATGTATGGCGTATTTTCGAAGCTTTCCCTGTTAGCATCTGGGAAACGGCAGGTAAGCTGGAGTTTCTTGCCTCTGATAGTGGCGATCCTGCCTCGATATTTTTCCGGATAGCAGCCTCCTAAAAGCATGCACGTAGGTGAAGGAAGGGAAGCGGGGAAGGACTAATGTCATTAGTGGACTTGATTAGTCTCTTGCACGTTTTCACCCCGTCTCCATCTTATCGCATCTCGGTAGGAAAAGTAACTTATTTAAACAAACAAGGCAAAGGCTGGCCTGAAGTACCTTTCGGTGCCCCGTTCTGAATAAAAACCTGTATCTATAGGTGTGTCTGTTAGTCTCCATTCCTCATCGGTACAGGTTGTTTGGAAGGAGGTCAGATCTGAACAATGACTCAGACAGAGATACATCCTCTTTTTCTAAGGGTAAAATAGGATGTATCGCTACTCCCAGTTCTGTTCATTTGGAATAGAGGCATTTGCAGCTGAACCTCCCCAGAGCATAGGAGAAGTTGGAAAGACTCAGAGTCATTAATTTGGATTGGCATCTTCTTGAATGGAAGCATGCTGAAGGTCTTAAAAACCATTCTTATCAGCTATTTTAAATATTTTTATTTTCTTTCATACAACAAATTGTAACTTTGAAGCTTACTTGTTTTTTCATGTTGTAGGGACATTTTCTATGCTATAAACCCATTTCATCTCTGCAGGAATGCATTACCGTTATCTTTTGTACAAAAGAGAATTTCCTTCACTACCAATATTAACATAAATGCCTTAATTTCCTTCTCAACAGGTAGAAATTAAAAATAATACAGCATGAGAGATACAGAAATAAAGAGACTGCTGACTGCCAATGTCATCTGTATCTTTTCTGTTGTTGTAACCACTACTGTTCCTTCTTTGTTCTGGAAGAATTTCTCAATCCTGGACACACACTTGACATGGCTGTGCATCTGTTCAGCAAGTGTTGGTGTTATAAATATAATTTTACATATGATTTTTAAGCCATATTTATCTACAAGAAGATACTCTCTTGCCCACAAGGTATGTTATGATCTTGATAAAACTTAATTGTTGGTATGATGCATGGATAACCCTTTTACTTGGCATCTTTGACAAAAATGTTCTATATGCAATAATGCTATGTGGTAGGCCATATGAGAGAGTAAAATTGAATGAATGATTCCATGCCTTCAACTATTTAGGAACTTTATGGCTGCGGTCAGAATAAAACTCAAAGCTCCATATCTTCAGCATTATTCCACACCGCTTCTCTCTCAACTAAAACAGTAAAATATATCTAACCATCACATCCTATAAGTAACTAAATATTCTCTTAATATTTCTGCTATAAGGAAGTTATTTTTCTTTCTCTAAATAATGAGGTATGCTTTGCTATTAATTGAAACTGATATTTTTCAGTATTTTGACTATAGAACAACATTTGAGTTGTAGTGATATATAAAAGTCCATGTCTGATTGCATTTCAAGTTTTAAGAGGACCCCAGTCATACCAAGGGAAATTGCATATCAAATGAAAGTATACTTCACGTTTTAAAAGGACCCCAGTCATATCTCCCAAAGAATTGCAGCAAATGGAGAGAGAAGTGGTAGTTCTTTATAAATAGGTTAGCTAGTTTTCTTGACACTGTCACTGGCCAAAATATTTTGGGAGCTATGATTGTACACCCTTGTGTGAAACCTTCCAAGCCCATGTGTGTAAGCTTGTCTATTGTACAGGTTGTGTGTAGATTTATCTTGCAACAGTATAGTAATCAGAATATTGTTGTGGAATTTACAAAAACAAAAGTAAACCTAGAAAACTTTCTAGCAGTTAATGATTAATAAGTATTCTAAAACTAATTAGGACACTGACTGATTTTGTGGAATTTGCTTGCAAGAGTATCCTTAGCTTGTAAATCTGATTCTGATGGTATTGAATCAGCTGTGAAACTGCAGTGGCTGCTAAAGGAGCATCTTCCTAACTTTGAGAGCATCATAATATTCAGTATGCACATTGGGATAAAATGAATTCAGATTGTAGCATTTTAAATTGTACTGGTTTCAACAAGAGATTGAAACACATGCTTAAACTTCTGCCATGAAAATAAATGAGACTTAAAAGAGTTTCAATGTGGGCATTTTGTTTCAGTTGAACATGTTTTAACAAGCATTTCACTTTAATATTAAAACTCAATGAGACAAGTGTTTTATAGTCCAACAATGAGCAACCAATGGCACTATGTGAGTGTTAGTCTTGTTTCAAAAGCCTTGCTGGAAATCAGATTGGTCTTCTGGCAAAAGAGATGCATTCCTGCCTAGCAGGCTGCAGGATGGGGGAGGGGATCAGGCAGGTAGGGAGAAGAGAAAGGGTGGTGGAGAGAGAGAAGAGGATACAGTAGTCATTGTCAGTTTTGGTCCTGACCACTAAGAGACACTAAGTACCCAAGCATTAGTTCAGTGTTAATGATGTAGAAAAGGTTTACAAGGGTTTTAATCTAATCTAACTATATCTAATAATGTACTTTATGGAACAAGGACTTGTGTTCCGTAAAAAACTATGCATATTGATGGCATTATATAGATTAATATTCATTCTCTTTAAAAGGTGACAAGGTTTATAAGATGCTGTGTATACTACCTCATATCTTGTATCCTCTTCCATGGAATTATTGTTCTTTACGGAGCACCATTAATAGAGTAAGTCTCTTACAATCTCAACTGGTAAATCATAAAGCTAAATGTTTAGAAATTTGAACCGTGATCACTCTGGATTTACAGTGTCTGATATGAGCCTCTAATGGAAAAGGGTAATATGGATTTGCTTTTATATACTTGCATGATTTGTGGTTTTGGGATAATATTAAATATTAATAATGAAGACAAAAGTGATAGGGCCAATCTGTTTAGTGAAGTTAGAGTTGAAGATAAAAAAGTCAAAGTAGCATATAGTTTTGTTTTCCTGGCTTGAAGAATAAATAAAGATGAGAGTTTGCTGGTAAAGTAAAGAGGACACTAATCCTAAGGAAGAATGCATAGTTAAAGTTAGACAAGATAATGAAGAATAAGGTCATTTCAATGACAGCAAAGGTCAGAATAATTAAAACAATGGTCTTTTGAGTGGTAAAGTGTGAGAGTTTTACATTGAGAAAGCAAGAGAAAGAAGAAAAACACCTTCAAATTATGGATCATATGACATTTAGTAAGATTACCATGGACTGCATGTAGCAGCAACCAATCAATTCTGGCCCAAATAGGCTGACTTTATAATACAGGCGTGTGGTGCAAGGAAATGATGGACTAGAAAAAAGAAGTATGTTTAGCAAGGTTGAGGGAAATCAAAGAAGTAGTGAACAGATAACATGGATAGATGTGATCAAAGAGATTACAGGAATGTCCTTGGAAGAGCTACTGGGTATTATTGGAAACAGGTCAAGATAGCAAGTATTTATCTATGCAGTCACCAGGAGTGTAACTTTATTCAGTAATACCTAACTATGATTTGTGGTAGATATGCCAAAATTTTAAATATTTTTAAAGTTATATTTCTACACATACATATTTATTATTCATTACATTTAAATCTCACGTTGCCTCAAGGAACTCAAGATAATTTATACTGGAGTCTCCCGTAATTTTATCTCCAACAACAACCACCCTGAAAGTTGGGTTGCAATGTGAGAGAGTACTTGGCCCAGAGTCAGTCAGGAATTTGACTTTGGCTCCTTTGCTTCAAAATGAAGTATTGATAGCAATATTATTTTTTGTATGAACCTGGCTTATTTTAATATATTATTGCCAAGTTCTTACTGAAGTACTAAAATTGTACTTCAATTGCAGATGGCATTCTGTCTCAGGTTCTACAGATGATCTGAAGTTACTGTTACAAATCTGTCATAATCCATTATAGCATAATGTTTCATTGGCAAAATATAGAAAGATCCTAGAGACTTCTTGAAGTTCGGTGTTCTTAACAAGTCGAACAAATGAATGAATGCATGCATGTATGCATGCATATATAAGTGAAAACAATTAAAGCACATGATGCCACAGGATGTATAATAAATCATAAAATATGTAAAGTGTATATATGCAACATATTATCAAAGCTCTGAGCATTTATATGTCATTTTTAAGCCTGTTTTAGAGAGTTAAGGAAAACGTATTTTAATAGCTGGTGAGAAAACCAAACACAAATGTTATTGAGACCTGATCAGATGAAAACTAGGAAAGCCTAAGGGGAATTTAATCACACTAAATTCCACTTCTGAAGGTTGCTCTGTCTCAAAATGAGTAAATATATTAGCATTACAAGGAAGACTGGCATGACAGGGAGAACACTAGACATGATTTTTTCCCCCAAGCTTCCAGTTTGCTCTGTGTAATATTTATTTATTTATTTACTTGCTTACTTGGGGAGGGTGCATGGGGTTGCGTAAGTGGCCGGCACGGTGCAAGCACAGAAGGGCTGGGGTGGACTTACCTACCCAGTGACTTGTGATCTTCCCTGCTGGCTTCCCCTTTGACTTTCTGGAGAAGCCGGCATGGAAGGTTGCAAATGGTGATCATGTGATTGTGGGGCATTTGGCAACCTTTGTAAGTGGGAACGAGTTGCCAAGCACCCAGATTGTGATCACGTGACTGCGGTGGTGCTGGGATGGCTGCAACTTCGACTGGACGTAAGTTTCCTTCTTCAGCACCATCGTAACTTTGAACAGTCGCTAAACAAATGGTTGTAAGTCAAGGACTACCTGTAGCCAAAACTGGAAACTTGTTTCTAAGCAAATATGATTAGATTGGAGTTCTAGAAATAGTGTACTGTAGTGAAGAAAAGTAAGATTTGAAGTATCCTAAGTTGTGGGATGGTTTTTTTCATAAGTGGTTGTCCAAATGTCAGTGTTGCATCAAGGATCTTAATTTTTGATGGGTTCTGTGGCAATGTGTTCCAAAGATGCTCTTCCTCCAATTTGCTACTGATGATTGCTGTATTACAGCAAAATAATAAAATTAGAAAAGCACTTTTGAGAGTTGTGACAATCACCATGTGGAACTTTTTAGTTTCAGAATTGCGAAAATTCAGTTTTTATATAAGATATATAAACTGCTTCACTCCAGAGTCAGACCCTGTGTTTGGATGTCACATTAAACATTAATCACACATGCCCCAGATCATTAATTCAGGAGGAGATCAGAAGCATTTGCTTTTATTTTGTATTCATTACAGCCTGCTGTGGTGTTCAGATTTGACAAACATGGGTAAATCTTCACTGAGATTTGTTTAGATCTTCATTTTGTATGACAGAGATAGACATCTTTTTCTAGGCCAAAAGCCACAGTTGAACTGGGGGCTGCTTTCCAAACACTAAAAGGTAAGGCCAGAACAAAAACCAAGTTTGATTTCATTTAATTGACATCTTTAACACTAAGCAGCTTTCTCATAAAGCTGTTTATGTACATTAAAATGTTATTTCAAAACTATGTGTTATTCACAAGACCAAATCATATGAGTCAACGACCCCTCAATTTTTTCAGTTGCCAACAGAGAAAATATGATGTCCATCCTTTCACATACATTCTTTGGGGAGCCCAGTAAACTCGAACTAAGATTTTTTGATGAATCAGTTTTAATTTTAAATCCACTGAAGCAAATTTCACATTTTTTAAAATGTGTAACCATTAATATTCCATTACTGAGTGTTCCAATTCTTTAATCCATGAACCATAAATGTCCTTAATGTCAACTTTAAAATAGTCTCTCATTTTTAATATAAAAACGATTTCAAACATCGACTTCATCAAGTATATTTACACCTTGGGTTTCTTGGACACAGCCAAACCATCCAGTCCATATTGACACTTTAAAGCATGCTTGAGTTGATTATATCACCACTCCTGTGAATTAAGGAGAAGTCAAGAAAAATCTTTAAATAATCACTACAAAGTAATTGTATTCCAGATTCTCCCCACAGCTTCCAACAGAACATTTTGCCTCTAATTGACATTTAATTTTAATTAGAATTATATGTCGTTAATATACTATCCAGTCTTTTTTTCATAATTCCCCATCCCTACCTCCCTGGTCACATAAAAGTTATTATTGGCAACAAGTTTTAGAAATGTTTGGGGCTATCCTGTGGTTCAGAGGTCTCAGATTATAATGGCTTTAATTTATGAAACCGATTTCAACAAAGCAGAATGAACATTGATTATGGTTTAAGCATAATAGTATGCTGTGATTAACTGAACTTGAAAGCAAATGTTTCCAGTTTCTTAATAACCTTTCAGGAGGAGAAAAAAGAGGAGTTTGCAAGCCCAGAGAAAGGCTAGGCTCATTCCTACCTCTATAACCACAATTCATTGTGGTGTCTGAACATAAATGCTTTGCAGTTTATCATTCTTACCCTTTCATTGTGTTTATCAAGATAGGCCTTTAAAATACCCTCACTGACTTTTTTTTCTTTTGCATTCCTTCTTTCCAGATCAGTCTTGGAGACCTTCTTATTTGCAGTTCTTTTATCCACCTTTACTACTTTGCCCTGCTTATGTTTGCTGGGGCCAAACATTCAAATATGGCTCAGGGTGTTCAGTAAAAATGGGTAAGTTGCATGCAGCTGAGATTTGCAGTGTCAAAGTTGAGATTAGACACTTCTTTTTTATAAATAATAGTTAAATAATGGCCATATTCTTATCAGAGGCAAGGTATAGAAGACTTCTACATTCTGGCGTAGCAGATCCAAGCAGTAATATAATGCACAACTGCTCAGTGGCTCCTTTTCCTGCCACCAGAAGTAATTACAAGTGTGATTTCTTTTCTCGTTCATTTATCTGAATTAAGATCCCTGCCTTTTTTATCTTAACAAGCTTAAGTTTATTCTTTGCTCCCAATTCTGGATTTAAAAAAAAAAAAACAAGCCAGAGGTTAGGTTCAGATGTCATACTATAAACTACTACTCTGATTTGTGTAATTTGTCCCATGGACAGGAGGCATCAAACTGCAGAATGCAGCTTAGTGGGATATTTGAATTAGGCTTTAGCATTCAAACCTTAAATTGTGATATATAGCAATTATGAACAAATATGCACCATAATTTTTGATTTGAAGTTGGCTTCTTTTCACTAACCATATGTAAGATTAACTGCAATGAATATATCCAGTCGCATGGTCATACTAGAGAGGTGGAGTCCACAAGCTGAGGTTTCCTGCACCATTTCTTCATAATGCTAAACAGTAGCTTCTCATTCTATGCAATTATAGCCAGAAGTGGAAACAAGACTTTGGCTCATAAGCAAACACAGTTAAAATAGCTTTATATAATGCTGGTTAATTCCAGTATGTACTCATTGTTTATTTACTACATTTTGTTTTCCTTGCAAAAAAATCTACTCTTTGAAAAATTGTTCCTAAGAGTTTGGGTATGTATCTTGCATCCTTTCAATAACGTTGTCTTTTGGGGGCAAAATTATTTTAATAATTTTTTGCATGTTTTGTTAAAAACTTCATGTTAAGCATAAACATGCAAAGCCAAGAATGTGCTGAACTATCCCAAATGCTCTGTTCTCAGCAACTTGACATTCAGTTGAAAAGGTCAGATCTCAGTGTAGAAACAGTTTGGTTAAATGAGCCTTGAAATTTGTCTTGTTGGATCTTCTCTGGTAATGTCTTTCATGTACTCAACCCATTTATCTTAAGGCAGCCCATTCCTCCCCTCAATTCACCTGATTAAAATTGAAAAAAGTGGTTGTAAATGCAGGTGGGCCTGAAAGGGCTACATTTTGTTCACATGACCACATGGGTGCTGTAGTGGCACTTCGAGGACTGGTTGTAAGTCCATTCAGTGCCGTCGTAATTTTGAATGGTTGCTGAATGAATGGATGTTAAGCGAGGACTACCTGTATTCACAAACTAAAGAAATAGCTTGGGATATTTGGGATCCAATGGGTCATGACACTGACAAAAGAATGCCAATGCAGGTGTGCAAAAATAATTTATTTTGTTCCTGCCTGTCCTGCAGGCAATAGGTTAGGCAGCATTGACTGAAAAAAGTATTACATAGACTGGGATTTAGAGGTAGACAAATTCTGTTTTTTGAGTTTCAGTGTCTATTTACTCCTGTATTATTGCATAGACCTGGGACACCACTGTGTTAAAACTGAACAGGAGACAAAGTTGATGATTAAAGGAAGAAATGGAATTTTTCACATAAGAAGCTGCAATTTACAGAGTGAGACCATGGGTTTGTCTGTCTTATTGCCTGTCTTTATTTCTGATGGTTGTTCCCTAGTATTTCAAAGAGGAATCTTTCCTAGTCTATCTGGAGGTCCAAAGATTAAACCTAGATTAAAATCAAAATATTTTCATTGTATATATTCTATCATTGAGTTAATATTCCTGTCTCAAATTCGCAGATTTTTGTAGAGGAATAAATAAGTGGTGGAATATATGGATGATGGTAGTGGGAAATGCATTTTGGACTGGAGACTTGTGGGAGAAAATTAATTTAAGGGAGATACTTAGAGCAGGAAGAATGGGTTGACAAAATGAGAGAGAGATAGATGACCATTGAAAGCAAAAGTTAGGCTCCTTTTTGTCTTAGATGCCATTTGCATTATTTATTAATCTCAGTAGTTTGCTACCAGCAAAATCTACATTGCAGCAACAAATAGTGAGTAAAGAGAATGGTTTGGGATTCAGACTTTTTGCTATCTTAGTTAAGTTTTTTCTTGAGTAGGTCCCAGCCATGAACACTCTAGCAATGAATGAAAGTGAATACCTTCCCTATGGATTTGTTTCGTAGTACAAATCTGATTTTTAAAAAAGTTTTAACACTTTAAATATGGAGATTTTATTTTGCTCTTGGTTGATAGGAGGTGCTGCTGTGTGGGGATCAAATCAAAATTGTTTTGTGTGAATAAAGTTGAGAAATGATGCTTTGGCATGTGTCCCTAACCTAGATTACTCCATATAACTTCCATTCCTTCAGTGTAGGCAACATGACCAGTGGTCATAAATGATGGGAATCTCTGGAGGGACTTGGTTTGGAGTGGTCCAATTAAGGAAATGGTTCAGTAGTATTTAAAGGACATTCTCCCTCACTAGCTTTGAAATTCCCAACTGTCCCTAGGAATTTGTATGTTTTGAAAATAAATTTTAATGGCTCCCCATTCTTCCCTTAAAAAAGAAGGAATATAATTTGGATTTATATAGCAGAAATATTATACCACATTAAGAAACCTTTCTGTAAGTCTGTCTTGGGTTGTATGATTGCCTAGCTATGGTTCTGTCTTCAGTAATTCTGCCACCAAGGAGCATGAAACCTATGGCAATATCTCCTATCACCTGTATTCTGGTATCCTGGTGCTGGATTCAGTGTCAGAAAGCTAATAATTGGCTGTCACCAACCCATCGTAAAAATAATTATGAGAAGAGATTGTCAGTATTAATGGAAACAGGAAAAAAAATGCTTTTTTTGTAGCACTGTTCAGTATTTGGGAGAAAATTGCATTCTAAATGAACAAACCTTGGCTGTCTACAGATAGTTGATGATTCTGCTGTGTTTCTGTTTGAATTCTTGTTCATTCTTTTCTCCTACCTTTGCATTAATCAACTACAGCTTCACTCTTGATGTTGTGAGTATTTATAAAAGCTGGACTGGTGCTAAAATTGCAGTATTGCTGCTTATGTTCTTTAGATTTTTAGAGATATGTTTTTTAGATTTCTTTTCATTTTTTTGTCCTGGTAGTCTTCCAAAAGTATCATTTTATCTTGTAATCATGTCCTGATTTTCAGTGAGGTGATAATGGTAATTGACATGTTACCATTACTTTAGAGCGGCAACAAATACTGTCAGCTGTTTTCCTTGAAGTAACAGGCCCACTTCATTTACTTTTGAGAAAATGTCTTCTCTTTTGGGCTGGATACATACAGTTATCAAAGTTTCTTCCTGCCCACCCAGTATGTTTTCCTAACCAACTATTTTCTCAGGAGGGGGTGGAATGAAACTCAACCAATTTTAATTAAAACCCAACTCCTGATGTTAAAGAAACACAAATCCCCTCAGACTTTTGTAGGGAGACATCTGGTTTCAATTCCAGAAAGCAGCAGCTCTGTTGCTTCTTCACATAAGTGCTATTCACAGTTTCCATAACCATCTGACAAGAATATGAATTTCACCTGCATAAAAAGTTAGTGATTTGAATTGGATTCTTTCTGAGTTGTGAATTTAAATTCTCAGTTTATGAGCCTTTTGTTCCCAGCTGAACATAATTGCTAACACAATGGAAGAAATTGCAGTATATTCCAAATGGCTCATGACCAACTCTAAAATTAATTAGTAAAACTTGCTGTGCATGTGGAATCCCTAAATTGCACCAATGCCTCTGAGGATGGGATTTTGGCCCAGTTGACAGATTCTGCTCTAGTACTTTAGCTGAACAGAATATGCGGCCCAGTGTTTATGATGCAGAATTCTTGCAACACAGTTTTCAGCTAAGGCACTTTCTTGACTTTTTCCTTCCCAGAGTTACAAATTATGAACATAAAAGTTGGGCTCACATAGTGATCGATTATGTGCCATCAAGTCAGTGTCAACTCTTAACAACCACATACATTTTCTCCAACTGTCAATCATTTTATATTTTCTATCCATGTGGTTTTCTTGGTAAAAATACAGGAATGGCTTACCATTGCCTTCTCCCACACAATTGGTGAATTGATGTCTTTGGTCGTCACTAAAATGATTATCCATGTCCAGCATTTTCCTATGTGGTTGAGCCTGTAACTTGGTTATGTTGACTGTTGTTGGTTTTATCTCAGCTCCTGTATTTTTTATTTATTGTTTTGCTCTGATGTTTTTATCTTTTTTTTATTCTCTGTTAGCCACCCAGAGTCATATGTTTGAGATGAACAGCCATATAAAATGAATGAATGAATGAATAAATGAATGAATGAATGAATGAATGAATGAATGAATGAATGAATGAATGAATCTCTGCTGCCCAAAATAAGTGCCTGCTTGCTTTAGCTGGGCAGCTAGGATGACCTTCATGCCTTGAGTAACCCTGCTGGCAATATATACTCTTGACATACACTCCCGACCTTCTCCCATCCCTCCCAGGAACACCACCCCCATCACAATGAGGCGACATGGGGGCAGGGGTGTTGGCTTATTTACAGTTCAGTGCATTGTACAAACCCAACAGCTGGCTTTATTCAGTTAACCATGCATTAGTTACCAAGCCAACCTAGCCATAAAGATAAAAAAAATTCTGCCTTCATGGCAATCTCTAGAAGACTTTTCTATAAGATAGTATAACCATCACATCAAGCCAAGACTTAGCATATTGCTCATGCATTCTCTCTTTCTTCCCAAGATGCAGTTCCTTCCCTTTTTTCTCCTTGGGTAAATGCAGCCTATAGGTTTGAACAAAATGGCAGACTGCAGCTTGCCTTAAGCCAAGAAAAAAGGAGATGGGAAAATCAGGAGCCACAGATGGATTATTTTGATGATCAGCAATGTACAAGTACTTTAACAATAAAATGTAATGCCTCATAATTGCATCATATGATTTCTTTTCTGCAGGAGAATCTAATAAAACAGCAGGTGGATATCAAACATTTCTATAAAAAATCAAGATCTTTGAGCATTTTATCCCTTCTTAGAAAAGAATGAGCCACATTGGATAGGTAGAAAATAGTATTTTGTGGGGAAAAAAGACTTCATATTTTAAATTACATAACTCCCACTTGACTCCCTTGCTAGCTCTTCCATTATTTTATTATCAGCATAGAATTAAACTAATTCAGAGTTGGTAGAAAAAGGGGATATTGCAGAAATTTTCCTAATTGAGGGAGATACAAGGTTTTCATGCTGTGGGAGGGAAAACTCATTTCTATAATCAGCAGAAATAAAAGAAGTGCCCCTTAAAGCACTTCAGAGTAGATACTTTACCCAGATTGTATTTTCTCATATGACACATAATTACTGAATTTTACAGTGGGACAGGTTCTTAAATATATTTATTATAAAGAACAAAAAGTAAAACTTTTTTTAAAAAAAATTAGCAGCAAAGCAAATTATAGCCCAGTCTGGAAGCATATAAAGAGTATTTTGTTGAAGCTCAGGTCATAATGCTTAGACTTGTAGAAAACATAACTTATAAATTAACACAACTGGAGAAAGAAAATAGAGGGGTTTTTTTTTTTTTTTTGGTGCAGATTGTCATGACTTAAGAATCCACCTAAAGATTTTCAGAAACTGGTAAAAATGAAATGTAATTTTAAAAATTTCCTTAAAAATTCCTATGGAAAATGTATATACATAAACTACATGAAAATAAAATAAAATTATTGCTAAAAACCTATCAACCCTTTCAAAATAGCGGTGTTTTCATAATTTTTGAACAGCATAAAGAATAGAGCCATGGAACAGTCTACATTCAAAGGGGAAAGTGTGATTTGTATTGCTGCAAAGGCCTAATAGAGAACTGGCTGTTGTGCATAGAAAAAAACAAAATGCTTTGGGATTTTGGGACCACAGTTTGAAAAATAGAGTGGACTCATGTGACAAAGTCCTTCTAATAATCTTTATGCTTTATGAAGTATTCCTAATGGAAAAAGCACTCCCATGAAAATGTGAGATACACATTTTCTATTTTTTTTTTAATAATAAATTAAGGGCAACTATGGTATTCTCCAGAATGTGTAGTTTATAAGTCCTATCATTTGTTTTATTAAGAACTACTAGAAGACATCCCGTTAGAGATGGGCCATGATAGGAGGTCAAAATCTTTAATTTTTAAAATGTCACAATTTTTTTAAAAAGAATAAGAGATGGGAATCTGCAAATGAGCAGCTCATATTTTGTAATATTGCAGTCTTGGATAGGTAAGTCAAAGCTATGGGTGAATAAACAAATCAACCAATGAAGAACACAGAGTTTTAAAGATTAACTTGTTTTTTTTACTCTTTTTTTAGGGCTATGTCCATCTGGGATAACAATCTCCAAATTACCACAATATGCAGTGTGGTGGGAGCATGGCTTGGAGCGTTTCCTATTCCACTGGACTGGGACCGTCCATGGCAGGTTGGTTGCTCTATTTTATAAAAATTGAAACTGTTTGATCAGACCAGGTCCCTCCAGTTGCATGTTGAGTTTGCAAATTATCTGGCTAGTTCCCTTGTATAAGCTTCTGAGCAAAGTGTCAAGTGTCTTTCCCGTTTTGCTTTCTAGCATTTTCTTTTCAGAGACTGGCGGTCTTTAAGATTCTGTTAGCCTGAAAAAGAACCCCTGGTAGATTGTTATTTCCTCCAGAAATTGGCCTAATCCTCATTTTTTCAAGCTTTCTTAAAGGGCTATTACAAATTTTATATTAATGAATTCAACTGTTGCAACCATGGCTGTTGAAGCTGAGTGTAGGACTTCTAAGCAATCTTGTGCTTAAGACACAATGAAGTATAAAAAATATTATGTGGCCATTTAACTCCCTACCTCTGATGCATTTTTTAAAAATTTGGTTTTATTTATTTATTTTTTTATCCTATGAACTACGACTGATATTTATTTTAGCTAGATCTTCTTCAGATGATCAAATTACAACCTGCATTTCAGTTCTGTAGGAACTAGCAGTTTACAATAATCACTTCCAGGCAGGTTACCATAAACAATTCAGAATCAGTTTGAAAAATTGCAATACAAGAAAACACAGCCCAAACCAATTCAATAGCATAAGATCATTCTGGACTGCAAAAAGAAGACAATTAAGCTTGACCCTAAAATAAACTGTCTTAATATGTACCAGCCAGCATGCTGCTTGGGGTTGAGGACAGTAGGTCTGCCAGAGAAGGAAGTTGAACCATTTAAATACCTCCACTGTAAAGGCCCTTGAGAACAACATGGTAGAATGTTTTCTTTAGCAAACTGGAAGTGGATGAAGCTACTTTCTCAATGTGAGTTACATGGTTGTCAGAACACTTTCAGATGTGCTCAGTGCAAAGAAGGCCTTGCTGCTTGCTAATGTACAGTTAATGGCATTTCTCGAGTGCAAGCAGTAGCCAGTCAGCATCCAGCCCATTAATGTCATGGAGGCCATGCACTCTTATGCCATCTGAGAATGTGGCCTGTGGTGTGCTGCTGCCTTCCATTAAAAGCACTTAACAAAATGCATTTGAAATGGCTATTGGCTCCAGATTGATCTTTGAAAAAGCCATAGCTGAGCTACCCAGTGCCGAAAACATGTTTTGCAGTTAAGCATTTTGCCGCTTATAGGAAAAATGAGAAGCTGGCAGGATTGCAGGAAAACAGTACATTCATCTGCCCAAATTACTGTTGGGGAGGGGGAATAAACTGATTCTGTTATTAATGTAAGATGGATTAAAATATTCTCAAAGCAGATATACCCACGACCAGAGGGTAAGGCTATTTGGCATTAAGCATTCTGAAACTTGCTAGATTGAAATGAATGTAGTCTACTGTTAATTATTACCCTTGTACAGTTTTTCTCCTCAGAACTAAATGCAAATGATCTTGCTAGATAATTCAGAAGTAATAAATTGAAGTTTGGAATGTTGGTTTCCTTTTTTTTTTTTTTAAGAAGCAAACATCTAATTATATTCTCACTAGATGCTAGATAGATCTATGATAAATAATATGCATAAAAATATAAAGCAAATTGAGGATAAGCTGGTGGAGGCAACAAGCACAAAAAACCAGGACATTAAGGGGACACCAGTGCCCAACTTCAAGGTGCCATGAATACAGAAGGGAGGGGGGAATCCCAAGAAACAGGGATGAGGTGGGAGTTCCCATTAACAGAAAACCTGCCCCCCCCCCCCCCCCCCCCCGTTTCAGAGGAAATGCTGCAAAGCTGCCTTCACCATCTTTTTTTTCTGACAGGAACTGAGCTGGTATTGGCTCACCTTTCCAAAATTTTACAGGTACCCAGAAGCACGGAGCCAATTTCACACCAGCAGAGAGTTTGAGGGCAAAGAGGCCTCTGTTGAAGCAAGAGGTCTTTAAACAAGCTGATTGGGGTATCATCTTTCATGCATCAGAGCTAAATTTGTGGGTGAAATGGGTTTTAGGTCATGAAATCCTACACAAGAATACCTGATAGTATTTAAGATACCTCTAGATTCCTGGAAGTTTTAGAAAGCATCCTGGCAGTAATATTTTGTTTTTCCATAATTTCTCCTCTCAGAAGCCATTGGAAATAGCTAGGCACATACCAGCAAATTTAATTATAGGTGTGGTAGGTTATGAATTGGCAGAGCTTTCAAATTCACCAACAGGCTTTATTTTATTTTATTATTCTCTTAATAAGGGACATTGAATGAAAGTATGAATGAATGAATTTTATTGTTGCAAAAGCAGCTTATAAATGAGCCTTTACCTCAAAACTGTACCAAATAGATGAGCCCCTGGAATGAAAGAGAGTTTCTGCTGGAAAAACAGGGCTAAAGAAATAATCAACTGGTCTTTTATATTCTTTTAAGAACCAGTGTGCTTCCCAAAAAAGTAGAGAATTGACTCATACAAAAAGGTATATTTTTACCAGTGAAAGTATAGTGTTGGATGTCACAACCTACTGTATCATTTAACAGCATATCCTGTGCAGAAATCTGCAAAACCTATACAGAGTCCAGGTACTTGGTGCTGCTTCTGGGCAACAATTAGAAAGGAAGGCAAAATGATCCTCTTGGTGTGCATTTTGAGAGCTTCTGAAATCTTGAAAGTTGCAGCTCCTGGATTGTACAGTAATAATATGCATATATCCAAGTAGCCCTTCTGGTTCTTTGGATTTGCCTTAAGTTAGTGCAGAAGTAAAGTCTGTTATCTTTTTTGTCAAAACTTATTTCCAGAGATCATAGCACTGCTCTAAAACTATTTTTGCAATATCCGTAAGAGAAGTGGTGGACTCTGGGGCTTACAATGCCTCTGACATTTTTAATAAAGAAAAGGTGTGGGAGAATGGAAAAGTGATGACTGCACAGTATGAGAAGCAGAATGCTTACCGAAGGAGTTATTTTTGTATTTCTAGTTTGGAAAATGATTTTTGCAGCAGAGGCATTTGGCATGATAGAGTTTTAAAAAATAGTGAGTTGTAGTAGCAAAAATCCAAAATTAATTGAGGAGAAATTATCAAGATTCTCAGCTTTGGATGTTTCTCATGTAATTGGTCTGTACTGGTAGTGCTAACTTCTGTAAATCAGTACCTGGTTAAGGAAGTCTTGTATCTAAGTGATAGAAAGCGAGCCAAAGGATACTGTGCAGCCCTCTTCTCCCATGGCCATATTTTCTTTCCTGTCCTAATTGGAAAAAACCTGCAGCCAACATAACTATATTTCCAATTTAACTAGGCTTTGGTCCCTGAAGAATCATGGTTATGCAAGGAACAAGGAACAGCCTTTAGCAGTATTAATCTCATTTATTACTGAGTTGTTAGGAAATCTGTTCTGTACCTTTGTGATAGACTTATGAGAAGGAAGATGTAATTAAGGTGATAACTAGGAACAGAGCAAACCAATGACCTTTGTAAGAGTAGTTGATCAGGTTCAAATATGCTGGGCATAAAGGGATAGAATTATACAAGTTTTTCATACAAAGACTAGTACACCATTGCCTAGATTATTTTTATTATTGTTTAATGTCTGGTCAATTCCTGGTGAAATTTAATTTATTTTGAATGAAAATGTCCATTGGAAATTCAGCCTTCACCAGGCCAAATGCAGTATGTTAGCACTAAATATACACTATTTAACATTTTGCAAAAAATATGCAATGCCATGTTACTGAACATGAATAAGCAGATCTTTGGTTTGAAAAGCAGGCATGACATACTGAAATGGTGACCTTTCTCAGGCTGTAAATAAAAGGCTGAAGCAAGGTCAATAAAAGAGTCCCTAAGGCACCTCATGAACATATTACTATCGTCTTGACTACTCTTCTAAAGACCTCCAAGTAATGCTATATAACACTAAATGCACATTTAGTGATATGAAGATTAAGCACAAAAGATCAAATCATATTACAAACAACAAAGAAATTGGTTTGATGAATTATGAGTAATATGAAAAAAATAATGGCTAGGAGAAAATGTGGAACAGTAAGTTGGCTCTTTTTCCTTCCTGTTCTCTTCAAACTTAGTTCTGGAATAGCCTTCAACCACCTGGATCTCTTCATGTGGGATAGGATGATATCTCAGAGGTCTGCCAATTGTGTTTCCAAAACACTAGTAAAGGAAGCTGTTCTAGAATTTGTGTGTGTGCATGCTTTTTGCAAGCCAGAGACAGGAGCTAAATGCCACCCAGACAGAGACACAGACACTTAGTTTAGCATTATATTGCCTGGATTACATTTCATATGGTGTCCAGGAGATGAGTGAAAAACAAGATGAAGGACAGGGGATTGTAAATTGTGCCTTTCATAAAGGTTAAGGAAATACAGTGTATACCTACCTTAGAATAGCAAAAGGCACTGTAAGGGTAGCCTGAACCTATAGCATTCTATGAAAGAGTAGAGATAAGCTGCAACACAGTGTTTTCCTTCATTTAAATAAAAAGTTGACCTCTGCTGTGTTATCTGGGCCAACAAGTTTCAGAACTGGAGTCAGTTCATTAATCAAATAATATAATCTTTAATTTTGGCTAAATATTTAAAAGTCTGTATCAAAATAAACCTTGGTATCAAGAAAGCTTTCTCAACCCTTTTACTTGAGTAAAGGGTGGTTCAAATAAGTTAAGGCCTATGGATTGGAATAGCAGTGCTCTGCTTCACATTTCTGGTTTGCCTAACTGGGCATTGCCTTAGATATATGTATTATAAATTACATTCTAGTAAATACTTGTCTGTATGAACCCCCAAGCAGATAGATCAGCTTTCCCAGCCTGGATGTACAGTACTTTTGATGTACTTGATTGCCAAAGGCAGAATTCCTAGTCATACTGGCTGAGAACCATGAGAGTTATTGTCCTAATGTATGTAATTGCAGATTATTACATGAAAATAGTTGAAAGACGAGTTCTACAGGTCAGGCCCACTGATGTACAACAACAGTCATCAGATGCAGGAATTATGGGGTGATTGTCGAGAATATCTGTGCATACTTTAACACCACAGAAATAGAATGGATCATTGTACATCAATTCATATTAAGAACACAGAGTGATAACTTTTAGATTGGAGCAGATAACGGTAACTGCTGCAAGGTTATATCTGCAAGTCTGAAAGTGAGAGCAACACATTCCCAGATCTTCAAGCCAGATTATTTACAGTGTGTGTACATGCAGGAGCTATGTGGTAACACAAAGCTGGTTGTTGCCACAAGTTCATCATTCTGTGAATCATTTTAGAGTAGCTAGCTTAGAGCAGAATGGCTGTGGATCATGGCAAGGAAGGCTATTGTGCCAGCAGTTTGCATTCATGGGTTACAAGTCACTTTGCTAAGAGATGCAAACTCAGCAGAGTGGAAATAAATGTGGGCTTTGTTAAGAAAGAAGTAGCCCTATTCAGTGGCTCTCATGTATAAGCTTTATTTGTGAGGAGTTGGAGGTGGGATGAATGAACTCTTCCTCCCTTCCTCTCTTCCCCATCCTCACTGCTTTCTATGTGTGAATGGCAGCTGTACAGCAAGACTCTTCTCTGAGTTACAGAATCTTTGAACAATTGGCTTCAATGTGGAGGAAGCCACAAGAGCATGAGGGAGGAGGAGAACTAACTAGTCCCCCTTCCTCTTTTTTCTCACATGCAGAGCTCAGACAAAAGGGGAAGTACTGAACAGAGCTAATGCCTCTTAATGTGCTTTCAATGTCTCTTATCTACATTTGTGCAAATATTCCCATCTGCGATTAATTTTCTCTGTTATAACAAAATTGGGGTAATTAGGCAGCTCCAAACTAATGTTCTTAAAAGTATTTACTGAAATGTCTTTATTTTATATTTATAGTTTGTAAATTTCAAATCTGAAAGCTCCTTAATAAACTCTATAATTATTTTTAAAATTTAAATCATTCTCAATATGCCTTAACAATGAATTTGCAAGGGCAGGATATAACTATCAAAATGCAGTCCTGTTGAACCTCAACTTATCCATTTCCTCTGTGCCAGCAAACCCCTCCCTCCTGCCATTGCTAAGCAGCAAAAATGAAAAAGGGAAACTCCTCCTTGGAGCTACATATAAAATTCCTCTTTTTATAACTCCACCCATGTTAAGCAGCTAACACTTCCTGTCTTGCCCAATAAACATAGCTTGAACCGAATTTCACTTAAAGAGAGAAGAATGATGATCAAAATGATGCTCTGTCCAATTAAGGAACTCATCTGATTGCCTATCCATTGGAATTCAAAGCAGCATTCATTTGCACTGCATTCATTTTTATTACACTGTGACATTTAGTGAATTAATCAGTAAAACTAATTAAAACTATTGTATTGGCTAAAAAGGTGCCCTGCATAATTGGTCAGCTTTTTTTAATCTTAATTTTTGTGTGTATATATTGATAAAAACTTTAGGAAGCAGGCACTATCTTGGAAGAGGCAATCTTCCCCATCCCCCCCCCCCCCCATTTTCTGAAGCTTCCTCTTCTAAGATATGATATGATGTACATTATCTGAAAATAACAAGTATGCTTTCCCTCTCTGTGAAGTTATTTTAATTCAGATACAATTTCAGTTGATCAATCAGTTGATTTAATTAGATCTCTGACTGATTGGTAGCCAGAGTTGTTGCTTACAAGTGACATAGTATCTTTATTTTGTTCTGAATGGATCTGGCTAGCAACTTCTGATTTCACCCATCACAAACAGATCTTGGAGTATAGTTGCAAGGCTTGAATTCAGTTAGTGGCGCATAAACAGGATTGTGCTGTCATGTTTAATACTTCAGCTGTTTAATACTGACTAGGGAATTCCACATAAATATCTGGCACTGCTCCCAGAATTTTCATCCTTACATGTTTCACTTCTTGGCTGAACACACAGAAATATTGGGATATTAACTGCAGCTCCACGTTGCCTGTACAACTTGGAATTCCAAGGGCAGGTATAACACATAAGCAGCAAATATATTTCAGGAACTGCCAATTAATTTCATTTGAGAACAGCACTGAGAGGGAGGAGGGAGGGTTAAAAAAGAGAGAGCAACAGTTTTGCAAAGGCTGGATCTAGTTCCAGCCATGGGAGCCATTCTCTAAACCAATTTCTGCTCAGATTTCTCTTGCTGGTCAAAAGGGGGCATTCCTGTGCAGAACCCAGTACCCATTCCCCTAATATTCCAGAACAGAAGCAGCTAAGAGGACTGTAGGAAAAGTGGTGAATCAGGAAAGACCATCAGTTCCTCCATTTTATTACAGGGACTCTTCTCCTGGATCAGCAGTCTCCAGTGATGGAGAACCTTCTATCCACAGAAGACAGATGCTCAGATCCAATTCAATACGCTTTCTAGCATGATAGCAGAACTTTACCTCACAAATATTCATTGCTACTGCTGGCAGAGAAAGGTCATTGCATGAAGCAGTCATTATCACGTGTGCCCCTGCCCTTCCCTCTGGTTTATGGGCTCCTTTAATATGTTTCATTCAGTTGTGCTTCAATATCAAATGTGTTATCACAGCTACCTAGGACTGAAAGAATGCAGTAGGGAAGGGAGAGGGAGAAGCAATACAGACAGTTTAACCATCCATGCTTTAAAAAATTAGCAACTTAACTGGAAAATAAGAATACATCAACTGCTCTGACCACAGATGCACCACACATTTCTTACCTGGTTCTGATCAAGCATCATATGCAATAGCCAGCAGCTAGTTACACTTTAATGCACATGAGTTTAAAAACTGTACAATTGTTTGTATTCATAACAAATGCTTGATGGCTATTACCATTTTTGGCATTCTCTGTAAAAGCATGTCAAGCTTTGCAAAGGATTCTGTACCCCCTTTTGGTTTCTTTCAGTTATAACAAAAACTTGTGCTCATTAAAGTACACCCTTTTCTTCTTCTAATGCAGCATTTTCCTCTTTCAGGTGTGGCCCATTTCCTGTTCACTGGGAGCCACCTTTGGCTATGTGGCCGGTCTCCTTATTGCATCTTTGTGGATATACTGGAATAGGAAGCAGCTTACATACAAAAGCAGATAACTGGCACGAAGAGGAAAGGCATTTTGATTGTGTGATTCCATGAAGACCACACAGGGGTATGGTCAAAGCTAGAGGCTTTCCAGATCTTTTCAGACCATTCTTGGGCTTTGCTCCTTTTTTACAGCATGGTCGAGATGCAGTGGCAATGTGATCATACATTTGTTGTGTGTCCTAAATTACGTTACCCCTGAGAGATTGTACATTCCTTCCCATCTGAATAAAATCTTCGCAGTAGATGGTGCCTACTTCTTCACACGTTTGTGATCTTCTCCCTCCCCCTCTGGGTTTCACCAAATGCCAGTTCCTAAAATCAGCTTCCCTGTCCATCAGTGGATCTCTTAATAAGGTGTTGCTGTCTTGAAGTGTATATTTGCACAGTGTCAGAAGTTTCACAGTACGCGTGGCCATTGTCCCAGCAGCTTTCATGTGATCAGGCAGCAATTAATGCATCTTGAGCCTATTCTCTTTTTCATTGTGTGTTTCTTTGGAGTTAGAATGGCTATAATGGCTTCATCAAAAACAGTCTTCAATCCTTTCTGCGTTAAAGCTGAGCACTCCACATAGCAATAGGCTCCTATCTGTCAAGAAAACAAATGCATTTAATAGCTACACAGACAGCGGCCACCTTCTCAGGGGGCTTTCATTTTTATTGAAACATCAATGTTTGTTTTTTGTTTTGTCTTTGCCCTGAGACCTTCCAGAAAAAGAAGTTATTCAAGTTTGTCTTTTGGCGACAGATTTAGAATTCTTTTCACTACATTCAGGGTTTGAAAGAAAAACATTAAATACATTGGAGTTTTCAGTTTGTTTTACTATTGGCAGTATATTTGTACCTGAGGCATTTTAGGAAGGTGTAAAGAGCAAATGAAGTGTATGGATATTTAACATATTCACAGAGATTACCATCAAGCAGAAAATTGTCTATACCCAAATACATTATCACACCTGATATAATATTATACTTCAAACGCTTAAAAATTCAGGTGATTATTTTAATTTTCTCAACTCATACTCTCACTGAGTTCTATTGCCTTTCATTCAAGTAAGTTATCTTTTAATTATTGAAAAGTACTAAATGAACTTTCCTACTTAGCAGTGTTTAATATTATGTTTTATTCATGAACAAAACAGCCATATTAACAGGTAAGATTATATAGTGCTTAATTTTTACATAGCTGCCTTTAAATGCAGTACCAACATCTGCATTCTTGCTGTTCCTTTCTCACTGAAGGAGACTAAAAGTGGCACTGGCCCATTTGAAAAACGGAGCCACACTCAGTTCATTCCCTGAGACTGTGGGCAGAGCTGGAATTTTGGGAGCGCATCCTGCCCATGCTCATGGATACTGGCAGCTGGCCAGGCAGCAAGTTTCAGGCCTGGAAAGAAGTCACATACTGAGGAAAATGGTGGGCAAATGCAATATTGAATTTTAGGGATAATTTAGTATAAGAAAAGTGAAGGCAGAACCAAGATGCAGAAAAATGCAGTGTTTGTAATTAGTAGAGCTGAAGAAAGATGCCTGAATACAAATCCTCCACACCAGCCTTCCTATGGCCCCTCACTGTCTACAGTTATTGATGGGAGGTATAGTCTTAACATATCTGGAGGGCATTAGGTTAGGGAAGAATTGCTGTTATACAGTTATCTGGGACTAACTGAATTAAATGGCAATTGTTTTTCCCCCCATACTTTTCTTCAACTCTTTTTTTTTTTTTTACTATCAACGCTACACTGATGTTTGCTGATTTTATATTTTATATTTTTATTTACTTGTTAGAGTTATATCCTCCAAGAATTCAAAGGGATTTACATGGAGATCTCCTTTCGTGTTGCCATGAAACAGCAACTTTCAAAGTACAGGTAGTCCTTGGTTTATGACAGCAATCCTGGCAGTCCCGGTTGCTGTCGTAACCACAAGATGTGCGGGTCATTAAGCAGGAAGGGGTGGGGTGTGCACTACATAGCAGGCCAGGTAAGGAGTATGTGTGGGGGGGTGCATGAGGGGTGTGCTATGTAACAGGCAGGCGCTATGGAGTGCAGATGTGCTACAGAGTACGAGATCCCTGGGCTCTGTAGCGGGCTCCTTGGGAGAAAACGGCAGAAGCAACTTACTGGGGTGACTTGCAATCTTCCTTGCTGGCTTCTCCATTGGCCTTGCATGTGAGAAGCCAGCAGGGAAAGTCACAAATGGCGATCATGTGATGTGGCACACTGTGACACTGTAATCACAAGCCAGGTGCCTGAGCACCCACATCGCAATCATGTGACCAGGGTATGCTGTGATGGCTAGAACTTTGAGGATTGGTGATAAGTCCATTTTTTCAGTGCCACCATAACTGAGCAGTTGCTGAATGAATGGATGTAAGGCAAGGACTACCTGTAGGTTGGGCTGACAGTCCTTGCAGATCCTTTTGTATGGACATTGCAAGTCTTTTCATATAGAAAGATAAAATAAAGGTAGGGGAAATTCAGCACACGTAGTGCCAAACAAGATTTGAACTCTTAAATATCCAGCTTACCTCTTTTGCTAACTTCTGGCCCTGCTCCATAGATATTGGCTTTTCTTTCATGTCATTTAGCCTTGCTAATGTTTTAGGATCATCACGAAGATCGATCTGTTAGGAAAGTTACAGTAGATGTGTATACTTCCTTCTGCATGATTCAAATCAAACTTTACATCACAGACTTTATTAAAAAACAGAATTAGCTCCCAAGTTAACCATCCTAATGTCTCGCTGAACACCTTGGAATTTAAATTAGGCATAATTAATATTGAAACTTAACTGCAGCTAACTCAGGCTAATTCAATCTATAACCTTCACTTTAATTGGAATCTTAAGCCTATTTCCATAAGGCACACTGTGGTTCAAATGAACTGTGTGCAAATGTAGGAGGCCCCATGACATTTCCAAAGAATGACCTCAAAGCATATTGTAGCCACCTCCTTTAAACTAAGCAGCCTGGAATCTAGACTATTGATCTCTAATCTCTTCTTCCTCCATCAGATATGCTGAACTAAAATTCCCAAAATTGTAGTTCAGCATACAGGAAGCCAATAATTTGAAGATGAGAGGCAGGGATTGCTTAATCTTCCCACTTACTTACTTTCTTCTGCTGACTCAGACCAGAAATCAATTAAGAAGAAGAAGCTTGGAGGAAATTTGCAGAAGAAAATAGGTATCTGGAAGAAAGGCTAAATGTCCCCCAACCCATTCTTTGTTATTTGTACATTCATTCATTTATTCCATTTAGGCACCACCCCAACTACAGAGAAGATAACAGATGTACAATTTACATTAGAAAAAAGTATACAAGATGGCAAATCCATCCAATGACACAAAACATATACCACACGCCCAGCAAGGGGGTCCATCCACCATAGGCCAGAGCCTGGGAGAAGAGCCAGGTTTTCAAGGCCTCCAGAGCACCATCTGGGTAGGAGCTTGAAAGTGTCTCTGCATGATTACTGGTAAACTGGTGCTTGCGAAACAATTATTTCATAGACACAACTACTCTGTGCAGTTTCAGAATGAGTTCTGGACCTTTATGACTCCATAGATTCAGTTGTTGAGAGTCAAGCCAATTTATTTCTGGCTCAGCTGTGATGTACTTGAAGCCATAGTAAAACTTGTCTTTTCTTAGAGTTGTTGCAGCTCTATGGAGCTAGTTTGTTTCTATATTTGCGAACTCACCACTGCTGATTCTAGCAGGTCTTTCAAGGTAAGAGTGGTTTGATGACTTTGCAGCCAACTCATTCATAGAAGTCATTCAGAGATTTTTGCATAGAGACAAATGGATAGATGGGGGATGGGGAATACAACAATTTTTACATTTCCTTAGTGCAGAATAGGGATTAGGGGATTTCCAGCCTTCTAGCATCAGCGGCAGGGCAGTAAATACATGAAAATCTTGCTCATTGTTATTAGTGTATGAAGTCTACCTGCTTTTCAGGGATAAGGGAATAGGAGTACTGTTGATGTGTAGCTCTGTCTTGAATATCAGAATTTCATGGTTAACTTTTCAACATGAAAAAAGAAGGAAACAGTAAGATGCATAAATTGTGAATAAAAATGGTAAAAAAGCAGGGTCTGACTGCAGTAGTATATATGTGGGACTGTGTTTGGGATGTTTCAAAAGGAGGAAGGTACTTTCTTACTGACAAAGTACCCCCACATTTCTATTTGGAAAGCCAGCGGTGAGCACTGAGCCCAGAAACTGCCACAGCCACAGGGGTAAAAATGGATGAACCAATTCTTCCCACCCAGAGGATACACAGAGATGCGTATCTAAGTATATATTTATCAGCAAAGGAGAGACTTAATGACCACAAGACTCTTCTTTCCATCCAGCTGCAGCATGTGATACCCACGCTTGTCTGAATCATCTGTTTGGATCTTATAACTGCTGCTTTATTGTTAATGAGCAAACACCCTTTTTGTTCATAAGCAGAGCACATCAAGATGTAGAGCTTTGCTTTCAATTTAAATGCTGAAAGAAGTTTTAAAAATTCATAAAGAGGACAAAGGGGGGGGGGTATTCTCAAAGGACTTGGTTCCCTAACACGAACAACAAAAGTAGACTGAGATGCAGTTTTGCTCACTCTCTTCATTGGGACAGTTTCTCCATTCCATAGTTAATCTTTCAAGGCCTGTTTACAACTAATGGTGTTAATCACAGAAGGACTAGAGGGCTCCAGTTGTCCCTTCTGGCTCTAAAATTAGATTGCTTTGGATGCATTTCTTGTTATTTTAGTTGCAAACTAGAAATATAAGCCTACATGCTTGGAGAGAGCAAGGGGTGAAGGAGCTGGTTGCTTGATCTGGAAAGGGGGAGAAGCTAGATTTATGTGACAAAGAGGAAATTATAACTATTTGGACTTCATTTCAATTGTAAATGGTACCTATCAGGTTAAGCCAAAGATTTCATGGGAAAGGGTGAGTTTTGAAAAGACTTTTCAGGTAAAAATAATGATGGCACTATTCTGAGAAGGGCATTGTGGCATAAGAAATAATTAGAATGGGAAAGGTGAGGCAGTAGAGTTAGAAAGGTGAAGATCACAGGAAAGAACATGCCAATGATTTTTAAAGGTTCTGAGAACATTTCAGTGGCAAAGATAATTGGTGCATGTGCTTTTTGTAAATGAGGAAGAAAATATCTGTTGCTCTTTCCATGGCACATTCTTACCAAAAGAAATAGTCATAAATATAGATATGATATTCAATCTACGTACCTGGGTTCCAACCAATAAATAAGGTACATTTGGTGCATATTCTTTCAGTTCTGGTACCCATTCCTCTTTCACATTCTGAAAAGAAGCCGGATTTACCACAGAGAAACAGATGAGGAAAACATCAGTCATGGGGTATGACAGCGGCCTGAGGCGATCATAGTCTTCCTGAAGACAGACATTTATATATACACGTATTACTTTTCACTAAAAACTTGAATTTTGATCAGTCATTTCTAATGGATACACACATTGGTGTTTCTAAGCAATCACTGTCTCAGTATTTTCATGCTGTATAAACAGAGTTAAAAGCTTCTTCCAATCTATTGCACATTATGCTTTTCCCCTACTTTTGGTATATTCAGATGATAGTACAAAAACTAGATGATGATACTACAAAACCAGACAGTGATCTTCCCTATCAGCTGCTACAGTATCTGGAATAATGGATATATTTTTAAGAATTACTTCATGCGCGCGCGCGCACGCACGCGCGCGCACACACACACACACACACACAAACAAACAAACAAACAAACAAATAAATAAATAAATAAATAAATAAATAAATAAATAAAACCCCTTATTTTTCAAGACATTAAGCCAAGCTGCAGTTATTGGCTGATTTTAACATTTTCGTGGATAGTGTCTGAAAGAACAAAAAATGGAACTGAACTACTTGCTTCCTTGGTGAGGTCCTCACCAAAATATTTTAAGAGCATTTTTTTCTCTTTTTGATTGGCATTGGCCAATCAGACCCAACAGAAAGTCCACCTATAGGATTCAAGCACAACAGGCCCTCTCCTTATATTCCTTAGCAGTGGATACCCAGGACTTGCTGTCTCTGATCTGGGAAACAGCCTAAAACAGCTGTCACAATGGCTGTCTTCAACCCCCATTACTTTATTTAATCCCTTTTTGAAGTGGTCCAGGTTAGCAGCTACTACAACGTCTCATGATAACTGTTTGAATATCTGTTATCATATATCTGTCTTGAATGTTACATTATTCAACTTCCTTGCAAGGGACTGGGTATTCTTATTACACGGGATAAAAACTACTCCCTGTCCAATTTTTCAGTTCCATTCATAATCTTATACATCTCTACCACATGGTATCTTGAACACTGTAGTCTTGGCTCACTGGAATCACCCTCCCCTTTCACATGTTGCTTCCATTACTACCTCTCTGTAGCTCTAGAGAAGACATACAAGGTATGTTGTAAGTTTTATTACTAATTAATTTGATAAGGATGGAATTTGCCTTTTTCACAGCAGCTGTATGTTAACCTCTCTATCGTGGAGTCCTTGGTGCTCTCTGAGCTTGGTTGTTTGCTTGCAGACATTTCATTACCCAACTAGGTAACATCATCAGTGCAATGTTATCTGGTTGGGTAATGAAACATCTGCAAGCAAACAACCTAGCTCAGAGAGCACCAGTGACTCCACAGTTCAACCCTGAGCTACATATATTCTCTTCTATTGGAACCTCTCTACCATAACTCTTCCATGTTCAATCAATTCCAGTTCAGACTCTAGTAGCATATACATGAAGTTAAGATTTTTTTGTCTTAATACGTATCATTTGCTCACACTGACATTTGACATTTTAAAGCCCAGTGTGCAGAGATCCTTTGAGAACTTTTCTGTATCCCCTTTTTGTTAACTACTCAAAATAATCTGATGTTATCCATTATCTGTACAGCCTCACTGTTCATTCCTAATTCTAGATTATTCTTCAATATGTTAAAAATAGTGGCCCCAGAACAGATTCTTGGGGAATCCCACTGTTTACAGTCCTACATATAAGAATAAATTCCTACTTTTTTTTCCAGCATTTCCCCAATGAAGTAGCACTATGGCATAGACAGCACACTGCCATAACCATGTATTTTACCTTACTAATTATTAATGAGAGAGAGAGAGAGAGAGAAAGTCCCTGCTCCCAGTCTTTGGAACATGTACTTCTAAAGCTAAGATTACCAGTGCATCATAATGAACCTCAATTTTGGATGTCCTAGCTTAAAATAATTAAATAAAACTAGTAAGAGTAATGAGACCTGTGATTAAGCATAGCAAGAATGAAATATGTTATAAAGAAAATCTTTATGAGGTTTTTCATCTTAGATTTTGTTTTAAAAAATCACAGAGAAAAATATATAAAATCTGAAGCTGATAAAAGCACATACTTCATTTCTCTCAAAATACAATACTTTCAAGATCATCCAATGAATCAGTCAAAAACTGAACAAGACTTCAAAGAAAGCAAAAATTCACACAACACAATTAACCTATGAACTTTACTGTTACTGGATGTGGTGAAAGCTACTAGCAGTTTAAAAATTCATTAGATCAATTCATGGAGACTACTAGCCATAAACAAACAAAAAATGCAACCTTCATGTACAAAAGACAGCTAACCTCTGACTTGTGACAAACAAGCCACCTGGGACATTGCAATTTTTATGTTTGTAAGCCTAGCTTTCCAGTCGTCATATCCAGGAAAACATGATCTTTTCCGGATGGAGAACACAGCAAAATCTGAAAGTAACCCCATAGCTGTAAATTAAATATGTTTGGAAATGTACTGTCTTCAAGCTGCTGTGAGACTGAAGATAAAATCATTTTTAAGGATCTAAAAGTCTTTTAAGTGACCTCATTGCTCAAGATACACACTGGAGCAGCCTTCTGTATGTATTGGAATTCAGTTCCAATAATACCCAGAGCATCATGGCTACACTGGGATTGGTCCAACATATCTGGACGACAGAAGGTTAGGGAAGGCTAGTATGCAGACATTACAGTACTTTTATCCCTCTACCAATTATTTGAAAATGTACAGTACTGTGCAAAAGTTTTAGGCAGGTGTGAAAAAATGCTGTAAAGTAAGAATGCTTTCAAAAATATATATTGTAATTGTTTATCAATTTACAAAATGCAAAGTGAGCAAACAGAAGAACAATCTAAATCAAATCAATATTTGGTGTGTCTATCCTTTGGCTTCAAACCAGCATCAATTCTTATACTTGCACACTTTGTACACTTGCACAAAGTCAGGGATCTTGTAGGATTAGAGTCAGGTGTATGATTAACCAATTATACCAAGCAAGTGCTAATAATCATCAATTTCATATATAGATTGAAACACAGTCATTAACTGAAATAGAAACAGCTGTGTAGGAGGCTTAAAACTGGGTGAGGAATAGCCAAACTCTGCTACTAAGGTGAGGTGGTGAAAGACAGTTTCATGTCACAGGTCATACACCATGGCAAGACTGAGCACAGCAACAAGACACAAGGTAAGTTATACTGCATCAGCAAGGTCTCTCCCAGGCAAAAATTTCAAAGCAGACTGGGGTTTCAAGATGTGCTGTTCAAGCTCTTTTGAAGAAGCACAAAGAAACTGGCAACGTTGAGGACCATAGACGCAGTGGTCAGCCAAGGAAACTCAATGCAGCAGATGAAAGACACATCATGCTTACTTCCCTTTGACATCAGAAGATGTCCAGCAGTGCCATCAGCAGAGAACTGATGGAAACCAGTGGGACCCAGGTACACCCATCTACTGTCCAAAGGAGTCTGGCCAGAAGTGGTCTTCACGGAAGAATTGCGGCCAAAGAGCCATACTTCCGACATGGAAACAAGGCTAAGTGACTCAACTATGCACAAAAACATAGGAACTGGGGTGCAGAAAAATGGCAGCAGGTGCTCTGGACTGATGAGTCAAAATTTGAAATATTTGGCTGTAGCAGGAGGCAGTTTGTTCACTGAAGGGCTGGAGAGCAGTACAATAATGAGTGTCTGCAGGCAACAGTGAAGCATGGTGGAGGTTCCTTGCAAGTTTGGGGCTGCATTTCTGCAAATGGAATTGGAGATTTGGTCAGGATCAATGGTGTCCTCAATGCTGAGAAATACAGGCAGATACTTATCCATCATGCCATACCATCAGGGAGGTACGTGACTGGCCCCAAATTTATTCTGCAGCAGGACAACGACCCCAAACATACAGCCAATGTCATTAAGAACTATCTTCAGCATAAAGAAGAACAAGGAGTCCTGGGAGTGATGGTTTTGCCCCACAGAGCCCTGATCTCAACATCATCGAGTCTGTCTGGGATTACATGAAGAGACAGAAGGATTTGAGGCAACCTACATCCACAGGAGATTTGTGGTTAGTTCTCCAAGATGTTTGGAACAGCCTACCTGCCGAGTTCCTTCAAAACTGTGTGCAAATGTACCTAGAAGAATTGACACTGTTTTGAAGGCAAAGGGTAGTCACACCAAATATTGATTTGATTTGGATTTCTCTTCTGTTCACTCACTTTGCATTTTGTAAATTGATAAACATAAACAATTACAATATATATTTTTGAAAGCATTCTTACTTTACAGCATTTTTTCACACCTGCCTAAAACTTTTGCACAGTACTGTAATGTCTAGACAGGACAATAGGATACCTTGACAGGTAAATGTAGACATGAGAAAGGCTATCCCCTTTAAATATGCTTTAATTCTCTGAAAAATATGATTGGGTAGACACGCTAATCTAAGTCATAATGCAATTTGTTTAGTTTTGCTTTGGCGTGATGCGTACATGGGTTTAGTGAATAAACTGTTGTTTATTTTAGGGCAGCAAACCTCAGATTAAACCCAGTTTGTTACTGACTTGTTGAATGCAACTATAATTTTAACTGATGTTTGAATAAGGATACAGGACTTTTTTGTGGTTTCTTAGCTTATTTCTAGTTGTCTTTTGTTACTGACAGTACTGCAACATTTTAAAAAGTATGGATTTCAATGTTAAGGGCATATGCCAGTTTGCAGCACATTCTGGAACTGTGAATTGTGCATCAGTTAAAGTTGCAAGGTGTTTCAAATAGGCATTTCCTGTATCCCTACCTCAGGAAGCACAAGCCTGGGCTCCTCTTTCAGATGCTGTACTGAACACCAGTAGAGCATCTGAAAGAACACACCTTCTGCTTCCTATCAACCCGTGTATCAAAGATGCAAGAGACAGAACTGTGTATAATTGCAGTCAATACAAACAACTTTAGCAACATAAATACTGAAACTTTAGACACATTACTGAACTCATTAAAAATAATAATTTATGGACTAAGAATACCATTTAACAAACCTACTGCAGACAATAACTTATTCTCTAGTTAAGATTAATCACTGTGGTCAGCCCCCAAAGACTTTATATAGCATTTGGGCCTTATATTGAATTCTCAGGATACTTCTACCGCAGACAAGAGGACAAAAGTTATTCATCTATTGTTCAAGGCATGATATTTACTGGAACCATCTGGAGAATAGTTCATGGCCAGTGAAAAAATACAATGACAGGAGCAGATAGACTCAAATCAAATCAAATCAAATCAAATCAAATCAAAGTTTATTGATTAGCCCTCAGGCCTTATCAAAATAAAAGTTAAACATATACTTAAGATATACTCCTATAGAGAATAAGCCAAGCCATTTATGAAACAGGATACAGATCAGAGCCCCTCTACTCGCACATTTCATCATTTTGAAAGTGGCTCAGTTTACTTGTACTATACTGACTGGTTGTATCACTTCAGAAAGTACAGTGGTACCTCGCGTTACGAACTTAATCCGTTCTGTGACTCTGATCGCAACTCGATTTGGTCACACCGCGAGGCAAATTTTCCCATAAGGTTCAATGTAAATACAGCTAATCCGCCGTCTGAATTTGGTCGTGCCGTGAGGCAAATTTCCCCATAAGGTTCAATGTAAATACATACAGCTCTGCATTTTCTTTGGAGCCATGCTGACAAGCACACCAAAAACCTTCCAAACGCCACAAAACACACCACAAGCCTCACCGAACGTCTCCTTGCTACCGCGATCTCGCCCACAGGAAGCCGCGACCATGTGGCAGCAGGGCAAATGGCTGCGGATCCGGTTCATAGCGCGGGGCGGAGGTCGCATGGTGAGGTAAATTTTTGGGGCCGGAGCTGATCGTATCGCAAAAAATTCGTAAGGAGGGGCGTTCGTAACCCGAGGTACCACTGTATGTTGAAATTTGCATGTTTCGATGGAGGTCTTGCAAAATCTTTATGTAATACAAAAAAATAATATGCCAGGGAGAAAAAGAGGCTTCCTGACATGCCAGTTTTCAACCCACAGGGTGCTTTTTTTATATGTGGGCTATTCAGACAAAGCAATCTCTACCTATAAGTGAAGTATATTTACACACTGTTCATTCTAATACTATTTTTCTCTATTTTATAATGTGATTTGAAAGGTAGATTGATTCAGTGTGTTTTTCACTGCCTTAAAAGGTTTCATTCCAAAAGTGGATGAGAAAAAAGAAGATATCAAAGCCAGCAATCAGTTTCTGATTAGACAGCTGAGAGCTTACAGGTACAGCAGGAACTTCTTACCTGTTTACTCATTTGATACTCAGAGATACCGGGCCTCTGCTCAACAGAATTTTGATTTAGCTGTTAATAGCCACTAACATACTTATTCTCCACACACTGATCTAACTCCTTTTTAAAAAGCGATTTGTTATTCATTCAAAATATGGCAGACTATATTAGGCAACGCAGTATGTATCTGCATTGTTTTTATGTATGTGTTGCTCTCCCCTGAATAATGATTTTGTGCATTGTTTTCTATTAAGCATGAACATTTTTTAGTGCCTGATCTGAAAGGGTGTCTTTAGAATTGAAGAAACAAACCATCACTGGCAAAAATGCTGGGGAGTTGGGAATTCTGTATTAGACAATTAAACATAGAGCACCTCTCATGACATGGAAAAGCATACCTTTTAATGAGAGAAGTAAATACATGGCAGAGCATAAATTCTGCAAACAGATTCATCCCACTTTCAGTACCCAAAATAGGGCTCGGAAAACTTCTGCAGAGAGCTGCTATCAGTCAGGGTCTGTATTTGCGCAGAACACTACGCCAATTTTTTTTTTAACCATGGTACAGTGACCTAGTTATACACAAGGTATAATGGATTGATCTGCATATGAGGTTAATCCAGGAGTTCTGGCAAAAAGCTATCATACAATCTTCCACAAACAGATGCTCTCCAAAAATCACCTCAAATCTCATGAAATCAGTGAATCTCAAAAGTTTTGTGCACACTTTCTCCTGAGATCATGGACAAGCTTTTTACAGCCCCATTTATTATGACTTTATTCATCAGAGGGCAGATATTCAAATCTTTATTGAGACTATACTCAGAATACTGCATACAACCCCACTCACTATATCTCTAAAAGGATATTCAAGAATTGGAAAAGATGCTGAAAAGGGCAACCAAAATAACCGTGGTGATGGAGCCACTCTTCTGTGAGGAAAGGAGCTACTAAAATTAGACAAAAGGAGACTAAGAGAGGGCATGAGTGGCAGATACAATTGTTAATAGTGTACAGAAAGTGTACCAAGACACTGCTTTCTCCTTGTCTCACAAAACAAAACATATGGTGGACGTGCAAAGAAGCTAATTAATGGGAGATTTGGAGCAAAGAAAAAAATCCTCACACAAGTAATAGTTAAGCAACAATATTTGTTTCTTTAACAAATATTCCTTCCTGTAAGCTCTCTCACCCCAGGACCTGCACCACCAACCAAGACAAGCTGTGACTGTTTTCACTGGTATTCCCATCCATCAGTTTATTTTCCTCCCCCCAATCAAGGGATCAAAAGGAGGAAGATGCCTTCCTTTTTTGGATTAAATGAAAACTCCACCAACACCACAAGGGTAGTTGAAGCCCTCTATATTGGTAGTCAATCTGAAGAAATCAAGGCCTTCTGAGGCATGTTACCAGATTACACCCAACTAGACATAAACTGGCATAAAAAATGAAATCTTTAAAATAGCATTTAATTTATTATGATACTCAAGAATGAAGCTGGCTGTTGGTGATGCAAAAAAAGGTTTAAGATTCAGAGCCAGTGTAAGCAAAAGAACAATGAGCAAACCCATCCAAAATGGGGGTTGAGCCTTGGGGAAAATAGCTTTGTAAGGAATCAGGCAAGGTTCACCCAAAATCAAATCAAATCTCTTATTGCACCTAAAAATCTGGGTACATTTAGATTTTCCTTCTTAAATTCTACAAAATCACATTCCACAATTATGGGATAGGCTCAAAATCTGGCCTTCACAGATAGCTGCTGCTTCATTATTTAATCTCAAGAGGAGTTGGGAGGTGGAGGCTGAGCTTGCTCATGATCTAGCCAGTGGTCCTCCTGGTCTATCATAATAGCAGAAATCCAATGTGGTTTAAAAAAAATTTTTTTTTAATCATCCTAATTGCTTTAGTACCACAAAAAAGAACAAAACATGTTTCTAAGAGAGAGAGAGAGAAAATAAGAAAACCCACCTATTTTATTTTGTTCTTTTAAAGCAAAAAAAGGAGAGTGGAAAGGCTAAAATTTCCAGCTATTGCATCACCTTCATGCCTCCTGAGGGCCCCCAAATGCAGTCTAAATCTTTAAAGGAGTTGGACAAATTCTTTGAGGACATGGTTTTCCATGGTTACCGGTCAATAATGGCTACGCACTGACTCCACAATTAGAGGCAGGATGCGTCTGAAGGTTGGGAAGAACAGTGAGAGAGGGCTAGGCTTTCTTATCCAGCTTGCAACTTCCCAGGGGCATCCTGATATATGCAGAGAAAAAGGAGCTGCGTAAGATAATGTCCAGCAGGGCCCTGGTTCTTATGAACAAGGGGTTAACTCAAGCACTATTCCCCAAACCACTGAAAATCATATTCAGCTGCCCTTCCCACTTTTGAAATGTCAGCAGACAATGGCCAACCGTTTTCAAGCAAAATCAGACGCAAGGCTGCAAGGATCTTCAGGATAAAAGTCAGCTTTAAAAAAACCTCTTCCTGAAAAGGTTTCAAGGGATATTGGTGAACAAGAACATGTAAGAGGGAAAAATAGGGATAGGCAGATCAATCCAAACCCAATTTATGCCACATGTATTAAACCATGATCCTAATCTGTCAGATTTTCTTTTTTAAACATCTACTTCTGTATCAAAGTTCTCTCATATTTTCTATGAGGTTTCCCTATTAAATACAGTTTGCACAAACTAGTCCAGTATATGCATTTGCACCCAACTTCTTTAACTTATATTTTTTAAACACACAGTTTTCCCAACAGCACACAGTTAAGCCAAGAACAGATGTTATCAGATTTTAACAACAGGGTCTATGCCATTTCATTCAAAACAGTATGTCCATGGCAGAATTTTTTTGACATCCCTACTGAAAACAGAGCTTTGTGACTGGAAGAGGCTGAGAAGATTCTACAACTGACTGTCCCAGCAGTGCATGAGGAGGACATACATGTTAGGTATGGTGGTAACCCTATATCGTGTATCAGAACTTTTCTGGCCTCTATACCTGTCATTAAAATTATATGGCCTAATCATCGTTATCATGAAGCAAAATTGGGTAGATATCAATTTTGACCTACCCTATCATGAACCAAAAGGTAATTACATAAAATAACAAGTCTATTTCAGCACAGGGAACCATGTGTCTTCAGTTTTCATCCACTGCTTCGGACTGCATTCTCCCCCCCCCCCCCCAATAAAAAATCACAATTGCAAAGTGTGGTAATAATACTAGCTGTAAGGCTAGAGCTATATCAACCTCTTTCCCTCAAGGTAGTTCAAGAATATACTCAAGTCCAATGGTGAAAAAACTGTGCTTTCTAGATGTTGTCTCACCAACACTGACTGCTGATCAACTATACTGATAAAAGCAGAACATCTACAACATACAGGGTTGCAGGAGATGCTGTGCCAAATTCCTCAGCTGATAAAAGACACATGCAAATTGTTGGGAAAGTCTGTGCAAGGCCTTCACCGGGGTAAACCAGCATCCATTTCTATCACTGCAGTTATACTTTCTTCCTGGTGTAATCCCCTAGAAAATTATCCTCAACCAGAAAATCTAGAGTCAATAACTGAGAGCCAAAGAGAGGCTACAGAAATTATGACAAACCACTCAGTGAATTTCAATCTATATCCCTGCTCTTCCTCAGGGGAAAATTCAACTGTGCTCTGATATAGAGGGGCTTTTTTAAATACAGTGATACCTCGGTTCACAAACTTAATTCGTTCCGCAACTCTGGTCGCGAACCGAATTGGTCGTGAACCGAATCAAATTTTCCCATAAGGTTCAATGTCAATACGGTTAATCCATTCTGACCCCTACGAATTTGGTCGCCAACCGATTTTTGACCACGTCCCGAATCAAATTTCCCTATAAGGTTCAATGTAATTACGGTTAATCTGTTCTGAACCATATGTTGTTTTTTTTTAAACCGCAAAAATATGACACAAAGTACAGTACGAAGAGAGAGAAAGCTAACCTTGCTCGACGCGACTTCTGGCGTGGAGGACAGGAAGGCGGGTGGGGAGGCGGTTACTGCTTGGAGGGAGAGTCCCCCTCCCTACAGGAAGCCGTGACCACGTGTCACGGGAGGGAAAATGGCCGTGGATCCTGTTCGTAACCCGATGTGGAGTTCGTGAACGGAGGCAAAATTTTGCAACCGGAGCTGTTCGTGAACCGAATTGTTCGTGAACAGAAGTGTTCGTGAACCGAGGTACCACTGTAAATGGATTAAACAGTTGTCCCACCAGCCACATTTCTGAAAAGCAGTGTGCAGTCTGATTTACACTGAATTTTTTCAATGCCACTGTGTATCTAGAAGCACAATTCTATGGAACAGTTTAGCAATTCTGTGGAGGAAGTATGGTAATCCTAAACTGGCAAAGGGCTGTGATGAAACACATGTTTTGAGGTAGAAAGTTCCATCTTCAATCCACAGCATTACCAGTTTTAAAAAAATCATATGATATGAAAAAAACATCATTGCCTAAATCCCTCTAGACCAATCAGTACAACCCAAGTCCAACACCATATATGGGGAACTATGCTGGGATGTTTGCAAATGAAGCTTTTACAGTGTATTCACCTTATATCAAACCCTAAATGATGGTGTCTCTGTTGGAACCCTCTCATATTTTCCCAATACTTAGTTCATCTGTTTTTCCAAAATAAATTCATAAGAGAAAGATGATGAACTACTCAATTGCCTTCTTATAAGTAGAATTAGAAGCCCTCCGTGGGGAAGCACCCATGGAATATATCAGCTCCAGCATACTTCATCCGCTCCCCCTTCTTAACTTATGAGGAAAATGTACCTGGAATATATTGGACCATTTTTAAATTGTACAGGAGAAAGAGAAGGCTGGGGAATTGCGGGAAGGGCAGAGTACACTGCACGCCACCCTGGAACCACATGAAGTCTTTCACTTCCTGGGGTCCGGTGATGGTGAAATTAATTCCAGGTATTTTTTCTTCTTATTTTGTGCAAGAAAGCAAATTGTTTAGAAATAATAAAAATAAAAAGCTACAAAAATAGAAGTAAAACAAATACTACTCTATTAATATACCATGAAATCACCTGTGTGGGCTATAATTCAACAGAAATTGGGCTACCCATGTTCTGTGCTCATCTTGGTAAACAGAAAAGAAGAAAGGACCAGAGCAATTGCACCTGCTTTCTTCTCATTGTACATAATCAAAAAATGTCTGTGAAGTCACATGAAAACATACCTCCAGCAAACTCCACATAGAAAGGAATAGGAAGCATAAAAGATGCTGGAGATAAGTAATTTGAACATAGCATTTATTTCATTTTTTAATTTTTATATACCAACAACTAGGGTCTATATCCCAATGGCAACTGGATAGCTGTTTAGTAATCATATAATGTACTCTCTGTAGTACCCAAGTGATATCTGAACTTTCAGACAATAGAGAATCTGAAAACCTCAGTTAAATCTCCTTCAGGTTGTATTTGACTTCTGGCCAGTTCATGGACAGTTCTATCTAGTTCTCTTGACAATAATACATAGAAGTAGTTTGCCACTGCTGTCTTCCAGGATTTTTTTTTAACTTCCCAGTCTGATTAAAAGCTCTAGTATAGCTAGAATTCTCCCATCCAAATACTACCCAAGCCCAACCCTGCTTAGCTTCCTAGACATAGTCAGCCAATTGCTGCCACCTGCTGAGAAATAAGTAACAAAGAGCCCAGAAAATACCTAGGATGGGACAGCAAATTGTTGTTTAGTCTATACATGCTTTTTGCCTTTAAGTATATGCATCAAAATGTTTAATGTATTCACTTTTAAAGGCTGTCTTGCAACTACAAATGTCAGCTTGGACAAAAGACACACAGCACCATAGGAATGCAAGCAATCTTATAACCACTAAACCCACTACGCAAAGACGCTTAAAAAAAAACAGACAGAACTCATTATTTTCTCTATACATATCAGAAAAGGGCAAACATCTCATGCTGAGAGTTGGGGGACAGTTTGTCCAGACCTTCATGACCATTTGGCAATTAAAAGAGGTCCTTTAATCTCCATGCTCTAATAGCTTCACCATAAAACTGGTTTCTGCAGCCAGTTTTAAAAGCCACATTTTCAAAGTGATGGGCAACAAGTCAGATTTTGACCTAGGAGACTTCCAAAATCTGATTATTCTGAAATTCTCCATAGATGTTATAATTCTTAAATTAAAATTTTGTTTCTGGAGTTAAACTGATACATGCCATAGAAATCTCCCAATGTCCTAAAGAACTGCATATGTGTATAGAGCCAGTTTGGTGCAGTTGTTAAGGCACAAGGCTACAAACTGGAAGATGGTGAGTTCTAGTCCCACCTTAGGCACAAAGCCAGCTGGGTGATCTTGGACCAGTCACTTTCTCTCAGCCCTAGGAAGCAAGCAATGGAAAACTACTTCTGGAAAACCTTGCCAAGAAAACTGCAGGGACTTGTCCAGGTATTCGCCAGGAGTCAACACTGACTTGAAGGCATACCCCTCCCCCAAAAAACTCTATATGCGTGTTTCCCAACAGCTTTCATTGCCTTCAAATCCCTATTTCCATTCTCATTAGACATTTTTCAAAGGGAGATTCCAGTGTGAAATAGCTAAAGCTATTTGTTCATTTGGGTCACTATAGGAATTAACTTACTTAACTATGCTTAGATGATTGTGTTATCACCAACTACTACAGTGGTAAATAGTTCCTTTATTCTGCAAACATTCAAAGCTCTAACTGAATTATTCCTGATTGAATCTGACTGCTGATTAATATAAATTCCATTTTCTTTCTTTTTTCATTTTCTTTGGGTCCTTTTTCCATTCTGACATGGAAGAAGGGTGATGATAAAACACAGAAAAAATAAATAAATTCTTAATATTCAGATAGATAGGTAGATGGATGCATGCATACATGCATGCATTCATACACACACACATCCTTTTTCTGAGGTGTTTTAAGAGTCCCTGTGTACACTAGAAAAATACAAATGCACTATGTTGGTTAATGTAGAAAAAAGCAACCAGACTGAAGGATCTTAAGAATATACTACATTGATTAGCCACCAATTCTAGAATTCCAATTTCTCTTCTTTCTTTTCTTGATTTTTTTGCTTTTATTCTGTATTACAGTATTGTTTTGTCATAATTTTTACTGGATATGTTTGTGTGAACAGTTTCTTAGTAATTAGGGTGATTATGAAACAGTCTGAATAACATTTCTTAAACTACTTTTTCCCAATTTCACAACTTCCAGATGCACTGGAACTATAATTTCCAGAATTTCTGCAGCATGAGATACAGTTCTAGACACCCTAAAATATGTTTCAGGAAAGACAAAATATAAGGAACAGAAAACTCAGAGATTATGTTAGTTTCAGGTTCGGACAGGACGGACTCAACAAAATACCTTCAGTCAACCTTCTCACTGCTGGTACTACTTGCCTACTTAGAAGAGACAACAGGCAAAATCAGCAGGATGGAAGGCATGTATAGCTAGGGGAGTCTAGGGGTTGACAGTGGCTTCCCTGGAGAGGGAGGGTCTTGACATATGCCTAATTATCCAAGATATCAACAGAACAAAGAAGAAACAGCACAGAGAAGATCTGTTCCTTTTTTAATATTCCAGATTCTACCAATCAGTCGACAGAGTGATCATTACATGAGTCAGTACAGAATGGTTGGTCATATTCTCTGAAAAGGGTGGGTGGTGGTAAAATTAGAAACCTGCCTAAAATGTTAGAATGAACTGTTACAACCCTGCTCTCATCCCTTTCCAACCCACACCAAATAATAAAAATCTCTCTTTTCCCCTCCGGTTTCTTTCAAACTTCTAAATGTGTATTTCATAACATGGTGATATCTTCAAAAAGACAAAGGATCAAGAAGTTGGGTTGGGCAAATCTTATTAAATATTACACAAGATTGCAGGCTCTGGAGAAACATCTCTAGATTTTGTAACTGCTCCACTGCCAACCATCTGTTGCTTATGGCAAGGCATTGTTAGAGCAAAAGTTCTCAATCAGAACCATCTGTTTTTAGAAGTGGAACCAAAAATAGCGATTGGTCAGAGCTGCTGAAAAAAGCCAGCTTCATGTGTTGAAGGGTAGCCATTAGTGCAGCTAAAATGGTATATGGAAGCACTCCTCTATACTCAAGGTTGCCGTCTTGAGAGGGTACAGTCCCAGTTCTGGATCCACATTATAATCTCTTTCCGCAACACGGCTTGCTAATGAGGGCCTGCAAAATCTTCCAGAAGATGATTCAGCCAACTCCTCTCTTTTTATCATTTTCTGAAGTTGAGTGTTTTAAAGTTGTTTTTTTGATGGTGCTAAGAAAAGGCTAGAGCATGGATTGCTTTCTTCTCTTTGGGAACGAAGAGTATATAATCTTCTACAGATAAAACACAATGAATGTAAAATTTTTAAAGCTGCTACTCAAATAAAGCCATAGTTGGAGACTATGGCAAGTCTAAAAAAGAAGAAAAATGGGCTCTGTAATAATCTCAACATACACACATACAAGGACAACATGCACAACATGCCTACATTAAACAATTTCTGACAAGGAAAGCTGAATTATGCAAGTTAACACAAGATCTTTCTACTTTTTAATTATTTTGGGTAATTTATTTTTCTTCTGAGAACCATGGAGTAAGCAAGGCATAAAAACATCACTCTCTAGCAGGCCCACACCACACAACATGCAGCCTGTGAAGAGCTTCGGGCGGCCTCCTGGCATTCTCTAAATTCACTGCTGCCAAATATCACTGCTGCCAGGAAGGAATCGCCACCTTGAAAAACATGCCGCCGGGCACCTCCAATGCCTCACTGACATCGCCAACTCCATCTCTGCTGCCACTCCACTAGCCACCAAACAACCATTCCTTTGTGGCCCACAATTATTTTTAATTTAGCAATGTGTCCCTTTCCCCTCTATAATATTCAGGCCTGGTCTCTAATCATCTGAGAAAAAATTGATTCAGATACCACACCAAAGTCTGGTTTGTACTAGTAGTATTTGACAAATTGAGCCATGGTTTGTGCCTCTGAACAACCCTCTTCATAAGTTACTCAGCTCATGGAGACTGTGGTCATGTAAGTAATTTATTTCCTACGAATATGCAGTTCTCTAAACTCACTTCTATGGTCTGTGTATTGAACATGCGTATCTGAGCTTCAGCCTTGTAGAAGCAGCTTATATTCAACCCCTTGCAAATGGTTTTAGAGACTTAATTGGGTAGCCAGAGCTGACTAATTATTCAGTTATTGCATCCTCACATTCACCAAATAGTTCCTGATTGATCTTTTCCATTTTATAAAACTTCCTTCTTGGTCACTTGACTTTCCTTTTATGAGACTAAAATTTCCCACAGCAAATCACACAAGTGCTATATCTTATCAATGTGTTGATGCCTCTGTAATCTAATCAGCCTATCCAATGCTGTGTTTCTTCAAAATGCCATGTTTTCCACTGGTTTCTGACAGCTCTTTTAAGCAATTCTGACTTCACAGCTTATCAAGAAAGTGTTTTTTAAATTAATGTAAACTATTTATGAAAATAATAAGAGCAGTAGTGTGTTAATGACTAATTCCTGGTTCCAGTGCATTTTTAAATGGAAGGTCTTCTAACACACAAGCACTCAAAATACATTCAACAGTTATTCTATTTTCCTCTTTAACAGATTTTTCTGCAAAAAGCAACAAGGAAGGAAGGAGTGAGAAAGCATCTAAGACTGACAAATGAAAGCCGATCATACCCAAATTTCTAAAGCTTTGGGAACATGACAGGGTAATTGCACAATAAGAGCTTAACTGCAAATACTTCCAAAAACCTGGATATAACCTGGAAATGCATCAGTTCAGCCATTCAGTCTGCAATCTGAATCCTGAGACGTTATCTAAAATATAGATCTCACAACCACAACATCTGGCCAAATCCTGGTACATTTTTATCTTCCTCCCTGTCTCTTCCTCCCTTCTCTCTGCTGTTGTTAAGTATCAACTAGGCTGCTGAAGAACTCTGGAGAACCAGTCTGTTCATTAGTTTCTGGCATATTGGTTGGTCCCAATAAAAGTAATACCCAACTATAGTTTTTGAAGTTTTTTCTTGTGGACCACTGCGACCTTTTAATTTTCTTCTACCACCCCCAAATATAGTTACAGGTTTCATCCACACAATTAAGGAAAGCTAAAAAACCATCCTTAATGCTAGTCTATTTTGGTAATAGAAAGGAAAAACTGCCTCTGCTAGGAACTGATGGTAGAATGCTATGTTCGCTAGAGTGGCATTTCCCACCCACTTCCTAGAAATAGGAGCTAGTCACTACAGCTGCAGAATGAAATAAGGATTCTTTGACCAGCAAGTGCACTGGCTATTTTCTGCTCCACAGAGCCTTGAATATTTCAACCGATAAGGTGGCTGAGCTAGCAACAAAATGAACTTTTGTGTGTACATGTGTCCACCTACTCCCATTTCATTCACAACCTAAAACTGCTACATCCGAAACTCTGAACAAAAAGCTAGTCGGTGGTGTGGATTTTTATTCGTACATCTTTTCATAACATCTTCTGAACCGATGCTACAATAACACTTATAAAGCAAATAAAGTGTGATCTACATGATTTCATTTACTTGCTTTAAAAATCTTCTGCAAGTAGATCCTAAAGCATTCAAACTAAACAGAACGTACTGCAGATGCACAGACTGAGCAAAGCTGAAAGCAGGTAAACATCGTACTATGCACTGATAAGAATATAAACTAAGCCCTTATTTGATTTCATTAAAAACTAAAAACAAAACAAAACAGCCTCAGAAAAATGTTAAGACCTAAGAGAAAGCCTATTTGGGAGATTACAGGTTTTTATCTTCCCACCTACCCACCCTTGAATCCCCTGATTCAATTCTATTCCAGTAGAAGATTCCTCTTCTTTCAGAATATAGAGTGATATCCTAAAGACAATGTCCTAAATAATTGTTTTAGTAAAACTTTTATTCCTTAAAAATGGTTTTTAGTAACTATGCAAGAAATAATTCTACAGAATTGAGAAATCACACTCCTTACTCAAAACCAATTCTTCTAAAGCTAGACAGACATTATTTTTTAAGAGAGTTGATTAAAAAAAAAACAAGGTAGGTTCTTTCAGAATCTGCAGTCATTTGGCTGTCCCCTTATGACATTATTTTTAAACGGTTTCTTCTGGATAATGCTGCTGGTGGAAGTTGTTTCAACGTTCAAATAATCAAAGGTTCATCTTATTCATTACAACATTAATAGTTTCAGCTTCATATTCTTTTCCAGTTTTCTTCAACCTAAAAAATTAGGATATCTGGGGCACTTACAAAGTAAGTATAGAGTACAATAGTTTGCTGTTGATTTTGGATGTGCATGTGCATATGTGGGTGCTCTCATATACAAACACACACACAAACACACACTATTCTTTCAATATAACTAAGGCATTTCTACTTTTACATTTAATGAATTTAATGAAGATTACAAATTAGTGTCAGCTAAGACACCCAGCTAAGACACCTATAACGTGCTTCATGCTCTTAAAGTAGCAGTGGAAGAGTTTTATTCTGTAGAGTTCATCTGCAGATGAGAGCATCATCTGGTAGTGGAATAGATTTCACCTCTCTTCTTCAGGGCCTTCTCTAAATCCACTCTAAAGAACTATGGATTCCTCTAAAGAAATCTATGGGATGTGAGGGGATGCAGAAAGGTGGAAAAGAAGGGGCAGTCCCATTGCATCAATATATAAAATCAGAATTAAGAAGCAAATAAACGTCACTTGAGACATGCATCCTCTGAATTATGATTCTTAAACAGCTGAAACAGTACCTTCCATTCATAGGGCAAACGTTGGGGGAAACCCAACTGCAAAACTACCAAAAGTCATAACAAAGAGAATCCTAAAAATGAGGTTGGAGGGGGAGAACATTCCAAAGAAGAAGGAACATACTCAATTGCCACATTCCACTGTCAGACTGTAAAAAATGGAAAACTACCAAATATTTCTCAGCATCAAAAACAGAATAGAAAGCATTGTTCTACAGAGATTCCCACACAAGAAATTGAAAGTGTACAGTTATTCAAGAAGAGTTACCCTGAATAGATTTTGATTACTTTCAATAGCATGATGGAGCTCATTATACGACCCCTCATTGGTTAAGCTTCCCACGTGAACAGTCCGGGAAACAGTATCCTCAGCCTCAGCTGGTCCTGTTGACCTTCAGTGATGTCACCATACAGGCATAAGCAATTATCTACAAAACATTACTTCACCATGACATTCATGATATCCAACGGATGAGAAGCAGAAAGAGATACATTCTTAGGGAAGATGACACAGAAACAGCAGCAAGGGCAGAAAATGTCAACAGTGTGAATGTTTACATATTAAGGATTTGAAGGGAGAAGGAGAATTTACTCTCTTAAAAACATTGTTTTTATTTGAAAATTAGAAAGGGCATATATTCTACAGAATCCTAATTTAAACATCAGATAATAAATTTAATTTACCATAGATAAGACCAGATACACATTTCAGCTTAAAGCATTGATGAAAGAAATCTGTGGCCATCCAGAGATTGCTAAACTACAATTCCCAACATCCCAAGTCAGTGTGGCCAATGGTGAGAGATACTGGGGTTGTAGTTCTGCAACATTTGCAGTATTCTAAATTGCATTAAACCAAAATAAAATAAATTACATTATGGCTTGCTGTGATACATGCATCTGCCTCACAAACTGTTCTAGTTCATGCATGCACACCCATGTCAACACAACAAGTATTTATGAATTACTGAAGGGCCATAAGTTCCGAGTCTCTATCTTAATGTGATGGAATGGTGTTATGAAGGCCACGCTCAGGGAGATAAGCGTTTCCCTAGCCTTCAACAGGAGCGTGGGAAGTTTAAGAAGATGAGACTGGCACCACCCAAAGGAATTCACGGTGTTGTGGCTTGCTGGCTTGGGAACTTCAGTCTGGATAGATTTCTGTCTTGAGGTGGAAGCTAATAAACGCAACAGAACTGTATTTGTACTGTCTCGTGGAGTTCTTTGGGCTGAACCTGACACTTAAGCATTAACAAGGTTCCTCTGTCTTGACTGTCTTGCAGTAAGAATAACAGCACACTCAACATATTATGAATCCTTCTGCTTACAGCCTTCCTCAATTTGTAGTCTATGGCATCCAGAGATCATCAGGTTGGGAAGTTTGGCCTACGTACGCGTCACAGGATAGCATTAGCAGAAGGTCTGATGAAGTCTGATGTGATACCCGAAGGGGAACAACTACTTCCCCAAGGCATGCAGTTTACAAATATTTCTATTTCCCCACTACATGGGTTGTTACTGAAAAATCCCTAGTTTTGTCATGAAAACAAGCAGAATTAGTAAGAGGTCCACAAGGAGGCTATGAAAACGTCATCTGGCCTCAAGCCAATAAAACCTTATGACAAATCAGTGGCTGAGAGCTTCTGAGCTGCAGTCTAGAATGTACAGGAAGCCTTGGTCATCAAAAGACTGACTTGTGATTTTACAGATCAGATTGTTTGACCTCAGTGGTTTAGATTTCCTTTCTTTTGCAAGACAACTAATTTCAAGCTTTTAAACTTACAATATACTTTCCTTAGCAGCAGAATTATTCATGTCAAATTATCTGTTATTATACATGCAACTCCTAGGACCTTAGGATATGCTATAAATATGTAAGTACTCATCAGTTTATCCTCCCAAATCTTTAAAATATTTCTTTTACACCTCTCATGTATTGATAAAACATAAAAGGGAAATTTTAAAATTGGCTCTGGTTTAGTGGTGAAATGGTTCATAATTCTCTGGTTCATCTTTCTACCCTGGGTTCTGTGGGGGTGTATTATACAAGCAATATTTTCTCAAGTTTAGATCTCTGCCTGTTCCCATCTGTAATGCAGAATTAATTAGTCTGATTTATTTTACAGGTATGTGGTAACTGCTTCAGAATTCAAAGACTTGGACCACAAAGATAAAGTACTATACAGAATGCTACAACATGGCTATTGGCCATGCTACCTGGGAATTGTCCCAATACATCCAGAGGACATGATGCTGAAGGCGACTGCCCAGTGGGATATCCATCTATAACACCTCAAACACCTCAAACACCGACCAAAAAACCTTTACAGTTTATGACACAACATTGAATAAGATGATTGATTTATCAGTGCTGATAATGCTCTGGCTAGCAGCACCTGTGATTTTGACTTTCAAAACCCTTCACAGCTTTGGGCTACCGTATCAGAAGGACTGCCTCTTTACATATGTGCCTAATCAACTACTAAAATTGGGGTTATAGCTCCTCATAAACAGGCTTTTTCAGTGGTAGCCTCTCAACTATGGAATGTCTCAACTGTACAGAGTCCACCAAATACCTACTTTGTAGGACTATTTCAGTCTAGATTTTAAAAGTAAAATTTAGAATAACCTATCACCCAATTGGGTTTATTTTTTCAGCCCTTTGGAGATGTTTATCACATTTAATATATAATTTTTATTTTATTGCATTCTACAGATCTTATTAGAATTTGTTAGCCTGCCTTGTGTCCATTGGTTATGTGATGTTTATAGGATGAAAAAAAACAAAAAAACCCAAAATATTATTTTGTTTATTATTCAAATTCTTTTTACCTGGTGATTCTCAGCCTGAAAGTTAGTCATTGCAGCAAAACAAAACTTGCAGCATCTTTAAGACTAAGAGATTTATTATAGCATTAACTTTCCCCCCTCATTATATGCCATAGTGACAAAGTAAAATAAAGATGTCCTCCAGTCAAGCTTAATTCCTTGTCTCTACATGGACATGTCAGAGGAATTTTCTTGGCAAAAATACACTGCCTTCTTCCAGGATGTTCTTTGTTTTTATTTCCCAGTATGCTTACAGCCTTAAAATTCTTTGTATTCTCCCATTAAAGTATTAACCAGATCCAAACCTGCTTAGTTTCAGAACCCAGAGAAGATCAGCCAGGTGCTCCCACCTGCTGAGATATATCACAATAAAAGTCTTCATTTTTAAGATGCCACAGGAGTCTTTGTTTTTTATGCCTGCTACCAAGTATGCCAGCTACCCAACATGAAATCCTAAATCAATAGCTATTGCAGCTATAAGCATTTCAGATAGATATTCCACTATTGTGTGGTATTGCTTTCTTGAGCCACTAGGCCCCTAAGAGCATCAAAAACAAATACAAATCCAGCACTGCAAATCTCTAATTGTCATTTGGGATGTTTTATGTGGATTAGTAAGACTCTGCTGCCATTCTTGTAAAAAAGGAGGGAATCTGAAAGGTTTGATATAATTCTAATGGACTTTCTAATTAAAGACTGGGTTCTTGCAATTTTCCCAAAGGCCCTGCTATTTTTTTAGATGTTTAATTAATGCTTTGGCTGTTAAAACAAAGCATTTGCAGTAAGAACCGCTCTAGAGAAAGGTTGACAGTATGATTGTAACATGTGCTAAAGAACTTTAAATAACAGATTAAATTACCCTATTAATATTTTCATTGCTACTGAGCTACTAGCCAAATGCACAGTTTTACATATGTTATATTTTGATTCTTTTTGTCTTTAAGAATAAAATCTTATTACCTAAACCATATATTGTTGCAATTCATGTATTAGACCCTCATATAAATCTTTGAAGTCCTGCTGCCAGCATAAAAATTCTGATTACAGGCCTGATTCTGTGTATTCAAACGTTCTCAAACTATTTACAGAAAGTCCAATGAATTAATTTGCACACAGCACATAAGCCTGCACTTCAGGAGATGATGATGGCCCTGACTTAAATGGCTTTAAAAAGGAGTATGTTTCTCAATGTTTACTTGACATTGAACTAGAAACAGCTTGCCTCTTAGTACCAATCTATGAGTGAAATATGAGTGAAGAGGACTAAATACTTAAATCCTGCTATTGACTGGCCACTGTGGGACATAAGGTAAAGGTTTCTATTACCCCTCTCAAAGGTGGTGCTTTTCCAAAGTGTTAGGACTTCAACATTCATATAGCTAGGCTGGCTGAGGAATTATGGAAGTTGGGGATCTAACAGAAATGCACTTGACCCATCCAGATTAGAAAAGGCAGATTAAGACAGACTCTGAATACGATGAGGCAGAATTCTTTTTATGAGTTGTATTTGATGCTACTCAGATGTGCAATTATTAAGGAAGTGAGTCATGGACTGCATAACCAGCTTTCAAGTACATTTTGGCTAAATCTTTTTTGATCCTAGTAGCATCATAACTATGAATGTCTTCATTTAAAGCATTATGGCACAATACTAGATTAATTTACTGAGAGGATATCACTTAGGGGCCCATAGCATTATAATGTAAAAGGAAGTCAAACTGCAAGAATCAATGGCAATTCACCAGTCATTCCAGGAGTTCTGGATGAAAAAGCTGTAGTTGGGATTTATCTATTTTGCTCCCCTTGCCTCCAAGTAGATGCATCCCAGGAAGGGGGAGAGAGACGTCCTTCCTTAGTCTCCTGTACTCCCAAATTATTCAGTCATTCCTTGCAAATGTTTTAGTTTAAAGGACTTCTTTCAGGACAGAAAGCAATGGTCTACAAGAAAGAGACAAGATGCCTTCCTACCATAGTAGATGATGCCATTATTCACCAATCAGAGCAGCAGTTCTGCTTGCCCATTCACCAAAGAGAACCAACAGGCAACTCAAAAGTCAGTTTTCACTGTAAGGCCAGAGTTGGACCATCACATTAACAGAGCTATTTGCAATGCCTTTTAATTGGAGCTGTGCAGGGAAAACAAGGGGAAGCAGGTTCATTCTGAAAGCTGTAGCAAGACAGCAAATGAGGCGATTAGTACAAGCTGCTGTAGTGAGATTTCTCAACAAACAGAATCTTTGAATAATTCAACATGTGCAAGTGAGCATAAAAACAACTAAAGCTTTAGAACACACTCTAAGCTGAACTTTTTTTTTTTTTCCTTCAACACAATCCTTGTCTGGCTCTACTTGATCAGAAAGGTACTTACCTGTCCGGCAGTGTCATATAAACCGAGAAGATATTGCTTGCCCCCAACTGTCACACTGACTGGAAAAAGAAAGAGAGAATGAAGTGGGGAAGGGGGACTGGCACATTTGGTCTCTTCTCTCTAGAAGAGGAGAAGCAAAGAAGCAATTTCAATCATTCACCATGGTTCAGTGGCAAATGAGTGGGTGGGGGGGATCAGGCATTGAAAATATAAAACTATACAAACACTACTAGCTTCTGTGATGGCAGGAAAAAGAACAAAAACGTTTTTTCAATGTCACAGCATAGTCCAGAAAAGATGCCCTGATGTGTTTCTTGGCACCCATTAACAAGCATGGCTCACAACAGGGTCAAACTACTCCAACTGATTGCAAAGAGGTGGGGGGGAGGGGTCCTAAAAAACATTTTCCCTCAAGTTCATAAAGATTTTTGTCACAATATGGCAAAGTCTAACTTACCATAGCTAAAGATCTTTTCTGCTTTCGTACTAACCTTTATCACTTTGCTCTCTCTTCCAGGTGGTTTGTCACTGGGGGCGGAGGGGGGGGGGACGGGCGGGATATTTCTGGTTCACAACAAACTTGAGTACAGTTGAAAGATCCCATCACTTGTCCCACCTGCTATAACTAACACGTCAAACATAATGCAGAGAGAGGGAAGCCCTCCAAGACGGGGAGAGGGTTTGAGGGGGGACGCCGTAAATAAACCATTTTGAGGAAACTGCCACAAAGTGTCCCGGTAACAAAAGACGATTCAAACCATTACAAATTCCAGCTGGACTTTCCCTAACTCGCTGCCCCCCAGATATGCTCAAACTCGACTGAGAGGGCTACACATCTGGAAGGCTCCCAGTTGGGGAAGGCTGACCCGGGTTTTCGCTGAAGGGCGGCAGATCGAGAGAAATGAGGAAGAGAGGGAGAAAGGAAGACGCGGAGTTGGGGGGAGCAAAGTTTTTGCTGAAGTTCCTGCTTTGCTGCTTTTCCTGCTAAGGGGCGGGCGGGAGCGAGCGAGACGGCCGGGGAGAGGCAATAGGGGGGAGGGGGCTACGAGGAAAGGTGGTAGTGAGACACTTACTCAGCACTCGAAAACGAAACACGTTGTTCGTCCCCCTTACCTGCGTAATGGTCAAAGACTGTGGGCACGTACTCCTCCGGGAACGCGTCGTTGGCATAGCTCATGAGCAGGCAAGTTTTGCCCACCGCTCCGTCGCCGATCACCACGCACTTCAGCATGACTGTCGCCGCCGCCCCCGTCCCGTTGGCCATGATGAGGTTTCCGAGCCGATCGACATTTTAGAGAGAGGGAGAGCCAAGCGGGAAAAGGCGGCCGGGGGAGGGGGAGCGAGGACCGGGGCCGTTTACGCGCCGAGCCGGGAAAGGCGACGCTCCTTGGGTGGCATTTCGAGCTCAGCCAGTCCGGAGTTGTGTGGCGTTAGACTGCGCCTGGCAGCAGGGCTTGGCTGGGTCGCCTGTTTCAGCAGGCGCCACAAATCACTGAGGATGGCATTTCTTCTGTCCCTCGCCGTGGTCGAAGTCCTCCTCCTCCTCCTCCTCCAGTGCCAAATTTGGCTGGCAGGGATTTTCCTCCCCTGCTCTCGCCCCAGTGAGGCGCGATGACACAGTCTTTCATAAGACCAGCAGCAGCAGCACGCCTGGAAGAGGAACTTAGAGCAGCCAAACCCGCACCGAGACGGGCACCACTTTCGTCCAGCTCCTCCTCCTCTTCTTCTTCCCCCTCCTCTTAGAATCCAAACTGCTTCGCGTGTGCCGGGTAGACCCTCCTCCCTCCCTCCCTCCCTCCGTCGCTCTCCGAGGGGAGGAGGAAGAGACGAAGGCCCAGACTTCCTTCCAAAGCGAGGGTGGGAGTGGGATCCCGCTTTACAGTACTTTCCTTCAGATCCCTCCCCCTCCCCTCCCTCCCCTCCCCTCCCCCCCCCCCCCGGCTCCAGGCACCACTTTCTCAAACGCGCAGAAAGCAGAAAAATAACGAGGCAGCCCCACCACCTCCGGCTCGCTTGAGAGGAGAAAGGAGGAGCGATGCCAAATACTGTAGCTACAGAACAGCTGAGGGCTCCTCTCCAAAGAGCCTGCAGCGCCGAGAAACGTCCACGGCTTTTGCAAAGTGCCTCCCTGGCTTGAGCGATGATGTAAATAATCAAGATATACTAATAATTGAATATGATCCAGGGGGCCCCCCTCCATCCCCAGAGGCACAGTATTATTTTTTGCACTTTCTGTTGGTAAAATGTTTTCGAAATCATTCTTGATTGTGAGTAACGAATTGCTGCTACGATTCTTTCCTCCTATTGGTTAGGTGCAGAGGGGGGTCATATAAAATTATATGTATTTGGAAGCGCTTTTTAAAAATTGAACACTGGGTTTTAAACGATATGATCAGGAAAATATCAATGTCAATTTAAAATTCTTTAGATAGCAGTATCAGCAAAATGGAATTGATGTTAGCAAAGTTGTTCTATTTCTGTACACTAACTTTTCATATTTTATGCCAACTCGAACATATTTATTTTCATAACAGCACCGTGTGATAAAATCAGGCTGTGAGATAGGTCACTTAGGAACCTTTATTGCTAAGCAGAAAATCGAATGCAGCTGTCCTCCAAAGTGATACCATCTAGGGTAGCTGGTGGGGGTGGGGAGAGAGAGTGAGAATAGCAATCTAACACATCAATTTATAGGTATAGTCCCTCTATTTATTAATAATTTTACACTGCCCCATCAAACAACTCTAGGCAGTGAACAGAAGAATTTTAAATAGCAATCTCCCCAGAGAATAATCCAAACAATAAATAGCACAGACTAAAATAAATGCAGATGGTCACCCCCCCATACTCTCTAGAGATTAAAAGTTGCCAAAAGACTACTTAAAAAGTTTTTTAAGTTTTCTGACAGCCAGAAGTGAGGGGGGCCAAGCATATATCTGGAGTCAGTGTATTCCATAGTGTAGGGGCCACTATTGAAAAGCCCTGCCCTTCTTTCTCACATCCTCTCACCTTATGTGGGGTTGAGATCCTAAGCAGGTCCTCTCTAGATGGCCTGACAGAATGGGTAGAATCATTACCACAAGACAGTGGTAACACAAGGTAACACATCTGGGAGCCCTCAGGTTGAGAAAGGCTGTTCTGGTCAAAATCTCTAAGATCCAGTTTCATCATTCAGCCCACCAATTTTTAAAAAATTTAAGATAGACCCAATCTTTATATCAGGAATCTCCCAACAATCAGGCTATAAAATGACTGGCCTATCATCACCTTGTCACCTTCATGGCTAAGAAGGAGATATGAACATGTGTCTTTAGTCTAGTGTTTCCTAACCTTGGCAACTTCCAAATACGTTGACTTCAGCTCCCAGAATCTCCCACCCAGCGTGGCCACTGCAGAGAGTTCTGGGAGTTAAAGTTCTCGCATCTGGACGTTGCTAAGATTAGGAAAAACATCTCAAGCCCTTATCTAACCACATTCACTAAACCATTGTCAGCTTTCTGCATCTACCGTGCATTAGCAACACTCACCTGTAGTACATTCCAAAATAAAAATAAATTGATTGTAAACATGTTCTCACGATGCAATCCATGGATTGGTTCAACAGGCCCAAATTCTTGGCTAGTAACATGGTGAATTAAAAACATTGTCCCTGGGTGCGCATATGGAAATGGAAGAGGTCTCTGGCCATTTTTTCTGACTGTTGATGACATCAGACAGGGTAGTGACTAAATCTAACATACAGGAATAACATTGCTAACCTCCTGTTAAGTGCCAGCCCATAAGTCCCTCATTTCAACTCCTTGACTTGAAGAAAATTGAGAATAGTGGCATTCACTAAAGCATGGTTTCAGGGATGGTATCATTGTGAGCACTCGCTCTTTGCTGTTTTATCAGAAAGCAGGAAATTTGGACTAACTAGTGGCAGAACTCTTCTTATGTTCTCATGGAAGCAAACAAATCCAAAAAAGAAGCAGTATAACAACATATCTTGCTTTAGATTCCTGAAAAAGAATTACAACAAAAAACATGGCTCCATTTTTAACTAACTTCATCTCAAAACTCTCTTTGTCCACATTCAGACTTTCTAAAATTATCTCTTTCCTGCCCCTCTTGTTAACCCAACAGTGTCATTTCCCACCCCAAAGGCATGGGAAAGAGTTTTCAAGCCATTAAAGAACATTAATATTCTTTGTTTAATCCCTGACCATCCATTAGTTGCCTAGCGATAGGCTGTTTCACAGTAATCAAGACGACCAAACTCATAACAGTGTTATGAGCAAGCTCATGGGGCAAAATTGATATACTTTGCATAGTGGAGAATTGAAGTTTGTTGACTAAACTGTTGTATACCTTGCAATGCCAAAAATTACAGCAGCGCTTAAATAATAATGAAACAGAAGTACAGGACACAACAAAATGCCACTAAAAAATTAACAGGTGCAAAAGAGTTAAAAGATTTAAAAGCTAGGGAAAATAAGAGAACTGGCACTGAAACTCCAGTAAAACAGATTTTACATGAATATGGAGCTGAAAATTGGTTGCTGAATGCAATAAAAGCACCATATGATGGAAGTGAAGCATGCATGAAGTAAATGGAATGCTTAACAAATTTTTCGATACTGAGCAGGGAGTAAGGCATGGATGTGTGGATAAGGAATGCTGGTGGTGTGTTGGCTGGGGATATACACATTCTTGTGTGCAGGTGCTGTGTGGTTGGTGGAAAACCTTAATGATTTACAGCATGTTAGATTGTATGATGCAGTGAAGAGTATGGATCTGAAAATTAATGTATCAAAGACCAAGGTAGTTGTGTTTGACAGGGAAGATAGGGTGATTTGTTGCAAGTTATGCATAAATGATGAAAAATTAGAACACGTAGGTGTATTTCTGTGGCTTGGTGGAATGTTTACTAAGGATGGGAAATGGAGAAATTTTAAGATGTGCAACGCTAGTAGAAATGTAGTGGATAGTATGTGGGCTATTGTAAGGAACAGATATTTGCTGAAAGAAGCAAAAATGACTGTAGATAAGAGGGTGTCTCTCACCACTTCATATATGGAAGGGAGAGTTGAGTATGTCAGGAGGACCATAAAAGTAAATTGGATGCAGTGGAAATAGGGTACTTAAGAAGAGTGCGTTAAAAGAAAAAATATGGTCAAGAAGGAATGGGTGCTGAATGAATGTGGACTGCATATAAGAGTAACCAGTACAAAACAGTATTTGAGGTGGTTTGGTTATGTAGAGAGAATCAATGAGAATCAAACTGCAAAAAATATATGAAGGAAGAGTGAATAAATCAAGAAGAATGGGAAGACGGAGAAAGTTGTAGTTGGACAGAATTGATGACATCCTCAGAAAGAGAAAGGGGTTTAACATACACAGGCAATGTATGAATCACTGTATGGATGCAGTGGAAGCAAGGATGGCTTACAAGGGTAGAAAGGTATGATGAGATATAGAGTAAATAGTTTTTATATGATGTTATAATATAATATGATATAATATAATAATTCCCTTGGTTACTGGGTTTTTTCCCTCCTTTTTTTTGCCCTTTGCATAATGTTCCTTACCCTGACAGGTAATAGTGTGATGATATGTATGTATATGTATGATATGTATGTATGTACCAAGCAAGTCACCCTGGGGAGGTCATTCAACTTTGCAGATCAGGTGCTTTTCAGCAGAAATATTACTAGAATGTGACAGATTTGTCAGAATGAAGAAAAACAAATGTTATCATGCAAACTCTACTCCTTCCATACACACGTACAACATTGCAACACACGTACAAAAAGGGTGGGGCTTATATCGTGAGAGTCATTTTTCTGTTTGCTCCCTCACCCTCTGCATGGATAGCAATGCTATTGAGAGGCCTCTCTCCCTGTTTGCTGTCTGTCTTACAGGATAGTAAGGGAAGCAAAAGTAGGAGAACTCTGTAGAGTTCAATTCATATGAGGAAAGATTGTTAAGCAAATATCTGAGTTTCATGCTGTGAAGTTTTGGAAAGTAAGCAAACAACCGTTTGAACTGAGCTGAGATGAAATCTAGATTTGATAACAGCAAAGCTTTTGGACAGCCTTCAAAGGCAGCTCCAGAGAGCACTTACTGCAATAATCCACATTACCAAAGCACGGGTAACTAAGGCTCAGTTGTCTCTGTCCAGAAAAAATTGCAGTCAGTCCTCACTGTGATGGGGGCCAGGTCTTTAGGCTCTTTAAATAGCGTAATTAAGTTTATCTACCTGTGAAGATAATGAAGTGAAGCATCCATATGTTAATCTTGAGGGAAACAGGAGCCTCCTTCAAAAGAGTGGTCTTAGGGTTCATACATTATGCTGTGTTATGTTTTGATGACTGCTTCATAATCAAAGCATAAACAAGTTTTATGAAAAAATCATGTGAAGCCATAATTAAACAAACCATGTTTTGTTATAGAGCAATGTGGGAGAATTGATCCTCAATCAATGGAAAGAAAAAAAAGAGGGAAAGGATTACCCACAATCCATTAATAGCCTCCAATATCTTATTTGTGGTCCCCAGAACCTCAGAGTGGATGCGGCCTAAATTTCCAGACTTGTGTTTTTGCGTTTTAGGATTTAAGGGTTACAATAGTTGCCTTAAACTTTGGAGAATCTTAAGGCATCCATTGGACCCCCAAAGCCCCCTCAGTTCAAAAGCTATGGTAGGAATCACTCATGGACAGCACTCTTCCACCTGCAGGTATAAATTGCTGTTCCTGTTATAACAGGATTTTCTGTTATGGTTTTTTAAAAAAGAAATTAAAATCTAGGCTTTCAGATAACAAAGACTAAGAACAGTTGTATACAGAATACAGTTATTATAGTCTGATTCAACGCTTTATATGATATGATCTGCACAAAGGGGTCACTTTATTATGCTCACCATATGACCCATTTCCAAAGCAAGACAAATAATCATGGTGCATTGATTCACATCTCAAAGGATGTATAAATCTGATGGGAACTTAAAGCTGTCTATAAACCTGCATTGATTAATTAGTTAATTATCACAATAATGTCTGTTGTGTAAGAGAATAAAAAAATTAGCAAAACATCGTGTGACAATACTAAACATATTGTTTCAGTGGGATAAATAGTGTAATAGAAATTATACATAGTCCTCAGAGACTGGAATAAGGCCCAAAGGCATATGATGCAGCCACCTTGCTACAGCTAAGTAGTTCTGAGTTAGTGCTTAGAGTAATGCTTTTCAACCTTGGGAACTTTAAGATATGTGGACTTCAATTCCCAGAATTCCCCACTGAGCATGCTGGTTGGGGGAATTCTGGGTATTGAAGTCCACACATCTTAAAGTTCTCAAGGTTGAGAAACCCCGAGAGACTGCATGGGAACCTTGATTTTTGTTTGGTAAGAAATAAGGGAATATAAACATACCAAATAAGGATGACTTTTATCTATGGCAGATGGTGGTTGGTGTTACCCAGAGTCTGGCAAGCTCTAAAACATTGTAGGGACTGTAGGGAACGTGACAGAAGACCTGCTTAGCATGTAGGAAAGCTCAGGCCCAGTTTCCAATAACTTTGCTTAAAAAGAACAGGTGAAGAGATAGGGAAAAGAAACTATTTTCTGTGCCTGAGTGTCTGGAAGCTGCTATCTGCCAGAGCAGAGAGCTTGCCAAAAGGAATAAATAACCTGATCTGATCCAAGGCAACTTTCTAAAACGCATCAAGTCTCTTCCAGAGATAGGGTGAGGAAATTGTGGTTTCCCGGTGTTGTTGAATTATAATTCACAGAAGCTGTTGCCAGCATGGTCAGTAGCAGGGGATCCCAGATGTTGTATTTCAACATTTGGAAGGTCATCTTCTAAAGAACATGATTAGTATGATTAATTATCAGGTATTTTTTCCATCTGTGAGATTTTGCATCGTGAAACTGATGTCAGAGCCTACACAGACAAACATAAGACAGGCACGACTTTTGATCTAATACTGATTTAAAAAAAAAAGTAATTTCTGTAGCATTTACCTACTAGTCCAACCCATTCAGATGTTGCTTCCTCACCAAAAAAAAAAAAAAAAAGCAGGGAATAGTTTTACAATGTGGATATTAAAAGACTTCCAGTGATGGTGCACCCATTAAAAGCTCTGCACAAATGATTCCAGTGCAATTAGCAAAGTGGCGAGCTTTGCTCCCTTGACTTATTATTTTGTTTTCTTGCATTCCATAGTGAAAAGAACTTGCAGAGTAAGGAAGAAAAGTTCCAGAAGCTAGTCAAACTCACAATTAGCTAGTCCCTGTGCAGAAAATATCAGTGTTCGGTGTAAATTTAAGTTGCTGCTTCACACCCCCCCCCCCCCCCCCCCACATACACACCTATGGGATTTGATTTGTTCACACTGTACATTTCATCTACAATAGATTTTTGTGAGCCGCCCAGAGTCCCCTATTGTGGGGGAGATGGGCGGCGGAGAAATCCAATGAAATAAATAAATAAATAAACAAACAAACAAACTTTATTAACAATTTCTGTTCAAAAGAGTAGGCTTTATAATGACACTGAAAGTTGCCTGCCAGAAATGGCTGACGCTTCGGCGGTTCGAGTCCAGCCTTCGCGTTAACAGGGTGAGCTCCTGTTTTCCCCGCCCCCAGCTCCTGTCAACCCAACAGGTCGAAAACTCACGTGAGTAGATAAATGGGGACTCTCACTCCGGTGGGAGGAAAAATGCTGGCAGCGCCTTGCACAGAGAGACGGGACCAGTTGCCGGTAAGCACGAAACCGTGCTTGCCCGAAAAGGGCGCGAAGCAACGGAAACCCCGCTCCTGCGCTCGAAAAACAATTGCCTTGAAAACTGCAAGGATTCGTCCAGGCAGTCACTGCAGGGTCAGTAATGACTGAGCGCAGACAAAAAAAAAAAAAGTGGATACCTTCTTATAATCTCTGATATTATTTTATTTTGCTAAACTCAGGAATAGTATATAGTACCAGTGGCAAAATACCTTTCCCCAGAATTACTACTATTAACTTCCTCTCTTTTCCTGAAAGTACCAAAGATGGATGAGATAGATAACTTGCCAAGCCATTCATATCTTCCAAAGGACCTGGTCTCAGGTAGGCATTAATTAGGTCAGTGCTGCAAGACAATGACTCTTTTGTGAGTTGTTCTTAATTTTTTTCTAAATTCTTTTTAAAAAAATTAAGAACAACTCAGAGAAGAACCACTGTCTTGCAGCACACAGCCTTAAACTTGTATGCAGAGAGGGAGCAAGATGGTGCCACATCCAGCAAAGATCAGAAAATGTGACTATTCTGAGTCTTTGAAAAAGCAAGGATAAATCTAGTGACTTTACCATTAGCATCACCATCAAATGCTTTTTACTCTAAAGACAACTACTGTAAGAAAGATTTAATCACAAATGTCAATGCAATATATTCAGTTCAAATAAACTATGGAGACAAGTGTGAGAATGTGTGTTCTGTCTGAACTGAAGAAATCTGTTTGGAGGCTACAGAGAGATCTGGAGTATGGACATGATTTCCTGCAGGTTCTTGCCCTAGAGGTGTATTTTAAATCATTATTATAACATTTATTTCATGTTTAAAAAACAAAAGCTGCTAACTTAATGGCAACTGGTAGAGGTAATGAACATCAGATATTCCATCTAACATTTCGAGAGGTTGGCAGGAACAATTACACTGACTAAAGGTAATCATGTAAATGTGGGGATGAAATGTGGGGATAAAGACCTGCATCAGAGGCAACTGCAGGATTGGAATCTATTGATAAAATGACAAAAGAGGCATTATGCCATTATGATGCAAGCTTCACCCCTTGTGTACATGTGTACACCATCAAGATCCATGCACCAAAGGGCAGAACTTGCATTGTGAGGCTGCTTTCTTCATTTGCCCTCCCTTGTCCCCCCCCCCCCCCCACTTTGTGGGTGCCTCTGGAATTAAACCATGCCTCTTCGAAGGGTTTGAAAAGTCGTACTAAGGTGATCTATAAGTTCATGCTGTGGTTAAGTTTTCCAAAACTACTATTACTACTACTACTACTACTAAGCTCCCCATGAAAGAATGATAAAAACCACACAGATTAATCAGTTTCTTTAAAAGGAGTGTCTCTACTTAGATAATTTATGTGTCTAAGTACTGAAGACACTCTTTTCCAGTTGCTAACATTCTACCCCAAGAGAGATTAACTATTGTTTGGGGAGGGGTGGATGGAATTAAACATCTGAATCAAGAGAATGCAGAAAATTCATCTGATTAAAATCTGTTCACAGTCCACTTTAATATCTATGATTAGTAGGCATAAACTTGTACCAATGAATTAATCACTGCTCTCACTCATATTTATTAACTTGCCAAAATGTTCATCATTAGGAAAACAAAAACAACAACAGAGAGCCCAGCATTGATATTACTCAAGTGTTAGCTCCTGCATGCTGTTGGTTTCAGAGACTGGTTGAAAAGGGGTAGAAAGAATGATATGTTTATATATATTGGCTAGAGCAGTGTTTCTCAACCTTGGGAACATTAAGATGTGTGGACTTCAACTCTCAGAATTCCCCAGCCAGCATGGCTGGCTGGGGAATTCTGGGAGTTGAAGTCCACACATTTTAAAATTCCCAAGGTTGAGAAACACTGGGCTAGAGTATGGGCTATAATGCAATTGAATCTGTTAACATGCATTGAACGCTTTCAGACAGTGCTACACAGTGTAGTCCTAAGTTTGTTTAAGCATCTTGTCAGAACTATAGCCTCATTGTCAGTGTTAACAACTGAGGAAGTTTGGCTTTATGACATTATTCCCCCCCTTGCAGAGGTGGAGGACCTGATAAAATGATCTGCTATTAAAGAGAAATTGAATTCCTGAATCTCTAGGAGAGTCTCTGACAAGTACAATTGGTGATATTGTTGAGACCTTAGTCTTACTATGGAATTGTGAAACAAGATAGATCGTTGGCCTGGTTGCTAAATGCCCTCTGAAGTCCAAAAGTCTCCATAGTTTTCTAGTAATGACATATGTCATATGACAGATTGAGAGGAGAGATGTTCTGGGGAGCTGTGAAACATCCCATTTTAATTCCAGACTGTGACAATCAGGCCATTCCATGAGTGGTATGGTAGTTTTCCAGAAGTAAATCTACCAGAACAAGAATTGGTTCCTGATAGTTCAGACATAATCAAGCCCCAAAACATGTTTTGCACACACTTGGGGGTATTTATGAAATATTGTGAGGATGACTAAATAAATGCTGGCGTACTCTAGGACAGTCATGCCTAAGTTGTGACAGTGAAAAAAGCAAAGCCTTGTCAAGTCCGTATGTCCTCAAAAAGTCATGAAGCTTTTCAGATTTGAGATTTACTATCATCTGTCCTATGAGATAGTATGCTGGATTCCTTGCAATAATGAATTTCCTAGATGCTTTGAAGATAAAATTCCTCAACATCAAAGCCATCTGAATGCTGAAATCCAATGCACTATCTTCTTCAATTTTGTAAAATTGGTTTCAGCTTATTCAGCCTGAGGCTCAAGAAAGTATTTTTTGCAGTAATGTAAAATGCAGATAGCTATATGCCTTCTTGATTCTTTCCTATATTAGACCTAATCTATTGGCTGGATGGGTCTGACGTCATCTTGGAATGGTACCAGCTATCTCTTAAGAGGCAGTTGTACAGCTAATCTAGAAAATATCCTTTCTGGACCTACTAATGTATTATTACTATGGTTATAAATATTCTATTGAAGGATGCAAGAAACCCCAAAATTCTGGTAATGACCCAATTGTGCTCTTTAAAACTTCTGGGAAAGACACTATACTGAGAGGTCTGAATTCATTTTGTTACACCCCCCCCCCCCATTCTTCCACATAATTCCATTTATACTATGGTACAACTGATAAAACTAGGTTGCATCTTTATCATTCCAACAAATATAAGGTAGGTGAATATATTGATTAAACCAGTGTTTCTCAACCTTGGCAACTTTAAGCTCTGTGGACTTCAACTCCCAGAATCCCCAGCCAGCCATGCTCCTGATTTGCAGGCTAAATTCAGGACCAAGAGCATTTCCTTTGACTGATCAGAGCAATAGTCTATCTCCCCAAAGCAGGCTTTCAGTATTCTCCACCTCTTATGAAAGGAGGGTGGTGCCCTAGAAAAGGAGGCAGGCAAGCAGTCAACATTAAAACCGAAGGCCAAAATTATCTTTCTTCAATCATCCTCTCTGCAATGAACTCTGAAAATATACTTAAACCCAAGAGCTTACTTGAAGAGGTAATAAGTAACTACTTTTCCAGCTGCTTTAATTAATGGCTGGCATTAACTCCTACAGATCAGGGGAGGTTCAGGGAAAAGAAACAGAGAACTTTGCTTCAGGATTCAGATTATCTTTAAGAAATAAGTAAATATTGTAGGCAGAAGTCACATACAATTTTAATTCCTTTTTTCTGTGTTTGCTTAAGTTCAATATTCTTTATATTTTGGTACAAACTTAGGCATTGTACATGCATCAGCCTTTTGTGCATAAGGATGCTTCCTTTCTTTCAAATTTCTTGAGATTATAATTTTCCCCCAATAAATTTCGTATCTTCTGTTACACTTGGATTTGTAGGACTTGTAACAGATCAGTGCCATCTTGTGATCTTTCAGATTTTTTAGTTTAGCCAACTTGCCAGCTGCCATATATTTTATATTGGTCAGTTCTGTATTCTAGATCCCACAATGCTGAATATTTATAATTGTACGATTTTAAAGACAAAAATTATTTTTGTATAATTCTCTTTTTACAAAAATTAAGTTGGATTTTTCTTTATCTCTTCTATGAAGTAGACCAGATCATGAAACTGACTCCACTGGAAGACTAGAACTATATTATATTGAGATAGGCTATAGTAACAGAATATTGCAAGCCTAATTGTGCTTTACCTCCCCTCCCTCTTATACTCCAGTGAATCAGGGAGGAGCCTGCTTGAGTCTCTTCTGAATACTATCTTGCTTCCCAGGATTTAAGGATGTTTTAGTTCTCTTTGCTATGTAACAGTTCTTGCCTTTTTCCCTTAAGGTCATCTCCCTGATTCTCTACAGGAGCTAGCACTATAGAAATGATTTCATTACTATCTTTGTACTTGTCAGAAAGGCAGCAGGATGTGGGAGTCCTCTGTCTCTCAGACACTGGAGATTAGGGGAAGGATAATAGGGGAGGCAACCCCTTGGAAGATAGGTGGTTGCAGCAGGAATTACCAAGCTTCTACTACTGAGCAGGAAGCGAAGTGAGAGAGTGAAGATCTAGGTCAGTGTTTTTCAAACTTGGCAAGTTGAACTCCATACATCTTAAAGTTGCCAAGTTTGAAAAACACTGATCTAGAGGTTTCCAGGAGAGGTTTGAGACCTCCAGCCTGAAGCTTGACACTATGGACTCAGACCTGCTTGCTACAGGGGCTCACTCTTTAGTGTTTTTATGATTTCAGCCTTAGATGGGCAAATTAAAGCTATAATCCTAGATACACTTACCTCAAAGTACACTCATAAAGATGTTTATTTATATCTATTTATCCATACCATTTTCATTATATCAAACATCTCAAAGTAATTTACAATACAGTAACCATAAAATATTACAATTAAAATGGAAAATAATGTTAGAATTAAGATAGCTGATGATTACCTAAGGAAAATCAGGGAAATGCCTGGGAAACAGATTTATAACTGATAGATGTAATGTGGAGTCGTTGGAGTTCTCTGAGTTTGGTTGTTTTCTTGCAAACATTTTGTTACCCGGCTACATAACATCTCCAGTGCTAGAATGGGATGGGGTTTGCTCTCTGTTTATATACAGTGGCATGCCCTGCCAGTGTTGGTGGGGGTGGGGTTTTGTTTTATATTTTCCCTTTGGTAGTTCCTTGATTAGGGTATTGTTTACTGCTGGTTGTACAGGTGAAACTCGAAAAATTAGAATATCGTGCAAATATTCATTTATGTCAGTATGGCAACTCAAAGGCTTGACATATCTCGCTTTGCATGTAATGCGTCTATCTCATATATTGGTTTCACCTTTTGAGTTGCCATACTGACATAAATGAACATTTGCACGATATTCTAATTTTTCGAGTTTCACCTGTATGTCTGGTGATAATCTTGGTGTTAATCTCTGCTTATCTGGGTGATGATTGCTGGTGGTCTTTTGTTTTCCTTTTTATTGTCTCTTTTGAATAGTGTGTAGATGTTGTTTATCTCTATGTGCCTGTTGATGGGTGCCTTGTCTGAATACCAAGCTTCCAGGAATTCCCTTGTATTTTTGGATTTAGCTTGGTCTAAGATGCTGACAGTTTCCCAGTTGAAACTATGGTTAAGTCTGTCCATGTGTTGTGAGTTTAAGGAGTTTTCATCGTGTCTTCTGACTGCTAGTTGGTGTTCATGGATGCGCTCTGCTAGCCTTCTGCCTGTCTGTCCTACATAGTGGTAGTTACAGTCCTTATACTGTATGTTGTAGATGACTCCTGTTTTTTCTTCTTGGGCTACTGGGTCTTTTGGTTTACCCAAAATACCAAATATTATAATAAAAAAGGAACAACTAGAGAAGACACATGTATCTATCAACAACATCTTCAAAGGAATAACATTCACCAGAGAGGAAGAAAACAACAATATGCTACCCTTCCTAGATATCCTCATCAGCAGAGGAAACAACAGAAAATTAGAAACCCAAGTTTATCGGAAGACAACCCACACTAATGGACAGATTCAACCATAGCTTCAACTGGGAAACTGCCAGCATCTTAGACCAAGCTAAATCCAAAAATGCAAGGGAATTCCTGGAAGCTTGGTATTCAGACAAGACAGCCATCAACAGGCACATAGAGATAAGCAACATCTACACACTATTCAAAAGAAACAATAACAAGAAAAACCAGAACATCTCCTCACCAGCAATCATCACCCAGGTAAACAGAGATTAACACCAAGATTATCACCAGACATACAATCAGCAGTAAACAATACCCTAATCAAGGAACTACCAGAGGAACAGAACAAAACCCCCACCAACACTGGCAGGTCATGCCACTGTATATAAACAGAGAGCAAACCTCATCCCATTCTAGCACTGAAGATGTTACCTAGCCGGCTAACAAAACATTTGCAAGAAAACAACCAAGCTCAGAGAACTCCAGGTTCAACCCTGAGCTACACACATTCTCTTCTATTGATAAATGTAATATTCCATGCTGGGATTCACCTAATCTCAAGAAAGAGATTATCCCACAATTCAGGAATCAAGGACCTTTCTCTACATACCTCTAACTATGATACAAACATACTATGATAGCATTTTTTTTCTTTTTCTTTTTGTATGTCCTCATGGCATTACCTTCATCTAGTCTTCAACCCATGAGTGAGACAGATGTAAAACATCCTTAGCTGTACTGGTGCTAAAGCAATGTTTCCCTCATTAAGCCAACAGCATCTAGTGGCAATTGCAAATTGTGTAAAATCTGGCCCATTTTGCTCAGTGATGCAACCAGCTGACTGGTAGCAGGAATGTATTGGCTGTTTCAGGATGATGTGGGCTTGCCCAATCCTCTACTGTTCTTTAACAGTCTTTTCCCCCCACCCTTTTCAATTATTTTGGAAAGTCTGATTTCAGCTGCAGCCATATACATGTGATAAGAGGTCCTATGGAACACCTTTGGTGCTCATTCTGTATTAATTGCCCCTTCCAAACCACTCTCAAGGGAAGCCGTATTAAAGCATGTTACATACAGCAATCCAATCTTGTGGTTACCAATATAGGGGTTACGGTGGTTAAATTATTGAATGAGAAACCACAGCACACACTAAACCAAAATCATTATGGCTTAGTACAATGTGGGGACGCATTCAGGATAGCTTTCCAAGCATTCAAATGGAATCTGCATTCCTATAACCTAAGAGCATTGTTCCATAACCTGCTTTGAAGATGATAGAAACATTGTGGCATTCTTCTGTCTAACACCCCTGTGTGAGAAGCACTACCACATCTCCCCTGTCCTGCCCTTTAGCCATCTCTTCCCAAAACTAAACATAGCTAGCACTCCCAGCCTTTGCTCATTGGACTTACTTTCCAGACCTCTAAAACGTGGTGCCCAAATCTGGAGCCATTATTTTCCATGAATGGAGACAACCTAAAATTTCTCTTTTGCAGTCATGTTACCCTGTTGATTCATATTCAGTTTCTGATTAACTACATTTCTAATATCCATTTCACAACTATTATTGACATTTAAGTATGCACTGTAAACAAGAACCAGAAGAGTTTGTGAGCTGAATGCATTTATTGCAATAAACAATAATCTAATTTGTTGGATTCTGGCATAGTGCAGAAGGAGGCAACCTGTGGCACTCCAAATGTCTTCCCAGAGACTTGCTATCCTGCTGTTTTCTGCAGGATTATGTAATGTAAAATATGATTCCCACTCTCAGCTTCATATAATAAAATGGAACGATGCATCAGACATTAAAGCAAGTGGACTATCTAGCTACAAAGCCTCACTGGGTATCTCAAATATTTATTCCATTAGGTAAGAGCCTGGTAATTCTTCCTTGCTTTTACAGCTTTTCTCCTCCTGCTATAGCATGCCTGGATCTGTGGGATTGCTGGATTGCTTATCCCACCAAATATGACCTCAGAATGTATTTTGATATCACAGCACAAGCCTCATTGTAAAACTATGCGAATAAGCACAATCTGAGATCAAGATGAAGCGCTCCATTAGCTCATGTGATCTTCATCTTTGCCAGAAAGTCTGGTTTCTCACCCTTTTTCTCTAATCTTTTCACAGTCATCATTCATTTTCCTGCACTTGGGAATATATGCCCCTTCAGTATACCCAGTTACAGCTGGCATCACCTTTTGGCATCCTTAGGCAGCAATCAGGTTCCATGGGCCCTCCTGGAAACTTCTTTGTTTCGCTTACAGCCCAGCATTCCAGAGAGTGTCAGGCAACTGGACTGAGCCATTTTCTCCATGGTGCTTAAGCCTAACTGCGCCCAGTCAGGCTGCACTGCCTGGAGCTCTTCCGCTGTGGGTAGGTAAACTGACCAGTATTCACTGAAAGAGGATTTCCAGCAGAGAACATGTCATCCCATAGCAGTCTCAAATGGGAAAGCAGCCAAGTGCTCCTGACAGATTGGGAATGAGGGATTTTTGATTGGTTGGTCACATGGCTACTGTTTTGTAAATCTGAATCTTGATATGAAAGAAAATGTCAAGGAAAAATTACAGTGCTTGGATTCTTGCAATTCACTAAGCCAAAACCTGACAAGCCATATTATGGTTTTAGGTAATGTATGGACCCAGCTGTAAGGTGTCTGATATACTGTGCCTAAGAACATATGCTCCACAACTACAAATGTGTTACACCTAAGTAGTGCCAATTTTATTGTGGAGCCTATCCTTTTATCTTCTTTCAGCTGATGTACACTTCTTTACTGCCTAGAAGTAGCTCTCAGGAATGTGAAAGCTATCCATCCCAGATCTTGATTGTAACAAAAACATACAGAGGCCCAACTGCTAAAACATCCTGGGCCAAGGTGATTCTTAAAGCAATTTCAATATGTAAGCTCTTTAAAAGTTCTTCTGCAGGAAGAGTTAATCAAGCTATGTGAACAGCAACAGATCAATATGGGTCAACCTTTGCATATTACACTAAGCTATTATGCAGTCTGTTTGGTTTTGCTTTAGCATGTGTGAACCCAGGCAACTGTCAGTGTTCCAGCTTTGGGAGGCGGGGGGAAAAATCCTTTTCAGTGCCTATCTTACCTGCCAAGTTAGGCTTGTTTCCCAGATGGGCAACCAGGAACAAGAGTAGTGGAAGCTGATTTACTAGCTGATTGCAAACCATGTTTGAGAAATCTTATTGAAACTGGGTTCACATACCACTCTAAACAACAATGTGGTTTGGGCATGTGAACCCAGCTATTATGAGTCATAAACCAAAGCTGATAGCAAGACTGGGCAACATTGAAACCCTTTGTTCTGCCAGGAGAAGGTGTGGTAATGTGGTAATATCATTGAAGAGATGGTAGTGATAATTTCCAGCCATTTGGGGTTGGGGGAGGGAGCAGAATAGGAGATTTACAGATGGAATAGACACATTTTGACTTGAAAAGGCTTAATACATTACATTTCTGCCTTTTATTAAATGCTGCAAAAATTATTGCAGAAAGTTATACTCTTGCTGCAGAATTTAGGCAACATGATCTGGTGGTACTCTAAAGGCTGTAGAAGACAGGCTAGAGCAGGTTGTATGCTGCCTGCAAGTTGCTCAAACTGGTTTATAGAATATCTCCATCCAATAAATTGTGGCTTATTCATTAAGGTGTAGATGACTGAGCACACTGTGTGAGTCTAGTCTAACACTATATATTTTTCTTGATCCTTCCTTCTGTATTAAGATTCAGATTCCAGAGGGATGACTGTGTTAGCATGCTGCACCAAAATAGAAGGGGCGGGGGGAGATGTTCTTATGCATTTTAAAGATTTAAGTCAGAATAAGTAAGTGACTCTTGTCCATGAAGCTTGTACCATATTGTATTTTATATGCCGAAGATTACCAATATATACAATACTGTTATTTTTATCTGTGAGAAATTCAGAACCAGGGCAGTTCAAAGTTTGAATCTCATTAGATGGTCTTGGGGTTCTCTGTATTTATCAGTCTAACCTACCTTACAGTAGATAGCGAAACGTTAGGAAACAAAACTTCCAGAACACAGCCACACAGCCCGGAAGACCCACACCAATCTACCTTGCAGTGTTAATGTGAGGCCAAAATGAGGAGGGAGAAAACTGTGTGCACCAACCTTGGGTATTGGGCTAGGGTGTTTTGTGAGGCCATCTTTATGGGGTTTGATCAAGTAGATGTATGAGTGATCTTGGATGGGATGTGCTGTTAGTTTTTGTTTATTGTTTTTACCCGATGTTAGCCATACAGGGTTCCATTGCGAATTGGGCAGTCTTATGACTGACTGACTGAATAAATGAATGAATGAACCTAAGCTACCTGGAGGAAAATTTCTGGACCTTTAGTAGAATACACTTTGGTGATATTAGAGGATGGAAAGTGTTTAGGAATATCCAAGAGACTAGTATAGAGTAAACTTCAATGCCTTAGGTAATCCTTTTCCCCCTTCCATGATTCATAGAAAGAGAAGTTGTATAAAATATATTTTCTTGGAGTAGGATTTGTATAACAACAAGTGCTGTAACCTTACCTGTCCAGAAAATCTTGAATACATTTGAAAGAAGCAAATCTGATAGAGTCAGACCGTGAAAAGTGTTTATGGCCTCCTCCAAAATGGACAGCCATATGCTTTTCCCTATGGATGTCCCCAGTACTTAATGTTGTGTAGATTTCAACACTGAGATTATAGGATTCTTGTTTCTTATTGTAGATCACTATTTTTTAAAACTTTCCAGCTGTTTCTCATATCTGTTTCTGCTTGCCAAAGAAAAAGTGGATGTCATTAGAAAAGAACAATTCCAGTATTTGAATCTGAGATAAGTTATTTCTTCTCCAATTGTTTGCTTCATACACTAGACAATTTGGAAGGAGGAAAAACCTTAAAATACAAAACACGTTCCTCCAGAAATTTCTACATTAATCATCATCACTTCATAAATTATATCCAGTGACACTGCAGTAAATTTTGAAGGGCTAAATTCAAAATCAGGACATGTGGACTGTGTAAATCCAGACATTGTGGTAGATATTCAGTGGCTTAGCATAATATCTGAATCTAGTTCTATTTATCCAACAGAATAAAGTATGATGCCAAATTTACTGGGATAAATGTGACTGATTAATTGGGAAAAAGCTCCACTGAACATGTTACTTGGAAATAAATCTCCCTTGAACTCAGTGGTGCTTACTTCTAACAGGAGAAGTTCAGCTTGTAAAATGCATTGAACTTTGTAAATAATCTTTTGCCAGCTGAATTGCAACCTTTTAACTTTTAATTAGAAAGCCAGTATTGCAAAGTAATATCACCATTTAAACTGCTACCTTGAAAAACATACCATGAAAGAAAGAGAAGGTACTGTACAGCCTTTAAAGAACAAAAATTCTGCAATCTCTGTCTTCTGGCAAAATTGGCAGCACAATTTTTGTTTATATTTTTTCAAAATTAAGAGTGAAAATGGGAGCATAAGGTCTCTGGGAGTCCATACTAATCTATCACACACATTCACTTGCCAGAGCAAAGAGGTCAGTCAGTCAATTATCTTATGGCTCTAGTACTTCAACACTGCTCCTGCTCTGAAAAATCTTCTGGAATTATGATCCCCTGCTCTGTAGAGAAACAACACAATTTGCAATTAATCTTGCTGCATCTAATCCAGTAACAGAGAAAAGTATCTGAAGAAAAAGAACACAGGAAGCTCTGATGAAGGAAGAACCAATTCGCCACATAATCTCTCTTCTTCTATGCTAAAAGGAGATGTATGTACATACAGAGAGATATCCGTATGTATCACTGCAGACGCCAGTGAGCAATATATATAATTACCTGCATCACATCCAGATTGATTCTGAATCTGATAAATTACCAGTGCTTCCTCTAGGACTGAGTTGCCATCTTGCAATGTTAAGACCATTATTTGCTTTTGAGTCATTGCAGTGAGTAAATTGATTTTTCCTCCCATCCATGTATATTTTTCTATGTAGGCGACATAGAGTTTAGGAAGCTCAAGTCCCATTTGTCATTACTAAGTCCTGATATTTGTATTTGGATTAGCTAGTCTATGCATGTCAATGTACTTTCAAATACATTCATTTTTGTATTCACCAAATGGGATCCTTTGCTTCTTCAGCACATATATCATCTGCTATTGTTGATCTATTACTATATTGGGTTAAGAGACAGGAAAGAGAAACTTGAAAGATAATGGGAGCTTGGGGCAGAAAGTATGATTCTATGATTGTTCATTTATTTATTTTATTTATTAAATAAATTTATATGGCCACCCATCTACCAAAATGAGCTCTGGTGATCAAGAATAGAAAATTATCAAAAAAAAAATTACCAAAAAAAAAAAATTAAAGCAAAAAAGGCAATATTGAAGCCTTGATAAAAATCATATCTATAGATCAACCACACCATGCCAGATCCGGTAACATCCTGGTTCCAGTGCCTGGGGAGGTGGGGGGAAGCCAGGTCTTCACTGCTTTTCTGAAGGCCAATAGAGTCAGGGCCATCCGTATCTCTGAGACAGGCTGCTCCATAAGGCAAGCGCTATGACAGTGGATGCATGCTTCTGGGGCTCTGCCAGGGACATTGTTTCACCAGGGTGACCCAGATTATGCTCACTCTGCCATATTGATGGGCAATGGGCAAAACCATTGGGGATAGGCCACCTGCAAGTAACCTGGCTCTATGTCACGTGGGCCCCACATTCATGGATATCAAGACTGAAAGTTAAAAAGAGAGAAGGAAAGGAAAGGAAAGGAAAGGAAAGGAAAGGAAAGGAAAGGAAAGGAAAGGAAAGGAAAAGTGCACGTGTGTGTGTCTGTGTGTGTTTGTGTGTTTTCCTAGCGTAGTAATGCAATGTTAAGATTCCATTGGTACCTGTTACAATTTTAAAGGGAAGAAATGGAGTTTGTTGGCTTCATCTCTGTTTATAAAACAACAGCGTAGCAGGTAAAAGAAAAGACAATCTCTTTTTGATCAAAACTTTTATTAAGGTATATAAAAAGTACAATTAAAATACAAATTAGAAAAGAGAGAAGATAGAACTAAAAGAAAAAGACAAAAACTAAAAAAGTGGGATTGAATAGAAAGATGAAACAAGAAGTGACTTCCGACTATCTCCAATACAGATAGTTCAAATTAAAAAAAAGTTAATCTCTTACCACTATTTAATCCTGATTCACATTATTTCTATCAACACAAACCATTTAATCATTAAATCCCACAATCAAAGCTTCATTTTTTCCCGACCCAAGCACGTAATCTAGGAAGGGTTGCCATGAGGAGACAAATTTAGAAACAGTATTATCTCTTATTAAGGCTGTTAGCTTCACCATTTGAGCCAAATCCATTAATTTAATAGTCCACTCTTCCACTGTAGGTATTTGTGAGTCTTTCCATCGCGCATATAACACAGAAAAGACAATCTCAACCTAAGAACAGTTGCTGCCAATCATAGTAAACAATGTTGGGCAAGATATAAAAACAGTCGGATTTGATATAAATCACATTCTTGAGTCTTGATTCTTTTACTGAAATGGCAGCCTAAAAGAGTTTGATCAGAGGGAAGTAGAAAAGTCTTCTGAAAGAAAAACTGGTCTAGAATCCCCAAAGACTCAAATGATTGTTTATGAGAGTTGCCAAATAACCAGAATGCAAGGCTGCCTGCTTCTGTGCCTTTATGGCAGTAGCTTTGCCTGCAGAAATAATCAGGTAAAACTGTGTTTACAACATAGAGAAAAGCAGGATTCCCTTGTTTATTGTTCCCAGATCAGATTAATAAAGAGCAGGACAAGGATGAGGGATTGAGCAGGGGCAATACTTTATACCTTTGTGGATGTGTTGGGGCCGCACAATGCCACAGTAAATGGGGTGTTGATTACTCTTCTCTTATACCCCAAATGCTGGCAATGCTATTCTCAGCTTTCTGATCCTCAAATATCGATGCTTGCACTCTCAGAATTTTCTGCTCTGAATTAATTTGCACTTTCTTAGAAAGTATGAATGAAAGTGTTACAACAGGAAATATGTTTGTATCACCTCCTGCAATGTGTCATTTTGCAGAGCAGCTGCATTTTTAAGAGGCCCATTAAAGAAACAGTCCAGAATGTTTGGCTTTCACATTTTCGTAACACAGGACTATTTCTAGATTTATTTTAAAGCCAGAGAACTGGCACAGATATCATAATACAATCCTACACATGTTTATTCAGAAGCAAGTTTCATTCAGTGGGATTGTGCTCCCAAGCAAATATACACAAGATTACAGTCTCAATCTTAAATGGCTATTAGGACTCTGCAGATTACTGTTATTTATAGGTTAATTCTTATAAGAAGAAACAATTTTTGAAAAGCCCATCATGACTTCCAGGTCTAAGTCACACTGTTTGAATGAAATCTCATCCAACACTGAGCAAAGTGTTGGATTAGATCAGGCTTCTATACCCTAGGCACATCTCCAGGAGCATAGCCTTCAATTCCCAGGATTCACAGCAGTGGTCTCACTGGCTGGGATTCTGGGAGCTGAAATTCACACATCTGGAGGGTGCCAATGATGGAGAAAGTTAGACTAGATCAATTGTCTACAGACTGGTGTCATCCAGAAATTTGGAATGCAACTACAAACAGCTCTAGTTAATATGACTAAGAGATAGTGAAACAGCTGCAGGGCACCAGATTGGGAAATTATGGATTAAATTACAACCAAGGCTCACTCTTCAAAAATATATTCTGATTTGATTGTAATAATAACATTCCTCTCTTCCCCTGTGCCATCACTCAAGAATAAAATTTGATTTCTGAAATCACATGCAATATGTAGAAAGATTTTGCCCAGCACCCCTTTCCAGCAGCATTTGCAACTTAAAAATGAATCATAAACCAGATCAGAGATTTTTACCGTGGGCTTGGGTACCTGCCAAGCCTCACCCATAGTAGGGCTGACCCTCAAATCTATTTAGGATTCTCAACATTTAACATTAAAACATAAATACACATTAAACACCCTATACAACAACAAAAAGCATGACTTATTTGCCCAAACTCAGACAACCTAAACAAGCCTGCCTGCTATCGGAAGGCTAACCATTTGACCTTCCACTCCAGGGAATTTCAAAGCCTGGGTGCACCCATGAAAAGGCACTATCAGGCATTTGCCTCAAGTGTTCCTCTGTTGGTAGCAGTACTGAAAATGTATAACCTGAAAGCATTAAATATCTAGGCAAGCTTAGAAGGGAAAGTACATCCTATTCGATGGGATAGGGTGGGTCTTCAAATTAGTCCTTTGGCTTGTGCCCAGAAATAGACTGGTAGACACTTAAGTTATTATTAATAACAACACGAGCCCTCTAACTAGCCCTAATCAAGTTTGGATGCAGCTTTCTGGACCAGCTGAACTTGCCAAATACTTTTAAATGATTGTAATACAGTCCTCTGAGATGTAAGCCACGCGTGTATCACCATGGCCGGATCAGTCTTCTTTGTGTATAAGTGGCACATGTATCTTAACTGGACTAACGGCACTCCTATTTACTGCTAAAATCTAGGCATCCAGGTTCAAGACTGGGTCCAAAAACATATCCAAGCCACGAACCTGTTTTTTCATAGGGAGTACAATCCAGTCAGCACAGGTTAAACTCCTATTATTTAATCTGTCTCTTGCCTGAACAAGAGCATCTCTGTCTTGTCTGGATTAAGCTTCAATTTGTTTGTGTCATCCAGTTCCTTACTGACCCAAGCACCAATTTAGGATTTCAATTGGTTCCTTAGATTTAGATTGAGAGGATCACTAAAGGTGATGGCACCACATTCTAAACCTCTAGAAGGACAACTTCTTCTAGCAATTTCATTCATATGTTAAATAGCATAAAGAACAAGATGAAGCCCTGAGGGATGTAAATGGTATCTAGCAGGAACCCTCAGTGTCATGTTAATACTAACTCTGGACTTGCCTTTGGCCCATTCTGACAATTTTTTACTCATCTGCTGTAACTTAGTGCATGAAATTAAGACTGCTAACCCTCCAAGAAGTACCAGAGCTCCCATAAAACAGTGATTTGAAATCCTATCCCAATGAAACAAAAATGTATCATGGTTGAGGCATTGAAAACCTTCAGAAAGCACAGTAGAATCAACAGGGTTATACCCAGCTAAGATGTGAATTGCTCATTTAGTTAGTAACCAGGCAAGAAGATAACAGTCTGTCATAACACCAGCTTTTCCATTTGTTAATCATTCCCAACACAGTTAAAACCAACCCATAATTTCTCCACCTTGTCCTCACCATCTGTGGAACTCAGCATGGCATTATCTACATAATTGCATGTCTCAAGCTTGCAGAGAATATTCAGCCTGTATTGTTTGAAATGAGCCAACAATTGAGTGTACTACTTCCAATGTTTCCAGTGCTCCATGAATTAACAAACAGATTTCCCCCTCTTTCTATAAAGAGAAGCAAACAATCCTTCACACACATGCACAGTCTCTGAATTAGTCTGTATATATTGTGCGTATATTGAGACAGCTTTGTAAGGATGTTTGCAAACAATGCACTGATAGGCTGTTATAGGGGTCATTCAAGAGCTGTTGTGTCTGACTGTCCATCCATCCATCCATCACATTTATAAACCATCACAATCTCAAAGGATTCTTAGCAGTTCACAAGTTAAAAACACAATTTTTGTTGTTCAGTCGTTAAGTCGTGTCCAACTCTTCGTGATCCCATGAACCATATCGCACCAGGCCTTCCTGCCCTTCACTGCCTCCCTGAGTTTGCTCAGTTTCATGCTCATTGCTTCAGTGATGCTATCTAACCATCTCATCCTCTGCCGTCCCCTTCTCCTTTTGCCTTCAATCTTTCCCAGCATCAGGGTCTTCTCCAAAGAGTCCTCTCTTCGCATTAGGTGACCAAAGTATCTGAGCTTGAGCTTCATTATCAATCCTTCCAATGAGCAATCAGGGTTGATTTCCTTTAAGATTGATAAAAAAACAAAACACACACAATAAACAGTACAAAATAAAAGTATTTTATTAAAAGATCCACAAACCAATTAATAACATGGAACAAAGCCATTCGATAATCTAACCAAGATGGTATCTCAGACCAAATGCCCTCCAAAAGAAGGCATTTACAATCAAAGTGGGAGCCAACTGGATGTCTACTGGGAGGCCATCCAAAGTACTAGTGCCACCACTGAAAAACAGTGCTGCTGGGCCTTGGCCCCCCACCTCTCTAAGGTGGAAAACCATTAGCAGTTTCCCCCAGGTAAACTGAAATGGATGGGCTGATTCCAAATGGCAAATGCGGTCCTGCAGATAACTTGGTGAAACTTGTGAAAAAGACTTTGGAACAGCAGTTGATTGCAAACTGATTGTGAGCCAGCAATGTAATGTGGCTGCAATGAAGGCAAAGGCAGTTTGAGGCTATATCAATACAAGTATAATTTCCAAGTCACAGATATGAATCATTTTACATACACACACACACACACACACGTACCACATCCATTCCAGGCATCATGCTTTAAGGAGGATTTAGATAAATTGGAGCAGGTTCAGAGACTGGCAATAAAGATGAGTAGTGGATTAGAAACTAAGCCCTATTAAGAGACAATGCAGAGGCTGGGTTATTTTAGCCTTGAGATGATTGAGGGGAGATCTGACAATACTCTTCACCCGGACAGTCAAGATCTCTTCATTCTCATTCCAGAGTGCAGGACATGGAGTACTGGAAGACCAATACAACAGTAGTCCTTATTACCTAGAAAGGTTCCCTTTAAGTGGAGGTTACAGTTACTGTTCTGATACTTTAACATGGATTTTTCTGCTGATTAGAGGGTAGCATTTGATGGCTTAAATAGCCCCTTTCAGCTCTATGACTCTGTGAATGAATTAACCTAAGTGAATAGTTGACAAAATGCTTGAGTTGAAATGAAAGGTTGGGGAGATTGTATTTTTAAAAAGCTCCTAGCAGTACCAACATGCAAGCAAATCATTTAGTAGTAGGTGAAGGCTCAAATCAGACTTTGCCAGGGCTGTATATGTGTGTGCTCATCTGTTATCTGCTAGTGTAATGGTATGTGGGAAAGACCTCGGGAGACAGGAGGAAGAGCCACAGCCAATGATCTAATAAATGAAATCTGAGTCCGAAGGAGGGGTAGGGGTGGAGAAAGCATCTCAGAAGGGACCCTCCCTAGTTTTTGGAAGACTAAAAGTAACGGAGGGGAGAGGTACTTTCAGACTTGCAAGATTCTGTTACTGTTCTCCTTAGCACCCCTTGTCTTTTCCTGTCAGAAAAAGTGTGTGCATACAGTGAGCTAAGCACATTACCAATATTGATATAAGCAATTTGTTTCCTTCCTCTCTTTTGGCTCTTATTCATTATATAATTAGAGCCTAATTATTTACTGAAAGTATTTCTAAACTGCTTTTTACTATAAACATGCAACAAATAAACCCAAAGCAGTTTACAAAATTCTAAATCCTAATAGTGGTTTCAAAATTAAAATAAAATCAGTCAAATAAAGGACATGTTAAGAAGCAGCAATGGCTGAGGAAGGCCACTACTTACTTAATTTGTAGGCCACCCAAGCCTAAAGAGTGGCTAGCAATCGCATCATAAAATAAAATGACATTCACAAAGAGGGGGAAAAATAAAATATGCATTAAAAAATAACAAAAGAAAAAAAATAGAAAATACAAGAGACATCTGCTCACAAGCCCCATCTTCAGTTGTAACATTCCCTTCTCCTGTATTAAGATAGGTCTTGACAGCTTTCCTAATACCCAGGAAAGTGTGGGGGTGGCTATGGAAAAATCTGACTTCTGAGAGACTGTTCTTGTGAAGACAGGACCTGGAGGGAGATGATCCTATTTGATGTGATCAGACAGGCAGATGAATGTGGGGGAAGATGGTCCCTTAGATAATTAGGTCTATGTAAGACCTTAAAGGTAACAATCAGCATCCTGAATTGTACCCAGAAGCCAAATGGCAAGCAATGTAGCCGCAGAAGAATCCCAGATATGTCAGGATACAACTGTCACTGCCCCAGGCTGCCATATTCTATACCAGCTGTAACTTCTGAATGTTTTGTGAGGGCAGCTTCATTACAGCACATTACAGTAATCCAAATGAAGGTGACTTGAGCATGAGTGGCCATGAGCAAGGCCTTCCAATCAAGGAACAGGCGTAATTGGTGCACAAGGTATAGCTGGGTGGAAACCCTCTTAGCCACAACTGCCATCAGCTCATCAAGCAAGAGCTGTGAGTCTAGGAGAACCCCCAGACTGCAAACCACCTCTGAACAGGGGAATACAATTTCATTCAGAGTCAAAGATGGTATTTAGCGGTAAGCAAGTGAGTTTTAAAAAGACCAGTAAAACATTCTGCATTGGAGCCTGATGTACCGCAGAGGGGAGGTATTCCACCGGAGAGGTACTACCATGGACAAGACTCACCTCCATGTCACTGATAAGCAGAAATCTGCCACTCACAGTACAGAACATTAAACTAAGGGAGCAAAGGTCACCAGATGTGGTGATATCATGGCCATTAATTGCAATGGCTTTAAAATAAGATTTTTTGTTGTTCAGTCGTTAAGTCGTGTCGGACTCTTCGTGACCCCATGAACCATATTGCACCAGGCCTTCCTGTCCTTCACTGCCTCCCTGAGTTTGCTCAGTTTCATGCTCTGCTTCAGTGATGCTATCTAACCATCTCATCCTCTGCCGTCCTCTTCTCCTTTTGCCTTCAATCTTTCCCAGCATCAGGGTCTTTTCCAAAGAGTCCTCTCTTCGCATTAGGTGACCAAAGTATCTGAGCTTGAGCTTCATTATCAAAAATAAGATTAGAGGTAAGCTTTCAGGAACTGCTAATCTTGAAGGTAAATATGCTCCCTGCAGATTCTGTGGAGCTATGACCCTGAGTATAAGCTGTTGGGACAACCAGCAGAAGAGGGCTTCAGCCCAGAATGGGCTGGTGGGCCCTTGTGGGAATAAGATGGTTGATTATCAAGACTATGGCTTGATTCAGTAGAAGTTTTCCTCTTTTAAAAGTCTGTTGGAAAAGCAATACTTATATTTTAAAATAAACATCCTCTGATAAAAATGTTTTTCTTGAATGTTTGAGTGTGTTACTTTAAGATAAGATAAAAGTGTCTTGACCTCAGCTCCTATTAACTTCATGGAATGCCCATGCACTTTTCTTGACAGCAATATGCATGTGGTTTGCCCTTGTTTGCTTTTGGGATGTTTCTGTCAACTTTCCAGTCTTCATGTACAGCTTTGATACTCATCCAAGTACTTTCTAGACTCAGTCTCACTGGTGAGATGCCTAACAGACCTGAGGACACACAGAGGAGGTAGCAAAACAGTTAAGAGAGGAAACGGTACTGTTACAGAAGAGATTCTTGAGTGCAGGGGAAGGGGAAGTGTGAAAAAGAGACTCAGAGTAACTCTTCCTTAATTACAGTAGGAGGATGACTTTGTACAGGAGAATGACTTTGGTCAGCTTTCAAGATTGTTACATCACCCTTCTAGCAATAAAGGCCTTCTCAGAAATGCAAGTGATTCTTGTTTACTGAACCTGCCAGACTTGCTGGACTTGACACTAACTAAGCTTCCAAGCCCAGACAGGGTTTATAGGTTGGTCTTCAAATCCATACCCCCAGCCAGCATTGCCCAGCGTTCTTTAAAAGCTGCAATATAGAAAGCTATATAAATTCAGAAGTGAATGGTATTTTGTACATATTCATCCCTGTATTTTTTTTAAGTAGGTAGGTAAATAGACATAAAATAGGGTCAACAATAGCACTGCTGACCCTAATCCTACTTGAAGGACATCAGGAAACCACCAATGGGTAGAAGCATGAAGATTTTAATGCTGCTTTTTTAATATCCCCACAATCCCTGTGATGTAGCATCTGGAGCAATGTGGGAAATTAAAAATATTTGCCATGGATTCAACATAGATTGAGGCTAACCAACTTCTAATGTTGCCATCATTAGGTAAAGGCATTAGTAGCACCCACCAATATAGGTAAGAATCTATCATTAAATAATGCTGAGCACTTTAACAGAAGCTGATAAAACCTGGACTTAACAGTGATTAAAATCTTAGTCCTCAAAGGCACCTGCCTGCATGAAAAGACAATCATTTAAATAAAGGTGAGGAGCTTGTAACCCTCCCACCGTTAGACTAGAAGTCTATTAATCCTGGCTACTGGTTATACTGCTTGAAATTGATGAGAGAGTCTAACACCTTCTGCAGACACATAGCTTCTTTGTTGCTAATTTAAAACATGACATTATCCTATTTACCTTTTATTCCTCCAGGCTCAACTGATTAGTGATGTTCTCTAAGTTTTGACTGGTAGGACAAAAATTATGTATATTGCTATCTCCAGTGAAAATGAAAATTAATCTTGTCTACCATTCTCACCTGGCTTTCATCTTTGTTTTTGACCTTTTGATCTTCTTAAATAATTTCTGTACTTTCTTTTCATGATATCACATCAGGGCAGTCTATAGATACTTTAAAGGCAGAAGCAACAATATTATTAAGCATATGCACCCTACTTCTAGAATATCAATAAACCAATAACGACTAAGCAAGATGCACCATCCTCAAAGCCAAACATCTTGATCTGCCCTTACATTACATATTCCTTTAAACATGGGGCTTAAAAAATAGCTGCTCTTATGTAAGGCAACCCCTTTTCCTTCTTTCTGCCATGTTCCTTTTTTTCCTGACATCCCCCCCCCCCCCCAATGTATTCTTCCTTCTCTATCAAAAGTGAATTGAAGAGGGCTTTTGAAATTCAGCTGAGGATTGCATCAGTGTCCAAGATCACAGATTGTCCATCCCTTCTAATATTTGAATGGCATTTGCAGGGCCCTTCCTATCATTAAATAAAATAAAGTTAGAGTTTCTCCTAGTGATTAGTTATATTCTCTTTAATTTTTCTATAATCTCTGAAATCTCTAATTCAATCGATTGGTACTAATCCTGCTGTTATAGCAGCTGAGAACAAGCAGTTTCTAATGTGTGACAACCCTTCAGATATTGGAAGATCATGGACGTTTCTCTTTATAAACTTCTTTCTTCACTCTAAACATACCCAATTTGTTAACCCTTCATAAACTTAGTTTATAGATCTCCTGACCACTCTGGTCAGTCTCTCTGGGCATGCTCCAGTTAGTTCATGTTCTTAAAATGCATAAGACTCTTGATTTGCCCTTGGATTAAATATTCCTTTAAACAGAGCAACCTAAAAAAAAGTGAAACAGGTCATGTCAACTAGGCTGGTTTATGATAGCAACAACCACAATAATCAGTGTTCTACAAGAACCTTGGGAATTATAATTTTGGGATTACTCCAAGAATTGCCTACTGGAGACCTCTAGTGTTCTTATAGATAAAGGTTTTTATGCAGTTCTTAGGTGCTGTTAGGGTAGCTGTTTATAGACTAGTATAACAGAGGTACAGTTCTCTGAAAATGCTTTTTCTCTTTAGAGGCACATCTTTTAAATGATCAATAATTGGGACACTGCAGCTCTGGGTGGAACAAAGGCACAGCTAACCCAAGCCAATATATGCTGAAGTTGATCCAAACTAACTTATCCACTCAAATCTATACAAATTTACTCAGAAATAAGTCCAAATGAGTTAGTTGGTCTTACTCCAAGGAAAGTGGCAGAAGCTTTGCAAATCAAAATTATTTAAATTTAGGCCTACATTCTGGCTATTTTGTCTTTCCCTTTTCATTTTTTTGTAGGAAAGGAAGAAGAAACAAATAGTTGCAGTGGAGGTGAAGGGTGGAATGGGATGTTTTGAATGGAAAGCAATAATCTATCTAATAAATACTTTGACAAACACTTGAGGATCAAAAACATGTTGGAACTATGGCTGGAGTTAGCTATAGCTTTTACACAATAAGCAAAGTTATTCTGGAAGTGCTGGATGCAGGAGGACCCCAGACAGCAAATCTGATCCTAAAGAGAAAGTACAACTCTAGAACTGGCATTTCTTCCAAATCCACTAGTCCAGGCCCTGAATCTGTAACAAATTCATCTCGTCTACTCGAGAATTTCTAACAGCATCCAGAGAGAGGAGGAGAACCACCACAGAGTAGTAGCTCCAATCCCCAGTTCCCTGAAGTGCTTGAATAAAAGTTTTCCTATTATATAGTTTTTAGAATTTAGAGAGTAAAGCCTGGATCACAAAATAAAACCATTTAAAAATATTAGGATATAGTTAATCATTTTTTCCCCAGAAAAACAAAACTCTGATCTAGGCTGCCTTCTGCCATGCTCCCAACCCATGAGATGCCATTTAGTGACAATTAAAGAGATGGGAGCTCCAATCCCAAATTTTCATTGTATCATTTACTAGAGCCCTTGCACAGGTCTAGATCAGCTTTCTACAATATATGAGGCAGTGTAGTATAGGGGTTAAGCTCTGGACTATAAATAGGGAGAACCAGGTTCTAGTCCTCCCTTAGGCACAGAAACTAGCTAGATGGCTTTGGGCCAATCACTCTTTCAGGCCTGGGCTGGGAAATTACATAACATCTGCCTACCTGTACTGGACTGTCATCCTACAGTAGGTTGGTTTGGGATGATGATGATGATGATGATGATGATGATGATGATGATAATAGGACTTGATAGGTGGATAAAAATGCCAAATCCAGTCTAAACATCTGGCTGACTGTGCGACCAACAATAATAATATATTCTCTGTATGTGTGTATATAAATACATAACCACACATAAAATAAATAAAACCCAAGGTGCACAATCTGATGCCAGAGCTGAATCTGCACCCAAGTGCCTTGAAAAATTATTGCCAATTTGGGGCTTCTGGGTGAGAACCTATGGTGGGTTAGATGTCCCTATGAGTGTCTCTGTGAGTGGGGACAATACCATGGTGAAGATTGGTGACCTGGCTGATGAAATTATCTCCAGAAAGATTGGGGGATCACCCCCTTGTGCTCTGGATAGCTGTTCCTTGTAAGGAGACCACAGGAATTGAGTTTCTTCTGGTCAATCGTGAGTTGAACAACTGGGTGATCCGTCGTCTTTTTGGAATTAAGAAGAGAAAAAAAATACTATCTTAAACGATTTTTACTTAAAAGCACAAGATTGTGACTTAAGAAAGTTTTAAAAGGACAAAGGGGACAGTAATTTTAGAAAACAGAATAATAATTTTTTTTTTCTGATGAAAGTGCCTTTGAAAATAGTAAAATTAATCAGACAAACAGAAACTTTGTGGGAATGCTGATGGTTTATTATTAAGGAAAGTAGGTAATTGGTGGATTTTACAAAATAAGAATATAAGAGTAATTGGGACTAAAGTGTTAAAGACAGAGAAAAGAAAAACAGGAAAGAAAAAAAAAGGAGAAACCTGCCTTTTACTATCACCCTAGTAATTGACATACTTTCACTTTATCATAATGGCAACCACAGGAAAAGCAGCAAAAATAGGAGAAGGAAGGAGAGGTTCACTAGAATAACTTACAGATAAGGGCATCACACCAATTTATTGCAAAAAATGTTTGAAGAATTTGGCAGATGACTGCAACAGTTGCCAATAGTTTGATGCTTTGAAAAAGGAGATGAAAGAATTTGCAGGGATAAAAAAGGATATATAAGAAGAAGCTAAGATTGAAGAATCTGTAGGACAATTGGCCGGATATGTAAAACAAATTAATGACAAAGTGGAAGGTTTGGGAAATAAGACAGAAGTTATAAATAGAGAGACAGAGAAACATTTGGACAATTTGGCATTACTGGAGCTGAGAGAAAATGAATTTTAAGATTTATTTATTTTATTTTTATTTATGATTAAATTTGTATGCCACCCATCTCCCCCAATGGGTGACTCTGGGCGGCTCACAGTTAAAATCAAAACCCGACAGCAATTAAAAATACCCCATAAATAATTAAAACTAATTAATCCATTAAAATCAATTATAAAAAACAAACCCTATACTAAAAACATTCAAGATGGTGGAGGGAGAAAAATCAATCACCCCACAAGCCACCTCCACTGGTGCGAGCTCCCATCCGGCCCCCAGGCCTTAGCCAGGATTTCACACGTTTCCTGAAGGCCATGAGAGTGGGGATATACCGCACCTCGGAAGGTAGGTTGTTCCATAGAGCGGGGGCCGCAGCAGAAAGGCCCTCTTCCCATATCCCACCAGTCAAAATTCCTTGACTGGTGGGGTCTGCAATATGCCCCTTCTGCTGGCCCGAGTGGGGCGGGCTGATATAACAGGGGCGAGATGGCTCCTCAGATAACCTGGTCCTATGCCATGAAGGGCTTTAAAGGTGATAACCAACACCTTGAATTGGACCCAGAAGCAAACCAGCAACCAATGCAGCTCGCATAACAGCGGTGTTATATGTGCCCCCCTAGGGGTATTCAGAACTGTCCGCGCCACAGCACTCTGCACCAGCTGTAGCTTCCGGATACTCTTCAAGGGTAGCCCCATATAGAGCACATTGCAATAATCCAGCTGGGAGGTGACCAGGGCATGAATGACCATGCGGAATTTAGAGGAATTCCAGAAGGCCATGGAGAAGATATTAGAGAAAAGATTGTTAAGTCCCCATCTAACTTTTTGGACTGGAATGAAGATGTCTCAGAGGCAGAGATTGATAAGGTTTATAGGATCAATACACGGTTTGCAAAATTAAGAAATATTTCATGGGATGTCCTTGTGCACTTTGTCAGGAAGAAGACTAGAGATCGAGTTCTGCAGCCGCATTTTAATATTAGATTGAGGATAGATGTAATTGTACTTAAAGAAATTCCAATTAGAATACTACATAAGAGAAAAGAGTATTTTTTCTGACAGACAAAATTAAACAGAAGATTCCATTTAGATGGGATAAGTTGGAAGGAGTTATTTTTACTTTTAAACAGCAGAGATTCAGACTGAACTCTGTGCAGAAAGTAAGGGATTTCTTGGGAAAATTCAAAGAATTGGAGGAAATGCAAATGGAAGTGACAATGATAGATGTGACTAAACAAATGCCACAATAGATTCAACAGGACACTGAAGATGATACACATTGGGCGCTATAGCTATTGACTTTTCTAAAATCTTAGTGTGATTATGGATTATAAATGCTTAACTTGGAACATAAATGGAGCTAATGCTCCTCAAAAGAGAAAAAAAAATCATTATTTGAAAAAGTTAAAACAAGATGTGATTTGCCTACAAGAAATGCATATTAGGAAAAAAGATATAAAATATTTGAGTCACAAAAATTTGGATGAAGAATTCATTTTAGCAGGAATGAAAAAAAGAAATGGAGTTGTTTTGTATATAAATTCTCAACTATATCCAAAACTTATGCTGAATGATGATTATGGCAGATACATTGGGGTGGAAGTTAATCTACAGGGGGCCAAGACTTTGATATTGGGAATCTATACCCCAAATGAAGATAAAACAGCATTTTATAAGGGATGAATTGTTGTTGGGAGTGCTGCTAGTGTACCAGCCTCCCTGCTGCATAGCAGCCTCCCTGCCTGGGCTGCTGGAGGCCATCTCGGGGTTGGCAGTGGAGTTCCCCAGACTTATGGTCTTGGGAGACTTTAATCTGCCGTCCCTGGGGTTGGCCTCAGAGGCGGCTCGGGAGTTCATGGCTACCATGGCAGCCATGGGCCTATCCCAGGTCATCAATGGCCCGACCCGGGACAGTGGTCACACTCCAGACATGGTTTTCTTGTCGGAGCAGTGGCAGCGTGATCTGGTGGGGGATTTTATATTATCCCCCCTGTCATGGTCAGATCACTCCCTGGTGGCGGCAGGATTCTCCTATGCTGCCCCCCTCCGCAGGGAGGTGGGACCTATTCAAATGGTCCACCCCTGGCGCCTGATGGACCCGCACGGGTTCCAAAGGGAGCTGGGGGTTGTTCCTGAGGCCTTGCTGCACGGCCCAGCGGAGGCTCTGGCCGCAACCTGGAACAAGGAGGCGGCTGGGGCCTTGGACAGGATCGCACCTGTGCGTCCTCTCTTGGCCCATCACTCCCGGCGCTCTCCGTGGTTCACGGAGGAGTTGAGGGAGTTGAAAAGGGCTAAGAGATGGCTAGAGCGCCGCTGGCGGAAAACTGGGGACGAATCAGACCGAACACGGGTTAGAGCTGCTATTAAGGCCTACCTAGTGGCGGTAAGGGCGGCGAAATGTCAATATTTCTCCGCTCTTATTGCATCCTCAGAGTGTCGCCCTGCAGCCCTGTTTAGGGTCACCCAGGTCCTCCTGGGAAAAGGGGGGGCGGAGGACTACTTGCAGGGTCATGCAGAGGAATTTGCTGAACACCTGATGGATAAAATTGCTCAGATCCGCTCTCAGTTGGAAGCCAAGTGTGGAGGAGGTCCAGAGGAGTTGCCCAGGGAGCGTTCTTGCCCAGTTATCTGGGAACGGTTTGATCCTGTTGTCCCTGAGGAAGTGGACAGGGTCCTCGGGGCTGTCAGTGCAACCACCTGTGATTTAGATCCGTGTCCCTCCTGGTTAGTTAAATCTACCAAGGAGGTGACCTTAGGGTGGGTCCTGGTGGTGGTTAATTCATCCTTGCAGGAGGGGCTGTTCCCGAAGCCTTTCAAAGAGGCCTTGGTCCGCCCACTCCTCAAGAAACCGTCGCTAGACCCCACCCTCCTGGACAACTTTCATCCAGTCTCCCACCTCCCCTTTTTGGGGAAGGTGGTAGAAAAGGTGGTCGTGCAGCAGCTTCAGAGGATCCTGGAGGAAACGGGTTACCTGGACCTCTATCAGTCAGGATTCAGACCCGGTTATGGAACAGAAACAGCATTGGTCGCACTTTTAGATGATCTCTGGCGAGAGCGGGATGGGGGGAGTGCATCCTTCCTTGCTCTTCTTGACCTCTCGGTGGCTTTCAATACCATCGACCATGGTATCCTTTTTGGGTCGGCTGCAGGAGTTGGGGTTGGGTGGCACAATGTTGTGCTGGTTCAGCTCCTTTCTCCAAGACCGAACTCAATCGGTGTTGATAGGGAGCGAGAGGTCCAGCCCCTGGCCCCTACTTTGTGGGGTGCCACAGGGGTCAGTGCTCTCACTGTTCCTATTTAATATCTACATGAAACCGCTGGGTGAGATCATCCGGCACCATGGGGTGAGGTATCATCAGTATGCTGATGATACCCAACTATACATCTCCATCCCAGGTGCTCTAAGTGACGCTGTGACTGCCCTCTTGCGGTGCCTGGAGGCTGTGGGGGCCTGGATGGGGGACAACAGGCTTCAGCTGAACCATGGTAAGACGGAGTGGCTGTGGATACAGAGAGCCTCAAGATCTAGGACTTTGTCATCTTTGGTTCTTGACGGGGTTGCACTACCCCAGACAGACCCGGTGCGTAATCTGGGGGTTCTCCTGGATTCACGACTCCTGCTCGAAGAGCAGGTGGCAGTCGTGGCTAGGAGGGCCTTTGCACAACTTCGTGTGGTGTGGCAGTTACGCCCCTTCGTGGATCGGGGGGACCTCCGCACGGTCAGTCATGCCCTGGTCACCTCTGGGTTGGACTACTGTAATGCGCTCTACATGGGGCTACCCTTGAAGAGTATCCGGAAGCTACAGCTGGTGCAGAATGCGGCGGCGCGGACAGTCCTTAATGCCCCTAGGAGGGCACATATAACACCGCTGTTGCGTGAGCTGCATTGGTTACCGGTTTGTTTCCGGGTCCAATTCAAGGTGTTGGTTATTACCTTTAAAGCCCTTTATGGCACGGGACCAGGTTATCTGAGGAACCACCTTGCCCTGGTCACTTCAGCCCGTCCCACTCAGTCCAGCAGAAGGGGCAGGTTGCAGACCCCACCAGTCAGGGAATTTCGATTGGTGGGGTCTAGGCAGAGAGCCCTTTCTGCTGTAGCGCCCGCCCTATGGAACATCCTGCCTCCTGAGGTCCGGTGTGCCCCCTCCCTCATGGCCTTCAGGAAAGGTATTAAATCCTGGCTCTGCCAGAAGGCCTGGGGGCCAGAGGGGGGCCCGCACCTGTAGAGATGGCTGGTGGGATGATGGGTTGTCCCCCCCCAGCATCTTACAGGTTTTTTAGGGCCAAAAATCAGAGGAGGTTTTTTAGGGCATTTTTAATATGTTTTTAATTATTTATAGATTATTATAGATTATTTATAGATTTTAACCATCTTTGGAGAAAACTGTGTTTTTTATTGTGAGCTGCCCAGAGTCACCCATTGGGGGAGATGGGCGGCATACAAGCCAAATAGATAGATAGATAGATAGATAGATAGATAGATAGATAGATAGATAGATAGATAGATAGACTTTCCATATGAAAACTGATGTCTCCTGGGAGATTGGAATGCGGTGGTTTCCTCACAAAAAGAATAGAAGTTCTGAGAAAAATATTAAAAATATACAAGGCAAACTACCAAAGGGTTTCTTTGATTTAATGGACGATTTGGAGCTTGTTGATGTACAGAGATATAAAAATGGTCACTCAAAAGATTATACTTATTTTTCTAAAAGACATAGATCTTTTTCCAGCATAGATATAATCTGGATCTCTAAGACTTTGGCTACCAATGTTCATAAAGTAGAGATATTACCAAAGATCCGGTGCAATCCGGTGACCTTAACTTTTAAAAGGAAAAATGGCTCTTTCAGATGGAGATTGAATGAGATGTTGTTGCAAAAGTTAACAATAGTGGAGGATTGCAAAAAGAAGTTAAAATAATTTTTTGAGAATAATCTTAATAAAGGTATAGCAGTAAGAATGGTTTGCGATGAAAGCAAAGTTTTTGTAAGAGGATATTTTATACAATGTAACAGTGAATTTAAAAAGAAAAAGTAAGAGAAAATGCAAGTTATTTTGAATGACATAAAAAAAAAGGAGGAAGAGCTAAAAACCCCCCAAAGAGGACAACTATTATCCACCAAATTAAGCTTCTATAGAGGCAATTATCTATGTTAACAGTGAGAGAGATGGAAATAAAGATGAATTATGCAAAACAAAGAAAATTCGAATTTGCAAATAAATCAGAGAAATGGTTGGCATGTAAGTTGCAAAAAGAAAAGAGATACCAAAGTTACAAGAAAGAAATACTGTAATAACAGTGCAAATATGTGAAAAGAGTTTCACCAGTATTATTCTACTTTTATAAAGGCCAAGAAATTTCCTTGGGAAAAGTGGATGAATATTTATATTTACCAAAGGTTATACAGAATCAGAGACAAATTTTGAATGGACCTAAGAGAAGTTTGTGAAGCTATTAAAAAGACTAAAACAGGAAAGGCACCTGGTCCAAATGGTCTGCCAGCCTCTTACTATAAATTTTTGAGGATGAAATTTTACATCCTTTACAACAAACGAATATTATTTTACAGACTGGAAAGATTCCTGACAGCTGGAAAGAGGCTAATATAGCATAAATACCTAGAGAGGCCCAAGACCTGACTTTAACAAGATTATATCAACCAGTATCTTCATTGAATAATGACTACAAATTGTTTACCACAGTTCTGGCTGAAAGGTTGAAAATAATTTTGCAGGACTTTATTCATGAAGATCAATGTGGGTTTTTACCTAAAAGACAATTATGAGATAATATTAGAAATGTGTTGGATATTCTGGAGTATTTGGAGCAGTACAATGAAAAACAAGCTGCACTGATCTTCTTAGATGCAGAGAAAGTCTTTGATAATTTGAACTGGATTTTCTTGTTTAGAATTCTGGAACATATGATCCTTGGAGATAATTTTATTAAATGGGTAAGATTGATTTTATACTTCACAGAAAGCACAAATAATTGTTAATGAAGAACTAACAAAACCCTGTGAAATTCAAAAAGGGACAAGACAGGATGTCCACTGTCTCCACTTTTGTTCACTTTAGTTCTTGAGGTATTGAATAGAGACATAAGACAAGATGAGAGAATCATGGGAGTTAAGATTAAAAAAGAAACTTATAAGTTAAGGGCATTTGCAGATGACCTGGTAATAACTTTGGAGGATCCATTAGAGAGAGTAGAAACACTAATGGGAAAATTAAAGGACGTTAGTATGCTAGCAGGTTTTAAGATTAATAATCAGAAGATGAAGACGTTAACAAAAAATATGAAAATAGATCAAATAGAACTGATGGAGAAAACTGGTTTTAAGATTGAGAAAAAAGTAAAATATTTGGGCATTATTATGATGAATATGAATCATACATTATTTCAAATAATTATGTTAAGACATGGGATGAAATTAAGGAGGACATGTTAAGTTGGGAGAAATTAAAATTGCCACTGTTAGGGAGAATTTCTGTGATAAAAATGAATGTTTTGCCTAGAATGATGTTCTTGGTTCAGACAATACTTGTTTTGACAACTGATGTACCATTTAAGCAATGGCAAAAAAGATGTGTATGGCAAGGGGAAAAAACCATGAGTTAAATATAACATGTTGCAAAATGCAAAGGAAAGAGGACGATTGGATTTTCTAGATTTGGAAGTGTATTTTGCAACTTGTTGTTTGATTTGGATGAAAGAATGGGTGTTGCTGAGAAACAATAGACTTTTGGAGTTAGAACAGCATGACCTGAGATTTTGATGTCATGGATATTTATGGTACGATAAAGTTAAAGTTAATGTGGATTTTAAAAACCATTTTAATAGACGTACCATATTGAGAATATTGAATAGATATAAACCCAGGCTGTGCCCGAAAACAACTTTATGGATCTCAGCACAAGAAGCATTTTATAGAAGAGAAACAACAGGCAAAGACAAATGGTTAACGTAGCAATTATTGGAATATCACCAAGGGGAATATAAAATTAAATCAAGAGAGCAACTAATGGCAGAAGGACATAGTTGTCAATGGTTTTCCCATTTACAGTTATCAAAAAAATTTAAAATGGATAAAACGATTTATGGTATGGAACAAAGGAGGACAAAATTTGAAGCGGAATTGTGTACCGATGATGAATATGTAATTGGTAAAATGTATAAAGTGTCCCTAATCTGGTCTTTCAGATCTTCTAACACCCCTTCACCACTGTAACTGAGTCCACCCACCTTGCTGCTGTTCGTCCTCTTCTCTTTTCTTCCCCATTTCCCCGCATCAGAGCCTTCTCTAGGGAAAAAGTTCTTTGCATAATATGTTTGAAGTAGGGTAATTTGACCTTGGTCATTTGTGCCTCGAGTGAGAATTCTGATTTATTTATTCTATGATTTGTTTGTTTTCTTGGCTGTCCATGGTAGTCTCAGGTGTCTTCTCCAACACCAAAGTTCAAAAGTGTCAATATTCTTCCTATCCTGCTTCTTCAAAGTCTGACTTTCACTTCCATACAGTGTCACAGGGAATACCATGGCTTGCATGATTCTGATCTTTGTAGGTTTAGACACATCACAGCACCTGAATATCTTTTCCAAGGCCTTCATGGCTGCTTTACCAAGTGCTAGCCTGCAGCGTATTTTTGACTGCTTGTTCCTTTACTGTTGATGGTTGATCCTAAAAGCAGAAGCTATCTACCATTTCGGTAGCTTAATTATTAATTCTAAGGCTGGTTGTTCTACCTGTTTTCATTAATTTGTTTTTCTTTACATTTAATTTTAATCCCATTTTTTTACTGTTCCTTGACTTTTATTATTAGACTTTGCAAATACTTTGCATTTTCAGCTATTAGAGTACTGTCATCAGAATAACACAGATTATTGATGTTTCCTCCTCCAATCTTAAAGTCATGCTCATCTTCTTCCAATTCAGTTTCCCTTAATATATATTCAGCATATAGGTTCATGTATTGTGGCTTCCTGACCTGTATAAAAGTTTCTCATGAGGACAATGATATGTTCTGGGATTCCCATTTTTCTGAGCACATTCAACAACTTGACATGATTGACACAATAAAAGGCTTTTATATGATCAATGATGCACATGCTGACTTCTTTTTGATATTCTTTGGTTTTCTCAATTATCCAGCATGCATCAGCAATAATGTCTTGTGTTCCTTGGCCTTTTCTAAAGCCATCTTGAACATCTGGCATCTCTTTTTCCATGTAGGGCTCTAATCTGTGTTGCATGATCCTAAGCATTATTTTGCTACCATGTGAAATTAAGTTTGCACACTCTATTAAGTCTCCTTTTTTGGTATTGGAATGTAGACTGACCTTTTCCAATCTGTTGGCCATTGTGTCATTCTCCAGATTTGCTGGCATAGCTTAGTTAGAACTTTTACTGATTTTTCTTCTGTTGCTTGCCATATTTCTGTGGGTATTCCATCAGTTCCTGTAGCCTTCCAACTTGTTAATGACTGGAGTGCTGATCTAACTTCACCTTCTAGTATTAGAGGTTCTTGTAAGTAGGGTATATCTTCTAAGGTATCTTGGATGTTGACATCTCTACTATACAGTATTTTAGTATACTCCTTTCATCTTTCTTTGATCTCCTTTAAATCAATTATTATCTGTCCATGGGCATCCTTTAGCATACCAGTTTGAGCTTGTAACCTCCTTCTGAGTGCAGAGATCTTTTGAAAGACTTTGTTTTTCCATGCCTGTTTCCATCTTCTATGTCTTTACATGTAGTTGTAATACTGCTTGTTTCTTCTAACAGCTCTCTGAAACTCTTTGTTAAGTTCCTTGCTGAGATTTTTGTCTTTCTAGACTAGCTTTTCTTCTCATCTTGGCAATTTGCATAGTTTGTTCTGACATCCAGTTTGTTCTGTTTCTTCATCTTTGGCAGTCTCTTTTCACATTCATCCTTAATAACTTCTTTACATTCATTTCACAGTTCCTCTGGTTCTCTATTAAGAGAACTTCAAGGATGTTGACTTCAGGAGGTTCAGGACTTCACCATGACTCCTGATGTTGTCCTTGAAAGTGGTGGGTATATGCTCAAGATCATATAGTGGAAACTGGTTAGCTTTTTTTTTTTCTTTAGCTTAATTTGGAACTTGCCCATGAGCAGTTCATGATCTGTTCCACAGTCAGCACTTGGCTATGTCTTTGATGGTATAATTGATCTCCTCCACCTCCTTTTAGCAAAAAATATAGTGAATTTGATTTTTATGTATTCCATCTGGTGATGTCCATATATAGAGGCATGGTTTTGATTGCTTAAAAACAGTGTTAACTATGAAGAAATCATTACAGTGGCAGAAATTGATGAGTTGATCTTCTGCTTCATTTTGGTTTCCGAAGCCATACTATCCAGCTATGTATTCTTCTCTAATGTTCCCAACTTTGGCATTCCAGTCTCCAATCACAAGTAGCACATCTTGTTTGCACATTTTCAAACTGAACTTGGTCATAAAACTCAACAACTTTCCCTTCTTCTGCATAAACTTGAATGATCATCATATTAAAGTGTTGTCAATGAAGTCTAATTGATATTATTCAGTCATTGATTGCAATTGTAGCCAAATACTGTTCTTGCTCTACCCTTCCTGATAAAGCAGCCCCATTCTTCTTTGTTTTCATGTCTTCAGTAATAAACAATGTGACCTTCTGACAGAAAGTGTCCAATCCCAGTCCATCTCAATTAGCTGATCCCTAAGATGTCAATCTTTCACTATGTTGAGCTTTCCCATATTCATGCTTTTTATGTTCCATGGTCCCACTGTAATTCTGTCTTTACAGCTTTGGATTTTCTTTTCCTGAATGGCAACATCAGCAACTAGACATCCTGAAGTCTTTGATCTAGCCATGTCATAAACACCATTAGTATTCTGAAAGATCCTCAGCTGTTCCTTGGTAGCATGCTGAGTGGCATCTGGCACTCTATCATCAATTATTTTATATTTTCTGTTCATGTGGTTTTCTTTGTAAAAATACAGGAGTGGTTTACCATTGCCTTCTCCTGCACAGTATGAATTGATGTCTTTGCCATTGTCACAAAAGTGATAATCTGCCTCTGGCATCTTCCTATAACACTGCGGCCCAATATAGGTGTCTACTTGCTTTAGCTGGGCAGCTGAAATAACCTTCATGCCTTGAGTGACCCTGCTGAATATAAATTTTTGGCAGACACTCCCAACGTTCTTCACTCATCCCTCCCAGGAACACCTCCCTGCTATAATGCGGCAGCACAGCAGGACTGGGAGCAGGTGTGTGTGTGTGGTCATTGTGATACAGACATATTTTCAAAACACTCAAATGCTTCATAGAAGAATAGCCAAACTCTGTAGATTATTTAGGAGAAAGTTTACTTCCCCCATTAATGTTTTCCCCAAAAGATATTTGCATTCTGCAATTTTTGGCTTTTATCCCATCTGCAGATACTGTATTTGTTTTGGGGCTCATCAATTAATTTTGTTGAGATAGATAGGTAGGCAGACAGACAGATAGATAAATAAATGAGTTACCAACATTCTATCAGATGGTGATATGATCAAAAAACCAAATCCTGAACTATGCAGTTGCTTTTCTTTAACTAAATACATACTGTAATTTTAATGTGGTATTTTAACATCTGCTTTAAATTATATTCTGCCATCTTTCTCTCTTGTTTTTGCATGATAACTGTTTAATTAGCTACATGACACAGAGAAATTAGGTCTGTATGAAGCATTTCACTGGGAAATCACATCTGCTTAATTTCTTCTATTATGCTGCTGTTAAAGATGGAGAATATCTGCCAGAATAAATAAGTGTGAAGCATGCTGTTCAAATTTAACAAAAAGAAGATCGAAGATTGATGAACACTGCCAGTCTTAGAATGGGAATGGGGTTGAGGCTGACCCAACTTCTGTTTTGTAGATAAATCATGTATTTAGGTGTAGGAGCAAACCAGCTTCTTTTTTCTAACGGATTAGTTAGCAATCTTATAAAACGTACCCATCTTGGCAAGCAGATTTTGGTTGTGTTCACACAACATGCTTAACCTGGTTACTGAAGTAGCTCATTTCTGAATTTACCAGATACACTGAGTATGTAAACTAAACAGTTAAAGTATCAAGTTTAACAGTGAATATAGCTGCTCAGTTTGCACTGACCTGGTTAAGTATGTTGCATAAGCACAACTGCAGTAGGACAGTTGTATGTGGTATCTTACAGAAGATTGCTCTCTATTTGAGCAGTGTTAAAGGGGAATCTTTTATCTAAAGAAGTCTCTGATCAGGTCTGGTTTAAGGATAAAAGACCAGAAAGATCTGAGCTTGGAACTTTGTCTATCTGCCCAGAGTTGCTGAGAACTGGGCAGCATACAAATTTAATATTATTGTTATTATTTCTAACACTCAAGACAGCAGACTGAAAAGATGGGCAAATCTAGTCAGTCTTGCCCACTGCAACAAAATGTACTTACATATTTTATTTAGGGATATTATCTATCTATCTATCTATCTATCTATCAATCATCTCCCTCCTAACAGCTCTGGAGAGTTTGTAATATAAATATATAAATGTTAAAAACCAAAATAATCAATCCAAAATGCCTACAAATTCTAAAGAGCCTGGGGTATAAAGACTAATTTTAAGTCTCAATAGAAGCGAATATGCGTAGCTCAGGGTTGAACTGTGGAGTCCTTAGGGTGCACTGAAGATGTTACCTAGCCAGATATCGAAACGTTTGCAAGAAAACAACCAAGCTCAGAGAACCCCAAGGACTCCACAATTTTAAGTCTTCTAAACTGAAATGAGGGGGTTTGCCTCAACTCCAGACTGGCAGTTTGTTCCACAATTAAGGCAGAATTTCAAATGTATCTGCGGCAATATCTCCAGAGCTGTTCTATAGACCTCAGAGGCAGGTGGGTCAATAAACTTTATATAGGTGTATGTTTACATATTTAAATATTAGTCATCATTTCTAGAACACGGCCACACAGCCCGGAAGACCCACATCAGCCATCGTATTCCGGCCGTGAAAGCCTTTGACAATACATCATTTCTAGGTTTGCATCTGTAATATCCATCGGTATGAGCCTTTTTTCCTCCAAATCCCTGTCCTCTGTGATGGGCAATGCATTTCCGCAGCGCATGGAAGCTCCCACGCCAGTATCCCGGGAAGGGTGAGGGTCACGGCCGCTTCTACTGCTTGCGAGAGGAACTGCGAATTGCAAGCCGTCTCTCCCTCGCGCTCTGGAGGGAAGGAAACACTTCAACAGCAGGAATCGCCAGCGCCGGAGCTGAGCCGTCAGGGCGCGCGCTGCGGAAGTAAGAGGCCAGCGCGCGGGGCCGGGAAATCTGAGCACTCGGGAGCCATGAAAACAGTCCCTCATTCACCGACAGGCTGCTCCGACTCACGTAGCAACCGCGGAAGTGGGCAATGCCTCAGGAAGCGGGAGGCCGAAGCTGCACGTCCCGAAGGGGAGCCCGCAACACAAGCGACGCACGTGTCACGTCTCTCGAAGAGGTTCCCGAAGGCGTTTGCGCTGATCTGGCAGCCTCACCTTCGCGCGGGGGGAGGGGGGAGGGGGATGTGCCACTTTTTCTCGCTTTCAAAGCATTGTTATAGGCAGTGAATCTACTGGCATCTTTGCAACAGGGTGGAACATTTCTGCAGCCGGAGAGTGCCCATCGCCCGAGGGGCGTTTACCCACCAGACAGATTGCTTGGATTCTTGAGGCAGAAAATCCGACCAGTCCCCTTTTGCTTCTACGGCACTGATCATGTAATTGTTGTGTTTGTTGTAAATGAATCCTGCCACCCCAAAACAGCACCGGCGATAACCACCTCTCTGCGTTTCGCAAGCCATGTTGTTGTGACGTGCAGAGATACAAGAGACTCAGCGCTCCTTTATATTCCTTTTCCTCAGAGTGAGAAATTACTCAACTTCTGCCTCTTGCACAGGCTAGAAGAAGATGGGCAAAACATACATAAAGCGTACAGACAACTTCAGTCTTTTGCTCAGTGAAACTTGCTAGGCAACCTTAAGCCAGTCGTTATTTATAAACTTTAGCTATCTCACCGAGTTGTGAGAATAAAATGTGCCAGTAGAAATTCAAGCATCTTGTCCTGGGCATTATAAAACTAACAAAATCAGAAAGGGTTTTGCACCACTGTAACCTGGTTCAGATTTCACTTTGAGACTAAGAAACAGGTTGTACTTGCACAGTAGTGGGGCTAATTGTTCACAACAATCTAGTGCAGTGTTTCTTAACCTTAGCAACTTTAAGATGTGAGGACTTAACTCCCAGAATTCCCCAGCAGGCATGCTGGCTGGGGAATTCTGGGAGTTGAAGTCCACACATCTTAAAGTTGCTAAGGTTGAGAAACACTGAGGTAGTGGAAGGCTAAGATGGGGAAGGAGCTACGAAGACTCATTCCCTGTCTCTTCATTTTCATTTTTTTGTGTGGGAGATGGAATCTTTTTTTTTTCCCTAAAGACTTTAAGGACATGTTAAGAGTTATTAAAAGTCACAACTAACTAAATAAATGACGAGAATCAAATGTAGCATAGGGTCATTCTACTATGATCATAATGACTTGGTTTATATATTGTAAAAGCCACATGTGAGCAACCTCATTAGAGGAAAAAATGCCTTCTGGGGAATTCCACAATGAACAAGGATTTGAATTTTTCTTCCAATTCTATATCTATTTTTAGTATTCTGTAGCTGGCATCTGTTCAATTGGTGCAGTTTCTCCAATTATTGCAGGGAGGTGGTTGGAAAGCTGGGCTAAGTAAAAGAAATCCATAACTGCTGCCTGCCTTCTAATACCAGGCACAAAATTTAAAGAGTTGGATCCGATTAGGGCCCCAGATTTGGACTGCAAAAATCCAAATGACCACTAGATGCCAGGAAAGAGAGTTTTCTCAATCTTTTGCTGCCCAGATTTTAGACCAGATTAATCATTGAGTGACAGTCCACTAGAAGAAGCCCAGGACTGTAGGCTAAAATGGGAAATTTAAAAAAAAATCCTGAAAAAGTTAGTAGTAAACCACTAGCATATTGTTGTGAAAGACTGGACATTGAAACTTTATTTTCTTTCACTGAATTCATAGTGAAAGAATGCCTAGAACTAATAGCCTGACTCCATGTTAGTCAACTTTTTGAGTTCCTTGACTGAAGGCCCACTAATGGGGCTTACTTCCCAATAAGATGTGGTCTCCATTCTGCATATGTGCTAGAGATGCTTAAGGTCACACTGTATAAATTTCCTGGTCTTCAGAAAGTTAACCTGAATGCAAGTATGAGGATAGACTTAAAACATGATTCATTTTCTGGTACATTCCTGCTTGTTGTTTTATCAGCTGAAACAAACAACAGTGGAAAGTTTTCACTGGCTTCAGTTAATGATTCTTGGGAAATAAAGAATACAATGGACACCTTTTCCATCATCTCTTACCTAATCTTTCTTAAACAGAATTGCAGGGAAACAAATGTTCTACCCCTGGGTTATAGAAAAAACTATGGAGCGCAATGGTGAACGCACTTGACAGGGGTGGATAATAAGAGGCTGCTGGACAACAATATGCTGGTGATAATTCCCCTTGCTAGTCTCCCTGCCTAAATTTAACTTAAAAATAATAAATAGAAGGATGAAATACTACAAAACACTAACCTAGCATAAACTTTATTTTGCAAGAATGCTTCTGGATCTCATGCTGTTATATAAGGATTCTTAGGAAAAAATGGCATGTAGCTGCAGCCCAGTGCATTGGTTGACTGTGTCCATCCACCCAGAGAAAAAGAAGTAAATTGAAACAGAATGACCACATTCTTGGAGCTAGACCTATTGGTAGAGAGCAATCTTGCCAGTTTGCCTTTTGGTAAATGGACATTTGGTGATACAGGTACACCTCATTTGGTGACTGCCTCGTTTAGCGACCTTTATAGTTATGGTGGTGATGAAAAAGTAACTTTGTGACCAGTCCTTGCATTAACAACCTTCACAGGTCTGTAAAGCAAAGGAAAGCTGAAGTAAGATCATATGCACAGTTGCAGTTTCACTTAGCAACTGCTTCGCTTAACAACCAGGTTGCCAGTCCCAATTGTGGTTGCTCAATGAGGACCATCTATAATCTGTGCCCACCATGGAGCCATTTTGTAAAGCTCTCTATGCCACCATTGTGTGAGAACATCCAGAAAACGTTCTCAAAATTCCAAATCTATTTGCTAGCCCCCCCCCCCCCCCCATTTTTCTAACTGTGCGCAAGAAAATGAGTTCCATGACATTCAATGGAGTTTAGGTAAATCAATAAGTTAAGTCAGTATACATTTTCTGCTTCTTGTTTGCTTCTTATAAAGACTTGGGGCCTTTCCCCAGTGCTGAGCTGAAGTGCTATCAATTGAATTGGCAGAAAATTATACTGGCATGAAATGTTTTGTTCCCATTGTGGATACCTATCCTGCTTCTATTGCCTCTGTTTCAAGGCAGTGCAGTTCCCTGACTTGCCTGCAAGGTAATGGGTGATAAAACCTAACAGATTTTGTTCACTTGGCAGTGCTGCTGAATGATATTGGAATAAGGAAGAAAATATTACTTAAACACTGATACAGTTATGGAGAACTCCAGCCTGTCTCACTCATAGACTGGAGACGAGATGATAGCAGTGTCATCAAGACACAGAAAAAGGATGTTGCAATAACATGTTTGTGCTGAAATTACAGTGAGGAAGGGCCTTTAGACTATATTTACACAAGATATTTTACCTGGTTAGTGAATTTATTTATTTTCTGAGTTTGAGAATACAATGAGCCATAAACTAAGCAATGGCCTGGGTTCATACAACACTGTATGCCATAAAAAAACCTAACCAAGATTTAAAGTAATCATGTTTAGCGTATTGTTTGAATGCATCTTCTAGATTTCATACTGACCTGAATAAGCATTGTGTATGAATCAAGCCATAGTGAGATGTCATTAGTATATAATATCTTGAGACAAAGCATATTTACATCTATAGGGCCTCTTCAGACAACCATACTTTTTAAATTATTTTAAGATTTTTAAAGATTTTATTTTCAAGAATTCTGTTTAAAACTGTCATATATAACTGTAACCCAAAAAGCTTGAAAACAGATAAATAATGCCTATTAGACAGGCCTGGCCTGGCTCTGTCCTTTCTGCTATACCTTGGAAAAAATGCTACGGATATTCCTGACTGTGTTTGAATGAACTTTTTTTTTTTTTTTTTGCCTTTAGTCTCTTGTGGAACCCAATCAAGTTCTCATGGAATCCCAGGGTTCTGCCAGAGCACAGTTTCACAACCCTGCTCTGGAGGATTCATGTGTCAGTCCTCTTCCCTACTGCATACAAGTGCTGGTATCACTGCAGTGTTCCTGTTCTTCCGGGGACTGGAAATCATATAATGATTGTTTGGAAGTTCTAGCCGTAAAAATATCAACCTCTTGATCACCTGGAAGAGACCACTATCAAGAAGTCTATATTCCTATTGTTAGAACTTTTTAAAAATATGATGTAAGAGATCCAACATGAGAATGGAGGGGGAAAAAATCAGGCAGACTTAAATTTTTGTGAACTTTGCTAACCCTGATTAATCAGGAGTAAATCCCAGCATGTGGCAATGAAGCTCAGTGCAGGATGCCTACTGTAGACCTGTTTCTTCCCAAATCTGTTGAACTAGAGCAACATGTAGCTTGGCAGATGGTCAATTCCCTGGGTGGTCTTTCTTCTTGCCACAATAAGCATGTAGTGAATTTATAAAAAGGAAGCCAGAATTAAGTGCAAAATATAAATGGAAATTTGACCAACCAACTCTGAATTCTTCCCAGCTCCCCCCACATTCAGGAGTGTGATTAGTGGGTAGGTGGTTGGTAAATGATCTTGGGTGGAGAAGGGACAGCAAGGAATCCATCAATCACTGCAGTGAAGCTGTGGGCACAGTAAAGGTACTTGGTTGGGATAGTGCTTTTCATGTTCTCATATTTTCCTCCCATCTCAGGAATGGAAGGAAAGAATAACTATGCCTATGGGGAGGGGGGGGGGGACTGTGAGGGAGCATGGCCAGGTATACAGATTGAGTTTTTTCAGGTTAAGTGAGTGTTCAGTTGCCTTGGGGCAGGCCAGTCGCCCTGAGTCATAAACCAAACGACAATGAGGGCAAAGGAGTTCAGAACCCCCTAAACTGAGTACAGGGTTCAGCTCTCTCCACTCTCTCCCATGGTCCATCCATAGTCAATTAAGTACAGCTGTATTTGCATGCTGAGTCTTGTCAGTGGGGCAGAGTTTTGCTATGAGTAAGGAGCAACCTGAAAGCTAATATGTGAAGAGGGAGATGGTGATGAACATGGAAGTGATTCCGTGGCCATCCCTTCTTTTAGGCAAAGTGAGGAAGAGCCCAAAGTTTAGAACTACCCATAGAAAAATTCAAGAAATGTACTAAAAATTACATAATGTTTATTTGGAATGCAAAATAAACAGTATGAGCTAAGAGTCAATGCTGCACATTATTTTTTACTGGATTTGGTACTAGATCTAAATGTAGAATACTTTTAGGGGGGACATGGGTGGAATTGCATGTAGATCTATATGGTTTTATATGGAAGTGAAGAATATGCCATTGATTTCTTTGTACGTATATATGTGGAATATTTTGATAAATACATACCATTAAGTTTATTTCCTTTTGCGTTAAAGAATACTAATAAAAGTATAAAAAAGTAAGAAATAATAACCAAAGAAATTAAAGAGAGAAAATAAAAGGAAATCTAACTAGTTCTACTTTCAACAATGGGCCCACAAATATTGACCTCCACTAATCAGTCCATCAAAGCTTTCACATAATAGTTTTGTGTAAAACATACAATAACTAGTTACTCTTCAAAATATATTATCCTTTCCTAACTTGCATTTAATCACTTTATAAATATGCTCAGACAACCTCTTTTTTGTTGATTTTGTTGTGTTGTCAGATGTTGCCTTCACCTCACCCTCAGCCCATGATTCAGAAAGATTTAAATCATCCTTAATTGTTCCAATTTTAAAATAGTTTAAAGTTTAAAAGAAGGACAATTTGCCATGCTTTCCATTCCATTTTGGCAGTGGCACAGTCACATGGCCTATAGGGGCAGGATTAGGGTTACCTAACCAGTTTAAGTTTTTGTTGTGTATGCCTTCTCCCCTGGGATCCAGGACATCCTTCACTGGTTCCATTTTTTTTTTTTTTTTTGCAGGGAGGAGAATTAGGGCACAGTTAGTGGTGGCTGGATACCACAGCTCCAAACAGCTGATTGGCATATTAAGTCCTCTCAGATCAAGCCAGAAGACAACTGATGGATGGGGTAGAGGAACTGCCTGGTAAAGACTGCTTTACTGAGCAGCCTTCCCCCTCAGCTGTCAATCAGCTTGTTTTGAATGTAGTTTAGCACTCTTTCAAAAGATTGCTAAAACCTGTATCAAAACAAGCTGCCCAACAGGTGATGCACGGTGGGAACTGCCTGATCAAGAGTTGAATAGGTAACCCACTCACCATGCCTATTGGCTGTCTTGCTTTGAGCACAGGATTGCTGATCCATGGAGGGGCTGCCCAATAAAGCAGGAAAGGCTCTCCTGCTTTTCCAGAAGCATTTGCCATCCTGCAGATCAGTCGTAAGCTCAAAACTAGATCTGTTAGTTGGGGGAGTGCTGCCAGTAAATCAAGAACAACTGTATTTTAAAGGGAAGCTGCCATTACAACCCCATTCTGCACTCAAGCAATCAGAAGTCCAGAGACAAGGGTTAGAGAATGGATAGAAATGCACTGGAAAACCGGAAGTCAGATGGACTTGATTTGACCAGTGGCTGGAAGAATCAGAGATGGGGATAGTATGAGCTAGTCCTGGAAGATACGGCTCTGTGGGATTTGGGAAGAAGAGATAGGTGATGTGGTGGTGAGAGCCAATTTCCAAGTAAGAGACAGAGTGTGGCAGTGGATTATTCCCCTGTAGACTGAGAGTTTTGAGTGGGAGCTTCGGGGGAGTTTATAAATATTGTAAAACAAATAAAAATAATAAAATTAAACCATGGACAAAGGCCTTTAGTCATACCTATGCCACATGCAAAATTCCCTGCTTATAGTAAGGACAATACACATCAGTCCTGATCTATTGTGGCCCAAATGCTTTAAGCACAAAGCTCAGTTTTACCCAAGCACGCTGATGCTTTTCTATGAAAGCTGAAATATCCAATCTAGAGACCACCTTGTAATCCCACATATTGTGGCCCACATCCCATGCAATATACTAACATACGTGAGTTTAATAATTATTATTTTTCTTATTAGATTTATTATGGCTGCCCTCTTCAAAAGACTGAGGCACAGATTATTTGTGTCTGCCACAGTTAAAGTTTCCCCTGGCCCCTTGCAACTTTTGTTTCTAAATAATTTGTCAGTGTCTCACATTTTCCAGCCAGTCCAGCCATGCTGCTGGCTCTCCTCCCAGAGAAGTTGAGAAGAAAATGCACTTTGTAGGCACAGGAAATATATTCCCATGCCTGTCTATGAGTCAGCCTGTAACAAAGTTGATGTACGTGCAAGTGAAACAATCGTATGTTGCTTCCCTATTTATTCTGCTTCTATTTCCTTTCTTCTGTGGCTTTGCATGTGCTGAATTTTAGATTATAAAGTCCTCAGGGCAAGAAACTGTGTTTATCCTAGCCACAGGAGACAATTTTCCTACTTAGTGAGACTACTGACAGATCGAACAAAAGCCTGTCCACTTTGGTCAGGCAATTATATGCTTTAAATATAATAAATAAATAAATAAATAAATAAATAAATAAATAAATAAATAAAGTAATTAAATACATAACAGGAAATCTGCTACTTTACTTCCCTCCCACAAACTCATTTAGGATTGCATTTTTACATGTTAAATTTAAAAGGGGATAAATCAGCTTTTAGTTATTTTAAAGCTGACTCAATTAAATCCATAAGTGTTTTCTGATGATAAATAGGCTTGCATTTATTTCATAAAGTTAAATTGCAATCAAAAGATACAGTAATTGAGATAGTTTTTAAAAAGCGGCATCCGTGTTTAGAGAGCTTCTACAAAGAGGTTAGTGAACTTCAGGGAAAAAGAAGTAGAGATTAAATTTCTGTGATGCCATCCATATTTTCAGTTATTGAGATAATTTATTAAAACTCAGTGGTATACAGTATCCATCAGTATTTTAATTTATGGGTTTTATTGTGTTGCACAAAGTAAATTTGTATATATATACATGTACAGTATGGAGCTGACAAAGCTCTTGCAGGAAAGGGCAGTTCAGCTCAGAGTTTCTGCACATCAAGTATAGGAGATAAGAAGGTTAATAAAGTCTATGAAGTGCTCAGATGCTGGGCGTGGCCATTGTCAAGACCCTATGAAAAGAGAGCCTCACATGTCAAAGGCTCTACTTCCAGAATATTTTAATTGCACATATAAGGACAGCACCAATTGCAAACATCTCATGTTTCTTAATGAAAAAGAACATCAGCTCTCTTGCTATATAGATGAGGTGTATGAAGACAAAGCAGTATAAGAATAAGGTGAACTGGTCTTGTGGTAAGAGGGAATGGCGGCCACCTCCTGGAGGCTGTGGAAAGAGGAAAGAAAGTGATAGTACATTCCAGTTATATTTCGCATCCTATCAGTCACTGAAAATGCAAAGAACAAAGATACATTTTTGGCCTTCTTTGCAAGCAGCATTATTTATTCCCACATTATTTCCTTTATAAAATACTTTAGCTGTACTATTCAAACTGCCACTTCTTATAACTGTTTAATTCACATTAAGCTGAAGAATAGAATATGGGCTTATTGTGGATAGAATTTACATAATTATGATTTGTAATTTTAGTTTCTGTGTGTGTTCCACAGAACTGAGAGCATAGTTCTATCTTATTCAGAAATAAGTCTCACTGAATTCAGTGTGATTTATTTACCTCAGACGAATGAACTATAGCTTTCTTAGCTCTTAAGGAAAACTATATTTGCCTAATCACTAAGCAAAGACTGCAATTTAACAAATGCTAGTTTAATGATGTAGTCTCATTTGTTCATGAAGATCATCTAGTAACAATTTGTAGTTTCTACATTCTCCATGTTCTCAAGAAGGTGCAACCTTAAGTGGGCTCCATCTCCTTTTGGGGAGGAAAGATACTTCAAGCATTTATCACATTACTTTGAGGTGTTTTCACTGAAAACATTATTTTCAAGAGCTATCTTTGCTTTCTTTTGTTTTCAGTCTCTTCAATACAACTCTTACATTTTAGATCTTCCAACTATTTCCCATCATTCTGGACCATGTGTCCCTAATTTTTCTAATAATTATATAGTGGGCATGCTGTTTCTGAACACTTAATTCCAGAATCTTTCATAGAAACCACTCAGTTCTTAAGATTGGCCATCAATAACATAATGCGCCTCTTCATTATTTTAATGTAACATGATAATTTACATCAGATGGAGACAGGATATTTCTAAAAAAAATAAGTTGAAGGAATGTCAGAGTAAAAGATTTCACCTTCTCCAGCTTATATAGCCCTCTGTGGAGAGAGAGAGCCTCCTGAATGTTGTGCGATGAGGATAAGGTGAGAAGGAATGAGAAATTTTTCTTCCATGAATTTTCTTGGCATCCAAGCCTTCTTTTAGAGTAATATGCTGTTCTTCAGAAGAGCCATGAAGACCTGGCTCTTCACTCAGGGCTTTGGTGAGGGAGAGTGAGAACCCTTGCTTCATTGTGCTTGCCATTTGTTATCTTTATCTTTTGTCGATTTTATTGTAATTTCTCTGATTGTTCTGAGCCACCCAGAGTCATTGAGACCCAGGCAGCATACAAGTGTAATAAAAAATCATAATCATAACAATGTCTTCTCCTTTCAGCTCCTCTTGCTGTCTATCACATTTTCCAGGAAGGCCCCCTGACTTTCTAAAGATGCTTTTAGGAAATGTAAATGGCTATCGGAAAATGATGAGGACAGGAACTTTCCTTCTTTTAATGTTCTTAACAGTGCAGTCCTAACATCAAACCTCACTCAGTTTGATGTCATTTCCAAAGATGGAATATAAGTCAACTGCTCTTAGGATCTAAGCCATGAATGCCATAATTGATTATGCCTGTGTAATATCATCTTTAATATGACTTTCAAATTCAATCCTCAAGAGAATTTTTTTTCAGGCTCAGAGAAGTATTCCATAATGGAATACTTACATTATTAATGTAATAATTACATTAATTACATTAAGAAGCTGATAATAAGAAACCTTTTAAACTGATGCATGAATGGACTAAATTCTGCAGTTTTCTTTGGGGATGATTTGTTTTGATCTATTTGCTTGTTGGCTGTGAAGGGCAGAAGACGAATGCATTCTTACCATATATGCTGGTCATTCAGATAACTCTTTTATCTTAATGGTTTTAAGTTTCCAAACTATGCTGCAGAAATACTCAGCCATTCAATTAAGAATCTTTAATTCTGTTTTTCTATACTTAAACATGTTTACACCAATCCTGTTTCACTTCATAGGGCTGAATTCAGCATTAGGCAAAGTAAAGCAGTTGTATAACCAGCAGATGCTGGAAGATGGCTGTAAAATGTTGGAAGGTGTGCTAAGTAGTCTACCCAACTCCTAAGTTGGTAAGCTTCTTTCAGATGCATAGAAGGCATTGTACCATCATCAGTATTGAAGATTTCATAGCCAGATCAGCCAGTATTTCTACATGTAATAGGAAGAGGAATTATCTTGTCCTTTGTCCAAAAAAGGACCATATCTTGGTTTGGTGTTGGTGGATGCCCTACTCATTCAGCTAAATATGAGTTTGGACTTTTACCTCAGAGCCCTCCCTGATATCACTACTGAGATTATAAGTAATTTGAAATGAAGGTCAGGACCTTCTCTGCAATTTTGCAGCACAGCTGCATTCATTGGCATTCACAGGGAGGGGCAAGGGGACAAATGATGAACCAAGCATGCCCTTATCACAGAAATACCATGGCATATGTATCTGCATCAGACACTAGGATGCAAGTACATAAGGCATTTGGTTGATGATGTCACCATGTGTGTCATCATTTTGGCGTCGTCATAGTTTGCTATGGATGCCACTGTCTTGAATTTAACGAAGAAGCAAATTGGAAAGATTTCATAACATTATTGTAATACATCATGTACACTACACACCTGAGAGCAGCTTTGATAATGCATTTTGTTCCAGATGTACTTTCAGAACGTTTCTCAGGAGCAGCCCCACAAAAAGCACATTGAGGAATTCTAACCAGAAAGTTGACATCTGTCAGCTGCAGTCAGATCAATCTTCTCTGGGAAGGAATACAGCTGCCCACTAGCCAAAGCTGGGCAAAGGCAGTCCTGGCCTGAGTACCCAGGAGTACCTCCAAATTGCAACCTGATTTTTCATAGTGAGTGGAAAAATGTCTACTGACTAACAGTGACTTTTTTCTTCTTTGAAATTAATCTCAACTTGTTAGCCCACATTCAAGCCTTCCTTACTCCAGGCAATGGGTTCTGGGCTTTCACAAGCTAACATTATTTGCTTGGTCTCAATTGGCCACTTAATATTCCCCAATCACTCTTAGCCAGTGTGGTACATTTCAACATTTGCTCATTTTCCAGCAGGAGAGGGGTATTTTCACTGTGTATTAGAGAATGGGAATAAATGAGAAGGTTAAATTTATCATGCAACAACAGGCAGCAAGAAATGCAGGCAATTGATAGAAGCAAAATGATACCCTGTGCATTATGATGCTATTGTGTAAATGACACAGATTATGTAGTTTGTTTGATGACATGGCACAGGTGATATTGCTTGCTTCACTTCTCTCTGTGGGCGCCCCTGGTGCAGGAGCAAGGCAAAGAACATGCTTATGGCCAAACCTACATTATGTGAGTTCTGTGACCTGAGTTCCCAGCTGGAAAGAGAAAAAACTGAAATACTAGCAGTAAGGTTTGCCAGTTTAGGTAGTTTGTCCCTAATGTTTTCTTGAGTAATCCTATTTTCCTATTGCTATTCCTACTTATTATGAGCAAACTTAACAAACAAACCCAATTGCATTTGATATCTTTAGCATTAATATGTTCTTAACAATGTCAAAAGATCCAGTCACCTTTCTTTTGCAAAATATAGTTTGTCAATCAGTTCCACAATAGTTATAGCAGTTAACTATAATAGTATCTGCAAAAAGATTCCTTCATATAACTATGGCTCCTAGATTACTTGAGGAGAAGGATGATTGTTGAAGAAATCCATAACAACTAAAACAATATGGCAATTTCCTTTTCTACTGATCTTCTCACAATTTCTTTCCATCTGCCAATCTCACCTGTGCTGATGGCACCTGCAACCGCATCTCCTCCATTTTCTCCTCATGTTGTCGCTGCTTCTCCTTATCTTCATAACGGTATCTGGTCATGGTAAGTTCCATGTCAAGGCGCATTTTCTCCAGCTGGGTTGCCAAGATACTGACCTGCTTGGTATTTGACTGTACCTCTTGAACCCATGCATCCATTTCACCCTCTCTGTTGGCCAAGCCAGAATGCAGATTGCTCAGCCCCACCTGTGGATTTGTCCTCAAGAGTGCTTCTTCATCTCTAATGTCTAATGGATCAGTCACATCATTAGGTGTACAAGGTGGCTCAGTCAAATCATCAGGACCTGATGTTTGCTCAGTTGCATTGTCAGCAGCTGAAGACACATTTTCAGGGTTGTCCTCCTAGCAGAAGATGTGGGTGTGGGGGATTTTTAATGGATTAGCTATGTAAAACAACATGAAAACAACACTTTGAATAATTCAAAAATAAAGCTAGGTCTTGGTATAGCTAACTATGATGAAGTTATTGGAATACCTCTGTGATGCAGCAATTATTTCAAAATCATTGCTGTTATATAAAATAAAGATAATTTAGTGTAAGCAAGAAAAGGAAAATCATTTTCAAAACTATAATTAAATGTTTAAAAGAAGAAAAACAATATAAGAATTGGTGGAATCACAACTTAAAAAAAAAAAGACTGCATTATCATGAAAATTGTTATTCCATAAATTGACATATGTAACAGTTTCAATTTTTGAATTCTACAATTCTTTCTAAAACAAGTTGATTTTGTTCATAAAACTATATCTCAGTTAATTTTGATCTATTCAGAGAGTTTGGGAATTCTGTGTTGTTTTTCAGTAAGGAATTATCTAAACACATAACATTTTGCTATTAGTTAAAAATTGAATATTAATAAATAGTTTAATTCTTTCTCATAGGTAAACTAAAAAAAATTGATTCAAGAAAACAATGTCATTATATAATTTTATAGTTTATACATGCTATTTCCCCCAGTTATTTTTTAAATTTTGGCATAGCCAAAGCAAGTATATAAAAAATGGAATTGTATTGTGATATTTTTTGAGGGGCAGGTCATTCTTAACATCAGATGTATGTTTTAAGGATGCACAAGAAAGGGTATTCTCATGGTGTAGCTCAGACTATGAAAGGTTGATCTGATCCCTTTGTTGATAAACTCTTTGTCAACAGGGAGCATCCATTTTATTTAAACAGTTGGTTGCCCTACTGAGTTGATTGATCTTTCTCCACGGCTGGGTCTTTTACTCTCTTGATGTAAAAAATGTGATTTGGGAAGCATACCCATCAATGTAATTAGCTGTAATGTAAACGAAACTATCTATAATGTGAATCAAGGTCCTTGCATAAAGAACAAGATTGTAACTCTTTGTCCCTCCTGGAATCCCAATCTGAATTTAGGGTCCTAGGCCCACTATTTGCATTAGAGGAAAAGCTCCAACTGTCTGCTATTCAAGAAGGATAATGAACAAGTATAAACCTTACCATGAGGAATTAGGCGCAAGGCAGCAGGAAGTGAGAGTGATAAAATGATAAAGGCTGGAAGATGCAACAAGCAGCCTTCAATTTTACTAGTTTTCAATTTTCCATCATGCACTTCTATAACTGTTGTCCCTGACAATATATTCACAGGAAAGCCAGGTTTAGAGATCCAACTGTCAAGCTGATGTCACAGATTCCATACTGTGACGTTATAACCTGCCTATTGTTACAGCTGGCCCAGTGGTAGAGTACTTTGTATACGTAGATCATAGCTTTAATCACTGTCAGGTTGGCGTGCTGTTCAGGTGACTGTTCAGATATTATTTTTTATCTGGCTAATATTGACTATGATCAAATTAAAAGTAAAAACTTTTTTTTAAAAAAAGTCATTATGCTGTCACTTATGAATAAGATCAAAGTGATAACATTATGCTCTTCTCTAGGTTTCTGCAGGTAGGAAGAAACCTAACAGGAAAACAATTTCATATTCCAGGCTACTTGTTATAGGTCTTTCCAAACTTGCATCTAATAATAGAAAAACATACCCCAGCAACATTATTTTTCTGCTCCATACCCATGACATTGTCTTCATCTCATCCCTAGCCTATGAGAGAGACAGACTAGAGTTGTTCTTAGCTGTACTGGTGTAAAAATAGTGTTTTCCCTCATGTTCTAATATTGTCCACGGAGGGCAGCCTCAAGGTATAATATCTGTTAGGCTTTCTCATCTGTTATCTTGGAGAAAAGTCAGAGGATGCAATTGCTCCAAACAGAGACCATAGAGATAAAGTCAGGAATTGGCAATGGGGACAGCAAGTTTCTTGCCACAGTCTTCTGCTGACTCAAAGGTGGGAGGACACACCTTCAACTCAGCAGTATAGAAAGGCTGCCTTATAACTAAAATACTTCAGATAGGAATACAGTGGTGGAATTCACAAACACGTTAAGTAGTCAAAATATGATATACTGGTCTGTAAATTAGCAAGTTGTGTAAATCTAGCCAGTGTGATTTGTAAGCCATAGTTTATGATTTAGCATGTTCTATGAGCCAATTGTGCTTTATTCAAATAGCATAATAGGTGAATCAGGCCAGCCAGTCATCAGTAATGACTATTTACTTGAGAGCTAGTGAATAAAGTACTGTATCTTTTCCCAATTTAACACCTCTAGACATGTTAGACTACATCAGTCTTCCCAAACTTGATCTCCAAGGTCATAAATTGTGGAAATTGCAATCTCAGCATATCTGGATGGCCCTAAACAATTAGATCATTTCATTGCCACCCAGCATAGCAATGCTGACAAGGATAATGAGAGTTGTAGTACTACACATTTGAAGGTAGCAGCTTGGGGAAGGCTGAATTAAACTGTCTTTGGTAGTAGAAATCAGGACTGGAACTATTTTATACCACTGCATTAAAAGGACAGATGTTGAAATTGAACTAGATACACCGTGGGCCTGATTCAGTTTGATTCCAAAGCTTAGTGGAAATTCTGGATTCTGCATGACTAAACTTAGCCGATCATCATGATCTCCTTCTGTCATTCTCCCCACTTCCCTGTGCAGCTCTCTCCAACAATGTCATCTCATTGGCTGCTTCATCTCATATGCTGGAAGGATAAATTCTTTCTGATTTATAACTCTGACTGGGCAGAATACTAAGCCATACAAATTTAGCTCCCAATGCATGAAGGGATGCAAAGACAGGACACTGAAAAGTAGTACAGTCCAGAAGTGCTTTGGCCCTAGCACAAGCATGGTGCCTCTTTGCTATTCATTTATGTAGACTGGCTGTTTTTAGGTATCTGTGTGAACTTGTCAAAAAAAAATTATGCTTTAAGGAATCCACTTCTTGAACTCAGAGGCACCTCTGCAACCCCCCTTCTTTAATTTCAGGCTTGCCTTGGTGCCTGAAAACAGGCTAAATGATAGAGAGGGGCTGTTTGTGGCTAAAGCTCATAATACTTTTTCTGAATTATTTCCAAGTGTGCAGAGACCCCCTGTACAAGGGCTAAAGCCTGGAACAGTGAAGACAGTGAGTGTAGTCAGTCACACCTGGTTTTAATGGACTCAGGGGGGCTAGTTAGGCGTTGCCTGTGAGCGTCCGAGAAGTACATTACAGAGCAGATCATTTTCATCTCTGAAGATACCAGCCGCGGTTGCTGGCAAAACATTAGGATACCAGTTAATTAGATCATGGCTTATTAGCCTGGAAACTCATCACCATTGGAGGGACGTTCATCTTCCTCCCTCCCTCCCTCCACTCCTCTGTATGCCTTTGTGTCAGTTTTGACTCCTGGTGACTGCTTGAATAGGTCCTTGGCAAGATTTTCAGAAGTGGTTTGCCTTTGCTTTCTTCCTAGGACTGAGAAAGAGTGACTGGCCCAAGGTCACCCAGCTGGCTACATCCTGGTTTCTAGCCTGGTGCCTTAAACTACTACACCAAACTGGCTTTCTCCAATATTCAGTAATGTTCTGTAAATCACAGAGTATGTCATTGTACCAATTTACATCATTTTTGCGATGACATTACAAATCACAGTGGAAGTTTGCTCCATTGCATGTGATATTCTTTGCACTGTACTAATATATGTCATGTCATCATTTTTCAACATTTCAGAAAAAAGAATAAGCATTTGTAGATGCCTATGTGCAGAATTTTTTCAATTCACTGATTGCACATCAATGTAGTTGGGATGCAAAAATGTATTTGTGTTCTTTTTCTTTGCTCTGGAAAATGTTGTGCGTACATGGCTCTTGTTTGAGATGAAGAAATGTATTTTTATAAGCAAGGTTTGTAGATATTTAACTTTCTATCTAATGATGACAGTTTTAAATAAAACAGATCTTTAAAAAATCAGTTGCTGTTTTGAAAAAAGTTTGTAGTTCTATAGAAAACAGCTTTTACTGAAAAACATGTGTGGGTGAGGTGATTTAGCACAACTTTCCATGACTTTAAAATATGAAATCCACAAATTCAAAATGAACATAGGCTTTACCAATCATTTAACAGCCAGGAGGCACTGTTTCCAAGTAGTTACCCATCCAATTTTGCATCATTGTTGTATTTGCTTAGCATTGGAGGTGCTACATGGTCATTGCCACTGAGCTATTAGTAATGCCCTACTGTCTGTGTTCAAAGCTTTGGCTTTGAGCTGTCTGTACAATGACTGCAGACCCATGAATGTGGCAAGAAGACTGTTAAGCTGACAGTTGGAGCCGGATATCCCAATACACAATTCATTTCTCATCAAGATAGCTGATTAATAAACTAGAAAAGAGTCGTTTCACTTCACAAGTGAGGAGATAAACGATAGAACAATAAAAGACAATCTCCTGAGAAATAAAGTAAATTTGCATTTTACGTTAGAAGGAAGGAGAGCAGGACAAGGAACTTTATGTCGGCAGCTTGTTTTTATCTCCACAGCAATGGTTGGATCCCACTAAGGGGCACTAGGGAGGAAAAAGCCCCAGCCTTTCTTAGCAGATGTCTGGCAGTGATCTTTGGATCTTTGCCATGGAGCTCATCAATAGCTATTGTCAAATATCTATTAGCAATAACAACACTAGAATGGTCAAAGATAAGCTCTTAACCTGTGCCCATGTCAAGTCATACTACCCCCCATCCCAAAAAGTCTGGAAAACATGTCCTCTTCTATTTACTTATTTCATTTGTAATACTTCTACTCCATGAGAATCAAACAACTCATCATTAACCATTCACAGCAGGTGTTGGCTATAATCCTCAGTGATCTAACTGGCTTAAGATCAGCAATATTTCTCACAGACCACATGAATGTTTATGGTCTATCATGATTTTTTAAAGATCAGTGTACATCCTTTAAAATCTACTGATTGTCAGTATCTATAGAATGCACAGGATGATACTACAGACTCAATAGGTTAAAAAAGATCTATCTATCTATCTATCTATCTATCTATCTATCTATCTATCTATCTATCTATCCATCCATCCATCCATCCATCCATCCATCCATAACACTCGTGTCTGTAACTTTCAGCTGGCCAAAATGGTGCATCTTAGGGCAACCGTTTTTGAACCAAGGTACCTCAAATGGGCTAACTTAGAGAATGCGCCCAAAATCTGGGACCTATGACTCCTATGGGATTGAAATTTGGGAAATTTGTGGCTGCTTCAGCACTGCTGTGCTGCCGTGCCGTCACAGTCAGCCCAGGTTACATGATCATCATGGGTGTATCCCTGACCTCTTTCCCACCTCCCTCTGTTCTCTGCGCCCAATTGGCTGGTGGCAAAGCCCGATGGGCAAACGGTGATTGGCTGCTTTGGAAACGAGGCAGAAATTTGAAATCTCTTAATGGTGGTAGGCATTGAGGGAAGGATGAGGGAGTGACATGGATGCCTGCTGGCAAAGTAGGACTGGCTGATGATCGATGGGTGAGCCCTCTTCCTCCCTTGAGGGAGGGAGCCCTTGGGGACACACTGGAATGGGGAGTGGGGATGCAGTTTTCCTCACGGTCCACAACTCCCTTTGTTCAACCTTGCCCCACCAAAGTGGCAGGCAGTTCCACAGGTCAGCTGAGGAGGAGGAGGTTTCACTGGGGCTCTCCTGAGGGTTGTAAGGGGAGGGCAAATGGTGCTAGCCTATATTATATGTGGAAAGGGAGGGAGGGAGGAAGGAATGAAGGAAGATTTCTGACGCTCCCTGCCAGCTTCCCACAAGCAAAGTCAATGGGGAAGCTGGCAGCAAGTCATAAGTTGCTCACACTCCCACAGCTTTTTTGCCCTTGGTCATTCTGTTTCTCTGTTTAGGTAAGGAAATATCTCTGAAACGATGACCATGGGTCATGGGTTGTCTAGTGTGTGTGTGTGTGTGTATCAGTTGACTCAAATAATAAATTATAAGAAACCTATTCTTCCATTGTAGCATCTCTGGAGTCATAACATCCAATATTGTTCCACAGGACATGAATTACAGTTCAGTGCATGCAGTTCAATACAATTGGTTGATTCCCCATAAAACAGGTTTGACTGGGGAAACATCACAAGTCTTGAGTCCAATATTCTATCTTCCAAAACACTCTATAATACTTATTTAATGAAGAAAAATGCAATGTACAGACAGAGTATTTCAATAAATTATAATATGCAACTGACAATTCAAAGTAGAGGTTTATATTTATACAGAACAGTGATCTTTTCCTCATCCACTGATGGCGCAGCCTATTAACGGATGGCGTCCAACAGTAATTACATGGATTCCTCATTCAGACTGTAGGGATGAAAAAGAATGAATGTGTTAGATTGCACAGACAGGTATCCATAAATCCAACCCCTTTCATATTATAATTCAAAGGTAAAACCCCCATTGACCCAAGCTCAACAAACAGCTGTGAGATGTACATATACATATAGGGCTAAATTCCCATTTTATGAAGTAGGGTTTACAATGCTACCAATGTTATTGAATTCCTGCTGATTGTTGATATGGACTTCTGATGCTCTAGCTAACTTAACAGAAAGCACATTCTCGCATCCAGTCCTAAACTCTGGATTAGCCTAGAACTTTGCTTGTCCCAAGGACAATTTCTTAACATGCAATAATTAAGTTAGTTAAGTATTAGTTAGGAGATGGAGAGAGCATCATGTGGTTAATCAAAGTCCCTAGTGGGGTATCCTTTCAAGCCAATTGGCACTGGGACTACTAATCCCAGCATCCCCATTGGAAAATTGTATTATTTATCATTTATCATTTATCATTCTCCATCTTCCTCTTGGTCAGAGTGCATGGATCCCCAAGTACAAGAGGGCAAAAAAAGGGGGCTTATAGGCCCCCTTTTCCTTACTCACTCCCTGTATATCCTATGCTATATCCTTGGGTGGTATTTGCTGACGCAACTGCTCCATTTTCTGCTCATGCTGGCGCTGTCGTTCATTCTCTTCATGCTCATATCTCAGCCTTGTCAGTTCAAACTCCATCCGCCTCTTCTCCAGCTCTGTCTCAATGGCTAAGTCCAGTCTGCTGCTTGACCACTCTGACTCTGCCCCACTCACCACAATACGTGGCACCTGTAGGCCCAGGTGTTCGGTCACCCCATCATTCCGTTGCTCTGGGGGCACTTCAGCTTTTTTTGCCTCTGAGGGGGTCTCCAATTGCTGCTCAAGTTTTGGGCTCTCTTGATGCCCATTCTGCTCACTGGAGAGCTTCCTTTCTTTCATCTCTGGCATGTACACTTCCACAGCCAGCTGCAGCTCTATCCTCATCTTACCTATCTCAGCAAAGGCCACAGAAGCTGTTTCAGCTGTGGCTTCTGCCATGCCACACCGAGATACCTTCTGGCTCACTATGTGGAGGTTTCCTGGCCGCTGGCGCATTTGCTCCATCTTCTCTTCATGCTGCCTCTGTTTCTCCTTCTCTTCATACATTTTTCGCTCATGCTGTCGCTGCCTCTCATTCTCCTCAGAGATGTGCTTCAGTTTAGCCAGTTCAAATTCCATGCGCATCTTTTCCAGTTCAATTTCTGTAATGGGGTCCAGCTTACCCCCAAGCTGGTCCTCTTCCCCATGAGCACCAGTTCTGGAGGGAGATCCCTGGCGTATTTGCTCCATCTTTTCCTCATGCAACCGTTGTTTATCATTCTCCTCATGCTGCTGCTTCAGTACAGTCAGCTCAAAGTCCAACCGCATCTTCTCAATCTCACTGTCAATTCCATGGGTCTGTGTCTGCCTGGCTTTTCGCTGTTCTTGCTCCTTAGCATGGTCACACTTATCATCTCTGTGGGCATTTTTCTCCTCTTTGGCAACTGCCTCCAATGGGAAAGGACTATTTATGATTTCTATCTGCTGCAGGGTCTCTAAGAGCGTCCGTTGATCTCCATTAGCCAGAGTATCAGTCATAATAGAGAGGTTGGCAGGACACACTGGCATATCTTCACCAGCCTCCTAAAACATAATAAAGGGAGGGGGCATCATGCATACATTTCTGAGATGGCCTAATTAACACCATATCTTGGGAGTGGTCTTTCTCTCTATATCCAAGGTGGAGAGCCTGTGGTCCTCCAGGTGTTTCTATTAATCTCAGACAGCAGTGGCAATGTTAAGACACATTGGAAGTTGTAGTGAGCAATGATTGGAAGGAAAAGGTTCCCCTCCCTTGCAATAAACATTCAAATGGTTTTACATCCCAGGCCAAACTGGTTCTGTTTTGAACAAATTAAAATATCCAGTTCTCATCAGGGCCAGTTGTAGAAACTCATCATAGAAAGTGTGGAGAAACAGTGAAAAAAGCAAATGTCTGCAAACAAGCTATGTAGACCACTCTGTTCTCCACAGTACATTTTCAGTGCAAATGGAGAAAAGATATAAAAGAAGATGGTAGGGAAGAGGAATGGCATCAACAAAGATCAATTGAGTAAAAGGACAAGAAAGGTAAGAGAAGCCCCTAGCCTTGGACAAAATAAAATTGTAACTTCAATAAAAGGAGTGTCCATGGAAAAAGATTGTGTAGTTCCCTTCCACCAGCACTGTTTTCAGTACCCAAACTCTCAGAAACCCTTTCAAACTGGCTCACAATTGTCCTCACTGCAACCAACCTCTAATCACTAAGAACCTCACATGAACCAACAAGTGAGCCTTCCAGCTGGCCAACAAGCACATGACCAGTGTTTCACTATACCCCACTTCTCAATCTGGATTCCTTTTTTTATGTTTGCTAAAACTTCCTGTGGCCATTGAAATGAGGGAAAGCAACATGGTATCATCACTCTGTTCACAGTTTAAAAGAATGGTGAATGATCACATCTTGGCCTCAGGAAACCATGGCTATGAGGGGAGGGAGATGGATAGTTGGAGCTCCTGCCTTGGGAGAATATCCCACCCTAAAGCTCCATGGAGCTCCAGAGGTGCACAGTTAATCCTGGAATGGGGCAAACATTGCACGTGGAGGTTAAGTGAACTACGGAAATGAAGAAACACATTGAAGAGCATTAAATGTTAGGGCCAGTTTACATGGCATCAGAATTTCCCATGCTCTTGCAGAAAGATCTGTATAAAGAAGATGGTTCTGGCAAATGATGGTTTCTTCCCAGACCAGAGTCCTTCCCTATTATCAGCCTAAATTCAGGGAGGGAAACGTAGGCCAGGGATTCCCAAACTTTTGGTGTCTATGAACACATTTGGAATGTTGAGAGCATGACATAGGACTATTATATCTGGACTGTAAAAATCTGAACCTCTGCTAGACAGTGGCAGAAAGATGGGAATACCCTAAATCTTCATAGGAATTTTTTTGTAGGTCAGCTATGGTAGCCCTAATCTTATGAACATTTTTACTAAATGTTTGCTAAGATGGGTGTGGCCAAACACCAAATGCCTATATAATAGAAATCAAACAAAGGCTGGGCTGCAACCAGCTCATTTTGCTTTCTAAGAATATTTCTGGAGTCTTTGCATTTCCAGAGGCATTATGAGGAACATAACATGTTAATTTCCCATTCACTTTTTAGCCTGAGATTATCTTAAACAATAAAATTAAGCTGGGCAGGGTCAAAGGATCATTAGGAATTGCTACTATTTCTCAGCCCAGTCCCATTTTTGTAATATGGGTAGGATTATGCTAGCCTTAACTCAGAGAAGGCAGGGATTATATGGCTTTCTAGATATTGTTGGATTGCAACTCCTCTCTCACCAGTGCTTAAGTCTGCTAGACCTGATGGGCATTAATAGATAACTGCTGGAGGGTCATATGTCTACTCATAGTTTAAATTCTCTTGAGAGAATTGTCTAAAGGTGTTTGAGTACTTAGGAAAAGTATTAGGAGTATTTACTAGGAGGATCTAGAACTGCTAGCAGATTACCCACTCAACATGAGCAAACAGAATGATCCACTTGTTAAAAAGGCCAATACAACCTTGGGCTGTATTATCATAAGCATTGCAACCATATTATCAGAGGGAACCCTTTCACTATAAGTTGGTTAAGCAGCACATAGAGTAACAGGTCTGGTTCTGGGCACCACACTTAAAAAAAACAACAAGATATGGACAAACTGGATGTGGCTCAGGGGAGAGCTACCAGGTTGATAAGGGACCTGGAAATCCAGCTCTAGGGGGAATGGTTAAAGAAGCTGGACAGGTTTCCCTTGCAAACAAGAACAGTAAAATATATATGTTGTGGTTTCTGGGAGCTATTAATGGACCTCCTTTTTTTTTTATACCAGGACTGAATAATGAGGCTTTAAAGATTTGTTTATAGATAACAGATCAGATATGGGCTTTACTTTTTAAAGAAAGTGATGTTGGAACACAAAATGGATTTATTTGATTAAGGTTAAAATATATATGTTATTATTTCTGGTAGCTCTTAATGGTCTTTTGCTGATTAGGACTGAATGACAAGTTTTTACACTTTGTTTATTGAAAATATACATGTGGTTTCTGGTAGTTAGTAATGGATTTTTTTAAAACTAGGACTGAATGATGAGGCTTTAAAGTTTTGTTTATAGACAGCAGATAAGATATAGGGAGAAATTTCTTTTGCTTTATTTTTCAGAGAGAGTGATAAGTTGGAATACAAAATGAATTTATTTGATTAAGGTGAAAATATATAATTATTTCTGGTAGCTCTTAAAGGACTTTTGATGATTAGGATTGAATGACAAGTTTTTACAATATGTTTATTGATAAGAGATGAGATATGGGGAGAAGAGCTTTTTTAAAATTAAAATATTAGAAAAGGTGTTAAGTTACTGAAGTTGTTTGTACTTGTCTAGAGGGAGGGGGGAGTCATGTCTTTATTTCTTTTCTTTTTTATTATTCTCTTTTTTCTTTTTTCTCAGCACCTTTTATTTTTTTCTTTACTTTTTATATTCTTCTTAGTTTGTATTAGTCTTTTACCTTTGCATTTGTAAGCTTTAATAAAAATTATTATAAAAAATTAAAAGAAAGAGAAACACTGCTCTAGATTACAACCAATCATCGTTAGCAACCACACAGGCCCATAGCTAGCATGCGGGGGGAGGGTGGGCACACAGATAAAAGGAGGGAAGCTTATTCAAAAAAATTCATCTGTAAAAATGGGGGGGGGGCAAAAGAGAATTTGGGGGACAAGCCTCATCTATCCTCCCTTGACCATGCCTATCAATATGGTAATTGGTAATGTTTTGTACAGGATTTTAAAAGTCTGTTATTGTTAAGATCCCTTATGTCTAAATCTGTTTCTTTATAGTCTTTGAGAGAGCTAAATTTCTTTCAGCTTCAATCCTAGATTGGGACTGCTAACACACCTCTAGTGTCAAAGCTTTCATTATGCCTTCCATAAAGCTATCTGAACTCCATAATTTCCCTCAGTACCCATCGAACGAATCTTGATCACTTTTAAACTTTCAATTACCATTCTGCCTTGTATGTTTTTCCATTCTATTTTTGTATCCCTACCTTAAATTTCCACTCACTTTTGGAATGCCCTATTTATCTCCAGGAGGATATCAAGAGCAGATCTGGCAGAGACTTCAGCCTTGCACAATTTTTCAAGGGATGTTATCGAATTGGGGGATCTGGGTCTGAATATAGAGCGCTACTGGGGTCAGATAGACTGGGCACAGCCACATGGCTGTGTTAAAGTACAATCGATCACTCCTTGCAGAAAAACATGCCAGCATATAATTTGCTGCCTCTGAGCCCTTTTCTGCCTCAAGACACTGGACTAGAAGCCAGGAAACTGTGAGTTGTAATCCTGCCTCAGACACGGGAGCCATCTGGGTGAGTTTAGGCCAGTCCCTCTGTCTAAACCCTAGGAAGGAGGTAATGGCAAACCTCTTCTGAAAATGTTGCCAAGAAAACTTCAGGGTCTTGGTAGTCACCAGGAATCAAGAATGATTCAAAGGTACACAGATCCTTACAGTTACTGTACTTATAGTTTTAATGCAGGGCAAGTTATGGAAGGTAATTGGTGGATTTTCCTGGTTTCATTTCCTCTTCCACCAAGGCAGGATAAAGCACCACCAATTGCTTTCTTTAATATATGATGAGGCTTAACTGGGAGGTTATAGGCAGATGCTTTTTATTGCAGGCATTAGGCATGCTTGGTGCCTATAACCTTTCAGCTGGGCTATTTCTGAACATGGGTCTAGTACTCTACTGAAAGGGCTTTACGTATGCATGTATTTACTCAATTTATATAGCTGCCCATTTTGCAGTTGGGACTCTGGGCAGCAAAAGAAGAATTAAAACCAACATACATAAAAACGAACACACACACACACACACACACATAACACAATCATAGCATAATGGCACTCAAGGACAATCTGACTCCAGCCACCCAAGGACAATCCTATCAAGAAAAAAAGCCACATTGACAGGCTCACCCATGCCTGAGGGAACTTCAAAAATGTACAAAATGCCAGCAGGGTCAGGGCCAAACAAATCTTGGGGGATATGATGTTCCAAACGGCAGGCACTGCAACAGAGAAGGTATTCTTTGTGGGACCTGCCAGATGGCACTGCTTAATAGACAGGACCTGGAGTATGCTTACCCTGCCAAATCTAGTGAGCTAGGAAGAAAGATTTGGAGAAAGGTGGTCCTGCAAATAACCTGGCCTGGTGCAAGGCTGTATATGTGGTAACTAGCACCTTGAATTACACCTGGAAGTCTATTGGGGGCCAGTTCAGCTCACAGAGCAGTGGTGTAACATTGATGTACTGAGGTGTAGCCATAATTGGCTGTACCACCACATTCTGGAGCAGCTGCATCTTCCAGTTGGTCTTGAAGGGCAGCCTTTGCAGTAATCCTTTTGGGAGGTGACTGAAGCATGAATGACTGTAACATCTCCCAGGCCAGGAAAAGATGCAATTGCACACAAGATGAATCTGTAAAAAGGCCCTCCTGCATGGCAGCCATTTGTTCCTCAGACAGAAGCTGCAAGTCTAGGAAGACCCCCAAATTGTGCACTAGTTCTGCCTGAGGCAGGGCAACCCCACTGAGAACTCAAGATGGAAAATCTCTGGATCTGGAAAATCTCTGCATGCTGTTTTGGTCCTATACCTAGGCCTGTAACCTGACCGGAAGGGATCCAGATAATCCGCTTCCTCCAGGGCTCTCTGAAACTGCAGCGCAACCCCCTTATCGACTTTAGGGAAGGCTGGAGACAGGATGAAAATTGTCCAACATGGTTGGGTCCAGCAATGGTTTCTTGAGGAGAGAGCAGACAATCACTCAATTGTCAGTGGGACCACTCCTTCTCTCAAGGATTAATTCACTACTGCTTTAAAAAAATTATTACTGGGACATGTTTGTGACTCTATTAAGGGTGTGTGAAGATGAGTCTCCTGGCTGACATAGTTGGTTGTACTACTTCTGTGGTGTAAAACACCAGACAAACCACTGGGCCAGAGATTTCTGTATTTCTCTGCTGCCTCTGGATTTCTGCAGCTGAGATATGGGGAAATTACATATAAATGGCTAGAAAAAACCTGGATCTGTTTTGAGATTGCTGAGGGGGTCAGTATAAAATCTAACCTCTTTGGCTATGAAATAAATTTAAAAGCTCATTTGTTTGTTTGTTTATTTATTTATTTATTAAATTTGTCCCCTGCCTATCTCCCCCCAATGGGGGACTCTGGGCAGCTCACAACACGTTAAAACAATAAATAAATATACAATTAAAACCTATAACAATACACATTCACAAAAATAAAAGGGAAAAAAATCCAGGCGGCCGAAAAAATAGTTAGAGGCCATTGATTTCCATTCCTAGTGAGTCCATGGACCAATGCTCATCATTTGGACCTGGCTCTAGTAATAACCTATAGCTCCTTCAAGGACACCCTGTAATCCCTTTGAAACTTTCCAGCTGCTTTATTTGCTCTTTCCCCTTTCTTTGACTTCCCTCAACCTTGTCAAGCACAATCATCTTTTTAGTGCACTGTATCATCTATTCATATAACATGTCCAGAATATGAGTTTCTACCTGCTGATCTTTACTTCAAGGAAGCAATCAGCCTTTATTTAGTCAAGATTGATCGATTAGGTCCTCTTGCAGTCCATGGTAGTTTATGCAACCATCCCCAGATCTATAATTCAATCTTCTTCATCTCATATTTTCTCCATGTCCAGTTTTCACAGCTGTATATCATTGCTTTAACTAGTCTGATTTTTGTTGTGTAACAAATATCCTTATCCTTCCTCCCTAGGATTAATCTTATCTTTACTTTTTCAGCACACTGTTCATCTTTATTATTGAGCTCAACAAAACTATCTACACTTTTACTTCTGTAGTGGTGCATACGTTTGTATAACATTGATGTTGAATGATATCCACTAATTCTAATTCGGATCCTGTTATTGAGCAAATTATAGCTGAGCACAAAGTAATGTCCTCTTTGAGTATTACTGCCACTCTATTTTCTTTATATACTATCATGACCTCAATAATATATTAAATAATCATCATTTCAGTCCAGCTAAGTTAAATCACCCCTACAATATCCAATTTAGTATGCTTCACTTGACAATTTCAGGTTTTCCCTAGCTCATATTTTGTATATTCCATGTTCTAATACTATGTGTCTTTGTATGGCAAAAAAGTCTTCTTTCAATACTAGCACCATCAGTGACCAACTTCCTTGCAGCTTTGGTCTGGCCTTGTCATCACCTCCAGATTTACTTATGAAAATTGGATATTCTTCTCCAGTAATTACAGGAGTACATTCTGACCTGGGAATCTCATCATCTGGCACCCAGACTGCTCTTAATATTCCAGCCGTGTCTGTACCGTTTTCTTGACAACAGTGTAAAAGGAGTTTGCCATTTTCTTCTTCCAGGTTTGATTTTGGTTCTCTAGGTAGACTGACTTCCCTCGCACCTGCAAAGTCCCACCTGCCCTCACTCCCATTATGGATTACCTTTAGCTTCAAGCCTCCCCTTTTGACCTTACTGGCAAAGGCGTCCATAACAGGAGATAATGTACCACTGGAATCAGCCTCAGTATCACTGAAACATGAAGATGATAATCCTCTGAGGGGGATAAAAAGTAACTTGAAAAAAAAAAGACAGAAGAGGGCAAAGATTTGCTATACTGCCCAGAAGGGCAGGACAAGAACCAATAGATTTAAATTGCAAGACAGGAGATACATTATATTAAAATTCTTAATGGCAGAAATAGTCTGAATTTGGATCAATGGCTTTGAGAGGAACGGAGGAAAAAGAATATACTGGAATATTAATCTTTTGCTACAAGCTTTCTCAGGCAACAACCCACTTTGCTTGATACTGAAGAAGTAAAAGATCAGTTAAAACACAAAATGTCTAAACTTAGTTTTCAAAGGAACAGAAATAATATAGCCAGCCAGAATCTTTGTGGAATGTGAGGAAACTGTAATCCCTGTTATATCCTCAATGAATCTCAGAGAAGCTTTGGGGAAGTCTGTCCCTATTTCTCATCCCAACCTACCTTGCAAGACTCTTGTGAGAATAAAATGAGTGAATTGTGCCTTGAAATTTTTGGAAAGGGTTTAGCTCTTACCATGGAGAACTTGGACACCAGAATCAGAGATACAAGTAGCTTGATGTCACTATGCTTAGAGATTAAATTAAGTCTGTCCCTTTGCCTTCAGCCAGATCCCAGCTGTCCTGGTTTCCAAAACCAGATTATTCAAATCTACATTCCAGGCTAACTGCCTTAATGATGTCACAAGGTTCCAGACTCAGCTTCCTTCATGTTCTCCCAGCACCTCTGGCGACTTGGAGGGGTTTAACAGTCCCTGATAAGGGGAGGGAGGGTCTTTTTAACAGACAGCTGTTATTTAAAAATAAGCATTGTTGTGGGAAAGAATTTTTTAAAGAAAGGCAGTGGGTATCTCAGATTGAATATTTATTCAGCTGACTGGCTCCTGCTTGATTATATACAATTTGGAAAAAGAGTAATAAGAAGCTAGCAGCTGGAAACTGATGTCATGGCACAGGAGAAAAAGCAGCTTAGAAAGGCTCTGATCCAAGGGGCAATATTTGATGACTTCACTCCCCTGGTAAGAATGCAGCAGGTCTAAATGTCAGATCTAGCTTTCGAAAAGTGAAATGTGTACAAAATCACCTGTATGCTGTTTCCCTGCTTATGTAGTCTGACATCAGCAATAATAAAAAAAGTGTCACTGATGGCTTTTAAGTCTCCTCCCTCCCTTCATGATGTCTGCGGTTCAGACATAGCAATGTTATTTCCCCAAGGCACTCTGTCATTTAAGATGGATGCTAATTCTCCTGGCAATGGCATATCCCATGTGTCTTGCACGTGGGACATAAGTGAGAAACACTGTTTCCCAGCTACTGCACTAGGACACGCTGTGGCAGCTGTAGGCATACCAGCGCTAAAGAATTTTTGTGAGAAAATGACATCATATTCCCATACATTGCAAGCTGGAAAAGTTCATTTTCCAAGCTATGAAATAGAAGAGAATTAGCAACAGAGTAGATAATACAATAGAAATTCAGAAAAAAAAATGATTCTATACATTTCAAAATGCACATTAAAATATAGTTAAACATGTACCCACAGAAGTATGAAACTTTGCCTTAAACTGCATAAGCACAATGCTGTTTTCTACAGGGAGGGAAAAAGGGAAATAAATGGAAACAAAGAATGAAATTTGTGATCATCATTCACACCGTCAATGATAGTACTTTTGAGAAAATGAAAGCATATTGCTGGTACTGTTGGATAGAATCTTGCATTAAAAGCTGGAAAGGCATTTAGAAGGAAAAAAGGATGGGCTCATTTATTTGAGGTAAACTACTCTCTCTCAGCCCTCAGACTCAATGAATAAAAGTGGGATATTAGTGACTGGATTCACAAACTGAAGAAACATACAACATAATAAAACATTATTTGCTGCTCAGAATTCTAGAGCATCTGATACACTGAGGGATTCTGTAACAGTGGTGTGGTAAGCTTCTAAGATGGAAAAAATGAAACAAAAATAAAGTGCATAATCAACTTATTCCATTAAAAATGCAGATCAGTTAGCCATCCTGGTAGCAGTTTAGTTAATTTGATTTACACCATTTTTAAATCCTGTAACCTGGTATAGGTGCAACCACAATACTGTGGCTTCAGTCTTTGGGGTTCTCTGAGCTTGGTTGTTTTCTTGCAAACGTTTCATTACCCGGCTAGGTAGCATCTTCAGTGATATGCACTGAATGTCAAGGACTCCACAGTTCAACCCTGAGCTACATATATTCTCTTCTGTTGGTACTGTGGTTTGAATATGGCTGAATATCATCTATTAACCCAGCCCATTGGGGTGCACTCAGTAAACCATATTAAACATAGCAAAATATGTGACCGAATGTTTCTTATTAGAGATTACTTCTGAATAAACATGAATACATAAAGTGTCAACGTTCATGGACATTATGGGATTTCATGTAAAATTCTCCCTTACATTGGGAGAATTCACACACATGTTCCAACTCTGTTTACCAGGAATAGCACCTAGTTTACATGTGCACAGTCTATCTTTTTCCTATGGAAAAAAAATTAGGAAGGCTTTTTAAGTTGTTGTTAATGAGCACCCACTTCATGACAGTTCTTCAAAGTTTCAGCCACTCCCCAGAAGGTGTAGAACATATTTCTGCAACCTAATGCTTAATACAGTATATTTTTGGCTCTGGCCTAGCCCATTGCTGACCTGAGCCCCATTTGCTACTGGCCTGTCGCCTTCAACAAGGAAATGAGGTCCTCTTCAGAAAAAAGGTTGCTGGTTGGAAGTGCAGTCCCACTGGGAATGCCAAATAGGATGTGGCTACTGAAGAAGATTGGATGGAGAGACTGGTCCCAAGGACAGAGGTTGTAAAAAAGAAGGAAAAAACCCGCTCTGTCTCATGTCCTGAGTGGGCAAAACAGCCTTCCACAACCTGGTATCTTCCAGATATCTTGGGAGAACAACTCCCAGAATTCCTAACCTAAATCCTCCTTTTCTGGGGGGTATAATCCAAGAGGACACCAGGTTGAGAAAGGCTAGCACATAAATGAATTGGTTGAAATGGGTGATGTGTGGCAGGATGAGATGATGTGATGAATACGGATGTTACAAAATGGTTTCAAGGTTAAAGGAGTTTTTTTTCTTTCCAACACCACACAAACTATCACATAGACATCTGAAAGCTGGCATGTCTGCCCTTTGAGGCAAATATAAAGGCAGAAATGTTCAGCAGTAAGGAGGTTAATGGTGCTTGTTGGACATTGCTGGTGTTGTTTATGTGCTGTGTGGGTTGGACATGCTAAATCCATGCACAGCTGGAGGAGGAATCTGCAGCTGCGGGTCATTTCCTTAGTTGTCTGCAGAGAGAACTGTCTGGTGAAAAAGACTGCAACAATTGGAAAAGATAGATGAGATCTAAGTGAGGACAACTGGACGAGGGTGCTGGAAGTCCAGGCCCAGGAAAGATTTATTTGCTCTCTTTCTGTTCTTTTCTCTAGGCTCAGAAGCAAGCCTGAGAAATGAAAATGCCGAAACTGTCTAAGGCAACGAAGATATCACATTTGTGATAAGAATACCTGCGTGAATCAGGGAAGGAAGAAATAAGACAGGTAAGAAACTATTCATAAAGTTCCATATAGAAAAAACTGTATAGAAATGTTTCTATAGTTTGTTAAGCTTAGGCCACTATATAGTATATTAGCAGTAAGTACAAAGCATTAATTTAAAAACACTATAGCAAATAAATATCATTGTAATTTAGAGAACAGTATGTTTACGTCTGGAAAATTTCCTTTTCCCACCCCTCAGCTGGATTGTGGAAGAAAGTAACTGAATTCTACTACCATTACAATGAGTTAAAATACATCATTGAGTGGGCCATGTCATTGATTCCTCATAACATTTCTAGTTCTACTTTAACATAATATAAAAGACTCCTTCAGTGAGATGTGAGCAAATTGACTGGAATCCATACTTCATCCCTTAGCAACACTTTATCTTATCTGTTGTGGTAACCAGAAAATTATGTCATCACAGTGTGGAACTTTTTTGACATCACTGCCGTGGCAGTTCAGGAGAAGATCTGGGCCTGAGTTTGAGTGTGTGTGTGCATGCATTAAACTGGGGCAGCGGCTTTCAGGTCTTCTAGATGGGGCAAATGGGGCAATAGAGGCTTTTGCTTTAAAATCGGAGACTGATGTACATTTCTTGCTGGGAATAGATCTGCAATGGTAAGACATTCTAGTAAGTTATGAGTTAAAGCTTGTAAAAAAAGAGCATTTCAAATCATTAAAGAAAACAGAAGAGACACTATATTACACAAACAACACCCATTTGCAGATTTGACATAAACTCAAGGCAGGCAGGGGTTGAACACTTTTATGCCCTATTCAGATTGGTGAGAAGATTACACCGACCACTTATTGAAATCATGGGTCTACAATGCGCGTGGGCTGGAGAGTTCTGACAGAGCACTCTGGCATGGCCAAAAGCCCTGCTGACAACTGGCCAAAAGAAGGGATGGTATTTCCTGCTCTTCTTTTTTAGGTCTTTCTTTTTTGTAGTTGTGGGGTGGTGAGTGGGAAGAAGGGGGAGGAATAAGATTAGCAGTGGGCTGGAATAATTTGAGATTGATTGATGAGCTGGTATGAATTTATTTAATTGAAGCCTGAGAGGAACTAGTATCCGACTGCTGTGCCTCTTTGGGGGACATTCCCAAGTTTGGATTTCTGACCCTGAAAAGAGGCCACCTAGGAAGCTGGCAGAAATACTGGATATGAGAACTTTTCTTGGCTGAATCATAATACCCTCCCCCTCACTGTGCTCATCTCAGCTTTGCAAATTCATTTCTACAACTTTTATTGCTGCCTTCATGACTATGTTCTATTCTTATTGTAAATATCTTTAGCTGACTTGCTTTAAAAAAAAAACACTCAATATTTTTTGAAATAACTCACTAAGCCAGAAATTAAAGCAGCGTCTCCCAATGTTCAATAGCTGTAGTTGGACAACAACTCCTGTTAACAGTCTCTTGGCCATGCTGGCTGGGATCACGTCTTAACAAGTCTGGGGTGGGGGCAGAGACAATTGGAGAAAGATTTCTTAATGACTTTGTTGCACCCCCTTTGGCAATTACAACACATTCCAGGATTGTTCCTATAAAGCAGAGTACAGAATCTGTGGTTTTCCAGATGTGGCTGAACTACACCTCTCAGAAGTTGCAGCCAGCAGGACAATGAAGAGGGAGGTAGGAGGGCCACACGTTTTCCATTCCTGCAGGAGACTTACATCTGCTATTATTTTAGCTTATATAGAAGTCCTCCCCATTTCTGATCTGTCTCAGGAAACATCCAGAGAACCCCATTCATCTTCCGATTTCTCCAACTTTGAGACAGAGTCCGTGCACCACACAGACAAGGAGATTCAAGCAGATCTGGATCATACTAGCAATCTGGAAGGATCTGAATATTCTTATCAAGGAGGCAATGTAGAATTCAAGGACATGCAGGCAGGAATTGAGTTTGCTGTGCAGATAACCCCAATTAAAGATTCCAAAAAACATAAGGAAAAAACGGTAAGTGAGAAAGAATGTGGTAGGTGAAGGAGGGAAGTCTTCATTTTGCCCTTTTTTCTGGCCCTACCATTAGGTAATGAGTCACCTCTTCTGGTAGGTGATAAAAGAGTAACATATTTGCAGTGATGCTGAGGCCCATAAGATGGATGGATGGCAGAAGATCTCAAACTTTTGTTCCAGAGGTTCTCTGGGTCTTCATACCATTCTCCCATTTCCTGCTTGAAGTAGTGGCTTGGTAGTTTCTGCTACTACCACTTAGTCTCCAGGGAGTACCTTACCTAGCATCCATCCCCTAACTTTGGTATGAGAAAGACAGAATGGTGATTAAAAGATCAAAATGCAAAAATGGTGGCTGAACAGAATACCTCTTCCAGCATGTGCCCTGCTGCATGGGGTAGACAAGAAATCCTGAGCTACTCCTGGTTGTGCAGCCTTAGCATGGATGATGAAATCCCCCAATGACAAGAAGTTTAATGCAGACAGGTGTCATGGCAGAAATCACCCCAGCCAGCTCAAGAAGAGAGGCTGTTATACAGAAGGGTGGACAGTGCTCAAATAGTATCCTTACAGTGTCCCAGCCCCCAACACAGCAACAGGGACTCAAATAGGAAAAATGTCAGATTCAGTTAATCAATTAATTTTGCACAACATAATAACTCCTAGGTATACAACAAAAATAAAAACATGAATAATATAATCACATATAAACAATAATAAAACTCAAAGCAATTTAAAAAAAAACCAGCACCACTCTAGTTATTCCCTAAATGGTCTCTGGAAAATGTCTGCTTCAGCCAGTGTCTGAAATGCTAACAGGGTAGATGCCAGCCCAAGTTCCAGAGGGAGGCTATTCAACAAAATGCCTGGAAATGGCTTCTGGGCTCCAGCCCTCTTTACCTTGACATAGTGTGGATTCATTAGCAGCTTCTCCTGGACAGAGCTTTTGGTCAGTGAGTTGGACTTCTTATAGAAAACAGCCACACTGCCTTCTTGCCCTCCAGCCTGGCTTGCTGCATCACTGAGAGAGTTCAACTGCCTTCTCCTTTCTCAGCCAGGTCTCTATAATCATTGGGTTGCCCTTTCATAATGACCCTCCTGCCCCAGGGTAGCATTTCTTTTACCCCAGGGAACAGAACAATGACATCTCTGAGCAGAAAGACTTCATCTGGGAAGTGCTTTAGTGACTTGGTCTGCATTCCTTATACACCTGGAGAGGGGAACAAGACCATACCTGCTGGCAGTTCTTCCTTTGCACTTTCTACCTTCTTCACTAGCCTACCTTCACCAAGTGTGAGAAAGGCTCTTATATTGCATCCTGTTCCTTAACATAAAATAGGTTCTGAAACAGCCAAGATGCTCCACACTTATTTCTGAATAAGCATAATGTCCTTTGGTGCTGGGGCCACTGATGACAGGGAGTAGGGTTAGCCTTCATGGCCATGAAAATGCATAAAGCTGGCTGTATGTGCCTTTCCTTATAGAAGTCCTCACTGAACAGAGTGAGTCATGCTATCAAATGAAGATGCACGACAGTACCATAAATTCATAAACACAATAAAAATCCACAAAAAAGATGTTGAATTATTTCTTTCCTGTATTTTTTCCTTTTATAAAGAAATACATTTCAGATCCCAGTAGCTGGGATTTAGTTCCACATTAATTAATAATAGATACATCTTTAAAAATAGATTAGGCAATACATCAACTATGTGCTATTGCTAGCTGGGTTTTTTTAAGACCAGCAAAGCACAGCAGAAGAATCTTAACATTCATTCAATACAAGATGACCTCACCTGCTTCTCAGAGTGGTGGAATAAAAAAGTGTTTTGAAGTAAACTTCCTCTTTGATTCCAGTTGGCAGAATTCAACTCACTATTCCTGATAAGCTTCATGTATCCCAGCTGCTGGAGGTACCAGCAGGAACAAGATCATGCCTGTACTTTTGACAGAGTCATTTGGTCAGCTAATGAGAAAAAGAAAACATGGATGAAACTGGCCATGACCTAAACCAGCAGGTCCCTTCTTTAGTTTTTATGGCTGAATGCTATAGGTGAAACATAAGGACTTATGCCATACTTTTTCATTTCAGGATGCTGCAAGGGAGACTCCAGGCTCTTCCTACTTTCCTGATGACATGACAGAGACCTTAGACAATAAGAGTCAAGCAGAGCAGGTGGCAATCACCACGCAAAGAGGGGGCAATGCTATGCCACCAGAAGTATACTCCAGGATAGGGGAGGCCAGCAGTTTGGAAGGAATGGGTCATCTGAACAGTAGGCAGATCACAGCCGCTGATCTTGACTTGGAGAAGATGAGATTGGATGGTGCAATGATTAGGCTAAGATATAGGCATGAAGATAATGAAAAGCGACGTCAGCATGAAGAAAAAATGGAACAGCTACGCCAAAAGGTTCCCTCTCAATCAGTAAGTGGGAAGGCATTGCAGACAAATAAGAAACTTTTTGATAAAAATAGAAACCAGGTTCTGAACTGGCTCATCTATAGCCTCCTGACCATTGTTAAGTTGCTGGTATTGAGCTATAAAAACCTTCAACAGCTTAGTTCCAGCATACTAAAATCTATGTTTACAGATCGGTGTGGTCACTGTTTATTATCTTAATAATGATAGATCTTTCTTTAATGCAGCCTACCTCAACCTAGTGCCCTCCAAATATACTGAAGCCGTCACAACTGGAGGCCACCAGCTTGGGGAAGGCTGCTGTAAAGAATTCTGCAATTTCCCAGGAACAGCGAATGACAATCAAGGCAGTTCAAGTTTATCATAGAGAGGTAACCTCAAGAAATTTTTGCATGAACTTTCAGAAAGAAGTGGCCTTGAAAACCAAGAAAAGGGGAGCTTGGCTGGTGTTTTCTGATTTTGGAAGGGGTCCATCTCAATGTTCCCATGGAGATTCCTCTTTGGTAGATGCTGCAATTGCTATTGCTTTGGCCCAGTTTGGAAAGAACAGTAGAAGATTGCCTTCTACTGAGGAGGGCTGTCACTCACTCCTCTGTGCTTTCTCTTGGACATGACCTGGACTGACTGCAAAGACAATGAAGGGGAATGGCTGAGATGCCAAAATCCCAAGGCTGTCTGACTCAGAGCTATACAGATTTTATGGCTATTAAAGTTACTGCCTGCAATTTGGAGAAGGCAAACAGAGGCAGATGTGCATCTTTCTAAAGGGCACAGGGTACAAAGATAGTTTAAAGGGGAGGAAGTAAAAGAGGCAGACATAGCAGATAAAAGTGAGGAAATAGTATCACAATCAATGTCTGATCATATGAGATGCTGTTATGATGCAGTACATTATTTTTATTTAGTTTAGTCAAAGTATTTCTAGGTTGCTTCTTCCTGCAAAGCAAAAGGCACATAGGGGAGGTTTTGAGGAGGACAATAACTACCTTTGGGTCAACTATTTTGGCATTCTTGTGGTCTTGAACATTTCAGCCAGTGGAAGAGATGATTCAGAGAAAGAATCCAGCAGTGGCCAGACTACGCATGCTTGTTTATAATGTAAAAAAAAATCAGATGTAGTTTAACCTCCAGGTACAGTATGCTATACATTGGGAACATACAGATGTTTGTAAGATTGCATTGCTCACTTTCTTTGGATTCTGCCTCAGACTTGAGCCTATTAACAGTCTCACCATGATCCTTTGTTTCTTTTTTGTTCCTTTCACTCACAGATTGGACAAGAGCTCCATGAATTATTCCAGCCCCAGAACCAGTACGCCCTATTTTTTTTCTGCTTCATCTTTATCCATGTTATTTACACAGTAAGGGAGCTGGCTTTCTATTTTATTACAAAGCACCACATATTCTGCTTTGCCACTTTGCTGTATTTTGTTTTCAAGAAAGTTTTCCTGGATTTCAAAAATAGGAAAAAACAACCTTGAAACAGCAGCAGACTCTAAGTAGCAGAGACAAGAAGAATATGGCTCCTTGAAGTTTATGTATCTCATCTCTTCGCCCTTTCTCTTTACAGTTTCCTAGTGTGCACAATGAATGCAGGTTTTGGTTTGGCTGTTGAAGGGTCTGATGGCATCCTCTTTGTTGAATATTTCCCTTCCCTTTAAGGCTCTTTAAGAGCAGCCCTCCACCTGAGCCTGTCACGGTCACCAGTGTTAATAAACTGATATGGAATTAAAAAAAACAAAACCAACTGTGTGTGCACATTGATGCTTTGAGAAAGAAGTATTGCAGGTAGAACTAGTTTTAAAGTGGACAGCTCAAAGCGGTCCAATATTAAACATGAAATTCCAAATGAGTTCAACCACGCAAAATGCACGTGCATTAGTAGAATAGAACTGAAGAAAAACTAAATTAGAAAAGGCCATCTAATGTCCTCCAGATGTTTGGAATTCTATTCCCACCAGTCCCAGGCACCACAGCCAAACACAAGAATTTGTGGGAGGGGAGGAGTTAGTCCAAAAGATTTGAATGGAACCAAGTTGCCTACTCCTGAACTAGGGATGTATCACAAGTGCATAATACCCAAAGCCAATCAGTAAAAATATAATAATGACATGCTAAATAACAACTTGCAGGTTTATCATGATTCCTCAAATGTGTTGCCTGAGACAGCTTCCTCATTTGGCTAACAGAAAGGCAAAACTTTGGGCTGGCCTTCTTCACTTTCACCCTCATCACCATCTTCCTCTTCACATGTTAGCTTTCATGCTGCTCCTTGCTCATAGCAAAACTCTGCCCCACTGACAAGACTCAGCATGCAAACACACTTGCACTTAATTGACTATGGATGGATCATGGGGGAGAGATGAAATAGCTCAAATCCATACTCAGTTTAGGGGGTCCTGGACTGCAAATACCACTTTTGTGTTAGAACATCTTATATCAGCTTCAGGCTCCCTTAGCAGCAGACCAAGATAGAAATGGAGGTCACATCATGAAGATATATCCCCTACAAATGGTTAGTGAAGCATTTTCATGTGACAGCAAGGATGTATGGATGAACTCTCCATCTGAGAATACATCCTGGTAGAGACTTAACTCAAAGATCAGCCATGTTTCCCCACCTCCTTTACTTGATTTTACCCATCTTGCCTATGTTTTCATGGCATGCTGTTCCGTTATTAAGTTAAAGTTTGTCAGTTCTTCTAATTTTTCCTTTATATAGACCAGTGTTTCTCAAACGTGGCAACTTTAAGATGTGTGGACTTCAACTCCCAGAATTCCCTAGCCAGCCATGCTGAGATTTTAGTCTTAAAAATTCTTCTTGCACCAGGGACCAACTGCAGTCCTCTTGCAGACCACCAATTGGTTTATGCAATGAACCCAATTTTCTGCATTTACATAACATGCAAAATTAAACTGAAAACAGAGACTGAGTTTGCATAATACATGAGACTAAAATGTGGTTAGCTAGTTTCTGGTTAATTGTGTTTTGCACATTAGCAGAATTCTTGGAAGCTTTAAAGTTTGCACATATTTTATGTAACTGCAGTTGATCTGTTAAAGATATTGCCCTAATGGATATCCCATATTTATATGTAACATGTTTACAGAAAATGTCTTTAAATCTATGCAAAACCTTAACTTTTCCAGATTCTGAATGGTCATCAGACTTGCAAACGGGATTTATAACAATGGAAACCCCTCCCCCCCAAAACCCAACAAAACACACCCTAAGGAAAAAGATTCCATAATCAGCCTTGGGGATTATAATGGACTTTTTTTTCCCATCAGGCTGCTATGGCCATGATAAACATCTGGTTGTTCTTCAGTGCTTTTCTTGGGAGAACATTCTTTCTGACTTAGGCCAATGATAGTTCATTTTTCTCTAGAGATTTTAAGGCAAAATGGATTGTTACACAAGAATGTAAAATGAGTCTTGCTGGATCAAATAAAAATAGTAGGCACAAGGTTGATCTAGTCCTGCTTCCTGTTTTCTACAGCAGCCAAACATGCTTCTGGAAAGCAGAGATATAGAACACAAGGGCAATGGCTGCTTCTTGCTATTGCCTCCTCCCCACTTCAGCTGGTGGTATTCAGCAGAATACTGGCCCAGAACCAACCACTAATGGTCACGTTCACACTTAAAACACCTGAATTTATTTTGTGGTTTAGTCAATGCATCATGGAAAGGCAGAAAATTCAGTTAATTGGGTAAGTCATGGTTAATCAACCATGGACATGTATGCAAACACAGCCAATATACAGCCATCATAACTATTCATCTTTGATAGCTTTGTCCTCCATAGGCTTCTCTAATCCTATTGTAACCTTATTGCTACTACTTTATTTTAACTACAGGCAGGATATATGAAATAATTAGTTAGGAATACCAGACTTGGGCTACAAAAATCCCCATGAACACTAACAGCAGCAAATGCATACAGAAAAGTCTAGGTCTTTGCTTAGAATAGCCCTAAAAAAAACCCATTTTTCTATCTTGGTTTGGATGCAGAGCAATTCCCATACCATATCTGAGGATACAGGACAGATTTGATTTCCTACTGTGAAAGTTTCTTTCCTTATAGGAAACTAGAGAGTAAATATATTAGCGTGTTTTGTCCAACAGACCCAATCAGAAAGCTAGACAGGCACTTTATACTACTTTAGAGACCAGAAAACAGAAGCAACAGGAGATTCCTGATTTTACTCCAATATAACTCCACTAAATCCAGCACAAGCAAGTCCATTACAACTAGGTCCAAAGGCACTGACTGACTATCTATAGACTGAGGCAACCTGCACAACCAGGTGTCCTGTTGTGTCCCCCAGAAGTTTTAGACTATAGACTAACTCCCAGAGTTCTTTCTCATTAGCCATTAGCAGACTGATGGAAACTAAAGTCCAATGATTCTGGAGAACACAGCTGCCTATCCCTGATACACAGAAAACCTTCTACTGCCAAATGAACTGTTGCATCCATCCACCAGATGTAGACCAGCTGGTAGAGAACAATTTCTTTTTTCAAGCAGCAGGAGACAGCACCCACTTGCACATTATTTAATTTATGAAGTTCTTCAAAAGTTCCAACAAGCTTAGAGATTAGTCACAAGTTGCTCCATGTGGTTGAGCTCTGAGGTTCATGGGAGCAAAAAGGTGCAGATCCTTTTGACACACAGACTGACCAATAACATAAAATGAACATTTCAGGATCCACCCACTTCACAGATATAGTGATATATGTGCTTTAAGTAGGCATTGAGATCCCTACTTTTAGGCATCTGTGGAGATGCAAACCCCAGCAAGGGCTCTAATATTCACCTCCCTCCCTTTAAATGACTAACTGAACAGAGATAGGAGGAAAGAGAAGGATTAGCAGTCTCTGTTCACCTGGCACTTTTCCCTTTGGCCCAATCACACACAGCTGTTCAGTAGGGCAAGCCAATAGATGATAGTGATCCAGGGAGATGGAGGTGGGCTTGCTCAGGAGATGCCCTGTGAAGGTCCCAGCCCATCTTCCCAAATTAATTGAAAACATTTGCCCATAGAGCTGAAGCATAATGAAAAATGAAAGCAGATCTCTGTATAAAAGCTAATCACTTCAGCCACTGGTTTATATCCGCACGCTTCTTCCTTGATGGTTCTGCTACATCTGAAAGTGTTACTGAAACACTCTAGTGAGAGGTGAGATTTACAATTTGAGCTGTTTGGTCTGTGATGGTTTATTCACACACGCAAGTCACTTCTTTCTATGGCAGTTAAGAAGGAATGAGAAGGAATGAAAGTACATGGCCAGATTCCCATCGTAAGCATGACCCAGCCAGCCACCAACACAATTCAAATCTCCTTACCAGTTGTCCAGCAATATACAATCATACTGAGTCAAAAGTCTGTTTTGGTATCATTAGATTCTGACCCACTTCTTCAGAAAGTATCTAGCATCCAGTGGGCTCTTGTACCAGAAAAGCAGTATCAAGACTGCATGACATCACTGTTTTCCTGTTGGCCAGCAAGCAGCAGGAGACATGATTTATTTACTGTAGGCCTGTGTTTCTCAATCTTGGCAATGTTAACATGTATGGACTTCAACCCCCAGAATTCCCCAGCCAGCATGGCTGGCTAGGGAATTCTGGGAGTTGAAGTCCACACATCTTAATGTTGCTAAGGTTGAGAAACACTGCTGTAGGCAATCAGTGTTTGGGAGGCATATTCTACGTTACAGACCTTGGCAGGGAGTTCAGGCTTGCTTTCTCTCTAGCTCTTTTGCTCAGTGCACCGGATTTGCAAAATGGGTCCATTAACAAGGACAAATGTATGGGTGGAGTTAATTGAACCCTAGGCATAATTGGATCTAAGGACAGAATCTACTTGGAAAGCAATTTAATAAAGCTCTGCTGTTTATTTATGCCTCCAGATGTGGTGGACTATACTTTTCCTTACTCCACACAGTATGGCACTTGCTTATGCTGGTGGGGATGATAGGAATTGCAGCCCAGCATATCTGGAAGGTGCTGGGGCAGGGCTGCCATGCATTGGTCCAGGTCTATCTGGATCAAAGTGACAACAGGCAAGGACGTGCTGTATCACCACACTCAGGCTATTGAAATCTATAGATCAAATATACTAAGCTGTTCAATAATGCCAAGGTTTCTCAAATGCAGGGTTGGTGATGGTGTAATAAAAGTACATTATTTTTGATCACCAGTCCCTTTAGCAGTTTAATCTGACTCTGTGGAGCTAACTTTACAAACCTCAACTGGTTCTGCATAACATGCTAGGCTAAAATGTAGTTGGTTCGTTTGTGGCTCAGTGGGTTGAACGAAGCCAGCTAGTCTGGTTCGATGATTGTTGCATAAACAAAGGCAGTTGGACTAATAAATAACTGTGGGTTAGCCTCTTGACAAATGCCTCTCTGATCTTGATAACGCTAGTAAAGCAAGATCAGGTATATTTGTATACATAAATGTGTTCATGCACACATACACATATACAGAGAGAGAGAAACTTAAAGATGGTCATCATAGGAAGTCTGCCTGCCAAAACATCATTGGACAGGAGCATCACACATTTGTCAAGGAACTCCACCCCTTTCAAGTCACAGGCTGCAGAGCAGCAGCAAGTTGAAAGAAGAAGGAGCGGAAGAAGGAAGGCTGCTCGTTGAGTTGCATTACCCAATGACTTGAACGGAAGCTGCTATTCAAACAAGCAAAAGCTATTGCTGGCAACTTATTGCAGTCCCCAGAGATATCTCCAGGATGAAAAATACAAAGGTAAGAGGGCAGCATCCTTGAAAAACTGCCTTGGTCATCCCTGGTTTAAATTTAGCATAGGTGCAGTGTCCCAGCTAAGAGGTGAGCTGAATTCAAATCTTGCTTTTGTCATGAATTCTCCAGCTGCCTTTGAGGAGGCACTGTTTTCTTAGTCTACCCATCTGTAATATGGCAGTAACAGTGGCTTACCTTACAGGACTGTTGTGATGACAAAGATTATGCATAGTAAAGATATACAAATGCAGCAGTAACAATAACTGAGCAATCAGTTGCTCTGATAAATGTAACGGTTGTGATGCATTAGGATATGAAGCCACTTTGAAAGCAGTTGTTAAAGAAGTGTTCTGTATTCATGAACTATTTTTGTCACTATTATTTAAAGGATAGATAATTTAGATTGCTCACCCTGTTATTTGACTAATGGAAGCAGTGTTTCTCCTTGTTTTAGAGTCGGGATAATAGGCCATTACAGCTGCACAGGAGACAGACGGGGAACAAATGAAGGATTTTTCCTAAGAGGGAAGTAGAGTAATAAAGAAAACTTCACCTGTTAGTCTTCCATATAGTAAAGGTAGAGCACTTTTGTCCTAAAAAATCCAGTTATCTAATAAAGAGTGTTTTTTACTCCAGAATTGTCTTCGTGTGACCTCTTCTGGCACTGAAGGCTTACTACACTAGCAGTACGTAGATGTTAGGGAAGTACTTGAATGTGCAAATGAACATGTGAAGAAAGTTTAAAAAGCTACTAGAAGTGATGTTTGTTTGTCTCCTATCCATCTTCCATGCTTTCAAGACAAATATGTTTGGACACTCCAGTGTCCCTGGGGCAGTTAGCTATGCCAGCATCTCAAACTGTCACTCTCCAGGTGTGAAGAGACTGAACCTCCCAGAATACAGCCATAGTGGCATGACAGTTTCAACCCTAACACATCTGGAGGATGCTAGGTTGGGGAACGCTGGCTTATCATTTCCATTTTGACATATATATATTGTGCTCAGATTGTACATTCATAAGCCCGTGAGCAAATGACATGGAGATGAGCCAGAAAAGTGTAAGTAGATCCCATCTTCTTTACCTCCTCCTTTAAGAACCATCTGTGCTATAAAATATTGGCCTCAGCTATAGTGAACCATTTAAAAATAATGTGTTTGGTATTTAAACAGAGAAAAGCTTGCCTCAATTATTTTTCTTGAAATCGAAATCTTTGGAGGTACATAATCAGCATAAATTGTCTTGATTGACAATTGCTGTCACTTCAATCATTGAAAAACACATCTTACTAACTGACTGTATAATGATTTTACTTGATTGGTTATATATTCCCCAGCTCAGCTTTGAATCAAACTTTGACCACAAATGGCTAGTGTGCTATTGGTTAAGCCAATCAGGCAATATCTTAAACGCATATATTAGGGAGAAAGTACCATTGGATACAGTGACAGTCTTGAGTGAATATGCAGCAATTGTATTGTACAGTAAATAGCATGGAAATTTGAGATGCAGATTAAGAGGGAATATTAGAAGCTGCCTTATTCAGAATCAGAGCATTGGTAAATCTAGCTCAGACCCGTCAGCAGTGTCAGCAGGTTCCAGAGTGTCAGGAACAAAGTTCACCAGTTCTGCCTGGGGATCCAGGACTGAACCTGGGATCCTGAGCCCACAAAGCATGTTCTTCATCACTGAGTATGGCCATCCTTTCTTTCATCCCTGCTACGGTTCCCTACTCTCCTTAAATAACATACCTGAAATGTAGTGCCCTTTAGATACATTAAATCTACAACTCCTTAAATTCCCAGCCAACATAGCCAACGACCATGTGAAGTGGGAATTTTGGGAACTATAGTCCCAGAACACTGGAGTGCACCAGGTTGGGAAAAAGAAGACTATACATTTGAAGAAATGACAAGACAAGCGATCTGGGAGCTGATTAAATGATCAATTGATTGGTCAGTGACAGGTCAGCTGCTTCATGATATTATTGGCTAATAATGAAATATATTAAATGAAATGCTGGAGATATGTCAAGGGTACAATTTCCTAGGCTCCCAAATGATGTGTCATTGCATTCAATCAATTGTCTGAGTAGGTTGTCAGCATTGCTGAATGATGTTTGGAATTGCTCCTTTGCTTTTAAGTGGAAGTTTGACAGGCAGAACTTGATTTATGAAGATTTGCAAGGTGAGAAACTACATATAATTATCTGTTAATTGCTGCAGGTCACATTGTTATTAAAAGGAACGCCAAGGTGCAAACACATACACAAAGTTCAAAAGTTACCAACTGTACTTTGACACTACTTCCATTTGTCCAGTTTAGGAGTTACAATTCCTTATTTTCTCTGCCACTTGTTCTTGGAAAAATATATTCCTTAATCTCGTAATGATATGCATTTAAAAATATGTTTTGGTACACACACATATGTACTCTCTCTGGGTGTTTACCAATTAAATCTTGGAGGAAAGCTGAGAAATACTTAGATATTAATTTCTGTTCTGAGGTAAGTTGACAGAATCAAGTATCTAATGTTATGACTTTTGCTCACATTAATTTGTTCTTGAAAACAGTTTTCTTCACTGTGTGTTAAATAAATATACATGCTAGTTCACTAGGAAACGTTAAACAGTGCAAGACACTGGTTCTGATAATTTATGTTATATTCAACACTGACCTTATGTTAATACCAAGCCTAATAATCCAAAAAATAAACTTGCAGATTTCTTGGTTATCTGTGAAAATTAATATTGCATGAATCATACATCGATTTATGGAACATAAATACAGTAATGGACATGAACCACCCAGAGTCTCCCCACAGTGAGATGGGCAGTGACAAATTTGAAATATAAAATAAATAAATAAATAAATAAATGAACCTATTTTATAAATAAGATTAAGCTGAAATCCCAGATTACTGTTTATGGACTATGTTTATTCTGAGAAACATAATGTTATTACTGTTCTTCAAGTTATATTATCCTTAAAACTCTGTGAAAATAAATTTATATGTAGAAGTTGCCCAGACCACTGCAAGTGTTCTTATAGTTAAATTGTTCAGTTTGCAGAATTATTCTGCCCTTGGCCAAGAGTTGGCCCCTTTGTCACCAAGGCAACCAACTTTTCCCAACATCAGTCCATGGGACTCATTAATTTAGGATCCTTTTGAAATACACATACATTCTCTCTGATGGATTGCACACTCTGTATCTTCTTTATATGGGCTTAATTTGAGAGTAATAGAAATTCTCCAGGGATCATGATTATCTTGAAGATTGATACTGTTTTGCCCCATTAAGATAGCAGAATCCTCTTGGTTATATACTGTAGTTCTGCAAGTTCTGAAGTAGCAAGATGGTTTTTCAGGAATTTGTTTCAGGCTTCTTTCAGAATGTAAAATGCAACTCTGATTTCATGAAATATTCCTTGCATCCCAAACTAAGTTTGGCATATCCTAGTGAAGAGCAAAGTTAATCACAGCTTAGTGAACATATTTATGTATACTTAGAAATATCCTATGCCCAAGTAAAGAATTAGGTCAAACATTAGGGTATGTCACTTATAGAAACACTCCACAGATTATCCAGAATGGCCAAAGCTTATTGTAAGATGCTCACCTTAGCTTCCATATTCATTTTAGCATGCAGTGGATATTCATTGTATGAATTATTTGTAAGACTACCTTGTGCTGCAAGAAAATACTGAGGATATATGGTTTGGGATGGTCAAAGCTTACTATGAAATGCATATATCCAACTGCTGGCTTGCAAGGTAGACCCACATTAGAAATCCTCACTTGTATAGAATAGTGTGAGCACATCTGGGGTAAAACTGAGCTTTGGTTGTGCTTGCGGCATACTGCCAAAAATGTATCAAAGCTGACAGGTATTGTCTCAAATAATGCTGCATGTGGCATTGGTGTAAGTAAGACTGGTAACCTTGTCTATACCTTCTCTAGCTTATTAAAAAAGTGTTATGTGAAAATCGTGATTTGCCAAAGCCATGATGTGTGATGGAGATCAATATCTAAGGCCCCAAATAATACTGGCCATGGCATGCAGTGACTTGGAATGTAACATGAGTAAATGGTAAAGAACATGAATTAATGAATAAAATGAAAGAAAAATAGATCAGCTGTATGTCTTGAAACTACAAAAGGGGGGAAGGGTGCAGTATATACAAATGAAGGTGTCTGATCTTGTGCATCTAATGTATACATGCATGGAAGTGAAGGTTGAGGTTTAATTATGAATGGAAGAGTTAAAATGTACGTCAGAAAATACAAACTAGTGTCATCTAGGTTGTTGCAATGGAACAATAACCTCCAGAGATCCATACGGCTCCCACCCTGATGATGTTCCAAAGTTCCTTGAAAACTCGGCTGTTTACCCAGGTTGTTCAGGCTGAAGGTAGGTGATTGTTGAGCCCCTGTCAGTATTTCTTTGGTGTATTGTGTTTGTTTTTTCCAAACATGCGCGGTCTTTTTCCTTTTCTTTTATGGGTCTTTACTTCTTAAAATGTAAGCCACACAGAATCATTTGGAGTGGGGCAGCCCCTAAACTGAAACAAACAAACAAATGAACAGGAACTCATAGGTTGGTGATAGTTGCATGTTTTACTCCAGTGAATAGTAATCTTGGAAGAACCAGAAATGACTTCAGGGAAAAATTGTGCAATGTTCTGAATCAATGCAATCCTAGGAAAAAAATTATTCAGCTAGCTGACTTGAAGAGATCTGAGAATCATTGGGTCATTTGGAGACCCAAGAACGAATTATAATAATGACTGGTGAGCATTGGTTAGAAAAAGGTGTACTTTGAATATACAGTTTAAGAATAAGTCTAATCATATGTACATATGGCAAATGTTTCAATATAAATCTAAAAGCATAATAGATTTGATTGCTGATTGGAAGGATTGAGAGTATTAGTAAAAGAGACAAGGGTGATAAGGAGTTCTGAATATAGGACAGATTATTTCTTACAATCAAGTGGATTTTGGGGGAAATGGATATGAAAGAAACAGAAAAAGTGAAAGAAATAGAAAGTACAAACCTTATATGAAAAAGTATTAGAAGATAGATCAATGGATTGAATGGAAAGTGGACATGAAGAAAGGATATGGAAGTTTCTTGGAACAGAGTTAAAGGCGTTTTGCTATAAAGTGCCACAGAAGTGCATGGAATGGGAAGTATGAAGAAGGTGATTGGTGGAAAGTTGAGATAAAAGAGGCTGAAAATGAGAAAAATGCATATAAGAGGATGACAGTTGCAAAAAATAAAGATGAAAGATATTGTATAATATCTATATACTGTAGATATGATGGACACTCACCCAGTAAATGCAACAACTGGAGAGGGTACAAACTATCATTTTATTTCCCAAAGCTAGCAAGTTACAATAATTTCTTGCATCCAGACAAACCAAAAGCAAGACCCCCAAGGTTACATAGGCCTTATATAGAATTTTTATCAAAGATAGTTCAAGCATACATATATACCCCAAAGACATAAAGAATTACTTTGCAGCTGATAGGGATACAAGGTTATAAATATGGAGACACTGGTGTCCTTCATGGAGTGAGAACATTACAGACACATTCTTTCATAGGCAACACAGCTTTGATATATGAGAGGTGCCAAAGATCTAATTTTTATTGTATTTTATTAAACTGATACTGTGCTTTATTATTGAAAAAAGGAGAGAGATAAGGAAGCAGCATTACACATCCTTGAATCTACTGCCTTATCTCAAGGCATAAGTTCTATAATTAATCAGTCATTAATAGGCACAAATTGGCACTGCAGTAAAATTCCATTCTTAATGGTACTACCAGAGAAAAACAACTAGAGGCATATATATAATACTTGTAAGTAAGTATGTATGTAATACTTACATAATTAATCGGAGGCTCATACTCCAAGCTTCCACAATAGCATAGCTGCAAAAATGTAGTCAAGGAAAGTAAGGAATAGTTTTATAGAACTATAGAAAATAGTTTTAGAAGTGAATCAAGAGGGCTAAACAAGAAGCCTCCAGAAGAGTGAATGGAATTAAAAGTGATGAAATTATTTGGGATGATGAAGTAAGAGAATGCTGGAAGTGGTATTTTACAGGTTTATATGGGAGTAATAGGCATATTCCAAAGAGAAGAACTGAAATGAATCCTGTAAGTGTTAATGTCCAATAAATGCTGTGATAATGTTGAAAAGTGGTAAGGCTACATGTGCAGACAGTTTAATTGGAGAAATGTTCAAATATGGACGTGGTTTGCTTATGAAGTGACTGTGTGTTTAACATTTGTAAAGATTCCATCTGTGCTTGACTACTGGAACAATGGAGTCCTTGGGGCTCCTTGAGCTTGGTTGTTTGCTTGCAGACATTTCATATACGCTTGCAGTCAATGCTTATTGTCCCAGTACAAAATGAAATATAGCAAGAGTGAATGCAAAAACTATAGGAGGGTCAGGTTGCTAAGTGTGCCTAGGAAGGTGTCTAGCACAATTCTAATTAAATTCTAATTAAAAGTGTACAAGAGGTGACAATGAGCAAAATTTGGAAAGTGTATTGTGGTTTTATGCTGAGAAAGAGGTGTGCGGACCAGACAAAGTACAGCAGATATTACTGATCTGGGAGTGCATTTTTTAAAATTGTAATATTGAAATCTTGATATTATTTCAATGCAGATTTCACTGCAGTAACATTTATGTAATATGATTAAATTTATGAACATTCTATTATTTATAAAAAATAATATCTATCAAATTTAATTGCAGTTTAGGAAGTCAGTATTACAAACATAAGATTATTTGACCTTTCATCCAAAGTTAAGTATAATATAAAAAAGAACCACTGCAATTCACATCAAAGTATTAGTTATATAATAATAGTTTTGATCTTGAACTAATTGCTTAATTAAGATCTCCACTATATTGTTACTTCGTGTGTGCGTGTGTGTGTGTGATGGAATGGAATTATGAAGGCCAGGCTCAGAGCAAAAAACATTTTCTTTCATCTCCTGAGGAACATGGGAGATACAAGAGGATGAAACTGGCACCTCCCTGAGGAATTCACAATGTTGTGACTGGCGTTACTTGGGAGCTGGGTTTCAGTCTGGGAAGATTCTTGCTAGAGGTTGTAGCTAATAAACATAGCTGGACTGAATTTACATGGTCTCCTGGAGTTCCTTGGGCTAGGCCTGACAGTGTGTTTATATATTTATATATTGATAAAAGGAAATAAGAGATAGACGAAGCAAGTTTAACAAAAATTAAAATATCTAAAAAGTGGGGGAAAAAGAAAATAATTATTGCAATAATAAAGAAAAAAACTATTGATTTCTGACTCCCCCCCTTTTTTTACATTTGCTAATTTGCAATATTTGTAAGCATTCAGGCTCCCTTGAAAGCCATACTGTAAATGATTATATTTACCATGCTGCGTGAAGTGTTGTATGCATGGAAACCATTCTTGTTTAAATTTAGAAAAACTTCTATTGTGTAAATGTACTATTAATTTTGCCATTGCTGTATATGCTCCAAGTTTAAGATCCCAGTGCGATATTGTCAGGATTGTAACTTTCTTCCAGTGTTGAGCAAAGTTTATTCTCACTGCTGTAAGCATATACAGTATCTCATTAAATTATATGTCTTGTTAATTTTTTCTGAAATTATATGTAATAAGAACAGTTATGGTTTCATTTCAGATTTAAATTCCAAGATTTTCTGCATTATACTATGTAAGTCTTTCCAGTACTTTTGATTTCTTTTACATGTCCATCCCATGTGATAAAATGTTCCTTCTGTTTCATGGCATTTCCAACATTTATTACTGTATGGTTTGTCCGGGAGTACCTGTTTGACCAGAACCTCATGCCCCTACAAGTCATTTAATACAGTAATACTGTGGCTAGACAAGAGGCTTTAGCTTCTTGTATAAGCCTTTATTCTTGAGGTTTCACTACATGACTTGTGAGAGCCAAAGCTTAGTCTGGAATGCAACCACACCCCTAGGACCTTCATCATTAATTCCTCTATTTTGCTATGTTTGACATGCTAGTGCTGCACATTAGACCAGAAGTGACTTTACAGTAAGTTATAGGGCACAGATTATGAGTAGTGTGGATGACCACTGAGAGCGCTGCATGGCTTGGATCAAACATCCACCAAGCTGTGATATAGTTTACTTGATTCTAGTTTAATGTGTTGTGTGAACTGTTTGACAGAGTACAATTTCCTGAACCCTCCCTCCCTGCTAGTATGATACATTGATTAGGGATGATGGGACCTGTAGTCCAATACACTTGGAGAATTTGGAGAGAGCTGCTGTAATGCTTGACCTATGAAAACAATTATATGGTTTAAAAGAAATGCACATTTTTAATACCCATGAGAAAGGCTGTTATTTTGCTCAGGTCCGTGCAGTTAAATTGTTAACTTTCTCCGCCTAAGGGCTTCAAGTAAGAATAATTTAAGACAGCAGTAGCCTCATCAGGGATCAGCCTCCAGCTTTACTGGGGGACATGCAGGAATGGATAGTGGCATGATACATGTCTGGTACATGTGGTACTAGGATAAGAGGCCTGACAAAATTAGTCCTGCTTCCTTTTCTCATAACTTTTCTGAGCTTACAGCAAAGGGGAAGAATCTCCCTATGAAAGAAACTCCTCCTATGGAAGGACAGAATCTTTATATGAGATCCAGAAGCCTCTGGAACAGATGTGTGTTACCTCTTCTTTTTTTAATCCATTCAATCATGTCCAATTCTCAGAGACTGTCTTGACAAGTCCCTGCAGTTTTCTTGGAAAAGTTTTTCAGAACTGGATTGCCATTGCCTCCTTCCGGTGAGAGAAAGTGATTGGCCCAGAGTCACCCAGCTGGCTTTGTGCCTAGGTGGGACTAGAACTCACGGTCTCCCAGTTTCTAGCCTGGTGCCTTAACCACTACACCAAACTGGCTGTATAGAAGTGTTTTTCTACTTTCACACAAAGTGGTTCTGAGCAAATGCAACAGTTAAACTTGGAAGTCATTTGTACTCTTCCATGCACCATTTTATTCCATTGCTTCCAACTTTGTATAAAAGGGAACATGATGCAGTGGTCAAATTTATTCGTTTCCTACGGTGTGACTGTGCTGCACAAATGTCTTCCTAAATCAGGCAAAATGCTTCAGTCCCAGTACTGTATATCCAAAGGTATGTGCAAATAAGAATTTAGGATAATTCCAGGGCTCTTTATTGACATTTTATTTGTTTATTTATTTATTTATTTATCATATTTACATAGCTGCCCATCTCACACAAGGTGACTCTGGGCAGTGTACAACAATTTAAAAAACAAATAATAAAAACAACTACATATAAAAAACTGTAAAAACACACAAAACAGGAGGCAATAAAATGAATAAGGAGCCATCGTAAAATCTCCCTGGTCCCCTGGGAGCCCCAGATCTGATCACATAACCAGGTCTTGAGGGACTTACGGAATGTTAGGAGGGATGGAGCTAATCTCACTTCTGGGGGGAGAAGATTCCACAAGGCGGGCACCACAGCACAGAAGGCCCGCCTCCTGGGACCCGCCAAATGTAATTCTCTAGCAGACGGGATCTGCAGCATGCCTTCGCTGCCAGATCTGATGGGATAGGCAGATGTAATCGGGGAGAGGTGGTGCCTCAGGTAACCCGGCCCCATGCCATGAAGGGCTTTAAAGGTCAAAAACAGCACCTTGAATTGGACCCGGAAGCAAACTGGCAACCAGTGCAGCTCGCGAAGCAGAGGTGTAACATGTACCACCCTAGGGGCACACGTAACTGTCTGCACTGCTGCATTTTGCACCAGTTGAAGTTTCTGGATACTCTTCAAGGGCAGCCCCATGTAGAGCGCATTACAGAAATCCGAACGGGAGGTGACCAGTGACAGTGATTAGGTCCCTCTGATCTAGGAATGGGTGCAACTGGAGCACAACATGAAGCTGTGCAAAGGCCCTCCTAGCCATGACTGCCACCTGCTCTTTGAGTAAGAGTCGTGAGTCCAGGAGAACCCCCAGATTGTGCACAGGGTCTGTCTGGGGCAGTGCAACCCCATTCAGTACAAAGATGGCATAACTCATTTCCTGTTCATATTAAAGACAACAAGACCTGTGTGCAATAACATTTATTTTATAACAGTTATTTATGAAATAACTGTTTTCCAAAAGGGAATCTCTCTCTACATCCATTACACCAACATTATACTGTCATTTCTTAGTTATCAAATAATTAATACAAAGAATCAGGATTTGACGTGCATGCTTCAGTGAGTCTCCAGATCAAATCCAAGACCGGACCGAACCATGAGGCTGAATATAAATTTGAAAAATGAAACATTTTTCTTTCCCCAGGTTTAGGGTGTGTCTAAAAAGTTGTCTTGCATGCAAGCAGTCGAGTGGCGTGTGTGAACCAACCCATTCAAAGAGATGGCTTCCAAACGAACACTTTATGGGACGTCTCCTATTCAAGTAATGGAAGCCAACAGTTTCCATCCAATGTAGGCTTCTTCAGAAGGCAGGACTTTTGAGGAAAACTAGTTGGTACCCAGTTCACCACAAGAGGACAGTCTTTTCCACAAATAAAACTAGTTCATCATTGCTTTAGTTGTGTGATTTACTTTCATTTTCCACCTCATGTCTATGGTATTCTTTTTCCTTTAGAAAGATTCTTGCAGCCTGGTTGATTGGCAGCACATTGCAGATGGATCTAGACTTTTTGTAAACAACCTCTTTGAAAAGGAAGAACAAAACAGAGGAGGAGGAGGAGGAGGAGGAGGAGGAGGAAGACAATATAGTGTATTTAGCTCTCAGAATATCAAAGAGAGAGACAGAAAAAAACAGCTCAGTGAACTGGAAAAAGCAATAGGGACTTGGATTCTAATCCCAACCTCTAACTTAAGCAATTTCCTCCGTGTATGTGCTCATGCCCATGGAAACTGCTCTGCAAGATATGGGGTGGCACTGGGGATTTTGCTGGGGAAAGAAGGCAGAGGTGGTCAAGCATACTTTGCTGCCCATGGGGTGATGGGAACCAGACTCTTACTCCAGCCGAGAGCTGCAGGCTTCTTAGGGGTGGGGAAGGTAGGCTCTGTGTCATTCAAATCAATCCTCAAACATCTTGCCACAGCTCCACCCCCTGAAAATTCTGCCCGAGCTGGCCACTTCACTTTGCCCAGTGGGTGGCCAGTCCTGGGACAGGGGTGTTAATCTAGTTGGTTTGGTCCAGTTCAGGCAACCAGTTGTTAAATTCTTTCCTCTTCCTCCAAGGAGGAGGCAGAGGCCCAGCAACCTAAAGCTGAGAGGACAGCTCACCAAGTTTGGCCTTACAGATTACCTCCTGCACAGCGAGGACCCCCTTGGTCCTCCTGCTGCTCCCATTCTCTGTTAGGCAAGGTCAAGGACTAGTATGCAACAGGCTGGCCAACTGGAGTTGAACCAAAAAGCACAGAGGCAGAAGGGCGGGACAGATTGATATGAGGGTGTAAGCCCAGGGCAGCTGACTATAGATGTGGGATGCAAGAAAAACACTTGGCCTACTGAGATTGAATCCTCGTTCCTACAAAACAGTGAAGTAGGGAAATGTTCTAGCTCTGGCTCTCCAAACTTTTTCTGTGGCAGATGTTATTGCCTGCTTTAGATCATGGTCCTGTCCTGGGGAAGATGCAAGCAGAAATGCCCACATGTCTCTTCAGAAAGGATGGATGATTTCTCTAGCAGCTTATGTGTATATATATATTACACAAACACCGCCCCCCCAAATGTGTGTGCGTGTGTGTGTGTGTGTGTGTGTGTGTTGAATAGATATTCAACACATTTACTGTGTGCATATCTAAAACCTGAAATATAAGGATATGTAATTTTAATATTTCATTTTTTAATTATTTTTCAATTTTACAAAGCACGTCTTGTAAAAATAAAAAAGCTTTGTCTCCTCAGATCTTCCTCACTTAGCCAGGTCAGTCTTACTAAAGTCATTTTGCAGTGGGAGAACTTTTACCCACTTGGACGTTTTATTCCTAAATATAAAGAGCGCTTTCCCAAAATGTGCTAATGCTTCCCTTATTTCTTCAATAATTCTATTTTGGAACAGTCTTGTTGCCATTCATTACAGTGAATCATAACTGGAGCAAATGATATTTAAAAGAAAGCTAGTACCACAATTTGTGCTCTCTAGATATTTTGAACTAAAACTTTCATCAGGCAGTAGCGTCTTGATGGTGATTGGCAGTGGGTGATGTGGGGGGAGGCAGCGGGTGGGGTACTCTTAGAAAAGGCATATTCAGTACCCTGTATTAATTCCCCTTTTCAGCCCAAAGGGCTCAACTCCAGCACCTGGTCATCAGATTCTCAGTGGCCCTGTGGAGTCTGAAGCAGCTCAGATGTTCATAGCCACCATGGACCTGACCCAAATCATTGAAAGCCTGAAGCACAGCGTGGGTCACACAATGGATCTAGTTTTTGTCTCAAGGCAGTGGCAATGTGATCTGGAACTGGGAGATGTTACTATTTTTCCCTTGTCATTGACAGATCACTCTTTGATTGCTTTGGAGTTCTCTATAATTGCTATATTGCTCCACTATAGGGAGGAAGACTCATTTGATTGGCCTACCCCAGGCTCCTGATAGATCCCACTGGGTTTCACAGATTGGGGAAGTTCTTGTGCACTTTAACCACCCCTTGGAATGTATATGGATCCTGGAGGTTCCCAGGTTTTCAGAGTTATTCCAGGAGGTGAAATGGCAGAAGAGACACCTAGAGTGCCTTTGGGGAAAGACAAAAAGCCAATTGGACCCAATAGATATAGAGCCTTTACTAAGGATTACACCAAGGTGATAACATCAGCAAAGCTTAGTTATTTTTCTGTTCTTATTTCATTCATGGATTGTTACCTGGCAGCCCTGTTTAAGGTGATCTTGTCATCCGAAAAGCTGTTGTGAGAACTATTTGAGGCATCTGTCAGATAAAGGTCTAGCCCTCAGCCCTTCTTTTGTGGAGTGCCTCAGGGCTCAATTCTCTTCCCACTCCTGTTTAACCTCTACATGAAGCTGTGGAGTGATGTAATCCATGGGGTCAGGTATCATGAGTACACTGATGATACCTGGTTATATTCTGTATCTCAATTCTTGGCCAGCCAAGCAATGCTGCTGAGGTTCTGTCTCAGTGTCTGGCAGCTGTGGAGGTCTGGATGAGGAAGGTTCAGGCTCAGACTCAACCCTAGTGAGATTGAGTGGCTGTGGATTTTGAGACCACCTGAATCTGGAGATTTTCCATCCTTGGTTTTAGATGGAGCTGCACCGCTCCAGACAGACCTGGAGTGCCACTTTGGAGCCCTCCCAGGGTCCCAGCTTCTGTTTAAAGAGCAGATGGTTCCTGGACCTTTGCTCAAATCTCTCTTGTATGCCACCAGTGCCCATTTCTGGATTGGGATCACTCACTTGCTCACAATCACTTATGCCTTGGTCACCTCTTGTTTGGATTATTGCAACATGGTCTACGTGGGGCTGCCCTTGAAGACCATTCAGATGCTGCAGCTGGTCCAGAATGCAGTGGCACAGGTAGTTATGGGAGCACCTTGGTAATTCCAAGTAACAGCACTACTTTGCAAGCTGCATTGGTTGTCAGTGGGTTTCTGTGTGCAGTTCAAAGTGGTATCACATGCAAAGTCCTTCATGGTACAGAACCTGGTTATTCAGAGGACTACCTGTCTCCAATTACCTCTGTTCATTCAATAAAATCTCACCGAGTTGTTCCAGGTCCCATCACTTAAACAATGCCATTTGGAATGAGCCAGGAAATGTGCCTTCTCTGTCACTGTATCTGCCATATGGAAATAGTATTCCCTCTCAGATCCAAATGATCCTCAAGCCTACCTATTTTCCAAAAGGGTCTGAAGACCTGTTTCTGCCCCCCACCCCACCCCAGGCAGTGGGTCAGGAGGTTTTATAAGCCTGTATTGATTGATTGTTTCTGGCTGTTTGAACTGCCTCTGGCGCCTCTGGTTTGAGCTGCCTCTGGAGTCAGTCATGCCTTGGTCACTTCTTGATTGGAGTGCTGTAATGCACTCTACATGGGGCTGCACTTGAAGACTATTCAGCAGCTGCAGCTGGTCCAGAATGGTGCAGTGCAGGCAGTGATGGGTGTGTCACGGTAGGTGCAAATGTCCCCACTGCTTTGTGAGCTGCACTGGCTGCCACTTGGCATCCACGTGCAATTCAAGGTGTTGGTTATCACCTATAAAGCCCTTCATGGCATAGGACCTGGCTATTTGAGAAACCACCTGTCTCCATATGTTTTTGTCTGTCATGTGAGATCTGGAGTGGGCACGCTTAGGTTCCTATCAATTAAGCAGCATCACCTTGTGGGACCCAGGAAGTGTGCCTTCTCAGTGATGGCTGCTGCAGAATGACATCTCCCTGGAGATCCATACGGCTCCCACCCTTTTGATGCTCTGCAAATTGTTAAAGACCTGGTTGTTCTCCCAGGTCTTGAATTAGGATGGTGGTTGAGCCCCTTTGGTTTTTGGTTTTGTCTTCCACTCAGCTGTATTCTTTTTCCTTGATATATGTTGTTTTCTTTTTAAGTTTTAATTGTAGGCTGCCCAGAGTTGTTGTGGAGTCGGATAGCCTCAAAATTGAAATAATAAATAAATAAAATATGTTTTATTATATTTATACTTTTGCTGGTTGCTATTTGCTGTATTTCAGTCTGTACACCTCCCCCCCCCCCTTAGTTGCATGTTAAGTGGATGGCTCTATAAATTGAATTAATTAATTAATTAAAATAAAATAAATCTAGCAAATGTGTTGACTGGAGATAGGGAAGCTGTGAGCCAGTACATCAACAGCTGACCAGGTTGGGAAAATCTGGTTTATTCCACTGAGTCCTTCAGCTTACTCTTCTAAATCAGTTACCTATACATTAATTTTCTAGGAGGAAGCACAGTAATCTGGAGATCTTTCAAAGATTAGTGGAAGAAAAGAGCTGATGGATATAAGTCTATATCTTGTGCTATTATTCCTATATATTTAATAGCCGTCATTTGCTTACAAAGTAGTTTATAAAAGAATGTGTATTCCATCTAGCTTTTAAAGGCTAAACTCTGCAACACAGACTCATGATTGCACATGCTGACGTAGCCCCTTTTCCTAAATGTAGCCATTAGGCAGAGTAATTTGGATCAAGCTATGCAAGAGAAAGATAGAATATTTACTGTTCCCACACAACTCTCTGTGTAAATACCTCTTCAGAGCTGTTATTAGCTGTAATAGAAAACTATACTGGCATTGACTTTCCATGGAGAATCTCCACTAGGGATATAAGAGGAGCCTGCCACAGATCCCGCTGGGAACAAATTGATGACAGGATGAACACTAGCAGGAATAGAGTCTGTCTAATGCTTGCCATTCCTTAAAATAGATTTTTTAAAAAATAAATATTTGAATGACTTCTGAAGAAGAATGTTGCATGTTCACGTAGTCACTTCAGGAAGCAATGAAGAAGCAGCCTGTGAAAAGAGTCCACTGCTGCTATGATTGGCCAGATGTGCCCAGGGGCTGCAGAGAAACTTCCATCCCCAATGCATCCATATGAGAGAGATGGCCAGAGGGCTGAGAATGCTGCTGGCTGCTACTTTCTAAGTCCCCTCTGTCTTCCTTCCTAGTCATGGGACCCAGAACAAAGCATATGCAGCCTATCCTGGAGTTCAGACTTCCCTCCTTTCAGTCTAGACTGGAAGCTATTAATCCAAAGAACAAGATTCTAATCTATCTGATTAATAGTATTTGTTTAGAAGGAAAGTTGAGATCACAATACAAGAATTCCAGTGAGTACTCTACTTTCAGATGATATACCTATATATAGGCAATCTATGGCAGCAAAACTCTTACCATTTCTTCCTGCTTTTTTAGTACAGAGGGGAGGATGTTTGCCTTTTCTGTGAAGATGGTGCAGTCTGCATTGTGTTGATTATTGCTGGTCCTTTAATTACTTTCACACTAGGCTTCCCAGTGCATACGTACGGCCAAAACCTATACAGGGAACACACATGCATCTACTCCAATTAGTCCTTCACACACACACACACACACACAGAAACAGACACTGATGCAATACATTGCTTCACTGCACAGAAGAAAATACAGATGCCTCCTATATATGAGCTGGGAAAGGTGGAAGGAATTCTAGAAGCCATGCTCTATATGCTTTTCTTGGCTTGGTAAAAGTAAATGCAAGGTCTTTGATCCAAAATGGATCAGATAACTTTTAGCCAGATTTTTGATGATGATGATGATGATGATTAGCATTACTGTTATTGAAATTCTTGATAGAAAATAGAAATCAAGATGAGTGTAAATTCAATCTGACCATCCAATTTAATCATTATAAATTTCCTTAGGTCCATGGTCAATAGTAGAACAGTGTTTTGCATGTAGGATCCTAGATTTAATCTTCAGCATCTCCAATGACCTCTGAGAAAGATTCCTATCTGAAATCCCCAAGGACAGTAGTCAATCAATGTGCACAGCACTGAACTACATGGACCAAGAATCTATTCTGGCATAAAACAGCTTCTTAGGTCATCTGAAGTGTAATTTAGTTATTTTGCTCTGTTGTTGGATATTCCTACTATGCTCTCACACACATACAGACAGACCACCAAAAATTAGTCTTCCCTCAGGAAAGGAAATAACTATTAAAATGAGTTTAAGATGGAGATACACTTTGTTGTTGCTGGAAACTACAGCTTAATATTTCTATTTTAATTATAACATTCAATGTCAGAAACAACATTTTACACTGAGCCAAGAAAGGAACATTTAACTAGCCTCTGAGGCATTCCAAAACCATTCTAGTCCCAGGTTATATGCTGTATTTCAATGTCTAGATCAGTGTTTTTCAAACTTGGCAACTTTAAGATGTGTGGACTTCAACTCCCAGAATTCCCCAACCAGCAACACTCCAATTCTGGCAGTTGAAATCCACACATCTTAAAGTTGCCAAGTTTGAAAAGCACTGGACTAGATGAACCAAATGAAATTTTGCATTAAAACTAAACACCCATCTTCTCACACAATGGGAGATATGAAAGGCAATTCCACTTGCTGACAGAATGACAACATGCTTTAGGCCACATGTTTCTCTGAGTTTGGATTCCAGTGCTTAGATTCCCAATCAAAACCAAGGGTTGCCTGAGACAATGTCAGTCCAGGGATCTGTTTAGTAGTACTGCCTTCTCCCTGCTCCTTTTTCAACATTAGAAAAAGCAGGCCTCTGTGTTTTAGTTTCTGGGAAGAAAATGCTGTCTTTAGATCCTGCTTATGGGCTTCCAACAGGCTTCTGATTACCTGCCCAGACCTCCAGTTGGCCCTCTAGTCTGTTGCCTGGACTAAACGGGCATTGAAGATGCATGAGATGTATCTGATCTATTGGGAACAGACCTCTTCTGGTGTTCCTATTTTCTTCAGAACAAATCATATAGTAAAACCATGGGAAATATCTACTTCCTTTTCAATTTTCTATCAGCTGTCTCAATAACTAGCTTTTGCTACAAGCTGTTCTCTTTCAACTCCTGCAAAAACTGCAGACTCAAAGTTTCATAAGAAAAAAACATTGTCTTAAAGTTTTATCTGTGAGAAAGATTACACTGTGCTTGTGGCATGCTTCTATCTCCCATAATTTTATCTTGTATGACAAGCACCAGAACAGTTGTTGTTATTACTGGTTTGATCTGTAGATTGTGGCAACCTCTAAATCCCTGAACACATCAATCAATCAATCAATCAAAATTTATTTATAGTCCAAGACCAAATGCAATAAAAGACCAACATACAATACAATAACTGTAAAAAGAAAAGTTAAAATTGGAAGAAAATCCTTAAAAAATTAGCAGTTAACATTAATAGTATGAGGGAGGAACCAGATGATTTGTAGTAGCTATTGATAAGAATTTTGCAACCTTCTTAGAGGTTTCTGGTCACCCAGGAGAAGGGTAACAGCCTTCTAGTCACAATGGCAATTAGAGTTATTAACCATTGGAAGTATTAAACTTGATTGTCATTGGGTGTTCAATGGACATTTTAATAGCACATGTGAGACAGATTCTACCTCTGAGTTTGAACAGAAAAAAGTTCAGCTTTCACATCAGAGGCTTCTCTATCTACCAGTTGTTGCTGTAATAGGGAGTGCCCCAATTTGAGCCACAGTAAATAGTCTCCTACTGTAAAATGTTAAATACACTTCTAGGGACAGACCAGGGAGGAGGAGTGATTGTGCTAAAGGGATGGGAGACTTTGCCTCTGTCATTCTGGATATGTAGATCCCAAGTCCTCTGTTTTAGTTCAGCCATGGTTTTATCAAGTCCCAAAGCAGGTAGTGCTGACAAGGTAAGATTGCAATATACCAAATTGTCATTAATTTATCTTAGGTTGGAAGAGAACCTATCCAGCAAGGTGAGATGAACTAAGGAAGTTCCCCACAGACTTGCTTCAGCCAGAATCTAAGATGACAAAGTCTTAATCAGGCCCCAAGGGAAATGCAGCCTAATTCTAGTTATGTTGGGGCATTGGAAGTTAAATGAGGAACTCATAGTAAGATTTTCAAGAATTTTGATTGGATTACTTCTAAACTAGGAGACCCCTTCTAAATACACTATATAGCATTAAACCCAGAACTTTGTCCTTAAATAGTTTAATAGCTGCTTGGACAAAATTGTTACCAAACTGACCTGCAAATTTAGCAATTGCTATAGATGCCTTTAAAGTTTTTACTAGAAGGTCTCTTGTTTGAGTAGACCAGCAGGTAAAAGATTGAAAATTGAGACCTAGATATTTACCGGATTTTACCAGTTTGCCATTAATTGTCCATTTGATTGGGGCATTTCCTAGAGAAAAACAGTACTTGGATGTGACGGTGATCTAGCTGTAACATCTGTCGCCCCATTGATCACCAGGGTTGATTCGGTTTGTCCTAAATATAAATTTCAAGATTAAAAGTAGTTTAAGAGTTAATTCCTGTGTAAGCATTTATATCCACAAAAAATCCATTGCTCTTTCCATATATTTTTAGTCTTTTATACCTGGCTTAATTTCCTTCAACGTCTTCTGAAACTTTCACTATCATAAAGCTGTATCGTATCCTTCTCAAAACAACTTAAGGACCTTTTATTCTTACAACAAGCCTGTGTCGTTAGTTGGACTGAAGGATATAAACTGGTTGGGACATCACAACCCAACCATGATTGGCTGCTAATAAGTTTGTATCAGGAATCAGGTCTTCTCTTTCCTTCCTGTTATGCATAGCCATCCTATTTTACCTTATCTCACACATCCTTTGATGGATAAGCAGTTTGTTAGTAGCCTTCAATGTTCAAGTGAGGTTTTTCAATAAGTGTTCATATTTAGAAGATTGTTCCTTAATATAGACAACTTCTATCCAACTCCAGTTAATACTAATAGGAACAGGTATGGGTATATTGTTTTCCTCCAAGTGAAAATGGAAACCTGGATCAGACTTTTATCTGTATTTTTCTCTGCTAAAGTTGCCTCTGAGTTGAGCTGGTCTCCTTGTGGCTTACATGGACACATCTGTTCTGCTTCCTAACATGATATGGAGACCAGTTTGTTTGCCATTGCCTTCTTCTGTGTTTATTTTCCTCGACTTTCCAGTTTGGCTTCCTAGCAGGGGGAGATATAGAGCAGAGAAATGGCATGATCTACCTCCACTTCTGAATCTCAAAGAGGTATGAAACTCAATGATAGTGCCTAATGGACACTTCTTAATATATACCTCAAAAGAGCTAGCCCATCCTTCCCCATTTGGGTGGTCACATTTTTCGGATTATAGTTCCTATTATCTCCACTCACATTGGCTGGAGATAATGGAACCAGAGTCCAAAGTAAGTAAGTAATGTCAAGCTAGGCTAGCATATTGCTGATAAGCATTTGCCACCCTCCCCCCTCCCCCCACTCTCCGGCTTTCACTGTTTGTCGTCTTCTGGCATTACACAGTTCAAAATTTCATCAGCATCATCAAAAATAAAAGGGAAAAGCATGCCATCGTTGGTTTCTTTTTTCCCATGAGAACCTTTGACTTTGTGGTTGCTTGAGGAAGTTGACTTAAGAATTTAAAATGAAGTGGTGGTTTTTCTTTTTGGGGAGTTTTAGAACAAAGACCCAACTATTGATAGTTCAAATATAGCTCAAGTGTGTTATTAAGTGTAAGGCCTGTCTTGTCTCGTGATGCCTACTGTGAAACCATTGCAAACTATTTTATTCAGATTATAGATAGGTGATACAGACAGTGGTATCTACTTTATTTTAGATGTCTAGCTACATCTTATATCAAAAAGGTGGTGGAGGAGGGTTAGAAAAAAATTGAATGGAACTTTCCACTTTCAGAGACAAGCTTAATAATGTAAGATTGCTTTTTACTGGCTGTGTTCACATGATGTCTGTACTCCTGGTTAATTGAACTATGGCTTACTAAACCCAATTTTTGGGATTCATTTGACATACCGTGAATCATACTGTTATACTATTCCAAAGTTTTTAAATAAGCACTCATATGCATATTGGACCAGGTTCACCAACTGCTAATAAGAACAAAAATTTACAACTCACTTCTCTCTAATGTTTTTCCATGTTTCTACAGTTTCTACAGTGATCTATGAAGGGAATTTCCCATGCGGTTTTGTTAACTGATGCCTGAATCTGAGCTTGCCTTATAGTTCCTCTCTATCTCTTTCTTTCTTTCTAACGTTTCTTTCTAGATGTTAAATGCAAAAGCAGGGATTCTCTTACTACTCATAAGGGAAGTTGTAGTTACATGTTGCCTTTCAGAGCTCCATTATATCTCCAATGCTTTTCCATATCTACATGAAGATACTGGGCAGATCATTAGAAGATTTGGAACTGGGTGCTCTCAGTAAACCAATGGCACCCAAATCTGTATCTTGCTACCATTCTCAAGTAATGATATGATTCCCCTGAATACTTGCAATTTGTTGGATGAACCCAATGAGTACCAATAATCATTGTGAGAAATCACAGTTCCAGAGAGATGGTAGATATGTCTGTTCTGAATAGGGTCACTGAAGGGATGTGTATGCAACCTGGGAGGCAATGCTATCAGGGCCTTTTATCAGTTTGGGTTAATATAGCAGGTGCATCTCTTACCTGAGGAGAATTAATGTGACTACCACAATGACTTCTACATGCAACAGCCTTTATATCTCATCTGAAAACTTTATTTGGCACAGATCTCAGCAGCCAGGTTTGATTCTGGAAGAGTTGAAAGAGACCACATTACCCTTGTGCTCAAAGCATTGCAAGAACTTCCAATTTACTTCTGGGTGAAATACAACATGGTAGTTTTTATCTTTAAATTCCTGTGTGGGTTGAGCCCAGGTTACTTGAACGAATTATTCTTTCTGCATGATTCCCTGCCAACTTCAGTAACACCATCTGAGAAGGTTTGCTCACAATTTTGCTGCTGGGTTTGGTTTGTCTTGGGGGAATTTCAGGTTGAATGGTTTCTATAGTTGCCCCAAATCTTTTGAATGGTCTCCCCATAGACAGAAGAAAAAAAAAGCCCTAAAACATATTTTTAAAATAGTGGTGTAACTATTGGTTTTAATAGTTTTAATATAACTGGTTTTAATTTTTATTATATAGTTTATTGTAAACTGCAGGAGATCTTGGTAGTCAGAATATTTAGCTTATTCTCTTGGTAGAATAAGCTAAATAAATTAAAAAATGAAAGGAGGTTGTGGTTACAAGCCCTGCCACATGACATTTCCATCTGCAGGGAGATTTTGATGAAGTCCTCCTTTTAAGTATGCAATCCACACCTCTGTACTATGGGTTGAAAAAAATAATCAGGTTTTTATTGATTTTTAGGATGTTCATGAGAAATAATGGTATGGCAGATAACAAGATTTTCTTGTTATTTATTCTTCTTATTGTTCTTTAAATGTAAAGCATTAATTCTGTCTGCCCTGTGGTAAGCATTTATGTATCATTAAATGAAGAGGACGAAGGCAGATATAGATCTGAATAAAATCTGTATTTGCCAACCTATGTGTATAGATTTAAATTTAGAAATAATGTTTTTAAATTAAACATAAAGCAATTGTTTTAACTAAAGTGACGGAAACTGTCACCAAGAGACCTGTGTATCTGTTGCATTTGGTGTCTCAGATACTGCTTGGCGGCAAGTTTCTGTCCATTGCTTTCCTTTCTTTTTACCACTGTCTTTAAACCAGACATGGAACAGCCTTGAAACAGAGGACTTCAAATAAGGAATGCTTTCCAGTATATGTGAAATAGGGTACACTGCCACTTCCAACGTTTGCTTTTTATTAGCTCTAGAATAAAGGGCAGAGCTGTTCTGCTAGTTATTGTCATTTTCCCGGCTCTAGAGGCGAAGTGGCAAAACTGTCAAGAAAAAACAGTTCATCTATAAGATCGCTGGTCCTTGAAACAATTGAGGGGAGTAATTTGAGCAGCAAGTGTCTCCTGAGCTTCAAGAGCTTCAAGTAGGCTGCCTGTTGTAAGAAAAGCTGTTGAAACCAGAGTAACTCAATTAGGCTGAACATCTTTGGGTTACACTCCAGGAAAAGAAAATATAATTCATCTAAACACAAACTGCAACTCAGCTCAAGAGCCGGTAAACAGCTCCAGCAGTCTGTCAGCCCTGGTCTTGGCTGCTGTAAGGAATTACCATGAATGAATGTCTGGAGATTTCAGGAGCTGCAAAATATGGTACTTTGCCTCCTGGGTGTTTGAGGTTTTTCAACCTCCATTCTGGGAAACCTCCTAGGTGAATGAAAGATACCGAGGGATGATGAGGGTGTCTCAAACCAACAGTTGGTCTTCAACATTCTGGTTTCTTGGCAACCTAGGCAGATGTGACTGTGTGGTAGAGTCATACCCTCTAGTTTGTAGTTCCAGCCTGCTTTAAAGCAGCCAACTAAATACTGTGAAAAAAGAGGCTATCCAATGAGGGCAAAAGAAGGGATGGAATTTTATAAAATATGCATGTGCTTACTTATACACATCCGTGCAAAGCTCAAAGTTATTATGGCTCTTGTTCCCCTTCCCCTCCACTAGTATTAAAATCTCATGTCTGAAACGTTTTTGCCAGCCATGGATGTAATCGATCGGTGCAATATCCTTGTTGTGATTACAGTGTGGGTACATATACTTCCAGAGGGAACTGTCAACCATGGACTGAAAACAATAACCCTAACTCCCTAGCCCTAACCTACATGGCACACGAAAAAAGCACAAGGCAACCAAAGTAAGCAGAGGGAATCAGTCGGGGTGTGAAACTCACTGGCAGGGAAAAACTTTTTGGCCAGCTAAAAAGCAACAAAACCCGTTATTATAATTTCTGTTGTTACGCACAACTTTTTCACGGGCCGAGGTCTGCCCTTGGCCTTTGAGTGGCAGCCCAAAAGCTGAACAAAAAACAAACCACCCAAAATTAGATTTAATGTAATTTAACCATTTATATCAGATAAGTTAACATGATTACCCTCCAATCATATATTTAAAAACTTCCCCTTTCTGTTATATTAAAAATGATAACTTGGTAACAACTTTTGGATGCCATGTGTAACTTCAGATAGTGTGTTTCTGATATAAATAGGAGTGTGTTGGAGTGCGAAAGTGACCTGTGTGCTTCCTCAGTCTGGGGCCAGGTGCTAATTGTTGTTAGCTACAGTAACTTCATGGAACCCTGGGATTTTCTTGTTTAAGATTCTTTGTTTTTAAACCAAGTAGATCAGCCCTTCAAATACAAGATGCCTTTCAACAGAACACTGTCCAAATACAGGCCTGCCTTCTTTAATATAGATTATGCACAAATCCAGCCTGAACACAGCATTCCTGTCCCACAGTCTGAACGGTCAGATGATCTCAAAGGCCAACGGAGACATAAAAAGTCACCATATCCAACGTGGGTCTTCAGTTTTACACAACCATTTAAATATAGAAGAAGAGAAGAAGCAGGAAGCACCGTGTATGTGTGTGCGCGTGCATGTGTGTGTGCACATTCTAGTACATCTTGGCAACTTGCTTTTTTGAATAGTTTAGCTTTGGAGACATATTCTGCCACTGATCTTTATGAACTTTACACTTTGCTAAGTAGGACTGATCTCAGTGTTTGGCTGCTATCTGATCATGAGATTAGTCCTCATGATGAGTAATAGCAGAGAAGCTTCACTGAAAGGCAGCTCGTCCTCTCTAGCTGATCTTCCCTGGCAATGTGCAGATGCAGGCTGCACTCGGTATTAGAGGAAGGATGACCACCTTTCTGGACTTGTGCCCCTTATGTAGAGGGCAGAGGCAACGGCCTGGAAGGACAGGGGGAACAGTCACTAGCAAGGCAGCATCAGATAAAAGGGGCCTGAGCATGGGCCAAGAAAATAACTGGAGAAAACGTCTCAGACAAGCCTCTCCCTAGTTCACATACAAATAAAGGGAGGGAGGGAGGGGCAAACATGTTCAGACTTACAAGATTGATGTCAGCCCTACAAGGTAGAACAGACTAAGAAACCAATGCCATATAGGTTAGTTCTGCTTTTATTGTAGCAGCTATAGTAACCAAATCTTGCAACTGAACTGTAGAAAACCTCCTGCCCATTGCATGATGTGTTAGGAGTATCACTGCATTCACCTGCTTGGTGAGAACTGAACAGCTTGGCAAGATCAGCTGAGACTGACAGGTATAGGGGGAAAATGCAATTTGAAAGGACTGTCCCACTGTCCAAAGCAGTTGAGACCTCCCAGGGAACCAAGTGGAGTGCCTATGCCAGCCTTTAACCAGCCAATAAAAACTGGGTCAACCCCACTCACAGGGTGGGTGGTGAAACCTCTCTGATTGTACTCATGACAGACAATGTGTTAATTTAAGAAAGAAAGCACTACTTTAATACTGGGACTGCCACCAAGGCTATCTCAGGATGGGCTAGGGATCAAATGAAGGCAATGTCATGGGGATGCAGCAGAAAAAGGTGGTTGTCAGGGCATGTTCATGTCATGGTTAGATGGTGCTCTTTTGTTGCATTTCAGGATTGCCAGCCAAAGTTGGTAAACGTGGTTAGAGGGAGAGCAGCAAGGAGACCCTTGAGACTTAGCCAGAAGATCATGTAAAGGGAACCTCTGAATGGCAGTATCTCTAGGACTGGTAATAAAGGGGTGGGGCTTTGACTGCATAGTGGATCGCGTGGTTGTAGCCACCATCTTGACTTTTTTGACTCCACCCCTGCATGTGGACTTTGGCAGGAAGAGAAACCTAGCTTGAAAAGAGACAGAAGTGTTTGCCTAATCCATTTGGTGCCCACACTTTGCGATACCATAATCCCCTAAAATAATAAATGAATTTGTAAGACTGATAAATGCATTTTTATTCTCCCTATGAATAAAACTAATGATCACTTTGGTGTTGAGATTGGGCAAGAAATAAACATGCCACTTTGAATTGTTGAATTTTAAGCCATATATCACAGGAGCTTTCAAACATTGTGGTACAGTAATCGTCCACTGGGGTTTTGCCCAGGGGGAGTTTTGACAGGGTCCTGATTTGCCTGGGCAATTCTGATCAATTTCTTTTTAAAAATTATGACCCCCCCCCCGTCCCCTCCCCTCCCCTCCCCCACGAGTTGTTGGCAGCCACCTGGTAGATGCCAAGAGTTTGGTCCCTTTTCTGAATAACCAAAAATATCAAGCAAGCAATCATTAACAGTTTAGAGGGCTTCTGTATAAAAGAAAAGGATGGGAAGAAAAGCAGATACCCCAGGATTCAAACCAACGTGCTCTCCATAGACTGTAAGCTGGAAAAATTAGTAAGAGAATGTGTTGTATGTTGGAGGGTTAAGATTTATAGGAGAAGAGAAGCTGAAGGAGAAGAAAAGTTGCAGGCCTTGTGTTATCTTGTTAATAAAACAATTAGGTCTGAAAGATTCCCAAGAATGTTAGAATCACCTGAGTGTAAGAACATTGATCTCAGATAGTGCTGGGTGGTATAAGAAATGACTGATTAACAGAGTTGTGCATGATGAGTATGGGGGAAAAGATCTTCAAGTCTCTTCATCTGAAGAAAATTGAGGACAGCTTTGAGTTGTGTCTGAGCCACAGGTGTGGCGCATCTTGCTTCATTAATAAGTAAATAAACTGTCAACAAGAATTATCATATCTCTGTAACTATTTATTGTAGAGCAAAGTTCTTTAAGAACATTCTCTGCCACCCTTTTGACCCTCCAAGCTAGTTGTTCCAGAACTGCTCATGATCCATTGCCTTCCCTCATCCTGTGGTCTGCCATGTCTCAAAGCTCCTTGAAATAGAAATCTGTCCTTCAAGACTCTGGGAACCACCACAAAACTGATGGTGCTGTGTAAATAAATGCTCTGGTTTTATCAGGCTTGTGGATAGAATTCAAGGCTCTGGTTTTTTAAAACAATTTACTATACTCCTACATACGATGCAGGAGTCTGTTGAATACTGTGGCAAATTCTGTTGATTTATATGCTTTAAATTATATATTCAATATCATATTTAATGTCCCACTGTAGTTCTTGAAAGCCTCTGGAATGAATCTTTAGAGTAACGATTTGGCCAAGACCAGAACTGTTGCCTTCTCAGTATGGGCTCTGGATTACACATAAGGAGATGGTGGGTAAAAAACCCAGTCTTGTGCATAGTTACTTGGAAGGATCTCTCAGATGTTTCAGTGAAATTTAGGATAGCAGACTCAAAGGATATTCTCAGTGAGGAGCTGGCTGTGGAAGCATGCTCAAACATTTCTGGGAAATCTTATCTGGCCCAGGATCAGGGGCAGCCTGTTCTTCTGGTTTTTGAGCAGAAGATCTGGTGTGCATGGTGCTGACTGAAACTGGAGATGGGCAGTCATGAAGCAATATGACCCCTTCCCAGTTATGCCCAGAGGGAAGTGCCTGTCTTTTCTATCACACAGCCATTCGCCAGAGTAGCTTTTTCTAATTTATTCCTGAGTATGTGTATATGTATGTGTGTATGTGTGCATGTATGCATGTATACACACACACATATATACACCTATACATGCGTACATACACACACATATATGTGTGTGTGTGTGTATCACACATTCATACATATACATACAACCCACTTATCTACAAACTGACTAAACAGGACTACCCAGTTTTAATCACAAGTAAATAAATAAATATTGCAATAAAATAAGAAAAGGAAATGCATATTCTTCAAGACCACAACAGGACGCAAATATGCAATTTAATCAAAATCAGCATGTTCCTAGGATGATGTCTTCTAGAGTCATAAAGAAAAAGAAAGCTAGATTTTTTTAAAAAATGGGAATAAAGTATTCTTTAAAACAATTTAGCTAATCTATCTGCCCCAAATTTTTTTAAAAGATCTTTTTAAGAAGATTTATGTCCCCTTAAAAAAATAAAGAAAAAGAAAGAGACATACTGTATAAGATATTGGCAAAGGAAAGGGAGATAAAGATGAAGAACATAGTTGAACAATGGGGATGGATTGGTAATTGGAAGAATGTGGAATCAAAGATTTGGAAGTCACCCTATAATCCACTAATCCCAACCCAGGGTATCACTCAGGCAGTTGAAAACATCAAGCACTGTAGGAGTAGGAGGGCAGAGACTGAGCTTTCTAACACACAGTGCCTGCTCTCTCTCTCTCTCTCTCTCTCTCACACACACACACACACACATACGATGCAATAAATAAAACCTCACTTCACACGTAACGGGGGTTCTGTTTTCCCTTTCCACTTTTCAGGTGCTAGCAGAGCAGCCATCCTCTGCTCGATGGGAAGGCTGGGGAAGGAAGGGGCTTCCAGCGCTGGTCAGAAGAGTCCATTCTCCAGGCAGGGCTGGGCTGGGCTGGGCTGGGCTGGGCTGGGGACCACCTTCTCAGGAGGAAGGAACAGGAGCTACCCCTGCTCTGTCTCAACCCTTCTTCGCTTTATTTACTGAAGCTTATCTCCATAGGTTTTATTGCTCTATCTGGGATTTGTCTTAGAACGGGGGTTCATTTTTGCCATTAGTAGGAGGTCTTTAATGCCTGGTGATTTTAATTTTCCATTTTATGAACGTCCCTTTATAATGATCCCTTTATTATTTGTAAACTGGCTTGAGACAGTTTTGCCTTAAAGGCAGGCAAAAAAGATTTGAAATTAATAAGAAATAAAGGAGTAAGATATGGTTGCTGGCTTCTGTCTGACAGCATAGAACTGAGATGGGCAACATGTGGCTCTCCAGATATTATCGAACTCCAGCTTTGTAGCCAACTGGCCCAGGGTTAAAAGATGATGGGAGCATCCAAATTCTTAAGGGATACCTATGGGCCATTTCTGGCATCAAAAGGGAAGCAAAAGTGTGAATATCTACAGAGTTTGACTGTTAGCTCAGTAATTTTTCTTTTCTTTTTTAAAGATGATATTATTATTATTATTATTATTATTATTATTATTATTATTAGAATAATGAAATGCAGAGGAAAAAAAGGGTCTGCATTGGAAAGTAACAACTGAATAACAAAAAAGAAACAACTACTAAGCATGAATAAAACATAAATAAAAACATTATGGGAAAACTTGCTAGTAACACATCCTCCCCTTCCCTTTGTTTCCCCAGTAAACCACAACCTAGATATATAGGTTTTACATTAAACATTAAAAATTGTGGCTTGTATCTGTTTTAATCCTTTCATCTATTATTCTTGATTAGTGCCATAATTTTCTTCCTAAAACCATATTCCAAATGTCTAAATTTGCCTTGCTATGTAATTATCAATAGATTTTTTATCATATATATGTTAACGCAAGGTGATGAACATACCTGTGCCCTATTTTCCCACAACAATCCTGTGAGGTGGGTTGAGCTGAGAGAGAGTGACTGGCCCAAAGTCCACCAGCTGGCTTTCATGCCTAAGGCAGGACTAGAACTCACAGTCTCCTGCTTTCTAGCCTGGTGCCTTAACCACTAGACCAAACTGCCTTTCCATATTGTGTAGTATATAATGTCAAGTATGTAAGTAAGCCATTCTTGCTTATATTTGGTTAAACTTCTATTATGGATATATACTGTCAATTTTGCTATTGCTGCACATTCTGCAATTTTACCAATCTGGTATCATCGGCAAAGTTCCCCTTTTCCAAAAACCCTGCCGAATTTGTTCTTGCAGCTGTCAGCATTTATCTTAGTAAATTGTGATATTTTCTCATTCATGTTTTCTGGAATAGTACCTAATAAGAATATTTGTGGTTTCAGTTCAAATTTTATTTTTGGGATTTTCTGAATATTTTCATGTACTTCTTTCCGATACTTTTGAAGGGGTTTTCTTCTTTTTTTCTAAGAGTTTCCTGTCTTTCTTGGTTGCCATCCAGCAGCCATCTAGATTTGTGCAGCGCTCATCAGACTACTACATAAGCATTCCGGAAAAAGTGGAGCTTTAGAAAGGGGCTTCCTATATGTGGAACACACTCTCGTTCTGTGGCAGTGACAACTTTGTACATAAATAGGCCAATATTCCTTTTTCAAATGAGGTGAATAAACCAGCTGTGGAAGCAGATGTTCTGGTCTCTTGCTCAGCCAAAACAACATTCATGGAGGACAGAGCCCAACATCCAGACCGAAGAGGACAGCAACATCAGACCTACCAGGCCAATTCAAGCCAACCAGATCAGTGAACTGGACCATGTCTTCCCAAGACTCTTCCTCCATGTGCCCTAGATTGTCCGCTGGTAAGGTCCTGGGCCAGAATAAGAGGGAAAACACTGTTTATACACTGGAACATCTAAAGCCAAATTTGGGCTGCCTCAGCAGCAGTTTGGTGATGGGATGGGGGTGACATCAAGGGGATACGTTTTCTACAAACCCCGGAGTGCCTTCATGCCATGGCAGACAGTATGCGAGGCTGAACCCTGAGTGTCATCTGGCTGGATTCCTCTTCTGGGAACACTGACTGATTCTGGCAGGCAGCAGTCACTTAGCAATATAGAAGCAATAAGTTGGCATCACCATGTAGATTTCCCAGCTTGGCCCAGAGTTCAGCTACATCCAGAGCATTTCGAGAAATAATAAATGATAGTACAGTAAGGGATGTTGAATTATGAAAATTCTAGCTGATATGTATAAAAAAATCATTCAAGAGATAATCACTTTATTCCAGTTCTAGATACAGATAGGTTTGTAGGCTGAGATCAGGAGCACACAACCTGCTTTGGGTGAAGGTCTCTATTTACCTTTAAGTGGCATATAGGGCAGGTCAAGGAGGAAAAAAACCCTAAATTTGGTTTACGTTTACACTTAAATTTAATTAATTAAATCTAGTCGATATGTATTCCATAATTTTGCTCTTCTGTCACATTAAAAATTACAATTTGATGGCAACTTCTGGAGTTGCCCTGCAGGCTATGCCAAAAGCTTGAAGAGTTCCAGGGTAACAGAGGATTTCAGTTGTGCACCACTTCCTTAAAGGAACATTTGAGTCCTCAGGAACACCAAAATGAACCTCTTGCCACAGATCAGTGTTTCTCAATCTCAATGCTGGCTGGGGGATTCTGGGAGTTGAAGTCCACACATCTTAAAGTTGCTGAGGTTGAGAAACACTGCCATAGATGAACCAAACTATCTTGGGAAGTCTTGGTTGTGAGCATTTTTTTATTAATCTTAGAAAATAGCTATTGATCAAAATTCTGAATACCATTAGTAAATACACATTTTTTTCAATTGTTGTAGTTTTATTTTGTGATTTCAAAGAAGAACCAGGATGCTTTAGGGTTGCCATTTTACCCTGCAAACTCCCTGGAGGGCTGTTGAGGTTGGAAAAATGACCATTAAAAAAACAAGATAAATTAAAAATAAATTAAATCATAGGCCTACCTATTTTCCTTATAGGAAGAGGCTGGGGTTTGTTTGCTTCCTTGCTGAACTCACCCACACAAGTGGCGAGGAGGGGGGAACAATTAGTGACTGAAGGGGAGGGAATCACACTTGCCATAGCACACACTTAACCAGTTGGAGTGGAGGCATTGCTGAAATGAAACAAAATGCAACAGATGGACTGCACAACACTGCTTGTGTTGACAGAGATTGGAAAAACACCTTTTGATGTGGAGTAAGAAAAGACAGGTAGATATTACCTTCACAGCAGGCTAGTGACAGGTTGATGATAATGTTGTGTATCCATGTCCTCCAGGGTTAGTAAGTGGGCCGTCCTAACAGCAGAGTAAGCAGAACAGGCAGGTGAGCCATATCTTGATTTTATTGGGAATTTATTGAGTGTAATTGATACTATCCCTTGTTTTCCCTCTGTTTCCTGTCACAGTAAGCCTTATTTTTTTGTCTAGGGATTTAGCAACATTTATATAACACGAGAAAGTCTCATTAAAACCTTCCCTAGAAACAAAACTGGGCGGTTCCATAGCTATGCCTTGTGTTTCAAGATTGGCACAAGGTTTGTAAAGTTCGGTATTCCTGAACTTTGGTCAGGAAGATCAAAGCACCTTCCTTTCTATTTCCGTAGAGCTGGTCTGAAGGGAGAAAAGCTAAGAATTCCTCAGTCAGACAGGGTAGAGGGTATCAATATCTTCAAGCTGATTGGTGGCAGTTTATCAAAATTATCTTTTACTGAGAGCCCTTGGGAGAAGGGGGTCGGCCAATAAAGTTTTAAACTTCTGTCTCCTCCACGTCTGTAACAAACACTAATTATTTAAGCACTAAATCCCTGACCATTTGGGGAAAGCTGCAGTACATGCATAGAGGGCTGGGTTTTTAAATAGCCATCACATAATTAACAACTGTGAAGGAGAGGATTGCCAGCCATGTAAAAAGAATCCCAAATGTTACAACAAATCAGAATGTTTTAAATACCCTCTCAGCTTTAGTTGGATCCAACTTAAAGTAGGACAGAGCAATCTTTAAAATATAAATAATTCCTAGTTCTCATATATTTCAACAGCACATGCTTGATGTTCTTCTGTGGAAATTAGTGAGGCTTAGAAATTTTTAACTCTGGCTGGCATCCAACGGTATCCAAATCCCATTTCATGGGCTGGAAATCTCTTTGTTTAAAACGGGCTGCCTTATAATATAAATTATTCCATTTGCAAACCTGCTTGCCTTTTTTTCTTTTGCGCTTGATGCTTCCATTTGCCGACAAATACTGCTTCTTGGAACGTTCACCACAACAATGGATCATTGCATCAACTTGTCACTCTGGTACACGCAACTCATTTGCAAATGCAATCCAGTGCAGAAAAGAAATATAGAGTGGGGTTTTTTTGTTTTGTTTTGTTTTTGGACATCTGTAGTTCTCTAACGGCCTGAATGAAGTTGATTAGAAATCAAGTAGGAAGGAATGTTTTGGCAGAAAACAAAGGAATTGTTTCACTTCAGATCTCATTAGTTTAGGAAATCATTAGTAAAGCAAAGCATGAAAGATGCAACATGACGCTGAGGTGGCTGAGCCATCAGGGATAATCTAACTCCAAGCTTTCTTATTCAGTAACAGCATTCTGATTAGTCCTCCAAGATCCATCTGCAGAGTACAGCCTCTGCTACGCTTTGCAAGCTGAAAATTAATCACAGCAACATACTGAGACTCTAATTTCCAGAGAATTGAATGTATTCATAAGAAATTCATAATTTCCCATGGTTAGTTCACACATGCCTAAACTGGTGCTCTCCTATCACTTCCCAGCCAGCTGTTGAGAAGATGGCTGTTCCAGTGTAACACATCTGGGGGCACCAAACTGAGAGAAGCTAGTATAGTTGTTCTTTTCTATTGCCCCACTACCCGACCAATGAAGGGTTTGATTTGGTTTGATGGATTGCCATACCAGGGATTGCCACGGATTACCACACCCCTGATTTGACAAGGAGGGATATGTCCTTGCCCCAGTTGTCACGCTGCCAATTTGGAGTAATTTGACAGAGTTCTATACATGTCAAGGGAGACAAGGGGAACAACCACAGCCAGGGAAGGGTCAGATAAGAGGCAGCTTAGCCTGTAAAAGGAATGTGGGCGTGGCAAACATCTCAGAAGGGATCCTCCCTAGTTTCTTGGCCTGTAAGGATGAGGAGGGAGAAATGTACCTTCAGACTTGCAAGACTCTGCTAATGTAACCTTACAATGAAGTAGAATTAGTTCATCTGGGTGTGCTTCTTGTCTGGACTACCTCGCCAAGCTGACAGTAACTTTAAAGATGAAAATATAAGTTTTCAGTGCTGTAGCAAAATACAGAGCTCTCCAGATCACGGTAAAAGAGTTTTTTTCAAAATGAGTTTCAAAAGATAATATAAGGCTCTGGATTGACCAGAAGATGGTTCTAGTCTGCTACAAATTAAAAGAAAAAAACTTGTAAAGAGATTGGAATAGGATTCAAATTTGTACAGAACACAAGAAAACTATAGCAGAATTAATACTGTTATGCTCAACTTGAAGAATGGATAAAGACTGAAATTACCCACATTTCACTAGCGGTACAGAGAAATAGAAATATAAGGCAATGAAAATTGACTTACGGTAGTACCAAACAGAAAACAAATTAAACCTAGCACAGGTTCCTAGCTAAACATTTTATGTATTTCTACAGAATTAGTAGTTTCTAAAGAAAAATTTCTGCTGCTTGAATTTGCTGGACATTTCTGGCTTTTTGGAAATTCCAAACTTTAATCAGAGACACTGGAGAAAACAATGTTAGTCCCAAGCTTACTTTCCCTAGACTTCAGAGCTTCTCTTGGAGTTCTAGCCTTTGTTTTAAAAATCCAGATCTTTTTTCTATTTTCAGCAGAGGGAGAAGCTATGATAATCTGATTCTGTACCTGACCAGGAGCCATAGCTGCTCCTGGGGATGTGAATTGTCTTTCTGGCCTACAGTCTGAGCCTGCTGGCTGGCAAGGAAGCTACGTTTACAACAAGCAACGTTAATACAGCCAGAGACACCAGACTTGGGAAGGCTGGACTAGTATTATGTTCTTGAGTTTCAGTTCCTGGGATCCAAACATTGGCTGGGGGTCTCATTACTTGAGACTTGCTCAACTTGAAACATGATTCCTTCCCTTACACAATTGACCCCTATATCACAATTCCATTCTAGAAATTCAACTCCCTTCTCTGTATGTATAGTTAATTGTGTATGTCAACTAGCTATCTGTTAATATTTACTTTTTCTTGATCCTACTAGCAGTTCTAACTTCCACTATTTGGAGAAATACTTTAAGAGCCCCTTCTTCTCCCTTTTTGTTTTTATGTTATCATCAAACCCACCACTTCAGTTTCTACCTCCAGTTCATCTGTGAATATTTTTATACAGAACCTTGGAGGGCTCCGTAATAGGCAAGGCACTCTGAAAATTAAATGCACAAATTCTCTGACCCACTAGTAATTTGGACTTCTGATGAGCAGATCTCCTTCAGTATGAACACACTGAAATGATGATGATGATGGTGATGATGGTGATGATGATGATGATACAATCTCTACCCACAATTATAAACCTAATCCAACTATAGATATACCAGGGCTGTACTTGCATGGTATCTTGGGTGTAGTACGATAAAAAAAACAAGAATCAAACAATATGTCACATTAACCCTCTACACTCTTACTCTTAAAAGACTTAATCTTTTCATAAAAAGCAGTTACAAGGGATATTGATCTGCACTGGAACTACATTCTGTGGAAAAGGATAGTTTGTGTAGTCTTTCTCCTCCTGGTTTCCCACTGAAAAAAATGTCCTCTCCCCCCACTTGCTTTTTGCCTCTAAAAATGCTGGTAGGGGAAAGTATAAGGTCCTTAGGCATCCTGCTTTATAGCAGATAATCCTCCATTAAAAACCAGGTGGGACACAATCCTCAGTTTTAAAAGCCATCAGAAGATACTCCTCAGCTGAAGAGAAGTGTTGAGTTCAGTTTGGTGTAAAAATACATGGTGTAAAGATACATGGCATACAGTATGTGGTCCAGAAGTTGCCCATCAGCAGCATGCAATAAAGTCCGAGATAAAGCCTCCTGTGCTATGCTGACATGTACAGTAAAATCTCAATTTAATGGTTCTTGGCTTAGCTAATTTTGGATATAGTGGACCCATGTTTTGCTTGGATTACCTTACCATTTAATAGACTGATGTCTGTTAAATTGAGGTTTTACTGCAAATAACATCAATTATGTAACTATTTAAATTATGTAAAGTGGGGCAAATCTTGTAGATTTCTCCAAAATGACCTATTAATTGAAGTTTTACTGCATTTTTTAAAATTATAATCAATATACCCTCAGTTGCATCTAAATATAAATCATTACATCTCTTTCTTAGCTATTGAAGCTATTTAGCTTTTGAAGATGAAGATATCTAAGGGGCCACCATATAAAGTATACATGAGCACTAGAGAAGCAGAACATTCTTTATCTACCCATTTAAGAAATATTTTAAAAGATTCCATTCTTTACATTCATGGCTTACATTCAGAAAAATGGAGACAGATTTTTTTTTCCTGCCTCTTTTGTCCTGTTGCAGCCTCTTACATTATTTTAAAACATATTCAATTTGGAGGAAACCTGCTTCCGCATCAGGAAGGGAGTAACACAGCTGGAGAGGAGTCAACAAAAATTGTGGATTCTTTTCTTGCACAAGTTTTTCCCTCCCACAAGAAATTCTCTAATTTGTGTCCATAGAATCAAGAGTTAATATGGTCTTCAAAAAACATGCAGCCCAACAATTTGTATCTGGACTGGAGAATGAGTGCCTTTTCCAACTTGCATTAGCATTCATGACTAGCCATAGTGACTGATCTATGCTTTTATGGGGTACCTATATAAGGTCAATCCCTCTCCTTCTATAATTAAAAAAACAACAAAACAAAAAGATGGTGGAAATGAAATATGATTCAGAACATCAGCAGCTGTCAAAGAAAGGTATTAAATCTTCCATTATGGTTGATGCTATACAAGTCCAAAGGTGAAATTAGGTAACTTACTTGATAATTTACCACTTGGAGTTATTATGAAAATTTTACAGTCATACAAGATACATGCCCTTACATGTTTGTGTATGTAGTACCTTAGGCTTCTGTGAGGAAGGACAGGATTGAAGTGTGTTAGAGAAATAACTAACTGCACTGAACACTGAATCTGGTACAAGTGGTATGAACAGTTGAAAATATCCAATAATAAAAGTAGGTAATATATGTGGTTGTTGGTGGCATGTCCATTTCTTAAGTTTTAGAAGACAGTGGATTGTCTTATTAACCAAATAAAAGGATAACATTGAAATTAATTTGAAATTAAATTGATTTCCATTATTGTGGAATTTTAATAACTTCATTCAGTTATGTGTTCAAATACTTGAAACTCTGTCTGACAGCGAACATTATAATTGCAAAATACTGGAAAATTAAAAACCCAAACTCTATGATGCATTGCAGTAACTTATAAGTTAAATTAATTGATTGATTGATTAATTGATACAAATTTGTGGTAGGTCAGGAAATAGTGACATACAAATGGATCGATAATAAAATTTTGGAGTGTAGAATTTTTGTTTTATTGCCAGCCAGCCACACCATTTAATAATTTAATTTAATTTAATTTAATTTAATTTAATTTAATTTAATTTAATTTAATTTAATTTAATTTAATATTTTTTTATTTCCAGGCCACCCAACTTCACAATGACTCTGGGTGGCTTACAACTGAAAAAGAATTTTAAAAGAAAACATCTTTTTTTAAAAACAATTTAAATTTTTTTCATAAGTAAAAGACAAATCTAAAAAAGAAAAAGAAAAGAAAAAAGAGAACAAAGTGCAAGGAAGGAAAAAAAAATGTAAAAAAGAGATAACTAAAGAAACTAAAGTAAATGACTTTACAGAAATGATCAAACTCATCATCCCCCCTCCCTCTTTACTGTTTTAGAGATCCTTTCAACCCCAAAAAGAAAACATTTTTCAAAGAAAAGGGAATACAGCCAACCAGAAGACCAACCCCATCACACCAAAAGGATTAAAACAAAACGAAGAAAATCCCCCAAGCAGGCTTGATCATCCTGATCCCTTTTTATATCAACAATTATTCCATGACTGCTGAGTACACCTAATCCTCACTGGACTTTGACCTTAGGACATTTTGGTTACTAAAGGATTGTTGTAGTCATTTTGGTTCTATAAACCATAGTCCACCCCCCCTCCTCAAGCTTGCTGACACTTCCATGTAATATGGAAAACCTGTTGTATTTGGGTGTTCTGGATACATGCTATCGGCATATAGAATTACTAAATAGTGGGCCATTACTGATGCTTACCGATTTGCATGCTGAAGCCCTCAGGTTCATTGCTTAGCATTAGCAAAATCAAGGCAGCAGAGCTTAGGACAGTGTTGTCCAAACTTGGCCACTTGAAGATGAGTGGACTTCAACTCCCAGAATTCCCCAGCCAGCCATGCTGGCTGGGGAATTCTGGGAGTTGAAGTCCACTCATCTTAAAGTGGCCAAGTTTGGACAACACTGGCTTACGAAGAACCAGCTCCCATTCTAGGGAGTTGACATCCATCAGAATTTACAACATGGAACTTATTCAGTCTTTCTCAGCCCTTCAGATACCTTGGATTTGCAACTCCCACAGTCTTGAGTCAGCTTGTGTCCTTTGGTTCTTCTACCTAATTAGGAAAGGCTAAAGAAGACAAAGTAATACACATGCTGCCCTGGTATCCCATTCCCATTGCTTGTATCCCTGATTATTTCACAGCATTATGGAATCTTGTCTGCAATTTATGCTCCATGAAAGATCATTACTAAATTGTTCCGCAGTAGAATAGCTTTTACAGTAGGACTTTCCTCTTAATGGTTGTTGAAATCTACTCACTGAAATCTGCTTCCTTTCAATTTCTACCTTTGGGGCAATAGAAAACAAAACTGCTAGCTCTTCAGATATTGCAAAATTATCATCAAGTTTTCTGAAACCTTTCCTTCTCTAGGGTAAATAAAGTCTTTTCTTTAAACCTTTCCTGGTATGATTTGGTTCCCAGACTCCTCCTCACCTTAGGCAACTTCCATTTTGCCAAAGAGGCACTTAAAATGTGGCCCCCAGAATTGAACATGGTTAACAGAAGCCTTTCTTCAAATCTCCCCAGACCTTAAATTATTGAATTGTCTATCATCTCAGCAGACTCCATTCCTATCTAAGATACTTGGACTGGGCAAGAGGCCGTTGACTTCAAGCTTTAGTTTAGCAGTGAAGCTCAATTTGGCATTTGGGTTAACATCAACAGTTGTTAAGTGAACTGATCTCCAAGCACTATTATGAGAAATACTTTTGATATTTCTAAATGAACTAATTCTGAGTTCCTTGGAAAAAGGGCAACAGTAAACAACTTGCCTTAGGACTCTTAAAATAGCTTAAGTGAGGTGCTTGGAAAACTTGAAATAGACTAAAGCTGTAAAATAATATATATTTATTTATTTATTCATTATTTATAAGAAATTATGTATTTCTTCAATTTATATACCTCTCCATTTCCAGAGACTCACAAGATATACACAGTAGGGTTGTAAAGCGTGAATAACAGATTGTGGTCCTTATCAGTGAAAAGGAAAAAGGAGGAAGAGACTAGGAGGAACAGAGGGGTTTGCTGGGAAATATGTTTTTAACTTGGAAAAGCAAATTGAGGACTGTAAACAGTTATATGTTGCTGCTATGAGTTTTTTTTAAACTGAAAATTTCAGGTCATTTTAAAAAGCACAGTGTACAAAGTTTGGACCACCTTGTAGTTTGGGCAATTCCTGCATATCAGTCAGATTTCCATCTGAAGCCCCAAGCACTTTCAAAAGGCTTTTGATTTTAGCCAGCTTGCTGGATGGGCAGATTGGAAGCAGCGGTTCTCCTGAGTCTAGGAGTGCTACTAAACCAAAGAGAGAAGAAGAAAGCCAGTATGTGCATCAATTATAACGTGGGCCTGCTGGGAGAGCAGATTTTTGAATCTTTGTTGCTGCTTCAGATAAGGAAAAAAATGGGCAAATACTTTGTGTTTTGTCTTGGGGAAATTTTATGAATCTTTTGTGCCTAAGAACAATCAATAAAGGACATAGAAGCCTGGAGGATCTGCTAAGGCTTATTTGTAGGAACTAGATACGAAAACAGGTAACAATGAGTTTGGAACCAGCAGAAATGAAGTGTCAGGCATAGATTGGTTGTGGGCATTTTGAACAAGGAATTTATCCCAAAAGCTACAAATGGAAAATCCTGTTCTCCCCAGGTTCTAGCCTAGAATGATGTTTTCTGTGCTTTATTAAGTTATAAAGCAACTCCCATCCATTACTCTAAGTATAGCATAACCCAACATTTCTCACAATCTGGTCCAGTACCAGTCCTTGCAAAAACAAACAAGCCAAAAACAAAACAAAACCCAAACCCATTTCAAACAAAACCCACACATGGCCTTTAGAAAACATAAATGATTTCCCTCTTCCCCTCCAATCACCAGGGCTTTGGCTGGTGGGGAGAGATTTTTCTCTGGACCTTCTAGTCAAAGTACTGTAACTGGGCAACCTAAGTCTTAACAGGTGTAGTTTGTTAGGGATGTTTAAAAGCCCATCCACCATAGGGCAAAATCAGAGATACAGGAAACTGTGGACAAATTGAATGTTTATATAGTCCACAGCTGTATGATTGCGGAAGCCCTGGTATAATGTATGTCAGCTAATCGTGGGTTGACAAATAAGGTTAGTTTCTTAGAAACAAATGCTGCACATTAGCATCCTCAATTTTCTGATTTCAAGGAAGTCAGTAATTTCCAAATCACTGTTTGATAATCTTCATGGAGTTTATGCTTTGCCAGAATTACATCAAGGATCTCAAGTATGGATGATCAAAGGAGATATTTAGAACCAGCAACTGTGCAAAAATAGTTTCAGAGTTTCAGAGATCTCGATTTGCTATTGTCAAGACCACTCTTGGTCTTTAGGAGGAACAGAAGACACTTGCAGCTAATTCCATGGGAACAGCAGTCCTCCCATTCACAGGAACTTCCAGAAATGGGGTCAAGCAAGATAAGCTTGCAAAGAAACCAAAACTCAGAGCCTAAGACTCCATAGGATAACAAAGCTATCGTCAGATGCATATTCCTTGTCTTCAGGCATGGAATTTGTGACTTCTACAGGCAGTGTGATCTCAGATTTCCATATTAAAGATAGTTTATGTAGTCAGAGCACCAGCTTGGTGTCATGGTTAAGGCGTCATGCTAGAAACCAGGAGACTGTGAATTCTAGTCCCACTTTAGGCACAAAGCCAGCTGGGTGACCTTGGGCCAGTCACTCTCTCTCAGCCCTAGGAAGGAGACAGTGGCAAACCACTTTTGAAATCTTGCCAAGAAAACTGCAGGGACTAGTCCAGGCAGTTGCCAGGACTCAACATTGACTCGGAGGCAAAAAAAAAAAAAAAAAAGGTAGTTAGAAATAGCAACCATTTATTGGGGCAGAATAATCCCCTGGGTTTATTGGAGGTGTTATAAATAAGAATTATGAATTGAAAAAATAATATTGCATGTGTATGGATAATATGTAGTTTATCATCCAAATGAGGGTAAATACAGTGAAACGTGGTTCTAATCAGTGAATAAGAGGAAGTGAAGTCAATCCCTGTATGGCAAGAAAAAAACAGAAGGAAGAGAAGCAAGAATTAGCTGGTGAGTGAGGTTTCAATAGAAATAAGACTAAAGACAATAAACAGTTGATATATGTTAGTTATGGTAAATCTAAATTATTCTAGTTTAACATAAAATTTCAGGCCAGTTTATAAAGAATAAATAAATAAGACGTGAAACAAGATTTATTTTATACTTCACTAAGTACTTTTTGTGATTAGCTGTCAAGATGGCTATTTTTCTTTGTTATATACATTTAAAGTTGATTGCAAATCTTAATTTCTACAAACAATTTAATAAATACTTGCACTTCACAAAGATACTTTCAAGTGACCTTATTTTGCCAGAATCAAGAGTCACAAGACATGGAAGGATCAGTATGCTTTAATAAGGTATCAGTGTCAAAATACATTTTTTTATTGAGTTAAAAGTTGCCATACAGTTACAAGGTTATCAGTAAGAAATTCAACAATAGAGAGAACATGAAATAATTATGACAATAGTTATGGTTAATATTTTAAGCATGGACTCCCTCTCCCCCAGTGTATTTTTAGTATAGGGTTAGGGTAAACACTTGAATGCTGAAACTACAAATAAAAATAAAATAGCAGTATATGAGTGCCATTAACCCTTCAGGCACACAGCTCATTACCACGAATAGATTTGGTTTGCTGCAACCACATGCTTCAAGCTACTTAAATTCCAGAGATGTCACTGTAAATCAATGGATTACTTTAAAGTGAACTATTTGAGATTAGCAGCTTAATGTGGATATTTGTAATATATGTTTTCTCCAAAATGCACTTAAAACTTTATTAAAATAACTGAAGATCCGATCCAATCAAAACTCATATATGAGAGTCACATCAAGCAAATCAAATTTGCCACTAAATGTATTTTAGTTGAACCTGTAATCCATTGCCACTTCTTTGAACATATGCATTATGACAAACTATATATATATATATATATATATATATATATATATATATATATATACACACACACACACACACACACACACACACATACATACACACACACACACACACACACAACTCTTTAATGCTTCATAAGTCCTAATTTTTAAATGCAGTGTTCTTCTGATAAAACACTACTCTTCTTGCAGATCTGAAATTATGCCATATACTTAATTGGTTGTGAAAGTATTATCACAGTCTTCCTCCACATGATACCCTCCTGATATAAACTACAACTGGGTTCTGTATTCTTGGAGTAGCAGTCCACACTGGAAAGCACCAAGTTGAAAAAGGGGGTATTATGATGGCCACTCTTCAATAGATATTTCCTGAACTTTGCATGGCAGAGGCAAACTCTTAGAAATGCAAACTTATACATGTCTCTTCAAAAGCATGTTATTTCAATTTCAGGGCTTACTATCATATAGGTACAGAATTATATTCGATGGCTGGGTTTGCATTTCATGTGAAACCAGAGTAGTGCATTTTTCAGGGTTATGGGCCATATTTTGTCTTTGGATGGCCTGCTTTATACCTCCTAATTTAGACTGCTACTTTTGGATGAAACAGAGGACATTCCTATCACCAATTATGAAGAAGATTCAACTCTCAGTCTGATCAGCTTCTGAAATTGGGGGATAGTTCTATAGCTCTTTATCTTTTGCTGCAGACATCAAAATGGCTTCACCTGGCCCTGGTTTTCCCTCTGCCTTATATAATATCACCTGTAGATCCTGATCATCAAGTGGTAAAATGATAAAGCTAACAACTTTGTGGAGGACTTTGCTCCATATCTTTCTTTCACAAGGACTTGCCACTGGTACAATGTAGTGAGCTGCTGAGGAACAATGAAAATCCTAACTCGGTCCAGAATAATCTACTGAGTATGAGTATTTCCACACTGGAGAGATTATGCCCTAGAACAAAAAGAGCTGGGGCAACCTTCACAGCATTTCTGCTGAGCCTTTTTTTATTCACTACAGAAATACTGAGTCAATTAAAAAAGTGTAGTGTTTTTGTTTTAAATAAAGATCCCTGAGCAGTCTCCATTCCTGAACACTTCTACTCTAAAATCTTTCTGCAAACAACTTCTTTCATGGGTTTACCTAGTTTGAAGAACTCTTTTCTTCCCAAAATTCAAGCAAAATCCATCTATATCACATTTAATTTGTATTTCCCTTTTTTGCTAACTTAGGTTTGGCTGGATGGAGCACTGATTTTTGTCAAAACTGCAATTTCTATGTAAGGCAGACAGGCAACCATTGTTTTGCAAGGACTCCATAAATACCTTCAGTGTAGAACATGCAAAGTTCTAGCATAGCTTTATATTCCCTATGCAGGGAAGAATGAGAGCCATATTTGCTATAATGGACTAAAAGGTTTAAGGCACTTCAGCAGTAAACCACAAACAAATATAGGCCTGAATCCCTCCCCCCCCCAAAGGTTAGTTGTGATTCTCAGGGAAATAAATAGGACTTTGAGGAAAGCTTGGCTACATCTTAAACTCTATTGTCTTCAATGAGCCTTAAATACTAATTCATTTGTTTAGATGAGGGCAATGGGCATGAGGAGGAATATAGTAGAAATTGTTTTAATTTCTAAGAGTGGAATTTAATGCCATGTAAGTACATTTCCACTTGCACAGCAGGGCTTTTTTCTTCTTTTTTCCCCCCTAGCCTCACTCCTTCCAAGAATCTGCTCTGGAGTTTTGCCCTATAACCCCATTCTTCAGTGAAACCAGTTTCATTCTAAGAGCGATCCCTGTCTTTTAGAAATTTCAAGTGGTGCTAATTTGCACCAGATAATCATCTACACAAGTGAGATTTTAGCGTCGTGTAGCATTATCAGAATTCCTGATCCTCTGACTCTGACTTGGGCTTCTAAAGCTCATTCTAAAATTCAAAGGCAAGGGTGTGCAATTGTTTCTACATCACACTTAGCCTTGGGCAAGTTGGTAGCTGTTCTCCAATATGATGTCATTTTATTTACATTTAAACTGATTTCAGATTAAAATAATAAACATGATTGGCCCCTATTTGTGCATTTAATAACTTTGCCCTTCTGTCTTATTAAATATTACAGTTTGGTAACAACATTTGGAGGTTTCTGAGGGCTACATCCAAAGCTTTTGGGGGCCACAAGGCCTTAGGGCCTCAGGTTGTGCACATCTGCTCTATAGTTTTAATAAATACCTTTAAATCTGCACCCCACAGTTCCTTGAGCTTATATTATTGCTGAATTGAATATACAGCTATTCCTGTTTGCCCACCAAAGGCAAACAGGACTACATGGAATGAAATGGACTCCTTCTATTTAAATAAATTCCTGAGCACCAACATTTTTTCTTATAGTGTTTCTGAAAGTTCAGAATGGTCTTTTGAAAACCTACTAAATGATTATTTGCACAGAAAGGTTATAAACAATTAAGGTACACTAAAAAAAAGTGATAAAAATCTCACTTAACCACACCAGAGTCTATAACACTTTCTACAGCATAGTAACTAGGCAAGCAAATGTATTTATTTCTCACCATAAATAAGTAGTGTGGAGGACACAGCTAGCTGAGAGGGAAAAACCAAAACACCAACATTGAATTTAACTGGCAATTAGCAGTGTTAATAATAGCCTTTAGACAGTTCCTGTCATGATGTAACAAAAAGATGGGATTGAAGAAAAGGGTTTCAAAGAAGCATTCATAATTCTGCATCTATCTTAAAAGATAATACAAAGTACCAGTACATGATAAATATTTAACTCAGACAAAAGTATCAAATCAGTTATGGTGGTTGGGTGAAAATATTAGAGAATTAAAAGATATAAATTTCGTCTAAGTGATCAGCAGTTTTAAGGTTATATCCAACTCTGATTTAAATTCCTGACTTATGTAGACAGATTCTGCGGAATTAATTCTGATCTAAATGAGATAGAATGCAACAGTTCCATTGTTTTGGATACTTTTCCAAAAACATGCTTAAAACCTAAAAAGTCAGCAACTATTTTAATTTAGGAGAACATTGAATCGTGGGAGTTCTCTTAAGAGCAAGTGAGGGAAGCACTTTCATATTGCTTAAATCCATGGCAGGGACTTGCCAGATAGCTCTGGCTCTTCCATACGCAAACATGAAAAAGCTTCCATCTTTAAAGCTGAGCCAGGATAAGACAGGAAGCCAAGCAGCTATACTGCATGATCTGAGAGTTCACTCTAAGATAATTTGCAACATTACAGAGGAAGCTGGAGCCAAATGATCCATTCTCACATTTGCTTCATTTTCTGTTCTTGCTACACAGAGCCATGGCATACCATTACAAACTATTGCTTGCATTACTAATTCAGTCTTAAATGAAGACACCAACCCAAACGCTATGATCTGTTATTTTCACAGGGATTAGCCAACACAGCAGTCAACTCTTAGAACTAACAAAGATTTACCTCTTATTTTTGGATTTGTAAAGAGATCGAAGCTTGCACTCTTCTGCACACTGGGAAATGTAAGTCACACCTTGGGAATGGCCATATGGGTACTCTGTTTGAATAAGGCAGTGCTGACTACAGTCAGAAAAAGATTTATTTCACTTAATCTTTGGCAAAAAATGACACTGTTGTAATAAATTGAGCCAAAGTATTACATACAGGCATTAGCACACCCAAAGCCTTTTTTGTTTATTTGTTTGTTTTAATTAGCATGAATATTGAGGAAATTTCAGAACATATAAATTACACACAGCAAAGGGGAATAATATAATATAAATTTTCTAAGGAACACTTTATCGGGATAGAAGGAAAAAATACAGTAGATGCATACTTCTTTTAAAGCAAATAAGAAAGTGAGTAACTTTGCAGAAAGGCCACTATTTGGTAAAGTGGACAAGTTCAACAGGTAAGTAAAATCTTGTAAAAATGTAAATTGGTATTAGAAATTGTCTACTTGCAAAAATATATTTTAAAACTGCAGCTGCTTGGAACAGTATCAGCCAGGGCATATTGCAGATTTGCTCAAGTGGCTTGGTCAAGAGCTCGAAGCAAGTCACCTCCCTGCAGAAGAGTCGAACTGCCCAGCACCGGGACGTTCACCTCACAGTCATATCGGGTCAATTCTGGCAACAAATAAGGTTCCAAAGAAGACCCAAGCAGGCGACTCGCAACTCCTGGGGGACAAAAATATTCAGAAGCTGAGCAATACACTTCATTCCCAAAGGGCCTTAGAAGCAATGCTGAATTTTAAAAAATGACACACCAATACAATACAAGAAAAAAATGCAGCCTTTCAACGATAACTAAATGAAAACTCAAGCAAGACAAAACAAAGAAACAAACACATTTCCACCTCCAGATGTGAAGCAACATCCTTATAGTTAATTAAGTAGGGTTGAAGAGACATAATAAATAAACAAAGAAGACAGTGGCAACGAGCTTAAAACCAGTTTAGAAGTTGCAGCTATTTACTGGTCTGGAAACTGCTGATAGACTCAAATGCTAGTTGAATGATGAGTACAATATCCTAATCAGTGCAATGCAGTTGTTCTCCATAAAGTTTTGGGTTGAGTCCTCAGAAGTGAAGCCACTTGATCAACATACCCCAATGGTAGTGGAATGGGTGGCTACATTTGAAGGGCAGGAAGACTATGTGTCTGTGTATATATGTGTGAATGAGAAGATACACGACTGTACAGAAGTGTGCAAATGGCAAAATATAGGAGTTGATGATATACATTTATACAATTTGCTAAAGCACAATATAATTTTGTTGGTTTTTGGCTTGCCATGATGTATGAACTCATCCACTATAGTTTGTAAACCACGATTTAGGAATTAGTACAGAGTGTGACTCCAAGCAGTTATGCTTTATTCAACAAAGCATAATTAAACACCCCTTCATGGATCACTGCCTTGTCGTGGCGAAGGGGCTTGCGTAACTCAGTGAAGCCATGAGCTATACCGTGCAGGGCCACCCAAGACGGACAGGTCATGACAGAGAGTTCTGACAAAATGTGGTCCACTGGAGAAGGAAATGGCAACCCACTCCAGTATTCTTGCCAAGAAAACCCCATGGACAATGTTAAAAGGCTAAAAGATATGACGCTGGAAGATGAGCCCCTCAGGTCGGAAGGTGTCCAATATGCTACTGGGGAAGAGCGGAGGGCAATTCCAAGTAGCTCCAGAAAGAGTGAAGCGGCTGGGCCAAAGCCGAAAGGACGTTCAGCTGTGGATGTATCTGGAAGCGAAAAGAAGGTCCGATGCTGTAAAGAACAATATTGTATAGGTACATGGAATGTAAGATCTATGAACCAAGGCAAGCTGGATGTGGTCAAACATGAGATGACAAGATTAAACATCGACATCTTGGGAATCAGCGAATTGAAATGGACAGGAATGGGTGAATTTAATTCAGGTGACCATTATATCTACTACTGTGGGCAAGAAACCCTTAGAAGAAATGGAGTTGCACTCATAGTCAATAAGAGAGTGGGAAAGGCAGTAATGGGTTACAACCTCAAAAACGACAGAATGATCTCAGTGCGTATCCAGGGCAAACCATTCAACATCACAGTAATCCAAGTCTATGCCCCAACCACTGATGCCAAAGAAGCTGAAGTTGACCAGTTCTATGAAGACCTACAACACCTTCTAGAACTAGCACCAAAAAAAGATGTCCTTTTCATCATAGGGGATTGGAATGCTAAAGTAGGAAGTCAAGGAGTAATCGGAATAACAGGCAAGTTTGGCCTTGGAGTACAAAATGAAGCAGGGCAAAGGCTAATAGAGTTCTGTCAAGAGAACAAACTAGTCATAGCAAACACTCTTTTCCAACAACACAAGAGACGACTCTACACATGGACATCACCAGACGGTCAATACCGAAACCAGATTGATTATATACTTTGCAGTCAAAGATGGAGAAGCTCTATACAGACAGCAAAAACAAGACCAGGAGCTGACTGTGGCTCAGATCATGAGCTTCTTACTGCAAAATTTAGGCTTAAATTGAAGAACGTAGGGAAAACCACTAGACCACTCAGGTATGACTTAGATCATGTTCCTTATGAGTATACAGTGAAGGTGATGAATAGATTTAGAGGATTAGATTTGGTAGACAGAGTGCCTGAAGAACTATGGACGGAGGTCCGTAACATTGTACAGGAGGCAGCAACTAAAACCATCCCAAAGAAAAAGAAATGCAAGAAAGCAAAATGGCTATCTGATGAGGCTTTACAAATAGCTGTGGAAAGAAGGAATGCGAAAAGCAAGGGTGAAAGGGAAAGATATAAGCAACTGAATGCAGATTTCCAGAGAACAGCAAGAAGAGATAAAAAGGCCTTCTTAAATGAACAATGCAAAGAAATCGAGGAAAACAATAGAATGGGAAAGACTAGAGATCTCTTCAAGAAAATTGGAGATATCAAAGGAACGTTTAGTGCAAAGATGGGCATGATAAAGGACAAAAAAGGCAGGGACCTAACAGAAGCAGAAGAGATTAAAAAGAGGTGGCAAGAATACACAGAAGAACTATACAAGAAAGATCTTAATGTCCCTGATGTCCATACTGGTGTGGTCACTGACCTTGAGCCGGACATCCTAGAGAGTGAAGTCAAGTGGGCCTTAGGAAGCATTGCTAACAACAAAGCTAGTGGAGATGACAGTATTCCAGCTGAGTTATTTAAAATACTAAAAGACGATGCTGTTAAAGTGCTGCACTCAATATGCCAGCAAGTTTGGAAAACGCAACAGTGGCCACAGGATTGGAAAAGGTCAGTTTACATTCCAATTCCAAAGAAGGGCAGTGCCAAAGAATGCTCAAACTATCGCACAATTGCACTCATTTCACATGCTAGCAAGGTTATGCTCAAAATCCTACAAGCTAGGCTTCAGCAGTACGTGAACCAAGAACTACCGGATGTACAAGCTGGGTTTCGAAGAGGCAGAGGAACTAGAGATCAAATTGCCAACATTCGCTGGATCATGGAGAAAGCACGAGAGTTCCAGAAAAACATCTACTTCTGCTTCATTGACTATGCAAAAGCCTTTGATTGTGTGGATCACAACAAACTGTGGCAAATTCTTAAAGAGATGGGGGTACCAGACCACCTTACCTGTCTCCTGAGAAATCTGTACGCGGGCCAAGAAGCAACAGTTAGAACCGGTCATGGAACAACCGATTGGTTCAAAATAGGGAAAGGAGTACGACAAGGCTGTATACTGTCACCCTGCTTATTTAACCTATATGCAGAGTACGTCATGAGAAATGCCAGGCTGGAAGAATCAAAAGCTGGAATAAAGATTGCAGGGAGAAATATCAACAACCTCAGATATGCAGATGATACCACCCTAATGGCAGAAAGTGAAGAAGAACTAAAGAGCCTCTTGATGAGGGTGAAAGAGGAGAGTGCAAAAGCTGGCTTGAAACTCAACATTAAAAAAACTAAGATCATGGCATCTGGGCCCATCAATTCCTGGCAAATAGAAGGGGTAGAAATGGGAGCAGTAACAGACTTCATTTATTTGGGCTCGAAGATCACCGCAGATGGAGACTGCAGCCATGAAATTAAGAGACGCTTGCTCCTTGGGAGGAAAGCTATGGCAAACCTAGATAGCATATTAAAAAGCAGAGATGTCACCTTGCCGACAAAGATCCGCATAGTCAAAGCTATGGTTTTTCCAGTAGTAATGTATGGCTGTGAGAGCTGGACCATAAAGAAGGCTGAGCGCCGAAGAATTGATGCCTTTGAACTGTGGTGCTGGAGAAGACTCTTAAGAGTCCCCTGGACTGCTAGGAGGTCAAACCAGTCAATCTTAAAGGAAATCAACCCTGATTGCTCATTGGAAGGATTGATAATGAAGCTCAAGCTCAGATACTTTGGTCACCTAATGCGAAGAGAGGACTCTTTGGAAAAGACTCTGATGCTGGGAAAGATTGAAGGCAAAAGGAGAAGAGGACGGCAGAGGATGAGATGGTTAGATAGCATCACTGAAGCAATGAGCATGAAATTGAGCAAACTCAGGGAGGCAGTGAAGGACAGGAAGGCCTGGCGCAATATGGTTCATGGGGTCACGAAGAGTCGGACACGACTTAACGACTGAACAACAACAACATAATTAAACAAACCAGCCACTGTGTGTATGTATGAGTGGAATGGGTTTGTGTGAGCAGATTGAGAATATGTGGATGGATAAGAGGTCCTGATAAATGATTTTGTAATTAGTTCTGCATATGACTTTATACAACACATTTTTAGCTCTGGCTCCATTCACTGCATTGATGCAGACTTTTTAAAATTCATAGAATTGTGGAGTTAGAAGGAATCTTCTTCCTGTTGAAGGACATCTTGTTCCTTTCAGCCCAGTCTTCCAGATTAGATTGCAATCTCATTCTGTTAGCTTGGGTGTTGGCCAAACCTCCCAATTTTATGTCTGCAAATTTGACAAGCAGTCCATCAACCCTCATTACCCAAGTTATTAAGAAAAAATGTTGTATAACACTGGCCACAGGGCAGACTCCTCTGGATACTGTTCTCCAACTCAGTGTAGAAACATTAATGACAACCCTTTGAGTGTACTGTAGTTAGCCAATCACTTGTCAATCCCCCTTACTGTAGTGCTGTCCAAACCATACAGTAACAAGTTATCAATGAGAATATAATTGACAATATCAAAAACGTTACTGAAATTGAGGTAGATTATAGCCACAGCTTTCCCTTTCTTTGCTAAAGTAGTTTCATTTTAAAGGAGCTGCAATTTGTCTTATATGAGCTATTTTTGATAAATCCTTGCTGACTCTTAGCAATCAGGCACTTAGATGCTTACCATGGCCTGGTTTGTTGCCTGTTCTAACAATTTTCTAGTTAATGTTAGGTTCACTGGTCAGTAATTACCCTCCCCCTCATTTCTTAAAGAGGGGGACCACACTTATTCTTCTCCAGTTCTCCAGCATCTCTGGTTACTCACAAAGCAATGCTGCTTTTGAGCTACCTCAACCATCATATAGACTTTCTTACAGCCAGTTTACTTGATTACCTCAATTTATGGGAACTGGGGGAAAAAAAACCCTAGAAGGTGGTAAATGGCAAATCACTTCCATTTTCTGCCAAGAAAAGTACAAGGTCATATCCATGAGGCCACCAGCAACTGAGCTTTACTTGTAAGAGACTTTATGGAGATAACTTCAACTCATTTGGTGAGCAAACTGACCACAGCATCTCCTCACTTTGGAGGTTAGATCACTTTCAGCATCTCACAGTAAGAGCCTACCCCACCTACTAAAGGGACTGATTTAAAGCACTCTTATCTTCATTAAAAGTAAATCTTCCATTACTGAAAGTAATCATTCCAAATTTGAGATAACACTTACCTGACATCCTATGAGCTTGTGATACACTGAAGTCCTGATAAGGGGGTTTATAAAAAGGGGGAGAGTATACAACTTTTGGATTATTTGCAGAGTTGCCAGAGGACAGTGGTAGATCCTGCTGTTGTTGCTGCATCATACGCACTGGCTGGCCTGAGCATCTTTGTAGGTTACAAAGAAACTTATCTACAATTAAAAAGAAAAAACTGGCTTTTAAAAAGATGAGGTATATACTATTAGAAACAAAATGCTTCACATATCCCTAATTTATATTTTGCCTGGAAAGGTATTTGTGTGTGGTGGTGGTGGGGTAGATAGAGGTCCCATGTTTTTGTAAGGCAACTTTAAAAATGATGAATTATTCTCAGTAGATACTTTCCAGACTGCAAACATCTGCAGAAGAAAATTACTTTAAGCAGCCACTAGAATCAGTTTAATGGTGAGCATCAGTACATAATAAGATGTTAAGATACAAAGATTTCTCAAGGTTAGAACTAGTTCATGCATGCATGGTTTATTATCCATGTGATGGGCAATTATGGGGGATGGAGCTATGTGTATGCATGAATAGATTAGATATTAACAGTGTATTCATGCACGCAATTTTCATTCATATATAATATAGAGATATTCTTACTCTTGGCCAAAAGTCATTGAAGGGTAGCTGCAAAACTTATTTGTATTTTGACAGCTGGGCACTGACCTTGTGAATATATGATACTGAAAAGTATTGTGAGACAAATGATAAGGCAGGATCTGCAATGATGGCTTGTTCATACAGGCAACTCAAATTATCTGGTAATTACAAAGCAAGAGCTTGTTGAATCAGACTGAAGACCTAACCTAGTCCAGCATTTTGTTTTCACAATGATTATTTAGATATCTCTGGAAGGCCCACAGGTAGGACATAAGGGTTTCTCCTGATTTTGTTACAGTATTATGACTGACATTGAAAGACATGCTGCTTCTGATCCTAGAGGAGGTATGTAGCCAACAAGTATGAGTAATGGCCATAATGCATTTGTTTAAGTTTTTTTAAAGACATTTAAATTAGGAATTCACATCATATCCCATGATATCCAACAACATATTTTAACCACGAGTTGTGTGAATAAGTTTTTTTTTAATGTCCATCCAGAATTTCATACCATTCAGCTTCGCTAGATGACTCCTGGTTCTGAATAACAAGAACCACTGTGGGATACTGTCATTTGGCCTGCCTGCAGAATTCTTAAAAGTTCTGCTGGATAAGTCCAATGAACAGTCTTACAGCTGAAACTCAAAAAATTAGAATATCGTGCAAATGTTCATTTATGTCAGTATGGCAACTCAAAAGGTAAAACCAATATATGAGATAGACGCATTACATGCAAAGCGAGATATGTCAAGCCTTACTTTGGTATAATTGTGATGATTATGGCGTACAGCTTATGAAAACCCCAAATTCACAATCTCAGAAAATTAGAATACTGTGAAAAGGTTCAATATTCTAGGCTCAAAGTGTCCCACTCTAATCAGCTAATGAATCCATAACACCTGCAAAGGGTTCCTGAGCCTTTAAAGGGTCTCTCAGGCTGGTTCAGTAGGAATCACAAGCATGGGAAAGACTGCTGACCTGACAGTTGTGCAGAAAACCATCATTAACACCCTCCATAAGGAGGGAAAGCCCCAAAAGGTAATTGCAAAAGAAGTTGGATGTTCCCAAAGTGCTGTATCAAAGCACATAAATACAAGGTTATGTGGAAGGGAAAGTGTGGTAGAAAAAGGTGCACAAGCAGCAGGGATGACCGCAGCCTGGAGAGGATTGTCAGGAAAAGGCCATTCAAAAGTGTTGGGGACTTTCACAAGGAGTGGACTGAGGCTGGAGTTAGTGCATCAAGAGCCACCACACACAGACAGATCCTGGACATGGGCTTCAAATGTCGTATTCCTCTTGTCAAGCCGCTCCTGAACAACAAACAATGTCAGAAGCATCTTACCTGGGCTACAGAAAAAAAGAACTGGTCTGTTGCCCAGTGGTCCAAAGTCCTCTTTTCTGATGAGAGCAACTTTTGCATCTCATTTGGGAACCAAGGACCCAGAGTCTGGAGGAAGAATGGAGAGGCACGCAATGCACGATGCTTGAAGTCCAGTGTGAAGTTTCCACAGTCTGTGTTGATCTGGGGAGCCATGTCATCTGCTGGTGTTGGTCCACTGTGCTTCATTAAGTCCAGGGTCAACGCAGCCTCTACCAGGAGATTTTGGAGCACTTCATGCTTCCTTCCGCAGACGAGCTTTATGGGGATGCTGACTTCATTTTCCAGCAGGACTTGGCACCTGCCCACACTGCCAAAAGTACCAAAACCTGGTTCAGTGACCATGGGATTACTGTGCTTGATTGGCCAGCAAACTCGCCTGACCTGAACCCCATAGAGAATCTATGGGGCATTGCCAAGAGAAAGATGAGGGACATGAGATCGAACAATGCAGCGGAGCTGAAGGCCGCTATTGAAGCATCCTGGTCTTCCATAACACCACAGCAGTGCCACAGGCTGATAGCATCCATGCCACACCGCATTGCGGCAGTCATTGCTGCAAAAGGGGCCCAAACCAAGTACTGAGTACATATGCATGCTTCTACTTTGCAGAGGTCCGATATTGTTCTATTTCCAATCCTTGTGTTATTGATGTCATGTAATATTCTAATTTTCTGAGATTGTGAATTTGGGGTTTTCATAAGCTGTACGCCATAATCATCACAATTATACCAAAGTAAGGCTTGAAATATCTCGCTTTGCATGTAATGCGTCTATCTCATATATTGGTTTCACCTTTTGAGTTGCCATACTGACATAAATGAACATTTGCACGATATTCTAATTTTTCAAGTTTCACCTGTATTTAGTGTCATTTCATAGTGGCCAGATAGATACTTCTATCTGGCCACTGTGTGAAATGACAGTAAATAAGATTGTCCATTGGTCTTATCCAGCAGAACTTTTAAGAATGATGAAGCAGAGCATGGACAAGGGAGCACAGAATTGGTAAATATAAAAGGCAAATGCAGGGCGTTTACCTAGCTCTTTTATACAGTTTTTGCAATTCTGCCCAAAGCCACCAAAAGGTGACATATCACACCAGTTGATGTATTCCCATTTGGCCATATACACTACCAAGTTTTGAAGATTCTTACCATTAAGGACACTTGTGCTGAGTGACTTCTTTTCTGAAAGCAATGCACAGTTTTCACTTCTGAGAAGTTTCATTCTTTTCAACATTAAGTGAGTTGGATTAAGGCCAGACATGTCATCTTGTGTCTACAGGTAAGGTAAAACATGAAGACGTAAACTACTCAAGGAATGATCCTTGTACAGTCTTCTATTTTAAAAACCATGAAAGGCAAAATATAGTCATCAGTCACAATAGATTTACCCCATTCAGGTGTTGAAATGTTTGGTCTTCATAATCTAACTGCCGCTTCAACTTGAAACTGTTGGCGAGAGCTATCCGGGCTGGGTTTATATCTATGCCTCGCTGTCCAAAACTCTCCAGTGATCTATCAAAACAAACCATTGTTTTTTATTGAAACAAGGTTTATTTTAACCCAGAGAAACATGACATGTTGGTCTGCAGAAATCTGTTCTTTTTCAGATCTGTTGTTGCTGTATCAATAGCTAAAACAGAGGCTTGCAAGAATATTTTTACTGAGAGAAAAGTGACTGGTAGTTGAGAATAGCGGTGAGACTCACAATTGGTACAATAATAAGCATTAATAAGGCACTCTGTTAATAAAAATTGAAACACTATTTCTGTTTCTGTAAAATCTCCTATCAGAAAGCTGAAATGGAAAGAACAGAGTGAACTGTGCAAATTGATAGTAACAATTTATTTAACCATTGCTCAACATCTGTTTTCTGCAGTTAGTTTCTATTGCCTAAGCACTGTTGACTCTATGGTGTTGGCAAATCACTGACTTACACCACAGGCATTCACTCATTGATATCTGAAGTCAACAATAGCAGTTTGTTTTTCCCTAAAGTTAATAGATTGTGCAAAGATAAATGGTGGCTTGAGAGTTGCTTTTTCATCTCACATCCCTCATGGATAAAGCCAGTCATATGGATCCCTTCCCTATTGGTTGGACCAGCCATTTATTATTTTAATTGTGACTCTGTCAGATTTATATATCGTCTTTGGTCAAGGCAGCATACTCAAAATTCTTTCTCCCATTTTTTTCTATAACAACAATATTGTGGAAGCAGGTTAATCTAAGAAAAAGTGATTAGCTCAAAGTAACCCAGTACTACTAGTAACCTAAGTCTCTTCAGTCCTACTCCAACTCCTTAACCACTACACCACCCTGGCTCTGTCCTATCCAATGTTACAGTAGAGTATAGGAAGAAGCCTGGGAAAGTAGCCCCCCCAAACCAAGGATACTCAGTTTCCTTCGCGTCTTGAGGGCCTCACTCCAAAAGATGACAAGACACAGGTGGATTTGGAATTCTTCTCAGGTACACAAACTGGGTGAGATTCCCTTCATATAGTCTGCAAGGCTCCTGGGAGGCACAGAAAGGATGCTGGGGGTTGTGTGGCAACAGGGATTGCATTTTTTGTACTCCTGCCCTACTCTGCTACACTGAGGGGAAGGACTTCATATTTCAGATGGTTTGAAGATAGGAATGTGTGATAAGCTGCTCCCAAACCAAGAGAGGACTTCAGGTGGATTTGTGGATAAATACTTTGGGGTACAGCCTCATTTTTCCCTTCCCCACAATGCCCTTGATATCCACACTAGATTATCATCTATCATTATTTCCAGGGAACTAGCAGTCCTCTTCCCCCTTTGAAAGTAAGTGGGTTTGTTAAAAGATAGCTAGACTTCTTAAATGCCTGGTGCAACTCTTGACCTTTAAAGAAATTTCAAAATAGTAGTAAAATTCATTAAAAGCTGTAAATCTCTCAGATCTCCACCCACCTGTCTAATAGTCAAACAACATTCATCATTTCTCCAGTTTTCCCCTTTTCCATTTTGGTTGGAAAGATGGCCCTGATGAAGGAGGTGGAATCATTGTTCAGCTGTAGTGATTAGAAAATGCATTGCACGCATACTCTGTGCAAATACTGTCAGGGTATGTGTACGTTTTTTTAAAAAGTGTCTCTTTTTTTTAAATGAAGAGATATGATGATTAGGTGCCATCAAGTCATTTTCAACTCCTAGCACATAATCTCTTCAATTTTAATTCTGATAACTTCTTTAAAAATAGGCATACAAAACCATGACCTTTCTCTGACCTTCTGACAGATGGTTTTGTGGCAATTTTCTATTTTTATGTGAGAACAAACTTTGCTCTAAGGTTTCTGTTTTGCAGTTAATGCATATTGTTTTCTGTTTCTTCTTTTTGATTCAACCACTTGCCACCACAAGCATGCATATATGTGGAGAATGAAAAACCTAGCCATTATGATGCTGTATTTAAACTGCTTTCATTTATTATCTTCAACATCCTTTTCTGTGTTGAGTTACCTTTTCTTATCTGTGTTCCTGCTGGGCAAATGCAGTGATGGGGGGTCTGATGCAGAGCTTATTAAAGACTTATTGCCCATTCCTCTCCATTTGGTTGGCACATACTCTAATGGTGGGTCAGGAGGCCACTGTGTATTTGGTCTCCCACCCATTGAAGACAGTGGAGTGTTGGCTTGTGCATAGTAGGGCAGCAAGAATGATGATGACTGACTCCCATGGTTGAAGAATGCCAGTGGTAGAGTCCCTTGGCCTGCTTGCATGTTTTTGTCAGATCCTGGCTGGCAATATTTCTCTAGGAGGAACTGGCTCTGGGAAGAAGGAGCAAGAGGTTGGAAGAGGCTGCTCATGTTGCTTAAGCTCTGCTGGGTAAGCTGGATACTTTCACAGAGAGGACGCTCCTCTTGACAGATAGGGCTCAGCTGGAAATCTTCCCCATCCATGGGAATATAAGGAGCCAAAGTTTCAAGATCCAGTTCATTGAAGTCACTCTGTCCAATGGAAATTAAAAGGGGTGGGGTAGTGAAGAAAAACAATTTCTACTTTAAAACTAGAAAACTAGAGTCCCTCTCTTCCCTCATATCCCAGTACAATGTCTCAGGCCCAATATGGCTTACTACACATGAGGATGTGGGTTTGCAATCCCTTTTTTAAACTAAAAATTCCCCAGCCATCTATATGTTTTAGACTACAACACTACAGCACCATGACTGAGAATGAGGATGGGAGTTGCAGTCTAGCACATCTTAAGCAACCATTGCTTACTTAGCACCTGGCAGATGTGTTAGATAAGGAGCCCCCTAGCCTGCTGAAGATGCTGGATTGAAAAGCCCAGGCTAGGGAAATTTGATTTTTTCATTATATCTATCATACATTAATTAAAATTAACCCCTACACTGCATCTGATTTCCACCCTGCACTAGCCACTCACTCTTAAGTCTGCATAGGAGGAACTGAAAGAATGTGCTCTTCTGAGTTCTGGCTTGATGCTAATTTACCCCTGGCTCCTCTTACCTGTGAACTACATTGATTCTTGGCATCTGTGTCCATGGCAAAAAGCTTCTCAATCATCTCGATCTTCAGGTCTTCATCTAAAGAAGTGTAATAATCTCCTGGGCTACTTGGCTTTAGGATGAAATGAGAAAACAGATTATCAACACGTATACAAATAGTCATAATGCAGTTAGCTGTATAGAATTAAACATTAGACAGGGAAGTCTTGGCCAAAATGGATTCTTCCCTGAAACTGATTCCTTTTCTTGGCAGTGCTGAGTGCCACCTCTAAAAATGTTTCAGGTGGTCTCCCAATACTCAGGGGCATATTCAGGAGACACAGGGGCTACAGGATAAGAAAAAATTCCCCCTTGCAGTGCTAGTAGCCTATTGCTGGAAAAAGAATGATCACTAGGTTACAATCCAAGAAGCCTGGGCTTTGTTAAAGAAGAGTATACAATTGAAAAAAAAATCAGGAAATGATGGATATATATGTTTTCCTGCTGGCTGACGTTTGTGAAATACAGTGCAGTTATAGACATACTTCAATGCCATAAACTTAGCAAAAGTATTAAATTACAGTATCTTTTTAGGCAACAGAGTAGGTCCAGTCTTTTCCTTGCTTCAAAGGAACTTATTGCTAGATAAGTGTACTTAGGACTGCAGTCCTTACATACAGACCAATGACTAAAACAAAACATTAAAACATTAAGTTACTCAAATGGACCTAGCAGTGATCGAAACAATGGAGACTTTTTTGGAAGGAGAGAAGAACAAATGTGGTTATGACTCCTGAAAAGAGAGAGAACACACAGAGCCTGAGCAGCCAGAACTGATTCTTGTAGGGTGCATGGATCTAATTCTATAAAGTAGATTTGTTCCCCCATAGTTCTGACAATGGGTTCATCGTTCTTCTACCACTGAATTCAGTATTAGCAAACAGGGCTGTAGTCAAAATGAGACCACTGCAATAAAGGGATGGTATCAGGGAAACCTCCAGGTCTACTGAATCATAAATAAACTTTAGGAATAAATTCCTAGGGTGCAATCCCCTTCAAACAACCCATTTAAGTTTTAAGTGTGCTGAATGGCCAGGAAAAAAAACCCTGAGTGTTTATTTGGTAGGTTAGGGGTAGAGATAAGGAGCAGGGAAAACAGTGTCCTAGAAGAACTAGCTTGTTGCTGAAATCTTAAGCAGGAGCACCTCACAGTGCAATGTTTGGTTGCACACTCTACTTATGCATATATAAACTCAACATCAAGGATAGCCAATTGCCCCTGCACATGTTCCTGGTTTACCACAGTTTAACATATGGAGCAAAAGAAGAATCACTGTCTTGATACTCCTATTTCTGAGGACTTGTGGCTGCAAAGCTATGCTTTGCTTCTCACTCAAAATATGGTGCAAGAATGATGGCAGAAACAGGACACTGAATTGTGCTTCTTTTTCTCCCTCCGCTGATTCAGGGATCAGGGCTGATTTAGCTAAAACTCCAGTGGGTGAGATAACTGTAAACTGGGTTCTACCCCAGTAGATCCCCACTGCTTTCTGACTTTAAAGATTGATATGTAATCACATGAGTTAACTGGAGGTCATTGCATTTCTGTATGGAGCAATTCTTTCCTGATCTTGCTTTTGTATTTACTGGTGACTTTCCATGTTAATCTCTTAAGGTCTGGGAATGGCTGCTCCCCTCCAAGCTGCAAGAGGGGGGTGACTGATGCATCCTCTAAGCATGCCATTCCCTTCCCCTCTTTTTCATGTTCTGAGTGAAGTAAGATTCTGCCAAACTAATCTCAGCCACCATCAGCCTTTGGCTTCAGTAGATAAAGGCAGCTAGAAGTAATTCCTTTTTTAACTTCTTGTACTGTAACTGCAGTTGGTGCTGGTGAAAAAAAAAACCATACGTCAAAGCTGGCAGTGCTGCCAGTCTTCAATGCAAAGGCCTTTCTTACGGTGGAACAGCTGCTGTTGCTGCTTGCACTGGGGGTACTGCTGCCAGGTGCAACTTGAGGCAAGGTAAATGATGGCACACTCAGCTTTTCAGTCTGGGATGTCTGGTTCTGCCCTTCTGGAGGCCACCGAGTGTTTGGAGTCATCACAGCTTTGTTGTAGGTAGAGATTTCCTCAAACTTTTGTGTTCCTGAAATTGAGGCAAGCAAGGTCAGTTCACATGCCGGTCACAGATGCTGGCGAAATATTAGGAACCAAAACTTCCAGAACACGGCCACACAGCCCGGAAGACCCACATCAGCCAAGGTCAATTCATCCTTGGAACTTACAATCCTAGGACTTTTTTAAGAAAAAGAAAACAAACAAACAAATAGGGAAGGCTGTCTGCATTCCAAGAAAGTAGGTGAAGGAAGAGCTCCAAAAGACACTTGCAAAACTGGAACTAGCAGGTACACAACAATACATTCACATGCATAACGTAGACAAACAAATATCTTCCCATTCCCAACACACGTAGACAAACAAATATCTTCCCATTCTTAGAGAGGCAGGCAGCCTGATTCAGGATTCCAACCTTGGAGTGTTTCTCTATGGTACTCTAACCTCCAACCATTTCAAACCTCCATGCTGAACTCCAACATGTTCTAACTTGTGCAGCTGCATATTAAGCTGGTGTTTTTTGGCCCTACAGCATGTGGGGGAAGAGACTGAGGAAGACTTAAAGACAGAAGCTGCTGAGATACTCTCACCTTTCCCACCCTAGAACAGCTCTATCTCATCAGATCACTGTGAGACAATTAGAAAGATCATGGCCAAGTAAGAGGGAAGAAAGTTTGGGGGAAATACCTAGCGAGAAGGAGGGAGGGAGTCAGATTAATATCAGGGACTCTTATCTGAACTGAACTACAATGGCTCCCATCTCTGATTTAGATTATTGACCATACTTTTATGGTCAATAAAAGTAGAGAACCAAACAGACCTCTCTGTATTTGTTAAAACAAAGAGTACCTTGTATTTATTTTTATTATTTTTATTATTAGAGGTGGCTTGAATGTCATTGTGTTTATCTAATACTTTGTGGGAGATGCTACAATCTACCAGATCTCTGGTGGTTAACTACTGAACAAATGCAAAATGATGTTCACCACCTAGTCTTCCCAAAATATTACTAACCAAAGTCAAGAGAAATAATTGCATCGCCTGGTGTTGGTGCCAGCTGGGCAAGTTCTTCTGGTTCTTCCTTTAGCTTGGTGAATAAGAAGTCACTCTTATCGGTCACTGGGACTCCATGGTCAAACATGGAGTTCATGGCCATCATATGAGGCTTAAAAAGCGATTCTGTCTGATCCATGGAGAATACAATGTCGTTGTTCTCTATTTCACTAACAAGATAAATTAAAATGTTAGATATTTTGTATTATGCAAGACAGTATTCATGTAAATGTAAAAGATAGCAATAAGAGATGTAATTTTAACCAACTCTGGCTTCTAATTTGGAGTGCATAGAAATTTTCTGTGGAATAAATGCACTGTATCTAATTCTATCCTGGTTGCTTTCTTCACCAATTTATTACATTAAATCTATAAAACTTTAATATAAAATTTCACAATGGGCTCAACGAGGACTGTGGTCATATCTCCACTTGCACCTGACAATGGCACAAAGATGCCCTAGCAACATCTTTTTTCTGTCATGCCCTAATAATGTTGCCTTCCTCCCATCCTTAGCTGTTTAGTTGTTCAAATAGCCTTTATCCTCCTTATTCCAATGCTTACAAGGGCAGCCTCAAGGTGTGTAAAATCCGTTAGGCTTTGTTGCTCATGACCCCGAAGGGAAGTCAGGTGACTGGCTATAACTGGGAACAGAGGTAGAATTGGGACTGGCAAAGGGGACAGCCAATTTCATCCCGATATAGTTTTCTGTTGACTCAAGAATGGGTGGATTATGCAGTGTAACTTGGAAGTAGGAAAATTCAGAAACAGGAAATAGAGGCCCAGATTTCTTTATTTCCCACTTTAATATCAAGCAACAGCATGGACATAAAAATGGGGATTTGTGCCTCCTGGCAGGAACGGTAAGTGATAGGTAAAGCTACAATGGAAGATCTGGGGACAACGACAGTAGATATTGTTGGCCTACAATTATCTTTAGTGCTGATTGGAACTAATGGGAATTAAAGCTCCAGAAGAATCTATAGGGCTTCAGTTTCCCCATTCCACACTTGCCCTGTATTTGAGGAATTTGCATTCCACGGCTCTGTAAACAGGGAATGCCTCCCACAGAAACATGCGAGACTGCTCAGGCTGTATTGCTTCTCCAACAATTCTCATTCACCTAGCATTCTTCAGGATTTCAGCTGTCTTACCTTAGAACATAGTTAACACAAATTATGCACTGAGGCTGCAAATTCCGAGTATTGTAGATGACTGTTCCTTGGGTCTCAAGCCACACGTATCCACCGTGCTTGGCAAGCATGCGGTACTGCCCTGTAACCACTTGACCTTTTGCACATACTGGAGTTAGAGAAGGAAAGGGAAACATGAAAAGAGGAGAAATTGCATATCAATATCATGTTAGACACAGAATGCACTAAGCCTAACTGCTACAAATACTGTTTTTCAGTGGCAAGTATTACAGCATCTTGCTAAAAGCATCAGAAGCTTGTGGCACAATAGATCTGTTAGTCTAAAGCAGTGTTTTTCAACCTTGGCAACTTTAAGATGTGTGGACTTCAATTCCCAGAATTCCCCAGCCATTCTGGGAATTGAAGTCCACATATCTTAAAGTTGCCAAGGTTGAGAAACACTGGTCTAAAGTCTTAATTCACTTAGAAGATGTGTGGACTTCAACTTCCAGAATTCCCCAGCCAGTGTATGGGTCCACTTTAGCTCTTAACCCTTCCAAGCTTCTCATTGGCCTTCTTTTTCCATTGGTGTATCTTCTAAGGGAGGAGAAAACTCTGAGGAGGGAAATTAGCCATCTCCATTACTCCCATTGCCATTTCTATTCCTATCTGGCAGAAGTCAGATCTTTGATGCATGTCTGCTGTGTACTTCAGTATGATCTCTGTGGCAGTATCCCAGGGATCACAGAATTAATCTGATTTCCTCCTTGAGGTTAGAGGCCATTTCCAGCATTGGTTTCCCCGGGTTGTCACTCTCCCCATCCTTTGAAGCTGGCTTAACTGATACAGAGCAGAATTTAGGCCACATGTTGGGCTGGTTTAAGTATACTCCCCATAGTTGCAATCAGTGGTAGGCTACGCTGACTTTAAAGAACAACTACAAAAGCAAGAAAATCAGTGATTGTTGCTTCTTTGACACTTGCATTCTTGCCAGACTATCACTGGCACACTACTGGATTCCTTCGGGGAAAAAAACAAAAGGATGGGTCTGTAAGTATATATTACTAAAATTGATTTGATTTATTATTTTTGTTGTTTTAATTGTGAATTGTTTTAATTTGTGTTCATTCTAAACCACACTGGGAACTATTTTAACAGAAACTTGATGTATAAAACAACCAAGCAAATGAACGTTTTGATGCTTTGAAGAAGGAACAAAGTCCTCAGTGATCAGAAATATCCCTCTCCAATCCTGACATTATAAAGATTGCAAAATACTTGCTTGATTTAAATCCCAGCTTCCAAACTACTTTGCACAATTTTGTAAATGAAAAGTCTGAGAGGCAGTAATTCTGGGACTTGCTTCTGAGTAGATATCCATCAAATTTTATTATTATAATTCATGCCAAGGTAGTGTGATGGAGATGCTGGGGCTAGAATTAGGAAGAACCAGTTCAGGCCTGCCCTCAGCTACAGAAACTGACTAGATGTTTATGGGCCAGTCTCTCTCCCAGCCCAACCTACTTACACTGTGATTGTGGTGGGGAAAACCACAAGAATAGAGTGCTATGTATCCCATCCTGAGTTCCCATTTAGTGTAAATAGATATTACTAAGGAACTACTTAATAAATAAGACTACTATAGAAACAATAGCCTGGGACTTTTCTGAGACAGACACAGAACCAAGCAGCCTTTTTAAGATGAATAAATAACCATACTAAATCCTTTGTTTATGTATAATCTACAAAGAGCTTTTCTAATGTTTTTATTGCACCCCTTTATTGGTGAAGCTCTGCATTCAGAATAAACTTGCTGCTAAGGAGATTATATTTTGATTATTAGATTAGGGAGGTGCATGAACCAAAAAAAAAAACCCCAACAAAGATTCTGTCTGAAAACCATTTAAGCAAATGGCTTCTGCATGTCTGTGAAACATTATTACACTGGACCCTTAATAGAGAACTTGTCATTAAGGAATCATCATGTGACGTGCCTGTTACATTACTCAAATGAGGTTTAGTTCTTTCATCTTTAAAAGGAAACAAGTCACACCATGTTCTGATACAAGTTGCTGTTACAGATGTGTTAGTGGAGAATGATATTTAATGGTGGATAAATAATCCTCTCATTTTGGGCCAATTGAAGGGTGACCACTAGCTGATCACTACAAAAGAGAAAACACATAACTAAACAGATCTCCATACAATCTGCACATGCTATTATATACCTTTTTTAAAAAATCCATTCAATTGTGTCTGATTCTCGGAGACTGCATGGACAAATCCCTGCAGTTTTCTTGGTAAGGTTTTTCAGAAGTGGTTTGCCATTGCTCCTTCCTGGGGCTGAGAGAAAGTGACTGGCCCAAGGTCACCAGCTGGCTTTGTGCCTAGGTGGGTCTAGAACTCATGGTCTCCAGTTTCTAGCCTGATGCCTTAACCACTACACCAAATTGGCTCTCTCATATACCTATTTAGCCACCTTTAATAATTTGGTGTTAGCAGCAAATTTGGCCCTTTCACTGCTCACTTCTATTTTCAGATAAATTATAAATGAATTTAAAAAAAATAGCCCCAATTAATTTGCAATAAGGAGTGAGCCATGAAATGAGGTGGGTAGTGGGTGGGAACCTGGCTCTTTATTGTGAGAATTGTTGATTTATTTTTATTCCATGCTTCCTGTTCTTTGGCCAGTCATCAGACTGTAAAAAGACCTTTATTCTTATCTCAAAACTCAGGGGTGCCCACCTTGGGGGAGGGGAGTAAGGATCATACTTGGCCCTTGAATCAGGAGTCTGGGAGCACCTTTTCCAACTAACAGATTTTATTAAAAGGCCTGGAAAGTTTGCAATTCCCTTCAATAATTCATTTTAGATTATAGTTAAATGCAGACTTCATGGTTTTAATACCAGCTTTTTTTCTCTCCCCCATGCCTTTTGATTAATTTACAGTCTTTTATGGAGTTCTGATAACTTGAAAGCTTGCACATTATGAATTGGCTTACTAAGGGTACTGCCCTAACATACTGAATTTAGAAGGCTGTTTCCCGTCCCTCCTCTGATTCAAATTTTCACAATGAACTGTAGTCATAAGCAGCTGAATTTCTGGAAGAAGTCTAGCGTGTGATGCTATTGTTAAATTCAGAAGTGGTTACCATGAACCAGGAAGTAGGAATGTGCAGTAGATTAAGCCATATCTCAAATCAGGCTGATTGGAAAGATACAGGGGACAACTAAGTCAAAGCAAGGCCCCTCCAACTCTGAATTATCTAGTAGTTTCACAACAGTTCAGAGCACACAGAAGAGTAATCTACTTTAGCGTTTTGTCCTGTGTTTATGGTTTGGATCATTTGGGTGGCACATGAGGTACTACCAAGCCTATACTCCTGATGCTCTTTCTCTTTCAATATTCCAATTTCTCCAAGACTACTCTAACAACGATTTTCCAGTACTCCAATACAGTCCAATGGGAGGAGTTTAAAGGTATAGCACTTACTTTGCAACATCCCCTCCCTTCTCCTTTTACCTCAGATTAAGGAATGTGATTTTACAGTTAGAAAAATCAATTTTTTAAAGGACATTTATCATCTGCATCAATCTGAATGTTTAAGTTTATATTTCTATACAGCTACACAGGTGAACATGCAATTAAAGGATATTAAACTACAACCTCCCAGCTCAAATGACAGCGTGATCTCATACTTCCCTAATTGCTGAACTATACAGTGCTTTGTGGCTTATTTCTACCCAGAGGTTATTTCTAAACCAGTATCCCTGCACAGCTGCACATACATGCATACTTTATTGAATGTTATTTCCTAACTCAAAAGACTGCAATTCTTTTAAATGGCAAAAAACATACAGGCCAGCTTTTTTTTTCTTTTTTTAAATAAAGACTGGCAACCAAAAGGAATAACAAAATTCAGTGGGATCAGGATAGATTGAAAGTGGAAATTAAGATCAGTATTAAATACAGTTAAGATGATTCTATAGCGCTTTATCAGTGTGTATAAAAGAAAACGTCCTCTCTCCCCCCTTATTCACCACTTATTCAATAAACTGTAGATTCCTATCAACTCTGCCAAATTAAATCTTAGACTTGCATTTGATAACTACAAATGAAGTTTTTAAAGTTTGAAATGAGGTCTTCACTCACTTATTTTATTATTCTTAGTCCTTAAAACAGATTTATCTCTTAAAAAAAACCCCAACAAAATGTGGCTTATTGTCAAGTAAAAATGGCAATGTCTGGACATTGTACGAGCACTTTTGGAACTAGAATTGCCACTGAACTGTTTATGTTTGGCCTACAACAGAAGCCCCAACCCTTAGAAAATCTAAGAAATATCATGGGCATTCTCATAAAAAAAACTGCCATGACCAGTTACAAAACACCAATTTAAACAAACCAGTAAGATTGCTGCTAGTTAATTCCTTTTTGCTCCCCAAAGACTGTCAACTGCTTTAGCTTACCTTGGTGTGTGTGTGTGTGTGTGTGCAAACAGGCATATTCCATACAAAACACTGGTTGCAGTTATTTGTTATGTTTATTTTCTAGCTGGAGCCTAGAATATTCTTGTAAATAAATATGGCAACTAAGACTGGCATTTTACAGTATGCTAATATCTCATTTAATTTTTTTCAGGGACAGGAATCTAAAAAAAAACAGGTGGGGTTTGGAAATGGTGGGGCACCAGGTTTAAATGATTAGAGATATAGAAGCAATTTTCTTAATGGTAAATAAAAATGACACATAGTTGTTATACCACAAGGATATATGTAATACCTTATTTTCAGTACATAATCTTTTTCTCTACTTAGCTTAAAGCAACTATCTTATTCTTTGCTTAGCATAAACACATAATAAAACTGAGTGGCCATTCTGCAATGACAATGTATAGGCAACTAAAAATTAGCATCTATTTTTAGACCATACGTAACAAGCTACAGTACAATACAAAAGGAACTAAGAGACAAGGGGACAGACAGCAATAAAAATAGAACAAGCTGCAATCCTGTATTCACTTATCTGAGAGCAAATAAATCTTGATGAACTTGATGAGAACTACTTCTGAGTGGACATACATAAGATGGTGCAGTTAATTTTTTTGTTGTTCTAAAATGGAAGCATTAGAAAATGAAGGCATAAGAATCTATCTGGTGTGGCCGCTTGAATCACTATAGACCTCTGCAACATGGCCATGTATAGGGTGGCCTTCTGGTGCCTTGTGCAGCTCTCTGAACCTTGGCAAACAGACATCCTTCAAAGGGTTTCCAATATTTGCCTCCAGAGCACTGAGCAGGGGACTGGATTCAGTGACTTAAATGGCCTCTTCTAACGATAATGTTTCTGACAACTATATTATTCAACAGACTGGTACCCACATGTGAATTCCTCAGGTTGCTTCTCCTGTAACATGTTTTACACAACTTCTTGTTTATTTATGGTTCCATCAAACCCTTCCTTTGCCCTTCATTGGCAGAGGATTATGAATTTCCCCCCAAAAACCCACCCCCAAATCCCAACAACCTAACATGGGAAAATCCTTTCACACATTCCCTGTTAGCATTTAGAACATTTATCAAATCTCATTCTTACTTCAAGTCCATCAAGGTAGTATTTTTTTCTTATTTTCTGCTTGAGAAAAACGAACTTTCCAATTATGAGGTAAAATCAGCAATAATTCTTATGGTGCTTTAAAGACTCACAGATCTATTGCAGTATTATCCTCAGTTAGCAAGAGTATTTATGTATCTATTTTTTAATGAGATTTAGAGGCAGCCTGACCACAAAATGAACAGAGTGGCTTACTCTAGAAAATCCTACACATTCACATAAACATACTCCCTCTAACTTAAAACATAACCAATAGGGTCTCCACAAGCACCTACTGCAAGGCCCGGAAGAACAGCCAAATTTTTAAAGACTTCCCAAACATCATCAGGGTGGGAGCCAAACAGATCTCTGGCGGTATCTCATTCCAAAGGGCAGGTGTAACCACAGAGAAGGCATGCCTCTTGGGCCCTGATAGATGATACTGTTTGATCGAGGGGACCTAAAAAGAAATAACCTGGCCCTATGCTATGAATGGCTGTATATCTGCATATGTATAGGTAAGTCCGTCTGTGATAAATGACGAAACAGTTGAATGCAGTGATGGATGATGTGGCCTCAGAGTCACATGAAGCTCCCCTATCCATTTTATGCATACTCCCCACCAGGGGTTCCCTCTGATTCCACTGCCAAATTTTGCTTATAGATAAAATAGGTGTTTAACACCTAAAACTCCTCACCCTCAAATCAGAAGGAAACATTTTTATACCCCTGCCCATGTGCAAGAAGCAGCATCTGCCCACTTGCACTATCACCTGACCATTGTGACAAGGGGCATGCACAAGTTATTATATGCACATACAGCCACCAAAAAATTGGCCCTCCCAGGCTTCTATTTTCCTAAGTAATATGGTTGTCTTGTGAAAGGACTGGTTCCCATCATAAATTATTTTCCAAGCCACACAATTTACAGGGGACTGAAGACATACAGGCAGACGTCCATACATACTTCTGCAGAAACACATCTCCAACTGATCTCCCTGGAGTGCAACCTTCTGTGAAATGGGCATAAGTGGCTCATGAGTATTATCATTATCATTATCATTATCATTATTCTGCTCAAGTCATCTTTCACCCAATAATTATAGTTTTAGAGGGTAACTTACAGTTTTGATGACTTTTGGTCATACTCTCAGAATCCAGTGCATGGTAGAATTCATACGCAGAACGGCCCAGCAGTTCCTCAGGATGATATCCAACTAATTCAGTTATCCTTTACAAAATATACATATATTCATTACATACTGAATTTAAAAGAAAAAGAAATATTTAATACATTACACCTGTAGTCTGGATTTGCCAGATCTACAGAAGTGGTCATCAAGTGCTGAATAATCCAGCTAACGGCATGTAACACACATTTCATTTAAAACAAGAGCTGCTTAGTGCACCACAGTACACGTCTGTGAGGTCTGCAGTCTTAGCCTAGCATTAGTAACGGTGCCTCAATGAGCAGAATAATTCCTATGACTGGGTAAGAGAATGTTTTGTAGATTTGTACTGCATCTCTTATTTTCCATTCTAAGGACTCGCTTACTATTCAATTACATCTTGAAGTCTAGTGACAAAAAGGTGTAAATCTCCAGAGTGAGTATTCATGATTAGGAATTCAAGTCCAGACACCAAGCCACCATCAGACACATTGCCCATGACTTTTAGCACTTGATATACTCTTTCTTCTCCCTCTCCCCCTCTCACATGCAGATATAACTTTTTTCTGTTTACTTGACCATGGTGCAAGTATTGCATCTACATTACAGTTAGCTATGATTAGCTTTAATCAAAGTTTGCAAACCATCGCATGCCATTATATTAGCATTATCATTAAAGCCTACATAATAGAACTCCATGGTGAACTCCAAAGAGATATAGAATAGAGAAATTTTCAAACAAAGGAGGATCATATTCAATGTACATTTTGATCTTTATCTCTTAGCCCTAGGTAAGAAATCAAGAAATATTAATGTCTTGGGGTAACAACCACAGTTCTGATTTAACTTGAAGCAGCAGACTGGAAGAAAGCCAGGGGGTGGGGTGGAATTTAATAAAATATTGAATTAAAAATTGAACTTTTGACTTTTGTTCCTCTTTGAGATTCCATAATTTACATAGTGTTGACTTTTTCAATTGGAATTTATAGCTAGGAATTAGCTCATTGTTTTTGGTATTTCCTTTACTAAAGCAAAACATTAAACAAACAAATACTAGGCAAGATACGTACTAACATTTTGAGTCTCCAAATCTCTATGAGAGTCAGCTGCTGTACTTTATGCAATAACGTTTCCTAACATAAATTCCATGAAGATTTTCACACAGTGACTCTGTTCTTTGTGTCATCAATGTATAAATGAGTACTAGGCTACAAATCAGTGGTGCTGTGAAGATTTGGTTCAAAAATCACATACACAAATTATCTTTTATTAAATATAACACGTATCCTATATCAAAATAATTGCTGCCATTAAAAACAAAGGCTTTTTCTCCTCAACGTTTCAGGATAACCTTGTTAACATTTTGTATAGTTTTGATCATATCTAAGTCAGGCACATGAATCTTATTATCTGTATAGTGTAATTGGATAAAATCTTTTTTTAAAAAACTGTGAAATGAAAAGGCTACAATCAGGTTACTCCCTCCCCTTTGAACTGCATCACTCCTAGTTGACGTTAACCTTACAAAGTCAGGAAATAAAACCTTAGAACAAAGACGGAGTCTCCTCTGCCTGCAAGCACGTAGTTGCCATTATCCCTAATGACGGTAACACTGTATTCTCACAAGGATTCTGATTTCTGTGCTGCCCTAAAGGAGTCTGGCTTCGCTTTTTCTCCCCCTTTCCCCCCCTTTTCATGCAGTTAAAGGGCACTTCCATTCAGCCACTGGTTTTGCTCCTCCTATCCCCTATAGCAGTTTTGCACCTGTAAGAGTGTCTTACTGCTGATTTTGCAAACTGTGGTTTTGTAACTGTGGAAGGAGGAAAATAGAAAGTCCATCTAGCTGACCAATGGCAGGAGTGGAAAAATTCACTCCGAACAGCATCCCTCATGCTCATCATTTCCTCACTGCACTTGCTTTTTGGAAAGAGAAAAATACACCAGGGATTGTGCAGAGAAGATGGCCGTCCTACTGTACTGTAATTAAAGCATAGGATTTGGTGGCAGGTGCTATAATGCCTTGCTTCAATGGAGAATGGGGAAGACTCAGAAGCTGGGATTCAGGATCCAGGAACAATAGGCAACAATGAACCCTGCAACTCCAGAGGAGACTCTGCAAAGTCAGCATAAGAATTCAGTATAAGCATATCATTTAGTTGTGCTGCCTTCTAAGATATGGGTTGTAGGTTGCAACACTCTCATGGCAATTATCTCCAACAAACAGTCAATGAAACAGAGAGATATGCTTTATTTCGGTCAATGACCAGCTAGTCAGTGCAACAAACACAGGACTGGAACAACACGTTAAAGAACAAGGATAACTTACATTTCATTGTTAAATGATCATTTGGTGATTACAGTAGTCTGATTTTGCCATGGCATAATGTGTAAATTGCCATGGCATAATGTGTGAAATGACTTGAGCTGCAGCAGTTTGCTGTGGCACTTCATAATAATAACAATAACAGCAATGATTATGAAGCATGTGAGTTTCTCATTTTGATTCAGTTAACACAGGACTAACATCCAGTAATTGGAACAGAAATTACTTCTAGGTAATGCTCCTTAAGATTGCAGTTTTACTGCTATAAGCCTATTTCATTTTATATATGGTGCTATTAGTATCTACTATCCTTGCCCAACTCAGATATTGGTCATCGTAACTGAGGAATGTGGGAGATGGTAAGCTGGGAGATGCCAAGTTGAGCTAATGTAGATTTGTTTGAGATAATTACTGATTTCCCAAACACGTGCACTTTTGTATGGACAACTCTCAGGACTGTGACATACATTCAATGGGGTGTGTATTTTCCAAATCAGCCTATTACAGAGTAGCAGGGACACTAGCTTAGTTACTCATGGAGCATTTAGTGTGACTGTGCCCCTAATTTTAGAATAAGCACCATACAAGGACTTTTGAACTGGAAAACCTCAGATTTTTCTCTAGTGCTGAAAGACAACATTATGCACTTTCAGTTGTCTCATATACCACTTTATTTTCATCTTCTACCATCCTTTCGATCTGCATCAAACTTCCTCCACGTAGCATTAGCCTCTCAAACATACACACCATTGAAGCATTTCTTATAGTACATATACCCTGTGAAATGTCATGTTAATGGGATCATATGTATTCTTGGATTAGAAGATCTTTTGGACAAAGGAGGTGTTATTTCATTGCCTTTTCACCCACTCCAACTAAGACCAATGTCTGCAGGATGGCAAATAGCTGTTTAGATCCTAAATGTCAGAGCACAATGGGTATGTTCTCAAAGAGCAGGCAATGAGGAAAACAGGAAAATTCCACCCCTGATTTATATTACATTGAAATATTATCCAAGGATTATGGTTTTAAAAGAGTGACTTCTGATAACTGGATAAACTATCCATATGCTCTTGTTAATATTCAGCTCATCTTTAAGCAGCATTAACCTTGGGGCATTACTCCTTTAATTACAAACCTGAGCTTGGCTAATTTTTAGAAGTAAATATTGTAATTGGTTAATTTTCTTCTACTCCTCATAAAACATGATGTACTGAAAGTGTTTCTTTTTCAGCCTTTTGACCCACCTGGAACACTCTGCCAGAGTAGCCTAACAGACAGGTACTAGTGGAACTTTGCCTATTTCTGAAACCTACAGAACATTCAGAATCGATGCTTTTTAAAGCCTTAATGCATACAGACTGCAGGCATGGAAATTACATTAGCTTGGTCCATGTGGCACCAAGCACCAGATGTGATGATAAATGGCCTGCCAATGTCGTATCATTTACTTCATCTCTTTCAAGTGGCACATGTTTCATGAACAGATAAGAGATGCAGCAACAGACCTGAAAGAAAGTATTCAGACTTCTATGCAAAATGACAGCTCTGCATCGGCTTTATCCCCTCTACCTCCATAAGATATAGTCAAATTTACACTGACCTCTCATCTACATTTTGTACATTTCTTACCCCCCAATTCAACATCATTCATTGCCATTAAGAATTTGGAGTTGTAACATTGTGATGTCAGTAGAAGTAGAAAGGAGACAGTTTTGCATAGAGCTGTTGCTTTCTGTGACAGGCCCGCTTGATAAAAAAAATGAATCCTCTACATTGCATTTATTCTGGTGTTTTGTGGAGGTCTTTATCCTTACATTTTATGGCAATTGGTAGGCAGTCTTCCCGCCTACAATTGTTAGAGTTTAACTATACTGGTAGCAGAAACCATGGAAAATGGGAAGGCACCAAGTTATCTATAGCTATTCTATGGGATTCTCCTAATATATCCTAAGTTTATATAAAAGCCATGATCACAAAGCAGGACTTTGAGTGAAAATATGATTGGCCTTCAGGTCCAAATGATTGATAGTCCAAGGATGCATTCCTATTTATTAGTTCTTTTGGAAGAAATGCCATACTCTTCCCCTGATTAGATACACTGTTTATAACAAAACGATCTTGAATTTTATTATTATCATTATTCTGTCTCTAAACTAGAAACAATTACAACATATGTATGTTCTGTGGAAAATGGAGCTGTTTGTCAGGATTCTCCCTGGCAAGCTGGCCTGGAGGAGATTAACAGACACTCAAGAACACAAGAACTTCTGATTTATTGTAGAAAAACTAAGAAACTGTTACAGAAGAATTCTAACTGCTGTGTGTCAAACACAAGTTCTATTTATACTATAATCAGTGTCCAAATTCTTGTGTTTATCCTCTGACTCTATGAAAAGTGCTAGAAGTTATTCTACTTTAGGGAAGAGGGACTGTTTCCATCTTTTCTTTTGTTTTGGTAATAGCCAGTTCTGGTATGAGGCTGTTTGCTTTTGACCATATGAGAACTAGTACCCACATTGTCAACCCTTGGTGGCAAACAGAAGAAATGGACTGGGGAGTGTTAACTGCTCATATTCTTAGAAACAAGCAGGTCATACATATGCCTGTTTTGAAGGAGCATATACTCCTAATTTCTACTTTTTCTGTTAGTCTTATAGAATTTATCTTAAATGAACTCAAAGTAGGTCTTGAATCTACAGTGAGGCAAGAATACTAAAACCTTGTAGCTATTGTGAATGCATGAGTTTTAAGGTATTTCATTTTTAAATTTATTTTCAATATTATTTTAGGATTTTGTGAATACCATCCAAGTTTTTACGGACATCATGAAGCCCAAGAGCACTGCACTGTGACCCCTGAGTTAAATTGATTACCTGATATGGTATCATGCATATACAGGTGAAACTCGAAAAATTAGAATATTGTGCAAATGTTCATTTATGTCAGTATGGCAACTCAAAAGGTGAAACCAATATATGAGATAGACGCATTACATGCAAAGCGAGATATGTCAAGCCTTACTTTGGTATAATTGTGATGATTATGGTGTATAGCTTATGAAAACCCCAAATTCACAATCTCAGAAAATTAGAATATTACATGACATCAATAACACAAGGATTGGAAATAGAACAATATCGGACCTCTGCAAAGTATAAGCATGCATATGTACTCAGTACTTGGTTTGGGCCCCTTTTGCAGCAATGACTGCCGCAATGCGGCATGGCATGGATGCTATCAGCCTGAGGCACTGCTGTGGTGTTATGGAAGACCAGGATGCTTCAATAGCGGCCTTCAGCTCTGCTGCATTGTTCGGTCTCATGTCCCTCATCTTTCTCTTGGCAATGCCCCATAGATTCTCTATGGGGTTCAGGTCAGGTGAGTTTGCTGGCCAATCAAGCGCAGTAATCCCATGGTCACCGAACCAGGTTTTGGTACTTTTGGCAGTGTGGGCAGGTGCCAGGTCCTGCTGGAAAATGAAGTCAGCATCCCCATAAAGCTTGTCTGCGGAAGGAAGCATGAAGTGCTCCAAAATCTCCTGGTAGACGGCTGCGTTGACCCTGGACTTAATGAAGCACAGTGGACCAACACCAGCAGATGACATGGCTCCCCAAATCAACACAGACTGTGGAAACTTCACCCTGGACTTCAAGCATCGTGCATTGCGTGCCTCTCCATTCTTCCTCCAGACTCTGGGTCCTTGGTTCCCAAATGAGATGCAAAAGTTGCTCTCATCAGAAAAGAGGACTTTGGACCACTGGGCAACAGACCAGTTCTTTTTTTCTGTAGCCCAGGTAAGATGCTTCTGACATTGTTTGTTGTTCAGGAGCGGCATGACAAGAGGAATACGACATTTGAAGCCCATGTCCAGGATCCGTCTGTGTGTGGTGGCTCTTGATGCACTAACTCCAGCCTCAGTCCACTCCTTGTAAAGTCCCCAACACTTTTGAATGGCCTTTTCCTGACAATCCTCTCCAGGCTGCGGTCATCCCTGCTGCTTGTGCACCTTTTTCTACCACACTTTTCCCTTCCACATAACCTTCTATTGATATGCTTTGATATAGCACTTTGGGAACATCCAACTTCTTTTGCAATTACCTTTTGGGGCTTTCCCTCCTTATGGAGGGTGTCAATGATGGTTTTCTGCACAACTGTCAGGTCAGCAGTCTTTCCCATGCTTGTGATTCCTACTGAACCAGCCTGAGAGACCCTTTAAAGGCTCAGGAACCCTTTGCAGGTGTTATGGATTCATTAGCTGATTAGAGGGGGACACTTTGAGCCTAGAATATTGAACCTTTTCACACTATTCTAATTTTCTGAGATTGTGAATTTGGGGTTTTCATAAGCTGTACGCCATAATCATCACAATTATACCAAAGTCAGGCTTGACATATCTCGCTTTGCATGTAATGCGTCTATCTCATATATTGGTTTCACCTTTTGAGTTGCCATACTGACATAAATGAACATTTCCACGATATTCTAATTTTTCGAGTTTCACCTGTACATCATGTATGTTTCTGTGAAAGACACCTTCCCCAATTTTTACAGTCTGCTTTAGTTACACAATACAAAACACAGTTTGCTTTGAAAGGAAAAAGAAATGAAGCCCATACATACTAATTTTTGTTTTATGAATACACTGTAACATGAACTAACTAGTTCTGGAAGTAGTCATAGTTCAACTAAAGCACCATAAAAGTATCTCTTTTACAAACTGTAGTATGAAGTAGCTTGGTTTCTTTTTTTAAAAAAATGTGGCTTAGATAGCATTCTTGCAGGAACTTGCTATATTTTCTAGTTTTTATATTTTAATGTCAAAAAGGTACATAAACCACTAGAGACAGCAGTGTCAGATTTGAAAGGCAACCTGAACTTCTTTCAGCAACTAACAGATGATGATGATGATGATGATGATGATGATGATGATTTAATATAGCCATCTACTCCAGTGGACTCTGGGCAACTTACAAAATATAATGCTAATTAAAACAATTAAAACCATAAACAAAACAAAACAAAACATGACAGCCCAGACTAAAAATAACTATTAAAACCAAGCATGACAGCACCAGCCTCCCAACACATTAATCCCAGGCCTGGGACCAAAGCCAGGTTTTAAGGGCTTTTTGGCATCCCTGGAGAGAGGGTGATGTCCATATCTCTGTACAGGGTGGGGGCAGGGGAAACAGGCCAATAGAAGGGCATCTGACTTGCCCAGACCTTTATCTTGGGAAAGCTTTCCTTTAGAACAGTGTTTCTCAGCCTCAGCAACTTTAAGATGTATGGACTTCAACTCCCAGAATTTCCCAGCCAGTATGAATGCATTCTGGGAGTTGAAGTCCATACATCTTAAAGCTGCTGAGGCTGAGAAACACTGCTCTAGAAGGACTCCAGCCCATGGATGAGGAGCCACATTGTTGAAGTCAGTAGCTAATGAACAGGGGTTCTGCTGCAATTCTCTTCTTCCAAGCCATTTTCTTCCCACTGTGGCAAATATGATCCTGGGATTACCAATGGGAAAGAACCAACTGGCAGAAGGAATAGCAGCATGGAAGCAGCCAGTTAGTGATGTCTCTTGCCACTGTCCTTGAAATCATCCCTGCACTTTGCTTTCTAGATATTGTTCAGCAATCTAACCATAGCTAGAGCAATAATAATAATAACAACAACACACCATCAAACAACAACATCTGCCTATCTCAGATCCTTGGGAAGGACTCGATAGGTGGGTAAAAATGCCAAATCCAGTCTAAGCATCTGGCTGACTGTGCGACCAACCATCATCATCATCATCATCATCATCATCATCATCATCATCACTGTGGCAAAAGAAAGCAAAGGTAGAACCAATAGTAATAGGAGCCTTGGGTGCAATCCCAAAACATATGGAGTACCACTTGAACCCCATCGGCATTGACAAAATCACCATCAGTCAGTTGCAAAAGGCAGCTTTACTTGGAACAGCTTCCATCCTGTGACAATACCTTTAACACCATCAAAGAACATCTGCCTATCCCAGGTCCTTGGGAAGGACTTGATAGATGGATAAAAATGCCAAATTCAGTCTAAACGTCTGACTGACTGTGTGATCAACAATAATATATTAAATTTATATGCTGCCCAACTCCAAGAGACTGGGCAGTAAAATGTATTAGGGCTGAGAAAGTCCTGTCTGAAGCCCTGGATAAGCAACTCTTTTGATGCTGTATAGTAAAAGAAAGAAATGTACTAATTTAAAAAGCTTTGGATCACTGCCTTCTTTTTTGTAGGTTTGCTGTTTATTTAATTACTGCCGGTTGCAACCAATACAGATTTATTAGAGCTTGTGGCAGAGTTAGAGAGGTGATGACATGCAGTTACCCAAACTGACCTGCATGGATGAAGATGGCTTAGCCATTATCAGTCATAACCATGCTGACATCATGATAATTCTTTCTCCATTGGTTTTAATACACACAATGTACAAATCTTATGAAAATATTCCCTGCTATTTGGGAAGCTACAGTCTTGAAAGGAAGTCATGTGGGATTATTTAAGCTTCCTCTTTCTAACTAATTTTTCTGTTCAAGATTTCCCACTGTTTTTATTTAAGGGGTAAGATGGCCCAAAGCATCCTCTCTCTCAGCTCAAGACTGCAGCCTTCCCTTCTTGTTTAGATTTTGTTGCTTAAAAAAAAAATAGACAACCACATGAGACATACATATGGGATTACATGTAACATATACCTTCACTTTAGCTTTGTTGTAGTTTCTGCAAGAAATCTAAAATGCCTAATAATACTTCATTTTCTTCCTTCAGAAAAATATAATTGCACCATCTCAAGGCCATATAAGCCCATACTTAAGGGGGAAAAAAGCTAAACATCACAAAGGTTATCACTGACTCAAGGAATTTCTTGCAATGATTTCCAAGGTGGCATTTCCTGATTTGCAATAATAACCTACAAAGCTCCATGTACATATACAAGGAAACACAGCCTTCTAGAGCAATCTCATTCTTCCTTTTAGCTATGCTCACAAACTTAGGTTCCAGACTGCAAAACCCAGGTTTCATAATCATATCCCTGAATATATAATTATAATATATAATAATATAATGTATTATACACTAGTATCATATCCCTCTTCACTGCTGGAAGAAGGTGATATAAATCTTCATCATATTTTCTAACAGAGAATCTCCAGTCTTCATTTCCAGACCTTCTCACATGATGCTAAAGACCTTCCTTCTTTAGGTTTGAAAACAGCCAAAAGCAGTGAGATGGTCTAACTTCTGGTAAACAACAAACTAACCCTGTTTACATGAGATGCTTAATTGGGTTGAAGGGGAAGGAGTTAGTGTGACATTCAAACCAGCCAATGCTGTGGGGCTGTGTATGTAGATGTGTTAGGTAGAGGGAGTTAACTTTAGCCAAGTTAACTAACCCAAGAGCTATTTCAGACTAAATTAACTTCCTACTCACATACCACAGTCAGCATGACCCTCTGAAGAATAAGCAGGTTGAGGAAATTCTCCAATCCAGCTGCTGAAACAGTCCTTAGAGGAGGCCTGGAAAAATGGGACTTCTCTAAATTATTTCTGTGGCTTTTTAACATTTCACTCATGCACCTGTAATTCCATGGTTAGCGAGGATGGAAAATGGGAAGAAAGTGACTAGGATGACATCAATAAACAACAACAACATGAAGGCTTACTGAATACAAAGAAACCAAACTGGCTTATAAGAAAGACCAAATGAAGAATAGAAAAGAGACATGGCAAGGCAATGTATTACCTGGCCAATACACAAAAAAGCTAGCAGGCAAAGCAGATAACAAGACCTGGCAATAGCTAAGAGCAGGAAAGTTGACGACAGAGACAGATGGAGCTAATTCTGGCTGCACAAGACCAAGCCTTAAGAACAAATGCATACAAAGCCAGAATTGAGAAGACAACAACAGACAGCAAATGCCGCCTCTGCAAAGAAGCTGAAGAAACAGCGGACCACCTAGTTAGCTGCTGCAAGAAGATCACACAGACTACAAACAACGGCATGACAAAATAGCAACAGTGGTGCATTGCAATATCTGCAAGAAATACCATTCGCCTGCAAGCAAGAACTGGTGGGACCACTAAACAGACAAATTAATAGAAAATGAAGCTAAAGTGCTCTGGGTCTTTAGAATTCAAACAGACAAGCACCTGCCACACAATGCCCCAGACTTAACAACTGTTGATAAGGAAGACAAAAAAGTCTGGATAACGGACATCGCAATACTTGGAGACAGCAGAATAGAAGAGAAAGAACTGGAGAAAATCACAAAATACAAAGACCTGCAAATAGAAGTAGAACGACTATGGCAAAAGAAAGCAATAGTTATAGGTGCCTTGGGTGCAATCCCAAAACATCTGGAGCACCACTTGAACACCATCAGCATTGACAAAATTGCCATCAGTCAATTGCAAAAGGCAGCTTTACTTGGAATAGCTTATATCCTGCACAATACCTTTAACACCATCAAACAACAACATCTGCATGGTAACATCTTACAACAGGTCCTTGGTAAGGACTCGATAGGTAGATAAAAATGCCAAATCCATTCTAAACATCTGGCTGACTGTGCAACCAACCATACTGGTAATAAAGTAGAATTGGAAGAACTGAAAAGGTCTACCCAGGGCAAAGAAATCAGAGCCTTGCCAGAAGTAGGTCAGACTGTAGAGGTAAACCAGGGGAAGTCAGCAGTAGAGGAAGCCAGCATAGCCACTCAATCATTTTCATTCCCAAACCAGGCACCCTCTCCTCTGCTTTCTCCTCAGAAAGAACAAAGCCCTCTAACTAAAAAACAAGAGGAATTGAAAAGAATAACTGAGCATTTAGAACAGCACAAAAATAACAGAAAAAGGTTGTCTGAATTGAAGCTTGTTACAAAGAAACAGGTAGCACAAGTACTGAAAGTTGCCAATACTGTAATATCAAATATAAGCACAGTTCACTGCAGGAAACAAGCCAACTAATGTACAGCATGGCTGCAGTTATAACTGAATACCATGGATGTAAAATCAACAAACAAGAAAAAAAGCCAAACAGCGTACCACCAAAATGGAAGATCAGGTTGGAAAATAAGATCAGCATGTTAAGATCAAATGCAAGCAAGCTAGAACAGATGAAAGAAAAGAAGCTGAAGAACAAGAAGACCAAAGAATACCTGGTCAAAGAATATCACCTGGAAACAAGGAAGATCAAAGAAGTACTGAAAGAATAAAGCAGCAAATAACAGTCATAGCTAAAAAGATCAGCAGATATGAAGCTTGAACCGCACACTATAGGCAGAATCTCCAGTTTCAGTCAAATCAGAAACATTTCTACCAATTCATCAACAGAGAGACTGCAATGAACCAGTCAACACCTGACAAAGAAGAAACAGTACCGTTCTGGGTGCAGCTATGGGACAACTAAAAGAAATACAACAAAAATGCAGCTTGGATGAAGGAGGTAGATAAGAATAAAAAAGAAGATGAAAACATCTGACTGCTCTGCACCCACTCATTGCCAAGCAGTTTAACAACATACTGCAAGGAAATGAAACTGAAGATTGGTTAACATCTTGCAAAACCTACCTGATAATGAAAGATGCAGCAAAAGGGGCAGCACCAGGCAAATACAGGCCAATTACCTGCTTGCCAACAACTTTCAAATTGCTAACTGGGGTGGTAGCTGATGTAATCCAACAGCATCTAGTTGAAAACAAGCTCTTTCCATCTGAGCAGAAAGGAAACTGTCCAAACAGCAGAGGGACAAAAGATCAGCTCCTGATTGACAAGATGATTTTGGAAAACTGTAGAAGAAGGAAGATCAACCTGAATGTAACTTGGATTGATGACAAGAAGGCATTTGAGTCCCTGCCACATGACTGGATAATCAAGTGCCTAGAAATAATAGGAGTCAGTAGAAACAGCAGAAGCTCTGTGCAAAGATCAATGGCACAACGGAAGGCACAATTGCTGGTCAATGGAGATAGACTGCGAGAGGTTAATATCAAGAGAGGAATCTTTCAGGGAGACTATCACCACTACTGTTTGTCATTGCATTGATTCCTCTGTCAACAATACTGAACAAGTCAGGCCATAGCTATCAAACATCAAAAACATCTGCCAGGCTATCCTACCTCCTTTACATGGGTGATCTGAAGCTGTATAGAAAACAACATCTTAAATAGAATCATTGCTCAACACTGTCCAAGTGTTGACTGGACTCAAGCAGAACTAGAAGCTCTAGATAGGAAGACCAGGAAAATAATAACAATGAATCATGCCCTTCATCCACGCATTGATGTTGACAGACTTTATTTACCAAGGATCATAGGTGGATGTGGAATGTTGCGAGTAGACCAGAGAGCTGAAGAAAAAAGGGCATTAGAAGAATCTGAAGGACAGTGAAGATGCACTGAGGCTAGTCCACCATGAAGGCTTACTGAATACTGAAGAGACCAAACCGGCCTACATGTTGATTGACAATCACTCTGTAGAGACACAGGGGAACTCTTTTCCATCACCTGTCACCAGATTCTTTTAAAACTAAGGGCTGAATTTGGGATGCAAAGCAGATGCTTTAGCACTGAGACATGGTTTCTCCTCTATTTTACTTTGGTGGGTCATGAGCTAGTCAGCCCAACCTAATTTCTTTTGTAACCTAAATGGTGGCTTCCCTATTAGAAGATCTTCAACCATTGTTGTTTTCATGCCCTTGATTCAGACTGATTTCAAGTCTATCAAACTGAATGCAGCATAATAGCTATGTAATCTGCAAGAACCAAACGGGATCGTCGAAAATAATTGGGAAGCCAAAAATATATGGGTTGCAAAATGAGGTATGCAGGTGAGTGTCAGCCCTTCAAGGTCAGGAAACAGATACCACAAAAATTACTAGAACTCCATTTTATTGATACAGGCTATCATAATAGATTAAGCTCATGTTTTACTAATGGTTGCCACATATCTTTTCCAAGGTGAACTCTGTGCTCCTCTACAATTGGCACTGGTTAATTTCTATGACTAATGTACAGTACATTTCTAGTATGCTGACATTTACTATTTCAAGTCTTGAACCATTCTAATAGCAGTCACAAGTGTACTTTGTCCAATCCTAAAAGCATCTTCTTTCTTACAACATCTAGCCTTTCTAACCTAACAGAATACTGGAAATAAATTAGGACTCAGGACTCTGCCCATCCATCTGTCCATAAGCAGGTTATAGCTGTCTGGAAATTAAACAGAATGAAGTCAGATTTGGTATGATGGGAGGAGCCAGCTAACGAAAGACTGAGTTTTAAAAAGGGCCAGATCTGGCAAAGGGCTGTAGAGAAAAACATTCCAGAAAAAAATTCCCCAATGCACCCCTACGGGAGGGGCAGGTAAACAGCAGTACAGAATGTTGCTGTCTGTTCCATCCAAGCCTGGCTCCCTTCGCCCTCCTGGTCATGTGACCCAAGCACAGCATATGTAACCTGTCCGGTGCTTCCCAGTGCACAGGTACACAGAAACGTACACAGAGAGAACCCAAGGGGAAAGTAGAAAGACACACTTGTTTCTTCATTACCCAGAAGAAAATGCAGATGCTTAATATGACCACTACTGTCAAGAGCAGTGTTTCTCAGCCTTGGCAACTTGAAGATGTGTGGACTTCAACTCCCAGAATTCCCCAGCCAGCCATGGAATTCTGGGAGTTGAAGTCCATACATCTTCAAGTTGCCAAGGCTGAGAAACACTGGTCAAGGCCCTGCTCTGCAAGCTTTCTGTACCTTTAACTCACAAAGGGTCCTGAGCAGTAGGAGCATTGTCATCTTATTATCAGCTATTGTAAACCAAGATAAAGTAGGTAAATAACATCACAGAAAGAACAGAAACATTCACTCTCATACTGGAACGCTAAGCGATACAAAACAAAACAAAAATAAAATTCAAGGGAAGAATTCACTCTAGAATTAATATTTTGCTTTCAGTCTTCAAGCTTGAAGGCCTGCTTTTTTTCCTTGACTCTCAAGAACCATCAACTGAAATCCAGTGTAAACAACATTTAGAGTTACAAAGTCCAGGAATTTGCTTGGTATCAGAAAAGAACAGAACTCACAGTCCCTCCACAACAATGTCTGTTTTTGTTGACTTCAATCATTTTAGCTGTATAATTAAGGATAGGTGAGTACGGAATTCATTTTATAACTGCCAACATTGACAAGAACAACAGACAAAACCCTGCCTACTGCAAATCATATATGGATTCAATTTAGATCCAGATTAATTTTATGCCCAACCCAGCTTTAGGCAAGACCTATAAAATATGGATTGTATCTGCATAGTCTTAGGCATGCAGCAAAACCAGGGGGCATGATAAATTTTATAGTCAAGTTCATGAAAATGTATGTCATAATATATTTCTCTACTTGAAGGATAATCAGAGAACAGCCCTTTACTTCATAACAATCTCTATTTGAAGGGTTGCCAGAAGTTTCAGTTCAATCCATCTATTTTTTCCAAAAATATGAAACCCCCTTAACAAAGGAGAGATAGACCCCTGGAGCTGCTGTTCAGCAGTTAACGCCTGGACCACTAACCAAACAGGTACACAGGTCATCTGGTTACAGTACGCTTCCCAACCCTGTTTCTTTTAAAATGATATCATTATTTCTCAATTTGCAACTATGCACATAAATTAATTGTGTATTTTCACACACATTAATTTACATGTATAGTTGTAAATAAACTACATTGCATTGTAAAATATATTACAATTTGCATAGTTGCAAATAAATTATATTTTTTGCATAGTTGTAAAAAAATCATATTTTACATTGTGACTTTTTCTGCTTTTCCTTTTTTCTTTTTGGTAATATATAAGATAGCCAAAATGTCTTAGGCTCATGCATTATTTGCAAAACATAAGCAAGGATTTGGAGAGGAGTCACAGGACAGTGTTATGATGGCTTTCACTGAAGAATAAGATTCTTTTTTGTACCTTTATGTTTTTACAAACAAATGTAATTAAAGGCATATTTATGACTTTAAAAATTCCAGGACCAGACCAAATGCATCTTAGAGTACCGAAAGAGCTCACCAATTGCTCAATAAAGAGAACAAAATGCTAATAACATATAATTCTAGATACAAGAGGGCAACAAAGAAGGGGCAGGACTGACGCTTCAAATAGAAACAGGATCAGGGTATATCTAACGAGTTTAAACTTTCAGTGCAAGCTGAACTGCATCCTAGGGTATTGAAGAATCTTGCTGAAGGTCTACCTAAATCTGTATGTATTATCCTTGTATGACAACGGAGAAGTAGAACAGTTCCAGATGATTGGAGGGCAGCAAATGTTGTTCCCTGTCTTAAAAAAAATAGGACACACAGAAAAGCATGGCTTCTGGATATCTTGCCAACCTCTTTACCAACAGTAATTATAGTTACTTCTGTGTAACAAAGAACAGTGTTGTTTCTGTGCATGTATGTGTCTATGGGTATACATACTTTCTCCTCAGGGCCTAATTAGAACAGGTGTCTATGTGCTGCCTCCATGTGATGGTTTAATCAGGGTAGGTGCAGACTTATATGTTGCTCCTGTGCGCATATTTCCATTTTTCTCTGTGTTTCTAAGCTGCTATCCAGCTGTACCTTTCATTGGATGATTTTTTTTCTGAATTCTTTGTTGGCCTTATTCAGCTTATTTTTAAATTTGTTTGTATATTTGTATATTTCTATTTGTATATTTCTATTTGTATATTTCTATGATATTTCTTTTAATGGTTTCTCTCATCGTACCACATTTCTTTTTTTGGGGTTGGGGGGGGGAGAGAATCCAGAGAACTACCAACACATTAATCTGATCTGAGACCACAGAAAACTTTAGAGCAAAGTGACTGATCTGTAAGTAGTTTTAAAACAATATGTTAATTTGCAAAAGTCAGTATGGATTTATCAAGACCATGTACTGCCAAACTAACCTTGTATCATTTTTTTTTAATGAGACAGCATCTTTATAGATTGTGGGAATGCTGTAGGCATAGTATGTCTTGATTTTAAGAAAGGGTTTGGCAAAGTAGTCACTGCATTCTGATCAACAAATATGAGCCAGAAGGCATGGCATTAATTAAATGCATAGCTGGCTTGAAAATTGTATTCAGAATGCTCATCAATGGTTCTTCATCAAATTGGAGAGAGTTATCAAGTGGAGTGCAACAAGATTCAGCTCTGGATTCTGTACTTGTCAGAATTTTTATTAATGACTTAAATAGTGGGAATGCTTACTGAATTTGTAGGGGACAAAAAATTAAGTGGGATAGCAATACCCTTTAACAATGATAAAATTCAAAACAAACTTGATAGGCTAGAGAAATTGATTGAAAACAATAGAATGTTTAACAGAGAGAAATGCAAAGTGAAGTACAGAAATAGCATTCAGTTGGGCAAGTAAATTGCTCCTTCCTCAAATACACTTTCCCAGGGAAAAATAAACCACCAGCTCAGCCATAAAACATTTAGACACAATGGAATGTTAATTCAAACACTAAAATAAATAAATAAATAAATAAATAAATAAATAAATAAAGAAAGAAAGAAAGAAAGAAAGAAAGAAAGAAAGAAAGAAAGTACTGGGAAGCAAGGACATAGATAACCATTAGAAAAGAGCAACATCCTAACAGAGTCTTTCTTAGACCCCTTTGTTCAACCCAAAAAACCCACTGTATTTGCACTCTAACCTCACCAATGTCATTTCATTAACACTCACATTAACACATATATGCCATAACCCAATCAAGGAATGGCTATACTTAAATATACACTTAATTTGCAGAAGTATATAGAGATGTTGCATTCCAGCTGCTTTTATGCTTGTCTACTGCCTCTGGTACCATAATAAAACAATTTGTGCTTCGATGGAATCGTGTGTTGATCTCTGATTCTAAACAAAGTCTAAGGAAATTCTCCTACAAATTGAATCAGCAATGAAATGACTGGGGACACAGAGGTGATTTTTGCCTCTGCAGCAAGCATAAGGCTATGCAGAGATGTTGTATCCCCACCCCTTTTAGGCTTGATTACGGCCTCCGGTACTGTAATAAATCAATTTGTGCTTCACTGAAATTGTGTGCTGGTCTCTGGTTCTAAATGAACTCTAGGGAAATTCTCCTACACCAGCTTTCATGATACAACAAGGGTGGGTGTGGTATGTATCCGATACCTTAGCTTGAAAACTGATTACATTTAATTACTAAATTAATTAATAAGTGGAAATATTTCTTCTGCCAAAGTTAAGCTGGACTTTCTGATTCACAAATGAGCATTATGAAAGGACCATCATTCTCTAAACAGAATGCACCTGAGCAAATGCTGAGTGTATCTACAGCTAACCTGCAACTGAATCATCTGCAGCCAGTGATCTTTATTGACGGAGCTGCCAGGGAACTTTGAATTTAGGACATTATTTTACTTATAAACTAAGCTAAGTCAATGAAACACATTTTTTGCATTGTGAGGCATTACTACGTTTTCTGCAAAGATGGAACAGCAGTGGTTCACAAAGTTATTTGCACATTGAGAAAGGAAAGACATAGACTTAGGTCTCTTTTGTATACCAAATATATCATAGATTTTTCTCATTTTTTCAAGGAAGTAAGAATGGATTAAATTATTCTTCAAATTATGTGTATACTGTCACCAAAATTGTTAATTTGTTCATACACCTCTGATTTATATCACTTATATCTCAATTAGGATAAAATGTTTCAAACCTTTTATTATACCACTAAGCCACAATTTCATCACCTTACTTGAGTTTCAGTATTACAATTCTCACAGATCCTGAAATCTGGAAAGAATCACATAATCTGTTTTTATCAAGTCATATTTGGGCTACTTTCCTATGAAAGAATTACTGGCCTATTCATTTCTGGGATATGTCTCAACCAGCCAGAAATGTCATAAAGTGTGCTCTATGTAGACGGACTGAAATCTCAAAGAGGGGAAATGGTGCCATGTTTATGTTGTAGAAACCATGGCTGGGAAAGTATTTCTAATTCCCAGTGGCCAACCTCCTATATTTAGAGCTATCATAATTTTATGGAGAGGATATATTTAACTTCGTATATATCAGTACTACTTTTTTAAGAACCTCAGTTATTCTAGTTTTTCTTTTTCCAGTTTTGGTGGCAATCTTTCTCTTTCAGAACAATTCACTTCCTTTGAGAATTTCTTATGCAGCCCAGATATGTGAATTGTCCATGGGGATAAGGTGCTGATGGTATAAAAAGAACAATATTTAATGTTTTAAAAACAGAGAATGTACCACAAACATCAAAGGCCCTCCAGTACTAAAAAGGCTGGAACATATATTGAATTCTCTTTCATGAGTGACTTATGTCCTGGTAGTTGTTTCCAAAATGCAATTTCTGTTTAGTAGGAATATGACAAACCCTGTACGGTACAGATGCACTAGATAGCTAAAGGACATCAGTTTTTGGCAACTAATAAATACTACAGATGCAGAATCCTGTTGCTCCCACTATGTTTGGGGTGCAGTGGGGGTTAACCCAGCTATCTGTCTTCAAATGTGCATAAGTTCAATTCATCCTTTTAGTTTGTTAATTTATATTTGATCAAAAGTCATAAATCCGTTCCTGACCACCAGCTGGCTTAATTTTAAGATCTGGCAGAGAGGGCATGCTGTCCCGTCTGCTAGGGACTTACATTTGGCAGGTCCCAGGAGATGGGCCTTCTCTGCTGTGGCACCTGTCTTATGGAACATCCCCCCCCCCCCCCAAAAGTGAGGTTAGCTCCATCCCTGTTACTGTTCCGGAAGTCCCTCAAGACCTGGCTATGTCATCAGGCCTGGGGCTCCCAGTGGACCGATTACATTTTAAGATGGCTCCACTACTGCAGTTAATATTTATTCTCTTCTGTGCCTTTAGTTTTATATATTTTAATAATGATTGTTTTTACATTTTAATAATGATTGTTTTTATATATTTATTGTTTTACTTCATTGTTATGATAAATAAATAAATAAAAATAATTTTACCTGCATATATAAATAGCGTGTACATTCTCCACAAAGTTCCACCACTGCAAAGGAGACATTGCAACATACTGTACTAAGCTATACATGGAAGCTGTGTCTACTTGAAGAACCATCATAAAGCAATTGGTGATGGGAGTCAGATTTCTGAGGGAAAATAGCTGAGGACGGATAATCTGCAACTTATATTCCAAGAGTGAGGCAGTCGAAACACTGATGGGATACAACTCCCATAACTATCTGGCCCTAATCTGCATATGAGCCAAATGAGGTACCTGAGGTAATAAAATGCATTTTTTCTACTTAAGACTCTAGCTGAGAAGATACTGTTTATGAGACCTTTCCATAAAAAAATAACCTTCCTTGTTAAAGAGCAAGTTTTTGTTTTTCATTTTAACATTTTGGATATTTAGTGAACAACTTCCTTCACTGTAAAATGAAAAGGTGTGGTTGACTCCACCTATATGAACAGAACAAGCTTCAAACCTCCAGAAACAGAATGAAAATACAGAGTTGACTGAACCATTTCAGGCTGCAGGAGGGAGAAAACAATTCTGAACATTTCCCCCTCAGATACATGCAAATAAAAAAATAACACCACAAGAAGAAAAGTTTTAGTACAGGTCAACCTCTATGGTACTATTTTCAACTAGTAAGACATTCTTCACAAATATAATTCCCCCTCCAAAAGGCTGTGGATGGTCCAGTGTAATATACTAGAACTCTGTCACATTCCCTTCTGTTTCCACTGTGTGCATGTATATTTCAAGGATTTTAAAAATTAATCAGTCACATTAGAAATAGACTAGGCTGCTTATGTTGCCCAACAAAAAAGAGGTAATTTCACCTGTCATCACAGTAAGTGAATTTCATGTCCATGCTATGACGGCTCAGGAAAGTCTTGCTGTCCAGTGGAATATCGGTATTGGAAGGATGTTGAATGGGCTCACACATCAGTATAAGGCAGGATAAGAGTGGCTCCTTAAAACCACACAGAGCATGAGGAGGACATGTATTATAGACCTTAATCTGTCCTGTGCAGTGCAAAACCTAAAATGTAAAAGAAGTTCTTTGTATTATTATATTATTATAAAATAGAGCAATTGGAAAAAAACAAACAAACAGACAGGACTAGACTGAATTTTTCAACCAATGTTCCTAAAGTTTGTTACCTTCCATGTGGCAGATTTGAGATTTACAGTTCTGCCTCTGTTGGTAACAGTACATTTCATTCTCATGAAGAAGTCACGTTCCAGGGACATCTCTTTATTTTTTTTCCCACAACCTGAACCTAAGAAAAAGAAATAATTATATTAGTTCCAGAAGTGTATATCAACTCACTTTCTGTCAGAATTTCCAAGGATTGAATCTTTACTTTCTATTTCATCTTACAAGAGGACTGAAATGTTGCGAAATAAACTAGTCATTGTCTTATTAATAATCAGATTTTAATGAGAAGACAGCTCAAGTTTGAAGAGATTATCGTTTTTGTTCTAATAAACATAATAAACAAGAACCAGGCTCAGAGAACCCCAAGGACTCCACAATAAACATATTAACTGGCCTCACTATTTGGTTATTGTAAACCTAATAACTTTCTGAGTAATTATTAGCTAAATAAGGTTATCATTTCCCCAGAACAGTTTTCTTTTTAAGTTGTGGAAGCACAAATCTAGTTGATTACATTCTAAAGTCTTTATTACTCCCAAGGACCAATAATTCCTTGACTCTCTAGATCAATGTTTCTCAACCTTGGCAACTTTCAGATGTATGCACTTCAACTCCCAGGATTCCCCAGCCAGCATGCTATCTGGGGAATTCTGGGAGTTGAAGTCCACACATCTGAAAGTTGCCAAGGTTTAGAAACACTGCTCTTGATTCTTTCTGGGATGAGTAGTGGAGCTGATCTCAGACTCATAAGCTCCCTCACCCAGTACTATTCTCTGCAGAAGAAACTTACAACTTTAATCAGGAAAAACAATATGTGACATCTTAAAAAATAACACATTTAATATGATATATATGATTATATATGCAATACACACTTTTTTTTTTTTTTGTCTGCGCTCAGTCATTACTGACCCTGCAGTGACTGCCTGGACGAATCCTTGCAGTTTTCAAGGCAATTGTTTTTCGGAAGTGGTTTGCCAGAGCCTCCTTCCTAGAGCAGAGCCCAGCTGGCAAGCGCAGGAGACGGGATTTCCGTTGCTTCGTGCCCTTTTCGGGCGAGCGCGGTTTCACGCTTACCGGCAGGCAACTGGTCCCATCTCTCTGTGCAAGGTGCTGCCAGCATTTTTCCTCCCACTGGAGTGAGAGTACCCATTTATCTACTCACGTGAGTTTTCGACCTGTTGGGTTGACAGGAGCTGGGGGGGGGGGATACAGGAGCTCACCCTGTTAACGCGAAGGCTGGACTCGAACCGCCAAAGCGTCAGCCATTTCTAGCCGGCAACTTTCAGCGTCATTAAGCCACTGCGCCACCGCGTCCCCTCAATACACATGTATACATGTTTAAAACAAATACAAATAAATAATAGTTCACAAAAGTATTGTTGGGTATAAAGTGCTACAAATTATTTTACTGGGTTTGCTCTGATAGACTTTAACAAAGTATCTCCATGTCCATTTAATTTCTGACTGTCCCAGATTCCATAACATAGATGCTACTATTGTCTTCTTATGCTGAGGAGAAGTGGGGAATGAACAGGTGAAGCTAGCTTTTTTTCCTCAATTTCTCCTAGAAATACAGACAAATAACATCTGAACAGGCACTAGGTAATGTATGGAGGAGAAGGTTTCTTCATCTCAAGGGCAGCAGTCCCTTCTGACTAATCTATGTGCAGACCGTATTACAGAAATGGATGGGTAGATTGCACCGACTTCCCTTCTCTTCCATCAAACATCACCAACTGTCAGGAAAACATCCTTCGATCATTCTCCTAAATATGGGGTGGTCCTGGGAAGAAGATGCATTTGACAGATGGCTAGGCTGGTGAGTTTACTCAAGACTTTGCACAAGTATTTTGCATGGGTGAATCTAAAAGAAGCATGATTATCAACTGAAAGAAGGCACAGGGAGTAGGGGTGGGAAGGAGTAATGTGGGGCTGGTGCACCATGAAATGGCCAAGAAATCCCTGCTGCTTCACAACACAGACACACCCATCCACAATTTGGCTGCTGTAATTCAGGCTTCTTCTGAATACAGTTGGCTGCTATTTGAATTGGTCCATCTTTCCAAGCCAGATCCCCAAGCCAGAGATCAGCCCAGAGACCTGGTGAGTACAGGGAGACATCCCAGTTTAAAAAGGTTGGATTCTCCTGCTGCCCAACACAGAATGGACCTGGAGAACACTGCTAGGGGGCTAGAAGGATGAGGTTATGCCCACACTAACCTAAATTAACCAACAGAAGTCATCTGACTGTACCACCAACCTTGGACCAGGGATTGCCTGCTCATAAATAATGTGTACTTATAACACAAACCTGAAAACTCAGTCTCCAGGTTAATAAATCCTCCAGGGGATCAAGTACATTTTAAAAATTATTTACCATTTTTCAAGCTTAGATTTTCCCGAATTTCTTCATGATCACATGGGTGAGTGAAATCAAAAATGCTGTGGCCAGTCAACTCCACCTAGAAAGACAGAAAAAAATCAAGAACGGCATTTCCATCTTGTTGGCAGCACAGATAGAATAAACATCAACTGAGAAAAAGTGAAGAAATAAAATAATATTACAAAATGAATTTACCTGACAATTAGATAGACAGATAGAGAGTTATATATTTCATCCATCCCCAAATACAAAAAAAGGCACATGATAAGTTTGATAGAAACCACATGATAAGGATAATGTTTTTCTGGCATGTGTTTTTCCTCTATTGTAGTCATTGCAAGGCATTTGCTATTGTTAGAGCTCTATTAACAATAAAATTGTCCTTTTGTTGTAAATTCACAGTCTAACTATTACTAATATACTTTCCCATTCTATTCTAAGGGCTGGCAATAGCTTCAATGATAACCTTCAATTGTTTTGATTACACAACAAGCTATTGTGGAACATAACCAAGAACCATTGTTGTTCAATAGCTCTTTTTATAGAAAAGGATGAGGGCTATTTCTAATGAAAGTAGAGTATCACTCATTAATCTCAGAAGACAATGAACTGTGTATAAAATTCTTATTCAGCCTTATGCTACTTGTGATTTACTAAGCTAAATACAGTCTACCTATCATTCACTCTGAATTCTTCAAAAGTTAGGCAATTCTGTCCTTTAGCCAAGTGACAGAATTAAAAAAAAAACAACAGATTTAACTGATACCCTGGCTTGTTTGTTTATAATTTAGTTCTATAAGGCTACCCAACTCAGCAATGACTCTGGTAACCAGGGCAGCTCATATAGCAGAGGTGTTACATGGGCATACCAAAGTGTCCCTATAACTCCTCATGCCACTGCATTCTGGACCAGCTGTAGCTTCTGAGTGGTCTTCAAGGACAGTCCCACGTAGAACGCATTGCAATAATCCATATGTGAGATGATACAGGCATAAATGACTGTGAGAAGGGATTCCTAGGCCAGGAAACAGCATATTCAAGCAGGACCTATAAGTCCAGGAGGACCTAAAATTGCATACCAGTTCCATCTGGGGGAGTGCCACCCAAATCTGAGCCCAAAATGGAGAATTACTAGCACTGGAAGAACTGCACACCCATAGCAACATAGTTTTGTTGGGATTCAGTTTAAACCTGTCCCTCACCATCCAGACCCAAACAGCCTTTAGGCACTGGGACAAGATCTCAACAGCATCACACTTGGTCAACCAGGAGGCAAGATACAGAGTTGAGTATGATCAGTGTACTGATGACACCTGACCTCATTCGATGAGTGACTTAACCAGCAGTTTCATGAGAACTGGCCAGAAAGGAAGAGAGCCACCTCAACACCATGTCTCCCACTCCCAGTCCAGGTCCAGAAGGATACCATGATTAATGGTATTGAAAGATGCTGAGATATGAAAAAGAACCAGGATGCTTGAAGCACCCCCATCCCATTTTGCCAGTGGTCATCAACACATGTGATCAGTGCTCTCTTCATACTACGCTCCAGCCTAACATCTGACTGAAACAGGTCCAGATAATCTTTGCTTGTTTGTTTGTCTGTTGTATTGGATTTAGAAGCTGCCTGGCTCTCAGTGATTCTGGGTGGCTTACAACTCTAAAAATAGGAAACAGTAAAATAAAAGAAAAAAGATATGTATGTCCCAAACAAACAACTTAATACATCAAAAGAAAGTGAACAGAGGTTCAACAGTCCCCTTAACCCTAGACCTGGAAGGAGAGCCAGGTTTTCAGAGATTTGTGGAGCAACTGCAGGGTGGAAGCTGTATGGATCTCCAGGGGAATGTTATTCTGTGGGCAGGCACCACCACAGAGAAGGGGTGATTCATAAGTCCCACTAGATCACTGCTTGATTGAAGGGACCTGGAGGATGCCTACTCTGCCTGATCTTACTGGGCAGACAGAAACTATTAGGTGGGCCCTTAAATAACCAGGCCCTATGACATGAAGGGCTTTACAGATGATAACCAGGACCTTGAATTGCATCCAGAAACTAAAGAGCAACCAGTGCAGCTCACAAAGCATCAATGACACATGGGTGTAATATGGCACGCCTGCTGCATTCTGGACCAGCTGTAGCTTCTGAGTGATCTTCAAGGGCAGTCCCATGTAGAGTGCATTGTGGTGGTCCATCCATGAACTGACTACAGCATGAGTGACTGTCTAAAGGGCCTTATACCCTAGGAATGGGCAGAACTGGCACACTAGATGGATCTGTGCAAAGGTTTCAAGATCTCTTTTTCTTCCAGGACACTCTGGAGCTTTAGTTTGACCACCTCCTTAACAATTTTACCCAAAAAGGGAAAGTTACAAACTGAATTAAAATTGTGCAGAACTATTGGATTTTAGACTGGCTACCTGTTAATTAGAACCATTTCCCTCCTGGTTGATTAAAGCCTCCTGGGAGATTATACGAGGTTGGATCCATGTAGTAGTAAATCTATCATTTAGAGATAGGGTGATTCCACCTGCCTTAAAAGAGTAATGATGTGCCCTCTCCTCAAGAAGTTATCACTACAGTCATGAAGATCCTATCTGTTCCCTCAGGAGTCACAGGATCAAATGCTTTCCAGGTAACTGTTATAGTCTCCTCTGTCTTGGAGAAGTCAGTGCTGAAGATCCTGATCCAACAGGTTAAGTAATCAACCACCTGAGGCTGACTCAACAGGAACAGATGTAGGAGGAGTCAGATGATAAGGGACCAGATCCTAGCAGAATACCAAGTCGGAGGATGCATCAGGAGCTTCGGAGCACTGAGCAGAATGCTTCCTCCAGAAACAAAGGCACAACTGAGTTATACCACCATTGTACTATTTAAGAGCAGCTGCCAGCAGCTGGCCTCCTTATTGGGAACTTGTTTGTTCTTCATCTTTCTCCAATGGCACTCTTCCAAAACTCCCTAGAAAATCAAAGAGCTCCATGGGATCAGCAAACAAGGAGAGCCCACATACGAGCAATCTGATCCCAGCCCACATTATACTCCCATTCCAGATGGAGACCAAGGCCTCAGTTGAACTCCAGGAAAAACATGAAGCTCCATCAGGTCCATTAGTTACCTGGGACAGACTGATCAAATAGCTCCTTTTTGGCCCCAGTTAGCTGCAAAGCAGAGTGATCCGACTCTGACAAAAGACTGATGGTAATGTCCTCCACCTTCAAATTATGTTGCAACTGTCCTGAGATTAAAAAGCAGATCTAGCATGTGACTACCTGCGTGTGTTGGGCTTTCAATAACTTGGGACAGTCAATGGTAGCCATGGTAACCATGTGAAATCCTGAATCAGTGCCCCATGAAGGGAATTTAAAATCTCCCAGAACTATCAGTCTTGGAGACTCCACAGGCAGTGGGGTGACAGAGTCAAGCACCTCAGGCAGGGATGTTGCTGCATAGCAGGAAGGCCAGAACAGCAGCAACAAATCCAGCTGCTCCCTAGAGCCCAACTTCAATCACAGGGTTTCATATCTGGTTATCTGCAGTGCAAACCCTCTGAAAGCTGTTAGGGCTTCCTGAATGACAACTGCCATCCCACCCCCTCTGCTCTGGGATCATAGCTAGTTCTAAACTTGAAATCCATCTGGGCATACCTCAGAGAAGGGGATACTCCCCTTCAAGCCCGCCCATATCTCAGTTACACATGCCGCATTGGCTGCCTCATCCATGATAAGGCCATGAATGAGGAGCATTGCTACCTCAATCTGGGATTTAACAGCACCATCTGGAGACCAGGGTTGATCATCCTGTGAACTTATTGTACAGGCCTGCCCTTATTAAAAACAGTTCCAAATGAACACACCTAAATCTTTAGTTGAACTCTAGACAATAATGGGAATCAAAACTAGACCATCAATATGAAATTAAAAGGAGGATGCATGGCTGAATCTCACCTGCACAAAACAGCTCATTTCCTGCTTCCAAACAGGTGTTGCACACTGTCCAAACTGATGGTACGATTTACTGGGCAATTATGTGCACTCATATCCCTTCACCAGTGGCTATTCTTCTTCTACACCTCACAGCTGTATATGTAGAACCATTTATGGTTTCAGAGCATTTCCCTGTGTCTCTAATCCTAAAGCAAATGCATTGCTCTCTTCACTGGAACAGTGCTGCAGAGACACCAGTACAGTTAGCTTCTGTGTCTGAGATTTACAGGAAATATTTTGTTCAACCTTATTTTTTTTTAAATTCCTTTTACCAAGAAGAGAATATGAGAAGGAGCAGAGAGTTATATTATCCAGCTTGCTATGAGAAATGAATAGAGAATACTCTTACCTGTGTCAAGCCCATATATTTGCTAATGTTTTCTGACAAAAAGATCATGTCTCCATCCTGTGTGATGACAGTGATAAATCCCTCTAAAGCTTTCAGGTACAAGTTATCCAGCTGCTGATCTGTCTCAATTTCTGTCTCATTGTTGGTGCAGACTGCAGGCGTGGGTTGAGGGGAACAGAACCAAAAGGAAATAAGACAGGAAAAGAACGTTAGCAATTAACAACCAAATCCTGCTGAAAATCCCTATACATTGTAAATAATGGATGCATAATTTAACCAGAAAATAATAGTACAGTCATTTCAAAGTCATGGTAAATTAGACAATGTGGCTTTGAATCCTACACTCAGCATTAAGTCTTACTGAGGTCAGTGGAATTTATATCCTATTAAACACATATAAGACAGCACTAGAAACAGGATATTCTCTACCCATTGCCAAGGAAGGAAGGAAGGAACATCACCAAAATATGATTTAAAAGGATTTCTGTGGAAATTACATGTGTTAATTAATATAAAAGGATGTGAATTTGAAAGTAATTTCTATAAATTTATTGATAAATACAGTACATCTTAGTATAATGGGGCAGATTTTTAACTGATAAAGTTTGTTAAGATGCTAACTGTTAATGTCAGGGAATAGCAAGTCCCTGATCTCCTTTCTTATGATTGGTTTTCTCTAACCTGACTTCTACTGGATAAGTCTTTCAAATACAGGTTAACTTCAGATAGACTGTCATCTGTATAGTACAACACTTGACCATCCTAGCAGGAGATGCAAACATTTGCTACCACCTTAATCCTATCAGATACACTCATATGTAACTGGTTAAGGAACTACATGCAAACATCTTCCCTGATATAATTGCTGGGAATATGCATGCACAGTAAGAATATCATCAGTAACATTACCCATTGGAAGGTGCCAAGTAGATCAGTTTATTATTATAGATTAGCCATTAGGCCATATCAGGATACAGAATATAAAACATAAGACATTAATAAGACCATATATTAAAAATAGGATAAGAGAAACAAATTAAAATTAAAAAAGAACAAAGATGCAAATCATATTTCTGTATCACCCCTATAACTGACTCTGATCAGATCCACATGTGCAGATCTCAACTGTATTGTTTTGTTCAAATAAAGGGCTGTATTAATTTGGAAGGTTATAATTTGAGATTTGGATGGCACGGATATTTGTGGTATGATAAAGTCAAAGTTAATGTGGACTTTAAAAACCACTATATTAGAAGATCTTTATTAAAAGTTTGGACTAAATGTAGACCACTTCTATGCCCTAAGATGCCGATGTGGACCTCTATACAAGAAGCATTTTATAGAACTGAAACAAGAGATAAAAATAAATGGATGAGATATAAAGACTTATTAGAAAAAGAACAAGGAGAATATAAAATCAAATCAAAAGAGCAATTGGTTTTAGAAGGACATACTTTTCAATGGCTTTCTTATATGCAATATAAAGAAAAATTCAAAATTGATAAAAAAGAATTTGGATTTGAACAGAATAAATCGGAATTTGAAATTCAACTATGTGAAACAGATGAGCACTTAATAGCAAAAATGTATAAGTTATTGTTGAGAGAAGAAATGGTTGAAGAACAAGTTAAAGAATGCATGATTAAATGGGCAAAAAATATTGGACATAATATACATATGCAGCAATGGGAAAATATGTGGTCTAAAGGATTAAAATTTACTTTATCTTATAACTTGAAAGAAAACTTTTATAAAATGTTGTATCGATGGTATATGACACCCCAAAGATTATCAAAGATGTACGGGACAATTTCCAACATCTGTTGGAAATGTAATCAACAAGAAGGGTCGTTTTATCATATGTGGTGGACATGTAAAATTGCAAAGAAATTTTGGACTCAAATACAAGTTTTGATGCAGAGCATACTACAGATACAGGTTCCATTTAAACCAGAATTATTCCTGTTGGGGATAATGGACTTTCAAACTGGAAAGCATCTTATCAGAATTACTCAATATATGATTACCGCAGCAAGACTTTTGTATGCACAATTTTGGAAAACCCATACATTACCAAGAATACAAGAATGGTTGCTAAAACTGATGGGAATGGCAGAAAATGATAAACTGACTTGTTTATTAAAAGAAAAATCAAACAATTATTACCTTAAGGAATGGAAACCATTGATGGACTATTTGCAAAATGCAGGCGGGGCGAAGCTTACATGGGGATTTGAAGATTATATTATAAATGTAATGGGATATGTTTTGACAAAGAATTATTCCTACTAAATGCATTAAAAACTAGCACCTATGACATTCTTATTATTCTTAAGACCAGAGATAGATTGGAAGCTATCTATTTTTCATGTCTTTTTTCCTTTCCTTTCCTTTATCTCACGTTTTCTTTTTCTTATAATTTGTATTTTTCATTTTCTTTTTCTATTTCTAACTTTTAACCTTGTAATTTTAAAACTTCAATAAAATATTATAAAAAAAATAAAGGGCTGTATTATATGTAATTTTTGAATTCTGATTGCATATGAAATATGTTGTTTTAATATAAGGATCCCAATAGGTCATTTGTCTACTATGCGGTCCAAGATACTGATCCCTCTCTTTTTTATACAGTTGACATTCAGATAATATATGTATTATGTCTTCTATCTCTGGAGCTCTGCAAAGTGCGTTCATTATAAAGGACTTGGTTAAATTGTCCATATTTAACCATTGTGCCAACTGCTCAAATCTTGCTTGATTAAGTACCACCCTAAGATATTTGGACATTTCTGTGTTTAAATGCTCGGCAATTCGGAAGGTACGTTTGTAATGGCTCATCCATTTCAGTGAGCCAACCTGTATTTTTCTGCGCTTCTATATCCAAGATTCTTTGTGTGGCAATCTTTTTAGCTTGTTCTCCAGAAACAATGGGACATGAGACAGGGCATTGGAAGGGAAAGCAGGGGGTAGTATTAGGATCTCCCCTATCTAATCCTCTCCAAAGCCAGTGCAGTTACTTACTATTTCACCAGGGCTAAATAAACGTATTTCTAACATGCTTCTGTAACCATGTATGTAAATCAGATGTTAAGCCATAGTAACCCAACACAGTGTCATTACAGAGAAGTAATATAGGACTTTTATATAGGACCTAGCCATCCAAAACTTTTTATTCTTAGTTTGCCATTTGTAATTATTATTTTCCTTCCTTCCTTCCTTTTATTTTATTTAGCTTTCTCTTTTATTTTTCTTTAACTATGCCTTTTCTTGCTGCCACCTACTTATTAGCTAAAGCAGTAAACAAACTGATTCTGTTTTAGTACACTCTAGAAATGCAGAGGAACAAGTATTATGAGCTAGGAAGACTCTGTTCCAAACATCACATTAGTGACAAATTTAATAGAGGACTTAGAGCTCACCACTGTTCTTTGATCCTGAGTCTCACCCTCTAGTCTATACCAACATGGGAATAACAGCATAATAGGTGTAAGTGTTATTGAGAATTGTATTTTCACACAATTACTAACTCACATGGTGTTTTACAAATAAATATTTCCTGCGCAGTTTGGTAACATCAGAAAAGCTTGCTAGCAACATTGGCCACAGTCCAGAAAACTACTTTAGGTGCTTGAGAATCAAGCAATCCAAGAATAATCTCCTTCTCTTTCTCCTTCTTCTCTACCCCAATCACATCTGAAATATAACTGAATCTCATGATCAAACATGCATATCATGTAGAGGGGGCTATTCACAGAAGGTAAAGACAAAATTTGTTAGAATACCCTTCCCCATCCTGGTGCCAGCAAGACCAATGTTCACATTTGTTGGGGAGATTTGGGGAAAGGGAAGGGCAATCAAGTTGGGAAGAATGTGCTAGGTGCTCATACAGATTTATGTATTCTCTTAACTGTAGTTTTGCTTCATTTATGACATTATTTAGTAAAAAAAATAAGTTTCCATTTCTAGCGAATTACTTTCATTAGATATTTGGTGAAAGATGTATATTTAATAGCAAGGACTATTAACACATATAGATATACTTTTTTAAAAAAAATGCTGAGTTATAAAACCCCAAATTGTTATGATTGCAACAATTATCCTACAATGGGCAGGAAATAGGGCTCAGTTCATGGATAATATATATTCTAACTGAATCATGACCTTAAAAAAAAAAGTCCTTTATGGTAGCATCAACTTTTGGTAGTACAGAAATATTACCCAACTAAAGACTGGGTTACATTTGTTCAATTTAGTCATTAAGTTTGTTTAAGAATAACATATGCAGTTTTTCTCCTTCCAGAGGGATACAACTCAAAAAATAAAAAGTAATAAACCAATGTCATGAATTTGAGTTTGTTAAAAATAATATTGTTGCAGATGAATGTAGTCTAATATCTATCTTGGACTTTAAAAAACAGATTTTAATCAACTAAGACTAATAAGATTCTGTGGCAGAAGTTCATGGGAAAATCAACTCATTAAAGGTGGGCGTTCCTCAAGGAGGAGATACTAAAAGTGCAAACAATTCTAATGAGGAAAAAAATGAAATACCAAACAAATCAATATGGTTATGCTAAAAGCATAGTGAAAATCTGAAAACAAACAATGGACATTTACAGGAAGTGGAAAGAAGGATAGATCACCAAAGAGGTTCTGAGGTACAATTCTGGAGATAGCTCACAGCTGTAGTAATGGTGTTAAGAAAGCAAAAGCTCAAAATGTGCTGAGGTTAAGGAAAAAAAAAAAGCTCAAAATGGCAAATGCGTAGGTATGTTCAAAATAAAAGGAAAAGAAAAGAATCAGTATACAATTTGCTTGGTGTAGATGGTAAAATTCTACTAGCTAATAGAGAGTTAGATGCTTGTCTCCACTGCACCTGAAGCTCATTTGGTCATCTTGTGCCATTCACTTTCACTGTCTCACTTGTCTTAATTTAACTCAAAATATTGCCACAAAGATAAAATCAAATAAAGTTGTGCTTTATATGTGATAGACTGACATGCAGGGAATGAAGGGAAGACAAATTAATATCCTCAGTGCAATCACACGCAAGGTCATTGAACCAAAGGCCAGGAAGTTAATTGGTTCATTGACATGGAATGAATGTTGCAGTGCATTATTTATTTATTTAGCTAGCTAGCTAGTTAGTTCAAATAGAGAAAACACAGCTTCCAGTGTCACAGATGCTTGAAAAAAGAATACAGTAGACAGAATTCATGAAGGGAAGACATCAGTCCATGTTACCTCTAATACTGCTGTGAAAAACTTCCATAGCAAAGGTTAATTACATAATATTGGGAACAAAGCAAAACATGCATATGTGTGTATGTGTACGTAGGGAGGATTTAGATGTTGGAGGGCCAAAAACAGATACTACAGTCATTCATCGATCCATCCATCCCATTCATAGATAGGCAGGTGAAGAGGTCTGGCTATGAAAAGAAACATATGGGTGAGGGAGTAAAGATCACCCCTGTTCCATACATTGTCCCTCACTTTCAGCTAGTTGCTATGTCCTTCTATTCTTTGCTCCATTTCTTACTTTTTTTCTTACTTTTTCTTTTTCCTAGAAAAATGGCTCTCACTGGATATGATGACCTCCAATTGCTGTAATTTCCAAGTTAGCTCATTGTCTGTCTGTCTGTCTATCTATCTAATTTATATAACCATCCATTTCACAAATGTGATACAAATATGACGTCATCAGGATATGAACTTGACTCTATAGTATCTTTACCTTACCTTACCTGGCGCAACTGGCTAAGGGAGTGAGGTATGGAAGATGCCAGTACCCTTCTCTCTCTTTACATGAGAATGGGAGGTACACATTCAATGACAAATATGCCTAAATCAGCATTTTGGGCCCAAAAAATCATCAGGGCAGTTTCTACGTTCCTGCATGTAGTGGCAAACCATCTGCATGTACATTGCCAGTGCCCTCTGCAAATACATGCAGATGGTCTATGGAGGGCCCCTTATAAAATAAAGAGATTATTTCAGAGACATTAAGGGCTGGCCCAAGGCTGTATGCTGATGGAGGCACACAGTGGTGCTTCTATCAATAGAGGACAAGAATATCTTCTGAATTCACCAGTAACCCAGGACAGCAGATTCCACTAGGGTTAATGGCAGACGCAGCTGCAGCAGTTTGCTGCCACTCATTCACTGTGCCATTGGCTCATGCTTACTCTCTGCTTCAATACATGCTACCATGTACTAGTGACTGCATGAGCATGGGTCATATACAGCATAAGTGCATGTGCAATGCCAGGTAGCTATCTGTTGTTCATTGAGTCAGAGAGACCTTTCCTAATAGCACAGTCTGTGATGTGTTGTGAAAAGGTAGTTAGGGAAGAAAACCAGCTGGCTAAAGCCTGCAGGATGGAAGAAACTCTTCGTTTGGAGTCTAGCTTTGGAGAGCAGCAGTCAAAAAAGTGAAGCTGATTCTCATCTATACCTGCCCTATGTGGCAGCTGCTTCCTTCTGCCTACTATTACAACCAGCCCTATGAGAACAAAAAGGAAAGAAATGTGAAGACTTTGGAGAGCAGGAAAAATGACGGAATAGACTGAGAATTTCAAGCAGCTACTGGAACCATTGTCTTGAACCTCAATAAACTTGAGCAGAGAAGGAAACAGTTTAGCTCACCCACCCATCCAGCTTGATTGTGGCTCTAAAGTGATTATTATTGCCGTATGCTGTGTCTAAATAATTTTCTAACGACATTTTGTAACAAGTTGCAAATATAAGCCCCTTTTCTGAGAAAGGCATTTTCTTAATTGCTTAATTAATATATATTAATTGATTGCTGTTTGCAATCAAGTTACATAGGTGTAGTCATAAGAATACATGTATGTTCAGAACAATGGAAAAAGAAACTCCACGCTATGCATCTATAAGTCCTCATAAAACAAAACTGTGAATGGGGCCACAGGAAGTTACTTCAAACTAGTTAGGCCATTGATTCAAGCAGAAGTCTTTTTCAGAGTCGCCACGGAATTTACTTATTCCATCAATTTTTAAGACTGCCCATTCATCAGTTACTGTAAGGCTTATAGATAGTTAAAACAATAAAGAAGAAGAAGAACCATGCTGTGAAGAACAAATCTGATATATTATACCACAACTGGTGCTTCGTGGGACCACTCATAAAACTGACTCAGTCTTCTGGAAGAGCCGCATCTTAAATTATTCCCTGAAGGACAACAGGTTCAGGGCCACAAGGACCTTTGGGGCAGTGTATTATTCATAGAGAGAGCCAGTTTGGTGCATTGGTTAAGGCATCAGGCTAGAAGCCAGGAGACTGTGAGTTCTAGTCCCTCCTTAGGCACGAAGCCAACTGGGTGACCTTGGGCCAGTGACTCTCTCTCAGCCCTAGGAAGCAGGCAATGGCAAACCACTCCCAAAATCTTGCCAACCAAGAAACCTTCAGGGACTAGTCCAGGCAGTTGCCAGGAGTCAACAATGACTCAAAGACACAAAACAAAACAAAAAACAAAAATACACCTATCCATAGGACTGTCATGGGACCTTTTCTGCCCACGGGTTACGTACCTACATATCCATGAATCTGCATTATTTTATTCAAGATGCTCTGTGGAACTTGTCAAGAATATCCTTTATCTCCTGTTATATTTAATTTGATGTTGGAAACGTTGTCCTATCTTATCCGAGAAGCAAGACATTTTAAGAATAATAGAGGCTGGGGATGAACATAAACTCCTACTGTATGCTGATGATACAATTGTGTTTGATAATTATGTTTCATATTATGCAACACTTTGATAAATTATGAGGCTACTCAATTAAATTAGAACAAGTACAATATATCTATTATAAGCTCTAACATTTCCATGAAAATATGTAAAAATTAGGGTGTTACTTTTTGATGGGATTCTTTTAAATATCAGAAATAATTATTCCAAGGAAATTTGTTGATATAAATAAAATCCCTTATCTCAGATGAAAATCAATATAAATAGATGTTTAAAAATAACACTGAATTATATAGGGAAAGGTTAATGTTGTAAAACTAAACATTATTTAAGATTGATGAGAAGGACAAACCCTAGATTATCTAAATTATGGTTATCATAATAACTTTCCTGATTTTCAGCTTTAACTTGCCTGATTTTCAGTTTTGTCACTGGACGTATATTATGGCTAAATGTTTTATGGCATATAAGCGACCAAGTCAAAAACCTACTATGGGCACAATTACAGAGCTTCATAGCAGAAGCTTGGTACCATTTATAGCAATAGTTCTATTGCATTTTCTTATTTAGAAGATGTTCACAGAAGCATAAGTTTTAACAACATTTTTAAAACTTTACTCAGGGACAATTGCATGTAAACCTTTTATTTGGAAGTCATGGGCAAGCAGGGGTATTAATACTTTAGATCAGCTTATAGCTAACCAAGTTTCTAAACCATCTGAGTTACTGCAAGAGGAATGTGTTACTTAAAATGGCAAAACGGCAATATATTCCATTACAAGATCTGAATTCACAATTTTGTCCAGATGCATTAATACCATTAAAACGTCTGAATGATTGCCAATATTGGTATATGTTTTGGAAGATTTTAAGGCTACAATATTTTTAAATAAACCATTAAAAAGGTAAATACTGCTTATTTGGAAAAGCTCTGGAACAAAGCATTGAAACACCTATTTTGACAAAGCAGGGCTTGCAATAATAGTAAAGTATGCTTCTTATGATCTTAAAAGTGAGATTGACTCAAGATTTCTTTTTCAGTGTTGTTAAGCAGAGAATGTATATAAAGTTGACTGGCAATTCCTGGAAGCATAAAATACACAAGGGGACATATATGTTGGGGTGTGTGTGTGTCCTATTATTATCCCATATTGGTTTAATATCCATTAGTTTGTAAATATGGTGTTACAAAAATCAGCATAATCAGATGTGAATGAACGTTTGAACTCCACAGTACACCAAACATTTGGAATTCATCATTATATAAAGAACTATAGATTTACCAAGCATGGGATGTAGCAAAAATGTTGTTTTTCTTTTTTTATTATTAATTTTTATTGAAGAGATTTTTTTACAGAGTAAAAACAGTACAAATTTAAAGAAAAAAAGAAAAGTGAAGAAAAGTGATAAGTAAATAAGAAATAAAAATGAAAAGACAGAAAAGAAAGAAAAAGCAAAAAAGTTGTTTTTCAATGGTAGAAAGACACTGACATTTTAAGACCCCAGATTTATATTTTAGATTAATGATATACATTCAGTTTCTATCTATGAACTGGCTCTCTCTCTTGGAGCAATGGAAAATAATATCAATATTACTCTGTGTAGTCAAAGTTTAATTATCTGTTTAAAAACTGGGCTGAGTGACATCTATATTCTAAATGAAATATATGCTTTTATTGTTCTGTGTTGGTTGTTCTTTTTTTTTTTTTAAATGTCCATCTTTTTTTTTATACAGTACATTAAAAACATACAATGAAATAAAAATAAATAAATCCATGAATCTGATGGAACGGATAGATATTTTTATTTCCGTCACACAAGGAACAAAAAATCTGCCACGTACATCTGTGTAGCATAACAGATTATACTACACTGTTGAAGATAATTTAATATCTGGGTAGGAATACACAAATCCCTTTAGTACTTGGAGGTTGTGCTATATTTGAAAATGATTCTCTGAAAGCCTTGTTTATACAGAAAAATTATCAGTTATGGAGAGTCAGTAAAAATGCTAATAATCAATATACAAGTCTTTTTAGGGCAAATGTCTACTGTAATATTCAAAGAAGATATTTTTTCATGCTAAAAATAACTGTTGTAAACAAGCTGTGATTGATTCTTACTGTCAGGATGTACATGGTTCTAAAGGGCTAGAACGTGTTTCCGCAGATGCTCGTTCACTTCCTGTAGTCCAATTTTTTGGAATGTAGCTAAGGGTTAACAATCAGACTCTCTGTCCAAAAGTAAATGGTTCAGTGAGATCCAAATCTGAAACTCCATAATCTAACACAGAAAAGTGTCTAAATGTATTTGTGTGTATTTTATTTTATTCAAATAATACCATGCTAAATATAAAGAGGCATCATGGATGACAGCAATCTATCCTTCTTGACTGAAAAGTTCATAAAAATACTAGAAACATGGGGAAGTTATGTAAAAATCATCATAAAGTTACAAAGAAAAATGTGTGCTAAGATTAAAGGCATTTCCACAAAGGATTTTTGCATGGCTACAAAAGTAGCTCCATTCCTATGGGCCATTATCCTATGAACTATGGCCTCTCTCAGATACAAGGGCTGCCATGATTTTGGGTCGGTTCTGTGCCTGGATCCTCCCAAGATAGTTCAACTTCATCTTCCTCATTCCCCAGGAGCAATAGTGAGACATTTATGCAAGGACACAAAACTGCTGAATAGAATAACAAAGACAAGGCTGGTGGATGTGAGAGAGTAACCCTCATTCAGCTGGTAAGCCAATTTATTGCAGGCTCCGCTATGGTATACCTTGATTTGCTCAAAAGACAACCCTTATATTTACAATGGTGAAGCTTTGCAAAGCTTCTAGGTGAGCCAATTTCCTTGGTGGGAACTTGTATTGCCCCACCTTCCAGATTCTGGACTCAGCCTTTCCCATCTCCCCACAGAAGTTTCTTCTACCATGGATTTTTTAAATGCAACACAGAAGATGGCAGCCTTGCATCTCTCGCTCAAAGCAAAAACAAAAAACCCTCACTAAGTAAATGCTCAGAACCTGAATAAAAACATGATAGGGATGCAGGACCTGATGCAATGCATTTCTTTATTTTCTCCTATTGGAAAATGCGAAGAAAAAACTGACTGCTTTGTGGCATTCTCAGTGGATCAATGTTATTTACAGTGAAAAGAATTGTGGGCAAGCTTTAAACTACTTCTGTAAGACTGAGGAATAGAAATGGTGGCAAAATCTGTTGTGCTTAAAAGAAATAAATATAAAAGAGTCCAAGTAGGAAAAAATCCTTAATTAGTGTAGAAAAATGATATACTAGTAATTGCATTAAAAATAAGTACTAAAGTTGCCATACAAATTGTTTAGAAAGGTATATAAATTGTGGAAAACTATGAACAAAATCTGTATGACAAAAATTACAGATTTTCCAAGGTTTTCTTCTTTTTATGATTTGCTGGGAAATTAGACAATATAGAATAGTACTTACCTTATACAGCACCTGAAATTAAGCCTGCAAAAGTAATAGTCTGTGGAGTTTTTTCTACACTGGTATTAGATGCATAAAACGCTGAGAGGATTGGTGAGAACAGTGGAGAGAAGATAAGAGAATGTAGAAACCTGGCCTCTCATTCTTTTCATTCACATTCTCATTAATGTACAGCCCGATCCATTTTGTTTACTCAGAATTAACTCCCACTTCATTTGCATATTTACTGCCAAATATGTGCACTTAGGCTTGCAGTGGTCAAGTAAAATTGTTCATTTATACAATTCTGAAAATCCTATGAGGCAAAACTATTAGCTGGGTTATCTTAGAAATATGCTGGTTGATCCAATATCTGACAAGAATTTGTATTAATTATAAACAAGATCAGCTTGCTATACAGTATCCCATACTAGTTTTCTGGCTCTGCTAAAAACAAGTTTAGACCATCTTGCCTCCCAGCTCACTTTTCTGGAAGAGCTTCCTATCTGTTTCCTATTTTTTCCCATTACTTTTGCCACATATAGCCACAAGGTAAAAAAAAAAAAGGTTTCCTCCAGCTGCTAAAAAAAGAGAGTAGGGGGAAGGGAAAAGAAATGAATTTTAATAGAGCCATCCAAGTCTTTGTTGCTAAAAATGATCCCTCAGAAAAAAGATCAGCACCGGCTTTGCTCGTTTAGCCTAAACTGAAAAGAGAAACATTCTCGGGGGCTGCTTTTATTAGGGATGGGCAATGTGGCGCCCACTGCCACTAATGACCAGTGGATACCTCCCTTGGGACCTACCAAGTTCCCCACACTACATGACTTCAATTATTTCCTTTGATGCTTTTAAGTTAAAAATATACAAGGAAGGAAATATGCTGCAAAGCAAAACACCATATTTATTTAAGAATATCTCAAAGCTTCACATGGGGACCGCATACATTCTTAGAAAATAAAAATGGGGGAGTCAGCCACAGGAGATATGCACACCTGCCCTGAGAAAAAGTGGTAGAAAGCATCCTGGGGAGTTAATGTGGAATGGCAGGCAACAATCTCACTAGTTTGCTTTCTAATTAAAAGGTGCTTGTGGCTCACCAGGGTAGCTATTTTATGAAGAGGCAAACTTTCCTTTGTCAGTTATACCATGTTCTATAACATGTTCTCAAAACTGTAGTCAGCATCCAAAAAGACTGCTTTCTTCTGTCCTAGACTAACTCAGGTTAATATTCTGGTTTATTTTGGGCAATCTAGAATGATGAGTAGGGTTGGTTAGTTCTTAAATGGAAGACCACCTCAGAAAACCAGTACTTTAGATTTAGATAGGGAAATTGGAAAATCATCCTGAAAGACGGCACTAGTAAAGCACTTCTACATCACACCAAGAAAACTTCATGAATTTTTGCATTAAGTCAACAAAAGTTCAGCTTAACTTGAAGACTACTTCATTTGACTTTTCAGGTCTAACATAGCCTCTTACAGGCCAGGTTTTGTACACTTGAAGCCACATGCACATATACTCACTGGGCCTTATCCATGTTCGTTTGCATTGTCTAGTGTTAGAATGTCAGAAGTCACTTGAGTTTCTTTTTGTCTTGTATGTTTGCTTGGTTGAACAAGGGAATTCTTCTTGTGTTCACTTCAGTACAAATGGGATTACTTCTGCAATCATAATTTTGCTTTTCTGAATTCCCAGTAAAAGCAGGAATTCTATTCTCAGGTGACCACAAGCTTAAGCCTTCTTCAGACTTGCAGGGAAATTGGGTACTAAGGAGATTAGATTCTTCAGGGATACATGCTACCTGCACTGGTCCACATCCTTCACAGGTATTTCTTTCTAAAAGAACACCTGAACAGAACTGATTTCAACATGCCAAAGTTTTCTTGCCAGCTATTCTCTCTACCTCAATCCTTCTACAACAGGGATTTTCTGTCTTCATACATCAGAGAACAAACCCTTCCCCACAACTGCACAGCTCAATGCTATTTTAGATGGCTACCAACCAACTATCCATAATAGAGGAAATTGGTAATTAACAAAGAGGCTAAAAGACACGGTTGTTTAAAATTAGAGATAATTATTACAATATAAACAGAAATATGGTACACCTCACTATAATGGTCTCTCTCTGCTTAAGTCTACTGTTGAGATGCTAAGTGTTGATGGGGAAATTCAAAGAGCTGGCACCTTCTCATGCATGAATGACACATGATTATTTGTGTTTAAGCCAGACTTGAACTGGGCAGCTCGATGAACAGAGGATACCTTCAAACCAAGGGTTATCCTATCAAATAGATCATGGAGCCTACCTTAATGTCTGGGTAACATGGAATCTATTGGAATTCTGGCAGTTACTCCATTGTTAAATGAGCTGGACCTCTATAAAGTATTTCAGGGAAGAATACCATTCAAGCCAAGAACACCAAGAAGAAAATAGGAACAATATTCTACAGCTATTGTTCCAGTTGGCTTCCTGCAATAGTAATCTCAGCCAGGCCACCAGACCCCCAGGCTGAAGATTTCCTTCCCAGCATTCTTGTTCAGCTGCCTACTGTGAAAAATCAAAGGGAAATGGGTTACTAAGTAAAGAAGGAACCAGAATAAAGCAAAATTTGGTATACTGCACTCTTTTGAACTCCAAGCCACAGGAATAATATTTCCTATTATGAAATGATACAAAAGATCAAATTCAGATCTTTAGGTGGCTTTAGTGAAACATAAATTTTAGTCTACTAAATCTTATTTATAGTATACAGTTATAAGTATACTAAATAAGATTTATTTAAATCTTATTTAGTATACTTATTCTAAAAACAGGAGGATTACTGTAGTAGTTGTTGTTGTTGCAGCAATCCATATGGAATGATTTCCTGCTGTCCATTTTGATCAGATAAGAAGCAAGCTGTCTTCATTACTGTTATTTTGTTGTAAGGAAAAAGTTAAACCTGAATTAATAAATCTGATACAGCAGATTTGCCAAACCATTTCCTACATGTTTTCTTTTCCTGATATAAAAACCTACATATAATACAATTACATTTCTAAACCTCGAAATGTTTATTACAAAATAAAGTTTACGCTTGAAAACTCCTCGTTTCAAATAAAAGATTTAACTTTTTCTTTTAATAAGGGAATGCTACAAAAAGCAATATGACAAAGCAGCAAGAAGTCCAGAAACAGGACAAAATAAAGACTGACATAACAGAAATATTTTGATTATTTCTAAGTTAATTACCAATCATTTCTATGTTAATCTCAACTTAATCAGGCTGATCAGATTGTATTTAGCAATCTGATTGTTTAAATCAGATTTTCCAAGCCTAATACCCTCCAGACATATTGGACTATGACTCCCATTATTCTCCAGCCAAGAGAATGAAGGCACCAGGTTAAGAAGCTTGGCTTAACGTTTTCTCAATCTTTTTTTAATTTCACCCAAGCAGATATTCTTGATTTTTTACAAAGTATAGAGGATCGTATTTACAACAGATGCTTTGCTTTACTCCATCTGTCTTTTGTTTTCCTTCTGTATCTTGTTGGCAGCTACACATTAGGTAACTACTTTGAAAAAGATGAACCTACTGCAAAATGTCCCCTTATGAAGTGCTTCTCTTTAAGATTGCAGCCAGACAGGATCTTTTACAGGAGGATGCATTTCAATTCCCTCTTCTCTCATGTCTGCTGATGAACAGAGATGATGCCATTTTAATTACTTAGTGAATGAGGTTTTTACTACCATATAGGACAGAGGCCTTGGTGTACAAGTTACCGTTAGCCATTTCCCTAATTTTGAGGGTTAGGATTCACAGAGTTGCAATGAGAGATTTATGGCTATCAGACTCTTTTCAGAATTTGAGATCCAGCTTGTGGTTAAGTTTACCTAGAGCAAAGTGGAGTCAGAAACTGCTATCATCATCTTCACATTTCACATACTGGGATTCACATTCAGAAAGTCTGAGAAACAGATTCCCTTTGATTTGATCCATTACAGAAATGAATTTGATCTATTCCTAGATTTCTGTAATTTTTGGAAATTCTGTGATTTTGGATTTTTTGCCCTTATGCCCTCACAGCTTTAAATTAAATTAACCATTCATTTGGCCTACTCGTTTGAACTCTGCACTTCTTCATAGCCTTCAAATAACAAACTCAGAACAGTAACCTGTGGATTCATGGTGTTACTAAATAAATAGTACTGAAAGTTACAAGGGCAGAATAATGAAGCAGAACAAGCACTTTAACATACAGGAAAACAAAATTAATGAGCTTTCTAGCATCAAGCTACTCAAAGAATGCCAGATAATGGGATGAGCAGAATAACAGTGATCCACCTTCATCCCAATTGCAATGTCTCTGGATTTAACAAAATTTTCAGTTTCCAGTCTCATGGAATCACCTTGATTGTCTTAAGAGCGGTTGGGGGTGGGGGTGGGGGTGGGACTATGCTATTGTCCACTACTCTTGTGGAGGAGAAGGGAAACCAGACAGACAGTTTTGCATTATTTCATTTTGAAGAAAGCATTACCTCTTTACGTTAATTTGTAGCAAATTGCTAGCATGTGGATCACAACTCCTCTAAACAACTACTCATGCCAAATCACGGACATTGTTATATGTGGCTAACTCTCCACTCACACACAAATAGTCTAACCATATCCTTGATAAACACTAAAAGAGTGTCCTGGTGTTATTTTATTTAATTATTTAAGGTCATTTTATCTACTTCTTTAGTCCAAGGACCTTTTTTAAAAAAAATAAAGTTTCTATTTCTTAACATTTGGATTTTTTTTTAAATGAAGAATGTAATTTTTTTTTAATGAAGAAACTTTATAAATTAGAGCTAGACAAAAAGAGCAGTATCATTAACTTCAGCAAAGCTAGCTATTACTGATGTATAGAATTGTACCATAAGTTTACTTACTAATAAAGTCAATGAAATCTAAGGACTGATTTCTCCCATTATTTCAATAGGTTCAATAGGTTCTAGTACCTTCAATTTACATTTAACTGAAGCCTTTCATAACAACACGTAGGCAGAAATTAAGAGAAGATATTTTTTACCATTAACAGCTAATATTCTCCACTAATTAATGAATATACTTTATGTCCATAACAACATATCAAATGATAAATGTTTTAGTCTATTTATTTCTTTGAATATTAAGTATCCATAGGATCCTGTATTACCAATCTCTGTTTTAAATAAGTGGTCATAATATGTGACACGCTTAAAGAGTAATTCTACTCTTGACATAATAATGGCCTTCACCTCTTTAATGCATAAAATATTATGTTCCTCTTACATCTGGGAGAGCCATCTTATGTACCTGACTCTTCTTAAAAATAAGATTACAAATTATGGAGTGGTATTATCCAAGTTGCGAACACAGTTTGTGCTGGAAAACTTAACCAAGATACTTAACTGAGAATGAACAAAGGACAAACTTTGAAAAAGAACATGCCCAGAAGAAAAGGAAATTATGCAGCACTCATTTTGTTATTGTTGTAATCCAAACTGTTTAATTTTCCCCCCTCTACTTAATACATGAGAGCACTTAGCCAAAAGAATGATGCAATCCTTTGATTCAAAATGTTATCCCATTTAAATTCAAGGCAAGGAGCACTACTTCCGACAATTGGGAGTTTTCCTTTTAAGTGTCTGGCATAACTGATTCTTTCAAGAAAGGAGGAAATGGAAAATGTAGAAGTCAACCATATTTGCTACATGGCTGGGCATTCAACAAATCTCAGATTTCTAACCCACTTCAGATATGCAACACATCCATCTCTTCAGGCCGCATGTTCCATCAGCAGCAAGGATGAAGTCACAACAACTTAATTACTAGTCTATCTTTTGCTCTCTGTTCCACAGAATGTCTTATGTATAATGGGTAGCTCATGGGTTTTGATTTTATAAATTATATCTGGGGCAACTCCAGTGTGGAGCCTTTTACATTAGTAGTCTAAAACCACCTCCTCCAAGCTGGTGGCCTTCAGAAATACTGAATTTCAGCCCCTAGATTTCTCAGCCAGCATGGGCAATAGCTAGGAATTCTGGGAGCTGAAGCCCAAGAGAGCTAGAGGGATCCAGGCTGAGGAAGGATAGGTTAAATAAGTTGATATATGCTGTTGGGTTCCAGTGTGTTTTCCCCTTCTGACCAGCGTTATCAAAGCAACTGTTCAAGAACAAAGTAATGATCCCAGTCTCTATTGTGAATGCAGCTGGCTAGATAACCAGGAAGGAAAAAGAATTTGTTTTATAATGGCCGTTGGCCTATATAGCTTAAAATGTTATCTTCACTAACTTGGAGCAGCTCACCAAGCCTTCAGACAAAGGTTCTTTCCTATTAAAGATGTGAGAGCCTGATGGGTTTCCTAGGATCTTCTACACAAAAGTAAGGGCTCTTTCTCTGAGGAATGGCTCTTCCCCATGGGAAATGCAGTACACAATCTAGGTTTCTAGTATACATGGATCGTTGTGAGATACAGCAAATTGTTCCAGTGACAGGATGGTACTGTTATTTGCTTACATAATCAAACCATCTGACTTATCAAGGCCTACTTTGCAATAAGGAACAATATGGGTGGTCTCCTAAAGTGCAGGCATTTTCATAGATTCATAAAGTTGGAGAGAGTCATCTGCACCATCAGGTCCAATGTCTGCTCAGAGCAAAAATTCAAATTAAACCATCCTGAACAGATTGCTACCTAGCCTTTGCTAAAGATATCCAGTGAATGAAAGCTCACTATCTCTCTGCATAATTGGCCCCTCTGTTTAATTTTTTTCTAACTTAAATCCATTATACATAAGGCAGTCAGGCTAGATGTTATGGTACAGAGCACTGAGGCCATATTGAATGATACAGTTTCAGGCAAGTAAATACCAACAGTTAAATATATAATACACATATAAAACCATCATCCAAATATAATGTGGACATTAAATTTCAAAACTGAATTGTTAAAATAAAAACAGGCAAACTACTCTTTCTATGGAAATATGAATATATTTCACTTCATAGAATTCTCTGTTGAACTGAAAATAGAATTTTTTGTTTTTCTATTTAGCTCTATAGATAGCAAAGAAGGCAAAGATGAAAAAACTCACACAGGCACTCATATTTTTTAACCAGCCCAGAGTTATAATGACCAATAGTCACTACAAATAGTGTATGAAAGACAGACTGGCTATATATGTAAGCCCATTGAAGTGAAGCCTTTGAACTACTGTTGCTGCTCATAAATGTGATTATGTAGATGTTTTCCACATCAAATTGAGATATCCTTGTCCCAGCACTGAACTGTTATGATTTATAATCTCTAGCATTTTAATTAGGATTAGAAACTCTGCAGGCCCAAAATCATTTTTATTTAAAATTTCCAGGTTTATTTTTACATATTTACTCCTTACCTGTACAGAAACATAATGAATTTGTTTACCTTGAATTCATACGTGGACAACATACTTATTTTATTTATCACATTTATAACCCTCCCTTTCTTCCAAAGAGCTTGGCACTGTGTAGACAGCAATTCACTGACAGTAATTCATTTTTACATTAACAAGCTCCTCAGGGAAACAAGAAGAGCTGTTGTTTTAAATGAATTTTAAATCCTAGTCTTGGGTTTTCTCAATTTGCAAATCAGACAATAATGAAGGTATCAAATTAATCCTTTTCCTTTACTGTTTTCTGTTGACAAGCCATCCACATTATGGTGGATCCATAGCCATCCATACTATGCTCATGAGGTTTTGCTATAACCAGCATAGGGAAGGTAGAGTTCACCCCAAAATTAGCCAGGAAGGAATTATTAGACCCCTCCAGCTTGTTTGAGGAAAGGAAGAAAAGTGTGAATTCAAAGATATATTTAAAACAGAGTCTAAATTGATCCAAATAGGAATATTTGTCAATATCTACCCAGCCAAATTAATGGCTGAATGAAGATTTGAATTCAAGACCAAATTCCACATGCTACACAGTACATCAAATTTACCTTATCACTCCTGCTTGTCTTTCCTTTAAAGACAGAGGGCAATATGTGGCCCTCCATACATGCCATTGAACATGTCCAACAGCAAAGGATGATGGGTGTTGCAACATCTAGCACTGTCTCCACACCTTGATGTATCAGCCCAATGAATCACCATAACGTAAAGTTCTGAACTTGACTATAGTTTGTATTTTTCCACAATATATGTCTTATTGTCTGGGAAAAAAACAGTATTTTTGAACATTAATATAGTCAGCAGCTAATTTGCAACAGGGCAATACCTGCAATAGCACTGAGGCTCCATTGGTGGGCAAAATGAGCCAGTTGGCTTCATTTATTTTGCAGCTTAGTTTATTTCAGATTCATTGGATTACAACACCCAAATTCCAAGCCAATATGACTGGGTTGAAATTTTGGTGTAATACATCTGGAGAACACTGGATTGGGGAAAGCTAACCTACTGACTCACTTGTGATGACAAAATTCAGAAGAAATCTGGTAGCACCTTTTCAAACTAACACATTTTATTAAAAAACATACATTTTAATACACTTTTGTGAGCTATCTGATGAAATGAGCTGTAGCTCATCAAAGCTTAAGCCTTTTAATAAAATGCATTAGTCTGAAAAGATGCCATCAGACTTCTCCTTATTTTTGGCTATTATAAACCAACACAGTTCTCTTCCTACACAACAGAGGCATAGAATTCTATGAGGAAGAACTGGCTTCCAGGAGGAAAAAATTGGTTGGGCAAAATATTTCCACCTTATGTACCTCAGAATCATGCTATGGGATCATCTTCTGTTGTTCACAATAGAAGGGAGGGAGCATTTTATATTTCTTATCAGAGTAAGCACCCAAGCTACCTAGCAGAAGCCTTTGTCAAAAGGATCACAATGGGAAAGAATGAATTCAGAAAAGCCCTTGATGGCCTTGCAGCTCATGTAGGAGAAACTGAGTTAACTTTATTAAATTGGAAATTCCTAGGATCAGGCTATCTTCTTTAATAGGAAACAGGGATGAGCTGCTGGGTCACCAGATAATACAATGGAATTGACCATGGTTGAACATCTTTGCTTACCCGAAGACAACAGTTTGTGTGTCCGTAAGAAACTGATTGCAAGACGCATAATAGATGCTTTATCCAGATGTGAGCTAATGTTGTGAGGCAATGGTAGCTCATGGGCCAGCTCATAGAATACTTCAGTTTCTTTGCTTCTCCTACACCTTGCTGCATCTCTTGACTTCTCTTTCCTTCTTTCAGAACTGCTCCTGTGACAAGAAAGGAAAAAATAAATTTGATCCTAAGAAGCAGGTTATACTCAAATTTACATAACACATGCCCACCGCACTGTTCTCTATCAGGTTATGCAGCATTATGCAGAATGAAGAACAGAAGTAAAAATAGTAAGCCAAAGAAATTAAAGGCATGTGATACAATAAAGAAAATAAAATTAGTACACATCAATACCATTTATTATATCTCTCCATATCTTTCTATCCTTACAAACCGCCCTTGCTTCCCCCACATCCATATACCACTTCATACATTACCTTTTGTTCTTTAAACTTCTCATGTCCATCCATTTTCCTATCTTTAGTAAACATGTTACAAAGGTATACAAATTCACCCACTTGCTCTAGTGTTTCACCACTGATGTATAACTTGCAACCGTTCACTCCATCTTCCCTCATAAACACCACAACCGTGGGTTGGTTGCATTAATTTCCAAATCCATACTCCTCATTATATTGGACTAACATTTGCTGCAAATCATTCAGATTCTCAGCCCACAACACCCAGTATCATCTGCATGCAGAAGTACATGTACATTCATGTTCCAAATCAACTCACTTCTAATGTCACCACAAGGAACATCATATGTTTATCTATTTATAATTCATATGTCTAAAGCAATCTACTTGCCAATTCTGGGCAGTGTACAAATTGAAACAGAACAGCATCACACATCAGGCACAGAAAAGAAAGATGGTCATCCTGGTGGAACTGACATAAGAATCCCTCACAAAGGGAGTCCACAACCTGCTCTACCCAAAGCCTGGAGAAACAGCCTGGTCTTCAAGGCTCATTTAAAGGAGAGCAGAATTGGGCCATTCAAATCTCTGGATAGATGCTGTTCCAGAGGACAGATGCCACAATACAGAAGGCATGAGTCTGGGGTCCCATCAGATGTTATTGTTTAATGAAGGATATCCAGAGCATACCAACTCTGTTTGATCTTACAGGATGGGCAGAAACAACGGGAGAGAAAGGATCACTCAAATGTCATGAAAGGCTTTGTAGGTGATAACTAGCACCTTGAATTGGACCTGGAGGCCTACCAGTAACCAGTGCAGTTTGCAAAGCAGAGATGTTACACGGGCATATTGTGGCATGCCCATAACTGCTTTCACCACCACATTCTGAATGATGACAAACTTCTGAATGATCTTCAAGGAGAGTCCCATATACAGCATATGGCAGTGATCCACATATGAGGTAACCATAGTATAAGTGACTGTGAGAAGGGTCTTGCTTTCAAGGAATGGGCACAACTGGTGAATCTGTGCAAATGCCTTTCTGGTTACAGCTCCCACCCACTCGTGAAACACAGGCTGACAGTCCAGGTCTTGTGCACCAGTTCCAGCTGGGGAACTGCCATCCTATTCAGAACTAGAAATGAAAGTCCCTTGATCTAGAAAGTCCATGTACTCATAGCCATTTGGTCTTGCTAGGGTTGATCTTAAGTCTGTTTCTCCCCATCCTAAATGGCTTCCAAGTGCTGGAACAAAACCTTAGCAGCATCACTCAGCCGGATGAGGGTTGAGATATATAGCTGAGTATTAACCCTGAGAATTGATGATACCAGGAACTTAATGGGCAGCCTTCTGTACAAAGCATGTTCTATGTCATCAAGTTATACAACTCTCAGTGCAACCAAGTAAGTAAGTGAGGCATTAGCATTCTGTCTTTACTCAGGAATAACAGTATTTTTTAAAAATCTCTTCTGTGATTCCAAATCAGGCTTAAGATATGAATGTGTGTGTGTGTGAACACAGAAACATGAAAGATAACAACACAGGGCAAACACTGGCTGCTAAAGGCATATTTTGAGCAATAATGTTTTGTAGCTAAACCAGTTCTTATCTCAGCTATTTTTGCTTAATTAGAAAGGCCACATCTTATCACTGCAAATCAGTCTATTATTTTTTCTATTTATTTAAATCTTCTACTGGTCCACAAATCCAGGCCAGCCTACAGCAAAGTCGTTCACATCTTTCTGTGCCCAAAAAGGGCCTCATAACCTATATTACAGTTAAGATGCTTCTAGGGAATTAAAACTTTCCAAACAATGAAAGGATTTAATTGGCCATGGGGAATCTGAAATAGCAGTACTGTACACAAGTATTCACCAGTTTTGCTGGGAGAGTTATTTAACACTTGCCTGTAGTCCTATGCAACAGAAATTGATAAAACCTCCAAAGTATGTATCACTGACCAATTTTTTAAATTTCAAATGGGCATGTGTAGTGGTCCATGCTATGCATCTACTATAGATGTCTGTGCAGAATGTTAGAAACTTGTGAGTAATAGGCTGGAATCTGCCATGCTGTCCCAGGAAGAAAAGCATATGGTTCAGTGGGGACACACCTAAAACTGTGCTTAAATTTGAGCATTCCAAAAAACTGAAGCACTAAAAATGCAACTTCCTTCATCTTCATCTCAGATCATGCAAATGTTTCTCAGTGCAAAGGTATATTTTGAAAGCTCTGCTTCTTCTTCCAAGTTAAATTAGTTATTCTTGAGATGAAGACAATTTCTATACATAAAACATACCTATACTGGTATATACTTGGAAGCCTGCAAGTTTCTTGGGAATTCTAATTACACAAACACACACAGTGTTTACATCTGTGTGCAACTATTAAGCTATTGGAAATCAGAAGCCCAATTTTATTCCCTATGCATTGCAGAAGGCTTTGAAAATATAAGAAATTTCTAGAATGGATAAAACGTCTATTCCCAAATAACAGAAATAATGACCTTCATATAGAGAGACTATATGTAAATTATTGCACCTGAGCTTCATATGAACAATCCTTTTGCATGTAGTATTTTTCCTTCCTCTTTCAAGATGGAAAATTTCATGAAAACTTTCTTAGCTGTAATTTCCCATTCAGATTATATAATCATGATGTGAAGCTGTTTAATATTCCATCTTATTTTGAAACTTGTAAATATAGGTTTCCCATTTGGATGAAATGGGAAGCTATTATCAACTTTATGATTTGTCTGATCCCTTTACAAAGGGACAAGTGATATGGCTCCACACATATCCAGAAGGCTCATTCATATTACAGCTTTCTAAACTATGGTTGTTAAAACTCTCTGCTACTATATTATTGGGCAAGAGCACAAACGATGGAGTCTTCCTAATCTTTGATCTGGTAATCCTTGTTTCTTTTTGTGGCACAGATGAAAATCTCTGATGCACAAAAACACATGATCTACACTGGAGTAAGTAAGTAAGTGAGGCATTGTTACATTAGCATTCTGTCTTTACTCAGGAATAACAGTATTTTTAAAAAATCTCTTCTGTGATTCCAAATCAGGCCTTTGAAGGTCTGTAGCCGCAACTCGGTCTCCCAAACTTTCAGGTGGCTGCAGGGAATTTTTTTGTGATATTTTGACATCAGCAGAAGGGAAAGGCCCAACATTTGGTCTTTTCCAGGTTTTTAAAGATAACAATGGGAGTTTAAAAAAACAAAAAAAATTGTACCACCAAAATCTGAGCATTTTGTCAACAGATTTTAGCAACAAGCTTTTTGAGATGCTGGAGCTACACATTGTGTACAGTGGAAGATGGATGTACCATGTGGGATCTAAGTTATCCATTTCTTATCTACATGCACATTTCCCATGTATTTGTTCCATGGTTTTTTTTTAAATCAAAGCAAGCATCTTCAAAAAGACACCAATTATTGATGCTTTTATTTTCAGTCTGAAATGGGTCACAACTCTAAGCTTGCAGAAGAACTATCTTAAAAGTCAGTGACAGTCACTGATGGCTCATTTTTATTTAGTCCCAGAGCCATGTCACACCACAAGAGTTCAATTGGCAAATCATTCCCAACACACTGTAACTCCAACTTGCTTTTCTTTCACTTGGTTTATACCAACTACTCATTATGAACATTTCCAGGAAACTATTTCCACCAGCTGAGTGAATATGAGACAGAAACTGGAAGACAAAGGGAGTGGCAGTCTGTCAGTCTCTTCTAAAAAACAAATCAAGGGAGAAACATGATGCAACGCATGTTCCATTGGATGTAAGGTGGAAAACTACCAAGATCCATTGCCACTAACTGTGCCTTGCTTTGAAGGCTATTAATCTACAATCTCCATATGAAGCAAGTATCAAGTAATATGCAAAGTAAAAGGATACTAAAATATGTCATCATAAGAAAAGCGTTCAAGAAGGGTGAGAGATCTTTTAAAAAGGAGATACTAAAATACAAATAATATAGAAAAAAGAGGACAACAGAAGAAGCCAATTTGTCTATACACAAAGTCTAGAGAAAAACTAAAAACAATAAAGGATGCACAGGACATAGAAGAATGGAAAGGTAACTGAGTAAAAGTAAGTATAAGATCAAAAGATGATGTTGGAAAAGTTAAAGTTCAGAATGATCTGAGCTTGGTGAAGAAAGTTAAAAGCTTTTTCCAATAAGTGACTGCCCAGAGTCACTTTTTTGTGAGATGGGCGGTATCTAAATTTGAAATATAAATAAATAAATAAATGATGACATTAATGATAATGATCATAAAAAATAGAACCAGTGTATTACAAGTTCAGTGAAAATGGAAAATTGCTAACAGGTAACCAAGAGAATGCACTGCTAAACCCTCATTCTAGATCAGTTTTCTCAAATATGAAGCTGTATGTTCCTCTACACAACTAAAAAGGGCAGGAATTAAGCTTGAGACAGCAACGTGATCAGGCAACTTCTTCAACAGATTGTGGGGAATGCTGTAGACATAATGTAGCTTGATTTCAGTGAAGCATTTGACAAAACACTCTATGATGTTCTGGTCAGCAAGCTATTTAAATGTGAGCTGAATATATTAGATGTATAAGAAACTAAAAGAGAAACTGAAAAAGCTGAAGAAAAGAAGATTGTAGGGGCTATAACAGCATCAAAGAGAAGGTTATCATACAAAAGGTCAAGACCTGTTCCCTCACACTCCACACTGCAAGACATGGAAAAATGAATTTAAGTTATAATAACACTGAAATTAATAACTGATTATTAGGGGGGAAAACTTCCTAACAGTAAGAGCAGTTTGATAGTGAATCAATTATCTCGAGAGAGGTGGGTTCCTCTTCACTGGATAGACAGTCATCTGTTACACGTACAAAAAATCAAAAGATGTGTTTTTTACCAAAGCAAGCTTAACTCAGCCACACATCACATGCACAGCATATAACTCTATGTAATGCACCTCAATTACTAATTTATTCAATGCTCAGCAATTTCAGCAGCTTGTTCTGAAATATCAGACGGATGCTGAAGATAACACTAATAGAAGCACCACTCAAATGATCACAGGGGAAGAGTCTGAATCATACAGCAAAAAGGGAATACTATGATAGCAATTGTTTGGACATCCAATGTGTCTTAGCCATTCTGAATGAAGAACTACAGCAAGAAAAGTAACTTGGACTGATGAAAATTATCCTTATGAGGAGCTAATAGCAAGAAATGTAAAGCAAAGGACATGGTTTATGCTATAACCTTTAGTTTAGAACTAAAGAATTAATGGCCTTCCAAATGTTTCTGGAATATTAACTCTCAAAGTCTGTGAGCATTGATTGTACTAGCTATGGGTAATGGAAATGTTAGGCCCAAACATCTGGACACCTCAAGTTCTATAGTTCTGCTTTAGTTAGCTATTAATCAGTAAAAATATGAGGTAGTGGGGAAGAATCTGCAGCCTTTGTGATGTTGCTGAACTACAATTTCCAGCTCATGGAATAAATATTGTAAAAGCAGCAGTGACAGCTACCTTGGCGGCCCACAAACACAGAAGGGGTCTGCTCAGGCCTTCAATCTTTAAGAACACTAAACCTGGTCACAGTCTTCTGCAGGGCAGGCAGATGCCCACAAAGGAAGCTAAGCATTTGTCTAGGGCAGCATGATGGGTAGTTACTGTATGGAGTAGCAATCAGAAGTGGGCTCTGAATAAATGTGACAATCAGGCTCTGTGTGTAGTGACTTAGGCAACCACTACACAGTCTCAAAGAGATTCAGAAAAGCTCAGAGAACCCCAAGGACTCCACAGATTCAGAAAAATTAACTCTTTAGTGGTCATCTGTATTTTTAAAGTCCAGCTTTGGGAGCTGTACTACTGATGCAATGTGCTGGAACTGCTTCAACCTCTGAGAAAGCACCTCCAATCGCTGCTGCTGCTGTTCCTCCCTGAGATTTGACCCCTGGGAGTAGTTGGTATATGCAAATCCCAGGCATCAAACATGTGTTTTCCCTTGAATGTAGCCAGTACCTTTTTGACTGATGATTAATGTTGGGATGGAAAAAAATCCTCCCTAGAGGTTTGCCTTGGGGGCCAGAATGCTGAATTATTCCCCCTGCTTTTAGCATCTCTCAGCCCTGGTGATGTTGGCTGGGGCTGCTATGACTTATAATTCAACACATAGTGTTTGCTGAAATATATATCTACCTCATAAAACAATTTCCCTGTTCTACTGCCTATTAAATTCCTATTGGAATTTATGGAAAATCTATGGGGGAAAAAATCATCTCTCACAATGTACTCCACATTTTCAAAATAATCAGCATAAATTTCATTATCCTACTGGATTCCACCATGGAAAATAGGCTAGGTCAAACTTCCCTATTTGTTGCCTTCCAGATATGTTGGAATTGCAGAATTCTGTGTCAGCCTAGTCAACAGCTAATTTGATCACAAATTCTAGTAGTTGCAGCCCCAACACAACTCCTAGAAGATGCCATGTCTAACAGAAGGTTTCTCTAAGTTACCAAGTTCACTAATGATTCAAGACTGGGATATAGATATCTTTGGTGCAAGTCAGGCTCTTAGTCATACCATACTGGTTCTTCAGTTATCATTTCTTTGAAGTGGTTCAGAAAATAAGTAATTCTTATGAGAAAAATGTGAAATTATGGTGCATATTTAGCCTGGAGAAGAAAAGATTGAGCAGAGACATGATAGCACTCCTCAAATACCTAAAGGGCCAGTTAAAGACCTGTTGTCTGTTACCCTAGAGGGCAAGATTAGATCAGATGTGTTGAAGTTACAATAAAGTTAATTTCAGTTGAATATGGCAAAAGCATGGCTCTGTTGAGCACCATTTTAAAGCATAACAGTCACCATTGCCATATCTTGTGACATTTGATTACAGAGATTATCAATATTTTGTGAGAAGGAACATCTCCTTTTCCCTGTACAGAATTTTGCATCATTTAATGTAGGGACCCTTTTGTATTGTTTCAAGACAATGTTCCTCAGTATTTTATAGCTTGCTATGTAATGTGTGTGTTCACCCTCTGTGTATGAATTCACAACTGGATTCCCACATCTCAAAGGTCAGGAATCCACAGTTAATTAAGCTGTCAAAAATAAATGCTGCTGTCAAAAGGCTTGCTAGTACAGCTTCAAATGTTAACTTGCAGAACGAGAATAGCACGTTTTAATGCTACCAAAAGATAAAGGGAAGTATGTTTGGCTTTCTGTACACATGGAAACTGCTGACCAAACTGAGTGGACGAGTTTAGAAAGTGAGCACTTAAAAAAGATATTTTCAACATTATGTTCAAAACCATTTTCTTTTCTCTTGTTTAATCTATTGCAAAATTTACTCATATTTAGCAAAAAGAGCGAGCGAGAGAGCTTTGAATTTCTGAAAACCTCTAATGACTCATCAACATTTAGCACTGGACCATAAACTGAGGTCACCTGTTCACAGTTTCTTCTGCCAAGCAAAGTGCATTGCTTATTTTTCAATTTAAATTGTAGTCAATATTGCTAAATATGCTCCTACACAGTTACACTGACATATGCAAATTTTATGGAAACCAGAGTCCAAATTTATCCCTTTTTTGTGAGTGTGTGTAATGCATTTCTTCTCTTGGGGTATGCTTCTTATCCATTTTGTATCTACCTTTTCTATCAGGTCATTTCACAAGTTTAACTCAGGCTTAGCTCATATTTGGCACCAAGTGTACATTCAAGAAGATGTATGCCAATTTGCCCATTGGACAGAATACGGCTCAACAATAAGTTACATTTACAGCACGTCTCCTGGAGAAAATCTATCCATGTGGTTGCTGAGAGTTGGCACCAACTTGATGCCACATAATCAATCAATCAATCAATCAATCAATCACAATGCATCTGTTTGACATGTGCATTTACATTTTAACATTCTGAGAAAATATAACACCAAAAAAAAAAAAACCTTAAAAGAAAAAGAAAATCCTGAATGGCAGTCTGTAAGTGGAGAAACAAATAAACAAACACAATTTCTTTCTTGTAACTATCTTTTCTGAGCTAGGTTGCAATGCCTATTAATCAGTTCTGTCATGTTACTCTTGAAAGCATGAATCTCCTCAGCCATATTGTCAATTCAGTTGTCAGAATACACCCTCGCACACTTCCACATAATCACTCTCTCCTTACCCTTCCTCTTCACATCTGCATTTCTGATAATGCATTTTATGCTGGTCTATGACTGTAATAATGATTTGATTGACAATGCATTTATAGTAACAAAATGTGAATCACAATCATGCTAGGGAAGTACAAATAGTATTGAATACAGTGGATCTTTATCATTCATTTGTGTATGGACAGCCTCAAGATTCTAATCGTAGACCAGTCTTTCACTGTATCCATCAGTCATTTATTTTTGACAGGTTGTCTACAGGTTTGCAAAAACATCATTACCCAGAAGCTAAAACTGCATTGCTGAGATCTGCCTGTAGATAAGTCAACTATTTACATAATCTAAAAACTACATACCAAAAGCTAAGCTTTATCTTTTCTGCAAAGAATAACATAATGGTGGCCAAAGTGTAGTACAAAGGTCTCCTAAGCTGAAGTTTTAATGTGCAGCTCCCTCAATCACTATCAGAAAGACATCAAGATGAACCTGTGTAAATTTACTCAAAAGTACTCCTTACTCACAGCTTGAATCTTCCCATTTGTAATTGATTATCCTTCACTTTGAAGTTTAAAATGAGAAAATATAAATTAGATCAGAGTCATTTTCCATTAAAGTACCTCTTGAAAATGACAGTTTTGATTCAGTATATGTCAATGTGCTCTTATGATTGTTGTACTCATTCTGAATCAGAAATGAGAAACCCATGCTTTCAAACAGCTACTTAGCCATTAAATTGAGTGGATAGCCTAGTACCAATTGGTATCTCAGCTTAAACATTATTGCCAGAACTATCACAAGAAGACTGAGGTGAGAAGGAACACCATATGTTAAGGGTGAAAGACTGCCTAATACTTTTAACCCATATATTAAGATAATCATAAAATCACAGGCTTGTCATTGGGTTATATAAACTTGGTGCCAGTAAAAACAGGATCTTTTCAGTTATGGCCCCTGCTCTATGGATTTCCAGAAAATAGTCAAGAGACCCTATATATTATTGTTTTTTAAATGTTTTTTAAAAAAAAGGACTTGGGCATTTTGTTTAAATTTTGGATTTAGCTTGCTTTAACAGTTTATTTTTATATTTATTTTATATTTATTTATGACTTTATGAACTTATCTGGGTATTTATGTTTATGCTCTAAGCTAAGAAGCAAAGACTGTAGTGTTGAAAGATAGCTATAAACTTTATCAAATAAATAAGTACTTAAATATGATGACTTACTCAACAGAAGTGTGAAATAAGAACATCATCAACAAATAGAACCATACAGTAGGCTTATATTTCATAGTCAAGAGATACAGTTGATTAATTCAAAATGTAGGTTGCATACCAGCAATCTTCGCTATCATAAATGTTCAGCTGCTCTCAGAATACTACAAACACCAAAGGCAGAACATAGAATGAGTTTACTATAAGAAGGTTACATGCTTATATGAAAGAGAATGACTTCATATATCAAATTAGAGAATGAATAATTAAATCCATAGAAGATAATTTTATGCAAACATACAGTACCATGGTCTCCAAAAAATCTTGGCACAGACCTGTGTTGATATTTCCAAAGGGTGCCTGTGCAGACTATGCAGAGGATTCAGAAGGCTTAAGAAGAAGCTTTTGAACTTTACTAATGTGAACTCTCTTTTCATACAGAAGAGAGACATTTGCAATGTAAATTAACTAACCAGGCCAAAGTAGACCAATGTCCATTTTATATTCATAGTGAAAACCCAAAGGGAACTCTCTATGGAAATGTCCCAAGAGGGACCAAAGCAGGAAACCAATGGAGCACAGCACTAGTTTTAAAAATGCATTGTTAACACCCTGTCATGATTCTTTTGTCAATAGTACTGTAATACAGAATCTCCAATATAACAGTGCAGTAATATAACTAAGAATACATCAAGTATTTTTTTTTCTAATATTTTTTAATACTACCTGGTTTGGTACCCTTCCAGTTTCTCATTTATTTGACACAAGCTAAACCTTTCATTGTGAAAACGTTATCATGGTAGACTTAGCTATTTTAAGCACATAATGACTATAGGGTAGCCAGCTGACAGAAAACTAGTCATCCCATTCATATGAGCAAGAAACAAATACTGTGTGCACTTGAGCAATGGCACCTTAATGAGTTGACTAAGAATATATCTTTTTGGCTGTACACATAACCCTTTGTTTACGCCTTCAAAAAATAATGGGCAGGCAAGCCAGGACATCTTCAATTAACAATAGTTTACAGTTTTGTCCAAACTAAACAATTATAATTGATGGCTTCAAAATAAATCACAATATTAAGCCAGGTTCAAGGCACATGCTTAATATCACTTGTTCTGAAGAAGCTTCCTCTATTGGAACAAAACATGAAATAATAGTTCACGGAAAACTTCCTGTTATATTTGCTTGCACAAACTGAGGAACAAAAGAATTGTGTGCATATCCCAAAGGATCGTTTACTTCAGGCCTTACCTTTGCATGTTTGATACAACAGCCCCTCTAATCTCTTAGCAGCTATGGTAAAGGTAGTGAAGAGATAGACTTCACGCTTATAGGACAATTGTCTGTAGTGGGGGGGGGGCTGGTGTACATGCAAATGATTTGGTGTAACTTGGAACCTTCTACCATCAGGATTCCAACTTATATGGAAATGATTATGTGCCGAACTATGGCTAATGCTATAAGTGTGAAGGCCATCTCTTCACTTATGGTACCAATGTGATTAGGAGAATGGAGGGTCTGCTTACCACTCCTTGCATGCTGGACTGAACATACAAAGATAATGCCTCAATTGGGGCTTATATCTCACTGATCTAAGATACCATTGACTAAGCAAGGCCAATATGGGTATGAGAAGAAAAGTTTCTCTTTGCAGTGACAGTGGTTGTAAACAAGCACCAAACTTTACACATATTCATATATAAACAATGGCTGGATTCATAATGCTAAGCTGTGGTTTGTTTTAATTATGGTTTGTTGAGCTGATAGTGCATTTGCTCACATATAACTCTAAATCATAATCTATGAGCTACAATGGCTGAAATCACACATAATTGGCTTAGCAAAATATGCAAATCCAGATAATAGATCAAAGCTTAAAACTAAATTGAAACTGAACCCTTCCACTCTGCACTGCAATATTTGCTGATTCTATTTTATGCATGATAATCTCATGACAATAAGCCCTTCATGGCTTAGACTGGGTTACTTGAGGGATTGTCTCTCTCCAGTTGTTTCTACCCATTTGATCTGGTCAGGCAGGATGGGCATGCTTTGGGTCCTGTTGGCCAAAGAATGCTGGTTGGCCAGGCCTAGATGATGTGCCTTTTATACCATAGTGCTCACTTTATGGAATATTCTCCCTCCAGAGATCAGGATGGTCCCGACTCAGCTGGTCTTTCATAAGCACCTGGTTCTGTGCTGGGCCTCCGGCCCCAAGTGTGTGCAGGGACCTGCTTCTTGGTTGTGTTAGTGATTTGAGTTGGTTGTTTCTCAGCTGCTTTGTATTTTAACTTTTGAAATGTTCGTAACTGTTTTTATTTCATTTTAATTCTAGTTGCTGCCCAGAGTAACTTGTTCAGAGGGGCAGCCATATAAATTGGATAAATAAATAATCATGGCTTATTTCTTTCTGCCAATAAACTGCTCAAGCAATCATCTTTTATCTATGTTAAGCCATGGCTTCCTAATTGCACAGCAATTTGAACTTAGAGAATATAAAATGACAATCTGCTGCACAAGTCACAAACTTTGCCTATAATGAAGGATAATAATATGACTTAAACAAAAATTAATAGGGTATTTCTTTTATTTTAGATGCAGTTATTTTGCACACATGACAGAGGTGAATAAAGGTTAGCACAATTCTTACTTCTTTGAAGGCAATGCAGGTACTTGCCATCCAATGCAATGTCCCTGATGACTCTACATTTCTTTTAAAACTTGAATATAGATTTAAAACCTGCTTTATATCAATTGCAGTTTATGGGTTTTGGTTTCTAGTATTTGATCATGATGACATTAATTATAATTGTTTGACTAGAATTGTCACATTTTTTAAAAAATTGAATCCTAGAAGGCAATCCAGGTCCTTGAAGTTGTCCAGCAGTTACCATCTGAGCAATGGGAGAAACAGGCATACAGGTCAGATGGTTAAATGGTCACAACCTTCTCCATTATATTGAGGTATATCATACTCTATTCAAATCCTCTTCCTCTTCCTCTTCCTTTCAAATTTTGCATTGATACATTGAAGTTTTTATGAAAATTTTATAGAAATTTTATGGAAAACAGCATCCTCTTCCACTTCTGGTAAGACATTTCCACATTTTTGACCATGCATAAATAACCACTATACCTCTGAAAAGGGAAGTGAAAAGAATGCTGTTTCAGGTTCTTGTCATTTTTAAAATAGTGAATGAATTTGCAGTTCCCTGATAGTTTCTTTGGCAATCAAGTGAGCACAATTTAATACTACACATTATCTGGTTATTAATTATGAGTAAAATGTTTGCACTTTCAGACATTATGTATCCTGTTATCAATTCAATATTTTCACATTATCCCACAAAATATGTATAAATATAACCATGTTGGCTCACCTCCCCTACTGCACTACAGTATTAATTACTTGTTTATAAATAAAAAATGAACTTAATTGATCAACGTCAAACACTATGTTGCTCATTTGCAGAACAGAAACAGGCAATTTGTTGTCATCCAGATGATTGTGAACAGCAGCTCCCAGCCTTTTTCACCATAGTGGCTGGGAGTTGTTGTCTCCAGAAGCACTGGAGGGAGCTTGAAAAGAAAGGCAACATTCCTATTTGTGTCTTCTTTTCCCAATAAATAAACCTTTATGCTCAGGCCCTAGACTGCTAATTTTCTGTCCTACGTCATATATCATGACATCACAATAATATACATTTTCTGAGTCATTCTCCCTCCATACATTTACACACAGAGGGCTGAAGGTAGAAAACTTGGCTTACTGTGACATCACTACATTCTCCTGTTCTTGTCTGCAGTAAGTTTTTGGTGGGCAAAAAAGTTTTAAACATACAAAGCTTATTTGGAGGCTTATGAATATTTTTCTTCTTTATTTTCCTTCTGAAAATGTATGGAAAATTGCAACTCTACAATGCAGCACTTTCCTATCAGATTGTGGTGACAGGACCTCCACATCCTCTCTGAGTCACAAAAAAGGGGCTTAGGCAGACAGACTTCAAATACAGATTTCTGCCACACAGAGTCTGTAAATTCTGAAATTTAGCCTTTGTATCCTTAACAGAGAAATTTTTTGTTTTGGGAAAAGGGAATTAAATATTTGTTTTACCAAAATAAATACAAACATTTCTTTTAATATGGACTGAGTGAAACTTAAGTAATTTTTGATAATAGCTTCTTCTTCATTAAACTTTTTCTTTCTTTCATTTTTAGAAGCAGACTAAAGAAAGATCAAACCTGTTCCTTTCCTCAGGTAATGTTCATTCCTATTATAAATATCATGGAAATCACAAAAGCAAAATTCACAGTTGGTGTGACGTTCCAGGGACTTCTTTGCTTCTGTAAGCATAAGTCAGGTTTATCAGATGGAAAACTTGACTGGCTGAGATTTATAAAAAGGGCAAATCAAGTTGAAAGAGAGGTCCAGGGTAGCATCAACCTACACATCTGATTAAGAAGTATGAAGTATAAGAAGTTTTGTGTCCTCAATATCAATAAGTATAAAATGTGCTATAGTTCTTTGGCAATAATGTGCATGTGTATCTAGTACAGATAAAGACCAAAATAGCTGTTTGAAAATGTGAAGTACGTATGAGAAACAGGAAACACCAATTAGGTCATCTACTCTGGGACTCATAAAAAGATCAAAGTATTAAAGGCTTAATCACAGCCTACATTCCCAATGAACTTTCCATATTCTCATTTCTAGGTTTACCCTTCCTCTCTAGATAGGAACTGGTACATCACAACCACATTCTTCCTCCCAATCTATTTCATCTAGGGTTACCAGACCTCCGGTAAAAGGAGGACATGTCCTCTTTTTTCTCCTCATGTCCTCCGCCTGGCAGGCATAGCCTTAACATCAAATATTGTCGGGCTTTTTGAGTATCTATTCTTGAGCAGCTTTTCTGGGCAGTGAAGCACTTCTTCCCTAGTAAGTGCTAATGGCAAGTTAAAAAGCTCAGCTCTGTGATCTTAATTAGTACCCTCCCAGCGCTTCTGCTGCTGTCTGAAATTGACAAGACTTTAATCAATTGACGCTGAAGGCTTCTGCCTCCTAACTGGCTCTATCCCATTCCTGTGATTAAAAAACCAGTCTTTCTGATGCTGGAAAAACTAATTTCATATACATGTATGTCTAAGGTTTTTTTTTCAGTTTTTCACTGTAATGAAAACACAGTTTTTCACTGTCGCAGATAAGAAGAAAGTTAAACTCCTTTCCCCCCATTTGTCCTCCTTTCCAATTGTCTGTGTCCTCCTTTGCCTGTTCAGATATCTGGTAACCCTAGTTGCATCCTATTGCATAATCTACTATAGTAGTGTCAGAGTTACTGAATTTTGGCAATGCTGAGATAGATGAAAGGGTGGGAGACATTTGTATGGGTATTATGAACCCCAAAATATTGGACTTCAGGAAGGTAAGATTCCATTTAGGAGGACCTGTTCAGTTCTAGTTATCCTGAATGCAGTTCATGCAATTGCCAATGACAACTATTTCATTATTTTCTGGTAAATACCTTCAAAGACACTAATGCATCTATTCTTTATACCATATTTTCCTTCTCAAATTGTTGACAAGTCTCTACTTTCCAAGCAAAAGTGAATTAGTAATGCCAATGAAAACTGTTCCATTCATTTTCTGGTAAATAATTTCAGGATCTGTTCAAGATCTTCAAGATACTCTCACATCTATTTTTTACAGCACAACATTTTCCTTCTCAAGCTTTTGACAAAGCTCTCTACTTTTCATGCAGAAGTAGCCAGGTAATGCCATTCCAACCAATAACAGCAAACTTTGATTGGAATAATAGACTTCATATCTCATCATTGCAAGTTAGCACACATACTACGGCAGCCTTTCCCAACTTAGCAATCTATCAAAATTCCCAGAGAGTGTGGTTGGGGAGATTGTACTATGGTTTTAACACAGCTGATTCAAAAATGAATGAAAGATAATCCTTTGTGTGGTCTTAATTCTTATATAACTCAAATCAAGGATGGGGAAACTCTAGTCTATGAGCCAGATGAGGACCTCCAGTCTAGAATTCTGAATTTTCTCAAAGCACACCTTCCTATAAGTCCAGCTCCAGGTTTTTGCAAATCACATATTAAATTAGCCATTTCTTTTTTCATTCATTCTTTTGTACCTTTGAGTCAGTCTTTGCCATTACCTTCTTCCTAAGACAAAGAGAGAGTGACTAGCACAAAGTCACCCAGCTGCCTTTTGCCTAAAGCAAGACTAGAACTCATGGTCTCCTGGTGTCTAGCCTGGTGTCTTTACTACACCTAACTGGCTCTCCATCCATTTCTATAGATGGCATTTTTATTTTTATTTATTTGATTTATATGCCTCCCATCTCTCCCAGAGGGTGAATCTGGGCGGCTTTTTCACATGAAACTTGTTATAGAGGACAATGGGTAAGAAGATTTTAGAAGAAGTGTAATTAATTTGTTAAGTTCTCACCAAAAAATGAACTTTATTAAAATCTCTCATCCCTGTACAGGATTCTAATTTTCCAAAGTGATCATTAAATATTCAGTAGATTATATTCTGCCCAGGTACAGTTTGGTCCAAGGTGGACAAAAGTAAGTGTTCTATTGATGTAAGAATTCTGTATTACATGCAAATCTGCTTCCGTCTGCTATAGAAAACAGTAACTTATGGTAAAAGTGATATATTTATAGAATGTGAACAGAATTACATCCTGCAAGAATGTTTTTTTTACATAGTAGATGAAAAAAAAATGCCTGCAGTAGCTTATCAGGTTTGCCTCCAAAAATAAAATCAGCCATGAGATAATTGAAATCATTAGCTGGACTGTACTGAGCTTTGAAAAACAGGCAGCAATCTGTTAAACCCTGTTAGTTCCTTGTTGCTTAACTCCAATTCAAATTAGCACAAACTGAAAATTTAATTTTGGCAGAATGGTCACAATGGCAATAATTGATTGATTCATACAATTTAACTGAGCACTCAGATATTTTGCATTAGTTTCTAGTCTGAAAGAGAGAATATGAACACCTCTTTCTATCATGGAAATCCCCACCCCTTTTCCTTCAATTCTATCAGTTCAATAGCAGTTTTCCTTGGCTCCAAAGCTAGGGTTATTGTTCATATGAAACTGCAGCTGTTCTCAGAACTACCAAGACTTTTTGAAAACAGTATTACCTGGACTTCCAGGGAAGACATGGTAAACTGAAGATGCCTCTGTGAAAGCAGAGTTGACAACCCCGGCAAAGAGTAGACCAGTTCTTTGGAACCTCTCTGGACAAGGAGAGGATGGGAGATCACACACATGTGCTTCAGACAGCTGCTCCTCATGAGGAGACAGCAGGACAGTGGACTCCTGCAGGTTTGAGTACCAGGAGAGGACTCCTGCTCGCAACCACAGTGGAGCCTTTTAAAGGACATTAAGTTTGCAAGCCTCACTTTCTAATTACTTTCAGAAATTGCCTATTAATCATCTTAAAGCTATTAGAGACCTTTGGAATGACAGGTTTGAAAAGTTGCCGGGAGAGTTTAGTTTCAACTCTGAACAAAAAGAAAATTAACTATAAGCTTAAGAACTTAAAGAATTTGAAATAAACAGCAAAATGCTAAATAAGATTTTGATCTAAGAAAGTTATAAATGGATTAAGGGTCCATTTGGAATATTGACTTTTACTATATGATTTTGGAATTAACTTTAAAAAATAAATAGCTTCTTGTGGGAACCAGATTTATTTTGACTATCTTAGGTTCATAATAAAGATAAGCGACTGTATGATTTTAGAAACTGAACACTAGAGAGGACTAAAGATTCTAAGCAGAAGGAAAAAAAATACAAGCTTGTTCTTGATGTCAGTTAATATTGGGACTTACAAAATGACACAAAACATCATAACATTGGAACTATTAAAGGAGATCTTTGAAGAATGGAGCCAGAAATCAATAGCTACAATATCAGCATTGTCAGTAATGATTTCTGACTCTATGGATAGACTATATCTCCCAGATAGACTACTGCAATGCGCTCTACATGGGGCTACCCTTGAAAAGTATCCGGAAGCTTCAGCTGGTCCAGAATGCAGTCGCGTGAGCTATTTTTGGGGTCCAAAGTACCCATATAACACCATTGCTCCGTGAGCTGCATTGGGTACTGGTTTGCTTCTGGGTCCAATTCAAGGTGTTGGTTATCACCTTTAAAGCCCTCTCCCCCATGATTTCAACCCATCCCACCCGATCACACAGAGAGGGTATGCTCCGGACCCCCTCAGCAAAAGAACTCCGACTAGCGGGGTCCAGAAGGCGGGCCTTCTCTGCTGTAGTCCCCACCCTTTGGAACATCTTGCCCCCGGAGGTGAGACAGGCCCCCTCACTCCCAGCCTTTCGGAGGGACTTGAAGACCTGGCTCTGCCATCTGGCCTGGGGTGGGGAGGGAGGTCATCAGATATGGGGTTGGCTAGCCCCCTAGAGGCCTCGTGTTGCTTCCATCGGCCTCCTGGATTTTTCCTCTTCCTTTATTCTGTGCAAGTGTGTTTTTTATAAATTTTAACTATATATTTATTTATTGTTTTAATCTGTTGTAAGCCGCCCAGCATCCCCCATTGGGGGGAGATGGGCGGGGATAAGTTTGATAAACAAACAAATAAATAAATAAATAAAATATTCAAAAAATGTCAATGAGGGAATGACAGATGTGGAGCAAATTTTGTCTGACAAGACAAAGTACCAAAAGTAGAACTACAAATGACAGGCCAAGAGAATGATTTGGAAAAGGATGCTTTATTGGATGTACAAAAGAAACTGGCTAAAGTTTTTAAAGTTAAAGGGGAAATACAAATGACAAATCAAGAGAATGACCTGGAAAATGTTTTCTTTTCGATCTACAAAAGGGACTTTTTAAACCCTTGAAGACTGTGCAATGGGATAGAGAAGAATTGAAGAGAAATCAAATCCCACGAAAATATTTGAATGAATTAAATATTAAGACTGCTAGAAGTAAAAGGAAAAAATATATAAAGTTGGTCTATTTAATCAAGATTAAAATAAGGCTTTTTTTTGTAAAGTTCTGGCAATCTTTTATGGAGTTTGCTGACACCAGGATTGAAAAGTTCATGTTTTATGGATTTGCATATAGATAAGGAATGGTATATGGGATGAAGAGATAACTGTTTGTAACCTTATAAGGTTATACTTTTATACTTGTCTATACTTGTTGTAATGAAGGCTGGAAGTCATTTCTTTATATATTTCTTTTCTTTTCCTTTATTATATTCTTTCTTTTCTTTCTTTTTTCTTGCAATTTTTATTCATTCTTTCTATTCTCTTTTCTTTAAGTTTAGTTGTATTAGTTTTTATTATTGTAATGAAAATCCTTAATAAAAAATTATATTCAAGGAAGGAAGGAAGGAAGGAAGGAAGGAAGGAAGGAAGGAAGGAAGGAAGGAAGGAAGGAAGGAAGGAAGGAAGCAGTATTGCCTGGTTATGCAAGACAAAGAAAACTTTGTTGATAAGCAAAAACAAGCAATCTGATTGGGCATAATCCTGGCAGACCTCAACCTGCCCCTTTTTTACGGTCCCAAGGAGGAACTGCCTGCAAGCTGGATGCCAGTATCCTAAGACAAGTGCTGGACCTCAAGGTACAACCTAGTACTTACACTTGTCCAGCAAGAACTGGTACGAATTTAGATTTAGGAGATCTGCATTTCCTTTTATAAATTACATACATTACAAAATTCAACTCTTGGTGACTCTATTGACAAATGCTTAACATAATCATGATGATTATAATCATTGTCCACTCATACCCCATGGCTAATATGAAATGTAACTGTGTGAGAGAATGTGAAACTGTCAGATTTGTCCATACAGGCAGAAAGTCCAGAGTGACAGTAACTCAGGCATTTCAGGACAGTGCAAGAAATAGGGAGATTTAAATAGAAGCCTTCCAGAGTCTATGGGAATGCTGCTGCCACGTGGGCTGAGGGGACCATCAATGTAACAGGGTCTACTGGAAGGCAACTGGGTCTGGCACTGGATTTGGTTCCTTGGATTTTGATTACAAGACACTTTTTGTATCTCCATATTATCTCACTGCAGCAATAAAACACCAAAAGAACAATCCAAAACAACTTTTAGTAATATAAATCTGGCTTAACTGTTACAATCCATACACAGATTCAAGGATACTTAAACTCACTGAGGCCTGTGGCCTTCAAACACACAAGTCTTTATTAGATAGCTTGGCCCAATTTCGTGTCCCAATGAGTATCAAACTTTATTTCACACCTCCTGAAAGCATCCCATTCTATCATTTTTGTTTTTGTTTTTTGCCTTGCTTCATATCCTCACAATGACAATAAGCTTGAATCTTACATATTGAGTCACTTCTGCCTTTTTTTCTTTTTTTTTTGGTCATTTAACAACACAATTTTGCTCTTGGCTATTGTACAGATACAACCTCATCTATATTTAGACACATAAATAGGTATGCATATTTCTTTCATATTTTTTTAAAGTTTACTGTTATAGACTCCCCTCTTCCCCACACACATTTCTTACATTATGGAGATACATACACACACACACACACACACAAATACAAATAAATAAAATTAAAGTCCTGAGCTCAATTCTTCACTCTGGGAAACAAAAGATTTGCTGTTGTGCATAAGGGCACATTTGTATTTGTCCTTTAATAATCAGTTTACAAACAACTTCTGCCTGTTTATTATTAGAAGCTGGAGTACTGTATGTTGACAACTAGATTTCTTGCACCCTCTTCATAGGCTGTTTTGACAGGCTTTCTTTATCTCTAGGGGTACAGTACATTATGACAGCCTTCTCCAACTTGGTGTCCTCCACCTATGCTGAACTTCAGGTTTCCAAAGGCTGGAGAAACTGGTTGGAGAAGGCTGTATTAGAAAGTCTTTAAAAGCCAGCTATAATTGATTACTCTGTTTGTACCTTAATTGAAAACCTAAAGATGAAGGAGGCACATTTTGCTGGAATGAAAAATGTATGTCACTTTCTGATCTTCCTAATGATTTCTATCTCTAGTACAACAAGAGTTCCTAAATCAATCCAACAGAGAAGATGGTTTAGGCTAGGCTTGCGCAACTTGTGTCTTCTTAAGTCAAAAGAGCCCAGCTGCTGACACACATCTCTGTCCCTGCTAAATGATTCTCAACCATTTTTTGTTCATCTGTCTTTGGCTAGTTACAAAACACACTTTATCAGATGAAAACTGGTAAAGTTGCTTATTATTTGTTTGTTGGATTTATATCTTGCCTTCCTCCAAGAATAGACTGCACCCCCTCCTTCAATTTCTTTTTGTAAAAACAATGATGCTTTGAGGTAGGTTGGATTGAGGTATAGTAACTGATCCAAGTCACCTGAGTTTTCATGGCGGAGATGGTAGTTCAGGTTTAACCCTTAATCCTACTTCACCCTGGGTATTTACTGAATTTAGTCACAGCCAACCCCTGACAATGCCTCTAAATTTTTTCTGGGAAAATAGTTAAACTTCCAGAACAAAACAATGCGGGGATCTGACAGAATAAGTAGAAATACAGATTATTTCTACTATAGCATGTTATCTGCCCACATTTTAAAAGCATCAAAGGATCTTTTAAAAAACTAATACATTCAGGCATCAAAGGAAGTAGAGCTATGTGTCTCAGTCCCCTTGGGCTCCTTTGCAAATCAGGAAGCTAGTGTGATCTTTAAGTGTTGGCAATTTTCAATAGGAGGAACTGCAACTTGTTCATTCATATTACATACCAAAGTGAATGGCAGCCACTTACTCCAATGAAAGAAAGTAACTGAGTTTACACAGACAACACCAGGAAAGGTACTGTGTATTTGCTCCTATTAACATCCTTTGGATTTGGTCAGCAGTGATTGTGATTGGATATCCTGATGAACACATCTGCATACAAGTGTATTATGAAATTATACTGGGGGTGGGGGAGGAGGTGAACAGGAGCTGGGAAAGTAGCAAAAAGCACAATGATTCTTCCTCCACAGACCTCAATAAAATGCAACACGAACTGCCCTTGACATTTGGAAACTGGCAAGCACAGGATATTATTTGGCAGGCTATCCCCACTCAAAGCAGACCAGGGAATACAAAAGAAATCTTCACGCTTAACTTATAAAGCTGCAAATTAAAATACACAATGTTTATATTTCAATGAAGCTGTTAATTTTTTAACTTTTGTTAATGAAAGCATTATCTCTTAGTAAAAATGAGAGGAGGGGCATCAAAGTACAGTACTGTACAAAATAAATTATTCTTTTAATCATAACATCCTCCCCTCCCTTCCCCAATAAATAACGTTTGCATCATTAATACACAAATACTCCACATTAGGCTTAATGATGTCTTAAGACTAATTATGACTTATTTCATTACTTTAGATTGACCACACCCTTTGATAAGGCAAATTCAGTGCAAACTGATGGAAAAGATCGGGTAACAAAAGGCTAAGAATAGACCAGAAACACAGGAAGTTTGTTCTCGGCTTAAAAAAGAAAGAAGACAACAATGTTTACTACATCAAACTCATGCTGGAAAAATGATCTTGATAGAAGAAAAGAGAGTAAGAGAAAGAAAAAACAGGGGGAGGACCAGAGTTAACTACATACACAGAAAGGATGATCAATTTCAGTTGCTAATGGTAGGCTCTGTTGTATTTTACCATTGCTCATCTGCCAATTATATTTAATTGGAAATAATTTAGTTTTTTATTTCATTAACTAGCACAGCAGACAAAAGGGACAACAAATTTGTTTTACATGGGCTCCAGCACTTGCTCTGTCCATTAACACAGACAAATCAAGGCCAATTAAAGCTGTTGTCACATTTTCAGAATATATTGTTTCAAAGTGTTCTCTGAGCAACACATGATCACAGTTTGGGGAAGTTTATGTATTTTTGCAGCACTGTATGGCTATAGAGGGCAGCTTTTTGGAGGCTGCAGGCCTCCCTTTACTATTTTGGGGGAGCTTAGTGACCACCGTGGGCAGGTCACTAGATAGGTGAGTCGGTGGATGCTTTCCCCCTCTTCTGCTTGTTGGTTTGCAGGAGGCTTTTTTTTTTCACATTTATGTTAAACTACCATAGGAATTATACTGTTTTTTATGTGCTTTTTGTCTCCATACTGTGAGAAATTGTGCTACCAATTTTCAGCAATGGGGAGGAGGATCTGCAGGCTGCAAAGAACATGTTTAGGTGCCACCCTCGTCCCTAGAGCTACAAGTCACCCATGTGTTTGCTCAACCCAGTATAAACACAATTCTTAGGTGGTGAACACTAGAAATGTATAGTTTTATTTGTGGAAAATAGCTCAGGTGGACTATAAAAAGCATGTTGTTTTTAAGTAACTCCTCTGAAAAATGCAAACATAAATTATCTTCTTCTGGGCAGAAAGATGTTGTCCATAGTCATCCACAACCTGGAACCTTTGAGGCTGATAATTCTAACACAGATATATGATAGAAGGATAGCTTTGAAGACTTCTTGCAAATGGCACTGAGTTCAGAATGGTGCAGTAAGATTGCTATAGAAAATATGGCAACAAAATCTTAGCTTAGGTTTTAGAGCTCCATTCAAAGTCTGTGTGTGTGTGTGTGTGTGTGTGTGAGAGAGAGAGAGAGAGAGAGAGAGAGAGACAGCAAGCAAGAATGTTTTCATTTTCCTTTGGAGCCAACTTCTCCTGATCCAGTTATCTCCAATCTTGTATTCTCCAGATATATATTTAGCTTTCATAATCCTCACACATTTTTGCTGTACAATAAATTTGGCCACAAAAGAAAAAAAGAAAAAATATAAGTATTACAGAAAAACATTTTATTATAACTTTTTAAGTTACAAATCCTTCAATCGGTATTCCTGTTTTTTCTAAACTCTTCCCCCATTGTCTGTAACAGTTGCATGTATTTTTATGTAAGACAAATTAAGATTTGACACCACTGCTTACAGTGTCCATTTCCTCTGTTTTCATCCAATATACCTCAAGTATGAATCATCTCCCTAGGCAATGAAGTTTTAAGCCACACAACTGATTTATAGGAACTTATTGTAGGCAGGCAAGGAGGTTGGGCTAAATACGCCACAGCCTAACAAATTCTCTGGGAAAAGCCCTTGGAATGAATGTTATGCCATAGCTGAAAAAGCTCAATACAAGACAAACCTTTTATGGCTACTCACAAGAAAGTGGAATTTATATATCTGCTATGGTCATGCAGATGCAAATTCAAAGGTATTTAGGTTTCCATGGAACTTATGAGAAAAGAAAAATCTCTGTGAGATAGGCTTTATTTTTGATAAGTAGTAAAATACACACCCTATGATGCAGATATCAAGACAAAAAATATCATATTTTCATTAGTGGCTAAAGTAAATACTGAATTATGATTACAATTACTAGATTGTAGATTGCAGTCCCCAATTAGAAGACTACAAAACAGGTAAATTCTAGCCGGTTTTGCTCAAGGGAGGATGGATAATTAGTTTATGAACTTATTTATTTAATCTTATATTAAAAGATGGCCTTTGAACAAAACAGAACTTGTCCATACATATAATGAATCCACAAATCATAGAATATCAGAATGGCATCTAAGAAAAACATGCAGTAGGACAGAGTTAAAAAACCTGAATAAAAAATAGCCAATCAGCAGAACATAAATAAGGCAACAGCTTGAACAGCCTCTTTGTAGAAAATATTCCAAAGTCTAGATGCCATCCTGCAAAGGCCCTGCTTGAATGGAAGTAGGATGCCTTGTTAAATGAATGGGGAAGATTACACCTGTATTTTTAATCATTCCATCAACTTAACTGGAATTTGTCCAAGGTGAATAAGTTAGATACAGCAACTTTGAGGAAGCTAAGCAGGTATGAGCCTTTCAGTGCATTCACCTCAGACAGCACAGCAAGTTTTGGGGAAATTCAGCTTGCAGTGTTATATGAACACAGCCACTGTGGTTTGTAAACCATGGATTATGGTTTAGTTGGCTAAGTCAACTGTGTGGCTAATTCAACAAACCATCATTAAAATTCCCCATGTCTGACCACAATGTGTGAACCCTTTCAGTGGCTGGATAAAATATTGTCTAGCAACCCAGGTACATTCAACTTTTAATACTGGCATCAAAAAAGGCTAGAATATAAATAAACCACACACACACATAAATACATGTATGGTTTATTTTATTTGCATATATATTTTTAATATACGTGGTATATTTCCAGTTAAAATTTTCTGACTGATAACACTGGGTTATCCTGTTTTAATTAGCCCTAATTAAAACAGGATTGAAAGCAATGTGCAGGTTTCATGCATATTCATATTTCTGTATTATAAGAACGCATCTTAGTAACTATTATTTTAGTGTCATTCATTTCCTTAGGTAGCTTACTAGAACTTACTAGTACATGCCTATTATCTATCACATAGCGTCTTAAAAATGCAAAGTTAAGGAAGAAAAGAAGGTGACTGATTTACCAATCCTACCTGTACCAATCCTACTTTAAGATTTTCCTAGAATTGAGAAATAATAAATATCCATCAATAATTTTTTTTTTGCACTAGCTAAAATGCCTTTTTAACCTATTGTAAGAAGTCCTTCAGTCTTAATGTTTTGCATAAACTGTTAGTAGATGCGGACATTCTTGTCCGCATCTACTAACTCTAGGATGGACACAAAATATGCATCCACAAACCAGCACATTACACACATTAAAGGAATAAGAAAGAGTTGCATATGAGAATGAAGGCAGAAAAGCAGGCTCTTGAACAGAAAGACATACATTAAAGATAAAAACAGGGAGATGTAGGTAGTTCCTTAAAGTATAACAAGTCCATTGCCGCAGTTATTTATTTTCTTTGAAGAAGAAAATCTCAGAAGTTGCATAGAAAAATCTAGAACAACAACTGCAGATTGCAAAAGAATAGACGTGCACATGGCCTACTGCTTCTCCTGATATCCTAAAGACTTAACTCAGGCAGTGCTGCCATTTTGCCATTCAGGCAACCAGAGCGAACCCACTAGATTACTTCAGAAAACATTAGCAGTCCATTAGAATGATTTCATTTAATAGCCCCAGCTCCATGTCTGCCACCTTATCTATACACTCTACTACAAATAAAAATTATAGAAAATATACTCAGTCTAGGGCTATGCAGAGAACAGGATTCAAAGGGCAGATGAAATTTGGAGAGTCCATGGCCACAAAAACAGCATTTGCCAGGGACACCCTATTCAAACAGTCTTTTCCTAGGATAGCACATCAGCCGCAGAGGTAAGTGTGAGCCCAGGATAATACGAAATTGCTTTAAGGTGTTCCCGAGGAATGTTCCATACTCATCCACACTCTCTGAATCATGTTTTGCCTCTTGCATCCAGACCTCTGCATAGCCTTACTCCATGCTCTTTCAAAATAAAAAAGCTCCGGTCAAGAAAGAATAGTTTCAATGTATGTCTCTCCATTTTACCCATTTTATCACTGGGATTCAGATGGTAGCTCTAATAAAAATAAAATAAAATATAAACAATTAAAACTCAGCAAAAGTAACTAAAAATATGATTACTGCAACTCAAAAGGCTTGGCTGAAGAAGAAAGAGAAACTGTATTGCGTATAGCTGGCATTGCATACTGTAATTGGATCTAAATTAAGTTCCTCTCCTCCCCATCCTTTTCATTATCCATTGAGATCAAAAGTCAAAGCTTTCCCAAAGAGTCAGGATGCCTGGCGTACATGTTGTCCCTTCAGGGCTCCCAACATGTAGCTGTATAGAACAGAACAAACTCTTTTCCTTTCTGACAATCCCATGAGAGCAAGCCCTTCTGAGTTCACTGTCACTGCAGAGAGCCTATAAAACCAATCTGTTACATGACCTCCCACTATCACAGAAGTCTCACTGGTTTTAAAGAATGCAGGCTGCTCTTATTTCAGATTAAGAGTAAGGCACCCTATAAGAAGTGATGTAAAATCCGGAAAAGGGGAAGGGCTCTTATTTTCTCCCATTGCACCAAATAACACAACATCACTGAGAGCTTGTGAAGTTTTCATCCCATCAAAGAATAGAGATCCTCCTTTGCTGACCATGAAAAGCAGGTGGACCAGCATGACACACATACCCCTATGCGTTCTTTGCACCTCACAAAGGCAGAAAAGGCCACTTAATAAAGTATTATAGTTATGAATCTATGCAGTTGTTCCCTAAATTTCCTAGGATTAAGCTATGATTCAGTACAGCACCACAGAAAATCAATCACACATTGAAATGTTGGAAGATTTTGCCCATGTGATGTAATTATTTTATACCAAAAGCCCTTATTTAAGGCATATCTTTTTAAAATTTGTCCTAATTAAAAAAATCATAGAATACCATGCACTTTCATGTTCTCCTCAACACTTCATTAAGAAAAGAAGTAAATAAAGAATAAGAAACAGAGAAGAAAAATGGAGAAGAAAAAATGGGGTGAATTTGACAAATAATAATTGTATAATGTTTCAAAATAATTATGTTAAGACTTGGAATGAAGTTAAAAGAGATATGTTAAGATAGTTACAATTGTCATTGCTGGGAAGAATTTTATAAATTCTATACATATAAATTTTATTAATTTATATGTATTTATTTATATGTATTTATAATTTATATGTATAAAGTTACTTCGAATGTATGCTGGAAGTGTGAACAAGAGGGACCTTTTATCATCTCTGGTGGACTTGTAAAAAAAGCAAAAAAAAAAAAATTGGAATGAGATACATATTTGTATACAGAAGATTTTAAATATTAATATTCAATCAAAACCAAAGACTCTCCTTTTCGGCTTGATGGACAAGCAGTTGGAAAAAACTCATGGAACTTTGCTTTTATATATGATAACAGCAGCAAGGCTTTGATATGCACAGAGGTGGAAAGATAAAACATTACCTACAGTGGAGGAATAGATGGTGAAGCTGATGGTATTGGCTGAGATGGCGAAATTGATGGCTTTGATATAAGACGAGACAGTGTATAATTTTAACGCTAACTGGAAACCTTTTTTGGACTTTTTATGGGAAACAGAAAAAAAATGAAATTATGTTGTATGGATTTGATGATTAGAAATAATATGGGTTAATAGAAATAATGGAAGCTATGTTTTAAATTTAGAGTAAGAGCTTGAGGTATATTGTTACTTATATCTGTTGCAAGGAGAGTTGGAAGTCAATTCTTTTTTTCCTTTGTTGTTTCTCTCTTTTCTTTTTTGCACCTTTGATCTTTACTTTTCTCTTTTTTCAGTTTTCTTCTTCTTTCTCTCAATATTAGTTTTTGTTTTTACTGTTCCTTTTTTTTTAAAAAATAAAGTTATTATTTAAAAAAGGGAAGAAAAATGGGTGCTGGAGCTGAAATCATGGACTCTACTTCAAGTTGCAATCTCTGATGAAATGTGGAAGGAGACTACAGATTTTCAAAGGCTTCTGACAAAGTCCTACACCAAAGACTTAGCAACCATGGCATAAGTCATTTTATGGTCTGCTTCCAGGTGACAGTTTCAGGACCAAGAATTGTTCCTAAGCCTGTTGGGATGAAACAAACCAATAATGGTTGATCCTTTGCATGTACATACATAAAATCTAGAAGTTACTCAGACACTCCATCTTCGGGTGAGACACAGAAGTTTCTTGATAGAAATAGAGACAAAAGGATCAGTTCATTAGATGAACAAATATATTTTTATCAATAGGAGCCAAAATTGAGTTCTTCATCAAGTCTTTAGGGAAAAAAAAATACCATTCAGAGAATTTAATCCCAACTTTAAGTACATAAAATCATCTTCTCAATTCTCTCTTCCACCAACTGTTTTTCTGTTCAATATCAATAAATATTATATTCCTACAAGCATATAGAGTTGGCTCTGTGTATGATAACAGCAGTTAGGATACTTTATGCCTTTTATTGGAAATCACATATAATTCCTTCTTTAAAAGAATGGCAAACTAAACTGTGGAAATATGCATCAATGTTATTGATTTGAATTGTTTTTGAAAACTAAGTCTGGTACAGAATTTAATTTCAATTTGGAAGCCATTCATAGATTATACATATGGATTCATACTATATCCCAAGTTAGAATTTCTCTTACCATAAGACTTTAATATCTTACTTTTTGCCCAACTTGTTAAATAAGAATAACACTTTTTAGATCAGATAGAAATCTTATCAACTGTGCATTCTGACTTATGATTCTTATTCTGGCTGCCTTTGTTAATTATTGAATATTGACCTGACTTTAATAATGGTTTTGATCACTCTTAGATACAGCACTGATCTAATGTTACTTCAAATTTTTAGTCATTTTTATATAGCTTGTAAATCTCGATTCTACCTACTTTTTTCTGGGTTGTGCTTCTAAATATCTATTACATTTTTTAAAAAGGAAAAAAAAATAATCTTCTCCCGCTGTACAATTCCAAGCTACACCAAAAGCAACTGTAGATGTTTTCTAATGAGCTAGTCATAAGAAAATATGCAAAATCCATATCAGGAAAATATTTTCATTAGGCTAATTTAGCAGTTACAAAACAGTATATAAGCACTATGTTCTTCAGAATTTTTCAGGCTAGATAATAAAGAAAAAAACATTTATTGCTGTTCAGAGATGATGTTCCAGTCTTCCAATCTTTTGAGTAAGCAGTAGATCTAGGCGCAACTGGACTTGCAAAGCATTAGTGCACTTTGCAAATCCAGTTGCGCCTATAAAGGCAATGAATTTGGGAGAAGATTTCATAAAATTTCCCAGTGAAAGAAATTTTCCAACAGTTTCTTGGCGTAGAAACCTCTAACAATGCGTCATAAGCTACATACTGTATATTAATTAATGTTAACTTACAAAAACATACATAGTATTAGGAACACTTGCAGATGTAGACTTTCCAGTTCTTTTTCTAAGTGACAAAAAGTTGATTAATCAGAATATATAAAAGTCTGCACAGTATCTCTCTTTTTTAATGCCCCTCACCCCAAACGTCTGAGCCTGACACCTTTTAGGTTGATCTCTCAGCCTGCCCCAGCGATGGCAGTAACACACTTCTTTTATTATATTGTCTGGCAACCCAGAGCTATTTTCTGCAGAAGTGATCTACTGGTACTTTTGTATCCTCTATGGCAGTGTTTCTCAACCTTGGCAACTTTATGCTGGCTGGGGAATTCTGGGAGTTGAAGTCCCCAGATCTTAAAGTTGCCAAGGTTGAGAAACACTGCTCTACAGTACCATGGGAGGCGATATACATCCCGCACAAAGAAGGGTAGATAATATTTGATAAAGTTCAGCAATATGGTCCTCTTTTTCTGGGGGTAAGGTGTGAGAAAAATAAATAAATCTCAAAACTTCTAAAAAAAGCATTATGTGAACATTTTCAATGTAGCCATAGATATGTTCAGCATAAGCTGAAGCACAGGCACTACCAATGTCTGTAAGAGAAAGATAAGCGCACAGATCATGCCAGACAGACATTCCAAGCATGCCTGTTCTCGGCCTTTCCCCCATTTTGCTCCATGGAATTGTCAAATTAATAATCCTTACACTGATGGCTGCATGATGAGTGGAAGAATTAGTTAATCAGCGTTTGTTCAGCATGCAGTTTGTGGAAAACAAGATCCAATGGTGCTGTGTTATTAGCAGCAGGAAAAGCATTACCTAGACTATTTTCTGGTTTATCAAGATACAATGCTGTATTAGCTATAGACAACTAAATCATGGCAGGAGCCATAAAAAGATGCGAGGCTCAGAAATATAACTGAGGGAGTGAGTGAGTGAGAAAAAAAAATCTAGTTTTACTTTAATCACCTACAGTAGTGCTATGTCTTGGATTCTTGAAAGCAGGAAAAAAAATAAGCAAAATCTTTTCTAAGACTGGTTCTCTCAACTGCATAAATTGCCAGGTTTTGAAAAGGTGATGATCAACTACCCAATTTCAAACAATGACATTATATTTAGGCCCTCCAAAGTGTTGGGATTATAACTCCTGGAGTTTCCAGCCAGGAATGAGGATTATGGGAGCTACTGTCGCAGCATTGCCTAGGTGGTATCAAGCCAATTATTAAAAATAATAAAATTACATGTATCCTTTTCTGTAAACATATGGGGCTTTGCTACTTCACTACTTTGGTGTCAACAGAAAAGCATATATGACGACGTGCTGTAGTGATAAAATGCACATGAAAAATCTAAATATGACATTCTACCAATAGAAGTTTCCAACAGCAGAAAATTCTTCATACCTTCTGCAGCCTGCTGAGCATCCTACATAAATTGATCCAGACAGGAGAGGCCCTCTAGAACAATGGTTCTTAAACTGTTTGACCAGCTATGCCTTTTACCAGTCTGAAAGAATATAGACTCTGTTGTTTTACACAAGCGTCTTGGCAGCAGCATTCCAAAACTTAATCCTTGACTCAAAAACAAGCAGTTACAAATTGCTCCATTACACCCAGGCTATACCCAAATTACTCCTGGTTTAAAAACTACTGTATGCATTATTCATTTAGCATTCAGGCACATACTAGCTAAAACACCGTTCTTTGACTCAGATAGATGAACTTGGACAAAGGGACTGCAACATTTGCCTTTAACGTTTTTTAAATGAATCCTGTTTAACTGCAAGACTACTAAAAGTACCATAACTCTGGAACACTTCTGCCTCTCCTTCTCTGTGCTATAAGACAAAGGGAAATGTTTCTGTTATGATCTATATACAGATTAGAAAAAGGAGTGGCAAGTAATAAAAGACTACATGATGTAACAAAAAAATAAAATACCAGAAAGAGAAGATGAGGACAGTTCTGTAGAAGGTGGGCTATACAACATACTTAATTTGACATTATGGTTTGGGGTGGGGTTTGAGTAGGATGAACCCTTCCAGAAGACCATGTAACTGGTTAATTAATAGAAGATAACCTTATGCTGACTAATGATGATGGCTTCATATTACCTCTACTAATAAAGACAGTAGCATTTCAGTATCAGTAGTTGAGGAACACCGAGGATAAAACTATTGTGCTTCCCTGTCCTGCTTGCAGGCTTCCCATGAGCATCTGGTTAGCAACTGAGAAAAACAGGAGGCTGGATGAGATCAGCCTCTGATCTGAACTAGCAAGATTTCTCTTATGCTCCTAACTATATTAACAAACAAGTGTATATTGGTTTTGTCATCAGGGATGATAGCCAGAAACATGAATCACTAAATCATTTAAATTACTTAGTAATCAGTATTAACTGGTAAATATCACTAATCATTTTATTGATGATTCTCATTAACAATAAGGGCCATTACCTATCTTTCTAGCAGACAAGGAAGATACAAAAACAGGCATCCTGAAACGTACATTTGTACCACAAAAAGACGTTCAAGATCAGAAACTCTGAGATCTAGAAAAGTGGTCCCTCTTTTCACAAAGAGTGTCTTATGAAAAAACCCGATAAAATTATTAAAAAATCTAGAACAGGACTGAAATTTCCTCAAATAAACTACAGATATACCTCACAATGTGTAAAATCAAGAGGAACAGGATTATAGGTTTACTGTACTTGCTAATTGTTTGGGCAATAGCCCTAGCATAACATAATGCTGTAAGAAAAGAGATACTTTCTTTAAAACAGAAAAACAAAAACCGCGCACACCATCTCCTCCCTAATACTGAGAAAAATAATTTGTATGAAACAGAAGAGGCTTGCTAGCCCAGGAATCCCCAACATTTCTGAGCAAATGTGTTACACCTGGACTTTTGAGAAGAGGCCATGGCACTCTCACACACTACAATAAAAGATGCGTAACCAGCTGCAAATCTGACATGTAGCAGAAGGCTATTCCTCTACCCCCATTCCCCACCCTGCTCTTTACCATCACAACTTACCTTCTGCTCTTTTTGGGGTAGATGGGCACATTTTAAAGCAAAGCATAAACTGAACAACTCACTCTTTTTACTTTCCCAGATTGCATTTGAGTATGTGGAACCCAGAGGAACTCAGAAAGAGATACGACAATGCTAGAGGCTAACACTTTGTTCCTCAGGGTGCTCCCTATTTTTTTTAGTGAAAAGAATACAAAAAATAAAAGAGGGGTGGTCAGGAAGTATTGGCAACCCACGCACAAGTCTAATACAGGTGTCCTCTCCCACTCCCCCCTTTCAGCCTGCACACATTCTCTGGAACGCATCAATAGACTTCTCCATCTTCCACAATGCAAAGTAGGTTGCAGAAGCTTTTTATAATGAAAGTTTTTATTATGCTATAAAAATCATCCTAATGTATCATGTGTAAAAGTGCTCTTAACATAATAAGTAGCAGTATTAGCAAGAAATACTTTATCAGTACAGCTCTACCATCTGACACAATATTTACACAGTATAACAGAAGTATTCTAGCAGAAAAGGCTTTGCTGCCCAGGTGGACATGGGAACTGGAAACCAACACATCTGAATGGCATCCGATTAGAGAAACCTTCTCTATGAACTGAAGCTTCCAGTTCCAACCAACATGCATATCCACGAAATCCCTCTTGTTCTCCAATTTTAAATAAAGGCCATTGTTGCTGATTTTAGTTTCATACCCGCTACTTGTCCTTAGCCTAAAAAGTCTGCTGTAGATTGCTTGTTCACTAACACCCACTATTAAAGGCCTCATAATAGGCCTAAAGTTGCTTGTACATAATTTGCCTGTAAGGCTTGCATTGCCATGGTAGGGGCCAGAGCCACAAATGTTCAAGGAGATGTCACTCCTTCTCTATCACTCCTTTTATTCTCTTTCTGGCATCTGACAGGCTTCTCCAAGCTATATCGTTTTGTCTGAAAGTCCTTCTTGTGACCTTTATATGTAGTCACAGTTATCTAGTACTATGCCCAACTTCCGAAGTACATTTGCCATTAATACAATGTCAGCTACTCAATGCCTAGACTCCAAATAGAGGAGAATGGGGCTAAACCCCATGGTGCTGTCGATCAAAGTTGAACTCTGTTTATGCCAACAAGATGTTAGTCACCAAGCTTTGCTTTTGAAAGCTACATTGGAGATATAAAGAATTTAAGCACTGAGAAGACAGCAGTCCATGAAGCAGAAAACATCCAGCATTTAGCAACCCACCCCCTTTTATCTTTAAGCTCAGACACCTTCGGACAGACTTATCTGCTACAGCCCGCCTTTGGTGGGAGGCAGTATCTCTGTGACCTGGCTGCAGCAGAGCAATGGAGACACGGAGCTCCAATCAAGATATCCCTCCCAATGCCTCTTGCTTCTGAGATCTGACACTTGCACTAACTGGAACTGGCAAAAAGTGCAATACTGCTGTTACGTAAGAAGAATGGGTGTTTCCCCTTGCTTGAGAGCTGATTACCTTGAATAGCTATACATTAATCTAAAAATAGATCACATGCAACTCAAATTGAAAAACAGCCTCTCTCTTTGTACAATCCTGAACATTTTGCCAGAACTTTAAAAGTAATTGTCACCTACTCTTCCTATTAAACCTCTTAACTGCTGGGTCAAAAACAGTACACAGTAACAATTCCAAATAATTTAAAATTCCCCCCTGTATTTGACTACAGATTCCCCCTCCCCAAACATTAAGGGACCCCTTTGGCCATCATAATATTGCTAATTGCTGCCTTAAAGCAATAGATTCAATTATGATTTTAGAACTTGGAGTAGTAAAGGAAAAAGTTGAACTCGCCATCGCATATACCAGACAGAATACAAAATTTCACATAGGCTTTAGAATGGCTGTTGACATTTAACTGACAGACACATAGATTTCATAGGTTGCTTTTAATCAATCAGTGCTTTAAAGGCAATATGCGCCCATCCCTGCCTTTGCACTTCAATGAAAGGACAAGATATATTTTATTGGGTTTTTTTTATACACCTGTCTTTTTTTAAAATTAGTTTTTCCTTAAAAAAGGGACCACTGTTATCACTGTTAGTGTTTATACAGCATTGTGAACTTCGCTACTTTACAGAACAGCAAAAGCAAAGATACCAATCCTGGCTATGGGAACTGACCCACGAGAACTGCAGTATGAATTTTTCAAGTAGGGGAAAATCATGATGGAAAGGGAAAAAAGGAGGAAACAAGGGAAGAACATGCACAAGTCCAGCTATATAAATATTTACTTTACTTTCAAGAAGAGAATACAGACCTTTTGGAAGAGGTGGATTTTGAAAAGAATAGACTAGAGGATCTCACCTGTGCCCCAGTCTCAACTGTTTTTCTTGCTTCTTCCTCCCCGGTTGCTCAGCCATCTTCTCCCTGTGGCCAGACGAGATGAGCAAGCTTCAACAATGTTAAGGAAGATTAGCAGAAACCATGGCTGCTTGCTATCTCACTCCCCTCTCCTTCTTGACTTTATCTGGGATTGGACTGAAACTTGGCTTCAGTCCACCGGTACTTAGAGGGTGATATGGGACAGCAGCAGCCTCTCATCCTTGCCGTTCTCTCCAAAAGGCAGCTGAGTGGCAAAAGTGATGAGAAGTAAAAGCAGCCTGCTTGTCCCCCAGCCCTCACCCTAAATAAATAAACCCGCACCCCTCCATCCCTTATTTAGAATATATATCATCCACAGAAGCATGAAGCTAATAAAACATATTGAAATAACCCCAGTGATTTCTGTAGTATCAATGTGACCCCACCTTCCCTTCTATCTTGCCAGCACAATCCTGCACAACTGCAGTTGCTACAGTTCTTTGCAGAAGACCATTCAAGATCATGGAAGTTCTCAGTCTAGGAAAGCTGGCACCTCAAGCTGCAAACAAACGTATTGGAGATGAAGTAGCACACTGAATTTTGGAACTGGGAACTGCCTGCCAATAGCTATCAAAATCTGGCTTTTTCCTTGGGTGTTGGGGCTGGGAAGATTGGAGTCCCTGTCCAGAGGATGGTATGAATGTGAGTTCTTGATCACCTATTAATGTCTGATTGAATTTTAATTGAAATTGTTCATCTTGTTCTGTATTTGGTTTATTGTACATCTCCTGGAGTCTCAATGTTCAAGTTGGGTGGCCATATAAAATTTATAAATAAATAAATGCCACCATAATTGGGGTGCAAAAATTCAGATGATCCCTGGATGGCAACAAAGAAGGTATATTTGCTGCCATCCAGTGGTCATCTGAATTTTGCAGTGCAAATATGGTAGCCCTAGAGGCAACTGTCCAAGAACACACAAGGTATAAAACTAAACAGGACTTGAAGGACAAGACCCAAATAAAGGACTGTAACTAGGAAACTACTGTAATGCATTGCAATTTCTAAGAGATGGGACTGCCTTCCTGTCACCTAAAAGAAGACCAAAGTAGGGAGATACATTACTGTATTAAAGAGTTGCTTGGTATCCATTATGGACATGCAGCTGAGTTCAACAGAATTTTGTACATAGAATATTTTTTTCTTTTTTCTTTTCCTTTTTATTGTGATAGTATGAATCATCATACATTACGTTATTTCAGTACAATGATATTTATATAACACACTTAAATTCTTAACTTTCTATGTACTGTTGCTTGGTATATCTATTTGTGTGTGTGTGTGTGTGTGTGTGTTTATACATGTTAACAGAAGGAAAAATAGATGAACAAAACAAGGTTAACAAATTTAAAATAATAACAAGAAAAAAAGCAAAGAAAAAAAGATTTGTTTTAAAAAAAAGCTATTAGGTTTCTGCCTTCCCCCTTTTTATACATCTGCTAATTTGCAATATTTATAGGCATTTAGGCCCCCTTAAAAGCCAAACTGTAGATTATTATATTTATCATGCTGCATAATATATTGTATATATGGGAACAATTCTTGCTTAAAATTAGTTAAACTTCTGTTGTTTATATATACTGTTAGTTTTGCCATTGCAGCATATTCCCCAAGTTTAAGTTCTCAGAATATATCTATTTTTTAAGTTGCTGTTTTATATCTTTTGTCCCCTATAATATTTATAATATTCTGCAATGGTCTTAGTTTAGACAAAAGTAGAAACAGTTTAAGAAGTGCAGGAAAATATATCCCCGATAATTTTGGCAAAGCCTTCCATCCAGACTGTGTGTCATACAAGTTTGTTTTTTTAATATATCTATTTGTCACACAAAAGCACCCACCCACCTTAAAATAAAATGTATTGGTTTGATTAATCCTGTACTTATAACTGAACAGGGTGGTTATTAATTCATTTTGATGGGCCATTCATTATGCAGTTTTGGGTTCTGGGAGCACGAACTTTGTATTTGTAAACCATGGGGGTTTTTTTATTTTGTTTTTTGCAATGCATAAACCCAACCTGCTGTAGCTTATTTAACGAAAAATGATTCAACTCACCATGGACCCGGACACAATATCTAGACTGTTTTATGCTTTGCATGGCATGTTGTGGCTATATTCCCTAACTGGATGGGGTTAGAACTCATTTTGTAAGGGAGTGTCAGGAATTTTAATTGGTGAAATCAGTGTCTTAAATAACTGCAAGTCTTATGGCACCCATTTTGCTCCCTAAACCCACACCACACCCCCCCAATACAAGCAGTTGGCCCCACCCATACTAAGAGACACAAACGGGGTGTTGGCATTCATGCAACCTCAGACCCACACTTTTTACCACTCTGGTTAAGTGTGATACATGGGTGGATTCTGCTGTGATAGTGCTATAGCATTTCCTAGAAATAGCCTGACTCATCCTAGATACTGAGAGTTACACCTGTGAGAGAGGTTAGCTCAGAGGTTAGCTCTATCCTAAATTGTGTACATCAGATCTCTTTTCTGGTTGGCTTCTGAAAGCTGATGGGTTCAACTCGGTATTAAATGCATGGTTCTACACCTACCTCCACGGCCTAGGTCCACTTTCCCCAAATTGGTATCTTTTGGATGTGGTCTCCGGCTACCAATTCAAAAGGCAACTGGATGATTGTTATTTATGGGACAAAAGTCAGATATACCAGAAGGGTAGCAGGTTGGGGAAAGGCTGCATCAGCCTCAGAACTTCAAACAGCAGCCACCTACGTGAGCAGTGCAACTTAACCATGTCACCCGAAGTGACCCACTGCAGCTCCACAAGGGATCAGGCCTCTTGGTTAAGAGCCTGAGCCCTTAATGTGCTCTATTAACATCACAGGCAGCTCCAGCAAATGCACGAAGTTATAACAAACAGCAAGGAAATATTACGCAAGACCACAGGAAGTCACAGGAGACAGTATTCTGGGCAGATATGGCAAGACGTCTGTGTGAACTCCAGTTAACAACAGGCCTTGATCATTGGCGCCAAACTGAGCAGAGAACATTTCTAATGCTACTGTGGATAAAATGCCACATGTTTTTGCCAGTGGGCTGTGCTCCAGAACGCTGTGTACCTGATAGAAATCAGATAAACTCAGATCTCTCTTTTTCAATCTCTCTCACCCCCCAACTGGGAAGGAAGGAGAGGAAGAAAGGGCAATTAATTCGTTTAGTCTTTGTAAGAACGGGCAAATACATTTGGCACCCTACTAGGTAGCAGCACTTAGCTAAGCTAGGCCAACCTCAACAAATTAAGCCTCACTGGGCCTGAATAGAGGTTGGATGGGAGACCACCAAGAAACCTCAGGCTAGAAAAGGAAATAGCAAAACATTTCTTTCTATTGCCAAAAAACCTGCAGGGATATGTCTATATAGTTACGAGGAGTAAAGACCGACTCATGGATCTTTACAAATCCATTGCACTAATGATGGATTTGCTAATTAAGTCTTCCTCCTTTAGTGGTAGTTAATAACTTTACAAAGCAGAAAAAGAAACAAGCCATTTTTGGCAGTGTGTGTTTACTTTCCATGAACCTATTGCTTTACCAAATTTTGTGCAAAAGTGAACCCACCTAATAAGAGTATTTTTTTTACCTCCTGGCAATAGCAGCAATATTTGGAATACTGGCAAAATAGGAACTGCTTGCACACATGTACTGTTCTCTAGAGACTCGCAACTCGATACCTGGTTTCTCTAGGAGAATCACACTGCTGTCAAACCCCAGTTGCACAGACCACACTCTATGGTAATTAGTTAGGTTTATAACATTGTACTATGCCATGGTTTACAATAGCATGGCTTGTTGAATAAATCACAGTGACAGGATTTACATACAACACTTTACTCTCAATGATTATTTATAACCCCCAATGGCTGATTTTAGCCATCAAAGGCAAACAAAACACATTTTTGCATTCTATACTTGTGATGATCCAGCCACTGAAGTTAGCATTTGCAGTCCAAAAGAACTCACTCAGAAGCCTGAATCTGACTCAGTTGCTGATCTTGATTACTGTGATCAGAATTCCTATGACCTTATATTAAAAACATTAATGGAATCTTATTAGTTCTAGTAAATCTTTCGTTGTAGGATAAAGTTACACCTACTGTTTCAAGTATTGCTCCCTTTGCTGCCATCTATTTGTCACCTGGAGTTCTATAGCCACGTCTAGTGTCCCTACTGATTATGCTCTGGCTCCTGCAAGTTTCAACTGTCTGTATTTCTTAACACCACTGCTTGGGAACAAAGAATCTGTGAGTTTCATTTCTAGTGTATCTTCATCTATGCTATTTAAAGGCACCCCACCTCCTGGGAAAAAACAACTAAAGCAGTAGGTAAGAAAAACCTATGATAGTGAGAAATTGCAGTGTGGGCATGAGTCCTCTTTTAGGAATCAAGACTCTTCTAATTAAGAGGAGAGTATGAATAAACATGCTATGATCTGGCTCCCACTTCATTATTTTTTAAACTATGGTTTATGTCTGTGTGTTGAGTGAACCAAGCCAATTTGAGGTTATTAAATAAATCATCATTAACAAGCCATGGCTTATAATGATGCATCCACCCTGTGTGTGTGTGGGTGGGTGTGGGTGCGCATGCGCGCCTCCAAAAAGCATATTATGGTATTAGAGATGGACCTTGGTGAAACCTCTTTAATGAGACAACAGTGTGATTTCCAGTTGGATTATATTGGCTCTGGTTATGTATAGGAATAAAGTGACCTGATTCAGACATTATGCTACATCACAGTTTACTTAATCATGGTTTGCTGAAAAAGTTGCTTAAAAATCAATAAAATTAAAAAAAAATAAAAAAGCTCAGTGTGTTGTGTAGATCAGATCAAGTTGACCCTGGCCTGGCTTGATTAGAGAATGCTGTTTTGCATATCTGCATCTATATCTTTCCTACTGCTACTGTTGCTTCTGCTACTGATTTGGGTTAGAAGACATTTTATTGTTAAGACTGCAGTCACATATGCATTTATTTGGGAATAAACTGCACTGAATTTAATGAGATTTGCTTCCAAGTAGACATGTATGATTATGTACCAACACGTCAGTGTCAACTCTTAGCAACCACATAAATAGATTTTCTCCAGGATGACGTATGCCCAACCTGGTCCTTCAGGTCTTCCAACATAGGCATGTATAGGATTATGCTAAATCACTTGTTCCATATATACTGTGTTTAGTATGGGTACAGTGCACATATTACTGACATGAGGTATTGCTAACAGGCATTTATTGTAAACATTAGATATGGGTTAAAATAAAGTGCTATTTGACAAATTAATGTTATGTTATAATGTAGCCCTCTCCAATCTCATGCTGTACAGGTGCAGTTTTAACTTCCATGGCTAGGGATTATCAGAGCTCAAATCCAACACATCCTGAAGGTGTTGTATTGGAAAAGGATGTATGTATTATGGCTATTGTTGTTAGCAGTATTTGCCATTACTGTATTTAGAATGCTAAATGACACTAATCTGCACATATAAAGTATATATGCTTTAGCATAGTGTGCTTGCAAAAAATGCAATCTATAATAAATGGTCCACCGCTCCCATTAACTTAGATGCTTTTACTCTCAAATACTATAGTTTTGTATAGTAATAAAGTGTATTTATATAATTATAATATATAGGTATAATAATAAATTACTACTATATAATAATTTCCTTCTTATTAATTTATTAATGGATATTGCAAGTTTTTCTTAAGGGTGATGTTGATGGATAATATCCATCAATAAATGGATATCATCCCACAGTCTTTTAGGATTCTTGAAAGTATGATACAGAAAAAAACAAGATATTTCATTTCCTTTTCAGTATGTGTGATGAACTTTTTTCCAGTTACTAATCCTAATCCATATGCAGGAATTTTATATTCTATTGACTAAGTTCAGGAGTAAACATCCCGCTTTGCACCATCATGAATGAACGTCAAGGTCAAGTGCTCCTTCCTCACTCTTCCAGTAATATGCCAGCTGGTTTTTCCTGGCTTATTCACTGAGATTAAGCCAGAATTGCCTACTTTAGGTATAACAGGACATGCTGTCTTTATATGAGCCAGGATCTTTGCACCAAAGCTGAGAGGGGACAACTACTCGGCTGCTGGATTAGTTCCCAATTTCATAAAGCCTGCCTCTGAGCAGGACCCTGAAGCCTAAGCTTGGTCTAAACATAATATGAAATTGTTACCTATGAACTCAGTCTAAACATGTACATTTTTTTTTCTCGGATGGCTGTAACTACCATAATGAATGGCTGGTTTATGCATGAGTCTAAGCAATGTTTGCTCAATGTTGACTTATTGCAGTGTATAAACCTGTACATCACACCTCTATACTATATTATGATCCAGGCTCCTATACTTTATTTAAACAAGTATAGAAAAAAAAAATTCCCAGTTTAGCATTATGTGAGAACTCAGCCTATGTCTGGATTATACATTGCACTGTAAAATATAATGTGGTCTATTTATTTTTGGCATAGTGTGATGAGTACACCAAGACACTAAAGTTTCTAAACAAACTATAGTTAAAGCAAACTATGGCTTAATATAATATGTGAATACTAATCTTGGCCTAGCCTTCCTCATAGGATTCTTGTGAGAATAAAATGTTTGCTGGAGGGGTAAACTCTGTAGATTGTCTAGAAGAATTTGGAGGGTTGTGCTTAAATTATAACCTGGCTTCCAGGTGCTACTTATAAAAATAAGCATACTTCAGTAAAACATTTGTATAAATGTTATTTTCATGTTGTATAGAGATTTATTTTTAGCCTTTTTCTTACTGTTTTCCTCCATTTTCTGAAAATACAGCGTACAAATAATTCAAAGCCCTGTTTCATACCTCTCCTTATGAAGCCTGGAAAAAATCAACAAGGGGATTTTTAAAATGTCTACTCCCCTTCCCACGTTACATAAATCAGAGTTCACACATACATAGTAATATAGCACATGTTTGCATAAATTCACTAGCAAAATGTGACTTTTCTGGTCACAGAATTTGGAATCTTCCAGGCAGACAATGGCATGAGTACATTTCAATGAGAGTGAGTCAATGGTATGGTGGAGGTTTGCTACTCAACTACCTTGAGAAATAACTGGACTTTTAGTACTCCTTGTGAAATCAGTACTTTCTCCTTCAAACATGCATTCAGTATCTATTAAACCAAATCAGAAAAAAAAGTTACCCTTCTGAGAACCAACTCCTCCTGCTAAGTACAAAATGCTCTAGTGAAGTAAGATACAGTATAATGTTATCCATTCTGTACATCACATTCTATAGATTCTATACATTCAACATGATATCAGTTTACAGATATCATCAGTCACTAAAATACATCTGTCCTGTCCAAGGTCATACTCATTATTTACCAAGCCAAATCCTCCCAATGGCATTTAATCTCCAAGTAGGTATTATGCAATTACAAAGATCATATTCCAAGCAGACATAAAAGTGCCCAATAGGCATGCCCATGGGCCTCTGGATTTCTCTACTTTTGCACCTTCCCCACCACATTTTCCTTCACTGCTTTCTCCACACAAAATTCCCCAATCCTGTCCAATCCTTCCCATGTAGCTTCCTCACTACTTTTATTTCTCTGCTTTTCTCACTCTGCCTGATCGCTACTTGGATCAGATAGAAATACGACAACAAATGAACATTGCAAAAGGGGCCAAATCTCACCCACTTCTGGAACATGGATCTTGGCTTGCTACCCAGGGGACCGGACCAACCAAGTGCCAAGAAAAATTACACCCTGGTTCTGCAGGTATCAAGTTCTGCCTTTCGACTCTTAATATCTAGGCACTATACTGCTAATATTTGGATCTTATTTCCTGAGCATCATGCTTTTAATTAGGCATGTGCATATCTTTCAGCTTGTATTTATGTTTATCTGTTCAATTAGTTACATGGTTTTAATAGGTTTTTAAATAGCAAAATGAGTTTTCTAATATTCTGTCATTGATCAATCAGATTGTACAAATACAAGTCATAACATTTATGGCATGGATTACTATTTCCATAATGTATTCCTTAGTTTTCCATTCCTCTTGTGGGTTATTTGAAGGACCACCTTTCCCCAGTTATATCTACTTGGCCCAAGAGAGTGAGGAGGCAGAGTATGTTGTGGGTGCCATCTATGAGGGAAGTACATCTAATGGGACCACAAAAATGGTGGCTAGCTCCCTATGGAATATAATTCCCCTAGAGATAAGACTGGCCCCCACCTTGATACTTTTCCGGAAGGCCCTGAAGACATGGTTTTGCCAGCAGGCCTGGGGACCCCAGGTTGATACAGGGTTGATTGGATTGTGTTTGTAGCCGTGGTGGGGGTGGAGGGCTGTATTGTGGATTTTAATTCTGTAAGCCACCCAGAGTCGCCATGTGTGAGTTGGGTGGCCATATAAATTTGTCAAATAAATAAATAATAAATATATACTGTAACAGGAAATCTCCCTTATTTTTTGTTCTCATACAGGCCTTATGTACAATACCTACATTATGGCATTTTTCATGCCATCAAAGATAAAAATATGTAAATTTTCTGATTGAAAATATTAAGAGCTTTTACCATTTTTAAACACAGCATAAACGAATGTATTCGTTTTTTAATAGATAAATCATCCCCAATATCTTCAGAACAGTGCAAAAATGAATGCAATTGATGGCATCAATTGTTTGTTTATAAGGAGGGTAACTTAATTGTGAATACATATGTCTAGAAGATTTATAGATGTTATCTGGGATTTTTCAAGCATCAGGCTGTAACTTTCCATGAAAAAACAAAAATGAGAATAAGCAGTATGTTATTCTAAAATTAAAAGTATAATGATCCCACACCACCTATTGCTGCCATTATGTACAGCTAACATAATCAGTAGCAAAATCAAATGCAAGCCATTTCTTGCTCAACTGGTAACAAAATTACGTTTATAGAAGCTGCTTCAAAACCTATTAAAATATCCCTTTAGACATCCTTTTGACCCTGGCAACAAATATTTGCTGAATCTTCCGAGTGGCCAGACTGAACATTCTAGAACTGAAGTGTTGTTGATTCTATTTATGTAAAATTTCTCGTAAGTATTCATTTGGATGGTCTTTTACATCTGCATTCACAAAAGCTGCTGACAATGAGCTTGTGTAGCAAAATACACACAAACCATGATTTCTGTGGATTGGAGTGCACACTCCAGGGACTGAAACCACAGTTCTAAAGTTGGTTTTCAAGCAGCAGTCTGTGATAAATGTAATCGGTCATCATATTTGGATCCAACTAGTTAGGTCACAACTGAGAAACCTGATACGTTATAGAGAAAGGAATGTACTTACAATGACAGGAAAAAAGAGAGAAAGCAACAGCAATGTGGGACTCACATCCTGTATGCTTGCTTAACCATAATTTATTGAGTAATCCACAAATTGGTTGAGTTCATACAAAAAATGCCAAGCCAAAACTATAGTACACAAAGCACAAAGAAATCACATTATGGCTTAATATGGTGTCTGAATAAGATTTCCATGTGGGTTCTTAAAATATGGTTAGCTCAAAGTATGGTTTGTATTGTATTGGAAAATCACTACTTAATTTGCAGATATATCAACAAACTGCCTTCTCTTAATGATTTTTGTTGTTGTTGTTGTTCAGTTGTTAAGTCGTGTCCGACTCTTCGCGACCCCATGAACCATATTGCGCCAGGCCTTCCTGTCCTTCGCTGCCTCCCTGAGTTTGCTCAATTTCATGCTCACTGCTTCAGTGATGCTATCTAACCATCTCATCCTCTGCCATCCTCTTCTCCTTTTGCCTTCCATCTTTCCCAGCATCAGGGTCTTTTCCAAAGAGTCCTCTCTTCGCATTAGGTGACCAAAGTATCTGAGCTTGAGCTTCACCATCAATCCTTCCAATGAGCAATCAGAGTTGATTTCCTTTAAGATTGACTGGTTTGACCTCCTAGCAGTCCAGGGGACTCTTAAGAGTCTTCTCCAGCACCACAGTTCAAAGGCATCAATTCTTCGGCGCTCAGCCTTCTTTATGGTCCAGCTCTCACAGCCATACATTACTACTGGAAAAAGCATAGCTTTGACTATGCGGATCTTTGTCGGCAAGGTGACGTCTCTGCTTTTTAATATGCTATCTAGGTTTGCCATAGCTTTCCTCCCAAGGAGCAAGCGTCTCTTAATTTCATGGCTGCAGTCTCCATCTGCGGTGATCTTGGAGCCCAAATAAATGAAGTCTGTTACTGCTTCCATTTCTACCCCTTCTATTTGCCAGGAATTGATGGGTCCAGATGCCATGATCTTAGTTTTTTAATGTTGAGTTTCAAGCCAGCTTTCACACTCTCCTCTTTCACCCTCATCAAGAGGCTCTTTAGTTCTTCTTCACTTTCTGCCATTAGGGTGGTATCGTCTGCATATCTGATTATCTTATTGATAATTCTCCCTGCAATCTTAATTCCGGCTTGTGATTCTTCCAGCCTGGCATTTCTCATGATGTACTCTGCATATAGGTTAAATAAGCAGGGTGACAGTATACAGCCTTGTCGTACTCCTTTCCCTATTTTGAACCAATCGGTTGTTCCATGACCGGTTCTAACTGTTGCTTCTTGGCCCGCATACAGATTTCTCAGGAGACAGGTAAGGTGGTCTGGTACCCCCATCTCTTTAAGAATTTGCCACAGTTTGTTGTGATCCACACAATCAAAGGCTTTTGCATAGTCAATGAAGCAGAAGTAGATGCTTTTCTGGAACTCTCATGCTTTCTCCATGATCCAGCGAATGTTGGCAATTTGATCTCTAGTTCCTCTGCCTCTTCGAAACCCAACTTGTACATCCGGTAGTTCTCGGTTCACGTACTGCTGAAGCCTAGCTTGTAGGATTTTGAGCATAACCTTGCTAGCATGTGAAATGAGTGCAATTGTGCGATAGTTTGAGCATTCTTTGGCATTGCCCTTCTTTGGAATTGGAACGTAAACTGACCTTTTCCAATCCCGTGGCCACTGTTGCCTTTTCCAAACTTGCTGGCATATTGAGTGCAGCACTTTAACAGCATCGTCTTTTAGTATTTTAAATAACTCAGCTGGAATACTGTCGTCTCCACTAGCTTTGTTGTTAGCAATGCTTCCTAAGGCCCACTTGACTTCACTCTCTAGGATGTCTGGCTCAGGGTCAGTGACCACACCAGCATGGACATCAGGGACATTAAGATCTTTCTTGTATAGTTCTTCTGTGTATTCTTGCCACCTCTTCTTAATCTCTTCTGCTTCTCTTAGGTCCCTGTCTTTTTTGTCCTTTATCATGCCCATCTTTGCACTAAACGTTCCTTTGATATCTCCAATTTTCTTGAAGAGATCTCTAGTCTTCCCCATTCTATTGTTTTCCTCGATTTCTTTGCATTTAGATATATCTCTCAATGATATATCTAAATAAAGCTCGGAAGTAACTGTCCAGTTTGGAAATTATGAAAACTGGTTCCAAAACAACTCAGAATCTTAAACCATGTTCTGTAGATGAAGCCCATACTCTTGCCTTGGATGTCCCTGTCTATGCAAGTTGTTAAGGCACTGTTTTAAGCCACTCAGTTCTGCCAGTCCATTTGCCCAGTGGCCAGCAGTAGATATCTGAGTTGCCTTGCAGGAAATCAGAAATCAGAACAGAACAGCAATGAAAGATACTCAAACATGATCTGAGCCAAATGCCACCCCCCCTAACCCCCCCAGCAAACTAAAATTATTCTATGTCTCCTTCCCCTTCTATTTAAAAAATCATATCTGTATCCTGGCCAACCAACTCTGGCCATCATATCCAGGATTTTCCTTTTTTTATCCACTCCAAAAATGCTGTGAATTAGGTCAAGCTAAGAGATGGAATGAGCAGAGCAAAGATCTTTTGATTTAATAGTGACCAAGTGGCTCAGTCATGACAAACACTCTGTCTACACTTATTACAGTATTTTCCCACAAAGCGGCTGGGAATAGTTTTTAGCAACATTTTATACTTCACTGACTGCAGCCTTAAAATTTAGCATCAGCTTTCTTCCCTTTACTAGTAAACTATGGCCATTTTGAACCTGGTTCCTCTTCATATCACCCCATTGCAAAATGTGGATGAAAACCATTGTGCTAAAGTTTCAGGGTTACCTGTTCTGCAAATGATTTTGGAGCAGACCATACCACATAGCTGTCCTTTTATCAGCTCAGAAAAAACTTGTTATGGTAATGCTGTGTTCCAGTTAATGCTCAGAGTTTACTGGCTACAAAGGAATTTCTAAAAGACTTTTGTTTAGCTGTATTACCACACACTTCAGCATGCCAGGTCTGGAATACCTTAAGCCACACCCAGGTGAGTCATGCACTGGCTAAGGTTCATGATATACAACAAATAAAAACCTTCTGGAATCCAAACTTCTTGTTTAAACAATATACATTAATTCCTTAAAATCCAAGAAAAGATTAGCAATATAAATCCCATTACAATGGAGAGCCACAATAAACATTATAGCAGGTAAAAGGAATCATTGTCTGACTTCATTCACTTAAGAGAATGCAGTAGGTATTTTGTGTAATCTGCTATGGTCCCCAAATAAACAATAACATGTTAAAACAATCCCAATCAATACATGTATTGGGAAGAAATATGTAAACTGAGGAGAGGGGGAGTATTGGCATAGTCATGAGAATTTATTTGGCCTAAGCCATGGTTTGTTGAACAAGCCAAAACTAGCTGAGTTCACACACTGCATTAAGCCATAAACTACAAGAGCTTGATTCACAAAATACATTAAACCAAGGGTTGTCAAACCATGGGCTGGGACCCCTCAGCGAATTATGCGCAACTTAGAGATAGGGTCAACATTTTTTTTTTGAAAAAAACATGCTTTGTAGGCATAGTGGAAGTTTGTCAAAACTCTCTCTGGACTTTGCTTCTCATTTTGCCTATGCAAGACTGCTATGAACAGTTGTGGTACCAGTCTGAGAGGCTCGTGATAAATAGATTAAAACACAGATTAAAATTCAACAATTTGACTTCTTGACTGAGCATGAAAACCAGTGAAATCATTAGTGTATTCATCATAGTGGAGGGGTTTCACACAAATTCATTAATTTTTTTACAGAGTTATAGTACTGCCAAGTTTAAAAACTATGGCATGTAACCAACCAAATGAACCATATTGTAGCTTAGAGTGATATGATAGTACTGTCAAGTGATGGAGACAGATTTACAAACACATGTTCTCACTGCAGACTTCCCCAATTTAATGCCCCATAAGAAGTAAATAAGTCTTCCTTGGTATGGAGTTCAAGTGACCTGGATCTTGGAGAAGGCTCGTAGCAATACCCACTGCATGTCAGACAGTGGAACTGCACTAAGCACAACCTCTAATGAAAACCTTCAGCAGGAGATTCTTAATATACTATAGTCTCTGACAAGGTATATCATTAATGTAACCTCGTGGAATAGGTTTAACCATTTGGTTGCCAAACATCAAGAATCAAGAATTGAGAAATAAATTGATCTGTATGCAACCATGCCTGGCCTACTCAGAAAAAAATATCATGAGAATTGACCCTAAACATTATTAGGTGCCAGATTATTAGATGCCAATCAAATAAATGCATGGTCTAAAAAAGTAGTAAAATAACTAGAGCAATCTGTTCTTCTCTTTGAGAAATATCTTTTTTTTTTAAAAAAAGATTGTTAAACTGAAATAATTTGAGAAAGTACATATGCATACAGACACCTATAACGTGCTACCCATAAATAAACTAGTATATTCTCCTAATCAAAGAAAGCGACTGATTCCATTACATTTGTGATCACAAAAAGGAATAAAAGAACAGCCTTCTGAAAGACAAGAATTCGCACTTTGCTTTGGGTCAAAAAATATAAAATCAAGCCCTAAATGGAGCATAATAATTAATTTGTTGCTTCAGGTAAGGACAAACAGTAGAGAACAGAAGCTATTTTCATACGACCCTAATTTCCGCAAACTTAAACAAATTGAATCATATAGTCCAGTACTTCAAGCATAATAATGAAGCCTTGCTGTTCTGCTTTGCTGAGATATAAAAATTTGCTTTCCTTGGATAATAATTTGCATACTTTTACTGCCACATTTAAAAATAATTACAGTGGTACCTCGGGTCACGAACGCTTCTGTTCACAAACAATTCGGTTCGTGACCAGCACCATTCGCAAAATTTTGCTTCCGTTCGCGAACTCCGCATCGGGTGACGAACAGGATGCGCAGCCATTTTCCCTGCCGTGGTCATGGCTTCCTGTAGGCGAGATCGCGGTCACAGACAGACACTAGCTGTGAAGCTTTTTGGTGTGCTTTTTAGCATGGCTCCAAAGAAAGCGCAGAGTAAGCATGGTAAGAATAAGGTTTTGAAGAAAATAACCATTGAATTGAAGAAGGAAATTGTAGAAAAGCATGAGCGTGGTATTCGTGTGACTGATCTGGGCTCGGAGTACAAGATGGCGAAGTCGACAATCTTGACTATTTTGAAGAATAAAGATGCCATCAAAGGAGCTGATGTGGCAAAAGGAGTAACAACATCAACCAAGCAGAGGACACAAGTGCTGGAAGAGGTGGAAAAACTTTTGTTAGTGTGGTTGAATGAGAAACAGCTGGCAGGTGATAGCGTTAGTGAAGCTATGATCTGTGAAAAAGCCAGGAAATTGCACAGTGATTTACTGCAAAAAAACCCCTCTACAAGTGCAGCAAGTGAAGAATTTAAAGCCAGCAGAGGCTGGTTTGATAAATTCCGCAAGAGAAGTGGCATCCACAGTGTGACAAGACATGGTGAGGCTTCCAATTCTGCCAAGGCCGCTGCAGAAGCCTACAAGAAAGAATTCACGGAATTCATGAAGGCGGAAGGATACGTCGCTCAGCAAGTGTTCAACTACGATGAAACAGGGCTCTTCTGGAGTGTTATGCAGCGCAGGAAAAAACAAGTGACATTAGACAGATTTTTCACCAAAACTCAGCCTGCAGCTAAGAGGCAAAGAAGAGAGGAAACCCCTGAAGGAGATCTCCCTGATGTCCTTTTGGAGGGGGACTCTCCCTCCAAACAATAACCGCCTCCCCACCCGCCTTCCTGTCCTCCACGCCTCAAGCAAGGTTAGCATTCTCTCTCTTCATACTGTACTGTACTGTACTTTGTTTCATATTTTTGTGGTTTTTAAAAAAAATACACATGGTTCAGAACGGATTAACCGTATTTACATTGAACCTTATGGGAAATTTTGATTTGGGTCGCGACCAATTCGGGTCGCGACCAGAGTTGTGGAATGAATTAAGTTCGTGACCCGAGGTGCCACTGTATGTTGCATTACTTTCCAGGTATGTTGGGACTACAGTACAACTCCTGGAATCCTCATCCAGATCACTGGCTATATTATCTGGGGATTACAGGAGTTGAAGTTCAGAGGTTCCATGTTAGAGAAATCTATTTTACACCATGCCAGATTATTAATTAATCTAATCTAAAATGGTCTACTCCAATGGTACTAATTGTTCAAGATCTCAAGATACATTTTTCACACATTCTTCCAAATATCCTTCTGACTGGAGATATCAGCAACTGAATCTGGAATCATCTGCATGAAAAAGGTATGTTCTACCACTAAGGTACAGCATTTCCATGCCTCCATTCCACAGCAGTCCCTTGCATGCACAGAATTTTCTTCCCAAATTTTGGAAGTGTGTCATAACTTCATCCTGACCTTTCCTATACTTTTCCAGTATTTGGACTACTATATAAACTCCTTGGGACAGAGATCCAAGTCTTTTGTTTAAGCTATTCCATGAAATGGTAAACATTATTATGTTTATATTCATCATATTGTTTTGCAGTATTTGATATGTACTGAAGTTAATTCTCTTTTGTCATTTTAATAAAGAAACTGGAGGGAGGAGCAATGAATTTGATTAGTGATCTACAAATCAGGATAGTTTTTAGCTTTTTCCATTTCCATCTCACTCATAAAGATTCAAAACTTTCATCCAAACAGTTTTATCTGTGCTGCATATAGTTGGTTTAATTCACAGTTCTTACAGTATCAGAGAGTAAAGTCCATTACAGGGTTTTTTTGGGGGGGTTTTTTACATCTGAGTATTTATAGGGTTTAACTGCTAGGTTTAGGATCTCAGAGGGAAGTAAATGTTGCTATTACTATTGTGACTTGGTGCTGCAATTAGGATCTGATATTTGAAACAAATGTTTATTCCCAATAATTTGTGTTCCAAATTAATCACTCAAGGAAGACAGAAGAAGCATTGCCAACCTCCATGAGCTAGAAAAAACCTAAATACAAAAACAAGTAGCAGTGATAACATGGAAAGTCACTGAACTTTTCACTCCAGCCACCATTTGCTACATTTTGCATTCAATAATCCAAATTAACACTTGCTCCTTGTAGACAAAACAACAAGATCTATTTGGCCTTGTAAATGCCTTAGGCAACAGCAACAGTAAATGTTTAATTACATTTTCAGGAGAATACAGGGACTCTGACTAAATGAAAAAACCAAGACCTTTCAAGAATTCAGCTTGAAATGTTCTCAGAACATTGGAACATTGCGTATAAAAAAGAAAACAGGAAATCTGTCCCAACAAGAAGTGGACATCTGGTCATTCTAATCTGAGGCACAGCAACAGACAGTACTAAATATTACAAATCTCATGCGTAACTGAGAATTAACTCTCACCGTACTGAATGGGACTTACTCATGAGTAAGCATGTATAGGGTTTGCAGCTTTAATGGTTTTAATTTGCTTTCCATTCCTAGATGGTTGTAGAATAGCATACTCTTTATTCTAACATGACACAACTTAATCAGAAACAAAAGCCATTCCTTCAAAACTCTGAAGATTGCGAAGGACCAGAGTTTCCACAGAGTGACACCACTACAACCCCTTCACTTTTTAAAAATTTTTTATCAGGCACTCTAACCACCACAACCCACAAGAAACAAGGCTTCATATTTAAATTAAAGAGGGCAGCAGTCTTGGGCCATTGTAACCTCCTACACTTATGTTTGTTTAATTTATGTGTTTTTTTAACTCATATTGTACCCTGCCGATAATTAATTATTTTTTCTGTAAGATAGATTTACAAATCTGTTTGACATGTGATTAATATGTGATATATATCACATTTTATATATCACATTTGATTAATATGTGACTATATATCAATAGTTACCTCTTTTCTGTTGCTTATTTGCTTGTTTCTTTTCTTTTTGTAATTTTTCATGCATCTCTTTCCTTTTTTTTTCATTTTCCATTCCATTCCTTTCTGTAAAACTTGTTAATAAAGAAATAGCCTTAAAAATGTATCCTATGTACTCCAGTAGCCATATGCTGATTTTATAATGATATGAAGAAAGAGAGAGAGAGAGAGAGAGAGAGAGAGAAAGAGGGAAGAAGGAAGAATGGAACTGTATAATTAGGAATGTAGTTTAGATTTTAGGGATATGGCTACATAGAGAGATTTTATGACAACTATAAGGATGTCTGTATCGATTCAGATCTTACAAATAACTCAAACACAATGGCAGAAACCCTCCTGGAAATATGGATGTTTTTCAATAGCATACTAAAAAATTAACACATCCATTTTTTATTGCTGTTAAACTAGTGTGTTTCACTAAGCTAAGGTGACATGATACCTACAGTGTTGGACATACAGTGATTAATATTCCTTTTGTTCACTTTCTACAACATGTATTAAATAATGTAATAAACAAATGGAACTCTTTTTGTCACACACACAATGGGAGGAGAGGGTAGACCACCAGAAATAGTCAACCACTTTGATACATGGGATATCTGCGACACAGATCATTTGGAGGCATTTTACATGTTTATAACTCTTTAGAGTCAGTTATCATCACAAAGGTATACAATTAACTGTTCAGTAAGAGGGAAAAATATGTCAAACTAAACCAAGTTTAGACATGTCCTGTACAACAACCACTCTTACCCGTTTCAAAAAATCAGTTTCCAAATAAGAGATAGTACTGCAGCAACAAAAGTTAAAATCTCAGGCATGTGATTCTAAGAGGGCCTTGATTTCTGGTTTGCTGATTTCCTAACAGTATCTATGAAGAGATCTATATTTCTGGGCAGGGAATTGCCCCTATCATTAGGCACAGGACAGTTGCATTAGGCAACTGATTTTAGGTGTGATGAAAAGGTAGGAAATGTTTTTTCATTTAGTTATAGCTTGTAGATTTTTTTATGGACAGGTAGCAAAATAACAAGGCAGTGTACACAATAAGTGGGACATTTGTTGCTCTACATCAACATAAAGTATCTTGGATTAGTAATGATCCCTTTTTTCATTTTGCAAGTGTATTTCTATGAAGCCTTACTTGAGATGCACCAACATCAAAATACTGTTCTCCACACACTATGTATGTAATCCATAAATTCATAAGAAGACCATAATGCACATAAACTGTATGAACATTCTTTTCCAACCATGTATGGAACATTCCTGACCAATAAAAAGGAATAAAATGATCCTACCTATTTCAATTTATGCAGGTATATAACTGCCAGATCAGAGATTCTCTATACAGCTCTATTTTGGGGAAATTTCCCCTCTTCTCAGAAGTATTAATTATACTTTTATTAGACAATAATGATTTATTTATTTATTTATTTATTTACTTACTTACTTATTATTACATTTAGCCTACTTCCTGTCCATATAAAAGAGCCACAGGTTTTTATTTTATTTGATGTAAATTGCTGGTAAATAGTACATCAGCAACTGCACTGAAGCTGGTTCATCCTCCCCGCACCCCCCTCCCCAATCCTGTAAAGATAACAACCAGAATTTAATGTGAGCCAGAGAATCTCAGGAGTCCATTTCCTCAGCACATCAAAGATGACAGGCAAACGATTGACAGAGCAGCTGAATGAATTAAAACAGGGGTGGGCAACTTGTTGCTCTGTAGAACATCTGGCATTTCCTTTCCTCTGCATTATTCCATCTTCAACCCCAACCCCAGCTCTGAATCCTAAGAAGTAGTTAGAAAAGCAATCATCATTAAGGTACACATTCAAACCAGCAATTGTGGCTACTGCAGAACATCAGTTAACATACACAGTCTAATCAGTAGATTGTGATTTGGTATACAATTGAAGCAACACATTACTTGAAGGCTTGACCAGATAATATGATCAGCCATGGGGATCCTGCTTACATGCCTGCCAGTACAATCTATTGGATAAGCAAGAAAAGACGGGGCTCTTTCTATAATGGCCCCATCCTGATGGAAAGGTATACTACAGTCTATATACCTCTCTCACGCACTCTCTAATAGCTTTAAAATAAACTTTGGAAATGCTGAATGTTTCAGTTTGCTTTCAAATGAATGAATGCTCTTTTTTACTTTATGTATTTTATTGTTTTTACTTTAAATATTTTCTTTTACATGTTATTGTCTTAAAATTGTTGCTATATAAGCCACCATGAAACTCTAACAGAAATGTTTGAAATATGTAAATAAATATTCAAAAATAATAGATATTTAAAATTAAGTAAATTTTGTTTCAGGAAAATGTTTAAAAATAAGTAAATAATGACAGAAGAGAGGCCCACTGAAATAAATACCTACGTTCAATCAGTCTACTTCAACTATAACTCAATCCAAATCCAAGTCATAGCATTTATTACTTTAATTTCAGAGGAAAAAAATCAAAATGATATTAGCTGTCACATTATGACCTTTCCAACTGTTAAGTTGGCTTCTGAATACCACTAATCAGGCATCATAATTAAAACATAACCAGTGCATGATCATTAAATATATGGCTTTAGAGCTGCAATGAGAAATTTTACTCCCCTATTTTGCTAGAAACTGAAATACAAGTGATAACTCTCTATTTCTCTTTACCTCTATTACTTAATATTCACACATTATTATGGTGATAATTTCCAAACTTGGAAAGTAATATACATTTACATAATGTATCATTGTTGAACAAAACTGTACAATCTACTTCGTTGCAGTCTCTTCTTATTGAACTGCCTTTACAGAGTAAGATCTTACTCAATATTAAAATCAATATTATAAATGTATGGGATGTTGCAACAAAGGAATGACAACAAAAAGGATTCCACAAGAGTAGGATGACCACTTGTGGGCTGTAAGTTAAACTTAACATTCTGATTAACTTTCTAATTTGCCCTATTTTAGTAATGGGTTTTTACCCTTTGCTTTGCCTTTTCTTTTCATCATATGGCTTTTTCCATATAATACAGATTAAGGGTTTTTATACATACAATAAAACATTTTATATAGTTTTTAATATAATAGTAATATTGGATATTGTTATATATCACAAGCTACTAGGGTCTCTTTAAAAATGTTAATTCTAATATTGTTGAACTTTCATAAAATAATTTTTTTAAAGTTTCTCGTTCATTCCACCTCATGCAAACTTTGTCAGGTTAATCAACCTTAATCAGAAAGCTAATAAAATAGCATCAAACAGAATGAACTTCAGAAAGGACAAGCTTTTACTAAAGCGAAACAAAAAACCCAAATCTCACTGATTTCAGGACTCAAGAGACGTTTTGTTATCCTCTTCATGCTTACATGGGAATAAGTACCACCAAAACCAGCAATATTTATTTCCAGTTAAATGAGAACTATGACTGCCCTGCACAAACTTAACTTTGCCATTACTGTACAATAAGTCAGCAGATGTACAAAGTGCTTAGCTTTGAAGAGATCATATTCTGAAATAAAATGAAAATACACTATGATAAAATAAAATTACATAGAACAGCTGCTAAAATCCATGATGCAGTGGTTGGGGTGGAATTATGTATGTATACACTGCACATTCTTTAGTTAAAATATATCAAATCCAGTTCCATTCAGTGTGGATGATCTAGGTTTGCAGCCTAACAGTGAACCAGGAAATGTCTGGTTCATATCTATCTCTGCCACCAACATACTATGTGTTCTCATCTGTAATATGTGGACAAGAACACCCAAAACAAGTCAGGGATATAGGAAGGGCCACTGAGAATTAGTATCAAACAATCTGAAAATTGAAAATGTAATATAAAGATATTTCAGTGCAGACATTGAAAATGGAAGGTGAAGAAAAATATTCTCCTTTTTAATTCAATGTTTCAAAGTGGCAGAAGATAGAACGTGTTTAAAAGAAACCAATACTGGGGCAGTGTTTGGACAATTGAAGGAACCTCCACACATGGTGCCTTAGTGATGCTCCAGGATTGGCTCCATACACAAATGATTCATTGATATTTTGGGTAGGTGGCAGCTTAACTAACTTACTTCTAAATCAGCTACAAATCAATAGGAAACAAACTGAGTCCAGTATTCCAGCAGAAATACTGGAGTGAGTCAGTTTCCAGCTGGTTAATAATCGTGTCTCAGGGCCTTCCCCCTTATATCTAACCCAGGAGAAAACTGCCTGGCAACATCCTTTTTTCTGTAATCACTCTATGATAGGCTTTCATCTCTTTCCCAGCCCATAAAAGAGGCAGATTTAAATCTTTCTTAGTGGGCCAGTGTTAAAGCAGTGTTTTCCTCCATAAGCCAACAACATCCAGTGACAGCTCCAAGGTGTGCAGAATCTGTTCCACTTCACTACCCATTATGTCACACACAAAGTCACAAGCAGTAGCAAATGGGATCAGAAGGGCAGGCAGAGTCAGGAACATGCAAGCCAGCCCCCCACCCTTTGGTCCCTGATTAGGGTTATCTGCTGGACTTATGTTGCTCCATCTCTAAAAAGAGCCAGATATAGTAGCCATGAAGTGTAAAGAAAACTACTTGCTGGGGTTTGAAATACAGCAGCAGTAAAATAGTAAAATGGTGGAATGGTGCACAATGAAATGGTTTAACAGTACGGAAATAACGTAACAGGCAAACACAGCATAACACTGAAATCATGAGACACTCCTCCCCATTGCCTTCTGAACAGAGCATAAAAGAAAAAAGAGAAATCTTAAGGAAAAGTGCTGCTTGTGATTCAGTTCCCTTTCTAACGTCAACGTTTTGTTCAGGTCAGGTTATAACAGAACGAGGTATAGCAGGAGTGTATAGGAATGAGCCTAGAGATGATGGGCAGAGTCTTATGGCCAGACCCTGTCCATTCTCCCTAGAATGACTTTTTCCCACCAGCTAGTGATATGCAGAAGAGGAAAGCCAATCATATCTGCTGCATGCACAAAGTCAGGGCAGCACTGTTCCACATGTCAGTCAGAACAGAGGCAGGATAGGGATCAGCAATGGGGCAGCAGATTTCATGCTGGCAGAGCTGTCTGGTCATAGTTTTCAGCCAACTTAAGAATGTATGGATAGCACAAACATAGCTGTGGGGAAAGGCCCTCACTCTGCCTCCTGCTTCCTCAGCTATTCCTCCTTCTGACAGAGATTAAGTCACTGTAGCTTCATGTTGTCATTTCTCTGCACTGTTAATGAAACAGTCAGAGGAATGGTAGCTTGTACCTTGGTGGCTTTACAGCTGCTGACTGTCCAAGCTTACATGTTATAAAAGACAAACAAAACAGACCACCGACGGGGAGGAGCACTGGCTGAAGGTTGGTGCCTCCTATTAATCGGTTCATGGCTTGCTTCATACTTTCTCTGTGTTTTGAGATTAGCAAGGGGAGGACAACTGTAAGCCAACTCAAAACTGTTTTGGAGAGTTTGGAAACAAAATCCATGGTAGTGTGGACGGGTATCTTCACAGACACATGCTTTTAAAGAAGACAAGCAGTTGAAATTCGCCTTTGCACAATCAATATCTTGCAACAGAAAGAAAGGACATAAAGAGAACCAGGGAGTATAGGAGGTACATGGACTTTGGGGAGGGGGAATGTTGTGCAATCCTAATTGTAAACCTTTTTAACTTTCTGGAAGCTATTGAGCTTTTTTCCCCAAACCCCATATATAGTTGACCTCCAGAACCGGCTTAATTTGTTGCACCAAGGAACAAAGTATAGGGTCCTGAGGCTGCCTTCTGCAAGCAGGAACCTCCAGGGTGTTGGTCACACTAGCTCAGGGTCATGAGAATTGTAATCCAATAGAGTGGAAGACACCAAGTTGGAAAAGGCTGCCTTCAACGTCAGTGTGCATAAAACGTTCTGTCCCCCACTGTGCAGAGCATACAGGCACTCAGCCGATCCCAACACGGATCCACACAAAATGTGCAACAACCGGGGAGGGGCTGGACCTTCACCAAACCGACCTTTCCCTGAACTCTCCTTGTCCCACTGAACTGTCTCAGTCTAATGCAGCGACACCCACAACAATTTTTGCTCCAAGAGAGATGTTTGAAAGGCCAGCACTCTTCCATTTAACCCAGTCCAGAAAACCTTATTTGGCCGCAGTGCCCGGAAACCTACGGAATATCTACTCTGAAGTTCTTGAAACCTATGGAATATCTACTGTGGAGCAAGTCACAGCCATTGATGGTACGATGAGTATGTGTGAACAAGGAGCAAGGAAGCACATAAAGGCATCGGGGTTTTTTCTTTCCGGCATCATGAAACTAGGAAATGGGAGTGGGGGACTGAGAAGGGCAATGGATTTATGAAGGAATAGATCTGTAGCTTCAGCTCCCTTGGATATCTAGCAGTTACTCCTCTCCTGGGATGCAGACCATTTAAAATTTGAGGTCAATTTGTAGAGCAGCAGTGGCTCCCTGTAAGGAGCATAAAATAATTTTGCATTCTCCCGCCATCACCAGTTTAACCTTTCTTTGTCCAGCTGGAAAGAATATAGTAAAGGTCACCTCCGCTTCTCAGATACCTGCCAGACTAAAAGTTAACTGGTTCACTCAAGGCTCAAGGGACGGAATGGACCAGATGATCTTTAGAGACCTCTCCCAGGTCCTGCAAGTCTAGGATTAACACCTCAGAAAAAAGCACTGATTGAAAGCACTGGGGGCTTGCTGTTCTCTCTCCTCATCTCCGGAGAGACTGCTAGATAGACTGCTCCCTCCTAAATGCGGTTCTGTTTCCAAAGGCACATATCATGGCAATCGCCCCCTCCCCCGCCCCGAAAATGTGATTACTTTCCGCGCACGGTCCCCAGCTGTAGATCGGAGCCATTCCTTTCGCGGCAGCAGGGAGGCAAGTCTGGAAGCATCTTCTACGTCTCTGCCCAACTAGTCCAAGAGCTAGAGGACGGGGTCACGCACCTCGCAGGGGGCGACCCCCCCCCCCCCGACGCCATTTATGTTTCGGACTCAGAGATTAAAAGAAATGTGAGACGGCGTCCAGGCTCAGCCGCGCGGAGCTCGTAGAAATCCCATTGATCTCAAGGGGGGACTTAACCAGGCCCCTCGCATTCATTCCTTGGTATCGATGGGATTTCCGAAGCCTTCTGTTTTTTTTTTTCTTTTTTAAATCAAACCATGAAGCAAGCGTATTCCTGGGAACTACGACCCAGCTTTCGGTCCGTTCAGTTCAGTACATTCAACACAGGCTTAACCCCCGCCGTTGAAGAGCAAAGGCTCCTAAGCATACTGAGCTTCGACTACTTAGACAGATCCAAACGTTTAAAGGTTAACTAGTGAAGCGTTCATCATTCGAATCAGGATAGTATTTTCAATTTCGAAACCTCACGAGCACAACGCAACCACTAGCCAAAAGTATTTTAAAGGGGCCGCCTTCCGTAAGACAGATACCCATTACTGTCATCACTGAGGCCTTGCCCTGCCAATCAACTGCCCTCTAGAGAGCGGCTTTATTGTTGTTGTTGTTACTGTACAACTACTATCGTTATCTAGAACGGCAGCAGCGGCCTCTCGGCACTTTACTGGACGGGAGAGAAGACACGCTTCTGTTACGTTGTTCAGATGCCTCCATCCTTCCGCGGACTCTCCGAGCCGCGTCTCCTCCTCGCCCCCCGCTCTTACCTCTTCTTTTCCTTCTCAGCTGTCATCCTGGACGACGACGACGACGCTCCTGCTGCTACTCTTTGCTCTTTTCCCGCTTGTTGCTTAACCCAAGCGCAAGGAGAGGAAGACGAAGGCTCCCCTGGGCGTCCCGCTTAGCAAGGGCAGCCTGGGCGCACACAGATCCAGGCGGGGGCCTGGCTTAAGTGGGTGGGAAGGTCCCTGAAGGCCTTTGATAGGCGCTGGGCTGGGCTGCTTCGCTCGCCCTTTTCTCCGCTCCTGCCTTCCCTGCGCTCCTTCAATGGGCTGGATCCCCTTGCCGCCAAGGGTCCCTGGCCACGCGCTCTCTCCGCGAGCAGCAGAACGAAGGTCGCCGAGGAGGCTGCAATCCGAGCCGAGCCGCCCCTGAGCTGACCATACAGTCTCAGGACACTGCCGAGGATTGTACAGCCCGCTCAGGGAAGAAAGGGACAGCGAGTGCCCGCCGCGACTCTTGGGTGCTTCTCCCTTCCTCAGGCTCCGTAAATCTGAGGAAGCAGCGACGCGCTCAGGGCTCCCTTTAAAACGTCAAGCCTTGGCTGGGTGCTCCGGGGGCAGTCTCAGACTCTTGAGCCCCGGGCTCCGGCTCCAGCTGGAGCGGCCGACGGAGTGTCATCCAATGGGCAAACGAGGCGCCCGGCTCTAGGCCCGCCTCCACTCCTCTCCTCCCCGCCTGTCCTGCAACTTTCCAGGACTTGTTGAGAGGAGGTCAACGGAGTGACTTGGAGGCGGCGGCGGCGGCGGTGCGAGCGGCCGCAGGCAAGCGAACCTGCGCGCAATTACGAAGCGAAGAGCCACAGGCAGGTGGCCTCGTTTATTGGAGCCCAAGACCTAGCCCCAGAACCGAAGATAGTAATCAGCCCTCTGAGACTGGAAGGATATTCTCCTTTTATTCTTAATGTATCTACCTCCAAATGTAAAGCCACGCTGCCTCATTTTAATGAGACATTTTCTAGGGGGGATGACTTTTGTTTCGCCCCCTTTCCCTTCTCTGTGCCACCAGAATGGCCTGGCAGAATGATGGTTAAGGTTAAGGAAGGCAAAACTCTTTTTGTGGCCCCCTCCAACCATGCAGCCAAATTTCAACAATGCAATTGCCTAAAACGTTTCAGATCAGTATCCTAGTATTTTGAACGAACAGCCAAAAACTGTACCAAAATCCTTAACAGAAAATAGACAGTAAAACACACCCAAGCCTTTCCAAAAACTCTAAACGCCTGAGCCCACCTAGGTATGTGATGTGGTCCTAACTATCTTGTCCTTCAACTACTCTGTAATGGTGTAGTTAGGCCCTGGCTCCTCAGCAGGTAATAGCACCTAGCCACCCTTGGCTGATCTTCAAAGCTAAGCCCGGTCAGCCTTGGTTTGGGAGACCACTTGGGAAATCCAAGGAAACTGGCTGGATTGAGAAGTGGGAAAAACTTCCCAGAAGGCAGAAGTGGGAAATCACATCCATAACACTTCCAAGAAAATAGCATGGATGCAGCCACCAGAAGTCAAATTTGACTTGGGGGTGTCTTAGAAATAATTTGCTGGGTGGGCCTCTGGCCTTTCTGGAGACATGGGTCTGGCAAATATTGGTGGAATAGTGCAATTCCATGAGTTTTCTGTTCCCCCTCCCAATATGCCATCTTTTCTGAAGCACTGCCCTCAGAGTACAACAGGTAGGTAAGTGCCAACTGTGTACGGTGACCATATTGTCCCGGAAAAAATAAATGACAAACCTGAAAAAAAGGAAATCTGAAACAGGTCGATAAGGATAAAAAAAAAAATTGCAGGTAATTGTTTATAACTTTGCTTTACAAAGGAAAATTCAAGAGCAAAACCAAGAAAATTTTGCAAGAACACATATTCTAATAAAAATATCTATAATCAAAAAATATATGCGAATTTATTTTAAAAAGACAAGTCAATTTCCATATTTTTCACATGCATGTGAAAGACTGTGCATTAAGCAGTATCATTTGTACGGTAAAAGTTAAATGACCAAAATAAAGGACAAAAGTGAGTTTTTGAAAAATAAATCTAAAGGACAGCTTTCTGAAATAAAGGACGGTCCTTTATAATGAAGGACGTATGGTCACGGTACAACTGTGCAACTTGTGCTACTGTAAGGGCCAAAGTATTGAACAGCACCTTTGCTAAACTTCAGGGGCATCCTTAGAATCACACCCTTAATGCTATTCTCTTAATAAAATATATTATATGTGAAGCATATATTTTATTAGTGGCATGGTGTGATTTGGTTTGGTGTCATGGTTAACAGGTTAGAACTGGGAACCCCCAGGTTGAAGTCCACGCTCAGCAGTGGAGCCCAGTGGATAACTTTCAGTTATTCTCTTTCAGGCTAACCTCTCACACAGGGTTTTTGTTATGGAGAAACATTGGAGAAGGGAGTACTGTGTCTGATGCAGAGCTCCTGGAGGAAAGGCAGGATACAAATCTGACAAAATAAATAACAGGTCTTCTCACATGTTCCATCCAGTTGCTAAGAAAAGAGTGTTCAGAGGCAGCATGGCAGAACCCATTAAACCCATAGAAATGAACACTGCAGAAGAAGAAATACAGAACAGTGCGTTTCCCGTGCATTTCAAATAATATTTTACTAAGGGAAAAATGGGCTTCTAATTGAGATAATATAGGCAGCTCAATAAGGAATATATCAGATTATCCTGTAAAACAGCTATTGCTCATTAAATTAAATTTTACATTTTAAGATAGTTGAAACAGATAGCTTAGAGGGCATTTTAGATTGCTTGGGTAGCTGGAAAGCTGCCCAACATAATTTTTATTAATAAACATAAATATTTTCACTTGATAAAATATTTTCTCAAAATATTCTGGGATTGAAACCATTTGATCCATGCATCCATTCCTCTTCCCTTTTTTGGCCTTCTCTATCTCTTTCTACACTATCAGCTTACGTATTAATAAAAAAATAGCTATTATGAATTGTTAAGCTTTGCTTCAGACATAACAGCAGGTTAGTTGGTTTAGGTATTGTTTCAACAATGTCTTTTTAATTGGGTTTGTGTTTAGATTTATTGTTAGTTGTTTTGAGCACCAATATTTGACAGAAAAATAGGGTACAGAGTCAAGAAATAAATATGTCTCTCATGTATTTACTTGGCAAGTAAGATCTTGTTAACTCTTACTGTACATGGCTGGATACATTGGCTTTTGATCAATTCTCCTATGTACATACCATTCTTTTTGCATTTAGTCTGGGAACTTTCCCCTTGTCAGAATATACCAGACCATAGGCGAGCCTGCAGTAATACAGGACAGTGATTTATTGATGAGAGGGTGAGATGGGAGGGGAATTTCCCTCACTCGGCCACTAAATAATGGCTCCCTGTTCCCACTAGCTTTTACTGGCTTGACAGTTTCCTGGCTGGTTGAATTTATTAACCACCCATGCTTTGCTAATGAGATTGTGTCTCCTTGTTCAAATCAGTCTTGTCTTCCCATTATTTTTCCATATCTTAGAATTTCCACATTTTAGCTGAAGCTGCAGCTATGTCAAGGCATTGGAATCCTTGCAGTTGAAAGGGGCACCAAACACCTGCTGGTCCTGTTTGGTTGGAAATAAATAATATTACTGTTACCCTGAACATTGGCTTATATATTCCTTTTCTATCAGTGCTACTTCCTCTCTTCTCCCCCACTGGAACACTTGAGGGTTGTCTTGATTTATTTTCCTGCAAAGCTGGATTAATCCCTTTGCCCCATTCCTACCTTCCTTTTGGTTAAGAGGATGTTTGATCCTAGATAGGGGGGTGGAGGAGGCCTAAGCATAATGTCCCTTTTGTAAAGAATATTCCTCTAGCAACATAAAATTATTATGTTTTCATTTCTTACAACTCATATGTGATTATTGATTTATGCAGGCCCCCAAGGTAATATAAAAACCACTAAAAATTACATTTAAAAACATACCTTAAACATCCAAAGGTCAAATACCACAGCTAAAGAACAGACATAATAATATCAACAGTAAAACAAAATAAAACTCTTCAAAATAAATGCAGTCTTTCCAAAGTCCTAAAATAAAAAAGCCTCAATCATCTTCCCATCTAAGGGAAGCAGGCAGACCTGGTGAGGCCAAATCTACAAATCTCTGAAAGACTGTCACAAAGAAGAAAGAATGGGCTTTTTTCTATTACTCTAGAGCAGTGTTCCTTAAATCTTTTTCTTTCAGGACCCCTTCCCACCTCTAAAAATTATGGAGGACCCCAAAAGAGCTTTTGTTTGTATGAGTTATATTTATTAATATTTACCATATTAAGCATTAAAACTGACGCATTTGCTGACCCTACCACTTCTCACAATTGTTTGATGGGATTTTAATATTGTATTATTTTTCAGTATAGACTGGCAAATAATTTTGATTTCATGGACCCCTGAGAGGGTCTTGGGAGACCCCCAGGGGTCCTTGGACCACACTTTTGAGAAACATTGCTCTAGAGCAGTGTTTCTCAACCTCAGCCACATTAGGATGTGTGGACTTCAACTCCCAGAATTCCCCCACCCAGCATGCTGGCTGGGGAACTGGGGAGCATGCTGCAGTGGGGGAATTCTGGGAGTTGAAGTCCACACATCTTAAAGTGACTGAGGTTGAGAAACACTGCTCTAGATGGCAGAAGTAGAACCAGATGTAGGAAAATACCTGAAACAGATTTAGGAAAATATTGGAAGAAGCTTCCTAATGGTAAAAGCTGTTTACCTCTAGACATATGATGGACTCTCTTTCACCGAAAATACTGAAACAGAAGCCAAATGGCCTTCTCTTGGGGATGCTTCTAACACTGTACATCTAGCACTGTAGAGCTTGCAAGGAGTTGGAGTAGATTTCCTCCAAAGTATCTTGTAACTCAGTGATTCTGTAGTAAAAATCCCCTTAAATTGGCACTACCATCAAAAAAGCCCTTCCCTTTAGTTACAAGCCTCATAACCTAAGGCTAAAGTAAGTGGATCTAGAACATATATAATTATGAATGCAATCATATTTGTATTTTTCTTCCTTTTCTTAACCCCTCTTCGCTTTAATTGTTTGTTCTTTTTCTTGCTATTATTTTGTTGGAAAAGAATCAATATGCTTTTAGAAATAAATGAAATCCCATCAAAAGATCTCCATATTCAATAATGGTTTATTGTTTTTGAAAGATGAATAACAACACAATACTGTGAATGTTTTCTTTTAATTATTTCTTTTTTTTTTTTTTAACTGTATGCCGCCCTTCAAAACCAGATTTTCCCAGGTGTGGCTTCATAAACATATTAACTTATTTAAGGAGAATGCTTTCATATATGATGTTCTCAACATCAATTTGGGAACTAATTAATTTCAGCATTTGCATGATTCATACTTCCTGCATCACAAGTGAGCAAGATAACAAAATAGCAAATGCTATTAATTAATATATATGTATCGCCTCCTAATCACATTTTCATGAGTTTATTATGTGAATGAAGAAAAATCCAAACTAAACGAATAAGCTAAAAGTTAAAATTTCTGCTGCAATTCCAGTTTAATGCAGTAGCAAAATTTACAACCTAAATCTTTGTTCCTGAACATTTAACATGCAAGCTTTCAACCACTGACCAAAATTGGCCTAAATTTTATATGTTGCATGAACTTCTTAGCTGAACCTCCCATGTTATAGAGTGTCAACACTTGCAGATCACTACATTGCATTGTTCTTTCATTTTCATAGTACAGATGTGGTCTCCCTTCAAATCATTCTTATGTCATAATTATACTTGGATAGATGATGAAAGGGATGGGGAACTGATAACAATTTTTGCTGATATAAAGCTCCCATTGTTCCTCATCATTGACCACTAACATCTAAACTCTTCATAGATTCCCCATCCCTGTTTTGTTATAATCTGCAGAAAATCCAGATCAAAGGTATATCTAATCCAGCCTTCTGTTTCCCACATTGGCCAAACAGATGCCTCTGGAAAGCCCACAGCAGAGCATGAGGGTAATGTCTCCCTTTTCCTCTGGATCACTGAGTCTTAATAACTCAGAAGCATGCTGTGTCTGCACCAGAATAAGCATATAGCTATCAAGGCTGGTACCCACAGACAACCTTAGCCTATCTGTGATTAATGTGATGCATCTTGTTTTGAGCCACTCTGAAGAACAGAAGAAAAGAAATACAGATATTTTTAAGAAATGAAAAGGTCACATATGCTATTCAACATAGATAGACAAATTTTAGGCTTTGACTTAAAACTGGCTTACAGTCCTGACTTGAATGTATGCAATAAACCATAATCCTGGCTTTAGATGTTATAGTAAGTTATCTCTGACTGGACTGTTTACCAGCTTACAAAGCAGGAGCCAATGTTCTTCACCAGCAGGAATTTGTGGCTTAATACAGCCTGGATTCTTACCTTTTTCTTATGTGCCAATATGGCCATTGTCTTATGGTGTTTCTATTTAAATAACATAGCAGTAAATGTCTACTTTAAACAGAAGAATAAGTGATTTACTGTCTATGCTCAAAACCAAATTTTTACTAAGGGATACAAATTACTTCTGCTAATTTATATTCATTATTGGTTATTATCATTATAGGTCCATAGATTCCAGCAAGAGCACTCTCTTTAAAAAAAACAGCAGAAGATTGCTTTCCACTTATCAGTAGACACTATTCATTCATATTTGCTTTCTAAAATTGCAGCTTGTCTACTGCTTAGATCAACAGTTCATACTGAGGGAGCATGGGTGAATTTCATAGATCTTCTTAAGAAGGGTACTTGCCTTTCTTGTAGCCACTCACTACATTAATTTATTAAGGGCACCTGGAGAAAAGCCTCCAAAAATGACCAACAGTATGCGGAAAGAGATGTTTCTATATGGCAAGGGACAAGCAATCCTTCTGGGACACTTTTTAAAGGATTGACTTTCAAGGACCACAGAGGCATAACGGTGATGCAGTGGCATGAATGGAGAGGAGGGGGACAACTTCATTTGCCCCCTCCCTTTTTTTACTGTTTTGTATGGTTTGGAAACTGTTCAATTCCAATTTAAAGAAAAAGAGGAGAGAGAGGGAGGTTGAGTTGCCCATCAGGAATTAACAACCAAACAGTAGATTGAGCAGACATATTCACCTGGTCTCAATTTTCTGTATTATGATGAAATATAGTGTGTTTCTATTTAAATATAAACTTTATTTCTAATTGACATGCAGATGTTCTGCAAAATTGCCTTCTCCTGTTCATCTTTGTGTTAATAATGTCTAAGCAGCTAAACTAATGGTTTAGTCTACATACTAGGTACATCCCCTTTTCCCAAGATTTCACTTCTAACTATCTAATTAAATGAAGCTGAAGTATGGAGAATGTACTAACAGCAGCTAATACTAACAACATTTTAAAAAGACGATTTTCCAAAGTAAAAGAGAGGCAGTAAAAACCAGGACACTTGTTGCTCTTTACAGAGAATTCGACTCTAGTTCCTCTTTTTTTCTGATCTGATGACAGTCAAACATGCTTCCTCTGCAACAGTTTGATAGTATGGTAGTAGAATGAAAAGAAATGTCATCTGCAAATATTGGAATCTTCAGTTAATCAGAATATATGTGTGTGCTGGGTTTCTAAATTTAGCCCACAGATGATAGAAGAACAGAACAAGATCAAAGAACCAGGTCACTTATTTCCTAGATTAGCTAAACTTTAGTTTTTCCACTGATCTGAGTTGGATTCAAAGCTCCTTTTCTGTATCTGATTCTAGAATAAACACTCAACTTCACAGTCAAGAGACAAGGAAAATATTTCAGCTGGTTAAATGGAAGATGTACATGCAGAATTCAGATAGGCCAGACCTATCAGACACTACTGAGCTCAAGAAGATAAACTTCTACTAAAATGACAGTTCCTATTCTCCTAACTTATTTGGCCATGCTTCAGCGGGGATAAAATTGCTTGGTAAATTTGTAACTAATCCTAAGTAGGTACCTGCAACTGAATCTTTTCCTGTCCACCTGGTCTCTATTCTCTGATCATTTTTCCTTCCTTAGGACACACACAAGACCAAGATAGAGGCCTGGTCTCTTGAATTTTGCAAATTGCATGCATACTGCTGAGGGCAATTTGTTGTTGTTCAGTCGTTAAGTCGTGTCCGACTCTTTGTGACCCCATGAACCATATTGCGCCAGGCCTTCCTATCTTTCACTGCCTCCCTGAGTTTGCTCAATTTCATGCTCATTGCTTCAGTGATGCTATCTAGCCATCTCATCCTCTGCCGTCCTCTTCTCCTTTTGCCTTCCATCTTTCCCAGCATCAGGGTCTTTTCCAAAGAGTCCTCTCTTCGCATTAGGTGACCAAAGTATCTGAGCTTGAGCTTCATTATCAATCCTTCCAATGAGCAATCAGAGTTGATTTCCTTTCAGATTGACTGGTTTGACCTCCTAGCAGTCCAGGGGACTCTTAAGAGTCTTCTCCAGCACCACAGTTCAAAGGCATCAATTCTTTGGCGTTCAGCCTTCTTTATGGTCCAGCTCTCACAGCCATACATTACTACTGGAAAAACCATAGCTTTGACTATGCGGATCTTTGTCGGCAAGGTGACGTCTCTGCTTTTTAATATGCTATCTAGGTTTGCCACTGAGGGCAATGCATGTATGTAAATAAATAACAGCAGCAATAAGGCCATGGCTATAACCCAATGGTAGCACACGTGCTTTGCATGCAGAAGTTTCCTGGTTCAATACTTAACTTCTCTAGATAGGTCTGAGAAAGAAATCTCCCCGCATACAGGCTCACCGGGTACAAGATTATCTACCTATCCAGATCCTTAACCTAAAAATGCCTGCTCCTAAAAAATTTTTTTTTTCAAAAACTCATTCTATATCTCTTGAACAGAGCAGCACTGGCCACAAAATATTCCTTTCCTGATAAGCTTCAGGCTAGATGTGTCATGCAAATTATGTTGCTGCAGCAATGCATGAAAATTAGCCAGAATGTATAACTGGAAGAAGATGTGGCAGTCAGGCTTTTAAGCGGGGCTGATAGCTGGGGACAAATAATGTCACTGCTGACATCGGCTAGAGATGTTATCTTGGACTTTAAAGCCCTCAAAAACCCCATTTCTGCTTCTGACAGGCTTTTTGCTTTCATTAATGACAGTTCTGAGAAACTTCTCTATAATAGCATCTCCATTATGGAGCTTCTTCTCAAATAGTGCTATTTATTTACATATTAACATTTATATCCCTTCCAGCTCCAGGAATGATGAGTGGCTAACATCCAAATGAAACTTATAACAATAATCATCATCATAACATAAATGTAACAAGAAAGAACACACATATGAGAGTTAAAAACAATCTGTTTCTCAGCTCTCATTCTCTAAATGATTTCTTAAAGAGCCAAGTCTTTGTTGCTCTATGAAAAGACTTAGGGAATTGAGGGGGTCCTCCAATTTTAGGAGGCCACATATTCTACCAGGAAGGGTCAGCTAGTAAAAAGGTCTGCTTCCAGACCCACTCATCCTGATCTGTGGAAGAAAGGGAATGCAGAGCATCCTCTCCCGGACTGCTTGAATGGGATAGGTAGAATCCCTCTGGAGAAGACAGTCCCACAGGGACGCTGGTTCTAAGCCTTGTAGGGCATTTTATATTTATCAGGTAGAGTCACTCCCAGGGACGTTTTTTTCCCCCAGATATCTAACCAAGTTTTCCATATTCTCTTGAGTTTTTGATTGCACCTGATATCTTTTAATTCCAAATACTTACCATCTCCACGCATACATTTTTAATAGAACAACTGTGATTTTTTTTACATTGCTGGCTCTTTATTACTCTTTAATCTACAATATTGAGCTATATTGTCTTGTATTTTCGCTGTTCAGGCTTAAATGACATATTTTTGTTGCCAGAGAAGTTCCACAAATGTATAAAAAGGACATATATGCAATTCAAATTAAAAAAAAAAAAACTGAGGAAGATAGGTCCCCCCAAAACAGCCGAATAAGAATTGAGCATGCTCACTTGTCAGGGAATACTGTACTTATTGTACTGTACTGGGGGATATGAAAAAGTGAGAGGTGGAATGACGTAAGGTCATGGAATGGAATAGCAGAATTCACAGTGAATTTTTGATGTAAGTTCCAGTTGTTAATTCCTAAAATCTATCAATTGCTGTCTTTAACTTTTCCAGCAGACAAAATCTAACATACAAAAGGTGCAGGGATGTATCATATATATTCTAGTGAGTCAAGATCAGTTGAAGTGATTAACACATAAATCTCCCATATTTGTGTCTGTGTGTGTAACCATTCTGGTCTCTACAGTACGCAATATTTGTGGATAATGACTTAACAAATCAGGTAACCAAGAATAGGGCCAGCTTAAACACTTAGCATCCCTGTGGTGAAGAATAAGCAAGGGCAATATTTTTTTCTCATTCCATGTATGAAAGCTGACATGAATGGTTCCTGAATCTTTTCTTTAATGAAGGCATTTTCGCATCCTGGAAGAGAATGTCAATTTTGTGGTTTATAAATTCATAGAGCTTAACAAAGATTGCCCTTTTATACTATGGAGTAAAATGAAGAGCATCTGAATGAGCTGCCAGGCATTCTTTCAACACCTGGGGTCTTTAGACAGATTCTGACACTTGCATCCTCTATATTTTTTGCCCAACCCAGTATCTGAGCAATATCAGACAGTTGAGAATAGCTGCCATTTTAATTCCCACAATGCATCTGATGTAACAACACTATGAAGAATTTATTGCAGGATAAAATGGAAGTCCAAAGCTTCTCAGTACTGCCATTCTGCTTGCCACTTTTGCACGATGTTGCTCCTGGACCTGGGTAGCTCAGAGAAGGAGTCCCACAGAATATACTTTGACTGGGGTATTCTACAAACCTGGATTTGGCTCTGAAGGTGTCACCTGGTTCTGTAGATGGAGAGGAATACAGGGATGGTTAGGGTTATTTAAGCCACTGAAGTAAACAGGGTCCAAGGCGAGCTCTTTCTCAGCTAGTTCTGTTTGCTCTTGGCACCATGTTCCATCAGTGGGATAACCTTATCATTTTTCTACTGAACTATTAGGTTCTGACTCACAGCTGTAAACTCACCTTTTTGTATACTGTTGTAAAACAAAACAAAGAGGCAAGGAGAACTGACCACATTTCAGGAATATTTACAGAGTTTCAACATGGACTCTACCAGTTTTGGTTCATTTACTAGTGAAAAACGGGCAAAAGTGGATAATCTCAAATGCCTTCCCTATCTCTAGGAACTATATAGAATATCATTTTTAAAATGACCGGAATTTTTTAAAATGAAATAATTCACAGCTTTTGAAATCTCATTAATAGGTTTCCCCAGGCAGCCTGGAGGTTACAATGTCAGATTCTTACCTAATCACATGACTGATATAACTCCAAATTTAACAACAAATATCAAGGGCCATGTGACTTATGACCTTGTGGTATAGGATGACAAGGTAAAGAAGAATGTGACTTTTAAATTATGCAGAATTTCAGAAGTGGTGGGCTAGGTGTAACTTTTCAAGAAAAATATCTTTAAAATTAGATTGTGCTGCTGGCCACAGAAAAAAAACATGATAGGGTCATTTTTATAGAGTGTTTCCTGAAGAATGTTATTGTAAAATTATATTAGAGTTGTTGAATTAATTGTCTTCAGTTTATATATCTTTGCTGGTACATATAACATCACATAAAGAATGAACTTGTCCAGGACATCTGAGGGCAGTAGGTTGGGGAAAGCTGATCTCAGGCTATCTTGGCCTGAAATCAGTAGTAGATTTATATATTTGTTGGTTTAGGACCAAGCCAAACACCAACAAATATTCAATACCTATTCAATAGCTCAGGGTGGGTGAGGAGGCATGTTTGCTGTGCACTAAGACAGGAAACACAGGGAAAAGAAGACTTCAGAATGAACCAAAGATATAGCATATTCCATATCCTTTGACTCTTTTAGAGTGGGCTCAGTCTATTTATGTGAAAGTTGTTGCTCTGTTACTCTGAGGCAGTGTGTAGGCTTTTTCCAGCTTGAAAAGATTAAGTTGCCTCTTAAAGAATGATCATGTGAATGCTACAATGGTTCAAACCAAAGGTTTTCTGAATTTCAGCATGTTGCTTTCCTTAACTATAGGTGTCTGGGAGGCTCATGTGCAGAAGATAGTAGCCACAATGGCTCTCTGCCATTATAGCTTCTCACCAGCTTTATTCAATGATCAAATGTCTCTGGATATGGAGGTGTCATATATCACCTTGCATTGTAGGCAAGTGAACCTCTAGAAACAATGTGAAATATGCACGGAGTTCAGAATGCAACCATTAGGCTGCTAACTGGGATTTGGTATTGGGATTATATTGGAATAACTACTAACTATATTATCTGAAATTGGAACTATGAATGGCAACCGATCAGTAAAAAGCTTGTTGTTAAAGGTCAAGAGCAGGCCAAGGTTTTCCCTGGCTTACTGTCTCTAATAATTCTGACCTGTGTTAACCTGTGTTCTCTTTGAGTAGGGCAAGGGGTGAGTGGGAATGGGATAGTTTTCTCCCAGTTAATGAATACAAAATATGACCAAGTGATCTTTTTAAATAGCAAAGTTTGTGCTAAACTTGATTCTTAAACATGTAAGTAATCGTGCTATCCATGGAATTCTGGAGTTATAGTCCAACACACCTAGAGGCAGCAGTTTGAGAAAGTCTTCTGTATCTTAAGCACAATGCTTTTCCCTGCCCAACACTAATTCTCTGAGTTTTAGGAGGCTGTCTCTTTAGCATTATGGCAAGAGTAGGGAGACAGTTTAATATAGTACTGTTTGTTAGCATGCCCCATAGTGAGGAATGCTGGGAGAAACCTCACCTCTTATTTCAAGAGCCGAGGACATGCATCTTAGCAATCCATTTGTTGATTCTCTTCTGACAGCAAAACATCTTGGGTTAGCCTTGGGCCATCCTTGTCAGGAGCAGCTGAAGAGGTATGAACAATGCTGTTTGCTAAGCTGAGCCATATTAGTGAGAAGGTTTTAAATGCTGAACTTCTAAGCAAGCAAGTTGGAACTGGAGCAAATATTATTTTTGAGTGATAAGCTCAACAAAAGTTAAAAACAATACAAATTAAATGTCACTAATTACAATTAGCATTATTATCACATCAAGCAGAGATTAGATGTCACCTGATGAAACAGGTCTAAGCTTCAGTCTGTTGCCATTTTCCAGAGAGTGAAAAATCAATTCACTTTTCTGCTTGCATTCATGCTGATCCATTAGATTCTTGGCTGCAAAAATACTTTAATTAATGTAAAGTAATCTTTAAAGCCTCTGGGTCTTGTAAGCATTTTACAAAAGATGATGAAATGAAACATGCTAGAACCTGCAATAAACTCCAAAACAATACTAACTCATAAATACTTCTCAAACAATGTCAAACTAGTTAGAGCATTACTGACTTTTATTGATGAACACATTAGGCAACAGGGCTAACTAGGGCAGAAATTTTGTGGGTTTGTGTGTGTGTGTGTGTGTGTATGTATACACATGCATACATGAACATGTACGTGAATGTAAGAGTTGGGGTTAGCATGGCCACATTCATTAGGAATTCTGGGAGTTGCAATACCAGCACAACTAAATGCCTCCAGATTGGAGAAAACTAGTATAAAGGAAGAAAATATTTTTGCTCTTTCTCTCCCCAACTCACTCGTTTTCATCAAGGACTATCATATGTAAAACTGGATAACAGTGACCAGTATATTAACAGTACTGGAAAGGCAAAAACTTTAGCAAACTAAACTATCCCTAGTGATAGGCAGCTTCCAACATTTTCTTGAAACTAGCCATGAGGAAGACTTTTACTAAAGAATGATTTTTAGCCATTGAAAGTCCAAAAGTGCATAGCAGATGTCTATGGGACAGATGGGGCTTTAGGTCACCAAAGTTCAACTCTTATGCTCATTTACTCAGAGTAAACATTCAGGCAGGTCTATTATGCATTTCTCTTGATTACAATTAGAAGCTTCTGAAATTGTTGCTCCCCACAAATATGAAGCTACTTCCTCTTTTTCTATTTTCCTAGTGGACCACAACCTTTCTTTTCTGAAACAATATAACAATTTTCCTCTAGTCTCAGCCAATGGGTATCTTGAATGACAGAAGGTAATGAAGCACCTCAAGACACCTCTCCAATCAACATGGCTAGAGAAAATGGCACTGGGTGCCTTTTCATTCACCGCTGGCAGAACAATGAAATCTAAAATTGTATTGTCGAAGGCTTTCACGGCTGGCATACGAAGGCTGGTGTGGATCTTACAGGCTGTGTGGCCATGTTCTGGAAGTTCTGTTTCCTAATGTTTCGCCAGCATCTGTGACCGGCATCTTCAGAGTGCAGGAGCACAGACAGAAGCAGTTCTCTCTGTGCCCAGGATGGTGTGACCCTTTTGTGGGTATTTATAGAGATCTGAAGGTGGGGGGTTAATGAGTGGCTGCTTCTTTTGGTATCAGAATATCTGTGTATCTTCCTGTGGGTTAGGCAGGGTTTTTTCTTCTATTGAGTTGTTAACGAGTGGCTGCTGAGAGTGATTAGCATGTTCATTGTGTGAGCTGTTCGCATGTCCTGGTGGTTGAGCTGAGTTCGTTGACCTTTTGCAGGCTGTATTTTTCAGGATTGGTAGCCAGGTTTTGTTGATTTTTAGACTCTCCTCTTTTTTATTGAAACTGTGCTGGTGTTTGTGAATCTCAATGGCTTCCTGGCAAAAGACAAAAGGGATCCCCTCACCACCGCAGGAGTATACCGCATACCATGCAGCTGTGGGCAAATATACATCGGGACCACAAAACGCAGCACCCATACCAAGATAAAAGAACATGAAAGACACTGCAGACTACAGCAACCAGAAAAATCTGCAGTAGCTGAACATGCTCTCAAGCACACTGGACACAAAATCCTATTTGAAAACACAGAGATACTGGACAACACCAGCAGCCACTATACCAGGCTATACCAGGAAGCCATTGAGATTCACAAACACCAGCACATTTTCAATAAAAAAGAGGAGAGTCTAAAAATCAACAAAACCTGGCTACCAATCCTGAAAAATACAGCCTGCAAAAGGTCAACAAACTCAGCTCAACCACCAGGACATGCGAACAGCTCACACAATGAACATGCTAATCACTCTCAGCAGCCACTCATTAACAACTCAATAGAAGAAAAAACCCTGCCTAACCCACAGGAAGATACACAGATATTCTGATACCAAAACAAGCAACCACTCATTAACCCCCCCACCCCCCCAGCCCCCCAACCCCCCCCCCCCTTCAGATCTCTGTAAATACTCACAAAAGGGTCACACCATCCTGGGCACAGAGAGAACTGCTCCTGTCTGTGCTCCTGCACTCTGAAGATGCCGGTCACAGATGCTGGCGAAACATTAGGAAACAGAACTTCCAGAACATGGCCACACAGCCCGGAAGATCCACACCAAATCTAAAATTGTACAATTTGGATTAAAAGTCTGAAACTTGGCATGCCTATCTACTCAACTAAACTATGCTTTGTTATGAATTTAAGTAAGCAATTAATGGCAAATGTCTCACTCTTTATTTTAGTCCATGAATTATAAGAAAAAAAAATCTTTCTGTGTGTGATAAAAAGTATTAAGAGAGAGAATGTGTGTATGCTTTAAAAGTAAGGTCTTTTGTATCTAAGAGATAGGGTTAGGATTATTGTAGACCTGCAATAACCATATAATTTCTGTGTAATCACAATTTACATACATCTTTCTCAATGCTGGCCCTACCATACAGCCAGGTGTTTTAATGCATCACTACTAATGTTTGTATATATGATACATGAGCCAGAGTGCTTTCTGTGCTCACTCCCAATTCAAAATCAGTATTGCCTGTGACTTGGCACACTATTATTTCTACCCAAAGCTGTTTAACAATTCATTGAGCCACAGTACTGCCAAGATTTTGGTAAGTTTTTAAAATGCGAAAATTACAATCTAACACCTACAAGATAACCACATAAATCAGTTTTAAATTGATTTACTATATTGTATTGTATTGTATTGTATTGTATTGTATTGTATTGTATTGATTGAATGTATGGGTCATCTGACTCTGGGTGGTTTACAACATGTGACAATTAAAAGTAAAATAATACAGAGATTATACACAACAAACATCTAGAAAAAGAATGCCCATGCCATCAAAACAAGCATCTCACAAGGGGTCCACCAACCACTGTAGCCCATGACCTGGGGGAAGTTTTAAGGGCTTGCCTAAATAAGGTTAGGGTGGGGGCAGTATGAATCTTGGGGGGGACATTGTTCCAGAGGGCAGGTACTGTAACAGGGAAGGCCCGCTTCCTGAGTCCCCTTAGATGACATTGTCTAACTGATGGGATCTTGTAGCATGCTGACTCTGCCCAATTGTGTAGGATGAGTGGAAGCTATGGAAGACAGACAGTCTCTCAAATAACCTGGCCCAATGATGCAAGAGGTTCTGAGTGCTACCAATCAAAAATCACTATTCTGTCTTTTCTCATTGAACAGATTTTTTTGTAGAGAGAAAAGAGGCACAACTAATACTGGAAAAGCACAGGATTACAAATAGAAGATAACAATGGATCCCCATAACATTCTTTGACTAAGGCAAGGCAAGGTAATGGCATAATAGATGGCTTATCTGAAAACACCCCAACTCTGTTTATTTATTTACTGGATTCATGCATCACCTTTTATTCAAATGCTCAAAGTAGCATATATAGCACTTCATCGTTCCATTTTTTCCTACAATGATGAACCTATGAGATAGACTGACTTGAAAGAGAATGACTGACCCAAAATCACCCAGTGAACTTCCGTGGCTGAAGATCGTGGGTGTCCCTGGTGCTAATCCAATGCTTTAACTGCTACATTATGTTTGTTGATCTTCTTTACAGATTTTATTTCCTCTTGCCATAAGCTAATATCTAAGATATAGAACAAAAACATGTAATTTTTGAAATGAAATGGCAATTTTCTTCCTAATGTAAATAGCAATATTTAGAATAATAACGAATTATTAACAGGTAGGAAGGATCAAGTTTAACTTACTTTGTACAACAATTCCACTCTTTCTCCTCCTTCATGTATCTTACTTAAAGGAGGAAAAAACCCAGAAACATGATTTGCAATCGTATATTTAACACTGTCAAATTCCATTTTCCAATGTTGTAAAGCCATCATGAGGTACTGCGTATACAAATAACTTGCTTTCTGAGGAAGATACATACAGAAAAGTCTTGTGTTTCTGGAAAACTAAAGGATTTATTATACCATATAATTTTGTGGCCTAGAAGCCACCTTCTCAGATGCCTCTAATGAAATGACACATAAAAAACTCCTTGTGATTGCTATAAGAAACTAAAACAACCTTCTCTCTGGTATCCAAGGGACTTCAAAATGCAAAAGATTAGAATGGAAATAGATTTTTTAAAAAAATCTGTGATGTTACAGCAAATTGTAACATCATGTGAGGCTCTATGACTGGTATATACAGAAACTGGAAGTAGTTGTGAACATCCAAAGGTGAGGATAGTTCCAGCTTATAAATAGTTGGCTAAATGAGCTAACTTAATTTTTGAAGACTGCTTTAATAGAAGGAATATAGGAAACTGGCTCAGGCCAATTTAAGACACTCCTCCCTAGAGCCCAGTACTGACTAAATCTAGCCATTCCCCAGCCCAGCACCCTCCAGATGTATGTGGCAACTGCTCCTCCCGGAGTCCCCAGCTAGCCTTCCCCTTTGGACTTCTGAATGTGACTGCATGGTTGGCTTTTTTTTTACTTTATTGGCATAATTTAAATAATAGCAACAGGCAAAGGAGGGGATCAGGTTTGGGATCAGAGTAGAAGATGGAGAATTATCTCAGAACTCCTGCCAATTGATCATTGAGGTCTCTTCCACTTCTACATATACCTGTTGCCACGGGCTTAAAGAAGACTAAGCAGGGGCATTCTTAGCCCCTGGTCCTTGTGTTTGGACCAAGATCTGCTGCCTGCTGCCATGGACTTTAGTTAACTTTTCTTTTCTGACCAGTCACTCAGCGCAGAATCATGTGGCTGAACGTAGTAGCCCATGTAATCTCAAGGGCTGCTGCATTTAGCTACCCACAGCTTCTCATAACATGTTACCTTGCCTAGAAGTACTGCATGGTCAAAATAAATCTTGCAGCCTGTGATTTCCAGGGTCCACTTTGGGCCTAGATCTGGGGCAGGAAAGTTTCTGAAGGTTGAGCACAAGCACGCAGGTGTTTTTCACAAATTGATTTCAGTGGGCAGGATAGTAACAAATCACATAATGAGAACATTGCAGGTTGCAGAGGTGAATTTAAGCATGATATTACCTTTGCTTTGTTTTTGGAGGGGGGGGGGCTAAAATACTTGATGACATGTTTATTCATCTGAAATATTGTGCATCATTTTCCTTTTGTTTCCAAAGGAAATATAGTAGGATATAACCCTGCCACTGTTTGGTACTTTGCCACTGAATTTAGGTTATAGAACTATTTATTTATAATTTAGATTTCTAAGACCACCCAACTTAACATAAAATGTGGGCTTTCCATCTGCCCAACACTCAAGGTAACTTACAGCAATTAAAAATGCAGATTTTAGAATATAAGAATCAGCACAATATAGTAAAAATCAATTGGTATCATTAAAATCAAAATTGAATTTGACTAACAACTAGAAGCTTGGTGAAAGGTGTGATTTTGCCAGTTTCCTAGCTATTGGGAAAATAGAGGCCAATGCACGTCCTTGGGGCATGCCCTCTGGAATAGCGTCCCCTCTGGTTGGCCCTGGTCCTGCCTATCTTTAGAAAGGTATTAAAGACCTGTTTTTCCCCCCTTCAGGCATTGGGTCTGGGAGTGGTGTGACCCATTGGATGAGGTTTTTTTCCCAGCACTTTATATGTTTGTATGTTGTTCTAGATTATGTTTTTATGCTTTGTTCTGTTATGTAGTTTTTATTAATTTATTGGTGATGTATGCCACCCTGAGTTGTGTCTTGAGTAGGAGGCTAAATAAATAACCTAATAAACAAGCAAATAAATTCCATAGCCTGGAGAAGGTCCTCTCCTATCTACAAAGTAGATGAGTTTCTGTCAGGGTCTCTCCATCTGATCATGGGGTAGGGGACTAGGCTGTTAAAAGCAGATACAAAGATGGTTTATAGGTCACAGATTATTCATGTTTGGTCTAACAGAGGAAACTACTTTCTAATACAGACTACCTTTATACATGGAAATGTGTTTCTAGTGTCTGACTGGAAGAAGGAACAACACAGAAATGGAGGAATGGTTTCAGGACTACAGAACAAAAATGTATTTACCTAGCTACCTACTCTCCTCCTTTGCCAGTAGGAATGGGAATAATTGTTTAGTTCTCTGTTTAATAATACCTATTCCTACTTGGCAAAGTAAACCAAAAAGACATTGTATTTAGAAATTTGCAGTGCAATTTTTAGTTAAAAATGTGTAGCAAAATAGAAATATTAAAGAATATATGTTAGTGGCAATGCATGTATTGTATGTTGGCTTGCAAGGTAGATTAGGGATTTAGCTTGCATCAAATAGTGTAAGTATGCTTGGGGTAAACATGAGTGTTGCAGAGAATTCATGTGGCATGGATACAACTAAGGCTGGTAACATAACCTCTACCTTCTCTATGTTACCATTAAAAACAGTTTGAGAGTTTCAGTTGACCAAAGCCATGATGGGTGGCTGATGTCAATATTCATGGTCCCATCTGGTGACAACCATGGCATATGGAAGATTGCAAATTGGAATGTAAAAGGAGTTAATGGTAAAGAGCCAGGAATGGAGTTGATGAGTACATGCAGGGAAGTTAAAGGGTAGGTTAAATCATGAACAAAAGGGCTAAAACATGTTAGAAAGTATGAACTGATATCATTTTGGGTGCGTATAAAGGTAAAAATTGATAGGCTGGTATTAATTACATATTATGGTCCAGTGAATGGTGATAATGGAAGAATCAGGGATGAGTTTTAGGAAAAATCATGCAACATTATGAATGAATCCAACAAAAAAATTAATCTGCTAGTGACATGAATGGATGGGTGGGAATAAGATAAGAGAATACAAAAAAGTGGCTGGGCAATTCAGAGACTTAAGAATGAATGAAAACAGTGACTGGTTTGTTTCTACTTAGAAACCCATCGCCAAAGAATTAATATAAATCTAAAGCATTATTGATTGAGCATTTGAGAGTGCTTTGAACAGAATGAAAATAAGTACCGTATTTTTCCGACTATAAGACGATACTTTTTTCTAAAATCCTTACCTTAAAAATTGAAGGGTGTCTTATTCAAGGAAGTCAGTCGGGGAGAGAACCACGCGGTGGCAAAACTGCCCATACTTTGTCTCTGCAGGCAGGCTTCCTCCTATTGCTAGCCTCCAATCACGAGTGAAATAGCTTGTCTCCCAAACAGACTTCCTTCAATCACGAGCCTGATGTAACTGATGTCAGCTGATGCTGAACAAACCAATTAGAGGAAGGCTGTCTGCAGAGACGAGCTATCGGCAGTTTCACTCTTGATTGAATGTAATCAGTTATGCAAAAGAGCCTGGAAATAGAGCTGCAGAGAGACGGTTTGGACCTCCTCCCACCGAGTGTAGCAAGTAAATGTTAACTAATTACTAAATAAAAATGTGTTCTGTACTATCTTTAAAATATTGATTTCTTAATTTGGGGTTGGAAAAATGGGGGTCGTCTTGTACATGGGGGCGTCTTATTGTCGGAAAAATATGGTATGTTGCACAGTGCTACAGAAATATGTGAGGCTATGATAGTAAGAAGTATGAAAAATAACGGTTGGTAAGAAAAATGCATACTAATATAAGAGATCTCATAATATAAAAAGTGAGGATGAGATGAAGATATTGTATCCAGAGGGGTCTACAGGGATATCAAAAAAAGTTGATGATGGCCACAACCATGTGACTGAAGCCCCACCTCTTTTTTACATGCTTCACAACACTTATAAAAAAGAGGTGGGGCTTCAATCACATAGTTGTGGCCACCATACTGACTTTTCTGATACCTCTGCAGATAGACAGCCATGATTGTATCTGTATAGGAAGAAAAAGATAGTTGCAAAGAATGTAATCAATGAGCAAGGAAGTGATAAGAGAGACAACAGAATAATTGTGATGGAAATAAAAAATAAAAAAAATGTTTTGGAAGAGGTGAAGAGGAGAATATTGATGTGGTTTATTTGTGGAATGGCTGTGCAACTTATTTAACATGTATGTGAAGATCATTGGAAAAAAGCTGTTGCTATTCCCTTATTCAAAATTCCAGATAACAGGAATGAATATCAAAACTATAAGAGGACTAGATTTTAAAGTGAACTTTGGAAGGTGTACAGCAGAATTCTGATCAAAAGGGTATGAGAGATGAAAATTAGCAAAATTTCAGAACCACAGAATTACTTTATGCTGGACCGGGAATGGGCAGACAAAATTTTTGCTGCTCAACAGGACACTGAGGAATGTATGAATCTGAGAAAGAAAATTTGTTGAATGTTTGTTGATTGCCATACACTTTCTCTTTATTATAAAGTCAATAGCTTTGAACTATGGATGTTTGACATGAATATGGAGTTGAAGGTTGGTTGCTGAATACAGTAAGAACAATATTTGATGGAATTAAGTCATGCATGCTTAGGGAATGGTTCAATATTGAGTTGGGAGTTAACAAGAATGTGTAATGACCCCTTTGTTGTAAATAAATAGATATAAAAGGGATGCTTAAGATGGCACTAGAGATGTTATGGTCAGGGATGTGAATGTCCATGTGCTTTTGTATGCAATGATGCTGTGTTATTGGCTGGAAACCCAAATGATTTGCAACAAATATTAGATAGATTGAATAATTCAACAAGGAATATGGACCTGAACATTAATGTACCAAAGGCTAAGTTGTGTTTAACTGGAGAAATAGAATGAACTGCAAATGCTTTACAAATGGCAAAACATTACAGCAAGTAGAGAAATTTGTATTGCCTGTAGAATGTTTATTAAAGACTGGGAAACGGATAAAGAGATTTTAAGATGTGCAAATGACTACTTATAAGAATGTGTTTCTGCTCACTTCTTTATATGGAGATGAGAATTGGTTATAACAGGAGAAACAGGTTATTTAAGAAGTAAGTGGTGAAACAACAAGAGGGTCAAGAAAGAATGGGTGCTGAATGAATGCAGATTGAAGACAAAAGTGGGTGACCAATAAGAAAGAAGTGCATTGAGGTAATTTGGTCATACAGAGAGGATGAATAAGGATTGAATTTCAAAGCAAATATATAAAGAAAGATTGAGTGGGGTAAGATGAAGAGGAGACTAAGGGAGTTGTAGTTGGAGAGAGTTGATGAGATCCTCAAAAAGAGAGGTGAGAAGTTTAAAGAATAAAAGGCAGTATAAGAAGTGATATATGGTCATGGTAAAAGCGAGATAATTTGCAAGGATAAGAAATAATGGAGACATACAGTGAACAGAGAGAGAGAGCCAGTTTGGTGTAGTGGTTAAGGCATCAGGCTAGAAACCGGGAGACTGTGAGTTTTGAAACCGGGAGACTGTGAGTTCTGGCCCCGCCTTAGGCACAAAGCTGGGTGATCTTGGGCCAGTCATTCTCTCTCAGCCCTAGGAAGGAAGCAATAACAACTGCTTCTGAAAAACCTTGCCAAGAAAACTGCAGGGACTGGTCCAGGCAGTTGCCAGGAGTCAAGACTGACTCGAAGGCACACGCACACACACAGAGTGAATAGTATCAGTTTAAATTATGTTTCCTTTTCCTTTTTCTCATCTCATGCCTTTAATTTTTTTTTTTTTTTTGCTTACTATTTCTCTTTTTCTGTGCTTTGCATAACATTGCTTACCCCACAAGGGAATAGCTTGATGGGTATTATGTATGTAAAAAAAGAGAATTGCAAAATGATGCAGGAGCAAGCAGAAGAATGGAAAAATAAAAAGCAATGAGGAATCAAAATTGTCAGATCCATCCATTATTTTTGCAAGATACCTCTACTTTCAGTAGAAACTAACCTTTGTGTTATTGTGAGTAGTTTTGACTTCCCCCTCCCGCTGTGGGGATCTCTTTTGTGACCTTCATGGAAAATGCTGACCAAATGCCGCAAAGACCAAAGAGATATAGAATGATCAACTTATGTTACCAAACCAAGGAAAAGAGGTGTTAAAAATGGGCAAGGCTGAGAGTTTATCAACTGGCCACAAATAAATAGCTTTCAAGAGGTGTCCTATCAGCCAGCTATATCAGCAAACAATTACAGATGGTAAACATCTACATGAGTTGGCAGCAAACATTGCAAATAACTATTTTCTGATGTTAGGCTTGTTGCCTTTCGTTAAGTTTGGATTTATTGGTCTGCGTAGTCATGTGCAGATCACACTTTAGGGTACTATGTGGCATAAGATGATACAATGATTCTGTTTAGCCCTATTAAGGAAATACTTGAAATGCTAACCTAAGGAACATAGGAAATGAAATCTATAGGTATCAGGATTTGAACACGTGGCTATTGATGAGAAAGATGCAGTTTTAACAATGGATAGTATTGTGGATTTGGGATTTTTTCACCCTGTTGTTCAAAATATAACTTCAAAAAGCAAATGTAAGAAAAAGGAAGAACATTCATCAGTCTGAAGTTACACAGTACATCAAAATTCTAGTGCAATATATTAGTTATTACATTTTTTTCCTCCTCTTCCTCCTCCTTCTTCTGAATTTAGGTATGCCGTTCTATTTGGGAGGAGCTCTTGACCCAGGAGAGGTACTGCAAATGGAAGAGGGAAGGCCATTTTGCCAATCTCAGTCCCACATATAGTTCCCTAAAGTATAAAAATCTACTGCAGAGGATTGAATGATATCACTCCGATAACTAAGTGAAAGGGCTGCAAAGGGAAATGAGCATTACCTTTGCTTCTCTACCATTAAATTAAAGTCTGTTCCACTACTAGCTTTACTTTTCTATCCATAGAAGAGAAGTACTGAATTCAACCTATCGCCATCATCTGTATACCATTTTTATGCTATGTACTTAAGGCAGCACAGAAATAGTTTGATGAAGCACAAGAATCACATAATATCCAGTAACTACAATAAAGAGCAGAAGAAGAAAAGTTCAGAGAGGACCATTTCTCCAGATAACAAATGCAAGTAGTTAGGATATATTAAGGATTCCAAATATCTGTACTGGTATCTGTATCTTGATGTCCCATTCAACTCTGAAGCCCCTATCTATTTACAGTTTGAGATTCAGAAGATGGGCATGCATAACAGGGCTTATTGCTGTGGAACATGCTCTACAAGGAAGCCAGCATGGCATACTGTTCCCTGTTTTTGTTTGTTTGTTTGTTTGTTTGTTTGCTGTATAGCTTCTCCTTAGTTTTTCAAGTAGGACTTTGGTAATGGTCTAATTCTTTGCACTGATTGTTATATGTATTGAAATTATTTCAGTTTTATTTATTTTTTCCTTGAATTGATCATGGATTTTGTTTCATATCATTGCTTATAACATTAGTTGCTGCTAAGTTGACTATCAGAGCAAATATAATTATTTAAATAAATAGGTGTTCAAATATTCCTTTCCAACAATTGTTCTCTGAATTCATAAGCATTTTATGTACCTTTACAAAATCTTTCTAGCCATATTAGTATTGTGTTATGTAAGACAGCCCAAATCTCCTTTAGCTTGTTTTCTAGGCCAAGGCCTTCAATTATATCCATTTATTTTGCTAAATAAATATTTGTGATTGTGATTCATCATGATACATTCCGAAACTCCCAACTCACTATCTAGAGGGACTAGTGTGATGAAGATTGCCATTTGGCTGATAGAGAAAAGCTTAGCAGGATATCTGTTAGATTGTTCCCTTTCTACTCCACCTGTGGAGAGGCCTGTGGGCATGATCTGATTGCCAGTAGGCTGGCTGCTGATGGTAGCTGTCATAAGGTTAAGAAATGAGATGGTCTGTAGGTAAAGAGGAATAATGAGGGCACTGCTATAGCCACAGGTCCTGCCCCTCTTTCTGCAACAGCCTTGCATGCATCAGGTGAGTGTTCCCACTGCTGAGTTCCCTCCAGCTGTTATTGTGACGAAATCCATTAGCCAGACATACAGTACTTCACCTTTGCTTTCGTTCTTTCCTTACTGCACTTTCTTTTTTGGTGGCAAGGGGAAAAAAAGCCAAACCAGTGTGTGTGTGTGTTTGTGTGTGTGTGTGTGTGTAAACAGTAAAATCACTTCTGGGTGCAACTATACAGAGCAGGGAGATGATGGCAAAGCATGACATCTTGCCACCTGGTGTGGTGCAAATCCTAGGAGCTGGATTGAAGTGGGGAAATCTCCTACGCTGCAGATCCACTGGAAACCTATAAATCTTTATTCAGAGTGTTTCTTCTAAACAGGATCTCGGTCAAAGTTCCAAGCTCAACAGAAACCCCATGACAGGGGAAGAAGGAGTAGCACTGATCTTCCATCAGCACAGTCATGTTATATGTGGACAGCTTAATAAGACACAACCACTTTTAATTTTCATTACTACAGCCCCATCCACCACTTGGCTTGTGGTCCAACAGATTATTCGTAAGAGAATGTGGTGCTTCAAAGAAAAAAATGTTGCCCTCTTCAAGCAGCCATTCCCACAAAATTGCACACTAATTTCCATAAAATTCTGCAGCAGAGATCTGCAACAGGGTAACAATTATGCTGATGGAGCAAGTTCACTTCCAGCTCTAGGACCAGATTGGATGACACCTTTCACTAATCTTATCCATAATGATAAGACAGTGTACTTGCCCTCTGCTCTGCGTAAGTCAACATCTTGAATTTGATGACTGTGCTTTGATTTTAGTATTTGAGTTTATTGAATGTTATGGAAGCTGCCAGATATACAGCAGAAAAAAACACTATCCTGTATAGACATGTGCTGGTTTGAAGAGAATTATTGGCTAATCTTCCAGTGGTAATGTATGGTTGTGAAAGTTGGACATTAAGAAAGAGCAAGAGAAAGAAGCTAGATGCCTTTGAATTATGGATTTGGAGACTGTTACTAAGAGTAACATGGACTGCAAGAAGAACAAATCCATCAGCCTTGGAAGAAGGAAAGACTGTCTGCTTCCCTGAGGCAGTGGCCAGGAAGCAGTAATTTCACATTCTTTAGCCATATGATGCAAATGGATTATGCACTATTACAAGGACTATACTTGGCAAGGTCGAGGAAAGAAAAAGAGAGGAAAAATAATGGATAAATTCAATGGATAGGATCAGGAAATCACTGGAATGTCCTTAAAAGACCTATCAGTGAGGATAGGTTGAAATGCCCACTGTTTGTCCATAGAATCGTCAGAGGTAGGGCCTAACTCGATGGCACCCGAAATCTATATTATCTAATCTAATCTAATCTGTCTTTTAACTAAGTAATGAAACCACCTGCAAGGCAGCTCCAGATGGAATAACAATACTAAACGTGCATTTCATTTCCAAAACTGATTTTAAGGTTCTTCATAAAATATGTAAGACATTTTACTGTATGTGAAGAATACCAGAACCAGGATAATCTGAAGAGCTTTTTTTAAAAAAAATCAAAGTCCCTTTCTTAGCACTCTTCAACATGTCATCTGAAAATCACCATAGGCTTGGCCTGCTTGAAACAATCCAGACACTGAGATGCAGCACTAATTCATGACAGGTATGGCACTTAAGAATAAGAAACAGCAGGGATATCATAACCTTATTCCCCTCACATTTGGAATTTGTCTCTTTTAGATCTGTTGCACAATCTGGAAATATTTTAAACTCTATTAAATCCTACTCATTTCAGTGTGAGAATTAAGCACAAAGATCACGACACGATATTCTATTCCACCAGCAGAATTCAAAATAAAGTGTATAATATTTAATCTTGTAATGACATCTACATTGCAATTTCTCAGAACTTGTCTTTGAAAGTCCTCCTGTTTGTGATGCATTTGGATTTTTTGATAAAGGTAGTAAGAGTGGTACTGCTGGATACACATAATAATCTTTAACTAATGACACTGTCAAGACAGGATTTGGGGAAAGAAGTCCCCACGTGCAGCAGGCTGAAATATTGCAACTTAAAGTAAAGGAGTTAATGCACATTGTTATCTAACCCTCATCTCCTTACTCCAAGAAGACCATTGCAGACATTCATTCTCAAACTGCCCCACCGTCTTTTCCTAAAAGAAATAGGTTTAGGACATGATTAACAAATCAGCCACGATTCTTTTGTGGATGGGCCCTATCTAAACTAGAAGTATCTGTTGTACAGATTTTATTTGGGCTTAGCTTTATTGCTTGGTGAGGCCAAGACCTAATTCTAGACATTTTTCCTGTGTGTCTGCACATGTGCAATATATGCAGCTGCTTCTGGAAGAGCTACATTCATTTGGATGAGATTTGTGTTGCATTATCTCCAAGTAAGCTACCTCCCGGGTGAGTAACTTGGTATTTGCAGTCTATAGCACATATCAGGCCTAAGATCCACTTATCTCTTTTGCAGATGTTGTCTGGATCTAGAAAAAAACCAAAATGGCATTCATAATTTAAAACTACCCTGCACATCAAGGACCCCTAGACGTTGCCTTGTTTTTGCCTTCGTTCTTGTCTTTTACAGGTCCAAAGTTTAGGCTACTGACGTCACTGCTGGCAAATACAGCCTCAGAATGTGCTAGCTGGTTTAAAGGGATTAGGAAAAAGACATTCAAAGTTAATGCATCTCTATCTTTGGTTGTGTTCTTGCTAAGAGTAACACAAAGCCCTTGAGCAAAGTCCAGTATGCTGAAATGGTATATAAAGCTGCAGGCATTTGAGTGATGCAGATTCCACTGAAGTTAAGGCTTTGAAAGTATGATATTTCTCCTACAAAGGTGAACCCTGGTGGAGGAAGAAAATACAATGTCATCAAATGCATCATCCTCAAGCAGCTACTTTGGACCCCCTTATAGTGTAGAAGCTTCCTATATCAAATATTTTTTTTCTTAGTAGATGATCATTCACAAAATGATCCCACACATCATCCCCCAGCCCCACTCCCCACCACCTGAAATTTGCAGTAGTCTGAAATTTATTCTGCTGCCCCAGGGATTCTGCCATTTCATTACAATCTCTTTATCCTGCATGTATAAACCCAGGCTTTAGAGATAAACATAATGGATTAAGCCTTCTGGAGACAGACTCCTGAGTGTCATTCTGTCCAGTGTTTATTTAGCACACTGCTGGCATGGGAAACAGTTAAAACATCTCCTTAATTCTCCTTTGGGGAACTCATTCTGATTAGTGAAACATTGGCATTCTGTTTCTCCAGGATGGAATAATTCTTTTAACAGGGCTACTTTTCATAGGGCATAATCCAGCCCTTTCTGTGCATGGACAAGATGCAAAGCCCCTTTCCCTTACTTCCAAACCACCCTGCACCCTGTAGTTGGCAGTTCATTAATGAGGCATGGATTGGCAAGTCCTGTACAGATTGAAATTTAGTGGGATATGAAGGGCACCAAGTTGGGGAAAGCTAGTCTAGGCATAGTTTGGGAATGATGTTTAGAGGGTTGATTTCTGGAGCATTACTGCAAATGCTATTTTAAGTTGTTTGATGGGTAAGTCTTTGCTTCTAATTCAAGGTATATTACAGTAATGCCAATGCCCCATTTCTGTTTTCATGCCAAAGGTTCACATTGATGTATTGTTTTCATCCACACCATTCATACTGGTATTGGCCAATGTCAGCCCAAAAGTTTTCCCCTAGTTCAGATTTCTCCAGGTGGGCACCTCCAGCTGTTGTGCTGGGACAACAACTTCCAGAAGAGTCATGTTGGCTAAGAATCCTGAAATTGACAACTCATCAGGCCTGTTGTAATCTCCCCATATTTGAAAGCCACCATCTTGGGAAAGATAATCCAGTCTACACTCAAGGGGAACGGCTAAATTTGCACAAAGTAGGAATGCTGTTAGGTTGGCCACAGGCTCTCTGAAACAGTGAGGAAGAGGAAAGCAGAGGGTAGGAACCTGCTGATCCTGCCAAGCTTGTCAAAGTTGTTGTGGGACATACAGGTCTGGCAACCCAACAAGTATTTGGAAAATGTAATTGAAGGCTTTACTTAGGTGCCTGAAGCCTTCTTGGTTATAGCTTTTCTTTTTCTTCCTTCCTTTCCTGATATATTTGGTCAGTGCTATACACAGAATAAAGGGAAAGAACAGAGGTGATTGTTTTGGTGTTCAACTTTTTAATTTTTTGAAAAATTATTTAGTGAAATACAAACAACAGCAACACCAATTAACAAAATACAATAGTGTGTACATGTGTGTGTGTGTGTATTAGTTGGCACATGCTATTGCCAAATTCTCTCGACGTAAAAATCTCCATGTAACTCCTATAAAATAAAAGAAGAGGAAGAGGAGGAAACATACTCCTAGCAGTATGAATGCATTATTAAGAAGAAATGCACAATCAGAAAAGGACAAAAATATAGTTTCAGATAAAATTTGTAAATGCTAATTTATATTCAGAGGTGCACCATTAGAAATAATTATACTTTAAACAAAACTACTATGCATGACATGGTATTTATTGTGCCAGATAATGTCTGTTTAGATATTAACTGTTGATGGGCAGTTTCAATGCACAGTTTGTACTCTCTTCTTCTTTTCTTAGATCCTGTTTGGACAATTGATTGTGCCTTGAAAGAGAAAACTATATTTTATAAAGTGAAATGCCCAGGCTGTGCTTACATGTCAGATCAAACCACAAACTAGCCAACCATATTTTAGCCTAGCATGTGGTTAATTTATATTTCAGAGTGTCATGCAAACCCAGAAAATTGGGTGGAGTAAACCATTGTTTAGTTAATTATGGGCAAGCATGCCATGCAAACACAGCCACAGCCACAGCCACTGTATGCCACCTCTCGGTGAGAAAGGTTCTAAACTAATATGCTCTCCATTGCTCTATTCTTCTATCTGCAGGTAATTAAAGGGAGTATTGCTAAGGATTCAAACTGATAAAGTCTGCTTATCCCTCCAGACTCCTATCCCTTCCCTTTAGGTAGACCAATCCTGTTTCGTACATTAAGGAAAATGTTGAAATGGTAAGCTCTGCTTCTGCATGCAAATTGGCATGACTAAGGTGCCCCTCTGCCCAAGAACCTAATATTCCAGTCTTAGGGCTTATCCCTGTTGCTCAGTTGCCCTGTCGCTAGAACAGGCAGGCAGCCATTTTTAGAGGGCAGAAATGGACAACATTGCCACCTATTAATCCCCCACTCACTGTCAAAGCAACTTCAGGATGTGATTGTTCTGGTCTGCTTCCGAAGACTTTTCTATGTCATGTCACCTCAAAGGTTCTTGTCTGTTTTGGATAATGTGCTTCTGTTTGTTCCAGGGTAATCCCAAAGGTTCTTTGACTATTCTACAGAGTCAGAAGCACCCTTGAACCGAGCTAATGCTTACCATGCTCTCTAGTGCCTTTTTAAAGCTCCTTTTCACTATGTGTGCTATAATAGCACCACACTAGAATTCTCACCTTACAAATAGAAGGTAGTTGGTGTGAAAGCCAGTAAACACTTTTTAATTAATGCTTTTGTTGCCCTGAGCTTCCTGCTTTTTCAAAAAGAAAAAGACCCCCCCCCCTCCCAAATCTCCAGGAGTGCACTGTTTTACTATTTTCCCAGTCACCTGAGATAGAAAGGTTTCATCCTCAGCTCTGGAGCTCAATAGTCATGGGGGAAGCAGAATTAGAGACCTTGGGAACTCTTCCCATGTCATTTACCATCTGCATTAAATAACATCTGCATAAAAACAAAAGCAATATAATAGTGATAACATAATGATGATGATGTGTGTATGTGTACCAAACTTTTCTGGAAATGATAATTCATTCCTTGGTCACCATTTGGTTTGACTGCTGCAACACACTGGATGGATGACTGTCTTTGGAGATTACCTAGAAGCTACACCTAGCACAAAATGCAGCAGCCAGATCCTGATGGAACACCATTAACTTGTAATAATATTGATCCTGAAATTGCTGGACTGGTTGCCAGTAGACTTCTGGGCCAAATTCAAAGTGTTGGTTATTATTTTTAAAGCCTTTTATAGGGCAGAACTGGGATATATTAGGCTGGTGTTTCTCAACCTTGGCAATTTTAAGAGGTATGGACTCCAGCTCCCAGAATTCCCCAGCCAGCATATAAAGAATTAGAGAATAGGGAGAGCATCAATGGACATTCAAGAGTTAAGGAAGGACATCAGCATTCATTTGTTGTACCACCTAATGTAGTAGAGAAGACCACGTTACCTTCTACAAAGTAGCTTAGAAGTCAAACACATGGATTGCATGTGGATGGTCCTGGTCTTCCTTCCTTCCTATTCATTGCTGCTCAGACAAGTTACTCAAGATTGCAAACAAAATTCTTAAGAAGACTGTTTCTTGAAATTGTGGAAAGTGGCTAGAAATAGTTGCTGACAATCCAAGGCTAGATGCATCAACAGTTTGGTTCTGTATGAAACAGTATGTTATAAGTAGCAAGAGTGTCTGTTACATTCTACTGATTGAGTAACGGAGGGCATTTCCATGTGACTTTATTTCTAGTCCCAGACCCTCCACCCCATTTTAAAGCTGGTTGTACAATCATTTGCATTCAGTAAATTTCAAAATGCAGAGAACTAGATGGAGAGACCTGAACCAGCTGACCAACAAGGGGATGCAAAAATAGTCATTTTTGAAACAGTGCCCCGTTTCTTGCTGTTGCAGGTTCTTCAGCAACAAAAATATCCCCTCATTCCTACCACAGACAACGGAAATAAATCATTAACCACCCCCACCTTCACATTTCCAGAACATACTGCATGCATTCTATTCGGTTGCTTGTAAAAACAAAGCAAAAAATATCAGTTGCTGTAAAGGAAAAACTGTGAAGACACCAAGCCACCGTTTCTCCATTGCATTTACAAGCCTATTGCTAGGCATGATGGTGAAAGAATAGCATGCAGGCAATTTTTGTAACTAAGTGCTTTTCCTAGTAGCTGTAACCACTGTTGGATGTTACAGCAATGCCTGGAATGAAGGATGGGGGAGGAACATACTAAATAGTGAAGATCCATGGTCACTATGATTAGGATGCTGAAAGATTGCCTGTAATGATGGGGGGTTGGGGAAAGAGAGGAAGAACATTCTGGAATAACAAAAAGACCCTCATCTCTCACCTCACACGAAAGGGAAAGAAAAAAAAATTGCTAGAACCCCTCCATCTACAAGATAGTTGCTTAAAAATAAAATCTGTCTTGCAACCAGCTAAGGAAGAGAAGGCAGAAACAGATAAAACTCTTGTCAAACCATGTCTCCTGGTGAACGCTAGAATGATTTGAGTTGCAGCAGGTGACAGTATGTAGTAGACCTTGCCTAATAACTAAGCAGAGTTGGGTTTTGGTAGTTCTTGCATAGAAGACTGGCTACTTGAATGGTAGGAAATACCAGGGCCAAAGGTTAGACTAGGAAGCCAAAAATATCCCAGAAGAGGGTGCAGGGACAAAGCATTTCTGTACAACTGCCAGAAAAACTGTATGACATGTTCATGAATTCATTTGGAATCAGATTTGACTGAGACTGTACTTTATGCAAATAAAGAAAAGAAGCCGCTGCTGTGAAGCGGTATCTATAAAGCCATCAAGCTCTTTTGCCCCTTAAGGACCCTGGAATGGAATGCTGCTGTTTCAGCTGAAGCCCAGGAACTAGGAGGCAGGGTGAAACAAGGGAACCATGGTAAAATGGACTCTGCAGAATGTCGGCACTGAAAATTGAAAATGTGGTTTCTTTCTCTTTTTGATATACTGCAGCTGAGCTAGAAATGAAGCAGCTCAGCTTCTGAACACAGATTGCAGTGTGTGAACACCTAGCTGCAGAATGTATTAAGAGGCAGTACAAAGACCTCACATGGAAATTCCCTGAAAATCCTTTTTGGATTTAATCTTTCTTAAAGAAGTAGTTGTCAGGATTTTCTCATGGGAAGAAAGTCATCCCATCCTCTGTATAACAACTTGTTTCGTCTACTGTGAGAAGTTAATGTAAACAAAGTATCTTGTGACTGTGTTATGTTTTTACTGCCACCTATTGGCATGTGTATGCTAGTTATTCAGTGGGGGGTACATGCTGACAATATAACGGGAGGGCTAGATGCCCAGCCTGTCAGTCGTGTATAGTTTTATCCATCATGTAGTTTTATGGGTTATGTGGTTGTAACTAGTAACCAAATAGTGTACCTCTTCTCTGAGAGTTTTTAGCTAGAGACTTTGTTGTGGATAAGTCTTGGATGCTAAGATGAGAAGAAGTCTTTGTTATTTCCTATATTTTGTATGCAACTTGTATTTTATGAAGTTTTGCATTTTTATCAATAAAAACCAGTTAGTCTATATTTTCTGACTGGATTTTCTTTGGAAAGCAAACTATGGACATTGCATTTTGCAAGCTCTCATGCTGATGTGTATTTTTCCTGAGAGCAGACATTTTGAGAGCTTTGCTGTGCCCTGCACAACAGGTTATGGGCCCAGGGCTAAGTCTCAGAGCCCAGAGGGGACCCAGGATCCAGAATCCAGGACCAAGTGCCCAGGACTGAGGACTGAGGTCAGTGGTTCCAGAACGAATTCCAGGCGTGAGGTTCCAGGAATGATGTCCAAGGCATGAAGCCAGGAGTGCTGGAAGCAAGGACTGAAATTCCTGAGTGAAGGGTGATTTATGGATTTATTACCCTGCCTGTGACTGTTTCGTTTGAGGTTTGGATTTTTTCTCTGTGGTTGAGTGCTTGTTTTAAGTGAAATATGGCAGCACCTCCACCTGCAGCAGTGAGCCTTCCGTTTGAAAGGTTGAATTCAAAGAATTACCAGACATGGAATATAAAGATAAAATCTTTTTTCATGAGAGAGGGGCTTTGGCATTATGTAAACAACCCGCCCCCAGTGGCACCCACGAATGCTGAACAAGCTTTGATGGACCGTGCATATGGTAATTTGATTTTGGGACTTGAGTCTTCAGAATTGGTGCATGTTCGTGGTTTGGAAACTGCTAACGCATGCTGGGTGGCTTTGCGTGAGATCTATGCGAGGCAAACTTCATCTGCTATCGTAAGTTTGACAAAGCAGTTGTATAACCTTAAGTTGGAGCCAGGAGCTAATGTAATTGAGCACCTGAATAAGATGAAAACTTTGTTTGCTGAGCTGGCAGATCGTAATCTGATCCTTCCCGAGCAACAAAGAGCATGTATAATTCTTTCGAGTCTGGATGATTCGTTTGATATGCTTGTAGAATCTGTACAGACTTTACCGCCAGCAGATTTGACTGTGGAATATCTAACCGGTAGATTGCAAGAAATAAAATGTGCACGTGATATGCAGACTAATTCTAAGAAAAGACTTGATAATGTAAAGCAGCGACCTTCTCCAGCTGACACAGAATGTGCATATTTGGTGAGAAAATGTTTTCGTTGTAATTCTACCAAGCACCTTATAAAAGACTGTCCTGTGAAAAATCAGCCTGCTGAGAGTTCCAGAAGGTTCGTCCGTCATGGAAAAACACCAATTAAGAAACAAGGGAGTACTAGACTGGTGTCTGCTTTGATTTCTAACAGAGACAAACATTATGCTGATAAGTGGTTACTGGACTCTGGTTGTAGTGAAATCATTGTAAACAATGAGCAGTTATTATTGACTAAATGTAAACCTAAAATTCAACAGGTTAATTTGGCTGATGGTTTTGTAGCCAAAGTAACCATGCAAGGTGAAGTGTTCATTCCTTGTTTGGGGGAAGTGGTTTCTGATGTACTCTGTGTTCCTACACTTGATTTTTCTCTTGTCAGTGTCCCTGTATTAACTAGCATTGGGTATTCTGTTATGTTCCAAGGTTCTGAATGCTATGTTACAAAAGAGGGGGCTGAGTGTGCAAGAGGGAGAATGGTTAATCAATTGTATGAAATGCTTCCTAAACAAGATGTGTTAATTGGAAGTTGTGCTGGTAATGTGTCTTTACATGATAATTGTATCCATCATTATCATAGAGTATTAGGTCATCCTGGATGGAAGTGTTTGTCACAAATGGTCAAAGTGTATCCAGAACTGAGATTCAAGAAGTGTACTAAGTTTCTTGATTGTACTGTGTGTAAACAATCTAAGATAAAATCTGCCCCTGTCGCCAGAAAAAGCAGCAGGATTTCTACAAGACCATTTGCTCTTGTGCACGCTGACTTAGCTGGTCCGTTTCCTCCAAGTGAAGGGGGAGCAAGATTCATGTTTGTTTTAGTGGATGATAAAACACGTTTCACATTTTGTTATTTGTTGAAACAGAAGTCTGAAGCATTCTCTCATTTCAAAGAATTTGTGTCTATGGTTGAAAAAAGACATGGATATAAAGTGGGGAGTTTGCAGACAGACAGAGGGGGTGAATTTATGAGTCTTGAGTTTAAAAATTGGCTACGTAAGAAAGGCATTTTCCACAGATTAACAAATGTGGGCATGTCTGCTGAAAATGGGATTGCTGAGTGCAAGATAGGCATTCTGAAGGTAATTAAGGATAGTGTACTCTTGGATGCCCAGGTGCCATTCCGTTTCTGGGGAGAAGCAATTTTAACAGCAGTATTTCTTACTAATAGACACTGGAATTCAGCTGTGAATGAAGTTCCTTATTTTTTGCTGTATGGTAAACATCCGTGCTTAAAGCATTTGCGTACATTTGGAACTTTTGCTTATGTACAAATTCCTAAGTCTCAAAGAAGGAAAAACCAACCAAAAACACAGCGCTTGAGATTTGTTGGTTATTCACATGAATCAAAAGCTTATCGGTTTTATCTGGACCGAGGCCAAGTCATTATCTATAGAAGTGCTAACTTTGAAGAGCCTTCTGAGTGGCAAAGGCTGCATGCAAATTCAGAGGTTTTTTTGCAGTCACACACAGATTTAGCTAGAGAGCAAACACCACCTGTTGCACCCTCCTCTCCGCAGATAAAGCAAGAAGCAGAGGCTTTAGCTGAAGTAGAAAAGAAAGAGGAGAAAGTAGAGGAAATACAAGACGCTTGCTCCTTGGGAGGAAAGCTATGGCAAACCTAGATAGCATATTAAAAAGCAGAGACGTCACCTTGCCGACAAAGATCCGCATAGTCAAAGCTATGCTTTTTCCAGTAGTAATGTATGGCTGTGAGAGCTGGACCATAAAGAAGGCTGAATGCCGAAGAATTGATGCCTTTGAATTGTGGTGCTGGAGAAGACTCTTAAGAGTCCCCTGGACTGCTAGGAGGTCAAACCAGTCAATCTGAAAGGAAATCAACTCTGATTGCTCATTGGAAGGATTGATAATGAAGCTCAAGCTCAGATACTTTGGTCACCTAATGCAAAGAGAGGACTCTTTGGAAAAGACCCTGATGCTGGGAAAGATGGAAGGCAAAAGGAGAAGAGGACGGCAGAGGATGAGATGGCTAGATAGTATCACTGAAGCAATGAGCATGAAATTGAGCAAACTCAGGGAGGCAGTGAAAGATAGGAAGGCCTGGCGCAATATGGTTCATGGGGTCACGAAGAGTCGGACACGACTTAACGACTGAACAACAAATTGAGATTCCACGTAGATCAACACGAATAACAAAAGGTGTTCCACCAGAAAAATTTGTTATTCAACAAGTCAGGGTGTGTCAAATAACTTGTGAGCCACTGAATTTTCAGGAAATGTTAGCCTTGCCAATTGATGAGCAAGATAAATGGAATAAAGCTATGGATACTGAGTTCAATGCATTAGTAAATAAGAAAGTTTTTGAGATTGTTGATTTACCTGCATCAGAAAAAGCCATAGGTTCCAGATGGGTGTATAGAAAAAGGCTTTTACCTGATAATACTGTTCAGTATAAAGCTAGACTGGTTGCACAAGGTTATTCACAAGAACAGTTTGTGAATTATAATCTTACATTTGCACCTACAGTTAGGTCTGAGTCATTGCGTGTAATGTTGGCCTTAGCTGCACAAAGAAACATGATAGTTCATCATTTTGATGTGGATACAGCGTATTTAAATGCTGAGCTTCATGAAACTGTGTATATGAAGCAACCTCCAGGTTACACATGTGAGGATTCCCAGAAAGTATACAGATTACGTAAAGCACTGTATGGATTAAAACAAGCTGGGAGATGTTGGCATCAATGTTTAGATGAAGCTTTGTTGGAAATTGGTTTCAAGAAATCAATAGCTGATCAATGTGTGTATACCAAAGGAACTGGAAAAGATTATACAGTACTTCTCACTTATGTTGATGATTTCTGTCTTGCTACTAGTTCTTTAAACTTGGTAACAGAGTTTGCCAAGCAAATGGAGCAATATTTTAAATTGAAAGATCTAGGTATGTTAAGATACTACCTTGGGAATGAAGTGCATAGAGCTGAAAATGGAGAAATCTATCTAAGTCAAAAGAAAAAGATAGAACAGTTGTTAACACACACGGGAATGGCAGATGCAAAACCTGTAAAAACTCCAATGACTTGTGATTTTTTAAAAAATGAAACATGTGAAAAGTTGTGTGAAACACCTGCAATGTATCATTCTGTGATTGGTTCTGTACTGCACCTAGCACAATGGACATGTCCTGATGTATCTTATGTTGTTGGGATTTTGAGCCGTAAAGTGGCTAATCCTACAGAACATGACTGGCAAGGATTGAAAAGATTAATGAGATATTTAAAAGGTACAATAGACTTTTGTCTTAAAATGTCAGCTAGTGGGTCAGAAAAGCCTGTAATTTTTGTTGATAGTTCATTTGCAGAAGAAAGTGACAGAAAGTCCATAACTGGGTTTGTTTGTAAATTTGGTGAATCTACAATTGCATGGAAAGCAAGGAAGCAAACTTCCATTGCCTTGTCTACTGCAGAAGCTGAATTCGCAGCTTTATCAGAAGCAATCTGTGAATTAAGATGGTTTCATCAATTATTCACTGATTTAAACATTCAAGTGTCATTGCCTTATACAGTGTATGAAGATTCTCAAGCCTGTATAGGGTTAGCTAAAACAGAAAACATTAGAGCTCATACAAAGTATGTTGATGTAAAGTATAAAAATGTGAGACAAGCTATGTTAGAAAATTTCATTGATCTTGTGTATTGTGCATCTGAAGCAAATCTTGCACATGTATTTACCAAACCATTGCCTATTGTACAACATGAAGCAATGTTAGCAAACCTTGGATTAGAGCAAATGTAAATTGTTTTTGTATTGTTGTAATCAGTTGCCTGTATTATTCCGTAACATGTGTTGTTGTGTCGAGAACGGGCTGAGAGGGGTGTCAGGATTTTCTCATGGGAAGAAAGTCATCCCGTCCTCCGTACAACAACTTGTTTCGTCTACTGTGAGAAGTTAATGTAAACAAAGTATCTTGTGACTGTGTTATGTTTTTACTGCCACCTATTGGCATGTGTATGCTAGTTATTCAGTGGGGGGGTACATGCTGACAATATAACGGGAGGGCTAGATGCCCAGCCTGTCAGTCGTGTATAGTTTTATCCATCATGTATTTTTATGGGTTATGTGGTTGTAACTAGTAACCAAGTAGTGTACCTCTTCTCTGAGAGTTTTAGCTAGAGACTTTGTTGTGGATAAGTCTTGGATGCTAAGATGAGAAGAAGTCTTTGTTATTTCCTATATTTTGTATGCAACTTGTATTTTATGAAGTTTTGCATTTTTATCAATAAAAACCAGTTAGTCTATATTTTCTGACTGGATTTTCTTTGGAAAGCAAACTATGGACATTGCATTTTGCAAGCTCTCATGCTGATGTGTATTTTTCCTGAGAGCAGACATTTTGAGAGCTTTGCTGTGCCCTGCACAACAGTAGTAAGACTCAGTAACAGCTGCTGATGGTTCTGTACTTCTAAGAGGTGAGCTGAGCTGAGCAGAGGCTAGAAGACAATGCTTTTCTATGGTGGTACCATCAATTTGGAGTAGTCTCCTTCTGGAGATCAGACTTGCCTGCTAGTTTTCAGGAAATTATTGAAAACTGAATTATTTTGGAGGGCATCGTCTTGATTTAATACATAGTGCCATTCCTATTTTTATTTTACATTGGTGTTTCTTGGTTTTGTTGGGGTTTCATGAGTGTGCTTACTGAGGATGTTTTCTCTGTTGTCACTTTGTCTACTTGTTTGAAGGCCATGAAGATGGAAGGATAAAGTAAACAGACAGCCAGAATCCTGACCATTTGATCACTTACCCCCACTTTCCCCAACCTCATAACCTCACCTCCTGTGGTTTGCTACTGATCACTTTGTAACATTGCTGGGGGGAAGGGGGGGCTTCCTTCACACTGAATGGGAACTGGGGCCAAGTAAATGGATTGCAGCCCAGATATAAACCATTTCATGAATGAGAATGAATAGCAACTTCCAGAAGAACAGCCCTATACTGAGTGCGACAGAGTCAGTTTGATCCAGATGAGAGTCATGGTTGGTACAGCTTTGCAGATCTTGACTGACTGCTATCAGTGAAGAACATGCTATTACCCAAACACTATCAATTCGTTCATCTCAGGAGCTCATTTTGTGGAGACTGCAGAAAAGTCAGACAGTTGCATAAACGACCCTAACTGCTGGACCTATCAAGAGTTTAGCTTAACCAAGCTGAGATATAGGGAGAGATTTGCAAGGCTGATTGACAGGGCAGAATGTTGCCCTTATATCAGTAGTGCACACAAAGGCCTTTGGACTTCTCACCCCACCCAGAGCCTGCTTGGTTGGAAAAATCTGAAAAATTAAATAGGATTTGTCCTCAGGGCGACAGGTGAAACTGCCTGATAGTGAATGATTGGCCTAATTGTAACAGTTCATCAGCATTAGTAGACAAGACAGGATGTAGATGAATAGACATGGAATACAGGAGATCAGAAAATATGCATGTATTTCAGTCCAAGCCTGACATTCAGCATTAAGAATGGTTCTCTTCATATGCTATTATGGGGGGAATCCTCCCAAGAAACATCTGTGGTAGCCAAAATCAGCAGAAGTCTAGATTCTTTGAGAATTTAGATCACTTCCACTAGATCATTCTCCAGAACTACAATCATGCATGCTTCATTGCAACATTTCAATGCTTCTTTCTTTGCCTAAACAATCTATACCACAATATTTTATGGGCAATGTGCATAAAATAGCCTTAGGAAAATACAGAGGTATAGAGCATAATGCTGGAGATGATAGATAGACAGTATAATTATACATACGTGTATAAATTCATTTCCAGCATGATGCCCTGTACCTCTATATGTATGTATGAATGTGATAGGAATGGGATTTGAAGCAGGAAAGGACTCTGCATAGCAGATAAAGGTTACCTTTTGACATATTAAATCATGGTAAGAACCTTCTGTATCCAGCCATCCCCATATAATCTAAGGGCTCTATGTACCTCACTCTTCCAGGACAGCCTTGTGGAAGAGTTTGGAAGCTTTGGCTGTCATCTTGCAAACACAAGAATGGCACCTTTCTTCAGCATATTGTTTGGTTTACAAATATATCTTTAAAAATATATTGCTTTTCTTAATGTGCTATTTATTTACATTGCATACACAAATGAATGGGACTGCATTGCATGCATCAGTCCTACACTTGCTTAGTGAGACCTGAATTAGCCCATTTATGGTGTATTCATTGAGCTCAAGGCAATTAAAACTGGTGTAACTTATTTGTGAGATATGAGGTATGTGGTGGAAGTAAGCTGTGCACAAAATTGCATATTTCAGGTCCATACTAGATTAAGGAAGGTCTATATTTTCCATGCACCCAAAATTATTTGGTCTCTAGAACAAGTGAAGTAAGTACAGATAGTTTATCTGTGCATTTTAGATGAATTTTTAATGGGAATAATGTGGATCATTAAAGAAGCAAATTATTATAGCTCAATGGAAGAATATATGTTTTTGTGCAGAAGTCCCAGGTCCAGCCTCCAACATCTCCTAAAATCCTGTACAGTTGCTGACTCTCTGCATCTCCACAGTTGATATTGCTGGTCAGTGTAGACTGAGATGAGCTAGATCAGTGCTTCCCAACCTGGGCAGGTTTAACATGTGTGGACTTCAACTTCCAGAATTCTTAGCAATGGTTATATTGGCTGGGGATTTCTGGGAATTGAAGTCCATGCATCTTAAAGTTGCCCTGATTGGGAAACCCTGAGCTAGATGGACAACTTATCTAAGTGCAAGGCAACTTCTTATTTTTCTTAGTATTGTGAATTGAAACAGCTTCTCAAAATTCATTTATCATTCCCTACTGATTTAGAGACATAGTGCAGAAGAGAGGAAAATAATAGATCTTTCTCTTTGTTGGATTAAGGGATCAGAGCTAGGTAAGGGTGTGCATGCTTTGCAAATTGAAAGCATTGGAGTTAGTTCCTGGCAAGTTTAGTCAAAAGGAAAAGGAAGGGAAAGGGAATAGATGATAGAGAAGCAAGAACAGTGTCTGAGAACCTAGAGAACTGCCGCCAGGGAGAATGAACGATTGAACTAAATCTGAAAGAAGGACATTTTGTTTGTTGATGTAAAGATTCTTTTTGCTGATATCTCTGAACTTAGAATGGGAATTTTTCCTAGTCCTGGAAAGAACCACCAGTGCTGGGAAATTTGGTATCTTTCTGCATATTTCTGCATAAGAATAAAGACAAAAATGGGATAAAGGTTTGGCAGCAAAACTAGTTAATCCTGAAATAACGATATGTGGGAATATCCCTCCAGGGAAGCTAAATTGCATCTGCAGAGATATACTCCAGAAGTTAGTAAAACTTGAACATCCAAAGCTTCCCAGGAACATTTAGTGCAAAGGACATTAATGTCAAAGAGGGCAGCCAATATAGAGCTTAGACCGATACATGGAAAAAAAAGAAAGAATGACAGTGCTGCATGAGAGGAAGCAATAAAGGATTCCCCCACCTCCAGAATTAACTTGGCTTAACCTAACTGAAATGCCTTAATATTTCAGAAAAATAAATAAATGGCTGAGTAACTCAGGCATCAGTTAGCTTTCCCTTCATTTTAAGAAGAAGCTCCATGAAGCACAAACCAGTTGGAAGTCTTGCATCAAATTTTCCAAATTCTCTATTACATTATGGAAAATACATTGGTGCAATTTTGGTGCAGTTTGATCCAAGTGGTTCTATATCCAATAGAAGCAAATATGTATAGCTCAGGGTTGAACTGTGGAGTCCTTGGGGTTCTCTGAGCTCTAGGAATTAGGCTCTGGCAAAGTCTAATTCCGAAACTAGAAAGATGCAATTGCCTTGAAAACCGCTAGGGGGCGGTCACTGCAGGGTCAGTAATGACTGTTAAGCAGATAAAAAAAAAAAAAAGCACTGAAGATGTTACCTAGCCGGGTAATGAAACATTTACAAGAAAACAGCCAAGCTCAGAGAACCCCAAGGACTCCATGGTTCTATATCTAACCAGAGACCAGAGACCAAAGACCAAAATAGCACTAATATCATTTTCTTGGCCCAGGTGACCTTGGAATTCAGATCTTATCAACGTGCTGATCCTTGCAACCTAAGATTGCTGTCTGGAGAAATGAGATTGTTAAGTGATCAGTGGCAGCAAGATGCCTTGAAGGGTGGCTGCACTTTTCTTCAAATAGAAATCCTAGTTAGTACCTGGCAAATTACTTCAGCCAATGCTTTGCACTGTTGCTTTATTTTAGTTCCTTTTTCTAGACCATCACATTTATTTTGGAAAATCCTGAACCTGGAGGCTTATCAGATATTCCCCCAGTTTTTTTGAACATCATCTTTGATTATCATGTAGAGCCACAGAAGAGCATTGCATGTATTTATGGAGCACTTTCAGGTTATCAAGGGCAATGCTGAGATCCAGTTTTACATGTGAACCAAACACATGGCTGTACTAAAATATACCCTAGATTTTGTCCTATAGAGAGAGAGGCCACTGTATGGAAGAGATTCCTTGAAACTTTTAAAAATAACTTCTCAAGGGTAGTATACCTAGTTAGGAAATCAGCTGAGCAAAAATCTCTTTGTTGTATGTTTAGCTAATACTATACCGCATTTATCAGGTGTGATGCATAATAGCAAGCTAATCCAGTAGAACAGGAAAACCTCTAAATTGCACAATAGGATACTACAACTGGTAAACACTGGCCATCTTTAGTTCTCCTAGAGATGTACTGCAGCATCCTAGTTGTACTGCAAACAAGGTACAATAACAAAGATATCAAAGGAAACAAGGTAGGGAAAGCAGGCATGTGCCTAGTGTATAAAAGCAGATGAAAGACAATCTAGTGGACTGGCACAGATTTCAGGGAGGCCACAGTGAGGTGTGCTATACTGGGGCATTTCCTACATTCGTGAGCCCTGAAACTTGCCTACTGATTACACAGGAATAGCTAGGAACCAAAGGCAGGCAGGTGCCATCTAAATTTCCATAATGCATTGGGAGCATGATTGGAAATGATAGTGACAGCTTCAGGAAACATCAGCCTGGTGCTTGTCAGAGATTTTTATGGGCCCAGAAGTAGGCATTAATGGTAGGTGTATCAAAGTGAGATCCCAACACCTTTGGGTGGAGCCAAAGCAGGCATCAGTGGTGGGCTTGCAGAGAGATATCAGCTACCCAAAGATTGTATGTTAATGTCAAGACTGATAGCTTCTGAAATTTCTCAGCCATATCTAGAATGATGGAGAAGTGCAGATCCAGGCACTTTGTAACAAGTAATCATGCATAGTCAGCATGAGAGGGCTTACATTTTTTTATTTGCTAAGAAAACATGGTGAAATGTTTTTAGCAAATAAAATTGAGTTGCTTCAAACTTTATATTGAATATTACTTTTATAATTATAAAAGTTATAAATTATAAATATAAGGGAAACTTGTATGTTTAGAAAAGGATTTGTGTAAACCATTCAGAAGGATTTCACAGCCAAATGATAGTTCTTGCAAAGTATGTGCATTTCTCCCCTTTTTCTGATCTGAGCAAACCAGTCATTGCTGTAAACTTATATTTAGATTTTCAAACCAAACAAATGCTATTTGGGACACAAACTGATTTTCCTTCCTGATTAAACAAACATCTGCTGTTGACCCCAGAAATTCACTATTCACAAATATTTGAACAAAACAGAACAGCCAACTGATGAGAGAAGCAGAAACTGGTACAAAAATATTTCAGCACACCAATGCTTCTGTGCTATTTTTTAAAACAATCCCATAGTCAAACATGAGCTTTCCAGTTATACTGTGACAACATTCAAGAAAAAGGAGCCAAAAATCCTATTTACAAAGATCTTGATTGTTCCTATGCTAGTTACATTAACATTTTGAAGCGTATACCTGATTACAACCACATATTTTTGATTTCTTGATTGTTGGGGCGCATTATCTGGGTTCAGGATACCCCAGTGACTGCTTGGAGCTGAAATCTTCACCAGAGGACCTGCCTTCAGAGTTTACGCAAGTGGTTGTCAAGAACTGTGCTTTTCTGTAACAACTGAGGAAATCCCCTACTGCCCAGCAGAACCATCTTCTTCAAGTTCTTCTTCCTTTTATGCACCAAGCAAAGTCTGATCTATTTCAATAGCCTTTTACTATTTGATTTCATTATCACTCTGTGTGTATGTGTTTCATGGAACGACGTATCTGCATGGCTGAAAGAGTCTTTTAGGTTATCTAATAAAGCCCAGGCTTGATGCAGAAAATTCAGGGTTAGAGATTCTGCAACAAATGGCTATAAAATCTCTGTTTAATGTCCTCCAATGAAAATCAGCCAGCCCTCTAGGTACTTGGTTCTATTACTGAACTGCTGTAGCTGTCGAAAAGGGTCTTCCACTAATGTTCAAAATCGATGTTCCTGTAACAAGTCTTGAATAGCCCTTGAAAAAGGTGATCTTGGTTCCTCTCTTGAATCTACCTCTTCCTTGACATTGTCATATTGTACATTTGCTTTTTTCCCCTTTTTGTGGCTCCAATAATCTAATTGCTGAGAAGGGCAATAAGAAGCAACCCTATTATATCTTGCAGGTATAATCAGGTAGGTGAACTGTGAGTGACAGCAAAAAGGAAGTCCAGCAGGACCCATAGTCTCCAATGATTAATGGGGATCATCAGGTGCCCAATGAAGCCTATCATTAAAATACTCCTACTAGGGATTGTCATTAGTGAAGATGAGCGCATTTTACTATTTTGCTATAACTATCAAATATCATGTTGCTGCATTAGCTCTTCCAAAAACCTTTATTCCTAGCAAATCCCAACCTTTGTAGAACTAGAAACACAAGGTAGTTCTATGTATGAACAATTGTAAGAAATAAGCCTGCATCAGCTTTTTGGCTCTTTTAGCATATAGATGAAGCCATAGCTATGATCTGAAATATAGAAGACCTTAGAGATTTAAAGACAGCCAGTTTGGTGTAATGGTTAAGGCATCATGCTAGAAACTGGGAGTCTCACCTTAGGCACAAAGCCAGCCAGATGACTTTGGGGCCATTACTCTCCCTTAGCCCTAGAAAGAAAGCAGTGGCAATTCCAAAAATCTGGCCAAGAAAACTACAGGGATTAGTCCAAACAGTTGCCAGGAGTGAAGACTGACTTGAGAGGGAGAGAGGGAGAGAGAGGGAGAGAGAAGTGGCAAGTGATATGTTCAATGTCTGCTGAAACTACTCCTTACTGGTTCTCTATAAAACAGAAATAGCTGAAAAATCAGAAAGTCATGCCAAACATGTGCATCCTTAACCCATTTCTAACTAGCAATGATTGGGCTAAAATCATGTTAACGATTATGTGGAGTTCAGTCCACAATGTGATAATAGTAGAAAGATTCCAGAATACACGATTTAATGTTTCAACTTCTGAATTAATACATTTTCAGGAGCATGGCAAGTAGCCTGTATTGTCATAAATATAGAGCTTATCCATACAGCCCTGTTTATGTGCTTTCCTCCCACCCTTGAGATGAGAGAAAAGTATGTAATTGCGAAATCCACCATCCTCACTACATACTTTTACTGTGCCCTGAAATGAGGCTGGTAGAAGTGCTGCCCTCACAAAAATGGTTAGCTGCTGCTGCTTCTGCTACTACCAGGGCCAGGGGCGCTGGCCCCCAATGAGCCACTAGGGCAGTGTTTCTCAACCTGGACAACTTTAAGATGTGTGGACTTCAAACTCTCAGAAATCTGGGAGTTGAAGTCCACAGGTCTTAAAGTTGACATGGTTGAGAAACACTGGGGTGTGGGGCCAAAGAGGGAGCAGCAGCAATAATTCAGCCCACGTCCATGAGAAGGTAGTTAGCCTGAAGGATGTGGATTTCCGACGCTCAGGGCTTCTTCCTGGTCCTACCTGGCCTGCTAATTAGGCATTGCTTCTGGCTGCTTGCTGTACTTGATCACTGGCCTCCCCTTTTCTTAAAGACAGTGAGGCTTTATACATGGCAGCCATTATGAGCAATTAGATAATGGTCAAGAATTATTCTCTTTGCCTGTTACTTAATCATAACAGCTGGGAATGGGTTGCTAAGTGGTAAGAGTTAATACTTTGCAGTAAAGCAAAGATCAATCCATTCTCTTTTAGCTCTTATCTGTGGGCTCCATTACACTTTGGAGGAAAAGATTTGATTGGAGTTCAACTGGAGAAGTGTGGTGCTTAAATGGGGCTGCCAATCTGCTTACAACTGTTTCTCCAAAGAGACTCAGGAGCTTTTTCTATGAGATCAATATTCCCCTGACCAGACAGCAACAACAACAGAAAACAGTTGCTGGGCAAGACTATTCTCTCCAGCAGCCAAAGCAAAAACGGTGATAGAGGCACAGCGCCCAGCCACTGGATGCGAGTGGTGGTCCTGTGGTGGGTCAGTTGGAGTCCATAGGCCAGCAGCCTCTGAAGAATCCTCCTCCAGGCCCAGAAGAATGCTCATGTAAGAAGCTGTCTTCTGTTTTCCTGTGGAAAATAACCACTTTTCTGCCAGAACACTGTGGACTGGCAATGAAATGGAGACTCCATTGTGAGGATATGTCCTTTGCAAAAGGTAAGTGGGACACTTTTGAGATGGGGCAAGGAGACTGAATGGATCAGCCCGAAGTGTTAGGGGAGGATCTGAGGGTCTGTGACAGGCCTATAGGATAGTCCCATCTTGTGACCAAGTGTCTTTGCGTGTTGGGATGTTTAGAAAAATACAGGGAATGAGATCCAGGAAGGAGAAACACAATGACTGTTTTTCCCCCCCATTCATAGATGAGAGTAGAGAAACTCTTAGGTGAGCATGGTGGAAGAAAGAAGGGAAAAAATGTACTGCCCTTACAATCAACATTGACACTATTTCCGTAACTGTCCTAATTCCTTTTATTTAACATTCAGTTTTGCCATTTGAATCACAGGATTCTTAAACAGTGCATTAAGAAATTGCAACAAAATTTATTGTCAGCATGGATCTACTTTTTCCAAACAGGGATGTTTTAATTAAAATATCATCCCCATAAACCACACATAATAGAGAAGGGGCTATAGATCCATCTAGTTCAACTGAACCCTTCTCCCAACTCAAAGTACGCAACTCTACATGTACTGCAGTTTGCTCTAGTAGAATATTAACCAATTAGGCCAGGACATTTTGAAATGAGAGCTTTCATATCTCTATGGAGACGTTTTGCTTTATTTTGTCACAGAAAAAGCTAGGAATGTGACAGATGAAAGTGTTAAGGCTACCATATCTGGACTGCAAAAATTGGATAACTACTAGATGGTAGCAAAAAGTTAGAGCTTTCGCTATCTCTTTGCTGCCATCTAGTGGATGTCTGGAGTTTTATACTTCAGATATGGTAGTCCTATAAAGTGTAGATGTTACATGCAGCATGAAAGGTGTGCTTGATCTTGTTGCACATAGATGCCCAACTTGCCTTCTTAGTGCATCATTTATTTATTTATTTCCATTTATGTAGCTGCCCTCTTGTAAAAGCGACTCTGGGTGGCAAACAAAATATAAAATTTGACAACAACATCAATAAACAAAAAATCACGCTTGTGAACAACTTACTCTTGTTTTACTACTGCTCAGTATCCTAAAGTATGTCACAGCATTGCATTTGTTTCACAGGAAAGCTCATACGAATACACAGCCTCACTCTGAGGTATGAGATGCAGATTCCCTCTTATTAGTGCGGAACCATCAGTGGTGGAACCCTAGGACTGTCAATTGCCACAGCTTCCCCTTCTCTCCTCTAATCCAATCAAACTTCCTCAGTGATCCAAGTTCCCAGACTTCCTTCTTTCTAATAGCTTAAGCTGCAGTGCGTCAGGAAGAATAATCCTGAATGTGCTAAATGAATGAGAAGAGGCATGAGAGCTGCATGTATCCTCCTGGAAGGTACAACTTCTAAACCCCATCTCTTTTGTCACCCAAAACATGTGCAAAGCTTTTATAGTTTTTTATTTGTAATCGTTTTTATGTATTTATTCTTTTTAATTGTTGCACACTGCCCAGAGTCACTTTGTGTGAGATGGGCAGCTTTATAAATACAATAAGTAAATAAATAAATCAAAATGTGATTTCCTGGTGAATTTCAGAAGCAAACCCCTTTCAAACAGCTTCTTGCTAATGTTTAAGATTAGTTATCTGAAAATTTGGAGCTGTAAAAAAAAGTTTAAATGAAACATATCCAGGTGGGTATGAATTTAATTCTTATGGATAACATTGATGTATTCAGCGATAATTCAGAAATATTTCAAAACCAAAGTTTACCTTTTAAATTGCATCCAATCCAAAGCACACCCATTCAGAAGTAAGCCTCAATATGTAGAGAAGAGTGGTTGAGATGGAATACTATGCCCAGACAATATAGCCAACTGTTCTGAATCCTTTGGAAATCTTATAACAAATCTTTTAACTCAATAGGCTGTCTGTCACGCTTTCCTCACACTTACTCCCAGGGTCTTGGGCATCTTAAAAACTAACAAAGCTTAAGTTAGAGTAAGTATTCATAGTACTGCAAAATTCTTGGTTGTCCTACATGTGATTCTGAATGGCACATTCTGTTAACGTGGTTATGCTTAGGGATCTGAGAGCACACCATGGCTTAATTCACACATACAGGTCAAATTTATAGATGATGCAAAGGGAACCTGTAGATAGCATTCTTTAGCCTGTGCACTCTCAGTGAATGATGGACCTTTGGTGGTGCTGATAGGGACAAAGGGAATGGTTGTCTAGAAGATCTAGAACAGTTCTAGCTTGGGTACTCTACAGATGTGTGGACTTCAAGAATTTCTAGAATGTTTCCACCAGTGTGGCCACTGTTAAACAGTGTTTTTTTAGAGAAATTATATGAATCTCTAAAGCAAAACAGGATGCCTTTTACATTAGTACAACTGGAATCAAATCTGGGCAGTCCCAAAGATGTCTGAGTAATTCAGTGATTTGGAGAGTTGCAAAAAGATACAGGGTATGTCTTCAGAAATGTAGAAATAAAAACAGTCTCCCCTCCTCCAAAACTAAAAAAAGTGCCTGTAAAATGTCCTTGTACAAGTAAACTACCCTCAACATTAAAGCAGCCTCAATTTTTGAAGGTGGGGGGGGGGGGGGAGGTTAGCATGATTGCTTCCAAGGATGTGCTTGATTGTCTGCATGTGACAGTTGCTTTGCTTTATGGGCACCAAAAAAAGCAGATTAACTGGGGACAGTGTTTGAAGCAACCATGCAAACTCTCTGAAGAACATGGCTGCTTTAAGGCTTTAAGAAGGGGTTCTTTGCTCATCCTAGACACTTCGTGTTGTCCCCTTTTGAATGCTTCACATTGCCTAATGTCAAGCATGGAAAACCAATCCAGACAAAGTAAGTCAGTGATCCATATCCTGAATGATATGGGATTCCTTGGATTTACTTTAGGCTTATTGCGTCTTTCTATTATACACAGGCACTCCTGGGAGTTACCAACTTGGTTTGGTGTATTGGTATCCAGGAGAAGTGGAAACTGTATCAGCAAAGTGAGGTAAGAATTTAACTCATGTTAGTCAAAACTACAGTATAGACCTTTCTTCACATTCTTTGTTTCAGTCTAGGCTTGCTGGAGATAGATTTCCATCTTCATTTTAAGCCTTCCATATGCTCCCCAAAGACCCTTTTAACCTTTCTATGTGCATTTTTCCCCTCACACCATTGGGATTTTGATGTCAAGTGGAGCCAGATTTTACAGTGAAGAAGGGAATCTTGACAACAGGGAACAAGCACAACATAGCAACAAAAAACTCTTTGCCCAGGTTATTATCTGTTAAGCAATAGAATTAACCTTCCTGTCAAAGAATGCTAATCTTTTAAAATACTAACATTTCCTCTCCCCTCTTACTTCAAATATGTCCTCTTCTTTAAAGAGTTCATTAGAGATAACTCTCAGCCAATCATCGAATCTGTCTTTTTTCTTGAACAAACGGCAGATAGTCTCAGGCATGGAAAAGGAGAAGATACAGGCACTTTCTCTTTCTAGAGACACACTCAGTTACTGATGTTGGATCTCCTAACCTATCTTCCTTTCGGGCCCATTTAGGCAGCCTCTGAGACGCCTTCTGCTCACAGCATTCCAGCCTGCATTCCTCGGGGAACGAAGAAACTCCCTCTGAGGTTCAAAAGCCTGGAGGGCAATGTCAGGCAGGCTTGGCTTGGCATTTTAGGCTCTTTTAACTAGGGATGAGATTTAGATTGGTCTAACGCCAATTTACATAAGTGTCACAGGTTTTAGATATTATTCCTCTTGGTTGATAATCAGAACAACTTGTCTTTGTTCTCATATACATTTCCTCCTCCCCTTAAATAGAGTTTTGCAACTTTCCCCAATACGTGCTTTAAAAAGTCCACTTATTCTTTTAACGTGCCTCTTTCTAGTATGTGCTCTTTTGTACTGAGCCTTCCAAAATATACACATGTTCTCTTGGGCACATTATATGCTGTTTTGAGCAGCTTTTTGAGTGGTCTGTAATAGATGATAGCAGTTACCTCTACTTCTTCTTGTCTGTGTCCCAAGAGAGTCCATTTTGGCAGATTGCAACTTTTTGCTCCCATGAAAATCTTTTATACCTCTGCTTTTAGCCAACTTTTATCACTGGCAATATTTCCTAGGCTTCCACATTTTGGGGTGTTTGCCAGTGCCAGAAACACTGTTATGGACACTGTTCCATAATATTGCAAATTAATAAAAAAATGTGAGTTGCACTTGGTTTAGCTACAATCAGAACTAGTGAGGTAGAGAATGCGTGAGAATGTGTGAGCACAGAGGACAGAGATGGATGGTTTGTTGATTTATTCATCTGCCTGGCTGAGAAGACTTCACTTTAAGTCTTCACTTTAGACTTTAAGTCTATGTAAATGCATGATTGGACTGTGGCATTGCACTGAGGTCAGCCGGGAAAGACATTTGTTACCTGTTAAAGGAAAGCTCTCTCTCCCACCCCAGGGGCATCTGGGAAGGGTGGTCAAAAAATCAAGTTGGTGATCACAACTGTGCGTTTGAAACCCAACTCCTTTTTAATGTCTGCTAATGCACGTAAAAAGAGGGTGGGACTCTGGTGATACCCTTGTAGCTACCATCTTGATTTTTTTAACTCTCTCCTGACACACCAGTTCCACAATCAAAAGACAACTATATTGCAGGGTGTAGAAGGGCACAATAAAGCAGGCACAATTAGCTAGTGAGAGTTATTGTCACCCTGTTGTTGCAAGAAACCAAGACAGCAGTCAAATACATCCATGCCTAACTACGATGACAGCAACTTGTGATGTAGCAGCTGAAGCTCTGCTTTTTCATACTTGCATTGCAATGACATATGCAAATATATGAGGGATGGAATTTGCATTGCAATGTTGTGATGCCCATTTTGTCACTTACCTCCCCTTGCCCTTGCTGTGGATACTAATGATGGTAGCATGCTGCCCAATTCAATGCCCATGGCATAATCATCCAACCCAAAGACACTTGATTAAAAAATGCAACCCCAAAATCTCACCTTAGATGTTGGAGATTGCAAGTAACAAAATACAATATGTTGAAGTGCTTGAGTAATCAGATACAATTATAACATGATATGCACTGCCTGAAAGTGAGACTGAGTAGGAAATACTTGGGAATTAGGTTAAGAATCGATGATGAATTGAAACAAGATTTTGGAAATTGATTAACGTGATGTGACGCAGTGTGCACTGGGCCTGACCCAGCTCACTTTTGCATGCAGTCCTTGGCTAAGGGGCCTCTGCGGAGTGCAGGTGCAGTCAAAAAAGACAAGATGGCAGCTGTGATCAAAGCCCCACCACCTTTAGCATAATTCACAAATGTGATGCATGTAAAAAAAGGTGAGGCTTTGAACACAAACACCTTCTTGACTTTTTTGATACCTTTGCCTTTATCACTTTGCACAAGTGGCCTTTGGTCCAAAAAAACCTTATCTGCCACTGCTCTAGGAACTGCCTGTAAAGATGCAGGTACTGTTTTCATGTGTTCAGAGAGGATTTTGAGGCCAGACTGTGAAATAATAAAATTTAGCTTCTGTTAAAGGAAATCAGTAAACAAAAGGAAGATATGAGATGTGATCATAGAGCTTACCAAAGGCCAGGGACTTTCAGCTTCCAGGTTATTTACACTGGGAGAAACTGAACTCAGATCCAAAACCAATTGGAGAATCCCTCTTTCCAAGATGCTGAAATAGGTTCAGTTGCTGAGATTAAAGCTATTAGCAACCTCTCTAGAAGTTGCTACTGGTGTAATAAACTTAGCAGTTGCTAAGGCTAATGGAAACTGATGCTCTAAAGATGCACTGCATATTATTTTGTATCCAGATGATTTTATTTCCCACTGAACATTACTACACAAATCCAATGAATTTCAGTTTAGTGAAGCAAAGGTCAAGTACTATCTCTTTCTATCTTTCAGAAGTTAGCTGCTGGAAGGTGGAGCACCTGGCTTTTTTCTTTTTTCTTTTTTTTGGAAGTTTTGAAGCACTTTGCCACTAAGTCAGCTGAGGCTAAGACAGCTTTATGTTTTATATTTATTTATTGGATTTCTTAAGGTTGCCCAACCCCAGGAAGACCCTGGGTGGCTTACAATATGTCCTATACATGTGTTAAACACAGAACTAAAAACCACATGACTGCCTGGACTAAATCAACATGCAAGTAAACCTCAGCAGGGTGTCCACATACACTCTAACCCCAAACATGAAGCACTGCTTCTGCTTGCGCCACTGGAAGGAACATGTTTGACAACTGAAGCATCTGAATTTGACTCTACTGTACAGCCATGAAAGGCACAGCAGATCAGCCTATTACCCACTTCATGCTACGTAATCTACTGAAAGCTTCATGATGGGGACTCTGAACTTTATCTTCTTCAAAAAGCAGTTTTAAGCAATCTGGATAGAGGTTGAAGCCTAAAGGTGGGTGAAGTAGGCTTCATCCTTTGCCTCTGCATTTGCAGCCTGATTCAAATTACTTTCAGAGTATAAAAAACACATAACTGAAAATTAGCAGTTAAAATTTAGTAGGGTGTGTGTGTGTCTTACTGGTGCTGCTCCGCCTTAAAAGACATAAATATCTGATGAAATTGTCCTGTAAGTGATTATAGGCTTAGATATTTAATTTACTTGAAATCATACTGTAATTTTTGGGGATGAATTCTGGTTTTATAATGTTCTTATAAACAGCTATGGTGACTTGGATGGGGAACATGTAAGATATAATGATAAAGAATAGGAAAAATAAGGAATATCTAATTGTTTCTTTTATGCAGGAATTAAACTCTAAATTGTTCCCTCACTTTTATATGTTGTTTCCTGTTTTCTTAATCTGATCTGTCAGTCTTGCCTTCTCACTGAAAAATAAACTCTATTTTATTAATTGGAAAATCATTTGCTTGGTCCTGCATTTTGCTCCTTCCCTACGATGTGTTATGCTTGGCTTTGTTTACCCACCAGATTAAGAAGGCCTCGTTCAAAGAATCATGAGATAATCTGTGATGCAGTGGACAGTATTGGTTGAGGCTCCAAATTCTGGTTTTACTGGGGCTTTTCTGATTTTTATTATTGTGAGTTGTGGCACATAATATGAACAGAAGTATAAGTCAAATAAATAAATAATTTTTATGAAATTATCTATGAATTTCAAAAGGTACAGAGGGGTAGTAGCTTGCAACACCATAACATTTTAATACTTTTTAAGGCAAACAACCTGCCTGATTATTTTACAGGATGTCTGTCTGTCATGTAAACTGTGAAGGTATCCTCAGAGTAAACCTGGATTTCATTTCAGGGTGCTCTGTGGATGCTCAGATGTGGGAGGCATAATTATTATAGCTTGTCAGTTTTGTTAGCAAGTTCTTGCTGCTGCTGCTGCTGCTGCTGCTGCTGCTGCTGCTGCTGCTGCTGCTGCTGCTGCTGCAAATTCTTTGAAGGTTTCACTTTAAAAAGAAAATCTCAAGCAATTTGCAATCCTTTGGAGGGCAGGATGTATCCTGTCTGCTTGTTGGTGGACCCCTTCCAGCTTCCACATACATTTACCCAAATGTAAAATCTGGGCTTGGAGGATTTTTTAAATTAGCAACTTGATTTTCAGTCTAGCTGAGAAGAGCACTCCTTTTATTCCAGGCAGGACAGCAAGATATTCAGCCGGCCGGGAAGAAGACTGATCAACAGTCACGGCAGCTACAGGCAACTTCCCAACTATTTGTGTCACGTCTCTCCCCCTCCCACGTAGAACCATCTCTTTTGAAAACAATTCAAAGATTCATTCGGTGTTTCGTCACTGGGCATCTGTGACAGAACATGATGGCTGAATCAGGAGCTTGTTTCCAGGGTCTTCCAGAGCCATGGCACAAAAGCTGATGGCTTCCTATATTGTGCTGGCAGCTGTCTTTCAAAGCCAAGGAAGAGAGCTACAGCAGAGGCATAGGATGGTCTTTAGTCTCTCAATCAATGACTCCCTTTTTAATCTTCAACATGGTACGTTCCAAAAGGACAGACTATGAAGTGCAACTCTGTAATAGCTTGGATAGTCAAATGGTTAGGAAATCTGTTTCCCTTGATTTCGTCATTCCTTTTGAGGTGTGGGTGTGGGTGAATGAAATGAGAAAGAATGCCAGCTCTCTCTCTTGGTTTTTTTCCTTCAATGTGTTATGCCACACTTTTTTTTTTAAGATGCAGGCAATGTATAGCATGTATTCACAAATGCAAGAATGAAGGATTATATATGTGGAGATTTCAAAAGAATGTTTCTTGGAACAGCTTGAGCCTTAGCAGATACAGTAGTAGCAGCTGGCCAACTTTGTTTGGGTTTGGAAGCTAGGCAGAATCAGGTCTGACCAGGGAATATCAGAACAGCAGGCTAAATTAGGAATTTGAAAAAAAAAAATCTCAGAAGAAGGCAATGGCAAACTAAATCTGCATGGTTATGTCCATGATTAGAAGGAAACTTTATTTTCTTCGAATGACCTGAATCATGGATTTGTGGATGTTCATTCCCAGTAGTAGAAACTCGTGGTTGCATCTAGACTGTACTTTGTGAGAAGGCATTAAACTTTCCTCACTTCCCTGAGAGTCAGCCTTATTGCTAGGTATCTCTCCTTATTCAGGTAATAGAGACTCTCCTTTGCTACGCTGAATAAACTGGAAAAAGTAAACAAAACAAACCTGAGTCCTACAAAAATATATAAATTGCAGATTACCTTTTATTAATGTTAATTAGGTTTGTTTATGGTCTATTGTACAAGAAAATCCAGAAAAAAGTTAATGCACAACCAAGTTAAGGGTACTATATGAATATTGCTTAAATGAACTTCACCAGCAAGGGAGTCATGTTATGCTGTGAGAAATGAAGAGGTTCCACCTTTTGAGCCTTGGGTAGAACATGATTACACGCTTTATGTACTTTGATGGCTGGCAGTTAGAACATGCTTGTGTGGGAAATGGAAGAAATACTTTGGTACTTGGACTTTAATAGTAAAGGAAGAACAACTTTGAATTTGTCCACCTACCTATCAGGAACCAGAGCAGATGAACAGATAACACACATTCTTGCTTCTGGAAACTTGCTTGCTGATTTAAGCTCACAATGTCTGAGTTTCTCAGGGGGCTTCATTGCTGATGCTTTTTCCTCAAATCTATATGTCTAGTTTTATACACTGAATGAATCCTATTAGTTATAGCCAAATGGCTCATGCACCAAACATATATGATACACACATCTGTTTTTTTAAAAGGCAAATGTTGATGTAAAATTGAATAAATGCTGAGGATTGTTAGCTAATCTTGGAGTTAATTCCTTCAGCTAGCACCAGAATACATAGGAAAAACTATGCTGAGTTTGTGACTGCTGATCTGGAAATGGACAATTTTGTGGTTGCTTGAAATCATTCACAACAATTAACCATTAAGTATTATGTCAATTGATACTCTGGGGCAATAGTCCTGGGGGAGAATTAATAATTTCTCAGATAGCAATTGATCTTCTTGTACATCAGTTCCCTAGGACAGGATGAGAAGCTCCAACACCTCTTTGAGATGTGAGTATATGAATATACACCCCATCACATTATTCCCCCTTGTAAGCAATGTCGTGCAAAGCACAAAAAATGAGTAAGAAAGAAAAGGCCAAAGGAATTAAGACATGAAATGCAGAAAAGAGGAGGAAATATGGTTACGTCTAGTCTGTCTAGCATTTACTATGTTTCTCATACTGTTCTGTCCTTGCAAACCATTGTACCTTCTATCACGTTCACACCTAGCCTTTTTCCCCCCTTTAAACTTCTTACCTCTTTCTACTATCTACTCCATCCTTACAAGTCTTTCTGGTCTACGCTGGTCTATGACCATAATAAAGATATGATTTGATTTGAACAAGTCTTTCTTGGTCTTCCCTTTCCTTTACATCCATTCACTCTTCCTTCATATATTTGATCCTTGTTAATTCTGTCTATATGGATTACCCTCAGTGGATTTTTTTCCCTTATCGCTCACACATTTTGTATTCAATCCACAATCAGCACCTATTCAAACTTGGCTTGATCTCTTCTTATTTTACCACACACACTTTTTAGATGATCTATTCCCATAGCATTCAACTTTTCCCAACAACTCTCATTTCTGTGTAAGAAAATCAGTAGATGCACACTGTCATACACAGCCATTTTCATTTATTTTAACAAACATTTACTTCTTATAATAGATCACATAGTACCTGCTATCTTTCTACGAGCATTGGTAAACTTTCTCCATCCATTGTCCAAACTTTAGTAAATATGTAAATCCATGTATTTGATTGAGGTGTGTGTGTGTGTGTGTGTGTGTGTACTGCCATCCTTTATTCAATTCTCCCTTTCAAGCATGCCTTATTATTTGATACAGTAATTTGTAGAGCCACACACCTTAGTGCATCATTCAGTCTATCTCACATTCACTGCAAAGAGTTTGCGTTGTCAGCCAACAAAACAGCTTTATCTGTATACACATTCATGTCCCTAACTAGCATGCTGTAACATTGCCATAAGCATTCCCTTATTATTTATCCATAAATACATTTAATAGCCAAGGGGACATCCTCATCATCTTCTTTTCCTTCCTGTTCAGTGTTGAAACATTTACTAAATAGTCCATTTATTCTCATCATGCTTTATTCCCATTATATGCTGCTCGCATTCAGCAGCAAATCTTCAATTCCATGTTCGCATAAAATAGTCTGCAAATCAAGCCTATTCATGTTATCATATGCTTTGTCTAAATAGATGAGTGTACAATACACTTTCTTTCTCACACTCATGCAGTCCTTGGTGATCAGCTGAAGAGCAAAACTCTGGTCTGCACACCCCCTGCCTGGCGTAAAGCTGAATTGCAGCCCCCAAGGTTTGCTCCGCTCTTTTACCCTTTCAGAAGGAATTCTGCCAAATGTCTTCCCAGGCAGGCTTAACTAACTAGGCCCTCTGCAGTTTTTGTATTGACTCTCACTACTTTTCTGTCTGTATAGAGGAACAGTAATAGCATTTTTCCAGTGATCAGGCACAGCTGAAATCTTCACATACATGTTAAAGAAATTGCACAGCCACTTCATAAATAAACCACATACATATTTCAATGTTTCTTCCGTTATACCATGTGCACTTTCTACTAACACCTTCTAACATAAACAGTATCCTTTATTGATCCCCTTCACGCTATGGAAAAGACAACAATCTGGTTTTTGTTATCTTCTCCTTCCCCTCCAGGGTCATCAGGCAGTTTCAGTTTGCCTGCTCTGTCTAATATGCACTTCAGAAGCATATATGTAAGGATAGAACATTATTTGTCCCCACAACATACAGAAACCATCATCGCTACTGCTGAAGGCTAAAAATGAACAGTTCAAGTAAACATTGCTTAAGTTCAAAACTCAAGCTAGTACAACACCCGTATTGGTATGTTCAGAAATTAGATTATTATATTTTTAGATTTTTTTAGATTTTTTTTTATCCCGCCTTTACTATTTTTATAAGTAACTCAAGGTGGCAAACGGGCCTAATACTCCTTCCTCCTCCTACTTTCCCCACAACAACAACCCTGTGAGGTGAGTTAGGCTGAGAGAGAGTGACTGGCCCAAAGTCACCCGGCCAGCTTTCATGCCTAAGGTGGGACTAGAACTCACAGTCTTTGGCTTTCTGGCTTGGTGCCTTCACCACTAGACCAAACTGGCTCTCTTATTATAGGTCCTGAGAGAACGAGCTCGGGGAGTGTTATCTGAAACACCCTATATTTTGACCACGCTAATGCCAGGCCTATATGGATGCTTTTCATTTGATTCACAAAGCTCTCTTTCTATAAAAAAATATCTGGAATGCCTCGTGCAATTTCAGTGTGTTCAGGTGGAGGCTAGGTAGTCCTTTGTATTAGTATGTATTCCTTCCTTCAGCAGAGGATTGGACTAAGTGCCCTGAATCCAGTCCCACTGCTGTGATTTCTCTGATTCCAGTTTCATATTTTCCTCCTTTCTAAAAACGCTCATGACAGAAGGCTTTCCCAGATGTTGAGGACAAGATGGTTAAGTGATTTCCTTTGTCCTAGTGACACACCTCAAGGTCTCCCATTCTTCTACTTCCAGCTTCTGGTTACTTAAGGAAGAGTATTTACGGCTAGGCTTAGTTTTTGCCTTGAAACAGTAGAGTTCCAAGGAGAATGCTTGGAATCTGATGTTTACAAGCAAGGATCAGGCGGTCAGGGAAGCACAAGAGGAATAATACTACTATAGTTGCTCTCTGTATATTTTTGAATCACCATTTACCCAGCTAAAATCTCCTCTGCTTTCAAGATCACCTTATTGGGTTGCGGACATAGCTATGGGTGTGAAATAAATTATCCCAGATATGGCTGCTCTAATTTTACATAAAATAAATACAGCACAATTCCAGAATGTAAAAAATGCAAATCCTCTAAAATATTAAGATGTTTTAATTATCAATTAAAAGCTGGTTGATGGACATCATCCTTCCTGAACGTATGGCTGAGAAGAGACTGATGCTCACCCCCAATGCAATGATCTCATGTCTGAACCTTTTCGGCACAGGTTGGGCTCCATTAGTATTTGAGTGGGACACCATCAGGAAATTCCAGGCTGTAGGCTACTCTGGGAAGTTGGAGGGGGAAAAAATCTGGAACAAGGCAGTGGCAAATTCTGTACATCATGGATGTGTCCATGTAGACCCCAAGATTCAGGTTCATCTCAGAAGGAACTTTACCTTTAATGTCTGAATCAGTAACTTCCATTTCGATGGCTATTGGCTATGCACTTGGAAACACATTGTAAATGCATGCTGGTGAGATCTGTACATTTCTAGACTGTGAATTAGGCAATTCGGAAATATGCAGATCTAATCCACATATGCTAAGGATGATGGTAGCCACAAGATGATCCTCACATCCTCCATACTCATAAAAGTCATCTTCATTTTTTTGTTCAGCATTGTCACCATTTCCAGAATGCAGTCAAAAGATACACGTGGCTCACATAAAACCAAGCAGAGCTTCAATTGCACTGTCACAGTTACCATCTTGAATTTTTTTTTTATCATACCCTGCAAATGTCCCTGGCCGCCAAGGATGCCACAGAACCAGAGGGTCCTGTTTCCTCATTTCTTTCATATATCCCTTAAGCAGGCACATAGGAATGCCACTCCTGTAACTGACATGGCAGCTTCCTTTCCATCATTAGCCATGGTTTGTGGAAGAAGGCAGAAAGAAAGAAAGAAAGAAAGAAAGAAAGAAAGAAAGAAAGAAAGAAAGAAAGAAAGAAAGAAAGAAAGAAAGAAAGAAAGAAACACGCCCCCTTCTCTCTGTCTGCACTGGACATGCTTCCACTGGGTCTCTCCCACCACTGTTCTTCCAAATGTCTGTAGCATCCATGTGCTGCACAAATTTTAAACCAAATAGAGTCTCTACCTGGCAGCTCATGATTTAAAAGATAGGACATGAAAGGCGAAAAGGGAGTCAAAGAGATCCTGCCTACAAAGCCAAGATAGCTATTGCTCTGTGAAAAAACATACCAATTTACTTCAAGCTGTAGTGTTGATCTGCTTTTCAAGAGGGCAATGGCTGGAATTTGGTAAGATTTAGATGCTGGCGGCATCTCCAGTTTTAAAGCAGATAAGCTAAGGAGCGAGTTGGCAGGACTTAATGTCAAACGATTGGTAGGCTGTCTTGAAGATAACCTGATTTCTGTGAGGAGAGTTTACAAGGCAGATATTACCCCACCCCAAATCCTCTCCTGGAGAACTTTAGCTGAATGACCTTGCTTGCTTGACTTGCTTATAGCCTTGCTCTGTGAACACTGATGTGTCAGAATGAAAGTTAGTAAACTTGGAAACTCTGGGTCTAGACGTCATGAGGACTTCTAACATATTCTACATATATATGTCAGTATATACAAGGGTGTGCCAATCTGCCCCTTTTCGCACTCTTTCTTCAGTAATATCTTTTCTCATTTTTTATAAGATACAAGTTGCCACCGTATCTAGGGATAAAAGCAGCTGGGGCTGGGAGATTAAGAAGATGATGGTTGGAGGCAGCATGCCCTAGAGCAGTGTTTCTCAACCTTGGCACTTTTAAGATGTGTGGACTTCGACTCTCAGAATTCCCCAGCTATGCATGGCTAGGGAATTCTGGGAGTTTAAGTCCACACATCTTAAAAGCGCCAAGGTTGAGAAACACTGTTCTAAGACATGCGGCCAGAACTTTGAGGAGGAGGGAATCACATGTGACAGATTAAGGGCACATTTCTCTTGCATGTCCCTAAATGCAGATCTTGAAGCCCACACATCTTAAAGGTGCCGAGCTTGAGAAACAGTGCCCTAGAGGCACATTTTGGCTATTTTCTTACATATTAAGTAAATGCATTAAGTTATTTGAACATCAGCACCCCTACTCCCATCACCACTCAAAAAACTAGCCATGGGGAAGCATTTTTAACTTCATTTTTTCTAGAAAGTTAAAAGTATATTATAGTAGTCTATTGTAGATGGCAGTGTAAGTCACAGTTTATAACCTGTCTTCAGTCCTTCAGCTCCTTCAGTTCTCCCTTTTATCCTCCCCACTCTGCCCACCTAAAAAAGGAAAAAAAACCCTGTTTTCTTTCTGCTACTTTTCTGTCTGTTGTGCTGAATGAGTCTCCCTTACTGCATATAGTATACTTTCTGTTAGACTATTGCATACCATGCAGAATATTTTTACATAATAATGTATTATATACACAATAGTGATATTACATACACTTCACTGACTTAAAAAGAAATGGAACTGCTCCACAAGTTGCACTATATCAATCCCAGAAAAGGTAAACCTTGCTAATGAGCCACATCAACAAACTTGCCCACCCAGGAAAATGAGTGGTGAGAAGATCATGGGCTCTTCCATCTTTGTAAGATCTTTCTTTCTAAAAATTTTGAATGCTTTTCTTGTTAAGGTAGGGCACTTTCTAACTTGTTCAGTAAATCATGAATGGACCCTTGGTTGATTTATACGCCCTGGAAGTTTTACAGGACTCTGAACCTATCCAGCAACACAGTTAGAAAAATGAGTTAGGCCTTAGCACCACAGCTAGGCTCAGAAGCTAAGCAGGGTTGGTGCTGGCTAGTATTTGGATGGAGAACCACTAAAAAATTCCAGAGGCATAATTAGGACTGGGAAGATAAAGAATACTGTGGAAGAAGGCAATGACAAACCAATGGAATGGATCCGTCCATACAATGACCAGGAGTCACGCTTAAGTTGAAGTCGTCTTTACCATTTATAGGATTAGGGCTTCTATGTGAGGGAATTGTTATGGGGGCTCTTAAAGAGTGATGTTCTGCATGAATATTTCTTATTATATCACTGTCAGCCTCCCAGGTAGACCAGACAGGAAATACAAGATGAGCTAACTCTACTTTATTGTAGGACTACATTAACAGAATCTTACAAGTCAGAAAGTACAAATTTCCCGCTGTCTCTTTTTACAGCTTGATAAGTTAGGGCACATCCTTTCTAAGTTTCTTCTCTGCCTGTTATTTAGCTGTGGGCTTCTCCCCCTTTTATCTGGTCGTTCCCTAGGCAGCATCTCTTCCCCTCGTCTCTCAGGTCATTCCCACGTACCATTACAATCACTCTCTCCTCGACAATGTCTTCATTCTCATTTGAAACCACTTATGAAAACTGCAAAACATTTTTTAACATCATAGTATTTATTAGGTTCTGAAACAATACACATTCACATACTTGAGAATACAGTACATTTGGCACAGTAATAATGGCTACAGTGAAATAACCCTATGAATGGCAAGAGATTCAAATTACGACTGTAGGAAAAAGTCTGTACAAAGAAAGCCTCACAATTGAAGAAAAAACCAAACCAAAACAAAACACTACCTGGTCCTGTAAAACTCAGTAAATTTCGTATTTTTCCCCAGAACTATTCTCCACAAAATTTCAAATAAGTTGTTTTTTTTTTAAAGCCTTTCTGGAGAGATAGCATTAGTTTTATTATAGGGGGAGAGGGAATATTATCCCTATGGACAGTGACTTCAAAAAAACAAAGCAAGAGAAAATGGTCTATTGTGATTTCTTCCCATTATTTCATTTGGCATTTTGCGCAATTTTTATGCATCCTTCTCCCACCTCTCCAAAAGGATGGGGGGGGGGGGGACTCTTAAGTACCTGCTAATTTTTTAAAAGTTCAAGGAAAATGAGAAAACCTGCTAAATTCAAGGAACAGAATTCAACTATATACTGATGGCAGCAAGAGGTTTTGCACACAACCAAAGTGCTTCAATCCTATTGGCTTTCAGTCCAGCTGCTGCCATGCATCCTCTTTGGTGGCCTTGCATGCTGATACAAGCACCCATTTTCATTAAAAAAAATTAATCCAGACAATATATTCAGGCTCAGGTATCACGATGCACCGGTTAGCCACACACCTGCCACTGGCAAAATCCATCAAAGTTTAATTGTTAATGGTTTCTGTTGCTGGATCAAGGCAGGCTTCAGGATTGGAGCTGAAATATCTTTGCATGCAAAAGTATTCATTTTTCCTACTCAGCATCCTAAAGAGAGAAGTGCAGGAACTGGGGCATTTCTTGTTAGCATAAATGTTTGTCAGAGATTGTGCATGCCAGGAAAGGGAAGTCATACACTCCACAATTTTGCCTACAAAAGCTTTGTGGAATGCACGTTTTACTCTCTTATAAAGAACCGCTAGTCTCCATTTTGTATAAAGCCCTCAAATTCCATGCAAACAAGAGTGCGCTGGACAATCACTCTGCAGTTTAGTCAATCTATGAACAGTTTTGGAAGGCCCTTTGCAATCTCCAGAGCTTCCATTCACCAAGGGAAAATGCTACTTGGCTTTGTTTCTTCTTGCACTGGATGTTCCAAGTTAACATCAGGAAAAATACAAAGAACAGGTATTAAACACTAATGGGCAGTTTTACATGACTTTGCCCTAAAATGAACATAAAATGAGATGATGCAAACTTTGTGATATTTCTGTGCTTTCGCTCTAGAAGCCAGAGGGTGAGGAGATGGGATTTCTTCCCCCTGCCCCCAGCCCCTTAGTTTTAATAAAAATAAAATAAATTATTTAAAAAGGTTTGATACTTTATTACTTTGGTAAGCCAGACAACATATGACTTGATGTAGCATATTTAATATTCTGAAATCATCATATGAATACATACATATATGTATATAATAATAATAATAATAATAATAATAATAATAATAATAATAATAATAATATTACACCTGAGTTTTTAAAAAACACAACATAATGGAATTAAATGTCTTTGTCACCAAAAGTGGCTCTGAACAGCCATACACAAAACTGATGAAACCTAATCTGTCCATTTAAAAAGATGACTTGCACCAACTTCTCAAGCTACTTTGGGGGCCTGGGATCATTCCAGTGCGGCTTCTTTCCATATTACGGGAAGTTATAGGCCACATGGGAGAAGCCCATGACAGATGCCTTTTCTGGAAATTGGGGCACACCTCCCCTAACAGGGAGGATTCAAGGTTGGATAATGTTCTAGACTGCCTGCCCTGTGGCGATCCTGCTCTGGTTGGTGGGTTCCTCTGGACTTATCTGAAGGCACCAGTCTGCAACAATTTGACAATTTTATCAATGCATCAAGTAGTTCAGTCTAGCTCATTGTAATTTACCGCATAACATGTCAGGGCATTTAATATGACAGTTAGATTAACCCTGCTCGAACTACTGACAAAGCATTTTTAAGGGGGATTCCAGAGCACGGTCCTGGTAGCGGTCCAGGGATGCCCGGTTCAGATGCTATGCCTGTCTACTAGCATGGAAGGTCACTTTAATAGGCAGGAGGTGCTATGTTCTCTGAAGAAGAAACCTTTCTGCAATAACTTTCATGTCATAGAGATAACATGAGATGGGGCATGTGTCTGAAAGATGTGCTTTGGTCAATAGTGGTCCCTTCTCCCCCTCCCCCCAACCCTCTCTATCATTCCATATACAGTTTAAGAGAACTATACAGGAGAATTAGTACAGCTTAATATAGGTTTACATCTGTCCTATAACCAAAAAAGAAAGAAAGAAAGAAAGAAAGAAAAGAAAAGAAAAGAAATGAAAAGAAAAAAAAAAAAAGGGAAAAATTCATCTTTGACAATAACTTGAACCAATACACAAACAGAGTATTGCACATGGACATTATCATAATAATTCTTTCATAGGCTAATTTTAATAATATGCCTGAACATGCAGCAGTTGATACCTCTATATTCATTTAATTCCACAGGCCTTGCAATAAACATCTATATACAAATCCTCACCTGTACAAAAGAAAAAGAGAAAAGAAAGAAGGAAGAGTTGGAAAAAAGCTTTATAACTGCCACTCTGATTATATATATATATATATATATATATATATATATCAGAGTATATATATATAAATATCTTCCCATAACCAAAAGTCAGGCTCCATAGGCCAATCACAATATGTTTTATTAATATTTTTTTCAGAGAAAAAGTTACTGTACTTAGAAATGGTCAAAGGACATGTGTTGAATGACTAAAGAAGTGTTTGGAAGGAAATGGCAACCAATTCAAACATTTTATGCAATTTATATTTTAAAGTGTCTATGGGGCTTCACTTTTGGTACATCCTGTATGTAAGTATATGTGTGTGTGTGTGTGTGTGTGTGTATGAAAAATCCAAGTGCAAAAAATAAAAAGGATTCCCTTAACTGCTCATTTAGTCTACACATACACACACACACGTATATATACGTATATATACATATACATATATATATATATATAGATGTGAATGATACATATACAAGCACGCATGTCCACACACACATATACAGAAATGCAGTATTCCCAGAAATATGAGTAAATAACACTGTCAGCATATCTACAAGCGGTAACTTCACATTTCTTTCTTAATGTATTTTCCACATGAGTTACCAATTTGTAATGATTACATAAGAAAATCCATTTACAACCTTCAACAATGTCAGTTTTTGAATCTTGATCTTAGTCTCTCCCTCCTTTTTCACATCATGAATGGCTAGGCTTGGCTTGGCTTGGCTTGGTGTTTTTCCCATCGACCACAGTTATCACACCAGATCCCTCAAAGTGTTTTTCAACAACCAAACAGCAGTACTACTGGGCCGACCCACAGTACAGTAGTACGGTATCCTAGGATCTCTGTCCCCAGCCCCTCCGCCCTCCCTCATGGCCAGGGCCACTGTGCAGGGCCCAGAGGAGGACAGAGGTAACTGGACGTGACCATTCAGCAAAGAGAAAGGGAGGACAAAGGCTATGTACAAAGAAAGATGGGTTACTCCCATTTTTATTTTGTGTGTGAAAGCCTGCAAAAGTAACACACTGCTATTGAAATTAAAATTAAATAAGCAAAGCAGGTCATCATTCAGGTTCAATACATAAAAAAGAAAAAGAAAGAAGAGTCCCCTCCCCCTTAAGTCCCTTTCAAACCTGTCACTGCACCAATGACGTAAATGATTTAGGCACAAGCTTTTGAACAGTTTTACTGTGGAAGGATTATCATGAGTATGGCAAAGCAGCTGTAAGAACTGTAGAAAACCTATGTTGCTTTATTAAAGCTAGTATAGGCTTTTGGAGAATTTGTCCATTCTTAGCCCTTTAAACACCTGTCTTTGTAGCATTTGTGTTTGCGATTTTTTAAAAATCATGTATTCTTTTAAAAAAATACTTTTTTCCTGAAATGTTTTCCATAGTGTTTTTTGTTTTAATCATAAACCTTTCAGTCAGACTATTTGCTTTTTGAAGACCCAGCCTTGCAAAGAAGTGCTCTTTAAAATATATATGTATTTTCATTTTTTTTTTTTTTTGGGTAAATCATTTTGCCCCATTCACTGATACATCACAGCTTGGCTTGTTAACATTTTGACAAGCTGCTCTACTATAAGTATGGGTGAAACCCACAGAAAAGAGATGAGCAGGATTTCTCCCTGTCAATTACTTGCATTTCTAGGAAAAAAGTTGCAAGGAACAGATTTCAGGAAGAACTTCATGGAGTTTCTAACTATGTTTTCAATGAGTGCTTAGAAATAAGTTCCACCATGTTTGAGGTTTACTCATGGATAAAAGTGGCCCAGTTCAGCCTCAGAATCCCAATATACTTATGGAAGTCCTGCACAGCACATGATGGCCTTTTCACCCTGATGGCATTCTCAGCCTACGCTCCCATCGGAATTAACAGAGGAAATTGTCTTCTGCAATCAACCGTGTATTAATCCTGGGTAGCCGTCAACCCACAAGACTAGAGTAGCCGTTGGCACCCGAAGCCCTGGTTCTGACTAGGGAGACAGTGCAACACCAAAAAGCAGTTAAAGAAAGAGTTTGCACCTGTGTGTCTATGGCTAGCAAGAACTATTTCCCATTTTCTCTGCAACTGGCCAGCCTGGTGCATGTTTACCCTGAACGAAGTCCAGACATCATGGCAACTTCTGATTGCATGTGTAAAACTGCCTTTTCCTTTGAACTCATTGGGAAACAAATGAGGGCAGATTATGTAGGCTTCTTCACATCTTTTTATTCTGAGAATTGTTGATATGCTGCTCTTTGTCACTTCCAATCACAAAGAGGGAAGGCTTTTTTTTTTAAATCAACCAAAGCAGTGTAATTTTTAAAATCTTACTTCTGATAAAAATGCAATGTATCAACATATTTCAGTTATCTTTCCATTTAACCCTCCAAGCTAAGATGGATGAAAGCTAATCTGAGTTTAAATGGAAGCTGTTTTCAGTTGCTTTTGTGGATTTCAGCCTCTGGGCAGTAAATTATTTATGTGCACTAGAACTGAGTGAGTTTCTAGCATGTTCTCTCCCCACCCTGTAAAGAGCAAACAGTGTGGGAACAAGTGTTGTGACAGCAGATAATGCATCCATATATGATATTATATTGGGAGCATCAATTATTAGCCATCTTGGCCTAGACAGATCTCAGTACATCTCACACTGATACATAATAGGTTTGCCTTTCAAGGGTAAATGTTTCATTCCATTTATTTTTAATACTGGAAACCTGGCATCTCCATTCTAAGCACATGAATTGGAAGGAAATGTATTAAACTGGGTTCTACAAATAACTTGCATGATTAACCCTAATGTATAGAATTTTTAACCCAGCCAGTCATACTTAAAACCTAATAAAGAACCGAATTTAAGTTAGTTGAGGCAAAATGAAATCCAAATTATTTCAATGAATCTAAGGGGAAGAATAGGGGCTTTGTTCCCTGATAGAATCAGACTGAACAGAGTTGCTTGCATCTACAATAGGAACTACAGTCCAGATTACAATGGCAGCAGGAGACAAAAAATTAAAGTCCCCTCACCCCCAATCTTTTTAAAGCAACCTTGAGCCTGCAATTTTAAGATGCGTAGTCCTAAGAGTGGAGAGGTGCCTAACACTTCCTGACAGCAGCTACATTTTCCTCTCCAAATAGTTCCCAAAGGTTTAGCCTCCCCAGGTAAGATTTAAAATCAATGTTTACCTTCTAAGACAGAGTTTTTCAACCTCAGCAACTTTAAGATGTGTGGACTTCAACTCCCAGAATTCCTCAGCCAGCACTGAGGAAGAGGGAATCACATTTGACAGATTAAGGGCACATTTCTCTTGCCTGTCCCTAAATGCAAAACTTCACTTTCCTAAGATTGCATTACATGCAACATAACTTGGAAAGAGATGTCAGTTGAGGAATTGGCGTTCACTAGGATCCCAATCCTATCCATTTGCATCTTAAGGATATGATCTCAACCATTCCAGTTCACATTCTATAGAAACTAATGGTAAATGGGTTTTAGGTTTACCTCTCATGCTTCATAAGGCCCTTCTGGCAATCATCACAGAATGCAATGAATTGATTCCAGACTCAATAAATATTATGGCTGATTTATAGGTTCATATCTGAGATGGAAATAAGTCATAATGAATTATTTCCTCCCTCTCTATATTCATATAACACATATACTTATCCATGCAGCACAATGTGATGGGATAAGTATTTACGGCACCTTGGAAAAAAATTATCTAACCCTCAGTATGTACTCTAGACCACAATTTTAAGCATTGAAAGATGAAGTTAAAATTCCTAGTGATTTTTAAATGTTAAAAATGGTTGAACAAATTGCTTTTGACAATGTTAGATGATAAAAAAAAATAAAGGCAAAGCCTTCCTGGAAATAAAAGAAAGTCTCAAGAGAAAGGGGAAAAAAGAGAGAATGAGAGAAACAGCAGCAAGAAACAACAGCAATGTGTTACCTTTACAATTTCTAATACAAAATATTTTGCATTGCTTTGTAAAACAGCTATTATGAGTGCCTCCAGATCAAAGAAATATAACAATAAATAGACAGTAGAAAGTAATGGGTTTAGGCTCATGGTCAGAGAAGCAGTTCTCGATGGTGTAGCTGGAGGATTTTTCAGAACCACAACTTGCAGCATCTGGGATCTGGTGGTTCCAATTTAGGGGTGGGGGAATTTCTTATGGCAGCAGCTCTTCTCCAAAATATGAGAAGCCTTTAAATTCTTCTTGGTTGATTTGCTTTATAATTGTCTCATCCACTGGTGTTAATATTGGGTCTTCTCGGGTAAAGTCTTGATCAAAATTATTTACATCCCTTTTGGTTTTCTGAGGAACAAAAGCAAAAGATGAAGAATGAGTGGTGGCATTCTTGCACCAACAACCAACTATTCTTTTTCTAGGATGGGGAAAAGAGTGATAGTTTATTTGTTAGGCTTCTAAAAGAAGAGAGTTTCATTCCATATACATATTTTCTCTCTCTCTGTCTCTCTCTCTCACACACACACACACCACTTCATACAAGAGAAAGTGAGAAAAGAAGTTGGCCAAGTGAGAGTGCAGAAGCAAAGAATGGTTTTGGATAAGCCCATTAGCCTTTAACTAAGAAGTTGGAAGCAAAGCGATGTTATACCAGAGAGCTTAAATTATACCATCCTGCAATAATTTGGATAAATGAATCATGAATTCAAACAGATCTTGCCTGCAAATGGCATTATGGGTTGATTACAAATGTAGGAGTGGAGCACATGATCCCTATTACTAATGATGAATATGACATAAGGTAAGCAAAATCTCACAAATTCACAGCATTTGCACTTTTAGGATCTAGAAGTGATTGTTTTTCACTAATAAGAACTTCCACAACTGACCTGTGGAAGGTCCAAGATCTATAGTCCTGATATCCCTAGTTCTAATTCTGATAACGAAGGCAGCTATTCTGAACATATCAGTAGAACTGGCACATTGGGGTGGTTGTGTCTACCTAGTATACTTACTATAATGCAGTTACTCTAAACCTTTATGCTAATAAATTGCCCATCAATGAAATGCTTCATCTTCCAGATTTGTACCCCCACAGGAGAAACTTACCTCTTGAAACATCTTTAGCTCAGTGGTTTTCAAAGCATGAGCCAAGTTTTCAGGGAGTGACACAAGCTTCAAATGTACCCTTCACAATGTTTATCTTAACTTGGCAGGGACTCAAAATATTTATATACCCCATCCCAGCCAGTCCCAATATAAAGGGAAAAGATATGAGAAGTGCATGTTACATGGAAATATCTAGTTTTCCAAAAATTTCGTTCTCATTAGGGTCCCTTTGCTATACCCTTAAAAAAAAACCCTTGTTATGTATGAATCCAAACCTCAATCTTTAATATACTGAGCCTAAAAAAAAATGACAGCTACCAGACAAATGGTTTACTCTGCTTTTACTCATATTCAGGCAGATGTACCTCATTTTTTTGCTTATGGAGGCAAGCCATGGATAGTATTTTCTGGAGTTGGCATGAGTTTGGAAGTGTGCCCCCTGACATGGTTATGGTTGGATTATTACACAATGTTCATCTTTTGTACACTACTAATCTCAAATGGTTTTCTATAATTACTGAAAGTGAAAAGGACATCATATGATTAAAGTCTCCCAAGTAGGAAGAAATGAGAGAGTGTTTTCATTATAGTTTAATAGAGAATTAAGCCCAGAAATATAATTGTTAAGACTGAAGTGTGTAACGTTTCCAAGCAAATTCCTCCCACAGAAACTTTCTTGCAACTATTAGGATTGTATATCCCCACAACTTGTAGAGAAATGAGTGAATTCCTTTGCATGGACTTTGGAAGCATGTACAAAACTTGCATTGTCTCAGTCATCTTTGTGCAACCTATAGGGCAGCCTTCTCCAAAACAAAATACAAATGTTTTAAAATACAATTTCTTATCTAGCAACTATGGACACTGTAGTTAGAAACAGGGAAGGCGCAGTATTTATGCATACAATGTATATCCCATATTTTTATTGTTGAAAACAATAACATGTTAAGAGAGACTGCTTTAGAATAATATATAAAGCGGGCTGCCAACTTTTTAACTGGATTTCTGCACTCTTTAATTGCCTTGCTGACATGAGCATGCATCTCAGTTGGGTTGCTTTCTGCCAACCAAGCTACTATTAAAAGCACAGGAGCAGGCCAAGATTTTTCACAGTCAATTGGTAACTCTAGTACAAAGCCAAACGTGAGTCCTCAAACGTGAACTACAGACATATTCTCTTAGCTTAGCTGCTTCCTACTGCTGTTGAAGCACCTGTCAACAGAGGACAGAGGACCACTGCCTCTTAGCAGCTGAAAATAAGTGTTGACAAGGGGAGAATTTTATAAAGAGTTCAGTGTTCTTCCACTCTAGCCAAATTATTTGTGTGCTCTTTCAGCACTGAGTTTGGAGAACCCAGAGGATGTAATTGCTCTACTGCAGATTTCCCATTTTTCCCTGTGGTCTTCCAGTCTTCTTAAAAACTAGCTGAAGGCACCATTTTTATAACTGTGAAGGAAACTATAGTGCCAGATGGGTCAACATGGACTAAGACAGTGCTGTTCAAGCTCACAGTTACAAAAATAATTTGTGATGCATTCAGTGAAACCCTGCCTGTTTATATTCCTTGCCCTGTCCTGCATTCGTAGTTGATTGTCCTTCCCCACAGCTGATCAACTGCAGCATAGTTCCCTATCATGTTTCAAATACTTAACATTTTTAACAGTTTAACTTTTGTATTTTTGTTTTATAGCTATAGTGCAACTGCATAAACTAAAACAGCACATATTTATACTTAAGTCCTTTCACAGCTTGAGGGAGGGGCATATTTTCAATCCATACCCCAACACACTCCTTGCTCAAGTTTGCCCCTTGTTGCTTTCTTTAGATTAATCCTCCAATGGAAATACTGAACCCTTTTCTTACAGAAGCGCCCCCAGCCTCTGCCTGCAGCTTCTGAGAGAGAGAGAGTAGGAGATCCCAAACTTGAGAACCAAAGAAGAAATATGAGAAGAAATGAAGGCAGAGATTCATGATACATTCAAGAAGAGACAAGGAGGTATGGAGGAATCAAAAGCAAAGAGTTGAGAGGAAAAAGAGGAAAAAGAAAAGAGCTGTACAAGAAATATTGCTAGGTAATCAACAGGAAAGTCTCACATAACTGGATTTGGAATATTCCTGGTAAATGTAGTCACATAAAGTAGGAAATATTTTGCTGAAACTGACCCATTTATACACCAGTCATAATAGCTGTCTTTCAGAACTTTTTAAAACTCTGTCAGTGACATTATTCATAAAATTTTGCAAGATCAGACAAAATAGCACTATTCTGAACTACAGGGCTAAGATACATAACACACATACAAGCACATACAGATCAGATTTTTTTTTCCTTTCTTTTTAGCAAAAGAAAGGAAATAATTCAAACACTATGAAGTGAGAAGCTGAACAGGGCGGCAATGTGAAGTGGATAAATGAGAAAGGCTAAGTATTTCTGCTGATCTGGCATATGCAACCATCTTTCATAAAGTGATGTTCTAAAATAAAAATGGGACAGCAAAAAACAAATGGGTTAACAATTGCTTGTCTGCATGAAATGTGCAAGAAATTAACTCTGGAACTAATGTGATTTGTTTGCTATTTATATTATCGTACATTGTAGATTTATATTTACTATAGCAATACCCAATTTTTCCTCCAAGGAGTTTAAGGCAATATAGGTAGTATAATAGCACTCATGCTTCCCAAGTTTATTTGCTTGACTCAGACTGAGAATTGCTCTGTTAAAATGGGGTTTCACTATTTTTCTCCTTTGAGTTGAGCTCGACTCTTGGTGACTTCAGGGACATGCCCATGTAAGTTTTCTCAGCAGCAAAATGGAAGTATTTTGCTGTTCTTGGATAGCATGGTTTTTTTTCCCTTTTTTTTTACTTCCCAATCTAGCCTACAGCCATGGAACCTTCTAGTGGTCTCTCATCTGGGTACTAACCACGTCTGCCCCTTCTTGGTATTTCAGGAATAGCCAAGACTGGCTAGATGCTGCCACCTAGCTGGGCATGACCACAATTACTGTAAAATAAGTATAACCCAAATGTTATATTTCCTAGATCCATACCAGCTTTGAAGAAATGAGATCTTCATGTCAGCTGCATTGAGCTCCTAGAGGAAAGATGGGATATAAATCTAATGTATAAATAAATACAGAACTGAGAGTGCTTCAGCCATTTGGGATGCACTGTGGCTTTTCCCCTTCTCTGGGGAAAGCATGATGCCCACCAACACCCCTACCCCCTCAATCTCTTATAAGCAGTGATGGGACACTTTCTACCCATAGCAAGAGGAGATAATAGAAGCAGATCTCTTGAACCTGAAAGTAGAGGAAGGGGTGTGTAATGCTCACCTCTGCTAAATTAACCCCACCTCTTTCTGCCTCCCTCTTTTGGGAAAGACAGTGCTTTGTAGACAGGAGGAGGGAAGGAGGAAGATTTTCTCCAAGATAAGGAAAATAAAAATAAAAATGAATTCATGTTTAGAATACTTTGAGTTTGTTATAGACAAGTCTGCCATAGTTCTTCTCTTGATCAAGCAGGATTTAAGCAGATGATACTCATCCCCTTTCCATTTCACAATATGTGAAAGGGAGCAGAGGATACATTTCTCCATTTCCAGCCATCACAATTCCCCTCTGCTCCACCATCCCTACTGGTCTATATGAGGAAGAAGTGTCTGGTTTGAGCTTATGGCATATGGAATAGGATAGGCAACAACAATAGTCCTTGTTCTGTGCTGTGCCCCATTGCTAGTCAAGTATGCCACACTTTAATACTAGACCAGTTGGTAAGTCTGAGATATCAAAACTGGCTAGAAATGTTATTGTATCAGAATAAGAGTATTGCATATGAGACCCTTATTTTCATTCACATATATTCATGCTGCTCAGTGTTTCAGTCTTTTCCTGTTCTTTGATTTTATCCTCTTTTAATTTTACATGGAGTAGTAAAAAGTGCAGAATCAATGCAGAATTAGCATAACTGAACAATAATACAAAATCAAGAAGGAAGGAAGGAAGGAAGGAAGGAAGGAAGGAAGGAAGGAAAAGAAAACTTTGCTGGACCCAGAGGTGTCCCCAAAAGAGGCTATTTCACACATATATTTGAAGATCTATAACACTGGGAAGTATCTCTTATTGTACCTTATTGTAGGAACTGAAGTCATGACAAAGAACGGCACAGAAAAAATACGAATGATAAACAACTCACAGGAAACAATGATAGGAAACAATAACAATCCACAAATAAAGTGATGGAAAATGTTTCAGTGGAACCTGGAAGTATGGGGAAATCAACTTTGGGGTATTTTGCACCTTTCTTTTTCTTGCTGCCTACTCCCTTCATTAAATGTAACACGATGCATGCTTCCATGCCTTGTACTGCATGTCCAAACCTCAGGCAAAGAAGTCCTTAAGGGCAGCGCCTTCATGTATCTGTATGGCAGTTTCTTTTTCAGACATTTGGCTTTATGCCCAAGGACTTGGAGTTACTAAGGGTAACTCTTCACCCAAAATATACATACTAGGAGTGCAAATAATTAGATCCATTTACCTAATTAGTTTCTTACACTGAAGTTTTTCCTAACTTGTTGGTGATAAGGCACAAGGGTACAATCATGTGAAGTTAGTTTAAGCATGATTCTTCCACTTTTTTTGCTGTAGCCATAATTTCCCGTTGAATGTCCGATACAAGTCTATGCCTTGGTCTGTTCATGCATTAAGCTGGAAGAATGCATCTTGAGGCCGCAGACCTCAGAGACCTTCCAAAAGCTGCCACCAAATTGTGACTGTTAATATAAGATTGAAAACATGGGAGCAATCATACTGCCTTTAAGTAAGCATAATGGTAATAAAATTATATGTAAATTAAATTGAATCAAATTTATTTTTTGCCTAGACTTGCCTGCCCTTTGGGGTGCTATTTAAAGGTTGAATGGGGCTCATGGACTGAAAAAGTTGTGCTCCCTAGCTATGATTTCTTTTGTTTTAACCATATTTTGCTGAATAATTCAGAGTCCTGATTCCCACAGTACGCAAAGTCATAAACCATTGCTTACAACCACACTAAGCCAAAACCAAACAACCATATCATGGTTGCAACCTGATATGTGAACCAGCCTATGTCTGAAGCTTTTCGGGATGGGGGTGGAATGGTTGTTGCCAGCTGCCAAGAAGAACTTCATCAGCTCCCTCCTTACCAACCATGAGGACCAGTGTCAGTACTAGAACCCAGATTTTCCCTTTCAGTTTTTGGCCATTCATACCAAGAAACTGCATTTAGTCACCTTTAAATGTTCCAGCATTTGGAAAGAAAACTAGAACGCTTCCTAAAATGTCACTCCAATATCTCCATCCCATGAATGAAATAGCCCCATATTTCATCTGCTGTTATTCACTCCAATGCTCTAAATCAGTGTTTTTCAACCTTGACAACTTTAAGCTGTGTGGACTTCATCTCCCAGAATTCCCCAGCCAGCATGCAGATCCTCCCTCCCATGTCCAAGTCTGGCTCCTGTACATACTGATTTGGGGGGAGAGGTCAAGTCTAAGGCCCCTGCTCTGTGCGGTGACTCAGGGCTCTACTTTCTTGCCACTCCTATTTAACATCTACATGAAGCCACTGGGCAAGATCATTTGTTGGCATGGGGTGCAGTATCATCAATATGCTGATTATACAGTTGTACAGCTCCAGCCTGGGTCAACCAAGTAATGCTGCTGAGGTCCTTTCCCAATGCCTGGAGGCTATGAGGGTCTGGATGGCAAAGAATAGGCTTCACCAAAACCCTGGCAAGATTGAATGACTGTGGGTTTTAAGGCCCCCTGGCTCTAGCAATTTTCCATCTTTAGCTCTGCCTAGTGGAGCATTTCCCCAGTCAGAGTCAGTCTGCAATCTGGGGGTCCTCCTGGACTCACGGCTCCTGTTCAAAGAACAAGTGACAGCTATGCCTAAGGGGGCCTTTACGCATATTCATCTAATGCACCAACTATGCCCATTTGTGGACCAGGAGGCCTTGTTCATGGTGACTCATACCTTAGTCACCTCCCATTCGGATGAATGTAATGTGCTCTACATGGGGCTCCCCTTGAACAGCATTTGGAAGCTGCAGCTGGTCCAGAATGCAGTGGTGCAGCCAGTTTTTGGAGTTCCTTGCTACACTCATAAAACCCTGCTGCTCTGCGAGCTGCTCTGGCTCTCAGCAGGCTTCTGGGTGCAATTCAGTGTGCTGTTGTCACCTATAAAGCCCTACATGGTGTAGGGCCGGGCTACCTGGGGGCCCACCTTTCTCTCATTGTTTCTGCTTGCTGCCTGCCACCAGATGTATCAGAATTTATGCTACAGGTCCCTGCTATTAAGCAGTGTCCTCTTGCTGCACCCTGGAGTGGCAGTGCCTGCTGTTGGCCTTTTGCAGGGCTCTGAAGATCCGGCTACTTCCTCAGGCATTTGGACCAGGAGGCTAGGTGAGCTCTGCTGTGGGTATGATTTTTTATTGGAATATATTGTTTATCTCAGGCCTCATGAATTATTGTTTGTAACTTTTAGTTTTATTTTTTGCATGCTGCCCACAGTGACTGAAGTGAGATGGGCGGCCATATGGTCTATATAAATATATACATTCATATATACATACACACATACACACGTACATTCATACATACATAAATCACTTGCTTTAGACCTATATAAAATCCCTATCATCAAAAACTTTTCATCACAGGGGCAATCAAACCTTAAAATGGAAATATTGTAAGCATTAAAAACAAGAGAACTAGAATCTCTGAATGGCTTCAGCCTGGACTATTATGAAAGGCATCAACGTACTTATGCTTCAGACACGAACAACGCGTCACTCTGAAATGGCACCTGCAGCCCCCTGTATTAAATAACAATCACTATAAAAATAATTTTTTAAACTGCCCAAACCCATGAGATTTTTAAATTTTCCTGTGCATGAATTTGTGAGGTTTTGGAACAATGATAGCTGGGACCAGCAAAGGTTACTGACCCATGCTGACGTGGAAATAATTACCCATGACATTCAGTGGGAAGGCTTCTGAGCAAGCTGCTTAGGAGTAGGGTTCCTCTTCTGTAGTGCTGATTCATTTGGCCTTTTTTTTACACTTTAATATAACTATTTTATCCTTAAAAAGCAATTATTCAGTAATGTCTTTTTGAGTTTCCAGTCACATAAAACTTTTTCCTTCTTAGGGAATTGCTGATGCCCATAAAATGATTTCTAGACAAATATTTGTAGTAATAAATAAATCAATAGTAAATGTTATAAATAAATACTACAGAAATACAAGCAAATGGCATGGCAATATGCCAAAGAACAGAATGCTGGTTCCAGAATCTTTCCAGCAAATATTGCTAGGCAGTTACGCAAACTTCTGGTAAGCAAATAAGTTAAAATAGAAGAAACTTGAACTCTAAAAATAAACCTGGCCAGTTGAAGGGTAGGGTTGCTTTTCTTTTTTTTAAAACTTTTAAGTATGTTTCACTCTAATAGTTTCTAGTGATTCTCTTTCCCTGCCCTCATGAAATTAAAATGAACAGAGTAATACTCTATTTTCCCCCTACCAATTCTCATTCAAGCTGATGATAAAATACGCTTTAGAAATCCTTTCAAAGGGCATAGAAATTTCATAGTTGGAGAACGCCATGCTTAAAGCAGGCAAGGGGTATGTGAATGTTCTGTCTTTCATGGGACAATCATTTCCCCAGAGGCCTTTCGCCTCCTTGGTTTTCTACACCTTAAATAAATGCTAGTGAAAACATGATGAGGAAACTCTTCCTCTTGGGCTTCTTCAAGAGAGATGCTGCTGTCACTGCTTAAGGAGGTATCTGGTCCCTGAGAGAAATTTAGAAAAATCATCCACTGAATAACTGTTCCCACAAACTTGCTAGACAATTTGTAAATCATTTGTAATTAAAGTTTCCTGGAGAAGAGAAGAAATGAAGGGTAAGCTCATTGCTCTTTTCCTCTACATTTGAGGAGCAACCTCCACAGTGGAACACCTACTCATTCATATGGTCTCCTGGTGTGATTTAAATGTCTGACAGATCAGGGTTGCTAATCACACAGGGAATGGAGAAGGCTGCTTATTATAGATGCTCATGAGGCCAATACAGGACTCATGGCAGAGACAGAGGGGACAATGGGCTTATTCCTTCTCTCATGCCTGGTTTAATGGCAATGAGACGAGTGAGAAAGATTGCACGGAGCACTTATATTTATTCAAAAGTAAGGTGGGAGCTATTTGTCCTTATAAGGCAGAAAAAAAATGACTTTCTTTGTTCTATATATGGGTCACAAACTTGCAGGGGAGTCAGATGGTTCCTCTTTCAGGGATGTGAGAGGTTTCTGTGAAAAGTTTAGGGGAGGCTTTGTGGTGTAAATTACCACGGTATCACTGTAATATAACTTAAGACACATTAAATGTGTTGCTAATGGAAATATTACTAAAGGTAAATAAAGACATTGCTCCCCTGCAATGGTTAAGCCCCAAGAATATTTAACAGAATTATGTTTCAATCTTATTTTCACCAGCATCATCAACAACAAAAACATTTTCAGAAGAGAATGTCTGGATCAGTCTTTCTATGTACTATGTTTCGCTTGAGTTGCTGATCTGGTCACGTCAGTCATGCTCATCAATGACTAATACAGAAACAGGGAGGGAAGGGTTCTTCTTAGGACAGCCCATTTTTTTGCTTCTCTGCATTAGGTGGACTTAACAATCTAATAGAAGTCAGTGCAGCAGAATTAACACCCTACTGCAGAAGAAGCTCACTCTTACATTTATTTATTTATTTATTTTATTATTTCTCAAGGCATAGTAGGATTCGTTTTTCAGCACCTTAGCTGTCACGCAGCTTGAAATTTACCATTTTTATTAGCACTAAAATATTAAAAGACATAACCTATACATTAAAATTTCTAGCATTTCTTTTAATACACTGATTGAGATTTTTGGTCCAGTCGTGGAAGAGATTTCAGTGCATAAAGAAACAGGGGGAAGAGGGGAATCAATGAAATAGTGTTTTACAATGAGACATGGATCAACCCTACCACCCCCAACTGATCTGATCTGAGCAAACTGTATTTCATGCAGGTGCATGCAGGACAGCCCCCCCCCCCTTGCATCTCCCCCCCTCTAAATGCCAACAGCCATGCATCAGATGACTTAATGGAAATAGATCATGAGACTGAAAGAACACCTCAGGTTTGTATGTTAGGCCTAAAAAGGGACCTACCTGGATATTTTCCCCACATTGTAGGCCTTACCTTAAAGAGGGACATTCACACTGAAGCAAACTTGAAAAGAGAGAACATTCACACAAAAAGAAATTTATTTGGCCAGTAATTTCTGGTTTTCCCATGACTATTATTAATGCATTAGTAAAGGCTACTGAGTTTTAAGGAAGATTTTTTTTCTTGCCTCAAATAAATTGAAAAGTCATAATCATCTCATGCTTACAACAGGTCCAGTAAGAAACTGTATATACAATGTTATGACTTCAAAGCAACTGAACAGAAAAAAAACACCCCTATTTAAAATGCATGAATACTTTGGCACCTCAGTTGTAAAAAAGTAAAAACAAGCTCATCAAATTTCCATAGGCATATTTGATTTTGAAATGTTGCCTCCAGAAAGAAAGTCCCTCTTTAAGAATTCCAACCATCATCACCATCACCATCATCTTGCAACTTGGCATTTGCCACAGCATTATTAAAACAAACTCTGATATTTCTGCAGCTGACATATCTCAAGCGAAGCACTTCCTATTCCTGACATATCTCTCCTGTTAGGTTGCAAAAGCACGGCCTATGGCAAAATGCTGCGCTGTGGCAAACTCCCACTCTGGGTTCTGCCTACTCCATTCCCTTTCCACCCAGGGTTTCCTCCCTCAACAGTCAGCCAGCGTTCTGTAACCACTGAGCGTGCTAAGTATTGATTGGTCTGAGATTTTGCATGTTTCTAAGCATACGAAAAAGTGGTGACTTTTCCCTTGTCAGAAGAAAACGTTTGTTTACTGGCTGCCAGTGCTCAGCAGGAACATGGACTGGCTTTTCCATTTTTCTTTTAGAGAGATAGATGCATTTAAAATGAAAATAAATACTACAGTGAAAATCTAACACATCACTGGTGTTATTAGAATAGAGGTTACAAGAAAGTTTGAGGACAAACCTGAATGAAACACACACATAATAGCATAGATTTCAATTATTGCAGCCTAGGGTTGTGCAAATGCTTCAAAAGAGGTGTTTCCCCCCCCCAACAAAGTGACTGCATATGGAAGCCGCAAGAGCAGCTTTACCAACATTACAATGCTGAAAATAAAATATCCGAGAAATAGACTTAGCAACCCCCACCGTATCAATTACTGATAGCAGTATTTATATCATCTTAGATTTTATTTATTTATCTATGAAGCTTACAAGCTACTCCAACTGAAGCTAGCTGTCTTGAACAGGCTGTATGACTCTCAAGCAGACATTAGATGTTGGCTTAGCAAGGAAATTAATATTCTTAGGATTTGCTGCCTTACTAGGACTGCAAAAATAGGTTGGTGGAGGAATGAAGGTTGTCAAGCACTTAGAGCAGTTTTTTCCTCCAGGTACTTTAGGACCACAACCTTCAAGATTCCTATGAATCACATAAAAGTAAATGTGTAAAGGCATAAATTAGTACAAATCCTGAACTAGATTATTTGTGATGAGTGCTGCCTGGGGATTCAACCAGTGCACCACAAATGATTGGTCAAACAGGAAAACCAGCCAAGCTAGACATTGACATCATCACATTAGGAATACTAGAAATACAAAGCCTCCTATTTGGAAGAAGAAAAAAAAATTCCTGACAACTTTTCCCAGCAATTCAAACTGAAAAAAATGGGAAATCTTAGAGTATACTATGAAAAAATGCTTTTACAATGTTTCTCTTGTGAAATAAGTAAGAAAAAAAAAAGAAGGCAAGTTTTTATTATGTCATAGACAAAGAAGGATGTATATTTTATATAAGATCATTTGCAGAATAAGGAAATAATACTTCATGCACACACTGCAGATTAATCTCCCAGCCTGGAATTTTCCTGATAAGATGAACTACATGTCCACTATTCCCAGCCAGCACATGAGATGTGATGGCAATTGTAGTGGTAAAGGGTGGGGAAGCAATTTAGAAAAACAACTGTAGACATATTCAGTGCTCATACCCCAAAGGTATTTCCCTACTGGGAGTAAGAGATGCTGGCTGGGAATTCTGAGAGTTGCAGTCCAAAACCAATGGAGGGTTGCAGCCTTTTTTCTGCAGATTGCATTCTCTTCTGGTTGCAGCATCTGATGTAATTTGGAGAGGCTTTACATTGATTTCCTGCATCTGAAAACCTGAAGTTGCCATTGTCTATAAACACTACGCTATGTTAGTGAGTTGCAACATTTTGCTGAAAAAGGCTTCCTTCTGAACAGACATTTATAGGATTGTGCTGAAATCTAGCCACGGTTTTGTGGCTGCAATCCTATGCAGGATTATTTGGAAGTAAATTCTAATAAACCCTACCTTTCCCTTCCAAATGGCACAGACAGGATTGCTCTGCATATTTTATGTACTCAGTTAACAATAAGGGATGTTATGTTCTTAAAATAATATTCATTAGTTTAAATCTGGTAAGGAAGTGTTTCTCCTTGGATCTTATTTCAAATGATCTTTACCTCAAGGAGTTCAGTGGAATTCTCCTCTTGGGTTTTCTGCCAGACCCAAACAGCCCTCTTGAACATGTCTTACTCTTGTCCTCTCTCTCAGTTAAGCAAACAACCTTAAGAGCCTTTCACCCTCTTCTATGAAGATGATGCTCCAAGATTGCCTCTAAGCTACTTCCTCTTGAAAGAATGCCCAGATCTCTGTGCCCACCAGAGATTCCAGTACAGCCATGCTTACATACAGCCCAACTGACAACTTAGGGGAATGTGCCAGATGGTCTCCTTTCCTATCCAATCACAATCACCACTGCATAAATTTCATTTTGTGTGTGCCGGATTGGGGGGGGGGAGGGGAGGATACCAGACCTTCAACATTTCCCCATGGCTTCAAAACGTCTATGCAACACAAGTAGCCTAGCCTAATGATCACTTCTGCTTTGCGATCCTCTGCTTTAGCCATGCTGGATGTAGCTACAGAATTAAGGATTTAGTCTGTCTCCCCTTTGCCTATCGCTCTGTCTGCACTTTGTGTAAGAGATTGCTCCTTCTGCCTTTCTTCCCAGACACACATGCACAAAGCACATGTACTTTTCACTCTTTTTCTGCTAAGCTATAGCTAGCTAAGCAGTAGATTATATGGACAGACTTAGGTGCTGGACCTCTGCTCCTCCTGGCTTGCATAAGCTGCCAGTGAGGGGACTAGGAATTGGGGATTGGGCAACTGAGAATGCTTCTTTGAAGGAAGGGTGATGCCATCAGCCTTAAAAAAGGTAGTGGAATACCCTCTCCTTAAGACATCAACCCTTGGCTTACCTATCTGTTACCTGATAACTATCTGTTACCTGTTACCTGTTACAGATACCTATCTGTTACCTGATAACTATCAGCCAGTCTCCAACTCTCTAAGGAAGGCTGTTGAAAAACTGAAGGGTTAACAGTTGTAGAAAGCCCTGGACCCCTTATTTGGACCCCTTCCAGCAGAGTTCAGGCCTGGGCATGTGACAGAAAAAATACTGGTCATTCTTGTAGATGGCATGTGGAGGGACTTAGATGAGGAAAGAGTGTCCCTCCTTGTCTTGCTTGATTTCTTGGGGTTCAATACCACTGAACATGATACCTTTTTAGACTACATGTGAAAGCTGGGAGTTGGAGGCAGTATTTTGCTGTGATTCCACTCCTTTCTGAGCTGTGGTTTCAATCAGTGGGGAATGACCCACTGATTGGGTCATCAATCAGTATTGGTGGGGAATGAGGGGCAAAACCCTTGGACCTCTTTCCCATTTTGTTTAACTTCTGTATGAAACAGCTGAAAGAAATCATCCATTGGTTTGGGGTGAGGTATTATCAGTACGCTGAAAATATTCAGGTTTATATTTCCACCTCCAGCTTAGCAGATGTACTAAAGTCCTGACTCAGTGTCTGGAGGCTTTGAGGGGCTGCATGGAACAAGCATGGGAGGATTCCAAGTACTGTTTGTTCAGAAATCTTCAAGTTCCATAGTTAGCTTTGGATAGGGTGGCGTCTTTAGCTTTGAATAGTTGGCACTACTCCTGAAAGAGCACATCTGCAACTTGGGGTTCCTTCTAGACTCACTGCTCCTAGATGGATGGCTAGAAGAGATTTTGCCTAGCTTTGGCTAATGTGCCAATTGTGACTCTGGCAGTAGTAGCTGATACCCTTGCCATGTCACACTTGAATTACCATAATCTGCTCTACACGAGTTTGCCTTTGAAGTCAGTCAGAAGCTACAAGTGGTCCATCATGAGCTGCCCACCCAATACTAGTACAACAGAATCACACCAATCTTGCAGAAATTGCATTGGTATTTGGTAGGCTTCCAGGTCCAGTTCAAGATGCTTGTTACCACGTGTACAGCACTTTATGGTTCATGCCATCCTTAGCTTTGGGACTGTCTGACCAGGCTGAGTGGGTAGGGAATCCCTTCCCTGTGAGATGTTAAGGGAGAGGGGAGCCAGAAAACAGGCCTTCTTGATGACAGCCCCCTTGCTTTGGATCAACCCACCCTATAGGCTGGTCTCTTCCCTGTTGTCTTTTCAGAAAGTATTTCTGTGCTTCTTTAATGACCATTGGAGCTGGAGGTGCAGCTAAACTGGAAGCAGATGGCACAGTATTTACTTCATTTAGACGCCATGTGATGGGTTTTCTTTACTGATTTTTAATGTTTAATCCTGTATATCTTTTTACTTTATTGTATGCTATCGAGAGTCTTAGGAGAAGCAGGAGGAGGAATTTTATCAATCATTGTATATACATACATACATACATACATACATACATACATACATAGTTCTTCTTAATTAAGGGGAAAGAAAAAGAACTCATAGACTGCAAAGGCCTGAAGGTGTATATAATGTATTACAAATTCCCTGTGGAGTTTATTTCACTGGGCCCAGCTATCCATATTCAGAGCTGAAAGGAGGCTCAGGTTTTGCTTTCATGATAAAGCTTCTGCTCCTATACAGTGTTTTGCTTTAACCACCAATTCACAAAATATGGGACAAAGTTATTTCTAAATTACTTGGGAATACCAACACATACATACATACATACATACACACATACAGATGAAACTCGAAAAATTAGAATATCGTGCAAATGTTCATTTATGTCAGTATGGCAAGTCAAAAGGTGAAACCAATATATGAGATAGACGCATTACATGCAAAGCGAGATATGTCAAGCCTTACTTTGGTATAATTGTGATGATTATGGCGTACAGCTTATGAAAACCCCAAATTCACAATCTCAGAAAATTAGAATATTACATGACATCAATAACACAAGGATTGGAAAAAGAACAATATTGGACCTCTGCAAAGTATAAGCGTGCATATGTACTCAGTACTTGGTTTGGGCCCCTTTTGCAGCAATGACTGCCGCAATACGGTGTGGCATGGATGCTATCAGCCTGTGGCACTGCTGAGGTGTTATGGAAGACCAGGATGCTTCAATAGCGGCCTTCAGCTCCTCTGCATTGTTCGGTCTCATGTCCCTCATCTTTCTCTTGGCAATGCCCCATAGATTCTCTATGGGGTTCAGGTCAGGCAAGTTTGCTGGCCAATCAAGCACAGTAATCCCATGGTCATTGAACCAGGTTTTGGTACTTTTGGCAGTGTGGGCAGGTGCCAAGTCCTGCTGGAAAATGAAGTCAGCATCCCCATAAAGCTCATCTGCGGAAGGAAGCATGAAGTGCTCCAAAATCTCCTGGTAGACGGCTGCATTGACCCTGGACATAATGAAGCACAGTGGACCAACACCGGCAGATGACATGGCTCCCCAAATCAACACAGACTGTGGAAACTTCACACTGGACTTCAAGCATCGTGCATTGTGTGCCTCTCCATTCTTCCTCCAGACTCTGGGTCCTTGGTTCCCAAATGAAATGCAAAAGTTGCTCTCATCAGAAAAGAGGACTTTGGACCACTGGGCAACAGACCAATTCTTTTTTTCTGTAGCCCAGGTAAGACGCTTCTGACGTTGTTTGTTGTTCAGGAGCGGCTTGACAAGAGGAATACGACATTTGAAGCCCATGTCCAGGATCCGTCTGTGTGTGGTGGCTCTTGATGCACTAACTCCAGCCTCAGTCCACTCCTTGTGAAAGTCCCCAACACTTTTGAATGGCCTTTTCCTGACAATCCTCTCCAGGCTGCGGTCATCCCTGCTGCTTGTGCACCTTTTTCTACCACACTTTTCCCTTCCACATAACCTTCTATTGATGTGCTTTGATACAGCACTTTGGGAACATCCAACTTCTTTTGCAATTACCTTTTGGGGCTTTCCCTCCTTATGGAGGGTGTCAGTGATGGTTTTCTGCACAACTGTCAGGTCAGCAGTCTTTCCCATGCTTGTGATTCCTACTGAACCAGCTTGAGAGACCCTTTAAAGGCTCAGGAACCCTTTGCAGGTGTTATGGATTCCTTAGCTGATTAGAGGGGGACACTTTGAGCCTAGAATATTGAACCTTTTCACACTATTCTAATTTTCTGAGATTGTGAATTTGGGGTTTTCATAAGCTGTACGCCATAATCATCACAATTATACCAAAGTCAGGCTTGACATATCTCGCTTTGCATGTAATGCGTCTATCTCATATATTGGTTTCACCTTTTGAGTTGCCATACTGACATAAATGAACATTTGCATGATATTCTAATTTTTTGAGTTTCACCTGTACATTAAGGTAAGGAGTACATAAAGTGTATTTAAATAGATACATAAATCTCTTTAAAAAAAACCTTTGGGGTTTCATGAGGAAGCAAAAATGGAATGGGGTTAGGAATGAACATATTTACAAGTGATGCACACAAAATTAGAGTGATCTGGCCATCCTTAATCAGATTAGAATGATGTAGAGTTGTCCTTATTTACAGTGTTAAAAAGTTAATACTCTGGATATATTTCCAGACAGAAGATTAATTTGGAATGTTGAATCTGGTAGAAATACCACAGGCAAATTTCTCTGTGGGCCGGGCAAGATTCTGTTGTGATTTTATACCATAACGAAGTGAACATGACAATCTAACGTAACACAGACAATTACCTCAAGCAGCGGTTGTTGACAGGAAGGCAGAAATTAGAGCAATAGATCCCTGAGCAGCCTCCTCTATGAACAGGTACTTTGAGTTCATAAAAGCCGGTCAGTATTTTTACAAAGAAATCAACTGCAGCATTCTGAAATTCAGTTTGTGGTCCAATAGCCCAGTAATGAATGCATATGCACCTATATTCACCTTCCTGTAGCTCAGCTTTAACATTGAGCACGTGCCTTTGGCCTATGAACTCCCTCCCTCCACGCTTCATTATTCTCCTTAACATCACAAGGGTCTAGACTTCAGCCTGCACAAGTATCCCTAAGTCATGGCGATGATCAGTGGAAGCTCCAACCAGTTACATACTGGTGTTACATACTTAGGATGGAAACTTAGTGGAAGCAATTAATTGCCTACAAAACTTCTATATTTTAGTTCAGCTATTAGCTGGAGAAGCAACAAAAGTATTAGCAGAAGCACAACACACATCTGTGTTTATCCAGTTCTTCCCTCTTTTCCTGCAAGTCTGAAGTCAGTGCTATATTTGACTATTATTAATTTGGCTTAGAATGAGAAATTGTGAAGAAGAAGTAATAAAATAATGCACAGATAAAAGCCAGCAAGTGGCATACTTCATCCTCAGAGGAAAAGAGGGTAACAATATGAGGAAATGCAAGTGAGTTTACTCTATATTCAATTCTTGTCAGTCTTTTAGTGAACAGTATGACAACATTGGGGGAAAAAACAAAGTTCAAAACAGACAGACATTTATATGGTATGAATAGATTTGCTTAGAATTAAAGAGCCTCAATGTTCAAAACACACACAAATAACATACAATAGAGGGAAGAACTGAGGGAGAATAATTCAAATTGTGGTAAGGGAACAGAAAGGAGGCCCCACTTGAATGTGTATGTTTTGGTTTCCCATCACTCAAGATTTCATGACTCTTCATCAGTCAGTGAGAACCCTTTCAGATGTGTATGGGTTGACATTAAGTGCTATGAAAAAGACCCATTTATGAGAATTATTCTGAATGGCTTGCTCAGCCAGGAAAGTAATTTCTTATTTGATGATCATACATAGACAAACCCTGAGAGTATAATTAATGGGGATTTTTTAAGGAAAATTATATTGGACATTTCTTGATGAACTCTTATCATTGGAAAAATATATTCTTTTGAAGAAGTAATAATATACATTTCATCAGTACTATATATTAACAGTATTAGGATCTCCAGCAAGAGAAGAGACCATATACTGGATTTCACTACAGCATCTACCAAGTCCCCAGTGAATCAGGAGCAAGGAATAAATAGCAAAGAGAATTTCCTGAGTTTCTTTTTCACAGAATTAGAATTCAAAAATACTAGCAGTACTATTTAAGAATCTCAGTCAAACAACGGTGATCCAGCATCTAAGCAAAACACAACTGAGTATGACATATCATAAATTTGATTCCCAATTGATGCAGGTATTGGTTTATTACATAGAAGAATATATATTCCAGTATGACTTTTGGATACTGAAGGTACCTTCACATGTTTAGATTAATGTGTGATACATGATTACCTTGGCTGTGTTTTCAGTGACAATATAGTAAGTGGAAGAACATGATACCTTATCACTCCATAACACAAAATCAATGGTTTTAGATACTAAGGTTATCAAGCAATAATGGCAATATTTTCTGTGGTTTACTTTCAAAAACAGGATGTCATAAGCTTTGATCATTTCCACATAAGCTTCATTAACAAGTATGACACATACCTCTAAGGAAACCAATTACCTGACTCTCTTTGGTATGGCATAAATTTGACCACTTTATATCAGTTCTATTGTACTTTTGCAACCTTACTATTATAAAGGTAATCAACCAGTTTTTAATGTATGTTCAGCCAAGTTCTCTTGCACAACTCCGATCAATACTTACAATCCGAGGTTTGAAGGGTGGCTTGATTTTCCTTTGTTCTAGAAGAACCCAGTCAATTTCTTTGAAAAATGGATGCTGTTTAATGGCATCTTCACCGTTCTGAGATGCCACACAGCCCAGACGCTTATTTGGGTTTTTTGTCATGAACTGCATGGAAAACAAATAACCAGCGTCAGTTACATAGTGGAAAATTGTATAATAAGGCGGTAAGGTACATCAAGACAGCATGTACCTTACCACCAAACTCTGGGAAAAACAGAAACATCTTACAGAATATTCTATTTGCATTAGTCTTTCTGATACCTTTCCTAACTCAATACAGTATTGAACTTCCTGTTGTTATTCTATGGTAGCTGGAGTAGTCTTCATCAGACTGAGGTAGACCATTTCAAAACATTACACGGTGATAACCCACAGCAAATCTCAAATCAGATTACTATGTACTTAAATCACATATTATGTTTCACAGCACTTGTTTGTTGCAGTTATATTCATGTACAAAATAAGGAGTAAAATTTTAATATACAAAGGAGTCAGAAAAAAGAATTCATATGGCTATTATAATAGGTCAGACCATGAACCAAATGTTGTGCAATTACAGGCGACAAGAACTGGCAGATCCACTAAATATTTCCAAGCTGGAAATTACCATTTTTACCACTGTTTATGAATGGGTTCATAGAGAACATATTGTCTGACCACTGAAAATGCAAACAGTTGACAGCCCTAAAGCAAAGGAACAGACAAAGGTGGAGCAGGATCATCAGAATAAAACATGCACTGTCTTGTGTTTTCTTTGAGATGACATGATGAAATCCATGCTGAAATCCAAACTCACAAAGGAGTATGCCGCATCATCTAAAACTGGGGCAGAGGTATACCTGGGTGTAACAAATGGCATGCTGACACAAAACAGGTGAAATTAAAGGTTCAAGAAGAAGGGTATGAAGACCTGAAAACAGAAACTACAATAGAACCAGAGAAACATCAACAGGTATTGTAAAGGAAAAGAAATGTACTTTCTTTTCCTTTAACACAAGTTAAACACAAGTACACAAGTACATTTTAACCAGCATAAAATGTGTGACTTAAAAATAGGATTGCAACTTAAAAGGTGCTATGTTAGTGACATCAACAGAAGAGAAGCAGGATTTAACAGCAGAATCCTTGGAGGAATGAACACTAACTACAAGCCTGGCTAGCATTCATCAACCCCTTGAAACAAACAAACAAATGATCATGGAGGGGCCAGGACACTGAAATTATTATTATTTTGCTGCGTGGCTGAGGGAACATGGCATGCTTACATCTAGCACTTCCTGTAGGGACTGGGATAAAGCAAAACTCACATGTGACATGGTAATATAAGGAAGTGCTAGAGCATGGAAGAAATATCTATACAGAGTCTGGTTCTGTCTTAGCGTATCATGCCTTTTAAACATTAAACAAAGTTCAAACAGATCCATTCACTAATTACACTTTAAAGACGGGAGTGCAATCCCTGTCTGCCTCCATCTGATCTGGCAAATATTTATTTACATTAAAAGGAAGATCTTCAAGAAAAAGATGCTATAACTAAAAACCAGGCCCGGCACAAGAGCAGCATCTCTTTACTATTCATTACATGAGACACATGTTTTTCAGGTTTTGGTATGAGCATGAACAAATATGTTGATGCTTTAAAAATGGCACTAAAGGCAGACTCCTTAAAACAGTGGCATCCTTTTGAATGGCTGCTTGAAAGAATAGTGAAGAGATGCTGTGATTGTATTTGCTCCAATGCACTTTTGCAGAATCATGTTCAAAGAGTGCCCTGCCCTACTGAATATTACCTGCCAGTTAACACATTCAGTTCCAGACAAGGCTGGAAAAGCCTAGAAAGCAACTGCAAGCCAATACAGAGCATAATGTTGAGGGATCTAGGATAGGATGCTATAAAGCAGTTTACTGTGGCCCGGGGAGGTCAGTTCCTTAATTAAAGTATTCAGTGATAAGAGCAAAAATCTCAAAATGTTTTTTATTACGATGATACAAACTCATATACACTACAAGTATATAAACTGACATGGACAATTTTGGAGAAGGGAGGACTGAACTTTTTTCTAAAAAAAGTGAGTAGCTAAGGGTATTGGTGCAGTAACATTACTGGATAAAATGAGACCAAGATTTTCAGCCATTCTTCCCACTTCCGGAGGGCTTTATGGTCCCCTCCCACTTTTTAGATGAGTTAAACTAATCCAGACTTAACACTCTTAATTTTTTTAAAAAAAGTTTCCTGCCAATAATTGATGGGAAATTACACTAATGTTTGGTTGTTTGCCATCAAATTTCAGTGATACAATCTCAGTGGGCTCTGGAAGCTGCAAGAAAGGTGATAGGGTACCATATGCATCTCACTTGGCAAGATCTCTCTAAAGCCCTGTAACACAAATTTCCTTCAATTAGAGGAGAAGAAGATTGAACCTACATTTTTGGAACGCAAAGTATAATTTCCACCACCAAACTAAGGCTCCTTTATTTCTCATTTTGTTCTTATTTTCAAGGGAACTAATCTTAAGCATTAAAAAAATAAAAAGAATTTTGAATTCCCCAAAGTCATAAGATGTGTAAACATTCTAAAAAATTCAGAACTGTGTCCTTCACAAAACCTCAGAAATTAATAGGATCTCTGCCAACCCAGAAATGAAGATCAGCTTTAGTTCAGAGAAATTAAACTCCAGATTTCCCACCGTTGTTCCTGCCATCCTCCCCATGTTTCCAAGTATGTATTTCCAGAAAATGTAAATAAATTGAAATAGAATACTGCAATAAAATAAATAAAACTGAGTAGAACCCAAAGATCATTCTGCAAAAGCTACTCAAAGTACTTTTAAAAATCTTAACAGGATTCTGATTTAAAGTGCCTGAAGAACAAAGCCCTCATCTAACAGTACAATGTAAGGAAACAAAGCGTTCCAAAGCTAATCCCTTGTTAATATTCGGCAGTCAAGTACATAGACGCCCCTCCATTTCCTCTGTTTTTCCTGCTCTTCTGTTAATTTCATATTGCTAAAGAACAAGATGAACAACCCAAATTTCAAACATTAAGCTAAGCCTAAAACTCACACAAGATAAGTTTTACTTTTGTTGTTGTAAAAAGCTATAGATGGCTATCTGCGTGGTGGGTGGGAAAAGCTCTCATATTAGCTCTCTTTCAGAGTAAGAAATCCAGTAACAATCTATGTGTGTTTAAAGAACTGTATGGATGAGCATGCTAGTCTTACCTCGTCTTATCACTTCCATATGTGTCAGGTAAAGGTCTACAGAGGAGATTGTCCTCTATCAGTGGATCTCCATGTTACTGAGGGTCCTGATTTCTCAGAGTCTTCACTCTCACAGAGAACCTCGGTAGTTAGGAGAGGTTCACCACTCGAGGCATTCACTCTCTGCATGTGGAGGACAGCAAGAGGAGGGTGAAACTAGCATGCTCATCCCTTTCTCTTGAATGTGCCAGTGGATTTCACAATGACTGAGAAGGGCTTATTTCAAAATTTAAGCAACTATGAGGGCTGATCTCACCTATCTTGCAATTAAAGAAAGTTAAGGCTACTTCAAATGCTGTTGCACACACACTCCACCCCCAATAAGCTCCTTCAAGCTTCCTCAGGCTGGCAGTGCTCCATACCATGGGCATAGTTTTTCAGAGACCAGCCAGTTTGCATGAAACATCTCATGCAAACTGGATTGTCTGACTTTTGCTGGGTTTTAAACAGGAACTTTCTTCAAAGCAGCTGACTTTATGTTCAGGTAGAAACATCAGGTTCTGCACCCAGTTGTCAGGTTTTGCAACACACCTGACTATACTTTAAAAAAAAATAACTGGATGGGGATTAGCAGGTCATAAACATTCAAAAGTCAAAACCTCAAGAAACTGAAGTGGCTACACTCCCGTCCCCAATCTGAGTTCCCATTCCATGTCCAGTCCTTTTTTAGCTGCTTTGGGGAGAATTGCCCCAAATGATTTATTCTTATTGCTTGTTAAGTTCTTGTCAAGTTCTTATTGCTTGTTAATATGCCCCTCTTGTGCACAGTCAGGGTTATTTTGGCAATGTAAGGAACAACATGCAGATAATTAAGTTTATATATATGGTTGTTACGATACTTCTTTTTGAGCAATGTATAGTGAAAACTGTAATTTAGTGTAAAAATTAATGCGACATTTAAAATGTTTACTTATGGTAAGCATATTTTATGATAAACAGATGTGGTTATTATAACCTCTGGAGAATTCAAGTATTAGTATTTGGTATGTAGGCTAATTACTGATTTCAGGGAATTAACTGGGAATTAACTTTTGGTCAAGAAACTGATCCATTGAATATAATTCCCTTGTAGAACCCTCTCATCTTAAATAAACATATGAAATCTATTGAAACTAACTTCACCCTTATCTTGTCACCTTTTTTTTTTCCTCAAAAGGCTATGAATGTTCTTTGAATGCTAAACAACAAACTCTAAATGACATTTGCCCAGAAGTTGCAGTGGTCAGAAACACAGGATCATCTTCCAGTGAAATCAGTTGACTTTTAAGTCAGCATAGTTATGGATAAGGCTTTCATTGTGTTAAGTATCTTTTGGATTGGGGCCCATATGTGTGGGCCTTGCATCTTCAGTTGCATAATTCTGTCCTCATTTTAGCCAGCCATACAATTTGAAGTATTCAGCTTGATAAGGCACTTCAGTTTGCTTGTGTTTTTGGTTCTTCCTGAAACATGATTCTCAAGTGCAGGCATGTATACAGTTATACAGATGCAAAGAACACAAACATTTTGTCTCTTTCCCACAAGAAGTGAATTCATCCCAGACCCCCTTATACTGACAGTGGCACTCTGAACTGTAGTTGAACTCCCAGCGGTGGCTGTTTCTCAAGTGTTCTAGGAAAATTCAAATTTAAGAAGGGAAATAGACAGATAGACAATCTTACAGCTTTCAAAATGCTGACAGCTTCTTTGCTAAGCCAAACTGGATATAGCACATCGTCATGTAGGATAGACTCAAAGAGGTCATCTTCATTATCAGCTTCAAAGGGAGGCTGTCCAGCCATCATTTCATACATGAGAACCCCTAGTGCCCACCAGTCTACAGAAGGACCATATTCTAATTCCTGGAGGATCTGTTAGGGGAAATCAAGAGAAGGACAGAGAGAAATAAATGGACAAAAAATTGCACAAAATGAACAATTTAAATTGCCCACTATTTGAGGAGGAATCAAATTATTTTTTAAAGCCAGTTACAAAGAAGCACACTTGGACCTTACATTACAACCAACTATAAATTCTTTGAAGAAGTTTCCAATGTGACACATCTGTTGCCCATTATCTATCAATGAAAATGGTACTCTACCCATCCAGGATATTCATAATACACTAAGTGTCTATCAATGAAGCTGAATACAAGTAAATTTACGTCAGAAAAGAAAAAGTAGTTCTTCAGTTAGGAAACAGTTAACCTACAGAATTGCCTATCACATGATATGGTTAAATCTGATGATGATCATCACCTAGTTCTACTCATAAGGAAGCTAGCAAATTCATGTAAGATAAAACTTTAAATAGCCACTGATCCTGATGGATAACTGCTGTCTTCAGAGGCAGGAGTCTGCTATTAAACTCCCATCATGCTTGTAGACTTTACTGTGGTTGGTACTATAGGAAAAAAAATATGCTAGAAGAGATAGGCCTTCATTCTGCTCCAACAGGGGTTTTCCTATGTTTTATGTGTATCACAAGATGGAGTTGGTTTCTGAATGGTACTAGAAAATGTGTATGACAAGCATGCATTTATCCTATTTTCTACCAAGTTCCTGTTGTGATGTTGTCCTATAGTCACCAGCACGCTCAATCCTGAATAGGATTGCACGGAATGAATTGGTTTCAGTTTTTCATAGAGGGTTAAGTAAACTAGCATCATAAAAAATAAAGTTCTATACACTTCGATGAATACTATTATACCTCTGGAGCTATGTAGTCTGGTGTTCCACAAAAGGTAGTAGTCGTTACTCCATTCAAGATTCCTTCCTTACACATTCCAAAGTCAGCCAGTTTGCAATGACCTTCTGCATCCAAAAGAATATTGTCCAGTTTCAGGTCCCTTGAATAAGAAAGAATCAGGGAGATCTTAGCAGCAATGAAATAAAAGAAAAAAATGAATTTATTCATTGTGAAGAGAAGCAGGTGCCTTTGTCATGTTCTAGTAGAGAGATACAAGTGTGATGTAGAGAATCTCAGACTATATCCTGCTTCATAGTATTTTAAGGTATCCTCCCAAAGGGAAAGTGTGATTTTTCCATCTCTTCTATAAATAAAATGTATTTATCACTAATATACAGAAATTAATATGATAGATTATAAATGCTTATTAATCTTACATGCTCATTTATGTGTAAATTAAGTAAATAACTAAAAATCCCACAAGATTCTTATAGGAAAGCACTAAAAACTAATTCACTAAAGAAGTTTCTCTAGATTAGAGAACTATGTTGATAGATAAAATAAGGGGAATATAGGACCAGCTCCAGTTTTACATGGATATTTGGTATGATCATCTTTGCCATGTCTGTGGGTTTAAGCAATGAGCAATTGCAGATCCTATAAAAGCAACTGCCAATGGAAATGTAATTTCATTATTCTTTAAAGCCTTCCTTCTGAAGTTAGAAAATCAGCAGTTGATGTCCTGGAAAAATTGGAATTAAACAACAGAACTGCCTTTGTGGGGGGGGGGGGGGAGGAACCTACTTATCATTGTTGTAATCCCACACATACACACCAACAAATAGTTTCATCAGAAAGCTGAGATTTTTTTTAGCACTTTGGAGAAGTTAGAATTTAATGAGCTAAAAGCTTTCTGGAACCTGCTCAAAGGAACAGCCAAGTATTCTGTTAACTGGGAGGGTGCAGTTGTACACAAAAATGTAGCACGCCTGGTCAAACCATGTATTTCAAGGAATCCCTAAGGAAACAGAAGCTGACACAATCTCTACATGGTATAAGTTAAACATCTTTCTGTAAATTTGAATGCATTCTTTCTATTTATGCACAGTTCTTTACAGATTTTAAATAAAACAATGAATATGGCTGATGCCAAATTTTGAATAACCTTTCAGTTAGCACTTTCTATCACTTCCTTTGGTAGAAATAATAGCTTCCAAACATTTCCTGTAGCACCCTTAGAATTTTTCTATTCTTCCTTATGATTGTTTTTTCCCCTTCTTTCTTGCAGAACTCTTCTAGCTTAGAAATATTCTCAGATCTCCTTGCATCCACTGCATATTTGAGGTCTTCCCACATATCCTCAATAGCAATAAAATCTTAGGTTGGGAAGGCCACTCCAAAATATTTATCTTTCCTGTAACTATTTCATGGTTGATATATATTTCAGATTGTTGTCTTATGAAATATCCAATCTCTTTTCAATTTTAATTTCTTCACTGGATGTAGGATATTAGCTTCAAGGATAAACTGATATTTAGTTGAATCCATTCTTCCGTAGAGTGCTTGGTGCTCTCTGAGCTTAGTTGTTTGATTGCAGATGTTTCATTACCTGACTAGGTATCATCAGTACTAGTGAGTGTGGGGTTTGTTCCCTGTTTATATACAGTAGCTTGCCCTGCCAGTGTTGGTGGGGGTGGGGTTTTCTCCTTGGTAGTTCTGTGATTAGGGTATTGTTTTCTAATTGTTTGTTTGCTTGATTGTCTCCTTGGTAGTTCCTTGATTAGAATATTGTTTTCTGCTTGATCGTTGTCTGGTGTCAATCCCTGTTTATCTGGGTGTAGGTTGCTGGAGAGGATGTGTTTGGGTCTTTTTGTTTCCTTCTTAGCTTTCTTATTGTCTCTTTTGAATGGTGTGTAAATGTGGTTTATCTCTACATGCCTATTGATGGCTGATGTGTCTGAGTGCCAAGCTTCCAGAAATTTCCTACTTTTTTTGGATTTAGCTTGGTCTAAGATGCTCACAGTTTCCCAGTTGGAACTATGAGTTTGTCAATATGTTGTGAGATTAAGGAGTTTTCATTGTGTCTTCTGACAGCTAGTTGGTGTTCATGGATGTGCTCTGCTAGTCTTCTGCCTGTCTGTCCTGCATAGTGGCTGTTACAGTCCTTGCACTGTATGATTCCTGTTTTTTTCTTCTTGGGCTACTGTGTCTTTTGGTTTACTTAATATGTTTAGGAGGGCTTTTGTTGGTTTGTGTGCTACGGTGATACCGTGTGGTTGTAATAGTCTGTTGGTTGTTTCTGAGATGTTTCTGATGTATGGCAGTGTTATCCTTTTCATAGCTTGTGTTGGTTGTGCTGTAGTGGGTTGAGTGGTCAGGCACTTTTTGATAAAGTTGTACGGGTATCCATTTTGTTGGAAGATGTATAGCCGATCTGTTTCCTTTTTCTGGTGCTCTGGGTTGCTGCAGTGCATTTGTGCTCATCTGAATAATGTTCTTACACAGCTCCTCTTATGGGAGGCTGGGTTGTTACTTTGGTAATTGAGCACTTGGTTAGTGTGGGTTGTTTTTCGACAGACTTGTGTTTCTAATTTGCTGTCAATTCCTCCGTTGATGAGTATAACTAGGAAGGGTAGCGTGCTGTTGTTTTCTTCTTCCCTTGTGAATTTTATTCCTTTAATAAAATTCACAAGGGAAATAATTTACAAGGGAATAAAAACAATGAAACAATGGTATGAGACTATTAAACTATAGTCTGATCAAGTTCAATGGCTGAATGCTTAAAAAAGTAAGATCAGTCATGTCTTCAGAAGCCATATTTATCTATAGACGTTGAGTTTACATTCATCTCAGTTGAAAAGTTTACTTTAACTTAACAGGCATACCATTGCCTGTGCTATTCAGGTACTTTCAGTTCACATAGATAAAATGCCAAATGAGTGTTATCTTGTAAATGAAATGAATACAAATGATGAAAAAAAATACATACTAACTGGGTTTCATGACCAAGATTATCTTGGGCCGCTTTCTCTAGCTTGCCATTCTCTAGGAGGATGTCAAAGGTCACAGTGGCTGGGGATGACAGGAATTGGAATCCAACACATTTCTAAAGCCTCAAGTTAGGGGAGGTGGCCCTACATAAACTAGAGTACCCAGATATTTTGTACTATGCTTATTTTACCCCAATTTATAATGGACGAAAAAAGTACTGAAAACAAAACACACAAACTTCCCGAATGGTTTCATGCTGATATTCAGTTACATGGAAACATACTAGAACTTTGTGGGATACCATATAGCAGTGGTCAAGGTGTCAAATAGAATCTATCCAACACTACCTTCTGAAACTGCCTTTGGGGAAATGTTAAAACCATTGCGGCACAATATTATTCGGTTTCATTTCGGGAAGATGGACCAGTAGAATATCATGGCTGAGCACTAAGAAATCCAGCAGAACTAACAGAATTACATTCTCCTTGTCTAATTCCCAGCATAGATAATCCATCAAGGTGACCAAAGCTGTCTCTCTCCTATAAGTGGACCTGAATCAAGACTGAAATGAACATGCATATCCATTCATCTTGATTAATTATCAATTATCAAGGGAAACTCTTAACACCAGGGCTCCCTGATAGGGGCCTCATCAAAGTTCTCAGAAAAAAGGTAAAGAGATTATATATATAAAAGTGAATCACCTAGAAGTTAAGGGAGAACCTTGACCCACCACTAAATCACAAGCTGCATTGGATGGATCTTGACTTTGAAAGTACCTTTTCCTTCATATGGATATGTGAAAGCACTCCGTACCTCATTCTGTCTAATGAGTTTGTTTTGTAATTTTTTAAACACTTCTGATGAAGAATGCCAACTCTGAAATAAGATTCCAAATGGATGTGAATCTGCACATTTCTGAGCCTCTTTCTGAACCACTAGTATGAGAAAGAGAAGGTATTTTGGATGCCTTTTTTTTTTTTTTTTTGCATTCAACAGATACTCTTCTCCTAAATTCCCCATCCTCCTAGGAAAACACAATAAGAAAACAAAAATCTTGTTACAGTGAAGCACTATAGTGCCATTACCCTTTCCTCTTCCTTGGTCCAAGTTGCATGTTGGTAAAACCAAGCTTACAAAGTAGTGATGGATTAAGTTACCAAAAGTATATTGTTCCCACCATACTATCCCAGGCTAAAAAAAGAAAAAGAATAATATCTCAGCTGTGCTCTCAAGAGTATCCTCAAAAGGAAGAAACAAATAGTTTTTAGTTCAATAATATTTCCTCCCCCAACAAATTTCTGCTGCTGAAGAAGGGACTTAAAAAGATTTTTGCAATGAGAAGCTTTTCCATGGGCACATTAATAGAAATGACTGTTACATAAGAATAGTTATTTTGTATTATTTATAGAACAACATATCAAGTATCATAATAAACTGTTGACATAAGTTTTACTGGGATGAAGCTTTTAATCTCCAGTAGTAAAGTCCACACTCTTTTGCTTTGTCTATGTGTGTACCTTTTTAAAAAGGAAATCTTACTGTATTTTCAAAGGCACATTATATTAAATAAGTTTCTAGCACTACCATTAAGCCTGCTTGTCTGTCTATCTGATAGATCTCTACTTTATAAAAAATGTTTTTGATATAGAAATATTTGGGGGGAAATGATTGGATGAGTGTGTCACTAAAACAGAACTGTATCAACTCCTTCCGATAAATTCTTTGCTTGACTTTGCATGGGAACAAAATGCTGGCTTTTGGTCTTTGAGAAATATTAAGATATTTTGGTGATTTAACTTTGTTAGGCATGAAAGTTGCATTTCTTATGAGGCATCTAGAGAGACAATGTTTTAGTGATGAAAGGTATTTAGAGCTAATACGGGAGTCCATATTTAGAGCTAATGGGGGATATACAATACTGAATTTCCCAAGGTTCTTTTTACTTAAAGCAGCTGTAGGGAGCACCAATTTTCACTGGAATATTAGTGCCGGGACACATGGTTTTCATATCTCCTTCTGTTTCTCAAGTCTAAAAACCATCATGGTCTATAGGCGTGGGCGGCGATTATAAATTTAAATAAAATCATCATCATCACCATCAAAGCTACCATTATCCCTGGAACAACAACAACAACAACAACAATTAGAGTTGGCTGTTTCAAGTGATTAGGTGTCCTCTAGGGTTTATAGCATTTGTGTATGCCTTTGTTGGTGGGATTAGATTAGAAAAATGGTATGAGTGGAAGGCACTCAATGTCTTTCCCACAATGCTTCTGATCTGATCAAAGTAACTTCCCTTGCAACTCTGTAAGGCAACAACCGCCCCCCACCTCAAACTGAGAAGATCTCTACAGTATGACTCTTTGTATCTCTTTGGCAGGTGGATGCATTCTTTACCATAATGCTATACAAACCAAAGAAGAGAGGATGGAGGGAGCTGCACTGCAGGAGAGCTATGTTCTGGGCGTTTGTTGACTTCCAACTAGTGCTGGGACAAACTATTCATCCCAGCTATTTTAGTAAATTCTGGTTTGGGGATGAAAAGATCCCCAAAGAACAAATTAATCTTCAAGATGTGGTGAGGAGAAGCTTGAGGCATTATTTTAAAAATGAAGCCACTGAGGACTTTTTCTGACAAATAAAGTGGCTGAGGTTTTTGCCATTCAAAAACCTTACCATCCAAACTAAGGTGAACATTCTTTGAATGGCTTGTTCCTCCCCATAATGATAAAAGTATGCAAGGGGGTCTATCAACTATAGCACCGATGTGAACATAGCAATATTATGGGGTTGGTCCAAAAGATTTTGTTGCCTGAGGCAAAAAGATAGCTATTCTACCCATGCCTTGTTCACATTCAGTATATGACTAAAGAGCCAGCTGAATATTTCTTCAACACTCACAACAGATAAGTCTTCTCTGTCATATAGTGGATTGGGTAGTATATTCGTGGACAGAGTACACGTCAACCACAACTCTGTCCTTCCATACATTTTACCATCTGACTCATGCATGCTTCTGTTGCAACTGTCTCATTCTGCCTACTGGTAGGGCCTATCCTGGGTAGGCTGATACCTTATAATACAGAAATAAATGTGCTACTTTTCTGCCAATCCTATCTATGTCTGCTGACAATTAACTTTTCTAAGAGTCAAGCTAAGATGGAAGGTGAGCCAAGTTTTTAGCAGTTCCAAAGGCAGATTGCTGGCAATCATGTGAACTTAACTGCTGTTTCTCCATCCTTCATTTTTGAACCTAAACTGGCAATTCAGATGGTACTTTTCAGAGGACAGATTTGGGCCAGGGGCTGTCTGTTTATGGTTTCTGAAAATTTAAGCCTCCCAAACTGCACAGCAGAGATAATAATGTTAAGCAATGTAATATATTATATTTAGAATAATGGAAGCAATTGTGCATTTCTGTGATGTCAGAGGGCTTGAAAAAATACATAGTTTATTTGCTATATACTGGCAGGTGAAAATTGTACAGACAAATGGATAAATAATGGTTTTTTAAAAAGACTTCAAACACAGGCTGAACTAATAGTCCTGAAAAAGCTTAGGAGCTCTGACACGGGGAAATAAGATGCAACAAAAGCACTGCCTAAGCACATAGCTACTTAAAATAAATGGCACTATTGGGCTCTGAGCTTTGTACAATGAAACATCATACAATTTTAGAGAAGGTGGTTATTGTTCCCATATGAAGAATAGCTAGGGAGACCCTAACAGCTGTGATGTAGAGGAAAGGAGAGATCTAAAAGATTGCTTCTCCAGTTTCTTCTGGGTGGAATAAGCATTGCTAGCTGGTGGGGGCTCCTTCAGACATATCTCCAGCACCAGGAATAAAATGTGGTTGTTGTGGACATGAGTGAATGACAGAAACAGACTTCTGTCAACCTGCATCCTGATCCTAACTAGCTTGGTTCAAAAATTGTGGCAATACAGCAGAATTGCAATGCATTCCCCACAATGCATTGTAAAGTCCTTAGTACTACATATGATTCATGGGTTTGTGGCTGAATCAAGTCCCAAATCATAGCCTTACCCAGCATTATATTATATTATCACTGAGAACCAGTGAAGGCTTAAAGCTTCCTTCAGTCATGAGCTCTTTGGTGACATCTTGGTCAGTTTCATGTGAGGATAAAATGAAAGATGATTTGTGCACTAAATTGTGTAATTACTGAACAGCCTAGCATTTAGGAGAGAAATTATCAGTATATCTAACCCACCTTATAATTCTAACAGTAGGTTTATTCTAACAGAATACCTTATTCTACAGCGAAATGGATTATATTACATAGAACCTGTTCAGGGTGATCTAGTCTCTACTGGTCAGGGAGGGCCCCCAGGAACATCAAGAAGGCCACTGTGAGGAATATTTTGGCTATCTGGTAGATAAAGTCACTTAGATCCACTCTGACTTGGAATCTCACTGGGCAGTCCAGCTCAGGTGCCTGGGCCTGGTGTTGTGGTACAATCTGAGATGAGTTTGTATTGATGACTACTGAGGAAGTGGCCAGGATTCTCTGTGCTGTCAGTTTGGCCACCTGTTCACTGGACTTGGCCACCTCCTGACTTGTGAAAGCAGCCAGGGAGGTGTCCTGTGGGTTGAATCCATGCTGTGGTGTTGGCCTCTTTGAGGGACAGAGTGGTACCTTCTCCCTTGAAGGAGGCAGTAGTGTGCCTTCTCCTCAGGAGGCCATCCCTGAACCCAACACTTTTAGTTAAGTATAATCCTATCTCCAACTTTCCCTTTTTAGGCAAGGCTGTTGAGAAGGCAGTCTGCAGTTGGTGAGAACCCTGGAAGAAGTGGATTATTTAGACCAGTGTTCCTCAACCTTGGCAGTTTGAAGATGCATGGACTTCAACTCCCAGAATTCCCCAGCCAGCATGCTCTAGACCCATTTCAGTCAGGTTTATGGAGCATACAGTTGAGAATGCTCAGGTTGCTTTCATTCTTGTCAGGGGAAGACACTTCAAATTGTTGCAGGAAAAAGACAGTCCCTACTGTCTGGATGCAACATCATTCCCTTTGGGCCTTTGTGACGAAAATAGGAACAGTTCTAGGTTGCTCTGACTTCACCTCTGTTGCTGTCTGAAGTACTGGCAGAGTTTTGTTTTGGTTGTTTTACTTAAAACAGACAGAAAATTAAAACCCTGTTCTCTCTCCCACCAAAGCCCCTCAACTGATGAGCATGCTTTATTCCAAAGAGAAGATTCTGCAACTAATTCCCTATTCACCTAATTACTGGTAGTGGGCTGCCAATGATGTGCCTGGATTCCAAGCCATACAAGTTTTTAACTATAAAGGATTAAAATTGTTACAAAGGATCTGAATGAAGTGGGCATAGCACAGTAAATATTTAAATTCATGATGATAAAAAATGTCAGTGCAGAAATACTATTTTGGCTCAAAAGTTCTAAGAAGATTTTTAAAGGGGTAATCACTAGGTACAGCAGAGAAATGTAATTGCTCCCTCAGTTCTCTTGATACCAAACTACCCTACACGCAGTCTTCATTATTCTCTGGACAAGCATGACAGGGAAGTTCTGTGTATATAGAAAAAGAGGACATATGTGCTTCTGTCCCTTTTTGTATATAAAAGCATATATTTTTCAGCTCAGCCAGGGAATACAGGCTCATTTTTAGCTTCTTGTTAAGTAAATATAACAACCAAATAAACTAAAATAATTGACGTTTAAACAGAAGATAAATACTGCTTCCCAACTTCCTCTCTACAGAATTAGTGTTATCAGGCAGAAAGCACTGGTCCCCTTCCTACAAACTCTACAGGAAAACGACTGCCCTCTCAGGAATGTAAACTTGGCACGCTTCTTGGTTGCCTTCTTTGGTTTCTCCTTTTTCCTTTAACAAAAGGCCCACCCTATTCTCATGTTAATGTCAAGGCTCTGTTTACAGGATGATCTGTTTACATGATGCAGATGAATATTAAAGGAGAGCTCTTATAATGACACAAGTGCCACTTTTCCAGTAGACTGTTGGAGGTATAAGGGGAAGGTAGTCCAGAATGGGCCAAATTCTAGGAACTCAGAAGACCCTTGTTCAAATGCCACCCCAGCGAGAAGTTCCCTGGGCTAATTCAGATGGAGTTTCCAAGCCTGTTTTGTTGACTGTGAGCTCCAGACATGCATGCTTCAATTTATTGTCTTTCTTGTGTTGACAAACTAGGGTTGGCATCAATATATGACAGGCTCTACACTCATGGAAAATCCTTGAGGTTTATGTCTTCTTGCCTATCTATCTCCAAGACTGGGCTATGGTGACTGCAACCTGAAAGGCAGTTGCCATTTGTATATCCTACAGTATGCCAAGTGTCACTTCATTCACACTGAAAATGATTGCTTTGATTCAGTTATATTTCAGGGATAATGGTAATACAAAATTCTTTTGGGAGGAAGGGCCACAGCTGCTGTAGTTGTGTTCTTTCCAGAAAAATCATGTAGTCTGACGTGTTTGGAATTCAAGGAAATGAGAAATGGCTGCCTTCTTTGCTATTTGTGAGGGGCTTCCAATTTGGAAGGCAGAAATTAATATCTACTGAAATACAATGTTTTGATACAATTGTTAAATTCCTTTTCCAAAAGGTTCCTGTACTTAAAAAGTACAGTGCTAAATTCCACAGAAAAGGCCTGGTGAAAAATATAAACAATCAATCAATTATTCTATGCAACCTCATTTTAAAACCAGAAATATCAGGAAACTCCCCAGAAGAAGCATTGATAACCCAGTTTTTTAAAATGTATGTCCCAGCTGGAGAGAAAACATAAAACAGATTTTATTAATTCTGATATAATGGCAAATGGTGTCAAAATCAAGCAAGGGAGTCCAGAAAAGAAAGGAAGAAGTGCATGATCCTGGGTTTAGAATATCTGATGGCCAAAGCATGCTTCATCTGTATGTTTCATCCTGCCTAATTAAGTAACAGGAGACCATCTTTTTCTTAGAAATATAATTCTCCATCATTTGTACTGGACATAAAACACTGCCCTACCTTATAAGGCTACAGAAAAGTTGTTAAGATTATGTGTGTGAGGTGTTTTAAAACTTGAAATGTATTTATAAGCAGCAGAGTAATTCCTTTATTTAACAGCTCTCAGTTCAGCAGACTTTGGATTTAATGGACAAAATCTGCTGAACTGGGATATGCTGTGCTGGATAACAGCAGTGTCTGAGAACAGGGAAGAAAGGGAAGGGAAGACACTGGGAAGTCGTGGGGAGGGTGGGCCAGTAGAATAAACCACACTGTGACAACAGAAGCAGTGGCAGTGGTTAATGGGATGGGTGGGCTCATGGGATATGCTACAGTGGGAGCTGCTGAGAGGAGGAGAGGAGAGAGGGACACGCATCTATCTTACCTTATTTGTTCCTGTGCCTAGCATTGGGGTAAATCCTCAGTTTAATGGACATTCAGCTTAAACAGATATCCCTCCTTCTGTATAGTCTATTAACATCAAGGGTTTACTCTATTGTTATAAACAGAGGTGGAATACTGACGTTCCCAACTAGTTCTTTTCTTTTATGCCTTCAGGAATGGTGTTCAGGAAGCTGACAGGACAGATGGACTTTTTCTTTATTTACTATTATCACACACTGACACACACACTATATCAAATTTAGGCTCAATCACTGAAATAGATTGGCAGTAATATGAGATGACTCAGCTGTCCAGAGTGGTGATGGGCTCCCCTTTGCGGGCTGGGTTCAAGCAGCGGATAGGCAGCTCTTTGTCTAGGACAGTGTTGTCCAAACTTGGCCACTTTAAGATGAGTGGACTTCAACTCCCAGAATTCCCCAGCCAGCATGGCTGGCTGGGGAATTCTGGGAGTTGAAGTCCACTCATCTTAAAGTGGCCAAGTTTGGACAACACTGGTCTAAGATACTTTAATTTGGATTCCTGCACCGAGCAGAGCGTTGGACGTGATCGTTCAGATGACCTTTGTCAATTTAATGGCTCACGATTCTATAGCTTAGCTCTCAATTTCGCTTTTATAATACCTCTGACTACCAATATTTTGTTTGCAAATACCTTGAATCCAATTGGGAAACACTGTACTAGGCATCTATCATATGAAGATAAGAAGCCTCGAACCATTCATCTCACACATTCTGTAGGAAGGCAGTGCCTCATGCAGAACTCTAAAGACACTTCAAGAGAGCACAGGGTGGTACATTCGGAGAGGATGGGCTCTGTTTACAACAACGTATCTTTCTATAAAACATTTATGTGAATGTTTGTCTTCATCACAATTGTAGGGATTAGATATGGCTATTTTTGCCTTTGACTGTATTTTAACTAAAATAAATTCCAATCAGATCCATGATTACGTCAGCTCCAAGATTACACAAGCTTAGAAATTGAACCTTTCTTCTAAATTGCAGATGAACTTTGCTTATAATAGGATAAAACTGGTTAGACATCTAAAAGTGATTATTCAATTACACTGGCACAAAACCAAAAGCCACAGAATAGATTTGCATAAATTGTGATTCCCCCCCCCCCCAGCAAAGTAAAACCCATCCTATGCACTTGATGAAATGTTTTTGACATCTTATTTTTTGTTTACTATGGGCCTTTCCCACCTGCACCTTGTCACAGTACAACAAACCTCAGGAATCTTTTTTTCTGCCACATCCCCACGACATTATCTTCATAGCAATGTCCAAGGAATGAAACAAGCTGAAGCTGTCTTTAAGTGTACTGGTGTTAATATAATGTTTTCCTCCTTATGTTGACCATATCCAATAGGAAATGCATTTTTCCTGGGATCTCACTGGGGAGAACAGCCACACCAGACTAGCAAAAAATGCAGCTAATTTATGGAGCTGCCAATAAATGCCCCCTGAATGGCATATACTCTCAGAAGCATCTTTTTGCCTTCAGTTGCAATACCATGCATAGCCCTAAAATCTAGAATTCAGCACTGTTGCTTATATAAAGAAAGGAAAGGAAAGGGAGAGAAAGCTTAAGCAAAAGTGCTGGTTGTGATTCAGTAAGTTTTGTTTGAAAACAACCACAATAACAGGGGCAATGCAGGCAGGATAGGAATTGGCCATGGGAGCAACAAATGTTATTCCATTGTAGCTTTCTACTAACTCAAAGATGGGTGGATAGTATTTAAACTCACTTTTTGGTTTTGCCATGCCTTCTTTTTAAATGAGACTCAGTTCAACTTAGCACTTCCATAATTAAGCTATCTCTAATCATATCTGATCCATTCCTCAGGAACTTAATGATGCATCCATCATATGCCTCTACAAGAGGAATGGTAATCAACAAGTATGCAACAACCACCGAGGAATCTTGCTGCTCTCCATTGCAGAAAAAACCCTTGCAAGAGTTCTGCTAAATCATCTGGTCACTTATCTGGAGCTGGGCTTGCTGCCAGAGTCACAGTGTGGCTTCCGCAGAGATCACGGGACTATTGACATGATTTCTGCCATGTGCCAACTTCAGGAGAAGTGCCAGGAGCAAAATCATGAATTCTATACAACCTTTGTTGACCTCATGAAAGTCTTTCATACTGTCAGCCAACAAGGCCTGTCGAGGATCATGTCAAAGTATGGCTGCCCCGCCAAATTCATTCAGATGGTATGCCAATTCCATGATGGCATGATGGCCAGAGTGTTGGATGGTGGAGAATTCTCTAAGGCATTCCCAGTCACCAGTGTTGTTAAACAGGGCTGTGTGCTTGCACCCACATTATTCACCATGATGTTTACTGCCATGTTGAATGATGCCTTTCAGGACAGTGATGCTGGAATCAGCCTCAAGCACAGAGCGGATGGGAAGCCCTTCAATCTAAGGAGACTTCAAGCTATTACCAAAGTGAAGGAAACTGTTCTGAGAGACTTCCTCTTTGCCAATGACTGCGCCCTGAATGCTGGCTCAGAGCCAGAAATGCAAGTCAGTATGGACAAATTCTCTATGGCTTGTGACAACTTTGGACTCACTATCAATATTCAAAAGACCTAAGTCATGTCCCAGCCTGCTCCTCATGCATCATACACAGAACCCAAAATCAAAATCAGAAGGTAGCAACTACAGGCAGTGGACCAGTTCAAGTACCTTGGCAGCACCCTCTCCTGAGTAGTGATCATTGATACAGAAGTTAACAGCAGAATAGCAAAGGCATGTTTTGCTTTTGGTAGACTGCATTCCACTGTGTGGGAATGTCGAGCAATTAGTCTAGCAACAAAATTGAAGGTCTACAGAGCTGTGATACTCACTACCCTTCTCTGTGCCTGTGAAATGTGGACTGTGTATTGAAGGCATGCAAGACAGCTCAACCACTTCCACATGACTTGTCTTTGCAGAATATTAAGCATCAGATGGCTAGATAAACTACCAGACGCTGAAGTTCTCTCTAAAGCAAGTCTACCATCAATCCACACACTACTGATGAGCACATAGACCCGGTGGGCAGGTCATGTCATCTGTATGCCAAATGAGCACATACCCAAACAGTTCCCCAAAAAGGAGCTGACTAGTCATCTTCGGACACACCACTTTTAGTTTTAACATGACTAATGGTGTTGAGGTCTTCATCAATGACAATGGATGAACAACACTGCCTCAAACAGACCCTGTACACAATTTTGGGGTCCTCCTGGATTCATGACTCCTGCTCGATGAGCATGTGGCAGTCATGGCTAGAAGGGCCTGTGCACAACTTCATATTGTGCACCAGTTGCACCCATTCCTGGATCAGGGGGACCTTCCCACAGTCACTCATGCCCTGATCACCTCCCAGTTAGTCTACTGCAATGCACTCTACATGGGGCTGCCCAGAAACGTCATCTGGTGCAAAATGCAGTGGCACAAGCAGTTATGTGTGCTTCTGGTAGAACACATGTCACACCTCTGCTTTGTGAGCTGCATTGGTTACCAGTTTGTTTCCAGGTCCAATTCACGGTGCTGGTGTTGACCTTTAAAGCCTTTCATAGCATGAGCCCAGGTTACCTGAGGGACTGCCTGTCCCCAGTTTCATCTGTCCGTCCTACCAGATCTGGCAGAGAGGACACGTTACGGGCTCCAATGCCTAGGGAGCTACATTTGGCGGGCTCTAGGAGGTAGGCCTTTTCTGCTGTGGTGCCTGTGCTGTGGAATCTTCTTCCCCCTGAGGTGAGGTTGGCCTCATCACTGTTGGGCTTCTGAAGGTTCCTTAAGATCTGTTGTGCCTGGGGATCCCAGGGGACAAGTGATCTAATGAGGTTGCTCCGTTATTTTTAACCTCTCTTATTATTTTTTTGTTTTAATTTTTTAATATTTTTTTACTTTTTAATGTATTTATTGATTGTTTAATAACCCTGTTGTATGCCACCCAGAGTCGCTTGGAAAAAGTGAGATGGGCAGCTAATAAATTGTGTACATAAAATAAATAAATAAATAAATAAAAAACCCATCCCTAATCATATCTGCTACTTGCTTGTTATTTGACATTTTGCTTTTCAGTCCTCAATAGTCTGTCCTTTTCCTCTCCTCTCCCATCAGTTGTGGTGCTGACATTGTATTTTTCAAAAACAAATATCAGCCAGGAAGCCAGTATCCCAATAAGGGCCAATTTGGGGTAGGTCTCTGCTTACCTTAGCCTTTTTCTTTACTTCTCCAAATCTCTCTCTCCACCCCACCCCCCTGGTTTTTCATCATGTAATGGAAAAGGCATGCAGACATAAGCCACTCGTGGTTTCTTTCCATTGGAAAAGAAAATGCTGATGGAAATTTCCACATAACATGAAATTGGTCCTTTCTCTCATCAGGAGAATGCAATCTTTGGCATTCCAGATGTCACTGAACTACAACTACTAGAATTCCCTTGGAGTCATGGACAGTGGTGAAAGATACTAGGAGTTAAAGATCAGCAATTTCTGCATTTCCACAGGCAATGCAGAGAAGAGGAACTGTGTTTGGCAGCTGGATATCTGCTTCTTAAAATCACTTTTAAGAATAGTGATGGGAATTTTGACGGATAGTAGCAGATCTTATTTCCCAGCAACTTTGTTAAAAGCAGCCATCTTTTTTCATATAATATCACTAAATCCAAAATAAGTCATCACATTGTGACATACGCAAAGCCATTTTTAAAAAGGAATTGACTGTAAATAGTTTATTTGTGTTGTGTACCAACTTTAAAAAAAAGATAGAGACAGAGACAGCATTTCCACTTGCTCTTTTCTGATTGGTTCCATGTCCCTGAGATTCCACGATGTCATTTCTGTTCCATTTATTTTCAGCTCAGCTATGTTGTATGTCAAACAGTTAAGAAGCTAGTCTTGTTCCCTGAGGTGCTGTGGTACTGCAGGCCGAACTGTTTTCCCATTTGAGGAAACATTTGTCTCATCTCACTTCCCAGTTCCTAAGCTACAACCATGTTAGCAACTCTTTCAAAGGGAATGGTGGCTTGGCAGTTTTTCAGCCCTGCCTTCTCATATGATCTATAGAGACTTTTTTGTGGACAGGCATATGAACTCACAAGAAGTGTGTGTGGGGGTGCCTTGCATGTGCAGGTGATTTATTGTACTTCCCTTTTATATGATGTGGAGTTGGGGGAGGTTGGTGCTGTAGGATTTTGGCAATTTGAGGGAAAGTAATGATTTTTGCTTTTTGTTCTCAGCATATCTGAGTCTGTGGTGTAGACATAATTACATATTGTCTTCAGATTGTTGTAGAGGCATTGGGAAATGGAAGTACCAACAGTGTAGAAGTGCCCTCAGTCATATTTTTCAAAGTACCCTTTTTTCTCCTCAACAGAATTGGAACATTTCTGGGAATTTTTACATTGCAGGGTATGTTTTTTTCTGAAAAGAATTGAGGAATGGGAGGGGGAGGGAAAGCGAAACACTGTTTTAGCATCCTTCCTACAATCAATCAATCAATCAATCAATCAATCAATCAATCTCTCTCTCTCTCTCCCCCTCAGGAATATAATGTGGATTATGGGTGACTTGGTTTGCTCTTAAAATGTTGTAGTAAGTTTCAAGTTGCTCATCTCTCTTCCACAGGAATAAATGGACTGCTGTCCACACCGCTGTATTCCCAGTTTGCTGAGGCCCCGGCTGACAGGACCTGGTTAGGAACAGTTCCTTCAACCTCTACAAAAGTGAACAAGAGAGCCCCAAAGCAATGAATTCTTAATCCTCTCCCCCTTCCAATACATGTTCCTATGCGTTTCCAAACATGTATTATTTTTCTGCTTCATCTTTACTGGTAGTTGGCAGTGATATATCTGCAGCAACCTCCCCTGTGAATAGTGCTTTGTGACTGCGCTCTTCAAGTACTTCATGAAAGAGAAGTGATCCCACAGCCAGCTTCCCTTACTGCAGTTTCTTCTGTATGTGCCTGCCAAATTTTATCTGAAGTCGTGAAAAACTGCCAGTTTCTTTCTTTTTTCTTTTTGTTTTGAAGGGGAAAAGAAGGAGAGGAAGAGTGAAACGACAAGATAAAGGCCTTAATAACATAGAGAGATAGTAGGTGAAAATGTATTAAGAAGTTCTTGTTTCTAATAATAAATATTTATCTCTAAGTATATTCTTCATGCCATAACGAAAAGTTAGCAATTCAGATTTTGTTATTGTTCAGTCAGATGCCAATCAGGGGTTGCAGGGAACAAATTCAAGTTGTCTCCAAAGAGGTTCTTCCTGTTAGTGGCTGAGCCTTCACCCTCACCATCAAGAGAAAAGGGCTTCGTGTACAAAGCCTCACCAAATGATTATCCCAACTCAGACTGAAGACAACTAAGACAAACAAACCCAGGAAGTGGCAGGGAGTTCCGAAATAAAAGGAAATCCATGGCAGAAGGAGAAAACTGAAGAGATTGCCCTGATCTGCAACCAAAGTCAACGATGGGTCACAGTGTGCCAAGTTTTTAAAATAAGCGTTGCTTGTCTTATAATACAAAACTGGCACCCACAGCTGGCAAGGGCTGCAGAGACGATTCAAATGCTAACATTCAGAATGATAAACAGTCTTCTCCCCACCTCAAAAAGAGTAAGAAAAAAAGTTCTGTGCAAGCAAGCAGAAACCAACAGCCAATGCGGTTGCTAAGAGACCCTGGACTTTAGCCAATACCAAATGAAGAGCTTTAATAATTCTTTATTTCAATCTCTCAAAGAAAAGTACCTGTAGATGACACCATGTTGATGTAGAAACATGAGTGCTGACGTGACTTCTGCTGCATAGAAGCGGGAGCGAGGCTCGTCAAATTTGCGTGAACGTTGTATCTGAAACATTAGGTCTCCTCCATTGACATATTCCATGACGAAAAATAGGCGGTCCTGAAATTCACAAAAACAGAGCCATTTCGTTGTTTTTTCCCCCTGAGTTTCACAAAGATGCTACTGTACATTCATGGCACATCAGGAAATTAGCATCTTTATCCCGAAATGGAAGAAACAACCAACTACAGCTATCTGAATAAGGGGAGCAAATGCTTGCAAATAAAACCATGGGTTTTACGATAATGAAGAGTGGCTAGAAAAAGTATAGATGTTTATTTTGAATGAATACTTTTATTTTTAAGCTTTTAAAGGAACATAAAATAGGTGTATGAGGATCTTTTGTTTAAGTGTAGCATTTCCTTCCATCATGACAAACCAATTCATATGATATTGTTTATTTGCTATGAAAAAATTCTACTTCAACAGATTATTATTATTATTTTTAGCATTGTAGAACAACTCAAAGCCTCATTTTGACTTCACCAATAATAAAACTCATGAACAGGAAGAAAATTTGTTTGCAGGTACAAAAGAAAACGAAAAGACTGCTCTTAGATTCAGTGGATGGCACTGAATATTTTAAATTTGCAATCTGTCATTTGTCAATGACATTTCATTGGTTCTGTAAAGCAGAGATAGGCAACTTGTGGCTTTTGTGGCTTGTGGACCACAGATTATCCACTTTGTGCTTAAACTAGAACCACCAAACCACATTATGGTTGAGCTTGAGGTACAGATAAATTGATCACTGCTGATTCCATATTATTCAGAAGTCAATAGGAGATAAGAGAATAGGAGAAGGGCAGAAAGGGGAAGCTGTTGACAAGAATAAAGAAAGGTTAGGTCCAATTCCTATATTTTACAAAGACAAATGGGGTATATTGGATTCCGAAAACTGTATGAGACACCTGCATTCATACATTACACTTTTATGTATATAGACACAGCAAGAGTCCATTGGAGTTGGGTGGCTATAACAAATTTGAAAAAATAAAATAAATCTGAGGGATGGGGAATCTGGGGCCTCATAGATGTTGCTAAATTACAGCTGCCAGCAGCCCCAATCAAGTGCAATGGCTGGAGATAGTATGTCAACAACATCTAAAGGCCACAGATTCCTCATCTGGTATTAGTTCTAACAATGAAAAAAGCAATTCTTTGATATTACATGAGAGAAAGTTTTACTTTCTGACATTTCTACAGCTGCAATTCTATGGTTAATTTTAATTCAGTTAGTGAGCTTTCACACATTATTTCAGAACTCGTACTTTATTGAAAAATAAGATTAGGGTATCCAAAATATACAATTATCTTAAAAGCTTGCTTTCCTTTGCTTTTTTGTAGCACCTTTCCAAGCCCCATCCTGACATCGGGAATGGTGTATGGTTTCCCACTGGTTGGTGACCTGCAGTGGAAGGGCAGCAAAGCCAGAGGGTTTCACCAAGTTGTTTAACATGCCCCACTCATGCAACATCATGATACCAACATTTAGCACAACATTCAGCACAAGCTAAAACAGAGCCTATAGAGACAGGATTGCAGTGGGGATATGAGCTTTAGGCTGGTATAGATTTCTGCCAGCTCAAGACAGACAGACAGCACTCAAATTTGGCAAGAGGAAAGGCCCTTAGAATCAGTTATTGTGATGGACTGGAATGGTGGGAGGCGAGTAAAGAATGTGCTCTCATCTCCAGAGGAGCGAGGAAGAGATAAGCGGAGGAGACTGGCACCTCCCTAAGAAATTCCATCGATGTGAACTGGCTGAGCCTGGGAACTGGTTTCATTCTGGGAAGATTCTTGTTAAGGGGTTATAGCTAATAAACCTTGCTGGATTGATTCTGCATGGTCTCCTGGAGTTCCTTGGGTGAGGCCCAACATCAATCTTCCCAGAATCCTAATTACCTTCCAGTAGAAGGAGTTACATCATGGCTACAGATCCACAGGGAGCTAATTTGACCCCTCAGCTCTTGGCCGCTGCACTACTACAACACCAGCAGCAAGTGGATGCACAGATTAATAACCTGCAAGCGGCTATGGGACAATTAATACAGCAAATTGGACTGGGAGCCCAGCCACCACCACCACCACCACCACCGCCACCAGTGTTGCTGCGTTTGCCTGGTAGCATGCCTGAGAAGTACGGAGGTGAGGTGGAACAGATGAGAGCACATTCTTTACTCCCCTCCCACCATTCCAGTCCATCACAGTTATGAAGGCGCTCAAGATCCGTCCCAAATCAAAACAATGAAGAGCCAGAGTGCTAACCAGATGAGAAATGGGAGCCTCAGGGTACAGTCTTAGAGCCGCAGTCTTGCAGGGGCTTTTACTACCCTATGTAAGACAGAATTGTTCTCTGCATTCACATGCTTTTTTCCAATTTCTACAGTATCAGTGCTTCCAGATGATTACCTAAGATTTTAGCAGAAGTTTGCTGGACATCCTTTGAGGGCAAAAGAATTCTGGATGGGAATATATAATGGCTCTTGCATCCACTGAATTGGGTGTGTTGCATTATCTGGGGAGATTACGGAGAAGGATGGCTGGACTAGTGAAACAAAGATGTGTCTGCATAATGAAGTCATTTTGTAATGAACTGGAGATTTCTTGCCAAAAATGTGGCTGATTATTAGGTACAATTCAGCCCTTCCTAGGAACTTGCACCTCTGCTCATTTTTAATTTCTTCTCAAACTGCCCTTTCCCTCCATGCTCTTTTATATTCATTTTCTAGCTTCCAACTCTATTCTAAACAAAACCTTACTTTTCATAACTTATCTATGCCAAGTAAGCCCTTGATTCCTCCATCTCTAAGCTCTTTTTGCCTGTCTGTCTTTCTTGATGCCACAAATCAGATTTGAATAATGTATGACCCTCACATTGAATGCAGTCAACTGCAGGTTCAATAAACCTTTCTTCCCTTCTATCTGCTGGGGACTGCCAAAAGACTGCCAGAATAAAAATAACTGACAGGCTGTTAGCATTGCGACAGCTTCAGATAGGTTTTCCTAGCGATTTATGTATTGATTTGCTTCAGTTTACATTCCACTCCATTCCCAAAGCTGATTTCTCATAAAAAGCTAAATCCCTTTTTTTTGTTTGGAGGAGAAAATTACTCTCTTGTAGTTAAAGAAGAGAGAGATTTATGCCTTTTAAAAAACCTTTTAGACTCATTTGCTTGCTTTACGCGGAATCTCTCCTAGTTTTCTCTTTAGAGAAACAAAAAGGTATAGGTCTAGAATGATATTTTTGTCATTGTTTCTTTTAGCTTGTCCTATGTAGTTCAGGAGTTCCCAGGACTATTTTGGGTGTATGGTTCTGTGCAAAACGTGCTACTTAGTACATACCTCATGAATAGTTCATAACTAAACACCCATGTACATTTAAATAATACTATAAGATATAAATGACTGTGAAACAGTTTGCTAACAAACTGGGCAGAAAGGATTGAACAGAAGGAAATGGAACTGCAGTACTTGGAACATCCCCTCTCCCAATGCACAATTCTGAACAAAGTCCTTTGGGATTATAGCAATCTATAAAAGCATTTAATAAACAAATGAACAAACAAACATGGGATTGATATCCCCCTTGTTTAGACGCCTGGACTTTCAGAGCTTACAGTTATTGGAGTATGTGGACATGTACTCTAGTGCACAAATTCCAAGTTGAAGAACGATTGAAGTGGGTGATTCTCCTCTCCTCCCCTTCAAACATTCATAATGTTGTATGATTATTAGCACAGGGCTGCTGTGATATCTATTTGTGATCCTTGGTTATGCTTTGCCTTTAATGAGAATCTACTGACCTCTCAACTCACTGCACAGTCCATTACTTCTTAAGTGCACAGAACTGTCCAGCAGAGGAGAGAAGTGATGACTTTGGTGTTTAGCTCCACCCCTATCAGCCCTTAATGCAAAGGGAGATTTGTTAGTATTCCTATTGTGAGATAAAACAGATCTATTTATGGTAGGACAAATCACTGTATGCATGATCTTGGGGAACAGCAGGGCTACTAAATCTTACCCTGGGAGAATTAGCATTTCTCCCACTGTTTCTTTGAAGTGTGCCAGAACTAAACATGCACCCCTCCAATGGTTATTGTGGTAGGGCATTAAAGAATTCTATGAGGAACAGTTTTTATGAGTGCATTACCCTTCTGTGTACATCTCAATCATTTGGCCTCCTTTGAGCCCTGACTTCATCTTCGTATCCATGAGAAAGTGTTGAACACATTATCTTTGTTACCAGAACTACCTAAATGTAAACCATGAAGAAGAAGTTTGGGAACTCCTCATGAGAACTTGTGAGTGATGACCACAGCTTCCTGTGAGGAGAAATAAATCCTCGAGCCACTTGTTGGGTGTATCCAAAAATGACCAGTAAGCATTCAATGTTTACACATGGAAAGATACCATCAGTGGGGGAATGAAGCTTCATGTAAATTCCAGACAAAAGGTAATGCCTTTGATGTATTGTTCTCAGCCTGAGAAAATCTGCATAAAGAACTTTCCCTCTCACTGGATTCTAGCAGAAATCAATTCATCTTTTCTTCCACTTGTTTGTTTTTTCACTTTTCAATGTAATGATACTGTACTACATTACAGCTGTACAAAGATACACTTAGTAGTAGGCCAGAACAAGAATTGAGAAAAGCCAAGAGGGACAATCTTCCTTTGCTGTCAGTTCAACACTGAACATTAGGCAGCCTGTTAGGTAGCTGAAGACAGCTTGATTGGCTGGAATATCAGAAAGCAGGAATAAATCATGCAATACATTTTCCACTTTCAAATCTCAGACGTGCTATGTGTCAGGCAAGCAAGGGGTATCACAGCTGATCCTAGACTGCAGGAGCTACTCTTGCACATGGTTCAAACACCCAAATCAGGAAAAGCATCACATACACACCCCTCAATCACGAGAATCCACAACTGATAAGACTTATCAGCATTCTCCAAGTGGTATTTTTCCTTTTTTATATTTCTCATATAAATGGGTGTGAAGATTTTTTTTCCTGATTCCAATAAGTCTTTAAACTTGAGTTTGCTTTGTCAACAGATCCTTTTTTCCCCTTCCTTCTTGGAAACTATTTTGGTAAGTTACATTTCTCCTCCAAATGCTAAAATTGTTCAAGAAATGTCCTAAATTGCTCATGAAATAGAAGTATGTGTGAAGTGTTCATACAGTAATGGGAGCTCCTGGCAAACAGAGTCCACACACTGCCTAACAGGAATCTGAGCCACGGCTGTGCTGAATTATCCCCCTTCCCTATGGAAATGGGGAAAATAGTGACTTTTAGGAATGGACCAATTCTAAGAATTTCAGGGGGTTACTTAAATGATTTGTTGCATATTGAGGCCAACCATCATTTCCCCAAAACGTGCCCTGGGAACAGTGCTACAGTATGACCTAGTACCATTTTGTTGACATGTTCTACCTCTGAAATACTGCCAGGCTGTTTGGAACAGCTAACAACTATGAGGAGAGGAGAGGAGAGGAGAGGAGAGGATCACGGGTCCTTAATATCTTTTGAAATTGCTTAGGTTGAGGAATCAGGCCTGGCTCAGAAGCTTTACTGTATTGTTCTGGGTAAAATCCTATTGGTTCTTTGTGTCACCTGATCCCTGAATTGATAACTGCAATACCATCCTCTCACCAGTTGCCCTGGTGGTGCTGCAATATAGCAGACAGCAACCCAACTGCCCAAATCCTTCCTCTGGCACACAATGGCTGTGACCTGTCTTACAGGACGCAATGTAGATGATTCCACATTAGACTCTTTCTCTAACTGTAACAAGGGTTAGGGCTAGGAATAGAAAAAACTGCTTAACACCAAAAGAAACATTAAACTTACTTTTGATTTAATTCAAGTTGAATTAAAATTAAAATTACATTAAATTAATTAAGTGCAGTCAATATGAAAATGGCTACCTTCTGACACATCTATAATTGTAACTGACTGGTAACTTCTAGGGAGTCCCATCCAAGGCTTTAGGGAGCTGCAAGTAGCCCTTGGACCTCCTGGACTATCCAGAAAAAGACTGGTTTCTTGACAGCCTTTTCTGAGACAAAACATATTAGTTCAAAAATGTATGCATAGGCTACTGAATGCATGAGATCATATATTTCTATTGGCTTCTGCCAAGTAGTAAGATAATATCAACAAAGGTATTGCTAGGTTTAAGCCAGCTTAAATCCAGGATAATACCATCCTAGACTGTCCCATGAAATCTTTTATTTTTCATTAAACATAAAGATGGAAAGTGGCTCTCTTCAAATATTTATTGCATGTGGTGGCAAAGCCCAAAAACTGGTAACTTCTACAGATGAAGCAAACCCTTGTTCTCTTTTGGAATAAGATACAGCAATTTACTTAAAGGAAAAACAACTATCCATTATGTGAACTGAGTCAATGTGTACAAACCAGTAGGAGAGTCTGCACTGAATAGGTAAAGTCCTTGCACAAGCAAGCCTCTTATGATTTATACCAATTGGCCAGATATAAAACTATGCAGTAGCATTAATTCCATATAATAACTAAAAAAAGGAAAGTCTTCCTCAAGTCAAGCACAACTCCTGGCAACTTCGTGCAGATGTCCAGGTAGTTTATTAGGCAGCAATATGGAAGTGGTTTGCTATTGCCTACTTCTGGATTCAATGATGAGTTCATCACATTCTATCAGTTCCAGAAAAGGTGAGCCCCATGACATTGACTTTTGTGTTGGCTATACATGTGGAAGTGCTTCCACATGAGACAACCTCATTGTTCTATATTAGAATCTCTGCTTTTAATCTGACAAACATTGATGCTAACAGGCTTCAATTTAATATGTCTCAAGCATATTATGGAACAGCACTGCTTGAAATTCCAAGAATGATAGTGCTTCCCTCGCCTTAGGATAGACTACATTACAACAAAAAGGAATGGGATCGGCCTCTAATTTGAGAAACCCTTCTGGGGTTTTATACTTGGCTTTTTAAAAAATCAACAGCTTGGTATTACATACCCCTCTAGCTGCTTCCTAAAGTTTCATCCACAGCATCCTGTAACTTAGCTGACTGTCAGTGCTGATTGGCAAGAACCCTAATTACTCTGCATGAAAATACCTTATATCCTTCATCATATTTCTTTATATTAAGAAGCCCAAATGCTTTACTCAAAGGGGAGAACAGAATCTTACATGTATATGCATGTAATAGAAGCTTAGCAGCTACTTTTTCTAAGAAAAAAGCAACTCTGGAAGGGAGAGTTTGAGTGAAGAGGTACTGGGTAGAGAGGTGGGTTATGTGACTCCTTCTCCTTGTTGCTTCTCTGGTCCAAATCTCCCTCTAGAGTCTGTTTTTCCTTAGTGATATGGAAGGCTGCCCCACTTATATCACACACTCATGTAATATGTAGTTCAGCTTTGTGGATGAGCTGCCAGAGCCTTGCAACCAAAAGCAGAACTCATCTCCATCCCCCTCTTTTATGACTATGTGAAGTGGTTCAGCAGTTCCCATGTACTTATGTGCAGAGGTCAGCCAGTGACAACAGTGGGCTCCAGCTTCACAGCACAGCAAGAAACTTCTAAAAGGGTTGTGATCCTCCTGAATGGAAAATTTACAAAAAGAGTCCTGCTGGGTCACAAACTCTGGCCTGACTCTAAGCAATGGATTATTTTCATGATTCATTTGAATGCAGTGTTCTGAGTAACTTAAAATTCATTAAATTTCCGTAAAGGCAGATTTCTCTTAATGACCAGATACATTCTGCTAGGATAAAAAATTAGCATGCACAAAGGCTGAAACCATGCATGCTTTACTACAGAATATCCCCACAGATATTAATAGCACAATGGACCTGCTCAAGAGGTCTGCAGCCAAGAGGTCTCACTGATTCCTGTTCATGAATCACAGAATGGGGTTAAGGCTGCAATATCACTATACTCCCATGCTGGACCTGTTGAATTATTTTTTCTTTTTAGACAGTTATTGAAGGATAGAGTTTCCTTGCATGTTTCTACACCAGAGCTTTTACTGGCTTTGTTGTTTATGTTTATTTTATTTTCTAACGTACTCATTACTTCAGTATGGATCTATATGTTAGAATGGAAACGTACACTTATCCAGGCTTTGTGGGATAAAACCATTTAGCAGGTTTCAAGACAGCATTATCTATGTACCAAGGGAGCTGCAAGGAGGCAAGGAAGGGCAGCAATAATATAGCCTTCAAAATTCATGTTTTTCAGGATTTTAAGGTTCAGTTTTCAACTAAAAAATATGCATAATAATGTGCCAATTGATAAAAACAAAAAAGCAAGGGTCAGATGATGTTGCAAAAAATGTGTGTCTTACAGGAAAGTGTGCACAAAAAAGTGTATGTTGATGGAAAGAATGCATACAAGGCACCTTCCACAGTTCTTTAAAAATGTGTGACTTGATATACAAAATGCATATATTAAGAGCAACGTAAGAAATACAGTTTTAATGGAGACTTAAAAATACAAACTGATGCAAATTAAGCCTAAATTCTTTATGGAAATGCTGGCCATTTAATTATTTAAAAATTGTTTTTAGATTACTTTGCATCCTGCTATTGCGCGCTTGGAACTGAAAAATCTAAAACTTGAAAATGGATTAACATTCTTAAACAAGCAGCATGCATACAAGGGCAGCCCACAACAAAATACTGCAGTACAGAGTATTCCTAGAATGTCTGCAGCCCAATTACCATGTCTTTTCCCAGGACATTACACTTTGTGCCATCTCATATCTTGTTCCATCTATTTTTCATTCTCTCTTCCAGATACTGAGCTGTCTATACCAATTTAATATGCTCAATACTAAGTGACTTTTGCAGGGAACGATGATTCCAAAAGAGCGGAGTTGTATTTCTGAAGCCTATTGGGATTTCCATCCTCTCTTGTGTGTGTATGGTGTGTTTCTGACTCCATAAAGACTACCACTTGTAAAATTGAATTGCAATCCCTACACCTAATGAGAGAATACTTGCCGAGGGAAGGGCTTTTTGGGTGGCCTCCACACAACAGTCATAATGTGTACTTATGGTTTTGGACAAGAGCCAGAGCTTTAAAATTAGCTTTATATCATACATATCAGTTTCTGAGCTTTTGGAAAGCTTACCTCCTTGGTTTCTTGCAACATGGAAAATGACTATGAAATATCTGCCATCTTGTTAGGAATGCTCATAAAAAGATGCTTCTAATAGGAATCTTCAGAATGTATTTTTTTCCCATTTAAGATAAACTAAAAGAAATGCATGTGCGTATGGATATTGTTAAGGACCTGCTCAAAACACTACAAAAGTAAGCTGAAATGATTTGATTTTCCTAAATCTGGAGAGAGTGTAAGACCCTTTCAAAGCTGTCAATGATTGAAACGAGGTCAACTTGACAAAGCTACTTTAGAATGCTATCTAAGTGCTGAAAACTTTGAGGGACCAAACTGGAAACAAAAATGTCTAGGCAAGTTCTTTTTGTTGTCACAAAATGTTTTACTACTTGATAAGAAGAGCTTTACTGAATAAGGCCTCCACCTGTCTAACGTTTTCTGGGCTTAGAAATTAAGATGAGTTCAGACTGGTTATTACTTGGATGAGAGACTATCAGGAATCCCAGAACCATAGGAAAGACTGGGAAGTCAAAAGATCCAAGAAAGCCATGGCAAACTACTTCTGCATTATTGCCAAGTAAACTATACAGACCTATCTATGAAATCATCAGAAACTGAGCTTCACTCAGAACAGACTTACCCTTTTACCGAATCAAACTAAAGAATACACCTTCATCTAACATCTTGCTTCAGTGTAAATGTAACAGATCTGGATGTTCACCATAATAAGCTTTCTGTTGGTCTGACTTTAGAAAAAGTTTGGAATCTTTAACAACTATGAATGCAATCACAACAGTGGCAATTTTGAAAAGCACATAAAATCGAAGAACTCCATGTGCAATGGCACTAGGTTTGAGTCCGATCTTAACTCAAAAGAACTAGTGATTACTTTTTCAATCCCTGAACTGCTTGGGACCAGGTTATTTAAAAGGCATCTCCTTGATCTTACTTGTCTAGACAAAACTTTGGGGCAGGGATGCCTCCACTCTTGATATCATAGAATAATGGTTAATTGTGATGCAGGGCATCTTGTGAATTTATTGTTGGGAGAATCAGGGCTCTTTTAGTTTCCTATGTCCTCCTATCAGCCCAAGTGGATTAAACACACCTTAAGCTCAGCAGTAACACCTGCTTACAATGAGCCTCAGTTGACTTGGATGTCTACATGGAAGCTTTCAGAGTAATAAGTGGGGGGGGGGGGGGCACAGGCAGGCTGGGCTGGGCTAATTGGATATAAAAAGCCCTAAAAGGAATGCCAGTCCTGATTGCTAGGATTAAATCTCTGTAAAATAAATTGGGAGATAGAAGCTACAACCCACCCCAAAACAAAACATGGGCTACAAAAAACCCAGACATGCCTCCATTTCCATTATTCCCATTGAATCTGAGACAACCCTCCCTTTTTAAAGATAATATATTTGGGGAAGAAACAGTCTTCCTTTTTGCTGAAAACAAGAATCAGACGTCTATTTTTGAGAGCTTTTGTGACAAAGTTTGAGCGGGGGGTACAGTGTTTTGGCATGAAGCTTTTACAGCATATATAATTGGGCAACAAGGAGAGGGCTTAGGTGAATTCAAGGTGAACTTCAAGGTGAATTCAAGGTGAACTTTAAGAGACACACAGAATCTCTGTTAGATTCTTGGGGAAGCTAAAGTCACTCCTTTTTCTATCTCCAACAACTTTGTGTGTGTGTGTGTGTTTTTTTTGGAAAACTTGGCCTTAGAATAATCTTCTGGATACAGAAGGAGCTCACTGCTTTCATTTCAAAAGGTTTATAACAAGTCTAAGTGCTGATTAAGATCAAATAATATAAAAACCATTATGTTTCAGTTCCCTAAATAACTGAACCAATAGGGCACTTTAAGATGGACTTAATAAAGCAAGATTTACAATCTGAATAACTTCATAATACTCAGACTCATTCTCCTAACCGGAAGTCTAGTTCAAGCTCAATATAGTTCATATTTTATGTCATGGAAGTATTTTTTTTTCTTCATCGTCTACAGTAGATAGGAAAAAAATAAACTTGAAATCAATTCACACAACCTCAAATGCCTCTTAGACAACCAGTTCCGCTTTCTCATCAGGTGGGCTTTTAAAAAGTCTAGCCAAAGAAAACATGTCCCTATGTCTATGCTGAGCGAGAATAAAACAATAAAAATTATTTCAGCTGCTGCAGCTCAGGAAGGAAAACAAAAACATTACACAGGAGCAAAAAGGAAAAAAAAAAAAATCCTGGCTTTCAGACTCCTTGTTCTCTTTCGTAAATGATTGTCCAGCTCTTAATATAGGCACCAGGCCAAAGTTAAAAGTATGTCTTTAAAAAGAACAAAACAAATAAAACCAACAAAATAAACAAAACAGGCCAGGTTTGGTTTTTAATTTAAATCCAGTCTGTGATGCTCTCGAACTTTGGATCAGACAACTATGTTACACACAACATGCTTTAAGTGGCATCTCTGCCTTCTGAACAAAACTGCTTCTCTATAGGATTCCAGTGAGATATCCCTTTCTTCCGAGATATTCCATTCCCCCCCGCCCCCCATGCCTGGTATTCACTTCTTTTCCAACTGATACACAAGACATCTGAACAACAGTATACAGGGTGTAGTAAGGGAAAACCTCCCTTTTATCCACGGAAAGGGAAGGCTAAAGAGCCCTTGCAGCATATACATTGCAGAATTACACCTAATCTATCAGCCTTTGTAGAAGCAAGAAAACGTGGATCTGTCTTCAGTTATAAACTCCCCCCCCCCCCCCAAGAAATGTTGAAGTTAAATATTGCCAAAACATATATGGGTTTCACTGAATATTCATCTCCAAGCAAAAATGTGTTTCTTCCAAATAGTACATCTATGCAGAATAAAGCCAGGATGATTCTAAGGAACAGTTTTATCCCTAATGAAAAAGCAATGGAAAGGCATCTTTTTATAAAAACTCTCTAAAGTCTTTCACTCAATTGCAGTGTTTTATCACTGCAGAAAACCAGTATGCCTTCTTTTAAAAATAGAAAATTATTCAGCATATTAAATCACAGTGAAAGCTTTAGACATGTTAAGCACCTGTTACGCTTCAAAGAAGATGCCAATTCTTTGACTGAGAAAGGCAGCAAGCAGTTCATCTGAAATCACTGGAGCTGCATCTGGCCAGCTTACAAGGGATCCAGATTACTACCTAAACCTATAAAGCAAACCATTAGGGCAACCTTCCCTAACCAAGGGCTCTCTAAATTGTTAGAACCACAAATCAATGAGTTCCCAGACTGAGAACTTTGGGAGTTTCATGGACAGCAGGAAAAATGATAGTTCTTCTCTCCTCCTTCTCCAGCAGAACAACAGATTTTCCCATATTAGCAGCCCATTTGGTTTCTGCATTGGGCAGAGGAGGACTGAATACTCTACCGCACCTCTTTCAGGCCACAGACTCACCTGCACAGAATTTATTCTAGTCTATATTGATTGATTATGTGCCATCAACTTGTTTTGGACTCCTAGTGACCCCATAGATTTTCTCCATGACAGTCTATCCCTAACCCGTTCTTTCAAGTCTCTCAATGGTGCACTTATCGCCATGGTAACTGTGTCCATCCACCTGGCTCCTGGTTGTCCTCTTTTCTTTCCTTCCATCTTTCCCAGCATTACAGCCTCTTCCAGAGAGCTGGGTCTTTGCATAATGTGTCCAAGTAGGATAATTTGAGCCTGGTCATCTGTGCCTCAAGTGAGAACTCTGACTGCTTAAATAACAGGCAGTGTTTATTTTGTATTTATTTTTCTAAATCTCTTATATTTTTTGTTTTGTTTCAAGGGACTTAACCAAGAAAACCAAAGGGGTTCCCAGGGCATCCAAAACAAACTACAATGACACCAAAATGATGGCATGTGCACTATCACACAAAAGCAGAATTATGTACTTTGATCAAGATGTCCTCATGCGAAGATGCAGATGTTGTCATTTTCACCCACGCAGATGCCCACTAGGGATACTTTTAAAAATGGTGTCCTGTATTTGTCATCTGATACAGTCAATGACACTGTCTTTGCTTCCCTATCACCGCTCCGTTTTGTTGCATTTGTAGGCTAGAGCTTAGATGCTTTAATGTACAGTTTTATGAACACCTGTTGAATAGATCTAGTACTGATGATTGGAAGGAATAGTTGAGAATTTTATTTCACTTGAAAGATTACGCAAATCCACTAACCAACCTAATTTTCATTTCCTAAAATAAACATGGACAGTATTATTAATTTTTTGTACTTTTGTAATTTTGTGATTAATTCTTTGCTCAAGAACAACAAAACAAAATGATAGTAATGTGAATACAGAGATGAACATTTTTATGATAAAATACACATGCATGTATGTTTTGTAAAGCACTATACTGTATTCAACTGCCAGTTTTCATTTCTTCAGGCTTCTAGATTTCACACTGACATGCAAATCAACCAAAGGAACCTGCAAACCAATTTCTGGCTGCAAAAGACCCAAATAGCAAGACCCAAGAATGGGACCCAAGAATGGGAAAAGACTTTTGCCATCATATTCTGTTTGTATGTTTCCAGAAGCACCAGATTAACCATTGTGGGAAACAGAGTTTTAAGCTAATCAGAGTCACTCCCAGGGCACTTTCAAGATTAGATGGCTCTCTGGGTTTATTCAGAAAAAAAGAGTAATTCCTGCTCTCTCCTTCCAAATTAATGGATCACTATAAAGAATTTAGAAAATTAACTCACATGAGATTGGGAAGATGAATGAGATAAAACATTAGAGGTGTTAGAGAAATTATGAATAGCAATGACTGGAATTTTGGGGGTAGAAGAAGGTGAAGAGGAAGTAGCTCTTTAATGTAAACATAACAATAAATTAAAAAATTAAAGCTGATATTCAGGCATAGTCTTGATTTCAAGTTTAAAAGGCATTGCTGTAAATATCTAGGGAAACATTACAAAGGCGGCGCCAAAGTAGGAAAGCACAGTTAACCTTGACAAGAAGGAAAAGGGCGAATTTCAACAATAAGCATTTTCCTTTTTCTAAACAGCTGGTTTCTTGAACTTCACTTAAGCAGAGGAAATACTCAGACAGCTGTTAATATGCTGTTACAAAGACTTTTGTTAGCTCCCCCCTTCCCACTTTTTAAAATGTGGCTATAACAGAGGATAATGGTAAGAAGATGTGTATATTCTCACAAATATACTCACTCCTTCGTAAACATGCATGCTTTATGTATTTTAAAGACTGGTATGGCAGTCTCTTTTAAAATCTGAGCAGCAAGGAATTTTACCAATCTCAGAAACAAATATTTCAAAATACACCTTCATCCCCGGACTTTTCAAAAAGAGTTACAAGTCACATTAACAAACGTATGGTCCAAACTAAAGATGTACGTGTGTGTGTATGTGTGTGTGTGTATGTATGTATGTATGTATGTATATATTTATAAAATATATATATATATAAAAATATTCTATTCTAGGGGGATGCGGTGGCGCAGCGGCTTAATGACCCTGAAAGTTGCCGGCCAGAAATGGCTGACGCTTCAGCGGTTCAAGTCCAGCCTTCGCGTTAACAGGGTGAGCTCCTGTTCCCCCCCCCCCAGCTCCTGTCAACCCAACAGATCGAAAACTCACGTGAGTAGATAAATGGGGACTCTCACTCCGGTGGGAGGAAAAATGCTGGCAGCGCCTTGCACAGAGAGACGGGACCAGTTGCCGGTAAGCGTGAAACCGCGCTCGCCTGAAAAGGGCGCGAAGCAACGGAAACCCTGCCTCCTGCGCTCGCCAGCTGGGCTATGCTCTAGGAAGGAGGCTCTGGCAAACCACTTCCGAAAAACAATTGCCTTGAAAACTGCAAGGATTCGTCCAGGCAGTCACTGCAGGGTCAGTAATGACTGAGTGCAGACAAAAAAAAAAAAAAATCTATTCTATTCTATTCTATTCTATTCTATTCTATTCTATTCTATTCTATTCTATTCCCATGTCATATCACACAATAGTATCTTCCATCCTCCTAAATAAATTCCTACTCAAGATCAGGGGTGTCTTCAGTGTTTGGCCAAAAATATCACAACACCCTTAAAAAACAGTGTTTTGATCACAGTCATGGCTGCCATCTTGACTTTTTTGACCATATCCTGGGGACACCTGCTGTGTTCTCAATACCTGCTGAGAACCACTCAAATGGATGATCTGGCTCCTTCTGTTCGGCAAATAGGTTTGAACAGGGACACCTGGCCTGGCCTGGCCTGGTTTGTCCTGCCCCCACCCCCCTTCACTCCCCCAGCAGGTCAGAACTGGAAGCCAAGAGCTAACTGGGTTTTCCGGTATGTTTAGCCACTCCCCTTGGCAATATGACAGATAAAGCTCTAAAGCAGCAATATAATAAAAGAACAAAAAAATCACAACAGAGGATAAAAAGAAGCAGAACAGGAAAAGGGGAAATTACCAGTACTCACTGGCATGAAATATATATAGTATAATAATGATGGCAATACTGTAATAATTTTATAGTTTTCTGACAATTATAGACCATCCCAATACAAAGCCCAAGGAAGGATTAAAAGTACTATAAAAATTTGAAAGTGTTAGTTAAATAGAGGAGAGTGCCACAAAAAAAGAGAATTCCTGTATAGTTCTCCACCAGTAATAATTCACTTTAGTTACATGTATATGTAGAGGTATGTGCACAGACATACATTGGTATGTGTGTAAATGCATGGGGAGAAGGAAGAAAAGGGACGGATCTGTTCAAAAGCATTTCTATCTCCAACCTGAACTGGGCAGCAGCAATAACAAACTCATGCAATTACAAATTCTGAGTTATGTGTTTTAACCTACATTTTCACCTTTCCCATACAAGCAATTCTGCACTGGAGAACTAAAACAAAGATGGAGTGATATTTTAGCTCTTTGTTTAAATCAAACCAGCACAGGGATTAAACTAATAACCCTACACACAACCATAGAAAAAGGAACTTCATTCCTTAACGTGCCTATACTATTCTTGACTGGGGTCCAAACACTTAAAAAGACAAAGCAAGAAAAAAATAAAAATAATGACATCAATCCATTCTGTAAAAAGCTTTAGTGTTTTAATCTTTGATCATACAACTGAAATAAACTTTCATTTAATATGAAAATTTAAGCATCAACTACCTCTTTGCTATTACACAAATATCTACGCAGAAATAATCCCCACATAGTTGAACAGGATTCTCTCCCACTCCTCCCCATTTTCATTTAATATCCATAAGTTTATTAATATGGTGTTAAAAAGGTAAATATGATGAATGTATTTTTAAATTATACACCCAAAACATGGAACTTAACACTAAATGAAGAATCATAGATTTATTAAGCTTGATGAGCAGCCAAAAAAAAAAAAAGAGAGAGAGAGAGATGACACTTCAGTGTTGGAAACATAATTCCTAGGGCTGATATGTAGGTACTTTCTGTTTATGAGTCAGCTCTCTATCAATGCAATAGAAATATTGATCAATATTAATTTATGTGATCAAAGTTTAATGATTTGTTAAAAATTAGTCTGAATGACTGTCTATATACAGCATAATATTTTTTGTAGTTTCACTGAATTCTCTGTTTCTTTTTGTGTTTTTTCTCTCTTGTCTTTTTTCTCTCTCTCTCTTTTGTATATTACAGCAATAAAAATTAAAATTAAAAAAGGACTTCCGAGTGGGTATAGAACTGCAGCCTTAGGTTATAAAGGCTAGGGATACCAGATCTGGGCTGTAAAAATCCAGCTGACCACTAGATAGCAGCTAAGAGATATAGAAAAGCCTTTTTTTTTCTGCCATCAAGTTGTCATCCAGATTTTTGCAGCTTAGATCTGGTAGCTCTAATAAAGACTTAAGCAACAGGTCAGATTAGACTACCAAGTTATTTTCTCTTTCTTTTCCACAGTCTACATTTGCTGGAAAAACAATGTAATATATCAGGAAGACCACGTAAAGGAGGGCTTTTGAGTTCTGCGTTGCACTGTCTGTCATATCTGGAGTGCAAATGTCAGGGTGACCAACAGATGGCAGCAAAGACTTAAAGATTTATAATTACTGGCTTTTATAGATATATGATATATAGGCTTTCTCTATTGTGGAGACTGCCCCATGGAACAGTCGACCTCCAGAGATTTGGATGGCCCTAACCCAGCCAGGCTTCCATAAGGCATTACAGACCTCTCTCTTCACCTGAGGTTTGGGCCTGAGTACTGGGTGAGCCCATTTAGTGTGTTGACTGTTTACTTGGGTTTATGTAATGCACGCAATGTTCTTTCAACTTGTTTTTAATGTTCATGGTGGTTATTTTATTGTTAGCTGCTGAGAGTCTCAGTTCACTTGAACGGCCATATAAATTTATGTAATAGATAGATACTAAATCTATCTATCTATCTATCTATCTATCTATCTATCTATCTATCTATCTATCAATCATCTGGCCCATGCAACACTAATAACTGACTACACTAGAATATTTCCTATGCAGGGGATCCATTACAGTTTAGCAGTATCTTTTCCAAAAGCTTTGCAGGCTGAAGAATTCAGAAGTTGACGGCTAATTGTTTTTTTGTGCCTTTGACTCAGGGTTGACTCCTGGTGACTGCCTGGACTAGTCCTTGCAGTTTTCTTTGCAAGATTTTCAGAAGTGGTTTACCACTGCCTCCTTCCTAAGGCTGAGAGAGAATGACTAGCCCAAGGCCACCCAGCTGGTTTCATGCCTAAGGCGGGACTAGAACTCACGGTCTCCTGGTTTCTAGCCTAGTGCCTTAAAGACTACACCAAACTGGCTCTCTGATGGCTAATACTGGAAAGGTTAGAATTAGGTTAGGGCTAATATTGGAAACTTATTTTAGCACTAAGGAACATCCCCCAGGCTCATACATCCCACCTTTTGATGCTACTGTTGCTTCTGCCACCGAAACTAACAAATGTGTTATTATGTCCAGATTTGGGGATGTGTAATGTTAAAATTACAATCTGTCAACAAGTGATGATCCTTTACCACTGTCTACTCCTGACATGGTTGAGCAAGCCATAATTTCAACTCAACAGATTCCCCACAGTTTTTCTCATAAAGAGAAATTTGTTTCAAAGCAAGCATGAACAATTTGATTGCATCAGAAGACCAAGGTTTACTGAGGCTCGCTGCCATAACATTAAAACACAATAGAGTATTATATATAAAAAGACTCATAGAGTCAATTATGTTGTGTTCCCACAAGGAATAAAGACTCGTACCTTGTTTTTAATTTTTTTTTATGAGTTGGCACAGCCTTTCTTCTGACTGTTGTTAATCTTGAATGACCCCTTACACTACACAAAATAATGCCAGTCCCTAACAAAGAATAACTAGGGAGAAATTGGCTAGTTGTTGCCATAAAAATTCATTTTTGTACAATGGTGATTCTTGACAATAAAGCAGGAAAGGACACCTTTTCTTTAAATCTATGTTTCAAAAAAAAAAAAAAAGAATAAAAACTTCATAATCTGGATTATTTTTCTGCAGACAAAAAATACAACATTTACCAGAAGGATGTAGGGATAACCACAGTGGATTAACATAAATGGGAATCTAATGCCTTCTGATGACTGGAAATTAGCAACCACCATTGACATTAGTATAAGGAAATAAGTGAGCTTTCTTAAAAAAGTAGCACGGAGTGAGAAAGTACCACACTCGACAAGAACAAAATAGCTACACATTTCTTGGGACAGCTTTGGCCAAATACTGTAATATTGACTTTGCATGACTGCCCACCTGCCCTTTGCTAAACAAGTGGCAAGGGAAAATAGGGTGTGTTGGATGGCTATATGCCAGTATGCATTTTATTCAAAAGTGCAATCTGATCTGAGGCATCAAAAGGAATTTTGTAAAAGACCATGACGGTTCTTAAGGGGAGAACTTCACTTGTTATGAGGATGTAGATCCTGTAACTCTGTTGGTAACTAAATAGGACCTTAGCTCCAACACGGAAGCTTGTTGATGAGGGGAAATGTGGCATCTAAAGAACATCTAAGTGCAGTTCAAACATCTGGACATGCATGACTGGGAATTATGTGGCTTGAGGACATCACAAGGCATAAGTGCAAACCTAAGATGTTTTAGAAAAGGCCAGCCCATTTACTCATCTAAGCCTGCAGCAGAGGGCCTGTTGAAAACATTAACACAAGCATGGCAGAATCCTTCCTGGGAGCTCTACTCTCCCAGGAAGGATTATGCCATGAGGATTCTTCATGAGCACTGAAGATGTTATCTAGCCGGGTAACGAAACGTTTGCAAGAAAACAACCAAGCTCAGGGAACCCAAGGACTCCACAGTTCATCCCTGAGCTACACACATTCACTTCTAAAAAAGAAAGTTTCTCTGTAAAGCCATTTCCGGTCTGAAGGGCCCCCCCCCCCCCCACTGAAAGAGGACAGGGGCTTTACAGAGTTATAGAATATCCATCCTGAAGAGCCATTGGTTACAATCCAAAATATATTGCCTAATTTAAGTCTCAATACAGTGTTTAACAATAATATTAAATTATTTAATGAGTGACAGATTCATCCAAACTGAACTTTTATATGGAAATATAAATTTTAGATTCTTAAAACATATGAGCCTGGTGAAATATACACTTCTAAGAATTCTGAACTATCATTTACAACACAAAAAATACAAATAAAATGTAGATGTTAGGAGATATGTGCATAAAATTACATGCACTAAGTAGATACAAGCATATCTGTACGGCCACCTATTTCAAGCAGAAATTATTCCTCTAGTTCATTCATCCCATATGGGGATGCTGAAAATAGCCCCTTATGAGATGACAGGGTGGGGCTAGAGGGGGTATGTCCTAGGACTATGGAACAGTTTACTTCCAGATATCCAAATCTTTTGTGGGCAGCCTACCTCCAGAGATTTACCAGATTTTTGAAGGGCAGTTAAGACATAGCTTTTCCATAGAGCTTTTCATTGATGAAATGCTAGGGGAGTTGCTTACTGAATGCTAATTGGGGGAGAGGGTGAATTTTGTAAATGTCAAGGACTTTGTACATCATTTTGTAGACCACTAAATTTTTTTCTGGAGTGGGCAGTATAGAAATGCTGCAAATAACTAACTAACTAACTAACTAACTAACTAAACTCTCCAAAGCCTGGAAATCAGTGCTCTTAACAATAACATTCAGGGGCTTCTGTTCACATTTAAAGAAAAAGTTATTCTATCTGCTGCCAAACCCAACCAAACAATCACAGAAAGGGAAAAACAAACTGTGTGCAAACTTATTCATCATGCTCTCTGACTCCAGGTCAGTGATGAAAACTTCTGTTTATTTTATTCAAGTGTATTGATGTTTCAGGAAATGGGAAATCTATGACTTCCCTCTGGACACATTACTGAATTACCAATTTGAAGGTCATTGGTTTTCAGCTTCTTTTATACACACAAAGAAATTAAATTGGATAAAACATGGCCTCATTGGAGTTATTTTGACAGTCACTTAGAACTGATGTTAAACCTCATGAAAACCATAATCATCATGTACAGCTCCTAATCTGCCAAATGTAACACAATCTATTTCACATGGTTGTGGGAAGATGAGTACATTCATAATTTATCTTGAACCAGGTATGGTTTCACTTGAAAGGATGTTGCCTGTTAAAGACAAAGGCCATATTTAGAGAAATTTAGAGAGGATAAGAATATTAGCCATACATCATTTGGAAGCAATTATTTGCCTTTATAGGTTGTTTGTGAGCTTCCTATATGTCTCAGTTTGGCTATTGTGCAGCATGAGATGTCAGATTAGATGGATCCTTGGTCTTGGAGGATGATCAATCAGAAAGAAAGCTGAAGAATATGAATATGTAGATTGACAAGCAGTTGGCATCTATTTTCTGCCAGCCTCTAAGAGGTCATTCTGAGGGAACCATGATTATTTTGTCCATAGAAATGAAATGTCCTTGTTGTTATGTGGGGCTTATACAATTGCTGAGATCCGTATATTTTCTCTCTTCCTGGAGAGTTGTAAGCAGATGGTATTTTAAAAAAAATCTCTGCTGAATCCCCCATCTCCTTAGAGTCGACTTAAAGATTTCTGAAGCCTTAAGTCAGGACCTAAGAAATAAATGGAAAAGGTAATTTTTCTTTATTTATTTTAAAAAATTAAACCTGACCTGTGCAACCAAAAACCTCCATTTGAGGGGAAGAAGAAGGAAACAGGGGTGAGACAGGATGTCTTTGCAAAAGACAGAGCAGGCATGCACAATATGGTGGCCATGGCATTTTTTTCATGGGAGAACACTGTGTGGCTGAAGCATTTTCCCAGATAAAAATTGTGGCCATCATTTTCTTCCTGCTGCTGCCTGCCTCTTGGACACACATAAAGTGATCAGTCATCGTGAACACAAATGTCCCCTGGGGATGGGACACTTATGAATGTCAGCTGACAAAATCTGCTCTTTATATTCTACTTTATAAAAATTGCTATGGATACAGCTGGCTGCTTTCGATTTAAACTTTTTTTTTTTTTTTTTGCTGTTAGTCTCTTACAGAAGCCCATCAAGTTCTTCACAGAAGACAGCTTGAAAAACCCTACAACAGAGGACCAACCATAGGAAAGGGTTGCTGTCCTCAGATCTTACTTGCATGCTTCCCACAAGAATTTGGTTGGACTGTTCAGTACGGAAAACAGAATGTTGGACAAGATGGTAGGGGTGTAAAATAATTTTGTTCAGTTAGCAAACCAACTAATTCTGCTCTTTGTAGAATGTGGTTATGTTTTGGAAGGCAGACATCTTTCCACCTAGTCTGCTAAGACACGATGTATTCTCTTCTGTTTGAGAAATAACTTGATTATTAATTAAAGTTGCCTTCTATTTCACATTAAATATATGCAACTGGCAAACCCATATATCATCAACTTCTCCAAGCCATTACTTCCACAGTAACTGCCAAGGATGCTGAAAAGTATGCGACACCCACATTGCTAACCATGAGATTTCCTTGGGCCAGATACCAGCAACATATCTTTGATACCACTGCTATAAGTGACTTCCAGGTAGGGCTAGTCCTTGCTTAATGACCACAATAAGGACTGGAAAATTCATCATTAAGCAGGGCAGTTGTTAAGCGAGGCATCACATGACCGCACCTAATTTTACATTTTTTTTGCAGTGGTTGGTAAGCAAATCACCATGCTCATTATGTAAATTGTGTGGATCCCCATTGATTTTGCTTGCCAGAAGCCGACTGGGAAGATTGCAAATGACAATCACGTGACCCTGGAATGCTACAACCATCGTAAGTGTGAGCTGGTTGTCAAGCGCCCAGATTGTGATGATGTGACTGTGGGGGTGCTGCAACGTTCATAAGTGCAAGGACCAGTTGTAAGTTACTTTTTTCAGCACCGTCTTAACTTTGAATGGTTGCTAAACAAATGGTTGTTAAACAAGGATTACCTGTAGTTTTTTAATGCTCAGCTACAACTCCTATCACTTCTCTAACCAGACTGAAGCTATTCTGAACAAAGGGGGACAGAATGAAGAATATACTGAGCAGACAGCCAATGGACTATACTTATCTTACCCAAAGGTTCAAATAGCTATGGCCTTATTTTTTTATTCAAAACTGGAAGTGCAAGCTAAATTTAAAAACTGAAGGATGTTTTATTTTGCTTTGAATTACAGTATCTTAAAAGAGTTTTGTGTACCTCACAATTTCATATACAAAAAATATGCATGTTATTTAATCAAACTAAAGGCAACTACTTACTTGCAAAATGATGAGATATGCAAAATGAGATATGCACCATTTGCAAGCCCTTGAAATAATTGAGAATGCAGGTAAGTCATAGGAAGCACCTATGGTGAAGACTCATAAACAAACAAATCCTTTGGTAGACAGCATGTTGAGAGTTTCACTCTACCTCACTGAAAGCATGACTTGCTAGCCAATGAAAAGGAACATACAGGGATTTGGAGTTCCTTGTGGGTTTTTTTAAAATCTGCATTGTCATCCTAAACAAGAGTTATGCAGGCAAAAGAAAACAAAGTGTAGATATTGGGTTACTCACATGGTCAATTTCACAAATCTACCTTAGGGATATATGAACTACACCATGTTTTTTTTATATATATATAACAATGCAGCATTAATCTAAACTACAGAGATGGCAATTAATCTTCTTGGGCACATCACCAAGAACAATTCTTTCTCAGTTTTTCCCACAGATTGATCATTTCAGGTATCTGCAAACCTCAGAGGTTTCACTTAATGAAAATTTTCCAAAGTTCAGTTCCTTAACAAAAGCTCAAGATCTACTGTTTAGCTTAGACATTTCATGCTAACATTAGTTGTCTATAATTTGCAAATTTCAGGAATGGGAACTGAGTACATATGATTAAAACTAAAAAGGAATAGTGTTATTTCTTCCCGTGTGAACATCAGGAAACTTCACCTGCCTACAACTACAAACTTAGCGTAATTTACAATTAGATAACAAGACAGGACTAATGATTTTGGCAGGAAGACAGTTTCAAGCCTAACTTTGCTGCCTCGAGGTCATCTTCTGCCCTCAAAGGTTATTAGAATCTAAAATAGGATCTCAGATGGTATAAATAGTGGCTATGAGTAGACACTATAATTTCTTGAGGCCCCAGTTCAAATCTAAAGTTGCAGCATATTGTCTGGCAGAGATGTACATGCCTGGTGACCTACTAGATGGATGAGATTCTTAAATAGATGCAAATGCAAAATGCAGCTTTTAAAATATGTCCAGTCCAGTGATCAATGCCTAAAGAGAAGGCCTTTTAGTTGTGGTAGTCCGTCTATTGCAGGAAACGCTGGAGAAAAAGCCAATACATTTAAAGAAGCTGGAGGTACTGTAAGCAAGCCCAACTTCTTAAGTTAAAGAAGGACCCAAGGGATCCCTCAATTGTCACACAAAGTATAGTAAATAAATGCAGCCTTCATCTGTTTTCACCATGTTTTTCTCCCACTGGAAAGGTTGAATGTTAGCTAGACTTAATTCTAGCTTACAGTTAACTTGCCATATATATACACCCATATTTTTTCCAGTGGCAGCATTCATTTTAATATGTGATACGACAAAATTTCATTTGATCCCTAACTGCACTGCTTCCCACTGGTTTCTTTGTGTCTCTGATCATCCTTTCCTCTCAAAGTTCACCCAGTCCATCCATGCGTGGTCTCATATCTCCTTGAGGCTTCTTCACTGCTGCAGCAGCTCTTTTTTACGTTCAGTATTCCCTCCAAACTAGCTCTCAACAGACTGGCAGCACAACTTTAGAAGCAGCTGTCCAATTCCTGCTGAATAACTCCATTTAGATTTTTATGTGCAAAGTACCTCAGCTAGTACCTTCTCCCCTCAATACCATCTTCCCTTCAGATGACTGATACTTGCACTAAGTGCAGAATAAAAATTACAGTATCAGCTGAGGCTGTGGTTTATACAGAATTAATCTTTACTGACATAAACCATTAACCCTCCATATAACTCCTTTATTATTTTTAAAATTAAATCCTATTAGCTCTTCAATGGTTGATAAAAAAAAGTCTTATGGAATTAATTTTTTGGTAGAAAAAATGTGATATGTTTGCTTTTGCCCTTTTAATCAGGGCTAATGTTGTACATACAGCATATAATAATTTGTGTTCTGTCAATTTAAAGTCTTGTTTTAATTTGTTTCTGTAAGCTCCTTTGGAAAAAAGTATTTTGAAAGACAGGATGGAAATGTCTCAGACATTTAGACACACATACAGACATGCAAATCTCTGGACTCTCTAAAGCAGAGGAGGGTTCTCATAAAAAAGATATTCTTCTAATGTAAAACTGTTGGTTTCTCTGGCTCACTTCTGCCTACCTCCTGCAATGGCTCTCTTTTCCAGTCCCTGCCTAGGGATATCATTGGGACTATTTCCATACAAAGCATATCCTTTGCAACTAAGTCAAGCTCTACACCTATATTGCTATATTGTCAAAATAAATAGGAGAAACAATCACAACAGCTACCACCCAAAAATGCATTGTGACTAAAAAAAAGTCTTGAGTTCCCAAATTAACAACAACAATCTCTCCAGGTTTTGATTATTCGCGGAAAGTGAGAGCTTAAAGCATTCGTGCCACCTCTTTAATCCCCAAACTCAAGCACAATTCCAACTTTGGGGACAGCAGGTTTTTGAAATTTCTCTCAAAGATCTTTCCAAGTTACTGTTATTGTAAAACATTGAATCTGAAAAGCGAATATGGCCTGGCATATGCAAACCATGTAATCCACAAGTGAACTAGCTGTTCTAATGAAAGAGAAAACAATGTACCTGAATCAAGCCATATACACAGTTTCATGGATAGATCTTACAATAGAGGGTAGTTAGGATTTTTGCTCCCAGACAGCAGTTTCAAAAATATTCATGTATATGAACTAAGTAGCCTTGGATGTAACTGGCAGCAACTCCCATTTCTGCGCTTATAAGATGCCGTTCTGACTCTGAGCAGAGGAGGCTGTAGTAGGAAGCAAGGAAGTTAAATCTGGCCTATTTTATCCAGGGATCTGAGCTTACCAGAGGACTTGAATGGGTTCCAATCTCTCCAACTCTATGAGCTCAGCATCTGAGCTCTGCTGATCCAGTTCCTGATCTTGAACCAACACCTTAGCCTCCAAGTTAGTTTTTCCCAACATGAGTATCTCTAAAGGAGTGGACTATTTCCCAGAATTCCAAGCCAGCATGCCATTTAGGAATTTGGTCCACAGAAACAGAGAGGTCCAGGTTGGAGAAGGCTGCTTTAAGTCCTCAGGAGCATCTTCACCGCTACTATTTTTGATTTATAGAAATGCAGCCAATGAATGCACAGACAGAAGGCAGAGGGGAAGTAATGAACCTGAAACTTGGCAAAATGAAGTGTTTGACAAACTGCCTAAAACTATACAATGCATTAGTCTTAAATCCCACATGCAGAGGAAGAAGCTACAGAATTTAGGCGTAATGAGAAATGTAACATTTTTGAAAATTCTGAAACAATGGAAAAAATCTGTTTTTAGCAAAACAGAAATATAAATACACGAACACGCACAGACACACACTCCTTTTTTTAAATCACCACTACAGATTTAAATACATGAATCCGGCTGCTACTGTCTTCCTTGTGCTTTAAGGCCTACTGAAGAACAGGAACTGATCTCCAGATTAAAACTCGACAAGAGAAGACAAGCCCATGAATATGGTATGGCTCAGACCTCCCTTCTTTTGAGAACAATATAAGTTGATGCTCCCTAGAGGAAGAAAGGCATTTTTCCTTGCATTTGAGAGTTGCACTGGATTTGCTATTCCTTTGTGTACAACAAGTATAATAAGCTGATACTGTAAATAAATTTACGTAAAAGCCTATTACACAGATTTTAGAAATCATTTAGGGAAGTAACAGTGGGTAGCAATATAGGGATACTTTTCAATATACCATTTTATGTATAATTTAAAAATGAAATATAGTATTTCCTAATATTTTTTAAAAATTCTCTTTTAAAGGCAACAACAACAAAAAAGAGTTTTTTCCCCTCATGTTTTCCTCCTGTACCTTAGCTTCTTTTGGTGCAATGTCTGAGAAACTGGTTCATTTGCTAAGATATTTTTACACAATTATATGGTCCAAAAACCTAATATTTCCCATAACAGATTGTATTTACCTGTCTAAACAGGATAATCAAGCTGTATCCTTGAAGTGCTTCTGTGTAAGTGATTAATATGAAATCTTACAAAAATACAATCTACTTCATTGTTATATTAAACGAGAGAGGAGATGAAGTATATTTCACAGCATTTGTATCAGCAGCTAGAAAGCTAACATTTCATACACAAACTAAAGGAACCATGATTTCTAGAATGGTTGAAACTGGGATTGTTTTTATATAGGACACTCCATTTAAATGAGAATGAGATATTTATAGAAAACCATCCAGACTGACTCCTTATTAGGATTCATATATTAAAGCATTATGTGACCAATCATTTGAAGGACACATCTCAAGCACTGGTTGGTTTGGTTATTCTGAATTTCAACTACCCTCTAGAATTATACATATAATTATTTGGAAAATATTTTCTAATTTTTGATTAGTTGACAGACTCATGATCTTGCCATGCTAGGTTTCAGGACCTCCATACATAATGCTTTACAATGTTATCCTTCCAAATTAATTTCTAATAAGTTTTCAATAGCCAGATATATGTTTCATTTGATTTTAAAATTAACTGAATATCTCTGGATTTATCTGCTCTTTCTGTAACAAATACATCTAACTGGAAACTGAAATCCATGCAATTATTTTGCCTCCTTGAGACTGATATTAGTCATATGCTGAGTCATCATATTGCTATGTTTGTTAAGAGGTGTAATGGAAGTTCAAGAAGCACACTTAATTTTCTCAAGTACAGGTACATATAATTATCAAGGAATTATGAATAATCATGTGAATTGTACCAACAACTTTCTCAGAAACATACAAAAGGCTTGCAGCCTATCTCACTCATAGTGTAGATGCCAGTTCTACTTATTTATTCCATGCATATTTGAGTTAACCGTGGGTGGATTTCACATAGTGAGAAAGAACAAAAGCTGAATTTCTATATTAACATTATAACAGCTATGGTGGCACTAGTAGGCAGTAGTCTATATGAACACAACCAAAGGCTCATCACTCTTCATTGCCATCTATCAGACATATCCTAAAATTATTTCCCTAAAACTTTTTAGGGATTTAAAAAAAAACAAAAAACCCCAAGGGTATTGGTATATTTAAACAGAAATATCCCAACAGAAATTCATTATACTATAGTGACATTTGGAAATCCTAAATGATCCTCACTATGGTGCAAAACATGAAAATAGAGCCTTTACAGGGTCTTACATGACACATGGCAGAAATATCAGACAATGTAAATGCACCTTAAGTGGATTACATCCATATAACAAAATCTGCACAACAGGTTTAGCTGCCTAGCAACCTACACAATAGATGGTTGAATAAAACGGATTACAAGCCATTGATTAGCCCCAGACAAATATACGGCAGACCAACCAGTCAAGTTAATTTTCACTCTAAATCACAAATGACACATCTTGGCCCTCTGGCCATTATTATAAGAGAAATTTAGGCTGCTGTCTGTACAGATTGGTGACTGGAAAGTTGTCATAGCATAGTTTGTCAATGGCATCTAAGTATAATAGCAACTCCAGAGATGTTCTTCCAAGAAGAAAATAATCCATTTGCCATGATGAGATGAACACACTCAAGATGAACACAACTTGTAGTGCTGTGAGGTGTCTATATAGTATCCATTTTATCCTATATTTACCTGCCACTTTGTTGGTTAAAATGTCAAATGTGCCCACTGGCTTCAAAGGGATACCTATGTGGAAAAAGTTGAACATTTCTTCTAATAGTTTCTAGTTGCCATCTTTTTTCCTCCCAAAATTCCAGAAGTCAACTTGGACACTGAGAAAAAGATTAATGTACATTCAACGCCATTTTTTGTTATTTTATCCACAATATAACAAAAGGACTAGGGACACTGTGGGTACATAAAAATTATAGCTGGAAGCTGCTTGGCAGAAGACAACCAAAATGTTTGAGGAATGGTTCATTTTTTAAAAATCCATGCATTCATTTTTTTAAAATTAAGGAGTGATCAGGGCAAACTTCAGCACTAATCCTTGAGGTGCTGGACTGTGGCTTTTGCCTAGGAGGTCAGGTACTGATGCTGGCATTGGCCCCTATTTTTTTAATAGTAATTTTATTAAAAATTACAATTACAACAATAAAAACTAATACAAGCTAAAAAAAACAATAAAAAGAAAAACAGAAGGTACAGAAAAGGAAAAAAAATAGAGAAATAGAAAAGGAAGAAAAGAAGAACATAGTAAAGAAAAAGAAAATAAATATATAAAGAAATGACTTCCCCCTTTATAACAATAAGTACAAACAATTTTAGTAACTTATCACTTTCTCTTAAAATACAACAAATGATCTCTTATTCCCATATCCCATCTGTTACCTATAAACAAATCCTTAAAGATGGGCGGTATATATAAATTTGAAAATAAATAAAATAAATAAATAAAGCTTCATCATTTCAGTCGTGATGCTGGCAAAAGTCCATTAAGGGTTACCAGAGATAAGAACATACCTATTTTAACCTTGATCGAATACCAACTTTATGTTCCTTCCTTTTACTTCTAACAATCTTGATTTTTAGTTCCTTCAAATTATGTCCTAGAATTTAACTTCTTTTTCATTTTTCCTTTGTTCCTTCTCACAAAATTCTTCAAAGCTTTAACAAGCCTCTTTTGTAAATCTAATATAGGAAAATTATCCAGGTCATTCTCTTGGTTTGTTATTTGTATATCCCTTTTAATTATTAACACATCAGCCAGTTTCTTTTATATGTCCAGTGTAATATCTTTTTCCATGTCATTCTTGTAGCCTGTCATTTTTAAATCCACTTTCAAATCAGTCTCAATTTTGTTAGGTAAAACTTGTTCCTCTTTCATAACTTCTTTTAAACACAGTCTATCTATAGAGGCAGACATTCTTAAAATTAACCTCTGGCTCCATTGTTCAAAAATATCCTTCAACATGTCCAATGTTAAAATATTTTGCTTTATTCTGTTGAGTTTAAGTGTTGTTCTCCTTCAGTTATGATCTTTAGTTCCTTCTAGTTCCCTCTAGTGTCCAATTTTTAAAGTCTTATTTTATGTTTTTTTAAAAGAATTCAAAACGAAAGCATTTTCCCAAGGGAAGGATTCTTTATAATTCCAAAATCTTATTTCAAATTTATCTGGACCCTTAGTCTGTTTGTAGCTTTCTAAAATCAAAAATTTAATCACCCTTTTGCTGTTTATTCAAAAAAAAATATTTTTTTTTAAAGTTCTTAAACTTGTATTAAAACTTCTTTCGCTTAGGATTGAAGGAAACTCTCCTGGTATTGTAAAACTTGCCGATCCAAAGGTTCCTAATAGCCAAAAAACAGTTAACAAGCTATTTTTGAAAGTGATTAGAAAAGGAAGTATGTGAACCCAGTGTCCGTTCAAAGGTGCAGACTATGGTTTGAGCAAGATAGCTATTCCCTCGTCTCCCAGAGCTCTAAACCTGCCTCTTTGTAAGGAGCAACAGTCTGGAGCACTTGTGGGCAATCCTGAGTCCTCTCTTTGGCCCGAGAGGAATTATCCAACAGCCAGTCTCCTCGCCGGCTCTTCATTCTGCTGCAGTGGTCGGCTCCGCTTTTTGTGCGGCTTACTTCAGTCCATCACTTCTTCCCTGGAAGTCTGGTATTGACCCCTATTTTTAGTGGCTACTGTTAGTGCATGGTGGACATCTTAAAGCCCCTAGACTGTATGTTACATTTGTTCTTTTTTGTTTCTGGGACCTCCCTCTAATCTCATGGCTGAAATTGGTACCACTGTTCTCTATAATTTTGAAGCAGAAAAAAACTACTGTATGGGGCCTGCAATGGGATTAATATTGTTAAACAAATGCACCACAAAACTCTACTGAAAATACAAGGGAAAAAAGATGATTCCGTCCTTGAGTAAAAAAGTGACATGACTCTGCTTGCTTAGCATTGTCAACCTGAGACCTTCACACTCAAGGACAGCCATGGCCCCTGGATGCCAAACCTAGTCTACCCCTGGTTTTGTATGTGTACAATAGTTAGGACTGTGATGTGGAAAGCTTCCAATTCAGATATGACACCAGTCATTATTTCACTAGATCAGGGGTTCTCAAAGTACGGCCTGCAGGCCGGATATGGCCCGCCAGGGTCATTTATCCAACCCGCCCGCCTGATTGGCTGCCGCTGCTGTCTGTCAGAAGCGGAAGTGTCGGGGTTGTGTTGGGAGCTGCAGGCGATGCACAAGGAGGGAGATTGCAGAGCCAGACTATTCTACATGACAGGTATGCCAGGTCCGGCGGCTCTCCTCTCCTCATACTCCGCGGGAGGGATCCTCTGTGCAGGGTGATCGGTGGGGTCCAGGGACTATTACTATAGTCCGGCCCCCCAACATTCTGAGGGACCATGAACTGGCCCCCTGTTTAAAAGGTTTGAGGACCCCTGCACTAGATAGTCAAGCCACAATATCTCAAAACTGCTAGTAAGCATTACATTCTGCAGAATAATAATCTGCTTTACAAGACTGTAGCAAAGATTATCTGAGTTCATATATGTAAAGCAACAGAAAGACTGCTACAGCTGTATAAACTATTAAGTATTATACTTTTTCGGGAGAATATTACTGCATCTACTACAAGTTAGAGATGTAGATTGAAAATCTGAAAGGCAAATTTCAAACATTCTAATTAAGGAATTCTTTCTACAATAAACTCAGTAACAGAATTTCACTATGCTCAGCACAGTACTCAATTCCTTACATGCTTTTGTGACATTCCTTTGCCTGCAGTTCAGAAAAGGGATTTCACACCGAAAATTTTAGCAGGGAATCTAAATTGAAAAACAGAACAGAAATCCAGAAATTACAGCTATTATTGTTTTTTCAGACCTGGGACTTGAGAATCAGGGGAAAAAAAATCAGTCTATTTAACTGTTTATATTATTAGAATATTATTTTGATCTGGAAGCTTTTAAAACAGATTCTAATGGATTTTTAAAAATAAAACATCTAAATTCACATTTGCATTGCCATGTCCTCATTGAGCCTCTCAATACTCTTTCCCCAGATTTGCACAGCCCTAAGCTGGTAGTGGGCAATTCATGGTCCCCCTCCAATCTCCATAAGCACCCCCAAAATAAAGCTATGAATGTTATGGCAAACAAGTCTGATTTTCAGCTCTATATTTTTTAGCAATTTTCATCAAAACACATTTCCAGCTATAAAATCCTGAAACACGCCATAAAATTGTTGAAGAGCGGAATAATTTCAACCCCATCCACTTGGTGGAGACCATCCTGCTGTGGCCCTCTGGGAGTCAAAATATATATTTTTAAAAAGCATGAGCTCAGCCAAGTTTTACAGTATCCCATTTTTTCAAATACAGCAATTTGCAGATTTTTAATATTAGCCTGTCTCTGTTTGATCCTTAAGTCCTTGGCACCTGGAATCCCCTAGAAGCAGAACATTCAAATCTACACTCAAAAGAAACCAGGATGAAATGCTTGCATTTCTATTATACCAGGGCTTCAAAGTGACATTTTGCCAGCCATCATAAAAGTGACGTTTATTTTGAACATTCAGTTTGCTTAGAATGCCATCCGTATCAATATTTCTACAAAGTTATATAACAAATTCAAAGGGGGAAAGAAATAGAAAAGAAGCATCAAAAGATTTTCTTTTTTATATCTTTAGTGCCACCTTCTGGCATTTCAGGAGCAATACAATATAGTTATTTTTATATTCAAATCTGTTAGATGTAATTAATTTTTATAGGAGTTTACAGTAGAGAATTAGGTGGTAGACTGTGGAATCACTGAAATACTTTTATAAATATGGTTTAGAAAAACGAGTTTTCAATAGCTAATTATTTATTTTGTATCTAAGTGCAAAAAAGCCCAACAAAGAAAGTAAGTTCTACTTAAAATTTCACAAAATAGACAAATGAGAACAACCTTCTGTGAAACACAACTTTGGGAGAGCCTTAAGAATCCAACCCTCCCTGGGAATGGGTGAATTACTCTTCCACCAATCGCCATCATATGTCAGACAGAGACTCTTAAGCCTCATGCAAGATACATGAAAGCCATAATTCTGTTCCGTTTCAGTTCTCTGTTTATGAAATTTTAAAAAATGAGAATGCAACTTTGCACTTAATTATATATTCTAAAGGTTTCACTTAAAATGTCTGCATTTCAAAACTTGTCTTTCCAGACATCTAACCCCCCCCCCCCCCCAATATATTTGGACAACTGTAAACGTTAAAGGAGAATTAAGTTATTATCTGCATGACAGTCCAGGTGGTAGGCATCATTCAGCTCATGGTAGCCTTCAAACACCTTGACCAGTAGTTACGTTCGGGATAGATCTAGTTAGTTTACCTTGGTCTGGAAGCAGCAGTAGAGCTGTGTTAAATAAGGATGCTTTCGTGCTAATGCCAGAATCCGTTTCTCTGTCATTGTACAGTCCACATCATCATCTTGAAGAATGACATCTTTCTTTAAGACTTTCACAGCATATACTTCATCTTTACCTTTGAGTTCCGCCAGCATGACCTAGAATGAAGGACAATGTTTCATTTATAAAATGCATTGCATACATATTTTAAAAGTTACACTAGTTCAATAGACAACTGGGGGGAAAATGAACAAGCAATCACAGGCAGTCTTAAAGCAAAATATTTTACAAGGGTCCTATGTACAATATCTGCTTGTCTGCCTACCTACAGACAAATCTGAGAACACTTACAAGGTTTAAAATATCACTTAAAATTTTAAGATATAGTTTGACTTAGAACTGTAAGCCATGGTATGAAAAGGTAAGGAGCATCAGCTCCAACTGAAAAATCAACTTTTCTTGAAAGATACACAGCCAAATTCAGTACTCTTCATAGAGTTTAGTATACACATGAACAAGCAACCCCATTTATTGTCAGGGCGGCTCTGTATAATCTAACATGAAGACATGTAGAAATTCTTGTGTATGCTGTACCATGAAGAAATTCTTTGTACATGTTCAAACAACTTCTGGGCAGCTGGTATAGGTGAGAGTATATTTGTAATCAGTAACAATCTGCACATACACATACTTGGGGTGGAGGGTTTCCATTGCTATTAACACATTCTTCTTTAAATAAGTAAATGGAGGACTCCTACAATCCTAACTTTGAGCAACTGTAAAGCAAGATGGCAAAAAAACAAAAACAAAACAGATTATATTTGTATCTTTAGTAGCCCCTTCTTATAAGCCAGCAGGGAAAAGACACACAGGGGTACACATATGCATTTGTAATTCAGGATCCCTGGCACTGAGTACAAAACCAAGGATAGACACGATGATTCTAGCCTGAACCTGACTGACAAATTTCTGGTTTCAGTTCCATCAGAGGTCTCTCCAAGTAAATAAAGGCACATCAGGTCTATAAGATCTTGCAGCTAAGCCAAATAGTGAGCCTGCTCAATCTGTTCTTGTAAGCAGAAGCAGCAAACTGTGGGCCCTTTGCCAACATGGTTCAACATTACTCTGTCTTCCCTTTATCACCCCAAGTCTTTCTGCTTCTGGCTGTATGATCCTTGCCCACTTGTCAATGAACGGACTCTGAGGTAGGCCAGGATATGATATGGATTTTATCCTCAGTAAGTTTGAGTCAAATAGTTTGCATAGTCCTTGTACCCTGCATACTCAGTCTGTGAATGCAATTATAACTGGAATAATCAAACTGGATGTTGGCCAAATAAACTGAGGAGATCTCTGTAGATTGCAAAGTCATTGTATGATGATGTCACAAATAGACCATTAATTGATTTAAGTCCCATGGATCACATCAACACAAAGCAATTGCAAATAAATTTATTTGGCATGCAGTAAATAGTGTTATTTATTTATAAATTAATCATGTATAGTTAAAACCATATCACTAGCCACATATGAGGTCACCAAATACATTGATAGGCATATAAATTAGTCTTTACATTTATACTTTGCAATACAGATGAGGATGTCATCTGAACTAACTCCATGTTCACTATGGCCCTGGTTTTTGCTGCAGATAAGGGCCAGGATCAAGGCTCAGCAAGACTGGACACTTAACAAGAGCCTAAAGACTCCTCTTTACCATAGCAACTTGCCTGTCCACTCAGGCATGATTGTTGGTGGCATGAAGGAACATTGTAATATGAAACTTATTGCTGGAACCCAGCAATAGTAGTAGGAATGATAATGAGGAGGAAGTGGAACAGCAGCAGTTTGTTATTTATATGTACTGTATGTATGTATGTATGTATGTATGTAGGTAGGTAGGTAGGTAGGTATATAATGTCTTACCCTAAAGAACATGGATGCAGCATTGCACAGATACACTAATGGTTGCAGTAGCTGAACAAGCAGCTTTCTCCAATCCACTGTTTTCTAGTGGGACTACAAATACCAGACTAGGACGCAACTGCAGGGAAGCCTTGGAATTGTAGCCAGAAATATATAAAGGAAGTAAGTCTGGGAAATGTTCGAAGATATTTGCACACACAATTTAAGGAACCATGGCAAAGTTGGATTTCTTTTTTTAAGAAAGTAAAATGTATAGGTCCCAATGAAGATTTCTGGCACATGTCTCTTGAGGTTTGGAATTGTAGGTATCCCTGGGTATGTTATTACTTTAAATTTCAAAAGACTTCCTTGCTGAAGAAATACAACTTGAACCTACAACTTTATAGAAACTAAGATTTGTCATTACCTTTTTGACTATTCTGTAACTCCATTATATGGTGTAGTGGTAGGAGGCAGAACAAATGCAGTCTAATATTTACATGCCATGTTGAGTTTGCATGGCTGACAAGTTGAAAAAATAAGCAAAAAAATATTTGATTTGCAAGATCAGAAAAAGCAAACAGGAATCACCTACACAGAGAATAAATGTCAATCACCTGACAAGGCACTTTCTGCAGTTAGGCTCCTTGACAAATATAATTTAGCATTTCAATCAGTAGTTATGCATTCAACTCACAAAATAATTTAATACTGAGTTTTTTTAAAAAAAATCAAACTTTGAAATGAGAAACATTTCTGCCACAGGACTTGTAGAAATACACAGTTCTCTGTTCTTGCTATAGTTCTTTTCAGTACATAGATGGCACTTATTCTTTTAGGAAAACAAGTAAAACAATACATGACAGATTATCATTTGTGTAGAGATATCCAGCAACTGAACAGAATGTATACTGTGGTCTTCTGCAACTACACCTCCAACATCAGCTTTTCTCAAATTACTTGCTTCCAGACGTATTGGCTTATGATTCTCAGCAAGATCAGAAATTCTGAGAGTTGTAGACATACATACCTAGAAGGCATCAGTTGACAAAGAGTTTCTTACATTATCCATTGATTCAAACTGGCCCACAAGGCAGCAGCATTTGAAAGAGCACTGGAGTCAGGAGGATCTGACAAGAATCCATCATACCTAACAGTTTTATATCATACACCACTCAGTGGGTCAGCAGGTTTGTCTGTGCAACTAGGTTTCTAGAATCAATGCACAAAGTATATTTGTACTGTGTAGGTGGGATGGAATGATTTAGCAAACAGAAACCAAATTCAAATCCCAATTTACTTGTAAGATTCATACAATGGCCAGGATTGGTCTCCTGGTAAGGAAGACTGCATGTCTTTACACATGACCCCTCAAAGTATTTCCAGATCCCAAAATCATGGAAACAGATATCAATGCAGGCTGAGATATAGAGTGCTATGAATTTCCTATAAACTTTCAGGCATGTATTTAGTCTTATCATCCTGTTGGATCCTTCCTTCCATTCATTTTTCTTTTCTCTCCTATTTTTAAAAAAATATTTATAATCTGCCTCAATCCCTAGAGATTCTGGGAAATATACTTCAAGGGCAAAAAGCAAAAACAAACAAGGAAAAAACAATATAGGAATAAAATCAAAACATAAATCAAGACCAATGACCTGTAGCAATTAATCAGCTGCCAAAGGCTCACTGGCATAAAATGGATTTAACTGATTTTCAGAATGTCAGCAAAGTAAGGGCCTCAAGTATCTCTGGGAGGAGAATGTTCCCAAGGATAGGGTCCCCCACAAAGAAGACTTATTGTCTTGTCCTTATCCCATGTACTTCATTGGGGAGTGGAGGAGGGGACTTTCAACAGCCCTTCTCTAAGTGAACTGATTGGATCCTGGCAAGGTGATGCCTGATTTATCCTATTGCTGAGCCACACATAGCTTTGAAGGAAATAACAAGCACTTTGAACTGATCCCAGAAGCCTAATGCCAACTAAGGAAGTGATTTTAATATTATTCTATATAGACAGGATTGTCTTGCTGAATATTGTACTGTTTGCAGCTTCTGGGTCACGTCCAAAGAGAGTCCCAATAGAGAGCACTGCAGTAGTCCAATCAGCTTGTGATCAGGGCATGAATTATTAATGCCAGGGCATCCTGGTCCATCTATAGTTGCAACTGATACACCAGCCAAGCTGGGTGAAGGCCCCCCTAGCCATGGCTTCCACCTTCCACTTGAGCAGGAACTGTGAATCCAGAAGGACTCTTAGGTGATAAACCACCTTCTACTGGGAGGGTACAACACTGTCCAGAGTAACTGGCAGGACCAATATTATGGGGGTACCCAGATGTTTACTAGCAACTCCATCTTGGTAAGATTTAATCTGAATGTTGTTTTATCTCATCCACATCCTCAATCACTGTTTTCAGACACTTGTTCAAGCTTCCACATCAGCTCTGGCTCAGCCTGGGATGCCAGTATATTATTGAATGGAATCAGCATACTGATAGGATCTCACCCTGAATTTACAGTTGACATCCCCCAGAAGTTTCATGTAGAAACTGAACAACATGAAGGAGAGGTTGAGCCCTGTGTAACCTCACACTGCTGCTCCGATGGATTCAAGTGCTCCCCACCCCTCAAGAACACTGACTAGAATCACTCACTCAGGCAGGAGCTTAACCACTGTAAAATGAAGCCTCTAACTTCCAACTTTTGTTGGTAGTCTAGAAGAATACTGTGGTTGATGATATTGAATGTTGCTGAGAAGTCTAACAGAATTAAGAGGGGATACTCCCTCATCAAAGGTAAGCTACTAGAGTGGTCAATGCCATTTCTGCTCCATGGCTGGGCTTGAATCCTGACTGAAAACAATCCCAATAATCTGTTTCCTCTAGGATCCTCTATAGCTGTTCCTACCACCTTCTCTTTTTTATTAAGAATTTTGATTATAATAGTAAAGTCTAATACAAACTAAACTTAAAAAAATAAAAGAGAATAGAAAGGAGTAAAAAGTGCAAGAAAAAAAGACGAAGAGAGAGAAAAGTAGGACTACAGAAATGAAAGAGAAAAGAAATACAGTTGCAAGAAAAAGTATGTGAACCTTTTGGAATTTCATGGTGTTCTGCATTAATTTGTCATAAAATGTGATCTGACCATCATCTAAGTCAAGAGTATTGACAAATATAATGTGCCTAAAATAATAACACAAAAACAATTTTGATCCTTCATGTCTTTATTGAGAACAACCATAAAAACCTCATAGTGCTAGTGGAAAAAGTATGTGAACCCTTGAGTTGACCTCAAAAAAGCTAATTGGAGTCAGCTGTTAGCATACCTGGAGTCTTGTTAAGAAAATGAGTTTGGAGGTGGGGACTAGAGCTACGCTGACTGATGAAAACCACTCAAACTTTTTGACTTTGCTCCGCACAAGAAGAATATGCTTATGTGAGCCATGCCTTGCCAAAAAGAGCTTTCAGAGGATCTACGATCAAGAATTGTTGATTTGCATAAAGCTGGAAAGGGTTATAAAGTGATTTCAAAGACCTTAGAAATTCACCAGTCTACAGTTAGGCAAATGATCTGCAAATGGAGACACTTTGGGACTGTGGCTACTCTACCAAGAAGTGGGCACCCAGTCAAAATGACCCCAAGAGAAGACTCATCAATGAGGTAAAGAAACAACCCCGAGTGACAGCCAAAGATTTGAAGGCATCATTGGAACTGGCTAACATCTGTGTTCATGAGTCTACAGTACGTAAAACATTGAACAAGCAGGGTGTCTATGGCAGGACACCACAAAGGAAGCTGCTGCTTAGTACAAAGGACATTGCTGCACACCTGAAGTTTGCGAAAGAGCACATTGACACTCCACAAAGGTATTGGCAAAATGTTTTGTGGACTGACCAAACAAAGATTGAACTATTTGGAAAGAACACGCAGCACTACATCTGGCATAAAAAGGGCACTACATATCATCATGAAAACATAATCCCAACCGTAAAGTATGGTGGAAGAAACTTCATGATTTGGGCCTGCTTTGCTGCATCAGGGCCTGGCCAGCTTGCAGGCATTGAGGGGAAGATGAATTCCCAAGTGTATCAAAAAATTCTTCAGGATAATGTGAGAATGTCTGTACATCAGCTGAAACTCTGTAGAAGTTGGGTGATGCAACAGGTCTATGACCCAAAACACCGGAGCAAGTCCACAACAGAATGGCTTCAGAAAAACAAAATCTGCCTTTTGGAGTGGCCACGTCAGAGCCCAGACCTCAACCCAACAGAGATGCTATGGAATGACGGGCTAAAATCCCTCCTGAATGATGTGCAGGTCTGATCCACAGCTACAGGAAGTGCCTGGTTGAGGTTATTGCTGCTAAGGGGGAGTCAACCAGTTATTGATTCCAAGGGTTCACTTACTTTTTCCACTAGCATTTTGAATGTTGAATGAGTGTGTTCAATAAAGACATGAAGGATCAGAATTGTTTTTGTGTTATTATTTTAGGCACATTATATTTGTCAATACTCTTGACTTAGATGATGGTCAGATCACATTTTATGACAAATTAATGCAGAACACCATGAAATTCCAAAAGGTTCACATACTTTTTCTTGCAACTGTATATACTGTAAAGAAGTGACTTCCAACAAGAATAAACAAATTTAGTGACTCCTCGCCCCCTCTAAGGTTACAAACATTTATCTCTTCATCCCATATCCCATATCTTATCTATAAACAAATCCATAAAACATCATCTTTTCAGTCCTGGTGTCAGCCAAAAGTATTTAAAAGGTAGCCAGAAGTAACAACATATCTTGTTTCAACCTTGATCAAATAAACCAACTTTACATTCCTTCCTTTTACTTCTAACAGTCTTAATATTTAGTTCATTCAAATATTGTCATAGGATTTGATTTCTCTTGATTTCTTCTTTGTTCTATAGCATGGAGTTCTTCAACACTTTAACAAAGCCTCTTTTGTAAATCTAATAGGAAAAAATTATCCAGGTCACTCTTGTCATTTTAAATTTTAAAGTCTCAGACAATTTCTTCTGTAGATCCAGTGAAACATCCTTTTCTAAGTCATTCTCTTGGCCTGTCAGTTGTAAATCCACTTTCCATACCATCTCTATCTTGTCAGCTAAAATTTGTTCTACATCTGTCATTTCTTCAATAATATCTTTTGGACATAGTCTGTCCATAGAAGCAGACATCATTACTGACATTGTTGATATTGTGGCTACTATTTTGTGATTCCATTCTTCAAAAGTCTCCTTCAGTATTTTCATTGTTAGAATGCTTTGCAGCATTTTGCAGGTTTGTAAATCTTTCCTCTATCTAAAAACTTTAGTCCCCTCTAGTGTCCAGTTTTTGAAATCATGAAATTTCTTATCTTTGTCTTGTAAAAATGAAAATGGAACTTATTTCCCATGAGAAACTGTTTGCTCTTTATAATTAATTCAAAAATCTTATTGTAAAAGTTTCAATGTTCCAATTTTATCTGGACTCTTAGTCTGTTTATAACTTTTTAAGATCAAATCTTATTTAGCTTTTTGCTGTTTATTTCAGATTCTTTAAATTCTTAAGTTTATGATTAAAATTTTCTTTCATTCAGGATTGAAGGCAGACTCACCAGTGTTTTCAGACTTGTTGGTCCAAAGGTCTCTAATAGCTTAGAAGTAGTTAATGAACACTTTCCAAAAGTGATTAGAGGTTTTCAAAATTAGTGTCCTTTAAAAGTGTCTGCTGCAGTTGTGAGCAAGATAGCTAACCCCTTTGTCTCCTGGTGCTCAAACCCATGGAAAACCAATGTCCTGCGGTCTCCTCATGAGGAACAGCCATCCAGAGCACCTGTGGGCAATCTCTTGTCCTCTCCTTATCTGGAGAGGTTCCAAGGAACCAGTCTTCTCACCAGTTCTTGGATCTTTGATCGTTGGCTCCGCTTTCATAGAGCCGTCTTCAGTTTGCCACATCTCCCCTGAAGTTGTTCCTACCACCTTCTCAACAACTAAAAGGAACACTGAAGAAAAGTTATAAAAAATGAACTGGTCCAGCAATGATTTATTTAGGAATGGGTGCACTATGGCCACCCTCAAAGCAGATGGCATACTTTCCTTCCTCAAGGAAGCATTGATAACCTTCAGATCCAGCTACTCACGCCTTGCCTAGCTAATCAAAGGAAATCAGAGTCTTGTGGGTCAAGCCTGTAACTGGTAGAGTTTGAACTATAGACAACTCTATTCATTTCCTTGGATTCCACAAACTCAGAAGAATCCCAGATTACATCAGAAGAAACTGACTCATTCACCTGATGTGGTGCTTTGTTCCCCACTCCCAATCTTTCCCCCCAAAGATCTGTGTAATTCTGGGAGAATCTGTGGGTGCAGAGGAGAATTAATGCTTCATTGTCCTTATTGCTGCTGCATGGGTTTCAACACATATTCTTCCTGGCACTCAGTCATGGCCACTTCTGGTTTTCTGCTGTTGTTGCTCTAGAATTCCTTTTTGTTGGTGGGAGGAAGTTCAAACAGAAATGACTATTCACATCATGCACAGATACACAACCTATAGCTCCAAGGCTGTATGTGGACAGGTAAGACTTAGGTACACCCCTTACACACACCCCAGTTCTGTAGTCCACCAGCAACTACCCAAATGCCACAGCTACTGTCACTTTCTACCTTATCCTTCTGCCTCTTCTAATACATATATGTCTCTCTAAAAGACTTTGGTTTAGGTGTTTTTATTCACATAATTTATTTTAAACTTGGAAATCAACTAAGATATGATGGGAAGGGATTACTGTAAATGTGTATGGATGTGTTAAAATGCAATAGTTAAATCGCTAAATTAATTAAAAAGAGTAATAGTAATATTTATTTAATTTAGTTGGGTCTTCTGCTCACTGCTTTTTGTAGGATCCTCTTATGTGGCTCGCTCCTAATATGCTATTCCAAGGCTGGTTTTTGGCAAAACAGAAGTGGCACATCTTGCCAATATTGCCACATGACAAAGAGTGTTTCTGGATATGGGCAGTAATATTTTTAGTTTAGGAGTCATGATAATTCATGTGACCAAAAAGAACCAAGCAGCAATTGTAGGCTACTCACCTTTCCAAAGCTGCCTTTTCCTAATACTTTAATGAAGTTAAACTCCTCCAGGCCCATTCGCTTTGTTTGAGCTTTGACCTCTCCGTTTTCCCCATTCTCCCCAGGTGTGTTAAGTTGGCTGTCAGCTGAGGTTGTTGCTGTTCCCCTGTGTTCTTCTCCTCGATTGTCAAATGATAATGCTTTCCTGATGTTATTTTCAAGCTCTTTGATTTCTGTGCAAAGATAAAAAACAGTACTGACAGGTAAGATATTTTACAAAAATCTCTGCAGGATTTTATGTTAATTTTAAAGATAGATGAATTATACCAGATGCTTTTTTGAGTTGCAAAGAATGAGAGGTTATGGCCCATCCCAATTTTATGCATACCTTCCAGACTGAATTTAGACTGGTCTAGAAAACAGAAGAATCTTGTGGGAAAATGTATGCCTCAAGTAGAGAGCAGCCCACCAGATTCTGGCCCTGTTCCATGACTCTTCCTTTGGGAGATTCAGAGCCCATAAAGGATATTCCCTGACACTGCTCATCCCAGTCTTAACACGCAACACAGAACTGGGTTGCTTTATCATTTTAAGGCAGCAGTGATAAGCTGAGTCTCCAGGCTTCATACACCTCCAAAACATTTTCTGACCGTAATTGTTGACAACTGGTGTGCAATTTTCTGCCATTTTGAACTTTAAATATAAATAAAAAGCTGTAAATTCCTCAGGAAAAAAAAAACAAAAATCTGCATGACAACCCCACTCATTGTGGCCCTAAGGCTCCTCACAAAGGGCACTGCCAAAGATTGCTTTTTCCTGTTCTAGATTATGGTTTAATTATTGGGATTTTTTAACAGTCAGTGTTGGACTCAGACAATGTCTTTAAGGCTTTTTGTAATGTCATCAGTGTGGGAGCCATACAAATCTTAGGGGGAATTCATTCCAGGCATCGCTACAGGGAAAACACACTTCCTGGGTCCCAAAATATGACACTGTTTAATTGAGGGGACCTGGAATATGCCCACTGTGCCAGATCATACTGGACAGGCAGAAATCACAGAAGATATGCATCTTGCAAATGGCTGGACCCTATGTCATGTAGGGCTTTATAGGTGATAATCAGCACCTTGAATCACACTTGGAAGTACAATGGCAATCAGTGTAGCTCATGAAACAGAGATATCACATCGGTGTGCTGAGGTAATGTGATGGAATGGAATTATGAAGGCCAGACTCAGGGAGTGAAGCATCCTCTTTCGTCTCCTGAAGCGCGGGGAAGAGATAAGAGGATGCTTCACTCCCTGAGTCTGGCCTTCATAATTCCATTCCATCACAGGCAAGCCCATCACTGCTTGCACCACTGTGTTCTAGACCAGTTGAAGCTTCCGGTGGGGGGGGGGAGCTTTCAAGGGCAGTCCCACGTAAACAGCCCTGCAACAGTCACACTGCAAGATGACAAGGACATGAGTGACTGTCTGGAAGGCCGATTGATCCAGGAAAAAGTGCAACTGGTCCACCAGATGAAGTTGTGCTAATTATGACACTGTTTAAAGATTGAATGTTCTTCTGTTAAATCTGAACTGGTGGAGCTGCATTTTTAAATAATATAGTTTAGTCAAAATATTAAGGTAATGCAATGTATTTATTAGGAGAAAATAAATGTTGATGAACCTTGATCACATGGGGAAGTTGGTGCTGACTTTGATCTATCATCTTCTCCTGGTGAGGATCCAGGAACTGGTGGTTGAGATTCTGCACCTGGAACAAGCTAAGAATAATCCGACAAAAGAGATAATTAATCACAGTCATACGCTTTTCTGACATGACATTTATAAGACACTAAAGATGTAATTCCACATAACAATGCTTTTCTACAAAAGAAGGAAGGCAACTGAAAATATATCTTTATTGAAGTTTAAAATCTGGAGTTCATCTTTAAAAGGTGTTCAATTTTGGAACCCCTTTAAAAACCTTAACTTCTGAAATAAGATCCTAATAAAATCCTGCTGGACATGATAGTCCATCATAATTTACAGAGTACCCTTCTAACAAAACCTTGATGACATATGGAACAGTGCAAGAATAAAATTTGAGTGGATTCTAGATAGATTATGCACATCAAAGCATAAGGATGCTCGACTTTAACAATTCTGTAGGCGCATGAGCCAAAAGGAAAAGATAAAATGTTATTGCTAATGCTAAGATTTAAACATACAGAGCTGGATTGGTAAAATTTATGAGTCTAAAGTAACTAACTTCGGGCTACTTTGAGGAACAGTGGAATACAAGTAAGATCAGCCAATACACTGATGCAAGATTACAGCTAACTAAGAAATCTGTGCTGGTTACAGTGTGTGCAAAATTGCTATCTCCCTGTATGGACCTATCTAAGATATTACGATCCACTTGGAGATGCTCAGTGTTCCATATAAAAAGGATGTGAGAATTATGGAGGTCAATAAAGTATGTTGTTCTGTGACAGCCCCCCCCCCCTTTGTGGAACAGCCTTCCCCTTGAGCTCTGGTTAGCACCAATCCTGAAGTCATTCTGCAAGGCTAAAGAGAACTCTTCCACAGGGCTTTTCAATTGTGAAGTGCTGATATGACTAGTTGGCACCTATGATTATTATTTTTCTATTTTTATTGTTCTATGCTGTTCTTTGATCCACCATTTTAATTGTGTATCTGTTTTATGTTAAGTGTTGAAAACTACTGTGAGTTCTTCCAGACTTGCTAGTGTACAAGTTCATTAAATAAATGTATATAGGGTAGGCTGGCAATATTAAGTGAGAAAGCAGGACACACTATTTTTGCAAGTACAATTAAAGTCAGTGAAGCACCTGCAAGAGGCAAAGCTTTCAATCTTGTAGACACCTTGCTGAGAGAAAGCCATACTGTCTGCAATTAGATTTACATATTAATGTACGTATATAGGATTGTACTGAGCATGTATGTATCTCTTGGTACAACTATCTTCCGTGTATATGGTATGCTTTCCAACTGATTCATGTTCGTCTTAGTGTGGAAGGGTCAGTTTTGCAAATATCTTCCGAATTGTTTCAGAAGAATGTTATTTCAGTGTGTTTCCATTTGACATCATTGTAATAGCATGGAGGGCAGTGAGGACCAAGCAAGGAATGATCTTATGCCAGTTTTTCAACTAGATAAGAGTATTTACATTTAAGAGTATTTACATTCATGTGTGTTCCCAGAAAGGGACTTCAAAGCAGTGGCTGTGATGTTTGTGGCTTCCTGACAAGAAATGTTCTTTCTAACAATTGAAAAAAGAATCCAACCATCTGTGACTTCACTGCTACTGAGGTCAAATCAGTTTAAGGCCAAATTACTAATAAGTTATCCCTTAATGTATTTCATGTGCAAGATGCAGCTTCAGGTTTTGATTATCTTTAAGTAATTACAGAGATGGAAGGCAAGAAAAATTGGGGGATTGGAAATTTATCCTTTCCCATCCAGTATGCAGGGCCCTTCTCACCCAAAACTCAGATCCCTTATGTGCTTAATGACAGTCAGAGATTCATTTCTATTGGGCTACTTCTTTGTGGTCTGCAATCCTGTAAGGAATTTTTTTTTTAAAGGGAAAAACAGCTAGCAAGAGAGGAGAATTGTACCCCTCCCATTCCTATTCTGCTGCAAACACCCACCCTGAAGATTTTTTAACAGAGATAAGGGGCTTTTTGTCTGATGTCACATATATTTTCAGGGCAGCATCTAATTTATCCCTTAGCCCCATTGGTCTTCAATCTCTTCAAATGTATCAAAGAGTTAATTCTGGTGTTGTAATTCTACAGCAGGATGCATGGTATGAAGCCCCAGAGCTTCATCAGATAAGATTTACCTGTGCCATGTAATTTAACAGAAGGGGAAAGTAAATACATGGGCAGTAATCACATTTGCTCTGTTTAATTAAAATAATTAAAAGTATTTGTTCTAGGTTACAACATGCCAAAGGGCTAATGTGGCCCTCAAACTGAAGCAAGTTATGCACCCTGGTTGACAATGTTTGTGAGATGCAAATTGATGGACTTCAAGCACACTGTCAAGCTTTCTCATTCATAGGTAACTTGATACAGTTACTTACTACGTCAAGAAAAGGTTAGTATTTTTTTTTCAAAATACAACAACCTAAATCCAATTTCTTCTTGTCATATACTGTAATTATTTAAAGCCAGAAGAAAAGTAGACATTATAGGTGATGCAGGGCTGCTGTAGCAAAAGTCATCTACAAATCATGGACTCAGCAATGATTAAAAACAGCCTTGTCCAACCTTTTATCATCTAGATACACTAGATAAATTACAGCTCTATAATTTAGATATCGCCAAGTTAAGGAAGGCTATTTTAGGATGCTTACCTCATCTTATGACAGCATGATGTCATGCAGCATGATCTGTTACTACTCCACATTACTGGCTGCTCCTTTGAGAAGGGAGGGAGTAGGTTACCATTTTCAGTGACACCAGAGATCAAGGTTTGGGATGGGTGAAGCATTTTCAGGTCTTTGCCACTTTTGAATGTTTTACCCATTGTGTTGTCCTGCTTCTGCATTAATTTGCAAATTCCTCTCCATAGATATATTTAAATATATTCTAAATACATATTTTAAATGTATTTAAGTTGCTAAAGATTGACATTTGGAAAGAGTAGGAAGTCCTGTCAGCTCTTAATTGTTGTGAAATCTGATGGACAGCTGAAGTCCAATCTGACCATAGGTTTGTGAGGGACCACATCAGGTCATATTGTTTAGGAAGTGACAAATACATTCCTTGACGATCCCTAAATCAACCAGAATATATAGTTATGCTCTAAAATGCATACTAAAATAAAAGGACACAAGATGTCTCCCGTACTTCACAGTGCAGAACCATATTAGTTCATATTTTAAACTGTTCCCTTGGTTACCTTCTTCCTCCTTTGTCCGCTATTAGTGATCTTATCTGGAGTAACACCAAGATCCGCAAGTACTTTAGCTATCCCTCTAGCATCTACTCCACAGTTGGGTGCTACGTTTGTTTCACAGCGTCTATGTACATTCATCTTGCAAACTGTAATTTAAACCAAACAGAAAGGGGGTAGGGGTAGAAAGATCTGGGTTAAATAAGATTAAGCTGTTATGATATATTAGTATCTATTATCTATCTGTATTATTTATAAAATACTCTTTACAGTCCCCGTAATGAGAATCTGATTTAAGTGGAAATAGACTAAACAGATTTGTGACAGTTCAGGTATGTTGCAGTCTATAAAGAACTGGCTTCCAGGATCAGACTAAAGACAGGGGTGAACAATCCTCTCCTCACTTTTGGGGCTCACAGTGCCCTCCAGATTACTGCTGAATTTTGGCGGGATCCCTATCCAATTCAACAGCACAATTTTGGGGCCATTTGCAACCCCCAGAATATAAAAAATAAGCACAGTTATTTACTTCCTAACAAAACAACTTTCCCAAACTCACCAAAAATTACAAAAAAACTTGGGGAATTTTGACCTTGCTGTCTTTGGTGACATCAGTCATGGTCACGGTGGCTTAGAAAAACAGAAAAACGGGGGGAAATGAAGCATGGACTCTGGTTGAAAAAGATGCATAGTCTACCCAATCTTTTTTTTTTTGTATAATTTTATTAAAGATTGTTTAAAAAGAAGTTAAAAGACTAATGCAAGCTAATATAAACTAAGAAAAAGAAAGAAAAAGAGAGCAATCAAAGAGAAAGTCTACACCTGATCTAACTGCATTCTGCTGTACAGTAGCAATCAAATAAATATGCTCTAGGGCAGTGTTTCTCCACCTTAGCATGCTGGGGAATTCTGGGAGTTGAAGTCCGCATATCTTAAAGTTGCTAAGGTGGAGAAACATTGGTCTAGGCACTTGTTCCCATCTCTCCTTCAAATGTTTGGCCATAAAGTTCAATAGCAGTCTCTTCTGCAAATGAAGCAACACATCCCAGTGTGGTACAAAGTTCAGAGTCTCGGAGAAGGATCATGGAGATCCATGCTGCATCCTCATTCAGTCATGAAAGTCACCAGCTGACTCTGGACCAGTCATTACTGTTCAGAACAACCTATCTCACAGGACGTTTGTGAGGAGGGAAGTGCTATGCCTGCTTCTTTGAGTTCCTGAAGGAAAAGTGGGAGATAAATGCAGTGAACAAGGAAAAGAGGAAAGCAAAAACAAACTTCCATGTATGATTTTAGAGTGAACAATACGCAGCTAAAACCCATCTGAGGATCACTTTGACATGTTTGACAACTCAAAGAGGTCATAATGTTGTGTTAAACAGAACAATATTTTTGTTGCCGTTTTAGTTCAGTTTTTTTAAAAAAGCCAATTCTGGTAACCTCTGGTGCACATTCCTCATTCTATACCTTCATTCTCAGAAGCCTTCACTTATTTATATGGTCATTTTTTTCTCTCTGTTTTCATTTTATCCTCCTTTGGGCACAGCATGTTTTCATTACATCCTATCACTTTGATCATCATCTCTCCGTCACTCCTCCAAGATCTCCCTGAAGTCCCATCTTTCAAGTTCCCCTTATTTTATCTCCATCCCCACCACCCCATCTGCACCCCATCTCCTACTTCCAAGAGGTCTCTTTTTGCACATCCCTATTACCTTGTCATCCCCATGCAACCCACAGCACTCTTTTTGTTCTTTCTGCACCACAACAGATATCTGAACCTGTTTCTTTTTTCAGTTCTTTATTTGGCTCAACTTAATTCTCCTTGATGTATTATCTCTGTGTTTCTCCTGCAGAGATTCATTTGTTCTCTCTGCCATCTAACCACAAAGCTTTCACTCCCTTAGTGGAAAATAACTTAGAGGCAGGCTGTGCATGTAGCTAACTGGCTTCAATAGGTAGGGATAACTGGCAGCAATTCCACCAAGCACCTGTGAATCCAGAAGGAAGGGGAGCAATACAGTCATAGTAACACAAGCATTCCCCACAGCCCCATCCTGCCTGTTTGCAGAAGGAGCTGCAGTCAGCCCTCAGCCCTTATAAAGGGCGGATAAATTAAGACAATAAATCAGAAATAATATACATGCTTCACATAAATATTTGTAGGAACACTGGCTTCAAATGTACAAGTAGAAGCAGCTAATAATTGGGGAGAGGCTGTTCAATATTCAACCCCTTTTTTGGTTTACTGTCATCATAGCAGTGCTGGATTACTTATTCAAGTGCTTTCTTGTAGAGGAAATTAAAATAACACATGCAGATTCTGCAGAATTGAAGCAAAGCAAAAAATAATATACATATATTTATGATATTTATTAATGTGGTTTTTATCTTTTTTATGTTGTTTTTACATTTGTTTTTATCTGATTGTTGTACACTGCCCAGAATTGCTTTTGGTGAGATGGGAAGCTATATAAATTTGATTGATAAATAAATAAAATAAATAAAAGTAGAACTGTCTCCCACCCAGAACTGAAAAAGCCAGAATGACAAATGACAGCAGTGGCCAAATATCCTTATTTCCCTTGGTCTTTCTTTTTGAAGTATTTGACATTCTTCTTGTTCTGCTTGCAGTGAGAAAGAAATAAGAAACGGGAATATTGGAAGTAGTAAGTTTGCTACAGCACATATATAACATCCATTATGAAAATGAAATGGCAAAATAGGAAATGCTGACCTCTCAAAAATGTGATTTTGCATTGGAAAGTCCAAGTTTATAGCAGTTCTGTGTACTCTACCATAAGTCTAATGCTGGCCACAAAGATGCTGGGGCCAAGTTTTAAAAGGAAACTTACTCATTGCTTTCATTTTCCAATTTCCAAATGCAAGTAAAAACCTGTACAAAAATGTGTATTTTAGAAGAATGCATATAATTTGCATGTTCATGCCTGGTTGTATGGTGGGTGTATGCATACGTACTGATGCCATAATAAAACAAAACAAGTTCATGAATCTATAGAAATACTAAATTTGTGCAAAGGTCTGTGGTTAGACTATGCTGTCCAATATCTAATGTTGGCTCCCTTCTCATCCCAACAAAAAACATTAATGTCAGCATTTAAATATCTGAGATATTTTTCTAGCTTTGGAATATAACCTTTGGTGCTATTGACTATGGATTTATATTCCAATGGAAAGAGAAGAAAAGAATCAAATCTGGGATATTTCAGCTTAAGTTTCATCTTTGCCATGCATTCATCATTTCATTCTCCATCTCTTAAGTTTCTCCAGCTGCAAAATAAAGATAATGCCCTATTTCATAAGAGCTGTTGCAATGGCTTTATTGTAAATTCAAACTGACATGTAAATGATAATCAGGAATAGGTATGCCATGTGAAAGCTAGATGGTATTCCTAATAAACACAGACAGAATGAGTTTATTTAGCTAGTAGGCTAATTCACATCAAATGGCCTCTCCAGCCCCAAAGGCTCATCTGGGGATTGTGCTATTTTACATCAGTTGTAGCTAGTGAAAAGAACAGACCAAGGAGAGTAGAATAAACATGCAGGACAAATGCACAGTTGTGTATTCAGACTCAGGAATTGTGTTAGAGAATCCAGTATCTTCTCTGATGTACTTCTGCCAACGCCCAACATGTGACCTTAATTGTCCCACACAGCATTTTTCCCCCTCCATATTGATCACAACCAAATACTACCATCAGCTTAGGGAGGTTTACATTTTTACATGTCACTTTCTGAACCTGGTCAGACTGGTTTCCATGTGCCTGCAATTTACACTGCTCATATGCACAAAAAAATCCCAATGAAAATGAGGTATTTTATTCTAACATGCAACATAGGCGCAGGAAAGGTTGTAAGAGAGAATTTAACCGGTTCAATCAAACCAAGTAGTAGACTTTCCGGAACAAACCCAGGCTCCCTCTGGAACCCAACTGGGTCCATTAATCACTTGGGGCAGACTATTTGAATAGGCCCAGCCTCCCCGCGGAGAGGGGTGGTGCCAGAGAATTTGAGCCTCACCAGGACCGATCTGACCATGGCAGGGGAGAAACTAATATCTTCCCTAATTTCAGAGCACCGTGCCATTATCTATTATAAACAATTGATAAACATCAAAATTCCCCAGTTATTGCTGGCAGCAATTGAGATACAGACATTCTCCTGCAGGGATGAACAAGATAACATATCAAATCATGAAGGCGTATCTGTATAGATTTTTGATAACTCAGGAGCTTCAGGGTCCATTTAATTTCTAGGGGGATGTTGTTGAAGTAGAGTGGTGGCAGCAACTCAGAAGGATCTACCCTATGGAGCCCACAGATGATACTCCTTAAGAGAATTCATTCTTCTTGATCTTAATGGACAAGCGTAAACACTGGAAATAGGTAGATGATAATAGTAGTAGTAATAGTAATATCAAACATATCAAGTTATTCCATTAACTGGGCATTATGTAATTTTCTGAGAACCTTGTTTCAGCTGCCACATGCAAATTAGTGCATTACTGTGCAATTACACACCGAAACATAACAACTTGTTAAAAACTGGTCTATAGAGTTTGATCTTAAAAACATGCTCAATGCTACTGACTTGAAGAGTGCAAGGACATTTAACTCTAGTTCTAGTTTAGGTAATTTACTTGTAGGAGCATAATTAGTTTCTTCAATTATATAATAGTGTACCAGCCAAAGGGGAAGAGTTAAATTCTCTCTTACAGTTAAGCCCTATTTCAATTCAGTTTAATCTACTTCAAGGCAGAAATGCATAGAACTGAGCTGTAATATTAATAGTACGATCCTGGGTTTAAAGAGGGAAAGTATCTTACCTTTGCATTGTAAACCTTGTCTCAGAAGACCCCAAAGCAATGAACCACAGTGGTCACAGAAGGTGGGCACTTTGTAATTGTGAATGCTAAACTTGTGAGGCATGTTGACACTGAAACGCTGGGAGCCCACCTGGAAGATAAAAAGTGCAAGAGCACCAAAGTTAGCATGCTACTATTTAGTCTCTTCTAGTCCCTCATCTATTAAGTACATACCGTCTGTCTATCAGTATACTGTTGAACTTCCAAGAACAGAACAACAGCAGAACCTCTGTAACTGTACACAGAAGGCTGGGAGGCATTTGGGGAATTGGACATCAGGCTGCATTACATGCTAGTTTTTGGGGGAGGAAGCATAAGCTACTATTCCACAACCAACCCCTTCCCCCTTTAAAAAACCATGGAATGTCAGTCCACAGGAATAGTAGGCGATTGAACTGGGACTGTAGAGGGAGGAAGATATGGAACACAAGTAATGGAAGGAGTCCATTCTCTCTCATATTCACCTCTCTACATGAGACTTTATATCTGATGTGATACTATTGCAAGGATCCATTTGTACATATTAAATGCAAGCTTCATTACTAATACAGTAGCTGAAACAGCACTATCCACACTCAGAGATAGCAGCAAGATTGAGGTTTACTGAAAAAATAAAAATACCCATTCATCCATCCCCTCCCCACCAAAACCCCCTCTAAGATAGCAGAAAGAACCAAAAATTTACTCATACATTTGGAAAAGGACAACCATCTGAAAATATGCTGTAATTAAGGGAGGGGGGAGCTGCATATCATTATTATGATATCAATTCATTGTAACATATAGTTCAGTAGTAAAGTACATGTTTAGCCTGCAGTAAGTCCTGCATTCAATCCTTGCTGCCCTCTGACAAAAAGGTAGGGGGTAAGATACATCTCCTCCAGAGTCCCTGGAGAAAACCTGTCAATTAGTTAGGCAATACTGAGTCTTGTTGGAACAATCTAAGGCAGTTTCTTATGCATATTGCAGGGGAGATCAAAGTGAATGGTCTTTCAGGAAACAATGTCCATCTTGCTGATCTTACTAAAGACAACTGAGCTACCAGAAAAATAAATTTGCTACATTCAGGTTGTTTTCTAAAGTTTCCTATTGCAGTACTATTAAAGATACAGTACATGCCTTCCTCTAACCATGTGCAACCCACATGATCCACCGGCTTTTATCCATGAGTCCTTTAAACAATTACTATATCGGTTCAGAAATTCCTTAAAACTGGAGCCTAAGACTGTAATCAACACAGGAAATCACAGAGTCCTGCTGGCATAATATGTAGCATTAGTTGGTAGATCACTAACTGGCATAAAATATCCCTTATTGAAAACACTGAGCATGTTGCCTTGCAAAGCAATGGGGACATTGAAAATGAGATAAGTACTATGCCCTTAGAAAATGAAAATGCAACAAAAGAGGGAACTAAACAGGTGAACTATTTTTACCAAGAAGCCCATGAGCACACAGTATCTTATTACACTTTGAGAGTTGAGATTAGCCTTCCCCAAATTAGTTACCCTCAAGAAGTGCTAGACTAAAACTTTCATTATAATGTTCACAGTTATAGCAAATTGCAGTCTGTCACCTTTGAAGTCTCATAGGCTGGGAGGATGGTTCAGAGCCTATGCTATACTTCAATTTTCTTTTTTTAAGCAATAATGATTGCTTCCATTGAAATGTTTCATTTCCCCCCATACAGATATAAGTAGAATGATGCAAACAAGCAAAAACCAAACAAACCCCACCAATCCTGTAGCGCTTCATCTCTTTTTTATAAATGGGAGAGGTGGTAGCAATTGGAAAAGGCAGAGAGGTTTTCCAGATGAAAATGCAGCCCCTATACTGCAGTGTTTCTCAACCCATGGCTGGCTGGGAAATTCTGGGAGTTGAAGTCCACATATCTTAATGTTGCTAAGGGTGAGAAACGCTGCTATAGTGGGTAAGGTGAACTCCTGTGGTTAATCACATTGACAAGTGAGCAATCTTGATCTATGCCTGGACCAGTGGTATCGTAGATATGGACAAGGAACCACTGTGTTGAGGCAGTGGCTACCACCTCAGAAATGGTAATGTATGACTGCCCTGTGCTTGAAGGGACAGGCTGTATGATCAGTGGAGGAGTTTTTTGGCTTGTCAAACCTACCATCACTGGAGATCCTTTGTAGCAGGAAGCTGACATAGTTACATAAAGGAGCCCAACTGGTAGAATAGCACAGAGCATTAGGAATTTCAAAAATAAGGCAATGGACATTTGCCACATAGGGGAGCACTAGCTATTCATTATCTTTTCTTTTTGTGAAGAGGGCAGAAGACTGAGTGTTTAGACATGGACTTGAGGGACAAGGCAAGTGGCCAGCAAGCAAGCACTGACTGGCAAACAGTCCAGAAGAGCCATAGCTAAGTGACTGCGTCTCTCTAAGAGCTCACAGCATCCTGATGTCTAGATCTGAAAACAGTGAAAACAACCTAGATCAGTTCTGTGTGTGTTTTAAACCAAGAGATGGAAAGGCTGGTTGTTTGGAAGAGTCATGCCTAAAACACACTCACCCTGCACAGTTTCCTTTTATTTAGGCATTCTGTCTATAAATATTTACCTCATCATGGGCTTCCTGCTTCTTCAAGCCGGCGCACTTTGTTATTATAAGCTCATGGCATCGCTTGTGGACTACGCAAGTACAAACTGTAAACAAGAGATTATTTTATCCACAGTGGGAGAGAAAAATTAAATAAAATGAGAAATTCTAGGGGATTCATCCCTATCCTCATTCCCCTCCGAGGGTCTTGTAAAAGGCTTAAATTAAATTATAGTATATGTCAAAATGGGGGGGGGGGGTATCCGAAAGGATATCCTAGGAATCCTACTGGAATTGAGGCTCCCAAGTAGGCAATGAAAACTCTCAAATTAAGAAGAGCAAATGTAGTTGACACTCTGACGACTCTATCACATTTTAAATAGTGTCAGAATATCTGTTTGCACTTTCACAGAAGGGAAATGAAGTTATGAGGCTCCATACACATTCTAAATCAATGATATCATATTGAACGTTCTGGAAAAGACAACAGACTATTGCCAAACAGCCATATAAGGAGGTATTTCTAGATCATAATGGCCCCTTGTCCAAAATGAGCTGTTATGGTGTTACTGTCAACTGGCTTTGAGGATATTTTATTGCTTTAGAACTGTAAACTACCTGGAAAAGACCAAGTAGATGGTATACAAATAATACAAAGTAAACATATAAGTAAATTTGTACTTATAAAAAATCTTGAGCTGGTTTGGACATGCTCAACATTAATGCAGTGATACTTGGACTTGCACCCTCTTATTTCACTGCTTTCCCTGGCATGGGCACAAAAAATCAGAAGCGTTTATTTCTGTTTAAGATTACTCATAATCTGCTGTGTCATCCCAACCCAGGCAAATTGTAATTAATCTTAATTACACCAGTCTGAAGCAAATCAACTTCTAATCATGGATTTTGACTAATCACAGTAATAATCAATCATTGTTGTGAAGCTAGGTAGCACCCGAAACTGTACTTAATCTGTAAAAAACAAACAAAAACCAAACCAAAAAAAAAAAGTCTGATCAGTCTGTTTTGAAGAAGAAAACTGGATAAGTTATTGAAGCTGAATCCTTTCCTTCTCCAATAGTTTATGCTGATGCAGTCCTTTCCTAAGCATTTTCCTTACTGGGATCTGGAGAAAACTATCGAATAAATTATAGACATCCACAGAAATTTAGCTCACCTTACTCATATGTATTTTGGCACTTTCACCCTCCTACTTTCCATTTTGTTATAGGAAATCTGAATGTACACCATCAGCCATTATTAATCTGGTATGGCTATTTGCTGTTTCAAAGACTGTAAATTTAACTTTCCAGAAGCTTTAGACAGCATTATGAATTACATTGGAAGAGCTTCCCCAACATCTGCACAACTCTGCACCACTGGAATAATCACTTGTTCAGAACTGCCTGCAGATCAGGGCAATAAAAGGCCAAGGGAAATACAACTATGAAGCTTAACTGGCAAGAGAAAGAGGAAGGATAATCTCTTTGGTGAGAATTGCAGGATAGGGAGGGTTTGTCTGAAGGATGGCTAATGGAGGTTGGAAGAAGCATCCATGACACAATAAAAAACAATGTTTCACAGTTCTAAAATGAAAAATATTTGCAGTATTTGCTTGCTGTCAAACTATCATGGGTTGACACACTAAATCTATGACCTACAAGTACAATTTGGAGCTTGAAGCATCTATTATGCATAGCTTCTGAGTCTTATTCTGTTAAGGTTTCTTTTATTCTGACCTCTTTACTATACAGTATTTTAGTATACTATATCTTTCTTTGATATTCTTTGAATTGGTTAGTACTGTCCATTGACATCCTTTAGCATGCCAATTTGAAGTTGGAAGCTTTTCTGGGTTCAGAGATCGTTTGGAAGACTTTCCTTATGTCTGTTTTTATCTTCAATGTCATGTTGTTGTACTACTGCTTCTTGTCTCATCTAACAGCTCTCTGAAACTCTTTGTTAAATTCCTTCCTGAGATGTTTGTCTTTCTTGGCTTTGGCTTCTCTTCTCTTCTTGGCAATTTCCACAGTTTGTTCTGACATCCAGTTTGCTTTCTTCTGTTTCTTCATCTTTGGCAATCTCTTATCACATTAATCCTTAATGACTTCTTTAAGTTCATTCCACAATATCTCTGGTTCTCTATCAGTAAGATTCAGGACTTCAAAGTGATTCCTGATATTCTCCTTGAAAATGGTAGGTATATGTTCAAGATCATATTGTGGAAACTGATTGGCTTTCTTCTTCTTCTTTAACTTAATTTGAAGCTTGTTCCACAGTCAGCCCCTAGCCATGTCTTTGATGCTATAATTGAACTCCTCCACCTCCTTTTAGCAATAATATAGTCAATTTGATTTCTATGTACTGTCTCTGGAAATGTCCATGTATAGAGGCGTCATTTTGGTTGTTTGAAGACTATGTTAGCTATGAAGAATCATGCCTGTGATGCTCTATGGAAGTGAAAGTTGGACTTTGAAGAAGCAGGATAGAAAAAGTATTGACATTTTTGAAATTTGGTATTGGAGAAGACTCCTGAGAATATCAGGGACAGCCAAGAAAGCAAACAAATGGATTACTGAACAAATCAACCCAGAATTCTCATTCAAGACACAAATGACCAGACTCAAATTATCCTACTCTGGAAATATTATGAGTTGACACCAAATGATGACATAGTCAAGATCTGAGTCTTAGTAGAAAGAATTAAACTTTTTGGCAAAGAGTCTATGCAAGCAAATCTTTCAAAATCTTAAAATCTAAAGCAGATAATTAATCTTAATCCTAAAAGATATATTAATATTGAACTTCATGTTCAACAGTAGCTAACAACTCTGGGTATCTGGAGGTTGAGTCATGGCAACTGGACTTCTCTTTTGGTTTGATAGTTTCACTGCTTCTCCAAGCAGCTTCTTCAGTCTAAAAAGTTGGTTAAGGGGGACCCCATAAATGTCTTCCAGGGTGGCTGCATTTCTCACTAACATGATGGGCTCGTTGAAGGGACAATAGGAGATGTGATTAGTAGAGTCTTTGGGATGTGGATGTCTTGATCCTAATCCTTCACTCATCCCCAAGTGGGTTGTTAAGTGCTGCCTCCCTGGTGAACTTGTGAAGTGGTCTTAATCTTCCTGGGGATTGATGAAAAACTAGCATGAAAAATGGGAGACAAGTTGTGTCTGAGGCCTCCACCTCTATTGAGGGAAGGATATTCCACTTTGGCATAATGGATTCCTTCACTCCTCTCTCAAACCACCTATCTTCTCTGTCCAAAATGTGAACATTACTGTCCTCAAATGAGTGTCCTTTTTCCTTTAGGTGAAGGTAAACTGCTGATTCTGGTCCTGTGTTGTTGCCCCTCCTTGGGGATGAGTGAGGGATTAGGAGCAAGACATCCACATCCCACAAACTTTACTAATCACATCTCCTATTGTCCCTTCAACGAGCCCATCATGTCAGTGAGAAACGCAGCCACCCTGGAAGACATTTATGGAGTCCCCCCCAACCAACTTTCTAGACTGAAGAAGCTGCTTGGACAAGCAGCAAAACATGTCAAACCAAAAGAAAAGAAGTCCAGTTGCCACGACCCAACCTCCAGATAATTCCACCTGGATGACTGAGAATCTTCATCAACATAACTCTGGGTATCCTAACAACATAAGCAAACAATACAAGTAGATTTTTCCTATTGGTTTACTTATAACTTTTAAATTAAGAATCCAGTGACAAATATTATTGGATTATCAGTTTATCTTATCTGCACCAACACCTTCTGCATATTCTATATGTTTTTTACTCACATAGTAAGTTGGGCAGGGGTGGGGGGAGAGCAGTAGTGATGTCAATCGTATTTAACCCCAGACTGTAAGCTTCCCAAAGACATCTGACCAGCTACTGTGGGCAGCTGTTAAAACAACACTGCTCCACTGTTCTTTAACCAGGACTCAATGTTTCTGGAGGCCATCTAGGGGATTTTTTATTAATTGTATGTCTTTTTGTGTTTATTCTCTATTTTTACTCTGTTGTATGCTGCCCAGATGGGGTCTGCATTACAAAAACAGTGAAGGAAACAAACAAGCAAACAGGCAATCATGCTGGATTCAGAGGAATGTATTCAATAAGGCTCATCTTCTACCAAAAGTCTATGGAAGCTGTCGCAGGGAGAATGGGCCAGCAGATCTTTCATTATTCTCTGCAGCAGGACATCTTAGAGGCTGCACACTCAGGACAGCTTTTCTGCTTGCTGAAAAGGACTGAAAGATCAGGGTGATGATATATGGTTTCTCATTATCCATGTAGGGGCTTCCAAAATTACTGGGAATTTATTAAAAAACTGCAAGGAAGCCATTTCCTCTAAGCCCCTAATCATCAGGGTTCCTTATAGATTCCATTCATATTCATAAAATGTACAATTTTCCTTACCTTGACATTGGTACCCTTGTTTTCCTATTACTCCCCTGTTTTTTTTTTAAAAAAAAAAAGAACAGTAAAGAACACATTAGGAATAGACAGTAGATATAATTTCACATTGTCATTTGTCATACAGTGAATGGCTAGGAATGACTACACGATATGGAAGACTATGCGGGCTACATTCCTATTTATGCAAGAATATTCTCCTTTTAATTGCACGGATGGAATTCAAAGTGATGAAACTCACTTTGCATTCTTTCTGTCTTACATTTTCTGAAATGCCACCAAGCGATTCTTTTTTCATTGTGTCTGTTCATTCATACATTTCCTAGTATTGATAAGGCTTTGCCAATCTTGCTCTGAAGTGCAGCTCACATCTTTATTAGCTGTGAAACTTCAAAACGTTTGGCAATGGCTACCTTCTTTGTTTCAGCACTGCAGAAACCAGAAAAGCTATCACTGAACTTCTCCTCACCATACAGCTATTAAAGGTACAGATGTAGCATGAAAGGGCCAGAGGGTCTATAGTCCAAATTAATCATACATTAATCTAAACATGACCTTCTGCTGTGTTTCAATTACAGTTCTAACAGCGAATGAGATCCCACCGATGTTCGCTTCAATGCAATGATACATTGATCAAGTTCAGACAAAGTGTTTCTCCCTTAAACACTGAGCACAGCAGTTGCTTAGCAACAGAATTGAATAGGATGAGATAGTCTGAAGGAGTTCAGTGAGCTGTAGTTTGTGCAATCATCCCATGTTGGAGTGGCATAGCAGTGGCTATGAAGTTCACTGGGGCTGAATATACTTCATCTATGGGATTCCTTTTCACTTAACTGGAAATGAGAAAATCTGAATTAAGGAAAATCTATACTAAATGCAACCTTGTACATGTCTACTCGGAAGCAAGTCCTACCACATCCATTTAGTTTTACCCCCAGCAATGTGTTCACATGATAGTAAAAAAAAAAAAAAATAGAATAAGACTGCAGAGTACAAATAATTTGAACTCCACCATATATGCTTTTATAATGTATAATGGAATACCTCACTCACAGAGGTACAGGGAGCCTTTGCATTTCTCAATAAATAAAATGACACCATTATTTTATTTTATTAAATAATTTTTTTTTTCCCTGAAAGGATTAATTCAAAGGACTTCCAGTAGCCAAAGCAACAATAGTAATTGTGCTACCATGAAAAAACAAGCTAGATGATATGAGAAATGTCTCCATATAATAAAATTTACCATATAAAGTCTCGGCAGTGTGAACAATAGGTTGGTTGTCTAAGATAGGTGGCCATAAACTTGTGCCCATTAACCTGATGGACCCTGCGTCGCACTGCCCCCTGGCGCTTCCTGGGGCGCATCCGTTCCCTAAACACTCTTTCTTCATTGTCTTTGGGTGCTGAAGGGAATAAAAAGAGAGAGAGAAAGAACGGAAGAGATTAACACTGAAATATTCCAGGCACAAAACTGAAGTACAAAATAAACAAGCAGAATGCACAACTTCAAACTGATTCTCACGTATCCATGTTTTTGTATGTATTCCACCCCACTCACTGTTCCTTTCTGATTTAAGCACTGTGAACCCCTTTCTTTGTTTTAAAGGAAATTTATAATATGTATGATTGTACAGGTAGGCTTAAATATATGCAATAACTTCATCAACCTAGTGTCCTTTGAACGTGTTGGACTTTAACTCATTCCCAGTGGGCATACTGATTGCAGATCAATGCATCCAGAGATCACCAGGTTGGGGAAGGCTGGTGAAATATTTGAAATCATAAAGGATTCAATGGTGGATATATAATTCTGAATTCTTTGGGGAATAATAAACTGATAGCTGGGAGGGAGGAAGCTGAAATATTAAGTTAGATCTATATCCCCCCTTTCCCCAGGAGCTCAAGATGGTTTACATGGAGATCTTCCTTCCTTTTATCCTCACAGTAATAACCTTATGAGTAGGTTGGGCTAAGAGAGAGAGTAGCCCAAAGTCATTCAACAGGTTTCCCTGGCTGAGGATGGATTTGAACCAGGGTCTCCCCGATCCTAGTCCAACACACTGATTACTACACCACAATAGCATATTTTCAGAAGTTTGGGGCTCTATGGATTTCACCAAGAGGCCTCTCCACATTTTCTTGGAAAGGTATCAGTAATAGATCTTGGTGGAATGGGCCCTTTTGAGGATCCAGTGTGCTGATGGCAGATGTGTCTGGAAAAGCTGACAAGGCTGAATCATAACACTATCACCTGCACTAGTGCTCCAAGGTCCAGCATCCAATTCTCAGTAGTCTACATACTGACTGATTATAACAAAATACATTGTATTATATCTCCTCTTTTAATGAAATTGCAGGATAATAATGCAAAATAAAACAGTATGAATGTGAAGCATCAGCATCCTATCTGCATTGGATATAAATTAATTCTCGAGATGAGGTAACAGCTAATTCTGTCAACACATTTCCTTCCAAATGTATAATAATCAGCATTTTTTCTACAATTGCTTTATGCAAGCAGAATATAACAACCAATACAGGGGTGATATCGCTAATCCCAATTTTTCTTGTTGGGAAATTCCCTTTTGTACATCAAAATCCTAGTTTATTTTGTTTTGTTTTAATGGGAATGCAGCACTTGTTTCCTTATCTTCAGCTATTGCATTAATCACAGTTGCTGCGGAAGCCATGATGTGGAGAGATCTCACACACACACACACATGCACGGTTTGGCTACCAGCTGTGATTCCAGCATCAAAGCAAAGCCACACTGATGCTATGTTGCTGCTTCCCGCTGTGTTACATTTATCTGACTGAGTGTCTCACAGCAGCTTCAACTCCAGCTTTGTCCTTTGGGTTTGCAGGGAGAGGGGAATCACTGGAAGAAAACACATCATCCAGCCCAGTTGAAGAGGGACATCTATGGGAATAAGCCCAAAGGATTCAACCTGCATCTGATAATCTCACAGAGCTGCCTTGTGTGAGAATGAAATATATAGGATGAACAGGAAATGTTTCCAGACTTGATGCTTTGGGTTTCAAAATGGCCAACATTCAACTAATCCTGAGCTAATACTATAGAAGCCTTAATGCTCTTAGGAAAACTGTGAGCTAGCATGGTGTGAAAGGTAAGACACCTACACAGTCTTTCCCAATTACTAAGATCTGCCTCTGAGATCCTGCTTTAGCTGGGATGCATGGCATGTGACGCCCTGTGGCGACACCTTTTTCACTGAGGGAGCCCAAGTATCTCAGAGCAATTTTAGAGCACCATAGCAAGACTTCCTGTAAAAAAAAAAAAACCCTCTAGGATTTCTATTAACTTTGTGTTTTAGTTAGTTTTGTTCAGAACACAATGGCTGTAGGTCAGAGATAGAATGCAAATTTTGCATGGGTCTGATCCATGGACTCTCCAGCCAAAAGAACTGGTAGTAGCTGAGGAGAAGCACACCCGCGGTCCATCAGAATAAATTAGCTTTCCTATGGATTATGATGGCTTGCAATTATAACCTAACAGATCTGGAAGTTACTTGGGTAAATAATCTGATTCAACTCTGAAATTTGACTCAACTGAATAGTGAGATGTTAGAGGTAACAACTCACAGATGATTGAAGTTCCTCTTCTTTGAGTGGGACTGCAATGTACAGAATCTGATCTGCTATCTTCTGAAGTTCCTTCCCCTGATGTTATAAGACAAGATAAGCAACAGTTCAATGTGCAAGGCAATTTGCAAAGAAAAAAAAAAGGACAGTCTTGGTATTTATTTTTTCCTGCTGCATCTCTTTAAAGTGCTACTGAATATTGCTATTGCTATTCCCTTAAAATTTAAGGCAGCCTTTTCCAACTAAGGTTGATTGAAACAATTGCTTAATATCCCAATTTCTTGATTAACAAGTTAGAAAAAGCCAGAGTTCCCCAAATTGCTATCTAAGGAGAAACAAAATTAGTCCTCATTCTCCTCTTCTCACATACAGGGGGAGGAGACAGGATAAAGTATTTGCCAGTCCAAAGATGCAGCAGTCCAACTCTAATGTCCTAAATTAAGGTTCAAATGATCATATGATCTATGTTTAAAAGTGTATGCAATACCTCGTTTAATTACCCTACACATATTTCATTGAACTACAGGTGGTAGGAAGTTAGTTGGAAGAGCAACTAAATGAATTGTTAAGAACAACTCTTGTACTCTTCATCACAAATTAGAACATGTGGAACCTCATCCCACTATGTCAAAGAGTTTTCCTTACCCTACCATGCCCCATGACACTAGGAGTAGGCAACCTCCAGACATTTTGGACTTCAACTCCCATTAGCCCTAGCCAGCATGGCCAAATACAAAGTACCATGTGAGTTGTAGCCTAAAATATCAAGAGAAAAACTAGTTATTTATCCTTCTTTGAAAGAATAATAAAAGTAAAATACTTGAGAATCCTTGCTCAAAATCCTTGCTCAAGCAGGTGGACTGATTCCACTGCGAAAGGGCTATACTGCAGCCCATTTTGGAGAGTGACATAACTCCCTGGTGGGTAGAACCCATTATTTTAACTCTAGTTCAAGAAATTTGGATTGTAGAAGTGCAGGAAAGCTGCCAACAGGATAGTCAATGATGGGATACAGAACAATGGTCCAACTCAGTAGAAGTTATAGTGCCCATATCTCTCTAAAATAGATCCTCTGCCATTATTTTCCCCAAATGTGGGTAGGTTGTTGTGTATCAGTGCCAGATTTGAAACATGCATGCTGTACTTTCTATATTTAAAATTGAAGAAATACACAGCAATGTATTTCCAACTTCAGTTTTCTGGAATTCTAACACAGTCACTTGTACCATAGCAAAATCAATGATGTAATGAAAAATCATTACTTAATTTAATTTATGATACACACTCAATGGAATTTAGGAAGGAATTTAGTGACAAGGTCTGATCCAGCTGAGAAATGCCAAAATGCATTAGCTCAAATCTAGATAAAGCAGCTGAGCTCAAATGAAGTAATTTAGAATTAGAAGTCAATTATCACTGGGCAAAGTGCTAAAAAAAAAGAGTGTTGCTTGCACAATGTAGACCAAACCTGCCTATAGTCTGCTCCAAAGATGAGCTAGTCTATGTCTCACCCCAAATTAGAATTCAGCATAGCAGTAGGCCTTCTAACGGCATTGTTCTAGGTTGCAAAACAGAAAGATGATTATTTTGGAAAATGTGTAGACAGCCATGCAAGCTGCACTCATTCTGATCTTACCAATTAATACCATTATTTCTGACTTCCTGGGCTTCATTTAATCCTAAAAACTGGAAAATATTTTCAATTTATTTACTAGTTGAGGAGGGGTAAGTTTGACCATCTCAAATAGCATGTCTTAAAATAGCTATAGTGTAATCCATACACTGAGAGATACAATTTAAAAAAAGTGTTGTAGTAATCAGACAGATCCTGCCCTTCTGTTGGCTGGGAAGTCTGATGCTATAATTCCTATACATCTAGGAGGGCATGTCTTGGAAGGCTGTTTCTGTTACCTGACTTTCAGGATTTTGGCCTTGCAATCCAGTGATTCTCCAAAGATACTTGCAAAAGCAGAAGTGATGCATTTCCTTTTACCTAATGACATGCTTTCTGATATTTTTTGCTGCAACTGTTGTTTTGTACATGAAAAACTTTGAGATTTTTAAAATGTAATTTTAAGGCTAAAAATCCAGACACAACTAATACTGAACTAATACTAAGGCTGAAAAAATATCTTTCAGAGCAAGAAAGAGGCCCATTTTATTGGAACTTAGGGGTTACAAAATATCAAGCTTCACCATTTAAATAGAAATTAACTCTTCTTGACACATACTCTGCTTGGGGCATAGCTTAGTGAAGAAGTAGGCAACCTTTTTGAGCTAGGGCACATGTGGAATATTTGGAGCTCACAAAATGTCTGCCATTGGAGGACCTGCCTATCCTCTAAATGGCTGCTCTGTTCAGTCACAAAATGCCCATTTACTAGAAAGTGAGCTACTCCCTCCCCTGATGCTTTCTAAACCTTCCAGTGGGATTTTTGTTGGGCTCAAACATATTCTTACATGTTCTTACAACTCTTACAGCTCTGTTTTTATTGTGAGCCGCCCAGAGTCACCCGTTGGGGGAGATGGGCGGCATACAAGCTGAATAAATAAATAAATAAATATGATGCTAGAAGCTGGTGCTTTGCTTTGCAGCATGGAAATTTTCTATTTAATTTGTTGTTGTTTGTCAATAGTATATTTAAAAAAAAAAAAATCAGGTAGGACTGAGAGTCTGAGCCAGTTGGAGGACAATTGGGTGTTCATGGGTGCCAGGCTGCTTGCCCCTAGCTTAGATTTACTGGGTTTACATGATGTCCAACCCATGCCCACCCACCTGAGGGGTATCATACTTGAATATTATGTAACCATACTTTTTGAATATTCCAAACACATACATTGATATTCTATGGGCACAGAAAACTGTACATTCGTTTTAATTTAATTTATTTATTTCATAAGATTTCTCTGATGCCCCAATTATAAGACATTTGCCTGAAATAAATTCTGTGGGTTTGCATGACATTTCCCTTTTCTCAGCTGCTAAAGAAGGGCTGAGAGGAGGAGAAAGGATGAAAAGCCATCTGGGCTATGGAAAGGTTGGTTACTGCTGCTGACACTGACTTAAAATGTTTTTTTTTTTTAAACAGCTTGTGTATATAGCTTGTGCATATAGCTTAATTAATTACTTCCTAATTTTATCAAGTCACAATTTGTCCACTAATTAGACCAGGATCATCCCTCTGCAGGCAAAGGAGTATTTGATTAGACCAGACAGTAATTTATCAAGATTTGCATTCAAGGAAAGGAAGGAAAAATAGCAGAGAAAGGGTATACACATAGGCTCAAGCATTGCTCTGGAGGTCTGTGTTAAGGCTGGGCAGTAGCCCCTCCCAAATCCATTCAGGCTGCAACTTCCAAATCTGTCAGTCAACATAGCTGAAATCTGGAAGGACCAGAATGAAGAAGGTCCGTATACATCCCTGTACGTTGGGCATGAATGTAAATCACGTGTGCACAGCCTTTTCTGGTTTGGCATGAGGGCTACATTCCAAGAAAGTTGATGGGGCAAGGATAAAAACAAAAATAGTTTTAATTCATATCTAATTAAACTTTAATAAGTTAAACACCATTAATATAACCATCTACAGTTAATAATTCTCCCTTCTATTATAATTTGAGGGCAACTTTTGGAGAGTTTCTTAGAGCAGCTGCAAAGCTTTTGAGAGCCACAGGCAGCCGTGGACTTCCATCTGGGTTCCTCTATTTTTTTTCTTTTAAATATCTACAAAGAATGCTATTTGGTCACAGTGAAGCACTTTGAAGTTTCATTTACAGTATTCCAAAGAAGTCTTTCTTATTCAAAGTAAGGTGGTTGTTATGTTTTCCCAGAGTGTTGCCAATGCTTAATATTAGCTGGATTAGCTTGAGTCACATTATTACACTGTTACTATCACCAAAAAAAAAAAGGTTTGTCAGCTTGTGGTTCAGTCTATGCTCCTATGAATAAAGTGGCTGGATTTAAACCATTTTGTGTGGTTGATGTGTGGAACAAATGGGAATTCATCCCAGGAGACACAAGACAGTTAACCTCTCTAGTGTTTTTAATTGTTCTTCAAACCCCTTGAAAGATTGATCAATATGATAAAACTACAACAAATCCTAGGGACAAATATAGCTGTTAACTGGGAGCCAACAAAGCAGTGTGTGCGTGTGTGTGTACATGTTTTAAAGTAAGGTAGGATTACAGAAGAACCTGATGAATAATCATGGCTGAGGCATGGAGAAAAGCTATTGAGATGGGAGTAACAGACATCTCAGAAGGAAGAAACAGAAAATGGTGTCATATGAAGACTTGACTAAAGTATAATAAACATTATCCAGAAAAATGCCTTTTAATTTGCCTGTAAAATGAAAAACCTATAGTTGGAAAATATGACACAGGCATAAAATGATGAAAGCCAACAGAAGTCCAAACCCTCTATCTTATTCCTAACACTCCAGATCAGGCTATTTTCCATACCAGAAAAAATGTTGCTAAAAGGGTGTTCCTTTCTATAATTATACAAATATACGAGCCCTACAGCTATATGATTATTTATAGCAAATATTCATGCTGGAATGGAACTACACAATTGTTACTTCAAACCCACATGCGTGATTCATTTCGCTCCAGGCCAACAATTTAAATAATTCCTTCACACCACTGGGGGTCACTCTAGCCTGGCATTTAAAACAATATCAAATGTTTTTCTTTTTAATTATTAAAGTTCTGAAGCCTTAAAAGCCAATTTCCCAGTAGCATTCATCAAGAATTGACTTGCACACAAAATATGTGAAAAAAAATCTGTGGAAGAATCAATTGTGTGTGGGAGAAAGCCTAATTCTAACATTTTGTCAAAAATAACCCCTTCCACAAAATATATACTATACTGATTTGTGAATTCATAGGGGTGTGTGTGCGTGTGTGTGTGAGAGAGAAATATAAAGACATTTTGTTATAATAAATTGACTGTCACTCAGTTTAGATAGCTTTCTCTCATGAAGACATTAAGGTACTATACAACAGGCACCGAGGAGAGACATTAGCAGCCAAGAACCCAAAAAAGCCTTTTGCATTTATAAATGTTGGAGAGACTTAAGCTGTCATATTAACATCTTCATTCCCTATCAGTACATGGTTTCCTGGGCATCTGTCGTGGTCCCCAGTGCTAAAACTTGGTATTTGTTTAGAAGCAAAAAACAAACAAACCCAACCACCTCTGAACTTTATTTAATTTGGGAATATTTATACACAAATGTTCAATCTTAAGGGGAGATCCAAAACATTCAACAGTCATATTCAATACTTCTATCAAAAGACATGATGGAGGCAATTGCTTGTACTGTAAATTTGCTGATACAGGTAAGCACTGAGATCAAATGTAAACAAAAGTACTTTTAACTCAAGGATTTTTCAAGACTCTTTTGCTGCCGTGCTAATTTTCAGCCAATGTTATTCTTCCAACTTTTACATACAATCCAAAGGAAAGTGGACTTAGCTTTGTAGCATTTTATTATAGTAACACTAGACTTTCAAATGAGTTCCTGTTGCATTTGATGTAAACATTTCACTCAGTACCGAAGAGCTAGTACTTTTTATTTTAAAGAGTGTGAAAATACACCATTCTTCAAACATTGCAAAAGTTCTTGACTAGTAAGTTCTCATGACTGCACTTGCCTCATCCGAAAGCAAGTTGGAAATTGTGACCAATTCTTCTGTACAATACATTAAGCAGAAATATGTGTCCCACCAATAATCAAACATCAATCCCTACAAAATCCTCTATCTTCTCCTTACATGAACTGTCTGTATTTAACTGTGAATTTAAATTTTCGTTGAAAGAAGAATGGGAGAAGAAGGTAAGGATCAAGACTGTTTTGTTCATCCTTGAGAAGCCAGACTAGAAACATCATTTACATTTCCCACGATGCCTTCTGGGAATTATTGGGGATGTTACAGAAATCAAACAGCAATTCTCAGATCCCTCACCGGAGAGTGATGTTGTTGACTATCTTTTCCATATCGCTATCTGGTAAGCAAACTAGTGGGCAGGAGTGTATGTGTGTATAACTACAGTATAGGAGAAGGCCCATAACACACCCTGCCTAACACGCCCTAAAAAGCTTGAATTGACATTGACTGTGTGGTTTGGACCTGAATTAAGTACCTTCTTATACTGAACTACCCTTCCCTAAGGATTCATTTTATTCTATTTTTATTTTACCTACTTTGTACTGGTGTGTGAGGAAGATTTCCATAATTACTCAGAGATAGCTGGGAGTTATTTATTTAAAAATCTATCTCTGCTTTTAGTCTATAACTTTTATTTTTCCACAAGCAGGCTTACATAAGATCAAAATGCAGAAAAACATCAGTGGAAAACAATCAAAGCCAAGCTAGCAGTCAAAATCAACAGAACAAAAACAATCTTTAGCAGGTCATAATCTGAGCAACAACCATATGTACTGAAAGTTTGTTTGCAATTAAAAAAAGGTATGTAAAAATCATTATCCAGCTAATCTGATAGACTTTCTTTAGACTGGGAACTCCTCTCAAATGTTCTGCCCTTCACTTGGAAGGATGCGTGAATTCAAATGTATAGTAAATAACTTGCTTGGGGGTTTTTTGCTTTCTTTTGGTACATAGCCCTCTAACTCAGGGTTCCTCAACCTTAGCAACTTTAAGATGGGTAGACTTGAACTCCCAGAATTCCCCAGTTGGGAGCTGAAGTCCACCCATCTTAAAGTTGCTAAGGTTGAGGAACCCTGCTCTAACTGCTAAAAGCCAATTAGCAAAACCAGCTTTAATTTAGGACACCTCCTCTCCTGGAGGATCTTGAATTAGGGCATCTTGCAAATTAAAACAAAATTCTGCAGGGGGAAACACTGTTTTTCTGGATACCAGACATTCTATTTCATTACACACCAACACACACACACCATACATAATTTTTACCCAAACAGTTAACCTCTTCTTTGGGCTCCCTCTAATAAACTTCTTCTCAACGTTTTTGTTCTTTTGAAAACCATGGTGAACCTGAAGCTATGTATATCCTCCATTTGTGCACCACTAGTGTAATTTTGGCTACAAGGAGGGATGTTTGTAGCCTGAGTTCTGGAAAGAGGGAATAAGTCAACAATTCTGGAGTGTGCAGTCCTTAAAAAATCTGTGTAACCAGCCAGATCGAAACATATCTAAAAATTAAAGTATTTGCTGAAATAAATGACAGTGGGATTAAAAAAATAACTGTTACAATTAGATTACCCTCCAACATGACACTGACTACTCCAACTACTGCATTGTAGAAAAAGACTTAGATGTATTTACTTGTCAGTGTGTATGTCTATATGAGTGTAACTCTTACATTTCACAACTCCCACCTGAAGCCTTAAAAAATAGTACTTCTTTCCAGGATGAATTTGATCCTTTTATGGCACATCAGCTACCAATTCTGCTTTATTCTGTTCTTTGCTTGGCTCTTCAAAGTACCACAGCTGTAACTGGGGGGTGTCATGGCTGTCTCTATGTTTAGTAACTACATCATTGGCAGATTTCACTCAATTACCATCGTTCTGATGTCAGAATGGTATCTGCTGTGAGAGTACAGTCCCAGCCACAGAATTTGGGGGTCTGGTCAGCCCTGACGGCTCTCCCTAATGTTCTCCTCCATTTGCTCCTGAGCTGTTACAGACAAGCAGTTGCAGGTAAGATGGCTCAGGAAGGAGAAGACAAACTCCCTTGAGTTTGCTCTGCTCCTTGCTCCACTGCTGGGAAAGCCCACTTTTAAGCATGAGGGGGAACCTGCAACTGAAACAGAAGGGTCACTTTGGAGCTAAATGGTAGCAGATACTAGGTGAAAGCAGGCAAGGTAGAAGCTGGCTGAGCTCTCTTGCAGTGCATGCTTCCTGGAAAGCTGCTAAAATTGATTGGGCATTATATTTTATATATATAAAATATTATATTATAAAAATATATATTACATTATATTTTACATTATATTTCTAGTCTTATTTTAAGAAACAGCTAGCCCAAATGCTAGAATTAGCGCTGCCTGTCTGCCTGTTATACTTGGCCTCAGGTGTGCAAGAGGAGAGCTTTGCCATACCTGGATCCATCTCATAGCAACCACCACCACCACCACCACCCACATAATGAAAGATCCAGCAAAGGGGGCAGCATCAGGCAACTACAGGCCAATTACCTGCTTCCAACAACTTTCAAAATGCTAACTGGTTTGGTAGCTGATGCAGTCCAACAGCATCTAGTTGAAAACAAGCAGAAAGGAAAGTGCCCAAACAGCAGAGGAACAAAAGATCAGCTCCTAATTGACAAGATGATTTTGGAAAACTGTAACAGAAGGAAGACCAACTTGAATGTAGCTTGGATTGATTACAAGAAGGCATTCAACTCCCTGCCACGTGACTGGATAATCAAGTGCCTAGAAATAACAGGAGTCAGGAGAAACATTAGAAGCTTTGTGCAAAGATCAATGGTACAATGGAAGACACAGTTGCTCATCAATGGTGATAGACTGGGAGAGGTTAATATTCAGAGATGAATCTTTCAAGGAAACTCACTATCACCACTACTGTTTGTCATTGCATTGATTCCTGTGTCAACAATACTGAATAAGTCAGGCCCTGGCTATCAAACATCAAAAACATCTGCTAGACTATCCTACCTCCTTTACATGGACGATCTGAAGCTGTATGGAAAAACACCATCTGAAATAAAATTGCTGCTCAACACTGTCCAAATATACAGCCAAGATATTGCAATGGAATTTGGACTGAACAAATGTGCCACCCTTACCATCAACAGGGGAAAAATAATGAAAGCTGAAAGAATCAAGATGCCTATGGAAATAACATCAAGAGTCTGGATGAAGATCATTACAAATACTTGGCATTCTTCAGCTGACAACATCAAGCACACTGAAGTCAAGAAGAAGGTTAGTAGTGAATACATCATGAGAGTGAAGAACATCTTAAAGTCCAAACTCAGTGGCAGAAATACCATCAAGATGATTAACACCTGGGCAATTCCAGTCATTAGATACACAGCTAGAATAGTGAACAGGACTCAAACAGAATTAGAAGCCCTGGATAGGAAGTCCAGAAAAATAATGACAATGAATCACGCCCTTCAGCCATGCAGCAATGGTCACAGACTCCAGTTACAAAGGAGCACTGGTGGGCGTGGAATGTTGCAAGTACACCAGAAAATTGAAGAAGAAAAAAGAGCATTGGAAGAATATCTGAAGGACAGTGAAGAAGATGCACTGAAGTAGTACACCATGAAGGCTTACTGAATACTGAAGAGAACAAACTGGCCTACAAGAAAGACCAAATGAAGAATAGAAAAATGAAGAATAGACCAAATGAAGAATAGAAAAGAGACGTGGCAAGGCAAAGTATTACATGCCCAGTACACAAAAAAACTAGCAGGCAAAGCTGATAACAGCAAGACCTGGCAATGGCTAAGAGCAGGAAAGTTGAAGAAAGAGACAGAGGGGCTAATTCTGGCTGCACAAGACCAAGCCTTAAGAACAAACGCAAACAAAGCCAGAATTGAGAAGACAGCAACAGACAGCAAATGCCACTTCTGCAAAGAAGCTAAAGAAACAATGGACCACCTAGTTAGCTGCTGCAGGAAGATTGCATAGGCTGACTACAAACAACAGCATCAATGGCAAAGTAGCAATGATGATGCATTGGAATATCTGCAAGAAATACCATTTGCCTGCAAGCAGAACTGGTGGGACCACAAAACAGACAAGTGATAGAAAATGAAGAAGCTAACGTGCTCTGGGACTTTCGAATTCAGACAAGCACTTGCCATGCAACACCCCAGACTTAACAGTGTTGATAAGAAAGACAAAAAAGTCTGGATGGTGGATATTGCAATACCTGAAGACAGCAGAATAGAAGAGAAAGAACTGGAGAAATCACAAAATACAAAGACCTGCAAATAGAAGTAGAACGACTCTCCGGGGATTCTGGAACGCCCTTAAGACCTGGGGTTGATGTGTTTAGAAGGCCCCTGTGTGTTTTCTGTTGTTGTGGCTGTTTTTAGTCTGGGCTATCTCATTTTGCTTATGTTTTTAAGTGTTTTAAATGCTTATTTAGATTTTTTAAGCTGCCCAGGGTCTTTTGGAGTGAGCAGCCTCAACAAATTTAAATAATAATAATAATTATTATTATTGTTGGTCACACAGTCAGCCAGATGTTCACTGCATTTGGCATTTTTATCCACCTATCGAGTCGTTCCCAAGGACCTGGAATAGGCAGATGCTGTTGTTTGATGTTGTTAAAGGTATCCTTGCAGAATGTAAGCTGTTCCAAGTAAAGCTGCCTTTTGCAATTGACTGATGGTGATTTTATCAATGCCAATGGTCTTCAAGTGGTGCTCCAGATGTTTTGGGATTGCACCCAGGTGCCTATTACTAGTACTAATAGAACATAATTATTATTATAATAAACAGAAATAATAATGTATTCTATATTCTTAAACACTTAATGATTTTGAATGTTCAACAAATGGAAAATGAGATATAAATTTAATAAATAAAATTATAAAAGTAAATGAAGAATACAAAACTGGGTTCAGAATTCAGCTGCCTGAGGATAGCAGTTATTTGTTCTTGTTTAAGTAAGTTTGTAGCCCTTATGATTGCAGAGAAACTGGAGGACACAGTGAAGAACCATTCCTTCTCAACTAATGCAAGATACATATTTTTTCTGAGTAAAGAAATTCAAGCTTTGATGTATTTCCACAAACTAGCTCCCTCTGGAAAATATTTTAGCATCTTCTCTTTCCATTCCCACAGGAACCAGTAATTCTCTGCAATAGCTTTGCTCCTTCAGGTGGATGTTCATAACTTTACTTCGGACTCAGATCTAGGTGATTTTAAGACATTAAGCTATGCTGAACAATGACAAGTTACAGCATAATCCTCTGCTTCTACTAGATATAGGATAAATATTTTTCTCCCCTCCATTTTCAGAGGTCTGTCCTTTGCAGATAGTAGAAAGTATTCAATAATTTTTAAGGAGACAAATTCTGAGATATTTGTACAGTAGTCTTAAATTTATGACAAGGTGATAGGTTTTTTCTCCTTTTTAGCAGGAGCAATAAAAAAACTATTGCTGTCAGCTTGAAGATATAAAGAAAAGTTTAGCGATTCCATCCTAATGATTAAAAAAATTATATTGGGTATTAGGAAGAATTTTCTGACAATAAATGCTACCAACTAGTGAAATAGGTTACCTCATGGAGTGGTATGTTCCCTTTCACTGGAGATCTTCAAGCAGAGGCTGAATAGCCATCTGTCTGAAATGCTTCAATATGAAGCAGGGGGTTGAACTAGACGGCCTCTGGGACCAGTTCCAGATCTTTAATTCCATGACTCTATGAAAAAAAAATCTTAAAATTCATCAGAACTAAAGCCTATTGGCCCTGAAGTAGTATTATCAGCAGGAAGTCCTCTTGATTTCATGAGGACTTAATCATAGGTAAAGGCATAGGACTGGCCTAAGTCAGCACGCTCCAACATTTTATTAGGCAGTGCCCACACAATTTCACACAGAAAAGAATAAGAAAGCCAGGGTAGAAAATGGGATCTTATAGCAGATGCAGGAAATGGTTTGGCAGAGCACAACATTAGACCTAATGGCTTTTCAACAAGAGCAATATATTCTGGTATTTCTTCTCCCTTCTGCCACCCCTTCCTTGCTTTGAAAAAGATACCCTGTCTACATCTTGGTAGCTGGTGCTAGCAAGTCATAAGTCATTACCCAGCGATGATTTATCCAAGAAAGTTCCAGCCCAAATGAATACTCAGTGTTTCTAATTTTATACTTTAAAAGTTAATGGGACAGCATGTTTAAAGTACATGGGTGTGCATCCCTCAACCCCCAGGGAAGACGCAAGGAACAAAATGGATCATAGGCTCCTGCCTTCTTCCTCTGACTCCTTCACTCTTGTTTTTTAAATGGAATCCTCTTTAGTTGCATGCTTATTTTGTAAAAAAGAGAAAAAAATTCACTTGCTCATATTCAAATATAGAAATATATCCCACGGAATGCCACATCTCTCCTTATCAAGTTTCCTATGTAAAGTTTGGCAGTAGAAATGCTTAAGGTCATATGGTCTGCAACTTCCCCAGGGAACTCCCTGAAACAGGAATTTATGCACTCAGCTAGGAAATGCTCAGGGTTTAAGATTATACTTTCCCCCTTTTCTCATCAGAAACATACTCATCACACACACATACACACACTTCACACTAAAGGCTGCTGTAAGTTTTTGAAACTGAATGGCCAAAGATCCACTAGAGGCAAGCCACTCCAGAGTCTCCTGATAAAATCTAAGTGGCTTTAGAAATAATGTAATGTCATTTATTTTATTTATTAATTGGATTTACACCCCACCCTTATATAATTTTGGGAGAGAAGCAACTGCTCACTGTAAAATCCTCATCAATGCCCTTCAGATCCATGTGATCAGAAACACAATTCGGATACACCGTCAATGACTTCAAATTCTTGCATTCAAAACTGGGCCAGAATAGGTAAGAACATAAGAAGAGTCCCAAAGCTTGTCTATCCCAGCAAACAGATGATTCTGGGAAGCCCACAGGCAAAATATAAAAGCAAATATACTTTCCCATTTTGCTGTACAGCAACCAATGTATGCTTGCTCTGATACTGGAGGTAATATCTATCCCTGGTGACTAATAGACTGTCTTTGCCTGATTGTCCTCGAATTTAAAAGGTATTTTCCTGCTCTCTTATCTAAAAAAGGTCCCAGTTACCACCTCACAGCTCTATTCCCAAAGGTGTTGGAGCCTGCAATGATCCATAAACATTAGTGTAGGCAGTTGGAGTATTTTCACTCCCTTTGTGCCATCAGAAAGGATGAGATTAAAATCTAAAGAGCAGAAACTCAGCAACCAGAAATCTTTGCAAAAGGAGTTTGTTTTAAATGCTTCTTGTGTCTAAAAGAGAAAACGAGCATAAACTTTTGGTGAACTGCAAACATGTGCCATTCACCAATGTTTGGTTTTTTGTTTTTGCAGGATTCCAGCCCTGCAGAAAAAAAAATGATATAAATACATTTTTTGTCTTTTTAATGGGATCATCTTTTACAGAAAACCTGAACCACATGAGAGAAACAAAGGCCAAATATTATTATTTAGTTCTAACCAGTAGTCTGAAGACATGACAGAGTGTATTAAATATGGGCCTCTGGAGGCAAAAGAATGTTCTGTGGCTGACTTGGACTAGGACAGCATCATGGTTTATAACAAGACCACATTTCTCAAGTTTTACATAGCCACTTAAACACAGAAGCACCCTACAACTTGCAAACTAGCACAACAAACTCTGTACATATGGCACCTATACAAAAACAGAAGTAAAAACATACATATTTGAGGAGACAACCATGCGTCTCAAAGCTTAATCACACAGCTTTCAGCTAAGTTCATAACCTTGAAAAGAAAGGATCACCAGTATTTGATTTTTTAAAAAATGTTTCTGGTTGTAGAGCTATGGGTAATGCATCACAACTGTATTACTGTTTCCCTATTCTGGCTTACTTTGGGCCTTTTTCACATTATGGCTGTTGATTTTTCATTTGTAAACAGCTGTTGAAGTAAAATAATTCATTAAATACGGTCATTTAAATGTTTGTCCTTCAGATACAACCATACCACCTAAAAAAAAGGAAAACAAAACCATCAATACACACTCATTAAGGAATCCATAGAAACACTGTAACTGATACTGTTTTCTTGAAGAAATGCTCTACATGTTATTGGCACAAGGTGGTTCGCGTGGGCTAAATCTGGTTTCTGAACATTTCCCATCTGGTCTATGAATTTAGTAACCTTTGTTTGTTCCAAGCTGTCTCTTCTTCAGAACTAATTAGTAATAAAAGGTTACAGTTGAAAATAGTCTGAAAAATGAGAGGAAGCTACAGGCATGAAGTGCAAAATTGTGTGGAGCCCAACCCAAGACAGGGGCCACATGCCGGATTTGGTTTTCTTGTCGGAGCAATGGCAAAGTGATCTGAGGGGAGATTTACAGCTTTCCCCGCTGTCATGGTCAGATCACGTCCTGGTGACCCTGAATTTCTCCTACGCCACCCCCTTCCACAGGGAGGCAGGACCCATGCGATTGGTCCGCCCCCATGATGGACCCGTCAGTGTTTCAGGGGGAGCTGGGGGGTGTTCCCATGGATCTGCTGCACAGTCCAGCAGAGGCCTTGGCTGCTGCTTGGAATAGGGAGGCAGCCGGGGCCTTGGACAGGATTGTGCCTATGTGACCTCTCTTGCCACATCAGCCCTGACACTCCCCATGGTTTACGGAGGAATTGAGGGTGCTGAAGAGGGTCAAGAGACATCTAGAGCACCGCTGGAAGACGACAAGACCGAATCCAGCCGAACACAGGTTAGAGCCACTATCAAGGCCTACATTGTGGCGATAAGAGCGGCGAAGCGCCAATACTTCTCTGCCCTTATCGTATCTGCAGAGTGCTGCCCAGCAGCCCTGTTTAGGATCACTAGATCCCTCCTTGGTAGGGGGGATCTAGGGATTCATTTGCAGGGCCACATGGAGGAATTTTCAGAGCATCTGCAGGATAAAATTGCTCGGATTTGTTCCAAGTTAGACTCCGAGCATGGCACAGGGTCTGGGGTGATACCAGGGGATTGTTCTTACCCAGTTATCTGGGAAGTTTGATCCTGCTGTTCCTGAGGAAGTGGACAGGATCCTCCGGACTGTGAAGGCCACCACTTGCCATCTGGACCCATGCCCCCCCGGCTGGTGAAAGCAGCTCGGGAGGTGACATGCGGTTGGATCCAGGTGATAGTTAATACATCCTTGCAGAAGGGAGTGTTTCCAGCTGCCTTTAAAGAGTCATTGGTGCACCCCCTCCTTAAGAAACCCTCCCTGGATCCTTCCGTACTGGACAATTTCTGTACAGTCTCCCACCTCCCCTTTTTGGGGAAGGTGGTTGAGAAAGTGGTGGCATCACAGCTCCAAAGGGTTCTGGAGGAAATGGATTATCTGGACGCTTTTCAGTCAGGTTTCAGGCCCGGTTATGGAACGGAAACTGCACTGGTCACACTTATGGATGATCTTTGGCGGGAGCAGGATGGTGGAAGTGCGACCATCCTTGTTCTTCTTGATCTCTCAGCAGCTTTCGATACTGTCAACCACGGTATCCTGTTGGGACAACTCAGGGAATTGGGGGTGGGCAGCATGGTCTTGTGCTGGTTCACCTCCTTTCTTCAGGGCCGATCCCAATTGGTGGTGATAGGGAGCGTGATCCCCTCCTTTGTGGGGTGCCGCAGGGTTCAGTTCTCTCTCCACTCCTTTTCAACATCTACATGAAACCGCTGGGTGAGATCATCTGCCATCATGGGATGAGGTATCATCAGTATGCTGATGATACTCAATTATACATCTCCTCCCAGGCGAGGTAAGTGATGCCATGACCACCCTTTCGCAGTGCCTGGAGGCTGTAAGGGTCTGGGTGGGGAACAACAGGCTTCAGCTGAACCCTGGTAAGACAGAGTGGCTTTGGGTTAATGGCTTCTCTGTATCCGGGACTTCGTCATCTTTGGTGCTGGATGGGGTAGCACTTCCCTAGGCAGACCCAGTGTGTAATCTGGGGGTCCTCCTGGACTCACGGCTCCTGCTTGAAGAGCAGGTGGCAGCTGTGGCCAGGAGGGCCTTTGCACAACTTTGGGTTGTGTACCAGTTACGCCCTTTCCTGGATTGGGATGCCCTTCGAATGGTCACTCATGCCCTTGTTATCTCCTAGATAGACTACTGCAATGCGCTCTACATGGGGCTACCCTTGAAGAGTATCCAGAAGCTTCAGCTGGTCCAGAATGCAGCCATGTGAGCTATTTTTGGGGCCCAAAGAAGGACGACATAACACCGTTGCTCCGTGAGCTGCATTGGGTACCGGTTTGCTTCCAGGTCCAATTCAAGGTGTTGGTTACCACCTTTAAAGCCCTACATGGCATGGGACCAGGTTAGCTGAGGGACCGCCTCTTTCCCACGACTTCAACCCATCCCACCTGATCACACAGAGACAGCATGCTCTGGACCCCCTCGGCAAAAGAGCTCTGACTAGCAGGGTCCAGAAGATGGGCTTTCTCTGCTGTAGCCCCCGCCCTTTGGAATATCTTGCCACTGGAGGTGAGATTGGCCCCCTCACTCCTGGCCTTTTGGAGGGATTTGAAGACCTGGCTCTGCCATCTGGCCTGAGGTGGGGAGGGAAGTCATCAAGTGTGGGGTCGGCTAGTCCCTTAGAGGCCTGGCGTTGCTGCCCTGAACCATCGGCCTCCTGGATTTTTTTTCCTTCATCTTTTGTAACTGTGTATATAGGCTTTTAATTGTATATTTATTTATTGTTTTTAATGAGTTGTGAGCCGCCCAGAGTCCCCCATTGGGGGGAGATGGACAGGGACAAATCTAATAAATAAATAAATAAATAAATAAAATGTGCAGCCCAGCAGCATCCCTTTATTTATTTATTTTATTTATTTATTTTCAAACTTGTATGCCACCCATCTCCCCCAACGGGTGACTCTGGGCGGCTCACAATAATAAAAAAGACGAAAAAACACAGGTCCCTCCAAACATGGATAAAATCTATAAATAATTAAAAACATATATTAAAAATGCCCTAAAAACCTCCTATGATTTTAGCCCTGAAAAACCTGTAAGATGCTGGGGGGGTGACAACCCATCACCCCACCAGCCATCTCCACAGGTGCCAGCCCCCCTCTGGCCCCCAGGCCTTCTGGCAGAGCCAGGATTTGATCCCTTTCCTGAAGGCCATGAGGGAGGGGGCACACCGTACCTCATGAGGCAGGATGTTCCATAGGGCGGGTGCTGCAGCAGAAAAGGCTCTCTGCCTAGACCCCACCAATCAAAATTCCTTGACTGGTGGGGTTTGCAACCTGCCCCTTCTGCTGGACCGAGTGGGGCGGGCTGAAATGACCGGGGCGAGACGGTTCCTCAGATAACCTGGTCCCGTGCCATGAAGGGCTTTAAAGGTGATGACCAACACCTTGAATTGGACCCGGAAACAAACCGGTAACCAATGCAGCTCACGCAACAGCGGTGTTATACATGCCCTCCTAGGGGCATTAAGAACTGTCTGCGCCGCCACATTCTGCACCAGCTGTAGCTTCTGGATACTCTTCAAGGGTAGCCCCATGTAGAGCGCATTACAGTAGTCCAACCCGGAGGTGACCAGGGCATGAGTGACCGTGTGGAGGTCCTCCTGATCCAGGAAGGGGCATAACTGCCACACAACACAAAGTTGTGCAAAGGCCCTCCTAGCCACGACTGCCACCTGCTCTTCGAGCAGGAGTCGTGAGTCCAGGAGAACTCCCAGATTACGCACCGGGTCTGTCTGGGGTAGTGCAACCCCGTCAAGAACCAAAGATGACAAAGTCCTAGATCTTGAGGCTCCCCGTATCCACAGCCACTCATCTTACCAGGGTTCAGCTGAAGCCTGTTGTCCCCCATCCAGGCCCCCACAGCCTCCAGGCACCACGAGAGGGCAGTCACAGCGTCACTTAAGGCACCTGGGATGGAGATGTATAGTTGGGTATCATCAGTATACTGATGATACCTCACCCCATGGTGCCGGATGATCTCACCCAGCGGTTTCATGTAGATATTAAATAGGAGCGGTGAAAGCACTGACCCTTGTGGCACCCCACAAAGTAGGGGCCGGGGGCTGGACCTCTCGCTCCCTATCAACACCGATTGGGTTCGGCCTTGGAGAAAGGAGCTGAACCAGCACAACATTGTGCCACCCAGCCCCAACTCCTGCAGCCGACCCACGTATATTTAGTAGCCTGAGAACACTCACAGAGCAAAGTGGGGCCCAAATTTTGGCCATCAGGCTTGCAGGTCACCTGGAAGCTGATCCCTCCCACTTTGGGAATGTATTCCTTGACATGATGTGCAAGGCATGGATCTGAAGTTCTACACTCCTGTTATATGGCAAAGTGTGACCCTACCCTCCAAGTCTTTAGGGATCCAGACTGAGCTCCTGGATGTAGGAGCTGGGCATGCATCAGAACCAAGGAACACCTTGGCTGGGTTCACATGATAAAGCTTAAGCTCAGGATAACAAAGCACAAATGCAATATTCATATATGCTCCAAAGAATAAACTATAATGTAATATGAAGGCTACCCTACCCAATACACTAAAACAACATAACAGGCTGAAACATAAGGTTCCTAATCCCATTTTAATGGCTTCTAATATCTTGTGCAAACTCAGCCACACAAATACACATCATCCTATGCCAGCTGTCTCCAATCTAGTATCCTCCAGATGTTCTAGAACTACAATTTCCACCATCCACAGCCAGTTGAGCAAACTTGTCCTATGCTTTACAATCAGCTTTGATTTTTTTAAAAAAGTCAGGATAGTCTTCGTTATTATTATTTAATCTATTATTAAGTTATTCTTTTTTAAAAAGAAAAAGCACTGTTGCTCAGGCAAAAGCTGCCTAAATTATTTACTATGGTATTTCCAGTATAGGAGGACCTAATGGTTGATCTGGTTGGGGAAACCCATTCTAAACCTGAGAATAGCTAACTGTCTTATGGTAGTACTTCCTTCTCCTCATCAGTGAAGCTCCTGCTAGTGCCATTATCGTGAACAGTGTTTGCAGCTGGGTGTTCTACTTTTTTCAGAACCAGCCCAAATATTTTTGCTGCTTGAAGTCAATTACAAAATGGTACCCATTCCAGGTACCAAAGCAACTGGACAGCAGCTGAAACTTACTTCAGCACTGGTGATGGAACTGTGTCCTTCACAAAAGTTCAGGTAGCCACTTAGTTTGAGAAGCCAAGGGCAAATCATGTGATGTATAAAGCTGGGCAATGCCACTGTAGTCCTCCAGCATCTGACACCTTAGATGACCTGTTTGCTCTAGCTAAAAGTAGGGGCAGTTCTTATTCCTTTGACCTACCTTGGCTACCTTATGGGATATTATGTCCTATAATGATCAAGCTATCTGACCAGAAGATAAATACATGCATACATATATACCAAACAGGGGGATCAAAACTACTGTGAACAGGATGGCAGTCTGACACTAGGAACAAAATATTCTAAGAAAACAACCAACTATTGCAATACATTTCCAGCAACAAATGAGATGCATGTGCTATTGGAGAATGCATTTTCAGAGGCGAGGAGAGATGGAGTTTGCTTTTATATATCCATCAACCAGAACAGATGGAAAATGAGTCCAAGGCAGCTTTTTAAATTTCTAGCAAGTAAGGCAGAGGCAAAGACATAAAGGAACATATTAAAATAAAATCTACAGAAGCCACGGGGAACCAGAATGAACGTGTTCACATACATCCCACATTTCAATTAATTTTGGGGAAAAAAAAGAGGCTTAGATAAAAAAAAATACTACAGAATAATACAGCCACAAAATATGCTGCTAAGTGGCAAAAGTCCAAATAGTATTAGTTATCAAAGTTCTCCTATTAGAAAATATTTCCGGTGGAAATTATGAGGAAAGAGAGCCATCACCATTTCTGTTCCTCTGTGCCACCCAGACAAAAGAAATCTACGGTCAAATATGTCCAGCTCAGCAACAGCTGCTGTCTCAAAGCCATACATCGTTTTATAAAATAGAACAAAGAAAAAGGAAATGACAGGATTTTGCTGTTTCAGACACTGCAGCCATAAAACAATATCTATATTAGTCACTAATTAGTCACTGGGGATGTCCCTGGCCAGGTCTACTTTTCCTTAAAAAAACAAAACAAAACAAACTGGTCAGGGACATCCCGTATGACTAATTTGGCTATTTCAGACTAAATTATTGCAAAATGATCAAACATGAGTTAATAACCATTCTTGGGTGGTTCCATTATTAACAACTATATAAGAGCAAGGGCTCAGTTTATATATGGTTACAAGTACAGTAGCAATGCAGAGGTGGCTCAAAATGTCATTTGGACAGGCATGCTTCCCAACCCGTGCTGTAACGCGGGTGAAACCTCATGCCTTCATTCACACTTCTCCTTGAAGAGAAGTGGATGTCTTGCATGTCAAGCAATGTTGTACTGCCGTTGTACATCCAAATACAAATCTGTCTCCGGCTAGTACAGAGGGTTTATGATCTACAAGGGAAATTGTTCTTGGACTAGGAAAGACTTCTAGGAAAAGCTTCTAGGAACCGCTACAACTGCACAACCCTGACAGGACCTTAGTAATATATTTTTAAGTTGAAATAGTCTTGGTAGATGAAAAAAAATGTTTACAGAGATAAAGTCTATACACTTAAAAACCCCTCACTGGGAAAAGTGGAATAAAATAGACGGACTTGGAACTGAATCCAGGTTTTCTTCTGTTCGCTGTATAACTGAACAGTAATTAATCTGATAGCCAAGTTCATGAGTAGGCAAAGTGGTGTATGAATCCAAAGCTTATTCATAATGGCCAAATGAATGGCCATCACAGCTGAATGTGGACAGTTGCATCTTGATGTGCACTTGTTAGTTTCATAAGCTCTCTTCAGTGAAGACCCATGTCAATCAAAGTATAAAGTGAAGGGATTAGATGTTGGATAGCAAGGGTTTTAATTTCTGCATAGGCAGAAAGCCTATGCTGTATTTTAAGGCAAGTACCAATTCTTAAACCTACTTCCTCGTTAATGCCAAAATCTAAAGAACATAATTTCTTTCTTGGTTAATCACTTTTAGAAATGAAGCACCTTTTAAAAGCAGTTTATGATACAAGAGTCAGGGTTCCATTCAAAGAGAAAAAATAATTTAAATCCTACTGAAGATGCCCAAGCTTTTAATCCAATGGTATGGAATCTATTTTCCACTTCTGACATTGCCGGACTGGCTGTACCTAATAGGTGTTGGTTTCCAATGGGATTGGGAATGCTACAAGTTCCCTAATTCTGCCTTAAAGTAAAACTTGCAAAGTATTCTGTATAACATAACACCTTGCAAATAATTTGTCCTACAGAGCTATTCATTCAGTTTGTAGGGATAAAAGTATGTGCCATGTTCAGTGTTTAGCTCATCAGGATGCTCCCTATTTATATGCAGGGAGATACTTTGAAGCATAGAATCTGGTCAAAGTCTAGACAAAGACAGGCTGTAGTAGCTGTGCAGTAGTTTAGATCAAGACCTGAAGTAGCTAGGCCAGACATTGGGCCAGTAATTGCCTCTTGGCCTCACTTGTCTTACATTAAAAAAACTCAGATGGTTGATTAAAAGTATGAATGTTTTCCTGAACTTGGAGGAAAGGCAAAATAGAATTGTAATAAATAAAATTTTAAAAGGCTTAAATATTCAGAAGTTACCTGACAAACATAGACAAAATGATGTCCCTACAAATGAATTACCATAGAAAATGGGTTCTTAGAATCATGGAATGTAAGGATTGGAAATTATTTTGAAGATCATCATCTAGCGCAGAAATCCACTACTTCAGCATCCCTGACAGATAGCCATCCAGCCTCTGTTTAAATACCTCCAGTGAAGGAGAGTCCACCATTTCCTTAAGAAGTCAGTTCCATTGTTGAATTACTCAGAATTTTTCCTGATGTCCAACCGAAATCTGTTTCTTTGTAACCTGAACTTTTGCTGTGTTTTCTGAAGTATCTCTAAACAATTCTGCGGGGTCTTCTACATTACAGCCCTTCAGATACTTGAAGGTACAGTAGCTATCCTCTCTTCTTCTCCAGGCTAAACATATCCAATACCTCCAATCATTCCTCACAATTTTTTTCTTCCAAACCGTTATTATCTTGGCTGCTTGTCTTTGGAGAGACTCCAGTTTGTAAAAAGCCTGCTAAAATGCAGTGTCTAGAAGTGGACACAATATACAAAGTATGCTCGGAATAATGCGTAACAAAGACTTCTCTTGATCTTGATGCTATACTTCTGTTGATGTAATTGAGGATTGCATTGAGGGCTTACTGTTTTGCAGCTACATTACACTGTTGGCTCATATCAAGCTTCTGATCCTCCAAGACAACTAGAACCCTTTCACATGCTCTACTGCACAGTACGGTTTCCCCTCCCTATACTCATCTTTTATTTTTCCTACACAAATGTAGGACTTTGCACTTGTCCCTATTGAAATTCATCTGCTGGTTTCTGTTCACTGTTCCAACTTGTTGAGATCCTTCTGATTCAAATTTATTCATGCCATTTATATCTGATGTACCTGCCAACAAGCATCTGTAGAAGTTCTAGAATATATTATGCAGTATTTAAGGCATGTTTTCTACTTCACAGACATATAGCTGAGAGAAATAACACCCCACCTCCCCAGAGAATACAATTGTGTAACACATTCATCACTTCCACACATTTACATAAAAGATTTTAGATATTCATGATGACAAAACAATGAAATGGATAGCAGCACCATTAAGTGGCAGCAGTCTTCCCGACCTTGCAGTCTCTAGATCAGTGTTTCTCAGCCTTGGCCACTTTAAGAAGTGTGGACTTCAACTCCCAGAATTCCCCATGCTTGGGGATGTTCTCCAAGTTAGTATAGACAGTTCTGGGGGTTGTACTCCCAACACAATAAGCCAGCACTAATTTGGGCAAGGCTGTTGCATAGATAACACAACATTCATCCCCCTGCCCGCCCAATAAATAGGCACACAGAAATCTGCCTTGAAGAGAACACGGTTTTTGGTCTATATAACTCAGCATGAGGTCCAATGACCAGCAGTGGTTCTCCAGGGTTTCAGTGAGAAACTTCTGCCAGTCTTTTCTAGATATGCTAAAAAATGATCCTTAGACCTTCTGTATCATCCACCTCCTTTTCTTTTCACATGGTAAGTTCCTTCTCTCTTCCATAGTCTTCCTCATTATGTTTAAAGCAAAAATTCTGCCCCTTGCAAATACTTAATGTTTCTCCAGTGTTTTGATTAAACTGCAATCAACACTGCTCTTTCTGTTTAACACCCCCAGCAGCACCTTCCATTTATATAACCTTTTATCACAGGAGAGCATCTTAGTTGTTGCACCAGCATCACGGCTAACGTCAACACAGTTCTCAGAATAGCATTTATTAGCTAAATGAATGCTGGAGGGCCAGCAATGGAAATACACATTAATGTGTTGATGTAATCCATACTAACAGAGTGGCTATTGTTTCTGCTGGTGGCTGGCTGATGAAGCAGGGATGCTCCAGGTAAACTCAGTACTTCTTTGCATAAAATCAGAGGGCTGGAAACCATTGACTGCAGGTTGGGGAGAGATGTCTAGGCAAAAATCCCTCACATAAACCACAAACCTTCCCAGCAAAGGGCAAGCAGCAAACCAGAAATGCTAGAGAACAACGTGATACAAGCGAATGACCCAAGTGAGAAGAACCAAACACTAACCTGGGGATGATGTGTGGTCATAATTAAGAAACAGAAGATATGGAAATAGATATGGGATATTACAGAATCTGTGGAGGGAGGATTTTAAAACTTCCACAGGATACCAAAATGCATATTTAAATGTGTACTTCCTCTCAAAATATGTATCTAAATGCATATTTCAATACATTTAAACTGCTAAGAATGGCATTTCAACGTTTAATTTCATAAACTCAGACACATGCATGGAGTGGCCCAAGAAGACCTGCCTGAGGTGAGAAGAGGATCTATTGCATTCCTGCTACTTCCACTCTGCATCCTTTCACCAGTGGGAGCACCACCACCACTCACCCTCTGGCTGCTATTTTACAAATCTCTAATAGCAGGTTCTGGAAAGCAGCATGCTTTAAGTACAATGAAGCAGCTGTTCTTAGCAGCAGTTTGGGTGAGTTATCTAATAGTAGTGGGGGCTCTGCAGTCATACAAATTCATGAAGGCCTTCCTAGGGTAGGCAAAGCCAGTCCAATGCAGCAAGGTACTTTACTGAGAAGTTTGCTACCTGCACTTCAGTAATTCACCAGATGAGACAGCTGCTGTAATTCCTGACATTATAGGAAGCCTGTTCTATGTTCTTCCTAAGCCTTGTTCATATGTTCTTCCAATTGCAAGAGGACTCAAATGAGGGAGTGGAATTCTAACTCCATTTGTTTCGACATGAATAGAACTCTCCATCAGTTGAGGATTCTGCTGTCAGTAGAACTCTCTTGCAGGTGAACATGACATAGTTGGAGAACTCAAGAAGTGGGAATATTACACACAATATGCTGTAGGAAGATAAACTGAAAGGGACATATGTGTCCTAAGTTTTATGCCAAGAAATTCTGAGGGCCAAATGTGACATGACTTATTAAAAGCAGTTGTACTGGAGCAACAGATTGGCTTAGGACTATGACATTAGGGAAGGGATTTAACAGTTTCTCAAGTAAAATCATATCCAAACCTCCCAAAGCATTGAAACCTCTGAAAATTAGGGAATAATTTTAATTAGGAAATCATGGCGCCAATACAATAATCTCCCCCATAACTTCTGCATTTTGCTGGCCTGAATCGTACCACATATTAGTATCTCAATTATTTTCATTTATTATATTTTGGAGGGTCTGAACTGTTTGGCCTACATGCATGGCTGAAAAGGGGTTACTGGTAGAACTGAATATACTGTTGGGCTCCAGCTGATACAGCAAGTGAGTTAGTGCCAGGAATTGGTGAAGAAGGCTCCTGGATTTGTGTCTCCATTTTGTAGTGGAATAGCTGCTTCAGTTTGTCAAATGGTCTATGAGCTAGGACAATTCTCTTCTAGCGCTTTTGAGGGGCAAAGATCTGTTTCCAAAATGGGAATCAAATCCCTGTGTACAAAAAAGGTGCTATTGAAATCTATGCCTGACATGTGTAGTTTGTTATCTTATAATTTTTATTGTATTTTAATTGGTTTTTACTCTTATTTTATTGTAAACTGCCCAGAGTCGCTCTCTGAGATGGGCAGTGACTAAATTTGAAATATCAATCAATCAATCAATCAATCAATCAATCAATCTTCTCTCTGGATCTGCCCTAAGAATCTGACTGGCTGATTCACTGTACTTGAATAAAGTCTACCCTTTAAATGCATGGTAATGCACTTAAAATCACCTACTGATAATTACTGATTTTGCATAGCCTTTCCCAACAATGTGTTTTCCAAATGCATACAATTTCAGTTTCTGCAATCCCCAACCAACATGGGAATTGAAGCCCAACGCATCTAGAGACTAGCTGGCTGGGGATGGCTAATCTTGCAAATTAGCACAATGAGAATGAAAGACCCAAGTTAAAAGGTAGATCACAGCAGATTTCTACTTTTACAGATCATCAATGGAAAAAAATGTGGAAAGCTTTTTGACATGCGCTACCACTGAAATGAAGGAGGCTGATGTAAAACTTCCAGCTATGCCTCTACGGAGCTAGGTTTCACACTAACAGGGAGTGTTTGTTTTTCCCCCATGCTAAAATACTTAGCCAAGTGTGATGAGGAAATCATAGTTTCATTTCAAGTATGGATTGTTCCATTCTCCATAATGCAGGCACTGAATCTATATATGCAATCCTCTTCTCACTAATATAAAATGAACTTGCTTAATCTAAAAACTTAGTGACTCTTTCATTTTTTCACTGAATAATACATCTTAATACATTAATAATAAAAGGCTTTCTGGTCAGTATGCAGGCAATCAAAAACAGCTTGAGTTGATTTATAAAATACATAATAACCTTAAATTTGCTTAAGGAATAATCCATTTTCTAGGAATACTCAATGGATTTTTTTTCTGTATTGATGAATGTCTAGTTGACCTAGACATGAAACATGAGACCATCAGCTACAGCAGCAGCTTTTGAAAAGCCAATGCTTCCCAAGAATTAATTCTGTGTTTTGCTATTATCTCCTTCAGCATCTGACTTTTTGAAATTGCCCATTTTAATGTGCAATAAGAGATGTTATTCTTCCTGCTAATGTTCTGCTCATGAAAAATGCTAAATGCTGTTGTGGCAACTTAAAACTCTCTGCCCTAGAGAAATAATACTGGGATTTGAAGAAACATGAGATCTCAGTGCATTATTTCAGAAAGCAGTGATTGGATAGCCCATCTTGGAGAGACCTCATGGTCCACATCTCACACTCACTGATTTCAGATGATATCATTGAATATCAATGATCCCTCCCCCAGAATTCATTCAGCTGTTGGTTACTGCCACCACTGCTCTCGGAGATGGTTATAGGTAAAATAGAGCAGGGATGACCAACTGTTTCGATCCAAGGGAATTACCAACGATTTTAGGGCCAAGAACTGCAAGTGGCCTTTTAGTAACAGGCTGGGGGCTCCACTTCAAAAAGAAGGTGGGGCCAAGAGAAAAACTTAATCTGGCTCAATTTAATTTATATTTCTCATTTTGAACATCTAAAACTTCTTCCAGTCTCTATTATTTCCTTATGTATGCTGCCATACTGCCATGTATGTAGGTAAACCAGCAAATAGTATAAAATAAAGACAGAGTTAGTCAAGATGTTCATTCCAATTATTTTTATTTTTCATAATATACAGATTTTAAAAAATGAAAGAAAAAAGATTACAATGAAAGTATAAGAAATAGAATTACAAAAAGAAAAAAATAGTAAAAATGTAGATTAGAAAATAGAAAAGAAAAACAACAGAAGAAAAAATACAAACATATCCGAACATTTAACAAAGCTACTTCTGACTTCCTTTGCAAAGGATATATACAAAAAATGTTTCTTACAACCTTGTTTAACTTTACAATATAACTTCTACTTTTCCCAATAGTCTATTATTATAACAAATCATCAAAACCACATGTCACTATTTGATTATGTTCAATTTCATACAGAAAATCAATAAATGGCTTCCAGTCCTTCTTAATTTTTTCTCAATGTTTTTTCTTTTATAATCGCTGTCAATTTTGCCATCCCCACGAGTTCCGACAACTTAACTATCCACTCCTCTCTTGTAGGTAGTGCCTGGTCTTTCCAGTGTTGAGCCAGAAGTAATCTTGCCGCTGTTATCATGGAAGAAAGTAGAACTACTCAAGATGTTGATAGCATATATTAGGACTGTGTAAAGCATGCTTTGCAAAACACATAAGCATGAATGGAGGTTTTAACAATTTACAATGTGGATGTTTGATTCCACCTGTGTGTGCAAGCACAGCCTCTTCACTTTGCCTGTAGTCTCCCTGGAAGTGTTGATTGTGCAAGCACACATTCACCTGACAACCAAGGAGAGGGTTTTTTGAATTATGTAAAGACTTTTATGAAAAGAATAATATGGTTTGAAAAAAACATCAGTGGATATTTTTCAAATAAACTATATAGAACAATGGTTCCCAAAGTATGGTCCAGGGATCACTAAGGCCAATGAAAATAGTGCAGGTGCCACAACAGAAAAGTCACCTTGTTTTTTTTAATTGACGAAATATGGTGAAATGGACAAACCTTGCAAGACAGAGTTCCTGCTTGAAATCTCATTATATTTTAATATTCTTGCTCAAAACCTTGCAAGAATTTGAGTTGAAATGATGTTGTCAAAAGATTTCCACCAGTTTTTTTTTTTAATTACCTTAATTTTTGTTTAACTTGGAGCTCACATGGAATTCTTCTAATGAGGGTCAGATGTGTCATGAAGTTCCTAAACATTGTGAGCTGATTCTGAGCATGTCATGATCCATAAAAGCTGATAATATAATTTTATCTTTGTATGTATACTTTTTTCCTTTTTCATTTGGTCTTTGGCTATAAATAACAATAAGAATAATTATAGAAAACAAATGGAAAAAGTAACAAAATATCAGGATTTGCAAACTGAAGTTGAAAAACTTTAGAAGAAAAAGTCAATGATAATATCAATAGTAACTGGAGGCTTTGGAATGATACCAAAGTGATACACCAAATATTTGAAAGTTTTAAATACATGGACTTGACCCTGCCTTGCAAAAACTACCTTAATGGAACTTCCTACATACTATGGCAATACCTCTTGGTTACAACTCCAATCATTTGAAAATACCCAATCTAAAGATCATAATATTTGATGGATGAATAGATAATAATAACTACAGATGACAATCTGCATGAAGGAAACTTTTGGGAATTACTGAAGTAAAAGAACATAAACAAAGAGAGCAATATAAAACTCTATTATATACACTATAAATAGAATATAATAAAACAAGGTATTATCGGAAGCTACTTTCTACAATAACACTTCACTGCTTGTGACCTACCAAGTTTAATGTACCTTGTCAGCAACATATCACACCACACTCAGTTGTTTTATTTCAAATAAGGCGAAAATCAAGAGGTTTTTCAAGTTCCTGTTGGGCTGCCATACTTGGATTGTAGGTGGCAAACTGTGAAAGCTTCTTCTAGAAGTACTGTTAAGTAAAATTCACAGATACATGCTTTAATTGATTTCCATTATATAGATGTTCATGGAAACTATTTTGAATATATATGTACACTGAAATTATTTTGAATATTTAAAAATCAGAGGAGAAACGCCTTCACAACCCCAGCCCAATTCACTGTAGCTTTTTGAGAACAGCATAAGACCATCTATTTTTAAATACCATTAATTTAAAACAACAATATTTTGTTGTTTTGCCATTTTCCCCAAGAACATTGCCTGCATGTGATATTCCCACCATTGTGGATTAGAGTTTCCATGGCAACAGCAGCTGGATGAGAAATCAATTTTTAAAGTAATTCTTAAATAAAATAAGTTGCAAAGATTATATGCCTACAAAGAGAGGAGAAACTAAACCTATAGCAACAAGGAGGAAATTGCTGAAGGAGCATATTTTATCTGGATGGAATGCAATGCCCTTTGAATGCAATGATTTCAACACTGCTAACCTTAGTCAGAATTAAAGCTGCTGAAAGTCTTGGTAGGGGACACGCCGCATTGAACTCAACAGGAACCACTTCTGTATAATATGTTTAGAATTGTTATTCAAGCCTCTGAAACCAGCTGTATAAATTAGGGCCAAACTAGCAGTAGCACATGGCTATTTATCCTCTGTAATGACAGAATGGGTGGTTAGCTTTCAATCTAATGGCCATCAGCACACATAATGGCAACAGAGAGAGAATACGGGGAAGGTGATTCCTGAGGCTTGAAGATCAACGCTACTCTGATACAGTACCAGCAGAGTAGTGCAAGCTCATCTTGCTGACTCCAGTGTTCCTTGCTTTCTCTCGCTTTATCCTTTATCATTCCTGCCTTCTGATTTATCAAGAGGATCACACTGGGAAGGAAGGGAGGGAGGGAGGAAGGAAGGAGAAGGGAACTTTCAGTGCTTAGTGTCTTTGTATACTTTGTATAAAGTAATATGCCTAGAAGTTGTTTCATATGCCACTGAATTCTAAGAACAAACTCTAGGCATATTCCCACTGTTCTCAGAGCCTAAGGCTCCAAGCTACACGTGCAACAATACAATACAAAACAATACTCCAGCTAAGCTAGAGGACATGACCAAGGCCTAGATGTCTAACATTAGAGCCACTTACTGGTTTGCACTGCACATCTCAACTATCCCATTGTTGATGCAGAGAACTTGTCAAAATATAGCCTAATGCACAGTTCAGTAGTCAGAAGGGGGTAAAACACGGCAAAGGATTGGCTGGCTGACACAATAGAATAAGCAGAAAGTGCCTACTCTTTAAAAAGCTCTTTATCTAGCCTAATACAGTAGCAACTCATGCTATGCTAATTATGATGCATAAAATAACCAGGGCAGTTGTTTCAATTCTCAGTCACATGAAGAAAACATTTCCACCAAATACACAAACTTAGCAAGACAGAAAGCACCCTACTTGGTTAATACAATCAAGTTTAATACGTTTTAAGTCTATTTCTCTGGATATGTATGTGCCTACATGTTGGGCAAATCAAATTATTCACCAACGTTCAACCAGATAGGAAGGATTTCTTCCATCACTCAGTCTATGCAAGGGAGAGGAATTAGTTGTGCTTCGTATTCAGGTTGAAATTTCACAAAGATTTGTTTCATATAATAAGCTTCCCAACACAGTGTCTTTTCATACATATTCAGATTAGTCTATTTATTTATTAGATTTATATCCTGCTTTTCCTCCAGAAGCTCAAGGTAGAGCACACTATATTTCCTCCTGTTTTTTCCCCACAGTGATCCTATGTGATAGGTTGGGCTAAGAGAGAATAATATCCCAAAATCATCCAATGAACTTCCATAGCTAAGGATGGAGTTGTAAGTGGGTTTTCTTAATCCATGCCCAAGTCCTCTTGTAGCCCAAGTATGACTCCATTCTATCACAAAAGCTTTGGAACTTGGCTTATACATGGTACATCATGAAAGCCACTTTGTTTAATTGTACTGAATTGTGCTTTACTTCTCTATGAATTTCCCTTTCCTCTTTTTTTAAAAATAGGATTGGATTTAAGACTACTTACTTTAAAAGCTATGGAGTAATTTTCCTTGTGTCCATGTCACTTGGTTTTATTCTATGTGCGCTTATATGAGAAGAGTTGGAGACAAACATACATTAAAATTTGCACTCGTCACTATTGGGTACGGTTTGCTGATGGAGGACTTTTTTCTTCTGGAGTTCCCTCCTACTCCAGAAGTAAGAACATGGCATGTAGCTAACCTAAAAGTGACAGAAAACTCCCAACACGCTGGCCTTCTCTTTCAATTGAACAGGAAAAGGTGAGGTGCAATGCATTGTAATTTTCCAGCACACTGCAATTAGTAAAGTTCTATGTGGAGCAGGACTACAATTAAAAAGCAAGTATAGGTTAGCTAGCCCCTTGTGGAGCAGTGTGGATTAATTTGGAAATAAGCTAAACTAAAAACACCAGAAAATGGTTCAACTTTTTAAAAAGATATTCTAAATTCAAAGCAACTCTCTCCTGTCTGGACAAACAAGGGCTTGGGAAGCCTCTTTCATCCTCAAGAGAAGTTTCACGTAGTCTAAGGAGGAAAGAAGAGGAATCTCATGGTTCTCCCCCCTCCCCCGCCCCCTCCCCCGCCCCAGCTATAACGTTAACACTGACTACACAACTGAGAAAGGGTGGGCAACTTTGATAGGCCAGAGTGATCCCCCAAATATATCAAACAAAATGGCTAAGAGGCCATAAAGAAGGAGGAACAGCAAAAAAAGCCCTAATGTGATCAATCCTACGAACATCATTTAAACAATTTTAAATCTCTCTCTCTCTTTCTCTCTCATGCAGTGGGAGCAAGAAAGTAAACAGTACAGAAGCCAGGAACCTCTCCTTCATAAAACAGGCATTACTACCTGAAAAAGTCCTGCCTCTTATACCAGTTCAGCATACTTCAGATGAAAAGTAGATGCCTGGAGCAGATCCTCTTGGGAATGTAGGATTATAGAGAAAGAAGCAATCTTTCACACTGTTTCTGTATGTACCACTAAATATAAAAGGGATTTAATTAATTTTTTGTCAAGTGCCAATTATTCATGTATCTCTATTTCACATAACACTGCCTTTTCCTTCAAAATTACATTTTCCCACCAAATCCAACATTAAAAAGTTAAATATCTTTTTAAAATGCACAAATCTAACTTACAATGTCTTGTAAATATTAGTATATAAAGCAAGAGTGTTTCTATAATTTCCATTTTTCCATGTTTCCAAGTGCTTTTTTGCCAATCTCACTGATTACTGATCATATAGTAATAGTGCAGTAAGGAGGGGGGAAAAGACATTGTCTTTTTACTAGACAGCCCAGCAATTAACTGAAGCAGAATCTTGCTCAAATTTTATGCCATATTATTCCCCCCATTTCCCCCCACTTAAGAATAAGCTTTCCAATGCAATCTCCCTTGTTGATCCTCTGATGCAGATTGGGTCTGAAGGAGAGACAAACACCGTGACACATTAAGGAGAACCTCTTTCCAGGGAGAGAGAAAGAAAGAGTTACAACTAGCAGAGATTTCAGATACTTGGGGGGTGGGAGGGTGTATGAGGCAGGGTGCAAAAGGAAGGAAGAATGCTTGATGAAAAACAGCTTTTTAATAATTTTGTTGTGCTGAATTAATTAACAAAGGGGAAATGCACACACACACACACACACATATAGCAGTGTTAATGACATAACTTTAAACGCAGTAATATAATTAAAAGGGAGAAAAAAGGGAAAAGGAGGGCTGACAGATTATGTTACAGCCAGAAAAATTCCCAAAACTTTTAAAAATATTACTTGAAAACTTTCCTTCCCCTTTGTCAGAAAAAAAAAAATCTAATTCAAACATTGAGAAACAACATATCAATAATCCACTGCTAAAAATTAGATGTAGATTTCTCCTTCCAGTGTTGTATAATAATTCTTTAAGCCAGTGTTTTTCAAACTTGGCAGTGTTAAAATACATGGACTTCAACTCCCAGAATTCCCCAGCCAGCATTCTTTAAGCCAAAACATATGCCTGACAAAATCACAGTTCTTGATATCTTGATAAGTATCAAGTACTGGAGATATATCTATGAAGAACATCTTCATTTTTAATACTTAGCAATTATCCAAGTTCATATTAATAATCCCATTGGCCTCAAATCTTACAGTGATAAGACAATACCATCATACCTTATGAATTACTGTTCTAACTCCTGAGCTGTATCTCCAACAGATCATAGCTACCACATATTAAATATTCTTCATGTCCAATAGGTATAAAACAATTTTATGTTGTTGTGTTAACCTCATTTTAAGACAATAGGTAACTAATTTTATGGTGTTTAAACTAATCCTTCATTGTTTACCAAGAAACAGACTTTAAGCTCATATAAATAACTAGCATCAATTTCATCAACTTTCTGTAGAAATGGCTGCTAGCTTAAGAGCAACAGTCAAATACTCCAAAAGCTAGAAGCAATGTAAAAATAGCAATAGCATCTGAACCACATAAACCTATTAACAAATGCTTAAGCTAAACATACTGTCAAGAAGCACTCTGAGATAAATCAAGCTCAGTTTTTAAATTCTAAAGAATTTAAAGTGGTTTCTCAAACTAAGCTGATCTGAAATAATAATGTTGTGAGAAGTTCCGTTTACAAACAACAAACAAACCAGATCTAGATGCCATTTTAAAACAAGGGCAATACCATAAGGTTTTTGTGGTAAAATGGGTTAAAATTATATCTGCAACCCAGTATTTTTAAAATATGTCTTGCAGCATTAAGTACAGATGTTGAAATGATCTACATGCAGCTGAATTCCTTATTACAATCAGTAACTGAAGAAAAGATACTCAGTGATAAGCCTAAAAGTATCAGAAGTTAAACCCAGCTTTCTTAATTGATGCAATGAAAATGTTGTATGGTGTCCTTACCAAAGAAATTTATTCAGTTATGAAAAATAACTAAATGCCTTGGGAAGCTAGGAATCTCTCATTGAACCATTAATTTGTTGTAAATGAACACTGGTTACTTTTCAGTAGTAGGAACTGCACTTAAAAGTATAAAGGATATTGAGAGCAACAGTGGCTAGAGATGCAACAATTTTAGAGAAAACATTTTTGTCCCCTTTCCCTCTTTTATTCAAGGTGTTACATTTTTATAAGTGCATTAGGCCTATAGGAGATTTGATATGACCATTTTCTTTTGTTTATCTTGCAAAATCAATGCAAAATCACATTACTTCTTATGCAAGGGTGGGCTGCCATATTTTAGTGGTGCAACCTTGGAAGCTCAGGAACTGTCTGTGGATCGCTCGCCACTGGTTTAGACCAAGCACAAGTCACTTTTTTTTCCGGGAAGGAAGCAAACTCCAACTTTTCTTATCTTCTCCACCAAAATGCCCTGTACTCTTTTCCTGCTCACTATTTGTCTTTTCCCTAAACCTTTATGGGGATTCTAAACAATTTCTCAATTTGAAACTCAACATTAAAAAAAAAAACTAAGATCATGGCATTTGGACCCATCAATTCCTGGCAAATAGAAGGGGTAGAAATGGAAGCAATAACAGACTTCATTAATTTGGGCTCCAAGATCACCGCAGACGGAGACTGCAGCCATGAAATTAAAAGACGCTTGCTCCTTGGGAGGAAAGCTATGGCAAACCTAGATAGCATACTAAAAACAGAGACATCACCTTGCCGACAAAGATCCGCATAGTCAAGGCTATGGTTTTTCCAGTAGTAATGTATGGCTGTGAGAGCTGGACCATAAAGAAGGCTGAGTGCCAAAGAATTGATGCCTTTGAACTGTGGTGCTGGAGAAGACTCTTAAGAGTCCCCTGGACTGCTAGGAGGTCAAACCAGTCAATCTGAAAGGAAATCAACCCTGATTGCTCATTGGAAGGATTGATAATGAAGCTCAAGCTCAGATACTTTGGTCACCTAATGCGAAGAGAGGACTCTTTGGAAAAGACCCTGATTCTGGGAAAGTTTGAAGGCAAAAGGAGAAGGGGACAGCAGAGGATGAGATGGTTAGATAGCATCACTGAAGCAATGAGCATGAAACTGAGCAAACTCAGGGAGGCAGTGAAGGACAGGAAGGCCTGGCGCGGTATGGTTCATGGGGTCTCGAAGAGTTGGACACGACTTAACAACTGGACAAAAACAAATTCTTTTTGTTTGTGAATAGGGATAAGCAACTTTAGTGGACAAGGGGAATGCAGTGGATATAATCTACCTTGATTTCAGCAAGGCTTTTGACAAGGTTCCACATGGCATTCTCATTGACAAGCTGTTAAAGACTGGTTTGGATGGCCCTACAGTAAGGTGGGTCCACAATTGGCTATCTGACCGCACACAGAGAGTCAGCATTGACGGGTCAACATCGAGTTGGAGAGCAGTAACCAGTGGCGTCCCACAGGGATCGGTCTTGGGGCCGGTATTATTCAACATTTTTATTAATGATCTGGATAATGGGGTTGATGGGCTACTCATCAAATTTGCAGATGACACAAAATTGGAAGGTCTGGCAAACACCCAGGATGAAAGAATGACATTGCAATCTAACCTGGACAGGTTGGAAGACTGGGCTGAAAGGAACAAGATGTCCTTCCACAGGGAGAAATGTAAGGTAGTACATTTGGGGAGGAAAAATGTAGGGCACACATACAGGATGGGGGACTCATGGCTTGGAAGCTCTACATCGGAGAAAGACCTGGGTGTGGTCATAGACAACAAGCTGAACATGAGCCAGCAGTGTGAGACAGCTGCTAGGAGGGCTAATGCAGTTTTGGGCTGCATTAGGAAAAGCATTATATCAAAGACGCGGGAAGTCATTATTCCCCTCTACTCTGCACTAGTGAGACCACACCTGGAGTACTGTGTACAATTCTGGGCACCATATTTCCAGAAGGATATTGACAGGTTAGAACAGGTTCAGAGGAGGGCAACAAAGATGATACAGGGACTTCAGGACATGTCCTATGAGGACAGGCTGAAGGAACTGGGGCTGTTCAGTCTGGAGAAAAGAAGACTGAGGGGAGACATGATAGCAGTGTTCAGGTACATAAAGGGGTGCCATAGGGAAGATGGTCAGGAACTCTTTTCTATGGCCACAGAAACTAGGACCAGAAATAATGGGTACAAACTGCAGCTACCTAGATTTCACTTAAATATAAGGAAAAACTTCCTGACGGTTAGATCTGTACAACAGTGGAACAGTCTACCTACGGAGGTTGTGAGTTCTCCATCTCTGGAGGTTTTTAAGAAGAGGCTGGACAGTCACCTCTCGGGGATGGTTTGATTGGTTTCCTGCATATTGCAGGGTGTTGGACTAGATGATCCATGTGGTCCCTTCCAACTCCAAAATTCTATGATTCTATGATTCTAAGGCCTAAGTTGGAATATACCATACCAATCACGGATATAGAAATTGGCCATCAGGGTATTAGTCAGTAACAGCCCTCAATGTTCCTGGTCATGGACCATGCCTGCTTAAGTGTCTGTGAGTTACAGGTCAACAAAATACGCAGGGCCAGAACTTTCCAACTGTTTCACAAAGAAGTAATTGGCATGGAAAATATTTTATTTATTTATTAAATTTATATGGCCACCCACCTCACAAGAAGTGACTCTGGGTGGCATACAGCAATTTTTATATTTATTGTTTTATATAATAAATATAAAATACATTTTATATTTATTGTTTTATATAGTATATAAAAACCATCATTATTAAAAAACATAAAACAGTCATTATTAAATGATGCAGTATCTGCTGTTACAGCAATGCTTATTGGGAATTGTGAAGGCGTATAATGCCTGCGACTACTAAAGATTTTTATGAGAACATATCAGATAAATATTATTTCACACAGTGTAGTCCTATCTAAGAATTAGAGGTATATTTAAACATGCACGAAGGATGAATCAGATTATATTTTTGAGCAGGAAGAATCAAGCAAACAAAGTTTCCATGTAGTTCTGCAGATTAACAATAAAAATGAATTTAAAAGTCCTCACTCTCTTCTATTTACAATAGGCAGGGATCTAAAACAAATCCATCAGAGATTTTCATAAGAGCAGATTTACAAGTCCTGTCCAAATGGACTTTGCTATGGCACAGATGGCAGTACTGAATAAAGTTTCCTAGTGTCTGTCTTATTTATTTTTTTTTATATAACTGCACAACCTCCCCCCCCTTTTTTTTTTTGTCACAAAGATGTCTGACGAAGGACTTGCAGTTATGAAGTGTAGGGGTTTTTTTAAGCTTCCATTGGGGAAATTTATATAACCAAAAATAATACCAGACAAATCTTTTTTTAAAAAAGTAAAATTCTTTTTAAATAATGTTCTGAATGGGTCATAAGAGGAAGTTGCATACAAAAGCTCAGAAACAGACGGGGACTCATGATGATTTCTTTAAAGAAGTAACATGGCTATATTAACAAAGGCAGTAAAAAAGATTAGATGTTTACCAATCATCCATGGTGTTAAATAAACCCTAAATCATTCAGGATTAGAAACAAAGGAAGTACTTTATATTTTCCAGGCAAATCTGAAGTAGCCCACTCCCTTCCCACTTTGCTACCAAGCACCCCACCTCACAATCTGCCACAATTTGACTTACTGCTGGTTGCATTGAGTACACATCCTTGGTTCTAATATGTTTTTAGATTTCTCATTCACTACACCATTGTTATTTATTTCTATTACATGAGCTTCAATCTCAAGTTTACCTCTTTACAAACATGTGTATTATTTGCCCTTAAAGGGAAAGGTGAGATTATGGTTGAATTTATTGGCACATCTAATGCCATGATGAGATATTTTTATATTATTTCACTTCCATAGTAACTATTTGGTAGTTCATGAACCAGGTATTCCGAATTTCCTAGGATCCACAGCTTTTTCATAAGGTAACTGCACCAGTTTAACTTAACTGAATCGTAGTATGATTAGATGCGGCACCTGGGTACAAGCAGTTTATTATCTACAGTACAGAACTCTGAAAGCCAGAAAAACTGTTCTTATATTTTTATGTGGCATTTCAAATATATTTATATCTCAGAAAAAATCTGCTGTTAAATTTAGTTCATGTTGGGGCACTGACAGGCTGAGTACTTCCAAGGACTAGACCAAGCTATTTCTGTCATACACAAATCAGAGCTTAGAGGCATTTTACTTTCACATCTATCACACACATTTTCCTCTTCTGGACTCATCCAAATTAAAGTTGCTTTAGCTCATTTTTTTTCCAATTTTTTTTCCTTTAACATTTTTCGTTTAGTCGTTAAGTCGTGTCCGACTCTTCGTGACCCCATGAACCATATTGCGCCAGGCCTTCCTATCTTTCACTGCCTCCCTGAGTTTGCTCAATTTCATGCTCATTGCTTCAGTGATGCTATCTAGCCATCTCATCCTCTGCCGTCCTCTTCTCCTTTTGCCTTCCATCTTTCCCAGCGTCAGGGTCTTTTCCAAAGAGTCCTCTCTTCGCATTAGGTGACCAAAGTATCTGAGCTTGAGCTTCATTATCAATCCTTCCAATGAGCAATCAGAGTTGATTTCCTTCCTTTAACATTAGCAACAGAGATTTGGTTCGAAGTGGAGAAGGCTATACAAGCCATATCCATTTCCGAAAATATACCTGAATCCTCATGCAATGAAATAAGGTCTAACTAAACACTAACTATGATAAGTTTAGTTATGGGACTTCATGTACTGTTATAAACAAGGAGCCATTACCAGGAGGCATATATCTTGAATTCGGGAGGGCAGAAGGCAATTTCTTTCTTTCTGTGCTTTATCCTTAAAAAGGAGGGGGGATCTTTCTCTAGAGATTCAGATAGCACCCTCCCTTGTGGTTTTCATGAAAATGGTAAAAACATAACTGTTCCTCAGAGCTTTTAATTTATTATTTAATTTGTAATGGGGTTGGGTTCTAGTCACTGGTATGGATTGTGTATTTTATGGTATTGTTTTAACTGAAGGATTTTTCTTGGTGTGCTAGCTTTATTCTTGCAGGGACTAATCTACAAAGTAAGCATACAGATGTTTGAGTACCAATTTGCAACCTAAGTGGTGCAACGCATTCCACCATTGTAAGAGCAAGGTTCCATATTTTGGGAAGTTCTTGGAGAAGATGTCCTTCTTCCAGCTTGCTGCACCCCCTATTCTAAAGAAGGCCCCCTAGTATCTGCCAGACAGTTTCATCTATAAACATCTGGCCATGCTCTCACTCTTTCCACCCCTATCTTTGGACCCAGTCTCTAATGTTGTCTGGGGGAAATGGCAAGGGGCAATCAGTGGGAATGACTGTGTTATTTTCACTCATTTGCACACTCTCTCCAGGCTGGAGTTGAGGGGGCAGAGGAGGAAAAGATAAAAACAACTGCACAACAGCAGGTCAGCAATGGCAAGTTAAGCAGGAACAGGGCCAGAGAACTTTGGTGAGCCCTGAAGAAGTCTGAACATGCCTTCTTTCCTTGAATCTGAGAAGTTCCACAGCTCAGTGACAGGACAACAAATGAAAGATCCCTGGTTCAATTTCTGACATTTCTAGATACAGGTGGAAGGAAAAAAAAATCCTGCTTCCTGAACTGCTAGAGAGCTGCTGCTAGTCAACTGAATGCCAGATTAATAGCCCATGTTAATAACAGCAGAGGAAATGAAAGGTTAAAAGGTCACTTTACAGAATTAAGCTGGCACTTCTTAACTTTATAGAAAAAAAGGAATTTTAAAGCCATAATCAACTGCACATTGTTCATACCTACAAATGCTCGAGATTGGTTTCTGTCCCTGCATGGGGTTTGCATGGGATCACTATATCTGGATGTGCTCAAAGAATATTTCCTCAGTACTGTGCTTTAGAAGGAACTCTGTAACTCCTGAATTTCAAATATTCATCTCTCTTGAACATTTGTATAAGAAGTCTCCAGGTGGTAGCTAATGATAATGCACAAACCCAGCTGCGCTGATTTCATGTTAACTATGGTTAGTTTCAAACCAGAGTATACAATAAGCTTGACAATTCTAGGTAAAGCTAACTGTGCCCAAAATCAAGAAGAAAAGGAGGCGGGGTAGGGGGGATCTGGGTGGTTGGGTGGAGAAGCATTAGCACATGAGACTACATGTCCTAGCTTCTAGGGTCACTTCATGAGGACTGGTATGTTTCCACTGAACCCTTTTTTTCCCCACTTGGCACAAAATAAGAACTGAAGAGAGGGAGAAGGAGAAGACTACGGCTGATAGAAGGCAACATGTTCCCAGCATTGTTCTACTCAAAACAAGTAGTAGTGATAGTTTAGGGCAGGGGTCCTCAAACTTTTTAAATGGGGCCAGTTCACGGTCCCTCAGAATGTTGGGGGGCTGGACTATAGTTTGAGGAGAGGAGGAGAGCCGCCGGACCCGGCATACCTGTCATGTAGAATACTCTGGCTCTGCAATCTCCCTCCTCGTGCATTGCCTGCAGCTCCTGACACAGCCCTGACACTTCTGCTTCTGACAGACAGCAGTGGCAGCCAATCAGGCGGGCGGGTTGGATAAATGACCTTGGTGGGCCATATCCGGCCCGCAGGCCATACTTTGAGAACCCCTGGTTTAGGGCCATCAATGTACATATGTTTTTACAGAGACACGGTATCACACGGTAGCATTCTTTCTGGCAGTTACCATTTTACCCTAGAATTACTTTATAAAACTGTATAGTATTGTCCTAGGGGGGCTTCTGATCATACCCAGCGATAACCATAAGGAACAAAATTTGCTGCCAACTCAACCCCTTGCATTTCCTTCCGCTAACATGAGAAGTATCTTGTCAGACTGAACTAGAAATTCAGGGATATTTCGCCATAGCATGAATTAATTCATTTCCTGGATGGACAGAGCAATTACATTGCATATAGTCCAAAAGGACTGCTTGCATAACATTTCATTTGTGATTAGTGACTTACATCCATTGTGGAAAGAAAGAAAATGTTATTTTCATTGCACATCCTCTTTTTTAGGAAACTGGCCAGTTTTTAAGTCTCATCTGGGAATGCACAGAAGCTGTAAATATATGAATCAAATGTTCATTGAGATGGTTATTACTGAAAAATAGGGTGGGGAATACTTGGGAAAATAGTACAACTGAAGCTTCATTATATCCTGTTTCTTAAAAGCTAATGGATGCTACAATCCAACATGAATAATGGACTTTAAAAAGTTTAATGGGACTGTTATAAGAATCACATCAAAATATCACTACAAAAGGAATGAGTTGGTCTATAACAAAATTTTAAGCCATCCTTCATTCCAAAGCATCTCCTAGGAAAAGATGTTTCTGGAACTGAATACATTAATACAATCCCTCCTTTTTCTTTTTTTTCCCAAAAGAAAGAATTCATAAAGTGATTATGGGCATAACCTCAGCCTCTAATTTTTAACTTTACAATATATTTCATTTTTAAAAATATATTAATTTTAAAATATTAAGTCCAGCTACAAGTGTATGGATCCTGGTAGGGCAATACAGAGACTTTAGAATGCTGCAGCCTTTTTCTTCTGCATCTGGAGAGGAAAGTCTAGTGTTTTTAAAAGTCCTTTCGAAAGAGAAGAGATTTTGGGGGAAATTCTTATGGCTGGTATGTGGTGTTCTTGCACTTATGTAATGATGAGATGATCAACATGTGTTGTGTGAATGCCTGTCTTACTGGACAATCCTCTCTCTGGCACCCTACAACCTGTTGGAGTTCCACACTTCCTTTAAATCAACAACAAGGGAGAGCTCCTTCCGTGGGCCTTTTTTCACTGGTGCTGCTATTGGCATTGCCAAGGGGCAATAATGCCCTTGGGAGATAGTGGGAGAATCACTCCTCTCCCTGAAGAAACAGAAAATGTTCACTCAATTTCTCTGCCTACAAACTGGGTGGAGGATTTGAAAATCTCTGGTCATTTTATACTTTCTTTTTTTCAAGATAATCTAATGAAGCTTTACCATAACCTATGCACGTTTGTGCAGATTTCTTTTTTGCTCACCAATGATAGCATTAATGCCATTATCAAAGACTTTAACAACCTTCATCTTGCTACAATCATTATGTGCAAACTAATTCCTTTTTGAGATTTTGGTAGAATGAATATTTATCTATTATCTAACTACCCACCCACCCATTCATCAGAAGGAACAACACCCCCAAATTTAATTACTCTTTCTAATCTTTTGTATTATAGCTCATCTTTTCTAGAATTGCATAGAAGATTTATAAATTGGCCAAATGATGAAATCATCATCTTCCTTTTCCTTATCAAGTTCTGAATAGGTATCAGCTAATGAATGAAGAGCTCTTCTTTATTTTAACATGGAAACATTCCTGCTTTGCAATAAATGCTAGACAACTTTGGTCAAAAGCCTAAAATTATTAATAGGAAAATTATTACATTTGTCATTTGGGGTACTGACAAATGCCATTAAGAAGATTGGGAATGGGGCATCTTTTTCTTTTTATATAAAACTTCATTAAATGTTATAAAACCTATTTCATTTCTTTAGAATTAGATAGATGGAAACAGATGTAGAAAAACAAGGAAAGTCTTCCAAAAGATCTCTGAACTGAGAAGGAAGTTCCAACCTTGACTGAAATGCCCACATCTAAGATACCTTAGAAGATCTTCTCCATTTACAAGAACCTTTACTACTAGAAGATAAAGTTAGATCAGCACTTTAGTCATAACCAAATAAAAAGGCTGCAGGAATTGATGGAATATCTACAGAAATATGGCAAGCAATAGAAAAAGAATCAGTAAAGATTCTAAGTATTGACGCTTTTGAACTTTGGTGTTGGACAAGACTCTTGAGAATAGGATGGACAGCCTAGAAGATAAATAAATGGATCATGGAACAAATCAATCCAGATTTGTTTTCAAATGGGGCACAACTGACCATGCTCAAATTATCATATTTTGGATACATTTTGCAAAGATTTAGCTGTCTTGAGAAGTTTATAATGCTGGAAGGAAGATCTGAAGGGCCAGGTTGGGGACAGATTATCCTAGAGAAGATTTATCTATGTGGTTGCTAAGAGTTGACACTGACCTGATGGCACATAATCAATCAATCAATCTGGGCTAGATAAATATCAGTTTTCAAATCTGCAGAGAGGTATCTAATGAAGTCAAATGTTATATTATGGATGTAGCTTGCTGTCTTGTCCCAGGATTATAAAAGCATAATTCTTGGCAAATGTGTTTCCATTGAGACCATGGTGCTAATTCCTACTGCAATTAGAGAGAGAGAGAAAAAAATCTCGTATTGGTGCCAATGAAATATCTTTTACCGCTAATTGCAGCATGGAGGGAAATTTTGTGATTAAAGTTCCCCTCCATGTGCACAATGATCCTGATAGAAGTTTTGTTACTTAAAACATGAACGTTAACATTCAGATTAATAAAATGACATGTCCTTGGAACTTAAAGTCATTTACAGGTATTGCCATTTCTTATTATTCCAAGCCACTGGCTTCTATTTGGCAGCTTAGATGTTATTCGGTATTTGCTGTGGCCATTACACTGGTGCCTTGAGTATCATTTCTGCAAATGGTTCTGCTATGCTTACAAATGTGTCTCGCTACATCTCCTGATGCTCTAATTTGATTACAAAAGCTGTTTCCCAGCCATCTGATTATATCTAAATGAATCTCAAATTCCCTAAGGATTCCTCAAGAGCTATTATACAGAGAGAGTGAAAGTCCTCTATTGACTGCTGCTGTCTTTAATGGACTCATTACATTGAGTTCATTGTGACCTCTACATTTCTAGACTGAAGGTTAATCCTTCAATATGCAAATACAACACTTGGAGCCCAAGATGGCAAAAACAGAAGCACAGGAAGTTGCTTTATATGAGGTCAGAATATCAGCCCATCTAACCTGGTCTTATTTCCTCTAATTTGGTATGGGTCTCCAGAAGCTTTTAGTTTTTTGGACTGGAGATGCCACAATGCCAATCTGTGACCTTCTGCCTACAAAGCATGTGCCCTGCCCCTATGAAAGATTCCTCCTCACAAGCAAGGATATAAAAAGACTGCTCCTGGGCAAGAAAACAGGGAAAATTATTTTGGCCATGCAGAAGATACCGTTACCGCCACTCAAGTTCTGTAGTTTATCTTTCATACAAGGAGCTCAATGCAGCACACAGGGAGCCTTTATAATCCAAAAATGATCTTGAGAGGTAGCCCAGGCTGAAACATTGTTCATTGAGTAAACTGGGAATGGAACCTGAGTCTCCCCGATCTAATTCCAAGATCTTATCTAGCACACTGGTTCGCACATTATCAGTGCATCAGCCTCTAGCATCAGCTTCCAAAATGAATTGGGGGCATTAAAAAAAAAGTTTGAAATAGCTGTCCTAAATACACCTCTTTTTGAATGTGACACTGAAGTGCCCCCTGGGTAGATTGATTTTAAGCAACACTTTTGGAACCTGCTGAAAATGCAGATGTGAAGAAACTGTAAACCACATACCATCCTCTAAAATGAACTTCCCTGAATGACCTGAAAACACTAGCTAATTGCCACAATCTGCAAGCAATTTTTTTTTAATGACCAGAAGGAATAACTGTAGCTTTGCTCATCCAGAACCCTGGCTTAAAAGAGATTCCCTGCCCCTCCCTCCCTTCTTATGCTGTGTGCAATAAAACAAGATACAAAATCAATAACATTAACATTGCATTTATTAATTAAAATTGTATACTGTGTCAACATTTCTTGCACAATGTCACACCTTCCAATATTTCAGAATACTGGCTCTTTCAATGTGCCTTGCCAATGTGCTAGCTATTTATGTGTGTGTGTGTGTGTGTGTATGTGTGTGTACTTATTTATTTATTTATTTATTGGCTTTACTCTTCCTGCTTCTCCCTCCACCTGCATATAATTTGCTTCCCAGGTCCTAAAAGGACAGTCACTGTACAAGTCTAAACAGTGAAAGACATTCAAATACTTTCTTTGTTTACTTCATTATGTTTACATGGAGGATAGAGAAATTTTTACAACTCATATTTTGGGAAAGGCTTCAAAAGCCACATTCCCATTTTGGTGGGACCAAAGTTAAAGAAGAATCCAAAATAATCCAAGAGTTGCTGTCTCTGGCAAGCCTGCTCAGAAATAAGTGAGGCGTCAGTAGAATAAGCTGCTCCTTTGAATGATTAATTCAGGAGTGAGGAGTCATCCAGTGAAATGATTACTGGATCCACTGAGATTCTTCTGTGGGCTGATTAAATACTTTGCTATATCCCTAGTACGATTCTATACATAGCATGCCTGTTCAGATATGAGTCCAATTAGGCTAAGAGTTATGATGGTAGTAGGGCTGCAACCCCCTTCAATAGAAATAAACAGCATAAGTAATTTAATGAGACAATACTGACTGCATCTGCAACTTTGTGGCACCTTCTAAAAGCACGACACATTTTACCTCTTTTCTTCTATAGTTATTTATAATATATAAATGTCATAAAGAAAAATGCATTTACAATTTTCACCTGAAGTTGCCTACACCAGAACTTTATCAGATATAGCTAGGCTGATCTACCAATCTCTTTGTTCAGCTCCTAACCATTGCCCAAGAAAATAATAAATCTTGAAATCATTGATGCAAAGAGAAAACATGAATTTCTATTTTCTGAATCACCCAGAGGGCATTCTCCAGTGCAGGACAGCACCTCCTCCCAAAGCTAATAAACAGAGTACAACTTTAATGAAATCTCTAAGGAGGTGGTGTCCTAATTCCCAGACTAGACTGGAAGAGCACAACCCCATTTAACTGAAAATAAATATGGGGGTGGGAAAAAAAAGCAAACCCTCAAGTATTATACTGAGAGGCACAGTTAAAAGAAAAAGCTCTAGGTATTAGAGCTCAGGAAAACACTCTAGGTGTGAAGAGAGAAAAATAGGAGAAAATCCCAGTAACTCTTCTTCACAGCATGGCATAGGCAGGAGTCCTAAATATCAGAGTGTTCCCTGGGGGATTCTAGACCTTGAGATGTGTCAAAATAGTATCAATATAGGTTTCCAACTTATGATATATTACACTACTGATATTACTTTCTGGAGAATCTGCTGACCAAAAACAGAACTGACTTTCAGTATAAAGAAACGGTTAAATCTAAACAACATCTACTCTTACAGAGCATCCATAATTTAGGTTGAAAAGAAGGTGCCTCCAGTTTTGACAACTTCTTAACTAAAGTTGTGGCCAGCAAGGAACTGTCTTCAGTATGAATAAACTCACCAACTCATTGCTAAAGATTCAGAGGGGGAATCCCGTTAGTGCTGTCAATACTGAAATTAGATTCTAGGAAGGGAACTTATGAATCACAGAAAGATGAGGGCCACATTTTTCAAAAACCTATTGAAATAGGAGTGAGTAGAAAAAGGCTTTTCTCCCTTGCAGGACAAAACATTATTAAGACAGGTGGCCAGACATACAATTGTGCTAATATTCAACCTACTGACCCTAAATAGAATTTTCTTGCCCAAGGAATGCCAGAAAAGTGTCTATGTTGATAGTCCCCACCTTCTGAGATTCAGCTGGAAGAGCCTCAGAGGAAAGCATTTTCTGCAGAAGCTCTCCTCCTGTGAAAAAGGTATAGACCAGAATAAAGACCTGTGCCCTCACTTATTAAGGCTTGTTAAGACCTGATGTTTTCAAAGAGCATTTGGAGCCTGAGGAATGAGTGGCGGATATACCTGGGGTGAATGATGGTGTTGACTATTATGACTGTTATGAGATTATTTTGACTCTATAGTATATGTATATACTATATACATATATGGGTATATATAGGATGTATATATAGGATATATAATATGTATCCTAACATAGTTTCTGATAATTTTCTAAGTTTACTTTGTAAGCCTCTTAGATTCGGTTGACTGAAGTACATAAAAGCATGTATAATTAATTAACACTGACAACCAATGAGTAAGGGACTTAAAGAACATTAAATATATGTCTTCAAGATGACATTGATTCAAGATGTCTTCAGTCTTCAAGATGAGATTGATTCAGCAAAAGATCTTTTTCTTCATGTTTATTGGACACTCAAGGGAATTGATACCAAAGGTTGGTTAACTTCACTATGTTGAAAAGTAACTTGATGGAAGGAACATTTACACATATGATACAGGCTTGTCCTATTGTTCATTTCTGGTTTAATGTTCATAAGTCTGATAATATGGTTTTGGAAAAAATAAAGTTTAAAGGTGTGAATGTGATTTTGAACTATATACCCAAAATTTAAAATCTGTCAATATATGAAGAATTATGGATTTATTGATCATGAGATATAGCCAAAAATGATGATTCTGTGATGATGGACAGATTGTGCCACCTAGGATGTAGCATCTTGGATTGATTATGTGTATTTGCTCTCTACTTTCAAATTAGTTCTCTATCAACAAAATGAAGGACTAATCAAGATGATTCTATATGGTCAAGGGTTAATAAGGTACTTAGAATGGAAAATGCTGTATTAATGCTGTATTTAAAAAAAAATCTCTCTGTTACAAGTATGATGTACTTTTTCCTTTTTCCCTACCTTTTTTTGGTGGGGGGGGGGGTTAAAGCATTTTTTTAAATGAAAGCTGAAAGACTAGCTGAATCATACTAACTGAATTCTCTTAACCATAACTGTTCAGCTTCCAAACTTTGTTGAAAAAGATAGGGTTGAGAATGACTAACAGGTTCCTTAGGAAGAATGATATTTTTTTTTCCTAATGGGATCCTTCAATGGTATGGCTTTGTCAGTTTGACCAGATCAGGAAACCAGCTTTGATGCAGCCAATGGGATGCTATTAGAATTACCTCTGCCTTTTTACTCCTGATCCTAGGACCTGAAGAAGCAGGAGCAGGAAGACATAAAGATGTCCTTTGGCCACTGGGAGATCAGAACATCCTTCTTACTTGTTTCTGGATGCAGAAACCTTGAGAAGTCCTGAACTTGAGCACTGTCCTTGGTCATTAACAAATATTACAGCTACTTACCTAATAACAAATCCCACTGAAGTCAATATGGCTTACTTTCAATCAGGTTATATATAGTAGGCTCTACAGTGGTTCCATTTTAATTTCAAGAAGTTGCTTTGGCTTGGGAGGGGACAAATGTGGTACTTGTCTGCAACTTTTTAAAGTAGCTGTGTCCTTTAGATGCAGCTGCTTCTTAGAATTGCATTCTGGTGTTATGATTGCACTCTTCTGTGCTCTAAAGCATATTTTCAGAATTCAATCCAACATGCTGTGCAGCATTTACATAAAGAGGCCTTTTTCAAACTGAATGGTCTCACATCAACCCACTTCAGTTTTTCTGAATATGCTTACAGTAAGACCAATTCTTCATAACTCTGTTCAGGGGAGATTGGATTAAATGGGCTAACTTCTTCTTTTCAGATTTCACCTCCAACCAACATAGAAAACCCATTGTTTCCAAAGCAGTCCAGACAAGTGACATAACTTATTTTTGCAAATTTACATTATCTGTGTAATCATGCTTTTACATTTCCATCAATGTATGTCAAGTGCATAATTACATAAATTGTCAAAAATGATATGAAAAGTCATCTACTAAACAATGTGCATTAATTTACATCAATAATACCCATTTACGGCACTTGCATAATTATGCAGAAATTATGTAAAAGTTAATTATGATATTATGCAAATGATATAACTGGATGCTATTGATGTAAATTGACACAAATGAGATAACTTCAAATTTAACAGACAGTTGGTTAACAGAAGGGTTAACAGAATCCCTTCCCCCAAATGGTCTGTTAAATCAAGGTTTTTCTGTTAAAAAAAACAAAGCAAAAATCACCATGTTGGATTAGGAGTGGGGAGACCCATGTCCACCCTCAACCATGGAAGCACACTGGGTGTGATGGAATGGAATCATGAAGGCCAGACTCAGGGAGGGAAGCATCCTCTTTCGTTTCCTGAAGGGCGAGGAAGAGATAAGAGGATGAGGCTGGCACCTCCCTGAGGAATTCACTCTGTTATGACTGGCTGACTTTGGAACTGAGTTTCAGTCTGGGAAGATTCTTGCTAGAGGCTGTAGCTAATAAACATTGCTGAACTGAATCTGCATGGTCTCCTGGAGTTCCTTGGGCTAGGCCTGACATCAATCTTCCCAGACTGAAACCTCAGTTCCCAAGTCAGCCAGTCAAAACAGAGTGAATTCCTCAGGGAGGTGCCAGCCTCATCCTCTTATCTCTTCCTCGCCCCTCAGGAGACGAAAGAGCATGTTTCCCTCCCTGAGTCTGGCCTTCATGATTCCATTCCATCACACTGGGTGACTTTGGGCCATCACTCCCTACCCAACCTACCACACAGGTAGGGGATAAAATAAAAGGAGATTCCCCCTTTAGTAGCCACCTGAACTCTTGGAGGAAAGACACGATATAAGTCTAACAAACACACACCCTGCAGTCTTATTTCCCAAGGGCCCACAATGTATCACTTAAGAAATCATGTATTTACTCTTTTGATTTTATCTACATCATCTATAGCAGAGGACTTAAACATTGTGGCTTTATTGTCCTACTGATAAATCTACCTGAGAGGAGTAAACATAAGTCAACGAATCCATCAGAGTCCTTATTATATCTCTTTTCATCCCATTTCAATGGCTCAGATTTGAGAAAAAAACATCTGTTTGCAGTTTTCAAAAGAACTTGAAGGGAACTGGATTCTGAGAGGGATGGGAAAATCAAAAGCCACTGAGGGCTTAACTCTGAAAATCCCACCCATTAGATCCATGGGATTAACTGCTTCAATTCCCTTGCCAGTCTCCATGCCATTAAGCCCTTGATATTTATGCTGGCAATATTAAGAATGCAGCGCTTTGTCTTTGTGATCAATCTCCATGGAATCTAAAACATTCCACTGGCATCTTTTTCAGAGGCTATCCCAAATATTCTAGTCACTCCCAGCATTTTGCAAATGCAGACTTGGGATGTGGGCTTTTCTCTGTATTTTACTAAAAGGCAAAATTAACTTGCTTCTCTGCTGTCAAGAAAAATTATGGAAATATTCCAAATGGAATCTTTTGCAATCCATAGAACAGGCTCTGTTAATCTATGGTGGAATCCATGCGATACAAACCATGTTGACATCACTGACAGCTAATAGTACAGAGCCAGCTTTCCATGCCCGGGGCAAATACTCCATTGCCTATTGCCAGCTCTTTAAGATCCTGCCAGAACAGCAACAAAGGGTGAAAATGACACTCACCACTACATTGTAAGCACGGCTTTCAACCACTGTAGTGACAAAGGCCTGGAAAATTACTTGGAGCGATATTGTGCCTTTTCCTGGTTCTAGGGTTGTTTTTAAATGACGCAAACCCATTAAGACAGTTAATCAATTACACAATAAAATACAGCCACTCTACCCTTAATGAATAATTTGCAAAGTGGACAGGGGCTTGTGGGGTTGCTAAACTGCTGTACTTCTTTCAGATTTGCTTTTCTTGATTTGACACAGCCACAGTTTAGGTCAAGCTTAAAAGTTGATCAGGGGGCTCAGTAAAAGTATAACAATTGTAAGTGTTCAGCACAAAGTCATAATGATTTGAATGTTTAAGGGACTTCTGCACTTGCTAACTCAGCAATCTTTCCATCAACTCCTTCAAAGTTATGTCAGGATTATTATCTCATACTGCAGATGACAGGAGGATGCTGAAAAACTACTAAGGGTACCTAGTGAGTTTATGGATGCTCTGGTTTGTATGCATGGCCCCATATCTCCATGCTGACAACTGAAACTGACAACTGTCAGGACTCATAGCAGAGATTGTAATGCAACGCCTAGAAGCTATAGCACTTCCACACATACAACCTAAAGTATAGATCCGGTATGTAGATGACACCTTTGTTGAAACCATCAACAATATCTTCAAAGGAATAAAATTCACCAGAGAGGAAGAAAACAACACACTACTGTTTCTGCATATCCTCATCAGCAGAGGATAAAAGGAGTAAATTAGAAACCCAAGTTTATCAGAAGACAACCCACACTAATCAAGTACTCCATTACCAAAGTAGCAAGCCAACCTCCCACATGAGGAGCTGTGTAAGAACATTATTTAAGCAAGCACAAACGCATTGCAGCAACCCAGAACAGCAGAAAAAGGAAACAGACCACCTATACAACATCTTCCAACAAAATGGATATCCATGCAACTTTATCAAAAAGTGCCTGACCACTCAACCTACTACAACACAACCAACACAAGCCATGAAAAGGATCACGCTGCCATACATCAGAAACGTCTCAGAAACCACCAACAGACTATTACAACCACATGGCATCCCGTAGCACACAAACCAACTAAAGCCCTCCAAAATATCTTAAGTAAACCAAAAGCTCCAGTATCACAAGAAGAAACAACAGGAGTCATCTACAACATACAGTGTAAGGACTGCAACAAACACTATGTAGGACAGACAGGCAGAAGGCTGGCAGAGCGCATCCATGAACACCAACTAAGCAGTCAGAAGACATGATGAAAACTCCTTAATCTCACAACACATGGACAGACTTAACCATAGTTTTAACTGGGAAACTGTCAGCATTTTAGACCAAGCTAAATCCAAAAATGCAAAGGAATTCCTGGAAGGTTGGTATTCAGACAAGGCAGCAATCAACAGACACATGGAGATAAACAGTATCTACACACTATTCAAATGAGACAATAGAAAAGAAAACAAAAGACCAGAACATTGCCTCACTAGCAATCATCAGCCAGATAAGCAGAGATTACCATCAGGCACACAATCAAGCAGTAAACAATACCCTAATCAAGGAACTACCAGAGGAACGAAACAAAACCCCACCCCCACCAACACTGGCAGGGCATGCCACAGTATATAAACAGAGAGCAAACCCCATCCCATTCTAGCACTGAAGATGTTACCTAGCCAGGTAATGAAACGTTTGCAAGAAAAGAATCAAGCTCAGAGAACCCCAAGGACTCCAAAGTACAGAATGCTGGGTCTACCCTATTCTTTCTAGCAGTGAATCCAGCTGGTATGGACCAACAGAATAGTAACCAAAACGGGTCAATGGAAGAACAAGAGGAAGGGGTCAGTATCCTCAGAGGAATTCTTTTAAGATTTGCAAAACTTCAAGAAGTAAGATAAACTCATCTAGACATACCAGATGGAAACTGAACATATGAATATGGCCACAAAAGACTGAATGTCTATTAAGAGGGGGAGCAGGAGGTGAGTATTCTAGGATGGGCATGGGTGGCTGAAACCCTGAAAAGAACACTCCAGACACTCTCTTCTTGTCTGTGGAAGCTCCCTCTCTTGAACCTCGTTCCTGGCCAGCTGTCCTTCCTGTGGAATGGCCTGACCAATGTATCCTATCATGTCTCACTCTACTTGTTACCACGGAAATTCTCCTGCCTTCCATCTCCACTCCTCTAGAATATGCAAACAGAATTTACAAACCTGCTAGCTGATATTATAGCACCCTAATTATTTTAAGTTCTTTTTTCCTTATCAGTTTTCTAAGTGGAATTATAGGGTTTTTTTTTTAAACAAAGAAAAGCTGGTGTGATGTTGTAATGCAAAGATGAACTGGCCATCGCCCAAAACCATTCTAGGGTAAAAATTACTTAGCAGGAATACTGGAATACCAATATGATTTTGTTTTGGGACAGGTGTTATCTGGCACCAATGAAAACTACTGAAGGAGCTGAAAATCATTACAATTTTATTCTTGAGTGATAGCAAAAGAAAGCTACCTTTGTATGTATGCATGCATGCATACATGTATATAATATATGTACATATGTTCACACGCACACACACACACACATTTGTCCATTCTCTTGATGATTACTAGAGATGAGGGTTTGGTTGTTGTTGTTTTTTAATCATATAAGCAGAGCAGATAATAAATTGTTTGCCTAAAGCATACAAAATTTCACAGTGCTAATTGCAGTGGGAAAACAGCCATTTACTTCTGCTGTGCATTAATTATGCTGATCAGATGGATAGGGGAAAAGTGGGTGCAACTCAAAATAGACTGCAGGTTACCCATCCCTCAGTGTAAGGCATCTTTTAAAAACCATCTTTTAAGAGCCTAATTATAATGTGGATGATTAACTTTTTGAATTTGTGTAAATAATATGTTAATATTTAAACAATTTAAAAGATTATTTATTGCATGAAATCAGTCCAAATTTATTTGCATTTACAACAGGGAGGTAAAACAGAAAGTAAAACAATTAGGGCGAGGATTCATAGAATTAAATGTTACGTTTTACACAGAATATAAAGGAGAGAAATAAATTAATTAAAAGGCACATTGATTTGGAAGAATGGACATATCCGTAGGCCAAAGATTGTAATGAAGTACATACGAAGGATGCTAATGACAAAATAGCTATTGTTCTGTTTCAGAGCCTGTCAATGGGAAAATAAAACTCAGCTATTGCACAGTTTTTAGTGGGCAAATAAATTCTTCACTCCTCTTTCAACAAAACTAATTTTATCAGTTATTATTTGGTCCTCTATTGTTTTATTAGACATTTGGGAAGATGTATCATCATACATTTTCAACATTCTATGTGTTAGACAGGAATGAATAATGGTGTAAAGGAGTTATGAGAAGGATACCATATATCAATGGACACACATTCTGATGTAATGCTGTAAAGCTCAGGAGCATGTAATCTGCTGGTTTGAAATTCTAAGAATTATCCACCCATTACTGAGGGCTCTAGAATGGAGAAGGCAGTTCTATAGCAACGTGAAACAACTTGAGGGAGTATACTGTCAGAGACAGTCCTCGTTTACAGATAGATATAGTTAGTCATAACCAATTTTATACTCAGGAGATCTAGTCTGGTTAATCACTGGAAATATTCAATGCCAATTGCAGGAGGGATTGTTGCATATCCATAATGGCTTCGGTGCCCCAAAATGGTGATAATTATACATGATTCATAGTAGGTCATTAAACTAACAAGAACATCCCATAAAAAGACATTGGCAAACCATGCTGTTGCCAAGAAACCTGCATGGTTGTGCCCATGCAATCGCCAGAAGTTTAGCTCAGCTCAAGGGCACTCTTTGTTTTCTTCAAGTGACTCGCTTAAAGTTGAACTGCAGACTAAACCAGGCTAGCCAGATCAATGTCTAGTTCGGTAGAAAGCAGCAACTTCCTAGGGCATCAAGCTCTCTTTGGCTGTCCAACTACTCGCTAAAAGCATAGCACTGCACTTAACAGTTCTCCATCCATAAAACAGAAGCCAACTCTGTAGCCACCAAAAGGGTTCCTGCTGCAAAGAGATCTTAACCATGAGAAGGTAATTGTAGAAAGCCAGAAAGAAGGAAATATTCAGAATCCATTGTGTAAACAAAAAAGGACTGAAGCATTCCTTAGGTCCTGGGAAGTGACATAGTATTAAGGAGAGTCTCAGGCTGACCCCTCCCTGACTCAGTGGGGTCTAAGAGGGGAGAAAAAGTAACTTGCAAGATTCTATTAATATATCCTCCCGCAATAAAGTATATAGTTCTAGTCTTCCTGTGGAGTTTCCTAGTCTAACTCATAGGGCTAACAGTAACAGAAGGAAATTGGAAGTCAGTTTTTCTCCTCATTGGAAATGCTCTGAGTTCCACGGTAAAAGGACACAAGGAGAAAGCGAAAATACAAACAGATTTGATTTACTGCAATATTGACTGAGCGCATTGCACAGAGACTTATTTCTCTTTATTAAACTAAAGGCCTGCACTGACTCCTTCCAGATTTTGCAAACAATAGCAGTTCCCTGCCACATCGTTATCTCTTTTTAGAGATTACCTTTGTCAATGTTTCTCAAGTAATAGAACAAGATAGGAAAACTTGTGCTTCCAGATGTTTTGACCTTCAGTGGCCAAGAACAGTGAGTGTTGCCCAAATGTTCAGGGGACTTCAAGACCTATCCCTGCACCAGAGTTAGCAAGCAATACAGGAATAAATCATGATAATATAATTGTCCAAAGAAACATACAAAAAAATCCACCCCATGGTTAGAAGAAGCCAAATTCAAGTCAATCTACATTGCAATAAGCACACTGTTGCTCCTAAATTGTTCCAAATACTTTTGTTAAACATTTCAGTCTTGTTCCCTAATTATTATGCAACAGTACGAGACTAGTTTTGAGTAAAGATGCAGCCAATGACATTTGATCATCAGTAATTTGTCCCAAAGGAACGAGAGACGCTACACATGACAAAATTTTTACCCATCTACACAACTCTTAAAAAGTACAAGAGTGCTGTCTTTCTCTCCTGTTTATTCAGCAGATAGGCTTGTTTCAGATCAGTAATGCCCCCATCCAAATATACTATAACAACTCTCTGAAACTTACAAGTACTTTCACAGGATGACTGAGCTAGGCTGAAGTTCACTCTGGATCTAACTGATTTCATGATTTCAGCTCATTTGAAGAGCCAGTGTTGGCTCTTTCCTTTTTTGCTGGTTTATTTGAACCAGAGCAAAGCTGGCTATTTTCTGCATTGCTTACAGCTGAACAGAGCATGTTGGCAGTTTGCATTCCCACTGGCAAGAACTCCTGCCTTGCCTTGTCTCCATTCCTGGGCTGAAGTGAGCCTTAACTCTTTCCTCTCCATCCCCATAAAGACTCATCATCTCCTTTAAGAACCCAGGAATTTGTGATTAATTATGGTTACAATGGGAAGTGGGAGAAAGAGGCACTGGCAAAGTAGCCAACTGCAAAATCACAGACATTTCACTTTCAGAGCATTTTAAATACAATGAAGAAAGTGTGGCAAGTTGACTTCTCTTGTTTCTTCTTTCCTGCCTTCCTAAATCACCATCATTTACGTAACTTCCCATCATAGCAACATGGGTCAGGAGCACCCTAGCATTTTTTTTTTTAAAAAAAAACCTTTTTGGCACAAAGTGGGGGAAAGATGTTTGCTACCCCAGGATTCCTAGCTCAAAAGGCAGGACCCCAGCTGAATGACCATGTGTGCAGTCTCCTACATGTTAGCTAGAGGGAGGTGATCTTCCCATTCTCTCAGCATTTCCACATCAGCAGTAGGATCACGGACCGGTGTTAGAATGGCTTGGAGGGGGTGGAGTAGAAATGGTGTTACATGAAAGTGTCTTTGGTAGGCAGAAAGACGACAGGAAGCATTAAAAAGGAGTAAGTCTACAAAAGCAAGTAAAATCAATGTTCTTCTAGGGCGCATGTAGTATAGTTAAGTACCAACTGCAGCACAGCAGTTAAGAGATACCACTGAACTGCTTCAGAACTGCCTCTGGTAAAGAAAGCTAACCATTCACAATAGAAATAATACATTTCCTGTGAGATTTTTTAATGATTAAAATGAGTACATAAATCAACTCCTAAGCTTCTTATGTCATAAATCACCACCTCCTACACAGAGATACCTGATGAATTTAATCTTTATTATGCCTTTAATACTTTAAAATATTAAGTATTCATACTTTAGGGTAACATTTATTTAGAAGTCTCTTATTTTGAGATAAAATAAATGTATGTGCTTATTCTATGAGAAATATAATCAGAAATGTATACTTAGATCTGAATAATTTTAATAAAAACCATGGATTAATGTAGATGCATGAATAAAATGAATATATGAATAAATACATGAAGACAGAGCAAATACAGACCAATCCATACATAATGCTACTTTATCTTTATTTTATTTTTAAATATATCATGGTTTGGCAATGTAAATGACACAGACGAGAGGCCTGTTCAGGATTTCAGTTAGGACAGACTGTTAAACCCCTCTCTTAGTACTACACTAGGGTCTTGTTCTGGTGTAGATTCTTGGAGATTATCACAAAAAAAGAAAATACAGTATATAACTGCTGGTAATGCATATTTACAAAACTAATATACAGTTTGACCCTAAATTCCACTGCAAAGAAACCTCAGTTCCTATCCAGTTATTAGTCTACTATATAGCTTTCATTTCAAATAAGAACAGCTTACCTAAACAACAGTTATAACAATAATGTATCCCCAGTTTGGGTCAGTATGTTGTAGGTACATCTTAGTTGGCAGGATGCAGACAACAATATTTCAGCTGGCAAGGTAGTTTCTAGATTGGAAGTACTAATTTGCGTAGAATAGAATGAGTATGATTAGAATAAAGCTGGGCTTTCGGGGACTGGCCAAAACTCACTGCTGCTGTCCTTACAGATAGCAGGGAATATTGCATATGGCACAAGTACAACCCAAGCTGGTAACCTGGCCTATACCTTCTCTGTTTTCTTAGAAAGCGTTATATGAAAGCTTGCCATGGTATCCTTCCAGTGTCAGAGCTAGTGGAGGGTTTGTAACAGAAGAGAAGGATTGGCACCTTCCTAGCAGGCTGCTTTCACTCTGTATAACTGGTCATACTGGTTTACCAATGGCCAGAAAAGTACTTGCAATTTATTTTATTTTTTCAAACATTCTCCCAGACTAATCCAAGGGCTGTGGTAGCTCAAAAGATGGGATACAGTTTGAGTCACATTTTTGTGAATTCTCCAGCTATCAGCTTGAGGGAGAGCTGACTGGCTAACAGTGGCCCCTATCTTTTCTCAGCATTTCAAGGCCAGCAGAAGGGAAGACAACTGATGACCATCTTTAAATTGTTTTTAAGGGACTTGGGGTAGACACTGTGAAATCTACCATGTGAAAATGTTCATGATTTCTACTGTCATCAGGGCTACCCCATAGAAGGAACCATTTCAAAGTGTTCTTTTCTGCACTCTGATCTGAATGGCTTACATCTCTCTCCAGCAATGTATGAATAAAGCTTGGGTGAGCTGAGTTCTTATGTTTTAATTTAGTGGTGAAATCTGTGTGTGTGTGTGTGTGTGTGTGTGTGCAACCACCATCACCACCACCAAAAAAGAGATAGCAATTATATAGTGAAAAAATAAAACCTAGATGTATTATAGTGATTAAAATAAACTAAAGGTGACCAAAAAAAGAAAAAAGAAAAAGAAAATTAACAGGAAAAAAGAAAAAAATATACCAACTATAGATAGTGATATAAAATTAATTAAATCCTTAAGCTTATCATTAAATCTAGACCATATAGAAATATATAGTTTCATCTTGTCATTTTTAAAACACAGAGACTTTTCAAAAATAGGTAGCCTGGATCTATTCCTTAACATTAGAAGATTATGTTTCTTACCAGGCTCAGTAGAACCAAAGCTCTTCATGAGATGACAAATTCCATGTTTTAGGAATATAGTTCAACATCACATTACGATTATATTATAGCTGGACAAGACCAGATCATATGAGTTAAAATTTCTTACATGCCAATACAGAAAAAATTTAATGTCAATTCCTTTTTATATTAAGGGATTACTGTTAACATCCAGCATTCTATACAACATCAGCCAATCTCAACAGGCTTTGCGGGATGGATTTTAAAAAGCAGTAATTAGCAGTGCTTTAATCTTAGAAATGGTAGGCAAAGGAAACAGATGGCTTCCCACACTGCAGAGCAGTAAAGTTGCCCAGGTTGAAAAAGAAGGCACAGGCTGTAGGGAACATTTACTGAAATATTCTGAATAGGAATCAGACAACAGTAGATTTAGGTTAGCTGTTTATTATTCCACCCTTCGGTACCTGTTTCCTTAAAAGGTCTCTTAGCAACCACAGCTGCAAAAGCAGGTATCTAAAGTTCAATTACATAGCTCCCCATGCTCTACAATGATCCTTCACAATAAACTTCTCTCTAGATCTATCAGGATTTTCTCATGGGAAGAAGGTCATCCCGTTAGCTATACAAAAACAGGTGTCGAGATTATTCTATGAAGCTAATGTAAACAAAGAATCTTGTGATTCTGTTATGATTTTTACTGCCACCTACTGTAATGTGTATGTTAGTTATTCAGTGGGGGTGTACATGCTGGTAATATAACGGGAGGGCTAAATGCCCAGTCAGTTCAGTTTATCTTGTAAAGTTAACCATGTAGGTTTTTATAGGTTATGTAGTCTTAACTAGTAACCAAGTAGTGTACCTCTTCTCTGAGAGTGTTTTTTAGCTAGAGACTTTGTTGTGGTTAAGTCTTGGAAGCTAAGGTGAGAAGAAGTCTTTGTTATATCCTATATTTTGTATGCAACTTGTATTTTATGAAGTTTTGCAGTTTTATCAATAAAGACCAGTTAGTTTATATTTTCTGACTGGATTTTCTTTGGAAAGCAAACTATGGATATTGCATTTTGCAAGCTCTCATGCTGATGTGTAATTTTCCTGAGAGCAGGATTTTTGGGACCTTTTGCTGCACTCTGCAGAACAAGATCAGTGTTTCTCAATCTTGACTTCTTTAAGCTGCGTGGACTTCAACTCTCAGAATTCCCCAGCCAGCATGGCTGGCTGGGGAATTCTGGGAGTTGAAGTCCATGCAGCTTAAAGTTGCCAAGGTTGAGAAACACTAGTCTAGATCATTCCATCATTCCCTATTAGCGGTCAGAGTGTGGATAATCTTGTTTAGTGCCAACATGTGTTATTGCAACACCTGCCTCTGACCAGTTACTGACTGCATGATATGAAGCAAGAGGCACTGTCAGTTTTATTAAAAATGTGTGGTTTTTAAAATGTTCAGTTATTAATCAGAGTACTGGAAAGGCCATACATCCTGAATATATATATTTTTTTAATGTTCTAGCGATCAGTGGAGTCCCTGTTTTTCACGCTGAAGTTTCCTTCCTCCATTTTAAACACTGGATCCAAAACAAGGTACATTTAACTTGCTCTACCTACAGAAATCACAATACGCCTTTCACATTTGGTGTTTACTGTTTTCATTATGCATAAAAAGGACTGCTGCCAGAATGTTTAGGCTGTTGTTCAATTCTTAGATGTAACCCGCATGGTATCAGAAGAAGTGGGCAACCTTTTATCCATATCACAAAATGTAATAATTACGCTAAATGCATAGTGGGAGAAAAAGAGTAGGCAGAAGGCTCTTGGAGTAAAGGAAATGCACCTTAGGGATGCACAAAATCCATTTTAAATGACTTTCTATTAATAAGAATTCTTAAGAGGGCCCTCCATAATAGTTGGCATTAGAAACTACAATTGTTGTGATACTGTGTAGATATTGGACATCCTGTAGAGGTGCTGTGTAATGGTTCAGTGAGTGCAGGCTAAAATGAAGCAGTTGTGCTAAAGCCATGATTTGGAAGCGAGGAAACTAGAATATTTCAGTGTGTTAGTGACACATACCTATCCCACCTACGTCCATGAACTGCGATATTTTATTGAAGCTTAACCTTTCCACTCTTGTGCCGAAATCCAAACCAGTGCTTTCAACTGAGTGCAAGCAACAAGACAAACCTAATTCATCACCTTAGCTTCCAGCATTTAATGAGAAGGCATCTGATTCTAGAAAGCATGGATATAGAGGAGGAGGATGCAGTTTGAGAACCACTGTCTAGCTTTTCAACCAACATGGAAAGGAAGAAAATGGTCATGGTCTCAAACAAAAGAAATTACTTGACTTTTGTACACTTTCCAAGAAAGTGGGCAGGTACATTCCATTAACTGGAATAAATACTTAGGAACAAAGTTCTTAACCAGATTTCCTAGCTATTCTAGCCAGGGACACATATATTCCTAAAGAATTAAGGGAGACAAGAACTTGTTTGCTTCCTGAACAAAGTTTAGAGAAAAGATGACAAATTGATGACAAGTACTGAATTTGAACCAGGCCTTCCTCTAGACCTGAGCCAAGAAATGTTTATTTTTAACGATAGATGGTTTCAAGACACATTATTATCATGGGTAATTGTATATTAATCTAAGCCTAAGGGGTTCACAAAGGCTATGGAAGCAGTTAGCAATTGAAATTTAGTGGCTGTACTGCTTTGTTAAACCAGATAATGGCAGAAAGCAAATTTATAATGTCTGCCAATCAAGACAGATGCTCTTTGAATTTCCTTGCGTTCTTAAAGGTTCTGAGACACAAACACACAACAGCCCCAAAGTGTAGCCTAATATAGTGTCTCCAATGTGTTCTACTAAATTCTCAAGGACCATGTTGCCATGGTCTTCAATCTTCTTTTTTTTAAATCAACCCGTGTTTAAAAAAAAGCTTCAACTTCCACAGCAATTTCACAAATTGTTGGTTCATTTCTGATTCTAATTCAAAATGCTATCACTTTATGTGCATTCAGTGACTAAACATCAGAGCACTTTAAGGGTCTGTCTCACCCCACCTCTCTATGGTGTTCTGCTAGAACAATCTTTCAAGAAATCTTACTACCAACTGAGCTGTATTGCTAAAAACAACATGAAATTTACTTTCCTGATGGCAGCAGGAAGCCTGTAAACAGCGTGCCCTGAAAAATATGCCTGTGACCCATCATGGTTGGTCTTCTGTTGTGAATTAAAGACTTGAGAAAAGCATTTGGTTTGTCTTCAGCTTTATTTTAAAAGCCTTCTTTATATTGCTTTGCTCTGCTGCTGTTTTGTTCTCCTGGGCATTATGGGGAGGCTCCTTCATGGGATTTAGAATCCATATGGAATTCTAAATTGTGAGAGCTGGTTCCCCATTTCAGTTCTTCATGATCCAAGTTTAGGAGATGGCAAGCTTTGTGACAGAGGAGAGGCTAACACAGTAACTGTTACTTTATTTTAATTCCATGGAGCATAGAATGACTGATGAGGGCTCAGTATGAAAGCACAATGGGTTTATATACACACAGAGACAGAACAGAAAGTTCAGATAAAGTTTCATACCAAAGCCACCCTACTATTAGGCAGAGGAAGGCAATGATGCAGCAGTGGAGACCGCAGGAATGAGTCCTCTGCAGATACTCCCCTCTCTTCTAGGGAAGAGCAGCATTCATAACATGGCCTGCCCTGAGCAGCCTAAAGGGACCTGCAATCGCAGGATGTGGCAGATAATCAATCCAATCAAGTGCAATTCTAGTCACCTTCAAGATATGAATTGGGACTGAACAACTATCTTGCCTTCACCTCAGACATCAAAATATCTTGGACCATGTCTATTTCCAGGATGCAAGAAGTAGCTGAAAAGGCACTGTTCTAAAAAAAAAAAAAAAAAAGTCTCTGGATACTTTTCAATTGAGAAATAATGCTTACCAGAGAGGAAAGTCAGCTTACTACAGAAAATCAATATGTTCTTGGGACACCTGCCAATCCGTTAAAAAAAAGTGAGCTAAGGAAGAAAGAATAACAGTTAAGACTATTGTCTTCCTCAGAAGAGAAGCAAATGGAGAAGTGCTTTCTTCTCCAAACTGCTGACTCATAAAGGAGCGGGATGGGGGTAGTGCATCTATCCTTGCTCTTCTTGACCTCTCAGCAGCTTTCAATACCATTGACCATGGTATCCTTTTGGGTTGACTTGGGGAGTTGGGAGTGGGCAGCACAGTTTTGCACGGGTTCTCTTCCTTCCTCCAAGGTTGATCCCAATTGGTGTTGATTGGGGGCAAGAGATCCAGCTCGCAGCCCCTCCTTTGTGGGGTGCCCTAGGGTTCAGTACTCTTTCTGTGCCTTTTTAACATCTACATGAAACCACTGGGTGAGTTCATCCAACACCATGGGATGAGGTATCATCAATATGCAGATGATACCCAGTTATACATCTCCATCCCGGGTGAGGCGAGTGATGCCGTGACCACCCTTGCAGTGCCTGGAAGCTGTGGGGGTCTGGATGGGGTGCAACAGGCTTCAGCTGAACCTTGGTAATATGGAGTGGCTATAGATTGGAGGCCCCTTTGTATCCAAGGATTTACCATCTTTGGTTTTGGATGGGGTTGCACTACCCCAGACAGACCCAGTGCGTAATCTGGGGGTCCTCCAGGACTCATGACTCCTGCTCAAGGAGTAGGTGGCAGTCGTAGCCAGGAGGGCCTTTGCCCACTTTCAGGTGGTATGCCAGATATGCCGTTTCCTGGATCAGGAGGCTCTCCGGACAGTCACTCACACCCTGGTCATCTTTCGCCTAGACTACTGCAATGTACAGTACATGGGGCTACCTTTGAAGAGTATCTGGAAGCTATAGCTGGTTCAAAATGTGGCCACATGGACAATATTGAGTCCCCCAAGAACGGCACATATAACACCTTTACTGCGCGAGCTGCATTGGGTCTCAGGCTGCTTCTGGGTCCAATTCAAAATGTTGGTTATCACCTTTAAAGCCCTACATGGCATGGGTCCAGGTTACCTGAGGGACCATCTCACCCCCGTCACATCAACCCATCCCACCCAATCAGGCAGAGAGGGCATGTTGTGGACCCTGTCAGTGAGAGGACGTTGGCTGGCGGGGCCCAGGAGGAGAGCCTTCTCTGCTGTTGCTCCCGCCCTTTGGAACATTCTCCCCCCAGAGGTGCAGCAGGCCCCTACCTGCCCAGCCTTCTGGAAAGGATTAAAGACCTGGCTCTGTCCTGAAGGTCAAAACATCTGGAAGCACAATCCTGGGGGTGGCTGGTGCCTTGATGACACTCCCTGAGTGACTGCCAATTATTCTTGGATCTATTTATTTTCTATTTATGAATAGTAGATTGTGATTTTAATTGATTTTAACTGTTTTGTAAACTTCCCAGAGCCATTTCTATGAGATGGGTGGTGACAAGTTTGATAGATAAATAAATAAATAAATAACCAAAACTGATGATAATTAAGGTCATACAGGCTCAAGCCAGTGTCCTCAGGAGGCACACAGACTGAGGAAAGCGCCTTTCATATTGAGACAAGAGGCTTATCCCAAAGCTAGAAGGAGTGAAAACACTCAGACCAAGACAGAATGACATTGCTAGTATGGATAATGGATAAGTTGAAACTGTTTCTGTGTTTACCTTTTCCTTTCCCTATTTTCTTAATAGAAGTACCACTGCAGAAAAATTGGATGGTAATAACAAAGGATATACATCTGCTTTGAAAGTCAGAATTTCTTTCAGAGCTGCTATAATTTTCATTTACAATCTTGATCAATGGAGGACAGGGTCAACATCCACAGAGGTCAACAGAGGATTTTATATGATGATTCAGAAAGAAACTCACAATATTAATCACATGTATAACACTGAAGTACTTTTTTTGTTCAGCCTGAAAACCAGACTTTTATAATTCTTTTTATTAATACAAATTGGAAACAGATGTTCACAGAGACTTTCCCAAGACCACTGAATTAAATACTAGTTAAAATCTCTCTGAATCCATTCTAATCCACCCAGCTACAACATTAGGTTTTACTGAAGGACAATGAAGATGAGTAAATCTAACAAGAATGGCATTTATTTTTTTTAAAATATATTTAATATATATATTTAATTTTATTTAAAATAATTCTATACTATTCTTCATACAACTGGATTTCATAGCACATGTACAGTACATATATACTCTCTTTTTACCTCAAAGTATAGAAAATAGCACATATAGATTAAAAATAATAAGACCAAACATAACTCATGCTTTGTATGTAAGGCAGGCTAAGTCATTATAAGGATGAAAATGCTTGAGCAAAGTGAAAGATCTGATCCAGGAAGATTGTAATGTTAGTGCCAATTGCAACTCCCTAGGAACAGCATTTCAAGGACGCACATCTTGCAACCACAGGACACACACACATTTATTTATTTATAAAATTTATATGGCTCCCTGTGTTATACATGATAATCCTAAGTAGTTCACAGCAACAGTCCTTTACAAAAATACAAAGCCACAAAACACAGCACATCATTCTTCCCATCAAAGCACCACAACATCCCCTCAACTCTACATTTGCTGGGTTCACTTCCATCTAGCCCAGAGCCTGCATGAAAAACCAGGTCTTCATGGCCCTCTGGAAGGATAAGAGGATGGGGACAGAGCCCAATAAACATTCTGGATTTTTCTGTCTGCCTGAAAAGCAAAAGCTGGTGTGGTGGTCAAGAAAATGATAGGATGAAATACATGGCTGGTTAGCGGATCTTATTTTGTGCAGATCAGATCTAGTGTCACCTTCCCTCCTAGCATCCCTTATACCCCAAAGTGAAGGAAGTAGAATATTCTATTGTTGTCTCTAATGTATGTAGAGAACCAAAGGCATTAAAAGATGCTGATAGCTCTTTTGAGACTACCAGGAAGTCCACCGTCAATGGTGTAATGGCTATTTGATAATACATGAGAAACTACAGACATTGCAGACCAGAGAAAGAAGCACGCCAGTGCCCAAGGAAAGGGTGGGATTGCAATATTGCTGTTAAAATTTACTCAAGTCTTTACTGAAGTCTAGCTGTTGCTGAAGCAACAATGGTCTTGTTGGACAGCTCCCTTCATGAACATGAATAATCTGATCTTTGACCCATCAGTTTGATAAAGCATAGACTGAACCCTTTTGGCCAGAACAAGACATATACATATTTCTGCTCTTCTGCTTTCCAACATTTATATTTAAACCCCAATATAAAATTCAAAGATATCACGAGCAATCTATCACTATGATTCCAAAAAAGCTGCTTGCGAATTTAAAAATTTAGACACTCATTAGGCAAATTGAGAGCTCTTCCAAGAGTTGTCTATTATTTCTAACTCACAGGGTCTTGCTGGAATTCTGAAAATTGCAGATTTCATTTGAAAAAAAAAAGTCCAACTCTTGTGAGTACTTGCTGTGCCCATATCACTCACTACATGCAAAATTAGAAAGGCACCAATTTGTTTCCAAATGCAGTACATACTTTTTAAAAATGTTCAGAATTGCAGAGAGGCTAGGCATGAAGTTGCAGCTTGCCCACAGATATATTTTCAGTTTAAAACTGAATAGAAATATCTCATATTCAAAAACTATCAAAGTGTGAAGTCAACAGTAAAAAAGCAATGTCCTGCTCATCTAAGTATTTGTTATATCAAGGAGGTTAAAATTCTAAAACAACCACAACAACCACCAGATTAGTTAAATCAATTCCTCTTCATCTATTTTTTTTTAAATCTCCAAGTTCTGTTCAAAGTACAACAGAGACATGTTTTACTCATCCCTTTTATGTCAGATACCTTTAAAGTGTTCACAAGGTACGGATACGATTGGAAGTCAAAAGATGCCCTTTTATCTTTTTTTAAAATTCTTTAATTTCACTGCCCTTCCACAGGGTAGGCAGTGGCCATATTTGCCCATATCATTTGTCTTAATGATACCACAATAGGATGCAACATCATTCTAAAAGAGTTCTGGATACAGGTGTCATGATCATAAAGTCCTTCCCTGCCTGGCCACAGTTGCACTGAGTCTAGTTAGTTTTCAGCATCAGTTAAATATGTGGCTGACCCATGCTAGTGTGTCATTTAGTGTGTTTCCATTGTCATAATCCTGTTTTCTGGCTTAACCTTTGTAATTCGGTACAAATTTAATTTTTTGAATTTTACTGGTTACAATTATATCATATTCTGTTTTAGGATTACTACTATATGGTACTATATTGTGTTTTGGGATTACTTATAATGAAAAGTGGACTATAAATATACGTGTGTATTTACACAGGCAGAGACACATAAAAACACATAAAACAAACTGTAGGACAGGGGAAGGGAGATGAGAAAGCACTGTTCAAACAAGCAAATTGGAATGATACCTCAGCCCTGGAAGCTGCTTACTGCAGCTATAGAAACACTTGCAGAGGAAGAACAATAGGACTTAAAAATAGAAGGAAAAGGGGGAAAGGCAGCTACTCCTTGTCTCCTGGAAAGCTCCTACATCCCAATTTTAAAACTTTCTTTCCCCCTTCCCTAAAATGACTGGGGAAGGTGTTTTCATCTTAGCGTGAGTTGGGATAGGCTTCCTGTTTGGGTCTTCTCATTCTTCCTTACAGGAAGAATGTAAGGCCAAAAGTCCACTTTATCCAGCACTTTGTTTCTCTCAGTGGATTGCCAGAAGCCTCTGGGAAAGCTCACAAGCAAGACAGGAACACAAGAGTGTGTAAGTTTACTCCAAGACATTTCAACGTCTGATGCAAAACAAAGCCACAAATGGTGTTTTCTACCCTCTCAAGTGAAGTCAGGTCTGAGTGTGTTATTTTGGCACATGAGGCAGAAAATCCCACAAGTACCTATTCAATCTCTGGCAATAAAGATACAACAACAATAATAGCAGCCTCTTTTTCTTGTCACCAATATTGGCTGTTTAAAGGGGCTGCTGTTTCACCTGCCTAATAATAGGATGGATCTGAAGATAGGCCAACAAGTCTGCATACCGATTAACACTTGAGAGCATAAAATAAAAGTACTACCATAATCAAAACATTGTTTTAGTGGTTATTCCCTTTTAAAGAGCCAAGCAAATATATCTTATTCTTTTTTTCCCCTAGTGATGCCTATGTGAATGTAAATAATACTCAACTAAAAAACAGCCTGTTTACAAAATACACAGACATTCCTACTAACTGACTGGGTAAAGGACAAAAAAATATGCTTACATCAACATTTGAAATCAAAACACTCTTAGCTATTTAATAAATAGATCCCAGCAGTTCAAAACTCTTCTGGAGATTATTAAGAGGGAATACAATCCAATGTACTTTTATTTATAATAAAATCTAGCCTGTTTTTGATTATGCAGAAGCAATTTAAAAAACAAGTTTGTTTGCAAGAAAGTGGGCAACTGATGGAATGTAAACTCCATTAGCCACTGAGCCATTATATGTATATTTTTAATAGTTAATTGAAAATGAGAGTCCCTAGATGTAATTAAATATACAACATGGTGTTTTTGTCTTGGTTGATGGAGAAGATTTTTTTACCCAGTGTCTTTTACTATTTTTTTTCCTATTATTTTCATATAGACATTACTGCTTTTATGCTTGTCAGCTGCCCAGAGTTATTTGATTAAAATGGGCAGCCATATATATTTGCATAATAAATAAACTTTAGAGATGATTTATTTCAAATCAATTCTTTGCCTCTATTTTGCCTCTACCAACTTGTGGTCATAATATTATAAGGTACCAACAGCAATGGATAAATCATGTAAATGCAATTCAAACCAGCTTATGCTCCAGATGAAGACCAACGGACCAATGCATTCAGTTCCTCTGAAAAATCTTATAGACTGTTGATAATAACATTCTACTGCATGGGGGGGGGGGTGCGCGCATGCATGGATAGATGGATGCACAGATATCACAAAAATGAGCACATATTGTCAGGCCATACTTGTACCATGTCCCACAATGATTATTTTATTCCTTTTTTTTTTTTTAGAAAGTTCAGAGCTACTTGGATGAAACTTCCAAGGTTGCTTTTTAGGTATTGATCAAGGGTACAATCTCCTGGCTGTATCAGATTTATTCCATCACTGGCTGAAAAAACTAACATGTGGCATGTTGTTACAAATAGAATCACAGAGATGAAGGAGCCATTTAGGCCACAGAGTCCAGCCCCTTGCTCAATACAGGAATCCAAATTAAAGCCTCCTTAACACTTGGCTATTTAACTTCTGCTGGAATACTTCCAGCACTTCTGTAGGTTCCTATCAAACTGCTCTTCCTGCTGGGAGCTTTTTTCTTCATCTGTCAATCATCTGGGACCTCTCTTCTTAGAACTTATGTATGCCTATGTATATATAACGGCTTGATTGCCATATCTTCCTATGCCCAAGAGACACAAAAATCTGTATATTCAGATAAAGGGATCCTGACCATACTTAAAATGTATATGTATATTTTTGAGTGAATACAATAAAATCTAGCAGTCTTACCTTCACCTGAAGAGCCTGAAAGATCTATGATGACGTACACTCTTCCTTCTGGCTCCAAATCAATCTGCGGTAGAAGGAAGCAAATATTTATTATTAGAATTCCACTGTATTCTTTTCATGGGGTGTGTTATTTTCCTCAGAATTCTTACAGCATCCTTAACGCACTCATGGCAGTCATTGGCTTAAAGGAACTGGAAAAAAAACATCAGATGCCAATGAATCATTATAATCCAACCGGATTAAGTAAAAAGAATTAGTGTAAGTATTTGGCTACATTTCTGGATTTGGATCTCATAAGACCACTTACTTATTAGAAAACAAGTAAGGATAGTATTTCAATTACTTCAGTTTATAGCTATACCTGTTCCAGAAGCTTAAAGGAGATTATACAAATTAAAATTCAAATTTTAATAATGCAGACCACAATATGTTAAAATAATGAAAACATTAGATGCCAAAATAATGTTAAAATAATGAAAACATTAGATGCCAAAATCTTCATAACTTTGCCTCTTTCAAACTGGTTCTCAGAAATCTATCCAGACATTTTTATAAATACAAATGGGGCCAACTTTTTATATTGGGACTGTTTAAAAAGGACATTGTAGGACTCATGCAAGTATTGTCAAATTTCTACAAATAAGATATTTACTGAGCTCATCTCTGATGGGCTCTGCAAATGTCTGCTTGCTTCTGCAAGTGCTAAATCTTTTTATCTAGGTTCAGGGGTAGGCAAATTCTACCAGATACTATACCAGAAGGGTAAAGATATGCAAGTACACATTACTATACTGCTTTATGCCTGTAGTTGTCATATGTCAGGATGAAAAAAAACATGAATTAAAAATATCTTAGAAATTCCATAGACAAGGAGCAGCTAAGGACATCATATCTTTAAATGATCTTTAGCTACCTTGTGTTGGCACACAGATGGTAGTTTCAAAATGGTATTCTTCATTGACCTTGGAGAGTTTGATGGGACATGGGGGAGGATATGATTTCTTACATAGGTTATGATTATTTTTCAGGCATTTAACACAAGGCATGTGCTTATTTGGCATCAATACATTGTTCCTGCAATGTGCAGCCAATGCCTCAATAATAATTTTTCTTACCATTACTACTGTACTTTTATATCAGGAATGGACAGTTTTCAGGCTAGTGTGATCAAGTAGCTCTAAGATCCACCAACCACAACCAAATGGAAAACAGAGGCACAAAAGCTAAAATGAAGGAATAAATAGTTTATAATAGTCATGGATCAGCATAAGCAAATTCCAAATAGAAATACACTACCCAAATGCAAACAGGTTCATAAAAATCAGTAAAAGTAGAAATAAACACAATACATGAATACAGATTCCCCAACAATCTTATGGACAGTACTGTCCTCCTTTGTTACCTGAGCTATAACAAAGTCCTTAGCCATAATTTAGTCTTGAAGTTGCTTAGCTTCTGTTTCTGTCAGTCCTTTCTAAACTGCTACTGAAGCATTGGCTTTGCATGGTCCTTCAGCCAGGAAAGGAAGGTGTTTTACCAGCTGCTGGCTTGCTGAGGTCTATGCCCATTACTTCTTCACCAACAGTCACCTGCTAAGATGCACCTTATTCTGACAGTTGCTCTACACTCTTGGTTGCAAATTCTTCCTCTCTGCTCTCAACCCCCAGGTGCTAGCAGCTGTTTTCCTTTCTAACTGGAAACCAGGTGTGGTCCAGTGTGCCTCAGGTTACCTTAAAGGCCCAGGGTGAAAAACAAAGGGAAGGAATTTCTCCTGTTGGCCACAGCAAGGCTTTCTTTCCACTGGGCCACAATGCCCCCTTGTCTAACAGCTCTTTCAGCTGGAATTTCTGTGGTGTACTGACCGTGCTCATTATACCACAGTGCCATGAGAATTCTCATGGAGTTTATGAATAAGCAAAATAGCCTTCTGTCTATTGAAGAGTTATTTAATTTCCCCCATAATCCAGGTCTGGAAATTAGATCAAAGGTACATTTAAGATTGATAAAAGCTGTATAAAGTACTGAACAAGTTCTAGCAGGGTATTTCTCAACTAAATGTTGAAGAGTTAGAGTGTGATAAAGAAGAGAGCAACCTTCTCTGAAGCCCATCTCTCTTCAGCCAGGATGTTCTCAGTTATAATCCAGTCCAAAGGTTTGTCATAAAGATATCTGGCATAATATTTATGGACCTTATTAAGAAGACTGATAGGATGGTAATTTGTGGATAAGTCTCTAGTTCCTTTTTTATAAATAGGGATCACCATGGCTAGACCCTGGTCAAAGGGAATCTTAGCTCTGGTGTCTATAAAAATGAATAGGGAGGACAAAATTGGAACCCACCAGTCTACGTTATTGTGAAGAACCTCCATAGTGATAAAATCACAGCCTAGAGCTTTTTAATTGCTTTATTAAAATGGCAATTTCTGGGCCTGACACAGGAGACCATGAGGGAAGTAAGCATTCTTCATAGTCTAGTTCTATATTCAGGTAAGGTAACTCCTCCTGTATGTACAGCAACCTAAAATGGTGATGTACAGAGCATAGGAAATGGCCTTGAAGGACACTGGGAAGATCCATTATCAAGGCAATGATCAGACAAGTGCAGCTTAAGTCTGTTCCAAGAAACTAATTTGAGAAAACACATCAGACAAGTCTAGCCTAATTCACATGAAGATAAAGTGAGGGAGGAGGGAAACACATTCAGAATTGAAAGATTCTGTTTCTATAACTGTTCTAAAAAAATTAATTTTAGACCTATAAGGCATTGGTTTCTTAGTCTGATCCAACCTATAGGGCTGACAGGTTTTCCCAAGCGGAGAAAGAGATGAGAAGCGGATGGTGAAGGGTGAAAGGCACTGACTGAAGAGTTATAAATTACCAGGATAGACCTAAATATCAAGAGGCATACATCCGTTGGTTCCATGTCTCTCTTAGGGCCTGCCTTTTTAGTCTGTTAAAACTGTTTATACTGTCTTTTAAGAAATAGCACACTTTATAGTGAATGAGTAGGGGGTTATTTTTATATTCTAAAAAGTGAGAATTCATCTGTTTCTTGAACACATGACATTCACTGTTAAATCGAGGTTGGTCAAGGAAGGACCAATTCTTAACAGCTATATAAGCAGAGCTAGTGAAAATAGATAGAATTGGCCAAAGGAGCTGTATCAGCTGGCTGTAGAATGGCAAGAGACAATAAGTCCCTTCTTCCGGAATATCTAATTGTAGTTCGAATGTGTCTTCAGTGGAAAGAATTTCAGTTAATGTGTAGATCACCTGGGCCATCCATTTCAGGCAAGTTGGGCCCTGCGAACGTATTCAGATGGGATGGAACATAGTTCTAAAGAAAGACCACCAAAAGATTTCAAAACCAACATATCAGGACAGCAATCACTCTCAGGGCAATTGTCAATATAAAGTCTAAGCAGAGGGAATATAGGTGTAATGGAAGGCATAGGTGAGGAGGAGACTGGTATGAGAGATCAAGGCTATCAGGAGAGAGGCAGTGCATTCCAGAGGAAGGGGCAAGGCAAGCACTTTCTCAGCCCACAGCAGGACCATGAGAAGAAGAAGAGGCTGAGGCTAGCCCCCCCCTAGACTCTCATGGGGTATATATGCTAGTAGCTTTAGGATAGGTTTAGTCTGGCAAGATTCTGTCTATAGTGTATAAGCAAATAAAGGAACTACACTGTACTGTACTGCTTCATTGTTGTTCTTGGGCTGAACCTGACAACAGGCTTCTAGAAATTGCAGTATAATTGATAAAGGAGGGCTTTATCCTAGCCCAATGTGAACATTCTGCCAGGCAGTCAGTGGGACATCATGCTGTTTAAGATCTGGTCTACAACATATGCAGACCCCTAAAGTCTCCAATGTTGTCCTTGGATTCCCTGACTAGCATAGGGTGATCAACCTCTAGGATGGAATTTGAAATATAGCAGATTGTCATTCAAGCCTAAACTGGCACTGAAATCCCCCACTATGAGCAGATGGGAAGTGCAGCTGAAGATTATTAATGTAGATTTCTGCTTTTGACCAGATTTCTCCAATTCAGTGGTGAGGGTTGTTAGGCAGCATATAAACCTTCATAAGAAGCAAATTCTCATGGGAGAAGTTTCAGATGACTATTTGTACAAAACTCTCAAATGGATCTAGTGGAATGATCATGGTGTAGAGACTAACTGACATATGGACACTCAAGATTGCATGAAATCGCACTTACTCTGTTCCAGGGACTGCGAAAAGAGAGAAGGATTTATAACTCTCAATATGCAAATCACTAGTTGTCCAGTGAAACAAAAGCAGCAAAGAATATCAAACTAGGTAATATAACTCATGAAGGCAGGGTCCCTTGTTCAGACCTCCCATCCAGCAGCATTCCAGGAGAGCAGTCACAATAATTCAGGTAATGTTGCAAGTCAACTGGACTTTCAAGGATAGGAAAAAAAGGGCCCGATATGGGCTGGGGAAACATTGGAACCATCTAAGATTATGCCATCAGTAATAGTATCCAGCATTCTTGAAGAGCAATTAGATTCTTTTGCATCTTCACTCTAAAGTCATCTGTTCATATAGCCAGAGACACATAGCTCAATAACCAACAAAAAAAAACGTGTGGATAGAAAGCTTGAATCATCCCTGGGGCAGTAAAGGAGGAGCAAAGATTTATTCCCTGCTGAGGACTGGGAAATGAATGCTTTACATTAGGAAGGTTGGCTGAATCATTATGTAAATGAGATGACTGGATATAATTAGGCACATGCCAAGTCAATCTCCAACATTTAAACAGACCACAATGCCAACAGGTCTGGTTCTGTCAGAGAGCTCAGGAAGGCCTCGGTGGAGGGTTTGACTGCATCACCTACAAGCTAGGAATGAAGTGAATTGCAGTTTTTAGACATTAGAAGGAAAAAGCTCTCTGTCTGAAGCCAGAATTTAGTGCCTGCTACATTCTTGAGCCATACAGAGATGAGCTGCATAGACAAAGCTATATCCAAATTACTTTGGATTTTGCTATTGCCATTATTAAATAATTAGGCTCCCAAAACCTTTGGACAATCATCTGCAAATCATCCAGTGAACTTACACCCAAGCCTATCTCCTCTCCACCTTGTTTTATGTCATTAACACTATCAAAATTTAAAACAGTCTTGGCAGATGAAAAGCAACTGCTTCTCTTGTTTGGCCTGAAAGATAACTGCCTGCTAGGTTTTAATTCAAGTAATACTCTGAAGGCCTTGCAATGTAGCTTCCTAGTTGACCTTCCTTCCCTTCCTTGTTCATTCAGCAAAAACCTCTGCTACCAAAGGACCCATAGAAGAATTTGAGAAGGTTCTACTCCACTACCTAGTAGAGAAACACATTTTAAACAAGCAAGTGTTTAAAAGCTTAATCTAAGGGAGAAGAAATCATTCAAAGCAGATCCACATATGCTTCCCTCATGCACAAAGAAGAAAGACCATATAAGACATATTGGTAAGTACAAAAGCAGATTTGCTAGGCCAGCATGAAACAAATACACACACACAGAGTAATGGGTACCATTCATGTCAACATGTTTGCAATCTCACACCCACTGGGGGATGTTCAGCAGAGATGGGGATTTGCACAACAAAATAATGCTATGATGGCTCATTTTAAGTGATCTGATATGTTCTAATGGAGAATCAATTTTGATGGTAGCCCCTTTATTGGCTATGATTACTAAGCTTATACAACTTCCTAAGGCATAATGTGGTTTGTTGGGTTTGGCTTAATGTATTGTGTGAACTCAGCCATTGTGGTTTGAAAATCATTCTTTATGGTTTGATATATTGCTTCAACTCCAATTGTGGTTTATTCAGTAAATGACTGTTAAACCAGTCATGCCTTACTCCAATGTGTGAAACTAGTCATTGTGTATTTTTGATTATGTACTCTGATCTGAGGGGAAGGGATATCTTTATTTACTTTTAGTGATGGGTGAGCTTTTCTGAAATTACCTGGGAAAGGGATTTTTGAACTTATTTTCAGCTAATCAAGTTCAGGCCTGAATCTGCTCATTATAGGATCAGATTCATCCCAAGCTCCATGTTTTAACGCACTATTATGTCACTGGCATATGAATAGATCTGGAGGCTCCATATTCTAGTTCCAAACATCCCTCCATTACTAGGGAATGGAATCCTGAGGAATTCCTCCACCTGTCCTATTCTTCCCAAAATTTGCACACTAGTGATAGCAACAGTGAGAATGCTGCTGCCATGTGATGCAGGAGCACTGCAGAGGCAGACCCCTTTGAACATTCAGTTTCTTAAGTCATTTAGTAGTTGTTCAGGTTTTTGTTAGCCCTGAGCAATTACAGTTCCAGAGTTCCTGGCACAACTCCTAGTGCCTTGTGAAACCCATGGCAACAGTCTCTATCACACTTACTAAACAGATCAGTTCAACGGGCTTGATGGGTACAGCAGCTAAACCCAAACTTCAGAGCTTTGCGTGCAGCTTGCAATGTGCCACACAGTCTAAAACATTCTTATTCTGAAAGCAGACATTCTGAATGTTGTCTAGTTAATATTCAAAATCATAATGTGCACGCTTGTCATAAGCTACTCCATTTAACAGGTGAACAAGTATTCTGCTCTGTACAAATGAATAGGAAAGAATTATAAACTTCTTTGTAGAAAACAATGGCAGCAATGACATTCAATAAAATATCAATATTTTTAATAGGAAAAAAGGCAGGCAATGAGAAAGTTGAAATGCTCACTTGTTCTCTTTTGCAAATGTTTTCAGTGCAGTCTGTTAGAAGATCAGAAGAGCAGGGTGCTAGGTACATGTTTTGAAGTCAGAGATGATGGTTGCCTTTGAACCATATCAGTAATATTATGCAGATGGCCTCCTAAGACAGGGGGAACTCCCTATTCGTAGTTATCCAGTTAATGCCACACAGTGATATTTATAAACACAAAGTGATTTTCCTGAGCTGTATATGCAATTTCAAGGTGAAGGGCCAACCTGCACATTAAATTACAAGCAAATGAAACGTTAAGTCCCATTTGCTTTAGGAATAGCGGGTGGTTTCTAGCAGAGAAGAGAGCTTTTCACTCCTATGTACCATCAGAGTAAGGTTTTCCTGACAAACATGTGGATCTGGAACACAGCACCCTCGCCCTCCCTTCCATAGAGGAGATTAAAAAGTTTGATGTTTGAGAGATATAAAATGGGTCTATATTATGGTTGTGCTCCATCTTTGGATAAAGCCTGAAATCAAGGCAGTTCAGACAAATTTAAAAGAGTTTTTTACTCATTCAAGGCAGAGTAGATAGCTCCAATTTACCTGTCCTAATCCAACATGAATCTTGTTCCAGCAATCTGCTATGCTGGAAATAGCAATGCGCAGCACCAAAAAGAACATTACAATTATTTTGGTTATATAAATAACAATGTGGCTTGAAGTACAGATTACATAAATTCATCTGATTTGGAAAAATATATCTATGGAAGCTATATGCTGGAGAAAACCAGAAGGACAAACAGCTGGCTTCATGTTCTGCTTGGAAGCTTCCCAGACCAGACGATCTTAAAAAACGTGGCTGTATTTCATGGACATATGGCCTTATTTAGAAGAAATTGTCTGTGGATTTTCATATGAGAGTGATGGTTAAAGCTCTGGTTATTACCAGGGGCAGGGATACTTGGATGTGTCTATAGGGCCAGCAAGGCGTGATGAAGAGGACATTTCCATGCAATCCTGTGTCAACTGTGCCCATTGTAATGAATTTTAGAGAAGAGAAAATTCATACAACTTTGTACTTCTCTTTACATTTTGCTGAAAGAATTAATACCATCAGACTTATTAAATATTAAATTTAACATTAAATTTTTAATTATTTAATTAAATTTAAATATGTGACTAGGGTAAAATATTAAAACCTGGAATGTTTTAAAATTTTACAATAAGCTTTTTATTCTGAAAAGCCTGAGATAAAAATAAACACTTCAGAGGAAAATCAAAATGACATAACAGCTACCTTAATTGTTTCCTATTCTAGCTCTTCGCAGAGGATGTCACTCATTGAATAAGGGGAGTGATACCAATCTGGAATTAGTTGAAAGATTGCTTCTGGTTTTCTCTGGCATTCATGATCTATGTGAAGCCATAAAATTAAATGGACCTGACCTCGACCATAGCAGCAAACGTAAATAACCTCCTCCCACATGGATTACATTGTGCTTTCTATCCATAGAAGATTCTAGTTCTGTGACATTCATGCATTATACAATGCTATGTCTGAAAATTCTGGAGCACTGCAGATGATTGCATTAGTAATGCTGGACTGCAACCTCTCAGAATACTTCTGACTGGATGCATGCAAAAAAGCAAGGTTTCTCTGTGGACTAAATAAATAAATTGTACTGTATATGACGATGTGTCTCCAGATTGAGATTATTCTTTTTTTTTTTTCTTGGCTAGCTCCTCATGAGGACTCAAGATATATATAGGAACCATTTTCATCCAATAGCTCCTTGTTCTTTGTTTGCCAATAGGATGTGGCTGCATCATGTAGGGCATTGGGCTAGATGCAATCACTTCTAGTTCAGTTCTCAGAGCTGAAATCTGATAGGACTAGAAGTAGCTAGCAGGTTTTTGGCCTAAGAACTAATCCTTCAGAGCAGTGCTGTATAATTTGGGATTTCTAAATATTGTCAATTGCTTAGGAGTCATTTTAGCAAAAAGAAGATTCATAAATATTTGATTAAATAAACTAATGTTTGACTACAGAACACACAATTCCATCTACTCAGTATGTTGGCTGAGGAGAACATGATGTATGCTTTAGCACCTGGCAATCTGAGCTTAGGAATGCCACGTTTTTCCCAGATGTTAGGAGATCTTGCATCTATAACAGAATACAGAATGCATTCAGTTGCAAAAGTATGGTTAGCCCTTAATGTAGGCAGAATAGTTTCACAAATGTATTTATATGGGAGAACAACAAAATGTATTATGACAGGACCTTACTTACTACGCCATGTTGTTTTACTGGATCTAATGTTTTCTACAAACCTGGAAACACATTTTCTGATTGTAGTGTATGGCAAGAAAATACTTTGTTCCTGGTCAAAACACCTCAATTTTAATGATTAAAAGACTGAATAATTTATGTTTCCTACTTCATTTAGGATGGTGAGCTGGTTATGTTAGCTCCACAAAGATCCATGGACTCTTTCATATCAACCCCCTGGAACGACAGATAACTAAGAATGCTAGATAAAGCTCAAACACCAACAGGGCCTTCTGGTATTCAAAGTACACAGGACACTCAGAAGCTCTTAGAAACCTGACTGAGCCAGCAGGTAGCTTGAGACAAAAATTAAAATATTGTAGCAGAGATATAAAATTTTTGTATTATTATTCATATTACTAATTGTCATACTGATGTGGTTTCTGGTTTGACACAACAAAATAACGTTTTGATACTGCACTCTGTAACTAAACCCTTTTCCTCCTGCAGCTATGCAGCCTGCCACCAACTGCCAAACATTTTGCTTGAATTTTTCATCTTCAAAGTGTTTGCATGAATAATACAAAAGCCACTAATTGAATGGGAAGCCGAAAACTCAGAATACACTAAAAGCAATTACAATCAACTGAAACAGCTTGCTTTTCATCCCTGCCTCCACCTGAGAAAGTAGTTTTAAGGCATTTTTACATAGGAGATGTAAATCTTGCTTCAATTTACATTGCACTGCAGAGATCAAGTTCAGACTGGCCAGAATCTCGGTTTGTGCAGTGTAAACAGTAACTCAGAGACCGAACAAAATAGCACTGGAGTGGGAGGAATTCAAAGCTGATTTTAGTTCCATGTTTGAGAACAATTTTTTAAACCGACTATTTGCTATCACATCAGTGTTGACTCTCAGCAATCACATAGATAGACCTTCTCAAGATGATTTGTCCCCAGTCTGGCCTTTCAGATCTTCCAGTGGTGCACCCAAGTCCTTCTACCTTACTGCTGGTCATTCTCTTTTCTTCCACCTTTCTCAGCATTGTAGACTTCTCAGGAGAGCTAGACCTTCCATAAAGTGTCCAAAATATGACAGTTTGAGCCTGGTCATTTGTGCCTCCAGTGAGAACTCTGGATTGATTTGTTCTATGATTCATTTGTTTCTTTTCTTGGCTATCTATAGTATTCTTAAGAGTTTTGTCTCAAGGTTTAGGGCTAGATAAAGCATCAAGTGAGATTTCTGCAAGTGAAATCTCATTAGCATTTTCATACATAAAATGCCTCACTCACTCTGAATGAGGGACATTCAAGAACATTGGTCTAGTGCTGTGAGTTTGCAGTTAAGTCACAGACTAGGCTCATGAACTATATGAAGCCACAGACTTTTTCCACCATAGTTTCACCATGGTTTGTTGAACCACAGTTGTAGTTTGATAGTTAGCGATAAATTATAGTTTTCAGACTGTAATGGCTATATTCAAACAACCTGAGCCAAAACACATTTTTATGGTTTTGATTATTAGACAGGATAGATTATAGAAACAAGAGAGTCATGATGTAACTTTAGAGAGAGAGGTTAAAATATAATTATATTTATAACTGCTGTGAAGAAGATCAGAAGCTACTTCTTTATATCCGTCTTTATATCTTTTTTTTCCCTACTATTTTTTTCTTTTTGCACTTTTAGCTTTTTCTTTTATTTCTAACTTTCTCTTTCTTTTTGCTCTATTTTAGTTTGTATTAGTTCTTACTATTGTTGTTAAAACTTTCAATAAAAATTACATATTAAAAAAAAAAATGGACTTGGAGTGGTTGTATGAACCAGGCCCTACTGCTGGATGGGATTATAGTCTCAAACTCTTTGGATTACCATCAGAAGTTCTCAGCAAGCAAGCAGTTCAGGTCATTGGCAAGAGTAATCTGGCTTCCCTGGCAACCAACTGGGCAGGGACGAAGAGAGAAATTCAGTTCTGCAACACCCAAACCCCCAGGAGATCCCAAGGGAATGCAACTTCCAAGAGGGAAAAAAAGGATTCCCACAGCTTTTAATACCTTTGAATTCAATTTAACTTCAATAATTTGTGATCAACCACCTAATAGGCCTATATGAAATCCTCCGCACCCCTCCAAAATTTGTCACACAAAGGACATCCATAAAGACAAATAATTTGTAAATGTACCAGGTAGAAAAACTTGCAGACTGAATAATTAACTTGCAAACAAATCATCATTATTTAAGCTGATGCCCTATCCATGCATTGTGTTAATTCAGGACACTAATGTTGTCTCCATCATTACTGTAGCAAAATGACCAATGGGCAACTATTGAAAATCACTGCCAAAATATCATGAGATAGGGATTATAAAGCATTCTTTATTGGTCTAAAGATGGGAGGTGACACCAATGTATTTGACCAAACATAAGTATTGGATGTATCTGGGATCGATTAACTCAGATTACATAACTATTAAATGAGGCCTTACTTGGGATATTGGTTTACTATTTACAGGTGTTAAATCAGCATGGATAATAAAAGCTAGGGAAATGGTATTACTCAGCTAGTCCTGCAGTTGTTAATTAATCCTGTGCACCTGTATGAAGATATACATTTAATCAAATGTGTAGGGGTACAAAATTGTCCTCACCATTCCTGAAGCACAAATCCTTTTTAAAGGGGGACTCTAAGGGCATTCAGCTTTGACCACACTGGCTGTGAATTCTTGGATTTTAGTCTCCACACATCTGGACAGTTCTGCAATCAAGAAACTGTATCCTTAAGAATATGCTGTATTTGGTAGTATATTAGGACCAAGATTAACCCACAATTAATCTTAATACCATAGCTAATTATCCAGCTCTATGGTTCTAGTTTCTTTTCACAATCATGAAAATTACATTAAAATTAAACAGTACTTAGAGTTATAAGTACTAGCTCCTCACCTTAGTTCTATAGATTCCAACTGACAATATTCCGTCTCTTTGCTCCAGCTTCTTCATGGTGTTCTTGCTATTGATGCTACTGTCCTAATCCCCAAGCTCCCAGCTGAATGCATCATGTTGGGAATTTGGGGAATGGCAATCTTCACACAGTACCAATTTTGCGAATGCTGTCTTGCCCAATCCAATTTCCAAACTTGCTTTCAAAATTTGTACCTGAAAGTACCTTATGCTTTCAGACAGATAATCCAATGTTTGTAGCCACCAGAGCCCTTTAGAACTGTGCAACCAAAATTTGGCACCAAATAGATATGGGGTGGGGGAGTACAAAAAACAATAAAATAACATTTTCTGTTTTAAAAGATCCCAGCCCCCCTCCCCAATAAAAAAAATCTTATCCCTATTCACTCCTGCAATGTCACTACATTTGTCTCTGTGGTCCTTAGGTTGATAGGAACCCCTAGTGAATTTTTAATGAACCACTGTTAAATAGTATCTCCCTAAGAAACCATTATAAGCAGTCCTTGCTTAACAATGGTAATTGGGTCCAGCAACTCCATCGCTAAGCAACTTGGTTGTAAAGTGCGACATCACATGACTGCAACAACTCACAATGGCAGTTCTGGTTGCTGTCATTAGGCAAATCCCACATGGTTGCAGTGTCCTGCAATCACATGGTTGCCATTTGCGACCTCTTGCTGGCTTCTCCATTGACTTTGTTGGAAGCTGGCAGTGAAGGTCACAAATAGTGATCATGTGGCCGCAGGATGTTGCAACCATTGTAATTGTGAGCGGGTTGCCATGCGCCTGAATAGTAATAACGTGACTGTGGGGATGGTGCAACGGCCGCAACTATGAGGAATGGTCGTAAGTCCCCTTGTTCAGCACCACTGTAACTTCGAATGTACGCTGAACGAGGACTACCTGTACAAGGCTCTGCAATTGTCTACTCTGTAGTTCAGCCTCTTCTAAGGAAGAATGTCAAGGTTTACACAGTTCCTCTTTTAAAAACTTCTGATGGCTAGCTTCATCTGTCACCATCTTTCCTATGAGATGTCATCAAAAGCTCACCCTTCTTCCATGCTCTTCCTCATATCTGCATTGCTGTAGGTATGAGAAAAATTAGGATGATTTTGAAATTCAGAGAAGCCACACTTTGAGCTTCTCCAGTGAGACCCAGGATTCCCAAAACAGAATCATTCCTAAATCACAGAGGTAACACCAGAAATAGAGCTCTGGCTGGAGATAATTGGGCAGACTTATAAGCAAGTTTTGTAGTATTTTGAGGCTACATGTGAATTAAAGGAAAAGATCAGGGGGAAAGGAGCACATGCTTAGAGTGTGTAGTGGTGCTGTTTAAGACATGCTACATTTGTGATACAAAACATAATGCAAAGTTAAAAACCTTCTCTCACAACTTACATTCATTGGCACATTACTTGAAAGTCCCAGCAAGGAGACTGCAAATTAGTTGGACATGGAAACAATTACTCAAAGAAGGCTGAAATATTTCTAACCCCAAATGTGTGTATCATTTCCGCTTGCTAGAGGTAACTGGAGCCCTCTGAAAGGGAATGGCATGATTATGGCTTTGATCTACGCTGAATATGAATAACTTTGGAATAAGATTTTAATTTTTCCAAGACTTTTGTTAAGTGCCTACTCAACAGAAATGCAACATGTATATCATTTTGATCTAATCGGGTTTTAAAAAGCAACAACGAATAATACACCTCCAGAGTATTAAAACATCTTGATTGTAAGAGAAATGTTTTCCTGTTAAAATAGATATTTCTGTCGCATTTCACAGTCAAATGGCTCCTGGATAAAAATATAAAAAGAATCCTGCTAGAACAAGAAGGATGGTTGGTTTCATCTAGCAGAAGAATACAGTCACTGATATGAACTGTAGCAACAGAAACACAACACAGATTCAGGTTGAAACTACAGTGGACATTACAACAAGTGTAGCAGACCCATGCTTTTTCTCCCACATAATGGGCTCCTCGCCACACTCCCAACAGTACACTTCCCACTTGTCCTAGAGACAAAAGCAAGGCTTGCTGCTTGGAAAACTGCTGTCCCCACAGTATTTCTCTTCCTTGGCTCCTTCCTTACTGTCCCTCAGCAGACAGTAAGCAGGCTATTTTGGTGGGCTGGGACAAGAAGAGTGTTGGATGAACCCAAAGCTAGTCTACAGAATGAGTTACAGCAGCAGCTGACTGACCTTATTTATGCTAGGAAGCAAAGCAACACTGACCCTGGTTAAGAACTGGAGACGAGTTCCTCAGGGAAATCCAGGGTTGTAGACTAGATTGGGAAGTTGGAAAAGAGGAAGAGGAAGAGGAAGAGGAAGAGGAAGAGGAAGAGGAAGAGGAAGAGGAGGAGGAGGAGGAGGAGGAGGAGGAGGAGGAGGAGGAGGAGGAGGAGAAGAAGAAGAAGAAGAAGAAGAAGAAGAAGAAGAAGAAGAAGAAGAAGAAGAAGAAGAAGAAGAAGAAGAAGAAGAAGAAGAAGAAGAAGAAGATGATGATGATGATGATAATGGCCAACAACATTCATGCTATTGCCAAAAGAACTGGAAGTCTGTATTTACTTTGTACTGAAGGTATGCTGTACTACAGTTACTCCATCTCTTATGTGAATGCCAATGCAATAGCTTTCATAGCTACTGACTGTAATATGTATTGAATATTTCTACATAACTTACTAGAAATTCATTATGTAGGAGAACCATTTTAAGTAAGTAGTTATTCTTGCCTATTCCACCAAAAACTTGCAGATTTGGTGTCAAAGCCCCCTGTCCCAGATAAACACACTAGTCCCTTCTCAAGACTGGCAATAGGAAAGCCAAAGCCTACATTCTATCATGCAGCAATACATTATTATTTCAATTCAGCTGAGAAGGTGTTTCAAATCTTGCTAGCAAAAAAGGAGAGGGAGAGAGAAACATCTGGGAAAAAAGCAGGACAATTTTTCCACGTGGCATGTTCTTTTTCATGATTACCCACATGTTCATCAGCAAGGTAGGTATATGCAAAGTTATCTGCTAACTATGTGCCTCACAAAATTCCAAATCTGGCTTCCAACGTTTTCCCTTTAGCTTTGTTAATATGAACAGAGGGCCCCAATCTCCTCCTTAGCTAGCATTTGACAGCCAGCCAAGGAAGTAAAATGGACTGTGGTCAATCTTCTGTATGAACACAAACATTTAGAAGCTCCTTCATAATGTGTTCCTTCCATTTCCATCCATTAATGTAATGAGAAATGATTTGAATGCACTGAAATAGATTGTGTATTATTGATATTCAGACCCAGAGCCAACTTGCCTTCAGGATTTAACTGGTCTATTGGGTTAAAAACAAAACTCAGGAAATTACTGGGATGATAAGAGTTGGAGCTCCTCTGTATGAACAACTAGAGCAAAAACTATGGAAACTGAAGGAGGCACTACTACCAAAATGCATTTAACTACAGCGTTAAAATACAAAACAGAAAAACATATAGGCTTCATAAGTATTTATATACAAAACTTCTCTTTGTGTTTATGGAGGCAGAAGCAATACATGTACTCTACACAAACTCTCTCCAAGCTCTTCAATATGCAACAAGGGTTTAAAGAGAATGACAAGCTTTTAAGCCTACACTAAAATAAATATTAATAGTTTTAAAATAAATACCTAATGATATACAATCAGAGCAGTGACAGCACAGAACTTCGAAGGGACTGTTTAAGCAATGTACCCTTCTCTGCAAATATTTGGGCTCTGGCACCCTGCCGTTTGCCAAGCATTTAAGTGATTTACATGCTCTTAAAAACATATGTAGTCAGTATTAATATCAATGTTTCTTATAGAAGGAAAAGAAAAGTGGAAAGCTAAAATTTGCTTATAGGACTCTCTCCCCCTTTTTTCTACATGTACCACAAAGTGGCTCCTGATGAGACAGCCTTCTTGAACTCTGTCTCCTCCAGATGAGTATGAGTCCAACCTAATGTATATGTTACTCATACAAACATACATACTATACCCATCACAGGAAAGGGGTAAGAAATAATAAGCCAAAGACATTAAAGGTATGGAATAAGAAAGAGAAAAGGAAACAGCTGAAACTAATTTGCACCAACACCATTCATAATATCTCTCCATACCTTCCTATCCTTACAAACTGTCCTTGCTTCTATTATGTCCTTATACTTCTTGCTGTGTGTGACATAGGCTGGAACCTTAGTCTACACCTTATCTATCTTACTAAAAAGCATCATGTGATGTTTGCAGAAAAAATCATGTTTGCAATAGGCATTCACCGAGTCCAGTGTTTCTCAACCTTGGCAACTTTAAGATGTGTGGATTTGAGCTCTCAGAATTCCCCATGCTGGCTGGGGAATTTTGGGAGTTGAAGTCCACACATTCTGAAGTTACCAAGGATGAAAAACACTGACCTAGTCAACTGTGATGAGTTAGAATTGTTTCCAAGTGACTTGAGACAGGAATTTTATAATCTTACTTTCAGGTGAAATATGAGCAGTCGAATAATATTTGAGGACTCTTAGACTATTTGAACAAAAAACTGGGATGTCAGTTATTCAAAATGTTATATTTTCAAGTTAAGTGAAATGTCTCCAAAGCTCCTAATCACCTAAGACATATTTTGGATCTCTTCCCTCTAGAATCATTAGCTCTAAAACTGAAGATATCGTCACTTCCTGTAATAAATATGTTTTTGTTTTCCCTAACCACCACCTAGTATATCTTCCTCCCAACAACAAAAATTGTGAAAAAAGCAAGGGCTTGATAGATATTCTGAGATGTGTTTATGGATCACTTCATTATCTTCTTTATTTACACAGCTTTTCTCTCACTCTGAAGCTGGTGTGCTTTTGTTTACTTTAGAAGATTAGAAAGGGATTAATGAAGCCAATTCTCTTCACAAAATAGACCTGTTTGCTGCACATTGCAAATTGCTGATGATTCACTACTGCTTTTTCTCCAGTTCCTCAGCCTTAACAAAACCTAGGCAATCCCACTGTCAACCAGTTGAGGCTAAACAAGAATTTCCTTCTACTGGTGTTTAAGCACAGGTTGCAACAGCTGTGCCCTGTCAAACACCAGCTACCCTAAAATACTGTAAGCAACTTAAAAACTCATGTCTTAAGTGCAGAGATGGGGGGGGGGCATGTAACAAAACAGTGAAAAATATGCAACCTGGATATGTTCTAATTTCAGAGAAAGGAAAAAAATCAGTACAAGACTATGTAATATTCAGTATTCTAGATCAAAACTTTTCACTTGACATAGAACTCTTTTATGCTAACAATGAAAAAAATGAAAGATTAAAAGACAACATTATCAGACTGGGCATGTGTTTAGCTGAGTTAAAGTTATGTGGCTTTTAAAACAATTGAATGGGAAGCTTTATGAAAAGGAGTGCCACGATTACTGGGTTTGATGAAGCAACTGAGTTAGCACAGCATCTATAGAAACAGACAAGAAGTATCGGACATGTAGAGTCCAACTACGGAATTTGCTACTGCAGGATCAGTGATGGCCACTAATTTCAACATTTTAAAGGAGGATTAGGCAAACTGATGGAAGATAAGCCTATCAGTGGCTTGTGGTGCCATCACGATCTGAGGCAATATGTATCCACATACACTAACAAGAGTGACAGCAGGTTTCCCTTGGTCATTGGGAGAAGAGAATGCTGGTTAACACAGACCTTTAGTCTGAGCCGGCATGGATTTTCTTACGTTCCTAAGGCAGGAAAAAAAGCCACAAAATGTAGTAGGGGAGAAGATTCAGCCAGCAAATGTAAAGAAAGTTCATTACAGGTCTAAATGGTTTCCTGAAATGGTTAGATTTGGAGGACTTCCACAGTCATAAACCAAGGGCATATGATATTTTATTACAATTTCTTCCAAGTATAACACAGTTTACCCTGAGCTAGGGCTGTCCCACAAACTATTTTCAGTACCAAGTCTCAGCCTCATACCTTTATCAATCCTTCTTTGGAAGAAACATCTTCAAGTCCCCACTAACACTTTACCAGATGCAGCTAATTCCTATTCCACAGGGAGAAATGTTTCATATATATGTTTGTGACCAGGTTCAACAGCAACAACAAGGTAAAGATTGGAATGTGCCATTTCAGGCAACAAATCACATGCTCCTCTACATTAAAAAAAGCAAAACTTTCAATTTACATACCCAGAAGTCAGAAAAAAGAACGTAAGTTTCTCTTCGCTTTTTTGTCTTTGTAGGGGTGTGTGTGTGTGTGATTCCCCTCCCTGCAAAGATTGTCAGGGCTTCAATTGTGCAATTCCCACCTGCTGTTTAAAGTAGTGCAATCCAAAAACAGTATTTTTATCTTATCTGCTTTGACTAAGTCATGCAATTAAACACACTGAATACCATTTACTTTTCCACAGTTATGTTGGTTTGTGATGCTGGGCAGTTTTCCATAGCTAAAAACTATAAATAAGTTTATAAATATGAATCATTTAGTCCTACATCTTATCTTCCCATGGATCTTCGGGCATTACAAAAAAAAAACAAACCCTTGAGAATCAAGCTGTTCAAAAATTCTATCCTTACACAATGTATGGAAAGGCGAGAAGTGCTCTCTCCACTGCTCTGTCATCCCGTTCAACCTGTAAAACAGCCTTCTCCAATGTAAATAGCCTAGAATTCTCCATGTTAGCATCTCAACACCTCTTGGGGACAAAAGTTTGGGAAAGTCTGACAAAGATATTGGGGTTAAGCCTGATGATACTGGGAGGGATGGAGGGGGAAGCCCGTTTTCATGTAAGGATATTAGATGCCAGGCTAGAATAATTCTTTCAGTAGGGTTAGAGAGTAAAAGTAAAGCCTCCTTCCAGTTTTGTTCAATTCATGGAGACTTCATGGACATGTTGAAGTAGTTTTCCTGACAGCCAGTAGAAGTGGATTGTCAGTGCCCTCTTACAGGATTGTTTTTAAACTTCCCAAGTTAGCTTGGATATTCCCTAGTAGTCTCCCATCCAAGTAGTAACAAGGTCTGTCCCTGTTTTGACTGAGATGTTGGGGGGTTTTGAGCTCAGATAAGGCGGACTAGATGCTGGCACCTGGCTGGGCAGATTTATAAATGATTTTCTTTAGTAATTTTCACAAGATCTGTTCTAGAGTTTGTGTTGTTTTCCAAAAAAATTTAAACACACATTCATCTTCATTGCACACAATAGCTCTCTCCAAACACATTCCACACTGGCTCCATCTCTAACATTCTTACTAATTCTACTTCTGTGTGAGCAACTCTGTATGTTCAACTGAATGCATATAGATGTCTTTTTTAATGCAATCCAGAATTCCAATAGTGCAGGACTCCTAATTGTGTGGAAGACCCACTGGACCAGTCTTTCTGGCATTAAAACTCAAAATAATCCTTTTCCAAGCATGATTCTCACACAATCTCTTTAGCAAGAAAGGAAGTGGTTTGCAAGAATACTGGCCACTGAACGATTTCCTATCTAGAATTCAACACATCCAAGCTTCATTATGGTGGAGACTTCTTTATCATTTGCCTAACTGCCTTGTTTTGAACTGGTGGTGGGTCTCTTTACAGCTAATGCAGAAGCTTGCAGCTGGTTGTTTACAAAACCATCTTCTAAATATTTATCAGTCTGAGAATGAGCCATTACACATACTATAGTGTGTTCAGCTGAGAATGCATATGTTCCCTCTTCAGTTCTTAATTATTTAATATAGTTTTGTACCACTTCCTATAAATATCAAAGTGGTTTCTGCCAAATGCTTGACACTCTGCCTGACTGGAGTCAATGGGAAGTTGTAGACAGTATATTCAGGTGATCATTCTCAAATATTCCTAGAACTCAGGAAAAGTTAGGATTACTTTTTCATCGTCTTCAATGCAAGCTTTTCAATACAGCTGTTCCTGTTCAATCAATAAACAAAATATATTGTTCACTATCCAGTTTTGTGCATGCCTGCTCAGAAATATTTTTTTTTCCTGAATTTGGTGAGACTTATTGACAAGCAATTATGACTAACAAGACTGCTTTCTAAGTCAGGAGGAAGAATCCAGTTTGCTTGCTTGCTTGCTTGCTTGCTTGCTTGCTTGCTTGCTTGCTTGCTTTTCTTTCTTTCTTTCTCTTTCTTTCTTTCTTTCTTTCTTTCTTTCTTTCTTTCTTTCTTTCTCTCTTTCTTTCTTTCTTTTTCTTTCTCTCTCTCTCTTTTTCTTTCTCTCCCTCCCTCCCTCCCTCCCTCCCCACCTCTGAGAGAATAATGGGAACCAAATAAAATTCTTGTCAGAATCTAGACAGTCATACTGTGTTTTGGTCCGGTGAAACCTTGAGATTTTCATAGAATAAACTTTATCATTTTTTCCCTGTAGGCTTTAATCTGCATCCAGCTGGCACATCTCAACTGTACTTCTAACTGCAGTGTGTACATAGCATGCTTCCAAAGTCTCCAATGCAAAAGGCATTTCATACAAAAATAAGAAGGGGCTCCAGTTAACATTCACATTTCATTATATTGTTCCATATTCAGATTTCTCTTTAATATTTAAATTCACTGTAAAGTATAGTAAAGTTGGCCAGTTTATCCAGTATTTTGAGAACAGTCAGCTGTATGGTATTTTAATTCATGGGCATGGAGGACTAGCCATTTTTATACGATTTCAAACAGAGAAGCTTAGGAATTGGAAAGGAAAGAAAAGGCAAAACCTCAGTAAGGTACTTTAAGTTGCTCTGAATTAATGATGGGAAACAGATGACATATTTTTCTACCTTGTACTTCCCACCATGATTAGCATCACTGTGGAGCAGTTTGAGAAATTACATGGTGCCCAAAGTGATCCAAGAGCATCACCATATGTAAACGAATGTGTAATAAATTAAATGAAAGCTCAGGCAGATATCACTCAAAGCCTCTGCAAGTGAACAGGCAATTACCTTAAAACGTTGAATTCTGATTTAAGCATAAATTTGGTTGCTTTTGATCCAGTAGCTAATGAGGGATGCTGGGCTTGCAAGAACATTACCCTACACCCCCAATCCCTTCTAAATCTAAAGTGGACTGATTTAACCCCTCCTTTCTAAAGAAAAAGGAAAAAAAAAGCACCTATCATGGATTTTCCACCATTTTATACTCATTGGCTGCATTTAAACAAGACATGAAAACCCAAACTTGGGATAACATAATTCAATTGCTTTGCCCAAACAACTAAACTTGCTATGCCTAAACAACTAAACCACATAATGACTTAAGACAAGGGACTGATTTCTAGAACATGCTGAACCACAGACTACCAATGCCAGTGAACTACTGTAGCACAAATGGCCCACACTGGGTCAATGCATAGAGATGGGATAAGCTGTCTTCACGTATGAACAGAACTTTCTCAGCTTTCTCCAGGTGTATACTCTCTAGAGCAGGGTTTCTCAACCTTGGCAACTTTAAGACGGGTGGACTTCAACTCCCAGAATTCCCCAGCCCTTCAACTCCCAGAATTCCCCAGCCAGCATATGGCTGGGGAATTCTGGGAGTTGAAGTCCACCCATCTTAAAGTTGCCAAGGTTGAGAAAGCCCCCTCTAGATAGAACCTAGGAATTCTGACAATTACAGTTCCAATATATCTGGACAATGCCAAGTTGAAGGACTTCATTCTAAACCATATGGTTCTGATGGATAATAAAAATCAAAACACTTAGGCTTGCACATGGCCCTGCACATTGTCAGAGCAAGCCCCTTTGAACAAAGTTCTCAGAGGAACCTTAAAGAAGCCCATGACATATATTAATCATTTGAGTGTAAGCTTTGGACCAATTCCATTTAAGATACACTGACCAGTGTGCTGCTTGTAGTCATATTCAATATACAGCGTGCTAAACTTTTCCCATGAGCTTCTAACATTTGCTCTTTGTTCTTGGCTCTCCTTGATCCTCAACAAGCCAGCTGTTTCTAAATGCCTTTAGTCCTTTGGCTACATTTCTTCCCTTACTCCAGACTAGAAAGAGTTTCTTACTCTCACCTCCATAAGCATCTCTCCTTTTTTAATTTTTTAAATTAAATTTATTTTTAAAATATTTTTAATCCTCTCCAACAAGAAACTTGAGAAGGCATTTAAGATGTTTAGTCATCTACTTATATTATTAACTGTCCTATGATAACATTTATTGAACTCCCTTCAACTTTTTTTGTTTTGTTTTTAATATATTCAAGGGATCAATCTAAGGTTGGGGAAGAAGAAAAGTTTGAAATAATTAGTCCCTCTTGTCTGTTTTTTCCCCACATTACTCAGAGGAAAATCTGTTCTCTTGCTGTGTATAAAGCCAAACCTGACTCTGAAATATGTAAAGATGTAAAACAAAACAAAACAAAACAGCCACACATTTCTACAGGAGCCCTGTAGAGACCTGTAAAATAGACTTTACTATAATAGGGACAGTATAATAGTAGCACTGAACAAAGTCCCTTAACCTTCATCTTTCTCTGGTTAAATCTCCATAAACATAAAAATGTTTGTGAAGTGTGCCTCCCCTCTAATACTGTATTTCTGAAAATGGCATATAACAGGGTAGTTATGTTAAAAATGTTAGGCTCAGTTGAGCTTAAAAGTCTGCATCAGGAGCATTTATGAAACGACGACAGAGATAGTTATCGGGTAAATTCTCCAAAAATGCAACTATGTACATTAAGGGAAAGTTGTTCATTCTATGAACAAAAACAGAGATCCTTCTTAAAAGTTCTGAAAAAAAAATCCCTAACACACTAGAATACAGTAAACAGAAAAAACAAAATGTATATATATTCAACTGCATATCCCTAGAAACCTGCACAAAATCTGGAAGTGAAAATGAAGCAATGGGATCACATTCATATGATCATGACAAGACTGGTGAAATGACTCCCACAGAATGACTAAAACATTATGAGTTTCTTGTTAAAGGTGTAATAAATCTATTTGAAAACTTTCTGTTTGCCAAGATGAACAGTGCTATAATATGCTCTGAAATGATGTCCTGAGTCAATCTCCCACCCAAGAAGTTATTGTAGCCAAGTTGTGATAAAATAAGGATAGGGGTTTGGGGGAAAAGGAGGGAAGACAAGGACTGTACTCAGTGATGAACAAATTGGGTAGAGCTACATAATGCACACAAATAGAACTGAAGTAACTTGGGTTAGTTTATTTAATAACATTAAGCCTATCCAGTATTATCATGCTTCAACTATGTGTGTTTTACATCTAGGAAATTTCCAAATGGAAACTGAAGTAATTGGTAACCAGGAATTGGGGGGAAAAAAAAAGTGACAACTGTAGATGATGGATCTCTATTATAAGTCAACTGGATCAAAGTATTGATTTATCATGCAAAGACACTCCTTTAAGTTTACTTTGTTTCTTTATATCATGTTTCTTTTATCAGAAGTTAAGAGAGCCAGTTTGGTGTAGTGGTTAAGACACCAGGCTAGAAACCAGGAGACTGTGAGTTCTAGTCCCCCCTAGGCACAAAGCCAGCTGGGTGACCCTGGACCAGTCACTCTCTCTGAGTCCTAGGAAAAAGGCAATGGCAAACCACTTCCCAAAAACCTTGCCAAGAAAACTGCAGGGACTTGTCCAGGCAATCACCAGGAGTCAATGCTAACTCGAAGGCACATGCGCGCACCCCCAAAAGTAAAATACTGTACCCAAAGAATTTTAGAAAATCCCCCAACCCAAATAGTTGAACTTTCTTCTCAAACTGATGCTCTGATGTACTTCTCCCAAAACTATGAATACATAACTAAGTCTGCTTTAAAATTCTACTGTTTTTTCAAAATACTGAAACAAAAAGGGAAAATATTGCACTAACACACAATAATATTGACATTATATCTACCTTTTATATAGTTAAATACCTGTTTTCTTCTGAGAAGAAACCATTCAGTTAGTGTTCCTGTTTCAGCTGGCTGCAATTTTCATATTCCTAATGCAAGTTAGGTTTTCCTCTGGTTAGTAGATTTCAGATTATAACCAATAGAAATTAAAGAGTGCCAGCTAAATACCCAGGCTTAAATAATCTAATCTTAAACCTATTCTAATACAAAATATACTTTAATTTTAATCCCCCCAGGATGCTTTATTTCTTGGCAAATTCACCAAATTTACAAAAAGCCAGCTTTGGTTGAATGCCCATTTTCAGTGTATGTTTCCATTTTATAAATCTTACCAAAAGAAACAAAGAACAAGAGAAGATATATCACAAATGATATACTGCCTTATAAAAGCAAATCTAAATATGTTAATTAACACCCAGGGCCCACACACACACATGATCCCACAAAACAAGAAGTAACCTTTGTGCACTTTTTGGAGAAAGCAACTGATATACAACTTCTTTTCTAGCAGGAACAAGTAGACACAATCTCCTCATTAAATTAGCAGCTTATAGAAACAATTGTGATTTGGTTAAATAATTGCAGAATAAACTGTTATACTTTGAAAGAGGTGATCCTGTCTTTTTCAAGCACAAAAGGGGGGGGGGGGTCAACATTTTATTAAATATATTAGATAGGAACACTATTCTATGAAGAATTACTGTGCCAAATATAGACATTTAATTAAACCATTCAGGAGGCAAACAAAGGGTGATTCATCCTATTTTAAATAGAAATCTTAATGCAAACATAATCTGTTAAACTGCTGTTGCTCCTGGTTGCCTCTGGTAAAACTTGAAGGATTCCCACTCAGACCATTATATGCATTTTACAGGCACTACAGATTCACAAAGTGTTATGAGAACTACAGTAGCTAGGAAGAAGACTAGCGGTGGTGGTGAGGTGGTAGACACATTTAGAAACTTATTGATTTTATTTATTTATATTTCAAATTTAGATACTGCCCATCTCACAAAAAGTGACTCTTGGCAAAAAAGATAGTTTTCCAGTTTTCTATGATAATATAACATGATTTTTTGTCCTTTCTCTTCTGGATTGTCAATATCAGGAGAAGAAACTCATGAAAATGACAGTCTATCTGTAGTGAATAGTGTCATTTCACTATTCTTGTGAATATTTCTTTAGATGTAAATAAAAAAATCCTCAGGGAAAAAAGTGAGACTCCAAAACTGTCCCCTCACAACAGGCAGTCAGAGGGGCAAAAAAGGATTTTTCAAAGTCAACAGTCATCCTCCAGATGTTCTTACCTACAACTAACAGGAATCACGGTCAGCAACATGAGTGATGTTGGGAATTGCAGTTCAGCAAAATTCCTGCTATATACAGCTTGGCAGAGACTCTGTAGGGCTGCAGACACAGTCTATTGCAAACCTAGATGGAGGTGCCACTGATATTGCTGACTGGATTTCAGCCACTGGATTTTTTTGCATGTAAAGCCTTTGCTCTGCTCCAAAGCTGTAGCTTTCCTGCAACTCAGATGTATTAAAAAAGCAAACACTGATGTCCAGTTGCCAGAAACAATATTTGAACTCCTAATTTGCCACAAGCAAAAGACGTGGAGGGCAAGACGTTACAGTTACCAAATCTATCCATTAAGCCACAGCCAAACAGAGCAGGGCTCCCACATCTTGAATTAGTTGCCTTGAAGAAGGCATTTGGCAAATGAAGCTTGCATAGCAAATGAGATTGTGTCTTTTGTGCAGCTATTAAAATGTGTCTCTGGCCATCTCTCACAGCTCCTTGGTAAATTTCATGTGTCACAGTAATCTTGTATATTCTCAATAAGGCTCTGTCCCAAAATATCTAAAACAGAGGGTGAGAGGGTCCACTCTCTTCTGATCCAAAAGTAATCCTGGCTGGAAAAAAAAATGCTTGCAGGAGGATTTGGAGAAGGAAAGGTGGCATTTAGGGAAGAAGATTCTATTACAGGAGGAAAGACCTCAATAGTAAGACCAATTTGAAAAAGGAACCAAGCTCCTTGAAATGGAAGGTAAGCACTCTCTGCTGGGAAAGCAATTAAAAGGGGGAACACACAAAGATTGAAATAAGTAATTCAATATTCTTCATAATAATAAAAACAATAGCCTTACTGGAAATCTGAAGAGTTGTGAATACTCTTCAGAACATTTGGGGACACAAGGATTAGCCTACCTGTCTGACAGCACATCAAGGAGGTTTCTATGATGAGGAGTTCTGATGGTTATGATCTTTTTATCCATATAGACTGGTGGATATGAGCTGCTTCCAGCTTTCAGAATCTGTGTGGCATAGAAGCTGCAGCAAATAACTTTAGCAGATCCAACAGCGTGGGCTTGCTTTGAATCCCATCTGTCAAACTGGGCCATCTGATGGGTCCTAGGAAATATGTTTGTCACAGTGCCTGTCCTCTGGAATAGCATCCCCAAAGGTTCAAACAGACTTGACTCTACTATCCTTGAAATACATCTTGAAGACCTGGTTTCTTCCACAGGTTCTGGGATAGAGGGTGTGTGTGTGTCTACCTGGAGTGAAGTACATCGAGCTTATGATCGATTATCTGTTCCCCCTATTATAGTAATCTTTTACTTGTCTGGTTTAATGTACTGTGGTTCTGTTTTTAATTTGTATGCTACCCTGAGTCACTGTGGGGCTAGATGGCCTTAGAAAACTAAATTGTAAATAAATAAATTATAAATTAATTACAATTAATTCAAATGTTTGATTAAGTAAATTATTTAACGGTTCATTGTCCACATACACGCACTTACAGGAACAAACTTACCCCTCACATAATCATTTCATTCTCACACTTAAAATTAAGAAGTAGCATGAAACAACTCGGGGGGGAGGCGGTGTTTGCTAGGACAGAGGAAGAAAGAGGATTGCATTTGACCCCTCCTCTGGCAGGCTGCATGTGGCACCGATGGCCTACACCACTCCCCTCCAAATTGTATGGCTAGGTTCAATAATTGGTGTCAAGCTACAGTTATTAAATAGTCATGGTTGGTTTGCACAACATACTAAAGCACAAGCAAACCATATTACGACTTAACATAATGTGGAAACTTGGTTTATGCTTCTGAATCCCTTATTCATATACTATTTGAGTCACACTAAATAGGATCCTACCCTTTACAATTTAAAATATGAATGAGGAAGTTCCATGTTTGCAGATGTAATTCTCCCATTCAGAATTCTTCCAGAATTTTCTGGAAGAAAAAAAGAAGCATAGAATTGTCCCTGCCCAAGTCTAATGATTGGTTAACATTTACTTTGCATTGACACAATATGCTAAACCATAATTGATGGTTTATCTGCAATAATAAATCAACCATATTCTATTCAGCACATTCTGTAAACCATGATGTGAGTTCCTTGTTTCCGGCTTACCTGACAAGTTAACTGAATTGCAATTTGTAAACCAGACTTGCATATTGTGCAAACAACAGCCTCAAAGCAAGTCGCTTCTGCAACGGCTTCCATGGCTTTCATAAGCAACTGAAAAATTTGGACTGATATAACTTGCTTCTCGGGGGAACGGTTGTGCCTGCATAGACTTCCTTCCTTGCATTATGACCTTTCTTGAGTCTGGCCATTCTGCTAACCTAACCTGGTGTCCTGTATAACTTCACGTTCTCTTAAATTCTTACTACCACAAATCTTACGGGAACTTCAAGCTTCATAGCCTCAGTCTCCAATAGGATTTAGTTTCATATCTGTGTATACTCTAACTCAGAAGAAAGCCCCAAGTAAGTGCACACAGAAAGCCCCATTGTTCTTATCCATCCAGCCTAGTATTGACTCCAAAAGGCAGCAGGCTTTCACATCATCTACCATCTACTTTAAATGGAGATATTATGGACTGAGCCTGTATATAATAGCATGCACTCTCTCACAGATGTATGGCCATCTACGGTTTTATTTTCTATATAACAGCCTTCCCCAACCTGGTGGCTTCCAGATGTGGTGGACTATATTTGCCATCAATAGATAAGTATGAATGAATGACAAAAGTTGTAATCCAATACATCTGGAGGCCACCATGTGGATGAAGGTTAGCCTAAGCAATAGAAAACATGATGGCAGATAAAACACTCCCAGAGCTGCCAAGAGTTTTTGGATTCTGTCGGGATAGAAATGTGAAAAAGAAATAAAATACTAAGACGATGCATTTTTACCATGGAATACTCTTAGGTATATTATTCCTTCACATATGATACTGCCAGTCTTCAACATCTCTTTAGGCAGAGAGAGATGGAGAGAGAAAGAAATACTGCTTTCGTCCTTTGCGTAGCAGATGATGCCAGGAACTGAATCTGGAGTCTTCCAAATATTAGCCAGGTGCTCTGCAGCTGAGCTGTCATCCTCCCTGGGAAATATTTCTCTGTACTTTCCTCCCTTGAGAAAGAAGTGGGGGGTTCGAAAGTTAAACAGCAAGAAACCTCTTGGGCTTTTCCTTTTATGCTGTTTCTTTTTCTCAGAGGGGATCCATACCTGGCAGTATATGTACTGTAGTAGTTCACAAAGAAAAATACGTTTCTGCCCAAAGCACACACCAGTGTGTTCATAATAACCACCAATTAATGTTAGAGATGTGGAATTTTGAACTAACCTGCATGGTGCTTTACAAAGAACTGTATATATTGCCTCCTACAACATTTTATATATGCTAGTTTACATTCGCCTTGAGAGTTATTGCTTTTAATGGCCTGGGTTTTTGATATATAAATCCTTTCCTTTTTTTTGCTTTCTTTCATGTGTTTTCCATTCTTTTACAGGTTACATGTCACTACACCGGCCATCTAATATTCTATCTGGTAACATTTTCTGCTCTGTTTATTTGTTCTGCTGATTTGCCAAAACACTGCTTGGAAACTGACCTAGAGATTCCTACTACATGTGCAATTCTTATCTGACCCTGTTGTGTGTGTCAAACAATCTGAGTCAGCAGACTCAAAGGAGTGCTGTTCCCAGGGGCTGAAGGATTTGGGTTAGTTGATGTGGTCAAATGGATCAAACGGATATACAGGACACTCACTACATCAAGATGTAATTGCAGACATCAGACTGGAAAGTTATAAAAAGGGGTTTACCAAATTCACAAAGAATTGATCTACCAGTTGCTAACAGTCCTTATGTCTATACATTATCTCCAGCATCAGAGAAACATAAGCAAGAGAGGGTTTGTGGTTCTTCACAAGTATCAACTAGCCAAGGTAGGAACAAAATATGGCTTAGATCAATGTTTCTCACCCTCTGCAAGCTTAAGATGTGTGGGCACACATCTTAAACTTGGAGAGGTTGAGAATCACTGCGTTAGGTAAGGGTTCCTATATCCTAATAATTACAGAAAAATGTACTCATAGTTACAACACTAGAACAAGAAAGAAAAATACTTTTAAAATGCTGTCTTAGAGAGCAGAAGACATATTTACAGAAAGTCTTATGGAAGTTTATTTATTACCCTTTCTATTTCACCAATCTTTAAAATGCACATGAACCTAAGAATACATCTAGGTTTTCTTGAGCTAATTGTTTAGAACATTTTAAAACCACCCACTCCTTCAGTGGCTTACAGTGTACAGTAAAAAAAAAATCCATAAAACTTTTTGCCAATTGACTATAATACTTCATACACATTAAAGTACTATTTTACAAAAAACTTAAGCCAATAAAAATGGTTAACTCTTTAAATCACTATATGTCACCCATTTATTTTTGCTGCAAGAGAGTAATTCTTTGGCTGCCTTGCAGGAATCCTCCAGGAATAAGGCTCTCTTTTCTCCTCTGGAATAATTTATAAATTATGTAAGAATTATTTCTTATATTTTAACTATATAATAAATTAAACTTTTTTTTTTTCAAACTGAATCACAAGTAGTAGGAAAAAATACAGGTTTCTTGCAGAACTCAACTTGATTTTTAGGATCTCAGACTTCTTCCTGGAAACTTTGAAAGGCCACCAACTGGATAACACCACACTAAGGTAGGTGAACATATGGTCTTCCTCAGGGTAGGGAAGCTATGAGTTTTCTTCACTCCAACAGAAGAGAATCTACGTCACTCAGGATTGAACTGTGGAGTCCCTCACACTGATGATGTTACCTAGTTGGGTAATGAAACATCTGCAAGCAACCAACCAGCTGACAGAGTATCAAGAACTCCACATTTTCTTTTCTATTGCAACTTCTGGTTTTACGCCAGGACCACAGCAATTACACAGCATTCCAAAGGCCGAGGGAGAGGTAATAACAGATCTTATTACGCTAGTATCTTAAATCCTTTCCCTGTTGCTTTTAAGGTCTTGTTAGTTTGCTGTTGGCGGCTTTGGATTCTCTAGTTTCCTCTGCAGCACAGTCCAAAACAAGATTTTATTCCTCTAGCAAGTACATAGACTGGCGAGTTTTATACTATCTTAGTTCTGAGCACACAATGGTTAACTGTCATTTTGAAAATAAGACTGAGTATTTTGCAGATCATTTGTTTCACACTACATTTCACTGGACTCTTCAGGAATCTGGGTGCCCATTTTTGGATTCTTCAGGAATCCGTGTTCTCATTTTAATTTTTTTCTTGCCATGTTTTGTGCAATTCCATTATTTTAATTTAGGGAGCGTAATTCATACTTCTCTTGGCCATTTTGCTCTGCTGTTCAGTGAAATAATATATTTTAAGCCTTTTGTTTTCTCTCAGATTTAACAACTCAGCTTTGCTCTCTGATTTTGGTGACTCCATGTAAGTCATAGTTTTTAATACTCTTTCTAGGCAATGTTTAATTACTGCAGTCATCTTTCACAACTTGTGTTTCTCCCTTGGGGTTTTCCATCATGGACAACTTATTAATAAAGCTTGATTTGAAACAAGAAGCCCTCCTGCTATATTGCTGCAGCTCCAGAGGCCAAATCTTTGATGGCATGAAATGTGAATATGATTTTCCTACAAACTAGGTTTGTGCTACAGAAGTTGAAAAGCAGCATCTAGACAGCATGCAGCCTGTGCAACTGCATATCCCCAGCATTTCCAAATCTAAAGGCAGAGACAAGAAGTGACAAGATAACTTTGATGGCAATACTCTACTTCTACTCACAAAACTTTCTAGTAACCTTGTTGCAGAATATATACAAGGGAGGAAAATGAGGTTTTTTAAAAAGAGGAACATAATATGGATCTTTTTATGCATTACAGCTGCTTAGACCTGGGAAGAACACAAACAAAGGTCAATGTATGATTGAAACAGCTTTATACAGTCTACATTCACTGAACATTTTCTCTAAGTCCTATATATAAAAAAGGAATATGTGCGATACTTGAGTACCAAATAAAGTTTGGTCAGAATTATTGTGTGAAGTGAATTATAGCCCTCTTTTCCATTACTGCTATCAAATTTTGAGGACTTTCTGCCATATGATGCGGGTGTCTAAATGGAATGGAATTCTAACACATATACAAAAAAAAAAAAGAACAACCCACAGAAGACAAGCATATACCTCTAGCACTTTAGACTGGCAGGTGTTAGCCACAAGTATTTCCAAAAACTGTCTGCCCTAGTGGAATTTCTTGAACCCTATCCAGTCAATTGTTTTGGACTGGCCTACTCTGTCAATCTTTAACACTGATGGAAAGTGTTAAGAGGATTGTTAGAGAAAAATGCATTTAGTCAGATGCTGGAGACCAAAATAAGTGATGGATTATCAAGAGCTAGATATGGGGCTTTGAAAGATAAGCCCTTTTTTAGGATACAGATCATGCATTCAACCCTGGCACAATTAGGGGTTATGGAACATTATCTATGACCACATACATAATAAGGAACACTTTTGCCTACTTTTCAAGCACAGAGAAAGCTCTATAAATGCAAAGTTATACAATGATCTCACCTTCTGATGCTCAGATGTTGGGAGGAAACAGGCACATTGCTCCATCACCACATTCAGTTAATTTATGGTTGTTGGGAGGAAGGAGATTTCTGTAAGCTCTGCCTACAGCCAATCCAAGGCAAACTGACCTTATTCTTTGACTAATTCACCTACTGCACTAAACCAGCATATAGCTTGGTTATGTTTTAACATGTAAATGAATCCAGCTAATTATAGCTTATTCAGCAAACCATCATTACACAAACAATGTTTTAGGAGTCAGGATGATCTGCATTAAATTACAGTTCAAGCTCTGACTAAGATATGAGTCATCGTGCACCAAAGAATTTATCCCATGAATCATTAAGTGCTTTCCAGGTATATAAAATCTGACAACGTAATACGTGAAATGAGTTCCAACAGAATATAATTAATTCTATACAACTGCCACAGCCTTGAACTAATTTTCCTATTATGGTGGGCCAGAACATAACAATGGATTTTGCCTTCTAGGCAGAAGTCTGCTTATGATTTCACACCTCAGCCACTTGACACAATGCTTTAGCTAAGCTCCAAATATAGTGCAAGCTAAGAGGGGGAAAGAGAATCAGTTATAAATATGGGTACCTTAGAGGTCAGGCATGGAGTAACAACTGTCAATAGCTGGGTGCGGGGTGTTTATTAATAAAATAATGCCATACACAGAAGACAAAGCACCAGTAGGAACAGAGGCTTTTCATAACAAGATGTATAAAATATATATCCAAAGTACGTAGCAACACCCAGCCCATCTGGGTTGATCTTTAAAAATGGAAGCAGGGTCAGACATCTTTAGTATTTGGATGGGAGATCACTGGGAAATCCCACAGTTGTAGGCCAGACTGGGAAATTTTAAAAAAATCCCAGAAGAACAAAGCAGCAAATAAATTCTGCACTAATGCCACAAAAACTGCAAGTCACCAGGAATCTTGCCTTCACCTTTCTAAAACACACGGCATAATCTGGTGGCTTCATACCGTACGTTTCCTTACAAAGCTAACATCAGTCAGTGACAATGGCTACAGATAGCACAGTGGCTGGATTCACATATACTAAATCAAAATGTGCTCTGGTTCGGCTTCACATGCTGTATGAACTCTTACTGTGGTTTCCAAACCATGGTTTACAGCTCAAAAAAACTGGGCAGCCTAAGCCAATTATGGTATATTGAACAAGCCATTATTGAGCAAACCATGACTTAGTGTGATGCATAAGAATACCTAGTCTTTCCCATTCCCATCTCTCCAGATATGTTAAATTTCAGTTCCCACAATTCCTAGTTGCAGAGTAAATGATTAGGAATTTTGGGAAATAAAGTCCAACACATCTGGAGGAGACCAGGTTTGGAAAGGCTAAATTTGGTCTTATAAAGGGAACTTAGCACACACTGCCATTTTCAAGAATAGTCCCATGTTATCCTAACTCACAATTTGGCCCTATAATCCATGGCTCCTGAATATTAAGGTGAAGGCAGGCAAAATAATTACAGGGTAGTAAAGGTAATACAGAAAATTGTCCACTGCATTTAATTCATGTATACTTATTTATCTGGGGCCAAATTTTAGGCTACCAGGCATATCTAGTGGGATAACCACTAGATATGATGGACAGCTATGCTGTAAACCTGCTGAATAAGCAGCCATGGACAATTAGCAGCCCCAGCAGCAGGGTGGAACATAGACAAAATACTACTGACTTGAATATATCTAAGTTATATGTTGTAAGTATTGTGCCCTGCCAAATATTGCCTCTAGTAAGTAAGCAGCTCTATCTGTGATGGAATGGACTTATGAAGGCCAGGCTCAGGGAGATAAGCGTGTTCTTAGCCCCCAACAGGAGTGTGGGAAGTTCAAGAAGATGAGGAATCCCTAAGGAATTCACGGTGTTGTGGCTGGCTAGCTGGGGAACTAGGGTTCAGTCTGGTGAGATTTCTGTCTTGAGGTTGGAGTTAATAAACGCAACAGAACTGTATTTGCATTGTCTCTTGGAGTTCTTTGGGCTGAACCTGACACTATCATTAGGAACAAGAAGTGGAAGTGTATGGTTTGGGGCATATCCAAGGCCTGGGATGATTATATGCCTACACCAATATAACAGTGGTGTAGAAGGCAATGGAACACCACCATTTTGGGGGGAATTAGCAGCAGCTGAAAACAACTGCAGTAACGTCAAAAGCGCAAATGGCACTGATGGCTGATGGCCTCCAAGTAGGGACAGCATTAAAAACAGCAAAAGGAATATTTATTCCTTTTTAATACTGAGCTCCAAAGAAACTGGTAATAGAAAATTAACGTGGATAATATCGTGTGAATAGAACTAATCACAAACTTTTCTCTCCCCCATTTCCAAAGCAGTTTTGCACTAAGGGTCCCTATTCAAAGAAGGTCTAATGACCATAGTACATAAAGGTCTAAACTTGAGTAACATCTTATATATTCAACCAAATGTGACCACATATAAGACAGGAGCATTACGAAGAGCAGTCCAGAATCTGAAGTGTCACTCAAGCTTAGTTCAGCTTGATTTTCTTGCCTGAACTTTTATATCACAGAAAGGAAGAGAGACTTCCCCGCAACTTCTGTTCTCATGTAATAAGTGCCTTATGAGGCAAATTGTGTACTATTGAAGTCACTAGCAAAAAACTCCCAGTGACATGATAGCTCCTGAATTGCAAACTAGTTACTACAGAAAACCCAAGTGGTGCAAAATCCACAGAGAAATCTCAAGGTCGCTAGACCTCAAACAAAAAATCTGTAGGAAGGTGACTGAGGTATTACTATGAAATTGGACTTGGCACTTTATCACCTGGTTCCAATGAAAACTTAGAGCAGTTCAGCTGCTGCAAACTATTACCTCACCTGTGGTGTAGGCAGACAGAGCCCCATCCTGCAGGGGGTTGATGGTTTGCATCTGTATTCATCAGGACCCAGAAAACATCTGATCTGTCCTCCCAAATACAATCCATCAGCCATACAATGTGGCATAAAAAGAACTTGATAAATCTCCAAAATCTACTATGTGCCTAGGTCTGCAAGAACAGAACAAAGCAGGCTATGAAACTCAACCTACTTTAGTTGGTTGATCAGACTTTGCTCAAGCTCCATTTACATCTATGGGCTTTGCTGACTGCATCTTATTAGCTTTAAGTAGCTAAAGTTAAGTAAAAAATGTAAATTTATTTATTTTATTTGAATTTATTAGCCACTCAAATCCAACAGACTTCATAGTTATATTACAAATATATTATAAATATTACATTACAATTGTTAATAATAATTGATAATTATACTGTAAATATTTAAAATATTTTTAAACACTTAAAAATAAACCCAATCACAGCTGCAAATTAAATAATGGTTTTGAATTCTCACACAACAAAGGCCTAGGGAAAGAGATGTCTTTGGTTTTTTTAACAGGTCCCTAAAAGAGATCTGCTGGAAGCTCTCAAATGCTAGAACAAAGAGTGAGAACCACCACAGAGAAGTTCTCCTTTCATGTAACCACCAGATAACAGTATGAAGCTTGAAATGCAAACTGCAAGTCCTTCTCCTTTAACTGTAGCAGCTGCAGAGTTCTATCTTAGTTATCTACCTAGTTTCATGTTGTTCAGAACTATAGATATCAGGAGTAAGAACCTGAATCTGACTCAATAGCTGAAAGACAGAACTGTGCAATAACCATTATACTGAGGCAACATATGGATAATTAATTAGCTTACTCAGGATCCTGAGTACAAAGATAGGCCCATGTATGGCTCATTACCACAGTCTAAACCTGAGGCTATCAAGGCATAAACTATGGTTAACTGTCAGAGATGCTCTAGTGCAATGTTTCTCAACCTTGGCAACTTTAAGACATGTGGACTCCCAGAATTATCCAGCCAGCCATGCTGCACTACTGGATCTCTGCTCTGAGCAAGGGTTGGAATACATGATTCCCTTCCAACTCCATGATTCAAAATAGCTGATTCCAATAGAATAGCTCTCCTGATACACTTCCTGAAATATAACTTCTTTCCTTTGTATTGGGAGAGAAGGTGGGAGCAATTATTTATTTTAAACCATCACACAATGATCTGAAAAGTTAGACTGCTTTACTATTAGCCATGCAAAAATAAATGGTCTGCACATGTACTACAACCAAAAGGAAACAAGTTTAAATGTAGAACCCTTCAGTGGAACTAGATGAAATATAACTTCCATGTGGTTTTAGATCTCAGATTCTCCTGGTGGGATTTTATTCCAAGCTGGAAAGAAATGCAGTAGAAATATTGTTCCCATATCCTGCAAAATTTTAATCATCACATGACTTCAAAAACCTTATGGCCTCATGAATGCTTTTATCTTCTTCAAAGCCATTTGTGATCATCATACCTTTGAACTCATGCAAATATTTTCCTTGTGCTGGTAGAAATCTGGTGATTTTCTATGGTTCCAAATTAGCTTGTTCACAAAATTTTGAGGGCCAAATTTTATGCTACATAGAGAATATGGAGCTCAACTAGTTGCAAAATAAGAGCTATGATTTAAACAACAGAAAGCTCAGGGGCCCTGGGCTCTTAATTCTTATACTTCTTATCTTTGAATTGGACATGGATTTTCCAGCCCTTCAATGGAGAACATGCAAGCAGGATACCTTAAAGGGACAGAATTGTACTTGACTTTTGACTTTCCAAGTCCCTTGCTTATGGGATAACCCTTTCTTGAAGGCTTATATTTCCATAAACAAAGGAATTTATAAGAAGTTCTTCTTTAAATTTCTTCACTAAGGAAAGAATATCACTTGTTAGGGAAGGGTCAATGACAGCACCTGATTATAACACTTCCTCCCTGAGATGCTTGGCTGGTATCTACATAGACGTTGGTTTTTGAGTCAGATTCAGACATTTTAATTAAGTTTCTAAATATAATTTGATCTGGTTCACCTAAGTAGGGTTTCCTACATATTTATACGTGGCTCCTTAAAACATTGATCAATTTTTAAAATATCTTAGTTCTGTTCTGTTCTGAAATTTTGAAAAGTGATTTAGGGATGCCATGGAAGCTGGAATATAAATCTTTATATTAAATGAAAAATAAATTATTTGAAAAATTCTATGTAAAATTCTATGTAAGACTACTTAGGACCAATAGAGTTGGTAGAGTTTGTTCACTGTATTTATATTTTACATTTCAGCTAATGTAAGATTAAGACATGTCCAAAGTGTACTTACTCTAGCGTTCTTTCTTTGCTCTTAATAGATGTTTAATCAAATTTAATAAAATAACTATACTGGGGTATAGGGACTAAGGCACTGCTTATCAGACTGAAATGGCATAACTTTGGGAATTTGTTTTCTAAACAGGGAGTTTCTATTCTCTATAATGCAATAAATATTTAACATACAAGCACTTCAATATAGATAGATAGATAGATAGATAGATAGATAGATAGATAGATAGATAGAGTTAACCATACTACAATGCCAAACCCCTGTACTTATGCAAACCTCAAATCACAAAATAAATTGAAAGTTTTCATAGATCTTCAGAATTTTTAATCATACCAGATAGTAAATAAAGCTAAAGGATTCAGAAAGGAAAAGAGCTTGCTGATATTGGTCATTTAATATACATTTTGCCACAGTCTTATGATGTAACAAGGGAGGAGGCTCTCCGTTGTTACAAATTAGGCTCTCAAAATGCTCTGATGGTATCAGGACAAAGGATTATCCTCTGAGATGAAGAAATAAACAATGACTGTGGGTTTTTGAAGTTATAAAACCCAGGTGTTATCTAAATCTGTCTCTATATTTCAGCAAAACTCAGTTGGGGAACAGATTAATTTAACTTTTTCAGAAACACCATTGCTTATGTTTATCTCAGCATCTTTGGAAGAAAAAGTAGCAACTTAGGTGCATCAAGAAACATTCCAGAATCAAGAAAAGTTTAATTTAAATGACTGAAAGATTCTCTCATTATTAGCCAATGACAAAATAAAGTTTCTTGGCTTCAATGCTAGCCTGCTTCCTCCCCTGCCCCCAACCCGGTTTTACTCTCTCATCATCTAGTCTCAAATGTGAAAACCTTTACACTATTTTGCAGTCTCCTGGGATAGACTAGTAACACCATGACCCTGTTTATTTGATTTATTTTATGCCGTCCCACTAAAAAATTAACAATCAAACAGAGATAAAATATAAGAGTATGGTGAAAGCTAGAAACATGTCTGGAAGAAAAAAATAGTATTCAATAGATTACACATTCAAATCAAGTAAGTTGAGAAACCAAATGTTGGTCTGAATACCAATGTCTTTGCATACTACTGGAAAGACAACAAAGACATTTATTGGCCTCCCTTAGCAGAAAGCTTCAGAGCCTGGGAACAGATGCTGGAAAACTCTCTGCCATCTCCCAACAAATATGTCCTCAATGATGAGGATAAGAAAAAAGGCCTCTCCTAAAAATCCACCTTTATATGTTCATCAGTGAGTGGTACAGTACAAGCTTTATGTGCAGAAAGTTTCCTTCTCTCTCTCTCTCTCTCTCTCTCTATATATATAATATTAATCTAAATCTAAATATATAAAGATAACAAGTGATTGGAAGTACCAAAGACCCTTGAGTGCTATCAAAATCACCCAGTTTTATCAATCAGAGTCAAAAATAGTGAGTTAAATGATACACTAATGGGGAGTAAGGCAATGTCTTCTGAACCTAGTCATATTTCTTACCTTGTTGAGTATTAGAAAAAAACAATCTCCTAGGGAGTGGGGAAAGAAGGGAGCTGTCCTTTGCTGAATGTGTTTAAGCAGAGGCTGGACAGTCATCTGTCAGGGTAGATTTAAACTACATTGCACAGGGACTGGAATTGATGCCCTAAATGGGCTCTTTTAACCCTACGATTCTCACAAATGAAGACAGCATTTAGACCTTCTTAGTTAATGTAATGGTGATGTGAGAACCTTTGGTGTTACTCCAGAGTCCCTGTAATAGCTGCCAATAAGGGGGAAACTTGAAAAATTAGAATATCGTGCAAATGTTCATTTATGTCAGTATGGCAACTCAGAAGGTGAAACCAATGTATGAGATAGACGCATTACATGCAAAGCGAGATATGTCAAGCCTTACTTTGGTATAATTGTGATGATTATGGCATACAGCTTATGAAAATCCCAAATTCACAATCTCAGAAAATTAGAATATTACATGACATCAATAACACAAGGATTCGAAATAGAACAATATCAGACCTCTGCAAAGTATAAGCATGCATATGTACTCAGTACTTGGTTTGGGCCCCTTTTGCAGCAATGACTGCCACAATGCGGCGTGGCATGGATGCTATCAGCCTGTGGCACTGCTGAGGTGTTATGGAAGACCAGGATGCTTCAACAGCAGCCTTCAGCTCCGCTGCATTGTTCAGTCTCATGTCCCTCATCTTTCTCTTGGCAATGCCCCATAGATTCTCTATGGGGTTCAGGTCAGGCACGTTTGCTGGCCAATCAAGCAGAGTAATCCCATGGTCACTGAACCAGGTTTTGGTACTTTTGGCAGTGTGGGCAGGTGCCAAGTCCTGCTGGAAAATGAAGTCAGCATCCCCATAAAGCTCATCTGTGGAAGGAAGCATGAAGTGCTCCAAAATCTCCTGGTAGACGGCTGCGTTGACCCTGGACTTAATGAAGCACAGTGGACCAACACCAGCAGATGACATGGCTCCCCAAATCAACACAGACTCTGGAAACTTCACACTGGACTTCAAGCATCGTGCATTGTGTGCCTCTCCATTCTTCCTCCAGACTCTGGGTCCTTGGTTCCCAAATGAGATGCAAAAGTTGCTCTCATCAGAAAAGAGGACTGTGGACCACTGGGCAACAGACCAGTTCTTTTTTCTATAGCCCAGGTAAGACGCTTCTGACGTTGTTTGTTGTTCAGGAGTGGCTTGACAAGAGGAATACGACATTTGAAGCCCATGTCCAGGATCCGTCTGTGTGTGGTGGCTCTTGATGCACTAACTCCAGCCTCAGTCCACTCCTTGTGAAAGTCCCCAACACTTTTGAATGGCCTTTTCCTGACAATCCTCTCCAGGCTGCGGTCATCCCTGCTGCTTGTGCACCTTTTTCTACCACACGTTTCCCTTCCACATAACCTTCTCTTGATGTGCTTTGATACAGCACTTTGGGAACACCCAACTTCTTTTGCAATTACCTTTTGGGGCTTTCCCTCCTTATGGAGGGTGTCAGTGATGGTTTTATGCACAACTGTCAGGTCAGCAGTCTTTCCCATGCTTGTGATTCCTACTGAACCAGCCTGAGAGACCCTTTAAAGGCTCAGGAACCCTTTGCAGGTGTTATGGATTCATTAGCTGATTAGAGGGGGACACTTTGAGCCTAGAATATTGAACCTTTTCACACTATTCTAATTTTCTGAGATTGTGAATTTGGGGTTTTCATAAGCTGTACGCGATAATCATCACAATTATACCAAAGTCAGGCTTGACATATCTCGCTTTGCATGTAATGCGTCTATCTCATATATTGGTTTCACCTTTTGAGTTGCCATACTGACATAAATGAACATTTGCATGATATTCTAATTTTTCGAGTTTCACCTGTATGTCATTATCATATCTGCCCACCTTCTGTTTTTCCTCCTGAACAAGACTTGCCAGCAATTTCATGCTAGATTCGCCTCCCTGATTTAATCTTATCAGCCTTAAACCAATTGCCTTTCCATATGGATGCAGCATAATTGCCATGAAACACGACTTTCCATTTTCTGGTTGCTTGAACAGTGTAGGCAGAATCCTTGTGTGGGAGACAAGAATTAAAAGAATACTAAGTCACTTGCTTGTTCAGGAAAAGGGGAAAAAAAAGAATTTGGTTTGAGCAGAGAAAAGGAATGACATTGTAGTGACATTTTCAACTGATAGCACGCACCTCCTACATGCAACACCATAAAACAGACAGACAAAAAACAGCCAAAGCATCCAGGACACACAGAACCGTACGTTGAAATGAATGAGAAGACAGGGTAGGAATCAGGTAGGAGCTGGTGGCATAAGAATTTGGAAATCAAAGAGGGGCATAACATACATTGTGCAAACAGGGCCATTCTATTCTGACCATGGTCAGAGGAAGAAATAGAATTCATTATCTGCCAAGTGGCACACACGGAGAAGAATGAAATAAAGAAAACAGTGTCCTTCTTCTGAGAATCAATTTGGCTTCCATCACATTTTAAAAATATGCATGAAAGCAAACATAACCACATTTAGACCCAGAGCTATAATCATATCCTATTTCTTAAAAAAAATAGAGGAAGCCAAGGTAAAATCCAGGGTTGACCAAATACATTTTGCTCCCTTGGGGAGAATAGCAACTGGTACTTCCACAAGGCACCAAAATATTGAAAAGTTGATCAAGTTAATTGATCAAACTCTCTGTCACCAGAAAAAGAAAATCCTACAAATACTTCTTGGAGGTAAAATTAAATACCTAACAATCTGCTGCCTTATAACAATTGTTTTATAGTACTCTGTTTAATTATATGGCTAGTTTTGTTAACAATTATTTAAAAAAAACCCATTAAAATGGTATTCCAAAGGCATCACTCAAGAATAATGTTCATTTATTTGGGTTTTAAGTATTCCCTCACTAACGTAAGTTGCAGCAGCTATCAGGTGACAAATATGCACGTGTGTATCAGCCCTTAGTGAATGCAAATCAAATAGCTAGTTTCAGGAATCCTTGTCATCAATATCTAGATTTTAAGATTTTCAGAGACCTTCTTCCATGTACCAGCTGAAATGCACTGCATAGTTATTAGAGAAAAGTATCTGCAATAGATTTCTTTCCCCTGAGTAGGTCATCTGATCACATCAGTCTTTTTCCCCCCCCCAATTTTATGCAACTTAGTATTTAGGCCTTTTAAGGTTTTTAGAAGTTTTAAGATCTGTAAAAAAAGATTGTTAGTGATTATATTTTGTTGCATCTGTTTTATCCTCTGCTATTGTATGCAACATGTAAATTTTGTAGATCCTGCTTTTATTTTATAAACATTTAATGTACAGTATCTATTTTAGTTTAATTATGTGCTCAAAGTACTTGGGTTAATGAGCAGCATATAACTAGTAAGAGAAATGAAATAAATGCATGCATCATCATGACAGGCAACCGAGGTTGTAATTCTACCTCACTTCAGAAGTACTGTTTTTTACTTATGCTTACAGAGAAAAAAATCCTTCCCTTCCCACTAGGATCAGATGGGAGAAAAATCAATGTATTGAAATGCCCCTTTGCACAAGTTCAGCTCTCATCTGTTATTTAAACTAGCTTTGCACTCCAGCTAGCCTTTGTTATGGCTTCTGTAGGTAATTAAATGATTCTCATATCATTATAAAATCCATTTTTTAAACAAAGGGGAGAGGAATTAAATAACCTCTGAAGAGATGATTTTGTATAAGACCAAGCGCTGTTCAGTCCTATGCAAGCTAAACCAGAAGTGGGGGGGGGGGGGGGGGGCTGCAAAGCTAAACCTGATGGGACATAAGCAGGGATCTTATGTAAAGATTTGGAGAAACCAAAAAAGGCAGAGAAAATTGAGATAGACATACAACTGTTCAGTAGGCATTCAGACCATACCACACCATTGTCAAAAAAGTGCCTTTACCTTAATTATTGAAATATACGTATCCTGCCAGACGTTCAATGTATACAAGCAATGCCATAAGGATTTAAGAAGGAATACATGAAATCAAGGACAAAACAGTGCATGTCTGTTGGTCAGTCTGTCTAACTATCTAGTCTGCACAGTGACTAAATAGTTGTTAAATACATGCTTCTGTTCAGAGTTAAGAATGATGAATCATGAATGAATCTGTGAAGCTATCCTACTCTTAGGGAAAAGGAGATTGAGTACAGGAAACTAACAGAAAGAGAAAAACCTTTATTGCTTCTATTATTGGGTAACATCAATATACAGTAAATAAAATGACTCCTTTCCCAGTGCAGTCCGTCACCTGAATTGGGACTGGGTGCAATTCCATGCCTGTTGATTTGGAGAAAGTCGCACTGGGTTCATCAGGTCTTAGTCCCCCGTAAGTACAAGCAGAACAGCTTCCTCAAGTCACCTCCTCAAGAGGACTCTGCCCTTTCAAAGCCAGCTCCAACCTCTGTGATTCCATGATGTCAATATCTGACTGTGCCACCATGGATTTAAAATGGCACTTAAAGGGTCTTTCCTTTGCCACCATGTAGTCTATGGCTGAATTAATTTTCAATTGGAAATCCCCTCTCATTGCTTGGGTAGTGAGGGATCTGATGACACCGTGTGCATTCAGATGTCATTGTGCAAATGGCGCACATGGCACATCTGCCCCATTTCACAGTGCAAAATGACAAGTATGTAAATCCCATAATTTGCTCCATGATATCATGATACAGTTCCTGTCATTTTGACCTTATCATGACTTCCACAAGATTCCCACATGTCTCTTTCTCTTCCATATGGTGTCTTGTCAGAATAGGCAATGTGGGTTACAGAGACCAAAGGCAACACTGATTCTGCTGAGCCCACCTAGCTATATGTTCTTGGACGTGGGGCTCCAAAGCATTTCCAGATAACAGGACCAATGGCCAGATGTTTCACTGCAAGTCCACTGGTAATCAAAATGGGTGTAGGGGCCCTTTCAATTTAAAAGGAAACAAAGGGAACAACCACTTTGTTGCTGTTACAGGGTGTTAGCCTCCTCAGAAATGCACTTCATTTACTGACCTCTGGCAATCTGGGCAGCATGGCCTGTTTCTACTTGGGTTCCTAGCCACTCCGTCATCTACACTTTTTTTAATTTTTGCAAAATGCTCCCACCATTGGTTTTCCAACTAACATTTGCTGCTCTTTGGTTCAGTATTGACTGTGTATGCCCTCCAATTTAATCCTCAATACAGCTTTGTGATGTAAGTCCAGCTGTTTCAGTGGGTAACTGCTACTCTCTTATCAATAAGCTATTAATCCTTTGAGTTATGTCCATTCAATATCACCAAACCTAAGTATGGCTAATTTAACACTAGACAGAAAAAGGCAAATTCCTTGTAATTAAATAGAGGTAGGGGAGAGAAATGAAACAACCATCTCAAACAAAAGAGAGAGCAGGAGGATAGGAAATTTGCAGGCACATGTCAGTGTGATTAGCACCATCCCCTAAGCATTCATGTTTATTCTGCAGTCTCTAATTAACCTGGGCAATCAATTCAATGACGCCATTGGGGAATACAATGACAATGCAAAGTGTTTTGCCCCAAGTCTCTAAGGAAACACTGCAAATACTAGCATACAGCACAAGAGGAGATGGGCCAATAGCTTCACTAGATGAAGTAATGTATGGCAGGTATGAAACTGTATGGCTTTCACTTGACCCTCAAAGTCTTGTAACAGCTGCAACACAGGCGAATATGTTGGGCAAGTGAATATACTTAGCATTTTTAGAGAACAGTTATAAAATAGTATGATGTGATGGAATGTTTCTACAAGGAGGAGAGTGATGTGGGAGATCAAGGCTATCAAGAAGGAGGGGATGCATTCCAGAAGGGGAAAGGAGACAAAAGACAACACAATCCACAGGGGGAGTGTGGGAATCCAAAAGAGGTTCAGGATAGCCAGTCCCTAGAATCTCCCTGGGTATATCCACTAGTTGCTGTAGTATAGATTTAGTTTGGCAAGATTCTGTCTATACAGTGTAAGCAAATAAAGGAACTATACTCGACTGGACCGTTTCATTTGTTCTTGGGCTGGGCCTGACATATACCTAGGATATTTGTTGTCAGCCTCATGGGGTAAACCAGATATGAATCACAACCAGATGAGCTAATTCCACTTTATTGTAAAGCTACATTGACAGAATCTTGCAAGTCTGAAAGTACAATTCTCCCTCCCCACCGGCCTCTTTTACAGCCCAAGAAACTAGGGAGGATCCCTTCTGAGCCTCTTGCCCTGCCCACTATCCAGTTGTGGGCTATGTTGTCTCTTATGTGACCATTCCCTTGGCAGTGTCTCTTGGCCCAGTTTCCCAAGGTCTTTCCCACATACCATCACATTTGTTGATTCTCAAACTGGCTAGTCACAAAACATGCATTTTCCAGAATGCAAATTGATTTGCATTCGCAATCTTGCTCCTCACAATCTTCTGGTTCACAGCTTATATTTTTTTTATGGTGACAGGGTGCCACATTTCCAAATGAAGCATCTATTGGGGGGGGGGGGGATTGTCAAAATCTGCAAAATGGCCCAGATAGGAACTCTAATTTGGAGAATCCAATCCCAAGAACAGCTCCAGGAGCACATCTAAAAATGGATTTGGGCTGAATTGCAATTTTGAATACAATAGGAGGAAATATTAATTACACAGAGACAATATCAGCTGTATTTAATGGACTTACATTTCAGTTCATTTCAATGTATTTGAAACTATTATGTCATCAGGACAGAATATGCAGAGCTAGGATTCACCATGACTCCAGGCCTAATATAGCACACAATGCACTATTACATCATCTCTAATCTCTAACTACTTCATCTTGGGAACAGAAGCTTTACTAATAAACTGTCTTTGAATAAGAAAGATGGACATTTCATCAAGTCTATAATGAAGATTGTAGTTGACCCAGGCAAAGCAACTGAAAAGAAGTACCAAAGCACAAAGTTCTGGAATTATTGTTCTATCTGCTGGTGGAACAGATATTGAAGTCTTGTGGGAGCATTAAATATTTCCTAATAATTCCTGTTATCCCCCTGAAAATTAAAAAAAAATGGAAGGTATTTGCTGATACATGGGGAGTGAGGATGGTAGGGCAAAATCTTCTTTCCCACTAGATGGCAGTGATGTTTTCTTAGAAAAAAATAAAAGAAAATAAAAAATAAAACTTGCCTACAGTGAATGGAAAGAGACTATTCTATGAAGGTGAAAACTGTGACGATCTGGAGGGAAGGACAGAAGAGAACAACAAGTATGTATTTCCAAAATTAAGTCCTCCCAACAACAAATAACTAGCCCAACAACCCCAAATATTATGCAAATTGGAGAGTTTTAATTAGGGTTCTACAGCCATGCAAGCTGATAATTCAGGTGACTGTACTATCACTAGATCTCCAGTTCAGCATCTCACATGATAGGCCAATAGGTGTGAACAGCACTGTTGAATCTGCAGGTTAAACTCCAGGAGAGAATGATCTTGATTGACACTTCAGCATCTCATTGTGCCTTTCAGCAGCTGGCTGGAGCAGAATTTATTGAGTTTCACAGGATTTAACAGAGCTGTTCAATTTTGTTTAGAGAGAAAATGTTAAGAAAAGGAAATTGAGAGGAAGAAAAAGGAATAAGATCTCAGGCATTAATTCAAAACATTTTTCATCCCTTTCAATGACTACTACTAATAATGTATTAATCAGAAGCAACATCAACAATATAAAAGAGATGGATAAGCAGCACCGAGAGCCAGTTTGGTGTAGTGGTTAAGGCATCAAGCTAGAAACCAGGAGACTGTTGAGTTCTAGACCCGCCTTAGGCACAAAGCCAGCTGGGTGACCTTGGGCCCTTCACTCTCTCTCAGCGCTAGGAAGAAAGCAACAGTAATCCACTTGCAAAATCTTGCCAAGAAAACTGCAGGGACTTGTCCAGGCAGTCACCAGGAGTCAACACTGACTCCAAGGCACCAAAAAAAAAAAAAAGCAGCAGCACTAAGAAAGCATAACAAGGTAACTGATTAGTATGTGTGCAATAAAAAATGACTAACTATTTAAAAGGGTTTAGCAAACTAAAGTGCCCAAGTCATGAGATTTTCCTTTTCCAAGTTACCACCTATTTTATTTGTGACAGAAGGAGCATCTAGAGAAGGAACTAAAGTTAAGCTCCTACAGCTTGATGATATTATTTCAAGTGTGATCCAGCTATTCACATCCCAAATTCAGAGTATATCTAAAGTCCTCCTCTAATCATCTGGGAGTTGATTAGCCTTTTTGGTTGTAGTACCGAACACCTGCCTATTCTAGAGAAGCTCGGCCGGTGCCCACTCTGATGTTCTCAGGGCCAGCTGACGGTTTCTTCTCAATATTTGGTATTTCATCAGCTCAAGTAACAGATTTTAAATGGTTTGGACTGGTTTGCTGATAGTTGTTTTGGGTGGTTTGTATCCAATGAGTACATAGAGGGAAGGTGCCTTCTGCAACTGAAGCTCTTCTCCCCCCACCTTTTGTTCCTAGAATTCTCTGAATTCAACCAAAAGGCTCTCCAGATGATTTAAAAAACCTATGGAACAATATCTTACAGGGGTCAAATGCCTGAAGGCAACTGCCCCAAATTGGAAGGAGGATTTTTATACCAATAAAGTCTCATGTGTCCAAGGTATCTTTTCCAATTTCAGGTGGATTTGCCTTGCACTGAATACAAGTCTTTTCTTGTTTTATTGTAAGGTTCTGTTTTTTTCTAACTATTCAGCTCCCTAGCCACATGGAAGAGTAGTTCAGAAATTTCTTAAAGAAAGAAAGAAATTAACAAAATGAGGAGAATCTTTGTTGCATTGGCAAATAAAGCAACTCAACTGACAAGAAGGCATGAAGCAAAATAGCCAGGGTCTCCCATCCCTCCCCCCCCAAAAAAATATACATGGAATTTACTTGAGAAGGAAAATGCCTCTTGCAAGCTGCTCTTTTTCACTTTCTACCTTAAAGATCTTCAACTAGCTCAGCCTATTTTGCTGACCTTATCAAAAGCAAGGAACTGAAATTGACTAATTGTATTCAGAGCTCACCAGCCTTTCTCAACCTTCTGCCCATACAGTGTCACAGAACTAGTCCAGTATTGGACTAGTCACAGAATTTAAATCCAGTATGGATCTGGGGGTGGGTCCAATACTAGACAAGGCAATTCTGTGGAATTATCATTAGATTTCATGTGTATTTGTATGTAATATGTCTACGGTATGTTCCCTCTGGGCTAAAGGGCAGAATACGAATTGAAAAAATAATAATGTGAAAGAAATTAAATACAAGTTTGCAAACTGGTAGAAGCATTAAAAAGTCATACAGATAGTCACTACTTTAGTAAAGTTGTGCATGCTTCCACTCTTTCTGTATACAGAATACTATGATATTTATCTTTTCTAAATGTTCTAGTTTGAAATATACATAGTAACACAGATCTTTCTGGGTGGTGGTGAAAATATTTGGGAATCTGTTCATGCAGGGAATGGCTACATCAGAACACTTGTGGCTGAAAAAGGTATTCCACTGGAATTTTAGAGCATACAAATAGTATACAAAACAGCTGGATCAGGCCAATCTTAGTCCACTAGTTTCTCACAGATGCTTCTGAGGCCAGACAGATGCTTCTGAGGTGCTTGCAAGCAGGAGATGAAGACATACACTACTTCCACCACTGCTCCCCTGCAACTGGTATATAGAAGTATGCTACCCTAATCCAGAGTTAACATCCAGTTTTCAGGACTAGCAACTCTCCAGGAATCCTGTCATAGGGATTCCTTTCTGACCCATTTGCTGGGGTTGAGGGCAAGGGTATCCCGTATGCAGGTAAATAATGGAAAGTACTACAAAGCTACTGTGCCAATGCACAGGGCAGGCCAGGGTATATAAAACCTAAGAGGATTTCTGGGATGGGAGGATAGAGAGCTCTTACCTGTCCCTACAAGTTCAGCCTTGGTTATCACAATTTCCTATCAGTTCCACAACACTTATTTCTCTTAGCAGATCATGATCACCACGTAGGAATAATCATAAGTTGCTCTCCACCCCCCAGTTGGTTCTAAGACCAATGGTTCTAATATATTTTGTTTGATGTGGCCTGAGCTTGAATGTACCTATTATTACAACTTCTCCAAAGCCTGCCTCCCTGATTTATTTCACCATGTCAAGATCATCCTCAACATTTTGATCAGGTGGACAATACCATATTCCTAGATCTTACTTTTTGACTAGATGGTGCCACCCATAGTGTTTCTGTGGAAAAGTTTCTTAATTTTTTAAAAAGTATGTTAATTCAGTGTTCCCAACCACAGCAACTTTAAGATATGTGGACTTCCTTCCAGAATTTCCCAGATAGCATGCTGGCTAGGAAATTCTGAGAGTTGAAGTCCACATATTAAAGTTGCTGAGATTGAGAAACACTGTCTTAGATAGTATCTTCTCTCTGATAGACAGAGAATTGAACCTCCCCCTGTGTATCTAGTTTGCATCCAGGAATAACCATATGCCACTGATTCTCTCTGTTTTACCAGGTTTCTGTTATATTCGTTCTATATTCTTGTTTGCAATCAAGCACTCTAATTTGTCCCTTCTTATCTTCTGACTGCCCTATGTACCTGTCAACCCATTTTAAAAGTTGGCCCTATCTCTTACAGTATTTTTGGGAACATCTACAGTCTTCTTAATTGGATGCTGACCAGCACCTCTTGGCTTTTACAGCCTAGCAAAAAACACTGAATATGTTGGAAGGGGCTTCTATGATTCTTCTTTGAAATGCAAGAATCTGTTTCTCAATCAAACTTCATGTATGTTAAGCGAAGAAAATAAGGGATGGAGTCTAATAGTTTAGATCTACAAGGAGGTCTCATCAGAAGCTTTGATATGAACAGGGAATATCATCTATTTAGGCCTATTTCTTTATTTGACTTTTATCCACTGTTTTATTCTGATGAGCAAGCAAAGCAGCTTGAAAAATTGGTGATCAAAGATTTCCTTTGCCTGCTTTTGGGGCTAGAACTTAACAATCGTGCAAAGGTTGCATTTATACCTACCAAAGGTTACTTGTTGAAGATCTCATTGTAGATTTGAATCTAGACAGCCCTGGATGAAGGCACTAGATTTTTATTAAATATGTGAAGAAGTTATTCTGTAACTTCTGTTCTAAAATGACTATTTCATTAGCATTTCTTAGAATGCAGTTTAAAATAACAAAGATTTGCTATGAAAACAATGATTTAAAATCGAACTCTGCATTCCCTGAATTTGGAAGGTCACTTCTCACACCTAAAACAGTAAATAACTTCTTCAAAACAGACTGAATAATAACATTCATTTTCTAATCTTTGTATAATGATAAGAAACATTGAGCTGATGAAAAACAAACATCACTGTAATCTGAATGGAAAGACAAACATTAAGTACAACTACAGATTCTGCTGTGGTCACTTGCTGTAATGATCTTATATTTTTTATTGTGATTTATTGGAACAGTTTTATAACATTCTACCCTTTTATTAAAATCACAAGTACAAATTTACTTCACTGATCATTCTTTACAATTCAACATAGATATCATATCAAACCATCTGAAGACGGAGACAAATTACTGGTGGCAATCACCTGTCTGGTTATATTTCCCATCAACACATCTTTTCCTCATTGTATCGTGTATCATGTACATGGTTCCTTGGAGGCAGAGCAGCAGTTGTACCTATGGCTTCTCAATTCAAACACTGCAGCAAATCACAGCACACAATAAGTAACATAGCTCACTACAATATTTCAGGCTCAAACGGCTCATTTCTATTCAGTTTTGCTGTCAAATTGTAAGTTATTATTCAACAACTTAAGACATCATTCCAAATACTTGTTGAGCTTCCTTAACCATGATTTGGGAGGACTTCTGAATTGACCCTCTGATGTTCAACACTGTACTTTCAGCTCAACTTGAAAACTTCCACTCTACTTTGTGACTCTGAGCTTATCCTGAGGTGCCCAAATGAAGATGTTACCCTAATGGGAGTTTTTTTTCCTTTGTGAATTTTTAACAACTGTGACAAATAGAAGGTTGAAAGGGTTCCAAACGAAACTGGCCAATGCAAGAATTACATAGTACTCAATCAGTTCCATGAAAATTGGCGTTCGGTATATAGAACCTTCCAAATGCACAAGTCTGAGGGCAATACAAACAAGCTCACCAAAGGCATTATGATTACAAGGAAAAGATTAACAGGAAAGCACACTCTATTGGGTCAGCTGTGACTATCTCCCATTGATTTTATCCCCTATCCTCCTTGGGTTGTTACCATCATCAGTTATTCCCATTCTGGCTTCACCAAGGAAGAGAGGTCATATAGCAAGGCTGGGACCAATTGCTCTTTTAGCTTTTTCTCTTCTAGAAACATTTCCCTCAACCAGTCACTGTGAGCCCACATATGTCATGTTTAAAAGCATTTCTTGGCTTTCTATTCCCCTTATGATTGTTTTTGCATTTAGTATTATGCCTGTTGAATCTATTACTGGACAGAGTAACTTTTCTACAGAGTGCTTAGAGAAAAATTTAGCTCCTCAATACAGTACAACAAAACAGATAAAATAACTTGAAATCAGAAGGAGTCTGGTGGCATCTTTTCTGATTAACACATTTCATTAAAACATAAGCTTTTGTGAGCTGCACCTAATGCCTTTTAATAAAAGTTGTTAGATGGAAAAGGTGCTACCAGAACTCCTTTGATTTTAGCTACCACAGACTAACATGGTTCTCCTCCTACATTGAATAAAATGATTTGACAATCTATGATCTCTGCAGTTACTGAACTGGCTGTATAACTCTCTATTATGGGAGAATTTAAATCACATATTCCTTACATGACAAGATATCATTTCACTTGGTTGTATGCAATGATCACCACAGATCAGCTTCCACCAAATTTCCTTGGTAGGTATATAATATTCCTCAACCGAAGCTGCTCTGATTTTTCCAATCTATTGCCCTCCAGATGTGGTAGAACTGACACCTCCAGCATTCTCATTTGGATTTCTAGGAGCTGAAAATCCATTATATTTGTAGGCACCAGGTTGGGGCATCTTGGGTTAGTTTATCCTTTGACTTCCCAAGTAAACACCTCAACTGATCTACTAGCAGTAGCTGCTTAAAGTGAAGTTGCACATTCAAACAACAAGCATGATTCTCCCTGTCGCAAGACCATACATTTCTGGGTGTTGACAGTGTTCCATACAACTCCATTTAGGGGCATCTGCAGGAAGTAATAGAAGTGGTAAAGGATGATTTCTGGTTTATACAGTGAGAACCCCTTATCTGTGTATGTATGTGAGGGCTCATTTTCATTCTAGTATAATACATTAATACTCCTGAGATGAAAGAAACTCTGACAAGATGGATGTCTTATCTTCATACATTTAGTGCTGAAGCTGAAGGCAGGAGCTTCCATAAGTCAAATTTCTTTTTCTAGCAATCAAATTCCTATTTGTAAGGATAGAGATGAGGTGAGGGTGGAAACACATGCTTCCTCCACAGAGCTGAGACTGGCTGCCATGGAAATCCCTGCACATTCTCCGCTTATCCCAATTCCCTCCTCACAAACATCCCTCTGCTTCAACCAGGTGTCAGAGGTCACATTCAAATAATGTCATGGTTGATTATAATTGTTCTTAGTTCCATTTATTTTTAGTGATATTTAAAAACCTTGTTCTCATTTGAACTTGAGGAGGTAGAAGGAAGATCTACTGATTGATATGCATCTATTGGTTATTTGCATTAGATCAGCAAGGTTTTTCCTTCAACATATTTTTAACAATAGGAATTAAAAAATTCCCCCACCTACCCAGCCCACCCACTTCTAATAACACAGTGAAAACAGAGGAAAGGTTGGGGTGAAACAAATGGTCAATTTTTGTATCTGTTCTGTTACCAAGGGTGTGGGGGGGGGGGGGCTTTTTATATCTCTCTGACCAGAGAAATGATATATTCCTCAACTACTATTTGGCATTTGGTTCTGTTGATAGATCTTGGGACCAATTTTGTCAGAAATCATACTCTTGAGGCTTTACAAAGTGCTGTCAGTGAAGCCTTACTGAAATGAATTCATGCTTCTGTATTTGTGTATGACGATTTAAGCCTTCCAGTCCAATTTAATCATTCTACTACTGATTATATGTCATCAAGCTGGTGTCAACTCTTAGCAACCACACAGAGAGATTTTCTTCAGGACAATCTGTCCCCAATTTGGTCCTTCCAATAGTGTACCCATCACTACTATAATTGAGTGCATTCAGCTTGCTGCTGGTCATCATTTTCTTTTTCCTTCTATCTTTCCCAGCATTATATACTTCTTAAGAGGCCTATAATAATAATATGTTCAAATATGTTTATTTGAACTTGGACATTTGTGCCATTTGTGCCTTGAGTAAGAACTCTAGGTTGATTTGTTTGATGATCCATTTGTTTTGTTTTCTTGCCTACCCATGGTACTCTCAGAAGTCTCCAACAGCAAAGTTCAAAAGCTTCAACACTCTTTCCAGCCTGCTTCTTCAAAGCCCAACTTTCACTTCCACAGAATGTCACAAGGAAAACCATTGCTTGCACAATTCTGATCTTTGTAGTTATGAACACACCACAGCCTTTTTTCAAGGCCTTCATTGCTACTCTACAAGTGCTAGTCTGTGGCATATTTCTTGAATGCTGGTTCCTTTACTGTTGATAATCGATCCTAAAAGGCCGAAGCTATTCACCACTTAGATATCATCATCGTCAATACTAAAGTTAGTTGCTGTACCTGTTATCATGAGTTTGGTCTTCTTTATATTTAACCATAGTCCCCTTTTTTTTCACTGTGCTCCTTGACTTTTATTACTAAAGTTTGCAGATTATTTGCATTTGCTGCTATCAGAGTAGTGTCATCAGCATAGGCAGGCTATTTATGCTTCTTCTATTAGATAAATTCTAGATTATAAGGACTGCAAGGAAGTCATTCAACTTAAAAAAAAATTACACCACTGTACAATTTAATTACTTCACAAATATAAGGAGATGATAATAATGATAAAAACAGCAACCTAGTAGCCCTCCAGCACAAGAGCATTAGTCCGAGATGTTCTAGTACAGCACTGTAGACTAAGGTGCTTTCCAATTGGGTGATCCAGTCAGAAATCATCTGGCAAGAACAAGAGAAATGTACTTCAATTTTTAAAAACTGTATTCCTGGAAGTTAATATCAGGAGCATGCACACTTTAAAAATGATTTGGAAGAAGTGTTTTAAACCTCAAGAAGTACAGAGTGCAGTACAGTACTTTTCTGTTATTCATTAAAGCCATCTGATTTTTTTCAGGATTTTGTATGGGCTTGAAAAAGAGGACATTATTTTAGGAGTCCCATTAAAGACATGCTGCTTTAATGATTCAATTTAGTAAAGTAATGGCAACTTTTTTTCAGCTGGTCCAGAACATTGAAAAAATATGTCTGTGGTTTAATGAATAGTAAAGAGGTACTTTCCTCACATGAGCTCCAAAGCATTTCTTCCAAATCATGCTCAAGTGTGCACAGCCATAGTTCATATATTGTTTTAGCTAGCAAGCCAACCTTGGTTCACTGAAAGCAGAAAGTACAGAACCAAGAATCTGTACAATTCAATGAAGAAATGCCTTTAGAAGATTTTAAAACCAACTTTCAGGACAGATGATCCTGTCAACATGGTTTAGAATATTATCCAAGCATTGAAATAAAAACCCATGATGTGCATTAGGTGCAGTTCCTTATCAAAGTATTACAGTACAGGTGAAACTCGAAAAATTAGAATATCGTGCAAATGTTCATTTATGTCAGTATGGCAACTCAGAAGGTGAAACCAATATATGAGATAGACGCATTACATGCAAAGCGAGATATGTCAAGCCTTACTTTGGTATAATTGTGATGATTATGGCATACAGCTTATGAAAATCCCAAATTCACAATCTCAGAAAATTAGAATATTACATGACATCAATAACACAAGGATTCGAAATAGAACAATATTGGACCTCTGCAAAGTATAAGCATGCATATGTACTCAGTACTTGGTTTGGGCCCCTTTTGCAGCAATGACTGCCGCAATGCGGCGTGGCATGGATGCTATCAGCCTGTGGCACTGCTGAGGTGTTATGGAAGACCAGGATGCTTCAATAGCGGCCTTCAGCTCCGCTGCATTGTTCGGTCTCATGTCCCTCATCTTTCTCTTGGCAATGCCCCATAGATTCTCTATGGGGTTCAGGTCAGGCGAGTTTGCTGGCCAATCAAGCACAGTAATCCCATGGTCACTGAACCAGGTTTTGGTACTTTTGGCAGTGTGGGCAGGTGCCAAGTCCTGCTGGAAAATGAAGTCAGCATCCCCATAAAGCTCATCTGTGGAAGGAAGCATGAAGTGCTCCAAAATCTCCTGGTAGACGGCTGCGTTGACCCTGGACTTAATGAAGCACAGTGGACCGGCTCCCCAAATCAACACAGACTCTGGAAACTTCACACTGGACTTCAAGCATCGTGCATTGTGTGCCTCTCCATTCTTCCTCCAGACTCTGGGTCCTTGGTTCCCAAATGAGATGCAAAAGTTGCTCTCATCAGAAAAGAGGACTGTGGACCACTGGGCAACAGACCAGTTCTTTTTTCTGTAGCCCAGGTAAGACGCTTCTGACGTTGTTTGTTGTTCAGGAGTGGCTTGACAAGAGGAATACGACATTTGAAGCCCATGTCCAGGATCCGTCTGTGTGTGGTGGCTCTTGATGCACTAACTCCAGCCTCAGTCCACTCCTTGTGAAAGTCCCCAACACTTTTGAATGGCCTTTTCCTGACAATCCTCTCCAGGCTGCGGTCATCCCTGCTGCTTGTGCACCTTTTTCTACCACACGTTTCCCTTCCACATAACCTTCTCTTGATGTGCTTTGATACAGCACTTTGGGAACATCCAACTTCTTTTGCAATTACCTTTTGGGGCTTTCCCTCCTTATGGAGGGTGTCAGTGATGGTTTTCTGCACAACTGTCAGGTCAGCAGTCTTTCCCATGCTTGTGATTCCTACTGAACCAGCCTGAGAGACCATTTAAAGGCTCAGGAACCCTTTGCAGGTGTTATGGATTCATTAGCTGATTAGAGTGGGACACTTTGAGCCTAGAATATTGAACCTTTTCACACTATTCTAATTTTCTGAGATTGTGAATTTGGGGTTTTCATAAGCTGTACGCCATAATCATCACAATTATACCAAAGTAAGGCTTGACATATCTCGCTTTGCATGTAATGCGTCTATCTCATATATTGGTTTCACCTTCTGAGTTGCCATACTGACATAAATGAACATTTGCACGATATTCTAATTTTTCGAGTTTCACCTGTAGAATGATTATCAGAGGAAAAAGCCCTGGAAGGGAATGGGTGATGGTAAGAAGCGCCTACTCTTATTTGACTAGATTGGTAGGAAGGAGAAAACTACAAAGAAAAACTAGGCAACAGAGCTCCTAATGCTACAATCAATACATTACGCCATTCTCTCTCTCTCCTTAGCAGATTTGCTGCAGAAAGAAAAAGATTAAAGAAGTGATGGGAAAATCTACAGTAAGACTGTATCAGTTGTATTCCCTCCCAATAGAATAACTGCAAAAACAAAACAGAACAAAACACCCCTATTTGGAAGCATTTGGTAATGAATATCATATGTATGTATAAATAAATAAAATACAGTAGACATACCCTCTCTTCAGCTGCAATCCTATACCCACTTCAATATAAGAACAACCCACAATTTTTACAGGTTTTGTTAAGCAAGCCTGTTTTATATCTAATAGCAAATAGTTTGGTGGGTTCATGGGTGGGTTCATACATAACACTAAACCAAAAAAAATACATCGTTGTTTAATGTTATCTTTGAACCATATGCCTCAGGAAATCCAGAAGTAGAACATGGTTGCAAGTATTATGACTCAGATTTCATAGAATCCAGTGGGGTTTATTTTTGAGTTAGCATGTACAGAATTACACTAAGCCTTTCAAAAACACTCCCAATATAATCATTATATTCATGGATACTCATATACAATATTCATCTACTCCATGGAGTTCAACAGAACTTACTTCTAGGTAAGTGGACATCAGATTGTAGCCTTAAGATAATAACTACCATAAAATGTCATAGCTGATTACACATAATGTGAAATAGTAATATATTTACTTGCAAGTTTTATTAGTAATTTAAAAACCCATGGAGTGTTTTGTCTAATCTATTCTAAGAGAAGAAAAGTGATCACCTGCATTTGCAGCTGAAATATTCCTTACACTTGACTGAATGTAGAAGTCAGGTAAGTAGAAAGATTTCACCCAGTTTTTGCCTGATGACCATCCACCTGAACTGATTGTGGAAATGTACCGCTACTAAGAGAATTTGTCACTGACTTCAGTAGACACAACTTGAGACCCAGAGATTTAACTACTGTTTACTTTCTTCTAACGATAGTCAGGTCAAAATTAGCCATTATCCAATTGGTGAGAGAATCTGAAGATTCTGCCTGTAATAAGCAAGGCAATTCTTCTAATTTTAAACTCCTTAACTCTTAACAAGAAAAATAGAGTTACAAAACTGAACTCTTACCTGCTGGTCTAATAGATTAAGTCTGCAGGAAGGGAAATCTTGGATGTAATTGGAATGTATAAAAATATGAAGCCAGAGTGATCCGCTGAATTCAATTCTGCTCATAAAGCAAATGATAATACTAACAAAAGTATAGGATATTTGTATCTTTTGGGCTATTGTCTTTGGTAGGTAGACTTTAGCTTAGTGTTACTGCCTAGTTTGGGTTTCTTTTATACAACACATTAAGTCATGACAGTGGCTGAGCATGCTCCATTAATATAGGCAGTTGTAGTTTGAACAACAAACCATGTTTATGTATCTATGAACCTAGTCCCAAAGTAGTTTTTGACCCCAGAGGCAGAGAACCATTTTTTACCTTAGAACAGGGTTTCCCAACCTTGGGAACTTTAAGATGTGTGGACTTCTGCCTGGCTGGGGAACTCTGGGAGTTGAAGTCCACACATCTTAAAGTTCCCAAGGTTGGGAAACACTGCCTTAGAGTTACATTACATAATCTACTTTGAATCTTGGACTGAAGACATGGCTCAGTTTGCTTGGAACAGATGCAGATCTGTTGGTCTACATTTCTGAGTTAACTTTTCTCTACCTTTGCGCCTTTTCCTCTTATCTGTGGGAAAATATGGCATCTGGCCTAGTGCCTGCCCACATTATAAAGGCTGCTAACTCAGCAGAAAGTAATGTAGCATGTATCCCTTATAAGGAGAACTTGAGTTTGGATCCTGATAGCAAGATTCTCGATTTACAGGTCCAGCCATTGCTTCTTGAATCCTGCTAGCAGGCCTGGTTGCTCACATCTGCTTCCTATTCACTAAAATCTATTCCTTCCAAACTCAACTTCCCTAAAAACGATGCATTTAAGTTTATCACCCCAAATGGCAGAAACTACAAAATTCCACAGACTATTCCACTGGAATAAAATCTCCTAACACCGCATAAAAGCTGAATGTTGTACTAGTAATTTTGATTGTATGCTTTTAAACTTCAGTGTTGCTTTCAAGACAGATTGGAACACCTAATTCCTAGCCATTCTTGGCTTTTATAAAGCCTTCATTAGCCAACTAATATTTTCAACTCTAATTTTATTTTGGAAAGATTCCCATTTGTCATAATTAATCATGAGTCCAATTTTTCAAGGTTCAAGATACAGCAGCTTAGAAATCTCAGAAACTGGCAGAATTAACAGGTAACAGAATATAAATACCTCTTATTGAAGAATGAAATTCAACATTTGCTTTTAAATAACTTAATTCTGCAAACTATTTATCTAATGATTGATACAACTTAAACCGACTCACAATTTATCATTCTGGGTGGTGTACATCAATAAAAAAATAAAAACTGAACAAAAAAATACTATAAAACCAAAATACCAACCACAATCATGCACACACATGTGTGTCTATGGGCGTAACAAGCACTCACTCTCCTGGCAAAATATGCTCAATCTCCATCCTGGACCAATTCATGGGAGAAAAGTTCAGGCTGCACAGCTTAACAAAAGGCTAATTGAGTGGAGGGTGCTCACTTCAAAGGGCAGGTACAACAACAGAGAAGACACTTTTCCTAGGCCCCATCAGATGGCATTACCACAGAGAAGGGACCTGGAACATACACAATCTGTGCAACCTTATGGGACAAGCAGAAATAACCAGACAGAGGTGCTCCTGCAAATAACTTAGTCCTGTGCCATGCAAGGCTTTATAATGATAACCAGCACCTTCAATAGCATCCAGAAGCCTACTGGGAGTCAGTGCAGCTCACAAAATAGTAATGCACCTGTTACTGTCCACACAGCTGCATTCTGGATCAATTGCAGCTTCTGGATGGTTTTCAAAGGCAACCCCAAGTAGAGCCTACCTACCTATCTATCATCCATCCATCCATCCAATTTAGATGACACCCAACTCCAACTGAGAGGTGACCAAGGTGTGAGTGACCATAAGAAAAGCCTTCGGATCCAGAAATGAATGCAACTGGCACATGAGGTGGAGTTGTGCAAAAGTCCTCTTGGCCCTGGTGACCCCTGCTCTTCCAGCAGGAGTTGTGAGTCCAGCAGGTCTCCTAAATTGCATACAGACTTTGAGTGGGAGAGTATAATCCTACCCAGAAGGAAGGAAATTCTCTAATCTCAGGAAGATAGAAAGCTTCCCTAAAATGGTAAGTTGCTGATAGGCAATATGAAAGGACAATCAATTAATAAAAAGGTTGTATGCACAGTAAATTCAGATACTGAATTGAAAGACAGAAAGAGAGGTTAATTATACCATACCAGGGTATGGGGGGGGGCATATGGCCATGCATCTCCTCCATTCTTGTAAACTCTGGCTTATTTAATTACTAGCCTGACCCAATTTCCTTTTTCCAAACAATTAGTTCCATGTACTCTTTCTTGCCCCTACTCCCGTGAGTACTGACTCATACAAAGATGAAGCTGAAAGTAGCTTGCCCACCAGATGTTTGCTACAATATCCATTACTAGCTGAACTAAGTTCCTTCTCATACTTATAGCTTAAATAAATAAGGAAAAAAACATACTGAAATAAATATATATAAAAGACGCTTTAGCGTTAAATAATAAATTAAGTCTGGATTACATGTAATAATGTGATACATATAATAATATGTACTATTAGTAAAAATGATTGAACATTTCCAAACAGTGGTAAAAGGTGAGTTTGTATGTAGAAATGTTTTCACTCAGGGCTTTAAATCAGGTGAATAAAGTTTTTCTGCAGGGGTAAAACAATCTTCTTAGCTGCAGCTCATGCATGATAAATCTAAAGTTCTTCATATTTAAAACAGCTTCCAAATTTTCAGGATCTAATTTAACATCATGTTTGCATCTTAAACCTGTTTTTCTTCTCCCAACACTCTGTTAACAACCTTATGAATATTAAACCAAAAATGGTCCCAACACAGAACAAGTCCAAAACATATGAGTCAGTGTCCTCTGTGAAATATTATTCTTCCAACATTGAGTTTGAAGCCCAACCCTTACTGCCCATCCTCTAGGGTTTCCAGTAACACAGAAAAGAATATTTCATTGAATTAATCAGTTCTTGAAATCACAGGATACTAATTTAACATACTTTAAAACTCTAGCCCATTGCTTTGTTAAAATAGGATACTTCAATTGATTTTTTCAAGTTACTTGCAGATTTCATATATAAAAAATTCCCCTTTCACCCCTATGGGTGGTATGAGTCTTCCTCAATTTTGGGTCCTCTCTCTATATATATACATATACATACTATACATATACAATTCAGTTGTGGATAAAAATTAACGGTAGACTTTGGAAGTTCCAAAACCTTTTCTAATACTTTTAGTAGTTTAGGAATTTCAGACACTGTTAATTGACCAGGGCCAAATTGTAAAATCGAAAGATTGAGCATATTGCCATTTAGCAGTTTTGTATTATCCAAATTCTTTTTTGCAAAACATTGAATCTGATTAACAATAAGCTGATACAAAATACTGATACCATTTTTTTTTTTTTTTGCCCAGGAAGGAATATTTACTAGCAGTTTTTCAGATTGTTTGAAATGTCTGATTCTCATGTTAGAATCAAATTTGAGACATCTTCCCAAATCATCTATACATGCCTTATGGTGTTTAATGCAGGAAATACAATAACAAAACATAGTTATATGATTTATTACTAAACCAGGAACCAAGTCCCTGCCAAGTATTAATGGACAGAAATAATAACTAGTTGTGCCCATAACAGCCATTTTGAGATAAATAACATGAAGCACTAGAAATAAAAATATAAGCAAAATGTATAGTTGGAAACCATTAAAGTTTAAATCCACCTCTTCATATGAAATTTGTAATTTAGATAAAGAAAACTTAGAGGTCTGACCTTTCCGTAAAAATGTTCTCAAAATCTTATCATTCTGTTTGAAATATTTAGCCAGTATTAAAATAGAGATAGTTCTAAGAATATATCAGTCTAACATTTATTCTTCCCAAAGGCTCATGGGGATTTTTAACCATCTATTTGTATCAGTATTAATCTGAGATAGAAAGGTGGACCTTTACCTTCTCTGTGACAAACTCCTCATTCTGCTCAAATTATTCAGATAATTTGTCGTATATTGGAGGTGATGAAACATGCTTTATGCACTTCTAATTTAATGGTAAGCAGAAATGCTCTTCTGGACAGATTTAAATTAAACTGGACAATGCGTGACCTGTTGGGTCATTGTTTCAGAGATATTTCCTTACCTAGAGAGAGAAACAGAGGGCAAAAAAGCAGTGGGAGTGTGAGCGACTTATGACTTGCTGCTGGCTTCCCCATTGACTTTGCTTGTGGGAAGCTGGCAGGGAACGTCAGAAATCTCCCTCCCTCCCTCCCGCCCCACATATAATATAGGCTTAGGCCATTTGCCCTCCCCTCACTTCTGGAGAGCCCCGGTGAAGCCTCCTTCTCCTCCTCCTCTTCGACTGACCCATGGAACTGCCTGCCACTTTGCTGGGTAGAAGTGGAACAAAGGAGCTGCAGACCATGAGGAAAACTGCACCTGCACTCCTCACTCTGGCACGTCCTCATGGGAGAGGGCTCACCCACTGACCGCCGGCACCCCCCAGCCAGCCCCACCTCACCAGCAGGCATCCGAGTCACTCCCTCAACCTTCCCTCAACACCCACCGCCATTAAGAGATTTAAAATTTCAGCCTAGGTTCCAAAGCAACCATTTGCCCATTGGGCCTTGCCTTCCTCCTTCCCTCCCTCCCTTCATTTCCACATATAATATAGGCTTGCGCCATTTGCCCTCCCTGCATGACCCTCAGGAGAGCCAGGGTGAAGCCGCCTCCTCCTCCTCCTCCTTGATTGACCCATGGAACTGCCTGCCACTTTGCTGGAGGGAGGTGGAACAAAGGGAACCATGGACTGTGAGGAAAACTGCACCCCTGATCTCCATTCCAATGTGTCCCCAAAGGCCCCCTCCCTCAAGGGAGGAAGAAGGCTCATCCACTGACCACCAGCACCCCCCAGCCAGCCCTACCTCACCAGGAGGCATCCAAGTCACTCCCTCCTCCTTCCCTCAATGCCAACTACCATGAAGACATTTCAGATTTCTGCCTCATTTCCAAAGCAGCCAATACCCACTCGCCCGTTGGGCCTTGCCGCCAGCCGATTGGGCACAGGGGACAGAGAGAGGTGGGAAAGAGGTCGGGGATACGCCCATGACAATCACATGATCTAGGCTGACTGTGGCAGCGCAGCAGCACAGCAATGAAGTGGCCACAAATTTCCCTAATTTCAATCCCACAGGAGTAATGGGTCCCAGATTTTGGACGCATTCTGTAAGTTAGCCCATTTGAGGTACCTTGGTTCAAAAACTGTTGCCCTATGATGCACTGTTTCACTCAGTTGAAGGTTACAGACATGAGACTTTTAGAAGTATATAGATACCATCTTGCTGTTACCAAATCTTTACAGCAGCCTCTACATCAGAATGAAGGGAGTTTTAATCCAACTATAAGTCATCAGACATATGGAGTGAAACTGGAAGGGCACAACACAGTGTTTCTCAACCGTGGCAACTTTAAGATTGTGGCTGGGGAATTCTGGGAGTTGAAGTCCACACACTGTAAAGTTGCCAAAGTTGAGAAACACTGCCATCCCAGTATTCAAGCTAGCAAATCCATTTTGTCAACACAGATCAAGTTTCCGTTGTCTTGGAAAGATGGGGGAAGAAGCATAGAATTTAAACACCAAAACACAAATCTAGATAAGAGTTTTGACTTCTGATACCACAGTGGACAAATCTATGCATATGGCTTTAGTCTTGTCTGAAATAAATGCCAAGTTCTGTCGGAGTCTTCTGCCAAGTGAGGAAAATGAGTAATAAAAGGTTAAGCATCTGGAATACCAATATTTATAACTAAACCTGGTGTGAACATCAGGTTGGGGAAGAGTAGCCTACACAAAAGGTAGTTGTGAGTTTGAAATTATTTGGTTTCTTCTTATAACGATATCCATGTTTTCAAAGGAATATGCATTTAATTTAATTTTTTTTATCTATTATGTAAATATTGGGAAGTTGTGATTGGCTAAGATTCTTATCTTCTTAAATACATGTATTTAAAAATGAAATGAAATGAAAAAAAAATTAAAATATACAATGTTTAAGTTAACTGGATACCCAAAAGCCTACAACCTTTATCTCTCAATTCTTATCAAATTTAGTCGATCTGCTCCTCCTCCTCCCAAAACAGGGCTATCACACACAAAGTAAAATGTGTTGGCCATATGTACCCTTCTCCAGAAATTCAAACACTGTCCTTATATGTACATGCTAATTTCTATGCACAATTAGAATATGTTTTAGTAACACACAAAATGCATCTATGTTTTTGGACAACACTGCTTCCCATTGTCATGTTTATACAATGAGACTCACCAAACCAAATACAACCCTGTTCATAATTCATTTACGGACTAAAATAACAATGTAAGTACACAATGCAGTAAGTTCAACGAACTATGTTATTTTTGTCACCAGACTACTGCCTATCTTCAATTATGTTTTCAATTGTCTTTGATTTTTCAAAGCAATAGGTTCTTCTCCAGTGACTTTTGTCTTTGCATTACCTGTCCAAAATATTTAAGCTTTAGCTTCAAATTTGTGCTTCCAGTGAGCAGTCTGGTTTTCACTTCACTTAGTAGTGAAAAATACATTCTTCTTGCTGTCCAGGTTATTGTCAACTACAGGTAGTCTTCTAATTACAACCATAATTGGGACTGGAATTTCCATTGCTAAGTGATGCAGTTGTAAAGCAAGATGTCATGTAACCGCATCACTTAGCAACCGCAATCCCAGCAATTTCCCTTGCCGTTGTTAAGCGAATTTCACCAGTCATTAGCCAAGGACCCACCCCAATCCAAACCATTCCGGGCTTGATCCCTCCCAGCCTGGATTTTCCATAAGGTAAGGGACTGCTTCTAACTCCTCCCACCCACCTAGCTCCCCCCCATCTCTGCCCTTTTGGCTGCCCTACAAGGCAGGGTGCATGGCAGCCAAAAGGGCAGAGATGGGGGGAGATAGGCAGGTGGGGAAGTTGAAGTGCCCCTGTGTTCGCTGGTGTGGGTGGGCTGCCAAGCACCCAAATTTTGATCACATGATCATGGGGGCGCTGTAATAGCTATAACTTAGAGGACTGGTCGTAATTCACTTTTTTCAGTGCCATTGTAATTTCAAATAGTCACTGAATGAATGGTTGTAAGTCGAGGACTACCTGTATTTTCTCCAGTGTAGTTAAAAAACTAAATATTTCTTTGTCCAGACTTTCTGATGATCAAACTTTCACAACCATAAGTTATAACAGATGCAATCATCACAGGAAAAGCTTTTAATGATCCCACATCTGAACTGATAATATCCAGTCCCTTGGCCACTGCTGTGTTTTTCATACCTGGTTACAAACCACAAGTTGCAATTTAAGTGCATAATTTTGTAAGATTTTAAACAGTTCTGTTAGTATTTTATCAACTACTGCAGCTATCTTGTTAGCAATATTTTCTTCAGCCTGTTACACTTCACTTTCTAGAATGTCAGGCTTTAACTCGGTGATCCAACCTTCATGCAGCAAGTCTATTTATCTATCTGCCGCCATGCATTGGGTGGTGATTTGGAGTTTTGCAGCCCATATCTGGTTGCTAATTAAAAATTAAAGCTGTATTATTTTTAGATGTTATTATTCAGATTGCAGGCCATCATAGCTTCCTGCCTAACATGGCATGTAGATAACAGGACTTTAATCACAAATACAGGACCAATGTATATGTAATTGGCTTCATCCTTTTGCCACTGCTAGTTGAAGAACTTCATTTAAAAGCATTCCTGTGAGAATTCATTAACTTACTTTCCACTCTTCCAGATTCCTTCCTTTGTGTTTTATAATGAGCTATTGTCTTGTCTTGAGGGTATTCAGTTTGCTATCAGTGTGTATATGGATATTCTTTTGTTGCTGTGGAATCAGAGCTGACTGAATATACAACGGTGGGGAGGAATTCCATGAATAAATCAGGCCCAAGAAACAATAAGATACAGATGGCATTTTTCTTAGTTCTGCCAGGATGTTGTACAAGCCAACTTCACGGGACTCATTAACTCCCAATAAGCAAATTGCCAGTAGCATCATGCAGCATGTATATCTTCAAATTACCTTTATATTTTTAATTAATGAATGTTAACGGTTAAACATTGTCTGGACCACCTACTAATCACTAAGATTTGCAAAGCATTCCAAAGAGGAGCACATATGAATCCCCTCCTCATGAATAACGAATGCAACTGCATTGTTTGCAAGGCTGTGCAAGCACATGCATGCAGACACACTCGGGAGCAGATTTTGATGGACCTGTGCAAGCCTTGCAAATGTGTGTTTTAACACTACATTAAAAGCTACAGTATCTTAAGGCAATGCCTTCAAAAAGTACACGCTCCTGCATGTTGTGAAACAGTCTCCTGAATTCTTGACACAGCCTTATCAATTATTCCATTAGGCCGGAAAGAAACAGGGCTATTCTATTGCCATTTCTGAGAAATTAGCTATCTTAGCTCTCCTCAGTTGTTCCTCATCTGGAAGCCATTTCACAGAGCTACCTGAATGATTTCATCCCAGCTAGTTATGAGAAAAACTTTAAGAACTCATAAAACTCAGCCCTGGGATTGTTGTTTTCCTCCTCCCTCCTTATTCATCTTTATTGCCCAACATGCTTTTAGAATGTGAGGACAACAGAATTCTTGGAAAGTAGATCTGCGAATCGAACAAGGTAAAAGTTCTTTACAGATATAAATAAACGTTTCCTTTTTTTGCCGTTATTCACTAAATCCACCCTACCTATTCAGCTTATAAGACAATGCAGCTTTTCATGTGACATTTAGAAATATCCTTCTCATATAATACTTCAAAAAAGAATTCAGACAAAAACACGTTGCTTTTCCAAGTGTAGTGCTTTAAGACTACCAGATCTGGGCTGCCAACTCCAGGTGCCCCCAGGTGGCAGCCATGAGTTAGACTTAACTGAACGCCATCTTGCTACACTCCCCCCCCCCCCCCCCCAAAGTGTTAGAGTTTTCTGCATTTCTTTTAAGCCTGAATTGTCTGGATTTTGCAGCTCATACCTGATAGCCCTTTAGTACATGCTGCTGCAGTTTTGATCTGGTGAATTTAAGAGATGGTGCCCACATCATAGCAGCCATATGCAGGACATTGTGCCTGACAACAGAAAGACTGCCATTGTTGTACCCCAAGACAAAGGGAAAGAGCAAGATTGAATGAAAAATTAAAGAAGGATTAGTTCGCGAGATGTGCCTGAGTGTTTGGCAGGGTATGAGCAGTGACAAAAAGCAATATTGGGGAAATGCCCTTTACCTTCATGCTGGGCAGAAAGACTGAACTTTCTTTTTGCTCTTTTGCAAGTCATCAAGAAATGTATGAATGTGAGAAGGAAAGCTTACTGTACATTTGTAGATTTATAGAAAGCGTATGATAAAGCGTAGAGGGTTGAATTAGACCCGTGTTTCTCAACCTCGGCAACTTCCAGATGTGTGGACTGGGGAATTCTGGGAGTTGAAGTCCACACATCTTGAAGCTGCTGAGGTTGAGAAACACTGAATTACACAATGTTTTGCACAAATATGAAGATTGGTTGCTGAATGTGATAAAGGCAGGATATGATAGATGTAAAACACATGAAATTAAATACAATGCTTAGTGAATGATTCAGTACTGAGCTGGGAGTAAAACATATGAGATGTCCCCTTGAAAGTTTAATACATTTATGGATAAATATACAATGAAACCTTGTGGTGACATTAGAAGTATGCAGGTTGGGAATCTTTTCTCTCCCTTTATCTCACACCTTTAATTTCTGTTGATTTCTATTTCTTATTCTATTTGTGCTACCTGCATAACATTGCTTGGTATAGTCTCCATAATTACAAAATGGAATAGTGTAATGTAGCATGCTTTAAAAGCATGCTGCTATAATTTTATCCATAACTTTAGATGTAAACCACCTTGAAAGGACTGTGTAGTCCCCAAAAGCAAAATATAAATACTTCAGTATTCACTCTATTATATTTCTGAGATCAAAAGCTCATTTTTGGCAAGGAAGAATTCTGTGAAATGTTAAACACATTTATTATTGTATACAGTATAAGAGTTTGTAGCCATAACAACTGTATTGGTTTTTAAAGGGCCATAAAACTGTTCTATTTGCTCTGCTTAATTCTGCCTCTGGAAAGGGTTTCAAAATGTCTTCATTTTTGCAGGTGGTCTGGAGAGTTTATGTGAGGGCAGACAGCAGGGCTATAGACTTGAATCTGTTATGAAGTTCTATCTGTCTTGGAAGTGAAGAATTACACACAAAATATACATTATTTCTTTTATAACTGTTGTCTGAGGTACAGCTCAGCATCTTATTGGTCAATGACCTTGAAAAGCAGAACAGCCAACACCAGTAAATGCTGATAGTCAACTATTAAAATTATTATAAATGACAGTTCTTGAAGGGATCATGTAGAAAGTTATTATTTCTAGCAACAGAAGCAATAAACTTCTCAAAACAAGTTGCTGGGAGGGAGTGCTACTGTCCTTATGTATCTATGGGGGGGGGGGGGGCTAAATGGATTTTTTTGGTTTCATTCTAGAGAGCTTAATACTTTGCCCACATTAAAAGAGTGTTTGATTTCCAGGTATAATGGGAAGATAAGGGGAGCAGTTCCCTTTTTTCTGCAGCTCAGTTGTGGTTTCAGCTTATGAGTATTGACATCGTTTGAATGAAAAGGAGTCAAGAGGTAAGGCGAAGGAGAAAACAAAAAGTGGCATCTTAAAAACTAATTAATGTATTGTGACATAAGCATTTAGAGGCTACAGTCAGTTGACGGGATAATAGCTGACTGGTGTTTATGTTTGTGTCACTCTGTGTATATAAACATACAGGGAAGCATGGATAGAGAAGAGGAAGAATAGAGAGACTGGGGACTAATAAGCATAGAAAGTCAGAGGCAGTGTCTGATACATATCAACTTGAAGTAATTTCAATAAAAAAAGATAAGTAGTTCAGTAGTAGATCACATGAGTTTTGTTCAAAGGTCCTAAGTACTGTAGTATATTCTCCTTTCCTACTCTTTTCACTTAATTTGACACATATGGTATCCTTGCCTTATTTAGTTACAAGCAGACCATGGGAGTTATAGTCAAGCACATCTGGAAGACAAAAAGTTGTCAGTGGTACATAACCTATGGTGGACAATATCAAGGCAGCTTCTTAAATTCCTTAGCAATTAGAGGGACTACTACAAGCTTCCTAGTTTAACAGCTGTATCTGAAGACAGAGATGTCCAGGGGAGTGGGGGGGAAGAGATGAAATGTCACAATATTAAAATGCAATCTCTACCTTTGTGACTGCTGGGACAGAGATACTACCTGAGGGCGGGCCATTCCTGGGGAAGACATCTCCGGTGTCTTGTACCAATGTCATGTTCTGACCCTCTGGATTCAGGCTCAGGCCCTGGTCAGTGGACCTACAGAGACCTGGGCTTTTGGCTGTTGCTGATTAATGCCACGTCGGTTAATAATAAAGCTCACCTCAATTGTGTTCTTATTAGGGAGGAGACATCTTGAGTGCTGCTGGAGGAAGAAAAGGGATGTACCTGATCGGACAAGAGTTAGAGCTGCTATTAAGTCTACTTTGTGGTGGTAAGAGTGGCAAAAGCCAATATTTCTCCACTCTCATTGCATCTGCAGAGTGCCACCCAGCAGCCCTGTTTAGGGATACCCAGATCCTCCTGGTTAAGAAGGGCTTGGAGGTTACCTTCAGAGCTGCACAGAGGAATTTGCTGTGCATCTGGTGGATAAAATTGCCTGGATTTATTCCCAGTTGGAGGTCAAGCATGACACAGATCTTTTGGAGATGCCTAGGAAGTGGGCTTACCCAGTCATCTGGGAACTGTTTGATCCTGTAGGTCAAGGATCCTCAGGTCTGTAAGCACTACGACCTATACAGTAGATTGATGCCCCTCCTTGTTGGTTAAGGCCACCCAGGAGGTGACATGTGGATGGGTCCTAGCTATAGTGAATTCATCCTTGGTGGAGGAGCTGTTCCCAGCACCATTTAAGGAGGTGCTGGTTCACCCTCTCAAGAAGCCATCGCTGGACCCTACTGTCCTGGACAATTTTCATTGAGTCTCTCATCTCCCCTTTTTGGGGAAGATGATAGAAAAGGTGGTAGCACTGCAGTTCCAGAGGGTCCTGGATGAAACAGACTATCTGGACCCCTTTCATTCAGGTTTCATGCCCAGATAAGTAACAGAAACAGCATTGGTTGGGCTTTTAGATGATCTCTGGGAGGAGCAGGATGAGAGTACTGCATCCATCCTGGCTCTTCTGAACCTCTCAGCAGCTTTCAATACTATCAACCATGATATCCTTTTGGGTTGGCTGCAGGAGTTGGGGGTGGGGGGCACAGTTTTGTGCTGGTTCATCTCCTTCCTTCGAGGCTGGTCCCAATTGGTGTTGATAGGGACCAAGAGGTCCAGTCTGCAGCCCCTGCTGTGTGGGGTGCCACAGGGCTTGGTGCTCTCTCCACTCCTTTTTAACATCTACATGAAGCCACTGGGTGAGATCATCCTTCAACATGAGATGAGGTAACATCAGTATGCTGATGATACTCAGCTGTACATCTCCATCCCAGGTGAACTGAGCAAAGCTGTGGATATTCTTTTGCAGTCCCTGGAGGCTGTGGGGATCTGAATGGGGAACAACAGGCTTCAACTGAACCCTGGTAAGATGGAGTGGCTGTGGGGCTTTCCTGCATCTGGGGGCTTACCATCTTTAGTTCTGGATGGGATGGCACTGCCTCAGACAGACCCAGCGTACAATCTGGCAGTCCTCTTGGACTCATGACTCCTGCTCAAGGAGCAGGTGGCAGTCATGGCTAGGAGGGCCTTTGCTCAACTTCGTGTTGTGTGTACCAGATACACCCTCTCCTGGATCAGGAGGCCCTTCTCTCCATCACTCATGCCCTGGTCATCTCCCATATTATTGCAATGTGCTCTAGATGGTGCTACCCTTGAAAAGTATTCAGAAGCTGCAGCTGGTGCAGAATGCAGTGGCACAGGCAGTTATGTAACAGCAGCGCCTCTAGGACTGCAGCTGGTGCAGAATGTGGTGGTGCAGGCAGTTCAGTTATTCTGGTGCAGAATGTGGCACCTCTAAGACTGTGCATGTAACATCTTTGCTGTGAGAGCTGTTTCGGGTGCTGATTTGCTTCCAGGTCCAAATCAAGATGTTGGTTATGACCTTTAAAGCCCTTCATGGCATTGACCCAGGTTACCTGAGGAACTCTCTCATCCCACTCTCATCAACCCGTCCCACCGGATCCAGCAGGAAGGATTGTTATGGACCCTGTCAGCCAAAGAATTTCGATCAGTGGGGTCCAGGAGGAGAGCCTTTTCTGCCGTGGCTCCCACCCTCTGGAACATCTTGACCCCTGAGATGAGGTTGGCCCCCACTCTGTTGGCCTTCTGAAAGGGCATTAAGACCTGGCTCCAATCTGCATGGGGACCCAACGGGGGTACGCAGTACTGGGAGTAGTTGGTAGCTTGAGGATGCTCTCCCTGCCTTTTTAGTTTTAATCTTTTTAGTTTTTAGCTTTAACTTTTTTAGCTTTTAGCTTTATATATTTTTGTAAAGATTTTAGAATTCTTTTTACTTGTAAGCCGCCTAGAGTCACTTATAGAATGAGATGGGTGGTGCATAGATTTGATGAATAAATAAACAAATCAACTTCACTGTTTTAGCCGAAGAAAGACTAGCACCGTGGCTGTCTGAACACCTTCTGTCGGCAATGCTGGAAGGCAAACGCAACTGAATCACACACAGAGTAATTGTGCCTGTCATCCCCATCAAGTGATCTAAATTAAGCTGTTTACTTTGTAGATTAAGTCAAATTGCATGTATTTTTATTTTTGTTTCTGAACAATGATTGTAATAAAAACAAACTGAAGCTGAATGCAAATTCATTTATTTATGCCAATATATATATTGACATTTTGCATAGATAGTAAGACAGTATACACCAGATTAGCAACAATAATCAATAACTACCTCATTTTTCTGCTTGTACTTTGCAGATTTTCTGCTTCCAACAGCTTGCAGATCAGCCACCATGGAAGGTAGCAGCTTGTTTTATTTCATATAGGTCACTAATGTGATATATTTGGTTTTGGCTTTCGCATGTTGTATGAATCCAGCCATCATGGTTTATGAACCATGGTTGATGGTTTACAGCAATGTGTGAATTTATTCAATTGTGGCTTATACTATAATCCATGGTTCAACGTGCTGTCAGAATGTCAAATGAGATGAGTTTAAAGTGACCCAACACAGGCAGTTCTTATGCTACCCATCGGGAACAGCTTGTTCAATTTGCATTCATAATTTGAAAACTTGACATTTTGCAGAACCTGCAGGCGTTGACAAGGAATATTTTAGTGGCAGAAAGAGAAATGGATAATTGAAATTTAGGTAGGGTGTATATGTGTAGGATGTGTGATTTTGTGACAATTATTCAACATGGGTTCAAGTTTTGTTCCTGATTTTTTTTTTCTCTGCAGACCTATGACCTATAAAACTTTCCAACATTATAGGAACCAACTATATGTGACTATGGCATGGTTGCAGCAAAGTCTGTATTTTATTTTGCAAAATCTAAACTTCCTCAAAGACAGACATTACCTATGTATGCCTTCCACAGCTGGTGTCTTCTGAATCTTTTGTACTACAGGGACAGCCACATTGCAGGGAATTAAGGGAGCTGTAGTCTAGAATATCTGGAGAGCACCAGGTTGAGGAACACTGGCCAACAGTAAAAGAGCAATGATTTCTTGAACAGAAGCATTATGATAGATGAAATGAGCAGGGTTTTTTTTCCCCAGAAGCAATCTTTGTTAAGATCTTCCTTTCTTTTTCTCCTTTAATCTTCTTCATTTCCTGTCATCTTGGATAATCAAGCAGTAATATAGTCATCAGCTTGGGCTGTTCTATCATCAGCCTGGCATCCATCTGTATTGACATTAAGCATCAGCCTAACAGGATGAACTAAGCAGCTGCCATCCCTGCCACATGCATGAGATACCTGGGATATGTACTGCTTTAATTTGCCAAGAGTCCTGTAAGCAGAGGCATTTTAGGATGCAAAGAACTTCTAGGATTGTTCCGAAAATGCTGCTTAAAAATGTTGAATGGGAGTTGCCTCTTCCTCTTGATTAAATAAGAAATGATAAACACCAAGAATATTGCTGCTAGTCTATTAAAGCACCAGTACAGAGTACTTTTCAGAGACTGAAAATGGGCATTCCAGTCTTCTGAATCAAAGGATAGTGCCTGTGGTTCATCCAAGCTCATTGCTAACCATGTGCCTTTTCCTCCCTGCACCAACATGGTAAGATTCAACTCCAACCAATCAGATTTATAGAATGGAAAGTGAGGAATCTAGGAACAAATAATGTATTCCACAGTGAAGTTTACGCTCCTCAACAATGCTCAGATGGAAAGGAAAAACACCTTTTATCTGACTGTTGTCTTGGTTGCAGCTCTTATTCCTGTTCCTCAAGGTTATTCCTTCTTCCCATTACAGAGTGGGAACTGAGAAGATGAAGAGGAGAATCAGTTTATAGAGCAGGTAAGAACTTGAATCCAGAGCATGCATACAGAGAGCTAGCTTAAAAAAAAAAAACAGGCATGGCTAACTGGCAGGGGTCTGGACTGAAGAAGTCAAAAAGTTGGTAGGGCCACTATGATTCAGAAAATTAAATTAACAAGGAATCAGGAAAACACTCACAGGAGAGTGACAGTATTTCATGAATACTTGTTTAAGACCTACATTTGCTCCTAAGTCTTCCTTTACAGATTTCTGGGCTCATGAGCTAAAGCTCCTCCTCCCCTCAGCTTCTGTTCTACAACATATACTGTACTTGCAATATGACCAATGACTGGATAAATGTTCTTTTGAAGGGATATGTGTGTTTCACAGCATCGTCACTTATTTGCATCTAATACCATGTTCTAAATGTTAGCTAGCGAGGAACACTGCCTCACTCAACAATACCATATGGAATTAACATCTGATACTGCTTGCGTAAGATTCTCTTCTCATTGAAAACACGTCAAACAGTGCTGTAGATTACACTGTGGCATTTAAATAGTAATAATTTGGATATGAAATCTAAATTAAAAACGTGTTGCACATTAGAAGCATAAATTCCACCAGTAGGGATGGAAAAATAACAATTAGTCACTTTCAGCAGTAGAAGCCAAGGTACACAAATGAGATCCTCCGTGATCTATTATAAAATCCATGCTCATTTTTACCTGAAATAACAATTAAATTTAGCTCCTACTCCAGCAGATTATTAAGTATGCTCCTGATTATATATATGCTGCAAAGTACTTAACTAGTATCAGCTGTATGGTGGATTTGGTCTGTAATTCCCAAGGCAGTATGGGGGGGTTTCATTTATTCATAATGAAGTCCCATCTGCTTTTACAAATGATGCTTAAATCTGTTTTTTCTACATATATTTCTGAAAGTAAAATGGAATTTAAACGTTTCAATTGACTAGAAGTGATGTATTCCAGAATAAAAGGCGTCCATAACATTAAGTGTGAACATTCCCCTTCATGCTTTCACTTAAATATGACTGTGTCCAGTTAAACCAAGGGGCCATGTTCATATGTATAGAAGGTAAAACACAGCACCCCATGAGTCACACACATGAAAACCTTTACACTTATCCAAAATAGCTGAGGGCAAATAAAGGAGGGATAATTACTCATGCCAATAAGGGGAATCTAAGCAGTCTGAGTTTATTACTTTGAGAATCAAGACTGATAAATCAAACAGGTGTTCAGTAGATAGATCCACAAGAGGGAAAGCATCTCACTGCTGCTATATAACATTGTCTCAAACAAGTATTTTTCATTTATCCATGTGTGATGTCTGAATATATATTACAGAAACTGCCAAACCTATGAATGGGAGGAGTGGTATTCCATGGATGCAACTAAAGCAGTGGGGGGAAGTTTTCACCCCTTTCCCACTTGCCACTCTGGGTTCTTCACCCTGGTTTGCACACATTTTTATGATGGAGAAAGCTTCAGGCAGGAGAGCTTAGAATGGGTGGGAAACCAGTAAGTATGACTTCCTCATCATCACTTTGCCAATTTTTATTATTCCCACTGGAAGAAGTACTGAAGTTCAAAAAGAACTTCAGGCTGGAGTTATACCTGTATCAACAGAGGACATCGTTTAGATCTAAACACCCAAATCTATGTTATCTATTGGTCCAAGCGGAGCTCATAAGCAGCCATTGCTTTATAGTGCTCATAAATAAGCAAGAATTCATACGACATCAAAATTTATGCGGAATTTAATTCTTCATTACAGAAGCATTCCCCGGCATAGTTTCAGTGAGGCTGTAGAATTTCCAGAGGTGATGTTTATTCTGACATTCATAGTATGGTAGAAGTCTGATGCTGAAGGTCCTTGGTATCATTTTAAGCACAGTGATGAATGTTGACAATTGTTGGTTAATGCAACATTCACTGACAAAGTGGTTATTAAGATTTGTTTGTAACTATTAATACTTGTCAATGTTTACTATACAGTTGAAGAGGAGTTTCAACTTTTCTATCATAGGGACTCTGGGACCCTGTCCCAGAGCTAGCCTACCTTTGTGAAGAACAAAAATCCATTATTACAAACCAAATCACTATGATATTCTGAGCTAACCAACCCGAAGCCCATAAGAAAAATCCTACTTTCCTAAAAAAATAGTCACAACCCTAAGAAGTCTAAAACAGCAGACAATTCTATTGACAGAACACTTCTGAACCCCATCAAAGAAAGAAGAAATAATCTGCTTCATTATTTTCTTCATTCTCTCGCTTCTTCCCCTATGCTGATTTGCCCCAAACAGCAATAAAATGAAAAAGCTGTTTATCACATAATTCACTTGCCAAGCAGACCATCAATTACACAAATCTTCAATTAGTCTGGCACTGTAGCAAATGACATCATCACCTCGGATCTGGAAGAAATCCTGGAAGTGCCGTTCCCTCCATTATTCCCTGGTGTCATTGGTGACCTTCGGCCTCTGTTATCATTCTTAACCTATGTCAAAATTTCTTCAGAGGATTGATGTGAGACTAAAAATCTCATACATACACCCTAATCTGCCTGAGTAAAAATAAAAATAACCATCAGAAAACTTCACGTATGATATGAACTTATGGCCACAGTCCATTATGGGTAGGCAACCTGATTTATAGGATTATAAATCCTCCAACACCACCCCTCCTCCAAGCTATGATGGCCAATAGTGAGAAATTATTCCATATGGCAGCTACTCTGAAAAACTTTTTGTAAATATCTTGCTCTGTCTGCTCCTGAAATCCTTTATCCAGAAATGCTAATACTTACATCCAGGACCTTCTGCATCAACAATGGTCCCCCACCCAGAAATTATATATACATTTTTTAAAAAGTACTCCCTGTTTTGCATACAAGTGTTTATAGCCACCATTACTGAGTTAAGTGACTTAAGAAATGGCCCTGCTGGATCTTTTCAATTGTGCCATAGCTTAGGGCCAAGGTACTTCAAAACCCTAACCCTATACAGTACCAGATGGCTTTATCGGTCCAGTACATTCTACTGCATCTCACAGAAGCTCTCCAGTTGTCAGAGAGAGATTATCTCCATGACCTTTTATCTAAGAAATGCCAAGGATGGAACCTGGAACCACCTACCTATTCAGCACATGATGATGATGATCTTTTTTAAAAAAAAGGTATTTCTAGATCAGGAAAGGAATTGAAAATAAAATTCACAATACTGCAATGTTTTGTACAGATCTGTGATGCAACCACAACTGGAATCCCATGAATAGCTTGGACCACCAGTTCACCACATCTCAGAAGGGATACTGTAGGGCTGAAAAAACAGGATGTACCAAATGAATCAAGGCCTGAATCAACTCTTTTAAGAGGACTGGTTGTAGCATTGGGGGGAAGGGGAGTTAGCTCAGAAAAAAATATAAGTAAAGCAGGGGGAAATAACCTTGGAAAAAAAGAATGGGAACTTTTTTTCTCTCTCTCTTTTATATTATTACAACCTAGGGATATCCAACAGAGAAGGTTCTGGATAAATAAAGGGAAGTCTTTCTTCACAAGGGGACATAATTAATGTACAAAATTTACTACAAAAAGACACAGTAATGGCCATCAAGTTAGAAGTCTTTAAAAGTAAATAAGACAGTTATTTGATTGATAAGGTTATCAATGGCTACTCATTTTGATGAATGTTTCTCATATCAGAATAAATCAATCCTTATGAATTGCTAGGGAACATGAGTGGAAGGGTGCTATTGCCTGTGGGCTTCCCACAGGCATCTAGCAGACCAGCCTTCCACTCCAGAGATACAGACTTCATCTCTCAGAATTCCCAGAGAATGTGGGGATACTGAGAATTTTTAGGGGTGAAGTACACACATCAGGAGGACATTTATGTGGATAAAGGATAGACCACATAACTTCAGTTTAAACATAACATGGCCATGGGTGCCTTTTACTTATATGGGGGGGAAATGGTACAGGTGAAGGGTACAAAGCCCTCCATTCCCCAATCTTAACTTGTTGCATCCAGGTACTGTAAGCAATGTTCTCCTTAAGGAGCAGTTCTCATGTTGGAAGCAATCCAGCCTGAGAAAAACACTGCCTAAAAGTCAGTGGTGAGTTGAGCAAGGAATAATGGGGAAAGGCTTTCACTCCACCTCCCCTTCTCACTCAGTTGTGTGTAAAAAGGAGATGGATCCCATCCTTGATGTCTATGGAAATAGGGCAGGCAGGCAGATGAAAGACACACGGCAGAGGCCCTTTTGCCTCTCAATTGACACAGGCTTTCAAAACACATTTGCAGAGGGCCTCATAAAAACCTACAACATGGAAATGGAAAGGTAGATAACAGCATGAAAAAGAAATTTCTCAAAAAGTCACTTGGTTTATAATATTACTTCAATGCTTTCAGCTGTTGCATTCACCCGCACACACGTACACACACACACACAGAGGAGAGAAGGAAAAATTGCCTGCCAAGACTTGAATTCTTCTAATGAAATCCAGAGCAAGTGGTCTCTTGGCCTCTTTCTCTGTGTCATGCACAAAATACACAGAACAAGGCAGCGGTATCAAGATGCTGTCAAACCAAAACAGAAATTTCTCTCAGCTGCTATTCAGAATAGAACAGTCAGGGTTACTAGGTCTCCTGTCAACTCCAATTTAGCCATCCAAGGTTGTACTGGAGACTTCACATTCTGCACATTTGTACCTAAATGGAAAAGATTAACCTAGAAATTCCTAGTGACCAACATGCCAAGAAGAATAAGCGTTCAAAAACCCAGCTTCCAATTTGCAATCATTAAATTGTCTTTCACTTACGCTGCTATGCTGCTTATTTTTCTAAAAGAAAACTTCATTTCTCCTGAGGTCTGTACTCTGGAGATGCTACATCAGTCTTCCCATAATTCCTTTTTCATACAGCAGAAATTTTAGCTTACTTGTACAAGGGTTATTAATAACACTTTTACCAGCACCTGCAACAGACCACCTCCATGGTGAGAGACTCAACAGCTGTGTTACAGCAGGAAAACCATAAGGAGCCAAGTATTGAACTGAGCAGGCCAGCCTTCAGTGCCTTATTTCCTATGCCACCGGCACTCTGAGCAGGGAACAGGCTATGCGCCACACGGCAAAAGCATCCTGTAGAATGAAGCAGTGGCCTGAAGGCTGTCAGCTGGGTTTGCAAACCAATGGAGATACAACAGGCCTTATCAAAATCTTCTTTCCAGGCTAGTCCAACAGTCAGACCACCTTAGGATGAGCAGCAGCAGTGAAATCCTATCTCATATGTCAAGTTGGTATCAGAACAATAGTCACTGTGACTTCATGTTCTGCCTCTGCTATGAAATCATCTGCCTTTGTGTGTCTAGCTAAAGTTCTTGGTAACCAAAGCTTCAGCAGTTCCATGGTAAGGTTCTTTCCCACCTAGTATATTCCATTGAGGAGGGTAAATACTAGTATGAACGATCTGCAGAAACAGTCTTCAAAACTTCAAAAGCTCCAGTCTTCAAAACTTCATTGTGGCATACATGCTGTTGTAGCATACATGCCCTAACCCTATATGACCCATGATGCCTACATGGAAACTCCTGGTCCAGGCAGTATGCCATTGTAATAACCAGCTCAAAGGACAAGGAGACAGAGATCACAAATTCTTTGGGAGATACTCAAACACAGGAGAAACAGAGCCTGAAGGACCTGTGCTCCAGGAAGAAAAAGAAGAACCTTAAGTTCAGAGCTTCACCCTAAAAAAAAATGGGGCCATCTTGTTGCAACAGAGGTTACAGATGTAGAAATATCAACTGACCTTGGTGCCATTTGAGCTAGGGTGAGGTTGGCCTCTCAGGAAGTTAAATAAGAACCTAACTTCCCAGGCAGGTTGTTGGAACAATATTCTTCATGTGTACTTCAAACTTCAGATCCCTACTCTTGTTGGCCTTAAAGAACCTGACTTTCAGATTGTAGTCTGGATATGTTGCTTACTAACACCTATGGTCCTCTTATTTATTTATTACATTTACAACCACCTCAATCAGTCTCTCAGTTGTTTACAGCAAATACTATAAATGACAATATCCACAGTAAAAACATTCAATTAATTCATAAAATCACAAAAAAATAATAGTGATCACAATAAGAATACTAATGATCACACAGACAAGTGCATCCTCCATAAACCCTCCAAAACATTTTAATATTTTTTCAGAAGGCTGATAAGGTGGGGGCAAGTCTGATTCACAGAGGAGTATGTTCAATAATATAAGCATAGACTCTGAAAAACAACACCTATGAGACCCAGTCCCCCACAATTCATGGAAGTGGGGGGCCACCAAAAGTTTCTCCTTTGATACACAGGTTGGGTGACTCAATACCAAAAGGAGAAGGCAGCCCTGCAAGAACCTCAATGCCAAGGCATATATACGTAACAACCAACACTACAAATTGTTCCCAGAAACCAATAGGAAGCCATGAAGCATCAATATAAAATGCCAACCAGTGACAGGATCACTGCATTCTGCACTATCTCCTCCCTTCCAGGTATTTATATGGTGAGTAACTAAAGGTCAGAACATACAAAACCACTTAATAAAATAAGAACACATAAATAATGTACCTAAAAAAGCACATTCAAACAGAATTATTTTCACTTGTTTGTGAGAAGCAAGCAACGTTGGAGCCATCTGCCCTGCTTGGGAGAGGGTATGGGGAGGGTATTTCAAAGAAGGAAGGCACCATTGAGACCATCTGTTGCACACTGAAGTAACTCAAGTGAGAAATGAAGAGGGCATGAGTCACTGTTTTGAGATTCTCCCACTCAAGGTGAGAATACAGCTGGTGCACCAACTGGAATTAGGCATAGGCCCCCTTGGCCACAACCTCTACCTGTCTGTAAAGCAGTAGCCATTACTTCAGGAGGAACTTCAAGTCATGAATCTGTTATTTTAGGAGCAGCTATTACCCAAACAAGAGATAACACAAGACCTGTTTAAGAACTTCAAGGTCTACAGGCTTGGTTTTAGAACCTGGAACAAACTCAGCTTCTCCTGCTTTAATCACTTATTGAACTGATACTTGTGCTATGAATCTGGAGTATCTCATGCAAACAGTACTTGTCATGAGACACAACAGACACTAAGGAAATAATAGCAGAAGGGTGCTATTGCCTTCATGTCCTGCTTATGAGTATCCCATAATGTACCTGCCTAGTCATTGTAGTAAACATGTTGCTTCATGGGAATTATTGCATTGGGGTCTTTTTAAACAAACATGGATTACAAACAGAGGGATAAAGGGCAATTAGAGTTAACTGACAGAATTCACTACAGTGGAATACAACAGCTGCTAGAAGACTAGACAGCTTTCAAGGGGTAGTTAAGGTTATACAGAAGCTCCAAAAACAGATACAAAATATTAAGGAAGAACAGTAAGGAAAAGCTATTGCTTTCAAGCCCAGTTGTGGGCTTTCCAGAAATAGGCAGTTACCTTTTGTGTAAAGCAATAAGAATTAATCTGATCCATCAGGGTTTTATTTTATTTGGGGGGGGGGGGGGGGTACAGTGTGAAATCATATAAAAAAATAGCTTCCAGAGCAGATCCATATAAAATATGCAATCTAGATAACAGTACATCAAACAGGTTGCACAGATCTAAGACTATAAAGACCTAATTCAAGGGCGGGCAATAGTTGGATGGCTGCAAGAAGTAATCTGGTGATACAGTGATGTCATTGGAAGTATAGGGCCAACACATAAGCAGAAAGGGGGAATATAAATTGAATAATAAATAAAATAAATTTAGGTCCCTTTTCAAGGTTTTAAGGGAGGAAGCTACTTCCATTCCTACCCTCAATTTCTAAACAATGGGCCCAATTGTTCTGTAAAGAACCAATTTCAACAACAGGGTTGCTATTAGGGAGGTTGTGGAAAGGAACAGAAAATTTGCATCAACAAAATGCGGCCATTTGGCTACTGGATTTCAACAATACAAGTTTGAGCAATTGGGGGGTTGGATCTCAGAAGACTATATGGAGCCCATGCTTTACAAGGCATTCACCTAGTAGCTCTTAAAGGCCAGTCTCCCTTACTTACTGCTATCTCCTAAATCTTTCAGGAATACCCTTTCATTGGCCATTCATACATTTTAAAAAATACAGAAAGGCAATCTGTGCTAATTACTATTTGAGAGCTTTTCAGAGATTTGGAAAGGGTATGAAGAAACAATTTGCAGTTGAGTGAGGGACAGCTCTCCTTTCCTTCTAGGCCTGTAGCTCAGTGGGCAGCCACATACATTTTCTCTACCCCCTCCCAATTTTGAGCTGGGTTAAAAAGTCCAGATAAGCTTCCTCCTGCTTGTTTTGATTCTCCCCCCCTCCTCAGTCCCCAAATTTACCTTGGCCACAGACCTGCCTTTTCTGCCAGTTCTCTTGGTTTCTTTCCATACAACAATAGAGTAGGCTCCATTCCACCTTCAACACTATGCTTAACAGATGTCCTTCTCCTTCTTCCTTCTCCTTCTTCTTCCTCCTCCTCTTCCTCTCACTCCATTTCCATGTTTGCTGTGGAGGATGGTTTTGGTTTTCTTTCCAGCCAGGGCTGGACTAATTTTAAAAATGCCAGCTAGTAAGAGTTGCAGGTTAATTTACAAGGCTGTCAAATTAATAAAAAAAAGAAGCAATACTGTTATAAAAATACCTAAGTACATTTCAGCATCAAAATCTTTGTTGTTGTCTCTTAGATATCACCACACCGAGTAGTGAATACTTAGAAATCTTAGAGAGAGAGAGAGAGAGAGAGAGAGAGAGAGATGGATGTAATCATTTAACTTATGATCGCCTTGCAAGTATTGTTGAGTTACAGTTCCTATAATCTCTGATCACTAGGCATACTGCAGGTTCTGAATTGGACTGATGCAACATCCCGAAGACATCCAGAGGATCATAAATTTCTCACTTTGATAAAAAAGAAAAAATCTCCCCTTAGGAGTGAATCAAATTAGGAACCGCTTGCATTTTTTACAGATTTTATTCTTCCTTTTAATTTGATGGGACAAGAAGAGCAGTTGCACTTAAAAACTGGAAAAATAAACAGGCCATTTATGCTGTATCTTAGACTCTGTGGCAATTCCAATGACGTTACAATTTATTTGACCACCAGGTTTGAAATAGGGAATTAGATTTAGGCAAGTAGTTGGAAAGCACAATATGATAACCCTAATTTAGAGGAAATTCTTATCTGCTTCAATGGGGGAATTACATTTTACGATCTTACATTGCTGGTATGTAATGGCAGAAAGCGAAGAAGAACTAAAGAGCCTCTTGATGAGGGTGAAAGAGGAGAGTGCGAAAGCTGGCTTGAAACTCAACATTAAAAAAACTAAGATCATGGCATCTGGACCCATCAATTCCTGGCAAATAGAAGGGGTAGAAATGGAAGCAGTAACAGACTTCATTTATTTGGGCTCCAAGATCACCGCAGACGGAGACTGCAGCCATGAAATTAAAAGACGCTTGCTCCTTGGGAGGAAAGCTATGGCAAACCTAGATAGCGTAGTAAAAACAGAGACATCACCTTGCCAACAAAGATCCTCATAGTTAAAGCTATGGTTTTTCCAGTAGTAATGTATGGCTGTGAGAGCTGGACCATAAAGAAGGCTGAGCGCCGAAGAATTGATACCTTTGAACTGTGGTGCTGGAGAAGACTCTTAAGAGTCCCCTGGACTGCTAGGAGGTCAAACCAGTCAATCTGAAAGGAAATCAACCCTGATTGCTCATTGGAAGGATTGATAATGAAGCTCAAGCTCAGATACTTTGGTCACCTAATGCAAAGAGAGGACTCCTTGGAAAAGACCCTGATGCTGGGAAAGATTGAAGGCAAAAGGAGAAGAGGACGACAGAGAATGAGATGGTTAGATAGCATCACTGAAGCAATGAGCATGAAACTGAGCAAACAGTGAAGGACAGGAAGGCCTGGTGCGATGTGGTTCATGGGGTCGCGAAGAGTTGGACACGACTTAACGACTGAACAACAACAACAAATCCCTAAAAAAATATTGCATATAACACATAATGAAAAGGTGATGAAGTGGTTATAATTAGAAATGGACTGTCTAAACATTTTGGAGGGTGGCCTTCAATGAAATGGTAACAATAACCGATTTCTGGGGGAGTATGGAGAACTGAAATGACTCTGAGAAAGCAGAGCTGATGACCATGGCAAAGACCAAGGAACCAGCGAGTAGACTGGTTCCTCAGAACCTCTCCAGATAAGGAGAGGATGAGAGATCTCCCACATGTGCTCTGGACAGCTTCTCCTTGCAAAAAGACTGCAGGACAGCAGTTTTTCACAGGTTTGAGTGCCAGGAGATGATGGGCTTAGCCATCTTGCTTGCAACTGTGGCAGAGACTTTCAATGGACACTAAGTTCACAAATCTCACTTTCTAATCACTTTCAGAAATTGCTCATTAATTACTTCTAAGCTATTAAGAGACCTTCAGAAAAACAAGTTTGAAAATGCCAGGTGAGTCTGCCTTCAATCCTGAACTAAAGAAAATTTTAATCATATGCTTAAGAATTTAAAGAATCTGAAATAAACAGCAAAAAGCTAAATAAGGTTTTGACGTTTGAAAGTTATAAACGGAATAAGGGTCCAGATAAAATTAGAATATTGAAACTTGTCAGCCTTACCAGGTAGACCAGATGGGAAACAATCAGATACGCTAATTCTATTTTATTGTAAAGCTACATTAATGGAGAATTAGCTTATCTGGTCATGTGTCCCGTCTGTTCTACCTGGTAAGGCTAACATCAATCTTGTAAGTCTCAAAGTACAATTCCCCTCCCATCTCCTTTACAGGCTGAAAAACTAGAGAGGGTCCCTTCTGAGCCTCTTGCTTCACCCATTATCCAGTTGCAGGCTATGCTTTCTCTTATCTGACTGCTCCCTAGGCAGCATCTCTTCGCCCAGTCTCCCAAGGTCTTTCCCACAAACCATTATAAACTTTTACAGTAAGATATATTGATTATAAAGTACAAACAGCTGTGGGAAATAGATCCTATTTTGGTTTTTATAAGGCATAACATAGATATGCAATTTCATGATTTCAAAAACTGGACACTGGAGGGGACTAAAGATTTTAGGTAGAGGAAAGATATACAGGGCTGTAAGATGATGCAAAACATTATGACAATAAAAATACTGAAGTAGACTTGGAGTCTACTTGAAGAATGGAGTCAGAAAATAGTAGTCATAATATCAACAATGTCAGTAATGATGTCTGCTTCTATGGATAGGCTATGTCTAAAAGAAGTTATTGAAGAAATGTCAGATGTAGAACAAATTTTATCTGACAAGATAGAAATGGTGTTGAAACTTTGTGCGATGGGATAAAGAAGAAATAAAGAGTAATCTAATCCGACAATATTTGAATGAACTAAAGATTAAGACTGTTAGAAGTAAAAGGAAGAAATATAAAGTTGGTTTATTTGATGAAGTTTAAAACAAGATATGTTGTTACTTCTGGCAACCCTTTAAGGACTTTCTGCTGACACCAGGTTTGAAAAGATGATGTTTTATGGATTTGTTTATAGATAAGAGATGGGATATGGGATGAAGAGATAAATGTTTGTAATGTTAGAGAGGGTGAAGGGTTACTAAATTTGTTTCTATTTGTTGTGATGAAGGTTGGAAGTCACTTCTTTATATATTTCTTTTCTCTTTATTATATTCTTACTTTTCCCTTTCTTCTCTTTTTCTTTCATTTTCCTTGCACTTTTTACTCCTTCTTTCTATTCTCCTTTCTCTAAGTTTAGTTTGTATTATATTTTACTATTATAATCAAAGTACTTAATAAAAAATTATACATAAAAATGAAATGGTAACAATAACCAAATGAAGGATTGAATTCTGATCAAATATATAGGCCTATTATGTATGGATGGAATAAAACATTACAAAGCACTAAATTTATTCTTTACCTGTTTTTAGTGGCAAAGTCTATCATTGCCCAGCAATGGAAATATCTGGATAATTTTTCACTTGAAAAATGATTGGATCAAATTTGGTTGATTGCCCTACTTGAAAAAGTTTCTGACAAAATTCATACACTTTAAAAATCCAAGTGGCAAATCATTATCAAGATTGGTAGTATTTTAGACATGATAAAATACCCGTCATGGTATTTAAATGGCCTGATATAAGATTGCTTAATGTAGAAGCTATGGTGCGTAATGTTATATAAAGAAACTTTAGAATAATTGTTAAAACAACAATTAGAACAACCTTTAAATCTATATTGATTAACATAAATGCAGTTATGCAATGACTGGTAGCATTCCTCTGCTGAATCCAGTTTTCCCAGCGATAGAAGTAAGCCGTGTTTAGAAAATATTGCAAAACTTTCTCGGTTGGACTAAATTGTCAAGAAAGGAAGATTTAAATATATTTTAGTTTGCTTTTGACATCACAGTACAGATGACATTTATAAACTCTAACCTGCTCTGTGTTTAGCAAATTATCCAACTGTGCCCATCTTCTTTACAATATTCTCTAGCAAACTGCATGGAAAATAACCACTTGGGCGGAACACATTTAATAGCTCTATTCACATAGTATACTTAACCTGATTACTGAATTAACCCACTTTCTGAGTTTACTCAATGCACAGTAATCATAAAATAACCAAACAGGCTCAGTTTGTGCAACTGGCTAAGCTATAAAAAAACCTTAATTAATCAAGAGCTCACCACCTAGGACACACTGTTGCACTATCAACCAACTCTTGCACTGAGCAACTCCTCATAACCTTAATATCTACATCACTGCAATTTCAGTCCTATGGTTCTAATCCTGCCCTATGAAGCAAAGAATTTGCTCACTTCTGCATGGCAACATTTTAGATATTTGGAGAACAGTTACAGCTCACCTTAATCTTCCCACCATTAGCATTAATAACATGTTCCTTGATGTCAGGGTATAACCTAATTTAAGAAGTGATAGCTGTGCATTCCTGCATTATTTGACATCAATTATTTGCTAAAATGCACACACCAAAAGTTTAGCACACATCAATTTCTGAAACAAACAAATAAAAACATTGAGAATGATTTTACAAACCAGGGCTTCAGTTTTCAGAAGAACATTTTTCCCCAAAACATGTATTTTGCAGATTTCAGGAGAAAACATAATTTTTTAAAAAGTACAGTATTTTTGTTAGCCAAACACGTTTGATAAAGATACATTTACAAATAATTAATGCATGTTGTGTAATTGTGATTTGATATACAATTCTACCACTGTATGGATTATACCTCCTTTGGAGCTTTGGTTGACAAGCTAGAAATATTAATATTAATAAATATATCATTGAATGAATGAAGCATATTCTGACCATGTTCTGAAGCTCTTTTTTTTTTTTTTTTGGTCTCCATTAGTGGTTTTGCCAAAAGAAGTTAGCTGTCAGAGCATGGGGTTTAGAGAAGTATAAGTCAAAACAGAAAACACTCAAACTAAAGCATAACGAACAGCACTGTTATTACTGAGTACTTACTGTGCTGTCATAAATGGCCACCATATTTTCTAAATAAGTGAGGTAAAGCAAAGGATGCTGCTGTGATAATCAAGAGGGAAGTGAAACCTTCATGAAGACAACAGCCTAACAGGCAGGTGAACCCCCAATGCCCAGCAGTCTTAAGGCTATTTTTAGAAGACCCAGCTTCAAAGTAAGTTTTGAGGGAGTGGGGGAAGCACTGGCATCCACAATCAACTTTTGAAATTGCCCTTTCAACTATCTGGATCAAATTATTTGGCTGAAGAGTATCTGTGCAGCCTGGATTCAGAGAAAAAACAATTTCTCCATGATTAGTCATAGAGAAATGTAACCATAGAAAAAACTCCACCTGGTTTGCAAAACATGTAAAAACCAGTGGGAAGGGAGGTCACAGAAATATGGTACAACAATTAAAATAATATACCTTCAATAGAGAAAGTTAAGGCATCCTGTATCAAAAGAGTTTTTAGATATGTCTGATCTCATTCTAAGGACAACTGTACAAATCAACAGTGCTGTCCAGTAGATCCCATTGGCCAAAACAGTGGCGATATCACAACAGCTGAAGTGGTTGTAATCAGAAATTGTCTAAAAATTGTAGAGGGTGGCCTTCAATGAAATGGCAACAATAACTAAACAAAGGATTGAATTCTGATCAAATATAAGCCTATTATGTATCTTTGATGGAAGGAGTAAAACATTACAAAGAACTAAACTTATTTTTTACCTGCTTTTAGTGGCAAAGTCTATCATTGCCCAGCAATGGAAATATCTGGGTGCTTTGTCACTTGAAAAATGGTTTGATCAAATTTAGTTGATCGCCCTTCTTGAAAAAGTTTCTGATAAAATTCTCATGCTCAAAAATCCAAGTGGCAAATCATTATCAGGATTGGTAGCATTTTATCTGTTTTAGAAACGATAAAATACCCTCCATGGTATTTAAATGTCCAGTAGATCCCATTGACCAAAACAGTAGCAACTAGTGGCAGGCTCCAATTAGGCACCTATTTTAAGGGTCCCAAGCTGCCCTGATATACCATCACTCTGGGCATGGCAACATCAAAAGAGTGATATCCATCCAGTGGAAGGGCAAGACTACACAGGGTCAAATGCCAATCTTAGCATTAAATTCTTCACAGCTATCCTACCCATGCTGGGTGCAGTCACTGGATCTGAAGCAGTAAGTCCTTACAGTCAATAGTTGTCATGCATTGCTCTGTGGCTGTACATGCAAACCCAGTTGCATGACTCTGTCTTTCTACAAGGTTTTACAGACAGACAGAGAGGTGTTTTATTCTGAATCAGATCTTCCAGATGGAAGTATACCAATTCTAAGCGTTGGCCCCTCTTTGTAATGATTTTAATTATTTATTTGCTAAGATTTATATCCTGTTTTTTTTCCCCCTGTAGCAGGTTAAAATGGTCTACAAAGCAATCTCTCTTTATTTTATTCCCATAGTGTAAACCTATGAAGTAGATTGGGCTAAGAGAGTGAGACTAGCTCAAAGTCATCCAGTGAGTTTCTATAACAGAGTGGATCTGAACCTGGGCCTCCTTCTATGCTTGTCCTTACTTTTAAGCTTTCATGTGAATTCCAGTAACAATCCAATGTACCTGTGCATTCATTGGAGAACACCGACAACATACAATCCATATAATCCAAACCTGGTAGCAGACCCACCCACAGCCCTGGGGCTACTGCATGGGAATCAACCAGATGTCCTGTATTCGCATGCAGCAAATGCATGAATCCATTGTTCCCATGTCACCTTATACAATTCATTTATGATGTACTGGGAGGGCTAGAAGGTATGTTAAACATAGGGAGGTACGTTTAACATTTATTTCCATTTCTCAAATTTTCTTTTATAAAACTCCTTCACCAATACTCTCCCTCCCTACCACTCATTCAATCCCACTTCTGCCCACTAAGTTGATCCTATAATTTTCCAATGGGATTTAGCATTGAAGGAAAATTTAACCACTCTTCTCCCACATACGGCTTGTATTAAATGCATATACAAATGTATAATTGTTTGGGTCTCTGAAATCCTATATAGCTGTTTGCACTTACACCAATCTCAAGGACTTCAATGGGAGTTCTAAGAACCGAATGATACAAATGCCTAAAACTCCCACCATTTTAGGTTATTTCTTGAATATGGTTCCACTCCTCAATTTATGTAACACTAGCAGCAGCTATTTCTAATGTTCAAATGTTAATCCCACACAGTGATGGATTAGCAGTAACACATGTCTTCTACCTTAGCTGTGGAGACTCATGGCTCAGGACATTTTGAAAACACTCTCGTATGGGAATTTTGCCCAAAGCATCCATTGCGGATGCTTACAGAAATGCCCATCTGTTCATGGCTGGGTGCCAAGCCCACCCATGGATACAGAGAATCACTACCTCCCCCTGCACCAAAAAGAAACTCTTGGATTCAGACTGCAGTTCTGTTTAACAATGACAGTTCTTTGGTAGTATGTGAATGCAAGCTGCAGCTGCAGCTGCAGCTGCTGCTGCTGCTGCTGCTGCTGCTGCTGCAAGATTGAAAAATCATGAACCTGTATAAGCAAATCCATACAAACATTCATACTTCCTTAAATGGCACAGAGAAAGAACACAAGGATGTGACCTTTATATAAATCTGGGCTTTGAACAGGACCTGATATATTTCACAAGGTGGTCCACTAACTTTTCAGCTAAGCATCAGTACCCATGAAACTATTATTTTGGTGAGTATTCACTGTTAAATTTCTTTTAGCAGATTACCCTATACAGCAGATGTTTCTCAGTGTGGCTAGCAAAACTTCAAACAATAAGGAGACATAAAAATGTCAAGATAGCAACAGAGCAACAGCACAGCAAACAAGCCAGGTTAAGACATAGGTTTTGGCAAACAACCATAACAACAACAAATGTTTGCCAGTGAAGGCTGGGTGACCTGAAAGGGGCCTTCAAAACAGACTGATGAAGAAGGACATGATCCTAAAAACAATCTGCTCCAAAGGTATTTAGGGCTTTAAAAGTTAAATTGGGCTCCAAAATGGAACAAGAAAAAGTATAATAAAAGCCACTGGGATTTTTGCACATCACAGCTGCAGCAGCAGACATTTTTAGTAGGTTTGCAGTTGGTGAGAGAACAGATCAACTTCCCCAACCCACATGCTGTGATTCCCTCCTGAAAGTAACCCCGCTGTGCTTACAGAAATGAGAAAAAAGGCAAAAACAATGTGCTACTTATTAAATATAAAGTGTAGTTTTGCCTTTTAAAATTACTGTTAATACCCAAATACTTCTGTAAACCTTTAAATTCAACAGGAAATCTGAAGAACAACAGGTAGATCTTTGCAGTTTATATTGTCAGATGGACCCAACAGAACCATCTATGGTCTATCTATCATAACTATCTATCATGATTATTAGTGTGGCATTTAACTCCACTACTTTAAAACTAGAACTTGTTTTTAAAATTACAATCCTACATATAAGTATGCTTTTACAGTCCTAGACTTTAAAAAATTAAAAAGAGCAAGTGGTAGTTAGTTTTCTTTCAAAAATACAAAGAAACAAGTTATAGAAGACTTAAGAGGTTGAAGGAAACAATTTAATGCTTACAATTCCTCCACTCTCAAAAATGGTGATATATTTGACTTTAGTGAAATCATATTAAGAGGCTGAATGAGAAAACAACAAGAGATTCAAATTCAAAATCACTGATGCATTAGGTAAATTTAGAAAAGCCATTCAGTCTATGATACCTCATCTGTAAAATGACTGTGCCATTATTAACAACCTAACTCAACAAAATAGTGAATATGAAATTAGAGAGAAAAATCATTAAAATCACCCACAAGCAACGAGGCAGGGCTAAATGAACTGCAACTCATGAGATATTCACAAACTTCAATTCTCATTAGCCCAACCCAGTATGGTTAGTGGTCAACAATCATGGGAAGTACACTCAACAGCTTGTGAAAGACTACAATCTCCCAACATGGTGATCCTAATGAATAATATTTTATAACTTTGCTTTCCCTACTTGGGAAAGACTCCCCATTCTGAAGCTTACAATATAATCTCTGCAAGAGAGTCAGGGATGCCTTTTACTGCAAAGCCCTCTTATGCTAAAAAAAAAAAAAGGGGGGGGGGAGACTGATTTTTATAGGCACAATTCCACCTGCAAACGTAAGAAATCTTTGAGAAATTGCTTTCCCACTATTTCTTTTGAAAGCAAACAAATAAATTCATAGTACATCCACACTGGCTCAAGCTGTCTAAGAAATGAAAGAGCATAGAATTTATTTATTCACACGTCTTATTAACACACTTCTTTCCTAGAAATACAGATCAATTTGTTCAAAAAGAAACTGTTTTTCACCATGCTCATTCAAATACACTTCCCTTCTCTTCCTCACTGCTTTCACCCTTAGTACTATGGGGGAATTTTTACATGTCTGTCACAAAACCAATAAATATTACAGAGGATTCTAGAGATGGAGAATAACTATATTGAACTATATACTTTAATAAAAATATTATAAACTCCTCTTTGCCTATTAGTCCCAAGACTGGAGTCTAATGATCTATAGCTTTAATGAATCATATTCATCTCTGAAGAATGTTACAAGGTTAGGCTAATATCTGTCTTACAAAGAGTGTATTTTCTGACATGTCATGCAGACACTTTTCTCCTTCAAGGGTGGAGAAAAGCAAAAAAAGTTCAACTCTCTTCGATAGGGAAGATTTAGTTGTGGATGTGGACTGAGAAAGAAGTCACAGGAATACTGAGAAAAAAAATGACTATGGATCTGGAGTTCTTAAGAGAAACTAAAACTGGGTGTAGTCAAATGTGTATCTTGGACTTCAAAAGAGCCAATTGTGATAAACTCAGAGCAATGATAAGTAGATCCCATGGCAGGAAAAACTTATAGGGAAGAGTTCCTGATGCTGGGAGTTGCTAAAACAGGAAAATCTAGAAATGGAATTGCAAACAATTCCATTAAGAAAAAAAATGGAGGACAGCAGAAGAAAAAAAATAGAGCACAGCAAAAGACAATATGGCTGCACAAAAAGCTTTGTGAAAATGTGAAAAGAAAAAGGACCCGCGTAGAAGACAGAAAGAGAGCCATGTCAACCTGAATAACCACAATCAGCTAACTGACACTGTTTGAAATGTGTCAGAAAACTAAAGCTCAAAATGAACTCAAGTTAGTGAAGGATGCTCAGGACAAAAAAAGGTGTTTTCCCCAAAAAGGTAAAAAGGGGGAAAAATCAGCATAACAGTTGCTTAATGAATATGGCAAAATGCTAAAGATAATGAAGAAAAGTCAAAGAGTCAGTAAAAAAAGACAGAGCTACTCAACTCCTATTCCAGCTCAGTTTTCTCCAAAAAGGGACTATGTATTCCACAAAGCAATTATGAAGAGCAAGATGAAGACATACAATGAAAAGTCAATCAGGTGGTAGTCTTTCTTATCTGCAGTTTTCTAAATTTATTGTGAGTGAAAGGTAGCCATGTATAGAAGGATAGAGTAAGCTTTCTGACTCATCCCTGCTGCCCAAGCATGAAGAGTTGACATCTGCTGAGAAAGGCTACGTATGTGTACTTTTTCCCCCCAGCTATCCTTAGACGTGTATCAAGCAGGTTCCTCTCTGTGAGTAGACAGAATGCAAAAGTATAACTAAGTACGGGATGGGCAACCTATGGTCCATCTGATGTTGCTGGACTGCACCTCCCATGATCCCTCAACACTAGCCATATAATATACGGAGAGCTCCATGTTGCCCATTCTCAGTTTAGCACTGTGCATGAATGCAGTCAGTATTTTCTCCATGCACAGGAAGCAGCACTGAGGGGAAGCCAAAATAATGAAAGGAAAGAGAAGGCCTATAGTGAAAGCACAGCTCCAAGTGAGCTGCAAGATATGTCTGACTGCACATATAGTAAGAGAGAGCACAGCCAGCCTGGTTGGCAAACCTCTAACTAATTACTCCAGCTAACATTGGCCTAATGCTGGCAATAATTTGTACCCACTAACTTGTCCCCTGGTATACATTTCTGAAACCACATCCTAAGAATGACTTTTAGTTTTGGCTACAAATTGGTTCATGGCTGCTGTCAAGCCATCACTTGCTGCTTGAAAGAATGTTTGCAATTGGGTGGTTTTACACTTTAAAAACCAACAAAATGTAGAAAGCCGTGTATGTTGCCAATAAATTCCATAACTGTTCTCTGTTTGCTGGGCTTAATAGCCAAACTAGCTAGGATGGATGAAATCCATCTCCTGAAATGTAAGCTTGATGTGCACAATGTAAGAGCAAAAGTGGCACACGAGCAAAAGTCCTTTCTTGACATAGCTGACTTTCTTACAGCATCTTCCCACCCCAGTGTACTTTTCACTAAATGAAATGCCAATAACAAAAGTAAGCATGAAGTATATCATATGTAGTGAAAACTCCATCGCTGTTCCTGAGCCCCTCTGCTGTTCTCATGCACTGCCTGCAATTCCCCAGCAGTCTGTGGCAAGTATCTGGCTACTCTAGAAGCTCCAGAAATGTGATTCTTTTTCCTTTCATGTGCCTCTGAGTTGGGAAGAAAGGAACACCTGCCCCTCCCTCCAGTCCTTTACACCAGGAATGAAGATTTTGGTTCCTGGCAGTGCCCCCCACTCCAGCCTGTAGTTTGCAAAGTCTGACAGCAGAGAGGACAAAGGACGCATTTGCTTGCTATTTAGTCGGCCAGCATCCTAAAGGTGTTGTCGTGTAGTCAGGCCCAGTGCCTGGGGGAAAGAATGGCTCTAGAAGACAGAGTTCAGGGGACTAAGCTATAAACATGAGTAGGTGGTGGAAAAGTTTGTTCCCCATCATTCATTTGTGTCTCTTACTTACACAGTTACCTCCCACAGCTTCCCTTTCTATGTGATAAGGCAGACACCAGAATCCAGAAATGAGTTTGCTACCCTTGTATTTAATTTGTGATTCACCCTCACAAAATCTTGGCTATCACCCAAAAGGCAGTATATCTTTACAGCTGATGGAAAATATACCTACTTAGATAGACATACATAACTGAAACTGAAGGGGGAGGGGTGTAGGAAGAGACCTCAACCAATACAGTAGAGCCATGGATTCCCTCCCTGACAACTCTTGTCTGAGAAATGATTGAGTAGCAAGTAATGGAAAAGACCTCACTGACAATCTGCTGAACCTTTCGGTCAGTCAGACTAGATGCCTAGGGAGCCAATAGCTTGACACACTATACAGCCATTCCCATTTTCTAACCCCATATTGATAATGTATTGTGTCCTCGATTCAGAAGGCTAGATATCCCATCCCAGAGAAAAGAGATTAATGTGCTTCCTAAATTCTCCAGTTTTTCTAACATAAAGCATTCAGGTATATAGATACCAGGAGGGGAATAGCTTGGTGACTGATTTTCAGTTGGGGGAAAAACAATAACAACTAAGCATGGAAAGAATGCAATTTTTATTAGCCCTTCTATGCACCACCTTACCATCTCCGTATTGTTCTGCTAGGCAAGCCACTGTAACATTCCATCTGAGCCCTATGACTTAATTTCCTAGCAGAATTCTGGCAAGACACATCAGTGATATAATCTGGTCAATCTCCAATACTAAGAATGTTTTCAAGGAATGGACTGAGTGAGAACACAGGAATTAATGTCATTTCCACAAGTCAGTACATTCATACTGCTGCTCCATCCAAATTATCCTCAGATTAGTTATCTCAGATTTTCCATAGAATATCAAAAGATATATTCTTCTTCTAAACTTGCCCAGAATATTTACATGTGTGAATTATCTGCTTGTTTGGGAAACGACATCTCTCACAAAATCTCAGCCCAATCTTAAAAAGCACTCTAGTTTTCAATTTCTCTGCCATTTCAACTTTAGAAAGGGAAAATGACTTTTCTTTTCTTTTCTTTTCTTTTCTTTTCTTTTCTTTTCTTTTCTTTTCTTTTCTTTTCTTTTCTTTTCTTCTTCTTTCTTTCTTTCTTTCTTTCTTTCTTTCTTTCTTTCTTTCTTTCTTTCTTTCTTTCTTTCTTTCTTTCTTTCTTTCTTTCTTGTTAGATAGCAGTGGTTGATGATTTGGAAAGAATTGAACAGAGCAGCAATGGAAATATAGGAATACTTTTTTTGCTCATTTTTTTCCTGAAGGTGGAGCAGAATTTCAGTAGTTGTAAAACTCTAAAAAACAACAACTAAGTTTCTTTGTAGGACTTTTGTCAGCATTCTTAGTTCTAACTACTACTGTCCACTAACTTCAGTTCCCCATCTTCCATCTGCTGTGTGGAAAGCTAGCTAGTTAACATTAAAAAACGAAATGTAACTAAATACATTAAAGAATTGTGTGTAGTGTCTTTGGTTTACAAATGTTTGGCACTTTTAAAAGTCCTACAAGGCTCAGAACCTGGTTATCTATGAGGCCACCTTTTCCCAGTGGTTCTGCCTACTCTGTAAGATCAAGAACAGTACATTTTCTCCAGATTCCTTCTTTGGGGGATTGTCATCTTCAGAAGCCACAGAGTTAAGTCTTCTCAACTGGAATTCTCCTTCTTTGGAATAGTTTACCTCTGAGATCAGAATAGCTCCTACCCTGTTGAGCTTCTGAAAAGCTGTTAAAACCTGGATTTCTAAGAGAACGCTGGGACAGGAGAACCAAGTTCCCCTTTATGGATTATTTTTTATATACGAGTGTTCCTTGGATCTAAATGAACTCATATACATACATGTTGAAAAGAAATTTCAAGCTATGCAATAGTTAAAATTATGCTTAATCCTCACAATCTGAAAACATCTGGAAAACATTATAATATATAGGTAAAAAAAAAAAAAGAACTGGCATTCCAGAAGGGTAAGTCTCTGTGCCAAGTTCTCTCAACCTGCACTGCAAGAGCTTGAAATGGAAAAAATGGAGTATGCCACCTTGCAATACCAATTGCTAAAATGCTGATGATTTAATTGACAACTGCATATCCACTGTATCAGGCAATCGATTTCCATTAGAGTAACAAGGAGCCTGTAGACAAGTTGTGAGCTACAGATTTTCTCCTGCATTCTTCTCAGCAATTAGTGATGGCATGACACCAAAATTCAGATTGAACTGGCTCAGAATGTACATTTGTCCAGCTTGTAATGTGCAGCAGCACTGTGAACTGAGTGCCATTTCCTTGACAAGTTGTCTGGCTTAGATTGCAAATGGAGCATCTGCACCTGAGCTGCGAATGCTTCATCCTGGAAGTTAAATGATCAATATATCCAGCAAGGAAGCAAAGGAACAGTTTTCAGTATGCCCTATATCCATGGTAAAAACTCAAAAGGCCTTTAAAAATTGCAGGCCCTCACTTCTGTAGTCTTCCAGATAACAAGGAGAAAAATTCTGCAAAGGGAAGTCTACTGCTGCTAGAAATGTGGGAAGAGGTAAAGCAGAAGGCCAAGGTTTTGGGGGAGATGGGGAAGAAAATAGGCTGCCTTTCAGTTTATTCTCCTAATGAGGTATGATCAGAAGCAGGCTAAACTTTGAATTCTGAACTTGGAGTAAGAACAAATCTAAACGCCTTTCTGAAATTGGGGAAGATAGTTGGATTTGCCAATTCCATTGAGAACCAAACCAAGAGGGGATCAGACATCCCTTATCAGAGCTTTATGACAATAAGAATTATGGTGTTGGCTGCAGCTGGTATCAGTTTTGAAAGGTGGAAGCAGCACCAACAGGCCGTAATTCAGAAAAGGGTAACTGCCACCCTCACAGCAACTGCACAATTTGTCCAACAGAAGAGGTGGCTTCAGCTGCAGAGCTATGAACCAGGTCTCCTCCACCAGGTTCCCACATTTTTTCCCCCTCAGCCACGAAGAGGAGCTACGATAGCATGGAATTTGACACAGCCAAGTGATGGCTTTATATTCCACATCCTGGGGAAGATACTGTACAATTGTCAGACCCTCCATCAGAGGAAGAAAATAAGAATGCAGAGCAACTGGGCCAAGAATGAACTGAACCCAAATTCATCAAGTCAATTGTTGTGGGGGGTGGAGGGGAAGGTTAGTATATGCTTCTGTTCATACAGAAAGCAGCCCAGACTTCTTCAAAACAAGAGGGCAAGAAAATGCAATTTGTGGTTGTTTAATCACTTAACATATTAGAACCAAGAGCACTATCACCTGAAAGAAGAATCTAAATTCAGGGTATTAAATCTCCATAAAGAAAGCAAACAAGAGGGCAAGACAGGCAGACATGACGTTTATAGCACAGACTCAGAGGTGTTAGATATATAGCGAAATTACATCTTAAGGCAGCCAGGTTACCATTGGCGGCTGCCCTAACTGTGAATGGAGGAGAAACAAGATCAGTGATTCTCAGCCAATCAGGAGGAACCAACTGGTGCTCAAAGTTTTATATCACATGAAGTGGACTGTAATCCACGGACTTTTTGCAATTTTTGTTAGTCTTCCAGTTGCCAAGAGGGTCTGTTGATTAGGCTGTGTGTTGTCATTGGAGAAAAATATTGCTTTCTAATTGATGCATCCCTGAGTTCTCTTGAGAATTAGGAAACAATGACAAGAGTTATCTGCGTTTCACTACCACAAAGAGATTTACACATAAAAATAAAATATTATATACAAATCCTAATAATGAAACCTCTTTAGCCAGGATCAAGGTAAGCAGGCAGGCAGGCAGGCAGGCAGGCAGGCAGGCAGGTTGGATTAACTGGTGGCATAAGGCAGAAGACTCAAAGGTTTTCCCACACCAGTTAACAGAAAAGCAAGTTCTCAGGAAATGCATGATAGAAATACTTTATTTGCAGCTTGACACGATGACTGGGTTCCCACATCATAGTAAGCCATAATATGGCCTGGGTTTGGCTTAGCATATTGTGTTAAACAATGGTTTACTGCAATGCATGAACTCTCTTATTGTCTTGCTGGCTGAGCTAGGAAACTTTAGCTTGCAGAGCAGAACTTCACATTTGGCAAGTGACACAGTCCAGCGACCAATATGGATATGTTCAGGTCAAGAGGCAGCTGAGAGGCCTTTGGCCCATATCTCCAGCCCCCAATGTGGACAAGAGGACACCTACAGCTACTACGCTTGGCAGCACTTCCACTGCTTCTCCTGTCTATTCCTATTGCTGCTGCCCACTGCCAGTGTGTTTGATCAGGAAGTTCATCAGATGGCACTTTTCAGGGTTTCCTCTCACAGACAGTATTGGCCCCAGAATTATTTATATTCTTTTCATTTAGAAAGTACAGAATGGTTATCTTCTGATTATCTCCATGCAAGTACTAGCTCAGCTTCAATAGTAAAACTAAGGGACTCTCAGAAGATTTATGGCTGCTAAAGCAGCATCCATATTCCACCTTTCCATGTTTGCCATCTTTTATCTTTATCTTTTATCTTGTATTGATTTTATTGTAATTTGATTGTTGTGAGTCACCCAGAGTCATTGAGAGTTTAATAAATCATCATCATCATCACCACCACTGCCATCATCATCTTTATATGGAACTGGTAAATGTTCAGACAATAAGAGACGGTCCTTAACTAAGGCTGCCACATGGAAATGCCAGTTCTATCTCCATTAACGATCTATCATCACATCATTGCAACTTGAGTAACTTTCGGCAGATGAATTGCACTGCACTGCATTCAATAACTCCACCAATTGGCAAACCTCTGGGCAATGAACAACAAAGCAAGAATAAAGGAAAATGCAAATAATGATGAAGCTAATCACACTTACCCAAATGAGTGCACACAACTGAATTAGATTAAAGGTATGATGGGATAAAACTGTTTCATAGCCTTATGAATTCAAGCAGGTAGGGAGCTAAAAGTATTTCTAGGGGAGTGGATTCCAGAGCATGGGAGCCAGGACAGAGTACTGTTTGATTGTTATTTATGCATGTATCTTTTCCAACTAATATACTCCTGGTCTTCTTAATGTTTTGGACTAATTCTCATCAATCCCAGCCATTATGGCCCATAGTGTCAGGTTCAGCAGGCACGGCGCTCCTAGGAAAACCAGCCAGCCGCGCTGAGCTAATTCTACCGCCCGCTTGCAAGCCGGGGAAAAAAAGGAAGTGCGAGCCGCCGCTGATTAATGGGCCACCTGTGCCCACTTAACAGGAAACCGCAGGGTGGAAGTTTTGTATCCACCCTGATAAGCGGCGCGCGCCGACAAAGAACGAAGCCGCGAGCCGCAGAAAGGAGATCACCGCGTGATCAAGCAAACCCCGGTTTTGTGCGCAACTGAAAGGACCCCAAGGAAACCAGCCCGTGCCGGAGGGGCAGTCAATCAAGGGACAATGGGACACTGGCTGAACCTCCCATCTGGACCATTAAGGGGGATTATTGGGGCACTGATAATCCATAGCATGTAACAGGACAACGGGGTGAAATGCGGGAAGGGGAGAGTATAAATTGTACAATGAAATGTGCCAAGCCAGTCCTGGCTTTGTTTGTAACTGTTGCATTACGCTTGAGTAAACCTCTTTTGTGAACCACACGTGTCACGGGAGTTTCTCTTGACGAACAGGGCATTCCTTACACATAGCAAGTGACAAGTAGTTTTGCACACCATGGGCTTTTGCATGGGTGTGTTCGCAGGCGTCCACTTCGAGGTTACTCATGGGTCATGTCTGGATCAGCATGACGTTGATCCATTTCACTGACAACTTCATAGCACCGATGTCCAGTCCAACTATCTTTTCCTCAGGATTTTTAATTAAAAAATCAAGAGGGAGAGAAACAGCTGGTAGAGGTTACTTTTAAACATGGCCGGGTCTTGTTTTTTCTTTCTTTCTTTTGAAAACAATGTACTAGGCAGTGGTTGCAAGGTGGGTTGTGTGCAACAGCTGCTTCTCCTTTGCAGCGCTTCCTAGAACGACCAGATCAAGGCCTTTCTTCCTACCGTGACATCTGCCGAAAAGCCGTCCATGCTGCTGAAACCGAGCTTTCTATTAGCTTTGCTGTGAATCCAGTGACTGCTTACCAGAGTGGTAAGTAGGTCTGCTAATGGCAAAGAAACAAATTGAACCAGGAAGGATGGCTTGCCATGTGGCTGTCTGGGAAACAGCAATTACTGCCGAGGTGACCAGTTTCCTGATTCCATGCCATGAACAGCTGAGCCTCAAGGAAACTATATTACTGTACCTTAAAGCAGCAGAAACTGCAATACATGCTGTATTGTTTTTTGTGCATTTGAGGTCCTCTTCCTCTTACTAATATTTTTGCTTGTTATGTTTCTATAGAAACTTTAAGGAATAAATATACAAATTAGAAACCAAAGCAGAACAATGCCACAAGTATGGAGCTGAAGGAAAAGTTCAGGAATGTGTAATATAACATGCTGACTTCCAAGCTATGCAGACAAGTACCGTATCTTCTCTTTGGAGCATCAAGGGCAGAGGTATTACAAGATTCCCACTCAGTCTTAATACAAGCCCACTTCCAACACAGCATCTTGACAAATTCAGGGAAAGGCCTCCGCTGTGCACATGCACTCTTTGACTTGGCATCCCAGCATGACTTCTGGAAGGATGGAATGCCCATGTGATTACTCCTAATGCTTGACTCCTAATCCTTCACAGTCATACACAATCTAGATGGGACTGATTGATTGTGGTGGGGCAGTCAATAGGACCAAGAATATATTCTTTCAAGTTCTTTCAAGAAAATAGCTAGATATGTCTTCCCCAGTTGGATGCCTTAAATTCACTCAAAAGGAAGGATGCAAGAATACCTTTAGATCTAAAACAGAGGCATATAACTTCTTTCTAGACTGAAGGCTATATGGGGGACACACTGGGGGGGAAAGAGAAAAAATAAATTGGATTTCATTTACATATAATTAAAGCTGAATATAGTTAACAATTGCTGTCCAGCCATATATTTTATAACTTTCCAATTCTGTCACATTAAAGCTGACATTGGATAACAACCTCTATAGATCCAAGACCATATCCAAAGGATTCTGTCACTGAGCTTACACAACTTTGCTTAAACTGACTACTACTGAGTCAGATCTCTGGTCCATCCTGCTTACTACTCCTTACTCCTTAAGGCAACAGCTTTCTAGGATTTCAGCTAAAGGTGTTTCCAATCATCTGCTCTCTGATTTTTTTCACTGAAGATATTTATTTATGGTATCTATATACCACTGATTCCACTCCTGATGGTTTACAAAATTCTTAAAAAAACAATCAGCCAATGAAAACAGATACATAAACATATTAAATAGTTCATAATATGCATCAACAATCCACCCCAGCACCCTAAGTCTCAAAACCTCTGCAGAAGAGCTCCATCTTAACTTCCCTCTTCCCTCCTAAAGTTTGGTTGATTGGTTGGTTGGTTGGTTGGTTGCTTATTTATTTATTTATTTATTTATTTAATACTGCCTGACTCCCAGCGACTCTGGGCAGTTCACAGATAAAACTGCACACAATAAAATAATACAATGATGAAGAACAATAACCAAAAGAAACCTACATTACTCAGAAGGGGGTTTCAATCATCCTTGCCAAAGGCCTGGGTGAACAGCCAGGTCTTCAAGGCTCTCCAAAATATCAGCAGGATGGAAGCTATCTGGATCTCAGAGAGAATCCCATTCAGGGGGCAGGTGCTATCTGAATTTCCAGGGGAAGTTTTTCTACAGAAATGAAGTGCAGATTGAAAAACACAGTCTTCTGGCTTCCCCCTCTCCCCCTGCCCTGACTCCCAACTCAGGAGGAGCAAACTGGGTGGGATGGTTGTACCTGAAGGAGGCCAACTGAGCACCAAGCCATATCGGGCTTCAGAGGGCTATACAGTGCTTTATAATATTTGGAATTAAATCTCAGACTAGGTCATGTTCTTGACTAGGTCAAGTTCTTTTTTTCCAAGACGGGAGGCTCGGGAAGGGAAGGGAAGGGAAGGGAAGGGAAGGGAAGGGAAGGGAAGGGAAGGGAAGGGAAGGGAAGGGAAGGAGAAAGCGAGGGCAGCAGCGGGAAGAGCCAGCCGTCTCGCCGCCCGCAGAGGCGTGTGCTGAGCGCAGGGCTGGGCCAGGCGCCCCGGGGCCCTTCCCTCCAGGACCCCCACGAGGGCCACAGCCCGTCTTGGTGGGCACCCGACGCCCGCCCCACCGACCCCAATGTCTGTGCATGCGAGAAGTCAGCAGCAAAAAGGTGTTGCGAAGGCGCGACGGGGGGGCCGAAGAGCCAGGGGCTCGTCCGGGGGGGGCCGCGGGGGCGGCCATGGCCATTTCCTTCTTAACAAGATTTACTGAAATGAAAGGAATAGTGTTATAAACATTTCAGAAACAAACCATTTCCCATTAAAACCAATTTATCTTGTAAGATATTGAGGCTTTTTACATTTCTTTCGAATGGTTTTACTGTGAACTGGTAAGGAGGAAGTTCTTTTTCCTGAAAATGACTGAGTCTGCAGATGCCTATTTACAAAACCATCTCCTGAATCTTTATCAGGCTGAGAACCAACTCTTGGAGCAGTGATGGCGAACCTATGATACGTGTGTCAAAGATGACTTGCCACAACATTTTGGGTGCCATACCAGCATTCACCAACACCTGACAACAACTATTCTCCCTGTTTGAGTTACCAAAGAAACTGAATTTCACTCGTATTTCATTTTTGTAATTATTTGACATTTCTTTATATAATACATAGCACCACATATGATTGGACTGTATTTTTTTAAAATAAATGAATATGTAAAGAATTGTTTCTCTTTTGTTTGGGAGGGGTGTGTGACAAGCCAGCAGAATCAAGTTAGGCATTTTCCAAATTTTTGACACACCAAGCCCAAAGGGTTCACCATCACTACCTTAGAGACTGCCAGCTCAAAAGAGGAAGACAGCGGAGATGACACTGATCAAGTTCTTACATGCCAGTTGGTAGATCCCCATATTTATTGTCCCAACAGGATGGTGTATCTTGCACCTTGTGCAGTTCATACAGTGCTCAGGAGACACCTGCATGAATCGAAATAACATAAAGAAGACAGATATGGCACTGCTTATGAAATATGTTACTGTGGGCTCCACAGAGAGTACAACCATTTCGTATTGCTAATAAATCCCAAGCAGCCTGGCGTTTATCCCAACTTTACAGGACTTTATGTACCAGGGCCAAGATTTCAATTATAAATAATAATAAAACATTTATTAAGAGAACAAGATGAGTCACTTGCACAAGATTCTTGCTGATCCTGGCAACTGATCCTGCTGCTTCTATGTTTTTAGAAGGACACATCAGCACTTTGAGATCTTCACAGGATAATTATTTTTCTTAAGTGACTTGTGAATCTCAAACCGCAAGGAATGGTGGTTCCCATTAAAGCAAAGACCATTTTTCTTAGTGTTTCTTCAGCCACAGCCTTGGGCATGGAAGGAAAAAGGTTGGAAAGGAACATGTTTTTCTTTCCTTCTCCCCCCTCTGCCCCCCCCCCATTATTTTAATGAAATAAAGCTTCTATTGCAATCTAGCTGGTACCCTGAATAAAATTGCCGCCCAGAGAGAGTCACACTGTTTGAATTGGGCAGCCTTATAAATCTTACAAATAAATAAATAAAATTATTTGTTTTAGTAATTGGGGATGCAGAACTATAATGGCTAGATTTATTCACTGAGTTAAGCCATAGAATGTATTGTCTGTTTTTGGTTTAGCGTATTATGTGAATCTAGCCATCATTTGTAAACTATGGTTTGTGGACTTGATATTGTGCAAATCCAGTCAATTGTGGTTTATTTAAGAACTATGGTCCAACAAATATAGCCTTATCCAAACTGAGCATATTTCAGATGCATGGACTTTAAACTCCCAGAATTTCCAATAATGGCCATTTTGACTGGGGAATTCTGGAAAATGAAAACTACATGTTATGGAGGGTGTCCAGATTGAGGAAGACTGCTTTAATACTATGTTTGAATCCAGTCATTCTGCTGTAAATGAGCCCTTTTGGATTCATGGTTTTCACAGTACTGTTTCCTTATGTAATCTAGCCCAAAATATTGCTCAGGAATTGTTTAGAATAAACTACAAATATATATCTGGCTTTCAGACTGCATTCTTAATATATTTCTTCGGATGACAATCTAATAATTTCAGTGGGATTTACAGTACTTAATTGAATTCTATGGGATAGTCTAATTTTGCATTGTAAAATATTAAAATTGTATTTTAAGTATTTCACACGTGACAAGTTACGAAGTTCAAAGAACTATATATTTGACAAGCAAGGAGAAAGTCCTCACTTTCATATATCTTTCTCTGCCTCAACAGACCGAGTCATTAAGGCCAACACTGTTTTGCTGTGTAGGAACACCTATTCAAGGTCTCTTTTGCTTGTAGAAATTCTGGAATGTTTTCATAAATTACAATGGTAGAACACTGGTTCTATTTAACGACCAAATATATTTACTGCATAAAAATTAAGAGTGCAATTCCATGTACACTTATGTGGGCATTCCTCTATGAAAGAAGTAAACATCTAAGAAAAACACATACTTAATATATGTACATTCCTTATTTGGATCCATCTTGGCAGCATGATATTAAAGCAAACTATTTAGTCTTTTAATATTAAAAATCAATTCCTACAAAATTTTACATAAGAAATATTAAATGTAAGCACAGATGACTAATTGATCAGTTGTTGTTTTTTTCAAGGACTCAAGTGTTATCTTTTGTAGCTTTCACTGGTAAAAAAAATTATTACCTCACATAGTTTCCAACTCTAATTTCTATTTCAAAGGGGGGAAAATGAATTGTTAGATGCCTCGATTAAGACTCATATCCTGCCATTTCCCATCATGACTGACCGTTTTTAAAGAAAAGTAAAAAATGAAGGATTTCACTAAGGCCTTAGTTTTATCACCCAACATAAATATGATAATGTATATGTATGACAGCAACAGTCTTCTATTTAAATTCAAAAATTCAAAAATCCCTACAATGAACACAATTCAGATCTGTCGCACTGGGGCTGCAGGCATTTTAAAGCCAGAAAATAGAACTTAGAGTCCAATGTTTTATTAATGCATTACAGTTCCTATTCCACCTGGCAGTTATTTTCAAATTAATTAGAAATGCTGTTGCTACTGCTTCTTCTTCCATATTGCAGAATATAGCTTCCTCTCCCCTTCAGTAATTTCCTAAGGACCATTTCCACAACCTATTCTGTACCAGGATCATCTTTATTGACAGAAAAATCCCAGTGAGGTCACTCAGTCATTCTCTGTAACAGAAACCAGTTCTGCCCATCACGCCATAGGGGTGCCAGGAGAGAAGTGCAATGGGTTTCTGCCATTCTCAACAAACCATTATGTATTAAACAGCTTCTGTAATAATTGTTACTTTGCGTTGGTATTTGAGCACAAAGAATGAATACTTCTACAGATCATTCATTCCTTCTGTTTTCTGGAATGGCAGTGAATTAGTATTAGAGGGAAAGAAAGAAGATGGGAGATAGCTGAATTGAATGGCAGGAGCACTGCTACTTCTAGAGCTCCCAGTTCTTGAAATAAGCTTCTGAATAGGCTAAAAGTTTCCTTGACTATCCAGAAATGTAGAGTTGACAGAAAAGAACAACTATAATTCAGCCTCAGTTCGCACAATTCCTAAGCAAGGTAGATGGTAATACTGCTCATGATAAAACCTGCTCAAACTGGAGTTGGGGACTGTTTGTGTCTGAATTGTAACTGAGCTTTCATTTTTAACTCATATGTTCCTCTGTATAATGCCTTTCAACAAACATCAGCAATCTTTGGATCTCCCCATCAACAGGATAAAATGGTACAATTCCATCTGGTTTTGTATGGATGAGAAATATGTAAGGAAGAATGCCCCCTGCTTTGTTCTCTGCTCCTCTCCAAATTTAGACCTCTGAATCATGAATTCTACTAATGCAGCAGTAACTTAACTGTAAGCCTGTTATATATTTTGGTTTACTAACTGTTACTCAAATCCCAGAGAGCACCAGAGTGAAAAAGACTAAAAGTAACCTGATGCTCACTTGTTAGATTGAAGGGCCATTCCAAAGCCCCAACCATAACAAGAGAATGGGTCCTCGAGCATCCTGTTCTCCAGCAAGGGTTTTTCCCAAGGGTCTGCTTTCCACATATGACCAATGTTGTAGCTGAAACTGGCCATGAAAGCTCACTGATTTGAAAATGTCAAGATAATGAAACAGAATGCTAATCGGAATATTTAACATTACCAGATTCTGAAATCTTCCCTAGTATGCCTGAATATTTTTCTTGTTATTTCAGGCTGGCCTAATGCTGAACCTGTGGTGTTCTCTTTGTGTTGGAATACAAATCCAACATCTTTTTGAAATTACTTTCACGGTTTACAGAGAGGCATAAATGAATACTTTCTTTCCAAATGCTCCATTGAAAAGCAGCTTTCGGCTGCTGGTTTCCAATTCTTTAATATGCCACACAGAAGTTGTGATTCCATGACAGCTAGAGTTCAAATATATTCTTGGGGCTGTCAATCAACCAGGTAGCTTTGGGGTCACATCCAAAAACAATTTCTACCATGTAGCAATGACCTTATGGTCCCTTCGGATACCTCCCCAAGGCAACTTGAAGAGCAGAATTTAAATTTTAAAAAGTGAAACTGTGGAACATATGCCTTTGGGACAATATTTTTATCTAAGACTCCACTATTCACATGAAAAAAAGAGTTTCTGTGGTCAGTGGTAATGATGGTAGTCCACTGTATCAATAGGATTGTACAACTGCCTCCTACATACCAAACATATGTGGATCATGCCAGCTTCTGCTTCGCTGGACTGATAATTCACAGGCAGGAAAAGACCCTTTTGCACACACACAGCTTTGACTCTTCCTTACATTTGTGAAGAACCCTAGTGGTCCAGAGTTGCATATGGAATTGCATTCTGAATGGTACCTGTGTAAGAGTTTTCCTGTTAATATAAGAAAAAGTCATCAGAGGGATGTGGCCACTGGCTAAGCAAATGTCAAGCCAGAGCTGATAGAGAAGGTCCAACTTCTTCACACATTCAGTGAAAACTTAGAAGGGTCTTCTTAACACCTTTATTATAAAGGACAGTAATCATCTTACTATACAAAGATCATTAATTTCTGCTCCTTCCACAGCAGCATTCCACAGGGCTTAATTTTTCCCCATTTCTCAAGCATAATCAAGCACATTCAAAGGACATGTGCCAATATTCCCAACTATGCATTGCTGCTACTAATACCCCCAGCATCTCACTCAACCTAATATCAGGCTAGTACTATTTAACAGCACAGCTGCCAGTCACTATTATTATGAAAGATTGGATGAATGCATCAATTACTCTGTATCTCAAGGGCTAACTCAAATGTTGACTTCAGCCTGAATCTTGAACACAATACACAGATTAAATGAATACGATGTAAAACTATCTGCAGCACTTTGACTCAATGGTAAAGTTTTCAAGTGGATGTTCTGGGGCAAAGCAATCTGCCCAAACCATTACATAATATATCCTGACTAAAATCCATATTTGGCGATCCTGCATTTTGAAACGGATACACAGCCATGATGAACTTCATTCTGAAGAGTAAAGGAATTCCTGTTCAGTTAGGGTCATGCGTCAGAAATACCCTTTTCTGCACATACGGCATTTGAAAGGCAGCATCTCAGTTCCTGCCTTCATCTGCATTCACAGTACTTTTTTTTCAAAATATAACCATGAGGACTTTAAATCATTTTTAATTTACTGCATAATGTCTAAAATTATGCTTAGGAATTTTATAAGTTTATTTATAATAACAAACTCAAAGGTAACGGTTGATTATTAATTTGTTAGTTTTATTGTAAAACTAAAAGGATTAAGAAAATCAAACTAGTTACTTATTCCTGAGGCAAAAATATATCCTTGTGTTTTCCTCCTTTTTTTAAAGCATCTTAGGGAAATGCCTTGGAGAAAGTACTGATCTCTCTACTTTGAACAGCATACTAAAAGAAGAGGGGATCACTATTTTTAATGTTCTTAGGTTCTTTAGGGAAAAAAAGGAATTCTGGAAGCATGGAAGACCACAGTATCTTTTAGATGTATTTTTTGTTACATTTCAATTCAACAATGCCTATCTTAATTAGATTAAATCAGCTGGCATGACTACAATCTATTCTGAATCTTACAACCTTAATTACAATCTATGGAAAATTGTCCTGTTTATATTCACGTATTTTTATTTTCTTGAGTGCCAAATAAAAAAAATAAATACTACTGTACAAATATATGATTTTTCCCAAAGAGTCCTGGGAATTGCAATATGGTCACAATGCTAGCATTCTCAGGTATTTTCAGAATTACAATTCCCAAGATTCTCTAAAAAGAAGAAATGACTATTTACCCTTTACATTTGCAGGTGCAAATGCAAATATATTCTGCACAAAAATGGTTAAGCATCCCTTAAAGTGATTGCTCATAACAACAATGCTTCAAATGACACTCACCCAATATTTTTAACATTTTAGAAGATGAATCTTTAATTCATACTGGTTACTTTCTATTTCATTACATTGAACATAATTCTTACATAATAAGAATTATGACCTGTGTTGCAAGATTGGGAGCAGGAGGGGGATATAAGCAGCTGCTGGTAATGACAGTTTGTGACAAGCCAAGAATAATTACTTTAATCTTGATGGTACTCCATGCAAGGGAGCAGCAAGGCCCTTATATTTCAAAATCTGCAGGCTGCATGTGCTTTGTTTATCGCTTATCCTGAACTGTAGGGTTTTTCAACATACAGATGATTTAGGAAACAGGGTTTTTGTTTTGTTTTGTTTTGTTTTGTTTCAGTTTCTTTGATGGCTTCAAAAGACCAGAAAGAATCTTTCCCCTTCAGGAGACCCAAAGCCAGACAACTGAACCACAGAAAACTGCTGTTTGTCTGTGTGATAATTAGAGCCCATTATAACTCGATTGACCTTCCTTGGCCTTAAAATAGCTTGTTCTTTCCTTATGAAAAGGTATACTTTCTAGTTGAGCTGGAAGCATAATTCTTTACACAGAATTACCTTTCCAACAACACCTCAAGTTAAAAAGATGGACTAATAACAAGGTTTAAAAGACCACTTCTGCTGAACTCAACACTGAAGTGAACTTGGTTGACCCTCAGTTCGGTTATGTGGCACTGAAAGAATAACCCCCTTTGAGGTTAACCCATTCCCACCCCCCTCACAGATTATAATCAATCGATATCATTCCAATATATATTAGGCAAAACATAACAGGCAAAACCCCCATAACAGACATAACAATTTTCATTGCGGGAGCAAGAAGAAAAATATTTTCCCCAAACCTCAACCTGATGTGTGTTTAAAGAGAAAGACAAAAAGATTGTTTCAAAATAGCTTGTTTGGGATGCTAACTCATTTCCAGCCATAGGCTCCCAGGTTTTCAACAATGGTATAATACGGATGATAATTTAATTAGTGTTCCCCAACTCTACCACATGCCATACTTCTTGAATCAGGCTCCAAAAATCCCTGGAATTCCTTTTGTAAGTCTGGTGCAGAGCAGTATTCTCACTTCTATCCCCCCCAAATCCTGTGTGCTCTGGTAAACTGCTTTTAAATCTCCAGTCAATTTTGAAAGCAGTTTGTAATATGGCATGTAGGTCAGCTGTTCAAAGGGACAGATGTATCACAACATTCTACCAGGCTACCAGATAAGCTGTTTGGATGAATAGAATAAGTCCCTTGGATTCTAGCCCACATAATGAAATATACAGTACTTTCTTTAGAACTGATACAGAAAGACAAAACTCTTTTGGGGAAAAGGAGGGGGGGAAACACCTACATTAAATTTAGGACTAAACTAACATATCTTAATGCATCTTCAGAGGTGCATTAAGATATGTTAATGGGAAGAGGAAATAGATAACTTATCCTGAACAGTGTGGTGGTCCTCTTCACCACAAAGGACAGAAGAACAAACACACACTAATGTACAGGTATAAACGCAAGTTTAGAAATAATGACTTTAAACAGAAAAATAACTGTTCACCCCATTTCAGGCATGAATGTTAATCTACGAAATCCCTCCTTGCTGGGAACAATAATGGATAGGTTAAAATCATATACAAGTTATGTAAAATATCATTTAATTTAACAATTAGTTGAATAAGCCACAATTGGCCAGGTTTGTACATCTTGCTAAGCCTCAGTGGTTGGATGCACACAATGCACTAAGTCAAAAACAGACAAACCACATTATGGTTCAGCACCTAGCAATCATTTTGGGATCTTCTGTGGTTTGATAGCAAGCAACCTAAGGAGAGGCTACTGGGGAAGTAGGCAAACTTTGGGGGATAGTGGGCATCTTTGGTGTTTTGAGAGCAAAATGCTAGGGATGCTCTCACAAAATGGTTATCATGGTGGGCATGGCCAATCGCTAAGCATCTGTTGACAGGAGGCAAGTTGGTATGGTTGTCCCCCTTGCCAAGCACAGGCTGTTCCGTCACCCATCTTACTTTTGTCTTCTCTCCAAACAGAGCACTGAATTACAGCCCCATCCATTTTTGTTCCTACGGAGGGAATTTCTGAAAACAAGAATAATACTGGAAGCTGGCACTTAGTTTTGCCTTTTTTCTTTTGCCCCTAATGAAAAAGATGATTTAAGATAAAAGCAGGCAAAGCAGGCAGCCTTGTAGACATAAGAAAGGTGTCTGAAGCACAATACTGCTATAGGCACTTCATTACCTACAGATTTTACCGGAAAATCAGTCTTATCTTTTTAAACTAATACATAAAACATATTGCCAACCATCCTTCTCTAACCTGATGACTTCCTAAGGTCTTTCTTCTAGAAGTGCTGGACTAGTATCCCCATTAACCTCAGCCTATCTGAAGGGTGCTAGTCAGGGAAGACTGCTATAGAAAATAAGGTATTTAGCTATAATTCATAGTTTCTTATTCTAAAATTACTGCATAATAATAATAATAAAAAATCTTTGATGATTTTATAGCCATACTTATATCCATCTTTTTGCTTGCCTTTTACTTACAGAATGTTTATTTTAAAAATTAGATTGAAAATATATAAATTTGAAAGGCCATTATTTAACATCTGGTCTGCATAATAAAACAATACTGTAGCAGGAAATCATTATACTGTTTGCTTGTCAAGATTGACAATCCTTTAAATTTAAATTTGGGATATATTTGATAGCATTTCAGCAATTACATTCCTTTTAAAAGGACAAATACTCTAGCCAAATGCTGGTCTTTTTTCACATTCTGTTTAAATATGAGCAACTTGTCGCAATATTTCAGAATCCTTGGAGCTCAATCCAAACTTTAGATCAGAAGCCAAGTCTTTTCAAAGTAAAATCTGAAGTGTGAAAAGGTCATTTGGCAAAAACAACAATATGTGAAAAACTGGGATGAAAATTAGCATGTGAGTGAATCAGAAGGCTTACAATGTGCAGACTCCTAAGGCAGGCATAAAACTTAATCATGGTTTGCAAACTGTTTTCAAATAATGATTTCAGATTAGAGTTTGCAGTGAGTTTACATATCCAAACAATGCTTAAGAGTGTTCAGAAATAATCCAGGAAAGGGTTAAACGCCTATGAAGGACCAGATATAATGCCAGACTATGCTAAATGAGCCTCTAGCTTGCTTATACCGTCCTCCATATATGGACATATAGAAAGCTTTCTTTCTTGATTTGAGAAAAATTATAGCTTCTTATTTTATCTGATCCAGTGGAATGTGCACCCTGAACAAACCAGGATTGTTAACCAGATCATCCTAGCCATGGTCCAGCCATGTATCATATCCAATGCTCTCCCATTTTTCTTAATATGATCTCAGCACACCCTTTTAAATATCCCAAGACATTTGACAACAGATGATAGGCCTTGTTCTTACTAACAGGATTGTTACATTTCGCTCTAAAATATTATACTAATTTGCAATTTTGGCTTGTGCAGAAAGAGCTTCCTTGGTGAAGGAAACCTTTTTTTCCCAGTTTTGTTTTGTTTCAATGTCAAGGCTACCATACTTCTGAGAAATGTTAGTATTATTTTTTCTGTAATATTTCTGGGATAACTTTCTTTGCAGTATTCCATTTTTAAAAATATCTTTCAATTAAAATGTATTCTAGGTAGAGAAATATGAACAAAAAAGCCATGGCAGTCATTAATTGAGAGCATGTAATGCTGCCTACTTGGTAACTGAACTTGCCAAGAATACACCATATGTCATTGGGTGCTGACATTTTAGTAGTTCTGTTACGACAGGCATTCGGGGGGGGGGGGGGGGGGAGATGTACATTTTGCTCCTCGGACTGAGTAGGGGCTAAAGAGATGCTTCCATAAAAACCAGCCCTGGTTGGGAAAGTTGTGGATCAGCTCTAGGCATGACAGGTAATTTCTGTGTTGATTTAGCAGAGGCCTGAACCCAAGGAGGCAGAGAAGAGGACAGGCCTGAGCACAAGCCATTGGAATCTTGTTCATGTAGTTACAGCCACAGAACTGTTTTGAAAGTCATTCCAATTGATCTGGCCGTCTCAAAAAAGTGGAGCAGCACAGAGTTTCTGACACTTCCTGCTTTGTAGCTGTTGTCTCTTTTCAATAAGCCACAGGCATTACAAGGAATAAATGCTCCCCAGCATTGCCCAACTTGAACTGGTCAGGCAAGCTCTTAGGGTATTCATTTTGTCATGACCTGGGCTGCTCTGTCCATTCCTTCTCATTTCAATTATCTGTTCTGATCCCTTTCCTAATACTTTATTATCCCTACAACTCAGGAGTTTTCTCTTCTGAAGCTTATTGCTGCCATGGTTGTAGTAGATTATCTTTGCTCTGAATCAATGCATTTACTACTGGGGTAGCAAGTGTTTTGTCACAGCAAGTGGTAGTACCTTGCAGATATTGGTTAATTTTGAAAAACTAAGCCTGGGTCAGACCTGGTGGATTTTTGGACTGGAGTTACCAGGAAGTCTCAGAGATGTCGACTAGAATGAGAAATCAAAACAACATCTTAGAAGAATGCAATGGCAAAGCACTTCCATATTGTTGACAAGAATGTCCACGTCTACATAGTCATCAGGAATCAAGCTGAAATCAAGGGTGACTTTGTTCTTTTTAGCAAGTTTGTAAATGTGGCTGCCTAAAGCTAATGCCCTAATAAACGTGTTAGTTTTTAAGATGCTGTAAGAAGCCATTGCACCAGACTAAAATGGCTACTGTTCTGGAAATGGTTGAATGTGTGTTAATGTCTTTTCTCTAGTAAAATTAGTTTGCCTCACACCAAAATGCAGTGTGATCACACCTGAAAAGTTGAGTTCTTAAGACAATAGGAAAGATGCAAATTTTGATTTGCAAATTTGCCAACCCTGATGCCAGGGTATCAAGCAATCTGGAAATGAAGATTACAGGTCTGAAATAGACTCTCTTCTATCCAGGAGTTGCCTAATCACAAGCTTACTTAGTGATGGAAGCAGCACATAGTTGTTCTAGTTTCATACAACACTGCAAAGTTACAATATGTGGGTTGTAGAAAATTTGAAATTGTGAGTTTAGAAGACCAGATCAAACATTATTTACAGCTGATTTTAATTACCCAAGGAACCAGGCACTAGCAGAAGGACTCTTCTGGAACTCTTGCCTATGGACTGTTCCTTTCTTCAAATTACTTACTGATAATTATGATTGATTAGGCTAGATTCATATATCATGCTAAGCTATAATGAGTGGTTGATTTTGACTTAAAGTGTTGTGGAACCCAACAACTGTAATTTATTTAACAAATCAAAGTTAAAGTATGATGCGTGAATTTAGCCGTTGAGAAAACTTTAAGAAAAAGAGTACGAGAAAAAAAAACAAAGAACAAAAGAAGTAGAATTATAAAAAGAGAGGAAAGTGACAAAAGGAAGTGAAAGAAGAAAGGAACTAGATCCCACCCAGAGGATCTGCATGAGGATAAATGTTCTGTTTCCTGCCCTTTTCTGAAACCTCACTGCCAATCATATGTTTCAATATTTACAGGTGAAACTCGAAAAATTAGAATATCATGCAAATGTTCATTTATGTCAGTATGGCAACTCAAAAGGTGAAACCAATATATGAGATAGGCGCATTACATGCAAAGCGAGATATGTCAAGCCTTACTTTGGTATAATTGTGATGATTGTGGCATACAGCTTATGAAAACCCCAAATTCACAATCTCAGAAAATTAGAATATTACATGACATCAATAACACAAGGATTGGAAATAGAACAATATCGGACCTCTGCAAAGTATAAGCATGCATATGTACTCAGTACTTGGTTTGGGCCCCTTTTGCAGCAATGACTGCCGCAATGCGGCGTGGCATGGATGCTATCAGCCTGTGGCACTGCTGAGGTGTTATGGAAGACCAGGATGCTTCAATAGCGGCCTTCAGCTCCGCTGCATTATTCGGTCTCATGTCCCTCATCTTTCTCTTGGCAATGCCCCATAGATTCTCTATGGGGTTCAGATCAGGGGAGTTTGCTGGCCAATCAAGCACAGTAATCCCATGGTCACTGAACCAGGTTTTGGTACTTTTGGCAGTGTGGGCAGGTGCCAAGTCCTGCTGGAAAATGAAGTCAGCATCCCCATAAAGCTCGTCTGCGGAAGGAAGCATGCAGTGCTCCAAAATCTCCTGGTAGACGGCTGCGTTGACCCTGGACTTAATGAAGCACAGTGGACCAACACCAGCAAATGACATGGCTCCCCAAATCAACACAGACTCTGGAAACTTCACACTGGACTTCAAGCATCGTGCATTGCGTGCCTCTCCATTCTTCCTCCAGACTCTGGGTCCTTGGTTCCCAAATGAGATGCAAAAGTTGCTCTCATCAGAAAAGAGGACTTTGGACCACTGGGCAACAGACCAGTTCTTTTTTTCTGTAGCCCAGGTAAGACGCTTCTGACGTTGTTTGTTGTTCAGGAGCGGCTTGACAAGAGGAATACGACATTTGAAGCCCATGTCCAGGATCCGTCTGTGTGTGGTGGCTCTTGATGCACTAACTCCAGCCTCAGTCCACTCCTTGTGAAAGTCCCCAACACTTTTGAATGGCCTTTTCCTGACAATCTTCTCCAGGCTGCGGTCATCCCTGCTGCTTGTGCATCTTTTTCTACCACACTTTTCCCTTCCACATAACCTTCTATTGATGTGCTTTGATACAGCTCTTTGGGAACATTCAACTTCTTTTGCAATTACCTTTTGGGGCTTTCCCTCCTTATGGAGGGTGTCAGTGATGGTTTTATGCACAACTGTCAGGTCAGCAGTCTTTCCCATGCTTGTGATTCCTACTGAACCAGCCTGAGAGACCCTTTAAAGGCTCAGGAACCCTTTGCAGGTGTTATGGATTCATTAGCTGATTAGAGGGGGACACTTTGAGCCTAGAATATTGAACCTTTTCACACTATTCTAATTTTCTGAGATTGTGAATTTGGGGTTTTCATAAGCTGTACGCGATAATCATCACAATTATACCAAAGTCAGGCTTGACATATCTCGCTTTGCATGTAATGCGTCTATCTCATATATTGGTTTCACCTTTTGAGTTGCCATACTGACATAAATGAACATTTGCATGATATTCTAATTTTTCGAGTTTCACCTGTATGTTGCCAGGGATGAGTGACTGTCTGGGTTTTCTGAACCTATTCCTTTCCAATTACTCAGCCATATATATATGCAGTTACATAAACAGCAGCAGTAAATATTCAAAATCACAAATAAATATGTGCATATAATTTAGGAACAAATACCTTAAAATATAGAATACCTTGTTTTAAAATTATCACTAGTTATCTAGATACCAGCAATCTGTTCCAACTGCTATTGGTAATAGTGGTGGTGCTAATGATAATTGCTGCAAGGTAAACTCCACCCTTACTCTTGGATACCTGGCACCTCCTGGCCAGCTGCCAATCAAGAGAACCCAGAAGTGTCTTTCACTCTTCTTAGGAAAACTTCACTATCTGTTTTACTTAAGGAGGCTCTCCTTGGACAAAACAAAAAATCATTCCATAATACTTCCCTGGAGGCTTTTGGCAATCAGAAAGAGCAGAATCTAAACCTCAGGTGTTGGAAATAATCTGTCCACTTTCTCAGAACCAACAGGATCAAATTCATCCCAAATAATTTTGCTCAGCCGCCTCCATAGGATTTGCCCACCTGATGTCCTACTCCAAATTAATCTGAGTTGTTTTATCTTCTAGATCAGCATTTCTCAACCTTAGCAACTTTAAGATGTGTGAACTTCAACTCCCAGAATTCCAGAATTCCAGCTGTCTAGGGAATTCTGGGAGTTGAAGTCCACACATTTTAAAGTTGCTAAGGTTGAGAAATGCTGCTCTTGATGTCTTGAAACTTCTCACTGAGAAATCCTTCTCTGATAGGATCTGGGCCATTTAAACAGGGCCTGTGTCACTTAGCAATGGCAGTTCCAGTACTTCCGGTTGCCGTTGTTAAGCAAATCATGCACCATCATTAAGCCAACATCACCTGGTTGCCATTTGCGACCTCCTGCCAGCTTCCCCATTGACTTTGCTTGTCAGAAGCCGGCAGTGAAGGTCGCAAATGGTGATCACATGACTGCGGGACACTGCAGCTGCTGCAAGTATGAGGACTGGTCATAAGTACCACTTGTTCAGTGCCGTTGTAACTTTGAATAGTAAGTCTTGCTGGCCTAAGGAGCAAAAGGCTCCACAGATCTTTACTGGTCTGAACTTGTAAAATGTTATTTAACAGCTTATGATCTTCCTGTATGCCACATACCAACATTAAAATTTTCAAAGGTACTGAACTTTCCTGATTTCCACCAAATCGCTCACCTGCTTGGAACCAGCCAAGAACTGAGAGACAGCAGCCCAAGAGACACGGCACTGAACGCCCCTATCATGCTCTCTAATGTGTCACAGCAGGGAAAGGTCCCCCTTTAACTTCCAGCAGGGTTAATTTCCCTTCCAGTAAATTAGTGCTTTGTGACTGGACAGGCCTATACCTGGAGAATAGACCAGCCTTTTGTGAGCATGCCACATATGCTCTAGCCCTTTGAGGCAGGCCAGTTCAGGAAACAGACTCCACTAGAAATACTGGAACTCTACTTTATTAATATATGATATCAATAAAGCATAGCATTTGATCAATAAAGCTATAGTAACAGAATCTTGAAAGTCTGACAGCATTTTCCCTTTCCTTCCCTCAAAGAAAATCAAGGGAGAGTCATTTTAAGTTTCTCCCTGGCCCTTTCTATCTTCTCTTCCTGGGCTTAATTCATGCTTTGTTAACTACCATGTACCTTCTCCAAGATCCAGATAGTACCTTTTGTCCCAACACTTTAGCTAAAGACCTTCAGCACCTCAGCTAAATATCTGATTACGCCCATGCTTTGGAAAAAATAGCTGATGTTCAGAAAATATTTATAGGGTGTAGTTCTCATTGCTAAAATTGGGAGACAAAATCACCATTACTGGTGATGGTGATGAACATCAGCAGGATTTCAGAGTCCAGTTAAAATAGGTATTTAACACACCTTTTTAAACCCTCCACCCTGAAAACTAAACAAAACAAAAAAAGACAAGCTATTTCAGCCCCATATGCTCCAGGGGCATCCTCATATCAAGTATCTATATACTACTAAAACTCTCATTGTGTTTATCTGTTCGTCTGCTTGTACCCTCAAGTTAGCCCAAACGATGCATTATACCGCAACAATTTTTGAATCAAAGTACCTAAAATCCACTAACTTAAAGAATGCATAAAAAATCCGGGACCCATTACTCCTGTGGCATTGAATTTCCACGATGTTCAGACTAGTGTTATTTGCAAAGTTGTGGCCGTTGCAGCATCCCTGCGGTCACATGATCGTGATTTCCAACACTCCCTGCCAGCTTCCCACAAGCAAAGTCAATGGGAAAGCTGGCAGGAAGTTGGACATTGCTCCCCCTCCCACTGCTTCTTTGTCCCCACCCCACCTCCCCACCCCACCCTGTTTAGGTAAGTAAAGATTGACTTCTTATTGAAGTTCGTTTGCTACTACAATTATTTTTCTATTTATGATATATACTCTTCTTAGATGATCAGGGCACCATCCAGTATTGGGGTAAAAAAGAAGCCTAATTTTTAATGTTCATTCTGGTCACATCAGACTGACTCTCAAAGGATGACCCCATAGGTCACAGGATTGTCCCTATTGACAAGGCTCTTGGAAACTGGGGAGGAAAAAAAGGAGGCTGTAGAGCCTGGAAGAAAAATAGTTGTCAACACCTGTTTTAAGCCTTCTGACTTTCCTCACTGCTTTTTAAAAGAATTATCTCTGGGCAACTTATTTAGAATATTTTAGTAACATATAAGAGATGTATGTTTCTTTTTCCAGACATGGATGTGGCACATATGACTAATATAATCCCACAGTTGGTATAGATTTTTTAAAAATGTATGGACTAGAAACTTCTCTAAATTTATTGGTAAGCCTGAGATGTCCCTGTTGTTCATGGGGAACTCCATTTATACATTTATCTTTACACCTTCCATCTATAAACAACAGCATATGACTGGTAAACTGTTTATTTAGTACTTCTCTAAGAAACCATATTTACAACTGCTATAAAAATGTGTCCCTTTACAATATGTTTCTTGTGAAAACAAACCATATAAACCATAAAAAATCCTGTGAAGTTCTTCTCTCCAGATTTTTATTCTTTCAATAAAAACTTAGAACACTTTCATAAGAAAGGAATTTCTGGTGCCAACCTGGGGGTCTACCATGGCAGTAGTACAGCAGACAGGACAGAGAGAGAGAGAGAAAAAGAGAAAGAAAAATGTTTGCACACATAGATATTGTATACAGTATTCAAAGAAGGCTGAGTTGGTGGGGGAAAACAGAGGTAAGGTATTGCTTATCTTGATAATCTGCTTCTGGAATTCTAAGAACATCTGGCACCCATTTTAGGTAATGATGGTGTGTGTGTGTGTGTGTGTGTGTGTGAGAGAGAGAGAGAGAGAGAGAGAGAGAGATCAACTCCATCACTTTTTTTTAAGAGATGGAGTGATGATGTCATCTTCTGGAAGGCCAGGGTAACTGACGGATTGCCCTTGTTCTCACAAGTGAATGAAGTGATCAAGATGCTTTCCACTTTCTATTTAAATTCGAGTCAGAACAGCAGAGAGAAAATCAGACCATCAGGAAAATGGTTGAGCAAAGACTGGATATTTTTCCTTTTTCTCTGACAGGAAGAATTTGATGTTGGCCATTTAAACAGTGACAATTCTTTGTAAGATAGTTTGGCAAGTGCAACTGAAACTAAAGCTTTTCACTTTAGCTGTTCAAAACTATTCTGTTAAAGTTCAAAGTGTGTTAATAGCTGGAACTGACATAGCAAACTCAGCAATCATGCTGGTTGGAATAAACTATCATAGACTCCTATACTTTTGGGGGGGGGGGGTAGATTGTAAATATACTGTCAGGATGAGTACCTGCATTTACCCAGAATTACTTCAGTGACTGAAGCAGCATACAAACTGACAAAGGAAGAAATAAATAAATTACAACAATCACTGACTATAGGAAATAAATTCTGCATATAGATTTATCCTTTGGTCTGACGTTATATTACTTTGCTTGCTTGCTTTTGAATGATTTTTGGCTCACTTTTTATTAAAAAGAACACAGGAAAGCAAATCAATAAAAGCACACAAAATTTAAATTCATAGAAAATTATAAAAATATATAACTGTGAGAATTTAATGTAATAATTTAATTTAAAGTTACATCTGTTTGATAACACTATAAAACAAGATTACGAGAACAATGAGAGTAAGACACTAAATGACACCACAGCATAAATTCAGTTAAAAGCCTGGCAAAATAGGTATATCCTTATTGTATCACAAAGGACAGCTACATTCAACATGAGCCATAAGTGAAGGAATTCCATAATCTGGGCATTCATATTCATCTGAAGGTGTACTTACAAACATGACATTGTTTTGATTTCACCCATAATACTTGGATGAAAGGGGAAGCAAAGCCCTTTTTCCCATGCTATTTGCCCAGTGAAATCACCCAGTTATTTTTTGACCTATTAAAAAACATATGACAATCTCCCCACCTCTCAGACTGGGCTCTTGGGTTGATAATTTGATCAAAACTTTAAAAGGAGGAGGTTGGACCCAATATTCCCTTTCAGCTGGACAATACAAGGAAAGATTGGCAGTGGGAAGAAAATTTTCCACCAGGGAGTGCAGGGTAAACTTAAAGCTGCTACTATCTTTGTCCTCAACTTCTGGCTCTTCCCATCTCTTGCCCATCAGTGATAATGGCAGGAAGAGCAAGAAAAAGCAACCCACGGCAGGCTGAGTCAGGACCGATGCAGCGAGCGGAATTTGCAACCTGAGACAAACCAAACTTTGGAGGAGATTTTGGCAAGCTAGAGAAGTTTGCTTCTAAAGTCATCTCTTCCCCAATTCTGAAACTCAGCTCCACCCTTATTTTGTCTGTCGTGAGTGAAAAGAAGGGAAAAGGAGAAAGTGAAACTAAGAAATCCAACTGAATTACATTGGATTTAATCAATAAAGAAAATTGCTGGTGTTAAGAGTTTTATTCTATGCCCTTACAAAATTGAAATCTCAATGTATTTTTCATTTTAGGAATTTGTTAGTATTTTCCTTATAGTAAAGAATGACCAATAAGAGCCGTAAAAAGGCTTGACAGATCGTATTGAGGGTGATTCTAGTCCCATATTCTCAGTATTGTATGCCCATGTGACATCTCTGCTCTGCAAGCTGCACTGGTTGCCAGTGTGCTTCTGGATGTGATTCAAGGTGCTGGTTATGACCTATAAAGCGTGCATGACATAGGGCCTGGTTATATGAGGGACTGCCTATCTCTCGTGGTGTCTGCCTGACCAATTCGAGCTGGCAGGGTTGGCATCGTCTGGGTTCCTTCAATTAAGCAACACCACCTATCAGGACCTAGAAAGCACGCCTTCTCTGTCACAGTACCTGCCCTCTGGAATGAGGTTCCCTCTGAGATCCAGATGGCTCCCAATCTGTTGGCGTTCCAAAGAGCTATAAAGAACTGGCTGCTTTCCCAGGTCTTGGGCTAGGTTGGTGCCCCCTTGGTGGGATGTTTTGGGATTTACCGGGTTCGCCATTTTTGCTCTTTTCTTTGTCTGAGTCTGGTTTTGTTGTTTGTCTCTGTTGTACTGTTTTGATATTGTTTCAGTGTACTGTGAGCCACCAGAGTTGGGCAACATCAAATAGAATGAATGAATGAATGAATGAATGAATGAACAAATTCTGCCTTGGAAGCTCAAAACAGGATTTAGTAATGTAAATAAAACTTTAAATTATTTTGGAAATATCAATAATAGTCTACAACTTTAGTATGAATGTCTCCAGTGAAATAGCTGAGGTCCTTAGGGATACCATTTTGTACACCAAAAAAGGTGTTTGTCCTACTAGAGGTCCCATTTCCAAATCCAGGAGTTTCTTGCAATCTGTACCCTACTTATCCCTTCTGAGGTAAAGAAGTAACCCCTGCATAGAACTCAGAAGTAACCCCTGCATAGATTGTTCTCCATGGATTAGTTCTGACCCAATCTACCTCACAGGGCTGTTATTGTGGGGAAACATAATTCTTGTTCTCAGCTTAGCTATAAGTACATACTAAATAAAAATGCTACTACTAATATTACTCATTTTTGGATTGGCACTAATCTGATTTCTTGATTTGATCCAGATTGTTGAGTTGATTCCATTTGAACCAAAAATTTGTTTTGGAAAACTAGGTCAATTCAATTTTGAATGCAATTTTTGAGCCAAGAACTGTGCTACAAAACTCACAGAATGTACAGCCCAAAGGATAATTGTGTTTTGATCCATGTATAAATCCAGGGACTGCAAATTCAGTCAATTTGCTTAAAATGTAGATCAAACAAAATTCTCTAGCCCAAAGGCCTTCCAAAACTTGAAATCTGTAGTGCAGTGGTGTTATTTGGAAAGATTAGGATTCCAGATGAGGCAAGTTTCAGACAGAAATCTGTAATACATTCCAGCTCCAGCTATTTCATTCAGTTTATGGCTGCACAATGAAAAACGCACCAACATCAATGCTGCAACTGAATACAGCTTGAGATGTAAAAGGTGTACATAATGGTGACCTATACTAGGATAAGAACATATTCCATATTAATACCTGAACACTGCAAAATCTCCTGTTCTCATTGACTCTGGATTTATTAATATGCAAGGTGCCCTGCATTCCTGATACAACACTGTACTTTATTATGATGGCCACATGTTCCAATTATCAGTCCTCTTTGGACTCAATAGCAAGGCACCTGCTTTGTGTACTGAAGGTCTCAGGTTTAATCCCTGGTGTCTGTAGTGAAAAGGATCATAGCCAGCTGGTGATATGAAGGATCTCTGCCTGAGAGTCTGGAGGAACACAGCTTCCGGCTAAAGTGGATTAGATGAACCAAGAATACGATCTGGCATAAAGAAGCTTCCTATCATCCTATCTGAGGTTTGGTTATTTTTAAGCAGACATCTGATGGGTATATAGCACATGCATGCAGGGGGATGCCCAAAGTAATCTTCAATATGATGTTTTGAACTTCAAAGCCCCTGATTCCCAGCAGGCATGGTCTTTGTTCATGCTGGTTGGGGATAATGGGAGCTGAAGTTTAATATCTGCAGGGCTGAACACTGGGGAAGACTATCCTAAAGGCATACAGTATTGGTCAAGAGACTGAATTAGCTCAATGCCCTTGCTGTTATCTATATATCTATCTATCTATTTTATCTACTCTATCTATTCATCCATCCATCCATCCATCCAATTTCTATAGCTACCCATCTCAACAAGTAACTCTGGGAAGTGAACAGAATTAAAACAGAATAAAAACTATAACAAACATTATAAAAATTAAAATACAGGCAGCCAAGAAACAACAACCCAAATCACTAACACAATCAAAAAGCAGGTCCCTGCATATACTTGGGGCCCCAGGCTCAGGCACAGAATCAGGTCTTTAGGGCCTTACAAAAGTCCAGCAGAGTCAGTGTCATCCTGATCTCTGGAGGGAGAATGTTCCATAAGGGTGCTATGGCAGAAAAGGCACATCTTATAGGCCCCACCACCCAGCATTCTTTGGCTGACAAGACCCGAATCATGCCCATCCTGCCTGACCAGATCAGATTGGTGGAAACAACTGGGGAGAGAAGATCCGTCAAGTAACCCAGTCCTAAGCCATGAAGGGCTTTAAAGGTGTAGTGTACAAAAGAGCAAACCAACTAGCCATCTAAGCCACAAATCATCTTACTGGATGTCTCTCACATCCAGGACATACACAAAGAATATGAAATCCATAGGCCTTCATTCCAAGGGCCAGATATTTAAAAGAAACTTGGTGTGCAATGAAGCAGTTCTGAAAATAGCTCAGGATTACTTGGAAAAAGTTTGAAAGGAAAAGTGTGTCTGGGTTCATGCAACATGCTTGAACCATAATGTGGTTTGTTTATGGCTTGAAGCACTGTGTGAACACTTAGCTATTGCATTAATAATAATAGTTTATAGTTTGCATGATGTGTAAACTCATCCTATCTATATCAAAGTGCCCTGATGCAGTTGTATAATTCAGTTTATAAAACTAAGTACAGTTCTGGCTTCACTGTCTCTAATTATTGAGCTAGTACAGCTGACCAAAAGGGTAACTTATATATTCAAAGTTTTATAATAACTTTTGTACTTGAACAGTTTAGGCAAGGATGGACAACCTTTTAGTTCATGTGTTTTGGGGGGGAGGGTCAATTGGCAAAATAATAGTGCAAAGAGGGAAAAGATCAAGATTTCTTCCCCCCCCCCCAAAATGTATCTTGGGGTACTTCTTTTTTATGTGAATGTTATTTGAAGAATAACTCTATGGGTGTTAAGTATTTCCAGCTTTTAAACAATGAAAAATGGAGCTGCTGATCTGCAACACTATGCCCTTGAATTTTGGCAGCATAATTGGAAGGAAATCTGGGGCCTACATAAACCAGGTCTGCAGGATATATATGAATTTGGGGTCATGGACTGGCCAGCCTTAAGTTTAAACATTAATTAAACCTTTAAATTAAAGATTTGGATTAGGAAAGACTAGGATTGAAAAAGTTGTAATTTATCACTTATGTCAAATCCTATTCCCATCTATCTTAGTCATCACTAAAGAAGTCTAAGCATCTGGAAGACTGCAGGTTCTCACCTTTGCTCTAGCCTACAGTCCTAGAACTCAGGAACTGCAGCATTTGGAACAGCACAATTAAGCAATGGGAATACAGAAGGCAACAGAAAACTCTTGCATCCAAAATAGCTTTCTGTAATATCCCTTCTGTTGCTTTTTTATCACTTTTGTTTGTACCAACACCAGGTTGTGCCCTTTGCTGGCCAATGTTACTGATATTTTGCTATTGGGCAAAGACCTGTTTAATTGCCTGGACATTTCAGCATGTAATCTAAGTTAGCCTTGAGGGCAGTTTAGTTCATTCTGCTGAATTTTTATGGATTTATTTTTAATTATTACTTCTCTGGTTTATTTGTGCAGAAGATATTTCATTGGATAGCTGGCAAAGCAGGTGCACAGAAGGTACTTATTGGAGTAAGAAAAAAACGTATGACCTCAAAGGAAGATCTACAGCAGATGGTGAGTATGTCTCTCACAAAGATGGATAGCTTACAGCCATAAGGCAATGTGTGCAGAACCCACAGCCCATTTTATTAGATTTATGTACTGCCTTTATTTTGTACACCCCAAGGCAGTGTGCATAATGCTCCCTTCCTCCTATTTTCCCCACAATGACAACTTTGTGAGATGGGTTGGGCTGAGAGAGAGTGACTGACCCAAAGTCACCCAGACAGCTTCCATGCTTAGGGGAGCACTACAACTTACTGTCTCCTGGTTTTTAGTCCGGCACCTTAACCATTATTCCATGCTGGCTCTCATTTTGCAGCCATCAAAACTCCACAGAAATCACACAATGACACTGTGGCAGTAAACCCTCCAAAAGTCATCCCACAGCCATTTTGAGCACATAACCAAAATAGTGTATAAGCCTTCTTTTTTGGCTCTGTGTGGAAAAAAAAAAAAACCCTCCCCCCCCTCCAAAAACTGCAGTGTCACCATATCACTTCCATGCCTATATGCAGTTTTTGATTACCTGATTAAAGTGGTGCTCACCTTGGTCTAGAGCTTACAATCATGATCATCATGTGGGGGGAAAAAACAACACTGCGAAGGAGATGCAGGGAAGGGGCACTCTTCATGATGCCAGAAATGAACTACAATTGAAAATAACTTCCTTTCAAAAATATATGCAGCCGTGATTGCTAAGATAAGTCAGTCACAACTGTTGTGGAACCCGGGCAACACGGGAAAAGAAAGGGATTCTGCCAAAGAGTCAGGAGGAATCCAAAGAGGCAAGCAGACATCACAGTAACACTCAAGATACAGAAATAATTTATTATGACACATCATGCGCTCAATGTATTTCAAAACTAGATAAAAAGGAATAGCATGCATGTATACAGAGAAAGAAAAAGGATATATTTATATAGCACTGTATCAAGTTTTCCACAATGTAAAATAATTTATAATGATGTAAATGTTAACTGTGAGCACTTTTTGATGGTACTGTATTTTACTCACCATAATTCTGAAGCAAACTAATTGTGAAATGCATAGGATATAGCATGACCACCCTTCTTCATATGAACTTGCATGAATTCTTCTGGGTCCATTCCAATGCTTGAGATTAAGCAGGGGCTAAGACTTGGAAAATAGTTTAGTTTTTAGTAATTGTTTAGTCATCCTGTCTCGCTTTTGGACCTCCTTCCCAGAGAAATCTGCCTGGAACCCACCTTGCCTTTTTGGCAACAGACAAAGGCCCTGCTATTTGTCCAAAAATTAAACTTGCTCTCTATCTGTTTTAGAATTATTTTTACGGCTCTGATGAATTTTTACTGACTTCTGTGTTCATCCTCCTCTGCTTTGCATCTTTTATATGAATTGTATTTTACAAAAAAATACATACGTTTTTAGGCTTTAACTGTACATTGTATGAGGCACTTTTTCTACAGCACCAATTAAAAGCTGCAATCTGTACTTTTCTGACATGGGTCAGAACCTGTGTTTAAAGGGCAAAGTCTTAAAAGAGATATAGAAATTCTGAACGATATCTTCTTTATTTATTGTGGCAGAATTTATTAAACTCCATCTGACTTCCAGCTTGCCTCCCTATTGGCTTCTATCTCCTTTTAATAGTGATTTAAGATGCTGAAGGCCAACAGGATTATAGCCAAAGCAGGGCCATTGGAGAATGAAGCATCAAAATTGTTTGATTCACCCCAAATTTTGCAGAAGTAAAGGAGAATCCTCAATAGGAAAGAGACTCAGAGGGACTATGTGTGCTTCATGGCTACAAAGCGGGCAGAGGGAGTAGGTGGGAACAGAAAAATGGGATGGAACAGACATGGAGAATTTTGGACAAATGTATGGCTGATAGGAACACTGATCAGGAGCTCTACTTCATTAGTCTTTCTCAATTCAACTGTGTGGAGGTATGCAAAATGTTTTTAATGTAATCAGTCTGACCTTACTGAAAGTATTCTGATGCTGTTTTGAGCTCTGAGTACCTCTGAAACAGCAGAATGCTATAGGAGCATTTGCAGTAAGATCAGGACCTATTTAAAACTCACAGTAGGGTGTTTCAAACTTTACACATTTCAAATTTGTTTAACCCAGCACTACAAATAAAGAGCTATGTCTGTAAGTCCTTGGCTCCTGTATTAATCTTCCCTCTCTAGCCATAAGATCTGAGTCAGGTCATAAGACCAGAGCATGTTCTGAACCAGAGAAATGTTGTGGAAGTGGGGGCAGAGAATGATAAAGAAGTGTCTTAGATATCAACAGTATAAAATGCGTCAAGTTGCCAATAGGAAATAACAAGTCAAGCAGTACCTATAAAAGTTCCAAGTCAATTTGGCTCTAAGTTATGTTAATATTCTTATTTCCACACCTTGCCACAGTTGCTTGTATTTCTTGCCTTGTATGCCTCCAAAGTCTTTGATGCACCTCCTCTGTTCTCTATTTTGGCAATTTGCCTCTATCCTAAATGGACTAGGTATGAGCTGCTTTGATTCATGATAGTTGCCAGACCCAGGTATATATTCTCCTGGATGTTTAGCCTGTTGCTACACTATACCACTAGTTCTGGCTTGCAAAAATCCAGAGTATCGTTGGGAGGCAGCAGAGATACAGAAAAATCTAACACTTCATTGCTTTCTAGTAGTTGTCCAGATTTTTGGAGTCCAAATCTGGTAGCCCTATCATTGACCTAACTCTTTAACAGCAACAGATTTTGAAAGCATGGCCCTATATATTAAACTAAATGCATAAAAAGAGAACAGAATAATTGAAAAGGAAATGCACTCCTAAATCTGTTACCAATAGACCATACTGAACAGAAGAAGTTAATGTGTCAGTTGACCGGCACTAAAATAATGGCAATTTAATTCTGGTCTTCTACTTAAAAAGAACTCTTGGCTCTGCCAGCCTCAGTGAGTAATCGCAGAATTCAGGGAGATGTAAGGCAGGTGCAGAATTAACCTTTAGAGTTACATTAGGCAACATAACAACACTACTGGCTGCACCACATTCTTTTCAAGAGGTATTGCTATATTCTCCAATGAATGTACTTCATCTTTACCTTTACCCCCATTTTATCAAGTCTGTTGTACAGTGATGGCCTATTATTCTCAGTGAAAAGTTTAATTTAGGCAATATAAAAAGGCGTTGGATGATGCAATAAAAGAGCACTGAAAAACAGATTCTGCAAACCAATGTTGGAGCATGGCATTTTTCTATTCAAGTGGACCAACAGCTACCCTTCAAGCATTTTTAAAGGTATTTCTTTCCATTTCCTTCCATCCTCACAAATTCTGAAGCCATCAAGCAAGCTTAGTCTTCTCTGGGCTATTTGGAGAACAGTTGCTTCCTTAGTTTTCCTTTATTTATTAAATTTATAGGCTGCCCAACTCCTCTGCAAACTGTACTTCTGCAAAACTTGAGATTCTTCCAAGACTTCTCTTATTTATCAGTTTCATCTTCTTGGCTGCATAATAATTCTGAACTTAGGGTTCAGTATATACCAGCCCTCAGTATGGTGTGAAGCTGCTCTAAAGGGTATAGCTAGGGCTGCTTAATCTGGGTTGCAAAAATCAAGATGACCACTAGATGACAGGAAAGAGACTACTGTATCTCTTTGCTGCTGTCTAGTTGTTGTCCAGGTTTTTACAGCTCAAATCCAACAACCCTAGCTGTACTTATTATTGGGAGGAATATATAGGTGACATTTTGAAATCTGCAAATCCTAGACTTGTTTTAGCTTGGTCTAAGCTATATTATACCCTTTTATATGTTTCTTAAAAAGTAGGTAAGGGTGGCGATATGGAGGTTCAAGACCAGAGTGTCTTGCAATAGCTCAAATGTTATATTTTTATTTATTATCAATATTATAGTTATGTTCTCCAAGATGTTTTCAAAAATAATAAAACAAATAAATGCAAGCTACAAGGCACAAGAAGCAGTATGTAGACAGTAGGATTAAAATTGGATCTGTCAAGTTCATTTTGCCCAGAACTGAAAGGAGAATCTAACAGGGGGCAAATGAATCTCTCAGATTTTTCTCAGCTTAGAACAATTCTGAAGATCTTATGAAAGGCGAAGGATACAAGGAACAGGCAAGTCTTTCAAATGCTATGCACCCCATTAAAGCAGTTTCTTTGTTTATAACTTTAAAAGCAGTTTTGATGGAGGGTACACAGAAGGAGCTTAGCCTTAGGGCCATGATAGGAAAACTTCATCTGCTGAATTTTGCCAATTCAACCTCTCTTAAAGAGAAAGGAACCAGATACGATACTTTATTTTCAAGCCAGTGGGTTACTCTGTGCCAAGTAACCTCTCCTCACTTTGGTGAGCAGGGCTTGTTCCTAGCCATGCTTACTAGGCAGGAAATGCCCCTTATTTTATTTGTAAAGACAGCATCCTGACATATGGTTCAAAAGGTACACAGCTCAAAAAAGAAATACTAAAAGGACAATACAGCAAAATCCTAAAACCATTAACAAAAATAAATGTTTTAAGACAGCAGGAAACTGTTTCTCAGGTATAGGATGTATTATTAAAACCTCTGCTTTATCCATTCTCATTTATCCCACACACACACACACACACAAAATGCCAGAAAAAAAAAATGGTCATGGTTGGTTAAGATTTAAAACAGTGAAAAATTAAAAACTTCTCTAGGAGCTCCACAAAATCTCTGCAAGTTAAAATCCTGCAGGGACATGGGAAAGCTTGGCACAACATATGTAAAAAGGGGCAGGGTTGCCATTTTGACTTTTTAAGTGGGGGAATATGTGGTGTGAAGAACCCCAAAGTGAAAAAAGAATATCTGGGGTCTCTTATATTACTGTTTCCCTGATCTTTGGTTCTCTTTCCCAAGCTGTTTTCTGGGGGGCGGGGAGGGCTTTGATACATAAGAATTTCATAGGTTGTGGGAGAAAATCCTATCAAATCCTACCTTCTGTGCATGGAGATGCTGCCCATACAGAAGGCCTCCAAATGATCTGCCAACTGTACCTCCTCAAATAACGTTAGCCTCTACTCAACTGAATCCAGTGATCCTCTCAGGGTAGAACTTCATAGCAAAAGTCCAGGGATGGGCTGAACAGAATGAACTGCAGGTCCCCACACACAGCTGGCTTACCAAATTTCAAAATAAATGAAGTAATACACATTGCCATATAAATAAAGTAATAGGTTCAGAGCTCAAATTTACCTTATTGGGTAAACAATGTTATCTCCCATCCATGTTACTTTTGCATGTTTTATCCATAAATCCTTTCTGTTCTGATCCCATATTAATCTGCATTGTTAATACTCTCAAAATATGTATTTAAAAATTTTGTTGTTGTTGTTCAGTCGTTAAGTCGTGTCCGACTCTTCGTGACCCCATGAACCATATTGCGCCAGGCCTTCCTATCTTTCACTGCCTCCCTGAGTTTGCTCAATTTCATGCTCATTGCTTCAGTGATGCTATCTAGCCATCTCATCCTCTGCCGTCCTCTTCTCCTTTTGCCTTCCATCTTTCCCAGCATCAGGGTCTTTTCCAAAGAGTCCTCTCTTCGCATTAGGTGACCAAAGTATCTGAGCTTGAGCTTCATTATCAATCCTTCCAATGAGCAATCAGGGTTGATTTCCTTTCAGATTGACTGGTTTGACCTCCTAGCAGTCCAGGGGACTCTTAAGAGTCTTCTCCAGCACCACAGTTCAAAGGCATCAATTCTTCGGTGTTCAGCCTTCTTTATGGTCCAGCTCTCACAGCCATACTGTGACTGGAAAAACCATAGCTTTGACTATGCAGATCTTTGCCGGCAAGGTGACATCTCTGCTTTTTAATATGCTATATAGATTTGCCATAGCTTTCCTCCTGAGGAGCAAGCGTCTTTTAATTTCATGGCTGCAGTCTCCGTCTGCAGTGATCTTGGAGCCCAAATAAATGAAGTCTCTTATTGCTTCCATTTCTACCCCTTCTATTTGCCAGGAATTGATGGGTCCAGATGCCATGATCTTAGTTTTTTAATGTTGAGTTTCAAGCCAGCTTTCACACTCTCCTCTTTCACCCTCATCAAGAGGCTCTTTAGTTCTTCTTCACTTTCTGCCATTAGGGTGGTATCGTCTGCATATCTGAGGTTATTGATGTTTCTCCCTGCAATCTTAATTCCGGCTTGTGATTCTTCCAGCCTGGCATTTCTCATGACGTACTCTGCATATAGGTTAAATAAGCAGGGTGACAGTATACAGCCTTGTCGTACTCCTTTCCCTATTTTGAACCAATCGGTTGTTCCATGACTGGTTCTAACTGTTGCTTCTTGGCCTGCATACAGATTTCTCAGGAGACAGGTAAGGTGGTCTGGTATCCCCATCTCTTTCAGAATTTGCCACAGTTTGTTGTGATCCACACAATCAAAGGCTTTTGCATAGTCAAGGAAGCAGAAGTAGATGCTTTTCTGGAACTCTCGTGCTTTCTCCATGATCCAGCGAATGTTGGCAATTTGATCTCTAGTTCCTCTGCCTCTTCGAAACCCAGCTTGTACATCCAGTAGTTCTCGGTTCACGTACTGCTGAAGCCTAGCTTGTAGGATTTTGAGCATAACCTTGCTAGCATGTGAAATGAGTGCAATTGTGCGATAGTTTGAGCATTCTTTGGCACTGCCCTTCTTTGGAATTGGAATGTAAACTGACCTTTTCCAATCCCGTGGCCACTGTTGCGTTTTCCAAACTTGCTGGCATATTGGGTGCAGCACTTTAACAGCATCGTCTTTTAGTATTTTAAATAACTCAGCTGGAATACTGTCATCTCCACTAGCTTTGTTGTTAGCAATGCTTCCTAAGGCCCACTTGACTTCACTCTCTAGGATGTCTGGCTCAGGGTCAGTGACCGCACCAGCATGGACATCAGGGACATTAAGATCTTTCTTGTATAGTTCTTCTGTGTATTCTTGCCACCTCTTCTTAATCTCTTCTGCTTCTGTTAGGTCCCTGCCTTTTTTGTCCTTTATCATGCCCATCTTTGCACTAAACGTTCCTTTGATATCTCCAATTTTCTTGAAGAGATCTCTAGTCTTCCCCATTCTATTGTTTTCTTCCATTTCTTTGCATTGTTCATTTAAGAAGGCCTTCTTATCTCTCCTTGCTATTCTCTGGAAATCTGCATTCAGTTGCTTATATCTTTCCCTTTCACCCTTGCTTTTCACATTCCTTCTTTCCACAGCTATTTGTAAAGCCTCATCAGACAGCCATTTTGCTTTCTTGCATTTCTTTTTCTTTGGGATGGTTTTAGTTGCTGCCTCTTGTACAATGTTACAGACCTCCGTCCATAGTTCTTCAGGCACTCTGTCTACCAAATCTAATCCTCTAAATCTATTCATCACCTTCACTGTGTACTCACATGGAATATGATCTAAGTCATACCTGAGTGGTCTAGTGGTTTTCCCTACATTCTTCAATTTAAGCCTAAATTTTGCAGTAAGAAGCTCATGATCTGAGCCACAGTCAGCTCCTGGTCTTGTTTTTGCCGTCTGTATAGAGCTTCTCCATCTTTGGCTGCAAAGTATGTAATCGATCTGGTTTCGGTATTGACCATCTGGTGATGTCCATGTGTAGAGTCGTCTCTTGTGTCGTTGGAAAAGAGTGTTTGCTATGACTAGCTTGTTCTCTTGACAGAACTCTATTAGCCTTTGCTCTGCTTCATTTTGTACTCCAAGGCCAAACTTGCCTGTTATTCCGATTACTCCTTGACTTCCTACTTTAGCATTCCAATCCCCTATGATGAAAAGGACATCTTTTTTTGGTGCTAGTTCTAGAAGGTGTTGTAGGTCTTCACAGAACCAGTCAACTTCAGCTTCTTCGGCATCAGTGGTTGGGGCATAGACTTGGATTACCGTGATGTTGAATGGTTTTCCTTGGATACGCACTGAGATCATTCTGTCGTTTTTGAGGTTGTACCCCATTACTGCCTTTCCCACTCTCTTATTGACTATGAGTGCTACTCCATTTCTTCTAAGGGTTTCTTGCCCACAGTAGTAGATATAGTGGTCGCCTGAATTAAATTCACCCATTCCCGTCCATTTCAATTCGCTGATTCCCAAGATGTCGACGTTCAATCTTGTCATCTCATGTTTGACCACATCCAGCTTGCCTTGGTTCATGGATCTTACATTCCACGTACCTATACAATATTGTTCTTTACAGCATCGGACCTTCTTTTCGCTTCCAGATACATCCACAGTTGAACGTCCTTTCGGCTTTGGCCCAGCCGCTTCACTCTTTCTGGAGCTACTTGGAATTGCCCTCCGCTCTTCCCCAGTAGCATATTGGACACCTTCCGACCTGAGGGGCTCATCTTCCGGCGTCATATCTTTTAGCCTTTTAACATTGTCCATGGGGTTTTCTTGGCAAGGATACTGGAGTGGGTTGCCATTTCCTTCTCCAGTGGGCCACATTTTGTCAGAACTCTCTGTCATGACCTGTCCGTCTTGGGTGGCCCTGCACGGTATAGCTCATGGCTTCACTGAGTTACACAAGCCCCTTCGCCATGACAAGGCAGTGATCCATGAAGGGGAAAAATTTTGTTCCTCCTCAAAATAAGTACTTCAATGTACAATTTGAAACTGTGGTGCTCAGAAGCATTGGGTTTTAAAGTTTGGAGAAGCGCAATTCTAATTCACTCACACAAACACACACACAACACTTCACAGAGAAATGAACAAGTGCCACAAGCATCTCTCATTCAGAGTGACATCCTGACAGAGTGGACCTTCACCTCACTTCACTCCTTAAAACACAGAGAACTTATTTTGCCCTTCTCCAATCTGGCACTTTCTGGAGATGATGGGGCTGCAACTCCCACAAATCCCCATCGAGATGCTGGCTGAGAATTCTGGGACTCGTAATCCCAACATCTGTGGAAGGTCCGAGATTGGGGAAGAGTACCTTAATTTGCTCTTATGCTGATGACAATGGTTAATCAACAGTAGCTGTCATAAGTAATGTAACCTAGAGTTATCAGGTCTGCGCTGCAAAATCTGGATGACCATTAGACAGTAGCAAAAAATTAGTTGTGTTTCTCTTTGTTGCCTTCTAATAGTTATCCAGAAGTTTGCAGACCAGATCTGGCACCCCTAAGTTTAGGACATGACCATCATTTGTTCATGCAGCATATCATATAAGTTTTCAGTGCAAAGAAATGGGGTTGAGCAATCCCTATCCTATCACTAAATAAACCAGACAGAGGAAAACAGGCCACAGATTGAAGGGACAGAGCCTTGCTGATTGTCTTTGGAGCCAGCAAGAATGTGGCAAACAGCTACAAAAGGGGGAGGGTCACGGTTCTCAAACAAATCTTAGCTAACTCTCTTCCCTTCCTCCATCTTCTCTCCCAAATATTCCAAGTTTGGAAAGCTCCTTGTTTTTATAGAGTTTAAAATCAGAGCAGCATATAAAGCTTAAGGGAAGCTTTATTGCATTCTTGCACAGAAACCAGAGGAATGTACTATGAAAACCTGTGATATCTCACTTTAATTGGAGCAAGCAATGTGTTTGCATTGCAGAAGCTCCCCCTTCCTTCTACAGAGGACCCATCAATAAATAAACAAATAAATACACACACACACACACAGGGTGTACCAAAAATCTGGCCCCATAGGCCAATCATAATACGTTTTATTATTTTTTTCAGAGAAGATTTTACCATACTTAGGAATGTTCAAAGGCTATGCATCAAACAGGTAAGGAAGTGTTTAGAAAAAAATGGCAACCAATTCTAACACTTAAAGTAACTGGGATAATACATTGTTTACAAGGCTGGACCTTTGCTGTCTGTCTGTCTGTCTGTCCGTCCGTCCTATCTCTCTCTCTCTCTCTCTCTCTCTCTCTCTCTCTCTTAGAGTTGATGGTGTTAAAAATTGGCCTTAGGCCCACTGAAGAAGTCCGCTGCCAAGCAGAACAGCCTACACCTCCTTCTGTTCTCTCTCCCTGCTGCCAGCTGTTCAGATGCCCTCTCAAAGCTATTTAATAACCACAGCAGTGAGAAGGTGCAGCGGCTTCTCTTGGCCATGCTCTTTCTTTGTGGGTGGTAGTGCAGGCTGGACTTAAGAGAAGGCAAATGAACAATCAGGTGTGAGAGTATCAAGATCCACTCACTGTCCACGAAATAATCACACTATTCAGTAAAATAGAACATTCCAATTAAGACTGCTTAAAGGGTGAGGACTGGATAGGGGACAGTATTCTAAATTAGGTGGTCCTCAGATGGTCTCTGAGCCACTCTTCTGTGGCTGTCAGAGTCCCCTCCTGGAGGGCTGCATTATTACTTTCCTTGGCTCTAGGCCAGTGTTTCTCAACCTTGGAAACTGTGGACTTCAACTCCCAGAATTCCCCATGCTGGCTGGGGAATTCTGGGAGTTGAAGTCCACATATCTTAAAATTGCTAAAGTTGAGAAACACTGCTCTAGGCACTTTTGCCTTTGTGGGCTCCTCCCACCATAAAAATAATAGTATTAAAAATTATATTTCATATGATTTTCAATATTTTCTTCATATTTTTCTTTCTTTATTATTTATTTATCCAATTCATATGGCCATCCATCTCAACAAATGATTCTGGGCAGTGAACAGAGTTAAAATAAAATAAAACAATTATAAGCATTACAAAAGTTAAAATGCACAGCAGCTGAGCAACATCAACCCAAGTCACTAGCATTTACAGAGAACAAGGGAATAGTAAATAATATAGGTATTATTTTGCAATAATAATCAGTTGTTCCCAATTAATGTCAGTTGTGTACTAAATTGTAAACTGTACTAAATTTTAGTATTCATGCTCATTTACAAATATCATCAGTGTGATGTTCAAACTTTGTGCGTTTCTTACCTATTCTTTATTAAAAGGCACAAAATAAATAAATAATTATTAAAAGGCACAAAAATAAATAACCTCTACTTCATTTTTATTCTTTCTGATTTAAAAAAAATAAAACATTTCAGTGGGCCCTAGACACTGTGCCTGTTGTGCCTAATGGATAAGTTGGTCCTACTCTCCTGATTGCAACAATGAAATCTGGGGCTACAATTTGCCAATGGAATTAAGTGGCAAATCACTCTTCTAGAACCTGCAACAAATGTGTGAATCTTGGTTTTCTTTCTTGCAATACTTTGGGATCAGCGGGATTTGGGGGAGGGAGGTGATTCATTTTCCCACCGGCCCAGCCCAGTTCATCATCATGGCTGTGCCTATGATAATACCTTGATTCTCCAAAAATTACAGTAAGTATAGTGAAACGGTGCCAACCATTCCTCTGAATAATAAATTAATCAGATTGATGGATAATTAGGAGATAATAGTTAGCATTTGTAGAATTGGTAGGGGTGATCTCTTTTTTTTTTTTAATCTTCAAACATTTCATAAATAAATTAGCCACCCTGTAGCAACCACATTCAGAAGAGTTGGGCCTTTCCCAGTCTGGTGCCTTCCAGATGTTCAGACTGTAGGGTCCATTTTCTCTGGAATATATTGCAACACTGATATGCAGCTTTCAAATATTTAAGATACCGTATCAGTACTATTAATAGTTCCTAATTAGGTAATACTTTCTAAATGATACCATTTTTCTAATTAGTTCTCTTTTTATTTGATTTTTTTAAAAAAATTGTTATCCCCAGCTTATAAAATTCTAGCTTTGGCCAGAACATATGAAATGTGTCTTTCATTTTCTAATGGAAAACAATTAGGGATAAGCACTGGATTTGGCCAATCCCTAAATCCTGAAACAGAGTGGGAGAATCAGAACAGATTTCCATTTTTTCAGGGTAGAGCATATGGACATGTCAGTCCATTATAATGACTAACCTTTTGAAGAGCCTGTACCTCAAATTAACTGTAATCCATGACTCCCCTTCTGGGAACCATTTTCTGACTATCCCCAACTCTAAGATGAAGAGGCAAGCCATAGTGATTCAACTATGAAAGCAAAACTTCAGTGTATACAAAGATATGCTATATTATTTCTGCGTTATTTAAACTCCCTCCTTTGGCAAAAGAAATATCTGAGCCTGCAACAGTAATGAAGCTAAGCAGACATCAGCTTGACCTGTCCCCTGGCTGGGAAATCACTGGAAAACTCACGTATGACTAGGCTGGAGCTATAATAAATATCTGTTTTAAAACTGCTCCAGAGTTTTACTGTAACAATCCCATTTATTCCTCTTTCTGAAAAATATCTCTATATAGCAATTATTATGGATAGTAATCATTGCTGAAATTATTTTATGATAACTGAAAATGATTCAGAAAAAATATTTGGTCTCACATGAGCAGAGCACCAGGTACTTTAATGCTATTCATTAAGGTACCCGGTCTTTTTTCAAGCTTCTGTGCAAGACTAAAAGAAGACGAGGCTGCCTTAAGGAGTCGAATTCTTAATGCCAGCTGGTATGGAAACCTAAAACAGCAAGGCTGCTTTAATGAATGGCAGAGAGATGCTGTGCTTATGACAGGTCCAAAGTACAACTTTCAAACCATTTTTGAAGTCTACACAGCCCTGTTACTGATATGGCTTAAGGCACTGCAAAGCTTAAAAATAAAAGATATTAACAATAGCTCCATTGTATAAATGGAAAACATGTAACATGTCATTAATACATTCAGTGGGACCCAAGGGGCTTGGGTGTGTATAAGGCTTTGCTAGCTGCACTGGTTGCCAGTTTGCTTCCAGGTGCAATTCAAGGTGCTGGTCATTATTTATAAAGCCCTTCATGGCACGGGGCCTTTCTCCCATAGCAACTGCCTGGCCAATTCAATCTTGCAGGATTGGTGCACTCCAGGTTCCTTTGACCTGCCCTCTGGAATGAGGTTCCCCCCGAGATCTGGATAGTCCCCATTTTGTTGTTGTTCAGAAAAGCCAGGAAGGCCTGGCTCTTCACCCAGGCCTTTGGCAAGGGAGAGTGAGACCCCCACTTCATTCCATCCATTATGGCCATCTTTTATCTTTTTTCCTTTTGTTGGCTTTATTGTAATTTCTTTTGATTGTTGTAAGCCGCCCAGAGTCACTGGGAGTCAGGCAGCATACAAGTTTAATGAATACTACTACTACTAAGTAGTCATAGTAGTCTGTGGTTCCTTAAAGCACCTCTACCTTTTCTTGGGCTCATGCAGTATCTCTGAAAATATGTATTAGAAATAAAGAGACACCAACAGGTGTGACAAGGTGCTCTGGAGTGGGTGTGGACATGCAGTTGCTGCCTCCTTACTTCAAAAGCATATTTTCCTGGAATCACACGGCTACCATGAGAATGCAGGAAAAGGAGATGCTTCTTTAAGATGGTGTTGACAGGTGTAACTTATACACTCATAGCCTCTCTGAAGCACCTTCTCTTTATTTCTAAAAATCAGCTGGCTTACAGATTTGCTTTTGCTTTACAGTATACGTTTCCAAGGACAGTATATTTCTTTTCACATTAGAGCTTACCTTTAAATAAAAATAAACAAAGCATCAACTGTGTAGTTCCATCATATTAGATAAATATATATGAAATATTTTAACTGTAGCACATCAGGCCAGCTGTTAGTGCTTCAAGCTCAAAGATAACATCACAGGCCTTGGAATTTTAATTTCTACAGTTATCACATGTTTTACATGGCATATTTATACAATGGCATCAGTAAAATAAAATAGCATGATTAGGATCCCTCCCATTTCCAGTGGATAGGAAAATAATATGGAAAAGATACAGAGCAGAGTATGTGCAAATGCAGTAATATGCAATGTTGCATTGGAGGAAGGCTAAAAATCTGAATAAAAAGAAGAGTTAGGAGAAAAGAAATCACACCAAGCCTGTATTCTAGTAGTACATCGTAGGCTTAATTATCCAGCATTGTTGTGTCATGATTCGGGTGAGATCATTATAAGTGATCTTCAATTCCCATCCATCCTGCACTATGGCCCTGATCAGTAACCACGTTGCTCAATTGTTCATCATTATTGGGGTCACTTTCCAAGCAAAAAGTAACATTCAAAGTCTAAAAAAGTAAATCCACTTCAACATAACAATCTAGCCTATAAATCACTGTTTTAGCACTTCTTCTTCTTCTAAGGGGCTACTTATATTTAATGGGGAAATCAGAAGTATTCCTGCCAGCTAAATGCGCATGGAAAGAGGATTATAGAACTGCTTTTTGAGAATGCTGGAAGCTGTAGTTCCAGCACATCTGGAGGGCACCAGATTAGGGAAGCTGCCCTTAAGCGCTGCTCTGTGTCTCTTCTCACCATTAATCATCTGATACACGGGAACAATCATATTACACAAGGACCCCTACCGATAATACTCTCTGAGATACAGATATAAAATAGCCAAGGTAATCAGTAAAGGGCTGCATTACTTGGCAGACTGCTGCATATTCTGTAGCCTAAACTGCCTTCTAATAAATGTTCTCTCAACGCTATTGTGATTCCTAGCACTGTATTTGTGTATTGTTGCAAGCGCTTGCTCTGTAACCATGGAATCAATCCACATCACAGTTCTAACAGAGAGGAAAACAGCTAGCATCTCCCTACAGGTGAAAAACAAACATGCTATTATCTTAAAAATCACTGGTCTTTAATATGCAGGATGTGACCCCCTTTTGGAATGTCCAGATGTAAAGTACCAGTGGTACCACCTACATTTTTGTTGTTGTTGTTTATGGGGGATTTTTTTGGAAGGAGGGGAATATTCAAATGCAAGAAGAGCATGTATTTATTTATGTATGTACAATTCATACAGATCACAGGAACAAAACCTAAGATGAAAATATGCCAATGGTGCAGCTTGCAATGAAAGATGTCTACGGCTCCAAAACATTAACAACTACCTCAAATCACATCTTAAAATAGGGTGAATGAGCTCTGACAACCAAAGCAGAAGAAACAACTAACCAAGTAAGGGCTGTGTTGCCACCAACAAACAAAACCATTCCAATAGTAGAGAATATATGTAGCTCAGTGTTCGACTGTTGTATTCTTTGTGTTCTCTGAGTTTAGTTCTTTTCCTGTAGATGTTTCATTACCAGGCTAGGTCATATCATCAGCGCATGAGAGAGCTGTTTCTATATAGGATCTTGCCCTGCCAGTCTTGGTCGTGGTGCACTGATAATGTTACCAACCTTGGTCTGCAGAAAACAACTATGCTCAGAGATCACGAAGGACCCAAAGAATACTGTGTTCTTTTTAATATGCAGAATGGACTTTGATGCCATTCTATATATGAGTTTTCCAACAATTCTCCTAGGATACATAAAAAAAAATAGACATGCTTTGAGACTAATATGTTCATTTTATTGAGGAATGGAATTGAGTTATTTATATGGCAATGAGACATGAGATCACTATATTTGGATATTGACAATTCAATTGCAATAACCAAATCAACTTTTGGAAGCAGTCAAGTAAAGCCCACCACATCTGTAAAATATCAGGTCTGATATCTCATGTGTTACTTTGAATAAGAAGGGACAGAACAGGGCATTAATGGGTAGCAAGAAGGCAAAATCAACAGTTCAGAGGATATGGAATACAGATTCAGACAAATAATAAATGAATGTACCCATGTAGGCTGCTGATTGCAGTGCTTTGCATCAACAGAACATTTGTGATTGGGAAAATTCTGACCATTTGGGACTGTTAGCCACCTTGAATGCCTATAAGAAGAAAAGCAAAATATGAATTGAAATCATATAAATAATAACAAGTCAATGACATCTTAGAAGCTGGTTCCAGGTCCCCCATTGCTCCACAGTCGTGGCCCTACAAATGTCTTTCTATGCTTTTAACGAACATGTATTGTGTTTTTCTTTACAGTTGTTTAGCTTGTAAGCAGTATGGGGAATAGTGTTATCCTAAAAAGTGGGATAGAGATCATTAAAATCAATAAATAATGTTGTAAATGATCCAATCACTACATTAATCAGTAAACTAAACAAGATAAATGGATTTCTCAAGGCATCTCAGTCTCTCTCTTTTGACCCCACCCCCAGATGCCTCGCCACACTTATCAGGCACTTGTAGAGGTTTCCCAGCACCTTATTAGCTCTGCAAGATAAAGAAATAGATATATTTAAAGGGCAGCAGCTGTCCTATCAGAGATTCAAGTGACAGAGAAAATAATTTAATCTAATACCTTCCATTACTATATATATTGAAATGGAAAAAGAACCTCCTTGGTAGGAACAAAAGAAGTATTTCCACTGGTCTATCTAACTCAGCAATGTTTACATTCGCTGGCAACAGCTTTCCAGAATAGGATAGACCAGGGTTTGGTCCAAGATCTTTCTGCATGCAGTAAAAGTACTGCTCAAATAAACCTCAGCTCTCCTCTATAAATCTTATTGCAATAATGTTGTCAAAAGAGTGGTTACAAAGAAATACACATTTAAACAAACCCTAACAATAAAAGAGGAGTGAAACAGCCCTTGGAAGCTTATTAACTGTGGTTCTAATTTTTTAAAAGTCTATTTTTTGTTATTTGAAAGATACATATAACAATTCAAAGTATATACAGTATCTATATATTGACTAATGTGTACATGTAACTTGATTCAAATCACCTATATGTGGATTTTAACTTGAAAATGAATACAAAGTAAATGCATGCTAATATGGGCCTAAGTATGCTTTATATACGGGACATGGCCATACAGTTTGTCTACTGGAGGGTTGGAGGGAGACCTGTTTCATAGGCAGATGCAAGACATAATCACAGGCAGAATATGCAGTGCATCACTTTCAAAGGTGAAAGGAATCATTATGGCCAACCAACATAATTACCTGCCAAGGAAGGCAGAATCAGAAATGGAGCAAAGTATTTTAAATATCACTAGTTTCTTTAAAATGATTCATATATATATTATATATCAACATATGTTGACACCATTTATTTCTTCAACTGATTTTAACACATTGGTCTAGCACCGAATACCCAGCTTAAAAATAGCTGACTTTTCTTAATTTTTTACTTTCAAGAAATCAGGAAGCTACTGTCAGGAAAACATAATGATAATTTATTTCAATTACAGACCTGAAAAAACAGCCACTGTTTCTCTTTCAAGACCTGGAAATGGTAGCAGCGCTTTGAATTTTAACAGGCGACTCTAGTAATGTGGTGTTGAAGCTCATGTATTCCTCTCCTTTTGCTCCCCATTAAGAACAGTTTTAACTACCCTCATGTCTTCTTCAAAACCAGTTCAATACATTTGCTTTGCTTTCTGCTTCTTTAGGCTAATATTGGTGGGCATTTGCTAAACTCTAGTTCATATACTATAGTTGTACATTTTTTTTAAGCATACACCAACAAATATAACTTATCAAAATGTTATATCATTCAGTTTTACATCTTGGTGAGCTAGAATTGGTTGTAATTCCTTGCTGAATACAAATCAGCCCCAGGTTTGTCTCTGGGTATCCCATGAAGCAGCTCTATTGCCTTGGATCCCCTGTCACAGATCACAGAACAAGTATGACACTGCACACTGAATTCCCAGACTGTTTCCTATCCAGTCCCTGGTCAGATCAACAGTTTTAGCAAGGTGGCTGCAACATGTGCTTTCAGACATGTGATGTTTAGAGACCTCTGGACAAAGGTCCCAAAAGCAAATGTTCTCATTTACTGCCATACAGTGCTTTCCTCATCACCACCAGTTAATTTCTAAAGGCTGAGATACAAGCTTAAACTGAAGCAGCCAATCATTTTGTAAAAAGCAAGCTCCTGCAGGTCTCAGCTTCTTAGTGCTTCATGTGAAATGAGAACATGCTGCAGATAAACCTCAACAACTAAATTTGTTCTTTTACCCTTCAGGTCTGCCATGTAAAAGCAAACTGAAAGTATTTCTTTAAGTTTGTGGACTGATGTATCACCTCCAAAAAATAGTGACTCCTTGTCATCTGGATGCTTGAACTCTAGGATGTATTGCTGTGGCTCAGTTAAGAGTTTTTCTTTTCTTTGAATTAGTTTCTCATACCCAAAAGGAAATCTGGCAGAATAGCAACATCTGTGATGGGTCCCAGGGTACAGGGAACACAGGCTTTGTAACCACAAACATCTAGGTTGAATCCATTTAAAAAGAATAGATATCTAGTAACGTGGTTGGGGAAAGCCTCTGCTTCAGACCTTGACAAAGCCATTCTCAGTCTGCTAAGAGAACAAAATAACCCAAATTTCTTTCACAAGGCTGAACTGTACTGAACTGTTGCAGCCTCCTGAGAATCTATATTAATGATCCCTGACCCAGAACCCATGGATGACCTCACTCAGCATCATCTGTTTTCTTGTAAATATGCCTGAAACATGACATGTGAGGCTATAAACCTGTGCTTGGTGGCATCCTTCTTACTGGAACTTTATGCAGACTATAAAAATGCACTTCTTTGCAACTGCGCTTGGAAAGCTACTGTGGTGCCGGAAGAGGAGTTGGCTGATGATGAGCAGCCAAATTCAGTCACTCTCTGCTGACTTCATGACATACAACAACAACAACGATAATAATAATATAGTGTAATATTACAGTGTAAAAAAGTCACTGTTGGGATGTTTTCAGGCAAAACACTACTACTGCTATGAATCAAAAGATGTTATCCTGCTACTCTGTATTTTCCCTTTAGTGAATTTTTTGTGGTAAGAACAAAAGATGGAAGAAGCAGTAAGAAATCATAGAAGGGTTCCAGATGGGAGACATCGCTCTCTGGAGCATTCAACCAAAAAAAAAAAAGGGGCAAGGTATGACAGAAAGCATCATGCTTAATGAGTCTTGGCCTCAGTTCCCCCACTTGTAAAATAGGAATAGTGATCACCTGGCAAAGGATTCTTAGGAAATTAAAGACTACAAATTGTTTGTGCATTAGATGTGTATAATTAATCACACCAATAATGACTTCTAGAAGATTCTGACAAATATATTTCATGTCAAGAGTATGCACATGCCATAGCTCTGAAGAATGAGGTTCCTTCCACTACCTTAATAGAATTATGGAAGTTCAGGAAATCAGAATTTGTGCACTTATACCAGTTTGAATGTTTGCTGACTTTCAGCTGAACCCAAAAGACAATCTTCAAATAAGAGTTCAGTAAAGAAAATTGTTCTCAAGAATTGGGACCAAAATTGCACTTACCCTTCTATCGCTGGAATTATCTCTGGCCTTTAAAATATTTTGATCAGATATACATATTTTATATAATACAAAGAACTATTTTAAAAAATAAACAGAGGAATTATTACACCAGAGCCTTTATCTACTTTCCAGTGAATTCTTATAGCAATCTTCAAGAACTTTGCTTTTTTTTACAGCATACAGCCCCTGTTAATGGGTTTATATCAAATATCACAGCTGTTTTCTTATACCCAATTCTATTTTATTTATGTTTTCCTACTGCACTTCCACACGATCAGAGTTTGTCCTTTCCTATCCCTAACACTGTACACTGAAATTGACCCACAAACCATCTTCATTTCTGCCAAATGCAATAAACACCATGAGCTAATTGGTGCTCACCCTCTTTCCTGCCATCTGATCAACAGGAGAGTGCAAAAACCCTCATCTGATCAGTGTCCCGCTCTATATTAGCAGTTGTGATAGACAAAAGCCATTTTCTCCCTACTCTCAAGAAAATGGAATAAAATAACTGCTAGCACCTCCCCCTTCTCATTTATGTTTTTCAGTGCATTTATTTATAAGCATCTGTCTGGTTGTCTGCAAAACATCTGAGAAACTGATACAATGGCATATTATGTGAGGGAAGATCAATTGTAAAAAAATGTGAACAAAAGCGTTGAAATATTCCAAAGGCTTCCCAATTACCTTGCCACCATTCCTCTGTTGCACCCAAAATCCCTGTGAATTGTGAAAATGAAATGCAACTAGGCATTTTCCCCAGTAGTCGTGACCATACTTGCATCTTGCTATGGCAGCTGGACTGGGGGAGGAGAGGAGATAAGTTCTAAACAATGCATACAGGAAGAGAAGCTCTGGGAACAGGATACTGGACCTCTAAGATCTCTCTGTCTATCCTTTAGAGCTTGGCTGGTATTTCCAATAAACTGGAAAGAGTTAGAAATAAATGGACAAGAAAATATTGTGAAATAGTCAGATCCGGAAGTGATCCCAAGATGGTGAGAAGCAGTACTGTGGAACTGTCCATAGCCATGCTGTGTAATCCTTGCAAAAATCACCTAGACACACATTGTGCCTGCCTATTTAAAATGTTATGAGGTTCTAGTACTTTCTCTACTCCACACACAGTGGATAGAAGTAACTGCGGGTGGCGGAGATCTGTGCTGATCTGCCGGTTCATTCCTTACTTTCTACCCAAAGCCAGGTTAATAAGCAAATGGGATGCACAAGCTCAAGTCTTGTTAGCGATGTCACCCTATATAGAATCTCTGGGGCAAATGGGCCTGAAAGAAGCCCAGACTCTCGTTCAGTCTGAAACAAGGCCGTGATTGATTTACTCTTGGGATTCATATCTAAAAGCAGCTTTCATGTTCTATCAGTACAGTCCCACCCCACTATATGGCGTTCCATAAAGTTTGCCACCCCAATTTTGTTGCATCATGACTTCCTGAAAGCTAGTTAAATGTGTTGCATGAGCAAAAGTTGCTTTCAGACACTCAGTCTGTCCATCCTAAAGGCTAAAACAAAAACAAAGGGTATCTCAGAATCTGAGAGCCATACCTAAGGATTCTGGGGTTCCTTTTGTCTTTCTTGATTAGGAATACCTGCTAAGTATGAATGGCACAAAAGGGAGAAAGAACCTCCACATTTATTTCACCATCGGGGCTTAAAAGAGCTGAGCTGACCTGCTGTGACACAAGATTTCTTAGCTTTGGGACGCAAATAGGGCAAATGTGGCATCTTGATAATCGGAAGATGTTAGGTTTGGTTGGGGGATGTTATTTATTTCTGGATATTTTATGTATATTATAGGGGATAGTTACATTATGAATATTAGTTTGTTAACTGCTAGAAGTCCTAGCAGATTACAGTGGGTTAGAAGCTGAATGAATCGGTGGACAAATAAATAAATGGCAACAAGCCCCAATCATACTGAGACAGCAGAGATGAAGATGCAGGTTACTTTAAGCTCAGGAAGTAGAATATTTAGCTGGATGTCTTTTGGGGTATTTAAATCAGTGGCCCACCTGTGCACACTGAGGATTCTCTGTAGAGTGACACAGCTATGGGTTTAATTTCATGTAGATTCAGACTACATAAAAAAAAGGTGCATCTTCATTTTCACAAGGCAGATTTGGGACACCATATCTCATCTGCAAGCATGTTTCAACCACCTGCTTGAGCATCCACCAAGCCTTCCATCCAAGATACGTGGTGTGCCTGAGATACATCTGTCAAACAAAGGCGTAATGTTCATCCAGCTCAAAGCCATAAAATACAATCTGCCCCTGATGTACATACAATCTTGAGCACTCACCCAATCCTCGAAGTGCCGGCTCCCGTTCTGCAGCAAGTCCTCAAACTGGATAGTACAGTTCGCCACAAAATCGTCGTACCCAATGGGGGCATCGTGGAAAACAGCCATTTCAATCTTCCTGCCATTGCTAACATCAGTAACAAATTCATCGTTCCAGGCAGGGCTGTTGGTTTTCTGCTTGGTGGAGGTCTGCCCGATCCTGGAATCGTCCACATTGAGGGCAATGTATGGGTCCAGCAAAAAGGTCTGTGGCCTGGGACCCACCGCATGCCTTAGTGACCAAGGGGTGGGTTTGAGATTCACCGCTTCGCAGATTTTAATTTTCAGCATGCCATTAAAAACCACCATGGTTAGATGGCTTCACTTTTCCTTGGGATTAAGCACGCTCCGGAGCCGGGCGGGTTTCTAGGAGATCTCTCAATAAATAAGAAGGCAGGTTTGAGTGAAGTGGGGGGTGGGTAGGTGTAGGGGGCTCCTTTCTGTGGCTTTGGTTAGTTTTTCCTCTTGCGACACCCAGTGAATGCATACAGGCATACGTACATATATACACACATGTGTATATACACATGCATACAAACACACACACATATATTTAAGAGATATTGGCCTGTGTGTGTTTTTAACGGAAAAACAAAGAGGGGGGCAGAAGGGAAGGGGAGGGGGATCTCGCTCCTGCTTGCAGAAATCCGAAATGCAATCGCAGCACATTCAAAAGATCCTCGGAGCGGGGATACGGGGATGTATATATACATATATATACACACACACACACGTATATATTATTTTTCTTAAAGAAAGACTCCCCCTCCCGGTCTTCTTTCTCTCTTTAGAGCATAATCCTTGAGCAGTCCTCCGCTGAAAGCAATCCGGCGCTCGCGCTCTGCTGCTGACTTGCCTGTGCGGCGGCGGCGGCAGGAACAACAGGGGAGGGGAGGGAGGGGAGAGGAGAGGAGAGGAGAGGAGGGAGGAGGGGGAAGGGGGTCGGAAAAAAAACCAAACACCCAGGAACACCGAACCCAACACGCAGCCCTGCCCACTTCACAGCCTTCCGACTGAAGGGGAGGGGGATCGCACAGTCCGAGGAACCTTACATCCGCCTCGGCTGCTGCGGGAGCTTCCTCGCCTTCTCCGCCGCCTCCTCCTCCTCCTCCTCCAAGGCCAAGGATCCAGTGGATCGAATCCAATGCATGAGGAGAAGCTGCTCCCGATCGACCTGCTCGGGGAAGGAGGGTTGTTCTTTTTTGTTGTTTTCAAAAGATCAATTAAAAAAGACTCACGCCGGCACCGAGGTCCCAGCCCTTCCCTCCCCAAGGCCGCTGGTCTGGCTTGTGCCACGGGCTACGCTTGCCTGATGCTGGGCGAGGAACGCTACCCCAGCTGGCCCGCTCGCTCGCTCGGTGTGTGTCTGTCTCCCCAATGCAGGAAATGCGCAAAAGACGTCAGTGTGTGTATCTGTGTGTGAATAGAAAGTTTTGCCTGTTGGGGGAGCAGTACGCTTCGAGTGATCACCGGCGAGCAACAGCTACCAGCGACTAGGGAAGAGCCTTCCCCGCCGCCGCCGCCGCCGCCGCCGCTTCCCCGGATCGTGACTTGGAGCAGAGACCCCCCGCTGCCCCTTCCTCCCTGCGCAAGAACTCGGGCCGGAGCGTTTCCTCCGGCACGGCCAAAGCTGCTCGGGGGCGTCTGTGGCGAGGAGGGGCTGGGCAGTTCGCGACAGTGCTGTCCCTCTTCCGCTCCTCCACTGCCGCCGCCGCCTCTCCCCCCCTCCCCGCGCGAGGAGGCAATTTCAAAAGCGAAGTCTGCCGCGCTGGGTTATTTTGCTTCGTTAGCGCCTCACCTTTCCGCCAGAGATCGGAGTGGCGGCTCGCGAGCGCTTCAGGCTAAGGCTGCCTCCATGACGCTGCAGGTCCGGAGAGATACACAACTGGGGGCATCAGAAATCCCTTTCCCGGGGCCAACGGAGCCATCTCCAAGCTGGTGCCCTCAACTCCCAGAGACTCTGCCAGCACATCTGGAGACCACCAGGATGCGCTAAAGCCTTGAGGCCGCTGATTCAGTCGATCGGTGATTCCACCTAAGTGTAATCCGGAGCCATCATACTACTGGTGGGGGTGGCAGAATGCCAAACCAGACCGCGAATGCTGCATGATGTGGGGTCCCAGTATACCTATCTGTTTGTCAAATGCTCAGTCCATTTGCACAACAGTGGCGCATATAGTTATTTTAGATCATGCACTAAATAGTCCTGGGATGAGAAGAGAGTCATTTTCTTGCTGTGAGATTCACCAACCGAACATCAGTGTTCTGCAAGTGTGGACAAGACTGACAGTACCCTAATAGTCTAAAACTGATCTGGATGATATTAGCATTCTTTCCAAAGGCACACCCACTCTTCCTTTTATGGACACTACATGGGAATGACATATTTTTAAATATTAAAAAATTTGTTGTTCAGTCGTTAAGTCATGTCCGACTCTTCGTGACCCCATGAACCATATTGTGCCAGGCCTTCCTGTCCTTCACTGCCTCCCTGGGTTTGCTCAGTTTCATGCTCTGCTTCAGTGATGCTATCTAACCATCTCATCCTCTGCCGTCCTCTTCTCCTTTTGCCTTCAATCTTTCCCAGCATCAGGGCCTTTTCCAAAGAGTCCTCTCTTCACATTAGGTGACCAAAGTATCTGAGCTTGAGCTTCATTATCAATCCTTCCAATGAGCAATCAGGGTTGATTTCCTTTCAGATTGACTGGTTTGACCTCCTAGCAGTCCAGGGGACTCTTAAGAGTCTTCTCCAGCACCACAGTTCAAAGGCATCAATTCTTTGGCACTCAGCCTTCTTTATGGTTCAGCTCTCACAGCCATACATTACTACTGGAAAAACCATAGCTTCAACTATGCGGATCTTTGTCGGCAAGGTGACGTCTCTGCTTTTTAATATGCTATCTAGGTTTGCCATAGCTTTCCTCCCAAGGAGCATCTTTTAATTTCATGGCTGCAGTCTCCATCTGCAGTGATCTTGGAGCCCAAATAAATGAAGTCTGTTACTGCTTCCATTTCTACCCCTTCTATTTGCCAGGAATTGATGGGTCCAGATGCCATGATCTTAGTTTTTTAACGTTGAGTTTCAAGCCAGCTTTCACACTCTCCTCTTTCACCCTCATCAAGAGGCTCTTTAGTTCTTCTTCGCTTTCTGCCATTAGGGTGGTATCATCTGCATATCTGAGATTGTTGATGTTTCTCCCTGCAATCTTAATTCCGGCTTGTGATTCTTCCAGCCTGGCATTTCTCATGATGTACTCTGCATATAGGTTAAATAAGCAGGGTGACAGTATACAGCCTTGTCGTACTCCTTTCCCTATTTTGAACCAATCGGTTGTTCCATGACCGGTTCTAACTGTTGCTTCTTGGCCCGCATACAGATTTCTCAGGAGACAGGTAAGGTGGTCTGGTATCCCCATCTCTTTAAGAATTTGCTACAGTTTGTTGTGATCCACACAATCAAAGGCTTTTGCATAGTCAATGAAGCAGAAGTAGATGCTTTTCTGGAACTCTCGTGCTTTCTCCATGATCCAGCGAATGTTGGCAATTTGATCTCTAGTTCCTCTGCCTCTTCGAAACCCAGCTTGTACATCCGGTAGTTCTCGGTTCACATACTGCTGAAGCCTAGCTTGTAGGATTTAGAGCATAACCTTGCTAGCATGTGAAATGAGTGCAATTGTGTGATAGTTTGAGCATTCTTTGGCATCGCCCTTCTTTGGAATTGGAACGTAAACTGACCTTTTCCAATCCCGTGGCCACTGTTGCGTTTTCCAAACTTGCTGGAATATTGAGTGCAGCACTTTAACAGCATCATCTTTTAGTATTTTAAATAACTCAGCTGGAATATTGTCATCTCCACTAGCTTTGTTGTTAGTAATGCTTCCTAAGGCCCACTTGACTTCACTCTCTAGGATGTCTGGCTCAGGGTCAGTGACCGCACCAGCATGGACATCAGGGACATTAAGATCTTTCTTGTATAGTTCTTCTGTGTATTCTTGCCACCTCTTCTTAATCTCTTCTGCTTCTATTAGGTCCCTGCCTTTTTTGTCCTTTATCGTGCCCATCTTTGCACTAAACGTTCCTTTGATATCTTCAATTTTCTTGAAGAGATCTCTAGTCTTCCCCATTCTATTGTTTTCTTCCATTTCTTTGCATTGTTCATTTAAGAAGGCCTTCTTATCTCTCCTTGCTATTCTCTGGAAATCTGCATTCAGTTGCTTATATCTTTCCCTTTCACCCTTGCTTTTCACATTCCTTCTTTCCACAGGTATTTGTAAAGCCTCATCAGGCAGCCATTTTGCTTTCTTGCATTTCTTTTTCTTTGGGATGGTTTTAGTTGCTGCCTCCTGAACAATTTTGCGGACCTCCGTCCATAGTTCTTCAGGAACTCTGTCTACCAAATCTAATCCTCTAAATCTATTCATCACCTTCACTGTGTACTCACAAGGAATATGATCTAAGTCATCGTGTGATGTTGAATGGTTTGCCTTGGATTCGCACTGAGACATTGCAATAATATAAAGATATTAAAAAATATAATGTAAAAATATTAAACCTCCTTTGCTTGACTATGTATGTACAATATATATTCATGGTAAGTAAGAGTAATGGGCTGTGGGCCTTGGGCCTGGCCCCAACAGCAAGCTTTACCGGTGTCATTACTCCCAGGCACTCACTAAACCTGAACATAGTTTAAATAATACCATGCATCACGAATGATTAAGATGTGACCCAAGCTGCATTGGGAGCCACAGTGAGGTTTCTGGCCTTATGTACGATAAGCACCATGCTAGTTCCTGATACAGTATATAAAGATACCTTGGAAAAAATATAAGCTCTTTATGCTAGCACTTTCCTTCCCATGTGCTTTTTTGTATGTATTTTCCCCATATATGTATTGACATTGCCCCATTTCTCATGACTCAGTGGAGCTTTCATACTACAGGTAGTCCTTGACTTACAACCATTTGAAATTATGACAGTGCTGAAAAAAGTTACTTATGACCAGTCCTTATACTTATGACCATTGCAATGTCCCCATGGTCACATGATCAAAATTCGGGCGCTTGGCAACTGGCATATATTTACAATGGTTGCAGCATCCCGGGGTCACGTGATCGCCATTTGCAACCTTCCCAGAGGGGTTCCGGCAAGCAAAGTCAATGGGGGAAGACAGATTCACTTAACGACCATGTGATTCGCTTAACGACTGTGGCAAAAAAGGTCATAAAATCAGGTGCAACTCACTTAAAACCACATTGCTTAGCAACAGAAGTTCCGGTTCCAATTGTGGTCGTAAGTTGAGGACTACCTGTAGAAGTAAAACAATGCACATAATAATGACAATGTAAAGTTGATAAAAACTGGGCTATAGAATGTACAAATTGTAGAATGTGCAAAACAAAGGATAATTGTATTCCAGTTCATCTATTTGTGCAGGAAGTTCAGATAAATGGTTCCATATTACTGTATGAACTAAACCAGTTTTGCTGCTCATCCCTAGACTTCCTGGTTGGCTTGGAAAGCTAAGCCTAGTTAGTCCTTGGATAGGAAACCCCTAGAGCAGTGTTTCTCAACTGCGGCAACTTTAAGATATATGGACTTCAACTCCCATGGACTTTAACTCCCATAATTCCCAGCCAGCTCTAGAGAACACTGTTTTCTAGACAGCAGCTCTAGAGAAACACTGCTCTAGAGAATAGCTGAACTCTAAACTGGGAAGTCAAAAACTTCCCAGAAGAAGATAATGACAAGCTTCTTCCATACTGTTGCCAAGAAAATTATATGGACATATCCATGGGGTCACCAGGAGGAGTTGAACTCAATTTCAAGATTTTACCTTTACTTTAGACTTCATTCCAGAGTCCGAGGGAAGAGTACAACTTGCCATCACAGCAACCTAACTGGAATGTCTTCATTTTCCCCCCACATTTCATCTGAAAACCCACCAAATGCAGACTTTGGAGTTTTTGCCCCTCCCTCCTGCTATTTTGATCATACCATATATTCAATCAAGATGTAAAAGTCTGCATGCTTTGGCCTAATACTGTAATAGGAATTTGGTACAATCATATTGGTGGTGGTGGGTTATTACAGCTTTGCTGTTTGAAGTAGACAGTTTCAGAATCAGTATGTACATCCCCCTCTGCCTCCCTTGGGATAGGCTATGCATGTGGAAACACCAGAATTGCCACCACTCCATTACAAGTACCATCTAGTCCAGTGTTTCCCAACCTCAGCAACTTTAAGATGGGTGGACTTCAACTCCCAGAATTCCTCAGCCAGCATGAGAGTTGAAGTCTACCCATCTTAAAGTTGCTGAGGTTAAGAAACACTGATCTAGTCTACAACATGCATATAAAATCAGATAGTTATGAAGTCTATGTGAGTATGCATGCACATATACTCTACACACACTTTTTAATATAATCTTTCCAGATTTTTCAGGAATGGAATGTCTAAATGACATTATATAATGGAAAATGGGCAGAACTCTGAGCTATCCCCAGCCAAAACAAACACAAAGAAAGGGAAATCATTTGGTGAAATAAGAACATAATATGCTAATTTAATTCATGCTTTGCCTTAGATGGAGGTGCAAAATACAACATAGAGAATGAAACAAAGAACGTCTTGAAATATTGTAGTAAACTCAGCCCCACAGAAGCTTTGTTCTTCTCACTGTGCAATAATGTCTAAAGGAAAACTTGCATAAGATGTAGCAATAATTTGATAGATGTTTATCTTGAAGTAGATGCCATTTAGTTTAATTGTAAGCATGCATACGACTACAACTCAAGTGTATCACTTACATTATTTTAATATGTGGCTTGGGAAAGGTTAAATAATTTTGTTTACTTCAATTGATCATGTATATTATATATAGTCTTCATTTCTGTTTTAAGTAATCAAATTTGCTTACCATATATACTGCTATACCATACATTAGAAAAAGAAAATTGCAGGGAATTATCATCATCCCACCCACCCACCCACCCCCAGTAAACTTCTCTAACTAAGGGAAAGTAAGATACTGTAATGGGTTGGGATTTCACACATGCTCACTTATTCAGAGCAGCATCAGATGCCCCAGACGTGACTCCCAGCTACATGATTATTAGAGGAGGCAGACCTTTGGCTTGGCTGTCACTGAAAGAGCTTCCTCAGCTCCCCCACTCAGTGCCTGGGAAGTGAACAGGAAGCCAAAGGAAAACCTGGCTCCCCATCTGGATCCAAGACAAGGAGCATGAACCACTCTCTCCTGGGAGAGATGTTTGGAAGGGAGGAGGAGACAGTGCTAGCCCACAAAACAATGCAACAGGATGACCTGGAGTTTCCATTATTTTTTTCCCAATGTTCAGCTGTGACACTGGCAAGCCAACATAGTTACAGTCAGAAGACACTTAGGCATTACAATAAAATATTACTTTCACGTCAAATTATTTTTAATCGATTGGTCAGATTACTTCAGAGGTTTTCAACTTCCTTCTCTTCTTTTCCTGTGGATGCTGGAAAATTGTTAGGCATCACAGCAGATCACATAACAAACTTAGAAAACAAAACAAAGGCTTTTTATGTATTTCAGTAGCATTTTCCCCCTCAGTGCCAAAATAATTGTCAAAGACAGCATCTTGTTATGGAAATGACTAATTCTAGGCAAGGCCACTGGGAAGGGCCCCTTTAACTGAGACATTTTCTGTAAAACTCCTAGTGAATTGAGAACCTGTGTTATGAATAGATATAGAAAATTTATTCCTGATTTGGAAAAAAAGAGGGAGAGGATTAGGGATGAAACAATGGTCCACTGAACTGGCATCATATTATGAAAGTTATAGCCTTTAGTCAATCGTCTTATTATTGTTCCTTTTGACATTCCAGCATCACATTATGAAAACTTGGCCTCTCCTCTGGATTATTTGGTCCAGCCTTACTCAAAAGTATCAGAAAAATAAAGCGAGACCAAATAAAATATTCTCAATATTCCCAGCAATGTTTCTATGAACAACCCATGAGGACCTTTGATTAAATGGAGTTTTAAAAAATGTAATGGCTAAAATTGGGCGGATGTAATTTTTAAAAACTGTTTAATACACAGACACACTGTGTATTAAAGACACACTGAACACTATCTTAGAAACAGCATACCTTAATGTTGTTTTACAAATATGCTAATATGTGGGGTGGTACCTATTGTGTGATATGTGTATTGTTACATTTACTAACCTTCCCCAACCTGGTCCTTGCATGTGTTAGACAGGACTTCAGACAGTTCCTGTAATTTCCAACTATCTGAACCTCTGACTGTTGGTTTCTATTGGTGAAAACTGAAGGCCAACTCAGGTTGAGGTAGCAGGCTGGGGAAAGAAAGTCCATTATTAGTGGATTCCTGGTGCAATTTATGGCAAGTATTATGTAGCTAAAACGTGAGAAGCAAGAAAGCAGTATTATCATGCTCAGGGATACCCAACATGTTCAGAAACACAATCTTTAGGCTAAGTGGGAGCATCATCTACTGGGTATCAAAGTGCTGTGTGTTTTGGGCTGGGGAACTAGCAGGGGAAGGAAAAAGAATGCAAAGGAATAGGCACTGTTGGCCTGAATACTGAATGAAAGCACCCCAAACTGAAATCTGTTGTTGCAGGTCCCATTGGGCTAAACAAGGAACATACACCTTACTCATAATTATTGTATTTACCCACATGACATGCACATTTGATAAATGCATGTGAGTCACAGTTTAAGATTTTCCTCTCTAGGGACAGTTTTATGTCTCTAATGGCGTAGTGTTCTCTGCTGCGAGTCACATTATGGAAACATGAACAACCAGTGCTTTAGATGCCACTCAGTGTATTACTGATAATCTCTCAAATATGCATCATACACTGATGAGACTAGATGACGAGTTAGACCACTGGTCTGTCTAACTGAACACTTTATTTAAGAGTGACCGGACAATTGTCTCATTAGCATGATAAAATTATCCCTCCAATATCTGGTTAGAAAATGAATACTGGTTGATATGTGGAGATCCATCCATTTTAGCCATTACGGCAAATAGATCTATCAGGAACTGATTTGTTGCTAAAATGTTGTCCAAATGCTTTTAATGTAAGAAACTGCCTTATAATAAATCACATGGTTGGTCCCTCAAGCCATGTGTGGTCAACTCGGACTGGCAGTAACTTCCCAGACAGCCAGAGATATTTCATAGCTCTTGCTACTTATCCCTTCTAAGCAGAGAGAGATGAGGATTTAAATGGGATACTGTCTCCGTTCTATAAACATACTAATCACTGAATTACTGATTCTTGGCGCTGAAGCTGTGGTCTTGCCAAATCCTCTCAGATGTACAGAATGAGTGAATGCACACATAGCTGGAATGCATCTGTCTCAGTATGATCAAAAATAGTCTGATTTGTCCACTTTTACACAACTGAAATATGTTTTAAGCACCAGTTAAAGCCTGATCCCACTGCTGAGGCTTTCACTGTGTGAGTGCCAAATGACAGTGTTTTAATTTGGGCTAATGATGGCTGCTATGCAGGTGTGGGGGTGAGTCTTCCTTTCCTTTGTTGTTCCTTTGTTTTCAGATATTTAAATACATTAATTACTGGAATTTTTATACTGCTATGCTATTTTTATTGTTTTATTTTCTTGAACACTGCTTTGTCTTTGACATGGAAAGCAGCAAATATATAGCTTAAATAGACAGACAGAAACTTTATTTCAGTCATTGACCAATAAAAGTACATTCTATAAAACAAAGCAAAATGATCCCCTGACGTCAATAACTGTTAGCAACCGTTTGTGAGTGAAGCTTACACATAATATAGCAGAATGTTGCTACTTTTAGGGAAATACATTTATCTTGGTGGTTTAACAGGTAATGCAAATAAAAATTATCAGAGTGCCCTGGAAATTTAAATAAAAGGGTGGCTTAAATAGAGAACGGTAATAAAAGAATCTTCTCTTGCTTGCCTGTTTTGAGATGCTGCCAACGGTTGAGCTTTCTAAAAGTATGACATTAGAGTCAGAGCAATCTATTCTTTTGTATGCGTAAAGGCTAATAGCTACACATCAAAGAAGAAATGGCTACAAGTTTTATTAGGACAGGGATACATTGTTGGGGTAAACAGCAGTTGCCAAACCTGTCTCTGTTGTGCAGCTATTATAAGCATAGACCCTCCGGTAATTTTAGAAAGGGGAAAAGGGGCTTAATAAACAGCTAATAAAGATAGACAACCTTCCTACCAATATGAACTAGATGTAGATAATTCACATAAGAGTTTCAGGTCCATTGTTTTCCTTGTGGGCCAACTCATTTCACTCTCTCTTCTTCTTACTTAGTAGAACTATACATTTTTTATCTGTATCAAGGGGACCCTCTTCCTGTCTTAATGTGTTTGCTAAGAAGAGAAAGAGATGACAAAACCTTTACCTGATTTCAGTGTAGTCGGCAGCACAACCATATAAAAATAACAATTTTAGTCCAAGGGCTATAGTTTGGTGGTGGAACTGATGCCTCGCATAGACATGCTTCAACTTCAATTCCTGAAATCTTTGTTTAAAGTAGAGATTACTGGGTTAGACAGATGACTATACAGCTGAATTTAGGAAAGATGACTTCATACATTCATTTGCCATAGAGGAAATAAAATCAAACCTGCCAACCCTCTGTGACTATTTCATTTCTTGGGAAGATTATGCTATTTCTTCCTACCTTTAATGCAGAAAATTGCAAACTCAGTTAAAATCATAATAGATTTGCAAGAATTCAAGTAGGAACAGGCAACTGTATTTAAACTCTGATTTAGAGAGATTGGCTTTTACTGTTTGCTCTTCATATCCTATGCTTGGCTTGCACTTTTCTTCACCTTCTGTAACAGTAAAGCCTAAGCAAAGTGTCACAGCAGGAGACAAGAGTTACCTTGAGCCAGGCCCCAACCTTTTGCCCGGCCTGTAAATCCAAACGAGCTGTGAGTGGAGGAACAGCATCCCCTAGTGGAGGGAGTATACAAATATCCAACCTCAATCCAACGTTGTGGACGTTTTCATCGATTGTGGCATGCAGCCATGATCACAGATTTTGCATTCTGGAATGCCTCCCAATGACTGACTGCATGTGATTCTTCATTCACACCCACAGAAGTCTTTTCATTTATATTTTTAAACCATCTTTCTACCAAAGTGAATGAGGCTGTACATACATAATCCCCCCTAAAATATTTTTTTAAACCACCAGTAAAATCCGAAGTATTAAAACAGACCAACTAAAAGCAGTTTCAAAGGCAAAAGTAAAAGATGTGTCATGCTGTTTTTTTCTAAAATACAGGAAAATTCAGAGAAGTCTTAACTGTAAGTGGAATGCATTCTGAAGTTTGCAGGGAAACAGAAACTGAGCCTTTTGCAGGCCTTTTCTGAAGTCTTAGCTGTCATTGACAATGTGATTAATAAATTGTTTTTGTAGGAAATCTCCCTGCAAATAAGCAGTCAGCTCCTACATAAGGGAACTGACTGCTTATTTGCAGGGAGATTCTCAACCTATACTGAGCCTGTCCTTTGCAGAAAGGAAACAGAATGTGCGTGAACCATCTCATGACTGACAGGGAAGTTTCAGCCAGAAAATGCTGACAATCAGCTCAAAACAAATGAGATATGGGTGATGCTTAATATCACATTATTATATTACTTAGATACAATTGGCCAAATCCTTGTTTACAGATTTCTGACTGTATCTTCAATTTCCACTACAAAATTGCATAGTTACTTTCAAGACTTAGAGAAGTATCTTTAGCCTGAAATAGGTTGGTATTCAACTCGTTCATTTTAGATTTTAGATTAGATTTTTTAAAGATTTTTTTTAATCCCACTTTTCTTATTTTTCTAAATAACTCAAGGCACAAACATACCTAATACTCCCTCCCCTCCTATTTTCCCTACAATAACCCTGTGAGGTGAGCTGGGCTGAGAGAGAGTGACTGGCCCAAAGATACCCAGCCGGCTTTGTGAGTTCTAGTCCCGCCTTAGGCATGAAAGTCGGCTTTCTAGCCTGGTGCCTGAAGTGCTATTTTCCTCTTTACTACAACAGAAGCCCCATCTGTAGGATGCAACCCTTCATCTGAGTCCTTATAGAAAGAGAACTCCTTTCTTAGGCGCATTGCAAGAATCGTTCAGTGACAGTCAACCTATCCATCTTTTAGCAGCCTTGCACTTTTGCCTTTCACCACAGTCTGACTTTTTAAGATAAAAGGACTAAGGATTAGACAGAATGGAGGTCCACAGCTAGAAAGATACCTCTAGGTAGGTCTTTTCTCTTGTTTTTGCCATTATAATCAATTTTACCATTGCTAATAAGGTTACATGAAATGCTACCAGATGTAGATCTTAATTTATAGGCAGACTATCTTTAAGATCAGTATTCCCAGACTAAAAAATGCTACCGGTATTTTGAACCGGGCCATGAAATATTTATTTCTTTATTTAATGTGCATGATGTTTCTAGCTGCAACTGACATTTGCACATTTTAATAACTAGAAGTTCCTAAGTGCTGAAAACAATGATAAACTTGTTTCCTACTTTGTGCTGTTCTCACCCACAATTTATCTATTGAATCATTTTTAAGATCAGTGGTACAACTACTGTATTCCAGACTTAATATGTTTCTCATTTTATGCATTTATTTTTATTTAATTGATTTATTATACTGTATTTATCGGCATATAACACACACAGGCGTATAACACACACCTTAATTTTAAGAAGGAAGTTTGAGTAAAAAAATTTAAATTTAAAATAAATGACTTGGAAGCAAAATAAACAGAGCTCTGAACTTTTTGTTTATTAATATTTATACCACTTATAAGGTAAATACATAATATGAAAGAAAAGCACCTCTTTGAATGAAGAGAGCTCAGGCGATAGCGTAAGCAGTGGGCAACAGTGGTTTTTGCTCGCTCGCCCGCCTGCCGCTCACCTCCTGCTCTGTGGCCCGGTTCCGAACAGGCCACAGACCAGTACTGTTCCATGGCCCGGGGGTTGTGGACCCCTATGCTAAACACTTTTGTCTTGATTCCATTAGGGATATTGGTAGTTTTAAGAAACTGAAACAAGTAGTGTTTCACATCACCCGTGAGGTCTGGCACTCAGTGCGTCAGAGCAAAACACTGGTGCTTTGCTCTGACTCTGTGATGGAATGGTGTTATGAAGGCCACACTCAGGGAGATAAGCATTTCCTTAGCTCTCAACAGGAGCATGGGGAAGTTTAAGAAGATGAGACTGGCACCACCCTAAGGAATTCATGGTGTTGTGGCTTGCTGGCTTGGGAACTTAGGTTCAATCTGGAGAGATTTCTGTCTTGAGGTGGAAGCTAATAAACGCAACAGAACTGTATTTGCACTGTCTCGTGGAGTTCTTTGGGCTGAACCTGACAGACTCATTACTACACACCAGAACTCTGCAAAGAGAGGAGGGAAGCTCATGGTACTTTAGTGACATCACTCGTGTGGTCTGGCATGTAGTAATGAGCCAGAGCAAAGTGCTGGTGCTTTGCTCTGACACACTGAGTGCCGGACCGCGCGGGTGATGTTACTAAAGACTGCAAACAGAGGCATGGTTTAAGTGCCATCAATCAGAGGAGGAGGTGGGAAGCGCACGGTTGCAGCCCTTGTTACAACCCCGGCTGAAATGAAGCTCCACTATCCCAGCCCTGCCGCTTGAGTATCAGCATGTAACAGGCAGCTAGGATTTCAGCCCCAAATTTTAGAGAAAAAAGTGCGTGTTATATGCCAATAAATAAGGTATTTATATTTCACCTTTTATACAGAGGCTCATTGCAGTGCCCATGAGGCTCCCTTCTCCTTCTTTCCTCACAACTACACCCTGTGAGGAAAACTGCACTGAGAGAAAATGTCTGAGCCAAAGCCACCCTGTGAGGTTCCATGGCTGAGGATGGACTAGAGACCAAATGACTTATTTGCAAATGGGCACATTTTGTTGCAGAAATAAGATAAAATATTATTAAAGTGAAATAGCAAAATGAACGTCCATGGTTATGTACTATATGTATACCACAATGTTTAAATCCTGACCTTCTTTCTCCAGTCCTTTTGTAACAGATTGCTTGCACTTCATTTCTCACACTGGCCAGGTCATTGTACTTGGACCATGTTCACAAAATAGTCTTTATTCCCTACCTCACCAACTCTAGCCCTTACAGCTGCTTTGAAAGCTGCCCCCAGTTACCCAAGCATGCATGGACAATCAAGACTTCTGTTGGAACTATTTTAGCCTTTTAAAAAGTTTTAAACAGGGTTTAAAAGCATCTATGAAATTTACTGACGGCTGAGTTGGGCTGCCATTACAAAATGCACCCATCAGAAAAAAAATTTCCCAGGTTGCAACTAAATATTGCTTTGGGATTGTTGGAACATGATAGAGGGCTTCTAAAGGAAATTACTATTACAGTAGGCCACCCTACTGTATAGTACGTAGCAGTTCTTTTAACAATGCTGCTGTGTTCTGGACATCTCGAAAACAACTGCATGCAGAATGAACTCCAACAATCAAAATGTGATATAATTAACCCAACTCATTTTGGCCAAAATTGCATTCAATCTTATTAAATAATGCCTCTGTTCCAGTCCTAAGTGCACTATATTCATTCCAGTGCAAATGTTTATTGATTGGGCCATCCCATATACATATACAAACACTATTATACTATACATTTAATAACCTCTCACAAACATGCTGGCAGAATCTCAGTTCCAACAAGGAATTAAACTGGTTTTGCATAATATTAGAACAGATTTCTACTGCAAAGCACTGCCAGAAGTTGATGACACATACAGCTATTTTGGAGGTGTACACAAGCCTTCCATCATACATTTTAACAAAAAATAAAAATAGCTAGACCATTTATATTTACAATTTAGGTTATTTATATTCACACACTGTCTTTGCATACTTACAGAAAGATCATGGATATATTTTTGTTCAACACAAAGATTATATTAGGATAATTTTTACAGTTGCTCCTAAAACGTTAGATTTGCCTACTCCTAAAACTTTACAGCAGCTGCTTGATTTTCATAAATCAGTAGTTATGGGTTGTTATTTCTTCACAGCACTGAAAATATGAAAATATTTTTAGATTACTTATTAAGAACGTAAGTACAGAATCTGATAAAAAAAAATCTTGGCAATCCTATTAGTGGTCTACATATGATCAATTGTTGAGCTCACATACTATTATTTAATGACTAAGTCATGGTTTGTATTTATCAATGGCTTGTTGAACATTCCATTCTAATACAACTGAAACTTATGTCTTAGGACCTTTCTTAACTTCCATTAGCCATTATACAAACTTGACAACATCTTTTTTTTGCCATGGCCTCTGAAGTTGCCTTCATCTTATGCCCAGTCCATGAATGAGACAGCCAACTTATTCCTAGATGTACTGATGTTAAAACAGTTTTTCTCTTCCCCTGCCTCCCACTCCACCCCAAGTCTTCTGTGCTGTCTCATTGTGGCAGTGGGGAGGGGGGGGGGTTCCTGGGATGGATGAACAAAGAATGCTGGGGGTGTACACCAAGAATATATATTCCCAGCAGGTTCACCCATGGCATGAAGGTCACCTCAGCTCCCTAGCTAAAGTAAGAGGCATCTGTTTTGGATAGCAGTGATATAGGAAGATACCAGAGGCAGATGATCACTTTTGTGACAATGGCAAAGGCATCAATTCATATTGTGCAGGAGAAAGTGATGGTAAACCACTCCTGTTCTTTTACCAAGAAAACCACATGGATAGAAAATATAAAATGATTAATGATATAGTGTTAGATGATGGATCCCTCAGGTCTGATGGCACTTAGCATGCTACTGAGGAAGAGCTGAGGATCTTTTAGAGTACTAATTATGTTTATGGCATGGCTAGATAAAGCCTTTGGGATGTCTAGTTGCTGATGCTGCCAGTGCTATAAAGGAAAAGAAAATCTGGAGCTGCAGAGGCAGAATTACAATGGGAACATCAAATGTAAGAAGCATGAACACAGGAAACCTCAACACAGTGAAAGATGAAATGAAACAACTACAGATCAACGTCTTAGGCATTAATGAATTGAGGTGGACTGGGATTGGACACTTTCTGTCAGACGGTCACATGGTTTACTACTCAGGACATGATAAATAGAGAAAGAATAGTGCTGCTTTTATATTTAGGAAGGATATAGCAAGAACAGTACTTGGCTACAATGCAATCAATGACCAAATAATATCAATTAGACTTCATGGACAACCCTTTAATATGATGATTATCCATGTTTATGCTCCAGCTGATGCAGAAGAAGAGGAGGTTTATAAGTTTTATGATCAAGTTAAATCTAAAACCAAGAGAACATGCAAGCAAGATGGGCTGCTTGGGATTGGAGATTGGAATGCCAAAGTTGGAAATACTAAAGAGGAAAATATAGTTGCTTATATGGCTTAGGAAACCAAAAGGAAGCAGGAGAACAACTTACTAATTTCTGCCACTCCAAAGATTTCTTCATAGCTAACACTGTCTTCAAACAACAGAACAATGCTTGTATACATGGACATCACCAGATGGAGTATATAGAAATCAAATTGACTATATTATTGCTAAAAGGAAATGGAGGAGCTCAATTATAATATCAAAGACATAGCCAGGTGCTGACTGTAGAACAGATCACGAACCTCTCATGTGGAAGTTCCAAGTTAAGCTAAAGAAGAAGGAAAAAACCAACCAGCTTCCAGATTATGATATTGAGCATATAGTCATTTTTAAGGAGAACTTCAGGAATCGCTTTGAAGTCCTGAATCTCATTGATAGAGAATCAGAAGAATGAATTTAAAGACGTTGTTAAGAATGAATGTGAAAAGAGACTGCCAAAGATCAAGAAACAAAAGAAAGCAAATTGAATGTCAGAACAAACAGTGGAAATTGTCAAGAGAAGAGACACCAAAGACGAAAAAGACAAGAATCTCAGGAAGGAACTTAACAAAGAGTTTCAAGAGCTGTTAGAAGAGATAAGAAGCAGTATTACAACAACATCTGTAAAGACGTTGAAGATGGAAACAGACAAAAGAAAAAAACAAAGAAAGTCTTCCAAAAAGAGACCTCTGAACTCAGAAGGCGATTCCAACCTTGAATTGGTACGCTAAAGGACACCAATGGACAGATAGTAACTGATTCAAAGGAGATCAATGGAAGATGGAAGGAGTATACTGAAATACTGTACAGTAGAGATGTCAATATTGAAGATACCTCAGAAGATACAACCTACTTACAAGAACCTCTACTACTATAAGATGAAGTTAGATCAGCACTCCAGTCATTACAGAATTGGAAGGCTACAGGAATTGATGGAATACCCACAGAAATATGGCAAGCAACAGAAGAAGATTCAGTAAAGGTTCTAACCAAGTTATGCCAGCAAATCTGGAGAAAAATAGTGGCCAACACCAATAAAGCTAAAAATAGAAAAACCTTATGCCACAGCCACACTTCTCTGATGCACCCGCATTCTCCCCACCCTGACCTCACCCTATCCCAATGCCTGGGGGAAGAGCCAAGTTGTAAGTGCTCTCCAGGAGGATGGAATGGTAGGGGCCTGTCAGATCTCAGGGGAGAGGGTGTTCTTTCTGCAACAGAAAAGGCGCACTTTGGAGGACCCACAAGAGGGCAATGTTTAAGGGAAGGGATCTGGATTGTGCCCACCCTATCCACATTGGTGTGATGGACAGATGTCCTCAAGGAGACACTTAACAAAAAACTTAACAGGGTGTGCAAACTATCATACAATATCCTTAATTTCACATGCTAGTAAAATAATGCTTAGGATCATTAGGCTTAGGCTTTAGAAAAGGCCAAGGAACATGAGACATCATTGCCAATGCACACTGGATAATTGAGAAAGCCAAATAATACCAAAAAGAAGTTACTATGTGCTTCATTGATTATAGAAAACCCTTGGATTGTGTAAATCATGTCAAGCTGTAGAATATGCTTAGAAAAATGTGAATCCCAAAACATCTCATCGTCCTCATGTGAAACAACTCAGGAACCACAGTATGGCTAGAACATGGTGAAACAGATTGGCTCCAGGTTGGCAAAGAAGTGCATCAAGGTTGTTTATTCTCATCTTATTTATTCAGCCTATATGCTAAACATGTATTTTGGGAATCTAGATTGGGAGAAGATGAGTGTGGTTTTAAAATTTATGGAAAAATGGAACCTTACTGGAACGGGAGACCATAAAAGTTTAATTTTTATATATAATTTTATTAAAGATTTTTTTAAAAAAGAAGATAAAAACTAATACAAACTAATATATAGTGAGAAAAAGAAGAAGCTAAAAGTGCAAGATAATAGTGAACTTAAAAAGAAGACTCAAGAGAAAACACAAGCTATTTTGGATGAAATAAAGTGAAAAGAGGAATTAAAGAATTGTCCAGAGAAGTTAAGTATTTCTCAACAAATTAAGCTTTTACAATGACAATTATCTATGAGAAATGGAAATAAAAATTAATTATGTAAAGGAAAAAAATGAGTTTGCAAATAAAGCAGGGAAGTGGCTAGCATATAAAATATGAAAAGAAAAAGAAAAGAAAATGATATTGAAATTACAAGAGGGAGATACTGTATTAATGGACAATGCGGCCATACAAAAAGCATTCCATCAATATTATTCCAATTCATATAAAGGAGGTGACATCTCACTAGAGAAAATAGATGAATATCTAAAGAAACAGAATTTACCAACGATTACAAAGGATGGAGACAGATTATGAATGGACCTATAACAATAAGGGAAGTTTCTGAAGCTATAAAAAAGATTAAATTAGGAAAGGTGCCTGGACCAGAGGGATTATCAGGTTCTTATTACAAATGTTTTGAGGATAAACTTTTACAACCTTTACAAAACACAATGAAGTCTATTCTACAGGAGGAAAAATGCCAGAGAGTTGGAAAGAGGCCAATATAGCACCAATACCTAAAGAGGGACAAGATTTAACTTTAACAAGAAACTATAGACTGATATCATTATTGAATAATGACTACAAGTTGTTCACAACTACTTTACCTGATAGACTGAAATTAATTTTGCAAAAATTTATTCAAGAGGATTAATGTGAGTTTTTACCTAAAAGACCGTTAAAATAAAACGTTAGAAATGTGTTGGGCATTTTGGAATTCTTGGAGCAACATAATGAAAAATAAACCACACTGATTTTCTTAGATGCAGAGAAGGCCTTTGACAGTTTGAACTGGGCTTTCTTGTTTAAGATTATGGAAGATATGAATTTTGGAGAGATAAAATGGGTAAGATCAATTTATACCTCATAGAAAGCACAAATAATCGTTAATGGAGACCCAACATGTGAGATACAAAAAGGAACAAGATAGGGACGCCCACTGTCCCCCATCTTGTTTATTTTGGTTCTTGAAACATTGAATAGAGATATAAGACAAATGAGAGGATTGTGGGAGTAAAGATTAAAATAGAGACTTGTAAGTTAAGGGCTTTTGCAGATGACTTGGTGTTGATTTTGGAAGATTCTTTAAAGGAAATTGAAATATTAATGGGCAAATTAAAAGAATTTGGCACATAGGCAGGTTTTATGATTAATAAACAGAAGATGAAGATGTTAACAAAAAATATGAAAACAGAAGATCAAACAGAATTAATGAATAAAATGGATTTTAAGATTGAGAAGGCAAAATATCTGGATATCACTATGACAAATATCAATTGTAAGTTATTTCAAAATAATTATGTTAAGACATGGGATAAATTTTAAAAAGATATGTTAAGATGGGAGAAACTACAACTGTTATTGCTGGGGAAAATTTCTGTGATAAAAATTACTGTTTTGCCTAGAATGATATTTTTGTTTCAGACAATACCTGTTTTGACAACTGATGCACCATTTAAACAGTGGCAGAAGGATATATCTAAATTTGTGTGGCAAGGGAAAAAACCTGAGTTAAATACAAGGTGTTACAAGATGCAAAGGAAAGAGGAATATTGGGTTTACCTGGCTTGATTGTTTAATGTGAATTTTAAAAAACATTATGTTAGATGTGCCATACTGAGCATATGGAATGAATACAAGTCTAAGTTGTGCTCGAAAACACCTTTGCGGTTCTCAGCACAAGAAGCATTTTATACATGAGAAATAGTAGGCACACACAAAGGGCTAACTTATTGTGACATACTAGATTTTTGTCAAGAAGAATGTAAAATAAAATCAAGAGAAGAACTTGTGGCAGAGGGATATAGTTGTCAATAGTTCTCTTATTTATAACTATTAAAAAGATTTAAAGCAGACAAAAGAATTTATGGTTTGAACACTGCAAGACTGAGTTTGAAATAGAATTGTGTACAAATGATGAACATATAATTGTAAAATGTATAAACTTTTACTGAAATTTGAAACAGAAGAAGAACAAGTGAAAGAATGTATGATAAAGTGGGCTAAAAATTTTGGTTATAATATACAGATGGAACAATGGAAAAATATGTGACTGAAAGGACTGAAATTTACATTATGTTATAATCTTAAAGAGAATATTTATAAAATGATGTACCGTTAGTATATATTGTCTAGAATGTATAAAGGCACTTTAAATTTATGTTGGAAATGTGAACAAGAAGGGACATTGTATCATGTTTGGTGGACATACAAAAAAGCTAGAAAATTCTGTATTCAAATACATACACTGATTCAGAGGATTTTAAAGATTAATATACAAATGAAACGAGAGGTTTTTCTGTTGGGATTGATGGACAAACAATTGGAAAAAAGTCATGGAACTTTGTTTTTATACATGATAACTGCAGTGAGATTATTGTATGCACAAAGATTTGGCACTATCCGCAATGGAGGAATGGTTGGTGAAGATGATGGAACTTGCTGAGATGGCTAGATTGACTTCTTGATCAGAGAAAAGACAATATCTATGTTTATTGCTGACTGGAAACCCCTTATAGATTTTTTGCATGAAACAGAAAAAAATGAACTTATGATTTATGGTTTTGATGATTAGGCCAAATAGATTATAGAAAGAAGAGAGCTATGTTGTAACCACAGAGTAAGAGGTAAATTTATAATTGTACTTATAGGTGCTGTAAAGAAGATTGGAAGCTACTTCTTTGTATTTTTTTTTCTTTCTTTTCTATTTTTTCTTTTACTTTGTTTCCCTTTCTTGCACTTTTAGGGAGACCATAATAAATTTAATGAAATAAATAAAATTGAAAAAATTGGAGGAAGAAGCATCAATAACCTGCACTATGCTGATATTACTCTGTTAGCTGAAATGTAGAGGACCTGCAAGCTCTAGTAATAAATGTCAAGGAGCACACTGAAAAAATAGGACTAAAATTAAATATATAGAAGCCCAAACTAATGACAACAGGTACAACAACCAGCCTTAGAACTGACAATGAAGATATTGACGTGGTAGATAGCTTCTGCCTTTTAGGATCAATCATCAATAATAAAGGAATAAGCAGTCAAGAAATACGCTGAAGAGCAGCAGTTGGTAGAGAAGCCATGAAGGCCCTGGAAAAGATACTCAGATGCCATGATGTGTCTATACTTACAGTAATCAGAATAGTGCAAACAATGGTATTCCCTGTGACACTCTGTGGAAGCAAAACTTGGACTTTGAAGAAGCAGGATAGGAACTTTTGAACTTTGGTGTCGGAGAAGACTCCTGAGAATATCAGACAGCCATGAAAATAAACAAATGGATCATTAAACAAAACAACACAGAATTCTCGAGGCACAAATAACTAGGTTCAAATTTTCTTACTTTGGATACTTTATATGAATATTTAGCTCCCTGGAGAAGGCTCTAATGTTGGGAAAGGTGGAAGGAAAAAAGAAGAGGAAGATGAGCAGCAAAGTGGATGGACTTAGTTACAGTAGCGGTGGGTGCACCGTTGGAAAACCTGAAGGACCAGTTTAGGGACAGATCATCATGGAGAAAATCTATGTGGTTGCTGAGTCAACACAGACTTGATGGCATATAATCAATTGGTCAATCAATTTCCTCTTGAAGCTAAATTCAACCAGTAGCAATTGTAAGGTGCATAAAATCTGATGTGCTTTTGTTGTCCATTCTGTTAGTGGTTAAATTAGGTAGCTGATAGCAGACAGGATCTACCCAGCATGTACTGGTCATTTCAGACTAATGCAGGCTTAACCCTCCCCTGTGATTCCTAGGCAGCTCCCCCACCATTATTGTTTCCCTGGTTCCAGAGAGGAAGACGATCTGACTGAGCAAAGGAGCCCCCGCTAGTACTTTTTCCTTCCAGCTACTGTACTTCCAGCTGAAGCCCAAGTGAGGTGGGTTGTGGAGGCTGCTGCATTCAGCTGACTTGCAGAGGTAGAGTGGGAAACGGCACAAAAGCTGTGCCCTTCTCTTTACCAACACTCTTGGTACTTCTTTCTGATTTATCCTTTCCCAAGCCCATTGCTGTAAGATGACTAGGATAAGAGAGATGGGAGTTCAAGTTCACTCTCCACCATGGAAACCCACTGGGTGACTCTGAGTCAGCCACTTGTTGTCGTTTCAACCCTGTTGAACCTCCCAGAGTTATTGCCTAGGAAGAACATAGAGGCAGATGTGGAACTCCTAGGGAGCAGGCGAGGCGTACCTCTATTAAACAAATAACGAACAGTGCCTTCTTAGAGCAGCGGGTGCGCCAGACTGGAACGCCTGGCAAACAGTAGCACCTGGTGGCCAAACGGGAAAGCTGCAAGAATATTTTCTGTTAGAAGTTAGCTTTCTCGCAAGTCCTCAAGACACGCTTATTACGAAGCAAGACCCGATGGGCACCGAGGAAGATGGTCTTCATCAACATCACGTTAGACGCCGCTTCGCAGGAGCGTCTGCGGAAACTCAGGGCGCGCCGCTCCCGCCGCCTTCGGTCACCGGCTAATCCAGTGTTTTCCAAACTTGGCAACTTTGAGATGTCTGGACTTCAACTCCCAGAATTCCCTGGCCGGCCCTCGGGAGTTCATTACAACCCGACGGGTTCCGGAGCTGCTTCGATGCGTACTTCCTTTCTGTCAGATTGCCGCTTCCTCGGCTTTGAAAGCCTGGGTTTTGCTGCAGTCGCTGCTGGCGCCGGTTTTAAATGTGAACGCAGGCAGATAAAACGGAAGGAGAAGCAAACAGCGGAATTTCGCATCCTCCCGCAGCCAAAGCTACAAAAAGGTGAGTGGGGAGGTGGCGGCGTTCAGGGAGGTGCCTCTTGGAAACCTCTAGGGCTCCTGGGTTCACGAGGGTTGCTTTGAGTCTGTTTTGAAATAATAATAAAAAATGTTTATTTTCGTTATCCTTGCAATTCTGGGGTTGCGCGATTTTTGTTGGTTTATGAAATATCCAGGACGAGGAGTAGTTGCCTTAGAATTTGTTTTCCAATGCTCCGGGCCATGCGTACTAATAAGACAGGCATATCAATAAGATATGCGTATTAATAAGACGTGCCTTCCATAGACTACAGAGGCTCTTTCTCCTTACAAACACAAGAGCATGCAAAATGCTAGGCTAGACCATGACAAAAGCCCATCTGGTTAGTGTTTTATGTTATCCAATGATCAGTTGCAATGTATCTGTAACAAGCCCAAAACATGTGAAAATAACAACATGCGTGTCATGATGTCATCGTGCAAGTGATGTGCACGATGTGATTATATAATGATGCAATTGTATTGGCAGAAGTAGTAAGTTGCATCATTGGCCTGAAGATGTCATTATTCATGGTCATTTGCCCCTGCTTGCCTTCCCCTAGATGCTTGTGGGCAATTGGATGCTTTTATAAAAGGCTCATAAGCATGGGGTGAAGGGCCACAGCTCTCTCTGCTACCCTTGCTCTCCAGCAGCTGACCTTTAAGGCAAGGGTACTTGCATCTTTTGGTATCTGGCCTTCTCTTGGGGCTAAGTGAATTCTCTATATATCTAGGTTAAATCAAAAGTATCCACCTTGGATTAAGTCATTCCCAAATGCGTGGGAGCTGTGGACAGCTTAGTTTAGAGCAGTAGTTCTCAAAGTGTGGTCTCGAGACCCTTTCATGGGGTCCATGTAGTCAAATATTTTAAAATTTTCTTTGTTTTAATTTCTAATGCAGTAAATATTGATAGATAAAACCCACATAAACCAAAGTTCTTTGGGGTCTTCAATCATTTTTAAGAATGTAAAAGGGTCCTTAGACCAAAATGTTTGAGAACCTCTGGTTTGGAGTAATCCCCAGTGGTTATTGCTGCTTGAGCAGAATGCCCAACTTTGTTTTTTCACAGCTTATACATTAAATACTTTCCTAAAATGAAATAATCTCTTGGTGCTTTAAGCTTTCAGGGGCTGGGAAATGCTTCATCAAATACAATCTGAATTTGACAATTAATACGTGCATGGATACAGATATGCAGTAGTCTATGTGTGACCAGCAACAAAAAGTTGCAATGTACAGTGCATTTTTATTCATTCTCCTCTCCTCTCCTCTCCTCTCCTCTCCTCTCCTCTCCTCTCCTCTCCTCTCCTCTGTCTTCTCCTTCATGATCTGCATTTTATGGCCACTAGCCACATTCCGTCTTCATTATCCCTCCCCTTTGTTTTGTTTTACCTCCCCTTTGGATCCCCCCCCCCCCCCGAACTACAAACTTTGCAATTTCTTAATTTCCTTCTTATCTCACTTTTCTCAAGAAACAAAGAAGTTATTTCATGTTATCTTCTCTAGAATTCAGTGAAGTCTGTTAGGCTGACTGGCTGAATGGAGATTTAAATTTCTCATGTTCTCCATCTAAGACTTTAGTCATAACCCCAAGGTGATCCTTCCTTGCTTATAGCTACTTCTTTCTTATGCATTGATGGTACTATTGATTACTTAAAAAGCAACACACAGAGAAGATGAAAGGCAATGAAAGATAGGGGAATATTATTGCTGTGAAATTGCTTTCAGATGTATATAAAATCAGAATAGATTTTTCCATTCCCAGTGCAGAATCTGTTGATAATATAGATTTCAAAGATGCATATTCACCTGTCAGATTTGCAGTTGGGACTGTGCAACTGAAGTATTCTTTGCAGTCTGCTAGGAATGGGGAAAAACTCACTGATAAAATTGTTTTTCTTTCCTCAGATGTCAGCATTCTCAAAACGGACTAGAACTGCAACAAAACCAAGTATTTCAGGAGATGAACTGCCTTCCTTCCTTAAATCGTGAGTTAAAATTTATGCTCAGTGTGTTTTAATTTCTGTTCAATCCTTGTACCTGAATATGGTACTAGGGCAACATCAAATGATATTTCTAGCATTTTGGAATTGACAAAGATGTACAGGCATAAGTGTGTACATACACTGATACTACCTATTTACCTGACTATCTTGACTTGTTCATAAAGCCTAACAAAATCATAAGAAGTTTGAAAGAAGAGCAAGAGTGGCAGAGGAACAGCAGAATCTTGTGCATGTTGATTCACTATGTTTAGTGTTCCTGAGTTTGGCTTTTCCTCTACCGTGAGCTCACGAGATGAAAACAAGAAAGGAAAAAAAAAAGGGATAAATACAAATATGCAGTTTATCTATGCAAATTATAATGTCTGCTATTTTCCAGCTATGGAATTTAGGCCCAGAATTGCAAGAATGGCTGTTCTTATGCACTTTATATTTGTCCATCCATGTCATATGCTGCTGCTGGTTTTGTTGTGTTTTTTATTCTTTTAGTTTTGTGAAATTTATGCAGAGAAAGTTTGCTATGGGTTGATTACAAAAATGCTTGAATAAATGGACTGATTGCAAGCTCAAAATAGAAAAAGAGGTTATGTGTAACTGCTTAAAATTGTGTAACTTTAGTGGCTTCTCTTAGAGCAGTGCTTCTGCAGCAGGATTGTTAGTGGCAGTAGAGGCTACTAGCTGCCTACCATTGTATCCACAATGCATTGGTGAAATTTCCTTCTAGAACATTATGGGAACTTTGAAAAGACAGGTGTTTTATACCCCCCCCCCCCCCGCAGCAATCATATGGTAAGCCTGGAGCATAAATAGATAGAGAGCTATTGGCCCTACTGCAGAAATGATATCAGCCTTAGTAGGCTATGTTAGAATTCTGGAGCCTTCCTGAGAATGTTAAAAGTTGATTAAAGGTTTGGCTACATTTCTTGATGGAATTCAGCTGTAGGATGAATTCATATGATCTCCTAAACCATTGTTCGCTGAACTACAGTTTATTAAATAAAGCACAATTGGCTGGGTTCATACCACATGCTTATTTTTTAGTGTAAGAGTATAAACCCAGTCACTTAATGAATTCAATAAATCTCACTGGCAGACCTGGGTAATTTGTGACATCCCAATTTCCTCCCCTGCAGCTGACAGCCATGTTAGATTGCCAGTGGGCCACAGTTGGCTTGGAAGGCTATACTGGTATCAGCTTGTTTCCTGAGGAATTCTAGGATTACTAGGCACAACACATTTGAAGGATATCATGTTGGGAAAACTGTTCTAGAGATAGGCAGTAATTGGTATTCTATCTCTTCTTGTTATAAATAAAATACATTATGTCTTTTATTTCACCATGGGTTTTGATATTTTTGTGTCATGAATTCATTTATTGATTGTGAATTTAGACTATGTAATTGTGAGCCACCCAAGTCTTGACTAGAACAATATACACATTTTAGTATATACTGTAAATACATTCAACTCTTTTGCTTAAACGTTGAGACTTACCACTTTTAACAACAGTGGTATGTATAATTCCATTTATAACAGACTTCCCCATATCTTTATACAGGTCTTCAGAATCAGAAGATGAACAATACGAAGAGGAATGGGATCCCAAAAAGGAAGTCGCATGTAAGGCCAAAGTGCCAAAACCAAGAGTGGCAAGAGTTGAAAAAAATTCTTTTCAACTCAAGAAGAAATCAGCTGTGGCTAGGAAAGGTACTAAGAAGCCAGCAATGAAAGAAGAGCCGGTAGGTAACTGGAGCTAGGAAGCCATTTAGTTTTCAAAGCATTTGAGAGAGAGTAAGAGAGAATGAAAACTACCTTGTGGAGGTATGTGTCACTTTTTCAAATTCCCCTGATTTGGCTTAGTTTTTCTACATAGATCCAACATGCTGCATACAGGTGAAACTCGAAAAATTAGAATATCGTGCAAATGTTCATTTATGTCAGTATGGCAACTCAAAAGATGAAACCAATATATGAGATAGACGCATTACATGCAAAGCGAGATATGTCAAGCCTGACTTTGGTATAATTGTGATGATTATGGCGTACAGCTTATGAAAACCCCAAATTCACAATCTCAGAAAATTAGAATAGTGTGAAAAGGTTCAATATTCTAGGCTCAAAGTGTCCCACTCTAATCAGCTAATGAATCCATAACACCTGCAAAGGGTTCCTGAGCCTTTAAAGGGTCTCTCAGGCTGGTTCAGTAGGAATCACAAGCATGGGAAAGACTGCTGACCTGACAGTTGTGCAGAAAACCATCACTGACACCCTCCATAAGGAGGGAAAGCCCCAAAAGGTAATTGCAAAAGAAGTTGGATGTTCCCAAAGTGCTGTATCAAAGCACATCAATAGGTCATGTGGAAGGGAAAAGTGTGGTAGAAAAAGGTGCACAAGCAGCAGGGATGACCGCAGCCTGGAGAGGATTGTCAGGAAAAGGCCATTCAAAAGTGTTGGGGACTTTCACAAGGAGTGGACTGAGGCTGGAGTTAGTGCATCAAGAGCCACCACACACAGACGGATCCTGGACATGGGCTTCAAAGGTCGTATTCCTCTTGTCAAGCCGCTCCTGAACAACAAACAACGTCAGAAGCATCTTACCTGGGCTACAGAAAAAAAGAACTGGTCTGTTGCCCAGTGGTCCAAAGTCCTCTTTTCTGATGAGGGCAACTTTTGCATCTCATTTGGGAACCAAGGACCCAGAGTCTGGAGGAAGAATGGAGAGGCACGCAATGCACGATGCTTGAAATCCAGTGTGAAGTTTCCACAGTCTGTGTTGATTTGGGGAGCCATGTCATCTGCTGGTGTTGGTCCACTGTGCTTCATTAAGTCCAGGGTCAATGCAGCTGTCTACCAGGAGATTTTGGAGCACTTCATGCTTCCTTCCGCAGACGAGCTTTATGGGGATGCTGACTTCATTTTCCAGCAGGACCTGGCACCTGCCCACACTGCCAAAAGTACCAAAAGCTGGTTCAGTGACCATGGGATTACTGTGCTTGATTGGCCAGCAAACTCGCCTGACCTGAACCCCATAGAGAATCTATGGGGCATTGCCAAGAGAAAGATGAGGGACATGAGACCGAACAATGCAGCGGAGCTGAAGGCCGCTATTGAAGCATCCTGGTCTTCCATAACACCTCAGCAGTGCCACAGGCTGATAGCATCCATGCCACGCTGCACTGCGGCAGTCATTGCTGCAAAAGGGGCCCAAACCAAGTACTGAGTACATATGCATGCTTATACTTTGCAGAGGTCCAATATTATTCTATTTCCAATCCTTGTGTTATTGATGTCATGTAATATTCTAATTTTCTGAGATTGTGAATTTGGGGTTTTCATAAGCTGTATGCCATAATCATCACAATTATACCAAAGTAAGGCTTGACATATCTCGCTTTGCATGTAATGCGTCTATCTCATATATTGGTTTCACCTTTTGAGTTGCCATACTGACATAAATGAACATTTGCACGATATTCTAAGTTTTCGAGTTTCAGCTGTAGATCCAACAATCTGACTTACCTAGGAACTATTGGAATAGAAAAGGCACAACCAAAAGGGGACTCCAGATGCATGTATACTGAGCTTATGCAAGCAAGATCTGCCCTATGTTTTTTTTCCTGAGTCAGATTAACCTAGTATTTGTCCAGCATAATTGATGTAAAGTTCCTTGAAGCATGAGATTCTGTATATGCATTTGAATCTTAGGGATGTATGTTGAAGCTTTTACCATAAATAGAGTAGCAATAATAATTTGCTCACATCATACCATCATGCTGTATCAAGGAACAACAACCAAAACCCATATAAGCCTTGCTGAAGGGAGTTCAGTAATACAAGTAGTCCTCGACTTATGATGGCAATTGGGACCAGAATTGCCATCGCTAAGTGATGTGGTTGTAAAGTGCTATGTCATGTGACCATGCTGCTTATCGACAGCAATTCTGGCATTCCTGGTTGCCGTTTTTTAAGTGAGGACTTCATGTGACTGCAACTTCCAACTTCCTGCCAGCTTCCCCATTGATTTTGCTTGTGGGAAGCCGGCAGGGAATGTAGGAAATCATGATCATGTGACCATGGGAACACTACGATGGCCAGAACTCCGAGGACCCATCATAAGTCCCCCTGGTTCAGTGCCATCGTAATTTTGAACTGTCATTAAACAAATGATCATAAATCAAGGACTACCTCTTTTGGCTCCCAAAGGCCTTTTGGAACAGTTAGATTTTGATGGCTTTCCTAAACCCCTAACAGGATTGGTGCCAGTCCCTTCTTGGGAGGAATGCTGCCCCAAAGAAGGGGGCAGCAACAGAGAAGGCAAGGTTCGCCATTGCGTTCCCTTCCTTCTGAGTAAGGACCCAAGGGAAGTCTTCCCTTCCAGATCATACTGGATAGGCAAAAACTGCTGGGAAGAGACAGTCCCAAATAATGCTGCTGGAGATACACATACACACACAAAACATTTACATTTGTGTTTTTCTGTTCACTCACTTTGTTTCGTGTGCTAGAATTGAAGCAGGCTCTGTTCTCTCACAGCAAAATTTGTGATGCATATCACTCTTAATTGCAATTATTTGTTACACTAGCAAGCAATTAAATCTTATTAGGGCTAATCATTTTTTTAAATTCTAACTTTGTGTCTGAAAACAGATTCACATCTGATTTTGAATCTTGGATTAAAAGAGAAAATATGTTAGCTTTAAGAGCAGTTATCTTCAGATGCTTCTGATTGTTGATCTGTAGTCAGTGACAGTAACAAAGGTCTTTCTTGTGGCACTCATGTTTTCTGCACTTATATTTTACTAAGGAGAATGTTGATATCTATAGTAGCTTTTTCTCCATTCAGTGACATTAGTTCCATTTCTCCACCATCCTAAAGGATATGACTGTCTGTGGCTAAGCCGTTGGTGCTGTTTATGTCCAGGCTGGCTGTAGACAGTAATAACACTCCTTAACATGTTTTGGTGATTCAACTAGGACACATCTCTGCCTATTGCCACACCTGGAGGAAAGGAAAAAATGACATTACCATGGCTGAAGAAAGAGGAAGATGTCAATGTGAGATGTTCAGCCAAAAAGCTCCCAGTGAATAAAGTTAGCAGCATTAAAGGTGAACCTGGCTTGGAAGATGCGGATGAGCCATCCACAAGTGCTACAGTGTCTAAAAGAGAAGTCAAGGTGGAAGAGTCTGGGGAAGATTTTACATTTGATGAACCTCCCTTAAAAAAATTTAAAACAGGATGTCCTCAGGAGAATCGTGTAAAATATGTTGCAAGTGGCAAACTAAATGAGGATCACAATATGAACTGGGACATTGTGCAGGTATGTGATATTTTTCTTTTTACAACAAATCTAACGCCTGTACTGCTGGAGGGAACACTCTGGAGTGAAGTAGTAAATGCATTTTATTTCTGTGGTATATAATAGCTCTTCTGGATGTATTCCAGGAAGTAATTTGGTCTGTCTTTATTTTTATAAACCAAAGCACATTGTCTTCCCTCTTTATAATGAGAATTTATCTTGAGCATAAGCTATGGTGCAGGAAAGTTACAATTAGTATTGAGTTTCACAAGAAAATATCAAAATAAGTTATTTTGTTGTTTGTAAGTAGAAGAAAAATTATGAAAGACTTTTTTTTTTCTTTTGGAACCATAACTCCAAGTTTTGCTGGTCAAAGATTAGAAAATACTCCAGGATTTAAAAAATGGTAAAAAAACAATCTGTCTTGTTACTCTTAACTTGGTTTACAATTTAAAATTTTTATTCATAAGAAATATAGCATTTTTATTATGTGCAATGCTAAAACTACATTCCAGCTCCGAGGAAATATTTTACCACACTGAAATGAGAGGGAGGTTTCAGTTTTCTGAGTGCTTTGGGGAACATATGCAGTGTCTTTAAAAATTGAGGAAAGAATGGTTTATCACTGTTTTATCAGATGAATGAGGGTTCCTTCTGTTTCTTCTTTGTCTTCTAATTTTTTTTAAAAAAACACTAATCATTGCTGTTTTTGGTGGGTGGTGAAGCGCTCTGTACAGCATCTCACACATTTCCTAGAGCGTGGGTAGGCAGCTTAGTGCTATGGGCCCCCATTATACAATGAACATTTTTCTCAGCTGCTGGAACTGTTTAACTTTATTTTTCTTTTAATTTTTAAAAAAATATAACATTTGATGTAATGTAATTTTATTTTTTTAAGGAAATTGCCATTCTAGCAAATATCCGCATCAATGATTTTATTTATTTCCAAGAAGCTTAACCTCTTCCCCCCACCCCAAAACTCCCAACATTGATGAACCCAAAGTGCTGGAAAAAGTGAAAAATCAGCTGAAGTGTAGAAAGCGTACAGAACGGCTCCTCTAGTAAATGGATGGTTGCTTGCTCCTGACCACTGTAGCAGACATTTTGTAGGCATGCTAGGACAGGCTCTCAACATTTGGATTATGGCCATCAGCTCAAAATATTACCAACTGTTACGTCTGAAACTGGACTGACAACACCCCATGAGCATTTTTCTATAGCATTTTTCATAGCCCCAGAAATACAGTTAAGATACTGTGCTAAAAGACTCACCACTTAAATGAGTAACAACCACTAGTTGTTTTCCATACTGTTTTTAAAAAGTAACTATCATCTGAGGAAGAGAATCTTCAAGTACATTTTATAATGATGAAGACCCTCCCACAAACATTTCTTAAAATTTTGCTGCATTTCCACTCTTCAGAGGTTCAGGAATTGCAGAAAAAAGCTGGGCTGAATGATTCAGCCTAGCTTTCATTTTAATCATTTTGGGGATATGTTTTTAACAATGAAAAGTAGGTAAACTTTGTGAATAAATAGAAAGAGTTATTTCCGGATGTATTCCTTATTAAGTGGATTGCTGAAAGACGATAGCCATTACTATTTCTTCTCCAAGCTTAACGTTCTTAGAATCTTTGATGAGGAAGTCATACTTGAGTCTTTTTACTGTTGGTTGCAGGTTTTGTCACAAAGGACTGATATTGAAGAATGGGTGTGTGCCAACATAATCAAGCTTTTCAGTGATGATAATACAATCCCTTTTATTGTTCGGTATCGGAAGGAACTTATCAACAATCTGGAAGCTGATGCGCTGCGAGAGGTGCAGCAAATAATGGAAGAACTACAGTATGTATTAGAACATTGGGGCGGGGGCAGGAAGGGAGAGAAATAGTGGAAAATAATTTATGAACTCAAGGTAGATCCAAACTTTCTAGACAAGCAACATTATTCATGGCACTGATTTCTAAGAAAGAGGGTATCTCTTATTAACTCGGGACCCCATTTCAATATTGGGAGCTCATTTCAGTGGGAGAAATGCATCTCAGCAGTGAGCAACTGACAGCCTGTGAGCTATAGCCCCTTATTTATCTTTGAATGTAGTTAAATGGAGAAAAAAAAAGTTTCAGTTCCCACCCATTCCTGCAACACTTATTGTGTAATGATTAGCCCATCTCTGCTGCACTTGGTCTCATCCTAGCGGTACGTTTGATTGTTGTGACAAGCCACCATAAACAAACATAGGCAATTTTGTACTCCCTAGTTGTTTCAGAGTCCACAATATCTTATCACTGGCAGTACTGGTTGGAGCTTATGAGAACTTTAGTTTAGAATATCTGGGGATACCAGGTTGCCTACCTCAACACACTTAGGATGTGCCTAGGTGAGCTTTATATTTAATGCAGGTGGGCACTGAAGAGCATTCATGTCTATTTTTGGTGACTTGTATCTTTTTGTTTTACCCAAGCTTGTGGATGAAACAGAACTTGTGGCTGGATTCACATTCCATACTCTTAACAGAATGAGGCCTCCCATCATGCCAATTCTGTCAGGACTGAACACTATAGATGATTAAACAAGGTTATGAGTTCCAAAGTTCAAAAATGAGGCTTCAGTATCCAGTCAGTTCAATTTATTAAATAATATTTGGGTTAATGGCACCAGAGGCAATTAGTTATTATTAACAGTGTACAGGGTAATGGGAATGTTATACAATTAACACTCTATGAGGATTTTAAATTCAAATTCCATGAGAGAAAGATGAGCAAGTTCAAAGAAAGGCAGGGAATTTTGAGAAGTAATTCATGGTGATGAAGCATACAGAGAGATCATCTCTAGATGGAGGAAGCAAAAGAAATAAATGTAAAAAGATCCTGCATTCTTGCCATAGCAAAATAGGCAAGGCATTTGATTATGTAGCATTCATACACATTCACATGTTCTAAGGGGAACACTTTTGAATTGGCATAGCTTAGCTGGGGAATCCAGAAAAGGAATTTCCAGATTGAGGGGAAGAGAAGAGAAAGAGAGAGAGAAAATCCCCATTCCTGGCCACATAGCACTGTATTGACTTGTGTTGCTGGCTTATGTGTGATGGAAGTTGGCTTAACCTCTTTTGGATAATGAAAAGGAAAGAGAGGATGTTGTTCCCTGTTGTCCTCAGAATAAAATCAAAATAGAAAGGAAATTTCTTCCACTAAGCAAGGATTGTTCTTCTCTGACTGGCTTGATGGGTGATAGCCATTTTTATCCTTTCTATGGAGTGTTTAATGAATAAAAGAAAACAAAATGAAGTCCTCATTTCAGGATTTTGGAGAATCAAAAATAAAAAAGAAGGAAAGAATGAAAAATCTCCATTCTCCTGAGGCGAGGGGGAAGAATAAGGAGCAACTTTAGCATAATTAGCAGTGATGGACAGGATTTTTAAATTATTTTCTTAACCCAGAGACATCATTGAAGGACATGATCATCTTTGAATGCTGGAATATATATTATTCCAATATCACTAGATTTAATCTGTTTCTTTAACATTAAATATCAGAAGAGAAGAATCATATGCAGGTAGTCCTCAACTTATGACCATTAGTTTAATAACCATTCGAAGTTACGATGGTGCTGGAAAAAAGTGACTTACAGCTGGTCCTCACAATTATGACCACTGCAGTGCCCCCACAGTCATGTGATCAAAATTCAGACATTTGGCAACTGGCATGTATTTATGACAATCCCAGCATCATGCGATCGCCATTTGCAACCTTCCCAGGGAGCTTCCAACAAGCAAAGTCAATGGGGGAAGCCGGATTTGCTCAACAACTTTGTGATTCGCTTAACAACCACAGTGATTCACTTAACGACCATGGCAAAAAGATCATAAAATTGGGCATGACTGACTTAACAACCACATCACTTAGCAATGGAAGTTCCGGTTCCAACTGTGATCGTAAGTTGAGGGCTACCTGTGGAAGTGGTGTCAGTATGTAAATATACACAATATACCCTTTCTTTTTCTTTTTGCTGAAATAGAAAGTTCAAATCAACATTGTTTTTAACTTGGTTGCTACATATGAGGATCTTGTCCTCAAGCAATTACTACAGTCTTACAAGTGTTAACAGAGGAATTCACTGGGGGAATGCTTACAGACACTCATAGCTTGTCTGAATTCCAATAATGGAGAGGCTTCTTTTTAAAGAGGTAGATTCCTAGATTGATTTAAGAGATTATGATATAAGTAGTATGATATAAGCTTCTCAGTTATCAATGAAAAGACCACCTCACTATATCAGAGAAGCCCATAGAAAAAATAGCAAAAAAGTCTTTGCCCTAATGCTGATTCTAAGTAGAAAATTGTTCATTTGCTGGAGATTTTGTAACCACATTATTTTTCAAATAAACCTTGTCAAAGAGATTCTGTGAGAAACTGTGGGAGTGTGGAGCAGGGGTGTGAAACATGGACTTTCATCCCCAGATGAGCGAAGAAAAGATAAGAGGATGAGACTGGCCCCTCCCTGAGGAATGGTAGTGATGTTTGTAGTTTGACCCTGGGAACTGCTCTCAGTCTGAGAAGATTCTGTAAATGGGGTGAAGCCAAATAAACCTTGCTGGATTGAATCTGTATTGTCTCCTGGAGTTTCCTGGGCTAAACCTGACATAAACATTGGAAAGAATCACTTTCAATTTTAGGCAGTTGTTAAAGAGCCTGACAACTCCTATGCCTTTGCCAACTAGAATGGAGCCTCTCCTTTCAGCTGCAGACTACCTTTAACAAATAGTGTGGGAGCTTCCTAGCAGTTCCCCAAATCTTGGAATGGAGGTGTCATACAATAATATCTTCCAGTGATCCCATCTCTTCCTATAATCACTTGCATGGCCAATATTACCATAATGGGGGTAAGAGCAGTAGAGAAAGTCACTGAATTTTCTTTAAAATTCAATCATATAAGTAATTCAAGACTTGGACATAATATGAAACTGTGAATAATTATCAGCAGAATCCTATCTTCCATTTTCTTCCTTGTGACTAGACTGGAGAATTGGGTAATTTTAAGTATGTGAGTACATGGCTCATCTAAACTTGTTCCCATTGTGATTATTAACAGCTCTTCATTGTATCTCTTAGGTAAATGTAAATAAAGTGCATTATCATCTAGGTGACTGACTTGCAAAACTCTTTCTCAGTGAAAGCTGATTACATTAATTGTTGTTCTACAAGAAGGAGCTCTCTGTCCACTGGTTATCATTTTCACTTGAGAAAGTGCCTTTTCTGTTGAGCCAATGGAGCAGTTCTGTTTGAGAGTCCCTATGGACAACATGCTTAACTACCATTCATTTAACAATGGTCTGGAATTATGATGGCCTCAGGAAAAGTGCTTTATGACCCCCACGGTCACGTGATCGTGATTTGCGACATTTTTATGATGGTTGTTATGTGAATCACCTTGGTCGTTAAGCAAGTCATATGGTAGTTAAGTGAATTCTGGCAAAAAATGTCCATTGAGGAACCTGGATTTGCTTAACGACCTTGTGATTAGCTTAACAACCATGTGACTCACTTAACTGTGGTGATTTGCTTAATGACTATTGTAAAAATGTAAAATCAGCTCCAATTTGCTTAACAACCAAATTGCTTAGCAACCTAAATTCCAGTCCTGGTTGTGGTTGTATAGCAAGGACTACCTATATCGAAAGTTTTGCAGTGAAATGATACTGGCTCAGGGATGCATGCAGAGTTAGGAATAGTATTTCTATAAATGTATAATTAAATATGAACTTTTAATTCGACCACTTATACTTGGTTTTTTAGGACTTTAGCAAAAAAGGTTCATGTTTCAATACAAAAACTTGAGAAAGAAGAAAAGCTCTCAGGAAGTATTTTAACTGCATTGTTAAACTGTAAAACGTTGGAGGAGCTGGATCATGTGGTTAGTATAATATTTTTAACGTAAGTTTTCAGATATTTATTGTGCATTGGATTTTTTCCAAACATTGGTATTCCTTTTTATGTAAATTGTTCCTGATTTTGGGCATAACCTATTGAAAAGCAATTTTATACTGCATTAGATTATTCCTATATTGTCTAATAACAGTTCTACGCAGTTTAAGAATTTAGTCTTTTCCAATCGTACTTGGAAGTGCAAAGAACTGAGATTTCTTAAATGCAGCACATGTACTGAACCACAGAAATATGGCTCAATCCTGCTTCGTGCATGATACAAGCTAGGCCTATTGGGCAAGAGATAGTTATAAAGGCAGGTTACCAAAACCAGAAGAAGGAAGGAAGAGGCAGACTTATGGTGGTACCTGGAAGTACAGTGAAATCTCATTTTAATGGACTAATTGTGGGGAGAAAGTATCTGTTATTCAGGAATGTCCATTGAACTGGAGCATAGGGCTGTGGAGATTTATATAATTTGCATTATTTTTCATTATTTGCATCATTGCATCATTATGCAAGTGATGAAAAGCACAGTCAAAGTTTGGTCTGTTGCATGCAAAGTCTGTCGCATCAAGCTTTGGTAAACAGAGGTTTCACTGTAGTTAATTTTTTTTGTAAAGATTGCCCCTTGAATTTTACCCAGGTATTTTTTTTCTAGGTTCTATATTCTATTATACTGATTGGAACTAAAATGGATCTGGAAAGGAAGTAAGGCAATTAAAATTGCTTCCATTTCTTTGCTATTTTACCTAGTGAAATTTATGGTGAAAGCTGCCAAAAGCTATCCAAAATACAATTCGTATGGGATGTTTTAGCATAATTCCTGGGAATCTGCTAGGAAAAGCAGTGGTGACGTCTGGAAAGATCTCCTTTGCCTCTACTGCTAAATCCTCCCTCCACATTTCATTCTCACTCAAAATCTAGCCTATTTCACAATCTGCAAATCAGACTGGGAACACTGCTTGAATCAGCTATAAATGAAATATTTCTACTCCTTTTAATCAGTATAATATGTTAAGAAACATGAACATCCTTTGTCTTTGAAGAAGGCATTTGCTCAAAACATTCTCATTGCATAATTGCTTTTAATTACCAGTTTGAGGCCAGCTTTTATAAATCATTGGATTTGAGGTCTGTATTTTTACTCTCCGTGAGCTTAGGCTGTTATCCTATACTCCTTTATGTAGGAATCTCATAAAACTCAGTGGGATCTTTTCATAAATGTATAGAATTATGCTGTAAACATGTACTCTAAAAATTAGACTGAAATGTCCTTGGAATTATGAATCATAGGAGAAGATTAAAGATTATGGATGAATTCCTACCCAGGAAAGGTTGTTAACAGTTAATTGATCTTTTCATTGATGAAGACCCCCTAAAGTTCCAGGAAGCCTGGGTTTCATTTTCAGGATACACTGTTAGTCTACCTTATTATATAATCCCAGTGTTTCTCAACCTTGACAACTTAAGGATGGGTGGACTTCAACTCTCAGAATTCTCCAGTCAGCACCCTAATCCCAATGTTAGAAGTAAAATTTAGTGAATTTCAGTAGGATTTGCCTCTAACATTGGAGTCACACATCACAGAAGTCATTGTTTATTGAGTGACACTCAATTAGGTTCTCACTTTATGCTAAATATAAACCATGGGTTAAATATTAGAGTTGATTGGTTTTGTACAGCACACTAAGCTAAGCAAAACCAGCTATGTTACAATTTAGCACAGTGTGTGAACTAACTTGTTTTAAAAGAAGAATGAATTAAAAGGAGCATGACTCTATTTTTTCATATTTGTATAAAGCAGTCTGAGGATAAGTCACAAGTATACTGTATATGCCAGATTGGCTCACTGTGGGGGTCAGGAGGGCTTTGGCTGTTCTAGCTGGAATGCCCAGAACAATTAAGAGGCAAAAATGGAATAATGGATTTAAGTTACAACAAGACAGGTTTCAGTTGAATGTTAGAAAAAAACCTCAAGTGCAGTTGATGGTATAATCAATTACCTCAGCAGACAATTGAACTAGTTAACCTAAATGATCTCTGATAACTCTGTGCTTCTGTATGCTAGACGTTATTACCTTGTTTGCATTCTGAGGGGAGAAAAAGCATAAAAACTTGAAAACGTGTGACAACAAAATTACTTCCATCCCTCCCTCCCTTATACTTAGTCTCATATTATCTATTATAGTATGCACCGTATAAAACTGGAAGCAAAGGAACTAAAGCGCAAAGAGCTAGACAGTTGGGCTTGGAACAGGCAGCCAACTTGCTCATTGAGAATCCAAAGGAACTCAAACTATTCTTCTATGTCAAGTCAAGTGTTGAAGGTAAGCGTGTATCTTTTAGAAGCATTAGTGTATATAAACAGAAATATTTTACTGAGGAAGAATGGTTGTGTGGGTGTGGTTTTGCAGGGTTGTAGAAACTTGTAGACAGTGGACACTGCCCTATTTGAGAAAACCAAAGGGCTTTGTGTGCAGCAGGTCCCACCTTTTTCTGGATTGTCTAGATAGTCCTAGTTAAAAACTCTGGAGATCTGGTGCTAATCAATAGAGTACTGGATAGGTTAACTTGGCTTGAGATAGTGTTCTCTATTCCTGTGCCTTTTCATCAGATGCTTGCTGAATATGAACAGAAACTAATTAAGTGGAATGGGGGATTCCATTCCCCTAAGTCCCCTTTGTCATTTTAAAATATACTGTTGGCTTCATGAAAGCTACTTGTTCATGTATAGCATTTCCATCCCTCACTGATAATCTTCAGGCTTATTCAGGCATGCAAAAGGTTTTAAATATAGTATGCTTGTGGAAAATGACTGAGATTGACCTTGACAAAGAACTTAGTTCCAATGAAGCAACATGTTTTCTGGCAGGCTGGCAAAAATACCATGTGCTGTTGTCCAATATCCCTAGGGATCACGAGGGTGGGAAGGCTGAGGTGAATCAAGAATACATAGATGTCTCTGATCTCAAATGAGCCTCAGGTTCTTCCTGACTTGTGAAAATACTTAGAAGTTACTAAAGCATGCAGCCATGTTTCAGTAAGCTACCATACATAAATTAAAACTACAGGAGTTTCAACATATTGTAATATAAGACAGTGAGGTCAGTGACTGCATTTCAAAAGAGATAAAAAAGAGGGCAGTCTGCATTCACATAACATATCCGTGGTTATAAAAGACTCATTACTGTATTGTAAAATATTAAATTTACCTCAAAAATAAAGCTACATATAAATGCAGTATGTGAAGAACAGCTTACTTGCACTAATATTTTGTTTCAATTCTGCATGAGATACAAGAATGGCTAAGATTTGGCATGTTCTTCAGTGGAATTTTGTATTTAACACTGGTCAAGTTCCTTTTTTTTTGCTACTGTTCTAATACATTGGTTGAAATTAATTAAGGTGGGCTGAAAAAGGGGATATGTGTGAGAAATACTCATATCACACAATCTCTGTCTATTGTATTTATTTATTCAAATTTTTTGCCCACTGCAAATCAAGAGACTCTTGTTGAGTTACAGTCATAACAGTAAAGCATTGACAGAACAATGCAGTTGCAGAACTATAATCAGTAATAGTCCCAAAACATTAAACCACAGATAAAATCATGAAGCAGTCAGTCAAAAAGCAATAAAAATAAATTGTGACATCTATAAATCAAAGGGTCTCTTAAACAATTCTATTTTTAATGATTTCCTAAAACCTAACAAGGTAGAAGCTGATAATATAGCTATTATATTTATTTTATTTATTGAGCTAAATAACACTGGATTTCCATCTCTTAACTTTCCTTGATTTCAGTTAGAAGATCATGCATATGCTTATTAATTACTATCCCATATGAAGTTCTTCATACCTTCTCCGTACATTTAGTTTCACTCATAATGCAAATATATTTCTTGCCCTCTACTCTATAATCTTACAAGCTCCTGGCAGCACACCTGGTAATGACATCAAGATATGTAGTAAGTTGAACTGAGATTGGACTGGGAGAGGATAGAGTGATTGCAGTTGTATCTGGAGTTGAAGTAGAGTGGGTAGAGAACTTATGTCTGAGGTCAGATCTGAGGTGCAGAGAAAAGAGTGTGGAAGAAATTAATTAAAGAATTGTTTGAGGAAGTGAAAAGACTGGTGGAGGACTAGGGAGAGGGTATTGAGAGGAATGTGAAAGAATGGAAGAGGTTGGCCACGCCCAAGTGGCAGGGGTTTGTGGAGCTAAGAACGAGAGTACGATAGAGGCTGACTGGAAGAGATTAGAGGAAATGGTTTGGGAAGAAGGTTAGGTCTATAGGTGCCTGGAGTGTGATGGGGTAATTAGTGGGAGATTCTCGGTGAGGAAAGGTGGAGGGTTGGGAGAAGCTGGTGACACCTGAAGGGAACCCTTAGTGAGAGAATAGGATTTGGGGGTAAAAGAATCTTGTAATCACCTTATTCAATAAGAGGGGATGACTGAAGGGGGTAGGCGTCAGCTCTTCGAGATAGACCAGGTTAGGAAACAGACACTGCAAAGACTGCTGGAATTCTACCTTCTTGTTGTAGGTATAAAAACAGAATCTTGAAAGCCTCCCAGAGTTTCCCTCTGCCCCCTCTTATACCATACAGAATCAAAGTGGGGTTATTTTTACTCTCTTTTTCACACTGGTTTATTGTCTCTTGTTTCCTCTAACAGTTCTTGGTTATCTTTGCCAACTTTATTTCTGTTTTCTTCTATAGTAGAACAGGATGGTTTGGGAAGGACTTAAGGAAAGTGTGTGGGTCTGTAATTCATTCCCATAACACCATTCCAGGTTTTTCTCTGCATGCAGGAGGAGAGACTGAGTGTAATGGAACACAGATATGACCTTGGAGTAGGTATGCAGTGACAGCTAGTAAAACATGAATTTAGTTCAGAGAAACAGTAATGTTTTGTGGTAAAGTGAGAAGAAGAGTGTTATCATAGACAAGACAATCTCTACATCTGTCTTGGCTTAAGCCAGATTTCCCTAGCCTGGGGCCCTTAAGAAGTCATGGACTGTCATAATCATATTATTTACTACTTTCCCTACAGAACAGTTAGTTTGTTAATCATTTGCAATTAGAATCTTTGTTAATTTATAAGCTAATATAATGAAGTTGATGGGCAGGTGTTGTAATTCACTACCTCTCTTTTCTGAAGCAAAGAAAATTACTTTCGAAAGAGGTGATCTTTCTTGCTTCATGTGTTAGACTATAATGCTTATACAGGGTAATTATAGATAAATCTGTAGGGGGCAATCTTAGATAGCAAAGTGCACTGATTTTTCTTAATATGGTTATTTATTTTTATTTATACATCACATTTATATAGCCGCCCATCTCACACAAAGTGACTCTGGGCAGTGTACAACAATTAAAATAAAATAACAAGTGAATAAAAACAGGCATTATAAAAAGATAAAAAGTTATTATTAGAATAAAAACATTATCACAGATTTTTTTTAAAAAGATAAAAAAGATTTTAAAATATACAAACCTCACAGAGAGAGCAGAATATCAATTACAGTGGAGCCATCTAAGAATGTCTCCAGTTCCCAAAGACCCCCAAGCCTGATGACACAACCAAGTCTTGAGGGACTTCCTAAACAACAGCAGGGAAGGGTTCTTATAGAAAATCTCCTAAACACTGTTTCTAGTTCATCTTTAACAAGGTTTTTCTTTTTGAAAAAAATCTAATATTAACTAACATTCTGTTAAAGCAAATTCTATAGCTGGGAGGTACTGTTAACTGAACTTTATGATAGTTTCCACAAGGCTTCCTTGTTGTTTTAGCAACAGGAATATTACTGGTTCACACTTTTTGCCTAACTCTCTCAGTGCCTTGTCACCAACTTCTCTGGAAATGCACAGAGGCTAGGTCTGGCATTCATCAAAGAAAGACAACTAGAGGTGTCTATTCTGAGTGTATTTTGATGGGCAGGAAGTAGATCTGAAGCCATCAATTGTTGCCACACATACTGTGACTGTGAAAGGGGAATTACATGGTTGAGTTAGCTGCTAAATGTTTCAGTTCAGGTGCAGCATAGAAGACAAATGTGCAGCAATGTTTTTGTGGCTGAGAAAAGGATATGAAGTGCCTGGAACAATTAGGCCTGGTATAAGTAGAAGTATGACCTTCTCTTGCTTGACATCAGGACAATTCTTGCTGCATGATTTAGTCTTTAGTTATTTAGTTAAATAACGTTAATCTTTAGTTGATCTTTGGATTTTGTAAGCTTCCTTTAAAGCTTTGTGGTGCCATGTTTGCAGGATATTCATGTTGTGAAAAATTAAAACCAAATATTTTCCTTTAGGACTTTCCACCATTGAGGAAGTAAAATCAGGAGTGCAGCATATCCTGGCTGACATGGTTGCTAAAGATAAAGAAACACTGGATTTTATCAGAGATTTGTAAGTAACTTTGTCATAGACAGATCCTCTTGTTAGAGATTGGTAAAGTTGAATTTTGTCAGTCCTGTGGATTTTCTGGCAGTCTTTTTTTCCTGGGGTTGAATATATTTGGTTCTTCCATATGATCAGGCAAAATTTTGTAAAAACAGCAACTACACAGCAGTACTGAAGAAGCTCATGAATTCTGTCTTTAAAAAAAAAAAAAAAGCGGTAGGTGCACTTATAATAATATGTGTGTATAGAGCCATATACTGCACACTCCTGAGGAGAGTTCTCCAGGCTCCCGCTATACCTCCTGATTCATGTTCCTGACAGCTTTAAGGTGGGCATAAAACATTACCTGCCGTGGCTTTCTATTAATTTATCTGCACTAAATTTGTGATCAGTGCCTGGGGGCTGAGTTTGTAAGCACTCTGTCAAAACATCCTTCTAGGCCATTCTGGAAAATTAGAATAGTGGCTTCTAGCAGCTCAGTGCTGAATGGAATGTTACTGTTGTTTTCATCATTCTCCAGCAGGTTAAGTCCACCAGAATGTATTATCAACATAAGGAGTGGGGCCACCAGCAAACTTTTTTTCAGAGCCCCTGGAAAACATGCCTTCTCAACCATTCACTCACTCACTCACTCACTCACTCACTCACTCACTCACTCACTCACTCACCTGCTTTGCTTGTATGCCACCTGTTCCCAAAGGTTTTAGGTGGCTAGCAATGTCAACATATAGAATAAAAGCCCCCTTTAACATATAAGAAGTAAAAAGATCAAGAAGGATTTTAAAAAACAAAAAAATCAAATGTCATATGCCTGTGAGTCCATCTTCAAATTCTAACACACCTTTCCCCTCTGTAAGACAGAAAGGGTTGGTCTTCAGAGATTTCCTAAAGCCACCCCCCCAAAAGGGGGAGGGGCTACTAGAATGCTTGTTTCACCTTTAATTTTTTTTAAATGTTATATAATTATCATATTTTCACTTCAACCTTCACTTTAGGGTAAATCTTATTTTATATATGTATTCCTTTCCCTTTTCTTTGTTTTTGCTTTTTCGTTTTTTGTTTTACCTAATTAATTAAAAAATATATTTAAAAAGGGTTTCCTAAAGACCAAAAGACCCAAGGCTGACTGAATTTCTGCCAGGAGGGAGTTCCCAGAATTGGGGCAGCTACCCACTCCCAGGGCCTTATCAGGTGACAATCCCCTAGTGATGGGACCTGGAACAGAATTGATTCTATTTGATCTGGTTGGATGGGCAGGTGAAAACAGGAGAAGGAGGTCTCTCAGATAAGCATTTGCAGAGCCATATACAGCCTTAAAGGCAACAACCAATGCCTTGAATCATATCCAAAAGCCAGTTGGCAATCATTGTAGTTCCTGAAGCACTAGGATCACCCAACTATATCAGGACACATCCATCACTGCCAGGCCACCACATTCTATACCAATTGTAGCTTCTGAATGTTTTTCAAGGGCAGCCCGAAGTAGAACTGTAATGGTCTGTGAGAATAACCTTGGGAGACGAGGAGCAGCCACAGCCTAGACAAAGGTCAGACAAGAGATATCTTAGCCCACAGAAGGAATGAGGGCAGAGATACCTCTTGTCTGACCATTGTCTAGACTGCAGCTCCTCCTCATGTCTCCCAAGGTTATTCTTACAGCCCATTGCAAGAGCACATTGCAATAGTCCAAATGGGTATGAGTGACTGCGAGCAAGGCTTCCCAGTTCAGGAATGGCAATTGGCACACAGGTGTAAGGTGTAATTATGCAAAGGTCCTCCTAATCACAGGTGCTACCTGCTTTTCAAGCAGGAGCTGTGAGTCTAGGAGAACTCCCAAGTTGTGGATCACCTGTAAGCAGGGGAGTATAACCCTGTTCATAGTCAGAATTTCCCTGGAATATTTAGGCCCACAAACCCAAACCCATGTTGGAGGGATTCAGTGTCTTTTCCTCCCCATCCACATCTGGACAGCCTCCAGCATTCCTGCTGCATCCCTTTCAGCCTAGAGATAAGATGTATAAGTGATACCATCCACATGTTAATGACATCAAACCCCGTGCCAGTGGATGACCTTCAGACGTTACATGGAGATATTAAAAGGGAATACAGAGAGGAGAGATCCCTTAGGTATTTCACAGAGTTGAGGTGTCCTTACTGGAAATGTACCTTCAAAAAGCAGGAGAAACACTGCAGAACGGTTCCCTGGAGATGGTCCAGAAGGATACCATGTCAGTGTTATTGAAACTATTGAGAGATCAAGGAGGGTCAGGATGGTTTGTTTGTTTGCTTAGGAAATTTATGAGGCTACCCAACTCTACAACAACTCTGGGTGGCATATAGTAAAGACAATACATTTAAAAAAAAGTGTTACAGGTTGCAGTCTCCTGATCCCAGTCTCTCCAAAGCTTGTCCACAAGAGTAACCAATGCAGTTTCCATACTGTATCCCAGCCTGAATGAAGACTGTCAGAGGTCCAAATAAACAGCTTCCTAAGGTTTTTTGTGGTTATAGGCCACCACTTTCTCCATAATCCTTTCAAGAAAAGGAAGGTTGGAGACAAATCTAAAGTTGTCCAAAACAGTCAGATCTAGCAAAAACTTCTTGAGCAGAGGATACACTATACAGGTAGGCCTTGTTGAGTTATCACATTTGGGACCAGCAACTTGGTTGTTAAGTGAAACAGTTGCTAAGTGAAACAATCTTACTTCAGCTACTTTTTTATCACCATTGTAACTGTGAACAGTCACTAAAAGAGGCAGTGACTAAATGAGGACTACCTGTAGCCTGCTTCAGGCTGATGGAAACACCCCATATCCTATCTCTTTCCAACTCATAGAAAGCCTTAACCAGCCATGAGGGGCAGAGATCCAGCTGAGAAATGTTGGAGCTAATGCTGCAGAGGGCTGTATTCACTTCCTTGGGACTCACCGTCTTAAAATGAACCCAGAACTCTTTACAAGATGAGACCTGATCAGTCAGTCAATCAATCAATCAATTTTATTTCAGTTATAGACCAGCATATGAGACCTGATCATTTCTATTGTCCAGCTGGAGTCTAGCTCCTCTTGAATCTGTGTGGTTTTGTCTGGCAAATGCTGCAGTAATTCTTCATAGTACCTTTCAGATGGTCTAGGTGAACATCCTTCCCTAAAAGAGAGCAAGTTGCCTTAAAAGAGGCCACTGGGTGGCATTTGGCCAATGCAGACAGGATGGCAAAATCTATCCTTCTTTCTCATTTTCTTGAATTACCACTGTGTAGCCTCAATGTGAACACAAGACAGGAGTTCCTCAAGCCATGCTCTAGGCACCTCTGTCATTTCATCTCCCCGATTTCCTCAATAAACTAAGAGGCTGCATTGGTTCTACACTTTGGCCACTTCGGTGCAATCCAGTCCAGTGAACTTCATTCCACTGGGCAACCAGAATCTTGGTCAAACTGCCCACTAAATTCTCAGGAAACTCCCCAAAGACCCCTCTGAAAACCCACAGGATCTATTGGATGGCCATACAAATAAGGTCTCACATCTGGCTACCTATGGAGTAGTACTTCTTGATTGCCAACAGAGTTTTAAAGATGACAATAACTATTCACTCCACCCATGCCAAATCCGAAACCTAAGCGAGCAGATTTCTGCGAATGGAACTCCCTCCTCTTCCATCCAGTTTTCAGTAACATAAACCAGGCCTACCCTCTCACCCATAATTAAATTGTGGCTGTCTCAAAATGAGGAGACTTGAAGGCCAGATCTGGCTCTCAGCCAGGGATTAGTCCAGGCTTCCCATGGACCCACAGGTGACATCTCCAAATTCTTTTGCAGGAACCAGCTTATTAACAGGATTAAGTCATGATGTATATAGTTTGGGTTTGGCTTAGTATGCTATGCAAATCTATTTTGTTTGATTTGTAACATTTTTTTTTCTTGGAGAGAGTTTAAGCTAAGACAAAGGCAACAGTTCACAAGTTGACTTAATACAAAGCATATTTTCTGGATTGAAGACAGTACCCAGCTTAAAAAGGTCGTATCAGAGGCTATAGTCCAAAGAGTAATAGGTAGGACCAGGATGAAAAAATTAAAATCAATTTCATTCATTTATATTTAATTAAAGTTAAATGTTATAGCCATGCATTTAATAATTTACCTTCCTATCACATTAAAATTTATATTTTGGTATCAATTTTTAGAAAGTAGGATACACATCTCTAGCCTGGCGTCAGGAGTAAAATGTATCAAATTAATTTTGAAAATATGTTTACAGTATTTTAATAAATTATGAAATTGAGAATGATAATGAAGTCATTTCAGTAATGTTGCTATTATTCAGATGTACAGAGAAATTCTGTTGACTAAAGGATTTCTTGTTTGTTTTAAAAATATAGATGTCAAAGAAAATACATTTGCATTCAGTCATCTCTGGCAAAAGTGACTTCTAAAAAAGTCAATGAAAAAGATGTCAACAAATTTCACTTGTATCAGAATTTTTCTTGCAACATAAAGAACATTCAACATCACCAGGTATGTCTGCAAATCACTGTCTAAAGCAGTATCTCTTAAACAAGAAAAGAAAGATACATTTCTTTCAAGAAATCTGTTATGTGCTGTAGTAGTTAAAGTGTTGACTAATAGTGGGGAAACCTAGGATCTAGTTCATTCTCAGCCATGGAAGCCCAGTGAGTCCCATTGAGCCAGTCACCCTTTGTCAGCCCAACCTACCTCAAAGAGTTGTTCTCTTATGGGGAAAAATAGCAGGAGGGAGTACTGTACCTGGAACCTTGCAGCCCTGAATGAAAAGTCAGATATAAATACAGTAGATCAAATGCATCTAGCTCTTGAACTATTTTCCTGTTGCCTAAGGCAGTCTTTTAGGTATGTATATGGAATGGAAAACATCTTTTGTTTCAAACTTGAAGCAAGCAGACTGTGGCTTAGAAGTTTGCCTATACTCTTCCAGATCAGTCCCAGCTGGGCCAAACCAAAACTTGGAACATTTAGATTCTTCCAGATTTTAACTGTAACAAATTCTGGAGAGGTCTTAAGGAGTGAGTAGAGATGCGTAGGTGTGCCTCGCCCCTCTCTCCTCCTCCTCCTCCTCCTCCTCCGGCCTATGTGCTAACCTGCTCTTTGTTCCTGCTAATGCCCCCCTTTCCTTCTTCCTCTTAGCCATCATGCATCATTCTTGAAATCAAGCCTGATATGTCCATCCGTGGAGGAGGCTCAAGTGAACTGGTTGGATATACCTTGCTTGTGTTGGGGGTGAGCCAGTGGCTATGCCCCATGGGTTTCAGGCCATGGTAATATCATGATAAACCCTGGTTTGTTTTAACTGTTTTGTTGAATAAGCCAGTAAGCTATACAAACCACAATGACTGGGTTCTCACATGATAGTGTTGTAAAGATGAATGGAGGGAAGCTATTTGGGAGTAGTTTATTGTGCTGACTTCAGATTGACCGTGTTCCTGTTATTATGGGTGGAGGGGGACTCCATTAGCCTGTATCTTCCCTTATTTAGTGGTTTGCTGCCTTTTTGTCTGTTGTACTGCAGTGCAATGATGTTTACTGTTCAAGGTGCCAGAGATGTGGCTCTCTGAGAGGAATCAGAAGTAAATGGCATGTTCCACTTAGGCCTAACAATCAGGTCTGGAACAGCCAATGCTGACCAAGAGGTTGTTGTGGCTTGATGATGATTGGATAAATTCAATCTGCCAGTCAAAGAATTTCCAGTCTGAGTACCTCCTCTCAGCTAGGTTCCTGAGGGAGGGATATAAATGGAGAGGGCTGGTTTCCAAGGATCTCAGACTGTCAGCAAGAAGGGAGGGAACTTGGATTTGGATAGAAAGATGTGTCAGAGTGAAGCTCTGTTTGTTTACCCAAGTATATCTTTCAGCAGTTGGAATGAATGGTTTAAAGTGAATTGTTTAAAGAATGGTTTAAAGCACGAGATGTCCCTAGGGGTTCCATGAGAGATTGTAATTGGAAAAAAAAGTTTTATTTTATTTTTTCAGTTTATATAGCCACCCATCTCACATACGTATTCTGGGTGGCTCACAAAGTTAAAACACACACACACAAAAATACAAAACATAACCAGAATCATACAGATGACATTCCTTTGTAGACAGGAACCATAACATGCCTCTGCTGCCAGATCTGATGGGATGGGTAGATTTAACTGAGGAGAGGCAGTCCCTCAAAGAACTCAGTGGGCCATGTGTTTGGGACCCCTACTTTTTCCCCTGTAGATAGATGCTAACTTCAGTTAACCTTTCTGACTTGAACAGTAAACATCATTTTATTCTTGTTTTTAAACAGTCTGCTAGTGACTGAACCTATTTATATTTTCTCCACGTTCCACTAAATCAAGTTACTAAAATAAACAGAAGACTTCCAAATCAGAAAAGATTGGTGGTGGTAGCCAGACCAAGAATATTTCTTAAAGAAATATATGTCCCATTATTTCTTAAGGGATATCCAAGAAAACTCTTGGTTTATGGTAGTCGGGAAGACTTACTGGAACAGGCAGAGGAGGTAACCAGGTTTAGACTGAGGAATCAGGCCTGGAAGCAAAACTAACATAGGGTCAAGAATTGTCTGGTATTCAGGCAAGTCAGCCATCAACAGGCACATAGGGATAGACAACATTTACACACCATTCAAAAGAAACAATAAAAAGGAAACAAAAAGATCAGAACACCTCCTTACCAGCAATCAGCACTCAGATAAGCAGGGATTTACACCAGAATTAGCACCAGACAACAATCAAACAGTAAACAATACCCAAATCAAGGAACTACCAACTCAGACAAACAATTAAGCAGTAAACAGCAGCCTAATCAAGGAACTACCAAGGAAAAAACAACACCCCCACCAACACTGACAGGGCAAGCTACTGTATATAAACAGAACAAACCCCACTCCCTTCTAGCACTGAAGATGTTACTTAGTTGAGTAATGAAACCTCTGCAAGAAAACAACCAAACTCAGAGAACCCCAGCGACTCCACAAGGTCAGGAATGGATTCCTCCAGTCATCTGAACTGGCTGAGCTAAAACGCAGTCAGTCATCCCATTCCTGACCATTAGAGAAATGGCATAGCAGCAAATTGTATGTTAGGGTGGAGGTTCTCCATCTTTGTGAAGGCTCCTCTTTCCATGTGCACTCTTTCCATCTCTCCCAGCAGAATCTTTTATTCAGTACTGGAACTTGCGGGTGGTCTGTCTTTTTAATGGCTTTGCTTTTGCACTGATAGGACTCCCAGTTCTTGAGCACAAGCAAACCCTTTCTTTGCATACACTGCAGGTTAAGGTTAGGTTAAGGAAGGAATACAAGCATCTTTAATAGAGAACTAATTTTTCTAGGCAGTTCCATAATCATTGTAAACACAACTGCCCGGCTTGATGTTCCCTGTTTAAATGAGCAGTCTGCCCTGAATCTTTGCTTTACCACCCTTTCCAACCTCTGGGCTCAAGCGAGCCATTACTCTGTCTTCACAGATAGACAAGAGGCTCTACTCTCTAACCTCCACCCCGGTTATAGCTATTGTAAATAAGCTCCTTCTTACAAAAATGCTGCCTTGCTATCCTTACATCATCACAGCAGAGATTTTTTTAAAACAGTAGATGTTAAGACAACAAGTAGATGGTTGTCTTAGGGATGCTGAAAGAAAAGTGCATGGACTTTGTTGCTTGAATTTTAGTTTGAACTCCTGTTGTACATACTGTATATGTATGACAATGTACTGTACATGCCTTATATCCTACTATTAACTCAAGAAAATGTAGGATCAGAGATATAGTAATAGTACCTCCATTCCCCACTTTAAACTGTGAGGTGATGATAGATACCAGTTTCTTTGTTGAGATTTGTGACTGAAGGAATATAGGTTCTCAAATCCAAGATTGAATTACACACCTCATTGGATTTTCAAAATCTGCTGCCTGATCTTTCTTAGCCCCTACATGAGTTGCTCCTTAGATCAATCTGTGCTGTCTAAGGTTTTTGGAAATTGACTTGTTCTTCAGTGAATCACTTGGCCGCCTTGAAACATTTCTAGCCTATGGACAACAAACAAGGAAAGAGAAAATGCAGCTGTGGTCTGAAGATTTTCCTGGGTAAAGCCTGTTAGAATTGTGACCATTAGTCAAGTGAAAAGAGTTGCATTAGGCCTTTTAAAAAGGGGAAATAGTTTCTCCAGAGATAAAAGTGAGCTTGTACCTTTTATTCCAGAACAATGGATGAGGAAGATGGAAACATTTTTGTAGATTTCCCCATGGGACTGACAAGAGTTCAAAATGTTTTCTTTGCTCTTCCTGCCCCATGTTTTGAATTATTCCCTGAATCCCATATAAAATTCACATTTTGTTCCACCCTTTTTTACATGTGATCATATGGAATCATATTATTTGGTCTTGCCTCCCTTCAAGGTTTTATGGAACACCAATAGGAGGCAGCCACACAGATTTCAGGGGGGATCTCATTCCAAAGGCAGGCACCATGACAGAGAAGGCACATTTCCTGGGTCCTGATAGATAACCCTGTTTTAATCAAAGGGACCAGGAACACACTAACTCTGTCAGCATGTCTCGGCTGGGCAGAAACCATAGGAGATAGGCAGTCTTTCAAATGCCATATAGAGCTTTAATAGGAAAATAGGATGCAGGAGTATTAGGTATGTTCACTGCCTTGTGTTCATCAAACATATTTTTAAAAAGTGGGATAAAAATATCATCATCATCATCATCGTCTGAAGAAACAGTGGGCCGCCTAGTTAGCTGCTGCAAGAAGATCACACAGATTGACTACAAACAATGGCATGACAAAGTAGCAATAATGGTGCACTGGAATATCTACAAGAAATACCATTTGGCTGCAAGCAAGAACTGGTGGGACCACAAAACTGACAAAGTAATAGAAAATGAAGAAGCTAAAGTGCTCTGGGACTTTAGAATTCAAACAGACAAGCAACTGCCACATAGCACCCCAGACTTAACAGTTGTTGATAAGAAAGACAAAAAAGTCTGGAGAGTGGACATTGCAATACCAGGAGACAGCAGAATCGAAGAGAAAGAACTGGAGAAAATCACAAAATATAAAGACCTGCAAATAGAAGTGGAATGATTATGGCAAAAGAAAGCAAAGATAGTATCAATAGTAATAAGTGCCTTGGGTGCAATCCCAAAACATCTAGAACACCATTTGAAGACCATTGGCATTGACAAAATCACCATCAGTCAATTGCAAAACGCAGCTTCACTTGAAACAGCTTATATCCTGCAACGATACCTTTAACATCATTAAACAACCACATCTGCCTATCCCAGGTCCTTGGGAAGGACTCAGTAGGTGGATAAAAATGCCAAATCCAGTCTAAACACCCAACAGACTGTGCAACCAACCATAACAACAACAGCACCACCTATAATCACACCTGAAAGCATACTGGCAACCACTGCAGCTCATAGAGCAGAGGTGTCACGGTGACATACTGAGGCATGCCCATCACTGTCCATGTACTGCGTTTTGGACCAGTTGAAGCTTCTGAGTGGTTACCCAGGGCAGTCCCATGTAGAACGAATTGCATTAGTAAAGCCTTGAGGTGACTGATTGAAGGGCTTCCCAATCCAGGAAGGGGTGCACCTGATGGAGCTGTGCAAAGGTCCCTTTGGTCTCAGTGCCACCTGCTCATCAAGACAGGATCTCAACCGCCTCAGTTGGCTGGCCTGGAATCAAAAGGTATAATTGGGTATCATCAGCATATTGATAATACGAAACCCCAAACTGGCAGCTTAATGTAGATGTAGAGGGGAGAGAGCATTGAGCCCTGCAGCACCCCCATAAGGGTCTGGGAGGCAATCTTTCCCTCTGCACCCACCAACACTAACTGGGCCCAGCCATGGAAGAAGGATGAGAACCACAATAAAAAAGTGCCCCAAATTCCTAACTCCCACAGCTGGTCGAGAAGGATACCATGATTGACAGTATTTGAAGGCTGCTGAGAGGTCAAGGAATGCTAGGGTGGACACCACCTCCATCCCGGCTCCACCAAGGTCATCAAATGCAACCAAGTCTATCTCAGTACTGAAATCCAGCTGAAAAGGGTCTATATAATCTACTTCCTCCAGGATTCTCTGCAACTGCAGACTGACCACCTTCTCAACAACATTCTCCCAAAAGGGAAGGTTGGAAACAGGACAATAGTTGTCTAAAATTGTTGGGTCCAAGGCTGGCCTCTTGAGGAGAGGGTGCACCACTGCCTCCTTCAAGCTGAAGGCACCACCCCCTCTCTCAATGAGGCCAACATCGCAATCATCAACATCTTTAACCTCAACTGCCTTCGAAGAACCTGTATCACCATAGCAATCATATATAACCTATAATTAATTACAGATGGGCAGCCCCATGACATATGTATCAAAGTTTTTTCAAATTTATTATACCTCCAGCATATAAATGATGAGAGCCAACCTTTTATAAATGTTCTCTGAGGGATTCAAAAGACTGTAAAAAGAATGTTTTGCTGAACTAGTTGGGTTTTAAGTCATAAGAAACAAATCTATTATTTTTTAAAACCTGAAGCCACTGATGAGGTAATAGAGGATACTCCAGTTCTGTATTCCGAATTTTACTGTTGTATATTGTTCACATTTATTTTTGATTTTTTTAAAAAATTGTAATAATACATTGTCAATGTTACTTCAGTAGAGGCCTTCTCCAACAGTCTTAATGCCTCTGGAGTTTCAGAGGCTGGTGATGCCCATGAATTGTGCCTGATGAAACTGTTTGTCTTAAAATGTAACTTTGATGTCACTTGAGAGAGGTGTTTTAGTTTTTGTCCCCCTTGTCACAGTGGAATAAACCTGGCAGCGCTTTGCTTTGCTTGTGAACATGCCTCCTCCTCATACTTGCCCTTTGTTTTGGCAGTCAGGGTACCTGATGTTAAAATATTTCACATGCAATTTTTATTGTTTGCTGTACTGTTCAGTGATATGTCAAGCCTGGTATGTCAACAAGCACAAGAAAAGCTGAAGAATATAAATTGGTGTGATGTCTTCAGGTCACTGTTAGACCATTGTGTTTAACATATGTGACATGTCTGAGTTAGCTAGTGATTGAATTAATGTTCATGATTGACAGGGAATGCTTGCTTGTGACAGGCAGAAGCCTATAGCATCCATCAACATGTGCAATGACATGGGTATGTCAACTTTTAACAGCTTTTTAATGGTTTCTGCAAGTCTAATGTATTAAAAATGCATGGTTCTGTTAACATTTGGGAGCACATGGACAGCAAGTGTACACAGCAATCATCTGTTTTCTCTCTCATGGCAGTTTAAATGCATGTTTGTTTTATTTAATGGAAATCTTCCATCAAATGAATCAGAAAGAGAACATAGAGAGCGACCTTCTACAACTTTACACTTTCTAAATGTTTTGGACAACAGCTCTCATCAGCAGCAGCCAGCATGGCCATTGGGATTATATTACTTGTAGTCTGACATATCTGGAGGATACTGGTTACAGAATACATGTGGCGTAGTAGTTAGCTTGCTGAACAAGGACTAGGCAGACTCTTTCTCAGGATAACCAATAAGGAGTGGACTTTGCGACAGTCACACTCTCAGCTGGATCCAATCACTCATGATTGTTCTGAGGAAAAAAGTTGGAGAAGAAATTTTGGATCAGTTAACTATATTGAGAGAATTAGTAAAAATAACTAGTATATTTTAGCAATTTCTTTGTGAACATGCAATGTTGCAGAGGAAGTCACCTGCAAAAATTTAAGAAGAGAATTAGTGATAAATTCTTTGTTTGATTCTTAGATAGACATCTGGAAAGGAACCAAAATGGATTTAAAGAAACACTGTACAGCTATTGGGAGTATGACTGATCTATATAAATCTACCTCAGAATAATGATACCTGACATAAAAATATTTAACGATCTGGGGAGTAGAGGCTATCTCAGATTGTCTGCTCAAGTATCTATCAAACATGAGATGTGAACATTTAAATAAATATTAGACTAGAAAACTATAAAAGGAAAATTCATATTGAAATCACTGAATGGACAACTTAGAGGTTTCTTGTTTCCTTTCTTTTTTACTGTGTGATTGAGAAAGATCTGCTGAGCAATAACATTGCAGTGTTATAGAAATGACTTAATTATTTGATTATATGAAATCTGTCCTATGCTGATCCAACTTTGGAATCCTTTGATACTATTTCCCCCTTTTTAACCTGCAATAGAATTTTGCTTAGTAAGATATATTTTGCCTCAGAGAATTATTTAAGGATAATTATTTATCTTTTATATTCTATATTATTTTATAATCCTAAAATGACATATGTTCCCAGAGTTTAGCAGTGTGCTTATGTAACTCTTAAATATATCTGGTTATTCAAAATCTCAGCTAAAGTAGATACATACAAAGGGATGTGCCTATTTCAACATTATTGCTCTCTCACATACTAAGTGAGTTAAACATTCTGCATAAAAACAGCCTGGTATTTAATTATTTAAAATGTGCTTTATCCCTATCTAAGTCTGAAAGGATTCTAGGCATTTTAGATATAATAAAAATTTAATAAAACAATAATAAACATTATTAAATGGCAATAATAAGTCATAATACATTACCTTATATAGGCACCAGTGACTCTACAACTAATCCCCAAAGGCCCTTGAAAGAGCCAGGTTTTTACTATCTTCCAGAAGGCTGTGTCAGTCGGGGCCATCCTTATCTCAGGAGCAGGCTGTTCCCTAAGAAGGGAACTCCCACAGTCACCACCAAGCCCCCTCCTGCTGTACGTCCTGTTGGGTGGGAACCCTCAGTAGATATTCCCAGGCTATCCAGTTAGGATGGGCAAAGCTACCTGGGAAAGGTACCCAGATCCTGAGTCATATAGGCCTTTAAAAGTAGCAACTAGCATCATAAATTGCACTCTGAAACACACTGATAATCAGTGCAGCTCCTGCAGCAATGATGTAGTGTGGCAGTATCACAACTTTCCATAAGCATGTAAGCCATTGAATTTTGGACCAGCTGAAGTCTCTAAGGACAGCAAATTACAGCAATATAACCAAGGGGGGAGAAGGGCATAAGTGACTGTCATATAGGTCTGCAATAGGTGCACCAGCCAAAGCTGACTACTTGGCTCCGGCTTTTGCATGGTCCTTGAGCAGGAGCTGAGAGTCCAGGAAGACTCTCAGATTGTAAGCCTGCTCTCTCTGGGGAAGCACATGTCCATTGAGGATCAAAGTTGGTACAATTCTGGAATCACTGGGGTGGGGTGGGAATACCTCAAGCATGGGGGTGGCTAGCCCCATAGAGGCCTTCTGCCTTCAGCTTCAGAGTTTTCATCCTCTTGGTCTCTCCTTCTTCTTTTTAGTAATGTTTTTAATGAAGGTTTTATGTATTTATATATTTTATGTTTTTAATGTTTGTTGTGAATCGCCCAGAGTTCCCCCATTGGGGGGAGATGGGCGGTTGAAAAATTAAATAAATAAATAAATAAAATCAGTAGGTTTCTGAATTAAAATAGCCATTCTGTTTTGTTTGGGTTGAATCTGAACCTTTTTTTAGCCAACTTAGATCCTGGCAGCCTCCAGGCACCGAATGAAGACTTCCAATATATCTCTCATTAGACTCAGGGTGGAGATAGATAGCATCTTGATGACACTTCACCCCAAACCAACAGATGACCTTTCCCAACAGCTTCCTGTGGATGTTAAATGGTAGAAGGATGAAGCCCTGAGTCACCCCATAATGGAGTGCCTGTAGGGCTAACCTCTTATCCCCTGAACCACTGCTGACTGAATCTGCCACTCAGAATGGTAGTTCCAATTCCTAATCCTCACAGGCAGTCCAGGATATTGTGGTTGACAATATCAAAGGTTGCTTAGAGTTCTAGGAGGAAAGGATAGTTACACTCCTTCTCTCCCTCCACGTCCCATCACAGGTCATCCATGAGAGTGACCAATATAGTTTCCATCCTATGTCTGAAACCAGACTGCCATGGGTCTAAATATTCCATATTTTTCAGAGCCCTGTGTAATTGTTACCTCTTCCACAGTAACCATTCCCTATAAGGGGAGGTTGGAGATTGTATGATAATTGTCCAATTCCATTGGATCAAAGATTAACAGCTGCAATTATCCCATGGGTATTTGTGCATGTAAAGCCTACAAGCTAAGCATCCCAAACTTTACCACAGGAAAAGCTGGATTCTGCTATTTATACACATTATGCAAATTTAGCAGTATAGTTTATCTTTGGCAAAGTTTTATTTTGCAGCTTTGGTGTGGAAGAAATAAGAACTAAGTTTATCATCTCTGGACCCAAACAGATAATTTTCTTTAGTTAATCTCATAATACAGAATAATAGGATTTGGAGTTCAGAAATATTGATTGGTTGACATTTTTAATCTTTTGGCTATCTATCTGTCTATGTATCTGTCTCTATGTCATAAATACTTGCTGTTTATATTTGTCATTTAGATTCTGGCTATTAACCGAGGAGAGAATCTGAAAATCTTGAAAGTAAAGATCAACATTCCTGATGGAGTGAAGAATGAATTCTCTAGGTGGTGTGTAAATGAAAGGTTTGTATAGGGATATAAGTATGTGCATATCAATATTCTGTGGTTCTCATTAATGATGCATTCTGAATGCATGCATTTTTTGCATCTGAGTTTGAGTCTTTCAAGAAGAGGATAGGCAATCCTATTTTGGGGATGTTCTAGCTCTGGCTTCCTGCATGGAACAGGGAGTTGGCCATCGGTAATTCTAAGCTATATATTTGTTTCTATGTTGTAGTTTTACGCTTTCATCTTTAGGAAGATGCTCCAGTTCAGTGATGAATTAATAGAACAGGCTCAGGATACAGATTTTCTATATAATTTTTCATATCTGCTTGATTCTAGTACCAAATTTTAAAGTGCCAAGATTTAGATACTTTTGGGATGTTAATGGACATTCTGAAAACATTTTTTCAGAATTTCAGATTGTGAAGCAGCAGGTTTAATTTTGTAAGTGCTGTGGTATGCAGTTTGGGCTGTAAGCTCATATATTTGTCATTTTAATGGAAGAAGTTCAACTAACTACATAGGGATTTTGAGTCATATGTTGCTCATTCCTAAATTGTTTATTAGGTCTTCTGTGAATATTTCTGTATCTTAATTCTTGAATCATTGACATTTGGTATGTGATACATCATGAACAAATTATTTCCTCCACTCCCAGTTCGCTATTTATGTACGTTTTCATTCTTTTAGGTAGACTTTTGGGCCAATAAGAAACTAGTGTAGAATAATTAGTTTTCAAACATGGTGAAACATGCTCTAATGAATGCTTGAGTTTGAAGTTAGCAGAAATTAGAACTGAAACCCATGGCCACATTCTAGATACTAATGTTTAATATTACAAAGTGTGCTATCTCAATATCAGCCCAATAAGGAAGAACAGTATTATGTTGTATGGAAAGAGATAGGGCTGAAGTCAATAGAATAGTCCCTTGATTACATCCATAGAGAGGTTGTGCAAGATTTGAAGTGACAACTGTTAGCTCACAATTGCTGCCCATTGCTCTTGTGTTATATCAGCAGGAGTTACCTGGATTGACTTTGGATTTGTAATCTGAGAAAAGACTTGGCAGTTCTCTAGGAATTCAGAATTAACAACTGTGATGGATGCTTTGAGGAAAAACACTTCTTGGGTTTACTTAGTGGGTTTACCTATTGTTATTGTTATTGTTATTTTTGACATGGTTTGATTTAAAATATTGCCAGAGTGACCAGAGTGTAAAAATTTCTGATTCACAGATGGAGACCAAAGGCCTATGCCAACCCTGAATTAATGGAGCTACTGCGTTATTCAATAGAAGATTCATATAAACGTCTTATTTATCCCCTTCTCTGCAGAGAATTCAGGTAAAGCAATATATCTTCATTATTAAAAGGGTAAGTAAAAATTTAATAGCCCTAGTTAGTCAGACCACAAACTTAGCTAATTTAGCATCCTGTTTTTCACAGGGGCTAAAACCAAATGCTTATGAGAAACTCACAAGCAGGACATGAGATACAGGAGCCCTCTCTTATCTTCCAAAAAGTGGTGTTCAGTGACATACTGCCTCTTGATATGGGAATTTCTATATGGCCATCTTGGCTATGAGCTTTGGATAAGCTTAATGTATATGAATTTCTCTAATTTTAAAATCTTTGAAGCCAGATAGTTTTGATTGTAAGGCATATACATTCTCACTGAAAGTGACAACCCCATATATTGCTGGAGGTCCATACAACCATGCAAAGAGGTATTGTCTCTTTGACTTTAACTTAGGAGACTTTGAAGTAGATGCTAAGAGGTACCATACCAAGGTTCCATATGTCTGTTGATCAGCCATTTAATTTAGATTTTGCTATGATACAGTGTTCTAACCAATAGTCAATTGATATATATTATACTCTCCCACAGGCAGGTACTATATTTATCTGGGCACTCAAACTTAAATGTTAATTTCTATATATGGCAGCAGTGGTTATATCTTGAAGGGTACAACTCACACAAAGAAAAAGGGAGAGGAATAAGTTAAAAATATGGACAACCAGAAACAGTTCATACACCAAACTTACAGGATGTGAATTCAAGGACAGTGGCCCAGTGCTCACTAAACTACTGCATCCTTAATTCAGCTTTTATTAGAGCAAGACTGGATGCTTCCCACCACCCTTAGAAAACTCTCAGCTTTCACCTGGGAATTCTTCATATAGCCCAAATTCATCTTGAAGAGAAAGAAAGTTTCTGTCTCTCACATCATCACCAAGAAGTGATCTTCTCTGGTGGCTTTACTGCCCTCAGTGCAACTCTGTTAAAACAGCCAATGATAGATGGCAATCAGCAACCCTGGCAGAGTTATATGCATCCAATGTGATAAATTTTCAAGATAAAAATTCCCCTCTCCTGTGACATAGTTTGGGAATTTTACACTAAAGTAGCAAATTATTTACATTATTTATTTTTCATAAACTTGTGTTTACCTATAAGGTTAAATCATTCTTCCCCAAAGTGGTGCTGTCTAGTTTGTGTTGGGCCCACAACTCCCAAAATTTCCAATACGTCTACAGCACAATTGAGCAAGCTGCATGTGGTCCCCACCCCAGCCATTTTGCATTCCCAGAGTACCATTGTAACCAATGGGGGCTAATTCACTTTTGGCCTTTTTTATTTTGGGGTTTTTAAGGTACAAACTTAAACCTTGTAGAGATTTAAGGCAACTACTTTACTCTAAGCCATGTTCTGGTAGCGGAGAACAATAGCAACTGTCTGTTGCCATGGACAGATAATTCTCTGATTGCCTTCTGGCTTGCTGATGTCAACCTCTCCTGTGGGAGATAGAGCCAGTTCAATCAGCAACTGATGGACCCAATGGGATTCCAGAGGGAGTTTGGGGTTTTCCCTGAGGATTGGTTGGGGTTTGGCTGAGGCCTTGGTCACCACCTGGAATGGGTGAGTGGCTGGAGCCTTGAACTGCATCACCCCTATGCGCCCTCTCCCTGGGTGCCAATCTCAGAATGCACCGTGATTTAATGAGGAACTTAGGGAAATGAAGCACCAAGAAGATATACCTGAAGTGCTGTTGGAGGAAGACTCAGAGTGAGTCTGTCTGAACATGGGTAAGAGTCCACAAGAACTTTGTGGCAATAAGTACGGTGAAGGTTGATATTTTTCCACCCTTATTGTGTCTACTGATAGCAGTCCTATTTAGGGTGATTGGGCAGGGCTGCTGGGAAGAATATTCTGGCTATTTGGCTATTTTTTCAGATCCACTCCAGCTTGAACTTTGACTAGGCAGGTCTGGCCAAGGTATCTGAGACTCAGTCTTGTGGTAAGATCTAGGATGAGTTTGAACTGGTGACGTCTGAGGAAGTGCATAGGGCACAATATGCTGCTCATATTCTATGAATTATGCAAAAATATACCAGAAGATCCAGATTTATTTCTGTAGCTCTCTGCCCCTATACTTTGTTTAATATAGTAGTTCCATTGTTACATAAGGATATATCAAAACCTGGTGTCCTATGAAGCCTAATTTGGAGTTAATGCTCACTAAAATCAGTAAGTTTATTTCTAAGGAGGTTTCTCTAGGACTGAGATAGCAGAAGGGTTTTTGACACATGCTGTTTTTCCCAAGACAGTTTCCTACCTTGCCCTTCAGATGTTAAGAGTATACAAGCATTGGCAAGTTGAAGACTTTTTTTTTTTTGGCAGTGTGGAGAGTAAAAAGGAAAGTAATTACCAAAAATGCATTTTATATTGGGGAAAAGTTGACAGTTTGTGTATCCAAACTGCAATTTGCTTATGTTTTTAATGATCATGCCATATTATGTATTTTTTTCTCCTCTGCTATATTGAGTAAGAGTATTCTAATGGTCTTGATGCAAACTGCTGGGCTGCTAAAATTGTTTTTATTATATCCATTTCACAATTGCTGTTTCAGTAGTGCTCTCCATCATGTTGATCTAATCCCATTTGTCATACTTCTTTTAAGAGAAGTGGGGCGACTAATTGCTCCAGCTATAAATATCTTTGTATCTGTCATTTTTCACTCTTAGATTAACAATCTAATAGGCATAATATTGGGCTCAACTTTGCTATGTAATGACTACAGAGTAGGAAGCCATCTGTTTTCCAGTGACAATATAATGGCTTCTTTTACCAGCTGAAATGGCATTTTTTTGGCATTGGAGGAATAAATTGTAATTTCAGGTTCAAACATATAATTTCAAAATATATTTACGGATAGAGGTGTTTTTGTGGGCCCTCCTCCCAAATAGGTGGGAGTTAAAATAAAGTTCCATTTGGGTCAGATTCAGTTCTTGATGATTTCATAGACACATCCATGCATTTTTTAAAAAATAATACAGAAGATGACTTCTGGGATGGTTTTTCAACTTCCCAGTCTAGCTTACTGGTAGTTTCCTAACCAGACCTGCACCTCATTAGCTTCTCAATCCAAACAAGGTCACCTTAGGACCAATCACCTGCCAAGACAGTTAAAGAGTTAAATAATCATATATTGTAAACTGTTCCCAAATTTACCAACTACAAAACAAAATTATATAGGCAATAGTAAGATCTTCATTTTGGAGATATTCAGGCAGAAGTGGGACCACCATCAGGGCACTAATTCTGGATTTCTTGCTTCAAACAGGATTTTAGATGGCCCCAAAAGCCCTCTTAGCTGTATGATATAATTCAATCATTATGCTAAGCTATGTTTAGGTAGGTTTTTAGATCTTGGCTTAGCAGGTTGTATGCACATTATAATTGTGGTTTTTAAACCACTGCCTGTGACTTAATGCAGTTAACCTATTATTCAGTAAGCTTTGTTTGAACAGACTATTGCTTAGCTTAGTATGTATAGACCCAATGATTTAGTGATATAATTCTGGCAGAAATCAGTAGTACTGAGACAACAGTATCCTCAGAAACTCAATGTTGTGCTGCAGGCTTCACTCCTTTGGGGCATGTGTGTGACTTTGCAGTGCATAAAGAAAAGGGACAGGCTTATGTTGTGACATCCTGGTGTTGCTTTTTCAAGTCTGTTATCCTTGGCCCTCTTGGAAACAGTGCTACACTGAGATTACTTAATTTTATTAGTCAATTACTATAAAATTTAAAACTGCTTTATGATATTTTTCATATTCTCTCAATTATGAAGTCATTGTTATATTCATAAGATTGTGGAAACAGATTCTGGGGCGAAACTAGATCCTGGAATAGTTTGCTGCATGGGTGCATTTAGTTCCATCTTCTCTTTCTTTACTGCTTAACATGCAACTTAGGTAGTTGGCATCATGTGTAACAAGATGATAGGCAGGTAGGTGGGTGGGTGGGTAGAGGGTTAGGTGGATAGATAGATGTGAAATGGCTGAAATGACATCATATTATATTATTCTTTTTTGTACAATATTCAGAACTTAGAAGGATAGGAAAATACATAATGAGATGAAGTCATATCAGACAAGTTCCTTCTGGATGCAGAACTCTGTTTTATACCAGCTCAGTTATTGGTATCATGTCAAGTTTTGCTCTGAGAATATTTGGTTTATGGCTTACTTTTAACCATGATTAATCGACTAAAGTACAATTGCTGAGTTAATACAGTAAATGAAGTCATAAATCATGGTTCATAAACCAAAATGGCTAGATTTACACTAAGCCAAAACTAAATAAACCATATTATAATTTAACATAATGGGTGAACCCTGAATGAGCTTCTACAAAGTATACTTTTGCTCATTTCGATGAACACGAATTTCTTCCCTTATTCCTGATTGTGACCAATCTATTGGACCAAAATTTTGGTTGCTGCTCAGATTGATTAGAAGAGGTCGAGCTTTACTTATTCTTTAAATGGGTCTCAGCTATGTGGAACTGGACTGGCTAAGCTCTCAAAGCTATATCAATCTGCAACTTTTTTCCTAGGTGTTCTTCCCAGGAAAAGAACAACTCTAGATGCCTGTTGGTCTGTCTTACTCTTGCACTTTTAATTTTTTTAGCCATTTTTAAAGTTTCATTTTTCTTCCCTGCTTCCAATTGTTGTGGCTTTTACTAATGCATAATATTTTCCTATATTGCATTCTGTTGATGTTTGAATTGCAAAGAGCTGTGAAGGCTTTTAAGTCAAAACACTGAATATACCCATGCTGCAAATAAGGATTATAAATTCTAAAACTAGTAATAATAAATTGAAATAAATTGTGTGCAGTTCTATTTTGTAGTACTTTACTAATATTTTAATGATATGACAAGTAGAAGGGCCAAACTATATCATTTAATTATTTTCTTCTGCCTGTGTCATGCGTTATGAGGAGAGTGAATCATATGCCTTGTCCCATTTCAGATATTATTAGAGTAGATCTTACAATAATGGCCATAAAAGTGAGTAAACAGGGCAAAGAACTTTTCTCTGAAACATGAGCAAAGTTGTTTTGATAATGATTCACTCCCCTTAGGCTAGTGGCTTGTACTCAGTACTCAGACCTGAAAGGGGCAGATGTGGTTTGGATCCAGTACAGACACCATCATTGTACCTGTTGAGAAAAGCTGTCCCTTTTCTTGGTCTTGCACAGTAGCAATGCAGGCTCAGGAAAATACATCTTTGAGTAAAAGAGGCATTAAAAAATATTAATGAGGTGGTGACTCTAATTCAAACACATTTTCCTGAATTTGTACAGCTACTGGTAACCTCAGGAAAAGGTGCAACTCCTTTAAAGAGCCACCAACAGAAACAGTGAAATTGCTAATACCACATCCAAAGTATCTTTCCTCACTTTGGATCGCAGTATTCTGTATAAAAAAGATGAACCATATACTTCAGTAGGTGGACTATTAGTTTCTAAGAATCAAAAAATGTCTCTCATATGAATGTGTATGTGGTGTGAGTGTATTTGCTTATATAAGTGAAGAAGACAATGAACATTTTAATGAGAAATAAAAATACAATTTTGCATATTTATGAAAAACTGGACTTTTTTACTCCCTTATCAGATCAAAACTAACTTCAGATGCTGAAAAGGAATCAGTAATGATGTTTGGAAGGAATCTTCGTCAACTGCTTCTAACAAGCCCTGTGAGAGGTCGAACATTGATGGGAGTTGACCCTGGATACAAACATGGCTGCAAACTAGCAATTATTTCACCAACCAGTAAGTCTCCTGTGCCATCTGAGAGAGGTGCTACTTTTCTTAGTAGGACATAAAGCATCTTTTTTCAACTGATGTTCTCCAGACTTATTTGAACCTGGCATCTTCCATTCACACATAGAAACTCATACAGGTAGTCCTCAACTTAGGACCATTCATTCAGCAATTGTTCAAAGTTATGATGGCACTGAACGAAGGGACTTACCACCTGTGCCTGAAGTTATGGCTATTGCAGCACCCACGTGGTCACATGATCAAAATTCAGGTGCTTGGCAGCCCACTCGTACTTACAATCGCAGGGGTGCTTCAACTTCTTCCACCCGCCTATCTCCCCCCATGTATGCCCTTTTGCCCCCCTGCCACCTGCGTTCCACCTCCCCAGCTGACCTTCGCTGTCTTCTTGCTCCCACTGTTGATGAGGTGTGCCTGGCCTGGTTGCTGGACCAGGCTAGATTGGACTTTGCCTGTGAAAAGAAAAAAAATCCAAAAGCAACCCCAGAGCCTCAGTGCACCAAAGCCCCTTTGCAAAAGGCTTCTGGAATGCAGCGTACCAAAATGCCCCTTTGTGCCATGCTCTGGGGTGTGGCTGGGCTTTTGGTGTTTTTTTTTTGGTAGCATGAAGCAAAAGCCAAAAGCCCAGCCCTGCCCAGGAGCGCAATGCAAAGGGGCATTTTGGTGCACCGCACTCCAGGAGCTCTTTGCAAAGGGGCCTCTTGGCAAGGTTGCAGCCAATCCAATAAGATCTGGCAGAGCTTAAATGTGATTTAAAACTGATGCAAGAATAATGGCTTGCTGTGAGTATCACTTAAATGCCCACAAGACCATTACTCAAGCCAGTCATAATATTTTGGATAAATGAATTACTTATTTAGAGTTACAATTGATAGGAAAAATCTATGTGTGATTGGTATTGAAAACCCTCCAAGGCAATCAAATCTGACTGAATTTATGGAAGATTTTTTCAGAAAGCTCTTTTCTTTGGTAACGGTTTTTCCAGTTGAGATTGATCATGTGATTAAAATTCCTTTAACAAGAAGGAAGTCTGGAACTAGTTCCAATATTATTATTGTGCAATTCTTCTGTGTTGCCACAAGAGATGAAATTTTACATATATTTTGTCAGGAATCGGTAAAATCTCACTTGAAGTGGGGTTCTAGTCAAAGCAAGATATCAATTTATCCTGATTTTACTAAAGAAGTTTCAGAAAAGAGAAAGATGTTTACAAAAGCTCAAAGTCTTGCCAGATCAATACAACTTTAATATTTCATGCACTTTTTGACTTCGGGGGGAAACAATGGCAGATTGAAGACAGCTCCGTTTTTGCAGAGCTAACAGCCATGGCAGACAAGAGGATCCAGTGGAGGATCTAGTGAAGGATCTGGCTCTTGGGAACCACTCTGGACAGAAGAGATGACTGGATCACCCACAGGTACTCCTTACAGAGGCTCCCTGTGAAGAGATTGCAAATTAGCTATCTGCAGTGGGTTGAGCACTCTGGAAGTCATAGGAAACATTGAGCCCAAGCTGTGGTTCAGAGCCTTCAAAAGGAGACTTCAAAAGGACACTAGATACTAAAACTTCCTCTTTTAATTGACAACGGAAACAACTTATTATCAATTTATTTGGAAATTAAAAACCTTCTAAAGGGCACATTGCTGCACACCAGGAGAATTTCCTTCTATCCTTGAAGAAAGAAGATTCAAGTAAGTTTAAAGATTAAAAAGAACAATTTTAATTTTTGAAACAGCAAAAGGGAGTTTAGAATGTTGACTATAGATAGTTAAGGGGTTAGACGGGTCTGAAAGAATAGTTTTTTTGGAGTGTTTTAAATTTTATAAAAATACAGCTGATGATTTTGGAATTAACTGTAAGAAACCTTACTGTGGGAAAGTTTGGACTCTGAAAATAAAAGATAAGACTGGGCTTTGGAAGTTAACTAGAGGGAACCAGAGATCAATTAAAGGAGAAGATACTTACTAACATAATGGAGAAATACTATTTTACTATAGAAAAATTTAAATCAGCTTGGGAACAATGTGTTCAGGACCTATTTTAAAAAAATTCTGATACTTTCAAAGTGGAGCCAATAGGTTATAGAAGAAGAAAAGATTCCATTGGATAAAATAGAGGCTGAAGATTATTTGAATAGAGATCTTAAAATGGACTTTAAAAAATTGCCAGACTATAAAGGAGATATGGAAGACATGGAAAAAGATGTTGTAGATTTGAAAAAGGACTTAAAAATGTTCGTCTATAATAGTGACTTGGAGAAAGAAGCTGCTTTGGACCTACAAATTATACTGATTGATGCCTTAACAATTAAAGGGGGCATCCAGATTATAAATCAGAAGGGTGACTCTGAGAGTTATCTTATTTTGGATCCACAGAAGGGAAGTATTAAATTTCTGAAGTTGTTCCTGAATATAGACAGGGAGAAAATGATAAGAGATCATCATGTGGGACTTTATTTGAAGACGCGACTGAAGATCAAGCCTCTTAAAAAGAAGAAAAAGGAGTTCAAAGTGGACTTATTTGATCAGGGCTAAATTGTATAAGTTGTGATTTGGGGTTGTTATTATTGGAATCTTTTTTTTTTTTTTTAAACCAGGACTATAAGACAAGGATTTAAAGATTTTTTCATATAGGGATAAACTTTCTATATCCTATTTTTAGAGAAAGTTGTAGGTAGTTATAGATAAAAGGGACCTACTTGATTTAGTTTAAGATATACAGTATATGTTACTATTACTGGTATTTTTTATGCCTATGGGGATAAACTTTTTATATTTTATTTATTAAAGAAAGTTGTAAGTCAAAATGTATAATGGATTTATTTGTCTAAGGATAAATATATAGGTTAGTATTACTGGTATTAATGCTTTTGCTGAGTAAGACTGATGATTTTTTTTTTTATCATTTGGCTATTGTTAAGGGATGAGAAATGAGAAGAGTTTGTTCTGTAATACTAGAGAAGGTGTTAAGTTACTGCAAATGTTTATACTTGTTTGGGGGGGGGAGTCACTTTTTATATGTCTTCCCTTCCCTTCCCTTCCCTTCCCTTCCCTTCCCTTCCCTTCCCTTCCCTTCCCTTCCCCTTCCCCACCCTACCCTACCCTTCCCTTCCCTTCCCTTCCCTTCCCTTCCCTTCCCTTTTTTCTCTTTCTCTTTCTCTTTCTCTTTTGTTTGTATATCTTTTTTAGTTCTGTATTAGCTTTTATCTATGTAAAACTTTAGTAAAAATATTATTTAAAAATATTCATGTGTTTTCCAGCTACATTCTGCGTTAATCATCAAGATCAGATTTACAGATTTGATAATTCTTTGAATTATTATTTAAATTCAAAAACATCAGGTGCCTGAATTTTTGAATGGGAAACATATAAAGCATACATTCGAAGTAGAATTATTGCTTATGCATCATACAAAAATAAGATTAAAAATAAAAGGGAAAATAATTTGAAAGATGAACTGAAACATCTACAGTTTTGTACAAAGAAATACAGAAAAAGAAATATGAATTAACTACTATAATATCACAGTAGACAGAATTCATGCTAACATGTTTACAACAGAGATATTGGGAGAATGGTGAAAGACCTGGTAAGATTTTGGCTAATTGCTTAAAGCATAAAAAAGATAGGGCAATGATTCCAGTTATTAGAGGTAAAAGAGATGAAATGTATAAAAGTTCAATGGATATAAATTGTCAATTTTTAAAATTTTATTCAGAGTTGAATAGTAAATCAGGGAATGTATCGAATGAAGATATAGAGGTCATTTTAAATAAAATCAACCTGCCACATTTAGATGATACACAAAAACAACTTTTATTCGCTCTACTATCTGAGGTAGAGATTAAACAAATACTTTTTAAAATGGCAAGTGGTAAAACACCAGGATTAGATGGATTCCCTATCAAGTAGTATAAAACATTTATAAATCTTTTGGTGCCAAAACTTTGTCAAGTGTATGAAGAGATATTTGATAAGGGAATTTTATCAGTGGCATTTAATTGGGCTTATATTACAGTTACACCAAAAACAGGTAAAGATCACACTCAGTGTGCAATTATCACCCAGTCTCCTTGATTAATGTTGATACAAAGATTTTAACAGCAATGTTAGCTAATAGATTACAACAAGTGATATTGTTTATTATTAAGAATGATCAAGCAGGGTTTATAAAAACTAGGCAAGCAGCAGACAACATTAGATTAATTGTAGATCTAATAGACTTGAATACAAAGATCAATTTGTAATTTTATCATTAGATGCTGAAAAAGCTTTGACAAAATGCCTAAACAGTACACGTTTGCCATACTAAATAGATTCGGATTTCCTTTGGAATTCATAAAATGGATCAAGATATTATATGAGTTGCCCTATCTAAAGTAAAGGTTAACAGTATGCTACTTTCCCATTATTTAGAGGAACTAGACAAGGATGTCCACTCCCGCCCTTGCTTTTTGATATTTGCGTGGAACCTTGGCTTGTGCTATTAGACAACATGGGGAGATATACAGAGTAGTACATAATTCAGTTGAATATAAACTGGTTTAATTGCAGATAACATTCTTCTGTTTTTTTCTAAACCTCACACTACTATTCCAGTGTTGATGCAAACGATAGATACCTTTAGTAAAATAGCAAGATATTCTATTAACTGATCCAAATCGGAGTTGATGCCAATAGGTGAAAATTTGATTACTCATCCATTTAAGGAATATCAATTCCGTATTTGTACCAAATCCATTAAATATTTAGGCATGTGCATCTCCAAAGATATAACTCAGTAACATGTAACATAAATAAAATGTATAGAGAGGTTTCTTCAGATATGGATAGAGGGGAGTCATTAAACATTACCCTTTAGGGAAAGGTGAATGCTCTCAAAATGAATATTATTCCCAGATTCGTTTATATTCTGAGAGGAATTCCAGTTTTTATATCTGGAAAATATTTTCAGAAAATAAATTCATTTAGAAAATTTTTATGGGGTTCTTCGATTCTGAGAATATCTTTACAGAAAATGCAAATTGCCAATTAATGAGGAGGATTTGGTTTTCCAAATCTGGAGCTATATCATCAAGCTTACCTATTGTCAAGTATTAAATACTGGAAGCCAACAATTGGTGTTAATTTTCTGATTTGGGCAACTTTGGAATATATATTGGTGTCAGAATTTTCTCATGGGAAGAAAGTCATCCCGTTCTCTGTACAACAACTTGTTTCGTCTACTGTGGGAAGTTAATGTAAACAAAGCATCTTGTGACTGTGTTATGCTATTTACTGCCACCTATTGGTATGTGTATGCTAGTTATTCAGTGGGGGGTACATGCTGGCAATATAATGGGAGGGCTAGATGCCTAGCCTGTCAGTCGTGTATAGTTTTATCCATCATGTAGTTTTATGGGTTATGTAGTTGTAACTAGTAACCAAGTAGTGTACCTCTTCTCTGAGAGTGTTTTTTAGCTAGAGACTTTGTTGTGGATAAGTCTTGGATGCTAAGATGAGAAGAAGTCTTTGTTATTTCCTATATTTTGTATGCAACTTGTATTTTATGAAGTTTTGCATTTTTATCAATAAAAACCAGTTAGTATATATTTTCTGACTGGATTTTCTTTGGAGAGCAAAATATGGACATTGCATTTTACAAGCTCTGATGCTGATGTGTAATTTTCCTGAGAGCAGAGTTTTTGAGAGCTTTGCTGCACTCTGCACAACAATTGGTTCAAAATAGGGAAAGGAGTACGACATACATGTTGATGGCATGGATCTTGTTCTTCCCATTGAGCTGGCTCTTCAGGACCTGTCTTATCCTTTGGTGGTACTTGGATGTTGCTGTCTTTTTTGCCTCCTCCTCGTGGTTCCCATGTGACTGTGGGACACCAAGGTATTTATAGCTGGTCTCTATGTCTGCTATGTGGCCACTGGTAGTTCCACCCCATCGGTCTTAACTACCTTCCCTCTCTTTACTATTATCCTGCCACCTGCCATTTTTTTTTTAATATCAAGCAGCTGACAGCTGACCAGCTTTTGCACTCTCTTCTTTCAACTTCAACAAGAGATTTGTTAAATCTTCTTCAGTTAAAGTATCCCAAACTTATCGCCTGATATTGATGTTTTCCATAGAAATTGCAATTCCAATCTCTATTTCTTCTACTCCACACTCCCAAGATATATTTTGGCAAATAATTAAGGGGAAATTAGGCAACTCCCTCCCTGTGGAACATCATCCCTGCAGAGATAAGACTGGCCCCCACCTTCTGCAAGGCCCTGAAGACAAGGTTTTGTCAGTGGGCCTGGGGATCACAGGTCAACCCAGAGCCCATCAAATCACTAGTGTAAATGTATTGTTGTTGCTGGGGTGGGGGTAGTGGATTTTGTATTTGGGATTTTTATTCCTGTAAACCACCCGGAGTCACCATGAGTTGGGCGGCCATATAAATTGCTTAAATAAACAAATAAATAAATCCCAGGGTCACATGATCACCATTTGTGTGCTTCCCAACCTGCTTGCAAGTTAAAAACACAATTTATTAAACCAAATAGTAAACAACTGCCCAATATAATACAATAATTAAAACACTCATTGCATAGTAATGGGATCATAAAAGCCTTCAGCCCAGGGCCTACTGGAACAACCAGCTCTTTACGGTCTTCCAGAAGGACAACAGGATCAAGGCCATGCAGAACTCAGAAGGAATGCTATTTCAGAGTGTAGGAGTAGTGACAAAGAAGACATTTGAATTGAAATTCACTGATTTCAAGAATGCCAATGTTCAATCTTGATATTTTTACTCTGACAACATAAGTCTGTCTCAGTTCATAGTTCTGAAATTCTGTGTGCGTGTATATATGTATATATGTGTGTGCATGTGTGTGTGTGTGTATGTATATGTGTGTGTGTGTGTGTATAAAAAAAAAAATTCCCTCTCACCCCTATGGGTGGTATGTGTCTTCCTCAATCTCAGGTCCTCTACCAGAGGCCTGGGAGTTTGAGGGTTCTGCGCAGTATCTTAACTGTTCCTAGCACTGCACTCTTCTGCACAGAGAGCTCTGATGTTGTTCCTGGGATCTGTTGGAGCCACTCTCCCAGCTTAGGAGTCACGGCCCTGAGTGCTCCTACCACACTGGGACCACTTTGGCCTTGACTTTCCACATCCTCTCTATTTCCTCCTTCAGGGCCTGGTACTTCTCCAGCTTCTCATGCTCCTTCTTCCTGATATTGCTGTCATTTGGCACTGCTACATCTATCACTACCGCTGTCTTCTGGTCTTTGTCTACTACCACGATGTCTGGTTGATTAGCCAGTACCTGCCTGTCCGTCTGGATCTGGAAGTCCCACAGGATCTTAGCCCTATTATTCTCCACGACCTTCTGTGGAATCTCCCATCTGGACTTGGGGGGGTCTAGCCCATACACTGTGCAGATGTTCCTGTACACAATGCCAGCTACTTGGTTGTGCCGTTCAGTGTATGCTGTTCCTGCCTGCATCTTACACCCTGCCACTATGTGTTGGACTGTCTCTGAGGCCTCTTTGCACAATCTGCACCTTGGGTCCTGTCTAGTGTGGTAGACCCCTGCTTCTATGGATCTGGCGCTTAGTGCCTGTTCTTGTGCTGCTATGATCAGTGCCTCAGTGCTGTCTTTTAGTCCGGCCCTTTCCAGCCACTGATAGGATTTCCCAATGTCAGCCACCTCAGCTATCTGTCAATGGTACATCCCGTGCAGGGGCTTGTCTTGCCATGGTATTTCCTCCGCTTGAACTTCCTCCCATGTCTGCTGCTGCCTGAGGCATTCTCTCAGTAGCTCATCTTTGGGTGCCATCTTACTGATGTACTCCTGGATACTCCGGGTTTCATCAGGACAGTGGCTTTGACACTCATCAGACCCCGCCCGCCCTCTTTGCGGCTGGTGTACAGTCTCTGGGTATTGGACTTGGGGTGGAAACCTCCGTACATTGTGAGGAGCTTCCGGGTCTTCACATCGGCAGCCTCCATGTCTTCCTTTGGCCAGCTCACTATACCAGCAGGGTATCTGATGACTGGCAGGGCATACATGTTGATGGCATGGATCTTGTTCTTCCCATTGAGCTGGCTCTTCAGGACCTGTCTTATCCTTTGGTGATACTTGGATGTTGCTGTCTTCCTTGCCTCCTCCTCATGGTTCCCGTGTGACACCAAGGTATTTATAGCTGGTCTCTATGTCTGCTATGTGGCCCACTGGTAATTCCACTCCATCGGTCTTAACTACCTTCCCTCTCTTTACTATTATCCTGCCACCTGCCACACTTCTCCAGTCTGAATGACATCCCAATGTCCTCGCTGTAGATCCGTGTCAGGTGGATCAGTGAGTCAATGTCTCGTTCACTCTTAGCATAGAGCTTGATGTCATCCATGTAGAGGAGGTGGCTGATGTTGATTCCACTCTTGAACTTGTACCCATATCCAGACCTTGTGATTATCTGGCTGAGGGGGTTTAAGCCTATGCAGAACAGCAGTGGGGACAGTGCATCACCTTGGTATATGCCGCACTTGATGGCCACTTGTGCGAGCTGTCTTGAGTTCACTTCCAGTGTTGTCTTCCACAGTCCCATTGAGTTCTTGAGGAAGGTCCTTAGTGTCCTATTGACTTTGTATAGCGCCAGGCATTCACAGATCCATGTGTGCGGCACTGAGTCATAGGCTTTCCTGTAGTAAATCCAGGCTGTGCTCAGATTGGTCTGCCTAGAACTTGAATCTCGGGTGACTGCTCTATCTATGAGTAACTGGTGTTTTGAGCCTCTGGTGTTGTTCCCAATGCCCTTCTGAGCTGTGCTCATGTACTGGCCCATATGGTCTTGTAGCTTGGCAGCTAGGATGCCTGATAGAACTTTCCATGTTGTGGGGAGGCAGGTTATTGGCCGGTAGTTGGATGGTGCTGTTCCTTTGTGAGGGTCTTTCATGATCAGCACTGTCCTTCCTTGTGTTAGCCAGTCTGGGTGGGAGCCTGCTGCTAGCAGTTGGTTCATCTGTGCTGCTAGGCGTTCATGCACTGCTGTTAGTTTCTTTAGCCAGTAGGTGTGGATCATGTCCGGGCCAGCTGCTGTCCAGCTTTTCATGTTCTTGACCCGCTGTTGGATGTCTGCTACTGTGATGGTGACTGGTTCCTGTTCTGGGAGATTGCTGTGGTCTGGTTTCAGGTCCTGCAGCCACTTTGCACTGGTGTTATGCGTCTTCTCTTTCTCCCATATGTTCTTCCAGTACAGCAGTTTCCGCTGCTGGTGGCTCAGCTGCTACTCTGTGGTTGCACTGCAGTTGGGAGTACACTTTGGATGGTTCTTTGGAGAACAGGGCATTTATCTTCTTGGCCTCTGCTTCTCTAGTGTATCTCCTTAGCCTGGTAGCCAGTGCTGTGAGCCTTTGTTTAGCAGTCTCTAGGGCTTCAGATGGAGTCAGGCCCATGTATTTTTTCAGTAGCCGAGTCTTATCCTTAATCTCCACATGCTTCTGTAGTTCCACCAGCTGACTGACTTCTCTCCGAGTTGCCTTGATCTTAGCCTCCAATCTCATTTTCCAGGGTGGGTATGTACTGCTGTTCTTCTTGATCGTGTAGCCAAGCATTTCCAGGATTAGAGCGGCTGTAGCATATACCAATTCATTGGTTTCAGTTATGGTGGTAGTAGGGATTGTCTGGAGGGCTCTGTTGGCATCTTCTAGCATACTATCTGATGGCACTTCTCCACTGAGCCTTGGTAATCGGACTCGAGGGTTGACTGTAGCTAGTTTATCCATGATCTTATGCCTCATATCAGCTGCTGTGCTCTGTAATGGAAGGGGTGGCAGTGACATTCCAGCTTCAGGTGTTGGCTGCACATCTGCTTGTTCTTCCAGGTCTGCTTGAGTCCGGGTTGTAATGTGGAGTTGGTCTATCTCAAGTTGTGAGAGCAGCTTCATCTTCACTATGTTGAAGCGCTGGGTAACTAGTTGTTTCTCAGTTAGTGTGGATGTAGGCCTTCTGTCTATCCATAGTTCCCTCATACGTTTCATATATCCCCTCTCATTAGGTCTGCTGTTGTAGTAGCATTCCATCATTTCCAAGTTCTCTTGTCTCGTCCATGTATGGTTTGTTCCAGTAGCCCACTTAACATCAGATTGTTCTGGTTCCCCAACATCTGACGTGGACTTTGTTAATCCGGGCGACGTTTGAGCCGGCATGTCTCTCTTAGTTCATGTCACTCTCATATTTTGAGGTAGGCAGGTGAAGCGTTAGGGGGTCTTTGCCCAAGGACCCCTACTAGTAAGGTAGGTACCAGCCGGGATTTGAACCCCGGACTCCTGCATCAAAGGCGGTGTTCTAACCACTACGCTATCCAGCCGCTCTCATATATATATATATATATATATATATATATATATATATATAGAGAGAGAGAGAGAGAGAGAGAGAGAGAGAGAGAGAGAGAGAGAGACTGTTACAATGACATATACTATTTTTTTCTTTGTCGTACTTCTTTCACTTTTTGTCAAGAAATTTTATGTTTTTTTCTGTTTGACAATGTTTGTATTTCCATCATTATTATCATTTTTTGCTCTTTTTCTTTTTGTTATTAATTAAAAAGCAATAAAAATAAATATAAAAAACTCCTTCCTTTTTAAATATTGCTGATATTGTATGCGATCAGATAATTAAAGTAATTTAAAAGGTTTTATTAGTCGAAGAGGCATCAGCTACAATTTTAAAACTCAGTGTCCACACTTCTGCTGAGAACTGGGTTGAAGCCTCCCAGTTCTTTTGCTCAGAGTTCTACTGAGCTAAACAGGTATATGTAAGCATAAAATATTGGGAGAAATTTTCATTCATAAACCACAATTATGCACATTACTTTCTACTACAAAGGAATTAGTAGACATTAGATGTTTCATTAGTATTTTCAATATAATTGTAGCTAAACTCACATAGTCAACTCTGGTTCGCAGGAAAGCCAGCTGGGTGACTTTGGGACAGTGACTTTCTCTCTCTCTCTCTCTCTGCCCAACTCACCTCACAGGGCTGTTATCATTGGGAAAATAAGAGGCGAGAAGCTCTTATTATGTATGTTACCTTGAGTTGTACACAGTAAAGGCAGGATATAAATCTAATAATAATATATAAATAAATAAATAAAACTGGACCAATTGGCTAAATAATACCCTTGGTAATACCTGAGTAAAAGTATCAAACACAATAACACTTGAACAAAAACCTAACACCTTGATGATAAAATGCCAACTCCCATCAAATTCATCTGTAGGACCGGTTGAGGAAGTTGACAAATTCTTTGATTGCTAATATTTAGTCAGAATGTATAGCATATCCTTTTAGGATAAATTTACATTTAGATTTGATAACTATGAAGCTTTATATTGGCTTTTTATACCTATGTTTGAATTACCAACCTCATTTATACATTGATAAATCTTATATAGAATTTTAACTACCATAAGTTGGGCTTCCAGTCAAGAATAGGAACAAAAGAGGAAGCTCATTTTATTCTCCCATCTCTAAAAGGACATTTTGTTTTCTGTTTGAAGTCATAGCAGTCTAAACTGGGAACCTTGGTTACTTCATCATACAACGTGTTAAGAAACAAGCATAATAAAAAATTGTAAACTAAAAAAACATGATTGGAACATACAGGCCTTCCTCCTTTCAGTTAAAAAGAAACTCTGATTAATTTAAAATCAGAAGCAAATAATTAAAGTCTCCTCACAGCTGTATGTATAATAAAGGGGGTGGGAACTGGGGAACATACCGTATTTTTCCAACAATAAGACGCCCCCATGTACAAGACGACCCCCATTTTTCCAACCCCAAATTAAGAAATCAATATTTTAAAGATAGTACAGAACACATTTTTATTTAGTAATTAGTTAACATTTACCTGCTACACTCGGTGGGAGGAGGTCCAAACCGTCTCTCTGCAGCTCTATTTCCAGGCTCTTTTGCATAACTGATTACATTCAAGCACGAGTGAAACTGCCGATAGCTTGTCTCTGCAGACAGCCTTCCTCTAATTGGTTTGTTCAGCATCAGCTGACGTCAGTTACATAAGGCTCGTGATTGGAGGAAGTCTGTTTGGGAGACAAGCTATTTCACTCGTGATTGGAGGCTAGCAATAGGAGGAAGCCTCTCTGCAGAAACAAAGTATGGGCAGTTTTGCAACCGCGCGATTTTCGGCTGACTTCCTTGAATAAGACGCCCTTCAACTTTTAGGGTAAGGATTTTAGAAAAAAGTATCTTCTTATAGTCAGAAAAATACAGTACATGCCCAAGGCTTCTTGAGGTTTGTTCCCACCATGTTCAGCCATAGTTGTTACATGATCCTAGCAAAACAACCTTATATTTCTTTTCTTCTCACCTTAGGTCAGATACTCCATACAGATATTGTCTATTTGCATTCTGGTAAAGGAATCCATGAAGCTGAGAAGATTCGGAAACTTTTGTTGGGTCACAAGTAAGTTTTTTAAAATGTTGCTTTTGCCTATATATGTTACTGTTAAGCTGCAGCATAGAAAGGGAATTTAGCTTGCTTTTGATATTTTAGAATCTTTATATGGTGGGGTATTGTGAGGAGGTATGTGGAAGAATATATATGTGTTAATGAGGGCAACAGGGCCACTGTTCCCTTGTCATGCTCTACTAATTTCCCAGAGGGAACAAAATGGTAAAGCCTAGTTAGAACCTTCTGTATATTGTTCAGGAATGCCACAAATGAAAGAGAGAAGGGATTATAGATGTCGGCAAAAGATCTGTTTATATTTAATCTGAATCAGAATAGTGAGTTTGGTCCTTTGTAAATGAGGTACTGCAGTCCCTCCCTATATCAAAGCAGAAAAGTTTTCAAATTTCTCTATGAATTTGGGGGTTAGTCAGGTAGAATGCATCTGTGGTTAAGAGAATAGCAGGTCTCATATTCCACTTCCCTTCTCTAATGTAAATTCCCCATCCCTTTTCTATTAACAAAGCAGCTTCTATATGCAGAACGTGTTAGGTCTGTGACCAACTACCAGCTACCTTATCTTTAATGTGAAGTGCCAAGAATAGATGTAAGTGCATTTTGGTTTCATTTCCATTGCATACTCACATACACCGTCTTCACAAGTGTATTACTCCTATGAGTACTCTGATAGGAAAAGCAAAAGGTATATAAAGCTTCTTCTAGAAGAATGAAGGGGCTCCATATCTTTTTAAGGCAAGCAGATTTCCTTTTCCATATTAGTTTGGAAGAGGTTCTGTGGGAAGAGAAACAAAATAGAAGATGGATGATATGATGGTCTTAGATGTCCTTAACTTTAATGCCGTCTCTCTCTCTCTCTCTCTCTCTCTCTCATTCTCTCACTCTCTCCCCCCCTTCTCCTTCTCCTTCTCCTTCTCCTTCTCCTTCTCCTTCTCCTTCTCCTTCTCCTTCTCCTTCTCCTTCTCCCTCTCTCCTTAAAGCTGTGGCACTATTGTGATTGGCAATGGAACAGCCTGTAGGGAAACTGAAGCTTACTTTGCTGACTTAATTATGAAGAAATATTTTGCACCTTTGGATGTCACTTACTGGTAAGAAAATATGTAAAATAATATTTCATTGTTTTCATTGGAGCTCAGTGGAATTTGTTTTTATAAAAATGTTTTGAGATGATAATTCCCCTATATATCATATCACCATCTATTGCACTGGGCTGTTTTCAGACCTAATCCATAAACCCAGATAAATAAAACACCATTCCTGTGTTCATACAACATGCCATAACCAGGCAAATACATCAAAATAAGGCATTCCCTGATAGTCTGATTCACATAACAGTGAGTCAGTTCCTACCTCACACTGAACAACAAACTATTCTAACTAGTGTATGAACACAGTCATTATGATTATTAAAGATAAATCAGCCTGCTTTTTTCTTTCTCCTGCTTTTTGAAATATCTTTTTTGATTAAAAGACTTTGAAAACATGTACATTTCTTGTGTCTTTTGAATTGGCCAGATAAAGAGACTGTTTATACAAAATCCATATTAAGATAAAGTTAAATATAGAATTCCATGTTTGTTTTTTTAGGACTCATGTTAATTAGGCAGTTTTGGGTAGCATAATGGCTAAAAATGTGAAATGTGGAAGACTACATACAAATTGAGAGGCTGTTTGGTGATGTCATCTAGTGGATCTCCTTAGAGTTTGTGAGGAATTTATTAAAGTGTTCCTAGCAACTATTGTCAGTAGCCTTTCTGCCTTATCAATCTTCCTGGACATTCCTATGGCAGAAATTTAGTGTCTCTTCCAGAGAAGAGTCGGAAAGAAAAGATAGCAGCTACCAGGAGCATTGATGATGATCATTATGATTTTTACAGAGGGGCTAATGTTGATGATGGCCCTCCTAGGATGTTTGGTTCCCAAGAACTTCCTGATGCTGTCTTCACCTTGCACTAGACCTGGTGCTGGAACCCAAAAAAACTCTGATTCAAATGTTGCCATAGCTATGTGGAAATGCTGATGATCAGCATTAGTGCAGTTAACTGGAGGCCCTTTGGTTTAATAGATAAGATGTGAAAAATGGAAGTTTGATTATTGTCTTGAGTATTTCGCTAATGCATTAATGTGTTAAGTATAGAACTCCTCTGCCCTTATCTGAATTAATCAGTTGAATATCTTAAAGAAACCAGATTACCGGTGATAGAAAATTATTTTTGTAAGCTCTTTTGCTTTCTAGGACTATAGTGCAAAATGTCACATGCCTTATTTTGCTTAACCTAAAGTTTTTCCAATCTAAACATTATTTAAAAAAAACTAAAATAGCTTTATTGAAACTATATGTTTTTGTATTGATAAATATGTACAATTTATGTATAATTTGATATGGAGAAAGTGAGTGGGAAGACTGAGGTGGAGCCAAGACTCATTCCTGCTGACTCATCCCTCTGGAAAGTAGCACTGCATCTTATTTTAGAATAGCCTTCCTCAGCTATGTGTCTTCCACATATCCTTGACTACAGTTCAGAACAGAAACTTTATTACAGACAAAGACCAGCATAAATCAATACATTATAAAAGGGTATAGAAATGTAAAACTATATTATGACAGATAAGGAATGATACACTGTGGGGGAAATGGGCACACACAACCCACCGGCAATCCAGGCCTAAGTAAGAATAAGATTAAAATATGGTTAAAAATTTATATTTTTTACAAAAATTCCCTACATAAATAAATTTTAAAAATGGTACATAAGACAAGTAAATATAAATACATAAAACAAGTAGATATACAGTAGAAGCAGGTGCTGAAGACAGAAGGAAGTAAACCCATAAGCAAATGAAGAAACAGAAACCAGAGAGAAACTATTTGCTAACTTCTTGTAGGCACCAGCATCTTCCTGATTTTATATGCTGCCACGAAGTATTTTCCCACATTATATGTTATTGTAGGCGTCTTTTCAGACAATAGGTGCAAGACATAAAAATGTTTGGGGTGATCTGGAAAACCTACTAGTGACAGTGTAATATAGGTGCTGCGTATGTGGCTATAATTTGGCAAACCAGTAGGACATGCTCAGTTGTTTCTATCTCCCCCTCCCCACAAAGGCACAATCATTCTGAACAGGGTACTTTATATACATATATACATATACATATACATGTACGTACGTACATACACACCCCAGCACCACTGAGGGAAGGGTGTCAGAGTAAAGACTTTTTATGGCCTGCATAAATCAGTTGTGGAAGATATCACACAGGTTTTAGACAATACCTTATGCACTCTTCCAGAGGGAGTTTGGGGACTCTGCCTAAATCAGTTTGACACTCCACATACATAACACATTAATAGATGATATTACCTGCTCTTAGCCCATTCTTAGCACGTTCTCCATGAAAGAACATATTTCTGGGTAATTTGCTTTCAGGGGAGAACATTCAAGAGGATTTACTGTATAATTATCTGAGAGTATCAGGGGAGCAAGATGCTTAGGTAGGAAGTAAAATTTCAGCCAGTAGCTGAAAATTGAAAGCCACAACCTGGCCTCTATCATCATCAAACCTGATTCAGGGCATAAGGCTGCATTAAAAATGCAACAAGACACTTGAAATACCACCCTAAGGAATCTGGACTGAGCAAGTTCCAAGGGGCCACAGCTAGAAAATGATCTGAGCCGTACTCCACACGTGACTGAGCCAGAGATTTAGCTTGAAATAGTTCAAGGGCAGCTGGGAGGCAATGCACCCCCCACCCTTTGTCCAGTAGAATCTCAATATGGCCACTGAACTGTTTTGATTAGTCAAGGCAGCATAGCTATCATGTGCCCTTCAACAACCTGAGGCATGAAATACCACCCCCAGATTACAGTTCGAAGTTCCTGATGCTATTATGACTTAAGGCAAATATTTTATGCACTTCTGAATATCTGTTTCAAATTTAAAGCAACTTCAGAATGTTTAAAATATGATTATGCTCATAGATCTTTGTTGATTAGAAGTGCAGAGACAGCCCTAGCAATTCTTCTTTTTATAATATTGCAAATAGGTCTCGGTCAAGGGGAGGATAATGGGGAATAAATATTGTCATTTTTGTATTTTTGACAGTGAATTTTTCCTGCCAATTTACAAGGCCTATCCAGCAAAAATCAAACTTTGTAATGTACACTGATTTCAATTTCAATGAGAAGGATGAATTCTACCTTTGAAAGATTTCATTTTAGAAGAACTGCATTGATAGGGTATTCTAATGAGCTGTGTTTAGATAAGTTTAGTTTACATATTTAACTGAATCCAAAACATTAAACAGAGTGCTACATGTAACATCCTGATAGGTAATATGTAGTTGGATTTTATAAGCCTTTCCAGGATAATTTTTTTATTCTGCAAACAAAGACATCTAGTTTCCCATTGCCACTTTTTCCTTACCCATTGTCAGTTCTCAGTTTCAGTGGGAGATCGTAGTATTTGTATCTATAAGGTAAGTTAGGATGAATTGCTTGGGTATATCCAAGTTCTCTGCTTTTTGTTGATAAGAGCCAAAATGCATTAAAAGCTATCATGTTATTTTACAAAGTAAAGGTTCCTGACTTGAAAAACAAAATTATAGCTATAGAAAATGTTATTCTTGTAAAGACTGAGTTAAAAAATCTTATCTTAAACTTAACTGATAGAGGCGAATATTAACTGGTTGTTTGGAAACAACTCCTGAATTTTCATTAATTGTACATCAGTGCAAAGAATATTCAAGCTACCAACTCCGTCAGTTGAAAAAGACTTGAGACTCGTTTGTTAAATATAGCACTGTGGATTTTCTACTCCCTGCCTTGTTTTGATTTAACATGGAATCTTCAGCAATATAATAGTGAATTGTGCCTTTAACTTTTGAGTCAGAAAAAGTATGTTACCTCTAAGAAATTTGGGAAACAGATTTAAGCAGGGCTATTGTATCTTGGCTACAAAATCCAGACAAACCATTTGGAAACAGATAAAACTTAACTCTCTGTTGTAATCTAATGATTGTCTGGAACGTTGCAGATAGCTCTAGATTTAAGATTTATTTATAACCATATACTGTTAGAAATTCAAATGTGTGAAGCAATCCAAATCAAACTTCTTCTAGATTGTTGTTGCCTTCAGGTTTCACAGTATTAACCCATGATTTATTGTGAATGGAATAGGTATTGGATGTAATCCCTCCTGTCTCTATCTGTATCATATGGTATAACCACAAAGAATTCAAAAGCATTCATTTTTCATGCTACTTAAAACTATGATTAATCAAATATATTTAATTAATTAAATATATGTGTATGCTATGGAATTCTTCCAGGATCCTAACAGCTTACAGCAACAGGACACACAATCTAATAAAATGTCCACTGGAATAATTACTCACTGAACCCAAACCCTACATAAATACAAAATGCAATATTCGTAGTAAGATAAAAGCCAGATAAATATCACTTACAATTTACACAATTAAAAAAAATACAATGACTATCAATCCCCAAAAGCCCTTTGGAAGAATTCAATTTTCATCAACTTTCTGAAAGGCCATCATTTATAAGTAAAAACTGTCACACTGTCCACCTCTCCCACAGTGCCGCCCAGAGTCACTAGTTTGAGATGGGTGGCTGTATCGAATGAATGAATGAATGAATGAATGAATGAATGAATGAATAGATAAAGGTATGTGGGAATGAGCTTGGGAGACAGGAGGAAGAGCTGCAGACTGGACAATTGGCATGTCAAGGATATCTCAGTCCACAGAAGGAGAGAGGGTGTGGGAAGCATTTCAGAAGCCCCCCCCCCTCCCCGTTTTCCTTGGAGCCAGTTTGGCATAGTGGTTAAGGCATTGGGCTAGAAACCGGGAGACTGTGAGTTCTAGTCTCGCCTTAGGTATGAAGCCAGCTGGGTGACCCTGGGCCAGTCACTCTCTCTCAGCCCTAGGAAGAGGCAATGGCAAACCACTTCTGAAAACCTTGCCAAGAAAAGTGCAGGGACTAGTCCAGGTAATCGTCAGGAGTCAAGACTGACTGAAAGGCACACACACAAAGGAGGAGAGGAAGGGAGAAATACTTTCAGTCTTGCAAGATTCTGTTAATGTAATCTTACATAAAGTCAGAGTTAGTATTCATTGTTGTGCTGCTTGTCTGGACTATCTCGAAGGGCCAATATCCCCTTACAAGAGACAACACTGGTACCACCAGAGAAAAATGATGCACAAACAGCAGTTCTCTTGCTTAGTTTCAGTTTTAGTTTGTTTGGTTTGTTTGATACAAGGTAAATTCTTAGTTTGTGAATCTGGCTTGCTTCAGCATAATTGTTAATTGTTTTAGGAACTGAGCCCAACAATGAAGTATGAGTAATTAAAAAATAAATGTAAAACTTTTGCCACTGTGGTTGTGGTTAAGAAGAGGAGTAGGGGGAAGCAGCCAAGCCTGGTATACTGTGAAAACCAAATACAGTTAAAGAAAAAACAGAAACTTGAATGTTTAAGATGGCAGTCTGTGCTTTCAAGATATCTTGAATTATTAATCCCATAATCCTTGATTGTGTATACTGAAGTTTGTGGTGGCAGTAGCCACAAACATCTACCTCCCCTTGCACATATATGTTCTGAATTAGCTCCCATTGAGCTCAGTGAACATTCTTGGATAGATGTGTCTAGGTTTACAGTCTAAAGTAAATAAGATGATTCTGTAAATATTTATTTTAAATAAGAATGAATCATATACACAATGATTTGTAAATCCCTTTGGAGATAGTAAGCTTCTCTCTACATATGTTCAATGGTGTCTATGATGCATCTTTAAACGTATTTTTCTTGGCTTGTGATTGATTAAAACAGTGTTGTCAAAAATATTTATTTATTTTATTTATTTATTCAGTTTGAATGTTGTACAACTCTGGGCAGCTTGCAACAATAAATAACGTAAAAACAGCAGAATACCAAAAAAAAAAACCCCAAAACAAGTACAAAAATAACTATAAAATCATCACAAAGTAGGTATAAAATATCACAAATAGGGGAGTCCCATCCCTGTTTACTTACAGGGATTACATACTTAATTGAAAACTGACCTTGAGTGATTTATATATCCTGTTTACATACATAAAGATTAAATTTTGTAGGGTTAAAAAGTACAGAATCTAAAATACAATATTTATGTATTTATTAAATTTAGAAGGCCGCCCAACTCCATGACTCTGGGAAGCATACAACATTAAATATTAAAACAAGAAAAGAATAGTATATAACCAAACAAACAGTCCAGCTAACAGTTAAAATCTTATGGGAGCAAAACACCCATCATAGCCTAAGGCCTAGGGAAAGGCTTTCTTTAATTTGGTTTTGTAACCTGGTTTTCCTGTAACCTTTTCTTATTTGAGATTATTTTTGTTGAATCTGTGCTATTTTAATTTTTGATCAAATCTCCTTTTTCTCCCCTCCCCACCCTCCCCTCCCCACTGCTCTAGAAATGGGCAGCCATTGATCATCATTTAAGTTGCCATAATTAAGCAAACTCCACCAGTTATCTAATTTCCAATAAACTACATTCAATTTAGCTTTATTGTGTGGCCCTTCATATTCAGTTTAGCTTTATTTAGCTTTCATGTATGGCCCTTCATTTGCAAAAGTTTTGGTTTCATGTTCTAATTCTCACATTTTTTAGGTGCCTGTGTAAACCTTTATGCACCCAATTTTTTTTAGATTTTTTTATCCCGCCTTTATTATTTTTATAAATAACTCAAGGCAGTGAACATACTCGTATTCCATCCTCCTCCTGTTTTCCCCACAACAACCCTGTGAGGTGAGCTGGGCTGAGAGAGAGTGACTTGCCCAAAGTCACCCAGCTGGCTTTCATGCCTAAGGCAGGACTAGAACTCACAGTCTCCTGCTTTCTAGCCTGGTGCCTTAACCACTAGACCAAACTGGTTTTCATTTTTACTTTAATGTATGCCATGTTGTTGAAAATCTGTCTTATTCTCTCTGGATTTTTAAGAAATGCCACTTTCAAGTCTTCTTGCTTCCTCTGTTTCTAGTATTTCACCTAGCCTAATTACCTTTACTTTTCTGCTTCACAGCACTCTCTCCGTTTGAAGGGCAACTTAACATTTAGGTTCACATTATGATAATTATATTTCAAGACCATGGTGGGAGGGATTAAGAGGTCTTTGCTCTGGTTGCAGATAAAAAGTGTTCAGATCCACTTGTAAAACTAGATTGGTTAACAGCCCATAGTTTTCATTATATTTGCTACTCATGCGGCATTAATTCTTAATTCATCAGGTACCTAGGGTGCTGTAACTCTAGAGGTGACCTTGGGACTTGATTTACCTCCGCTCAGTTTTCTTTGTTAATGTACCATGAAAGAAATACATGAAAGATAGCCAACTTCAAAGCCCCTTTTAAAGTAAAATGGCTGATACAAATCCCCTGGTGTTTAATGATGTCTGTCAAATATTTCAGCTGTCTTATATCCTTTTACAAGCTTTTGCTTGCTACAACTAAATCAGTTTGTTTCATGTTTGGAAGGAGGCATAAAAGGATCGAAGGATTTTTTTGACATTTTCAAAATTATGGTGAAAATTTATTGAGAGTAGTCTCTGCATCACTGCCTCGAAGTGAGCTCCACTGAATTTAATGGGACTTACTTGCAGGTAAGTGTGTATGGGATTGCAGCCTAAGATTTACTTCAGAGTAAATATGCAATGGGTCTGTGTTATTTGTCGCAGTCAACATTGCCTTATTTGACATTTTGTAGGAAGGCATATTAAAATTAGATGTACAAAAATGCCAATTAAATAAATATATAAGTAATATTTTTTAATTGAGATAGATTATTATAAGCAACAGTAAATCTTAAGTACAGATTTCATTTACCAGCATTTAGGACATTTTGAAATATTTTATCTTTAAAAAGGATGTTCATATTGAAATCTGGCTGTTCTAAGGCAATGTGTTACAATTATTAAGACTATTGATTGCACAAGCCCCAGGACATGTTATGAGGGCATATACTGCAGCAACCTTGTTGAAGCAGACTATGTCTGGACCTTGGTAGAGTCTGGATGAAAGACTACCTGGGATTCCAAGGCTTCTCAGCTTGAGTTCCACTATGGAAGAAATAAAATATATAAATGATACAAAAGAAGTAGTATGCTGACTTTCACTTCCTGACAACAAGAATACCAAGATGGGTTGCACCAGTGCATTATTAAGGTAGTTTTTGTTTCTTGTAAATGTGAAAAAAATAGAAGAATAATTGGATGTAAAAAGAAGTATTCCTTAGCAAAAGATTGCTGGGGATGCAAAATGAAGTATTCCTTAGCAAAAGATTGGTAGGCACTGCTTTTTCAACCTTGCATGATAAGGTGCACCCCCAAAACCTCTTTTTAGAGTTATTAAAAAGAGCATGCTCTCCTTTCAGCCTAATTATTTAAAAGTATGCTCTCCTTTCAGCCTAATTATTTAAAAGTATGCTCTCCTTTCAGCCTAATTATTTAAAAGTATGTGTGAGGAAAGCAGCAGCAACAAAATCTCTGTATATATAGTAAAGAAATAAAATCAAATTAAATTAAAAATGGCACAAGGTAAAAAATTGGCCCTTAACCCTGCCAAGCCTGAGCGACTGTGTGTTTTGAGCCCCTTGGGTCCCAGAAATGGAGAGTTTCCATCCTTGACTCTGAGCGGGGTGACATTGCCACACTTGGACCCTGAGCATAGTTTGAAGATCCTCCAGGACTCAAAACTCCTGCTTGAGGATCAAGTGGCAGCTGTGGCCAAGGGGTCCTTTGCACAACTTAGTCTTGTAAGCCAATTGTGCCCCTTTCTGGATTGGTAGGTCTGCTCACAGTCACTCCCACTTTAGTCACCCCCCCAATTGGATCATTGCAATATGCTCTACATGGGGCTGCCCTTGAAGACCATTCAGAAGCTACAATTGAATGAAGCAGTGCAGGTTGTTATTGGCGCTTCTTGCTATGTCTGTGTGACACCACCACTTTGCAAGCTACACTGGCTCCTCATCGGCTTCCAGTTACAATTCAAGGTGCTGGTTATCACCTTTAAAACCCTACATGGCATACAGCCAGGTTACTTGAGGGACCACCTTCTCCCCAGGGTATCTTCCCACCCCACACACTCTGATAAGGAGGGCACACTTCCAGTCCTGTTGTTGAAACAATGCCATCTTTTGGGACCCAGGAGGGGCATCTTTTAGGTGGCAGGCCCTAATTTATGGAATGACCTTTCTCCTGACACATGGTTGGTCTCAATCCTGCTATCCTTTAGAAAGGCTGTCGATACCTGTCTGCCTTTGGGTCAGTGTAGGGACCCATGGAGATGATCTTGGAGAGGGAATTCAAAAGTTATTAGGTCAGCAATAGCTATTGAAGCAGGTGTTAAGCCCAGGGGGCCAGGAGAGTATAAGAAAGAGACTCAGATTGATGTGTCCCTGACTCCCGGGGGTATAAGAAGGAGGGAAGGGAAAACATAGGCAGACTTGCAAGATTCTGTTACTATAGCCTATCTCAAGAAAGTATAGTTCTAGTCTTCTTGTGGAATCAGTTTTCTGATCTAGTCCATGTCATAGGATTGACTATTGAGATGTGTTGGAGCTCTAATTGGATGATGGTGTTATTTAGGTTGGATCACCATTTTACTGTTTCACTATTTCTTGTAGATTCATATACTGTGATTTTGTATTCTTTTCATTAGGTTTTGTTGAATTTTTTTGTAAGCTGCTTGTTGGGCAGCCAAATAAATGTTACAAATAAATAAATAAATAGTTGACCTTCTTCTAGCTGACTTCCTTACAAAGAAGGAAGGACTTCCTTTCCTTCTATAAAGTGGGTACCCTCAGTGAAAAATCAGTTACATACCTTCAGCTTACTAAATGGGGATCCTTTAGTAAAACAAGAAATAAATGAAGGAGGATATATGGCAACTTGGGGGCTGCACTTTATTTGGGGAATTGGAGAATAAGGGCCATAGTGGCTATGACACTGATGCAGATTGATTGTGACCATATTATACATTTTTTACTTTCACTTGTTAGAAATACAAATAAGCATTTTGTGTGTGAGATAGCAAGTCCAAACCCAAAACATGATTACTTGTAAGAAAGATAGAGGCTCTTTACTTATTTCACAATCCCATCCTGTGTCTCAGTCGTTCAGATATAGGATGTGAGCTTTGCCCTTTAGCAGTTGCTTTTTGGCTAGTAGCTACTTCACTGCAAGATTTATGATTTTAAAAAAAATGTTGCTATACTATGGAAGAACCATCAAAGTAGTTTTTGTAATGTGTATATCAAATGTCAGGCCAACTTCCCACAACCTGGCACCCTCCAGATATGTTGCTATGACAAATTCCAGAATTCCCCAGAATTAGACATGCTGGTTAAGGAATTCTAAGAGCTATAGTCTAAACACATTTGGAAAATATCAGGGAGAGGAAGGTTTTCATACAGGTATAGGTATAATAGGTATTGCTTTTTTGGGGGGGGGATTAAAATATAAATCAATGTGTCTTTGGCTCTTCCTCCAGGCTTGTGCTGGAGTGGATGGGAGCCCCCTTGTGTGTTATATAGTTTTTTTTTAAGCTTTTTTTTTTCTTTTCTTCCAGATGTTCATTGTGCTTTGGTTTGGATTTTGAAATCGTATTAATATTGGGGGCCACCTAGTCATGATAGAGTTGGGCAGTCTTATAAATTTAATAAATAATCTCAGGTTTGAGTCAGTCTGTGCCTTGTACAGTGGTACCTCAAGATACGAACGTCCCATCTTACGAAAATTTCAAGATACGACCAGCTCCGGCCGCAAAAATTTACCTCGACATGCGAACTCCGCCTCAAGCTACGAACCGGATCCGCGGCCATTTGCCCTGCTGCCACGTGGTCGCGGCTTCCAAGAGGAAGTGCTAATGAAATCTGAGCGCGAGGACAAAAGCCCAAGGAAAGCAATGCAGAAAGAGGAAGTGCTAATGAAATCTGAGTGCGCGGGGGGGGGGAAGCTCCCGCTCCCGGCTCTGCGCGCGGGAGCCTTTCTCAGATTTCATTAGCACTTCCTTTTTCTGCGCTAGGGCTGACTAAAGCGCGCCTGGGGAATTTCCTAGCCGTGCAACGCCGGCTGACACATTGAACCTTATGGGGACATGTGCTTCAGGATGCGACCAAATTCGGAGGGCGGATTAGCCGTATTTACATTGAACCTTATGGGGAAATTTGCTTCAGGATGCGACCAAATTCAGAGGGTGGAACGGATTAAGCGTATTTACATTGAACCCTATGGGAAAACGTGCTTCAGGATGCGACCAATTCGACTTGCGATCAGAGTCACGGAACGGATTAAATTCGTATCTTGAGGTACCACTGTATTTCAAACTGTCCTGATTACCTTTCTCTTTCTGGATCAAAAAGGACATATGTCTTTTAACTAAATGTGACATGGGAAATCCACGCACACGGGTTTTTTTTTTTTTAACTTAATTAGTATTTCCATGTAGTTGCTTTGAAAATCTGAAGAGATAATAAACTACAGCCTGCTTCAGTTTTAAAAGGTTCTGAACAAGTGATCCTCCTTGGTTCCTGATCACCATTTTAAATTTCTTACAGCTTTCCAAGTGATGCCATGATGTACAGTAGTCTAGCCATGTGGGAAATGTTTAAATGGTGGGTGGCTGAGTACCACCACCAGTAATGTGTCTGTTTGGGGTGCATGGGCCCTGGCTGCTGTTGATTGTGTTGGGTGTTAATATTCTTCTTCCAGGCCACTTCTCTAATCTAAATCAGTTGCAGTGCTGCTGTTTTTTATAGGTGAAGCAATAAGGGGAGGATGCTTAAATCTGAGCGGGCATGGGAGGAAAGAGTCAAATGAGCTACCTAGCATAATTTTTTTTGATCTTCAAAGCAATTCTGTTTGATTGCTAGATAGTAAATAAATCATAAACAAAAATGTGGGCATCTTAATTATGGATTTTACATGTCATATTTGGTGGGGGTGGGGTGGCTGATCTAGCTCAATGCGGCATTGTTTTGTTTCCAGGGATATCTGCTTATGCCTCATGTATGTCATTTCCTAAGCTGCATTAAAAGAATGTCTGAAGATCTACCTGATTAAATGTATGATGTCATTGAAACACCCTGGGCTAATTTAACACTGCTTTAATGTGAATCTCTTAAAGCAAGGTTATATCTCTGCTGTTCTGTCTTGGAGATCAGGGCAGTAGTGATTCTCAGATTACCTGATATTTGGGGCCAGTCTGGATTCAGATCTGGATCTGTGATGACAGATGCTGAACATATGTAACTGGGAAAAATAATATTTGGTATTGTGACAATGAGGAACAGTAGAGAAGACAAGGAAATGGACTGCATATTTTAGAGCTTTTGATTGATGAGACTGAGTTGATGAGAAATGCTTCAGGGTCTGCTTTAAGCATGTATTTTATAAGCATGTGCTTAGAGGTTGGCTGTCTATCGTTTATCTGTCTATTAATGTAAGCTTCAATGTTATTTTCTTTTTCTTTAGCTTTACAGTGATATATTCTAGCTGAAGATGCAATTTGAATTTTGAGTCTAGTATTCTATTGCTGTTCTGCTGACTGTTAAATATACTGACTGGATGTGCTCAGTCCCATCACTGCCTACAAGTAAACAGCAATATTTTTATGATAGATGAGATAGTTTTTTTTTAAAAGGAAATCAGTGGCATACACATGCTGTAAGCAATAAAAGTGCTATTATATTGTCTTTCTAGCATTTAGTAAACAAAAGAATATAAAGAATATAAAATCCCAAATGCAGATATCTCAAATTAAGTATATAGAAATTAATAAAGCATATAATATATATATATATATATATATATATATATATATATATATATATATTTATATATATATATATAATATGTAATAGATATTTTAAAAAGAGGTCAGTTCAATTCGTGGTCTTGAAAATAGGTCCGCAGAGAAAATTAGTTTAAAACACACCTGATGTATATAAGGATGGTTTTACATTACATAATGAAAAGAGAATACACAAGAGAATATAAGGTTAGTTGAAATAATGTTTTCTACTAGGAGCACATTATTCCGATTTTTATGCTACATTTTGAATGTAAACTTAATTTTGTGCTTAGAAAACTACGTATATTTAAAGATATTCTTTATTTTTTTCAATAAAGAAAGAAGCCTAAAGAATAGATTATTATCTGAGAGAGATCTACACTTTCAAAGTGTCAGTAGAAAATAATGGGGACAAGTACCAGGAATTTTGGAAGGCATGGGAGCACCTATCCAGCACCTGTTTTCAAATTGTTAAAATAATGGTGCTTTTTCCAGGATAGTGTGGCTTCTTTGGAAACTGCTCCTATGGATACATGCCACTTCACTTTGCTGGTAAAAATATGCATGTGGAGATACCCAGGAGCAACTTCCAAACCAGTTGCATAAGTCTGAAAAAAGACACTCCTTTCCTTTCAAATTTGCATAGCCTTAGTAATTATTACATTTTTAAGTTATAATACCAGGATTTTATTTCCCAGATTCTGTTGGAAGAAGAATGATCGGAACCAGCTTTGTTATGATAACAGCATCTGGCCCCAACTGATTTAACAGATTCTGAGATTTGCTCTTTTCAGATATGTATTTGTACAGCAATCAGTGTGCCATTCTGACATGGCCACATGCTGCTGGTGGTTTTTCTGCCTCTGAGCACCACATATGAAGTTAACGCTCTGTGACACCTGCCATTTGCACCCCTTTCTTACAAGATGAAGACAGATATCTGACCGTTCTTCTCTTTACAAATGCATGCTGAGGGCATGGTTCATAGATGAATGCATAAAGGATTCCAGTGTCACAGTTGCACAGTTTGTTTTATTTGGTAGAGATGAAGAACTTATGGGAGAGGTTTAGTTTTATAATAGTACTAAAATTGTTCTGCTATTTCCACTTATTTGTCTGAGAATAAGTAGTTAACAGTGTGAAAGCTGTTGTTTTATTACACTGTTTCTTAAAAGAAGAGTGGAGTCAATGAAATCCTGCAGTGTTTTTGTAATAGTCATATTTCAACTTAATAAGCTGAATATTATGAATGAGCTTTTTATCAGACTTTGCAGTTCCTTTCCTCTTTTCTTCAAAGAGAGACCAAAAATAAAACCAAGAAGCTTCTATCATGGTTTGAAATTGAAATACATGGCAGGCCTATTTTGAGGAAGAGAATAATTATGGTTAACTAAAAGCTTCAATTTTGGTTTTAATCATGACCCATATGAAAAGAGGAGCTATGAATTTGCATGGTTGGAGAAAAGGATTCATATCTCAGCTTGTTAAGGCAAAATATTATTTTTTGAGCTTAGTGTTTGCAAAATTATCTGTCATAGTATAACGTGCTCATTGTGTTTTCAGTCATGCCTGGAAGAGATGAGAAACTCATTTCACTCTGTGGCTGAAAATCCCATGTGGAGTATGGCTGTTATTGGTTAACAATCAGCGAACTATTAAAACAAAAACATATAATACCAGCATCATTCATTATGTACATTGTGACCATTGTACATAACAAGCATAAAAAAATTACCTGACTGTTGCTATGGCTTCTTTAAACTTAAAAGCAACAGATTAATTATGATGGGCATATTTTAGGCCTGAAAAACAGGCTTGCTATTCCTGTTTGTGCATGAAGGGAGAAAATGCAAATTCTTGTGAATGGCTCCAGTTTGTTTGTTTTTTAAGCAAAAGCTTAAAGAGGATTTGATGGACAGGAATGTGGCAGACTTAAATGATGGTCCAAATGTTTAAATTCTGTTTTTGCTGTTCTTATTCTTTGTTTTGGGTTTTTTGTTTTTGTTTTTGTTTGCACTGTTAATTCTTTCTGTTTGGAAAAAACCTGTCCTATCTGTTCTTGCTGGCTGGGGAATTCTGGGAGTTGACATCCACATATCTTAAAGTTGCCAACCAAGAAACACTGGTTTAATGTTATACTGGCAGACGTTTTACTTGCAATACATCACTGAGAAATTAGAATCATAGAATCATAGGGATGGAAGGGACTTTGCCCAGGGCAGGAATCCTTAGACCATCCTAGACAAATAGCTATCCAACCTTTGTTTGAAAATTTCCAGTGACTGAGCATCCACAATTCTAGGAGGCAAGTGTTTCACTGCTAAGTAGCTTTCTTTATTTTGATTAATGATTCATTAATTTAAATTAATTACTCCTTATCTTGAATTCAGATCTCTCTTTGTAAAGCTTCCAGCCATTGGTTCTTGCCCTATGCAGAGGCACTACAGAAAATAAATCCACACCCTCTTCCCTGTGACAAGCATTAGAAGGCTGCTATCATGTCTTCTTAGACTTCTCTTGGCTAAACACACCCAGTTCCTTTAACTGTTGTTCATCAGATTTCACCTCCAAGCTGCTTACCATCTCTGTTGCTCTTCTTTTTCCTCTTCCTTAGCATTTTTCTTGTGTTGTGGCAACCAAAACTACACACAGTATTCCAGGTGTGGTCTGACCAATGCAGTACAGAGCAGCACTGTCATTTCCTGTGATCTCAACATTATACCTCTACTGATGTAGCCCAACATTGCATTTGCTCTTTTGGCAGTTGCAGCATACTGTTGGCTCATGTTTAATCTGTGGTCTACCAGGACACCCAGATCCTTCTCACAAATCCATCTAAACCAGGTACCACCATCTGATTCTTCCTACCTATATGCAGAAACCTACATTTCTCATCACTGAACTGCATTTTCTTCGAAAAGGTCCAGTGTACAAGCCTATTAAGGGTCTTTTGAACCCTGATCTAGTCTTGTGATGTTTTAACAATCCCCCTGACCCCCCAACTTGCTTTCATCTGCAAATTTATCGAGCATCCCTTCTATCCCCTCACCTAAGTCATGTATAAAAAGATTGAAGGCACAGGACCCAGGACAGAATTCTGAGGTATCCCATTCCATATCTCTTTCCATGTAGGCATACATCCATTAAGGCCCATGCATTATTGATGATTTTTTTTTATAAGAATCAAAATATCTTCTTCTTGCCTAAATTGAACACTGGCTAGTATTTTATTATTCCTTGTGGGACCAGGAATAATAAATAAGGGTATTAGGAAAAATTGCTTTTATAGTGTCTGAGCTATAGCCTAACTGGTATGATTGGAAAATCAATTTGATTTGGTCTGGTTCTCATTTGATAATATGGTGCTTTTTCTTCCCCACTCTGACCATTCAATGTGATTTGGGAATGGGAGTGTGTGTAGCAAACTAAGCCTTTAATAGTGCGTGGGGAGCAATATATTCTGACAACTAAGCAGGGCCAATAAAAAAAGAGTAAAAAAAAATCACTTTGATGGTGGTTTCATTTAAATTAAAATAATGAATTAAATTCAATATTGTGATAATTTGTGACATTGATTTTGCAAAAACCTTTGCTCCTTTTTAAACCAGCCTTCTATAAAAAGGCGAACATATAATTTTGGAACCTACTCATGGGTAGTGTTGTGCATTTGTTCTGTATATGATACATAGATCTCCATTATCCTCCATAATATTAATCTATCCATTTTTCAAATATTAAAATCAAACAGTGATAACAGTATTGCTATAAATTCATGACATAACACCTTTTAATTCCTTCTGACTTCTTAAAATATAATTGAAGAACTAGTCTGGACTGGCCATCACCCCATCTTTCCATTACTTGAAGGCTAAGATCTATATAGCTGGATTTTTCTCCACGTTATCCTCTGAAGCAGTTTATTTTTCTGTGGAAACACAAAAGAAATCAAATAGTTGTGGGTTTTTTGGTGAGTCTTAGATATGGCAGAGACATAAGGTATTTGTTTCCATCACTGGATACAAATGTTGTTGAGATATTATGTGCATTGTATATATGCATTATTATTTACAGTAGGTATCCAAGATGAACCTAAGCTATATATATATCCTGTCATTATTATAGTACAGAAATTTTCAGATCATTTTTTCCAAGTTCCTAAATTTATTACTTTGAGCGACTTACCAGACTGAGACTCTCCAGATGTTAACTATAATTTAGATCGGCCTCAACCATCATGACCAATGAGCAGAGATGATAAGAATTACAGATTAAAACTTTTGGTAGGCTTTGGAGATTCATTATATGGTAAACATGGTAATCTCCAGGAAATGCATTGGAAGTGTTCAGTGTAGAAATCCATTGATTAGAAGTATTATGGGACATTGCTGTAGAAAATGGATGTCACGCAGTTGAAATGACAATCTTTTTAGGGAAACTCTATATGGATTTATTGCCTTAGTTCTTTTATTCCTCCATGGTGAGCTGATCACCATGTTGTCAACTTTGAATCAACTATCCTTCCTTGGTATCCCCAGATTAGAACAAGCTTATTTCAAATTTAGTGTAAAATATCGATGCTTTTTCTCCCATGGTGAAAATAAATGCATTTTTCTATGGTGTTTGGTTTCTTTCAAGGAATGAAATGGGGCTGTTTTTGTTATGGGCAGAAAGGTTCAGGGGAAGCAGGAAAAATGCCAACGACATTGGCAGCTGAACGGAGGGGGGGAAGAGAAGGCATTGAGAAGATTGGGTAGTAGACTGGCTAGTAGGATATGCCACACGGAGACGTTGGCAATGTCTGAGGAAGGGCACTGGGAATAAGGGGAGCTGGTGGGCCAGTGAAATATGCCATGCAGGAGCTGCTGAGGAGAGAGAGGGGATGATGTACACTAACCGTGCCACACTCACTTTAACCAAATTTTGGTCTTCCTGAAACCTGGAGCAACCAAAGCATCAGGAAACCCCTGCATAAAAATGGCAAGAAATGTAAAAACTTCACAATACAATTCACTTCTAACCTGTACAATCCACAATTTACAACAACAGAAAAGTGGCAGGCTAACAGCTGAGTTGCAGTGCATAAAAGTTCCTACCACTGTGGGTGCTAGCATTGCAAGGCATGTGAAGTTAAAAAAAAGTTCATTTTTTTTCAGTCATGACCTTTTGCAGAACCCAAGTTGAGACAGGCTGTATTAGAGAATCTGGATTCTGGAAGAAGAAAGATGTCCCAGGCATCCAAGGATCGGTCTTTCCCTGCTCCCTGTGTCTGGCTCTGTAGCTTCAATGGTTTTCAGAGTCACTTTGGCTCAGCCTTCCAACAAGAATAAGCCATCTGAAAGGACCATGACATTAATAGGTCAGCTTGCTGAAATTGACATTTATCATGATGTTCAGAAGTGTGTTGGGCTGTTATTTTTTTAATCCAATGCATTTTGAGTTCTGATTGCATCTGATGGATTTTACCATACACGCACTGTGTTTTAATTTACGGTGAAAGCTTTATCATCTTCTGTGCTTTGTGAGAATTGCTCACACTGGCAAGCAGCAACATTAGAAATAAGCTCTACGTTATTTTGGTTTTCTTGTTGCTGTTGACTGAGGGTAGAGGTGAAATTCTGTCCTCCTTTTGTGTATGCATGGAGATACAGTTGCAACTGCACGTTCTTTTCACTCACCAGTACAACATTTACAGGGCATAATCTTGAAATGTGTTTTTGCAAAGCACTTGTATTGCTTTATGGGAAGAATAATGAAAAGTGATGAGTGAGCTCAAGTAGGGATTTAAATCCAGTTGAGCTCTATATGGGAGTGCATTTGTTTCATAAGAGGGATTTTTTTTTAATTTAAAGCTTTGAGAATCCACTCAAAGAAAAGAGACGAGTGAGATGGAATGATATTTTGGCATGTGCATGGAGTATGTTTCTAAAATGGGGGCAGAGTTTTGACTGTACAAATGCACTTGCTAGGGATAGCTGAAATACATTGAAATGAGAAGTGCTCTAGCACCACATAGTAAAAGAGTAAGACTAAAGGAATATCAGAATTCAGTGTGCGATATGTTTCATTTAGCTGTACATAAAAAGAGTGTTATATCCCCAATTATGACAACAAATGGAATTGACTGGCCATATTAGGACTGCTATTGAAAACCACCTGGAAACTTAGTTGGTGCAGAATGCAGCACCTGGCTTGCTGGTGGGCGGCATTCTGCAGGACAATACTTACATTGCAGGCTCTGAATGGACTGCCAATTGGGGGGGTTGTTTGTTGGCTTTGTCTTGTGCCTTTGAGTCAGTCTTGATTCCTGGCAACTGCCTGGATAAGTCCCTGCAGTTTTCTTGACAAGATTTTCAGAAGTTGCCACTGTCTTTTTTCTAGAGTTGAGAGAGAATGACTAGCTTAAAGTCTCCCAGCGGGCTTTGTGCCTAAGGTGGGATTAGAATTCACAATGTCCTGGTTCTAGTCCAGTGCCTTAAACCACTACACCAAACTGTCTCTCTGCTTAGAAATTACTGAGTACAATTTAAAGTGCTGATATTAACTTTTGTAGCTCTTTATGGGTCAGGTCCTTGTTATCAGCATGGCTCTCTTCTCCAACCAGAACTTGCCTCTACCATGCATTTATCCTGTGAACAGATGCTTTAGATTTAATCTCCATGGGATGTTAGGAGGGTGGAAGCCTGGTAACACCTTCTTGGTGGCACCTATCCTGGAGAACAGCTTGTTTCTTGAGGTGTTGATGAGATATAAAATACAGTGCTGTCTTTTAGGAAGATGATGAAGATGGTGCTTTTTTGCTGAGTGTTCAGAACTTAAAGCAATGTCTTGCTGGGCTGGTGTTAGTTTTTAATCTTTGCTTTACATTCTGGTTTAATTTTTGCTTAAGATATTCTTAATTGATTATGGGTTTACTTGTTTCATGGGGTTGTTATTATTATATTTTAAAAAATAAAGGAAAATGATAATACAAAGTTTAAAATAATATAAAAACAGAATGCAAATAAAAAAACAAATACAAACAGCAAAATAAGGATGGCTAGCCAACAAACCTAAAATATCATATGAGTAATATACTTTGGTACATCATTAAGAGCTTATAATAATACAGAATATTTCATATCCACTTTCTAACCAAAACATGTCTTTATTAAACTTTAAAAGTACTTGGTTAGCATAACTGAAGCCATTAAAAAAGGGGGAGAGAGAAAGAGAAATTAGGTGATAAAGCAATACATAGACTAAATTATATGTAGATTATATGTCAATTTAGAATATGAACCCTCAAACCTGAATTTTGGATGTGGCATAATTCCATGTGTAAACTTGTAGTCTAAAAATGATTTCCAAATAGAATTGAATTCTATATCAGATTTACTTTTTAAACATAAAGTTTTTTTTAGACATCATAGCATACTCCTACAGTTTGGTTAACCATTCTTCCATAGAGGGGATCAAAGATCTTTTCCAATAAAAAGCATGTATGATCTTTGCAGCCATTAACATTTCCAATGCCAATTCAGGATATTTTGAAGGAATGTATGGTTTAGTGAAGTTTAATAAAAGTATCTCAGGATGAAATGGGATTACCACTTTTAAAACTTGCTCCATTCTACAACAGATTATTTTCCAGTATTGTTGAGCTTTACAACATTTCCACCACATATGAAAAAAGATCCAATCTATTCATTACATTTCCAGCATTTTTTAGAAAAAGAATTACTCACTTTAGCAATCAAGACGATAGTGATTTACCAGCAATAAAACATCTTGTACCGGTTCTCTCTGTTCATAACTTTAGTTAAAGATTTAATCAGAATTTCTTAGAAAGTCATATAATAGATTGCCAAATTACCATCAGGTCCTAGAGTTTTATTCAATCTTTTTAATAACCTCTTTAATTTCATCTTCTGATATAGGTCAAATAAGAGCCTCTTTTTGTCAGTCTGTAAATTTTATAGACAATATCTCATTCAAGTATTCTTCAATTTTTGCTGGATCAGATTCCTGTTTATTGTATAATTTATAATGTATAAATGTATAAAATATAATATAATATAATATAATATAATATAATATAATATAATATATAAAAGTAGTTAAATTGCTGCATAATATCTTTCTTTGTAGAGACATGTCTGGTTCCATCCTAAAGAGAAACAATAATTCTTTTATTCTGTTCCTGTTTTATGGCTTTGATGGGTTGTTGAGGATTACAATATTTGTAAGCTGCCCAGAGTCTTTCTGTAGAGCAGATGTAACTTTGCAATAAATAAGCAAACAGACAGATAGTGTTTGTGTTACTCCATCATGGTGTAGTCTATTGCAGCACTTTCTGTCTTTTACATGCAAAAATATCTTATCTATCATGTTGGGAGCTAAGAGTGCAAAGAACATTTTCCCATATTTGGGGAGCTAGTAGAGTTCAAAAGGGAATTTTCCCCCAGTTTTAACTGAAGTAAATAATCAACAAAAACCGTTCAGTTCTTTCTACAGTGATGCTGATAGTAGGTACAAAGATAAAATGAATACATCTAAAATAATGAATTAACATAAAATGAATTACATTCTATTTGAAGAAGAAATATTTTGACTGAAGAAACAGGTTTATGTACAGTAATTAATTAAATTATGGTTTCATAAAAAATATTTAACTGAATGTTTCTCTTCAAAAACATTCTAATAAATGCCAGAATATTTTTTATAATTGGCCTTGGGTACCAATTCAAATCGCTGTTCTCAGCAATTACTTAGAAGCGATAAAGAAGAAATTTGTTTAAAGAAATGCATGTTGAGTTCTAAAGCTTTTTTTTTTCAACATTTGGATAAGTACAAATTAGAACCAAAAATTCCAGTCAGAAAAATGTGGATTGGAGAGCAACTTAATCTAAAGTAGGATCTCCATATTTTAGCATAGCATACTATAAAATTAGTCAATTACAATCAGAAATAAGATTTATGCAGATGATGATGAAATATAGTATTTTGCTGTAAAATACAAATATGGCCATAGAGATCTGATTTGCTTATAAAATAGAAGGTTGTTTTGATTCCATTTCTGTATATGGCAAGGAACTAAGATTTATTTTAAAAGTGATATGCCCATGATAATAATCAAAGGGAGCTTTTGATTAATAAATTCAGCTTAAAAATCCACACTGTCCTGATAGAGAATAAACTCCATTAGTTTGATAGTTTATGTATTTATAGGCTATGTCCAATGCTGATCTAAACACTGAAGCTCTCCATATTTTTGCAGTATTTGTGGATAGTCACCAGATGGTGCTAAAGCAATATTTTTAGACATGCGGACTCTGACATAACCATTTACTTCTCTTCAGTTCATACCAGTTTTCTTTGATTTAGTTTTTTTATGCATTATTCAAAAGGAAATTCTGTGCCAGTATTTGAATGCATTTTAGTTGCACGTAAAAATACAACTTTGAAATCTTGCGTAGGTAACAGGTCAAATGATGTAGAGATTACCAAATATTAAATATTTCAAGTAAAGTTGTCTTGTGCTGAATTGTATTTGGGATTGCATCCATGTTGTCAGAATATTGTTTAGGAAATGTGTCTAATTGAGTTTTCTCCTTTTCGTTGCTTCAGTTATGTTTATTACAACTGTCTGTGTAACAAACTAAATGTTTATTCTCTAAAAAAAATACAATATTAAGTATACATTTCAAAGCCTCCAATACATTTTCTTTCTGTTGTGTGGCTGTAATAATTTTGTAGCTATGAAATATATTTTAAGAAGAAAGTAGGAAGAACGAACGGCCTTAATACATACTGAGTGAAATCCAGTATCGCATGAGAGTTCTGGCAATGGGAGTTTTTCCCCTTTTCCCTGCTTTCCTGAAAACCCATCCCTTTGGTCTTCTCTGAAGGGTTCACAAAGATAGTATATAGCCACAACGGCACAACTATGTCTGTATGCAGTCCAATTATGAAGTCACCCAGATCTGTGGTGATCTTCGTAGAGAACCTAATAATTACATTTTTCTTGCTACTGTTTAAAAGCCTTTGTTACAAAATGCATCTCACTCAGGATAGTTATAGCTAACAAATAATAGCTATTTTCATTCTTTTTTTATCTTTCTCTAAGCACACATATCTTTGATGAGCATACAAATTGGTTTATATGTCCGTAGGAAGCAATTTATTTTCTAAAACATATTCTCAAAGCTGTTTTAATTCTTCAGGTCAATTTTTGATGCCACATATCATTTGAAATTAAGAAGAATATGCCTGAGAGCATTACGCATCTAATGCATAAAACAACTTTATGCATTAGATATTGCATTGTTATTATATAAACTTTTCAATGGGACACTAGTATTAGACATCAGTTCCAAAATTCTCAGCTAGCATAGCCTTTGGATAAGAATTTTGAGTAAGTTCTATGTAATGCAAAACGTATTTATTCCATACAGTAGAACTGGTTCCAATAAAATATTTTCTACTTCACCTGTTTTATATATTTTTACTTTGTTTAACTATGAGTAAGACATACAGAGAATGCCAAATTCATGCTCAGTTTTTTGCCATTTTTAAACAGATTAAAACCCAGATGATGTACACTTTTTTCTTGTACTTTAACTAAAATGTATTTAAAATCATTGTCTTCCACATATTGAACTTCAAAGATTAAATATATGGATTGAATTAATTTTAGAAACCTGATGACATTTACCTTTCCTGAATTTGTTTTAAACAATTCTCTTAAGAATCTAAGCTGTTCACTATTGTTTGTTTATCATTTGTACAGATCTGTTAATGTGTGAAGTGCTTTATCTTTATCTCATTCCAGTGATCTGGAGTACTGTCTTCATTTGTATCTATCTGCTGAGGGCAAGCCATATTCCAGACACAGGGTTCTGTAGTTGAATTTCTCATACCAGATATATTGATAGCTCTATACAGCAAAACATCCTCTGCTTCCAGCAGTTTAATGCCTTGAACACAAAATCAACATTGCCTGATCTTCTGTTCTGAGTAGTGGAGGAGAGTTTTCCACAGTGATTATAATAATTTAGTACAGATTTATCCTGATCTTCGTCCAAACAGCTCTGATTGTAAATCTGAGTCCTCCACACCCTGCTTCCAATTAATCCCTCTGTCAGGTAGAACTGGATCAAGTTGACCTAAAAAATTTAAGTGTGAATGAGAATTTGAACTGGAATCTTTCTGGTCCTAGTTCAAAACTATTCAGTATCAGCATTCCCTAATTGTATGTCTCCCAGATGTTTGGGACTACAACTCTCAAAATTCCTAGCCAACTTAGCCAATGGCATGTTTATTAAGAATTGTAAGAATGGCAATCCCAATAAATATGAAGGGATACAAACTGAGGAAGTTTGCTCTGGAGACTGCTGCTCCGCAGTAATAATTTGATTGTTCATAACAGCATTCCATGATTTTCTGAAGTTTGCCATTCTCTGATGAAGACATCAAAAAATGTGCACACACTTTTAAAATACAACAGCAAAGTACTTCTTACAAATTTGTCATCAAGCCTGCAAATCTCTGCTGTCTGACACAGTCGGTTTTCCTGATTTTTTTTTTTTTTTTTGTGATTCAGTTCTTAATGTTCCTAATATCTTAGAACCATAAGAAAAGAAATAGAAGAGATGGTGTAATTTCCAGTTAGATTTAGTTGTATCCATTGAAAAAGAAGTGGAAGAGTCCTAAATCCCAGGTTTCGTCCTTCCCATGTTTTATCCCACTTTAAGCATTACCCAGGACTAAAAGGTTGTCATCTGTGGCTGGTGGTATGTTGCTGGAAACATGTGTAATTGATAACTGTAATCAAGAATAGTTTGACCCTCCTTTTCTTCCCCACCCCCACCCCTGCCTCAGTTCACACGGGCAAGCCTGCCTGTGCAGTTTGGAAATAAATCACAGTAAGCCTGTAAAATCTTGGCTAAGGAGGGGTGAAATTAATACATATTTTTATAAACCTGTCCTTCTGTTCACAGTGTCATCCTGTTTCATGGAAGAATTTTCAAATTTGTGCTGCTGCAATAAATGTAATTACTTTGGGGGGGAGAAGAATTTTCAGCAAAAATTATGAAAGCTCCTGCTCAGTATTATTTTAATTTTCCTGCTATTTGGTGAAATAATTAACATTTCTTTATAGTATTTGCTGGTGTATATTTTGATATACCAGCTGCATGCAGTGGATTTTTTGCACAATAGAGTAAAAATTTCTAGATCAGAGTATTTTAAAATAATTTACATTCTTTGCTTGAAAGTATGTTCCATTTGCATCTTGGGCTGCTTTAACGTTTCACGTCTTAAAAATTGGAAGAGTCAGTATGATGCAATTAGGAAACTTAAAATATAAGCTTTATATAAATATATAATGGAAATAGATATTCCCATTGAAGCAGTCCCCTGCTCTTCTACTTTAACATTTTGTTAATTAATTTATTTATATGTCACATTTATATATAGAAATATATTTAATTTTTCCATGAATAATGAGGTTATACATTCTAATGTATTTAAAATCAATAACATGTCATCTTTATAAAGTAAAGTGGTTTGGGCTTTTGTTTCCTGGTTTTGTTTTGTTTTTAAAGCATTCACAACTAAGCACATCTGTGGCATTGCTGATGTGAGGATAAAAGCACCTTCTTATTGTAAGAAACAGTGATTTGATTTTTTTTATGTTACTGTGACAGAAAATGTGTTAAACTGAGGATGCTGTTCTTATATACTTTATTTAAAAGACAGAATGTACTTTGGAAAGCATTATCAGCTGTGTTCAAAAATTATTGACAATATGTTGGGAGAAATTACTTGAAAAGTAATTCCTTTTATACTTCCTAAAGAAAGGGTTAGAACAAAGCTTCTGCGCAATGGTTTTAATACTGCCGTGTGGGCTCAATTAAAGCCCCCTTTATTCATCACAGTTCAACAAAAGTAATTAATCTGGGGTTTTAGCAGTCTAGAGCAATTTTAAATGTGATACTGGAAACTACTTTTTGTAAATCATAGCACAGGATGGCTTGTAGAAAAGGGATTTTCTGAAACATAGTAAATGCTTTAATCAATGCTGATTTTACTTTTTAATTTGCAACTTGAAAAGCAAAACGGCAAAACAGGCATTGTAAATTAATTAATTAATGACAAATGGCTATTATTTCAGCATCTTCTAAAAGTTAATTTTTTGTGTCATTTTATTTTACAAGAATAAAATGTAAGGAAGTTTGGTCATATTTCTTAGGTATATTTTTAGCAATCTTTGCAATTCAGAACAGTTTCAAATATATATTTTTTTCTTTTTTAAAAAAGTATTTTTAGTAAGTCTTTGTCAATAGAAGCAATTGTATGCAAGTTGCACTTTCAGTAAATGGATAAAATTGAGTCCAATTGCCTCTGACCCATAGATCTTGAAAGGGGCTGGTTCTTTTCTATGAACAGAAATGCCATTGTTTTCTTTCTCGTGTATTCAGCCTGAAAGTTTGCACTAGTAGGTGAAAGGGAATTCATTTTCTCTTAGCCAATCCCCTCTTCTGGACTTCTGTGTTTAATCTTTTCAAATAAGATTCAGCTCTGATCCTTATTTCAGTTCACCTTTGCATCTGCTTCTGTCTAAAGCTTTAGAGGCATTTGAAGGCATCTAAGCGGTGGATAACTGATACTCCTGCCATGTAAGTTTGCATTTTGTGTTTCTAACTTCAGCTATTAAGGCTGGCCTTCAGTGATGCTGTGATTCGGATAGCTTTCAGAGGAGACTTGGTTAGCTTTTGAAGGAGATACGGTGGGCGATGTTGTGGAGACTACAACAGAAATAGTTCGTTTTATCCTAATTTAGGAAAGTCATGTTTAATTTTATATTGAGAAATGCTTTAGCGTGTGTGTGTGTGTATGAAATATTTGTATAACTTTGGTATGTGGATGTATACTGCCTTGTATGGAGTGATGGGCATGTTATTGTTGCAGATGAATAGCTGCTGTTAACACCAGAATTACCTGCAATTACAGAACTACAATTTAGAATTCTAAATGTAATAATGAGAAACTCACCCATCAATTGTTCTAATGACAAGGGACCTGTGTCTTGTTACAATCATGTCATATTGGCTTTTATATAATGACCTAAATCGATAAAATAATAGAAAACGAATTTTGTTAATGATTGCCTGCTACTGTTTTGTTATTTTCAAACACTTTATTTATTTCATCTATATATCTATATTTATTTCATCTGTTTTACTTCAAATAAATACTTTAGATGTGTTCCAAATACAATGTTCACTTGCGAATAGTATGAGTGTTACGTAGCTCAAGATATTCCAAAGCAGGATGTAGTGTTGTCAGATTTGTTCACAAATCCTAGTGAAATAAGGCCATCTATACAGGTGGAAGCATTCTAAAATGGTGACATTCACATGAGTTTGGTGTTTGGCATTCAGGTTCTAAAGAATGGAAATAAACCACATACATTCAAATTTGGGAAAATACTTTTAAAGCTGCACTGGGGTGGCATTTAATTTCGTTGTATGAGAAGTACAATGACAATAAAGATTACAATTATAATACGCGCAGACACACATTCTTGCAAAGTTTCACTTTTAGATAATGGTTGATATATTTTTGCCTCTAAGAGAACTCTGTTTTTATCAACCTTTGGTCTTTGTGTCTCATATTTCTAATCACTGTTGTTAAAATATAAGAAATGGTCTATGCCTTCTATTTTACAGCATTACCAATGAAGCAGGAGCCTCCATATACAGTGTTAGTCCAGAAGCTTGTAAAGAGATGCCTGATTTAGACCCTAACCTACGAAGTGCAGGTAACTGTTCTTACTCCTTTCAGAAATAGAATACATGTGTGTTATGGCCGTTAAAAGAGGTATAACAATAGGGACTTGAGCTTTAGACAGAGAGAGATGATTCTCCTTTTGTGAGTTTTTATTGAATATTAAATTCTGAACCAACACTTTTGCAAAGCCATAGAAACAAATTATAAGTGGAATAGTTTCTTTTGTTTATAGATCTTGAGTATGTTTGTTGACTGATCCAACATATGCTTGGGAGAAAAATCTTCTTATTTCCATGCTGTTACATGCCGTTTACAAATAGCAAAATTTGTCTAATCATATTATACATAGCATGGCATATCTACTGTCCCCCACTGTAAAGGACTTAAGTATGCAATATTTTTATAAGACTTTATTTCATTATACCTGTTTCTTAAATGGGAATAACTAGAATAGGGAAATTAATAGAGGAAGGATGAATATAATGGTGTTTACATTTTTCTTTCTGTTTTCATAAAGACACTTGAGACCCATGTGGGTTGATCAAAACTGTAAGAGTACCTCCATAATATATAGAAATTTCCAGTCTTCCATTCTTTTTTTTTTTTAACCTACCTCCCTTGAAATTTTGGCAGTGAAGTTTTAATCGGAATAAATGGACAGTACAGAATGAGCCAAGGCATGAATGGGCTGTAGGCTTTCCAAAACCAATTTCAGCTTGAGGAAGGAACATTTCATAGGACTCTCTTTTACATAAGCACTGTAGTCTGTGTTCTTAGTATGTCCAGTGGCAGTCAGAAACATATCTGAGCTTACATAATGCTATTGAAAATGTGATTGCAACTTTGGATCATTGAAGTTTTGCATTTATTTATTTTTTTACATTTTTCATGATATGTCTCTAGCCTATTCTTTCAGCAGTTTCTAAACTGGAAGATTATATATAAACATTCATTTTAACCCAGATTTTCCTAATGGAGTCTTTTCCAAACTGGGCTGAAAATTCCCAGCCCAATGGATCCCAACGGATCTAGAGGGCATCAAGCTGGAGTAAACTACTTATCCTCTTCTTATCAGTTATTTTGTTACTGCTGAACTACATGTTTGCTCTGCTTTGTGTATTCCTGCTTTTTTTCTTAATATTTCATATCTATCAAATATTTCGCAGCCAATATTTATTCAATCAATTATATTGTTCTTAGGAAGCTATTTAACTCTTTTCTAAATCAGCTGCGCTATAAATACTTCTTTCTGTCATTCTCCAACTCAGAGGTATTCTGTTTTATTTTGAGCATTTTCTCTTTCTAAGTTTTATTATAAGATACTATAATTGGACAGGGTATGTATTTTTCTTTAGTGCCTGTTTTCACAAATAATAACAAACAGAATTATTTCTATTCATATACTTGCATGAATTTTAAAAGTGGAATAATACTAATAAGGAATACAAATGAACTTATTAATTAATGTATACACTTATTTGTGACTATATCATCTTTCTGTAATGGACAAATAAGGGGCTTTGTTCCTATCTACATACTGATAATATACTACAGGTAGATCAGGTGGAGACCCAGTTATCTACTTCTTCCCTGTCAGAAAAAACAGTAATGAAAAAGTTAGTTGATTCTTACTAAGTGCTAAACAAAATATGAAGCTTTCTTAAAAGCTTATTGAGGCAGCTTATAAATCAATTTATTAAACACCTAGGGTGAAGGTAACTGGGTTTGACTGATTGATTGATTAATTGATTATGTGCTATCAAGTCATTGTTGACTCTTAGTGACCACATAGATAGATTTTCTCCATGATGATCTGTCCCTAACCTGGTCCTTCATCTCTTCCAACAGAGCCCCCATCACCACTGTAACTGAGTCTATCCACCTTGCTGCTGGTTGTCCTTTTCTTCTCTTTCCTTCTACCTTTCCCAGCATTAGAGCCTTCTCCAGAAAGCTGGGTCTTTGCATATTGTGTCTGAAGTAGAATAATTTGCAGCCAGCAGCCTTCTTTTAAAAGTAGATGTATGCATACAGGTAGAACATTCAGTTCATATTCCCCATTTTGGATTGGTGTGAGCTTAATGTATCTTTCAAAGTGCATGGAGAAAAAGAAAGTGAAAAAAATGTACCATCAAAACCCAGTGATATTAACACCAAATTTAATGCAGCAGAAGCTGCAGAAGAGGACTGGATGCAGCGTTTGGGCTATGAGTTTTGTGCCCCTTTTTACTATTGCCTATCTAAGTTATGCAAAAGGGTGTGGAGGGACAAGCCAGCAAAAGAAAGATTGAGCTCCAAATTGGGCCAGATCCATCCAAGGCTGTAGAGAAAAACATTCCAGGAAAAAACATCTCCCAACATCCCTCTTTGGGAGAGGGAGTTGGGCAGCTGTTTGGAATGGTGCTGACTGTTTCATTCTAAGCATTCTTCCCTCCTGGTCATGGTCACAGAGGATACTACAGCTCACCCTGTGCTTCCTAGTACATGCCAATTCACACAGATGCAACATCAGGTGAGAGCAGAAAAATGCACCTAGGATGGTTGAGCCCCTTTGGGTTTTGGTTCCGTCTTCCAATCAACTATATCATTTTTCTTTGATATATGTTGTTTTTTTCTTTAAGGTTTTAATTTTAAACCACCCAGAGTTGGGCAGCCTTGAAATTGAATGAATGAATGAATGAATGAATGAATGAATGAGGCATTACTTCATTACACAGACAAAAATGGAAGATGCCTGCTATGACCATTGCTGGCAAAGAGATTGGAAAGAATTCCAGAAATTATGTTTTGCATGCTTTTCCCACTTTATTATGTATTGAGCTGTAATGAGCATGCATGCCTGGCTGAATCAGCTTGCAATCATGTAAAGAATTTAATCACAGATAGTCTTTATAGTGTTTTTAATTAAAACTGAATGAATATAGGATATATTAGAATGTATGAGTTATTTAGTTCGTATCTCTCTTCAGGAAGGTTTCATCACTGGAGCTTAAGAGCGCTTAAGGTCCTGCTCAAAATACCAGTTTACTTCTCCTGCCAGCTAGACTAATGCACACCTATTTGAGTGCTTCACATTATCAGTGGTCCAGAAGGTCCTGCTTGGGTCCCCATTTCCTCTGTTTCTGCAGTTCAAACCTAATTGCTGGCTAGGAATCCAGATAACAGGTTTAAGGAGCTGTGCCTCTACACCATGAATATTAGAGTCTGAATGCTTCTTATAACCATTCGTGATATGCAATCTGATGGAAGAAGGGTCTTGCCCCTGCTCCTTCACCAAGGGAATGGCAGATTCCACATCTAGTCAGAGCCGAATGCTGACCAAAGAAAAACAGACAAATTCTATGACCCAATGACCCTGGAGGCTCCATTTTAGTGTTTGGAGAATTGTGAGAAGAAATAGAAGGAAGGAAGGAAGGAAGGAAGGAAGGAAGGAAGGAAGGAAGGAAGGAAGGAAGGAAGGAAGGAAGGAAGGAAGGAAGGAAGGAAGGAGAGAAAGAGAGAGAGAGAGAGAGAGAAAGAAAGAAAGGAAAGAAAGAAAGAAAGAAAAAGAAAGAAAAGAAAGAAAGAAAGAAAGAAAGAAAGAAAGAAAGAAAGAAAGAAAGAAAGAAAGAAAGAAAGAATTGTTGTAGAAAACTGGCTTGAAAATTATAACTTTAGTAAAGTGTGCATTCCAAATGTTTTTGTTCAGATTTGTAAACTTCTGAAAGAGAATGAAATGTCCACTAATATGCAGTCATATAGATGAGTGTGTTATAATCCCAAACAGCTGTTATTTGAGAGCAGCAAATAAAGGAATTTCTTCCTATATTGCTTCTGAAATCTTAATCAGCATATTTCTTCCAGATGCTGGTGATATGTTAGTGATTCCAAACAGCTCTTACCTGGAAATGAAGTCAATCATTTTTACCTGGAAGAAGTTAGTAAGTAGGTTTGAACAAAGACATTCCTAATGGATTGTTTTGATTTACTTGGATTAATTATCCTGAAGCACTAATAAATAAATATATTTTCTTGGAGAAGGGAACAGAACCAGTGGAAAGATTAGCATGTAAACTGCATTCTTAAAATCCAGGCCTAATTCGGAGAGGTGACAAATTTTCAGTATTCAGAAAAATCATAGACTTGGGAAGAGTCTTGGACATTCTTTTCTCCAGTCTCCTGCCTGATGAAAGGAATCCAGGAATACTGCATTTCCCAAAGAAGTTCTCTTTAAAGATTTTCAACAAGGAGAAGTTCACTATCTTGATAGATATTTGGCTCCCTTTTCAAATTGCTCTTACCAAGATCTTAACATTTCAACTGAGATCTTTCCTCCTTTGATGAACATCATTAGATGTACTTCCGCTTTTTGAGGCATCAGATATGCCTACTCAGATACTGGAGATGGAGATACAAATATATGGGTAACTTCAGATATTTCATGAATGCTATTTTGTCCCTCCTCAGGGTTCTCCTCTCCATGCAAAACATAGTTGGTTTCTTCAACCTTTCCTTATAGGATTTGTTTTCTATATCCCAGGCAATATTAAATTCTATCTTCTGCCTATATTCTTTGTCATCTGTGGCATTGTTTTCTAGAGCGTAAGAAAATGGAAACATGACTTCTATTCTTTTAAAAATCATGTTTTCATTAAGGCTGTCTAAAATCACATTAGCCTTTTTTGTAGCTATATGCAGCTGGTTCATGTTCAGTTTGATTAGTTGCAATCCTGAAATCCCCGCTGTATAGTGATTTTCTCACTGAAATATCACACTGATGAGGCAAAATCATATATGCGTGCATACTACCACCATCCTCTGTAATCCATGCTCCATACTTACAGGACAAATGAGAAAACTCATGTCAGTCAGCCAGGCTTGTGCACTGCAAAATAATAATAATTTGGAATTACTTCTTGTCTTGATGCTCACGCGTGCTAGTACAACATACAACTTCTTAAAAATAAATTTTTGATGTTAGTACATTTATATGGCCATGTGTGATGTTTGGAATTGCTCCTAGGGTTTATTTTAAAAGCTCCATGATAGCTACTCTCCAGAAGGATCTAATGTATTTGCAAGCACTGCTTAGTATGTGTTTGGGTTCTGTAGGATAGAGGACAGAAATGTAGTGAACTAACGTGTCTTCTTGCATAATTTCAGCAGCAACTGATTAAGTGGTGCATTTGTTTTAGCTACTGAATACAGAAGAGAACCTTTTTTAAAATTATTCTTTTGTTTTTCTACCATAATAACCTGAAGCAGTTGTACTGCTGCCAAATCTTGGAGATAAGCTGCGTTAAAACTGAATGTGGTGATGGCTGTTATGAATTAGTAGAATTATTGGAAAGATTGTCCTGTGTGTTTTGATTGGCAGTTTCTGCATTGGTTTAAGAATTCTTGCTATTTGAAGGGTATTCAGCATAGTTTTCAGTTTTGTTTCGCTGAATGCCAAAATGCCTCCCTTTCCACAAATTTCTGCATGTGCTTCTTTTAATATAAAAAACCAAGCTAGCAACTCTGTGCTTCATTGCACCAAATCATAGAAAATAATATAGACAAGCCACAGTACAAAATGTTCTTAGACTTGGATAGGAAAGGGCATTTCCTTTTAGTGACAGTGACATTTATGCTAGCCTGTCTCAAAAATAACTCCTTGGTAAAGCTTGTCTATGTTACTTTTATAAGTCAGTGCAATGAAGCACAGGGGAACACTTTCATTTTAATTTCCATTTCACTAGTTACATCAGAGATTGTACTGTACACTTTTTCCCCCTTTGTTTCCCAACTGTGATGCTTGCAGGATGAACTATTTTTAACAGCTAACAATGAGGACTGAGGTGTTTAGCGCAAGTATTAGAGCTGTATATTCTCTTACCATGTCTCTTTCCTGCTATACCTTTTCTGATAAGTTCTCCTGGAACTGTGTCCAAAATTTACCCAGCATGCTTTTCTATTAAGAGAACATGTTTTATTTAGAAGAATTATACATGGATACAGTATGCAATATCTAAGACATGGTAATAACAACAGCAACAGTAACAATTTATTAGTATTAAATGCAGATTTGGAACCTGGTCTCCTTGATCCTTGCTTTGCATGTTTTTAACTGATTTGCATGTGCATCTGGAAGCAACATGTGAACATATGACAGAAACATACAGTTAAATAGAAATGTAGGTCATTTTCTAGTCAAGCTACTTGCTCAGTTGAGGATTTGCAATGTGTCTTCTCCAGGGCACTTTTCAGATATGTGGGCTCCCAGAATTCCCCTTCCTGGATGAGAATCATGGGAGTGGAAGTCTACATATCTGGAGGGCATCCATTGCCCCTTCAGCTTCTGTTTGTAAATCCTGCAGTAAAAAAGAGCTCTCTGCCTCCCAAATTAATCTGTGCTGCATACTGGTAGGAAGTGACTCCTAAAGTTCCTCCAAACTCTTTTTTCTTTCAGTTTTCTACCATTGGTTATAACTATCCTATGAATCAACACAGAATAAATCTGCTCATCTTCTGCATGCTAGCCCTCAGATATGTGAAGGTGTTTGTCTTGTCCTTCCTTAATCTTCCCTTCCTTCAAAGTTAGTATAGGTGGTAGAATATGAAGGTATCATTGCAAAGGGCAGTCTGTCCAATACTTGCTTCATGAATATACCCCTCCGTGTAGAATTTAATATTGTTAACTGGAGGCAATTTTGCTATCCTGGACTTTCCTGGACTTTGGGCAAATATTTCTCAGCAACTTGCATTACAAAAACAATCTATCTTTCTGACAGTTCAGCAATTCTTATCTAGAGACACTTTTATTTTAGTTCTTTTGGTGGGGTATATGCATTTCTTTCTAACCAAATATAGTTGCAGCTACCAGGCATGTTAAAGTTTTCATTGATGTAAGATTTTTTTGTTTTGCTGTGCCACCTTAAAAATAATAGGATGTCACATTTTCTTCCTCCCTTTCTCTTTCTGCACTTGTGGGTATACAGTGCTGTAGGATTTGACTGTGCATACTCAGTTGTAATATTTTACAACTAGAGAGCAATGTGAGTAAAAAAAAACTCAACATCCCCACATGACGCATATAAATTAGAAACATTTGAAAATTAAGAGAGGGAAAGTGAGGAATAAATAAAAGTATGATGGTACATAATCTGTAGAATTCTTTACCATGAGACATGGTGATAACCACTAACTTCAATAGCTTTAAGAGGGGATTGGGTCAATGTTATTGAAGTCATGCCTATCTGAGACAATTGGTCTTGAAAACTCAGTGTAACTTTCAGATTGAGGACACTCTGCCTCCAAATATAATTTGCAAGGAAACTATGGTAGGAGACAAGTACATCTCCATATTTTGCTTCTGAGCAGCCCAGGGGCATCTAGTTAACCATTATGAGGGGGGAAAGTGCTGGACTAAGAGGGTCCTTGGCCTGACCCAGCAAGGCTATGCATGTGTTCTTATATAAAACTTGGCATAGCATCAGTAGAGGAATGGTAGGGCAGATCAATCCTAAATTAATCTCAAGTCAGAAATTTGGATATTCTTTGGAGTGCATCAGAGGTGAGCATATATCATTGCGTATAGCTGGAAGTTTGGCTGAGAGTTGCTGCAGTTAAAAATGGTTTTTGAGTGAAAGAAAAGAAAGGAGAGCAAAAGGTCACACAAGACAGCTTTGCTTAGGATTGTCAAGTCCCATCTGCTTGTCTTCTCTCCACAGGGCAGAATTCATTGGATTATTGTACACTCAAAAGTTCAGCAAACCACTTGTACTTTTCACTGCAAGAAAATGCCTTTTAGGTATTTGGGGCTTGTTGGGACTTTGAGACTGTCATGCTACAGGGGTTTATACCCTTGGGTGCTTCTATAGATAGAGACATACGGTTCAGAGCTGTCACAATGCCCCAAAAATGGAAGGAAAAGATCGGAGACAATATAATTTCTTCTGACTATCTCAGATAAAGTAAAACTGATGATCAGATGTGTGGAACATCATGCCTTCATGTCTACTTGAGCTAATTTCTTCAGCTTTTTTCAAAGATCATTGTTCCCCTTTGGCTGCTCCAAAGCAAAGGTCACTTTTAGAAAACTTTATCACTGAAAAGACTATACACTTAACAATGAACTGGAGAGAGGTTGTTATAAGTGGATAAAACTTGTAGCTAACCATAGAGCACCAGTGTGAATTAATGCAGGATTAGAAATACATTACCAAGATTTAAAAGTATTATTAGGCAAAAGGCTGAATAACTTGCTGTCATGTGCTGTCGAGCATCTTCAGCAGAAGTGCAAAGCTAGTAGTTTCTTTGAAGATGACAAGAGTAGGTATAGACATTTAAATACAGAAATAGGACAACCAAATTGCTGACACAAACGAATATTCACATTACATTTCTGATGAAAAAGGTTCCTTAACTTAGAATATCATTTACTGGTAAACAAAAGCCTTGAGAATTTATTTATTTACTTAATGGGTTTATATGGTTGATATCCCTTTCATGGATCACTGCCGTGTCGTGGCAAAGGGGCTTGTGTAACTCAATGAAGCCATGAGCTATGCCGTGTAGGGCCACCCAAGACAGACAGGTCATGGCAGAGAGCTCTGACAAAACGTGATCCACTGGAGAAGGAAATGGCAACCCACTCCAGTATCCTTGCCAAGAAAACCCCACAGACAATATCAGAAGGCTAAAAGATATGCTGGAAGATGAGCCCCTCAGGTCGGAAGTTGTCCAATATGCTACTGGGGAAGAGCAGAGGGCAATTCCAAGTAGCTCCAGAAAGACTAAAGCGGCTGGGCCAAAGCTGAAAGGACGCTCAGTCGTAGATATATCTAGAAGTGAAAAGAAGGTCCGACGCTGTAAAGAACAATATTGCATAGGAACCTGGAATGTAAGATCTATGAATCAAGGCAAGCTGGATGTAGTCAAACATGAGATGACAAGATTGAGCATCGACATCTTGGGAATCAGCGAATTAAAATGGACGGGAATGGGTGAATTTAATTCAGGTGACCATTATATCTACTACTGTGGGCAAGAAACCCTTAGAAGAAATGGAGTTGCATTCATAGTCAATAAGAGAGTGGGAAAGGCAGTAATAGGGTACAACCTCAAAAACAACAGAATGATCTCAGGGCAAATCCAAGGCAAACCATTCAACATCACAGTAATCCAAGTCTATCCACCAACCACTGATACCAAAGAAGCTGAAGTTGACCGGTTCTATGAAGACCTACAACACCTTCTAGAACTAGCACCAAAAAAAGATGTCCTTTTCATCACAGGGGATTTGAATGCTAAATTAGGATGTCAAGAAATAATCAGAATAACAGGCAAGTTTGGCCTTGGAGTACAAAATGAAGCAGGGCAAAGGGTAATAGAATTCTGTCAAGAGAACAATCTGGTCATGGCAAACGCTCTTTTCCAACAACACAAGAGAAGACTCTACACGTGGACATCACCAGATGGTCAATACCGAAACCAGATTGATTATGTACTTTGCAGCCAAAGATGGAGAAGCTCTATACAGTTAGTAAAAACAAGACAGGGAGCTGACTGTGTCTCAGATCATGAATTTCTTATTGCAAAATTTAGGCTTAAATTGAAGAATGTAGGGAAAACCACTAGACCACTCAGGTATCACTTAGATCATATTCCTTGTGAGTACACAGTGAAGGTGATGAATAGATTTAGGGGATTAGATTTGGTAGACAGAGTGCCTGAAGAACTATGGACGGTGGTTTGTAACATTGTATGGGAGGCAGCAACTAAAACCATCCCAAAGAAAAAGAAATGCAAGAAAGCAAAGTGTCTGTCTGATGAGGCTTTACAAATAGCTGTGGAAAGAAGGAATGCGAAAAGCAAGGGTGAAAGGGAAAGATATAAGCAACTGAATGCAGATTTCCAAAGAATAGCAAGGAGAGATAAGAAGGCCTTCTTAAATGAACAATGCAAGAAATCGAGGAAAACAATAGAATGGGGAAGACTAGAGATCTCTTCAAGAAAATTGGAGATATCAAGGGAACGTTTTGTGCAAAGATGGGCATGATAAAGGACAGAAAAGGCAGGGACCTAACAGAAGCAGAAGAGATTAAGAAGAAAGATCTTAATGTCCCTGATGTCCATGCTGGTGTGGTCACTGATTTGAGCTGAACAACCTAGAGAGTGAAGTCAAGTGGGCCTTAGGAAGCATTATGAACAACAAAGTTAGCAGAGATGACAGTATTCCAGCTGAGCTATTTAAAATACTAAAAGATGATGCTGTTAAAGTGCTGCACTCAATATGTCAGCAAATCTGGAAAACACAACAGTGGCCATAGGATTGGAAAAGGTCAGTTTACATTCCAATTCCAAAGAAGGGCAATGCCAAAGAATGCTCAAACTACCACACAATTGTGCTCATTTCACATGCTAGTAAGGTTATGCTCAAAATCCTGCAAGCTAGGCTTCAGCAGTATGTGAACCGAGAACTACCAGTTGTACAAGCTGGGTTTCAAAGAGGGAGAGGAACTAGAGATCAAATTGCCAACATTCGCTGGATCATGGAGAAAGCATGAGAGTTCCAGAAAAAATCTACTTCTGCTTCATTGACTATGCAAACGCCTTTGATTGTGTGGATCACAACAAACTGTGGCAAATTCTGAAAGAGATGGGGATACCAGACCACCTTACCTGTCTCCTGAGCAATCTGTATGTGGGCCAAGAAGCAACAGTTAGAACCAGTCATGGAACAACCAATTGGTTCAAAATAGGGAAACGAGTACAACAAGGCTGTGTACCGTCACCCTGCTTATTTAACTTATATGCAGAGTACATCATGAGAAATGCCGGGCTGGAAGAATCACAAGCCAGAATTAAGATTGCAGGGAGAAATACCACCCTAATGGCAGAAAGTAAAGAAGAACTAAAGAGCCTCTTGATGAGGGTGAAAGAGGAGAGTGCAAAAGCTGGCTTGAAACTCAACATTAAAAAAACTAAGATCATGGCATCTGGACCCATCAATTCCTGGCAAATAGAAGGGGTAGAAATGGAAGCAGTAACAGACTTCATTTATTTGGGCTCCAAGATCACCGCAGACGGAGACTGCAGCCATGAAATTAAAAGATGCTTGCTCCTTGGGAGGAAAGCTATGGCAAACCTAGACAGCATATTGAAAGGCAGAGACATCACCTTGCTGACAAAGATCCGCATAATCAAAGCTATGGTTTTTCCAGTAGCAATGTATGCTGTAAGAGCTGGACCATAAGGAAGGCCGAGCACCAAAGAATTGATACCTTTGAATTGTGGTGCTGGAGAAGACTCTTAGGAGTCACTTGGACTGTTAGAAGGTCAAACCAGTCAATCCTAAAGGAAATCAACCCTGACTGCTCATTGGAAGGATCGATACTGAAGCTCAGGCTCAGATACTTTGGTCATCTAATGTGAAGAGAGGACTCTTTGGAAAAGACCCTGATGCTGGGAAAGATGGAAGGCAAAAGGACGGCAGAGGATGAGATGGTTAGATAACATCACTGAAGCAATGAACATGAAACTGAGCAAACTCCGGGAGGCAGTGAAGGACAGGAAGGCCTGGCGCGATATGGTTCATGGAGTCATGAAGAGTCGGACACGACTTTACGACTGAACCACAACAAAATGGTTGATACATGACTCTGGGCATCTAACAATATTAAAAATAATAAAATGTTATTACATTTTACATAAAATGTAAAAACACACAGCAGCCAAGGGTGAAAAAAAATTTAAAATCATACGTCAACACAACCAGGAAATGGACTCCATCACACACTCCGGGGTCCTAGGCTTGAGCACAGAACCAGGTCTTCAAAGCTTTGCAGAAAGCCAACAGGGTTAGGCCCAATCAGATCTCCAGAGGGATGATATTCCAGAGGGAGGATGGAACAATAGAAAAGGCTGTCCTCCTGAGCCCCACCAAACAACACTCCATAGCAGAAGGGACCTGGAGATGCCCCCTCCTGCTGGAGTGGATAAGACGGGTAGAGACAACTGGGAAGAGATAGTCCTGTAAGTAACCCAGCCCCAATCTATGAAGGGCTTTAAAGGTGAATACCAGCACCTTGAATTGCACCCGGAAGCATACTAGTAGCCAGTGAAGTTGACAGAGCAGAGGGGTCACATATGCCAAATAACAGGTGCCCCTAACTGCCTGTGCTGCTGCATTCTGCACTGGTTGAAGCTTCTGAATGCTCTTCCAGGGCAATCCCATGTAGAGTGTGTTGCTATAATCTAATCAGGAGGTCACTAGGGTATGAATGACTGTGAGCAGGGCCTGCCTGTACAGGAACAGGTGCAACTGATGCACAACCTGTAGCTGTGCAAAGGCCCTCCTACCCATGGCTGCTATCTGGTCCTCGAGCAGGAATGCAAGGCCAGGAAGACTCCCAGATTGTGCACCAGTTCTGTCTGAAGCAGTGCAACTCCGTCCAGAACCAAAGATAGAAGGTCCCTAGAACCAGGGAGTCCAAAAACCCAGAGCCACTAGGTTTTGCTGGGGGTTGAGCTGCAGCCAGTTGTGCCCCATCCAGACCCCCACAGCTTCCAGGCACTGAGGCAGAACCTCCGCAGCATTACACAGATGACCTGGGTTGCAGATATAAAGCTGGATATCTCACCCCAAAGGAGAATGCTCTGCCTTTTTTTAAATTTTGGCTTAGAAAAGCTTTTCTGTGAAAAATCTTTTCAAGCTTGAAAGATATTGGGAAGCTTGGACTGATAATATCATGTTTACATCCCTAAAAGTGCACTGCTTTTTTGAGAATTTGGATAGTTAGCCCATTGTTGCTGGATTATACAGCAGGCTACAGTTTACTCCAGCCTGGCATCTGTCAGCTATGCTATAATTATGATTTGCAGAATTTTCACCCTGCCTTATCAAAGACTCTGTGGGCTGATTATACTGGGAATTGCAGTGCCAGGTTGGGGAAATACTATTAATGTCTGAAATCCTATCACACATTAACTGGTTAGAGTCTGTGAGGACTGTGGTGGTAGATTAATTGCATAAATCAATCTAGCCAGTTTAGCTTAAGTCCAAAGAACAATGAGCAAATTCTGTTAGCACAGTACAGCTTCTTTGTTACTCTTGCAGCTCCTTGCAGCCCTAAAATTCTGCCTTTGGGATGACTTGTGGTGTGGTGCTTTAATTAAAGCTTGGCATGGTAGGAACTGGTGGAATTCTGTTTGCTCCATCCATTGCACAAGCAAAAATGCCTCCTGCTTTGTCAAGGGACTATCTGGATCCAAGCCATTATATTTATTTAATAAGCTGCAGTGTAAATACATTCTTACTTGAGTGAGACTAGTATCATCAAAATAAGCATCTGGTTTCTGTCATGCTAGATCTAAGTTCCTTGGACCCAAAAGCAGAGGTTTGTACCCTTCAGCCAGCACTGGAGGTTATCAAGACTAATTGGAATATTGCAGTGTATTAACATTAGTTGTGGTACATTTGTATATAACTAAGTGAATGAGGTTGATTTTATACTGAATGCTCCCTTCAGACAAATTAAATGGGAAATCAGTGTGTGTCCTGAAGCAAAAGCTTAATCCAAATCATATGAGGCAGCCCTCATTCTGAAAATAGAGTTTTGAACCAAAGTCTGTTGTGACTAAATTTGCATTTCCTTGGAATTCATAGAGTTTTTCCTATGGCTCTGTTGGGTAGAATCTGTTCTGCATGATTACTAGCAAAGCTCAGAGGTAGTCAAAATGTTGGGTATAATTTACACGGATGGTGGGGAGAAGTAAGGCAAGAATCTGTGACAAAAAAAATTAAATGATCTGTCCTGGTAATAGGTTAAGCAATTCACATATGCTAGTATTCCCAGTCTGCCACAAACACTACAAACTTGGGCAAAAGATTGTTCAGCTTTCAGATTAATTTTACTGGTAATTTTGTCTTGAGTTACAAAACTTACCTATCTTGAACATAATGTTGGAGGTATTTCATGCTTGTGATATTTATATGGTTACCAAGAACTACCAGTATCAGCGTTATGCCGCTAAATGTTTAAAAACTGGCTCTGCCAGCTCCATTGCTGCCATCAAGCCACTAGCTGCAGAACAGCTGATTGGTGCACTAGGCATCAAGGCTCAGCTCTGCCCTCAACTAGCCCACAAAATTCCAGAAAATTTAACAATTGGCACTTGAGAGCCGGTGAGAGCTGGCTCCAGCACACCACTGACCAATATTATATGCATATACTGTTCCAATTCCATTTTATTCTGCCAAAATAGGATGCTAGAAAATTAGATTTTCCCCATTGAATTGGGAAGAGCAATATACAGTCCTTCAGATGTTGAACTCCAGCTCACTGTCAGCATTTGCCAGTGTGTCCAATGGTGAAAGATAATGGCAGCTGCAATCCCTACCAGAGAATATTTGCATTATAATAACTCTGAGTCAGTGTGGGACACCCCATCCAGATATTATGGACCTATAACTCCAGCATTCTTCACCATTAATATGGCTAGTAATGCTGGGAATTGCCATTCAACAACATTTGAAGGACTGCAGTTCTCCCTTCTTGCGTTAAGTCTACAGACTCTTGGATACTGGCAGGAAAAATGAATCCTAAACATAATAATTAATTATGAACCAAGTACAAAAACTACTTCAGAATTGAAATGAAAATGGTACATTAGCAATGTGCTAAAAGTTAATTAAGATTATCAGTACTACTTGTGAAAGGATCTGCTGAAAAAATTGCTATCAAATCATGTACATATTTACTTGGAAATCCAATGTTTGTAGTAGGAGCTATTCCCCATTGTCTGCTTAGGGCTGCCATTAAATAATGAGAGATAATTTTTCAGTTGGCAAAAATCATAGAGGTATTGCTAAATTTAAATTTTCCACATTATAATTCAGCTTTTAAAATCTATTGTGATCACTCTGTCGAGAATGTATAAATTTCAATGCTTCATTCTCAAACCAAAATTTTAAAAATGCAGATTTTAGAGAGAGAGTTTTGCTTTAAAGCATATGGTTTGCATTTGTACAAAAAAAGTTTCGAAGTTTACACAATAGCTTTGTGTATTGCTTTTTATTTTTATTTGTAGGCTGTTTTGCATTTTATTAATTCTGTTATTTTTTTTTCTCCAGTTCATATCAAGAGAAGAGTATTTGTTTAAAACATAGCCGTATTATATGTTACTGATTTTATCATATCAGAAGTAATCCAGACTTTTAATCTTTCTACAATTGAAACTTGACAAATATTGTAGAGTTTTAGATAAGCTATAGCTGTTGGGCAGTTTCTTAAATTAAGTCTATTGGATACATTAGAATTCAGATTTGTGTCTGTAATCCTGTCCTACTGAGAAAAAAAAAATTAATATGAAAATGACTATATTCTACTATATCCTTTAATAATAAAGTGAAATTCAGGTCAACAGGAATTGAGCATCCTGGTTCACAAGTTGTTTGAACAATAAATAGTGAGTAAATATCATTGTATGCTAGCAAAAGTTTCCCTGAAAACTGACGAATGAGAGGAGAAGCTGTGGTGGATACCACTTCATTCTGGTCCATATCATATCAGCTTTCAGATCTCATTTGTAAAACTGTATATCTGGTTGTCTTTCTTTCCACAGAATTCCTCTGGCCTTGCATATCTTTTCTCTCCCAAACACATATTTACTTTATCTATGGGAGTGAATGGCAGCTATTCATTTATTCCAGAAAAAAGAGGTAAAGTCAGACTGTATGGCATTCTACATTGTGTTCAGTTTTGGGTGTTGTCCTTTAAGATGGATATCAATACATTAGAGCATTTAAGTCCTATAAGTAAAGGTTTAAGGAATTACATGGAAGAGAGGATTACCCAGGAGGGCTGGGAAGCAGTCTGAAAAGATATGGAGACATTTTACATGGAAGAAGGCAAACACTTATTTTCTCTTGCTACAAATAGCAAGACTAAATCTACCTTATAGGAGGGTAAATTTCAGATAAACATTAAGAGAAATTGTTTATCAGTGAGAGCCACTCTTATTTTCATACCGGTTACCAAAAGGGTGGTGAGTCCATTGTTTTTCATTGCTTCTCATGTGCTTATGGATAAAGGCAGGATTTCATTAGTCTTTGTAGGGGACTTCTGTTAAAGCTCAGGAAAATGAAAAGAATTGCTTGGGTTTTAACTGTTGAGAACCATTTGGAGTCCAACCTGCTGTATCCTGCTAGAATAAAAGGATGAAATAATGAGAAAATAGAATGGAATACTGGATTCATATCTATCCTTATGGCAGGATATTCATTTCAGTCCCAAGAAATAGTATCTAAAATTATACTGTATTAAAATACGTTCTGCAAAATTTGTTTACTTCTTTTTAAATGTTCTTGTGTGCCCAGCTCCCAAGACTTTGAGCAGCTTACAGATGGATACCAACTATTCTTTTTCTCTCAAAGTACAGTTCTGTGTGTATATAGATTTAATTAAGAATTCTTTTAATGGCACCTTTTTAAAATGTCAAGCTGGATTTTTAAAGCTAAAGAAATACAATCCACAGGCAGTGAACATATATTCTGTACTTGCACATTTCCGCATAAAAAATCCAAGACTTAAAAAAAATACATAATGTTCTTATTTAAGGGAAGATTGAGGTTGAACTAATCCTATTCTAATAGCTTGTGGTTGTCATATATTTGTTTATATGGTCGTTTGTAAAATTATGCCGATTCTGCTAGCATCTGGAAAGCTCATAATATTTAAAATACATAGTTCTTGTTGGCTTAGAATGGTGAAGTCATTTCAATGTTGCTTGGAAAATAGAGTAATTATGTTCATAACGTTTGGTTTTTGAAAAAGCAGAATTCAGAGAAGATACTCACATATCTGATTGCAAACATTGCAAACTGTGCTGAAGAATTAATGGAGGGGAGAAGAATCATAAACTGGCAATGTTTCTCCCCTGTAGCAACTCTTTGCTGTGTTTGTCTTAAATATCCCAGGAATTAAAAAGAGAATCTATTACTTGTTTGTTTGTTTGTTTAAATTTATTGGCTCCAGTGGACTCTGGGTGGCATATAAAACTAGAAAAAAAATGGCTAAAAACATTAGACAGACAACCCAGACTAAAATGATTTAAGAAAATGGTTTTTAAAAAGGGGGTAATGCTTATTTTTCAAAAAGGTTTAATGCTTATTACAGCAAAACATCTTCCACTGTGATCAGTAAACATGTAGATCTTATGACCCAACAAATTAATTAATTAATTTGTTGGGTCATAACAAATATGACCCAACATATTATCCCTACAATAATATCCCTATTATTGTAGGGATAATTTTTTTTTCTAATTCTCCTGCCAATTAGATTCATTTGTGAGTGACCTATCCTGATTTTTATTTTTTTTTAATTCAGTGCACATCGCCTGATTCTTTGATTTCCAGGGTCTCACTTCTACAAATAATATAGTATTATGGAAAAGAGATAGGTGAACCAAATCAAATAAATTTATTACCTGTTTAATATGATTTGAAAATAAGTTTTAATGTTTACTTATGTGTATTATTACTTAGTATTTCAAGGCAAATCAGATCCTTAAAAATGTTCTTCATTCTTCCCCACCTAGATATTTGCAGTCTCTTAAAGGTTACATCAGTATTTTATAAATTGTTTTTTGGGAGATTTATATATCTCTTTTCTGCCCCTTAAAGTGACATATATTTAATTTTTATGTATCATGTATATTAGAATCAGTTTTGTTCTTTTCTGTATTTTGTGCTATTTGATTTGATTTGATTTTCTTGGCTGCCCTGAGCATTTTAATGAAATGACAACTTTGCTTTTGACATACAATGCTCTAAACAATTTGGAACCAGGGCATCTGATAGAATTCCTGGTTACATCAGAGGAAGTCCCGCCACTTGTGCTGAGAACTGCAGTAACTTGTAGATGAGCCCTTTCTGTGTAGCACCTATATTCGGAATGCGTTCCTCCTTGAAATGAATGAGGGACCTTCAATTGCCTCTGTCAGACATCTGTTGAATATTGGATGAATGGTCATTGTCTCTGCCAACAATTTTAATGAATATATTTTAAAGCTCTTTTAATTTACTATTTTTATTTTTGTATTTTAAATCATTTCATTGTAAACTCTTTTGAAAGGGAAATTTGTACACATGGCTAAATAAATAAATGGGTTACTTTAGATCAGCACCCCCTCCCCATTCCCCAGTGCCCTGCAGATGTGTGGGGTTTCAATTCCCACAATTCTAGGCCATGATGACTGAAAGAATCTTAACAAGCCGTCTTCTCCAATTTAAATCCTCAGCATATCTTATGGACCTACATTAGTGATAAGTGCTAGTTGAAATTCTTCCATAACAAAAATACACTGGATATGCCAGTTGCCCAATTGTCTCCTAATTACTAGAAAAGTCTTGAAGTAGAAAACAGAATTATTATGGCTTTCCCCACCTCCCCAAAATGTGAGAAATGCAGTCCATTTAAAAATAACAGCCATTAGTATAACACAAATGAATTATGAAAGTTTCTGCTTCGGGTGCTTCGACGCATCTCAGATGGTAGAACAGGGGAATTGCTGCTGCTGCTGCTGTTGCAAACAGCTGCCATTGAACAGTTCAAATAAATGACCCTTTGTCTCACAACAGGATGCCAAAGTGTTGAATATGCCCAAGTCTGAAAAATGCAATGAGAAGCCATGTACATACCACATGTACAACAGATATGCAGTATTGGTGATATTTATTTTTTCTCTTTACCAGCAGCAGCATCATAGCTTAACTGTCTGAAAACAAACATACTGCAAACTATATAATGAGGTTAATAATGACAAAACCTTGCCTGCAGCTAACCATCTGATCAAATGTATAATGGAAAGGAAGGAAGTGGGGAGGCTGACAAAGCAAGACGGTGAGAGTAATTCCTCTATTAATAATAATAAGTTAGTAGTCAAGTATTTAGGGTTATTAATTTGTGCAACGTAAAGCTATGGGAACATTTGCTGCTGTTATGGTAGTTGTTTTCATATTCTTGATTGTAAGGTATATTGTAGGATCAATCGTTATTGTAAAAAATAAATTAAAAATGTCAATCCTGAGAGAGACTGTTTTATTCTGGTTAAGCAGTACTTTGGAAAAGAAGAACATAACCTAATTTGTTAGCAATCATCATAAACATAAGCAGCCAATATTGTTTAGTTTGGTTTTGGTTTTTTACTTTTTACATAAAACAGCCACCCACAGCTTCTCCTCCTGCCTGCTCCCTCCTGTCTCCTACAGGAGTGTCACTGCACTTTACTGTTTGTTGGCAAATATATTATGCTATATAGTGGCTTTGTCATATCAGATTTGCAGCAGGAAGTGGGCTGAGACCACCATACTGGTATTGCATTGCTTCTTCTGAAAGGTGCCCCAAGCATACCAGGTGATAAGAGAGAATACTTGCTGAAGATCTGCATCATATGCCAGAGACACTAAGGTGAAAAGTGTATGTATGAAATTTGCTTTGCCATTTGAGTCCTTCCCTTTCCTCCAGCTAAGAAAGTGCATGTGGACTTCCTGCCTGACAGGACAATATGTTGTTGTCATACCAGATGTTGCAGTTGTGCACTATTCCTAATTGATGAAAAGGTTTTGTCTCAATTTGATAGGAAAGGTCTTCGGGTGATGTTTCCTAAATAAATTGAATTAACCTTACATAGAAGTCAAAGGACTGTATCACTCTTGTTTTATGTTATTTAAAAATAGTGGATAAAATCTGCTTTGGGTTCTCATTATTCTTTTTTTTTTTTTAGTCTAAAACATCTTATATGGGCAACAGGTTTTTTAAAAATTATGAATAATCCTGGATGTTTGACCTGGATTAAAAAGAACATTAGAAAACCTGATATATTCATAGTTATTTTAATTCCTATATTGTGTCCTGTAACAAGAAAAATAAAGTATTTGAAAATACAGTCCAGAGTATTATAGTAAATGAAAAATAGTGTGAAGTATAGTGTGTGACTATACTTCAAAAAGTTCCTGTAGAGTGTGTTTCATTTCAGCTTTTATTTATGTATTTGTGTATTTTGACACTTTTAATATTTATTATACCTTTTATAAATATTTTTGTATGTTTACAATGACAAATAATCCTTCCAAGAGTGAGGATCCCTATTGTAAATTCCAGAAGCATAGGGATTTTAATCCTTGAGCAATTATATATCTACTGATATGATATGATATTAATTATATTAGTTGTTACAATATTTAGATATTTTTTCCGACTCTTAGCAACCGCATTAAATACAAACTTACATACATACATATATGACAGGTTATTCAGGTACTCCCACAGATCATGATTTAGTCTTTATTTCTTTCATCATGCAGTTTGGTCAGCTCTGCACTTAACTGACAATAGCAGAGTTGTGGCAGAACATAGGTAGGATCTCCATGAATAATGCTATAAAGCTATTTTGTGCTGTTCTTTAACTTACATATTTACACCTCAAGAATTGTCTTTTCACCATTTTTTCTTTCTTCCCTTTTCCACACCCTATCTGTTGCTCGACTTTTCCTTTTCTCTTATCCCTCCCCTGCCACACCCATGCAGCACCCATTTTGTGTTGACAACCACAGTACTTGATTGAGAATTTCAGATGAGCCTTTGACCCTCAGCTATATGGATTGTTCTAAATTAGTACTTTGGAATTAGACTGACAATCACATTTAGCCATGAAACCAAATATGATGACTCTCATCAATATTTCATGTGTATAGAACTGCATGGGGTGGACAAGGGTAGAATGGATCCCTCTTATTTTTGAGGTAGAGCCTAACATTTGAAAAGGGAAACTTATATGTGTGACTAGCATTAGAGAGAAGCAAGTTTGTTATGCAGTATTGGTGACACAGTCCCACTCTCCCCCTCTGTTCACATATATAATGTACACATGACTTGATTAAGGAATATCTCCACATCAACCACATCTTTCAGAATTGTTACGAGGAGTACTATTATTGCAAAAGAACCCAGTGTTCTATATTGCTCATTTCAGGGAATAGGAAGTGTTGTTAAAAATTATAATCAGGTTTACATCAGCCTGTTATGACTCTATACGAGAGCTGTACAAAACATTTCAGACAATACTATATAGTGGTGAATAAAGCACCACTACAAACACATCACTCAAAACATCAAGGTATTCATATTATCTTAAAGTTTATGTGGCTTCTTTGAGGGCTTCCCTATATTGTCTGAGCTTGCATGTGCGCGTGCTCAGAAGACCAGCAAAGCACCTTATAATAGCCATGTTATACCTTTAAAAACCATGGCCAATTCAGCACTTGGAAGATTAGGTTTGTGGTTTGCACAGCCCTACTTGATATACAATTCAGACTTTTTATATATCTTGCCTGTTAGAATTATGATTTGTGTTCTGATTCTATGTGCTATTTGATTTCTTTTTGGTTTCTTTCTTCATGTTCCTCCGAGCATGCTCATGGAATATGGCAATACTGTTTAGATCAGTCCTCCCAACCTGGTGTTCTCCAGATGTATTGAGCTTCAACTCCCACAATTTATCATGGGACTAAATCTAATATACCTGAGGGATACTGCATTGGGGAAGACTGTTTTAAATATTAAATACTTCATTTTGTATGCTCAAGTAAATTCATTTTGCCATTCTGCTTTTCCTTACTTTGTGTATGTTATTCATCGCTTCGTCTTATTAACTCCACCCCTCATTCTTTTCCTCTTATTCTTCCTTGGTAAAATAATACTGTCTTTTAAAAGCTGTCCTTGATCCATACCATCAGAGTTCCAATTGGTAATTATATGAGAGTTTATTATAGGAAAGCATTTCTTTTGTAGGCTGTAGTACTTGCACTGATTAAGCTTTTGTGATTTTGACAAGAAAGGTATATGTGAAAGTCTTTGAATTCACAAGTTCTCTGTTATAGAACCCGACAGATCAGATGTCACTGGCATAGTTGCTTCTAAGTCAGGCTGGAAGCTGCCATTGTTCGTGTATGTTAAAACTTGTATTAAAGGATGTGAAACCTTGTGTGTGACCGAGCCATGAACTTTAAATTTTAGTATACAACTTTTTCTTTCACAGAAGGAGAAGATGCAGATCTTTGGAATAAGAAATAGGTCATGGCACGTTTAGTTGTATGTCATATACATGTACATGTGTATTTTATGTTATGGCATTAGAAATACTTCAGATAAATAAGTATTGTGGTTCTTTTGTCCTGTATTGTATCTGATAAAACACCTGTGAACCTCTCTAAGTAATCAGTCAATAATAATAGGTATTCTTTAGGTATTTTAAATCTATATTATCAACATAATAATGGAAAGAGACCATGTAACTTTCCCCTAGGTCCTTATTTTCTATTACCATCCCTCCCACCACCCCAGTTAACCGTAGATTTCTGAGGCATAGAATGAGGATATTTGTGAAGGTACATGTCAGGTGGAAAGGTTCCCTTTCATATGCAACATATGTTAGTCCGGAGCATAGCTGGATAATGAGAACAAGAATGTGAGACAACTAGTATGCTCATTTTCTCTCCCTCTCTTTTCTCTCCCTCACTTTCTTCCTATCACTTGTGTGTTCTTGGTAGTTAGGTTTGAATGAGGGCCACCAAATATAAACAAACTCCTTAGTGCTGCCAGTCTTGTCATTTTTTTTTACTCTTTCATAGCTCACAATTAGGAACTTGGAAGATCAGATTCTTGGAATGCCTTTTTCTTCAAAACCCTGCTTCTTTCTCTTGGTGGCTAGGAATTGCTAGACATTGAACTGGAAATCTTTGGTTATGGTTGCAGATTGAAAGGATTGAAACTAGTAAGGCAGGAATGTCTGAAACATTTTATGAACAAGGCATGGATGGGGGAAACCTTCAAGGCCAGGAAACAAGTAGCCACATTGTTATAGAATCAAAAAGGCAGCAGGAGGAGATCCAAAATTCAAACCTTGTGACCAATATAGGACAAAGTTCCTTGGTGTTGTTAAACAGAGAGCATGGTATAAGTATGACTTTCTAGTTCTCTGCAATAAAAGTACTCATCTAATATTCTTGAGTCTGTTTGGAATTGTGGAAACTAATTGCTCTACCTGGTATGAAGCCTTGATACAGGTGCTCCATATAATGAGTATAGAACATGATTTTGGCTGTAAAGTACTAAGACTCTTGGCTGGCCCTAGTAATTCAAGCTGGCCACTGAATTGTCTTTGTCAGGAAGTACTATTCAAGGGTTAATATTTAGTCCTGGACTAGTTGTGATATGTTATCCCCTTTCTCAGATGAGAAAAGAGATTACTTCATACAGAGATGACTTCTCTGTAAGTCAAAATGATTCCCAGATGATCTTTCCAGACATTGTTCTGATCATCCTGTCAAGGTATGGCCAACTACAGCCCAGATCAAAGTGAATGTAAGTGATTTCATTTACAGAATACCTAGCAGACATATCACATTGGCCTGTTGTCAGATTATCCTACCTGCCCCTCCCCCAACAACTAACAGGCTATCCTAACTACTGATGCTAGACAATTTGTGGAGAATTACAAACTTTTGCTGTTTGTTTTGCCCACAGTGCAGTCCTGAACATGGGCTCTTACCAGTATTTGGTCATATTCACTCCTTGTCTTCCTCCACAGGAGCCCTAAGTATCAATTCTGTTGCATCATCTCCTGGAGTATTTTAGTAAAACAAGCAGCTTCCTGGGATAGGCAAACACAAGAAGCTGCTTGGAAACCATTACTGGGTGTGTGGTGTGGAATTGGGTAATCCTCAGGAGCTTGCTGGAAACTAATAATACCTGGAGCAGACCATCTTTATTGATCTCCCACCCTTGCAGAGGTCACAGAAGAGAAGCTGCATATTCACCAGAAAGTGATCAGACCAAAATAAAGTTAGTTGATTGACTGACTGATTGATTGATTGATCTGACCACAGCAAAAAAACTAGTTCTAACCTTCTCCATCTTCAATCACAAGTCATGCTCTGAGGTGAAACTAAGATGTGTCTGCCTGTATAAGTTGAGTCAGAGATAATATGAAACAAGCTGATGGAAGTCATGAAATTCTAAACTGTCCCAAAATTTTCCCCAGAGCATGGAGATTATTATCCTTCAGCATGAAAAATTTGGAGATTTCCAGCACCAGCCCTGCAACAAAGTTCAGGAGTTTAAGAAAGGAGACTGCTGGGAAGCAGGATGGACAATACACCAGGAGAATGCCTAACTCTTACCTATAGCTCAACTAAACATATAGAAATTAACATCCTGTCACATGTGGAACTTAGCCTCTGGTCAAAACAAAGATGTCTTGAAGGATCTGTGTCATCCCACTGCCAGGCCCAGCCCAAGAACGACAACGAGGTGGTCCAGTCCAGTATAGTTTCTTTATTAGCTTGCACCTAATAGACAGAATCTCGCCAGACTAAACCTATGCTAAAGCAACTAGTGGATATACCCTGTGAGACTCTGGGGAGGGGCCAATCTCAGTTCTTCCTATTCTCATGGTCCTACTGCGGGCTGAGGAAGAGCTTGCTCTGTAACCTCTCCAGGAATGCCCCCCCCCCCTTCTGATAACCTTGATTCTCCATTCTAGTATCCGGTGTTGTGGCTGGCTGGCTTGGGAACTAGGGTTCAGTCTGGTGAAATTTCAGTCTTGAGGATAAAGCTAATAAACGCAACAGAACTGTAATTGCATTGTCTCTTGGAGTTCTTTGGGCTGAACCTGACATCAATATCCACCAACTACAATTTGAGGCTGAGGCTCCCAGCAGTCTGACTTCCTGGCCCCAGGAATGAAGCAACAGGGCTAGAAGTATCACATTGTCCATTTCCTTTCGTCTGGAATGGTTGAGACAGACACCAGATTTATACCACTCTCTGCCTGTCACATTTTCTCTTTGCCCTTTGCCTTACATATTCCTTGCCCTTCTTCTTAGACCATGCTTAGACTTCCAAAGAAGCAATGCCCAGTCCCACTATCACTCCACCCCAAGAAGGCTCAATATGCATCCAAGGCCATGTCTACCAGGCCACCTACTTTTCAAACAACACCCCCCCCCTGCCGTTACAGCTGACTCCACCAACTTCCTGGTGAGCCCATAGAGGCAATCATGTCAAGCAGAGAGTGATGACAGTATATTCTTCCAATGGGGGTCTCTTCTCATGACCTGAACTACACTGGCAGACCCAGCAACAGACATTGTGGTAGCATTCATAAAATTGGTAACTTCACTAATCTTCCATCTGGCAGCCTTTGGCTTGACAGTCCAACTGCAGATCCAACCTGTTTTCACATGGCCTCTGTTATACCATCATCTTCCCATTGCCTCATTGAAAGAGGTATCAGCAGCCTTTGTCCCTGTTTCTCCTTCACTGTTTTTTTCCTAGTGACTAGTATCCTAATAGTCATTCCTCAGATAGTTCAACATAACAGCTGCAGCTGTTGCCAGATCTCCACTATGAAATCCTGCTTTTTCCTTTTCCTCCTCTCCATACCATTAAGTCTTTTTCCAACAATTTTCGTTCCTTACCATTAGTATCTAAGTCCACCAATTTCCAGCCTCCTCTCCTCACTTTCCTTTCAGTCATTTAACACTCTGCAATATACTCTTCTTTACATATTCCTACCCCTGTTGTCTTTACCCTACTATATCTTATTGTCAACTTGCTCCCCTTACTCACATCTCTCTTTTCCTTTCCTCTCTCTTGTCCACCAACTTTCTACTCCTTCCTCTTTGCCACTTCCATTCTCTGATCTCCATCCTCATGCTGCTCATCCTTTTGCTCTTCAACCTTCTTCAAACTCTGAGGATTGCTGTGACTGCAAACTATAGCCCCCTCACCTAACTAATCTAATCTAAAGACTCTTGTCTACAACTAACCCACAATATCCTCCTGTAGCCCCAAGTGTTGTTGTCAATCACAGAAGAGTGTGTTTGTGCTGAATGCCCCCCCCCAAAAAAACCCCTACTCAGAACAACCCTGTCACCCAGGCATATTTATCAATATATACAATTCATATGCCAAGGGAGACCACTTGCACTATCTGGATGATCCATAATTATTATTTCAGTGTAATGTAGGTAATCAAAGTTATATTTAGCTACAATGCAACTGATAACATAGAGTACATGAAACAATTTATGCTGAAAAATAGTTTTTCAAAAGCATAATTCTTGTACACGTTGTGTTGCATAAAATGAGTAACTAGACCATCCTTTCCCAATCTGGTATGGAAAGATTTGATGCACCAATTTTAAAGAAGTCAGACAAGTTTGTAACATTTCCATAATCCAACCTGAAAGTCAAATTTGTAATTAATATTCAATTTAAAAGAGGTTAGTTTCTTAAAATCCATTCATTTTGTTTATTTATTTATTCAAATTTGTATGCCACCTGACTCCCAACAACCCTTTGTACTGACTTAATTAAGTCAGTACAATGAAAACAGGTTTTTTTTAAAAACATTTTCTAATGGTATTGTTATGTTGTATGGCCATATAGCACAGATTTTCAGTGCTGTTTTTATATAAAGATTATTTTTTATGTCTGGCCTCTGCCTTTGTGGTATTTTATGTTGGTATATTGTAAGCTGTTTGAGTTGAGGAGACAGGGAGTGAGAGAGAATATATGTTGAAAGAGAGACAATGAGAAATCACAAAAATTACAACTACTTATATAATTTGCCTAAACTAATTAATGTTAGTACTTGATTAGTGCGGCATGTGATCCTTTTAATGTGTTGTTTGCATTCTTACAGTGTAATCACTCTATTTTTCATTGTACATGGCTGGCAAGATTTTTTCAAGTTAAATTAATGAAAACATGCTGCTCGTACTCACCACAATATGCGTTTTCTCATTTGAGACTTTATTTTAACTTCCACTACAGCTTTATTTTTTATACAGTAAAGAACAGAATGAAAATTCACTCCACTAAGCAAACCTAATTAAAAGCACTTTATCAGTCCTGCATTTCACAGAATACCATTTCTTGCTCTGTTTTTTCCCCCAGTTTCCATTGCAAGACGTGTACAAGACCCATTAGCTGAGCTAGTGAAAATTGAACCCAAACATATTGGAATTGGAATGTACCAGGTAAGGAAATGTAGATCATTTTAGTCTAAGCCCAATCCAACATGATACGAAACAGTATTAAGACAGTGCTTGGTAATTAAGTGTCAGCTAGTTATATGTCTGTTTTAAAAGATTCGTGAAATGGTAATAAATATTTATAAATCCTTGTGTATTTTTTAAAAATTTTTCTGGGGTTAAATATTAAGACTGAGGCTTAGCAATAGTTGTAGCCAGATTTATTGTCTAAAAACATCAGATCAGTCTTGTAACTTGATCTGCAAATCTTTCTCTCTTTTACATAGCTGTAGTTGTCATTTTGAGTTTTTTAAAGTCTCTTTGGAAAATGCTGTAAGATTCACAATGTACTTCTCATTAATTAAATGTGAAATGGAAAGTTTTAAAATGGATGGATGGATGGATGGATGGATGGATGGATGGATGGATGGATAGAGGTTTTTGAAATTGGATGTGTTGAAAATTATATGCACCATATATGTGCAAATGTAATGTAGTTGATAGAATGTTGAACTGAAAAAAAATATTTTCAAAAAAAGTAAAATTGCACATTTTTTCCAAAGAATTCATGAATCCTGAAACATTGGGTAGGACAAGGGGTAAAGAAGAGTGATAGATAGATAGATAGATAGATAGATAGATAGATAGATAGATAGATAGATAGATAGGCAGGCAGGCAGGCAGGCAGGCAGGCAGGCAGGCAGGCAGGCAGGCAGGCAGGCAGGCAGATTTTAGAAGGCTGCCCAACTCCATAAGACTCTGTGCAGCATATAACATTAAAGGATAATAAAAAATCATGAACCAGAAAGGCCAATTTCTGAAACATACAAAATCCTATAAGGGGCTCAACATCCACTCTAACCCAAGGTGTGTGGGAACAGAGACTGCCTGAACATTGTCAAGGTGGAGGCCATACAAATCTCTTGGTATACCTTACCAAGCAGCATACTTTAAGGCAATTTTCTCTTATTTATTGCTGCACAGACTTTTAGAATTCACTGATGTGTGACACACACACAAACATAAATACAAACACTATGATATGGGCAAATATTTGATGAAAAATAGTTGAAAATGAGCCACTTTTACTTTCAAGTAAATAATTAATTAATACAGGTTAAAAATGAAAAATATTCACTTTTTCAAACTTTGAAGAGCTCCATTACCAAATGGAAGGAGTGCTACTGTTCCTCCCATCCCAAAATGGATCCTATTGCCCACCTGCTATTAGTTTTTTTAAACAAACACAAGACTTGGTTGCCTGTGGCTCTTTCAGTATTATATTAAGTTTAGCTGTGAGGCTGACAGAACAGACTTATTAAACATTGCATCAATTTGCTCTTGGATATGACATTGCACACTTCTTCAGAAATGTCAAGACTGTGGTAATCCTTCAGAGGAAGGGAATTACATAGTCAGTGTATGCACATCAAAGATTGAATGAATATTTTTATTACTGACCAGAATTGCAAACAAAAATACATTAAAAATACAAAATAAAGTAAAAACAGAACAAGATAAAATATTAAAATTGGTGGTGGGTTCATCAGTGGATAATAAAACTCTGCCTAATTTTACAGGCAATATAACAAAATTTAGCTACGTTCAAAGAGACTGAATCATATTGATCTGATAACAACTATACATAAAAAAAGATCAGAATTTCCCAGGTATTTTACCAAGTAAAGAGTTATAAAGGGTCCTTGAGTACATAGAGGGTACAGTATAGCAGGACATGAGCTGTAGCTTCAATAGCCCCTTGTCTACAGGAGCACAGTCTCAGCTCATAAGGAACTTTTTTGTTTTGGCCTCCAAAATTGCTTTGGGAAAGCGTTGAAGTGTGCTAAAGTTAGTGCTCTTTGCAGTTATCTGGTGTAAGTATCTCACTGGTTTGTAAAAAGATTGTTCAGAAAAACATTCTTAGGTTGAGCAGACTGGTCTTGTTGGGCTTACTACAGTCCTGAGTACATGGTAGGACCAGATTAATTAATGGTTTCACTGTGGAGCATATTGTCACCAATGTTTCTCTTAATTCATCCAATCTCTGTATGATGTCTGCTTGCTCTGAATCTGGCAATGCACCAAGTAAGTCAATCAACTTTTCTTCCAGTGAGTCCTCGGGAGACTCTCTAGCTGTAGATAATGCAGCCTGTTGATTAGAGCTCTTCCTTCTCAAGGTCATTACTGGTGAAACATCTCTGAAGTTATCTGGATTCAAATTGTTACACTTAGATTTTAAAGTGGCAATACCCTCTTGGAAAAACTGATCCAAAAGTGGGCTAGCTTTCACTGAACAGAAGATACGTACTGGGAATATTGAGAAGGTGCTCAGGAAGGGCTTCATTTTGAAAAGCATGCTAGGGACTATAGATTGCTTAAATGTTAGCAGAATTGGCATGCAGCCTTTTCTAGATGGTAGCCATTTGACATGTAGTAGACCTATTGAAGAGCTGTTGCAGAGCTTGCTCAAGGACAGAATAACTGCCTTTTTGAAGTCCCATCGCCCTCTGTTCACTCTGTTGTTGGAAATCTGCAGAGTGACCTGATTGGTCTGTGAGTAATAATTGCACTTATCTCTGCCCTTTTTCTGCTTGAGAGTTAAACCCTCCACAGTTACTTCTTTCTGTTCTAGTAGATTTGGGAGTGGGGTCAGCTTTAAATTCCATGTTAGCTGCTCATTTCTCATGGTGTGAGCAGCAGGTGTCTTTACAGCTTCTGCTGTTTTATTTGGGTGACTCTCAGTATACTTTACAAAGGACTTCTTTAGTAGGTCAACCTTATTTTTGACTAAAGTCAAAAGTTCCATGATTGAGATCACCATTTGTGCTGTGAGCAGTCATTGCCTAGTTATGAAGTCTGTTACATTCTTCCTTTTTAAGTTCATATCATCCCCATCTTGCATAAGCAATGCAGCTGTTGAACAAACAGCAGCAGTCTGTGGAAGGGGGGTATCCTCTACCAGGGAAGAAGAAAGTTCTATAAGCTGTTGCCTTTCAATTTCTCTCTGTAGATCCCATTCCAAAGAGTTATAAGAGTTATAAGTGTTACATCTATCTGGAGAGTGAGTAGGGTCAGAGTTACTTACTGAAATTGTCTGTTCATTTAATGTATATTCATCCATTTTCTATTGCTTCAAAGGCTTGGGTAGAATCTGTGTTGTGGAATGTACACATGTCTCTTCTTTTTTCCATTCTTGAGCCCTGTTTTAGATTTTATTGAGTTGTAGCTGGAGCAGATTGATTACCTCCCAGTTGTTACAGTTTATAAACAGTAAATTAAAAGTATATCAAAATGAAAATAGCAGGTTGAAAGATAAAATAAAATAGAATAAAACAGAGAGCATAGATTCAGAGCTGCTCATCCATCATCATCTTGAGGCCACTCCCATCAAAGATTGTTTTTGCCCAGATGACAATGCTTAGCAAGAAGTCTTAGTGTGTTCCCAACTAAATTGTTTGAGTATTACAGACACGTTTTGACATTCTCAGTAGTTCCAAGCTGCAAGGATTGGGTGACCTCTCTGATAGCTATGGGGAGGAGAAAGCGTGACTCTCCAGATATTACTGAACTGTAACTCTTTGTATACCTCACTACTGGGCTGTGGTGGCTGGCTGGACTGCTGTAAGGTATAGATATTCACCCCTGCAAGTGTTGCTGCTGCTTGTCCAGGGAGCTGGAAAAGATAAGTTATTCTTAGTTGTATAGAATACTAAGGAAGGCATCTCACATTTATTTAATCAGTATGGCCAAATGTGGACTGTAAGTTGATAAATAATTTAATGTAGAAATTGAACATTTGATGGGCCAGAAGGATGAATACTTGGTCTCTGCTCATAATCAGTATCTACTCCCTGTGTTAGGTAGTAGATACTGATTTTGTGTTAGGAGATTCAAAATCTTACAGGAGTATATGAGTTGGAAAATGAAAGGAAGAACCTTGCATGTGTAATGTGCTACTCCTGACAGTCGCTATAATGTTGATGTGAACCCCATCAGAGCATCTTCCAGTGTTACAAAGGTTATATAGGGTCTTTTTGAGAAGATAATGTGCTGAAATGAAATAAATTTTCTGATGTGGGCATGATGACAGGTGTGCCTTGTGGTTTCTCTCTACTCTTCCAGTGACAACAAAGAATAAATAATAGCTTTAGGTAACCAAAATTTCTAGTCAGAAGTTTTTAAATAAAGTATCACCCTAGAAGATATATAAGATGCATGCTCAGTGATGTAAAGAAATTGTGAACCAACAGAACATTCAGAGCAATGACACTTTCAGAGACAAATTGTTCAACTTGTGTGTCAAAGGAGTGATATCCTTGGGCACAGAACAAATCTAAAAAGAAAAGGATTAAGTGATTATGGCCTTTCTTCCTTTAAATATACTTAGTTCTTTGTTTTCAACAGAAAAGTTAAAGGGCAAGAAGAAGAGGAAAACTTGGATAAATCAGTTCTGAGGTAGAAGCAGAGATGTTCTGTTTGATAGTTACTATTTGGTTGCAAAACTTTTTCTTTCCAGTTTTGATGAAAATTACAGAAATTACACTTGATGCGAACATAGGAGGCTCATGGAGTAGGAAACTGTCTGTGTATTCTGCCATGTATGGTGATCTAAAAAAAGGCCAGTGATATGTGCAGCTTGTGCTGATTTCCTTTCCAGTCATGGGCATGACCCATTTGGGAACATCTCCCTCATAAAGTTCACATTTATTTGCATTTGGGTTGCAAGGGAAACTCTGGAGAGAAGACAGCAATGATTATTTCTTTACACTTGCCTGATAAGCTTATTTAAAGTGTGATATATACATTAATGAAAATTCTTACATCACTTTTGCGTTAACATAGTGCTTTAGTAATATCCTAAGCAGGGATGTTAGCCTTCTGAGAAATAAAAGAAAAAATAGCTTTAAAAGGCTTTGTAAGATTTTCTGGAAAAATGTCTAATGTCTGGAAAACCAGCCTTCCCAAATCTGGTGTCTTATTGGTATTGGATAATTTTCATAATCCCCACATAAAATTTAGTCCTAAGACCTAAAAACATATTATTTGATGTTTAAAAGTAAAACCTGAACTTTTTAATATTATTCCTGTTATCAAATTCTGAACATACATGTTACCATTGCTAATTATAGTGCTGCTAAATTAAGATTTTGGCTTTAAAAAATCTGTATTTAAAATGGGAAATATTTGTTTCTTCTTTTATTTAATTATACCATTATAGTGTAGAAAACACAAAAGTCCAGCTTCTTCATATTCATGCTATAAATAAAATCAGAAGACTTAAAATCATCTGAGAAACCTGTGCCAGTATGCTCCAGTTTACATGGCCAAGAGTTTATTGTGTTACAATAAAACTACTTAATTGAATGGAAAGGAGTAGCACTCTATGCTTCCTATACCATCTATGTAACATGAGTAAGAATATACACTTTTAAAGTTGCCTCTGTAGGTTTTATCTTCTGACCATATGCAAACAAGGTATAAATTCTTTTAGCAATACATTCCTCCATGTTCTGTACTCTGAGATCTTTTGGGAAATTAGCATCTTTTAAATACATTAGAGATAAAATGCATAGCTTTTCAAAACCCTAAAAGGGAAGCATAGTTCATTCCAGATGTAACTGCAGTATTTTGTGTCAAATAAAATCTGTGAATAATGCTTCAAAATGTAGGCTTCTTAAAGGGAAACAATTGAACACACATACCCTCCCTTGTTCCATGTATTGCTTCATGATCCTGATCAAATAAGATTTTTATAAAGTATAATAGGAATACGTAACATGAATGAAACAGTGTGGGTAATGCCATACCTTCTCCTCTTGCTTTTTTTTTTTTTTTTTTTTGCTTTCCTGTCTTCCCTTGGTAGTTTAATGTGCAAGACATTTTCCCCCTATTTCTTCCATTCTTTCATCTTAGACATTTTGTTCTGCAACAGTAACTATTGTAAAATAAAACTGGATGGGTGGGCAGATAGATAGATAGATAGATAGATAGATAGATAGATAGATAGATAGATAGATAGAACAAATAGAACCATGAACAGCCAAGAAAACAAACAAATGGATCATTGAACAAATCAGCCAAGAGTTCTCACTCAAGGCACAAATGACCAGGCTCAAATTATGCTACTTCGGACACATTATGTGGACACCTAGCTCTCTGGAGAAGGTTCTAATGCTGGGAAAGGTAAAAAGAAAGAGAAGACGACAACCAGCAGCAAGATGGAGGGACTCAGTTACTGTGGTGATGGAAGACCTGAAAGACCAGGTTGGGGACAGATCACCATGGAGAAAATCTGTGTGATCGCTAAGAGCTGACACCGACTTGATGGCACATAATGGAACAATCAGAGAGAACAAGCATAAATGGAAAGGGGTTGGAAACCTATTAAAAGTTTGCCAGATACACTTTCTAAAGCACATTCAAATGGAGCATATTTGAAGTGTAAAGAGACCTTCAGAGCAGCAGAGCACCTAATGCCACCTGGGTGAGTGTATCTTCAATCCAGGAAAAGATTAAAGTAAAAGTAAAGATTAAAAGTAAAGATTAAAGTAAAAAGTCTTCAATCTGGGAAAGATTAAAGTAAAAAGATTAAAATAAAAATGTCTTGTCCTGGTGCCTGGAGGTTGTGAAGGTCTGGATGGGGAACAACAGGCTTCAGCTGAACCCTGGCAAGACTGAGTGGCTCTCCATTTTGCGGCCTGCTGGTCTGCCCTCTTTGGTGCTGGATGGGGTTGCACTGTTCCAGACAGACACGGTATACAATCTGGGGGTCTTCCTGGACTCACAACTCCTGCTTGAAGAACAGATTGCCTTTGCACAGTTTCGTGCTGTGCACCAGTTGTGCCCGTTCCTAGATCAGGGGACTCTGCTCACAGTTACTCATCCCCTGGTCATCTCCTGATTGGAATACTGTAATGCACTCACTATACATGGGGCTGCCCTTGAAGAGTATCCAGAAGCTTCAGCTGGTGCAGAATGCAGCGGTGCAGGCAGTTATGTGTACCTTTAGAATAGCACAAGTTACACCTCTGCTCTGTGAGCTGCATTGGTTGCCAGGTTGCTTGCGGGTCCAATTCATGGTGTTGGTTTTAAACTTTAAAGCCCTTCATGGCATGGGGCTGGGTTATCTGAGGGACCACCTCTCCCCAATTATATCTGCCCCTCCCATCAGATCTGGCAGAGAAGGCATGTTGTGGGTCTTGTCTGTTAGGGAACTACACTTGGCAGGTCCCAGGAGGCAAACCTTCTCTGCCATAGCACCCACCTTATGGAATATTCTCTCCCCTGAAGTGAGATTAACTCCATCCCTGTTAAAGTTCTGGAAGTCCCTCAAGACCTGGCTATGTCATCAGGCCTGGGGGTCCCAGGGGACCGGTGAGATCTTGAGGTGGCTCTGTTACTGTGGTAACATTCAGTCTCTCTTGTGCCTTGTGTTTTTTTTATATTTTTATAATGATTGTTTTTATATATTAATTATTTTATTAATTGTTGTACGCTGCCCAGAGTCACTTTTTGTGATGTGGGTGGCTATATAAATGTGACATGTAAAGAAGGAAGGAAGGAAGGAAGGAAGGAAGGAAGGAAGGAAGGAAGGAAGGAAGGAAGGAAGGAAGGAAGGAAGGAAGGAAGGGAGTTACAAAGCTTTAAAAAGAACTAGACAACCTGTGACCCAGTGGGTCATCGTTTCAGAGATATTTCCTTACCTAAAAGAGAAACAGAATGACCAGGGGCAAAAAAGCAGTGGGAGTGTGAACAACGTATGTCTTGCTGCCAGCTTCTCCACTGACTTTGCTTGTGGGAAGCTGGCAGGGAGCGTCAGAAATCTTCCTTCCTTCCTTCCTTCCTTCCTTCCTTCCCCCTCGCATCCCTCCCTCTTCTGAATCTTTTATGGACTTTTTGCTGAAAATGGAAAGAGCTAAAATGATGATTTTTAGACTGCACAAATAAAAAAGTGTTAAATAAGAGGACAAAGGGATTATTGCTATGTTTAAGAGGAAGGAGGGATAATAATTTTGATTGTAACTGCTGTAATGAAGGTCGGAAGTCACTTCTTTGTTTATCTTTTTTTTCCCTTTCTTTTCCTTTAACAGTATTTTTCTTTTTTCCTTCTTTTCTTTTTTCCTTCTTTTATATACTTGTTTTCTTTTATTCAAATAAAAATTCTTAATAAAAATTATAAAAAACAAACTGGTAGCTCATAGTTTGCAATCAACTATTGTTCCAAGACCTTTTTTACAAATATTGTTGCCAATCCAGGTATTCTCATCCTGTACCTATGCATCTGATTTGTGTTTCCTAAATGAAGAACTTCACATTTGTCTCTGCTAAAGTTCATGTCATTACTTCCAACCCATTTCTATATCCTATGAATATTGCTTTGAATTTTATTCCTCTTTTCTTAAATATTAGCTGTCACACCCAATTTTGCTGTTTATAAACTTGATAAGCATTCTTTCAGCTTCTTCACTGAAGTAATTGATATAGATGTTGAAGAGCTGAGGACCCAGGAGTGATTGTTGTGGCACTCCACTCCACCTCATCTAAGTTTGATAAGGAGCCACTGATGAGCATTCTTGGAATATGATTTTTGAGTCAATTATCATCCCCCCCCCCCCCGCCCTTAGCTGAATTGCTAATCAGAATGTCATTGAGTACTTTGTCAAATATTCAGATAAAATCAAGATATATTACTTTTACACTTCCCCACAATCTCTCAGTACAGGTTTGTTATTTTGGCAGCATGACATACTTTTTTTCAAAAATTAGTGTCTTTTCACGAAGTAGTATAGAGCCCTGGTTTGATGGTATCTAAGCTTCACTGTGATAAAAATAAAGGTAAAAACAAAAATATAATTAAACATAAATGTTGAGCCTGAAAAAGAGATCTGGCTGTTTTAAGAGTCACTTATTTACTTACTTACTTATTTACTTTATTTATTTGGCTAATTTATATAGCCATTAATATATAGTATATTTTTATTATATTATATTATATTATATTATATTATATTATATTATATTTTGTTATTTTAAATTGTTATTAAATTATATATTGTTATAATATATTATTATTATTTTATATTATTAATATATTATTATTATATAATAATAATATATTAATAATAAGAGTATAGATCAACTCTTTAAAGGGCCTGCATCTTTTTTCCAGTTAATGCAGAAACCTGAAAAAATACTGGCTACTTCAGTAAATACCAAAGAGATGCTATGCTCACTCAAGGTCAAAAACACTTTCAGAATCATTATCAATGTATGCGCAATCATATTAATTTTACTACCCTCCTTTGTGTTAAATGTCACTAAGACAGCCCGCAACAAAACGCATCTACCAAGTGTTTTTATAAAGCACACATTTTCTTTTCTTTTTGTTTTGGTCATGTTTTAAGATATCTTTATTTCATGATTTTATGTGTCTAATATAAATTCTTTGCAACTGGGTTCTCCTCTCCCCAACAACACTCTACTGTAGAAACATCATCATCATCATCATCATCATCCAGTGATTATTAACTTTGATCCTTACTCTTCTATCAGCAACATAGACACTTTTTTCTCAGTGGTTGTCTAAAATTTCATTTTTTATTCTAGTTTTCATTACATACCATGAATTATATTAAATTAAATTAATTGCTATTTTAAACAAAATTAAATGTGCCCTAATCCAGAATTACGTTGTTTGCTTTTACAACTGTAAGTAATAAGTAATTAATTTTCCTTGGAAAGTTAATTCACTTACCATTCCCAGTAGCATCATATGTTGACAGAGGGTTAAAGATAGTTTAGTGTTTTTCTTCAGTGAGTTGGCCTCAACTTTGGAAGACTTCATATTAAAACAAATTTGAATTTTCTCAACAGCATGCATACAAGATTATTTAACATGAATGCTGTCATTCTTGCTGTCATCCAGATGATTATTTTAAATCTGTATTCAGATTTACAAAAATATAATGCTTGTGGGCGGTCACTGATTCTCTTTTTGTTTTGTTTTGTTTTACATTTCTTCCAATTTTTAGTTCAACAAAGGTTTACCACAGGGAGATTCTCCAAAACCCAAGTATGAGGATTCTTCAGGAGTGTAGTAAAACCTAAAATATTTAGCTTGATTTTATGAAATTAGGGTAAACAGATAGAAGATTATAAATTGTTTAATTGGCTGGAACCAGTAATTCTTTTCTCCTGTTATCAAAGGAGGATTGTGGGCTAGACTGAGACTATGATTTCCCATGTAACTGAGTAGAAGAGCCCAACTCAAAGATGACTTTAGTTTTCATTAAAAGAAAAGAATCCAGCTCATTGTGTTTCAACGTTTAAATTATAAATTAAATTCTATCGTTTGATAGAATCCAACAGATCATTATTATATTGAGAAACATTTTTGGGAAAGTGCCTTCTAAATAAATGAATCTGAATAATTAGGACAGCATTCAATAGTAGATTTGCTTTAATAAAAGCTTTTCTGTTGGTTAGACAGCAGCACCCATTTTTACCAATTCTCCCATTTACTGCCCTAGTCTAGATATATCACAATGTGTGCTTAGAGGACACATTTCACAGAAGGAGAGCTGTAGAGGGGACATAAGGCTTAAGTAGTGATATGAGCAAATATTTAGTAATCCAACTTTCTGCTAAGATACAATCACTCTTAAATTATTTCAACAATCTCTCCACTAGATATTAATGGGTAACAGCTTGTATATGACAAAATAACTTATTTTGCTGCATCCATTTACAAGCATATTGAAAACACTGATTATCTAGTTTCATTTAAGTTTGACTCAGCCTGGATATAACACTGAAAAAGCCTTGGTTGTTCTATTTCAATTTATTATTCTGATTTCATAGATACGATGTAGAACTTTAAGCTAAAATGATATTTATGTATTATAAGAGGACGGAGCTAAGATGGCAACAGAGCAGCAGCTTCCCTGCTGAGCTCCTTATGATATTTTATTTGTTCTATCCATTTTTATAAACAGCCTAGCTGTTTATAAAACCAACCAAATACAGGCAGAGTTTACACCTCACTTCCCACCAAAGAGAGAAATCCAAACAACTACAACTGCACACTTCAAACAAATCAAGTAACCCAACAGATTTAACGTTGGACGCTGGTCTACCAGAAGAGCTATCATTCTATCACTTAGCTTACTTCTTCGATGCCAATGCCATATGAGTGATCTAAGTGCTGTTGAATGGCTTCCTAGCATGACAGGGCATAAACAAATTCCATTGTATTTTAACCATTCCACCATTCCCTGCATGCTGTTCAAAATGAAATCTTTTCTTTCCACTTTTCAAATATACCTACTACATATTTTCTGAGATGAAAAAAGGACTGCACTCTTTGGTTTAACATCTCAAGCAGCAACTCCTCTGCCTCATGCCACGGGCAGCGTGCCAAATGATAAATGATATTATAAGAATACCAAATGGAATGGAATAATGTGCCATATTATTTGTGCTGCACTAATTTTTTATAATAAAATACCAGTTTTAGAATACCACTTAACAGGAAGGACACAGGCTTAGAAGTACTACGTTTGGGGGATTTGATGTGGTTTTGTCCAGGCAGTCATGTTTCTTTAATTGTGCATTTTAAATGTTGTAAGCTGCCCAGAATCTTTTTGGAGTCAGATGGCCTCAAAATCCAATAAATTAAATTAAATTAATTATAGCTTAAGGCTCATTTCAGATGTCATGTGTGATAAATTTCCTCACTGATAAGACTTTTTAGAACCAGTTTAGAACTTTTCAGAATTAAGACCACCTCCCAGCTCAGCCTGAACCCTAGAGAAGACTATTCATATAGGAGGACATTTTTTTTTCTCTGTCCACTGCCCAGATTTATAAATCTTTTTCATTTCTTTTACCTCCACTACTTGTTTAGGAAAGTCTTCATTACTGAAACATCTGTCTCTTATATTCCTTTACTCCATCTGAATCGGTCTCCAGTATAATTTATATTGCATTCTCTGCAACTTGGTCTCACCAGCTGTTCTTAATGTTCTGCCATCATGTTATGTCCATAATAAGGTAATTATTTTTAGGTGATGCAATTCTGGCAGCAGGGTTTCTCCTTATACATAATATCTCATACAATGATAGGTAATGTGGGCACCATTGGTGCCTGCCAAACTCTGTATCTCATCTAACTTTATTTTGTTTTTAAATTCTTTAAATTATTTTTTTTAATTAAAAACTAATAAAAAGTTGTTATGCTGGAAAATGAAATGCCAGCCAAGGTAATGTCAACTAAAGTGCCTAGGGAACTCACAGCTGATGGTGAAGAAGTGATGGTGATAGTTTATTTTTTTGGACTTAAGAATAAATAAAGATGATGGTGTGCTGGAAAAGTAAAGAAAAGATAATAGGGAGGAAGGCAATTAAAAATTTAGACAGGACCATGAAGGATAAGAATACTTTTATAATAACAAACCAGAACAGATGAAATAATGTTTTTTCCAGTGGAAATGTACAGCTATAATAGCTAAACATCGAGAAACAGCAAGATAAAGAAAATAGATTCCTTCAAATTACAGAACTGGAGACCCTTACAAAAGTACCAGGGACTGCATGAAGAACCAATCAATGAATCCTGGGTGAAAAAAAGACTGACTGCTCCCTTTAGGCAAGGATGAACAAGCAGAAACTTCTATACTTTGTTCATGTGATATGAGCAGATGATAGCCTTAAAAAACCTACTATGCATGGCAGGAGTAAGGAAAGTAGAAGACAGTATAGAGACAGCATTAGTCAGACATGGTGATGACCTGTGGCAGAGCTGGGGTGAGGCTGGTGCATCCATCTTGATGCTGCTTGATCTCTCAGCAACTTTCAGTATCATTGACCATGATATCCTGTTGGACCAGCTTTGAGGATTGAGAATGGGAGGCACTGCTTTGTTGGTTTTCCTCCTTTCTACAGTGGCTGGTTTCAGGCAGTGTTGACAGTGGAGGAGAGATTGCACCCATAGCTCCTCACTTGTGGGATGCCACAGGGCTCAACTTTTTCTCCCCTTGTATTTAACATCTACATGAAACCACTGAGTGAGGTCATCCGTTGGTTTGTGGTCAGGTGTCATCAGTATGCTTATATATATATATATATATCTTGACCCAGGCTGTTGTAGTCTTGGCCCAGTGCTTGGAGGCTGTGCAGGTCTGGATAGAGAGGAATAGAGCTGCTTCCAAATATTATCTTGTTTCCTAGGACTTAACAAATGTTTCAGCCCTCTTTGCCTAGGTGATGATTCTTACATATTTCTGTCAAGGTTATCTCCCTTACTCTCTATACCTTCAGACAGTCACTTATGCCTTCGTCATCTCACAGTTGGATTACTGTAATGCTCCATTCATGGGACTGCCATTGAAGATCACTTGGAAGCTACAGCTGGTCCAGAATGGCAGTGGCATGGGCAGTGAAGGGTGTGCTGTGGTACGAGGATGTGTCCCCACTGCTTCATGAGCTGCACTGGTTACCAGTTGGCCTCCAGATGCAATTTAAGGAGTTGGTTTTGCCTGTAAAGCCCTTCATGGCATAGGGCCTGGCTACTTGAAAACCACCTGTCTCTATAGGTTTCTGCCCATCCAGTGAGGTCAGCTTGAGTGGGCATGATGAAACAATGTCATTTTGCGGGACCCAGGAAGCATACCTTCTCGGTGGCAGCTCCTGCCCTCTGGAATCACATCCCCACAGAGATCCATACCGCTCCTACCTTATCGACTTTTCATAAACTATTAAAAACTTGGTGGTTTTCTCAGGCTTTGGGTTAAGACAGTGGTCAAGTCCTTCTGGTTTTGGGTTAATGAGTTGGTCTTCCAGTCAGCTATTTTTGTTATATGTTGTTTTCTTTTAATTGAAAGCCTCCCAGAGTTGTAAAGGAGTCAATAGCCACACAATAAATAAATAAGCAAACAAATAAATGGTAACAGGTGGATAAACAGGATAGGGTGAATGAACAGGATCAGGGACACTGGAATTGCTATAGATTATGGCCAGAAACAGGTTAAAATTGTGGGTACTTGTCTATACAATTTCCAGGTGTGAGTTCTAACTTGATGGCAGCTAACTAGCCTTATCTTTATTTTCAAGAATACCCATAAGGCCCTCAGACCTTGTGAACTTCCTTAGAAAATAAAAATATTGCCTAGCTAGGGTCCACTGTTTTATTTGAAACTATGTTCACCTGCCAGGAGAAAAGACGAAAGATAATAGGCTGCCAAGGAACAACTCAATATTTTGCCTTCTGATAAATGTTTTTTGTGATTGATCACTCAAACTATGGCACACATTTTATTAGTATGCAAGCCTCCCACAGCAGCTATTTTGTGAGCATGCCCTCAACATGCATTCAAAATATGTCCACCAGCTTACAAAAGCTCATTATCCTGTTTTATATAATAATTTACCTGTAAATCTGAAATTAAATAATCTAGGGTTATTATTAGTTACCTAAGACCTGATATAAAGTTTAACTTTACCTGAATTTAAAAATTATGACTTAGTGTAGGGTTGGGTAACTTGTAATCCTCACGTAGACTACTATATCCCATTTATGGCCCCTAGAAGTTCAGAAGCAGGGAAGGGGTGGGAATTGACATTTTTTTGGCTTACAGAAACATTTTTTAGTAGTTGCAGGATTTTTAAGTAATAAACAAGTTTAATAAAAATGAGAGGAAAAAATGGGACCAAATTAATACTTTTATTGCATTAACTGATCAATATTGAAATAATTAACTGGTATTGGACACCAAGAATATATTATAATTGTGCTGTGAATCCTGCATCAGCTGCCAGTAGGTTTCTGAGTACAATTCAAGGCATTAGTTTTAACCTATAAAGCCATATATGGCTTGCCCCCAAGCTATATGCAGGACCATTTTCTCCAGCTGCAATTGACCTGTCCAGTACACCATCCCACAAAAAAATCTTGGTGATTCCCCACCTTTGTAAGGTAAAAGGGGCTGGGGACAGCAAGTGATGTGTCTGTGTCATGGACCCAGTATTGTGGAATAGTTCTCTCTTCAACCTGGAAATCAGGCTTGGCCCATCATTGATTTCTTTCTGGAAGATAGAAAAGATGGAGCATTTCTAGAGAGGTTTTGTGCTTAATTAGAGGCTGCTAGTTATTTTATTATAATATTGTGATTATTATTACAATGGATATTTTAATTTTAAAAAATGTTCGGTTTACCATAGATATTTGATTTTGCATTTTGCTGGGGTTTTTTAATAATATTTTATTGAAATTTTAAAATTACAAAGTTAAAAGTTAGAAATGAAAAAGAAAATGAAAAATACAAATTATAAGGAAAAGGAAAAGAAAACATGAGATAAAGTAAAGAAAAAGAAGAAAGACATGAAAAATAGATAGCTTCCAATCTATCTCTGATCTTGAGAATAATAAGAGTGTCATAGGTGCTAGTTTTTAATGCATTAAGTACGAATAATTCTTTGTCAAAACATATCCCATTACATTTATAATCTAATCTTCAAATCCCCATGTAAGCTTCGCCCCGCCTGCATTTTGCAAATAGTCCATCAATGGTTTCCATTCCTTAAGGTAATAATTATTTGATTTTTCTTTTAATAAACAAGTCAGTTTATCATTTTCTGCCATTTCCATCAGTTTTAGCAACCATTCTTGTATTGTTGGTAGTGTCTGGGTTTTCCAAAATTGTGCATACAAAAGTCTTGCTGCGGTAATCATGTATTGAGTAATTCTGATAAGATGCTTTCCAATTTGAAAGTCTATTATCCCCAACAGGAATATTTCTGGTTTAAATGGAACCTGTATTTGTAGTATGCTCTGCATCAAAGATGGCTGTGAGAGCTGGACCATAAAGAAGGCTGAACGCCGAAGAATTGATGCCTTTGAACTGTGGTGCTGGAGAAGACTCTTAAGAGTCCCCTGGACTGCTAGGAGGTCAAACCAGTCAATCTGAAAGGAAATCAACTCTGATTGCTCATTGGAAGGATTGATAATGAAGCTCAAGCTCAGATACTTTGGCCACCTAATGCGAAGAGAGGACTCTTTGGAAAAGACCCTGATGCTGGGAAAGATGGAAGGCAAAAGGAGAAGAGGACGGCAGAGGATGAGATGGATAGATAGCGTCACTGAAGCAATGAGCATGAAATTGAGCAAACTCAGGGAGGCAGTGAAAGATAGGAAGGCCTGGTGCAATATGGTTCATGGGGTCACGAAGAGTCGGACACGACTTAACGACTGAACAACAACAACAACTGCATCAAAGATTGTATTTGAGTCCAAAATTTCTTTGCAATTTTACATGTCCACCACATATGGTAGAACGACCCTTCTTGTTGGTTGGCAAGGGGGCAGAGCCTTGTCTGCTGAAAGAAGCTTGCCAGGGAGGAGGCAGCAGGATGTAGCCAGCAGAGGAGTCAGAGTGGCAGTGCGGGTGGAGGAGCCCCATCTTCCAGTGCTGGTGCAAGGAGTGATACCCCATAGACCTTGGAGAGGGCAACAGGATGGGTCGGTGAGGCGCAGCGCACTTTGTTGCCAGGTGAGGCAGGAGAGGTGGTGGCGGCTCCCTGGGTGAAAGTGGCAACTGTGTAGTAGGCACAACGAGGGCTTCCTGGAGGCACAGTGTGCACTCTGCAGCTCATGTTGGAACTACTTCTGGAGAATGTACTCCGTAGTGGGACTCCTTGAGAGAAAAAGTGGCAGGAGCAACTTACAGGAATGACCTGCAACCTTCCCTGATGGCTTCCCTATTGATTGAATATAGTTTAGGAATACAAATTATTGTGTTATCAAACTGTAGAAGAGAATAGGAAATTTCATCCTTGGGAGGGAAGAGAATGCATTTAAATAGGCAGTGCTTTCCTGATTTTTAGATCTTAGTTTCAGTAGCTGAATGCTAATTAAAGCCAGGCTTCATTTTAGGTCATATTTTATAGGATATGTCTCTTGATTTGTTTAGGCCATGATTCTGTGAGCTACATTGTTTTCCAAAGATTTAGACATGCCTAGTAACTTCTTTGACTTTTCTTTTTAATAAACTGAGGCATCCAAATCATATTACAAATTACTTTTCAAATTCCACTCCATTTCTAGCTATGATTTGGTATGTAACATGGGAGGTTGCTGTTCAGAAAACCTTTTTAGTCTAGTGCGTCTGTAAATCAATGTGTTGGCCCATAGAAGACTCTTACAGCTGCTGATCAATCAGTTCTTGTTGTGATTTGTACCAAGTTGTCTTATGTTAATCTATAAAAGTGATTCACCCATATTTAATGGTTTTAAGTGAATGGGATTCAAATGTCATAATTAGAAATTCAAACAAAAAATAATAAGACAATAAAATAAACACAGGCATGGGTTAAAACCAAAAAGCCAGACTTATTTATTTAAATCATAATTACAAAAAGCTGTCCGAAAAAGAGCATCCTTAACTATCCCCTTAAAAGCATGCTCTGGATCTGTCATGCTGCGGGGGGGAATCCAGTTCTAGAGTTGGGCATCATCCCTGGAAACACTCGTTTAACCTGGCTCACTAAAATAAGAAAAAGCAAAGCAAGCCAAATGGTCTTAAAATATTATTTCTATCATTTGAAAATGTTACTTTATTATCAATGTATTATTGAATGAGTAGCATATTTTATTTTTTAAGTTTTTTTTTAAAGAAAGCTGCAATCACATTGAATGCAGTGGGCTTTATTGCTCAGTACACAAGCATAGCATTGCCTTGCATATTTCTTAACACATAAAATAGAATCAAACAACATATCCTTTAAAGAGAATCATAGAAAAGCCAGGATTGATGAAATCCTAACTTAAAATCCCTTTATCGTTTAAAAAAAACTAGCTAGCCTTTTTAAATATAGCTAGGGCAGTCTCTTAAAGCCCCCAGCTGTAAGGATAGGTACCAGAACTCTGATTTAAAAAAAGAAGCAGCAGAAGCAGAAGCTATTGCTGTCTACATCTGTGTTTATGTATTGACAAATACAGTTTTTATTTTTGTACGTATATGCTTGAAATAGAGCTGCAACGTGAGCAGAGCAATCCTGTGGGTTTATAATAGTCCTAAATGGTGGCAGAGGAGCGGCCAAAAAGTCCTGCTGAGTTCTGGTGGCAAAGCAGAAGGGAGGGAGGCGCATTTTCCTTTGTTTCTTTTTCTCAGCTGTTTTTCTTTTCCCAAATGTTCATTGTGAATTACTTATTCCTAAGAAGGTATGCATACTGTACATTGGTAGCTTTCTCCTTTCTGTAACAATTAATATACAATATCAAAATTAAAAACAGTCTAAAGCTGTGTGCAAAACAGCCATGAACAGTGCCAGAAGTTAGGAAGGCTGAATGAGTTTCCCAAAAAGACAGTAAAATCGCTACTAAGCAAAAATATTTGAGGTACCACTACAGAAAATCCTCTTTCCCTATCAGTCACTCACCTAACCTCTGAAGACAGAGATATTTGAAGTCTCTGCATATCTGTATAGGTATGCCTTTATTTACCTATATTTCATTGTAAAACACTCTGCATTATTGTGCATGATACCTGGGACAAGTACCATATTTTTCCGACTATAAGACGATACTTTTTTCTAAAATCCTTACTCTAAAAATTGAAGGGCGTCTTATTCAAGGAAGTCAGCCAAAAATCGCGCGGTTGCAAAACTGCCCATACTTTGTTTCTGCAGAGAGGCTTCCTCCTATTGCTAGCCTCCAATCACGAGTGAAATAGCTTGTCTCCCAAACAGACTTCCTCCAATCACGAGCCTTATGTAACTGACGTCAGCTGATGCTGAACAAACCAATTAGAGGAAGGCTGTCTGCAGAGACAAGCTATCGGCAGTTTCACTCGTGCTTGAATGTAATCAGTTATGCAAAAGAGCCTGGAAACAGAGCTGCAGAGAGACGGTTTGGACCTCCTCCCACCGAGTGTATCAGGTCAATGTTAACTAATTACTAAATAAAAATGTGTTCTGCACTATCTTTAAAATATTGATTTCTTAATTTGGGGTTGGAAAAATGGGGGTCGTCTTGTACATGGGGGCGTCTTATTGTCGGAAAAATACGGTAACTTGCCTATTCTAGATAGGGTTACATTCCTCCTCTGAAATAGGTGGAAAGTCTGCAAGCGCTTGCAAATTTGTAGTTGCTACTAGAAGCCCAGTTTCAGATAATACAAAAAGTACTATCTTTTCTGAACAATGATAGTGTGGCCTTATGCATTGCTATCCTCAAGATCAAACTGCGGTAATATGTTTTATATGGGTCTGCCCTTGAGAATTCTTTCCAAGTAATAACTAGTGCAGAATGTAGTACTTAGGCTGAGTAAGATCTCTTTACCACACATTAGAATGCCTACTCCAAAAGACCAGTGCTGGCTGCCAGAAAGTGTCATTTTGGTTTACAAGATTATAAGTGACTCAGAATTAGGTTATTGAAGAACTGACTTTTTCCATATGGGCTTGTCTAGTCTTTATAGACTACAGAGTATGTCATGCTGATCAGACACAGCCTGTTCTTACTCCTTTAGTAATGGTGCAACCATTATGTAAAATGATCTCTAAACAATTAGAATGGCTCCCAATGTGAAGAGCGTCCTCTAGCAATTTTGGGGCATACCCCTGACAATCTCATTGCAATAATCCATAGTATTTAATTTTTTACATTTTATTTTGCTACAATATATTATATTGTATTTTTGCTGATTTAATTGTATTTTTTTATATATGTAGTGTATGTGTATCTATATCTATATCTTTATATAGATATGAGTTTATGGGTTTTACATTATATATAAATTTTATTATTACTGTATAATAGTTTATATTATGTAATTATAATTATAAAATATAATATATATAATTATATAAATTATATATACATTTATATATTAAATATTACAATTTACAACAATACAAACTAATACAAACTTAAAAAAAGAAAATAATAAAAAGAAAATAGAAGGTGCAGAAAAGAAAAAAAGAGAAAAAAGAAAAAAGAAAAGTAGAAAAGAAAGAAAAAATAAGAATATAATAAAGAAAAAGAAAAGAAATACATTAAGAAGTGACTTCCCCGTTCATCACAAGTATAAACAATTTTAGTAACTTATCACCTTCTCTTAAAATATTAACAAATGATCTCTTCTTCCCATATCCCATCTCTTATCTATAAACAAATCCATAAAACCCCATCATTTCAGCCCTGATGTCAGCAAAAGTCCATTAAGGGTTAAGAGAGATAGCAATGTATCTATTTTAACCTTGATCAAATAAACCAACTCTATATTCCTTCATTTTACTCCTAACAATCTTGCTCTTTAGTCCCTTCATGTCCTAGAACTTGATTTCTTTTCAGCTGTTAAGTTCCTTCTAGTTCCCTCTAGAAGGAACTAAATTTTTAAAATCTTATGGGTTTTTTTTTTAAAGAATTCAAAACAAAAGCATTTTCCCATGGGAAGGATTCTTTAAAATTAATTCCAAAATCTTATTTCAAATTTATCTGGCCCCTGAGTCTGTTTATAACTTTCTAAAAACAAAGTTTTAATCACCCCTTTGCTGTTTATTCCAGAAAAAAATAATAAGCCCTTAAAGATGTATTTAAAACTTCTTTTGCTAAGTATTGATGGAAACTCAGCTGGTGCTGTAAAACCTGTTTATCCAAAGGTCCCTAGTAGCCGAAAAGCAGTTAGAAAAGTAAGTATGCAAACCCAGTGTCCTTTCAAAGGCACCAATCTTGTGGCTTGAGCAAGATGACCATTCCCTCGTCTCTCAGAGCTCTAAACCCACCAGACACCGCTGTCTTGTGGTCTCCTTGTGGGGAGCAACTGTCTGGAGCATTTGTAGGCAACCTCAAGTCTTCTCCTTGTCCAGAGAAGAATTATGAAGAGCCAGTCTACTCACCAGCTCTGCTTTTTACAGAGCCATCTTCAGTTCACCATTCTTTCCCTGGAAGTCCAATTTAATTGTAATTCTAACATAACAAGATGAAAAAGCAATATATACATTTTGATAAATCACAGTCAGCGAATCACCCAAATGTAAACTCTTGTAGGCTTTCTGACCTTCAGTTTTAACTAAAATAGGTCTATATTAAGAACATAGCATTTTAAATAGAGATATTGAGGGTCCCAAATGCATTTCTAAAAACTACACACACAAAAGCTTTATAATGCTTCTGTTTTGTTGGATCTGACCCAGTTTAATGAAGCTTGACTAACAACATAATAATTTTATGCTTTTTTAAAAAGTAAAAATTATAATACTGGAATGACTTTTTTCATATCCCCTACTAAATAAAAGACATGTGATTACTAATTCTCTTCATTCATACAAATACAACACCATTTCTCAAAGGCACATTTATAAAATAAGCCGTGGCTTGTTTGAATTGTAACACTGCCACCACTGGAGTTTCACCTTGGAGACTCAAACAAATATAAATAAACTAAGTAATAAAGACTATATGTTTTATGAAGCTGTATGAACCTGAAAAAAATTCTTCGAGCTAACAACATTTTAGCAAGTGTAAAGAAGGAGAAAAAATAATTTTGAATTCCCAAGCAGGCAGGTAGAGGCAAAAGGCAAAACTGAAGTCTTTGCATTTGTAATGTTTATATGTCAGTTAACCATGGTGCATTGTATGAGAGTAAGGGCTGCATTTGCTCAAAACAAAACAACCAAAGCCGAAGCCAAGAGCGCAGTCTGATTACGGGATGATGATGCATTCTCCTCCGATTCATCTGCACTAGAGTGTTGAAGACACATCAAGGCTAGGCTGATCAGTGTAAAAATAAATGGGTTAGCAGAATAATTATCATAGGGAACTTAGAGAAGCCTGCCTGCCTGCCTGCCTTCCCCAATCACAGCCAAAATTCAGGCATTCAGGGGGCATCCAGCTGGGTGACTTTGGGCCAGTCACTCTCTCTCAGCCCAGCTCACCTCACAGGGTTGTTGTTGTGTGGTAAAATAGGAGGAGGAAGGAGTACTGGGTATGTTTGCCACCTTGAGTTATTTATAAAAATAATAAATGCAGGATAAAAAAAAGAATCTAAAAAGAATCTAATCTAAATAAGGGGATAATTCCTGGAAGTGATTTTAGTGAGTCAATTTCAATAAAACATGTGTATTAATAGTGTGTCTATTAGATGCTTCCCTTTCAACCATCAGGCATCCACATGTAATGTAGGAATTCTGAGATTTGTAGTCACAGTACATTTGGAAGGTACCAAGTTGGGGGGAAGCTAGCATGGCCCCGAATTTAAATTCCAAAGCCTCATTATTTCCAAGCAAATTTGTGCATTTTAAGAATCTGGCTTATGAAATGCTATTGTTATTGCAAAACATTATTTGGATATTAACTGGCATTTTCTGAATGACCTTTAGAAAATGAAGGCTGTGAATTCCCTTATTTGAAGAACAGGCCTTTTACCTCTATGCTACATCAGTTCTCTCTTATTATGCAGCTTCATTTTTGCATCATTTTTTTTGTAATTCATCAAAGATTGCATTTAGCAATGAACTTGAACTAATGCATGATTCATCCATGGATTTAAATGCTTTAGGGTTTGTTTACTTATTTTTGTTTTTTCAATCATGCAAAAAAAGAGAAAAAAAAGGGAGACATAGAGGAAAAATGAACAAATAACATACAGTGTCTCTTGAATGTAAACGGTTGCCTCTGCACAGGCCACCAAGAAGCCTGAAGTGATTGACAGCCATCCTGGTTGGGTATTTTTTTTTCCTGCGGCAGCACTGAAGTCAGTTAAAGTCTATAGACAAAGCTAAGTGAATACCAGTTTCCCCAGTACAGGGGCTATTTTTTTTAGGAAGTCTAACTGAAACCAGATGTTTTGCCTAGACTTAGAGTTTGTTTCTGCCAAGCATCTCATCAGAGGTCAGAGTTCTGGGCTCAGGGCTCTGCTAGAATTCTTTCACAAATTGCTATTCGGTGAGGTTTTAATCCTAATGGAAAGAATAATGTGCTTGTAAAATCTGCAGTTATTACAAACATAGTATACATATTGTGGACTTCAAATGACTACATATTTCATTCCCATAAACAGGGAATGCAGATGAATGCTGAATATAATAACTTTGGACAGTCATACTGAAACCAAGTTTAGAGTTTATACCACACTTAACCATTTGATTCTTAACACCTCTGTAAACAGTATGGTAATATTACTTCTAGCTTAAAAAAACTTTCTGTATTTAATCTTGTGTGAAATATTTTGAAGTATATATTGTTTAAAGTTTTTAAGATTGGAAATTCGCTATTCAGGTTGACAAGTTGTCTTAAAGTATGTCAGCTGAGTACTTTGTTACATCATGTTTGTACTGTTATGCTAAAATTTATTTTTATAATACATGCTTGAAACAGACAGCAGCTGTGGATACATCAGAAATAAACTAATAGCTTTTAAAAAAAAGTTAAAAAAAACAACAACACAGTGATTATGAGAACCAACCCAAAACATTTTGCTCCCTTTGCAGCAGAACAAACAGTATCACTCAGGTAAAACCACATATTACCCAAAGTTATATAGATACATGGGGCATAAAATCCAGAATCTGTTGCAGAAAATCTCTGCAGCAATAATACATTAAATAACAGTTACTTTCTGTTCTTTCATAACACTTTCAACCTAGTAGTAGAACTAGTTTTGTGAATTACTAAAAAAACTATAACATCCCACATTTAAAAATATGTATTTTGCTTTATTAAACAAACAGAAGAAGAATGGTAACAATATAATCATGAAAAAAATACAAATATCAAATTTGCGTGCTAAAATTATGTACTTAAAAACTACGTAGATTGAAGTATCAGTATTAACCACCTATGGTAAAGTTAATGGAGAAAAATCAAAGCCTGCAAATTTGCATCATAAAAGAACTTGAATACATTGTTCATAAGTCCTCATTCCATTAGTTAAAAAATTGAAAGATCCACTAACAGCATATATCAGCACAGAGCCAGTGTGACACAGTGGTTAAATGTTGGATTAAGACCAGGAAGACCCATGAAAACACATTGTGTGAATGTGAGCCAGTCATTCTCTCATCTCAACCTACCTCACTGGGTTCTTGTTGCCAGGAAAATTGATTAAATGATTAATTTTACAATTTGTGTATAGTGACCCAACTATAAGACCTTGGGAAGTGCACAACAAAGAAATGTAAAATAAAAATAAAATAATATTTCCCATTAAGCATTAAAAGAAACTGATAGTCACCCACAATCTTACGGTGGGCTAAAGACCCATTGAAATAAAACAGAAAATAAAATAAGTCTAAAAAGAATGGGAGAAGCGAATGCAATATATGTTGCCTTGAGAAAATTCTGAACATAATTTAATGAATAATAAAAAGCATTATCTTGCTGCAAGTGAGATGTAGACTTTTCTTTCCAATGTTGTATAATAATTATTTTGGCTATCCCCTTGCACTCCCTCCCTGCCCCCAAGAATTCTTGATGTCTTGATAAATATTAAATACTTTGGATATCGCCAGGGTAACATACAGGTTTTTGAGAAGTAGCAGCCACTATATAGTTACATTTTTTGTAAAAATGTTACATTTTTTGTAAACATGTAAAAGGTTGCTTAAGCGCAACCCTTGTCAGAGAAGTCTTGCCAATAGCAAAGATGGATACATCTACATACGTCTACATACTCCCATCAGTCTCAAAGTATGCTGGAAGTTGGTATCTGCTTTTGTCTAGAGAATGGGAACATATAAGTTCCCAGATACATAAAGTTAGACTCATGATCCATGAACAATTAACTCTGCCAGGGCATTTCTCCTTAGCCCTTCCTCCTTTGGGGTTGTTTGTCTTTAGGATAGGAGTGGATAGTTTTGTGGGGACTGGAGGCTACATTTAAAAATTTTTGGAGCAGTTGAAGGCAGCAGTGGGTTGGCCAGTAGTTGGTAGAACTGAGATTTGCAGGAGGGAGCAGGAGAGAAACTGGCCCTTCTTGATTTTGTAAACTATATTCTGACTATTTTCTGGTTGGCAGTGCAATTTTTCTGCATTTCTGAATTTAAAATGGTGGGAAACTCCATTGCCAGTTTTCATCTGCAAAAAAAAAAAGGCTTTAGGACTGTAACTTGTCCACTCCTACTGTAATGTCTCAGCCTGGGATCATAGGCTATCTCTCTTTGTAGTTCTTTAAACTACACCAAGAGTTTATGAAGTTGAAAATAACGTTTCAATGTACTTGAAATAAATAAACTAAAAAATTATGCTTTTTTCATCTTAGAAAACATGCAGTAGGTACATTTGAAATGTGGAAAGAAAAGATTTCATTTTGAACAGCACGCAGGGAATGGTGGAATGGTTAAAAGACAATAGAATTTGTCCTTCATGCTAGGAAGCCTATCAATCCTATCCTGTTTCGTAGCAGACAGTCTGCTTTTTTTTTCTTTTTTCTTTTTGCTCAGTGTGATATTTTGTTCCTGTTATCTTAAATTACAAAGGGCTGGTATTCAATGTGTACATATTCCTCTACATAAAATACACTGAAAACTAGTCTAGAAGCAAAACTGAAGTACCAGGGTTTTTTAATGAACAATAATGACTTATATTTAGGGAAGGATTCACACATTCACCTTCTCATCTTCAACCTGAATTGGTAATTTAATTTAATTTATTAGATTTGTTATGGCCACCCACTCCACACAACTCTGGGTGGCTTAGAAAATCCCCCCCCCCAAAAAAAACCTAGTAAAAACAAAACAGTTAAAACCCACATAAATAGGCAACCCGGACTAAAACAGCTAGAACAAGGGCCCTGCCAGTACATAACCACAATTAACTCCAGGCTGGGAAACAGAACCAGGGCTTAAGGGCTTTATGGAACCCCAAGAGAGTGGGCACTATCTATATCTCTGGGGGGATTCTGTTCCAGAGGAAAAGGGCTGCAACAGAGAAGGCATACTTCCTTAATCCTACAAAATGGCAACATTTAGGGACCTGGAGCACACGCACTCTGTCTAAATGTACAGGGCAGGCAGAAACAATAGGAGATAGGTAGCCCCTTAGATAACAAGGCCCTATGTGATGAAGAGCTTTATAGGTTAGGGTTAGGTTGTATAGGTGGCAGCCAGCACCTTGAATTATACCTGGAAACTGACTGGCAATTTAGGGAACAGAGCATTGAACGCTGAGGTTATGGATGCAATCTTGCCTCTCTTGTCAACACCAACCACTGAGGAAGGAAGTGAACCCCTACAATCCAGTGCATCCCAACCTTCATAGCCAGTCCAGAAGGATACTGTGGTTTAGGGTATTGAAAGCCACGGAGAGATCAAGGAGCACAAGGATAGATGCACTGCCCCCATTCCAGCTCCACCAAAGGTCGTTGACAAGCATGCCCAGCGCTGTCTCCCCACGATACCTCAGTCTGAAGCCCCACTTAAATGATCTAGATAATCTGTTTCCTCCAAGATCCTCAGCAACTGCTGTCCGACCAGCTTCTCCACAACTGTCTCCAAAAATGGAAAGATTGAAAACTGGTCAATAGTTATTCAGAATTTAGCAGTGGGCTTTTGAGGAAGGGGCACACTACCACCTCCTTTAAGGCCAGCGATACCACCCCTTCAAAGAGGCTGGTACCATAACATGGATGCATCTGCTAGTCACCTCCTGGGCCACCTTAACAACCCAGGCGAGTCCAGGATCTAATAGACAAGTGGTCAGACTGACAGATTGGAGGACCTTGTCCAAAATCATGGGAATGATAGAATCGAACTCAGTCCAGATAACCTCACAAGACTGTACCTTGGGCAACTCACTCGAACCTGTCCAATCAGAATCCAATTATGAGTGAATCCGAGAGACTTTCTCTGCCAAATAGCATGAAAACTCCTCCCCACTCCACTGTAGATGGTCCTGTGGCCCAACCTGGGGGTGGGCAGCACGGTCTTGTGCTGGTTCACCTCCTTTCTTCAGGGTCGATCCCAATCGGTGATAGTGAGCGAGAGGTCCCATCCTCAGCCCCTCCTTTATGGGGTGCTGCAGGGTTCAGTTCTCTCTCTGCTCCTTTTCAACATCTACATGAAGCATGAAAAGATCATCCGCTATCATGGGATGAGGTATCATCAGTATGCCAGTGATACTCAATTATACATCTCCTCCCAGGTGAGGTAAGTGATGCTGTGACCGCCCTCTCGCGGTGCCTGGAGGTTCTAAGGGTCTGGGTGGGGAACAACAGGCTGAACCCTGGTAAGACAGAGTGGCTGTGGGTTAATGGCTCCTCTGTATCCAGGACGTTGTCATCTTTGGTGCTGGATGGGGTAGCACTGCCCCAGACAGACCCAGTGCGTAATCTCGGGGTCCTCCTGGACTTACAGCTCCTGCTCAAAGAGCAGGTGGCAGCCGTGGCCAGGAGGGCCTTTGCACAACCTCGGGTTGTGCATCAGTTACACCCTTTCCTGGATTGGGATGCCCTTCGAATGGTCACTTACGCCCTTGTTATCTCCCAGATAGACTACTGCAATGCGCTCTACATGGGGCTACCCTTGAAGAGTATCCAGAAGCTTCAGCTGGTCCAGAATGCAGCCGCGCGAGCTATTTGGGGCCCAAAGAAGGACCCACATAACACCATTGCTCCACGAGCTGCAATGGGTACCTGTTTGCTTCCAGATCCAATTCAAGATGTTCGTTATCACCTTTAAAGCCCTACATGGCATGGGACTAGGTTACCTGAGGGACTGCCTCTTCCTCACGACTTCAACCTGTCCCACCCGATCCCACAGAGAGGGCATGCTCCGGACCCCCTCGGCAAAAGCTTCAACTAGCGGGGTCCAGAAGGCGGGCCTTCTCTACTATAGCCCCCACCCTTTGGAATGTCTTGCCCTCAGAGGTGAGATTGGCCCCCTCACTCCTGGCCTTTCAGAGGGATTTGAAGCCCTGGCTCTGCCATCTGGCCTGGGGCCGGGAGGGAAGTCATCAAGTGTGGGGTTGGCTAGCCCCTTAGAGGCCTGGCATTGCTACCCTGAACCATCAGCCTCCTGGATTTTTTTCTCTTCATCTTTTGTAACTGTATATATAGGCTTTTAATTGTATATTTATTTATTGTTTTTAATGAGTTGTGAGCCGCCCAGAGTCCCCCATTGGGGGGAGATGGGCAGGGACAAATTTAATAAATAAACTCTCCCTAACAGGGGGTGGGTTACTCTAAACAGGGCTGCTAGGCGGCTATCGGCAGATGCAATAAGGGTGGAGAAATAACATTTCACCACCTTTATTGACATGATGTAGGCCAGAATATGGCCTCTCCCTTGTGTTTGGTCAGATTTATTCTTTGTCTTTCTCCAGTGGTGCTTCAGACATCACTTCTGGCACTTCATCTCCCGGAGCTCAGTGGAAAACCGAGGTATACCCTGGGATCAATGTACAGAGAGTGGCTGCATAGACACAGTCTGGTCAAGGGCCTGTCACCTGCCTATTCCAGACTGTAACCAAGGCCTCTGCTGACTTGCCTCAGGGAAAACCCAGTATGTGTTTGGCCCTTTATTATTTGGCCATGAACTCCTGAGCCACTCCGGACTTAATGTTACCAGGTGGTGGGGTAAAGTCCCCAAGGACCATCAGCCTCAGGGACTTCACTGCAACAGAATACAGCAGGGATGCTGCAGCATAGCAAAGAGGATTGTACAGCAGCAGCAATCTCAATTGTTCCCAAAGGCCCAACTTCAACCAGAGGGTCTCACATCTGGTTATCTGCAGAGCAGAGCCTCTAAGCACTCTCAGCAACTTACAGATGACAATAGCTATCCCACACAATCCTCCACATTGTCGTAGGTACAGTGGCCTGTGAAATAAGACTGATCTCAACTCTGAAGAATTGTCTTCAGTATTTTTAAAAAAGAAATTATTCTGAAGGTTTTAGAAAATTGCATATTCAAGTCCAGTAATTAAAAGTGAGATTTTTTTAAATTGCCTGACAGCCCTAATAAAAATATTTTTGGTATTCTAAAACTCACAATGTGAAAACCTAACAAAAGGTATCAAGTTGGATGGACATTGCTGTTCTGTTCATTTATTTTCTTTCTGAAACAATTGGTTGCAAGGGGGAAGGAAAAATGTAGCATTGAACTTCCAGTGGATCCAGATCCATTTTGTTATTGAAATATACTATTGAATATAACCCCTTGATTTTTATTTTACATATTTTATATGTAAAATAAATTTAATTTATATATTTTTTCAGCCAAATGGATCGGGTCTCAAGGGCTTCTTCGGAGAGCAAATATCCTTTGTTTTGCACACATGGATAAGGTCCTTTCTTCCTTCCTTCCTTCCTCCATCCCTTCCTTTTAGTTGAAAGTCTCTGAATCATAGTAATTGAAGTTCCTTGAGATCAGTTTTTCCAATGGCTGTGGATATGAATGAGAAAGCAAGATTCTCTTATCAAAATGGCTCGCAGTTCTTGAAGTCCATGAATATATATATATATATTTTCTTTACGATTATCTATCAGTTGAGAATAGGATTATTTGCTTTTCTTTTATCTAATTTTCACTAAATGAACCAACATAAAAATTAAAATACAATTAAACTTTAAAATCATCAATTCTTCAATTATGTGCCCCCCCCCATACATATTTTAAAGAAGAAAGGGATGCACAAAATACATACAAGTGAAGGGGGGGAAAGCAATGTTTTAAATTTCTTGCAAAATAGTACATTAGAATGTAGTACATATAAAAATGTTCATATTAGGGCTGTGCAGTGCTTTGGATCCAAAGGCAAAAATGTACTTTGGAGTGAGTGGGTATGCAGTGGGGCACCTCTCTGGAAGTCCTTAAAACAGCTGTGCCTTTTCCTGGAATTTCATGTCTGCCCTTTGCAGGTGTTGTGCAATCCAGGAAAAAGCACTTTTTGTTTAGTAACTTAAAGATCACACAACTCCAAAGTGCCTTTCTGCCTTCAAATTTAAAACTCTGCACTGTCACAGTATGTATAAGATATGTGCCTGAAAATTAGTATTAATTTTTATGCTGATGACAAAAAAGCAGAAATATTTAAAACAAATATTAGAGAATCAGAAACTGAACAAAGCCAAAATGGATCCATTTGCCTGTCCAATACTAGTAATTCTTTGGGGATTTTTTTTTAAATTGAGGTTATTTAGTTTTTCTTGAAATTTAAATGAATCAGAAATATACATTTTGTATTATGTAATAGAAAAAGTGACAAATTTTGATTATGGGCCCATTCATTCTGAGATTTAATAAATTTTTTTGCCTCCAATGACCATCTCATAAAAAGATTTTTTTTGTAGTTCAGATTATTGAATTTCCATTTTCTTATAATTCTTTCACTGGCAACTAGAATTATTTGCCACTTCTCAAAACAGTACTTTTAAGGCATGATGTACAACTTTGTTTTGTGTTTTTGCTCTTCATGTTTCTGTTGATCTTGTTCTACAGTTACAGGACTGAAAAGAGATCCCATTCAGATATCTTTTATTTTTTTCCACTTTCAGCAAAGAAGATGAAAAAATGTTTTTCAAACCTGCAGCTGGTTATTTCTGCAGGAGTTCCCACTTATATTCCATCTTGATTGACATTTTGAAATGGCAGCTTTTCATGAAAAGCTGTTAACTTGTAGAATTTGGTTATGGTACTAAGACAGACTGACTTTGTTCTACTGTTGGGGCTTGTCCAATCTAAACAGAATCTGCATTTGAATTTAATAGTGCTGCTCAGCCTAGACTGCGAGTGCCTAACACTGGTCTTTCTGATACATTTTTGTTCATGACCCACTGGATATTCTTCTTGAAAACCTTTAGCTTTATAATTACTATAATTTGAGTTTCTTCTTTCTTTGCCTTTCATTGAGCAGATAATTCTTCCACAGTTTGTCTAAATAATAGAAGATACATATTATATCTGTTGCCAAATAAACTGCTTTCAAACTTAAAATGTACTGTTTCTATAAATCACTCTTAAAATATTAAAATATACAAATCTTGATAGCTTGTTTTTTTTTCAACTTATTTCAGAGATGCTAAACAAAAACAAAAAAGGTTATACTCTTAACTGATCAGTGTAACATGATTACATTTTAATTTACAGTTGAAAATTGAGGAGCTAGTGAGCACTATATCATAATTTTCTCCTAATTGTTGCCAATCACTTCTTTAATGGCTTGCCAGCTATTTGAAAGTCAAGCGTATAAAGAAGAGAATTGCTCCAAATTCTCAGTTTTCCTTTTACTTCTGTTACCATGATGAAAATATAGTATGCATGGAAGTATATTCTGAACATCAATTGACTTGATGTATAGCAATGCCTAACCTGTGATTTAAGGCAAACGTCTACAAATAATAACTGTATTGATATACCATATACATTTTTCTTTCCTAGCACATTGAGTTTTATGGTTCCTTATGTGTTAATATCATGCAGAGGTTATACTTTTGGATGTGTAATTGATGGAAATATGGAGAATACTGTGGTTTGGGAGGATTATGTTCTTTTTCTTTTTTTTAAATGAGTCACATTTGACTTTTATTGCTGTTGTTTTCATTGATACTGGTTTATGATGGGCAAAAACTAATTATCAAGTAGTTATAAACATGATGCATTTTCTATCAGAGTACATTTTACTTTGTGTATTTATGTATGTGTATATGTATTTCACTTTGATTGCTAGATGCACTAGGCCTGCATTCTACATCATATTCAGTTAATATAGACAGATTTATTTATTCATATTTATCCAATAATTGAAATTAATCACACCATTTCTCAACAGTGAATTGTACAAAATAAAGGGGGGATATACATCTAATAAAAACAATAGTGGTTAGGTAGGGGTTTTAGAATGCAAAGAAACAGGGCAGGAAGGCAAAATATTCCCTTGCTATTTGCTATTGTGAACTTAAAAAAATAGAAACAACCAGAAACAGTATAATTGTAATTGCATATATGCACAAACGTGTGCAAATATATATGTCTGAACTTTTAAAAACAAAAGTAAACATGTTTAAAATAGAGGAATGTGGCACCACGTTGGGTAGGATCCACTATTGAGATATCTGTTGGAAGACTAATTCTGCCAAGCACAAGATGTCTGATAAATACTTGTGTTGGTGGTAGTTTTTTCTTTCAAAAGGTTGAGGTAGGCACTAGGGCAGTGTTGTCCAAACTTGGCCACTTTAAGATGAGTGGACTTCAACTCCCAGAATTCCCCACCCAGCATGGCTGGCTGGGGAATTCTGGGAGTTGAAGTCCACTCATCTTAAAGTGGCCAAGTTTGGACAACACTGCACTAGGGGATCTGCTACTTTGAACCTGGACTTCGTAACAGGGAAAACGTTGATTTAAGATACTAAAGGGGTGGAAATGTTGACTGCAAGTGACCATGCATTGTTTCAGTTCTTGATTTTAACAAAAAGCTTGGAAGCATGACATCACAGAAGGACTTGTGTGGCCACTGACAACAAAGTGAACATGAACTAGCAGTATGAGACAACTGCTACAAGGACTAACAGTTCTGAGGTGCATTAGAAAAAACAATGCATCAAGACATGTGAAATCCTTATTTCCCTCTACTCTACGCTGATGTGATCACGCCTGGAATACTGTGTACAGTTCTGGGCACAACATTTCCAGAATAATGCTGACAGGCTAGAAAACATTCAGAGGAGAGTGACAGGAATGATATAGGGACTTGAGGACATGGCATATAAAGACAAGCTGAGGGAATTTGGGTTGTACACTCTGGAGAAAAGAAGACTGTGGGAAATACAATATCACTGTTCAGGTAAATAAAAGGCTGCCATATAGAACATAATTAGGAACTACTTTTGTTTGCTGCAGAAGTTACACCCAGAAAACAATAATTATAAGTTACAAAGGTCTAGATTTTGTTTAAATGTAAAGGAGGATTGGTAAGATGAACAGATGGTATGATCTGTACAACAGTGGAACAATCTACTTATGGAGGTTGTAGGTTCTTCATCTCTGTAGATTTTTAAGAATAGGCTGGAGACTCACCTGTTGAGGATAATTTAATTCGTTTTCCTGCACATTGCAGAAGATTGGACTAGATGAACTGTGTGTTCTCTTCCAACTCCATGGGTCTGTGATTTTATGGATCCAAACTAAGTTATGCTTAAAGTAGATCCACTACAGCCAAGCACAAGAAGATCTTTCCATCCACACAGGCAAAGCTCATGTCACTGGAAAGGGCACCAGTATGTGCAGGTCCTCTTACACACATTTAATCCTTGACCAGATTTACTGGTCATTCTTACAATGAGTAAGAATTCCAGTTGCTAGTGTGTTACAATCTTTTTGCAATCTCCTTCAGTGTAATATAAATGCCAGTTGTTGTATTACTGTAGAAGAGAATCGAATTCACCTTTGCTCTTGAAATACTTCTATCCTGTCTAGTAATGTGCAAAATATTATAACCTATCAGTAACTGAGACTAAGAGATATTACTAGTAGCTTTCAAAGAATATCCACTGCAGGGCAATTCATTCCACATACAGGAATGAAGGACAACACGGTCAGGCTTGAAAATTAGAAAAAGGCTGGGTAAGTTCCAAACAGCACCAGGAATGGCTATATATCCTCTCACCAGCTGGGAAAATAAAATCTACATGCTCCCCTGCTAACAGATGGGGCTATTGTCTTAAAAGTGCATTCCTTCAATATAATTATTGATTTTCTAATGTAGACTCATTTTGCTATATATCAGAGAAGCTTGCAGCTATTCACCATAATTTCCCTTCCTGTCAAAATGGCAAGTTTATGTACTGCTGTAAATATTTCTAGCAAAAATAATTTATTTCAAATTACATAATTACTTCTAAAAATTGTAACAGAAGACTTGGGTAAAGTAAGAAGAGGAAAATAGTTCTGTAGTTTAGAGCAATTCTTAGAACATTCATCGGTTCTAAGGGAACTTGCTGCTTTTTAAGCATGCTTGGGTTTGCAATCTTAATACCTATTGCATTTTTTTAAAAACATACAGTTTGGGTGAGGATACATTACTCTGATGACTTAAATTATTTCAATGATCATTTAACAATAGTTTTATTTGGGGTTGTTGTTCTAAATAAAAAAACAAAATAAACTAGACCTGAAAAAATACTGGAAGCAATTTGAGAATGTACATGAAATTCATCAGAATCAGGATATCCTGTTTGTATTTTTCATACACAACAGTATTCCTAAATTCAGTTTTACATGCACTTTTCTCAGTTTTTACTACTGTCCCTTATTATATGCATTTCTCTGTGTGTGTGTGTGTGTATGTGTGTGTGTGTGCATGCTTTATTTCATAAATATATTGTGTACATTTTTTATTGAGAACTGATTTAAAAAATTCTGGAATCCGCAGATTTTATCATAAAGTGTTTTAATGTATGGGGTTGGATAGTACAAATTGAATAAGTTTGCAAAAAATTCAGATACAATTGCTCTGTCATCCCTAGATCAAAGTGCAGTTATATGTACTTCTAGAACTATACGTGTTACATCTCTGCTCCACGAGCTGCACTGGTTGCCAGTTTGTTTCTGGGTCCAATTCAAGGTGCTGTTTATGACCTTTAAGCCCTATATGGCATGGGGCCAGGTTATCTGAGGGACCATTCCTCCCCAGTTACATCTACCCATCCCATCAGATCTGTCAGAAGGGGTGTGTTGTGGGTTCTGTCGACCAAAGAGCTTCATTTGGTGGGACCCAGGGGGAGAGCCTTTTTTGCCATGCCACCTGCCCTCTGGGACATCCTTCCCCCTGAGGTGAGACTGGCCCCAACCCTTACAGAATGCCCTTAAAACCTGGGTCTGCCACAGGGCCTAGGGATCCCATGGAAGTGTGGAGCCTGTTAAATGGCTGTATTGTGTGTAAGTTTAGAGCGCACTCTCCCCTGTCTTTTTGTTATTATGGTTTTTAACTGTTTTAACTGTATTTTAATGGTTTTGTTTTAATAATGTTGATTGTTTGGCTTTGTGTTTTTATTTGTGTGCACCACTCAGAGTCACAGGCATGAGATGGGCAGCTACATACATTAAACAAACAAACAAACCTCTATATGAAAAGAGACAAAACTAAAGTGGCCATTCAGCTGTCCTCCTATCATTGTAGGAAGAGCCCTCTTTTAACCACGGAGGTTCCTTATACATTTTAGCATCCTGGAAAATCAATATTCTGAATAGTGCAGAAACTTTTATAGAAAGAACGGATGGAAGCCGATGAGGATGAATGGACAGTGGGCAGCACTAGTGGGCTTTTCTCCATCTCTTTGTGCAAGCACTTAAAAAAAGTTTGTCGTCTTCCCCCATAAACTGACCTATGGCAGCTTCTACTATTTTACTAAGGCACTATTAATAATAATAAGACTCTTTCTTGGCATGTATAAGCACCTAAGGTTTTTCTGGACCAATCCATTAGGTTTCTTTCAGAGTGGATGGATAATGAATCAACCCGTCTGCCAGTGCTCTGTTGAGTGTTTCTGTGATTTCTATTCCTGAGTGGAAAATTTTTACTTCCAAAATAGACAGTCATCAAAAGAGGAAGAAATTGAACAAAAGTAGACAAGCATTTTATTGCTTGTTTCCTTAAAACTCTAAGCCAATTCTACTTTCCGCTAAAGAAGGTTGGAGAACAAGATGCTGCTATAGGTAGGTATGATTACAGGAATATATAAAAAATTCTTTGGATGCATGTTAATGGTGAAATGTCATGACAGACATTTCACATATTTTTTTAACTGGTGTATTGTTTAGCTATAGGCAAGGTGCCAAGAATTGTTGAAACGGGCATATTAGCAATTGTTTTAGTGTCATCTTGTTCCAGGTCATTTGCTAAGTTAAATGGACATTGGTGCATTAGATTTTTGCTTTTAGCAGTGTGGTAGAATTCAAAGTTTGGCAGGAAAAAATGCTTTGAAACCATTTTTAATGAGGAAAGAAGATATGAAACTTTAGAAATAAAATATCCAATATTTTTATGCATTTGTGGGCATGGCTGATATGCTGCAGATTCATTTTTTTTTTCTACCCCAGGAAATATTATTTAGGGTTATTTCTGTAGAATACTTAGTCCCCAAAAATGGATTTAAATAGGGATTGGACAGATTTATTAAAGGTAAATATATCAATACCTGTCATTATGGCTGCATAACTACACTAGGTATTTTGGTACCCCCTCCCCCACCCCCGAAGTTTTGGGTATAAGAGCCATAGCTAACAGCAAGGAATTTTGAGAGTTCCAGTCCAAAATATCTGAAGTACACCAGGTTGCCACTCATACCTTATGTAATCTCCTGGTTAACAGAAGATATGCCATTGAGTGTTGCTTGATGGAGACCAGCATTAGAACAGAATGTTTGCTTTCAATCCTTAGTTGGTCTCCCAGTGGCAAGTTATTAATTAAGATGAGGAAGCAGGATGCCAAGTGAGATGAACTTTTATTTTAAGGTTCATACTGAATACTATGTCTTGATAAATAGTGACCTTCTCATGGACTGCCTAGAGTATTTCACTATGAAATTATTTAGAGAAAAACCACTATATGATAGTATTTCCATGTGAACGAATGAAGTAGCTGAACAGAGGGAGCATGTCTTTGCTAATTGAGTTTGTGACATTTTTTTGATAACTGTGATTTGTGTTTTATCAAGCTTGCATATTTTAACTATACCCTATTCAAATTTTTATGCTTGCTGTGGCAGTCTGTAGGTATTAACAGTAACAGTAATGTCTATTCAGTCAATGACCAGCAAAATTTTAAAATATACAACACAAAAGTAAAATCAAATGAGTGAGATAAACTCTAACATAACAAGGAGTCTCTATAATAAAAATGTTACTCTACAATAATGGTATATTAATTAGATGTGCAAGTATAAATCTAAAATATTACAATCTATGAAATAAAAATACATATCACCTAAAATAAAATAAATAATAAATAATAAACCTGAAATGATGAATAATGATGAATTCCTGTGACCAGTTATTCCTTATTTTCATTGTGGCAACACAGAATTTGGCTACTGCACAAGTGATGAAGGATTTCGAATCTTCTAGAAGATGATTCACGTAGAAATTATCTGGCCTTCCTCAGAATTTACCTATTAGGGGCAAAATATAAGCAGACCTAATATCCCTGTAGAATTTACAGTATAATAATGTGTGAGAAATGAATTCAATCATATGAGCAGATACCCTTGGTTTAATGGAGTTTTGGAGTATTTGCGGATGGTAAGATATTATGCCTGGTTTTGAAAAATGCTGTCCTCAGCCTAAGAAAAGTTAGATTTTTAAAGTATTTTGCTGGTTCCCCAGTGCCCATATTTATCCAATTTCTGCCATGTTGGGGCAACTTATTAACTTTGGCCTGGAACTCCATATCCTTTATATTTGGGTCAGCAGTTTTTTGGCTTGGTCATACCCTAAATAAATTAGGAATGGTGTGAAAAACCTGTATAATGCCGACTTCTACTCCATGACCTGTTTCCAGGGAGAAGGAAAATTGAACATTAAAACTAGAGAGGTCAGGCTGACTGGAAATAATTGGATTTTCAGCCAATAATTTATTTATTATTATTTATTTATTAAACAGATTTATCATCATCCTCCAGGCCCTTACCAGGTTTGTCTCAAGACTTAACCAGGTGTTTGTTGGTCCATTGGGTGCAGCAAGGATCGATCTCAAGAATTTTGTTTGCACTAATTCTCGTGCATCCTTCTTCACATAAGTTCCTACTTGTGCAATGTAAAGGATTTGGACCAATGATTTGGCCTCAAAAAGTTTTAATGCTGCAGGGATTAATTGTCCTCTGCTTATGTAGAAGTAGCACTTAATAGAACTTGGATCTATGGGTTAGCTGCACTACATGATTCTGGTGCGCATTCCAGGTGCCTTTAGAGTAGAAAACTATCCCAAGGTATTTAAATGAAGTAACCTGCTCTATTTGATGTCCTTCTACTGTCTAGGATTTTGGGTGGCTCTGTTAGCAAAGACTAGATTTTTAGATTTCTCAAAATTAAGAACCAGTTAACTTTATCTGCAGTACCAAATATTGCTGCCATTGCTCTTTTCAGCCCTATAGTGGTTTGTTAAATTTTGACGGTGGCGGCGTAGAGAAGTATAGGGATTTTGCGCAATACTAGTTTAGGAGTATGGAAGTCTAGGTTATGAAGAAGGTCTACCATTGAATGAACATACAAGTTGAAAAGAGCGGGGGCAAGAATACATCCCTGTCACACTCCTTTCTGAACACTTACTGTGACCAAAAGGGACCCTTGTGGATTGCATCTCACTTTTAAGGTAATATTGGAGTATAATTTCTGTATCAGAAAAAGTAAGTGCCTATCAATAGTTGTTTTTTAAATTTTTCCCATGGGGCATTTCTGGAAACTGAGCTGAAAGTGTATTTAAAATCTAGGAAGGCCACAAAGAGGGAGGAATTATTTTTATGGGTGTATTTTTGTGAAAGATGGTGAAGCACCAAAATACGGTCTATTGTTGACCTTTCTCTGAATCCTGCCTGCTCATCTTGACTTATATCCTCTGCCTCTATCCAGTCTTGGAGCTTATGATTTAAATGTTTAGCATATAATTTACTAATGACACTCAAAACTGTAGATAAAGTAGCTACTGCGTAAGGAAGCTCTTGAACAAAGACTTGGAATCATGTAAGTGTGGCCCAATTTCTCTGCTGTTACCAGAGTTTAGTAGATTTGATTTTGGAAGCAGCTGTAAGGAGATATTTATTTTCTACTGCTGCCAGGTCTTTAAACTTCTGGAATAGTATTTAATATTCTTTCCTTCCAGAACATTACATTCGGAAGCCTGAGGGGGATAGCACAGTTATGACTTAATTGAACTTGCCTGAAAGAAAGAAAAAAGTAAATCTTAAAAGTAGAAAATACAACATAAATTTTATCACTGAAATGTATATTTAGGCAAAATTGGAAGAAGATGAGACGGTTATAACTAACCTATTTTATCATATGCTGCTGGGTAAGCTAATGGTTCATGAGAAAGCTTCCTAAAGTAACTTTAGCCCACTTTACCATTCACTGTTCAGAACAGTTCAAATCAAACTGTACCAATTCTATATAGAGAGATCAGTGCCCTCAAATCAGTGAAATTCATAATCATAATATTTATGCTTCCTACATTGTTTTTTTAAAAACATATGTTAGCTTATTTCATTAACTTAGTGTAAAATATGAAACTGTTTTAAGATTTGTGGCTGCGAGCCAACCAACAATGAATAGAAGTCTATTCACATAAGAAGATAGTCCCATCTCCCCCTACCTACTGTAGCCTAAGATGATCCTGGGGGTTGCAAGAGCTTAAGATTTCATGGAAGTATGATTTTTTTTAAAAAAAATTAAAACTGCAATACTGTACAGATTTAATTAGAATAAGCCCTGCTGAGTTAATGTGGTATACTCTGAAGGGAACGTCTATAGGATTGCAGAGCTGTATAATCATCATATTAACTTTTGCATCAATTCAAAGAAGTTGGTGTGTGTAAGGGTTTCCATCACATTGCTGTTTGTTAGGTCCTAATACTTTGGATTTCCAGTGATTTTTTCCTTTTCCCAAAATACTGAAATCTTTAGTTTAAAATAAGAACTTAAAAATAATTGTTAATAAATGAAAATATGAGAAGGAAGACTGAAGTACCACCACATCGTTATCCTTGTTATTGTATAAAAAAATCATGGAGTATGATTGAAGGAACAAAATATTCAATTTTCATACCTATATTCATTTATGACTGTAAATGGCTCAAATGATTAACATAAAGGTTGATTAATTACACTAACTAAAAATTGACCCATTGCTTTAAGTGGGGTTTAAGAAGTTATATCTTTCAACTTATTACCCATAGTATTTGATGCCAGAATAAGATTGGCAGCAAATATAAGCTCTGGTTCATAGGTATGTCTAAGCAGAACTCCTGTGCCAAGGTTGTTTGGCATGCCATTTTGCTAACTTTTGCAAGGAAACCCTCATATGGATGGTTTAAATGACAAAATATATATATATTTTCTACACCAAATATATCACCAAAGCCTTTGTATGAGGATATATAATTGTATAACATTCCATCAGTAAAAACATGCAGGTATTTTTTATTAGTGAAAATGTACATATTATTTTCATGTCTGCTGTTAATTAGGAATACAATTTTATTTCACAATATTATTTTCAGATTGCTTGCTTCTGTTGGTTTTTTTTAACAAACAATAAAATCTAAAATATAACAGAGCAGAAGAGGAAAGGGAGGTTTTTTATCAATATATGCTACTGTTAAAAGATGCTTTATACACTTTTTCAATTCCCATTTCAGGTAAATATATTAAGGTTCTTACACTGACTCTGACCACTAATTTGTCTTTAGTGTGCTATTGTCCTTCACGGATCTAAATGTTTTTTTTCTAACACTTATTTTTAAGTGAATTTGTAAGCAGCCTGAATCTGGATCTTCATGCACATAAAGTCTATGCTCTAGCACTAAACTATTTTCTGTCCTCAAGAATGCAAAAGCATGTGATCATTACAATCAGTTTTAAACACTTTAAGCACAATCCACAGCACCTATCAGAGTTTCCTCTGTGGTGCACAACAGATCATTCTCTAGATGTTATTAGATAGCTACTTCTATCCTCTTCTCTTGCTTTTCTCTCTTGGTCTCTCTTTTATTAACCCTCCATAAGGAATAATAAGAACAACAGAAATAGGAACAGAGCAAAGAAATCCTGATATCAAGTTTGATGATTTACAAATGTTACTAAACATGTAGGAATCTTTTCCTTTCCTTTCCTTTCCTTTCCTTTCCTTTCCTTTCCTTTCCTTTCTATAACATATGAGGTTTGTATTTACAGGTAGTCCTCACTTAACAACCACAGTTGGGACCAACAACTCTGTTGCTAAGTGACACAGTCATTAAGTGAGTCATCATGTGACTGCAACTTGCGATTTTACTGCTGGCTTCTCCATTGACTCTGCTTGTCAGAAGCCAGCAGTGAAGCATGCAAATAGCAATCATGTGACCGCAGGATGCTGCGATGGTCATAAACACCTGCCAGTTGCAAAGTGCCCAAATCTCAATCAAGTGGCTGTGGGGACACTGATGGTCGTAAGTGTGAGGACTGGTCATAAAGTTACTTTTGCAGCACCATCGTAACTTCGAACAGTCACTAAACAGGGCAGTCATTAAGCAAAGACTGCCTGTACTACCCATCACCCATCCTCTATGGCTCTGCTGAATATGACTAAAGACCATTGGAGTTAGACATTTGGGAGGGCCACTATTTCGATGATTCTGCAGGGTTACCTTTTAAAAATACTTCTGAAGAAAACTAAACTTGCATTGTATGTGCATGCTTCTCTGGATTCTAGCCATTGCAATTTTAAAAAAATTAGTGAGCTATATATTTGAACTCTATATTCCTTTCATGTAGAAAACCTCAGAACTGCAGGCAGTATCCGATATGGTGGTTCCTGATATTGTCTTTGAAAGAGGCAAGCTGCGACTTGATCACAAACTTCAGATGTATTATTTGAACTCAGATCTTTTTCTGAACTGTTATGACATGACACTGCTACATGCTATAGATAAATGAGGAAGGACTAATCTCTACCTCCAAAGGATCACATGGGGCTGTTAATCTAATCTACTGAAGCTAAAGCACACATATACTCACAGCTGAATAGTCAATTTAATAAGTATCTTATCTTACCTCAGAGTTTACCCAAGAAAGATGCTTGCATTCCAGCTGCAGTTGAAACATACTGTTGTTAATTAAACACTATGAGTTCAATACTTTTGATCAAACTTTATGTTCTCCTCAGAGAAACTTCAAGTTTCTTTTTCCTACTTTTACCTCTCAGTTTCACACTGTTCTTCTTGAGGCATATTGTAATTCAAGCCAGAGGGGCGGAGAAATGTTTATTCAGAAATTAAGGGTCAAATATAGTTTGATGTTCTCTTGAAAGGTTGCTGTGGGGGAAATAGGAGGTGGAAGCATTATGTAAACCATCTGGAATTGCACAAAAATAAAGGTGGGATATAAATCTAATAAATAAATAAATAATGTCCAATTTCAGTTCTCCTAGTGTCAAGAGCTTAAATGTACCATTTATAATAATTGAGGGTATAAATCAAAATCATCACAAATCCCATAATCCCTAATCATTGGCCATTCTGGGGGGGTAAGTACTGCTGTTCTTGATCATGTAGCCAAGCATTTCCAGGATTACAGCGGCTGTAGCGTATACTGGTTCACTGGTTTGAGTTATGGTGGTGGTAGGGATTGTCATGAGGGCTCTATTGGCATCTTCTAGCATACTATCCCTTGGTAATTCTCCACTGAGCCTTGGTAATTGGACTCGAGGGTTGACTGTAGCTAGTTTATCCATGCTTTTATGCCTCATATCAGCTGCTGTGCTCTGTAATGGAGAGGGTAGCAATGACAATGCTTTGTTTAACTGAGTGTATGTAAATGCCTTTTTTGGCTTACAATGCCAATTACAGATTTTAAAAATGCAAACAATGCTATATTATTAACTGTATATTATAAAACAGTAGCAGCAGATTACTCCTCCCCCCGCCAAAGAAAAAGGTAGATTAAATATACTTTAAGGTTACCTTAAAGATTATTGGAGTAAAACAATGGTAACGCTCCTATAAGTAATAGATTTAAAGTATCTTGCTGGGAAGAGTTCCAGAGTGGTGGGGCCAGCATTAAAAAGGCCTGATCCCTGTTACTTACCAGCATAATTGCTATTACTGAAGCACTAGACAGTGCTAAAGGCATTATATGCCTCCCATGCTCACTCTTATTTGATTTCTAAAGCAACCCCATAAAGTCAAATAGTCCAAGTGGCAGTGATTAGCACCAGGTTTTCAAATGAATTTCATGGCTGCCCAGAAAATCAAACTTGGCTTTGCCAGATTAGCCCGCCATTCCAACTACTCTGCTATGCTGGCTTTCATGTATATGTCTCCCTCAGGAAAAAAGTGGGAAGATAAGAGAAACATGCTGCTTTGCAGGTACAGGTAGTCCCCAGTTTAAGAATGAGTTCCGTTCCCAAGGTCTGTCCTTAAGTTGAATTTGTATGTAAGCTGGAACAGTATGATTGTATAATACTGTATAAATAGTATTGTGTAATGAACTGGAACCATTGTGTATTTAACCCAAATTTTGCTACAGCAGGCTCCATTCTTAACTATGGGTCAGTAAATTGGGCGTTCTTAACCCGGAGATTACCTGTAATATAGATTGAATGGCAATTCTGGGGACTAAAGCTGGCTCTCACTTTTGCTGAAAAGCTATCAGGCTACAAGAAGTCATCAGTTTTTGCCCTGAACCCAGGAAGAGGAAACCAAGCAGAACTCAGGTACTTTAATAGTTAGCTAGTATAAATACTTAGGCAACTGCTATATTCTGAGTTAAATGCTTGGTTTCTTTTTGATTAGCACTAAGTCTGCACTGACTTTTTGGTGTTTTAGATAGGAAATCTCCTCCATCTTACTTGGAACTTTCAACAATTTGTTTATTAATTAAAAGTTTTTTAACATATTGCTTCTCATTATGGAAAAAACCAAGTTAACAGGTTTGGCTGGAGATATGGGAGCAGGACCCAAAAGTTCTGCTATAGCATTTCAGGTTGGCTTGAAGAAGTTATGTTCCAGCCTTTCCCAATTAAACCCTTTTTGATGCTAGCAAGCATATTTTGGTTGACACTCTCCTAAAGCCTTCTGAATTGCCAGTAAAAGAAAATTACTATCTTGCATGAAACAGAAAACAGGTAATTAGAAAACAGTTACATTACTTAATGGATGTTGCAATTAAGATGTTATTAGACTGAGCAGACTAGGTCCATGAAACAAATTGCCTAATTAGATTATAGATTCATCAGCATCCTGAAATGGTTATGGGTTATTAGCTGGATGTGGTGATATAATTCTCTCCTGCACAAGGTATATAGCATGTATAACATATACCTTGTGCAGTCATTAATACCTACATGTGACAGAGGCAGAATGCAGATACAGGCAGTACAATTAGACTTTCCTGCTTAGATTTGTACAGTATAGGAACAAATAAACCATGTGGTAAAAATTAGGGAATGCATTTTACTGCACAAATGTTTCTGTAACTTAGAGAAGTTTGAAAAACAGCATTATTGTACCTGTGTGGCTTGCTTTGGACATCAATGCATGATAGCAGCTCGTTTGGAATACTGTTCTTTTCTATGAATTTAGAGCTCACATTTTCTACACAATATAAATCATAAAATGATAGTAAATAATTTTGTTATTAAATCTCTCGATATATCTTCAGGGAGGATATTTAGATAAACCTGACTTGAGATTCATTTGTGATATTATGTTTGTGTACTTGAAACTTTTAGGGAGCTATGATTAATTGCTATTTTTGTATGAATTTTAATTTTTAAAAGTGCAAATTGTCAAATTATATTTTTAGACAATATGTTTTTGGTCAAAAATAGTTCATTAATATTTTAACATTTATGATTACCAGCAAATAATGAATAAAAACAATTTTCTAATATTAATCTATATTACATATCACTTAAATGTATTGTGAAACTATTTGAAGAAATCATGGTTAATTGAATGTGTGTGTGTACATAGGGAGAGAGAGAGTTTACTTTTATTTATGTATAACATTTATATACTCATGGTAATAAACCCAGTTGAAGTTGTAATGATGTTTGTATCACATATGTGTTTTTTTAAAGCAGTCAGGTGGTTCTGCATGCTTGGTTGCTTCTCAGTGATAGCAATCCCTCATTCCTCAAATGACTGATCTAAAATGAGGAAGGAAGAGTCATTTTGCAGAATCATCAGCCAAGTTGCTTCTCAGTGATAGCAATCCCCCATTCCTCAAATGACTGATCTAAAATGAGGAAGGAAGAGTCATTTTGCAGAATCATCAGCCAAGTAGCAATGATGGAAAAATATTGGCTGCAATCATGTGAATTGATATGCTAAAAGATGCCAGTGGACGGATAGTAATTGATTCAAAAAATATCAAATAAAGATGGAAGGAGTATACTGAAATTCTGTACAGAGAGATGTCAACATCCAAGATAATTTAGAAGGTATTCTCTATTTACTAGAACCTCTAGTACTAGAAGATGAAGTTAGAATAGCATTTGGTCGTTACCAAGTTGAAAGGCTACAGAAATTGATGGAATCTACCAAAATATGGCAGACAACAGAAAAAAGAAATAGTAAAGGTTCTAACCAAACTATGCCAGCCAATTTGGAAAACTCGTTGCCTGAAGGTAATGTGTCAGGCTCTGGATAGTGACTCAGGCTCAGTCCATGCAAGATGAAGTACCTGCTTGATTCCAGGACCTCCATTATTGGCTGAAGATAGGGTTGTGCTGTCCTTGAAAGAGAAGACTTGCAATCCAGGGATATTCCTGAACTCATGGCTCTAAGTAAAAGAGCGGGTGGAGGCTGTGACCAGGAAGGCCTTTGATCAGCTTTAGCTGGTGGACTCATGCCCATGTCACCTCTCAACTGAACTACTGTAACTCGTTCTACATGGGGCTACTCTTGAATAGCACCTAGAAATTCCTAACTGGTGCAGAATGTGGCTGCTGGCTTGTTAAAGGGTCAAATCCATTACTGCCGTATTACGTGTTAATAACAGAAACCTTACTACTTTGTTTCCAGGTGCAGTTCAGAATGTTGGTTGTTACAATATAAAGCCAGTGATCTGGGACCCAGTGATTTTTCCAGGTGGAATCTGTATGCCTTCTAAGAAGATACTCAAGATACAGAAGACCAAACTCAAATTATCCTACATTATGCAAGACCTAGCTCTCTGGAGAAGCCTATGATGCTGGGAAAGGTGGAAGGAAACAATAGAACAGGATGACCAACAGCAAGGTGGATGGATTCACTTACAGTGATGATGAGTGCATCATTGGAAGACCTGAAAGACCAGGTTGAGGATAGATCAGCAACTTGATGGCACATAATGAATTATATATCAACAACTTGATGGCACATAATCAATACTTGGAGATACAGAGGTCTAGATCTGGAAAAACATGCTTTCCAACTTGGCTGTGCCAGTATGTTGGAGAACCAATTGAGTGTTAACCCCCTTTTGGTGGCTACTAGGAATTCAAGAACATGGCTGAATATCATAACAATTGTCATCAGAGTGCTTGTCCATCTTGCTTAAAATTATCTATTCTAATTGTGGTTCTTAGAATATCACATTAATCCTTTGTTTACCTAGAGCTTTGTTTACCTAGAGTTTACCAAGCTCAGAGAACCCCAGGGACTCTACAATCCTTTGTTTACCTAAAGAAGTCAAGGACTAAAGCTGGCACCTTTGTTTGTAAATCAGATACTCTACAACTGACTTTAGGTTAACTCTGTATAAACTGTTGTTGTTGTTGCCTAAATTATCCTTATTGATAAGATCATCAGTCTCAGTTTTACAGTGCCAACAAATTTACAATGAATAACTAGTAGGAATTAAAGATATTGAACAAAGATGATGAGGCTGTTTGAATAGTCTCTCTCCCTCTCACCTCCACCCCCGTGTTTCTCCTAGTCTAAGCCTGAGGCAGAGGTCTTCAGAGGAGTACATCAAATATGCATTTATACAGTTGTACATTATTTGTATTTGAATTAAATTCCACTGCTTATTTTGTAAGCAGTGAGTGCAGTTCTACTCATGACATATAGGTTGATAGTGTTTCATTTTTCTTTAAATAAATGGTTAAGGTAAATTCAACACAGATGAATAATCCAAAACACAATTTAAAATGTAATAGTATTTTCAGGTTTGTCAAATGTTTTGATTGATTGAAATAAAAATTTATTTATTTGCTTCTGGGGATATTTCTGGGTAGCACTGCTACAAAAAACAAACAGCATTTTACTTTGAAAAGCTAGGAAATGAAGCAGTAAAAATATAAACTAGGGGAAAAAATCCCTAATTTGCAAAGGAGGGTACCACAAACCCCTCCCTTATTAAAAAAAAAAAAATCTTCAAAAGGGAATGTTGAAATAAGACTCTTTTATCAAACATCAGAGGACTGAGTATACATTGAAAGGGTTTTTCCAAGAAAAACCAAATTTCCCCACTAAAGATTAAAACTTATAGTCTGAACTGTAAGAAATGTATTCTTTAAAATGTAAAGAGTTCTTGCCCCCTCTTTGATGATTAATTCCAATCAGCCCATCCATATGCAAAATTTCATGCTTTAACTCCAAACTTCAATTTTTGGGAGAGAGGCAATATAACAGGGCATATAAATATGAAATTACAGCAAGATACATTTATGTTATTCACAGAACTACAGAAAGTATCTCAGGAGTGATTCCAATTGTGAGTCCCTCCATGTGCCGTGTTTCACCGCAGAGGGCAGTCCTGTCTTTGAGAGGCTTTTTATGGATATCCTTTGCTTAAAGGGATCATTTGTTTAAAAGGTTGTTCAATCCCAGTCTAGTTAGCAGAGAAGTGTAAGGCAAAACATAAAGGTCTTAAACTTGCCCACCAGGAGTTGATACATGGACAATAGACAGAGCACTCAGCCTAGAGGTCACCTGGGGTGCCATCCTAAGGAAAACAAATGCTATCATAAAAAACATGGAGCAGCTATTCTTAACTATTTTTCTGCATTAAGAACTTGATCACAAATCACAGGAAAGTAATACATAGGAAGTGTTGTCATGTGGACCATCCAAAAATTCGGAGTGATTGTGGATATTTGGAAGAAGGATCCCTAATCACTGTGTCCCCCACCCTGATGAACTGTATTGTATTTCCACTTAAATTCTAATCTTTATTTCTGTATATCTGTAAAGTTAATGCAAATATGTACTCCTCTTTGTCATATAAGTGTATGAGAGAAAAAGAAGGAGAAAGAGATACATATTTCTTCACTATCTGTAAATCAACACTCTATCTCCCTGCTTCTATCCTCAAATTCTATCAAATACCAAACCTCTGATTTTTTGGCAGAGATAAGGTTTTCCCTGAGAACATTTATATTTGCTGACATTGAAAATGGCCCTGTTTACTGCTTTGGGGATACATGTAGTAGGAAAAAGAAGTTTTAACATAAACATGAAAAGTTCATCTTTCCCCTACTATTTGGATGTTGACTATACAATTTTATTTTTTTTATTTTGTCTGAAAGATGGCTAATATAATAATATTTCCTTCACTACCTTTAGGTGTGAATTCCTTACATATGATTGTTTACCTTGTGGTTTGGGAACACAGATTCACAATCTCCATTTTATGTGTTAAGATGGCAGATGTGTAATGGAGATAATGAAAAGTCAGTGTCCATGCAAACCAAAAATTCTTATAGTCTCTCTTCTGACTAGTGAGTAACTTCAAAGGGAAACAAGAATAAAAACAGGTTTACAAGCTGCTGGTTATTTAGCTTAAGGGTTAAAGTGTAATTTTAAAATCTGAAGTCCCTTTGATGATTAATTATGGTGTATAACGCTTTTTTTTTTTTGCTGCAGTTGAAATCACACATTTGAATTATCTATCCTTCAAGATTTCCTGTTTTGCTGATGATAGCCTTAAAATATGAAAGCCCAAATCTTATGTACAACCAAAGTGAAAAACTGTGTTATCATCAAAACAATAGTGCCTTCTTAAAAAATAGTTGTTCTTTTAAAAAAGATATCTGTTCTCCTATCAGAAAATCACCTGTATTATTTTCTAAAATTTTCCATTGTAACATTTTCCATTAAAACATTTTCCTTAATACAGGTAGAGGGGTTGAAATTATTTCCTAGGAAAGACTGTCTGTAAAAATGCTATTAAATTTCATCATTTGCTTGATGCTAGGTTTGCACAGTGGCAGCTGAGGAACAAATGCGTCAGTTCTCTAGCATTGCAAGAGAATTTTATTTCACCCTTATTGGGTTATATGTAACACGCAAGAAGCAGCAAAAACAAAAACAAAACTGGCACCTTACCAAGATATTAAGACCCATGCTGGGTCAAAAGAATGGTCTATCTAATCCAGGTTCCTGGAGTTGGCCATCCAGATGCAAATGGAAGAAAGATCCCTAGCTATTGAGTCCTTGACATGAACCTGATCCCATTTTAGATACTTTCAAATCTGGTATTGAAAATTTACTGGTTAGCCTGAAACCAGCTAGGTTGATGGCCATTTTAGAATAGACTCTTCGAATTTGCAGAGGTTCATTGGATGTGATCCCTGCCTGTTTATTTAGACAGACTTTCTGGGGCAATAGTGTTCAGGGGCTATGGTGCTCATGGTTTTATTTGTTTTTGGATGCTATCTGGTTTACATTCATCTAGTAAATGGTCCAATTGATTTCATATGTATTGTGATATCAATTGTTTATTTTTAAAGCAGTGTGTTGGGATTGAAAGGGAGGTTACAAACAAAGTGTAAAAGGCAGAAGAAAAAGAAATGGAAGATCATCTCCAAAGACTGTGACCATTGTTCTCCTGGCTGTTTAGTACATATGGCTTCCTAACCTTAGCATTCTTCATTGAAGCTCATTGATAACAATTCGGAAGGTGGCTAAGTCTCCACTGCTCGTGCCCCAAGTGTAAGGTCTGAAAGGTGCTAGGTTTGTTTTTTTTAATCTTCCCAACTACTAAATTATTATGTTCAAAGGAAAATCATTGCTTTTGGATAGATAAGAATGGATAAATAATCCATCAGGTGGATTGAAATCCTTGTGCCATCAGTGTTGTCATAGCTGAACTCTAGCATAAGAATGCTAAAATATTATTCTACTGTTCTTTTCCATTTTGAATATTTTGCAACATATTAGCAATAATCTTTTAAAACTGCAAGGCAGTATTATGATTAAAAATATTGTTGCAGGAGTCATTGTTTAGCCCCTTCTTTTAAGATGGGGTTGAAAGAAGAATCTCATTGTTTGCATCTAAATATGTGAAGTTTTTTCTCCTTACACACCACGCCATCAGGCATAGATAGACAACAGATGTCTGTTCCATCTGGTACAGCTGTTATCTATTGACTATTAGAAACTTGTGGTTGCTTCTTCCTTAATGGAAGCTTGAGAGCTTTCTAGCAGGTGTTAAACTGCATACATTTGTTGGTCAAACCTGCAGCATTCTGGTAATAAGGCTTTTTTGAAGAACAAAAATATATACATAGCTGTGCCTTTCAAAGGGTTCCTTGTTCTCTCTCATGATTTGTTGATCAAATTACTTGCACAGACAGTCAAGTCACTCCTCAGAATTGCATAACAAAATAAACAATTGGGTTAGTGGGCAGTGTGGCAGAAGTGGCAGTGAGTACATGGTGAAAACATATAATGAAAATTCAAGATTTATAAAGGATGGTAGAAATACTGAAACTACATAAATATATATTAGGATTTTAGAGTGCAACATGTTAAGGAAATTGCAGTTGTTAGTCAGCAACTGAACTATGTGCAATTGCAAAGGCTATTCTCATTCCTATCAGCTCTAGGTCCTGATGGGAACTAACATGGATTAAAATATATGATCTGTTGGGAGAATGTGAGTGTTTAAAATGGCGTAATTGATCCCCAATGTGAGAAAGATCATAGGCCAAAATAAAATAAAAAATGTATTTTCAAGAATCATGGCTAAGTGGATCAGGAGGTTGTATTTGAGTGACCCCACCCATTCTTTTGGAAATGCAATTATTGCTGGGAAAAAATAGTTGCCCAGTACTGACCTACAAGTCATGTCTCAGAGAAGAAAGTTGGAATTGCAGCTTAGATTGATTAGAATATCATTTATTCTTATCTAACTTAACTATGAAACTTCAATGTATAAGGCCACCAATTTCATAACAACTATGAGCAGCATACAACACTAAAAACAGTATGAAGACAATATAATAAAGAAGAAAGATCAATGATGTCTGGACAAAGCAATGAAACATACATATTCCTATAAGAAGCCTGCCCACTACCCACCCTAGCCCAAAGCCTGATGGAAAAGCCACATTTTAAACAACCATTTCAACAAGGGCAGAGGAGGGGCCATACAAATATCTGGGGGGATGCTGTTCCAGAGAGCAGTGCTGCAACAGAGAAGTCCTGCTTCCTGAGTCCCATCAGATGACACGATTTAATCAGTGGACCTGGAGCAAGCCAACTCTGTCCAATCATACAGGACAGGCTACAGGAGACAGATGGACCCTCAGATAGCCAGGCCCTATGCCATGAAGGGCTTTAAAGGTGCTAACCATTTGGAATTGCACCCAGAAGCAGATTGGCAACCAGTGCAACTGATGAAGCAGAGATATTTCATGGGCATTCTATGGCATGCCCATTATTGCCCATGCTGTCGCATTTTAGATTAGCTGAAGTTTGAGTGATCTTCAAGGGCAACTTACATTGTTTGCATTATATAGTTACATTACAATAGTATACAGATGGTGCCTTTAGATTCCATCTAATTAACTGTTCCGCACAGTTCTTTCACAATTCTGGATGATGTGCTTTAAATATATTTACTTTGGAGCTGCTGGTGTAGTATTTGGCAGTTATAGTTACAACAGACATGAGGAAAATTTTAAAATCTCAACAACTTTAGGTCATGTCATTTTGGGGGATTAGCCTTCAGTGCATGGCCATATAAAAGCAAATTTATGTTTTTTGGATGATAGGGCCCTAATCTCATTGAGATATTTTAGAGGGTGTGGGTGTATGTGTTTAAGAAACTGCAACTGATATTTTACAATTTTATTTTGTGGAAGGGAGTCAGTATTGCCCCTCCAAACTAATTTCATCTTCCTTGGGTACATTCAGGTTCCAGTTCCTTTTTTATTTCATAGTAATACACTGCTTCTTTCTTAACATATACAGGAAAATTGCAGCGACCAAGTCAGGTACCAGCTGTGCAGTATAAACTCTGCTGGCCATTGGTTGTCAAATACCTTTATTTCTCTTCCAGAAGATAAATAGAAAGATGACTCAAGACATGTTGATAGGCACATTTGGGGCCAATAAAAATCCTTTTCCATTCTGATAGAAAAACAAGAGTAGCCAGTACGGTGCTCCCTTCCTTTCATGCCTGCCAGATGAGGTGGATAGAAATAGCTCTAACTTCTTACTAGCTCCAGAAGTTGCCAAAATTCAAATATTCTCACATTATTATTATATTTGTAACTTGTATTTAGAGTTGGAAACTGTAGTGTGTAGTTGTTTTTATATACATTTCAAGATAAACATTGCACAAAATGGCCTCCAAGATAAATAATATGCATCCAATTAAAATGGTGAGTCAAATTATGTAAAGGAGAGATCATAACCCATAGAGAATATGATATCCTCAATGTGCCTTTTTGTGATCTCCATCAAACTCTTCAAGATTATGCACATGTCTTCAGAACGTGGTAATGGGATTTCCTATGAGTCTCTGGCAAGATATTAACATAAGATGCACTATCAGGTAGTTTTAGCATTCCTAAAATAACAAGACAAAACAGAACTACCTCCACCCCCCTATGCCCACTTGTGTGATCTTTCAAAAAGGCCTGAAGTCATAGTGGTGGGAGACTTTAATTACACTGACATCTGTTGCAAGAGAAACTTTGCCAAGCATGATCCTTCCAGGAAATTCCTGTGTTATCTTGCTGATTACTTTTGCCTTTAGAACATGGAGGAAGGCATAAGAGGATCTGACTTAATACTAACCAACCGGGAAGACACAGTTGTGGAGAAGTATGGGGGGAAAGTGGCTATTGAGTTATGTTAAGAAGAACTAAAACTGAGTATGGTCAAAGGTGTACCTTGGACTTTAAAAAGGAGATTTTAATAAACTCAAGGTAATGATAAGTAGGATCCAATAGCTGGAGAAACTAATTGGAAAAAGATTGGTGGGAATTCCTAAAGAAGGAAATAAGAAAAACATAATTACAAACAGTTCCAATGAGGGAAAAATGGAGGACAGCTAAATAAGTCAATCTGGCTACACAAAAAGCTTAGTGAAGATCTGAAAACAACAAAGAACAGATATAGGAAATGGAAAGAGGGTGAAGTTACCAAGGAAGAGCACAAAACAGCCTGGAACTGTGAAATGAGTGTCAGGAAAGCTAATACTCATAATGAGCTGAGGTTATCAAAGGATATTATGAACAGCAAAAATTATTTCTTTAGATATATTTATAATAAAATCAATAAGATTTTATTATAAATCTTATTCAAATATAATAAGATGCTAATCACAAAGAACATCTGTATTGCTCCCACTTTAATGACATCTTGAAAAGTATTAAAAACCCAGTTGTTCTCCCAGGCCTTAGGATAGGATGGTTGTGTAGCCCCTATAGTTTCTGGGCTTATGTGATATTCAGTTAATCTTCTGATCAGCTATGTTTTTTTATATATGTTGTTTTTTTCTTTTCTTTTCTTTTTAATTGTAAGCCACTCAGAGTCATTGAGGAGTCGAATGGCCTTGAAATCAAATATTTTTTAAAAAATCCAGAGCTACTCAATTCCTATGTACTCTCAGTTCTGTACCTAATAGATGTTGAAAAATCTCATGGCTTTAGGCTAAACTAGGAAGTCAAAAACACATTCTGGAAAAAAGCAGTGTCAAATGAAGTAACATTTACAGACATAAATAAAAGGATGTATCCATGAGTCATTGGGATTCAAGCTCAATTTAAAGGAGTCTTTACCTTCCCCACAAGAGAGTATGTGTTCTATCATGCAATTGTGAAGAGCAAGATGAAAGGGCAAAGTTGAAGCTTAAGACTAATATAAACATGGCCAGGGAATACCTTATTATTTTGAATAAGTTTAAATTTCCAGGGCCAGCTGAATTGCTTCCTAGGGTACTGGAGGGACTTCTTGGTGGTCTGGCTGAACTTTTAGGTGTTATCTTTGAAAAATCCTGGAGTACTGATAAAGTGACAGGTGACTGGAATGGAGGAAATGCCATCAACAAAAAGGGGGAACTGGAGAATCAAGGCAATTATAGACTAAGAAGTCTAGATTGATACATGGGAAGACCTTTAAAAAAGTGTAGCAATTACCAGACGCTTGCATGGATTTGTCAAGAATAAGTCTTGAAGACTAACCTTATGTCATTTTTTAACTGAGCATCTTAGATTGTGGGAATGTTGCAGTTGTTACATATCTTGATTTCAGCAAAGCATCTGACAAACAAGCCCTAGGAAATTCCATGAGCGAACATGTTGTGTTGGCTGGGGACATGTCCGTTAGATGAAACATGGCTGGCTCAAAAATCATACTAAAAATGCTCATCAAGTAACAAGTGTGGTACCACAAGGTTCCTATGCTCTTCAGTATTTTTATTACTGATTTAGGTGAGGAAGTGGAGAGAATGCTTATCGAATTGGTGACTGATGCTAAAGCAAGTGGGATAGCTAATACCTTAGAAGAGAGAAATACACTTCATAAGTTGGACTATAAATAACAGATTGAAATTTAACAAAGACAAACGCATAGTTTTTCATGTGATAATAGTGCTTGTGAAAAGATTCTGGAATATTGATGTGGTTGATTGCAAAGTGAATATGAATCAGCAGTGTGATGTGTATGGAAAAAACAGCAGACCAGCTGATGCCACATGTGTAGCCTTTCTTTATCTCTCAGGAGCAGACTGGAAATAATACTTGCTGTTTTGCTCTAGTCTGCTCCCTGGCTGCTAAATAGCAAATTTAAGCAACATAAAGTAACCTTCTCCAACCTGATGTCTTCTACATTTGTTAGGGCTACAGTTCCAACAGCCAAACTGGGAAAATTTTGGAGAAGACTGCTTTGGGAAGGTTGTATAGGGGGACAGAGTCTTAACCTCCAGAGATTCTTTTGACAGTTTCTTAGTTTCCAGGTGATTTTGGGGGGGGGGGGGGTATTTTTAATCAGATATTCTAACTGAATAGACACACAGGTTAGGTTCCTTCATGGTTATCATTCAGAATATTTATGAAATTTGGCATTCTTGTGAGCATTGGAAGTTTTCCCGTTTTATCAAGTATGTTGGGATCTTGGAGTTCCTTGAGCCTGGTTTTCTTCTTGCAAATGTTTCATTACCAAACTAGGTAACATCATTGGTGCGCTGACTGTGTTAATCTAGTTTGGTAATGAAACATTGCAAGAAAAAAACTAAGCTAGCAAACACCAAGATCCCAACATTTCAACCCTGAGGAACACACATTTTCCACTATTGCTTATCATGTGTATCTTACCATTTTGCTGTACATCACAATGATTGTATGCTTAGATCTGATAAATTGTGATAAAGGAATGGGAGATTATTGGAAGTTGTTAGAGATAATCCACTATTAACCTTAGTTTAATGAAGTGCAAATATGACTCAGTGGAATCTGATGTGGTAGCATGTCTTATATTGTTAAAATAACATTAAAAGGGCTTAGAAGATGAACTATTGGATGAAATAATGTGAGATCCTGGGTAGAAGCCAACATAATTTCTCCAAAAGATGCATCACAAAACCATTACAGATCAACTCAGATTTCTATGAGTGATTTGTAAGAACAACATGGTGATTGTATTAAGTCCTCAATTTACAAAGCATTCAAGCTCCTTGGCTCAGGAAGGCTTGTGCAGTAGTGTTCAGATTTATTGTTGTTCTAGGTGTGTGTACTCTGTACAGAAAAATAGAATTAAGGCAGATATAAGAATGTGGCAAGTTTTGAAAAGCATGGCTAAAAATGTATGTACTAAAAATTAAAAAAAGGAATGTTCAGCTCAGAAACAGTAGCCTAGCTGGCTGGCAGTTCCAAGTATTGGAATTCTGGCACATTTTGAAGGCAATAGCTTGGTGAAGGTATTAAAACTCCCTCGAGACAAACTCAGTGCTTGGTGACAATGTGGTCACCTTCATATAGTTTTCAAGATACAGGTAGTCCTCACCCCCCCTTCCCTGGTATCTATCAGCTATTACTGTTAAAAGTTGTCAGTTATTATATGCTGGTAACAGTGAGAATTATATTTCTGTTTCACATTTTCTTTTTAATGTTTTTATATCAAATCTATCAAACTATTAGGTAATCTTACTATAAAGCTTTAGCATAAATCTCTGTACTGTTATCTACAGAATTTAAAACTTTGTAATATGAATACTTTCTTAAATACTTTGCTGCAAATTTATGTTATAATTTGAAAATTAGAGGAAACACACATATGCAAAACCAACACTTCATTTCCTCTTTTTTCATTTTTAGAGAAAACTGCATAAAATAGACACGTGTCTGGCCCCAGTATGAGTCTCTGTTTTTCATGGAAACATGATAGACTGTCTGTCATATAGATGGCGCCTATCTGGAGTTCTTGAAAACTGGTTAGAGGGGGGATGTGCAGTTTAAAAATAAATTCAAATGAGTTCAACCAGTTCCACAATACAAACAGTGGCAGTATATCAGATGTTCATCTCCTGGGTTCTTTTATGTGTTGATATTATACCCACCAATGTTTTATTAATATTGCCATTCTCTGGAATTCTCATTTCTGAATGGTCTCCATCCTACAGTAATCAAATACTACTCAACTGTTATTGGATTTCTCTTTCTCTATCCTTCCCAATTCACAGCATGATGTATCTCAGACCCTGCTCAAAGCAACCCTGGACAGTGTGGTGGAGGAATGTGTCAGCTTCGTAGGAGTTGACATTAACATCTGCTCAGAAACATTACTAAGGTGAGCTTGAAGACTTTTACTCTTTCAGTTAGATAGTTTCAAATCACAGAATTTGTACAGGGGTTCTATATCTTTTGATTACTACCTTGGACACAAGTTTTTTATTCCTGTGCCTGCAACACTTGCTCTGTAAATGGAATCACCTTCCATGAGCAGAGCTAAAGTTAAGACTGTATCGAGACATAATGTCAAGCTTTTCTTTATTACTTAGCAATGAATGTACACCCCTCAATGCTCTCCCACTTCCTTGCACCAACAGCACAGCCAGATTAGAAATAGCCATCCATGGCTTGCTTCTGGCATAGCAATTTGTAAAATGCATTTCTTTATTACAAGGTTTATATCCTGTCCTCATTCACAAGATTTTGGGCAGCTGTCAGCCCAACTATGTAGACCAGACCAAGAAATCCAACCAAATATAATTTAAATATAAGCTCAAGTACAGATAAAATCAAATTTAAAACTACTTAAAAATAATGGCCCAAAGAGAAAGAATGCATGACAGAAAAGCACCATCTTTGCCACCTTGCAAGCTAGTAATGGGGGAAGGGGGCAGCATCCAGACCTTGGGAGTTAAACTATTTCAGAATGATGAAGCTGCCACCAAAAAGGTCTCTTCTGTGTACTTTGCTCAGATGATACAAGTAAGCTAGAAAGAAGCTGCTGTTTCCAAGGTGGTCAGCAGGGAGGTTTATTGAGGCAGAAGTTGCTTTGTGGAATCCACACTTATTTTCCTTCAGCAGGACTTGCTTCTTTGACTGCTTCGTTGTTTTCTCTTTGATTCATATTTCTACCAATTTTCCTGGAACAGACATTAAGCTAAGCAGCCTATAATCTGCCAAATCCCTTTGTTTTAAAACTGGTGTAACATTAGCTACCTTCCAGTCCTCTGAACCAATTTTTTTTTCTGGGGGTTCAACAATTTCACCTCTGAGGTTCTTTAAGAACTCTTGGGTGGATGCCGTCGGGATCTGGTGAGTCGTTACTGTGCAGTCTCTCAAAATGTCCTAGAATAACTTCTCTTGTTTCCTCAATTTGATTTATTTGTCTGAATTCCCTCCTGATAAAGTTAACACAGGCTCAGATAACTTTCCTATGCAATTTTATATCATATGCATATAATTCATTCAGAGTTTCTCTGCAATCTCTTGAATGTTCATTTCACAGCTATGTTGTCTGATGACCCAACCACTTCTGTGCCAGTTTTCTGCTTTGAATATATTGATAGAAGTTTTTGTTGTTTCCCTTAATGTGCTTTTGCCTTATAGTCCTCGAATTCCATTTTTGCATTATTATCACATTACTGTTTTTCTGTCAAAGTTGATGTTCCTTTTTGTTCTTGAATAAGATTTCCATTTCTTGAAGGAAGTTTTCTTAACTCCTATAGCTTCCTGGAAATTTCTAGAAAGCCATGCTGGTCTTTTTGTGGCTTTAATCTTTCTTACATTGTAGAATACATTCCAGTTGGGCATCAATCATTGTGGCTTTAAATTATTTCCAGGCATTATGAAGAGATTAGGCCCTCATTAGTTTTCCTTTCAGTCTGTTTTTCACCAATGCTCTGCATTTTTCAGTAGTTCCCTATTTTGTAGTCAAATATGACTCTGTTTGCTATTTCCCATTTTTATGTATGTTAAATGTAACAGCATTGTAGTCACTGTTTTCTATAGGTTCCATAACACTTCTGTCTCACCACATATCAGTGACTTATGATCAAATCACCTACAACTAAAAGCCCTCCACCCCCAGATTAAAATCTTCACTATTAGACTCCTCACCTAAGAACTGAATCTCCCTATAGCAATACCTCATCTCATAACAGTGTTATCTTTTCCCAACACTTCTGTTCTCCCTAATGGCAAGTAAGTTTTTATCTTGAGAGTAGGACAAAGTTATCACATCCCAAAAGATCTCTTCTACATACCAATCTGACTCTCTAACCATTTTCAGCTCAACCACCTTGGTTTCAAGGGAACTGACTTGTTTTGGAAGGTAATTCCAAATCTTTCATTATGCTTCTTAGACATATTGCAGGACTGAATGCTAACAGAGCTAAAAACATCATTGAATGGCGAGAGAAAAATGGACCATTTGTCAATCGGGAACAGCTTAAAGATGTCAAAGGACTGGGGCCAAAATCCTTTCAACAATGTGCTGGCTTTATCAGGATCAACCAGGAATATATCAGAACATTCTGCAGGTAATATAAAAAGGTGTGGGGCTGATCACTTATCTTCCACATGTAAGCAGAGATTTGATAAAAGAAAGATCCCAGCGGGCAATAAGTTAGAATCTTTGTCTTGAGAGTCTGCATTCAGGATAGAAAGTAATATGTAGTCTGCCATTTACTCAACCACAGCATAAGAGGTTTCATAGAATAGCAATGTGATGTAGGGAGTAGAGTCCCAGAGTCACATCTCAGCTCAGCTGTGAAGTTTATAACTCAGGTTTTAGATATTATCAACTCTTTTGCTAATGAAATAAATGAGGGAGACAAGGCAGTCTTTTCCCACTGCTTTTGCACTCCTCCCACCTCCCATCCATCCTCATCAACAGCCATATGGGAAGATTTGCTGAGTTGTTATATGTTGATACCATTTGTTTTGGATTTACAAAATAGTAAATGTTACTTATGAGTCACCTTGGAAGGATTTATATCCTAAAAGATGAGATATTGATCCATCTAACTCTAATAAATATTGCTTTCTTTGACAAAGAAACTGTAAAATGTAGTAAATAAAACTAAATCTGAGAGGGTGGAGTCACATCATAGAAAAACTTCCACAGAAATTCTAGCGGGAGTGGAAGGAGAGAATAAACAAAAACAGAGCCTCTTTCCTCTCTTCCTTTTCCACATTATCCCACCCACATGTTGCAGCCCTCAATAGTAGTAACTATCATAGACATTTTTGCATGTTACTATGTCTTACAATGCCATTTTGACTTTGGCCCAGCTACAGATACTGTCTGGCAAGTAAAGACTATATGTCATAATAAAATTTCTCATCATTTCCAAGGAAAGAAACGCCAAATGACAGTTCAATTAAATTTTAAGCAGAACAGAAATATAATAGCAATTTGATTGAACACACTCTGGAACTAAGCACAAGGGCTCATTTCAAAAGCTGAAGGTTGACCCAGCCTTAGATATAGAGATATCTTAAAAACACCTCCCTTCCCCCATATTAATACCTTTGTGCTTGCTGCACCAGCGAGCCTAAGATATCTTATGAAGCTGTACCTATCTTTGAGGGGCAGTTGGTATGGTCTACACAGAAGGAAAAAAAACATTGTAAGGCAGTGCAATGAATTCTGGCTCTCATCTTGATACATATGTTTTTAATATACAGAGTCATATCTTCCAATCTAAAACTGTTCTTGGACTTCAATGAAAAGCCATAAAAATTAAATAAAAATATAAGTTGATAATAGCTCTGTGCACGCACCACTTGTGGCTGTGTAATAGTAAGTTTATAAGTGCAGTTTTCTTTGGCATATAAAGTGGGATTATAAGATACAATGGCTGTGCACAATATAAGAAAATAATAAAACACTGATTCAACATATCAAGATTTTAAGCCAACAAACTCACCCACACAAAACAAGGAAAAAGAAAAGTTATCTCAGTTATCAAGAAGAAAGCAGTGGGATTCCCAGTTTGATGTCTGATGCTTTTATAGAAAACATATGAATCTGTTTTATAACAATTCTAACCATTGTCTATTAGCTTAATATTGGCTATACAGACCAGCAATGTTGTTTCAAGGTTTTTCTCAGGCTACTTGAGGTTGTCAGAAATTGAATCTGGTGCCCTCAAAATGCAAGCCATGTGTTCTACAATTGCACTATGCTTCATGAACTGAAGATGTTGTGGGAGGAACCAAAGCCTTTATGCACATTTACCCTATGCTCTGTGCTTGAAATATTGAGCCTATTTTTTAAAAAAAATTCTGCCCAGTTTCAAGTGAGATTGACACAAATACCAATATTAAATTAAAGCTCTTCAGGTCCACTGTATGCAGAATTTTTGAAGATTTGTTCATTGTAAAGCTCATGCTCATTTGTTAGCAATGTCTGCAGAATTTGTATATTGAGTTTGAGGTTTTATAGCTTTGCCCATTGGGCAGGAGTGAAAAAGATACATACGATGGTCACTAGTTTAATGATAACTACATCCTTTTCTCTTTTTGGACCTCAGTCAACAGAGTGAGCTTGCAGCTGGGGGCCATAAAGTAGCCACAAATGAGAAACAGTGTAAAAAGAAAACCAAAGCTGGAGCAAATGTCATTCAGCAGCCAAATCCTTTGGATCAAACATGCATTCACCCTGAATCATATAATATTGCAATGAGGTAAGCAATGAAAGAATGAATCTACAGTTAGATTTTTTAGCTTTTAATCTAGGAAGCAGTCATTTTTCCAGATAACAAAAACTCTTGGAAGCAGGGCTCTGAATATACTAATGCTGATGCTATAATGATGGTTAAATAAGTCCTAGATAGGCTTGTTCTCTTCCCTTTGTGCGACCTGGGCCTCAGTGTTCATACATGAGCCAGTCCATTGATTTGGTTAATTGAAGTATTTTCTGTTATCATAATTTTATAATTCTGGGGTGTGTGTGTGTGTGTGTGTGTGTGGGTATGTGATTTTTCTTTTTTTTTGCATTCATTACCTTATGCCAGTTCAAACATGCAATCTGATATCTGTTATGACTCAAGAGGTAGGCACAAGAAAAGTTTAAGATGAATTGTTTTGAAATTCAAATACTTCCATTTTCAGTTAATGAAAAGATAAATTAAAAATAATGTAACTAATTAAAAGATAAGAAATTGTATGAAATAGAGTGAATTGCCTATTAGCATTCTTTTTTTTTTTTCATTTTCAATTTTTTTCATTGGCTTCTGTTCAATAAACTGAAAAAAGCACACTAGTTTGTTTGGAGCTCACTCTTTTCACTTAAAAACAATGTTATCATTCCCAAACAAATTTCATTATAACAATATACTGGTAACTTTTACTCTTTTCCATATATTTTATAAAAATCAGTGTATCTTTTTAGTATACCAGAATAACATATAACGTGTCAATTGATAAAACATTTTGACAGAAAACCTGCTGTTTCATTTTTTTATTCCTCAAGAAATAAGTATAAAATTAGAAATATGGAAGTGTTACAAATAAAAAATGGATTGTACAGCTATGAAACATGGAGTGGAGTTGCAATATTTTTAGTATAATTCCTGACTCAGACACAGGTCATTTTAAGACAAATGCTATATATAACTTCTGTTATATTTCCTTCTCTTTCCATTTAGATGTTTATGTTTCTTTTGCAATGTATGCTTTTATGATGCTTGCAGTTACATCTATGGTTTGTTATAACCAATTCTGGGGGTTTAAACTATAGTGGTAATGCAATTTGATATTATTACATTTACTTGTGCTGAATCAAATATGTAATTCCTACAAGGGTATGGAAACTTCACAGGCTCGATTGACACCACATGGACTGCCCTCTGCAAGTCAGTCACCACTGCTGCAAGAATAACCCTAGGGACTATGAGACCGGGCAAGTGCAGCAGAAAGTATGGGAAAAGAAGGTGGCTTACAAGAACTGGTATGTGCAGAAGACCAGCGAAAACTGGCAAAAGTACATCACTGCAAGAAGAACAGCCAAGAAAGCTGTTGCAGAGGACAAAACCAATCCCTACTGGGACTTATATGAGCAACTGGACACAAAGAAAGGTGAGAAAAACATCTATTGACTAGCGAAAATGCATGCCATGGCGGCAAAAGACATTGAGCACTACGTGTGTGTTAAGGATAAAAATGGACGGCAACTGCAGGATAAATTCAAAATCCTGAAACACTGGCAGCGGCATTTTGACGAAATCTCTAATGTTGAATTTCCAGCCACCAACTCCTGATGGCATGGCTCATGCTGGCCCAGTCCTGCATATTGCCCCTGAAGAGGTTACCAAAGCTATCAGCGGCATAAAGAATTCGAAAGCACCTGGCCCAGACAATCTACCAGCAGATGTCTGAACGCTGAAAGAACTCTGCGGCACAGCAGCTGATTTGCTGACAAACCCCTTCAATGCCACTGTGGACTCTGGCCACACGCCTGCTGACTGGGCCACGAGTATCACAGTTCCCCTCTTCAAAAACAAAGGCGACCCAGCAGACTGGTCCAACTACTGACCAATCCACCTCCTGTCACATACAATGAAAATTTTTGAGCAGATCCTCAACCAGCACCTCCATGACATTGTTGAAATCAGTATTAACCAGTGCAGTTTTGTCAAAGGCTTGAGTACTCCTGACACCATTTCCGTGGCTCACATGCTCATGGAGAAGCATAGAGAAAGGAAGTCATTACACTTGGCTTTCCTTGACCTAGAAAAAGCTTTTGACCATGTTCTGCATTAACTGATATGGTACATGCTACATGACCATGGTGTGCCTGAGCTACTCATAAAATGGGTCCAGATGCTTTGTGATAATACCAGCAGCTGAATAAGTACACCACCGGCCTCTCCAACAGCTCTCCTGTGAAATTTGGCATGCACCAAGGCTCAGCACTGTCACCATTGCTGTTCATTCTTGTCATGGATACCATCACGTGAGACCTGCATCACAGTGCCCCCTTGCTGTACGCTGACAATGTCCTACTTGCAGCTACCACTAGGGAAGAACTGCAGCACTGTGTCCAGACATGGAACGATTATCTTAGCCAATTTGGTTTGTGCCTCAATATCAAGAAGACTGAGTATCTAGAGACTAGCCTGAGCACCTCCACCATTCAGGTCAGTGGTGAAGATCTAGTGAAGACAAACTCCTTCCATTACTTAGGAACCCATCTGCAAAGTGACAGCAGCATTAATGGGGAAGTGCACATGAGGGTGGAAAGAGATCACTGGAATGCTCTGCAATAGGCACATGCCAATTCACCTGAAATCAAAAGTGTACCGAATGATGATCTGCCCAGTATCACCGTATAGCACTGAGTGCTGGCCAACCACTTAAAGTGCTGTGTGCCCTTTACATGTCATGGAGATGCGCATGCTCCGCTGGTCATTAGGCATTTTCCTTCTTGACCACATCAGCAGTTATACAGTCTGGCAGCAGATGAGCATTGCACCGATAACAGAAGATGCAGGAAAAACAGCTACAGTGGTATGGCCACATTCTACAAGCAGCACCCCACACTGTCACCTGCTCCGCCTACCATTTTAACACCAATGGCAAATGCCCATGTGGAAGACCAAAGCAATGGTGACAGGTCACAATGCAGACATGAAAATCACCCAGTTGGACCTGATTGTTGTGTTTGATCATGGGAAATGATGCTCATCAATCCAAAAAGTAGACCCTGCACCTGCAGGAAAAACACTAAGGTGGTGGTGGTGGTGGTGGTGGTGGTGATGATGATGATGATATGTAAACTTCCTAAAATTTCATTGCTTTCAGTGGGAGGTATATTTTAAGACAGGGCTCCTGCAGTGTTAATCAGGTACTGATTATCACTGAAGCCTAATTTACCTATAGAAAAGGCAATGCTTTGCAAGCTCCTGTATTTCTACAGCTGCAGTTCAGTCCCAGGGAAAATATGTCTGGTTTAAGAAGATTCAGATGGGTGCTATGTGACCTCCCTTATTCATTCCAAAGCATCTTTTTTATTTTGAATATGAAATGCTATGCAGCTCTAAAACTGATAAACTGCTTTTCTTTTGGGTGAAAGTTTGTATAGAATTAGTAGTAACAGCAGCAAATTATTTATTTATTTATTTATTTATTTATTTATTTATGTTTCCAATAAATAAATAAACTATATTCCAATAAATAAATAAACTGTAGTAGCAGCAGTAGATTATTACAGTAGCAGCAGATTATTACTGTTATTATTACTTGCACCTATTTGGCAGGCTTTTTTTTTTTTTCCTGATAGCTGAATGACTGACAGCTTGGAAGCAAAATGGGATCTTCCAAAATTAAGATGATTAAATGCTCTGAGGTATAAACATTTATGAATAAAACAACCTTTATTGAAACATCAAAAATTACTTGATAAGAATAAATGACTTTATATAGTGCTGATTGCAGCTGAGTCTACAGAGAGAGGAGAATAAAATCTGAAGAGTAAAAGTGGAACAATTGGCTTCTTGTGGATTAGTCCCTCGTGGATGCAGCATAATCCTTAGCATGTTTACACAGAAGTAAAAGTATTTGAGTAAGGCATGGGAATTTTCAACTGATGCCAATTTCCTTCTAATGATTTCAGTAGAAATATTTTCATCAGGATTGCAGCAGTGAAATTAGGGTTAAATTCCCTTTCCATCCTATTCATTATCAGTTAATATTAGATGCAAAGGCACATTTAATGCCAGATGTCATCTTGCCTTCTGAGCAGGCATGCTTAGAATTACATAACATGTGTCCTTCAGGGATCAACTGTTGCAGCTTTTTCCATACACACTGTCATAGATATGTCATTTTAACTCTGTCAGAAAGGGTGGGGGAAGACTTTAACAGTTTATTGTATGCAGCATAATCCTCAGAGCATCTCCTTGTCAACACCCACTGTGTTTCAGACATGCCCCAAGTAGGTAGGAGCCAGAGAAATAACCAGCTAGAATCTATGGCATCTGGCAAGCAGGATATTCTTGGTTACTAGATTACCCCCCAAAACCTTCCAGTTATTTTCAGTTTATAAGGATTCAGACTAATGTAATAATGGATGTCAGTTGAACAGAAGGAAGCAATATTTATTTCTAAGAATCAAACCTATGCTTTATAATAGTTACCTGGTGTTTTTATAGCTACCATCTGAATAGTTTCTAAATTCCAAGTTGATGCCCCATATAGATGATCACACACACATTTAGAATTGCGTGTACTGTATCTGTTGGCCTATCCTCACACCTCATGCATTCAGCTCTGCTTTCCTTCACACATTGAGGGAATATTTTCTGAAGCAATAAGTTTTCTCTGTGTTGGTTTCCTGCACAGTTTCCAATTGTGATGGTGCAAGATCTGAATCCATTTTCAGGCATTGCTGGAATTGGATAATAATTACAAATGTCTCTTATACTGCAGTTGCTCATTCTCTAGTGCTGGGAATATGGCAGAAGTGAGAAGTGTAACAGAAAAGATGCAGAAGTTGTTCCCATCCCATGCAGTTCTAGTAATATTGGAGCAAAGGCTTGAGCAGAGTACCATTAATCCAGATTCAGGAGAGAAAATTCTATGGAAAATGTCAGGACAGCTGAATCTCGTGATTGGTCACTATAGACATGTGTAAAATAAATAAATACAGACAGTCTACTGAAGCTCAGTTAACAGCAGCTCCTTTCACATTCAAAAGCATATACAGTGGTACCTCAAGATACGAACGCCCCATCTTACGAAAATTTCAAGATACGACCAGCTCCGGCCACAAAAATTTACCTCAACATGCGAACTCCGCCTCAAGCTACGAACTGTATCCGTGGCCATTTGCCCTGCTGCCACGTGGTCGCAGCTTCCAAGAGGAAGTACTAATGAAATCTGAGCGTGCGGGGGGGGGGAAGCTCCCGCTCCCAGCTGTGCGCGCGGGAGCCTTTCTCAGATCTCATTAGCACTTCCTTTTTCTGCGCTAGGGCTGACTAAAGTGCGCCTGGGGAATTTCGTAGCCGTGCAACGCCGGCTGACACATTGAACCTTATGGGGACATGTGCTTCAGGATGCGACCAAATTCGGAGGGCGGATTAGCCGTATTTACATTGAACCTTATGGGGAAATTTGCTTCAGGATGCGACCAAATTCAGAGGGTGGAACGGATTAACCGTATTTACATTGAACCCTATGGGAAAATTTGCTTCAGGATGCGACCAATTCAACTTGCGATCAGAGTCACGGAACGGATTAAATTCGTATCTTGAGGTACCACTGTACTTAATGAATATAACAGCTAACAATCTGGGGATTCAGAATTGTTTCCAAAGATCCAATTAAAAAATGCAGACTCAGATGCAAACAGTGGTTAGTACACTTCTAACAAATGACAAATATGATTAATTTCTCTTCCAAATAAAGATATGTGTCATATATGTAATCACTCATAAAAGATACTGCAGACAACATAAAAAGATTATTAATTTTAAAAGTAGTAACGTTGAATAATTAGAGGTACACAAAATATTTGAAAGCACTATTATAATGACTGAGCCTCTTTATATTAAAATTAATAAATCTGAGCTTTTTATACTTAATTTTTATATTAAATCTTATATTTTCAAATTAACTAAAATTATTCCCAAGTGTTGATTTTTCTACCCAGTTTTAACATGTAGCATATTATCCTTAAAAATCCTGAAAAATACCTCAATAATATACAGGTAGCCCTCATTTAACAACCACTGGTTCTGCAACCATTCAAAGTTATGGTGGCGCTGAACAAGTGGTACTTACAACTGGTCCTCGAAGTTTGGGCCATCCCAGCACTCCCACAAGATCATGATCTGGGTGCTTGGCAACCAGCTCACACTTACGGCACTTGCAGTGTCCCACAGTCATGTGATTGCTATTTGTGACCTTCCCTGCCAGCTTCCCACAAGCAAAATTAATGGGGAAGCTGGCAGGGAAGGTCACAAGTTGCCCTGGTAAGTTGCTCACACTCTCCCCCACCCAGCAGCAGCCAGCCCCACTGCACTCACACCTCACTGGTCACGCTTTATGACTGCATTGATTTGTGATGGAAATTCTGGTCCCAATTACCATCATTAACCGAGGACTACCTGTAGATGATCACTTTCATTCTTTGTCTTCTACACAAATGTAATAGAATTTTGAATTCCACTGAAGCCTTGTTGAATTAATGGCATTTTAAATCTTGTTGAATTAATGACCCTTAATTAAAAAAAAAAACTCCACAAACCCTTTCAAGACAATGGCTTAAATCAGACTTAAGTTAAATGCTCATTAAAACAGGCTGATAGTAGATTATATTATTATGAGCTCAGATTGCAAATCTGGTTTATCAGTTTTACTTCCCGAAGATTTAGAGCATTTATATTTTAAGGGATGTTTGTGTATGTGTGTTTTTGTATATTACTTGGCTTAAAAGGCCATTAATACCTTTTCTTCCCTTCTGCTCACAGCTTTCCCCATTTATATAGCCATCAACTATATAAATATGATTGATAGATAGATAGATAGATAGATAGATAGATAGATAGATAGATAGATAGGCAGGCAGGCAGGCAGGCAGGCAGGCAGGCTGTCTGTCTGTCTGTCTGTCTGTCTACATGGAGGGCATCAGGTTGGCAAAGGCTGTCCTAAAGAGTAGGTTGAATCAAAGAGAATGTGCCAGAGTCATATTCTCCATGTCATATTCTAGAATACTCTGCACAGCTCTTCATCCTACTGTGACTATTCTATGACCACAGCAATAATATAGGTTCTTTGCTTGTCTATCTCTATTTCCTTCCTTGTCTTCTGCAGCCTTTCTTGCCTTGAATCATAAATTGTAACCCTCTTGGGATAGGGCCTATCTTCCTTTACTTCTTAAGGCTAGGGCAGTATGCATGTTAACTGTCCAATATAAACAGTAGTAATAGCAACAAAATAAGGCTTGTTATAAGGCTTATATTTCTTAAATCCTTGCAGGAAGCACCTGGTTTCGTTGGTACTGGCTTTCCAGAGTTTCAGCAGAGGAGCCCTAGATACGTTTTTCCCACTTAAATAGTATTGTTAAAAGAAGTGAATCCCTCTCTATTTCATGACTAGCTAGTGATACTAACTTTTATTTGCTATCAGTGCATTGAAATAAGATGTAACCTATCTTAGCATCTTTATTACTGTAATAGGCAACATCTAGTACTGCACAATTGAAAGTTAGATCGCAAAAGACTATTCCCGTCTGCCTATCTTGCCTCCTACATCCAACAAAAGAGTTGAAAAGCTAGGTACAGTTAGAGGCAGATATAACCTATACTTGGGCAGAAAAGCACCCTTACCTATATCAGATTTGGGCTGCTTTCATTGCAGACCCAAACACTAAATCCCAAGCCTCCTGTGGAGACAGTCTGGCACTCAAGAAATGCCTTTCTAAGAGCATGAGTTATATGAAGGAGGAAAAGTAGGAAGGATTCCATTCCATACATTATCTAGAGAACAATCAGAAATGCATTCATATAGTATGGGATATAACAGAAGGATTTTGCATTTTTACTATTTAATTGTAGCTAGTTACAATTAGTTATTCTTTGGAATAGATCAATTGCACCTTTTGCATTGTTTTAGACATAGGTTCCATCACATTGTTTAAACCAAGGAAATTTCAAAAGTATGTCTTAAACTAGCCTCTTTCATTCTGCTTAGCAGTCAGTATTTATCAACATATTTGGAGCATCTGTGATAGTAATTGCATTCAGATGTCTAGACTACAAGAATAATTAGCGTGTTTGCTATATCAAACATGGTCATTGTTGGCAGATCTTTAACCTACAGAAACTTTAGAAATCTTTAACCTATTGAAACTTCTCTGGAAATGGCAATTTTCATTCATCCCAATGGATGTTCAAGCTTATTCATTTTCTTTAAAAAATTGTAACTTGAATTGACATTTCCTTTTATTATTTAAGCCGCAACAAATTCACCTAGAATTTATTTATTTATTTATTTATTTATTTATTTATTTATTTATTTATTATTAAATTTATATGCCGCCCATCTCCCCCAGAGGGTGACTCTGGGCGGCTTACAACTAAAAGCCAAGACAATAAAAACAATAAAAATATAAATATCCCCCAATTAAAATCACAAATAACAAATCTATAAAAGCAGTAATTGGATAAATTTAGCTTTCTATTAAAAAGACAAGAGAATTGCAGCCGGGGAGAATCAGTAAGTCTAGAGAAAAAGAGCTGGGAATCTTTTCCCTGGGCTGAGGGTGGAGAAACGCACTCACCACTGTTCACCCCATTCAGCTGTGTGGGTAATATAATGAATTATGAAAATAAATATCAACAGATAGATATTTTGGGTGAATGCCCAAAATGTGATGAATGCTGACATTTGCATGAGAATATTGACACTCTCAAGTAAAGTTTATAAAGTTGCAGTTCTGTAATAACTTACTTAAAATAAACACTAGCACTGTTATGTGTCTAGTATTACATTCCTAAGAATTAACTTCTGCACCTACCTATTGAGAAGTAAGCTCCATTTGATTCAGTAGGGCTTACTTCCACATAATAGCACGCAGAATTGCAGGCTAAGTATCTAAAACCTCCAAGATGCATTGATGAATATTAAATATACTTAATTGTGAATGTCAGCCAAAAAAAAAAAAAAAAGGTGAAAATACATTTCAAGTATTTTCTCCATTATTTGCATTTACATGTGGATTGTCAGTATTAACAGAATTAGGATATTCATTGAGAGTTTGATAAAAAGTTTACTGTTTAACTTCTAGCACTCATCTTTTAATTTGTATTTCAACATTTGACATATGTTTTCACAAGCTTTCAATACATATTTGTGTAGTGTATCTTAAATTTTAAAAACGTACATGTGTGCATTTTATATTGATTAGTGTGAACAATAAATTATTAAATGTAATTTATCGTTGGCAAGCACCTACAAATAAAAATGTCATGTGAAAGAGGAGAGAGAGTTATTTATCATAATTCCTATCATTTGCTTTCAAAATACAGCAAACTTGAAGCTCTCCATTAGCGTTCTTATGTCTGCTTCAGTATACCAATCGTTCCACCCAACAACAACAACAACAAAATGAAGGCAGAGAGAAGTAGTAGCTTATGGCATTTTTCTTCCTTTCTTATAGCATACCATTATATAGCATAACATAACAATACTATATCATTCTTCCATTTTCTGTGACCTTGGTGTAACTGCAGATGTTTTTCTACACCCAAAAGCATTTGCTTTGTTCTTAGCAATGACATTTAAAAATAGAGGAGGTCAATATGCATTACCGCTGAGATGGAGTTTAGTGTTTAATATTGATTTCTCTTCCAAGTGCCTTCCAAGCCTGTTTATTTGAAGAAGAAAAAATCTATGAAATATGTAACCAGATGGAAAGGAAAGGAAAGGAAAGGAAAGGAAAGGAAAGGAAAGGAAAGGAAAGGAAAGGAAAGGAAAGGAAAGGAAAGGAAAGGAAAGGTCTGCATTTGCTAAGAATACAGTTGACATAGGAATGACTGTTTTCCCTAAATCAAACATGGCTCTAAAAGTGAACAAGTGGAATTGTTTCTTTGAATACAGATTTATAAGGTTGACTTTATTAATTCTGAGTTTGACTGCATATTTTTAAAATAGTGGCGGAAATCTAATTAATAGCAAGCTGCTCAGAAAGAAAATGTATGTATTCATACAAATATTCTATTTAATTTCAGAGCATTCTCTCAAAGCTGGAGTTGTATACAACACCTGGAATGAAGACCAAATTACTGGGGTTGATTTCAGCAAGATCCAGTCCTCTTCCTACTTTATACAGTAGATGGTATAGGATCTGTGCACACAGCAAAATCTTGTGCTGCTGTGGTGAAATTTAATAGAAAGGGAAATCCTGCTGGCCATTCTCAACAAACCTTCACACTCCTTCTCAGATAGGCAGATTGGTCAGAAACAACCAGGGAACTTCCCCCAACATTTTTAGGTTCCTGCAATAAATTGGAATTTTGCCATGGAAAGATATCAACACATAACAAGGAAAGAGGCCCTAAAGCAAATATAATTTGCCATTAAACTAAGTAGAAATAAACATTGTTAGGTAATGAAAGGCCTAGGTTTCCGAAAATTGAGGAGTTCCTTAAGACAATACTAACAGTTAATTCAGGTAATGTAAACTATATTGCTAAAGTTCTCCAGCTCAGTGCTCATAGTGTAGAAATGCAGTATTTGAAGGTCCATTTGCAGCTATAAGAATTTACCTGTTTATGTCCCTGCCAATAAGATCTCTCAGGCTGGAAAGTAAAAGGGGGCTTTTCCACAATTGTCTGACCTTATGGATTGTTCCATTTTAGGTATACCTGTTTTACCTGCTATATTAAAATTGGTCTAAAATCTGAATGATGCAATCTATAGATGTTGATTTATACTATATTACACTTTTTATGTTTGTAATTATTGTTTGAGGTACTTTCCTTTTTTATTTATATTGGAATTAGATTTTAATGCTTTAGTCTTAGTTAAATGTAGATATATGCGCATTGACAGATTTTGTGCTGTTAAAGATGTTTGACCAGAATCTAGAAAATCTAGATTCAAGTCCATCCTCACCAGTGGAAGTTCACTGGGTGACCTTGGCAGAGTCATTCTCTCTCAGCCCAACCTCTCCCATATCATAGAACTGGAAGGGGCCATAGAGGTCATAAAGTCCATTCCCTCAGATCAGGGTTCCTCAACCTTGGCAACTTTAAGACAGGTGGACTTCAACTGCCAGAATTCCCCAGCCAGCAAGGGTGGCTGGGGAATTCTGGAGGTTAAAGTCTACCTGTCTTAAAGTTGCCAGGGTTGAGGAACCCTGCCTCAGATGGTGAGGCTAGCCAAGTAAGTCTGTGAAATTGATCCCCTTGCCTTGTACCAGTTAACCTAGCTACCATGTTTTGCACCAGATTCAATCTGATATTCCCAGCTGGAGGTGACAGAGCTGACAACTAGTACACTAACCTTAATTGTTGGAAAACTCTCTTTGTTACTACCTGCCAATCCAGTGATCCCTGGGGATCATGGAGAACTACAGGCCTGCAGTGTTACTTTATGGAGTGTAATTTTGTCCAAAACATTCCTACAGTCTGTTAGTCATCTACCAAAGTGACCAAAGCAAACTATACGCTGTCTGAAAGCCTGAATTTAAACAATATTTGGGAAAGATTATTAAAGTTGACAATACATGTTTTAAATAATAGTTATTTAAATAATAACTTGCTATCCATTAAAAAAAATCTGTCCAAAGCTCTGGCAAGGTTTCTAACAGGAGTTTGAATTGTGGTGGTGTTATTTACATACCACTCTTCAAATATATTTTTCCGGAGTAGCTTTGCAGTAACAAATAGAACTACAGCAATAAAACAGCAATCATGACCACACAGATTTGAAAGGAAAAGCAAAACTGCTTTATGGTTATGGTTTTTATAATGTATTAGTTATTTTTGCTTTTGGTTTAGTAGAAAGGCATTGTTCACTTTTAAATAACTATTTTATCATCATATCCTCTTATATTTTTACATCAAAATGGAAATAGCCTCAAATTTTAAATATATCTTGACTTAGTTCTCAAAACAACTCATTAAAATGTGCTAATCTCAGTAAAAATTTATACTCTTCATCTCAATATTTTAATGTTTTAATTGATTAGTGTAGTTGTTAAATAGATTAAAATTTGTTAACTCTAATTCAGATAGTTCTGAGGCTCAAAGTACAAGTAGTCTTCATTTAGCAACCACAATTAGGATTGGCAACTTGGTCATTAAGTGAAGCAGTCGCTAAGTGAGACCAGGACTGTGCTTACAAACTTACTTCAGTTTTCCTTTACTTTACAGACCTGCAAAGATCATAAATGTGGGCATTGGTCGCAAAGTTATTTTTTCATCACCATCATAACTGCAAATGGTTGCTAAACGAGGACTACCTGAAATTACTGACGGACCAAAATGCCTTAATGTCTATATGTTATTAATTATTCATATGCCTGAATCTCTTTTGCAGTATTTTTGTGCATCTCCCTCTAATCCACATGACTGTAATTGTGTATAACAGATGGCCTGTTTTTATTAAATTAATGCACAGCTGTGGTGATGCATGTGTGAATATATATAATCAAGTATGCATTTCCAACCATAATAAGGTTGCATTTTCAATCTTGGTATAAAAAAATCCCAGTTTGTGAATAAGACAAAGTTTTAGAAGCTTCTTTCAGTAAATACATATTATTTAGACTAGCATTCCTGAACCTCTGCAGTCTTTAAGGTATGCCTGTCAACTCCCAGAATTCTTACAATATCACACTGATTGAGATTTCCGATCATTGATGTCCACCTATGTGAGGAGGACCAAATTTGAGAAAGTCTGATTTAGATAGTTCAGTTAGGAGAGTGTCAGTTTGCTGATTTAGGCAATTAGGTTATGAAAATGTCAGCTCATAGGATGCTTCACATTACATCTGCCAAGTTAATCAAAGCTTAGACATTGTTTGTCTGCACTAGTGTGTCAATGTCCATCTATCTACATTAAAATTCAGCCATTCCCTGTCAGAGACATTGGGCCAGTGAACATTCCTTAGCAAATTTCTACCAATTTTATGGTATGGCTAAATAAATAAGGGTTTGGGTTTTGTTTTGACGTTGTTGTTGTTGTTTTTTGAACTGGAGCTGTATTTTTTGAAAAACATACTATTAATCTCACAAGGTCTCAGGGTTATGTCTGGTCATACAGTGAGGTCACTGAGAGGCATTTGGACTTCTTTCTTTTTTTTTTTTCTTAGAGTATAGGAAGTGTTAAAAGTTCTCAGTAGTTAAGCACTATGGAAAAAGAATTACGTTAAGGATTGTACCTCAGGAAGGGCAGCCAAAAACCACATCAAAACCAGAAGGATACTGCTGAACCTTGGGGAGCTCTGAAGGTCGCAGATTGGAAGCTGGGGAGCAACATTTGCCTAATCCTGATTTACAGTATTAAGGAGACCAAAATACAAAAGGCATCTTTACATTTCCTATGGCATTACTTCTGAATTAGCAACTGGGCAATGCAGAAGGAATACCTTTTTGCCCATGTCATTCCAGAATTGAAAATGTCCTTATTAACTCTTGCCTCTGAATTTAAATCTGCTTTTCTGTTTTTAAGGCTACCTATTCCACCTTGGCTAATCGAGTTAAGAAAGACTTATTCATTTGGGAACTTATATGCAAAGGCACATACACTAAACTTCAGGCTGTAATGCAGAGAAATTGTTTACTGCATGTTTCTTCAATGTCAGTGACAATTCATCTGGCTAATTCTTGCTACTTTGTAGATGACACAGCTAATATTCAGAGGGACAGAAATAAATTTCAGAGTGATCTTGATAGGTTAGAGAAGTGGACTGAAAATAGGAAATGGAATTTAATAGTGATAAATGTGTTTTTCATTTTGGAAAAAGAAATCAAATGCCTTGAGAAATGACAACTGAGGGGGACATAATAGCAGTTTTCAGGTAACTGAAGAGGTGTCACATTTAAGAAGTGCAAGACCTTTTGTGGTTGTTGCTGCTGTCCCAAAGTACAGGACACAGATTAATGGATTTCAGTTACAGAAAGGCAGATTTGAATCAATGTTACAGCAACTTCCTAACAGTAAGAACCTTTCAGCAGTGGAATCACCTGCCAAGGGAGGTGATGAACTCCCTTCACTGGATGTGTTCAAGCTGAAGTAGAACAGCCATCTTCCAGGATAGTGCAGAGTTCCAACTCAAAAATATAGTCTCTGCTGCAGGCATTTGTTCCTAGGGCCAACTAATCATTCATGAGGTCACAATGTGATTTTGAGAGGGACGAAGTTGCTTACCACTCCTTGCATGTTGAGATCCACACACAAAGGTATCACCCAAACTTTTCCCAAATAATTAATTTTGCATTGGAAAGGTTGCCTAACATTTGCAAGAGACAAATGCTAGGGAATATACAGGAGTTGGAGCCGTGTAGGTACAAATACATAGTATAAACAAGGAGAGCAGGAGAAGCCAGCTATCATTTCTTCTTTCTCACTGAGAGCGAAACCTTTAGAAATATGTGGAGTGGAGTTCTCGGATAGAGAGCCACTTGGGCTCTAACCGTTTCTCTAGCATCCTCCTTCTCAGCAAGACAGAAGCTACAGTGGCAGCTTTTTCCCCTCTTCTGCCTCATTGCACTTACCCTTTGCAGTGGAGGGCAGTGGCAGAGGGTAAGCTAGCACTGTCTTATTCTGCTCCCCTTTTAATGGGAGAAGACTATTGCATAATTTCACACCTGAGGAGGGCTAAAGATTCTGTGCGTACCTTGGAATGAAAGCCACTGAATCTATAGGACAGGGTGTGCATCCATTGATTTATATTTGCCGAGCCTAGCTTAAGCACAGGTTAAACTTTCTTCAGCTTCTCTCTTGCCATTCCTTTCCTGCTTATGCTTTCCTTTGTCACTTTTCATCCCAATTAGTACCCCTTCTCTTCTTTCTCCTCCTTCCCAAAGGAGGTACCCCTCCCTTACCCCATCCCCTCTCACTGTTTTTTTCTTCAGACTGTTTCTGCTGGAGGATGTATGAGTGTACTGTCGTTATGTGCACGTGTGAGATAGAGAACCATTTTTGTGTCCATAAGGAGATGAAGGATTGATCTAATTTTCAAAATGCGATGCTTTCTTTTGCAAGTGTTTAACTTTAATCAGTACTTATTCAAATCATTTTAATTGGATTTTTTATCCTGGTGTTGCCATTTTTGGAGTGTGTCTAAATGTAAAGTTTTATGGAATTATGTCACATGGCCATATTTATTGGTGGGAGAGCTTTTGGGATTGGCTTCAGCAGGTCTTTCTTCCTTTCGGATAAACACAGTAGAATCTCTGGGCTTGTAGTCCCAGAATGCCAAGATTTCCCTGTCCTACATAGCCACATTATTGCCTCCTCTGTTCACTCAATGATAAGCCAAAAGAGAGATTTAGACTAAGCATCTAAAGTACATTTTCAGGAATATATAGGATTTTTTTCTATTAAAGTTGCAGATAATGTTATTTAAATAAATAAGGACCAAGACATTCCTAATATCTAGCTCATTAATCCACTCCATTTAAATGTCAGGAGATGCTCAGGAACAGATTTACAAGAGCAGTACAGTGATATATAGTATAATTTTATTGACTAGTACAAAATACTGTCCTTGTAGAAATGTTAACTTTTCTGCCTAGAACATTAAACAATAACATTAAAAATTCCCTAGTTTTTTGACATACCTTGCTGTCATTATTATATTGTTCATTTTCTAATGCTGTGCAGAACTTTCTCACTTCCTTTTAATTCCTTCCATTTGTGAAGTATGAGGGTAGATTAAAGGAAACAAGGCAAATTTTGAGTGGGAGAGGATTTCTTCTGAAATCTTTAGTGGGAGAGGACAAGAGGGCACCTGCCTTATTTTCTTTCGCATAGGAGAATAAAAGCTTCCATCGGCTTGCAAAGGCTTCTTGGTTTTCTTCAGAGATTTACCAGTTGACAGGGCAGTGTTGCCTGGCAAATCCCAGAAGGGCACCTGAAAGATGAAGACAGTTCTCACAATTGACATGAAAATATGAAGTCTTTTTTTAGAAAAATAAAAAGTAACCCTTCCCAGCATCTCCAGCAAAGTAAGGCAGCTGCCTGTCCCCCCCCCCCCCCAAGGTATTTTATTGTCTGCAAAAAAGGTGGGAAAAAAATCATTCCTTCATAGAATTTACAAAATTTGGGCAGGATTTGGCCTAGCAATAGTGCTTTCTAGCTCCTCATGTTATATTAAACATATGTTCAAATAGGAAAGGAACCACAACTGTGTATTAATTAGTATTCCATTTTTTAAAAAGTGATGCATCCGTGTGTTAACATGTGCTTGAATTGCTAATTTTGCATAGCAAAGTTATACGTTTTGTAGGGTTGTGCAGTGCTTCTGATTTGATGCCAAAAGAAATCTTTGGGCTTATGAGCACAAAGGGATACAGTTGTAAGGCACGCTGGCAACTTTTAAAAGCAGCTATGACTCCCAGGATTTCAGCTGTGTGATCCCAGGAAAAGGCACAGTCCGTTTAAAGAGCTGCAAAGAGGTGCTAAATTCACAGCCCTCCCTTACGTGCTCCGAAGCACCTTTCTGGAACTGAATCCAAAGTGCTTCACATCCCTGGTATGTAGTTCACGACCAGATCCAGAAAGTGGTTGGCTGTTCCTAGTACCAGATTGTCAGAAGCTACTGGGAGCAAAACTCTGCTACCTCAGTGATGAGGTAGTAGAACTGTAGTTGGGAACACGTTCTTGGCAATAAAATCATGACGCCTACGTTTTGCTCAGATTTGATTCAGACCCACCAAGCAAATTAATTTAGCAGATGTCAGCACTACCTGCAGTTGTTTCATGGTCAGAAATCTGCTTATGTGCACTCCTCCAATTCCCATGATGGCAAGCAATTCTTCTGTATTCTCTCAAGATACATACTTCACTCTCCTTTCCCCTTCATAATTAAGAGGTCCAGATTATTCAGTACAAACTTGTTCTTAGGGACCTCTGAACTAGCCATCCATGCTGTTATGGCCCGTTGCAAACTTTATGGCTGTCAGTTTAGGATTGTTGCCAGTAATGAGATTATGTACACGGATGGTTTGATGTTATGATCGTAAGAAACACTTTGCTGGATCAGCAAAAGACCTGTCTTGTCCAGCATTTTGTTCCCACAGTCACCAGCCACATGCTATGAGATGGCCACGAAGAGGACAGGAGTACAATAGCACCCTATAATTTTGTTCCTCAGAATTGATAACTAGAAACATTGTTTCTAACTCTAGGTAATATGTAGCCCTCATGAGTAGTAACCACTGAATTTATCTTACCCTTTCTTAAGCAATTACATAATCTAAACTAGGCATGCTATCCAACTTTATTAGATGGGGACTTTGTTAAAAGAGAAGCTTTAAGAGATATGAGTGGGGAGAGAGAGAGAGAGAGAGAGAGAAGTGTTCTTTTGTGCTGTCTATTTAAGCTTTTCCTCCATATACTGTAGGCTTGAAAAACTTTTCTTCTTTTAATTTTTTTTTTTTTTTAGAGTGGTCTAGTGATTCCAAAGTAATAATATTTTCTACTAACTTATCCCGGTTTTATTTTACATATAAGGTTTTTAACACTTATTGGAGAAAGTCACTGCAATATAGGAAAGTCAGAAATGCAGCAGAAAGTGAACGCAATAATTGAAAGAGAAGGGATGGATGGAATAACAAAAAGATTGAATACAACAGAACAAACGCTGCAAATAATCATTGATGGGTTGACTCAACCAGAAAGTTTTGACATTCGGAAAGGTAAGAAGTTTGAAGATATTGTTCTTTTGCTTATGATATGTCCGTTTTTGTTTATCATTTTAGTGGCATTAGTTGGACAGGTATGTGCATTCTCTTTAAGTTGTCTAGGAGCAGAAAAGTATTGGATTACTTTGTGAAGTTGGTACCAAGAATTAGTTTTATCTTTAAGAAATGTGATCCCTGATTCTAAATCATGATACTTCAAAACCATAGGAGGTTGGTCCTGGTTAAGTTTCTGATCCCGAACTGTCTGTGTTTGCTCTACTGCTCCACCCGACTTTGAAAATGGGTTGTAAATCTTTCCCTTTATTCCTGCCTGAGTAATGTGGAAAACTTGAATCTAGCATTGTGTTTTGTGAGGATCATGTGTCCTGAAGATTAGGTGAACCAGAGAACATCTTTTAGGCTTAGATCTTTGTTGCAAGCCATGTTTATTTGTTTAAAATGGCATTACCCTAAATTTCTCTAAAAGTCACTGAGACTTTTATAATGGTAAAATGGTAAAAGAATGGTAAAAATTGTTTCAAAAATGCAGTGAAGCTGGTGGGAAGTGATTTATAGAGCCTTCCCCACCCCACCTGGTTGCCAGGATGTATATATGTATTTATTTGAATCATATAGCTTCTCTAGCCAATGCACAACTGAGGCAGCACACATTATCAATATTTTTATTTATTTATTTTAAAATTTTTAAGCTACTCAATAGCCAAAGTTCTCTGGGCAGATTACAATAAAACACACTAAAAATACAATCTGAGTAAAAACATATAAAATCAAATAATCCCCCCCCCCCCCCCCCAAATTTGGTCTAGTGGTTAAGACACCAGGCTGGAATCCAGGAGACTGTGAGTTCTAGTCCCACCTTAGGCGTGAAAGCCGGCTGGGTGACTTTGGGCCAGTCACTCTCTCTCAGTCCACCTCACCTCACAGGGTTGTTGTTGCGGGGAAAATAGGAGGAGGAAGGAGTATTGGGTATGTTTGCCGCCTTGAGTTATTTATAAAAATAATAAAGGCAGGATAAAAAAAATCTAAGACCAAAACAGAAATACCATATAAAGTAGGCAGCAGCACAGAAATCATTCATAAACTAAAGCAATATGAATTAAAAGCTAATTTAAAAGCTTGGGGAAATAGGAATGTCTTCATATGGCATCAAAATGATGCTAATGTGGGTGCCAGTTGAGCCTCTCTGGGGAGGGAATTCCATAAACGGGATGGCACCACAGAAAAAGCTCTCCTCCTTTAGTAGCCACTTCACCTACTTTAGTGAGGGGACCTGGAGAAGGGCATCATTAGATGAGCTTAAAGTCCAGATGAATACATATGGGAGAAGATATTACTTCAGGTAACCTGGTCCTAAGCTGTTTAAGGCTTTAAAAATCAAAGCACTTTGAAGTGGGTCTGGAAGCAGACTGGCAACCAACGTAGATGGGGAACAACTGGCATAATCTGTTCGTATCAGCTAGTCCCAGGGAGCAGCCTAGATGCTCTATTTTGAACTAAGTTTGATAAGTTTCCATATTGTTTTCAGAGGCAGCCCCATGTTCAATCATTGCAATTATTGAGTAACAAAAGCTGCTGAGAGGTCTAGGAGGACCAAGAGAATCATGCTTCCCATCTTTTTCCCAGCACTGGTCATCCCACAAGGCAACCAAGGTAGTTTCCGATTGATAGCCAGGCCTGAAATGGTTTAAGCAACAGGGCCCAAAGCATGCCTATCCCTCTGAACTTTAAAGAGATTTTTTTTTAATCTCTGTTGCATTGTTTGGAAACCTTGGGAGTTGTCAAAACCTCTGGAGGACACTCAGCTGGAGAAGGTTAAGATACAGAATAGTTAAATCCATTTATTTGCAGCCCATATTACTATCACCCATAAGCTTATTCTCTTCCTTTTCTGCATTAATGTAGGGATTTGTAGTGGGTTTTTTTAACAATTTCCCATTTTAAAAAATCACATTTAAATATATATTTCTAAAATACCTCTCCCAAGATATGAATTTATATTATATTAAATATATTTTATCTCTAAATATGCATCTTAAAATAGTGTTTTGGTGCACTATTATTTAACCACTAAAATGTTTTGTAAGTGTGGAAGCCAGTGATTCTCAGACATTATTTCAGGTCAGTTCATATCCAAATTCCTCAAACATCCCTAGTGAAGTGTTGACTGTCTTTAATAGACTCAAAAATCTTTCAGGATCAGATTAGCATTGACAATAGGATGCAGTGAAATGGACCATACCTTTAGTTAAATTGCACTGGAATTAGGAGCAGCTGTAGGCTCAGAACAGGTTTTTGCAGTGTTGCTCTCAACTGCAACATGGATTATGGTAGTAACAGTTGCCACAGGAAGTCATACAAACACACTGCATCAGGCTGTGAAGCTTGACAGGAACTCAACAAATAAAATAAAAATAATTCTGACATCCTACAGGCAATGGCTAACTAAATGTATTTTGAAAACAGTGGTAGAAAATAAAGTACACACTCTTTCAGAGTGGGAGAGTTCACAAGATGAGTAAAGCTCATGTTTCCATGCCTTTTTTCTAGCACAGCAGCAAGGGGTATGGAAGTTTTTCTTTCATTTTTTAGAACCCATTGCCATACCATTCAACTATTGCTTGAAACAAGCAAACATCAATCTATAGGTTATGATACTTGTTTAAACAATCTATATTTCATATTAACTGTAGTTCAAATGACATTGTTAATGAAACGTGGAAGCAAAAGTTTTTGAACCCACAGCAGAGAAGCCAGAGCATATATATCTTAGTTTCACCCTAGTTTGTATTTGTCATGCTAATTTATGAGCCAGTCCAGCTTTCTCTAACCTGGTGACTTCTACATGTATCACATTACAACCCCCATATTTGGCCAGCCTAGTACAACAATTGACAGTGCTGGTTTGGAGATGGTGGGAATTATAGTCTAATATATCTGGAGGCTGTGTGTTCCTTAGCTTGCTTCCTGTATAATCAAATGTTAATTTACACATTTAAAAATGACATACTTTGGGGCAAACTATTGCATAATTAAAAATTATGCTAGGCTAGGGAAAGGTTGGTTTAGCCTAATCCTGCAATGATAACTATATTTCATCTCCTCTACCCAACCACCAATAAACACAAGAATACTCCAGATAAATCTGTAAAAGGCCTTATTCTTGGCTACCTGTTAGAACTTATAGACCTGGTTCCACATGCTAAGCCATGGGTTGTTTTTTTTTAATTAATCCCAATAAATTTCAGATCATTCTAAGACATAATATGGTTTGTTTGATCATGGCTTAAAACATTTTGGGAACCAGTCATAAACTGTTACTTGTGACACAAATAAAAAACATACCAGTTTATATTTGAAAATGTGCAATAATCTGTTTAGGTGAACATAATAAATTATTTTTGAGCTGCCAGCATCAGTGAAAAGAAATAATAAAAGTAATAGATGGTAACAATATATGGTTGTGCAGCAAAATTTGTAATTATGCAATTGTTGTTGTTGTTGTTGTTGTTTAGTCGTTAAGTCGTGTCCGACTCTTCGTGACCCCATGAACCATATTGCGCCAGGCCTTCCTATCTTTCACTGCCTCCCTGAGTTTGCTCAATTTCATGCTCATTGCTTCAGTGATGCTATCTAGCCATCTCATCCTCTGCCGTCCTCTTCTCCTTTTGCCTTCCATCTTTCCCAGCATCAGGGTCTTTTCCAAAGAGTCCTCTCTTCGCATTAGGTGACCAAAGTATCTGAGCTTGAGCTTCATTATCAATCCTTCCAATGAGCAATCAGAGTTGATTTCCTTTAAGATTGACTGGTTTGACCTCCTAGCAGTCCAGGGGACTCTTAAGAGTCTTCTCCAGCACCACAGTTCAAAGGCATCAATTCTTTGGCGTTCAGCCTTCTTTATGGTCCAGCTCTCACAGCCATACATTACTACTGGAAAAACCATAGCTTTGACTATGCGGATCTTTGTCAGCAAGGTGACGTCTCTGCTTTTTAATATGCTATCTAGGTTTGCCATAGCTTTCCTCCCAAGGAGCAAGCGTCTTTTAATTTCATGGCTGCAGTCTCCATCTGCGGTGATCTTGGAGCCCAAATAAATGAAGTCTGTTACTGCTTCCATTTCTACCCCTTCTATTTGCCAGGGATTGATGGGTCCAGATGCCATGATCTTAGTTTTTTTAATGTTGAGTTTCAAGCCAGCTTTCGCACTCTCCTCTTTCACCCTCATCAAGAGGCTCTTTAGTTCTTCTTCACTTTCTGCCATTAGGGTGGTATTGTCTGCATATCTGAGGTTATTGATGATTCTCCCTGCAATCTTAGTTCCGGCTTGTGATTCTTCCAGCCTGGCATTTCTCATGATGTACTCTGCATATAGGTTAAATAAGCAGGGTGACAGTATACAGCCTTGTCGTACTCCTTTCCCTATTTTGAACCAATCGGTTGTTCCATGACCGGTTCTAACTGTTGCTTCTTGGCCCGCATACAGATTTCTCAGGAGACAGGTAAGGTGGTCTGGTATCCCCATCTCTTTAAGAATTTGCCACAGTTTGTTGTGATCCACACAATCAAAGGCTTTTGCATAGTCAATGAAGCAGAAGTAGATGCTTTTCTGGAACTCTCGTGCTTTCTCCATGATCCAGCGAATGTTGGCAATTTGATCTCTAGTTCCTCTGCCTCTTCGAAACCCAGCTTGTACATCCGGTAGTTCTCGGTTCACGTACTGCTGAAGCCTAGCTTGTAGGATTTTGAGCATAACCTTGCTAGCATGTGAAATGAGTGCAATTGTGCGATAGTTTGAGCATTCTTTGGCATTGCCCTTCTTTGGAATTGGAACGTAAACTGACCTTTTCCAATCCCGTGGCCACTGTTGCGTTTTCCAAACTTGCTGGCATATTGGGTGCAGCACTTTAACAGCATCGTCTTTTAGTATTTTAAATAACTCAGCTGGAATACTGTCATCTCCACTAGCTTTGTTGTTAGCAATGCTTCCTAAGGCCCACTTGACTTCACTCTCTAGGATGTCTGGCTCAGGGTCAGTGACCACACCAGCATGGACATCAGGGACATTAAGATCTTTCTTGTATAGTTCTTCTGTGTATTCTTGCCACCTCTTCTTAATCTCTTCTGCTTCTGTTAGGTCCCTGCCTTTTTTGTCCTTTATCATGCCCATCTTTGCACTAAACGTTCCTTTGATATCTCCAATTTTCTTGAAGAGATCTCTAGTCTTCCCCATTCTATTGTTTTCTTCCATTTCTTTGCATTGTTCATTTAAGAAGGCCTTCTTATCTCTCCTTGCTATTCTCTGGAAATCTGCATTCAGTTGCTTATATCTTTCCCTTTCACCCTTGCTTTTCGCATTCCTTCTTTCCACAGCTATTTGTAAAGCCTCATCAGACAGCCATTTTGCTTTCTTGCATTTCTTTTTCTTTGGGATGGTTTTAGTTGCTGCCTCTTGTACAATGTTACAGACCTCCATCCATAGTTCTTCAGGCACTCTGTCTACCAAATCTAATCCTCTAAATCTATTCATCACCTTCACTGTGTACTCACATGGAATATGATCTAAGTCATACCTGAGTGGTCTAGTGGTTTTCCCTACATTCTTCAATTTAAGCCTAAATTTTGCAGTAAGAAGCTCATGATCTGAGCCACAGTCAGCTCCTGGTCTTGTTTTTGCCGTCTGTATAGAGCTTCTCCATCTTTGGCTGCAAAGTATGTAATCTATCTGGTTTCGGTATTGACCATCTGGTGATGTCCATGTGTAGAGTCGTCTCTTGTGTTGTTGGAAAAGAGTGTTTGCTATGACTAGCTTGTTCTCTTGACAGAACTCTATTAGCCTTTGCCCTGCTTCATTTTGTACTCCAAGGCCAAACTTGCCTGTTATTCCGATTACTCCTTGACTTCCTACTTTAGCATTCCAATCCCCTATGATGAAAAGGACATCTTTTTTTGGTGCTAGTTCTAGAAGGTCTTGTAGGTCTTCATAGAACCGGTCAACTTCAGCTTCTTCGGCATCAGTGGTTGGGGCATAGACTTGGATTACCGTGATGTTGAATGGTTTTCCTTGGATACGCACTGAGATCATTCTGTCGTTTTTGAGGTTGTACCCCATTACTGCCTTTCCCACTCTCTTATTGACTATGAGTGCAGCTCCATTTCTTCTAAGGGTTTCTTGCCCACAGTAGTAGATATAGTGGTCACCTGAATTAAATTCACCCATTCCCGTCCATTTCAATTCGCTGATTCCTAAGATGTCAACGTTCAATCTTGTCATCTCATGTTTGACCACATCCAGCTTGCCTTGGTTCATGGATCTTACATTCCACATACCTATACAATATTGTTCTTTACAGCATCGGACCTTCTTTTTGCTTCCAGATACATCCACAGCTGAACGTCCTTTCGGCTTTGGCCCAGCCGCTTCACTCTTTCTGGAGCTACTTGGAATTGCCCTCTGCTCTTCCCCAGTAGCATATTGGACACCTTCCGACCTGAGGGGCTCATCTTCCAGCGTCATATCTTTTAGCCTTTTAACATTGTCCATGGGGTTTTCTTGGCAAGGATACTGGAGTGGGTTGCCATTTCCTTCTCCAGTGGACCACATTTTGTCAGAACTCTCTGTCATGACCTGTCCATCTTGGGTGACCCTGCACGGTATAGCTCATGGCTTCACTGAGTTACACAAGCCCCTTCGCCACGACAAGGCAGTGATCCATGAAGGGGAATTATGCAATAGATTGCCCCAAAGTATGTCATTTTTAATTGTGTGAATTAACATTTGATTATTCAGAGAGCAAGCTAAGGAACACACAGCCTTTTAGATATGCCAGAATAGCATTTAAATAAAGAACAGTTGGTAATATATTTCATTGGTTCTTGACTCATTGTCAAAGCCTATATCCTGTATGGCCATTAAAAGGTATTAGAAGTTAAAAGGTATGTTGTGTATGGGTATGTGTGTGTTTTAATTAAAGTAACCTGTGTTGTGTAGTGTTATATGTAATAACCTTAACTGTTTGGGAATTGAGTAATTAGGTTCATTTCTTTATTGGAGACTTTGAGATTGTGTAGTCTGATAGTACCATAGCTAAATATAGCCATTTTTTTTTCTTTTTTTCCTTCCAAAGTATTTAAAAAAATAAAATATTTTCACTGTTTTCAGGTGACAGTTTTTTAAAAAAATAAATATACTTATATAGAATATGACTATCATCTGCAAGATAATCTGATCAGGTCTTTGCTAAACTCAGAGTGATAGTATATTGGGGAAAGTTGTACTAGAGGTTTTTCTCCCTCTGTTCATAATTAACCTAATCTTGCAAAACTGAAAGCTAGAAGACTCAAAACAGATAAGAGGAAGCACTTCATCACATAAGTCATAATTAGATTTTTAACAGGAGGTGATGTGTACTTGTATTAATTAAAAATTAAAAATAGAATTTGCTATTACAAGATGTAGTAATAGTCCCGAACTTGAACAGCTTTATAAGATCGGACATGTCCATGGCAAATAATGCTTTTATTGATTATAATCATGATGGTTTTAAATCTACCTTGAGGTAATGTCTGGAGCTATAGAACCATATGAGTAGTGTATACTTCTAAAAAATATATACTCAGTCACTGTGTGACATAATGCTGATCTGATCTAGCACAGATGTTCTCATGGTCTTAGTACCATCTAGCATCAAATAAAATTATCCCTCAGAATGTACCCAACCACTGTACATTATAAATTAATGGTTATGTTTCATTGGGTATACCATTATAACCATGAATCTATGATGCTCTTCCTTTATGGGAATCCAAACAAATCTATAATGGAGATGATGAGTCTGAAAAATAAAACTAAGTTCATCTGTAGATTGCCCAAACTGGAATTTAGAAAGTTCTCTTTCTAAAGTTTTATTTCAAAACCATCTTTGTGTTTTTATTTTTGTTTTTCCTTTCATACAGATTTTGATCAACCTGATTTCAAAAAGAGCATTGTTTGTCCTGAAGATTTAAGAGTTGGAACTATTCTCACAGGAAGAGTTGAAAATGCTACTCTCTTTGGAGTTTTTGTTGACATTGGAGTTGGTAGAGCAGGACTAATTCCAATTCGTAGCATAACAGAAGACAAACTTTCAAAAGCAAAGAAAAGAAGAAGTCTCGGTCTTGGTCCAGGAGAAAAAGTTGAAGTCAAAGTGCGTGAAATTGACCTTCCACGTTCCAGAATATCTTTAGACTTGATACGTGTATTGTGAGCAATTTGCGGACATTTTTCATAGTAAGGGCTACTATTTCAACCATGATGAAAAGAATGTAGTGGAAAAATGAGGACTGAGTTAGAATCTTCATTCATTTTACAGTTAAAAGAGCATGTTGGACTATTAAGAAATTCAGAACCTGACTAAAAAACATACACATTCCAGTTGTATGAATGACTGTATCATTTATGGTGCAAAGGCTATCAACTTGGCTATAGCTATTTGTGCAACTGTGATGGTTCTTTACAACAGTTGTGGAAATCACTTGTTTCTTACATCCAGCATTTGGCTTCCATGAAATTCACTAAAAGATAGAATACTTTCATAAGCAGTAGTAAAACATGTATGTGGGTTAGTAAGTGCCTGAACCAAATCATCATTGCCCAAGCAAAGAAAAAGTGATTGAATCCAGCTAGTCAAAGTTCTCCAATCAGGTTTTAACCTACAACATTTTTAATAAGAGCCTTCTTGATTTCTAGGTGTTTCTTGTAACTCCAGTTTCCATAGTTGTATATTTCAAATATAATTAAAAAATAAGTAAAAAAATGTTATGCTCGGATGTTTAAGTGGGTATTATGGAACATTGTATTTCTAGGAACTGTTCAGCAGATTCCATGTATTGCAGCTGACAGTTTTCCCTTCCTCAATCTTCCATTCCCATTAATATTGAAAAGTAATCTTAGAAGAGATCCTTGAGCTGAAATCTCTCTATGGTAAACTTGTGTCTGGGCTATATAAAACATTCCCTGCATATATGGATGTCCAAAAGAAAGGTTCTAATTTCCTTGCCCTTTCCGTAGCAGCTTAATTTTCTGTGAGGAAGGATTTTGTCTGCATGAAGGACTGTTCGGCAACATTATTCTATTACCATAATGTGTACAATACAGGCCTGACCCAGTTTTTTTTATGAAATTGTTTAAATTTCAATGGTAACTTGAGCAATTGACTCCAACACTTACTTTATGGGTAAAATTTTATTTGCTTCCATGTAACTATTGGACTTTTTTGTTATAGATAGAATCTGCCTTTTGCAGGCTGAGTAGTAATGGCTCTGTGGATCTGTTCCTAAGATATTTCTTTAAAAGGTTTTAGTTTATGCTTTTTTTTTTTTTTTTGCTAGCTGATTCTTTTTAAAAAGGAACAGTAGTAATGGGAATCAAGTTTGTTTAGATCGAAAAGGACAGCTAGTATTATACTATATTAACCTGGAAAAACATTGTCAATAGCAGGTGCAGAATTTTTTTATATGTCTTGAGTTACAAGATACAATGTAGTCTTGATAAACAACATTTTCATTAAGAGAACAACCTTCCAATGGTTTCTTGAAAAACATGTTTATTAAAAAAAATCTTTGCCTGAGTGTCTTTTCTTCTAATTATTATTATTGCAAATCAGTGCATAGTTATTTTTTGTACAAACTGCTTTGTGAACCCTGTGTGTTGGGAGCAGTTTTATCAACTCTGCTCATTTTTATTATTTACATTTCTTTCATATTCCTCATTTGTTTATGATTAGTAGCAGAAAGACTAAATATCATAGGAACCTGCAGGGGGCAGATGATGATGATGATGACGACGATGATGATGATTCATTTATTAAATTCATATGCCACCCAATTCCCAGTGACTCTGGGCAGTTTACAAATTGTTAAAAACATTTTAAAACAATGACGAAACATACTTGCATCAAATATCATTACGCAAATACATAAGATGGAGTTTGTGTTGTGGGGTTACTGTATGTACGTGGTCATTTTTTCAACATCGAGGCTAACTGGAGATACTTATATTAGAGACTATATGTTAAGGCTCCAGAGGTAAATACCTGTCTACCCCTTCTGTGAAAGGCATACCTTGCTACTTTTCTGAGTAGTGTTTGTGTGGAAGGGAGTTTATTCAGCAATAAGGGCAGTGAATCTTTGTTATTTCCCTGTCCTTTGTGTGTCCACACCGTGCCAGTGGGTGGCCCTTTTCAGCATAACCTGGATGTTAGGTAAGGAAGGGCCGTGGAAATTTCTGCAGGGCCTCTATGAGGACTGTTCGCTAGGCATCTGTCAGATAAAGTAGCTCAGATTCACTTGGAGTTGGAATCCAGCTGTACAGGTCCTTTGGAGTTGCCTGAAGCATATCTGGCCCAGTTATCTGGGAAGAGTTTGAACCTGTGGGTCCTGAAGAAGTGGACAGGGTCCTGGGTGCTATGAATTCAGCCTCCCTGTCCTTCCTGGCTGATCACCCAGGTGACAGGCGGTTGGGTCCAGATGGTGGTGAATGTTTCTGTGCAGGAGGGAATAGTTTGTCCACCTTGAAGGAGGCAGTTGTCCACCCCCTCCTTAAGAGACCATCACTGGACCCTTTCCAGTCAGGATTCAGGCCTGGTTATAGTACTGAAACAGCAATTATTGCACCTGTTGATGACCTCTGGCAGGCTCAGGATGGGGTAGTGCACTATCCCATCAATCATGGTCTCCTTCTGGCCTGGCTTAGGGGATTAGGAGTGGGAACAGTGGTTCAGCTCCTTTCTGTGGGGCCAATTCCAGTCAGGGTTGGCATGGGGAGAGAAGTTGAACCTGAGGCTCCTGCTCCATGGGGTGCCTCAGGGCTTTACTCTCTCGTCATGCCTCTTTTACATCTATATAAAGCCACTGTGTGAGGTCATCTGTTGGTATGTAGTTAAGTATCATCAGTCCAGAATGCAGCAGTGATAGGCATGCCAGGGAATGCCCATGTGATACCGCCCCCCAGCTTCATGAGGTATGCTGGTTGCCAGTTTGCTTCCAGGTGTGATTCAAGGTGCTGGTAATGACCTATAAAGCTCTACGTGGCATGGGGCCTGGTTACATGAGGGGCCACCTATCTCCTGTGGTGTTGGCCTGGCTGGTTCATGCTCTCGGTTCCTTTGATTAGGCAGACATGCCTTCTCTGTCATGGTGCCTGTCTTCTGGAATGAGGCTGTTCCTGAGATCCCACCCTGATGGCATTCTGGAGGGCCTTAAAGACCTGACCCTTCTCCCAGGATCTGGGCTGGGCGGTTGGAGCCCCTTGTTGGGTGTATGATCTGTTATTGCTGACTGAAATTGGAATTTTTGATGTTACATGTTTTCTTTGTCTTTATTGTATATCTGTTATTTTGTTTTTATGCTGTCAGCTGCCCAGAGTTGATTTGGAGTCAGGTGGCATCTTAAATAAATAAATAAATATCTTCATTGTCAGTTCTGAGACTGGTTGCTGTACCTGTTATCATTTAGTCCCATTTTTCCCTGTGCTTCTTGGATTTAATTACTGGAGCTTGCAGATCAGTTGCACTTTCAGCTAGTGTCATCAGCATAGTATGGGTGATTGATGTTTCTTCCTCCAGTTTTAAAACCACACTCATCTTCCAATTCAGCCTCCCTCAATATACATTGTGAGGCATAATTTTATGTGGGCTTACAAATCATGGTTTGCATAAATTGTGGTTCAATGTTATTCAGAGGGCAGTCCTAATTTTACTTATGAATTGATTAATACCTTTCACTCAACCATAATGTGGTTCATTTGTTTTTGGCTTTAGCATAATGTATAAGCTATCTACTGCAACTTAGCATTATGTTTTGGATCTTTGCCAGGATTAATGCTAACCAAGACTAAGCATTTCTTCCATATGCAACCAGATAACCTACTTTATCAGATGAGATAGCAAAGTTATCAAATGAACCATTCATTATTAGAAACTCATTAAATCCTTTCCCACATAGTACATGCACCTATCTATGACTAAAGTAAGGTGGAATAAATTGAATTTCAATAGTACAGAGCTGATTTCAAAAAGCTTAATCTCAAGGAAGTGAACTAAATGAACTGGGATGGCTGCCAAAACTATCTGTTCCACAGGAAAAGGGGCATAAATTATTTTTCATTCCATCTACATATATTTTAAGGATCAGACATATAGATTACGTTTGAGGTCATGATAGCAGAATGGCATGAAAAACTTACTAACAGCATTTAAGATTAATAAAAGAATGGTTTTGCTAATCCTTCACTTTCACAGCTCATGAAAAGCTGCAACTGAGAATACAATTTGCTTCAGCAAAAGATAGCTGAGTTCTTTGTAATTTATACCAGGCACGGAAACTTTTATATAAAACATGACAAAAATGTGTTGGGGGCTTTACCTAGGTGCTCTTACTTATCTATTTTAATATTTGTTTTCTTCAAAACAAGAATGTATGGGCTCTCTAAGCTTAACTTTTTCTTTTTCCACTGCTGTAAATGATACAACAGGCTATCTGGTGAAAAGTTCTGACATGATTTGTGAGCATAGGCTACTATAAAAATCACTAAACAAAGACAACTAGGGCTTCTTTTTATTTTTAGCTTTGATCTGTAAAAAACTTATACATACAAACTTAACCTGGCTTGGGTTGATGTCTTCTAAGTAATCCCCCCTCCCTGTTCCCTGAAAGGGTTTGCCTACAATCACAGGCTGGTCTCACAGTCTGAGGTCCAGCCTTTTCAGTAGCGGCCATAGCTCTCTAGAAGGTCCTCCCTGCTCAGTTGAAAGGCGTGACCTCTGAGGTTGCTTTTCAAAAAGTCTTGAAAACACCTCTCTTTGGACAGGCTTTTCATTGTTGGTCTTCTAAATTTGTGTTTAATATTCTTGCTTTTAACTTTTTTTAAAGTTTTCATAAATGGTGAGGGGACCACAAAAATTGGCAATACAATCAATCAATCAAATTTTAAAAGTAATACTTCAGCCAGTTGTTACCAATCTGATGTGTAGCCTATCAAATGTGCTGGACTACAATTAGGATTTTAGCATGTTTTACCTCTAAGATAGAGAGAGAAAGAGATGATAGAGATAGATAGATGGTAGATAATTGTTGATCCCTGAGAGATTTAGATAGTTACCAGTTTCATAACCTTAATAACTACTGTAAACAGCACTGCAGGAGGCTACTTCCATACTGAAAGCAGTACGGTTGAGTGAGTTTACATTTGTGTACAGACCTTGCTTGCAGGCCTCCTTTAGATAGCAAGAATATATTTTATAGGCATAGGTTGCCTAGCCCAGCAGGAAGGAAATCTTCTCTGTGGCAGCACACTTTCCTTGGAATAATCTCTTCCTCACAGCTGCATTAACATGCATTCCTCAAGTCAGCAGAAAACTATGCTAATAGAAATTGCACTCCCCTAATGGCTGAGTCCTAACAGACTTAGTGATGCTGTTCTTATAGTTTTAATGCAGGACAACATACTGACAGTAATTGATGGATTCCCCCTGCTGCATTTCCCCTCCCCCCAACATCATCTTCCAGGATGAAAAACAAGAGCCAAATGCTATCTTTTACAGGGCAGGCTTGGCTGACTGGGCAAATCCTGGGACAGAGGTTCCAGCCACTTTTAAGTTGCCTGAAAGACAGATTATTGGTGTGGAGAACATAGGCATTGCTAATCTGTCAAGCCATTTCTGGCCACAGCTCTAGCCCTCTTCTGTTCAACCACTTGCCCATTCCTCCTCTGGAAAACCATTAAAGACATACAAAAGGAACCAATGTAATGCCCAAGCTCTTTCTGAAGTGCCAGTCAGCAGACAAAATGCCCGTGAAAGGCAGTGCCCAGTGATTGAGCATTGGAGGAGGTGTGCCCGCATCAGCCTAAAGCAACCGGTAGGAACCAGGTAGATTCCAGGCTCTCCAACATCGTCAAAGAGGCATCACAATTCATTTGTATGGCAAAACGTGTATTGGGAGGAGGGAAACAATAATCGGAACAGCTAAATAAGACTTTAAGCTACCTCCACAGTGAGCTGGGGATATGTTGAAGGTGAAACCATGAAGCTATGTCCTGAAAGACAGTGAACAAGGCATGTTCGTGCTGTAGTTAGCAGGAAATGAAATTGAGTTCCACCTCCTCTCTCTCTCTCTCTCTCTCTCACACACACACACACGTACACATGTACACAATATTCAAGAAGTGCCTCATGTCTTCAGCTGGTGCTTCTTTGTGTATATAGTTCTTTTCCTTATCTCTTCCCTCCCAGCTTTTAAATGTTTGTATACAGAATCTTTTAATTAATGTCATAGTAGATGCTTTGTATTTTTATTTTTTTATTATTCATTTCATTTGGATGTGCAGATTTTTGGTGATGGAGTTTTTTGAAGTATCAAGGGCCAGACTAGACAGCAAGATGATGCAAAATACATGAGCTACATCCAGATATATGAGTCAGTCTGGAATTGTCCATTTTCTCCTGAGTTTTTGGCAGAATTTGTCGGGGATTTCTTTCTTTCTTTTTTATACTGCTATGTCAGCTTAAACTTAAAATAGTGGGAAATGGTCAGTTTCTCACAATCAAGAATAAGGAATAAGTCTCAACAGCACTTCAGATCTAAAGGCAAAAAGATGCTTTGGGAGTGCTCACATAGAACTGTCTGCACCCCTTGGAGCAAATCCGTCCTTTCCTGGTATCTCACAGCTGCCCTCCATAGCTGCCGTGCACTCTAAGTAAAAATGTACTTGGTTTAAGGAGTTGCAGACAAATGCTTTATGTGCTCTGGAACAGCTTTTTCTCTCTGAATCCAAAGTGTTGCTGCACATCGCTTGTAAGGAGGAAAGGGGCTCACAGAGTGTTGTGTAAATGGTTTGGAGCAGCCCTTCACTAAGCAAGTGTTGCACTTCTCCAGACCTGCAGCATGAGGCATTCTCTCAGGTGCTTCAGCAGCTCCCCCATTACCTGCACATTCATGTGCCTGCATAGATGACACGGAATTAGAAACAGAAGATAAATACAAGCCCTGAATTAGGAGCAAGCTCTGTTTGCCAGAACAGAGGCATTAGGGTATGTGAAATCTTTAGTCCTCCCCCAATACTGTCTGGTAAAAGAAAGTGCATTTCCCCGCTCCCTCCTCGTTTGAACGCCTGTTTGCCTGTAGGCGTGGGGCAACTGGGATGTGAGGACATCATAAGACAAGGGGAAACAAGATGGGAGGACTCCTGCTTTGGATAGTTGCCACACAGCTTCTATCATGTCTAGATGCTGGGTCAAAGTGTCTTTTATTGGAACATGATTTCACCCCGCCCGTCTAGGATACATGTTGTGACTGCATGGGACAATACATTTAACACTCAGTTATTATTACTGTGCTTCTTTCCTTCCTTGAATGAGATCATCAGTTGGATGAAGACAAGCTGGCTGGAACTAAGCTCAGACAATGGGGGTGGGAGGGAAGGTGGGAGAGAAAAGGAGAGGGAGAATAATGACTATTTTTATGGCCTTGGCTATACAGTATCATTTTCACTAGACAGCCTCTATCCACTGCTCAGTTCCAGCGATTCTACATTCTCAAGATCCTTTTGGATTTGTCTTTGATTCTGCTACCTAATCAGCAACAGCTGCTAAAAGCATTTTCTGATTTTATGTGCCCAAACTGCAGCCTATCCTGGCAAGATGCAGAAGTAGTCATATTGAAGTCTGTCTTTATGATTTCCAGGACTGTTTAGCAGAAATGTGCTTTCAATGGGAAGAAAATCACTGAAAGGGAAGGAGCATCAACTTGGCAGCATCCAACCAGCCTTTTTCTTCACAGGCTTCAGTCAGGGCTAGGTGTGTGGTGCTATTCTATGGGACAACAATCAGAAAATAAAGAGCATGTGGAACTGAGCACCCTTCAATTCTCTGAAAAAACAAAAAAGTTAAAAGAGACTTGCTAGATCCAACCAAAAATCTTCCTATTTCTATATCATGTTTTCAACAGTGGCTAGGCAATTGCTTCTAGGAAGCTCAAAGACAGGATGCAAACACATTAGCTTTCCCTAGTAGTTACTCTCCAGCAAATAGGATTTGGATGTACATAATGCTGTTGAACAAGAAATTCCAATTTGAATACTATTTCCACTCTGTCTCATATTCACTCTGTGAGCAGAGCAACATTATCCACTCACAAGAGGGTGATTTCAGCTGGCTTGGGGGAGCTCTAAGTTACTCATTTTTTGTGAAGGGTCAAGAATCAATAAATGCTGAATGAATGTGGATGGAATACAAAAGTGAGTGACCAGTTGGAGAGAGGTCCACTGAGGTGATTTGGTCAGTGAAGAGAGGACGAATGAAACAAATACAAAAAGGAAGAGTGAATCAGTCTAGGAGATGGGAACACTAAGAAAGCCTTGGTCAGATGGAGTTGATGGAATTCTCAGCAGGGGTATCTGCAGGTGCAATGCTATGTAGGAATGACCTTGGGAGACAGGGGGAAGAGTCACAGCCAGGGGAACGGTTGAACAAAAGGCAGCTTAGCCCATAAAAGGAATGTGAGTGTGGCAAACATCTCAGAAGGGACCTTCCCTAGTTACTTGGGCTTTGCTGAAGGCAAAGACTTTCAGACTTGCAAGACTGATGTCAGCCTAGTGAGGTAGTCCAGACAGGAAGCATACCCAGATGAACAAATTCTACTTCATTGTAAGGTTATATTAACAGGATCTTGCAAGTCTGGAAGTACACTTCTTCCCCTTCACGTTTACAGCCCAAGAAACTAGGGAGGGTCCCTTCTGAGACGTTTGCCATGCCCACATTCCTTTTGCGGGCTGCCTCTCATCTGCCTTTCCTGGCTTTGGCTCTTCACTGTCTCCCAAGGTCATTCCCACATAGCATTACAGCAGGGGAGTTTTAAAAGTCAAGATGGCAGTTGCAATTCTGATTCTCAGCAAGGGAGAGGTGGGAGGTTTAAAGAACAAAACAATGTATGAAGTGATGTATGGACATGGTCAAAATAAATCTGGTTTACAAGAATAGAAAAGTGTGGAGAGGTATCATAAATGGTTTGAAGTCAGCTAGATTTAGCTATTTTTCTTTTTCTTATCTCATGCCTTAATTCATTCGGCTTCCTATTTCATGCCCTTTTTCTGTACTTTGCATAAGTCTGCTCACCACCAAAGGAAATGGTATAATTAGTAGGTATGTACAGGAGAGAGAGGGAGAGAGAGAAAGAGAGAGAGAGAGAGGGAATAGTTCAATCCAAGCCAGAGAATAATGTGGAGATCAGAAAGGTCTTTCCCTTGAAAGGCACTAAAGGACTATTTTGTACATAGATCCAATCCCAAATTTGTCAGGTCTCACGGCTCACCCAAATTGCCTGCATTTATTCTTTTAACAAACTTTCCTCTTGCCAAAATGTCAAGGACAATGCACCAATCAAAGAACAGACTTTAGACTTTCAGAAAATCATTTTTTGATTTCTTTGTCCTGTCACCCATCCCAAAGCAGGCATCTTTTTTTTTTTTGCTGTCTAAAAGTTTGGAACTGGATTTTCTATTATCCTCAAAATCAATTTTCCTTTCAGACATTGCAGTTTTCAGGTTCCTGACATCACAGCCTAATTAATACAGCTTTTCCTATGCTTTTCTCCAACTCTGAGAATTCAAGGGCAATTGTACTAGATGTTTTTCAATAAAACAGATGCTGTTGGAAAATCCAAGCATGGCCCAAATTGTTTTGTTCCAGCTGAGGCAAAGGACAAGGGGACAGTCTGCATCCCCACACTGTGTACACAAGATTGAAGTGGTATCCTCCTTCAAGACCAGCAATGAGACATTATTGTACCTGAACCCAGCAGGCTAGCTGGGACACACGCTATTCTTTCTGACCACACATCTCTGCTGCTCCTTCCCAACTAGCATTTGCTACCTGAAGTGAACACCTTACACTCTGCGTAATGAAAGAGCCAGTGCACAAGCAGAACCTGAATTGCCCTTACTCCCCAGGATTTGCCAGTCAGAGACAGGAAATGTCTGATTCTAAATTTAACATAAAGCCATCATGGCTATTAGTCACTGAGTCATCTTCATCTTTATATGTTTTCTAATCATCTTGTTGCCTAAGGGACTTCCCCATGAGGACCGTGTGCTAGTCTGAAACCAACTCCAGATGTTTGTGATCCAAGGATGTTGGCCTGGTTGAGAGCTGAGCTGATTTAATGCTGGTAGTATATGTTTCAACAGCGGTACAACTGCTAAATGGCTTATTTGAAATGCCATGGAGCATGTGGGCTGTCTACTGTATTTCCTGATTTTCGGGAGCTCTTGCTTCATCCTAGCTCCAATTTCCCAGGCTTCAGCCACCCTAATAGCCTTTCAAAGGGAAAGGTAGCTTGATAGCTGTGTAGTCCACCCTCACAGGAACCACTCTGATTTTTTACTTTTGACCAGAAAAATGTACACAACTTGAATTATGGACAGGGATGGAGGTGTGCAAACATTTTTTATTTTACATCCCTTTTGTGTGGAATTGCAGTGAGGAGATTTTGTCACTCCAGGACTTGCAGCAGCTTGAGACGGAGCAATCATTAAATGATGTGTTTTGCTCATTGTCTGTATGTTTTAAGTCAGCAGAAGTCAAGGTGATCATGGATTTTTCAGGGATTGCAAACTAAAAAGAGAGGTAGCATGGAATGGCCCAATGTAGAGACAGCATCTTAGGAAAAATAATGATTCTTAAGAATAAATGAAAAATCCAGGGAAGTGCCCCATTCCACATGCCCTCCTACACATCTTGTTCTGGTGAAGAATCCAGAGATAGTTTTCTCTGCTCTCTCTCTCCCTCTCTGTCCCAGAAGACACATCCTAATTCCTTCAGGAGAAAAGAAGAACTTTCAAGATTTCTTTTTAACTTAGACATGTGGAACACACACAAAAACACTTTGACCAAAAAGAATGGTACCTGCATTCCTGACTCTAATGTAAGCCATGAGTTTTAAAGTAGTCGTTCAATTTGGTTTTATCCCTATCCGTAGCAGAGTTCCTCAACCTCAGCAACTTTAAGATGGGTGGACTTCAACTCCCAGAATTCCCCAGCCAGCATGGGGAATTCTGGCTGGGGAATTCTGGGAGTTGAAGTCCACCCATCTTAAAGTTGCTGAGGTTGACAAACACTGATTTAGACTATAATCCCATGACTCCAAGGATAAGTCCCAAGGGGTTTCAGATTCCTTAGATTTCAAGGATTCCTTAGAGATCAGGGACAAGATGGAGGAACAATCCTACTCTGCATTTCCTTTCCTCCTTCCTGACCTGCCTTTGAAAGTGGCTTTTCTTGACAACAGAAACTCCAGGGGTTGGAAGGCAAACCAAGAAGAAAGGATACAGGTCACAGTGGATCCGGTAAGATTATCTTCCTTACAGATGCTAGTTAAATTACAAGTGAAGAGTCTATCAGTAAATACTCAGAACTGTATCTCATGCAGCAACAATGTAATAATAACTTAACTGTACCTCTATATCCCTCTAATTCATGCCTGAAGGGTTTTTGCATTTCTGTAAGTCTTTTTCTAACAAGGGAAGGCTTCCTTTACTTCAAGATAGAGCCTATTGCCATACTGTATTACTCATGTGTAGGGTAATGATAGTTATTCATATATTAGAACTCTATGCGAACAAGTCGGCCTTGTTTTCCTTTTCCCTCCACTTCTCCTTTTCCTTCTGTGTGGTGTCTTTTTAGAATGTAAGACTATTACATTCTAAGTCTACTATTTGCTTTTTGTAATTGTTGCTCAGGAAGATTGAAAAATTGAATATAAATGTTTTAAACAAATGAAGAAGCAAAGCAAATAAAGAAGCAAGCAAACAGATGGGGGAGCCGTTTTCTTTCATGCCCTGCTTATAAGCTTCCATCCTGGAGGCATCTGGTTATGATTAATCAATACATGAACTGGCTGAAGGACTAGATGGACGCTTTGATCCAGCAGCCCTCCTTATCTTCTCAGTTGTGATCAGATCGCCAAATTAAAAAAAACAAAAAACTAAATGAAGCCCCAGGGAATTCCAATATGCTAGGGAAAGGGAATCTGGTCTTTCCCCACACCATATATATCTTTGTAATATATCTTTGTTTCATTACAGGGCAATTCAAATCAAGGGAATAATGTGGTAAAAAATTATTAAAGCACTCCCTTCAAACTTCACACTGGAGATGGCACTGGAGTTCCTGTTAGCAGGGAAAGGTAAATCCTTATTCAAATTAAGCTGAACATCTGATTATTTCATGGACTGTTTTCTTTACAACAATGCAGAAGTGATTTGCCATTTTGACTTCCCAGTCAAAGAGCCCTGGGATTTCCTGGTCGTCTCCCATCCAAACCTGTGTAATTTTTTGGTATCAGCCAAGGTTAGCTAGGCGCTCTGTAGCTGAGCAGTCCAACCAGGGTAGTTCTACCACATCCAGTACAGCCCAGCGCCAATCAGTTCTGCATGCAGCTCTCTGTTCTCTGTTGCAGTAGAAATAGTGAAACTATGAGGAGAGTCTCTTTGCCCTCTATGCTTACCTCAGTCACAAGGGGAGATAATATTTTAGATGAGGTGGTTGAGAAGGTGATTGAGCTCCAGCTTCTGGAGCTCTGGATGAGATGGACTATTTGGATCCCTTTCAGTTGGGTTCAAGCCTGGCTACTTGATGGAAGCCACACTGGTTACTCTTGTGGATCACTTGCAGCAAGAAGTGGTGGGAGGTGGTGCAGCCCTCCTTGTCCTGCAAGATCTGTCAGCAGCATTGGATAGCGTCAATCAGATCTAACAGGACAAGGAAGGCTGCACCATCCCCACCTGGCTGGCTCCAACCCAACCAGTTCATCAGAATACGATCTACAGTGGTACCTCAAGATACGAATGCCCCACCTTACGAAAATTTCGAGATGCGACCAGCTCCGGCCGCAAAAATTTACCTCAACATGCGAACTCCGCCTCAAGCTACGAACCGGATCCGCGGCCATTTGCCCTGCTGCCACGTGGTCGCGGCTTCCAAGAGGAAGTGCTAATGAAATCTGAGCGCGAGGACAAAAGCCCAAGGAAAGCAATGCAGAAAGAGGAAGTGCTAATGAAATCTGAGCGTGCGGGGGGGGGAAGCTCCCGCTCCCGGCTGTGCATGCGCGCGACATAAGTCTTTCCCCCCAGCGTGCTGATATTGCTTTCACTGTGCTTTTGTCGCTATGGAGAAAGGAAACAGCGCGGAGGAATCAGTGGGGGGGGGAAGCTCCCGCTCTGCTGTGCGCGCTACATAAGCCTCCCCCCCCATTGCTTTCACTGTGCTTTTGTCGCGCACATGCCAAGGGCTATGCACAAAGGAAAGAGCGCGGAATTAAGAGGAATCAGCGCAGGGGGTGGGGGGGAAGCTCCCGCTCCCGGCTGTGCGCGCGGGAGCCTTTCTCAGATTTCATTAGCACTTCCTTTTTCTGCGCTAGGGCTGACTAAAGCGCGCCTGGGGAATTTCCTAGCAGTGCAACGCCGGCTGACACATTGAACCTTATGGGGACATGTGCTTCAGGATGCGACCAAATTCGGAGGGCGGATTAGCCGTATTTACATTGAACCTTATGGGGAAATTTGCTTCAGGATGCGACCAAATTCAGAAGGTGGAACGGATTAACCGTATTTACATTGAACCCTATGGGAAAACGTGCTTCAGGATGCAACCAATTCGACTTGCGATCAGAGTCACAGAACGGATTAAATTCGTATCTTGAGGTACCACTGTATTTCATAAAGGCTGTACTAGTTGTCACTAGATAGATCAGTTCAAAGTCCTATAAAGCCTTTTTCAGTTTGCTTGCCTGTTAACTCTGGGACCATGGTTATCTCCAGGACCATCCAGGACTATCTCCAGCTAGAATTTGCTTGCCTCTGTACTGTCCAACTCAGAGAGGATGCAGAGCAAACAAAGCACTCCTCAGAGTGGTTTGCGTAGTCCTAATCACGGCACTCTCTTCCCGTCCCTTTGAAATGACAGGAGTTCTATAAAAAAGCACCCAGGGCTATTCCTAAAGTCCTTTGTTCAGTTAACATGTATTAAAATGGTTAAATAGAAGCATTAGAAAATGTTAGAAACTGTGGCAAGCTTTACTTTCTGCAAGTTTTCTTGGGGCCAAATGGTGGACTTTTTCACCTTTGGGACAGAAAGTAAAATGTAACTAAGTTCTTCCTTTTACAGCATATAATAGAAGTAAAAAGTGTTATGAGTTTTTTTCACATTTCTTTATTTTTAAAACAACAAAATGCAAACATGATTGATATATGTTATTTATAAGGAAGTAGAATTACTCATACAAATAAGTAATTATTCATTTTCTTGAAATATATTTTTCTCTTGTAACAGCAGCTGCAAGTTTCATTCAGCATGCAGCATCCAAGGGATGAATATAAGCAGAATGACATGCAGTTGTCCTTCTTCTGCTACCAGTTACCCAGAAGCCCTTGCTCCACTCCACTTTTCTTGTGAGAACCTCTGATTTCAAATAGAACCCTGGACAACGTCTACAGTAGCTGCCAACTTAATTTTCCAGATAGCTTATGGGCTGCAATGGAGAAAATTAACCTCGGAAACCACTTCTGGAACCTCTATTTGGAAAACAGTCTATGCATGCTTCTGTTTCTGAAGCTATTAAGTGCCCTACTCTCACTCTCTGCGAAGAGAGGACTCTTTGGAGAAGACCCTGATGCTGGGAAAGATTGAAGGCAAAAGGAGAAGGGGACGGCAGAGGATGAGATGGCTAGATAGCATCACTGAAGCAATGAGCATGAAACTGAGCAAACTCAGGGAGGCAGTGAAGGACAGGAAGGCCTGGCACAATATGGTTCATGGGGTCACGAAGAGTCGGACACGACTTAACAACTGAACAACAACAACACTCTCATTCTCCCTGCTGCCTCAAATAAGATTGAGGGGATGGTCCTCCAGACAGCACTGGGTGAGGGCAACATGGCTCACAATCCTCTCAAACTCTGCTGGTCCTCTTCTCTTCCAGGACTGGTGACTAAAAGAACTTCTCAGACATAGTGGGAGAGGACTTCAGGCTGGCAAAGGGCACAACACCCTAGCTCTAAAGAGAATAAATCCCAACCAACATCCATAACACTGTAGCCATAAATTTTAATCAATGAACACAGAATTTCATTTAATGATAACAATAAGTGCCTAGTGCTTATCTGTAATCCCAACATTCTTGAGATAGAATCTGAAAAATGGAACTTGTGAATGGATTAGCAAGGGCTGAAAGGGAAATCTATCCAAGCTGCCCAAAAGAGTTCAGTGGATTTTGAAAGCTCATTTCTCTTTTGAAATGTATATTTTTAAAAAAATATCAGAAGATAATGTTCAAGGCAGACTTTTGGGAATACTTAATAGTGGTGTATGTGGGAGGAGGGGGAGTCAAATTCAGCAAGATGGAGGATGGAGCATTGTTAGGCAAAGCCCAGCCTGTTTGAACATGCATGTGATGTTGACACACATATGAAAAGGCTTGCATCACAACACTCCATAAATCATCTTGCCAGTTTTCTTCCCCCCGTCCCCTGTGGATGCTGCTATTCAAGGGGGAGAAAGTGACTACACTGTGGGCTATCAGAATCATGCTTTTTCCATTCTTCAGTTCCTCACAAGGAGTTTGAAGATAAACTATAATCATGTCTCCTTCTACTGACCTCACAATGCCAGGAACAAGGAGTAATGAACACTGCTCTGCCACAAACTGTTCCAGGTCCTGGTGTAACTAAAATCCCTTCCTCCCCAGTCAAGAAGGAAAGAAATATCTTTATGCTGTGTGTATCTGTCTAGTTCTATGCAACAACAACAAAATTCTGATCAGTTCCTATGAGGGACAGACACAAAGCTATCAAACCACCTTTCCCTTTAAAAGGCCTGCCAGGGTGGTTGAAACCTGGAACTAGAAGGCATGGCAATTGCAAATGAGGAAATACTCACAAGCTCTACAGAATACAGTGTTCCAAATGGGTGGTGAGCTAATTCTACTGTGGTTTCAAATACACAATTGAACAAGATAGATTTGATTTAGCTCTCAAGCACAGGCAATGCTGTGGAATCATAGAGGTCCAGAGTTTTGAACTGGTACAGACTCCTTATGGAGAGGTGTCCTCAGTGTACATGATCTTCAGTGGAAAATTGGATTTGGAAACAGGTTCCAATTATATCTCATTTATAATTTTCTATTCTGAACATTTGTGTGTGGGGTGGGGTGGGGGGGTACAATAAGAATTATCCTGTATTCACACAGTGGATAGACACAGGGGAGATTCAGAGGGGATGGAGGAAGCAATTACTTAGTTGCCATTTGGTTCTTTGTAATGATATTAAAGCTGCACATCCCAGAATTGAATTTAGCAAAGGAAAATGACTCTTTTGTTCTTAGGTTCAATTCTTTTCAGACGGCTGGGGCAGGAAGGCATCTTGGCGAATTAGAGCCTAAATCTGTATCCTCGGCACACAGTCTTAGAAATGAATTTGGCAACTTCTTGGGTTATCCAGGGTTCCAGTTATTGCTTAAGCAAAGTTGTTCAATTATTCTTCATTGATTCTTTTGCTTCCTCTTTCCTTCCTTCTTTTTCTTTCTTTCTTTCTTTCTTTCTTTCTTTCTTTCTTTCTTTCTTTCTTTCTTTCTTTCTTTCTTTCTTTCCCCTAATTGGTTTCAGAGTTGCTTGCAAGGTCTGTCTGTTGAATGCTTTAAATGGTATTCTCCCAGGGGAATAAAGTTTCTTCCTATGGGAGAAGCAGTCTTACCAGAATGCACAGAGTTCTGTATAAGGCCTGGCTCCAATTCCACCAGATGCCCTCAAATCATTTTTCTGGCATTAATTTATCCAAGGAGAAATGGTCACTTCATTGTGAATGTACGGATCTCACTAGCAGCTTCCGTGCAGAGCAGAGCCGAGCAATGAAAATACCATTGATGGATTCTTCCGATCCACATGCCTGGCTCTATATTGCTTTGTGTAAGTACTTGCCCCAGTGGGCTTTGCAATTGTGACTTCTCCAAAGACCCTCCCAGCTGCAAGGACTGATTGAGAGACTCTGTAGGCAGATGCTCTTGCCAGATTCCAATAAAGATGGCACCATGGGAAAAACATAAGTCAATTATTGATGGGCAGCAATCCACTAATCAGGCAATCTCAAAATTAATCCCATATTCCCTTACTGTATTAGCTTGCCTTCATACTTAGGTGTTACTGAAGAAATTCACAATTTGAGAGGAAAACACTCCCCTCTGGCCTAATTATATCTTTCTGAGGGTATTAAATTAAGAAGGGGAGATGTATTGAAGGTGGCTTGCAGTTAGTTTCTTGAGAAGGTAGGACAGTCAACATTCAACACTTTTGTGTCAAAATATGATTCATGCTCATAAAACCCAATGCCCTTTCTTAGCTGAAAAAGGCTGGGTGAACATTAACTTTTGTAAAGTTAGCAGCGTGTAATATGGTAGAGGAAGATAAATCTGATTTTGGAGATTTTATCAGTGCTTTTCTTCTCCTTTCCTTTCCCTTTGGGGCTTCTTAGAAACCTGGGAATAAGAGCTTATAAAAAGTACATGAACCAAACTCAGAACTCTATTTTAGGAAACTAACACAAGATTCTAAATAATGTGTTTGCCTCTAATGCGCAAAATGCCTCAGAATTGTGGGAAACCCCACTACTGTTTTTTGTCAATAAATGCTTGAACAAGGCCATAGAAATCCCCTAAGTTGCTAGAGCTGCAGATGGCTTACCTTGTTTTAGAATATTTCTCTATTGGCACTCTTTCCCTGCTTAGTTCAAAGAATAAATTACGTAGTGAAATGAGGAAAAGTAAGAGGAAAAGGATTGCAGATGAAAAAGCACAGGACTGGGAATAGTTCCTTCTCTTCTTCTTCCTTCTCTCCCAACAATACAGCTTTTCTTTAGCAACACTGTTGCAGGCAATCTTGATAGTGTGAATCTAATGTTGATTCTTTTCCTTCTTTAGTTAATCTTGATGATTAACTAAATTGGAATCCTGAGCATCTTTCAGAAGCTGCCAATATGCTTCTGAGCTGAGTTCAAACTGTGAATGGTGACAAAGCCCTAATAGCAATCGAGGCGAATATGTGTAGCTCAGGGTTGAACTGTGGAGTCCTTGGGGTTCTCTGAGCTTGGTTCTTTTTTTGCAAATGTTTCATTACCCAGCTAGGTAACATCTTCAGTGCTAAAATGGGATGAGATTTGCTCTCTATTTATCTGCTGTAGCCTGCTTTGCCAGTGCTGGTGGGGGTGGGGGTTCTAATATCCTAAGTAAACCAAAAGACCCAGTTGCCCAAGAAGGAAAAACAGGAGTCATCTACAACATACAGTGTAAGGACTGTAACAAACACTATGTAGGATAAACAGGCGGAAGACTAGCAGAACGCATCCATGAGCACCAACTAGCAGTCAGAAGACATGATGAAAATTCCTTAATTGCACAACACATGGACAGACTCAACCACAGTTTTAACTGGGAAACTGTCAGCATTTTAGACCAAGCCAAATCCAAATAAGCAAGAGAATTCTTGGAAGCCTGGTATTCAGACAAGGCAGCAATTAACAGACACATAACGATAAACAGCATCTACAGACTATTCAAACGAGACAAAAGACCAGAAGATCACCTCACCAGCATTCAATCACCAGCAATAATCTCCAGCAATCATCACCCAGATAAGCAAAGGTCACCACCAGGCACACAATGAAGCAGTCAACATACGCTAATCAATTAACTACCAGAAGAGCAAAACAGAACCCCCACCAGCACTGGCAAAGCAGGCCACAGCAGATAAATAGAGAGCAGACCTCATCCATTTTAGCACTGAAGATGTTACCTAGCCGGGTAATGAAATGTTTGCAAGAAAAGAACCAAGCTCAGAGAACCCCTCAATCTTAAAGGAAATCAACTCTGATTGCTCATTGGAAGGATTGATAATGAAGCTCAAGCTCAGATACTTTGGTCACCTAATGCGAAGAGAGGACTCTTTGGAAAAGACCCTGATGCTGGGAAAGATGGAAGGCAAAAGGAGAAGAGGACGGCAGAGGATGAGATGGCTAGATAGCATCACTGAAGCAATGAGCATGAAATTGAGCAAACTCAGGGAGGCAGTGAAAGATAGGAAGGCCTGGTGCAATATGGTTCATGGGGTCACGAAGAGTCGGACACGACTTAACGACTGAACAACAACAACAACAGAGAACCCCAAGGACTCCAAATAGACTGGGGTCTCAGGTGCACTTCATTCTGTATATGCCTGCCCAAATACTGAAATCTGATGAGGGGATCTCTACTCTGCATCCCACTGTAGAGATGAGAGAAAGAGCATTCTTGATTGTGGCACCCCAAGTATGAATGGCCTCCCACCAGAAGTCACTTTGGTGCCACGGTTGCCTTCATTTGGGCAGCAAGTGAAGACTTGGCTATTTACCCAACATTTTGGGTGTCAGTGACAGCCTCCCAATTTGCATTCAGATTGTATTAAGTTTCTTTTATCATAGAGTTTGTTTCTTCAATTGTTTTATTGCCTTTTTTCACTGAATCCCACTCTGATATTTATCTATATAAGGTGTGTTAGAAATATTTTAATGCATAAAAAATAAAGATAGTGAAATGACAGTTGAGTATTGATTCAGGTCATGTTTGAGTTATCCACCACCACTGACTGAAGTATAACATTCTGTGACTGCTGAACCTCATGTAACAGATCCCAGCCCGGGAAGGGTCATACCATTCTTAAGCAGCTAGTTTCATTTTAGCCTTCTTGTTTCTTGGCAAACAGATCAATGATTGGATCACCACACAAATGGGCCTGAACTTTGCTGCCCAAGGCAAAAGACAGAATGTTCCCTTATTCTGGGTACAGAACGCAACTTGCATGGATGCATCACACCTAGAGGCAATAGTCAAGCCAAGCAGCACACAGAAGCTTGGCATCTGACCTTCTACCCTGAGCCCCAGCATTGTGCCTTGAAAGAGTAGCTGAGTCCCTAAATTTCATTAGCTGGAAAATTCAGTTGAATGGCCAACAGTGGGCTAGCAGTGCAGTACCAAGGAAGTATCTGTTAGCACTCTTTCCAAGGCATTGTACAGTTTAGAAGCTTAGTTGTGCTGGATCCCACCCTGGTACCAGTACAGTGGACTGCTACTTTTCAGTCTTACAATAACCCTTGTCAAGCATGTGCTCTGTACTGCAAATAACATAGCTACAGAACTGCACATATCAGGTACTCATGATAACCAAACTGCCTTTTGGAGGGAGAAGAAATTGCTTTCCAAAAGACAAAGCGAGGAATGGGTTGACATGACATGCTAAACCACTCCAGCTGGTTAACATGAATATGTACACTGCTTGCTTATTTGTCCCCATTCAATGCTGTTCTTTAATCTCCACTGGTGGCTCCTCAGTGTGATGTGCAAACAGGAACAGCTACTACTCCCAGAATTTTGCTTGTTGTTTTCAAATTCCAGTTAGAGCTACCAGATGCGGACGCTTCATGTTCTCATTTCAAAGGTGCTCTCAATTCTGAATGAAGAATCGCAAGGGGCAAGGTTCATGAAGTAGCACACATAGTCATGTTAACTAACCCAATTTTTTCCTATTTATGTCCCATGCAAATGCACCCAATGGGAATAGAAAAATGGGACATCTAAGGAGTTTACATCGTGGTCCACAGTCATCATCTCTCTCTTAAACCAGAGTTTGGTTTATGATGGGCAACCATATAAATGTTTTATATAAAATAAAATAAAACATGTTTGAATATCTAACTCCAACCTGACCATTTTCAAAACAAGTTCCTATCCTAGATCAGCTTTCTTCAAGTGGGCACCCTTCAGATGTGTTGGAACTACAATTCCTATGATCAATGGTCATGCTGTTCAGAGAATATGGAAATTATAGGAAATGACATGCCCTTAATTGATTCATTGTTGGTCTGATCAAGCAGGGTTCTTATGGTCAGAACTGATTTGCTATAGTGGTTAAGATGTTGAACTAGAACTATTACTAACATAGTAACAAGGAGGAAAGTCACTTTCTAAATGGAGGATGAATTATAGGTTTCTACTCTACAAAGTATATTACAGAAATGCAAAGAGGAATTAATTTTTTTTTTTCAAAATAAAGAGAATACCAGGAATGCCAGAGACAACTGTCTGGGAGCAAAGCTTATATGAGAAGAATTTTCATACATCTTGTGGTAAAACAGAAAAAAAGAACATAATAGATGAAAAGCACAGCTGGAAGAAAAACTGAAACAATTAGAACAAATACATATAATTAATCCAAAAAGACAAGCACGGAAAGAATTGAATAAAGTTAAACCACAACTAGATTTACTTGAAATGAAGAACTCCAAAAGAAGATAAAATTTCTCAAACAAAATTATTTTGAGAATGCAAACAAACCAGGGGAATTTTGGGCATATCAGATTAGAAAAGAAAAAGGAAGATGGACAGCAATAAAGAAAGGAAAGAAGTTCTGTATATAAGATTGGAAATCATAGAAAAACTTACAATATTTTTAAAGGAAATATATGCTAATTCTAATATTGACAAGGCAGGTTTAAACAAATATATTGAAGATTCAGCATTTAAGTAATTTAATGAACAGCATAGACAAACACTAAGTAAATCCATAACCATTCAAAAAACTAAATAAGCAGTTAAAAAAAAAAAAGAAACTAGAAAGGTGTTAGGCCCAGGTAGGCTGACAGTATAATATGAAAAAAAGGATTAGAGGAAGAACTGCTAGAACCATTGACAAAGACAATGAATGAAATCAAAGAGACAAAGTAATACCACAAACATGGAAAAGGCATACATAATCTTGATTCAACAAGAAGGGAGTGATCCAGAGAAACCTCAGTCATTCAGATAATTTTCTTTACTGAATGTTGCCTATAAATTAGCTGAACATTTTAGGAAATGCGTTCCAGAAATAATATATGTGGATCAAAAAAGTTATATTTCCAAGAGGAAAATGAAGGACAAGCACAGTTTTATAATACTGTAAATATTAGAATATATTAATAACAAAAAAAAGAAAGCAGCGGTAATCTTTTTAGATGTGGAAAAAGCCTTTGACAATCTGGAGTGGCCATTTTTACTAGCTGTGTTAAATAAAATTAATCCTGGAGGGTAATACAAAACCTGGGTAGAAAGCATGTATCACCAGCAAATGGCAAAGATCACAGCTAACTACAAACTTTTCCATAAGCGAAAGTACTGGACAAGGTTGTCCACTCTCTCTTTTACTATTTGTGATTGCTTTAGAAGTATTAGCAGGCAAGATTCGAAAGGGCAAACAAATATCAGGTATCAAAATTCAAGGAGAGGAATGTAAGTAGAAAAATTATGCAGATGATGTAGCATTAAGTATCATGCAACTACACAATAAGGCAGGTGATGAAAACAATTAAAGGTTTTGGTGAATTTTCTGGATACAACATTAACATAATTAAATCCAAACATGTACAGAAAAAGTCTGGTTACCAAATTACAAAAGACTCAATGAAATATATGAGATCGTACCTGGGGGATAGCAATAAAAGCATATTTGAAAATATATAATTATAATAAGTTCTGGAAAGACATTTTTAAAAAGATCTTGAAAGGAAAAAATTTAAAACACTCCTGGTTAGGATGAGCTGTGACTGTGAAAATGAACATATTACCTAAGATAATTTTTATTTTATTTTTTTGTTATTATTAAGCAAATACAGTATATATAGCTGCCCATCTACCAAAAAGAAACTCTTTCAGTTTTAATGCCAGATAAAATTTTGCAAGATTTGCAAAGAATAGTCAATAGATTTATATGGAGTGGGGGGGAAAAAAAGCAAAATTCAGAATTTTACAAGAATCAAAAGACAGAGGTGGACTTGCTTTTCCAAATTTTAAATTATATTACCATGCAAGCTCTCTGTCATGGAAAACAGAATGGATAAATCCCTAAATAGCAGAATGTCAGTGTTCTGGACATTCCCAGGTATTTATGGTATAAGGAAACAAAAGAAGACAAAAATATGAAAGGTTAAATTATAAATCAAAGTTTGATAAAAACATGGAATTCTGTAAAACCAACAATAAATCCAGCAACTTCACTATTAAATGTTTTTTATTCTGGGGATGATTACAGCAAGAAAATGGTAATTACATATGCAGATGTGATGCACTCAGACTGCAGAAATAGACTAAACACATAGCAAGAATTATTCAATGAAGTTAGGAATTGTTCAGTATAATTTATAATCAAGTAGTTTCTTAATAATGTTTTCATTGGGTTTTTTTTCTCCTTTTTTCTTGTATATTAATACCCTTTTTTCTTTTTCTTTGTGACTATTTGTATTTATATTCTGATGATAGATAGATAGATAGATAGATAGATAGATAGATAGATAGATAGATAGATAACATTGATAGAGCTAGATTATTGCTGGAACCTGAACAGCCATAAAAGCTCTCTGGGTGACTTTGGACCACTTACTATTTTTTATCTCATTTGACTGTTGTGAAGAAATTCTGGTAGAGGGAGCCCTATATATCCTGCCTTCCGCTTCTGGAAAACAGAATAGTCATCATTATCATCATCACCATCACCTTCATCTTTGAGTAGTAACGATTTAGAATTGTTGTATCCTGTATCCAAACAGGACACCTATTTCCTCTTTCCAAATGACAAAGAGTCACTCAGAATAATAACAACAATAAAATAACAACATTCCATATCAAGAGTCAAAAGTACTAATAAACCATCAAAAGGAAAAATCCTGAAGAGAGCCATAGCAAAACAAGAAGAATCTAAGTAGCAGAAAAACCCCAAATGTTTGTTGAAAAAGAACATCCTTGATGCTTTCACTGCTTACATACAGAGGTCCTTTACTGTATCTTTGTCTCAAGGACACACAGGAGTAGGCTCAGCCCCAAAGACAAATCCAAGAAGATCTTTTGTTGTAATATATAGCACCAATCTACATTTTTTACTTTTCCCCAAACATTTCAGGGCAAAAAACAAGACCCTTGTTAAACTTAGGAATGTCTCCTGTGCATCAGTGGAAGACCATATTAGATCAGGAGGGCAATGGAAAGTTGAAATACGTGGCCTTTGTCTTTCGGAATAACCCTGCACAACAAAAGTGGTTTTAAAATGAATATTCATGCACTTGCTTTCCTTGGTTTAGCTTTTGGTTTGTGTTTTTCTATTGTACTTCTTAAAGAGCAACACTAATTTACTCTTTAGTAAATCCTGTATTATATGTATTACTTAAGAAAAACATTCACGTTACAGACCTACATTAATGAAGTCCCTGAGCAGTCAGCAGAGTAGCCCAGCTATGATTGAAATGCAAAACCCAGCCTTGTTATTTTTATGAAACTGTGAATAATATAAGTATCCAATTGATAAAATGTTATTAAAGCTGACAGCCCTTAAGTGATCTAAGTGGTAAATATTGAAATTAAGTTTCTGCAGTGCAGCACTAGGCAAGAGGAGCCTACGGCAGTAATAAGGATTAAACAATGATTTAATGTTGTTCTATGAGGGGTAAAGATTGTGATTTTGATGGAGAGCAAAAGCTTATTCCGTTTAAATAATTAAACTGTGATTTAAGAAATTGATCAAAGAGAGTTGTGGTGGTTTGTTAAACGTCCGAATGAGTGAAATGAAGGAAATCTATGCTAGGGCAGCTGAAAGTCAGGGGAAGGGACGACTCGACAGCCGAGCCTTCCCATACAACTCTCAGAGGGGTTGGCTAGCTGCAACAAGCATATTTTATCATCTCTTTTCTAATGTAAACAGACTTTTGTCGCCAGAGGGTGGATCATAGCTAATGAGCAGAGGGGATTCCACAGGGTGCAGATTTTATTAACAGAGTTTATAAGAAATGGAGAGAAATTAAAAATGCAACATCTTTGAGATAATGTGATAATCAGGGTCCCAATGGGGAGGATATTTACCTATGCACGGCAGAGGGTTGTAGAGCTTAACCACATGTGAGCATAGAAATCTGCAAATTATTTCCTTAGCTACATTTGACAATTGTACAGCTGGGGTGGGCGGAGAAAGGGAAGGGTTGGAAGCTAAATTAGGGATATTATTTTTCTAGATAAATCAAGACTGCTCACACATTTTAAGGACTTTTTGCACACACACACACACACACACACGTGTGTGTGTGTGTGTGTGTACAGTGTATGTGTGTGTGTGTATATGGGGGTGATGCCCACTATGTTTTGCTATACTAGAATAGACTTGTTGGAATGCAAGATTGATTAAGTTTTGATCCAGTGAATATAAGTTTACACTTAATCATACAGGAATAAGGGTCAGGTTGGTAAAACCTATCCAAAGGGAGAGGCTTCTTAGTCTTTTGCAGCAAGGACAAGGGGTAGGCAAGACTCCTTAAAAAAACTAAACAATTCATTGTTGCATAAGTTTTCATCCATTTCATCAAAGGGAAATCTATGGCTTCCAGACATTGAATCTAAGCACTATATAAACATTTGCTTCACAAAGGATAATTAAACAGCCTGTAAAGGGCAAAGATGCACTTTGCCTCACTTCCTGTCTCTTCCATCCCCAACCAAGGTCATCAGAAGGAGGGTGTCAAAAAAGTCATGATGATGGCTGTGACTGCACAACCAAAGCCCCACTCCTTTTAAACATGCATTGCATGCATGCGCTATGTAAAAAAGAGGTCACAGCTACCATCTTGACTTTTTTGACACAACCCTTGTGGATTCCCTGTCTCCAAATTTGCTATTTTGACAGCCATCTCCACCATGGGAGAGTTGGAGTCACTGGAGTCTAAACTTTGATAGCCTCTGAGAAGTATTCCTGTTTAATCATAACATGCAACTTACATTCTACAATAAAAGATAAACCCGGTTGTTGATTATCTGTTCAATCCACTGGATTTAATCAACCAATTAAAAAAAAACAGGAATGAAAAGAAGATGGGAAAAGAAATATTTTAAAAAATGTATTACTGTCTTTTTTTTTAAGGGCACATATTTTTATCTTCTAAACCTTGAACAGGTAGGGGCACAAAAAGAGAATGAAGATCCTTTATAGAAACAATTCTTCAATTTACCTCTTTTATTGCATTTGAGTTTCTTGTTCCATGATTCATGGAATGCTGGCTTTCAATATACTATTAAAGTGATATTTTATTACTATTTCTAAAAACCAAAAAGAGTCAAAGTAAAGAAATAGGCTCATTCATTTTAACTGAGTTGGAAGAAATATTGTTTTCCTTTGTGGTGGGAAATATATGGTCACGGCTTACTGTATGTTAAAATCAGAGGCATCCACAGGAAGAGGGAGTCAGAATCTGCAAGATGGCAGAAGAGGGGTCATTGCCGTTGAAGCCCCACCTCTAGGCACATGGAAGCCACTACATTTTGAAGCACACTCTCCAGCGTAGCACTCACAATCATTTGGTTCTTGGCCAAAGAAAAATTATTTTATTTATTTATTTAGGTCACAAGTAGTGGCTGGGATTAGCTTTATCTGTTTCTGTGTTTCATCTTGCTCTCCCCTGACTTGGAGAACTCAGAGGTGGGACAGACTGTACCATCAGAATATCAGCCTCAGGATTCAGAAAACAAGTCACCTGAGGCTGACCTCATCAGCAGTCAACTGGAGTAGATGCAGGACGAGTCAGGTGACAATGTTCCCAATTCAGAATGACTGCCCAATCTGAGGACTCTCTGAGAACAACATGTGGTCCTCAAGAAACAAAAGTGGCTATGGCCTTAATATCAGCTGGCTTATATCAGAGCAACCACCCAGGGACTGGCACCTCTGTTGGGAACAACTGCTCCAACCTTGGCCCTGTGCTCTCGTGTCCATGATTCCTGTGTGCTTCCTGAACCTCATCTCTTTGATCCCAGACTGGCTGACTACCCTTTTGTGACATCTGAACCCCTGGACTATTGCTGGATTATGCTGCCTGTATGCTGATTTGGCTTTGGGTTAAACTGAACTAGGCAAGACCTTGTTCTCCTGTGAAAATTGCTGGTGTGTGCATGCTGTGCCCACACTTTGCCTGCCTTTGCCTGTAACTGTTTGCAAACTCAGTTTGCAAAAGTAAATCACTCGTCAGCCTGAAACCGACAGTTTTGGTCCAAGATTTGATATGCTTTCTACAGAAGCTTCCAAAAGTTCATTGTGACCAAACACCTTCAGTTCTATCTGCTTGATAAGGAGATAAACAAAACACCGATCAATTCTTCTTGGCATTAAAGATGTTTCTCCTTCTAATATGTGGGTCATGAGATGTACTCTTCAATTTATTGTCCTTTTGAAAAGGCATTCAAAATTATTACATTAGCTGGTTCAATCTCAACAGGATGGCAAGATTTTCTGGGTAACCTGATGGGAAAAGATAGGCCAATAAATTATTAGAAAACAGTCTGAGCTGGAGAAAATTGTGGGTGGATGTGGGATTTATGAGTTCTTGGCCTGTCCAGAAATAAGTTCCTTTCTATGAATGGCTGCTTTATCAGAAAGAGAAGTTACATCGTCATGTAACACAAAATGCTTGTAATGGAGAAGATCTATTGTTTCTGGTATTTTCTCTACCAACCTCCCTTCCCCCCAAAGTCCAGCTCTTCATCTGTTTGTTATTGTAATGCAGCATTTCAGGTACGTCTAAATGCAACATCTTTCAAATTACCTCTGATAGCAGCTTTCAAGCTGCCTTTTATCTCTTGCTGCATCAGTTTGAACACACTTATTGCATCTGCAGAATTTATGCGTTTTATAAAGCAAACAGAATGCCTCATGTAGTGATTGATGGAAAATCAGTTGCTCAGTTGCCAGAAAATGATTGATTTTCCAACACAGCTGCTCCAGCTGTGCTACAGATGCGCTTTTCTACAAATATAGCAGAGTTGGTATGGCAAACCATTTGATTCAGCTCCATAACTCTAACTGTCTCTGAGGAGTTGGCTGTTTAACAGATAATTTGGATAAATGGCCCATATGGTATAAGTCCACTATTTTGTTATATTGAATAGGTATGACAATTTCTTTTTATAACATCAACTTTTGCAGTACAATAATTAATTATTTCAAAGTTCAGAGCTGAGTTCTCCATCCTCCAGAATTACCTCTGGATCTTTTTCCTTAGGAAGTGAGCAGATAGAAGCTGGAGAGAGTTATACATCCCTGATTTTTTTTTCCTTTTTAGTGACTGAATATGCTATATTATGTTAGGCTATAGGAATAGGATGAATGAAAAATTATTTTGCTCTGCGCCCCTAACAAGCCTCTAGCTGAACTTGTGATTCACCCATATGAATAAATGTGCTTATAGTATTCCATAGTGAAAGGATACTGATACATAACTGAATATTTTTTTAGTAGATGACAGCCATTAACTCTTATGACTTGTGATGCCAATTTTGCAGGCTTGACCTGACTAAGATCATCTGTCAGTCCTCTGTAGTTCTGTGATCAAACCTCTGCACATAACAGAGCAGGCAAATATTGATATTACAACTATGAGAAGAAGATAGCTTCATGTTGCTGGGCCATACCTGAGATATGGCTGGCTGGCCATTTTATACTTCCAAAGCAACTGTGAAAGAGAAAAAGTCTGTGCTTGAGATTTTGAGGAAAGGGAACAATTATAAGCAGGTGATTGAGCACCATCACCAAAAGAACAGTAAGCTCAACCTCAGAAGTTGGGATAAAAAATGCTCCTAGAACTTTGGTATGAGAGAGCACATGGTACCTCCCATTGATCAGCTTCCTTGATGGTTATGGCTTCCTTCTATCAAGCCTGCAGTGGAGCTGGGGAGTCACAAGATGCATCAGGCGATCACATTGTCTTTCCCATTGCCTGTCTCAGGCTAGGAAATCATCCTATGGGGCTGGTAGAATCTGGGATGCCTGACCCCACAGATCCCTCTGGAGAGCCACACACATGTACTTTGGGATACATGGCATCTCTTAAGATGCAAAATTTCCGGAAATTTTGAGGATGATAAAAACTAGGGGTTTTTTTTCCTGAAAAAAGAATGGAAATGTGGGAGAAATTTAAATAAAAGCAATAGAAATATAAAATCACTTTATGAATTTATAAAATGTATTATTAATCATTTGGTTGCTTATAAAATATATTGAATACACACACACGCACGCACTTTACACTCTGTATATTGGAAAGCTGAAGAGGATTGAAAAGATTTATGTGCTGAAAGAAAATATGTCAGCATATATCTGCATTTTTCTTTTCATTTAAATACATACATATACAGGTGAAACTCGAAAAATTAGAATATCGTGCAAATGTTCATTTATGTCAGTATGGCAACTCAAAAGGTGAAACCAATATATGAGATAGACGCATTACATGCAAAGCGAGATATGTCAAGCCTGACTTTGGTATAATTGTGATGATTATGGCGTACAGCTTATGAAAACCCCAAATTCACAATCTCAGAAAATTAGAATATTAGATGACATCAATAACACAAGGATTGGAAATAGAACAATATCGGACCTCTGCAAAGTATAAGCGTGCATATGTACTCAGTACTTGGTTTGGGCCCCTTTTGCAGCAATGACTGCTGCAATGCGGCGTGGCATGGATGCTATCAGCCTGTGGCACTGCTGAGGTGTTATGGAAGACCAGGATGCTTCAATAGCGGCCTTCAGCTGTGCTTCATTAAGTCCAGGGTCAACGCAGCTATCTACCAGGAGATTTTGGAGCACTTCATGCTTCCTTCCGCAGACGAGCTTTATGGGGATGCTGACTTCATTTTCCAGCAGGACATGGCACCTGCCCACACTGCCAAAAGTACCAAAACCTGGTTCAATGACCATGGGATTACTTGATTGATTGGCCAGCAAACTCGCCTGACCTGAACCCCATAGAGAATCTGTGGGGCATTGCCAAGAGAAAGATGAGAGACATGAGACCGAACAATGCAGCGGAGCTGAAGGCCGCTATTGAAGCATCCTGGTCTTCCATAACACCTCAGCAGTGCCACAGGCTGATAGCATCCATGCCACGCCGCATTGCGGCAGTCATTGCTGCAAAAGGGGCCCAAACCAAGTACTGAGTACATATGCACGCTTATACTTTGCAGAGGTCCAATATTGTTCTATTTCCAATCCTTGTGTTATTGATGTCATGTAATATTCTAATTTTCTGAGATTGTGAATTTGGGGTTTTCATAAGCTGTACGCCATAATCATCACAATTATACCAAAGTAAGGCTTGACATATCTCACTTTGCATGTAATGCGTCTATCTCATATATTGGTTTCACCTTTTGAGTTGCCATACTGATATAAATGAACATTTGCACGATATTCTAATTTTTCGAGTTTCACCTATAATGCTGTTGTTAAGGAAGACTTCACATGACCATGATGAACTTATAACCTCACTTCCACTGTGGTTCTTAAGCAAGTCACTGTGGGTCATTAAACAAGACATCACATGACCATGAGTTGCAATTTTACTGGTGGCTTCTCCATTGACTCTGCTTGTTGGAAGCCAGCTGTGAAGCATGCAAATGGTGATCACATGACCACATGACCACAAGGATGCTGCGACAATCATAAGTGAGAGGACCGGTCATAAAGTTACTTTTTCAGCACTGTCGTAACTTTGAAAGGTCACTAAACAGGGCAGCCATTAAGCAAAGACTAGCTATACACACACACACACACATGCATACATACATACATGCATATAGGACAGATTGAAGGGAAGTCTGCTCCTCTGGCCAGCTTCCTTATACGTTCCACTTCCGAGGAGCCAGCTTCCTAGGGCTGCTCTAGTGTCCCTGGAACAAAAGGTAGACCATAAGGAGAGATTATGATGGTGGTGATTCTATCTGGCTTTCAGTAACTGTGATCCACAACTTGACCACATGATACCCCCTCCCATCTTACCAAGAACTGAAAGTGATACAGCCAACCTCTCCATCTTCCTTGAATAGCCACAAACATGATCCCCAATGTCAGAGATTGAGTCTCTTGAATACGCATACATGGTCTGGCCAGTCTAGGAACAGTGCCAAGAATTCTGGACGTCTCATCTCAGATAGGTTCAGGAAAAGAGACAGAAGAAGGCAACCCTAACCCTAACTGAGATTTGTTTTACTAGGTAGTATGAAAAAATAGGTTGAGCTACAGTATTTGTGGGTTTTACTGTTTAATTTTTAAAGGCAACTAAGAAAAGAAAGCATGCAATTTTATAACTTTTGAGCTGGGATAATCAGTTTAAGCCAGGGTTCCTCAACCTTGGTGACTTGAAGATGTGTAGACTTCAACTCCCAGAATTCTCCAGCCAGCATGGCTGGCTGGGGAATTCTGGGAGTTGAAGTCCGCACATCTTCAAGTCGCCAAGGTTGAGGAACCCTGGTTTAAGAAGATAGACCAGTATCACAAGGACACATCTGTACAAGTGTGGATGTTTCTGGCACTTCGCTCTTTTCAGGTCTTTTGTAAATTAGGGTTACGGTTAGGGTTTTGATAAGTTGTTCTGGCTATATGTGTAGGAATTTCACTCAGCTCAACATATATTTCTTTAAACAAAAATGTTTTTACCTTAGGATTCTGGAACCACAGCTATAAATTCCCTTAATTTTTTTATCCACAAGATCAAAAACCTATGTCACATTTCACAAAAAAGGAATTAGATTAGAAAAACGTAAACAATGAGATTTCTAGTTTTAAAACTCTTCTGAATTAGTAAAGGATTAAGCTGTAGGAATGTTTAGAGATGATGAGTTTTGTTTAAATACAGAAACAGACCAGCTACAGTGATACAACCATAGCCTTGCAGCTTTCTGTTTCCTTTTTAAATTTTAATTTAATTTTTTGCACTTTTGGTCCTATGCAGCAGCAGTTGAAGAAAATTCTGAATGAGCAACATTGGTGAAACTTTTCTACATTCTGGGAACAAAGGTTGCATATGGTTATGAGAAATAGAAACCCATCTGTGCTGAAGAAACTACTGTGTTCTATCATTTTAAATCAAGAAATCATTGACACGTTTATTGGTTGAAACAGGAAGTGTTCTGTTAGATCTCTTGGCATCACTGAAATTTTGAACATGAATAGATTAAAGTAAAAAAAGCAGACATTTTTACTCTCCCAAGCCTGGGTCTATAAATGGGTAAAACTCTTTACAACTGGATGCAAATGCTTCCTTCCATGTGAGGACTTCAGAGGTATTGTATCAGTCAATACTGCATTAGATGATGCTGTGTGTGTTGAGCTCAGTTTGGTATGAAGCAGATGTGATCCATAAATACATTCCAATGTTATGTGTTAAAACATTTTCATAATGTTACAGTTGTGAAAAAGGGGATATCCAGAGTGTGTATTATTATACTATATGTTCCTCCAAGTTGGTGGGATGTGAGTAATAGTATGTTGGATTGCAACATTGGATTGGACCTAGATTAGAGATCCTAGTTTGCACAGAATAATGGGAGCACAATTGGGACAAAATTAGGGTTTGGTTTCACTTGTGGTATACTGGCCAAAATGTACCAGAACTGACTCGTTCTGGTCTTTACCGTTAGCAGGGAATGCTGCATCTGACAGGGGTACAACTAAAGCTTATTACTTCTTCAGCTTACTAAAAAGTAGAGCATTATGTGAAAACCTCAATTGGCCAAAGCCATGGTGGACAGCAAAGGTCAGTATCTACAGTCCCTTCTGGTGATGACCATGGTGCATGGAAAATTGTGACTTGGAATGTAAAGGGAGAAAACATTCCCTTTAGTTAAAGAGCATAAATTAACTAAAGAAAGAAAAAAATGTATTGTATGTGTTTGTGCACCTAAGAGGAAGAGGAAGGATGAAATAAATCGGAATGAAAGTGGTCTGATCTCATGGAATAAAATTGATGAATACATGCAGAAAAGTGAAGGTATTTCATTCATAATTATGAATGAAAGGGCAAAAAATTATGACAGAAGGCATGAATAAATTGCTGTGGGTATATGTGAAAGTATGAATCCATAGATTGGTGATAGCTACATTTTATGCTGTAATGAATAGAGATAATGGAAGAACCAAAGGCAAGTTTTGAGGAAAATTGTACAACCTTCTGAATGAATGTAATCCAGGGAAAAATATTTTCCTAGGTGACATGAATGGGTAAGTGAGTATGAGATGAAATGTGTAGACAAAGTGATTGGTCAAACACCTAAGAATAAAGAAGAATGGTGATTAGTGAGTATCTGCTTAGAAAAAGTTCTGCTTGTTTCAGATACATCTTTTAAGCATGGCTCTATTCATAGATACACATGACAAATACATATGTATAAATCTAAAACCATTATCAATTTGACTGTTTATGATGAAAGACTTAGTGAAGGATACAGGGATGATGAGAGGTTCTGTACTTTGGTATGAAGATTATGTCATGTTGTTGGCTGAGGACGCTCATGATCTGAAGTGAATGTTAGGTAGAATGTATAAAGGAAACAAGGAGGATAGTTTGTGTTTGACAGGGAAGATGGAATGAATGACTACAGGTTATATGCAAATAGCAATCAACTCAAACAAGTAGATGAATGTATGCACCTTAATAGGATGTTTACTAATTATGGAAAATGGACGGATAAATTTAAAGATGTGTGAGTGCTGCTAGAAAGGTAGTGGGTAATAAGTGATCTATTGTGAGGCATAATTGTAGCATTCTTCCCCCTTCCAGATTCCAAGAACACCCTTCCTTAGTTGTTCAGGAATTGGCCTGATCTGGGAGAGTTTCACTGGACTCTTTCCCACCCTGTTCTCCAGTTAACACGGTGTTGTAGATGCTTCCACTTGGCACAAGAGACTAAGGTTGGGAGGGGAAAAAAAATCAATGATACTGCAGATAATTCTCTTAAACAACATTTTTGGGTAACTTTATCAACTCAGATCCAATGACACCCCCTCAGATCACCTCATCCCCATATTTAGTATCACTCCTTCATCCAACATGCCTCCTTGCTCCCATATTCCTGGAATCGTCCATTTTTCAACTTCTTTTCAGGGGTTTTGCTTTTGTTTTGCTATCCTCTCCCCAAAAACTTATGCTTCCCTCCTAGGCAAAACATCCATTTTGATCCCTTCTCCTCCCAGTCCTCCCCAGAGGAACCCTCTTTCCTCTGGGGAGGAAATCCTTCCTTCCTTCCTTCCTTCCTTCCTTCCTTCCTTCCTTCCTTCCTTCCTTCCTTCCTTCCTTCCTTCCTTCCTTCCTTTTCTTATCTCATGCCTTTAATGTTTTGGGCTTATTATTTCTATCTTCTTTTCTCTGCTTTGCATGTTGCTCACCCCCAAAAAGGAATAGTGGGCTAGTTATGTATGTGTGAAGGAAGAAGATGAGGAAATAAATTTCTATTTTATTTTCATCAAACTATTTAGGGTAGACTTAGAAAAGTTGACACAAATCAAAAGTGATAAATGGCCAACTTAGAAGAAGGAAAAGTCTTTGGCATACACATCTTGTAAGAATAATAAATTGACCCATAATTAGAAATGTTGAATTCTTAATAAATATAAGCCCTATATTTTATTCCTGTACAGTGGCTGGGCTAGATTATTGACTGATGAAGAAAAGATAAGACAAAATAAAATGTGCAATGTACAAGTTTGTGGTGTTTTGCTTAACGCTTAGAAATATAAAAACAGCACTGGAGGACCAGCTGCATTTTTATTGGTGGCCTGTGACTTCAAAGCTTTTTTATTCAGAGGCTGAGCCAGGTACCTAGACCACCCCTCAGCTGCTCTTACTGACTTACAGTTTCTCAATGTGATTTTCTTTCTTTTTTCACAAGCCGTGGCTTTCAGTTTGAAATTAGGCAGCATTTTAAGAGCCATTTCCCCTCTACTCATTTGTCTTTTAAGTTTTAAATTGTTCATCTATTGGATGGGTTGGGGGAAAAAAACTTTGAAGAAGAACCATGACCACTCCCCCACAAAGGTCCAATTTTCAAGATCCAATCTGACCTTAGCTGTAAAGATAGCCATTGCTAAAAATCCTGGGGGCTGATCCACCATCTAAATCAGTGTTTCTCAACCTTGGCAAGTTTAAGATGGATGAACTTCATCTCCCAGAATTCCCCAGCCAACATGGGGAAACACTGGCTAAATGATGCTCATGTCCACACATGTGAAGGATGCTCAGGTTAGGGAAAGCTGATGCAGAGTGCCTTTTTGAAAGATGAAGATTCTAAGAAACACCCTATTCCCATGGGAAGTGTGAAGAACTTCAGCTGGACTTCCTTATCCTAGATAGGGCCCATTCTAAGGAGAACTTACCTGTCCTCCAAGAGCCCCTTCAAATTCAATCCAGACACCACTGGGCTCCTGTTTCTCCTGCTTGGTTGTGCTGCTCTTCAAAGCTCCAACAGGGGTGAGCTCAGTAGGAATTTCAGTAGTGAAAGTGAAGAAGTAAATTTTGAGATTCAAATAGTAACCATGATGAGCAGTTAATGCAGCCTTCAGAATTGTATCTTAGCCTCCTCTAAGCCATTAAGATGATGTTGCTCACCACATTTGGAGAAACATGGGAGGGCTATCAACGTCTGTGGGCCATAACAGATTTGTGAAACCTCAATGTTTAATAATGGTGTAGTTCTGAATAACAGATACATTAGGGTTCAGTTACATGTACTGTGATCCCGCAGGAATGGGAGCAGTAGAAATTCTCAGACCTTTTAATTTTTTTTTCCCTTTGGGGGAGTAAAGCCCCGAAAAGGAGAAAAAAAGCCTTGAGTTTTTAAAGATGCCATGGATGCTCTAAGTTTTACTCCTGAACGCCACCCCCCACTCCCCCAAATAACTCTAGGAACTGCAAATGGAAAAGAACCCCTATGCCAAGCATCGGCTGTGAGCTGCAAACCCCTGAATTAACTAAAATAAATGCAGAAACATCAAACACAAAGGGGTGTTTTAAAAGCATGGCCTAAAGCACTTTGCTCTGGATGGTAAGTTGCTCTTCTAGAATAGTTCATCATGTGGAAGAACCTCTCATTGTCATAATGCTACCAATCATCCATTATCTGAAATTCATGGCTGTTTTGCTGGGAAAATAAGCCTGGTAATTAGATTAAAGTGGTTGTTGTTTGAAAGCTTTGTTTGTACATCATAATACATGGGCAGGCTCTTAGGGGAGAAGAGAGGTCTTGATTTCCAGCTATACAAGTTACAGTCGGGCTGGGGAATGAAGTGGGAGTCGGTGGCTCACCTGCAGCAAAAGCGATGCTGGCTTCTGACATGGGAAAAAGATAAGCAGGCATCCTGGGACATCCAAAACATATCAGAGTTTCACACCAATACATTTTTGAGCCATATTAACATGGCATCACTTAACTTTCAAAGAGGGATTAGTAGACCAAATTAAAATGGTCATCCCTCTGGCAGTCCATTTATTTTATTGATTACGTTTATATCTTACTTTTCATCATGGAGTTGAAATATATGGCATTACCTCCTCCACTTTTCCCTGACAACAACCTGTGAGGTAGATTGGCCTAAGAGAAACTTACTGTCAGAACCTGCATCAATCAAATGTCAATTTAAAAAGCTATAGCAGTCAATGGGTGTTTGCTTGATTTGATTCTGCCATTTGTACCTGGGGGGGGGGGGGATGGCAGTTTATAGTTGTGCTTGGGTTATTGCTATGAGAGGGAGAGGCGCTTACACTGATATGGGAATCTACAGCAAGACCTGAATGCAGACAAAACCGGTGGTAGTCTGAAGGCTGGGAAGAACTGTGTTATCAATGGGAGGAATGCACAAGGCCACCATTCTGTGAGAAAGGAGTTTGGCGCCAATCTAGCAAGGGGGGGGGGGATAAGTAGTGGGAAATTTACACAGGCTTTAGTTTTAGCAATGCTTTGCTTCAAGCTGCATGTACCAACCAATAAAGGAGCATTTATCTGAACCAGGCCTGGTTTCATGAGAATTCTTCTAAATTGGGGTTTGGACTTTGTGGACCTGACACTTACACAGTGAGTTTCCATGGCTGAAAGTGGGCCTGACCCTGGGTCTCCTTGGTCCAAACCCAACATTTTACCTATCACTCTACACTAGATAGGTAGCTGATTTTCAGTTGGTTTTAAACAGTCAGTAAACACCAGCCTAGTATCAGATTACCAGATATTTAATTTTATGAATTGGCAAGAAGTTTGTAGTAAATCCAGTGAATGTTTTTATTATATGTATTTTTAGGAGCATATTTTAAAAATCTGAAATAAATACCACAACTGGAAAAACTGAGTATCCTTTTAAATTCTCTGCTTCCTAAAAAAAATAGCCTCTTGGCTTTCAACTGTGTAGGAAAATGGCAAACCCCGATGATAAGATCTGTTAAAAACAAAACCCCAAAGATTGCAAGTCAGTGTAGTAGAAGCAAAATAGACTAGCTTGCTTGTTTAGGCACACAGGCAATGGGGAGGGGGAGACTTTGAAGTCCCAGACTGCCAATAAAAATGCAGCTGGCATTCAGAAATTTAACAACTCCAGCATTAAACTTTTCTACGTCTGGTCTCCAATCGTAGAATGCATTTTTCCCAAGTCAGGTTCTACAAAAGACTATGCTTCTTACATACAGCTAATTCAGATTAGACATACATTTCTGCATCCTTGGGATGGATCCCAAAATACTTTTGACCTGATGAAACTGCCTTTGATTGGAGAAGACAGTTAGCCATCTGAGCCAATAGCGCATCCCAAGATAACCCTGCAGAGAGGCCTTTTTCAGTCATACTACGTGCAATCCTATGAGCTGGAGCTGCCAGGAACTCAACCAAGGCTCTTTTGCCTATAAAACAAGGGCTCTGTTATTTGTACCCACAAGCTGGACAGTAGAGCAGAATTTGGTATATACAATATGGAATAAGGGGACAAGCAGGGAAAGTAAAATAATGAAGTCAAGGTGGCATACTCTTACCATAGGTTAGACAAGCATTTTCCATTTCCACTGCAGCTGTCAAGTGTCGAAAGAAAGAAAGAAAGAAAGAAAGAAAGAAAGAAAGAAAGAAAGAAAGAAAGAAAGAAAGAAAGAAAGAAAGAAAGAAAGATCTCCAAAAGAGAGCATTGCAGCAGTCAAGGCAAAAATGAAGGCTGATTTGGATTTAAATCAGAAGGAAATGTTCGGACATCCCTCAAAGCCTAGAGATAATGGTGAGAATGGTTGTGGCAATGATGATAGTTGCATTTCATACCACACAATAATTGTCAGCCCTTCGAGGTAGGCCATGTCAGGAAACAGACTCCACAAGTCTGGCTGGAACTATACTGGCTGTATTGATATACACTATAATAACAGAACCTTGAAAGTCTGACTGAGTTTTCCCCTCCCTCTTCTACTCAAGTGAATTAAGGAAGAGTCAGACTTAGCTTCTTTCTCATACTTTCTCTCTTTCCCAGGCCTAATGCCTCATTTCTCCAAGGTCATCGTCTTCACTTTCTACAATAAAGGTTATCTGGGAACTTTTCTGAATGGACAGATTCAATGAGTGGGGTGGAATAAACAGATGCAGTCCAATCCTTGGTTATGACCATCTCATCTCAATCTCATCTCATCTCATCTCATCTCATCTCATCTCATCTCATCTCATCTCATCTCATCTCATCTCATCTTCCATTAACCTACTTGTAGGGAGATGATGGTCACTGTGGTAGTAGAGATGATGAAGGGAATAATCTTCTCTCGTAGTACCCAAGTGACCTCACATCCTCTTGGGTTCTGTACAGATACTGTGACTTTTGCATGTTTTGTGTTTTTCTCTTCTATGGAGAGGCTTTGGATACATGTCCTCAGAAATTCTGGGAGAGGCAATTTGTATACATGTATTAATTTTTAAAAAATGAAAAACATTCAGAAATGCTGATAGAAAGCTATTTCACTTGTATTACATAACATAAATAAAGTTTAATCTCCTTCAAGTTGAATTTGACTTCTGGTGACTTGGATATGTCTGTATGGAAGTTGTTGCCAAACAAACAATAAAGACATGCTTAAAATTAATATTGACCAGATGAACCCTCTGCAAGCCAAATTGTGGTGGTCAGAATGAATACATCAATCGTTCATTAGATTAAGAGCATAGAAAAGCCAATATGGTCAGATCTTAAGCACATCATAATTTTATGGACCTCAAAGTGTTTAAAATGTGTTACTAGGAATGAGCACATACATCCATTTGCTAGTTAAACAACCTAACCTGTTTCATTCTTATGCATGTGGGCAGGGGAAGAGAGCACATTAAAAATGTTAAACACACTGACATGTTTACAATGTGTTGCAAGAAAGTGTTTAACTTCTTGTGCTCCAAAACTAAACACTTTTGAATTAGAGGGTTTGCTACCTCTCTATTTATTCAGTACAGCTATCACTTACTCATGCTTATTGGTTTAAGTTTAAATTGATTTGGAGCAGGCAGTAAGTCATACAAACAAGGAGATAATTTTGATTTCAGAACCATATGGGCAAAATTGTGTTCACAGCTTCCAGTGAAATATGTCTCGCCAAATGCATTTCATAAAGAAACTGATCTTATATTTATGGACTTTGCTTATTCTTATTCATGTTACGTATTAACAAAGGTTTTTGTCTCAGATCAGAGTTCCAATTCATACTCATTTTAAGGGCTGATTAAGAGCACATAAAGCCGATTATCTATGTTCTTTTTAAGTCATTTATAACCAGCAGCTCAATCCTATAGTTTGGTTTGGGACTCAGCAGCTGAAGTAGCATCTGTAGCCAAGTTTGCTGAAGAAAGACAAATCTTTGAAACACTCATTAAGATGAGACACCCTTTCTAAGTATTCCAAAGAAGACTGAACAAGCTCAGAGGGCATGAAATGTTGTGAGTGAATAAAAGAAAAGCTAGAATAAGGGAATAGGGTGGAATAGAATGGAATTCCCTGGAAGATGGCATATCTGACTGGCTGGAACCCTGGAAAGGAGCACTCCACAACATAACTTTCTAAAAGTTATGGTGAATAGCCACTGATATTTTTACTTTGTAAGCTGCCCGGAGTCACTGTGTGTGAGTTGGGCAGCCATATAAATTTGCTAAATAAATAAATATACCTATTCTCCACGACATTTTTCCAGTCTGCTGTAAAGGAATTTAACCTACTGTCAATAGTAAAAACAAAACAAAACAGCAGTCAAGAAATGCACTGCAGACTTGCATTAGGTGGGTAGCAGGGAAGGCCTTGAGAAAGATATTCAGACTTGGTGACATATCTATACCTGCAAAGATCTGAATCATGAAGGCAGTGGTCTTCCCTGTGACCTTCCATGCAAGTGAAAGTTGGAGTTTGAAAAAGCAGGATAGAAAGAGTATTGACACTTTTGAACTTTGCATTTGGAGAAGACTCATGAGAATACCATGGATAACCAAGAAAACAAGCACAAAAAAAATGGATCAGTGAATCCCATGAACAGGTGGCAGCACCTAGCCAACTTGAGCTGATCTTAAAAGACATGTCAGACCTAACACCACCAGGGCTGCAGGCTAGAAAAAACATGGAAGAGGACAGCAGTAGAAAACCATATCTGTGCAGCATTGTTGCCAAGAACTTGTCCATGTAGTCACCATGGACAACACGGTATCAAACTGGGCTTAAGGCATCTTTACTTTTATTCTGTGGAAAATGGCATTGCTTATGTGTCTTGAATTGACTCTGGGTATAATGAGAGATTGGGAAAGATACTTTGTTCTCAAAAGATGCTTAATTCACTTCTGGGGAATGAAACGAAGCAGGCTGGCTCTACTCAAAAGATAATTCCTTCTTCTGGGTAGGAGCAAATTGCATGGCTCTTTATGTTACCGGTAGCTGGGAAGTAGGGAAATTCATTTCTCCTCCTTTTCCCTCAGTTCTGTGGATGAAGGGCAGGGAATCCCCATTTTGGCTACTACCATTCATACAGCTGTGGAGATCCTAGGTGGATGACACCTTCAAAGTCCACCAGAACTTCACATTTGCACCAATCTTTTGAAACCACTGTAAGAGCCAGCAAATGCCTCCAGGATTCTTCCCTTTGCTTAGCTAGTAGAAACAACATCTAGGAACTCACCAGCCTCATTGACATGGACCTTCATAGACTATCTTCATAAATTGGCTTCACTACCTAAGCAGTATATAATAGCATTGGTGTGAATTTCATTAACACTCACCTTTGCCCCACAGAGTAAATTATATGCATATTTCAGCTTACACTTCTCTTTTACAGCTCAAACTGTGTTTATTATCTTCTTCCCTATTTCCATCATGTAAGGTCACATTGTAGTAATTTAAATGATTTCTGCATACAATATTTCTCACAGTTTCACTTCTTTGCATGAATTATACTAGTTCTTATAATTTATTCACTTGTGCACAAAAATCAGCACTCCATTAAATATTGGAAGGCTTTCATTTAGTGTAGTGATTTATTCATGTCTGTCTAAAGTGCCTTGCCACCAGGGCTCAGTATAAGTAAAACCAGAATGTGTGTGTGTGTGCACAATGCACATGTATATGGTCCTGGTGGATTACTGCCTTCAGGTAGTAATCTACCATTGGAAGGGCTCCAAAATTAGGGCTACGATCATGTTACAATATAGGATGCCCAAAGCACTTTCATTCCTAAACATGCCCTATAAAACCCCAGAAAATATATTGCCTGCCACATTTTCCAAGCATACTCATTACCCTGGATCTGTTGTAGTCTTTTAGAATAGAGGCAGTCTATTTGGGTGTTATAACAAGCCTTTGGTTTTCACTGTGAATTGTTCAGCCTAGTATTTTTATTTTTTAAATGAAGCAAGCATTTAATCTCCCAATTTGAGTTTTTTAGCAGCCACTGAACCCACATATTTAGATAATTCTATTAGCTGCATCTGCTTTTTAAATTTTTGTTTGCTGCACCTGCTCTGTTCTTTTGGAATATAGAGAGACAGTGAGACTGTTGAATGGAAGGCCACCAAATGGGTCCTCCTTCCTCACAAATCCAGGCAGATCCCTTGGTTTATTAAGATGAAGATGAAGCAAGTGAAGAAATGCATGGAATGATGGTGAAGGAGACAAAAGAGTGAATGTGACCGATTACTGTTCTGTATCCATGTTTGGGAATATCCCATGATGATAAGAGCAGAAAAGCATGCTCACTTGAATTGAGTGAGCCCCTTCTGATCCTACTAGACCTCTGGGTAGCATCTGATCCTAAGGAATGTGGTTTCCCTTTGGACTACCTGCAAGAGTTGAAGCTTGGGAACCCTTTTCTGTAGTGGTCCCATTCCTGCCCAAATGGGCAGATCCAGTCAGTGTGCATGGGGAAGAATATTTGCATCCATGGTTGTTCCAGTGTGGGATCTCTAGGGCTCAGTCCTCTTCTGTTTGTTATTTAATATCTACTTGAAGCCACTGGGGAAGGCAATATGTTCATTTAGGGTGAAGTATCATCAATATGCTGATGATACTTCCCTTTATCACCATCCCAGGCAAGAGTGGTGAGGCTTTTGAAGTCTTGTCTCAGTTCTGGAGGCTGTCAAAGCATGGATGGGTCAAAATAAGATCAGATTAGATCTATGCTATATGAGCTGTTTTTGGGGCACTGGAGGTATAGTTTTTGTTGTTAATATAATTGTTTCTATATTTTATTGTTAAGTTGTGGGCCACCCAGAGTTATTGTATCTAAGATGGGTGGCCATATGAGTCTTTTAAATAAGCAAATAAATAATTGGCAGATTATTTGAGATACCATTATGTGAATAGCCAGTTACAAGCTTCTCCAGTATCAGTGAAAAGATCCACCTTCTTGCTGAATCATAGGAAGGATGTTAGAAAGAAAATCAAAAAATCTCCTCTTTAATGTACATGGGGTTATATTGCTCTAAATGTCAGTTGATGGAATTCTTGTAACTCCGTCCCATGCAACTCAATACACTTTGCTCTGTACAAATCACATTTGGGAAAGAGTCACTCTTGTTTTGAGGTAGCTGCCAAAGAGCCTGACTAACATATATGCTACAGTCACTGCACTAGTGACTGCTTTGTTTGCAGGTCCAGTTCAGAATGCTGGTAACCACCTTTAAAACCTTACATGTCTCAGGTCCATCTTTTCTGGCCTGCCCTGTGCTTTCTCTAAGTATGCTAAGCGTCCCCACCCAGTGTGAAGTGTGGGGATGAGACCCTGTTTGTGCGTCTTCTCAGTGGATACAACCACACGCTCTGAAACAACTTGCCTGCTGAAATATGGGATTGTCCCAACTTTTTGAACTTTAAGAGAGTCCATTGGAGTTGGGTGGCTAATAAATTCCAATCAATCAATCAATCAGGTATCAATCAATCAATTAGGAGACCTTATTTTTCCACAGAACATTTGGGCACTGATGGTATAAGTGCTATCTCATTTAGTTGGGTATGATATTGCTCTGTTGGAATGGCTTTGTTTGGTTTTGTTCATTTTGATTGTAAACACCTTTGAGTCTCAGGCACTACTCAGGGATATTTAAGCAATTGTATAAATAAATAAATAAATAAATAAATAAATAAATAAATAAATCTTAAAAATCAATGGAGGGTGGCATGAAATAACGTGAAATTTCATACAAATTTCAAGTGAGGTTAATACTACAACAAGAACAACTCTTTGAGTATTCTGGACACATCAGAGAGTATTCTGTAAGTGTTGGTTGCAGTCACCCTGCTGTTGGAGATGCAACTCAGTAGCTGGAAGATTAACCCACATAGTTTTCCTGTCGCTGCCTTTTGGGCTGACATCAGCAGAATTGTTAACATGACTCTGGATCAATCACTTATGTTAAAGACACAAATGTTATTTCAGGCTATATTGCCAGTGTCAAGAATGATGGATATTTTGGTTAGACGATTGCTTAAAGAATTATTATACAACCAGGAAGGAGAAAGCTACACTATATACATTGCCGTTCAACTTTTGAATTAGTATTTTTCCAACAAAAAGACAAGAAAGAAAGCTTTAAAGCAACATGATCAAAGTTTTTTGAATTTTTCTGCTTATAACATAATTTCCAGGCCCCTGTTTTCCTGTTTTCTTTTCTTTTTTAAATTGCTGCTATGCTTATCAGTTCTGAGGCTGTGTTTCATCTTTAATATTGCTAAATATATGTGTATTTTTCTTTTGTTGATTAGATTATGATGAAGATGACAATGATGATACTCGTATAAATTAGTCCATAGTTTCATCTTTGGCATTTTTCTAAAATCACAAAGTCATGTACATGACAACAATGACAAAATATTTTATGAAAAAGAGAAGTCCTGTTGAAATCAATGTACCTCTGAATACAGATGTGTTAACTTCTCCATCACAGAAGAAAGTCAGACTTCCGTTTCCTTACAAGGCTTACTTTTGCTGCAATATCAAGCAGGACCAATATGGATAAATGACCTTCAAGCTAGCTGAAAAATTGTGCTCCATCAGCTTCTGCTGGTCAAAATGAGAGACTATGCAGAGAGCAAAATGATGTGTTTGGTAGTTCTAAAATAGATGCTAAAGGTTACCACAATCAGAGTTCTGGGGTGTCTGCAGGGTACGGTCAAAAATGTCAAGATGGCGGCCATAATAGTGGAATTGAAGCTCCACCTGGAGCTTCAATTGCACCACCATGGCCGCCATCTTGACTTTCTTGTCTGTAGCTCGCAGACATCCCTGAGAGGCTCCAACCTCTAAATCACTTGTCTGTGGGCTTTAAAGCGCCATTTGATTGGGCAGCGTGGGAAACAAAAGACTTCACCAGACCTTGGTCTGATCTCCTCTTCATACAGAGTACTCTCCTTAAGAATCTACCTTACTTTTTCCTTGCCCAGTAGGATTTTTCTTTTCTTCCTTTGTCCTAGTGTTATTTTTGCACCCAAGTTTAACTTGCTGATAAACGGTGGCATAAGAAGTACGGGAAGAGACTGAGTGGAAACATTGTATTTTCTGCTTGTTTTTCAAACTGGGCACTTTCCAGAGATTTGTTGGCAGGTTGCCTGTATAAAAGGAAGAATATGGGTCAGTGTTCGTGCTGTGTTCAGATTGAAAAGATAGACTCTTGGAAGGAGGAAGCATGCCTATGAAGGATTTTCCATCACTGCAAAGCAAAGTCATTCCCCCTGCAGCTCTGCAAATTCAGCTCTTGGAGGCAACATGAAACCAGGGCTGCTGGTCATGCAAAATGACTACTCACAGGTTTCTCTTCCCTCCCCCTGACCCAAACAATATACCAAATGTGACTACAGAGGAGAGATTGTTGGGTTAATGTAAGGTAAATTCATGATCTTGGCAACCTCATTTTTTTCCCCCTCATGCTCCTTCTGCTTGATGAGTAAGTGCAGTCTTCCCTTCCCATGGCTGTGCACAAATTATCTTTACTCCATGCAAATGCAGTTTTTTTTAAAAATTAAGCTTAAAAACTGCTTTGTGTATACTCTGCCTATGAAGTAGATCAGCTTGTGCTACAAGCCATCATGTTACAGGAACAGGCTTGTTGAATTCATCTTACACTAGACATGAATGTGTGCAAAGGTTTTAGTACATTTGACATTGGACAGAATCTTTCTATTTTTTAAACGAATAAATTGTCAATATTGGCACTATTTTTAGTTTGTGAATCCAGGAAATGCAAACCCTGACTTTTAGTGCCTGATGTTAGTACCTCTTATTGAAATGGTTTTGAATACATACATACATTCTGTCCCTGTTGGATTGTGCCATTATTGTTTTCACATAGCTTCCTGTTTATTCTTGTTTGTTGTTTTTAATTCTTATTTTTGCAGTACTTTGCTCAGAGCCATTTGGAATGGACCAGCATAGAAACGTCAGTCATAAATAAATAAAATTCCTGTTCATTATATAACTTTGGAGCCAAAGGTTCTGCAGTAGTTACATTCAGATTTCCTGAATGACCAAAATATAGTTGTATGTTCCATGCCTATTCCATTCTTCATCTCTGCAACAATATCTGAATTCTAAGGATTGAGTTCTACCCATTTCTGGATCAGGAGGCCTTGCTTCTGGTCATTCATTCTTTAGTCACCTCCTAATTGGATTATTGCAATGTGGTTTACATGGGACTGTCCTTGAAGAACATCTGGTAGTTTCCATTGGTCCAGAATGCAACAGTTCAGGCATTTATGGACACAACTGTTATGCCCATGTGACACTGCTACTCCATGAGCTGTACTGGTGTCTGCCCCTATTCTGTGGAATGATGTCCCCCTAATATATGATGTAGGGCAGTGTTGTCCAAACTTGGCCAGTTTAAGATGAGTGGACTTCAAATCCCAGAATTCCCCAGCCAGCCATGGGAATTGAAGTCCACTCATCTTAAACTGGCCAAGTTTGGACAACACTGATGTAGGGTCATTCTTTGTTCTTTTCTTTTCTTTTTTCTTTTTTTGTACACTGTCGAGGGTCACATTGTTTGAGTTGGGTGGCCTTAAAAATAAATGAATAAATAAATAACATTATAATAGACAATAAATAAACAAGGGGTGGGGTGGGGAAGAATTTTAGTTTGACATTTTTAAGAAGACTGACCTAATTCATTCTTCCCAGACTAAAATGCAGATCAGAATACAATTATCACATGGATTGCCATGTCTTGGAAGCTCAGATGCAACCCTCATCTTAAAAATATATGTACATTAGGGAAAGTTGCATTCAAAACATATATACTAAGGAAGATTGCCAAGAAAACCATGCATTTTAAGAAAAATTGCATCCAAAGCTACATGTGTATGTACATAGAAAATTCACATGACATTCAGACTGATACAGAAATTGGAAAGACTTGACTCTTAAATAGTAGTCTCGCTTATCCGATATAAATGGGCCGGCAGAACATCAGATAAGCGAAAATGTCGGATAATAGGGAGGAATTAAGAAAAAGCCTATTAACCGTCAAATTACGTTATAATTTTACAAATTAAGCACCTAAACATCACGTTTTACAACAAATCAACAGAAAAAAAAAAAAACAATTCAATACACGGCAATGTTATACAGTAATTTATTTACAAATTTAGCACCAAAACATCGTAATGTATTGAAAACGTATTGAAGTTGTATTGAAGTTAACATTAAAAATTGACTACAAATAAATATAGAATTGCATAAAATGAACTTACAGTAACAGCATTGTTGGAGGTTAAATCCATAAAAAGTTCAGTCCTGTGATGATTTAAAAAAATTTGTGATCCTAGTTTGCTTTCCCGATGATTGCCATTTCTTCGCTGCCAAGTCTCACCATCTTTGCAGCATCATTATGTTGATCCCCATAGCTTCTTCTTGTTGCTCAACGTATTTCATGGTGGTTTCTAGAGCCTTAACTCCATCGTTATGCGAGATTCTGAGAGGCTCAACAGTTGATGCTTGATCATCAATTTCGTTGCCATCGCTATTGACAAGAGCGACAATTTCTTCATCAGTTATTTCATACTGATCGTCTTCGTTCATCCAACTTTCAACTTCTTGCAAAGATGCATCCTCACATCCAGGGATACGTTGGACTAAGGGTAGAATGCTTTCTTCGGTTTCATCTGTGCTTTCCGTTTCCATAATTTCATCTTCATCTTCGCCTAACAGCTTCTTCCATGATTTGGCAACTGTTGGAGCCCTAACATCAGCCCAGGCCCTTGCAACCCAATAAGCAACATCCTTTACATTGATGCATTTCAATTTTTCAATCATGTTTTGCCCTTCTTCAATTTCTTCTATCATTGTTGACAGTAGCTTCCTGCAATAGTTCCTTTTTAGCATTTCCAAAACGCCCTGATCCATCGGTTGGCATATGGCAGTTACATTAGGTGGCAGAAACATAGCCTTAATGTCCCCATCTTGAAGCTCCTCTGCATCTGGGTGCATCGGGGCATTGTCTACCAACAAAACTGCTTTTCTGGGGAGGTCATTTTCTTTCAAAAATTTCTCTGTGGAAGGAACAAATTCCTTAAAAAACCAATCTTTGAGAATTTCACTGGTCATCCACGCACTTTTTTGATCGTAGTATTTTACAGGAAGAGCATTTTTTGAAATTGTTTTAAAGGCTCTTGGATTTTTGGACTTCCCAATCATTGCGAGGTCCATTTTGTGGTTTGCTGTAGCATTGCTGCATGCTAAAATTGTCAGTCTTTCTTTACTATGCTTATAGCCAGGGGCTGCTGCTTCAGTTCTGGCTGCAAGACTCTTACTAGGTAACATTTTGTAATTAAGGCCTGACTCATCACAATTAAATATTTGGTCACCTGTTAGGCTTTCAGTTTCAATAAAGTCTTGAAACTTTTTCTTGAATGCCTCCATTTCTTGAAAATTTGATGACAGTTTCTTACCACAAACACTTAACTGATGGATTCCGTAATGTTTCTTCCATCTGTCGAGCCAACCAACGCTTGCTGTAAAATCTGGGTCCCCTTCATTAAATTCATTGCGAGAATGCAACACCTTTTGCTGTAAAATAGGCCCTGAAATAGGCACACCTTTGTCTCTGAACTGTGTAAACCAAACGTACAAAGCCTCGCTAACTTTTTCATAGTCACACTTTTTCATCATTTTTCTCTCTTTTAGTGCACCATCCATAACTCTCGAGGAACACCATTTTTCTATTTTCAGTCGTTTCCTTTTCCAGTCTCCTACTGTTACCCGTCCAACGCCATAGTTGTCAGCTACCTTTTGCATCGTCTCTCCTTTGTCCAGTCTCTTGATTGCCTCAATTTTTTGTTCCATTGATACAACAACTTTCTTTCTTTTTGTCGCCATACTCGTGTAAATTTCAGTAAAAACTGCTTCACAACACAACTACGTTACTTACGTTAACACACACGTAAACACTGCACAGTAACACACAGTAAACCGATGCGCATACAATAACAAACTGCACTGAGTGACCATTAGGAAAGGTGAGACACGACCGACACATGAGTCATAGGCTAGACATGTGCGCCTGCTGCACCTGTTGCAATCGATTTTTGTGTTGCGGTGCTGCACCGTCAGGAGCAACAAGAAAGAGTACGCTCACGCTAGCAAACAAGCGGCACACTTTTCTCGTTGCCGAGTTATGCGTGTTGTTGTGTTTTTTTTTAGGGGCGTTGGATAAGACGGAATGTCAGATAAGCGAAGGTCGGTTAAACGAGACTCCACTGTATGTGAAATGGACACAAACTGGAAATAGACTAATTAATCTATCCTAACCAATCTTTAACAGCAAGGTCTTGAATCAAGCTCACAATTAGGTGCTTTCATAACCACATCTCTGTAGGCTTCTTGGTAATTGTACAGGCATGGTTTTCCATTGTCCTCTTCCAGGAGATTTTGCTGACTTCTGAGCCTAGCCTGGCCTGTCTTGACGGATACTTGACAAACATGTATCTTTGCTTTTTTGTGTGTAGCAGCTTCAAGAGAGGGATTCACCCAAGATTTCACCAATCCTGATCTCACACTCCAAGAACTGCACAGGGTAGTCATTATGTTATTTTTTTTCCAAACTATACATCAAGGGCATTTCCAGAAAGAATTGAGGTCAACAACTGGCTGACATTGTCTAGGTTCAGAATCTAACAGAGTTTGTACTTGGATGGGAAACCACCTGAGAATAGTAGAGCTTAGAATAGATCCAAAATGCATATAAGTTACACTGTTCAGAACAAAATAATAGGTTTGTTAGGTTTTTATTCAGCTAGAATCAGAATGGACAGGAAACAACAGTCTGGAATAAGTTTTAATAAAGAACTGGGAAATGTCAGTATGTTTGAGTTCTTTTAATAATCCACTAATGACAAAAATTATCATGTTTATATACAGTATTTGGACAACATAAATACTTGTATGTCCAATATCCTTGGACAATATTGATACACATATATAGACACAAACATACATTTCAATACTGAGAAGACATTGCAGTTTCTGGATCTTATAGAAACAAGACGCTTAAGAAAAATCAGCAGTGGCTGCAACATTTATAGGCTGGGGGCCAGCCAATTCAGTGCACTGAGGGGTGGGGAAAGACTCTGTGTGTAGATGAATTATGGCTGTGTGAAGCTTCAAAGGGGTAGCTTGATTCAAAGGAGATCCCCCCCCCCCCCAGGTGACTGCTGCATTAATTTATTTCTGAAGAAAAGGTTTTTGAAATCAATTGAGAACCTGGACAGTTTGTAAAGTTCATAAGAATAGAAGGTTAATGTATTTCAGTTTGCAAAATAAGGACACAGTTGACAGCATTCATTTATAAGTTTATGACTATCACTATTGGAAAAATATGCTATCCAGTTTTGTTTAGAATTTTATATTGTAATTTTGGATACTCCTTCACTGTATTAACACTACTTATAATAGATGGTTTATATCTCCTTTATAGTTTACTATACTATAAGTCTGTGTATTTGGGATGTCCTTTTTGTTTGTGGTGAATAAACTTATGAATATTATGAACTTGTGAAATTGCCCTTGACTTAAGAAACAACACAAACTGTTCTGTTCATTTGAAATTTGTGGTAGGTTTAGAATTGCTATTATTTTTCTGTAGAAGAAAGAAAGAAGAATGAAAATAATCTCTAAACAATAGTACTTTCCGTGCTGGGAAAATTATTCAGTCCATTGTCTGCCACTGTTTGTGACAATTTGTGTGTGTGTGTGTGTGCATGCCTTTGAGTCTGTGTTGACTCCTGGCTACTGCCTGGACAAGTCCTTGCAGTTTTCTTGGCGAGGTGTTTTGGAAGTGGTTTGCCATTGCCTCCTTCCAATGTCTGACAAAGAGTGGCTGGCCCAAGGTCACTTAGCTGGCTGTGTGCCTAAGGCAGGGCTAAAGAAGATAGACCAATAAACAATGAATTCTAATTACAAAGAAGTAAATTTCAATTGGTCATTAAGAAAGAATTCCCAAGAGTAACACCTGTTCAGCAATTGAACAGACTGCCTTGGGAAATAGTGACCTCTCCTTCCTGGTTTAAACAGAAGTGGGATGCTGCAGTCATGAAATGCAATGGGCGGGAGGTTGGACTATATGGTCTCCAAGGTCCCTTTCAACCTTTATAGTGTGTGATTCTATGATTCTATGAATGGTAGGTTAGCAAATGAACATAGCATGCAATCTATAATTTTAATTTCTCTTAAGACTTTTGCCCAGATATGTAGAGAGGAGACCCAATGAAATTTATTAGGAATCTGAAGCACAAAACACAAGCACTGAAAATTAGCAGCATCCTTAGCCCCTTAGTAGCCAGGAGTGCATAAATCAGTAGCCCAGCTCATTTTGTTCAAAGCAGCTTGGAGATTTTTGACAAGCTATATTGCATATCAGCACAGTTGGCTGCAGATCTAGTTTTCCTCCATATTTTATACCTGCAGGTCTTTCTGTGCTTGAATTTTCCATTGCTGCCTGTGTTTTCTGGTCTGTAGACAACCTTTCATAGGTTCCTTAGGTGTAGCATGCCCTTGAATAGAAAGCCATGGGAAACACCTGCCTTCTCAGCCTTGCCAGATAGTTCATGTACTCTTCATTGCTTTGTGCTTATGTCATTTATAATTATATAAGAAGATTTTTGGCAGCTGTCATCAAATAATAATAGAACTCCAGCTAATACTTTTTAAGCCCACATTCTTGGTATGTCAGTAGTTCATAGTGTGTATATAATGTTGCTTTTGAATTTTTTAAAAACTTAATTGGATGATAAAACTTAACCTAAACTACATTAAATCATTGTCTTTGTAGTCTTTAAGCCCATGCAGGTTAGCTGCACTGGTTCCCTATAGGCTTCCAGGTGCAGTTCAAAGTGCTGGTTATTACCTATAAAGCCTTACATGGCACAGGACTGGGTTATTTGCAGGACCACCTCTCCCCAACGGTATCTGCCTGTCTCCCACATTTTAACCAGGTGGGTGTGCTCCAAGTCCTTCCCTGAAGCAGTCCCACCCAGGAGGCATGATGTGGCCTGCCCTCTGGAATTATCTCCTGCCTGATATACTGTTGGCTCTGACCCTGTTGGCCTTTGGAAAGGCACTAGAGCCTGGCTTTAGGAAAACTCAGGCACTGGGGCCAAGATGACTTGCATTCCTAACTGGACGAGGTTAATCATCATTGTGAGTTCCTGATTGCCTACTGAGTATAGGCATATATGTATTGTGTATTGATTTTAACTGGAATTGTTTGTTTTGTTTTTGGTTTTTAGTTTATTTTAAGTTACCCAGACTAGGCTCCATTGCCTAGGCAAAAGGGGTTGAATCAATTTTAAGTCCACAACAAGATAGCAATTGGAGGTGGCTCAGACCAACACCTCCCTAATTCACTGAAATATAAGAAGGAGGAGGAAGTACAGCACAATCAGAGCATGTACTGCATATGTAGTACAGTTGCAGCAACCATCTTGTCTTTTTTGACACACACACACACCCTGCAGAAGTCCTGGTTTCCACATGAAAGACTGTGTGTTTAAAACGGAACATTCAATAATGATTGTTTCTGGAATTCTCACATAGGATACAGTTTCTACAAAATGCTGCATTTGTAAAACTGATTAGATACATGCATGAGCTCTGTTGCTGCTAATAAAATCTTCTGCATATGGTCACAGCAGCTTCTTCCTATTGCCCTGAAAAGTGACAGTGATGCTTAGAGAAGTTTTGCAAACCCAAGATTTATCACAAGAATTTTCTCTGCCTGAAATCTTGGGCTTCAGTGCCTCTGTGTCATCCACACTCATCAGACAATGCTATGAAACTGCTACTTACTATTAGTGTGTGAGTGTGTGTATGTATGCACCTTTGAGTCAGTGTTAACTGTTGATGTGTTGGTGACTGCCTGGACAAATGCTTGCAGTTTTCTTAGCAAGATTTTGGAAGTGGTTTCCCATTGCCTCCTTCCTAAGGCTGAGAAAGAGCAACTGGCCCAAGGTCACCCAGCTGGCTTTGTGCCCAAGGCAGGATTAGAATTCATGGTCTCCTGGTTTCTAGCCTGGTGCCTCAACCAATACACCAAACTGACTCTCTATACTGTCAGTATGTAAATGGTAAGGATGGCATAGTATATGCTCAGATGAAATTCAGATCCTGAAACCCTGCTCAGCTAGAAGGCAAGAGAAGCAATGCCTTTCAGTACTAGAAAAATGTATTTCTTCAAGTATGCTTTTGACGGACCTACTCCATCACAGATACAATGTCACTGAGATAAAAACATGATATTCTGTCCAAGCAGAAGCATCAGTCACTGAATAAAACACTAAGTTGTCAATAACCTGCTCTAATTTGTGAGGAAGTAACTCCTAATGGTGATGATGAAAAGAATATAGTTCATACCCCTGAAGATAAAAACTGCACAATCAGAATTGTCAACAGCAAACATTAATATGGAGAATCCACCCAACAACTTTGTTACTTCTTCAACAAGGTGGTTGCTGAAATTTCCCCATATTTGATCTGCTCTAAACATGCCTGAAAGTTATAAAGAACAGATATTAGCTCAGTTGCCAGGCTGATTGTAATTTTTTTGAAGTAAGAGAAATAGGAACACATTTGAAATGTTCTGGAGCCAGACAAAAAAATCATCCTACTTTATAATGGATTTAAATAATCTTCTATCCAAAAAGATTAACAATGGCAACAGAATTTACTCTGGCACTAAATACATAATCTAAGGATGAACTTACCCAGTTTACGTTTGGAAAATTGCTTAATTTGTTCCAAGCTCTTGAATTTGGTTGTCCTTCTGGTGAAAACATTAAGCATAAAAATGGTCCAACCCACTTTCCAGCCTTTCTGCAGGAAACATCTGAATCCCTTTCAACTCACTCACTCCGATACATACCTGCCTGCTCTTAAGAGAAAGCATGGGAAAAAGAAGGTGACTGAATACGTGAGTAGGCTGCTTTCTTAACTCAGAAATAGGAAGTCTGGCAGCTCACAGTGCTTAGTTCAGGGCACTTAAGGCAAGCATCCTTTCCCAAAACATGAGCCACAGAATGTAAAGGTCAGCAATATCAGTGGAAGTGCTCTACAGGTCTTAACATTTTTTCATAATCCATATTCTAGAAATGGTTACAAGGGCCTTTTATCCAGGTCTTGAGTTGGACATGAGTCTGGCTTCTTGCAGCATGGCTCAGAAGATGTTCATTGAAGATTCATGATGTGGAGGAACTCTCTGGAATATATGGCTAACACAGAGACATAATACTGGGATGCTATTTTATATTTATTTGTGTAACTTGCCTACTATTAGCATGTCAGAGAAGAGTGACCAATATGGCAACAGAACTGAAAACAGCATCCAGGAAAGATTGAACTGAGAGTGGTGTTCAATAGTTATTATGCTGAAAATGGGAGTAGCCCTATTCTTTATTGCTCCCAAGAGCAGGACCAGAAGCAATGGGTGGAAATTGCAGGAAGCAGATTTTGGTGAAACATGTGAAGAAACTGGTTAATACAGTCCTCCTGTTCTGTTCCCTCCAACTATTCTACTACTCTTACGACTACTATCATTCATATTTGTTCTATTTAACTGAATTATATCCCACTTTTCTGGCCAGTGATTACTCAGAGCTGTTCAACAATGACTCAGAGTTTGCTTCAAGAGAGAGAAGGCTGTTTTTGAGTGGAACTAACAAGTCTAGGGACCCATCTGTCAGGGATCAAGTGGCATTGCAAATACTACATCGAGCAAAGGTGGGAGTAAATGACTAACAAGTTATTTCCAACTTGATTATTCAAGAAACAGCAAAGAAATAATCATTAAACATAACCAAAGATCCTGAGATACTATAATTAAGTGACAGCACCTTGCTCTGGATGGTGAATAATTTCAGCAAGATAAACTGAATGATTGAACTTGTACTATTACTTGTTATTTTAATTGTGGATATTTATATTTGTATTATTTTTATTGTCTCAGATTTTAATTGTAAGCTACTCACCCTCTGGGGGAAATGGGTGGCATATAAATTTAATAATAAATAAAAATAAATAAATGGATGTAGATGTATTGCCATAAGACCATCAATCTTCCTGGATATCGAAATTCTTACAGCCTTAGACTCAAAAAAAAAAAAAAAAATTGTGAGTGGTGAGGATGATGTTGGAGAGAGCCCCCAGAATCCCCCACTACTTCCCCCTCCATGCATTGCTAAAAGTGATTTTTGCTTGTTTCCTGCTGGTAGGAAATGCTGGATGGGAGGGAAGGGAAGCCAAAGAATCAGAGAAGACACAAATTCTGATAAAAAAACTGCCCTCGGTTAAATTCTGTAAGGACTACAGGGTAACCTGACCTTGTAGGGGTAACTAAAACTAGCTTGTGCAGGCAATACAATTTATGTCAACGTGCCTTTTTGCTGACTCTAAAACGGGAGCAATTGTGTGGCTGTGTCCTTCATAACTTGTAAAGCTTGTGGAAGTACTTTTTTCTGTTTCTGACTTAACTCCACTATTTCCAGTTTTGAGAAGGCATAACTGTATCATCTCTTTCAAAGCTCAAAAATAGCTGGTGGTTTCAAGACTAACCCTTACCTGCAAGACTTAGAAACAAAACTGCTGTTGTGCTGCCTTAGTAGAGTGATAAAATAATTCTTTGCAAAATGCAACACCTCCAGCTGAAAGAGCCTGAATATTTTAGCCAAAACATTTCTTTGAAGAAATGTTTCATTTGTGGATTGATGATCAGAGGAGCTAGAGCAGGGGGAGATTTGGAACAATGAAAGAGGGAGAGATCTCAAATATAAAAGCACCTCTTTCTGGAGTAAAGAGTCTCACCCCTTCCCATTTTGATTAATTGCTTAGCACCAGAAGTTGGAGCAAAGTCCATTGCGGAAATGAACTCACTGGGAATCGCAGAGGCAAAGCAAAAAAGATTTAAAGGTTGAGCCAAAAGAGACAGCCTTGTTTTAGTATTTGTGGGGAGGGGAAGAGGGGACAAGCCATAATGTGAGCCACAGAATAGACACTTCTAGTTTATCTTAAATCAAAGCTGTACTTTCAAATTACTTCCCAATAGAGGACAAAGCCAGACGTAATGATGAATGCAGAACATTCCTGACCATGGATCAAGTTCCCTTTCCTTGTCATTGCTTTGGCAGGCGATAATGAGATGGGGCAGAGAGAAGTGGAGACATTGTCTCATGCAATTTCATAGCAACTGATCACAGAGGAGAAGGAGCTCAAGGTGGAGTCGCCATTTTTGTGGCAATCTTATTTTTGCCATCACATCACATTCCATCCAGGAGCAAGTCTAGACATCTACTTTACCATAAGAACTTGACATCATGACATGAATTGCAGCTAGCATAAGGAAATTCCACAAGTTTGCCCCTCCTAAAATTGTTTGCCAGGCAGGACTCTCTGAGGATTGGTGTTAATATCTGGGCTATTTGTGAAGAGTCTATGGCTTCAGATATAGTAAGAGTCATTTTTCTGAGTTGTATTTTTATATATAAGGAATAGAAAGCTATGAAAAAGATATGGTGGAGTGCTTCATTTCTGACATGATCTCATATTTCTAGGCATTTAGAATTATGAATCCATATATATTAAAAGCGCTTAATTAAAACAGATCAACAACATCTAAACTTAGAGGTAACATGTCACTGAAAAGTCCTCTTCACCCACACTGAAGAAATATCACATTGTGCTTGTCAGGTTTGAGCAAATCCTACTGATGTCACTAGAACTATTTTCAAATAGTAGGACTGTGGTCTGCAAAAAATATAGTTCTCTTACTGAGTGCATATTTTTAGGAATATAAGGTGTTTTTTTTTTAATTGCTGCATAATTTCTCTTTTACAAGACAATGGACAGACTTGTGTTGTTAAAAATAAGCAAATTAACTGTCCATATATTTCATTCCAATCTTATTAAGTGTTAATACCTAGTTTGGAAAAGGCAATTTAAAATGTTTATAAAATCAATGGCAATTAAGATCCTATATGACAAATGCCTCTACCAGTTTTACAGATATTGTGAGCTGAGGATGTCTTTTGGTTTTGGGAAACCTGGATGGTTTATAGGTTATTTACCTAAGTTGTATCCAGAATTGTCATTTTTTTAAATATTTTTTTTATCCTGCCTTTATTATTTTTATAAATAACTCAATGCAGCGAACATATCTTCACTGAAATCAATGTGACTTAAGTTAGATGAGTCATTAACTCAAGTCATATTGATTTCAATGGATTTGCTCTAAATATTTCCAGTTAGAATTGATTGATTTTATTGAGTCTGCTCTAAGTATAATTAAATCTGGATCCATGGTAAACATTTTTCATTCAGAGAAAAGTAGGACAAAGGGAAAAGAAATAATATGGATAATGCTATTCCCTAAATTATGGATCTGGCTTTACATTCAGAAAAAGAAGATTTGATGCTATATAAGTATGTAGTTCTTAAAGGAAATCAACCCTGATTGCTCATTGGAAGGATTGATAATGAAGCTCAAGCTCAGATACTTTGATCACCTAATGCAAAGAGAGGACTCTTTGGAAAAGACCCTGATGCTGGGAAAGATGGAAGGCAAAAGGAGAAGGGGACGGCAGAGGATGAGATGGTTAGATAGCATCACTGAAGCAATGAGCATGAAACTGAGCAAGCTCAGGGAGGCAGTGAAGGACAGGAAGGCCTGGCACGATATGGTTCATGGGGTCATGAAGAGTCGGACACAACTTAACGACTGAACAACAAGTATGTACTGGCATATTCTAAAAATGGAAATAGCATTCTTGGAAACATTTGTATGTGTGGATACTCCAGAGGATAACATAAAGATTTCAGTAAACATAGTCATTTTCTGAGGAACTGCTGTGGGAGAAGGTTAGGGTCTTAATGTTTTCTGATGGTCTTCCTAGAGCAAAGGTTGGTAATTTTTTGGAGCCTTTTTTCATGTACTGATCATATTGTTGATTATACTGAATTGGTGGGGAAGTGGCAGAATTTTTAGTCACTTTTTTCATTTTAAGGAGACTTCCAGTTTAGGGTTTTTTAATGAAAGTGAAATAGATACTTAAGCTTATTGAAGACTTCGTCTTTCAATGGAGTTCTTGATGCTCTCTGAGCCTGGTAGTTTGCTTGAAGACATTTCATTACCCAATTAGGTAACAGCATCAGTGTGGTAACATTATCAGTGTGATGATGTTACCTAATTGGGTAATGAGACACCTGTAAGCAAATCACCAAGCTCAGAGAGTTCCAAGAACCCTACAGTTCAACCCTGAGCTACAGATATTCTCTTCTATTGGAGCTTCATCTTTCTTAAGCAGAAAATTACATCACCATAATTTGGCAATTTGCTGTTGAATACCAGAAATATGATACAGGGGCCAAGAGTTGAAATAAAGGGGACGCATTGCCCACTAATGCCACAGAAACTTCTGGGTGGCCACTGTAGAAAGCTGGATGCTATACTAAGTATGCCATTGTGGTCCATTCTAGAAGTTTTCTTAAGTTCTTAATCCTAGAACTGTTCCCTGACTGAGAGTTTAGGAAGCTGGACAGTTTGAGAGTTACAGGTTTCTCAGTATCAGATGAAGGGAGACCTGGTTAAATTCATCAAGTTCAGTCTCAGTTTCTCATTTTTTTTCAACCCTAAATTAATTTCATTCCATATCTCAATCAGTTTGTATGATTAGAACTTGTGAACAATATTGCATATATTGTTTCTCCTGCTATGTGTTACTATATTCTCTTTTTCTTAATATACATATTTTATATATATTTTTGCATTGATTTGCCCCATAATATAAATTGGAAGGTTTTGTGTGATATTTTCATATCAATTTCATCAATTAACAAAATCTGCAAAAGTACACTTTAAATACAAATACATTTATTATAGCGTAAGATTTATTGTCCATAGTCCAGTTCTTGAGATACTTGGAGCGTTATTTTGAGAAAGGCATCTCTCACACACATCTAAAGCTTTTTTTTTTTTTTTTTTTGCTGTGCAATAAAAAGACTTAATTGATATAACTTAATGGATTGAAAACAATATATCTTGTTCTTTCCTACTCTGATTCTGGCTTCTTTCTCAGTCTATCACTAGGCTTTATTTTTCTTACTAGATCAATCATCAAAATGATGTGCTTTTGCTTAAATCACTTACCAACATTTTCAGCTATGTTTTCAGCGCCATCCTCTAAAACTTGGGTGATCTGGCCTTTTCACATGCTAGATTGTATAGGCTGTGACTAACTTCTCTGGCAAGGATTGCGTTCATGAGTATGCCTTCTATTAGAAGAGAAATAAACAAGGATTTTAGAACCGAGAAGACAAGCTATATGTTCCTTCTTATATTACTCTGTCATGTTTGTTCATGGCTGCTTGCCGTTAATATTTGAAGAGGAATTGATTCTTCATTCTATTAGCTTAGAGGTTGCCATGGCATTGAGAGCCTCTGTATATCACTTTGAGAGAGATGAGCAAGTTCTCCATCAACTCACGCAGCGATGAGCTTTCAGGCTGAATGACCATGGTCTAGTTTTCCAGTGTCCTGATGTTTTGTCAGCAGCTGCGGCTTGCATCTTTAGAGGCAGAGTGAACTGCTTTGTGGTTTACTTCTCAGCATCTCAAAGGCAACTGAACAGGGACTGACTGGGCTCTTGTATTTGTAGGTGGCAAGCTGATCTCTGATTGGTCCATGTCTTAGGAGTCCACCAGTATATTCTCTACCAATAGTTAAGGAGAGGTTCAGCCAGCAAATGCAGAAAGGCCTGTCAGTTCAGTTGATGGCATTTCTTCCCATAGATTGAAACTATTCCAAGTTTCCAAAAAGGCTAGGGAATATTCCAGCTGTGTGCTGTAGTAATTCCTTCCTGTCACCTTCATTTTGTCAGATAGTAGAAAAGCTTATCCTCTCCAACTAGCCAGCCATGGAATTACCTTGGTCTTTCCCGTGAAGTCCTATTGAGGAGACATAGTTCTTGCCAGATGAAAGGGGACCCACAAGTCTTTTATCAAATAGGAGGAAAGAGAAGGGGGAGGGAGGTTACAAAATGTCCTTTGGCTGCTCTTTACTATGTGATGAAATTTCACAATATCTCACCTCATATACAATACAATGCAAGCCTTGAAGGCAGCTGGAAAGATTTAGAGGCAAATGCCTCTTTTGGTACATCTCTGTGGCTGGGACTGAGAAGTTGGCTCAAATGAAAAGTTCACACAAAGCCCAGAATAGAATTTGAGTTTGAGAGGACTGATCTGTGCCCTTGGTTAAAAGCATCAGCCACCCAACTGCCCATCAGGTAACAGCAAACATGGGCAGGAGCTCAGGAAAGCGGATGTCTCCAAGTGATAACTTGGTGTTCTACTGAGATCATTGATGGTGTCATAAGGTAAACCACAATCCAGTCTTCCTTTCTCTGAAGTATTCAACCTTACAGGCTTTTAAGGAATGCCTTAATGTTGAGTCACATTTTTTTGAGAAGATTAAAAAAAAAATACATGCATTTATAGCCTCAACATACTTCATATGACATTGCTATAAATCTACTCTGTTTACTCATATTTGGCACTTGGGAGATAGTTAATAGTTGGATTTAGCAACTTTGACATAGGATTTGTTAGTTTTATAAACCCTTGATGCATGTAGGTATATCAGGGAGGACTGTGAGTGTCCTGGCTTGACTGGCTGATAGGAAATATAAATCAATGCTGCAAGGACTGCTACTAAATCTAGTATTGTTTTAACTGTATATATGCTATGTATTTTATATATATTTATAGTTTTAATGTTTTTGTAACCCGCCCAGAGTCCCCTATTGTAGGGGAGATGGGCGGGAGAGAAATTCAATCAATCAATCAATCAATCAATCAATCAATCTGCTGGCGATGCTTTAATGTAAAATTCTAAAATTGAAACCTAATTCTAAAGCTCCCCTCACAAAGGTTCAAGGTTTTTCCAGCTCTACTCACCTTCCACTCTAGCAACATTTCTTTTTCCATAAAATCTTATTGCATGGTATCTTAATTTCTCTCTATTAAATACAGGGACAATGGACCAGTACAGTATCCATCAAAAGCAAATTGACTTTTGCAAAGTAATAAAGATAATATTCTTTAGCACATTCAAGATGAATTTGCTAGCCAGCTTAGTTCATTTGACATAAAGTATCACTGAGCAAGGAACAATGATGTGAAGTTTTGACTTCAAAGGAGCTGGATATGTGCTTAATAGGAATGAACAGTTTTTACCAAATAATATGAATGCAATAAATAAAGCCTGCACAATTTTTAACAACCAAACTGCAAGTACCCTGATAGTCATTTTTGTGCCTTCTAAATGCTGGACAAATGTCCTATTTGTGCCTTTCATCATAGAGGGGATGGCAGTGAAGGGTCAAAAAAGCTAAAATGGCAGCCACAACACCACAATCAAAGCCCTACAAAGTCCCACAAACACAATGCACATAAAAATAGAGGTTGGGCTTCCAGTGTGCAGTTATGGCCACCATCTTGACTTCCCACAATCCATAGATGTCCGTTTTACTGGCAGCAAAACCTGAATAATTGTAAACTATATATGACTGCAATAGATTTGAGGGAAAGACTGATTTCTGAACAGCTACAATATCAGATTGAAAGCTATTAGATTAGATCTTAAATCAATGGCTGAAACTTAAATCCAAACACTAAAACTTTTTGCAAGACATAACAAAGACAGCCTTGAGCATTCTCTGTGGAAATTGCCAGTGGGCTATTGGTAAAACACCTCTCAGTCTTAGAGTTTAGTAGATAGGAGCTACTAAGTTTGTTGAGGTGCTGGATTTGGACCTCCGAGTTCATGTTTATACACCATAGTTTCCAACTTGAAAAGGATCAGTGAAAAGATATTGGGTGAATTTAAGTTTTTTAGTATCTGAAAAAAAAAAAGCACAATAAACATATTCATCTTTAAAGGGTCAGAAGACTCTGTTACTTTAGATACTAATGCTAACCACAAAATGCTGTAATGACAGTTTTTAAAAATTAATGTTAGCAGGTCATCTTTTTAAGCATCTTCAAAGAGTGAAACAAATTCATAATTAGTTGAAAATTATATGGCAAATGATTCACACGGACAGCTTCAGTCAAGCAGAGCATATGTCTGTAGAGAGGAACAAAAGCACCCAGCAGGTTATTGTAAAAGGGCTTTAAAAAACAAGAAAGGAAAGTCCCCAAAGATAGTGATTACAGTAGTGAATGGCTTTGAACAAAATAAATAAAATGACCATGGTCTGAAAGGCCAGCTATTATATCCCTCCTTCCTTTCCAAGGAGACACCTGTATATGTGCTTTTGTTGAGGGTTGTCTGGTATGAGGCTAAGCCACTCACATCAAAGCAACCTAAGCAGTGAAATAAGTGAGGTGAGCTGATGAGCCCAAATGACATGAGTCATCTGATATCCTGGGGAAGGAGTGAAAACATAACTGCAGTCAGGAGTAGGCTGGTTCACAGGCACCCTGAAGGGTCAAGGTGAAAGTGACAGAATATAATGAGTCCAGATGATGGATTGCTCCAGTGATTTACATTCCACAAACAGGGAAGTGTTTTAATTCCTGTGTAAGAAAATGAATGAAACTCATTTGAAGTGGGCATGTTCAAAAATCAATGGGAGCACATGTTAGGCTTTGGAGGCAAAATACTGTAATCCACTTTGATGGTTGCCAAGAAGCGGAAGTCTGGGCAATTGTGCTCCTGTTCCATGCTCTGCCTTGTTTTGTTTGATGATGGAAAGTGCATCTCTTGCTTTGAAAGAACATGTTCTTCTGATGCCAGCTGCAATTTGGGGAAGGGGTTTGATGGGGCCTCTCCTAGATTAAGCTTACTTCCTCCTTACTACTGCCATTCAACTGCCTTCTGTCCATAATCCACCCAATTATCTAGCAAGAGACTGCAAGGTAATTAGAGAGTGCTGCTACTCCAGCACCGAAGTCCTTGCTGTGGGCGGGAGAAAAGATATTGACAGTAAGACAGAAGAGCCAGAAGATTAATTTAGGCTTCAGCAGATGCTTGCTGGTATAGTTCCCTGAAACCAGTCTTACACTTTTCCTATGGAAAACATAATCCTTTCTCTTACTGGCCTAGTTTATTTGAGATCTGGAAGCATGGAGAATTGTGTGACCCAACAGAACAGCATCAGAATAACTCAAAATAATTTACAGTACATGGATTACAAGACTACATCGTAATGGGAATGACACCTTTTGTTCTGATCCTTAAAATAAATGTTTGGACGAGCATTACTGACAATAATAAATGCAGCAATGTATTGGACTGAGCAGTAAGGGAGCAGTTCTTCAGCACAACATAGAAGATGAAATAAATGCATGCATTCAACTTTACATTTTTTAGAGACATAGGAGGCCTCTGGCCCCTGCAAACTTTTTCAACAGGTATATATAAAGGCTGTTTTGGCACACTGAGAATATGGATGCTATTCTTTTAGGCATGAGTGTCTATGCATGCAGATTTGCTTCAAAAGGATACACCCAGAGAGCTATCTCTTCATTGGAGCTACTGATGAAGATCTATGGCACAGAGCTTGCAGACATATTGTAGCCAGAGCCAACGAGGCTATGTGTCTTACATAGATTCTGACTGCCCAGTCCAAGTTAACACAAAATGCCTGCTGAAGGTCCCTCTCTACTGAGGGGAAGAGGCCCCAAAGTGGGCATTCTCTGTGGGGGCTTCCTCCTCTGGAACAGCTTCTCCCCCCTCCTCGCCTGACAAGGATGGTTCTCACTATCACAGTCTTCCAGCAGCTTTAAAAAACTTCTGGAGAGCCTTTGGGACCAGATTGTTGTAGAATAAAGATGTGATTGATATGATATTAGATGTTTGTGTTTATTGTATTTTATTTATTGTTCTGCAGTGGCTTGTGTTGCTGTTGCCCTTGTAGCTCCAAGCACTGGAGTCACTGGAGTGGCTTGGAGTCCTTTGAGATTGCAGATGCTTATAAATCACATCAATTAAATAAATAAATAAACAAATATTTCTAAGTTCACATTATCCAGCTAGAGTGGTTAGCATTCAGGCAGGAAACTAGTTTTCTTTGTCCTTTTAAACATGGGCACTGTGATGGAAGGCATCTATGAAGGGGGAGGTAGGATGATGGAATGCAGTAGGGATCTAGGTACCCTGGAAGGAGGGTGGGACAAGAGATGACACAGTCCAGAGCAGGAGCATGGGAAGAAGAAACTTAATCTCCCAGGATATATCTATTACAGTAGGTTAGCTTAGTACAGATTTCCCTGTTGTTCTTGGGCTGGGCCTGACAGGAACTGCTAGTTGTCTAGACTGACTTGCTGTCAGTAAAACTTGCTGACTAGTAAAATCTAGGCCAATGGTCTATAGCATTTATTAGATAGTGTGAGTGATCCTTTCTACAGCTTCACACCTACACCTGGAATAGTTTTGTAGGTAATAATTTAAAAAAAACAAACAGTGGCTAGGTGCACTACCAACATTGAACATCTTAAGAGAGTGGCAACACAGAGTGCATCCTCTGTGAAGAATTACAGATTTCCCTTGCCATAAAATCCCAAAGCAAACTGTACATCAGGACTATTCCACATCAATGTTCAGGATGTAAAGGATCAGAATCTCAGGATGTCAATTATGCCATATTATATGTATTTGTATCCTGCAAATTAAAACAGAAATATGAGAGAGCCTTATGCCAGCTGAAAGCAATGATCCATCAAGCTTCAACATTTGGGGCAGCCCAAGATGCCAAAGGCTTCATCCAAGATCTCTCCCATTGAGTTATACTCTTTCCCCCCAAAGGAAGAAGAAACCAGCACAAAAACACTGTAAGCATCAGGATGTGATCTGGAACAGTGTTTTTCAACCTTGGCAACTTTAAGATGTGTGGACTAAGATGTGTGGACTTCCCCAGCCAGAATTCTGGGAGTTGGTCCACACATCTTAAAGTTGTCAAGATTGAGAAACACTGATCTAAAAGTTCTGGGAGTAAGTCCCACTGAACAGAATGGAAATTATTTCTGCCCAAACTGGCATCATAGGATTGTCTTCTCCAAAGAAAGGAAAGGAAAGGAAAGCTGATCTGTAGGATAAAATAGACTTAAGAATAAGTGGGATTGAAGTGGTTCTGCATAACTTTTGGGCAAATTTCAAATCACCTGGAGCCTGAAGCCCATTCTGTGGCTGTATGTCGGTAACATCCTACCCTGGACTTTCAGGTAAAGATTGAGTTGGGGAGCGTCCTGTAGCTGCCTGAAATCCACTACTTCCTTCCTGGCAGGATTAGAGTCATATTGTCAATATCATGTCAATGTGAAATGGAAACAGCAGTGTTTACAAAATTAACAAATGGACTTCAAGTTAAACACTGGGCAATTTGTGAGACAGTGTTGACCAGTCTCAAGGGATTGCTTGCAGGTGAACACTCTGTTTTTCTTTCTGGATTGACTTACATTAACATCATGTCATTTTAAATTGCTTTTCTTGAGAAAATAGGCTGGCGGCATCATTTTGTTACCCTGAGTGCTCTTGCGTGTTCCCCCCCCCCCCCCATTTCTGCTCTGATTTTACAATAAAAATGGGGAAGGGGGAAAATCTCATAGATATATTTTATGTAGCCAGTTATCAGAAGAAAAATATAATTATATTGCAGAAAACATACATCACACATTTTTAAAGAATTTCTAACTGTATATGAGTTTATTTCAGAGGGAAAAAATCAACAGCCAGGTTTGCTGTTGGGCTGCTTTGAGAAAAGGTCAGGGGATGGATGGGTCAAGACTCCATTTGAATTTTTAAAACAGGGCTGGAGAACATTCTGCATTTCAAATTCCATCATCTCTAGTCAGTATGGCCAGTGACAGGGGACTGTAAGAGCCCCAGGTTGATCATTCTGGCACCCTTCAGGGACCAGCAGGCAAGGATGAGTCTTTTCTTTCCAGTTTTATCAGAGGATTGTAGAAAATAATTTATTGAAATGCAAGGGATTTCCTATCCAAATCGCTCTTGGAGAATAAATACCATTTTATTAGTGTCACCAACAATTGATAGCACCAGCTACTGTTCCTTGAGTAGCAACCTGACCTCTAGATATTTGCTCCAGGCTATGAAAAGGTCATCTGGGTGTCTGGGGATCTCAAACTAATGTCAAAAACAAAACTTCTCATGCCATACTTTTTTCTAGTCAATCTGACAAGCCTACCTTTTACCTGTTTCAACATGCAGCAATTTAAAAAAATAAAAGCTGATGCAGGAGCTGACCAACCTCATGCCCATTATCTCAAAATTATGCTGAGGGGATTAATGTGACATCCTGGAACTGTATTAAAAGTTCCCTGCCTTGTTTGTTTACTTTCACATTTTCCTATGATCTTACTTGCTTGAATCCAATCAGGTGATTTTCTAGTTTTTGTCACTCATTTTCCACTCTTTTATCTCTGTGCCATAAGTTTTCAAAAATCCAATCTATCAGCAACTGGAGAATTTCTACAAGAGATCGTGTAGTGTCTAGAAAACTAATCTCTCAGACAGGCTTGTTGTGTGCACATATTTTGTTAATAAATATGTTCAGGCATGAATTTTGGCAGGGTTTCTTCAAATCTCTCTTGAACTTTACTTGACACATCTAATGGCATGTAATATATCTGAGCAACAATATTTGGGAAGAGTTTAATTTTTTTATTATTATTATAAACCCAAGGATCCCTTTTGTAAATATTGTCAGAGGACACCATACCCACTGCAGAGATACAAGCTGCAGGGGTTCTGGACTATATTGACTTCTCTTGTGGCTTTAGTTAACTGGATGGTCTTGGAAAATTTGGAACATGGGCTGTGTCCCCACAAAATAATGACAAGAGAAGACATATTTCTGAAAGAGGAAATACCTTGAGTCTGAACCTGCTAGCACCGTGAACGGAAAGGTTAGTGGCCAGAACATCAAGGGCTGATACCTATTATTAGTCCTAATTAAGCATTAATGAATCCTGCTCATTTTTTAAGGAATACAGTAATCATGTTCAGCAATCACAAGGCCATTAAGAAATCAGAGGTAAAAGAGGTCTGTCCTTGTTCTGTCTCTTCACTGAATGAAGTTCATAACATCCCAGTAGTGGCATATAATCACCCAGATAAGACATTTATGTTAGGCACTCTTACTACAGATTGAAAGCTGAGATCTATATTTCATGTTGAGAAATTTAAGGTCACAATGCACAACACAAAGGCTCATGATGGACGCCAACATACTAACACTCAGCAAGCCAAGTTGCATACAAGCTGGGGATCCGGTTGGTGGACATTTTGAAATGACCTCAAATATGAGAAGGTTTAAGAAAGAACTTGCAGGAATTATATGATCACTTAAACCAAAGCTAAGAGTTAGATCACTGCATTACACTTAATGTTTCTCTTTTTGTATACAACTTCCATTTCCTATTCTTTCTTCACTCCAACTATTTTTTCTGTGATTTTTGGTTTGGATTAATACTTGACCTCTAATCTAAAATCAGAAACATACTTGTTTTTTCTAAAAACAGGAAAACGGAAGACTGGGGTTTCATATGATTTCAAACAATCCTCAGAGGGAAGGGAGGTACTTCTGTGGATAACCAGAATTGCACACATTTGCAGATTGCAAGCTGGATATATAAGCACCTTATATAACAAAGAATAAATGTTTAATGTTTGCCACTATAGGAGAAGCATTATATGTGCGTGTGTGTGTGTATATACATACATACAAACATGCATGCATACACACACATACACACACACTGAATCAGTTCAGTGCCGGATGAAAGTCTCTTCATTTAAGATTATGGATCGGTAATCTACAACAGTGGTATAGGTTGGTAGATAGATATTCTTCAACTTCCCAGCCTATGGCTGAGACAGAATGACTTGCCCAAAGTCACCCGTCTCTCCACTTCTAGTCCAGGACCTTAACCATTACATCACGCTGGCTCTCATTCATATATAGGAATTCTAATATCCAATTTTTACTAGGTCTATGGAGCAGATCTCACTCAAGTGTGTTTGCATCTGATTTATTTGTCTTGGCAAGCTATCATTTCCCCCAAAGCATGTATTACAGATTGTTAAAATATGTAATTGTTCAGAAGTAACAAGATGCTGGATTTTAAATTGTCTGTATCTCTATGTCTGTAAATGTGAATTCCATTATTTCATGTCTCTGCCTAGTCACCAACTTTTCTTCTCAAACTGCTTTGAGTCCAGGCTGAAAATATCAGCTTAACATTGCTGTCATCCAGGACCAGTCTGACCGTGTGGTTAGAGAGTGAGATGGTTGCTTTCTATGGGCTCAGGTCCTGACATTTGGGGTAAGGGGTGGGGGTGAAGTTTATTTATTTATAGAATTTATATAACTATCCATCTCAAACTTGTAACTCCAGGGAGCTCACAATACAAAAAGCATAAAACAAAAAATATCCTAAAGCAATATTGCAATGTAACCAAGTCCCCTAAAACTGTCTAATAATCAAAATCCTACACTTGTCAGGTTGCAAGATAACATTACCATCTTTGTACTCTTAACTTCTCTATAGCAGAACATTTAAAAACAGCAGTAAACATATCTAGCAAGCATAAAGGGTGTTTTTTTTTAATGCTTTTATGCTTTTTTTATGTTTACAATGGTGATTAACTCACTCTCCCTTACTCTTCCCCTTCTGCTCCTTAACTAGCTCCAGGCAGTGGCAGCAGAGATGATACTAAGCTTGCTGTTACACTGCATCATGGACTCTTCATGTCTCCATGGTTTGGAGGAATAAAAAGAAAGATAAAAGCAAGCAAGGCAATTGTGAGACATCAGACTATTTGAAACGTTGTGGAATGAAAAGTCCCAGTAGCTACTTTGGGTGAATGTCAATGCCGTTCTCTACCCAGATTGATTTGTTCATTGAGAGTAGTCCATTATGCATCATATCATTGCAATGCTTTTGCCCAAATCCAAAACAATTGATAGAAACAAAATCCCCAAATAAATTCGGTGTCAGTTATGCATCTGGAACAGCAAACTGTTAAACCAAAAATATGCCTTTTGTGATCCTTGGGTGACAAAAATCTAGATTGCCAGGAGGAATTATGGAATATGAAGCAGAAGGAATAGGGCTCACCTTTTACAGTCCATAACATTTTTGTGGTGGTCAGACTCTAGCATTAACTCTGGTCCACCAGTTTCAATAAGGGCCTCCATTGCTTGAGTTGGTATATAATATTAATGAAATTCTAGCATTCACAAAACTGCTACTGTTTGCAGAGCTCAACACATGTCTTTAAGAAAAGTTTTCCCTTGCCCTCTAGTTTTCCTTCCATCCTTTGCCTGAGTGCCCCAGCCTCCCTTCCCCTTTGGTGCCCCCTGTTTCTTCAGGGCACAAACGATGAGATAGGGAATAAGAGGAACCATTTACTTTCAGGATCTGAAACTGAGAAGCTTCTTGATAGATTTATTATAAAGTGCCTTGTGCACTTTCAAAACTATATTTAAAGGATATCCTAGCTTTCTTTTTGAAACTGAAACAGAAAGGTCAGAGATTAATGAGAGATTCACCATGGCATGAGTGAATGAGTGAGGTTTAATGTTTCCTATCAAACTAGGAGAAGAATTTGTATGCTTACCGGGGTCATATAAAGTCAGCTTCTGCTTATGGAAAACAAGCAATACAGTTTATTTGTAATGGGAAAGGAACAGGAGACATTGAAATGGGAAAAATAGAATGAGTACCTAATAGACTTTCTACATTTGGGGGGTTATTGAACTTGGACTAATTAGCAATCATTCAACATGACCTCTGAGAACAGTAGGAGGGTTGGTGATTGCAAAGGATAATATGTGTACTGCATTCACTTTCACATTTGCAGAAAATCTCAGTTCTGTACAGCTACTGCTGGCATCCTATGGATCTGCAGGTTTCAGTCAACTGTTCTTTCCCTCATGCTTGGATCCTGCAGGCATGCCATCCTGTTCACTGTAAAAGGGATGGGGTAAAAAAAAAAAGTGACAAATCTTCCCCTTGGAGCCCTTTCTTCCATACCATCTGTAGCCTGAGGAATGATAGCACTGGCAAAGCCTTCAGGCTTGCTATAAAGATGACTGAAGAATGCTCCTGAGCAATATCCTCTATCAATAATTTTGTTTCCCATTTTTAAATATTGCAGAAAATACATTTTTAAGTATTAAGAAAATAAAATATAAACCAAGTGCATATTGAAAAACACAGCTGGCAGTTGTCCTAGCTAAAACATGGGTATGCAATTAACACTCCTGTTTATCTAAACATCTGATTATCCAGATGTTTTGTAGGCCACACAGGCTGTACAAGTTACTTAGAAATTATTCAGACTGGAGAGTACTTATGTCAGCTGCAGCAGAGGAGCTGGGAGGCTTTGCTATGTTATCCTGCAAAGCTCATGAGCATTCAGCATAAATGAAGGCAAAGCAGTCCCTTAGAAATTATCCTGTACCTACGTTACTCAACTTCTAGACATACTAACTCAACAGGCTACTATAGTGTACAAACAATATAGCAATCAAGAGATTTTTGTGCCAAAAGGAAGGAAAGCTCAAATTCTTTCCTCTTATTTTGTCTATTTATAAAATGTCACTGATTTAATGAAGTTGTGTTTCAATAGAAGAGAAGATATGTAGCTCAGGGTTGAACTGTGGAGTCCTTGGGGTTCTCTGAGCTTGGTTGTTTTCTTGCAAACATTTCGTTACCTGACCAGGTAACACCTTCAGTGCTAGAATGGAGTGGGCTTTGCTTTCTGTTCATATACAGTGGCATGCCCTGCCAGTGTTGGTGGGGGGGTGTTCCTCCCCGCCCCCCCTTGTTCCTTGATTAGGGTATTGTTTACTGCTTGATTATACGTCTGGTGATAATCTTGGTGTTAATCTCTGCTTATCTGGGTGATGATCGCTGGTGAGGAGATGTTCTGGACTTTTGTTTTCCTTTCTACTGTCTCTTTCGAATAGTGTGTAGATGTTGTTTATCTCTATGTGCCTGTTGATGGCTGCTTTGTCTGAATACCAAGCTTCCAGGGATTCTCTCACATTTTTGGATTTAGCTTGGTCTAAGATGCTCACAGTTTCCCAGTTGAAACTATGGTTAAGTCTGTCCATGTGCTGTGAGATTAAGGTGTTTTCATCGTGTCTTCTGACTGCTAGTTGGTGTTCATGGATGTGCTCTGCTAGTCTTCTGTCTGTCTGTCCTACATAGTATGTTGTAGATCCTGTTTTTTCTTCTTGGGCTACTGGGTCTTTTGGTTTGCTTAAGATGTTTTGGAGGGCTTTAGCTGGTTTGTGTGCTACAGTGATGCCATGTGGTTGTAATAGTCTGTTGGTTGTTTCTGAGATGTTTTTGATGTATAGTAGTGTTACCCTTTTCATAGCTTGTGTTGGTTGCGCTGTAGTGGATTGAGTGGTCAGGCACCTTTTGATAACTGTGGAGTCCTTGGGGTTCTCTGAGCTTGATTGTTTTCTTGCAAACATTTTGTTACGCAGCTAGGTAACATCTTCAGTGCTTTTTGATAAAGTTGCATGGCATCCATTTTGTTGGAAGATGTTGTATAGGTGGTCTATTTCATTTTTATGCTGTTCTGGGTTGCTGCAGTGTGTTTGTACTCGTCTGAATAATGTTCTTATACAGCTCCTCTTGTGAGAGGTTGGGTTGTTGTTTTGGTAACAGAGCACTTGGTTAGTATGGGTTGTTTTTCAATAGACTTGTGTTTCTAATTTGCCATCATTTCCTCTGCTGATGTGGATATCCAGGAAGGATAGTATGTTGTTGTTTTCTTCTTCCCTTGTGTATTTTATTGTGAAGTTGCATTTATCACCACCATTGTTAACAGTATTGTCTGATCTTATATTGGAACTGAAGAAACCCAGCACTTGATTGTGGAAAAAAGCACAATATAGATTTCAGTTTCATGCTTCTTCCTAAAAAAAGAGAAGATATGGTAAATTCAGAGTAGTATCTAGTGGAGATTTAAAATATTGAATTCTAATGATGACAAGTGATTGGAATAATGTTTGACTATCTGTTCATTTAACCTTGCTCCTCTTGACTCATAATGTTAATGTTAACCAGTTGACTGCTGCTTTGAGCAGGTAATAATTAGTATTTTACAAGGGGCTTGGTCTCAGCTTTCTGGAAAAAGAAGGTTGCGAAAGGCTATTCTTAAAAAGCTTCTCTGGAAATCATGTGAATTATTGAAATCACAAATATAACCTTTTTCAGAGAGATGCTCCTTTGGGTGGTTGCTACACCCTAAAATCTCCTGGATAATTTTTTGTATTTATTTCAGTCTGGTTTCTGGCCTGAAACGAAAACATCTTTGATCAGTTTTAGGACATCAATAATTTTATTATTCTGGAGTGCTTATCCGTAATTTTGAATTGAGCGTATTGTGCCTTAATAGTTTTATTCTGATGTAAATGATATTTTAGGTAGAAAACTTACTCCGGCCTATAGCAAATTCTATTAGGAACCCCATGTTGTTAATTTTAAAGGCTGAAGTGAATTGTGCAAAGCAGCTATCATCAGCTGAGGCTTATGTGTCAACTGCAAACTTACCTAGAAGGATATAACCTGAATCTATTAAGGTAAGCATGTTACCAAATCTGGTTTATTGGAATATGTATGTGGAACTACCTTTGGAAGATTATTCTGAAATTACGTTTAATACTAAAATGAGCAGCTAGGATGCTAATTAGGATGAGGTATTTACAACAGTATTAAAAATTGCTCCCAAACTTTTTCATCTGTAAAGCTCTAAATAAAAATAATAATTGCAAAAGGCAGCTTTACTTGGAACAGCTTGCATCCTGCGATGATACCTTTAACACCATCAAACAGCAACATCTGCCTATCCCAGGTCCTTGGGAAGGATTTGATAGGTGTATAAAAATGCCAAATCCAGTCTAAACAACTGGTTGACTGTGCAACCAACAACAATAATAATATATTAAATGTATATGTCACCCAACTCCAGCAACTATGGGTAGTTTACAAATTGTTAAAAACAAGGGACAGTACAAAATATAGAAACAACACAAAACAAAAATGCAGAGATGGCAAAGAAAACAACTTGGATAGGAGCAAGAAAAAGAATGAAAGGGGCATTGAACATCCTCATCAAAGGCCTGGGTGAAGACCAACGTCTTCAGGGCCCTTCGAAATACCATTAGGGTGTGGGCCATTCGAATCTTGGGAGGAACCTCATTCTAGAAGGCAGGTACTGCTACAGAGAAGGCATTCTTCTAGGGTCCTGATACATGGCATTGTTTAATTGATGGAACCTGGAGTGCCCCAACCCTGCCAGATCAAACCGGTCAGGTAGATATTATGGGAGACAGGTGGTCCCTCACATAACCAGGCCCTATGCCATGTCGGGCTTTATAGATAGTGACCAGCACCTTGAATTGCAATTAGTTTCTTCCACTTGAACCTGTCTGGGTACTATAGTTTTTCAGACGTTCATTTGAAACTCTCCAGCCTTCTGGTGTGGACTTGTGGTACGCAGGTTATAAAATGCTTTCTTTAGAGTGTTTTATGCTCGTTTTTTGCTGTTCAGCTTTCTGGATTTGATGTATTTTTTATAGATCACTTTTTTAAAAAGTGAGGTAAACTTCTTTGGGAGATTTCAGTGTGAAAACCACTGATTCATCTTGATTAGCATAAGCATGATTTACAGAATAATCCTGCTATGAATTCAGAGCATTTCAGGAAACACAGCATTCTACTTATGACAGACTGGCATGGTTGATACAAAAGGAGTAGTTTGGTTGCTCTTATCTATTTTTAATAGCAATTTTTCTTCTACTGCAAACAATAAGAGATAAATACTCCAGACAGCTTCACACACACACCCCACACACATCAAGAACATGGCAGAGGGCAGGGGGGTCTTTACAATCTTTGGATGCACAGTCCCTCCCAAGTTCTTCTCCTGACTACCCTCTCCTCACACCCACTCTTCAGCCTTCCTGGAGCCTACGTTTCCTGTATCAGGAAGAATCAACTGCAGCCCAAAGAATTCTATGGTTCCCAGAATACTACAGGGGTCTGTTAGACTGCAGTCTTACAAAACAATTGACAAATGATAAAAATGAGGAGGAGGAGGAGGAGGAGGAGGAGGAGGAGGAGGATTTTTAAGGTCAAGCATGTCCTGACTCAAGCAGATGTATATGAGCCATGCTGGGGCACCAAGATAAAAAAGCCAAGAGTGCAGTACCTTGGAGAGCTCCAAGTGGGTAACTTGAAAGCCAATGAATGATCACTCCTGCTCCAACTAGCCACCCTTAGTTTTCCACTCTGACCTTAAAAAAAAAGACGCTAAGAGATAAATTCTTCTGTGCCTCTTATCTGCTTTTCCACTGGCATACTCTGTGTTCTATTATACAGCTATGAAATGGGAGGACAACTTTGGAGGACATCTAGAAGGTCCTAGTACAAAGTGAAGGATCACAACAGTCTGCCTTCTTGGGTTGCATATCTGGAATTTCTTCATATGGTTCAACTAATATTATAGCATTTAGATTCAGTCATTTCATTAACCCAGGTTTAAGTACTTCAGGTTTAAGTTCTTCTATTCCATTCATTCCACTTCTTGGCTTCTTTCCTAGCCCTGATTTGTGGTTGGTCTTCCTAGTAACAACTCAGCATCTGCCTATGAAAGAGACATGAATTCATAGTATATATGGGTAGAAAAAAGGTAGATGCATGGTCATGACATGGGCATGAAGAAAGGCACACTGGCTTTTATTCTGGTTTTGGAGTCTTTTTCCCATAATAAATTAAGAACTAGCATTTATGTCTCTGTCTGTCTCCCCCCCCCCCCCCCCCCCGTATCTCTTCCTTCCTTCCCTCCCATCCTTTCCTTCTGTTGTTGTTGTTATTATTATTATTAATATTATTAGCATGCTGGGTGGCTCACAACAGTCAAAACAAAGAAATTACAATAAAACCAATAAAAGGAAGAAAAAAGATAAAAGATGGCAAGAACGACAGACCGGATGGAATGAAGAAAGGGGCCTCACTTTCCCTCGCCAAAGGCCTTGGTGAAGAGCTAGGTCTTCATGGCTGTTCTAAACAACAGCAGAGTGGGGGTCATCTGGATCTAAGGGGGAACCTCATTCCAGAGGGTGGGCACTGCTACAGATAAGATCCCGCTAATTGACATTGTTTTATCAAAAGAACTTGGAGTGCACTACCTCTGCAAGATTGAATCAGCCAGGCAGATACTATGGGAGACAGGCGGTCCCTCAAGTAACCAGGCCCTATGCCATGTAGGGCTTTATAGGTAATGACCAGCATCTTGAATTGCTCCAGGAGGCAAACTGCCAGCCAGTGCAGCTTGTGAAGTAGAGGTGCTACATGGGCATACCATCACTGCTCATGCTGCAGCTTTCTGGACCAGTTGAAGCTTCCAGGTGGTCTTCAAGGGCAGCCCCATGTAGAGCACATTGCTCACTGAGTAGCCATCACTGAAAAATGTTTACTATATCTAAAACAACTTTCTTCAATCTGATAGTCCCTTCAGATACAATTTTTATTATCCATAGCCAACATCCCTGATATAAATACTTCTCAAATCTAGGATCCCAAACAGATATCATTTCAGAACATTTATGAGTTTTATCCGCATATGGATGAAGGTTGAAAAGAAACCATTTTTAAATAAACTGGAATACTGATACAGTACATGCATGCTAAAATATCATAGGAAGATATAGCTGACTGCTGCTGCTCTTTCTCTGAATTTCCACAAGGTTTTCTCCTGCTTTCACCCTGATTCTGAATGCTCAGATGCAACATAGAAAAGCTAAAGTTGAATTAGTTCTAGCCAGAGCTACTATGATGTCATAAAAGTTTAATTATTAGATTCACTGTGATTTTACAGAACACATCATGCAGAAGCTAGTGCTTTTATTTCAGTTTATTGAAATGAGATCACCTAATTATTGCCTAGACTGCTCTGATAGCCTGAGAATGTTCAAACAATCCAATAGTTCAAGGAAAACTTGTCAACAGGAATAAACATATAGACAGAAGGAGGTGTTTTGAAATGAAAAGGTATGGATGTATTGCACAAGTCTAATACAGAACAAATCATTTGGAACAAATCCATGCTTTTGTGGGTTTCCACTTTTTGGAATATGCATAATACATAAATCTGAAATACATTTAAAGTACACACAAAATTACTGAACATCCAATTAGGTCTCTAAATTGTGCTGAAATTCTTGCACTTAACTAATTTAAAAGATTTGATAACTGGAACTATCCTAGCAATAAGTAGTGGAAATGTTTTTTTTTTATATTTCTTTAAAATTCTTTGAAATTGCAATTGCTACAACTGAAGACCTTAAAATGTGTGTATCTTTTAAAATACTTTTAAAATCATAAAATTATACTTTTATCAATAGAACTTTCAGATTTTTTAAAAAATCCCATTTCTGATGTAAGACACAGAAAAGGAAGCCTTTTCTATCTATGTAAGCACAAAAAGTACAATAAATTACTTTTTGTCATTATTTCAAATGAGTAACGATCTGCTAGGCTTTTAGGATGTAATTTAAAAATCATTTGTCTTGTGTGAATAGTTAGAACTCTACTTCCTCTTCAGGTAAAGTACAGTCTTCAAGAAAAGAAAGCCACTAACTGTAGATGTGTTATAGTATTTCACTGAGACTGAGAGGAATGTAATCTAACACCTCCTATTTGGAAAATTCATAGTTAAAGCTAAATGACTGTTGGAATTGTACAGATGGTTGGTGGCACGATGCTGCTAAGAATATAGCCCATAAGGACATGACATGGGAAAGGCTTGCTCCTTTGGGATGGTTTTATGGAAGAGCCCTTGTTTATTTCTCCTGAAATTATATGGATATTGTATGAAAGACACAAACTGTGATTGATTGGTTTTATTTTATTTTTAGACCACCCTTCTCTAAAGTCCCTGAGTGGTGTTCCAGGAACCATAACTCTACTGTTTCAACAAGGAATACAAGGAAAAAGAAACTCATTCTATTAAGCAAAGGAAGGCCTCTCTTCTGAAAGCTCATGTCTCACGGCATGACTTGTAAATATCCTCCATTCTTCTGTTCTTAGCAACTCCATGACTTCTTCTATAGTTACAGTTCATTCCTCTTCCCCAAATTCTCTCCAAGTGCCTAAACAACTAGGATGGGATTAGCACATGTGTAAGTTAGAAATTTCTACTCAGAGAAGAGGAAGAAGTGAAACAAACAGTGAGAGGGACAGGCATGTACCTGCCCCTCTTTCACATTTTTACTATAAGAGGGGAAACCTAAGTGCTTGTACTACCATCCTACCATGGTCCCTCACATACTTATTTTTAAATAGATGAATGAGATGTGGTAGGGAGCAGTTGAAAGTCTGAATGCCTCTTCTGTGCAATTTTTGGCATAAGATTTGAGACTGAATATAAATCTTGGCCTATCTCTGAGTTAAGAGTTTTCTCTCCTGAGATGGTGGCTTGGCTCCAGCCTAGTCCTACTGTCTCTGCATTTTGTTTGCTCTTTCAGTTTGAAATTCTTATTGTCATGAGTTATCAGGATGCATCCTGCTATATTCTTCTGTATGTAAGTGGATCCATTAACCTGCAAAATGGTCATATCCCTTGCCCAGCCATGGACATGTCACAAATTGTGCATATTATTCTGAACATGATCAAGCTGGAATTCTGGATAGGAGGAAGAAAAAAACCTTAACTGTTTCTATGGTTTCGATGTTCAGGCATCCAGTTTGGGGAATGAATTGGTTATAGTGATCTGAACGGTGCTTCTCCCTGCCAGGTTGTAAACGTATTCTGTCTTTACAAAAGAGAAGATGATGAGATGTATTTGAGTTGCCAGAGATGAGCCTTCAAGTTCATGGCGACAGGAATCCATTGCTCTCTTTCTCTAATGAAGTGTTTCTCAACCTCAGCAACTTTAAGGTGGATGGAGTTCAACTCCCAAAATTCCCCCAGCCAGCATGCTGGTTGGGGAATTCTGGAAATTGAAGTCCATGCATCTTAAAGTTGCTGAGATTGAGAAACACGGCTCTAATAGCTCTAAGAGCATGCTGTATATACATTATATCTGTTCTTTGAGTACTGTGACATGATCCTAATTATCTTTGCACACACTGGTGGTTGTATTGCAGTGGTATTCTGGAGGCATCACTGGTGAGAAATCCAACACTTTCCTATTTTACAGCTTTGGCAATCATTATTAGCATAATACCTTAAAATATAGCAGAGTGGTAAGACCCTCTTGTAAAGGATCCACTTTCTTTATTTTGAAGGGGCAGGATTTAAAAAAAAAAATTAAAAAGGAATTGATTTTAAATGGGCTTTATATTTGTGCACACAAAAAGTTAGCTTGCCAACCATGGGTGAGTGCTATAATGGAGATCTAATTGTGATAAGCAATAGGCTGGGAAGAGTGGAGTCCTGCCAAAACCAAATTGTCATCCATCTGGGAGATAGATAATATCAACCTGAGGCTTGGGACTTTTTGGAACCTGTGGCTACATAGTTTGTTTCTTCAAGAATGCTCATGTTTTGAAAAGGAAAAGACAGCGAGACAGAGAGATTCCGAAAAGAATAGAGGACCGTTTCCTCCTGAGATAGTTTCTTTTGGAACCTCTGCAAATGATTCTTCATGAGGGTGGTGCCGTGACAATATAATTAAGGAATAAGACAAGACAGCCAGCGATTTCTGGATTATTGCTGCATGCCTAAGGTGGCATTATAGGCACAAAGCGGAGGGGAGAGTGGCTTTAATCACACAGTAAGTGCAATGATAATCCCTTTGAAATGTGCTGTCTGAAGTGCCTTGTTGAAATGGAATTTAGAAACAATATTAAGGAAAACAGACAGACTGGTAAATTCACTGTGCATTAATGCTGACAAAGCCAGAGCATCAGCGCCTGCCATTGCAAATGTTCCATTGGGGTCAAATTTCCATAATTAAAATGCCTCCACAGGCTGATATGCCTGTTTTCTCTAAGCGAAGCAAAATTCCCTTCCATAGCTTTTGATAATTTTAAAACTAGTTTTATAGTTTTTTAAACCTTTAATTGAATTTCTTTTAACACTATTATTTGCTTCTTTGAGATCTTATCTACTGCTGATGTGTGAAAGGATTAAAATAAGCCCATGTTGAGTACATGGTAGTAAAAAGGGAGTGAATTATGATCGATGGGGAACTCTGACCTGAAGTTTAGAGCAGATTTTCATAACTCCCAGAATGTAGAACTAAATCTCCTACTACCCCCAACCAACGTGGCTTTCCGAAGGGGAAATCCCATTTATCCCCCAGGAGCATAGGAGTTCTCCCTAAAGTATAATTGGCCCTTAAGGTACTTTAATTAATTAATTTGTTTGTTTGTTTTGCCGCAAAAGATTTAACATGGCCCTCCTCTGGAAATTTGGAATGATTTTTCTTTCTTATTTGGAATATTTTTTCTTCTTCCCAATGCAAGATGGGATTGTGATCCTTTTGGAGACCTGTAAATCTGTCACTCTTTGGCAACAGTCCTCTATTTTTGGAAACTTTATGTGCATCAATTTCAGTTAGCCCATTCTTGATTAAGATGTTTGCTAACTGATGCCATTGTGGTCTTTGTTTCTTTCTTAACCACCAGAACTGGGAATTTAGGAATGATCTTCAGGATCAAGAAAACTTAGATACCACCAGAATGCTGAACCACTTCAGTAAAATATTTGGTAACTGCTACTAAAATATTTTCCTTGGTATTGAGAGTAGGGCATGAAATGAAGTTGTTTTCTTATGAAATGGCTTATGAGAAGGAGTAACTCTAAAAACAATGATTCTTTGAGTTTTCTTTTACTGTTTTGTGCTAAATGCTGCATTGCCAGAATATATTTCTGCAAAATGTTTCCATGTGCTAAAAATAATCCTTTAGTGTCTGTCTTTCTTTTGGCCGGGGGGGGGGGGGGGGGCTTAACATTATGGCAAATTTGACCTTCTAGATTTTTTTCTGCTTCTGAAAAAGACTCTACTTGTATGCATTTTAAAAATATTTTGGAATCTGAGAATTTCTTTTTGTAGTATTTTTGAATTTATTTTACTTGTTGCAAGGTGATTGCATGATCCTCCCACCACTTTTTTTTAATGATACTGTCTTTCCAGATCTGAAAAAGCCCATGAAATTTTATTGTAGCAAGGGAAGTCAAGGAAGCTGCATACTGCTTGACAGATAATTGTACAGTGAAGGATAAGACACACATATGTTCACATAGGACCATCAAACAACAAAGGCAAGAGCAAACAGCCCATGCCTTATTCATGATAACGTCTCCTAAATTTTCCACACCTTCCTTCTTCCCAGTTGAATGAGATCAGCCCCTCTCCAAAACATGCTAATTTTTTCTTTGAAACATAGCATTACCTTTTCCTGTACCGGTATTACCCTAGGAGGTAGCTTCAGGGTCATTGTCTTTAGCCTTATGCTTCTTTGGCTTCACATCAAAGCATCTTCTTCCCTTCTACTCTTAAAAATGCTTCTTTAATACCCTTGAAGGACTATGTGTTTTAATATGTTTTTCACTTAAATTACAATATTTAGGCCCCTACCAGAGGACTGGATTTATTAATGCATATACGTTGGTTTGCTAATCCAGTTGGACTATGACAGATCTTTTCAGAGATGGAACGGAGCACCCAGGAATCGGCCTTTTTAAACATTCCCTCCCCCCCCCCAAAAAAGAAGAAAGACATTACCAGAAAAGGAGAGGACACTGAAAAGTAACAAGACAGACGTAACATTTGCAAATTCTTACATCCTGGTATAAGCTGCTCCTCCCTGAATATTTCTTTCCCCAGTTCTGGGACTGGAATTGACCAGGAATACCAAAAGATTGTACCACCAATCCAGTGGAATATGGTATTGTAGTTCAGGGAAGAAAGCTTCCCTTGTCTCTGTTTTTTCTTGCATGTGCTTAATACAAATGTAGGGGTCTCTTTGATATGTAATTGTATGTCTCTCCACCTACATAAGAATCAAGCTGGATCAGAGCATCCACAGGGGACATTTAAATGCCTTTGGGAAAGCCAAAAGCAGTTTATGAGTGCAAGACGGTATTTTTGCTTGTTCCCCATAAGAGCTAAGTGTTGGAAGCTTTTCTCAGTTTGCATTTTAATGCAAATACACCTCATTTTGCATTTTTAAACAATATATGAGCCAATGATAAGAGTTCTCCAATTATATTTACAAAATGCAAATAGGCTAAAACATGCAAAAAGGGTTTAGACTGGACAAATTGTATACAAAAATATTTATAATAAGAAAAGCAAACAAAACCTCAAACAGATGCAAAAACAGGATTCAAAAAAGTTTGTAATCAATGCTTCCTTTATATTATTTCTGAACTTCTAGATGTATAAACCATGTGCCTTACATTTGGACTTTAAATGAGATCATTTTATATATATATAATTTTATTGAAGATTTTAAGAAAGAAAAAAACCAACAGAAACTAATATAGAGTGAGAAGAAGAAAGGAAGAAAAAAGAAATCAAAGAGAGAGCTAAAACTGCAAGAAAGAAAAAAAGAAAAAGAAAAGAAAGATAAAAGATACAAAGAAGTAGCTTCCAATCTTCTTTACAGCAGTTATAAGTACAATTATAAATTTGCCTCTTGCTCTATGGTTACACCATAACTCTCTTTTTTCTATAATCTATTATGTCTAATCATCAAAACCATAAATCATAAGTTCATTTTTTTCTATTTCACACAAAAAGTCTATAAGAGGTTTCCAGTAAGCAATAAACATAGATATTTTCTTTTTTCTGATCAAAAAAATCAATTTAGCCATCTCAGCAAATTCCATCATCTTCACCAACCATTCCTCCATTGTGATAGTGCTGAATCTTTCCATCTTTCCATAATAATCTCACTGCAGGATTCAGTGGATTTTCAGTTGGGAAAAATATAAGCAACTAGGAGAAACTGAAATTGACAGAGAGGCTAAATGCCTTTGATATTGGATGTAATGCAGGTAGTCTCCGGGTTAAGAACACACAGTTTATGGATGACTCATAATTAAGAATGGAGCCTATTGTAGCAAAACTTGAGTTATATATGCAATGGTTTGAGTTCATTACACAATACTACTTATACAGCATTATACAAATTCAACTTAAAGACAGACGTTGGGAATGGAACTCGTTCTTAAACTGGGGACTACATGTATATTGTAAATATGCAGGTAGACTGCAATAACTTCTTCATTTCTATAACAGTGGTGTACTGCCTTACTGTAGTGGTGGAATCTTTTGTTGCTAAGCTATTGCACTATGTGAACTCCAAGGCTGCTTTGACTCATACACGAAAGGATTAATCTTTCCCTATTTGTCTAACCCACTGTTTCTCACCCTTGGCAAATTTAAGGCTGGGGAATTCTGGGAGTTGCAGTCCACATAGCTTAAAGTTGCTGAGGTTGAGTAACCCTGGTCTAACCTATGCGGATATTGCTAAACTGCTAAAGAGCTTGTAGACATTAAATAACCACCAAATTTAACTTGGTAAGGATGAGAAGTTAGGTGAGAACATAAATGCTAGTCTGAAGGGAGAACCAGAGACTTCCCCTACACATTTGGCAGGAATGCTCTGAGAAAGGGGATGAACAAAATCTTCTCCCTGACTGTCAGTAGGAAATCATCAGTAATTGTCCCAATTGTTAACTGTTAACTGTAAGTCACCTATAAAATAGGTACTATTTCACACTGTGCATATGCAAGTTGAAGGGAGAAATCAGCACAATATTATGGTTAGTATGCAGATGAAAAACAATAATAAATGAAATATTTCAATTTTTTCCTTATTTTGATTTTTTTAGAAAAGAAATCCATTGTACAATGTTAACATGAACCACGGGATAATCAAATCATTTCAGAAACACAATCACGACAAAATTCTACAGCAAATAAGGTAGAGGGAAAAGTTATTGTTGTAGTAAAAACAGAATCTGTCTTTTTTCATGCTGTAATACCTTTGCTCTTCCTAAATGAACTATACTGCCCTTGAATCCTTTTTTTTTTTCATTCAGTAGTGGGTGAGGAACTGAAAGGGGCTTCTGTGAAAACAAACTGTCTAACCAACAGCTGGCCTGGCAGAACCCTGCATAGACACTGTGCAAACTGTGAACAACAGTGAGTGGATCTATTTCCAAGTGATATTCCTTTCACACGCTGGTTGCTAAAATTCCTTTCTATTCTGCTTCTGCACTGACCTGCATTTTGAAACCAATTACTTTTCCATGAACTCCTATTTAAATGCTTCAAAATACACACTTAGATGCAGAGTTTTGCTATTTTGCAGAGAACTGCTCACAGTGTTGTAAAAACGTGGAGTCTGATGACCAGCTGAGTTTTATCCCCTGCCCCAGGCCATGGTTAACAGTCAGATCATTTTGTATAGAGAGTCACAAAAACTGATTTCCTTTCCATCTTTTGGACAGCTAAAGTATTCCATGCAGGAACTGTAATTTGCCTCCTGCTGATAAACAGTAAGTCACCTACGAAATGGGTGCATGTGTGAAGAAGGGAAAGAAATGCTCATCCCAGGGTGGCCGGAGTTCCATTTGCGATTGAGAAAAAGGTCCTGGGAGAATTTTCATAGGGCCGTCTCTATGAAAATTCATGCTTATGAAAATTCCACAGCTTGGAGATTAAAAAGCTTTAAGAGGAAATAATGCTTTTCTTGTCACTGTTCTTCAGTGGCAGAATGAGCGCAACAGCTGGAAGGCATATGCACAGTGTTTACTGGAGCGATTCTTACACTTTCAGACAGAAGGAAATCCTGTGCGGGATTGGAAAGTGCAGAGAACTGTCACCAGGGAATAGGCTGTCTGTGTATCTCTGTGAAATGGACGCTGCACTGAGCAAAGACTGCAGTAAGCACTTCCTGCCTGCTTTCTGTAGCAAATCAAGATCCTTTTCTCCTTCTCTCTCTCTCTCTCTCCCTCTCCCTCCCTCCCTCCCTCCCTCCCTCCTTAAAAAAAAAAAGTTGGGGAGGGCTTACATTTCAAATCCTATGATAGTATCTCCAAACAGTCTAGAAGAGTCAGGATTTACTTTGCATCAGACTTCAAATTACATTTTTTCACTTTTAGGCAGAAGGTAATTCGGGAACATTTGCCATCTCTCGGGTTGCATAGATTGATCTTTCCAAGCTAAGAAGGCATTTGGTATGCTCAGGGCTTTGGAGTGGAGAACATCAGTGCTGATTGCATACTTTGATGAGGAAAACACCCAGGAAAAACAATACATTGTAGGATTGTTGATGTTTTACCTCTTTGCAGCAATGCTTGGCATTTGTATTTGATTGCTAATAAAGAGCATGTTCATTATCAAAAATTGTGTTAGATACACAATCAAACCAAGCATATTTGAGAATGGTTTCAAATCTAATTACTGTCAATTTGGCTTTCACCAAACTAAACTACTGAACAGACAGAGCAGGCTTTAAGGGGCTCTTGAAATAATCTCTGCTCTCTTATTTTGTTGTGTATTATCTTTCTGTTCTAGAATAGTTTAAAATTTCATAAGCAGACTGTGGATACTGAAATGGAGGAGGATCAACACGTACAACAGCCAAGGGAGGATGGAAGTACAGAAGAAGGAGTGTTAGGTAAACCATTCCTTTTTAATTTCAAGCAAACACCTGTGTTCCTGAGTGCATTGATCATACTTGTGCAGCTGTAAACAGTTTGCATTGGCCTGAGCTTTCCTGATCTCAAAACATTGACTTTTCAAGTGGCAGAAAGCAAATTTACTAATTATTTCCCTAACAGAAATGAACAACGGGCAAACCCTCTCCTTGGCTCTCTTTGGAATTGGATCAGCATTAGAAGTTACCTCTCTAACCATTTCCACACTGGTGATTTATCTCATCATCCAGCCATGGCTGGGCCAATAAAAGTCCATCTTGATTAACAATATGTAAACACAATGATGTTTAAATAAGAATATAGGATGCCATAAATCCCTAATACAGAAATGGTCTGGACATATTCAGAAAAAGCTTTTTTCCTTGATGAGTGTCCTCCTTGGCTTGTAATGTTGGTGCACGTGTATTTGGGGATCTTTCTCCCTCTCCCTCTCCCTCTCCCACACATACATACACAATTCCTCTAGGAAATTCAGTTGAAGTTGCACCAAAGTTGGGTATTGCTTTTCTATGACTGGTGGCTTGTAGGAGCTTCAGGCCTTGCAGGAGCTGAAACCTTTGACTGTAGCCATTTTAATTTTGTGCAGCAAAAAGATAGGCTTAGAGGACTAATATACAAGGAATAGTTTGGTTGGAGATGAACCTGACAGCATCAGAGGCCATTTTCCCACGAGTGATTTAGAGTACCTTCCAGAGTCATTCTTGTGTTGAAATAGTAGTTTCAGGTTTTGTAGCAGAGGTTTTGTATTGCTTAAAAAATGGTCAGGTGGCACTATAATACACACTCAGTCACTAATGGGGAAATGGTCAATAATGTCTGGTTTGGGGAAATGTGGGTTATTCCCTGGCCTGCCAAACACAGAATGCACATACACAGATTCCGAGGTTATATCTGATAGTGAAAGCTTCCCAAATCAGGTTCTGTAGAGAAACATTGGCTGGGAATCCCAGGGTTTGCTGTCCCAACATAACTGGAGGGTAGCAGTTTGGGGAAGACTGCAGTAGTAACTTTCTGCCAATGGAACATGATTTTCTAGCAGAAAGGATTCCCCTTCTCCCAAAGCTTCCATACTTCCATAACCTCTAAGAGTTTGGGGACCTTCCATATGGATAGAGGCATATGAGTAGCTATGGAGGGAAGGAAGAGGAGGATGGGATGGGAAGGGAAACATCTCTTTCCATGAGTGAGGGTCTACCCAAGTACAGGCAGCATTATTAGAGAATAACTACTGAATAAACAGGTGCATGAAGTAGTTGGACTTATTTCTATACTGAAACAAAGGAACAGTGGACAATTGGAACAGTGCTTATTTGTAAATAAGTTATCAATTTCAGGAGCTATAGGGGCCCCTTACATTTTCTTTTATTTTTCTGCAATTAAAAATCTTGGAGAAGGGACAGATAGGAAATGAATGAGTAGCAGAGATGGTGTTTCTTCTAGGGGACTGTTTTACCCATTGCCCTTTGGTTGCTACACGCTGACATTGATTCCACCATCAACATTCATGCTACATAATACATTTGATAAGTAGGAAATCATGACATTGCAAACCTGTTGATATTCCTGTCAAGGACCATAATCCATAGAACCCTTAGGCATACCTCTTAGGCATATGCAGCATTCCCTATTAATCTGTTTGTAAGGCAGTACTGGTAATTTTTGACATATTTTGCCTAGTATGCTATAAGTGTGACCAAAGACCAGTTTTGCCTTACGTGTACTTATTCTGTTCCAGTCTAAAACTACCTTGGAAGCTGATATTCTGTGGTCCACATTCTACTAATTAGAAGGAACATGCTGTGAACTGATATATTGAATACAGGAGGTCTGTCCTGAGGTACTGTGGTACAGAGATCAGAACTTAAGAGTCTGGGACAAAATACCTTCCTCTTTCTTTACTCACTTGTTCTTCCTATATTCTCAAAATTCACTGCATATACTTTAATTGATATCTATCTGGAATGGAAAGAATATTAAAGGGAAACGCTGATTTGGATAATGTATCTCAAAACAGCTAAGCAATGTTTGGATAGTCTTTGATGGTTAGAGGCTAGATTGGAACATTAAAAAAAAAACACAAAAATCCTAGAAAAAGGTTGAGGCAAACTTCTATGTTATCAAGAAAATGCCATGTCCATATTCATGTGGTCACCAGAACTCAAGCTCAACTTAAGAATGTCTTTATGGATTTTTATGGTTACCTATTCCTTTGGATAAAGTTCCTTAGTATTTCCATGGGCAAAACAAATCAGTGATGGAAGTGAATAGGTCTGATGTCATTACAATTTAAATACCTGATGAAATATTTTTAGAATGCTGTCAGCTGTTCACACTGATTGTGCTTTTACCTTAGCTTCGCTATTATCATTGTGTACTGTGCCTGTTATTCAAACCAATGAAAAGGTTTTGCAATGAAAATCTATCCTGCCTGAGCTTTCTCCACTTCCTTCAATGAGACATGCCTATTCCAAATATTTCATGGCTCTGTAATCAGATAAGGCCCATTTTGTGTTAGGCTTTAAGATAAATATGTTCGTCTCCCACCCAGCAAAAACATAATCCAACCTTTGAATTTGCAAGTATCCTAGGTTTTAAAACATATTAATGTGACACGGTGATATTAATAGGGAAGTAGGTATCTAATTTCAGGCTACAAAGCAAATCAGGAAGCGGCAGAAGAAAAGTGCCAGCCTCTGAATAATTGTAAGACAAGCAGCACTTGTTTATACAAGTAAGTTAAATACTACCTGGATTAGTGCAGTGTGCTTTGAGCAAAACACTTTGGTCTCTAGCTGGAGTTTCTAACTACCAAACAATGCTCATGTATTAGCCCAATTGAAATCACTGAAAAATAAAAGAGAAAACGTATCTGCTCATTGCCAGCACTCTTGTTTTTCTTTACAAGATGTTGTACAACTACAATCAATTGTTGCACTACTCCAGTAAGTCCATTCCACTTCCCCAATTCTTCCTCAGTTCCATTCTACATCCCTCTGGCATAGGTCAGTCAGCATTCAAGAGCCATGAGTGTTCTCAGCCTCAGCTTGAATGCTTTTGAAGCCTCTGCCTTCTTTATGCTTCTGCAAACTTTAGAATTCCCCCCAAATGATCTACTATTACTCTCCTATGTCCAACTTTTCTCCGTAAATAATGGTGTTCTTCGCTTGAATCAGAAGCAGCGTCTGCATTCTGGAATAAAGAGGTGAAGCACATCTGCTCTGCATTGGCTTCATGACGCTAGACAGTATAGTGGGGCAATTGTGGAGACCATTAGCCTGGGGAAAAACTCTACCAGCTTCCCAACACTGAGAACCCTGATTCCAATTGACAAGGATTTCATTGGAAGATAGATAGACAGATAGACAGACAGACAGATAGACAGACAGAGATCTATATCATGTTGCTGCCATCTAATCTCAGTCTGGATTTTTTGCAGTTCAGATCTGGGATCTTCAGTTGATTATCCATTATTTTCATCTAATACTTCTTGTTTATGTACATACTGTTATATAGTTAGTGCCAAACTGCCTAATTTAAATGTTAAGTGTGTATTCCTATATTATTATTATGGTTGGTCGCACAGTCAGCCAGATGTTTAGACTGGATTTGGCATTTTTATCCTCCTGTCAAGTCCTTCCCAAGGACCTGGGATAGGCAGATGTTGTTGTTTGATGGTGTTAAAAGTTAAGCAACAACATCTACCTATCTTAGGTCTTTGGGAAGGACTTGATGGGTGGATAAAAATGCCATTTTAATTAATTATTATTATTATCATTACAATAAGCAAATAAATTATTTAATTTTAATTAAATTAATTAATTACATTAAATAAATTATTGTTGCAAATAAGCAAATAATAATAATTACGATAACAAATATATAATTATGATGATGATTATTACTTATTTGCTTATTGCTAATAAGTAACACAACAACAATACATTTAAAACAATGGCTTGAGATAACAGAGTCCATATTCATTCATAATAACTTAAAACAAATGTTATCCTGCAAGTTTTAGCTAAATAAAGGTAAGATGGAACATCTACAATGGCCCTATATAAATCAAGCAGGAAGATCTTTGAATCCCTTTTAAAGACCCTCAAATATTTACAGAGACAAAGGGAGGAAGGGAGCTGATTCCAGAGTTGTGGAACAAGATCCCTAAACACCCAGAGCCTTGAGCATTGTTTCAAGAGTTCCTCCAATGGGGCTGTCAAAAAATAAAAGTATTAAATGTATAAAGAGTAACCAGGGGAGACATGATAGCAGTCTTCTAATACATGAAGGGCTGTCACAGGGAAGAAGGTGTGGATTTATTCTCCAGACCACCTGAAGGTAAGACAAGAACCCACGGGTGGAAACTTTGCAGTGAGAGATCCAACCTTGAAATAAGGAATAATTGCCTCACCTGTGAGAACTATTAAGCAATGGAACAGCCTGCCTCCTCTGAAATCATGGGTGCTCCATCACCGGACATTTTCAAGAAAAGATTGGATGGCCGTTTGTCTGGGATGGTCTGAAGATTCCTGCAGTGGGCAGGCGGTTGGACTAGAAGACCCCCAAGGTACCTTATGATTCTTTGATTCCATATATTAAATGAAACTATACTTTTAATTAAATCTCTTTTTGTCCTGGATTCATGCATATTTTAGTTTCTGACCATTACTTCTTGTTGGAGTGTGGCCTCCTGGAAAACAAGCCCAAGTACACCTATCAGCCTAAAGAGTTGTGCACCCCTGAGCTAATCAATGAATTAATCATTTGATTAATAGGGGTTAATCTCGCCACAGACATACATTAATCTTCCTTCGTAACATTGTACATTCACCACAAACAAGTCTGTTGGCTGAGTCCCAGGGATTGATAGCACTGGTGAACTGTAACCAAGAAAAGAAAGGCTTGTTTTATATTGGCGTTCCATTATGATTCCTTTTCCATTGAACTGCTGGGCCTCGTGCCTGGGAAAAGAGTGAAATTTGGCCAGCCCATTCATCTTCCTTTGGTCTTAGCTACCTTTGGACAGTTTCCAATTATTTATTTCTTGGCTTGGATGGCTGGCTTATGTTCCAAGCCTTGCAAAACTTCTTTTTAACCAATATCACCATTCTGCCATCTTGATATCTACTTGTGTGGTGGCAATATGCCATTTCAACATACTTTTGCTTAAAGTACACATTTCTGAAAGCAGTTTTCCTTCACACCCTGAGTATTTGTTCATGATCTTCAGCAACATACATAGTTTTGAGCATTGTTTTCCTAATAGAATGTTTTCTACAGGTTAAAAAAAAAACAACTAGAAAACTGCACTGTTTCAAGTCCTTGTCTTGGTTCAAGAAATGTGATTGAGTTAGGCTTTAATTAAAATATAAGGAATTTTATCTCCACCTCTGTTCATTTGCTTTGGATCAGTAATTGGAACAAAACTTCATAGTCTCTCCATGGTGTGGTTATGCATGTATGAAAGAAATACACATGCTTTAACAGTTTTAATAATATCATACTAAACCATAAATTAAATGGCTTTTATTTAAAGTGCAACTGTGGTAACAACTGACCAATGGTGGGGAGAAGCAGTCAAATCCAGAAGTTTCCACTGAATAGAATTCAGCAGCATCCTAATATTTTTAAATAAAAAAAATGTCTTTCTTAATAGCAGCAGAACATAAAGATAACATACAGTGGAACCAAATGTTGCAGAGAAAGAGAAACACTTAGCACTGATTATGTTTCATAGAAATATGTCAAAATAAATTACAATAACTGTTCAAGACTGGAACTTTCTTTAGACGTTCAGAATATATTTGAAAGTTCTAGTCTCAAATATGTCAAAACCTTGTTCAAGTGGGTCTTTAGGGATGCTCATAAAATTAAGCAATGTAACGATTGCCGATGTCACGTTAGGAGATCAACTGATTACATTAACCAATGTAAACATTTAGTTTTAAAATAACAGAACAGGTTTTTAATTTGTAACATTATTTTAAAAACAAATATTTGTAATTTACTTGTAGTGTCAAGATCCATGCTAGACATCAAAAGAAGTGCTTCTTCCTTTAGTGGTATTTTGATTACAGGTTTTAAATAAGTAACCATGTGATTATTCAATAAAACACATACTTCAACTCAGATGCCTAGAATTGGACAACAATCCTGAATGTAATCTTTATTTTAAATCAGTTAAAGGCATTCTTCTGTGATTGAATTTTTTTTTTTTTGGTTTTGCTCTTATAATTTAAGACTATTAGTACAATCACTCTCAGCTCATGCTGTGTTGTTCTCATTGTGGATTGAATTTTTTAAATAATTTTTAAAAAGTAAAACAGATCACATATATGGTTTTTTTTTTGAATAATTTTTTTCAGAGGCATAAGAACTATGCCAAAGATGTTTTAGAAAATGTATTTATTGTGCAACTAGTGAGCCTCCGGAAATCCTACAAAGGACATTTATTATATTTTACAGAACTTAAAATATTGGAACAATATCCAGAATTTAGGATATTGATGTTTTGGAGTTCTGGTTTGTTTTGTTTTTTGAAGAAATCTTGGCTGGGAAGAACACTTTTTTTCAGTGTGCTAATTAAATCTCAGCTGTTTTTGTCCTGGGTTAGGTTTTTGTATCTTTTAACATTAAAAAATAAAGAAAAGCAAAGATACTAATTTTTATAATCAAATCAATAATATAAGTCTGCATTCTAGTACCAATTTATCTGGAACCCTATCACACTGAATGGTTCTAACATTTTTATGGATATCTGTTTAGAAGTAAGCCCCATTCAATTTAATAAGATTTACTTCTAAATAACTGTATTTAGGACTATAGCTTTAATTAAACTTCCCCAGAGAGAGCACGATTTAGACCGTAAAACTGGCTTCCTTTAAATGGTCTCTGGTCTTTTGGTGAAAATAATAACCTAAATATTATAAACTGTTTATAAATAAATGAGATATGATCAGTTCCATGTATTTCCAGATGGCATAACAGAAATACAGAACATTAAGTGCAGAATTTCTTCTTAATTATCGTATATGTTAGAGATTTCTTTTGTAAGAAAATAGTGTACTATGTTGTCTGTGTGAATAATGTCATATTCCAGTACACTAGCTGTCATGTAACTTATAATAAGATACAAAATAAAAGTATACTTATATTAGAGATAGATCTTACTTATCCTGATTTTCTACAACTGCTGTAGTAAAAAAATAAATCCTCAAGTCAACAAAAATACACCAGTCTTTTAATAAAATAAAGAGATTTAAATGTCCTGGGAAAATAGCCCCTCCTACTGAATCGGTGAAGACTCAGAAATCTTGACTAGAAGAGAAAGAAAGATTCTATAAATGGAGCAATAAACTTGGTAAGCATATTTGTAAACCATCCTGTGTAATCTGTAATTTACAGTTGTTGTTAGACTTCTGTTTCAGGATTCCAGCCTGTGGATCCAAAGATTTTAAAAGCAGAGAACTGGTTTGAAAATCAAGTTATAAGGATAAAAAAGTACAGCATCTAAAATTGTGACAATTGACAGTTATAGGAATAGGACCATTCCTGTGTGAGATTGGCATTCTTAAGCTTGGTATTTTCTCATTACTGCTGAAGAATTTAAAAATTCTAGACACTTTAGGTAGGAAAATAATTCTAGATTTATGCTGTTTTTTACTCTATCAATTTCTCATGGTCCCACTAACATTCTTTTTAATAATGTGTATGTTTTCTTAAATGGATTTAATTTGTACTTGGACAGAATTTGTGATATATAGCTCCAGATGTGAGTGTTTAAAAAAAATTGTATGTTATGAGGTTTTCCTGCAGAGAATTTCTTAAACCTCAGATATGAATGGCAAGTAAGTCTAAAAGGCCTCATATCGGGTATATGAGAAATGCTTTTGACACAATAGGGTCAAAAAAGTTAAAGACGTGCATGATGGCTATTTTGGCTGAAATGCTAAAACACATTGCAGGAGCTCCAAATCTTATGACATTTAAGAAAAATGGGAAAACATTGCTTTGGTAAAATTATGACCTGATGTCAGGTATATGAGTTAGTAGCTTTCACATTCAGGTAATCAATCCCGACATTTCATTGAAATTTGAAAGAGGTTTTCATACTGAAATGGTAACTGTATTTTAACTGTAGCATAATTTCCTTTTTAAAGAAACCTTAAGTGTTTTAAAAATAAAGAGTTCAATTTCCCAATGGAGCAGATAACCTTTTTGCTATATCAATTATTCTTCAGAATATTTTTGTACCAATTATGCTGTTATATATAAAATGGAGTAGGCAAACTTTTGGAGCTTGGAAACGACATATTTTTAATTTTAATTTAATTTTTTTTTTTGCAGACATGAAGGTTGCAGAGCCAGAAAATGAGGAAAAGTGAATGGGAGTGTCATGCAAGTGGGCAGGCTTGAATTTTTTGTTTGCTTTTTTCCCTGACCTTTTTAAAAAGAGGGTTGACATTCTTTTATATTTTAAATTACGTTATATTTATTTTAAGAAGAAAATTGAAATAAACCAAATACTGGCCTTAAGTTACAAGTAGGAAAATTTTGGTTGACTGTTAAGGGAAAAAATCTAATAGTAAGATCCATTGGATAGTGGAAGCTATTACTCAGAGATGTTGTAACACACCTTCTTCACTGGATGTGTTCAAGCAGAAACTGGGCACTAATCTATTAGGGATACCTTAACTGGAGTTCCTTCATGGAGCAGGGCATTAAATTAAATAGCTGAAATTCTCCTTCCCACCTTTATGATTCTGTGATTCTATGATCCTTTGTTGGATACACATAAGATTAATATGTATAAGAGAGTATCACTCTGATTAAAGATAACTCAATTGATTAATCATTAGTCAGTTAATGCAACTGGTAATACAGCAGGCAAAGAAATAATTTCAAAGTAAAAAAGGAACCTTGATTTAAGATAATGTTTATATTATTTGCAGCATGTTGGATTTGAAAATGCATTCCCTAAATATGGATAATAGGAGATCTGACCATTGATTTCACACATCGGATACAGTTTGGTTGTAAGTTGTTAATTAACACCCATATTTTTTGCTTTTATTGAAATTTCACTTTGATTTTAAACAGTTACCCTATTAGTGGAGACACTTTTTTATTTACAAAAAAAAAAGGATGGGTTGACTAAATGTTGCAGCCTTGAAATTTATATAAGGAATTTCTAAGTGCTTTAGAATAATGAAAGCAGCCTTCCCCAAGCTGATGCTTTTAAATGGATTAGACTATCAGTTTTACCATCTTGTCCCATGCTGACATTAACTGTGTTGGCTAAAGAGGTATGGGTATTGTCATCTGACCTTTCTGATGGATGTCTCCTTTGGGAAGTTAATCTTAGAACAAGGATACAGAACCTCCAGAAGTTGCTGTGTTATAACTCCAAGCATTCCTCGCCATATAGTCAAGAACTGTTAATAACTGTATTTGGAGGACCACAGATTTCTTATGTTTGTCCTAGAAAATGGTATCTGTGACAGTTCTGTAAATCTGCTTAGAGAGTGGATAAGTGACTTCAGAAAATATATAATTAGGGAATATTTTGAAGCAGGTTTTCGGCATTTAGGGTCAAGAAAAAAAAAACTAATAATTCACATTTTTCACACAGTATTTGAGTGACTGTTTCCAAGGACTCTAAAGGCTCTTTAGTGGGAAAGACAAAGCCTAAGTCTTTGGTATCATATTAGATAAACAAAGCATGATGAGACATAAATGACAAGCGCCGGGAGTCATGACTGCGAATTAACAGCTCTCCAGTTAGTGGAGAGTGAAGCAAATGTGAACTTCAGGATAATTTAAGCAAAAAGAATTAGTGTCTGTTCTTCCCATGTGAAATAATTGCTTATGTAATGCTTCTTTCCTGCAGGGATGTCACCCTCTTGTCCTGAGCAAGGTGCCATCATCTGAGTAGCAGTTCTTATAACAATAGAAGTCATGCCTTTACCAGCATTCTGGCATGCCACTCTAAAAGAATCAAGCTGTTTTTGAGAGGAGTCTTAGAAATAGTTTGTGCTATATCAGAACATTTAGATGACAGAAGGCCACTCTTATGTGCAACTTATGAAATGTATATATTGTTTGCCTTCCATCACTTTTTAAAAATTCTAAGCAGGCAGAAGAAAGGAGGCTTATCAAATGCTTGAGAGGCTACCCATTTGAGTGGGTAGCTTGCAAATTATAGAGATTAATTGGTAATAGACAGCCCAGTTTGGTCTAGTGGTTAAGGCACCAGGCTAGAAACTGGGAAACTGTGAGTTTTAGTCCCCCTTAGGCACAAAGCCAGCTGAGTGACCTTGGGCCAGTCACTCTCCCTCAGCCCTAGGAAGGAGGCAATGGCAAACCACTTCCGAAATCTTGCCAAGAAAACTGCAGGCGCTAGACCAGGCAGTTGCCAGAAGTCAACGCTGACTCAAAGGCATCCCCCACCCCCACCCCAAAAAACAAAGCTAATAGAACTGCTTTGACTGTGGCAAGTAATTCTGTTTATGCTATGACAAATTATGTCTCAGTGCAACTGGTATTGTCATTTGGAGTCTTCTGGTCATAGTTTATATTGACCTACCTTTCAGAGAGGGATGCTTGTCATGATGCCAACAAGAGTGCGTTTCTCTCACAAGAGCTTGTTTGCCAGCATTTGTTCACTTGTCTGTTGAGGAAAAGTGAAGAAGGATTAGTTACATAATCAGAGAGTAAATTCCACTATTGGGATAACTGACAGATTATGTTGCTGGTAACTGTTCTCATTTCAGGTCACCAAACTAAGATTTTTTTTTAACCTTTAACCTTTAAGCCTTTCCCAATGGGAAATTTTGTTAAGAAAAGAATGTCCAAAGACTGCAGTGGATAGGAATTCAGAGATCTGGAAAGGAAGACTGGAAGCAAAGGAAAACCTGTTTCAGGAAAATACTATCTCTGAAAGGATAGCTTAAAATGTTTAATTAGGAATATTGTGTAAGATTTATTTTGTCATTGTGTGTTTAAGCCTTTTTTTTTTTTTTTTGCTATATTTGTTGCCTATGCAAGCGCATTAACACCAGGTAAGCCTCCCCCTAAAAATGGGGGTGGCAGCAAGAACTACCAAGTGACATATCAAGGCATCAGGCATGTGTAAACCCAGAGGACTTCTGGGACAGTGGCCGAAAAAATGGCTGGAGGTAAAATAGACAACTACACGCTATTCAAGACCATGGTGAAGTCATGGCTACTACTTACACAAGGAAGTGCTAGAAGGAATTTCATGTCTCTACATGGATGATGTGTCATTTTTATCACAACCTCACAATAAAGTGAAAAGAGTATGTGCAAGTGTGTGCTAGCCAACACAGTTGAGAAAATCAGATAGCTGGTACAACTTGAATACTCCATGGCCCAATAATCAGACCAGGTCTATGATCAAGTCTACCTAATGGGCCTCAAGGCAACAGAGACAATGGGAAAAATGGTCTAGAAGCTGGCAGATTCCAGGCCTCCTGATCACTATAAGGGAGAAGCAAGGAAAAATGCAGTCAGTCAGGTTCATCCCAGGTGCTATACCACATCCATTATCCAGTATCATACACCAGCTACATCATGTCATGCACCATCCACTCCACAATCAAGGATAAGCTTAGCTAATAGACAGGTCTTCAACTTCTTCCAATGTGGAGAAGGGGGAGTCTAAAGGCCATGGGTCTAGTAAAGACTTTTCTAAATTCAGTGTAGATGCTATTCTGCCCATGAAACAAGTGAATGTGATAGTGGATCCAATAATGGCCTGAACAGGTACTGGAACTATGATCTCCACTGTGCATACCTCACTTGTCAAGGACCTATGCTTGGTCAGTGAAAAATATTTGCCAAAGACCAAAAGGTAGTTAAACTATCTTTTCAGTGGAAAGAGGGAGTGAGAGTTTGTGGTGATAGAAGATCATCTTCATGCCATGCTACTCAGAGAAGATTTAGCAGAACATGTGTGGGCCTTCCTTTTAGTGGGAGAGAAGGATCAACAGCTACTCTTGGAAACCAGGGCACACTTGTGGGAGATGCAGTTGAAATAGAGGAACCAAATCCTGATCTGGGCTCTGAGTAAAGTATATGGTTGTTCTCACAATAAAAGATTGTTTACAAAAACAGCATATGGTTCCATGTGAATTGGAAAAGGTGGAAAAAATATCATGAAGCATGAGAAAAGTGCTGTTGTGGAAGCCTTGTTGGAAATTATAAAATTGTGTGGAAACCAGAGTCCTTTAGAACCAAGAATGAGATGTTATGTGAGGTAAGTATTCTCTCTCATTCCTCCTGAATTCAAACATAGTCTGGCCTGCTAGACCTTGAGTTGGGTCGGCATGCATCTTTGTAATTTTTCGTTCAGAAAGTGGACAGTAAAGATTGTAAACCTGCACTTGTTCTTATGTCCTGAGTCTTTGAATAAAAATAACAAGCGGCACTGGAAGTGTTATCAAGAACCTTTCTATGACCTCAGTCTGACAATTTATCTCAGATCCTCTATATACGTATGTACAATTTATTTTTCTTTGAACTATAGTGTTTAAAATATTTTCTGTTTTTCTGGTTCTGTCTGCATTACAGCAACATTGCTTTTTTTACTTGCTTTTTATTTTCAATAATCTTGTGCATTTATGATGCCTTCTTAATCTCTATTAGCACACATTTTGACTTTCCTCTCCCCAAGTATCTATGGATATGAATGAGCTTAGACATTGGGATTCATCTTGGGCTAAATCTGCCTCTGTAATTTCTCTGTTGGTTCTAGTCTTGCTGTCTGTAGTAACAAAGAACAAACTGTGCTCCATATTCTGCACAATAGTCATTCAGATATTTAAAGAATGCCATAAAGTCTCTCTTTAATATCCTCTTTCAACCATTCCTCATAGGACTTGGTTTTCAGATCTTTTGCCATCCTGATTGTCCTATTATGATTATGTACATTTCAGGGCACTATCCAAACATATATGTTGCCAATGCTAAATTTTTATGATGCTTTATGATGCCACAAATTACAATGTTCGTGGTTTCTAGGATAGTTCTTCCAAATTTATACATTCAGATTAGTCCAATCCTAGGAGCACATTGGGCAACTGACCTAGATGCCAATATTCCAGGAGTGCTTGCCTTTGATAAGTATCCTGATCCAGTGCCGGAAGAAGCAAGGAAAGGAGCTTGACCATTTATGTCAACCATCTATCCTCTTTTAGGTGCTCTAACAAACACGGGGAAGAAAAGGAAAGTATGAAAAGATGTGTTAGACTTTATGTGTTAGACAGATGAAGTTTCAATTCTTCATCTGGGAATCTTTCTGGGAATCTGGTGGTAATATGTAGTAAAGATGAACTACTATGGCACTAGAATGGTCTGCCTAAAGTTCTAGTCATGGCAGGTATTAATGTGGGCTGCTGAAAACTGGGACACCACCAGGGATGGACCGCAGGATCACAAGCCTGCTGTTAAAATAACAACAGAAAGAGCTACAGCAGATCAGGAGAATAGGGAGTAGGGCCAGAAAAACAGAAAAAGTTTAAGGCAGAGAATCGGAGACAGTAGAAAATAAAGAAACAAACTGGAGGAAACTCAGTACCCTAATTCAATCCAGACAAAACTGTTAGAGCTAGTTAGGATTGTCAGAAAGATATCAGTATTGGTGAGGCAGATCACACAGGTTGCAGGGAATAGAACTGATGTGAATAGCCCTACCAGGACCCATATATACACAGCTTTAGTTCCAAATCATTCCTGAACTGTGTCCAGTATTTGATAGCTTTCTCTAGGCACACTTCACAGTGGTCCAATGGCAGAGCAATGATGTGTGGACAAAAGTCAATTCTTGCATCCAAATAGGGCTGATAAAGATGACATTCTGGCATGCTCCTGACAGTTAAGGTACACAATACTGAACTACAAGAACCAGCCAGCTGATTGCTTTGGACAGTACTTGTTCAAAACAGACATAATGGTGAGGGACAACAATTTGATTTATCCAAAGTAGCAAGAAAATCTTGGACATCCCAGCATAAAATATTCTAATATGCAACTGATCCTTTATTTTTCTTGTTGTTCATCTTATTTTCGAAATAATAGATTTTCCTACTAAATTATACATTTTCATGGGTGTTCCAAAAAATAAACACCTCAGTTCATTGTTGTTTTTATGCCATTTCATGTATTTGGTTAATCGATTTCCAGAAGCTTCTTGTCAACGTCTGTTTCTCATTGTTCCAATTCTTTAACATACTACCACTTAAAGCACAATGAATAAAGTAACACAACTTTAGGCAAGAGGAAACCCTGTGACGTCTCAGAGGGTCTTTATAATGCTTGATAATGTCGTATTAGTGCTGTGTTCCAATAGCCCATGAAAGGACCAGCCTTCTCCAACCAGCTGCCCACCAGCAGTAGGGGGAATGCCGTTCTCAGAATTCATGCTAGTTAGAATGTATTAGATTGTGAAAGTCTGAAATAGCCCATCATTACTTGTTGGCCTCTCCAGGGTTTCCTCTCTTAAAATCTAAAACTAGCAACAAGTGCTTCTCTAAAAAATGAAATCCTTTTGATGGGAATTTGCTTGAGCTATTTTCCCTCTCTCTCCCCATATAATACAAATTGCCTTGTGTTTGTACCCCATAATGTTACAGGCTGAGAAATGACAGGAAGGAGGAACATTTCAACCAATTTTTCCAATGGGAGAAAAAAAATCCTCAATATTTTGTCAGAGGGTGGAGCTCACCATAAGCAGTGACACAAATTATATTTTCTTCCTTAAAGGACTGTTTTGTTTTCTTTCCCGCTTTTCTCCAAATGGCAGGAACAGAAACCTTGCTAGCAGCCTGACCATCTTTTCATATTTTCTACAATACCCATCCTTCAGGATACATGTACAGAATATTCAGAATATCCCCTTTTTTCTGGGATAAGAAGAGAAATTTCAAAACCTGAGCAGTAAAAATTATTTTTAAGAAATTTTGATAGCTCTAATTTGAGGGTCAGGGCAGAACAAGAAATCAGAAAATGTACTGGGTTTGTTTTAATTTATTTTTTTCCCCCTCCTCATTGCTAGTTTTGTTAGCTGCCTTGTGTACTCTTTTGAATAGAAGGGAAATACAACATAACAAAATGCACATATTTAATGGCAGCCCCATGTAAAATATTCGCACTGAATTGTTCTGCTTTTACAAGACTGTGCAATTCTAGCTCCAGCATTGTCTGCCCATGAAGTGACATGAATGTAGCATTATGGGGTACAAACACAAGGCAATTTGTATTATATGGGGAGAAAGAGGGAAAATGAGATAGAGCTACCATTTCTGTCAGGAGCCCTGTGTAGCAATTTTCCATGGCAGTCTGACATAATTTGATGCTACTGTTAAATTTCCTTGGATTTCAAGCTGGTATTGAAAGTGCAAAGTGACATTTTCCACCAGCACAGGCCATATCCAGGAAATGATACCCAGTATACTATATAGTAACTAAACTGGGGGAATATAGGCTGGGGAATCCAGATTTGAATTCTCTTTAGCCCTGAAGCTCATTGGGTAATCTTGAGCCAAGCACTAATCATCTTTGCACAGTACTCAAAATTTGGACTTTTAACTGGCTTAGTTTATCATATCATATGAACCCAGAAATGTTATAATGTTGTGGTTAGATGAGAAGCTCTTAACTATTGTTGGTAACCATAGTTTGTTCTTGGTTAACTCCAGATATAGCTTTTCATATCATTGGAACCTCAACTAGTGGTGAAGTTATGGCTAAACAACCACTAGTCTTCCTCAAAAACAACATAGGGTGCCAGAGTATCTCTAAAGCAAAGCTATTCCTCTAGCACAGGGGTTCTCAAAGTACGGCCTGCGGGCCGGATACGGCCCGCCAGGGTCATTTATCCAGCCCACCTGCCTGATTGGCCGCCACTGCTGTCTGTCAAGCGGAAGTGTCGGGGCTGTGTTGGGAGCTGCAGGTGATCCACAAGGAGGGAGATCGCAGAGCCAGACTATTCTACATGACAGGTATGCCGGGTCCGGCGGCTCTCCTCCTCTCCTCAAACTATAGTCCGGCCCCCCAACATTCTAAGGGACCATGAACTGGCCCCCTGTTTAAAAAGTTTGAGGACCCCTGCTCTAGCATATTCATATCCTCTCCGCCTACAGTAACTGCAACCTACAGTAGTTTCCTGTGTCATCAGAGGTGTGTTTTCTGGGTGACTGCCTTGCCCTCATTAAGCCATACTTAGCATGTTATGTGAGCACAACCATTATCTAACATACTTCATAGCATTGTTGTAAGGATCAGTGGTAACCACATATAACACCCTTGGAGAAAAACCAACAGAGAAATAAACAAGAATTATAGTGGAAGCTTAACCCAAACACTTTGGGCAGGCTAGTTTGTGGACATCCCTCGCTCACAGATGAAGACCATAACCCAAGATGCTGCGCATACTCTTTTAGACAGCACTGAAGGCAAACTGGTGATTCCAAGAGAAATGAAGAGAAACCTGCAAGCCTTTCAAAGAAGACCATGTAGAAAGTATACATGGTTTGAGCAGTTTATTCCTGGGCTATTTGTTTTTCTTGCTGCCTGTAAGCTTACATGAATCATTGTAATGAGTAGTGACATGCCATACTTTTAATTTCGGCGGCACTTTAAACGTTGCTGAAAGAGTTCTACATATGAAAAGCATAGTCAGAAATTTCTGCTTGGGTTCTCATAATTTACTAGAGTAAACAAACTATCTAAAACCACAAAACGCCTACCCCTCAGACAGAGTAATTTTGGAAAAGCTAAATATCAGGGCATGTCTCAGCCAAGCTGCTGGTTGGTGACTCAGAACACAAAGGGAGTTTTTCAGCAAGCCACCAGACAACTATTTTTCAAGGACTATTATGCAAGGAAGCCCAATGTTTCTGGCATTATTACAGATGGCTTCTATTATTATTCCCTGACCTGCAAACCTGAGGAAAGGTATGTTATGTTTGACATTTAACAATCAGTTTGGGACTCCCATTTAGAATCAGATTCCTAACTGCTCACAAATCAAAACACTTACTTACTTACTTACTTACTTATTTATTTTTAATCCTTGTGCTTGTGCATGCCTCAGAATAATGACACAAGGCACTTTGATTTCTTTGAAGATGGGATTAGCTGACTTAGTCATTCAGTGGGTGTCACCAACTGCCACCGTTCCTCAGTTCCAAACACATTCAGGATGTTGCTGCTTCATTTGGCTTCTTGTTTACGTTCGACCACAGTCCCTCCAGTATTTCAAACTCCTTTGCTGCTTATGAAAATCACTTTCCTTTTGTCTCACTTCCATTTCCTTCATGCATCTTTTTCACAGAGGCATTTTGAGTGCTTGTTTACACAACCACATCCTTTATTATTCAAAGAATGGTCAGAGAGAGTGTAAAATGCACCCAGACTGAGGCCAGGATTAATAGCAGGATTTTTTTTTTAACCCATTCATTTGTGTCCGATTCTTGGAGACTGCTTGGACAAATCCTTGCAGTTTTCTTGACAAGGTTTTTTCAGAAGTGGTTTCCCATTGCCTCCTTCCTAGTGCTGAGAGAAAGTGGCTAGCCCAAGGTCACCCAGCTGGATTTGTGCCTAGGCAAGACTAGAACACACAGTCTCTCGGTTTCTAGCCTGATGCCTTAACAAGTATACCAAACTGGCTCTCTATAGTAATATAATAGTATATATACTACTACTATATAAATAGTAGGGTTACTATTTCCCAAAGTTTTCAGCTGATGACCACAGTGCACAGTACTTCCAAAGACTGATTGTTAATACAAAGCACCATTTTGTAAATAAAAGTCTATGCTATGCATCAGGGATGCATTCTGTCACCTACTCCATGCATGATTCAACAAGAATATAAAAACATTGTAGAAGCCAACATTTTGTTTTATTTCAATGGTTGACTTAACTTAGAGATGACTTAACCAAAATTAAACATTTCCCAAAGTCCCAGTTTTTCAGTGGCAGATAAGGGAGTGTGTATTCAATTATTCCATTCATATAAAATGGAGTTTAAAAGAATTTAACTTTGGCTATATCATGCCCCTAAATATTTATAAAGGATTTTAAAGGAACTGCTATCTCTGTTTTATGTTATTGGTAAAACAGGAAAGAGTTATTCATATCTTGTAAAACAACTCCATGTCTTACTTCTTTTAGGCCTGTTTTTAAATTTTTTTTAATGATGTGTCATCAAGGCTGTGCTGACTCCATACTTTTTAAAAGGCCACCAGTGGGCTTGGAAAGACTGAAAATAAAAATGGCCATTATGTTAATGCATGTATATACCATAAATCAATCATACAACTACATTTTGATTGAGATACATATATTACAAATCACTTAGAAAAATAAAATTGTGGCAGGATAGAAATATTAGAAATAAACCAATAACAAATAGCTATTCCAAATGTTGAATTGCAGGGGAAAAAGCAAACTAAGAAGCAAAAGATGGGGAGAGGGAAATGATGGGAGGATGATAATAGAGCTTTACATAGTTGTGCATGGGGCTGGCACGATTATTCCTATAGATTCCAGGAAGCCCCTTGCCCATCTAAATGGCGCCAGAAGCCCACAAATAAAAATGGGAAAATCTGATGATATTACAAGCCTTGCATGAGATCTTGGTAGTTTTGCATTATATCACAGTGGTGTCCATTGCAAGAAAAGTAGATTTTGCTGACTCTAGTCATGCTAGAACACAATGAAATTGATAAAAATTAGGAAAAGGAAATATCTAACACATGAGCGTCACTAACATATGTTATATGTATGTAGATTCCAAGGCTCCCGTGGCCTTTTAAATCTCTGGTACTCTCACAGAAATCACTGCCTTCCCCAACCTGGTACTCTTTAGATGGGATATAATTCACACAAACCCCGGTTAATATGGAAGCTGCTCTCTAATAAATTTGGAAAACAACTAATTAAGGAAGGCTGAAATATAATGTGGTGATGGTCAATGGATTTGAAAAAGTTAAGACAAATTCTTGGAATGTTGGTATATCACTAGCAATTAACTTTCAGGCTAATCACAGATGTCTGGCCCAAATTATGACGATAAAATGCCCCAACAAAACATGTGTCATGACATTGCGACATAAACCCTGGCCTTTTGTACTTGCGTCCAAACTTCAGATACTAGTAAATAAATCATGAAATGTTATATCATGACATCCCATCACGTATATTGTCACCTTCCTTCTTCCTGCCACCCCCTCTGTGGAAAACCATGAAGCCAATTCAATTTCCCTGTTCAGAGTCAAACAGATGGAAGTCACCTAGCCCATAATATACAAAGATTTTTGGCTGAGTTCTCATAAGAAAAAGGGTATGGAGCTAAATCAGCCTTCCCCAAATCAGTGCCTTCCAGATATTTTGGGCATCAAAGCTGTGATGCTTAGCGGTTCTTGGATTTGGAATCCAATCAATATGGAGAACCCCAAGAAGGCTGGGCTAAGACAGGTGGTTTGCTCAGGTCATGAGGCAGGCAATTAGCTTTCCTTATGTTCCTAACTCCCAGTTTATCTTGACCCGCTGATTTTTGTTGTTGTCTAGCTGTACTGACTTAATTATTATATCAGTTTGCTTTGGTTCAGTCTGATTTTAAACCTGTTGGCATACCAAGTTGGTAGACAAAGAATTAAATCAAAACAATATTACTTGAAGAATTTCTTAAAGGCGTATATGGTTAATTCCTGAATAACTGAAAAACAGTATTTCTTTAAAAAAATCACAAGTTAAATAGTTCTCCTAACAACTGGATTGCAAAACTGTTATAGGTGCAGGGGACACACACAGAGGCGCTTTCTCATTTCATCAAATATTTTTGAATGGTTGTCCTGGTATTGTTGAACATTAATAGTTTCCAGATCATCGTTCTCCCTCTTTCTTTAGAAACCTCAAAAGAAATGCATAAAAGAAAAATGAAACCTCAGTTAATTGCTGATGAAGAAACTCTTGGGGGATGGTGGAGAGTTTTTTTTAAAAAATCTTATTTGATTATGAATCAGCCTAATTACACTCTCAACAAAAATTTCCTTTCATTTCTACACATTTTATTTTTATTTTTTGTGGTATAGTTTTTGATGAAAACATGCATACAAAGATGCATGATTTGGCAAAGTGCATAAAAGAATATGTATTTTGTGAAAAACAGTACACAGTACTGGATACATTAAGCTTAAAAAAGAACATATATTCAGGAAAATGTATAAAAATGTTTAGGCACAGAATATTCATAGAATATGCATAGAATTTATATAATTTTCAGGTGCACTTTTTACAAAAAGGAAATTGTGAACATGGAAAGACAGGAATAATGTACTTGAAAATTTCCAAAACTTATAGGAGAAAACAAGTTAGGGGAAGCATGCTGAGCATAACTGGAGTGGGCAGCTGTATTACATCTAATTAATAATAATAATAACTCCTTCACAATAGCCCCATTCAGGGTCACATAACTCAGAAGGAAGTGGGGGGGGGGAGCTTAGAAGCTATACACAATGGTGTAGAAGCTGGGAGCTTACAGTGAGGCAGGAGAGTGGCATCTACCTCACAGAAAGTGAAAAGGACTCTTCAAATTGGTGCCAATTCCAGGGATAAAGACAAATCATCCTTATGTGGATATTTTTTCCCAAGAATCCCCACTCTCAGTGAAGCAGAAACACCTTCTCCCTTTCAACAGCTGCTTCTGCCTTTAGAAACTACTACCTGTCTTCTGTACCCACAAAACAAAGATAATTCTTTCTGCCTTGGGCCCCCAATGTCTAGAATGCTTTCCAAGAAGGTGTTGCTATGGGAATGGGCAAGGCAGATGATCTCCCCCAATCATGAGGAGATCATCTGTCTTATCATTGGTCACAATGGCTGGAGCTCCTGAGGGTTCTGAATCAACTGGGCAACATTTGATGCCCACATACCACCTTGAGTCAATCTGATTGTATGGTGTATAAATTGCTGTAGTAAACAAATATTTGGAAGAGTGCAGGTTTCCTAGCTCTGCTTCATAAAGTAGTATGAAAAGAAGGAATCCAGACAGTTTCCTCAGTAGTAACTCTCCTTTCCTATCCTTGTATCAGAGTTGGATAGGACTCAGGGCTGTATTGAAGCAATATTTCACCCAAACTAATCCTAAAACTGAGGTCAACAATTTTATTTCACTTGTCTACACATAAGTCTGAAAGGAAATGGTGCTCTCCCCCAAGAAAAGACCACCACTTTATTTAGTAAGCCATGTAATCCTCTAGTGTAACATGAGTAATAATATCACATTACATACACTATAACTAGCAAATTACCAAGACTGATCGGGGAAGTCCTTGGAGAGAATAACAATTTACTACCCAGTTTACAACATTTGTCTAATCCAAGGTGCAGATTCTAGGAAAGAAGTAGGAAAAGGCATCATTTGCTAATTACATTGTGAATACTTCTATTCATTACTGCAAAAAGTTGTTCTTTATCAACACAGTTATTTGATATTATAGCAATTTAACAAGGGGGACTAACAAATATAGACAGCTATGCAGGGAAAAAAGAAGCAGTGTCAGCTTTCCAGACAGCTGTTCAGGAGAAATAAACTGTTATTTCCAATACAGAGATTAATCACTCCTCATTTTAACTTCAGCGTATTTTATAATTTGATAACAATGCCTTCCAGACAAAAAGGAAAACTCTCAAACAAAGCTCACTTTATTCAGCCTTCTGCTTTTGAAAGGCAGGATTTATATTAATTCTGGTGGTGAGAAGATGATAGAGTGTTTTTATGTTTCCTTTTTCCTCAGGTGGAAACCAATATTAGTTCAACGCTTATTTTGAATATATGGTCTTTTAACCCATTGAAGTTCTAAGTTGGTCCCACAAATAAAAATGAAAGGGAAATGGATATATTTTACCCCTCTATTGCCACATGGAGCTGTCTGTATCTGATTAAAGGGACTTTAATCCACAAAGTCTTACATCGGTCTTCCTTAAGCTAGTGCCCTTAATATATGCTGGGGCTACAGCTCTCAGAATTTCCCAGCAGTGTGACCAACAGATTAAAACAACTACCTCGCTGAAAACTAGATTATGGTGATCAACAGTTTGCTTCAGGGGCTGCCCTGGGTATCAGGCCAGGGCTCTGAGGTGATGCTCAAGCCCATATGTGGGTGCCTATCACACACATCCGCACACTCACCTCTGTCCCAGAGAGCTCTTGAGTCCAGTTCAGTTTCAGTAGTATTATGGCCTTTAGCCAACAAATAAAACAGAGATGAAAGAGGGGGGAAAGGAGGAATCAAAATAAACATAAATAAGCAGATAAAGCAATCCATCTTAAATCCTACTATGGCTTGAGCAGGAACAGAGGGAGAAAGTAATGAGGATTTCTTCTTCCCAATAATCTGCTTGCAGATTACTGGTTTCCCACTGTGACTTTAAGTGAAGTCCCTGGGAAAATAAAGAGACCCTCTATCTTTTTCCTCCCAGTGATTTTACTGAAAATGGCTTTTTTCCCCCTGCCACTGAGCCATTTCCTGCCAGCCAACAGTCTTTATAAATACTTCTTGTTGAGAAATCAATTTGATGTGCAGCGGTGCCCACAAAGAGGGCTGGGGGTGGGGGAGGAAGAATGACAAAAGCAGCATCATGCCATTGCAATGGAAACCCCACTCCTCTTGCACCTGCATCATGACCTTGCACAAATGCCCCAAAGGAGTAGAACATGCAACACGATCGTGCAATCTACTTTTCAGATGTTCTTTTTATATAAATTTAAAAGACTGAGTAGAATAAGGAATTGGAGATCCCCATTTTGTTTAAACAATGGGAGATTACCTTCTGTATCAAAATCTTCAGTGATGTCATGCTATGGATGATTGAATGAGATAATATTTTGGACGTATTGGACTCCACTGTATCAGTACAAGAAAGGAATCAGTAACTCATTGTGTTATTATTTAATTATTATTATTGTATTAATCTACTAGCCACCTAAATCGCTGAAGCAGTTCTAGATGGTGTGCAAAAGAATAGCTTAAAAAGTGAAGTACAGTAATATAAAACAGGAAATAGATCATGTCAGGGAACAATAATACCCTAAAAACAGAGACCAAGTGGGGTTACAAATCACTCTGCCCCACAAAAACATGGAAAAACCAGGTCTTTATAGTTCTTCTGAAAGCCAGCAGGGATAGGTCCATAAGAATTTCAGGGGCTGTGCATTTCTACAGAAGCACCCGTGTACTTCGGTGCTTGCATGATCTTGCAGATCCAATGAAAATAAGTTTTTATTTAAATACATGTTTTTGCAACGTCCTTAAAACCAGTACGTTTTGGGAAGAAATTAGTACATATATTAACCTGACTTTGAGATAGTTCTAATATTTTCAGATATTCTTTTGAATTACATACCTCCTACTTGAAAATTGGAGGCTGGACAATAGAAATGGATTCTCCACACCCTTCTTATTGCCAAGAGATTCATTCTTCAATATGGGAAAGATAAAGACATAGTCCCAGTTACACAGTGACCTAATGTTACCTGCGAGTTGCAGAGATAGGCCATGTATGGATGATTATAATGAAAAATGTAATCCTTAATTGATACTCTTTATACACATACACATTTAGTTATTCATTTAATTATTTTATTAAACAGAAAACACAAAGACCAAAGACAAAAAAGGAATATGAATATATATATATTCATTATTTATATATATATATATATATATATATATATATATATATATATATTCCTTTTCCTTTTCCTTTTGTCTTTGTGTTTTCTGTTTAATTAAATGAATAAAGCCAACATTTAAAAAAAAAACAAAAGCAGACATATAGTAATCACACAATACTTCCCTTATGGTTACGCTCTTTAAAAAATATACTGCAAATTCACAGCAATAGTTGCTTGAGGATAGTACTGGTTGGCTAGTATCAAAGCATCAAGGTCTCTGAAATAGTTCTGAATCTGTTCCCTCATCCTTTGAAAAAAATAATGTGAGGAAAGAAAAACATAGATGCACTTGCAATGGTATACAATTTGCTGTAAAGCTTGGTCGCCTGGCTGTTACAAGAAGAATGAGACACAGGTAATGTATAGCCTATCTATCTATCTATCTATCTATCTATCTATCTATCTATCTATCTATCATCTGTTGTTGTTGTTGTTCAGTCGTTAAGTCGTGTCCGACTCTTCGTGACCCCATGAACCATATTGCGCCAGGCCTTCCTATCTTTCACTGCCTCCCTGAGTTTGCTCAATTTCATGCTCATTGCTTCAGTGATGCTATCTAGCCATCTCATCCTCTGCTGTCCTCTTCTCCTTTTGCCTTCCATCTTTCCCAGCATCAGGGTCTTTTCCAAGGAGTCCTCTCTTCGCATTAGGTGACCAAAGTATCTGAGCTTGAGCTTCATTATCAATCCTTCCAATGAGCAATCAGAGTTGATTTCCTTTCAGATTGACTGGTTTGACCTCCTAGCAGTCCAGGGGACTCTTAAGAGTCTTCTCCAGCACCACAGTTCAAAGGCATCAATTCTTCGGCGTTCAGCCTTCTTTATGGTCCAGCTCTCACAGCCATACATTACTACTGGAAAAACCATAGCTTTGACTATGCGGATCTTTGTCAGCAAGGTGACGTCTCTGCTTTTTAATATGCTATCTAGGTTTGCCATAGCTTTCCTCCCAAGGAGCAAGCGTCTTTTAATTTCATGGCTGCAGTCTCCGTCTGCGGTGATCTTGGAGCCCAAATAAATGAAGTCTGTTACTGCTTCCATTTCTACCCCTTCTATTTGCCAGGGATTGATGGGTCCAGATGCCATGATCTTAGTTTTTTTAATGTTGAGTTTCAAGCCAGCTTTCGCACTCTCCTCTTTCACCCTCATCAAGAGGCTCTTTAGTTTTTCTTCACTTTCTGCCATTAGGGTGGTATCGTCTGCATATCTGAGGTTGTTGTTATTTCTCCCTGCAATCTTAATTCCGGCTTGTGATTCTTCCAGCCTGGCATTTCTCATGATGTACTCTGCATATAGGTTAAATAAGCAGGGTGACAGTATACAGCCTTGTCGTACTCCTTTCCCTATTTTGAACCAATCGGTTGTTCCATGACCGGTTCTAACTGTTGCTTCTTGGCCCGCATACAGATTTCTCAGGAGACAGGTAAGGTGGTCTGGTATCCTCATCTCTTTAAGAATTTGCCACAGTTTGTTGTGATCCACACATCAAAGGCTTTTGCATAGTCAATGAAGCAGAAGTAGATGCTTTTCTGGAACTCTCGTGCTTTCTCCATGATCCAGCGAATGTTGGCAATGTGATCTCTAGTTCCTCTGCCTCTTTGAAACCCAGCTTGTACATCCGGTAGTTCTCGGTTCACGTACTGCTGAAGCCTAGCTTGTAGGATTTTGAGCATAACCTTGCTAGCATGTGAAATGAGTGCAATTGTGCGATAGTTTGAGCATTCTTTGGCACTGCCCTTCTTTGGAATTGGAACGTAAACTGACCTTTTCCAATGCCGTGGCCACTGCTGCGTTTTCCAAACTTGCTGGCATATTGAGTGCAGCACTTTAACAGCATCGTCTTTTAGTATTTTAAATAACTCAGCTGGAATACTGTCATCTCCACTAGCTTTGTTGTTAGCAATGCTTCCTAAGGCCCACTTGACTTCACTCTCTAGGATGTCTGGCTCAGGGTCAGTGACCACACCAGCATGGACATCAGGGACATTAAGATCTTTCTTGTATAGTTCTTCTGTGTATTCTTGCCACCTCTTCTTAATCTCTTCTGCTTCTGTTAGGTCCCTGCCTTTTTTGTCCTTTATCATGCCCATCTTTGCACTAAACGTTCCTTTGATATCTCCAATTTTCTTGAAGAGATCTCTAGTCTTCCCCATTCTATTCTTTTCTTCCATTTCTTTGCATTGTTCATTTAAGAAGGCCTTCTTATCTCTCCTTGCTATTCTCTGGAAATCTGCATTCAGTTGCTTATATCTTTCCCTTTCACCCTTGCTTTTCGCATTCCTTCTTTCCACAGCTATTTGTAAAGCCTCATCAGACAGCCATTTTGCTTTCTTGCATTTCTTTTTCTTTGGGATGGTTTTAGTTGCTGCCTCTTGTACAATGTTACAGACCTCCGTCCATAGTTCTTCAGGCACTCTGTCTACCAAATCTAATCCTCTAAATCTATTCATCACCTTCACTGTGTACTCACATGGAATATGATCTAAGTCATACCTGAGTGGTCTAGTGGTTTTCCCTACATTCTTCAATTTAAGCCTAAATTTTGCAGTAAGAAGCTCATGATCTGAGCCACAGTCAGCTCCTGGTCTTGTTTTTGCCGTCTGTATAGAGCTGCTCCATCTTTGGCTGCAAAGTATGTAATCAATCTGGTTTCGGTATTGACCATCTGGTGATGTCCATGTGTAGAGTCGTCTCTTGTGTTGTTGGAAAAGAGTGTTTGCTATGACTAGCTTGTTCTCTTGACAGAACTCTATTAGCCTTTGCCCTGCTTCATTTTGTACTCCAAGGCCAAACTTGCCTGTTATTCCGATTACTCCTTGACTTCCTACTTTAGCATTCCAATCCCCTATGATGAAAAGGACATCTTTTTTTGGTGCTAGTTCTAGAAGGTCTTGTAGGTCTTCATAGAACCGGTCAACTTCAGCTTCTTCGGCATCAGTGGTTGGGGCATAGACTTGGATTACCGTGATGTTGAATGGTTTTCCTTGGATACGCACTGAGATCATTCTGTCGTTTTTGAGGTTGTACCCCGTTACTGCCTTTCCCACTCTCTTACTGACTATGAGTGCAACTCCATTTCTTCTAAGGGTTTCTTGCCCACAGTAGTAGATATAATGGTCACCTGAATTAAATTCACCCATTCCCGTCCATTTCAATTCGCTGATTCCCAAGATGTCGACGTTCAATCTTGTCATCTCATGTTTGACCACATCCAGCTTGCCTTGGTTCATGGATCTTACATTCCACATACCTATACAATATTGTTCTTTACAGCATCGGACCTTCTTTTTGCTTCCAGATACATCCACAGCTGAACGTCCTTTCGGCTTTGGCCCAGCCGCTTCACTCTTTCTGGAGCTACTTGGAATTGCCCTCCGCTCTTCCCCAGTAGCATATTGGACACCTTCCAACCTGAGGGGCTCATCTTCCGGCGTCATATCTTTTAGCCTTTTAACATTGTCCATGGGGTTTTCTTGGCAAGGATACTGGAGTGGGTTGCCATTTCCTTCTCCAGTGGACCACATTTTGTCAGAACTCTCTGTCATGACCTGTCCGTCTTGGGTGGCCCTGCACGGTATAGCTCATGGCTTCACTGAGTTACACAAGCCCCTTCGCCACGACAAGGCAGTGATCCATGAAGGGGATCTATCATCTATCTATCATCTATCTGATTTATTTATAGTGGACCTTTTCTCCAGGAGTTCCAGGTGATTTGCATATGGATCTCCATTTTATCTCTGTAAGAACAATCCTATGAATTAGGTTGGGCTTCAAGAGAATGATTGCCCCAGTGACTGATCCTATGAGTTTCCATAGTAAAGCCTGGGTCTAGGTCCTAGCCAAACACCTTATCATACTGCACCATACACTGAATTGTGTATGAGGGATGTGCAAAATGTTTCCAAACCAAAATGTTTTGAGCTTGAAACAATTTGTTCTAACCTAGACTTCAAACTCAAAGCTCTTCCAGTATGGTTAGAACAGCATTGGAACATTTCTGATAAAGTTGGAAAGACCTGTTTTGAGTTGAAAATTTTTAGAATTTAAAACATTTTGTACACTACGTGTGTGTGTGTGCATAAGTGAAAAAAGCCAATACAGTGGAAACCTAAAATAAAAATGATAATCATAGATCCTATTACAAAACCCAATAAAATAGAAAACAACATAAAACCCAGCTATATCTTTGACAAAGAGCATCAAAGTTGGTGTGAGGTAAACTTCTCAAAGATAGGCATTCCATGTTTGAGAAGATGGTGTTTCCCACCACCTAGTATTAGATAGCAAAAGGATTGAAACTGAGACTCAGGTAAAGAACCAATTGGTCAGGGTGGCTCATGTGCAAGAAACTGGTCTTTTGAGTATTTTGCACCTTTACTGTGCAATCAAACAATCAGCACTTTTAACAAGGGCTGGAAATAGATCAGCAACCAAGGGACTCATTTCAAGCATCATCAAGGTGAATTTACCTGTAGCCCAGGGGCATACAATTGGACTTTCTGTACTCAAGGTACTTGAAAAATCTAAGAGGAGATTTGTGACAAAGCTCTGTTTATTTGCTATGCACCACTGCCTGGAGGCTATGAAGACCTAGACAGATCAAAAGAAATTCAAATTATATCCTTACAAAGATGGAGTTGCTGTTTGTTGGTAATGGAACTAGCTCTATCCCAGATCATTTTGACTATGGATGTGGTTGCACGCCCCTATAAATTAGCATGTCTAAAATCTGAGGTTCCTTCTGGACACATGCTCCTGCTAGAAAAGCAGATGGAAGCTGCAGGCAGGGAAATTTCACCAGGCTCTTACTGGTGCATCAGTGAGTTCAGCCTTTCTGAACTGGGAGGCCCTGACAACTGTTACTTTTGCCTCCATCACCTCACTCATATCTAGGCTACACAATGGGCTACATGGAGCTGCCTTTGAAGATAACTCATAAGCTTCAGTTGGTCCAATGTGTGGTAGCATATCTCCTAAATGGAGTTAGCCATGTAACACCAATGTTCTGCTTGCTATGCTGCTTCCAATTGCTTCTAGGTCTACAGTGCTAGTTATTACATTTAAAACTCTACAGGTCACAGCTGGATGTGGTCATAGTTGATGAAAGGCATAGCACCCCAGAAATAACACATGATCAAATATTATATCAGTCAATACACTGGAACTAGAAGTGTGATTCTTTAGAACAGCTTTCTAGTGCCTTTTGAATGTGTTGAACTTCAGCTGTCCCCTAAAGATGCTGGTTAAGAATTATGGAAATGGAAGTCCACCATATTGGGAGGGCCTGTAGATTATGGAAGGCTGCTTTAGAAAGGATGCAAAATCATCTAGACTAAAATGAGCACAATTTTTCTGGTTGATTGAACTTTGATTAATAGGACCACCATCTTATCAGAACAGCTTACTGCCTCCTCATCTATTCCATTATAGAATAAAGTGTACAATTATCATATGATTCCCTCCTTCTATAGGTGCCTCTCCAAATAGTAAATATTGTTAAATGCATTTCAGTTGCAGTTCTTCTGTAAGAAGTTCAAAATGGGCAAAGCAATCCTTTCATAGGGTGGGATGCTCTACCCACAGAGCACTCTGAGAATATTAAAGTCCTGCCAATTGTTGTCAGAGGAAAAATGGAAAAGGAAAGAGATTTGTGCAACTAAATAAATAAATGTCCCTCATTGCTTGCAATGGGCAGGAAATTACTGGGGACATGCCACAGATGAGGTCACCAGCATGATGGAAGGCTGGGGTTTAAGATCTACTGGAACCTTCCACTCCATTCCTTGCATGTAACTTTTTTGATATTTTCTGATTTTCCCATCTTTAGAAAGAGTCTGGTAAAGCTACAAAAAGTCTGGATGGGAATTTGAGCTGGATTGCCTCCCTGAGGTTAATGTCTTGTTCTTGCTTTGAAGGGGAAAACCTGAACTATTCTAGGCCTCTGGGATGTTGTCTCTGGAACTATAGGACTGCTCCCTAAACCATTATTTTTGTAAATATTCTAATTAAATATATTGTTAAACATATCCTTAAGATATATTTTAAAAAGCCAACTTATGTATAGTTCTGGTGCATTATTTTCAATAGTCTAAGCAGATCAAGTTTTCCTAGTATAAATAGTTGTTTATACTAATAAGACATTTAATTTTGGGGATAACAATACTTATGTAGATGGAGGTATTAGAAAACTCTGGGAAACATCAAAGTTTACAGATGTTCAAATAAGTGTTAGAGAAGAAAATGGGGTGGGGGTTGAAACAGCCCCGTATGGACTAAGCACAATCAATGAGATTTGCTTTTCAGTGATGGTGGTAAATGTTCCTTTAGAAATTTGTGTTATATGCTTTTGTGTCATCTTGGGTTCTGAATGTAGGTTGTACTATCCCAGAAATCTCTGCTGGGATTCTATGGCAGATGATCAGAGATTCTTTGCCTGCCAAGCAGTCATGCAAGTGTTTACTAAAGATCAAAATTCTGAAAACCACTAATGTTCAAACAGATTTCAAAAGCATGCTTTTTCAAGACAAGTTTGGGAATGAAATTGTTGTCTTACATTGCCCTGAAGCACTGTCACTTGATAATATATAAATATAAGAATCCAAACTATGTACTGGGTTTTAAAATTCTGCTTAAAAGTCAATGACTGCACAAACTTTGAAATGCAGAGTACAGTTGCTTGTAAGGTTCACCAAGAAATGTATTTTGGAATAATACTCACAGAGCTATGAAACTATTGTAGATAAATACTTGGTTTGCTTGTCCCAAGCTCATGCATTATTGGAATACTTTGGCTTATTTTGCCTCACTGTAATCTTTCCTTTCCTTTCCTTTCCTTTCCTTTCCTTTCCTTTCCTTTCCTTTCCTTTCCTTTCCTTTCCTTTCCTTTCCTTTCCTTTCCTTTCCTTTCCTTTCCTTCCCTTCCCTTCCCTTCCCTTCCCTTCCCTTCCCTTCCCTTCCCTTCCCTTCCCTTCCCTTCCCTTCCCTTTGAAAAATCCTGCTGAAGCATTTTCCAGATGCAGCTGTACTCATATTGCAATACACAATAGGGTTTTTTTGAAGCCTTATTTGAAACTGTGGTGCCATAGTGAGTCCAGCCAAGGATTTTAAACACAAATAGTCTGCAAGCTGTACATTGGGATACATTATTTATTGGGTCTTTAGAAAGGAAATAAGGACTGGGGGCTACCTAGCAGGACTTAATTTTTGAGATGGAACCTGGCTGGTATGCAAGCTATATTGATCATGAAGAAGATTTACCAGCTATTTCAAATGTACAGAGGATATGATTACTTGGCATTTGATTAGAGTTAATTTTTTTCTACATGTCAAATTTTAAAAAATGGTGATGGTGATGATGATGATGATGATTTCTGTCCCCTTTCTGCAGTGCTCTAATTATAAACATTGACTCTACCTGATGTCACATTTATGGACTATTTGTTTAGTCGGCAATTAGCTGGAGAAGCAGCAAGGATGGGAGCAGATGATAATGCTACAATACAAAAACTATTCTACAGCCCACAGGGGAAGCTATAGCAAGATCAGTGAGGAGTGGACAAGAAGGACATGAACTTTATGAAGACAGAGTAAGGATATTGGAGAACAGTAACTGGAGAAACAGGTAGGTGACTGAAAGCAGTTTTAGAGGCTGCGAATGGGACATGAAGGGCAGAGGGCTCTGGTAGCTCCCAGTGCTGTGAGAAAATCTGACAAGCATGCCAGGTAAGAAGACCGAAGTGGACTGAAACCCTGGTGCAAAAATCTCATAGAACTATTTCTAAACAGTTTCCCTCTCCCCTCTCCCCCCTCCCCCCATAGTTCTCCAAAATAATTCATCACAAAAACTGTTTTTAGCATAGCCTACGTTGGGTCTTGCAGGGTCAATAACTTTCATTTCATTTCTGAACTTCAAAATTCTTTGTCTTTGCTGTTTTGCACTCCAGGAGTTGAACACATGCTGCTACTATTTATTCACTGTAGGTGTCAGTTCAAGAATTTTCTGGGCTGTCTGCTTCAAACCCTGACAGGCACCGCAAAGACCTTTCATAGTGTGGAGTGACAGCTGTCAGACTACAACACCTTGTCAGCTAACAATGTACCTATGTTCACTCAGTTATGTGAGACAACCCATAGGAGCATTCATGAAACTGACAGTTAGTCAGAATACGGTGCCCTGTTAGTGCTCTGCTTGAAACTATTACTTGGAAGCAAAAGGTGATGGACAGCTGTCATATTCTAGTAGTTTCTGAGTATAGTACTGAATTCCAATTAATTAGTTTCTTGGTTAAGAAAACTAGAGAAAATGCATATTTACTCAGAACCATGAAGGTCATATAAACACTGTAAATGATATTTGCAATGCAATATAAATATGTTTCCTTCAAAATTTTTATTTTTCCTCAAATGGCAAGAAAGGAGCATCACTTCCATCCTTAATTTTCAAGATTAGAAAAACCCTGAAGTTGTTGTCATGAATCTTTTGCATCCAATTTGCGGCCTTGTGTCTTGCTCCTTTCACTGATCTTTCCCCTTCCACTGAAGGAAGACTGGGCCCACTTCATATCAGGATCTAAACCAAGAAGACAAGATGGTTTGAGGTTTATGTGGGTTGTAGCCCTGATGTTTACTAAGTAAAGTGTTGCCGGATTATGGAAAAGCTATAAATGGCTCAACCAGACATTTCAAACAATATTTCAGATTATTTTTAAACACACCGTCAACACCTGATATGTAGGGGTATTCACGAGATTAAGTAGTTTGCATTGTTTATAATCCTAGCAGATTAGCTTGGCATTTTCCTAACATTTTTATTGTTCAGTTTTTTATATCCTACTTTTGGGTTACTAGAAATGATATGCAGAAGCAAATATATATCCATAAATATAGATAAGTAATATAATTGTACATCTGTCTGTGTATGTGTATTGTAGTACATGTGACTGTATATGTATGGTATCAATGGTAAAATGAAATATATTGCAATACTAGGCAAATTTTATGGTTCTTCAGTTACCGGCTGCAGTGTGTGTGTGTACATATGTTACCACCCCAGTGCTGAAAAAATCCAGACAGACACAAGATGAAAGCAAAGAATTAAAGTTCTCTATATCTCCTGCCTGATTTTTAATTCTTGTCCAGAATTTTGCACCCCAGATCTGGTAGTCCTAACTTAAATGCCACCTAACATGCCACACATCTCTAAGGAATGTCCAACATTAAAAAAAAAAAAAAACTGTTACAGTATTTTTTTTTTAAAGAAAACAAGAAATCAGTCCCTTTTTTGCTTGTATGCATTTTTCATATGTTCATCAATCCATTTTGTCCTTTTCCTCATTCTTGTGTTTATAGTACACAATTATACATGGAAATTCATATATACATATTTAAACCTATTTTTTAAAAAATATACATTTATAAATAAATTTATCCTAAAATATGTATTTTAATATATTTGGTAATATGTCAGATTAAGAAAATGCAGCCCAAGATTTAGATAAGAGCAAAATCCAAATTTTAATTATCTTCCAACTTTCAAATAAATTTGGATGGGTCACTTTGCAATGGAATTTGCAAAGATAGGATTATTTAAGCATGCTTAATATGAGTGTGGTCACATGCTATCCTTACCTCTTTTGATGAAGTTATGCGCCTGTAAAAATGCTTAACTTTTACTGGAAGAAACTATTTCATCCTAATTGGTAAATGCATTGAAAAGCCTTGAAATTAGACAGTTGAAACTGCCAGTGTAGAGTCTGGATACAAGGGAAAGAGTCTATGCTGGTATGCAGTTTTATTAAGTGAGATGTGATGTTCTCCTAACCAGCAGTGTATTGTCCGAGCTCTCACAAAAATGTCTTTTGATCAACAATGCATTAGCTCCTTCGCTCCTATCGTCCACATGCATTTTTACAAGCTTTAACCCCATTTCCCCATTTCCTTTTTTGGTTCCACTGGATTTTGATTTCAGTTTTTGCCTGAAATGAAGAAAAATTGTGTGAGAGAGAGAGATGATAGACTTTTTTTTAACAATCAAGGACATTCAATGATGAGTCCTTGATTATATATATTAACAGCCAGCTCAAACATTTTAACACTTAACAAAAAACTATAGTTTGTTTTGTTCATCTATGAAACCAAATTAAGAATGTATAAATTTAGATGTAACATGGCCTCTGGGTTTCTATGGCAAAGACTGAGCCCTAACCATTCCAGCAATGCCGGCTGCCTTTCAGCACTACCAAGGTAAGTTTGCTGACCCAGTTCCAGACATCAGAACGCGGGGTCAGCATAATTAAGAGGAGGGCACTGGTAATTTCAAGCATGCTTGGCAAAGCAAGCTCAGCGCCTGCAATATAGAGAGACAGGCAGCCTATCCACCTGTAATATAATACAGCGGGAGCTGGCGATGGGGAGGAAGGGTAGACCTAGCATTTATTGGCACCTATATCTTCATAAATAAAATAATAATAATTCTGTTTTACCTTCTGCTTTAGTTGGACAATATTCTGAACTTTTATTTTTCTATGGATTCTTAATAATAATTTCTAAAAATCCATTGATTGGAGTTGTGCTTGAATTTGACTGGAGTTGCACTTACTACATAAGCTAAATGGTGGTCTTCAGCATGTTAAAACACACCCTGCAAGCTCACAAAGTTTCTTCACAGAACAGCTTTCCATTTCAAAAGCACTTCTTGGACTGCCCATGTCACCTAACAATATCACTTGATCACATGAACCACTCTTCAACAGGGAGGACGCACTGTTGAAGAAAACAATTCTCTGTGAAGAGCCACACGGAACACATTTTGAAAATAAAAGAAAGACTGAACACCATGGCAATTATGTGTGGGGGGGGGGGGGGAGGCGCTATGTGTTTTTTAAGAAGATGAAACTTCTCTGGGTGCTAGAATTTATGCCCCTGTGAAGTCTGATGAAAGTAAGACATCCCAATTTGTTCCCACTGGAATTTGTGTTGGAATCCCTACTTACCAAGGATCACCAAGGATGGCTTGCTTTGGGTCTCCCATAAAGCGGGGGAGGGGGGGCGGTGTCAGACTGTCAACCATACTTGGAAGCCTAGGTCACAGCTGAAGCAATAGAGGCATGGGTTGCCCAAATTTACTGGAATAAAAGCACAAAAGATCTCCAAAGCCTTGCATTATTAAAAAAAAAAAAAGTCAGAAAGATTAATACATTGGTGGGTGGCAAGAAGGGACTGGAGGATTTTTAAAATCTTCTTTGAAGTTCAAGAAGAGAACTTGCACAGCTGGGATATGCATATCCTCCAGAGAATGGGTGAGGTATATGGAATCTTAAGTAAGCATACAAATCAAGACAAGAGCAGAGCAGGAAGTCTTCTACCAAAGCATGGACTGAATCTCAGCCCTGTGCACGATGCTACTTTTTGCAGTACCAGTAGTACAAAACTGAATCCAAAGTCACAATATTCTCTTTTAGCAATCCACTGCAAAACTCCAAATTCAATCCAGGGGCTAAGAAGCATGCCACCTCCCTTCATTATCCCATTCTAAATAGTATTTTCTTGCCCCTTCCCTTCCCTTCCCTTAAGTAAGTGAGAGTGGGACAGGAGAGCAGGAGAGACGTGTGGGAAGGAAAACCTCTTTTCCCTCTCCTCTCTGTTTGCTGCAAGTGGACTGCGAGGTTCTCATCTTTTCTTTCCATTTGGCCAGATGAACAATATGTTTAGCTGGCTGGCAGGCAGATGGCTGCTTTCCCACTGCTAATAGCAGTGGCAAGTCACAGTCTTGGTCCTTTCCCCACAAGTGATTTGTAGCATCCAGAGTCATCCAACCATTGTTGTGCCAAAATAAAAGTAATGAGCACAGGCTTTATATCATTCCAATGATAGCTGAGTGATGCTGTGAAGACATTGTACGTCAGTTAATGGAAACATGGCCAAAGGCGGCAACCCTTTCCCCAAACACAAAGGGAAGCCCCCCACCCTCCCCAAGGTTGCTGGGCAGTCAATAGCTTTAGTGCTTTCTCTTCTTTCCCGGGGATTCTCTGCTTAGTGGAAGCAGGAAGAAGGAAGGAGGGGAATGAATATAATATTTGAATAGATGTGTGAGCATGTGAAAAATGGGGTGTTTGCACAAACATCTGAATAGATGCCCATGCATCTGAAGCACGTGGGAAGGTAGCCACCAACTTTTGACAATTGACAACTGGGGACAAAAAGAGTATAAAAAAATAAGTGAGATTTCTTGTAGGCATCTTGCCCCAATCCAGATTTCCAGATCCTAGCCTCCAGCTGAAATGCCTGTGTTATGTCTCAGACTCAGATTTTGTAGTGCAGTCACTCATTTCATATGCCCTTGACTGGTTCTTGTCCACCTTATTGTACAATGTCACCTACATTTTCAGTCTGGAGCCAGCCTAACTGAGATTGGCAGAACCATCAAAAAAAGATTTTGAAACAGCGAGACACTTCCATAACCCCCAAAATCCACATGTTACCACTGTTTCTTTCCCAGAGATCCCTGTGAGAAAATGTGGGTAGTGGCTCAGACACATCTATGTGTGATAGTGGTGCGGGAACTGAATTTTAAACCAACCATCTGCCCAAAGCACTAGAATTAAACCCTTTCCTCAACCCTTTCTCCTTCAAGCAGAATAGCCCAACAGATCCATTATTGGCAGCTCATTAATAGTGAGGCAGTTCAACCCATAATATCAGAATGGTTTGCAATTGAAATTGATAATATTGTCAGAGTTTGTTCACTGCTCTCTTTTGGCTATAAAGCCTTCGAAATCTAGTAGTGTGAGTAGAGACCCATTTCTGTGACATGTTTTCTTGTGCACTGACCAGCACATTTTTGTGACTGCTTTTTACACCGCCAAGTGATCTCATATTCTTCAAACAAAAGCTAAGCATGAGCTAAGAGTAGCCAGGATGGTTGGATAACTCTATTTGTTTACTTTACATTTAAAATCTAAACTCATTTTGTTTAATCCCAAATAAAAACACACATATATACACAACGATAGCATGAATACCACAGCTGTATCTGTAACTGTGGGTTCAGAAAGTTAGTTATTAACTTGGTTGATCTTAAATTCATAATAGAACTTAAATAAAGAGTGACTTAGAGGCAGCTGTTTCTAATATTGAGTCCCTACCACACATGAAAGGCACATTATTTCTGCTGCAGCCTCTCTACCCTTGGGTGTTATCAGCTGAACAAGTTTTGAACCCACCTAATGCATTTTGAGGTAGCTTAAGTTTATTTTTCTTTCAATAAAATAAATGGTTTTGTAATTAAATTTCTGCACTGACTGTGCTTAATGGCCACATTGACAAGTGCTAATGTATGGGAAGAGAATGACTTTGAAATGAAACATGCTGTTTTCCAATCTGCAAGCAATTTTGCACTGAGGCCATCTAAAAAATCTTGTGCCAGTGAAACATTTTCATTAATCTGCTAGCTTAATGCATGCTGCCCACTCAGCAGTGCAAGGACCACTAAAAAAAAATGAGAGGAGGGGGAAAGAGAAAGAGGGAAAGAGAGAGAGGGGGAGAGAGAGAGAGAGAGTGTGCACAAAAATACCATGAAGTGAGCCGTTGTTTGAAACCATTTTGTGGTCCCTGGCAGCAAGGACTGTGGAAATTTGCTGACTTTACACCCTGAAATGTTGCAGCTGTCTCTATGGAAGCTGGTAGCTTCAGATCTTGGCACTCATTCAGCTTCCAAATGCCCTTTCTTCTTCTCTCTTCCCCATCCACTCTTAGTTAAATTTATTTCTGAATAAATCTTCTTGTCGAAAACTGAGAAGAGCTATTACATATGTGGACTTCATTTACAAAACCACTTCAAGTCGTCAAGAAGCACGTCAAGCCAGCTCTTCTGTTTATGCTGTGTTTGAGGCTGAAGAGCTCAACAGCACAATATTCTGGCAACCTCATTCTCTGTGTGTGCATACACACCCACTGTCTCACACAATTACCTTAATCTAAGGAGCAGCAGATTTCAACTCATGCGTGATCTTTTAAAAAATTCTAGACAAATAAAATTGTGCAAGGATCTTTCGGCTTTCATCAAACTCTGTAAACTTTGCTTAATTCTCTGGCCACTAGAGGGTTGACTTACAGCAGCATTAATGGCAGTCTTTAGGAATTCTCCTGCTAAACACCTTGGTTTCTGAAAGAAAGCTAATGTTCTGGCTGAGAGAATTGTTTTCTCTGACAAGGAGGCTTTTGCCTCTGTCACCATTTGAATCAAGTGACAAACTGGAAAGCTAGATAGTAACTGTCCCATCTTTGACAAAAACTTGCTTTTGTCCAGGATTTGACATCTAGAATAGGCTGCATGTGGCCTTCCAATCAGCCCTATTAGCAATGGCAAATAATCAGGGTTGATGGGAACTGCAGTCTAATTACATTTGGAGGGACACGATCGGAGAGGAAGGATCTGACTGGAATGACAGCATTGGGAGTGGGGAGTTTTTAACCTTTCCCCCTTGTGCCATTTTCCCATGATAAATAATAGTCTTCCATCCACAAATGTTTACTTACTGTTTCCCCTGCAGGGCAAAATGCAGAGTTACTGTTCAGATTTCTATATTTCCTCCCACATGCCCAGCCAGAAAAGAGTGATTTTCACTCATAACTGTATGGTCTGTGTTCCCTTCCCTCCTGACTTCTATTGATTGTCAGGTTATTTTTACAGAAAAGCTAAAGCTTGGGAAATGTAGAAGCATTTGCCCTTGTTCATTTTATTCTTGCTCAGTATCCCTGGTGTAGCTGTTAGAAGTGCCAAAGGATCATCCAGTCCACTTCCATTGCCAGCTCCAGAGCTCCGGAAATAAGTGTGTGCATTCTGGGTTGCTCTGAAGTAGCCAGATCATATTCAGTCCCTGGATAGAGTCAGAAAAATGTGCCGTTATTTAGCAAGGTAGAAATATAAACATTGTTGTTTACGGTTGTAACTTTTTTTGCTCATTCGTTTTGTTTTGTTTTGCTTCTAGGACAAATCTGAAAAGAAATCCAGAAAAAGTGGACCATTTTGAAAGAGAAGAAGTCTTCTGCATTTCCTTGAAGCTGGTGCACAGATTTTCAGGCTATGCTTCTTTGAAATTGGTTTTAGCATTTCACCAGGAAAGGACTTTTAGAGAAAAACTAAATTGTTATGAAGGAACAAAGCATGCCAAACTTACCAGAAATCTATGATGGGGGTGTGTGAACTATGCTCCCCTGTTGTTGTTGTTGTTGTTGTTGTTAATACACATAACTTTTTTTGTTTTGAGACAGAATGATGCATTTTGCAGTGGAAATGGTTCCTATCATGAGCAATATCCTTGGAACATTTCAGACAAATTGGCTTGAAAGGTTTTTGCAGAATGGGAAAATGCCCCTTCCTGTGGATGTGGTAGAATGGATTGCCAAGGGACACAGGAAGGGACAAGTACAAGAGGGTAACTCACTGGCCATTTCCACAAAATGAAACAGCTCGTAAGTCAACCAGGTTGTCAAGGCAGCCCACAAGGCAGCAGCATCTACCTGTTCCAGAACAAAGGCTAGGGAAAAAAAAAGGCAGAGTGAGCAATAAATCAGCCTCCCTTCCAGGCCTCTCCATTCATCAAGGAAGATGCTGTGGCTGTCTGAGCAGGACTGCAATGTCCCTCAGATCTGAATGCAAAACTGTCACCACTCAATACTTTCCTTCCCCACCAGAGGTTTTTATGAATGAAATGAATAAAATTTTGAAATAAAATTTTGAATAAAATACAATGAAAATGTATTTTCCTTTTTGGTATGGCATTGCAGCACCAACATTTGCTTACATGCCAGGGCTCCCAAGCTTTGAACAGGCAAAAATTTGGACTTTTAGCTAGTAAATAACAAATGATTCCAAATTATCCCAGTCCACATTAGAAATGGGCTTTGGCTGAATCCAAGGCTTAACCCTAGTAACTATTCCCCTACATTGATATTAAATTTTGGTTTAATATTCTATCCCTTTTGGATGGGTTGAGTGGCACAGTTGAGGACAAAAACTTTTGAAGAGCAGTCTCGACCTGCCTGCACAATATTAACAAAGAAGCAACGAAGAGGGAATTTTGGGTGTACATGTGAATCATGTTAAGCTCAAGTTCTTGCTTTCCCATGGAGATTGATAAAGTATAAATCTGTAAAGTCTATCAACACAGAAAGCATGTTTAGAGATGCACCTGTGAAGATCTGTGGCTCTACAAGCTATTTCAGCTGAATTCACACCCTCTGCAATCTGAAATCTCTGAGCATTTACAGACAGTGTAGCCTTTGTGTTCACCAGAGGTAGCCTGTTGGATTATTTAATTACAAACAGCCATAAACTCCAAAGACTGCCTTTTAATCTCAGGAAATTAGAAGAGACATGAAAAAAGGCAAGGCAAAGAAGAGAGATTTGTAAGCAAAACGTGAAATTTTGACTAATCATAAATAATAACACATATGGTCAGTTTCAAATGACGCACTTAATCTTCTCATCCATGTTGGGGCACTTTCATGTAATTGTAGAAGCCCAAAGATTTTGCTTTGGAGTCACAAAACCAAACCGAGATTCTGCATTTCTTATCCTGTTGCCTATTTTTTCTCTCCACTTCAATTTATTTTATTTTGTATATGTGGAACAATGGGGGAGGGGGGTTCAAAAAAAAAAAAAAAGCACAGGACTATCAACTGATTAAAATGTTTTAGCCTATTTTATTTGTTTTTATCAATTTAAGCAGATAAATTATATTTCATTCATACACTAGCATGTGACCAGATAGTTTTGGAAGTGTTAATGGTTGTGTACAGTGACACAAAATGGGGAGTGGGGTGTTCACATCACTTACAGTAGGGAACTCCAGTATTTTCCAGGAGTCCTATGTTTGTTTGAAAGGAGGTGCCCCCCCCCCCCCGTCCACCACCTTCTCTCTCTTTCTGTAATAGGTTTAAACCTATTTCACTTTTACTCTTCACTTTTCATGTTTCACACATCAAGACAATGGAAAAGTGAAATTTGGCTGTGCGGTCTGAGGGAGCTCTTGGAAATCATGCATGCACACAAAAGAAATTCTGGGGCAGCCGTAACATGCCCAACCCGTCCCAAAGCATTGAAAACATCTTACCACCAATGAATTGACTATTGAAATTCCTACTCTAGGTGAGAGAAGACAAACCCTGGAGGAAATGGCTTGTCTCGGCAATGCAGCATCTACAGAGCAGCAATCTCCTGCCTGCGGTGCCATAGCATCTATAGTGGCACTAGATGGTATTCACTGACCTCCGTTACTCTGCGGGGTTCATCTCAGTAGGGCAGAAGGGAAAAGAATGGGCATTTTTTGTATGTTCTCACAGGGACTACTGCATTACAGCCTTACTAAATGCTTGGATTTCAAAGAAGAATAGTTTGCTTCATTCATTGCACAAGTAAACCTGTATGTATTATTTGCATCTACACAGAGCAATCAGGTCAGGAGAAAATAATACAGGACTTTACTGTTTGTTTTCAAGTGACTCTGGGCGGTGTCCAATTTATACATCTCATAGAAGGCATCATCTCTGAAGAGTATCTTTTAAGGTGCTCTTAAGACTAATTTGTCAGAGATTGTGATTTCTAAATTGCACTGACATTTTAACAAATCATGTATTATTATTTATTATGGAACTCTGTGTTTATGTGTTCCCACATCTAGCCCATGGAAACCTATACCATAATAAAACTGTTCATTGTTAGGATGCTGTTTATCTTCTTAGAAGAGAAGTCTCCTTTTCCAAATCAGCAACTGCCATCTACTTATTTCACTCAATGAAAAAGAAAATCAATTAGCCCAATCAATTTATTAACTGAACATGATAATCCTAATTTTCATGTTCCTCAAATTGAACATTACGAACAATTGTCTCTAAGAGGGCCAGCCCTACCATTGGCAGTCAGGATCATATTATAGTAGGCAGGTCAAATTCCCCTATGCATCAGAGCTCCTGAGCATTGAAAGATGTTTATTTCATTTATTATTCCTATGTTTTCACTGCCTTAGCTGGGAAGAAATGAATTATTTCTGGCTGGGGTACCAAAATAACCTGTTTGGGCATGGCTACAATGCACTTTGGCTTGTGGGAAGGCACCCCATTGCTATTCCAATCCAAACAGCAAAACGTCTCAGCCTGGCACTAATAAGCAGCATATGAAATGTGGAGAGACTGAAGAATTCCTCTAACTGTAAAACTGGAGCATTAACTTCAGTTACAGAAGGTTTTAAGGATGAAAACTCCGTCTGAGTGTAAAACAGTAACTTATTATTACCGTTTTATTTGATTAATGTCTTTTTACTTGGGATGTTTAATCACAATCTCCATAACCTTTCAGTTCCTCAGGCAATCTTTTAATGTTGCTGCTTTCAAAACGAGTCACTATGTATAATATGCATACAGTAAATTACAATCATTAATTTTTTTTTCAATGTTTTATGAGGTGTGCTTATTAAATGAAATGGTGCATCTGGCACTGGCAAATCTCCTGTGCATTTTTTTTTCACATTTCCTTTCTTTTGGCAAGTCCAGGCAGAAGGAGTAATTTTCTATCGGCCAGGCATACTTTTCCATACTTTGGAAGGGATTTGTCACATCTTCTGGAAGGCCTTATAACTTACAAGTACAGATTTATGTTTCAGCTCTTTGTGCCAAGTATTGTCAAATCCTAACATTTTTGTTGGCAGCTTTTGTATCTCTCAGCTGAAAAAGGAGTAAGTTAGATCATCTTGTCACAGTGCTGTCCTCTGGAGCTCTCTGAATAGCTGGAGTGTCTGTTTTGGCACACCCTGTTTAGGCTCTATTTCCAGGGCTATCTGCCATGCCTCACAGCCCTGACCACCAAAAATTTGTATAAAAATATGCATTCATCCCCATCAGCTAATGTTTATATTTCTACATTTTGTGGCTTTCAAGCCCCCTGTAGCCTATTCTGCACTGCAGAAGCACAGATGATTTCACTCTCAGAGCTTTTACCTCCAAAATCCAAGGTTGCAGTCAGTTTAATTTAAACAGAAACCAAATCTCTCTCTCTCTCTCTCTCTCTCTCTCTCTCTCTCTCTCTTTTGTCCAGCTAGATGGCAGCATATAACTAACCTTGGCTGATCTTAAAAAGCTAAGCAGGTTTGGACCTACTTAGTATTGGATGAGAGACCACCAAGACAAACAAAATGGGAGGGGGAAAACATTTAGACAAGAAGCAAAGGCAAACCACTTCTGCACTGTTGCCCAGAAAATGATACAGATATATCCAAGAACCTTTATCTTTTTTTCTTTTTTTCTTTTTTTTTGGCAATAAGTAAGTTCTACCATCCCTTGCAGGAAGTACACGTGCTTTCACCTTGCTAGCCTATTCCTATCACATCCTGGAACGTCATGGCCCTGCTGCTTCTTCCCAAAGTTCTGTATCTGCCACCGCCCCCCTTCAGAAGTCAACCAGCGGGAGGAGCAAGCAAAGAGATAAGGTGTTATTTTTGTGTGTTTCAGCTGGCCAGAGGTCCTTCTTGATACATTCTTCCTGTCTGGAGCTTTGCCTTTCTACTTCCTTATAACAGTGAGTTGTCCCTCCAAATCTATTAAATGATTACGAAAGTGATATCAGAACAATGGTCCCAAATGCATGAAGCAAGTGGGGCAGCTTGGAAACTTTCTACTCTACTGAGGTTCACCTCCTTGCCACTGCCTCTCCTGCCCACCCCTCTCCCATGGCTAAAATGCTTGTTGTGTGACAGCCCAAATCATGCAAATCTTGCCTTCAGAGTGAAAAAGAGGAGAGAGGAGTTTGTGCAAATCAGTCTATCATGCATGCAGCCCTCTGCCTGGAGTGCCAGCATCACATGGTCACCAGAGAGATGGTGGAAGAGGAAGACAGGCTGGCAGGCATGCAGCTGTATTAATTTGATTTATGTGTTTCGCAATAAATCCATTACATCTCATGTGCGCATTCAGCATGCTGATCTCTCCACCAGTACACACTATATAATTTTCATTCATAAGTAGATTAAAATACTTATGAAGCCATCAGAGAGCTGGCTTCACTTTTATTCGTTTGTTTGTTTAAATGTAGATGAGCCACTTGGAGAGTGCAGAATGTGAAGCTTCCAGCACACATACTGAAAACAGGGCTGTAAATACTGATGGCAAGTGATGATGGGACAGTTGCACAAGGCCACCAGGAGAGAGTGCAGTGCTCTGGTAGTTTCATTTTCAGTGGGCAATAGTCACCCTTTCTGACCACGTCAGGGGGCTAGTGCCTCCAAAACCTAACATCATTATGAAGAATTAGAGCCATGTTAAAAGAGTGGCTAAACTCAGCTGCCCTGAATTATGCAAAACATGGCTCCTAAAGGTGCCTGCAGAAGAACCTGTGAGAGCACTGTTTGCCCAAGGTCCAGTCAGACAGGAGCTAGCCAAAACACTGTCATTCAGGGCTTGCAAAAACTGTAGGTTGTACTTTCAACTGAGTGGAAGAAACTGTTTGTTCAGGCTATAGTTATTCCAAAATGAATGCCCTTGACAAATTAATTTACCTTTGTGCAGAATAAGAAAGTGGCGTCTTACACTGCCTCCTCTTCTGGGCTCTGGAAGCTCCAGGCACTGAATCTGAATGTTGGTAAATGGACACCAGACTAAGAGGGCTAATCCTTATTTCCTAGACGAGGCCAATTTTTAGGCTCTGAATGACCAATGGGCAAGGAATCGGACAAACTCAGAAAATCCTTTATCATTATTAAGGAGGCTGGGGCCTTGGCTTAATTCTCCCCCTTTCTTCTTACCATATCCATATTCTTTCCTCCCACTCTTCCCCTTACTTTCCTGGTTCTCTGCCTCTTCTTGGTTTCTGCCTGTTCCCGGTCCCTCTCTGTTCTTCCCTACATTCCAGCTTTTCTCTGCCTTTTCTTCTCATCCTCTTTGACCCCTTGCTCTCCTCCACCTGTGCCCAGCCAGCCTGCTCCTTCCAACTCCAGTCCCCTTTGCTACCACTTTCCCATTATTCTCCCAGTGGCCAGCTCTTGTTCAGTCGTTAAGTTGTGTCCGACTCTTCGTGACCCCATGAACCATATTGCGCCAGGCCTTCCTATCTTTCACTGCCTCCCTGAGTTTGCTCAATTTCATGCTCATTGCTTCAGTGATGCTATCTAGCCATCTCATCCTCTGCCGTCCTCTTCTCCTTTTGCCTTCCATCTTTCCCAGCATCAGGGTCTTTTCCAAAGAGTCCTCTCTTCGCATTAGGTGACCAAAGTATCTGAGCTTGAGCTTCATTATCAATCCTTCCAATGAGCAATCAGAGTTGATTTCCTTTCAGATTGACTGGTTTGACCTCCTAGCAGTCCAGGGGACTCTTAAGAGTCTTCTCCAGCACCACAGTTCAAAGGCATCAATTCTTCGGCGTTCAGCCTTCTTTATGGTCCAGCTCTCACAGCCATACATTACTACTGGAAAAACCATAGCTTTGACTATGCGGATCTTTGTCGGCAAGGTGACGTCTCTGCTTTTTAATATGCTATCTAGGTTTGCCATAGCTTTCCTCCCAAGGAGCAAGCGTCTTTTAATTTCATGGCTGCAGTCTCCGTCTGCAGTGATCTTGGAGCCCAAATAAATGAAGTCTGTTACTGCTTCCATTTCTACCCCTTCTATTTGCCAGGGATTGATGGGTCCAGATGCCATGATCTTAGTTTTTTTACTGTTGAGTTTCAAGCCAACTTTCGCATTCTCCTCTTTCACCCTCATCAAGAGGCTCTTTAGTTCTTCTTCACTTTCTGCCATTAGGGTGGTATCGTCTGCATATCTGAGGTTATTGATGTTTCTCCCTGCAATCTTAATTCCGGCTTGTGATTCTTCCAGCCTGGCATTTCTCATGATGTACTCTGCATATAGGTTAAATAAGCAGGGTGACAGTATACAGCCTTGTCGTACTCCTTTCCCTATTTTGAACCAATCGGTTGTTCCATGACCGGTTCTAACTGTTGCTTCTTGGCCCGCATACAGATTTCTCAGGAGACAGGTAAGGTGGTCTGGTATCCTCATCTCTTTAAGAATTTGCCACAGTTTGTTGTGATCCACACATCAAAGGCTTTTGCATAGTCAATGAAACAGAAGTAGATGCTTTTCTGGAACTCTCGTGCTTTCTCCATGATCCAGCGAATGTTGGCAATTTGATCTCTAGTTCCTCTGCCTCTTCGAAACCCAGCTTGTACATCCGGTAGTTCTCGGTTCACGTACTGCTGAAGCCTAGCTTGTAGGATTTTGAGCATAACCTTGCTAGCATGTGAAATGAGTGCAATTGTGCGATAGTTTGAGCATTCTTTGGCATTGCCCTTCTTTGGAATTGGAACGTAAACTGACCTTTTCCAATCCTGTGGCCACTGTTGCATTTTCCAAACTTGCTGGCATATTGAGTGCAGCACTTTAACAGCATCGTCTTTTAGTATTTTAAATAACTCAGCTGGAATACTGTCATCTCCACTAGCTTTGTTGTTAGCAATGCTTCCTAAGGCCCACTTGACTTCACTCTCTAGGATGTCTGGCTCAGGGTCAGTGACCACACCAGCATGGACATCAGGGACATTAAGATCTTTCTTGTATAATTCTTCTGTGTATTCTTGCCACCTCTTCTTAATCTCTTCTGCTTCTGTTAGGTCCCTGCCTTTTTTGTCCTTTATCATGCCCATCTTTGCACTAAACGTTCCTTTGATATCTCCAATTTTCTTGAAGAGATCTCTAGTCTTCCCCATTCTATTCTTTTCTTCCATTTCTTTGCATTGTTCATTTAAGAAGGCCTTCTTATCTCTCCTTGCTATTCTCTGGAAATCTGCATTCAGTTGCTTATATCTTTCCCTTTCACCCTTGCTTTTCGCATTCCTTCTTTCCACAGCTATTTGTAAAGCCTCATCAGACAGCCATTTTGCTTTCTTGCATTTCTTTTTCTTTGGGATGGTTTTAGTTGCTGCCTCTTGTACAATGTTACAGACCTCCGTCCATAGTTCTTCAGGCACTCTGTCTACCAAATCTAATCCTCTAAATCTATTCATCACCTTCACTGTGTACTCACATGGAATATGATCTAAATCATACCTGAGTGGTCTAGTGGTTTTCCCTACATTCTTCAATTTAAGCCTAAATTTTGCAGTAAGAAGCTCATGATCTGAGCCACAGTCAGCTCCTGGTCTTGTTTTTGCCGTCTGTATAGAGCTTCTCCATCTTTGGCTGCAAAGTATGTAATCAATCTGGTTTCGGTATTGACCCCTCTGTCTTTCCTTGCCAGGATCCAGCCATCCTTCATCTGTTTTTATTATTGTTGCTATTATCATTAGGGGGATGGGCAACAAAGCAGGACAGTTCAGGAACAGCACAGTGGAGAATATGAATGTACATTACTTCAAAGAGTTGTGTTGGTGTGTAGAAGTGTGTTCATGTGTATTTATATCTTCATGAATATGTTGGATTTCTACTGACAAACTCAAGTCAACCCCCCATTTGACCACAGAGGTTATCAGATGATTTGGAACCTGTCACTCTGTCATCCCAATTCATTCCAAATAGCTGTTTTGGGGATAAAATAAGAAGAGACATCTCCTCCTTCTCAATAAGCTATCTAGAGAGCTCTGATTAAAGTCAGGATGTAAAACCAGTGTCCTCTTTTTAAAAAATTCAGAGAAAGTCTTCTGAGCAAGAACCCTGCACAATCACACATCCTTAACAGGTGGAGGCCTGTTTCCACATATCTGCAAATGCTCATCTTTCAGACCTCTGTTCTCAATGCATAGTCCCATGGAGTTGTGACTATCCTTCCCCATCTTCCACATGCCTGTTTCCATATGGAGAATGTTTCTGAAGAGGGATGAGCCTATTATGGTTTCAGCACCGCCAGGATGGGAATTATGTTGACCTCCTACAAGAAACCCTTTCACAGTTTGCTTTCCACTACAGAGGGAGCAAGGTTGCAGCCATTTGTGATCTTATCCCATAACTGCAGCAGACATCTCAACAGACATAATTGAATGCAGACATTGCTGTGTGAAACCCTGGAAAACTGCTTATCAATCAGTGTAAACAATGCAACTAGATGGACCCAGTGAACTGACTTGGTATAAGGGAGCTTCTTACCTTCCTGTCTTCAAGAAATACTTTCCCTCTCCTTGTTAATGGCACCAATATGGAATCGTATGCTGAACTGTTATTAGAAGTTATTGATTGCTGCCTGTACAGATAGGCATGTGAGACAATGAGAAAAAGGGAGTAATTTATTTGACCCTTTGATCGCTGCCAGCATAGAAGAGCATGGTATTTTTAGAGAACCATGTGGCTCCAGTTGTTTTCTGCATTCTCAAGATTCTGACATACTTGGTAATGAAAGAAGGAAACTCTTGTGTGGTGAGAGAGGAAATGGGAAGTGATTCACTTAAAAAGATTTCATGCTTGACTCAAGGAGAATGGCCAAAATACTGACCTGTTATGGAGCACAAATCCCATGAGGAGCAGAAGTGATATTTTAACAGCGTTAACTGTCTTTCTATAAACTCTCAGTCTTTAGTGGAAATTGGCAGTGTCAGGTATTTCGCTATGGCAAAACTAAATGTCGTCATTGTTTATTTTTCCATGTCAGGCTTAACCTCTGCAAGAGGGACCTGATTTTTGCAGGACAGATGCAAAAATTATTTTTACCAGGGCTTTTATTCTGAGTGCTCATGGAGGATATCCAGCTTGTCCAACCCAAACTGTAGTTTCACTTCCTGAGTATACTTTCAGATTGTGTCTTGTGTCTGCTTCTTGTTCTTAGGTCTGTTTCATTCTCACAGTGCAGATTGAAATCAATAGCTATCTACTACTTGGACAGATGTTCTTTAGGGAAGACAGTTGGCATGTATGGCTAAGTGATGATAAGGATATAAGAGTATAGGAAGAATTCTCCCAGATCAGAACAATTGCCCAGCCTGATGCACTTTAGATATTGAGTCACAAAGTGTATCTGATGCAGCTTCTGCTGGTATAGCTTATGATAATGGAAAACTGAAGCTGTAAACCAATAACATCAAAACAGCACTGCTCTGGACATGGCTGCATCCTGTTTTGCACAATGGCCAATGGGATGCCTTCAAGAGTTCACAAGATGCAAAAACATCTAAGTTTGGCCTAGACATCCTCCCTTCCCATTTATCACTGAGGCAAAGCGTATCTACAGTCTTTAGTCCTCCACAAGCAATCTGTGAAGGTGGATATAGTTTTAGTGCCATGATAAATTATGTTATTGCTGCCAATACAAACCAAAGCTAAGCATGACCACTTTCCTCCTCTTCTATCCCACCTTACTTTTGGTATGACAGAAATGTACTATCATTTTTAGATAATGGTGAGTGGCTTTTATTATTTTATTCTGAGATATACATCTCAACAGGTGCTAGCAGTATATGCACACACCTACAGGAATGCATATAGCCACCAGAGTCATTGGGAGTCGGGCAACATGCACATTTGATAAATAAATCAATAAAAATGTAAGTGCAGAATTGCTGTTTTCACATCAGTGTGTATACTAAACGTTAAAAACATGTGAAAGATATGCTGGTGAACTACTATCTTCATAGTATGTAACCTGTTTTCATAAGATTGCAAGATGTACAAGTTGAATTTTTCTCTCTTGTTATTTTCTGGGGCTGCTAATGCTACTTATTTTTTAACTGGAATGACAAAACTTGAAATTCAGTCTTCTGTGTGGTTATGGTCCCTTCCCATCTTCAGAATAGTTTGTAACTCTATGTACACTTCTCTGGAGTTCCATGAGAGTTACTTCCTCATAAACATAGATAGGATTATACTACAAACCACTGGATACTAATTGCCAGTGGACAAGACCAAGGAAGACCAAATAACTCCTGAAATGTTTATAGGCTTTCAGAAAGCAACTTATTGGTCACTGTAGGGAACTGAAATAAATGCATCTTTGGTCTCAACCATCAGGGTTTTAGCTGATCATCTATTTCTTTATTTATTTACTATCCAATTTAGATTCATGTGTTTCACTAAAGTTGGTTTCACATGCCACCAAATAATGACAAAAAATAATGATAAAAATAATGCCAAATGGTATTAAAATGGACATTCCTATCAGTCTGTTACAATGGACAGATTACCCTTTAATTGCCCTCCAGCTCGCTAGTGCCTCCCATCTCTGCAGGGAGAGAGGGCCTGTTAGACTGACCCACCCCAGGTGACTGATAGACCCTTTTGGGTTCCAAAGGGAGCTTGGAGTTTCCCTTGAGGATCGGGAAGGCAGTTCAGCCAAAGTCTGGGTTGCAGTATGGAATCAGTGAGTAAATGAGGCCCTGGACTGGATTGCTCCTATGCAGCCTCTTTCTGTGTGCTGATCCTGGGGTGCACCTTGGTTTTCCTAGGAGCTCTAGGAGATGAAGCACCAGAAGTGACACTTGGAGTGCTATTGGAAAAAGACAAGGAGTGAATCCAACTGAACACATGGTAAGAGCCCATATTCAAGCCTATATTGTGGTGATAAGGGCAGCAAAATGTCACTATTTCTTCACCCTTATTGTGTCCACCAATAGCTGCCCAAGGGCTCTGTTTAGAGTGACCCACTCCCTGCTGGGGGGTATGGGCCAAACAACCATCTGCAGGGCCATGGAGAGGAGCATTCATGCTGTTTGGAGGATACAGTCACTCAGCCTTGCCTGGAGCTGGACTCTGAGCAGGTTCAAGGACACAGTCTTGTGAGGTTATCTGGACTAAATTTGACTGTGTAACTCCTGAGGAAGTAGATCAGATCTTCCAATCTGTCAGCTCGGCTACCTGTCTGTTAGATCCTGCCCCCTTGGGTTTCAGACCAGAGTATAGCATTGAGACAGTGTTGGTCACACAAAGCCACAATAGGGATGGTGTGTCTATCATTGTACTCCTTGATCTCTCAATGGCTTTCAGTATCCATAACCATGGTATCCTTCTGTACCAGCTGCAGGAGCTGGAACTGGGAGGCACTGTGCTGCAGTAGTTTGCCTCCTTCTTCAGGGGACAGATTGAGCCTCACTCCTCACTTGTGGGGTGCCTCAGGGCTTGACTCTTTCTTGCCTCCTGTTTAACATCTACAGGTAACCATTGGGTGATGTTATCCATCAGGTCAGGATTTGTACCATCAGTATATTGGTGATACCCAGCTTTATATCTCAACACTGAGCTACACAGGTGAAACTGTGTGTGGAAGCTGTTCAGGTCTACATGGGACAGAACAGATCTCAACTCAATCCTGACAAAACTGTGGCTGCTTGGCCCCCTGTGGGTCAGGGGTGTTTTCACTGTTGGTGTCTGATGGGGTTGCACTTCCCCATTCAAGACTGGTGTGCAACTGGACTTCTGAAGGAGAAATGATGAACACAGCAGAATGAAGAGCCAGCGAGTAGACTGGCTCTTCATAATTCCTCTCCAGACAAAGAGAGGGCTTGAGATCACCCACAAGTGCTCCAGACAGTTGCTCCTCATGAGGAGACCACTTGTTAACTGCTTTTCAGCTATTAGGAACCTTTGGATTGACATGTTTTACAACACCAGGTAAGTTTCCTTCAATCCTTAGTGAAAGAAGTTTTAAATACAAGTTTAAGGACTTAAAAAAAAATTTTTTTTGGAATAACAGCAAAAGGGTAGTTAGAAACTTGATTTTGGAAAGTTACAAATGGACTAAGGGTTCAGATGGATTTGAAATAAGATTTTGGAATTAATTATAAGAATCCTTCCCATGGGAAAATGCTTTTGTTTTGAATTCTCTTTTAAAAATACATGATAGGGTGAGACTTTGACGGTTGGACACTACAGGGAACCAGAAGGAATTAAAGATTACAATTAAAGGAGAAGAACACTTAAATTTGACTTACTAATATAGAATGGAGCAAAATATTTTATTGAAGGATATTTTTGAACAATGGACTCAGAAATTAGACCCTAAGAGTGTCGGTCATTATAGACAGACTGTGTTTAAAAGATGTTATGGAAGAGGAACAAGTTTTACTAGACAAGATTGAGACTGATCTGAAAGTGGACTTAAAAATGATAGGCTATAAGAATGATATGGAAAAAGATGCTAACTGGACATACAAATAAAAGCGGTTGATGTTTTAATAATTAAGAGGGATGTACAAATAACAAACCAAAAGAGTGACCTGGATAATTTTCCTATATTGGATTTACAAAAGAATCCTGTTAAAGCTTCAAAGAATTTTGTGAGAAGGGACAAAATAAAAATGAAAAGAAATCAAATTCTAGGACATTCTTTGAAGCGACTAAAGATCCAAGATTGTTAAAAGTAAAAGGAAGGAATATAAAGCTAGTTTATTTGATCAAGGTTAAAACAGATTTGCTGTTATCTCTGGTAACCCTTAATGGACTTTCACTGATCAGGACTGAACAACAAGGCTTTAAGGATTTGTTTATAGATGATAGATGGGATAGGGGCAGAAGAGATCATTTGCTGTATTTTAAGAGAAGGTGATACTAAAATTGTTTATACTTCTTGTGATGAAGGTGGAAGTCATTTCTTTATATATTTCTTTTTTCTTTCCTATATTCTTATTTCTTATTTCTTTTCTATTTTTCTTCCTATTTTTTCTTTCTTTCCTGCACTTTCTATTTTTTTCTTTTTATTCTTTTTGTTGGTTTGTATTCATTTTTATCTTTTTAATTGTAACTTATAAAATTACTTTAAAAAAAAGACTGGTGTGCAGCTTCTGGACTCACAGCTACTGCTTGATGAGCAGGTGGTAACTGTGGCCAGGAGGGCCTTTGCACCAGTTCATCTTGTGTGCCAGTTGCACCATTTCCTCAACAGGGAGGCCCTTTAGATAATTACAAATGCCCTGGTCACTTCACAACTGGACTATTGCAATGCATTCTACATGGGGCTGCCCTTGAAGACCATCCAGAAACTGCAGCTGGTTCAAAATGCAGCAGTGCAGGCTGGAATGGGCATTTCTCCTTGTGTCCATGTGTCATCACTGCTATGTAGGCTATGTCGGTTGCCAGTTGACTTCTGGGTACAATTCAAAGTGCTGGCAGTTACTCAAGCCCTCATGGCACAGGGCCTGGTTATTTGGGGCACCAACTATCTACAATAATTTCTACCTGCTGGTGTGGTCTGGCAGAGGGTGTACGCTCCTGGTCCCCTCAATTAAACAATGTCATCATGTGGGACCAAGGAAGTGTGCTTCTTTGTCACTGTCCCCCCTGTGGAACAGCATCCCTCCAGAGATATATATGGTGCCCACTTTCTTGGGGTTGTGGAAGGCCCTTAAGACCTTGTTCTGTTCCCAGTCCTGGGGTTAATTGTGTTTGTGTGTTCTCTGTTGTGTTTTTATTGACACAGTTATTTTTAGTCTGGGTTGTTACATTTTGTTTTATATTTTTAATTGTTTAAAGTGTATATCTGGAAGTTGTAAGTCACCCAGAGTCTGTTGAAATGGGCTGCCATAATTAATACTAATTATAATAATAACAATAATAATAATTTTATTTATTTATTTATATTTATTTATATTGCAAATTTGTCCCTGCCCATCTCACTGTGGGGTGACTGGGCAGTTTACAGTAAAAATAGAATAAATATTGATTAAAATAAATAAATATTAATTAATTAATTAAAGTATGTTAAAAACATATAATAGTTTTTAACTAATAATAGTTAGCTGCTGCAAGAAGATCGCACAGATCGACTATGAAAACAACAGCATGGCAAAGTAGCAAGAATGGTGTATTGGAATATCTGCAAGAAATACCACTTGCCTGTAAACCAGAACTGGTGGGACCACAAAACAGACAAAGTAATAGAAGATGAAGAAGCTAAAGTGCTCTGGGACTTTAGAATTCAAACAGACAAGCACCTGCCACACAACACCCCAGACTTAACAACTGTTGATAAGAAAGACAAAAAAGTCTGGATGGTGGACATTGCAATACCTGGAGACAGCAGAATAGAAGAGAAAGAACTGGAGAAAATCACAAAATACAAAAACGTGTAAATAGAAATATGATGACTATGGCAAAAGAAAGCAAAGATAGTACCAACAGTAATAGGTGCCTTGGGTGCAATCAAGTGGGAGCACCACTTGAACCCCATCGGCACTGACAAAATCACTATCAGTCAATTGCAAAAGGCAGCTTTACTTGGAACAGCTTGCATCCTGCGACAATACCTTTAACACCATCATACAACAACATCTGCCTATCGCAGGTCCTTGGGAAGAACTTGATAGGTGGATAAAAATGCCAAATCCAGTCTAAACATCTGGCTGACTGTGTGACCAGCCATAATAATAATGTCACAATTTAGATACACTGATAAACAAAGGCAAAGAACACACTCTAAAACCCACTTCAGCAAATAAACCATTCAAAAGTCAAATGTCTGCCTCCCTGGGAATATACTTGCAAGCAGAAAGAAAACTAACGTAGCTACCCTTGGATATTAGAGGTTTTCCTGGCAGTGAAAGACACAGATGCTGAAGTTCAGGTCTTTGTCTATTGATACCGATAAGTGCACACCGATGCCATGGAATCCTTATGCCAGGTTCTGAAGGGGCTTGTGGCAGATCAACTATTCCATATGAGTCTGGGTGTGTCTGTATGAAACTATAAAGCAACTACCAGGGAAATGGAAATGGAAGCAGGAGCAAATGTGCTTTCCTACTAACGAAGGTGTGTGAAGAGGCATTTCAACTTCAAGTTCTTATTTGACCCAGGAACTGAAATGCTAACAGAATCCATATGTTGCAAAATGAGATTATCCCAAAAGATTGCACGTTTTGAAGGGAAGACATTTTCTGTACTCTGCCTTATTTTCGCTGCTAAGTCCAATCAGTAAATCTTTATGCCACACACATATCTTGGCTGTGACCAAAACAACATTTGTTAATTAGCAGACAGATTTGTTCCACAGAGAAACTGATTTGAAGCATTTTCTCTCTCTCTCTCTTTTTTTCTTTTTCTTTTCCAAAGTATGTACTTTTCAGCAACCTTTGCATTTTCTCTTCTTCTTGTTTCAAAGCATAGAGCATTTTCCTTAGCTTTCCATTTATTTTTATTCCCTTTTTCAAATTAAAATACAACTCTTCCATTTCTAGAAAAGCAGCAGCACCCAAATGATAGCACTAAAAATGGGAGAAAAGGTGGGTCCAATGGGAAAGAAAGTACCCACAAGAAGCAGAAGGGAATTTATCCAGGTTACAGAAATAGCTGAGATCTCTCTTGGGCACCACAGAATATAACAGAGCTTTTATGAGACCTTGACAAGCATTCTTATTTTTCACCCAACGTTTACAAAAAAAAAAGCTTGGGTACAAAGTTGCTTTTCTTACACTCAGTATTTGTTATCTTTTGAAACCATACCTGCTGCTACCAAGTCTTCTAAGAATATCCAACTTGTTTATTTTGTGCATTCCAGTCCTTAACAAGAACTCTCTTTGCATGCTAGCTTTCTCCAGTGTGAATATGACTCTCATAAACATTATTTGCAAATTTCATTAACATGGATTTCCCACCCCAAAAAAAGTCTCAATTATCTGAAACCATATATTGTATTCTCTACAAAGGGAATGGGATAGCAGCTTCTCCCCATGGAGAAGGTTAAGGTTAAAAGCGTTGTTAAAATAAAATGGCTTTTCTCTGATTTTCTATGTGATGAGCATTGGCACATTACAGCACACCAGGGACAGAACCCATCCACAGGAGACTGTGAATGTGGCCTTCAGATCGTATACTGTATGCCTTAATCCCCCATGGCAGGGTATAGCCCTTAGGCTGGGTATCAGCAGACATAGTAAGGAATCAACCTTTCTGATTAAAAAACAGACTGAAACAAGCATGTGAATGTGTAGTAGGAAGGAAGGAAGGAAGGAAGGAAGGAAGGAAGGAAGAGGTCACCTGCCCAGAAGTTTACGCCTGCTTGCAATATGCTGTTCCTGTCTGCAGGTGGCTTTGTAGCAGCCTATCACATAGCACGCCAATAATAAACATCCATTCACCCATACTGATTCATATACATTTATACATACCACGCTTTTTCATTCATACTGCAGAACAACAGAATGATTCCCATACCCAACAATCAAATTTACAAAAAATCTTCCCATCTGAAGTAATGATGTTTTCTCCCAAAGGTGATTGCACAAATTGAGGGGGAGCAAGGTGTATATTTGGCAAAGGGTTTGACAGTTTGGATCTTACTGTAAACCCACTTTTTGAACTTTTATTGGGCTTTGTAAAAACTTTCCACAGGTGACAATAGGAGGTTTTGTGTTCAAGTCTGTTTTTGCTGTGCAAGGTGAGGAAAGCATAGGAAGCCACATGGGTTGGTCTGAGAAGCTCTATGAACCATGTGTTGCCCATGGGATAGAGGCTCTGCATCTTTGTTGCATTTGCTCTCAAAAATGAAATATGGATCAACTTGCTCCTCAATGGTGTATATTCTTTTCCTCCTGCTCTGGACTTCCTTCTTATTTGTATACAGGTGGTCCTCATTCAGCAACCACAATTGGGACTGACAATTTGGTTGTTAAGTGAAGCAGTTGCTAAGTGAAACTGTGACTGGGCTTATGATCTTACTTCAGCTTTCTTTTGCTTTACAGACCTGCAAAGGTCATCAGTGTGAGAATTGGTTGTAAGCTTACTTTTTCATCACTGTTGTAACTGCAAATGGTCACTAAATGAGGACTACCTGTATTTATTAAATGTGTATGCCGCTCAACTCCCAACAACTCTGGGTGGCTTACAAGTAAAAAAACATTTTTAAAAAATACAAGAGACAAAAACAAAAACAAAAAAAATTAAAGGTGGCAAAAATGATAAGAACCAGGCAGGAACAAAAAAGGAAACAAACCCTCATTATTCAAGGGGGCTTCAGTCACCCTCGCCAAAGGTCTGGGAGAAGAGCCAGATCTTCAAGCCCTTTTGAAACACCAGCAGGGTGGAGGACATCTGGATCTCAGGGGAAACCTCATTCCAGAGGACAGGTGCTGCTACAGAGGAAGTGTGCTTCCAGGGTCCTGATTGATGGCATTGTTTAATTGAAAGGAACTGAGTATGCCAATTCTGCCAGATCAAATCAGCCAGGCAGATTCTATGAGAGATGGGTGGTCCCTCAAGTAACTAGGCCCTATGCCATGAAGGGCTGTATAAGTAATGACCAGCATCTTGAATTGCATCCAGAAGCAAACTGGCAACCACTGCAGCTTTTTATGTTCAGAAAAGCCTATGCAAATAATTGTTTAGATGGTCAATCATCAGGTTATCTATATGATGAATTGCACAACTGATAAATAATCCAAAACAATTAAAGTATGCAGCATATGTTTTGCATCTCCTTTTAAAGCAGAGGTCAGGAATCCACTGCCTTCTGTCTTGTTGAGCTACAGTCCAGTATGTTTCACCACTGATATGTTGGTCTATGACTGTAATAAAGATTTGATTTGATTTGGTCAAATCATCTCACCACTGAATATAGTCTTTGGATTTATGATTCAAAAATATCTGGAGAACCATTGGTTCATCCTATTAACTAAACTTCCTAATGTATAAAGTGCATACATTAGGGAGTTCGGTTAATAAAAGCCTGAAAAGTGGAATAACCATCTAATGATACTTAAGTTGTGTGACCTAGGAAGTTCCAGAGCTAAAAAGAACTAGAATCTGGGTTGCTCACCATTGACCTAGTTTAAGGCAAATTTTCAGGAATAACTTCAAAACATTGTAAAATACAGTGGTACCTCAAGATACGAACGCCCCACCTTACGAAAATTTCGAGATACAACCAGCTCTGGCCGCAAAAATTTACCTCGACATGCGAACTCCGCCTCAAGCTACGAACCGGATCCGCGGCCATTTGCCCTGCTGCCACGTGGTCGCGGCTTCCTGTGGGCGAGATCGCAGTAGCAAGGAGGCTTGCTCCACGAGGCAAATTTCCCCATAAGGTTTAATGTGTCAGGCGGCGTTGCACGGCTAGGAAATTCCCCAGGCGCGCTTTAGTCAGTTTCACCGCTCGAGCGCTAGCGCAGAAAGAGGAAGTGCTAATGAAAGGGCCACCTGGCGCCTCTTCACTAATCTGAGCGCGCGGGTGAAAGGCTTTTGTCGCGCGCACCACACCAAGGGCTATGGACAAAGGAAAGAGTGCGGAGTTGAGGAAGAGGAATCAGTGCAGGGAGGGGGAAGCTCCCGCTCCCGGCTGTGCGCGCCACAAAAGCCTTTCCCCCGCGCACTGATTGCTTTCACTGGGCTTTTGTCAGTGCACCAAGGGGGGAAAGGCTTTTGTGGCGCGCACAGCCGGGAGCAGGAGCTTTCCCCCGCGCTGATTCCTCTTCCTCAACTCTGCGCTCTTTCCTTTCTCCATAGCCCTTGGCGTGGTGCACCGACAAAAGCCCAGTGAAAGCAATCAGCGCGCGGGGGAAAGGCTTTTGTGGCGCGCACAGCCGGGAGTGGGAGCTTCCCCCCCCCGCACTGATTCCTCTTCCTCAACTCCGCACTCTTTCCTTTGTCCATAGCCCTTGGCGTGGTGCGTGTGACAAAAGCCTTTCCCCCGCGCACTTAGTTTAGTGAAGAGGCGCCAGGTGGCCCTTTCATTAGCACTTCCTCTTTCTGCGCTAAGGCTCGAGTGGTGAAACTGACTAAAGCACGCCTGGGGACTTTCCTAGCCATGCAACACATTGAACCTTATGGGGAAATTTGCTTCAGGATGCAACCAAATTCGGAGGGTGGATTAGCCGTATTTACATTGAACCTTATGGGGAAATTTGCCTGTGGTGCGACCAAATTCGGAGGGCAGAACGGATTAACCATATTTACATTGAACCCTATGGAAAATTTGCTTCAGGATGCGACCAATTCGACTTGCGATCAGAGTCATGGAACGGATTAAATCGTATCTTGAGGTACCACTGTATTATATTCTGAATTGCATACCCATCCTGACAAAAACAAGACATATTTCTCATGTCCTGGTATATGGCACTTGTTGAATCAATTTCTGGCAACTGGAAGAACCTAATTTTGGAATTTCATTCCCCTCCCTCAATATTATTTCCAGTCTATTTTCCAGAATTAATCTTGTCATTTTCAGTCCTGATACTAATTCAGCACTAACTCTTCTTTCTGAATTACAACAAGAATCTTCCACTGCAACTAATGAATCCCTGATTCACTAGGTAAGATCATGGAGAAAAAAAGGGACTTTTTCCCAGCTTCTAATCTTAATTAAAATATGGTAAGAGTTCATTAAAAAATTATGTTAGATGTCTGGAATAAATTTGAGCAGGGAAGGGAAATATAATCTCATATTCCACAGATTGATTACTTAGAGCAGCATTAATTCAGGTTGCACCTTGAATATGTATCTTTCCCCAGACAAGGAAAGGTGATTATCATGGGAAAGCAGGTTTCCATGTAAAACTGGCCTGAATGTTGTCTTTCATATTCCAAAATGTGTTCCTTGCCTCTGAACTATGCCAATCATTTGTTTTCAGTCTCTCCCTCCACCCCATACAATTTTTGCTTGTACTTTCCTCATTTTCAACCATACAGGAGAGGGATCTTTGAACTGGTAGGCAGTGCATTTCTAGTCTCCATCGGGACTAGAGGTAAACCAGAAGAATGCAGCTTGTTACAAACTCAGTGGTGTATAGTTTGAGTATATAGTAACCACTTCACAAATGCAGAAGTTCTGTTCTTGAAATCTCTTGCAGTTGGATAATTCACATTCGGTAAACTTAAATTCTTATGCAAAAAATAAAGTTAGGGGAACTATGTCATGATTCAACCTATTAATATTTGTCAAAATCAGTATTAAAGTAAAACAGTAACATCAGAATAAAGAAACAGGAATAATAATAAAGAAACCACAAGTGTAGTTTCTAGAATAATGTGTTTCTGAGATAATTCTTAGCTTTATTACTGTGTTGGCACCTATGGGAGTGACAACAAAGATGAAGATGGCAATGACTAATCATCATCATCATGATAACAGTGTGAGGGGGAGGACAGTGGTTGTTATTGGGAAGATAACTTCTTCCTCCAAAATAGAAGGGTCCTCACATTCTGTGGTTGATTTTTTTTTTTTTTCCATATCTACTAATGAAGGTGTGGGGCTCAGTCCTGCTGTTGGAGTTTCAGCTTGTTTGAAACTGCTTACTTTCCCTGCTTCAGACTTTTCACAGTTCTTTGTATGGCATCAAACAAGAACACTGATCTCATTCAATGTTCTTCTAAACTGCATGCTGAATTCCATGAAAATATCAACTTCATTAGCCAAATTGTTTGCACGCTACAATAGCTTATTTAAATCTGATAAAATCAATTTTGATTCGTGATCTTCCTCCTATTTTTCTTCATCATTTTTATCATTCTCTTTATGAAGCAATCAACTCTTGGAGATTTTCCTCACTTAGCTCCTAAGAATGAGAATCCAAAAGCTGATTAACATCATTTCCTTGTGTACCTTCAAATCCATCACCTAGCAATCGTCAAGCAACAATGCAGCTGGCGTCATCAGCAACATCAAGAAAACTGATGAAATCATCTCAGGGCTAAAGTTTCCTTCAAACACATTAAGAGCAGATTGTTTATCCAAAGATTCCTTAAAGATAGTCAATGCATGAGCAATGTTATCTCTTTTGCATGCCTCTTTCAAAGTCACATTAGGGTTACAGTTGATGATGTCAGCAGCATGTTCAAATGTGTGGCATATATAGTAACTCTTAAAAGCTTTTATTGGCTCCTGATCCATAGGATGAGTGAAGTGCTTGAAGGAAGGAACACTACTTCAACACTTGGATGAATAAATAGTAATTTATCCTCAGGATGACCAGGAGAATCATTGAAAAACAGCAATATCTTAAAAGTGAGTGTTTTAATATTTCAAATAGTACTGTACTTCATAGGTGAAATAGTTATCATACTAGACCATGAACCAGTTGCAAGCTTTCCTGTTTGCTCTTCTGAAAACAGAAAAGTGACTCTTTTGCTTGCTCTTTAGAGCAGGCAAGTTAAGGGCTCATATAAAAAGCATTGGCTTCATCATAGTCTCCTGAAGCATTGCTACTCAACTGCAATGCTAGCTTCTTCTTGGCAGCCAGTGCTCTTTTCTCCTGTTTGGAAAAGAAAGTGAGATTAGGCATGTGGTTTGGGTAAATACTTCTTTTTTCTTCTATCACCCTCTTTAATGATTTGCTGATGCCACTTCTTCTGCCATCTTGATATTACCCAAATTGTAGTGTGTCTTATAGTTTTCCAACCAATCTTTGCTACCCATGAAGGTAATATAGCATCCTTCTGAGTAGTGGTCTTAAAATGATGATACCATTTCTAAGCTTTAGTCACAATCATATCTGTGCTTGTGAGCATTTTCTTCTGGCTCTGATCTTCCAAAGATCCACCTTCTCAATGTTCAGGTAACCCTGAGCCTCTGTATGGGGCCTTGCATAGAGTTGCTGTTTTACCTTTTACACTTGTGCTTACAGCTTCCTCGTTTTTCTTAATGGTGCAAATCATAGATCAGTTTACCACAAGCAAACAAATAAACAACAGCAATATTACTTGGTCCTTCTGGAAATTTATTTAGCAGTTTACTTTTCTTTCCAAGGTCAACATGGACTTAGAACGCTTAGCAACTTACTTCTCAGTTCTAAGCATACACTTGGGCAACATTTTAATTCCAACAAAATCAGACAGAGTGGTTGCTTTCCTGCAACTCTTTTAAGAAGCATGTATCAGCACTAAACCTCACAGATACTCAGATTTTGCAGGTTGTGGAAGGCAAATTCATATACAAGAAATGTCCTGTAGATATTAACTTTCACTTCATTTGTCTTCCTCACTGCAAATATTTTCTGATCTGATTTTGATACCTGTTGCTTGCCCACTAGTATGAGAGAAACTCACCAGGATCCACCATGACAGGAAAAGGTCACTTTGCCAAGCCCCCTAATAGTGACAGCAGAAAAATCTGTTCTGCTGTTATCCGTAAATTTAACATTTTCCTAAGCAGACGTGCGTTGTGCCTGATTTGATTAACCTTTGCATTTGTCCGGAGAGCAGTGTAGTCTAAAGACAGGTGATACAGCCATATTGCTGAAGTGAAGCAGATCTGGGTGGCTTTACAGCTTGGATGGGAGACTGCAGGGAAAGTCCATGGATGCTGTCATGGTGGGAGAAAGTCAGTGGGGACGACTGTGGGAAAGCTGGGGGTGAGTCTCTTGAAAGATTACCTCAGAAACGGCAACTCAGCACAGCTAGGGAGGGTTCTGGGGAAAAGTGCCTCAAAGAGACTCCACCTCAATTAATTTGCTGTAACTAAGGCAGGGAAATACCTACTATAGTTTTTAAGATTCTGTATTTACCCAGACTAGCATGAAAGAGATATTAATGAAATCTGCATCACTCTTGCTAGCTACATTAGGCTTGATGGACAGACAGGACTTCATAGTACCACTTAAAACAAACTCATATACAAGACTTAGTTTGTCCTACGAATGTGCCCTGCTGTTCTCAGGTTGGCTCTAGAACTGTAAACATCAAATTTATTCATTTTTTAAAAAAGATTTTAAAAATATTTTACTTTTCTGCAAGCTGCCAGAACAATTCTTTGAATGATGGTGTGGGATCATTTAAAATAAGTGCCTTAAATAAACAGTCATGCACACTGGGTGTAATACAAGGCACAATTCTTTGCAGAGCAAAGATTTTCTCTGCCAATGTGACAATTAAAAATTCAGCCTAACACATTTTTCTGTAACAATCTTCCCTAATCTAGTGTTTTCTGGCTGCATGGAGATTACAACTCCCCAAATGGAATTATTAAGTATAATTACAAGGACCAATGATTAAACATAATCATCAATACTAGGCACTTTATTAATGGCCATAATGAATTCAAACACATCCATTTACTCACATAACATATTGCTTGCATTATTATTTATTTCCATGCTCTGTGACCCATATTTTCTTGTCATCATCATCCAGAGGATTCTGTTCTTTGAAATTCAAATGTTTTCTCAAGGCAAATTTTGGGTTTTGCTGCAAAGTCAAGCTGTCCTGTTCTTTTCTAATGAGCTACTTGTGCACTGGTGTCCCCAATCAGTGTAAATATTGTTTAAGATGAACATAGCGGTTGGCATACCATAACGGAGAGACCACCAGCAGAGCATTAAACAAGTACAGATGTGATTGCCAAGCTGAAAATGAAGACATTCCTGAAGTATAAGTGTGCAATTGCAAAGGTATCTGAGGCTCAAAAGTTGTCATGTGAGGGAGGAAAGAGGCTCTGACAAATGGCAATTCTAAATAAATAAGTTACACTGAGAAAATACAGAAACTCGCTTGCTAAATTACTGGCGTTCACTGTTGAGAATTGCAAGACAAATGGCATTACAGTATTTTCATTTCCATTCAAGTTTAACTGATATGCATTTGTAGCCTATTTTTGTAAGGCCAAGCATTTCAAGGCAATAATGAAAACTAAAGCCCAGCAATTTAAAAAATAGTACGATGGATATGATTTTTTAAAATATAAAATTAAGGTATTTTGTCACAAGCAAGGCAAACCAATCTCTCTACCATCCAATGGCTTTCCAAAAACTGGTGCTCTCCATATATATTGGCACTACAACTCGTGGAAGCTCCAAAGTTGAAGAAAGCTGTCTGTGACATTATAGGAATATTCTTTCTGCACTATTTGAACTTGTGACAGTTCACTTACAGTACACGCCCTCAGCTTAGGTTTCAGCCATAAATGATGAATGTTCATCTGTGAACCAACGCTTCAGTGCCATCCTTTCTCACATCTGCACTTATGCTGCAAACCTGGGTATCTGAAGGACCATCTAAGGGAAGAACTGACCTGGTAAATTCAGATAGAAGGGGCTCTTAAGAGTCCAGCCCCAGATGAGGTTAGAGGAAGAGGAGCAAGAATAGATTGCTTCTCTGTATCCATCCCCATGTTGTGGAACATCCTCCCTCCTGAGATTTCAAGGAGTTCTCCCTGACAATTTTCTAGAGCAGTGCTTCTCAACCTTGGGAACTTTAAGACATGTGGACTTCAACTCCCAGAATTCCCCAGCCAGCATGCTTATACATTATATTGGATTGAATATAACCCAATTAGATTTCTTGAACTATTTACCTTAAGGATTTTTTAAAAAATTATCTAGTGAAATGAACAACAACACTATTTTGAGTCTATGTTGTGCATTCAACAAAGAAAGTTTGGATAATCTAAATAAGTTTTAATTTTAATTTCTCTGTGGTAGCCCCTGCTCTTTGGAACATTCTGCCCTCGGAGGTGCAATTGGCTCCCTCACTCCTGGCCATCTGAAGGGCTTTGAAGACCAGGTTCTGTCACTTGGCCTGGGGTGGGGAGGGAATACTTCAAGCGTGGGGATGGCTAGCCCCATAGAGGCCTGCTGTCTTCAGCCCCAGATCTTCATCTTCTTGGACTCTCCTTTTCCTTTTTTTTTAGTAATGTTTTTTAAATTTTGATGTTTTATGTATTTATATATATTTATGGTTTTAATGTTTTGTGTGAGTCACCCAGAGTCCCCCATTGGGGGGAGATGGGTAGGGGAGAAATTTAATAAATAAATAAATAAAAATAAATAAAGCTTAATAAAAAGTTGGAATGTTATTATTTTTACAGTGTACTGCTTTCAGTCTTCTCACTTTTATATTGCAAATCATTTTTTTCACTTCCAAATGAGACTATTTAATTTTTTTTGTTGTATATTTCATGCTGAATAAGCTCAAAATAACAATTGAAACCAATTTCAGTAAATACCATTAAATAAACAATCAACAATAAAATCTATGTCTAAAATAAGGCAATAAATAAATAAATAGAGTTTATTGGCTTTCTAGAGGGCTATTACTCTGCAAATGCCTAGACATGTCTTTTCTACACAGAGTAATATGTTTCTGCATTTCTAGGGAATTTCCTGAGTACATGGAAAAGTGTATCTTGTCTAGAACCCATTCAGGTGCCAAATGCTTGAAGGGCATCATGAAAAGATGTGGGCCAGTCCCAAGCAATTGCAACCATCTGAGCACCTGAGTCTGAATGGGATCATATGTACATCTTCATATGTACTGTACATGACACCCTCTGTCAAGAGAGGATCCCATCTCAGAAAAAGAATAGACACAGCACTAATGTCCCCTGATGAAGAACAGGCAGAAGAAATGGCCAGCACACATCCCAGTTTATTGGTAACAAGGCTAGTTGTGACATATTTTTGCTACTCATATCACTCCTGCTTTCATGGCTAGAGAAGTCCTAACAGAGCTGATAAGTCACACAGTTTCTCTACCCTGCCATTTCAACATAAGACTGCCAAGTGGGCATTACTGTTAGGAAAATGTTCATTAATTGTAATTCTTATGTGCAGTATACAAACAGTAGGATAAACCAGAAGTTATTTTTCCATTTATGTTATTGGTAAAGGAAAAGGTGTTCCTTTCATAGTTTGTTGTTAAATGTTGTTTTAGGAGGAATAGACTGTGGGCCAATACTCCTCAACTTTTTCTTCTGTACTCAGGGATGCTTGGAGTCTTTAGTTTCATTCAGTTCTATAGGTGATTTAATCTTAATCTTTTGCTGATGGTAAGGAAAGGAAAATTGGCAAGGAACAATAAGAAAGAGTGAGAGGGAAAAAAGTCTCTGACTCTGCCAACAAGCAGTGTGCAGGCCCCTGCATGGATGACTGCATTGAATGTGGCTGTCTAGAAATTAATGAACTACATCTTCCAGCATCCCTCTCCATTAGCTGTGATGATTGGAGCGGCTGGGAATTGTAGTTCAGCAAATATCTGGAAGGCCACACATTGTGCACTCATGCTCCACAGATGATGTTAATAGAAAATTTCCCTTGTGGAATTTTTTTCCACTCTTACATACAAGAGATTCATATACATGGGGGAGGAAGGAGAGAGGTCCCTACCCAGTTCTCTCTTTCTTACACATACATACACAGGCAATGTCCAGCAGAAACTAGAACATTAGATAGTTCTGACATTTGGACCACAGTGTGTGCTATCATGAAAAGATAACAATTTTCTGAATCAGGATTGCAAGATCCTCAGTATGATTCTGTGTGGCCAAGGTTTAACTTGTTTAAGACTTGTTCAGTTGAACATAGATTTATTGTAAACATGTATCATTCTCTTTCCTTTTTTCCCCTTTTGCTTGTTTTATTATTTTAGTTGTTTTTGCTTCTTACTGTTTGAGCTTATATTCAGTTTTGGTTTTTGTTATTGCTTCTTTTTTCTCTGTTATTGATTAAAACAAAGAAAAAAAGGATTTGCGAGAAACCTTGGATCATAGCTATTGTGAGACATCATAAAGGATCAGATTCATATAAGCAATTTGCAGACTTGCCAACAAGCTTTACTTGGTTCTTTTTTTTTTTTTAATTTAGACACACACATCTATATTTCTTTTTTATATTTTAAGCACCCAGAAAAAAGGACCAGGAGTGAAATGCAACTCAGACACGTGGGCTGGCCCAGGCATATTAATTGGAGATTCAAAGCTATTCTGCCCCTCTACTCATCTGAAATTAATAAAACACATACAATTACATGATGGTACAGCTCAGACAGCAGCCCAGGGCTCAAGTTAATCAAAAGAGCACATGTTGAATGCACACAAGTTAGTTAGGGTTAATCCACTGAAGATGATCTTCCCCTGGTTCTAATTAATGCAGGTGATAGATTGCAGAATGAGAAAATAGGAAGGAAGGATAATGCTATCCTGATGGAGATTCATACATTTAATTGAATTTGCAAGGCTATTCTTGGGGGCAAACTTTTCCCATTTAAAGCTGAGACTACAGTCTTAGGGCATTTCATCCAGGTGGCATAGGAAACTTGAAACCCAAAATGTTTTATAAGGATGGAAATAAAACTAGTCAATGTGCCATTATGCATGTAAACAAAGGATCTAGGAAATTAGTAAATGGTGCTATTCTCTTGGTATTAACTTATTGTGTCACTCCATAGAAAGCTGTCCCTGAATTCTAATGCCATAATTCAGAATTTTAACATCTGAAGTGGGTCAATGGTATCATTTCCTCATCTCCTGCCCAAGATTTCAATGCAGATTGGATTAAAACCAGTCTGAGTTTGTGGGGTCCACAATTTTATTCTCACATTCTAAATCCAAAAATTAATCCTAACTGGTGGAAATGAGGGGGATGTGCGTGCAAGACATCTAGATCAGTGTTTCTCAACCTTAGCAACTTTAACATGGACAGACTTCAACTCCCAGAATTCCCCAGCCAGCATGCTAGGAGTTGAATTCTGGGAACTGAAGTCTGCACATTTTAAAGTTGCTGAGGTTGAGAAACACTGATCTAGATGACATCAGATAGTGGAAAGATGATGTGCTTGACTTAGATTTATCCCCTGCATTGTTCAAAAATTCTGAAGAACCCCAGCCCTCCTTCTGAATTGCAACAACCTTATGGTTTTAAAATTTCCATCACCATCCACAGCAGAACTATCACATTTCTAGATTTCTTTGGATGAAAAGCAGAATTTAGATATATTATATTGTACCTAAATAGCACCTTTTTATAGTGAAGAAAAAAATATGGCTCTCATCCAATTAGATACAGAGACTGCTTCCAAAAGCACAAATGAGGCTCATTCACTTCTCCAATCAATCCCAGAACTCTTTGTGGCTATGATTAATACTATGTGAAGAACACTCTGACTCCTAGGAGCTAGACCAAGAAGAGATATTGCAGGTGCAATTCCATCTTTGTGCCCAAGATAATTTAATGCTTAGAGCAGAGCCCAGATAGGTCCATTTTTGCTAGGCCTGGTAATTTAGAAACACTTGCTGCACTCTTCAGTCGCCACTTCCTTTGGGTCTTCCACACAGCAGGTTGCTTCACCTTGCTGTATGATAGAATCAGCCCTATCAGCATCCAAGGGCATCTATGATTCCTCACCCAAGTAGATGTATAGCACACAGAAGCCCTCTGCTCCATTTCTATGTACATCCAAGATGAATAAGATGGCTTATGCTTAACTAGTAACTTGGTGAGATCCTTAAAAATGTCACCCTACCACTGCTCAAATAAAAATCACATAAGTCAAGCTCAGTTAAATTTCAACTAAATTGGGTGCCTTCCACTCCATTGCCAAAAGCTTTTCTCTTTCCTTTTTGTTTGTATTTTGCTAATGCGAGTAAGTTCTTTTGTTGCTGAACTCATAACTTTTCCGCCGATAACTCCCCCCGCTTTTCTTCATGTTCTTTTCTTCGGGTCCTTTGTTTCAACTTTCTGAGTGTCTTATGAAAAGCTTTCAGTTTTCTCATGCATATACGTATAGAAAGAGAAGCTGTTGAATAATTTGCCCTGTTTTTCAAGTTAGTGATATCTCCTTGCTCAAGTAGAGGTATCTGTTTCTGATTTATTAACATTTGATCCTCTGGTTTCCTGCCATTGATCAAGCCAAATACTCAGCTCAACTGATGAGTTTTATATGAAATCTGATATTCCAGGAAGAGAGAAAAGTGAGTACCATTTTAATATTTTCCAATGCCCCAATCTATGGCACACACAAAAAGCCTGAAATAATGATTAAGCACTCTAAGAAAGGTGGTAGAGAAAAATGTATTGATCAATAGAGCAGATGGGCACTTGAGTCCTGTATATTGTGTATATGCATTTACACCCTCACACCAAAACATGGTCTCACCCTTCCACTGAGTGACTGTCTGCCATTCAATCTTGAGTTAAGTTGCGGTCAAGGAGGTCAGCTCTTTGGCAACATCTGCATTTGATCAGTTCACACAAAACGGAGAACCTTTCTTGCCTTCCTACCCTGAAGTACTTTAAGAGGCCTTCCATTACAATACTTGATTCACTGCAACTGCTGCCTCTGCCTTTGGAAGATTTCCCCCCACCCTCCCACCCCACTCTGCCTCTGTTTCTTAGGAATGGCTGAGATGGAAACCTCTCTGAAAAAATAAAATGTTGGCTGGGAGTGGGCTGCCTTACTTTGCAGTTGCAATTTCACCTCCCTGTCCCAAAAGCTTTAAAAACCCCATAACTTTATTAAAATATACTGTTAATTTTCTTGCAAAGGCAATACCTCTGTTTATTTCCACAACCTTCTGAGGTAGATCCGGTTGACAGTGTGTCCCAAGATCAGACCTTGGTCAACATCTAGCACCTCTAACCAGCTGTCAGGCCCCCGGGTTTCACTGAATCAATATTTAATTATTTTTCCTGGCTGCCCTCAGAGCAGCACTTTTTCTAGTTGCCTTTTAGAATTTCTACAATGACTTACTTTAGACAGTTGTGAGAAATAAATGCTATTGCTGTTACTGCCATCTGGTTAGCCCATCAGGACCTATTAATGGATGAAGGCAGGTTACCTGATGGGTGCTCTCAGCCCAGAACTCTTTCAAACATGGAACCACCTCCTGCCTAAAGCATGAAACATTCAGACACCATTTTAATACAATTGTAAGCATTAATGTAGAGAGCCGGTTTGGTGTCGTCGTTAAGGCATCAGGCTAGAAACTGGGAGACCATGAGTTCTACTCCCACTTTTGGCACAAAGCCAGCTGGATGACCTTGGGCCAGTCACTCTCTCTCAGCCCTAGGAAGCAGGCAATGGCAAACCACTTCTGAAATCTTGCCAAGAAAACTGCAGGGATTTGTCCAGGCAGTCACCAGGAGTCAACACTGACTTGAAGGTGCGCACACACACACACACAAGCATTAATGTATTTCCACATTAAACTTTCTCTGTATATTTCATTTCCAGATAATTACCTCACTTCTATTATTGTTCTCTACTAAGGGACAGGCTAATTTGTCAGCTTGGATTTTGTTCAACTAAACTCTTCAATGAGATGGCAGAAGATGACAGAAGCAGAGGCATCTGCTGGGAGACTCAAAAACGTCAAGATGGCCCCCTCACCCCATATGAACAAACTCCTGACCCTGTATATGCACAACACATGTAAAAAAGGGGACAGGATTTGATCACACAGGTGTGGGGGCCGTCTCAATGTTTTTGACACATACTGCCTGCAGGCACCCCCATCAGAAGCAACGGGCTGAGGCCCGACCGTCAGTCACACTAACAATGCACTGATGTCAACCACTTCTCTCATTGAAAGATGAACGTCTTTCACACTATTACAAGATAAGATTGGGAGAAAGAGGCATCGAATTTGAACCTGGGGATTACTATATATGCAGCTTGAATCCTAACATTTGCAGCATACAGGATTTTTTCCCTTAATGACAGCTTTTCTATAAACTGCAGAAAAGTCTCTTACAGATCTGTGACCTTGAATCTTTGGCTGCAATCCCTCTATTCAAGTATTCGTCTGGGTGAAACATGACATTCAGTTGCCCTTTTTCCTCTTTCTACATCCATTTACAAAACTGCCTATAAAAAGAATTCACCAAAATCTGCATGCGTTTTTTAATGCACATTTGTCCCAATAAGCAATTTTTTGTATGCACATTCCTCAGCATGTGAAACTTTGCATACATTTTGTATGGGATTTTATTCTTTCCCTTGCACACTTTAAAGGATCTGAGCTGTAACGACTTTCGGGAAAGGGATCTTGTAGTCACAATGAACAGCTTGATAAAAATGTCAAGCCATGTGCTGTAAAAAGGCAAATTCTATGCTTGGAATTGTTAGGAAGGAAATTGAATGTAGAACTACAGATAAAATAATGCCTTTCTATAAATCTATGGTGAGACTACACTTGGGGTATTTTGTACAATTCTGGTCACTGCATCTGGAAAGCACATTAAAAAGACAGAAAAGGTGCAAAAAATAGCAAACAAAATGATAATACTGATACCTGATTACTATCTCCTGAATAGGCAGTATGCCTTAAACACTAGCTGCTGAGAAGAGACAATGGAAAGGAGCTATCATGCTCCAGTCCAGGTTTGTGAATTTCCCAAATGCATTTAATTGACCAATTTTTGACCAAGAATGCTGGGCTGAATGAGCTTATAATTTGATCCACTAGGGTTTTCCTTGCATTCACATTTAATATAAGCATTTTGTGCATATTTTTTAAATTGCAAACTGCACCACAAAATATTGAAAGTAAAGATTTCAGTGGGTAAGCACATTCAGGCTCAAGTTTAGGTTCAGGAAATATGATTTGTAAGTCTGCATAACTCCTCTAACCACCCCCAGCTATTAGTCTACTGTAAATAAGGGCATTTCTAAAATGAATCTTGAAATTGGAACATGCATAGTTTTGGTTTTATGCATCACTCATTCATATGACTCACTTCCCCTCCCCCTCCCAAAGCCGTCTTGTGTGCATTAATGAAACACTTCCTCCCAAAGTCAACCTTTTGTTCTTGTATGGATGATTGCATTAAGATTATTTGGGAACAATGTTCTTCCACTGCACACAGGCATTTTTGTACCTGATTAAATCACCCACAAGTAATATTTACTAATTGACTAAAGATATTAAAGCTACATCTAAAGCAGTTTATATCAAGTGGAATAAAAAGCTATGGCCAATAAAACTAATAAAGCAAGTAAAATAATGAATGCCTTTTAAAGCATCAACAGTACAGTTTAAATAATACAAAATAATTTATTCTTGATATATTTCTACATTTTTCAATTACATAGCAATACAAGTTGAGTTCTATACAATTAAATTAAGAACAGATAACACAGAATAATGAACAATGATCTAAATATCATATCAGAAAAGCCCCCAATAAAGGATAAAAATGGTAAAATTATATTAAACAAAAGTAAAGCAAACATCAGATTAAAAACCTGGACACTAGTAAATACTTAAAATTCTCTTAGAAGCATTGTAAAAAAAATTCACCTGGCATCGAGGAACTGGCAATGTCAGTACCAAGAGTGTATTTCTTGCAGAGGATGTTGTACAAAAGAAGTGCCATACCCAAGAAGGACATCTCTCTTGAAACCACTCAACTCCCCACATTACTCAGGGAAATTTTCATGAGGGAGACCTTGGATAGTCATCTTTGGGTCTGAGCAAATAGCATGGAAGAAATTTTCAGTCAGTAGTTCTCTTAAAAAGAACTTCAAAATAAAAATGTTAAAACAAGCCTTTTGAATCAGGTCTAGAAGCAGAGTGATAACCAGAGCAAATGGCAAAGCATAGTATGATTCTGCTCTCCAATTTAACACTCTAGCTGCCCTACTTCAGACTAATTAAAATTTCCAGAATGTTTTCAAAATTGCCTTGGTTGGAGGCATGAATCCCATGTCACTGACTTTTCAGCACCCCATGACCAACTCCCCAGCATTTAAAGATTTAAGAATTTCCTCTGTGCCTGCCCCCTCCCTGCTCATTGTCTATCCGATTGCTAATCTGAGGTCACTTCCTTCTGTCTTTTTTCCCAGGCACACGTGCTGTTTAACTCTACTCCTGGTAGGATGTTGCTAACTAGGTGCTAGGCTTTGCACAGCCCTGTAATGTATTTCCTGTAAATAGATCTCCTTTCTGTTATACTTATAAAATATGCTTCATTGATCCTTTCTCATGTTAAATTATCCCAGGAAAGTTCACAAGCACACATAGAATGCTTCAACCTCCAACAATCTTCATATGCAACATAAAGCAATAATTCAGATGAGGTGTTACTAGAGTACAAATAACCATTTCAAGGCTATTCATGGCCTGGTTGGTGCACAGTGAGTAAACAAATAGCTTAAAATGATAAAAAGATTGAAGGGTTCCTTATTAGCCAGCAAATGAACCTTATGCATTAGGTCCCAGCATTGAAAAGACCCCTTCTTGCTCTTTTGCCAATTCTGTTTCTAGATTAACCTATTTAAAAGTAAGATTAAAATCTGTGGTTTCGTCTTTAATCTTTGTAGAACTGCAGCAGTGTTTTTGATGCAGTTAAAATGGTCACTTTTCTAATTAAACAAGGGGAGTTCTGCATGTATCATAATATTGGTATTAATGTTTTACATTAATAGTCACTCAGTATGTGAACAATGATGTCCAGAAACATAGGTTCTAGTAAATAACAATCAATAGTGCTGCATTATAATCACCGTTCTTCTTAAACATCAAAGTCTCTAGTACTCTGAATGTGTAACATTTGATGAAGTATCCTACACCCCCCAATACCTAGGAACATATGAAGTATTTTAGAGCCATTAATTCAGTGGTGCTCCCTTTCCCTAATGGCAGAAAGTGAAGAAGAACTAAAGAGCCTCTTGATGAGGGTGAAAGAGGAGAGTGCGAAAGCTGGCTTGAAACTCAACATTAAAAAAACTAAGATCATGGCATCTGGACCCATCAATCCCTGGCAAATAGAAGGGGTAGAAATGGAAGCAGTAACAGACTTCATTTATTTGGGCTCCAAGATCACCGCAGACGGAGACTGCAGCCATGAAATTAAAAGATGCTTGCTCCTTGGGAGGAAAGCTATGGCAAACCTAGATAGCATATTAAAAAGCAGAGGCGTCACCTTGCCGACAAAGATCCGCATAGTCAAAGCTATGGTTTTTCCAGTAGTAATGTATGGCTGTGAGAGCTGGACCATAAAGAAGGCTGAACGCGGAAGAATTGATGCCTTTGAACTGTGGTGCTGGAGAAGACTCTTAAGAGTCCCCTGGACTGCTAGGAGGTCAAACCAGTCAATCTTAAAGGAAATCAGCTCTGATTGCTCATTGGAAGGATTGATAATGAAGCTCAAGCTCAGATACTTTGGTCACCTAATGCGAAGAGAGGACTCTTTGGAAAAGACCCTGATGCTGGGAAAGATGGAAGGCAAAAGGAGAAGAGGACGGCAGAGGATTAGATGGCTGGATAGCATCACTGAAGCAATGAGCATGAAATTGAGCAAACTCAGGGAGGCAGTGAAAGATAGGAAGGCCTGGCGCAATATGGTTCATGGGGTCACGAAGGGTCAGACACGACTTAACGACTAAACAACAACAACAACAACAAAGCTCCCTTTCCCAAATTTTAAATTGTCTTTGGCCAGGTAAGCTTTCAGCTGTTGGGGAAGCATCGCCACTGAACTTTTAGACTGAATAACAGTGATTCAGGGTGGCAAATAAAATAATACAATTATTGCCAACTATTTCTGGCTACTTCATCATCAAGATGCTATCTTGACCAGCCATGTCTAGCTATGACTTTCTTTTGTGCAAGACTGGATCTTGATGCCAAGGGAAGGTTTTTCAGTGGCAGCATCTCAAATCTGGAACTGACTTCAAAGCAAAATTTGACTGGTCGCATCTGTGATGATTTTAGGCAGGCAGCCAAGGCTTTTTAAGCCTGGCAATTTTTAATAGTTTGTTCATTCTTATGTTCCCCTTTAAAGCTATTCTTAAAGTAATTTCTAAACTTTTTTAAAAATTGTCTATAATCTTTATGGCATTGTGATATATATTTATGATTGTAAACCACCACAAGGGCCCTTTTGAGGGCTGAAATAATTTGTAAATAACATAAATACTTGGGATGGGTAATAGAGGTTATCACAATGTTGGAGTTTATGAGATGATGCATGTTCATTCTCCTTGTTCTGGAGAGCCAGTAAGAAGGAACCTGGTATGCAAGGGATTTATTTATTTATTTATTTATTTATTTATTTATTTATTTAATTAGTATGATTTCTATCTTGTCTGACTTCCGTGGGTTCATGGAAACACTCCTTCACCAATGTTTCCACAAAATAGTGGCTGGCCCCAAGTCATCCAGTGAGCTTCTACAGCTAAGGAAAACTAAGTGTCCCATCCCAGTCCAATCCCTAATGGACTGGTTCATTAGGGAGCAAAGCAGCCTCATCCTCATTTGTTCATGGTAGATCTTATAGAGAGAAGCCTTTACATATGTTGCTCTCTCCTTCTGGATAAGGGGAAATGTTCTGTGGCTAGCTGGGCAATTTGCCAGCAGACCTGAAATTTCTGTCTGGGCTATTGTTTCTATTCCTCCTGGGGACTTAAGGCCTCAGCAACCAATGTAATGCATTCTGGTACTGAATGTAGCTTCTGAGGGCTCTTCAGAAAGTTCTGCAGGCATCTCCCTATAGATTTTCTGGAATGGCCTCAACCTTTTGATCGGGTTCAAGCTGCATCTTGTTTTTAGCTACATCTAATTTGTAGCATACTCCTGTCATGCCACTCAAAGAAAAAGTGTAGTCTCTAGACCAAAGAAAGGTCCCTGGTAATTGCATTCAAATGTATATTATCTCTGCTCTTGTCAGAGTGCAGTGCAGCTCTTGTCTTGGCCCAGAAAAAAATTGTACAGTACACACCTGCTCTAGAGAAATCATGAGGATTGGTGGCAGCTGTGGGTTTGCCTGAGAGAGATCTGCACCACCTACGTCTCTCCTAATTCAAGGTCAGACTGAGACAAATGTTCTTGCACAGAACAGAACTGTTCTGAGGAAGATCTGTATGGGAAGAAATTGCACATTAAGAGAGAGAGTAGAGGTATGAACTGGAAGTCCATGTAGGATTGTAAATCTGATACGAGGGAGCTGAAGATCTATTGCATGCTAGGAGTGCTAATACTGCTTGCATCTTCAAAAATTTTTAAAAATCTGTAGTGATCTGTCCTCCAAAAAGAAGGGGAAACTATAGTTCTGCCCAGATTATACTTCCTTCTTGCACAACTCAGAGTCATTGTGAATCATTCATATTCTCCATATATGTGGGAGGTACTAGAAGGAATCATGGACTTAGGATTAATAGCAACAACTAAAATTCTGTATTGTTATTCTTTAACTTTTTGTAGCATTCATTAAGTGAAACTGTCAGCATGCAACCAAGAAGATGCAATGGGCACAAAAAATTGCACGCATCATGGTAGCCCCATATCATAATGCTATTCCTCCTCCTCCTCCTCTTCTTTCCCAGCTGTTCTTTTTATTATTATTATTATATTGTTGTAAATCTTGATGCATTATATAGTTTCAGTAAAATGCTGTTTAGACAATATTAATTAAAAATTGACATTCTGTTGTTTGGATAACTTAGAGTGTTGGAAATAAAGAAAAGACAAAGAAATATTCTATTAGTATTAATTTCAGTTTAGGATGTCAGTATTATGTGCATAAAATTATTTGACTTTTTCATCCAAAGATGAGTAACTTTAAATAAAAGAAACTGCTGCAGATTGCATCAAAGTATTTGCTATATAATAAACGTTTTGGTCTTAAGCTGATTACTTAGTGTTGAAGTCTCCACTGTGTGTGTATATATATGTGTGTGTGTGTGTATAATCCCACTATACATACATACATACATATACACACACACAACACACACAATTAATAAAAGGAAAAATTAGATACTGAAACAAACTTAACAAGAATTAAAATACCAAAAAATATTTTTAAAAAAAGGAAAAAGAAAAAGAACTAATGAGTTTCTAACTTCCTCCTTTTTGCACATCTGCTAATTTACAATATCGTAGATATTTAAGTCTCCTTAGAAACAAGACTGTAAGCGATAATATTTGCCATGCTGCATGATGTATTTATCATACTTCCGAGGGTGGCACTGGACTCATTGTCACTATTTTGGATGAGAAACTCACACTCAGCATCTAGTCCAATTCCATTCTGAGCAACAGTCTGACTGTCTTTCATATACTCAGAGCCAATACTACACTCATGTTTTGTATTAAAAACAATCCTAATTATTACTGAGTGCTCTTTTTATAACAAGGCTTGGAAGATTACAATGTGTTTTGTTAGAGCTGTCCCTCTTTGTGAGACAAAGTGAGGTAGCAGATTACGGACGCACTGTTATTGAGCAAAGGATTGGCAGGGTTCATCTATATATCTTGGCTGCTGCTGCAGGAAGTTGCCCCATTAACTATTAGCTGAGGATATGTCCTCACAACAGAGCTTCCATCTGGTTGCCAGCCTGCTCCTGAACTAGCCTGAAGCCAATCTAAGCCATATTCTGGCTTGAAAGTAATGTTTTCCTTGCTGTTTCAGCATTATATCTTCCATGCTATCATTCTGGTGCACGTGGAGGAGAAGCTTCATAGGTCGGCGATTTGCTGGGCTCCAGTTGGGCTGACACTGAACCACCACCTCCTCAGAAGTAAGCCAAAGTATTAAATAGTCATTTCCCAATGCACATAAAGAGCAGCAACAATGGGAAGGGGGGAATCAATGCTCAGGTTTCCAAACAGAAAAGCTACTTTCAGTTGCAGGGGGCATGACACCAAAGCTCACCACACACTCAAAGGAGTGATTGGCAATTTTATTTTCCTAGTGACAGATGACACTGGATGGGTGGGGGGGAGGAGGGCAGGGATTCCACCAATCATTGCCCTGAAAACGCCCAGTATTACAAGGTGTGCAAGCAGTAATACTGATCAGCCTTGTTGCTGAGCCCACCTGAACATATTCTGTGGGAGCGGTGCTTTCCATAATGGCATACTTGTCTCCTGACTCAAGAACAGGAGAAAGGTACATTACCATGATCATGAAGAAGAGTCATAGGATTATTTTTTATCATTGTGAATCACCTTTTGATATTCTGCGATATCAGAATTTCTTGGTTCACCTGAAATGAAGGTTTAGATCAGAGGTGGGCAAACTCTTGGGTATGAATGGTTGCATCATCATGAGGTGGAAAAGGTTTATTGCCACAGGGGATGATACAGGGATGCAAAGTGGGCAAAGCCTCTTCATGAATTAGTGGGAATGGTTGGCTTTTTTTTCAAAACTACGTTAAACTTGCTTTGGATGTATTCTTTTGCAGAATCCAAAACCCCTCTGATAAAGCACTGAATTTCAGTAATACAACTCAACAATATGTGAGAGCCATGGTGAGGTAGGAAATACACACAAACACACAAATGTAATGCAAGGTAGGCAACTCTGAGGTTGTGATCTAATGTTTCCAACTAGGATACCCACAGGGTATGCTAAAAGAAGTCAAGATAGTGGCCATGATGTGTAATCGAAGCACCATTTGTTATGATGCACATAAAAAAATAGGCAGAGCTTCAATCATACCATCACAGCCGCCATCTTGACTTCTTTTTACCATACCCTGTGGACACCTCTGGCTCCCAAGATCCTTAGGAAGCATGGCCAATAATGAAGATGCTAGTCATATCAGCAATATCTGAAATGCAGCAGATTGCTTATCCTAGTTTTATAAACTTTGAGTGATTCCCACTTCAAAATAGCAGGAAGCACCACTGAAATTCATCTGCATCTTCAGGAGAGATTCCAGGATCTGGGGGGGGGGGGGGGGGAAGGGAATTCAGGAGCTAACAATTTTCCATTTTTTGATCAGATACGTAGTTACAAAAGCAATGAAAGCTGAATTTTATTCCCAAATGGAACTTCCATTTCCATGGGATGGGAAATAGAACATAGCAAACTTACATGTTTCCAACTGTCTCTGTTTCTATCACTTTTTTAAAGGTAAGATATGCACAACTTTCCCTACAGAAATGTACTTGAGGGGGCTAATCTGTAACATATATTCCTTGACGACCCTCTTCTGTGAAGATGCCATGATACTGCGAATCGATTTTGTTAACACAAAGCTAATCAACAGCCTCCTTAAAATAATTTGTCTTCAATCCAATGATCCTTAAATCTCTCACAAGTGATTACATTTAGGGATGTGAAGGATTGCACGTAATATAATGATGTGAAATCCTATTCCATCATGGCCACACTTAGAGAAACTTTAGCTCTGCTCATTTGTTGCATTTGCAAACTGATCATTCAAATGCTGCCAGGTGTTAGTTATTTCAGAAAACAGCTGAAGAGAGCTTTCAGCAAAAGGCTAGGAAGCTGAACTGGAATGCTGGAGAAGGGGAAGAGAAAACCAAAATAAATTAGCAGAAGAAACTGGGTATCTTATGTATATGCCCCTGTTAAGTACAAACAAGCCCTCTTATAAAGGGCAGAACCATCCATTCGACAGATCATCTCAAGCACTGAATGTCAGTTGGACAAGAACAACTTTTATAGTCATTATGGAATAAAATACATTTCCTACAACCCAAATTGTTCCTAATTTTGGACCATGGATGAAAGAGGAGGAATTCTTTAAGGCTCATTGTTTTTGGTCACTGCCTGCCTTAACTGGCTTGCTGTATTTAAAGTCAGAATATTTAGCCCAATATTGAATACTGTCAAATTTTCCCTTTAGAACAGGGATGAGGAACCTGTAAGCATGCAACAATGGCAAGTTGTGCCATCTTAACCACAATAACTCCAAATTTATGAAATGTATGTTGTGAAGTCAAGATGCAAGCACCACACTAAAATTTGCATCACAATGTTGCCTGCAAGTACAGAAGGGGTGGAGTTTGCATCATGATGCGCACTTACTCATTTCTCCCATTGTCCTCACCTGCTGCAGATGCCTACATTTTAACTATGAAAACCCTGGGGTTGTTTGGGATTAAAGTGACTCTCCCCCTGATCAGCTGTTTCATCTGAACAGCTGACCAAGACTTTTATTGCCCTTTCTTTCTTCCAAGACAGAAATGATGACCTAAACAGGCTCCATAAAAACAAGACTTCTCTGAAAATTCAATTTCTGACAGCCTTTTAACTTCCTCCCAAATTGACCACAAAGGCTGAACATAGGGCAGAAAGTGGTTTGGATAGGTACATTCTCTAATGATTTATTACTTTTTTTTCACTCTGGGAAGGGGAAACCTGAGAAATGAAGCCCCCTGATTTCCTTTGTAGAGGTAGGGAGAACCTAAGCCACTCCCTAGTTGACTAAATCACCATAAATTGTGAGCCATTGATGGGAGACCATTCATGGGAGAGTAGCTTACTGAGTCATTAGTACCAAACAAGCACAGCCAAAGTAAGTTTTGATAGGGTAACCACTCCCCAAAATCACAGATAGAAAAAGCTTTCTACATCTTCTGCCACCTGTTCATTTTTAACAGGAAAAGACACCAGGCATGCTCTAGTGCCAAACATGTGTTCTGCCAGTCAGCTATAAGCCCAAATAAATTGAATGAAATCACCAAAAGGGGGACATAAACAATAATAAACATTGTTTAAGCTTGAATTGTTGAAGGCTTTCACAGCCAGAATACGATGGCTGATGTGGGTCTTCCAGGCTGTGTGGTCGTGTTCTGGAAGTTTTGGTTCCTAACGTTTCGCCAGCATCTGTGACCGGCTTCTTTAGAGGACAGGAGCGGTTCTCTCTGTGCCCAGGATGATGTGACCCTTTTGTGGGTATTTATAGAGATAAACGAGGGTGCCTGGGGGGGGGGGTTGTGGGTTAACGAGTGGCTGCTTGTTTTGGTGATCAGCGTATGTGTATCTTCCTGGGGGTTGCCAGGATAAAAGAACACAAATGACACTGCAGACTACAGCAACCAGAAAAATCTGCAGTAGCTGAACATGTTCTCAAGCACACTGGACACAAAATCCTATTTGAAAACACAGAGATACTGGACAACACCAACAGCCACTATACCAGGCTATACTGGGAAGCCATTGAAATTCACAAACACAGGCACAGTTTCAGTAAAAAAGAAGAAAGTCTAAAAATCAACAAAACCTGTCTACCAATCCTGAAAAATACAGCCTTCAAAAGGTCAACAAACTCAGCTCAACCACCAGGACACGTGAATAATCCACACAATGAACATGCTAATCACCCTCAGCAGCCACTTGTTAACAACTCAACACAAAAAACCCTGCCTAACCCCCAGGAAGATACACATACGCTGATCACCAAAACAAGCAGCCACTCATTAACACACAACCCCCGCCCCCGCAGGTACCCTCGCTTATCTCTATAAATACCCATGAAAGGGTTGCAGCATCCTGGGCACAGAGAGAACTGCCCCTGTCCTCTGAAGATGCCAGTCAGAGATTCTGGCAAAACATTAGGAACCAAAATTTCCAGAACATGGCCACACAGCCCACATCAGCCATTGTTTAACCTTCTTTATACATTTGCTGTATCTACATATTGCTTCAACAGAGCTTTTTGCAGGATTACAAGCAGTAACTCCTGAGCTACTGCTGCCAGTCTGCTTTATCTACATGAAGCTAAGCGTTTCTGAAGTAAGCAAAGAGTAAAGTTTTCTGTATCTTTTTCTGCTATCTAGTTGTCTGTGGGATTTTTGCAGCCCAGGTAGAGTATGCCTACCTAAAAAGAGTTTGGAATTAGAGTGACCATGTGTCTTACTTGCTAAAAGTTGTCCCCTCATGTGAAGGCATTCTTTGCTTGAATGACTGCTCAGTTCAGAATTGAGAAGGAGAATCTGGAACTTGCTATCAGTACTGAACACTACTCACAGCTCACTAGAGTGAAATGTTCTGTATTGAAAACAAGGATACACAACCTGTAAAGGCCAAGGGCCTCACACAGCCTTTGAATAGCTTGCCAGGGGGCACACAATATAAAGGAAGTGAGGCAAAGTCAGAGAAATAGACAAGATCAGGACAAAATCCAATTTTGATTTAATTACATTAAATAGGGATTGCCTTTAAGAGCCAGGGATGCTATAGAGAAGGCTTGACCCTGTCACTGCCAGATGAGCCTCAAGAATCTGTAGATGAACAAGTAACTTCAAGGACCCAGGTGGGTGGGAAGGACTCTCTCAGCTAACCTCACCCCAAGTTGCAAAGGACTTTAAAGGTAATAAGCAGAGTGTTTTATTTTGCCTGGAAATACAGGGAGTCCTTGCTTACTGACCACAGTTGGGACTGGCAACTCCATCACTAAGTGCCGTGGCTGCTAATTGAAAAATCACATGACCACACCAGACTTACGATGTCACTTCCATCATTAAGCAAGTCACCATGGGTGATTAAGCAAGACATCACATGACCTCAACTTGCAATTTTACTGCCAGCTTCTCCATTGACTCTGCTTGTTGGAAGCCTGTTATGAAGTGTGCAAATGATGATCATGTAACCACAGGGATGCTGCAACAGCCATAAATGCAAGGATTGGTCACAGAGCTGCTTTTTTCAACCACTGTAACTCTGAATGGTTGCTAAACAAGTCAGTCAGTCAGTAAGGACTGCCTGTATTAACATAGGTGCAATGTAGTCCTGACCCATCAATCCCTGGCAAATAGAAGGGGTAGAAATGGAAGCAGTAACAGACTTCATTTATTTGGGCTCCAAGATCACTGCAGACGGAGACTGCAGCCATGAAATTAAAAGACGCTTCCTCCTTGGGAGGAAAGCTATGGCAAACCTAGATAGCATATTAAAAAGCAGAGACGTCACCTTGCCGACAAAGATCCGCATAGTCAAAGCTATGGTTTTTCCAGTAGTAATGTATGGCTGTGAGAGCTGGACCATAAAGAAGGCTGAACGCCGAAGAATTGATGCCTTTGAACTGTGGTGCTGGAGAAGACTCTTAAGAGTCCCCTGGACTGCTAGGAGGTCAAACCAGTCAATCTGAAAGGAAATCAACTCTGATTGCTCATTGGAAGGATTGATAATGAAGCTCAAGCTCAGATACTTTGGTCACCTAATGCGAAGAGAGGACTCCTTGGAAAAGACCCTGATGCTGGGAAAGATGGAAGGCAAAAGGAGAAGAGGACAGCAGAGGATGAGATGGCTAGATAGCATCACTGAAGCAATGAGCATGAAATTGAGCAAACTCAGGGAGGCAGTGAAAGATAGGAAGGCCTGGCGCAATATGGTTCATGGGGTCACGAAGAGTCGGACACGACTTAATGACTGAACAACAAAATGTAGTCCTTGGAAACCAACCTGGTTGTTAAATTTCTATTCAATTCATGAATTCAATTTTCTGGTTTACATAACACACTGAACCATAAATTCAGTACATTGCCACTCTAAGCTGAGCTGGAGATGCAGCAGAAGTTTTGACTTGGTGCTTCGTGGCTGTAAGGAACTGGATGGGATGAAACAAGCTGAAAGAACCCCTCTAAGACAATTTCACTGTTTGTCCAGGGACTATCTGGCTCTTTGTTCCAATTGTTACTCTGGACAGGGTGAACATTCCCCCTGAAAAAGCAAGACAATGACTTTAGTGTCTGCCTGTGTTCATAAATACTGCTAGAAGGGCAAGGGGAGGGTATGACTATGGGGGCCCTCACTCAGCTTTGATTAATGAGATGGTTGCAGCCCTACCTAGAGAGGGAGGTCCAGGGGATGACGATTTATGCCTCAGTAGCACTGGTATAGACTGTGCAATACAATCTGCATAGGGATACCTTTGAAGACCACTTGTAATTAGCAATTGTTGCAGAATGCAGTTGTCTACTTGTTGGGGGTGAAAGCCATTACAGTCATGTAACACCTACTATGCAGGTATTGCATTAGCTTCCTATAGGTTTCCATGTTACAATTCAAAATATTGGTTTTTACCTTTAAAGTCCTAAATGTCTGGTTTCTAGTACTTGCAGGACCACCTCCTCCAAGTAGAACTGACACCTCCAGTTTGCTTGTTCCATCTGGGAAGGCTGGGGATACCCAGCCAACAAGAGATAAGATCAGTGGAGTCCTTCACTTGCTGAAATATTGAAGGACAGACTGACACCAACACTGACATCTTTTCAGAAAGCCACTGGAACTGAGCTGTTCTGCAGGCCTTTGAAAGTTTGTTTATTTGTATGTTACCCACTCCTGAAGACTCTGTGTGACTATAAATCATGAGTATCATAAAAAAAAAAAACCCTCCCAAAATAATTAATAAACCCATCCCCAAAATGACAAAAAATCCCAATGGTATCATAGTCACATAAAAACAAAAGAAACATATAACATCATGTGTCTTCCAGTTCTTCCAAACAATCACAAAATCTCTTCCTCCTGATGGAATAACCACATCTTCATTGGGCTTTGGAAACCCAGGGGGGAAGAGTACACTGGATTTCAGTAGAGAGGGAGTTCCGAAGCCTGGGAAACTTTGGTATTGCCCAGGGCAGGAATGGTGCTGTTGATGTGTGTTAAGATTACAGTTGCTATTTTTACTTTCCCTGTGCTAAAATTGTACTGATCATTTTGTTTTTGTTTTAAAGTCTTTTACAAATGTAAGCAGCCATGAGTTGTATGACTTCTGTGGTATATACTGTAAATGAATTAATAAACAAACCAAGCTGGATTCACACCGCATGCTTGATAAACTTTGGTTGTCTAGTTTGTGCATTGCTTTTCAAGGTTGTTTTCTTTGGTTGAACTATCAGTTATAGACAATAAAGGCATCTCTGCCAGATGCCCCAACCTAGAGACTAAGAGTGATCTGGATCCAAAAACATCCCTAATTTCCCTCTTCTGTCCAATTAAAAATTACAACTTGGCAGCAACTTTGGAAGTGCTCTGGTGGCCATGACCAAGGCTTTCAAGGATTGCATGAAACCCTCTGATTTAAATTACAGTGGTAATCTTTATGTAATCCTTCACCTATCCACATAACTCAGTATAGTCGCATTTTATTTCTTTTTTGGGTGGTGAATTGCTCCCCACTCCCACTCTTTGGCAAGTGTCTGCATAGTCTCTTTCATTTGGCTGCCCTTTCAATCTGGTTCTTTAAATCCAAGTACTTTAAGAAGCTAATTTCAAACTGGAGAAGTGTTTTTGATTACCTTTTCTTGTCTACAGTAGATTGGCTGATGAATCAGAGTTGGTTCTTCAGTTCAGTACTAATGAAGAATAAGCATTTTCTTAAAATATTTAGAAGAAAACACATTCACACACTCACATTCGTGCACAAACACAAACAGCACTACATTTAACTATTTTAATAAATTCTACATTCTGGAAAAAAAATAGCACTGGACAATCTTAAAGGCATTAAGCCAGAGACATCAAAGAGTACATTACATTTGTTTAGTGGATTCAGGTCTGGTTTAGCTTATTAACCAATTAATGCATTTTATAATTTAGCATGTTATTAGTATGCTTTCAATGAGAGCACTATTTGCAGATAAAACAAAGGTTCTAATGGGTCAGGAAATTTCTTTGTCTGATCTTCATAATAAAAAACATGCTTCCATGTAATTCTCTGTAAAATGAGTTATCTCAACAGCTTAGTTCAGAGGCTGGAGGCTTATGTTATAAAACTTCAGAAGACAATGGAAGAAGCACACTGACTGTTGTTGAAGTTCCAACAACATACAAAAAGAACAAATCATGGAGATGTGGGATGGGACCCTTTCTAGAACTAAGCAGCTATATATTAGGGAAAGAGCATGAATCAGGCCAACAACTCATCTGGTCCAGCATTCATGGTCTCCTAGAGGCAGCCAGGAAATTTGCACAGTCAGAATGCTTATCACCTTTTTCAAGAGTTACTCCCCAGCAGCTGGTATTTCAACTCTGCTACCTGTGATTTGAGAGACAGCAAACAGACACAAAATATAGTAGCTATTGATAGCCAAATTCTTTATGAATTTGTCTACTCCCCTTTTAAATCCCTTTTTTAATGTGACTAGAAATGACATGGGGCTTTACAGAAACCTCCACCTTTCCTCTCTCCTGATTGTCTCCACACAAGTAACTTATGAACTAATGGTCTGAAAAGAAGACAGTTAAATGCATATATTAGAGGTGTGTCCCTGACGTCTGTAGCAAATAATTGCCAGTTCTTTCCAGTTCTTGACCATGCAACTATAAATATTTATAAGCTAGCAGGGCTGTAGCTAATGGAAATAAAGAAGTAGAATGGGGTAGAGCTGGGTGGAGTAACCTGCAGTGCTAGGGCCATACATGAAATTTGCTTTTTGAAGGCTCCCCAGATCTCTTCTAGATGCATCATTACATTTTGCAGTAGGATTGCTGAATATTAGCAGTGTGGTTTCCTGCCATTTTGAGCCAGAAATCTTATAAAAACCTATAGTGTAAGGCTTAATATAAGCTTAACACTTTAAAAAAAAGAACTTCCCAAGTTGCTAATCAACCCCAAAACTTTACAAAATCCCAACCCTGTCCGCATGTCTGATGTAGCATAGGTTGCTCTGTGCCCATTGTTACCCTTCCTTACAAGATACCTCTGAGAAGCTTGCTGGTTTTGAGTCTGTAAAGAAGTGAGCTATGTTAGGTTAATGTAGAAACCAGATAATCAGATGAAAGGGATATGAGAGATTATAAGGTGAAAGATTTAGGATTAAGTCTAGGGAGAAGATGAAGCAGAGATGACAGCAGAGAGTGGAGCTGGATGGTGTTCATTTGGAGTATTCAGCATTGGAGCACTAAGAGGAAGATTGTTGGAAGATATTTTCAGGTTTTCAGTGACTTACTGTCTGGGAGAACCATCTGGTCTTTGAGGCACTGAAGAGACTGACCACTCAGTGGAATAAGTGTTGCAGTGGGAAACCAGAGGAGGAAATGGTACCCAGAGATGTCCCTGAGGGGTCAAGGGAGGGCAGATGAAGGAAGCAGTATTGCGTCATTGCAATGCGAGCTCCACCCATTTTATATGTACATCATGATATCGCAGAAGCATATGAAAGAGGAGTTTGCATCATGATGGTTCAGTGATGAAGGCATTGGATTTTCAGAAAAAGTGTTGGAATAACTGCCCAAAGACATTTTCTTCTTCTGCAGTAGGTATAAAAATATAAAGCTCATAATTACTGAGTCTGATTGTCTTTTATAGTCCTGTCTAGTAACATATGATTTACATTACTCTATATGTTGTTCAATCTTTGACCCACTGAGTAGAATTTCTGTATCAATATTTACATATTGAGCATTACATACATAAATATTTACAAATTTAGATCCTTTTCTTCCAAAATAGACTACGTACTGTATTTAGATAGTTAACTGATTGGTTTCTAAGGCTCCTTATTCACCAATGACTCTGGGTGGCTCAGAGAGAATTTTTTAAAAATCAAACAATCCAAAAATAACAACAACCAAACATCCAGTAAAAGTTTCCCATCCCTTATTTTTACCCTCATGATTACCTGTGAGGTGTAAGACTTAGGGTGACTGGTCTGAGATCACTCAGAAACCTTCAGATGTGGCCTTCCAGGAGCTGCAAAATGATAAAGAACCCTTCATTTGAAAAAAGGCTTGGGTATGTGAGATGAAAACATCTCAGCATCCTGAAAACCTGCACACTTGAAGTCGTTTCTAAGATTGTGATTTTCTCTGTAAGCCACATGCAACATGTAGGGAGGTTGTGGTTAAAGAGATTTCATCCTTTTCTCATTTTCTGTTTGGAGATCTCGTCCAATGTGTCATCCCCGTTCATTCTTTGTAATCTCTTCCAGCCATCTTCGTTCAACTCTCAAGTGCAAAAGACAACAAGGATATTGGCCTCAACCCAAACAGTCCTTGATTAATCGCATAGCCTCTTGGCTCAGTGATCGATGGCTATGTTAAAAAATGTTCCTGTTATCTAAATTGAGGCCTAAAATGCCCAGCAGTTTCTAAGCCAATCAGCCACCTCATATTTATAAACAACACTGGAAGACGGACTCCATGGTTTATAGTGAGAAGGGTCATCGCTCATTTTTATCCCTCATACCTGCTTTTAGTGATGCTATCCACAGATGCACATTTTAGGAAAGCTTAACAATTTGAGTGCTTTATATGCTTTTAAGACTTATTCTAAGGTACACATTTACACCAATGTATTGACACACGATTATCTGCTGAAAATGCAACTGTGTTCTAAATTCCAGCATAAAGCTTCATGGTGGATAAATGGGGAAAAAAACAAAGAGTCTTCTACTTGTTTAACAACTGCAGGCTGAAATGGTAGTTTTAGGTCATCTTGCTTTCTGTCACAATTTGGCTTGTCCTTTATTTCTTCCTACCTCCTACCATCTCTAGTTCCAATGGATGAAAATCAACTGCACTGGCTTCAGGCTGATACAGTGAATCTATGGATACGGTCAGCTGGCTTATGCCTTATCCATGCCCATCTTTGGAATGCCCTCTTTCCAGACAGAGGGCATCCCCTAACTGTCCTAACAGAGTTACAGCTGCAGAATTTCAATCAGCAGAAATGAAGGCCATGGAGCACATAAACCTCTTGCCACTGTCACTGTGCTACACAGCAACAGCTCTGCCATATTCCAACTCCGATTGGGTGGCTAATAATTATAATGCTTTGACTATTTATTTCATGCACTACAATTTTCATCATGATATAAGAGCAGGGACTCATGCCTTGAGAAATCTACACTTCAAAAAAAAAAAAAGAAGAAGAAGACAGAGAAGGCAACTAAGAGAAGAAACTAAGAAGTGGCAACTTCTGGTGGCATTTTGTATCATAATTGTAGAAGTCCTTGTACTTATATGTACAGGTTTGGCTAATACCATGTTTGCAACTTCAATTTTTCTAACACACTCTGTTGCCTGTTCTATGATTGAGGACCATCTCTTCTATCCAGTCACTCATTGCACGTTCAGAGTATCTCTCCTCCTGTGTCTGACACCGCATGAGATACAATGGGAAAATGGAAGACAATTATGTTTTGATTACTGAAGCGCAGTTGTGAAATAGTCTTACCAGGTTGCAGAAACAGGTCACTTTCCTAAACTTAGGCAGCTACTTGGCTGACTTGTTGCTTGATAACTCTTACTATACAGTTTGGATCCATTTTATTAAGACTTGTTAATCCTCTTTTAAAGGTAGAAAGATACTCCTGCACATTAAAAAAGTAAAATTAAAAGCTTGATCATATGTCCTTTATCTCTTTTTCCTTAGGACAGAATAAAATGCTTTCCTTATTGTTTTGAAATATCTGGCAGCATTGTTGTCCACAATCTTGTACATATTGTTCCAATGAAACCCTGGCTATACAATAGCTACATTGTTCATGTTTGTGGTGACTTTAAATTTATGTATTTTCCTTTTATAAATGTATATTTGTTATTGGATTGCTAAGAATTTCTTACATGTGCCTAAAAAGGACTTTCTATAAAGTATCTAAACAACGTGTACATATTCCAAGGAGAGAGCTAACAGGAGTGAAGCAGTGCAGTTTGGTGGGGAAGGGGGCATCCTTAATAAGGTTACTCTTAAGAGCTATTCCCCAAGTCCACTTTGAATAACTGCTGTCCCCATTGGATACTTCTTGCTGTGCCTCCAAAACAAGGCTGGCAAAGCTCATAGTGTACATGAGGATGGGCTGCAGTGGGTCCCATGGAGTTGTGGGGGGAATGGAGGGAAAGGGAAAGGACCAGAGATGGTGAGGGAGCCCAGTCTCCTGGGGCTCCCTGGCTGCTAGAGAAGAGAAAAACCTTGCTTCTTTTTTTCTCTCTAGGAAGCCACTTGATCTTCTGGAACAGAGATAATTGAACAAAATGGTTGAGGTGCCTTCCAAAAGGCCCAAAGGTTAAGGGTGTTACAGATCTCAGAAGGCCAGGTGTTCCAGAGCAATGGGGGCAGGCCCTTAGAAAGACCGTAGGTCCCCTCCCTGACAAGACACACAGGGCAAGCCTAGACCTGCTTGCAGGGATCCAGGAGCTAAGCCATATAACGCTTTACAGGAGATAACCAGCACTTTGAAGCAGACCCGAAGCACATTGGTAGTCACTGAAGCAACTGGAGCATTGAGGTTACGCTGCTAAAACTGCTATTTCCAGTGAGTGGATGGGCCACTGCATTTTGGACCATCTTCAAGGGCAACTCCATGTAGAGTGCATTGCAATAGTATAGCTGTGAGATAGTAACAACATGAGTCACTAAGTTAGTGACATGAGTTAGTAGGTAATTACTTGACTTTTGGAGAGGGTGGAAATGGAAAAAGGACAATTTAATTAAATTATATGAGAGGTTTTTGTAGGGGTGAAATAGGCATCTCAGTTAAAGAACAACATTCTTTAGACACCAATTAATAAATACTTTTCCTAATCAGTGCATAGTGATAGTACTATGCCACAATGGTATGATTCAGGTACAGTAAAAGGGTTTATGTTACTTTACACTGTTGTTGTTTAGTCGTAAAGTCGTGTCCGACTCTTCGTGACCCCATGAACCATATTGCGCCAGGCCTTCCTATCTTTCACTGCCTCCCTGAGTTTGCTCAATTTCATGCTCATTGCTTCAGTGATGCTATCTAGCCATCTCATCCTCTGCCGTCCTCTTCTCCTTTTGCCTTCCATCTTTCCCAGCATCAGGGTCTTTTCCAAAGAGTCCTCTCTTCGCATTAGGTGACCAAAGTATCTGAGCTTGAGCTTCATTATCAATCCTTCCAATGAGCAATCATACTTTACACTAGGTACTATCTAAGTGGTAACTATGATGTCCTTTCACAAAGATGGAGGTATAAAACACTAATACTGATTTTGCATGCAAGAGCTCTGCCTTCAAAATTCAGCTGAGAAAAACAAATAATATTTCTAAAAGTTTGATTATGCTCTCATGTAGTCTTAGTTCACCATTCATTAACTGTGGACTGCTTGAGTTTGTTGAAAGACAAAACGGTATGCTGCATATGTTCTCCAAGGTCCTAGTTTTCATTTTTATACAACTACTTCTGAGGAATCTGAAATCCTTAGAAGAACTTTGCAAGGTAGAGGCTAAAACAACCTCTTTATAAAGATTCAGGTTTCAAGTGATACTCTGTATGTAACCTAAATTATACCATCCACATAGAAAAGAGTAATAACTGCATCTGAAGGGAAAATTCAAATATCTGAAAAATTCCAAAAGGGAACATACACTTAAATGAGTTGGAATGCTACTGTATCTAAGTAGACTTTCCCAACCAGGGCACCTTTCAAATGTGCAGATTGCAAACCCCAGACTTCCACCAATAGCTATCCTGGTCAGCAAATTCTAAAGTCCATACATCTGGAGGGCCCCTAAATTATGTAAGATTGATCTAAACAACTTCCTTTTCCTGTACAATCCTGACTGAGATCTTATCAGAGATTTTTTTTTCAAGTGTCTGCTGCTTTCAGCAGATAAGTTATAATTAAAAGTGGGACCTTCTCTTCCTACTCTTAGTTCCAATGAATATACAATACATCTCCTGGCATTACTGTTATTATAAAGGTATCAAGTGAAAGCCACTTTAATATGCCAGAATTTTCTTTAAAGACAGCATAGCATCTTAGTGACCTCAATGTATTTTTTCAACTGACAACAGAATAAGTTATTTTAAATGATGGCTTGGTCTGTCCTAAGTCCTCTTTCCAACTGTGAAAAAGCAGGATGACCAAAATGCTTTAATATTATTAAATGCACAATCTTTAGAATTTAAAGCATGGAGCCAAGTAGGTAAAGAGAAGCCAAAAAGTCAAGGACCACAGTAAACTGCCCTACTCTGGCAGTCCATAACAGAGAAAGGATGATCACTATTCAGAGGACAGACAGATTTTATCTTATTTAATGTTACTTAGGCTGCAACACTAAATTCAGTGCTCCCCTGAACTTTAACTTGTATTTGTATTTTTCATGTCAGTGAATTCCCAAGGCAGCCTATTTACCAAAATACAATACAGTTTTATAGTATAAATAGAATAAATATAGAAACAGCACTGAATCATTAGCAGAGACCATGCAGCTCAGAACACTTCAATCTTACTATTGTTATTACTATTATTATCACTACTATTATCATTATTATCAATAATAGTGATTATTATCACTATTACAAGTAGTATTATTATATCTGGATGTTTAAGAAGTCTTCAGCTGGCTCTGAATTATATTAAGGTAGGTGCCAAAAGAACCTTTTTGGAGACAATATTCTACAACTCACTGATCAATGCCAGTAATCATATTGATTTGCACATGGGATGACTGCCTTTCTACGCAGCTTCCAAACCAGGAAAGGCTGAAAAAAATATCAAAAGAGGAATATTGACTTAAGTTTGGAAATGGACCGAAAGAAAGTATTGTTGATGCAGCACTGGCATACTATGATCACCATATTTTATCCCAGTTATAAAAATCTTTCAGCTACAACCTAGAGCAACTGCAGTTTCCAAACCAGCCATGGCTTCCTAGAACAAAGATGGTAGGCTATCTCTGTCCCAGTAAGATCACTGCTAGTTCCAAAAGATGCTGACACAGAGGCTATATATGTGCCTGTAGTGACAAACACAGATCAAAGGAAAGATGGCAATTTGGCCCTTATGGGGCAGGTGTGTCATCCTGCACAGCCTTAACAACATGGACACCTTGTGATACCGTCTGTCTTGTCTGGATTAATATCAGTTGATGGGAACTCAACCGGTGCCTTGTTATATCCAAACACTGTCTTAAAATACTGCTAGGCTTACCTGAAATGGTGGGGAGGAACAGAAAACTAAGAGAACTACTTACTATTCTCATACCTCTTTGCAGAATCTTTTTATATCCTGAGAGGGCATTTTTGCAGAGAACTGTTTGCCCCTTCTTAGGAGGCTTAGCTGCATGGTTTAAGAGTTTCTCCTCCTAGCCTGGAATGTGTGTAAAGAGCAGATACTGTGCTGTGACTCATGCACTGATTTGAACTTTGCAGAGTTTGCAAGTAAAATCGTGTTGACCCCACACACTGTATCAGCTTCTGGAACTTATTATCTGCTTTGTTAGGTTCCGATGGCTTTCTGATAAGAGTAATGCAATTAGACATCTTGGTAATTATAAATGGGTACTTTGCATGCCTCAGTAGGGGGTCACGTCTACACGCTAAAAATCCTACACATTTGTGTAAGCCAGTGCTATCCTGGAAAGAGTCTGCACTTGATGTGTGTGTTGACTTCCTTTTCAAGTTTTCCCATACTTGAGAGGTCCACACATTCATATTAGCTCAGTTGTGCTTACAGTGAGGAACAGATTGTCTTTAAAAAGTATCTGACTTTAAAAAAACAACATGAAAGCTATTTGCATAAATTAAAATATAGCAAACTTCCACAAAATCCTTGTTAGTAGTGAGTTGCTATGGACATCTTGCAATGAATTCTCTTAAGATAATAGGTACATTAAGCTCTCAACTGAATGTAAATCTGAGTACATGCATGACTCATTACACAAGTTTTACAGACTCTTTAGAACCGACTAAGAGTACTTGGATGAGGATGAAGCCACAGAGAAAACAGCTGGGAAGGAGACTGCATGGCTTCACCTTCACATGTTGGAATGCTCTGACCTGGAAACATTACCAAGATTTCCTGTACTGGCTTGAGACTGAGTTTCTGTACCATGCCCCTGAGGTTAGGCTGGCAGGAATTTTCTCCATGTAAGTCTGCCATGGTAAAATGTGAACAGAGTTGCATTACCTTCGCTTATATCTCCTCTGATACAATGGAGAGTTCATGCTGACCTAGCAGCAACATGTGAACAATGGCTACCACATTCTTTTTAGGGCCAGGGATATTTTTACCCAGCATCCTTTAGTGTGGTTGGCCACAACTTAGGCATCTGCACACATGTGTGAAGGGGTCAGTCTTTGACTGCACTGCCATGACTGCTGTCTTGACTCTTCCATCCTACGTCAACTGCAGATGCCGCTGGAATGGGGAATGGACACCTATTCATAAATATCATTTGTAATAATTCTTCTTTAAGCACTGAAAAGTGTTTCAATTCTGACAGCATACAGTACATCAAAAGCTGGGCCCTGCTGAGTTTTTCTTTGCATTTTATTTTATTTGGGAGGTCAGTTCCTGATATTGGTAATTTTGCACATATGGAAGAAAAATGGTGTGACATTGCCAGTCAGCAAGAAACCTGGAAAAAAAAAAGAGGTATTAAGATTCAACTGTGAGAAGTGACAATAGCAGACCAGTATTTCTTTTCTTTTTAATGTGATACATGGATCTGTAGGGAGCAAATCATTCTTGCTTTCAAAGAGCAATCTTTGTGTTACTGATATTCCCACAGCTACAACTCCAAAGGGCCTAGCTTTGAAAATTGACAGGCAATTTGCTAAGGGGACTTTTTCACATCAGGCACAGCATTTTAGGATCATGATTTAATGTGCATTCATCTTCATAAAATTATATATGGCTATGTAAGAGTGTCTCCATGTTTAAGTCATACTTCAAAGAGGACCCATGGAAGTCAATTATACTTACATAGGTCATACATGGTTTAAGTCCATTGGTTTTAATTGGTCTATTTCCAGACCAATATATTTTACAAATATCATTGCAATTTATAGACCCTTACAAACTATTAGTAGACAGGTTTGATCAAACATTTTGTAACTAATCTTTTATCTTTTCAAAAATTAAGTTTATTTGAATGTTCATATTACTGCAACCTCAATATATATGTGTCTTTTCAAAAAATATTGAAGGATGTATAAGATAACTTAGGGTACCATGCCAAGGCTATCTTTAATGCCAACAGCAAATATAGGTGCTGTTATGTTTTGGCAAGATAAGGGCCATGTTGTCAAAATAAGCCATAGAAAATTAAGATTTGCAGAAGTAAAAATATAATATTTAAGGGAAAAAACTAAGGTTTTTTTTTAAAAAACTATCCCACAAAAACACATAGTGCTGGTGATCCTAGAAATAAGATATAGCTGTCAGGCAATATGCATTTATGAGGCATTTTGCTTTTAAAGAACATGAATATACTGTAACTATGTTGTAGTTAAGCATCATGATTAGGAGTTTCAACACTGATTTCCAATTCCCAGTGAGGTGGCAGGATACAAATGGAAAATTATTTGTAACTTCATTCTGACATTCTGATCTTTATACTACATTTTTGGGTTATGTAGTCCTAACTAGTAACCAAGTAGTGAACCTCTTCTCTGGAAGTGTTTTTTTTAGCTAGAGGCTTTGCAGTGATAAGTCTTGGAAGCAAATATGAGAAGGAGTCTTTGTTATATCCTATATTTTGTATGAAACTTGTATTTTGTGAAGTTTTACATTTTAAATGTAACTCTCTGTAACTTTCCTTTCTGCTGATGCTGAGTGCTCTTATCTCCCTCCCTCCTCAGATAGCAATGCTCTAGACAGCAAGGCCGAAACGTACCCAAAACAAGGTGTGACTGGTGAAAACAAGGACTTGTGGTTTAGCTACAAGCAATTGACCAAATTTGGAGTACGGAAGACTTGGGGAAGGCACTGAGGGGGGGATTGGGGAGAAACAGCTCTTGTAATGATAAAAAGGCTTGCTGAACTCCTTTTCGGGGTTCAGTTCTTTGCAGGGACCTGCGAGTCCTAACTGAACCTTTGCGCAAATAAAGCTTCTCCCTGAATGACCCAGTGAGAGTCTCGTCATCTATAAATGTTGCGTTGCTCCCACCCGTAACACCATCTTACTTTTGTTGGAGGTCAAAATCCAACGGCCCCCACTCTTTAGCATCTCCTGACCTACTGAACACAAGCAGGGACTAGAAGGTAGTTACAGCATTAAGAACTTACTCTGTATCCTCTCTTTATTACTCTGCCTGCTCTTTATTAGATTCTAATCGGAGTCCATTTCCTTCTCCCTTCCTTTCCCAGAACATGTACTTTTTTTACTCTGTCCTCCTGGTAGGAGGTAGTTATTTAGGTGTTAGGCTTGCCTATTCCTATAATATATTTCCTGTGAATAAATCTCCTCTGTTATACTTCTAAAACTTGCATCGTTAATCCAATTTCGAGTCTCAGGAACACTCCCACACAAGCACCCCGGATGCCTCAACCTCCAACCATCTTATCCTAGGAGCACCTTTGCAGAGCAGATTCAACGTGTCTCTTGTTTTGATTGGACTCTCCGCAATCAGTTCACTAATGAACATGTAACTTTCTTCAAGGGATGGGATTTGTAACCACCTGCAGTGTTCTAAATGAGGTTTACAACATTTAGAAACAGAGCAGAATAATCACCTTATTCATTTTATGTTTGACATCCTTGTTAAATATGACCGAGTCTCTGGCATTCCCCTAACTTGGCCACATAACTGCACTGGTGGTTCCCCTTCAGACCAAAGCCCTTGTCAATCCATACAGCTTTCTGAAGGCCTCCCACTCCCATGCTATTTTTGTCTGAGGATTTGTAGCATCTCACAGACCTCGAACTGTGGAAGGCCTTGCAATGGTTTGGCAAGGACATTTAAGATCCCTGCTGTGCCTTCCAAAGATGTACAATTTACTCCTTGTCTATTTGCTTACTATTTTATTGCAGATAAAAAAGAATATAAGCAATCTGTTTTCTCTTCTATGCCAGCAAATCTGTATAAGCAAGTTTTACATGGCCATATCTGAGCTTTGGCTTTCAGACTCAGCTTTTGGGGTTCCTTCTCAGGACAGAAATGTATGCTTCAGTCCCTACAAGCTGTCCACCAAGCAGGCTGATAGGGTTGCTTAAAAAAAGGACTATGTTTCCACTTGGAGCTTTGGCATAGCAGTGCCACTCCCATTATAGTCCCAATGCTGGCAGCATTCCAGCTGCCAAGCCTTTTTACTTCTTTTTAAGCTTAACTGATTAAAATCTCAAATTGCAAAGTTTCTCTTTTAGTGATATAAGATTCTTGAGCTCTGAGGGACTGGAGGAAGGAAGTTTTCCTACTTCTGGGAACATCTGAATTGTTCTTGTCAGAAGCCACCAATACCTGTCTGCCGCCCAGTTGCATGCCTCTCCTGCCATGTGATACAAAGTTGCTGGAATGCCACTGTGTGTCCCCACTGGGTGCCAAGCTTCTAAAATCTAGACCAGTTTTCTTTTGCTCTTGCTACAAACAAATGTGGTGAGGTACGGATAGGGGTTGGAGGACATGGGCCAAGGATTGAGCTGTATGTCTTCTTATTGGTCAATGAGAGGGAGGTCAGATTAGCTGTGCCCACTTGTGCAATAGCTGCAGGGCATAAAATTTGTGGGGGGCATTGTGAGAATTACTCTAAGGCAGTGTTTCTCAACGTTCTCAACTTTAAGATGTGTGGACTTTAACTCCCAGGATTCTGGGAGTTGAAGTCCACACATCTTAAAGTTGAGAACGTTGAGAAACACTGTAAAGGGTTCAGGAAAAGTTTGGGGAATATCATGCTGGCCATTTGGAATGCACAATGTTCAGATATATTTTTTCTGATATTTTTGCGCAAGGGGAGGGGGACTGGAAAAAAAAAAAACCAGAAGAAAATAACAAATACAAAATTGAAAAGAAATGCAACCTAAAGCAAAACCAAGAGCAAACTTAGAAAAGGGCAAGCAATCTTGAAAATTTGTAATCTTGAAAAGAGATAGAAACATTTAAAATATCTGTATTCAATACCTATGTCCAAAATAACAATAGAACACATTAAAGTTCTCTATCTATAATGAAAAACTTTATTAATATGGCTCTTAATGATGATTGGATTTGCCTTTAATTGTAGATTTTTTAAAAATAACATTTTTGTTGTTGGATTAGTATTTTAGTCAATGCAATTCCCCTCATGATTAAATGCTACTGCTCCATTGATCCATTCAAAGATATATTTTGGATGTTCCAGTCTTTTGAAATGATAAGCCTAACAGCTAACAATATGAATTAATCATATATAACAATTTCTTATGCTGGATCAATGAATATGCATTAGGAAATACAACAAGCCAGCTGCAGGTTTTATTATGAAAGACTATTGTGCGATTTTTCCCAGTTTCTTCAAAAAATGTTTAAGTGTCCAGATCCAAAGAAGCAATAGTTCCATTTTGTTGGTTGGGCCACTTCTAAAGTACTGGGTCCAGCTCTAGGCCCCACAGTATTGGAGCACGTCTAGAAAAGAACAACTAAAATATAGAAAGGTTTTGGAACTTAGGTCCTGTAGGGGAGGGTGGAAAGAATTGGATGCATTTAGCCTCAAGAAGAGAAGAATAAGGGAAGAGATTATACTTGTTTCCACATATTGTCACGCAGAAAAGGGAGCTAAATTGTTCTCTGTAGATCCAGAGGATAGGATTTAAATCCAGAATGGAGAACCAAACAGATGGGGCTGCAAGAAATTTCTCCAGCCTTAGGTATAGCATGGAGCTTCTCCAAATGTTAGTGACAAGTAGAAATGTTTAATATAGTAGTAGAATAAAATTATTAGTGTTATTAATAATTCATTAATCAAATTTAATCATATCAAATGCATATTTTGCTCTGGCCCTACTCAGTTGTGGAAATGTGGCTTCTTCTTTTTTTGGCCAAGGGTGGCCATAAGCCCTAAAATGTAGCATGGTTTCAGTGGAAATTGCAGGAAAGCAGATTTGTATTACTTAATATTGGAAGAAATGTTCTAATAGTCAAACATGAGAGTCAGTGTGGTGTAGTGGTGGTAATGTTAAACTAGCCCTGGGGTATCCAGGTTCAAGTCCGCCCTCAGCCACAGAAGCTCACTTGATGACTTTTGGCCAGTTACTCCCTCTCAGCCCAACTTACCTCACCAAAACAGGAGGAACGAGCACTACATATAATGCCCTGAGCTCTTGAATGAAATATGAGTTATAAATCCAATAAGCAAATAAATAAATCAACAAAGGAAGTTGTACACCCTCCTCTAATGATGATATTTAAACAGAACTGTAACAGAAGCTGTTGTTGCAGCTATCACTTGAAGTCCTTAACTGAGTAGGAGCTTGTAAAAGATGGCCGCTATACCTTTCCAATTTTATAATTAAGCTGCACATTTGATAGTTACTGTTAATTTAGTACTTACTTAGTACACTTAGCAAATATGCTAAGCTAGCTATCACATGTCTTCTTCTGGTAAATACATTGCATATGAACTTTGTTCATGCCGCATGCTAACAATTATATCCCTAGGTAATGTATAGGAGCAATATATTGCTGGATACAATATATTATTGTTATTCATTTGAAGAACATAAAATTTATCAAATATAGAACAGTGCTTTTTAAAGTGTGTCCCTCACTCATTTTTCACAAGAATTATCTAACTTTCATCGAAATAAAAATGGAAAAAGCCTTCCTGTGCCTGATCCCCACCTCACCCCCGCTTCCCTATACATTCAATTTTCTGGGATTCTCATATTTAGCTCAGTTCCTTTTGTGCTGGCCACGTTCCTAGGCCTAACTCCATTCATCAAGTTATGTTTTACTTTGCACTGGCAACCCTGTCCAGTCTCTGCTTCATGATATCACCTGGCTGGAAGAACCTTACAAGGCTCATCAATAATGGTGATGCTGACAGCCACAGATCTCTTATTCAGATCCAATTATTGTTAGGTGTATCAGCAATCTCACTTTCTCCATTCTGTAGTATGCACTGGTTGTTCCACCTCTGACTTATGTTTGGGGCTGCTAATACCAATCCAAAAAATAGAGAGAAGAGCTGTTTGGCTTGGAACTGAATCTCAAAGTGAGCTTCAAATTTAGACACTTGCAATTTTCTCTTTGCTAAAAAAAATATTTACATACTCTCTCTCACTCTCAGTCCCTCTCTCTCCATGCACTATCTTTCTCAATTTTTTATGATTAGGAGGTTCAAAAACTCTGGGAGCCTAGGAGTCTCTGGATTGCTGAGAGTAATTCCTCAGTTAATCTTTCCCAAGGATTTTGGAAAAGTAGGCTCCCATTGCATCAGAGATCATTGTGGTTGATATTGTCAGGAGCAGAATAGGATATGAACTGGTGAGCTCAGAATGAAACCTTTAAAAGAAGAGAATAATACCTTTTCAATCACAACGCTAAATTGGGATGTGGGGCCAATTTACTCTACTGTTCATTCTGAGATAGATTTCTAGTAGCAATCTAAGGATTGTTAGAAACATACAGCATTATATCATTTTTTAAATAATTGCCAATGGGTTAATCAGAAACACTGTTTACTTAAGAATCAGGCTAAATCAGGCTAAATCTAATTTATTAAGCAACTTAGCATTTTGAACCCAAAGTTAATTCATCTCTATTTTGCTCTTGTGACCCTGTTAGTTGAATATGCATATATTTGTCAGATCAAACATATTAATCCATCCCATTTCAAAGTGTAAGTGTGGATAAGGAGGCATTTTAAAATATGTTGAAAGATAAAAATATTTTAGAAAAGTGGTTAAAGAAAATCAAAGAAATCCTCCCTCAATGCTGGTCTCAAAAACATAATCAGTTTGAATTTATTTATTTATTTATTTGTCAAATTTATATGGCTGCCCATCTCACCCAAAGTGACTCTGGGTGGCATACAATAAAACCAAGGATTAAAACATTTTGCAAACCCATTAAAACAATGAACATGGATGAAACAAGACCATGAGAGGGAAAATGGTTACATACAGCATAACCAGCATGCAGGCTCCCTATTACCAGGGGATCCCCAGGCTTGCTGAAAAACACCATGTTTTGAAAGCTTTCCAAAAGGCCATAAGGGTTTGGGCTAACCTCACCTCAGGAGAGATGATGTTCCAGAGGGTGGTGCCATGGCAAAAAAAGGCTCACCTCCTAGGTCCCGTCAGATGGAACTCTTTCACAGATGGGGCCCACAGCATAACTCTCCTGCCCGACCTGATGGGATGGGTAGATGTAATATGGGTAGTCCTCCATTAACAACCACTCGTTCAGCGACCATTGGAAGTTATGACAGCACTGAATGAGTGATGGTTACAACTGGTCCTCAAAGTTCCGCCAGTCCCAGCACTCTTGTGGTCACATGATTACGATTTGCAACCTTCTCTGCTGGCTTCCCACGAGCAAAGTCAATGGGGAAGCTGGCAGGGAAGGTTGCAAGTTGTTCAGGTAAGGCTCCCCCACCTGCACACCCTCCCCCAGCCCCTCTGCACTCATACCGCACCTCCCTGGTCACTCACACACCCTCCCCAGCCGCTCACGCACCCTTGTGCACCCTCTCCAAGCCCCGCCGCACTTGTGCCGCATCTCCCCAACCATTCGCACACCCTCCCTGGCCACTCACACCCTCCCCCACCTGGTAGCAGCCACCCCAAGCCCCACTGTACTCATGGTGGGGCTTGGGGTGCACCTCCCTGGCCACCTGCACACCCGCTCACTTCCTCTCCCATCCAGCAGCAGCCACTTACCTGCCTGCTGATCTGCTTGCAAGCTGCCTGGGACTTGCAACTTCCTTCCAGCTTACCCACTGACTTTGGTTGTTGGAAGCTAGCAGAAAGTTGCAAGATGGTGCTCACTTAACAACCCACAAGCCTTGCTTCACGATGGCAATGGGGACTGCAGGGACTGCTGTCACTAAGCGATGCAGTCATGTGATATCATGCTTTACAACCTCATTGCTTAGTGATGGAAATTCTAGTCCCAATTGCTGTCATAACTCAAGGACTACCTGTAGGGAAGAGGCGGGCCCTCAGATAACTGGAGTAAAAATATCTGATGGATTTCCAAAAGAAGTTATGATAATATAGTGATTATTGCTCTAATATAGTATGGATAAGATAAATCTGTTGATATTCATATTGCAGAAGTGATAAGTTTAATTTTGCTATTGTTATCACTTCAAAGTGATTTGGTATGTACCCATCTAGAAATGGAATAGTGTTGTTTGCATGTTTTCTAAAGAGGAAGAAAACTCTGAACTGATGATGGCCTACCCCAAAAGGAAGAGTACACAGAGAGAAAGAATGACCAACACAGACAAAAATCCTACGTGACATCTTGCTTCCCAACCTTGTCAGGCTAGGGCTGTGGACTCCAGCTGATACCAGTCTTGGAAGTTTCCTCTTCTCAATGAAAGTGTGTATGTGTCACAATTGTGTTTACATGTATAAAAGCCACAGTCCAAAAAAGGCAGGGTCTGAAAAGAAAAGGTATCAAATGAATGGCTATTGTTTCAAATTAATTGTCTATAAAAAGGTTATCTGAGGAGCCATCTCGCCCCTGTTATACCTACCTGCCCCACTTGGTCCAGCAGAAGGGGCATGTTGCAGACCCCACCAGTCAAGGAATTCTGGCTGGCGGGGTCTAGGAAGAGGGCCTTTTCTGCTGTGGCCCCTGCCCTGTGGAGCAGCTTACCACCTGAGGTCCACCCCCACTCTCCTGGCCTTCTGAAAAGGTGTAAAAACAGGGCTATGCCGGATGGCCTGGGGGTCTGATAGGGGCTCACATTGTTGGAATTGGCTGGTGGGATGATCGATACTGCTCCCCCATCATCTTGTATATAGGCTTTTTATATAGAATTGCTACTAGTTATTTTAATGTGGATATTTATATTTTTATTGTTTTTATTGTTTCCAATTTTAATTGTAAGCCACCCAGAGTCACCCTCTGGGCAAAATGGGTGGCATATAAATTTAATTAATAAATAAATAAATACAAGGGAACCAATTTGTCAAATTACCATAATTGATTTCCCCATCTGCACAGGCCATTCTCTTTCACACACAGACAACTCTCCCACATATAAACACACACACATACACCCAACAAGTTTCGCTCCCTTCTTCCAATAGAAACAGCAAAGAAGGAGAAGGAAGAGGAAGGGAAAAAGCAGGATAGAGACAGTGAAGGGGTAGCCACCCTGGGAAGGGATGGAATCAGAAAGAAAAGGAGGAAGAAAACTGGACAAGGAAATGAAGGGAGGGAGGGAGGGAGGGAGGGAGGGAGGGAGGGAGACCTGTTTAAACATTACAAAAGGGGCTAAACTCACCTAATAAACAACTACTCCCAACCTTCAGCTAATCTCTAGGCTAATCTTCAAAGGCCTCCATGCTTTTCAGCAGCACTGTCTGCAGTCATCTGCAGCTCTTGTTCATTCAATGAGCTCATTCAGGTCTTTGCTTTCAACAGCTTCTTCTTCTGAAGACTTGTTCACTTAGTAGGTTTTTTTTAAGTAATGTAATATAAATGTAAAGTAATTACTTAATGGAAATGGCCACAACACAGCAACTACATTGATTCATAGGATCAAGAAGCCAAGATATTTACTTTCAAACATTGTTATTGTTATGCTTATCACTAGAAGGTAACAGGGTCATAAAATATAAGGAATATATTATAGAAAATATGAACAAAGAAAACCTGTTTTTTGGCCTGAGGAACTCATTCATGGGCCATGTGCAGGAGGGGGGCGAGAGCAAGCAAATAACAGAAATATGTTATGACATCATCATACAAGCGCTATGACTTTGGGGCTCAAGGACATAACTACAACATTTATGTGATGAAATCACCACACGTTTCCTCAGTTTAGTGCCACAGTGGTTCGCTGCAGATGCCACTGAGCTTACTGACTAAATTTCAACAAGGGGAGAAAAGGGGACAACTGGAGAAGATGTTGCAATGCAGTTCATAGAAACGTTGGGTTATTTACAGTGCAGAATGAAAGTAACCCAGTTTCAGAGTAAAAGGAAGAGCTGGAGGAAACGTACAGTAGGAGTGTGCAAGAATATTTCCCCATTTCATAATTCTGTTTTCTTCAGTACACTTCATGTTATCTTTATTATTCATTACATTCATATTTTTGTTATCCATATTCAGAGGGAATAAAAAAGTCAAGATGGTGGTCATGACCATATGATTAGAGCCCTCAGCTTATGATCATTCTTGCGTATGTGTGCATCTGCTTGTACCGGCACATACTGAACAACAGTTCTGTACGTTATTATTCTGTTGTTGTTATTACCCGCAGCACGAGAAGAGGTGTTCTGTAACCCCTGAGCTCTTGAGTCATCTATTGATCTGTCAAAATCCCAGTTTAAAATGATATTCCTCTGCCACCCCCAGTCATAGTTTTCAGGGTGAAGAGTTTTTTGGCAATGAAGAAACCATTTGAAAATGTTCTAAGCCAAGCAAGCTCTTTTTTTTTTTTTTTAGTGTCCCCAGCTACCTCTCTCTCAATTCATTCAGTGTGAATGGCAGATTCCTCCAGCGAGTCGAGTTTCACATCACCATAGAAACAAACGAAGAGGCAGTTTCATTAATCATTTAAAGCACAAGAAGTCTAGGTCAGTCTGATTGCTGCATATTGAGTATCATCCTAGCGCCACATGGGACTCCGTTGATTTGAATTAAAAAAGATTAAGCTGGCCCCGTGACGCCCAGCCCCATCAGTTTAAGTTCTCATGTAACAGTGGTCTCCGGAGCCACATGGATTAGGAGACTGGAGTTATGCACTTATTTTTCAGGACTCAGTGAAACATTAGAAGGGTGCAGGTGTCTGTGGGGGTGGGGAGGGAGGAAAAAGATCACATCTAGTTTTTTAGATTTGTTGCTCCTTCTTTTGAAACTGGAAACAATAAGTCAATTTTATTTCACCATTGACAGTTACCACTCTTTCTGGTCATGAAATGGAACATTAGTTAGCCAATGCTTACAACTTGGCATGATTTCTTTGCAATAAATTGACAGGAAGGCAACCAGAAAGTTGCAGGCTTGTGTGGATACTGACAATTTTGCGTGAGGGTGTAGAGTATGTGTCATTTCTGCTTTGTGAGGGTATAAAGCATACATGACATCAATACTGTTGGTGTTTGAATTTTACTTGAAATAAGATTTATGGACCCCAGGAAATTGACTTACAGGTAGCAACAAATCACTGTGACTGTGAACTTGTTGCATATGTTTACCTCCAAATGAACATCCCTATCCTCAAACTACTCACCTTATTTATTGGTCTCTCCAGTACTTCAAAGAGCCTCAATAACTTTGTCCAGGCTGTTTGATTGCCTCATTGAACTAAAACAAAGCTGCAGGCACAAAATATATTCAGAACTCTTTCTCCTGTAGGGTTTATGGATCCCTTGGTACTGGACAAACTGCTGATCTGAAGCTTATTATAGCCTGATTTCCTACAGTATTATACATTAGATCACCATTATTTTCAATTCCAAGAGTTTATACTGGGGTGGAAGACTCTAGGGCAGTGTTTTTCAAACTTGGCAACTTTAAGATGCATGGACTTGAACTCCCAGAATGTGTAGACTTCAACTCCTAGAATTCTGGGAGTTGAAGTCCATGCATCTTAAAGTTGCCAAGTTTGAAAAACACTGCTTTAGGGTAAAGAAAAGGACATGATCCAGCCTAAATTCAAGCAAAAAATTGCAGCAGGACAGGTGACAATATGTCCTTTTTCTCCCACTGAAAAATGCCTCGCTCTAGCCTAGCACTCACTGAAGAAGCACTATTGCTGTCCTTGAATGAGCAGGAAACCATACCCAGTTGACATTTGCAGTACCCATGATCATTCCCTCTTCTGACTATATTGCAGGTCACTGCTGTCACCTGACTCACCTCCATGGTGAGCTGCCTTTGGACAATTTTGAAATAAGGGGGACCCACTGCTTTGCACAGGTACAGGTGAAACTCGAAAAATTAGAATATCGTGCAAATGTTCATTTATGTCAGTATGGCAACTCAGAAGGTGAAACCAATGTATGAGATAGACGCATTACATGCAAAGCGAGATATGTCAAGCCTTACTTTGGTATAATTGTGATGATTATGGCGTACAGCTTATGAAAACCCCAAATTCACAATCTCAGAAAATTAGAATATTACATGACATCAATAACACAAGGATTGGAAAAAGAACAATATTGGACCTCTGCAAAGTACAAGCGTGCATATGTACTCAGTACTTGGTTTGGGCCCCTTTTGCAGCAATGACTGCCGCAATACGGTGTGGCATGGATGCTATCAGCCTGTGGCACTGCTGAGGTGTTATGGAAGACCAGGATGCTTCAATAGCGGCCTTCAGCTCTGCTGCATTGTTCGGTCTCATGTCCCTCATCTTTCTCTTGGCAATGCCCCATAGATTCTCTATGGGGTTCAGGTCAGGCGAGTTTGCTGGCCAATCAAGCACAGTAATCCCATGGTCATTGAACCAGGTTTTGGTACTTTTGGCAGTGTGGGCAGGTGCCAAGTCCTGCTGGAAAATGAAGTCAGCATCCCCATAAAGCTCATCTGCGGAAGGAAGCATGAAGTGCTCCAAAATCTCCTGGTAGACGGCTGCGTTGACCCTGGACTTAATGAAGCACAGTGGACCAACACCGGCAGATGACATGGCTCCCCAAATCAACACAGACTGTGGAAACTTCACACTGGACTTCAAGCATCGTGCATTGTGTGCCTCTCCATTCTTCCTCCAGACTCTGGGTCCTTGGTTCCCAAATGAAATGCAAAAGTTGCTCTCATCAGAAAAGAGGACTTTGGACCACTGGGCAACAGACCAGTTCTTTTTTTCTGTAGCCCAGGTAAGACGCTTCTGACGTTGTTTGTTGTTCAGGAGCGGCTTGACAAGAGGAATACGACCTTTGAAGCCCATGTCCAGGATCCGTCAGTGTGTGGTGGCTCTTGATGCACTAACTCCAGCCTCAGTCCACTCCTTGTGAAAATCCCCAACACTTTTGAATGGCCTTTTCCTGACAATCCTCTCCAGGCTGCGGTCATCCCTGCTGCTTGTGCATCTTTTTCTACCACACTTTTCCCTTCCACATAACCTTCTATTGATGTGCTTTGATACAGCTCTTTGGGAACATTCAACTTCTTTTGCAATTACCTTTTGGGGCTTTCCCTCCTTATGGAGGGTGTCAATGATGGTTTTCTGCACAACTGTCAGGTCAGCAGTCTTTCCCATGCTTGTGATTCCTACTGAAGCAGCCTGAGAGACCATTGAAAGGCTCAGGAACCCTTTGCAGGTGTTATGGATTCATTAGCTGATTAGAGGGGGACACTTTGAGCCTAGAATATTGAACCTTTTCACACTATTCTAATTTTCTGAGATTGTGAATTTGGGGTTTTCATAAGCTGTACGCCATAATCATCACAATTATACCAAAGTCAGGCTTGACATATCTCGTTTTGCATGTAATGCGTCTATCTCATATATTGGTTTCACCTTTTGAGTTGCCATACTGACATAAATGAACATTTGCACGATATTCTAATTTTTCGAGTTTCACCTGTACTTTACTGAGGTTGGTGTCTTACTTAGCATATCAGTAGATGAAAAAAATACTAAGCAATAGGTAAAGAATTAGTAATAATCATGACAGCAATTATTGTGAGTGATTGAACTATTTTACAAGTTCATTAATGCTATTACTTTATGCAGTACAATCAAGGATGTCCAGGGGGTGGGGCATACATAAAAATGGGGAAGGGCTTTGATTGATGGTTTTGGCTGCCATTTTGACTTTTTTTCTTTTACCACCCCAACCCCCATGAACACTCCTGACTACCATAATTTCCAAGTTGTGTTGTGCATGTAATGAAGAAGAATAAATACTGAGAACCTAGGAAGAAAAAAAGACTGCACTCACACCCATTGAACCAAAGATGTGCATGGTATTAGGTACCTTAAAACCTAACAGACTTATTCTGGCATACAATAAAGGTTTGTGTTTTTGTGATTGAAATCCATGACAACGGATGCCAAGATAAATATGTTAAGGGAGTCCAGTTTCTGCTCGAGAACTGAAAAATAGTTTTTTGTCATTGCAAGCACTGGCAGAATAGGAACATTCTCAGTTTTTTGTGGATTCCATTGCTTCTGTAAGAAAATAACAGTTACGCTACTGGAAAAGTTTCTATTTTTATTAATGCCCCACTCTATTGTACATTTAGTTGTTTTATGGATTTAAATATGTGGGACCAGAAAGTTTTTTAACTTAATGTTGCTATTAAAGCTTTAAAACGATTTTTGACTTAAAGTACATTGTTTTTACTTGGCTCCTACTCTGGGACTGTTTTTCCCAAAACAATGTGGAATATCCAGGTTGGAAATCGTATAACATAAGTCATAAAATTAGAAGGAGCAAAACCTGTTCCTTGCATTCTCCACTGTTGGACTCTCCCAGGGAATGAGTACCTCTCAAATCAGTGAAATCCCTAAATAGAAGTAAACAGCTTTTTTTAGGCCAAAGACATCTTCAAGTATGTTGTGGTGGTTAAGGAGTTGGACTGCAACAGGGGAGGAATGAACATGCCAGGACATGCTCCAAAATGTGGATGGAACCAGAACTAACATTTAAATAATATTAATATGATTATTCCTCATGTATTCAGTTATAATCTTCTGTCTCATTAAAAGGCACCAAGGAGCACATCCAAATTGTTAAGGAGTCAGCTGCGGCCTGGGGCTAGAGGTTGTGCTCCCCTGTTTTTAAGTGAGCCCCTTGGCTTCTTTTCATACCATGTTGGTCATTGATGAGGCCAGCACAAAAAATCAGTGAAGCTCCCCCCGCTTTATCAGCCTACTGATGCCGTACAACGTAAAGGGAACCAGAGTCTTTAATAATGCTACAAAATGCCGGGAAATAGACAGCTTGTTCTGCTGGCTTTCTCTTCTGCCATTTTACTTCCACCTCATTCTGCTGCATTCAAATGAAAATAAGTTGGGCTCTGTGAATAAGGTCTTCTACTTCTTTGGTGTGATCAGAAAGAGAGGTTTTGATATATTTCTCCCATATCTTTCATCTCTGCCTTTGTTACCAGACGATGATGGTAGCAATGAAAGTAGAATAATTCTTCTCAGAGTTCTGTTGTCCATGTTGAGAAGAAAGGATTGTAATACCCCGTTGCAAGGGTGTCTGCAGGGCAGTCAAAAAGTCAAGATGGCTACCACAAACTTGCAATCAAAACCCCACTCCTTTTTACATGCATTGTAGCATAAGCTTCAATCATATCATTGTGGATGCTTTTCTGAACCCACATATGTGGACACCCTTGCCCCTGTAACTGGTTTTTGCTATCAGGTAAGTGGATGGGCACAGCCACAATGTTACTGGGCCTTCAGACCTTACTTCACCCCATTCCAGCTATGACCCCTCTTAAAAACTGAAGATGTCAGCAAAGTTCATATGGCTTCGGTTAGAAATGAGTTCGGGTGACTTATGTCATTTGCCTCAACTATGATCCCTTAAGGGACATGGTGGCGCAGCGGCTTAATGACGCTGGAAGTTGCCAGCCAGAAATGGTAGACACTTCAGCAGTTCAAGCCCAAGCTCCGTGCAGTAGGGTGAGCTCCTGTCTTGTACTCTTAGCTCCTACCCACCTAGCAGCTCAAAAGCGTAAGCGAGTTGATAAATAGGTACTCTCACCCTGGTGGGAGGAAAAACGCTGGTGGCGCCTTGCACGGGAAAACGGGAACTGGTTGCTGGTTGCTGCACGCAACACAATGGAAGAGACTTGATTTCCTGCGACTGCCAGCTGGGCTCTGCCCTAGGAAGGAGGCAATGATAAACCACTTCTGAAAAAACCTTGCCAGGAAAACTGCAGGGACTCATCCAGGCAGTCTCCATAGAATCGGTCACGATTGAAAGTGGATTTTTTTTAAAAAATGATCCCTTGGATTCTTCTCTGGTTCTTCATACCAAGTGATCTTTCAGCTGCAATAATATCTGACAGTGCATCCTGTGTAGATCCTTGTGACCTGAAGAAATCCTTTCTTCCAGAGAAGAGAATATATGTAGTTCAGGGTTGAACTATGGGGTCCTTGGTGCTCTCTGAGCTTGGTTGTTTGCTTGCAGACCTTTCATTACAGCACTGATGATGTTGCCTAGTCAGGTAATGAAAAGTCTGCAATCAAACAACCAAGCTCAAAGAGCACTAAGGACTCCACAAATCCTTTCTTGCTACAAAGAAATTTGTAGGAACGAAAGAAAAACCTATTCTATATTGCTTTATTATAACCTCAGAGCTACAATGGGACCATAAGAGAAAGAAAGAAAGAAAAAAATAGAAAGGGCCTGTGTTAATGTCAAAGGAGATAATTTGGAAAGGGGGCTGAAGACATCTGTAGAAACAAAGGAAAGGGTCAGGGAATAGTGAGGAGGGACCAATCCCCAAAAGGGAAAGGAAGGCACTGGTAGACTGGTCCATACAGGAGCCAGCCAGTGAGGCTTGTTTTCCCTGCCTGGATGGGAAGGACAAGAAGCAGGGGAATGACCAATGAGATGACTATAGCACAGACTGAGTACCAGCCCAGTCCCACTGCTAACCCCCCACAGTCTGGACTGAAATTTCTGTAGTTGCTCTGCTCCTGTTTTGCAGGAAATTTATTAAGATTGCATCTTCATTCATTCTGAAATTGGAAAGGACCATCAGGCCCTTTTAAAGAAAACTCTGTAGACTGAGCTGCACCACAGATTCCATAGGGGAGTCTATTAGTCTTGATAACTGTTGAATAAGAAACAAAATATGATATCAAAGGCACTGCTGGATCATTCAGACTGAGACCAAATCCCTCCTGTTTGACTTAGGCCTCTGTTAAGTTCTTGCTAATGTGTCCTTGTACGTTTTGATTTCATTGATGAGAATGCTTTAGGCAACTGTCAGAAAATATACTGAATGAGATGAAAATGAAAGGTTCTGACTATGTTCTTACTCCTAATAAACCACCAAGAGACTTCCCCTAGAAGGGGTAGGGGTGTATTTGTGGGGATTTAACCCTGCTAGCCTAATAATGCAACCTTCAAAACCTCAAATTCTCCATGGTCCTACTTTTCTGTTATTATCATGAAAACACAATTTGAAACTAAATGCCCCTTCCCCCAACCCAAGAACTCAGAAGGTTATTTTTCCATGACAAATGTGTTAACTGTTCCTGTACAATGACTGGCTATTATTTGAAAATGAGAGTAATAGCTGATCACTGTAACAGCCCATCTTGCATTGGCCTAGTTTGTTTTGATTGAAAGTTGTATGAGGGTTGGATAAACTCAAGAGGACTGTAGTTTGCTCAGACAACTTGTGATAATAAATCAGTTCAAGATGTTCAGGATGTTATTCCATGTTCCCTAAAAATGTATGCTCTGGAAGACAGGCACTTTCATTTCTTTCCTCACATTTCTCTCCTACACAATCTGCCTTTCAGCTTGAAAGACAGTCCACATAGAAGGTCTCTGGGGCATGGAGATTTAGTACCAAGGGATCCATTGTCCCTGTCACCACCTACTCTGCTTTGGAGCCCCACGATGGGCACCTATTCTCTACTACCCAGTTGCCAACTGTCTTTTGATGACATTGCTGGAGCTAATAGCATTGCATTCACCCCAACCTCTGGAAGATTCACAATTCAGAAAAAGATTGCTTTGATGAAGAGAAAGCCACGCTGTTTCTCCCCTGCCTCCCAACATTTCACATCATGGTTGCTGCTTTGTACTGGCAATTCCTTATTTCACCAATATGGCACACTCTTTGTGGGTTCTCAGTAATTTGATCTTAGACATGGCACATCCAGGCACTGGTTGTGATTTTTTTTTCTCTTTTTGTTCAGCAAAACAAAGCAACACAAGTCTTTCGTTTTGATTCTAGGCAGCATTCCTTTCTCCTGTTCCGGTGCCTTCTTTACTGTTAACAGCTACAATATAGTACATTGTTTTCTAACTTGCTTGAGTTAAAAGCTATTTTAAACCACTTTTTTCTCCACTGGCAAAGCAAAGCTTCCTGCTTTTGATAAAGTCTACCTTCTTATGTGTGTAGTCTGAAGTGTTGGCTAAATATGAGAGTTCTATATTATATTTCTACTTCCTACTTTGAGATAAGTAAGAGGTAATTATGCTAGCTGGTATTCTTTCTCTGTCCTGATCTGGCAGTTGCTCTCTCCAGATGCTCTTCAACTTGCCACAAAAGCCATATGCAAAGAGTAGATTTTGTCCCACTGTGGTACCTTATCCTGGACTCCCCTGCTTCATTTTTGGGAGTTTTTCCCCGGGCTGTCCTGGAAACTACAACTTTCAACAGCCAAGGCTGTCTAAATCCATCTTGGTTTACCAGTTTTTGAACCTCCATTTCTCCTTCCCAGTATTCTTTTTGTTTTATGTTTCCATCCAGCTCTTCCTTCTCACTACCTCAACGTACCTTCCCCTCTTTTCTTATGGGAAAATACTGCCTATAAGAAAGTTTATGTGTACCTATTCTATCTCTCCTATGATCAGCTTCTACTTTTCAGTTAAAAAGAGTAACATCTGTCTTCCAGGTACCATCTATCGAACAATGTCATCTTGTGGGATGCAGGAGTGGTGCCTTCTCAGTTGCAGCACCTGCCCTCTGGAATGATAGTCCCTCCAGAGATTTGTGTGGCTCCCACATTCTGTAAATTACTCAAAACCTGCTTTTTCTCCCAGGCCTTGGGCTAAGGTGACTGTATAGCCCCTTCTAGGTAGTTTAGTTTTATTTAACATTGGGTATCTGTTCTTCTGGTCACCCGTGTTCTTCTTCTTATAGGTATTTTTTTCCTTTGTTCAATTTGTAAGCCATTCAGATCAATGAGTCAGGCAGCCTCAAACTTATAAATAAATAAATAAGTGGCTGGGGGGCACGTTCATGATAGGATGCTCAAGAGTCATGGGCAATTTTAGACTGTCACACTGCAAGCCCTTTTAAATATAGAGAATTTCAAGCATATGGACACTGAAATATCTTTGCCATGGGAATATCAATCTCCCATATCTTCCAAGAGATATTTTCCATATCTTCCATATTCCCCTTAGTTAGGCTAAAAGGCAATTTTTAAAAATCCCTCCATGCGGAAAGCCCTATTTTGTAGCAAATGGAGAAGGGCTTCACACCTTGCCTGTCTTAGAAACAGATCTGGAGATCTTTTTTAAACTAGTAGCAAGCAAGAGCTCTGTAATTAATACATTTGAGGGTGCTTGGGTCTAGGAGGAGACAGGAATAGATGTTAGCTCTCATCTTTCCAAGCCTTCACAGACTTGCCATTTTGGGGTGCAAGTGGGGATATTTGGAAAGAGGTTTCCACAATGAAATGGCTGCCCGTCCTCAGTTTAGAAGAAGGCAAGCTCTGTCTTATTCCAATGAGACAAGAAAAGGGAAAACTGGCAAAGTTGTGGTCTTTCCTCAAGAAGGTGTGATTGCTTCTCTTCTTTCACCAAGAAGTCCAACCAATAAGAGCTCTATCTCCCTCGGCACAGGAGCAGCTGTTGTGGGAGTTGGAAACACAAAGAGGAAGAAGATGGCTGCCAAGCCAAGTAGGATTTAGACAGTTTTAGCTGAAGAAATACCAGTTCCAGAATGGACCAAAAACTACTGAAAATCTGGAGGTTCCTGGCTGAGGGAAGATCACTGAAGATGGAGGAGGATCAGGCTTTGTGATTCTACACAGAATTCTCAAGGGAAAGAGGACCTGAAGATCCATGTTCTATTAGCCACAAGAGGTGGCCAGCTATGTTTATCTGAAGCACTTGATTAACTTTAAGGGGAATTTAGTAATAGCTATACATGTAGTGATAGGCATACAGGTAGTGTCTTCAGAAGAAGGATTCCTCTGCAGACCAAGCAAAAGTTAATCTCTTACTGTGTGTTTCCTCATACCCCTGCTATGTACCAGCCATCATACCTCATGTTAGCCCTTCGCACAGAAGAGCAGTTAGAGTCACAAAATGATTTACTGATTTACAGCATTCTAACCTTTGAAGGCAGGTAAGCCAGAAAAGGGGAGGGGGGATTGAAAAGTTGTTTGTTTAATCTGCTTTAGCTACATGCCACTTACAGAACTACCTAGTTGTAAAACTCAGGAAAAAAACTTTAAAAAATCTCTCTTGCAATGTTATAAATCATCCTTATATGTTGTGGCTTAAAATCATATATATATATATATATATATATATATATATATATATATATATATATGGCTTAAAATCATTACACTTTGTCTGTTCAATAATAAGAACTTCAACAGGTACCCCATGACACCCTTTCTTTCAGCTAACAGTAGCTTACTCCTCCCCAGTCTCAGGCAGATGGTATTCCATGAAACTCGAGGGTAATCATTGCATAGGGCATTCTTGGGCAGCTGTTAAGCCCAAATACCTGGAAGACCCAGTAGGGAAACCTGTCCTGAGCCTCACTTTTAAAAGGTACCTGCGTTCATGTGTTCAGCAACTGCAATTTAAATTTTCTATAATGCCCTAGGACAATGGTATATTAGTGGCACTGAGAAAAAATCAGTTGGTAGTTCTTATATTCAGTTGCCCAGTTAAGCCTGAAATTGGATCCTTGTGTTACGCCACTGTATTCTATCGCTGAGCTATCACAACCCCCATGAATTATGTCACCAATTTAGTGCCTTACCCCACCACACACCAAAAAGGGAAATAAAATAAATTGCTAGCACCCACTCATCCATGTTTTCAGTAAATCTTGAGTCAATTTCATTTGAGATTTGCAGAAAAAATGTAAATGGTTACTATTTCTGTGAGTAGCACCTTTCTGGTCACCCTTCCTGTGTTGCCTTTAAAAGACCCGGTGAACGGTGAGGATGAAATGATGTGCCAGCAATTTTGCAATCAAGCACTTTCTCAGTGGCTTTAACCAGGTTGCATGATACTACAGTGGCTGGATTAGGGGAGACAAAGCTGCTGAAATTCTATAGTGGGAGAGAAAGAGCAATGGCTGGCCTGAACCCAGAAGGTAGGTTGAGGCAGGTGTTCCTGCCAAGAGGAAAATAGACCACACATAAGCTCTGCAGAGGTGCAGCAGTTCAGATGAAAAGACCAATTTGGTTGCAATTCAAATACACTAAAGTTGAATCTGAAATAAATTAACCCAGCTCCCATAACAGACTTTGTTATGAGGTCAGAAAGTGACAGAACCAATCTCAAAGCAATATAAAGCCCTTATGTGGGAGTGCTTGAGTATAAGTTTCCTACAATGCCCAAGATTGAATATCTTGTGGGCCTCATGGCAAATTTATTTGGCAGTTAAATGCCAGATGCCAAGCACTGTTCCAAACCTACTGTATCAATCAGCAGGAGACTTATCAGAATGCAAAAATATTCTAGCAATTTCCATTTTCTGTGGAGTGGAGTGAAGGATTTTGGTTATTGTAAGACCACAAGTAGGTCAAAAGATCAGAAGAGCTGCATTGCTTAAATGCTGCTCTTGCTCTGTTATCAGTCACTTGAAAAGAGGAAGAGTAGTGACTGTCAGACTAATTTTATTTCATTTTAGGTGACTTCTTTTGACCTTGTGGGCATAATATATCCTAACTTCAGCAAAGCACTTGATTTAATACTTTGTGATTTTCAGATTAGCAAGCTAGTTAAAGTGTGCATGGAGGTGATCCACAGCTGGCTTGAAAACCATGCTCAGAGATAGTTCATCCACAGTTCCTCATCAAACAAGAATGTTTGTGCTACAGAATTTGGTGCTGAATCTAGTGCTCATCAGTATTTTTGTTAATTACTTGGATGCAGAGGTGGAAGAAATGCTTGTTGTGACACATACTTGGATGCGATAGTTAAACATCCTGAAACAGGAGCAGGCACAGTATGAAGGCTTGGGAACCACAACTCAGGTTTCCTCACACTCACAGAAGACTACTCACTTGACATGATGCAAAGCATGGAGAAGGTTTTGGGGCAATTAGGGTGGGAATGAGAGTTAGAGACTTTATTTGCTGATGAAATTTGGTGGCTTAATCTAGGGGTGCTGGGGTGCTACATGCAGCTTGTGGATTGATCGCCCTTGTTCTAAAACACCACAAAATTTGAAATCTTGATAGAGTGGAGAAGAGGGCTGAATGTGACAGAATGAAATTTAACAGAGGCAAATGCAAAATATTTTATTTAGAAAAACTCAAAATACATAGGTATAGGATTGGGGGTATTAACAATATGCATAAAAAGGATCACAGAAGTAATAGTTCCTTTCTATTCTATATGTCACACCTGGAGTCAAGTTCTAGACACTAAATTTTAAAATAGATTCAGAGAAACAGCAACGGATTAAAAAAGGATGGTGGTGAGACTGGAAATTATGTCTCATGAGAAAGATCGAGAGAACTGGGTATGCTCGGTCTTAAGAAAATACAACTTGGGGGATATGATAGAACTTTTTCAACTTCCTGAAAACATTCTACCCAGAAAAAGACGACAACTGTTCTCTATTGCTCTAGACAGCATGACATGAAAAATTATCTTAAGTTATAGAAAGGCAGATTCCAACTGAACATTAGGAAAACGTTTGAAAGTGTAACCAATTACAAAATGAGATGGTGCATTCCCCTTCAGGGTTGTGTTCAAACCAATGTTTGACAGCCATCTGTTGGGGATAGTTAAAGTGCTCCCTTCCAGCTGTATGGCTTTGAGTGGCCCTTCATAATTCATACACCATACACAATTCCTGTTTAGAAATTATTTAGAAAAAGGGTTTCTAAGACATGACAGTAAAATGGTTTGAATCTCTATGTGATGGCTAGCTATATTATGATGTTTTCAAGGACTTGGACTTAATTTAAATCATAAAAATATTGTTTATAGTAACCTATAGGAAAGACTTAATTGAAGAAGTGGAAGTAATAGGAACATTGGGGAAAAGTTACCATGTATCGCTGGAGTTTTTGATTTGAAAAGAAACTAAAACTGAGTACAGTCACATACATATTGTGGACATAAAAACAGTAGATTTTAATCAGAGCAAAGCTAAGTAATAACTACTGGGAAAAGGAGCTCAAAATGGGCCAGAGTTCCTGAAGAAGGGGATATTAAAGGCAAAATTATAAATAATTCCATTGAGCCAAAATGGGGGATAGTAAAGGAAGTCAGTGTAGGTACATGAAAAGTCTAGCAATGAACTGAAAATGAGAAAGCACGCATACATAAAGTAGAAAGGGGGCCAGGTCACAAAGGAAGAAAACACACGGAGAGCCTAAAACTGTAGAATTTGTGTCAGGAAAGTAAAAGTTCAGTATGAGCTGCGGTTAGTGAAGGGTACTAAAATACCAAAAATGACTTTTTTAGATATGTTAAACATAAAGAAAAGAATCTACATATCAGCTGCTCAGTAAAGAAGCCAAAATGCTTGCAGGTAACAAGGAAACATTATCGCTATTTTGGCTCAGTCTTCTCTACCAAAAATATATGTGTTCCTGGGTCTTCTACTCGTCAATGTTTTCATTTATAATTTGGATGAAATCTGTAAATGATGAAAAATTGGGTGGGATAGTTAAGAGAGGGAGCCAGTTTGGGACAATGGACCAGAAACCAGGAGACTGTGTGTTCTAGTCCTGCCTTAGGCACAAAAGCCAGCTGGGTGACTCTGGGCCAGTCACTCCTTCTCAGCCCTAGGAAGCAGGCAATGGTAGAAAGACTACCAAGAAAACTGCATGAACTTGTTCATGTAGTCACCAGGAGTCAAGAATGACTTGAAGGCAAATAGAAAAAAAGCTAATATCTTGGAAGACATTTAAAACATAAGATGCTGATATATTATACAAATTGGATGAAAATAAAAGAAGTGCAAAGTTCTTCACTTAGGAAGCAAAAGTCAGATACACAACTATAGGATGAGAGATGGGGCTAACCTTGCTCAATAATCATACTTGTAAAAAGATATTTTTAAGTGTAAACTGAATACAAGCTAGCAATGTAATATGGCTGCAATGAAGGTAAATGCATTTGAGGCTGCAACAACAGAAGTAATAATTCTTTATTCTGCTTTGTCAAATCCCATTCTGAGTACTGTATGTGCTTCTGGGCAGTATAGTTAAAGTGAGAATCAGGGAAATTCAAAGAGTTTCAGAAAAGGGCAATCAAGATGATCAGGGAACTAGAAACTATGAAGAGAAATTGAAGGAATTGGTTACATTTCTCCTTTAGAAAAAGCAACAAAGAGGAGATATAATAGCCCTCTTAAAATACCTGAAAGAGAGTCACACAAAAGGTCAAGAGCCATTCTTTTTTGCTCCAGAGGGCAGGGCATACAATAATGGATTTAAGCTGAGGAAGGCAGGTTCCAGTTGAATGTGAGAAAAAACTTCATAACAGTAAAAAGCAGTTTGGCTGTGAATCAGAGAGATGGTGAGTTCCCTTCAATGGATGCATTTAAGGAGGGATATAGTAGTAATCTGTCTGGGATCCTTTAGTTTGGAATTTTGCACTGGTCTAATCCTAATTCAGTAATTCCAAGTAGGAAAAGAAGGATATTTTTGAGGGAAGTATGATCGCTTAAAAGTGGTAGGGCAGGAGAGAAAGTGGGATGGTTAGACTGGACAGAGTTTTTCAGGGAAAGGGAGAAATTGGATGCATTTCTTACCTTAAAAGTTGTGAGGCATCCTAACTCTAAACTTTGCTCCATTCATCACTAATTCCTCTTTAGGAACCATAGTGAAACTGTTCCAGCTCTCGTGAGAAAACCAGCAAATTTAGATGAGGAAGAAGCTTTCTTGCAATAAATTCTGTTATTTCCAATGGAATCAAGCACCATCTGGATGCTTCTATTTACAGTTATTTTTGCATTACTACTGGCTAGATTTGAAGGAATAATTTGTAATGGTTTTGTTTTATCTATAGTGCTTTGATCTCTCAAACCAAGAGTAGTTTTAAACAAAGCCAGATCCTTTTACCAAAAAAAAATAAAAAGGAAAGATGAACTAGCATGTGTTTCTAATAGTACATTCTTCTTGGTGTCATACCTTAAATCAACAAGATGTGAACAGCAAATCTGTTATCACATTTCATTGGTTATCACAGTTGTTAATTTTCCCTAATGAAATATCGGCAATTTATATACAATATCTCCCATTAAGTACGTCTTGACTCTGCCATACTCACCAGAAAGGTTCTTTGGGGTCAGAAGGCATAAGCAATAATTTATATCTTCATTTTAAAGCTTTCCTAAAATGTGTGTTTTTATCATTAAAAAGAAATCTGAGCAGATTGCTTAATCAACGCACATCTTTGTTTCACATGGTTCATTTTTATCCTTTCCATGAAATCATAACACTGTGACTTTGAGTAGACCAGTACAACCTGTGACTGACCATCAGTTATGTTTTGTGGGCAGTCTAGTGTTTCACAACCTCCCTGGTTCTGGCAATACCAGCTGTTCAGTAAATTCAGATTATTAGAGCAAAAAGGCTGGCCACTTAAGCAATCCCAAAAAAGAAGAGAAAAGAGTAAAAGAAAAGTTTACTATCCTGATTTATATGGAGAAGTAGAAATTAGAAATAAGGAATATAAATAGAAATACAGTATACTTTGTGATCAGGTTATGTGCTTAGTCAATTGTCCAGATAAAACTGTGGGGCAGTTTTTTTCATCTTTACATTGGAGAGTCCTTCAAATCGTGGTACTGTCATCTTCCATAGAAGAGCTATTTTCAAACTATTTTCATCTTCAAACAAGGACTTCCTTAGCAAAGTAAGATACTTACATTAACTGAATGCAAGATGTTTTGAGGCTACTGTACATGTTTTCAGGGCTGGGTTTCCCTTGAGGATCAGAAGCTGTACTGTACTAGTTAAAAAGTGATGTGTCTAGATTTCATCATCTCCTTATATTTTCTGTGGTGTTTTTGTATTGCGGAATTTTACCACTGAGAGTCTGGAATGGACAAGCATTGGGTATTTTTCACATTTTTTTTACAACCCTCAGAAATCTATGAATCCCAGTAAACTACCTTAATGGATAGTGGAGACCTGTCAACAAAAGCCACAAGGTACGACAAGCTGCACCTACCATTTTCATCCTTCCCCAGTACATCTCGAGTCCCAATGAAGTGTCCTTGTATAGGCAGATTATCAACAAGGTGTGATGGAATGGACTTATGAAGGCCATGCTCAGGGAGATAAGCGTGTTCTTAGCCCCCAACAGGAGCGTGGGAAGTTAAAGAAGATGAGGCTGGCACCTCCCTAAGGAATTCATGGTGTTGTGGTTGGCTGGCTTGGGAACTTGGGTTCAGTCTGGTGAGATTCTGTCTTGAGGTGGAAGCTAATAAATGCAACAGAACTGTATTTGCATTGTCTCGTGGAGTTCTTTGGGATGAACCTGACACAAGGTGATGGGAAGGAAAGCAAGGGAGTGGGGGACTGCTGTTGAAATCAAAACCAGGCAAGGCAACCAGCATTACTGTAAACCAAAAGGTGGGGGGGGGGGGGGGCTGGAATTCAGTTACTGATCTTCCACAACACAACATTTGTCCAAGACTTCAAAGCTGATCACCACGTCTTATGCTACATTGCAGCATAAGATATATATATGATTCTGTATTTGCAACTTTGAAGGACAAGTAATATGGAAAATCTTCTTAAATCCTCACAGCTGTTTCCTTCAAAGTAGCTTTGGGTGCCACCTTATTCTGCAGGAACAGAATACCCAAGAAAGTTCCTTATAAATTTCATACAACTATACCAACAGCAGATCAAAATTCTGCACCTTTTCAAATTTTTCTAATCATTGCTTCTTGACATTTCTGAAGCTGAAGAGGAAGCTTAACAGGATTTCCAGGGTCAAATAATATGGCTGCAGGCCTTCCCCATGACTAGGAAAAATAAATAGGCAGAATACGCTCATCTATCTAATTACAAACATTATTTGTTGCAGAATTGGAGGTCTGTGATGAAGCTTTGCTTATGAAGCCAAAATAATTTGAGAGAAATAATTCTCTCAAATAGATAATTCTCTCAAATAGATAATTCTGTCATTTAATATAATGAATATTAAAATAAACAATTCTCTCACAGAGAGAATAATTTGAGAGAAATAATGAAATAAATAATTAATACATAATAATTCAGACTACATGATTTCTTTGGACCTCTTAGTCCTTGGTTATTTAGTTTTTTAGACTTATGAATACACATACATATGCATTCTACTCATGCACTTCAAATTCACTTCAAATGGACATTCTTCAAGTATCCATTTGTGACAGAATCACTGCAACAGATGGACATACATCAGGCCTCCTCAGGAGATAATGTGGTTTTGTTCAATCTGGCTGCTTGGAGGTTATCCTTAGCAACAGAATTTGGGAGGACAAGAAGCTTTCATTTAAAAGCTTTGTGGATTGTTTTGACTGCTAATCTATTCCAAAAGCAAAAGTCATTCTTCAAGAAATGTGTTGAAAGAAGAATATATTTCAATGAGGCTTTTTTTTTTTTTTTTTCAAAATGTAATGCAGAAGGTTTTAGTCAGCACAGCTTCTTTTCTGGAAAAGTACAAGTCAAAACCATGAACCCACAGAAGAGCTGCAGTGAATCAAGCCAAAGGCCTACTTCTCAGCTTCCTGTTGCCCCTCACAGTCAAACAGATGCCTCAGTGGATCCCCCAAGCAATGCAAAATGTGCTCATGTTTGTGTTTATCATTCTAAAATCACTGGGGGGATGAAAGTACAATTTGCAAATTCTAAAAATAGTTCTATTCCTCCAGAGACAATACTGGTGCATTAAACAGGAGGGAGAAGCAGGGAGCAAATATGTATATTTTATGCATGGCAAACTAAGGCAGCTTCACGTGTATAAAAATGTACCTTTTAAACCTAGAAGAGTCATATTCCAATACGTAAAGTAAAAAGGGAATGAGCCATTTGGAGCAGTGAGGGGTTTTTACACTTCAGAATGACACATCATAATGATCCTTAATGTCACTGTCTATTTACACATCTGTTTAACATTTGCCTACAATTACTTAGGGTTGTGTTATTGTTATTACTGTGCTTGTCATCATATTAATATAGCCGTACATTTAAATTGATTGTAATTGCCAAATTTCCTGAAAAAGCTTGGTTTTGTGCAAGTACTTAATTAAACCGTTGCCCTGAATTAAAAATAATTATGTAACTATAGTCCAGTATAATAACACACTTCTCTCTCCTTTCTTCCCTACCTCCCTCCTTCCTTTTTCCTCCTCTCTCTCTGTAGGAAATAGGATTGGTTTTAAAAAATCATATGTAGATTAAAGGTCAACTACTAGATAATCAACCTGAGCCAAGGATTTGAATTAGCATTGTGTCTGGAACAGTCCCTCCTTGTGTGTTAAGCTACTTCTGTTGCCTCCATTAGGGCTCTCCTCTAAATTCTGTTTTAAAAGAAAATAGGGATATGCAATTTGGGGGGAGGGGCTGGGAACCAAGTATGACCACTGAGTTGTGTTCTACAGGATACATTCCTCAAGGTAGATAAAAAAATTCATTGGATTTAATTTGATTTAATTAAATTAAAACAAACGGAAAGCAGTCAATATTCATACAGAGGTAGAGACACTTTGCCACATTCAGAATTACAATTTAACAGCAGTTTGGGGAGGACGTCTGAAAGCCACGTCCAAGGTTCTAAGCCCTCCTATAAGTTCTGAAGGTGGATTCCACTCCGCTTTGCCTGAGAGTAGGATTCTGTGCATGCTTCATCGTAGCAAAGTTGAAATGGGGGCAACATGCATGGCACCACATTCCTTATCTGAGCTTATATCAACTGTTTGGTCTAACAGCCAAACCTATCATCAAGAATTGCTGTGAAGAGATTGTAATTTCTTTTGATGACCTTGAAGGAGAAGGAGAAGGGCTTAAAATTGAAAAAATAAATATGAGTGTGGGATGTCTTTTATGATTTTTGTAGCCATCTCCCTAATTACTTCTAAAAGCACACAAGCGATAGCTTTTTTTATACATGTATTTTTCCTTAAAATAAATCTATAGTGCAAAATCTCCTCAAAATGTTCTTTATGTTTTCTGAAATAATTTTTATGAAAAGCTTGACATGCCATAATATTATAATAAAACTGAATTTTCCAAACAGTTCTACCATAACCTTTTTTCCATGTTTCAGAGCAGCTTTCATTGAACTTACTCTTTTAAAGGCAAAGACACTCATTGCCCATCATAAATAATTCTTTACATCCATTGATGACTCCATTTCCAAAAATGATGGAAATATGCTTAACTTGCAAGAAAGATTAGAACATCTTGCCTGTACATCCACACTTCTTAAAATAGCTTACAATACATCCAAGAACTAAAAATATTTTTTTCTCAGTTGCAAAAGCATAAGAAATTCTGGATTTAAATATTGAAATGACTCAAAGTAGACATTTACTTTCTTCTGGATATGAAACCTAAGTAAGGATTCTGTATCATTTACTGCCTGCAAATGGGGAAGGGACTGCCAAATGAACGGTTTACCTTGGAATCACACTTTATTTATATATTACACTGTGATATGGACCTTTCATTTCACTCTCATTCCAAGACATGGCTAGCCATTTCGACACCTTTTAGAAATATTTCACATATGGCACAGTGCAGCAGTTCAAGCTATTATGAGGCAAGAAATATAGATGAACTAAATTAAACAAGAGCTTTTTAAACAATCAAAGGAAATACTTTGAAACTTAGTTGGGATAATGTATCTTGCCTACTTAAGAATATATCCACACTACTAGACAGTCATATTTCATTTGGTTTTTTATTCATTTTTGTTCCCTAGGCTGGATCGCAACATGATGGTAGAAGTGCCACCGGAAAAAGCAGTTACACCTTACCCTCTTCTCCCTGACACCATAAGTTCTGGCCACATAACAGATATCAAGATGCTCCAAGTTTATTGTAGCCACAAATATTCCTTTTTTATGTTTGGGAGTTCAGGGATTCTTTGCTGTTGTGGGTTTTTAAAATAACCATTATGTTTATTTTAGAGTTTATACTTCAGTTTTTGCATATTTCCCAATTCCAATCATTAAGCAATGATGATGTAAATGTATAGTAATGAAGCTCCAGGGGATGCAAAAAGGAGTATTGCTTGCTCGTTTTGGATGCAGAAGATTTTAAGGAGTTCCCCTGAACATGAAGAGATGGTCCCTTCTGACCTTTTACTTAGTTCCTGCAGGACTGAGGCAACCACTGATGGGAGCAGAGATGTGGGGGGAAAGCTTTCATGTGTTCACAGAAAGAAAATTAATCCCCCAGGAAACTCTCTGCCCTCCCATGGGGCACTTGCAGAGTCCAAAGGCATTGCTGGAAATAAAAATGATGCTACATGCTAGTCCTTCATTTTGTAGCAGAGGAGCTTCCTGTTGAATATTTTAAGAAAATATATTTTTTAAAAGAAGACCAGAGACTGTGGTGTCTTGGAGGGGGTGTGGTTTTCTCCTTGGTAGTTCCTTGATTAGGGTAACACACACACCCACCAACATTGGCAGGGCAAGCTACTGTATATAAACAGGGAGCAAACAAACAGCCAAGCTCAGAGAGCACCAAGGACTCCACAGTTCAACCCTGAGCTACATATACTCTCTTCTATTAAAGACCAGAGTGTCAAGAAATGAGGTGGACACCAAATGGAGCTGGCTTATTGGTGTCTTAATCTACAATCCTGAACTATGGAAAAAAGCTTGCCTTAATGTGATTAAAACTTTGGGAAAACAGAAACATGAAATGGAAGATAAACCTCACTGAATGAGGTGCAGGATGCACATCTTCAGTGTGTAAATGTGTTAGATTTTGTTAAAATTGTGTAGGTCGTGCTGTGTCATTTATTCCAGTTGATTATCAAACATCTGAAGGCAAATAAGGGATTTCATTTCTCATTTATCACCATAATTCCATCATGTGCATTGCTAATTCCCTAATAGCTGAAGATATGTGGATGAGACATATGGCTAAGGCCACCTAGTGGATCATGAATATGGAATGGGTGAATGTTATGTATGAAGAGGAGGAACAGCACATTCAGTCATAGCAACTGGAATTCCAATTTAGATAATTGATTTCCTAATTAATAGGAATAAATAGTGGAATCAGACTGTGTCTTACTTAAGTTAAACCTAAGTAAGGTTTAACAAACCCACATTTCAGTTAGTAAATGTGACTTAACTGTCTTGATGCATTGGTTTTAAGTCAATGTTAACTGAACAACTCATTGACTGGATCCCACTCATTGAGTGAAAATGTCCCCATAATTTTCATCTGCAGTATCAGATGAGTGAAATCTGTCCTTTTTAGGAAGCAAGTAAGCCCATCTCACTGCTCTTCCATAGTGGTTTTTGAAAGCTGGATCTATCCAGCTAAGAATAGGCATTGCAAGCTATGGCACTTATTTCTGTCATAGCCTGCTTGCTCTATTTTTTCCAGTAAGACTTGATTAAGGCTAATGTTAGCTAGTTTGGGATATCTATAATAGAAAATTCCTGGGTGCAATCCAGAAACACAGAAATCAGTGGAAATGCATCTAGCAACTTTTACTGGGTGCCTATTCCAACTCCATATTCTTCATTCCACAACACAGTTCCAGCAGTGCATTTTTCCAGACCTCAGTGCTGCAGTTATCCTATTCAAAAACCGATCAATTCGTCAACCAGCTTTATAATGTTATTGTTATGTTGCTAGGCCCAATTAATGAAATGAGATTGCCAAATATTTAACAAAACAAAAGAGAAGTGATGATTCTTTCAGAGTATCATTTATCTCTTATAATGGGCCCTTCTGTCCCTGCTAATTTGACATCATGTTATTTTTCAAAGGCAGCTCCCCACCAATCAACATCCCCATGTAAGCCTGTTTCACTGATGAAACGGAACAGCCATATCTAACAGTGACATCTGGCACATGTACAAATGAAATCAGCTCGCCTCATTCATCTGACGGCTGCTTGCCAAGCACTCTGCAATGAAAGCATGCTAAATCTACTCTATATTTTGATGGTGAAAGATTAAGAGAGCATAATCCACTTGGAGTTTAAGATTTCATGCTCTGCTTCTAAACAATACGTTTGTGTTTAGAGAGGTATCTTCACTCATTTTTTTAAAAAAGTCTTGGTCTGTTGCTGGGGAGTGGGGAGACTGAAAACCAACTTCATTCTCTGTTTTATCAAAGACACACTTATCCAAGAATGCCTCTGGAGTGGAGGAATCTCTTCTAGGTCCATTTGATCCTAGTCCTGTAGCTCCCCAGCATGGCAGACTTTCTTCTCTTCCAGGAATCTTCCCCTCTGAAAGTGTAGAAAGAACTCCACTATATTCATGGCCTCAGAGCTACAGAGTTGTAATCTTATTTTTAAAAGTTAATTTTTTTTTTGACACTAATTCAAGAAAAATAAGTACAGTGTTGCCAATGGTTGTGTTTTATCATTGCATTAAACCATCCAGAGAATTTTGCAAATGGACTGTTTACGTCCACCACCACCAAAAAAAATCATTTGTCTGGGAAAGAGTTGGGGCATGTCTATTGACTAATGTACTGAAATATTTGTACTGCAACTTACAGGACTACTGGTTTTTATCTACACGTTATTCCAGATAAAATGAGACTAGGATGATGGGAATGTTCTTTCCAGATAGGAATGCCCGGAGGACTCAAATGAGAAGAGTTTAAATAGATGGATTTTGAAACAAATCAATTGGAAACAACTATACAGTGTGACAACAAGAGCTGAACCAAATGCAATTTGCACATAATCAAGATCAGACCTGAATGGGTCTGAGGTTGGGCTTATGTGTTCCACATAAATGAGGATGTGTATTTGACACACATCCTACTGAAAGCAGTGATGTGCAGATAAACATCATTCACCTCTTGATTGGGGGGGGGGGGGGCATTATATTTAGCAAAAAAAAAAAGCACTGGCAGAGATAGGGGAATGTTAAGTATTAATAAGTCTCCCTTCTACCTCACTTCATAGCAGTCTTTTACTGCTTCTGGGGCTGCGCTTTGCAGGTAAAGTGCCCTAAAACTGAGTATTACAGATGGTCCTTGAATGTTATGAACTGTGCTTTATTAACATGTCCTACTGCATGACAATTTCAAAAGTGATCAGTCCATCCTGGATGAATTCCCTTCATTGCATTTCAGTGCCATTTCTCTGTGCACTTAATACTTCTTTTCAGAAATGCCTTTTGATAAATAGTATGATAATTTATCACTTGAGAAAACTGTAGATACAGTGATTGTACCACACTTCTCAGGAACAGGCCATGTAATCTGCTGCACTATTTGCTTTTTTTTTTTTTAAGTACAGTATCCTTTTAGTACACTGTGTTTCTAGGAATGAGAGCTCCTATAGATGAGACTCACATGGAGTATTTATCCTATTTCTTTGCAGATCAGTTCCAGGGGATGATCTCCCAAAACTAAGCAGGATTGGACTTCCTTAGTATTTGGATGGAAGGCTGCCAGCATTGTAGGCTAGACTCTAAAAGTTTAAAAAAAGAAAAAAAAATTATCTCAGAAGAAGGTAATGACAAACCACTTCCATACTGTTGCTAAGAAAACTACTTGGGCATGTCCACAAAGTCATCAATTCATCAGCTGAGCTTACAGATTTTATCTTCCTTTATATCAGCTGTCAAGTGTACTTCCTGGGTAATATTCAAAATAAGTAAAACGATTCAAATGTATTTTTTTGAAAAAGAAGCCAAAAGTCACCATATTATAAAAACAATATAAAACAGTCAATAGGATTAAAAATGCATCTAAAATGCACAAGAGAAAAATTCTTTGACAGTGAAAATACCATCAGTTAAACTAAACCTTCTGGGGGAGAAGCTTCAAACCCAAAGTACCCCGCACGGAAGGCGTATTCTCTCCAGTAATCATCGCTCTCACCTTTGAAGGCAGAATCACCACGGAAAGCTTTTTGCTATATATCTTCATCTTCAGTTAGGAAGAGGTAGAGGCTTTTCAAGGGCCCGAGAACTGAATGGCCAAAACCAGCACTTTAAATTGCAGTGGGCCTTGCAGAATTGTAATATGAACCTAGTGCCTAGTCCAGCATATGAGTCTGTTTGCCAGAAGCAGGGAGATTCCTGAATTAGATCTGTATGTGACAGGGCCAACATTCCAGAAGATGATTAAAAGCAGGATGGAAAGTGGGGTGGCAGGAAATTAAGCATAACCCTTGACACATCCCCTCCCATACTTTACACTGCTGGTGCTGTACTTTCTTCCTCCTCCTTCTCCTCCTCCTCCTCCTCCTCCATAGTATCAAACTCCATGAAGCTTTTCTTTCAACAGCCAGCTCTTATAATTTTTAAAACGTTTGTTGAGTGAAGGACAACGCAGCAATCCTGTGACATTCTTGAAGTGGGCAGGGCCAGGAATTAAAGTTTTTTTCCTCATGATCTGGGGGGTCCAAGGTTTTGGTGGAGGACATGTTTGAAGTCACATTATAAATTTAAATTTCCTTTAAAAACGATGCCACTCAGGTAGAAAAGATATGAGTAAGATTTGTGAGTTTCACAGCTAATACGATATGCATTTGTTTGTTTGTTTATTATGCCACCATCTACTTGTCAGGCTCTAGGCAGCTTAAAGTATTAAAACATTAAAACTAGTTAATGTTCCTCTTTCTTTCCTCATTTGTATCCTGTTCCTCCTCCAAAGATTTCAGGGCTTCAGGAGAGGTATCTTATTTTTCTTCAAAGCAATCCTGTATACTAACTTATACTAATAATGTATTTTTCCAATGAATTTCATGGCCAAGTAAGGATATGAACCTAGTTTTCCTTGTGCTAATTTAACACTCCAGTCCTGGAATAGGCAATCAGCTAACTTCTATATATTTAAACTGTAAATCCCATGATCCCTTGCCATTGGCAGGAGAGTGCAAAACACCTTGAGAGCCCCAGGTTGCCTAGGGTTTAAGTGGAATTCACACAGAACAGAAGCCTGAACCTGGTGAGTTTCGGTTGGTATACTTATCAGAGCAATAATGTAGCTACTCAACAAAGTTCAGGCAACAATGGACAGTATTCTTTATTTAAAAACAGATATTAATTAAAAGCAAAAAATAAAATAGACTAAATTAACTCTCCCGACTCCTTTAACACCTGGTTTACAAACTTTAACACTCCAGGAAGAGGAACCTATTTTAGGACTGATTGGTTTTACGTTGTTATTTTCTGTTATCTAACAACGATGTTCAATATAAATGAGAAATGTGTTACACTAATGAGACTAAACAAAAACAGCAAAATGTCCATAGGCAAGAAGTTATGGTATCTTACAAGGCAATTATATTCATTTAAGAGTGAGCAGGCTGATAGAATCTAATATGTTTTCTACTCAAACTTCAAGTTCCATTAATCAGAGACAAGGGAAAATTGCTGCAAGGTTGACAGTAGAGTCAGTAATCTATTGCAACCTGTTTTTCATAAATTGTATTTCAAAACCTACATAAGAGTTGTGAACGATCAAGGATAGTAATATATACTTATGCAAACTTTCAAAATGGTCAGTAGTGTTTCAGAACACTTGGCCAAAGGACTCTGATTAATAAACATATTTTACAAGTAAAGAACAAAAAAATTAAGAAACGTACCATGTTTCCCTAATGTGGTACTCTGCAGATGTTTTGAGACTAAAACTGCCAGAATTCCCAGTCAACATGATGACTACTTTCCTTATACATCTGAAGAGCCCCACGTTGAGGCAATCTAGAAAAATGACTAGTACAAAGCCAGCCATTTGAGCAACCTACAGTAGAATGATTTTGGAGTATTTGTATTTATTTTTATGTATTTATTTGTTTGAATTTATTAGCCATACAGCAACAATGGATTCTTCATTGAGATGTCTGGATATGGATAAGCCTACAGAGGCAAAACACATTCCTTACCCATCTCAAAACAGTCCACCCCCCTCCCCAAAAAAGCTCCCCCAATAGACTGCATAGTTTGGATATCTAGGGATGCGATCCTACCACCACAAATCCAATTCTTGTGATTCCATGCCCTCTGTAGCCTCTCTGCTGGAAGGAACAGTCCTTAGGCTGAAAAGGTTTACTTACCCTTGAACTAACGGAAATCAGAACCTTTTGGTAATCTTCTGCAAATCAAGTGAATATTTACTGAATCTCTCTTCTGCTTATATATGCACCTATATTCTGCTTATATATGCACAGTTAAACAGACCAAGTTCTCTACATCTCCCTGGAGAGAAACTGCATTGCAAAATGGTGATTTGGGGCAATGTTTTTTTAATCTTGGTGGCTTAACATAGCTATTTTCTATACAACTTCCCAACAACACAGGGTTTTTTTTAATATGTGGGCCAAAATGTTTACCTCTGCAGACAACAGAAATGGCAGCAGATTGCCACCCACATCTCCTGCAGCCCTTGGAAACAGGGAAAAAATGAAAATTCACCCTGGTGGAAAACTGTTGCCTGCCCAGGTTGAAGGAAATAAGCTTAATTCTAAGGAGAGATGCACACTATTGCATTGTTAGTTGGTCAAAGGGCATGCTTCAGTGAGAAAGGCAGAGGGGCAAAGTACCTGATCTGATACTTTTTTTGCTTGAATACCACTTAGCCATAATGCACAAGCTAGCTTCCTGGTGCTCCGTCAGCTACTGCTCTTCAACAACCCAGAATGCTTCCCCTCCCAACAGCTTCACACCCTTCACAGGAACTATCTATTTATACAATCTTGGCAGGGAAATGCCTGTCTCAGCATACTTGACCCAAGTTGATCACTCTGTTATTGACACTTCCCTGGCACTTCCTGTATGCCTGAGCAAAGGACAGTCTTAATCTCCATATATCAAAATATAGAAATCACACAACATAAGAGAGCGACTGTGTGTCCATTTCTTTCTCGTATTTTCCCTGAATTCTCTCTTTTTTTTCATGTGTGTGTGAGAAATCAAATGTATGTTATTTGACTTATCGCTTTTATTTATTTGTTTACTTATTTGTTTATTAAATTTGTGTGCTGCTGAGTCCTTCCAAATCTCAGCAGGTTACAAGATAAAACACAATATAAACCTCCACTGAAAGAGAAATCAAAGCAAAAGCAAATACAGCAAAGCCCCCAGGATGAAATCAAATCAAAATAAGAAACAATTAAAACTGTTCTCTACAATCCCCCATAACAAAAGACAACTCAAGAAGCGAAAACTAGAAGTAATGGTAACAATTTTAAAGAAAGGAAAAGAACCAATAGAGATGGCAAAGGTTCATATCCCAAACATCCTCCAGAGGAGTTCAGCCTGTGTTCACTTCTGGAAGATCACTGCCAAAGGAGGCCGGTGGCATGTCAAGAGGGAAGTGGTTCCAAAGGATAGTTGCCATTGTTGAAAAGCAATGCTTTCTAGCCACAGACTCTCTCATCTAACAAAAATGGCTTTCCGTCTTGCATATTTATTTCTTCAAACCTATACTGATAGCCTTACTACAAACATCTTCTTTCAGTATTCTTTGCATGCTATGGTGTAAAACTGTGGTATGATCGAAGAGTGGAAACCAATCGAAACTATACAGGTGAATAGACCGAACTATGCAGACCAGACGAGAATTGATTCTCAGGGAGACTGACTAAATTTCAGTGTGCAACATGCACACGCAACACACATAAAAAACAGGCAGAGCCTTGAATGCACTGTTGCAGCTGCCATTCACTTTTTTAATCATACCCTGTGGACACCCCTGTCCTGTTCCCAGGTTGGCTTGCAATGATCATTTTTAATCCATAGATGACTTCAGTTTGTTCCGTCTGGGAGAAGTTTGGGTTGAGGTTTGGCATGGTTCTGCATTCATTTTAGACGTACAAGCCCAGCTTCAGAAAAAAAAAGAGGAATAGACGAAGTCTATTACGTCTTATCTTCCATATGCTACAATAATAACACACTGCATTTCAGGAGATGGTTATTAGTTGTGAAGTGAGATTTATGATGTTGTTGTCCCTGAGGACAGCTAGAAACCATCACAACAATTAGAATGTAAACTAGCCTGCTGAGAATACCCTGGCTGGAGCTGTGGGCAAAACTGTTTGTGTAACTGGTCAAGAACAATTCATCCGTGTGAAAATATTAGTCCTGCACTTCTGCCAAGATGGGTGTCTGTGCAGAGATTGTATGCCATGCCTTGTGCCAACTGCTGAGATGAAAGATGCTTTAAGGGAAGTTTTGACTCAAGCACTATCCCAAGAATTTTAAACCTTACATTTATACATGCATAAATTCACTCCCCCACCCATGTGGCTTTATGCCAAACCTCTCATAGCAGTTTTCTTCCCCTGTTTCTTCCTATATCTGTTTTCTTAGATTTGGCATCTGTAGCCAATTCCAGCTTCCCTGGGGGTCTGGTTCAACTTCATTAGAGCCATTGGTCTTCATAGGCTGCATCCATAATATACTTAACCTAATTACTGGATTAACCAATTTTCTGGTTTTGCACTGTATACTGAACCATAAACTAATCAGGCTGGGTTGGTACAACACCCTACTGTCCCCCACCACCACCAAAAAAACCCTAATCAAGCTTAGCATCTTGTGAAAATATAGCCACTAGATCTTTACAGTGTTTTGTGGAACTGTAACCATATAAATGTCATTACTGGAGGAAAGGGCAAAGGAATCTATTATACCTACCAATAAAAAAGAAATTATCAGGCATAATTCTGTCATTGATTCAAAATGATGTAACAGCTATTCCTCCATCTTCAAAAGAGCTTTAGCTACTATAGTCGTGAGATTGTGGAGGGATATAAATTTAGTCAATTAATCAATTGGTTTTGTTGTTGTTGCTGTTGTTGTTTTCAGGTCACAAGGAGGCAACTGCCTGGTCTAGTCCCTGCAGTTTTCTTGGCAAGCTTTCAGAAGTGGTTTGCCCTTGCCTGCTCCCTAGGGGAGAAAGAGTGACTTGACCAAAGTCACCCAGCTGGTTTCATGCCTAAGGCAGGACTAGAACTCATGGTCTCTAGTCTGGTGCCTTACCTACACCAAGCTGGCTCTCTAATTATTACCCATGTTCTAATTAAGTCTAGTTTGAGCTTCTCTGGTAAGATAGCCTGCATTTATACAGTATATTATGGGATGTTTTTAAGACTACATGTGGCTGGGAGAAAGGTTAGATGTTGCCACTCAGCCTGCCTGCTTGTATGTTGGACTCCTCTCCTGCTCCCTAGGGACTGTCATTATTCGCAGCCATGCCATGGGGCAGCTGGTTGTTCAGGTGACTTAAACGTTCCTTGGTTAACAAAACTACAGGCATATCTTTAAGGACATTTGCAAAGGTGGGGATTTATGCAGTTGATATTTGGGCCAGGAAGAACTTGAAACCCAAGCTGTCCATGGTTACGTTCTTCAAAGTGGAGTCCTTGGTGCTCTCTGAGCTTGGCTGCTTGCTTGCAGACGTTTCATTACCCAACTAGGTAACATCATCCTCTCCAGCAGCCAACACCCAGATAAGCAGGGATTAACACCAGACATACAATCAAGCAGAAAACAATACCCCAGTCAAGGAACTACCATCAAAACTGGTAGGGCAAGCTACATAAACAGGGAGAAAACCCCACACTCACTCACACTGATAATGTTACCCAGTTAGGTAATGAAATGTCTGCAAGCGAACAACAAAGCTCAGAGAGCACCAAGGACTCCACAGTTCAACCCTGAGCTACATATCTTCTCTTCAGTTGGAATCTACAAAGTGCTGAATACAGAACTCTGAAGTTGCATACTTCAGAATGAGACCCATGGAAGGCCAAAGTAGTTAACTTTACTGATGTTGCACTTAATCGTATATTTGATGTGACCATTGTTAAAAATGTGGTAACAGTTCTAGAAGTAACTCCTGCATTTGAAATATCTTGTCAGAATCCTAGACTATAGCTAAAAATTGACTCTTGCCTAGCTATTGCCTATCTCCGGATACTTGTGAACTCTCATGTTCTTTCCATTGCCTGAACTGATGCCATTATTGGAATATTTACATATATTTCAACTGTTCAGAATGAAACTTGCTACAATAGCAGAGAACCAGTAAACTGGGCAATGTCTATAAACAAAGTGGGAAATCCACATGGCCTAGGCCTGAAGGAATTTGTTATTCTGTCAGAGTGGCCGAATCCTGGGAAGCTTAGTAGAAGCAAAAGGGATGAAGAAATGAGACCATTGTAAGCTATGCACACTGGTACAACACACAATGGTAGATTCCAGAACTTACCTCAACAGGTGTCATCAGAACTGGGAACACCATTATCATTCAGTTTCTTACTATGTATTTTGATCATCATCATTGGAAGATAGCTTCAGGATTCTTTGCCTTGACGCTATAATATCCTGAGCTGCTTCTGGCATCATGAAGAAAAAACAAAAACAGACCCAAAGCTGGTCAGTGACACAGCTGAGGAACACTAAACTTCATTGCGTAGTGAAAATTTCGTTTGTATCCAGTTTAGTACTTTTCTTACCATTGCAATTCATAAACAGAAGATGACCTGGATCTCTTAGCATCTAAACATACCCTGGACTAAGTGGGCTGAGTGTGACATAAATACCCTATTTATAGGGATTACCAAGGATGACCTCCTTTTCTTCAGCTCCACCTGAAAAGTGATGTGAAATGGGTGAGATGTTTTTTATTGACAATTTGAAATTATGTATTTTCCCCAACAGTCAGTTACATAGGTAGAAGATAGAGATTAACAGAGAGCAAAGAGGCATGAAGCAAGGGTCTCACTGTTCACTAAGGAAAAAATATATGACCTCCAACAGGTCAAGCATCAGGGCAGTTATACCTGTTTTTATTTATTTATTTAACATTCTTAACATACACAATTAATGGAACAATGTTTAAAGGAAAAATAAAATAAAATATTGGAAAAGAGGCAACCCTAAACAAACTAAAAATACAAACTACGAAAGGAAAGAAAAAGAAAAAATCTATCTTATACTTATCAATAGTCACTGGTTTACTAATAAATACACTACCATAATATAATCAGTACAAAATATTATTGTAAAATATCACCAAATCTCTGCCATAGTAACACATATTGCTGCATCCATTGATTAGGAGAAAATATTGCCTTTTCCAAAACACAGAGATCACACATTTCCAACAATCGTTCCTTGACATCTGGAATAAGATCACATTTCCAATTTCTCAGTATGATTCTTTTAGCCATCCCCCATGCACGATACAAGCAAAATTCCTGATAAACAGTCAAGTTCCAAAGCTTTGGTATATAGTTCAACATTACGTTAACATTCTTAACATTTAAAGATTTTTCCATAAATCTGTTTATACACATTAATATACTATCGTGGCAGTTATACTTAAAAAAGATTATTTTTATCAACAGTAGCATTGTTATGGATGTTTAAAGCCCAAATGAAATTAAGCACATTTTCAGTTCCCTCTCACTGAAATTGAGGGGTCTTTAAAATGGGCAGTTTTATAGAAGTGGATCTAATATTTCTATTTAAATTTCATATTCAAACATCATCAAGACAAAGGCAGCATACAGCAGCAATCTGAAGTTTGATGCCCTCCAATTACATCACAATTACAATTCCCCAAATTTCCAGCCATTAGCCATAGCTGCTAGGAATTCTGGGAATTGTAGTCCTAGCATATCTGGAATGCATGAAATTGATAAAGGCAACAATAGATTAAATTGAGCACATATCAATTCTTGCTGTATTTGTATTTTGCAATTTCACCAATATTCCATTATTTATTAGAAAGTTGATGATTTTGTCTATGTTCATGTGTGTAAAATTTTAATTCATCAAATTAATAATTATATTCTATTAAATTATAGCAAATATAGCCAGATACCTATTAATTTCAGATACCACACATTTGATTTATTTTACTGCTTGGACATTTTTCTTATTTGAAATTTCTTGAGTATGAACATTACATTGCAATTCTTTTCTTTTGAACTGAAGGACAAGCAAAAAATCAACTCTTCCCACCAACATAAAAATAAAGCAATCGTCTTTTCTAAATAATAATATTCATATGGATTCATAGGTATCAGGGGGTAGGCAAATTATTAAATGTTCATCATGACATTGCAATACATACCACATGACTTATGTACTAGCATCAAGTGCAACAGAGCATTTGCAGTGTGATATTGCAATGTGCATTTCATCAGTTCTTTACCATTGTGGTTTAAACTGGACACTTATGTATGAATTACTACAATACATCTTCTAAATACAAGTGGCACAAATTAAGTTGGAGCAAGGAGGAAGAGAGATAACAGATATTTTGGGCCTTGTCGGTCTGCAAACTTAGTTGCGATATCATATGAACACCTTTCATTTCAGTTAAGACAATTTTCATTCAAGGCACCACCAAAAATGTATTCAGATTCTTCTATCATTTGTGTCTTATGTCTATTTTACTAATGAGAGATGACTTGTGAAAAAATTGTTGTAGTGGCCAAAGGTTTAAACTGTGTAAATGACATCATATTCAGGTCTCACTGAAGAATTTACAAAGGGTTAATAGTGGTCTCTGATGACCTGTATTTACAATCTGGTATACAAATTTCATATTCTTACCTACCATATAGAACTGTTGTGAAAATTATTTAAATAATCAGATCCTAATGAAATCATGCTTAGAGTAAACAAATATAAATCAGTGAGGTAAGCTGGATAAGATTACCCAACTTGCATTGATTTGAATGAGTCCCCTACCATAGCATGCAAAGAAATAGAAATGAGAATTAATAGTTTTGAAATATCAACAAGCTCAGATATAGTAGTAGCAGATATGCTACCTAGATGGCTGAAAGTGAGGAAGACTTAAGGAATTATTTGTAGAAAGTGAAAGAAGAAAGTGCAAAGGCTGGCGTGGTACTCAGTATTATAAAATATCCTGAAGATTTTGTCAACAGGCAGTGCCAGCCCAATGCAAATCATTGAAGAACTTGAATTTGTAAGATTTCATCTTCTTAGGCTCCACTGTGAAGATGACTATAGCCATGAAACAAAGAGATGTCTGCTACTTGAGAGAAAGACTAGGAAGAATAAATAATTCAACATGAGATAGACTAAAACCATGCTGTTCACTCAAAGCGCTAATGATATGCTTAAATGCTTAAGTATTTTGGGCACATTCTGTCCAAAGGCAAGTGTTATTGGAAAACACCCTGGGTTTGGAAAAACCAAAGACAATTGATAAAGAAGCCAACAGACGACAAGTTGGTAAAATACTATCACTGATGACACAAACATGAGCTTACAAGAATCCAAAGAAGTCATTACTGACAATCCCAGTGAAACTGTGTTGCTTTATCAAGAAGAGTTGGAAATTACTGAATGATTATTGAACAGCTACTGTAAGCATGAGTAAATCTAGATCCAACCCAATATATGGGAAAATATTTTGACCATTACAAAATAGTGATGTTTTGGTGATCTTAAAAAATAACTTTGGATGTCACTCTCTAAACTAAAACAAAAATCATTCTAAGTATCTAAGAAATGACATACTGTATATGCAAGCAATGAAGAATCCACTGAGACCTCATTCATGAATCTCTACCTTTGACCACTAGAAAAATCATCGGTCCTAAGGGAAAGGAAGTAAGGAGCACAGTGTTGGCAAGGGCCATTAAACTGTCAGATAGAAGGAATGATGAGCAATGGAAATACTTACAAGAAGCTCCTGGGAATGGAGTGTGGGAAGGTGGAATAGTGATTGTTTGAGGAATGGGATTTACTTTCAGTAAGGTGCCTTGAGGGATCCTCTTCCTCACATTTGATATTCTGCTGATTTATTATACAACAAGAAGAAAATGTAGATTAAACCATGCAGTTTTGAATAGCAAGTAAAGGAAACAGGACCCAGTTTGTGCTTGACAGAAACGTCAACAGGAAATACCTATTGATGTTGAATGCATTCATATCTCTAAAGTCAGATGGGCTATATCTCATGGTGTTGAAGAAACCTGCTTCAATACATTTCTATTCATTGTCTTCGACAGGTCCTAGAGAATGGATGAAGAAGAGCAAACACTGGCCCTGTCTTCCAAGGAACAAAAGGTTGAACACAGAAGACCACAGACAAGTCAGTCTAACATCAATACCTGGACAGATTTTGACCAGATTAGTCTGTAAATACCTTGAAGACAAAACAGAGATCACCATATATATTGATTTCAGCAAATCATTTGACAATGACATTCTAATTAGCAGACTAATAAGTATGGGGTGGATGGAATATCTGTTCACAAGCTAGCTTGAAAACTATACTAAAATAGTGCTCATCAACAGTTCCTCTTTAAAGTGGAGTGGGACTGATCCCAATCAAAACTGCAACTGATACAAAACTAAATGGGATAGTTAATACATTAGAAGACTGAAACAAAATTAAAATTTATGTAGATAGGTTGGAAAAGTGGCCTGAAAATAAGAAAATTAAATTTGATATAAAGACAAGTGCAAAATTCTTCATTTAGGCAAAATAAATCAAATATAATCCAGTACAATACAATACAAATACAATAGACAATACAAATACAAATACAATAAATGGGCAGACCATCTGACTTGGTATAAGTGAAAAGAATCTTGGAACTATAGTTGATCAAAAGCTGAAGAAAAGTCAGAAGTGTGATGAAACTGATAAAAAGGCAAATACAGTTTTAGGCTGCATCAATAGAGCTATAGTTTCCAAATTGTGGGAAGTAATAGTTCATTCTATTCTGCTTTCGTCAGATCCATTTGGAGTTCAAAGTCCAATTGCGGGCACTACGTTTAAGATACAGTAGATTCAAAACAACTGAAACAATAATAGTGCCAGTAATGGCACAAGGATGATCAGGGGAATTGAAATTAAGTCTTATAATATTAAGGAAAATGGGCATATTAACCTTGAACAAAGATGACTATATGGAGATAGGATATATGAATATAATACAGTGTAACATTCATCATGCTGGATCAGGTCAAAGCTCATTTTGATCCAGCATTTTGTTTCTCATAGTGGCCAACCAGATACAAGCAGGAGGTGGAGACATACCTCTCCCTGCATTGTTTCCTTACACCTGCTATTTGGAGGTAAGACTGCATCTTCAGAACTAAAACCACTCAGTAATTTATGGGTCCTCCATAAATTTATCTAACACCCATTTAAAACCACCGAAGTTGGTGGCCGTCACCATGTCTTCTGGTAATGAATTCTAAAGGTTAATTATGCACGATTCAGAGAGGCACTGTCTCTGATCTGTTCTAAATTTCCCTGATCCTAGAGTTTTGAGAAAGGGAGAAAAAGTTCTCCCTGCATAACTTCTCCATATTATGCAGTTTTATGCACCTCAGCCATGTCCCACTTAATATTTTTTTCCCTCAAGTCAATGAATTCCAACCTGTCTAGCCTTTTCTCATACAGAAGCTGTTTGAGCCCCCTGATCATTTTGGTGGCCCTCTTCTGCCCTTTTCCCCATTCTAATCTGTCCTTTTTTCCAATGTGGCAACTAGAATTGTACACAGGATTCCAGATGTGGAGGTACCTTAGATTTGCATAAAGGCACTACAGTCTTGCCAGTTTTATTCCTAAGGATGATGAGCTCTCCTTTGGTGGAAAAGGGTAACAGCCATCATTTAAACTGAATTTCTGTCCTGAGCATGAGTTCAGCCATGGAATTCCACCGCCACCACCCTGTCCCCAACCAACCAGCAACCCAGACGACCCTGGAAGTTGCCCGGGTTTCCCGTCTGAGTGCTTTTTCTCACCCACCCACCCAAAAGAAGAGTCTTGCTGCCCCGGGCTGATTCCAGTAGGGGCTGTCTCCCGGGTTAGGCCTGGATCGCGCCCAGGCGAGGCCTGGAAAAGAGGGACAGGCGCTGCCGCTCCGAGGAACCGGGCAGCTGCCGCTCAGCGCGCGCCTCTCCTCCTGCAGCTGTAAGCCGATCCCTGCCAGGGCCGCCTGAGCCCGGGAGGACGTCTCTGGTAATAAGGCAACTGCTCTGAATCAGCAGCGGGCCCGGCCGCCGCGCCTCCCGCTCCCTTCGTCATCTTGCAATAATCAGCGGCATTAACCCGGGTCGAGGAAACAGGCTCTCGGGTTAGTGGTGGGAGGTTGTGAAAACAGGGGGGCGGCCAGTCGAGGAAACCTGATCGCTATTCATCAAGCTCGGGAGGCGACCAGGGAGAGGAGGAGGAGAAGGAGGCAGAAGAAAAGGGCCCTCCCGAGCCGCTGGCTCCCGGCGACCCGGGCCGCGGCAGTTCACGCAGGCTGGCTGGCCAGGCGACCGCGGCGGAGATCTCTGGCGGGAGGGGGAGACCCACGCCCCCTCCCCGCAAGGCGCTGGCCCGCACACGGACCCTCTCTCTCCCCCGCCCGTTCGGGCTTTCGTGCCCCGCCTGAGCTTTGGTGCGCTCTGCCAATCCCCCGAGGCGAAGGGCTCTCGCGACTTAGTCCAACCATCTGTTTCTCTTTACCCTTGTTGTTGTTTGTTCTTGTTGTCTTGTCTGAAGCTTGGGGTTTGCAGGGGCTCGGATGGGGCGGGGGGAGGAAAGGAGAGGGGGAGTCGCTTGGTCAAGCGCCGGGGCCGAACGGCTTCCTTACAGCGCAATCTTGCGCAGAGCCACCCGGAAATAAAAGTGCGGAGAATCGTATTAAGTGGCTGATATGTGTGTGGGAAAGGGGGGTGGTGGTTTTTTAAAATTTGTTTTGGATTTTTTTCTTTTTTTTTTGCTGTAATTTAAGACACCGTTAAACCGGGATTTACAGACATAATGCACTTTAGCTGCTTAACAATTCAAGAAAAGCACCCAATCTCGGCTGCAAAATTCCTGTCCACCACTAAATGGCAGCAAATTAAAAACAATTAAAAAGCAAACCTAGTGGCCGTCGGTATTTTTGCAGTCCTAATTCAGGGACGGGCCCGCTGTCTCTTTACCCCCAAATGAGTTTTGGTCGTTTCCATGAGATTTACACCTAAGTAAACCTGTACTGGATTGCATATTTTGCGCTTGGAAGGACCTCTTCTTTCAAACTGGAGAGACTGTAGGCGCGCACGCCTGGGTGAGCGTCTTACCTGACTTACCTTACTTATTTATTTACATTTATAGCCTGCCTTTCCGTTAAAATGTGCTGAAATGACTGATTAAGACGCGGCTCTTTTTTGGTTTCAGAGAAATGTATTAGGCAAAGTCCCAAAAACTGTTTACCAGGCAAAGGAACTTACTCAGAGAAATCAGTGCCATGACTTTAGCGAGACTTACTCCTAACTAAGTGAGCAGAATATTCCATTGTAAACAGCGCATATTCCTCCCCCCCCCCCCCCATTTCTTTCAAAATAAAGAAGTTTGGAAGCAATTGCACACAGAGAGGGAGGGAGGGAGGGGAGAGAAACATGGGGAAAATATAGACAGACATTATAGTTTAGCATGTTTAGAATTCAGTTATTCACATGATTAAACAAACTGGCTTAGCATGTGGTGTGAAATCATCCATTGATTTTAATAAGGATGTCACTGGAATATCTTTTTTTTTCAAAGTTGAGGTGCAAGCTTGCTCCAGCAGTAACTCACATCTATTTGAATGCAGCAAAATCACAGCCAAAACGAAGTTCGGACTCTCCCCCACCAGAAAGTCAAATGAAACACCGGATTAAGCTGCCTGGGGTGGGGTCCCAAGCACATTTCTGTGGGTGAGACTCCTCACTTAGAGCCTGTAGGAGGAAGATGGAACTGGACTGAGCCGCTGCGCCAGTTCCACTTCTCCGAGGCAAAGGAGAGCCAGGGTGGGGCAGCGGGGAAGGGGTGGGTGGAGAACCAAGAGGCCAGACTTCCGTCCATTCTCACTGGGTGACTCTCTCTCAACCCAGCCTATCTGATCAGATTGTTGGAGGGGAGGGGGCTTAAAATGAAGGGAGATTCCTCCTGAAGGAAAGGCAGTATAAAAATCTAATTTTTAAAAAATAACCTGTGCTGCTCCTACCTACTTCTTGCTTGTACCAAAGTGATCCCTGCACTAAAAAAAACAGCGGTTCTGTCAAAAAAAACATGCCTCTTATCATTCAGCCAGAAAGGCCAGGGATCCAGGAATCTGCAACAGAGGCTCCCCAATTTGGGACTGACACATTACAGCAGCAACCTACCCACGCACTTCCCCTCTTTCTCACGTACTGTTCCTTCCACTTCCAAATGAAGCTCCCAGCCTCGTGTCCTGTGCTGACCATTTTTATTGGGGTTTTCCCCCAAGTGAGAGTGCAAAGCAGTAGCCCCCATTATGCAAAACTGGAGTGTCTGCAGGATGTGGCAAAAAAGTCAGGATGGGGGCCACAATGGTGCAATTGAAGCTCCGACCACTTTTTACGTACTTCGCACCATGGTGGCTGCCATCTTAACTTTTTTGACCACATATTGTGGACACCCTTGTTCATGACAGAGTTTGACTCCAAAGTACAATCTCTTGCCGAAGATGAGCGTCTGCTGAAGTGGAAGGCTAGCAGTGGTGCTTACTCAGGCTTCTTTGATTGTTATTCAAAGTAAGAGATCAATGGATCTCTACATTTCATGAATTAAGTGTCAGAAATAGAATCCTTTCTGAATAAGAATCTATGCCAGTCTTCCCCGACCAGGTGTTGTCCATTGACTGCTGTTCCCATCAGCAGATAGCAAATGGGAGTTGTAGCCCAACCAGCCATAGAGCATTCCATTGGGGAAGACCAGTAGTATAAACAGGAGCCCCAATCCAGCCCACATGATAAAACTTATCTAAGATGATCTCTGTTTACTCGGGGGGAAACCCAACAAACCGATGGTCAGTTAGGGCTTGGTCCGAAATGAGTGGAGATCGGCTGGCTACTAGAAACATCTGGATCGGAAGAGAGCGGAAGTGGTACCTGAAGGCAAAGTCTGGAGCTCCTACCAGCAGAATGGGCAGGATTGGCCCCAGAGGCAGCAATTCTGCATCTTGCCCTTGGCTGCACATAATTCCAGTCCCACTGATTTCAGATTTTAGAAGTCCCATCTGCGTCCATCTAGAGAGGAACCCGAGAGACCAGGGCCAAAACTCATCTAATTGCATATTGGATTTCTTGTGAGCTAGTTAATGCCTAGGAATATCAACCATTGCCTCCAGGAATGTAACAGATACATAGCAGCGAATTAGCATCTGGAGTTTTTGATAACAGCAACAAAAACAGCTATCCATCCATCACTCCTGAGGAAACCAGGTGAGCAAGCGTTTGTGGACCATAACTGTAAGCATTAAGTTCCTTTTAAAGTCCTGCTACCCTGCCCGCCCTAGGATTAGATGAAGATGTTGGATCGGCATAGGGTACCTGTGCCCTCTTCTCTCAATATCTGTGCCATTCATTCGCTCTCAGTGGAAGAGGCTGGGCCGGGCTTTAATCAATCTAATGAGATGCCTATCTCTGCCCTTCGGTTTCCTCTCCCTGGGCCTCGACTCAGTTTTTCTTCCCAACTGTTTGCTCTCCTGGAAGAGAAGGCAGCCGAGATCAGCAGGAACCCCCTCCCAATCCTCTGTCCCCAGCTAGGTTTTCAGGGAGACACTCCAAGGGCAAGGCAATCAAGGGTAGCCCCATTAACCTGGAGACTATCAGGTTGCTGGGCTGCTACACCCCTATGGTGAGGACAGGAATCCGCGCCTGCACCTCCATTGGAAAGAGGAAAGGCCACTTTCTGCTCGCTAGCTGGGTCCGCAATTTCTCCTGGGTGGGTGTTCTCACCCAGCCATCCACCCCAGCACTCATGTCTCCAGAGTAAGTCCCAGGGAGCACTTGGAGCACCCACAGCAGAATTCTCAAGAGGCTGAATTAGATCTTAGTCTCTCAGTTCCACTGCAACTTCCTTCGGAGCTAGCAGGCTTGGAGCCTCCATCCCGGAAAAACATCTGCTGCACTGAAGCTTTCTTGCTGATTCATTTTACTGACAAGTCAAGGCACATGCTGAGAGAGGGCAGCACAGCCTTGGGTTGGGATCCTAAGCAGACTCTCAAAGCACCTCTATGATGTTTACTCAGAAGCAAATCTCATGTACTTACTCCAAGACAAATGTTCATTTAATTAGAGAATGAACCCAATGGAACTTAATTCTGTATGAGAGGCATAGGGCTGCAATTCTAGTCTGTATGAACTTAGTGGGGAAAGGGTACAAGGGGCACTTCAAGCAATTCTCTTGCCAAATGGAAAGATGTGGATGACCCATTGATATTTACTGGGGGAATGACGATCCTCAATGGAGTTCTTGGAAGTCAACCCCACTGCCCTTACTGGGGTGTGCTTCCAGATAAAACCAGTGAAATATTGGATCATTTAAACTCAAGGAAGTATGAGACTCAGAACCCATATTCAGTTGCTTTAGGAGATTAATAAACAAATGTCATAAAGCAAGCAGCTCTATTCTCAGGTGTCACTGGGATATTCATCCCTGATGGCACTGAAGGCCAAGATAAAATGCACTGCCCCCTTGCCAATCCCTACCCTGCCTTTATTGTGTCTGTTCTGGCTCATGGGCTTTGCTGCCATCCTCTTCAGAATGTCCCCAGCCTGGGGAAAACTATTCATCAGTGGGGAAGGCCTGACATTAGGACTTTGCAGGGACTTCTTCAGGCTGATTTGTCTGCTGCTCCTTCTCTACCCCAGGTGAACATCTCTAGACTTTGAATGCAATATAATAAAGCAACATAAGAGGTGGAAACAGTGCCAGAGAGGAGAGAGAGGCAGACCCTCCCCAGTCGAATGGGATAGCTGGACCTGACAAGGTGGATGCTGGGCATCTAGGTTCCTTCCTTTGGAGTGGGGGAGAAGTTGCTGAGCAGTCCTCTCCACAGCCTTCTTGCCAGGGAAATTGGCAAATAAGCAACACTTCAGCCCCTCTTCTCCTCCTTCTCCTTCTCCTTCTCCTTCTTCATACAGCTATGAGGAAAAGCATACCTTTTCTAAATTCTAAATAAAGTTTAGAATTCTGTTAAAGGGGAATAGTGCAAAACCACCCCATCTTTTTTTCCCAAATAAAATCGTGTCCCTCTGCTCTGCTCTGCTCTTTTCTCCTTGTCTTCTTGGTATCCTAGAGAGAAAGAGCTTGGTGTCAAAAATGGAATTGGGGATAGATGGATATGGAAAAAAACCTTAGGAAACAGCCCCAGGGGAAATGGGCTACAGAAGTGCAGAGGCAGGTTGATGACCAGAGGGGAAGGTGGGCCCGCACCTCTCAACATTCCCGAAACACTCCTTCGATCACACCTACAACGTCACCTGATTTCATCGTCAAGGTAATGCGTGGCAAGCATAACAGACTTGATTCATCTTCAAGCTGTGGCACAGAAGGAAAAACTGCTCTGAACCTGATGGCTTCTTGATGACCAGAGCCTGCGGTTCAGATGAGGACACCATTGTGTAACCAAGGAGGAAGACTACTAGGGCCTGGGCATGACTGCAGCAATGCAAATGAAGCTCCTTGTAAGCATGTGCATTACTCTCCCTTGAAATTGATGGGGCTGGAGGATTTGTGCCACCTTTCTGCTGGAACTGGCTCCAGTTCAAAGAACACTCCATAGTTTTTCATCTAATGTAGCTTGTGGCCAAGCCAAATCGATTGTACAGTATCACAACCTCAGAACGACTCATCACGTGTCCTCTTTCCTCTATGTCTAAAGATGGAAGAGTTAGTTTCCTGGGGATTACTAAAATGCAGGGAACCATTGCAGGGGTGCAAAAAGTACTTAGATTCCCATAACCCGGGGTTCAGCCTGGGAGAACTGATGTAGGAAACAGTTCATCCAAGATATGGTACATCCAAGATATTGCCACCTTGGACAAAAGCAAAGCACTATTGTCAACCGCTCTTAGCCAGATTTACTCAGAAGTGAATCCCACAAACTTCCTCCCGGCTTACTAGTTAATACCATAAGGCTGCAGTCTCGTTCTCTGTTAAGTTACCACCCCATCTTGACAAAAAATTCTATGTAGTTTGAGGGGCTGACTCCCAAGTAGGCATCATTGCTTAACAGCTTTCTTGATCATCGATGGAATGATTCAGAACATGCTGAGCCTGTCCAAGCCCACTGAAACCACTGCCGTGTACCCGGTAAAGTGGCCCCCCTGTTCACTTACCCGGGAGCAGTTCCTGGAGTTACTTTCGGACAGACGTGGCATTGTTGCTGTCTACTCGTAATATTGCCACTAAAAGGCGCTTAATAGCCCAGTCCTATATATGCCTATTTGGAAGTAGAACTCTTGGAACTGAGTAGGACTTCACCCAGGTAAAGGTGCTCAGGATCGGGATCTATCCAACGTGCCCCGACCTCTAAAGCGGTCAGCCACATCTAGGCAGCTAACAGCATCCGAGGAGAGTGGAGGTACGTGCGCTCAGTCTACCCATTAAATAGCCGCCGCAGGAGTCTGCACAAACACACGCTGAAGGCGGGGGAGGGGGAGACATCTCCTTCGGCTGCAACCCTCCCTGCCTCAGGGACCCGACCCCATTTCTCACCCCCGCGCCATCATAACGCTACCTAGCACACTGTTTCTTTTCAGGCCAAGTTTTTTAGCATAATTGAATTAGTCGCAACATTATCTGAAAATCTCACCCAGCGCCGCTCTCGCCTTCTCTTTAAAAGGCTCGCCAACCAGGTAAGTAAAGCTGGGTAGGATTCTTCCTCCACGCTACCACCTCCACCGCGCCGAGGTCCCACCGATGGTGGCATTGGCCGACAAGGGAATTGTCTCCGAGCTGGAACTCAAGAAGATCCGGTCAGATCAAGGCGTTTGGTGAGCAGCATACCCGGAAAGCGTTCTCCCCACCACCACCAAATTTGGGATACCCCTTAAAAGTGAAAAATAGTTCTGAAACTGCGTCCCTTCTTTATTTGAAAAGGGGTATGAGCTGTCTGGCTTGGATTCCTTTTCCTTTATTATTATTCGTATACTCAAAAAAAAAAAAATGGTTTCATTTTTTTGGCTATGCTGAGGATCTGCAATCCCTGAAAGTCCCTTAGAATTCCAGAGCTTTTGTGCCAATATCACTGACCTATAGTAGAATTGCACTAGTAGAATTATAATTATAGTGCGACTGATTATATTAACAATTGAAGAATATAATAATAAAAATCACTGCTCCACTATGCCTAGAAATAGGTCTATGTGTAGTCTTAGAATATATAACACCATCAGCCCTGCTAATAATCTTCATGGTCAATATCTTTGCTACTGAGTACATTAATTTAATCGTTGCTATAAACATTGTTTGCTTTAACTGCTGAAATTTATCAGGATCCAGAGCAAAAGGTGCCTTTAATTCTTACAGGCTTCACGCACAAAAACAAGAGGCTCAAGGATTCTGCTAGACTAACTTTTGAAAATTCTCCCCTGAGCAGCTAAAAGAATTGCCAGATTATTCTTTCTCATTTCTTTATCTTGCCCTTCAGCCAAGAATTTCAGATGCACAACCAAGAATATACATGCACATTCCTCCTCATGTGATCTTCTCAACCCCCTGTGAGGTAGGCTCTGCTCAAGGACAGTATTATCCCAAGGTATTTCATTGAACTTCATGACTGAGCAAGCATTCTGGTCCGGTCCTCCAGTGGCTGTTCGTGGGCATTCAGCAGAAAGGTTAGGGGGCTGCCAATAAGACTAGGTCTACAAGCAATACCTAGAGATGCATGGAAACGTTATCACACATCTAAGAGTTGTAAGTATTAGCCAGAAGGATTTGAAAAAGAAACTACCAATATAAGTGGTTTTAAAGGAGGACCGTGGAATTACTGTTCTCAAAAGAAGAGTTTTGATGATTAGAGGTTATCCTGATGCTCTTTCATTTGAGAGACAAAAATATCCGTTTTATTTTTCCAAAGTAAATCAGCACAAGACCAAGAACAAAAACATGGTAGAGCTGTTTTGGTTTCATCCAGCCTGGAATCCCGTTAGCAATTACAGTCCCCAAACTGCTCGCAGTCACAGGGATATTGATAGACCCAATCCGTTGCAAAGCCCGGTTTACCAGAGACTACTCTGGACTTTTGCTGGAAATAAGTAGCACGCAAAGACCTGTTGAAAGTCAAGCTGCGTCTCTGGTAGGGACCTCAGCTTGCAAACTTGTCCAATACTGCCTCGATTTCCCTGAAGGAATGGTGGAGTAAAAATAAACACATTCCTTGAAACAGATTGATTTTTGATTGATTTTTGCCCATTGATTTTTTTAAAGCTTACTGATTGTTGTATAGGTAAAATCCCAGAGATTTCAATGCCAATTTTTAGGATTCTGCTTTTGGTTGCAACTCACCAAACTCCGAACAGTACCTATATCGCACCAGTTCAAGATATAGGAGTATCTAAAATAGTCTAAGTCGTGTGAATAAACGTGAATAAATTTTACTCCCCCCCCCCCCTTCCTGGTTTACTTCTTATACAAATAAGTACTCTTGAACATCTAACAGCGTTTATGACATCCAAATGCGAAGAAAGTGGAGTATTCGGGCTGCAAAACTCCAGGCGACCACAAGATGGAAGCAAAGAGGAATATTTGCCGCTATCTAGTGGTGGCCCGAAATTTGGCAGATGCGGTAGACCTAACTGCAGAATTACTACCTGGTGCGTGCGTTTGTGGGTGTGGGTGCTTTTCTCTGAAATGGCTATTCTTCATTCGGACTAACGGGAAGCGAGCGCCCCGAATCCTCAGACTTTGAAAGGGGCCCCCTTCTTAGGATCACCATTCGACCGGAGGAGCCAGCTGAAAATCCATTCCGGAGTGCTGGGGAGGGCAACTTGGCAGAAACGTCCTAAACAGGTCAGCTCCGGAGTAGGGGCCAGGGTATTGACTGGTGAGTATAACTGGGATTGCTGGCTCGAGTAGCCGAACACAATTCATCCCCCCACCCCTTCCAGCTGAGTCCCGTCTTGCTTTGCTTCTCAGGAAGGCGAAGTCAACGCGGACTCCGTCTGTACGTTCAAAAGAAGTGGATCGGTCCCAGGTGTGATTTGACCCTCACCCCCTTTTCCCGCACCTCCTGACTTTTTCCTGGTTGTTCGGAAATTTTCTGCCTTCCTCAAAAGACGGGGGTGGGGTGGGGTGGGTACGCGTTGCGCGGCCATGACATCGCAACCCGCTTCTGCTTCAGTCAATGTACAGGACTTGACGCGACGTTTTTCCTGAGTTAAAAAGCGGCAAACAAATCTCTGCCGGGCTCGAGAGGCGGAAGGAGTCCACGCTGTTGTTCCCATAACACTGCGGGAGGTGGGGGGTTTTCCCATGGTAATGCAGAAGCAGGAGAGTATCTTCAGTCGGTCCTCAAGAGAGCGGCTGACGTCTCTTCCGGCTGAGAACAGCTGCTGTTCTCCTATCGCCCCCCGACCCCTCCCAATTCCGACCCCCCCCCCCACTTTCTCAGCTGCTTGTCGGATCGGAGCAAGTGAACTCGAGTTGCGTTCAAGAAACTCGTAAGAGTAGAAGGGGGGGGGGGGAGAAAGTGCCGCTCGAAATCTCTGCTCCCCCCCCCTCCGTTTAGAAAAAAACTGTTCTGCACTCCGAGGACAGCATGGATCTCTGAGTCTGTGGCGTTTTAACCCGACGGGAGTGAAGACGGATATTGTGCTTCCAAGTGTTTGAAGCGCTTCGTTCACACATTCGCTGTGCAGTTCTTGCAAACCCGTAAAGGACATGTGTCGTTGTCTTTAACCACGGGTGGCAGATGGGGTCACGAGCGAAGAGCTTGCCGATGGCCAGCTGAAATATTCATGTCAAAGGCGACTTGAACTTGGAACTCCTAGAATGTCACTGGTGTCTAGCGCAATGCTGTATAACGGTAACACACCGTCCCACCAAATTCAGCCTAAGTGTAGTACGATCTCGGCTAGCTAAGACATCACATTTAGCACTCTGGCTACGTTTTGTTGCGTCTTGGAGCCTTAAAAGTAAAGAACTTCCTTTTTGTTCGGGTCGCTTTTGTTTGCCTTTCTTGTTCCTGGGCAAGCAGCTTGGTAACTTTGAATTAATCGGACTCTATAGCCTAATTAATTTCAGCAAGACCCTGCCCTGCAACGCGGCCTTGTAAAGCACCTTTCCTCAGACAGTAAGCCCCGCTGATTTCAATGGGGAAGAGCCGTTTCCTTATGTTTGTAGGCTTGGTGGGAACCCTGCGATTTAGATAATGCAGGGAACAGTTTAGATCGTCCCCTAAACCGGACTACATGAGACCTTTCCCAGGACAGAGGGACTCTCTCTCTCCCCCTGCCCGAACGGTCCTCCTCATATGGGGGGGGGGGGGAATCTTAGTGAATTCCATCTTCTTAGCGGTGCAGTCTAGAGGTGCAGCCAAGATGAAGAAGACGGCGGGAGAAGCTTCGTCTGGATAACGCTCCTGCTCCTTCGCTCCTGTTTGCTTCGCTTACATCCCAATTTGAAAGCGGTTCATTAGAGATGTAACCCCCTGGGATCGATAGGCCTTTTCCTGACAAAAATGACACGAGGGTCAGAGCACCGAAGTCAGGTTACGGTAAGGGAAGTGGGGGCAACAGCTCCATTAAAATCTACCTCCAGAAGCCGGGGAAATAAACCCAGACGAAGTGGCCCCGCTGGAAGATTTGCGGGTCGCAGCAACAGTGAAGTTCTTAGAACAACCCAAAGGCTGCGGAGTGAAGGGATTCTCCCGCGGGAACCGAGGCGTTCCCATCCCCACCTTCTTTTTCAAATCGCAGCCTTTCAGAGTGCTGGAAACAGACGCAGCGTTTCCAAAAAGACCTACACTTTTTCTTATGCAAAAAAGATTGTGCCGAACCTCGACTTTGGGGCGAGAAGGTCGCTCTTGATACGAATGGCGGTGTCACCGAAGCCTTTTGCTCTTCCAAATCAAAGCTTCATTCAGATGTCACCCAAACCCTGGAGCGAGGCTTTCGACCCCGCGTCCTGGGCGATTTTCCCGATTCCGCTAGGGCTTTCGGGTCCCTAGGCGGTTAGTGCCCCGCCGGACACAAACTCCAACCGAGCTTTCTACTCTCTCCACCCCCGTCCATTTGTCCGAGTCCTGGAGGTGTCAGCGCACCCTCGGGCCCTCGCCTCGCTTTCCCCAGAGATCCGAGAAAGCAGTCGCAGCACCACCTTCCTGGCTCCCGTCGTTGCAGATGGCAGGGCTGCTCCGCAGTTTTCTTCCTCGCCCCTCCGTCAATGACGGGGAAAGGCAGTAGACTGACTAGCTGTCCTCAGCTTCCTTGGGAATTAATTCTCGGGGCTTAGCGTGAGTTCCTCGCCTGTTACCTTGCTTGAGCCTAGCAAGCTTGCGGAGCTTAATATTTAACGAAAGTTCCGCTGAGCATAGACAGAATACTTTTTTCACTCCAGTCATTATAACCAGCTATGCGTGGTAGGATCGGGAGTAAGATTTGGGGGACCAATCCATTAGTCAGCATGGAGTCCGGGCACATTTTCGGCCACTAAACTCCGGATCAAGCGCCGCCAGCTGTGAATTAAGCAAGCAAGCTCTCGGGGAAAGGAAAGATCCGTCCCAGTGACCAACTGTGGACAGTTTACTTTTCCAGAACTTCAGGGCTGAAGTGGCCAAGGGACAAGGAGCAACCAGTGGAAAGGCCGCGCCGCCTTGGTGGTAGCAGCATTTAGCTAGAGCGGGAGCGCCGGCAGCTTGCGATCCCCAGTTATCCTGCCGGAACTGAATTCACGCACTTGTTCCTCCAAACTGTCTTTGACACCCATTTGCAGATGAACACGCCGGTCAGCTTCTTTTCTTTTGATCTCCTTCTATCACTTTCACGCCACTTTCTGTTTAGAAGGAAGAGGTGAAATTAAGAGAGGTGGAAGAATAAAATAGGAAGAGGAAAAGCGCACCGGTATCTGTTTCTATGGCAATGAAACGATCCGTCGATTACAGCGGGCTTGTGGATGGGTGGGTGGGCGGAATCCCTGCTGAATGGGTGGACTGAATCCCGAGCTCTCTCGCTTGGAACCCAGATGCGTGCTTTTCAACCAGAGAGAGAGAGAAAGAGAGAGAGAATCTTTCACAATCTCAATTCCAAACAGAGAAGCTCAGAAAAGTTTCTAACGAAGCAATAACGAACCACTGTATTTTCTATCTATTTATGTTCTTTCAGAAGTCGTTTTCCCACTATCCTGGGCCCACAATTAAGTCGATCTAGGCAGGACTGGCGCCCACGATTTTAATTTTTGGCTTGATTTTCTGCATAATTACTTAATAGAAAGTGCCATTGAAATCAATGGGATTTACTTCTGGACAGTTGGGTCTAGGGTTTACTTAAGCTGCAATCCTAACCTTAACTTTTTGGAAACACTATTTATTACCACTTATCTTTAGATCAATCAATGAATTTAGATAAATGAAATACATGTTTGATACAAAGCCCATGCTGCTTTTACACACCCACCACACTGCAGTTTTTAAGGACCGGGGGGGGGGGGCACTGATTTAATACCTCCTTCGTTCCTTTCCATTTCAGGGCTGCAACTGAATTTGAAAGTAGAATAATTTTAGAAAGCTGATGTTGGCAAGCGGATAGCTTGAAATGTTGAATTAAGATTCAAGTCAGTGACTCTCCAAATTGTCCTTGCGATCCTGAAGTAGGCAGCGTAAACTGTAGACAAAGGGAAAGTACATTATTTGAAAAATAACGTTATTTCGCCTTTTAAAAAGTGAAGGGCTAGCTGTGCATATAAATAAAGATTCGTTTTATAAGTTAATAAACAGTATGAAATTCTTCGTTTCCACCGGAGCTTCCGACAAAATCTTCAGCAATTCTGAGTCGCTCCCAGGCTTCCTAAAATCTGCCCCCCCCCCCCCCCAAGCTGGGATTTCTGGAGTTGTGAAAAGCCTCAAGCTAGGTGGCTCTTGCCGGCTTGGGGGGGGGGGCTGCCGTGGTTCTAGCGCCCCCGCTGTCAGTCAGTGACCAGCCCAAGCTGGATCTCGGGGAACCCTTTCCCTCTTTCTGTGTTTTGCAGTGTCAATCACAGGGCATATTGCTTTCCCCTCCCCCACCTCCTTCGTTTCCCCCCCCCCCCCCCAATACTCTTTAGTAACATCCCAGCTCTGAGAGCCCGCCTCTGAGTGGCTCGAAGCAATCTGTCAAGTGAGCCGGGGAGCCACCTCACAACAGATCCGGTTACTTTTGATTGACAGCGTCACCATGGCAAATCATTTGATTAAAACTATTGTCTTCTCCTTGGCAGTCCCCGAGTCAGATAACTGGACCAATCACTGCGCGGCTAATCACTTTTTCATGCCAGCTTAGAATAATATTTGGAAGGAGAGAGGCAAGGAAGAGCAAGAAGAAAGGGGGGAGGACGGGGGGGAAAGAAGAGAAGAATCGGCAACAAAAAGAAAAGAGAAGGGGAAGAGAGGAGAGGAGAGAAGGAGGAGGAGAAAAAGAAGGAAAGGGGAAGCGGGGTTTTAAAGGACTTGATTCCATGTAAGCGATCCTATGGCAGAAAGGGGGGGAAGAGAGAGAGGGAGCGAGCGAACGAGCGAGAGAGGAACTTGCGAGCCCGGCCAGGGGGTGGGGAGAGTGAAAGTTCCACTCTTGCAAGTGCCGCTTCTCTCACACAATAGAGGCGCAAAGTTTGACGATCGGAACTCGGGGACTTACAAACAAACCCGGAGCCCAAAGGTCGGGCGTGGGCACGGGCGCTGCCTGGGAGCCTCCCTTGCGCGCGAAGCTTCTCCGGCTCCATGGGTGCCCCGGCCGGGGCAGCAGCACCCGCGCTGACCTAGCCCGAGGGCTTCCATTCGTAAGTCAGCAGTTCGCGCGCGCTGTGGTTGGCTGCTCCCTCGCGGAGCCCTTTTCTCATTGGCGCCGAGCGTCGCTGGCTCGCGCGCGCCCCCCGACCGCCTCCCTGTCGGCGTTCCCCCCAGGCGGTGCCTGCGGGACGCTGGGTCCGGACGGGTGCCCCCTTTCGGCCAGGGCAGATGCGATAAGAGGGCCGGCGGCTACGGCAGGAGGGCCTTCCAGGGCGCGCCACCATGTCCATGCTGCCCACTTTTGGCTTTACCCAGGAGCAAGTGGCTTGCGTGTGTGAAGTGCTCCAGCAAGGGGGCAATATCGAGAGGCTGGGCCGCTTCCTCTGGTCGCTGCCGGCTTGCGAGCACCTTCACAAGAACGAGAGCGTCCTGAAGGCCAAGGCTGTGGTGGCTTTCCACCGGGGCAACTTTCGCGAGCTCTACAAGATCCTGGAGAGCCACCAGTTCTCGGCGCACAACCACCCCAAGCTGCAGCAGCTGTGGCTCAAGGCGCACTACATCGAGGCCGAGAAGCTGCGGGGGCGACCCCTAGGGGCCGTCGGCAAGTACCGGGTCCGCCGCAAGTTCCCCTTGCCCCGCTCGATCTGGGATGGCGAGGAGACCAGCTACTGCTTCAAGGAGAAGAGCCGGAGCGTCCTGCGGGAATGGTACGCCCATAACCCTTACCCGTCCCCCAGGGAGAAGCGGGAACTGGCCGAGGCCACCGGGCTCACCACCACCCAAGTCAGCAACTGGTTCAAAAACCGGAGGCAGCGGGACCGGGCGGCGGAGGCCAAAGAAAGGTACGAGTAAGTAGAGCCGACCTCCCTCCCGCTTCTCTGCAGAAAGAGCTCTGCTTCGGGGATAGTCGAGAAGGGGGTGTGCACGTGCCTTCACCTCGGCGTAGCTAACCAGTCCTGTCCGAAGTGCTCTGCACTGACTCGGGGGCAAGCCTCCCTTCCCTTCCCTTCCCTTCCCTTCCGAGCAAACCCTCGGGGGCTCGAGGCTGCCATTTAGGAAGGCGCCGGCAGCCCGGGAACTGTACAAAGGAAGGGAAACTCAGGGCTCCTCTGTCTGCGTTGGAACACCTTTTTTTTTTTTTTTTTTTAACTTTTGGAAAAGTTAGTCTGGGGAGCGGGATGACTGTCGCGATTTGCGATCGGTTGCCGCAGGGACCTGTTTGATTTATTCGAGAGCAAAATCGGGCTGTGGCCAAGATAAATATCTCTTGATTCGGCTTGGATTCCAAGCCACGTCTTCGGAAAACTAGCCGAGTAGATATGGAAGTAAGTTTTCAGTGAATAGGAGTGGAGAAGTAGAAAGAACTTCCTTGAAGGGAAGCCAACTGGCTTTGTTCCTTTTATCTGTGTCTCTAATTTCCTAGTTTAACATCAAAAAAGACAAGAAACTGTCTTATTTGCCAGTTAAGGCTCTTCCTCTGCCAGCTCAGAAGTAGATCCCATAGAGGTCAATGGCCCAATGCTGCGGTAAGGGTCTATAAGAGTGTAGCCTTTTCAAATTGCATTTTTAATTATAACAGTGGGGGATCAGTGAGAGGGAAAGCAACATCTCAAAATCTGTTAACTGAAAAACAACTGGATTACCATCAACCAAGATGTCACAAGCGTGATAAGCTCCTATTTAGCCAATTGTCAATACAGTAAGCCAAAAAATACTGATTTTTAAAATCTTTATATCTAGTATCTAAATAATATTGAATGTGACTTCACCCTCCGTGCATGCATGCTGCTTTTAAAATAAGGCAAAGGCCTCCAGCTCTGGAAGAAATACTGTATTCTTCATAGGAGATGCTAGTGAGTGTGGGGGAAAGTGCCCCCCCACCTCATTTATACATTTTAACCCAGAGTGATGATCACATCTAAACAGTTTCTGGCGTTCAGTCCTAAATCTCCAACCAGTCACCGGTTCTTTTCAGTGGCAAGCCCTTGAGTTTTTCCTAGATGTCAGCTTAGTAGACAGTGAAGTTTGTGTTTGAATGAGCCTGGCCTGGACTTTGGTCTTACCCAATTCCATCCTTTAAAAACACACCCGCTTGCACACATTTTCTTAAAAATAAATCCCAGGAGTTTCAGTACAGTTTAAAATTTGACCGTAGCTGCTTATCTATCCGGATGCAAGTTCCTTTTATTTCATTAAGACTCGCTTCCGTGTCAATAGGAAGGTTGGTGGAGCTTCCAGATCGAGCGACTATATGAAACTATGGGTTAAGAGTGCCCCAAACTTCCATAGTATCGCTACAAACAAGTTCCATTCATTTCTAAGAAACAATACAAGTATTCAGGTATTGTAGGAAAAGGGTGGCAATCTCTGTCTCTCCCCACCACCGCTCCTCCCCCCCCCCCCTTTTTCTTTTCCTTTTTGCTGAACTTGCCCTTCTGATATAGCAACGGCAGGGCAAGGGCCTGGGATTCCACTGATGGGAATCCCTGGCCTGGGCCAATTGCAGGATGATTTGAAGACTGCAGCCAGGTCCACTGTCGGCTATCCCCTGGGCCTTCCCTCTGAGAACTCGGGTTTACTTTCAGTCTGCACTTCGCTGGTCACAGATCTAAATTATCTTCTGGGATTCAAATACTTTTGTCCAATCATCCCTCAACGCTTGTTCCTCATATTTCAACGAAATTGCTTTGGTGGAAGCCAGTATAATAATGGGAATGATTGAGAGTTTTGACAAGCTGTGGAGAGTAGCAGTAGAACTCTGAGCAAGCTTCCTCAGGAGTTAATCTTGTGGAGTCTAGGAGGATTTTCTTCCAGGTAAGTGGGGGTAAAATTTCAAATCCAGTCAACCATTTCGGAGGAGAAACGAATGGAGAATCGTTTTCTTCCAAAATCTAGTTCCTGGGACTCCGAAATTCTGCCAGAAACAAAGAGAGAAGGACACCCCAGGACATCATAAGGCACCACATCTCCCAAAGGCGGTGAGAAGAACCCCCCTCCATAAAATACTGTGGCACGGAGAGAGATTTAGGCCGGAAATATAGAGGAAGAAAACCTGCTTAGCGCCAAGAGCCCAACACATGCAAGCTTTCACAACTGGATTAAGGAACTGCTGGATTAAGAAAGTCCGAGTTATTCCAAATGTCCAACAAGTCGAACAGAAGAGTTCTGGACTAGGTGGCTTGCGGTTCTGCATGTTTCAGAGACTTTCCGATGCCTACTCACTCCTGCTCTGGATGCTCTTACTGGAAAGTCTGAGTGTGGCTTGATGAAAAGGATCGCTCAGAAGTTTATTTCGGCCTGTGTTTCAGAAACAGCTTCTTTCGTCTCGGTTAGACTTCTAAGTAAGAGCTGTGCCAGAAAGCCGGCGGAGGAATGTTTCCGGGGTTGTGCCAGCTCATTTTGGGGGAGCAGCCCCTACTTCCTTGAACCTTGCAGTACTTGCGGGTGTTTTCCAGGGGGTGAATCAGGGGCTGCTCTTTTGGTGAAGTCTAAATCCTTTTCCTTTTTTTTTCTTTCTTTCTTTCTTTCTTTCTCTCTCCCTCTCCCCCCCCCCCCCTTATAGCTGAAATTGAGATGAAAATCTTTTTTAAACTGATTTAGAAAATGAGGCGCAGGCAGGGAGAGAAAACTTCCATGTAGTAACATCGGAATCGTATTAAGTCGTCTGCAGCCAAAGAAGTGTGCTTGTATGTATGTAAATGATGGGAATCTGGAGGGATCCCGTTTGATTTCCAGCAGGCCCTGTGCAATTTAGAAAGCCCTTCATACACCCAGAGAGGGCAAACGTCAGTTCTTGTACAATTAACCCACGTGAAGGAGATTAATTTCAACTAGACAGTTGATGCAAAAGTATTCAGGTCCCTAGTTACTTTCATTCTTGGCACCATCTTACCCAGCAAGTAAATGCAAAGATATTTTTTCTAATGAGCCAACTATTGGTCAAAAATCCAAAGCACAGTAACAGCTCCCATCAACATGTGGGGCTAATAAAAAATATATTATCTGCTTGGTTGGTTGGATCTACTCTCTCTACCGTAGTCTGCGGCTGCTCTCCAATAATCTAGACTTGTGGAGGTTTCTCCGGAGAAGATGGGCTGCAGTGCTGAGTCGGTCAGTTGCATATATATGTAAAAGTAGATTTAATCTGCAAGCTGGCAAGGCCAGCCACCACCCAAATAGGCAGCACTATATCGCCAGGAAAGAGGCATGATCTTGCCCCTGTTCACTGGGAAGTGACACTGATATAATTAGGGGGGTCGTAACCAGAAGTCACCATTAATATGTCTAACACCTGCCAATTCTGAGCATTTTAGAAAAGTGGGTTGTAACATTTAAGATGTTGTTGCTGAAACACACACACAACTACCAAGTCGACTTTGTTTTCTGCTGGTACCTAATGGGTTTTACATCCAAACACGTTGGAATGTCAAAAGTTTGCGGGCCTTTGCATGCTTCTTGGGAAGGATTTTACTCTTGAGCAAAAATGCGTGAGATTGCAGACCAAGTCTGTCACTAAGTGCCCAAAGTTGGAAGACCATAGTGACGGGAAAGGAATTGCAGGTGGCTATCGGGCTGGAGAGGAAAGGTTTTCATTTACAAGGCAAGCAGCAAAGCTGGTTCACCGTCATCCTCTGCAGATTTCAACCTGATGCCTCTTCCTGCATATATCCAGGCAGTGTACCCTCCCAGCCAATACATAACTTGACTCAACCAGATGCAGAACTTTCAGGTGGGGATTCCTATCCTCTGTGATCCAGGAAAGTAGAAGTTTCTACCAGAGCAATCGCTTCGTAGCCACCATGTGTTGGGAAGGTTATGGAAGGCGGCGGCTTGAAAACATCACATATTTCGCCTGATCTGCGAACAAGCAGCCTTGAAGCTAGAGGTCCCAAAAACTGGAAGTACCGGGGGTGGGGGGACAGAAAGAGAAGGAATTGCTTTTAGCTGGTGGCCCTAGAGACTGATCCAATGGCCACTGAGGTCTGTGCCATTGGGCTCCCTATCCCAAGTCTGGAACTTTGAAAAGAGACCGAGCTGGGTCACATTAATGCACGCGTTTGCAGCCCCTTGAGCCGAGAGCCGACTTCAAAGGACGACATGAGACTGGATCGGGTCCAAGGCATTAGGACTGAATTCGCACCAGCCATTTCCCTAGATGGACTTGAGCTGCTTATTCTTTGGCGGAGGAGGAGGAGGAGGAGGAGGAGGGCTGTCCGGGCTGACTCAGTCTTGGTGAGAGATCATCTTTAACCCTTAAGAGTGCCAACTGGAGGGCAAAGGCGCGGGCGCACAGGTTGGCTATCTGAAAGGTAGAGCAAAAGGCGCTTTCCCCAGTAGATGCTAGTTCACTGCCGAGTCCCCAAAGCAGGCTGGTCCCTAACGAAGCGATCTGTTTTCGAGAAGGATGCGGGCACCAACTCACCACCCCCCAGCTCTCCCTTGACAAGAGATTCCTTTCATCTGAGTAAGGACAGTAGAGAAGTGGCCTACTTAATTAATAAAACTACTAATAGTACTACTACCTAGAGCTTGCTTACAGGGTAGTTCGTCAAAGGGTCCTTGCCAATAGCTGAGCTTACAGGGGTATTGGGCTAACCAGCAGGGGCAGGAGATCAGAAAAAGTGGCACTGGGGCTGTAACCTCCAAAGAATAAAAAAGGACTAGGGCAAAAACTAGGATGCACACTTCCTTACATTTAGATTTAATTAAAATGAAAAATAATTGATATGCTTCCTCTTTTGTCATGTGAGTAATCTTCCCTACCGCCCCCCCCCCACCCGTTTCTGTTACATAAATATCAACTTTGGTAACGCAACCTTTGGAGGTCAAGAGGAAGATACGCACCCCATGTTTTCTGTCGGCTCTGGGGTCTTGGGCTGTGTTTCTCTGACTTTAAGACAGCTGGTATGAATACAAGTCTGTTTACTTAGAAATAAAGGGCGCAGTATTAGAAGGAGCATTTAATGGGAATCCCCCTCTGTTTAATCGGAGAATTTGACTTCTCAGTCCTATTTGAAACACCGCCTAAAACTCTGATGAATTTTACCCGACCTGAGTTCAACAGAATGGTCTCCCTGGTTCATGTGATTAACAAGAAAGTCTTTGGGGACATCATCATCATCATCTACATTTATGTGCCATCAGACTCCTAGCGACTCTATTTTTTTCCTTTGCTTGACAGTAAACTTTCCTGAACGTGTTGGCATTTACTTCTGAGTAAATATGCCACAAGATCCGCTTCAAATGGTAAATCACAGCTTTTGCTTCCTAATAAAAGTGCAATTAAATGTGAAGTTCTTGTTTCTGTTGATGTGATGACTATAACATGCTGCTTAATACTGCTGTGTGGCTAGCAACGCCAACCTCAACTGTGCATCAAATGGGATCGGGCTCCCTTCCTTACCCACCTTATTACTGTGATTTGAATTGGAATTCAATTAACTTGGCTAACATCAATAGGAAGAGGTCCTGTTCTTAAATTTTAATCTTGGTTTAAATCGAATTGTAAAGGGTTACATTCAAATAAACATATAATCTCAGTAACTCATACGTCTTTCAAGAGCTTTGTAGCGCAGTAATTGTGAACTCAGGAACGCTCCTCTATTTCTGAGCCGGTATCTCCAAGTGTTGGGAAAATCTCTTTATATAAAGATGGTTTTTAATAAGCAGATGTAGACGGGGCGGTCGGCATACCCAGGAGCAGTTTTCTGAACCAGCCATGCAGTTGACCTCGAAGGAGCTGAGCTTTGCCATCTCCTTGTTTGTCGTTCAAAATCAATCTCAATCAGTTCAACTAAACTTAACTTCAAAATCCGAAGCATATTTTCTGAGAAGGAAGCCCTCGCTCTCTCGAAGAGGGAAGATATCTCCTGAACTGGAGCGGGAAGGCTGTTCTAAGGTGTTTCTGTGGTCTTTTCTGCAAGATTTTAAGTTTGGGCCAGTAGGCTTTCTAGCGAGCTGCCCATTATTGGCTGGAACTAATGATTTCCAGCTGAACTGAAAAGTTTCAGTAGCAGTGTGTTTATCCCTCCTCTCCTCCCAGTTTGTTTTGATTTTTTCTCCAGTTCTAAAGACATCCTGCTTTGCTTCTTTCAGAGTCTTGTGACACCTGAAAGATTAACTATTTTATGGTGGTGGAAGCTTCAGTCATGAGAATCTGCTTAATCGGATGTATAGCATGTCTAGTGAAGTGAATCTGTCTATTTCATGCATCTCAAGAAACAAGTTCTTGCCTATCGAAACTTGAGTCCTACAAAAGGGTTCTTCTTCCACGTGTCACAAAACTTCTAGACTAAATTCAAATGACACTCTAAGCCCCAACCCAGTGAATCCCATCTTAGCCTAGCATGTTGTGGGAACCCAGGCCATCTGGTGAGTCTGTGATTTAATGTGTGGTGTGAACTCAGCGAGCGGATTTGATTCAGTAAACCATGGCTAACTACAGGTGAGCCACTTGGACGAACACAACCTTTAGCTGCAGTCTGCATATACTCGCATTATAGGGCACTATATTTAATTCGGTGGGGGTCCTTTGAGTAAAGCAATCTAGAACTGGACAGTTTCCCTACATTTCTGCTTGACATAGCAGCCTGGTTTGGAACCACCAGTTTGGATACAAAAGTTGTCCCGCGCCGGCCTTCTGTATCTTGGAGGGCGCTTTTTAAGAATCCCGGAGATAAATCTAATAGGAAGAAATCCACTTGTGGCTTTACCTGGCGTGCGCCTCTTTGTGAGCTTTGAGTCATCCGGAGCACTGGCTGAAGAGATGGTGAGTTCCCTTCCAGGGAATGCATCAGGTCTAATTCGCCCTCTGCCCGGCTGTTGCCCTCCCTCGTTTCCTCCTCGCCTGGACTTTCTCCTCTTGGTAAAAGAAAGAAGTTGTTCTGTTTTGTTTTGCCGCGCTCTCTCCTAGGTCAGCCGCAAACTGTTTACAAGACCCAAGACCTCCCCAAAGAGGCCCTGAAGGGCTGCAGGCAAGGCTGTGTAAACCCGAATTTCATTCTCTCCCTTCGAAACTTTCACCCCACTCCGTGTTTTTCTTTAAAACTAACAGCTAGATCGCAGCACGGTAGAAAAGCACATTTCTCACATTCCCATCTTCCATTACCGACTTAAAGCCGAAGACTGTCGGCGACGTGGCGTTGCATCAAGGAAAACATTTCCAAGAAAAGCATGTTTGGCATTTATTTGCACTTCAGGCCTTTTCTAAACGCGTGAAAAAGCCAATTCTTCAGGCTCCGTATCGAGCATCGCTGTCATCCCCTTCTCAGAGGCCGCCGTAAGCTTGGAGGAACTCGAACGAGCGCAGGAGCGGATTACGGAAGTTGGCGTGAGTCCGTTTCCAGAACTGCTTCAGGACCGGGCATCCATTTTTCGGAGTGAGCATGCGCAAAGGATGGCACGCCGGAAATTACACGTGGAAAGAACACTCTTGATATAAGTGCCGTTAGGGAGTGGTGGAGATCTTAGATATCCGTGAAAGCTGGGGAGAATAAATGTGGGCCTGGAACAGGAAAGTTGGCTATATGAGGCGCTAATACAAAGGGTTGTAATTAACCTCTGCAATGGACTGCTCCGTATATTTCAGTAAGGCAAATTATCCCCACGGCACTGTAATTACCTAATATACCTCGGCAGCGTTAGAGCCCTGCTCCTAGAACTTTGCTCTCTCGGGGATTAATGTCTTATATAAATGCCCTTAGGTCTGGGAGTGACTGCCAACCTAATGAAATCTTAACCATTCTCTTTACGTTTGGATGTGAATCTCTTGGTGATTACTATTACTTTTATTGCACGCTCAATCCCCTTGGTAGCGTTGTGGATATGATTTATGACTCCCAGGGCTCCAAAGTAAGTGTTCTCAGTGGTACTTAACTTCCAGGTCCCTGTCCATAGGAACCCAGACCCACTGCCTAGTTCTGTGTCCTGGCTTTTACTGGGGACTTTGAGTTAGGACTCATGGACATGTCTGTGGTCAGCCCACCTGAAGGCAACCCTGACCTGTCTCTTCTTGGTCCATCTCAGAAGTAGTGCCTTCTGCTGGCCCAAGCCATGCTTGTGGGTCCACCTGCTGCGCTTCATTTCATTGTGGGCAAAAGCCTGTGGTCCAGTTGGCTGCTATGTCCTGTGGTGGGGATGCCCCCTCCTCTTCAGTCATTGATGATGGCCCTCCACAGCCATTTTGTCCTGGGCCATTGGGCTGCTTGCCCACTTCTGAAGGGAGTTCTCCTTGTGGACCAATGAAAAACTGGACCTTTATTAACTGGTAGATTGATGAAAGGATGGCCTTTTATCTTTTTGTCAAGTTCACTTTTTTTCTGGTGGGCCTTTTGTTTTTTGTTTTAAACAAACAGGTAAATGAATAAAAGTTCTGCAGTTTCCCCTTATAGCCCAAGTGATAGGGAGTGTCTTATTTCCCCCCCCCCCCCCCCCATGGGTATACATGCTGGATGGAAAGTGTCAAGTGTGAGGGGAAGTCTATGGGTAGAAGCCATATGTCCTCAAAGACTCACCCATGGAAAGGAAAGTGACAGGTACTTACTTTCCTGGCAGACATGAGAGGGGGAAAAGCAAGGGAATCCACCAACCAGGGTCCATGGTAACCACCATCCAGATAGAGCACTTGGCTGGCATTGTTGCCAAAACTGACGAACATACTGAAATCTAGGCAGCAATTTCTAAAGCTAGCTTCATTTCCTGTCAGTTTCAGCATGGGAGACAAGCAGCTTATGGGTGCTGTGCCAAACAGTCCTTAAGCTCAAGGAAATACAGAGCCTTGGCTGCTACCTAGACATATGTCTACTGAAGTAAAAATCACATGAATCTTTCTTTGAGATTGTTTATTATTTAGGCTTGGTAGGCTAATTTCACAATACAGTCATTCTTTAAAAATAGTTACACCTAACAAACAGTAACTGGGTTCACACACAGTAACAAGCCATACTGTGGTTTGTTTGGTTTTGGCTTAGTATGTTGAGTGAACTGAGCCATGGTTTGTAAACCATGGTATATAGATTAGAGTTGTATGTGAACCTATTCTTTATGGCATGTTCAACAAAGGAAATTTAAAATGACTATGGCACAAAGTGAAATATAATTTAGCCACCTGCCTAGTTTACATCTAGCACTAAGATCTAATGTGATTTGTTTGTTCTGGCTGTGTGAATCCAACACTTGTGATCTTAAACTGTGGTTTATATGACTTAGCTATTGTGTGACTTCAGCAAATGTAATTTATTCAATAAACTATGGTTAACACAAACAATGGCTTACCACAATATATGGCCTAGCTTAGTTTCTCCAACCCTCCCTATATTTCCCATCATCCACAGCTGATGCAACTTCTACAATTTCCATCATGCTGCTGCTTCTGCCAAGCATTTTTTGAATGCTTAGGTCCAATCTCATAGTTGTTTATGGGAAATTTAGCCTATATTGTCTCCTATTTATCCTATATCTCATACTGTATTCTACTGGTCTAACTTGGGCTAAAGCATTTAAAGATGTATATTCCCACAAAAATGATTTGCACCTGGAACATCCTCTTCTCCATTGCTCCTGCAAGAGACAGCCATGGCAATTGGAGCCCCTATCTTTCTGTCCCCCACATTTTTTAAAATATCCCACATATTTAGGTTGAAGCAAACACACAAAGAGAATTCTTCTGCAAAATGAAGTTATTCTTGTCCATAAATCACTTTGGAAGATTAATTTTTTAAAGTAGATCCTAATAGACTATTATGATACTGTAGGCCTCTGAAACGGGGAAAGGAATCATGCCTGGGTTCAAGCTGACCAGTGTGTGATATTCTGTGCCTCTAATATGCTGTCCATGGGCAAATGATGCTCCCGTCCCCCCCAACATAATATCTCATCACCTTGTAATTTTATTAAGGATGGGCGTGAGGGAGGGGTATTGTGTTGAGGTCAGTTCACTCCTTTTGCAATCTGATTTTTCTCTCCCGCTTCTTCTTTCTCTCCCCCCCCCCTTTTTTTTAGGGAAAACAACGAAAATTCCAGTTCCAATGGCCACAATCCGCTTTCCTCCTCCCTCAACGGCAATAAGACGGTTTTGGGCAGTTCCGAAGATGAGAAAACACCCTCTGGCACCCCAGATCATTCCTCCTCCAGCCCTGCCTTACTTCTCAATTCAAACCCAGGCTTACAGCCACTCCACAGCTTGGGCCATCCTCAGGGTCCTAGTGCCATTCCAGTTCCCAGCGCAGACCCTCTGCATCATCACAGTTTGCAAGACTCCATCCTCAACTCCATGTCTTCAAACCTGGTTGATCTTGGCTCTTAAAAATACTTGCTGCACCCACCACACTCCCTGAACCCAGGCTCTCTCCATCTGGGTTGTCCTCTTCTTTCTTCTTCTTTTTTTTACTTAACTCCTCTGCTCCCACAAACCAAGGATTTGAAACCTTAGAAGGATCTATAAAATGGATCCATTGTTTCACTTTGGATCAATTGCTGAACAGCTGTTAACTTATCTGGAAGGTACTGTAAATTCAGGAACATTGTAAGCTGGCCAAGGACTCACATCTTAAGAGGATGTGGTGAAGCTGATTGCAGAAAAGTGGAGGACATTACTGTAGGATGGGAGGGAGGGAGGATGGGGTGGAGGTTGGTGTAAAAGCTGTTCCTTTGAGAGGATGAAAGCTAGAAGCCTCAGCCCGCACAACCTCTTGTACGAGATCCGATCCAGTTGGATTCCAACTTCTTAACCCACCTCTGTAGATGTACTTCAACCTGAACTGCAGGGATCAATTCATGAAGCTGTTGAGAACTGAAGAGCTGAAGCCAAAGCCCCATCAATTTCAGCAGGATATTGGGAAACAATACGTTCTCCCCTCTGGCCACTCCCACCACCAACTGGCATCCCATGGTATACCGCTTCTAAATCTGGAGGCTTTAATAACTGGGCAACATTGATAGATTTATCTGCCATGAATTTGTCAAATTCTCTTTTAAATGCTAGCATTTAAGCTAGCATTGTTTTGCTCATGGCAGCAATCGCCTGCCCATGTCATTGCCAGAAGCTTTGATGAAAGACTTTCCTCTAGGGCAGGGAGAACCATGGCTGTTCAGATTTTGCTTCTTCCCAACCAGGCTGGGAATTGTAGCTCAGTGACAACTGCAGGGAGGCCCCACTGCTTTCCTCAGATCCAGAGGCTACTTGACAAGTCGACGGTTTCATCAGGCTTACGGTGCACTGCAGCTGGAAGTAATGCCCAAAGGAAATTATTGGGACTCTTTTCCAAAGAATAGGATTATTTGCTCATTTCCAGGATCAGAGTGAGAGGACAACATTTGGTTTTCACCCCAGAGCAAATCTGTTTCCTTTTTTGGGAATTCATCTAGGTTGTGGATAGCAGTCTATGAAATGCTTTTTCTTGTAGGGCAGAAGCAAAGGGACTGACAGAGAAAGGGAAGAGTATAGCATGGTGCGGTGGTTCGAGTGGGGGACTAGGACAGGGAGAGTCAAGTTCAGATCCTCACTCAGGCATGAAGCGCACTGGATAACTTTGGGCCAGTCACACACTCTCAGCCAGCCTACCTCACAAGGTTGTTGTGAGGATAACATTGGAGTGGGAGTATCCTGTATGCTGCCTTCAGCTCTTCAGGGGAAAAGTGAGATATAAATGGTATAAATAAATAGAGAAGCCACACCGCTTAACTTATTTAAAGAGAAAAACATTTGTGATCATTGTACTATATGCCAATGCTAGCTACTCAACCGTTGTACTAGCCGCCAGTTTGTAAAGAGCTCCTGGCTTTTAAGCATGACCTAGCTAATGCTATTCTCCCTTGTAGCTGATGCTATGCAAAGCACGTGAACCCTGACTGGGGGGGGAAGAGGGAAATGGGCTTCTTCGGCCTTGTATATTTCCCTACCACCACCCACCCAAACATTTAGGTGAGGAGGACAAGAAAGGCGACATCCACAAATCACTTAATCCGGATATCTTGCCTCCACCTGATCCAGTGGCTTCAAAGGTGAATCTGGGTGAGCTTCTCAACAGAGCAAGCGCTCTTCCACCTCAGTTCTTTCACCTGCAAAATGGGAAGAAGGGCGACTCCCCCCCCCTCAAGGCTCCTGGTGAGGCGCTGGCAGCGTTTTGCACACTTAACTTTGAGAGAGCCTCTATCGCTCATTATTTTTAATACTCCTATTAATTGCGTTTCCCCTTGAAGTCTGTGGGGCCACCCCGCGTCAAGGTGCTTCATTAGCCAGTCTCGGGCGAGCCCTGGATCGCATCCTGGGTCTGCCCACGCAGAGCCCCGACGCCCCTTCAAACCCAGCGGGGCGAACAGCGATCCTCACGACGGCTGTTTTTCTAGGGCTCTACGAAGCCGCTGCCGCCGCCCCAAACGCAAGGACGGTTCCCCAGTCAGCCAGGCTCCCTCCAATTTTCTGTATTGTTTCTATCCTGTGAATACCGCCTTTGGAAAGATATTTCTGCTTCTATTTTATAATAAAATCGAGACATCCAGCGTAGTGGTGCAAGAAGTGAAGGCTCTCGTTTTTAACCGGCCGCCGAGCGCTCCGGGTTGTTTAAGATTTTCCAAACGCTTTAGACAAGTTAATCACCGTGAGCAAACGGCGCCGGGCAGCGCGGGCAGGGAGGTCTCTTGCGAAGGATGGCCGCAAGAGGCGGCGAAACCCCCCAGCCAGGGCTGTGCGCGGGGTGTGGCCAAAACCGCCCGCGTCCCCGCACCTGAAAACAAACTGCTTCGATGGCGCCGCCACGGCTATCGCCATCCTGACTTTTTTGGCCACACCCTGCCCACTTCCCTGACAAGCGTAGTAACCTTCAGTCGCAGGACCATCTTTCCCAGAGTTTCTTCAAGGAAAATGAAAGAGTTTCCCCGAGGAAACGGACGTTTCCCCAAATTGGACGGGAAGAGGCTTGTCTCTTTTTCCTGGATTACCGCAGGACGCTGCGTAACCACTTTATTCTAGGCTTTCACAAATTGAAACTCTCCGTAATTGACTGATCACCAGATCTACTTCTTTCCAAATTGTAAAGCAGAGGCTTTGGTTATTTCTGTGTTTCCCCCCTCCCAGTCCCTCTGTGCTCGCTGCTGTGTTTTTGCAAACCCCGGTTTTAATGCTCAAGGTTCTAGTCCTCTCTGAGTAGGTGGGGAGATGGATTGAGGCAAACAAATTAAACTTTATTTTTCCCTCCAAAAAACTACCTTCTACCATTTGTCTCTTGAAATTCCTGGAGGGCAGAGAAAATGGTGGTGACAGTGATGCAGCTAAAAGAGACGAGAAAATGGGTCTGACAGTGTAAATGCCAATGTTGGAAAATTCAGTGAGGAATATTTGTATGAAAAAGTGGTCCAGGACACAGAAAGGAGTGAGGGGAGGAGAATTGAAGAGAAGGGTGTCAGGGGCCAAAGAGCTGGCCAATTTAGGCAATAAAAAGTTCCAGTGTTTGCTCCTGCTAAGCCGGATACTGGAGTCCAAAGCCCAAGTCAACTGAGTGAGAAGCAAACAAAAAGTAGCTTCTTCAAGCCCCCAAGTGATGTCATGGAACCATCTGTGATGCTTTCTTGGCAACACTTCAAAAGGGGCTTGTGGCTGCATTCTTCCAGGATGTTTCCTCCGCTTCAGTCTCCCACCTAGGCCACAGCCCTGAGATTTTCTGGTGGTTTCCTATCCAAGTACTAACCAAGTGTGACACTGCTTAGCTTTTCCATATCAGCAAAATTATGCCAAAATCATTAGTGCAAGCCATATTGCAACCTTGGAGAGGTTTACATTGAGTTCAGTAGGGTTGATCCTCACCAACGAAGGTATGATTGCTGTTGGATCAATTGCCTGTTTGTTGAGCAAAATGGCTCTGGTGCTTTTGCAGGACACAGAGACCTGGCCTCTTTGCTATCAGCCTAAATGCTTTCAGTCATGAACAAAGCTTCCCCATGGATTACAGATGAGCTCACGAGCTGCCAAAGAATTGTGCAGGGCTCGCCCATTGTGCTGAAAAAGTCAAGAGGGTGATCACAATGGTACGACTGAACCTCTGCTGGATTTTTATGTGCGATGCTCATTAAGAAATGGGGGAGCTTTGACTGCACTGTCATGGCCGCCATCTTGACATTTTTGATTCTGGTTTTGCTTTAGCGCAGTTCTGCAACCATTTCCTGAAGTAAGACTGCTCCTGACCTTGTAAAGGCAAGCTGGATCTCTTCTGAAAAATAGCGTAGGACCAGGCCAAATATGATTTCCTTCCATTTCTCATTATATTTAATTGAAATTAAATGTGCTCTCCAATTAAAGATGTATTTGTTTCCTCCCTTTCTCAAATGAAACCTTATAATTTGGTAACCATGTCTAGAGATCTGGTGGTGGCCAGCTCAGGTTGTTCAGATTGCATGCCTGCGCATCACCTGCTGTGCTGCAAATAATTTGCAGTTTGTGAATGATGGTTTATGGCTTAGTGAACCACTGTGGTTTATTCAACAAACCCTGATTAAGCAAACCATGAGACAGCATGGTGAGTGAATCTGATCAAAGTCTTGTTCCCAGTCCAAGTGTAGAATTAGGTGGTTTGGAAGGTTGATCCAAAACATCCTCCAAGCCTCAAAATGGGGGTGCTTACAGGGAGGCAGTTCCCTACCACCACCGTCCCCCATCCTAAATTAGTGTTTTCTTCCTTTCCTTTCCTAGGGCTTGGAGAATATAAACATTTCAAATGGGGCAGAGATGGATATGAGCACTTTTAAGAAGGTTTTCATGTTGCATTTGGTGGAACCAGCCAGAAGTCATTTCTGACATCAAGTCCTTCTCTGGATTAAAGATTGACTTCAAAAGGAACAAAATCATAAGTGGAAAAATCATGCAGCCTAAACACAAATGGGGGGTTCAAAGTCAAATGTATCTCTTGGCTCCCAAGTATGACCTTCTACATCAGAGGCAGTATACCTCAAGTTTATGGAGCCCACTTCAGTTTTTGAGTAGAACCAAAGATCCATTCCCTGGAGTCTGGTCAAAAGTTGTGGAATCAAGAGGTTCTAAGCCATGGGCTGTGCTTTGAGGAGCAACTGAGCAGAATTCATAGTCCTGCCATGCAAGATCCACTCCTAGCTTCTTACCCCTAAAGCTCTCCTTGTAGTTTTGGTTGCCTGCTACTCTTATACAATTGTGGGCAGGAAACCTAACTGATCTATTATAAATCACATAAAAATCTACTAGTAGATCTAAATCTACCTACTGTCCCCCTGCTCCAAATTAGATTATGCATTCTTTGTTTGGGTTAGACAATTCTGAATAACTATCCTTCCCCCAATTTTTATATTAGCACTTTTCAGTGCCGACTGAACACCCTCAGCCCATCTGTAAACCTTAGGCTGAATCTAAAGGTGCCTGCCAAGAATCATGGGTTGCAATTGGTGATCCAAGAAAATTATATGGCAGTCTTTCCCAACCAGATGCCTTCTAAGTTGTGTTAAAATGCAACTCTGCTGTTCCCAGCCAACACCATGCTGTCTGGGGATGATGGGATCTGCAGTCCACCCAGTTAGAGAAGGCTGAGAAGTTAGATCCTGCAGATCTTCGGCTTCTTAATGCACCACCTCTCCCGAGCTAAGGAAAACCTCACTAACTCTTGAGAAATTTTAGATGTCCCCAAGATTTGGCTTCAAAAGCACAAAGACGATGTGAAACTAAGATTCTGCCCACAATGATGGTCCAAGGCAAAAGGGGAGAAGGCTTCTACAGGTTGAACAGCTGCAGAGAAGAGGGCTTTCAAGCAGCTGTAGCTTGCCACAACCGTGTCCTATGCTGCTCTGGTTTGTATTGGGACTTCATAAATCCAGCCTCTTTAAGAAGCTTCTGGCAACTGGAATTGAATTCCTTCTTCTCTAGTATTTGCTCTTGTTCAGTTAAGCTGGGATCAAACTTCCAAACAGCTAAATAAGTTGTTTGGCTTCAGTGCAGTTCTTCCTCATATTTATTCCAAAGAAATCTCTTTCTTTATAATACAGGGTTTACTCCCAGGTTAGACAGTGGCAGTAGAAAATCAGGCTGCTTATATCTGGCTTGAAACTGAGAACTTGACTGTTAACTTTGCAGAGTTTGTATTCTCAGCTTTCATTTTTCCTTCTGTAAGTACAGTAGGCTGCTTTCACTGCAAAGATTATTTGAACACCACTGAAAGAGGAGGAGATGAGGTTAGACTTTGTAGCAGCCTCATAAAACGCCACTGAGTTCAATGGGTCTTAGACCTAAGTCTGCAAAGGCTTGTAGATTTACTTCAGAGTAAATCTCTTTGAGGACACACTGAACATCTGGAATCCAGTGAAACATCTTTCATGGCCAACCTATATTTAGATGAACTCCTGCAAAGGTTTCTCTTCTGAGCTGCATAGGATCTTCCTCCTATGATCTTCCTTGGGCGTTGAGGACCTCCATTACTGTCTATGCAGGCTAGGGTGCTGAAAGTTATAGTTCAAAAAACTCTGGAGGACTACAGATTCCCCCAGGTGCCCCACAGGTTTCAGATGCTATTCTGGTAAGAGGCATATATATTCATGGAAGGATGTAGCTCAATAACTGAAGATTTCTTTTATGTATGTATGTATGTATATATGTGTGTATGTATGTGTGTGTGTGTATGTATGTGTGTGTGTGTGTGTGTATGTGTGTGTGTGTGTATATATATATATATATATATATATATATATATACACACACACACATACATATACATATACAGTACATAATTAGAATTTTTCAGTATAGTAAAATATATAAAACAAACAAGAACAAAGATAGAAAATAAGAAATAGGGAAAAAGAGAAATTTTAAAAAACGAAAAAACACAATTATGCCTTCTGCCCTTCTTTCTGTCAAATGATTATCATCTTAAAATTTTCCCCAACCTCTTTGTCCCTTTTTAATCCCCAAATCCTGAAATCATCAATTATTTTTTTCTTCTTCTTTCAACAAAAAGCCTATATAAGGTTTCCAGTCTTTCAGAAAAGTCTTTATTGTTTTTTCAGTAACTGAAGGTTTTTGAGGTAAAATCAATTATCTGGATTCTTTCAGTTCAAGGATGGTTTTAGGACAGAAAACTCTTGGCCTACCTTGGAAAATAGAAAAATGTGTCCCTGTTGGTTCTGCTCCTCTTCACACCGGCATTTGGTATCCCTATGTGTCCTTCTGGGATGTTTGGCCAGTAGAGAATTTGAAAGTTCTTTTTGCAGTAATTCTGCTTTTAACTGTCTGAACTTTCCCATAAGGTAGAGCTGGAGAATTATTGCTCAGTCATTAGTCTGTGGATTACCTGGGTTTATTTTATCCCTTGGGCTTCAACTCTATGTGCAGCTAGAGAAGCAGATAATCTAGAACAAGGGGGGGAGAGGGGGGACTGGATCTTACCATCAGGCTCCAGATTCCCAGCTTTATGTTTCTTCATCAACCAGCCCCAAGAAAGACATGGACATCTTACATGGACCCAATGATAGACTGAATGTGAACTACCTTCTCTCCAAGGGCAAGTTGGATATTCTGAAGAGTTAGGTGGCTGCCATGGCCCAGAGGGCTTTTTGCTCAGTTTTCCCATGCATCAGTTGAGGCTCTTCGTAGAGAAGGCAGAATGGTACAAAGTTATCCCTGTTTTAACTGCTTCCAATTTAGCTTTAGGCCATTTGCTCCTCCTGGTCCTGCTCTTTAATAAAGTCTGGCAGTGACTGCAAATTGGGGCAGTTAGAAAGTGTGTTCTAGGAAGAGGAACAAGAGTGGGCTTAAATCCATCAGGAATCCATTCAAGCCCCCTTGCTCTGCCAGGCCATCCAATGCATACTTGCTCAGAAATAAGCTACACTGAGTTCAGGGGGACTTACTTCCAAAAATGTGGGAGTACTTGCAACCTCATTATGCAAAGCTTCATTTCTCTTTCCCTGTCAGCTTTTGGTTTTGCAAACCCAGAATAATCCTTGCGTGTTAGGGCGACTGGCTTTGAGCAGCCTGGCACTTGTCTTTTGCAAGAATGTTTTTGAAATCTAACCCCCCCCCCCCCCCCGTGCGCATGCTTTCTAGATCGCCAGAAACACCCTTGCATTTCATAAGGCAGAGGCGCAAAGCATTGCAATTAATCTGGGATTTTCAGAGGATTAAGATCTGATTCACTCACAGTGAATTTTTGTGTGGGTAATGCTTATCTTGGTAATATTTGCCCGTAGGATTCCTGCTTAGTTTTAAAATAAGCAATTATTTTAATCCCCCTCCCCAATGAATGACGTCCCTTCATCCCAAGTCTTCAAGAAGATCCTCAAAAACAAATCCTGTTGGTTCCCCTCAATTTTGCAAAGAAGAATCTGTTGCATACACTTTCTGTTCTCTGCTAATGACTGTTGAAGTGCCTTTGCCTCCACCAGCTGCTTCATGTGGCTGCTTTTGTTTTAAGTATCCTACCCTTGATATCTGTCAACCAAACGTGTGGAATTAATTCAGTTCAAAGCTACTGATACATCCCGTTTGAATGCCGGGTAGGCTTAAAATTCATCAAAGTCCCTTGGAGAGGTTGGTGGGCTTTCTCCCTTTTTCATTTTATCAGATTAACCTATTTCATAGGTTAATTGTTGTTTGAAGGCAACAAGAAGAACCATCAGAAAAAACTCCTGAGTTCTATGGAACAAGAGCAGAATTTTTTAAATGTAATGAAACATCACAAATCTTAACTGTGTTTATTGAAGAATTCAGACATTGGGTGCAGAATTGGACTCCTGAGTCCTTGACAGCTGAATGAATGGACTGTATGCAGGAGCCCAGTGCCTACCTACCCAGCTAAGCTGACCTCTGGGGTCCCAAAACTGCAGCTCCCAGGGAAATCCTTGCCAGCCACCGAATTGGCTCCAGCTTCTAAACTTTCCCAAGCCAGTTAGAAAGAGGATTGCAGCCATCCCAAAGCATCACTGAGTTACACTGCCACCATGTAGCTACCAGGAGTTGTGCTGGCAGTTACTTTACTTTTTGAGTACATATGGATGAAAATAACCAGTGAGTACAACATTATACTACACAGTACACTAAAACTAATCTAATCAACATCCCTTTCCCATCTCTGGTGGGAAGCAATAAAGATTGCCTCTCTTCCTTGAAGCCCCACCTACGCTCACAGTTTGGAGGTAGGAAGACTCTCTGTCCATCAACCACTGGAAGAACTCAAAAGAGTCACCTTTGTTGTTTCCCTGGAACCTGATGCTAGCCAGAACCCAAACAAACCACCATTCAGAAAGACTGCAAGAATGTTGAGCCCAGGAAAGTGCTGTAAGTATTAGGCCTGAATAATGGGGAAGCTGGCAGGAAGTTGCAAGTCCCAGGCCCACAGGCAAGTAAGTGGCTGCTGCTGGGTGGGGGAGGGAGCAAGCAGGTACATGGGGGTGCAAGGGAGGGTCATAGAGGTGAGCTCAGAGGGGCTGGGGGAGGGTGCACAGGTGGGGGAGACTTATCCCAGTGACTTGAGATCTTCCCTGCAGGCTTCCCATTGACTTTCTGGGGAAGCTGGCAAGGAAGGTTGCAAATGGCAATCACATTATCATGGGTTGCTTGGCAATCAGTTGGAAGTGCAAATCCCTTCTGGAAGTCCCCAGAAGTGCAAATGGGTTACCAAGCACCCAGATCATGATTACATGACTGCGGGGGTGCTGGGACAGGTCATAAGACTGGTCATAACCACCTTTCGTTCAGCACCATCGTAACTTAGAATGGTCACTGACCAAATGGTCATAGGCCAAGGACTACCCGTATAGTGACATTCTGTAGTAGATATAAGAACATCCAAGATACCTTAGAAATATTGCCTATTTACAAGAACCTCTAATATTAGAAGATGATGTTAGATCAGCACCCCAGTCATTACCAAGTCAGAAGGCTACAGGAATTGATGGGATATCTACAGAATATTATATAGCAAGCAATAAAGGTTGTAACCAAACTATGCCAGAAAATCTGGAGAACAATACAGAGGCCAACAGATTGGAAGAGATTAATCTACATACCAATACCAAAATAAGGACACTTAACAGAGTGTGCAAACTATCGCTCAGCATCCTTCATTTCACATGCTAGCAAAATAATATTTACAATCATCCAACAGATGGATGGAAAAAGAGATGCCAGATATTCAATCTGGCTTTAGAAAAAGATGAGGAACATGAGACATTATTGCTGATGCATACTGGATAATTAAGAAAGCCAAAGAATACCAAAAATAAATCAGTACATGCTTCTTTATGATAGAAAAGCCTTTGATTCTGTGAATCATGTCATGCTGTAAAATGTGCTTAGAAATATTGGAATCCCAGTATATCTCACTGTCATCATACAAAACCTATGCACAGGTCAGAAAGCCATAGTATGGACAGAACATGGCAAAACAGACGGGATCCAGGTTGGCAAAGGAGTAAGACAAGGCAATGTATTCTCCTCTTATTTATTCAAATCTATATGCAGAATACATATTGAGGGAAGCTGGATTTAAAAAAAAAAATAAGCATGGTTTTAAAACTAGTGGAATAAACATCAATAATCTGCACTATGCTGATGATACTATGATTGCCAAAAATACAAATGATCTGCAAGCTCTAGTAATGATAGTCAAGAACACAATGATAAAAATGGGGCTAAGATTAAATATAAAGAAGACCAAACTAATGACAACAGGTACAGCAATTGACAATGGAGATATTGAAGTGGTAGATAGCTTCTGCCTTTTAGGATCAACATCAAATGAACCAGCAGCCACGAAATACGTTGCAGTCTAGCACTTGGTAAACTATCCATGAAGGCCTTGGCAAAGATATTCAGATGCCTAAGTGTGTCTATAACTACAAAATACAGTAGAGTCTCGCTTATCCAACATAAATGGGCTGGCAGAACGTCGGATAAGCGAAAATGTCGGATAATATGGAGGAATTTCAGTAAAAACTGCTTCACAACACAACTCCGTTACTTACGTTAACACACACGTAAACACTGCACAGTAAACCGATCCGCATACAATTACAAACTGCACTGAGCGACAGTTAGGAAAGGCGAGACATGACCGACACATGAGTCATAGGTTAGACACGCGTGCCTGCTGCACCTGTTGCAATCGATTTTTGCGTTGTGGCACCGCACTGTCAGGAGCAACAAGAAAGAGTACACTCATGCTCGCAAACAAGCGGCAGACGTTTCTCGTCGCCGATTTATGTGTGTTGTTGTGTTTTTTTTTTAGAGGCATCGGATAAGATGGAATGTCGGATAAGCGAAGGTCGGTTAAACGAGACTCTACTGTAGAATCATGAAAGTCGTGGTTTTCCCTGTGACACTCAAAGGAAGCACAAAGTGCACTTTGAAGAAGGAGGATAGGAAGAGTATTGATATTTTTGAACTTTGGCACTGGAGAAGATTCCTGAGAATACCATGGATAGCCAAGCAAACAGACAAATTGATCATTGAATAAATCTACCCAGAGTTCTCACTTGAGGCACAAAATGATCAGGCTCAAATTATCTTACTTTGGATACATTATGCAAAGACTTGGCTCTCTGGAAACGTCTATAATGCTGGGAAAGGTGGAAGGAAAAAGAATAAGAATACAACCAGCAGCCAAGTGGATGAACTCCATTACAGTGGCAATGGGTGCACCATTGGAAGACCTGAAGGGCCAGGTTGGGGACACATCCCCCTGAAGAAAAATCTATCTACAGCATGTGGTCTCTAACAGTCCACACTGACTTGATGGCACATAATCAACCAAAGCTCCTATTTCTGTCAACAGTGCCACCGATGTTATCTAACCACTTGGTCATCTTTTGGCCTCTTTTTTGACTGTCTTTGACTTTTCCACACATCAAAGGCTTTTCCAAAGGCTCTTGTTTTCACATTATATGTCCAAAATGTTCAAACTGTAGCTTTATTATTAATATTTCCAATGGTTAGCACTTCCGATTATTGGTCTGATTTTATCTCACCTAGCGTTTAATCTTTGCTCTTCTTGCAGGCCAAGGCATTCTGACCAAATTTTCTGCACACCGTAATTCAAAGGCATTAATGATCAGCCTTTATGATAGTCCAGGTTTCATACTCATATGTCACAGCTGGGAAAACCACGGCCTTGAAGATATATACATTTGTTGTCAATGTGATATCTCTGCACTTTTTGTCTAGATTTGTCATAGTCTTCTCCTAAGTAGCAGAATCTCTTTATTTCATGGCTACAGTCACCATTCCTGTGAATGTTTGAGCCTAAGAAGATCAAGTCTGTTAATACTACTACAACAGCTTCATCACCATCAATTTGTATTGGGTAGGTATTTTCTGTTAACATAATCTTATGATTTTTATACTGAAACAAGCTAGTGTAAAAGCTAATCCACAGCTAAATCTTCAGCAAGCGATTCCTTACGTCTTTTTGGTTCCAGCCATTAAATTATCATAAGCATGTCTGAAGTTGTTGATGTTTCTCCTAACAATTGTAATGTCAAGTCCTAATCTAGTCTAGCATTTTTCATGATATTTTCTGCATATAAATTAGTAAGGAGAGAATAGACAACCTTGGTGCTCTCCTTTTCCAAGTTTAGTTGCTCTATCTTCTGTTCTAAATGTCACTTCCTGGTCACCATACACATTTTTCAATAACCAGATGAGGTAGCCAATAAATGGATGCTTTTAAGGGCTATCCACTTGTTAATTCACTATAAAATTGAATGTAGAAAAGATGTACAGGAATCTCTCTTTAGGAACCAAATACTTAACATCCAGCTTTCAGCTTCTATCGGAATTCTATAGTAGCCATTCTGTTTTGGTTCTTAAGTGGTAAAGACTCTCCTGAGTCCAGCTTGATTCCCAGTGATTTCAGGGACAAATCCGTGTGGTTTTCTTGGCAACAGTATGGGATTACTTTGCCATTATCATTTGGAATGTTTGACTCTCCAGTCTACTCTATCGTGGGATTTCCCAGTGGTTTCCAATATTGGTTCCCAGTATCAGGTGCAATCCTACTTAATTTTTCTTTTTCAGATTAGCTAATATGCTCCTGTAGGGATGTACTACATCTGACTGAGAGCTGAGATTACATGCATGACTTCTGCCTCATACCAATCAAGTCCACAGGAAAGTCTGTCATGGAACAATCTGGGCTGCAAACAACCATGTTTTCTATTTTAAAAATAATAATAATAGCAACTGGACAAGTATTGAATTTATTATTTATTTTATTTTATTTTATTTAAGTATTGAATTTATTATTTATTTTATTTAAGTATTGAATTTATTATTTATTTTATTTATTTATTTCATTCAATTTCTATTGGCTATAGAAATTGAATAAAATAAATAAATAAGATAAATAAACTGAATTCTCACCTAACACCTGATGTAGGACTGCCAGGCACATGTTTACTGCATCAGCCATATACAGGTGAAACTCGAAAAATTAGAATATCGTGCAAATGTTCATTTATGTCAGTATGGCAACTCAAAAGGTGAAACCAATATATGAGATAGACGCATTACATGCAAAGTGAGATATGTCAAGCCTTACTTTGGTATAATTGTGATGATTATGGCGTACAGCTTATGAAAACCCCAAATTCACAATCTCAGAAAATTAGAATATTACATGACATCAATAACACAAGGATTGGAAATAGAACAATATCGGAGCTCTGCAAAGTATAAGCATGCATATGTACTCAGTACTTGGTTTGGGCCCCTTTTGCAGCAATGACTGCCGCAATGCGGCGTGGCATGGATGCTATCAGCCTGTGGCACTGCTGAGGTGTTATGGAAGACCAGGATGCTTCAATAGCGGGCTTCAGCTCTGCTGCATTGTTCGGTCTCATGTCCCTCATCTTTCTCTTGGCAATGCCCCATAGATTCTCTATGGGGTTCAGGTCAGGCGAGTTTGCTGGCCAATCAAGCACAGTAATCCCATGGTCATTGAACCAGGTTTTGGTATTTTTGGCAGCGTGGGCAGGTGCCAAGTCCTGCTGGAAAATGAAGTCAGCATCCCCATAAAGCTCGTCTGCGGAAGGAAGCATGAAGTGCTCCAAAATCTCCTGGTAGATGGCTGCGTTGACCCTGGACTTAATGAAGCACAGTGGGCCAACACCAGCAGATGACATGGCTCCCCAAATCAACACAGACTGTGGAAACTTCACACTGGACTTCAAGCATCGTGCATTGTGTGCCTCTCCATTCTTCCTCCAGACTCTGGGTCCTTGGTTCCCAAATGAGATGCAAAAGTTGCTCTCATCAGAAAAGAGGACTTTGGACCACTGGGCAACAGACCAGTTCTTTTTTTCTGTAGCCCAGGTAAGACGCTTCTGACGTTGTTTGTTGTTCAGGAGCGGCTTGACAAGAGGAATACGACCTTTGAAGCCCATGTCCAGGATCCGTCTGTGTGTGGTGGCTCTTGATGCACTAACTCCAGCCTCAGTCCACTCCTTGTGAAAGTCCCCAACACTTTTGAATGGCCTTTTCCTGACAATCCTCTCCAGGCTGCGGTCATCCCTGCTGCTTGTGCACCTTTTTCTACCACACTTTCCCCTTCCACATAACCTTCTATTGATGTGCTTTGATACAGCACTTTGGGAACATCCAACTTCTTTTGCAATTACCTTTTGGGGCTTTCCCTCCTTATAGAGGGTGTCAGTGATGGTTTTCTGCACAACTGTCAGGTCAGCAGTCTTTCCCATGCTTGTGATTCCTACTGAACCGGCCTGAGAGACCCTTTAAAGGCTCAGGAACCCTTTGCAGGTGTTATGGATTCATTAGCTGATTAGAGTGGGACACTTTGAGCCTAGAATATTGAACCTTTTCACACTATTCTAATTTTCTGAGATTGTGAATTTGGGGTTTTCATAAGCTGTACGCCATAATCATCACAATTATACCAAAGTAAGGCTTGACATATCTCGCTTTGCATGTAATGCGTCTATCTCATATATTGGTTTCACCTTTTGAGTTGCCATACTGACATAAATGAACATTTGCACGATACTCTAATTTTTTGAGTTTCACCTGTAACTGCCACCTAGCTTAACTTGTGATATTGTTTTTTTCCTCCTTTCCTCTAAAGGAAAGCAGGTGTGAGAAACTGAAAGTGGGCCTGGCATGGGGAACCATTTCTTTGCTACCCACCTTTTCTATTCTTTGGTCACTCTAGAGCTACTATATCCAGGTAAGCACTAGATTGCAGCAAAGAAGTATAGAACACTAACATTCTGCACATTTTTGAAGCCCAGATTCAGTAGCCTTGAGTCACTCCAAACGTCCCATCCCTCTCTAAATTCACTCAACACACCTTTTCTCAGCCTAAGAACGCATTTATCAAGAGTAAGGGGGTTTCCTTAAGTCACCCTGAAAATTCCAATACTTCCCTAAGTTTAATTCACTTTTTCTCCTACAACAGAGACAAATGGACACACACAGAGACACACCCAACCTCCCTAGAACGAAAGGGAAGATTGCAAAAGTCTTGTGTTGAGTTCCCATTTTTCCCTCTGGCAGAATGTTCAAAACAACAGGAAATGACTTGAGCTGCAGAACTCCAGAACTTAGGCCATTTCATTCTGCTCTCCATGTCACATAGCCATTCCTATAATCCCCTGTCCTGTTCAAAAGGCTTCTGTGCATCAGACCTGTCAGAGGTATCAACCACTTTCCTACAGCCCAATGACTGAGAGGTCAGAGAAAAGGCTGTAGGAAAGAGAAGAAATGGGATGGGTCTAACAAGTCCTTGACCACATGACTGAAGCCTTGCTTCTTTTTTATGTGTGTTGTGATGTATGTTAAAAAGGGGCATGGCTTCAGTGCCATGGGCATGGGGCCATCTTGACTTCTTTAACCCCTCACTGCAGACACTCCAGAAAGGGTATGTCAGAGAAAATTGATATATTGTTCACTTTGGCCTCAGCCCCCCCCCCCCCCACACACACACACACAACAGCAGCAAGAACTGCAGTCCTCAACAATTACCTCTAAAGGACTAGACCAGTGATGGCAAACCGGTGACACGTGTGTCAAAGTTGATAGGCCATAACAGTTTGGGTGACATGCCAGTGTTCACCAACACCCGACAACAACTGTTGTCTCCCTGTTTCAGTTACCAGAGAAACTGAGTTTGGTTTACTCGTATTTCATTTTTGTAATTATACATTTCTTTATATATAATACATAGCACCACACATAATTGGACTGTATTTTAAAAAATAAATGAATATGTAAAGAATGGTTCCTCTTTTGTTTGGGGGTGGGTGGAGGGTTACACACCAGCAGAGTCAAGTTAGGCATTTTCTGAATTCTTGACACACTGAGCCCAACCGGTTTGCCGTCACTGGACCAGACCCTGGCCAGATCAGAAAAAGCTGCTGTAGCCTTGGCCCACATTGATTGGAAGTAACCAGTCAGGGGTCTAGTCAAGGTTTCTTTCTTAGCTCTACTTGGAGATGCTGAGCATGGACTTGTGGTCTTGTGCATGCACTCCAGCATTAAGTTTTTCATTTTTAAAAAGGAGCCCTTTGGCAGCATGAAGGATGCTTATCAGTATCTGTGTTAGAAATACATCTTAAACTTTCAGTTTGGTGCTAAGACTCCAGTTACAATCTCACATATCTTCTAAATATTCAGTGAGCTGCTGGTGAAGCTGTAGACTGAAGGGAACATTCCTTCACCTCTGGTGGGAATGTGATAAAGTTTTAGACTTTTGAAAGAAGATGTTTAATCAAATGTCATATATAACTAAATGGAGTATTGAATTCTCCCCAAAGTTAGGGTTGCTACCTCTATTTAACTGTCAGAACAAAAAGTGCAATATTAAAATATTTATTACATTTCTACTTCTACCAGCCAAATTAGTTTTTGCTAAAGAACTGACATACCTATATAATTGCTCAATGAACAGATGGCATAATAAGAGCTGGTCTTTAGCTCTGCTTGAGAAAATCTCTGATAAAATCCATGGTATAACAAGGCAAAGTAGTGAATAATTGTTTTACAAGGAATGGTAAGACTTCACTGTTTATATAAGAGAGAAGGATCCTGCCAACAATTTGTATCAAAAATTATGGGCAGGTTGAAATATACAGCACCCTGATTTTATTCCACATGTCTTCACTGGAACTCAGACCAGCATCCAGGATTTTCCCACCTTTTTAATAATCACAGTATTGCTGTGAACTAAGGATAGAAGTATGTAGTTGGCCAGGAGCAACATGCAAGTGTTCTGGCTGAGTGGCCTTGAGTCCATATCTCCTGGGTCTAAATTTGACATACTATCCACCACATCTCACTGAACTGGCTGAGCACATCTTTCTGTATCATTACTTTCTGATAAAGAAGAAGAAATGAGAGGAGAGGGGCGTGAACCCCTTGCCAACATTTCCAAATATCTCTGCTCATGTGCACACAGTTCTAACTTGTCACAGGTGAAAAGGGAAGGGGATGTTACAAGAAGCTCACTGTCCAAGGAGACACAAGATGCACCTTTGTATGGAAGTTCTCCATTATCATATCCCATAACGTTGTTCTTCTCAATTTCTTTTGCCGCTACAAACATCTCCCCCTTCCTCTTTTTTGGCTGCCTGTCTCAGCTCCAATGTTGGCTTTTGCAGCTGTTTGCCATAGATTTGCAACTGTGGAGGGAGGGGATAGTGAGGCCCTTCTTTCCCAGAAAGATCAGGTCACTGTTGAGTCATGCTCGAGCAAAATAGCAACCCTTCTCCTGTAATGGAGACTAAAGAAGAACAAAGGAGCTTGGTTCTGCACTTAACAAAAACAGGAGGAGCAATGGGAAGTTTTAAAAAAAAAAAAATCATTGGTTTCTATTCAAAGGAAACAGGTATGACCAGTTATGGTGGGGGAAGGCTTCACTGCTGCAAGTAGATTGTACCTTGTATTTGCACACAGTCTGGTGTAATTCAATCTCAAAGCATAGAAGGGGCTGTCAGAAATAAGATCTGGAGGAGTAACACCCTAAAACACCTCCAGTTCTTATCAATAGATATAATAAATCTTTCACACCTTCTCCAGGACTCTGCAACCTCTAACATCCTAGAGCTGTGTGCAAATGATCTCTTATTCTTTTCAACTTTCTGTGTGAGGATGGAATTTCTTCACTAAATTTCGCTAGAGGAAGAAGACATTCTCCAGCTTGTGCAAGTTGTTTGGGTAGGGGACAGGCCTTTGTTTTCTGAGTGAAAACACAACAGAAAGTTCTCCAAAATATGCCTTCTGAGAAAATTCCACTCCACACCAGATTGGAATATATAGCTAAGATACCCATCATGATTATTATGACTTGAGGTCAGAGATTAACTCAATGAAAAGTCACATTGCTACTTTATCAGAACTTTTTGCTCCCATGTTCAGTTCTCAGCATCTTCAGCTAAAAGCAGCAGGAAGCAGGTGATGGGGAAAATATTTAAGACTCTGAAGTAATAGCCAGTAATAGGTAAGAGTGAGCAGGCTTACTCCTCACGCCCATCTTCTCACAATGAATCTCTGTAAAGTTGATCAACACTGACACTCCTTGGCTCAGCTGGGTTTGTGTGTGCTTGTAATAAATAGCAAAGGAATACAAGAGAGTGAACACATTTGCATACAGATAAAACGAGAAGAAATAGGCAAATGTAACAAATCTCCTCGTTTCCTAAATCACATGCTAGAACAACCAAAGATAGTGGGAAAATGCAGTTGAAGCTGAGAAATTATGGACAGAGTGGGGCAGGAGGAAATGGCCATGTTATAAATCCCTTTTTTCTCTCTTTCACTTTTCTCCCTCCCTTTCTCATACTTCGTTGCAGTCCTCCACCAAGTCACCTGCCTATCTTTCCAGAAATTCAATAATCAATCCTATTTTTCTTAGTGATGTATCAGATGCTTTTAAAAGGTCCACAGTGAGCCATTTCAGCAGAAAAATTACCTTGCTATTTGTCAACCTCTTGAAAATAAAAATAAAATATCCTGATGATCAGTGACGTATGGTCTCTAAACTGGAAGTTCATTGAGACAATACTAGCTAATCTAGTTGCTATCACCTCATCTTGTGGTAATTCAGATTTAAACATGGTCTAAAAATGTATCACTGGATGACAAGAGACTCAATAAAGTAGTAAACAGGATAAGAAAACTGTAAAGAAACTACATGATTTGTTTAGGGAAGAGGACTCTTTTCACTGCTTTACTCCTGCATAGGCAAAATGGTTCCTACTGCAACTGCTGTTTTTGTGGCTACTTCCCTTGTGGTGTACTAAGGTCCTGCTCGTACTCGATTTTAATTGTTATAACTTTAATTAATTAAATGGGAGGGTCATTGGTTGTAAAGCAGAGTGCCAGTAGGCACCATCTTTTTTCACTACAATGGTTATCCTTAGAAGAGAAAAATAGTGGGTCACTGTTGCCCATTGTTTTGTTTAGAAATGACCCTCCAATACAAAAAGAAAGACAACGGTTAGCTGGAATGAATCATGGGATTAAGGTTAGGGTAAAAAATGGCAGGTAGTGATCTCATTACTATGCTTTCTGGTACATAGGTATCATTTGAGTGGCACACTCACTATGCCAGCCATATGGTGAGTGTACCCACTACGTACTGCCCACATTCCAAACTCAGAAAGCTTTCCAGTTCCTACTCTAATTTGTTTAGATTTTGGTGAGAGTGCCAACAAGCACATGGATAGAGATGATTCAGTAGATGTTATTGGTGTGGATTCAGTCTGAAGAAGGAGCACAACACTGAGGAGAAGAGACAAGCTTTATTGCAACAATCATTGGGTCCTGCTTTACAAGAAAGAGAGATCCTGAAAAGCAAAGATTTTTATAGAAGTTGAGGGCTACAGGTGGAAAATCCTAGGGATCTGATTTGCTGGCCAGTTTGGGGAAGCTAGGTTGGTCCTTGTGGTGTACCTGGGGTTAGTTCTACAGGTGGTCCTCGCTTAATAACCACATGTTCAGCAACTGTTTGAAATTATGACGGGGCTGAACGAGAGATACTTATGACCAGCCTTCAAAGTTCCAGCCATCAGAGCATCCCCATGGTCATGTGATTGCGATCCAGGCATTCAGCACCCAGCTTGCAGTTATGACATTGCAGTGTCCTGTGGCCATGTGATCACCATTTGAAACCTTCACTGCTGGCTTCCAATAAGCAAAGTCAATGGGGAAGCCAACAGGAGGTCACAAATGGCGACCGATGTTCTGCTTAACGATGTGCAGGATTTGCTTAATGATGGCAATTGGAAGTGCCAGAACTGCCGTCACTAAGTGGTGCAGTCACATGATGTCACACTTTACAACTTTGTTGCTTGGCAATGGAAATTCCAGTCCTAATTGTCATCATTAACCAAGGACTATCTATATTGTTAGGCAAAATGGGCCTTTCAGGAGGGCAGCAGAGCTGGGGAAGACCCTTGTTTAAAGCAGATAGAATCTTGAGGTCATCACTGATGGAGGATGGAGGGTTGGGGTTTCCCTAGGCTGCAATCCCCTCTAAGGGTTGCCCCTGGGCTGTGCTGTGAGCTGGTGAGAAGGCTTCTCTTCTTTGGTTTAGATGGGATTGCAGGGGCTTTGCTGGGGTGGGCAGGGTCAATTTGAATTAGACAAAGAGAGGAACAGGGTTTTGACCCTGGTCATATCTAAAAGGCAGGAAGGAAAAGGGTGCAACCTCCATTTTGTTTGCTAAGTTTATTTTCTCCATTACATTATTTACTTGAGCAAACTCCCTATATGAAAACTGATTTTTGCCTTGGTGATCAGCTTTTAATAATGTGCATTTTTACAAGTTAAAAACAGACCTTCAGTAGCAACTCAAAACTCCAGCAAATAAAGACAACCATCAGATGTGTCATTTTAACTGCTGTCTTATATTGCTTGTCTATAATACTGCTTTAAAAATGCAGCCATTCTTACTTTAGATTCCTTGCCAATTTTTTTCCCCTATCATTGTATCTTATAACGCAACAAATGCTGTTCTGCATGAAAGGCCTCTAAGTGATCAGGAGCTACTTTTCAAAGACTGCTAGTAAGTGTGATGGAAAAGGACACAGAATATATTTGTGAATTATTTGCTCTTAATCTCTGGTAATCACTCAAAATTGGGTTGAAAGTCAGTGTGAGTCTTTAGTAGATGGAATCCTTTAAAAGTATGTGCTTGGTAGTTATTGTGATAAGATTCCAGTAAGAGTTTTAAATAAAGATCCCCATCTTTAAAAGATCTGAATCACTATATCCTGGGCCTACTGAAACATGGGGCAGCTTTTCTTCCCCCTTCTCAATCAGCATTTGATTAAAGAGAGCACATGGCCAAGCAATTAATTAATTAATGTTGCCTCCATCTGCTGGAAGGTCACAAGGAGAGGTCTTTAAATGTGGTGTTTATAAGCATCTCCTCTTACAGAACATTACATGGCACCATTTCTGTTACCTGATACAGTTAATGCACTGCATGGCAAACAGTGTAATACTGTTGGCTTATTCAGGAATACCACGCACACATTAAAGAAGGTGGTGGCCTCACTCAAGGTTTCCTGGGCAGATTATACCAGTAAATAAATTAGTTTAGAGAGACATCAGTGAAGTGGAAAACATGCAGTGTACACAGTTTTTTTCCCCCTCCACTATGTATCTACAGAGAGATCCGTTTCCATATGAACTTCTTTCAAGGTTCAATTGCTATAGTAATTTCAGAATATATCTAAGTCTATCTAATACAGCTACTGTATGTACATAATAGAACAAACTCTTTCTCACTTTTTGCAGTTGATGTATCTCACCTCAGACCATTGGGGAAAGTGCTCTATATTGCTGAATGTTCTCCAATATTCGCACTGCAAAGAGGAATAGGCCAATTATAGATTATTCACATATTCCTTTAACCACAGATGTAGATTTTTAACAATGTACAGGAGTGGTCAGTGCATGATCATAGCCATCATTATAGTACATGCAGTATAATGGATCAATTCCAAGGCAGAAATTTTGGCTCATCTATGGTGTCAGTTGGTTTGCTGCCTCCTCAGTTATTTTACTGGTATATCCACACTAATTTAATAAGTACTGAATATACCAAACATACCAGTGGATGAAGATATTAAATATCAATATCCAGCAGCTGATTTGGAAGCTGAAAGTGGTTCAGAGTGTATTTCCACCAAGCCCAACAACCAATGAATGTTAACTACTAACACGTAGCAGGATGGGCCAAGCACCCAGATGTAGCTCCTACAAAGTCAAGAGAGTTATGACGATCACACATTATATTTGAAAAACATGGCCACACTCTTAGCTATGAGTTCATGAATATTCATGTTTCTGAGTGATGCATTCATCATTTCCCCAAATCTATGACACTCATAAAGGTTGAAATGCAATATACTGTAAAATAATAATGATGATGGTGATGATGAGATCCTGTCCTAAAGTTTCAAGCTACAAACATAAGCAGAACAGTTTCCTTTTTTTGAGGATTCTCGGTCTATCTTAAATGAAAAGCATATGGAACAATGAAATGCTTGAGCTGTAGTTCAGTGGCTCAAATGTTTTGCATTTAGAACCCATTTCCAATTAGAAGATTGGATCTCAGATGCTGAACAAGACCTCTATCTAGGGGCAGTTTCATGCCACCAGCTGATCAACAGCCATCTTCGCTCCTGCTGACTTTGAACAAGGAGCAAAACTCAATGTTTCACTCCAAACTGCCTGCCACAAGTCCTGCAGTAACAAAAACCCTCTTGCCCAATTCCCAAGCTCTCCGCCTCCAAAAAGTGTAGTGCATCTTAAAGAGTTGCCCACCCTTGGTTTAGAGCCCATTTTTCATTTCTAGGTCATTAATAGTATGTCCCAGAATTTCGAAACATTGCAAGACTTCAGCCCCTCTTGCTAAATCTTATCATCACAGTGTTATGCCTGTATTTTGAAAGAAAGAAACTGTTATTTGCCTGTAAACAAATGGATTCCAAGGTCAACTGAAACCAATTAATGTGTAAAGAAAATATCTCTGGAGAATAGTTGCTTCATGTGTATCTTTATCATCCTCAGATATATGTTCTATGGCAGCTTTATGCAAACCCTACTCTTCTGGGAACAGAATGTTTTGGAGGAGTCCAGAACATGCAGTTTTCCTCTGATCTGCTAGACACCCCCAGAATGGCTACCTTGATCTGATCTGCAGGAGAAATTAGGCCTCTAATCTGAATGGGAACACTACAGAAGGAGCTAAAAGCAAAGCACAGAACAAATGTCAAAAGAGATAATTTGTAGTATTCTTAAATTCTGGAACTGAGGCAGGTACAAAACAGCCCTGGTGGACAGACTCATAACAGTGAATCTATTCAGAGGAATGAGCAGGGGCGATATGAGAGGGTGAAGGGGGAACACAGACTCCCAGCGCAGCATCAAAGACAATCTCCAAATCCTATGAGGACATTGTGCTATTGTGGAACATGCACAACTTCAGAAAACAGTTTTTCTAGGTAAATGTATTATATCTGTTAAGCAGGGTCACCCAGGCGTGCCTTCCATCCTGGGTCTGTAGGAGAGTATACAGGGGTGGGGTGACAGCATCAGATCAGTGAACATTTTCTGACTACGTTAGGAGCTTGTGCTGGAGTGTTTTGCAGCTAGACGTGGATATGTTTGGCTTCTGCCAGACTTAAGACATTCATTCCTATTATTTGGCTCAGAAAACCCTTCAAATCATACCACTAAATGTTGGCAGTAACATGACTGATTAGCATCACCTTGATTTTTTGGTTAAACCCATCCATTTCTATCTAGGGAGGGAGGCTAAAAAATAAAATTACACTGCTAAAAATCAGAGCTGTTATCACTGAATTTTGATAGCATGACCTAGTAGTGCTTTATGGGCTGCACAATAGGGTTTGAGAGTGGTATGTGACCACAAAATTGCCCACCGTTGCATTAGGAGGTGGGATAAAGGATGAAATGGAGAGAAAAGATGGGCTGATGACTACATAATGAAGACAGTTGTCTGAATGCCACTTAAAGTTATTATGAGTTTAAAAGGTCCACCTGAAATTGTGACATGGGTAAAAAACTGTGGAGTCCTTGGGGTTCTCTGGCAGGGCATGCCACAGTATATAAACAGAGAGCAAACCTCACTCCATTCTAGCACTGAAGATGTTACCTAGCCGGGTAACGAACATTTGCAAGAAAACAACCAGGCTCAGAGAACCCCAAGGACTCCACAGTTCAACCCTGAGCTACACATATTCGCTTCTATGGGTAAAAAAGGCAGGGCTTATTTGTGGCTGCCATTGTGACTTTTTTGACCACCACCCCCTGGAAATTCATGATTATATTCCCTCTTATTAGTGTATTATATTTCCTTCTAATTCCTCCTTTCAGTTTTGGTCCAATATTTGGGCTAAAAAGGCATCTCTTTGGTAAATGATGAGGGGCTTGGAGGGTTTGTTGCTCATGACCGAAATGTCCATTCCACATGGCCTGTCTCAGCTGAGCTTGCTGTACACAACTGGAGTAGAAGATCCTATCCCATATTAGTGTTTAAGACTCAACAAAGTCTTACTTTAGATTGGTTTCTAACTGCATTATTTGGGTACAGGAAAGCTAATTTTGTTCAGTTTTTCTTTTTTAACTATGCTACTTTCCTCAGTGAAAAAACAAGAAAAATAGTTTTTTACTTTGTCCGACACCACATGGTCATATATGCTGTGTCACTTCCAGGCTTCCTGAGAAGATCTGATCAATGTACTCATGTTAGCAGCATCAAGCAAACAGAGTGTCTGCTCAGAGTTCTTGCAGTACTATATTGTCAGAAGAAATCCAGTATATTGTACTTCTTTTAAAATCTGCTGAAGATAAAGCCTTACCGCCATCTGCTGGTAAAGCAGAGAATTTATTCCTCAAACACTGAGACTTCAATGATATCATTTTTTGTAAAAGCAAACCATATCGTTTGCAGTTCACATCTAGGACTACCTGCTATCAACCATCAAAATCCAGACAGCCACCAGAAGGCAGCAGAGTCTGGGCTTCTGCATCTCTTCGCTGACTTCTAGTGGTTGTCTGGATTTTTGCAGTCCAGCTCCACTAGTTTTAATTTAATTATCTTCAGTTGCTTCAGTCTCTATAGCGGCTGCATGCAACAGAGCATAAAGAAGCATATGTTTATTTAGCACTTTGCATAATGACATGTGTGACTGTATGTTGATGGATGCTTGCCTCAGTGGTTGATTCTTACCTGACTTACATACACATTTATTAGGTCTGTGCCCTGCTGGGACAGCTTTTTGTATAACATAGCTGTGATAAATACACAGCATTGGCACTTTCATTGCTTACCCTTTCTTGCAAATTATTTTTTTCCCAAAGCAACTTGTTGCCATCTTTTAGAATTGTGTGCAGCTATTTAGCAATCTAATAAACTCTATCTTAGGCATTCATCCCATTTCCTCCCTGTGATAGAATTAACTCAAAATGAGGTTTTGGTTGCTTTAAAAAAGACTTTCCAAGAATTCAACCTGTATTCTTAACCTGCAGAACCTCAGATAATATTTTTAATGGGGTAACAGCCACAGATTTTTCCACCAAGAACTGATTTTGTTCATCTCACATGTTTTTGTAAGAGTTAGTGGCTAAGACATTCAGTACCCAGCAGAAGACCACAATTCAAATCTCACTTCTACTATACACTTATTAGGTGACTTTGGGTAAGCCTCAATAGCCCAATATATACATGGGGATGATAATCCTGACCTACCTTCAAAATTGTCATAAGGATTACAGTTAGAAAATATGTGTAAAGCATTTTAAATACATGAAAGTTCTACACATATGATGAATCTTCATCATCATCTTCATTTTGCAAGCCAACTGCATTGTTGTTCTCCAAGGTGGTATCAATCCCCTAGCATGGTGCCAAGAAAATGAATGGGTCTGCATTCTGGAAGAACATCCAAATGAGCCTAAAACAGACTTTCATATTAGACTAGACAACCCATGACCTGTTGGGTCATCATTTCAGAGAGATTTCCTTATCTAAACAGAGAAACAGAATGACCAAGGGCAAAAAAGCAATGGGAGTGTGAGCAATTTATGACTTGCTGCCAGCTTCCCCATTGACTTTGCTTGTGGGAAGCTGGCAGAGAGCATCAGAAATCTTCCTTCCTTCCTTCCTTCCTTCCTTCCTTCCTTCCTTCCTTCCTTCCTTCCTTCCTTCCTTCCTTCCTTCCTTCCTCCCTCCCTCCCTCCCTCCCTCCCTCTCTCTCTTCCTTCCTCCCTCCCTCCCTCCCTCCCTCCCTTCCCCCTCCCACACATAATATAGGCTTGCACCATTTGCCCTCCCCTCACAATCCTCAGGAGAGCTCCTGTGAAGCCTCTTCCTCCTCCTCCTCCTCAGCTGACCTGCAGAACTGCCTGCCACTTTGCTGGGGGGGTGGGGGGAGTGGAACAAAGGGAGCCATGGACTGTGAAGAAAACTGCCCCCCCCCCACTCCCCATTGCAGCATTCCCCAAGGGCTCTCTCCCTTGAGGAAGAGGGCTCACCCATCGACCACCAGTGCCCCCCAGCCAGCCCTACCTCACCAGTAGGCATCCAAGTTGTTCCCTCATCCTTCCCTCAACACCCACCAGTTTCAAATTTCTGCCATGTTTCCAAAGCAGCCAATCCTGTTTGCACATCAGGCCTTGCCGCCAGCCAATTGGGCTCAGGGGACTGAGGGAGGTGAGAAAGAGGCTGGGGATATACCCATGACGATTGTGTGACCTGGGTTGACCATAGCAGTGCAGCACTGCAGCAGTGCTGAAGTGGCCACAAATTTCCCTAGTTTCAATCCCACAGGAGTAATGGATCCCAGATTTTGGATGCATTCCATAAGTTAGTCCATTTTAAGTACCTTGGTTCAAAAATTGTTGCCCTGTGATGCACTGTTTTGCCCAGTTGAAAGTTACAGACACAAGAGTTTTAGTAGTATATAGATTGTTCCAGTATTCATCATAAGCAGAGCATTATATTCTTAGAAAAATAAAGCCATGTACCACAGTAGCCTTCAGTCAGTACTAGCCTTCATCATCTTGATGTCCTCCAGGTATGTTAAACTACAATCATCATAATTTCTTAGCCAGTTTAACTATATTGAATGGGAATTATAAGGGGCTTAGGCTCATGCATCTGGAAGGCAATGACTGGAAAAGGCTGGTTTCAGTACAAGAGCCATTTTTCACTTAAAAGTGCCATGTTTCATTCTTCTCTTCACATATTATATATAACTTTGCCAAATCTATGTAGATATATTTTTGCAAGCCTGTTCTCTCAGATTGATGGATGGCAAAGCTGGAAACCTGGGTACATCTGATAGCATTTCTCCAAAGGGTGGTCTTATAAAAGCCAGAGCATGATTCTAGCACTTGGTCAAGGAAGTCCCTCAAATTTCTCATTCCAAAGACAATACTTCTGGAAGGGAATAATACTGAACTGGAAGCAAAAAAATTACATTAAAAGTGGTACTTATGGTCCTGAATTCCTGAGCAAAAATCACCGAATAGAAATAGCCTTCCTCAACATAATGCCCTCCAGATGTGATGGGATTCTAATCTCTGGAATTCATTGCAAGCTTGGCCAAAGATTGCACTGGCTAAGGCTTCTGCGAGTTGCAGTCCTAACAGATCTAGAGCATGTGACAGGATGAAAATGCTGGTAGACTTTATTTATTTATTTATTTATTTATTTATTTATTTATTTATTTGTCCCCGCCCATCTCCCCTACAACGGGGGACTCTGGGCGGCTTACAACCACTAAATTCAAAATACATAATTAAATTATAAAAGGTTTAAAAATTATAAAAGTTATAAAAACTAGAAATTTACAAAAATAGGATAGAGATAAAAAGCTAAAAACTCCAAGAGGCCAGTAGGGCCACACCAGGCCGCTAAGGGGCCAGCCAACCCCATTTCTGATATCCTCCCTCCCCACCCCAGGCCAGATGGCAGAGCCAGGTCTTCAAATCCCTCCGAAAGGCCTGGAGTGAGGGGGCCTGTCTCGCCCCCGGGGGCAAGATGTTCCAAAGGGCGGGGGCTACAGCAGAGAAGGCCCGCCTTCTGGACCCCGCTAGTCGAAGTTCTTTTACCGCGGGGATCCAGAGCATGCCCTCTCTGTGAGATCGGGTGGGACGGGTTGAAATCGTGGGGGTGAGGCGGTCCTTCAGGTAACCTGGCCCCATGCCATGTAGGGCTTTAAAGGTGATAACCAACACCTTGAATTGGACCCGGAAGCAAACCGATACCCAATGCAGCTCACGGAGCAAAGGTGTTATATGGGTCCTTCTTTGGGCCCCAAAAATTGCTTGCGCAGCCGCATTCTGGACCAGCTGAAGCTTCCGGATACTCTTCAAGGGTAGCCCCATGTAGAGCGCATTGCAGTAGTCTATCTGGGAGATAACAAGGGCATGAGTGACTGTATGCAGGGCATCCCAATCCAGGAAAGCACTAGTTTTATACCACTTTAACTATCATGGCTCTACTCTTCTAGAATTCTGGGAAATGTAGTCTGGCAGGGCTGTTAAAGATTTTATCTTATTAAATTATTTTTCTTGCGTTCTGAAGGGAATGGAAATAATCCAGTTTATGTCTGTAGAATAGATGTCTTTAACAACATTAACATTTGTATTATAAACTTCCTTACTCCGGGTTGAGCACCTAGGTTTTCCTTCCCACTGTTAATTTGCTCCATTTCCATGAGGTTGGTGAAACTGAAAGGTTACTCACTGAGCTTTATTTAGCGGGTTAGTAAATATCTGTATCTCATCCCAAAACAAAGGTCCATGGGATGCCTGCAATCAATATATATATAAGCAACTTAGACACATAATGGAACATTTTAAAAACCCATACAAGCAAAAGTAACCTAAGATACAAGAAGGAATAACTTTTACTGGAGCTCCAAAATGAAAGGTTCAGACTTAAGACTATCTGAATGGCTTCGGTGCTCATAACTGATGAGTAGTCACATACTTTATTTACTTTCCATATCTTCTGTTTTTCCTTTCAGAGCTCAAGGTGGCAATCCATGCATCTCTTCCTCCAGTTTTTGCCAACCATGTGAAGAGGCTGGGCTAAGAGGCAGCAGTTGCCCAAGTCACCCAGTAATCTTCCATGCCGTGAACTCAGTTTCCCTAATCTAGACTAGCGCCTCTTTCCCGCAACACGATCCCCCAATTCATTTGGCACTGCACTCTCAGCAGGGACTCTGAAGAAAACCTTAAGTCTGGGGGAGAAGGGGAAGCCTTTCAAGTTCCTCTGAGTTAAATTTGGCTCCCAGGAATTACCCATGTAGTTACTAACTAGTACAACTCTGCTTAGATCTTTTTAAAGATCAGCCAAGGTGGGTTAGATGCTGCTACCTGCTGTGACATCTTTCATGTAGCATGGTCCCAAACCATTGAGGCTAAACCTCAGCTCTTCAAATCTGACCCGGAAATGGATTTGAAAGCCAGTGCAGCTTAAAGGGCAATCTGGTTAAACTACACAGTCCCAGTGGGAAATCAAGGGACACTACTCTGAACCCACTGCAGTTTCTAAGCTTTTTCTAAAGACACATTCATAAAATAATGCACTGCAGTTGTCTGAAAGGGAGGTTACAACAGCACGGGTAATTGTGGCCCAGCTATTTCCAATCAGGCAAGGCTGATGCTGGTGTTTCAGCTGCTTCTGATTAAAAAGATCTTTGGCTTACAAAGCTTGCTTAAGCCTCCAATACAGTGTTGGTTTGAACCCATGCCCCTATGCATATTAGGCTAGCATAACTCCTGTGCTGGCTGCTTCATCTTTTCCATAAAAGTGAGTGGTTTTGTCTCTTTTATTCATAGCCAAAGAGAACATCTGAACTTGCAAAGAAAAGAATTCTGAATATCTGTCACTTTGGCAGGACCACAAGGATGAAAATATGAGTACCCTGAAATCTAACAATGTTAATGAAGTAGAGAAAATGTCTGGGTTTTAATCAGTGGAAAGTCATCCAAGTTGGAGGTGAAAGTTATTCAGCCTGAAAGAAAAACAGAAGAACTGTAAGGACAACTTGCAATATCAAAATCAATAATTCGATAATAAAAATATTATAATGAAATGATTGTATTATATTTTTAGAAATGATATAATGAAGATAAATTTAACAAAATAATGCAAAACATATCTCATTGATTTAATAGTTAATAATAGAAGAAAAATTAATTCAGTCTGAATTTTTATAGAAACCGAAATTGCATATAAATTAGGTTGAACTTGTATGCCAAAAATATACACTTTTTAAAACTTGTAAGTATACTCTAAAAAGTAAGTATGCAAAAATCTGAATACTGGTGAGAACGAAGTTCTACCAAAACATTTATTTGAAAAGTATGCACAAAAAAGTATTGTAGAAGAAAAACATTTGCATAAAATGCACATAGTAGGGAAAGTGTACATAAAGATATGAATGACAGAAAACATTTGTACAACTGGGGGGACTTCTGTTCATTTCTTTTTTCTTTATATATTCACAAACTGATACAGGGATAAGCTAATGATAAAAAAATGAAGCTCTCTGTGAAACTAAAATTGACAGGTTTTGCAAGATGATGAGGCAAAATGCATAACCACTTCTATCAGTTTCAGTGGATGGAAGAGGTGGCCATTAGTTTTCACAGTTGTATGTGACAGTTTGGGACATTTAGGCTAAAATCCTACACTTTGTAAAAGGGTTACTTAAGAATGATAGGATATTTTAGATCCAGAGAGACCAAACCATAGAGGAGGGATTTGACTTTACAATCCTCTCCTTGTTGTTGCAGAAAAATCTGCAGTTTTTGTCTACTTGGTGCTGGTGCTTTAGCATTAGAACCCCAGTGGGTCGATATTGTGGCATATTGAAGATGTATCAGGAGAAAAGTTGAATCAAAGAATCTGTCCTGTTCCCTGTCCCAATGTGAGAACTGAAGGAGATCACAAAAGTAGAGATGAAATATATTTTTTAAAAGCAAAATAAAAGTCTGAGTTTTTCTTCTGCCCTCCTATGTGAATCTTGCAGAGCTTAGGATACAGCAGATGGTTTTGGGGGTTGATGGCCACATTTGGCTGTTGACAGGCATGAGAAGTGTCTGCTGGGGAGGAGTTAAAAAAAAAATCAAGATGGTAATTGGGACCAAAGCCCTGCTCTGTTTTACATATAGGCATGCACAACACAGATAGAAAAGGAAGCAGGGTTTCAACCACAAAGTTACAGCCACCATCTTGACTTTACAGTACTTGTATGATGTACATAAAAAACAAGCAGGTCTCAATCACAGTCACAGCCATCATTTTTTTTACCTCTGGGTAGACACTCCTGCAAGCAACAATTGCACTCCAAATTTAAAGTGATTTGGGGCCAAGCTGGACCCAGGACAAAACTACATTTCATCCATTTACAGTACATTTAAATGAATTCAAATTAAATATAGTTAATAGTATTACTCTCTTTTCTATATATAATATTTTATTGAGATTTTAAAGATACATATTTAAAAGTTAGAAATGAAAAAGAAAATGAAAAATACAAATTATAAGGAAAAGGAAAAGAAAACGTGAGATAAAGTAAAGAAAAAGAAGAAAGACATGAAAAATAGATAGCTTCCAATCTATCTCTGGTCTTGAGAATAATAAGAGTGTCATAGGTGCTAGTTTTTAATGCATTAAGTAGGAATAATTCTTTGTCAAAACATATCCCATTACATTTATAATCTAATCTTCAAATCTCCATGTAAGCTTCACCCCACCTGCATTTTGCAAATAGTCCATCAATGGTTTCCATTCTTTAAGGTAATAGTTGTTTGAGTTTTCTTTTAATAAGCAAGTCAGTTTATCATTTTCTGCCATATCCATCAATTTTAACAACCATTCTTGTATTGTTGGTAGTGTCTGGGTTTTCCAAAATTGTGCATAAAGAAGTCTTGCTGCGGTAATCATGTATTGAGTAATTCTAATAAGATGTTTTCCTATTTGAAAGTCCATTATCCCCAACAGGAATAGTTCTGGTTTAAATGGGATCTGTATTTGTAGTGTGCTCTGCATCAACGTTTGTATTTGAGTCCAAAATTTCTTTGCAATTTTACACGTCCACCACATATGAAAAAATGACCCCTCTTGTTGGTTACATTTCCAACAAACATTGGAAATTGTCCCATACATCTTGGATAGTTTTTGGGGTGTCACATACCATCAATACATCTTTTTATAGAAATTTTCAAGTTATAACATAAAGTAAATTTTAATCCTGTAGACCACATATTTTCCCATTGTTGCATATGTATATTATGAACAATATTTTTTGCCCATTTAATCATGCATTCTTTAACTTGTTCTTCAACCATTTCTTCTCAACAATAATTTGTACATTTTTGCTATTAAATGTTCATCTGTTTCACATAATTGAATTTCAAATTCCGATTTATTCTGTTCAAATCCAAATTCAGATAGTATTACTCTCTTTTTGTGTACTTAATCATTTTGTCACATGAAAAACTACAATTTGGTAACCATTTTGGGTGATCACTCTCCAAGGACCTCATGCCTCAAGTCTGCCTCTCTGTATTAGGTTGTTCTTTTACCCCTGGATTCCCCACCCACCAACTGGTAGTTCAGGAGATTCACACTGATTATAAGGTTCAGGTTCACATAACAGTCTGAGACTAATTTCAAGCAATTTCACTTCTCTTTCCTCCATCTGTAGGTATTTTGAGAGAAAGGAGGAATGCAATTTATAGATAGATGTGTTTCTAGCAGGAAACCTCTAATAATTGAGAGGCAAAGGAGCAGAATTAGTGTTCCTGTGAATGAAAAAAACCTCCTGTTTTCTAGTTTCTTCAGTTGGTTCCAAAGTCACTCAACCAGGGGTGACTTTAAGTAAATAATAGTGAAGGCAGGAGGACATGACTGTCTATCCCTTTGCATGCCAACCTTCGGTGCTATTTCCTCCTAGGTCTCACAAAGTCCACAAAACCAGTGTCACATTCTTGGCAGAGAGAAAGAGCAAAGACATGGAACTCCAGACCAGTCTGAAATATATCCTTTCAACATCCCTGCTCCCAAACCCTCTGAGAAACCTGTTCATTGTGATTAGAAGTTAGAGCTGAATGTCAAGAAATGACACTCTTCCTCTCATCATACCTGGCATTTTCCTTAACTGGAGAATTTGGAAAGAAACAGATCTATGTTTTATAGACACACTGACCCTAAGAATCTCCATATCCCTGATTCGCTTTTGTAAAAATTCATATTTAGTCCACTTGCAAGGAGCATCCTCTAAATCTGATTCAGTTCAGGATGCCACAGAATTTGAAGCATGACTCTAGCAGAATTCTTCAGCCCAACTAATAATTCCAGGACTTTGAATTGTGCTATAAAACCCAGCAGAAACTAATGAACCTTATATAATAACAATGCAGCAAAATGCACAACCTGCACAGGCATCATCTACATTCACACATATACTTCATACTGGCCGGAACCATCCCTGTGATGTTTTACACTTCAGAAAGATTTCCAAGAGAAACCACATAATTTGTGCTTTAGATCTGATTTGGAAGAGGTACTTTAAAATGCTTTGAAGTGGGAAGACAGTGCTCATTAAAGCAACTGTGTCTGTTTCCAAGATAGCACAGCTGCAGTAAAGCTTCTGCAGCATTAGCTGTAATATGCCAACCTGTGGCTGGGGAACAGATGCATAAGTCTTACCATATGGGCCTTTTGGTCCTATCCAACATAAAACTCTTAATGTTCTTACATCAACAGCTCTCTTGAGCAGCAGCTAGAGTCACCATCATCATCCTAGTTGGGTTTCCAGTTGCTTTTGGCAGTGTCACAGTAAGCTAGATCCTCACTAGATGTCTCTTTTCCTGGCATGGGAATGCAATAATAGGAAACCTCACCTGTTGGATTTCTGCTTGTCTTGCAGCTATTAAGGACATTCATCCACTGTTAGGAAAAGGTAACAGTGCTAGCAGCCTCTTGATTACCTGTCCCTGAGGGGTGACTGGAACCCAGAGGGTGGCCATTTAAAGTGCTTTACACATTTACACTATGTTTACACTTGCAATAGATTAATGCTGTTTATTGTAGACCACCTTGGGAGATGACCCAGGGTAAAATGCTTTAAATGGCACTGAAGCATTTTAGAAAACAGTAAGTGGTGAGAACCTTACTGGTATTACAATGTTATAAGCCACTTAAAGAGCCAATGTGTGACTACAACCTCCCCATTTCTGATGTGTGTGTGTGTATGTGTAAGAGAAAGAGAGATGGAATGAGTAGATCCTAAATGGCCTAAGAAACTGCCTATTTGAAACATTTACTCACTCCATTTCTGCAGGCATCAAGAAATGTGTTAAGTGACTATAGCTGAGAAATGAGAGTTTGGCTAGCACAGTTGATAAAATTATTTTTACTCATTTCCAAGGTTATTCAGTTTAAGGTGGGGGGGAAGCTTATGATGCTGCATTTGGGTAGTTGTTGCCTAATTTCAGTCTTCCATAACTTTTTCCCCCTCCAGATGTGTTCAACTTCCAAAATATTTCAATAGCATGCTGGCTGCCAAGGGTGTTGTCAAAAAAATAAGATGGTGGCCTTGACCCACAACAGAAGTCCTGCCCCTTTTTTATGAGCATTGTGCCATTGCAGGAAGGGAGCCAAGTCAGCAGAAAACTTCTCCTTGTCCTTTACACCTGGTTACCGCTCTTGGCTGGTCTTTTGGTGTATTCTGTCCTTAGCTTTTGACTGAACAGCAAATAACCTTGGAGTGAATTGATTCCATTATTTAGGAAACTGAATTAGATTCCTTTAGCCTACATAAAGGCTATAACATTTGCTCAAAAATGCTGTACCTTCATAAACCTTTACTAACTTAGGGTCAAGCAACCTATAGTAAGGGACTCTAGCCAGCTTCAGGCATTCTTGTTACAGTTAACTTGAACATACAGTGTGGGAACTACATGGCTCTGTTCCTAAACTGAAGCATCTGGGATAGCCCTCTTACAGCTGTCCAAGCGCACAGTGCAAATCTCTGCAAAGAGGAGGCTGTACAGGTAAAAACCCTCTCCCTGTCAGGTTCCTAACTACGTTCTATGTAAATTGCACAACACTGGCAGCGGATCCCAACACCCTTCAGCTTCCATGCTCACCTTAACAACAGTCTGAATTCCCAAAGAGGGCATCATCCATTCATCCACCCACTTTTCCAATCTCCAGATTCTTAGTGAAATTCCTCTGCCATGTAATAACACTTAACTCTATTTTTCCTTTTCATTATAGGTAGTCCTTGTTTAGCAACCACGATTAGGACTGGCAACTTAGTTGTTAAGCGAAGCAGTCACTAAGTGAAACCACAACTGTGCTTATTATCTTACTTCAGCTTTCCTTTGCTTTAAAGACCTGTGAAGGTCATAAAGATGAGGATTGGTCTCAAAGTTATTTTTCCATCACTGTCATAATGGTGAATGGTCACTAAGCAAGGCAGTCACTAAATGAGGCTTATCTGTAGCTCAAGTAAAGCTGTAGACTAGACTTGAGCAACCTTTCCCGCTGCCAGTGGTCACATCAGTTTCTTGATTGGTAAAAGTAGGGATCCTTTTACCAACCCATACACACATCTGTGCTGAGAAGAGTATCTTATTTGTTTGCTACAAGGAGCAGAGGCTTCTACACACTAGCAGCTTACTTCCCGCCACTTGTATAGTCTTTTCAGCTTTAAATAAAGACCTTTTTATTCACCTGGCCTTTTTGGAACAACTAATTTTTTAAACAAACCAAATCCGGACTCTCACTGTGGAGTTGCAGAGTTTTTCATTTTTTTAAAATGTTTTTAATTTCCTGTATTTTAATCTTATATATAAACAGCTTGGGAAGTACATGTTAATAGTTAGTCATATAAATTTAGCAAGAAATATGCAAAAAAAAAATCATATGGTTGCCTTGCCTTTCTGTCCTCCACTTTGTAACCCACATTCAACTCCCAGATATAAAAATAAATATGGTTCATGCACACAGACACCTCCACATTAAAACAAACATTCAGGCTGTTTGAAATTAGTGTCCTTCCCATCTCCTTCTGTTCCTTCCCAGCCCAGAGCAGCATTCCTTCCACTGTTCAATTCATTGAAGGACCCAGCCCTGACCCCGTCACCCAATTTTTAGCCAGTGGCTAATGGTGTGTCATGCACATGGTGCTCCTAAAAGCAGAAACAGATGCTGCTCCTTTATATTTCATGTGAAGCCCATGTTAGGAGCCCTGGACAGCCCTGATGTAGCTTCTGAGTGCTGTGGTCTGTGAAGGCTTGGCATGCCCTACATTTGCCAGCAGCCTCTTGCATTCTCCACTACAATAACCTCAATTGTTCAGGACAAACAGCTGCTCCTCCCCCCCAAGACAGCATCCAGTATGACAACTGCTGAGCCTCTGCAAATTATCTGTTTGAGTTAGCCTGCCCTGGCTCCACATTAGCAGCAGGTTTAATTGTCAAGGTGATCTATGGGCAACTTCACCAAGGCGGAGGGTAATTGGGATCTCAATCTGCTGTGAATGCAAATATCAGCATTCACTCAAGGACCCATTTTGGACCCAGGTAGAACCAGGACCAGCTCAGCAGTCTTTGAAAATCGTTCTCAAGGCTGGGGGGCCCAGAAGTACTAAAACTACCAGAAAGGCCACCGCCTCATGAGGGGACTCTAATGTTGGTCATCCTTCTGCTGTCATGTGGAAATCTCCTCCACAGCGCTGGGCAGCTCCTAGGACTCAGCTGCTGCCTTCTCTCTTCACAAAGAAATAAAGTTAGCAAGGTTAGCAAGAGAACACGGTATGTGGCAAAGATAGCAAGACACCAACTGCAACACTGGTTTTCGGGAGAGTTTTTCCAGAAACTTCCAAAAGCCACGTCTCACAAGAGAGCCATGTCTGCAGCACTATCACACACTTTGGCAAAGGATACATTGGAATTCAACACAGTAAGCTCTTCTTACAATGCCATTACTCCTGTTTCGGTAGCCATGGAATCACAATGTCACGGAAGTGAGGTTAGAGGATGGCCTTAAAGGACAGAAGGAAGATTTACTACCAAGGCAGTAATCAGATAAACCAGGCTTGAGGCCAGGCCAAGAAAGTGGTTTATGAAAATGCCTCAGACAAGCCCCACTCCCTTAATTCTCCTGAAGGTAAAAGAGAGAGGAAAGGAAGCTCATTCAGGCTTGCAAGATTCTTTTACTACAGTTGTTCTAATAAAAGTAGATTAAGGTCTGCATGGCATCTTTTTCTTAGTCTGGTCTACCTTATAGGGCTGACAGTAACTGCTAAGAGTTGTAGCTGATTGCGCCAGGATAGAAATGAAATGAAATGAAATGGTTTTATTAGAGGGGCTTTTACTCTTTCTGGATTTTGTCCCAAAAGACAATATTAGTGTTCCAGGCAGGGGTGTCCACAGGATGTGATCAAAAAACTCAGGATGGCAGTCATGATGGTGTGATTGAACTTCCATTCATGTGATGTACATAAAAAACAGGCAGCACTTCGATGGCACCATCAAGGCCACCATCTTGACTTTTTTTTTAACCATACCCCTAAATCCATGTAAGTCCCTTTTCTCACTCTTCCACAAAGATAATTTTTTTAAAAAATGGATTGCCCAACATGTAGGTGGAGATACAGCACTATGTGTAATGGAGTGGACTCTGGACAAAAAATAGATGACCTCATCCCAGAAATATTCGCATGTTGATTTTTGGCCCAAAGACCTTCCCAGATGGCACCACTGAACTGTGCAGTGGCATCTGCAGGTGGGCAACGGGGGTAGGGGGGAAAGGCACAATGACAAAAGCAGCACTCTGCGGGCACAATGCAAGGCCTGCCTCTTTTGTACGATGTCACATTCATGTACAAAAGGGAAGGAGCCTGAAACATGACAAAGTGACACTACTTTTGTAATTTTAATGAAAGTAGGAAGTTCCTGTGGATGCTCATGAAAGTGTTTATCCCCTAAAAACAAAAGTCAGACGATTCAAATGCTGTATAATTTAAATTGGGGGAAATGCATAATGTTTCCTGTTTCACATAAGTTATGCTAAACATTCTAAACACGGGGAGAGTCAGTACACAGCAAAGAAATTTCCTGTTGAGCTTTTAGGAGGCTTCCCTCATACATAGCTAACCTGATCTTGCTGAAATCATAAGGAATTTGCTTGGAGGGGAAGGAAAGGCATCTAAGACCTACAAGAAGCAAAATTCTACCCCAATACTACATTTGGTTCCTATACACTAATGGCAAACACATTACAAGAGCCAACCAATTTTGTAGTATTTTACATGCATTTTACTGAGAAGCACATCTCAGGGTATGAACTGCACAACCCTAAAACATGGTTTATTATTCAGTATATGATTGACAAATCTTCTTAACATTTTCATGCTTTCATCTTCTCACTCTTTTACTACAATGGGAAATGTGTGCTGCTTTTCAGAGTATGTTTGTGGGGAGCCAGGTTTCTCCATCATCTCAACTGCCTGAATGTTTAGATGAGATTTGCTACAGCTCATACACAAACAAAGCAATTGCAGATATGTAATTATATTATGAAAAACAGAAGTTAAAGAACTTCCAAACTGAATAGGAAGGCCATGTTGATCTCTAAATGAATGCAAAACCCAGTGATGCCAGTTCAACAAAGAATGATAATAACCAAACCATTTGTATGCATGTAAGTATGTATGTATATATTTAGAAGATTTATATGGCCACCCAGCTCAAACAACTTGAATCTGGAAATTAGTGGAACAAGTTACCTCATTGGTTTTAGACAACTTGTTTTACCTGAGTTTAGCTGAATTTAGATCACAAGATTTCTCAAGGAAATTTAATTATTATACCCATCTTAATGTTTCACATTAATTTGATATATGAGATCCATGTACAGTTTGAGGAAATGTTAAAATACCTGGGTCATGCCTGCATACACAAAACCTCTCTAATTATTGGTCTTGCCAGTCATAAGATTATTTATTGCCCCACAAAGCTTGATGAAAGACAATGAACAATGAAGCAGTTCTTAACTATGTAATTCAACAGAGCCTCACCTTCTTTATTATTATATACATATAGGTAAATCTTCTTCAAGTCAAGTTCAACTTCTGAGGACTTCACAGATTTGTCCACAAACCCTAACATGAGATGGTTTGCAATTGGATTCTTCAGAGATGTTTTTTCAACTTCCCATTCTAGCCTACAGTCCTAGGATTTCCTAGCCATCTCCCATCCAAATCCTAATCAGGTCCAGTGTTTAATTTTTTGAGATTAGACAGGATCTGCTAGGTGTTGCCACTAGCTGGGCTGTATACATATAGAGATGATTTTATTTTATCACAGCACACATTTGACTCTCACAAATACCTTGCCACAAACAGATCAGTGCTGTTGATAGGTAACAGTATTAGCAAGAAATAGTTGGGTGAATTGCATCCTTTTTCCATTTTAGCAAGTATGAACTAGGATGCTTCTCTCTCAGAGTCTTCAAATATGAGTAGAAACAAGCAGGAATTGTTGTCCAAATGCAGTGCTTGCCCAGATAATTAGCTTATCAGACAAGGATCTCAAATCTTTGCCCACCATGAACTTCTATGTATAGCTTTAGGTTGAGGCCTTCTTTCAGTTTTGGTTCTCTGGCATGTAACTAAGTAATATCAGTTGGAGGTGTGCCTCTTCTTGTCAGCTTCTTGGAGGAAAGGCAGGTTAATAACTGTTCTTGTGCTGCAAAAGCATCTCAGATGTTGAACACTCTGGTCTTCTTAATGGCTTCAGCAAGAAGTAATAAGCATTTCAAAGTATTTCTCTCATTTGTCATGGTTATTCAGATACATGGAGTCCCAAGGGAGGAGTAGCTTTTTGTAGACTGGCTGGCAAAGGGTTTTCAGGGGAAACTGCCTTATAAACAAAACTCCTTTTCAATAGCAGGCTGCCCATGATCTTGAAGAAGTCTTGAAGATACAAAATCCAGCTGAGGGCAGCCCTCCCCCCCCCCCCCCACTTTCATGTAAAATGACACTAAACACATTTTGCAGGGACAGCAAGCAAATATTTGTAATTACAGGCTATGTGACAATGACAACAAATGCAGAAGGACACCCAAGGTATCTTTTAAGGACAAGGCAGAAGATGTGATATGTTCCCTTTAAGGCTTACACAGAGCCACCACCACATGCACACATGTATCTAGATAATGCAGGACTTTTATAAATTTCCATCTTACAGAGCAATATATTATTTTCAGTCCTGCGTACTGAGGTGCTTTGGATATTCTTTGAGTTTTCAGACAAACTTCTTCATCTCTGCCATCCAGTAATGGAATCTCCCTCCAGCACCTTGATGTGGAAATCAAAAATTCCAAGGCAAGCTTGTAGATAAGTCAACAACAGTAAGCTCTTTAGGAGAGTCACAAACTCATGGAGCTCACGGACAAGACGACTCTGGAGGCTAATTGGAAAGATTTTGCAGGCCAGCTGCCATTTGCCTGGTAGGCATGAAAGGCAGTTCTGGAACAGTCTACACACAGTTCCTCCTCATAAACATAAACACACTATATGATTGTGCTTTCTCACTCTCACTCTCTCTCTGCAGGCATATGTATAGGCATAGCAGAAATTTCTGCTGGATGTAATGATACAAGAGAGAGCTTAGATGTTGGGATCCACATTATTCTGCCAAATGTCTCCTCCTCTATTTTGCTTGAACACAACAAATGCCATTGCATTACTGTATAGACTTAGGCCCTTTCTAGCCTTGTTAGTTGGAGTGACACCATAACGCTCTGCCAACCTCAATGTTCCTCCATGATTACATGACACAGGCCTCCTCTCATTCCAGCCCATGGTTTAAACAACCCTTACATTATCAGTTCATGTTCCAGAATAAAAGTATTTTCCCCCCGTAGTGGTTAAGGCACCAGGCTAGAAACCAGGAGACTGTGAGTTCTAGTCCCACCTTAGGCACAAAGCCAGCTGGGTGTCTTTGGGCCTGTCAATCTCTCTCACCCCTGGAAAGGAGGCAATGGCAAACCACTTCTGAAATCTTGCCAGGAAAACTTCAGGCACTAGTCCAGGCAGTTGTCAGGAGTCAATATTGAGTTGAAGGTGCACACACACGCACAAATCAGATAGTATCCCACCATAGCTTCAAGGGGCATAGTATCTGTGGTGCTTTATGACCTGCTGAATGTGTAACAAGAAGAGTGTGTAGAGGGGGAATATGGTCATTCCCTCTCCACACTAGGTACAGACCAAGGTCAGCTGGTGCCATTTCTTCCCCATTGTTTACCCTTCAACTAGCACTTTGTTTCCTGGGTTCATTTCATGCCCATCACCTCCCACCCACTCTCAGAGGAGAGCAAGGAAGATTTGCAGGGAGAAGGAGACATATTTTTGCAGTTCTATATATTTGCACAAATCTGCAATGGCATTAGGGAAGACCCAGCAGCCCCACTCTTACTGACACATCCTGAAAATAATGGGCAATGTCATTATTTCAACCTTTGGGGACAATCTAAGACATTCAAGATACCATTCAGTTAAGAGAAGCTAGTGCATGAATTTTGATTTGGCTTTGATTCAAATTCTGTTTTCAGTTGTTGACTTTGGCAAGCTGCTATTATTGCAACTTCCAGTGGGGCAGCTGTGCTTAGTCTGTCACAACAAAATCAGCAAAGCACCTTGTAGCATCTTTTAAAGATTCAAAAATTCATGTTAATATCCATTTTTTTTAAAAAAATCCACAGTTACATGGACATATCTCCAGTGCATAGTCACTGAGCATCTGCTTGAAGATCTCTAGCAAGGAAGAGCCCTCATGCAGCTTGGGATCCATTGTTGAATGACACTTACCATCAAGTGACTTTTACCTGAAAATCTCACCCTTGGTAACAGAATCCCGTTCAGTCTAGCCCTTGTCTCTAGAAGTGCCAAAAATGAGTTTTTCCTTCTGTTATGTGAGATATTGCTAAGCCTAGTGACAACCCAACTCTATAATGTGTACTATTATAATATTGGCATGCTCTGTCCTTTGGCATCACTTGTGACACTTGTAGCAATTTCCCTTTGTTTTAGGAAAGGAACATAACCGAAGCTACAAGGTCAGTTGAATTGCTGCTAAAGAAATGCACATCAGCATGTTACCAGCATTTGACTGGCATTTCTCCTGGGAGAGCAAACTCACTTCTGCTTCTTGATCTGTAACTTTCCAAGGTCACATTATTATTACATGTGTGAATCCTTTGGGGTGATGTGTTCACCTAAGCAGCACATGTTGAGGAAAAGCACTTGTAAGATCACACCATGTCCTGCTCTTTTCCTCCTCTGCACTCAGAAAGATTAATTGTCACCACTCACTGCATTTTGTCTGCCAGTTTTGATCAAGCACATCTAAAGGAGATGCCTAGCTAAACTGCCACAGCATGAGTAATTTGAATCAAGTACAGGTTTGAGTTAAAGCTTCCCTGTATTATTTGTTTCTGAATTTATTCTAAATCCTCAGGGCTTGTCATTAGGTAGTGGGATGCCTTAGCCTGCTCAGAATGATGATTGGATCTGAAAACAATTCATCCTTTATATAATAATGCTTTTCTGTCCTATGGGTTATTATGGCACCCAACTGACATTCAGGGCTGAGAAACAATTCAAGAGCCCAGACTATCTTAACCTGCTGCCTTCTAGACATAACTCCCATCACCCTCACTTAGCTTTTGGTTGTGGATTATGGCAATGGAGGTCCCCATGACTGGAGACGAGCCAGGTTGGGGAAGGCTAATATAGCTTCAACCATTTCATACAGTTTCTTAATCCTATATCCTTGTTTTTCTCTCTATCATAATTCAACCAGCTGGGGTAGAAAAGGGAGATGTGGGATCATCTGTGGGTTCATCTAGGATGAACCTCTTCTGTGTGTTTTTCTTCATTGTACCTTCTCACCATTATATGGGGGTTTCATTCTTTTACTTAGAATGCAGCTAGATCAGGTTGCAGTCTCCTATCTAAAATGTAAAGATTCTCTTCTTTTTCAGAGGTAAGCATCAGTCTCCAGAAATCCTTCTGTGGATGTCTTTATTTCACTCTGCACATATTCTGTTGCATGAAGCTACTCCCATCATTATGATGTGCCATCCTGTTGTTTGGGGATGACGATTCTTAGCCAAAATGCTTGATTGAGAGATTCTGGGAGGTGGGATCAGACATATTAGAAGACACCAGGCTGCATTACAAGTCTTAAGTAGCTGTCAGTATTCTCCCGCTAGAACAAGCCTTTCTTTAATGTGACCAGGATTTGTGGTGAACCAAGAGCAAGGAGCTTATGACCCACCAAATGTTGCCAAACTACAACTCCCAATGTCTTAAACCATTAGCCTTGCTGACTGGGACTTTTGCTTCAGCAACATCTGAACTTTTGGTTCAGCAACATCTCATGTATGATTAATGGATTACATTAATTACCACCATCTTGTCTTTTTTTACCCTAACTAACAGAGACTAACAGATGACAGTCATGGGGTTGTAGTGGATAACAAAGCCAATAAACAAACAAACAAACAAATACTTCTACAAAAATGAAGAGTTTTGTGGCACTTTAACCACTCACTCATTATTTTGACATCAGCTTTCATAACTGTAGTCCACAAAATCTGATGTTGGATTAGAGCTAAGATGCTACAAGACTCTTTTTTGAGAATATGCCAGTTTGGATCCCTTTTACATCTGAGGATTTTTATAGCAAGCTGTTGCCATCTGATATGAAGAACCATGTGAAATTGGTAAATTCTGTTTTAAAAAAATCAAACTGAATGATGTTGTCCCTTATCTGCCCTAGCCAAATTCAATAGATACAGCTATTAAGCATGGAAAGGACACATTCTACTTGGCTGATGGGAAATTGTTAAAAGAGAAGGATCTGCCAGAAGAAAGAAATGGCAACTCTAATTCAGCACCACAAACATCACTGATCAGAAACAAGGATTTAAATTGAACTGTTTACAAGATTAGCGGTCAAAGAAGCCTCTGGATGGACCATCTACCTAGATGATGAATCAATCACTTTTGCTTTCTCCCACATTTGGATATGAGCAAAATAAAATACTCAAATGAAGAGATGTGCAGATGTAACTATTTTATGTAGAGCTACCAGAACTGGGCTGCAAGCATCCAGACAACCAATAGAGGGCAGCAAAGAGATACAGAAAGCTATCTCTTTCCTTTCATCTAAGGCCAGCCAAATTAGTGCATCCCAAGTCTGATTCTATTTTAATAGATTTTAATTGTTTACACAACATTTATTTTTAAATTCTTAGCCCTCTTCAGGGCCGATTGATTGAAGGGTTGCATATACAAAATGAATTTGATAAGTTCTTATTAAAACATAAAACCAACCAAAAATCATACTTATCTCTAATTCCTGTAGCTATGTATTCAACATCATCAGTTTTTAGGATATACAGTATAAAGAATGGTAGAAGTACTAATTTTGCTTTACAAAACACCCAGTTTTAGATGCAGTTTTTATATAGAAAATTCTGGCAAAGTCTCAAAAACTCAACCAAACCATTTCATTCCTTTTGGTCAGTTAGCAACTCTAAGAAGAAAAGCGATAAGGGAGGATATGACCTATCTCTGCCTTCATTTCTATGAAGAGCCCCTTGAGCGTGTCGTATGTGATGGGAGAGAGCACAGGACATTGATTAGAAATCATTTCTTTTCCTTTTAGCAACAATTGCAATAAAAAGAGGCTAGGAATTAAATGAAGTGACCTTTACAGCTACAGGATCTGATCCAACTCCATAGGAAGTCAATAGGCAGCCTCTCATTGATTTTAGCAAGACTTAGAACAGGTCCTACAAATGGAGTGCAGTTCATTCACTGTCAATTAATTCCTCTCTAGACAAGGAGAACTTTTTGTTCTCAGTTTCTACTACACCACATAATTTAGAATTACCTTCATTTCAGCAACCTTGCATTTTCCGATTAGAGTTATATGTGCAACCAAAAGTATGGAAATCAAAAGCCCCCTAACACTAACTTCTGAGCAAATAAGCATCCATTGCACTTTGGAGTAGTTGCATTGTATATGTTTATTGGACCATACAGCCTAGTACAGCCTCCTCCAATTTTTTGTGGGGAAGGGATGCTGGCTGGTGAAAACGGGAGTTTAGTCCAACACAGAGGAGAAGAATTAGAGAAGACTGACCTAGCAGCTGAGCTGCTTAACTATTTAGGGAGTGGCATCACTGGAAAATACATGCTGGGAATGGTACGACTGAATCGACCTGAGTCAATGTTCAAAGCCAGCCCACGCCCAGCAAAAGTAGAGATACAGTGGAGGAGGATTTTCTGGGCTATCTGTGGCTATATTCCAGAAAGTCCTCCTCTGCATCTCCAATTTCTCTGTGTACAAGCCAGTTTTGTATATTGATTCAGGTTGATTCAGCTGGCCAAGACTTCCCATACATCTGGAAAAAGTTATGTGGGGGGAGACTTTTATAGAGAATGCTCTATAATGCTCCTTCTGACAGGCTGTCCAGGCCAAGATCTGCAAAGAGGAAGAACCCTAACAGCCTTTAAAGTTGCCCATCACCAAGGGCAAGTACCTGAGTAGTTGTAGTAGTAATAGTCACTGTCACACAGTTTTCTCTCCTGTGATGAGATGTAATGTATTCTATGAACAGTATAATCATTACTTCTAAATATAATCGGTAGACAACTGAATATAAATAAACACAATCAAAATATGTTCAAGGTATCAGAAAATTATGACAACGATTTTTGATGTTAGGGACACATGGTTTATGGATTGCCTTCCTTTGCTTCTAGCTATCTGAAAGCTTTTTTAAAAAAATCATTACCATGATCCAACTCTGCCCACTTGTATATATTAACAGCCACTACATGGAATGCTGTAAATTACCCAATGCGATAAGCACTAACATGTAAAGCTGACTTTAGTACATTATTTATAACACATTTTTGGCAGTAAATAACAGAACAAATATAAGGTAAAGAAAACCCACAAAGCTAAGATAAAAATCAAGCCAAGATTGGAGCTGAACTGAGATAACTATCCCAGCAGAGAATCATTTTGTTGCCAAAAGTTTGGCACACCATCCAAGTTATTTCTTACACCCTCAGTCTTTCATTTTTGCTGAAATCACTGCAGACTTGGAGATAAAAATTCCCATTTTACATTCATATCATAATAATATCATACGTGGGATTCCTTATGTTTGCTTAGAAATAATCCATGCTATTTACACATCACATTTCAAAAGATTCATAACTGGCTCTCTGAAGGTAAGCAGCAATAATATAATGACATTTTAATAGAGTCCCCATAGAGTTGCAGTGAAATTGTCAGTAGAATGTTGTGATGAGCTTAACTGAATTTTGTTGCTTTTAAAAAGTGAATATTAGTAATAGTTCTTCAAGAAAAAACAAAGCAACACATTGACAATGATCCCGCAAACAACTACTGTATATAAAATTCTGGTAAGCACTGCAGAATTGTGTTCCTTATTTATTCGAGTTGAGTTGGATTCTATGGTGACTATGTCGATACCTTTATACAAGTAGTCCTTCAGTTACAATGGCAGTGGAGAGCGGGATTGCCGTTGCTAAGCAATGAAGTCATAAAGCATGATGTCATGTGACCGCATTACTTAGACAGCAATCCTAGGAGTCCCCATTGCCGTTGTAATCCCAAGACTGCACAGGTTATTAAGTGGGAAGAGACAGTAATCCCAAGTAAGGAGCGCAGGGGGATGGGGGTGCTGGGGGTGGGCACTGGGGAACACAGCTGGGCCGGCAAGAGCAGCAGGTAGGCACTAGGAAGTGCAGGCAGGGGGTTGCTACAAAGCACAAGATCCCTGGAATCTCATACTCCATAGTGAGGCTCCTTGGGAGAAAAAGTGTCAGGAGCCACTTATGGAAGCGACTTGCAACCTTCCTGCTGGTTTCTCCATTGACTTTGCTTAAGGGAAGCCAGCAGGAAAGGTCACAGATTGTGATCTCACGACTGTGGCTCATTGCAACATCATATTTGTGAGCCAGTGCGTTCACATGACCATGGGGATGCTGCAACGGCCGCAACTTCACAGACCAGTTGCAAGTCCCCCTTATTCAGCACCATCCTAATTTTAAACGGTCACTGAACAAGTGGTTGTAAGTTGAGGACTACCTCCAGTGTTCTTGGCAACAGTACTGAAGTCGTTTGTCACTGTCTTGTTCAGAGTTATTTTTCAACTCCCCAGTTTAGCCTATGTCCCTGGCAGCAAATACCGGATTCTAGAAACCTACCATTTTGTTTTAGAAACACCTCCTCAAGGCTTTACCAAGTAACATGGTTCCACTCCTATGAGCAAAGTTCACCTCACTCTGCTTCTGAGTTCTACTCAGATTTCTCCCACAAAGCTCACACTACCAAAGGCTGAGAAGACCCTTCTCTTGTAGAACTGGCTGAAGTGCTTCCAACCTGGGTGGCTTTGACAAATGATGGGGATTGCCTGGAGCGCGTGCCTGCACAGTGAGCAGTTGGAGCTCCCTGGGCATGTACTCAAAGCCCTTCAGGCTGGGTGGCTGGGGTGATGGTTTGCAGCACCCAGCAAAGCTACCCCACTTGGAGCCTCCTCCAGACTGTTTGCCCAAAGCTTTAGGGAGTACTGCAGAATGCCCCACTTCTCTCTTCCTTTAGCAAGCACTGCAGAAGACATGCCACCTTGCCTCCACAGACCACCAAAAGATTTCCAGGCTGAAGCCATCTAGCCCAAAAGCCCTTTGATCAGTGCAGCACTGGCCTGAAGCAATTCAAGGTCACTCAAAGTACTTCGCTGAAGCAAATCCAGCCTCCTCCTTCCTTCAGGAAGGTGAATCACTTTGCTTCAATGATACAAATCACTTTGTGTAAGCAGATCTATGCTGCTTTACCCAGGACTACTGGAAGGAGTGTGTGTGTGTGCGTACGTGTGTGCGTGCGTGCACAGTTTATCCTATATCTTGGCATGTGCTCTTGTTCCAGATCAGAATAACACCATGTATCTGATAGGAAGTAGGCTCTAATTCACACTACATTAAATCTGTTAATCTTGGATGCTAAAATGCTCCTCATTATTGTTAAAAATATGTGATTAGGGATGACTGTATGGGGTAGCCCAGAAAGGCATATGCTTCCCTTCTATCACCCCTCCCCACAAAGCTTCTAGTTCCTCTTTTGTTTCCCATTCATCTGACCAGAACTCTTTGACAAAGTTTCAGGCAATATGATCATAGCATTGTACGATCCTATACTTTGAATCAATTACAGTTCTTGAAAGGTCTCAGATCAGAAGCTGCAGCAGAAAGGAACACAGCCAGGTAGCAAAGACATTTCCAGCCTCCCCAGAGCCAGGCCAATCCTATGGTTCACCATTCCAGCCAGAAATTGAACAGGTACAAGATCCCCCTCCCTGTCAGTTCCAGCCAGACTGGCACTGACACCTTTCAGCACTCCATCCTGTCTTTCTTGCCACACAATCCTGGATGGGAAGGGAATACTGGCCTGGCAAGTAGAATGGACTGTTTGGCCTAATTCAAAAAGACAGGATTTTCTGAGAGGCATCTGTCTTATTTTCTGAATGAGTTTGAAAGTATCAAGCAAGCGATTATTGCCAGCTAGGGACTTTTTATAAAACAAAAGACCATTTAAAAAAAAAAAAAGCAGAAATCCCAGCATTCAAGATTTGCCCACTCTAGTAACAAGCTGTATGTTAGAAAAATTATCAGTGGAAGAGTGTTCTGCTAGGACACCAGAAACTGCATTGTCAACAAACTTCACGTTTGGGGAAATAAAAAGTTATTAGAATCTTCTGGTAGGAAGAGAACTGTAAGATTTGCTTTTTCTCACAACAGGCCTATTCTGCTTTACAGTAGTCCTCGTTCAGTGACCCCAATTGGGACCGGCAACTCAATCGTTGCTAAATGAAACTGCAACTGTGCTTATGAACTTACTTCAGCTTTCCTTTGCTTTACAGACCTGTGAACGTTATAAATGCAAGAATTGGTCATAAAGTTAGTTTTTCATTCTGGTTGTAACTGCAAATGGTCACTAAACAAGGCAGTCGCTAAATGAGGACTACCTGTATTAATAAAATAAATACATTCACATTCACTATTTCACTTCTGTAAATATTAATTTACACAGCAAGAATCCTTGTCTCCAAATTAAATCTTGGGTATCTCTTCACTTCTCCAAGCTAGTTCTTTTTTATGACTTTTCTGAATGTTTAAAACAAGCTATGTGGGAATGCTAAATTACATAACTTCTGCTATCGCATAGCTGTTAAAATCACTACTTCTCTGTTCTAACAATACTGCAGATGAAGTAAAGGACTTGACACTTTTCATTCTTATAACAGTCCTGTCAGGTAGATTCTTAATGAGACCATTTTACAGTGGAAACCATTTGCTGCAAACTAGCCAATCAATCACTCTGCTAGATCTCTCAGGACCTCCCACCAAACCTTGCAGTCATAGTAAGTCTGGCTGAAATGAGTTAAAGCTACCGCTTTTCAGCCTTGTCCTGTGGCCTCAGAAATAAGCTGCAAAGGCAGAAAATTAAAAGATTTAATCTTATAAAATAATTCAGTATATTTTGCAACTTTTTATCAATGTCTTACTTAGCATTAATCATACAACTTAAACAACCTTGTGTTCATTAACATCTTAGAAATCATATTTAACATTGATATAAACTTTTTTCTCATCTTTAAAGGTTTTATTTATCTAAATCATCACAGTGTTAAGTTTCCAGTTTCTATTGTAGAAATACCACTGTATGCAGTTATTATCTGTATTCTATAATGTATTATTTGTATTCCATAATGCAGTAAAACAATTAACTTAGAAAAAAATAATCTTGAATATGAAATGGGAGTGTAGAAAAGCCATACACTAAGGAAGAGCTGCTGACTTTTTTTTTTCTGTGCCTCCTGAACAGAGCTCTTAGCTAGAATGAAAAGTGCAGATCAATGAAGTAAACCAAGAGTTGATTGATGGCCTGATCAGCCTTCCACACACACGCACACGCCACAAGAGCCCCAGAATTATTGATCTGTCATGGAATTCATGCAGCTCAGTTTCTTAGACAACCCTATGGCTGCACAATAGCACACACCATAGGAGCTGGGTAACTCACTGAAATAGTGAGAAGATATAACGCAAATGACTTTAAATATCTTAGTTATCAAGGGACATACAAGGGCTCCCCAGAAAGCTGGCCTTTAGAGCCACTGAATCTCTCTGAAGGCAATGCCTACATAGTTCCACCATCTAGAGCAGCCATCCCCAACCTAGTGCCCTTCAGAAGGGAAAATCCTAGATGCTGCATAGCACAAAAAGAGAGGGAACCATTCTTTCATCACTACCACGGCCAGAACTTCCTTTTTCCAGGATCTCTCTGTCTCCTTTCTTTGCCTAATTCTTGCAAAAGGACAATTCCTCCCTCCCCATGATTTCTACTCCCAAGCCTGTCTATTCTTCACTTTCAGCCTTCATTTCAACTCTCCTTCTAAATTTTCCTTGTCCATTGTTCTACACCTTCTATCCCTTTCCCCTTCCCTCATTCTACCCACATAGCAATTGGATGCAAGCCTAAAATTAATTGTTACCACTTTGTTTTGAATTTATCTATGGAAGTAATGATTACTGATGAATGGAATAGTTAACTAAGAGGAAATGTATTATATTTTGAAACAGGGACACCCTTCTACCCATCTCCCATTTGTCCTTGGCTTTGAATTATTAAATAATTTTATATTCTACTTGGTATACACTATTGGTCATTGTTAAGGAGGTTTATGATAGCTATGTGGAAGAAAAAAGATTTCCGGTTCTTTTGTACATTCTTTTCATAAGTCTTCATAATCACTGCATATTAATTGTAATTGATGAAGAACTACTGATCTGGGATGATCTTAATTGTATGTGTGTGGTTTGCATGTGAAATTAACTAGCTGATACTGGCTGCAATGACATTTAAATAAGTTCAACAAATTACTTCTAAATGTGAAGACATCAGTATAATAGGCAGATGCAAATTTTATGTAGCTATGTCTGCCCAAGTCTCAAATATTTTAAGGGGGTAAAAATTCCCTGCCTTTAAATAGAAAACCAGTCTCTATAAAATAGAGCATATGGCTTAGACCTGTGGGAAGTGGTGCCATTTTACAGAACTTCCTCTAGTTGGATCAAAAGAGTAATTTAATGTGAGGTGGTCCTCAGAAAAGCAAGGCAATCCACCTCAGTGCTTCCAGGCACTTCGCTTGGGTCAGCCTTTAGAAGTGTTGGCAGAAGCATACAAAGAAGACCACTGAAGGCCTTCAACATGTTTGCCTTGAGATGTTTCATTCATGCCAAATGCTGGTAAGAACTAGGTGCTGCTTCCCTTTTCAGAACAGCCACAGAGGTGATTTTGAATAAAGTGAGAAGCTTTTTCAAGGCTTTGCACAGCTCTAATTATGTCTGTCCTACATTGCCCTGGATTTTCTGTCCTCGGGAGAAAGAGTCTCTTACTTTTTTTCCAACCAGTTGTCATTCAGCTTCATGAAAGAGAATTGCTTTATAAAGGATTTCAAAGATATAGTTCAGAGATATTCTCATGAGTGGATTGGAGTATCTTGATACTCACTTAAGTGTGAAGTGGCCAAGGAGTATGTGTGAGAGTCTCCTGCCTTTCATGTGTACAATCATCTCTCCAGTGTTCTGCAGCTTTTCTGGCTTCCCACCCATCTATTAAATCCCAAGAGAAGAAGTCAGGAAGGAAGGATTTGGGCAGCATGAACTCCTCATACAATAGCCTCTGTCCTGCAGCCTCATTTCTCATCTCAAGCTTCTGAGAAAAATGACTAGATTCAGAGACCTTCAATCAAATGCCTTATGAATTTGGGTCACTGCTCTTAACCCAACATATTTCAGTCAGGCAGCATTCTTGACGTATCAACAGTGTCAAAATGACAGGCATAACCACATGATTGAAGCCCTTCCCATTTTTATGTGCATGTGATGCACGTGGCACATGTTAAAAAGGGACAGGCTTCAATCCCTGGTCATGCCTGCAATGTTGACACTGTTGACTCACCCACCAAATGCCCCTATTTCAGTTATAGACAAATTCAGACAAGAACTTACATCACACAGATAAACTATATATTGAGAAACAAGTTATGGTAAACAAGCAGAAATACACAGGGATAGAAACAAAATATCCAAATAAAAAAGGCCAAGGAAGAAACAGAGCTAAGGTGAGAACTATGGACAGATCAAGCTTCAAGAACAGAGGAAGACTACAAATTACACTAAAACACATCATACCTGACAAGTCCTTCTCTACTACAAAACACCTTTTTGAAGTAATGTTTTGCATCAGGACAGAAGGACTGGAAGTGCTGATCTCTTCTCTTTGCCAGGCCTTTTTCTTTGGAGCTCTCCATGCCTACCACTTCAATGAGGCTCATTTTTTAAGGGAAAAATGAATTTGGCATATTTTCCAAACTGGATTTAAAGAATTTTATTCTTATGCATGGTTACAGATATATCTACAACACCAGGGAAGAGTGGCTGAGATGGGGAATGTGCTATCGTAGACATGACATTGCAGACAGAGTTTTCATATCATTTCACATATCATTTCGAATGAAGCACTTTGTCAAAAGAAGTCATTCATTTACTAATTTTATAAATAAAATATAAATAAGTAATTACCACTAATAATAATGCAGCAAGCATAAAATACTAATGAAAATGCAATACGTAGTTGCACACCGGGTTTCTATGTAGTCAAAAAAGCGTTTTCTCAGAAATGTTGAGACAGCTCTCTGTAAATATGCGCAGTTACCATGGTTGACCATGTCCCTTCACATCAAACTCAAGAACAATTGTAAAGATTCTTCAGCAGTTAAACCCGCTTGGAACCATTTCATAAAAGTGGAAGGAATATCTTATACTGAATCAAAACCAATTAAGAAAGAACAGTGTATCCTCCTGTCTTACCCAGAACTCTTCTACTTCTTTCTTATGCAAAATGTGTAGTGCAGTATATTTCAGGCGCTTTAAGAAAATGCATCTGCTCCAACAGATATTGGCTCCACAAATAGCATTGCTTGGTATCTGAAAACAGAATGACCAACACCCTAAATATATTTTTGTGTGAGCTTTCTGTCCTAAAATATACCTGTCAAGAGGTGTATGCCTGCATCATTTAAGCTTTTGACTTGGCTCTCACTTCTCCTGCTGTTATCCTGTCTGACAAATGAAAGTCATCCTCAAACTATGTAGTTCTTGCAATTATTTTCTTTAATACATATTTCAGAACCAAAGAGGAGTTGCTGTTCTCTTCAGAGTCAGCTAGAAGCGCCTGCCAGTAATTCAATTTAGCTGTCAACACCTCAGTTGAAGAACATCAGTAGAGTGGAGCAAGACTAATTGTCACACATACATTTGCATGCATGTAGGATGTTCGTCATAAACATCTCTTGTCTTGTTTAATCATGTTCCTTTAGCAATATTCTGAAGTTCAGTTAGCTTTTGTCCCACTGCATATTCTTCTCCAAAAAGGCTACTGAGTCCCAAATGGCCATTACTGAGACAGGACTCAGCCACATGTGTAGCATTATTATGCACAACTTTAAAAAAAAAAAAGGTTAAACAAGGCTTCATTATTATTGATATCTTTTGAAATCTAGATTTGGGAAAGCCTGAGCATGAGTCATATGTTCCTTCTACAGAGTGAGCATTATGCCCACATCTTTAATGTACATGGAGAAAAAAATATAATCTGTAAAGGATCCCAGGCACATGTATGACTATTTAAAGACACAGATGCAAGTCTTTGTATTGTTTTATTTCATTTTTTTATATTATTTATATTTATAATCCATTTTCCCTCCAAAGAGTTTAAGAAGGCATGGTTGTTGACTCCTTAAGATAGGAATAAGGAGCTGATAGCCAACCAAGGAAATAGCATTACATTCTGAAGCTCCAAGACCATAAAATTCAAATGCAATTGCTTGTGTACTCCATCAGTTAAATGACAGCAAAAATAATCTATGATACAGGAATGATAGGAAACCAATGAGACAAGGCTGTAAAACTCGGTATATATAAAACATCATAGAAAACTGAGGTGCACAACATTTTTGGGGCCAAGGACTGCATTTGGCCATTGAATGCTGTGCCAAAAGCAGAATCAGGAAAGTCCAAAGAGAAGGTGGAACCAGGACACAAACTAATGTTGATGTATTAAATTGTAATAAACATTAACTTAATTCTATAGTTATCTGACTGCTTCCTATATATGTAGAAATTCCCATTCTCTGTCAGTACAAGATCCCCTGGTCCCCTTTTTGTACTCCGCCCACTGAAGATTCTGTTCCTTTAAGAGACCGAAGACTAAATCCGCAGCCTTCAATCTGTAAAGCCTATGTTCTACTACTGAGCTAGTTTCCCACAAACAACCACAGTTGCAAAATTTGGAAAAAAATATGAGCTTCATGGCTTTTCATCCTTAAAATTGCAGTCTTATCTCTTATGGGTAGATTTTCTTTTGCATGTAGATTCTTGCAAACACTCTTGGCATTGCCATTAACCTCAGCATGTAAATCTATCGTTTCTTGTAAGCCCACTAATACAGTAATCTGAGCTGCATGACATATGAGGCACCTAAATTGGGAATCCAGTCTACGCCCTAGAAGAGGTGTGTACACAGGGATGCTTCGCAGTGTCACTTCACGCTTGTTTGGATCCTGAGATTAAACAGATTAGTCTACTCATGTACATTGATCCCAACACCACCCTTGGCATTTGGTATTGAATCTGTGATGGAGTTTCTCAGCCTTCCACTGATTGCCAGGATGAAGTAATTGGAGGGACTTCCTTAAGGCCCACAAAAAAGTGCTCAGTTATGTTTACCCAGCCTAATTTGTGGAGGCAAATAAGACTATACAGTGAGGCAGTGTTGTCCAAACTTGGCCACTTTAAGATGAGTGGACTTCAACTCCCAGAATTCTCCAGCCAGCATGGCTGGCTGGGGAATTCTGGGAGTTGAAGTCCACTCATCTTAAAGTGGCCAAGTTTGGACAACACTGCAGTGAGGTAACTGGAATGTGATGCTTACTTAAAAGAACCGCCCACAAAGTTTGATGGAACTTACCCCTCAGAATGCATCAGGTTGCAGTGGGAACCTTAACTGTGGAATAAAAAACTATTCCTTAAAAAAACTAGAATATCCATGTTTGCTTTGGAACAAATGAGAAGCCAAACCAAATTTGATTCAAATGTCATTCACTCTAGAACAAGTGTCACAATCACACAAACAAGAGCAAAGTGGGTAGAAGTTGCTTTCAGGCTTGATGCCATTTGTCACTCATTGGTGCATGAATGCTTTCATAACTAAAATGTAGAATGATATTTTTTTTAAAAAAATGCATATTGCTACTAAAAATTGGGATAGGACTTAAGTGATACTGCAGTGCAATTTTCTTCTTTTCAGTGCATAACAGGGAAGGCTTTAGACTGGTCATGCCATTAACAAAGAGTGGAAGCATCCGGGCAGCTGACCTTAGGAGAATAAAATCATGTCAGAAAATCCAATCAATCACATATGTCCTTTGACACATCTTTCTGCATCCTTGTGCCTTTATTTGTCCAGGGATGTGAAAAGGTGGTAGCAAGATCACCCTCACAGCCAGACAAAAAGATGTTCTTTGGGTTCAGTGGGAGAGAAACCAATCAATCAGAAGGGGCACTAGACAGAAATATCAGAAAAACCAACAGTTACCAGCTTCCCATTTAGGGAAGGCAGCAGAACCCATTTCCTCCTTTTCCCACTTTTGACCACACATTACTAATTATTAGGGGCTAGGCCTTCTTTTGAACAAACTCCAGCAGAAATAGGCAGTTTCAGTTCAGATACAGAACTTTTCCAAAATAGAACCTGTGTCCTCTCCCAAAGTCCATTGAGCTGTTGCTGAAGGAAGAAGATGGAGGGAGGGAAAGATAACTTATCAGTAAAACATTTTGCACCCCTATGTTTTGTGCCATTTTCATTCAAATTGCCTGCAGAAAATGGGGGAGAGTCGGAGCTGCAAATCCCACACTCTCTATGCTACTGTGCTTTGATACTAGAGTATGGTGGATGTTTCCAGTGAATATTCACTGCTCATGTATGTAATAAGATTGCATCTGTCACAATCCACTCTTCTTTGTTAAGAGGTTGAGCAAGTTATAAATACATGGGGTTGGAAGCACACCTTGATCCTAGAAGGAGATCAGTCACATTCACTTGTACTTGTCTATTTATGTTAAGGGACAACATTAATTCAAAGATATCTGCAGTCCAGGTGAGGAAAAGGAAGGAAGGAATTCAACACAAAAGTACACAATTCTTTCTCTGGTAGGTACTTGTAAGTCAGTTCAGTCAACAGACAGAGAACTTGGTTGGGCTTTAGTCAAAAGACTAGGCAGAACACAGTGGATCCTTGAAAAGGCTTCAGCAGCAATAGCCAAACAGAGCAGAACCCTTCTAGCAGGGAGAGGCATGGCTTGTACAGTTCCAGCAAAGCACAATGTTTCCATCAGACCTCTGTGGCCTGCGGTCAGTTGGCATTTTAAGAACTGGACTCCTCTCTCCACCTTCTTAATAATTTCTGCCTAATGGTCTGCCTAGGACAGCAGTTGTGAACCTTTTGGGCTTGGCATGTCAAAAATTCAGAAAATGCCTAACTTGACTCTGCTGGCATGTCACCCCGCCCCCAAACAAAAGAGAAACAATTCTTTACATATTTATTTATTTTTAAAAAATACAGTCCAATCGTGTGGTGCTATCTGTTATATAAAGAAATATCAAATAATCACAAAAATGAAATACGAGTAAAACAACCTCAATTTCTTTGGTATCTCAAACAGGGAGAATAGTTGTTGGGTGTTGGGGAACGCTGGTACGTCACCCAAAACATCCTGGCATGTCACTTTTGATACATGTCATAGGTGTACCATCACCAGCCTAGGACAATCACTAGCTACTCTCTCAGCTAATGGGATCTGCAATGACTCAGGTTCCTAATGCTTTGAGAGATCTGGATTTTACTCATATCACCATACCATCCTGCTGGAAAAAAAAGGGTACTTTGTACTACAGCCTTGAATTGTCCTGTTAGGAGGGGTGTAGATGTGTTTGGCTGAAAGGGAATGGATATGTCACTTAGATGCATCAACTCTAGAATCACCCCTCATAAATTAGCAGACAGGAAGGTTGTATAGAAGGTAGGATATGTCACAGAACCCTCAAAGGTCCAAGTGCCTCCATGACTAAAGAATTAATATGAGGGCACTCAGCAATTTAAGAAAGATATGTCTATATGAGCAAGTCAGTCAGCAAGGTGTGTGGTATGCTATAAGGCAAGATTAAATCTGTCCCTGGGAGTATAACAATCCAAGCCCATTATGAGGAATAGACAGGATATGAAAGATACACAGTTGGATTGCCAGGAGGGAGAGAAAAAGTATAGAGGGACTCAAGATTTAACTGGAGCAACAGTAATATCTCTGTGGATGAACTCCTTCCTCACTTAATTTTTGTAATATACCACCCCATTAAAAAAAACTCTTGTTGACCCATCAGGAGGAGAAGAAATATTTTCTATTGTGGACTTAATAGTAGGGGGTGGTGGGGCTGAGTAATTCATGAAAAAAAAATAGATCAGGGATGGGATCATCTATCCCCTCCATATAGTTCCATTGAACCTATCAACTTCAGCATCTTGGGCAGCTGCTGTACAATAAAATAAAATAAAATCCAATTTGGGATCTCCCATATCATGTGAGGCTAGGCCATGGTTCAGAGACCCCCAATCTTTCAAACTTCAGTTTTTCTTCAAAAACAGACCAGCTTATAACAGCACACTGATAGTAAGTATAAGTGTATATATGAGTAGGCAATGAAATGTTATGAGAAGCCTTCATAAGAACATAAGAATGACTTTGCTGGATCAGAATAAAATTACTTCTAGATAAATAAACTAGGTATCCCCTTCCAGTGAAATTAATGGAAAGACCCTTACTGATATACGAGCTCCATTTGTGGGTTGGGAGCATTTGTAGATACAAGGAGCAGCTGGACTGAAATACGGATAGCAGTAAGAAATCTGGATGATGGAGGGTGCACATTTTTTTAAAAAATGCATTTCAGGTTCTGTAAGAGGAAAAGCTAAACTAACTACACCAATGGGGAGGGGAGAGACAGAGATTCATTTCTTCTAACAGAAAGGGCAGAAAGGGCATTGGGGCAGAGGGACATTAAGATCTGCGGGGTATATGGCAATAATACAGTGAGGTCACTTGGAGAGAGAATTTGGAGGCTCTTATTTTTTAAGCCTGGAGCTGACTTTTTTAGCAATAGATGCACTGAGCCTTTTTTTAAAAAAGGTTCAGAAACCTTTATCATTGTCTGAGAGTTTGCTGCTGAATTTCAACCATGTGATCTTGAAGGTGGGGGGGTTTAAAAGGGAGCAGGGGCTTCCCTGCAGCCTGGAAACTATGGGTTAATAAGCCTTCTTTTAAAAATATATATTTTAGGGCATCATTCAAACCTGATGACTAACCAAATTAAGCCAAACTTTGTATGAATTCTAATTTTTACTTGATTGCCCATTCTGCTCCTAACTATGTATTGTACTTTGCCATACAGTATGAACATTTCAAAGGATGCTTAAACTGATAATATTTCCACAATCTATGATATAGCTTCACTGCCTATATTGCTAAGAAGAAGAATGACAAGTATGGCCATTCATTTACTGCATTGTCTCCTGACCACTTTCAGGAGCACTCCTATCAAAATATTCTTGATGCTAAAATCTGGAAGGTGGTTTTAATTTTGCTTCATTTTCCTGAAGGGAGTGGGAAGGGGCAAAGGTCAATTTATTCATGAGAGCTCTTATTACAGTATGGTGTATGAGCACAAATGCTGTTGACATAGTTGGAAAATAATCTGTGATGTAGAGCGCAACACAATGAAGCATAAATTGAGCAGATTGCATGATAAGGAAGGCAAACAGCTGGTCAAAATGGTAAGAGCAGACTCACTAACAGAGTATGATTGAATGGAGCCAATAGAGCAATGATAGCTGCAAATGTAATATGTATTATATTATTTTATATTACAATATAATTTAATGCATAAGTTGCCAAGATAACCAAAATAAAAAATTCATTGCTCACCATAGATGAAATTAATCATATTGATGGGTTGCCATGCATGATCTTCCTCTTGAACTCCCTAGATGTGCCTTTCCATTGGAGGACAGACCTGTGAACGTCACACAACTTGTCCTGGCCTGCCAAGACTTGTTTGGTAACACAGATGTGATGAAAAAATATGTTATTGGTCTCATTACAGTATTAACATTCAATTATCAGTCCAAATGGTGTTTCCACACACTCTTGGGTGCATGTAAAAAGCATGCGATCCTGCTCCTGCTTTAGGCCAAAATATTGTAGGCCAACTGTGGAAAGGATACAGTGGTTTACAATAACAAACTTTTTTTCTTGATCTAAACCAAAAAGTCAGAATTAAGGAACCTGGTAAGTTTAGCAGACTTCTTAACTTAGGAAAGTAAAGATTATTTTCTCAGGTTTTCCATTTCAGCAATACCTGTGACATTTCAACACACTCATGATTTGATTTGTTTGAAATAACGTACTTCAGGCTGGCAATTTTTCTGTTAAAACAGTGCTGGGCAGTCAAGTCATATTCCATGAAGATAATCTAGAGAAAATAGAATAAAATATCATAATGAGCAGGCCTGCTATGGGCTGTGTGTCTGGAAAGCATCAAGGTTTTAGCTATCAGAATAGCAGGAGATTTTAGAGTGCTGTTGAGGAAGGAATGTGCTGATGAAGTGATAAAAATGCTTTTGACATAACAAAACTAGTTTTATTTAATATGACACAGAATATTGATGGGAATTCAGTTATGACCATGAAATGCACACAAGTCAGGAGTATTTAAGAAACAGTTAAGGGAGCTCCAGGTGACAATCATCTGGAATGGGTCTGTAAGACATGGTTCATTCTGTTGCAAACAGCTATTGAGAATGGCAAAGCACCAGCCACTATATTTTAGAGGGGGGGGTCCCCCTAGGGCTGTAAGCTATTTCTAAGAATTCTGTTACCTAAGTTATGGTACACAAGCTTATAGCACTGTACGATACAAGTCTAATGCTGGTAAAAGTTTCTAGATCATGCACACTTACCTGAAAGAAAACACCACTGAATTTGTAGTGCTTATCTCTGCATAGATATATAAAAGTTAATACTTAATTATGTTAAGTTATTGTGGAGTTCCAAGTTCTACTAATTCCATCTCACCCACACAATCAGGTTTTCCTGAATTAGAGAATGAGCAAATACGTGGTATTATGTTAACTAGGTCAGAGAATCCTACAGTAGAGGTAGTCCTCAGCTAACGACCATTCGTTCAGGAACTGTTTGAAGTTACAGCGGCGCTGAATGAATGGTCCGTACGCCCAGGCCCTGAAGTTATGGCCATTGCAGCGCCTCGTGGTCATGTGATCAAAATTCGGGTGCTTGGCAGTCTGCCCACTCTTATGCTGCAAGGGTGCTTCAACTCCCCCCACCCACCTATCTCCCCCCCCAATCACTCTGCCCTTTTGGCCACCCTGCACCCAGCCACCTCTGCCAGCCTTGCTGCCCCCAGCTGACCTTCACCATCTTCTTCCTCCCACTACCGACGAGGCGTGGCTGGCCTGGCCCTATGTGAGGCAGCTGCTGACTGTGCCAGGCCTTCTTCCTAAGGCTCTGCACGCCCTTCTCCAATTTGTGCATGACCTTTCCGCTATGCTTTGGAAGGCTTCCGAGGCCTTCCAAAAGCTCGCGAGAAGGCCACGAGCAACCTGGAGAAGAGCAGGTGTGACTTCCTTGTCAGCTTTCGGAAGGCCTCAGAAGCCTTCTGAAGCATATCAAGAAGGTCATGCACAATTTGGAGAAGGGCGTGCACAGCCTTGGGAAGAAGACCTGGCACAGCCAGCAGCTGCCTTGCGTAAGGCCAGGCCAGCCGCACCAAGTCAACAGTGGGAGGAAGATGGCAAAGGTCAGCTGGGGGCAGCAGGGCCAGCGGAGTGCAGGACGGTGGGGAAGACTGGGGCTTTGTGCTGTGGCACTGGGGTGGCTGGTCTCAGTGAGGCGCTCGAGGTGGCAGCAGTGGTGGTGCTGGGGCTGAAGTAGAGGCTGGGATGTGACGGTGGCCAGCTGAGACTGCTGAAGACCCCGGGCCTCTACTTCCACCCCAGCACCGCCACCACTGCCACCACCTCTGAGGAGTGCCGCTGTGCAGGGTGGTCAAAAGGGAAGAGATGCGGGTGAGATAGGCAGGTGGGGGGAGTTCAAGGGGAGGCAGGGGAGGCACTCCCTTACCTTACCGAGGCTTGGGGCTGGGAGGGACCAAGCCAGGAATGGCTTAGATTGGGGTGGGTCCTCACCTAATAACTGATGGGATTTGGTTAACAACGGCAACAGGGAGTGCCAGGATTGCTGTCACTAAGTGATGCAGTCATATGACATCACACTTTATGACTGCATCACTTAGCAACAGAAATTCCTGTCCCAATTACCGTTGTTAACTGAGGACTACCTGTAGATATATACTTGCAAAATAAACACATGCTTAGGACCATGGGAAAGGGGGTACCAGAGTTTTTTCCCCTAGCTATCATGCCTTTAACTCTTTCACTGCCACACTCAACTTTAGTTGAATTTTTTGTAATTGTCCTTATCTGCCGTGTTTGACTTTAATCTGCCCTGTTAAAAACATTTTCTTTGATATGGTGAGTGACTAAAATTTAAAAGTTTGGCCTGAAGGTGCCATCAGATACCACATTTGTTTCTGTCTCATGGTGTGAGAGTTTCACCTCTGTCAAGGGGCACGATTGTTGGGCTGTGCTTAGGGTATCAATTGGCCTTAATCTGGCCCTAATACTCCTCACTGCCCATTTGTCCAGATATCTGGCTGAATGAACATTATGCACCCAGGGCCTGCCTGAGACCAATGCCACCCCAGAGTCTGGCCCCAAGTACTGTCACCTGTCAGTCCTCACATGACTGCAGAAAAGAGAAAAGCCTTTACTGTATGTTTTCATAGAGTTGGAAGGAACCAAGTCTTTTCTTTTTCCTCAGTTTCATATCCAAGGCAGAGAGGGGCATGGGTGGAATTAACCTGGATTCTTAGCTTTCTCATCTCCCAGCCTCAGGTGGCTTAAACTTTTTTTGTAATGAGGACCATTGCTGATTCATTGCTGATGCTGTTAAGAAATGTAAAATGTATTCTATAAATATTAAATGACAATACATTTCTAATAGCCAAGCTTTATTTATTTACTTAGTGGCCACAATTGTGCAATTCCATGCACATAAAATGTCAAAAGAAAATACTGTGTCCTTGACATTCAACTGGGCATATTTATAGGCATCCTTTTAAAGAAAAATAATTTAATATAAGTATATATGACATACGCACTTTGGTATAAGGAAGCCAAGTATGGCCTATTCCAGAATTTTAGTAAGATTTTAACACGCAGGCCAAAGCGCAGCTATGAAAAGATGAACTATAAAAGTCATTTTGCTATGGAAGCAGAACTATAGTAATTTTTTTCCCAATACTATAAGCTTGGAGGATAACAAAACCTAAGATTTCTGTGCAATGGTTTAAGTCCTCCTTTCCCAGAAAGCAGAAACGTTATGACCCAGCCCAGGAGGCAAAATTTATCTAATGCTGGCTGAATTTGAAACAGCAGGTCAGACCTGCTTAGTGCTTGGATGGAAGAGCATAAGGAAATCCCAGTGCTCTGAGTTCTACTAACATCTCAGAAGAAGGCAATGGCAAACTACTGCTTTTACTTGCAAAGGTGTGTCCATGTCCACTAGGAGTTGCGCTCTATTTGAGGGAAGTTTGTTGTGTGAGCCCAGTTGATCAGCACGTGAGTTCTTAATTATGGTTACCTACTTAATAGGCTCTTTTTATCTCATATATAGTCTGCTACACTAGCCATTGAATCCTCAGATCTTGAGCATGTATATATGTGAGACAATTTTATCTTCCAGAGCCATATCTTTCTTACATCAGCATTTGATCAGGAGTAGGATATGCTGGAGGATCAAAGCACCACAATGAGGGACAATTGTATCATTGTCTCCCATCAATACACAGCAGGGGTTGGGAAATATAGTCATGGATCATCATCTCAGGTTCCAATGCAGGGGCTTCTGCAAGGGGTCAATAATATCTAGAAGGTGGCTCGTGACCACAAGATTGAAGTTTCACTGCTTTTTGTGCATATCACATGCATGACCCACATAAAAAAGGATGGGTCTTTGATCACACAGTTAAAGCCATCATCTTGACTTTTTTGACCTTGCCCCAGAATTGTCCAATATGTGTGTGCCCATGTTATCTTTGTCAGAAAGACCTATTAACTGGAGGGAGCTTCTGCTTTTCCCATGTTTTTGCACAAATCAGTGCCAATGAAGTTCTGTGGTTCTCCTGAATGCCTTGCAAGCACACATTGCCCAAGCTCTTAAGGAGCTGCGTTTGGCTGACAGTATTCTGCTCACCAAGGGTTGGAGCATAAGCATAATTTGTTCACCTTATTGCAACTCCATAATCTGAACCTGCTGAAATTGTCTTTTGTTTTAGGGTTTTTTCCTTGTACCTTGCACTGATGCTCTTTCTAGTAATGAAAAGCACAAACCTTTTCTCACGAATAATAAGTTGCCAGCTCACTGGGGATGATGGCAGCTTTACTTCCTATCTGGAAGGGACCTGGTGGAAGGAGGCTGCTCTGTGTCACTGGGTTGGAAAGTATAGTGGGAACCTCTCATCTTGGTACAGGGTTAACCATTCAGCCTTTTTTTCATGGGAAAACAGATGATACTGTAGTTCCCTAGCCCCTTTCTTCTAAAAAGAAAAAGAAGACTATACTAAGTACGGCTTCACTGTCATGTAAAAAAATGGGATTCACATCCTCCATGAGTAATATTCTACTCATTTCTTAGCAAGGATGTCATGCAATCTAGCTGTCTTAAGCAACACTCTACAACACACCATACTGCTGTGAAATGTTTGCTGCTAAACTTCAAAATCTGAAACACATGAAGCTGGACACATGAAGTTTTCGATCAGGTTTCAGCCAAAGTTCTAACAATTTTGTGAAATGTTTCATTGATGATTTGGCAGATCATCTTAAATTTCAAGTTACGGAGATGGTGAAAGCATCTCCTTTTTACATAATTTAGTGCAGAACTGATATAGCACAACATTGTCAGTTGTTTGTCTATTTTCAATTGTTTAACAAAAGAACTATGAAAACTGGGGTTCTTTTCCAAAGGAATTGACAACCATAGCCAAAGCTTCAGATGTTACAAAACTTATTTCCAACTTTGTTTTTAATAAGAGGGACTTTCATGGGAATAAAACTGGTCCGTACTGTATATGCAAAGATGATGCTTCAGAGATCCTTGCCTCTCACTCTGGATTTTACATGGGTGAAAGAAAAAAACATTCAGCCAAACCCCAGTTCATTTGATATACACAGACAAGCACTGGTTGCTAAAACACTTCTAGATGATCTGTAATTCACTGAATTTGGCTATCAAAGATGTAAATTTTATGAAGAACAGCATTTTAAATAGACTTTCCAGATCTTTGGGCAGGTTTGGGAGCAGAATGTAAAATACTTTTCTTTCACACAGTGGTTTTCCAAAGGGAAAAAGGTTTTCATGATTATTCAAGCTGAAAGCTGAAGTGGACATTTTCCTCCAGCAACAAAAGAAAGAAGGGTTATCATGCACTTACAGACCAAATATTTCAACGTCTACTGGCATATTTGGTGGATATTTTTGAATCTTTGAATAACCTTAATTTTAAACCTGCAAGCAAATAATATTGCATATATTATAATGCACCACAATGCCATTAATTCAGGGAGTGGGGGAACAGCTTTGAAAATATTGATAGCTACCTTTTCATCTTTTCCAAGATTTTGGACTCTCACCGAAAATGACAGTTGCCATGAACACTGTAAAGAGCATGTGGAAAAACAAAACAGTGCTTTACTGGACACTCATGAAGACAAACTCATCTGCTGTTTTCCAGATAACTTTTCTGATAACCCTATTCACAAATTAGTGATGTCAGTTTACTACCATGTATGCTCAATATACAGCAAAATTTGAGTATAAAAGATAATTTCGAAAAGTCGGTCTTGGGGGAATTTTAAATAAGGTGTTTTTCAATGTACCCAAAAGTTGGAAAAGTTATATCTTTATTCTTTTGTTTTCTTCTATGCCCTTCTGTGAAAAAGCTTTTTTACTTTATGCACCATCAAAATAAGCCAATATCAATTATATGTCAAAAATGTACTTTTGTCTTTCAAACCTAAGATTTCCAAAAATGCAATATCATCCTTTATATTAAATATGGTTTATTTCTGCCATTTTTATATTAAATTACATTTTCATTAATGTTTTGCTGCAAGCAAAAAACCCTTTCTGTTTATTTCTAATTAAAAATAAAAATAAATGTTTTCTTGCTTATTTTTAATTTTGAGTTGTTGGGGGTTTTTTTGTTTTCTTTGTTAAAGGGAGAGTTAAAATGAGCGAGTTAAAATGTTATTGGTTAAAATGAGAGAGAAGGAAGTGTGCAAGTTTCTAAAACAAAAGCAAAATGATGGAGTGATGCCAAAATATTTGGGAACCCAGTTCTTGGTACACACAAATGTAATTTGCTTGAAACAAGTGATCTATTTTGATTTGGACTGAAGAGGGATTTTTCAGCAACCCGGAACTCATATTTTGTATGTACCTATTTGAATTCAATATGTTATTAACTTCATTACAGAGATGAATCTTGCAGGAAGAGTTCTCTCTTATTGAAGTCCCACAATTTTGCCTGTGGTCTTGCTCCTTCTGCATTGAAATAAATAAATAAAGGAGTATTTTTTATTGGAGATCACACAGATGGCAATGCCATCTCAATACTTTCAGATATTTTATGCAGCTTTGCTCTATTAAAGACCACATTAATGACTTTGCACATGGAAAAGATGCCCAGGTCCTAAAATGATTTCTCTCACAGTCCATCTCTGGGATGTTAGTGAACACTCTGCAGTGTCTGGACTCCTAGAACACATGGCACATTCTTCATGTTGGCTTGTCTTATATATCACTAATATTTGAAGTCTTTAACTAGTCTGTAAATTTCTGATTATATGACAAAAATATATACCTTAAGGAAGTTTGTATAAGATAGGTTTCTTCTCCTAAAACATCTATATCTCTGTTCCTATAAAATATTTCACAGTGTGGACCAATGGAGCAGAAAAGAATGTCACTTTTCCACATCAAATTTGAGAGCATGTCACGTATCAGTATAGGTAAGTTGAAACTTCAGTTTCTCTATAAAGTATATTGGGCTCAAGCGGTCATTGTTTACATGACAGCAAAATAAATAAATACCAGTTCTCCTCAGGCTAAAAGACGCAGTTCATTGTTGGATGATGTTGATGTTTGGTAGACTGTTGTTCAAGAGCATCTGTCTGCTTTTATTCACAGTTGCTCAAGTCCACCCTCAGTGTGTATTTACATGACTTTTAGGGAAGAAATAAGGTGAGGAGCTCAATATTCAGTGTGCAGTAACAAACTTGCCTCAGAATATCAGTTTTTGTGCCTTCTTACCCAATTCAAAGTCCAATATGACAATAAGAATCATATCAAATGTTGATATGGTGACTCACATATGGTGGATCTTATCAGTACAGTTTACAGGGCAGGCTATTTTATAATGGCAACAACAATACCGACATTGTTTTTCATATTAAGGAGCTCTATGCAGCCCATACAAATACATTTTGGTGTTCCTTTGCATTTCTTTGAATCTCCTTATATGAAGTCATATTCACCTAAATGGTAGTGCAACAATGACTTCAGATGTTTGTGGACTCAATCCTCCTTCCAAGGTCTCCTTCATGGATTCTATCACATGTGAGATGTCACTGTTATTTTCTACAGCTGTTCCATTCAGGATCATGAAATGAAGCATCCAAGAGTCTATGCCAATTCATTAAACTTCTAAGGGTCTGAGTATGATATGGCTTCATTTTCTTTCTCCTCTTTTGAAATTAAGATATTTCTCAGAAGGAAATTTAGGAGCAGGGCACTATAGTCATGCCCCTATTCCTTTCAAAACTGTACATACATTGGGGATCTTGTGGTTCATATTCTAAAAACTGTACATGGGCTTAAATTCATTAAACATTCCCATCAGTTTATTGCCACATGGCTTTTTAAAACATATTTAATTGATAGTCAGTATTAACTATAGTAATCCAGGGGTAGGCAAGATGGATAGGCAGCATCTCCTACAACATCCTGGAAATCTTGGAGTGTCAGGGAACAACTTTTTTAGTTTGCCTTCTGGTAAAGGGGTGTTTGGTTTCTGGCCACATTTCTCATGGCAGCCATTGTGGGAAACCACCCATGACCTGCTCATCCACACTCCAAATAGCCTAAAAAGATCTCCTTCCTTGTAATAATCTAATGAGTGAAAATTAACTTTCTCTGTTTCATGCATATTACATTATCCATGTGCATAATTAAAGCCCTTCTGAACTTAAGCCACCATTTTAAAAATGTGCCTCCCCCTCCTTAACATGATCCCAAGTCACCATAAGGATACTCTCCTTTCTTACTTACTTGGACTAAAGCTCTTTTAATATTTTAAACTTTTAAAAAGAAGAAAAAAGAAAAAGATTTTTTAAAAACCTGGATTCTTCTTCGAGTCACTGAAAGCAGCTGCATGAAATACTAAGGAATCGGGTATCACTTTTGAGAAAGCAGCAAGGGATGCAGGGTTGCATTACATGAGATGCATTTGTACCATTTTAGCTTGCACAGATGGAAATATAGTTCAATGTTTCAACATCATTTGACTTTCACATGTTAAAATATTGATAAGTGCTGCTCAGGATAATGCCCCTATGATTTGAAGTAGTAACTGGAGCATGATGTTTATTGAAGTGAGATACTGCAAAAGCCTTTAATGAGTGTTTAAAAACATTGGGAATAATTCTCAGCACTAGCCTAGCCTTCATTCTTTTCTCCTTCCCTTAGCTAAGCTTTATCTTAGAATTTTAGGAGAGTATAAAAATGGAAATTGGATGACTGATTAACTCAGGGATATGAGGAGCCAGTGCTGGATGCAGGAGAGATAGAGTTTGCATAAAAACTGAAAATATGGCAGAAAAAAAAAAAGTTGAATATCCAAGCTCAGTGGAAGTGAAGCAGCGAGATAAGCATGAATAGGCCATATGAAAACTGCCATCTAAATATTTATGGGGTTCTTATACTGAAACAGGAGCATTTGGAAACTTAAACAAAAAAATCCATCATCCAGATTGTTCAAAGCAATCTGTTTTTGCACCAGACTCAGGCTCCATTTCTGTGATAAGTGATGCCTTGCATGCTATTTTGATTCTGTAGAATAAATTATCAACAACTGGGAGGCCATAAAAGGTGGAATAATGTTTGATTGCTATCTTTCAGAGGGGAAGGGGTTGAAGGCTGAAAACATTTTCCATAAATGTAAATGGAAGTGTGAGGACCGGCACCTATTCAGACTTGTTCTTTCTGGATAGAGTATCGAGTATGAGTCCAGATGCAATTTGATTCCATGTGAAATTGGGTCTTCTTTGTTTCTTGTTTCTTCCCCAAATAGCTCAGGCTTTTAACTATAAAGAGAAGGCTCTAGAATTATGTAGACAAGTGCCTTGAAAAGACTAAAGAACTTCTGAGAATGTTGGAAAATCAGCAAAAATTATCCTTGGTTTTCTTTTCAGCAAGGGCTTACTTGCTCTGACAAGCAGCAAAAACAAACAAAAAAAAATGATATAGGCCAGTCCTACAAATGTCATTCAGAAATCTCATACCTATAGTGAGTTTTAACCCCCACATGTAGGTCCTTCACATATATATAACAACACACATCATATAGGTCTGTTCACTTCATCACCATAATTCAGGGCAAGGAAAAGGTAACAGGAATTGCACATACATTTGTATACATACATGCTGACTGAGTTCACCCAACACACTAGATTAAACTACTCTAAAGTAAGATTAAGTAGTTTCTGGTTCGGCTTGCTTTGAGAAACCCAGCCACCATCTTAACGGTCTGCATGAACCAGGCAATCCCATTAAGTCATACTGTGGTTTGTTTGAACATAGCATCTTATAAGAACCTAGAAATTATGTTTTGTTAATCCAGGTTTAGGGTTAAGTATATTGTATGAAGCCAGCTACCCTGTGATATATTAGCAACACACATAGTTAGCAAAGTGCTGGTGCATGCTAATTCCAGCATGTACAGGATAACTAGCCAATTAGTGCATGAACCTGTGCCATGAGCCCAAGGTATGAAGAGACCACTGGATGGCTGTGCATGGAGGATGCGGGAGATGGAGATGGGGTTGCTGTGGTTCAGGCAATGCTCTGCAACAGAGGAGAAGTTTGATAGCCCCGTGGAATGAGTAGGAGTGTGAAATAACTTGAGTGTGAAAAAGAAACAGGACAAACAAGCTGAGGAAACACTTGGCTAGTCAGTATCTGTTCATATGAGAAGAGTGATAGGATAGCAGATAATAGAAAAATAGCCATGTGCCATGTGCCATGTTAATCAGCTGCAGCAAAACCACAACAAAACCCTGAAACACTTTTGTTTGCTTGCTTATTATTTTAAACATTTATATCCCACTTTTCCCCACAGAGTTCTCAGTGACTCATAAGAATCATGGTCAAAATATCATTAGGTGTTTGTAAGTTCCAAACATCTCCAGGGCCACCAGGTTGGGAAGAGCAGATCCAGTACAGAAACATTTGGAATGTTCGAAGCACATGACCGGTACACTCACCAAATAGCTGTCTTGGGAAATGTGTTCATTTTCATGATGGCAGGCCAATCACAAAACATATATGTACTCGGAGTCAAATGAGTCCCTTCTGATGCCCTAAAAATGCTTTCTACCATTCACTGGGCTTTTCACTGATAAATAAATCACATATCCCAGCTAGCTCAGGCATATCATGTTCCTATAGTAGCATGTATGCAGTAACAAATATATCTCATTGGCCTGTCAAAAACAGATGTTCGTTGTCTTTCAGTACAAAATGTTTCTATGCATTTGGGCAGAACTAGAGCCAGAAGATGTTTGATACCAGGGTTCAAAAACTAGAGATGCAAGTTGATACATCTAGAACTTGGTTAAAAATAAAAGGCTTGCTGCAGTTCTGTTTTTATCTGTTATATTCTTAATATTGTTTTGATAAAGGATCTGAGTGGCATATAAGATAGATAATAGATAGATAGACAGACAGACAGACAGATATAAATAGATAATAGAGCAATGCCATCACCTTGAATCTGACTCAGTAGACTAACAGCCAAAACACATCTTTATCACAGACATAGGATCACAGTCATTAACTTCATCATTGTGTTCTATAACAATTTCCAGATAAGTCTCAAGGACAGCCCCACACAGAGCACAGTGTTCTAGTCTTGAAGTTACCAATGGAAGAATCACCATGGCTTCCAGGGACAATGATGGATCTAGAACACCCCACACTGTATGCCTGGGTCCTTCAGAGGGAACGGTTGCTGGGATGTTTCATCTGTTTTACTAAAGTCTGTTTCTGTGCAATTTCCACCCACTGATTCTGACCTCTAGAGCAACAGGGAACAATTCAGCTTCATCTTGTGCATGACAACCTTTCAAATGTTTGAAGAACATTAACCCCTTTTCCTTTATTTTCTCTTCTCCAGAGATCTGGCCACCATTGGTAGATAGCTATCACCTATCATTCCTCTTCAATAACCTAACTATTGTTTTTATTTTTTATCCCACCTTTATTATTTTTATAAATAAGTCAAGGCAGCGAAGATACCTAATACTCCTCCCTCCTCCTATTTTCCCAACAACAACCCTGTGAGGTGAGTTGGACTGAGAGAGAATGACTGGCCCAAAGTCACCCAGCCGGCTTTCATGCTTAAGGCAGGACTAGAACTCACAGTCTCCTGCTTTCTAGCCTGGTGCCTTAACACTAGACCAAACTGGCTCTAAACAAAAAACTTTAAAAGCCTTTCAGCAAAAAAATTATTAAATGATGCCCCTTTTGGCAACTTGCTAAGAATTAATCATTGAAACCAACACTCTTTCATAATTTGGCAGCATTTTTCAGTATTTGAAAAAGGATGATTGAAAAAATAATATATTCTTTCTCCTCTGGTACTGGTGATGTATTTTTATCCTCCAGTCATCAGGATGTTATGTTATGTTAGGGATATGTTTGCTTCTGATATTGCTTGCTGGTTTGCCTTCCCAGAAACATGTAACCCGATGATATTTTCTGCTTCCTATTACGCATCTAATAAGGAAAATCTCCCTTACAAAACCCAGATCCCTACAAAAATGGATACAAGTACAATTTTATTTCATTTATTTCATTCATTTATTTCAGGTATCCTTCTGGACTGGCTTTGGGGGTTGGGGGTGGGCGGCACTGTGTTGTGCTGCTTCTCCTCCTTCCTCCAGGGTCGGTTCCAGTCAGCGTTAATAAGGGGGAAGAGGTCCAGCCCATGGTCCCTACCTTGTAGGGTGCCGTAGGGCTCAGTCCTCTTTCCCCCCTTATTTAACATCTACATGAGGCTTCTGGGTGAGGTGATCCAACAGTTTAAGTGAAGCATCATCAGTATGCTGATGATACCCAGCTTTATATCTCTACCCCGGACCGTCTGAATGATGCTGTGGATGTCCTGCCCCAGTGCCTGGAGGCTGTAGGGGCCTGGATGGGGCCCAGTGGGCTTCAATTCAACCCAAGCAAAACAGAGTGGCTTTGGGTACATGGGCCTTCCAGTGTCAAGGCTTTTCCACCTTTGGTCCTGGATGGGGTGGCACTGCTCCAGATGAACCCAGTGTGCAATCTGGGGGTCCTCTTGGGCTCATGGCTCCTACTGGAAGAGCAGGTGGCAGCCATGGCTAGGAGGGCCTTTAGGTACTTTCGGGTCGTGCACCAGTTGTGCCCATTCCTGGACTGGGAGGCTCTGCTCACAGTCACTCATGCCCTCATGACCTCTTGTCTAGATTACTGTAACACGTTCTACATAGGGCTGCCCTTGAAGAGCATTCAGAAGCTTCAACTGGTACAGAATGCAGCTGCATGGGTAGTGAATGGTGTCGTATATTCAACACATGTAACACCACTGCTTTGGGAGCTGCGTTGGTTGCCAGTGTGTTTCCGAGTGCAATTCAAGGTGCTGGTTGTCACCTTTAAAGCCCTTCATGGCTTGGACTGGGTTACCTGAGGGACTGTCTTCTCCTGATTGTTTCTATCCATCCAATTCAGTCTGGCAGGACGGGCATGCTCAGGGTCCTGTCAGCTGAGGAATGTCAGCTGGCAAGGACTAGGAGGTGTGCCTTCTCTGCCGTAGCCCCTGCCCTCTGGAAAATTCTCCCTCCAGAGATTAGGATGGCCCCAACCCTGTTGGCCTTTTGCAAAGTCTTGGTTGTGTGCCCGGGCCTAGGATCCCGCGTGTGTCAAGGGCCCTGTTTCCTGGTTATATTAACATCTATGGATATGATTTTCTCAGCTGCTATATATATTTATATTTGTATTGTGTTTCTATTTGGTTTTTAATTGATTTTGATTGTTCACTGCCCAGAGCCACTTGTCTCAGATGGACGGCCACAGAAATTGAATAAATAAATAATAAAATTATTCCATGGGTCTGTTGCCACACATACAGCAATAGGCACAGAGAGTGCCTAGGTTGGAGAATTATCAAGGCCACAAGAATTGAACTCTACATTGTTTGACCAGTAGATGGCAGCACAAACACACAGAATAGCACTCCCCCCTTCCCTCCCCCCCCTTGAAGGCCCACAACTGAGGAACTCAGCAGCCATACAACTCTGACTGCATCCAATATTTGCTTTTCCTGTTTGGAGAAAGGAAGATGTTCTAATGGACAATTAGAAGGTAGTGCAATATCCCAGGATAAATAAAAGGATGAAGTTACAGTGTCATTACTGAACAGTTCTGAGCAGTTTTCAATATAATATTAACACCCCAACTTCTTTGCAAGCACAGACTGGCTTCTCCTGATTGAGTTTTAAAGTTCTACCTGATTTTTGGGGGGAGGGGCAGTGGTTGTTTGCTTTTGTGTTTGTGGATGTCTGCTATTTTTGTACCCAATCTACAAAAATGCAAAACGTTCAGCAATCCACCATCTAATTAAGAGGAATGTAAACTGAGTCATTTCATCCAAGCCAATTGAATTTCCCCTTGGATTGGATGGATCTGAATTCACAGGAGAGGTTCTCTTGTTGGGGCATTCCAGAAAGCTCCTGGAGTGGAGTATATGCAAAGGGGGATTGGATTATACTGTATTATGGGAAACAAAAAGAAATGTGTGCTAGATGTAGGGAGGAACATTGAGATGGCAATATTTGGGATCCAGTGGCACTGACAGCTTGTAGTGGATGGGGAGAAATCCCATCCCAAGAGGTTCAGACTTGCAAGAGTTAAAGGAAAACTTAAATCAGACCTGTCAATCAGACCTGAACCTGTCAATTCAGTCAGTAGACAGAGTACATCAGAGCTCAGGAAAATCAAACTCTGAAAAACTGATCAGGAACAGAAAATTCTCCTCTCATGCTGGCTGGGGAATTCTGGGAGTTGAAGTCCGCACATCGTAAAGTTGCCAAGTTTGAAAAACACTGACCTAGAGCCTTTATTCTTCGTCTAGATCAATCTCTCGTGTCCCACAACGGTTGATCCTCCTTGCTGCATTTGTCTCCCTCCCGATCAGGATCTCCCGGGACTTAAGAAGTCCTGGCGCGTCCCAGGGCACGCGCGCTACCTCTCGCGCCGTGAAAGCAGCGCCTAGGGCTTCCGGGCGAAGGGCGGAGACTTCCAAGTATTTGGGGATGCTGGCGGCGCTTTCTCCTGCTCAGGGAGTTTGGCTCTGCTGGCCGAGGAGCTTCCTTGCCCAGCGGTTCCGGCCGCGCGAATGGAATGACCCCGGATTAGCGGGGCTTCCACGCGAGCGTGCGCCTCTAGGTCAGCCGCGGGTAGTGCTGGGGAATCGCCTTCAGGCAAAAGCCGGCGCTTTCCGTGTGGGATTCGGTCCTTAAGCGGAGGCCCGGTAGCCGAGACCGGGCTTTGCGCCCAGAAGGCCCCGGTTCACTCATCAGCGTTGCAGAAAGTCTCCTTTCTGAAATTCTGGAGGGCTGCTGGTTGGTACTAGCTGGGTCCCGCCACACTTTTACTTTGACTGAAAATTTAGTGCAGCGAGGGCCACCAACTCTTGACCTCTGGTGTAGAGCTGCAGTGCTGGGTGGGCCAACCGTCTAGTTTGGGAAAGGGCAGCCAGTGCCAGACACCTTTTGACCCGAAGCGTCTTTCTCTTCTTCGTGTTGACAGGGCTCCACAGAACGGGTAGAGCTGCATGGCACTGCCCGAATCGCCACGCAAGCTTTGCTGGGTTGGCGCTGCTGTGATGGGGGGGGGGGGGGGGGTCCCGGCTAAAAGCTTGGAGCTGATTCAAAGAGAATCTGAGCCCCCCCCCCCCCCATTAAACGGATTAAGAAGCCTCCCGCGTCCCGCTTTGGATCCACACTACAAGCAAAGCCTGAAGGTGATCCAGTCAGTATCTTGGCTGATCTCGGCGTTCTGCTACAGCCTGCAAGCCATGCTTAGCGCCGCTCGCGGTGGGCGGAGCTCTGCTTCGGATGGGAGCCGCCTGAACGCCGCTCCTTTCACCCCGCGGGTCCAGCCCGCCTCGGCACTTTCCATTCCCGGAAGAGCTTCGCCCCATCTCCTGCTGTTGGCAATGAAGTTCCTCAGCCAACTTTACACCGCCACCTTTCTTGAGTTCTTTAACGAGGAAGTAGACGTGAATAACTCCGGGGGAACTCCTGCTTCTCAAGGCAGGCTTCGCCTCCTCTCTCGCCCGTCGGCCAGCGCGGGCTTTGCAGTGCCGGACGAGGATTTGGGGAGAAGGAGATCTTCCCAACTGGCGAGCCTGTTCCCCGAAGTATTGGCGGAGGAAGGGGGGTCAGAAGAGCGGGCGGGCGAAAGCGAGATGGCGGTCTCCTTCCCTCGCAGTCAAATCCACTCGTTCCCAGCTGTTGAAAAGAAAACAATGCTTGAGATCAAACCAGCTTCCTATTCGGGAAACAGAAGGGACTACGCTAATTACAATGTTAATAAAGAAGCCGATGCTGCTGGTGGTGATTGTCTTCCATCCCAGACCCCACTGGAATTAGCAGTACCAAAGATGAATTTCATCAGTATTGTTACTGTACAAAGGGGATCTCTTGGGGGCTGCTGGTTGAAGATAATGACCATTATCAGGAGACAACTTCGAACTTCTGAGTTAGACTCGATCAAAGCCTTGTCACTCCAAAAAGTAGGAACCTCCAAAGGTTCTATTTATTAAGTCTGTTTAATTAGCCCTATTTGGAAAGTTGTTGTTTTTTTAACTGCAATGGTTCCTTTAAAAAGCAGCCCTGGATGCGCGGTTGCTATTGTTACTATTCAATTCCAGGATGGAATTGTTCACTAAACTGACTCATCGCTATTTTTATAGCATATACAGCCACCACTATTCTTAATCTCCTTACTCTGAAAGTAAAGGAGAATACTCAAAATCAATGCAATGACATTAAAAGCAAGAATTGTGTGCGGTTATCCAATTCTCCCATCGCTGATGAGAAAGGGCTTGCTATTTCTGGGTCAGTCCTTGTTCCAGCTCCAGATCTGCTTTGCTTTGGACCAGGATATTTCACTGGCAGACCTGGAGGCCATTCTCAATTCTTGGCAAGGAGCTTTCCAAGGCAAGTCCTGATCAGTTTTGGGAGAAGCATTGGAAAAGCTTTGCGCGGAGCTGGAGAGCAAGCAAGATAGCGGGAGAGACTCAACAATCATGTTTCAGAACCAACAGGGAATTTGTTCCAAATGCAATTTATTTCAAAGGAAACCAATGGCCCCATGAAAATTGAGGACAAATGCAAGCCCCATCACTTAGCCTGCCACAGTGCCTGCCCTGTCCCTTTAACGACACTTTTCCCATACCTTTAAAATAGGACGTCCATTTGCTCAGGTCATCAGGCAAAGCCAGTGAAGTTTGGCAAAATGTTTTGCCAAATTAACAGGACTGTTCTTTGTTTTTAATGCATTCTTGGCAACAGGGTTTAGAATTCAGTCCATCCTGAGCTGGTGGAGACTTTTAAGATTTAAACCGATATAAGGTAGTCCACCCATTCGACAGGCATATCAGTAGTTTTTAAATGTTTCTGAGAAGGGAGCAGCTGCGAATTGAGTACAGATGAACCGAGCACCATTTAACCACCCTTGGTAAAAGATCACAAGTCAGTTTCTCCAGGAGGTATTGGAAGCTGTAGCCCATGGAAACGCACATGAATTCCCATTCCTTGATTACCGTAAGCTGGAAGCTGAACATGTGAATTGACTCCATGGAAGAACTTTGTATTGTGAGATGGTGTCTGAGCATCTTTAAAAGTTCTTTCACACAAAGAGTATTTTTTGTAAGTGAAAAGTATAAGGAGGGAGGAACCAGATCTGAGTCTGAGTATTTGCCTGCATGAGGTTGGGTATTTCCTCCTCTTCTTTAGATGGAACTTTCAAATGAATGCATTTCCAAAAAACTGAAGTGAAGATGTCTATTTGTTTTACTAACAAATTGGATGTCTGCATTTTGTGAGCAATATAAAATAAATACCAAATCGATCTTTGCCTGATTGCCTTTTTCTGCTTCTTCAAAAGTGGAGGAGAGTGATCAAACAACATACTTGATTTGAAAACTACATATGTTCCCTGCTATGCTGTTTCTTGTAGCTTCAATTCTGCAAACATTGCATAGAAGTAAACGCCACTTTGAGACTCCCAAAAATGCCTTTGTAACTGGGGGTGCCGTTTAAACAGACGTTTAAAAGAATACAGACTTGTGTTGTAAATGTCTGAATACACACAGTTATGAGTACACAAATATCAGGGCTGGAGTATTTGTAATATATATTAATTGTGCTCAATGTGCCTCTCCCTTGGTATGTCAAAAGATCTCTAAAAGAATTGATATAAATTGTAGGAAGAAGTATTAGTCAAAGAGTGGGGCGCTTTCTAATTCTAAATAACAAATGAGAGTATGGATATGTGTCCAAAAATAGAGCTTTAAAAAATCAAGTTTAATGAATTGTGGAATAGTTCAGCTGTTCAACGTGGTGCCTTTCGGATGTATTGGACTGCAGTTTGCATCGTCCGAAAGTGGGATCGGTTCGGACAGGCCGGACCAGCTCGTCCACCAGCGGCTGGCTGGTTCCAGGCGGGCGCGACTTTCTATCCTCCCGGGCGCTTGTTGAATTGCGTCGCCCGTCCTCCCTCTCCGCGGCGAGCTCCTCCCTTCGCAAATCCGCCTCGCGGCCTTCGGCGCGCTGGACCCCGAGCGAGCTAGAGGCCTTTCCGTAACGCGCGTCCCGAGGCTCCTGCCTCGCTCTGGGCATCGGAGGAATCGCCATGTTACTCCGTCGCCGCTTTCGCCTCTGGGAAGGCGGATCGCGGACACCTGTGCGCCTGGGCTGCTCTGGCAAAGCGTCAGCCCCGCTCCTTTCCCTGCGCCTCGCCAGGCGAAGACAGATTGCGGGTAATGAGATTTGTAATCTAACGGGCTGGAGGAAAGAGGAGTGAGAGAGAATCTTTGTCCCGGGAGAACTGACGCCCGACGGAGGAGATGAGAAGAGTTGGAGAATGAGGAACCTTGGAAGGCCAACAAAACGCCTCTGCAGCGCTTCCAGGAAAGCGCCTCTACCATCCCTCCCAGTATCTACCGCTACAGAAGGAAGCTCGTCCCATTCGCTTTCGCAACCTGGTGTCCTCCCGAGGTGTTTGTATGGGCATAGCTGGAGGGCACCAGGAGGGGGAGCCGAGCATAGACCAGGGAGGGCAGTATTTCATACTGTCATTTTGATCATTTCATTGTGAAGCAGTGGCTGAAATCTCCCCTTCTTGTCTACCGTACAGGGCTGCTGCGACAAGAAAGTGGGAGAGGGTCATCCAGAGCACCTTGTTCAATGGATAAACAATGTTGCATTCAATAGAGTATAATTTAAAAGAAATACCGCAGGAGGGATGAATGTCTTCATGTGCAGAATCCTGGTCTCCTCTATCTTCTTTCCATGTACACAATAACACACTGGTGTTTAAAGCAATAATGGTCCCAGTCAGTGTCCGGACTGCTTAGGACAGTCTTGGTGAGATTCGAATCAAGGGGCCCCCTTGTTCACACTCTTAACACAGTTGCGCCACAAAGTTTGCAAGCCCTTTGGAAAAGAGGCCTTTGACGTATAGCATTGGGCTAGCTGGCTGCAAGTAATCCCTGCTGCCAGAGGAAAAGCACTCTGCACCTGCTCAGAAGAATCACCATCCTCCTGTCTTGAATCTTTCATCTCAGTAGGGTGAGCTCTGGTGAGTCCTTTGCTTGAAGCCATTTTTTCTGCAGGGTATGGTCAAAAAAGTCAAAGTGGCACCCATGACGGTGCAGTCGAATGACGGACATAAAAGCAGAGCTTCGATTGCACTGTCGTGGCTGCCATCTTGACTTTTCTCACCACATCCTATAGCGGAGAAAATAAATGTAGCAAACAAAATGGAGGTTGTATCCTTTTCCTCCCTGTTTTTTACATATGACCAGGGTGAAAACCCAGTTCCTCTCTTTGTCTAATCCAAATGGACCCTCCCCGCCCCAGACGCCCCTGCAATCCCATCTAAACCAAAGAAGAGAAGCCTCCTCACCAGCTCACAGCACAGCCCAGGGGCAACCCTTAGAGGGGATTGCAGCCTAGGGAAACCCCAACCCTCCATCCTCCCTCAGTGATGACCTCAAGATTCCATCTGCTTTAACAAGGGTCCTTCCCCAGCTCTGCTGCCCTCCTGAGAGGCCCATTTTGCCTAACAGTAGAACTAACCCCAGTTACACCACAAGGACCTGCCTAGCATCCCCAAACTGGCCAGCCAATCAGATCCCTAGGATTTCTCACCTTGTGGCCCTCAACTTCTATAAACATCTTTGCTTTTCCATTTTTCAGGGTCCCTCTTTCTTGTAAAGCAGGACCTAACGATTGTTGCAATAAACATGGTTTTCCATGGTGTTGTCTCCTTGCTTCAGCAATTTCCATGACACACCCTGCGGCCCCCCTGGCTTGAAAAGACACTAGTGGAAAGGGAGAGGGCTTTTCCCACACACCCAGAAGAGAAGTAATGTTCCTTTCCTTGGGAGAGGAGGCATCACCCAAGTACCATCAGGGATCTTCTGCAAGAAGGGGGCCCTTCAAGAATCTCCATGGTGGTTGCACTGGAAGTGCCAGAGGGACAGCCCTGGTCAGCAAAATTGTGAGGGCGGAGTCATCAGGCCAGTTGTTCCCCCTGTCCCAACCACCAAAATGATCAGATGTCTTGGTACTCTTCATTTGAGGCAATACAAGGAATTAGTTACAAAACCTCAACAGTAATTTCTATATCTTGGGTTTCATTTCCCCACACATTCCTGTTTACTGGGCAATTGTCTTTAATAGATCATAAAAGAGGAGAAAAAACAACCTTGACATCAATTGCAGGAGAACGTAGGTAGGTTCAAATGAGTGTACTATCCCCGAGGCCTCTGTGAACCTTAAAAAGGCGAGCTCAGATCAGGGTCACCATGTATTTAGACTGGAGGGCATTTAGAGTGGACGCTCCATCACTCTTTTCCAGCCTAACCTACTTCATAGGGTTGCTATGAAAATGAAAGGCAAGGGGAGTAAAAGGCCACACTGCTCCTCCTTCACTCTGGAATGGAGTGAAAATGTAAGACAATGAAATGAAGCTTGCTGAGAAACCTCAATCCTATATCTAGGCTTGGCTACCAAGTGGTAAGGACAGTGAACTTTGTTTAGACTCAGAGGTACTCTTTATTTCCCGACTAAGCTTTGGGACTGAACATTTCTTTCCCCAGTACCTCTGTGGTCCAAAACGTGCAGAGGATGGGACTCTTTGCTGCATCCCTTCTGTCTGAGTTCTTGGGCCACACAGATAAAAACAGGTGGAGTTCCAGTTGTACTGCTGTGGCTGCCATCTTGACTTTTTTAACCATACACAGAAGACATCCCTGTTAGAAGTCCAGAGTATCAGCTCCTCAGTCCTTGCCACTGAGCTAAGACCTGTCGCCCTGCCTCATTGGTATTGCCTTGAATATGAGAAGCTGCCTTTTCCTGGCACAAAGTCCTTTTCTCCTTACTCTTACAAGCCTCTTGTCTGAGATACTGTTGAGTCGGGGAATAGAAAACTTATTGTCCAGGGGTTGTATTGTAAAAAGTATGGTCAAGGGATACAAAGTGGTCCTCCAATATTCCTCACATGACCTCCTCCAGTGACCCCTCATGTGGGTGGGGTGAAATATTTAGGACCCTTTTTCATTTAGCCCAGTTAGGTGGCAGCATCTAACTCTGCATAGTGGTCCTCCAAAAGCTAAACAGAGCCAGACCTGGTTAGGGTTTGGATGGGAGACCACCAATGTCATAGGCTGGGAAATCAAAGGAAACTACATGGACATGTCATTTCATCTCATGATAAGGCATAAGTGATAGTTCTGCTCTGTGCTGCGCTGGTCAAACCACACCTGGAATACTATGTCCAGTTGTGGTCACCAACACAAGAAGGATGCTGAGGAACTGGAAAGAGTGCAAAGAAAGAGCAATGAAGATGGGAACAGGCTAGGAGCCTAAATCCTATGAACAGCAGGTAAAGGAACTTAGCATGTTTAGCCTAAAGAAGAGAAGGCTAAGGGGAAACATGGTAACAGTCTTCCAGTACATGCCAAGGGATGTCATAGGGAAGAGGGTATGGATTTATTCTCCAGGGCCAATTGGTGGAAGCTTCACAGAGAGAGATCCAAACTTGAAATAAGAAATATGGAACAGCCTGTTTCCTGAGGTCATGGATGCTCCATCACTGGAAGTTTTCAAGAAAAGATAAGACAACCATTTGTCTGAGATGGTCTGAAGGTTCCTGCACTGGGCAGAGGGTTGGACTAGGAGATCTTCAATGACCCTTCCAACTGTATGATTCTGCAACTTATTTCAATTATTAGAGTCCTTTACTTTAAAAAAGTGAAAAGGATCCTTGTGCCAGGAAAAGGCAGCTTATTCTTCCCTGATGCCATTCAGACGAACATTAGATTGAAGCAAGTCAAGAACCAGAGATGGGGGAGGGAACTTTATTATAGAATATGAATATTAAAAAGAAAAAAGAACTCCCAAGAACCTACAATAAATATTCTCAGAGAAACAGAGAATGATTTCTTCAGGTAGAAGAACAATGTCAGTGGCTAACTACCAGTTTGTATTTTAGGGCTGGGCACTTATCACACCACTATCTCTTTCCCCAGGATTTCAGCTGCAGTTAAGTATTATTGCTTTGACTAGAGCAACTTTGCGTCCTTTCCCCTGCCACATCCCTATCCCTATCATCTTCATGGTTCCAACCATAAAAATATTATTTTTAACATACAAATTGGAAAATTAATGCCAATCAAGCGTAATTGTAGCTAGAAGACTTTTGTTTTCCTTTTGTTGTAGAACACGGATGGCCACTGACTTTGCCTTCCCTTGCCCACATTAGTAGTTTGATTTGTCTGCATCTGGGGTTGTTTGCTGGGCAGTCCTTGGCCCACTAAGGTGTAGAGTGAATGGCAGATCTGCCTAAGTGCTGAAACTCTGGGGTTGCAGCACCAGAGTGAATTGGCTCACGATCAGAATGAAAACGAACTGGACTGTTGACTTCCAAAGAAGGTTCTACAATTGGTGTAGCTGGTGTTGTTCCCTTCCAATATCACTTCCATTGGTGAAATGTTCTGCTTTGCCTGGGATCATCCACAGAAAGTATGTTCTGCTTTCCAAGCCAAGCAGGCTAAAATGACATGAGTTGAATCCTGTGCCACCACAGAGATGAAGAAAGAAACAAGAGCATCCTTGAGCATGCTTAGAGAGCCTTTCCCTAACTCTTGAATTATCCTTCACAAAGAATTTATGCTCCTGAGCAAACAATAAGGAACATCTTCCACTTGGATTTGACCCACATAAAATTTCTCTTCAACCTGTTTGATTGGCCTGGAAAGGTTGGATACCAAATGCTAGGCTGGAGGACTTGCCTCCTTGGACTTCCTTGAACTTGCCTGCTGGACATCTTACCTGCCTTTTTGTTTGGGGTGGCTCACCCATTTTGGCACTGGGAGACCAGCCATAGAGGCAGGCTAAAGACCCAAGTCTGCTAATATCGGAGTGATTTCTCTCCCTTATTCACTTACAGAGGCCAAGAGAGGGAAGAGGAGACCCCAGGTAGCCCAACCCTCATTTCTTCCCAGAGGGCTTCCAGATTTAACAAAATAGGCCTAGGATCACCCAGGGAAACAAATACAAGGGGTTCCTGCCAACCTCATCTCAGGTTCAAGTTTGTGCTTTGCTTGCTGAAGAATTGACATTGGGGGTACCCATCTGTGCTGGTTACTACAGCAGTTGTGACCTTCGCAGCAACTCTACATGTGACTTTTTCCTTCTGTTGTTTATTTAACATTGTATCCTGCCCTTTCTTCAAGGAATCTCTGATGGAATAACATGGGCTGACATTGCAAGACATTCTGAATCTAGAATTATGAACCCCACTGTAATCAAGCATGATACGTGAATCCAGCTCCTGTGGAAAGCTTATAAGTGATGGGAACTCAAAAACTGGGTTAATTGAGAAAAATGTAGTTCAGTTAACCATAGGTATGCCTGTCATGGAAGCACAGACATGGCTTTTTCCTCTCCAGTCCATATTCCATTTTATCTTTGTAAGAATTTCATGAAGTGACTTAGGCTGAACAGTGGTGATTCCCAAGGTCTTCCTGGAAACTGAAAATGTAAATGGGGATCCTCACTCTTTTTCTATGATCAGATTGGATCTATCATTATCATCGTTGTCATCATCATCATCACCATCATCATCAAGTTTACAACTCAAAAATGTAACATGTGAACCCAGCAAACAAATTCTCCATACAGAGATTGTGGTATGAAATCAGAACTGGCACTGGGTCATCATTGAGTATATATTGACTAGCAATTCCAGATGACCTCTTTATGGTATTCTGAATTGCCCCTTTACAGCAGGGTTCCTCAACCTTGGCAACTTTAAGATGGGTGGATTTCAACTCCCAGAATTCCCCAGCCAACCTTGCTGGCTGGGGAATTCTGGGAGTTGAAGTCCACCCATCTTAAAGTTGCCAAGGTTGAGGAACCCTGCTTTACAGGATTCACCCTGGACTACTTCTCTTCTTAGAGGCGTTATGGGAAATGTGTAACAATATTTAAGGCCTTTCTAGCAGTAAAAAAGAATAAATTAGGATTATTATAAGCTCATGAGAAAAGCCTGCAATGTCTAACATCATAACTTTTTGCCATTTCCTGAGTTTTAGAAGGGAGTCACTCCTGATTAGAATTAGTGGGAAAATTCTTAACCAAAGTCACTGGTGGAGTCGAGGAGTTGACTCCTGGGGTGTTGGCAGGGTATGGTTAAAAAAGTCCAGAAGGCAATGATGCACAGAAAAAGATGGAGTTTGATTGCACCACTGCAGCTGCCATCTTGACTTTTTGACCACCCTGTGTGGACACTTCTGCTTGAGTTCTAGAACCCCGATACTTAGGTTTGAAATAAAAATAGAGCAGAGTGTTTCAGTGAGCATTGTCTCCTCCTGCGCTATTACAAAAGGTTTCACTATGACAAGGGCATATTTTTTCATTTTTAGTTAAGGAAAAATAGGAATTGAGGGAGAAATTATGAATGATTTGGAATACAGTTTTCCTTTCCACCAAACCCAGGCTCTTCTTACAAAAATAAATGGCAGGAGGTTAGGAATCCTGTAAAGCAGGGTTACAGGAATCCTGTAAAGCAGGGTTCCTCAACCTTGGCAACTTTAAGACGGGTGGACTTCAACTCCCAGAATTGGGAGTGGCATAAGGTGGAACTATTGCAAGATTTAGAAGGAGTATTAGATGGATTATAAATCCCTTAGCTATTAGGAAGTGACCAATCATGTGGAACCTACAATGGCAGGGACAGTCTACCTTTAGAATCAGAGGCAAGGTTTTCCCTTTACAGTTTCTTGTGGGTATGCCAATGGCAGAATGCTGAACTTGATTTAGTCTTCAGACCCATCTTAAATTTATAAATCGTATAATGGTTAGTTGAACTACTCAGCTGTCTTTGTGTGTGCTGTTGTTGTTAATTGTTCAGTTATAGCCAAACTGATAAAATGAAGCCACCAGTTTTCATAACTTGTGGAAACTATGGATAATATGCCATGTAATACATAAAACATGACACTTAATACACACAAAATCTTTATTTTGTGAAGAGTTCCATATACTGTATTTATTCAGTGAAGGAAAAACATTGCTGATTGCTATTCTTTAAAAAATCTACTGTAGCTGTAGCTTCATAGAAAGGGAAGTAAAGGTATTTTGGAGGGGGGAATATTTCCATGAAGATTTGAAAGTTTTCTAGAATATCATCATCATCATCATCATATTTATATAATAGCAGCATCACAAGGCACTTTAAAATACCTGAGGCACTTTAAAACCTAATGTGTTGATTGTGTCATCAATAAGCCTTCCTTTCTCTTGCCGTCAGGTGTCCCTTGATTTCAGCTTGATCAGCCCCAAAGCACCAGACATGTAGTCCAATATTTGAAGGGCACTGATTTGGTGAAGAAGTTGCAGACTTCGGTCTCGTTAATCAAATGTACGAAGATAGTTATCCTCAACTGAGAGATTTGGCTGGGCAAGGAGAGACTGTGAGAAGTGAGGTCAGAAGAAATTAAATGCACAAAATACAGTCTGTGGCAGTGACATTATAGCTGAAAGATGTATATACACCTACCAGCTAAGCATAGCACTTTGTGCATTTGACAAAATCAACTCTAATCTATAAAGGTTTTGCAATGGTATATTTTGTTAGCCCTTCACATTCCACAAAGGTCTTTCTTGCTCTTCCTGCATTGACATAACAACAAAACTATTGACACATTAAAACCTTATCTTAAAAAAAATTAAAAAACCAAAGAAATTCCTATTTCTGGCATGCATGTGTTACATAGACTTTTTCAATGTTTATAACCAAAGTAATTGACATCTAGAATCACCAAGCTGGCAATAAATATTAATTTTATACTATTTATAGTTTATATTTCTGCCAGACATTCAAGGTGATTTATTTTTTATAATGGCTTGTCTGACGTATGCAAAAAGATGATTCAACAGGGGAAAAAAGAGAAGCACATCTGGATAATAAGCAATAGCAGCCTTTCATTAGCCTTACAAGAAAAAAGAAATCCAGACTCCTTTGGGGAACACTTTTATTAACAAAGTCAAACTAGCTTGCAGAATTTTGACTTATCCAAAAATCTCCATCAGGCTAGTAGATAAACAAAACAAGGGTACAGTGACTATATTAAATCATGGAATTTGAATTTCAGCAAAATCTTCAGATTTAGCTTAAGGTCTATCAGATGCAGTGATGGTTCTACTTGCATCTAAGACTGTAACAATAAAGAGTTTTTTTAAAAAAAAGACGGAGCGCTCTTTTTTTTTTTCTTCCCAAAAATGAAATCTAGCAAAAATTAAGCTACAGGTCAACTAGATGGAATGATCAGCGTGGGAAACGATAAATCCTCAGGCTTATGAGATGATTACATAAGGCCTACAAACCCTACCGAAATGACACTCCTGTTCAATTGAATTAAGAGATATTCAGAGCTAAGTTGGAGAGAAATTAACCTGTTTCAGATTTCAGACAAAAGATACCATTTCTGCAAGCTTTTTAAAATCAAGACCCATGTAAACAGAAACTTAAAAAGCCAAGGAAAGGGCTTAGCTTTGCAGGTCAAGAAAATGGTTATTTTTTGAGAAGGGGAACTTTCTGTTTTATTTTTTAAAAAAGATCCTTCAGCTACCTTTTTACACGGTGCTATCCATGCTACCACTTCATTCAACTGCAGTTGTGAGTTAGCTCATGTGGAAAAAATGAGCTGGCAACTCATGGAAATCTTCCAGGTGATCAAGCAGTCATCACAGAAGCTGCCAGCTTTGAAGACCAAGACATCCTTTTTCTGAGCTGAGGACCACGCTTGGTCAGGGGCTCCACTCCACGAAATGATGGAGCTGAGACAAGACTGATTTCTTTGTTCTTTTCATTAAAAAGAAATATGATTTGCACAATTACTTTGCCAGCACACTGTTAGTAAAGTTCTCCTTTGGTTGCATTAAACATTTACAGTTTATTGAAAATATGTGGAGATGTCTGGGGCCACAGCCAAGCTTCTGGGGATACATGAAGTCCTGCCCTCTGTTAAAGGACTTGCGAGAGGGAGCGAGCTGTGCATCTATCTGAATATGTGACTCTATCCCAGAAGGAAGAGTTGCTGCTGATCGAGCTGAGAAAGAAGATCAGCTGCTGCTGATCGAGCTCTTTCCCTGGTCTGAGGCCTGGAGGACTGGTTCTGCTCACTCTGGTGCCCCTCATCACTCCCCACTCTTGGTAATCTGCCTTTGCATTCAGCACACAATGCCGTGTCTCTAGACTGCCTCGCCAAAACACAGCCTAAACTCTCTAATTAGCAACGTGTTCTATCATTAAGGAGCCCTGCTGAGAATTTCTATTTAATAATGACCTTAAATTAGTTATGATGGTAAATACTCATCGGAAAATTCAACATCTAAAACTGTCTACGATCTGGAAAGGCCCCAGCTCTCTTGTAATCTCCAGGAACCCACAAATGACCTCAAAGCACTGCTTTTTAAACACACATGTACACAGACTTTTTTTTCCTTTCTAAAGATCAAGGATTGTATAGACAACTCAGAGTGGGGAGAGCGTGTTAATTGGGTTAGTATCTAAACTGGCTGCTTGGGCAAATATTTAGAAAGCAACAAGATGGTTGAGGAAGGAAGATGTAAAGTGTACAAAACCAAATGGAGAGTTAAGAGGTGAGTAGTTAGGATGCTATCAAAATCTTGGGGAAAAATGTGATACTTGCTACTCTGTGTGTGGGTGTGGTGTACAGACACACATAGGCACACATTCTTTTCTAAACAGAATGTAGTTCCTGATCAAGCTTTCTTCTGAGCATATGCAGAGTTTATTTCCCACACTACTGGATGGAAAATCACAACCAGACCTACATACATATCTGATTGGGGATGAGAGCTTCTCCAATGAAGATTATGATTTTTAAAGACTGTAGCATGCAACTCACCTCTAATTTTATGCTCATTAAATTCTTGATGGTCACTGGTTTTGATTCACTGTCCTCACATGAAGGTTAACAGGGCACAGTCACATATTTTCCCATATGACCCCATCTATTCCCCAGCCTATAACAACCTAAAGATATCAGTAGCCGGTACTGATTAAAACCTATTAAAACCTATTAAAACAATATTTCCCCCCTTAAGCTGACACTGTCCCACCACTGCTTCAAAGTGTGCAATATCTGCCACCCTTTATTTCTGAGATAAGGTCAGCTGGCCCGCTGTGGGTGTGATCAGAGACGTATTTGGGGAGCTTCGGAAGGCACCAGCAGGCCTCCTCCCCTCTGGTCATTAGGCAGCCACCGCTGCAGCTGTTTTCTCCCCACGCTTGCCCTCCACAGTAGTCCTGTTTCCTGAATTCCCTTTGTACCAGTCATCTCCCTGTTTTTAAACCAATTTCTCTTCTGGCTTTCAGCAAGGCAGAGAGGAGGGCTATTACATCCGGGAAAGACAAAAAGGTGTATTAACACTATTCCTCTTTAACGGTATTCTGAAATTAATAGGCCTCCACTATTTCTTTTGGGAAAGGAGAGGGTGCTTTTTTTTTTTTTTTTTACTGTTTTGCTTTTTCAGAGTTTTGAAATGTATGTTTATGTTCAGGTGGAGCAGTTCTGCTTTCCTTTATTCCAGTCTCCAGAAACAAATGAGAGATGTTGAACTGTTTTGTGGTATCTGCCAGTTTCCTTATACCTGTCAGTTTCAATCATTCCTCCCCATGAAGGAAGAGGCTGGTTACCCAGCAACTAGTCAGTTTCAGTTATCCCGTTCTACAGGGCCTAGCCAGTTGTACCTTCTTGACAGGGCCTGCTTCCTCCTCTCTAGAGCTATTCCTGCCTCAGTGTCTTCCCATGTTTCTTTCTTGTACGTTGTTTAAACTTGGGAGATGTTCAGACGGGGTATAGGCAGAGCAGCAGACAAATCAGCCTAAAGAAGTCCAGGCAGAGTCTTAAAGTCAGGCCCTCCCCATTTTTGCTGTAGTCCCTCACTGATGAATATGTTCCCCCCTCCCTGAGAGAGGGCTGTAAAGCCCAGTGGAGGAAGCCAATTGCCTTGCCTATGATGAAAGGCATATTGACAAATCAGCTTAAAACAGAGGCAGTTGAGGCATGATAGGGTTTGCCAAGGGGGAGAGCAAATGTCATGCTGTGTTTTGTACCATCAAGGAGGGAGGAGAAAAGACCTAGAATATATACCGTGGAGTTCTTACTGGCTGGCAAATCTGGCCTTCCAGGCAAATATATTTGAATGCTCTTCCAGATGTGGATGTTCAGCTTTGAAGCCTCTTACGGGAGGCTCCACTCCATTCCCTCTCTCCCCGAACAGTGAGCCTTCTGCGGTCACTGAGGACACTTCCTAGGGATGGGCAAAGACTCCAGAACGTTCCATTGTGTCCCGGAGCACAGGAGTCTGCCTCTTGGGGGGAGGGGGATGTTGGCTGGGGAATTCTGGGAGTTGAAGTCCACACATTTTCAAGCTGCCAAGGTTGAGAAACACTGGTGTACACCGACAACCAACTCTAGTTTTAGTTTAGTCCAGGAGATCCGTTTTTGGTTTAGCATTGCCCACAAACTCAAAAGTTGGATTGATGAAAGCAGAAATTAACGGTGGACAACTGTGACCTGCAAACACAGCCATTACCTTTGCAAAGCGATCGCAGCCTGAAAGGTACACAAAGATCTGAAATAAAACGGGAGGGGGAGGGGGGCTATAAGGCGTCTCCGCTGGGTCTCCAACTGAGACTATTTGTAATGCGAACTGAAAAGCGGCGCGCGAGGCAATCGGTGGATGGTGGACTGGAAGTGGGGGAGAGAGAAACACTCCGGCTGCGCTCCTACCTAAACGTCTAAACGATTCCCTCTCCTGCACTAACCTTTCATGTTTAATGAATGAATCTGCATTGCAGTCTTTCGCTCGCTCCCTCGCTCCCTCCCCGTTCAGCTGGTTTGAAATCTAACCAAAAGCAAGTATCGTATGAAGAGGCTGTGATCTCCTCTGCCCTCGGATTCGAATTAAAGTGCAGATTGCAGGCTTACCCGCTTCTGATCCGGTATCATTGCCTTTCGTGACCCTTCACTTATTATTTAATAGAATTAACGTCTTAAACTCCAAGAGCCTTAAAGATGACGACGACGATGATGATGATGATTGCACAGACTAAAGAAAGAACGCAGTCCCTTCAGTGCAGATGGCCCAGTTCAGACTTTCAAAAGAGCGTTTGGTTTTCAAGAGGTACTTTGAATCTTCGCAGGAGCTACGAATGGATGCACTTTCCGGTTCGGCCACTGGCCACAAGCAAGAGACACCCTAACTACTGTAACAGAGTGAGAGGCTGCTGACCCCTTGATCGATCGCTCTCCCCCACCCCAAACATTCACCCTCTTGCAGGCCCGTTAGGGGGCAGCACACTCTGCGAACCAAACCCACAAACCCCCGATGCCCAAAGCTCTTTTGCTGAAGAACCTGCCTCGCTTCCAGCCAGGTACCCAATCATCCCAAATGCAGGCAGAGCTATTTACCAGCTGGATTGCCAATTGTTTCCGAGGCAAGAAGAGAATTGCTAGGAAATGACCTCTAAGCCTTTTCTTCAACCACTGGAAGGAAAAGTGGATATGGACAATGCTGCCACATACTGTACATCTAAGTCAGTGTTTCTCAACCTCAGCAACTTGAAGATGTGTGGACTTCAACTCTCAGAATTCTGGGGAATTCTGGCTGGGGAATTCTGAGAGTTGAAGTCCACACATCTTCAAGTTGCTGAGGTTGAGAAACACTGATCCAAGTAACACCCCCTACTGCTTCTTGCATTGGAAGGCTGGATTCAGGAAGTCATCTAGATTGCGTCTGTGAGATTTTTTTTCAAGAACCTACTCTTGCAATGAAAACCTATGCTCCAAAAGAAGCAGCTTCTTTCCTTTGGCAGAATTGCAGAGGGGAGACTTGCTGACGTTGGCAGCGACCACCACTCTGCCCTCAAAGCTCTCCTCCTGAGGAGGCCTTCTCTGCTCCTCTGGTAGGACCAAAAGGCCGGGCCTCAGCAGGAAAAGGTCACAGCTCAGGAGCAGAGTGCATCCAGATAAGTCTTTGGGTTGGCCTCCATCCCCGACTGCCCTGGGAACTCGGAAGCTCCCCTTGATCAAATGTACGTGGCCTTATCTTGACCCCAGCCCAAAGGGCAATAATCCGAGGCAGAGTTTTCCTTTTCCTGAAAACAAGTAGGGTCTTTCCTCACCTGCACTTTAGAGAGGCACCAGAAAGTCATGATCAATCAAATGTTCCCTCTTGGTCACATGATGCTGATCTCAAGTCAGTGATGTCAACAACTGTGTGTTCCCATTTTATGTACCAGAATAAAAGTAGTTTTCTTAATCTGATATTGCCTGCCATGGCTTCAAGTTGTATAACTTTTTTTTTTTTGCTGTCCTCATGTCAGTGTTGACTCCTGGTGACTGCTTGGACTAGTCCCTGCAGTTTTATTGGCAAGATTTCAGAAGTGATTTGCCATTGCCTCCTTTCTAGGGCTGAGAGAGAGTGACTGGCCCAAGGTCACCCAGCTGGCTTTGTGCCTAGGCAGGACCAGAACTCACAGTCCCCCATTTTCTAGTCTGGTGTCTTAGCCATTACACCAAACTGCCTGCCATATAGAATCTATGGTGGAATTAATTGTAAAATTATTGTGCAGGCTGCAATTGTAACCAAGCATATTTTTAATACATTGGGAAGTGCAGGCCAGCTCCCACTGCTGCTGTGTTTCCTGGATTCCTGTTATCCCTGCCTTCTCCCTCGTCCATTATGTTTAAAACAGTTTCTCTCCAGCTTTCTAACCAAACAGAGAACAGAACAGAACTCTATTTCATCTCTGAAAATAGTATCAGCATAGAATAGTAGCCCTATTTTCCCTTGTTACAAAGTTCTGAAAATAATGAGGATTCCTGTGGATTATTTGCTGATTTCCTTGCAATTAATTGTTTTCCATTTGTAAATAAGATGAGGTTGCCCAGTAGCTATTCGTTTTCAGCTGTCCAATACCCAATTTTTTGTAAAATTTTCAAAGAAGCGCAGTTATGATCAGAAGCCGCCTTCCCATTTCACAGTATTTTGAACTTACAAGTGTCCACGTGTGTTGTAGGAGAAGCAGGCAGACCAATCAGCTTGGGAAATTCGCAGCAGAGCCCCCAAATTATGGCACTGCAGAATGAATACCAGGCCAAATACATTTGTGCTGCAGTGCCCGTTGGTGGATGTTTTCCTCTTGGCCAGTGATGTAGAGAAAGTAGAGAAGGTCAGTCAATGTCCCTGTAGTGACCACATCTCCACAAATCTGAACAGCATGATTTAACAGGAAGTACGAAGAGAGAGAGGATGGGCAAGGCAGACAACCAATTGTATAATGATATTGTTTTGTACTGACACAAGGAAAAGCAGATAGTGCTTTAAATTAGTAGTGCCTAGTTCTTACTGCTTGAGGATGTTGCCACAGTGACAAGATGTGGGGAAAAAACCCAACCTCGTCACTCCTCCTAGAGTGATGGGTTCAGGGTTCTCTTCAGTTTGGTAGTAGCAAGAGGATACAAGAGAAAGACAAGCCAACTGAGGGTGGCAGTTCTTTTTTGCCACTTACTAAGGCCACAGGTGTCTGTAGGGTATGGTCAAAAAAGTCAATATGGCAGTCATGATGATGCAATCAAAGCTTCACCTGGTTTTTATATGCTTTACATAGCCACCATCTTGACTTTTTTTTAACCATACTTGCAGACTAAGTCGCACATTGAACCACCACTGAGGAAAGGCCCAGAATCATGAAATCAACAAAAGATCTTTCCATCTTCACTTGCCTGCCTCCCTTTTCAGACAGAGCTTGAACTCTGCTATTTGCTTGCTTCCATTCCTCCAGCTGCATACCCAGGGGTAAATCTCCTGGTCTTTACTTTCTGAGGTTGGCCTTTTCAATGTAACCATTCCCATTTCTGTTAAACTCCCTTGCATTCCTTCCCCCTTTGGGCTCCTAATCTCCCTACAAAGGGGGTGATCCCTCTTCTTACCCTGTTCTACATGCCACTAACTTCTCATTCTGTAGAAAAAGAAGGGGGGGGTGGCCAGGAGGAAGGGGTGACCAAAGTTCTGAGGTATGTGCAGGCAGGGTGCTTGTGATGTCTTCATGTTTCCTTGCATAGACCTGTAGTGGGGCTGCCCGGGTGTATGTGAGGTCCCAAGAGAGCGTGATCAGTGTGTGTACCACAACGGTGATCCTGTAATTACTGTGTGGTGTAAAGAGGGGCAGAGTCCAACAATGTGGGGGGAGGGAAATGTCTGGGGTGCTGGAGTGGCAGGGATGCTCTGGGTGGTAGGCAGTATCCATACTGTATGTGGAGGAAGAGGTGATGGAAATGTGTGTGTCCTCTCCAGCTATGTTTCCCCACAGGCGCGGGCGCTGAATCCAGGACAGGCTGGCCCAGCATAGCGCTCGATAAGAAGCTGCATGAATGAGCACGAATAGAGGAAGTTGTGCTCAGCTAACCGAGGAAATCGTAGCCATGCCAGGGCACCGATGTCCCCGTTTCTTTTCACTGATGGCTGGAGAGGAAGGGCGCCAAACAGGTGAGGCCGGGCATCTCCTTCGCAAGAGCCAGTTGCGATTGATCAAGCCGAGGCATCTGAAAAGGTGCCCAAACCGATCCTAACTAGGAAGAGCCACTCTCCCTTCCCCGCTCACTGTCAATAGGCAATGTGGGGAGGGGGGGATCGTGGTGGTGGAAAGAGCACACAAAGACACCAGCATCGCTGGAAGGAATTATAAAGTGGGGGGGAGTGCTTCCAGGCAACTTCCTCGCTGGTCGGACAAAGGACTTTCTATACATTACCTGGACAGCACAAACACGCGCACACAACTACAGGCACCTGGATCTCTACTTTGACAAGAAACCATAACCTGGGGAAATTTCAGGGGAAGCCTCTATGAATGATTTTAGATGCTCACTAACCAAGTGAGAATTGGCCCTCTCAGAAAAGGAACTTCTCCCCTCAACTGAGACAGCATTTCTCTGAACCTAGATGCAAAACTCTGGGCCAGAAGGAAGGAAGTCAGTCAGCCAGTCCAGAGTCTGGAATTCATACCATGGTATTAGTGCTATTTCTCTCTTTAGGAAGATTTCTCTTTGGGAATGTTGACCCTTCACCACCATCAGTAATATAGGACAAAACTCCACTTAATGTGCAACAGATGATCTCTGTCACAAAGTCATTAAATAGCCACTTGGACTTCAAATTAAATCTCAAGAGTGGTTCCCAAGCAGCACTCAGCCCACTAGAATAACCTCCCAGGACAACATGGAGTAACTGCTCAAAAATTGTGGCCCATGGTTTTCCCATTCAATCTCAAGAAACCAAGTTGTCCCCAAACCGAGCATTTCAGGTGGGTAGCAGCTGAATTCAGAGGAGCTGACACCATGGGACCTAAAGACCAATTGGATTACTTCAGTACTAAATGCAAGACTCTGGATCAACTTCTTTTTGCACAGGGCCACGAGTGAACTGAAAGCAAGAAAAGCAATCCGATAGTCCTGTCTGCTTAATCCAGATCCGGTCTTGATGCTGGAAGATATTTGCAGGATTCCTATAAGGTCAGAACTAACTTCTACAGGATGGAATAGGGTGAAAAATGAATTTCTAATCGAATATCATCTTGAAGGGCCAAAATCCACAAGGCTGTAACTACCCTAACTCCAGGTTGCAGACTGCCTTCAGGAGTTTATGGAGAAAAGCTTTGGATACAGAAGATCCCCCTCCTCTGTGGATTCCCTGCTCCCTCCTTTCTTCCCTCCAGACTGCCCACAAGCTTGGATCTCGCTCTCGGTCAGTGTTCCCAGCCCTGGGCCTACAACTTTTATAAGACTACAACACCCATGCTGCCTGGGATTGTTGAAAGTTGTGCTCCTAAACCCCTGGAGGGCACCCAGCTGCAGGGGGCTGTTCTGGTCCTTCTTGTGCCTGATAGCTCCCCAGTGCCTCTTTGCTGCCCTGCCTCATGGGGCACTCTGCCCTGCCATCTGGCCTCCTTGGAGGTCCTGTGGCTTTCCTCCTGCCTATTGATCAAACACACTTTAGCTTCCGAGTAATTTCATCTTAATCAACAGTCCAGCTTGTCTTGGATAATAAACTAATATAGGAGAAGGGGCTTGTCGATAACGATCGGCCAAAGCAAGCAGGGGGAGAGAGGCCATAAGCTCCCCCTCCCTGCCTAGTTTGGCCATCTTCGATAGGCCCTATCTTCTCAGGGCAGATGGCTTTGGTGGGGAGCCGAGGAGAGGTAGGAAGAGAGCGAGAGAGAAGGCTTAAAGGCAGATTTTCATAGATTTACACCTCAATCAGCCATTTAGGCTTCTAATGCAAATGCTACAGCAACTTCGTTCATCTGCCTGCTGGGGTGATTTGTGTGTGTGTGTGTGTGTGTGTGTGTGTGTGTCTCGTAAGGAAGAGGAGGAGGAGAAGGACAGTGGTGACAGAAGGCTGGGGAGCGCCTGCATTGTGGAGGATCCATTCTTAGAAGCCTCCAGATCTCCCAAAGCACCCCTGGCAGTATTACTTGAAAGTAAGAGCCTCCAAACTTGCGGGCCTTGCCCTGCCCTGCCCTGCCCTGCCCTGCCCTGCCCTGCCCTGCCCTGCCCAAGCAAGACAGAATAACAAAATGAAAGAAAGAGACAAAGGGCATTTCCTCACTGGTGATTTATAGTGTCATCAGCCAGCGCTGTGAAAACTGGCTTTGTAACCTCACAAGGATGGCCTGGTGACACGACAAATCGCTAGTGAGAAAATGGCAGTCCAAAGTGAATTTAACTGGAATAAAGCACTTCGATCCCACATGGTCTCCTATCTCACCGAATTAGGCCTGGGGCTGCCCTTTTTTTAAAGTAAGGCCCTTGGAAATAATTGAGTCCTGCTTCCATGTAAAAAGATCAGGGGATACTACAAGCTGGGGGGTGGGCGGAAGGGAGTTCACGCGACCTCAGGATTCCAAAGCACAAACAGCATAGAACCGACAGCGCCGAAAGGTAACTCAAAAGGCAGCAGCCAGGAATCCGAGCCTTGAAATCATCATCATCACCATCATCCTCTACATTCCGCCTGATTATTTGTAAGGTTTCCAGGTGATGTACAACCATTAGGGATTTATCTCATGGTGCTCAGCTCACGGCTTTGGTTTTAAAGTCCTTAGCTACCAATAAGACTCGGATTTGGTGTGCCCAACTCAAACACAAAGGCCATTGGGGCAATTTTATTCTCAAAGTGTAGCAGCCATTCTAACACTTCTACCCACTCCCATTTCACCACACAGGCAGTCAATTCTAAGGAAGATAAAATTCTTAAATATATGCATCGGTTTCACTTCTGCCAACTTTAACTGGGACATCAGTCAGCTCTGGCTCTGAGGTGCAGAAATATCGTGAGCCCTGACCATTTATACCTGAAAGGAAGCCTCCTTTGAATTAAGGAGATTTATTCCTGAATACACGCGGTTCAGGTTGAACAGCAGGTCTTCTCCAGTAGCAGTGGAAGAAAATGTGTGACTTGGAAGTTTTTCCTGCCATCCTTGGGATCAGAGAAGGACTTGACTTCTCAAAATAATTCCAAATTGCTTAATTTGCAAGAATATACAGCTTCCCAGAGTAAAAACCCTCACCTTCTACCCTGCAATCTGCTACCAAGAAATCAGGGGGAATCGGACTCAGTGAAAATGAATAAGTACGGAAATCCTCCAATTTCTCTTGCAATTTGTGGTTACGTGGGGGATCAAAAGAATGCCAGCTAACTTCTTTTACATGGAGAGGAGTGCCCCCAAACAAATGCTCAAGGTTTGTATGAATCAGGCAAACACATTTCACACAGATTCGGAAGGGGTCCGACCGATTTCCGCCACAACTGGTCTAGCCCTCCTTGCCCCTTTCTTCAGACAGTAAGAGTGAGAGATCTTGCTTCATTTCTCCATTCCCAGGCAGGTGAGAGGCTAACAGGGATCTCCTTTCAGCCGACTTAGTGCTCTCGAAGTGAATATTGTTAAGGCGGCACTTCTGGGCGCCTAGGAACTGGGTCGTTAAACTCAATTGAAAGCACTTCCTATGCATCGGAACTGGCTTTTTGTGCTCCCCAACACAATATTACTTGGGAGTAAATCCCATTCAGTACAGTCTAGAATTCGGACAGGCACGTCTGCATTTTTCTCCCGGAGTGCATGAAGTGCTTTTCTTCTCTTAAAGTGGGGAGAGGCTCACCAAGAGGCCAAATGGCTTCCCTTTACTATTGCCTCCAGCCCAAAAGTTAAACTCGATCAGTTGGAGAAAGGCCCAGCGACCCTCCTAAGCACATGAGTAAATTCCTCTTTCCAGCTACGTGGATTTAATATCAGGAGGATGAACTCCTGCCTATGAGCTTGAAATAGGTTGCAGTCCACGCAGTTCTAGGCAACCAGAAAGAAGGAAAGGGCTTAGACTAAGCAAATCAAGTTCTTGCAGGAACTGACCTAAATCTAATGTTGCAGCTAAGCAGCTCTCAGAGAGGGCATTTCTAGCCAATTATGTGGGGAAAGGCCACCTTTGATTTCGATCAGTGATGGTGGGGTGATGTTTTTAAGGCCTTTAAAGGTTGAGATAGTAAGTCCTTTCCTGCCTGCCGCCTGGCCTCCTTGCTGCTTGGCCCCATCATTCCAGATAAGTCACCTCAACTCTTGCATTTACCTCCTGCTTTTGAAACCTTCTAGCTTTTCTATCTTCCCTTCTCTACATCCCTAAATCTGGAAGCACAACCTCTCAGCAAGCACACGAAGCCATCAAAGGTAGTGGATTTCTTTCTCTCTCCTCTGACCCTGTTCTCTCGGCGTGGACTCATCATAACGGGCGGGGTGCGTGGGGTACGAATGATTCAGATCAAGTGAGACGCTTCGGGGTCCCAGCCGGCGCTTCAGGGAAGAGGGGGAGCTAGCGCGCATGGGTGGTTTCTCCTGAAATCGATGGGGCTTCAGAGCGGCCCCCTTTGAGCAACCCAGCCCATCATTCAGCCCGACCAGACCCCCCCCCAGCTTTCCTAGATGTAAATCCAATGGACTTGACTCTCAAGCAAGCGGGCCTGGGTTTTGTCTGGGCACCCCAAGTAGCAACGCTCCACCTTCCCTTAAAATATTGCCTCCGCACCCTTCTCCAATTCGGCTGGCCAAGACAACGAGGCCTCCCGAATCAAAGGTTTTATCCCAACCACCTGCCTTACATCGGAGGACAAGAGGGAGATATTTCGGAAATCCCAAACGCCTTTCGAAATGGTCAAGAAACATTCCAGGCACGTTGGTTCCTTAATCCCAATCAACGTTTCAAAACTGTATTTTCAAGTAAAAACACGTTTAGAATTCACCTCTTCTTAATTCACGCTTGACTAACCAGCCCCGGGCCAAGCCGAAACTTTTGAATGCGCCGAAGGTGACGCAGGACCCCGCTTCGTCCGGGCAAAGAAAGGCCCTTTCAGCGCATTAAGCAGCTCCTGAGGACTCGGAGGGAGGAGCCGTAAACTGATTAAGGAAGGAGTTCGTTAGTTTGCTTTGGGAGGCTCGTATCGCTGTCATGTTTGCCTTTAAAGCTGCAGGCCGAGAACAACAAAACAAAAAGGCCCACCCTCAACCCCACCGTAAACTGTGATTTGGAGTTCACCTAAGCAAAGCACCGCACCACCGAAAAGCATAATTGAACCGAGGGCGAGGGAAGGAAGGAAGAGGAAAGCAGCAAAGACGGGGAATCCTGTGGGAAGGCAGCCATCCACACGAGCCGGCCTTAAACTGCGGCTTCCCCACCGGTGGGATTCCAGCTCCCACCATCCCCGGCTGGGGGAGGGGAGGAGCGGCTACAACTGAGGAGGTAGCCCAGTCCCCTTGGAGGGCACGAAAGGTCAGGAGGTGCTCAAAAGAGGCAGCCAGACCCCCAGCGCGTGACCATGCCTTTGAATGGGGAGGGGAGCACGGCAACGATAGGGCCCTTCCTGCCCCAAATGCTCAGCAGCACCAGCCCAGGCCTCATCGGGCAGAAGCAAGCGCCTCTTCCTAACAAGGACCTTAATTTAGAGCGCCATCCCACAGAGGCTGACTCGGGAGCCATAGCCTTCCCCCTGGTAAGCCCTGGTATGACTTTAGGGAATTCCGACCTTCTTCGGAGGACTAGCCAGGTTAGTCTTTGGTAGGACCAACCACAAGGAGGACGCAGTGGCTGCGAGTGCGTTCATCCTCGGGTAGTAGGTAAGGTGCCGGAAGACCCTTCCTCCTTGTCCCTCTTGCTGCTGAACTCTGTGCACTTCCACCTCTCCTAGCAGTTCGAAAGGATAAACTCACGCCTGGAGGAGCGCTGCGGCTGTCTCCGGTCAGGAGCCGCTGGCAGAGGCTGGGAGTTCTGGGTCCGCCACTCGCCTGCGCCCAGCCAGCAAAGGGTTTGAGACCTTCCGGACCCACCCCTCCCTCATTTGGCCATACCTAGCTAAGCCCTGGCTAACGGACCCCCCCCCACCCAATTGTACCAAAGGCTTTCAAGTCATTACATTGGTGGGTTTTCCAGCCCGATCCTGAAATGCACCCATAGCGGGAAGTCATATCAATGGAGTTCAGTGGAGGTTTAGTTCCAGCGAACTGACCTTTGAGCGGGTAGCAACTTTTTGAAACCAACCCCGAAGACTTTGCAATCCACAGGAGTCCTACAGAGCTGAAAGGAAGCCTTAGAGCAAGCCGTTCAGCAACTAGGGCTGCAATCCTATATGCTTCTACCTGGGAGTCAGCCAGCCAATGGAGTTGACTTCTCTTACTTCTGAGTAGACACATGCAGTAGACATACGCGGCAAGGGGCCTTGTGGGCTAAGCCCCAAATGATCCTGTTCAACTGGCTTCTGAAGCGGGAAGCCCTATAGCTCATTAGGCACCTCTTTACTGGAAGAAGCTGGCAGGAGTACAGCTTTTTACCATGAAGCCCAGCTCCTCGGTGGCAGGAGGAGAAAGAACAGCGGGAGACGTTTACCAGCCATACAGAAAACACACCAACATCACTAAATAGATAAGAAAAATGGAATACTGTATTTGATTTTTTTTAAGAAAGTTTGTACATAGAGATAGACACGCAGTAAAGGAAACAGTGGCATACGCATCCTACGTGAATTTAAGAAGAGACCCCAACAGCTGCTATTTAAATACTCAGAATGCTTTTGCATAAGAAAACTACAGTGGAACCCGAAGCCTCGTTTCTTCTATCACTGAGGTCCCTTTTGAAAACCTAGTCTGTCACCTCTTGACAGCTACGTTTGTGCAAGGAACCCAAGTCAGGGAAAATGTTGTTTCTTTTCTTTTCTGTCTTTTTTTTAAGAAGGAAAAGAGAGGGAGGGGAAGGGCTAGGGCAAGACAGGGGACACAAGAAAGAGAAGAGCAAGTATCATATACAAGTATTTTCTACACATATATTACAAACTGGGAAAAATGACCTTATCATTAAGATATACATAATTCATATAAAATTTTGAAATAAAAATAAAAATCTGTTACAGTCATAACTATTCTTTTTCCACATTTATAACCAGTACCCACACAGGCAGTGACAGAAGTGTAGAAAAAAAGGTGCTTAGGAAGAAAATGATTGTCTGTTGAACAAAAGAATAACAATTTTAAAAAATAAAATAATAATGAAAAACAACGACGGAGGAGGAGAGAGGAAGAGGAGAAGGACAAACCAATTGCATCTACTTTTAACCATCACTTGAATTTGGAAAAAAAGATCAGCAGAGATAAAGGCTGATTAAAACCCAACAAAAAGGTGATAAACATTGGTTATTTCCCTCTTCAAAGAGTTCCTTTAAATTTTTGTAAAAGCGTTTCTCTCTCTTTTTGTACAAATTTGATACGCGATTTCCTTTCCCGCACCCTAGTCTTTATTATTATTTTGTTTATTTAGTATAGAGAATATTATATTTTCTCCAGATGCAAACTGAATCATTATCATGCAAAATGGGTGAAATGCAGTCCATGGGAAAGCGCAAACATTAAAGTAAAATTTATAAAAACTAAAAAGGAAAGCGCTCAAATGTGCTTTTGTCCTACAAAGAATACAAATGTCACCTTTCTTTCTTTCTTTCTTTCTTTCTTTCTTTCTTTCTTTCTTTTTCTTTCTTTTCCTTCCTTCCTTCCTTCCTTCCTTCCTTCCTTCCTTCCTTCCTTCCTTCCTTCCTTCCTTCCTTCCTTCCTTCCTTCCTTCCTTCCTTCCTTCTTTTCCTTTTCCTTTTCCAGTAATAATATTCATAATAGCACAGTATTATCATAATTATTATTTTCCCCGCTGCAGCATCAGAAATTCACGATGTTAATGTTGTTTTGTTCCTTTACTGAGTGGATTGTTTGTTTTATTTCTTTTGTTTGTTTAGTAAGGTTTGGTTTTATTTATTCTTAAATTCTTTTAAGTGTCTGCTTTTCTTTTTTCGGTTCTCTTTCTAGGGCTGTTCTGAGGTGGCTTTTTTTCTCAGGGAGCTGGGGCAGTTCATAGAGGGGCTGGGTGCGTGCTTGCTCGGGGTGGGATGGGGGCTTACTTTGCCTTTTTCTAGTTTTTGTTTTAATTATTTTTTTCTTAGCTTTTGTTCCTTTCCATTATCATACATCACATTCTGAGTCGCTGGAGGTTACCGAGAGGATGGATGTCCCCGTCTCGGCTCTTTCTGTCAAACTGGAGACGCTGGTGGTGGGGCTGGCCGCCGTGGACGGAGACTCCGCCGAACTGTGGGTCGGGCAGCCCGGTTCTGACAACGACCGCATGCCGCTCTGTCCGATCGCCTGGTGCTGGAGCCTACAGGACGCGGGGAGACAAACCAACAGGACAAATCCTCGCTCAGAAGCAGCGCCACAGAGAGAGAGGGAGAGAGGTCGAGAGGAGACGGCGCCCTCCAGGCTGGCTCTCGCGCCGCGCAAAGGCGCAGCACATCTCGGAGCCAGTGGAATCCCAAGGCCGAAGAGCTGGGATCCGGGGCCGGCCAAAGGCTTCTCCCCAGCCCGACCCCGCCGCCGTTTCTTTCGCCCAGCGGTCGCTCCCCAAGCAGGCAGCTTAGCCTGAACCCTCGCGTCCGCGCTGCCTCTCTCCTCTGCCCCCCGCCCCTCTTCTCCGGTCGGACTTCTTCCCTCCTCCGCGGCGTCCTTAGCTCGCAAAAACCTGGGCCGCTGTCTGCCGGCCTTGCCACTTCGGCTTCGAGCCGGAGTCGCCTGCCCGCCCCCAGCCCGCCCTCTCCCAAAAGGGTTCAAATCGGAGGAGAGAAAACGCAAGCAAAGATCCCTCGTCGGTGACTTCGGGAGCACCTCTGTGCGTGTACACTGAAGTGGGAGCACACGTACGCACACGGCGGGACAGGGAATTTGAATTGGAGTCTAATGACACGTACCCACGCACAGCCCTCTTTGCCAGTCACTCAGGTAGGGTTCAAAATGCTGGTTTATTTGGAGATCGCGTCTCCTCTCCTCGGTCTCCGCCGCCCGGTTTCAGGCGAGCAGAGCGGGAGATCGTGGGCCTGCTTATAACCTCGCTCCTAAGTTCCTGCTCCTCGCACGTACCCTTCCACCACCGGGGACAACCCAGTTTCGCACCACAACAGGCGACTCACAAAGGACGGATGGTCGGCGGCGAGGGAGAAGCTCACTCCCCCTCCCCCGGGCTTCCCTGGAACGCCACCCAGAAAGAAAACCGTAATGGGCGCAACGTAAACAAACAGCAAAACAAAGTGACGGGCCTGGCTGTGGGGGAGGGGGAGGTAACATCTGCGAAGTACTGGGCGCGTTCAGTCTCCGCACATCCGGAGAGAAGAGACCCCCGCCGGTCCTCCCAGTCTATTTTCTGGACGGTTGAGAGGACGGTTGAATGGCTCCGACCGCGTTTGGGAACCCCACACCGCCAGACAAAGGAAGCTCGGCTGCCACTGCTGACGAGAGCCGGCGCTGAAGAGGGATTCCAACCCATCGAAACTATCCGGAGGCTGGAAGAGGATTCGCAACGCGACCCTACCCGCGACTGGATGTAAACTGCCTTGAGCCATTCGAAGATTTGGGGTGGGGGTGGGGACGGGGGTGGATTGTACCCTCCGGAGAGAGGCAGAGTATATCCAATTTAGCAAAGTGGAAGATGAGTGGCAAAATAAAATAATGAAAATAACAACGCCCGTGTTGAACCTTCAAATCCTTTTTAAGAAGGATATCAGGATATTTTTAATTCTTTTCTCATCCGGCAGTGATCTGCTTTTAAAAATAGATCGCCTTGTCATTTCCAGTATATTGCGTTTACTGCTGCTGCTGCTGCTGCTGCTGCTGCTACTATTCGGTCACTTATTTTTCTCTTCCACCGTTACATGTCTTTTACATTATATTCAATCTCGACCAGTCAACCCAAACATTTACAACTGTCATGCTTTACTGGTGTGACATTATATACCTTCTCTCACGGATACAACTGAAAAATAGTTTTACAGCAGTATTTCGCTTTCTTTGTTTCTTTCCCTGCCCCAGAATTTGGAATAAACTTCAATAATGTAAACAAAACATGGAATTGGAAAAATCAACTTGGAAAAAAGATGGAAGGATTCCCCCCCCCCCACACACACACACATTATTTCATGCAATTGCTACCTAATTGAATGCAGTGTTAAAACTATCTAAGCCTCCTTGATCAATAACCAGCAAAAAAGCTTGCACCCTGTAGTAGCATAATAAAGTTCTGACGTCCACTTGCCTGCAATGCCACCCAAATATTTATTTACACACTCATAAACACGCTTCAGTCAAGCTTTCTGGACTAAAACAACCAGCGTGTGTGTGGGGAGGAAAACAACTTTGAAAACTATTTAAAATGCTTTCCCTTTTATTTTATTTTATTTATTTTATTATTATTTTGTTTTATTTATTTGTGCACGCCTCTCTTCTCCTCTCTGGTCCCTCTCTTTTTTGTTTTTGGTGGCATTAATGAGAACAAAAAAGGATCTGCGGTTCCGGGACCTTGCTCTGAGACGCCCCACCACCGCGCGGAAAACTGGCCCGGCAGGGAGAGAACGGGAAAAGTCCCAGCCTCCGAGGGCCCGGCCCAAATAAATCAAGGCAGGCGCTTTCCCGCTGCCTGCAGCTGGGGCCCTTGGAGGTGGGCTGTTGTTTGGCTGTTTTTTTCGCGAAGGCCGTTTGCCAACCCGCGACAAAAGAGAGAAATGTGCCTCAGTCACTGGCGAGGAAAATCCAAATGAAATGAAAACAAGGGCCCGTTCCCTTGCACCTCGCAGACCGCGCCGGGGAGCGGGAGGCTTCCCTCAAGCCCTTGGCTTTGACGACTCTGGGTCCCTAGTTAAAACTGGAGGCGAGAACTGCGGACCCGCGGGCAGGCAAGAAGACGCGCGCGCTCACACACACATCCAGAAGATGCGAATCGGGGAGAAAGAGCGTCCTGCTGGATTGAAAGCAAGGGAAGAGCAGTCTCAAGGAAGACCACCGAACTTTGGAAGCGGCTCCGAGCGGAACCCCTTTAGGCCTAGAACTGAACCTGGCCTTGGACTGCCAGCCCAGTCGCTGTCTGGCGGCTGGCGGGAAAGAGGAGGTGAACCAACAAGGTCTGCCCGGCCAGGATGCCCAGAGAGCCGTCAAAGGACGCGCTTCAGGCCTGATTGCGCCGCGCCGGTTTCAGAGTTGAAGTAGCAACCGGCCTTCTCCCCCAGGAGGTCGGGGGATGCTGGGCTTCCTTCTGCGGCCTCCCCCGAGCCTCGCCAGTTTCTTAAGAGGGAAAGGGCGGCCGCTTCCGAAGGGAGGCTCTCCCAAGGGACCTTCTCCGGCCAGAAACAATGGGGGGAGGGGTGCAAGGGGTGTGCGCGCGCGGGTCGGGGTGCGCGTTCGCTTTCCTCCCCCAGCGAGCTCGGGCCGCCTCACTGACCTGTTCTTGGCGGCCGCCGCCCGGTCTCTCTGCCGCCGGTTCTTGAACCAGTTGCCGACCTGCGTGGGCGTCAGGCCGGTGGCCTGGGCCAGTTCCCTTTTCTTGCTGGGGTTGGGGTAGGGGTCCTGGAGGTACCATTCCCGCAGGAGGCTGCGAGTCCGTTCCTTGAAGCAGTGGGTCTTCTGCTCGCCGTCCCAGATGGTTCGCGGCAGGGGAAACTTCTTGCGGACGCGGTACTTGTCGACCGGCCCCAAGGGGCGTCCGCGCAGCTTCTCGGCTTCCTGGTAGTGAGCCTCCAACCACATGGCCTGCAGCTTGCCGTGCGACTCCTTGGTGAACTTGTGGTTCTCCAGGATGTGGTAAAGGTCTCGGAAGTTGCCCGTGTGGAAGGCCACCACCGCCCGGGCCCGCAGGATGGACTCGTGCTTGTTGATGGCTTCACATGCTCCAGGCGCTACCGGCAAGGACCACAAGAACCGGCCCAGCCTCTCGATGTCCCCCGTCTCCTCCAGCGTCTCGCAGACACTGGCCACTTGCTCCGGGGAGAAGTTGAGCGTGGGCAGCTGGAACATGGACGGCTCTTCCGGGGCTCCCCGCGAGGCGCCTCCTCCTCCTCCCCCGCCGCCGCCGCCGCCGCCGCCACCGGCCGCTCCGGCGCTGCACCCGGTGGCGGCACCGCTGCTGCCGCCGCCGCCGCCGCCAGCTCCGGAACTGCTGCTGCCACCAGTGGCTAGAAGAAGCGAGCGGTGATGGTGGTGCGGCTCGCTGGGGAAGTTTGGCAGAAAGAAATGGGTGGGATAAAGCTCTAAAGGGGATCGGAACACCATGGGACCCAGCCTGGCGGACGGGGGAGGGGCTCGAAAGACAGAGACCGAGCGAGACGGAGGGGGAAGGAAGGAAGGAAGAAGAGAAGGACGGAAGGAAGGAATCGGGATCAAGGCGAAAAGAAAGGAAGGCAGGAGGCAGACGAAGGAGATGAAAAAGAGGAGAAAGAGGGGAGGGAAAGGGGGCTCACGCACCCCACGCGCATCCACACCCGCATAGAGACCCTCATCCGAACCCACACATGCACACACACACACACACACACACTCCCCCCGCGCACACACACTCACTCCCACCCACCACCTTTCACACGCACGCAGGACACTCGCATTCGCACACCCTCAACCACGTACAGGCGGGCATCTGCGCGCCGGCTTGCTCGCCTAGACACGCACAGACACACGCACTACACACGCGCACGCACACACCTCCAGACCCAGAGCGGCTGCCGCCGCCGCCGCGGCGAAAACAGATTCAGTGATTCGGCCGCGATCGTCCTAATGACAACAGCCTCATAATATCTCTCCTAAATCCACCGTGAGTGTAGCGCCGAAGCATTTTGTTTCGCTTTTCTATTGGCCTGGCGGGTGTCGTTGTGGCGTCACCATGGCAGCGCCCTGCCAATCACTGTCAGCCTTGCCAATCATCGGGGACTACGTAAGAAAAAGGGCTCTTACCGCTGCGCCCAAAGGCGAGGAGGAGGGGAGTCGGAAAGCAGAGGGAGGGACGGAGGAGGAGGAGGAAGAGGAGGAGGAAGGCGAAGGGAGGAAAGCTTGGGTGCACTGGTGTGTTAATCTTGGCAAGTCCTAATCTGAGCACTTCCACTTCTCTCGACTCGTCTCCCCCTTTCCGCCGGCACTTCCCCCCGCTCGTCTCCCCCACTTCCCTAAGTAAATAAGACAATCAAATGTACGCGGGCAGCCGCTGCTGCTCCTCCGACAGGGGACCCAGGATCAGACTCCGAAACTGGCCGTCGCTTTAAGGGGAGCCCCTTCCCCTCTTTTGGAAGAGAGGGGAAAGGGAGGAAAAGGGGGGGGGGGAAAGTAGAAGGAGACGATCGGGGCCAAGTGGGGATGAAAGGACTCCGGAGGGAAACGATTTGCACATGATTTGCACGTAGTTGCCCTTCATTCTGCCCATCTGAGCACTAATAGCGCCGGGGAAGAAAACCTGGATGAGATCATTAGGCCCGTCCTCAGGCCGCTGACCCCGCCGGGAGCAAACCAGGCTGGGGGGGGGGGGGGCTGGGGGGGGGAGCGAGGCTAGAGAGAGAAGAGCGGGAGCTTCCTATCTTTTCTTTCCCTCCTTCGCTCCCCCCTCCGCTGGGATTTGCAGAGGCAACTTCCAAGAGAAACTTTGCCCCAAGTCTGGACTCTCGGGCGCCCGGAGCAGAAAGCGCTCCTCTCCGGCGAGCTGTCTTGGAAGTCCCGGGGTGAAAGCGACGAGGAAGGGAGGTCCCGATTCCTGGAGGTCGGGCAGGACAGGGTTCCTCCAGAGGAGGCTCGTGGGCGAGGCCCCCTCCCCTTGCATTAGGCAGAACTTGACTGAATCCTTGCCCAAATTGGCCTCCAGAAGCGCCGAGCACCTGCACCGTCGGGTCAGATTCAATTTGGAATTGGTCGTATCTCTGAGGAACGAGAAATACTCTTCAATAAAGCATAAGGTGGGGGGGGGGGAGTTGCTGGACGGCATCTTCGAATTCTAGCTGTTTATTTCCCTGCAGCTTATTTTTCATTCCTTTCTAGCTCTGCTCTCTCATACTCGGCTCTCTCTTGCCTGTTTTGTAAACTCGCTGGATATTGCCTAGGCATTAGAAACCCGTACGATCAATCGTGCATCCCAACTATTACTTTGGGATCTGTGCTCCCTTTTGTTCCCAGCATTGTTAAAAAACCAGAAGAGCAGTAAAAATGCTTCGTAAAAACAAAATTAGAAAAAAACTCATATTTATCAGTGCCTATTGTATTTGCGTGTGTGTCCGCAAGCGTGTGTAAAAAATGTATAGGTGAAACCAAATTGCTGAACTCTGGCAATTCCCAGCCGCTAAGCCGGCCTTCGTGTCGTCCGCCTCCATTTATTCTTAGGTGCGTTGCTTTTAAGGCGATTTTAAATGGCATCTTGAGCTGGTAACTCCTTTGTTTCGTTTCTGCAGCGATGGAAGTGTGATTTACAGAGATTTGTACGGGTCATGGATGTCTTTCCATCCTTACTGTGTATATTTAGACAGGACTTTGGTTGGTGTTAAAAAGTGTATATTTTGAATGGGTTCACACACAGTAGCAAACAATAAGGACATTGTCCAGGCATGTAGAACGCGTATTGAAACGCAGCATCCAGACTTCGCCTAATCTGCCCTCAATAAAGCTGAAATAATTATCCTAAGCCGCCTTTCTAGAAGTAGAAAATCATTGAGGAATTCAAAACTTGAAAAAAAGAAAAACAACAACAACAACTTTGCTCTGCATTCCGATGCAGATCTAGAAGGGCGACGGGGAAGAGGAGAAGGGGGCGGTGAGACCCGCAGTCCAAACTCCTTGCAGTCATCAATAGAGGGGGAGGGAAAAGGTGGGGGCAGTTATGTACAATTAAAATGGGAAAACCTCGCGTGACTTGGCCTGTTCGAAAGATACATATTCATCATAATTCGGAATGCTGCCACGAGAGAAAGAGAGAGAGAGAGAGAGAGAGAGAGAGAGAGAGAGAGAAAAGGGGAGGTGGGAGCTTTAGCCGGACAGCCAAACGGGCTGGGATCTTTTCACCGAGCAGCCTCTCTGAAATAAATGCCAAGTGGCAGATGAATAAGTCCGGTTGGAAGAGCTACTGGACTGGAAGATCCTGCTGACTGGATTAGGCGTTCATCACTCTTCCACCAACCTGTCAACAGGGGTTCATATTCCTAAGGAAAACAGCTCTTAAGTTTTAGTGATGTACTTTAACACTTCTGTTAACCAGCTAGTCTGACGGCGGGTTGGGAAGAGGCGGGTGGCGGTTGATATCGTCTCACCCAGCCCTCTTGTCCCTGTCCCGGTATCAGGTTTCCATTTAACGCAGAACAGAGAGATTTTGTCGAGTTATGAAAAGCGGGGATTGTCCACCGCCGTGTTTAGCCAAAGGTTGAGAACCCGGAGCAAAGCCTCGCCAACTTTCTCTTTTGCCGGGGGCAAAAGGGCTGAACAATACAGGGGCCCCGGGGAAAGAGGACACCTGCCTCGGTCGGTACCTTAATATTTCACTCGGCTTATCTGAAGGATGCATGTGTGTGGCTGTGTGTGTGTTCATACACACCTTGCCAGTTACAAGAACCTCCTGGGAAAAAGCCAGTCTCCAGGCGTTCCTGCTCTCTCCTCAAGAGTCCCCGGGCGTTGTGGATCCTCCAGCCACGTCCATAGGAACCGTACAACGCCCTGATCCCGGCTCAGTTCTGAATTGTTTCGAAATCCAGGGATCTCTATCTTTCCTTCCATCTAAAGGGGGGGGGGGCTGGGATTCCAGGCCCTGGGATCCCCGCGGGGTTTGCTGGATTGTAAGCCCTTTTTCAACAGCGTCCGTGTGGGCTTGTCTTGGGCTTCAGAGGACAGGGGGATCCAAATGTTGTACCCACATACCAACAAAGTAGAAGTCGGAAGCGTTTCAAATACACCAACAAGCGATAGGCGCCAAAGTTGGGTTTGTTACTTCTTTTCTGCAGCGGCATCCCCACGCTCCCCTGGTACAGGGGCGTTTTCCCTTGCTCAAAAGATGCTGCCGAGTCTGGCTTTTCTGTCTCCCCCACCCGTCCCACGAAGTAGCTTGGGCCCCCCACGGCCCAGCCTGATCTCAGTTAATGAGTTGGCAGCACCAGGCTTGCTTCGCGCCGCCACAGCCTGACCAGAGGGTTCTCCGAGCTTAAAACTTAAACTCCGAGCTTAAAACGGGTTACAAGCGTCCATTTTTAACTCAGCCGCTCATCCCCGAAGCCCCGCACCTTTTTTCAGCTTGGTCTCTTGACCCTGCCGTCTCCCAAACGGCCGCCGGGTGATTTCGGACACATTTCTGGGATGCCGGGCCTCTGTGGCGCTGTCCGGGAGAAGCCGAAGACAACCTTTAGGCATGGTTGTGTCGAGAAGGACGGTTGGGCAGGAAAGTTGGGGGTTGCCTGACGGTGCGGCGATGCTCTCCATCTCCCCTCTAAGCCTGTTAGGGACACATTCTCATGTCCTTAAAGTACAAGCAGATAATTGTTGGCGCTCCATCTTTGTGCGAAGGAGGCCAGGGTGTAAATGCCTTTTAATGACTGCAGCTGCTGGCTGAAAACTGTCAATGGAATTGGCTAATGCAGAGCCCCCGGAAAGGGGGAAAAAAAGAGGGGGAAAACGCTTTTGGGAGCGAGCTGCTGAGCCTGAGCGCCGCTGGAACCGAAAGGGAGCTGGAGAGGGCGAGGAAGACACTGACTGACGACAGACAGGAGGAGGAGGAGAGGACGAAGAAGAAGAAGAAGAAGAAGAAGAAGAAGAAGAAGAAGAAGAAGAAGAAGAAGAAGAAGAGGAGAAAGATGGAGGAGGATGTGTGTGTGTGAGAGAGAGAGAGAGAGAGGAAGAGTCGCAGCAAGAGAGCCGCTGGCCATCCACGTCTATCCCAGAGTCACCGAAACCTGCCTTTTGCCCTCGAAATTCTCTTCCGGATTCTGTAAGTCCTTCCAAACCCCGACCCCCAATTGCACACATTCATATCCCCTAGGAAATATGTTTGGTGTTTGTCGAGGACTCTAATTCTTCGTATATCCCCATCTTTTAAGACCTGCCGGCTTAACGGTTCCAAGAAAACCTGGGGAAAACTGATCCGTAATCTGCCTCCTTTCCCGAAAAGCAGGGGAGAGGAAGGAAGGGGAGGCGAGGGGTCGGGGGCCCAAAGCCCCTGTGCGCGCCCAGGCTGCCTTCTCCCGACAGGCGGGGCTGTTTCCGCGGGGCCCTCCATTTCGCCGGCTGGCGTCTGGCACCCCGATCTCCAGGCGGAAGTTAATGCCCAGGAAGATCCAGGGGGCGCCTTCCGACCAGAAGGCGCCTCTGCCGGAATGGGGGAGCGCGCTGGCCCCGGTCCCTCTGCCGCTGCGTTTCGAGCAACAGGACGTTTGCTCTCTGCGGCGCTGAAGTTCACCGAGAAAGGATTCGGGGAATGGCGGTGGCCGCGGGACGGCTGGGCTGGGTTGGGCTGGGCTGGGCTGGCGTTCATTCCCAAACGAGCAGCTCTTGAGGGAAGCTAATGTGGGGCTGAGGTCTAGGTAAAGGCGCCCCACCGTCGGTTGGAGGCGACAGTCTTAAGCCACACCAATTATGGTGCACTAACAAATCAGGGCACCGGATTCTTTGGCTTTGGAGGGACTCGGGCGCGGCGATCCCTGGGGACTTTTATTCCGAAGGCAGACTCTCCCAACCGCACCGTCTTCGGGTCGAACGAAATGTAGGAAAGGAGGGGTGGAGGGGAAAGAGAGAGAGAGAGAGACGTGCTTTCTTTTCTACTGTTCAGTCGATACTTCTATCTTCCAATCCCCTTCCTTCTTTTAATCCTGATTCTGTCCAAAAAAACCCCTAGCTGGTGGGTCGGAGTTAGATTCGTCTCTCTTTCCTCTCCTTTTAGCAATAATATTGTTCAGATTGGTTCAGTCAAATCCGGGGCTTCCTCAGGGGAATTTTAAATGAGCTGGAGGAGAGAGATCGGGAAGGGAAACTGGGGGGGGGGGGGGGGGGGGAGGGAGAGAGAGAGGGTCCAAAGGAAAGAGCACTTCCATCAGTCTTTTTTATGCACGTAACTGTAGAAGCATCTCTTTTTATTTTAGTAGTTTAAATGAGTTATTTAGGAAGCAATGACCACGCATATTTGCAGCCTTTAAAATACATATTTCCCCGCATTAAAAAAAAAATTGATTTCCAAAATCTTGGACGCCTTCCTAAGTCTGACCCATTCGGCTGATGAAATTCAAGCCACTTGACATGAAGAGCTATAAACCGAAGGCAAATGACTCTGAGGAGTAGGGTGGGGAGTAGGGAAGAAAGGGAATAAACTGCACTGTCAGAAAGCCACCTCCAAAGGTTTATGGCAAAACCTCGCTATATATTTCTTCCCTTTTCTATGTAAAGGTATTTAGACTAAAAAATATAGTGTCTTCGACAAGAGGAGTGGGAAAATGTTTTTAAAAATGAAATAAAATTTGTTCTAGTGATAGGGGCAAGGCATTCTGCAAGCAGAAAAGTCCTTGTTCGTTGGATAAGAATGAAGAGTTGATTCTCTCTCCCAAATCTGCTGCCAAAGTTTCTGGGGATGATGTGGGCTGTAGTCCAACACATTTGTAGGGCACCAGGTCGGATAGCAGATTCTGGACTGTGGTTTTCTGTAAAATAAATTCCAATGCTGTTTGAAGGACAACCCATTCGGGATAGTGGAACTCGGCTTCTTAGCAGATGTATTCGGTTGCCTGGTGTTCTAACATTTTCCCGACTTTTCTCATTGGAAGGCTGTTACTTTTTTTTCTTTTCAGTCTGCCATTCTGGAAAACAAATGAATGTTCCTGGACACATATTTGAGGTTGTATCTCAAAGTATTGTCATCCTCCATCACCATTAACGATAATGATTGAAAAATAAATCTCGACTGACTTCAGACAGGCCACTGTGGACAGGGCTCTCTGATTCTAAGTAGGCAGACAGGCTCACTGAGGCTACTCCACTGTAAACTGGAGGAGGTTGCAGTTTACAACTGTTGGATATTGGTTTCATTGCGTTCACTGGTGCTTATTCCCACAAAGTACAGCTAAAATGGCACGGGTGTATGTGCACTTAATGGCCTTAACATAGAGGCCAGGGCCCGGTTATTTTCATAAAGCTAATGTGTGTCTATTCGGGAACAAGTGCCATGGACATTTGTGACATCCAGTGTCTAGTAAGTATAGCTGGAATTAGCTCCTCGTCCAAGCAAGATCCTGCTTGGACAAGGTTCTGATCAGGAGTTCAGACTTCCAACCCCACCCTAGCTCTGTTTACACTGAAGTAAGCCCCATTCAGTCCAATTATTTCCTAATATTCCCATTTAGGATTACAGTCTTCACTTGGAAATCATTTCTCTGCAGTCTTTTGCACTGTTTAATGTGTTTTTAATCACATATATTATAAATGTTAAACCATAAGTACACTTCAGGTGAAAGATACATCGATGAAAATGTGCTTAAAGGCTGCTACTATTGAATATATACTGACAGTAAATCCTGCAGAATACAATGTGTATTCCTTGAGTAATATAGAAAGAGAACGCTTCAAGGGAAACCTTTAATCTAATGCAGAAACTGTAATTTACCTATGTAAATTCTGAAGCAAAGATACAGTCAGGTCGGTGAGGGCACAGTCAGTCAGTCAGTCAGTCAGTCAGTCAGTCAGTCAGTCTCTTGCACTGAGAATGCTTCAGAGTTCTCCACTCTCTGTTTCTTTTCATTCATTCATTCATTCATTCATTCATTCATTCATTCATTCATTCATTCATTCTTTTCCTCCCCAAAATTAAGATGTTGCTCCTCTTTTCAGTCAGATAGAACAATCACAGGCCAGGCTGAAGTGAATGACTGATGGAGCATTGACAGGGCAACTGTTCAGGCTTCTGGAAACTGTAGCCACGAGGCCCCAAGGGGCTTGGACAAGCATGAGTCCCCCCTCCATGTTCAGAAGAGTTTCTACCCAGTAAAGATGCCCTGAAGCCCAGCATGTTCAAAATTTGGGGGGGGGGGGGGGAGAGGCAGTCGGAAAGACCCAAGCTAAAGCTGGCAGAAAGAGACACAGCAAAAGTTCTGCTTTCTCTGAGTTTCAAAACAACCCTAACCTACCCCAACCAAGGATATGATTTTGCCCAACTTTTCTCCATGGATCCTCAAATTCATGTTGCCAAAGGGGAAGTGAAAATAAAATGAATAATTTTTCAGTGTCTGATAGTGAGAGGCACTCTGCTCAAGGCCCTGCCACTAAAAGAAAGCAGTTCCCCTTCCCTTCCAACCCATCCCTCCCATAGATGCTGTTCCTTGTGGCCTCAGTCCAAAGATATGAGAATCCTCTGAGTCCCTTCTCTTTAGTTCATCTCCTGACCTGAAAGGAAGGGCGACTTCATTTCATTCAACTCTGGTCTGATTTGGAAGCTGGAATAGAAGGAGACCTGCGAATATACATCTGGCTCCTTACAGCCACTCCGGTCTGCTGGTTCCCCCCTCCCCCAATCTAAGCAATCTTGAAAATGGGGCATTTCCTACATTACTTTTGTACTGCATCTCTGTGCAAGCTCTAATAAATGTATGGCTGTTTATTCCACAGTAAATCTAATTGTCCCATGGGAGTGGCCCTTAAGATGGGTGGCTGAGGCTAACTTTAACCCCATTAAAATCCGCAATTTATCATCACCATCATCTTCATTATATTTAGATCTCAGTCTCATAGGCTTCTCACCCCTTTTGATTCTCCCCCAAACCTTGTGAGGTAGGATTAGAAGAAAGAAGGTCTGAGCATGATGTTTGGACCAAAAAAAAAAAAAAAATGAAAATGAAAATAACACTTTTGAACCAAGTTTGGCTCCCACCACTTCTGGATGCCTCCAAATAATGTTCTTAGCACCAATACAAAAATGAAATTTTAATTCTCTTCTCTTGGGTGGGTTTTTCAGAACCTAAACTAGTCTGCAGTCCTGTGGTTTCCTGTTGGTCTCCCATCCAAGTATTAATCACATCAGAAGCTGCTTGGTGTTTTAAGATTCAGCAAGGCCTTATGTGCCCCTGGCCAGGTGACTCTGTCCCCAGTTTAACCTTCCCCTTCCCCATTAGTAGTGCAAGCAAAACATATCCGCATGACCTCAGGCACGAGTTGGTAGGTGGGTAGAATCTAGTTTATGGCATAGTCTGCTACGAGCCACTCGTGCCTGAGAAACTTAGCCAAGGAATAGCAACGCCGAAATGGCTCCCCAACGTGTGCATAAGCACGGAAAAAGAACCCTAGAACAAGTTAGGAGTGAGTAGGACCAGCTAATTTAATAGGACCTATTTCCGAGCAGGCGCCGGCGACACTGATTTTCGTTAGATGCGGGCCATTGCGCTTGTGAGAGAGGTCGAGGACTTCCGCCGTGACAGTCCAAAGAAAGGGGACGTGGCCCCTTTAAATCCGGGGGCTTCAGCAATCCTGGAAGGAACTTCGCGGCTGTTCAAGTCTCTGCAGGTGCGTTTGCTTCTCGCTCTCTTCGAGGGGCGGACGCGCCGTTCTTCTTCCCTGCGATCCAAATCGTGAGATTTCATTGCCATCAGACCTACTTTCTCCCCCATCCCGCTTGCCTCCTGCTTTATCCGTTCCCCCTCCTTCTGGGTCGGCACTTTAAAAACAATTAGCATTTTCCTATTCTGGAGGTAAATTATTCAAACAAATGTTTGCAGGGACCCCGAGGGCGAATTTGGCCACGGCGTAAGGTTTGATTAGCCTGATTTCCTCCTCCTCCTTTGCCCCTCCAATCCATACGCCTCCCCCAAAGCAACAAAAGGCTGGGAGTTTCGAAGAGGGCAGCGCCAATTAGACGCAAATCATTAGTGGCTTCGTCTTCAGAGCGCCCCAGTTGGATGAGGCTCGTCCCTCGGGCTCCATTGACGGCCCTGGGATTGCCAAAGCGCAAACAAGCAAACTCGTAGGATGTCAGTATCTGCGTTAGGGGCTTTTCCTGACCACAAAGGTCAGGAAAACAGCAAGCGGCGGCGTTGGGGAGCTCGAGCTAACGAATAGCGAGCCCCAAACGCAGATTATTACATTCGCTGGTCCTTCTCCATTATTTGCCTTCCTCTCTGTCTCCATATTGATTTCCATAGCCACGTTGCACGTCGTTGGGAGAAAAAGTTGCCGGCCTACAATTTACATTGGCCCGAAAGTTCCGTCCCTTGTCAATGAACGTGGACGTTCGCGAGGGCGGAAAGTACAGTTATTTAAAGGGCGTTCAGAGTCTCCAGCAAAGCTCCCTGCTTTTTGCCGGGAGAGAAAAAGGGCGAATCGAGCGAGGTGCTTGGGTTGTTTGTTCCTCGTTCTTTATTGGCTAAACCACACTTGGCTGGGTTCGCACAACCCGCTAACCAAAACTCGAGGAAGACTGCCTGTGTATCTGGGGGATGAGTATGCCTGGACGTTCCTGAACTAGTTCGCTTCTTTCCTCGTTTCTGTCTGTTGCTTCCACTCCTACAGATTTAAGCTGCGTCTCCCTGTTAGCAGTAGTTGCCAGCATTACACTGAGCGTGGCTTGTCTTAGGCACCGGCTGCCTTTCAGGTGTTTTCGACCACAGCTTCTCTCACCCCCTGAGAATGGTCCAGGCTTTCTGCAAGTGATGGAAATTATAATTCCAGAATTTGGAAATCGCCCGGTTGGGGGAGACTGCTCAAAGCCGAGTTTCTTAGTAAAAGCCAACAATCCTAGAAGGCTGCTGGAAGAACTAACCAAGCAGCAAAGAGAAAAATGGAAAGGAAGGCGGAATTTCGATCAGTGAAAATTTAAAAAACTACAGTGCTCCTAAAAGTGGAGAAGAAGTAATAGGAAGGGGGAGAAGAAGACAGAAAGAGCACCTATGACTATTTCAGAGAAAGTCCTCTTGCATAAGAAGAAATAGGCAAACTTAGAAAATGAAGAACTTTGAGGGCACTTCTAAATATAAACTATCCTGAAGCCAAACTTCTAAAGCTGGCCTGAAAATCTTACTTGGAAATAGATCATGTTGATTTCAGAGGCCATGACTACACCTGCATAGGAGAGCTTTCTTGGTATGGTCAGGAGAAATCTTCCAAAGGCAGGCTAGGTAAGATGCTCAACTTACCTTAGACCAGTAAGCTTAATAGGTAGATCTATATGCTTGCTGCCTGGATTCTATGCTGAGCCCACAACTAGCCCACCCTAACATGTAAATTGCCCTAAGAACACCAGAACCGTGTCATAATGATTTAGAGAAGTTGTCACTCCTACTCCCTTATCCTGTTTATTTTTATTAGCATGTCCCAGAAGTCCATATAAGAAGTACAAGTATTCTGCGCTAATCTTTCAAGCCAATTAAGAATGATATCCTAAATCATTCAGTAGAGAGGAATGTCCGCTGAGCATGATGGGACTTGTTTCTAAGTCAATATAAGTAGAATTGCACTGTAAGCCTTGTTGTTCTAGATAAAGAGCCCCCCCCCCCCATGCAGCCCATTTTAGATGAAATTCTGTGAGTAATGCTTGGAACCCCAGCATTTTAGGGACTGTTCTGTGATCAAGTCCCTCTGCCAACTAAAGGGGAGTGTTCTGAAATCAACAGCAGATTGAAAATGTTTCTGTGCTCACTGCTTCTGAGTTGAATTCCCAAGATCTTTAACAGAGTATTTTTAAATGGTGAAGTGATTTTAATTGTATGCTTACAAAGTGAGTGCTTTTAAACTGCATTGATTTCAAAAGGAAATATCTGATAGTGCAGTTCTTTAACTGAAGCCAGTGGGAGGAGAATCAAGATACCCTTCAGCTGTCTGTTCCCTTTGCAGAATTCTGCAAAAACCTTCTCATTCCTAGCCAGTCTCAAAATCTGTAAAATGACAATGGAGAATCGAGTCACACCAAATCAACTATTTATAATTAATTCCCCCACCCCCAGAACTGTCAAATATTCCCTAAGAATGGCTCAAGTGTAACAGTTCATACATAACAAAGGGGCAACTTTGATCATGTGAGTCTCCTTTCACTTGACACACACAAACACATACAGAGAGTTTAGAGAACCAATCCTGGATTACCGAGAATCCAAGTCATATCTTTACTCAGGACTAAACAAATATTTTACCAAATCTCTGGCTGCTTCAAATAAAGAGCCCTGGGAATAAAACCAGAGGCCTAAGCAAGCTACCCAGCATTCAGTTCCAAGTTAATCAATGGAGGGAATTTAATGAAGAGTCTGTGTATTGAAAATAGGAGGAGACTTTAAGTGGAGGTGTTTTTGATAATATTGTTAAGGCAGGGTCCTTTGTGTGCTGGTGCACCAGTGTTTATGCATTAAGTACAACTGGGTTAATAATTAAGATTGTTTCATAGGATTATATTTACTCACAGAGAGGAAAAGAGCAAAGAGGTGTGTGTGTGTATGTAGATAGGTAAACAGATTTATTGAGGATATGTGTCAGTACATAAGCACGCCTTCTAACACTAATGCTCCAGCGAAATAGCAGGATTTAAACTAATTTAAGACCCCATCGATTTTTGATTTTTGTGAGATTTGCTTCCAAGAAATATCTGAGGAGTCATTTGACTGCATGTAGCTCTGGTAGTGATGATAATGACACAACAGTGCCTGGACTGGGGTGGGAAATGGAGGTTCCCACTGATCATAACATCCTAAATAATCAGGCCCACATTCACATATAATGGGGTTTTTATTTGAGATGACATTTCTGCATTCAAAAATCATTGTCATTTGTCCAACACTTACTTTCTTTCTTCCTTTCTTCCTTTCTTCCTTTCTTCCTTCCTTTCTTTCTTCCTTTCTTTCTTCCTTTCTTTCTTCCTTTCTTTCTTCCTTTCTTCCTTCTTCTTCCTTTCTTCCTTTCTTCCTTTCTTCCTTTCTTCTTTCTTTCTTTCTTTCTTTCTTTCTTTCTTTCTTTCTTTCTTTCTTTCTTTCTTTCTTTCTTTCTTTCTTTCTTTCTTCCTCTCTCTCTCTCTCTCTCTCTCCCCCCTTCCCTTCCCTTCCAGCAAGCTTTTTAAAAGATCCACATACATGTGATCTCCAAACAGAAAAATAAAGTTTGCAGATAATGTTGAATCTATTGAATGTAGGGAAGAAAGGAAAGAAGAAAAAAAATAAGGTGGGGGGATCTGCAGAAAATATATAAGGAAAAAATGAGTTTAAGGAAGAAAAAATTGGTAAAAGCCGGGCATTTCCAAGGTTAGCGCTAGATGCCCATCGGAAGATTCCTCTTTTAGCTCCAGCGGGGCAGGAGGTGCCCTTTCGAAGACTCGTCCCCTCACCATTACAGGCAGAAGAACCTCCGTGGGGGATTACAATGGGCGAAGAATTAACCCACCCAGGTAGCTCTCCGGAACAACAGTACCGGCGGAGCTTTATTTATTTATCGTTAAGCCTTGGTTGCAAATCCCTGGAAAAAAGTCGTTTAGGAATGCCTGGGCCCAAGAGAGGGTTTTGCCGCCTTTGGGACGCGAAGGGTTCAGTGTGTTGCGCGCCAGACTTTTAAGGCAAGCGTCAGGGACGAACAACGGAGGGGGTGAAAAAAAGGCCGGCCGGGCGAGGGGTGCTCTTGACTTCTTCGCAGTTTCCGGGGAAAGAGCCGAACAGCGGCATGGGTGGGGGGGCTCCCTCGGCAGAGTGGACAAAGCTGGGGAACAAAACCCAGCCCCTCCCCCCCTAAAAATAATCCAGAAGAGGAGAAGGGAAAAGTTGTGCCGAGCACGTGCAGTTCCCCTCAGCGGCGTTTGACTGAGCACCAAACGAACCCGGGGGGAGGGGGGGGGGACAGAACCCATCTTTCAGGGCAAAAATCCTCCCTCTCCTTTTCCTAGCTCCAGCATCTCAGAGAACGACAGAGACTGGGTCTTTCCTAAGCCGTCTGCATTTTAGGAAAAGATCCTCGGCCCGAAAATCTCCGCCTGCCTGCCTTTTCTTTCGCGCACGCCTTCCCGCCGCCCCGGGCTCAGGAGACCATTTGTGCGCGAGGAGGGTGGGTGGGTCTGTCCGCGGATGGCGGTGCCCCTCGCTTGGCACCTAGCAATGGCCCCTTCAAACGAGGGCAGGCATCCAGGCAAGTAGCAGTGGCAGGTGCCGGCTGCTTACTCTAGAGGAAGCCCTGCTGAGACTTGGCCTTGCTCGGGGCCGAGCGCCTTCCTAAGTTCCCTTGAGAGGGATCCTTTGAGAAGACGTCCTTAGATTGGCTCTGCGGCTGCAAGACCAATTAAGTGCCCTGGATTCGATCCTACTAGAGCGCGGTCTTGCGTGAGAGGGAGGCCATTCGAGGCATCCCAGGAGGCGATCGGGCCCGACCGCAGCTTTGCTGGCGCTGTTCCTCCCACGGCTGAACTTTCAGCTTGCGCGGAACTTTCTGGCCTAGACCCCAGGGTGTCTTGAAAGGGCTTGACTTTCTTTACTTACAAGTCTCCATTAATTTTCGGAGAGACTTTTCACTCCCCAGCACATGGGATCAAGCTGCAAAACTGTGAAAATAAATGGGAGGCAAAATTGGCATAGCAGATTCACCACAGCAAACGCGCACCTTTCTGCCAAGGTTATAGCGGACTTTGAAAATTCCTGCAATACGCTTCAAGTCTCAGTAGAGAGACAGACGGGCGGGGGGGGGGGGGGAGAAGAGGAAGGGGTTGTACCGTTTACATTATCACTCAGCACATTATTATCTATAACTGAGAAGCAGACGTGTTGAAAGGTAGAGTGTAAGCACTTCCATCGAGTTTAATGAGGCTACTCTGGGATAAATAAGTTGTGGACTGAATATACAGCCTGGACCTATCAGCCCAGCTACAAGCACATTTATTTCGATGAGGGAGTTTTGTTTTGTTTTTTTTAAAAAAAAACCAGCTAAAACAAAGGAAAAAAAGGAACAATTTAAAAAAGTGCTTAACTTTGTTGAGTGGAGGAAATTGCTAAGCATTACCGTTCAAATAAAAAAAAAAAGATCCCTATCTTCCCTTTGTTATACTTGTGACGATTAATTCTGGCATTTATCTGGCTGTTCAGTGAGATAATTTTTTGTCTTTTATCTCTGTTACGGTATATAAATAAAATATAGAGGGTTACTTAAAGCAATTACCCGCAGGATCCTGCAGAAATTTAATACCCACAAATTCATTTGGAGCAACAGGCACAGTCCTAGATACAATTCTGAGAAGCAAATCCCTCTAGGTTCAGTGGGGTTTACTCCCACATAAGGGTATTTAAAATTGCAGCTGTAGTAAGGGTTTGTCCATGTGGGAAAGACATAGATAGACTGGGCGTATTTTTTCAAGCATACTCAGTTTTATATATTATATAATACGCGTTGGTTGCACTTAGGATATGGAATGTATTGTTTTTGCTTGATTTCGTACATGGGAAGAAGTTGACATAATGTTTGGTTTCATACGAGAAGAGATATGAGAGAATTGATCTGGGGCATAAACAGTGCCTTGTGCTCTTCAGTCGAATAGGGCAACGATCCTCAAGGAGCCCAAGTCTTGCCCGCCCTAAGCAGACCTCCAGCCACTAAGAGACTGCATGCTGTAGTGAATCCCCCAGATCAGGAGGAAGGACCTGTAATCTCGGCCCCAGAGTTTACAGTGAGGATTGAACGCGTCAAACGGGAAGCAAACAGACCAGAACCAGGTGAGGAGGCAGGAGGCAAAGGCGCATATGAGGGAGCAGGCCTGTATTGCAGTTAACAATAGCATTTGGATTTCTTTGCAGGGGGGCAGGAGTACTCGGGCTGGGGAGGAATGGGGTTAGAAAGGAATTTGAGGGAGGGCCAAGACTGCTCCAGGAAAACTGCCTGGATGTGTCCTTGAAGTTAAGAAGAGCCGAGTCGACTGGAAGGCAACTTTCTTTTGACCTCTGGGACTCTGGAGCTCCAACTGACGAGACGCTTTTCTCCTGGTATTGCTGCACCATCACTGTTCTGGAGGGCTAGTAATCAAGCACTGCAGGATAGAAATAAGCGAGTAAGTAAACAATTAAAGGGCATATTTTACCTAAAAGAGGGGCACCCCGGTCTTCCATCGCTGTCTGGAAAACTGACTGGGAAAAGTAGACAAATGTCCAAGAGTCAGTGTGATTCCATTTGAAGGATAGGATTTTGGAAGCCTTAGCCACAATCTGGGTGAGATGTAGCCCTTTGGGCTGGCCTTTCTTTCTGAAAGGGAATTTAGGGTCATATCTCATCCTTGGAGAAAGTAAATTGTGCAACCACAAATCTGTTAATCTCAAAGTAACCGAGAACGTTTTGGGAGAGGATCCCTGCCCAACACAGATTAAATTGTATTTTCTGGAAAAGTGCCAATTCTGGCTACCTTCATTGTGGGTTTCACAAATCCGGTTAACTAGAAAAAGAGGGCTTTTTTAAAGTCTAGTTTTTCAGTCAATTCAAGAGGAAGGAGAATATTAACACTTAGGATGCTTATAACTCAACTTACACAATTTAACTTTATAAGAGGTTATGATAGTTTAAGTTACCTTTAAAACAACCTTTGTCCAAATATGTTGGACTACAGCTCCCATTAACCACAGCCAGTGGTTCTATTGTCCTATTGGCTGGAAATGTGGAAGTGCCAGTGCCACACATTTGGATACAACAAGGTGGGGGAAAGGATTGGAACTTTAAAGTAAGATGGGACTATCCATTAATACACACTAGACATATTAAAAAGTATTTTAATTACGAAGTCTCAGTAGAAAGGCTAGGCTCACGGTACTTGGAATACCAGGAGATAGGGCAGAAGTGAGAGACAAGGGAGGGAGGTAGCATCTCCAAAAGTGTCTTACTGAGCCACTAATGAATCAGGGTTAGGTGGGCCCTTGGGCTGGATTCTTCTTCTAGGATTAGTAATTCAGCCTGATCCTCATGTTCCCCCATTCCCCCAATCCAAGAGGATCGCCTCTTGCTTGGGAGCTGCCCAATGCCATCTGGTTGGCCACTGTGAGAAACAAAATGCTGGACTATGATGGGCCTTGGCCTGATCCAGCAGGGCTAATGTTATGTTGTTCTGTTCTGACTTAAGAAGTAGGACTCCCCCTTCCCCTCCCCCTCCCCCTTTGGCATTACAGGATATGGATCAGATTATCAAACTGAGCCAGAGAAGTCACAGAAAATGTAGATGAAAGAGTACACAAACATAAACATAATTGATCCTTCATCATATACTAGAAATGATTCTCCTTTGGTTGGAGAGATCAGTTATCATGGAGAACATTTTTCATGACAATGCATAACTTACTACTGGGCAGTAGACCCCTATATCCCATCCTGCCATCAGTTATTGTGCACATGGCTAGGACAAAGCAATCTGTTTCCTTGTTTTATTCCTTTATATCTTGAGAGAGACGTATCTCTGCTACCTATTTCTGTTTCATTTAGGTTGAGAACATTCTACAGCCACACCTATTAAGTACCAAAAGGATGCTGCATCTGCCCAAGCTTGCAACTATCACAAGACAGGGATTAAGGGAGGAATCCTGGTCATCAGGCAACCGATAAGGAGACAAGCACATGTGTTTGCATCAGCACCTTGAGAAGTGGTCTGTTGTAAAGATAGAGCATCAACTTTATATGGTGCAATGAAAAACAGCAGGATATATATGATGCAACTGTGGTGCTTCTCTAGAGTTGTGTTCCTGCATAAGGCGTGCTTAACAAATCATACAGTATGTGTTAAAATTGAAACAAACTATTTTATAGGTTAATGTGATGGTCTGGATCATGCAACACACTAAGACTTGTGGCTTATTTGGTTTTGGCTTAACCTATGTAGTTCATTAGATATAGTTAATGGTTTAGTGTGTTGAATGAACACTGCCTATTGCTCATTTAATTTATAGTGTTTAAATTCATCCCAGATTAGTGACTTGATGTTATTCTCCAGTTTTCCTTTGGATCGTGGCTGAGTTAGGACATTTCCTTCCAGACTGGTTATACCCTTCCTTAACATATGAGCATGTCTGTCTCCCACCCTTGGTGACAAGTTCCCAAGTCATTTTGACATGCAACAGGAATCTGATGCAATGCCTTACACATCCTTGATTGCATTTACTTAGGAATAAGCCCCTTCAGTCTATGTGACTGTTGAGTAGATGTGTACATCATTGCACTGGTAGGACAGAATTGATTGGATCTATGCAATTATGTTAGGGCTATGAGATCTGGGCTGCAAAAATCCAGACAGCCTCTAGTTCAGCATATATAGTTTTCTGCACTTCTCTATTGCCATTTAGTGGACTTCTGGATTTTTACAACCCAGATTTGCTAGCCCTAATTATATAACTTTGGAGATAGTGCCTTACCACTAACCCTCCCACATTCTACCATCTTTTCATAACCAGGGAGCTTGAAAAACTACTGTTATCTCTTTCTTCCAGGAAGCTCAAAATTTGTGCTGAATGGAACTGCTATTCCCCAAGTTCATGTAAGGTAAAACACTAGTTTCCCCCCTCTGCTCTCGCTGCTGCATGTGAAGAGAGCTTTAGAACCTAAAAAATTTATAGTCCAAGCTACAATAACAAGGCTGCATTTACATGAGCACTGAGCTACATGCTAGCCAACCACATTGTAACCTACCATGTTATGTGAACCCAATCTGTGTGGGTGTGTGTATCCTGCAAACCCAGGAAATTGGTTTGAGAAAAGCATGGATATTAATTACGGATAAATGTATTTTATTTATTTATTTATTTATTAAATTTATATGCCACCCATGTCCCCCATAGTGTGACTCTGGCGGCTCACAATTAAAATCAAATCTCAAAAACAGTTAAAAATATAAATATCTGCATTAATTTAGTTAAAAAATCAAATTACAGTGGTACCTCGGTTCACGAACTGAATTCGTTCCACGACTCTGGTCGCGACCCGAAATGGTCGTGAACCGAATCAAATTTTCCCATAAGGTTCAATGTAAATACGGTTAATCCGTTCTGACCCCAAATTTGGTCGCCAACCAATTTCTGGTCACGACCCGAGTCAAATTTCCCCATAAGGTTCAATGTAAATACGGTTAATCCGTTCTGAACCATATGTTTTTTTTTTAAAAAACCGCAAAAATATGACACAAAGTACAGTACGAAGAGAGAGAAAGCTAACCTTGCTCAACGCGACTCCCAGCGTGGAGGACAGGAAGGTGGGTGGGGAGGCGGTTACTGCTTGGAGGGAGAGTCCCTCTCCCTACAGGAAGCCGTGACCACGTGTCACGGGAGGGAAAATGGCCGCGCTTACTGCTTGGAGGGAGAGTCCCCCTCCCTACAGGAAGCCGCGACCACGTGTCACGGGAGGGAAAATGGCCGCGGATCCTGTTCGTCACCCGATCCGGCGTTTGCGAACGGAGGTAAATTTTTGCGGCCGGAGCTGTTCATGAACCAAATTGTTCGTGAACAGATGCGTTCGTGAACGAAGGCTAAGACTATATACATAAAAAGACTAAAACATTCAAGATGATGGGGGGGGTAGAATCAATTATCCCATGAGCCAATTCCAATGGTGTGAGCCCCCATCAGGCCCCCAGGCCATCCGGCATAGCCAAGATTTCACACTCTTCCTGAAGGCCACGAGAGTGGGGGTGCACCACACCTCAGGTGGTAAGTTGCTCCACACAGTGAAGGGCCATGGCAGAAAAGGCCCTCTTCCTAGACCCCACCAGCTGAAATTCCTTGACTGGTGACGTCCGCAACATGCCCTTTCTGCCAGACTGAGTGGGGCGAGCTGATATAACGGGGGTGAGATGGCTCCTCAGGTAACCTAGTCCTGTGCCATGAAGGGCTTTAAAGGTGATAACCAACACCTTGAATTGGACCTGGAAGCAAACCGGCCACCAATGCAGCTTGCATAACAGAAGTGTTATATGGGCCCCCCTGGGGGGATTCAGAACTGTCCACGCAGGCATCCTAAGAACACAGCCTAATTGTGTAGGAGTAGGCACTTGGAAAAAAATAAAATAATAAGTAGTAGAAGAAAAGGAAAGGATAGCAAAGGGGTGATAAAATCCTTATTTTTGCTTCTTCACTTTGGAAGAGAGATTAGGAGTCTATCTTAGAGACAGAACACATCTTTTATGTGCAGACATCTTCCAGTACCATTTCTGGATTCTCCAATTACTGATGATAGTTTATACCTTAGGGCTGCTGCTAGTCAAAATAAATAGCATATAAACCAGTTTTCCCATCTGAGGTTCTTCTGGTGGGCAACTAGTGGCATGATCATTAGGGATGATGGAAATTGTAGTCCAATACATGGGGAATATATCAGCTAGGGAAAGCTACTGTATATACTTGTGGATAAGCCCATCCGCAGGTAAGCCGACCCTCACATTTTTAACTAAAATACCATGAAAAATGCATCATCCATGGATAAACCAACCCTCAATATTTTCATATGTTTTTTTGATATATTCTGAAAGATTTCATTTGTTTTCTTATTCATGGTATTTTGGTTTAAAATTTAAGGTTTGGCTTGTCCATGGATGGGCTTGCTTGCTTGCTTGCTTGCTTGCTTGCTTGCTTATTTATTTATTTATTTATTTATTTATTTATTTATTTATTTATTTATTTGATTTGTCCCCGCCCATCTCCCCTACAATGGGGGACTCTGGGCAGCTTACAGTCACTAAAATCACAATACATAATTAAATTATAAAAAGTTTAAAAATTATAAAAGTTATAAAAACTAGAAATTATCCACGAGTATATATGGGGTACTTTTAAAAAGCATTACCATATATACTTGTAGATATGCCCATCCACAGATAACCTGAACCCAATTTTTTGGGTGCATTTTGGATTCTAAAATTCTTGGTTTATCCGCAAGCGTGTACAATAATAAAGATAGATAGGTCCTGCCTCCAGGTCTATAATGAACATACAAATCCTTCTCTTTCAATAATAAAATACAGGTTTAGCAGAAATAAAGAGGAATCAATTAACAGGTGATTAAGTAAACTCTAAGCTACACCTCTATTGCATTAAGAATGAAGATCTACCAACCGAAAGCAACATGAATGATGAATCATATTGTTCCTCCGAGATAAAGCTGGCATGTCCCTAGGGTGGAGACAATTAAGCTGCCCTTTGGCCAATCACTCAAATGTTGAGAGTATCTTTCTGGAGTACAGCTCCCCTCCTTCCAAGTTTTGTAACTCACATATTGGATTCACATATACTAAGCTATGGTTGGTTTATTCTTAGTTTGTTGAATAAATCATAATTGGGTCTATTCACACAACTTGGAAAGCTCTAAACTAACTAATGACAATGGGGAGGTGTGCGCAATATGTTCAGTCAAGGCAAACCTTAGTGCAGTATGTGAACCTGTCCAAGTATGGGACCCATTCACATCATAAAGAGGTTTTTTTCTCCCCACCAGGAGTCAAAATTCTAGGAGTCCCTCTACCTTGGCTTAAAGATCATCTGGGTGCTCATTAATAAACTACAGCCCTGATTCTCTTGCTCTGCTTAGACATTTCTGCTGCTTAGAAACATCAAATTTTCATTCATATTGCAATATGATCTACTCCGATCTGATCTATAAACAGCCAGTTTGTTCCTCTCCTCTGCTGATTTAAAAGGTAAGACTCCTAAAAATCAAGATCAATTTCATAATTCAGCTATTCAAATGCACTTTGACCCTTGGGTGCTCCCCTGAAGACTAGCTCCATATAAGATGGAGTTTGGTGAAAGAGAAGAGTCAGGCATCTATTGTTCCATCTTTCAAACAAAACATATCTCAAGAATGAAGTTTCTCTAACTGGGTTACATAAACATATCCAGTGAACAATCCTGTTCCATCATAGGACATTGCTATGTTGTTTACTTTGTCAATAGGAATAAGATTTTTGACCTTAATTTGAACCATTTTTCCTTCCTGTCTGTATGTCCTATTGAAATAATTAGGATTTCCTTCCGAAGCAATGAATGTGTTATGCCACCCTATTTGTAATCCAGAAATAAGATCATTGGTGTTTTAACTGCTCCTTGGTTAAGTGTTCTGGGCAATGAGATCTAACAAAATAGTAGCTGTATTCACACAGTATGTTTAAGCAAATCAGGGGAAGATCTAGCAAATGTGTTCACATAAGATGCTATGCTTGATTAGGGTCATAACCAGATTAAATGTTAATCAGTTTTATATGATTGTACAGGCCTCTCCAAATCTAGTGCCTTCTAGAAGTGTTAGCCTATGTCTCCCAGCATAGCAGTGATGATTGGGAATGATGGAAGATGTATATCAACATTTCTAAACAACCGCAGGCTGAGGAAGATCAGATTAACCTCATTACACCATTTTAAAATTAACATTCTAAGTAAGTTTTTTTCTTTTTTCTTTAAATTCATCTAGAAATCACATTCACTTTTCAGAAAATATTTGGAAAGAGTATATCAAAAAGATTACTTTGGAAAACTAAAGAACAAATGAAAAGTCTCCTTTATAGCTAAAGTTCCTCCTTCTGCTATTATCCTTCCCATCACAATTTCAGGGCAATACAGGGCCTTCAAAATAGAATTCTTTTTCTTCCAGTTCCAGTAATGACAGATTGTCTAAGTCCTTTTCCATCTCTGTTCATTATTCCTGTTTTACTTACTAAAATATTGGTTAGTTTCTTCTCTCCCTATAACCTAGACACAGACAATAAAATTTAACTATGTTAGGCTACTCAAGACAGCATTCTGTCACATGAGCTTCAGACAGCATACAAGTTTAATAAATTATTATAAGCAGCAGGCTTTAAGGTGTGTGTGCAAGTATGCACAGAAGCACACAAACCACACTGATCAGTGAAGGGTAGATTTAAACCAGTGTATGTGCATTGGATCTAATGTGAATGAACTTTTTAAACTATATACAGTATAACACATTATATTCCCCATTGAATGGAGATATTTATCTGAGAAAACTGATAGCATAAACCTTACTTACCACTGCAGTTATATTCCAGAACCAAAACACTGGCCTGGTTTGATTATGTGCCACCATGTTGGTGTTGACTCTTAGTGATCACATAGATTTACCTTCTCCAGGATGATCTGTCCCTAACTTGGCCCTTCAGGTCTTCCAGTGGTGCACCTATTACCACTGTAATCAAGTCCATCCACTTTGCTGCTGGCTGTCCTCTTCTTCTTTTTCCTTCCACCTTTCCCACCATTATAGACTTCTCAAGAGAGCTATGTGTTTGCATAATTTGTCCAAAATATGATAATTTAAGCCTGATTATTTGTGCCTCAAATGAGAATTCTGGATATATTTGTTCTTTGATCATTTGTTTGTTTTCTTGGGTATATATGGTATTTCCAGGAGTCTTCTCTAACACCAAAGTTCAATAGCATCAATATTCTTTCTATCCTGCTTCTTCAAAGTCATTTCCATAAAATGTCACAGGGAAAACCATTACCTGCATGGTTCTGATCTTTGGACATATAGACATATTATGGCTTCTTTTCCAAAGCCTTCATTGCTACCTGTCAAATGCTACTCTGCAGTATATTTCTTGACTGTTGGTTCCTTCACTGTTGATCCTAAAAGGCAAAAGATATCCACCACTTTAATATGGTCATTATCAATTCTAAGACTGGTTGCTATCATTAGTTTGGTATTTATATTTAATCTTAGCCCTATTTTATCAATGTGTTCCTTGACATTCATTACTAGAACTTTCAGATCATTTGCATTTTCAGCTATCAGGGTAGCATCATCAGCATAGCACAGGTTATGGACTTGGAAGAGGTCAGTCCACATATCAATACCAAGAAAGGAGACTTAACAGAATAGGCACACTACCATACAATATCCTTAATTTCATATGCTAGCAGTCTGTTTCTTCTTCCAATTTTAAAACCACACTCATCTTCTTCCAATCCAGCATCTCTCTCTCTCTCTCTCTCTCTCTCTCTCTCTCTCTCTCTCTCTCTCTGTGTGTGTGTGTGTGTGTGTGTGTGTGTGTTCAGAAGATAGGTTGAATAAATAAGGAAAGAGTACACAGTCTTGTCTCACTCCTTTACGAACCTGGAGCCAGTTTGTTTCACCATATTCTGTCCAGACTATGACTTTCTTTCCTGTGTACAGGTTTCACAATGAATTGTTCTGGGATTCCCATTTCCCTAACAATGTTCTATAGCTTGGCATGGTTAACTCAATTGAAGACCTGTCCATAATCAACAAAGTACATATTGACTTCTTTTTGGTATTCTTTGGCTTTCTCAATTATCCAGTATGCATCAGCAATAATGTCTCATGTTCCTCAGAATTTTCTCAAGCCATCTTAAATATTTGGAATCTAAATTCCATATAAGGTTCTAATGTGTGCTGGATGATCCTAGTCATTATTTTGCTAGCATGTGAAATTAAGGATATTGTATGGTAGTGTGCCTATTCTGTTAAGTCTCCTTTCTTGGTATTGATATGTGGACTGACCTCTTCCAATCATTATCCAGATTTACTAGCATAATTTGGTTAGAATCTTTACTGATTCTTCTTGTTGCTTGTGGTATTTCTGTAGATATTCCATCAATACCTGTAGTTTTCTGACTTGGTAATGACCAGAATGCTGATCTAACTTCATCTTCTAATACTAGAGGTTGTAAATAGGGAATATCTTCTAAGTTATCTTGGATGTTGATACCTCTACTGTATAGAATTTCAGTATACTCCTTCTATCTTTGTTTAATCTTCTTTGAATTAGTTACTATCTGCCCACTGACATCCTTTGGCATACCAAGTTGAGATTGGAACCTCCTTCAGTTTGGAGAACTTTTGGAAGACTTTCCTTGCTTTACTACGTCTGTTTCCATCTTTGATGTCTTTACAGATGTTATTGTAATACTGCTCTCTTCTAACAGCTCCTTGAAATTATTGGTTAAATTCCTTCTTGAAATTTTTGTCTTACTTCCCTTTGGCTTCTTTTCTCTTCTGGGCAATTCCCACCATTTATTCTGACATCCAGATTGCTTTCTTCTGTTTCTTAGTCTACAGCAGTCTTTTTTCACACTCATCCTTAACAACTTCTTTGATTTCATTCCACAGTTCCTCTGGTTCTCAATCAATGAGGTTCAGTTCTTTAAAGGGATTCCAGATGTTCTTGAAAATGATGAGCATATATACAAGATCAAATGTTGTAGAAATTGGCTGGCTTTGTTATTCCACTTTAGCTTGACTTGCACATGAACAGTTTGTGATCTCTTCCATAGTCAGCCCCTGGCTATGTCTTTGTTCTTGTAACTGAGCTCTTTCACTTCATCTGTACTCCACCTGGTGATATCCATGTATATAGATGTTATTTTGATTACCTGAATACTGTTAGCAATGAAGAAATCATTGAATTGGCAGGAACTGATAAGTTGTTCTCCTGGTTCATTTCTGTTTCCTAGGCCAGACAGTTCAACTACATTTTCTTCCTTATTATTTCCAACCTTGGCATGCCAGTCTGAACACAAGCAGCACATCTTGCTTACATGTTCTGTCGATTTCAGACTGAACTTGACCATAAAACTTGTTAAGCTCCTCTTCCTCTGCATCAGTGGTTGGAGCATAAAAGTTGGATGATTGCCATATGAAAGGGTTGTCTGTGAAGTCTAATAGATATTATTCAGTCATTGATTGTACTGTAGCCAAGTACTGCTTTTGCCATAACCTTCCTAACTATAAAAGCCACACTGTTGCTTTTTTATTCTTCATGTTTTGATTAATAAATAGTATGATTTTCTGACTGAAAGTGTCCAGTTCTATTTCAGTTTGCTGATACCTAAGATGTCAGTGTATAGTTGATTCACTTCATCTTTCACTGTGTTGAGCTTTCCCATGTTTTTACATTCCATGCTCTCACGGTAATTCTGTCTTTGCAGATTTGGATTTTCTTTTCCTGTTTGGCAACATTTACAATAGACATCCCAAATGTTTTGATCTAGTCATAAACACCACCAGTACTCCAAAAGACCCTCATCTCTTCCTTGGTAGCATTTAAGTGCCATCCAACATGAGGGGTCATCATACAGCACTATATTGTCTATACATGTGGTTTTCTCAATGAAGTACAGGGGTAGTTTACCATTGCCTTTTCCACACAGTATGAAATAATGCTTTTGAAGTGTCACTAAAGTGACCATCCAACTCCAGTATCTTCCTATATTGCTGATGCCCAATATAGATGCATGCTTGCTTCAGGTGGGCAGCTAGGATGATCTTCACACTGGGTAACCTGCTGGGAGTATATACACTCCTGGTGTCCTTTGCTCATTGCTCCCAGGAACACCTCACCATCACAATGAGACAGCATAGGACTTGAGGATGTGGTTGGGTTTATATATTGCTAAAGTGTTCATTAAAGTACCCTAAGAAAGGAGGATAGTGATGAGGAATATACCTGTTACTAAAAAAGTAGTAGTAGCAGTAATAACAACAACAATAATAAAAATGTTAACTGGCAAATTTTTATTTGACAAACAATGAGATATGTCACCATGTAGGGATCATCTGGATTTTTGCAACCTAGATATGGTATGGTAGCTCTATGGAACAGGAGACAGCAGCAAAGTGGAGAAAAAAGGGGGAGAAAATTTAAGTTTGCCAGATGGTGAAGTGCACAGAGGGCAACTTTTACAAAATCCAGACCCCTGGGTGCAATTCCCAATTTCTGGTCACCCTCCATATGCCTCTAACCAGGTTTAAACTTAGATTTGTTGACTAAGTACTATGGATTCTAAATTACAGTGGCTAACTGTAAGTCAAAATACATGTTGAGTTAGAGAGATGTATGAATCCAGATACCCAGATTCATTTTCCATACTGGAGAAGACTTCATGTGAATTATTATTTCTATTTCAAAAATGTTGAAGTTGAAACAATTTACTGCAGGAACCCAAATTTGCATCCCAATGACATTAAACCATAGCAGGGGCATAAGTGGGCCTTTTGGTACAGCATTAAAATGGGCTTCATTTGATTGCAAATTTAGTTGTTTTTCTCCAACCTCAAACTTTGACATTTTTCAGTTTACTTTACTACAGTACATTAAAATCAGAGAAGGGCCAATAAACTTCCAAGAAGGATGCTATGCCTCTTCCTTTATTTCTGTCTTCATTTCCAGAATAGAGTTTCTGAAGGTCAGCAAGGAAGCATAATGACTATGCTTCCCTTTCCCCAAAGGAGTTTGTTTGTTTATTTATTGTTCAAATTTGTCACCGTCCATCTCACTGTACAATGACTCTGGGCGGTTCACAATAACAAGGATACATATTGATTAAAATAGAATAAATATTAACTAAAATAAATTAAAATACAACAAGATTCTTCTATAAAAATAATTTTAAAAAGCTTCCAAGGAACTGATGTTAATTATTAGACTTGGAGAGCATCTTCAAGGCGCCAGCCAGCCACAGGGGTGGTTATATCCCTTCTCACCCCATGCGAATTGGCAGAGCCAGGTCTTCAGCCCTTTCCAGAAGGCCAGGAGAGTGGGGGCTTGCCTCACCTCTGGGAGAAGAGTGTTCCATAGGGCAGGGGCAACAGCAGAGAAGGCTCTCCTTCTGGGCCCTGCTAGATGACATTCTTTTGTAGACAGGGTCCATAAATTACCTTCTCTGCTTGACTGGGTGGGACGGGTCAACGTAATGGAGATGAGATGGTCCCTCATGTAGCCTGGTCCCATGCCATGTAGGGCTTTAAAGGTGATAACTAACACCTTGAATTGGACCTGGAAGCAAACTGGCACCTGATGTAGCTCCCGCAGCAAGGGCGTTACATGTGCCATCCTTGGGGCACCCAAAATTGCCCACGTGGCTGCATTCTGCACCAGTTGTAGCTTCCAGATATGCATTGCAATAGTCTACCCGGGAGATGACTAGAGCGTGGGTGACTGACCAGAGGGCTTCCTGATCCAAGAAAGGGTATAACTGGCGCACAACATCAAGTTGAGCAAAGGCCCTCCTGGCCATGATTGCCACCTGCTCCTTGAGCAGGAGTCATGAGTCCAGGAGGATGCTCAGATTCCTCACAGGATCTATCTGTGGCAGTGCGACCCCAACCAGAACCAAAGATTATAAACTCCTGGATACAGAGGAGTCCCCAACCCATAGCCACTCCGTCTTACCAGGGTTCAGCTGAAGTCTGTTGTTCCCCATCCAGACCCTCACAGCCTCCAGGCATCTTGAAAGGATGGTCACAGCATCACTCAAATCATCCGGGATGGAGATGCATAACTGGGTATCATCTGCATATTGATGATACCTCATCCCATGGTGGCAGATGATCTTACCCAGTGGTTTCATGTAGAAGTTAAAAAGGAGTGGAGAGAGTACCGGACCCTGTGGCACCCTGCAAAGGAGGGCCATGGGCTGGATCTCTTGCTCCCTATCAACACCGATTGGGACTGGCCTTGAAGGAAGGAGGTGAATCGGTGCAACACTGCACCGTCACCCCCAACTCCCCAAGCCGACCCAAAAGGATACCATGGTTGATGGCATCAAAAGCTACTGAGAGATCAAGAATAACAAGGATGGATGCATTACCCCCATCCTGCTCCCGCCAGAGATCATCCAAGAGTGTGACCAATGCTGTTTCCATCCCATATCCAGGCCTGAAACCCAACTGAAAAGGGTCCAGATAATCCGTTTCATCCAGGATCCTCTGGAGCTGCAACACCACCACTTTCTCAAACACCTTCCCTAAAAAGGGAGGTGGTAGACAGGACAAAAATTGACCAGTATGGTGGGATCCAGCGATGGTTTCTTGTTGCTATTTAGACAAATATTGGTTCTTAATATTGGCTTATAGGATAGCAGTGAGAGGAAGTATAGATACAGTGTCTGTTATGCAAGACTGGGCTACATCTGTCCAGTACAAGCATAGCAAACAAGCAAGCAAGATTGGGAGAAGTCTGCATCTTTGTGTGGGAATGAGGGGGAGGGAGAGAAAAAAGAGAGCAACTCCCCTGCAGGAGAGTACAAATCAGGCCAGCCAGAGCATAAGGAGTTAAACAGGATTCAGCACATCTTAGATTACAAATACACATGTGCACACACACAAATGCAATATACATACAGAGAGAAAGAGAGAGGTTTGAAGCTTAAAGCAATATAAGAGCAATGCACTGTGCTTAGAATATTGCTGGGAAATTCAAAGTGAGTACAGATAATTTTAGTGCAGTACTTATTCAGAAATAAACATATTTAGATCAGAGCCCTAATGCTTTTAAGGCTATAACATTCTTTGCATGTTTGTTGAAAAGTTCAGTCCCCTTGAAACGATTTGGGCTTTTCTCACCACCATCATGCCTGTTCTGACACACAGACACACACTCTGTAGACTTCCTTGGCTATTTAAAAAACAGCCAGGTACCAGAACCTCCTTTCTGGCCAGGTGGCCATGCTTTCCAACAGAGCACTTATCTGCAGCCCCAAAAACTTTATTCCGTTAGAATATATGTGAGGCCCAGGAGCATTCTTGGCAGTAAAAAAAATAGGCTTGGGATTTTGTGCACTGCTTGATGGTGTGCTACATTCCCACTTTTTTAAATTAGAAAAATCTTTTATAAATACAATAAAATCAAGTAAACTATGGAACCTAGGAGATTCCTTTGGTTCCCAAAGCTGGTGCCACTTCAAGGACCCGGGGACATGATAAAACGGGTCTAAATGTATAGATATAGTAAACATGTAACCAAGATACTTTACCATAACAGATGTAAATATTTATTAAACTTGATGTAAAATATTTATCAAGGTGTTTTGAAGCACAAGAATTAAGCCTAGACTCAATCTTATTGAAATCAAGGGAATTTGTTTTCAAACAGATGTACTCAGAATATAAGTATTAGCTTAATTCTGAAACTTTTAATTCAAATATATAGTTTTCTTCTAAAATGTGTATTTAACATTATTTGTTTAGGGTTTTAATTATTTAAAGTATTTTAAGCCTTTTACAAAGTCAATGACATTTTATTGGCAATATTTACTGTACTCTCCATCTCTACTTAATTAAATGCCTTTGAAGATATTTCTAAAAATAATAAAAGAACAGCATATTTTTTGAACTAGATATGCATTGTTGTGATGAAAGCTAAGAGAAATATTAGGACTTTGTTCCAGATATGAACAAAGACTGATTACTGAGGCAATGAGGTTATATGCATTTTCCATCAAGGACCTAACGCACCAACATTTTAGAGGCTAACTATGAATCTTCATTGGATATTGTGTATCTTCATTCCAAACTCAGTGAGCAAGGTAGGGCTTTGTAGTAACCCCAAGGTAGGGGCATACATCAAGGGCCCTTTCAGCAGAATGAAGGGGCGAGTTATCACATTTTGGAATAAGTAAAACAATATTTATTTTAGTGTCTAAAAAAGGGCATCAAAAACTATCTAATTATGCTATTGAGGTGATTTATTCTTTGATATATATATATGTCTGTGTCTGGGGAAGTGTGTGTGTGTGTGTCTTATTGAATTTAATGGGACTTGTCCCAGAAGCCTATTCAGATTTACTTAGAAATCCACCAAGTCCAGTATGGCTTACTCCAATGAATTGGAGTTAGCTTTGCAGCCTAACTCTGCCTGGAATTGCAGTTGATTTGCCAGATCCTAACCCTATTTATTAAGATATGCAGTTAAATTATTTTAAACCTTAGCCTTACTGCTGCTAGTGGGCCTCCATTTGGGCCTCCATACTATTCCACTATTTAAAAAAAAAATCTTTCTAATTTTTTAAGAAATAATAAAATGAAAATCTATCTAGTTCGCTGCCATGAGAAGGTCCACCTCTGCTTCATAACCTACTAATTACTGACATGTATCATATTAAGCCATGCTTTGTTTCTTTATGGTTTACTGAATTAACCACAGGTAGCTGTGTTTGCCACACATGTTAAATTATAAACCATACTTTATAAACAACAATGGTTAGGCTCACCCAAATCAATTATATTATGGTTTACTACATGAATTCAGCCTATGGGCAATAATCTGGGCCACTCTTGAGATGTGAGGCCTCAGACTTCAGTCCAACTCCACTATACGCCTGCATTTTCTAGGGGAATACATTGTGTTATATCATGTAGTCATCAGAAACTGAGTTTGATTCAAGGGAGTCTGTTCCTTTGTATGCCAAAGCTTATTAGGAAACAGGGGGCGGATTTCAGCCTTAATGTGCCAACTCTGTATAGGTGATTTTCCCAATCTGGTGCCCTCTAGATGTACTGGACAACAATTCCTAGCTCCACAGCTAGCATAAGTCTTACTATATGTGCAATGCTGCAAATTGAAGCCATAGATATCTGGAAGACACCAGGTTGAGGACAGTTACTACAGACATTTACTAGGAGTGAGTAGGATTTATTTCTAGAAAGTGAGGAATAAAATTGAAACCTTTTCCTCTCCCTCCCCTTTTCACTCACATATATGTTTTACACTTATATTTGTGACTCCTGCGATTACTAAATTAATAGCAGGCATTAAGACAGTTGTCAAAACGTCTCGAAAATGTTTATCTGGGAATAATTGAGAAGGTGGTGGGAGGCATTATCTGATTGCATAATGAAATATGTATGAGGAACAGCTGTTTAAAAGCAGCACCTCCCACAGCTGCATTAAGTTAGCAACCTCCCCCTCTAAACAGCCTGTTCCTGAACTGTGGCCCATTCACTTCTGGTTGACTCCGGTATCCTGTGGTTGGAAAAGCTGATGGATGACTGCCCACAGCCCCTCTAGCCAAGCAGAAGCATGTTGTTTGTGGGCCAGCTAGGCTAAGCTAGATTACTCACCTACATTTCTAGACTGAGTAATCTGGGAAAAGAATTCCTAGAGGAAGCAAGGCCTCCCTATAGCATGGCATACAGTCTCATTCTATAATGTAACATGAACTAAACTTAAGCCTGAGTTCAATGGGTTTTACATTCTTAGCATCCTGTTTGAGGATGATGGGAGTTGTGGTTGAACACATCCTAAAGACAGCAGGTTAAGGGAAGGCAAGGATGGGGTCCACTGTGTTGTTGGTATTGCCAAGCAGTTGAACTGTCTTCAGGAACAGCTGCTGTTTGGTTTTGCATGGGTTGCCATAATTATATTACCCACATGGGACGTGGCTTTCTCTGGCTCACTTACATCATTTAAACTATTGTTGGAGACACAGGAGAAGATCGTAGCAAATAACTTTGTAGTGAGTTACAGATGCTGTATTTTTGTTTTATATTTTTAGACTAACAAATGATTGACTTCCTTATTATATAAAAAATAATTCTTTCATGTGTAGTTATGATGTTTTAATTCTCTAGTACACTATTATTAGTATAGCACTAGTATTTAATTTAAATACTGTTTAGTTTTCTCTATCAGTCTGCAGGGGGCCTAAACCCCACTGAACTCAATTAACTATATTTCTGAGAAAAAGAAAGTCATCATACTTATTTGTTCTCTTTATCTTAACTAGGTTGCAGAAGTGAGGAAGCAGCAATCTTCTGTTGCCCTTTAATAGACTGAGATTCAACTGGTGAAGATTTGTCAGCTTGCGTTTGTAAGAGATCCATCTATTTGTTGAATTCCTGTATGCAGTCTAGCCATTCAAACTTTAGCACATCATCTCCTAATCCCTATAGCTTTTTCAATATATCAGATGTGATTTGGGTGTAGGACAGGAACGGTGAATCTATGGCCTGTTAGTCTTAAGTCTCCCTCAAGTCAAGCTTATTTATTTATTTATTTATCACATCTGTACCCTGCCATAATCCCACACAGCTCTCAGCAGCTTTACAAGAATACAAAATTATTAAAACATCCATCCCATTAAAATTATACAAAATCTGAAACATACAAACTGGAAAACCCCAAAAACAATCCAAGAATGAGGCATCGTTATAAACACATTCCAAAAGCTCCCTGTCTTCAGTTGTTCCCTGGAAATGGCCAAAATAAGGACCAATTGAAGTTTCAGTGGGAGGTCATTCCAGAGGGCAGGCACTGCTGCAGAATGCTTCCATACTTGAACTCCTACCCCTTCCAAAAGTGGGGAGCCACCAGCTGCTTTTGCCAGCAAGATCAAGTAAGTTGGGCTGATCGTAGTGGGCAAATCTGGTCCTGAAGATAGCTTGGTGCTATGCCATAAAGGGCTTTACATATTAACACCAGCACTTTAAATTGTACACAGAAGGCAATGCATAGTCCACAGCACAGGTGTAATATGCTCCTACCAACGAATGCCAAACAACACGTGGGTTGCTTTAAATACAACCCCATATAGAGTACATTACGGTAATCTGGATGAGCGGTGACAAGGGCATGATTCACTGCAGAAAGGCTCTGTCATCCCAAGTAGGGCTGGAAGTGAGGCACCAGATGGAGGTGGGCAAAGGCCCCCATGTCCATGGCTTCCACCTGTTGCTCAAACATGAGTTGCCACTTCAGGAGGACCCTGTTGCAGATCTGCTTCTTCAAGGGCAGTACTTCCCCATCAGGAGACACCACTGGAGTTGCTTGAGCACCCCAATGGACAAACAGTAACTCCATATTGCTAAAACTGAATTTCAGCCTGTTCTCTCCCATCTAAACACTCAATTCTTGCTCACTACAATTATTCTTTTCTTGGCAACTTTATGGAAGTGGTTTGTCATTGCCTTCCTCAAGGATTTTTTTTTTTTTTTTGCTTCCTAGTAAGTTCTACAACCCTGGCATTTCCTGATGGTGCCTCATTCAGGAGCATTAGATCCAACCTAACTTAGCTTTTGTAGATCAGCCAAGATTGGTTAGATATTGTCACCTACAGTGATATGGTTCTGCAGAGGTTGCTAAACTACAACTCCCAGCAGCCCCAACCAGCATGGCCAATAGTTGGGAATGGTAGGAATCATAATTCAGAATTTTTTGCAGAGCCTCAGTTTCCCTGCTCTTGGAGGAAACTTTGATGATTAATGCATAATACAATCTGCATGGACAAAGGACCCTATTCTGTGAACTCTGTACAGAGAATAACACTGAACACATCCCATAATTTGTGGCATCCTGTTTCATTAAAGATAGTGTTGTTGTTATCCTGAAGAATGTACTGAAACAAAACATTTATTGAAATGCTACAATGCACTTTTCCCAAAAGGCTGTGAATGGAATCAGTTTACACAGTATTGTTGTTGCTGGGCCTACAGGTCAAGATTCAGGGATCAGACGGCTGGGTGTCGTATACCTTCTTAAAAGTCTTAATTCCGTAATTTCAATTTGTACATTCCAGAATTATAATGACAGTGTAAGTCAGACAGCCTAATTAATTAAAAGTAAAGGCAGTCATGATGACCCTAAGAAAACAATTATAAAATCAGTATTAAGTCAGTATCTCTATTAGAACAATTCTATTTCAATTAGGTTTTACTGTAATTTAAACCCTGTAATTCAATAATGGCATTAAATAAGGTATTCTGGCTCATAAAGGCCAATATTAAAACCATCCTTGCCATTGTGCTTGCACCTCAAAAAGCGTGACATAAATGGAAAAGGAGGTGAGGAGGAGGCAGAAGAATTCAGGGATTTCTGCAGAGTATGGTCAAAAAGTCCAGATGGCAGTCCCAACAGTGCAACTGAAGCTCCGTCCATCTCTTCATGTGTGCGGCACCTAAAAAATAGGTTCAGCTTCCATCACACTATTTTGGCTGCCATCTTGATTTTTCTGGCCACGTCCTGTCCACACCTCCGGATTAGTTCTTAAGTTGCAGTTGTGGTAGGTCTATTGGGATCTTCAGGAAATCTGGCAGAAGAGCTGACAGGTGAGAGGAGTCTCTCAGCAAAACCATGGAATGGCTCTGCTGCCCTCCTCTCTCTTTTCTGCAACCCAGATAAAGTTTCCAGCTGTTCCTTCCACCCATCACAACAGAAAGTCATTGGGGGATTTTGCTGGCCTGTCCCAGCTCTGGCTAGCCACTGGCTGGGTTCCTGCCTTGCTCTGATGTCACTTTTTTGGCTTTGCCTTTTTATATGTGAAAACTCAGCTGTAGATGGCTCATCCGGTCTCCTTTAGTGGGTGAGGTGAACCCAGCCGCTGTGGCTTACTCAGCAAATCCTTGAAACAAACCATGATGATGGTTAGAGGTGAACTCTGTGGATGAGGGCCCAAGCTAGCCACTGAGATTCTGGGGAGCTCCAGTCCAGGGACAGCAGAAGGTTTAAATTTTTCCCACCTTAATGGGAGCATCTGGTGGCCAGGTGTCCCTGATGCCTCTACTACCTACCAATAAGAAAATGTAGGAAGGAATGCATCCACCTGAACTTAAGAAGCACCCCCCCCCCCCAGGCTAAGCTTCTAGGTCCATCTGAAGGCCACAGGTTCATGCAGGGGTGAGGAACCCTCTCCCTCCGGGTGACCTCTTTTGTCTGCTCCCTTTGGAGCCTGCCGATGCTGGGACTGCAGCTTCCTTCCTCTCAGGGGACATGGTCAGCTTTCTCCCCCTCCCTGCCTCCCTCCACCTCTCACGCAAGGCGGCCAGGTTTGTTTTTCCAGACTTTTCCCCGACGGCCCCAAAGAAGAAAACAACCCGGGGGCTGGACCTTCTCCTCACAGGGTGCGGGAAGAGAAGGAACGTGCCAGGGAGCCAGTTTTCAGCTGCCCGGGCGGGGGGGGGGGGGGGGGGGACTGCTTGAAAGGATGTGGGTGAGCGCCCCACCCAAGTTTGTCTAAAAGTAGCCCGCCCCGACCTTTGGAGGCGGAAAAACGGCGGCCCGGTTCCTCCGGAGTTCATGACCATGCCAGGGATCACCTCTCACCTCTGCTTTCTTTAGCTCGGTTGTTTGGGTCCCCTTCGTCCTATTTTTTTCAGTCCTTAGTCGTCCTCCGACGGAAGGAGCGGCTGGCGTTGAGCTGAATCTCGGAATTGCTGTGAGGAGCGCAGGAGATCAAAGGCGAGGGGAAGCCGCGGGACGGCCCTTTCGCCCACGGGCGCATCTGACGGCGGTTGTCTTCTCTGGCGAAGAACGGAGTTACGGGAATACCGTTTTCACGTGCCTTCGCCAGCGTCGGCGCCTTTTACAAACGGTGGATAGAACGTACTTTTGAGGATCACCCCATTTCTGCTGCTATTTATTTCCTCTCATTCCTCTATATTATCCCCCCCCCCCCCATCAATGACATAGTAAGAATTTACGAAAGACGCACACCACTTTATATTCCTGCCATATGAGTGATCTTGCGCAAGTCTGTCGTCTTGTTCCCCCTCCCCGCCCCCTGTATTTGCACTCAGGGAATCATAAAGTGTTTTGTGGGTTTGTTTTAAAGGGCTGCATTTGAGAGAATGTACGTGAACAGGTACTTTAATGGCATGATCCTGAACGTGCTTTTAGGTGCTTAAAAGGAAATGGTCACAAAGGGAAAGAAGGAAATGCTTCGTTTCTAAAAAGAACCTGTTTCTCAGGAGACAAGTAGGGCAAAGTTTTGTCACTTTCAGATAGCTGTCGACCCATGTCTTTAGAATGGCTCCCATGAGCATCTTAAGTATGTTACTCAGGAAGAAGCTTCATTATGTTCAGTGGCACTTGCTCCCTTAAATGTGTGAGAGCCTACACCCACTAACCTGGGAGTAAGTCTTTTGGGGCAGTGGAACTTCTGTGCAAAAATACATAGACTGAGTAGCACAAAGCTATATAAAATACTTCCTTTTCTTTTATTTTTCTCCTGTTGAAAATGGAATTACTTAACTCTAGAGTTCTGTTAAGAATCAGGTCTGCAGCAGGTGCAGTTGCAGTTATCTTTAAATATGAGGAGTACTTCTTGCTCAAACTTTTATAATTTTATTTTTATTATTTATTTATAAATCAAATTTACATGTCGCCCATCTCACTATCAGTGACTCTAGGTGGCTCACAAATAAAAAACATAAAAACATTTAAAAACTACAAAATGCATTAAAAGACTACAGAGTAAAAAGGCGAGAGAGCATCCTCAAGGCGCCAACCACCCCCAGTGCTGAGAGCCCCCATTTGAACCCCAAGCTAGTTGGCAGAGCCAGGTGTTAACACTCCTCCAGAAGGCCAGAAGAGTGGAGGGCAACCTCACCTCAGGGGGCAAGATATTCCACAGGGTGGGGCGACGGCAGAAAAGGCTCTGCTAGACCCCGCCAGTCGAAATTCTGTAACTGATGGGATCCACAACATGCCCCTCCTGCTGGACTGGGTGGGGCAGGCTGATGGAACCAGGATGAAGTTCCTCAGGTAAGCTGGGCCCATGCCATGAAGGGCTTTAAAGGTCATAAGCAACACCTTGACTTGGACCCAGAAGCAAACCAGCACCCAATGCAGCTCATGCAGCAGAGGTGTTACGTGCGTAGCCCTAGGGATGCCAAAACTGCCCGCGCCGCTGCATTCTGTACCAGCTGCATTCTGTAATTATGTAATTATTGTGCTGTCCTCAGAATTTTATGGGAGACTGTCTTCCATTTCCAAGCCTTCATGTTTTCCCATTACGTCTATGATTCATGATTACCTCATCAAGAGTACCCATGGGGCACTGCAGCTCACTCAGTGTACCATACAGGTAGTCCTCACTTACTGACAGCAATTGGGACTGGCAACTCTGTTGCTAAGTGACGTTTTCATAAAGTGAAACATCATGTGACCGCGCCGACTTATGAAGTCAGTTCTGGTTGCAGTCATTAAGCAAACCACCGTGGATCGTTAAGACTGATGTCACATGACTGCAACTTGTGACTTCCTGCTAGCTTCCCCATTGACTTTGCTTGTCAGAAGTTGGCTATGAAGGTCACAAATGGCAATCCTGTGACTGTGGGATGCTGTGACCATCATAAATGTGCACCAGTTGCCAAGCACCTGAATTGTGATCACATGGCTGCGGGGACAGTGCAACACCACAACTTCAAGAACCGGTTGTAAGTCTCCTTTTTCAGTGCCTTTGTAACTTTGAATGGTTGCTGAACAAGCTGTCAGTAAGTGAGAACCCCCTGTATATCATGGTTTATTGAATGAACCCATCTGGATTGGGCAACATACTGAATATAAATCATCCTGGTTAGGTTCATATAAAACACTGAACTACAAACTAGCCAAGCACATTTTAACTGAGCACACCATGCAGATGCAATGTGATGTGTTTTTTCTGAGTAAACTTGCAAAGGATTAGGTTCCACGTAACCATAGGCAAGCCTCTTCCTCAACACCCCTCCAGTCTACCCACAAAATTGGTGTGATGATCCTGAATTTTCTTACAATTTTTTTTTAAATGTTGACATGATATACATGAGATGCCTTGAATTGTGAGCTGAGATGATTAACTGCCTAGTGCCATAGTTTGGGAGGATGTGGTGCTGCTGGAATCCCGCCCTGCGCTCTGCTTTGGTTCACTTTCTTTTCTGTTTGAGAGAGTTACAAAATGCATTGCTTATCCCCATCATAGTTAACTAAAAGTGGTTGGATTAAAGGAGATTAGCATGCCTGGGTCCTAGACTGATTGTTCAATTACTTTACCTTTCAGGGCTTTCTCAACTTAACATGCTGCAACGTGAGGTGCTCCTCCTAGACAAACTCCTGCCACAGTAAAAAAGCAGCTGAGTGCATGGAAGCCAAAATGTGACATGCTTGATCGTGGCTTAACTGGCTTGCTGATCGATTATGCTGAACTAACAGAAGAAAAAGTACAGTTGCGTACTACAGTAAACAATAGAATATAACTTCAAAAGTAATAATCTTGATAATTATCATGAAGCCAGACATACTGATTTGTATCCAGGATTTAATGTGTTGGGTGAGTCCAGCCAATTCAGGTTTATTCAATATGCTATAGAAAGGCAAAGCATTGTTTATCACAATATTGGTTATATTCACACTATTAATACAATAGTGTAAATATAACCAATGCCTCATCCTTGTATTGCTAAACAGCTTGTGACTTTCCATCTTCCATGAAGTGGAAAAAGGAAAATATACAAATGGCTTGTTCGTCCCTTTTTCCTGCATCCCAGTGTGATATTTAAAAAAGAAACACTTGCTTTCCTCTGACCCAGTGAGACATGCTAGCCCCAGATGTAGGGAGAGATGAAGGATGAGAAAATAGGAGGGAGAGGGCTTTTCATTAGATACGTTGGCTCCCCTTTCCGTTTCTGAACAAAAAGAGATGTGTAATTGTTGAACATTGTTATAAGTTTGTACTGTTTTATCTATATTTTAATGATATGCGGTGTTTCTCAACCTTGGCTGCTTTAAGGTGGGTGGACTTCAACTCTCAGAATTCCCCAGCCAGCCATGAGAAATACCAATGATATGGATACCATGCTTGGTTTTAGAGTCACAGACATAGCTGATCCAAGATGATGGTATTAGCTGGCAAAATTGACCTCTACCCATGCTGTTGAAATGTCACGTAGTGGGATGCAAATTGCTCACCTTCTTCTCTGACCTGGTTCTCACATCATGCTTTGCCCTGTGTTTAGCTATTTTTATTGGATAAACCACAATGGCTGGATCTGTACAACATGCAAAGTCAAAACCAAAGAAACCATGCTATGGTGCAATGTGTGAAACCAGCTAGTGGGCCTTTCCCCCCAGCACCTAACCATGGTGCAGGTAGGTCCTCGCAATGTCTTTTTTCTGCCTGTCCCAATTACCTTGTCTTCATCTTGTCCCGAGTGGGTCAGGCTTAAGTCATTTTCAGCTATATTGGTATTATTGTTTCTTTTGGTTGCTTATTCTTATTGTCATTATGTTGTTTTTAAACTGAATGTGCAAGCTGCCTAGGGTTTCTTCTGTAACTGAGATAGCATGCAAAATTGATTAAATCAATCAATTGTACAGAACTGCTTTCCCCCTTATTCTAACATCATCTCAGGTTGATAACATTTCTTAGGCTTGGACAAGTGACTATAGTACAGAGGCTTGAAACAGAAGCGACAGAAGCAGGATAGGAATAATCAGGGAATGACAGCTTTCCAATTTCACACCAGCACTAGAACTTAGCAGTGGAGAAAGGCCCTATGTCACTTTATGCAATGGGAGACTTAGTTTTAACTCTTTTGCTCTTCACCCTTGCCCTACCATAACAAAATATATGTCATAAAATAATGGCATATTCTTAATACATCTCATTCCCTCCCTTTTCTCTGTTTTTTCTTCCTTTTTTCAAAGTTTAATGTGCAAGCTGCTCAGGTCTGGGACCTGTTAATTTACAAATTATATATTACCGTGTGCATTGGCAATGGTAGTTAGAATTTTAATCTTAATATTTCCATGGTTGAAAAATATGTATGTGCACAGCATATTTATTTATTTTATTTTATTTACACAATTTATTAGCCGCCCATCTCACTTGTTCAAGCGACTCTGGGCAGCGTACAACAGGGTTAAACCAAAGCATAGAACATGGGAATGTGTGAAATAGATTTCTGTTGCATCAGAACATTGGTCCTGCTTGCTGAATATTGTCCACAGCAGCCCTCACATCTTGTTGCTGGAGATTGAACTTGTAATCTGCTGCCATCACTGTCCTACCATTGTGCTATGGTGGGCTTCCCAGCTTGCATAAAGAAAGAAGCCTTCCATAATGTCAGGGAGAAACTGTCAGCTCACACAGTTAAGTATTTTGGCTTAGAATTTTGCAGGTTACACTTGCCTCACACCCACATGTGTTCTGATCCTCACTCCTAGCAATGTGGCATTAGCTGAATGCAGACCCTTTTAATTCTATTTTCTTTCACTATTACCACTGCCACATCACTGAGACATTTTCCTGTCAACCTGATCACTGAAATAGCACATATTACCCAGAACACTTTGACAAATGTCTTTAAGGCCAACCTTGTTTTACCTTTTCTGAAGTTTGCAACAGTTGTACAGGCTGTAAAGCAGTTCTTTGGAAATAACAAACTGGATTGACAGACACACTACACATTTGTTTGCTACATAGCCATAGACCAAAAAGATACATATCATAAACATTTAGCCAACGTCTGCACAAAATACACTGGTTGTATCTGAGTTATTATTAACATTTTTCCCTTTCGCACCTAATCCCTTCTGCTTTTTATTATAATCCTACCCATTACAGTTAATCTGTAATGATACTGCTTCTGAAGGACCTGTTGCTCACAGTGATGGTAATTTGTTGCTGTGGCAACAATTTTAAATAATGAATCTTAACAAAATGTCACTGTATTTTTACGGTAGGAGGGACTAAGATTTATTGCTTCTGTCACAGAATAAATTTAAAGAAATGTTAAGGGCAGATTCAACATTCTGAATAGCTAGAATTTTATTATTTTGATTTGAATGAATCATTCAACTCAAAAATGGATAAAGTTTAGTTAGTTGATTGGCTGGCTCCTTTGATTAGATTAACCTGTTCTTGAAATGAAATTATGTTGCGATGTGTCCCATAAAACTATAAAGGAGGGCAGCAGATCTCGACCAGTACGACTTTTGACCAAACGTGGTAATATTATATAACCTCACCCACACAATCTGGAAAGTTTATAATTGATGTAATGTAATTTTAGCAGGGTGCTATGCTGCCTATGGAGTAACTTCAGGGTCATGTTTTCATGCTGAAATAGATATAAGATAATTTCAGTGCCACAAACAATTCTAAGGAAACTTATCAAGTTGAAATCCCAAATCATTGTTCTTAGACTTTCAAGAGACCCTTTCATGTTTAATATAAGTTTTATAAAATATTGAAGAATTTCCCTTGATTTTAAATGAAGTCGTTGTACACCATTCTTCAGATGTGATTGCTTGTAGTTGATAAGATCTGATAAGCTTACAGAGGAATGATTGAACTTGACTCGTTTGAAATCCTATCACTGCAGGATATACTTTGCAAAAGTATTGGAAATAGCTAATCTTACAGAGAAATGTTAGGATAGCTCCATGAGAGACTTCAATGAACAAATGTTCTTGCTTATGAATAAAGCACTGGAAACCTGCTCCTGAATACAAAGATTGTGTGAGCAGTGCAGAAACAGTCACACACTCCTCAATGGTTCCTGCAGAAGTCATTAATGCTACTCACTCTCATTTACAGGAGGGCTACTGTTGTTTATCTTTACACGGTCTGCACATTATTTTAACTCCTGCACATTGCAGACTCCTGAGAAGAATGCCATCAAGTCGCCTGTTTCAAAAAGAAATATTTGCAAATGCCTTATTGTCCTAGGTCCCCTCCCTGGGAATATTTTACCTTTACTTAGGAAATATCCCAGGCTAAGTACTACTTAGAAACCCTGATGAATAGTGCTAACACTAAATCTACCATTAGCCCTTCTGCATGAGCTTTCTCCATTATTAAAGCTAACAAAAAATTGCTCACAAGCTGAAAGCCAAATTAAACGTAATTGCTTTTATTTATCTATTGCTTTTATATCATTAAAATATTTTTAGTTACCTTTTATAAAATAGCATCCACTCTGATTATTACCTGCCATATCTGTTGAGCCACTTCCTGTGTATTCAGGCAGTAGAAAGTACCAAAACATTAGTGATTATGCAGGCTGGCAGAAGGGGAGAAAAGTAGGTTTTATATTGTATCTGTCAAGATACGTTATACTTTCCATTAACAAAAACATTATTCCTGGGAAGAAGATACGAAGTGTATCTTTCATGAGCACTTTATTAATAATCAATAGTTGTCAAATTAGATATGCACAGATTTAAGATGTGAAGAAGTATAAGAAAAGCAAAAGAAACAGAAATGAATTGAGACAGAATTATGTCTCCCTGTCTTTTAAAATAACACAAATTTACAGACAGAAAAAAATCAGCTATTAAGCTTCTTTAAAAGATTAGCTTTGTTGGTTTAATTATACTTTGCTTATTTAATAAATATGTTCCAAGGAAATATGGCATGTTGAATGGCAATGAAGTCTAACAAAATAAAATTCAATGTATACCAAATTTCAGACACTATAATTATGATTATTTACAACCAAAGGATTCTGTTAACATACAAGAATCTTAGCTTATATCACAATGTTTTACCTTTAATCTCAAAAATGCAGAGTACAATTTTCCCCCTTCCCCTTTGAGCACTATATCCAATTGATTTTGGGATGGACAAATTGGGTAGGCTGAATTAGGAAATAAGTTCTGCAATCCAATTCCTTTGCAATACATGAACAATGACTTTGAAACAACTTGCTTAAACCAAGCCCAAGTACATTTTTTTAAAGCTATAGTCCTAAACATGCTTACTAGAGAATAAACTCCTCTGATGAAAACGGGATCCAGTTCTGAGTAAGCATGCAGAAGATTGGCTAGCAACAGTAAAGCATCCATAGAAATCAGCCAAACTGCAAAGAACTTAACCTTACCTATAGTATGTCCAATATGCTTAGAAGCACTCAGCCAAAATGAAGTACACATGGTAAGACCTTTCTGTCTTGCAAAATGGAATAAAAACATTTTTCTACTGCAATCGCAGTGCTAATATGCAACTTCAGATCCAACTTGAGGTTTTTTTATCCTAGTTGTTTGAAATCCAGTTTACTGTAACTAAATTTAGACCAATTTTTTTTTTAAAAAAATCATCCTTCTTATTAGAAATGTGAGGTTTTGGATTAGCCAAACAGATATGACTGATATGAATACTGAGCACTTACAAAGTTGTCACTAAAGCCCTATGCAAACCAGCTTTGACTACCCTCTATATTTTCATTCCCTTGACAATTTTAATTGGCTTTGTGATGACTTCTCTATTTTTCTTCCACGTCAGTAGTCCAGCCACTAAGAAGATGTGGATCCCCAGAAAAAGAAAACCAGTGGTTCTTTTTAGGAAAAAAGAGGCATATGAATGGACATTCGGGATCAGAGAAGCAATATGGGGAAGCAATTTAACCTGTTTGCTCCTTGCTGTATCCGTAGCCTATGGCACTACAGATATCTCCATCTGCCTCCTGCTGTATACTGTATCTTCCACTTTGCAGGTATTTGGATATGGGGGTGTATTTATTTGTTACTTTTCCTGCTCCTATATTCCCTCCCATGTTGAAAACAGGTGATTTGGGCAAAGTTTCATGCATTTGTTTGTGACATTACATTTAGCCTGCCTTAGCCTACCCAGGAACACCCAATTCAAGGAAGCAACAGTTCACCACACGTCCTCACTTCTCACAATGTTAATTTCACAGGATTTTAAATATAACTATGCACAATTATTTAACATATTCACTGTTCTTAATCCTTTAAGCGTGTAAAACTACACCGACCAAGATATCGGTCCCAACGATCCTAATGAGGCTTGTTCCCATGTTAGGTGGGAGTGGGTTTGCAGATGAATAGAATTATAGCATTGGAAGGGGTAATTGAAGCATTTCACTTCGACTCCATATTCAGTGCAAGGATCCAGATCAAATCAACCCCAAGAGATAGTTGGCCAGCTTTTGTGAATTAACTGGACATGGCTTAGGAGCTAATATCAATTGCGGGAGCAGAATGGGCCACTCTTAAGAATCTGTGAGAACTCCCAGAAGACTGGAGGAAAACAAATCCCACCCTTATATTGAAAAAGGAGGAGGACCTATAGCCCCTATATATATACATTTCTACACTAAGCATGCTCTTTGACAGATTGTTAAGCAGCATTACTGTAAGCCAGTGTTGTCCAAACTTGGCCACTTTAAGATGAGTGGACTTCAACTCCCAGAATTCCCCAGCCAGCCAAGTCCACTCATCTTAAAGTGGCCAAGTTTGGACAACACTGCTGTAAGCATTTGGGTAGGCATGCTGCACTAAACAGGAGCCAGCATGGGTTTGTCACAAACAGATTGTACCAGACAATTTTTTAATTTTTTGACAGAGTTACTAGTTTAGTAACTGCCATAAACATTATGCAAACTAGTTTAGTAATGCCATAAACATTAACATACCTGCACCTCAGCAAAAATTTCAGCAGAGTGTTTCATGACATTCTCCTTCATAAGAAAGGTAAAATATGGGCTAGATGATACACTTATTAGATGGTCTCATAATTGGTTGAATAACCTCATCCATAGGGTGTTCATTAGTGGCTCCACTTCGGTTTAGAGGGAAGTACTGTTCAGTGCTGTTCAACACTTTTATCAATGGCTTGGAAGAGGGAATAGAGGGAACACATACAAAGTTTGCAGATAACACAAAACTGGGAGCGGTAGGTAATATTTTAGATTAAAAAGAGAAGATTTAAAAAGGCATGAACAGTGGGCTGAAATGAATGAGTTAGAATGTAACAGAAAAATTTAAAGTTCTGCATCTGGGTAGGAAATATGTAAGTCACAAGTATAGGATAGGGGGAAAATGGTTTGGTACATGTGAAAGGGATTTAGGTGTCCTTGTTGACCACAAGTTAAACATGTGCCAGCAGTGTGATGCACCTGCCAAAAAGGCAAATGCTATTTTGGAGTTCATTACCAGGACTATAGAGTTGAGATCATGGGAAGTAATATTGCTCATTCTACTCTGTCCTGTCTGTACCTAGTTCTGGGTATCATATTTAAGAAAGAACAGTGATAAACTGAAACAAGTTCAGAAGAGTACTATGAGAAAGTGGTGAAGAGTCTAAAAATCAAGTCCTATATGTGTGTGAGGAAGTACCAAGGCATTCAAAGACTCCTGGAGACATCCTCACACACACAAATCTTTCAGGGAAATGAAACAGGCACCAACGTGTGTGTGAGCCTTGATATCAGTTCACCAAATAGCCTTGAGAAGGATGAAGGAGTGGAAGCCTCATATCTTCCACTCATTATAACTGATGGGGTAATTGGCTGCTGTAATCTGGCTGCACAGTTGATATTAAACCATTCTCCAGTTCTGCATTTGCCAAGAACCATTCAAACAAAGACAATGGAAAAGGAAGTATGGACACTGATCGAGCAAAGAATAATATAAAGATCATTATGAAACACCTCCAGACAGCAGATGGTGCTAGACTATTTCCTTACATTCTATTTTATAATTGGTTCCATTTTGGGAATATGGCAATTTGGCTGTATATGTGTGTTATTCGGATGACTAGCAATAACCTAATAATCTATTTCTTTAAACAAGTGTGAACAAAATAGAATGGGGAAACTGTTTTAATCACACCATTCATAGCAAAGATGTCTCCTTTGTTCTCTGATGCTTCTAAGGACACGGTACATGAGAGGGAGGTTTGAATCAACAGCTTCATCTATCAAGTTTAACCACTTCCCTGGTGTAACTTCTGAGCGTGTTCATTGCTTATTCATGTGGAAGTAAGTACGCCCAGCTCGTTCTTCCCAGTTTTGCTACTCTTTGTTGGTTCACGAGGCTCTAATGGTAGCAGCAAATGGCTTCTCAAGTGACATTTGCTGACATTCAGGGGAGTGTAGTTATCAGCTTTCTTCAGCTCACCTCTATACATGCAATCCATTTTATTCGTGTTCTTCACAGCAACCTTTTCTTCCCCTATCCATGCCCTCAATATGATAAATGGCGAGATGGCAAACTTTCCTAGCTGCACTAAAATGTCACCATGATGGGGGAGGGGGAATCTTTAATGGACTAAGTGTAGCATTTCAGGTTGTAACTTGTCAAGGTGCTGAGAAATTCTAGAGTTTCTCCTTAATCCACAGTTTCTTTGGAACCACACTAGTGTAGGCACAGAAGCTAATTATAAGTTACACCAGTCAGAGCTGGACAAGCAGAAACCAAATGGAAAACATTTCACGGCAGCTAATTTTATACCTCAATTTCTGTGTTCTCAACACTCTGATACTTCGTCCCTCAACATTATAAATGCCCCGTGTGCTTACCTGTGCTCTAATTATATGTGTGCATATAATTGATTTGATTCTTAATTACTTTGCTTATAATTATCACCAAACCTGCTTTCTTTGCTTTTGTTAATTATTGTTATTCTTTCTTCTAACCATTGTGCCTAGAGGCCTCCACACAAAATGGATTATTCAAGGCACTATTCAAATGCATCGGAAGGCACAGTTGCCTGCCTTGATGATCTTACAATATAAATAGATTAAAGAAAGAAATAAGATTATTACCTCTGACATTCAAATGAGGAGCTGAGCCCCAGTTCTAAAGCATTGTGCTTTGTAGAATTTCCATTCATTTCATTTCATTTCACTGTTGGTGTGTGTCTGTGTGCATTTCTGTGTATGTAGGTATGTGTGTGTATGAATGAATTACTACTCTAAATAATTACATTCCAAAATCCACAGTCATGCATTTAGTTTTATTGTACTAGATATAAATACATCTATATCCTGTCTTCCCACTACCATGAATCTCCAAGTGACAGACTTTTGAGTTCTCCAGATCTCTTTTCAGACCAGATGTCAGAGTGCAAAACTATGTATGTTGATTCTGAAGTCCCACTGAATTTAATTAAATTCATTCCCAAACAGGAATTAGCAAAGCGATGTAAGTCCAAGCACTGTCAGTGTTGAAAAAAGATTTATTCAGTTTTCAATTTATATACTTCCTTGCAGTTTTAAAAAATATTGTGCCTTCGAGTCAGTCTTTTCTCCTGGTGACTGCCTAGGCAAGTCCCTGCAGTTTTCTTGCCAGCATTTTTAGAAGTGATTTGCCACTGCCTGCTTCCTAGGGCTGAGAGAGAGGGACTGGCCCCAGGTCATCCAGCTGGCTTCGTATCTAAGGTGGGACTTGAACTCATGGTCTCCCAATTACTCACTTGGTGCTGTTAAGTTAGCAATATCAAAAAAAAGAAAAAAGAAAAAAAGTATGGTATAATATAGCCATCACTAGGATAGGAAAAAAACCCAAAACCTAAATACATGTGAACTTCATAAAACATAACTTTCACCAACAGAATATTAGTCAGTACAACCAATAAAATAAAAATGTATTCCATTTTATCCCATATTTATGTTTTTTAAATGTTCAAAAATCTGCATGTATTTACAATGTTCTCTAAGATTCAGTTTTGATGTAATTTTCTTTAATGTATGGCATTTTTAAAATATAATTATCCTAACATTCATTTTTAAAATGTGACTCAACCAATAAATACTTTTTGTATATAATTTATCTTTTTAAACTCCAGTTGAGCTTAACTGCTGCTAAGTAGATGGAACCACCTTTGCCATTTCCTTGACAGTGGTTTGCCACTGCCTGCTACCTGCTCAGAAATTTATGGGTGGTCTCACATCAAATTCCTGATGAAGTCAGAGCACGCGAAGTTTTTCTGAGTTCAGCCAAGGTTGGCTAGGTGCAACCATCTCTATTTTTTTCACTTTTCAATAATCTTATTTTTTATTTATTAGCTGCTTTGGAACCATTTGCATTTTTAATGAATGAAATGCAGGATACAATTTATTCTATATATGCACTTCCCCTTCATTAGTTACATAACCCCAGTAGCAGATATATCTCACTAATCACACTTTAACTGAAGCTTGGCTAAAAGACCAGAAAACTACTACCCCCCAACTCTTCTTTCTAATACACCAGTCCTGCAAAATCCACTGAAAGTAATGTTTTCCCTGTCCTCCTGTTTTACAATGAACTCTACAACTCTTAAGTTGCCAAAGGAGACTTATTAAATATCTCCAAACCTTGATAATTAATTAAGAATGCAGATCTTCAAACATATCAGTATACAGGTGAAACTCGAAAAATTAGAATATCGTGCAAATGTTCATTTATGTCAGTATGGCAACTCAAAAGGTGAAACCAATATATGAGATAGACGCATTACATGCAAAGCGAGATATGTCAAGCCTTACTTTGGTATAATTGTGATGATTATGGCGTACAGCTTATGAAAACCCCAAATTCACAATCTCAGAAAATTAGAATAGTGTGAAAAGGTTCAATATTCTAGGCTCAAAGTGTCCCCCTCTAATCAGCTAATGAATCCATAACACCTGCAAAGGGTTCCTGAGCCTTTCAATGGTCTCTCAGGCTGCTTCAGTAGGAATCACAAGCATGGGAAAGACTGCTGACCTGACAGTTGTGCAGAAAACCATCACTGACACCCTCCATAAGGAGGGAAAGCCCCAAAAGGTAATTGCAAAAGAAGTTGGATGTTCCCAAAGTGCTGTATCAAAGCACATCAATAGAAGGTTATGTGGAAGGGAAAAGTGTGGTAGAAAAAGGTGCACAAACAGCAGGGATGACCGCAGCCTGGAGAGGATTGTCAGGAAAAGGCCATTCAAACGTGTTGGGGACTTTCACAAGGAGTGGACTGAAGCTGGAGTTAGTGCATCAAGAGCCACCACACACAGACGGATCCTGGACATGGGCTTCAAAGGTCGTATTCCTCTTGTCAAGCCGCTCCTGAACAACAAACAACGTCAGAAGCGTCTTACCTGGGCTACAGAAAAAAAGAACTGGTCTGTTGCCCAGTGGTCCACTGTCCTCTTTTCTGATGAGAGCAACTTTTGCATCTCATTTGGGAACCAAGGACCCAGAGTCTGGAGGAAGAATGGAGAGGCACACAATGCACGATGCTTGAAGTCCAGTGTGAAGTTTCCACAGTCTGTGTTGATTTGGGCAGCCATGGCATCTGCTGGTGTTGGTCCACTGTGCTTCATTAAGTCCAGGGTCAACGCAGCCGTCTACCAGGAGATTTTGGAGCACTTCATGCTTCCTTCCGCAGACGAGCTTTATGGGGATGCTGACTTCATTTTCCAGCAGGACTTGGCACCTGCCCACACTGCCAAAAGTACCAAAACCTGGTTCAATGACCATGGGATTACTGTGCTTGATTGGCCAGCAAACTCGCCTGACCTGAACCCCATAGAGAATCTATGGGGCATTGCCAAGAGAAAGATGAGGGACATGAGACCGAACAATGCAGCAGAGCTGAAGGCCGCTATTGAAGCATCCTGGTCTTCCATAACACCTCAGCAGTGCCACAGGCTGATAGCATCCATGCCACGCCACATTGCGGCAGTCATTGCTGCAAAAGGGGCCCAAACCAAGTACTGAGTACATATGCATGCTTATACTTTGCAGAGGTCCGATATTGTTCTATTTCCAATCCTTGTGTTATTGATGTCATGTAATATTCTAATTTTCTGAGATCGTGAATTTGGGGTTTTCATAAGCTGTACGCCATAATCATCACAATTATACCAAAGTAAGGCTTGACATATCTCGCTTTGCATGTAATGCGTCTATCTCATATATTGGTTTCACCTTTTGAGTTGCCATACTGACATAAATGAACATTTGCATGATATTCTAATTTTTCGAGTTTCACCTGTATACTACATGCTTGTTTTGTATATAGACCACAATGCAAATCATAGTTTAAGGCATGCATTTAAATATCAAATTGTAACATATAACTCTCTTTTATGTCTTAAAATCCTGGAAATTTTTACCTCACTCCCCTTGAATGTTGAAAGATGCGAAATCACTTAGATGGAAAGAAAAACAATTGTTTAGAGAAGAAGATGGCCTGTTTCCCCTGAGTCATAATTTTGTTGATGCTTTTGGAATGTGGAAGTGAAAAGCATGTAATGGGTAGAGTTCTCCCTACGGACTTTTAAAAAGTGGCGGCTGTCATTTTATTTGATTTCCCCATTAAGTGCCCGCCCATCTGATGCTCCTGTTGACTACAAAGGTCAAAAATAATTAATTGGTTTAGGATTGTCTCCTTTATCCTGACCATGCAGTATTTGTCCAGATTGTTCATAACTAAAATAGGATTAAAAATCAGGATAAAAAGCAAACTTTGAGAAGGAGACCCATGTGGAACTGTCAACAGTTAATCTTCCTCTTTTAAAAGCTTTGGGAGAGGAGAGGAGAGGAAGCAGGCCTGTTAACTACAGGAGAAATTACTATCATGATGCTTTTCAGGGAACAGAGACAATCAATTGGCCAAAATCAAATATTGTTGCTTCCCTGCCTTTTCCTCCCTGAGGTAGGAACCAAAATTTCTGGGACCTGAAGGAAGGCCTCTGAAACATTTGCGTCTACCGTACCTACTCTTGGGAAATGCTAGATGGCACCTGTGTGGTACCTAAACATATCTCGGTCTAAGAGTGGGATACATGTTCTGACAAGATACAACACCAAGTATCAGTTCAATAGCAAACCTTTGGCATTACTACCATAATAATTATTGCTGCTGCAGTGTGCTTTCCGGGAATTCTGACGTATGAGAGAAAGTATAATGATCACTAACTACCATTACTACTGCTTTTTCTACCACATTGGTAACTGGTTCCACTGGTAAACTGATCTTCCTCTTAGAAAGTCTTTTACCCAGGGTTATAGATGTATTTACTACTCTGGGCTCCCTCTGTATATATACAAAAAGCAAAAATAATACACAAATGAAGATACTCAGAATTGATTATGGACAGTTTACCTATTCTCTCCATACAATTTCCTGTTTTCTCTGAATTTTCACCTTTTTTGTTAATTTCAATGCATGCATGAATGACACCCCAGATTTCACTACAATGTATTTTATAGTTTTTGTTTGTTTGTTTATTAACATTTCTATACTGTTCTACTCCTAACAGCTCAGAGCAGCAGACATAATAGAAAACAGTTTATTAAAAACAAGTTAACAATATTCAGCAGTATGCATTACAATGGCACTAGATGGTGTTCTGACACAATACTTTTGGCATTTGAATCCAATAGTTAAATATGTTGGGATTACAACTCCCAGAATTCCCTGTATCCACAATGGCTGGGAAATAGGTAGAGGACAAATGGATTTGGGAAGGCTGTTATTAGTGATGAACAAATAGGGACTAGAACCTCAAGGGGAAAAAATAGACTTCTCCCCCAAGATTTTTGACATCTTATAAAGATTTGTTTTTTTCCCAAACTTTTCCTAGCTAATCCTTCACTATCCCAGGCTTCTTTATTATTTTGACATCCTTACTGCAAGTTCTCTATTGTTTTCTCTACACCAGTGCTTCACAAACTTTTTCCTTCATTACCTAAAACTGCTTATCAGAAAGTCCTTTTTCATTAAGTCAATTTAAATGTCCCTGTTGTGATGGATAATGGGTTCATGTGTCGTTTGGGTAAAATTACTTTTACCCAATTTTGGGTAATTTACCCAGGTTTGGGATTATTTCCTAAGTACAAAGATCCTACAACTGTAGTTTGCCAGGACTTCTGAGTCCTACTCAAGAGAATAAAATGGATATAATAGGGTTCATATGAAATGGACTAAATCTGTTTACACTTTGTGCCAAAATTGACAGAAACACTATTAGCTATGTCTGTTTCCAGATTTAATTTTATCATTCATCATTAACATTATGAACGACATTGTTATTATGAAAAGCACAGACATGGACAGGTATACTCACAATCCTTTATTTAGTGGGTAAAGGCAACCATCTGAGCCATAGTAGTCACTAATAAAATAACGGTCCCCTAGTGCAGCACTTCAAAACTTTCCCCAGAAACTTCTGCACCTAAGCAAGAGTTCTGGAATCAGAACTCCAGTCTGGCATCAACAGAGTGACCCTCTGTGTCTGTTCTCCAGCTGAGGGAGGAAGAAAGCCTGGCCATGCTACAGCATACTTTCACAACAGTTCAACAGCTTTTTACAGTGGGGCGTAAAGCCCAGGAGATGGGTGAGTTACAAAAGATAAAACACAAAACTTCAATAGATGTTTTTTCTGTATGCCATTCCCCAGAGTTCCTACATACACATTACTTTGGAGCTTTAATCCAATTTTGCATTATCTGTTTTGGCTGCTTACTCATTTTTGGGCTCAATTTAAAGTAGTAGCTACGGTCATTAATGCTGCAAGTTAGGGTCAGTTATCTCAGCCAATTAAGATTGGCATCTAAGCCTCCTCATAGTCTACCTCTATTTGAGGACAGATGGGAGAATACCTATTACCATTTTTTTCAGTAGTAACACCAACATACATGTCATATCTCAAGCTCAATTTTTAAAGTGCAGTTCCTGTTTTCCTCATAAATATTGTAATATATTTCTCAGAGAGGAGATTAATCATGCCCATCTTTTTTAGTTTTTAGGCAAAGCAAATGGTGGAGTTTGAGGTTTGATAATTTTGCTTATGCCTATGGGCTGTGTGAGATTTCTGCATTACATTATACTCACCTTTGATCTACTGCTTTCAGTTTAGCTTTTCTGCCTCTGTTTCCTGTTGCTTAGCTTTAAGGTAACTGTATGTTTATATTTTAATTGTTGTAGTCTTTGGGGGAAAAAATAAAATTATTTTTGTTTTTTGTTTTTAAAAGATCTAATCTATCAAGGGAGTAGGATAGGGAAAAAAAACTTTCTGGAAACATACAGTAGTTCCCATTTTTCTCATACATAGATTTAAAATTGTAGTTTTGCATTCCCATTATACTTTCTGAAAAAGATCCTCAAATAAATTGGTGTGTCAAATATAAAAGAAAGGCTTGAAACATAGACATTATAATTTAGCACTCCAATGATATGTTTCATTTGCTTATGTGATATGTTATTATAAGATTCTTTTAGAAAGTTGGTCAACATTCAAACATGGCACAAGAAACTATTGTGGTTGGGTATAAAGGATAAAAAGCCTCATGGTTCCTAGACAAGTTAGTACATGATGCTCTGGCAAGCTAAATAACAACTTGGTAATACAGTGTGGCCTGGAAAAATAATAAAATTTGTAAGGTTGCTGCCATTATTTTGAATAGTAGTTAATTTAAATGAGGCTCGGTCCTGCCCATTGGGTTTCTGGCCCTAGCACCTCTTAGAATGCTAGGGTTGGAAAGGACTTAGGCAGTCTTGTGGCCTAACTCCCTGCCCAGGGCAGGAATTCTCATACCATCCCAGACAAATAGCTGTGCAACATCTGCTTAAAAACTTCCAGAGATGGAATACCCACAACTCCAGAAGGTAAGGTGTTCCATTGCTTAATAGCTTTCATGGTCAGGAAATTCCTTCTTATTTGGATCTCCCTCTGTAAAGCTTCCACCTATATGCGAAGACCTAGCTCTCTGCAAAAGGCTGTAATGCTGGCAAAGGGCGACTAGCAGCTAGGTGGATGGATTCAGTTACAGTGGCAATGCGCTGTTGGAAGACCTGAAAGACCAGGTTAGGGATAGATTGTCATGGAGAAAAGCTATTTACATGGTCACTAGGAGTCGAAAACAACTTGATGGCATATAATCAATCAATCAATTGTCCTTCTCTCAGGAGCTATGGAGAAGGGGAGGATTTCCCTTTGCCATACACAGTTCCTCCTCCTAAACCTTGCTCACAGTAGAGCAAGGGAAGGATCAGGGACTCCAGCCACAGACTTCCAACCAGCCTCATTTCGTGCCTGAGCAGCCACTTAGGATACTATGGTTAAAGATTCTGGGTCAGTTTTTGCATTGTGAGAATGAGCCAGAAGCCCAGTGTTCTGATGGGTTGGGAGGGAATAGCTGCATGGCTGAGCATTGGGGGGAGGAGAGAAACCAGTGGGGGGAGTCATGAGGAAGCTCTGCAGGGAGGAGCTGCCTATTAGGCAGAACCTACTGTCACTCATCTTGAACCAGCACTGTGATTTGAGAAGTGATGTCTCCCATCCTCCTGGGACGGTGAGGGGGGTGGGAATTAATGAAAGGCACAACACTTCAGAGGAAGGAAGAAAGGGGTTAGAAGGCAGTAGATAGCACACTTCACCATGCTGCAAAGATGTCTTATTCTTTTATCTTAAAGTCATTTACTTTTCTTAACTATCAGTTGTTATAACCTGTAGGCTGGTTTTAGGAAGTTGTCTCAATTCTGTGCACTCTTGCCATTCATGGGACTCTCTCCATGCAACTTTTGATCATTAGAATGTTTATTTTAAAGATGTTCTTCCTTTGATATTCTATGTTAGATAGTTTCTGGACAAAATAATTTTCAACAAAACTGAATTTTTACTGCATAGTTGAGAGCAACTGTAGGGGTAGCCAATGGCTTTGCCACAGACCAGCTCCACTGGAAAAATGTGAAAACTGATATACTTAAGTTTTAATACTAACTAGTACAATTGGTACCCCCTATTGCATTGCTAGTGACATTTTCCTAAACCCTTGCTCCCTGAGTGGCAATCAACTTTGGTGAACATGGACTTGCTTATACAATGGAGGCAATATGGAAGGCACAATTCTTTTTAGAGACTACCCGTTGCTCCAAGCATACCAAATGTCTAGCAGGAAGAATGTGAGTATGTGCCACTGAAAGAAACTTTATGGTAAAAATAAAATAAAATTAGCAGTTTACTTTCTTTTACTTTATCCAGCTTATTGTATCAGCTGGAACAACCTCTCTGATGTCATTCTTTTTCATCTGCTAGGAAAAAAAGCAAACTTGCATTATTTAAAGCTCATTCTCTAAGCTGTCTATAAAAATAAACATGGTTGATGCATGTGACAAACGTCACTCCTTCCCTGCATGCACCAGTCTTCCTTAAATCAATATGAAATATCATCAAGGGCCTTTGAGCAAAACACTACTCAGCAATGCTACAGGTCTCAATTGTCACTTAATCAAGCACAGTATATATATTTCTTATTCCCAGTGAAGGCTGATGCTTACATATTATATACCTGATTCAGATTGTTTGAGGAACTCAGTAAGCACCGGGACCCACCATGCCTCAAAGCTGTACTGCGGTTTCTGATTACAAATAGCACAAGTGGATTTTATTTGGTTTCATGTTCTTTGGTTTATACGTGCTGGAATTTCTCATAAGCCTGAGAATTTTTTTTTATATTTACTGTGGCAGATCATTGATAATTTTTAGCAAAAAATGGATTTTTTTAAAAAAAATTAAGGATATTAGTATCAAAAACTGATTAAAAACAAACCACCCAGAGAAATCAGTGGTGCATCCCCATTTTGGCTACTGATGTACTTAGAATAATGAACTTTCAGAGGCAAGAATTACATTTTATCAAGTTTGGGCAGATTATATTCATTATGTTAATAGCAACAGTGTAATTTTGTCAAATTATAATTTTTGGAAATTACGAACAACTTTCAAACTTTTTTTGTTAGTGGCGTCTTTTACTTTTTATTCATACTATTTTTTGTATTATGTTGTATATTCATTGCTTATTTCTTTTTTGTGTAAACTATTGTTCAATAAATTCTTAAAAACAAACAAACAAACAACAACTTTATCTTTCTAGCTTGTATTCTTTCTTTCTCTAGATATCAGAATTATCACAAGGCTGTTGTCTATCATTAGCTTAACTGCTACAATGTCATAAGGAAGTTTTATAGGGCGGCCTGACACGGCTTCAGGGGGTCTTGCTATTTGAAACTGAGCAGCAACGTGCTCCTTTTGGCCAAGGCAAGCTAACCTGCCTCATCTGTATTGTGCGCACAGTAGTACGCTCAATACTTGCTCAATATGGAAGTCCTTGAAGGTTGGGTGTTGGTCTGAGACAAAAATAATCATGTATTCTCTGCACATTTTCAGCAATGTCCCTCCATACTTTTGAATCTACAAGAAGTTTGGCCATATGTTTCTTTGCACAAGAATTGCAAAGCAACTGTTTTGCTTACAGTTGCAATCTGACAAACAGTGAGTTCACTTGCTCAGTCCTACTGCTATCATCTTGGTAGAAACAGCAATAGTGCAGATGAAGCAGTCAGGAGGAATTAACACAGGAAGCAGGTGATAGCACGATCAGGACAATGCTATTTCACATGTGACTGGGCTTATATAGCCCTCTTGTATACCCATCATGGCATGTTTATGGATAGATGGAGCAGCAAAAGAGATGGCTGAAGATGATTTAGGTTGAATCTAACCTACATTAATCCACATAGCCCACACCTACTTCTTCTGGCCACAGATCTCCAATAATCTTGAGAAGAGGTCTTTCTATTTGCCAGCTGGGGAGAGCCTTTCATGAGAGATATCAGGCATTAAATTTGCAAGCTACATGCAAAATGGGTATACTTCTTTTCCACTGAATCCTTAATTCTCCTCTCATATAAGCAAACTACTATACGTCCCCTTCCCAAAATGAATCCAGATGTCTGGGGGACCATCTGAAGCTGATTTGGGAATGATCACCAAACATTAGGAGGCACACGTGTACTTCCAGTGATGGAAGTGAAGCGGTTGTTAAGTGAAACATCACGTGACTGCCCCACTTAGCGACAGCAGTCCTGGCAGTCCTGGTTGTGGTCGTTAAGTGAATAATCCACAGTTGTTAAGAGAGATATCATGTGACCACAACTTGCGACCTCCTGCCAACTTCCCCATTGACAATGACTGCAGGACACTGTGACTGTTGTAAATGCATGGCAGTTGCCAAGCCCCTAAATTGCAATCACGTGACCGTGGGGACTCTGCAACAGTTGTAAGTGTGAGGACTGGTCATAAGCTACTTTTTTCAGTGCTGTCGAAACTTCAAACAGTTGCTAAATGAATGGTTATTAAGCGAGGATTACCTGTATATATATGTAATCTGAATCACCTTTCCAACTAAAGCAGCTTGTAAAGGGTTATCTTTAAGGGAAAGGGTGTAGCTCAGGGGAGGGCACTGTAAAGAAATTTAGAGATGATCTTGGTATGAAAGAACCATTAAGAAGGGACTTAGAGATGTAATTACATAGTCCAGAGGCTGAAGCAAGTATAAGAAAATAACTCAGAATGACCCAGCTTTGATTTTATTAGAATAGGAGGGGATAGAGAGAAACTTGGAGAGGCTTTTAAGATTCTGTTATTATACCCCGCTATGTTAAAGCATGTTCCTGAAATCCCTGCAATGTCTGTCTCTTTGCATGGCCTGCCTTAAAGGACTGGCAGGCACATGCTTTTCTAGTCAAGTGCCAGGTTCAGTCTTATTATCTTCAGATGGAGCTCTGAAAGGCTCCTACTGAAATTCTGAATTGCTGCTGTGGCTGGTCAGTGGAGAGAGTGCTGAATTAAATGAGCTGACTCCCATTAGAAGACGACTTCCATGTTCCTTGATAGATCATCTCTATAAATGGCAGACCCTCTTAAAAATCGTCTCTGAGTATCCAGTCCAAGTTATTAAATAAGAGTGTAACTTCTAAAAATTGCCACTTTGGATGGTGTACTGGTTTCCGATGCCTCAGGACATTTTTAAGTCACACTAGGAGCTACAAAGTTATCATAGCCATCAGACCAAGCTGTCATTCACAATTGAATGAGTGTTGTGCTGTATCTCCAAACAGCAATTAAATGACAAAGAAAACTTCAACAAAAGACAATCAATGCTGTCTCAATTCTTCATAGAAATTTCATCTTTAACTCCCATGTGAGATTCAAGGGATATTTTTACATCACAATGTTCCATTTTAAAGTGAGCTTATCTCTTTTTTTCAGGATTCAGCAACTGTTTCTTAAGTGGCAAAATTGAAGTTTTCTTGTCTCTCCCTCCTCCCCAATCACCCTTTTAAGGTACAAGAACTAAGAGGAAAATCTTTTGCCCACAAACCTCTTCATCACTATTGATTTGAAGCCAGATGCAAGACTTAAAGAAACAGAAGCTGGAATAATATAGAACATTCATGATCTACCATACAGTTTCAATGTATCTATATGACATAATAATTGCCATTATTATTCTGATTTATATCCCATCTTTCTGCTCTGGCAAGCCACTTACACCCTAAAATCCTCTGTTATTTAGCCAAAATTGGGTGGAATTTGATCCAGAGAGATCCCAGAAACTCAATATTAGGGGGATCCTCCATTAGAAGATGTGATCAGCAGGGATCAGCTGGCAGGTAGAGTAGTGAAAACCACACTCTTTTGACTTTACCATCTATTTACCATTTTATCATCCCTCATCATTCTCAGTAATGAGCATCTGTTTCAACTAAAAGGTTCTTCATTTATATTTTTGCTGTACATGATTTGCTTCCTTTAGCTTCCTCGCTATTAAACAATAAACTTATTTGTACTCTAGTAAATATTGAAGTTGTTTTTTGTAAGAAAATACTGGAATGGTATGAATTAAGCTGCCTGTTGAATGGGATTCAAAGATGTATTTCTCATGAAACAGATCAATTATCAAATATAAAAGTGGTTTGCCACAGGGCTGAGATAGTATGCAGACTGATGCTTATTTGAACATGGAGGATTGCAATCATATGGATACTATATGGCCAAGGTAGGAGATGGTGAATATTTTGAGAAATAAAAACAAATACTTCTGTTTCGGAGGTAGAGGGGCTCCTTGTGCAATCCTTGATACTCTGCCATCCCCACCCCCCTGAACATTTGGCCTGCTCAGGCATGGTTGCCCTATGCCCTTTGGACTGTTTTGGTCTGTGTGTGGGGTAGCTGGGCCTTGTTCTGGGAGGGAGGTGGGGACTTTTGGGCAGTGCTAGGCAGCGCTGGGCTGGAAGGCACTGTGTCAGCTTTAAAACCCTCGCTTACAACTTTGTGGCTGTTGGAGGCCCTGCTTTTGGGCTCCCTGGCTGGGCTCCAGATCTGCCTGAGTGGGGCTCTGCCTGGGGCTCAGGGAGGCTGCTGTTTTCTTGGCCTTTTCCATCTCTGGGGTTGATCTCCCCCACTTTGGAGTGGTGGGCAGTGGGTGGGGCCAGGTGTTCTATCTCTGCAGGGGCCTGCACCCCCCAGTGGCCACCAAATGCCAGGGCAGGTATGGCCAAGAGAGCAGTTGTGTTCCCTGTGGGGCAGCGTGGGTTGTTGGGGCATTGGGTTGAATGTGTGGAGAGTGGGTGGGTGTGTGATTAGGTATGTGTACCTTGGCCTGGGAGGAAAGAAAAATGTAGTTCACCTTTTATGAAGAAGTATCTTCCTCCCTCCCTCATGATACAGTGGTCAATTGCTCAAGAACTAGACTTTCTGTGTGAATTCCATGAAATGCAGAATATTGAACAATAGCTACTAACAGAATAAAACACAAAACCAAATAACATAATATCTAAGTGCACTTATAATTTCAGTGTAGCCTAATTTCTAGGAATTTACTTGAGCCTGATCGGAGGGGTAATTGAAATAAAAATCTGGAAAGGGGATGAAAAGTGATAAAGGCAGAACTTTGTACAAATTGTTTGCCTCAGGTTAATGACATTGCTGGCATCATCAGTTTCCCATCATTTATAAATATCTTCATAGACAAGCTTACATTTTACAAAATCAAAGTATGCATTGAACATGTCATGTATGTAATTCAATCCCCCTCTGTGGTGAGGTAACCATCTGCTCTGAACATGACCTGTCTGCCATCTGAGCTCCAGAAAAGGATGGGTGGATTAAAGCTGCAATTAATAAGGACAAGAAACTTGGGTGTGACTCAGAAGCGGGGGTGGAGAGCTGTCGGTCATTTTCTGTGAGTCATCTCAGTATAACATTTCTCTTTCCCCCTCCCCCCATCCATTATCTACTTCCATTCCATTTGTGGATGCTGGACAGTGATGCTATAATGAAAACCATCTTATTCATACAGCTTTCCATTATTTCCATTAAAAAGAGACTCATTAAGAAAAATCAAGATTTGCCAGCTGTTAAAGCAATCATCCTTCACAACCAAACTAACCGCTTCCTCTGTACAACTGGCTGTATATGTATCATTTCCTTTTCTTATTCATACTACACCAATATATCTTGGATGAGCTAAACATTTTTAAACATTTTTAAACAGAAAATATTCCTAATTTATCTCTAGCTCATAATTTTTTAAAAAATCAATTTCTCAGCATTGCTTAAGAAACTTTTCTAACATTACATTTCACATTGACTTCTTTGGTATTGTTTTAATCATACTATTTGTTTTTATTTATGTCTGAAGTTTCATTTCATTCTCCTTCCTTCTCATCCTGTTGCTCTTCAAGTATCAATATATGGCTCTGCTAAACCCAAAGGGGATGTTACTTTCAGAATGTAATTAGGCATGTTAATGCTTGGAGTCTACTTTGCAGGAAGGAAGAGTTGAAAGAGTTGGATATGTTTAGCTTGGAGAAGATTAAGAGAAGTGTAATACTAGTATCCTTCTACTATCTGAAGGGAAGTCATGCAGAAGATGAAGCAGACTTGTTCATTGTCACACCAAATGGTAGGGCTATTATAGAAAAACAGATTTTGGTTAAAATAACATTAGGAGAACCCACCCAACAGTAAGAAATGTTCAACAATTCATTGGCCTGTCTTGAGACTTGGGGATGGTGTTCTCTTTCAATGGAAGTCCAAACAATGATGGGAAGGCATCCTGCCTTTCAGATCCTGCATTGAGTAAGTTGTTATTGTCGATACCTTCCAGAAAATAGCCTTCAATATAAAATGGAGAAACAGCTCAATCGAACAGTTATGAGTTCATGGCTGCATTTATGCTGGAACAGTTAGAACATGAGACAACTTGATTAACCCATGAAGCTTGAATTCTTCTAGGCCTGTTCCCTTATTCATTATTGTCCTTCTTACTACTCATGATTTATACCTTAACCCTATCCTTCTATTTGCCCCCATCTACTAAGAAGAGCATGCGACCATCCTCAGGCTGACCATCTTCTCAAATATAGTGCATGAAGGAAAGGGAATTGGGATGGGAAAGAGAAAAGGTCCCAAAATTCTATCAAGGAAAGATACTGATCATGAAGCAAGCAGGAGTTTTAAAAAAAGGGGAGGGTTTACTGGCTTTTTAAATAAAGAAGGAATGGTGGTAGATAAGTATTCAGGGATAGGACAGGAAGGCTGAAGCACCCAAAGTGATACATGAGAGACAGGGTTTAAAAAAATAGATTGGTATCTGATATAATTGTGTAAAAGTGTGGTGAGAAAGCAGAGACAAAAAGATAGCAGGAAGGCATAAAGGAGACACTTAAACATGAGCCATGGAAGCTTACATTTAATCCCATTGTGAAAGAGGTGGACAAAGCAGTTAAGTGCATATAAGAAAAAGACTACTAGAGGAAATGAACCCACAGAGAAAGGAAAATTCAAAACGGATTCCTGTTCAAAGGCAGCAGCAAAAGCACAAGGATACAGCAGTGAGCAGTTCTAGAAAGTATAGGCCTGGATTAATATTTTAGCAGACATTGGGGCTTAAAAAAGGTGGATCTTGTGTGAGAAAAAAAAATGCTAACATCTCAACATGATTAAAGCACTGGAGAACAAAAGAAAAACTGCTGCCAAATGCAACTTCAGGATTACAACCCCCTCAGCAGAATAAATGACAAAATGTGTATGAGCAAGTGTGGTATAATGATCCTGAAATGGGGGCAAAAAACAAAAAAAAAGCAGACTTCAATCCTCAGCTATGAATTTGCTTGTAGGTTTTTAGCAACTCTATGTTAGTCCTCCTTTCTGCAATAGGGAATGATAATACTGGCCTACCCTTCAGGATTGTTGTAGGGTTATAAGGTTTATGCAATGTATGTGAAGAACTTGAAAGTGGTTAGCCAGGGCAAATCTTGGGGGTGGGGGAGGGGGGATAGGCTGATCTCAAACTTGTTTAACTGGGTCAATAGGGGAAGAGAGAACACCAAAAGCAGGCTAATTCGCCCCACAAGTTAAATTTAACCCTAAAAAAGGGTTAAATTTTGAGACTTTTAAAATTGAGACTTGATTAGACTTAAACTAAAGACTAATTCCTGACTCTGGTCAGCTATGTCCTTAGGAACAGCGAAAATCACAGTCAATTGACACATCTTGTGTGTGTGTGTGTGTGTATACATATAGACCCTTTCCAAGAAAAAAACTATGAAGAATCCCCTGCTTCCATTTCAGAACTCACTTCCAGTGCCCAACGACAAAGAACACACTTCCAAAGTACTCTGATTGGCCATGCCACAGTTACTGTTCTATGACTCTGGCTAACAGAAAACAAGAGAACGATGTCATGAAGATTAGACCATATTCTTTTGATGCAAGGACTTCTAGTGCAAAGACCCGTGGGAATACATACATCCTGGAGAAGATAGGTGGGGACTCTATTCCCAAGATTGTGATTTTTTTTTTAAACCCCAGATCCCAGCAAAATTAAATAAACAAATAACAAAGGTTTTTTTTAAAAAGTGCAATATCCAACTTGAAGTAATCTCAACTTTAGTACTGTCCAGATGACTTGGAAACCAAACTGTACCAAATCCAACATGAAATGGCAATAAACCAGCCCTGGTTGGTGAGAACAACAAAATTGAGGATTGCAAAATTTAATGAATCAAAACCATTTTTCCTAAAGTGTTAGGAACCAAAAAATATGGTCCTAGTTAACTAGGGTACAAACATTTTTATTAATATAAGTATTTATAAAAACTGTAGATGGCAAGCAGGAATAAGCCAGCCGGTGAGGTCTCTTCTAGTATGATTCTTCTATAGCACAAATGTGCACCTACTGAAAAAGTACCTGCCTTTTGTGTCTAAGTAGTGCTTTGTCCACATGTAATCAACAGAGTTTCAGATATGGTCATTTGAAATGCATTAATCAACTTTAATTAATTTTAATTAATTAATTGATTAGGTGATAGGTCTCAGGGACTTGGACATCTGAGATCCTCTGGATAGTGTGCCTGTAAAAGATTTAAAATAAAATAAATAAACGAACTGCAGATTCTGTTTGAATGTTGGAGAAAACTGCCTAGGAGTAAGAGTAGCTTGAAAATGGAACCCGTTACCATTTTAACATATCCAGGGAAAGTGGGCTCCCTTTCCCTGGATATGTTAAAATGGAAATTAGACAGTTGTCTGCCTGCATTTATTTATTTATTAGATTTATTATTATTTAGTGAATATGTACCTTGCCTCATTGCGGCAATATGCAGAAAGTGTGTAACGTGTTATATATACTACCCTACACAAATACATGCACACACGTGATAAGACAATAAAATTAACATTATTTGTGAAGATATGTATATACATATAATATGTGCACGCATGTAAGCAATACAGAAATTCAGTTCAGAAGATATTTGACAAACTCTTAAATTATACATGTGTAACAGCCAGTTTAAAGAAGCAATCTGAATTACAGCCTTTGTATTTATTTGAGCTTTGTTGGATGAAATATTTGTTCATTTGATTCATTCATTTATTTCTGAATTGCTATAATCTTCAGGTCAACATATCTGGCAAGATCAAGGAAGCAAGAGCAACATGGATTTCAATGAAGCTTTTTTAATGCTAGTTTGAGGTAAATATAGAATCTTGGAATAAGGATTTTTCAATCTCAGTTATACTGAATTAAGATAGAGTCTCTTTGAAACACCTTTCCCTCCCTCTCTCAGCAAAAACTGGGTTGCCTTTTCTGAGATAAACATTCAACTTTCTCTGCCCCAGGTTTGATATAATCTCTTAACCCCCTTTCGGAAGGAGCAGAACCACTATTTCCAACACCAACAGGCAGCCCAGAAGGATGCTATAGTCAATAGTACTGAAAGCAGCTAAGATGTCTAATAGGACCAGAAGGGATGTCTAATAGGACCAGATGGGGATTTTCCCCACCTAGGTCCTGATAAAGACCATCCACTAGCACAACCATGCCACTTCTCTCCCAAGTCCAGGTCTGAATCCTAACTGAAAGGGTTTTAGATAATCTGCTTCCTGTAGATGGCTGTCTGGCTCTTAGAATCATAGAGTTGGGAGGGCCATTTTAACCATCATATCCAACCCCCATACTCAGTGCAGGAATTCAAATTAAAGCATCCTGTACAGGTAGCTGCACATCTTTTACTTGAGCACAGCCAATGAAGGGAGCTTACCACATCTCTGGATAATTAATTCCACTGTCAAACTGTTAGGATTTTTTCCCAACATTCAATCAGAATGCTATAACTTAAATCCATTTATTGCATCAGTGTCCTGTACATTGGAATGAGAAAGAACAGGTTTTAGCTTTTTTCTGTGTGACATCTTTCAAGTATTTGAAGAGTGCTATCATATCTCCCCCTCGGAGAGCTTTTCTCAAGGTTAAATATATCCAGCTCCTTAATCTCTCTTCATATGACTTAGTTTTTAGTCCCCGGATCAAGTTTGCTGCCCACTGCTGAATGTGTTCCACTTTATCTGAAGCTTCCTTAAAGTGGCATGTCTAAAACTGGAGATGAAGTCTGAACAAAGCAGAAAACACTGAACAGTTACTTCCTCAATTTGGATACAGCCCAAAATTACATTTACTTCTTTTATGTAAAATTACATTTTACTTCTACCACTGCTGGTTCATATTCAATTTGCAATCAAATACTATTCCATTATCTTTTTTACAAGCACTATTACCAAGCCAGGTATCCCCCATCCTATTCCTGTGCCTATTTCCTAAGTGAATATTCTTGCACTTGTCTTAGTTACCTCAGAAAGTTACCTGATCAAAGACTGAGATAAAATTACTCTGGGAAAACCTGTTGTTGACAAATTTGTGCTGACTTTTCCTAATTACCACATTGTTTTCAAGGTGCTTTCAGATCCCTCCACTTATGATCTGCCCCAGCATCTTCCTAGATATATTCAGGCTGACTGGTGTATACAGGTGAAACTCGAAAAATTTGGTATAATTGTGATGATTATGGCGTACAGCTTATGAAAACCCCAAATTCACAATCTCAGAAAATTAGAATAGTGTGAAAAGGTTCAATATTCTAGGCTCAAAGTGTCCCCCTCTAATCAGCTAATGAATCCATAACACCTGCAAAGGGTTCCTGAGCCTTTCAATGGTCTCTCAGGCTGCTTCAGTAGGAATCACAAGCATGGGAAAGACTGCTGACCTGACAGTTGTGCAGAAAACCATCACTGACACCCTCCATAAGGAGGGAAAGCCCCAAAAGGTAATTGCAAAAGAAGTTGGATGTTCCCAAAGTGCTGTATCAAAGCACATCAATAGAAGGTTATGTGGAAGGGAAAAGTGTGGTAGAAAAAGGTGCACAAGCAGCAGGGATGACCGCGGCTTGGAGAGGATTGTCAGGAAAAGGCCATTCAAACGTGTTGGGGACTTTCACAAGGAGTGGACTGAGGCTGGAGTTAGTGCATCAAGAGCCACCACACACAGACAGATCCTGGACATGGGCTTCAAAGGTCGTATTCCTCTTGTCAAGCCGCTCCTGAACAACAAACAACGTCAGAAGCGTCTTACCTGGGCTACAGAAAAAAAGAACTGGTCTGTTGCCCAGTGGTCCAAAGTCCTCTTTTCTGATGAGAGCAACTTTTGCATCTCATTTGGGAACCAAGGACCCAGAGTCTGGAGGAAGAATGGAGAGGCACACAATGCACGATGCTTGAAGTCCAGTGTGAAGTTTCCACAGTCTGTGTTGATTTGGGCAGCCATGTCATCTGCTGGTGTTGGTCCACTGTGCTTCATTAAGTCCAGGGTCAACGCAGCCGTCTACCAGGAGATTTTGGAGCACTTCATGCTTCCTTCCGCAGACGAGCTTTATGGGGATGCTGACTTCATTTTCCAGCAGGACTTGGCACCTGCCCACACTGCCAAAAGTACCAAAACCTGGTTCAATGACCATGGGATTACTGTGCTTGATTGGCCAGCAAACTCGCCTGACCTGAACCCCATAGAGAATCTATGGGGCATTGCCAAGAGAGAGATGAGGGACATGAGACCGAACAATGCAGCGGAGCTGAAGGCCGCTATTGAAGCATCCTGGTCTTCCATAACACCTCAGCAGTGCCACAGGCTGATAGCATCCATGCCACGCCGCATTGCTGCAGTCATTGCTGCAAAAGGGGTCCAAACCAAGTACTGAGTACATATGCATGCTTGTACTTTGCAGAGGTCCGATATTGTTCTATTTCCAATCCTTGTGCTATTGATGTCATGTAATATTCTAATTTTCTGAGATTGTGAATTTGGGGTTTTCATAAGCTGTACGCCATAATCATCACAATTATACCAAAGTAAGGCTTGACATATCTCGCTTTGCATGTAATGCGTCTATCTCATATATTGGTTTCACCTTTTGAGTTGCCATACTGACATAAATGAACATTTGCACGATATTCTAATTTTTTGAGTTTCACCTGTAGTTTGCTGGATCTTCCTTTTCCCCATTTTTCAAGATAATATCTGACTTCCTCCCAGTGCTGGATTTAGACTTGGTGAGGCCCTAAGCTACCTAAAGCTTGGAGGCCCCTTGTTAAAAAGTTATACTAGAAGGTCCCACTAAGGCGCGTACCAAAACAGGACCTTGGGTCACCACAAAAAAAAATGAAAACATATATACGCCTTTTAATTATTTAATAGCAAGGCACTTAAAGTGAAAAATACAATTTATTTTCAAATGAATGCATTTACTGATTACATATTTATCATTTGGCTGGCTTGATCTCTCTCATTGATTTTAATACAGTATACCCTGAAAACAATACCTAAATGTAATTTTTAAAATAATTTATGATACATTAATATATATATAAAACGTGGACAAAATAAATAATCAGGATCACTTTATTAATATTAGTAATAATGAACTCATTTGCAAAATCAGGAAACTGATATTCTGAAATTTTGTGAGGCCCTGCAGATTGTGAGGCCCTAAACTGTAGCGTGTTTAGCTTATGCCTGAATCTGGCACTGCTTCCCACGATCGGCTGGCCCCACCCCCGTTCTCCAGAATTTTCGTGAGATAATATATAAGGGTTTGGTCAAACCACCAGCTAGTTCTTTCAGTAAATATAACTTGCAAGTCTCATTCAGATAAAAAGAATTTTTTTTAGATGCAACCCTTTAGAAACAATGCTGGGAATTACTCCTATCTTTTTTAGCATTCTGTTCAACCAGTATTGCACAATTTTACCTTTTCTGAAGCAGACCAGGCTCATATGAGAAATCGGCGCTATTCTATTTTGAGACAGCAATGCAAGGGCAGAGCCCCAGCACTAACTTACATTCAGAGCTTAACTGGTGATGAATGGCAGCCTGAGTTGCCAGCAGTAACTCATTATGGAAAATGGAGAGGCCAATTTGCAAATTTATAAAGATGCAGAAATAAGCACCAATTTCTGTAGTAGGTACAGAGTTTGTCTAAAGAGAAATTGTACCTTTTCTTTTTTTAAAAGCATTTTTTTCTCCTAGCTTTAAGTTTTGCTGATGATTAGGCTATGATATGTACGTATGTATGTATGTATGTATGTATGTATATGTGTATGTATATGTATATGTATAATATGGGACTATCTCTGAGGATGATTTGCAAATCAGAGCTGCTACTGAATTCCTTTTATTGACCATTGATGGACTGAGGTTGGTATGAATACAGTATTCATATTGAATGTTATCTCTGTGGACTATCAGCTTGTTTATGGATCTTGCTCAGGAATCTGTTTTTGTTTTTTAAAAGCCCTACATGGCAGATCCCAGGGCAAAGGACTTCTGGTAAACCACGTCCACTTTTAACAGGGAACAGTGACCTGATACAGTGTAAGGATCATTTTAATTTGCTGCATTCTAATTTATTTCAATGCTACAGAGTGACGCTACATAGGGGACAGTATTAAAAATTAATATAGCCGTTAGGACTTGCCTCTCAGTGTTTACTCAGAATATTCACCTGTTTTTTAGGGAAGCTCCAGGATTGTAATTCTTGTAGGATTCTCAGGCTCCAACATCTGCTTACAAACATCAGGTCTTGCTTTCAGATTTGCTTCATAATCTGGGACATCAGCATTTTAGTGGAAACCTGTGTACAAGTCTATAAGGGACTCAAGACTTATTCCTGAATTTTTGCCTCATGTTTCTTTCTTGAGGGAAATGCAATTTTGACAGTTGCAAGCAGCAACTTCTTCTGTGCTGAGTTGCAGAATATTTTCTCTCAGAAATCAAGATGTTATTTGTCTGTTCTATTTTCAGAAAAAGATGAATATTATTGTTATTGAGCATTTAGAAATTACTGGAAATACTTTTTGTATTTAATGTTTTATCTCTATTGGTTGTCTTTTTTTCCTTTTCTATTTCGTATTGACTTTTTATTGGTATTTTAAATTGCAGCAAATAGCTGTTGTTTCATAAATATTGTACATAAATGACAGACACAGTTTGACCCAGACTTTGTCATGTTTAGATTAGATCCATTGAAATCAATGAGTCTTAAGTTAGTTATTATTGTAACAAAGTCTGGATCCAATCCGAAAGGAGTTTACATTTAGTATCATTCAGATATATTGGACTAAATTTCTTCATAGTTAAGTATTACCCTTGCCCAAAGGAGAGTTTGCTGACAAAAAAAATCTGGAGGATATAAGGTGTGGAGCAAGGCTTGCTGACTTCTCAGAAATCCATTATCAATTCCACAGCTGTAGGTTGAGACTTCACAAACCTATACAGCTTCTGATTTTTCCTATGACAGGCTAAAGCAAGTTTCTTATGTAAACATGAGTCAAATGCCACTAATTTGCCAATTTTAAAAGGATTAAGAACATAACAGTAGTCCTGCTGAAGAGTGTGTTGTATCCAACAAAAATTCTATCTAGATGAGCATTCTGTTTCCACAGAGACCAATCAGATGCCAGTGGGGAGTCTTAAAAAAGTCCACCTCCTCTTGCATCCTAGTTCCCACTGTGACAAACAAATGCTAACAGGAAGTTCTGAAGTAGGGCGTGAAAATAATAATTCTCCCCTGGTTTTGCTTCCTAGGGCTGAGTTTAAATATTGCCTCTAAAGTGCCATGTACAGTTTTATTTGTCAGTTGCCATTATCAAGCAAATTCTGTAGCTTAATTATGCATTTTATAAAATGATTTATATTATCTAAGAGCATATTCAAATGTCACAGTTCAGCAGTCAAGCTGGTGTCCTCCAGATGTGTTGGATTACAGCTTCTAGCATTCTGAAACAGATGTCTTGAGTACATCTGAAGGCTACCAGTTTGAGAAAGGTTGTTTTAACATAACAGGAATAAGCCATACTGAAATTTAGATTTGCATACTTCCCCCCTTCTTTCTCTTCCTCTGTGATCAAGTGAAAACAAGTGGAAGTTTCTACTTCCACTTTCATTTTACCATTACTTATCTGTACTAACTACCTTAAAATAATCTACTCCAAACCATGGTTCTGAAGCTAGCTTACTTAAATTAGCCATAGTTAATACTACCTTTTCATAAGTAACCACAGCCAAGTTAAGTTAGGACAGTGGCTAAAATACAGAGGACCTCTGAATTTGTGAGAATAGAATTTCTTTTGTTGAACACACAAGATAATAAGTGGAGGACACAAGCCAAAGCTGCAGTTTGAAAATGGCCTGAATATGCTCCCAGTTCTATTGGATGATAATGCTTCATTTAAGTTTTAGTTAAAGTATTTTTTAAAGTCCTAAATATGTTCCAAAGTAGTCATTCTCCACTCCCACCAAAAACAACAAACAAAAAACAAAACAAGACAAAAACCCTCCTAAGGCAACCCAAAGCTTTAATTTTTCTCAGAATGCTTTACTTTACTTTACAAAAGTAAAATTACTTTACAGAATACTTTAGCCTTGTCATTGCTTTGCTTGTCCTTTTTTATGCTGTCCCAGGTCCACAATCTCCTTCCAAGAGCTGTCAACCAGAGCTGTGTGCAAGATTCTCCATGTGTTGCACCATAAAGAAGTTACAGAATTCTGCAGATGAATGCAGCGGAATTTCAGAGATGAAAACTTCTCTGATATTTATTTATTTAAACAGTGTGTATAACCACCCATTTCATGAAAGTAATTCTGGGCAGCATATAAAGATTAAAACCAATATTAGGAAGACCTATGTTTATTCTGAGCTGTTAAAATGTGCCCTTCCCTGGAGGTGGGTTCCTGAACTCATCATGAGAAATTAAGGGTCAGAGGCCAGAGCCTGGGAACTCCAGTTTGTAACTTTTTATTTCTAAACAGGTAGGCAGAGGATACTACCAACACAGAGTGCAAATGTTCCATTAGTTCGTAGAAGTTGTGGGGCCAATTTGATTGTGGAAGGCATGCTGAGTCAGCGACTTCACATCCCTAACAACTTGTGCTACTGATGACATAGTACACTGTGTTCACTTCAGAGTACTTATGTGAAATCACCTTATTTAGCTAATAATTTCATGTGAATTAATGACATCTGAAGCCTTACCCCATGTGAGGAAGAAATAAATCCTGGCAAGGCAGATGCTGAAAACTTCAAAGGCATTGATGATTTATATAGGATTAGCGCAATGTCTTGCTGTTGATATTTTATCATTTCAGCCTCACTGGACAAAGCTGTAATGAAGCCAAAAAACTTAGGATTGATGTCTTGGATCAAAAGGTGGAGACAGGAAGGAAATATTTATGGGAAAATCAAATTTCAAAACAAACAAAAATCATTTATGCATAAACATCCAGAAGCTGGATGCAACATACCTGTACACAGTTCTTGGTTGAGGGTAACAGGCTTATTTCTGAATAAACATGCAGAGGATGAGGCTGATTAGTATTATTCACCAAGAATTCTTCCCACTCAAGTAGCAGTAAAATTATTTAGAGAGTCATTTGATTTCATCTTAAAGATGTAATGCGTTTTCCACAGAACCTGTCAAGTGTTGTAATTCTAAATTGTATCAACTAATTGCTTTGTGTGAAAGTTTTGTACTATCTTAAAATCCATTCTACTTGCAATTTGCAAAACATGTTTTCTTGCAACAAAAACTGCTGTTGATTCTCTCCCAAAGCACAGTACTGTATTATATGTCTAATCAATCTCTCCTTTGAGGAGTGAAAGGAAGCATTTGCTTTAATTCCACTTTTCCCATTTTGTCCTTCTAATAAGCTTGTCAGTGTATTTGTAATGCAACATACCTGATGGTTATTGAATCATTACAATGGATTTCTGTAGACATATTCAGGCTGCCCCCAAATGTTTGTCTGAGGCTGTCAGGACCTCCTGAAAATAGTTGCTAATTGCAACTTTTAATGAGATAGCAGGTAAAAAGATTCTATATGGCTGTGAGGTGAATTTTATGAAAACGACAACACAACAATGTATCCTCTTCTGAAAAATGCTCAACAAATGCTGGTGGTTTAGGGTCAATCTAAGCTTTATCCAAAAGCCTAAGAATTGCCCAAATATCCCTATTACTATTATTATTGCAATTTACCACTCTGATTCTTAGGCTATAGATTGTTGCAGAACCCTGAGTTAATTCTGTAAGTTGGGGTGTGCCTCCCCCATTCAAACCTTGATTGGTCTCAAAGTTTATATAATTATTTATTAGAATGTTTTAAACTTAGCTGCCCGAATTTACATAAAAGAAGTTTTTCGGGTATATGTGTTTTAAACAAACATCTCAGCCCCACATAATTCTATAAATTTTGCAAACAAATCTATGGAAACAATTTTAGAGAAATAGCACTCAATTTAAAAAGTTGTACCATTAACATTAAATGTGGAATAACCCAGTCTTAAAGCATCTCAGTATTTTTAAATTGTAAATAATACAGAAGCAAAACCCACATGGAATTGCTAAAATGTCCAATTCATTATTATTTTAAAAAAGATTAAAAAATAATTTCTGAACATTAAAGTGCAATCAAACACCATAGAAATTATTTAAACTTTCCATAGGGAAGAAAAAAAAGCCACACTCTAAAAATGCTACAAGGGTATTGATGTCTATTAAATATTTACTTTTCTCTCTAGCTCACACTAGAAAGAGTAATTTGTGTTTGGCAGAAACTGGCTGCAATTATGTTAGTCAATCCAAAAGCCTAACTTGCTCATGCAAAATGCAAACAAATTAGTTAAAATGGTCTAATTAGCAGACTGAAAAAATGCAAAGCAAGGCTGGCATAAAATGGTGAGCTATCCAAGTATGCTTTTTACCAAATAAACAAAGATGGAATATAAAATGCCCTAATCAGTCCCATACCACTAAAGGCTGCAAGCGCTCATTTAGCAAAAACTTTGCGGAGTCTCTTCCTATTGCTCATATGTGGTGCAAATTCATTCAACAGCAACTGAGGCTTTCTTCCAGGCCTGTCCATGTTGTGACCTCACAACACCTTCTCCAGGTCTTTTTATTGATCAAAAGACACTTCCAACAAGGGGGCCATTTGGGAGAGACAAACCAGCCAATAGATAATATTTGTCCTAGTTTGTTTTACATAGGTTACATCTCAGGCTTAGTCTTTTGCATATATGTTCTAACATCTGAAATAGTGAAATATAGTTGATGATTTTATTTCAGTCAATACATTATACATTGATATAGACACAAATGCATGCATGCATTCACAGTGCGTGGAACTCATCCTCACATTCCACTAATCCTGGCATGAATATGCCTATGTAACTAGTTTTTTGTGCCATGTCTTCATGACGCAGCTTTTATCTTATCACAGCCGGCAGCTGAAGCAGTTGAAAGTCATTTTTGGCTGTGCCAGTTTTCAAGTCATGTTTTCCCTCTTTTCCCAACACAATTTTGGCCCTAGATACAATCTAGCACACTTCACTAATGATGTGTTGCTGATACAGCTTGAAGTAGGAACTGCCCAGATCCTCTGGCCACATTAGGCGGTTGTGGGCGTACCCCTTCCCCCCTCTCATTGAGAACTACCTCCAGGGCTATGTTGGCCTGGGTTGCAGGAGAGACTGGACATTTGGTTTCCGCAGAGACATCTACCCATGTAATGCCTGACTGGCAGTTTCTGTAATGGTATGTGTGACAGATTCCAAAATTCTTGTCAGGTCTTACACAGGTACCTTATAAACCCAAGATTTTGCATTCTTTTGAAAGAGCACTAGATTTCAAGAACACTTGCAAAAGAGCACCAGAGTGTGCTCATCCTGTGTTACACAGAAGGTTGATTTAAACTAGGAAAGAATGCTAGGTTCTCCCAGCTATATTTCTGGTTCTATCATCACTGAGTGCATCACTGAGTGCTTGTGGTAGGGAGAGGTAGTGTCATTTGCCTACTCCATTCTGACTTCTTTGCAATCTACAAACCACCTCCAGGTGCTCCAGGTGTGTAATGGAATGTGAGAATGACCTTGGAAGATGGGAGCGGGGATTGGGGGAGAAGAGATGCTGCCCAAGGAATGATCAGATAAAAGGGGGAGGGGCAACAGATTAATGGGCAGAGAAAGAAACTTAGGAAGGACCCACCCTAATTAATCAGGTGGTAAAAAGGGACAGCAGGAGATTTGTATTTTCAGACTTGCAAGATTCTGTTAATGTAGCCTAGCAATAAAGTAGAATTAGCTCATCTGGTCATGTTTCCTGTCTGATTTACCTGGGAGGGTGCAAGGGTTGTTTTCCAAAGACTGGACACACCACAGTGTAGCAAAGCTGTACAAAATACTTTATTGCAGCACACACTTTCCCCAACAACAGACTTGTGCACTTCACCCATCTAGGACTTGCAAGGTGATGTTGTCATGTAAATATGTCTTTAATACTCAGTGCTTTGATACTTAGTTCAAGCAAAAGTCTATATAAATATATAAAGTCTATTAAGTCTGCAAAGTGGCATACAACCTTTGCCTTTTTCCATGTATTCTTGCACTAGTTGAGATGGGTGCTGCTTCAGTGTGGTTGTTCCTCTTCTAGTTGCTACTGAGCTCCCAGAAAAGCTCCAAGCTCCCGGCAGGACCCCCACCAAGTTTTGCTGCTCACCACAACCTGTGGTCCTGGCAGTTGGATGATAGTCCTCTTGCCTGCTTGTAATAGCTGCCAGTCTTCAGACGTCACCTCCGCTTCCCCATCTGTAGGCTGTTTGCTTGTCACCCTTCCTCTTACACACCCACCCTCTACACACCACCTCTCCCACTCAGTCTTAATGTTTGCTTTTCTAAGCTAAGAGCCTGGGTGGGGTAAGGCTGCCTCTGGAGGTCGGCACGTCCTTGAAAACGCCAGGGTGTGGCTGATGATCACAAGCAGCTGAAAAGCTGTCCTGGATGCTTGTGAGTAGTTAGGGAAACGAGGGAAATGGGATGAGAAGCATTTCTGCCTGGCTGCAGTTTACCTTTCCCAAGCACAGACAGCAACCCCAACTTCACTCCCTCACAAAGGGCTGACAAGGTGCCACCTGTCATGGAACAAAACTGGACACTGTTTCAGCACAGCCATTGTAGCACTAGTCAAGGGTGGAGTTCACTTGTCATTGATCACGCCTTCCTAACTGTTTTTTAAAATAGTGAAATAAAAAAAAATGCCTGCAAAGAAGAGAGATAGTGATTATACAGTGGAAAGAAATCCCATAAATGTAATATAGTGATTAAAATAAATGAAACATGACAAAAAAGAAAAAAAAAACCCTAATTAACAGAAAAAGATCCATATGCTCACTATAAATAACTACATTTAATTCAGTAATTAAGCTTATCATTAAATCTAGACCACATATCAACATATTGTTTCATCTTTTCATTTTTAGAACACAAAGACTTTTACAAGATTATAAACTTATATTACAAACTCACATTCTAGATCTATTCTTTAAAATCAGGAGAGTACATTTCTTTCCAAGTATATAGAATTACATTCTTTGCAATATCCCAGGCTTGACAGAACCACAGCTCTTCATGAGATGACAGAGTTTTAGGAATATAGCTCAACATCACATTGAGATCCTTAACTATACTTTTTCTTCCTAAAATTGTATTAACATTTATATGTTATAACATTTATAGTGATTTGAAACCAGGATGAGAGTGTAACAGAACATGACCAAACCATATGAGAACCTTCACATTTTTTACATCACCAACAAAAAAAGTCTGATGTCTATCCCATTTTAAACATCCTTTGAGGGGTCCAGTAAACATATAATATTATCTGATGAATTAAATCCATGTTTAAATCATAAATATATTTCATATAGTATATAAATAGTATAACCAGAACTTAAACCATATCGCTGTATGACTTCAACAAGTGTTGGTAATGGCATAATGTAATTAGCAACAATAAACATATCATCAGAATATAAGAACAATTTATATTTAGTCTTGAGGGCCATCATGCCTTTAATATCTTGAGAATGTCAAAGCCAAAGATTTAAGAACCCAACTCCTGTTGGATGCCATGATATTCATAGCTTGATAGATTCAGAGAAAAATCCATTTGTAATAACTCTAACCACCGGATAGTGATACCAAAGTATAATCCAATGAACACAAGATGGTGGGAACCTTTATTTTCTTAGGACCCAATTAATAAATTCAATCTGGACCTCACCAAAATCCTTTTCAGAACAGCTGATTCCAATTGATCTATAGTTATATCCCGAATATCAATCACCAGGCAGGTATTGCCAGAAGCTTGTCTATTTTTTATAAATCCAGATTGATTTATAGATGATATTACTTTCTGTAGTTTCTCAGCTAGTATTGCAGTTCATGTTTTAAGGTCCGAATTAGCTTGTACATCTTATGGGGTCTTTCTCAGGCTTTAGTATTATTGTAATATAATAGAATGATAAAGGAATTATATTAATATTAAATCACTGATTATAAACCTCCAACAGTATAGATGCCAATTAGTCTGTAAAAATTTTGTACCGTTCAACAGGAAATCCAACTGGTCTGGGGGCTTTCCTCATGTCATTGATCATGACTTCCTGCTTAACCCCTTTCCTCTAACCTCTCAACTGGACTATTTTTCCACAAGAGTTTAATGCTTTTTCAGAAGAACATTAAACCTGTACTCAGGTATAGTCTGGCAGGTAATAACCAGTTGAGCAACTTGACAAGAGGCTAAACACTTTATCGCAAGCATTCACTCCTCTCCATGTTAGGGACAGCAACTGGTGTTTGTTTCTTGTCAGCAGACAATCTTTGGTGAAAGGGGAAATAAAGTTGGAGAATCTGCTAATCACTTTCTGTCACACATCACATTACAACTGTAAGGAAAATACCACTTGCCAACCTCATTACTATGGTGAAATAAGGCTTAGCAATTGAGAAACAAGTTGTGCCCATAGATTAATGCATCTCCAGAACAGCACAGATGTTTCTTTGGCTCATCTCTTGACCTGGAAATGATAGCCTAGAAGGAGCCATAATTTTAGGTAATATGAGAATGTCTCAACTGGTGGCCTGCTCACTTAAATGAAGAACTGGCAGCAAGAGCTATCTTCTCCTTGAGATAAAATTCCTTCTCTCTGCTAGGACTGGCACAGTTTTTTTTTATAACCAGACATGGTCTGAAGGGTATAGCATAAAACAACTTTCTGATATTCCTTCTGATATCCCAGATATTGCTAGAAGGTGTCCTTTCTTTTACACATTGTCTGGAGTGTAAAGAGAAAGGAATGGCAAGAAGACAGGAGAGCCTAGGGGCTGTAAAGCTGCCCAACAATGAACCCCTGGGTAGCATCTACCCAAATATAGTTGGGACACCACACTAGCACTTTATGCAGGCTGCTTGAAGTTCCAGGAAGCCTTGGTGGGAAGAAGACAGGTTGGAAGAAAGGATTTGCCAGTGCTGCCATTACTCCAATGCATTCTTTGCTGGCCTACCTACCCAGCTGATCATCCCAGCACCTTCCTCCCTCCTTCCCCCTCAGAGGCTGCACTAGTGCACCCCCCCCCCCGATCTTCCCAGCCTCCCTCCTTTGATTTAGAAGACCCTGCTCCAGTGTATCTCCATTCGTCTAATCTTCCTAATACCTTCCCAGCTTCAATTCTGCAACTCAGCCTATTGCTGTGCCAGGGCAGTGCCCATTTGGCTTGCCCAACCTTCCAGCACTTTCTCTCTTCTCCCCCTATGAACTCAAACATGAAGTATGCCCATATTCCATTGCCTACTTCATCTTCCTAGCAGTTTACTCCCTCACCTAAACTGAAGCATGACATATGCACAGAACCTTGTACATTTTGGGAGGGCATAGTGAGCGCTGCCTGGACTGCTTACGATAATGAACTAAATCCATTCTGAATGCTGTCCAGACAAAAGTGTTGTTCGTGGTATCAAAAGCCCACCAAACTGAAGCCTCTTTTACCAGTTTTTTTTTTCCTGATACATTATAGAGCAACCTGCTACTCCCCCTCCCTACAGACATGAAGATTTTAAAGTGTGTGGATATTTAACTTTTTAATACCATTTAACATTCCAACAATAGGTCTTTTATCACTGAGTGACTTTCAGATTAAAGCCGCTTTTGTGCAATGAAGAAGGTGAGACATTCCTCATATGATCCATATTCTATGCAACTGATTATATGGGAAAATTTGCAAGACCCGCACAGGCAACTGTTATTCTACAATCTACACATTCATTTCTTTGTTCTTCAGAAAGGATGCACTAAAGTTCCTCACTAGTCTATCCTAGTGAGATCTGTATGTGGTGTAGCTTTCACATTTGACTGTTAATTCATTTTTATTTCTGCTTTCAAGCTAAGTAGCATACCTTTATTTGTCACAAATGAGACATGAAAAAAGAATCCTATGCAGTGAAACAAGAAGCTGTAAAGTAATCCATAAAACACATTTTAATGTAGTGAATAAGCAACTAATAAAGCCCATCAAGGATGTCATTTAGGCAGAAAGGGAAAGTCACGAGCATCCAGGAGTGGAGAAAGGTGTCAAAAAAGTCAAGAAGGCAATTTAACCATGTGATCAGAGGCCCTTTTTTATGGGGACAACAGATGTAAAAAAAAAAAAAGTGGTAGGGCTTTGATCAGAGTCCCAACGACCATCTTGACTTTACTGACTCCCCCTGTGGATGCCCCTGGAGAAATATGAAACATACTTAAGTGAGACCTAATCTAATGCACAAATTACCAGCTTCAAGTTATCATATTTTAGACACATTATGTGAAGACCCAGCTCCCTTGAAAAGTCCATCATGTTAGAAAAGGTAGAAGGAAGCAGAAGAAGTGGATAACTAGCAGCAAGGTGGATGGACTCAGTTATAGCTGCAATGGTTTCATCGTTGGAAGACCCGAAGGACCATGTCGGGGACAAATCATCCTGGGAAAATCTATCTATTTGGTCACTAAGAATCAGCATTGACCTGAGGGCATATAATCAATCAAACTTAATAGGCCATCTAATAAGAAATGTATAGGAATAAACTGTAACAGGTGTTAAATCCATAAACCACTGTAAAGAATTAAAAGTGTTTAAAATGCATCACATTTTATACTGAATATAATGAAAACAGCCTTTTAAACCAGTGACAGGCAACAGAAGTTCTTGGCATAATTTCACACAGCATCTGTAAACAATCTATTTAGACTTGGGGCAAAAGCACTCTTCTTTTTTCCTCCGACAGCCTTTTTGTTGATAGCAGAGGGAAAGAGAGAAGAGAGAGGGGACCAGCCATATGTGATATGGCCTTACTTATTTCTGGCCTGAGTCCTGGATAGAATACATTTCCAAAAAATGCACCCTGTCATAGCAAAAAGTTTCTCTACCATTGATACCATCCAACATTTCTATTCAATTCCTCCAGTGCTCCTCTTAATTTTGCAGAACGTGCTAGTTTCTGAGAGCAGCCCATTCACTGGCAGAAAGAGAGCCTGGGGCTGCATAGGGATGAGCGTTGGAGCAATTCCCCAACCATTGATTGTTTCTGAAATGATACTTCCAAACCCAGGCAGAGGTTCAAATGTCATGATCAAGCAGGATGACAGGTCAAACACTTAAAAAAAAACTAGCAATAACAGAAGGGATATAATACATAAACTGTACAGATGGCAGATTAGACTGATACCAGCCAAGATTTTATTAAACAAGAATGTCTTTGGCAGGAAAAGGACTGCAATGAAGAGATCAAATGGATTCCTGAGACAATTTCATTGCAAAGGTGCAGCCACTGAAAGGATGTGCTTTGAAATGGCAGAACTGACGGAAGAACGTCTTTGAGGAATGCCAGGCAGGTCCATGCAGGGGACGGTAGAAGTAAGGAAAAGTCACCCTTGAGTGGAGCAAGTCTCCCAAAGGCTACATGAACAGGTTGATGTTGTTTCCTTGGCAACAGTATGGAAATGGTCTGCAGTGCTCTCTTCCAGGATCTTTTCCCCCCAGCTAGTCTACAGCCCAGGATTTTCCTGGTGGCTTGCCATCCAAATACTAACCAGGCATGACTCTTCATAGCTTGTCTAGCTGCTGCCATTTGCTGTGAAGCAGAAGGTAACAGGGTCCCGAACCATTTAGAGACTTACTGGTTCTGAGCAGCATTTTGCTGTAGTGGTGAGAAGAGAAAAACTGAACATGGAAGAATTTCCCCAGAACTTGACTGTGAAAGCAGAAAGAAGAGCCTCCTACAATGCAGCTTGGGGGTCATCCACCAATCCATAGGTAGGACAAATATCAAGAATATATGACAAAGTGGGAAAGAATGTCACAGCATTCAACAACAGTGAAAAATCTTGGCTAGTTTGGCAGTGGAATCTGAGAAACAAGTAGGCTTTGTGCATTTCCCTTAAGTACTCTTTAAACCTGCTGTATCAAAAAGCCAGAAAGACCAGGGAATGTTACTCAGTGGTACGTACTTGCTTTGCTTGCAGATTCCAGTTCTTTCCCTGCCATCCCCATTGAAAAAGGATTAGATCTCTGCCGAAGGTTCTAGAAAGCCATGGCCAGTCAGGGTTGATATATAATATACACACAAGCACTTCAACTGTACTTCTGAAAGAAATGATCAAATTAACGTACCCACAGTATACGCAAACACATGTGAAGCTGTCTCCAACTAGTAAAGGCAGCAATGGATGTATGAGTTGCAAAAGAAAGTCTCCTTTTCCTCTGCAAAAATAATAAACATTATTTATGAATTCATCTTTCCTTCAGGGAACTCAAGGTAATGTTTAGGATTCTATCTCCAATACAATTTTATTCCTCTGTCCATTTCATCTCTCCTTCCAATATAATCCTCCTTGCCACCTATTTATGCTGTTTGGTAGGATAAGCTGGGCCAAAGTCCCCCTAGAGGCTTTTTGACCAAAGGGGGATCTGAACCAGATTCTCACCAGTTCCAATGACTTCCATTCTCAGAGTTAATCATTAGGTCAGCAGTGCTTGTCCTGAAAAGTTGTTCCTCAGAGTTTCTGCCCCTCTCCTAGCACATGCACATTTTGTCTGTGTGGGATATCATCCAGAAAGGTGACAAGCCTGCAGAAGCCTCTGTAGGTGTATTAATCTTGCTCAGGGCAAGGAGGAGAGGACTTCTACAAGCTAGGCTTCAGCAGTATGTGAACTGAGAACTACCAGATGTACAAGCTGGGTTTTGAAGAGGCAGAGGAACTAGAGATCAAATTGCCAACATTTGCTGGATCATGGAGAAAGCACAAGAGTTCCAGAAAAACATCTACTTCTGCTTCGTTGACTATGCAAAAGCCTTTGATTGTGTGGATCACAACAAACTGTGGCAAATTCTTAAAGAGATGGGGGTACCAGACCACCTTACCTGTCTCCTGAGAAATCTGTATGTGGGCCAAGAAGCAACAGTTAGAACCGGTCATGGAACAACCGATTGGTTCAAAATAGGGAAAGGAGTATGACAAGGCTATATACTGTCACCCTGCTTATTTAACTTATATGCAGTGTACATCATGAGAAATGCCAGGCTGGAAGAATCACGAGCCGGAATTAAGATTGCAGGGAGAAACATCAGCAATCTCAGATATGCAGACAATACCACCCTAATGGCAGAAAGTGAAGAAGAACTAAAGAGCCTCTTGATGAGGGTGAAAGAGGAGAGTGCAAAAGCTGGCTTGAAACTCAACATTGAAAAAACTAAGATCATGGCATCTGGACTCATTAATTCCTGGCAAATAGAAGAGGTAGAAATGGAAGCAGTAACAGACTTCATTTATTTGGGCTCCAAGATCACCACAGATGGAGACTGCAGCCATGAAATTAAAAGACCTTTGCTCCTTGTGAGGAAAGCTATGGCAAACCTAGACAGCATACTAAAAAGCAGAGACATCACCTTGCTGACAAAGATCCGCATAATCAAAGCTATGGTTTTTCCAGTAGTAATGTATGGCTGTGAGAACTGGACCCTAAAGAAGGCCAAGCACTGAAGAATTGATGCCTTTGAACTGTGGTGCTGGAGAAGACTCTTAAGAGTCCCCTGGACCGCTAGGAGGTCAAACCAGTCAATCTTAAAGGAAATCAACCGACTGCTCATTGGAAGGATTGATAATGAAGCTCAAGCTCAGATACTTTGGTCACCTAATGTGAAGAGAGGACTCTTTGGAAAAGACCCTGATGCTGGGAAAGATTGAAAGCAAAAGAAGAAGGGGACGGCAGAGGATGAGATGGTTAGATAGCATCATTGAAGCAACGAGCATGAAACTGAGCAAACTCAGGGAGGCAGTGAAGGACAGGAAGGCCTGGTGTGATATGGTTCATTGGGTCACGAAGAGTCAGACATGACTTAATGACTGAACAACAACAAAACCACGATAAGTGGCCCATAACTTCCAAGTTATAAATAAAGTTTCTCTCAAGGTAACAGATGATGGGGTTTAGCAATAGGGGGTAAATCACACTTTCATATATTATTTGTGAACATTCCTGTAACATCCTGCCTGATTCCCATCAACAGAAAGCTGAGCAGTATGAACTGCTAAGATGGCACTGATCTCTCAGAGGCACTGAATATCAAGTACTTTATTTGACTTAGTTTGTTCCATATAATTTATTCCAGAGCTGTGGAGAAATGCTTTTCTCTTCCCAAGCCTTGGTAGGCACAGCTCACCAAAGAGCTCAACATGAGTTTTTGCATGGATATCAGTGAAATTGGTACTCAAAATGTAACACTGAGTGCTCACTTGTTTGAAAGTCTAGCTCTTTCTGTTGTCCTTCTTTAGCAGATTTCTGTGTTATAGCCTTGAGTACCAATTTTGGCAGAAAGGTAGGATGTAAATTCAAGAACGTTAGAGCATATGCAACTGGCAACCTTCAAATGTCAGATAGATTGCGCATATGACTTTGTTGTGTAGCATTTTGTATATTCCACTAAGGGACTATCACTATACAGTAGCCAATACAGTATCAGTCTGAATACTAATAAGAGAAGCTTCTCCCATATACTGAAACTGCCAAGGTTATTCTCTTAGCCCATCAAATATCAACAGAAGGAACATGTAGAGAGGTACTTCCAGTGATTGCCCCTTAACTCTCAAACATCCATTCCACTTGATTCATCAGGCTCTGAGTGCTGGTTCACTAAGGTGCGTTCATCACTTGATGACTGCATGCCCATCCACTAATGATAAATGTGATACCATCGTTCTTTGTACATTTCATTCTTGCTGGAAGAGAAAAGGGAAGCCTTTCTAGTTTGGGTACAAAAGGAAATATTGTTGTGAGACAATGTCATAATTATTTGAATTTATATCCCATTTAGATTTATTTTTTGGGGGGAGCTCAAGGCACCATAGATAGTACTGCCTCCTCCAATTACCTCTTCCCAACAAAAAAGCTGTGAGGTAGGTTGGGCTGACAGAGAGTGACTGGCCCAAAGTCACCACATGAGTTTCCATGGTTAGGGTGGACATGAACTTGGATGCCTCTAATCATAGTCCTGCATCTTAACTACTACATCACACAGACTCTATACAGCTGGTATCATGTGTAGTTTGAGCCTTAATTTCACAATGAGAATGCATGACACTCAATAGCTATTTTTGCACAGGTTTAACCAGATCATTTAAAGACTTAGTATTGCATTTATGCAGCATACAAAGCTTGGTTAATTTTAATTTTGGTTAGCTTTTCTCTGGCTTAGTACTTTGTATGAAGTCAGCCCATTTGGGTAATTAGTATTCAATATATTCAGCAAACCCAGTTTAAGGATATTTTGTAGGCATAGGCAATTCTTCATCTTTTTCATGGGCAGGGAAATAAAACATTCTCCTTTGCTGTAAAGAACAATGGTGGATACAAATTATTTATTAATGATTAACAAGGCACATATTGGATGGAAGTGGAATATAGACATACGTGCAGCTACATATATAACCATCATACTTCTGGGGAAGCAATATTGGACTGAAGATGGCTCTGCAAGAGTGGAACCAATGACCATGGTGGAAAGAGGACCTGGTGAATAGATGGGCTTCTTGGAATTCCTCTCCAGAGCAAGGAGAGGACTAGGATTGCCCACAAGCACTCCACACAGTGGCTCCCCGTGAAGACACCATAAGACAGCAGTGTCCAAAGGATTTTAGAGCTCTGGGGGCAGGGTAAGAGTCATTTCACCTAAGCTGTGGTTTGGTGCCTTCAAAAGAACACTGGGTTCACATACTTCCTTTCTTAACCACTTTAGGAAATTGCTTGTTAATGGCTTTTTGGATGTTAAGAACCTTCAGAAGGGCAAGTTTCATTACATCGGGTGAGTTTCCTTCTATCCTTGATGAAAGAATTTTTTTTTTTTTTGAATGAACAGAAAAAGGGTGACTAGAACATTGATTTTGGAAATAAATGGATTCAAGGGCCAGATGGATTTGAAATAAGTTTTTGAAAGTAATTACAAGAATACTTCCTGTGGGTTGTTAAAAATTTTACAAAAACTATATATGAAGAATTTGAAACTAACTGTAAGAAATCTTCCCATGGGAAAGTATCAATTAGAAAAAAAAAATGATAACAGGGGACTTCGAAGTTTGACTAGAGGGCACCAGAGAGAACTAAAGATTTTAATTAAAGGAGAAGAGACCCCTTAACACAGAATGGAGCAATATTATTTGACTATGGAAGAATTCAAGGATATTTGGGAACGATACACTTAGAAATTACTCTTAAGAATGTCTGCTATTATAAAAATGGATTCAAAAGAAGTTATGGAAGAGGAACAGATTTTACCTAATAAAACAGAAGCTAAGGCTAATTTGAATGTGGATCTGAAAATGGCTTTTAAAATGTCAGGCTACAAGAATGATATAGAAAATGATGTTACATTGGATTTACAAATGAAATCGGCTGATGTCTTAATAATTAAAGGGAAAATAAAAATAATAAATCAGAAAAGTGACTTGGATAGCTTTCTTATCTTGGATTTACAAAAGAGATATGTTAAACTTGTGAAGGAGTTTCTGAGAGGAAAAAAAAAGAAAAAAAAAGAAATCAACTTGTGGGACACTATTTGAAGGGATTAACAATTAAGATTCTTAAAAGTAAACAAAAGGAATACAAAGTGGGTTTATTTGATCAAGGTTAAAATATATGTGTTATTGCTTCTGATGGCTCTTAATGGACTTTTTTTTTTTACTAGGACTGAATGATGAAGCTTTAAAGATTTGTTTATAGATAAGAGATAAGATATCGGAAGATTTATTTGCTGTATTTTTAGAGAAAATTATAAATTACTGTGTTAAAAGGAAAGGAAAGGAATATAAAACTGATTTGATTAAGGTTAAAATATATATGTTATTATTTCTGGTAATTCTTAATGAACTTTTGCTGATTAGGACTGAATGACAAGGGGTGTAGGGTGGGTGTAGTGGGTTTTGTATTTGGGATTTTTATTCCTGTAAGCTGCCTGGAGTCACCATGAGTGAGTTGGGTGGCCATATAAATTGCTTAAATAAATAAATAATAAAATAAAATAATATATTTTTGATAAGAAATGAGATAGGGAAAGAAGAGATCTCTTGTTGAAATATCAGAGAAGGTGATAAGTTACTGAAGTTGTTTGCACTTGTCTTGATAGAGGGGGAAATGTGTTTATATATCTTTTTTCTTTATTATTTTTTTTCCTTTTTTTCTGCACTTTGTATTTTTTCTTTTTTCTTCTTCTTTGTATTAATTTTTTTTCTTTGTATTTGTAAACTTCAATAAAAGTTATTATATAAAAAAAGAAAGTTCTAGAAAACACAAGAATATACAAGCATACATTCTATTAGCTATCAGAGCAACGACTTCATCACATGTCATGTAGCCCCTGGAAAACTCCACTGTACAGTCATGAGAGAATGAGAGTGAAAAAAGCAAATAACATCTTAGTATTATTACGAAAATAGTTTTGACCTTTAGGACCCCCTGAAAGTTTCTCAGGGACCCCTAGAATTCCACAGACCACACTTTGAGAACCGCTACTTGAAACATTTTCAGAATTTAATTAATTCTACTTGGCACAACTATCTTGATCTTCCCTTTCTTTCAACACATTCACTCTTCATTCATGTATTTGTTTTGTGATTCAGTCTTCATGCATTCTTTCTATATGACCAAATCACCTTAATGAACTTCTTTCAAACTGGTCACCCATTATTCTTGACCCTTTATTTTATTGCTTTATTATACACACTTCAAATGTTTATCATTCTAATGTACCTCATTCTCACTTTTTCAATTTACATTTATGTGTCTCCTGATGTGTCCAACTCTTGCTTCCATAAAACAAAGTGGTTAGGAGCAATCTTTTTTACACAGCTATTTTTCCTTTTTTTGATAAACATTTATTTTTTGCAAGAGACAGCATAATATCCTTTATCTTTCAGCATTTGCGTGTCAACATTCTCCATCCATTTTCCTATCTATTTGGTTTAAATTTTCATCATTTATGTATAACTTTGTAATTGTTCATTCCATTTTCCCTGACAAAGAACTACCGTATTTTTCCGACTATAAGACGATACTTTTTTCTAAAATCCTTACCCTAAAAATTGAAGGGCGTCTTATTCAAGGGAGTCAGCGAGGAGAGAACCGCGCGGTGGCAAAACTGCCCATACTTTGTCTCTGCAGGCAGGCTTCCTCTTATTGCTAGCCTCCAATCACGAGTGAAATAGTTTGTCTCCCAAACAGACTTCCTCCAATCAGGAGCCTTATGTAACTGATGTCAGCTGATGCTGAACAAACCAATTAGAGGAAGGCTTTTGCAGAGAGAAGCTATGGGCAGTTTCACTCCTGCTTGAATGTAATCAGTTATGCAAAAGAGCATGGAAACTCTGCTGCAAAGAGACGGTTTGGACCTCCTCCTACCGAGTGTATCAGGTAAATGTTAACTAATTACTAAATAAAAATGTGTTCTGCACTATCTTTAAAATATTGATTTCTTAATTTGGGGTTGGAAAAATGGGGGTTGTCTTGTACATGGGGGCGTCTTATTGTCGGAAAAATATGGTACCTTGGTCTTTGATACATTAATTTTCAGATCTATACTCTTTCTTGCATCATATTGTCGAACATTCACTACAAATCAATCCGGTTCTCATCCCATAGTGCAACTTCATTTGCATTTAAAAGTACTAATTCATGTCCCCAACCAATATTTATCTAACATTATCACAAACATTCCTTAAACATATATTGATAAATTCAGTAAAGAACCAAAGGGGCATCACACATCCCATTCTTATTTCCAGCTCAATGCAGAACATATCACTATCATTCCCATATAAATCTCTAAAGTACTGCTTCTGCTAATCTGTCATGTCAGTTTCATTGAAAACCATTTCATCACTTTTATTTTTAATTCCTTTCACTTTTCTGGAACTTTTTATTTAGCCCTATTCACCCAGTTCTAAATCTCTTACATATTTCTATCAAAACAATTCTGCATTTTCTTGTGCTTTTTTTAATCCTTGCTTTCCTATCATCCATCCATCCATCCATCCATCCATCCATCCATCCACCCGTCTATCTATCTATCTATCTATCTATCTATCTATCTGTATTTTTTCTTTTATCCTAGTTTTTATACCAATCATTCTCTTATATGCACTTTTTCTCATTCATTTTTCTTTTACTTTATCATCCCACTAGGCATTCTTTTCAGGCATCCATTCAGTTCTCTAGCACTCTTTCCCTTACTTTCATATCCATATTTTCTCAAGATCCACTTATCAGCCCCACTAGGTAAACCAGACCAAGAAATCAACCCCACAGGAAGGCTAAAAGTACCTTTACTGAGATGGGCTATAACAGAATCTTGCAAATCTGATCGTGTTGTACCTCCTCCTCATTCTTACATAGTTCAGTGAATTAGGGAGCCACTTCCATGTGTTATCGGTATATTCTCGACTTAAAAAAAATGTTTTACCCTTTGTTGCCTTGGCAATGGAGCTTGCATATCTCTGTCAAGGTTATCTTCCTTACTCTCTATTATACCACTCTTGACACCACCGAGAATAGTTTGTTTGCATTCAGAACCTTTCAGCACCTTTGCATCCTTCACTAATTCTCTCAATCTTTCATCAGAAACAATTGAATCAATCATTTTTTTTAGATTTATATTCTTCTTTTACCTTATTTACATATGAATAGACATGAATAAATCATGTATTGTAATAAACAAACTTTTCCTAAGTAGATACTGACCAACCACTATTCTCATTCATTCTTGGGTCTCCAAATCTCATTTTCTGTACTGTTATCTTGTTCCCACCAATCCGTTCAGGTGGGAAAATTATTTTTCCCTTGAATCACATTCATTCAGAATGTAGCATGATTTCTCCCCAAATTAATCTCTGTTTCTTTTACTAACATAATTCAGTGGAGCACAACATGCAACCATCTCCAACCAAGTGTAATCACAAGACCTACATGATGCCAATTCATACTTTCTGAGATACATATTTTAGTCTTTTTTTCATATTTAAGCCTTCACTTTCATTTCTTCACATATATTCATTAACTCTACTCCAGAAGATCAGACCACTTTCATTATATCTTTCCCCTTACTTTCACAGACACAAAACAGGTTTATTTTTCTTTCATTTCTTTCATTTCTTTATGCTGTTTAACATTTATACCTCTTAGATTCCATGTCACAATCCTGGTCATCACTGGTGAATGAACATCAAATACCATTCATAGATATTTACCTTGGCTACTAATCATGGCTTTGGTCAGTTAAGGTTTTACACAGTACTTTTTAGTAAGTTCACGAATCCTAGTAGCATCCAAGCCGTACACAGAATTCCCTGAAAATGGTAAGGATATAATGCTGGTCAATTTGGGCACATTTTAGTCAGTATGTCACAAGTGCAACTAAGCCCAGTTTTCCTGTGAGCATTCTCACAGTATTTTAGATCTCTAATCTAAAAACTATGTTGCAAGCCAACATGCTGTTGCCTACATCCCACAATCTAGGGATGAACTGGCAATGACAGACATTCAAGATGTGTAGAAGTGGCAATATTTAAATATTTGCAGTGTTTCCTAGATTGCCATCTAGGAAATTTCAGCACAACGATGGAAGAGTGACTAGAGAGAGGGTTGGCATACTCATTGCTAATGTCATGGCAGCCCTTAAGTCTACCTTGAGAAAGAGTTTTCTACCCTAACATTCCCAAATGGAAGTCACTACCATTTGAGGGGAGCTATGTTGCAGTGAAAGAACAACTTTCATGAAATTTATTGCACCCCTGTTAGATTTTAGATACTTCTCTTGCCTCTCTGATGTGATGATTAACAGGAAGAGGCTAGAGGAAGAAGATAGATGTATTCACCTACTGGTCTTTAAAATACTATTAGATTAGCTGTTTTTAGAGAACATCTATAACAATTTCTACATGAAAATAACTGCAGGTATATCAAGTGTAGTAGTCATATGAAATTTGAACCATTCATTCAGCAACTGTTCAAAGTTACGGTGGCACTGAGCAAATGGTGCTTTTGCCTGGTCCCCAAAATTACAGCCATTGTAGTGCCCCTGTGGTCACATGATCAAAATTTGGGCACTTGGCAGCCTGCACACACAACTGCAGGGGTGATTCAACTCTCCCTGCCTTCCTATCTCCCCCCCCCCATCTCTGCCCTTTTGGCCACCCTATACTACACTGCCTCTGCCAGCCCTGCTGTCCTGTGCTCCACTAGCCCTGCCATCCTGCCAGCCCTGCCCTTGTCCAAATCAAAGCCTTGTGGCACCAGGAAGAAGGCTTGGCACAGCCAGAAGCTTCCTCGTGCCTTGTCAGCAGCAGGAGGAAGAAGATGGCGAAGGTCAGCTGGGGGCGGCAGGGCCAGAGGAGCACAGGGTGGCAGGGCCAGCAGAGTGCAGCGGAGTGCAGGATGGCCAAAAGGGCAGAGATGGGGGAAGATAGGTGGGTTGGGGGAGTTGAAGAGGCAGTCCCTTAACAGGAATTGGGGCTGAGAGGGACCAAATTGGGAATGGCTTTGATTGGGGTGGGTCCTTGTCTAATGACCAGGTGGGATTCCGTTAACAACAGCAACCAGGACTGGCAGGGTTGCTGTCACTAAGTAGTCATGTGACATTGCACTTTATGACCACATTGCTTAGCGATGGAAATTCTGGTCCCAATTACCGTAGTTAACCGAGGACTACCTGTATCTCTCATTTACTTATTCCTGTTCCTCAAGTTATGTATGACACGGGCCAGTCTTGCATGTCAGGTTTATTTATTATTTCAATTTTTATTTTATTATTATTATTTCAATTGTTAGCTATCTAGTTGGATAAAAGTTCCCAGACTGCTTATAACAGTGCTCCACACTAGCAGATAAGCTAGGTGAAGGACATAACTGTGTCCTATTTCACACTTAAAACTTTGATATTTTAATTCCAGTAGGAAAGAACCATGTCGGCTAAAGATGGAGCTATAATTAAATTAATATGGCTTTCATAGTTCCCCTCAAAAAGTGGAGTAGTCTTTATATATTTCTTCACCTAAACCCCCATCTTTACACTATACAAAAATCAATTATCTCAACAAACCAGATGCAAGGACAGTATGCCAACCACTTAAGTGAATAAATTGATGTGAACACCACTGTAAAAATTTAAGCATCAGCCCATTTTCTTCCCCCTCTCCATTCCACTTACTAGGTAGTGTTCTGAACAATTTATTCTATGTTATCCCTTAATTGTCAGTGTTTAGGGGACAACTAGCCAGTTTACTTGACTGATCTGCCTGAATTCAATGATACTTTGGGTGCCAAAATGCTAGTGAGGGAGAGTTCAGAATTCTCTACATTTAATGACAAATGTGTTCCTGATTTACCCTGTCCTGACAGAGTTAAAGGTGGACCTCCAAGACTGAAAATACCACTTGAGGGTCAGGGATGTTAGCAACCTGGAGAGGGTGATAGGCACTGGTGTCTAAGGATATGAAATTGAGTTGATGTGATGTCATTTTGGTTCTACGGTAACCTGGTTATCTGTTGCCAAGACTTCATGTGTGATTAGTCAGTTTATAGAAGACAGCACACCTTATCAGGCACACTTTGTGATATCGCTGTCAACTCAGGAAATATGAATAAGAAATTTAAGATGAGGTGTCACATCTTCATATCAAATCCTAGTGCACTAACACCTAGATTTGGGAGACTCCTTCTTCCTTTCAAAACTTCAATAAAAAGGAAAGATGAAGATGAAGGAAGATGTTAATTTCTATAGTACTTTGCTTGTAACATTTTTTTAAGTTAACATATTTTATTTTTACACAATTCTATTTGAACACAATAGAAAGAAGAAAAAGACGAAAAAAAATCTTTATAGGCAGATTTACATAAAATATATTCATTAACACTAAAGGGAAAAATTAGAGATATCTGCCATCCAGTTTTTCAAATATACTAATCATTTTGAGCTTCAGGAATACGAATAGAAATTGCTTACATAGAAAGTTTTACACACACATACATCCCTACAGGATTTTTAATGGCTTTAAAATATTGCATACAAATAGAAAGCATGATAACAATTTTTAAACATTTCATTAAAGAAAATTTGTAGAATAGACTACTTTGCACGAGATCCATATTCTTTACTCCTAATTTTCAAAAGAAGCTTATTGACATGCTAGTGTTATATTATTAATAAAGGCATTTGCAATGGGAACATCTCTCCTGTTTCTGAAAAGGTACTTCAGCTGTATTTAAACACCACACACACACACACACACCCCAAGAAAAAAATAGCACAGTTTTGCTTCATCTGAAAAAGGAATGGCATAGAAGATGTGGCTACCTTGGTGTCTGATGACCATTCTTCACCAGCACAGAGCTAGCCCTTTCAACGCAACTCTAAGCCACCCTCCATCATAGCTGCTCCAATATTTACAACTGCATTTACTACATTCATAGTTCATCTTTCTTCTCCTCATCTTTCTTCTTTTAAGAAAACCAGAAAATAAAATAGTGGCAGAAGGATTGTGGCAACATGCTTTTAGCCCAAGGGAAGGCAGTCTTTTTGAGGCTAGGTTGTATATCACGCAAGGGGGCAGGAGCAGTTTGGGCATTTAAAAAAAATTCTATGGGATGGGTTTCTTGTTTTCGGTTCACTAAGCCTATCTGAAGGATTAGCATGCCTAATTTGTTTATGATTGTATGTTGGTAGGAATCCTGATAGATATTGAGTGATTGCTTGAGGCTTTCAGCAGTATGATTCAAAAGGGTACTGTAAACCTCCAAAAGTGGTTCAGGAACCACATGCAACCTGATGACCACAGCTGGACCACCATACGTAACAAACTAGATCAGGGATTCCAAAACCTTTCAGCATCTTGTTCTCTGGTTGATTTTTTAGAAACCCCCATAGCCTCCCACCCAGATGTCTGTTGCATCTATCACTTTTGCACATATGTAAAAGTATGCATGGGGCCTGTACTCACCATCTTCCCAGCAATGCAATCTGGTACCCATCTTCTTCTCTCTCTCATAGTATCCGCTTGGCTGATCTGATCTGGCAGGGTTGGCACACTCTGGGTTCCTTTGATTAAACAATGGCACCTATTAAGATCTTGGAAGCACGCCTTCTCTATAGCAGTGCCTGCCCTCTGGAATGAGGTTGCCCCCCAAGATTCGAATGGCCCACACGCTACTCGGGTGTTTCAAAGGGCCTTGAAGACCTGGCTCTTCACCCAGACCTTTGGCGAGAGTGATTGAAGCCCCCTTTTTTCTTTGTTCCCATCTGGTTTTGTCATTTCTGCCATCTTTATTCTTTTGTTGTTGTTTTCTTGTTTTTAACAACAATTTGTAAACTGCCCAGAGTCACTGGGAGTGAGGTGGCATATTCATTTAAATAATAATAACAACAACAATAAAAATCCATCTTCCTGCTTGACATCTGCTGATCTTTGCAGCACTTCCTCCCCTTCAGTCAGCTTAAGTATCCCCACCAATCTTCCCAATCCATTAGATCTTCAGTTAAAAATTCTGTGTTTTTTTTAAACTGATTTTATTTTCTAAAAATTTCATATCCTCTCCCCTTTTAGAATTTATTCATGGCCTCCACTTTGGGTATCTCTTTACTAGACCAATGACATGACAGGGATAAAAGTGGCAAGAAGACAGGAAAATACCCTTTTGTGTTTAATACAAGCAACAGAACCACTAATTTCCATGGAGACTGCGACAATTTGCTGTTAATGGCTAGTGCCATGAAATACGGATTCAGAGACCTGTCTGAATATCTGTCAAGCTCTAATCAGGAATGTATGCATTCTAATCAGATTCAATGATTATGATTTATTCATCTTCTAAAATCCTCTGTGAGCACTCTGTGTGAATTCATCTCATGGCAAAGCAGTTCAAGAATAAGTATGGAGAACAAAGGCACACAACGAATTGACTTTTTCATTTATAGGTCTTCCAAATACTAACATTGATCTTCAGAAGCCTTTTAACATCCTACACCTTCAAAGTTAAGGCAAATTATAAACAGAGCCTTCTCCGTTGTGACACCCCATATCTGGAATATTTCCCCAGAGGGAATCACATAGTATGCAGCTTGTTGCACCAGGCAAATACATTTTCATTTACTCTAGACTTTAAAACTATGAATTAGCTGGTATTAACTATGGGGAAGGGCGTTCTCATTCTGTTGGCCTGACTGATTTCCTGGTTATTTCTCTTGTCCTTACATTGTTTATGATTTCTTCAAGCAAAATGATTAGTCATACTTTTTTTTAATCTCAGCTGAACAGAAGTAGGACACTGCTTACATGTGTTGAGCACAATGCCACAGCTCTTGATCTCTTTGTCAGTCTATTTTTGTCACAGTCTATGCAGTCTGGGTAGGAAGGGCTAGAGCCTACTATCATGATACTACAGTCCTACTAATGTCTTCATTCTAGTCAGAATAAATGTCTGAAAACAAATGTTTGGAAAGTGTTGCAGAAATGAAAAAAAAGCAGCTGTCTCCCAAGGTTATTCCCTTCCATAATGTATAATTCATCATATTAGTTTTAGTGCTGAACATTTTCCTACAATCACTGAAAAGGCAGCTATTGATAAAGAACCATTCAGTTCAATGAAACCAGGATGGAACTAAAGAGCTTTCCCTGACCTGCAATTCTCTGTCCTTTGATGTCTCCGAGTCTTCCCAGTATAGCATCACTATATGGTGCTATGTCAGCAACTGGAGGAACAGGGGGAGAAATGAGTTGGTGACACTGCAGCTGGCTGATTTTTCTCTTAGTTCTGGGAGACTCTTTTAAAGCTGCTGCTGTCTGTCCCTGACGTTTAAGGCTCAGCTGTTTCCTGACCCGCCTACTATTCCTTTGCACAGGAATACTTCCTTAAGAAAAAACATATCTTGGAATTTCACACTTCTAATGACTGAGTTGTACATTCAGAAATTCAGATTGGGATTACAATATATAGTTCAATGTTTATTATCTCAGAAATAAGTGAAGATAAAAAAAATACCTTTAGTTGATTCTACATTGGAAGGTGATTTATTTCTGAGTTTATGTGCTAATGTCAAAGGCAGGTTTGGAAAATCAGACTGTAGCCTCTGAATCAGCATCTGAATCTGGTGCTATTCAGTTCACATTGTTGGCATAATATACTCTGGCGGATGCCAAATTATATTTTGAAATAAGAGTTTTTCCACTACGTTATGATATGCTAGAGAGCTGGCAGTGGGCCAGGCCCACTGCCAATAAGTTTCAATTTGCTGGCCATAGGACCATCCTTCTAAGGTGGTTCCAGTTCACTCTGCCAACCTCAAAGTACCTGAAAGTTAAGGGAGAAGGCTATCAAAGATAATATGCTGCTAAAAAGAAAGGTAAATATGAACATATGAATTTCCAGCACTTCTAAAAAGATTCATTCTGTTTTTACCACTAATTGAACATACCATTTTCTTTCTCTTTCTTCCTTCCTTCCTTCCTTCCTTCCTTCCTTCCTTCCTTCCTTCCTTCCTTCCTTCCTTCCTTCCTTTCTTTTCTCTCTCTCTCTCTTTCTCTCTCTCTCTCTTCCTTCCCTCCCTCCTTCCCTTGTTCTTTCATTCTTTCTCCCTTCCTCCTTCCCCTTCCTTTTTGATGATTAAAATCTTAGTATTACAATACACCCACTGTAAGTACTTCTAAGTCTTATGGATTTCAATTGCAGTCTCAGTCCTAGTTACTCTGAAACTTATCCATGATTGCTCAGAAATAACTCATACTTAACTATGTTTAGGAATACAGATTTATGAATGTTTCTGAGGATACATTTTCATATACAAAAATCCAAGGAAGCAACTACCAGTGAACTAATGACACTTAAAAACATATTTAGGAATACACCACCAATCTCTCCCACTGAAATATGTAAGTCTGCAAAGTGCTTAAGCTGACTGTTTATAACTTTCATATTATGTAAAGAAAAGTGCAGTGCTGCTTGGGAATACGGATTATTGTAACACAACCATAAAGTGCTGTTAGAATTCAGTGGCTGGAAACAGCTCATGTTCTGCCTGTGGGTTTTTAAGAAGCATTGGGTTGGTCACTCTGGGAAACAAAATGCCCTTTTAGAGGCTTATTTATGGATTATCAATGTCAGACTAGCTTGGGTAGCTTTAACACTTTCATCATAGATAGTGGATAGATGCCAGTGAATTCTCCAAGTCTTATGACAGTTGACTGATATGCATTGCTTCATTTTTGGTTTTTTTTTTTTAATGTTTCTTAATTTTCTTCTTCTTTTCTTTTCTTTAAATACTTTTTGAATTGTACTTTATTTTTATTATGAATATAGACTGATTATAACACTGTAGACTGAATATAAACACTGTTTCCTATTTTAACAAAAAGAAGCAAATCCAATCACAATATAAATTACGGTTGTTGTTACTGGGATATATAGATAGCTTTCCAATTTCTTAAAGAATTTAGTATTCATTATTGCATTGCTAACTATAATGTTGATAAATATTATCATCACGTTGCAAACCCTCCAAGATTTTATCACTCAAAATAAAGGCATTTTTGTGTCTGCATCTCAAGTCTCATAATGTTTCAATTGTTCCCTAGCATTCTTCTTCATGTTACCTTCTCTTACATTTTCTCTTATATTGGTTTTTCTACAATAGCACACACAGTCTTTGCTTTAGAAAAAAATGTATTGTAAACTTTCATAAAACTTATTGAAAGTATTTTTTTTTCTTTAAAAGCTTGAAAACATGCTATCTTACAATCAACATACTTGTATATAACAATCATTGCAGACCAAGCGCTCTTGAGACAGAGATTGGATTTACGCATTGTGCTAACCCACTGTTAAATATGAGACCAGATAAAGCATGTCTGACTGATGTAAAAACAAAGGACAGATGGAGACAAGCCAGCCTGCCCAAAAGAGCAGGCTAAGTTCTCCATAAAGTAAGGCAGGATGAAAAATCAAAAGCAAGTAAGTTTGATTCTTGTCTTCATAAATAAGGCAAGTTTGTTATTAACCAGTTGCTGAAATTCTTTTGGTATTGTAGTGGCTTTCATCTTTCCTCTATAAATGTTAGTTATTCTCATTCAATGGATTTTCTTTTGAGCTTATCTAAGTGGTTTCAATCCAGCCTCCAGCTGAAGTCTGATATGAAGTGAACATAAGTATTACTCCCCACAAAGAAGAAAAAAGAAACATTGTCATAGAAAGTTTGTTTATATTTTGATTCACTGGCAGTAACTCTCCTGAGTCTCAAGGAGTCAGCCCTACCATATAAGAAGTTAGGACTATGTTCTGGTTCAGATCAGATCAGACCTCCAGGTCTCTATGCACAAAAGTATGTTTAATAAGGCTACCGGATCTGGACTGGAAAAATCTGGATAGTCATTAGATGGCAGAAAAGACTCTCAATTTTTGCAAACCAGATACGTAGCTTTACAAGAGAGGGAACAGAAGCAGAGTAGACAAGAAGGGTGGACAAAAGATAAGTCCCCCAGGGGTTGAGGTGTGTAGAGTTAGAGGACAAACAATTTGGCAATCATCCCTGTCACCCTCAATATTTTTCCTTTAATCTACAAAGGGAGCTCCCCTCTGGCTATGTTCATCAGGGAAGACAAGGCAAGAAGTGAAAGAACAATTTACGTTTAAGAGACGCAGAGAAAATGTAGGGTGATTTTGATGGAAATTAAAAATTGTTTTGGAAATAGATGAAGAGGGCTAAACATGAAATGAACAAAATAAAAAATAGAACTGATGGAGTGAACTGGGATGAAACTGACATGAGAGAATACTGGAAGAATTTTAGAGATCGTGCGGACATGACATGGTATGTCAAAGTGGAATTGAAATGAATGGCACAAATGTTAGTGTCCGAGAAAAAGCAAAGATGAAAAGGAATGTATAAATGCTGTGAAAATGCTTCTAGAGAATAAGGCTGCTGCAAGTGTAGACAGTGTAACTAGAAATGTATAAAATATGGATGCAGCTGGCTTTGTGACTTGTTTATGTATTTGTGAAGACTGTATCTGTGCCTGCAACTGGAAGGATGCTGTTATTATGCCTTTCTACAAGGAAAAAGAACAAGAATGAATGCAGAGACTACAAGGGATTAATCTATTAAATGTGCTTGGGAAGGTGTTTGGCAGAATTCTGATTGAAAGAGTACCAGAGGTGACAATAGGCAACTTTTGGGAAGTGTGCAGGCCAGATTTTTGCTCTTCAGAAGATCATTGAGAAACATATAAATGTGAAAAAACACATATGTTGATTCAGAGAAACAATATAATAAAGAAAATTGCATTGCAAGATTGATGCAAGGTAGTTCATATAGGAAACACACCCAGATGAACTAATTCAACTTTATTTAAGGTTTCATTAACAGAGTCTTGCAAATCTGAAAGTACATTTCTCCCCCTTCACCTTTACAGCCCAAGAAACTAAGGAGGGTCCCTTCTAAGACATTTGCCACACCTAAGTTCCTTCTGCATGCTAAGCTACCTCTTACCTGACCATTCCCCTGGCTGTGGCATTTCCCCCTGTCTCCCAAGGTCATTCCCACATACCATTATACTGGGTTTGTTGAATATATTGAAATATAAATTAACTAATGGGCTGGAATATACAACATACTACTCCACAGAATATTCTTAAAATACCGAAAAAGAGAACAAATGGCAGTTTATGAATGAATGAACAGACATGGTGGAAGCAAGGATGAATTGCAAAGATAAAAATGTCTGGAAGGTGAATAATCTTGGTGTAAATTAGGTTATCCTTTATTCTTATTTCAATTTGCTTAGCTTATTATTTCTTACTTTTCCCCTGCACTTTGAGTACTACTGTTTACCTCAAAAGCAATAAGCAATGGATATGTATATATGTATCTATATATATGCAGTATCTTGAACCCAGGCTGAATTCTCACTGTATGCTAAGCCATAAACAACTTAAGCAAGGTAAATACTAACCAAGCTTAGCATCCTGTGCACATGTAGCCATGAGGTTTGTAATTGCCCAGATTAAGCCTGTTATGAGAATGCTGCCTTTTACTTTCTCTCTTTCCCTTTCTTTCCCTTACCACATATACGTACAGGGCCTCTATTCATGTTCAGCTCAGATAGTTCATCAGAAGAATATTTCATGTGGGGCAATGGTGCAAGCCAATTATAATGCAGACGTTCACTTCCAGAATACAGTTTATCTAACCTTGGTCATACATTAGAGGGTCAGACCACTCTGACATCAAACTCTGCTCATTCAAGTGGCATGAAAACAGATGGTGCTTCAAGTAACAGAGAGGTAACTATGATAAATAAGACTTAATACCAAGGCACAGTGTTAAGGATTTGAAACAATCTGTCGCACCCAACCAAGAAAAGGGCTGGCTTTAGCGCACCAGTGCATTGGGAATTTCACAGTGCTAGGGGCAAAGTACACTCTCTCAGATGATTAAAGACTGGTATCTCTGAAGCATAGGGGAAGATATCATCTGATGAAGAGTTAATAACAAGAAGCTTGGTGATTATCTGACAAAGTCTCAAGGTATCAGAGAAAATTCTCTGAAAATGCAGTTGGGGGAAGAAAGCTTTGACTACAGAAATAGAGGAGGAAACCCCCCCCCCCCCACAACCCAGTGATTTTAAGAAATATCTGAGAAAGGTGTTACACATTTTATTTCTTTCACTTACTGTACCTAGCACTTTCCTCCCTCCAATTCCCTCTTTTCAAGCTTTACTATACATTCACTCAAAAACTATTTCCAGTATTGAGAATGTGAACATAAATTAAACAAAATCAGCGCTGATGGAGGCTCTCTTGAAAGTCCCATATGCAGATTCTCCCACATTGTACACCCCACCCAAGTGTGTCCTTAAATTATGGCAGCAGCCAGAGCCTGAGAAGGTGCCATTTAAAATTTCCCACAATACCTCAGGGCTTTCAAGGTAGTGTTACTCTTTAAACAAGAGCTTTCCAACCAAATCTAACCATCTATCGCTTGGAGTTTTCAGTAGGCTCTCCAGGAAACCAGCATTAAGATAAAAATAAGAGATAAAAGGCCTGGAAGAATAAAACTGCCTTGGGAAGGATGTCTCCCCCCAGAGCAGTCACACACTATCACCCACCAAGTCTCAATGCAGAGGGGCGCTGGTAGCATGATTTCTAAGCATGATTGCTGGGTGCAGGTAGGAACATATTGGAAGGTACTGTATTCTGATACTGCATTCTAAAGATGAGAAGGGGTTTTATAGTCCAGAACTTTGATATACAGTACACCCAGGAATGAATGAGATTTAGTGCCAATAATACCCAGTTTCTGTCAGTACTGTAGCTGCTACACTTTATACTAAGTGAACTTTATAGATTATATTCAAGGGCAGCTTCATGAATAAATATTGCAATAATCTCAGAAAGAAGTTAAAGAAAGCTTAAGCCCCATCAGTGACATCATTAGAGAGTTTCACTTAGCACCATTCCGTGCCATGTAAGATATTTGTACTTCTAATGAGAGAGGACTATCACCATCCCTAGGATAATTAACTAATGCTCATGAAGGGATTGCAACCTCTTCCAGAACAAAATTAACCTGGATGAACAAAATATGCAGGAACGGATGCTCTTTCTTCTCTGGATTCAACCTCAGTTTATTGGTCCTTGTTCAGTACATTATCATGGCAAGGAATTGATTAAGCATCTTAATTACCTCAGTCGGACTGATGAAAAAGAGAGCTAGTTCTGTGGCATCAGCATCCTCTAAACCTCCAATGATTTCAGTGGTTCCATGTTAAATAGCATGAGGGATAAGACCGAATCTTGCAGAGGCTCAGAGGTTGAGTAGAAATCTCCCAGCACCACTTCTACAGATGGTCATCCAAACACGAGCAGAACTACCATAAGATTGGGCTACCTGCTCCTAATTTAGTGAACCTCTTTAGTAAAGAACTTGAATAAAACCATTGAGGCATCTATAAAAATCAATAGGATCATACTGTTGTAAAACAGTGCAAGACTGGGGGGGACAGGAATTGCTGGGGATATCATACTTTTCCCCCAGACATATATTTTACATTCTGTATGTGGCTGACTGAAGTGGCTATGATCTCAGACATAAAGCCCCCAGCTACCTTTTGTAACCATCTTTCCCCCCAAGATTCTCATAAACTCACATTATTCTGGAGAGAAATGTAAGCTACACGCTGGTAGTCACTTCCCCCACTTTGGAATAGCCAAGAATAACACAATATAGAATAATGCACGAAATTTCATTCATTTCCATTTATTATCCATTGAGTTGCATTCACTGAGAAATTAACAATGAATCAAATGTGATCCATTTGCTTAATTTTTTCCCATTTTTTACAGTTCATACACCCAGTTTCTTTGTCCCAATAATCACTGGTCAAACAGATTTTTTAATCTATATCTATATCTATTAATAAAGTGTTGGTGCATATAATAAAAAACAATGGTTTTATCATTGAATTGTCAACTCTTGTGATAAAGATGCTTATCTATCTTAAGATTTCTTATGCTGGTATTTTATATTCTCCTACTGTTCTTTCTCTTTCAGCTGGTAATTTCATTGTAATCCTTTTTCTTCCACTTCTATCTCCTTTTGGACAAAAATCATTACTCAGTTTAAACCTTCTAGTATTGCACAGCAACGAAAGTAATCCACATGTTAATATTTAATCCAATTTGTCTATTAGTCAATTAACCTTTTAAAAAACATCTGAGATGAATTATTTGCCCTCATGTTCCTTTCTTGTTTTTCCTTTTTTTTTTCTATGCAAAGATAATAGACATTGTACTGTTCAGTACAATGAATAACTCTTCCCTTCATCCTCATGTTGCATGACGGAGTTATTCTGCTCCTTGCGTGCTTTGGTCTAAGGGTAAAATGATCACAGCAGCAACATCATCAGAGAGTTCCGGTCAACACTATTCCATACATGAAGTGTGAGTAGTCAGGACTCAATGTTATATTTGAATCCAAATATTTGCATCTATATTTTCACTTTAGGTTGCATAGTATCAAATGTTTTGAACATATTTTTATTTTTACACTGCGCTGTATGTTTTGGAATCTTAACAACTGTATTGCTGAAAATGAGGTTGGGATATAAATTGAGTATAATAAATGAATATTCTAAATGAGTTCTTTATACAAAAACACAAAGCATGAGATTTCAGTTATATGGGAATCTGAACTGCTAACTGATGTGGAATGAAAAAGACTAAGATATGAGAAATTAACTGGACATATAACTATCAGGTTCACTAAAATAAACAAAGATTTTATTAAAGCTGACTGATTTTTAGAACAAATTTTTAAATGGATTGAACATGGCAAATTTTAATAGTAACTCTAATACTTTGAGTGGGTAACTTAGGCATAAATAAAACAATTTAAAAATATAATCTTCTTTTAAAAAGTAACAAAGGACATGCCAGCCTTTAATCAGATTTTCATATGTGAACTATCACTTTTGCATATAAAATATTCATGGTAAATGTCACATGAAAGGATTTTTTTAAACTGAAAAACACTTGAAGCCTGGCATTTAAATAAAAAAAATCTCAGAAAAACTAAACTTTAATAAATAATCCACTGTCAAAAGCTGAAGGCCTCATAATTATTTTCATGTAATTTGTACATTTCAGAATAATTTATGTGCTGCATATCATGTGATAGAAAGTCAAAATGGACTTTCTAATTATTTTTGTTACAGCCAAACTGTTTTAAAAACATTGACAACATAACACCATGGTTTAAACAGGTAAGTAGCAGGCTCCCATGTAAAACAAGTCCAATTATTTGTCTTTAGCTCCAACAAACAAGGGCAGTACTATTAAAACAACTCACTATAGAAAATGCTCATTGCAAAAGAAATACAAATAAATTCTTCACTGAGTTGTTTTAGCTCAGGTGCCAAAATAAAACACACAGTCCTTTTATCCTTGAGAAATATTTTGAGTCAAAATATATGTGGCAACTTTTGGGAGTCTGAGGACCCTACTGACAGGGGCCATACTACATAAAACAGAGAGGGGCAAGGACAAACCAATGGTGAAGACCAGGAGAAAAGCAAATTTGATTTGATTGCCTTTAAATTTAAATGAATTAAGTAAACAGAGTTAATGTGATTACTTGGTATTCATTGAATCAACCTTTTACATTAAAAAATACAATTCAGTGGCAACAACTGGATTTGAAAGCCACACCCAAGGCTTTTTGGGTCATAGGGGTGTCTACTGGATGTGGTCAAAAATGGTCAACATGGCAGCCACAACAATGTGATCAAAGCTCTGCCAGTTTTTTATCTGCATCACTGCTCTCCTGTCTGTTTTGATCATACTCTGGACATTCCTGGGCTTTAGATTATACCCCTATGTTTTTTTAAAGATGCAGATGTCCACAAGTTCATATTTAATAAATGTAATGTCACACATGTGCATATCTCTTTCTCTTCTTTTCCCCATGCCTTATTCTCTTCCATTCTCTCATAATCATGTAGGTTATCCAATCAGTAGCAACAACCTTGAATCCTCCTTTTTCAAGTAGATCTTGACTTTAAAAACTTTCTCCCAAATAAACCCCTTTAATCTTATAAAACTTTGCAAGCCTGGCTCCTCTGGCCAAAGTATGGGCTTAACACCACCAGCAGAGATAGACTTTCTAGATCTAGAGAATTGCAACATTTAATAAGGGAATTCTTTACAAAAGGAAATAAATCATTACTTCTCAAATATACTGTGGAATTGCTGTCCTGTAGATTTTATCAGACTGGTCATTTTTCTTATTGCCAAAAAGCATCTTCTCTAACAAATTTGTTCTCGGTGGCTTTTTGCTGAAACCAGTGTTCTACAAAATCCACTCCAGTCTATTCTTATATTCACAGAACAGATATGGTACAAGAGTTTTCCTCTGCTTTCAACTCTTTCAGTAGGTTTTGCACAACTTGATAAACTAGATGAGAAGGCTGTTGGATAGTTTGTAGTCCATCATGTTGCTGGAATCTAGCCACTGTTTTAGTGGCTGTGTTAACCAGGCCAGTACACTAAGCTGTAAGATAATTTATTTTTGTGTGCTTAATATGTTATATGAACATAGCAACTTGCTTTTGTTAACCAGCTTTAGGGCTTGGTGTACTGTGTGAGTATAGCCTTTATGTAACCTTTGTCTTCCAGGGTGATTTAGCATCCAGACCTCTTTCCTGAAGTGCCATCTAGTCATATCTTTTTTTGAAAATGGATGTAAGGCTCTGCTGATTACTTGAGGCTTCATTCCCTAAACAGTTTTCTGCTATTTCAGCCATCAGTTTGGTCTATTGGTCTTTTCCCACCTCTGTTCTCTCAGATACACAAACCAAAAATCAACAGCTGGCCTTTACCAAATGTGCCCAACTGTCAAACTAATATTTTCTCCTTGCTTTGTTATTAGTCTGTGAATCCAAATTGGTTAATCCCTTGACCAAGTGAAATTGAAATGTATGGTAAGTATCAGTTTGAAGTCTCCATTCCATAGTAGCTGTTACTAAGGCAGTCACACTGTGAAAAGTCCATCAAAAACTGGCACATCTAGGTCTAGACTATTTGTAAACCTATTTACTGTTACCTATATCCCATCACCTGTAATGTACCTGTTGTATACTGCCACACACTCAGTAAACTGCATTCCTCTCCTCCCCTTAACTTGGGGGTTATCCATATGTGGCTACCTTAGATATGTGGTCACCTTAGTAGAACTGGCTACCAAGGCCATTATCTACCTCTCCCAATTTAAATAACAGAGAGGCTTCAAACCATAAAATATCAGCAGCTTTCTCTGTTGTGGCTGTGTTACCATTTTTTAAAATATGTATTAGTGCCCAAACTTCAGAAGCAACCATTCCATAGCAGTGGCAGCGTTCTTTCTCTTTAAGCAGCAGCTGAATAAGAGGAGAGGAGATGATTGTTTTGACCATGGCATGGTTCTTATGAGAATAACTTCAGCAAGTCTTCTCAAATAATTGTTGGGTATATATGTATTTTATACCCACATGCTTTGAAAGCAGTTTCCCCCACCAAGATAGGCTTTAGACATGCTGGGACTGTTATTTCCAGAATCCCCAGCCAGTTTAGCCAAAGCCTGGGAATTTTGACAGTTGCAACTTGTCTGAAAGATGAAACAATGTGAAAGTCTAGGAAATCAGGTTCTGAGATGCAAACATTATTTTCTGACTGAGTATGCTGTCCTAGGCTCATTCAACACTTCCTCAAGGAATAGAATATAAAGATCCTTCTGCAGGTCAGTTTAAGTCTTCTGGTGGGAAGAACAATGCAAGGAGTTAACATAGGGATACTATTTGTATTTGTATTTGTTCCTGGGAAAATTAAACATGAAGCATTATAGGCATTCAGAAGAAGAATACTGTCAGAGCCACTGAGAAGGGGCAGAGTGAACAGCCAAGTTCTTGGTGGAGAGGTGCATTTCAATTTTCAGAATATTGACACTTCACAAAATGGTATAATCACACTGAAAGACTTGTATCTCAGTATAAATGCTGTTATTTCATTAGGAATAAGTACATGTATTGAGGGTAAAAGTCTTAACAGTCAGTTTGTTTATGTAGTCCAGGAAGTCAGTGGATAGGTATCAGTTTATGTATTCACTCATGTACACTTTTGAACTTTGACTTTCAAAATTTCTGTAGCATCTAAGAATAATGTCCAAACTATCCACCATTATAGGACGTGAGGGAGTCAGATCCATCCTTGGTGTATATGAGTGATTTATGAGCATGCTGCTCGTTTTTGGAACTAATTAATTATGTCATGGAAAAAGGATTTACCCCCTACTTTCCCCTCAATCCTCGCTAATCTTGCATTATGGATAGAAGGGGGGAAATGAAGCAAGCATTTAGCAATCTCAATTGTCTGCAGTTCTATTGCCAAAACAAAGCTGAATTGCAAAACAAATACAAATCAGGCAAAAGCTTTCTTGCATTATGTGAGATTTCCCTATGAATCATTTTGAAATAACGGGTGTATTTTTTCCTGCTACAATTAACTAATGTTTTTCCTGAAGTAATATAATTAAAAAGCAAAATTTTGTTAGGGTTTTGAAACAGTCTTTATGAAATCTACTCCTGCCACTGGTAATTATAATGTACATCTTAATATATCTCTGCTAGGCCTGAGCTGGAGATAACAGTCCTATGTGGATTGCATTTGGCTTGTGCAGAGAAGGTAAAATCCTTTATCTTATCTCAATCTCCATACAACAACCAGCCTCTCTTCCAATTCAGGCCTAATCTTCTTAGTAAATAATACTGATATTTTTCACCATAACAAAAATGGAGCTGCCAGATTCCTCTCGATAATGCCTCTCATTTACACACCATTCTCTGTCAAAATCTGCCTGATTTTACTTAATCTCTTTAACTCATCAAAATATACTTTTTTACATTCAATCATGGTTCATTCCTTGCTACCAAATAATATTACTATAAATAGATCCAGCTGGCTACACTCTGTCTGAACTGAGAGAGAATCATCTGCTCATTGTCCTTTTCTTTAAATAATGACAAATTATGTGTTACACTATTGAATTTTGCTATGAAATTTGGGATTTTCTAATCAAGTAGCCCAAAATTAGTGTTTAATTGATAGCATATCCAGAAGGCATTCTATTTTTTAAAAAAATAAATAATATTTGATGTCATCTCAGTTCACTGCTCCTGAGGATAGAGTATTTTGCATCCTTAAGTTTTCTTTAGTTAACCCCTTAACTACAAAATAGATATTAAAACCCATTTCTTTGAATCGTCTTTCAAAGTGATTAGATTGGATTATATGAGATTTTGATCACATATAGATAGATCTATATGTAATTTCTATATTCATGCTAGGAGTAGTATAGAGGCAAGTAAACATTCCATTTTGCATCAATCAACTGCAAGCTAGACTATACAGATGAGATCCTACTTTCAATGCAGAGCAAAATATCCCAACAATCCACCGCAGTTTTTACACCGCAGAAAAGGGGGCAACATAAATAGAAATGCTTTCAAAACTGACTTCAGAGCTGACATTCTGGGGTCCTATATGAATTGAGCCCCTGTTTTCTTTCTTCAGTAATGGATAATTTTGAGGCCAAAGGGTAAAAGGAAAATCTACTTTTTGACTCTATTTAACTCATCAATCTACCATGTCTGGGGCAATTTAGTTTGACCTGCTATAATCTTTTTCCTATTAGGGCACACTAAGATTCTTGGGAATAGTAGAAGGCAGTATGGGCAAGTGAATACAGCACAGAGGAGGAGACAACTAGATTCTCTGATATTTCTGAATAACCTAGCATTTTTATCCTATATTGTTGCTGATGTTATTATAAATATTTTGCAGTTGAATGGCTTTTATAATTGTATTGGCTACAGAGTCATGAGCTATCTATCAAAGAAAAGCCAGGATTTTAGGGGATGGCTAGGAAAAGATTGTGAGAACTAGGCTGAAGGAACAACAGGATGGTGAAGAAATTGTACAACAAAGGGACTGTATAAGCTAAACCTCACGATCACATGAAGACTGAACAAAAACAAGCACTAGATATCTAAATAGACTACAAGAAATAGGATATAAAATAATGAAGGGCTCTGGGCCTGAACCCAAAATGGGATGGAAAAAAGAAATAAAAAGCTGAATTTCTAGGTACTAAAATAGAAGCTTAAGTAGTTTCCTAGCTATTTGAACTGAATAAAAACTGATTGCATTATGACAACTATGTTGCAGGGAGCCAATTCTGTAGGGCTTCATGAGAGGCGTCTGATGTCTAAGTAGATATCTTGCATTCATATTATATTTTATCTATGACAAATCAGGAACGAATGTAATCCAAGGAACATGGGCCACATCATCACTATCTCAAGACCCACAATATTTGTTTCCTGTATGTAAGATTCAAATGATGATGCTTTTAAGTATATACGCCACATAAGAGTTGGAGCAAGGGCAATCCAAGGCAGGTCAGGATTGGTCATGGATGGTGTCTGGAAGAATCTAAAAGCTCATATGGAAAAAGACTATAGGCTGCCAAAATCATACTGTAAACTGGAACAGTTTACATAACTGATTTATTAATCATGTCTGCAATCCTATGTATGTTTACTTGGAAATACGTTGTTTATTATTTCTATATTATTCTAATTATGCATGTCTACTAGAAGAAAAATGATAATTTCACTTTCTATAGTTAGTCACAATATATAATGTCCATTTGTCCAGTTATGGTAATTGCCAAAACACTATCTAAGGTAGCTGATATTTCTTCCAGCAATTTTAATTCCAGTTTTTATTTCTTCTAGGCTAATATTATTTCTCTTTTTTTCTCTCTTTGATTCCCAACAGTTGCCAAAAGCAACTTAGATATAAAGCAATTGCTATCATATTCTGCTTCTGAGTTTTCCATAAGCATCTGGCTGCCACTGTAAAATACAGAATTGTGGAATAGATAGGTCTATTTTGGTCTGATCCTGAAGAACTCTTTGTATTTTCTTAATAGCAGCCATAAGGGGAAAAAGCCTTATGGAATTCAGATATAAACATAGCAATATCATCATAAAGAAGGTATTTGGCTGAGGAGTTTTATAAGAATTGCACACTTATACTGCAATCCTAATTCTGCTTATTAGGGAGCAGATTCTGTACATCATGGGAATTATGTTTTAGTAAATGTCTCTTTTCAATGCCTGCAAAAAAGACAAGCAGATACTAGGATAACTGGGCTTCTAATTGAAAAAAAAAATCAATAATCAATGTGAGTTTCTTCTGACAGAATATATTAGTCCTGAGCAAAGCCTAACAGAATTGAAAATATTCAGCCATTTCAAAATATCACTTGAAAGCTGCTCTACACAGACCATGTGAAAAACAAAGATGGTAGGTAAAGCTGGTGGCACTGTTCAAGATTCTGAGGGATGGATGGACAAGAGTCATATTTTGCATGCAAGTAAAAAGCTCTGGCTATGTTGCACCTAGTATCAACACATTATACAGAGGACAGAACTACATCTAGCTCTCATTGACAGGGAGTCTGTATATCCAAATGACAGCTTTCTCCCATGCAAACCAGCCCATAACTGGAGATTTTTCAAGATCTACCTCTGTTTACCACTGTCAAAAAAAGCTAGATTGCTAGAAACATGGGAAAGGTGGGGAGGAAGGGGTTAAGGTAAAGAGTATACTGGCACTCCTCCCTTTCTACATACAGTAGGTAGCTGATCAAACTGACAGCTGAATCTTACTTCTTTTATTTCAATAGGACAACAATCTCCATTAACCTCAGAAGCAGGCTAGTAAAACATTGGCCCCTGTTCTCTCCCCAGCAACTGCCACCTGAAATAGCCATCTTACTCTGCCTAAGAGAAGCCTCTCTCCTGGATCATTTAAAAATGGAATCTACCACTTGCACTCCAGAATAGTAGTAGTCATGGTCCTATCCCCTCATTCCACCACCTCATAATCTATAGCAGCTTTCCTCAACTTGGACAACAGCTTCCAGAATCTAAAAGCTTGAGTGTCTATCGATCTTGATGTCTGGGAATTCTAGGAGGCCAGTCTATTGGGAAGGCACCAGATTCAGGAATGGTGGTCTATAAAGTTAGTAATGACAGTAGAGAGAGTGGGAAATGAAGCAAATGTCTGAAGTTGAAGCCTTCATTAGTCCATTATAGATTAGTATAATGTATACAGTACACTAATTAGTATAATAAATATTAGTATTATCATTAGTACATTATACATATATCACGAGGCCTGTACACTATTGCCATCAATACTTTTCTATTCAATACCGAGGGTTTGGTAAAATGGGATATTGCTGATTTTCAGAAAAAGGGTATTTCTATTCTATGCAGGTAAAAATATATCTCATTAATTTAAGTGAGGTATTCTTTTGAGAAGACACATACTCATACAAGGTTGCACTGTGATACATACTGGTAATTAGTTGGATCTAGGCATGTTTCATTTTCATTAATTTGGATTATTTGTTTGTTTACTTTGCTTACAAATGTCCATGGCCGCATTCACATTCAGAAGTGGATCCTAGGACAGTAAAAACCAAGGATCCATAAACAATATTGTCAAATAAAGCAAAGCATCAATGATAAAACCGAGAATGTTTAAAATCTATAAAAATAGGCAAATTTGATACATCTGCTTATTAACTTATTTTACAATTGCATAAAAATATTAATATTACTTCTTGAAATCTTGAAAGCAAACTAGGATTATGATTTTAGAACATTCATTCTTATCTTTAAAACAATTAAACAGTGCTGCAAAGCAGAGATAGGTTAACTTGTTTAATTAAATCCTCAGTTTCTATTTTTCAACAGATGCACAAAATATATGATATATATGTGTATCATATCAATAAGCAAACATATCAATAAGCGTGTGATAAATATAGTGTATGTGTGTAGTCCACAGCAAAATAAAGATCTATAATTCTTTCCCCTAGCAAATATTTTGGGTTCTCTTTTGATGTTAGATCTTTTACAGTGGCAAGTAAGTATTTCAAAGTTCTAGGCATAAATCTGAAATGCTTTGTTATGATAAACTAATTAAACTCCTCCTGACCCTATGTAGTTCAAGCAGAACAATTACATTCCTGCCTGCTCCACACTGTGTCACTTTCTCTTACGCTGTGTCATATAAAACAAGATGATATTTTGTAACCTGCCATGATTTCTGGCAATTAAGGTACCAAAATGCATTGTGACAGTGGCCTTTTGAGTATCAAAAAATAAAAACCTGGAAAGCTGCTAAGTGATTTCATTAGGATGGAAGTAAAGGCCAACAGAAGTAAATACACCTAGGTCAGAAATACATCTTCTGCCTTTTCCTGCTAATTCTTCATGGGGTACTTCATTAATAGCATGAAGAGGCCTGTATGAGAAAGAGTTTGGAGAAACAAAGGATCATCTCCTGCAAATTATTTTGAAACAATAGTCTTTTTCATTTGCAACCCTAATAGATACCATATTCAGCTTAACTTTTTTTTCTTGAGAACATACTGTACATGTTTTTGGACATATTAGGCAACATAGGATTTATTCATACTTTTTTCTGTTCTTGCTGGTATTGGTTTTGGGATTTTTATTGTTTGCTTATTGATATGTTCAATACAGGTAAAGAAATTTCCTTTTTGGTTGCATGTTGATAATCAGCTGACAGATTGCAGTAGTTAAATTGATTAAATGGTGATCTAATATAAGGTAAACTGTACTGCAGGCAATAGAGTACCACAACCATCTTTGAAAAAACCAGGGAGAAGGTCAGAATGAACGGAAACAGAAAGAAAGAGGTTACAGCTATGGCCCTGGCCTCTTTGGATGCATCCTTACTGTATGTAATGTAATCCCTAACACAAATAATGACAGATCAGGAAGTCCCTGGTTTAAATATCAACCTTGTCATACTTTAAGTAGATAGCCTTAGGCAAGCCACTTGCTATCAGCTTCAGTTCCCCCCACTATATTTTTATACCCAACATAGGAATAAAAATAGTGACTTAATGTTTGTAAGAATGACAACTACATCACTCATGTGCTATGCACTCAATCCATAAGCGCACTGTATAAATGTTATACAATATTATTAGCTTAATAGCTGATGAAGATCTCTTTTTCATCAAACATTTAAATAATTTTATAGGAACCTATTGTTCTGATTGATTCACTCTGTTGTGCATCTTTACTGTTGTTTTTATATTTGATTGCCATATTCTGAGTTATGGATAGTCAATGCTATCCTTGCTTTACACCCTATATCTGGGAAGGAAATCTCTATATTTTAGGCATAAATGTATAAAATAAACATGGATGTATAAAATAAACATCCAAAAATATCCTAATCTTGTTGTATGGTAGTGCCATACTGATGTATCTTTATGCAAATAATAACCCTGTTTATCCCAAAACCTAAAATGGATTGGATGTCCCTTAGGCTATTTGGATAAATGAAATTGCACTGTAGTTCATTTCATTTCATTTCTCCAGTGCCCAGAGTAGATAAGGCCTATCTTGCGGACTGGAAGAGGTCACTCAAGAGCAACTAGGTGGTCTTTCTTTTTCCCTATCCACTGCATTTTGAGCTATAAGTGTAGTTCATGGATAGATTAAGATCCATTAAAATTGCTCACAGCATCATCTTAATTTTTTTAGTTTTTGACTGTCCGACTATAAAGCAAAAGCGAGGAGTTGCATAGCAAGTATCACTGTTGGGATATAGACAAATCATCAAGCCTTTAAAATAATAATCTTACTTGTATTCTAGGTCACACTGTATGTTCATATGAACATCAATTTATATTACAGTGCAAGCAACCAATAATATGTATTACAATGAAAACAAACAAATGCACTGAGTTGCTTTTTGATAAAAAGAAAGGAAAGATTATTTATTTTATCATGTATCTATCTGTGTTAAAATGGGTAGCCTTTACTAAAAATCTAGATTGGTTTCCATTGCTTTTTACTCTTGAACTTCATGATGATATATTAATTGACGTTAAAGCTGTAAATTAGCAAAGAATATAGTTGCTTTCCAGCATGTTTGTGCTGCTCAGCTGGAGATGGGCTGTTTTTCCTACAATACTCAGCAGGCTATGTTCTTCCATGCAGGGAGGGGGAAGAGAACCACTTGCCTATTTTATGCTGATGGAGAGTTTATGGGTAGAAGCATAAATCCATGAATACCCCTTGAATAAAATATTCTGTGATCTGATGCCATATCATTTCAGTTCCCTAATTTTCTATTAATTGGCAATGAGCAAAAGAACTGCCAGAAGTTCAAGCACAGGAGATGTATTTTCTCAGAATGAATTAATGAGACCATTTGTATTTTAAAAATCTTTGGTGTGAATATAGTGATGATGGTGAAAATATATCACTTGTTTTGCAAGCCAAATAGACATTAACACAAACATGCTACAAGGAAGTAGCCAGTGATACTATTAGAGTAGAACCTGGAGAGCAGAATCTGTAGCCTTATGTAGAAAAAGATAAGTCTCATTCAGGCCACATGCAGGAAAATTAATAGTTGGTATCCCAAATATAAAATGAGATGACAGAGGTCCCCCTTCCCTTTCCATAAGATCATTAGGTCTAGAATCTAAAATTAATTATCTGTATTACTGACTATGGCAGTTCTTGGTTTTTCTGTTTTCTAACTCCCTCAGTCCTGCCATGCTCTACTTATTGTACCTTAGCAGAACTTGGTCATTTCAACCACCAGCAGAGTATTTACTAATCTAGTTACAGACATTGGTCTATCTCACATAGCACTCTTTCTCTACTTTTGGATTGACAACATGTCTCTTTGGTCTCAGAGAGCCATCCCATTTAGGTTTCCTACTAATCAAGGTGGTTGTTTTTTTTTACTGTGACTTCTGTGGATTGATCCTCAGATCTACAAACTTCTGAGCTATAGTCTCTCCTGATGCTTGTTCCTTATAGTCTGCTCTTAGATGCAATTTCAAGTGGTTTTCCATTCAAGGGAACAATTCATACACAGTATGAATATACTGTGGAAGTAATATACACAGTGTTCAGCATAATTAACACTTTACTTATATTAAAGAGTCAGATCCAGGTGCACCATCAGCTACTCCACAAGGAGAGCAACCAGGAACAGATCCTTTTGCAGAATATCTCCTTGTGATACTGATTTTCAGTCACAGCATCCTGAATGTATGCAAATATCTTCTGTTTGACAGGAAGAGGGCAACAGCATGTTGACTTGGACTGAAGATCAGAGATCCTGGCTTCCTTAAACAAAGTGAGCACACTTTGATAGATTGGACTTTGGCTGTGCTTGTGGCATTATGGCCAAAATGTGCCAAGATTAACCAGTGCTACCCTTGCTGTTAGCAGAAAATGCTGTGTGTACCATGGGTACAACTAAACCTTGTAACTTAGTATACCCCTTCTCTATCATACTAAAAACCAATGTATGAAAACCTGGGTATGGTACACAAACAGCATTGGTTGCACTTTTGGATGATCTCGGGATGGTGGTTGTGCGTCCATCCTTGCCTTACTCGATCTCTTGGCAGCTTTCGATACCATCGACCATGGTATCCTTCTGGACCAACTCAGAGGATTGGGGGTGGGCGGCACAGTATTGTGCTGGCTTACCTCCTTCCTCCAGGGTCAGTTCCAGTCAGTGTGATTGGGGAGGAGAGATCCCGCCCCCACCCCCTGCTATGTGGGGTGCTGCAGGAGTTGGTGCTCTCACCTCTCCTATTTATCGTCTACATGAGACCGCTGGGTGAGCTCATCTGTTACCATGGGGTGAGGTATCATCAGTATGCTGATGATACTCAATTGTACATCTCCGCCCCTGGTGACTTAAGCGATGCTGTGGGCATCTTGTCTTGGTGGAGATTTGGATGAGGAATAACAGGCTTCAATTGAACCCTGGCAAGACTGAGTGGCTTTGGGTTTTGAACCCCTCTGGTTCTAAAATTTTACCATCTTTGGTACTGGATGGGGCCGCACTGCCCCAAACTGACCCTGTGCACAATCTGGGGGTCCTCCTGACTCACGACTCCTGCTCAAAGAACAGGTGGCAGTCATGGCTAGGAGGGCCTTTGCACAACTTTGTATTGTGTGCCAGTTCCTAGATCAGAGGGACCTACTCACAGTCTCTCATGCCCTGGTCACCTCCTGGTTAGACTACTGCAATGTGCTGTACATGGGGCTGCCCTTGAAGAGTATCTGGAAACTTCAGCTGGTACAAAATGCAGCGGCATGAGCAGTTATGTGTGTTTCTAGTAGAATACATGTTACACCTCTGCTTCATGAGCTACACTGGTTACCAGTTTGTTTCCAGGTCCAGTTCAAGGTGCTGGTGTTGACCTTTAAAGCCCTTCATGGTATGGGGCTGAGCTATCTGAGGGACCGCCTCTCCCCAATTTAATCTGCCCGTCCTACCAGATCCAGCAGAGAGGGCATGTTATGGGTTCTGTTGCCTAGGGAACTACATTTGGTGGACCCTAGGCAGTGGGCCTTTTCTGCTGTGGTATTTGCACTGTGGAATCTTCTCCCCCATGAAGTGAGGTTGGCCTCGTCATTGTTGAGATTCCAGAGCTCCCTTAAGACTTGGTTATGCCAGCAGGCCTGGGGACCCCAAGGGATGGGAGAATTAGCGAGGTGGTTTCCTTATTTTTAACATCCTTTTATTCTCTGTTTTATTCTGTTTTTTATATTTTTAATGTATTTATTGACTGTTTTTAGCTTTGTTGTATGCCACCCAGAGTCACCTGTGGTGAGATGGGCAGCTATATAAATTGGTTCAATAAATGAATGAATGAATGAATGAATGAATGAATGAATGAATGCTGTAATATCAAATATAAGCACCACCTCACTGCAAGAAACAAACCAACTAATGTACAGTATGGCTTCAGTTATAACTGAATACCTTGGATCCAAAATCAACAAACAAGAAAAAAAGCCAAACAGTGCACCACCAAAATGGAAGATCAGCTGGAAAATAAGATCAGCATGCTAAGATCAGATGCAAGCAAGCTAGAACAGATAAAAGGAAAGAAACTAAAAAACAAGAAGACCAAAGAATACCTGATCAAGAAATATAACCTAGAAACAAGGAAGATCCAGGAAGTACTGGAAATGATAAAGCAGCAAATAACAGCCATAGCCAAGAAGATCAGCAGATACAAAGCTCAAATTGCACAATATAGGCAGAATCTCCAGTTTCACTTAAATCAGAAACTTTTCTACCAATCCATCAATGGAGAGACTGCAATGAACCAGTCAATACCTGACAAAGAAGAAACAGTGCAGTTCTGGGGACAGCTATGGGATAACCCAAAGAAATACAACAAGAATGCAGCTTGGATAAAGGAGCTGGATAAGAATAAAAAAGAAGCTGAAATGAAAGAACTTGTAATAACAGCAGAAATGGTGGAGAACAGGGCAAGGAAGATCAATAATTGGTCAGCACCAGGTGAAGATGAACTGCATGGTTTTTGGTTGAAACATCTGACTGCTGTGCACCCACTCATTGCCAAGCAGTTTAACAACATACTGCAAGGAGATGAAACTGAAGATTGGTTAACATCTGGCAAAACCTACTTGATAATGAAAGATCCACCAAAAGGGGCAGCACCAGGCAACTATAGGCTTACTAAAATTACCTGCTTACTAAAAACTTTCAAATTGCTAACTGGTGTTGTAGCTGATGCAGTCCAACAGCGTCTAGTTGAAACAAGTTCCTTCTACCTGAACAGAAAGGAAACTGCCCAAACAGCTGAGGAACAAAAGACACTCGCTTAACTGACAAGATGAATTTCAAAAACTGCAAGAGAAGGAAGACCAACTTGAATGGAGCTTGGATTGATTACAAGAAGGCATTCGACTCCCTGCCACATGATTGGATAATCAAGTGCCTAGAAATAACAGGAGTCAGTAGAAACATCAGAAGCTTTGTGCAAAGATCAATGGCACAACAGAAGACAGAGTTGCTGGTCAATGGTGATAGACTGAGAGAGGTTAATATCAAGAGAGGAATCTTTCAAGAAGACTCACTATCACCACTACTGTTTGTCATTGCATTGATTCCTCTGTCAACAATACTGAACAAGTCAGGCCCTGGCTACCAAACACCAAAAACATCTGCCAGGCTATCCCACTACCTTTATGTGGACGATCTGAAGCTGTATGGAAAAACACCATATGAAACAGAATCACTGTTCAACACTGTCCAAATATACAACCAAGGTATTGGAATGGAGTTTGGACTGGACAAATGTGCCACCCTTACCATCAACAGGGGAAAAATAGTGAAAACTGAAGGAATCAAGATGCCCTATAGAAACAACATCAAGAGTCTGGCTGAAGATCACTACAAATACCTAGGCATCCTTCAAGCTGACAACATCAAGCACATTGAAGTCAAGAAGAAGGTTAGTAGTGAATACATCATGAGAGTGAAAAAGATCTTAAAGTCCAAACTCAGTGGAGAAAATACCATCAAGGCAATTAACACTTGGGCAATTCCAGTCATTACATACACTGCTGGAATAGTGGACTGGACTCAAACAGAACTAGAAGCCCTGGATAGGAAGACCAGAAAAATAATGACAATGAATCATGCCCTTCATTCACGCAGCAATATTGACAAACTCTGCTTACCAAGGAGCATTGGTGGGCATGGAATATTACAAGTACACCAGACAGCTGAAGAAGAAAAAAGGGCATTGGAAGAATATCTGAAGGACAGTGAAGAAGATGCACTGAAGCTACTACACCATGAAGGCTTACTTGAATGCTGAAGAGACCAAACTGGCCTATAAGAAAGACCAAATGAAGAATAGAAAAGAGACATGGCAAGGCAAAGTATTTCATGGCCAGTACACAAAAAAACTAGCAGACAAAGCAGATAACAACAGGACCTGGCAATGGCTAAGAGCAGGAAAGTTGAAGAAAGAGACAGAGGGACTAATTCTGGCTGCACAAGACCAAGCCTTAAGAACAAATGCAAACAAAGCCAGAATTGAGAAGACAGCAACAGACAGCAAATGCTGCCTCTGCAAAGAAGCTGAAGAAACAATGGACCACCTAGTTAGCTGCTGCAGGAAGATTGCATAGGCTGACAACAAACAACAGCATCAATGGCAAAGTAGCAACGATGATGCATTGGAATATCTGCAAGAAATACTGTTTGCCTGCAAGCAAGAACTGGTGGGACCACAAAACAAAGTAATAGAAAATGAAGAAGCCAAATTGCTCTGGGACTTTAGAATTCAAATAGACAAGGACCTGCCATATAATACCCCAGACTTAACAACTGTTGATAAGAAAGACAAAAAAGTCTAGATAGTGACATTGCAATACCTGGAGACACAGAATAGGAGAAAAAGAACTGGAGAAAATCACAAAATAAAAAGACCTGCAAATAGAAGTAGAACGACTATGGCAAAAGAAAGCAAAGATAATACCAATAGGAATAGGCGCCTTGGGTGCAATCCCAAAACATCTGGACTACCACTTGAAGACCATCAGCACTGACAAAATCACCATAAGTCAATTGCAAAAGGCAGCTTTACTTGGAACAGCTTGCATCCTGTGACGATACCTTTAACACCACCACCACCAACATCTGCCTATCCCAGGTCCTTGGGAAGGACTCAATAGGTGGATAAAAATGCCAAATCCAGTCTAAACAATTGGCTGATTGTGTGACCAATAATAATACCCCAAAATCATATAGAAAATAAACCACCAAAATACTAATTCAAAATAATAGGAATAAAAATAAAACATATATGCCCAGGTCTAAAAACATTCCATTTCCAATCGATAAAGATCAAAACACAAATCCACCAACAGGGTTGGTTTAATCTCCTGGCCCAAATACCTGAGGGAATATCCTGGTCTTTAATGCCTTATGAAAGGCCAAAGGGGTTCAGGCTATCTGGACCTCTGGGGGAACACTATTCTGTAGGGTGGGTGTTGCAGCAAAAAAGGCATGATTCCTAGGTCCTATAACATGAATTTCCTAATAGAAGGGACTTGGAGCATCCAACCTTGCCAGTTCTGGTGGGATGAGCAGAAACAATTGGGCAGGCAGTACCACAAAAAGCAATGTAGAGCTTTATAAGTGACAACCTGGAAGTCCTCTGGGAGCCAGTGCAGTTTGCTGAGCAGATATTTCATATGGGCATATTGTGAAGCAACAAAATTGCCCACACTGCTGTGTTCTGGACCAGTTCAAGAGAAGCACCATATAGAATTAATTACAGTAATCCAACTGGGAAGTGACTAAGACATGAGTTATTGTGAGTAGGGCCTCCCAATCCAGAAAGACCCAACTGACATACAAGACAACCCTGTGCAAAGGCACTCCTAGCCACAGCTGCCATCTCTTCTTTGAGAAGCACCCATGAGTCTAGAAGGACCCCCAAACTGTGCACCAACTCTGCCTGCCAGAGTGATACTCATTCAGAGATAAAGATGCTTCAGGCCAGAGATAACTTGAATCAGGTTCATGGTTGCCACTGTGGCCATGAAATCCTGAGCTGCCTCCAACTCCACACTGAAGGATGGCAGATTAAAGTCCCCCTATACCATAAGCTTGAACTCCACTGCCATCCCAGCTCGGTGGGGAGGCTGCTATGCAGCAGGGACATTGGTACAGAAGCAACAATGTGTAGTAGTGCCCCTAAAAGTCATCAGGGCTCCTTGGATGACAACTGCTTCAACCCTGGGCTTGTGGCTAGTGCCACACATGAAACCCAGGAGGGCACAACTTCGAAAGGGATACTCCACCTCAACAGGCAGCCAGATTTCAGTAATGCAAGTAAAGTAAGCCCTTTCATCCACAATCAAGTCATGGATGAGGGGAACTTTATTACAGGCTGACCACAGATTAAATAACAATAGCCGGAAACCAGGACCTTTGGAGCCCTTTGGAGCCCTGATTACTAGGTTTTAATATGGAGTCCGGGGGTTAGAAGTCACCATCCCTGACAGCGGCCCACCCCCATCTCCCTAAGGGCTCATCTGATAATATCTTTCTCTCTGTAGGTCCATCTGATGATGACTATGGCATATGGAACATGGCAACTTGGAATGTAAAAGGAATAAATGGTAAAGAGCAAGAATTAACAAATGACATAAAAATAAGAAAAATACATATATCAGATGTCTGTGAAAATAAGAGAAATGGGAAGGATGCAATAGATGTTAAAGAGTGCCACAAAGGTATGTGGAGCTATGTTAATAGAAGGCATAAAAAAGGATGCTTATTGGAATGGTGAAGTAAAATGCTATAGATGACACCCCCCCCCCCAATTTAAGGGAATGATTGATTAAAAAATAAGGAGAATGAGAGAAATATATTGTATAATATGCACATAGAAAAGATAGCTGTGAAGGATATAATAAAAGAGAGCAATAACCAAGTGTAAAAGAGGCAGAGAAAATATAGAATTATTCTGATAGTAATAAATATTGTTCTGGCAGTGGATGGAGAAAACTAAACACAGAGCCTCCAGCTATATGAATGGAAATAAAAATGAAATTATTTGGAATGAAACTGACTGGAGGGAATGCTGGAAGGAGTAATTCACAGATTCATATGAGAATGATAGTTATATATCAAAGAGTGGAATTGAAATGAATGCTATAAATGTTAGTGCAAAGGAAAAAGTGACAAAAAGGGAGTAATAAATTGTGAGCTTGTTAAAAATGGTAAGACTGCAGGTGTAGATGGTGTAACTGGAAAAATGTTCACATTTGGATGTGGTTTGCTTATAGAATGCCTGCATGGCTTTTTATCACGTGTAAGAAAACAGCATCTATGACTGCTGACTGGACAACTGGGTTATTGTTATTGTTAAGAACCACTATATCAGTGATTCTTAAACTGGTTGACCCAGTTATCCCTTTTCCTTGTCTCAAATAACGTCATTAACCCCACAAAAAACCCAGGCTCTGTTGTTTTACACAACTGTCTCGGCAATGGCAGTCCAAAACTGGATCCTTGATTCACAAACAAGCAATTACTAATTGTTCCATTACCTGCAGGATTCGTCCAAATTACCCCCTTGAGGGCAATTATCCCCAGTTTAAGAACCACTGTTCTATATAATGGGACAGAGAGCAAGAATGATTGCAAAAACTGCTGGGAATTAGACTGTTTAATGTGCTTAGAAAAGTGTTTGGCAGAATTCAAATGGAAATGGTACAAAATGTAGCAATAGGCAAAATATGGAAAATGCAGTGCAGCTTCTTGTGGCCAGGGAATTCTCACACCAGATTTTCATTCTTAGGTAGGTCATTGTGATGAAAAAAAAAAATACTATTATGACTGTTGATTTTAAAAAAGCTTATAAGAAAGTGAATAGGCTTAAATTATGGAATGCTTTGTGTGGATATGTTGCTAAAGGATGGATGCTGAGTGTGATGAGAGTGGTATATGATGGAAGTAATGCATGTAGGAGAAGAAATGGAATGCTTAATGAATGGTTTCACATTGAGCAAGTGTATGACATGGATGTTTGATGTCCTCTTGGCTATTTAATGAATTTATGGAGAAATATATGGATGCTTGTGCTGACATTAGAGATAGGTTGGTTGGGGAAATGATTATATGCTGAGAACCTGAATGATCTGTATAAATGGATTATATGATACAAGGAGGAGTACTGATCTAAAAATTAATATATCAAGGACCAAGGTAGTTCTGTTTGATAGGAAAAAATAATGATTTCATGTTACAGATAAATTGTGAAAAACTAGAGTGTTCATATTAAGTGAATGTTTACTAAAGAAATTGGATGGAAAAAAATTGCTTCTGCCCACTTTGCTATATGGAGAGTTGAGTATGTCAGTATAAACAGAAACATCAGTTGCATATGAAACGTAGAAACTGTTAAAACAAGAAGATATAGAGTCAAGAATTGATGGGTGCTGCATGAATGTGGATTAAACACAAAAACAATAGACTAGCATGAAAAAAGTTCATTGAGCAGGCATATACAGAGAATGAGTGAGGATCAAATTGCAGAACAAATATATTTGGGAAGAGTGAATGGGTTGAGAGGAAGGGAAAACCTGAGAACATTGTAGTTTGATGATGTTTGACAATGTCAAAAAGAGAGAGATTGTCAAAAGGAGAGAGATAGGAAATTGTATACGAACATGGTGGAAGCAAAAAAACAAATTTGCAAAGAAATAAACATATGGAGAGATATAATGAGTGGCTGTTCATGTCAAAAGTACAACCATGGTGTAGGTATTATGCCCCATTTCAGCTCCTAAATCTAAGTTAGAAGAAGGCAGTGGGAAGCTATTGCTCAGAAAACTATATGAATATATCCATGTATCACCAGAAGCTGAGCATAACTCAATTATTTACTTTTACCTTAGATTTGATACCAATCCTCCATAGCCTTTTAAATTATAAGGCACACATTAGTACTCAATGTTTGCTTTGCTTTGTTTTCCTTTCCACCTATTCTACAACAGATCATAAAACTCCTTAAGCCAGTTATCCCTACACTGCTTACCCTTATGTTTAGGCTGTCATATGTTTGGTATGAAGATGTAAGAATATTTGGGGGGGGGGGATTGTGGTTGCAGTCGACACTGCTGTTTATATCATTACAGCTCTTATATAGTGACTGACTATTGTGATATAAGATTATTTCTCTCCATTTCATCCAGATGATTTTAAAATATGTCCTAAAGTGAGACTATTTAACACAGTATTTCTTTCTTTCCATACTTATTTCATCACTACATTTATTTAGACAAGCTGGTTTTGACATTCTGTTGAAAGCTGCTATCTGTTCAACAATTCTCTGTTAACAGAGATTTTCCAACAGAATTTTCCTTCAGTGTATCAAGAGATGAGATAATATAATCTCAAGTGTTATTATGGATTGATTATGGAGCCATTTTACTTTATAAATATTGTGACCCCTTTGCCTGTTTTGGATTTTATCTCTGCACTTTTATAGCAAATAGATTAGTTGGATTTTTATTAAATGTATTCACATTATCATCAGTGAGGACTGCAGGAGCATAAAATTAGTAGAGAAGGATTTTCATTTCCACCCATTTTACCACAACCCATTATTTCAGCTGATGTAATTCAAATCATAGTGTGCTATGGCCTAAGGAAGTCCAGAAGGTCTAGCAACAATCATTACATTAAAGGTAGTATGAGTGTATTAAACTGAGTTATTCCAGATTTCCACAGAGCAATGCCTCTGACCTCAACTCTTTTGCATACCCTACTGGCTCCTATCATATCTCTGCCACATTTCTCATCAATGCCCTACACAGGCAGGAGTCCATGCAGGGAACAGTGAGAATGCTCACAATATTGTACCTGCTCTAGGTCCCATGTATTCTCTTGGCAGTTCTGGCTAAAATACATCTGATCAAGAGTGGATTTTAACAGCAACATTGACATATATATCAGTTGTACTTACACTAAAGCATCAGCAGACTGCCAGTGTGAATGCACTGTTGGATTTGAATTTAGATAGCTTTCTAAAATTATTAGCAATATAATGATGATTATGGGGGATTTGTTCTTTCTGTTGTTTTGGTCAGGTTTGTGGAAAGCCAAATTAGAATATGCTGAATAAACTGAATACAATTCAACTGGAGAAGGAAAGGAAGAGGGGACAAAACTATTGACCCTGAGACAGAACAAAATTGAAATTATCTGTTAAAACCAATGTGGAATAGTACTTAAGGTGCTGGACTAGAATCAGGAAAACCCAGGTTCAAGTTTATCCTTGGCCACAGAAGCTCACTGAGTGGCTTTGGGCCAGTCACTCTCTTTCAGCCCCACCTATTTCAAAGTGTTGCTGTTTCAGAGAAACTTGGAGGAAGGTATGCTCTGTATGCCACCTTGATTGCCTGAAAGAAAGGTGGGTACAAATATAAAAACAGAACAATAAGTAAAACATCATTTGGAAAGACATTGATTGTTATAACAGTTTGGCAACAGAACTGATGACTTAGAGAGATAGAGGGCCTCTCTCATTGGACATCTTTAAGCAGTGGCTGGGCAGCTGTGCACTGGGGATGTTCCAGCTCTGGATATCTTGCACTGAGAGAGGTTGAACCAGATTTTATGAAAATACAAAAAGACTGGATGGCTACCTCTACATAAGGAACTGGAACCTCTTTATTAAACTAAACTTATTGTCCCCAGTGATGTTAATAGCAAAGCAGATTAGCATTAATTGAAAGGATCTTTGACATATTCTGAGAGCTTCAAGTATCTGTATCTCTTGGAAAATAGTCATTTTGAGCATAAAGTGACTGGACAAAGTAATTCAGAACATGCATAGACTAAGAAGCTTTGGAAAGGGCAGTCTTTCAAAATTTATTGTTAATATGAAAACAACCAACTGATGTCTTTGCTTCCTGTAGAAGAATGACTCCCAAGGGATGGAGTTGTAGGAGGTCTTGAGGAGAAGATAGGACATTCTATCTTGTTTTAACAATATAGCATAGAGTGTCACAATTCAGAAGCCAGACCCAATAACAACTAATTATTATTCAGTAAAATCCTGGTTGGAATATGTAGATTTTCCTGGTTGGGGAGAGCCAATGGCAAGCAAGTGGTTGAGCTCCCTATAGTGCATGAAAATCTTTTTTTGCCCAAGGGATGCCTACAAGCCATTGTCCTACTTATTCGCTTCCTGAGTCAGCACTGCATATCCATCCAAAAGTCCAGCCACAACAACTAACGATATAAGCAAATTTAACTCAAGTTTGATCTTCTGTCCTACAAGCTAGAATGATTATTTAAGTTCTCCTGAAATGTGTGCTTTTGATGAGAAGTCAAATGTTTAATACAATGGACAGATCAAAAGCCAGAATCAACAGATACCTGCTGAAACAAATTCCCAGAGCCCCACTGATCCTCCTTCTCCCAGTCAATATTTGTTTAACTCCCTCTTCCAGCAAATGAATACTGGCCAGAGATATAGAAGCAGGAACCTACATTCATCTTCACTTTCTGGGTAGCAGTTCAGATTTTGGCCACAGGTATAAAACTGCTATAGCAGTGAGCAATCTGGAGCAGACACAAGTCTAGGAGACAGATTTTTATGTATTATTTCATTTCTTCCTACAGTGTACGGCCAGTAATACACTCAAAGAGAATTATTAGAGGTTTTGCCTATACTGAAACAATGTCACAAAGGAGGGAATGAGAACTTTCATTTATGTGCCCAATGATGCCATGCAAGTATTTGATCTCTTTATTTCTTTATTAAATTTATATAATTTATAATGATCCTGTAGGCTCCAACCACTGAGAATTAAGCTTGCTTCTTTCAGAAGATCATGGCTATAGCTTCTGCTTCTAGATGACATTGGTGGGTGATGGAAGACCAGAGCAAAATGTTGGAAAGTAATTTTAACTGTATTAGGATATTCCTGATTGCTAGATATTGTTGTCAGCTACTTCCTCAGTGGACTGCAGAGCCAGTGTTTGATTAACTGAAAGTCTTGAAAGTTGTGAGCTTTCAAACCATAACTATCTCTTTCTGGTGCCAGGGACTTCATTTACAAAACTAACAGTGTGTTATATGGAGCTGAAAGATATGACAAGTCTAGACACCTATTTTAGATTAAAAGTTGGTGACTCTAGTGCTTGTATGTTTTTGTTGCTTAGGTAACTATTGTTACAGGGCTTAATAAAGGGTGATTTCTTTAAATGAAACAACAAAATTGTAGTACAATGTATCATTAACACACTGTACTACAGCATTATTACAGTTAACTTCCAGACAGGATATCCCCAAATTTAGAGCTGTTAGCTAAATAATTTTTGTAGTTCTTTAATAATTCCCCTTTCAATTGATTATTTAATTTTATTTAAATAAATTTGCATATTTCCTATATTTCAATATAGGATCCTTTTTAAGGCCTCAGTTATTAACCTACTGATTAAAACCTGTAATCCTGCAAACTATTCCTAAAATTTAGAGTCTGGAATGTAACAGAATTAGTATAATTTAATACAACCTGTAAGCATTTGGTAGACTTGATGACCTAGAAATAATATTGGATCAAAACAGATATTGAAACCTACTTGTTAAGTCTCCAGAAGTTTTCTTAAGGTTACAGTTTTAGGGTACAAGGCCAACTACATTCAGGGAGATTTACTTTTGAATAGTCAGAAATATCTGTATAATACTTTACTTTCCATAATAATGTTGGGTTTCTATTCTATGGTTTCCTGAGATTGTATTATGCCAGAATGTTTTATAGAAAGAGAATTACGTTGGTAATGACTTCTCTAAGGCTGCAAATCTACCCAGTTAGATCAAAATAAGGTCCTTTAAATAGAGTGAATGCAACAAAAAATCCTTTGTCCTTTCCCACCAATTATATTTATTCGTCTTCTTAGAATATAAACATTTAAAATCAAGATTGGGGAATCAGTGTCCTCCAGAAAAAGAAAAAATGGGAAAAAGTGAATATAATCATAAATAACTTGCCAAATTAGGAACCAATTAGGGTGAAAATGAGCTGTTAGTTTAAGGATTTACAGAATTTAAATTTTTGTATAAGCATATGGTCAAAATCCATTTTGAGAATATGATGTGCAGAATACAGCACTGTTTCCAAAGCCATCATGATGTATGGCATATTCTTCTATTTTTACCTATTTCCATGTGTATTCAGTTTATAATACTTGCACAACACAAGGGGAGGCAAAATTAAAAAATGAAAATAATCCTTATTCATTGCAAAGGAGACTTCTGCATTTCCTCCAAAGAGTACAGAGGGCAGAATTCTGAGTGTGTTTCAGTAGAATGCATATCCTTCCCAATTGGATTGCTGTAGGTAATGGTATATTGGCTTGCAAGATAGTCTGTGAAGATCTATATCTATAGGTCCATCCATATGTCATAACTATGACATATGGAAGTTTGTGACTGGGACTGAAAAAGAAGTATGAATTAAGGAAGGGAAGGGAAGGGAAGGGAAGGGAAGGGAAGGGAAGGGGAATCAGTATATTATGGGTCTGGGAAACTATGAGAATGGGGAAGAATGTGATAGATCTGGATGAAAGTATTCTAAAGTGTGGGTCACAAAATATAAAAATGTATGATCCCAATAGTTAACCTGTATATGAAAGTAGTAGAACTCCACAGGTTGGTGACAGTAACATTTTATGCAACAGTGAATGGTGATAATGGAAAAAACAGAAATGATTGTGGAGAAAAATGAACAGTTGAAAGAATGAAATCCAGGGAAACAATAGAACAGAAAAAGTGGCTAAGGCACTGAACCAATGAATGACAATGTTGACTGAGGAGTATCTGCTTATACAAAGATCTCTTTGTACTAAATAAGTGGTTTAAGCATAAGTCCAGTCATATGAATGCATGGCAAAAGAATATAAATCCAGAAGCATGACTAATTTGATAGTTTTGATGAAAGAATGAGAGAATTAGTAAATGATACAAGGGTGATGAGAGGTTTTGAATGGACAGACCTTTTTTTTTATACTATTAAGATTAGATATTGAGAGAAAATGGTCACAAAAGAGGGAAAAGAAACTGAACGAAACTAGTGTGAAAATAGATCAACTGCAAGAAGAGAAAATGTGAGTCCTATATACAAAAAAGTATTAGAAGGTAGATCACTCTCCCAAGAAAATTAATGGAAAGTGGACATAAAGAAAAAGGTTGTGGATATTGCTAGGAATAAAGTGAAAAGAATTATGTTACTGAGTACCACAGAAGCAACTAGAGTTAACTTAACAGGAAGTATGAAAAAGGATGCTTGGTGGAATGATAAAATGAAAGGCTATGGATGAGGAAAAATGAACGTAAGAGAATGATTCCTGCAAGAAAATGAAGATGAAATAAAGAAAACTATTGTACAATATCTACAGAGAGAAAAAGATACTTTAAATAATGCAGTTAAAAAGAACAAACAGCTCACATTAAGAGGCAAAGAAAATGCAGCACAATTTTGATGGACATACTATTGTTTTAGAACTGTATGAAGAGAATGAAAAATAACTCAAATGTTTTGTTGCCAACATTAGACAAACTCTATGATGTAACTAGGAGTATGGATTTGAAAATTAATGCATCAAAGGCCAAAGGCGTTTTTTTTTTTTTGGATAGGGAAAATGGAATAAATGATTGCAAGTTATACATATATGGTGAAAAACTACAGCAAATAGGTGAATTGGTGTACCTTCATAGAATATTTACCAAGTTTGGGAAAAGATTAAGACATATAACATTCTCTTTGTTTTAAGGAAATTAGAGTTGGGTATATCAGGAGAAACTTAGAAAATATGCATGCTAAAACAAAAAGAGATAGAGCCAAGAATGAATGTGATTAAACATGGAGTGACCAGAATGAAAGAAGTATGCTGAAGTGGCTTAGTCACATAAAGGAGATTAACGAGGATTGTAAAAACAAATATATGAAGTGCAAATCAGAACAAAAGTAAGACTGAGAAAGTTGTGGTTGGATGGAGTTGATGAGTTTATTAAAAAGAGAAAGTTGAAATTAAAGAATTAAAATCAGTGTATGAAATGATAAATGGATGCACTGGAAGGAAGAATGGTTTTCACAGGTAGAAAGGTGTGGAGAGGTATAGTGAGTGCTGTTGGCATAAAGTGTATTAACTTATGTTTCCTTTTCTTTTCCTTACAATATCTATTACCTTTAATTTATTTGGGGTACTATTTCTTTCTCCTTTTGTGCGTTCTAAATAATGTTGCTTACCCCAAAAGGAAACATTATGAAGAGAATATATTTATGTATGTATGTAGCAAAGGGGAGAGCAGACAACATTTAAGTATAAGCAACAATGGGAGGTTTTGATATTTAACCATGCAGGTCAATATTAACTGAGTCCATAATCAACCCTGGATTAAATTACAAAAAATAAAAAATATATCTGGTAGGTAATCAGCTTGGTATGAGACAATTAGAGACTGGCTTCACAGGATAAACTTAAATTGTGGTTGGAACTTGTGATAACTTAGAAGACAAATATGATATTGTAGGCTGAAAAACAGTTGTCACATGCCTATTATCTCTGAGCAAATATTTCAATACTCGTATATATTTCAGATACTGAGAATGGCTTTAATAATAGGATATTGATAAACAGAGCAGCCTCTCTGTAGGAAGGAAAACAAATAGAGAAATGGCCACTGTGTGCCTTGGACAGAATCTATGGAAAGGCAGGAGAACTATGAAAAGTGAATTGGAAGCTGAAATTCACCTACTGACTCAACCAACATTTGCTGCATTTCTACACCTAAACTCTCTTGATACCAGAATGCTGTTATCTCTTTGAATTCTTGCATGACTACAGATAATTAATACAGGAAGGAATTGTCATTCTCCCTTAATCATGGAGCCACTTCAAGTGATGCTCTGACAGCCCGCAAGCTGACATAGTGCCATTTCAATCTAGATTTGATTCATCACTTTCACCACAACCTAGGCAGCAGTTTACATCTAGTGATTAGACTACATGAGACAGAGGCTTAAAGAACCATCAACACAATGCTGACTCTGCATCTAAAATGACCAAGGAGATGCAGTTTCTAGCTCAGGATAAGCATGGATGGGTTCACTCCAAGAGACAGTTTCTCCTGTTATTTAAACATAGGATATGACATAAACTGAACTAAACTGTGCAGCTGATATATAAATAAACAACAATGAGGTCATTCCAAATTGATCTTCACCAAGAGATTTTGATATTGGGTAGATTACAATTCATGAATGTGTCTGGCATCTGGTTATCTGGAGATACACTGCCTCTTAACATGGACCCTCTATTTTAGTGAGAGAGCTATTAAAAATGGAAATGTCATGATATTGTCTAAACTTAAAAAAATTATAGTAGCCACCTTAGTTCACTTCAAAAGATCTTCTTTCCCTTATGAGTCACAGAATGTATCTAATTTGACTCAGGATGTGGGGATTGGTCTAATACAAAGCACAGTTCCTATCGTGAAGCACTCTGGACTGATATGGTAAGAATATAGAACAAAGGTAACAGGGCCAAACTGTCTTTTCTGTGTGTCGTATTTCTGATGATAGCCACTCTGCTAGTGATTGATTGATTGATTGACTGATTCATTCATTCATTCATTCATTCATTCATTCATTCATTCATTCATTCATTCAACAATGTTTATAGACATTCCAGTCCTTTCTCTGGGCAGTAAATAATATAATTTCAGATATACAACACAATTAAAAGCAATCAGTAACTGACTAGCTATGATGGACGCTCAGATATAACTAGGGGCTGAAAGCACACTGAATAGTACCACTTTAACTCACTTACAAAATGCAAGGATGTTTGGAACTGTTGGGGTTGTGAAATGTTAATATAAAAACCATGAGGAGGAGAGAGGATTCATTTGTACCTCATGGAGAACCATGAGGAGAAGAAAAAGAAAATGAGGGAAACAGGAAAAAGGCAGGATCCAAGCCCCTCCCACACCAAGCAGGAAAGCTAGGCTGCAGCAGACCCACCCCTCCCTTTGTGCTCGTGTGAGACAGGCTTGGTTGAAACCCCATATTTTCCAACACCCCTTCTTTTCAACCTTGCATGTCTCTGTGTCCTACAATATTTAATTTTTCTCTTGGTTCCCGATAACTGGTTCTTGACAACGGCTTCATGAAGATGTCCGCTGTCATGTTTCCTGTGGGACAGTAGTCTAGTTTGATTAACCCTTGTTGTTGCAACTCTCTCACCACATCATACTTTACATCAATGTGCTTAGTTCTCTCACCTACTTTCTCTGACTGTGAAAGTCTGATGCAACTCTAATTGTCTTCAAAGATTTGTATAGGGGTTGGTTTGTCTATACCCATGTCTGCAAGGAATAATCTAAGCCACACAGTCTCATTACATGCGTCCGTTGCTGCCACATACTCTGCTTCTGCAGAGGACTGTGCTATTGTACTTTGCTTGCGACTTCCCCAGCTCACTGTTCCACCCCCATAGAAAAATACATAACCACTAGTAGACTTACAGTCAGCAATGTTTTCTGCCCAGTCTGCATCTGTGAATCCCACTAGTCTAGGATTCTCAGTGGCTGGCAGTTTTAGTTTTAGGTGCATGGTCCCTTTTAGGTACCTTCCCACCCTCTTGACACCAGTCCAGTCTGTGTGGGCGTGCTTGTCTTTCTGCATAGAAAGCCCACTGCAGCTGCAATGTCTGGTCTAGTGGTGGTGGCTGTATACAACAATTTTCCTATGGCACTTCTATACTCATTGTTCTCTGGTAGGAGATCAGTGGGTTCTTGTTGCTTGTGGAAAGCTGTCTCCATTGGTGTAGGCACAGGATTGGCATTTTGAAATCCTAAACTTTCCAACAGTTCTAGAATCTTTTGGTTCTGACTTAGAAGAAAGCTCCCATTGTCTTCTCTCTCAATCTATTCCTAAGTAGTAGCTGGCATTGCCCAGATGCTTCACTTCTACTTATCTATTTAGTTGAGAAACAATATCATTAAAGTCCCTCTTGTTATTGTGGCAAATCATTAAATCATCCACATAACAAAGTATATACACATCCCTCCCATTACTGTGTCTTGTGTGTAGGCAAGGATCAGTTTTTCCTTGAACGAAACCCTGGTCAAGAAGTACAGTGGTACCTCGGGTTACGAATGCCCCTCCTTACAAATTTTTTGAGATATGACCAGCTCCGGCCCCAAAAATTTACCTCGACATGCGAACTCCGCCTCGAGCTATGAACTGGATCCGCGGCCATTTGCCCTGCTGCCACGCGGTCGCAGCTTCCTGTGGGCGAGATCGCGGTAGCAAGGAGACGTTCGGTGAGGCTTGTGTTGTGTTTTGTGGTGTTTGGAAGGTTTTTGGTCTGCTTGTCAGCATGGCTCCAAAGAAAATGCAGAGCAGGCTTGGCAAGAATAAATTTACATTGAACCTTATGGGGAAATTTGCCTCGTGGTGCGACCAAATTCGGAGGGCGGATTAGCCGTATTTACATTGAACCTTATGGGAAAATTTACCTCGAGTTGCGACCAACTCGAGTTGCGATCAGAGTCACGGAACGGATTAAGTTCGTAACTCGAGGTACCACTGTATTTGATTTAACTTCTTGTTCCACACTCTGGCCGCCTGCTTCAGGCCATAAATCCCCTTCTGAAGCTTGCAAACAAGATGTTTGGTATTGGGATTAGTGAGGCCTGGAGGCTGTGTCATGTAAAGTTCTTCTCTTATCTCCCCATGTAAAAATGCAGTTTTAACATCTAAGTGTTTGACGTCCATGTTCCTAGATGTTGCTAGACTTAGAAGCATTCTAATTGTGGTGTGTTTCACAATAGGAACAAAACATTCATCATAGTCCTGTCCGTTTTTCTGTGAGTAGCCTTTTGCTACCAATCTGGCCTTGTACCTTTGTACCTCGCCATTCTCGTCTTGTTTTGCCTTGAACACCCACTTACAACCTATGGCCTTCTTGCCTTTTGGTAGTTTAATTAAAGTCCATGTTTTGTTTTTGTACAGAGCATCTAGCTCCTCCTGTGCTGCCCTTTCCACTTACTTGCCTCATCTGCTGGCATTTGCAGCACCTCATTCCACAATGCGGTTTCACTTGGTAGCGACAACCTTGTGAGGTAGGTAAGTCTGTCAGCTGGAACTCCTTTGCTGTGTTATGATGAGCATCTCAGAGCAGGTTCAGGAGTGACGACTGGTGCTTCACCATCTTCTGCATCCTTGGCCTCATCATCTGTCTTTGGTGGAATCTCTTCCTGGACTTCCATCTCCCTCTGGGTTGGTGTGGTTGTGTCTTCTGGTGTCAGGCGGAACATCTCAGGCTGGTAACTGCTGCTGCTGGTTTCTCCGCAGTCATTATCTACCTGAGTGCAGCAGCCTCTCTCCTTCTCATCAAAGTATACCACTCTGCATATGTTTACTCTTCCTGTCTTTGGGTTCAGGATTATGTATCCCTTGCTTCCTGGAGTGTAGCCAATCATGACCCATTCTTCAGCTCTAGGGTCTAGTTTGGATCTCCTTTCTTTTGGTAAGTGGGCATAGTCCTTAGATCCAAACACTCTTAGATGTTTGATACTTGGTTTTCGCCCATGCCAAAGCTCAAAAGGCGTTACCTTATTGGCTCTGGTTGGCAATCTATTTTGCAAGTATGTAGCTGTGATAACAGCATCTGCCCAGTATTTGTCAGGTAGATCTGCCTCTAACAGCATACACCTTACCATGTCCATCAATGATCTGTTCTTTCATTCTGCAACTCCATTACTCTCTGGCATGTAAGGAGTGGTTAATCTGTGCTCTATGCCTAGTTGTGTTAGGTATGTCTGCATGGTGTTAGAAGTGAACTCACCACCTCTGTCACTTTGAAGGGCTTGAGGGGTCTGGTTGAATTTATTCCTTACTATAGAAATGTATGTCTTCAGCATATTCCCAGTTTGGGACTTTTCCTTCATCAAGTAGGTTACACAATACCTGGAAAAATCATCTATAAAACATATTATGTATTTGTTTCCACCTGCTGATGTTTGAAGAGGTCTACATAAATCAGTGTGGATATGTTCAAGTGGTTTAGTTGCACGCCTTTCCCTTTGTTTGGGCATGGCAGGCCTTGTTGCCTTTCCTCTGATGCACACTACACACTTTGACTGATATTTTTTGCGATTGTTTAGTTCAAGGTCTCTTACCATATTTTCCTTCTTCATTCTAAAAATTGCATCAAAGTCCCTGTGTGCAAACCGCTTGTGCCATATGGTGGCGCTGATGTCCTCCTTTTTCTGCTGCTGTTGGCATGTGAGGCTAACATCTGGTGGTGGCCGTTCACAGTTCACCTGATACACTCCATTTTTCTCAAAGCCTGTAACATAAATCTGCCAACCACTGGTTACTTCACATGTTCTATTGGCTTTAAACATTACATTGAAACCTTTTCTGTTTAATGATTGCGCACTCAGCAAATTGGTTGTCAATTGTAGTACATAATATGCATCTGTCATGATGAGGTCTTTGTATTTTTCTCCATTAAAACATTTCAAGGGTATTTTGCCTTTTCCTCTTATTGAAATGGAATTCCCATCAGCAAGAGCAATGTTCCCTTGTGGTTCTTCATTCAGTTCACTAAAGTTATCTCTGTTCCCACAAAGATGTTGGCTTGCACCTGAATCTAAGATTGACTTTTGGCTTCATTAGAATTAGCTCCAAGAGCATTTTCTGCTCTGAAAACTGTATGCAGAGCTAATTTTTCCTTGGAATGCCTTCCTTTTGAAAAATCCTTTTTGTCTCTGCTTTTACAAAATCTAGCTATGTGCCCTGGCTTGTTGGAGGAATGACAAACAATGGGTTTATTGTGCTGATGAACAATCAATGGCTTCTGCTCACATTTGCCCTTTTCTGCCAGGTAACCGATGTCTTTTGTTGACTTTTTATGGAAATATGAACAATTTTTCTGTCTCCTCACTTCACTTCTAATTGCTCCAAACAATTGAGGGTTTACTAACCCTTGTAAATTCTGTGCTGCTATGAAAGGGTAATATTTGTCAGGTAATGAGCTTAATAGAAAAGCCATTTTTAGTCTTTCATTCATGAGATTTTGAATTGTGCTCAGCCTTTCAAAGATAGACTGCATTCTCAATAAATGCTCATTAATATCCTCATCTTCTAAAAAACTAGATGCAATCAGTTCCCTCAGTAACGAAAGAATCTTCTGATCATCATTTTCTAAATAAAATGTCTTCAGGTTCTCAATAATTTCTTTGGCAGTGGGAAGATCTTTTATTTCTGCCAGTCTGTGATCAGGTAGTGAACTAGAAATTAAAATCATGGCCCTTTTGTTTTTCTGTTCCCATAATCTCTTGGCTTCCTCAGAATCCCTGGTTGTGGTTGAGGGGAATCTAAACAATCTAGGCTGTCCCAAAAGTCCAATCGTAGCCTTAGTTTGTATAGCCAAGCTGAAAAATTATCTTCATTCACCTTCGGGATGGGGGAAGCCCCTCCTCCCTCTCCATTGTTGAAAGGAGAGAAAAAGAAAAAAAAATCTGAACTGAGCCTTTTTAAAAATGTGCAAGCAGTTTCTTGGCTCTAAGACCAAAGAAACCTCCTGGGCTGATACGCTGGGCCCGTAACTCAATGTTGGGGTTGTGAAACGTTAATGCAAAAACCATGAGGAGGAGAGAGGATTCATTTCTACCTCATGGAGAGCTGTGAGGAGAAGAGAAAGAAAATGAGGGAAACAGGAAAAAGGCGGGATCCAAGCCCCTCCCACACAAAGCAGCAAAGCTAGGCCACAGCGGAGCCGCCCCTCCCTTTGTGCTCGTGTGAGACAGGCTTGGTTGAAACCCCATATTTTCCAACAGGAACCACCGGTACTTCTGGGGGAAGGGTATTCTATAGGTGGGGGCCATCATAGAGAGCATGTGTTATCTAGTTTGTACCCCATGTATCTCACAAGAAGGAGTCAGCAAGCCATCTCTACAAGTCTGGACAAACATTTTCCCACCAGAGCAACCTACTGAAGGTAGGAGATTGCCACTTGTTTTTTCTCAAGTAAACCAGCAGTGGCATTCATAGGGGGTGGTGTATGCATGCCAAAATCTGCAAGATGGCGGGCACTGTTGCAATTTAAGCCCTTTTGTATGTGTATGTATGTGTGTACCCCATTACAGAATGTCTGGCCTAAAGTCCCCCAGTGAGCATCCAACATTGGGACTGGACTATAACCTGGGTCCTATAACCTAGTCCTAATCCAGCATTTTATTTGCTACACTGCACTGGCTCTTAAAAAATAAAACAGGTATAACACATATTATGTAATTTGGCTTTCAAGGAAAGCATACTATAGTTATAAAGTGATCACCAAGTGCAAAAAGAATAAATAGGAACCTTTCCTTGCTGTGAATATGGTAACATCAGATGTGACCAGTCCTGGCTACCCAACAGGAAAGAAAGTACCTTTTTCCATAATCTATTTTAATGATGGACTGTTCTTATTTTTATGCCTGTTTCTGTATTCTATAAGCCCCTAAGGTTTTAAAAACTGGCACCATCTGGTTGACCTAGCCCTTCAGAAGCTCACCAGAGTTAGGACAGGTTGGTAACTAGCAGAGAATGTTAGGGCTGTGTGGAAGACAAAAACTTCCTGAAAGAAAGCAAAATCTCCATATTATTGCCAAGGAAACTGCAGACATAACCATGAAGTTCATTCCCAAAGAGACTCTCCTTTTAGTTTACTTTGAGCCATTGAGGGACCTTTGTAGAAGGAAATATAGTATAGGTTTTGATTATTACATAAATACTCCTAAATAATTGGCAGAACCCATTGCTACAGGACAGGTCCTTGGCCATTTCCTTTGATATCATAAGATAAAAAGCAATAAACAAATTCATAGCAGTAGTTTATAGTTGCAATATCTAAATAGAGTGCTCCCATTCAAACCAGGGTACCTCTGAATAATAATCAACAAAGGCAGTTGTCTTCACACCCTGGTAAGTATAGATGATGCTTCTCCTAAAATGGGAGCTCACACGGCACTTGATTCAATTCAAAAGAACTCTGTTAATGTTCATATTTGTGTAAACCCCATGTTTTCCTAAAAATAGCCTGATTTATTGATCATTTCTACATGAAATCTTTAGAAAGAAGATGAATGTTTGGTATTCAGGACAGTGTGCTACTGAACTAAAGTGGCATAGTCTAAAAAAGTAAAATGCAAATGAGACAATTTCTTTTCTTATGACAAGTCCCCACCCATCCTGTGATTGTTCTGAGTAGGGTGATTGATTGCATGATTACTTTATAATGATACTTTATGAGCTGGGTGTGTGAGTATGCAATGTGTTTACAACAGGCACTTGGAGATATGAAATGCTATAAACACATAATGCCTTGAGAAAGACTGATTTCTGACCAGTATGCTATAGAAAACAATATAGAAATCGGGCATGTTTATTTAAGTACACATTCTGGAATGCAGGTTTTTGTTTTTGTTTTGTTTTTTTAAATCAAAATATTTTAGCAGATAAGTGTGTCCATTTAAAGAAGCAAGTATTCTGGAAAGTAATAAGAAGGAATACAGTATACTTGTTATTAATTAGGTCATCTGGCCAACAGTGGGACATGGTCCTGAACAGTGAAGTCCCAACAGGTGCATCCATGAGTGAGCATGTGTGGGTGGGTGTAGCAAATGTCAAAACGGTGGCTGCAACTGCACAATTGAAGTGCCCTTTTTAACATATGTTGCATAAGTGGCACACTAGAAAAGGGGTGGGACTTCTATCGTGTGGTTGTGGCTGTCATCTTGACTTTTTTGATAACTGCCCACCCCCATGGACACCCTTAGCCCCAAAAGAAGAGCTAAACTGCAATGCTATGAGAAGTAAAGGAATGTTACAACAGGCAGGTCTGTTCATTTGGTTATATGTGGAGCAATTCCAACACAATGCTGTAGAGTGTGTGTGTGTGAGAAAAATGTCAAAATAGTGGCCACAACTACACAAGCCTCCCCCTCTTGATGTTTTGATACCCCCCACCCCACCCCTGTGGACAATTTTAGTCCCAAAAGAAGAACTAAGCCAAGAGAAGTAGAGGAATACTGCAACAGGCAAGTCCGTTCATTTGGTTATGCATGGAGAAAAGGCTAATACACGGCTGAAACTGACATGTTTATTTATTTGGTTAAGATACAGGTCCAGTATGAAAAAATGACCCAGAATACTACTGTATACATTATCATTACAATTATCATTTACAAACATATAGAATCTGCCTGAAACCACACCAAGAGATGTAGAAGGCTGATATGTCCATTTGGCCAAGTTTTAAATGAAAACCTGAGTCATAGGCTATAAAGATTTATTCCTTCTGCTTCTGAATTCAAAACATTCTTTTTGTCCTAAAATGCAGTTGCCACTTAAATACTGGATGGTGTGTGCGTGTGTGTGTGTTTCTACCTGAGCCTCTGGAAAAGTTATCTTCTCTGATAATCAACCCAAGACTAGAAAACACTGATTTTGCTTAGCATATTAGCACTTCCACTTCAGAATGATTCCTCTAGCATGATTCCATAGTATTTACACTTTACGTAAGTACTGATTGTATTTTCAAAGTCAAAGTGGAAAAAAGATTAGTAGATTGTAGACAGTCATTGTGCTTTCTTTAATAGTCAGTCTTACATGTATTCGAATGCTTTATGAATATAATTTGAGAGGTAAGGGCTTGATTCATTTTTTTAAAAAAATACACTTACATGGGCAATGTGAGCTCTTGCTGAGGATCTTCAGTGTATGGCTATTATGTCCTTGGAGAGTTATAAAAACCCCCTCAGTTTCATGGATACATAGCGGCAGGTAGGTGGAATTCAGGTAAATAAGTATTTATTCTCATTCTTCTAATAGCCGAGAGGGGAAAACTATTTTGATCATGCCACTTACACAGTCAGTTTCAACTTCAGAAAATGAACTGTACAGATGTCTCATTCACAAAAGCTTTATTTTGGAACATTAGTAACAACTGATATTTGTGGAAGGTGTGTGCCAAATGCCCCAAGGGTTGATTAGGGAATTCTACAAAAATGGTTTTGGAACACTGGAAGCTGCATTATTCCAGGTCAAGAGGTTTTTCATGTCACTTGGTACCTGATCCTTTTAGTTGGGGAGCAGCCCTGGGGACTTCTGCATGTACAACACTACTCAGTAAGTAAATTAATCTCTTCCATACCAACTGTCCTAGAGCTGCATCTTAAAAAGTATCCATGATAAACATCATTACATTATTCATAACCTGCTTCACAGACTTTTGATATTCTCTTCCACCTTCACTTCTAATGGCATTGTGTTCTGGGGGAGGAGCAGAATTAACAAGAAACTCTTGGTAGATAAACATATGTGTAGAGTGTCAGACATAAGTAGGAGATTACGGAACACATCTTCCTAAGTGCCACTTCTAAATACAACATGGGTAGCTTGTGGAAAATGTCATTTAAAAAGAAAAGCAAGACTTTGCAACCACAGTTGATTATATCATTAGCCAAACTAGAAATAATCTCTTCTTATGGCTGCCAGAATCTGTCACTACCCTGAAGTCTCTAAGCTCCCAAGCAGAAAAACAAATCACTTCGTTTAAATTATAATGCTAGAAAGCATCTGGCAAGCACCTAAAAGGAATGTGCAAATTTGCAAAGCTGTGTGTAGGAGAATAAGATGGTAGAATGTGGTTTAGGGATGACAAGGCAAAAGAATAATGTAAGGGTAAAGACTCCCTTGAGTCAAACTCAACTTTTGGATTATTATATGGATAAGCCTATGTAGTTTTACTGGAAAAAAATGGGAGTGGTTTGCCACTGCCATCTTCTAACAATCTAAGAAAGAAAATTATTTGCATTTTAAATTTAGACCTATACCATGAAAATGCTTCTTCTCCTTTTTCTTCCTTGCAATCTGATTTTTCTGAGCTGTATTATTCAGCTGCAATTGTACAAATGTGTTTGGGGGGCTTTTTAATCACAGGAGCTAATATCTTTCCATAGTTCAGCAGGTGGTGGTTTCCCCAATATGTGTACACTCAATATAGAGTGTAATTTACCTCTATATTCAGAAAGAGTAATCTCTCCTATATTTCTAAAAATGTAAGGATTTTACTGGCCCTTAAAAAGAACTACTGGTAAATTACCTGGAAACGTAGGTCACAAATGACCAGGATTTGTATAAGTGACCTTGATTTGATTTCTGCTGTATGTATAGGGACAGATTGCCTTTCTGAATTATGAAAACATACAATATAGACTTCTGCCAATCAAGCAAGCAACTAGCCCATCCACCTCTTCCATATGGTTCAGCAGCAACTCTCCAGAGTTTCAGATAATTTTTTAGCAAACAAACCAGTTATTGGCCATAGAATCCCCCACCCCCACCCCCTCACACACAAAAAAGAAACCAATGGCATTTGAGCTTGTCCAAAATGAAAACAATTATGGGCACTTTCATTTTATAAAATAAAAATAAAAAGTCAAAATTTAAAGGAGTCCCACACCAAATTCCCCCCAAAGTCCTTTTGTGCTGCCTCATCATAGCAGTCGTAGGGGGTGTTCCTGGGAGGGATGAGCAAAGAACGTTGGGAGTGTATGCCAAGAGTATACAGTATATTCTCAGCAGAGTCACCCAAGGCATGAAGATCATCCCAGCTGCCCAGCTAAAGCAAGCAGGCACTTATTTTGGACAGCAGCAATATAGGAAGAAGCCAGAGGCACAAGATCACTTTAGTGACAATGGCAAAGGCATCAATTCATACTGCGCAGGAGAAGGCAACAGTAAACCACCCCTGTATTTTTACCAAGAAAATCACATGGATAGGAAATATAAAACAACTGACAATGTAGTCCTGGACGATGGGCCCCTCAGTTCAGATGGCACTCAACATGCTGCTGAAGAAGAGCTGAGGATCTTTCAGAATACTAATGGTGTTGATGACATGGCTAAATTAAAACCTTCGGGACATCTAGTTGTTGATGTTGCCATACAGGAAAAGAAAATGCAAAGCTGCAAAGATAGAATTACAGTAGGAACATGGAATATAAAAAGCATGAACAAGTGGAAGGGAAGACGACGACCAGCAGCAAGATAAATGGCCTCAGTTACAGTGGTGATGAGTGCACCATTGGAAGACCTGAAAGACCATGCTAGGGATAGATCATCACGGAGAAAATGTATTTATGTGGTCGCTAGGAATCGAAAATGACCTGATGGCACACAATAATCAGTCATACCAAATTCTTAGGACTTGTGTTTCTGAAACGTGGTTAGAAACCAGTCCTTGCCAAAATTATATAATTTATGTCAGTTTTATATAATTTTTGGGAAAAAATGGGGAAGGGAATCATAGACATTTATAGCTTTCCTATGAAGTATCTCACCTTGATCAATCCTGAGTCAAACTGGGTGGCCTCTAAATCACTCGGTCAAGTTGGAATTTTTGCTGAACAGCTGACTTGTGTTCTTGTAATTGTTGCGCTCTCCTAATGAATAAGTAGATGAAACTATTGACCAGTGTATGGTTACTATTAAAAATAAGGGCAAATTTCATGTCAGATATTATTGGAAACTAATTACAACTAAGAATTGCCAGTATCATAATGTGCTCATTATATTTTTGTTGCAACCATCCTTGGACAATTCCAATCACTCATGTATCTTCCTAAAAGATATGCAAATCTGGAAAAGGTGCAGAAAAGGGCAACCAACAGCCCTCTAATCTAATGGAAAAGATCACAATGTTTCTTTTGTCTTAGAAAAAGACTGAATAAGAGAAAGAGATGACAGAGGTAGATAAGGTATAGAGGTGACAGAAGTGTAAATGGATAACAAACATTTCCCTTTTTCTTATAATATTAGAACCCCCATTAATTTTAAAACAAGATAAAAAAGTATTTCTTCACACAGCACTACAATATTTGACATCACACGTGTGGATATCTGGTGATGGCCACTCAGCTTGGATGGCTTTATTTTTTTTAAAAGAACTTTATTAAATTTCAGTAAAGGATAAAAATACAAGAAGGAAAAAAAAATAAAAGAAAAAATATATACATAAGAAAAAAAATAAAGTAACTTCCAACTTTCTTTAGTACAGGTATAGATATAAAATACATTCACCTCTTACTCTAGTATTTAAAAGACTACAATATACATCTATATCAAAAAATAATATAAAACAGATTAATACAAAGTATTTCTCTAGTTATAAAATAAATCAGTCATCAATATTTAATTTTTTTGAGTCTCAAGTAAAAAGTCCAAGAGTGGTTTCCAAATTGAAACAAAGCTAGACAATGTCTTTTCTTTGATCAAAGTAGTCAATTTTGCCATCTCTGCCAGTTCCATTAATTTCAATATCCATTCTTCTGCTGTAGGTATTTGTAAATATTTCCATTTTTGCACATACAGAAGTCTCACTGCTGTTATATTTTCTCATGTTTTCTTTCCATCTGTTTATCCATCATACCTAAAAGGAAAATCTCTGATTTCAATTGTATATCCATTTTTAATTTTTTTAAAAAACAAAATACATATCATATCCCAATATTTCTTAGCTTTCTCACAGGTCCTCCAGAGATGATAAAAAGCACCTTCACACTGGTTACATTTCCAACATACATTTGAAATTCCTTTATACATCTTAGCTAATTTATCCAGTGTCAAATACCAACGGTACCTCATTTTATAAAGTTTTCTTTTACGTTATAATTAAGAGTGAACTTCAGGCCTTTATTCCACATATTCTCCCATTGTTCCAACATTATATTATATCCAATTTTTTTTGCCCACTTAAACATACAATCCTTAACATATTCATCTTCCATATTCATCTTCAACAAAAGTTTATACATTTTGGCAATAACATGTTCATCATTAGTATATAAAGCATATTCAAAGTCAGTTTTCTCAGAGGTAAATTCATAACCTTTCTTGTCTAATTTAAATATTTCGAGCAGTTGTACATAAGTAAACCATTGACAAGTAAGCTTGGATGGCTTTAATATGGGATATGAACCTGCATAGGGCAGTGGTTAAGGTGTTGGACTAGGATCTGTGAATGTGATCCAGGTTCAAGTACATTCTGAACCAATGAAGCTCATGGCTGATTTTGAGGCTTTCCTTCAATCCAATTCATCTGATAAACTTGCTTTTGTGAAATAAAATTATGGGAGACCCCACATATATCTCTGAGCACCTGGAGAAAAGGCAGGCTATAAATCTAAAAAATAATATTAAAAATATGGATTGGGTTTGCATGTCATGCTATGCCATGATTTGCTTAATCATTATTTACTGAATAAATTAGAGTGGCTGGATTCACATAGAACTCTAAGGGCAAAACAACTAGACTGCATTATGGCTTAGTGTGTGAACCCAGTCTATTCCATGGAGGATAAGATTAATGGCTGTTAACCATGATGATGATATATAATAGCTTTCATATTACAAGTAGTTCTTTTGTAAATGTCTGTTCCTGGGAAACATGAATTGGAGCTATTCGTCCTTGTTCATTTGTCTGGCTAATGGGGGAACATGAGCTGATCCATCAGGGCTATTCCTATACTTCCACTATCAGTAATATATAGCAGAATTTACTCTGTCCATAAATTATAACATTACAAAAGGAGAGTGACAGAGGCCTTCTGCCATTAAGGAACATCTAGAATCACCTTCTGTCCAGAAAGCATGTTCAGGATTTTATATGTGATGTCAGAACTTTTTTCAAATGGGGAATTCAGAAGGAAATAGCATATGTGCACACACAAATTCACCACATAAAAACACACAATATTAGTTCTTTAAAATGTTGCCATTTCAAGCTTCCAAAATCCTCTATGAACTGTGTAGGAGTTTGAGGACACCTTTTGAGAAGGACAGAGTATTTGTTTTAAACCTTAAGTCTTTGCATTCCTATTTGCATTCTAATTCTAGGCATTACTATTGCCCTTCTTATATCTTCCTGACACAACACCTGTAAGACCTGGCATCTGAAAGTTTTTCAGTTTTGTAAAAAGCTGGCATTGAAGGTTGTTTTCTTTGCCATCTTGTAGTTGCTGAAAACTGCAATATGTGAATGGTATTAATATTTTGACTACCTTAAAATGTATATTTTTTAGTGAGCAAAATATTATAATTTATTCTGCCAATATCTTTTTTTAGTTCAGATGAATCATGCTACAAAACTGACTTGCTCCTCTTCAAAAGTGAAGCATGCATTGGGACTTGCTTCATTTAAAATGGATTATATACTCACAGTAGAACCATACTTACACAGAAAAAAAAAGACTTGACTGCTTTATGCTTGATTCACAATTTAAACTGCAGTAGACGTTGCAGGAGGTTTAAGACCAAGCAAACATACATATACTTAGTGCATTTGATTACAGATCAGCAGGGGATAAACAAAAACACCCCCTTTTTGTTATATTAAAATCATACTTTTGTTCCCATGTTAGATGCTCACAACACTGCTCTTGTAAAAATGGAATGAGCAGCATGCAGCCAGCACAGTTGCAAACAAATATCTTATTTACCATTTTTAGTTAAATGCATTCTTGAAGAAAATAGTAAAGAGGGTGGAATATACATTCTGCAATGAGAATGCCATTTTTAAAAGGTAGCCCTTAGTCAGCCTATATTCTGAATACTATAGAGAAATGAGGCAGAGGTGAGAAATGAGCCTTGAAGAATATGGATGGTCATGTCCCAGCAGATAATCCTGGAGAAGGGGAGGAAGTGAATCACTTCCTTAGTGAGGAGAACTACAGGTATACCTGCTCAGCTCTCAGGCTGAACTGACCTCCAAACTTTAATCCAGAAAGTCAACAGAAATGTGTATCAGAGTTAGGGAAGCTACAGAGCAGTGTTTCTCAACCTTAGCCACTTGAAGATGCGTGGACTTCAACTTCTAGAATTCCCCAGCCAGCATGGCTGGCTGGAGAAATCTGGGAGTTGAAGTCCATACATCTTCAAGTGGTCAGGGTTGAGAAACACTGCTATAGAGACAAGGGAGAACAACAGAAGGAAAGACCATCAAGTAGACCTAAAATGTCCTAATTAGCTGCCATAATCATTTGATGTGGACACTGTCATTTAATTCATATATGGGCAACCGGTGACTTATAACCGGCATACGGCTCTCAGCCAGAACACACAGGAGTCCACTGTTCCTGTTGCCAGCTGATTCTAATCAATTGGGCAGCAAGAACAGCAAGTTTCCTTGCTTTCTCCCTGCTGTTTCCCTGCCACTCACAGAAGTGGGAAAAATAATATTGATAAGGATGTCTCAGAGGGAGGTTAAAGACTCTTCCCTTCTCCCAGTGAACCCTAGCAAAGTTGCAATTTTTCTGAGCCATTAAAAGTACGGAAACAGCATTCCTGCTAAATGAACATAGAGGAGACACTTTCCTCTCTACATCATACCTATACCTTTATCCATCCTTATCAAGAATGGATTACTAGCAGAGAAAGGGTGATTTTGCCCCAAATAGCTGGGAAGGAGAGGAAATTAAAGCTTCTCTTTCCCACTAATTTATCAAGATTTGTAGATTAATCGTTTTGTGTGTGTATGTATATACTGTATGTATGTTATGTGCATGTTGGAATGGAAGTGTGCATGTGATATATTTACCTCACAGCATCGCCTACTAGCCTAACTTATCTGTGAACCTGCAGCATTTTCTTGGAGGCTAATGTGGCCTCCAAACCAGAAAAATTTATCAGGCTGATTTAGCAAGTCTCCCTATCCAAGTGACAAGAATGATTCATCTGTAGTATCCAATTCACATAACCATATAATTATAACAGTTACAATGAATATGTAGGAGATATCATTTTTCTCCAGAAGAAATTTTGTAATATTATCTAAGCTTATAGATCATTTCCATACAATTTAAAACAGAATCCTGGCCACTCTAATCACAAGATGAAAATGGGAGCAGAATCAAAAATCTTCAGTTTTAGCTCTAGTACAATTGACACCCAGGTTCATGACCAACACGACCCACCACCACAAGAGAGCCAGTGTGGTGTAGTGGTTAAGGTGCTGGCCTAGAAACCTGGAGACTGTGAGTTCTAGGCCTCCCTTAGGCATGAAAGCCAGCTGGGTAACTCTGGCCCAGTCACTTTCTCTCAGACCAACCTACCTTGCAGGGTTATTGTTGTGGAGAAAACAGCAGGCAAGCGTATTAGGTATGTTTGCCACCTTGAGTTGACCAACTATGGACATAAGTAGGTACTGTGTAGACATTCAACTGAAGCAGCAGCAATAGAGCTGGTTGCATGCCTTTACTCTGAGGGGGGTAACAACATGGCAGTGGTGAGAGGAAAATGGAAGGAGAGTGAATGAAGGTCACTAGATTTAGACAGAAGATACTCAGACTAACTTACTTGAAAGGGTTGTTGTCAGGGCAAATGGAAGAGATGGAATACCATGTTTGACACCTTGAGCTTTTAGAGAAAGGACTTAACAAAAAGGTATTATAAATGCTTGTGGCAAATCAGACATGATCTATGGGAACGAAACATTGTATGGGAAAAGAAGGATGATTCCTTTCAAAATTGATAATTATAGAATTAAAACAATATATACAACACAATTGCAGTTATTTTTTATTTCTAATTTCATAATGAAGAGAATCATATTCAAGGAATATCTAAATATACAAAGATTACCAACATTTGACAATCAATTTCGATAATTAGCTGAATAATTAAAATGTTTCAGATCCAAGCTTAGTTATACTGATTAAATAGGAAATAAATGGGACAAATTAATGTGAACTATTTTGTTCTGTTAATTTCAGTAGGCCAAATCTAAGGATGTCTCCAACTCAATAGTGTACATCCTTTTGAAGTAACAGCGGGGCAGAGTAAGAGATGACGGTAGGAAATTCAATTTCAGCATCTCCATCCCTTCATCTGATCAGTCAAGCTATGGCCTGGTCAGTCATCAATTAAACATCAATAACTTACAATGAAACAAAGTGTTCAAAGTGCAGCACACAGATTTCTTTGCAAGAGATCGGTAAGATAGACTGGAATGACAAACCCAGCTGATACTTGAAAAAACAAAACAAAACAGCAGCTAATTTTCCTGAGGTCTGTGGAAAGGTACCAGCACTGACTTGCACTCTGTGTTTTCTAGTATTCATTTTGGTTATTCTGAGAACTCCTGCTCATCCAATTTTCTCTTCTGGGAGACAGGCTGGCCAGTTGAAACATTTATTTGACTAATGAAGTTTGTTTCTCAGTGAATGAAAGGTTCTCCATGCTTCTGCCATTCACATTTAACAGATGGCTCTCTACGTGAAAGCCTCCACACACATACACAACCTTTACACACTTTGCTGTTTGAAAGGGAAGTTTCAGGTGAATCACATATCCAAACACAAGCTTCTGTATGGAGTGCCCACAACATATTTAACCTTATATTATTGCCAGAAAGTGAGAGAAAACAACATTTGATATAAAATGGTTTAGCTTTGAAATCTCCCCAGACAGCTGAAAAAAAGAATCTTGTTGAACATTGTGGAGTGCTACTATTTGACGAAAAGGACAATATAGGTAGTCCTTGTTTAATGACCACTTGTTCAGCAACTGTTCGAAGTTACAACAGCACTGAGCATGAAGGCTTATGTCCAGTCCTCATAGTTGTGGCTGTTGCAGCATCCCCGTGGTTACGATTGCTTTTTGGGCACTTGGCAACTGGCGTGCAATTATGACAGTTGCAGCAACCTGCAGTCACGTGATCACCATTTGTGACCTTCACTGCTGCTTTCCAACAATCAAAGTCAATGGGGAAGCCAGCAGGATGTCACAAATGGTGATTACATTATGTCACATCTAACTACTGCACAGGATTTGCTTAATGATGGCAACTGGAACTGCTGCAACTGCTGTTGTAAGTTGGCATGGTCACATAACATGACTTTTACGACTGTGTTGCTTAGCGACTGAGTTGCCAATCCCAGTTACCCTCATTAAGTGAGGACTACCTGTATTAAGTTAGATGGACAATGCTGTAATGTAGAACAATTGTTACCCACATCTCCTTATCCTCAATATCACATATCTGCACTTAGAAAATATGTTATGAGCCCTTGGTATCTGGAGAAAACATTTTGACATTTTTGTGTTTTGGGGTGTGTTTTGTGTGCTTTTGCACATGCACGGCCTCACTATCCACATTCTTGGTGTCTGCAGTTTCTCAACTGAAATGGAACCCCCATTAATAACAAGGGCCACTTCTCAGAGGCAGCTTTCTGTTTATTGACTTCCTTGAGACATGTATACTTCATCAGTTACAAAATGTTCATATAAGAGGACTTACAAAGGAGATCCATGCATTTCTATATGCTGGTTATCAATGAGGAAAGTCTAAATACTTTGTTTTTTAATATAAGAATGACCATGACAAATGCTTAAGAATGATCACCTTGAAGATTATACCTGAACACATTTCTGAACAGAAATATATCGTTTTGCCTGATAATTCTTGTCAAAGAGGAAGATGGCTAGGCAGTATCATTTTGGTAAAAATGGCTGTTTTGTGCAACATTAATCATAGTCACTGGATGCTGGATACTAACCTCAAACTTTTAAACAGGGGCAATGCTTATTTATTATTTGCTGGCCAATTCTAACTGCAGTTGTGCAGGCCTCTGTTAGAGTCACCAAGAAACTAATTATCTTGCCTGGCTCTCACAGGCTGGCTGGCTGGAAGTAAAGGAGGATGGCATTTGCAAACCGTCCTCCCCACTTTTTTTTTTAATTGAAACCATGGGAGGGATTAAAGGTATGTCATCTTCATTCTCAGAGGCATAAATATATGAAAAATCCCAGGGCCCCTTGAATGTTCCTATAAGTCCATAGGTCTAAACCTTTAGTGTCTTTTAAACATTTACTTCCTCTCTCTAATGTTTCTTATCTGAGAAGGCAAAAGCATGATGGGTATGTATGTAGGTAGGTATACCTTTCACCAAAATAGAAAAGATTCTGTAAAGCATGTTAGTATGTTTTTTGTTAAAAAAAACCCTACTCTATCAGAATTTTGTGTACAAGCTTGTGCATACAATTCTTTGATTTTATAAACTAATTTGTAAGTTCAAAGCAATTGTGGAGGAAGTTAGCAATTATTCTCTGTTATAAAAAAAGGAATTCTCCATACTTTCATTGCATCAGGTAATTTGGCATTATACTTTACCAACAGTAATAGAAGGTCAATTTAAAATGCATACAGGAAGAATTCACAAACAGCTGCTTCCCATTTTATCTTTTTATTCCCCTTTCCAACCAAATGGAAAGTGACATTCCACAGCTATTATGCACAGTGATATCTCACAAGTCAATTTGTCAGTCTCATTTTCAGATGATGCAACTCTTTATCTCACATGACTAGGCCTATAGAAATGTCCCCAAAGAGGAGACATTGCCTCACCAACAACCAGGCAAAAAGGTCAGGTTGTTGGATAGTCCCTTGAAAAACAGTCTTCATGTCTTGCAACTTTTTCTGATCTGCTGGACATGTCCAGACTGAAAAGGTTTGGTTCACCTAAGGGACCAGCACCTCCTCCCCCCATTTTTATACTGCTGTGGGGTTAATAGCTATGTCGTGTGGGGTCAGGGAAGACATCTGTGTCTCAGATAATATGCTTACGGTGATTACCACACATAATTGACTGACCTTCCCTCATTCTTTGCCTGCTACAGGCCATGGCTGATAGGGTGAGATGTTCCGAGGAAGTTTATTTTCCATCATACACAATTGTGCTGCTGAGCAAATATTTTAGCAAGCTTTGAATGCATCACCTCTCAAGCTCTGGGTTTAACAGTTAAAATAGTAAGGCTGTGGCTGACTTAATAATATTAGATTTAAGTCAGTTTGCAAAAGGAGGAAGGCAAAAATCAGCAAATTCTACTTGCAGAACATTTTTAGATATACCTAAATAAACAGTAAACTTTAAAGCTTTTTACGGGTCTGTCTAGGAATTTTTCTCCCTATCTTCAAATGCCCTTGCTTCAAAAGGTTCAAAAAGAGGGTTGTATCAAAGATGGTAGTAATAGTTGCAAAGAAGCCAAATCTTACAAATGCTCAACCGCAGGTGGTTTTACAGTGCCAAATACCTGAGTTTTTACAGCTACAATTTAAAGTGCATCTAAGAGCTTCAGGAGGATGGAAGATGTGTGAATTTAGAGTAAATTTTAATCTCACAAGGTCTGTGCAAAACCAAACAAAGAAATGTCTGCCAAGTTGAAGCAATAGTTTGTTGTACTGGGTTTTAGAAACGATGTACATATTTTTCTAGTGAGATACTCAGTGTCATCATTATTTCTCATATTTTTACTGTTTTTTATATAGACAGGCATAATAGCGCAATTCTATGCCTGGTTACTCTACTGATTTCTATTGGACTAATGTGGAAATGAGACCTGATTGGGCTGTAATTCCCATCATTCTCAGCCAGTGTAATCCCTGGTAAGTGACAATGTAAATTATACGGAGACCCAAAGTTGAAAAAAACAACGTTAAATAACAAATTATTTGACAATGGTGGGTGCTTCTAGCATTCCATGCAGCCAGAGAATGGTTATTTCAGCTGGTAGAAGTTGATTCCTATGTGATCTATAACATTGCACTGGGAATAGTATTTCAAAGGATGGTGCACATGTGTGTGTTTGTGTATACATGTCCACAAAAAAACATAAGCATGCATAATAATGATTAAAGGAGTAGGAAATAACATTCTTACCTAAGCCCCGCATCTGAACTAATATGCCTCCTCTCCCGAAAGTTGTGTATGCTCTGAAGGATAGTGGACTTCCTTTTATATATGGAGGAAATAATGCCAACATTCAGCATGTTGTGAGTAAGGCAACTCTGCACGGCCAATGGAGCTCCACAATTTCTGCAGTCTGGAAGCATCAATATCCTTCTATGAAGTCACTTTTTGCTTTTCTTTTACCATGAATTTGCAACAGTTATCCAAATGACTCCTGGATCCACAGTGTAATTTATATTACCACTATAACATCATCATCATCATCATCATCCAAAAAGATGCAGATGGTGCTTTCCTACTAAAAGTCAGAAGGAAATGTAACATACAAATCAACCTTAAGATCACAAACATTTGTGCTATATCTGTCACTTACAAAAATCTCCCCAAAATTTGAACCCATCATCTCTCAAACATTTAAACACAATTCATTAAAAAGAAACAGAAAGGGAAATTGTGTGATAACTGCACAATGAGAAGAAGGAGAAGGTACACATTCAAAACATATGGATGATCTTTAAAAAATCTCAGCATCACTTCATAATTATATACTACAAGTTTTAATTAACTAAAGCTCTGAAAATCATAATGCCTTATTAAAATGCAATTAATCCTTTGATTAAAAAACAAAAAGCACAAGTATTTACAACAAAAACACAAGTAGAATAATTACAAATATCATGTACCCATTTCTTTTATTTGGGTGTCACTTATGATGTCTCACATTCCCTTCATTAATTCAAATACACACATTATCTCAAATCCACAGCCGATTGAGTGACAGTGGCCACCAAACACACAGCACTATATCCTATTGATTTCTGCAAATCCTGAACAATGCCATTTGCATGCTTGTTTCTGTAATAATAAAGATATGCCATTCAGAATTAAAGGACTGGCCAGACTAGTGGCAACTAATTGTGTTGTGTGTAATGAGTGCAATTTCAATTTGATATAACCCTCAGCTTTTCTTGCAGCACTCGCTAAGTACTTTCAAGTCTTTGTGGGGAAATAATTGATTTTTTTGTGCTGTGGGCACAAGAAAATTATTATGATCTTTTGAATAATGCCAAAGAAAGGACCATGAATGATTTAAATTGGTATGTGAAGAAGGCTTCACTGTGGATTGCAGTTTGACTGACATCCTGCTAATGTAGTATCTAGATTAGCAATTTTTAAGGAGGCAGCCAATATAAAAACTGGTAAAACAGAAAAACATTGCTAACAGGGATTTTGGTTTTGTTCTCTAGCAAGGGAGAACAATACGGTCATTTCATGCATGTCGGACAGGCACTATACAATTTATTGCATAAATGCCCTTGCTTTTGTCTCTATGCCATGTGAGTTGAAGGGTACATTTCAACTCGTAAGTTTTACATTTTAACGAAATGCGGAGATACAATAGCACAGTGCAAAGTTACCCAGCAGCTGAAGTCGATTGGACACAATAGGTTGCTATGGACATTTGAGGCGTCTATTGTATCATTTTGCTTTACCCTAAGAAAAATTAGGAAGAGCCAGTTTTTTGTAAACGGAAGTTAGCCTTTCCCTTCAATATTACTTCTTTTCCCTTATCAGAAGTTCTTTGTCATGTTATGCTGCAGAAATTTTTCAAGCCATCTCAAATCTGAGACAGCTGGTACTTTGGTTTTAGAGGCTCCTCCTTGGAATTAAATCCATTGATCTTGGATTTGGATTGTTTCCAAATAACCAGGTTTCCAACTGCAGCCTTACCAAAAGCAAACAAGCAAACCCCAACCCCAATAAAAATGCATTTTTGAAGAGAGATATTTGTCATTCAATAAACTGGAATTTATTCAGCATTCTCTTGTTAGGCTGCTAATTAATTAATCAATCCATTATTTTCAATAAAGCTTCCTATACTGTAGCTAAAAACAAACCTAAATTTTAAAAACTCTTATCTTTTTGTTAAAAGGCAAGGGTGTATTGAAAAATGTCCTTCTTAGTTCTCCATTGGCAACATTATTTTTTTAATGAATTAGTAGGCCGCTGCAAATATCTTTTTAAGTCCCTCTCCCCTGGATTTACCATTTACCACTAGCTGTTTAATCCATCAACTGATTATCATTTATGGTCCAATTTTTAGTCTACACCTTCATTCAGTAGTAAATTCTATTTAGACTGATGGAACTATCTTCCTCATGTATGATTCTGGTCCTGAGCACACAGTCCTTTACTGTAACAAAATACCTAATTTTAAAGCAAGTCATTTCTCTGCCCTCAATGAAACACGCACATATTTTCAGAAACATAAGAAGCACCTATAATCAAACATGTAAAGGTAGCTTTCAGTTAAACCTACATGGACATCAATCATTGCAAAACAATCCATCTAAAAATCCAGAGATGGGTTTCCAATTTTTCTCCTTCCCCCTTTTCTCTTAAAAAATAGAGCACATTATTCTTAGGCAACCCTCAAATCAGCAGCAAATAAGCAGGTCTCACTGTTTTCAAATGTAATTCCACCTTAAAATGCATACCTTCCAAATCATATTCTTCAGAGGCGGGAATGTTGTTAATTTAGTTGGTCATAACTAAATAGTTTCTAATCTGGAGCAGGAGTCTGCTGAGAATATTGGACAGTTTAAAGGTTAATCACCATCGCCTGGTTACACAAGTGAGGCAGAACTAATTCCTCCAAAGGCAAATGGCTTGCAGTTTTATCAGCAGTGCAGATTAGAAGTGTTAATATACAGAATAGAATGGATGCTCAAGGGCCAGTTCTCCCTTATCGGCAAACTTTGCAACAGAACTCAGCTACTGCACAACCTCTGCACTTTCTATAATAAGGCCCCCTCGTTTTGCCTCTCGAGCAGAACTATCAAACAATCCTCCCCAAACCACTGCCACCAAAATCAGGGTATTACAGACCACAGCTAATTGGAAGATCACTATAATGAAGTAAAAAGATAAAATACTTTTGGCTGCAGGCCTAAAACGTGGATCAGCCCAACATAGGGAGCTATCTGGCTATGTCACATTCAGAGAGATTTACATAAACAATAAACTCAAACTGATTGCCCTGCAAATACATCTTTGTTTACAGCTAATGCAATCTAAAGCACTGGTTGTAGAAAAAGCAGAAAGGAAGAAGCAGGGAGAGGGAGAGAGGAGAGGAGAGGAGAGGAGAGGAGAGGAGATACATTTGCGTATTCTGAATTACTGAGAGATCCAACAGCCGCTAGCTCAAACATCTTGGAACTCTGGTTATTCTGAAATGTACTCCATGAAGACCCACAATATAGTCATGCTATACAGTGTTTAAATACCGATGTCCTTCAGAATTTGCCATTATTTCCTTTAATACAACTCAATATTGGCTGAGAATGGACTTTTCTCTCCTCAAAACTGTCTGGCACAAAGTAAGAACAGGAAAGTACTGCAAATATCAACCTTCATTTCTCAAATTATAATTTGTTGACAGGAAAGTTTAAAGAATGGTAATACTTTCCAAATGACTGAAGAAAAGGAAGAGAGTATGCACCGAAAATCGTAAATTGAATGCAAAAGGATAAAGTAATCCTATCTGCAAATGTTAATTGCTGTAATTCCCCCCCTCACTTTTTAAAGACCTGATCCTGGGATATTGGCCCCATATTCCAGAAATCTCAGACAAAAGCCAAAGAAGCTTAGATAGGTACGTAACTTGATTTATTAGGCAATATGTATATAATTATAAATGCAATAGGCTAAAAGCTCTTTATTACCTGACTGCCACCTGTTGCCATCTGGAGGCCACACCCAATTGAACCTCCCACAAGCCATGAGCCGGCAACATAGTAATGGCATGGCATAAATAGTCTAACCCACGCTTCCAGAGAAAGAACATCGACAAACAGGTTCGTAGGAAAAATGAAGGGGCAGTTGATTTAGACAAGCTATTGTATTAAGACTTATAGACAGAAGGAATTCTGCAGAAAAAGAAGAATTTTGAGGAGACAAGATGACTGAAAGCAGGAACTGATCACAGCTTTAAAGGGTCTAAGCGCACACACACACACACACACACACACACAGGGTTGTTATATGCTTATATCTTCCCTACTCCCCTCAAAAAAAGGGGAATATTAAAACTGGTGAACATCTAGGACATATATATATACTTTACCAATATTTCTGTCTCTCACGTAATATAAATTAGCTTACTCTGAAATAGTCTGATAATTGTTTACCTCTTAGTTCTGTACACATATAAAGAAGAGAGAAAGCTGAAATAGAACAACTAAAGGGATACCTGTGATAAAAAATGATGCTTAATTTTATAGCTGGTCTATCTGTTCTGTGGACAAGACTGACAATCTGCAAGACTTGTTGAGTTATGAAAGGGCTATCTTTCAAAATAATTTCTGAAACTGAGCATCTTGTGCAGTTCCAAGAGATCCTGCAGAATATATAGTTTTTGTGGTGTATCTCTAGTGAAAGCTAGCATAGAAATTCCAGTCTCCTACAGCTGCAATGAGCTGTGCGGGTCTTTACAGGCAGCATTGGATAATGGAAACTGTTGTGGTTAGGATGTAGAATGATGTCTTACAACAGTGTTTCTCAACCTCAGCAACTTTAAGCTGTGTGGACTTCAACTCCCAGAATTCCCTAGCCAGCATGCCAGTTCACCAGTCCATACAGCTTAAAGTTGCTGAAGTTAACAAACACTGGGTTACAACTTCATGCAAATGAAAAAGTGCTTATGTAAGCCCTAGAAAGGGGGAGAATAAGAAGGAAGCTAAATTAATTTTTGGTTTAGTTGGTACTGACAGTGTGCAAACAAATGCTGATGGAAGCCACATGTTGTGAACTGTTAATATTTTGCAACTGCACAGTGAATTTCTGTAGAGAATTATTAATGATACATGCAACCTTTAGGAATCCATCAATATGGTTAGAAAGAGATAAGTTTTGTGAGGTTAACACTAAGTTTCTTCTCAGAGTCAAGAAGCATAGGAAAGCAGAGAATTCATAGGATAGTATTAACATACAATATTGTGAGCTTCTACACATGTGCCTAGAGTGCATCAACTAACTGAAAGTTGGCAGGTCATTTAATTTCACTAAATAGTTAGCACTGTCATTTACTGGCTGGCTAACCAAATCAGTAAGTTGTAGCCAATGGTATTCATGTACCAGCAGAATAAACGCCACTGGCAAAACGTATTTGGATATTCTGCAGAATGCGGGGAGAAAAAGTGACTGGAAATCTTACTGCAAGAGTATAAGTCCCATTCTCTGATGTAAGATAGAGCCCACAGTTATAACAATCTGTTCTTTCCCCTTGAGCAACAAAGTGCTCCACCACCAGTTATCTGAAATGGAAAATATTTGTGTTTTGTCACTGCCTAGAGGAAGGAGAAGACGACAACACATGGAGAAATGTGTATACCAGCAAATGATTTGCTAAAACATCACCACCTTATACATACTGACTATACTTCTTTATATTTAGCTATGACACTTCATAGTAGTAGTTCTCCTGTATCAAGAGAGAAAATAACACAAGGCCCCTCTCAATGTGGAATGCGGACATTTTTTCTAAATGCCTTTATACCATTAGTATAATAGTATAAAAGAACAAGCATTCAATATTGCTTCACACAATTTTGTACACAAGGCTGTTTTTTTGAAGTAGTCGCTATGCTTGGTTGAAAACAACTGTTGAAGTCCACAAATAAGTGGTGAAATTATATCCAGTTTTTTTATCAATAATTAAGCATGACTATTATTTTGGTTGTGTTTCATGAGACACGTGTCTGAGCCATCTAAAATGTAAATTTTGTCAAACATCTCATCAGGCAGAGTTAGCCCATCAATCAGTTTTTCTTGAATCATGGCAAAGAACCATGGTCATGATGGAACTCCTGATATTTGGGATCTTCCAGTAATAGTGCTATTGTTACTGCAAAGGGTGACACTCCTGCCCTTGAGAAATTATTGGAGAATGTCCGTTTCTGGAAAAATTGGGAGCAATTATCTCCCCTACATTTGGTGAAGACCGTTGAAATATACTGTTGTGTCTTACTGGTTTATTTTAGCAGTACTCTAGGGCCTGGTTACAAGGCATCTCTTGATTTAGAATTCTCTCCTTCCCCTTTAAACACCTATAGTGATTTCTGTGGATTCAGCACTCTCCTCTGGCATCTTGAGTGAGATATAAAATGTTTTCTGCCCTGTGCAAAAAGAAAAAAGCCAAAAGAATGCCCAATTTATTGTTCCTTCTCTGTTTTCCAGTCCTCTCTACGAGCCCTTCAGCTGTCAGCTTTATCCTTCTAGTGATGACTGCTCCCTCTCCAACTACATCTGTACACCAGGGATTGACTAGTGACCTCAACACTGAAAATGAAGCAACATACCCTGGAGCTGGCAAATCAATCAGGTTACACGCCTCCACTTTAAGCCCATTTCCAATTATTTCAGGTGCAGGTTTTAACATGTGCGGCTTGCCCTCCCACTTGGTTCCTTTTCTTCATTAGCATATTAAGACCCCTTCCTCCTCCCGTTTCCCCAAAATCAGGAGCCAGAAGGCATTTTGCAAAGCTGATGATTCTCAATTACACCATCTTATTCATAGCCACAATGTCTTTCTTGCAAGGGTATGACTGGGCAAATGTATAGATGAACAGCTGGTTTTGAGTTACTTCAATTAGTTCTTCAAAGATATAGCAGTAATATGAATTAATAACTAGTCTCACTTTCCCTTGGAGTGCCCAGATGAAAGTTACAGAGATATCACTTTAGTCTACACACTAAAGAATATCCTATATTATCACTCCAGAGATTAATATTCAGGTTGGAAAAAATACCCTCCAACATATCAAGTGACAAAAGAAAAGCAACATAAAGAAACAACTGAGTTTGCTGCCCCCTCTTCTATCCTGGCACCATCTATTTTTATGGATTGGGAGGGCCCTGGGGTGGCTAGAGACTGGATGAAGGGAATACTGAGGATTATGGCTGTCAGATCTGGGCTGCAAAAATCACCTGAAAATAAGACAGCATTAGAGTTTCCTTTACCTCTTTGCTGCCATCTAGGGATCATCCTGATTTTTGGGGGCTCAGATCCACTAGTTGGGCAAAACCTTTTCCCTCCACTTGCGTGGATGGAAGAACAATTTAGTAACTAAGGCAAGGCAACCTTTCAAGCTGCAGAGAAGTGACTGCAGGAGCTTTTCAAGGATCTTTTTGATTCAGCATTTCAAAACTTTGGTGAGGATATCAACATAAGCACAAGAATTAAACTGCAGTGTAAGAGACCTGTAACTATAGGGAAGGATAACAATATGAAAAATGTGAAATTAAAAGTAGTTGGACAAAGTTCAAGTTAACATAATGGGGTATAAGCAAACCCTATTTTTATAGCCTGGAGTCTCATCATCTGGAATCATAAAAGAGGACAAGAAAATATAGTCTTACGCTTCCTCTGACTATCAGTTTCTTTAGCATGGTGTGCTCCACTTTGGCTGTGTTAGTTGAGGCTCTTTTAGATCAGTAGATATACTGAGTGGTAGTGTAGTGGCTGGTGTTGGTTTGGCATCAGGGAAACTCAGCTTCTAGTTCACCCTTAGCTATGCGCTTCGCAGAGTTGTTGTTTTTGTGCGGGAAAAATAGGACAGAGTGCTGTCTATGCCATCTTAAACAACTGTACAAAAGGCAGAATGTAAATCTAATGAACAAATATCATATATACACCCATATCACACACACACCCACACAGGAATTATTGGCACAAGGCAGGTTTTGTGGGTTGCTTGGTTACACAGTGGCAATGAATAACCAAACAGCTGACCTCGTAAATGTATTAGGGATCTTTTGGAAGTAATCTTTTTATTCACCAAGGCCTTTGAAACAACTTGCACTTTAAATAACTGTGTAAGCTGAATTTAGTAAGTCAGCCTTTGGATAGGAAAGACTCAGAATTATAATTTTGTGTTTTAAAACTCTCTCTCTATTTTTTTTGGTAAGATCCTCAGGAAATGTGTGCTGAATGGCCATATTTCTTTATTTATAACATTGATATAGTCCCATTTTAAGTACACCACTCTGGGCAACAAACAAACAAAAAACAAAACAACAACCCACCCATACTTAATATAAAAGAATCCCATGACCAAAATTAAAAAGAAATTCAATAAAGAGAAAAAAAGTGATGTGCATATAATAATTTCACAAAACAAACATGAATATATTGGGCCTGTCCTGGCCTTAATGCCTGGGGGAAAAGCCAGGTTTTATCAGCCTTCCAGAAGGCCAAGAGGACCTCCAAATCTCGGGAGGGAGGCTGTTCCTTGGACAGGCGCCCCGACAGAGACGCATGCCTTCTCAGTCCCACAAGATGACACTGTTTAATAGAGAGGAACTGCAGCATGCCCACTCTGCCAGATTTAGTAGAATGAGCAGAAGCCCTCTTAATATTATTAACCATATTAATACTACTACTATTATCAACAGTAGTACTGTAGTCTAGCAACCAGTAACAATACTAATGTATTTTAGTGGGGAATGAAAATGTTGATGACATTGTATAATGCATTAGGTTGAATACTTGCTCAAATGATGTCACTTTATATTGACAAAGATTATTGATTCATCTGTGACCTTCCATATATGCTGAGACAAGAACTTTGGCAAAAGAACATATATTACTTTGGGAAGCAGGTTTCCTCTCACTGGATTTCTTCAAGCAGTGGATGAAAAGACATTTGTTACAGATACTTTATTTTGGATTCCTGCACTAAGCAGCAGGTTGGACTTGATAGGATAAATAGCCTTTCCAGTTCTATTGTTCTACAGTTTCATCATCCCAGAACATCAGTCACACTTGGTGACATGCAAAAATACAGGTGAGCACCAGATGGCTGGTTTCTTTATCTCATTGTCTCCCTCTACAGGTTCCCTAGAGTTTTGCAGCACTTAACAATATTGTTTGGGGCTCATAGAAGCTGAAATTCAACAACTGAAGAAGCCACAGGAATGATCTATCACAAACACATCACACATGATGGTAGATACAACAGTCACTATGACTCTCTGGGAGGTCCTACTGCAAGTGCCACAAATTGTGGATTGTCATCCTGTAGTCACTCACAGTAGATGGGCTTTTCTTTTGAATTCTCTAGCACCTGATATATAAAGGGTGGCTATTATTACATCGTTAGAAAATTAAGAATGGAATCACTGAAGCACAGTTATTCCCCATCTCCATTTCACCTCCATTCTGCTCCCCAGAACCCAAAAAGAGCTGCTTACCTAATGAGCAGAAGCCAAAACACAGCGCTCTTTCACCAGTATTCCCTACCAACTAGTAGTTAAGAAATACTGTTTTTGATTCAAGAGGCAGGATGCAGCAATCAGACATAGCTATTCATAGCTCTGTCCCCCATGAATTTGCTTCATTGTTATAATATAGTTTTATTATTATTTAGAGGGATTATCTGGAGAAATACTTCTCCTGTATGAAGAAATGAAAAGCAATGAAGCTACAAATGAAAGGAATGCCTCCTCCCCAACCACTAGATCTGTACCATTCCTGCACGGCACCAAAGGCCCCATCTAGTCCCTCTCCTTTCGGCCAGGTATCTGTGACCAGCCTCTTACTCCTCATGACAGGATTGCAGTCTTAAGGATTTTGGGAGGGATGGTCCTTTGTCACAAAAGTAGCAAAAAGTCCTTTGGCACCTTAAAGACAAACAAATGTCACATTACGTAGGAAAGGCAGCTTCATTGTTAAAAAGTTAACAAGAAGCAAAATAAACAATGTGGCAATATAGCAGAACTCAGCCTGTGGCATTTAACTGGGCGATTGCTAGCAGCTGGAAAAACTAAGGTACTCAGATTAGCAGCAGCAGCAGCAGCAATTACAGTTGTTCTAAAGAAGCAGCCTTTACAACTGCTTCCATTCTTTGAAACTTTCTTTCCTAAGAAGATCACCCCAACCCTTGCCTGAACACATTTCAGAAACAGTAGGGGATCTTTTTTATTCAGACAAACCATTGATGGAGAGCAAATAGGAGAGCTGCTTTCGCTTTACTGGATAGTGCTGTATTTAATAACTGGGAAGTTCTTGATGCCAATTTCACCCACCCCATAACCTCTCTATCTATACCAATACTGCTGACTCATAACTCTCAGCAATCTTCACCACTGGCTGCATTTAGTGAAGTGCTGGGAGATGGAGTTCAGCACCATCTGGAGAGCTTCAAGTTCCCCATGATTGAGTTAGTATTTTCATTATTTCGTAGCCTGTTTCTGGAAGCGATGAACAATAACGTAAGAACTTCTCAACCTCATCCTTCCAACACTGTCAGCAACATGGGAATAATAGCATCAACCCACCTACTAGGGTTATTTGAAGGAAAACAGAATTGCACTATATGGACTGCTTTGAACATACAAAAAAACCTGTTAGATAATAATAATGATGATGCTGGAGGTGGTGAAGGTGGCATCTTACCTGTTCTTTGAACAGAATGTGTTTTCAAACAGAGATATTAATTGAATAACGTTTTTGGACAGTTCAGTTATCTCTCTTTCTTTCCTTGCAGAACACTTGAAGTGCATTCAGTAGCACTTCAGCCTATCTTTAGATAACTTTAGGAGTTAGCCTTAGATGATGAATCAAGTAATACTAGAGAAGATTTATTTATGTGTGTAATAGGACAGAGTGTCTCTTTTAAGAAGTTTTTTTCTCTCTGTATTTTTATATATATTTTAATTTAAATAATTTAAATATTTTTAATCCATTAGTCTAAGGAAATATAGCCTCAATGACCAGCCCTATGTTGCTTTTACTGCCTGGGCAAGGCATTTAAATACATTAAAAAATAAATTATTCTCACAGCAGTTCAATGTGTTGAATAGACTTTAGGTTCATGATCTGCTAAATTAATTCAGGAATGCTTGCTCATAATTTACCTTGCTAACTATGGACTGTTTCTAATTATTGTTCCTCTGCTGTACAGGTTGGGAGGATATTTTAGCCTACTGTGTAATTCTCTACTTGCATTTCTCTAAATCTGCTCCTCAGATCCTTCAGGAAAAAGTAGGATGTGGCATAAGAGAGCAAATAACAGAAAAACACATCATAACATAAGAGCAGGTCCTGCTAGATCCTGCCAGGGCCTATCTTAATCCACCACTTTGTTTCTCACAATGGTCAACAGGATGATTCCAGGTACTCACAAGCAGTAGATGGAGGCATAATCTCCCTCCCACTACTATTCTCCTACACTGGCGTTGGGCGGCATGCTGCCCCCAGCCTGGAAATAATATTGAGTTTTGAAGAGTAGCAGCTCTCAACAGACCTGTCTTCCAAAGATTTATTCAGTCCTTTTTTAAAGCTAAGTTAGTGGTCATCTCCATACTTTGTGGTAGTGAATATATTATTACAATCACCAACCATAAAAGCATAAAGTTACATAACAAAATATATAGAACTCTTTTTTTTAAAAAGCAATCCATAAAAGGACAAGCCCTCTTATCCCATGGCCATTAAGTTTAGTGAAGAGTCTTTGATGAGTAATGTTTTCATCCATCCTTTCTCAAAGGCTTTTAGAAAATCCAAGTATACAGTATTCACAGGGTCACCTCCATCTACACACCTGTGTTCCCACTCTAAATAACTCTAAGGCAGGAGGATTTATCTCTGTGGAATTCATGTTGATTTTCCTTCAGCAACGCTTGTTCATCTATGTGCCCCCCCTTTTTTTCTTTGATTATCATTTCTACCAATTTGCTGGAAGAGACATTAAGCTGACCAGCCAATAACTGATTGGATCTCTCCAGGTCTCTTTTTAAAAATTGGTGTCACATTGTCTACTTTCTTGGGAACTGAACCCAATTTTACATATTTTTGCTAGGTAATTAGCAATTTCATATCTGAATTTTTAAAGAACTCTCAGGTAGATGCCATCAGGATCCAAGGCTTTATTATAATATAGTTTTTCAAAATTTACCAAAATAGCTTTCTACCTCAAGATTTGTTTTCTCACAGTTTACTGAGAGAAATTGAAGCAAAGTGACATCAAATGCATACTGCTCAATAAATTGATAAAATCTGACTTTGGTTCTTTGATATTTCCTTGGTGGCTATTTCTACTGTTTATTTCAAATATTTATAGGATGTGACTTAGAGTATCTTCTGAGAGTTAAATTGAATAACAATTACTGACATTGTTAGGAAACTCTATGCTGTTATCTTTTCTCTGTGCAAAGCTCTCTTTTTTGGCCAATTAGTCTTTGATTGGGGGTGGGGGGATTAGATATATTGACAGAGCAATCCTATATGTGCCTAGTTAGAAGTGATACAGGATTCTAGGTTTCTGAAACTCAAACTTGATTCTATTTGGGGTAGATCATCTTGAAAATAATGGGTCTTCAAGAAATCCTGATTAACATAAGTCCTTTTGCTATCAATGGATCTACTCTATGTAGAACAAATTTGGGGTTCAGTCTTGTTGCCACATTCTTCCAATTAGTTCATGGGGGAAACCAGATTCCTTTCACACAGTTTTTATGTAAGGATATTGCATTCAATATACATATTGCATATAGCAGTATATCTTCCAAACATTTCATTTCTATTAATTTTGGTAACTATGATCTCCTTGAATGAAGGGTATTTCTCTATCCATGCACCACACAGACAGGTGATCACAGCTGATTTAAGCACAGTCCACTGCTTCTCATGAGGAACTCTGAATGGGGGGCTAGTTTTGTTCTCCCCCACTTCCTTTTTTGGAGACTTATGTTTTGCAACATGCTGTGATTTCTGGCCTATTGATTAATGGGTCTTTCAGCAAAACGCAACCTTAATCTTTCCTTAATTGCCTTAATGGTTGTACAGGCTCTCTTTTATTCTCTCTTCCAACAATGTTGTTGCAAATGCTTTTGTGTCTTAACTTGGTGCCCAAACTAAGGACTTAGAGGGGACTGACTGTGTTCTATTTCTGTTCTTCTTTTCTGTGTGTGGGTGTGTGAGTATGTATGTGTCTTTAAATATACTGTTCCGAATATCTTTTCATTTCTTTAACTAATGACTGGCTCTTTGCTCAACAGCAAATTGTCAGAACTCATATAAATAAGCCAACATTTAACACAGCAAACAGGATGTCACAAAGGAAGGACTTGTTTCTGACTGCTTCCAGTGGTAGACTCAAAATTCAGAGATCATGCAAGATAACTCAGTAAGCATATGTTATATATAGGTATTTTGTCAAACATGAAAAATGTCAAGTACATTCTGAGAATTTCAGTTATGGCTATAATCATTCTGTTCCTAAAAACTGAGATAATCTATGCATGTAAGACCAAGCCCAGAAATAAATGCCATAAGCTGTAAATAAATCTTATTAATTTCCCCCCATCCAAGACTCTTGACTTTAGCAGGTACATACATGGGCATCTACAAAGAAGTCCCCCCCCCCCCCCCCCATTACCATCTCTCCCTCAACAACAACAGGAACCAGCTCTGGAAAAATGAGAACCACTATAATCACTATGCTCTGGAAAAATGAGAACCACTATAACTACTATGTCCCCCCACTCCTACTCCCTGAAACCTGCCCAGAAGGATACCATGATCCACTGAGGATATCAAAAACCACTGCGAGATCAAGGAGAGCCAGCCTCTTCCTGGTTCTGCCAAAGGCCATCAAGAAATGCAACCAATGCTGTCTGTGAATTAAATCCCAGACTGAAAGCTAACTGACAAAGGTCTAGATAATCTGCTTCCTCCAGGAACTTCTATAACTACAGCCCAACCACCTTCTCAATTGCCTTCCCTAAAAAGGGAAAGCTGCAGACTGGATGAAAATTGTGCTGGATGATAGGGTCCAGGGATGGCCTCTTGAAGAGTGAGCATGCCACTGTCTCCTTCAAGGCCAGCAGAGCCACATTATTTTTCAAAGAGGACAACACCACAGTATGGGCCCAACCACATAGCATCCCCCAAGCATCCTTCACAAGGCAGGAAGGACCAGAATCTTACAAGCAGGTAGCCAGGTTTACAGTACAGAGGATCCTGCCTTCTTCTTCAGAAGTTATATGAACAAATTCATCCTGGATCACCAAGTATGACCGTGCCTCAGGCCTCTTGACTGGACCAGCCCAATCAGAGCCCAACTGTAAGTGAACATATGTATAGAAATAATAATGTAATATAGAAATAATATCAAAATAATAGAAATATAGAAATAATCACTATGTTTTTAATTTTTATTTAAAGTAAATAATACTTTAAATAGAAATACAATGCATTTAATCGTAATAGTGAGATAATTACCGGGGAACCATATATTATTCATTCATTAGATTTATATCCCACCTTTCTACTCAGAAAGAGCATTGAAGACAATAATGTTTTAACTCTAAAAATGAAGTAAAAATACAGAAAAAAAATTAAGGAGGATGAAAATATAAATATTCATGCATTTGTAGGTGCTCGATCTGCTGTCCAGGAACCAACTGTTGCTTAGGGTCATACTTTCTCTTCCAATTTATCTTTAAATCAGATTTGGACTGGAGAGGTACATGGCAGTGTTACAAGTGGGTATATTAAGGGTTATTACTCTGCTCCAGTAATAGAGGAGATCTACATCTCAAATTACAACATATGCGATCCAGCATAGGATATTCCCATCTGATTTAAGAGGACCTTCAGTCTTCTTTCTGAGTAGTACACCAAGGAACCATCTTGTGGCGGCTCCCCATAGTTAAAGATACCAGTGCTAGATAAAGATCTGCCAGATGGCAGCTCCTTATAAAATCACATAGAGTGACTACCATCATGGGTCATCTCCATAATCCAGCCATATGGCAAAATATTTTTTCCTAGCATTCCTGGATCTACCTGGAAAATGTGGAGGTCTTATTCAAATATAATCTATATTTGATAGATTCAAAGAATATTCTATTTGATTGCATCATACCCCAGGAAAAAATAAAAAACCAAAGGTAGGAATTGACAAAGAGTTTTTTAAGACCCCTCACAGCTATCAGTCCACCTTTTCCAAAAAGAAGAGCCAGGGAATGTTCCTGGTTCAGAACTCAGCAGAACAAAGGACTGAAGTGAAATCTGGGGTGAAAGCCAACTTTACACATGGAAAATACCATGTTCCATGCTGAATGAATGAATGAATGAATGGATGAATGGATGAATGGATGAATGGATGAATGAATGAATAGGCAAGGGAAGGGTCTGCCTGACATACTGGAGTGTTGCTGCCTGTCTGAACTACACTGAACTAGATGGACAACTGGTCTTTTTTAGCAACTTCCTATGTGCTTGAGGTAGCTGCAGAGGCTGATATTTGATTTGACCCAGAAGAGCAAAGGTTAATCTTTGTTCTACACTTGATGCAGTGATTTCATTTGAAATTATTTCTGACATAGGCCCTCATCATGTGCTTAAAAAGCATATAGGATTTATATGCAAGAAAAGGGATCCTGAAAAAGCACGCTAACTCCATTACCCTCCATTTCCTCCCATATAAAATAAACAATGGGGTGGGGGAGGAGGAGGGATATGTTTCTTATCTATCAGGTTCTAAATCACATGGAAATCTTCCAAGGAAAAAGGATAAAGGAAGGAGATAGAGGATAGAGATTCTTTATTACCCAAACTGTCTCCCTGTACTAAGTTTTAGAAAGGGCCACTTCATAAAGTGTGTTAGCGTAAGAGAAGTTTCCATCCCTGAAGTGTTAAAGCAGCTGTGTCTTTTGGAAGCACTGTGTGGCTGCATCACAGCTGTGTCATGCACAGCTGCTTCTCTCTGCTGATGAACCCTAGTGGGAGTGTTGTCTGTGCCTGCACATGCATACACAGATAACCGTGAACAGCCTTGGAACCAGCCGTGTGAGCATTCCAGAGCATTCCAGCTGTTTTAATACTTCAAAGAGTGGAGGATCACTCACACTTTGCAAAACTTCCCTATCACATGCATGCAATAACTTAAAGGCACGTAACAACCATTTTTACCCTGTAAATGCCTAATAGTAGTGCTAACTGACACCTGTATTTGTCATGTGAAGCAATAAATCTGTCTTGTTTGAGAACTGAATCTGATGCATGTGCCAACATGGACTAAATTTCAAAATTTTTAATAACTATCTTAGACTGTAAGGAATCATGGAGACATGATATGGGAGAAGTACACTAAAAAGAGCTAGATGAGATAAAGGAGATATGATATGCATATGTTCAATTAACATTTAGTTTGTAAACTTTTTCTTTCAAGAGGGTAATTTTGAAGAAATGTATCATTAGGATGATCACACATCAACATTTCTGCTAAATCTGGAGAAAACTGATATTTCTACAAACTATCTGATCATAGCATTTTATCTTTTATGTATCCAAAAACTGTAGCATATTTAGCATGCATTTTAGGATTACCATAAATTATTGAGATTTTTATATAATCTCACCTCTAAAATGTTGGTGTGGCTATGTATTCTGGCAAACCTACACAATTTGTCTTTTACCACATTAATACAACTTATGGTCACAACTTAATCTACCATGTTTCTTCCATTACTTATCAACATCCAATCTCATCTACTATGGGATAAAACAAAAATCCTTATGGTTCCAATAAATAGAAAGGGAAGCAGCTTGAAAGAGATGCCATATTGCAGCCTTCAAAATTATGAGAATATTTGGGAAAAGGCGAGACATGAGTTACAATTTAGGAAGCCTGGTTTTTGTACATTCAGAATGGACTTAGATGCCGTAACATAGAACTTAACCAATAGTGACCCATCATGGGCTTAATAAACTTACATCTTGACTGACAGCTTCTAGAACTGTGGGCAGTCCCAAACATCTGGTAAACCACAAATCTTGCCTGATGAATTGCATTTGTGACAGGTTCTACAGAGTTCTCACTCTCTTCTAGCTTAGTTCCTGTCAGTTCTCCATGAAATAACCTCACCTGTGTGTTCTTCCTTCCACACATTGATTGGTGACTGGGGACAAGGGAAGGGAAGTAGACAACACGAGGGCATCACAGGTGATGTTGACATAGCACCTTTTTGAGCAATGTCTCCACGATAAACATAATACATAGTTCTAACCTGTGTCATCCTTCAAAGCTACAAATGTAGCCAGGTAATTTTAGACTCTGGCTGTAATACCCTTATACAGGACTTTATTCAGGTGGTAGCGTATATTGTTTATGAAAGCACCAGAATAAAGTGATAATTGAGAATTGTTCTAATCCAATACCTGCTGCTCTTTGGCTGGTCCCAGAGGGGCTGAGGTCTGCAGCCCATGAACCAGAGATCCAGCCCTGGCTGCAGGGGGGTCCATGGAGGGGACGGGGACAAAATTTGCAAGATGGTGGATGCGGCATCACAGCCGTGCCCCTTTGGCACGTGTGTGATTTTCACACACACCCCACCCCCACGCCCATGCCTGGATGTGCTACTGTTTACAACTGCAAAGCTTTCTGACAGAAGAAAGCATGTTGCAACTTGTTAGCTCAAAACAAAATGTATCTTTTGAAGTTAGTATGTTGAAATGTTTTAAGTGGGTCATGACATCAAACCACCTAGAAGTGGCAATTGGCACGCTCATTAGAAATCCTTTATTGACTTATGATAAAGCAAATACATCTATTTTCCTTTGTCAGGTGAAGAATGTAAATCAGTATGCAGTGCATATGTATTTGATGGATCCACTCAGAGCCTTTGAATCAGAGAATGAAAATAGTACATACTAAGATTATTTACTCTTAGCCATACTTTTAAAATAAGAAACAAATCCAGGCATCTGGTTAAAAATACTGCAAAAATAAATGTCTTGAATATTTGTTTTGCTGTTCACAATATGTATGTTAACCTTATTGTCCAAGTAAGTTTACTAATCATGCAATTAAGGAAAAGAAGCATATCTTGAAATATTGAAATTGTGTTATATTTCTGCTATTAAAATACATATACAGTAATGACTTTTAGATTAAGCTGACTGGATATGCTTAATACTGAGGTTAAATTGATAATCCTTTGAATATGAGCAGAAGAAATCTGAAGCAACTGACAGCAGCCAAAAAATGCAGCAAAGTAGAATTTTCTAGGAACATTTTTCCATGTTATTTGCCTGGAAATTGGAAATGTAGTTTAGTTTAATATGGTGCATTTTCTGCTTGTTCATCAGATTTGTGGATCATCTCTTTAATGAAAGTATTTCCCAATGATGTTTTATATTTAAGAAAGTAATTACAGTACACAGCAGTGTTTGGAAAAGTTTTCACAGTTATTCAGCAATATCATTAAAATCAAAATGTAGTGCATACATGCATAGTAACATTTTAAAATATACTATAGATAGCAAAGATTCCCCCCCCCCCCCAAAAAAAAGCCACTGATAAAAGCTACAGTTATGGACTCAATTGTTTGTGAATAAACTCTATTGAACCATGTGATTTTTCCCCCCTTCCAGTTAAACATGCATAAAGAAGTGGGTAGATTTGATATATTCCCCGAGAGCAACAGAATACTGAAAAATGCTTCAAACTGCGTCCTTCCCAATGATTGTAAATAAAAATATATTGCTTTTGTCAAAAGGTATCATTATAATGACAAGACAGAAAAATAATTATGCCTCTTTTAAAAAGCCTATTAAAACAGCTAAAGTTAAGAATAATTAAAATGTTACAGCTTCAAACAATTTGATTAATTGTCAGTATTTCTGAAACTATATATTGATTGTGATCCTAAAACTCCAGTTGATACCTGTAGGATTTTACAACTATGTGTATTTTCTCAATATTGGAATATTTCCCAAATAAAATGCATAGATATTTCTAAAATTACTTGTAAGATTCCCTTCATGTGTAATTATTGTCCTCTTAACTGCAAATATATGCACACGTTGCAAGTCACTCTTTTTTGTATGTTGAGAGAGATTAATTAAAATATAGGTGAGCTTACAGTGTCTAGTTTACTTTTAGAATTAAGGCTGCAACTCCATCCACACTTATTTGGAAGGAAGCCCCATTTACTTTGGTAAGACTACTTTTGAATTGCCATGAGAAGAACTGCACTGTGTCAGAGGAGAAACATTCTATATCTATGTTTTAGTTTGTACAGTGTCAAACATTGAAACGATCCGCACCATTTAATATCTTAGAAAATATATTTTCTTATGTTTGTGTATATATGAAAACTGAATACAATTCTACTCAGATAATCACTTCAAAATGACTTTTACCTGAATATAGTTTGTATGAATTGATTTTTATTTGATACCATAATTTTTCTCCTTGTAAGAAGCTTTTGCTACAAGTGACACATAAGTTGTATTACAGTTGTTTCACTTTTCTGCAAAGTTTTAATTTTCTTAAGCAGCATCTCAAATATTAACATGACCCTAATATTTAATTATTTTTGAAACGATGTATTTCCTGTTTTCATGTAAATAAAAACGGAAATAAGTTGGAATTAGCACCTTGCCTGTCATTTCACACAATAACTTAGTAAGGCAATCTCTTCTTTCTGAAGAATTTTGTATTCTGTAATCACAGTTCCTTTAGTAAACATTTGAAAATCTTCTCCCTGAGTGAAGCTTCTTCTAAAAAAGGGTAAATAAGAGTAGTATAATGGATTTTCTTGTACTTATCATGCAAATTTTCATTATTGTTACTTTAGTTTTTGATGGCATTTGGTTTACTATTTGTTTGAATGCAGTTGAATGTATTTTTCCATAAAAATTAAAAAGTACAAATCCAGACTTTCCACAATAATTGATATTTAGCTATTAAAGCTTTTTGCAAGTATTAAAATAAGAATAATTCAGTTTAACCATAATACATTAACGAAGATACTGTTCATATGGTGAATGTGAAAGGCTAATAACTCATGAAAGAAACAAACTTTTACAAGCAAATTTTCAAAGAAGCCAAATGATCACTGGAGAACTTTTCCTAAGTAGAGTGAAAAACTGCATAAAGCATGGAACATTTAAAATAATTTCACCTGAAAATGCTAAATTGGTTTTAAACAGATATCTGCTTTGATTTAGCTGCACCGTTTCCCAGATTTCTTTATGCAGTAAAACAGAATCCATTATTCCCACAGGAAAAAGAGAGCGTTGAGCCTACCTTTGAAAAATCTGACTGGTAGGGTTACAAGTCACTGCAGCAGTTTCCTTTTGCAAAGACATCAACTCCGTTTCTTGTTTGTTGCGAAAACCATTTTGAGGGATGGGGGGGAAGAATCATTTTGTGTCTAAACAAAAAACTCTTTGATACAGCAGATTTTTCCTGCGAGTTGGCAAATCTCTTGTTCACCACATCCTGAATCCACCTTTTCTCCTAAGGCATCTGGTTTAAGAGAAATGAATGGGGCGGGGGGGGAGCAAGAGAGAGATCAACTGGCAGTCAAAGTCAATGGGCATTTTGTGACTGATGTCTACCGAGCAGAATTAGACCCCAATCCAGAGAAATATTTTAAAATTCTGCCCATGAGACAATGAAAGACAATGAAATGTTTATTCAAAAACAGGTGTGGCTCCAAAATACAGACACAGAATGCTGGAATAAGAGCGCCCTGCAGTTAAATGAAAGAGAGAATTCTGTCTTTCCAGGTTTATCACATACAGTACATTAAAGACCGGAGAAGAGAGTAGCACATTACATGGACAGAAATATTCTAAGTCTGCTAAATTACTGTTTAAAGCAGGGATTCTTAACGTGGGTGCATGGACCTCTTGGGGGCCTGTGGATAGATTTTGGGGGGGGTGAACTTGGATGGGAAAAAATTACATTTTCACTACCCTCTAACTGAAATTTTAGCTCTTCATTCAGTAATGTATGTAGGCAATGAAGTAATTTATGGCCTCTAGATTCCAAAAATGTTTAACTTCAATAAATCTCACTACCTAAAATTACTATAATGTAAAAAAGGGTATTGTCTTGTTATTGATTTAATGGATGAATAAAGAAGCACATATATGACTATATTATATATTGGTTTTCTTAATATTTTGATAACTCTATTTCAGCATACAGTAATTGGTTTCTTTTGTAATACAATCCATATCTATGTATTTTATTTTATGCCTTTAAATACATTTTTCTGAGGTCTGTAGGTTTCACCAAACTCTCAAAAGGGTCCCTGGCACAAAAAAGTTAAGAACCCCTGATTGAAATGCAGCCATTTCATTCTATCAAAAGTAACACAGTGCTGCAAAATTGGTCCAATCGTGGATCAGCCTCGAGCTGCATTATTTTCTGAGATTCCCAAATTGGTCAAGTGTTTAAAAAGGGGCTTCTGCCAAATAAAAGTGCTGAAAAAATTGCATGGGCCTTCTGCAACTTTGGATTTTGAGGACAGAGTGACGGGATTTGTGGTCTGGTACACATGGAAGGCACCAAGTTACTGAACTAACTACAGCCATGCGAAAGAAAACCCCCCTTTCAGTTCTGCATCCATGATGTAATACAAATTATTCCAAAATGAAAGAAAGACCTGCACTGGAAAACCCTTCAGTTTTACTGTGAATGTCTCATTTCCTTTATAAACTAACATTAAATCTTAAAAGAATCTTATTAAACATCACAGTGATCTGTAATCTCATTATCAAATACAAGTCTGTGTTCAATACCACCATCCTTTCCATTCAGATGGAAATGTAAGAGAGTTTAGTGGGACTTGCTTTATATTCAAATTTACATTCTAGTCCTTGCATATGGATTAGCTTGGATGCATATTTTACCACTTGCACCCATGTTTGGACCACATAGGTGTGGTAAACAGCACAGTATAATTTGTCTGCTATGGGATATGAGTGCTTTTCTTTCTGTACATTTTATTAACTTTATAATAAAATGACACATGCAACAAGCATTATGGAGAATAGAACCATCGAACAATCTTCCCATTTATCAAACTACAATGTTCTGATGTCAAAGCTCACAGGGAATAAATGTTAATAATTGCAGTTCAGTTACACTAAGAATTATGGCTTACCAAAATATCTTTTAATGTGAGGCAAGGTAGAAAAGGAACATATTATGGTGTCACAGTCAAAACATGTGGTGAAAAGTTGCACACATGCACACGTGTCTATTTTCTGTCTTGAGTGGCATCTATTTATTATTTATTAAGTTCAGTGTATATGGTACTTTGCAGTGTTTCCTAAGGATACGAGAAGTGCAAGAAAAAGATCTTACTAACCAAGAATTTGCCAACTAAGAACAACAACAGAAGGTAAAATGGAAGAGAAAACAGTAGGAAGAGATGAACTGGAGACTGAACAAACACAGATACAAACACATTTCTTTCGCTTTGAAAAAAAATGGACACATTTGCTTTAACAAAGACTGTTCTCCAGGGGGAGTTGTGAAATGGTTGTTGTTACAGGTGTGGCTATAGGGAGAGGGTCTGTCTCCCATACAGGGAGACATTCTCTCCCTATAGCTACACCTGTATTGAAAACAATGCTGGTACAATTCCTTTATCTTAATGAACTTAATCTTTAATTTCACAGTTTGGCCCTTGTGCTGGGCCTCCTCCACAAAAGGTCTGAACTGTTTTAGTCCATAAGAGCCACCCTTTCCTCCAACAGCTGTGGAAACTTTAAACCATGACAAGGATTTTTGCCCCTTGTGAAACTGTCAAAAGCAATAAATATTTTTCTTTTTTTCCCCATCATTAGACACTCTTCAGAATGCCTCCCTATTGTCCACTGTAATTCCCAGAGCTCACTGGGCAGAAGCGTTATTGTCCAAAATGAATCTTGAAGTGTGAACAATATGGGGGGTGGGGGTGGGGGTAAAGAGAAGGAGCTACACTTCCCCCCCCCTTGCCTTTCTTTTTCTCTCTTTCTCTTGTTTTTTGTAGGGGTTTGGGGGGTTTTGTTTTGTTTTTAGAGGGTGTAACCGTTAGGAATGTGGCGCTTCTCCATAGACAGCTTTGCCAAAAGAGCACTTGTGTTTTTTAACACTGGCCTTTCAGGAGGACGCTCAAGTTAAAGCATTGTGCACACCACTGTAAATAGATGCACTCACTAGAATAGAGCGTCTTCACTCCTAATTAGGGAAGCAACTCTAGAAAGACAGAATGTCACTTGCAAGACTGGACTCTTTGTTAGGTTTGTGTGCGTTCCCCACTATGTGAGGTAATTGGAGTTGTACCTTTTAGAAAGCTGCTAATTTCGCATAGGAAGTGCTAACAAGACCTTTGTGTGGCATGTTTTCCTTCTTCCTTTTTAAGGAAGTTACAGACTTGAGTACCAAGGATGGCTGGGCTATGGCCTAGAGAAGGAAGCTGCAGTAATGAACCACTTCAGTGTGCAGTTAGGAAAAAAAGGCCTAATTTCAGGCCTGAGAATAGTAGGCTTAACAAAAGGTTCTGTTTAAGCTTATTATGTGGGACATTCTTATGGTCTATACAGCTTTCCTTGCAATGACCCTCTTAAAATAAGTGCATCAAGTCTGAGCAAATAGAAACATGCAACTTTCCAGGTTTAGGGTATAGTTTTCTTTATAAAACCATTTATATAATGTACGCTGCAATTAGCATGGAACGGAGCAACAAGATCCAGCTAAGAATTTTTTTTTAACAAAAGGCACAAAATTAGTGGAATTAAGCAACAATTAAAGAGTAGCTGCAGATCAGTAGCTGGAATGGACTTTTAAAGTAAAATCTACTCACTATGAATCTTATCTGATTTCTAAATTTTGCTAATGTTAAATTATAGGGCTAGAACAGATGTTGGTTTTAAATAAACAAGCAAACAGGCAAAACTTCTCCACAATCCTATTACACTTTTAATGCACATCATCAGTGCAAAACAATTAAATGTAATGAAATAAACGGTTACTTTCGAAGTCGAAAAAAAAAAAATCTTGCCAAAGCTTATTCTGGACTTGGAATGGAGAAGTGATAAACATAAATCTGAAAAGGATGAGAAAGTGACCTTTAGAGATTGGAGATAAAATTAAGTCTTCTACCAAGGGGGGAAAAAAGAAAAACGCCGCTTGTAATAGCTTTTAATGCTTTCTTCTACACACTATCTAATAATAAGGGCAAGGTTAGAGTAAACAATGAAGAGTAGGTTTGCACATATTGTGCTTGTTTGCATTCTCCATATGAATTTTCTAAAACCCTTTAAGAGAATAGATACATAAACCTGTGACCTTCAGATGAGCTTCTTGATATTGTCAATACTTTTGAATAAAAGAGAGGTCACAAAATTGAGCCATTTTTGCATTGTAATGAATTCCATTCTGTTGGCTAAACAAAGCTAAATTTTAAAACAGAGATCTGACATCTGTCTGGCTCAAGATGCTTTCCCATTCTTCAAAAAGGGAAGAGTGGCAAAATTAAGTAGTTAACGTAGAGCCAAAATGATTACCTCTATCCCCCCCCCCCAAAAAAAATCTACCAAACACATACGGAGGACTGCTTGGTCCATTTCAGAGAGATTGTTGGTATTTTCCAGAGAAGAATAACAAGAAGAAAATGTTCCATTTTATGACTTTTTAAAAAAAACGCACAAACAATGGCTCTGTAATACAAAGGCGAGGCCAATGCTACCATTATGGCTCTCTTATTAACAAGGGCTCCAAGGGCCTCTAAAAGTTACTCCTATTTCCGCTGGGGCTTTGTCCATTCGTTGTCCTCTCTCAAAAGCTCCCTTTGGTATTGTTGCAAGAAAAAAAAAGTCTGTACCCACTTTTATTTCCTCCATCCCACCCACCCCCTCCTTCTAATTCATACTCTACATGGTGAGGTTTTGCTATTCAGGAATTGATTGGACAAGAGCAGTGAGAATGGCCAAGTGATTATCTCCCAGCAGGGGCCAGGACTGTGGGTATAAACCTGGGGCTGGGGCTGGGGCTCCAGTTCGCTCTGGCATTCAAGGAGGCTTCCTCCGAGCCCCTCTCGGGTTCCTGATTGCTCACGCATCTTTTGTTGCAGGTAGTGCATTCCTTCATACCAGGAAACTGATTCCTTATAATTAGCTTGCCCAGTAGTGTGCACTCTCTTAGAAAGTCAAAGGTCTGGAAGCAATCTCTGTGATTTGAACTGGGATAACACAAAATCCTCCCTCTTTGACATGCTGTTTTAAAATCTGATTTGGGAAGGAAAAGGGACCCTCCAGGCTTCTTAGAGGGACCTCTCAAAGGTATCATTGTATGAATTCTTAGCCATTCCGTACAACCATTCTACCCAGGCTGATAATAAATTTTTCTTTATCTCTTTGTTACGATTATTAACTATTTGAGCAATATGATAGAACTTTATAAACTCCACTCTGGGCCTATATATATATATATATATATATATATATATTTTAGGTAAGGTGTCCCTTTCTTTTCTTAGGGCTGCTGAAGTCCTCTTTGCCTTCAGGAAGGGGAGAAGTGAGGACCTCCGGGGTAGGGAGCTGGTACTACCAGTTCCTGAAGGAATATAAGAAAAGCCCTGCTGATAATCCAAAAGGCCCATTTAGTCCAGTTTCCTCTTTCCCAGACTGCCTAACACGGGGCCTACAGGAAACCTACCAACAGGACAGAAGGAATTGGCTTCCTCCTATTTCTGCTCCACAGCAATTAAAATGGAGAGACATGCTCTCTCTAATCCTAGAGACAATACATAGCCAATTACAGCCTTAGCCTCCCCACGTTTGTCTACCCTCCTTTGAAAGCTGGCCAGGTTGGTGACCATCAGTGCCTGAGAGGGCTCCCTCACTTACCTGGAAGGAGAGAGATGTGAGGGAGCCCAGCCAAAGAAATTTGTGTCATCCACTTCACAAAGAGCTTTCAATATGCCAGTTGTTGATTGTTGGTGTTCTTTAGGGGAGGCTAGCATTTCTCAGACTTAATTTCTGTACCTAATAATCAAGATCTGCAGTGACCTGCAGCCATCTAAATCCATTGTAGTTAAAATTCCAGTGCTGAGTGGGAATTCTGAGAACTGGTCCCAATACATATGGAAGGTACCAGACTGGGGAGGCTATGCTTGTCCTCCAAAATGTGATTGGATCTCTCTGCTATTTAAGAATGTACGGGACATTTCCCCATCTTACATTACCTTAAACATTTTTATTATATATATAATTTTAACCTCATGGACATTGAATTTGACACTTGAAACAATAGTTTCAAGGACAGATTTCAGTGTGAAACAAAGGCGCTATAATTCATCAAGAGTTTCATCTGCATTTTCTGTGTTTTGATTTTTAACATCTAAACATATTAATTAGCTCATCAATGCATGAATGTCTATGTCATATCAAACACACCCACAACATTTCTGAATGGCCACTGTCAAGAATATAATTACCAATGTCTGCAACTTCTAGTAATTCTGTAACTAAACAGTAGTTTCAATTCCTTCAGTTCTCATGGTTTAAAATTTGGAATTTTGCTCTCCCCAACAAAGGGATATAGTTGCAATATTCATATTCTAGGACTATAAAGTGTTTCAGATTTGAAGGCAAAAAAACGTTTCCGAGAGCAAGGGAACATTCATATAGCACTTAACTTTAGCTCCCTAAAGTAGCCGTGTCTTTTTCTGGGATTGTGAGTCTGCTCTCTGCAGCTACAAGGTAATCCCAGAAAAGATTAGGGAGATGTAGACAGGTGGTATGTCTGTGCCTAAAGACACCACAAAGCCCCCTTTTGCCTTCAAGTCTGAAGTGCTGCGTATCACTAATACATTCCTATCTGTAGCTAATGTTCAGTGCAGCTAATGAAATGGATTCAGTCCACACAAATGATTAATTTGTTTTTAAAATGCCACAAGAGGGTTTTTTCCTAATAAGCTTTGGGGAAAGATTTTTGGATGATGTCTTTCTTTATGTGTTTGCACATATTAGAATTGCCATTCTTCAGATCTTTTCCTCTCTGAGTGGAACTTGAAGACGTTTTGATCTTGGTATATGCATTTGCCCTGAACATAAAACTCACCTCATCCCCAGCCTCCCTTATTCCTCTCCTTACTTGAAATTCAATTTGGAGAAACCCTTCTGCAGGGCTGTATTTAGAGGATTGTCAGAGGATTGTATATGCCCTTGTTAATAAATCTTATTTACTAATCCCTGGTTGTCAGCATGTATGCAATTGCCAAGGTTCAACTTTTAACCAGACTGATTCAAGACAGTTCAGCAATACCCATTTGAAGTCTCAAAGGTATCATATTCTAGCACTATTTCAGACCTTCTAAAATATTTAAGTCTAGGAGGAAAATTAGAGGAGCAACAGGGTGTGGTGACATCAAGACTGAGACCCATAGATCTATCAGTACCATCCTCTGCTATCATTATTATACCATGAATGCCCAAGGCACCTTACAAGAGTAAATAGGCAGGACTCTAATCGCAAGAAGCCCAAAGTTAACAACAGTCAATTCAGAAAGAAAAGAGTGTGTGAAAATCATAGAATGTATAAATTGGAAGGGATCTTATGGGACAGGGAGTGACAGGGTGCTGGGTCTGGGCAATGATGGATGCTTCACTGCAGAGGGGGAGGGGCCAGCATTCCTGAAAGAAGCCCTGTGTACCCCTTCCTTAAGAAGTTGACCTTGGTCCCTGATATACTAGGTAACTATTGCCTAGTTTCCAAACCCTTTAGAGAAAGGTTGTTGGAAAGGTGATGGTACATCAGTTGCAAATGACTCTGGAAGAATTAGATTATCTGGACCTTTTCCAGTCAGGGCTCAAGCCTGAGTATGGGGTGGAAACCACATCTAGGGTGAAATCTGAATAGGGCGAGTGCAACCCTACCGATCCTGCTAAATCTTTAGTGGGTTTTCATTTCATATCTTTCTGGACTGTCTACAAGTTTTGGGATTTGGGGGCATCACTCTGGGATGGTTCTACTCCTTTCTGAATGGACAGTTCCAGTCAACTTCTCCAGTCAAGGAGAAGTTGAGCTCTTGGACGCTCAGGTATGGGGTGTTACATAGTTCAACTCTCATTCACATTCTATTTATCATCTACATGAAGCTACTGAGGGAAGTCATCCAGCATTTTGGTATGGATCAGAAGACACAGTGGAAGTCTTGACCTGGTTCTGGGAGCTGTGAGTCCAAATGGGCAGAAACAGGCTAAGATTCAACTTAAGAAGGGGGACTACCTGTTCAGAAATAATCCAGGATAATATCATCTTAGCTCTCAATGGGTTTCTGTCCTCCAAGAAAGAGCTGGTGAATAATCTAGGAATCCTCATGGACTCTCAGCTCCTGCAAGAACAACAGATAGAAGCTGTGGCTTGGAGGACCTTTCCCCAGCTTTGGTGGTGTACGAGTTACAGACTTTCTTGGAAGAGGAGAGAGTAGCAACACTCATTCACGCCCTCACACATCAACTACTGTAATGAGCTTTACATGGGACAGCCCTTGAAGACCATCTAGTGGCTAGGGTAAAATTTAGCCATTGCATGCTAACTGGGATAACAAGATGTTACTATGTAACATCAGTACTGTGGGAGCTGCACTGGTTTCCCCTTTGTTTTTAGGTGCAATTCAAGGTGCTGGTCATCACCTGTAAAATCCTATTTACTTGGTTTACCTAGGTATAAGACAGTTTATTCCACATAGGATTTATCTGCCCAAGACGTACCTGCATACAAGGCTTACTGAAAGTTCTTATTTCCCACAAAGCTCAATGGGAGGGAACTCAAGAGTTGAGCACTTGTAGCTAGAGCTTCCGTCCTATAGAATGTCCTTCCTCATTAAATAAGATCCACATCCCCACTCTTGATATTTAGAAAGCTAATAAAAATGTGTCTGTTTCAAACAGCATTGGGGAATTGAGGTAAGATAATTGAGAGCATAAACATTAATTAACATTTACCTGTGATTACTGGAAGTGATATACAACAGTTGTTTTTGTTATTATATTAGTACTGTATTTGGTTTAGGATTCTTTCATGTTTATGCTTATATCGTATTATTGTATCTGTACTATGGGCCACTTAAGAATCAAAATGATTTAAGTAGCATAAAAGCACCAGCAATACATACATACATGCATATACCTACATCTAGTTGAACCCCCTGCTCGGTGCAAAAATCTGCTAAACCATTGCTGACAAATCCATCTAACCCCTATTTGAAAAAGAGAATCCACTACCATTCTTGCTTCACCATCTGTTTTATCACCACAGAGTTCTTGCCAAAAATTCTTTTTGCATTCTGTTCTAGTACCATACTCAGTATAGGCCTGGACTTTCCCTTTTTGAATATTGGGTCTATATTTGTTCTTCTCTAGACTTCTGGCAGTTCTCCAGGAGCTTTCCAAAAGTATAGCCAGTAGTTCTGCCAAAGCCTTCAACACCCCTAGATGTAACTCATCAGGGAGTTGCAATTTACACCTTTTTAAGGTAGCAAGGTGGATTCCTACTATACTTTTACTGAAGAAGGAGAAGGAGAGAATATGGACAGATGTTAATATAGGTATTTGGTTAAAATTTGGGATCAGGTTTAAAAAGACAAGAGCAGGATGAATATTTACAGTGGCATGCTTCCTATTTTAGCCTACCAGCAAACACTATTTCAGCTGGAAAGTACAAAACTCAGTTTCCATCACTACAGCAAAGAACAGGATCAAGTTCCTTTAATATCCATTAGATCATGCTGGTTCTTGGAGAAACATTTGTTTCAAGTAATTTCTAGAGCTGAAAAGAAGATGACTATGCCTCTTCTTTCTCCAAGTCTTCTTATATTTAATTCTCACTTTATCAGTAATAAAGCAAAGCAGCTTGTTAAGTCTACAGATGTCAGTCTAAGTGTTTTACATGTCACCTGACTGAATTCATTTACATTTATTTTCCTATTGTTTTATATCTCTTTATGACAATGTACCACATGATACAGTTTCAGTCTTTAATGTACAACTAATTCTCTACCATTAATTTGTCAACATGATTACTGGATATGCCACAAGTTGAGCACGATGAATTGAAATATGTACCAGACATTCCTCATTCTCTCAAGGAGGATGAAGTGACAAAGATTTAGAGAGGAAATCTGTTTTTCTGCCTTGAGACTGTCTATAATTTTATGAAAACTACAATTTGAGATTTTGCAGATGGAAGAATTCTCAATCCCAGACTGAAATAAAAATAAAGCACCCACCTAATACATTAATTACCTAAGGTAGAGAGTCTCAACAGAAATGTGAGTTACAAAACAATCTTGGAGAAGATGAAAGAATGACACTGTTCTCAATCACAGCTATTCAAACCATCTTCTAGGCCAGCAATTTAAACTTTCCATACTTTGCACTAGATTTAACTTCTAACAGTCTACACCACAGAATAATTCAAACTTAAGACATCTGCTGTTATTTATAAAGCAAATGTCCAAGGATAAAGCCGATTAAAGACTGGATCATACTTTTACAGTTAGGGAATTTCAGATGAGAATTGAATTGATTTGTTCATGCCCCATCATCTTTTTATTGAAATGAAATGATTTGCATGGGTAAATAAAACATCACATCACAAAATCTTAAACCTAAAATTTTTCAATGAACAGATAGCTTACTTAGCTGAAATACTGTGTGTTGAGAGATAAAATAATGTATATTTGTGTTTTGAAGTGGTCCAATGTGCCCTATCCCATATATTACCCTGGTTCTCTATTGGGAGAAGGAATATTTTCATTTATTTCTAGAAAAATAGCATTCATCCCCTATTCCTTCATTAAGGAATTTATGCAAGAGCAGACAGACTTTGAATAATGTTACTCGTTGGTCCCAGGATTTCCTGAACAAATTACTCTTTTCAGGCAAACTAATACATAGGAATTCCAGTAGCATCTGACTTCAAAGATCTCAGCACAATAAATTCTTCCTCCCAGTTCAATTCAATCCAATTTATTAAATTTGTTATGACCCCCCCACTCCATTAGACTCTGGGAGGCTTAGAAAATCCAGTTCTTCCCACAGAACTCTTAAAGTGCTACATAATACACAATAACCAAACACAAAATATGTTTAATGTAGTCATCAGAATTGTGCACGTTTATAAGCTTGCCAAACACTAGATGCCTGCCAATAAGGATGCTTCAGTAATTTGTTATGAATTCCACCCCCTCCAAAAGATGTAATCTAAGCTTCACAGAATAATGTGTGCATTCAGCTGCAATATTGTTAAAATTATATTTGTGTGGAGGGCTTTTTAAAATTAAAATTTTTAAAATCAGGCATTATAGACCTGACTCTCCATTGTGCTGAGGCCAGGCCATTCCAAAAAAGATTTCTATTTTCTCACTAAAGCAATTTTTAAATCAATGATTTCCAGAAGAGAATTAGGCTCGTTTTCTATAGAACTGTGGCAAGAAAGTGCCATGTGGCACCTTAAAACTAACATTTTATTATCCTTTAAGATGCCGCAAGACGTATTTTCAGAAAATATGGAGTTATGAAAATGCTGTGTTCTGAAGATCCTCCTACGCATGAATTCTGCTGAGGGAGGGGCAGGGAACCGCCCCGCCTTGTTTGCTCTGAGCAGGTAATTGCATCTTTGAAGGGTCAGAGTTCGCAAATATGCACAGCAAAGCAACAACCCTCACCAGTTCTATCTTGTCAATCGCTTTGTGCTGCTAGAGCTGAAAATAAACTCCTGACACTCAGAAACAAATAAAAATGTTGGCCACTAGTTCTCCTGAATCAAGGTAGAGTCACAGGAAAATGAGTTAAGCATTTCAATCAACGGGTCGGCTGGGAGGGAGGTGGAATCAAAAAAGTGAAGATAGTGGCTGCAACTTTGTGATCAAAACCCCACCTCTCTTTATGGGCAGGATGAACTCATATGGGTGGGGCTTTGTTTGCATGGGCTTGGGCACCATTTTCACTTTTTTGACACCCCCCCCCGTCACGTCAATTCATAGCTCTAAATATGCAGTAAAAGATACCTCCAGTAGACAGTTTAATATTACATTTTGCTGTATTTTACTATGGTGAAAACGTCTATGGTAGCAGAGTTCAAATAAAGAAAAATGGCAGGGTGAGTATCCTAGGTGCACAGGACTCTAGCCTCCCTTTTCGTGGACCCTGTCTCAAGTGTTGAAAATTTATGGCCCGGTTCCCACCATTAGGAAGTGGGAATGTCATGTGTGCCAGAACAGGGGGAGGAGGCTGCGGTAGGTGGAGAAATGAGGAACAGTACGAGAGATAGATGTGGGAGTTTTTTCCTGGCTTTTGATGTGATCTTTTTTTCAGTTTTGTAAAGTTTTATTAGACCTATAAAACTTTACAAAACTGAAAAAAAAATCACATCAAAAGCCAGGAAAAAGCTCCCACATCTATCTCTCGTACTGTTCCTCATTTCTCCACCTACCGCAGCCCCCTCCCCCTGTTTTGAGCAGGCTCGGGTATCAAAAGGTTGCCTACCTGCTTTCTGTCTGATAGTAAACTTGTTAGTCTTGAAGGAGCTACAAATCCACAACGCTTCTATTCTGCCATCACGCCGTTTCATTTCTGTCACTTTACGTGCAATCCATATACAGTACTGTAGCATCTGCTCTTTGCAAGCTTTTTATATTCTCCCATGGTGTTCTCCATTTCACAAAAGGATGACAAATGAAGGACGTGGGGTGGCTGCACACATCTTCCCAGCAGATTGCCCTTTAAGACCTCCATTTGGAAGGACTTTTTCATTGCTTTTGTCGCAATAGAAAGTGTTTTTCAAACTTGGCAACTTTAAGATGTGTGGACTTCAACTCCCAGAATTCCCCTGCCAGTATACTGTCCACAGTATACAGTCCACACATCTTAAAGTTGTCAAGTTTGAAAAACACTGCAATAGAACAGCTGAATCACTTCTTTATAAGTTGTTGCAAAGGACCTCATATTTTATATTGCTCTTGCCAGCGATTGCAATTACACTAAAACAATTCTGTTAACAAAAATGACTATTGTAATATTTTGACCGAAGCAGCTACAGATTAAGATTTACTCTCTCCTAGGCTCAACTTTTTTCTAGGGAAGACAGTTCTAGCAGTTTATCCCAGGGCCGTAAACCGCAACATATAACGATGTGGGAACACAGTAGTTACTGGACACGTCAATTACTTAGATGGACCCAAAGACCCAGATTTAAATCTTCACTCAACTGTGAAACTCACTGCGTCTTCTTAGGTCACGTTCTCCCTGTGTTTGTACAATGCACCTATCCAGGGATAATTTAACTAGAGTTTACCCTAGTTTTCTCGGTTCTGCATAGGGCTCTAAACCAGAAATGGAGAATACGAACTGGGCACACACAAAATGTTAGCTAAAATGCAGCTGGTTATACTGCGCTTCCCTACTTAATGCAGACAGTGAGATTCCTATCTTGTTTTTCCGGGGGGCTGCAAGGCAGGGGTCAAAAAAATCAAGATGGCGGCTGCAGTCATACTGGGACCCTCCCCTTCTTTATGGGCATTGCTCTGCTAACAGTTCATAAGTGTAATGAATATCATTCATTAAATGGGGCCATGGAGAGAATTCTCCCATGCAGAGCCAGGCGGAAACTTCTGATCATCGGACAGGCGCTCCAGGACAAGCGGGTTTTTTGCTGGTTGCACGCACGCACGCTACGGAAACCGCTCCGGGGAACGCGGCGGTTGCCTGCAGCCTTCCCCGGGGCTTAAAGGTCTTTTGGGCAGGGAGACGCCGCAGACAAGCGAGGCCGCTTCCTCCAATGGCAAGGGCAAGGCGAGCTGATTGAGAATTCCAGCTGGCTGGGACGGGGGTCGAAAATGAAGACATTTTGTGAAACAGCAATGTTTAGACACAGACCGTCTGCTGCTGTTCCTTCCCAAGTCAAGCCTCCTTGCCCCAAGAGTGACTATCCTCGATTCCATAAATTAACCGAAAATCCCCCTTCTCAAGAGCCTAAGTTATCTCTTCTCTGCCTGCAGCTCTGACTTAGAATAGAAGCGCGCTTGTTTACTGTTTTAATTAATGCGCCTTTTCAGCGCGGAACCGGGGAGGGGAAATGAACGGGCTCGATAAACAGGTGTAGCTCTTCGCGTTATATTTGTGCTCATTCAGGGTTTGCACCAGATTAATCAGGCTTGACTGGAGATGAACCGCCCTACAGAAAAGGTAGATCAGCTCTACTGGACGCCCAGTAGGTGAGGATTATTTCAGCTGCTAACCCGTGATTGAAAAGGCTTAGAGAAAGACAGTCATCAGCTGGGATTTTTCTCTTTCTCTCTCTCTCTCTCTCTCTTTCCCGCCCTCCTTTTTTTCCCCAGTGTATATTTTGAATCTACCCTGCAAAACAGTTAGGAAGGCCCGTGGATTCCTCCGTCGAAGAATTGCGATCATTATCTAAACACCCTGGAAAGCTGCATTTGCGAAAGGGGGACCGGAGAGAGACAATATTTTAAACGGGAAAGATTTAGGCTGCAGTTTTAAATCCACTGATAGATAGATAGATAGATAGATAGATAGATAGATAGATAGATAGATAGATAGATAGATAGATAGATACACACACCCCACTGATATATATACCACTGATATATATATATATATATATACACGCTGATTCCCCCGTGAACGGGCTGCCGTCAGGCATGAGGTCGCGCTGCTAGGTGTTAAAAGTAGAGCTCCCGGGGGCTTTGCAAAGTGAGGCAGGGCGCGCCTTCTTATTTGTAACCTTCTTTGAGCAACATACCAGTATAATGCTTGCAGGACGTTGTTTAGAAAATAAACATGCTTTAAGTAAATGTAACAACAGTATAGATAGATTTGACCAAATGATCTGGTGGAGGCGCTTAGGGTTTTTACTGTTGTTGGGGAGAAGGGCAAAACAGCCAAGAGGTGGAAAATCAGTGGTTAAAGATCCCAGGGCATTTTCCTTATTCCAGAAAAGCAAATTCAGGGTGATGACAGGATAGAGGTGGAATTCAAATTTGATTATAGGAATGATGCTGGAGAGTTGCTATTTTCCTCTGTAGCAATTTCCCTGCTGACCCTGAAGCTCCTTTTAGTTTAAAAAAGTAAGATATGGGGAGGAGGTATTTTTCTTTTTTCCCTAGTTGAGCAACTGGCCTTTTGGGGTGTTGGAGGAGCCATTTCGAGAGTTGTTCAAACACATTTGCAGAACCTCGGCTTGGAGATGGCTGCTCTCTGCTTCCTTGAAACAACTGCTCAAGTTCTTTCAAGCAGTGAAACTTAGTCTTAAACTTAAAATTCTGGCGTGCTCGCAAGAGATCACAGGGATACTCCAGCATTACATCATCTGCTGTCTTTGCTTTCCAGTATAATACGTAGAGTAGCCAGACCTCAAAATGAGCTTTAGCACCGGGACACAAAATAGCTTGTGTTTCAAGACAGTTTAACTTATTTAGGGGAACGTGAATAATAGAAAATGGAGAGACTTCAGTGTAGACAATAGGACAAACATCTTAGAGATCTGCCCTGCTAGATAACAACCACAGGAAGGGTTTTATATAATATTGGAGAGAAGGAAGAAAGTGAAGAAAGGCAAGTGTTGAATCAGACAGCAATTCTGCAATGTGTCCAAGTTATAAAATATATTAATGTGGTTTGATGAAGTGATTCATTTGATCAAGAGATAAGGACATCAGTACTATTTACTTTGCTTTCTTTCAAAACTATTCAGATTATAATAATACATCCTTGAAAGCTAGTTCCATTTAAATGCAAGGAATTTGTTTATATTAGGTATCATCATGATTCCGGTGATACTGTGTGGGTAAAATAACAAATGTGCAAATAAGAGAAAAAATATCACATTAGACTAAAGCTTTAATAAAATGACACAATAAAAGAAAACTCACAGATGGTCATTTAGTTGCATTGTCTTCGGTGAAGCTTATTCCCATGTAAATTTGCACACAACTGCAACATCATATCAACACAAAAGCTGTACACATCTTTTTACAGGGGAAAAACCACCAGAGAATCACTTGCACATCGATGCCTTTAACTTCATTTAATGAAATGTCTTATGCTCTGCATTTCTAGCCATTCCCCAAAATACTTGAAAAGCAATCAAAGCCCTTGAAGGGTTGCCTGAAGGAAGCTATGATGGACGAAACCTTCTGATAGATATGGTCACCAGCACAGAGAACCTGCTCAGACAAGTGGGATGTCCATCTCAGGCACCTTAACACCATGGAAACTTGCAGAGTTTAGAATTATTACCTACAGTTTTCCCTCTAGTGAAAAGTCTCAAAGTGGGGTTGTTTCTGGGTGACAATAGTACAGAGGCTAGATTTAACACCCACCCTACCCCATTAACAGAGTTATACTTGGATAAGGGATGTTAAGTATATCAGCTTAGACTTTCCTAATTATTTCCACACGAGAGAAGGGAGAGAGGTAAAACAACAACTACAACTACAAGCCACCATTAGAGAAGGAGGTCCACCTACCTCCCACTTTGACCAATATGAGCTGGGAGGCTGCTGGAAATCACAGTTCACCTGCAACCCCATTCTCATCCCTGTTCCGGTGACTGCTTTTTCTCAAAACGAAGACATTGATATTGATTAGTAAAATAATAACAGCTCTAAGCATTGGGTATTAAATATTAAAACCAGGGAGCAATACATTCATCTTCATCAGCAGGTTAAAATGTATTCTGTAGTCTGAAAGCTGATGGGGTCCACTACCGAAGGACAGACATAGTAAGGAAAGGACGCAGCACGCCTGTATGGGCAGGGAATTCCAGGAGATTGATGCTACCACGTCTGGTTTCTGTAGAGGAGATGAGATTATCTCAGTCTGCTTCCAGTACTTGACCCCTTTATTTACATAAAATAAAGGTATTTTTCACCTACAAACTGTAATTATATCTTAGAAATTAAAATAAGCTTTACATCTTAAATCTATTTATGTGAAAGTAGTACCTGATGGTTATATCCACTATATTTTGACAATACAAACAGTTGCAAATCTTTAGAAGGTGGCTCTGATGGGGGCACCACAAGGATTTGGGCCCCTGATCTACAACCATGTTCTCATTGTAGTAGCAATTAGCACAGTCGTGGAGGGATTTTCAGACTCCTACTTCTCACCTCCAGACATTACAGAAGGATATTCACTCCCAACTGGGGACGTAAGTAAACTAACGTTCTGAGCAAACTGGGAGTGCTAACAGGTGAGAAACAATGGGAAGTAATTGAAAACTAGAGTTTAGCAAGGGTACATCCTGGTAATACTGCTGTTACTTTAACAACTATCTAATGGGTAAAAAAATAGACTATTCCCAGATACGGAGGTAAATTTCTCAATTCTTGCTTCTTTAATGATTTCTAATGGCATAGGCATCCTAGTAAGGGAAGAAAAGTTTGGAACTATAAATACTATTTCTGTTTTGATGTTGGATAAACTCTCACATTCCACCCCCGCCCCCCCCAAAATACAATTTTAACTCTGCATGGTTTTAGCTTAATGAGACAGGGACAAATGGACAAGACAGCTTCTTAGCCAGTGCCATCTTCTCTCTGCTGATCCCAGATAAAAGGTGAGAAATAAAGGTACCAGCATGCTTACTTTGACCCATCTTGTGAGTCCAAAGTAAATGCTTTTTTTAAAAAAAAGAAAGAAAAAGAAGAGACAGGAAGTATCAGTGGCATTAAAGTATCTTGCTGCAGCTATCAGCTCAGGCTTCATGAGGGTGGCTGATAGAGTAGCAATACCTACTGCGCGACAATAAGCCATTTATCTTATCTGTGTTTATATAAAGCTAAATGCTGCCCTACTGTGTCAAAAACCATGGGGGAGCCCAGCAAAATGGCTTGGCAATGTCTTTGTGAAGTGTACTGTAGTGATGTAGATTATTTGTAACACACATTTATTTACTTCAGTTTGCATCTTCTATGCCATTCTACATCTGGCACCTAACAGCAATAATAAAACTACATCATGAAACATTTTTAAAAGCCCCAATACATATACCCTATTGAAACAATATCAATTTTGTGTATGATTCTCTCTCTCTCTCTGACACACACATAAATGTGTGTGTGTGTGTGTGTGTGTGTGTGTGTGTGTAGAATATTATGTAGAGTTGTGAGATTGACCTACTCAGCTTCAGCACTTGGATTATGGAATACTTTTCCACCCCAGAGGCAGGGGAGTGCCCAGGCTGGTTTGATTTTGGCACCTGATGAGGAGCTGACAATTGACCAGAGGTTGAGTTATACATGTTGAATCTTCCTAACATCTTCACTCTGTACAGCATTTAAAACATAATGGTTTTTATCACTGCATAACCAAGTGCTTGTTGTGGCACAAACCTGTGTCACATTTGACCCCAATAATATTACATTAATACATGCAATATTGCAGTTGATTTGGTTCTTACGTGTGTTATGTTCATGTGAAAGATGATCTCGCTTGATGAAATAAAGTTGAAACAGTAAAAATTTTAATCAAGTATTTAATTCTTGTTCTTGTAAATCTGATTCATCAGAGAATTTAGAAATGACAGTGTTAATATTTAATTTGAATTTCAGGAGTTTTGTATATTTCAAACCAAATCAGCACCCATTCCAGTGGATGACTTTTTAAGTCATATTCCCTTTGCTCTGCAATTCTTTCAGTTCTGCCGGAAAAAGACCTTGAATTGGGAAATTATATTTATGTTCTACTGTTTAGCCCAAAGCCCCTTTCTTGATGGGTGTGTGTGTGTGTGGGCACACATGCATCAATGAAATTATCACAACAATATGATAATGCCATGACAACAAATACCTTGGGGGCAAAAATAAAGACTTTCATTCTCTTGAAAAGTTTGAAAAAAAGGATATTCCATCAGAAGGAAAGAATGGGAAAGAATTCTCTTTCTTCCTGTGGAGGAGAATTCCAGGCTGTAGGGGCCACAACCTAGGCTGTCATGCATACCATCTAACAATCTCAAATGATAGTGGAATGTAGAAGTGGGCCTCTTCTGAAGATGTCAATAAGTATGCAGCCTCATATAGGAACAAATAACCTTTCAGATACCTTGGATTCAAAAAACCTGATTTAAAACATCATACACAGCCTGAAAATAGGCCATGAACATATGTAGATTTAAAAGTATAGGTATAACATACTCAAAATAATTGCACTGCAAGGAATCTTAAAAAAAAACCCTAAGGAAATATATGAATTATAATAAAGAGTCTTTTTCTCTTAAAGACAATATGTTAATTTTTGTGGGTCCTAATCCACTTGCCCAATGTATGAAGTGTTATTCTGAGATAGGAATCTCTTTCTCTCTGCACACACAGGAATTAGGGAAAGGAATAGTGAACAATTGTACAATTGCTCTGAAGATGCATATTCTTCCAAAGCTGGAGTAATTATGTGTGAATAAAATGCCATAGCTGCTAAGCCTAGAGTTCCTTGCCTTCAGCTTTTCCTTCCTGGCTTTTTACAAGTTGCTGAAGATTGAATTTTCCATTATGCATATTCTTTCCATGTTGATGATCTGTATGGTTTTTGTTTAGTTTTTTAATTTTTGCACTCAATATTAAAATTGAAAGAGATTTCAAGTTGAGTAGTGGTATATAAATTTACCTACCTTGAACTTCCCTATACACATGTTTGGGAACTTGGGCATATTTCGACTTGAGAGAGAGAGATGTTGATGATAAAAAATGTGACCAAAGAGATACTTCTCAAAAGCCTACAAGCCAGACATGAAGGCAATAGCCTCTCCTGTAATCCTTCTCCAGCGCTGCTTGGAGGTAGCATATAATTGCCAGGGCTGCTAATTGATTTTCTCCCATGTTGTTTCTTTGATTTATGGATATAAATGTGTGTGTTTCTGCTCCTGGCCCAGCAGAAGTGCAGATCTGCCCATTTCCTGTGTCCAACCTGATAACATTTTAAGGCAGCCCAGAACCTTTCCTAAGAGAAGTCAGTGGGGGAGATATTGTGGTAAACCCCGTCTCCTCAACCACATTGGTGAAAGTTTTTAAAAATTCTTCCAACCATAGGAGGTGAAGAGATTTTTTCTTTTTTAAAGAATGCTGGATGAAATTCCTTTTGTCTGGTCAAATAATAAGAACAATTTCCGTCCTTTGGTTCATATGCGCGCTCACAATAATTTGCTTTTGTGTTTAGTATTGGATCACCCCTGAAAGCAGTTTACAGTGATTTTCTATTCGCATAGTCTCTCCATTGAATGCAGTTCAACATTTCCTAAAGTATCTGCATTCAAGGAACAACTGTAGCTGAAGCCAAAAAAGGAAGGAGAGAATGGTGAAAGTGCAAAAGAATTCTTGCGAAGGCAAAAGGAGAAAGAGGCAGAGTTCTTTTGCTCAGTGGCCATGAAGACAATTTATCTACAATCTGACCATTTGCTCCTAAAAGCATAGGGTAAGGACAGTGTTCCTCTTTCTTCCTCTCTCTCCTTTTTCTTTGCTGTTCTCAGCATTCCTTCCCCCTCCAGCACCCCAATCTCATTTATTAAATTTTGAATTAACATGTGTTAAATGCAGGTTGATTTTGTTTGCTCTGCCACATAACCTGCTTTTCTAAGCACTTAGTAATAGCTGCAGTTAATCTATTGACCGATGGCTTAAGCAGCAGGTGGCCCTAAGACCCAGAGGCCAGCTCTGGTAAGGCCTACAGAAAATTCCAGAGGGCCCTTTGTTACCTGGGCTGGAATGGAGAAACTACTTGTTTGGAAAATGTTTCTCCTCCCACACAACATCTTCACTATTTAAAGTCTTTTGTGAGCACAAGTCTGAAGAGGGGGATTATGAAGGATAGCCTGTCACTGCGATTGTTTCTTCTAGACAGATAGCATACAAGTGCATTAAAAAGTTTCCAAGCTCACCATAGGTAATTCCCATTTCAAATGCAATGTATAGCATTTATAATAAATTAACACTCTAGGGCTTCTGCAGATTTAAACAGTTTGCAGATATCTTTCTTTAAATAAGGATTCTTTTTAAAAAATAACTTTGTGAAAAGTGATTCATATTAGCAGGTTTCCTCATATTAGGGAGTATGCTGCTGTAATAAAGAAAGCAAATTCTGATGCCTGCAAAACCTCAGTATTTATTTTGATTCAATTTCCATAGCAGTAAATGGGATTTAATAATGACAATGTGAATGTTTGTTATATTTGTAATCATCCTTATTGTTGACTGTTTGAGGAATCCTATCTAGTGCCACAAATGTTAGAAGAACTTGACATTTTTTTCTTATTAAAGAGAAGCAATTTCATCGTTTATTCAAAGGAAAGTCCCATTTGTGTTTGGGATTGGAACCCAAGTGTGCAAAGGACTCATGACATTTACCTTTGTAATAACTATGCAAAGCCAGTCAGTAGAACTTCTACATTATAGCTGAGAAACTAGCACTGGAGCAGAATAACATGTCAGAGTTAACCAGTGATAACTGTACAGTGTCCATCAGAAGACATGGCTCATTGCAGAACTCATGTTCTCTTAATCCACAAGAGAGATGACTGTGGAAAGTATCAGGGAGAAGACTTGTAGCTTAAACTTCTCTATGTTGTTAAAGTATTCAGTGACTATGGGAACTTGCTAATAGATCTTCTCTATGATACAAGTCTGTAGATGAGATTTATACTGCATTAAGGGTCATAGTTTCTCACAAAGAGTCCTGCTAGTTGCAATTTGGGGAAGAGCTGAGCATTTTTGGTTCAGATTTAGAACTTTGCCGATATGTATAGTAAAAAATAAGGAAGAAATTACTCATAAAGCAGTTTAAGAAGGTAGGATAGTTATGCCTAAAAGGACCTCCCACGTGCATTTTAATCCTGTAGATCAGACACTGAATTATTGTGTGATAGTTTCATTGTCAAATGGATAGTATTTCTATTTTTATGAGTTTTGAAACAGTTGAGCAATAGCAATAGCAATGGGTTTTTTCAAGCCCTTCAGATTGTCTCTTCAAAAGGTTTGGGGGTAGATTCCGATGTCAGTCTTTTTCTCCCCAATAATGATGGTCTCCAACTGGTATCAGTCCAGCAGATACTCTCTGGTCAAGTTTCTGAGTGAAGATTGTTCTGTTTCCTCATGTCCTGAATCATCTTCAGAAAGGTCATTTTGTTTAGCATGAGACTGAGCTTATATATGGGGAATAAGCAGCTCTGTGATATCCTGAGCAAGGTTAGGGGGTGGGGAGAAGAGAAAGCAGCATAGTATAAGTAATGATGGACAGATTGCCATCCTTTAATGTGGAAAAAAATATGGGCTGGAAACATTTATCTCATGATAAGCCTGGCTCTTGTTATACAACATTTGCACTAAACGTTTTTCCACAATGATGATTATTCCTCTAAAATTTCTGCAAGTGGACATAGTTATCATTTTGCTTCAACTTAATTATAAATAAATAAACAAAATTCCTGTAGGACATCTTTCATTCTGCTCAACAGATACTATGATTCATAGGCCATAATTGATTATTTTCATTCCATAGATGCCCTCCTCTGAACCCTGGTTCCAACATTGCTGGACTAAGTCCAGTATTCTGCCTTGTCTCTGATGTCTACCGAATCTATTTCCTGTGTGTGACTGACAACTGTCAGTAGCTATGGTAAAGCTTGTGTTGTTCAGTTCACCAAGAAGCACGTTTGTTTTGCATTCTTCAACAGGTGGGCTTTGTGCTTGATAACCTGCAAACTAATTAAGGCCACTGGCTTTAGGCCCATTCACATGGGCTTTAGCCCTTGCAGGGGGAAAATATGTCAGCAAATTGGTCCCTTCTTCAAGGTGTCAGATTGGAGGTGGAAGTTTGCTGTTCCCAGCCCAGGTGTGGAAAGGATGTGGGGATTATTTTCCTCCCATGGGGTAAAAACAAAGAACACTATTAAAGGTTGATGAGATGGAAAAAAGGCTGCCTGCAGGAGGGCTAAATCTTCCCCAGGGGAAACCTGAGCTGTTATCCATGTTGGTACATTGCCTGCCAGGATGTCTGGTGAGAGGAAAACGTGCCCTGAGTGGGAGGGAGACGCAGAAGATTGAAGGAGCCACAAATGGGGAGGAGAAACAGTAAGTCTCGATTCCTATAAAGTTTGGAACGGATGGAGAAAAACACAGTTTTACTGGTTACAACTGGGAGTGTTTACAAGCCATTGAAATTATTAAGAGAAAGCAGTTGAAACATTTATTGATTCTTGTCTAGCTCAAAGAATTGGCAACTCTTCCAGTGTAACAACTGTTGGCCCCGACTGCAGTGGGCTTCAAGTACCAGGGGGTATGCATCCAATTAACAGAGCCTTGGATGAGAACTGATAAAGATCTATGGAAGGTGATACACTTGTATGTGCTCTCTCTGGGGTGCACACACAAAAACTAGAGGCTGAGTTTTTGAGCGTGCCAGCTTTCCAGTAGCTTCTGTAGGTGTGCCTTTCATAGGAGATTTAATTTGAAGCAGTTCTCAGTTGATAAGATTTATCCTTATGGCTGTGAAAAACTTCACTTACTCTTTCTGTATATCAAACCATAGATAAAACAAACAAGAATGAGAAGCTGGCAGCCCTCAAAAGACAAGTCCCAATCATCAGTGACTCCACCTGAGATATTAGCAACCAATGGTCCCAGCTTGTGCAGCAATGTCATCTGGTGTAGCTTTGCTTGATGATGGTAATGATGTGAAATACATTTGAGGGCAGTCAGGGGCCACCTATGGGAGACCACCTAGCAAGGAGAAGGACATCCATGAGTCAAGAGAAGAACCAAGACTTTGCATGCAGAGGGACATACGTTCAGTTCCTTGTTTCCAGTCAAACATTAAGGTGGCAGGTGATAGGAAAGATTACAGCCTGTGATTGTAGAACGAAGCAGTGTCGACACCAAACTGAACTGACAAATGGTCTGGTTTTGTTGAAGGCAGCTGCATACATACAAAGATATACTCTATGTCTAATGTCTGCCTGCTAAACATAGGGCGATTCAACCGATCTAGGCTTTGGCTGCCTTTATCTCAATCCTTGTCATCAAGCTAGAATACTTACCTTATAGGTGCACTGATATGTCTTTCTAATTTTAAAAAGATTTGGGAAAATTGTGCTATATTTCCAGTATTGTCATCTACTCCAGTGGCCTTGGCCATGCCACTTATCTTTGTACCTCATTGTTCTACAAAAAAGGAAAAAGAAGAAGAAATAAAGGCCATAATTACTTATCTCATAAGACCGTTGCAGGCATTAATTAGTTAGTTTACAGAGTTCTTTGAACATGAAAGGTGCTATGTTGTGAACATTCTATGCATTATTATGGTTAATTAAAATATTCCTCACTGCTTTCTCTGACTTTGATGTACTTTGTTTACTATTTACTTGGGCTCACTCCTCCTGCCTTGTTGTGTTTCAAAATCAAAAGCATTTCAAATCAGGAATCCTACTGCCATGATTAATTCTTTCTCCTGCCCTCCCCCCGCCCCCTTTGCATGTTTGCTTCCTAGAGGAAACAAATCTACAGTTAAAAAGTCAAATGAATGATTGCTGCTATTGTGTCTTCATTAGTACAACTGGGAAGACTGATGCTGTTTTTGATAGGAATTTTGGCTTTCAAAAGTTGGCTCCACACCCAGCTACCCCAAGGTGCTTCTGGTTGGAGACTAATTCTAATCTCCCCAAGGTTGGGCAATTTATTTTAATGGTCTACCTCTGAGACATTCATCTAAAACTTCTGCTATTACACTGAATGGATTAGAAGAGTCACTAATAGGAGTATTAGGCAGGTTTTACACACTTAAAGCTTTTAGCATTATAACACTAGCACCTGAACCAGCTGGAAAGGGAAAGGGGGTCTTGAGCTGGGGAAAAAGTTTGTACCTCCCAACCATGGCTTGGGGGCTTAAAAAAAGGCTAGAACCACTACATAGAATAGAAAGTAGCTAATATTTCTAGCTTAAAAAAATCTGAAAATATGTAAGCTTTGAAAATACTGCATAGTCATAGTCAAGTGATCTCTACACTGTATTTTTTTTAAAAAACTATGTGATTCTGCTTGAAACTGCTGTAAGGTCTATGGGAGTTTTTAAGTTGCAGGAGTAAGAGAAGGAAACAATATAATATGGCTCTGATTTCTCCCTCTTGCAGTTGGTGTCAAAATGTTGGATAGTTGCGCAATGTGCCCCTTTTTGTTTGGGAGAAAAATGAAGCATCGGAGAATTTTTAGCTAATGGGAAAAAGATGATGAAGAGTTGTGATACACATGACTGTTTTTGAAACTGATGAATGTTGGGGGAGAAAAGTAGATAGACGGAGATAATTCTCTTGTAATACTAATACTTGGGGTATTTAATTGTGAAATTCATGGGCGTTAAAATCAGGAGAGATCAAGGTCATCTTCTTTAGATGATATATAATTAACAAATTGCACAGGTTGCTACAAGACTGGCTGAGTGGCTTTAAACAGGAATTTAAAAACCTTAATGGAAAACAAGATTATTAGTTTCTGCAGTTCATGGTAGTGAATTAGAACCTTTATATTTAGAAAATGGTGCCTTGCCATTATTTGAAATGCACTACTATGTTCAACTGCCCTTGGCCAGGTCTTTTGTTTCACTCTTAAGAGTTTGGCATACAGATAGGAACTTGACATAAGGATATCTGTGCCCTTTTACAATGAAGCCTTCCCAAAGTGGTTTACAAACCATATATTATTAACAATGTAAAAGTATGAAACAATACATAAAGGAAAGAAAGCCAGGGTGGTCTGGACAGACTCTACTTTAAAGCCCTGGATTTTATAATATGTCCAAATTCCTCAAGCATCCATCAGTTGCCATTCAACATAGCAGGATGATTCTGGACTTGAGGGTAGACCTTTCAGGCCTTGACTTTTGAACATCTCACTTCGTCAAAGTGGGTATTTCGGATGATTTGTTTGATTAGTCCATGGTGGCAATTGGGCAATTGTGTGTTTTGGTAGAGTTTGACTTCTGTTTAAAATTGAATTCAAAGGATTACCATTCGCGTAAAGAATGTTCCTTTTGAGACTTCCAGGGGAGTAATGGCGGTTTGAAGATGACTCCATTTTTGCGGATAAGAGCAGCCGGTGAAGGATAAGAGGAGTTGGCAGATAAGAGGAACCAGCGAAAGATCTGGCTCTTTGGAACCATCTCCGGACAAAGGTGATGGCTGGATCATCCACAAGTACTCTTTACAGAGGCTTCCTGTGAAGAGATTGCAAATTAGTGATCTCCAGCAGGTTAAGAGCTCTGGGAGTTGCGGGAAACATTGAGCCCAAGCCACAGTTCAGAGCCTTCAAAAAGACACTAGATTCACATACACTTACTCTTCAATTTATTTGGAAATTAAAAACCTTCTGAAAGGCAAATTGCTGCACACTGGGAGAATTTCCTTCTACTCTTGAAGAAAGAAGATTTAAGTAAGTTTAAAGATTAAAAAAATAATTTTTGAAACAGCAAAAGGGAGTTTAAAATGTTGATTGTGGACAGTTAAGGGGTCAGATGGATTTGAAAGAATAGTTTTTATGGACTGTTTTAAATTTTTAAAAATACAGCTGATGATTTTGGAATTAACAGTAAGAAACCTTACTGTGGGAAAGTTTGGACTCTGAAAAGAAACAAAAGATAAGACTGGGCTTTGAAGGTTAGCTAGAGGGAATCAGAGCAATTAAAGGAGAAGATACGTAATGGAAGAATATTATTTTACTATAAAAGAATTTAAGTTGGCTTGGGAATAATGTGTTCAGGACTTGTTTTTTGATGCTTCCAAAGTGGAACTAAAGGTTATAGAAGAAGAAAAGATTCTATTGGATAAAACAAAGGCTGAGGATGCTTTGAACAGGGATTTTAAAATGGACTTTAAAAAGCTGCCATACTATAAAAGAGTTATGGAAGACACGGAAAAAGATGTTGTGGATCTGAAAAGGGACTTAAAAATGTTAGACTATTCCCTATTCTATGGAAAAAGAAGCTGCATTGGACCTACAAATTATGCCAGATGATTTTTTAACAATTAAAGGGGACATTCAGATTATAAATTAGAAGAGCGACTCTGAGAGTTATCTTATTCTGGAGCCACAGAAGGGAAGTATGAGAACAGACAGGGAGAAAATGATAAGAGATCATCATGTGGGACTTTATTTGAAGAAGTGGCTGAAGATCAAGCCTCTTAAAAAGAAGAAAAAGGAATTCAAAGTGGACTTATTTGATCAGGGTTAAATTGTATAAGTTGTGATTTCGACAAGTTGTCGAAAGTAAGTTGTTATTAAGACAAGGATTTAAAGATTTTTTCATATGGGGAAAAATTTTCTATGTCCTATTTGATAGAAAAGGTTATAGGTTAGAATGTAAAAGGGCCTATTTGATTTAATTTAAGATATATATGTTACTATTATTGGTATTTTTATGCCTATGGGAATAAATCTTTTATGTTTTACTTATTAGAGAAAGTTATAAGTTAAAATGCAAAATAGATTTATTTGTCTATGGTTAAAATATATGGGTTGTTATTACTGGTGCTCTTATGCTTTTGCTGTGTAAGATTGATGAGTTTTTTATAATTTGGCTATTATTAAGGGATGACAAATGGGAAGAAGAGGGTTTTTTTTTTTTTTGGTAATACTAGAGGAGAGGTTAAGTTACTGCAAATGTTTATACTTGTTTGGAGGGAGGGGGAAGTCATCTTTTATATGTCTTTTTCTTTTCTCTCTTCTTCTCTTTTTTATTTTTTGTTTGCATATCTTTTTAGTTCTGTATTAGCTTTTATCTATGTAAAACTTTAATTAAAAAAATTATTATGAAAAAGAAGAATGTTTCTTTCCTGTTGTCTCCTTACCACCTCTACCCTCTCTGCTCTGCTCAGAAGGAGAAATTGCCCTATCCCTCTATTCCAGTGATAAAGGTCTTCAGTCAGGGAAGAGACCTCATCCAGAGAGGAATGATCCTTGCCAACATATGCTTTACAGAATTACATTTCCAGGTGCAGCTCCAGGCATCTTGAATTAAAATAAGAAAGGGGGGAAAAAAAACAACCCTCAGGAGACACAACCTGAAGAGGTCTTGTTGATGGTAGTTAAAAACAACTGGAATTGGGCTAATAATCTGCAAATATATGGCAGATTCATATGCAAAAAATGTCATGTGAATGAGCCCTAGATTAAATTTAATCATGAATTGCCACTAAGAATAATAGGAAAGTATCCTTTTTTCCTGGATTAAAAGCTTCCATTGTGGATCTAAGATTGCTGATACTAGTTCTGTGTGTATGTGTGTTTGTGCACACACGTACCTTCATATATGCATATCTGAAAGACATTTTCTCTCTAAAGCTGTAACAACTTGACAACTGTCTTGGTTACAAACCAAAGATTTGCTGAGAACATGTTAGAAGGAATCAGAAAAGCCGAGAAAAGGTCACAAATAAGCACCTTAGGAACAATGAAAGCTTTTCTCCATGAAGCAGTGGGAGCGTTGCAAAAGGAGGGGAAAAAACACCCTGAAAAGGTATTAATCAGAAGTGGCTATAAATCCTCTGGAGTTTTTGCTCTTATAAAACTCCTTGGAGAAAGTCTTGAAGGAAATGCAGGTCAAAGCCCAAAAAAGCTCTTGATCAGAGATTGCTGGAGGAAAATCTTCCCAGATGCCGTTTAATAGGCTGCAATCACCCCAGGAGTGGGAAAGCCAAGTGTGCTTGAAGCATGGTTGCAGTTCCTAATAGGTCTTGTCACACTTAAGGCCCTGCAAGCGCCATCCACCGAACAGCTGAAGCTGGCTGGTGATTCATAAAGCCAACAGTTTAAAGTTTATTATGATGAAAGCACTTAATGACAGCCATCGCTAGGGGCCCATCATTTATAAAGCTGCGCTGAGTATTAGACATGTAGCATGACCACCAATTTTGTGTCACAATTGCTGCCATAAAATGACCTTTGGTGATTTTTGCTGCATGTGGTGGACAGCTCTTCTTTCGCATTAGTGTTCTGTGGCTTTTCTTTGCAGACTATTATGCTGTCTAAAGCTTATTTGGCACTGTCGTGAGCCTCAACCCTTGTTATTACCCCAAAGGCCTGTCGAAAGGGGCGGGGGGGGGGAGGGAGGGAGGGAGGGAGAAACCCTCTCATGCTCTATTATGGCACCCCCAGTCAAGCAATTCCTTGGTTAGTGTAACCATTTAATATACATATTCCTCCATTGTTAATCACGTTTCTTTCTTTCTTTTTTAAGTTCTCCTGTTTTCTGTATACTGCACTAAACATCTAGCTGGGTGGAAATGAAATCTGCACGTTACCTTATTAGGCGAGTTGAGAGTGAAGATTTTGAGTATTAATTATCCAATGGATAAAAAAACATCTATGCACCAAGTAGTCAAAAAATAACAGTATCTCTCAGAAAAATGCACATCCTGGAAGATTATCTTGGGTTTAAATGCTGCACTTTATACACATATGGAACATAATTTTACAGGCTAAAGAACCAGCACGTATTTTCAAGGAGAACAATATTAATAAGAAGCCCAGTCCTTAAGCCTACTTACCAACCAGCCTAAATGCTCAGTGCCTTGAAAATGCGTGTATGATTTTATAAATAATGTAACATTTCTTTCCAGTGTATGCGACTTCTGCGGATACCTACTACTGTATTAGGTTTTACGGAAAGCTTTTTTTTTTCCCAATAAGGTGAATTGTTACATGACAAACTCATCTTCTACCATTATCATCTGCTGTTTGTGTTTAACAACAGGAGTCCCTTCTCTAACAAAACTGTTGTAATGGCTGTACAAATTACTCAGCTGAAAGCTTTTCACCAAACCAAACAGTATTAATCAGCAGTTCTTAGGAAGGTGCTAATTAAAAACAATTTTCTTCCTCAGTTTGCAATACTAAGCCATCTTCACTTGCACTGTTTCCACTATATAGCTACTGTATACACTCCCATGTTAGGGCCTCTATTAACTTCCGAATCTCCTATTACCTATTTTATTACATTCCTGTTTTCCAGATTTATGGGCTTGTTGACATTTTGGATGTCACAGCATGATCTGTTTAATCATTTAAAAACTACATGAAGTGAAGATGGGTGGTGGGGGAGAAAAGACTAAGAGCCATTTACCAAGTCAGAGGGCACAAAGACCAGGGACAGAACACTCAGTTTGATGTTTGGCTAGCATTTTTTAGTGTTGGTGGGTTTTTTTTTTAAATCCCCAAAATAATTGCTGTCCCACACTACCATAGTTTGTTTCTGATAAAAAACAACTCCGTTGAATTAAATTTCAGCACTAGAAGCTTTTTTTTGTCTCCCCCCCTTTTAAAAAAAAATTGAAGGTTCTATTCCTGGGAAAAATAACTGAAATGTCAGAGGGTTTTTGACAACTTGGCAGTTGTTAAATTTGGAGGTACAATAATGTATGACAAGCCTGGAGTCTTAATGAGAAGCATCTTCAAAGAGGGATCATGTTCAGTCAACACAGAGGACTGATTTTTCATCAAGGTTGGACTATCAAACACACCCACTTCATCCCTGGTCAGCCTGATAGCCATGCTTATCTGAGATATCAGTAGAAAGGAACTACAGAAGGATGGGAATTACAGGTATGTTTAGTCTGGTGAAGAGAAGGCTAAATGGAGACATAATAGATTTGTTGTGTAGAAAATGGAGCAAGCTTGTTTGTTGATACAAACTGCAAGTCTAGAACCAGTGGGGAACCATCAGGAGAAACAGTAAGATTCTTACTGGCAGTGCAATAGATGTGGGAAGGCAGTGGGATGTTTATTCCCGGAAATATTGAAGTAAAAGTTAGATGGTATATGTCTGAGGTATTTGCAAAATGAAAGTACTGAGCAGAGCAGTAGACTTGATGACCATCAAGAATCCTGTCTGCTATCTGGACAGAGAGATGGGATATACATTAAAATAATATAAACCAATCTTGATACCAACTTGTCAGTTCGTTATGTGGCACGAGCTTTTGTAGATAAGCTGTGTCTCCCTCAGCAAAACCTTATCTGCACAATTTCCAGGTTACTTCATGCTTTTGTTAATATGGGCTGCAGCTTATGAAAGCAGAGCTCCAATAAACCGTATAGGTATTAAGGTGCCAAAGGTATCTTTGTCATTGTTGCTTCAACAGACTAATGAGGTATCTGGATCTTTGACAGAAATAACACAAGCTGAATTGTTTCCAAAGAACTGTGTGTGCAAAGAGCTCACATAATGCCACAGTGGGATGGTGTTGTGTAGCAGATCTTATGCATCTGGTTGTGCATGCAAGGAAAAAAAAAACACCTTTGGATTTCGTTTGTGTCATTGTGCAACATCTTAGGAGTAGAAGATGTTTTCCACTAGGCTGGCCCTATCATTAGGCAGAGTGATTTGGGATGTTATGACAGAGCAACAAATTGTCCATTACTTTTAATGAGTGAAAATGTTGCATATGGCAGGGAGAGAGTAAGAAGGGCCAAAAGAAAGAAAAAACTCACTTGATATTAGAGTCATTAAATCTGTATGGGAGATATTCTGGGCTTTTATAACATCTTGCCCACAAGTTTGTGCATATTCTGTTGGCCCTAAAGAAGCTATTATCTGAGTATGAGTTTTGGAATAGAAGAGGATATGCTTCCCTGTAATTCCTAACCTATGGCTCTCCAGTGATTCCCATCTGGTTCTGTAATAACCTGTATTTTTCCCATATCCTTTTCCCCCAGCCCATCAAAGATAATGGTTTATGGAATGACTCTGGATATCCAAGTAGCTGCATGCTTTTAGATGGCCTATATTTTTATTGGAGCACGTCATACAACTTTGCCTTCTCAAAAAAAGATATTTTGACCCTTTCAATCTGGTTTCAGATCTGGGTATGGGACTGATGGCATTGGTCCACTTTTAGATGACCTCTCGTGTGAGTGGGATGGGGGTAGTGCATCCATTCTTGCTCTGCAGCTTTCAGTACTGTTGACCATGGGATCCTTCTGGATCAGCTCCAGGAGTTGGGAGTGGTACAGTATTGTGCTGGTTCTTTTCCTTCCTCCAGGGCGGGTTCCAGTTAGTGTTGCTTTTATATTGTAGTCTTTTGTTTTGTTTTTAAGTGCTGTAAGCTGCCCAGAGTCATGTGTTTGAGATGGACAGCTATATAAATTGAAGTAATAAATATATCTAATAATTGAAAAATAAACCAATTGAAAAATAACCACCCGCTTACACCAGAGGTCATCCAAAAGTGGACCGATGCCATCAGTCCCATACCCAGGTCTGAATCCAGACAGAAAGGGTCAAAATGTCCTTTTTGAGAAGTGAAATTATATGATGTGCCTAAGAACTGTTTAACTGTAGGTTCAGCAAATCAAGCAAATGACACTCTTTTTCAATTAACAGAATTAAATGAGTGCATGGGAAGGTAACCAGATTGTCTTAAAGGGCTTACTTTTTAAAACTGCACATGTAGTTAATCTTTGATTAATCTGCAAGCATAGTTTGTATATGAATTAGCATGGTTCTCACTGTTACTAAATAACGTAGTTTCCTTGGTTTAGGCTTAGTGTGATCCAGAAATGTAAACATCATGACTTAGTGTTATCTGCGAACTAAGTTACTTTGGGTTACTTAAGAAACTGATATAAAAATACTGGTTAGATTTAATATGCAGAATAAGGCACTGGCTCAATTAAAATTCTTGTCCAAGTTGATGGGGGAGGGGACCAGTAGGTAAGATCCTTCTGCTTGTTCATTGAAGGAAAATGATCACCTGAGCAATCCTCCCTAAAATGGCCTATTGGATGGAACCTAACTTGATAATGCCCAGAACATTATCCATTGAAATTAACTGGATTTTACTTTTTAACTAAAAGTGTTCTCTGTAGCTAAAGGACAAAGTTTTAAATTCATTTTGACTGAACAAGTTTATAATGACAATCCTATATATTTAACCAAAGCTAACTTTTGCAAGAAAATATTCCCCCTCTTACCTAATCCTATTATATTTCTTCCTACTAAGAAATAATAGAAAAAGGTGCTTGTGGAAACTAAGAAAAGGAGAGAAAATATGCAAATTGTCCTGCAGGCAGTGGGAAACACTAGGAGGCTGGGATCAGCTGGGGGGTGGTGATAGGGTTAAGCGCAACAGCCTTTGGCCTCAAGCATTGGAGAGTCTTGAAGTACATAAACCAGAAATTCACAAGTAATATTGTAAGCTCTAATATGGATGAATTTTTATTTCTAGTCTGGCTAAGTATATACAATCATCACGTGTATGAGGCGATGGGCTGTTACATGCAGATGCATCTACTATTGTTGTTGTTGTTGCTGCTGAAAACTGCATTTGTACAAGATCATCTAGCATGGCTCAACTGCATATGTAATTTCTTTTTTGGAAGGGGAAATATTCTCTCCGGCTGAGGGATGGAACTACACTACTGGAGAATGTTCATATTTCTCTCCTAAACTCTTGATTGACAAGGGTGAGAATGTTACAGGTACTCACACTTGTAAGAGCATGTTGCATTCAGTCCTTAGGGATGAATTTCTGCCATCTTCGTGCTTTTGATCCTATCTTGCCCTACTGGCTCTTCTTTTTCTCCACCCAACCTCATCTTGCCTTTGCCTTTTGTCTGCTTCCTTCTCTCCTGCCTTGATCTGAATTGATTTCACTGGAACTTGACCTTGCCCTCCATTAGTCTCTGCACAAGTATTGCCTTAGATTATACGGACTCTTCGGCTGAAGATGAGACTTATTGTCCCCAGTGCACCAATTGGGGCAGAATATCCTTTTAATTTATGTAACCTTGCAAGGAAAAAAATCAAAGGGATACTAAGTGTGCAGAGTACAAGCTAAATATTCAGAAATTAAAGGGAAACAGTAGTTCTTATTTTATCACAGTATGTGCACGGCAATGGAAAGCAAAACAAACCTTAATATTGCATAATACTTATAACACTGCCCAACATAATCTTCACTGCCTCTTACTAGCCTTCCTTTGAAAAAAAATTGCATTCTTTTCATCTTTAAGCTTGGAAAGATCACCTTGCAGACTTTTAGAAAGTCCCTTTTAGAAACCATGCTTTAAAAAATTATTTCTTAAACATTTAAAGGTGTCTTTCATATGCCCATTCTATTGTTACTGACATCAGAATGTTTCCTCCTGCAGCTTATATCAGGAAACTATCATTCAGTATGAAGACGCCCCTTTCGCAGCAGCTTATATGCCCATGAGAAAACGTTCACCAATGTATTGTTTCCATTGATTGATATCTTCACTGATTTTAACTTTAAAGTGACTCATTCAGTTTAGCTTCCATTCAGACAAAAGCCAGCATGCATCCCCACCACGTGAGTGTGTGTAAGGGAAGGTTGCTTAGATTGTTGTTCAAGTCAGTTTATACTTACAATCACTGTGAATAAAGATAACCCTTTCACACACATTTTGTGGGCTTTTAATTTTAAAATATTTGGGGGAGCAGGAGCAGCATTCAAAGAACTAGATGTATGCTTAATTAAGCCAATATAGAGATGATAATGATAATGATGATGATGATGATGATGTTGATAATAATAATTTAGAAGGGATATCCCATCATAAGGCAACTTTATTTTTTTTTTTCCATAGAAATAGGGAAAAAGAAAAACCAGAGGATTTTATACAATGATCTTTAGCAGCAAATGCTACAATCTAGGGCCTCTGGTCCTTTCATCAATTATATGCATGAGTAATTTAGTTTCACCATTCAGCCTCAATGCATAAATGTTTGCAGGATCGTGTTCTTAAGACCCCTTCAATTAAACCCTTACGGGATAATAGCCTGCATTTGAGACACTAGCTTGTACTGACATGACAGATGGGGAAAAGAAACAAACAATAATAATTAGTTGTTCATTTTGATATACTTGTTATCTACTCAGACAGGAAAAAAAAGAGTGAAACAATAATTTCCAGGGTCATTATGTAAAAGTTAGCAAATATATCTATTTGTCATATTCTTGAATACTTTTGTAATGATATGTGAAGGTTCATACACATGGGTGCTTTTTGTGTTTTTTCTACTACTTGATTTTTACTAAATACATATGGTATGTGTACCTACGAGACACACACTGCTGATAAACCCATCCATCTCCACATTCTTACCATTTCTGAGCAGAAATTCCATGCAGTAAGCGTCTCAATGTGAAATCCATAACATCTATAAAAGGAGATCTACCACTGAAATACTAGGATAAATGGCTGGTTTGCATTGCCCCTGGTCTTTATCCAACACTGAGAATAGACTGCTGTTTTATCAAAAGAGGAATAAATTGCTGTTATTGTGATGTTAGCCCATCACTTGGCATTGCAATTCAGGTTTTTGTGAGAAAGAAATGTATGATCTAACTGCGATTTGACCTATGCCTTCTGTGATCCATATAGGTGCTCTAATGGAGCATAAAAAGTGTGGAATACAAGGACATGCAAACTGGTGGTAAAGAAATGCATTTGAGAGAAAGACGGAAGGGCACGGGAGTTTGTGTGCAACTTGTTAAATCAGAGAAGAGAAGCAACAATTCAGAGGTAATTATTTTATTTTCATATACTGTGCCAATCAAGCACACAATGAAGTGTATTACTATTTGAATTTTTCCAGAGGCTTTTAAAAAATAGTTTTTGTAAAAAAATGAGATGCCAAAAAAGCATTTCTTAAACCAACAAGAAAACAAATCCAAATAGTTTTAGGCTTTGAAAGGTATGCATTGCTTCTGGGAGAAAAATGTTAATGAAATGGTGTGGGCTATGCTGGATGTATTTTTGGGGAGTGAGGGAGCAAAGGAAAACCCAAGATTTCTGAGACAAGGACCTGTTTTTAACAGAAAGTCTAGGGAACAGTTGCAGTTAGATTTCAGGACCGATAAAGACTCACTTTTCATTCATAGTCAGAGCACTCTTCTTGTACCTAAACAGATAATAAGTACTCAGCACACTCCCCCTTCTTGACACAACACACTGAGACTAATCACACATAATTGGAGAGGAGGGGCAGAGGGCTGGCCAACGCATTGTGTCCGGAGGACAAATGGTCAGTTTATGAGGCTTTGGTTTGAAGCAATAATTTCTAATACATCTAGTGAGAGAGGACGAAATGCCCCCCCCAAAAAACAAAAACCCAACAACACCCCAAACCCCAAATCCTATTGTCAAAAAAATTAAAAAATAAAATAAAGAAACTGAGTTTGAAGCATTTCACTCTGAAAAGAAGAAAACCCAAAAGGTAATTTTCAAAAATAGCCCAAGGGGTAATAGTAAAATAAAATGAAGCCTTTGTAGAATATGATATGATCTCAAGTGTTGAACATTTATCAGTATCTTTTTCTTCACTTACTTGAACAATAAATCCTTTAGCATTTTGCAGTCGATCAAACATAGTCACAGAACACATTCTTCCAGATGCAACAGAAAAAACATTTTTTGTCACAATGAAGAAATCATGTGTGAAATGACAGCCACAAAGGAAGGAAAATAGAGCTCTTAAGACTTCAGTATTATCAAGCTCTCTTTTTAATACAATGGACACAAAAGTTCCAAGAATGATCTACTATGCATTGCTCAGAATTTACTTTTCCCAAGAAATTATTATATACATTTTGTTTTGTAATAAAAATATATTCTTCCCATATTCTATCCTTCTTTGGTTAAAACAAGAAAAAATGGGTAGTGGAGGTTTGGATCATAAATATCTTTTTCTTCTTTTTTCAACTGCAAATAAAGAAACAGAAAGCAACAGTTTAATGACAGAAACAAAATCTTTGTTGCTGAGTCTGATTTTTTTTTTTTTAGGTGAGTGGGTATCAAAGGAGAAAGTAAACATTATTTGGCATAACTTTTATTTTCATTTTTTATAACTGCACATCAAAATTGCTGATGAGAAAATTGCATGCAGTGGAGTAAATACTAGTCTGAAATGTACAAATAAGTGAAAGCTAAACTGCCTCCTAAAGAATAAGCCTTTAAATCAATGATGGATAGAGCACTAAGATCACCAACTACTAAAGGATTTCAGTAATAGTTTCACATAGTAATTCAGACTTACCTCTCTGAATACAGAATAAATACAGCACATTCTTAGCAACAAGAATAAAGGCTATGTGAACCTCCATAACGCAGTGCAATGTAACATGTACTCATTCGTAAAATGATTACTCATTTAGGCAGTTCTCCAATAAGGGTTTATTTACCAAGTAGTTAAATTGGGTATATATTTTCTATAGGCATAAACCACTGAATTCAAGAAGCTATCCAAATGAAAATGGAGTCATCTTAACATTTAAAAAGAGTTAGGAAACAGAACTTCCAGAACACGGCCACACAGCCCGGAAGATCCACACCAGCCTTCGTATGCCAGCCGTGAAAGCCTTCGACAATACATTTAAAAAGACTTCACTGAAGCAATTTTTGGGTGTGTCCGTGTGTGTGTGTGGAGAGAGAGGGAGAAAGCCCACACAAAACCAAATAAGAGGCAAAGAATACTGTATGAAATTGTGCTCCTTTTTCCTTAATATGCAATATGTAATATATAATATTCTAGTGTACATGTGTGTGTACTAGAATATTATATATTCTAAATGGCTTTTGTCATTTCTTTTTAGTCAGTATATAAACAGGAATTTCCCATATCCTATTCTCTAATTCTAAGGAATAATTTACCATTTATGAGCAGTGCAACTTTTCCCAATAACAGTCATTAATTTCTTCAAATTCTCAGCCACCTTAAAAATGTCAGTTTAGTCCTCTAATATCTTTAACATTAGCACGAAGAGTTCTGTGTGAATAAAATGGCTCATTAATGTTATAATAATATGCAGTATTTTAAATAATATTGAGCTCATTGTTTGAGTAATGTTATTTCTTAGCAGCCAATGCACTTTATTTTAAAATGGCATTGCAAATACCAAAATATTGGTTAATACAAGAAATTAACTGACTTTTTTTTTTTTTTTTGGAGGAGGGTGGCATGAATTTTCATGGGACACATTCCAAATGATCTCTTGAAGGACCAAAAAACACTACATTGTTATAAACGTCGATGATGATAATAATGAACAAACACTTCCTTTTTTTAAAAAAAAGTAAACAAAATAATTTCCAGTTAAAAGTTTTCTTCAGCTGCATCTTGAGGTCTGTTTTTTAGAAAGGAAACTTCATTTCCTTGAGGAATAAACTTCAAATGGCCATTCCTATTGCTCATAATCCTCTCTTCCCTTGTGTGTCTTGGGTCAGCAGCTTCACTAACCTACATCCAGAAATAATATCTTGTAAGCCCATAAGAAAAAGAACGTTCTTGTTTAGGAATGCAGCAGATCCTGCCCCCATGTCTCTTTTAACCTGAATTCTCTAGTGACCTCTGGTGGCCAGCCCCAAGGATCCATTACAGAGTTTAAGCGCAATCCAGACCCGGTTTCACCATTCCAGATTAGCAGGGGGATGTTAAACAAATAAATGCCACAAAGGCATGTATTACTGCAACCTGTTATCCAATCGTAAGTGCATTGGAAACATAACATTATTGAACTCATATATGCATACACAGAGGCATTTGTAAACAGTGCATATGCTTCAGTCCAGAATATTATGTAGAGTGTTATTGCGCACATCATGGTTGCACTTCTGAGCCCAATTAATTATTGTAATTTTATGAAATGGGGGAAAAAAACCCTTGTAAACCCGCCCTTTGAATCGCATGAACAACTAAAAGCAGATTGTGAATAAAACAATTTTTCAATTTTGGAGGCAAGAAGAGGGAGGAGAGCAAGAGAGGCCTAGGAGGACTGAAATAAATTATATGGCTGCTCTTAGTAGCATTATGCTTTCCCTCCTAATTGGATGTAACACACTCAGACCCACGGGGTGAACAGCAGCAACAGGAGCGGAATTCATACTGTTTACCCTTTACAGTAGCCACAATTCTCAACAGCACACCATACACATTATAAGCACTAGCCACTCGTAATGTGGTATTTCAGATAGATAAGGAGAAAGGCAATACAACTGTTCTTTCGACATCACATCCTGGTCTCATACCAGAGCCTCAGCCTTTGCTTTTGTTTTGAAAAGCATCATGAGTTTGCTTTGTTCCTATTAAAACATGAATCTGTGGTACCCACATGTTTATATTTTTATTACTCATTTCAGGAGAAGGGAAGTATTGAATCTTGAACGAAACATATCCAGTGTGCAACATATATTTGACAAAGGAGCATAACCTGTGTCTGCTGATGTTTTTTTTTTAATCATGCATTAATTATTCAGAAAATATTCCAGAAGTTAGTGGGAGAGTGATGTGCTGTGAAACCCAGCCTCGGAAGAGGATGGGCACCCCTGTGATGTGTCCGTAGCTTTTAAACAAAAGCGCGAGCACAAGGTATAGGCCCAGTTTTGATTACAGGCTTGTTTTTTAAACGGAAATAAAATTTCACAGCTAACAATGAGAGGTGAAAAGTTTAAGAGGCAAAGCTGTTCCTCCTGATCACTGCCTGTTAATCAGCTTCATGGGTGGTTGCCTAAATCTGTGGATTTTTTTTTATTGTTGTTACTTGCGCTACTGTCAAGATTGTAACTAATTTTTCCCCCTCTTGTAAGAGGAGGGGTGAATAACTCGCCATGGAAGGCAGCTGTGGATGAGTGACATGAAGCACTAACGCAGAGGGCAAAATTAAAATTCATGAATCTCTTCACAACCATTTGTGTAACAAGATTAAGACGGGACAGCAGAAAATAGCTGCATTATCAGGCTTCTTACAGTTCTCCAGCTGGTTACGCTCTATTCCAAAACAGTAGGGATAAGAGGATAACACGGAGCCGAAAGGAAAACGCCTCTCCTTCATTTGGGAGAAAACGCAGCCTAGGGAAAGATGAGGTCTGGACACACAACCAGAAAGCACGATCCTGCTTAACAACCAAACTGTTCACATAAACCCAGGAAAAAAAAATGAAGGTTCCAGTCAAACCTAGCAGTCCCGCAGTTGGAAAGCCCCTCTTTTTTTCTTGGAAGAAGAAAGAAGACAATTCCAAAAAGTAGGTATAGCAGCCATCATCAGTTTAGGACAGTGCTTCTCAACCTTGGCAACTTTAAGATGTGTGGATTTCAACTCCCAGAATTCCCCAGCCACCATGCTGGCTGGGGACTTCTGGGAGTTGACATCCACGCCTTTTAAAGTCGCCAAGGTTGAGAAACACTAGTTTAGGAGAAAACTAAGTAATGAGCTAGAAGGATGGGGAATATTTGCAACTGAGCTTGGGAAAAAAGTTTAATATCCAACCATATGAGCACACTAAGTTTGCAGTATCTCCATGTTCAACCAGTTCATCTCTGCCTGAGCCCTCTCCCATTCCTGCATGTTGCTGAACTACCTCAACTGCTGTATACTATGTCATTTACTCTGTAATTGTTTGTATCACTCTGTCTCAATCCTCAAGAAGGGATGGTTCTTTTGTTTCAAGCTGCATTTGAAAATAAAGTTACTATATATACAGTGGTACCTCGGGTTACGAACGCCCCTCCTTACGAATTTTTCGAGATACGACCAGCTCCGGCCCCAAAAATTTACCTCGACATGCGAACTCCGCCTCAAGCTACGAACCTGATCCACGGCCATTTGCCCTGCTGCCACGCGGTCGCAGCTTCCTGTGGGCGAGATCGCGGTAGCAAGGAGACGTTCGGTGAGGCTTGTGGTGTGTTTTGTGGCGTTTGGAAGGTTTTTGGTGTGCTTGTCAGCATGGCTCCAAAGAAAATGCAGAGCAGGCTTGGCAAGAATAAGTTTACATTGAACCTTATGGGGAAATTTGCCTCGTGGTGCGACCAAATTCGGAGGGCAGATTAGCCGTATTTACATTGAACCTTATGGGGAAATTTGCCTCGTGGTACGACCAAATTCGGAGGGCGGAATGGATTAATCGTATTTACATTGAACCTTATGGGAAAATTTACCTCGAGTTGCGACCAACTCGAGTTGCGATCAGAGTCACGGAACAAATTAAGTTCGTAACTCAAGGTACCACTGTAATTTACTGACCAAAATATATATCAATATCTACACTACACACTGCACAGTGACTCACAATGCAATCCTATACCCCTTACATGGAAGTAAAATGCACTAGATTCAGTGAGATTGTTCTAAATAAATAGGTGAAAAATCACACTATTAACATTTATGGGTAATGGACAACACAGAACGAACAATTTCCTTGCTCCCTCAGTTATTCTATTATGAAGGAACTGATCATTGAAGGATGTACCACTAGTAACTTTTCCTAACGAAATGTTAACGCATCCCCAAGTTGAGTGGGGGCGGTTAGAGAAAGTTGTCTAGGCCCCATGTTCTGATCCTAACCCTTTCTCAATTATTAACCCTTTTTTTGCCATTTCAGTTTCCAGCCATATCTGGAGAACAAGTAACAATATCGCATGATTTGTGAATCACCAAGAATTTTTTGTGATTCTGACAGAATATAAATTTGATTAGTAAGATAAATAAGTTTACACACAATTCACTGACCTCTAAGCATAAAGTTTATAACTTAAATATGCCCATATAGTGGGGAGTGATGAGTACTATTTTTTCCTCGAAGGGTAGTATTCCATGACTCTGAAAAGACAAAGGGCCATGCAGAACGTCTGGCTGCATGTGAATGACACTGGATGGCTTAAGCCCGCTCTCTTACCCTGGGGGCCTGGTGACTGATCCAGCTATTTGTGATTAGGGGTTAATGGTGCCATCTGAGCACTGGATAGGATGTATCTCCTGACTGGCTGCTTTCTGTGGCTTCTTCTGCCATAAATAGCAGGTGTCTGCCTTTGTATGACCTACTTAACTATCAACAAGCAGCAATGCAGGGAGTTTGGGAGATAGGCTGCATGGGGATTGAGGAGAGGGGTGGAAGCTAGCAGGAATGTTCATGAAAGCCCCACTTCTTACAATTACTTCTGTGGTGCCACTATTTCAGAATAGCTTTGCTGACATTGATTTTGCTTTCTCTGAACAGTGAACATATCTGGGATTGCTGCAGCTCATCAGAGCCTCTCCTACCACAGGAGAAACTGGGAATTGATGTAGCTCAATGGGCTGCATTTAATTTGGTGATCCACCAAATTAAATGCAGCCCATTATTAGTCATATAACACATGCTGCCAAGCCAATCCCTCTCCCCTTCTATTTTTGCTGTCTCAGAAATGCAGCAACACTTGGAATTTATCAACTGGCTATTCTATCGAGCTCCACCATATTGCCTTGCATTTTCTTCTAGCACCAAAGGGGATGACTGGCCCCCCAGTAGATTATTTTCTTCCCAATTCACAATGCATTTCTGTTCTAGTTTCTTGTGTAATTCCAAAAAACTATTTTAATAACACCATTCTATCCACCAGGCAACATTTAACGTAAATGGTACACAATTACCTTGTCATGATCCTTAAACATGGAGTTGATCAGAGGCGAATGAATGAAGTCTAGCATCATGACCCCAAACTGCCTGATGAAATTGTTTTCTATCTATCCATCCCACAATCTACATTCAGGGTCTGCAATGTGAAATATTGTACAGCTGCTTTTGGTTACTGATTGTATGGTTTTAGACTATTAGAAGAGCTTGGAAAATTCTTCTGACGGACTTAATTCAATAAAAAAGCACCTCTTGAGCCTTTAACACAGGGCAGCACGTATCCAGCACCTGAACACATAGTAAAGCAAAAAGAAATAATTGCCCATTGCGAGGTCAGGCTGTGTGCCAGCTCCCTGTCTTCCCTTTGCCTTAGGGGCTGTTTAACATTGAAAAAAGAAAAGGAACTCATGTGAAGCTTAACATGATAGAGCCATGGTGATATCCTCTGCTAATTTTCTTGATCTCCCAAATCTAAGGAAAGCAGCAGTGAAGAATTAGCCTCTTACACAGGAAACTGAGCACCAAAAAAGGTTCTCTGTACTTCCATATTCCTTAGACCTGGAAACAGAAAGAAAGGCAAATGGGAACTGCTGTGCCTCTGGGATGTCGGGGTGTACAACTGGGAAGCAAAGGGAGAACTAAGGAAACTATTATAAGCCACCTTTCAATCAACATCGCACTGCCATGGATCAGGCAGCAGAAAACAAAAAACAACAACAAAAAATCAAATAAATCCCCATTTATGCCTGAAACGTTAACAAGCATCTTAGACCCAGAATTTATTCTTGCAGACTGTCGGAAAGATTTTGCTCAACAGTGACCCAAGGCATCTCCCATCATCAACTTCATAGCAATTACCCATCCAGATGAATCATTCAGAAAACAGGAATTTGTGTAGTCCTTTCAACCCCATGAGAAATTTGAGAATATAGGTGGATAATCCTTGGCCCACAGGTTTCATACAGCTCTTGAAGACCTATTTTATTACTCTTTTGAGCCACCACTCTTGCTCCTGTTACCATGCCACAGCAGTCCCAGCATTAAAATGCAGTTAACAGAGCCACTCCGGTCTTAAGAATGTTTGTAGCCACTCTGACAGCAGCTCTAGGAGGGCCCTATCTGTTGTCATTTCTTCCTCTTAAAGTAGCTGCAGACATTGCCATTCCAGCCCATAAGAGTTAGCAGCTACTCTGAAAAGGTTCTGGAAATCTTTTCAGTATGGCTGCCTGAAGAGACGGTCTCAGGTCTTGAGACTACCTTTAGAATGGTATATGTAGTCTACCTTCCTTTTCTTAAGCTCTAAGACTGAAAGGTATGGATGAGCAACCCTACTTACCAGTCACTTTGCTGTTTTAACATCAGTGGTGATAGCAAAGGAGCAAGATGGAATGGTTAAAGAGGGGAAATTGCTGTTGGTCCACCTCCTTTTAGATAGGGGAAGGATCAGAGGTGCTTATTAGGTATGCTGGGAGAAAGTCAGAGCCTCCCAAGAGGGAATGTAAATGTGACTAGTGTGCTTACCTACCCTATGAGTACAGAGTAGTATATATAGACAAGGGAGCTATGTATGTATCTGCAGCCTCTGGATAACTGGATTTGTTTGTAACAGTGAAGAGGAGGCATCTGGCCTGCTACTGTTCAGTTATTCTCTCAAATCCTTAAGATTCCCAGCATTGTGTACAGGTTATTTGTGTGTTTATATTCTGTAGCTCTATAGTTTCTCAGTAGGACACTTGGGGGGAAGATGCCCAAAACATTTTTAAAGAATTTGCTCACCCTGTATCTAGGAATTTTCTGAACTTTCCAAGGAATTACCCTCTCTCTCTCTCCCAAAAGAAGTCCATACCTTTCAAGCTTAGTAAAGAATGATTATTTATTAACACCTAATTGTGTGGGTTAGTATCTAAGCAGTGCATTAACTAACTCTTTTCCCCAAGGCCAGAATACTTGCACAGCACAGCACTGAGCTGAAGGTAGAAGGAGTAAGCTAAGTACACCAAAGGGAAAGAGCACGTGGTTCTTTTTTGTGTAGTATATGAGTAACAGAGGGAGAGAAAGAGAGATTTTATTCTTACATCATTTCAGCTTATTATCCTGATATGGAATTTAAATCAGGTATTTCATTGCTTTTAATTCCAGCACAGTTTTTCTTTTTTAATTATTATTCTGTTCACTCATTAGGGCTTCCAGATCTGGGGTACAAAAATCTGGATGGCCAACGGATGGCAACACAGAAATGTTTAATTGGATTTTTGCAGCCCAGATCTGTTAGACCTACTTTCCACTAATTTCTCCTTTTATGTTCTTTTTACTTTTCATTCTTAATATTTATCTTTTCAGATTTCTATTTATTATTTACTCAGATCAAATCACATCTTTATTGTGATCAAAGATCAGAAGTTATTCACAACACAAATAATATATAGATGTGATAATTTCAGTTAGTGAGAAATAACTTACTAAGTGGAAAGTTTAAAATATGAATTATAAAATAAGTCAAAGAAATCAGCTGTTGTTATGTTTTCACTGCAGTCCGACAATAGATTGCAACCCTCCCTTTGTGTAAAGGCCTTCCTAGCCACAGCTGCCACCTGCTCCTGAAGCAGGAGATGTGAGTCTAAAATAGACACCCAAATTATGCACCAGTCCCAAGGGAATAGTGCAGCCCCATTCAGGACAAAAGATAGGACATCTCCAGTCCAATTATCCCACCCACTCGATCTTGTTGGGATTGACCTTGAGCTTATTCCCTCCCATCCAGGCCCCCACAGCCTCCAAATACTGCAACAAGACCTTGGCAGCATTACCTGGTCAGCCTGGGGTCAAGATGTACAGCTGGATATCATCAGCATACTGAGGGTACCTGATCCAAACAGATGGATAACCTCACCCAGTGGCTTCATGCAGATGTTAAATGGAAGGGGCAAGAATGTTGGGTCCTGGAGCACTCCACACACCAGGGGCTCCAGGCTCAATTTCTCCCCCACAGCCAACACTGACTGAACCTAACCACAGAGGAAAGGAGGAGAACCACTGCAACAACCATGGCCCCCACCCCTAATCCCCAAAGTGGTCCAGAAGCATACGATGGTTGATGTTATTAAAAGTCACTGAGAGATAACAGAGAATCAGGACAGTTGCACTATCACAGTTCTGGCTCCACGAGAGGTGATCAACAACTGCAACTAATGCTGTCTCAGTACTGTGTTCTGGCCTAAAACCTGACTGGAAGAAACCTAGAAAATTAGTTTCTTCCAGGGCATTCTGAAGCAGCAGCCTGACCACTTTCTTGATAACCTTTGAGAAGGGAGGTGCAGACTAGACAAAACCTATCCAGAACTGTGGGCCCAGCTAGAAGTTCTTGAGGAAGGGATGACAACTGCCTCCCTCAGCAAAGCAGGCACTACTGCATGGACCCCCCACATGTCACTTCAAACATGGCCTTCACAAACAAGGAGGGGCATGGATCTAACAAACAGGTGGCCAGGTTAGCAGACCTGAGGATCTTATCCATCTGCTCAGGAGTTACATGCTCAAACTTGTCCCAGCTAACCATAGAGACATTGCTTCTGCACCTCAACAAGACATACTCAATGAGATGGACTTGAATACTTCAAGTGAATCTGAATGACTTTATCCACCAGATGTCTACAATATTCCTCCCAGTGGCCTTGCAGGTGGTCCTGTGGCTTCTCTCCTCCTGCAAATAAACAAGTCAGTCTAAAAAGGGCTATTGGACAGCTATCTGTGGGTGTGATAAGAGCAGGAAAAAAGCTACCTTTTGTTGCTGTTATCACTATGATGTAATCCTAAAATGAGCTATTATTTGTATTTGGTTGGATTCACTCTTCATCTTTCTCCAACAGCACTCTGAGCATCTCTTCTGGTATTTCATCTTCTGAAATTTGTCAGAAAAACAAGGAACATCCTGGGATTGATGCACAGTGAGAGGCCACATAGGAGCAATCTGGTCTAAGGTCCTCATCACATTCTTATTCTAAGCAGCAATCAAGGCCTCAATTAAACTGCCTATTAGATCCTTGCGTGGGGGGGACCCAAGATCCCTCTGGAACCCCTCAGGGTCCATTAGTCACCTGGGGCAGACTGTTCTAATAGATCCTACCACCCAGGGGTGGGGGGAGCTCATCAGCAAGCTGACAAGCAGTCAGGGAGTGATCTGCCCATGGCAATGAACTGATGGTAAAGTCTTCCATTCCCAGATTATGTTGCAATTACACTAAGACAAAAACCAGATCTCTAGTGTTTCATGTTCTTGGTGACTTGGGTCAGGTCCATAGTTGCTATGGTGATCATGAACTTCTGAGCTATCCCAGACTCAGTACCACCTGGACGGAGGTTGAAGTCACCAAGAATTCTAAGCCTTGGGACTCAATTGCTAACCTGACAATGGAATCTAGAAGCTCAGGCAAGGATGGCTTCCCCTGAAAGCTATCATGTCCTTATGGATGGCAACTGCTACCCCACCGCTCCTTCTCTGGATTCATGGCCAGTGCCAGACTCAAAATCCAGGCAGGCATATCTCTGAGGAGAGAACTTTCCACTCTGCACCTAGTCAAGCCTTCGTTATACATGCCGGGTCAGCTGCCTCACCTACAATTAGGTCATGGATAAGGATGGTCTTATTACCTGGCATTCAAAATCAGCAGCCAGAGTCCATGCATATAATTGCACCCTATGGAGGACAAAATGTATGTGTGTAAACACATACAGGAAAAGAATGCCTTTCTGCTTGGCTTCTGCCCTTAGTACCATCCACTGTTAGCTGCTTTATTTTCTGCCCCACTGATCCTCAGCCACCTTTCTTCTAATTCATGAGGAAGCACCACATATGGTCCCCAGGACCAAAGGAGTTGCCCCATCATATTCCAAACTCTTTTTAATACAGTGGTACCTCGAGTTACGAACGCCCCCCCCTTACGAAATTTTTGTGATACGACCAGCTCCGGCCCCAAAAATTTGCCTCGCCGTGCGACCTCCGTCTCACGCTACGAACCGGATCCACAGCCATTTGCCCTGCTGCCACGTGGTCGTGGCTTCCTGTGGGCGAGATCGCGGTAGCAAGGAGACGTTCGGTGAGGCTTGTGGTGTGTTTTGTGGCGTTTGGAAGGTTTTTGGTGTGCTTGTCAGCATGGCTCCAAAGAAAATGTAGAGCGGGCTTGGCAAGAATAAGGGTTTGAAGAAGAAAGTGACGATCGAACTGAAGAAGGAGATTATAGAAAAGCACGATCATGGTGTTCGTGTGACTGATCTGGCTGCGGAGTACAAGATGGCGAAGTCGACCATCTCGACTATTTTGAAGAATAACGATGCCATCAGAGAAGCTGATGTGGCAAAAGGAGTAACGATGTTAACGAGGAAGAGGACACAAGTGCTGGAATAGGTGGAAAAGATGTTGTTAGTGTGGCTGAATGAGAAACAGCTGGCAGGTAATAGCGTGAGTGAAGCTATCATCTGTGAAAAAGCCAGGAAACTGCACAGTGATTTACTGCAGAAAAACCCCTCTACCAGCACAGCAAGTGAGGAATTTAAAGCCAGCAGAGGCTGGTTTGAGAAATTCCGCAGGAAAAGTGGCATCCACAATGTGGCAAGACATGGAGAGGCTTCCAGTTCTGACAAGGCTGCTGCAGAAGCCTACAAGGAAGAATTTGAGGACTTCATGAAGGCGGAAAGATACGTCCCTCAGCAAGTGTTCAACTGCGACGAGACAGGGCTCTTCTGGAAGAAGATGCCAAACAGAACCTATATCACGCAGGAGGAAAAGGCACTGCCAGGGCACAAGCCCATGAAGGACAGACTGACCTTTTTGCTGTGTGCGAACGCAAGCGGCGACCTGAAGATTAAGCCGCTACTGGTGTACCATTCCCAGACCCCTCGTGCATTCAGGGAACACAATGTGAACAAGGCCAGACTGCCTGTCATGTGGAGGGCCAATGCGAGAGCGTGGGTCACAAGGCAGTTGTTCATGGAATGGCTGCACGAGGTGTTCACACCCAGCGTTAAAAAATATCTTTCTGAGAACCAGCTACCTGAAAGGTGCCTTCTTCTGATGGACAATGCCCCGGCACACCCTCCAGCCTTGGTGGATGATATGGACGCTGAGTATGACTTTATAAAGGTCAAGTTCCTCCTCCCCAACACGACACCTCTTCTGCAGCCCATGGACCAGCAAGTGATCTGCAATTTTAAGAAGCTCTACACAAAGGTGCTCTTCACCAGGTGTTTCAATGTCACTGAGGAAACATCCTTGACTCTGGCAGAGTTTTGGAAGAAACATTTCAATGTCCTCCACTGCATCAGCCTCATTGACAAAGCCTGGGAAGATGTCACCTGCCGGACCTTAAACTCAGCCTGGAGGAAACTGTGGCCAGAATGTGTCACTGAACATGACCGTGAAGGGTCTGATGCAGAGGTAGTGGAGGAGATTGTGTCCATGGGCAAGAGCATGGGTCTGGTTGTCGATGGTGCAGACATAGAGGAGCTTGTTGAGGACCATGAGGAGGAGCTGACCACGGAAGAACTTGCCGAGCTCCAGAGTGAGCAACAGAAAGCGCTTGGTGAGGAGCATTCCACTGAGGAAGAGGAAGACAGGGAGGAGGTGAGCAGTGCCGAGATTAAATCCATTATGGAACAATGGAATGCGTGCCAGGACTTCTTTGAGAAGCACCACCCCAACATAACTGTAATGAACAGAGCGTTGAACATGATGAACGATAATGTGGTCTCTCATTTCCGGAGGGTTATGCAGCGCAGAAAAAAACAACTGACTTTAGACAGGTTTTTCCCCAGAACTGAGCCTGCAGCTAAGAGGCAAAGAAGAGAGGACTCTCCCTCCAAACAATAACTGCCTCCCCACCCCATTCTCCCTCTTCATACTGTGCTGTATGTACTTTTTTTCATGTTTTTGTGGTTTAAAAATAAAATGCATATGTTTGGTCGTGGAGCGACCAAATTCAGAGGGCGGATTAGCCGTATTTACATTGAACCTTATGGGGAAATTTGCCTTGCGGCGCGACCAAATTCGGAGGGCGGAACGGATTAACCGTATTTACATTGAACCTTATGGGAAAATTTGCCTCGCGGTGCGACCAAATCGAGTTGCGATCAGAGTCACGGAACGGATTAAATTCGTAACCCGAGGTACCACTGTATATTACTGAGAGTTATGGGATAAAGAGGCATACAAAAGGACAGTGGAATATAAATCTGGTAGCTCCAATTCTTGCTCTTTAGAAAGCAAGGAAGTTTGGATAAGAGGTGAAGCCAAGAAGGATTTCCTCACTGCTATATATATATTGTCTAATCTGGGAGATACCTGAATATGACATGATAAAAATTTGCTGGATTAAACAATGGTTTCTTAGGTAATACCCACTCGCAACTGATATATTTTTTTGAACCTGGAATTTCTTTTTAACTATTATGCCTAATAGCCATTGATGGGTTTTACTGGATTTTCCTTTAGATCTATATAAGTTAGCAGCCTTTATTACATCTTCTGGAAGTAAATTTCATAAGTGAAGTTTTTTTTTCCTTTTGTCTGTTCTAAAATTTTGGTGGGGGGGTGTAGTGGGTTTTGTATTTGGGGTTTTTATTTCTGTAAGCAGCCCAGAGTCACCATGAGTGAGTTGGGTAGCCATATAAATTGCTGAAATAAAGAAATAAACCCAAGTTACAGCATGGTTTTCCAAGTTTAACTTGACCATGGTTTACTTAATTAACCCACAGTTCTGGGCTTGTATGACATGCTGAACCACTAGCTAATCTACAACTGCTAGGCTAAAATGTAGTTGGTCAGTTTGTGTCCAGTGTGTTTTCTGAATGCCAAGAGATGTCTAGAGCACCACTGGCAGAAAACAAAGGACAAGTCTGACCAAACACGAGTTAGAGCCTCTATTAAGGCCTATATTGTGGTGGTAAGGGCAGCGAAACACCATTATATTTCTGCCCTTATTGTATCTGCAGAGTGTCACCCGAAGGCCCTGTTCAGGGTCACCCGGTCCCTCCTGGGTAAGGAGGGTTCAGAGGACCACCTACAGGGTCACGCAGAGGAATTTGCTCTACACCTGACAGATAAAATCGCTCAGATCCGTTCCCAGTTGGAGGCTAAGCATGATGCAGATCCAGTGGAGATGCCCAGGGAGCGGGCTTACCCAGTTAAGGAATGGTTTAATCCTGTTGGACCTGAGGAAGTGGAAGGGGTCCTTGGGGCTGTTAGTGCAGCTACCTGTGCTTTAGATCCTTGTCCCTCCTGGCTGATTAAAGCCATCAGGGAGGTGACATTGGGGTAGGTACTGGCGGTGGTTAATTCATCCTTGCAGGAGGGGGTGTTCCTGATGCCTTTTAAAGAGGCTGGTCCACCGTCTCCTCAAGAAATCATCGCTATATCCCACCCTTTTGAAGAACTTTTGTCCAGTTTCCCACCTTCCCTTTTTAGGAAAGGTTGTGGAAAAAGTGGTCACGTGACAGCTTCAGAGGATACTGGAGGAAATGGATTATCTGGACCCCTAACAGTCAGGTTACAGGCCTGGTTATGGGACCGAAACAGCATTGGTCACACTTCTAGATGACCTCTGGCGAGAGCAGCACGGGGATAGTGCATCCATCCTTGCTCTTCTTGACCTCTCAGTGGCTTTCAGTACCGTCGACCATGGTATCCTTTTGGGTTGGCTGCAGGAGTTGCGGCTGGGAGAACCAGTTCTGTGCTGGTTCAGCTCCTTCCTCCAAGGCTGATCCCAATTGGTCTTGATAGGGAGCGAGAGATCCAACCTGTGGACTCTACTTTGTGGGGTGCCTCAAGCAGGATAGGAAGAGTATTGATACCTTTGAACTTTGGTGTTGGAGAATACTTCTGACAATACCATGGGCAGCCAAGAAAATAAGCCAATGGATCATTGATCAAGTTCTCACTCGAGGCACAAATGACTAGATTCAAATTATCCTACTTCAGACACATTATGCGAAGACCCAGCTCTCTGGAAAAGGCTCTAATGCTGGGAAAGGTGGAAGGAAAGAGAAGAAGAGGATGACCAGCAGCAAGGTGGATGGACTCAGTTACAGTGACGATGAGTGTACCATTGGGAGACTTGAAAGAACAGGTTAGGGATAGATTGTCATGGAGAAAATCTATCTATGTAGTTGCTAGGAGTTGAAAACAATTTGATGGCACTTAATCAAATCTTATTACATGAGCCCAGACAATCAGCTTAATTGTATAAACTACTGTTTTATGAATACTGTGTTATTAATGGTTAGTATGTGGTGTGCCCAAAGCTCATAAAAATGCACACTGTTCTGCCCTGTTCCAGCTTTAGATATACCTTTTGATTATAGCTGGAGAGGGAACTGAAAGAAGCAATTCATGTAAGCCCTATGATTTTTTTCCATGCTTGCAGCATCATGTATCATAGTGACTGACTGTCTCACAGTTAAAAGTAAAGCCTCCTTCAAGTCAGGTTTGACTCTTGGTGAATTCATGGACATGTCCACATAGTCTTCTTGGCAGCAATGTGGAAGTGGCTTGCCATTACCTTCTGTGAAGTGTCTTGTCTTCCTGGTGTAGCCTACAGCTTGCCAGGGCAGGTCTGAAACTGCTTAGCTTCTGAGCCCACCCAGGTGGCACAAATGGACCTTCACAATTCTTTACTATAGTCCTTGGTAGAGGAATTGGTGGATGATTTCTCCGAATTGTTCAAGGGGAAGGAGAATTTTTCAAACAATTTCTTAAAGTGTAGGACTCTGCTTTAGAGGTGATATTAAGCACTGCTGAAAATGCCCATTGGGAAATATCTTTGAAGTGGGGCTGGATGTGTAATGTTACAGAGTTGAGAATCAGAATATCTGCTTCCTGTTCCTTTCTATAGTGTAATGAACTTCTCAGCCTGCTCCATGAGTTGAAATGCATGGGACTGGAACCAGTTATTTAGAAAAGTTAAAGATTATAAAGTATGGGAAAAAAAATAAGGGAATAAGTTTTTTATAAAGTCTTCAGTGCCATATAACACTATACTTTTATTACACTAAATATGATAAAAGAGGACAATGATAACAGTCCATTTGTGAAAACAAGCTTAAAAAACATACTTAGATAAGTGCTTTTGGCTAAATATTGTAATGTAGAAATCAGACACATATAGCCTCATAACCAGAATATTCTATATGAGATTTTTCCATCTGAAGCTGCCATATGACCCACTCATAAACCAAATGTGGATTTACAGCATGATATGATACAATTAGACATTTACCTCCTAATTATTTTTTGATATTCAATGGAGTTAATTGCTATAAGCTTTAGGCTCAAAACATATACAGTTGTTTTTAATAGATGTGTATGAGATGAACAAAATTAAACACCTGAATGTTTTGAATTAGATCCATATGAATGAACAGATTAATTCTGAGGAAATGGTGAAGCAAAGCTTCTGTAAAGCTCTTCTAGATATGCAAAGATAAAGGATGGTTCTTCCACACAAAATAATCAGATACAAAAAAATAGCTATTTAGAAGCAGCATACCTATGAGTACTTTAATCAAACATTTGGGTTACCTGCCAAAAGAACCATGATCTCTTCAAAATGCAATGTGGATTAAAGTGTTATCTACCATGAACAGAAAACTAACCTCGGAGTGGAAGTTTGAGATGTGTTCATCATAATTTTCATGTCTTTGGATAGAAAAACCAGCCTTTTCAGCTAGACTGCAAAACTGGTTTAGAGTATCTCCTCTAAGTGGAGCAAATATCAGAGCTTTCCCCTAGAACATTAAGAACATTTATACATTTTTATTTAAATTGGAACATAAAATTGATAAAAATGTTAACAAACTGTTAAGGTGGACAATTCTTTGAAAAATAGGAGCAGGAAGATCTTGAAAAAAGATGCTATAAATAAACAAACAAGCTAACAAACTTCCCCAAATGTGAATGCTTGCACTTGACTGTAATCAAAATTTATTTTATCTTTTTCACACAATTTTTGTCTAATTATCTTATTAATCAAGTTGCTAAAGAAAATTGCTATAAGATGTAAAGAAAATTGATCCATAGTCACATTTAATTTCTCTTAGAATTAGGATAAGTGTACAAATGGTGTTGCATGTAAAACTGTATAAGTGGGAGGTGTTTTCACACTGAATCTTATGCATTTCTACTTCCATTGCCGCTACCAGAAAAGACACTCCTAGTGGTTGTAGGATTTACAAAAAATGTCTTGGATGAGGAACAGAGGAGCAGTAGTAGTGGAAGGGGTAACTGGAAAAACTGGGTGAAAACAACTTGCATAATGTGAGCTTTGCTTGCTTAAGGCATTTCCATCTGATTTTCTCCAATGAATGTCTACTATCACTGTCCCACATAGCATATCTCAGGCCTTTGCTGTGGACCCCAAATACCCCTGAAAATTTGATCAGAACCGGAATGGAGTGGAGAATGTAGAAAAACTCACAGCGAGAACAGCCTTCTCTTGGCATAAAATTGGGATTGAATCCAATAAATTTAACCACTCTATAATATATATTTTTCTACTGTTTCAAGTTAGATTTTCATAATGAAACAATATTGGTAATGGATTCAACTTGTATTTAGCAGTGCTCTTCAGTGCACCAAGAAAGTACAAGTCTTACTGTTGGTGCATTTTGGTATGAAGTGTTCCATGATGGGGAAACTGCAGATTCATGATGCAGTAAGAAAAACAGCTTCATCACTGAATTCAGAAGTGTGATTATTTCATTGTTTTTTATTTCCAAACAGGGTTGAAGTTTGGCTTCAGTGCAGAAGTGGCTTTCAACACCTTAATGAAATCTTTCTTATTCAGGTGCTCTCTGGATATCTTGGTTTACAATTGCCATTTGCCAATTGGCATGCACAAATGGAGGTCATCAAATTGGGGATGCTGCCTAGGTTACTTACTGTACATTAGAAAATAGTCAAGAAAGAGAATCCAGATTCAGCAGCCACCTCCTCCTCCAAACTTCAGAAGTCTTGTGCCATGTTAGGCATTCTGCAATGTAGCTCTTCAGGTATATTTGAACTGTTGGCAACTTACTGTCAGATATACTTTCCTACTATCTCTTTTACCAAAAGACCAAACAGCCCCATGATCTTTAAACTGGTAAAAAGCAAATTAATGCAAAAAATAATGAACACAGATAGAGTAGACAATTCAGCATTGTACAATTCTGGGAGAAGATTTATAACTTCATATCTGGTTCCATACATCTAATTCATGTGAAATGTTATAAGTTCCTATGTTGTAATACCATGGGTTGTTCTTAATGCTAAGGATTTTATACTTTTAAAATATAATTTTAAACAATGTTCCTCACTTAAATGGCAAAATATCAGCTATTTGAAATTATAACATCTCTAAATAAGTAAATCTCACTAGGTTAGTGCTATATAAAAGCCACTGCAGATTGTTGGCTGCATTCTAAAACATACTTTCAGATAATTTAAAGCAATATTGAATCTGGAAAGACTTGGGAAGTGCCTTGAATTAGTTAAGTATGCCCTGTGCCATTCATCCGGACCTTTTGCAGAGCCCATTTGTTTTTGTAAGAGATAAAATCAACCTGAAAGGATTTATCTGGAGGTAGATAGTTTGAAAAGCACTGCCCTCTAACAAGATTTTTGCTCAGTTCAATATAAACATATTCTTCCAGGTAATCAAAGTTTGACCATTCTGCTTGCATTGGATTTCCAAGTTTAATGTAATTAATCATTCTGGCATGGCTGTATAAATTGCACAGTTCTTGAATTCTGATCACCATTATTGCTGCTATTACAAAACCATTTGGTTCTTATTTATCACTAAATTCCTAGGTGAATCCTATAAAATTGGACATTTAGGGACATATGAAAAGGGATGGCAACATTCCTACCTTCCTGGATATTGCTTTACAAATGGAGGCTCTGATATAAATGCTGTCAGCAGACTGACCCTGCAGCAAAGGCATAGCAAACACTAAACTGTTCACTGAGGGAAAGTGGCATCAAAATAAATCATATAACAAATGAACAGAAGGTTACAGTGGCAAAATGAAGCTCATTTTGGGAAAACACAAATATTAATTCATTAGGAGTGAATACTGAGGAAGATATATGTATATAAAGACTAATGTTAAAAAATGAAAATACTTTAAGTGATCTAGAGAAAACTGCAAGGTATGAATTAAACATGAAATTACAGTGTAATAAAGCTAATAGGTTTGGCTCACTGGTTCATATAGGAAAAAACACAAGTTGAGGAGCATAGAGGCAAACGTCTCACTGAAACTCAGAACTAAATGTTAATAAAATCACAATTTTTATGCTCCTCTATGGTCTGAATAATCTTTTGTCAAACAGTAGGAAGAAAGGTTTGGCTAGCCTCAGATGCCACAGAGGAATTCTCAGTGCACAGACTATAGGATCTGGATTTCCTGTAAAGATGGATGATAGTGGAAAGGTCTAGGGCATACTGCTCAGGAGATCAAGAATTTTCCCCTTCAAAGGATTTCAGTTCTCAGCGACATGTCAGATGTGAAACTTTGCAATATAGGTATGTCAAAATTATTCTATCAGCTCTGTATGCATCCTCCAAAGACTTGCACTAAGATGAGTAGTTCAGAAAACAATCCTATGAATGTCTCCACTCAGAAATAATTCTTTCTAAGTTCAGTGAGAGTTATTCCCAGATAAATATGTATAAGACTGAAGTTAAATCTATAGTATACAGGTAGTCCTCAATTACTGACCACAGTTGGGACCAGCAACCCCATGGCTAAGTGGCATGATCGTTAAGTGAAACATCACATGACTGTGCCCAATTTACAATGTCCGTTCCACTGCAGTCGTTAAGCAAATCACCCACAGTCATTAAGCACAAAGTCATTGACCGCAACTTGTGACTTACTGCTTGCTTCCCCATTGACTTTGTTTGTTGGAAGCCAGCTGTGAAGTTCATAAATGGTGACCACATGACTGAGGGATGCTGCAACCATTGTAAATGCACGCTGGTTGCCAAGCGCCTGAATCGCGATCATGTGACCGCAGGGATGCTATGATGGCCATAAGTTCAAGGACTGGTCATAAATCTACTTTTTCAGCGCTGTTGTAAGTTCGAACAGTCACTGAGTGAGGCAGTCATTAACCAAGGACTACCTATATATTCTTCTGGTGTTTCAGAGAGCAGTCATCATCATCTCCAGATAAGGATGTAAGTAAAATTCAATTAGAACAATAGACAAGAGAATGCTTGAAGGTGACAACTCTGAATCCATAAAGTTAATGGATCGCTTCATCAAACTACAATATATGTGCTTTCAGTATGGTTCTCAGAATGTACTCTTCCTGAAGCAAGCAGTCCAATAGCATTTAGGCTTTTAGCTTTTCCAAGTATACTGGATCCCTGTTCAACTTAGCTGTTGAAGGTCAAGAATGAGAAGCTGGGGGAGCTGTTTTTAAAAAATTACTATTATTATTATTTAGTTGTTGAGATACAACAAACAACTACAACAATAATACACTAGACCTGGTGGTTAAGAATGGCAATGCCTCTCTTCATGAAAAGATGTTTTTAATATTAATTCATCTCAACACCCAAATATGGCTTTGACAAGGTTAAGATGTTTTTATTCTGGCAATAGCAAGCAGAACTTCTTTTAACCATAGACTGAATGTAGTATATTTCATATTCATTTATTTGCTAAGTGTTTCATACATTCAGAATCTGTTTCCAACCATTAGGTTAGGTTAGGTTAGGTTAAGATTTTAACTTATGCATTTATACATATATAAAGATATTAAGGGTTTGGTTTTGTTTGTTTTGATCTAAAAGAAAATTTCAATACACCAGAATTATTTTGTTTTCAATGAGCAGTAGCATAAAACACACCCCACAAGTACTCACACGCAGTTTATTTAGTTTAAAAACAACAGCAAAAAAGGGAGGAAGAAAATAAAATAATCAGTTTTAGATCCCTTCAAGTATTGATTCACTTTGTATAAAATTACTATACTATAAAAATCATTTAGTATAAGTAGCAATAAAAATAGCACTTTGTAACATATAAATACACAATGACAAAGGTTACCATTGAAGGGATTACACATGACAGAAGCTAACTTAAAATTTTTCAATATCAGAATTTTACTTTAATATGAAGACATTGTTATCAAAGGGAAATACTCAAGAAATGCTTTGATAAAAATAATCTCACAGTATCTTTGAAGCGGTTTCATTTATTTTACTACCCACTGTGTTCCTTATCAGAAGGCCAAGTATAAGAAGTTTTCTAGTTTATGATTAGGAAGGAATCTGATAGATTAGAAGACTCAATTGAAGTTGGACATAATAAGTATTAAAGTATTACATGACGTTAATCCTGCCATTCCATTACTCTCTCAATCATTGTGCACAGACTAATTATTCTGAAGCCCATGTTCAGGAGAAAATAGAAACATACTTACACTGTGATGAAGTAATCTCTTTATTGCATCCACCAGGCTAGCTCTGTATTGGTCCAGAAACAGGCTGACATTGAAAAGGGAACAGTATTCAGATTAAAAAGGGGTTTCAATTCTAATGATTCTAATGCAGATAAGTATAAGGCTAATTACATATATTTACACATGGCTATGAAGAAAAACTGAATCTAAGTTCTTTCCAGTTCCTGCTTTCAAAACAAATTTTGAAACTAGTAACTATTTTTGTCTGAAACTAAAGACCAAAGGATTACCAAGAAATGCTTTTCTATGAAATATTTTTAACATAAGTAGTTAGGTTATACAATCAGGATTAATACAATATACAATGATTAAATCTCATTCTGTTTCTGGAGAAGAAATTGATATTAAAACAGACTCCCCCCCTGCATTTTATAGAAAGATTCAGTTTACTTTGTATGTATGTATGTATGTGTATACACATATACACACATACACACATACTGTACACTCATTTTAGCTCTCAAACAGGTCTTTATAGTTGAAATATTAAGTAAAATTAAAAACCTATCTAAAACTAAACAAGACACTAGAAGATAGAAATAAAAATAAACATGGCAGTGGCAAATTTATTTAGCAAACTACTACGGGGGCTTGCAGAATAAATAAAAAAAGAACAAGGATATCTCACTGATAGGACAGTTCACTTTTTTTTAACCTACGGTATTTTGTATAAGTGAGTCCCATATTTCATTATATTTGTCCATACAAAGTCTACATCTATAGGCAATCCGCTCGTAAGTAGCAAGTGCAGTCAGGTCTTCAATCCATTGAGTAAATGGGGCCATACATTTATTTTTCCAATGTTGCAATATCAGTCTTTTGGCCATAGTAAGGGCATGAAGAATCCATTTATGTTGTAAGGTTGTCAAGTTCCATGTATTAGGTATATAATTCAAAAGAATATTTAGAAAAATTTAGCTTTTGTTGCACAATCGTGTATATATATATATATATATATATATATATATATATATATATATATATATATTGTCTGCGGTCAGTCATAACATGACCCTGCAGTGACTGCCTGGATGAATCCTTGCAGTTTTCAAGGCAATTGTTTTCGGAAGTGGTTTGCCAGAGCCTCCTTCCTAGAGCAGAGCCCAGCTGGCGAGCGCAGGAGGCGGGGTTTCCGTTGCTTCGCGCCCTTTTCGGGCGAGCGTGGTTTCGCGCTTACCGGCAACTGGTCCCGTCTCTCTGTGCAAGGCGCTGCCAGCATTTTTCCTCCCACCAGAGTGAGAGTCCCCATTTATCTACTCACGTGAGTTTTCGACCTGTTGGGTTGACAGGAGCTGGGGGTGGGGGGGAAACAGGAGCTCACCCTGTTAACGCGAAGGCTGGACTTGAACTGCCGAAGCGTCAGCCATTTCTGACCAGCAACTTTCAGCGTCATTAAGCCGCTGTGCCACCGCGTCCCACATATTTATATAGTCTACCACTTTCTCCCAAAATTTGGTAAGTATAGGACATTGTAGAAACATGTTTTAAAGAAGAATTATTGTTATTACATCTCCAACAAAATGCTGTTTTTGACATTCCTCTTCTATACAAACATAATGGAGTCCAATAAATTCTAAATATTATTTTTTGTTGTATAAGTTGCAATTTGAGGTCCATTGACACTCTTGCTGTAGAAGTTAAAACACTCTCCCATTGTCTAGACAATATAGGAACCTCTAATTTTTATTCTACTCATTCTTAACATTTGCATATCAAATTGATTTATTGATTCCAAATATCTATAAAAACTAATAGTAGGAATTTTAGTTTTAAAGGATTTAACAAGTTGTTCTAATATCTCAGGTATCTCAGAAGCTCAAAATGATGCTGGTCCAAACAATGTTGTTAACAAATGTTGTAACGGTAAATATTGCCATTGGGTTCCATGTGATAGATGATATTTATCTCTTAACACAGAGTATGTTAAAATTCATCTTCATCATTTATCCATTGGTCCAAAGTCAATATCCTGGCTTCCATCCAATTTTTCCATATCACCATCTTTTCCCCAATTTTTAAAGTTGGGTTTCCCCATAAAGTCAATTTGGCATGGGAAAAAGGGTCAAATCTTTTTTTATTAGATATCCATTCCATAGCTTTCTAACTGATGAAATTGTTTCCAGAGATATTATAGTTTTAGTATATTTAGATCCTAATACTGTCCATCCAACCAAAGGTGCTATATATGTATATTCCAAAGTTGCCCAAATTGGAAAATTAACACCAATTGTTGGCTTCCAGTTTTTAATTCTTGACAATCGGTAAGCATGATGATATAGCTTCAGATATGGAAAACCAAATCCTCCTTCATTAATTGGTAATTGCATTTTCTGTAAAGATATTCTCAGAATTGAAGAACCCCATAGAAATTTTCTAAACAAAGATTTTATTTTCTGAAAATATTTTCCAGATATAAATTGAAGCCCACATACTTTATATTTTGTTTGTGAATTATTACTGGCATTTCTGGAGCACTGATATCTGTTTTTATTTAATAAATTACAATGTCACATCTTTTTATTTTGCATGTAATATGACAGCCAAGTATCACCGTACATGGCTGGTGCTTCTGATATAAATTTGAGTTGCTCACTCTTCATTGTCATTAGCAGTTTTGCATAGCTTCAGTAAACAGCAAAGCTGTCATGCATTGAAACACATTCATTATGGGGAGAAATGCATCCCTTATTTCTAGACCATCAGATCATTATAGAAAATGAAAACAAATGGGAAAACTTGATCGAAATGAACAATAAATTGTTACTATAAAATTCAACAAGCTCATGCATGTATTCTTGATGGCGTGACTATCATGCATATTCTGACAATATGCAGTTTATGCCAACTGCAGTGAGAGCTTTCAGAGGAAATCAGAAATGGAATTCACATGAACCAGTCTTGAAATTAAACCATCTGTAAATGGATGGACTGATGCCTGAAATAAATGTGTACTTGCCATTCATACAAAAATTGAGATAGAGATACTTCCTCTAGTAAAATCCAGTTGATAATCTTTGTCTCCCCCAAGCTCATATCATCTGTACTTGTCCCTTGCCATCCCAATAGCTCTGTACTTTCTGAAGAAGGATATCACTGTTTTTATTTATTTTGTTTACCAGTAGAAACTCCATTAAAAAAAACCCTCCTCATTTACATTAATCAAAGCCCCCAAAACAGTTCCAATTCCATTCTCAGACACCAACATTTACTATATATATTTATGGTAGTCCTTCAGGTTTGAAGAAGACATGCTGTTGTGCAGTTCATCTGTGGACACAGAGGTGGCTCTGCAGTCCCAGTCTGGAAGTGCAGAGTCTACTACAATGGGGGCACTGGAAGTCCATTGTTATAGTAACTGTGGGTGTTATCCTGTGACACCACTCACAGTTTTCTATCAGTTTTTGGTGATGCCTGTCTTCGAAGCTGGTGGAGGCTTCATAGCACAAGGCTCACCTGCGGGTTTGTCAGCAGCCACAGCTTCTAGTTCCCTTGGCTGGATGTCACAGTGGCATAGGGTTTCTTTCACAGTGTTTTGATAGTGCTTGGGTGGTTGACCTCGAGGTCTCTTCCCAGACACCAGTACACTTTAGAGCAACTGGCAAGGCATACAGTGGTCATCCATTCTGATGACATGTCCCACCCACCGCATCTGGGCTCTGATAATCAGGGACTCAATGCTGGTGGACTCCGTGTGATCCAAGATTCCAGTTTGGAGACGTGGTTTTGCCAACGAATGCCGAGGATGGAGTAGAGAGTGTGCATGTGAAATTTCTCCAGTTGTTTGATGTGCCTTCAGTAGAGTCCAGGACTCACATCCATATAGAAGAGAACGGATAACCACAGCTCTGTAGACTTTTAGCTTTGTGGAGATACGGATGTTGTATTGATTGAGCACTCTAGTACGCAACCACCCCAGTGCCTGGCTGGCCTTGCTGATCCTGGAGTCAATTTCTTTGTCCAAAGATGCATTGCTCGATATGTTTATATGGCATATCATATTGAACTAACATTTTTCTTAGGAAAAAAAAAACCTGCACCACATGCCTGAACATTTGGCTATATAGGCTAAGTTCATAACCATGTCACTGTAGCCACTTTTAAAAATGCTATGTGCCATAGTTTTGATGCAGAAAAATGCCACTGTGACAATCCTGCTCTGCCCATAGATCCATCAAGTTTCAATAGCCCATAGGAAGTACAAAAATACACCTGTCTTAATAACGCAAAGAGAAAAAAGATGGGGCACATAAGTACTGTCAGTCAATGCTTTCCCAATTCCTGGGGGTTTAATAGCATTTCAGCTGCAGTGGCATAGGTCAGTTGCTCTGGCAGCTATAGGTAAGTCAAGCCATGATTGAAAGTGTCAGAATAAATTCACAGGATAGGTTTAGATTTGATACAGGATTGTTGTGGCTACAATTTGACAAATGAATGGTATAAAGCTATTAACATTGATCATTTACTTCAAGTTATCATTCCGTATCTAATGGTTGGAGAAACCATTTGCCCCTCTGGTATTTAGTGTGTCTTAAACTGAACACACAAACTTGCCCTAAAAGTTAGTACTGTGTTCCTTTTACCTTATACTGTAAGTATGCAATACCATGTGTTTCTCTCTAATATTTATAGTTTTATTCTTGTCTGAATATTCTTTATTCAGTTACTCCCCAAATTTCCAGTGGTTAGCTAGCTGCAAGTTATTTAATCTTATTTCTTATTTATTTTATACCTGGCCTGGCCTGATTTAGGTAATAGATAATTGTTGTAATCTCTAAATATTGTAAAGCTTCATTAATGTCTCTTCTATGTCTGTGCATCAACTATTTCAGTATCAGAATGCAAACACAGATATGATTTAACAGCTTAGCAGAACACTGGGTTTTATAGTCATGCATATTTAAACTTGAATCTCAGTCTGACTTTGGAATGCATTGATGAATGGAGCTTGCTTTTTTTCTTATTTTAATAAATGGGATCAAACAGTACCAATGGCTAGCTAATCAGAGCATCGTACTATGCCAATTTTCTTGGAAACAGCACAATAGGAATCTGTCATTTCCCTTAATATTTGAACCAAGGTTTCTGCTTTATTCTAATTCCAGAGCTTAACAGCTGACAATGATCTGGATAATGTTGTTAAATGGATATTACAAAATTATTACACCTATTTTTTGTTTTCATTTCTACACAGCTATGAAACCTCTTAAATATTATCATATATATTCATAGTGATAAATTATTACCCAGTGTGATTATTTAGAATGGAATTCCATATGGAAAAAATTGAAAATATATTTTAATGTAATTCTAGCAGTCCAAATTATATATCACACTATAAACTCTGTGTTCTTTTAGAAAAAGAAAAAATGTGATATTTGGCTCATCAAACAAATATGTGAATATGCTTATATTTCATCATGGGCCAAAACATAATTCACTTTTTAAATATTAAAAGCATCTGTTGTGCTATTCTTTTGGTAGACATTAATTGAAATATGTTTTGTATTAATACTGGTAAATCCACAGAACTAGGTGCATTTCATATCTATGAGTGAATGTATATCTATTAAGCTATATCTATTAACCACAATTCTTTGTTTTTTAGTGAGACAACAATTCTTCTTGGAATTCTAGCAATTTATTCATCAGACAATAGAACAATAGACAAGAATAATTCTGAGTTTTTAAAAAGTTGAGTTAAATCTTATTCTTTCTGATATTCTCTACCAAGCAAATAGAATGACATGGGGTAAATATTAGGAGTAAATGAGATACAATAGTCAGATTGTTCTGATATTTGTGCGAAGAACAAATTTAACTCTAAATCTCTTGGCAAACCTTGCTTCACCCACATAATCTGGAGAACATCCCTATGCAAGCCTTGTCTAAGCCTCTGAGAAGACTGCTGCCCTCCTGCTCATGTCCGCCAGAATCTGATCTGACTTTTCTACTTAATCTGATCTAATCCTGTCCAGCATTAACTTCATCTGTGCAATGAAACCCAGAGTATCCATTCTAATATTTGGTGAGGAAGGCATTTACTAAATTACTTGCTGAAATCATATGGTGTTGTTTAGCTCCTTATTTTAATCAGATGATGCATCTCTGAGGCACATTATCAGCGATTAGTTAGAAACCCATGTCTGTCCTTTTTGGGAACAAAGAAGTTTTTTCTGAAAGGCTATGCATTGGGAAAAGAAAGCCTGTTTCATTCATCGGTTAGTCATAAAAGGAGAAAATAAAAGACAAAGAAAAGCATTATACAGAACTGGAAATATTTTATTAAGAGATGCATTTTCAAATTCACGTCTATAGCTCATGAATTTAGTTCACCATTTTAAGGACACAATGATTTGTTTTTCCTTTAAATTGTTTAGATTTCTCAGTCACTTAGAATATTGGAATATTTTTATGAAGAATGCCTGCATAAAAAATGTTGTGTATTTATTCTTCTTATCTTGCGTGCCATTTGCTTCACTGAAGTCAATAGCCAAAATCTCATGGACTGTCTCAGACCAGCATCAAAGAAGCTAAACAAAACTGAGTTATGTATTTATGTGAAATAATATTTATGGTGAAATATATTTTCAAAGCACACTTCAACTGAGATCATTGGGGAATTTATACATTAGGTAAGTCATCAGAAATAAACATTAGTTTATATCAGTAGCCGAATTTATTTAGATACATAACAAGACATTCTGTTACTTGTCAATTAACCAAAGGTAAATATGTTTTTCTCTGATTTCTTTTTATTACAATTAATTCACTATTAATTTTAACATCTGATTATCACTCAGGAGATGCCTGTTGTTATTTTCTTTGGCAGCTTTAAAAATGGAGAGAAAATTCCCAAAGATTAAATGGGGAACACAGAATATATATCCTCTTATATCAATAGTCAGATCTTTCCTAAGAAGTAAGCTAATTGAGCTGTTTGTGTTGATAAACTCCCTTTTCTCCAGACTGTTCCTCACTGAGCCATAATTATTTGCAATTTGCCTAAGTCGTCCATTTACTGATACGTCAAGCATGAAACAGAGGCAATTCCAGAAAATGGAAATGCTTCTCAAAATCAATCTTTGGGAAATAATGTGGTAGAAGTTACTGTGTGATAGAAGACTACCTTAGAACTGTCACATGGAGATGAATATTAATTTGTTGAGGTTAAGGTGGCTTTGTGCTTCATTTGTTGACTTTGCTTAGCCATCAGCAAGCAGCACAGTACAATTACTCCAGCGAAGCTATTTTTTTCTCACATGAATTTTATGATTTTTATGTACTTACCAGTCAGCACACATAACAATGTCAAAATGTCCTTCCAGTTGAGAGACATCTGTCTCATTATCCCATCGTAAAATGCTAGAAAGAAAGAAAAGATTTTAAAAATTACACTTATATGTTTTCATCTTTTTCATTTCTAAAACAAGGTGCATTTAGATGTTTGGCATAGAGTCAAAAGAATTGATTGATTAAAAGTACATAACGTGATGATAAAGAGCACATATACATGTATAAATTAGTGACATCTCCTATAAAATATAGCTTTATATGGACAGCTGGTTAAAAAGATTCCTGTAAGTAAATCAATATATACAAGAAGCCTAGAGTTTTACCCTTTACTAATTAAATTGGTATATAGTAAATTGCAGTATTGCTTATTGAATTGCAGTATATATTTACAAACCAAAAGATTGCTTTCTTGTCTCTCTGCTGGTTCTGATAAGTGTTCACTGACTTTCTCATTGATGAAGCGACTGTTTCCTTTAGCTTTATAGGAAGGACAGAGAATGCCCAAGCATAAGCATCCTTGAAAATATGCCAACACTGCACTACTAAGATTTGTTCTTGACTGGTTCATGATATTTAATTCTAACATTTGGAATATTAGAGTTAAAGCAAGCTTTATATTTCATTTCCGAAACAAAATTATGAGTATCAGAACCAGAAGTTATTTTTTTAAAATAAAATTTATATGCATATTGTTTAAACTTATTTTTCTTACAAAATCTATTATTTTGTTTTTATTTTATGATTTGTTATCAAAATAAGAAATGTATGTTTCATTTGCAGTCACTGGTACAAATAAAGCTAGAAAGAGAGGAGAAGGATGTATTCAATTTTTCCATATTTATTTCAGTTTTAGGACTTTTTATTCTCTGCTGACAACCGTTTCTGGTTCACATCAGCAGCAGCAGTAGTTTATATGATTCATGTTTATGGTTTACCCATAATTTTTTCTTTATGAGAGATGTTTTTTATTGTTCAGCAATATGTCTTATGTACATACAAGATTATTGAATAGACTCCTTGAAAAAAAATCAGTGCCGCACATTTATGTGTATAAATAAATGTGTACAGCATCATGGGGAAGATTGTGTAGAATATCAGACTAACAAAATAATAATGCAGAATTCACTCACTAATTTACCCTCCTGGAATGTATTGTGCCATTCCAAGGGGGAAAAACAGTAGGTTAATTTAATAACCTCACAACCCCGAGTACATACATGCATGCATATACAGACCCATACATTCACACCCATTTAAACTATAAAGTGGGTACACATTTTCGAAGCCTAGGTGGCTTTGCAAACTGGCACTTTCAGGGCTCAGCAGGCATCCACTAGTGGAAAGTGACAAAGGAGAGTTCTCACTCTCAGCTGCTGACTGCCTGCTGGCTACTGGCGGCTTTTTCAACCCTGTTTCCCTGGAAACTTAGGTTACAACAGTGAAAATTAGGTAAAGGTAAGTTGGTGGGGTTGCTAGTTCTCATTTGATTTTGATTTAAAAAAAAAAAAACACCCTGAAGCTGCAATAGCAGCTAGTGGTTGAGTGCTAGCTTTAAAGGCCATCACTAGTCTCTCATTCCACTGAAAAGCAATCCATGAAGACAAGTAAGAACCACAATACTTGATGATGATTTTTTCCTAAATCCTCTTTATTTATGGCTACCTGTCCAAAATATATTGAAGATGACTCTGTAATTGTCCAACATTATCCACTGCACTTTGAAGACTTGTGGATTCTTAACCATGTTCTTGCACTACATATTTCATTGGGTTTTTTAATTTCAAAAGAACCACACTCTAAAATATAAATCTGGAAAATTCAGATAAAACAACTGAACTTGAGTTGTCTTTCTACTCTTTTGGCTACTCCAGTCCATGCACACACACATACACTACATTCATGAAGGCTAACTAACTGGCTCAAAATACATTATATTTCCTCCCCCGCCCCCAAAATTTTGAATAAATCTCTCTGATTCTTTTTCATTTACATAATTTTTAAACCAGAAGAGAGACATGGTTTAGATGGAATCAGCTCTTGGAGAGGGTGGGAGGAAGTAACACATGCTTACTTCTGCCACCTTCTGATAGATAGCACTTTCCCTCTTAGCCATTTTCACTGCAGAAGTATCAAAAACTCTTTTGCACAGGATACATACAGGAGAGATTTCCTGGGGCCAGATCAGGATAGTTTATTTTTTTTCAGGCAGTATAGAAATTCTGTCAGTCAACTCAAGATCCTTATGACACATTCAAATGTGAGAAATAGCACACTACACTACTTCTGTTCTAGAAGTTCTAGTTGGAGATACAAGATTACTTCTTTGAGGACTTCTCAAATACCCTTTTAATAACCCCATGTTAACTTTCTATATGTAAGGGCGTAAATCATAGCTCTATAGTACAAGACATGCAAAGGTTCTCAGGTTCAATTTCAGTTTAGGATAAGGAAATTAAGAGGATAAAGGAAGCAGGTGATCTCTGCTCAAGATAAGAAAATTGTTGCCATCAAAGCAGACAATAGTGCAATTTAGGAAATGACCTTATGCTGACAATAGATCACTCTGATCTATTTGATTCAGTGCAATCTATACTGAATGGCAGCAGCTGTCCACGATTTCAGACATACATTTTGCCAGTTCTATAAACTCTTCCATATTGAACTAGATGAGCAAATAACATGATGACTTATCCAGAAATTTTTTATGGAATCCAATAACTGAATTAAATAAACTAAACAAGGACACATTACTATAACTATGACAGATAGAAGGGCAGAAAGGAATGGCCCATTATCTTAAGATCCTACAAGATTCTATTTTCTCCCAGTAGCATCGTTCAAACCACAATGTACGGTAGTTATTGTTTGTGAATTTACATTTGTAAGGCAGTAGAAAGCCTGAGGGGGATGCAGTGGCGCAGCGGCTTAATGACGCTGAAAGTTGCCGGCCAGAAATGGCTGACACTTCGGCGGTTCGAGTCCAGCCTTCGCGTTAACAGGGTGAGCTCCTGTTTCCTCCCCAGCTCCTGTCAACCCAACAGGTCGAAAACTCACGTGAGTAGATAAATGGGGACTCTCACTCTGGTGGGAGGAAAAATGCTGGCAGTGCCTTGCACAGAGAGACGGGACCAGTTGCCGGTAAGCGCGAAACCGCGCTCGCCTGAAAAGAGCGCGAAGCAACGGAAATCCCGCCTCCTGCGCTCACCAGCTGGGCTATGCTGTAGGAAGGAGGCTCTGGCAAACCACTTTCGAAAAACAATTGCCTTGAAAACTGCAAGGATTCGTCCAGGCAGTCACTGCAGGGTCAGTAATGACTGAGCGCAGACAAAAAAAAAAGAAAGCCTGAGAGGAAGGCCTATTCCCTCACCAGCCATGGAAGATATGATTTGTGTTATCTAGGAGCAAATCACAACATCATTCCAGAAGTATTTAATCCAGTGAAACACAATATATTAAGATGCTCAGCATGGGGTCATATAATTCAGCCCCAGTGTCTACCTAAACACATAATGGAGATCTTAGTGATAGCACATGTAGAATAAAAGCAACTGCATGCCATAAATAACAAAAGTGAAGTTTAAAAGGTCAGCAGGAAACACAAGTACATTATCTATGGATATTGTAACTCTCCCTTACTCAGTAAACTAACTCATACAGAGCTTAACCTATCCAGAGGAATCAGGAAATGGGCATAAATGGGCATATGTTGCTAACTAAATCCTCAAATGCAGGTAAGTTCCAATTATACACTGAGTAGGTGTAAGAATATTGCACCTTGATGAGCTACCAAGCATCCTTCTCCAGCTGCTGCAATGGCAGGCCAAAGATATCTAACTCAATGTTCTTTACAGGAGCACAACACATATTAACTTCAGAGAGTGCTCCCTTAACTCTCTTGACTGATCCAGTACTATCTCGGTGATGATATTGTATTCCCCAACAGATAAATTCTCAGATATGGAGAACACAGGAAATATAAGTAAGTGCACATCAATGAAAAAATGGAAGCCTTGCTAAAGTAAATATCTAACAGTATTTAAATGGGATACCATTTCTCCATCAGTAATTTTCAGTGAGAATCCAGTCCCAGGTACTATTTTCTGTAGGTGCAATGCAAGAGTGAAATGAATTATTTCATTTTTGAACTTTTTTGTAATATTTCTTTACAAGTGCAGAAAAGACTAGGGATTCTTTTCAATCACTTGAAAGAAAATAATGCAAATGGAAGTCATAGAGTTAAAACATCACAATTTAATTTTTATTATACTATAAAATATAACATATTTATGTATACAGATATTTTTAAAATGTCAATATTACCCATTAACATTCCTGCTCCCAGACAAGTTAGAAAAATAGAACCATTAAAACAATAAAATCAACTATTGATTTACAATTATGGTAAAGCAGTAAGGAGAGCCAGTTTGGTGTAGTGGTTTCTAGGACAGGACTAGAAACCGGAAGACTGTGAGTTCTAGTCTTGCCGTAGGCACAAAGTCAGCTGGGTGACCTTGGGCCAGTCACTCTCCCTCAGCCCTAGGAAGGAGACAATGGCAAACCACTTCCAAAATCTTGCCAAGAAAACTGCAGGGACTTGTCCAGGCAGTTGCCAGGAGTCAACACTGACTCGAAGGCATACATAACAAAAACCAGACAGTAAAACATTAACCAAATTCAGCCAAGGTATAAAAGGCCATGATTTTTTAAAAATATTAATGATTTTATAAACAAACAAAAAAAAATCTCCTCTCGTCCCTATGGGTGGCATGAGTCTTCCTCATTCTGGGGTCCTCTGCCAGAGGCCTGGGAGTTTGAAGGTTCTGTGTAGTATCTTAGCTGTTCCTAGCACTGCACTCTTCTGGACAGAGAGCTCTGATGTTCTTCCTGGGATCTGTTGGAGCCACTATCCCAGCTTAGGAATCACAGCCCTGAGTGCTCCTACCACCACTGGGACCATGGCCTTTACCTTCCACATCTTCTCTAGTTCCTCCTTCAGGCCCTGGTACTTCTCCAGCTTCTCATACTTCTTCTTCCTGATGTTGCTGTCACTTGGCTCTGCTACATCTATCACCACCCCTATCTTCTGGTCCACTACCACGATGTCTGGTTGATTGGCCAGTACCTGTCTGTCTGTCTGGATCTGGAAGCCCCACAGGATCTTAGCCCTGTTATTCTCCACAACATTCTGTGGAATTTCCCATCTGGACTTGGGAGGGTCTAGCCCTTACACTGTGCAGATGTTCCTGTACATAATGCCAGCTACTTGGTTGTGCCGTTCAGTGTATGCTGTTCCTGCTTGCATCTTACACTATGCCACTATGTGTTGGACTGTCTCTGAGGCCTCTCTGCACAGTCTGCATCTTGAGTCCTGTCTAGTGTGGTAGACCCCTGCTTCTATGGATCTGGCGCTTAGTGCCTGTTCTTGTGCTGCAGTGATCAGTGCCTCAGTGCTGTCTTTTAGTTCAGCCCTCTCCAGCCACTGGTAGGATTTCCCAATGTCAGCCACCTCAACTACTTGTTGATGGTAGATCCCATGCAGGGTCTTGTCTTGCCATGGCATTTCCTCTGCTTGAACTTCCTCCCATGTCTGTTACTGCCTCAGGCATTCTCTCAGCAGGTCATCTTTGGGTGCCATCTTACTGATCTACTCCTAGATACTCTGGGTTTTGTCCAGGATAGTGACTTTGACACTCACCAGACCCTGCCTGCCCTCTTTCTGGCTGGTGTACAGTCTCTGGGTGTTGGACTTGGGGTGGAAACCTCTGTACATTGTGAGGAGCTTCCGGATCTTCATGTCGCCAGCCTCCATGTCCTCCTTTGGCCAGCTCACTATACTAACAAGGTATCTGATGACTGGCAGGACGTATGTGTTGATGGTATGGATCTTGTTCTTCCCATTGAGCTGGCTCTTCAGGACCTGTCTTATCCTTTGGTGGTACCTGGATGTTGTTGTCTTCCTTGTCTCCTCATCATGGTTCCCATGTGACTATGGAATACCAAGGTATTTGTAGCTGGTTTGTATGTCTACTATATGGCCTGCTGGTAGTTCCACCCCATCAGTATTAACTACCTTCCTCTCTTTACTACCATCTGGCACACTTCTCCAGTCCAAATGACATCCTAATATCCTCACTGTAGATCCGTGTCAGGTGGAACAGCAAGTCGATGTCTCATTCACTCTTAGCATACAGCTTGATGTCATCTGTGAAGAGGAGGTGGATGATGGTAGTTCTACTCTTGAACTTATATCTGTATCCAGTCCTTGCGATTATTTGGCTGAGGAGCTTCAAGCCTATGCAGAACAGCAGCAGGGACAGTGCATCACCTTGGTATATGCTGCATTTGATGGCCACTTGTGTGAGCTGTCTTGAGTTGACTTCCAGTGTTGCCTTCCACAGTCCCACTGAGTTCTTAAGTGTCCTATTAACTTTGTATAGGGCCAGGCATTCACAGGTCCATGTGTGTGGCACTGAGTCATAGGCTTTCCTGTAGTCAATCTAGGCTGTGCTCATATTGGTCTGTCTAGACCTTGAGTTTCAGGCAACTGCTTTATCTATGAGCAACTGGTGTTTTGAGCCTCTGGTGTTGTTCCTAATTCCCTTCTGAGCTGTGCTCATATACTGACCCATATGGTCTTGTAGCTTGGTGGCTATGATGCCTGATAGGACATTCCATGTTGTGGGGAGGCAGGTTATTGGCTGGTAGTTGGAAGGTACTGCTCCCTTGTGGGCGTCTTTCATTATCAGCACTGTCCTTCCTTGTGCTAGCCAGTCAGAGTGGGAGCCTGCTGTTAGCAGCTGGTTCATCTGTGCTGCTAGGTGTTCATGCACTACTGTTAGTTTCTTTAGCCAGTAGGTGTGGATCATGTCTGGGCCAGGTGTTGTCCAGCTCTTTGTGTTCCTGACCCGCTGTTGGATGTCTGCTACTGTGATGGTGACTGATTCCTGTTCTGGGAGATTGCTCTGGTCGGCTCTCAGGTCCTGCAGCCACTTTGCACTGGTATTGCGTGTCTTCTCTTTCTCCCATATGTTGTTCCAGTACTGTTCAGTTTCTGCTGTTGATGACTCTGCTGTTACTGTGTTGTTGCACTGCAGTTGGGAGTACACCTTGGATGGTTCTTTGGAAAACAGGGCATTTATCTTCTTGGCCTCTGCTTCTCTAGTGTATCTCCTTAACTTGGTAGCCAGTGCCGTGAGACTTCGTTTAGCAGTCTCTAGGGCTTCAGATGGAGTCAGGCCCTTGTATTTTTCCAGTAACCAAGTCTTATCCTTAATCTCCACGCCCTTCTGTAGTTCCACCAGCTGACTAACTTCTCTCTGAGTTGCCTTGATCTTTGCCTCCAACCTCATTTTCTGGGGGGGGGGGGGGGGAATCATCTCCAGTATCACAGCAGCTGTAGTGTATGCCACTTCATTGGTTAGAATTATGGTGAGCCTTGGTAATCAGTCTCAAGGGTTGATTGTAGCTAGTTTGTTCATGATATTATGCCTCATATCAGTTGCTGTGCTCTGTAATGGAGGGGATGGCAGTGACATTCCAGCTTCAGGTGGTGTTGGCTCCACATCCAGTTGTTCTTCTGGGTCTTCTTGAATCCAGGATGTAATGTGTAGTTGGTCTATCTCAAGTTGTGATAGCAGCTTCCTCTTCACTATGTTGAAGTGTTGGATAACTGTTTCTCAGTTAGTGTGGATGTTGGTCTGTCCATCTGCAGTTCCCTCATACGTTTCATATATCCCCTCTCATTAGGTCTACTGTTGTAGTGGCATTCCATCAATTCCAGGTTCTCTTGTCTCATCCAGGTATGGTTTTTCCAGTAGCCCACTGTCAGATTATCCTGGTTCCCCAACATCTGGAATGGACTTTGTTAATCGGGGCAATGTCCGAGCTGGCATAAGTCTCTTAGTTTGTGTCACTCTTATATCCAAGGTAGGCAGGTGAAGTGTTAGGGAGTCTTTGCCCAAGGACCCCTACTGGTAAGGTAGGTACCAGCCAGGATTCAAACCCCGGTCTCCCAAGTCAAAGGACAGTGCTCTAACCACTATGCTATCCAGCCGCTTCATACCTGGAATTGTATATGTGTGTGGGTGTGCGTGTGTGTGTGTATGCTGTTGCCACAGAAGTCTCACTTGGGAGGACCTTACAAAAACTGAGTGCCTCAACTGAGAAGGAATTCTCCCACTGATTATCCAGGTTACTTATGAAGATGTGGAAAGCGGTCAAAGCAGATACCCTTCTTTCTATTGCTTCATCTGAAGATAAATGAGGAGCAAAGTTATGCTTTGGAGAAGAACTTACATTTAAGTGTGTGATCAAACTTAGCATCAGTTATACGCAATTCTCTTGGCAGCTGCCATGTGATAAATACTCCTTTTCTCCCTTCCCAGCCTGGGACATTGCTTTCCAGAGAATTTCAGAGAATTGGTAGTTGCCATTTCCCCCCAGACTATCATGTACTGTTAATCCAGGGATTGGGGGGCAGGAAAAGGAAGAGAGAGAATTATCAGTTGGCAGCCTCTAAATAGGGTTTTACCTCTGCATTGAATGGGCAGCTAAATGAAGAAAAAGGTACACAAGAAAATGTTGCTGCATCTGTTGCCAGTCCCCTCCTACCACTAAGCTCAAATGTTTACATCATTTCACTAATACCTTTTCTGCCCAAATCACCCCACCTCCAATTTTGGTCTTCCTCTGACTCTGTTAAAGGCTAGAAAATTCAGATATTTAGCTTAGCAATTAACAATCAAAGATCAGAAAAATGAGATATTTTATCATTATGATTGTTTTGTATAATTTAATAAAATCAAATGGAGTCAGAGTAATTTAATTCAAATTAATTCAATCCAACTTGAATAAATACAACATTATAGTCTTATTCTCTCGCTCATGCACATATTAACATCATATACTACCACCTTGCTCAGGTTACACAAAAGCAATATATGAATTATAAGCAAAATATTATTGTTTGGGATAAGGCATAGATGATCAATATCATAATTATAATATCTGTCAAAACAATCTTTTTTATGGGTTAAAAAAGATGGGCTTTATGGGCTACAATCTAGTGCTCAGACAAAGATTTTCATCTGAGAACCTTGACCACATATGTAAGCAGGAAGACCGTATGTGTGTCTTTGGAATTAACTCTGTCCACTGTCCAACTGGAATTCATCAATATTTTAGATAACAGTTTTGCCCAGCAATAGGCAAAAGGATTATAGGAATTGATCCTCAGATATTTTGCATACAAAGCTTGTATCTGCTATTGAGTTAAGAGCCTTCCCCTTATTTATTACTTTTGATAACAATTACAGGCATGGGCAATTATATCTTATTTGCCATGAACATATTGTTTATTTTTCCAAAATGGCTGAGAAGTCTGAAACATCAGTATTTAAATTCTTGACATTAGTATCATCAAGAGATCTTAAATATTCCGGTGATAAATCTAATCCCCCCCCCCCCCCCAAATAAGTAGTTGAGCTGTACAGTTTTGATCAGATGCAACTCTGTTTATAAGCAGGTAGCCTGTTGTTCTTCTGACCCTGTAACAGCACCTGTCTTATGGCCAGGGTTAGTGGAGAAATGTTCAGATACTTAGATTATTGTGTTTTGGCTGGCCGTTCCCAGAGATGATATGTTAGTCATCACGGATCATTTTGGTGCTGGAAAGTCCACACTGATGATAAACATCTGAGTTGTGAAACTTAGCCCACCCTTTGAAAAGGCTGCAGTAAAGATCTTGGGATCAAAGCAACACAAGGCTGTCTTCTCTATATTTTCATCAGTGAAGTCCAGTATATGGCCATTAAGGATGAAAACTGTTACAGATTTATTTATTTATTTTAGATTTAGAATAGGAAATAGTTTACCTCTAAATAAATAAAAGAAAGCCACAATCAAAATTTACAGAACAGAATTCCTATAACTAGCATAGGAAATTGATGAGTATTCTTCACTTTTATAGATGATTTTTAGAGATTGGTAACCAAGTACAGCAATAACTACTGCTACCTCTGATCATGTATTATGCTGATTGGGGCTTGGAAAAACTGTAGTTTAGGGAAGGGAGTATACAGATGACATGAAATTAGAAAGAAGAGCTAACATTTCAGAAAAATGAAATAAAACTCAACAGATAAAATTGTCGAACTGCTGACAAAAGACTTTCATCAGTACCATTAACCATGTCTTCCTACTGATCAAATATGGAGCTTTAATGGCAATATGTGATATCTTCTCATCACTCTGCCTTCTGCTGTTCTTCCCTTCATATTCCAATTTATGGTGTTTTAAATTCTATGAAAAATTTGGTGGTCAAGCTGTCTCCTTAATTTGCTGCACATTCAAAACCAGTCAGACTGGCCTCGAACATCTGATACTCTGTTTCTTCAATGTTTCCTCATTGAAGGAAAAGGGAGCAACAGGCACCAATGAAAACAGCAATTTACTGGAAACCTGTCAGAGCTTCTACTCCTAGAAGGTAAAAGCAACAAGTTATCCCCAAACAAACGTTTCTGAGTACAAAATTCCATTCAGTAGTGTAGCATGTCTCTTTGATATACTACTGTGTGCAGTGATAATTCAAAATATAACTAAAGCCTAGGTTTCATAGGAACATTTATCATATTATATAACTTAGATTAAGGAATTTGCAGACTAGGATTATTCAGTGCTCCAAAAATCATATTTAAACTCATTTGGTTGCAAATGAATTCTATTAATTTTACCAAAAATCACAGCAACTTACATATTGAAGTAATATAAAAAGAAATCAATAGAAAAGAAATAAGATAAGCTTGAGTAAAATCTTATCCTAATATTTGCCTAATATTCTGGATATTTAAAGAATACAGTAGGCTATAAAAAGTCCTATCTATATGAAAAGTTTTAAATGAGAACCTATAGGTCATAAAAATAGATAAAACTAGTATGACATATTGAAATGCAACAACATGTATCTTTCTGTAATGAAATTATTTCATGCATAAAAGCAGAAAATGCTACTGTACTCAGTGTGTTAAACACTTGACATTTTCCAAAGCAGAAAATGCAACATTTTAGAAATCTAGGTATGTTTATTAATTAGTGATTATTAACACCCAGTAAACAACATTACGCCTTGTAAAAACACAATCTTTCTTCACAGCATGGAGCTGAAATCTATTATTCACTGATTCCATATGCTGAAATACACTCAAATGATCACAAATGACCTTAAACATTAGATAAATGTAAATGAGGACATTGTTTAAAATGTGTTTTGATTGATATCTAAAAGACCAGGTTGGAAATCTTGACAAGAGATGGTCCTACATATACTGCATGGCAATTTGAAGCCTACAGAATATATGGGTGCACAAAAAACTAAAAAGGGGTTTATTCACAATGAACTAAACCTGAGATCTTCTTGGAAATGACAGTTTGAATACACCCAAACAGAGTATAGTTTATACACACACACATATACACATTTTATGTTTTGCAAGAATGGCAAGAATAAATGAATAAATAGCCAACTGTCCCAAACCTCAAATTAGCATCAAATTATTGACTAGCAACAATATTTTAATAAATATTGGTTGCAGGTGGCAATGATAATATGACTGCAAATATGTTTTTTTCCAACCATATCTTCCAACCTTTACAGCCTCTGGCTTGAAATGGAAATATTAGGCAGTTATCTATAAAAAAGAGGGATTCAGCTGCATTAGGTTATCAAATTTAGAACAGAATTATTGAAATCCACTAACTTAAATCCTACTCTTTTCAGTGGTTCATAACTATGAATTAATCTTGATCCCACCCATCACCTTTTCATTATTTCATGTTCAACACAAGCACATATATATCTATTCAAAAATAAGTCTCTTTGAGTTCAGTATCCTTATTACCAGGTAACTGTATCTAAAAGACCACATGTGAAGGGGAAAAAAACTGACCTGCAACAGAACCAAGAAATGAGAACATAGACTGATACTACAGAAATGGGGTAAGTGGTTAATCATTATCTGAAAATGGTTTGCTTCTTAACACTGAACACTGTTTTTAATTATGCTAAGCCTTTGCTCAACATTATTTAGATACAGATACAAATTTGTCAGAAATGCACTGGACTAATGTTTCTTGATACCTACATGATTAGGTTTAGGAAGCTGTTAGCCATTGTTCATTTGCATCAAGGCATACTTAACAAATAGCATTAAGAACATAGGAACATCTGGATCAAAACAATGGCCTAGAGGCCAGGATCATGTTAACCAATGAGATCCTTGTGGAATCACTCAGAGGTAGGAAAATAAAGACCAAGGAAACTGCTTTATGCTATTGATTTGTCTAGAAATAATGTCTACGCTAATTGGAAGCAATTCTCCAGGTTTTGGATAGCCTTTTCCAGCCTTATCTTGAAATGTTTGGGATTGAATCTGGGACCTTTGGTATGCAATGCATGTGTTCTATCCCTGAACTATGCCTGTTTCTTCATGGAGTGCAGTTAAACACAGAAAAATTCTTTCACAAGTTCAAACATGATTGGTACACAATTAATACCCTGGTTGTAGATGGATACAGAAAAAGATGGCTTCAAATATTAATATTTTTGTGGAGCCCTTGAGGTTCTCTGAGCTTGGTTGTTTCCATAAAGCAAGTTCATAATAATTCTGTCCTTAATGATAATAATTCCTGATACACCATAAAAATGTTTATGTAAGTTTACTTTTCAGAATTTTAGAAAAATCATATAGCTGTTCAGAGATATGAATATGTAGTCTATATATATATATATATCACACAACTGATTTATAATTGTTGCTTGATAAATCTGATTTTGAATGAGGATCAAGCAAGTTTCCCAGCAAGCTTGCACTTCATTTCACTTTGGCTTAAGAGTAGTAATATAAAATAATATGCATGAAGAGTATGAAACATCTTACCTGCTTGAGACCACTTTGGTTCTGAACACTCCAGCTTTTTTATTTCTTTTGATGATATCACTTACATCTATAACATAGGAGTTAAGAATCATCTATAAAAAATGTTCCAGTCAAGTTTTCCTTTTTCATAGTAAGCATTTTCAACACAACAGGGCTCTTGAAAATTGTAATAAACTGTATGTATATGTATATGTTTACTGTGCCACCTCCTCGTTCATGTGTACACATACAGAAATGTTAAGTCTTCTTGAGCTTTAGTTCATTGATTTACTTTAGTACTATTTTTGGTTAATTGATCAAGTAATTATATCAGAGTTGTTGTCTAAAGTAGGAATGGATGAATCTGCTGATTTAAAATAATTTCAGCTAAATTTCTGCACAGTTGTTTAATTCACACGAAGCATCTTTAGACACATTTTCTGATACATCTTTTCTAGAATGCACTTTATGCAAGTGCTTGTCCACTTAACATGCTTCTAAGCATTCTTTGCCCTAACATGTACATTTATGTGAGCACTTGTCCTTAAGTTTATGGGCTTTTGCTTATCTTTAGTTGTAAAGTATGTTGAACAACTTGGAATAACAGAATTCTGATTACAGTGCATGCATGTATTCCAATTTGCGTACAGATATGTTCTAGCTTGAAGGCACAAAATCCAGCAACTTTGTTGAACTTAAGCAGGACTAGGTCTGTGTCAGTTCCTAGATGGAATAAAAGCAGGATAGCATTATTTATACAAACGTAATAGTAATAGTATTAGTAGTAGTAGTAGTAATAATAATAATAATAATAATAATAATAATAATAATAATAATAATTTGGATATGAGTTCTGCTACAATACATTGTCTTAGATTTCATATCACTTTTCATTTTAAAGAGGAAGAAATGTCTCTTTTAAGCTGATATTCTTGCCAAATGGTCTTTCTAAAATGGTACATGCTTCAGTTTTCCTTGCAATGGGGAAAAAGTTGTTTTAAACTAAACTTGTAAATTAAATTCTGATTTAAAATGGGTTACATTAAACAATTGTGATGGACTTAGTGAGAATTATTATTTCCAGTTGGTATAAGCTCCCAATTTCATGAACCCCTAAACTAGAAATTTTTTTGTTGTAAACCAGGTTTTAAACCACATTTCAATATAAAATGTTTTAATGGAGTCAATGAGAAAAAAGAGGTTTCTTTGTGATTAGTATAAATTCTGGTTTCTCATTTTTCAAACTAATTTGTTTATTTGATATATTTTGATTATTATTATGGGGTATATAGCTTGGAAAAAATATTGAAATACAGCAATCAATAAAATACTGATTTGAAATGTATGTTAAAAAGTGAGGCCAGGAAAAATAAAGCATTCACATTTGGCATTTGCCTCAGGAAAGCCTGGCTAAAGAGGTCAGTCGTTAAATATAACATTGTGTGTTCCTGAACATTAGAGAAAATTCTTCTCAGAAAGCAAGCAAGTAACCTCAAGATAATACTCTGTAAAATATGCCTTGTAGAATCTTTGCTCCATGTCCGAGTCTGTTCCTTATGAGAATTAATGCAACATTATGTCTTCAGCAATCTGAATAACTTCTTTATTGATCTCTACAACCTACTTTGGGAATCTTTGTGACTGAAGAACACAGTATAAGTGCATCAAATAAAGAAATAAGCAAGCAGCTTCATGTTGTGTGCCACTTGCACCTGTTCCTGGATCAAGAGGCTCCACTTACAGTTAGTCATGCCCTGGTCACCTCCCAAATGGACTACCGTAACACGCTGTACATGGGGCTGCCTTTGAAAAGTATCCATAAGCTTCAACTGATGCAAAATGCAGTGGTGCATGCAGTTATGTGCGCCCCTAGTATGGCACGTTCCACCTCTCCTCCGCAAGCTGCGTTGGTTGCCAGTCTGCTTCTGGGTCCAATTCAAGGTGCTGCTTCTGACCTTTAAAGCCCTACATGGCATGGGGCTGTGTTATCTGCGGGCCCACCTCTCCCCAATTACACCTACCCATCCCATCAGATCTGGCAGGAGGGGCATGTTATGGGTTCCAACTGCTGAAGAGTTTCATCTGATGGGACCCAGGAGATGAATCTTTTCTGCTGTAGCACCTGCCATGTGGAACATCACTCTCCCCAAGGTGAGATTAGTTCCGACCCTATTGTCCTTCCAGAAATCCCTTAAAACATGTTTTTTCAGCATGCTTGGGGATCCCAGTGAAGAGCCTGTGAGATGGTTGCATTATATATGAGATTTTGGCGCATTATCCCATGATCTTATTTATATTTTATTAATCATTTTAGTGGTTAAGATTTGTTTTAATTGTTCGTTTTATTGTACGCTGTCCAAAGTCACATTAGTGAGACAGGTGGCTATATAAATTTGATAAATAAATAAATAAATGCACCAGAATGTGCATCCCACCGAGTAGACTGATAGACATCCAACATGAATGAGCATTTAGAAGTGCATTAAGCATCTTCCCTTTGCCTAGGTTGCTCAAATTCTTATTTATCCTGTCACTAATATAATTACCCTAATAAAAATAAAAGAGCTAGAATTACACAAGAATCAGGATTATTGCAGGGCAACAGGGTTTTAAATGGACATCAAGTATGGCAGTATGCTGCATCATCCCTATTCTAAATAGATATACATGAAAATATTTCTTGATAATCCAGTGCAAAGGTAGCTAACCTGGTTCCCTCAGATATTTTGGATTACTACTCCCAGATGCCCCATGGACAAAGATCAGAGATTATGGGAATTGTAGCACAAAACATGTGACCAGCACTCAGTTCTCTGTCCTTGGTTTGATAGCATCTACACATATAAACTACAGTAGTACCTCGGTTCACGAACGCTTCTGTTCACGAACAATTCGGTTCACGAACAGCTCTGGTCGCAAAATTTTGCCTCCGTTCGCAAACGCCAGATCGGGTTACAAACAGGATCTGCGGCCATTTTCCCTCCCGTGACACGTGGTCGCGGCTTCCTGTAGGGAGGGGGACTCTCCCTCCAAGCAGTAACCGCCTCCCCACCCGCCTTCCTGTCCTCCACGCCAGAAGTTGCGTCGAGCAAGGTTAGCTTTCTCTCTCTTCGTACTGTACTTTGTGTCATATTTTTGCGGTTTAAAAAAAACAACATATGGTTCAGAACGGATTAACCGTAATTACATTGAACCTTATAGGGAAATTTGATTCGGGACGCGAAAATCGGTTGGCGACCAAATTCGTAGGGGTCAGAACGGATTAAACGTATTTACATTGAACCTTATGGGAAAATTTGATTCGGTTCACGACCAATTCGGTTCGCGACCAGAGTCGCGGAACGAATTAAGTTCGTGAACCAAGGTACCACTGTATATTAAAAATGTTATCTTAAATCTATTTGAGATAGATAGACAGACAGACAGACATCTCTTCTTCAAAGCATCCTTCTTGCCAAAGCAAGCCACTATACTGTACAGTTGCATACTCCAAACTGAGATGACCAAAAGTTACCCAGATGAAGAACAGATATAAATTTTAACCCTTAACCTGTTTATGTAGCAGTGAAGTTCATGGCTTTCCTCAAGACTCATTTCTAGGTATTTGAATTTAAAATTATATGAACTGGCAATAAACCTAATCTATTTCAAGTCAATATATTTCCAAACATGAATAATTTGAATTTCCTTAAAGACTAGTCCAGAGTTACCTGGCAAGTGGGTAGCCATATAAATCAAACAAACTCTTTTTTCACTAAAGTAGCAACTAGAGCATTTTGTACAAGGCCAAAGAAGGAAGTCTATCCTTGTGACAGGCTACTATCAAATATTCAGTAGGTTGGTTTGCACTAACACTGGCAGTTTGTGCTGATTACTAGATAGTACTATTCTGATAATGAAATACTATCAGAAAAATACATAAATTTTGTTTCACTGTGCACATCTTTTTCAATGTATGCATCAAACCTAAGTAGTAAGACAATGCTATTATACTACATACGTATATAGATCTGTGGATGATTCTAATACAGTGGTATTTGGATAGAATAGCTATAACTTGAAAACCATGCAAACAAAGTTTACAAAGAAAAGCTCAGTTTTTAATGCATTGGAGCTGAAAGAAACAATTAATCAGAAAAACATGCCAATGAAATTTGTGAATGTAAGTTATTTGTTGTATGTGACAGAAGATCATATAACAGTAGTGATAATGGTCTTGAAGATGATTTCCATGGCATTCTGTATAATGACATTATCTGAATCATAGGGAAAAAAAGACAACTAATATTATAACTGAATATGTGTGTGTGTGTGTGTGTGTGTGAATTGACCAAATAGGCTAATAAAACTCTCAAACGTGAGCCATATAACATCTTTCAATAGTTTTAATTCCAATAATGTTGATTTAGGTATATGATGCCCTTAGGAGTTCAGCCCTGTACCCGGTTATACACATACAAACATCCCATTGTTACTGAACACAAACCTCATTGTTGCTGAACTATAACTAACCTACATTATTGCAAAAATCCATATACTCAGCACACACAGCTTCAACCTGGACTTTTTAAGATTAGCTAATGTTCCATATACCATATATTTAATAGCTACATTTGTATTAGGTAGTACATATATTTTAATTGCACCCTAAACTTATCCTTTATTTCTAAATTCCATGTGCAAATAATATATATAAGCACAGGAGGAAAAATAAAATAGACAGCAGATGATCTTAAGGAATATGTTAAAAGCCTGATTGATGAATGTGAAAGTTCACCAAACTTTAATATTTTTTAAAGCACACTGTGTAGCACAGAATCTTTACAATTAGATCACCATTTATTCAAGTTTAAAAGATATAGATCTTATGTTCAGGCTCATTACTAAATTTCATTTTGGCATAGTTTGTTTCTCTTTGGATATTTTATCTAAAACAATAAAGCTCTCCAAAGTATATCCACAAAAATTCCTTGTTTCTCTTATTAAAGATTTCAACTTTTCTCCTGAAATGCTGTTGAATTTATTTTAATTGTGGTTAAAAAGATTCAGATGTATTAGGTGCTATATATGAACAGTGGTAGAATAAGCAGAATGTATTTACAGTATGTCAGACACTATTACTCAGGAATATTATAGGCAAGATTAAAATATTATATGATATGAACCAAAATGGCTTAAAACCTGAAATAGTTAATAGAAATGCAGAGGGGTTTTTTTGTTCCATATATCAATCGATATTGATTTTGTATTTAGAGAGCACATGATTTGACAACCCAATAGCAAATGAAATTACTGCTCTCACAAATGAACTGACAGTAAAACCATCAATGACTGATGGGATGTGAATGTGTGACTTTGTGACTTTGAAGAAAAAAATACATATCAAATCTTCCCTCCCCCAAATGCAAGTTTTCACTAAAGTAGGACCCCTTGGTATCCCCTGTGAATAACACTAATAAGAGCAAAAATAATACGTAGGATAATGACAATAATATAAAAATGGATGCTCAGACCCAAAGCACTATTGCCAGGTCGATTTTCAGTGACATTTCTCTGATGCAGTCATTTGTTGCTGAATATGTTCATCTGGCCTATTAAGAATAATTAGCAGACTTGCTCAGTGATTTCCTGGCTTCTTACTGTGATTCTCCCTCTTCTCGGGCTGACACCATTTTGACTTTTAGAAAGGTATTTTTTGATATGATAGTGTCCCTGGCAAATAATTTGGAGTTACAAAAAAGTTTAAAAGACAAAACTAAACTCTAATTTTAAACAAGAAGAGCATTTTAATTTAATGGCTTTGTAACAGAGTACAAAATGGAGCACTTATTTTAGAATCCAAAGAAGCAATACATGCAGGATATTCACTTGGGGAGTTGTAGACAATTTATTGTTCAAGTATCACAGAAATAGTTCTGAAAGTTAGTTGTATGAATAGGATATATTTACAAAACTATTTTACTGGAAATATATTTACTTGATTTTTCATTTTAAGTGGATAATGCTCCCTCCCCGCCCCCCCCACCCCCCCGGATTCTGTTCTCTGTTACATTTGTTTCATTTTAAAGAAGCTAATATAGGAAGTCTGTCTTACATTATTTAAGTAAAGTTACTCAAAATTATTTAAGAGTGAATCTTAGTGCCAGGTACGAGCATCAGATTACACCAAAGTACAACCTAATAAAACTAAAAGTAAAATCTAAGCCTCTTAAAATTTGCTAAAATGTGTTACTTATTTAGTATTATGGATCAAGATAGTAAATCTTGACAGCAGATATTCATGGATAATTCTACAGTCACCTAAAAGAGGATGCAATATAACATTCTTATTAATAGCACAAGCCTATATATGGTTACATAGAAGTCAATTACCAGGGTCTGTTAGCCTTATTTCTAAGTAAGCTTGCTTCAGTTTCTGTTTGAAAGAGTAATTTTGCTATGTTGCCTCCCAACTATTAATTTGTAAAGATAGTCACCTAATTTATTTCTGTGTGTTTTTATAGGTGTAATGTAAAGCATAGTATGATACACTGCATACAATTGGAATTTATATTCTGAAGTAGAAGGGGTCAGATTTTCCTGGTGAAATATTACAACAAGACTCTCCATTCCCTTTATTTTAAAGCTCCTGTATATCATATTTTTAAAAAGATGGACTGTGTTTGTTTCTAGTTAGGTCTGCTTTCATCCCTGAATTCTCCGACTATTTAAAACAGTTATGACTACCTTGAGAGCCCATAAAAAGAACAAATGTATCCTTTAAGTCTGCTAGCCAATATCCTGTATTAGCATTAAACATGCATTGTAACCACACTTCTTTTTCTTTTTTAAAAAATGTCCCTCTAAGGCTTGGATAAACTTGAGAAAGAAGATCATTTGATAGCACTAACAAAGATTTCTCTATAACTTTGACATTAGAATATCTCCTGCCAAAGGAAGGCCCTTAACATGCAAATGTTATTATCATCAAGAACCAAAGCAAACAGATATCTTCTGCAGTTCCTTCTCAATTTCTGACAGCCATTAATATTCACTATGGGACTCAGCTCTTGTGCTATTGTAGACACTTAGTTAACTCAGGGGGAATAATTTGCAGTCACATTAAAGTGTAAATTGTTTACCTGCACATATACTAATAGGATTAAATATAAAATGAATTCAAATTTGATAATAATATAAATGTATGGAATGGCAGGAATATTTGAAAATCTTGGTCCAAGAGAAATATTGGACAATGTTCATTAACTGAATGCAGATCCATCTTGCATGAAGTTAGGGACAGGTTACAAGGAGTGATACTATGTATACATGATTAAATACAAACCAAATGTAGAAATGAGATAAATATGCATAAGGGACATATTTATGTACTATAATATCTGAAAGCAAACTCAGCATAAAATAGAAAAGTAAAGGCAACAGATATTATTTATTACAGCTGATGTTGCAATTTTTAAAACAAAATTTTCAATGTTGGTGGAATGAAATCACTGAATATTTACAAATAATTATCCTAATATTTATGAAATTACTTGCCATTTCCTCTCTAAATTGAAAAAAATAAAAATAAAAATGGAATAATTGAATATATTCTCAGGAACACTGTATAATTATATAATTAACTTATATACTGCTCAAAATCACATAAATTTTCCAAATAAATAATTATTCAGGATGTGTGCATGTGTGCGTGTTATACAGTATGCATTTATATATGTATACACACACACATACATAGATAATACATACTGTTAGATAACCCCTTGTTCTATTTTTATACTGAGCATGAACCCAACAAAATGGAATGAATCCAATAAACCAGTTTTCTAACTGAAGAAGGATACTTTTGATAGCCTTTTCATTTCCATCAGTTAACAGAACTTCTTTGACATCTGCAGAAATAGCAACCTGGAAAGGGTGGGGGGGGGGGGAGAGAGGGAGAGAGAAAGAGCACAGCAAACAATGAGCAAATATGCTTGTCTGTGTGGAAGTGAAGACAGGAGTGACAAGCCTTCAGTATCATGCTTCCTCACCTATTTCCCTGTAACAGTCTTCAATCTTTTTTCATTTTATGTCTGCATTATTTTAATCATTCAATCAAATCAGTCAATACTTTTATCATTCCATTTGCGGGAGCCTCTATCTTGCTATCATTCAGTTCCGTAATTGCATTGTGACAGCGGATGATGGTATTCTGAGAGGCTTTCATTTGCGGGCTTCTGTTTATCTAGTAGAGCCATCATCCGAGGCTGTCACTCTGCCTTTCAGCTTGCTTCTGTCTGACTGCCTGATGCCCTTCATATAACTTTGCATTGCAGGCAGATGGCTTTGTAAGGGTAATTTTTTTGTGAGCTTTGACATGCTCACACATTGGGCTGTAACCTCGACACATTGTGTAAGAACGACAGGTTTGTCAAATGCCAATCAGTGTAACAATATGCTTTTATTTGTAGAGACATAAAAACTTGTCTAATGCACTGCACTGCTACATAATATCTCCTGAATACATGACTCAGAACCTAGAGAATGGTGAATGACGCTTCTGAATGGCCAATCTAATTCAAAAGAATCTAATTACCGAGAGCTCTGGATCATGTTTGTTGGTGTAATAATGCAGGCAAAACATTAGCAGCTATATCATGGTGCTCCAACTGTGATTCGCCAGGCTATTCCTGTATCTTAGCAAATGGTGAAGTATAATCTGAAAGGGGGGGCGGGGGGGAGCGCTAGCTATGGCTCTGAAAGACAGTGTATGTGGCCTGGAATGTCACAACAAGAGATATTGACTACACTGAGGTAAAATGTTTCTCCTCGTCGAGGCAACCATAAAATCGATATAATACGAAAGCCAGCCAGTCTAGAAGGTCTCTGAAGATTCTGCAGCTTGACCGCAGCTGATTCTGTTGACAGTTCTCTGACCCAGTCGTTGGAGACACTGGAACATTTTTCCCTTTTGTTCCCCCCTCTGAATAGAAATGGGATTGAGAAAAGACCTACCATAAGCCCAGCCAAGCATGTCATGCCACCCCCCAGCTCACACACAGCAAGGCCCCTGAAAGAGAGAAAGGAAATGGTAGAACCCATACAAATTAGATGAAAATGGTCAGAGAGACATATATGTTACAAGAACAAATTGCCATCTGTAGTGAACACCGAGGTAGCAGGAAGTAGCAGAGGCATGACTGGGCTACCTCATGTCGTTTTGCGTTTTAAAAATAATTATGAAATAGAAAAGTCACAAAGCAGGCAAACCAGTGGGGGTTCCCTCATTAGTGTTCAGTGCAACATTACCACCGCTGAGCTGAAAAAATCCGAGAAGGTTCTTTTTTCCCCCTTGTCAATGGCTCTGTCTTTTAGAGCTAAACTAGCTAGAGTAGCGAAAGATAATTGTTAGGAAAGGATAACACTGTTAATTCACATTCATTCCTTCAAAAACAGTTAGACAAGTAAATGGAGGAATTAATATTATTTCTCTCTCTTTCTTGCTCCCACCCTCTGCAGAACTATAGAATGAAATAGTAAGCAATTGTAACAGAAATTATAACATTTAGAATGAACGATATACCTTAACTTTAAAAAATAACAACAGCATTCAGGTGAAAAGGTAGCTCATACATTAGCACTTTAATTAGAAATAGATTACAAAAAATTGTTTTAAGAAGTCTGTTAGAGCAACCACTTTGCCAGTAAAAGCACTTGGCAAAAATCCTGTTGCTCATAAGTAAGATTTTTCAAAAGTAAGCATGTCTGTGGCACAACTGAAAAACTTACTGCAATATCAATCATTTGCTTCATCATAACTTAAACATGTATATGCTGAATACTGATTCGAAAGTGTGCTTTTTTTTTTTTAACCTAACAGAAAAACAACTTACAATCCATGTTTATGGTAAAATACCATTTCTATATAGTCCTGTACTAGCAGTCATGACAATTAAATATATTTTTAGTGATATATCATAAAATAGGATATTCTTACAATGATTTTCTATTTTCCAAGTCTTAAGGGCCTTCTGGTTTATTACTGTACAGCTTACTCCTTCCCTTTGGATTAGACAAAGCCGAAAGGGTTTCCAAGAAGTGGAATGTCCCTATCCAATCAGACCCAGAGGGTTCATAGCTCAGTGGTAGAACACACGCTTTGTGTTTAGAAAGTCCTCTGCTAATCCCTATCATCTCCAAGTAAGACAAAAAAAAAAAAAAATCCTGCCTAAAACAGGATTTTTGAACAGCCACTGCCAGTCTCTAGAGATAACATGGGCTAGATGGATTAATAATTTTATTCAGTATAAGTCAGCTTCCTATGTTTTTGTGATCAATATTGGAAAAGCCGGGGAAAAAAAAAACAGGACAGAACTCTACAAACATATATTAACAAGTCACAACTTTGGCAAGCATTCAGCCAGAAAAAATTAAATGACCTTAGTGGAATGTATTCTGAAAGTAACAGAAAGCATCTGCTTCTTCCCCTGGATTTCTTTGGAGCTTAGGATGCATAAGACATACATGTTGAGATGAAACAGTATTTTCAAGTCAACAGCACATCTTTCTTCTAAATGTAGCAACTGCAAAGCAGTGTTTCTCAAAATCATAGTCTCTGGTAAATTGCATGTGCCAAAGCCCATAGTTCTAATCTGCTCCAGGGGAAATTTGCTACAAAGCTGCTATTTGCTAATGCTGCTATTCCTCTTCTCATTCTTCACACCTAGGACTCTTTAATCCTTCAAAACAAAGATGATCTACTCAGTTGAAGTTGAGGATCTGTCACATGTTCAATGTATGCCAATTTTTTTTTCTTCTAGTGGGTGGAATTACAGTAGAAAGATGGCAATATCCCCCTTTCTGTGATCTCTGAAAAATAGAACTGACCTTGATATGAATGATTAGTTTAATAACATCTCATCATCATGATAAATGCTCATTGAAGCTTGAACTGATGGATATCCTGGTTTTGACTTCTACGCCACCCAAACCAGTTTTCACACTAAGGATCTTCCGTTCAAATGTGTCCCATGACAGCAGGAAGGAAACCTGTATGTGGTCTGGATGTATAATGAACTCTCATGTTTAAACACAGAGCAGATTAGAATATTGTGCAAGCATTCATATGCACGTTTCTGCCTCAGTTGAGCTACTGCTGGTGTCAGGATTTTGATGAACAGCTTAAAAATCGATATAAAAATGAAGGACTTTGTTCTGTCAAAACACTTTTTGTGTTATGCAAGGCAAAGATATTTACTACAACTGAACTTAACTGACATATGGAGCTATGTCTAAGAGAGACCTATGAATGCATAAGGTCCTCTTTAGATATGACAATTACAAAGGAAAGATATACAGTACACAGCCTGATGGAACATTCCGTGTTTGACTGAGGCCTTGGATTTAGTAGTGGCTCTGAATTTGTTCTGATGGCGATGTTCAAACTTGAGGGTGCAATCCGTGGAACACTGTGATGGACTGTTCCCTGGGTGAATCTAGTTGGAAATGAAATTGGCAATCTCCATTTCCTTTGGAACAGGCATAAATGGCATCAAGAACAATTTTGTTTCTTATTCTTTTGTATTAGGCAAAGTTGAATGTTGACTGTACTAGCTTCCTGGAAGAATTTTGAGAGTAGGTTCACTTATCTATGGATCTGGAAAAAACCCATCACTTAATAAGAGGCTGGGAGAACTTACATAGGTACAGAGCCTGCTCTTAAAATCATCTCTCTTCATTGTAAAGGAGAAGTTTCTTCTATTGGCCCTGGGATCCTGTATTTGTTCCCTAACTACTTCAGTAAACCAGTTCCATATAATCACAATATCACTATGGTTATAAAATCAGTGTTGTTGTTGTTGTTCAGTCGTTAAGTCGTGAAGTCATGTCCGACTCTTTGTGACCCCATGAACCATATTGCGCCAGGCCTTCCTATCTTTCACTGCCTCCCTGAGTTTGCTCAATTTCATGCTCATTGCTTCAGTGATGCTATCTAGCCATCTCATCCTCTGCCGTCCTCTTCTCCTTTTGCCTTCCATCTTTCCCAGCATCAGGGTCTTTTCCAAAGAGTCCTCTCTTCGCATTAGGTGACCAAAGTATCTGAGCTTGAGCTTCATTATCAATCCTTCCAATGAGCAATCAGAGTTGATTTCCTTTAAGATTGACTGGTCTGACCTCCTAGCAGTCCAGGGGACTCTTAAGAGTCTTCTCCAGCACCACAGTTCAAAGGCATCAATTCTTCGGTGTTCAGCCTTCTTTATGGTCCAGCTCTCACAGCCATACATTACTACTGGAAAAACCATAGCTTTGACTATGTGGATCTTTGTCGGCAGTAGAATCAGTAGAAACAATAAAACATAGGAAATGGCCTATTTGTGTTCTTGACACATTAAAAATAATATAAATTAGAAAAAGCTGACATGAGTTAGTGGCATTCGATCTCAGAAAACTCAATAGGGTCAGGGTCAATAAACTGGGAATAGACTGGGACCTGGCAATGTAAAACAATCAAATGATAGTAGTTCAAATGTTGAGTCACAGGAAGAACTGTGCACATGGAAAGGAGAACTGGAAAGGAACTGTTACATGCTGAATTGGTTCAAGTCTTGATGTCAGCATGAACAAAAGCTTGCAATTTTGACCTGTCCCTAGTAGTAACTTGGTGCTTTTCCAAGGATATTTCCATAATCTTTTTGATCCCATATATATGCATCCATTGTCTTCCCCTTTGCCAGCCCTTCAAGACAGGTGAGGTCGGAAAACAGAATCCACAAGGACTACTGGAACTCTGCTTTACTGTTGGAAGATACAATAACAGAATCTTGAAAGCCTGATAAGATTTTCCCTCTGCCCCCTCTTATACCAAACTTCATGCACCGTATTACGGTGGGGTTATCTTGAATTTCTTTCTCACTCCCTCTTCTTTCCCAAGGCTAAGTTGACATTTACTTAATGGTTCTCACATTCCTTCTACAAGGTTATCTCCATACCCCTGAACACACTTCTATTCTGCTCAAATATAATAATCTTCTTTAGTCTATGCATTACATGCTCCAAAATTTTTTGTATGATGATCACTGCCTCAAGGAGCAGTCAGCCTTTATTTGCTCCAGGACTGATTAACTGAACCTTCCAATCCATGGTACTCTAAGTAACAATCAACAAATCCATAATTCAAAGGTATCTAACTTTTTCGTTCACTGTTTCTTGGTGTTTACCTTTCACAGCCATACATTATCCCTGAAAAGAACAATGCTTTCACTATCCTGACCTTTATGTCATAGAAATATTTTGACCTTGTATCATGATCTTTTCTAAGTTTGTCATTGCCTTCCTCCATAGGTTTAACCCCTTTTACTTCTCCAGTAGTGTCATGTTTATTTGCATTGCACTTCTTCATCTTCTGTGTTCTATTATGTTATCAATTTGATTCTTACACTGATTGCTATGAAGGGGAAACAAAAAGATATTATTGTGGGAATGTGCTATAGATCATCAAGCCAGGCATAAGATCTGGGTAATGCCTTCCTGGATCATGTTACAGAACTTTCAGGGAAAAGAGACAGAACAATAATGGGAAACTTCAACCACCTGGACATCTGAAGACGCTCCCTGAGTTTATTAACACCTAATTAACATCAGTCTCTTGGAAGCATTATATATGAATCTTGTTGCTGTAGCATATTTTGATTAATTAATAAATATTTTATTTTATTTTAATTAATATTTATTCTTTTTTACTGTAAACTGCCCAGTTGCTCTACAGTGAGATGGGTGGTGACAAATTTGAAATATCAATCAATCAATCAATAAGTTGAAAAACCAACTCATGCAAGCCTGCAGGATCCCCCAAATTCCTATGTTGCATCTCCCATAACATTGAAGATCAGCTTTCCTACATTTGATCCTAACTACTAAGAAAATGCTCATTGAAGAGGTAGAAACAGTGGGAACCTAGGAAGAAATGATCATGTAAGTTTTGGGTTCAAGTTACTTCAGAAAGAGAAATTGGATCATGTTTGTATGTACACACTAGATTTCAGGAGAGCCACAACAAACTGTTGTGAATGCATGGGGAGTTCTCAACTGAGCAAAGAGCCACTGTAATATGGCCTTGTATAGGAAACTGAAGATGGATTTATCACCAAAGAGATATATTAGCAAGTAGCTAATATCTGCTAAAAGAAAGTGAGGAAGACTAATGCACAAAAGGCTCACAAGGGAAGCTAAAAGAAACAAAAGAGTCTTTTTTGACTAAAAAGCAGAGACGTCACCTTGCCGACAAAGATCCGCATAGTCAAAGCTATGGTTTCTCCAGTAGTAATGTATGGCTGTGAGAGCTGGACCATAAAGAAGGCTGAACGCCGAAGAATTGATGCCTTTGAACTGTGGTGTTGGAGAAGACTCTTAAGAGTCCCCTGGACTGCTAGGAGGTCAAACCAGTCAATCTTAAAGGAAATCAACTCTGATTGCTCATTGGAAGGATTGATAATGAAGCTCAAGCTCAGATACTTTGGTCACCTAATGCGAAGAGAGGACTCTTTGGAAAAGACCCTGATGCTGGGAAAGATGGAAGGCAAAAGGAGAAGAGGACGGCAGAGGATGAGATGGCTAGATAGCATCACTGAAGCAATGAGCATCAAATTGAGCAAACTCAGGGAGGCAGTGAAAGATAGGAAGGCCTGGCGCAATATGGTTCATGGGGTCACAAAGAGTCGGACACGACTTAACGACTGAACAACAACAAATATCAAAGGAAAAAAAAGGAAGGGGTAGGCCCACTGCCAACATTTGCAATTGTCATAGAATTCTCCAATATCCTTCTCCATCACATTTATAGTAGATGGGTGTGTCTCTATGGATTCATACCCTAAATGGTCTATCACATAGGATTCCTCCTTATGAACAGAAAAAGGGATTCTCACGTATCTAGCTAGCTCTGACTTTATGTATTCAAACTGAAACATTTGAAAAAGGTAATATATTCTCAAAATCCTAAAGGCTAAGAAGATTACTTGAGATATATTTGGTACCAATATATACAGAAATACAATGTGCACTACAAAAACCAGATGGAGTAAAGGGAATGGGGGACTTTACTGAGGATACAATTTCTTTGTAGGGGCTGAGTTTGGGGAGGTAACATTTGCCACTATAGAATTCTTTATAAACTATTTCCTTGTCCCAGATGGACATTACACCATTTGCCCCATAAATAATGCTTTGGAATAATGTTAAGAAACTCAGTTGTTTCTTATTCTGGCAAAATAAAAAACAAAGAAAAACCCCACAATAATCAGAGTTCTGTATGATTACTGCCATTTTCCCATTAAGCTTCCTCAGATTTTTAAAGAATTTTGCCCTCCTCACACTAACCATCTCCCAGGATCAATTAATCAAATTAATTAATTGAAGAAACCCAGAATGCGCCAATCCTACCAAATCAAATTGGCTGGGCAGATACTATGGGAGACAGGCAAGTAACCAGGCCCTGTGCCATGTAAGTCTTTATAGGTAATAATTAACACCTTGAATTGCACCCAGAAGCAAAATGACAGCTCATAAAGCTGAGGTGTTACATGGGAATACCAAGTCATGCCCATCACTGCCCATGCTGCTGCATTCTGCACCAGTTGAAGCTAGCAGGTGGGCTTTAAGGACAGCCCCACGTAGAGCGCATTGCAGGAATCAAGCCATGAGGTGACTGTCTAAAGGGCCTCCCAATCTCAGAAGGGGCACAACTGGAGCACCACAAAGAGCTGCTATCTGCTCAATGGAGCAAGACCTGTGAGCCCAGGAAGACTCCCAGATTGTGCACCACCCTTGAATAGGGAAGTGCCACCCCATCCAAACCAGGGGTGAGATATTCCTAGATCTAGGCAGCCCAAATGCCCACAGCCATTCAGCCTTGGTAGGATTGAGTCAGAGATGGTTCCTTCTCATTTAAATCCACATAGCCTCCAGGCACTAGGGCAGAATCTCAACAGCCTCCCTTGGGCAGCCCAGGGTCGAAAGATATAATTGGATATCATCAACATGATTGAGTATACTAATGATACTCAATCCCAAGCTGGCGGATGACTTCACTCAATGGTTTCATGTAGATGTTGAAAAAGGAATGGGGAGAGAGAGCAAACCCCTGTGGCACCCCCACAAAGGTGGGATCTAGGGAGTGATCTCTCCCCTCAACCAACACTGACTGAAACCAGACCAGGAGAAAGGAAGAGAATCATCGTAAAATGGTTGCCCCTAATCCCCAGCCCATGGGGCTGGCTCAGAAGGATACCATGGATTGAAAGCTGCTTAGAGATCAAGGATCAGAAGAATGGAAACACCACCTCCATCCGGGCTCTGCCACAGGTCATGCGCAAGTGTGACCAAAGCTGTCTCAATACTAAATCCTGGCCAGAACCTGAGTAAAGTAGGTCATTTGGTTTTCATTTCTTGCTCAAATTCACATGTTGTCAACCCAAATGTTGATGATTTTTTAGATGTTCAAAGATAATGTTTTAATAATCTACTTTATATAGAGATGATGACATCTTTTCAGTTTCTTTCAGTATAAACATTCGGGCTTCATGCTGGATTCACCTTCTTGAAAAATAAGAATAGTACTTGGGGAAAAGAATCCATTTCCTCCATGTGGCTTGCACCTTCCATTCTGAGAAAATCACATTTTACATGTGGAGGATCACATTACACTGACTTCCATAAAAAAACCTCTGTACACATATTAGAAGAGACACTATTTCATAGGAAAGACAAAAGAGGTATTTGTCAGCTATACTTCAGATTCTTATCTTCAGTGCTCATAAACAATAGCTTATCATTATAGAGATTAACCTAGGCAGGGATTGTTCCTTTTAATGGTTTCCTTCAGTACAGTAGAGATGATGTCACTTTGGACATCATGTAAACATTTTCTGAACCTTCAGCCACTGTATTTTTAATACTACTTTAGTTAACTACATATACTTTACTGAAACACTCTTGTGTTTCTTTATTCTGTTTACACTCCACCTTTCTACTTCAGTGAATATTGCAGATGGCTAATAAAATGTAAAATCAAAATAAACTGAAAAATTAAAACTTAGGCAAAAAATAGTATTAATTAACAATTAAAAACCTAGTTGAAAAATCAGGAGGAGTCTGGTACCATCTTTTCAGAGAAACAAATTTTATTAAAAGGCACCAGCTACAGCCAGTGGTGTGATGGTAAATGTTTAACAACTGGCTCTACCAGCTCCATTGCTAGCCACCAAACAGCTGATTGGCACACTAGGCATGGTGGCTTAGCTCTGCTGTCAACTGGCTGGCAAAATTCCAGAAAATTTAACAATCAACTCTCACAAGCCTGTATGAGCTGGGTCCAGCACACAACTGGCTGCAGCTCACTGCATCAGATTGGCAGATCCATTAAGTGGCTAACCTGATGTAGGATTTAAATTGGGATGAGGTGGGAGGAGGAAGGGAAGGGAAAACTAGGTGGTTATGCAGATACAGATTATACAGGAGACAAATTACAGGTATCTTATCAATTAACAATTGTAATGTGTTAAAAACCCATTGTTTGTTGAGACCTTCTGAGACAGCCTGAAATCTTGATGTTCAGCAAGATTTCAGCAATCTCTTGCTTGATTGTGCTGCTAAAGTTTCTTTTTTCCAAAATTGTTACTTTGAAATCTGCAATGGAGTGTCCTGGGAGGTTGAAATGCTCTGATATTACTTTGTCCTTGTTGTGAGTCCTGATGTCAAACTCATGTCCATTAATTTTTTGTACAAACTTTGGCCTGTTTGACATGTGTAGAATCCAGAGTGGCATTGTTGGCAGAAGATGGCATATATTACATTACAGGAAGAACATGTGAAAGTGCCTCTAATGTAAGGCTAAGTTGTCAGGGCTGTGATGGAGCTCTTGATGTAAATGTAGGAGCAAAGTAAATATCTGGGTTTCTTGCAGGGTCTGGTTCCAAATCCACAGCCAATAATTCATAATTACGATTAACTGAAATTTAGAGTTTGGGTGCAATGCTACTCATTGATTACTTGACAATGGAAGTGAAAGCTGCAGATCTCTTTGAGGTCATGACAGAGGAGGGAGAAGAAGTTATGAGACTGAAAAATATGAGCCCAAGGTTCCACCATGCTTATTTATTCACATAATGCTAGTTGTTCATTTCTTGTTAACTCTGAACGCAAATAATACGTGATTATTTCTTGGAAATAGAAATAGATTATTTCTACTATTATGAGGTATAAAAAAGGACTACCATATTTTTCCGACTATAAGACGATACTTTTTTCTAAAATCCTTACCCTAAAAATTGAAGGGCATCTTATTCAAGGAAGTCAGCCGAAGAGAGAATCTCGCTGTTGCAAAACTGCCCATACTTTGTTTCTGGAGACAGGCTTCCTCCTATTGCTAGCCTCCAATCACGAGTGAAATAGCTTGTCTCCCAAACAGACTTCCTCCAATCACGAGCCTTATGTAACTGATGTCAGCTGATGCTGAACAAACCAATTAGAGGAAGGCTGTTTGTGCTTGAATGTAATCAGTTATGCAAAAGAGCATGGAAATAGAGCTGCAGAGAGATGGTTTGGACCTCCTCCCACCGAGTGTATCAGGTAAATGTTAACTAATTACTAAATAAAAACGTGTTCTGCACTATCTTTAAAATATTAATTTCTTAATTTTGGGTTGGAAAAATGGGGGTCGTCTTGTACATGGGGGCGTCTTATTGACGGAAAAATACGGTATATCAAGTGCCACGAATGTCTATATATAGCCTGTATATATAGCTATCAAACTTTTCAATCTCTCCCCTTCTACCACTGAAATAGCATTTACAATGGTTCATTGTGTTCTTATGATTCAGTTATTTTTTCAGTTGTCTTATTTTATAATTTTAGGCTATTAGTAGACATCTACTGTATATGCCTCCTAATGAGAATCTTTCTCCTTTCAGGTATTGAAACTAAATAAACAAACATGAAAACAGCACATAAGCCCCTCAAACAGATTAGGAAAGCACATCTGCTACTTAAAATGTTCAAAGGATTCTGTAGACTGTGCTCAATTAAGGAGAAAAAAAAGAATAATTGTTTTAACAAAAATGTTTGAAGTGCTGTTTTCATAAAAATATTAAATTAAATTTCATTTACATTCATTGATTTAACGTTTTCTTTTGTGGCACCCGCCACATGGAATGATCCCCCCACTGAGATTTGACTGTTCCTGATTCTGTTAGCCTTCAGGAAGACTTTGAAGACCTCACTATTCTCTCAGGTGTTGGGGCCAAGATGTTAGATGAGCTTGTCCTGGGAGGTGTAGTATATGTTGGTGTGACCCAGCTATGTGTTTTATTGTTGTTAATTCTTGGCTGGTTTTATTACTGGGGACAGTAACAAATTCTGTTTTATTGCTATATGGTGCCTGGAGTTGTACTTTTGTGAGTTGGGCAGTCATATAAATCTGTTAAATAAAATAAAATAAAATAAATAAATAAATAAATAAATGCTTCCTTTATGTATGTATGCATGCACTAGGGAATTGCTGACTCCAGTGGAGGGTTAGTTTTATTTTATTTTCAGGGCAGTGATGCAGATATGATGGAGGAATAAAGTTTGTTTGGAAGGAATAATGAATGATAGGATTGGGGAAGTGAATTGGAAAGAAGTGTATCAACAATCACTGAATGGAGAAGAAAGACTGATCAGTGAAGGATGGGAAAGAAAAAACACAAAAAGAATGCATTGACCACACTTAAAATTGGAGTTCCCTTGATCCTGGATGAAGGGAACAATTGGATGGCCCCTAGACAATGGCAGAGATAGTAGTGAGTGAAAGACTGGTGAGGACAGCTGGCCTCTCTTAGAAGTTGTTGCCATTGTCATCATGGAAGTCATGGAGGGGACTGGTGACAGAAGAACTGGCTGAAGCAAACAAAGCTAGAGCCAGAATATCATACCAGTGAAGGCTGGTGAGAATGGTGGTTATCAGGACAATAAGCGAAGAACGGTCATCTTATTGATTGATCGATCGATTGTTTATTTTAAATGACGGATTCTACTTTCAGACTCTTTTTGGGCCTCTCCTACACTGCCCAGAGTTGTGAGAGGTAAATTCCTTTTGTTGTATATTGATATCCCTCTGATTTTCTGTAATTATGCAGCCTAAAAACCTATTCTGGCAAGTCTAGATGGCAGGCAGACATCACTCATTAATTTTCATTGCTATTTGAAGCATCACTTTTGAGGAATGATATCTTATCTGGCAGTCCCTTGTTTTTGGAGTCCTCTATTGCTTTCCTGGAAGTATGATGTTTTATTCTTCTGGTGCACTTTGTTTTTTTGCAGTCAGCTACATGTTTGGATTGAGGGAGCTGCTAAATTCAGTTGAAGGCAAATGAGTTCTTCATCTAAAAATTTTGGCAGGCAGTCTCTTCTTTTTTATTACCCTTCCCAGATGGAACAATGGTCAAGGTTATTGAAGTTAAAGATGCCTATTAATTAACAGCATGTGGATTTATTTTCCTTACTAAAATATGATGCAAAGAGGCAGAGGAGGGTGATCCAAGAAAAATGGTGAAGGAGAAACCTCAGCAAAGCTTTTTAAAGCTGGATTTACTGCATGTATGAGTATAGTGTAGGCTGCATAAGAAGGCATGTGCACTGTTGGAAATTAGGTCACCACAGAATACAATGAAGTATTCATGGAAGGACATCACACAGTGCCAGGGCCAGGTGGGACATCTGAACAATGAACTATGAATGGGAAGTAGCAGCAACAGAATGGATTTCCAATACACAGTTGCTGAGAATACACCTGTCACAAGTTTGATTATAATTGTAACAAGCACTTTGGCCTTCATTCTAGGCTTTCTTGCCCTGTAGCTATAATTTTCAAACTTCCTTTAATAGTCACTAGCCAAACAGCAATGCTGAAGAGAGGAAGGAAAATGTGATTGTAACTACCAGCCAAACTATCTTTGCCATGACGCAAAACAATTCAAAGGTCTGAACCTGGCAAACTTCATGTAGAAAGAAAGTTTACTGGCTTTTTTATATACAAAGGTTTCATGCAAGATTTCCAAATTCCATTCAGAGGTCTACGTGTGCTAATTATTTAACTTCTCTCTGCTGTATGTTAGAGGTTGCAGCAAACACCCATGCTAAGGGATATGCAGCAGGAAGAATTTTTATATTTATTTATATATCAAATTTGTCACCAGCCATCTCGTTGAAACGACTCTGGGCAGTTTACAAAACAGTTAAAATCAATTAAAATTACAATATACAATAATCTTAATAAATAGAAAATAAATAGATCCATGGATAGATATAAAATTGGCAGTCACAGTCTCATCCATCCCAATCAATCATCTCTGAATTTTCACTTAGTATTGTTCCCCCAAAATCCCAACTGCCCTACTACAGGGCTCCACAGCAATGATGCTATTCCAACGTAATTTTGTTCTTTGTGTTGTACTTCATTTAACTCTGCTGTTAAATGAAGGTCCTCATAGGAGCATTGGATATCCTATCTGAATTCAGACTCTTTTTGATTTACCCACCTGACTTCATCTTGCTTGGCATTAAGTTCAACAGCCAATAGTACACCAATAAGACAATGCTAATTAAATATATGTAGCTTTGGGAGAGTTTGAAATGTTCAGTACTTTTTAAAATATGGCAGTAAAGAACAGAGTGGGTCACCCATACATTAGCCATTACTAAGATGACCTTTTTATTTGCTGGTTCCTCAGTGTCCATTGATTATATGAACTGCTCATATAGCTTTCAAGCTCTGATACTTGTGATGACAGTGTTATTGGTGGATGCCAAGACTGACAGCTAGACATAACAATTTGTACTTCAGATCTCCCAGAGAACAAGCTAGTGTCCCTATGAGCACCATTCTAGCACACCCTCAGCTACAGCAGTTATGATTTTTAAGCTCAACATTGCCTGTAGGGTGGTTATCCTGGGAAGAGGATTCTTTAACTGTTTAGCCAGGACCATGGCTGAAATCTTGTCACACTCATGTCTGGAATCTGTTCTCCCTCACCTCAGAGTCTCAGCAGGCATGAAGGAGGATCTTAAAGGATATGGTAGCCATTGTTAGAGAACTGTGACAGGATCTCTTTCTGGCAATGTCACCTATTGGAGGTACAAAGCTGCAAGTCCAATCCAATTCAGGGTACAATCAGATGGCAGGAAATCCCACAATATCATTTTCCATCGGAATGGGTCCAACATTACTTTATTCCTCGTTTTCCTTAACAAGCATGTTGAGGGTTAAGAGGTATTGAGCAGGATGCAGACTATAAGAACTTTGGCCAGAAACTTGGTTGGGTATGAATCTGGGGTCCTTAAAAGGGATGAATGGATAAGTTAGGACTTGAAGATTAAACACAGGAAGATGAGCAATGTATGCTACCTCTGTTATAGATTTCTGTTTTAGCCCTGTCGTGTATCTTGGTTGCAGTATCAGAACTCCTCTTGGCAAAAAACAGCTGGCAGCCATCATGTTTTCCACTTTAATCCCATCTTAGTGCATTTTGCACTAAGGAAAAAAATGAAGCCCAAAAGAAAGCTTCTTTTTTAAACAAACAAACAAAACTCACAACAACAAAGGAGGACAGGAGGCACTGCACTACTAACTTTCACCTATGATAGCATCCAAACAAACTATCCCTCCCCTCATCCCGCAAATTTGGTATCTGTGAACAATGTTATAAACTAGGGATTTTGCTCAACTACACAGAATAGCATGTCAGGCAATCTAGGCAACAAGAACACACTGAATATGTGTGTGATCTTTTGAATCACCTGTGAGAAACACTGATTGCAAGGGTGTATATGGCCAATGGCTGTAAAAATCATCCTGCTTTTGTTTCACCTGAGTCCCCTCAACTCAATACTTTCTTACTGTCCCTGAGCAACAGATTTTTCAGGGATTCCACCAAATGCTAATTCTTAAGATCATTAAGACTAAGAAATTGGCCTATTATTTTTTCTGTATTGTTTCAGCATGTCTAGAAAGATGGAAACCTAGGATGCTGATGAAGCATAAGTATGAAAAATACATGGAAACATAATGGAAAGATTACATACATGCAGAGAACACCAGAATTCTCAGATGCCGGTGTTCTGCTTTAAAAATATGGCCCACCTTCCTAGAGAACATTTTCCTGAGTTTCAGAATAGAGGTCAGAGTAAAGGAGGACTTTATTTTTCTCCCAAACTTCACAATCAGTATCAATCGATTAATGCCTCACTTTTGTTTCCCAAAAATCAAAGTGAAAGAAAATGCCTTGAGTGGAAATCAAAAGTCTTTGACATACAGCAGAAAGCTTGCGATGCAATATTAGTGCCCAAAGGCAGCTCCCAATTCTTTTTTAAAAGCAACATGCTTTCACCTTGAATTTTTAAAAAACTCAGTCTTAGGATTTATATCACAGCAATTTTTGCTATGCAAATAAAATAGAAGCAACGGATTGAAGATGGTTTTTTATGGCTTGGTTTTGTACCTGAAAATTTCATGGTGCTTGAGGCAGTAGTAAGCTAGTACTTCTTCAGAAGGCCAGATACCTATAAAAAAAACAAGAACAAAATAATATTTCAAGGCATATTTTTACATCTCCATAAACTGATATTGTGCTGAATTTTTAAACCCAGAACAGAACATAAAAGGCAAAAACAAAGAAAGGCAAAAACAAACAAACAAACAAGCCACTCTTCCCCCACCCCCACCAGGGCTGTCTTGGTGGAAGGGATAAAAAAAAGTCAAGATGGTGGCTGTGATGGCATGATCAAAGCCCACCCCCTTGTAACATGTATAGTGTGTGTGTATTGCATGTTAAAAAGGGACGTGGCTTTCATCATGTACAGATGCATCTGGCCCTCAGGTACAGTATCAATATTTGTTTCAATAACAGCCAGGGATGAGCAATTTTGCCAGTTCTTTATTGTTTCAGGGGGTCGCTCTGTTTTAATTCTGAATTCTGTGTTTGCTAAAATGATTTTTAAAATTTAATTACTTTACCTCACTTGAGACTTCCCTCACTTTATATTATCAACAAGTATGTATAAAATGGATTGAGATACAGATCATGCACTATTGTAGCAAGGGTTTTTTTATATATTGTTTTACTGCAGAATGCATAAACAACCCTATATCAACAAAAGACCAGGAAAAAGTATTTTGATATCATACTGTTGCATCCTTTTTTACCGAGTGTTATCATTATATAGTTCCATATATGTTATATTTATACAGCCCACACATACAATCACATCATCATTTTTTCAGCATTTCCTGATTCATATTTGCACATACAAGCAGAAAGAATTGTAGGAAAGAAAGACTGGCACATTACATATACAGAATAAAAAAATGCATAAAGCAGAATAATAGAAAAGTTGTAATGTAACCTTGGAAATGAAAGATAACTTTTTTAAAAAATTAAATAAATTTAGAACTCCATAACAGAAGGCAAGGGGGTGATGTGGATATTATTGGATGGTGGGAAGGTAGCTGGTCACCTGAGCATAGAGCGCTGAGTGCCAGGCAGAAACGTCCAGGCACCATGACGATCAGTCCATTGGGAGGGCTATGGGATTGACTTCCCCTTTGACCTGGGGAGGGATGGCAGGACAGAGGGAAAAAAACCCTTAAAAAAAGCCTTTACCGCCCCCCCCCCCCCCGCCACACACATACTGTCTCCCATTTGGGGGAGGGTAAACAGCAACATTGCCAGCAAACGCAGCCCCACACAGCATTCCACCAAAATCCAAACTGAATGTAGATCTTAGGTCCAGAAATCATCTCCAGCTGAGGCTTTGGAAAGTGAAGGTAAAAAACCTGAATCACCACAGGTGGATAATAAAGCCAGCATTGGATCTAGTATGCTCAAGCTGCTTTGGTGTCCACAGGTCCCATTGTGATGTGTAAAAGGCAAGATGGCTATTGTCTCCTTCCATATACCTTGCATCTGCTGCAGGATGCAGCCTGGTCCTCCCCCAGGATCCCTAGCTAGTTCCTGTTCCCGTTACTACTCAGCACCAATACCTGACTATGCAACCAACTGAGACACCCAGGGTGGGCAAACCTGAGCTGCCAGTCTCGGTTCCATAATACTGAGGGAGCTAATCACAGCCTGATTGGCTTGACCCTATAGAGTCAGTGAAGGCCCAGGTTTTCTGACTTTAACTCAGCTTCCTTGTGGCTCCTGTAAGGGCAAGCAGGATAAGGTTGCTGTAATACTGACTGGAAAGATCTCAGCTACAAACTTCCAGTTCAAATTTAGGAGGAGGGATAGAGGAAAAAGAGACATGAAAAATATCTCTTTCTTTCTCTTTCACACATTTCCTGGAAGTTTCTCCTCCCCATCTTCTCCCACTGACATGACATGACAACTTTTGATCATCATTATACACTCTGACCCAGACAATATTTAAATACTGAAACATGTAAAAAGGAGTTGTGCATTACAAACCAAACCAAACTACTGCTAGTTGCAGAGCTTTGAAGATATTGCATCTTCTTAGATCAGCCAAACTTATAACAGCAAAGAAACTTATTGTTTGTATTTCAAAAAATATTTTGTGGATCATACTTTAAAATTTACAGCTGTATCCCAATGAAGTAATTGGCTAATTTAGAACCATACGGCACTTATTCAAAATTAATCTGTATATTAAAACAACATTTATGTCAAACCAAACGCATGGCATAAAAAGCTCATTTATTATCATTTATTATTCATCTCTCTCTCATGTTTGCAAGAGAGGTCTTAAGCTTCTGCATTTCTCCCTTTTAAATTAAGATACATTCTATCTTGGTCAAAAATATACTAATTTATTTTCCCCTGGTACTACAATTTCTGGATTATTCTCACTGTACATTAGGTACGTGTCATCCACTGATCCTAGTAAGACTCCCTACTCTGTTCTTGCATTTTACAGCCTCTTTTTCATTCATGGTTTGCACACTTTCTTCCTTCTTCATCTTTCCTCTCAGGACCATGAAAATAGTTCTCTGGAGAGAAAATAGGGATCTACCTTCTATTTAGTGACTAAAGTCCTTCAGACTGGATGTTCTGTGTTCTTGGGCAGTTTATTGAATATTTTTAATTAAGCTACCTGCAAAAATATGATAAAAATAGCAGCAGATTTGAAGGGAAAAAAGAGAAAATATCGCAGGAGTGTCTCTGGAGTCTCTAGAAAAACAAAAAACAACAACCCAGCTGTGCACAGTGTTTACACAGCCTTCTGGGGCAATTTCCTTTCTCCTTCTGAAGGGCTTTTCTACTTCCTCCTCTCCTTGCTCAATGAAACCAAGCCTGAAATCAGCGATGTTTCTCCTTAGCCTTGTTTCTCCTTCCCTTTTTGTCCCTTTATTATTGCTAAAAATAAAGTGACAGGGCTCATCTTAAAAAATTTTTCCACTTTTTTAAAAAGACATATATGTTAAATTATTTAATGATCAACATACATGTTAAATAGTTTAATACTAACACAAGCAGCTTTGCAAATACTGCCCATTTCTTCCACCTTGGCAGTATTACATGGTTGGTGTATTGCGCAGAAAGGCAGTATAAACAGAATGGCAACAGTGCATCAAGAAGCTATTGTTTTTTCAAAAAATACCAGCAGAGGGAGAAATGCCTACATTTTCCCTGGAAGTATTATTTGCTGCCCCTGATCCAATTCAAGTTAGGACTCAAGCCAAGTTAGTAGCTGTTGCTAATAACATTAGCAGGAAGATCATGGACAGAGTTCTCTAAATCCACCCAACTAAGTCAGGTACCAGCTATGTATACTGCTTCTTTCCATTATTCTCCAGGACTACAGGGTGCTATGTCAGTATTAATTCCAGAAGCTGGCAGGTAAAAAGAACAGTGGTCAGTGGTCTCTTACAAACAGGTTTCAAATATGGAAGCACATAGTGTTACTCAGTAAAGCATTAAAGGAGCAGCAAGACTACCTTTGTTAATTTGAGTAAAAGGAAAAGCTTCTCTTGCTTGAACAGGTAAGTAATCCTCTTTGATGGCTTTCAAAATAGGGATAAGCTTAACAATCCATGTGGAGGAGTTTGCACTTTGACTTCTACTCTGTTGTACTGACCTCTATTTTGTAATATGCAGAGTTGGAATATATCTTTATATCAAGAACCTATTCAGATAAGAAATGTTCTCATTCATCTAAACACTGAATGCAGTCCCAGCTTATGTAAAGCATTATAAGCTTCCATTGAAATCTGTGGGAGAACTAATAAACCCCCTATTTCATATTTAAATCAAAGATGTTTTAAAATACCCAACATTGTCCAAATTGTACCCAGTGGCTCTAATCCAGATGAATGCAAATCAAGTCAATATGCTTTGACAGAAACCTGTGGTTGTCATATTCATTCAGTTGACTCCACTGCCATTAAAGCAGAGTATGCAGCTACAATAATCTCATATTCTGTTTATTCCTGCTTTTATTTCCTCCTTCTTCTGTGGTCTCCCTAGTGTCATTTTCTATACTGTAATCCCCTTCAGAAGAGAACAGGCCCTCTCGTTCTTTGTAAAATGCCTGCGCACAGATGACACTATATGAATAATGCTAATAGCTACTAAGGGCAGAACTAGATACAAGAGAAACATTGGGCTCTTAATCAGAAACCTCTTATAACTGCAGGGGATAAGGAGCAATTGCCCAACAAACAGTGGTTGAGAAGGGGCTTTATTCTTTCTTAATCTATTTTCCCTCGCAAAAGTGCATCCCAGGTACTTTTGATTTTTTAACCCCATCCCCACCTGCCTCTGAGATCAAGAGGGAGAGAAGCCTTAAGAAACAGATGTGCAGAAAAGTTTGTAAGAGGGCCCATGCAATATTCTTTCTAACCACTGTTCCCCTCTTCCATATTGTTCTTTAATATTCCATTTGATTTTAGTAAAGATTATGTTGGGATTAAGCATTTGTTCACACACCAAAATTAAGGTCGGTTGGTTAATTTTTTAACAGCTCAGCCGTGACTTTTTCTAGATCATCAACAAGCCTACACATTCTTCACTGAAATTTAAGATGAACTGTAAAAACATGTATCAGATTCAGCAGACATTTGCAATAACCCCCCCTTTTTCCATTTATGTTCCCTATTTAGACCTTTTTTATGCATGAACAGCTTTCTGCAACACACAACTTTGTGTATTTCCTTTCCCTGTGCATTTGATATTTCAGTTTTGCTCTCATTAACTAAAATGGCATTTCTATTTCTAAATATAACTGTCACAAGCAGGTGTATTATAAAAACCTTATGTGAATATAGAAATCATCACTCTTCCAATCAAAACACTGAAGAAAAAAATTATACTGGGTGAAATTTTGACTATGAAATAAACATGCAAAGGAAACAAACAATTCATGATTTATGTTCCTGTCTTATGAATGAACTTAGATTTTTTTTAAAGTTGGTGTTTCAGGGAGCAAAAGGGATGTTTCTTTCAGCAAAAGGAAGGCAGTATTGCTAATTGGCCCATGGTAACTGCTGTGTCCTTTTTTAGAGTAAGTTATAACTGAAAAGATTTTATTACATAATGGTTTTAGACATAGTACTCTCCATTTTGTCTCCTTCTCTAATCCTCTGATAAACCCTTCTCCTTGTCTGCTGCAATGCCTCTTTGAATTACTACACTACATGAACTGTGAAGTGTTCCCTTACATATCCAGTAAAACAAGCACCTGTTAAAAATAGAAGGCTTTTGCCATATTTTTAAAGACAATTAAAGAGGATGCCAAACTGGCCTCCAGGACAAGGAATTGTACAGTTGAGATGCAACAGCAGAAATGGCCCTTTCTCTTGTCTTCATATAAATTGGATTTCTATTACTGTTGGGATGTAGAGGGTAACAGCAACGTTAGAGTGGTGCTTAAAAGTATGCAAACCCTTTTGAATTTTCAATCTTTCTGCATAAATATGATCTAAAACATGATCTGTTTTCCATACAAGTCCTACAACTAGATAAAGAGAACTTTACAAGTCCTACAACTAGATAAAGAGAACTCAGTTAAACAAATGAGTCATCATACTTGTTCACTGATTTATACTTATACATCATATTTGTTCATTGATTTATTGAGGAAATTGATCCAAAGCTACATATTTGTGTGTGGCAAAAATGAGCGCCAACCACTATTTTCCCTGTTGCATTCTGGATCTAAAAGAGTTACTTGCAGTTATTTATTTCTAGATATAAATAAGGCACGGGTCACCATGGCCAGATCAGATCTTATCAGTGATGGAAGATGGATAAGGACAAGCTTTGACTAAAGCTGCCATCTGAGCTTCCAAATACAAAACTGAAACCAGAAACAGCACCGAAGTATGGGACTTATAGTTTGAGATGATGGGAACTTTTGGCAGGAAAGTCCTGAAGGTTGTAGGTAGTGTGGTGTATCATAGTGATATCACTTGAAAGGGTGAAAGCAGAAATTTGGACTATGTTTATTTATCTATTAAAAATAAATGCACTAAATCTAGTTGCTTAGGTATCATTGAATCTGGCTCTACTTCTGTGATTTCATGGACAAATGCTTATCATCTTGACCTGTCTCTAATAATAATCTGTAGCTCTTCTTTGATCCTATTCATCTACCTTATCAATTGGCTTCTTTTTTCTATTTATCTCAGTTTGCCAAGGATAATCATTTTTTTCTAGTCCCTCATCCATCTGCATTGCATATTTAAGGTATGTGAGCTTCTATTTGCTCATCATCTCAAGATGTTAGTTTTTATTTGGTCCAATTCTTCTTGCTATCTATGGATCTTTGCTGACATAGAAATATCTTTATCCTTCATTAACTTGCCTAAGTTTGTTATTACATTCTTCCTTAAGATTAATCTCTTCTTTACTTTTCCAGCATACTGAGAAAATATCTCGAATTGTTAGTGTTTTAGCCTCCTCTTTCAGCTGTCATCTTTTTCACTCCTGCCATTCTTATATTGAGTTAAACAAGTATGGGACAATATGCATCTTTGTCTCACTCAAGTCTCCTGTCTTTTGTCATTGCATATGTAATAGGTTCACAGGCTTATATGAACCTAATATTCAAGGGATATCCATTAGTTCTAGGAGATACATTTATTGGATTATATTGTAGCTGATCACACAGTTAGCAATGACTTTTTTTAGTGTCTTCTTGCGATTTCATGCCCTGAATAGTATGTGATGTAATTTACAGTGGCCTATTCTGTTTTACTTAAAGTTATTTATACCTAACACATCCAGTTATTTCTGCTTTGACAATCTCTAGTTTTCTTTGGCTGTCACCTTTCTTCCTTCCACTTTTACGACACTTCAATAATTTGATTCTAAGCATCTTACAATCAGCGTCATACAGTATATATACTGAGTAAGAAAATATCAATATAACAAACAGTAATCTATAATCAACAGTTACAATTATCATAATAAAATTTCCCCTTAGTTCTTAACTCCTGAAATGGCTGCAGGGCATGCATGTTTATCAGATTAGGTCTCAGGGGGATTTACAATCTGATTCACATGTAGAATGGGCATGAATATTTAACTGTTTTGATACTTGTTAAGGGAGGTTTGAATATATAGTAACACTATTCAGATTAGTATCCAGTCCCTCATTTTTCATGTTCTCATCAATCTCATCATATTGTAAGAGAGTATACTGAGTTGGGAAAGAAAGAGCAGTTTCTTCATACACAAACAATCAGTTTATGGGAGATTCCATTACAGGTATATCAAATAAATTGACTCTTAGTCTGCATTGCAAATGTTCTGGGAGAAAGAGAATATCTAAGTTCAAAGAGATGCTGCCTTAATGAACTCACTAATAATGGAGAGCTGGAATGTTCCTATCTCAGTTCTCAACATTCTGTACTCTAACTCCTAATTCTCTGCATTAAAATTCATTAAAGAAAGTCTGTGTGAATCTTGCTTCCTTGATTGTGCTCTGCAACTGAGGTTGCTACTATTTTTCATGCTTTTTCAGATAACTTTTTGGTTGTTTATTTTAATGATTTCCTTACTTACCATGAGAATCCTGCCTTCCACAATGAACAAATTTGGACAGATCTTCAATGCTATCTTTACTACAGCTTGTAAGCTAAACTAGAAACATGGGCCTTTGATTTCCCTGCAGTGGAGTATTTGAGCTACTTTATTTCTTTGGAAGGACTTCAGATGTATCTAACTAAGCTGGATTTCATTCTGTCATGATATGCATGCATATACATATACACACAGTATTAAGGATGGAAAGCATTTTCTGGATTTTGCTAACTTTTATTGTAACTTTGTTCCTAATTTGGTTGCTCTGATTACACCTTTCATTCATTTTACCAAGAAGGGAATCCCCTTTAAGTGAGATTTGGAGGGCCAGCAAGACTTACTCCTGTTTAAACAGGCATTCACTTCTCAACCTACCATTTGTCATCTAGATCCAACATGCTCCTTTGTGGACCAGGCTAATGCTTGATTTCATCTTGAACACTGTTTTTTTCAGTTCACTCCAGGGGAATAACAGCCTATTCCTCTGTGTGTTTTTGTTTTCTTGACAGTTTTTTCCAGTGTGGTGAAAGATTTTTGGAAACCTCTTTTTACCTCTTGGATGTGCAACTCACTCTGTCCTCTGCCCATCATCCACAGCTGGACAGGGAAAAGAAGGAACAAATGCCACTTTGAGGTAATGTCTTCACTGCTACTGGCAAGACAATTGGCCTGACCTTTTTTCTTTTTTTTTACCCATGAATGAATTCTCTTATAATAATGCAGTTTATGCCTTTACTCAGATCTCACCATTTCAGGCTCTGTTGGCTTCACTTATATCTGCTGCCTCATTCTTCCAGGCCTTCTCTCATCCCAGAGGCCTCCCATTTTCTCCAGGAACTGCAGGCCATTCGGGACCTCAAGGCAGAACTGGATCATGCCAAGGTCTCCTACAAATGCTTTGCTGACTGTCATTGCTCTTGGAGACCATGATTGACTTTTTACCAGATTTCTTCCCTCCACAGGACCATATAAAAAGCTGGATGCCAAGTATTTTGGATCATTTCTCATATCTGTAGAGATTAACCTGACAGCCTTTTGACTATTTACCTACACTGAACATATATTCTGTTTTCAAGTACTATTCTCTTCTGATCCTAGGACACCCCCCCCCCCCTTACCCACTGCTATGCAAGACTACCTTTAGTGGGGTAGGGAGGAAGCATTTGAGGTGAAGCCTACTTTGGACTTGCAGTGCAGAAGGGATAATCTGGAATATTTGATTCACAGGAAGAGCTACTCTAACACAGAAAGATCCTGGGAAGCAGCCAAGAATGTTCATGTCCCTGCCTTCTTTAATAGTTCCTTTTCCAATTTCCTCTACAAACCCAAACCACCTGACTGGTCACACATTCACACACACTCCTATATCTGTCAGCAGTTTTGAAGACTGGGAAACCAATAGCTTGCCAACCATCCGCTGACCTGAAAAGGAATGGAGAAAAGACCTAGGATTCAAACCTTAGGACCAGCATATATAAAAGGTGTAGACTGAGGACCTCTTGTATGTATGGCTTCTTAATTCTATGCAATAAATCTAATAATCAATACTCAAATTACCTTTGGAATGCAGAGCAGGGAAAGTGTCTAATCACTGTACCAGTCTGACATTACCCACTGTTCTCTTTCTTTTTTTTTCAGACCAGAGTGGAAAAGAAACTTATAATAGCATCAAGAATTGCCACTTTACTATAAGAAGAGTCATAAATATAATAATAAAAAGCAAGATAGGCAACAGCTTATAGAACAGCACGTTTCCACATTTATTTCATGTTTTATACAGCGCCTTTCCATTTCTCAGTCTAAAACTAAATGACCGCACACACACACACACAGATCTTCAGTTTAGCCAATATGACTTGAATACTTTATTATTCATGCAAAGGAGGGAAAAAAGGATATTTTGCAATCTGCAAATTTCTTTTGCAGCATTAATTTAGGGAGGCCTGTGGACTTGCAAAAGAAATGCAGTATTAAGTCAAAAATTGTAGAGACTCTGAAATCTGGACTATATGGCAGGGCTGCCAAATCATGGAAGCTGCTTGTAAGGTTGTTTTTGCTTTTTGTGTATCAACTGAATGAATTATTTCATTTTCTTTAACCAGTTTTCAAATAATCATTAAAAATTAAACAACGCTGGAACAAGTCTTTTGTGATTATAGCCTTCACTCTTCAGCAAAAAGCTGGATCTATAAATTTACGTACCATTGTAGATGTAAATTGCAAAATTTTATATTCAACTATATTAAAACATCTATTCCAAAAAATGATTACCAGTTGTGAAAAGCAGACGGGCTTATCACTTGCTGTCAGTTGTTCATGTCTAGTTAAGCAATAATGTGCTAAAACTGCTCTTTTGTTTTGTGGAAGAATTTTGGCAATAGAAGAAATGAACACTCGTTTAATAAAAACTCAGGCTGCCTTTTGCTTTGATGGAGGAAGCAGCTGCCTGTTTTCATTTGCTGCAGAGCAGCAAAATCCATCAATATAATAAGCAGCTTAGATGCATCCATCCACAGCATCTGTAAGCATATAGGGCTATTCGCTCAAAACCAATCCTTGGTTTAATTTTAACTAAGATGTGTCTGACATATTTGAAAAATGCATTATAATAGGGTTTTGGACATACTGGCAATTTCTCTTTAAATACTTCCCATAGATTTGTGAAAAGACAAGTGTATGTATCTAAGTGATGGGAAATGATCAAAGACACTCCAGTAACAATCTCCAATAAAGATCTAAAAATGCAAACACAGCCATTAAAAGCTTGTCTGTTACTTGGAAGAGAGGGCATAGAATATAAAGTATCAGAGGCTGGACATCTGGTTGACATTGTTTATCCAACCACTGTAGAGGCAGACTAAAAAGCATAATATAGGAACTAGTGATCATACACTATATTCTGATTAACTACTGCAATTATCTGAGTTATAATTCCCAATGTATCTGTAATTCATTTTCAGCAGAAAATTTGAGCTGGTAAATTTTCCAAGGAAAAGAGAATTGCCTGAAAGAGAACTTTTAAGTACAAAAGAAGAAAAAATAAACTATAAATGAAAGCTCACAGATGTTGATTTCTTCTTCTATTGTCTATCACCTTAAATTTCATGGAGAATTGTGATGCTCTGTATTTCAGCTATTAAAATTCCGAGGTTATTATTTTGCTGTTGCATAGCATTCTAAGACCTTTCTAAGCTGAGCTTTTAGATGATTTGCACATTAACAGAGAAGTCAGATAATTCTTAATCCTTCTTTTTTTCAGATCCAATAATGGATAAGGAAGCATTTTAGCATGATCAAGTAATAATCTGCCTAGCTAGAGCAGTAGTATACCTGAATTTAAGATTAGCTATCATTTGGTGCTTCCACCCCCCCCCCCCCATAATATTCTATTTAAAAGAGAACACTTTACTTAAGCCAGCAAGGTAGATGAAGTGACTGTTTTTCCATTTAAATATGCAATCATGAATTCTATATCTGTATGTTCACATTCTATGCAGAACAAGAAACAAATATTTTTAAAGTATTTCCAAGAAATATTTGTGGCGCTTTCAGTTAAGCAAATATGCTTATAATAAAGACTTTATTTTATGAATATACTATCTTATAATATAACTCTGGATCAACTAATATTTTAACTGTATTTTTTAGTTATTATTTACAAATAGCACTGTGACTATATTTTTCTTTAACATGATACAAAGACTGCGTTCTATTCACTCCAATTTAGCATCAGAGATACGTACTCAAAATATTTATCTATTTCTTACACTGATGCCTTCCTTCCTTCCTACTTTGGTGAGCAGTCAATGTTATATACAGCTAAAACAAAAACAAAAACAGAAGATAAATACATAAATTAAAGTAATACTTAAAATTAATACTAACATTATAATACTATTATAATAACATAATATAATAATATAATAACATAATACTAACATTAGTTAACAATTAAAAATCTGGTAGAAGAGTACATCTTTACAGATTTTCTAAATACTAAGATAATGGGGGCAAAGATCTTCTCAAGGGAGTGTGCTCCAGAGCCTGGGAATGATGCAGGTAAAAGTCATCTCTTAAGTACTAGAAAGATGGGCCTCTGATAATGGGGGCATCTTCAAAATCTTACAAATCTTACTAACCAGAAAGATGCAGCCCCTTAGATTGTCCAGGCCTAAGCTATTTGAGGAGGGCCTATGCGTGGACTGGAAAGATTAATGAAAACAGCACCTCTTGAGTTTCCTTCCAAGAGTTTTAAAGTCCATGGTGTTATGGCGATAGCAGTTCTTGGTATTATCAATTGTCCATGTGGATGAACAGAAAGGAATAACTGTTGATGGACTTGATGAACTTTAATTCTTGTTCTGTCATATCTCTGATCCATGCCTCCAGAAGAAACACACTTCATGATGCACAAGGTCTCGTCAGCAAAAATGCACTGAGCATCTTTTCTTTTCCATTAATTTTGAACAGATCTCAGCATTATTTGCCAGTCCCAGCCCTTCCTGTCACCCTCTCTACAGTTCTCTCTACATTTACATCTCATATAGGTTTTTTAAGAACTTTCAATTTGTGTGTGTGTGTGTGTGTGTAGCTACATGGGTTTCTTCTGCTGTCCCTGATTGTCTGTCTCAGAACATGCTGATCTGGTAGTTCTGGGGTGGTCTGTCATTTTCTAGAAGTGATTATCCTATTATCAGAACATGGAATTTTGCACATCTTTGCTTTAAAGGTCAATTACAAGAACTTAAATTGTGCCTTGTAAGTAATATGATCCTCATCCTATTCACCAGTTAGTAATCTAGCTACTGCCTTTTTCACCATATGCAACTTCCAGATGTGGTGATATAGCCGCATGTACAGCATATTGCTATACCTAAGGTATGAGGCAATAGAAGAGTAGATAACCATGGCCAAATCTGAACAGCTCAGGCAGTATTACAGCTGATACATCAGGCATAATTGTGCAAAGGTGCTCTCTATCACAGCCATCACCTCAAATCCAATGGCAGCTGAAGATGAAAGAACACTTCTAGGCTGCAACCCTGCTCTTTCAAGCAGAGGGCAACCCCATTCCAAATTGGCTGAAATCCTCAAATCCAGTTTCTTATTTACCAATATCATTTCCATCTTGTGTGCACTTAACATCAATTCATTCTCATCATTTTCATCCTTCATCCAGCCCATTCTTGAACTTAGGCAATGTCCAAAGGTACCGACTCCCTCCTTGAAATTGGATTATAAGAAATATTTACTTGCTCAATTTGCATTATTTATCTTCACAATATCCCCATGGAGTTGACTACACTGAAAGGCAGCCATCCAATGAAGTTCATAGCTGAATGACAAAATCATTATGACTGCAAAAGATAGGTAATTTTTGTAACTACCTATTTGCATATAAAGAGGAGGCGATGACTTATTTGACTGGTTCTGGGAGAGAGTAACCAAATATTCCTACAAGTTGCAAACCTTATTTGATTCTTCTTTAGTCTGTTACTTGTTTCTGGTAGTGGAGCTTAGAAGCTGTATGTGCATTTCAGTGCTGCTTTTCCCTTGTGTTCCTTTTACTGTTACAATGAAACACTTTCTCAAGCTCCCACTTAATGGGTGGACGTGAGACAATAGTCTAGTCACACATTGTTAAACACTCTTTGTTAGCCACCAAGCAGAAATGTGAACAGTTGTTTTTCTATTCTAAATTCATAATTTGGTCCAATACATCACACTGATCTCATGTATCCTTCATAAAAAACATGCTTCTTACACCTTTTAGTTTGTCCTGAACATTAATTTGCTTTGTCATTATAGATAGCTTGCCAAAATGTCTAAAACAGTGATTAAAAGAATGAATCCATTCACTGTATCAGGAATAATTAGCTTGAAATGTAAAGCATATATTGCACATACATGTGTATTATCTTTCTGATTTTTTTTTTTTTTTTAGAAATCCAAAGTTGTCTGGACAGTTGGGTAGAAAGACAAAGTACTGCAGAGTAGCTAAACTGTCCAAGGAAAATCCTCTTGCTCCAATGGGAAGGTAACATCGTCATTATTGTCAAGAGGGAGATTTTTGTTAGGAACTCAGAATGGAGCAGAAATCTCTTCCCCTGTTCTATACTTCTGATCCTCAGTGCACCTTCACTCATAGCTACTACTTTGTGTTTGTTTTGGAATTTCAAATTCAGATTAAGGCCAAATGATATATTTAACATAATGTGTAGTTCTGCCTAAAGACATGACTGCTGAACCTTTTCCCTTCCAATCAGATTTTAGCACAAACACATTGGGAGGGGGAGTGGAGAAGCATGAAATTATGGAGGGCTTCTGTCTTTCTCCTAATGGATAAAACATTTGGCAGGTCGATTTTGAGGTGAAAGAAATGAGAATGGAAAAGGTTAGGAGGTTCTTTGTGCATACTCTCTCTCTATTCAGGTTAAAATATTATACAGGCTAAATTGGAAGAAACACTGTGAACAGTGAGATTTATGTCAGAGTTGTACTGTTGGTTGTTCAATCTACTAAAGCTACAGAAATCAATCTACCATATAGTTTGTGCTCTGTCACCATTTTAATTTTAAAAATTGGAAATAAGAAAGCAACAGTATGTTTCAAAATTAATATTAACTTATAAAAGGTCACAACTTATAAAAGGTAAATTATATATATATAAAAGGTCACAACTTATAAAAGGTAAATTAAAACTCTAACAGTTTTGTGAACTAATCCAACAAACTGATTGAATGACTTTCAGTAATGCTACTTACAGATCTAACCTCCAAATGCTAGAAGACTCAATGTGAGAACTGAACTTCAAACTCTTTTCCATGGGAACTATGCATAATATATTTTACAGAATTAAGTTTTTGAATTACTTTACAGTCTCCTAGAAATGCACTTTATGATCTCTAATGGCAACAGAGTGAATTACAGTATTCCTTCTTTGATACAGATCTCATTTCCATAACATCATGACTATACATTCTTATGTGCTAGTACACCTTAAATGTTTAGCAGACAAAATCAGATGTTGGTCTGAATATATTTTTCTAAATGGGATCTAAATTATCTGTTTCTAAATTGAAAAAGAGGCTTTCACATAAGATTTTTAGTAGGATAGAAAGAGTACACTAAATTACCAGCTTTAGTCACACCATGCCACATTCAGCAGTCCCTGCTAATAGAAAGGGTTCTGTGCGTTGAATGTTGCTTATCTGAAAGAGAATAGCATGATGGGGATATATATATATATATATATATATATATGTGTGTGTGTGTGTGTGTGTGTGTGTGTGTGTGTGTGCGCGCGCGCGCGTGCGCGTGCCTATATATGTAAAATGAGTGCACTATTTTGAAAAGCAAGCTCCCTTTTTCAGGATTAAATATATCTTTCTGTGGCACTACAATAAAGTTCTCCACTGTCAGTGCATTGATTCCCCTCTAATAACAGGGAAAATATCATTATTTTTATTAATCCTGTCATTTGTTTGTGCAGCATCTCTTGCACTGAACAGCTAACAACTACGTTCCATGCTGTCGTTTTTTGCTGGAGATTCAATCACAACAAACAATGAAATTTCTGTTGTTTCAGAAAGAAAAAAAAATCAACCAAAATGCATACAATTTACACACATGCGCCCACATAGACATACACACATATTTCATGATATCAAAAAAGATAATTTATTTTCTTTTTTGAGTCTATGCTCTATATTCAAGGATACTCAGCTTTCTAGAAAAGGAATGAAATCTCCCCTTTGGTATTTTTCTGAGGCTGTGATAGCTCAGTTGTCTGCTCCAAAATGCCAAGATAGGAGAATCTCATCATCCAGAGACCAGCTACATGATGGGCAGTTAATAGATATATCAAACCTTAGGATATATGCTAAGCTGAAGCGATGATTGGTTGCTTAATACACTGATTGATTAGCATAGAGAGAATGGGTTTCTTCTTGACAACCTAAGATTATACTTCAGCTAAGCTCAAATTGCTTACACCTCTTCTATTGGGTTTAAAATTACAGCCCTGTCATCTAAGACCTCTCTTCAATGAAATTTTTACCATATATAAAAATTAAAGGGAAAAAGAAAGTAGGAGTACTGGATAAGAGTAAATGGGAGATATACATTTCCCACTACTATTGTTGCTACTACTGGAAAAAGCTGATAAGTAAATCCACTTGAAAAAGAAACACTCGGTAAACTATTAGAGAGCCATATGTAACAATTTGGAGGAAGGAGGAGGACAGCAAAATGAAAAGGGAGCTCAGGATGCACAGGAGTCTGCTAATGGAGTCATTGTCAGACATCAAGTGAACTAATTTACTTCACCCCAAATCTGCATCCAGGAGAATATTTTAAACCTCTTGTTGCTTCCTACCAGTCCAGATGTATATCAAGGAATTAGGTCACAAAGATGACAGAGTCCAACCTGGAATTTCTCCAGGAATTAATGTATTACTAGGTCCTTATGTACTGGAATAAGACTATGTGTTATAAAAATATAGTTCTTCCCCTGAAAATGGCAGCAAAATATTCAGATCATTTCTCTCTCTCTTTAATGTCTAATTTGAGTTATGTGTGTCTTCATTCAATTACAATCTGCATTTCCCTGTCCATGCTTCACATGACTGGTAGGCAAAGAAAATGCATATGGGAATAAGGTCAGTAGACAGAACATTTATTTCAGTATGGACTTTACACTGTTTTGTGAGTAGCTGTACCAGTATTAATGTTACTTAAAATCAAATAGGTTAAATCATAGAAAAACAACATTATGAATACCAAGGCCATAAATTGAAATAATATCATTGGATAAAGTCTCCTTTGAGTTGGGTGAGAAGAAACCTACCCGGTATGAACAGCAGTTGATAAAGAATGGAATCCTCTAAAACAGAAACATACATTATATCAAAGAATATACCAAAGAAACATGTGCAATGATAAACAACATTTTTCTCACTTTCCACACATGATAATCAGCCGAAATTTATGAATACTTCTAATGCAATAGGGGAAACATTTTTTTTTCATAAATAAATAATGTTAGGTTTATATATCTAGATAGATATCACAATATGTGGGTTATGTACATTGGAAAATGCAGCTGAATTCTACTGTTTCTCTTCCAACTCAAAAAATTATTGCCTGTGCACTTGTATTAAATGATTAATACATTTTCTGTTGTTGACACTGTTGGAATTTAAAAAAAAAATTTTTTTTTCCTGAACATTAATTCTGCTACCTTGAAGCACTGCCTAATCTTCTGGCTGATCAAATAAGAAATTGGTGGAAGTCTAACACAGCCTAAGTAGTTCATTGAGAATGTTAAAATCTGCATTAATAAATAACCTGAGCTTCTCAGACGTTTGTCCTCCTCCTTTTTTATCTGTTATGAGCGGTAGGGGATCAGCTGCAAGTCAAATCCCCAGCTGAACAACCCAAATACAACTGAGTGAACAGACTTAAAACAAGGCCATTTATTGATGCCTGTTATGCAAGCAAAGCATCCAAGGCTTTGAAACAGATGTCAACTGAGGCATATGCCTACTGTAAACTGGAATTTGATTCTCTTTATAAAAATAGACTTAAACGGGCCTTCAGAGACCAGACTGCCTCTTGCTGTATGCCACAAACCAACTTGATTCTGTCTTAAACCTTTCAAAAGATGAACAGTCTGATATCCAAGGGCAAAATAGAAAAGCGGGAGAAAAAGAAAATTAATGATAACGTGTTGGAGAAGTTCCCAGAAGCATTTTTACAGATTTTTTCTAAAAACACAAGACAGGAAGTTAAAAGCTTAGCGCAGATCATCCACGGCATGTTGAATTATCATTTTATATCACTTAGGGTGAAAAAGGGACTTAGTGTTCAGGTAGTAAGTCTAGTAGAGTGCTTGCACGTTTTGATGTTTTTTAAATGTCACTTATTTTACATGAGGCAGTTGGTGGAGACATGAGTCAACAGTAATCAGAACCATTATCCCCTGCAGTGAGCCCTGGTCCTAATGCATTATGACACCTTAGCTGGCCAGCCGCCGATTTACCTTCCTGTTTCTTAGGGAATTAAGTGGCATCATGTGAAAATGGTTGTGATATAAACAGCATGGGCATAACTGGTATTAAATTTACCTCTCAGCCTAAGTGAATTTTCCTCACATGTGACTAATCAAAATGAAAGCTTGTGGACATAGGCAGATATGGCCACCCCTTCTCCACCCCTGGGACTGGGGCTATTTTGTTTTATCTCTTTGTACAAGCTGGCAGAAGTTTAAAGTGAAGGCGATAATCCAGGGCTGCTGTCTTTATGAAATAACATCCTTACATGAAGAGGCTTTTAACTGTCTGTCGCTGTCTTCTCTACTTCTCTCTCTCTCTCTCTCACTCACCCCCCCCCCCCAAAAGGAGTGTGACAATCTCATTTTGTTGAGCATCCTCCCATGAAAAGAGAAAATAATAGCCGTAATAGCTATGGCTAGAACTGACCTTACCTGATCCATTATTCTCTAACCCTTTAAAAGTCAGTTTTACATATGCCAGAGAAGGGGATAGCAGAGGAGAAAATGGGAAACTATCCTGAGAATTGATTACAATGATGATGATTTAATGAATTTGGCATCAGCTTGAAACCTAGGTACTAGGATCTCTCAAATCCAGGTATGTCTGTTTTACTCCTCAAATGAAAGAAAAATGTCTTCTTTCAAATACAAAAGTATCAACAAAGGGAACAGAGGGGTGATGGGAAAGCACTTTTCAGGAAGCAAAAGCATATTGAAAGTGTGAAACAAACTGGTCTGCCAAAGTCAACCAATATTTTTGGAACAGCTGACACACATACAAAAAAAAAGTTATTTACTAATGGTTTAGCAATGATTGGTGGGTGCCAAAGAAAATGCAGGCAGAGCAATTATCATCCTGTACAAAGACATGTTTATTGACAGACAAGAATGCTACGAACCAACTGTGAATATTGCTGATAATACATGCACAATGCTAAATTTCACCAGAATAGGCTAGCAGGTTCTTCTCAGTATACTTCCCCCACCTTATTTGTTAAAAGCAATCAGGACTGAAATGTTGGAGCTTTTTGTCTGCTGTTTAGAAAAGCCTTTTGCTTTTCATGTTTTTGAAGAAATAGTTTGCATTCTATTGATCCCAGTTTTTATAGAATTCTTGGTATTTCTTTTTTGTTAAATCCTGGACAGTGTTCTATTTGATAAATGAGTTCTATGCTTTCCTTATGGTGCATTCTGTTAGCCTATCAATGAAGATCAAATTTCTCTGTCCTTGTTCTTATAGCTTTATTAAAACAACAATAGCATATATATTAAAATATATCAAAAATCACATTAAAGCAACAGATACCTATAAATAGATTACACATTGTATTTAATTATATGTCAAATTTATAAGACTGTCCAGCTCTGGGCAGGATACAACACTAAAATAGAAAAGAAACAATACAGTAAAGAAGAAAACACAATGACATTTGGACCCAGCAATAAAACATAAAACCAACATAGACATTCCCATAAAAGGCTCACCACCCACCTAAGCCCAAGGCCTTGGGAAAAATCCATATTTTTAAGGATCATTTGAACAAAGGCAGGGTAAGGGTGGGTGGTGAGCCTTTTATGGGAATGTCTATGTTGGTTTTATATTTTATTGCTAGGTCCAGGTCACTTGTATCGTGAGATGGGCGGCATATATAAAATTTGAAAAATAAATTAAAAAATAAAATAAAACATTTCGGGAAGCTGTCCTTTAGATGTATATATTTTTCAAAAACTCACTTTTGTCCTTTATTTTGGTCATTTAACTTTTACCATACAAATGGTACCACTTAAAGCACAGTTTTTCACATTCATGTGAAAAATACGGAAATCTAATTATCTTTTTAAAATAAATGTACATAAGCTGTTTGATTTTAGATATTTTTATTAGAATATGCATTTTTGTAAAGTTTTTCTTGGTTTTGCTCTTGAATTTTCCTTTGTAAAGTTATAAACATAAACTATTAAATTTTTTATCCCTATGAACCTCTTTCAGATTTGCCCCTTTTTTGAGATTTGTCCTTTCTTTTTCCAAGAAAATATGGTCACCCTAGGTAAGGGCCATTTGAATATCTGGGCAAGCCTATTCCAGAGGGAGGTGCTACAATAAAGATGGGTCTCATCAGATGTCACTGTCTGATTGGTAGGACCTGGAGCATGAACAGAACAGGCAGAAACTACTGGAGACAGATGATCCCTCAAAAAAGATAGGCCTTATATCATGAAGAACTTTATATGTGGTAACTAGCACCTTTAATTGCACTAGGAAACTAACTGGCAATCAGTGAGGCTCATGAAGCAGGGGTTTTATAGAGGCAAGTAGCGGCATGCCCATTACTGCTCATGTCACTGCGTTCTATACCAGCTGCAGCTTCTAAGTGGTTTTCAAGGACAGCCCCATGCACAGCATATTACAGTAGTTCATTTCTTTCAAGTAATAATAATATTCTTTAACACAATGAAATCTAACTTAAGGCCATCGTCCTCCAACTACTTTCCATTTATTTTAGGTGGACATTTAAGAATTTTATAAATTATTTTCCGTAATTCAAGGAATTGGTATAAAACATGGTACCTGTTTTTAAAATAATTTCTAACAGAACTGTTTTTGTGAATTTTCTCAAAACAAAATACAAAATGGGATCCAAATAAAAATGTACTCATAACTAAAACCCATAAATATGTACATCTTCAAAAGTTCTGGTTATAATAGGAGATCCTTTTTAGTCTTGTTGTATTAAGTAATTTTTACTTAATTGTCTGGAATCATCTGATTTTTTTTCATGGTGTCCTTTCTGTCAGATTACTCTTTGACTTACTCTTTCCCTTAGGACATGATGGTTGAGAGTAGACCAGTAGGGTAACTGGGATGTGGAGATGCTATCCTGAGGTCTGGCTCAGTACACTGCATGTACATAATACTTGGCAGGATGAAGACAAGAGTATATTGGCTTGCAAGATAATCTCTAGCTTGCACAGAATACCATGAGTATATTTGCGTTAAAACTAGGCTTTGGTTTTGCTTCTGGATACTAGCCAAAATGTGCCCAAACTGACCAGTACTGTCCTTACTGTTAACAGAAAATGCTGCATTTTTATTTTACTACTGATGCTTCTATGCTGCTCCACTCCAAATGGCTCTGAGCAGCATACAACCAAAGCAGAGTATTTTTTTTTAATAGCAGAACATTTTTTTAAAAATGTAAACCATAATTAAACAATCAGCAGGGGCAGATCCAAACTTAACATTCTCCAAATGCTATCTCCCAGAGCCGGGTTTTCATGTTATATGGTAGGTTAGTACCTATTGTAGTGTCTCTATCTTATTAAAAACATTATGGGATAGCCTTGGTTGACTAAAGCCATGATCAGCAGCAGAGATTAGCTTCTACGGGCACATCTGGTGAAGACCATAGGATACAGAAGTCTTGGAATTTAAGTGGAGTAAATAGTAAACAGCATGAATTCACAAATGAAACAAAAGATAGATATGTTGTTTGTGACACTGTAAGAAGGGGAAAGATGTAATAAACTAAATAAGGGTGGCCTGATCTTATGAAGCAGAGTTGATGAATACTGGCATAGAGGTGAAAGTGTGTATTTAATTAAGGATGAAAGAGCTAAATTATCTAGGCTGCTATGGGAAGGTAGGAATGTAGGAATCCATAGTCCACTTAATGATGATAATGGAAGAGCCAGAAATGAATTTTAGCAAATATTCTGAATGAATACGATCCAGGAGAAAAAAATGATTGTTAGGTGACATGAACGGTTAACCGTGATGAGACAAGAGAGTACAGAAAAAGTAACTCAGCCATTCAATGACCCAAGTATGATGAAGAATGGTGACTGGTCAGTATCAGCTTAGAAAAAGGTCTGCTCATTTTCATATACAAGTTTTAAGACTATTTATGCATACAAATGGGGAAAATGAATTAAAAGGCATGAATGATTTGATTGTTTATGCTAAAAGACTGAGAGAATTAGTGCAGGATACAAGGGTGAATTCTAAATATGGAACAAACCATAATTTGATAGTGACAAGAAAAGATATTGAAAAAAGACATGGAAGAAAAGAAAAGATGTGAAAGAGTCTAGAGTGAAAGTAGAATGACTTCAGGAATGGAATGTATGCATCCCATATGAAAACAATTCAAAGAGAGATTAATCTCTCAACAGAATGAATGGGAAGTAGATATAAGAAAAGAAGCTGCAGAAGCGTCTAGGAAAAGAACAAAAAGAATGATCATACAATTAAGGTTATCCTAATAAGAAGAAAGAAAAAGGGCAATTGGTGAAATGAAGTGAAAGAGGCTGTGGATAAAGAAAAATGCATGTAAGATAATTGCATTGCTGCAAAAAATGAGAGTGAGCAGAAGGTACTGTATAATGTGTATAGAGAAAAAAAATATTTGCAAAGGAGTTAGCCAAAGAAAGCAAGGAATGGTTAAGATCAAAACAGGCAACAAGCTAAACAAGGAACATCAAGTAGAATGAATGGGATTAATAATAAAAATGATGAAATTATTTGGGAAAAAGTAAGGGGATATTTTAGAGATTTGTACAGGATAGATGGTGATATATTGAAGAGTGGAATGGAAACAAATGGTATAAACATTATTATCCAAGAAAAAAATAGATGAACTGCAAATCATGAATACTCTGATAAAAAATGGTAATGGTGCAGTTTAGACAGTGTAATGGAGAAATGGATGTGGTTTGCTTATGTAATGGCTATGCAACTTGTTTAATATGTATATGAAGACTTCATCTGCACTTGACAATTGGAAGAATACTATAACTGTTCCCTGATACAAAGGAAGGGGAAGCATCTCCAGGGTTGATTCCAATTGGTGGTGATTGGGGAGAAGAGGTCCCACCCTCGGCCCCTATTATGTGGGGTGCCGCAGGGTTCAGTGCTCTCTCCTCTCCTATTTAACATCTACATGAGGCTGCTGGGTGAGCTCATCCATCGCCATGGGGTGAGGTATCATCAATACACTGATGATACCCAATTATATATCTCTGCCCCTGGTGAATTAAGCAATGCTGTGGATGTCTTATCCCAGTGCCTGGAGGCTGTGAGTGTCTGGATGAGGAATAACAGGCTTCAGCTGAACCCAAGCAAGACTGGGTTCTGGGGCCTATTGGTTCTAGGACTATGCCATCTTTGATGCTAGATGGGGTTGCACTGCCCTAGACATACCCAGTGTGCAATCTGGGAGTCCTGCTAGACTCATGATCCTGCTCAAGGAGCAGGTGGCAGTTGTGTCTAAGAAAACCATTGCACAGCTCTGGGTTGTGCGCCAGTTGTGCCTATTCCTGGATCGGAAGGCCTTGCTCAGAGTTACTCATGCCCTAGTCACCTCCAGATTGGATTACTATAATGCACTTTACATGGGGCTGCCCTTGAAGAGTATCCAGAAGTTTCAACTGGTATAGAATGCAGCAGTGCGGGCAGTTATGTGTGCTCCTAGAACAGTACATGTCACACCTGTGCTCTGCAGGCTGCACTGGTTGCCAGTTTGCTTCTGGGTCCAATTTAGGGTGCTGGTTTTAACCTTTAAAGCCCTTCATAGCATGATACCGGATTATCTGAGGGACCACCTCTCCCCAATTATATCAGCCCATCCCATTAGATCTGGCAGAGAAGGCATGCTGCAAGTACCATCTGCCAAGGATTTACATTTGGTGGGTCCCAGGAGGCAGGCCCTTTCTGCTGTGGTACTCACCTTATGGAACATTCTCCCCCCCCCCCCCCGACAAAGCCAGGTTAACTCCATCCCTATTAATGTTCTGGTTAAGACTTGGTTATGTCACCAGGCATGGGGGTCCCAGGGAACTAATAACTTCTTAAGATGCTCTGCTATTGATATATTTACTCCATGCCTGTGGTTTGTATATTTTACTTTTTAATGTATTTTAATAATGATTGTTTTATATTATTATACTGATTGTATTTATATAATTGTTGTTTTTATTTGATTGTTGTATGCCGCCCAGTCACTTTTTATGAGATGGATGGCTACACAAATTTGATAAATAAATAAATACCTATGTGCAAAAATTACAGGGAGGTGAATACATCCTTAAGAAAAAGGTGGTTCTGTCAATGCTGGAGGATGCGGTGGTCTGTTGCCTCCCCAAGAAACCATCATTAAACCCCACTGTTTTGGACAACTCTCATTTTGTCTTCAACCCTCCCTTTTTAGGGAAGGTTGTTGAAAAGCTGGCCACACTGCAGGCTCAGTGAGCCCGGGAGGAAGAAGGTTATCTGGATCCTTTTCAGTTGGGTTTCAGGGCTGGGATATGGGACTGAAACAGCATTGATCATGCTTGTGGATAACATCTGGTGGGAGCAGCTGTCAGCAGCTTTCGATATCATCAATCATGGTATTTTTCTGGATCACCTCCAGGAATTGGGAATTGGGGGCACACCCTTCTGCTGTTTTCTTCCTTCCTTTCGGGTTGGTTCCAGTCAGTGTTAATGGGGAGGAGAAGAGTTTCAACCCATACCCTTTTCTTTGTGGGGTTCCTAAGGGTTCGATGCTCTCCCTATTCCTATTTAATGTCTACATAAAGCTGCTAGGTGAGGTCATTTGACAGTATGGGGTGAGGTATCATCAGTATGTTCACGACAGCCAGCTGTATATCTCTGGCTAACCAAATGATGCTGTGGGGTTTCTGTCTGTCTGCAGGTTGTGCAGGTCTTCATGGGAAGGAGCAGACTCAGCTCATCCCTAGCAAGATTGAATGGCTTGAGTTTTAGGGCATCCTGGATCTAGTAATTTTCCATCTTTAGTTCTGAATGAGATTGACAGAACTAGTGCACAACCTGGGGGTCCATCTAGACTCTCAGGTCCTGTGTAAGGAGCAAATGGCAGCCATGAACAGGAGGGCTTTTGCACAATCCTGTGTTGTGTATCAGTTGCTCCCCTTTCTGGATTAGGAAGCACTGTGCACGGTCACTCATGTTTTGGTTATCTCCAAAGTGGATTACTACAGTGCGCTCTACATGGGGCTGCATCCCTTTAAAGAAATCCATCAACAAAGCACCATGCTTATTTTAAACATTATTGTCAGAAGGGGCATCAATCTGTTTTGTCTTATCTTCCTTTCTCTATATATTGCTTATTTCCTTTTCCATTTTTTACCCTGTCCAATTATTAGTTGCTACCCTCTTCAAGTTCTCTTAGTTTTCTTGCTCCTTTTGTTACAGCAAAGTGATCAATAACCCTTTACTTGCTTTAATAATCTATGATTTCATCACATTCCACACTTCTTTGACCCATCAAAATGGGAAGTTTGACTATCCCTATCAAATAAATATGGAACACATGTCCTCCTACATATATAGGACTATAACTTTAAATATAACTAAATTGAATTTAAGTTGGAATTAAGAAAGTAGGTGGCCTTGTAACTCACCATAACTCAGTTTAAGTATAACATAGGTATATAGCAAAATAGGGGTGTTAGTTCAGATACAAGATTGTATCAAGTGGTGTCACTCCATCAAACAAAATGGACATCAGTAACAGATTCAATTACGACATTCTACCAGTTGATAATGATCCAGCATCACTTGAAAGATGCAGAGATGCATGTGATAGAAAATTATAATACATTTTTGTTTATGTGCTGAACTGAAATAGCTACAACTTTCCACTAAAAGGAAATATTCCCAAAACACTGAACAAGATCAGTATAAGTTTATTTTGGTAAGGAGAAAATTCTGGACAACTTGATTATATTTAATATTTCATTCATAGAAAGAGGGAGGTGAAAACACTACCATGGACGAAGTAATGCTCCTTTCCATTATCCAAGTATCTGCAGAGAAATGGTTTTACTACTGTAGTAAACCACAGGTATTGTATAAATCTGGCAAAACATATCGTATACTGAAACTTAAACAGATCTCTTACGTAATTTTACTATGCACAAGAACAGAAGCACTATATCCAATCTTCGTGTGGATAAATTATGGACAAACATAATTTACTCTGACCCTTTTGCTACTAATCTATTGTAAACCACCAAGCACTGCTGTTCTATTCTTTAAAAAGCACACCCATCAACAGGCAGTACTGTAACATTTTTAAGTGAGTGATTGTCAATGTTTGCAGCATAACTGTTCTAGGAACTTCCTTACAAACAATTATGACTGATTCTTTGTTCATTCTATCCATGTTATGAAAGCTGAAACATACCATAAATATATTCCACAGGGATCTGTTTTTCAATTTGACTGTCCATCTGTATAGTATATATTACAGTTTGCACTTGCCCCCCGCCTGAGAATATTTTGATCAATTCAGAAACTGATGCACTGTGAACTCAATTCCAATGGAAAGGAGGCCAAGGAAAACCAAAGACGTACGAGAAACAAAAGGCAGACAATTTGCAGCTAGCAAAGCCTAGCGGTTTAACCCCAAAGCCAGCAGCTTTCACAGGGAGGGTCACACACTGCAAAATGCCAGGTGCTGTGTCACAATCCAAGCCCCACCCTTTTGTACATGTGTTGACTGCACACATTCAAAAGGGGTTGGAAGTGGAGGGCACTAGCTTATGATGGCTCTCCTCCTTCCTTTGGGGCTGGTTCCAGTGAGTGGTGGTAGCAGGGAAAGGTCCAGCCCTACACCCCTGCATTGCAGGATGCTCAGTGCTCAACTCTCTCCCTAGTCCTATTTAATATCTATATGAAGCTACTGGCTGAGGTCACACATCAGCACAGGCTTAAATACCAGTATGAGATGATATACAGCTGTACATCTCTGACCTGGGCTGTCCAAGTGATGCCATCAAGGTTCTTTCCAAGTGCCTTGTTAGCCCTTCAAGGTAGTCCAGACAAGAAGCACAACCAGGAGCATCAGCACTATCTTTATTGTAAGGTTACATTAAACAGAATCTTGCAAGACTGAAAGTATTTCTCCCCTCCCCTCTTTTTAGTCTCTGGAAAACTATGGAGGGTCGCTTCTGAAACACTTCCCAAGCTTTCCCCCACCTATGGACTGAGCTGCCTCTTATCAGACCATTGCCCTGGCTGTGGGTCTTTCTTCTGTCTCCCAAGTTCATTCCCACATACCATCACATGCCTGGAGGCTGTCAAGTTCTAGATGGGAAAGTACAGGCTTTAACTCAACTCTAGTCAGACCAGATGGCATTGTCCCCCATCCCAGGTTTGGAGATCTTCCATCTTTGACTCTGGATGGGGTTGCCCTCCCTTAGATACAGTTGGTGTGCAGTTTAGGGATATCTTCTGAACCTATGGCTCCTGATCAAGGAGGAGATAGCAGCTGTGGTCAGTTGTGCTCAAATCTCCCTTGTGGGCCAATTGCACAAGTTCCTGGAAAAGGAAACTCTGTTCATGGACAGAAATGCCTCAGCCACCTCCTGGTTAGATTATTGCAATGCACTCTACATGGGGCTGAACTCGAAGAGCATTCAGAAGCTGCAGCTAGTGCAGAATGCAGTGGCACAAGTAGTTTTAAGCACACCTCAGTCACCTATGTAATACCATTACTCTGCAAGCTGCACTGGCTCCCCGTATGTTTCTATATTCAATTTAAGGTACCGGTGGTTACCTACAAAGCTCAATTTGGTATACTACCAGTTTGTCTGAAGGACCATTTGTACACAGTTATGTCTGTCCCATCAGCTCTGACAGAGTAGGCATTCTCCAGGTCCCTTCTATGAAACATGCCATCCCTGTAAGCATACCTTCTTTGCCATAGCACCTGTCCTATGGAACAACATCCCCCATGAGATCTGGAGAGCCTTACACTGTTAGCTATCCAGAAAGCTTTGAAGGCATGGTTTTTCCCTCAGGCACTGCGGCCAGGCTTCTAATGGAGCCCAATTTGCACAGGATTTTGTTTGGGAGACTTTTTAACAGCCTCGATTACATTGTAATGTTTTTATAATATTCTGTGTTTTTATGTTTTTTGTATTGTGATCTGCCTCCAGTCACCAACCGAGACGGGCGGGCTATATATATTCTATAACTTAATGACTATTTCTGCTTTTTAATTCTATAAATGTTTGTCTGAAATGTTGCAGCAGGTTTAAGTTAAGGATGTCACAACTGTAACAAAGTACTAATGGGAGTCTCATGTAAAACCATTTGAGCATAGTGCTAGTGGTTTCACCAGAAAATTGGTGATGAGATATTGGATAGTGTTGTGTACTTCTTTCCCTTAGGTGCATGGTACATAGAATTTTATATTTCTATGTAATGGTTGAGTATGTAATACAAAATTAAACAAGCATTTTTTTAGTCACTAAAGGGTATACTTTATTTTGCTTTGTCCTTGGTGTGACACCTGTGTAGGGTAGGATGATTCTCTCTCATCATCAATAAAACAAAAACAAAACCTTGGGAAACATACTCCTTGACATGGTCACATCACCATTTGATACTGGTAGTCCCTGGGTTAAGAACACCTGGGTTACAGACAACCCATAGTTAAGAATAGAACCTATTGTAGCAAAATTTGAGTTAAATACACAATGATTTGAGTTAAATACACAACGGTCCAAGTTCATTACACAATACTACTTATATAGTATTATACAATAATACTGTTCCGGCTTACATACAAATTTGACTTAAGGACAGATCTTGGGAACGGAACTCGTTCTTAAACTGGGGACTACCTGTATAAACAAATACTCCTTAACCTTGATGGTCTCATTCTTGGCAGGACTAGATAAAGCATTCCTAGATAAGTGGCAAACTCCACTGAGATGAGACTATCAAAAACAGGTATCAGTAATCGTTTTTCAGAGCCTGTATAAGCTAGTTAGAAATTCTCATGGTATATAACTTCAATGCAGACTTAACCAGGAGGGTGCTTCATATTTGCTGGCTCTGAAGGAGTCTGCCTCCCATCATCTCTTTGGGGTTCCCTGACTGGCCCAAGGGCATACGGTCTTTCTTTCTGTGTCTTATTGTAGTCTCATATCCTTGAATATTCCTTGATTGCTGTCTCATGTGTTATTATTATGTTATTTACTTACACTGCCTTGGAATAAAGCCTTAACTACTCATACTGCTGTGGCCATTGCTTCCAAATCAAAAAGAACCTGTGACCCAACTCTGCTGGGCTGTGGACAGCGCAGTACATTGAGTAAAAATAAGATACAATGTAGTAAAATAAGAATGAACTACTCTCTTTTGTATAACAGCTGTGGTCATCAAGGAGAGAAAAATTACATCTTAAGCACAAATCTAATGTAGCAGGTGGAGTATGTAGATAGCCTTGATGATTCCCCAGTGTCAGATCTATGAGTACACCAGATCAGGAAAGTGACTCCATAGGATAGCTAGAACTATACTTTATAGAGATAGGCTATAGTAACAGAATCTTATCAATCTGCCCATGTTTTCCTCCCCCCCCCCCCACTTTCTTATATGCCAGGGAGGAGCCAGTCTGAGTCTTTTTTCTAATACTTTCCCACATCCCTGGATTTAACATTTGTTTCAGCACCTGTTGTCCTATTGGCTTCTAGATGCCTTCTCCAAGGTTGTTTCCATGGCTCCCTCCACCCAAAGCCAAGAAGGGCCAGACTTGGCTTGTATTTGTATGGGAGACCATTAAGAAATCACTGGGCTGTCAGCTAGACTGTTAAGTCAGTAAAACGTCCCAGAAGAAGGCAATGGTAAGTGCTCCATATTGTGGCCAAATATACACTATATGATATGTCCAAATGGTCAGCATGAGTCAAACTGTACTTGGGGAGTTTAACTTCAGTTAAGTTCAGTTAATCTTTTAACTTCAGTTATTTACCTGCCATGAGTTGGATTTAATCCTGGTAACTATATGGGCATATGCTCACCATCTTAATCTGACCTTATTAAGAACCTGTAGTTTTTCCAAGAATATTCCCTTAATCTTTTTGATCCCTTCCACTCACTTTATCTGTTGTTCTATTATTTTTATCAGTCTTGCCAACATAACATATCCAGAATCAGATTTACTCCTGCTTGCATGGCACTCTGAACCATATATTTAGATATTTGTCCCTAAGGACCAATACAACCAGTAATGCAAACTGTGACAGTGGTAGATATTAAAATATGCAAATAGAAATAAGCAACATTCTTTGCCTGTGCCTGTGTATGTCTGTCTGTGCATACACACACACACACACACATATTTACACACACATGTACACTTTGCACATAACATTACATTCATTGTATATATTTATGCACTTGCAGTAAAAAAGGCAAATTAAAGAATGAATTAAAATATCAAAAATGATATTGTTTTCCTTCAAACAAATTCATTATTTTTAGAAAACTTTAATACTGTTTAATCAAGTTTTTCAATAATTTCTTAGGAATATCAGCTGTAAGAGGAGTTTCTATATGAATGTAATGATTAATAACAGAAATTAAGATTGTGAACATAATATCAATATACAGTTCAAGTAAGAGTATGACTGAATAAATTTTGAATAAATGTTTGAAGCAAACGGATGAATATATAAATAGAAAAGAATATCTTACAAAACTAAAACCTTCTTTAATTTTAAAGGTGTAAGATTTGTGGTGAAATAACAATATTTTCCTAATCTTATTGACTTGGCTTGTTCAGAATTTGGAATTATTTATTTCCAAATATTAAAAAAAATAGAAAGGGAGAATTGTGATGGGAAATACAGATGCCAAAACATATAGCAAAAAAGCAGCAAGGCAAGCATGTGTGTTTCAAGTACAATATTCTGCAGCTGGATGGGACAAGCAGGGAAGGTTTGTGTGAGGTCTATTTTTTCTACATAAAGGACATTCTAGATGCAGTGAATGCATTGCCGGATACCTTCACTTAATGCTAGAAGTAAGCAAGGGATGAAAGGATTAGTAAAATCCCCTACTTGTGTGCAGCACTGCATGGGTAAGAAGGAATGGATCATCATATATGCTAAATTCTCTTAACTGATAAAGAATATAGTTATTTCTAATTTTTCAAGATAATCTGAAGTTTATTTTTGGGGGGTAGGAGAGGAAGAAATCCTAGATGTGGCAATATTATCACATAAACCACAAGAGAACAGACCAAAGAGAAGAAACAGTATAGCTTTAGAAGACATCAATAGTAATTGTTGGAGGAAAATGTAACATTTCATTGTTGAAATGAAGTCTGACATGGAAGAAAGGAAGGTGCATTGTAGTAACACTATGGTGTAAAGAAATCTGTGCTGTTGTGTAAATCAGCTGAGTCACCTGAATTTCATGAGTTCACAGCAGGAATGAAAGAAATCAATTTACTACTATACTACTGTTATAAAATATTATGGAGCTGATACAACAAGCAACACATACAATAATGCTTAATGATATCAGTTTCAGTTCAGAAAGTATGAATATAAAACCCATTTCCCCCCTTGTTCTCCCGTTTCATTATATTTTAACAAAAGTAATGTGGCCCAATCATATTTTTTAAGAAGAACCAATCCAATGAGTTTTTAAAGTCATGTCTTTAAAGTGTCATATAAAGTAGTTGTATTCCTAAACATTTCATAGATATTATGCACTAGTAACGGTTAATAAATTGTACTTTCTGTTTTCCAGAATTGTATTTTAAGTCAAAGTACAGTCGTGTGAAAAAGAAAGTACACCCTCTTTGAGTTCTATGGTTTTACGTATCAGGTTTTACGTAAAAATCATCTGGTCCTTAGTTCCCAAAAGTAGGTAAATACAACTTCAGATGAACAACAACACATGACATATTACACCATGTCATCATTTGTTTTACAAAAAGAAAGCCAAAATGGAGAAGCCATGTGTGAAAAACTAAGTACACCTTATGATTCAATAGCTTGTAGAACTACCTTTAGCAGCAATAACTTGAAGTAATCGTTTTCTGTATGACTTTATCAGTCTCTCACATTGCTGTGGAGGAATTTTGGCCCACTCTTCTTTACAAACATTGCTTCAGTTCATTGAGGTTTGTGGGCATTTGTTTATGCACTGTTCTCTTGAGGTCCCGCCACAGCATTTCAATCAGGTTGAGGTCTGGACTTTGACTGGGCCATTGCAGCACCTTGATTCTTTTCTTTTTCAGCCCTTCTGTTGTAGATTTGCTGGTGTGCTTGGGATCATTGTCCTGTTACATGACCCAAAGTCGGCTAAGCTTTAGCTGTCAGACAGATGGCCTCACATTTGGCTCTAGAATACTTTGGTATACAGAGGAGTTCATGGTCAACTCAATGACTGCAAGGTGCCCAGGTCCTGTGGCTGCAAAACAAGCCCAAATCATCACCCCTCCACCACCGTGCTTGACGGTTGGTATGAGTTGTTTGTGCTGATATGCTGTGTTTGGTTTTCACCAAACATGGCGCTGTGCATTATGGCCAAACATCTCCACTTAGGTCTCGTCTGTCCAAAGGACAGTGTTCCAGAAGTCTTGTGATTTGTTCAGATGCAACTTCGCAAACCTAGGCTGTGCTGCCATGTTCTTTTTAGAGAGAAGAGGCTTTCTCCTGGCAACCCTTCCAAACAAACCATACTTGTTCAGTCTGTTTCTAATTGTACTGTCATGAACTGTAACATTTAACATGCTAACTGAGGCCTGTAGAGTCTGACATGTAACTCTTGGATTTTTTGCAATTTCTCTGAGCATTGCATGGTCTGACCTTGGGGTGAATTTGCTGGGATGTCCACTCCTGGGAAGATTGGCAACTGTCTTGAATGTTTTCCACTTGTGAATAATCTTCCTCACTGTAGAATGATGGACTTTAAATTGTTTGGAAATGGCCTTATAACCCTTCCCAGATTGATGGGCAGCAACAATTGCTTCTCTAAGATCATTGCTGATGTCTTTACTCTTTGGCATTGTGTTCACACACACCTCAAGGCTCAAGACCAGCAAAACCCTAAAACTTCAGCTTTTATAGAGGTAGTCACATTTTTTTTTTTTTGTCTGCGCTCAGTCATTACTGACTCTGCAGTGACTACTTGGACGAATCCTTGCAGTTTTCAAGGCAATTGTTTTTCGGAAGTGGTTTGCCAGAGCCTCCTTCCTAGAGCATAGCCCAGCTGGCGAGCGCAGGAGGCGGGATTTCAGTTGCTTCGCGCCCTTTTCTGGCGAGCGCGGTTTCGCGCTTACCGGCAACTGGTCCCGTCTCTCTGTGCAAGGCGCTGCCAGCATTTTTCCTCCCACCAGAGTGAGAGTACCCATTTATCTACTCACGTGAGTTTTTGACCTGTTGGGTTGACAGGAGCTGGGGAGGAAACAGGAGCTCACCCTGTTAACGCGAAGGTTGGACTCGAACCGCCGAAGCGTCAGCCATTTCTGGCCGGCAACTTTCAGCGTCATTAAGTCGCTGCGCCACCGCATCCCCCTTAGTCGCACTTGCTGATGATCAATTGATCAAGGGCATTTGATTATCAGTACCTGGCTACTACTTAGCCTCTTCATACCTATGGAAGCAGTAAGGGTGTACTTAGTTTTCACACATGGCTTCTCCATTTTGGCTTTCTTTTTGTAAAATAAATGATGACATAGTGTAATATGTCATGTGTTGTTGTTCATCTGAGGCCTGTATTTACCTACTTTTTTGGACTGCTAAGGACCAGATGATTTGTCTTGATATGTAAAACCATAACCTCAAAGAGGGTGTACTTTCTTTTTCACATGACTGTAAGTTTATTAAGTAGGGGCACATATTCCTATGCAGCCACAACAAAACTGGGTAATCCACATCAAATATCACTGGCTGGTAACAGCAGGTAGCTTACATGTATTATGTTTATTCCAGTGGCCACCTGAGCTTTCACCCTAATGGGTTTGCAGATTCTCATTCCAGAATATTTTCTACATGAACAAAAAGCTAAAGTGCTTCTCCCTTACCTCTGTATTGCCAGCCTGCCAAAATACCTCAGGTTCCTCTCAACCACCTTACTCCACATGCAATTATGAGACCAATACAGGAATGGAAATTGGAAGGGTCATTTGAATGCACAATTGATTGCTCAAATAACCACATTTATATATAAGCAATATGCTATTCTTATTGGTCTCCAGGAATCATACTGATGGGAGAATAGCAAGTTTGGATGGAGAAAGGGGGGTCACTTTGTCATGTTTAGACTGATATCCTGCCTTATACAGCTGTCCATCTCTGGGGGCTTACAATAAACAACTATAAAACAATATATTAAAAAATCAACAATTAAAAAAAATAATTTATGACTAAAAAGGCAAGGAAAGAGCATCAGATTTTACAGACAATGGAGCCATCTCATTAACTCACCATTCCCTTGAGACTCCCAAGCCTGATGACATAACCAAGTCTTGAGGGACTTTTGGAATATTAACAGGGATGGGGCTAACCTCACCTTGGGGTGGGGGGAGGATGATGTTCCACAGGGCAGGTGCCATGGCAGAAAAGGCCTGTCTCCTGGGTCCTGTCAGATGTAACTCCTTAGCAGACGGGACCTGTAACATACCTGTTCTGCTGGACCTGACAGTCATATCCTCTGATCCTATGACCATCCCAAAGATATGCAGTGTACTTCCATAGCCAACAGTGGACTTGGACTCAAGTGGTCATAAAATAGCAATGCTTTCTTCTTTCTCTTTCAAAAAAGGCATCAGGGCCTGTGCTAGCATCTAACCAATAGTATCTAATAAAGGTGGATGGGGTGAACCACACTCATATTTGCAAATGTCATGGTGTGGGAAACCAAAGGATAAAGCTATTGAAGTTGCTGTGGTTCTAATTGAGCTCAGTAATGGTAACAAGTTATAGAGGCATAGTAATGAGAGAGAAAACACTGCGAGTTCAAGCTGGAATAAAAAATACTTGTTGAAGGAATCCAGACTGCTGTTAATTGGGGTAGGTGGCATTTTGGCCCATAATTTGCTTTGAAGAGACTGTACTATGATTAGATTAGGATGGACTCTTTAAAAAGGAATTTACAATTGTCTTTTGAACCTTTGTTCTCAGTATTACAGGAAGTATACATCACCAAGGAAGGGATATCCTAGGAACTTTGCGTGACTTATAGGAGAGCTGTTCCATCAGGACCAACATGACTGGACAATGACAAAAGCTGGGTCCTTGACCAGAGATTGCTCCTATTTAACAGAAAGGCAAAAGCCTTAGGTATCTGGAGTAGTTGTTCTGCACAATCATGGACATCTTCCAATAAGAAGGCAGCTTAATCATCCTGACTACAGGATCTGAGGATGGCAATGAATGTCGATGAGGTGGTCTCTGACTTAGATGTACAGTTTTCAGAATCTGATCCCATTTCAGATCCAGTTGCTAAGGAGGTTATGCAAGATAAATCAAGGAAAATGCACAAGAAAAAAATTGGGGAGTCAAGCTAAAAGCCCCTAACCCAAACATATCTTTCCAGGGGGAAAACAAAGCACTAGGTCAGCTCTGTGGTGTAAAATTAAGCAAGAGAATTTAATGTATTTTGAGTATATAACTGGAGAACTTCTGGTTAAGATGGTGGAGAGAGTGGGAGCTACAGAGCCGCTGTCCTTGTAATTTTATACTGTGTAAGTTGTGTGTGTTTGGAGGGATGATTTTGGGGTGGCATTCACCTAAATGGAAGCTGCTTTTGGACTGGGTTTGGACTGCTTGAGCCAACATGGGTTTATTTGGGCTGGAGGACTATGTTGGAGGATGGCAACACTTGCTGTTTTTTGGTGTTGGCCACGCCCACCGCCCCAACTCTATGTTTGTGACCTTGGTAGCTTTTTTTAATTTGGTGGTGGCTTTTTTGGATTGGATTGGCTGCTCTTGAGTGATTTGCTGCTTGGAGGACCTGTTCAGGCTGCTCTAGAGGACCACTTGAGCTGTTTCTTAGGGGAGCAGGCTGAGGAGTGGGCCAGAGGATGGGCCACAACAGAGGATGGGCTGCTTTTATCATTTTGCTGAGACTACTGTACCGACTGCAGTTTTGAACTTAGTGATGCTGTGGAGACAGTCTCCTTGTAAAACTTCTGCCTTGTTCTTGGATGCTGGGGCTTTGGAGGTGCGGGTGGTGGCCAGGTGTGTGGGGGATTGCAGTAGAACAGCAGACTACTGTGGACCCTCCTCCCCTACGGAGGCCTTTTTGCCTTCCCTCCAGTAGCTCTGAGGAGGAAGAAAGGCTGCGGCTTCCACTAATGGTGAGGTGCCTGAGTGCTGGACTCTGGATTTCCCACTGTGGACTGAATATTGACTCCTTCCTCTTTCTCCTTCCTCTGGGTGAGAGCCAGAGGTGGACTTGGTGGGGGGTGAATGGGAAGAGACTCCTGCCAGCTGGTGGGAGCAGAAGGGGAGGGATGCCTTTGGATGTTAATGTGTGTGAGTGTCTGTTGATTCCTTCTTCTGGGTGAGAGCCAGAAGAGAAATTGACAGAGGATGAATGTGAAGGGAGCCCTCTATCTACTGGTGGGAGAAGCAGGGGAAGGGTGCCTGTAAATGCTAGTGTGCATGTGTTGTAGTGAAGTGGGGAGGTGGCTGCTAGATACCCTGATGGCACTGAAAGCTGGTGAAGCTAAAGTGTCTTGGGATGTCCGGCTTCCCCTCCCAAGGATGGCTGGTGAGGACAGTGGGGGATTCTTGGTCTTGGGAATTGAGGGGCCTGGATATGGGGATGGGGATGGGGCTGCCATTGGGGGGATGGGGGCAGGCCAAGGTATTATAGTTGTGATGGGCATAGGGAGATATGGTGGGAGACGGGGAGCAGGCTGTTCTTGGGGAAAGTGGGGCTGTTGCTTTATACCAGTATCATGTTCCAGCTCCTCAGTTAGCCCTGGTACCCTGTCAGCAGACTTTCAGAGGCCCTGGCTTTGGGCTGCTGCTTTTGAATGCTAGGTCAGTCTGTAATAAGGCCTTCCTCATTAGTGATTTAATTATTGATGAGAAGGCTGACCTGGCATACATCACTGAGACCAGGCTGGGTCTGGAAGCGGGGGTATCCCTTTTGGAGATATGCCCAGCTAGGTTTCAGGTGTGGCATCAGCTGAGACCCGGGACAGGGGTGGAAATGTGGTGATTGTCAACCAGGAATGGCCTTCAGGGGTGCTGTACCACAGGTCACCAGATGTGAGACCCTGTTCATAAAATTGGGCTCTAGGGATCAATTGGGACTGCTGCTGTTGTATCAGCTTCCCTGCTGTACAACAACCTCCCTGCCTGAGTTCCTTGACTCCATTTCTGGGTTGGCAGAGGAGTTCCCCAGACTTATGATTTTGGGGGACTTCAATCTGCCTTCCCTAGGAGTGGGGTCAGAGGTGGCTCAGGAGTCCATGGCCACCACAACAGCCATGAACCTATCCCAGATCATCCAGAGCCCAACATGGGGCAGTCGCCATACACCGGATCTGGTGTTCCTGTCAGAGCAGTGGCTATGTGATATAAAATTGGGGGAGCTTCTGGTGTCCCTCTTGTCATGGTCAGATCACACCCTGATTATGATGGGATTCTCTAGCATCACTGTCCACTGCAGGGAGGATGGATTCATTAGATTGGTCTGCCCCCGGTGACTAAGGGATCTGGATCTTATTTCTGGATCCAAGAGATCTGGGGCTTATTTCTGCTGGTCTGCTGCACACTCCATCTGAAGCCTTGGTCGGTGCTTGGAATAAGGGGGCAGCTGGGAGACTTCTGGTGGGGGACTAATGGCTGCTTAACTGATTCCTTTGTCTGGGAATCGATGCCACAGTTGTGGGGACTAGGGCAGGATCCTTATAGCCTGAAGAATTCTCTGGATGTAAAGAAGAATCCATAAAATCAACCCAGATGCTCTCCGGACAGCCATTTCTTGCAAGGAGACCCTGAAGCAGAAGTTTTTGTGACCGACTTGTGGTGAGTGGCTGGGAGATGGGGCTTTTCCATCCTGTTTGAGGCTGTGGCGTAGCTGAAATTTAGGACACTAAAGCTGACCTCCCCATTTCTAAAACACATTTTAAATGGTCTATTACTCTTTCAGATGAATAGAGGCTTTTTTCAGCAACAGATAAGTGTATCTTCTTGGTGCTTTTCATGTTTTCAACACTTACTTTAAAAAAAACAAACTGATTTGGACTTTGGAATTTATATACTGAGCAAAGATTTGAAGGGCTGAATTATTGGGTGTTTTTATGAAACAAGTGAATTTGGTTTTTGGACTTTAAAAAGTTAATGTTGTTGAATCTGTACTTGTGAGATTGACGCTTGAGATTGCTGGTTAAAGATTTCTGTGGGAAAGCTGCTTTTTCTCACTTTGCTGCGATGCTGATTGGAGGAGCTTTGTAAACAAAAGTACTCTGAGACCTTGTTTTTTACCCATTTTTTTTTCTTCCTGTCTGCAAGGCTTGTTATGGCTGCAGTTGAGCAAAGGGAATTTAAAGAGACATTTAATGGAAGATCTCACTACTAGAATTTTACAAGTGACAGAAACTAAATTTGAAGCCTTTGAGAAAAAACTAGACAGATTTGATAGTGATATTGATTTGCAAACAAAATTGGATATTGAAAACAAGAATATTGACGATGTTACATGGTGTGAAGTAAGGCAATTTTCAGAATAGGAAACTAGAATAAGAGATCTGGATTTAGATGGTGGGCTGGATGATTTAGTTTATTTTGAGATAATGAGTTTTTTATAAAGCCCAAATTTAAAACAGAAATCTTTTTTGACAATATCCAGACCATAAAGCAGAAGAGTATTTTGGAGATTTTTCCCTTTTTGGATGCGCAAGAAGGACTTATTAAACCTTTGAAGATGTCTTTGATGGGACAAAGTGACAAGAAATTACTACTTAAGATTTCACTTGAAGAAAAGATTAAATGTCAAGCTGCCTGAAAAGAAGAAAAAGGAATTTAAAGTGGATTTTTTTAACCAAGGTTAAAATGTACAAGTTATGATTTTGAAGTGCTAACACTGGAATTTATTCTTGGATTGGGATTCCATGATAGCATTTATGGATTTTATTGTTATAGTAAATAGACTTAGGTGTTTAATAATGATAGTTAAAGTGATACTTCAAATGTTGGTAAGGTCCCTGAAATAATATGTCTGTATAAATTTCTTTTAACTTTGTTTCCATTTAGAAATTACTTTTGGAATTTTTGCTTGTAACTGAAAGAAATGAAATTTTGACTTTGAGATTTGATATTTAGAATCGGTTTTGTTATAGAAATATTGTGTTTTATTGGTATTATTAGAGTAAGAAGTTAATATATTATTTTACTTATAACTGTACTGAAGAAAGTCAGAAGTTATTTTGTTTTTCTTTCCTTCCCCATTTTTTTCTTTCTCCTTCACATTTCTTTTATCTATTTCTTTCTTTTCTGTTTTTATTTTGATGTCTTTCTGTATTTTATTCTTGTTTGAAACTTAATAAATTTTTTATTAAAAAAAAAGAATAAGGGGGTGGCTGAGGCTTTGGATTGGATCATGCCCATGTGACCTCTCCCCTCTCACGGATCCCGGCACTCCCCGTGGTTTACGGAGGAGCTGGGAGTTGAGTAAGAGATGTCTAGAGTGTCACTGACGCTCATCAAGGGATGAACTCAACCAAATACAGATTAGAGCCACCATTAAGGCCTACCCAGTGGGGGGTGAAGTGTCATTACTTCTCCGCTCTTATTGCATCCATGGATAGTCATCCCATGGCCCTGTTTTGGGTGATACGAGCCCTCCTGGGTAAGGGGGCTCGGAGGATCTTTCACAGAGGCATGTGGAGGAATTTGCTCAGCATATGTTGGACAAAGTCGTTCGGATTTGTCCTCAGTTGGATGTTGGCTTTGTTGCAGGTCCAGTGGAGATGCCTAGGGAGAAGTCTTGCCCAGTTATCTGTGAATGGTTCGAACCTGTTAGACCTGAGGAAGTGGACAGGGTCTTTAGGGCTGTGAGCTCAGCCACCTGCTCCTTAGATCCATGCTCCTCCTGGCTGCTTAAAGCAGCCCGGGGGGTGTTGTGTGAGTGGGTTCTGGCAATGGTTAATTCTTCCTTCAGTGAGGGGATTGTTCCTTTGCCTCTTAAGGGGGCTTTGGTTCACCCCCCAAGAAGCCATTGCTGGATCCCCCTATGCTGGGAGATTTTTGTCAAGTATTTAACCTCCCCTTTTTGGGGAAGGAGATTGAGAAAGTGGTTGCGTAGCAGCTTCAGAGGACCTTGGAAGAAGCGGATTATCTGGATCCCTTTCAGTCATGATTCAGACCTGAGTATAGGAGGGAAACAGCATTGGCTGCACTTTTGGATGATCTCTGGCATGGGTGGGATGGGGGACTGTGCATCCATCCTTGCACTACTAGATCTCTCTGCGGCTTTCGATACCATCAACCATGGTATCCTTCTGGATTGGCTCAGAGGATTCGGGGTGGGCAGCATAGTGTTGTGCTGGTTCACCTCCTTTCTTTGGGGCCAATTGTACCTGGTGGTAGTTGGGGAGGAGAGATTCTGCCCTCGGCCCCTACTGTGTGGGGTGCTGCAGGTTTCAGTGCTCTCCCCTCCCCTATTTAACATCTACATGAGGCTGCTGGGTGAGCTCATCTGTCGCCATGGGGTGAGGTATCATCAGTAAGCTGATGATACCCAATTATATATCTCTGCCCTGGCAAATTAAGCGATGTTGTGAACATCTTATCCTGGTGCCTGGAGGGTGTGAGGGTCTGGATGGGGAACAATTGGCTTTAGCTGAACCCTGGCAAGACTAAGTGGCGTTGGGTTTTCGGGCCTTCCGATTCTAGGATTATGCCATCTTTGGCCCAGATGGAGTGGCAATCTGGGGGTCCTCCTAGACTCACAACTTCTGCTTGAAGAGCAGGTAGCAGTCGTGGCTAGGAGGGTCTTTGCCCAGCTTTGTGTTGTGCACAAGTTGTGCCCATTCCTGGATCGAGGGCTCTGCTCACTATCACTCATGCCCTAGTCATCTCCCGATTGGACTTCTGTAATGCGCTGTATATGGGGCTGTCCTTGAAGAGTATCTGGAAGCTTCAGCTGGTGCAAAATGAAATGGTGTGGGAAGTTATGTATGCCTCTAGAATGGCACATGTCACACTGCTCTGTGAGCTGCATTGGTTACCAGTTTGCTTCCAGATCAAATTCAAGGTGCTGGCTTTAACCTTTAAAGCCCTTCATGGCATGGGGCTGGATTATCTGAGGGACTGTCCCACCAATTATATCTGCTTGTCCCACCAGATCTGGTAGAGAAGGCATGGTGCGGGTCCCGTCCATAAGGGAATTACACATGGCGGGTCCCAGGAGGTGGGCTATCTCTGCTGTGGCGCCTACCTTATGGAATCTCCTCTCCCTGGAAGTGAGGTTAGCTCCATCCCTCTTAACATTCTGCAGGTCCCTCAAAACCTGGCTATGCCTTCAGGCCTGGGGTCCCAGAGGACCGGGGAGATCTTAAGATTATTGTTAGCCTTACTGCGGCTAACATCATCCTCTCTTGTTATGCTTTTTAATAGTTTTTTAAATGAATGTTTTTATAAATATTCATTGTTTTTTTAATTAAGTGTATGCTGCCCTGAGTCACTTTTTTCTGTGAATTGTGTGAATACAAATTTGATAAATAAATAAATGAACAAACAACCTCATTGCCGATTATACTTTCCCAGAAAAACTAAATTGTCAGCTTCCCCATGAAACATTTAGAAGGCCAAGAAATGCTGATGAGCTAGGAAGAGATACAAAGTGAACATAGACTTTGGAAACTAGGGAATGTTTAATAAAAGAAAGAAACTATGTTCTTGGAATATTGCCTCTTAAAAGCAATACAGGTGGTTCTTGGGCTATGACCACTTGTTCAGCAACCTTTCAAATTTGTTATAACACTGAATGAGGGGGACTTAGTCCTGAGCCAGTCCTCAGAGTTCTGGCTATTGCAAGTTGCAGTCACATGATCACAATTTCTGATGCTCCCTCCTGGCTTCCCACAAGCAAAGTCAATGGGGAAGCTGGCAGGATGTTGGAAGTCACGGTCATATAAGGTCCTCACTTAATGACCTGTGTGGTCCTTGCTTAATGATGGCAACTGGGGCTGCCATAACTACGGTCACTAAGTGACATGGTCATGTGGTATCACACTTTATGACTGCATCATTTTGTGACAGCAATTCTGATCCCAATTGCTGTCGTAACCCGAGGACACCTGCACTGTTCATTGGGGAAAAAAAACAAAACTTCTCTTTGTGATCCTGCCCCATTACCTCATAGTTATACCCTATTTGCCTCACTTTTCTCACTAGATACATGATGTGTTATATCAAGTTAAATACTGACTGTTGTCTATATCCAATCACACTTGTACTCTAATTTGCATAAATCTAGAAAGAGGGGTTGTAACCCTTCCCATCTTTAGGCCTGTCTTTGTCTACAGTACTGTCAATAAACTTCTTGGTGAGACCTACCCCATTTACTCTCAGGCCATTTATCCCCCATGATTTACATTCTTAGGCACAGAGAAAGTCTCTGGGGAAGTTTTGGAGTAAAGGAATTAGCTGTTTAATTGGGGGTGGGTATTTGGACCCTGAATGGAAGCCACCTTAAATGTTAGAAATTTCATTATCTTACACACTTGGGAGATGTGGACATGGTTGGAGCTAAAGGTTGGATTCACATCTTCCTTAAATTAAACTGACATCCACCCTGATGGCATCCATAAATTCATTAAAATGGAACCTTTTCAGAGAACGTTGAAGAATGATGGGATTGGAGCTAATTTTAGTTGTTATTGCATGAAATATTTTATTATTGTTTCAAATGTTCTGTTATATTTTATGTTTTTATGATGTTAACAGCTGGGTCTGACATTGAAAAGTATAAATAATAAAACAAAGGAACAAATTGTTATTCTGCAAACACCTAGAGCAGGAGCAGATAATGCCATGGTAATTACCTTCATGGCCAGTTCCTAGATTGAGGCACTAAGGCAAGATGACCAGCACGTGGTGTAAAGTTTTAACAAGAGCCACAGGTATCCATATAAGGACTCTTGTCAAGGCAAAAGAGACACTTTCACAAGTGGAGCACTTTTGAAAAAAAGACCACAAACCCATAAATCTTTGAGCAAAACGAGGCTCAATAACAGCAACAATAGCAATTAGGCCTGTGCAGATTGTCTTGGAGTTGTCTCAGTCAGGTACCTTGCCTCTCTGTGATGCATTACTGCACCTAGACCAATGCTGATGACAGACTGATTTGCTTCAAAGAAACATTTTGAATGCATGCAGTGGGGTGAAGAGACATGGCTGCTCTGCTGGTTAAAAGCAGGGTGCCATTTTGTAGCTTTCATTCAAAGGTATGTTTTCACTTGAGCTTTTGCTGAAGCTCTCTGAAAATCTGCACAGCCATACTAATAGCTTTCAAGATTTAAAAAAACAAACAAACCTGTGTGTGTGTGTGTGTGTGTGTGTGTGTGTGTAAGATAACATGACAAAGACTTCTCCTGAAGTTACTAACACTGGAAAGGCATTCCAGTGTTGAGGCATTCTGGCAGACCAGGCTAGCAACATAGTGTACATTAAATGGGTAGGGCTCCTGCCTTTTTGCTCAGCTAGACAACTCCCAGAACCACAGTTTGTGTAGGCTCGGTGTAAGCTCTGACAGCAAAGAATGGCCATGTGCCCCTTGAGCACAGCCTGTACTAGCTAAAGGTTTTTTTCATGTTTTCTTTAAATAGTTGACAAAAACCTAGTTCCACAATTAGATAGTAGGCTGCTGCTTCTCTGTCAGGTATCTAAAAGCAACTGTGATATAAAAAGGAACATGAATTTTATTTATTTAAAAAGTCTCTAATTCAAAGAGACTTAAAAAATAAACACTCTCAGCAATTCAACATTGCTATTTAGGCAAACCTTATTATTTTTAAACATCAATAACAAAAATTAGAAGCTGGAGAAGAGAAATATTTCTAATGACCTTTCCTTTTATAATATTAAAATATAACACACACAAAATTTGAATTTACGGCTTGCTGCATATAATTTAATTTATAGTAGGTGCAAACGGATTAAGCTAACACAATAGAGTTATAAAGATCTAGAGAAGTTAAGAATCAATAACTACAGCTTGACCAAAATGGATTACTCTACATCTAAACCTGTACCCATACAATTCAAAAGATCAAAAGACGTTCCTCTGCAGCTTTTAATCTTTAAATTAGAGCCCATGTGCTAATAACATTTGTAGTCCTTCATGCTGCAACAAGAGATCAAACCTCTTGCCTAGGGACATCAACAATGTGCTGCAAAGTTAAAGAAGATATTCCCCATATGTAGCATTGCACAATTGTCTGCCAATGATAAAAGTTGCTGCTTTTTTTCCACAGCATCAGGTGTTGGCCAGAGCTAGAGGCAAGAAATCAGCTTGACAGACTGCTGTTCTGATCTAGTGTGACAAACACAATTCTCTTATGGAAAAACAACAGAAAATGTATGACCAGAGCATGAGATCTTCAATTTGTAGCTACTTTGGGTCTTACACTGTTTGTGCAGACAGCATTAAAGAAAAGATTCAAACAGTACAGCTGTCAATTTTTGATAAGATCATTGTCATACAAATCCTTTTTGAAGTCAAAGTGGACCAGGTTAACTGTACATATTCAGTGAACACTGATACATTAAAGAACTCAATAGTTATTCTGATTCTACTCCCTGATTTCTGAACCAACTGGACTACTTGGTTTACATTCCTTTATTCCAGTTTTCTCACTTACATACAGTATATGCAGGGATAGGACACATAGGTTAAATATGTTCTGTTATGTGACTTTTTTTTCTGTTAAGAATTTAGAGAAGTGTCAGCTCAGTATAGTCTTATGGCCTAATTAAGACAATACAGCAACTTTGTGTGCATTTAAAGTATAAAAGAGGAAAAAATGTTGTGAAAAAAATGATAGAAGAAGAGCTTTGTTGGATTACAGGAAGAAATAACAATGATATCATCTCCTGCAGAAAAGCAAAGTATAACATAGGACCACATGTTGCTGTCCTGTCACTAGTTTATTAACATATCGATAAGTCAAATGCTTATTTTCCTCAGCCTATGCGGCTGCTGTGTGAGCCCAGAAAAGCACACAGCTCCTTTAAGGAGCAACCAGTGGCATCTCTAGGGGCTGTCAAAATCAGCAAGATGAAGGGCAAGGCATCACAATACAAGCATCTACAAAAGGGGTGGGGCTTCAATTGCAACGCTGTACACACCAATGTGCAGATTTTGGCCGTCCCTGCAGATACCTCTGGGAGCAGCCAACAGGTCCAGTGAAGGTGCCCAAACCAGCCCCCTTGGCTGTTTCAGATCTGAATACTGCACACTGTGCAGTAATGGTACTGAAACAGCCAAAAAGGTCCAATCAGCACAACTGTTACGGCCAAGGCAATGCTGTGCTATTAACTATCTTTTCCAGAGGTGGTCCATCTTAGTTAAAAAAAAACTAGTGGGAAACAAATATACTTTAAAGTCCTATCATCCAGCCGTCTTTAAGCCATAATATCTTAGGTATACCCCTTCATGGATCACTGCCTTGTCATGGCGAAGGGGCTTATGTAACTCAGTGAAGCCATGAGCTATACCGTGCAGGGCCACCCAAGATGGACAGGTCATGACAGAGAGTTCTGACAAAATGTGGTCCACTGGAGAAGGAAATGGCAACCCACTCCAGTATCCTTGCCAAGAAAACCCCATGGACAATGTTAAAAGGCTAAAAGATATGACGCCGGAAGATGAGCCCCTCAGGTCGGAAGGTGTCCAATATGCTACTGGGGAAGAGCGGAGGGCAATTCCAAGTAGCTCCAGAAAGAGTGAAGCGGCTGGGCCAAAGCCAAAAGGACGTTCAGCTGTGGATGTATCTGGAAGCGAAAAGAAGGTCCGATGCTGTAAAGAACAATATTGTATAGGTACGTGGAATGTAAGATCCATGAACCAAGGCAAGCTGGATGTGGTCAAACACGAGATGACAAGATTGAACGTCGACATCTTGGGAATCAGCGAATTGAAATGGACGGGAATGGGTGAATTTAATTCAGGTGACCATTATATCTACTACTGTGGGCAAGAAACCCTTAGAAGAAATGGAGTTGCACTCATAGTCAATAGGAGAGTGGGAAAGGCAGTAATGGGGTACAACCTCAAAAACGACAGAATGATCTCAGTGCGTATCCAAGGAAAACCATTCAACATCACAGTAATCCAAGTCTATGCCCCAACCACTGATGCCGAAGAAGCTGAAGTTGACCGGTTCTATGAAGACCTACAAGACCTTCTAGAACTAGCACCAAAAAAAGATGTCCTTTTCATCATAGGGGATTGGAATACTAAAGTAGGAAGTCAAGGAGTAATCGGAATAACAGGCAAGTTTGGCCTTGGAGTACAAAATGAAGCAGGGCAAAGGCTAATAGAGTTCTGTCAAGAGAACGAGCTAGTCATAGCAAACACTCTTTTCCAACAACACAAGAGACGACTCTACACATGGACATCACCAGATGGTCAATACCGAAACCAGATTGATTACATACTTTGCAGCCAAAGATGGAGAAGCTCTATACAGACGGCAAAAACAAGACCAGGAGCTGACTGTGGCTCAGATCATGAGCTTCTTACTGCAAAATTTAGGCTTAAATTGAAGAATGTAGGGAAAACCACTAGACCACTCAGGTATGACTTAGATCATCACCACAGTGAAGGTGATGAATAGATTTAGAGGATTAGATTTGGTAGACAGAGTGCCTGAAGAACTATGGACGGAGGTCTGTAACATTGTACAGGAGGCAGCAACTAAAACCATCCCAAAGAAAAAGAAATGCAAGAAAGCAAAATGGCTGTCTGATGAGGCTTTACAAATAGCTGTGGAAAGAAGGAATGCGAAAAGCAAGGGTGAAAGGGAAAGATATAAGCAACTGAATGCAGGTTTCCAGAGAATAGCAAGGAGAGATAAGAAGGCCTTCTTAAATGAACACTGCAAAGAAATTGAAGAAAACAATAGAATGGGGAAGACTAGAGATCTCTTCAAGAAAATTGGAGATATCAAAGGAACGTTTAGTGCAAAGATGGGCATGATAAAGGACAAAAAAGGCAGGGACCTAACAGAAGCAGAAGAGATTAAGAAGAGGTGGCAAGGATACACAGAAGAACTATACAAGAAAGATCTTAATGTCCCTGATGTCCATGCTGGTGTGGTCACTGACCCTGAGCCAGACATCCTAGAGAGTGAAGTCAAGTGGGCCTTAGGAAGCATTGCTAACAACAAAGCTAGTGGAGATGACAGTATTCCAGCTGAGTTATTTAAAATACTAAAAGACGATGCTGTTAAAGTGCTGCACTCAATATGCCAGCAAGTTTGGAAAACGCAACAGTGGCCATGGGATTGGAAAAGGTCAGTTTACGTTCCAATTCCAAAGAAGGGCAATGCCAAAGAATGCTCAAACTATCGCACAATTGCACTCATTTCACATGCTAGCAAGGTTATGCTCAAAATCCTACAAGCTAGGCTTCAGCAGTACGTGAACTGAGAACTACCGGATGTACAAGCTGGGTTTCGAAGAGGCAGAGGAACTAGAGATCAAATTGCCAACATTCGCTGGATCATGGAGAAAGCACAAGAGTTCCAGAAAAGCATCTACTTCTGCTTCATTGACTATGCAAAAGCCTTTGATTGTGTGGATCACAACAAACTGTGGCAAATTCTTAAAGAGATGGGGATACCAGACCACCTTACCTATCTCCTGAGAAATCTGTATGCGGGCCAAGAAGCAACAGTTAGAACCGGTCATGGAAGAACCGATTGGTTCAAAATAGGGAAAGGAGTACGACAAGGCTGTATACTGTCACCCTGCTTATTTAACCTATATGCAAAATACATCATGAGAAATGCCAGGCTGGAAGAATCACAAGCCGGAATTAAGATTGCAGGGAGAAACATCAATAACCTCAGATATGTAGACGATACCACCCTAATGGCAGAAAGTGAAGAAGAACTAAAGAGCCTCTTGATGAGGGTGAAAGAGGAGAGTGCGAAAGCTGGCTTGAAACTCAACATTAAAAAAACTAAGTTCATGGCATCTGGACCCATCAATCCCTGGCAAATAGAAGGGGTAGAAATGGAAGCAATAACAGACTTCATTTATTTGGGCTCCAAGATCACTGCAGACGGAGACTGCAGCCATGAAATTAAAAGATGCTTGCTCCTTGGGAGGAAAGCTATGGCAAACCTAGATAGCATATTAAAAAGCAGAGATGACACCTTGCCGACAAAGATCCGCATAGTCAAAGCTATGGTTTTCCCAGTAGTAATGTATGGCTGTGAGAGCTGGACCATAAAGAAGGCTGAACGCCGAAGAATTGATGCCTTTGAACTGTGGTGCTGGAGAAGACTCTTCAGAGTCCCCTGGACTGCTAGGAGGTCAAACCAGTCAATCTTAAAGGAAATCAACTCTGATTGCTCATTGGAAGGATTGATAATGAAGCTCAAGCTCAGATACTTTGGCCACCTAATGCGAAGAGAGGACTCTTTGGAAAAGACTCTGATGCTGGGAAAGATGGAAGGCAAAAGGAGAAGAGGACGGCAGAGGATGAGATGGCTAGATAGCATCACTGAAGCAATGAGCATCAAATTGAGCAAACTCAGGGAGGCAGTGAAAGATAGGAAGGCCTGGCGCAATATGGTTCATGGGGTCATGAAGAGTCGGACACGACTTAACGACTGAAGAACAACAACAATCTTAGGTATATAAGTAGATAATATAATGCGTGAATGTATTAAGTTGTAATTGGTCATAATTCTCCATAATTGGTCATAATATGAATTCACTGGCTGCATTGGGTTTCAGATTATTTAATACTGTCCTTTAGAAAAAGTCTAAGGTACAAAATATTCCTCAATTTATTTATTATTTATTTATCTGCAGTGCATATAGATTGCTCTAATCACAACTGACTCTGAGCAGTTTACAATTTGTTCTCTGTAACTCAGATTTAAAAAACAACAAGTTTTGTTCCAAACATTGGCTCATTTGTTTTACTTTTTAAGATAAAAAAGGTGTTATTTCTTCGAAGTATTCATATGCCGCCTAACAGACCAAAGTAATTTTTTTGATATAGAAACACATAGAAACAGGCATGGATAGAAGAAAAATATGATGCTGAGGCATAATTATGGTAACATCACAAGTAACCTGCACATTGGATTTTATTAGACAAACTAATAAACCTTTTCTCATTTCAACAGAATTATAGCCACTCTGATCATGTACTGAGTATTCTAAATATAACATTCATATGTTTCAAAGTCTGCTATTGCTACATTTAATTATGCTAATTTTCTTTATTTATATAGCTTTTGACAATTTCCTAGAAGTAAAATGTATTCCACATTGCACCATGAAATAAGTGGTTCCAATTTTAACGTCCATTATTGAACAACCCTCTGTTAACAAATGCATTTAAAAAATGAACACACTCCAGTAGTGTTCTTGTCTCTAGCACAAAGTAGTTGGATGACAACAAGCAGAACACATAGCTTTTATGAGATTAATCCATATCTATTTGTAACTCATATCATGTTTCTTACTAAGAAATATAATTTTCTGTTCTATGATGTTTAAAAATATGTCCCCATTAATGCTTATAGGAAACATATAGTGATCCTCAGGAAGATTTCAAAGTGATGTGTCCCACTTCAGTGAAAGCAACAGCATAATTCCCAAAGGGTATCCAGAATAGGAGGGAATGGACTGTGACAGGGAGAGTTGAGGATCATGTTGCCAGAAGATAGCAATGAAGCCATTTCTTGAGAAAACATTAGGCCACAACCTGATGCTGGGGCATAAAGAGTTGAATATGCTTCTAAGAAAGATAGATTGGATCAGGCGTGTGTCCATGGCACATCTTTTTTAAGGTATCTCTGAAGAATATTCATATGCTTTAATAGTGCAGTTTTCTGTTCTTTGTATTTTTGGTATTACCTTTATATTGCTTAGTAGCCATTAGACAAAATGTTGTTATATATACATTCAGTTACGGATTTTGGCCCAATAAGTCTAAAATACAATTTCTTATTTTATTTCTCCCTTGACAGCACCTAGCTAATCTTGGATGTTCTAAAAAAATAAGCAGGGTCAGACCAGGTTAATATTAGGATAAGAGTCAGCTAGGAAATCCCACAGCTATAGGCCAGCTTGGAAAGTAAAAAAAAAAATCTGAATCTGTACTGTTAAGCAAGAAAGCTTAATGGCTGTGTCCAGGAAGTTATGAAAAGTTTAACTTGAAGACTTTACTCATTCCATATAGGATATAAGAGTATCTGTTTCTATGTTCTACTTCTTCATGAACTATACAGCAGGAACCTCAGGAATGTTGGAATTATGACCTATATTTTTGAGGCTTATGTACCTTAGGATACTTACGTAAGATCTATATTAGTATCTAGAAATTATAATCCCATTATTAGGAAGATTTGGACTGAAATACCATCTTGGTATATGTTTGCCCTATAACATCCTTCCATTAGAGATTTGCCAAGTTCTAAGCATTTTTTAAATCATACTGGACTATTCCTGTAATATGACACCTCTCTTTTCCTAAGCAGTGAGAAATTCCAAGGGCAGTTTTGTTTCACTGAGAGGACACTGGAGATGTCAGGTGCTTTTGGAAATAGATCTGTTGCAAATGTTTGGACTACAGTTCAGAACGTAAAAAGCTTTGAAACTGTCAGGCTGCAAAATTCAAACTGAAATTCAAGACTTGCATACTTTTGCTGCATCCTGAATAGACACGATGCAGAATTTACTGTATAACTGAAGGGTGCTTTCAAGGAAGTTAATAGTGTTAACTCCAGCTTCACACTGTGCATGAAAGGAGAAAGTAGCAAAAAGAAACTATTTACATGAGAGGGAAAATTATGGTGTAGATGAAATCATGCTATAATGCAAAAGAAAAGCATTTATAGGATATAATTATGTCAAAGCACATATCTTTAGCATTTTGTAAAACTGGACTATAACTCTAAATAATTACATTTTATAAAGAATTATATATAATTATTGTGGTGTCTTACCATTTTTATTTATCCCTTTAGTAAATAAATAAAAACAACAGGTTCTTCTGAGTATGATGTACTCATTTGTTATTATTTCAGACCAAAGATAACTGAATTCTAAAACTGTAAAAAGATGAATTTAATTACATCATTTAATGTATAAGTGACAGCAAAAATTCTGGCACTTTTCTGTGAATTTGTCTGTGACAGTTTCTTTTTAAGATGGTGTAATTAATAAGAATAAAACTGAAAGTAGGTGTGACTACAATACCAAACAGTATCTCAACCTGTCTTCAAGGGAAAAAGTCTGGATATTTTTTCAAAATTATAAGCATGAAAATTTACATTTTCTAAGATTTCTACTAATATTACTAACACAAAATGTCTTTTATAAACATGGTAATTTTTTTCTCAGGCCTAGTGTAAATATTTTTCCTCAGAATGTTTATGTTCTAGATACTGAATTTCATCTAAAGAATTTAAAAATTTATAATAAGCTTTTAAACAAATGTCTATCTGCATTTTTTTTTTAATTAAACTATTCCTGTGGACTTTGTGTTGACTGTTGCAGACTGACACTTGTTAATCTATTTACTACACGATTGTAATGTCACCAGAGAGGATGACCAGACATCCTCTCTGGTGACATCACAATCACCACATTTTTGGCTCATTTTTGCTACATACATGAAAAATTTTGCTGCCAAATTTGGTGGTATCATCTGGAAGTGCTCTTCAGGCTGCAAAAATCTGTATGGGGATTGTGCATTATAATTTTTAATCTATATAGAGTACTACTAAAACACTCCTGTCTATAACATTCAACTGGGCAAAATGGTGTGTCATAGGGAATAATTTTGGAACCAAGGTACCTCAAATGGGCTAACTTACAGAATGTGTCCAAATTCCAGGACCCATTACTCCTGTGGGACTGAAATTTGGGGAATGTGTGGCTGCTTCAGCAAAGCACTGCAGCAGTCTGCCCAGGTCACTTGATTGTCATGGGCATATTCCTGACCTCTTTCCCACCTCCCTCTGTCCCCTGCACCCAATCAGCTGGCGGCAAGGTCTGACTGGAGAGCAGCACTTGTCTGCTTTGGAACCGAGGCAGAAATTTGAAATCTCTTAACGGCAGTTGATAGTGAGGGAAGGATGAGGGAGCAACTCAGATGCCTGCTGGCAAGATAGGGCTGGCTGGAGGGGTCCTGGTGGTTGATGGGTGAGCCCTCTTCCTCCCTCGAGGGAGGGGCCCTTGTTGACATGCCAGAACGGGAAGCGGGGGTGCAGATTTCCTCACAGACCACAGCTTCCTTGGTTCTACCTCCCCAGCAAAGTGGCAGGTCGAGGAGGAGGCGGCGGCGACGGCGACGGCAGTGGAGGCGGTGGTGGCAGCTTCACCGGGGATCTCCTGAACGTCATGAGGGGAGGGCAAATGGCACAAGCCTATATTATATTTGGGAGGGGAGGGAGGGAGGAAGGAAGGAAAGAAGGGGGAGGGAGGAAGGGAGAGGGAGGGAGGGAGGGAGAGGAAGGGAAGGGAAGGGAAGGGAAGGGAAGGGAAGAAAGGGAGAGGGAGTAAGGAAGGAAGGAAGGAAGGAAGGTTTCTGCCAGCTTCCCACAAGCAAAGTCAATGGGGAAGCAGGTAGCAAGTCACAAGTTTCTCAACACTCCCACTGCTTTTTTGTCCTTGGTCATTCTGTTTCTCTGTTTAGGTAAGGAAATATATCTGAAACAATGACCCAACAGGTCATGGGTTGTCTAGTAGATATTAAAATTGAGTATTCTACTATGGAGAATGGAGAGCCACTATTCTCTTTCAGCTTTCATGATATTGTTTTGCTTCATGTGACTATTTTTGTTCTTTTCTAGTTTTATTCCTCAGTACACCTCCTATTTAGTTAATTTCACTTTAGGGGAATTGAATATTTCTATTATACAATGTAACAAAGAGGGCCTGCCCACCACTGATCATATGTCCTATTCAAGGAGAAGAATTTAGACATTTGCAAAGCTACCTTCATGTGAGATAATAAATAGCTAAAAATTGCAGAGAAGAAGAAAACTAGTAATGGACATGAGGTGGGGGGGGGGGGGGGATGGACCAGGGATTGGCCTGAAATTCTAGAGAACAAAGCAGGAAGAATTGTTCTCCGTTTGCCATTTTCCTTCATTCAAACTTTTCTATCATCTTCTGGAACATCTGCCTACCAGAATCCTCTTCCCTTTCTTTTCAAATGAGAATATCTCCCTTTGGCAGCTTCTTTAGCTGATAACTTCTCCTCTAATATATGGCACCTTATGATCTTCTGTGTTGCAAATCCAGGATGCCTTCTCCTGTTAAATCTCTTAGGAAAAATTCCCTATCTTCCCCATCTCCATCCATAAGTTCTGAATTCAGCAATGTTTCTTCAGTCCTGTTCTGCTGGCAGATTTAAAAGATGGGCTGACAAACAGGTTTAGACCAGTTCTTCCAAGTCTTTATTTCTCTAATACTCTTTTTCAACCCAAAGCTCAATGAAACTTGAGTAGGCCTATTTAGTGATCCTAGCAAGACTTTAAATGAGAAATTCTGGAAAAAAATTTCCTCAGTGACTGTGTCAACAGAGGACACTGGCTGTTATTTCCTCTTTTAATCTCTCTCTCTGTGTTCTGCGCTGTTGGTTATTTTTCAATGAATTCCTCACCATTTGAATTTAAGGAAACAAGAAATGTTTGCTTCAGTATTTCAAGTGCACTTTACCATCCAAGGTAAATCTTGAACAAATAGCTTGGCATAGCTCACAATGAGTGCTGCACATATGAATAGCAAAGCCCAAGAAATGTCATGTTTCATTTAGCTAGAAGTTTAATTCAAAATCTGTAGCTTCTTTTTAACTACCTACTATGTTAACTTACTGCGATTCCTTTTTCAGTAAGATCAAGTAGAATGGTTTTGTGGTGTCAGTTTAGATAATCAGGCTTTTAAAAATCTTGTTTCTTTTTTGGCAAGTAAATAAATATTTTAAATGTAATTGGTGCAATTATGTTTCATTAAACAACTTTATGTTGCACTTCATGTCATGTCAAATTTTACTCTTAGTTCATTTCTTGAACATTTCAGTTTAATTGTACATAATACGCTCCCAAAATAATTATTGGCTGTGCTCTGTGATAGAAGAGGCAGAACTATTGTTAAAATCTGAGCCTCAGCTAGCTATTCATACACAGTAACAATGACAATTCCGTTATGGTATTCTTCCACCTAAACATCCCATCAACTCTCTTCCAATAATAAAGTACAGTAATGTTAGCACATTACTAACTTTAATAATTTTTAATGACTCAAGTTCAACCCCTGGTAATTACATGGACATATCCACATAATTTTCTTGGCAGTAACAGAAAATTGATTTGCTATTGCCTTCTTCCAGAATGATTGTTTTATAACTTATTTTGTTCTCTGGCTTTTCTTGGTCTTTTATTCAAATACTAACTCAGCTTGGTCCTGCTTACATTTTTGAGATCAGCCATGATCAGAAAAGTGCTGCTGCCACTATGGACGTAGATAGCTTATTCATACTTAAATTGTCTAGCAAGTGAGGGAAAAATGTGTCAGTTGAATGGAAAACACGGTGAAATACTATTTTCTTATACATGCTTAAAAGTAATGTTGCAGAGCAGTATGAAAGAAACAGATCTAATAGATACAATGGAGACCTGGTAAAATGACTTTTATTAAGGTACTATAGCAATTGAAGGCAATAATTTGTTCAAAAGGGACAGAAGCAGTAGAAAGAGAGGAATTGCACTGTATGTTAAAAATATCTATTTTTGCTCAAAAATTGAGATGAATGAACTTGGCATCTTAGTTTAAGTAAGTGGAGAAACAAATAAAAGTAATATTGCTGTTGGAATCTACTAATGCCTTCCCAGTTGAGGACCATCCTTCCAAAAGCAAATTGCAGATCTTTCCAACAGGCAAAAAGTTATAGTGATAGGAGACTTTAATTATCAAGACATGTGTTTGGAGATAAACTCTGCGAAGCATAGTCCTTCCAGGAAATTCCTGACTTGTCTTGTTGTAACTTTTTCTTTCAGAGATAGGAAGGTATGAGAGAATCAACTGTCTTGACTTGATATAAATCAACAGGGAAGACTTAGTTGAGGTACTAGTAGTAGCAGGAACATTGAGGAAAAGTGATAATATAATGCTGGAGTTCTTGATTTTCAGGGAAATTAAAATTGAATGTAGTCAAGCTGTTATCTTGGACTTTAAATATCAGATTTTAATAAACTCAGAGCACTGATAGTAGGATCCTATGGCAGGAGAAGCTAATTGGAAAAGGATCAGTGGAAGTTTCTAAAGAAGGAGATAATAAAAGCACCATAGCAAACAATCCCAATGAAGAAAAAATGCAGCCTGGCAAGTGCCAATGTGGCTACACAAAATGTTTCATGAAATTCTGAAAACAATAAAGAATATCTATACAATATGAGAAGAAGGTAAGGGAAAAGGAAAGGAACAGGCAGGTAGTCTAGGACAAATGAAACTAAATCAAATCAAATTTTTACAGTCTCATACCAAAACAAAATATAAATAGCCATACATATAAAAAAAGAAACAAATTTACTGCAGCAGTAAAACTTAACTACTTGTAACTAGAGTACAACTTAACTAATTGCTTACAAGTTCTGCACACTAATAACACAAATTTAGCCACAGTGTATGCTATTTTGCAGTTAATAAAACTATGTTAGAGATAGTCCTTACTTACCGACCATTCATTTAGTGATGGTTTGAAGATAAAATGGCACTGAACAAGGAGACTTGCAAATGGTCCTCAAAGTTGCTGCTGTTGTAGCATCCCCATGGTCACGTGATCGTGATTCGGGAGCTAGGCAACTGGCACACAATTATGATGGCTGCAGCATCCTGCAGTCACAATTGCCATTTACGACCTTCGCTGCAGGCTTCCGTTAAGCGAAGTCAATGTGGGGAAGCCAGCAGGAAGTCTCAAGTCACAGTCATGTGATGTCATGCTTAATGACTGTGTGTAATTCATTTAATGACCACAAGTAGAACTGCTAGAACTGCCATCGTAAGCTGGCACAGTCACATGATTTTTCATTTTACAACCACATCACTTAGCGATGGAGTTCCCAGTCCAAATTACAGTTGTTAACTGAGGACTACCTGCATTGACTGCATTCAATAAGACATACTGAACATAAAATTCATCAGGACATTGGAGGTTGTCTTAAATAGCAGTTCCACCAGATAGTCAGCTCCAGAAAGCACAAATAGCAAGAAAGATCTGCCATAGCATACCACTCATACAAAACAAAGCAGCAGCTTGCCAGTTTGGGAAGCAAATAGGAAGCACTAGCTTGTCTAAGCAGCCTATCTTCCTGGTGTTAATTAAAATGCAGATCAAACACAGTACATTAGCTGTTGAGCCCAAAAGCACATAGAGCTATATTTCTGTACCTGTGAGGGTACAAAGAATAAAAGGGATAATGAAATGTACTTGCTTGCTGTCCGCTATTTGAGTTCTTCTTAATTGTCTGAGGGCCCCCCTCTTGAGAGAGGAGCCTATGAAGTTTCTCATAGACTCTGGAGTGATTTAAAGATTTATTTGCAAGGTAACTCAGTTCCACAGGTGCAGCACTTTTCCAGCTGACTCAAATGAGGAAACTTTACGCTAGAGCTCCACAGTAAAAGCATAAAATGAAATCCCTCCTTCTTTGTTTCTCTGTTGCAGACAAGGATTTTTTTCACTCCTCCCACTTGCATGGGCTGGACTCCAAAGAGATCATGGGGTGTTATGGCAACAAAAGGCTTTAAAACTCCTCCCCCTATTAGTTCCTCTGTGCCTCGACTCCTCCAATCACCCACTGATTAATACACCATGCTGAAACTTTTATTCCATATTCTCTGGTGTGCCTTGTTTTACTAATTCCACCCTAGCTCATCAGAAAGTCCTTCCTGAAGCTAGTCAATCAGGGCAAGATCATTCCAGTGCACATCTCTGGCATACAACTGTAAATAGCTATATACTCACAAATTCAGTGATTTCCTTGCTTCAGGTTGTGAATCTCTTTTGTTATTGCTCTTCTGACTGAATTGTCCAAAGCAGCTCTAAATCTTCGCATGAAGTTCTGGTAATTATCTAACAATGTATAATTGCCCTCAATGAGTAGCACAACTCTGTTGGCTACCCCTCCCTTCAGCAGATTAAGTATAAAGGCAATCTTGATCCAATCTGAAGGAAATTCTATTGGCTAGCCATACAAAATTCACACTGTGTTGTGAAAGTTAGGAACTGATCTTGACCTCCCACCCCCACCTTCTTCAGTAGACTTCCAGGAGAATGGAGCAATACTGGCTGTGCAACAACTTGTGGGGCCACTCGCAGCTGAGTAAGCCTAGATTCAATTGCTATGGTAGCTGTATCATGACTCTGTGCAGGTTTGTTATTTGTGTATCCCCCTGCTGTTGATGCTTCAATGATACCTTGGCAACTTGTTCTGCAGAGAGGGGGTGCCTCAAGGATCTGTTGCCATATTCTAGGCCTAGAAGGCAAGGTCCAATGCCTTTGAAGTAGGCAAGGACAAGAAAAGGCATAGTAGGGATTCCAGGAGTGCTGTTTAATGTTGTAGAATAGAATAACAGAATCTTGAAACCCTGTCAGAGTTTCTCTCTGCCCCATCTTATACTAAAGGTGGGGTTATTTTGAGTTTTTTTCTCATGCTTTCCTCTTTTTCAGGACTGAGTAATCTTTTCTGAAAGTCCCCTCCCCTCCATTAATGGTTCACTCTTCCTTCCCCTTTCCCAGGGCCAGGTCTGCATTTCTTCACAGTATGCCATATTTGTACTTCTGCATCAAGAATCCTTTTCTGAATAATTAACATAGCATGGTCCCATGTCAGGGTACAAATGACCCATGTGACAAACCTTCAATTTCTGCCTTCTGGTGGAATGAAAATTATCCATCAGTATAAGTGGAGCCAAACCCTGCAGTCAAAATGTGAATTTTAGCCAGTATTTAAAGATCTTTATCCATATCTTGGCCTCTACTCTAATAAGTCCTGCTTTTTTCTGAAGTACTACATTTGACATGCAATGAGGCACCTCAAATAGTTTCTTTGAAAAAGTAACTTGAACCCTCTCCAATTTAGTGGGATTGACACCAAAGTTTAACTGAGCCTCATAAAGAAACTATGTCAATACTTTGGCCTCAAACAGTTTTAATGCAGCTGGAATATACACTGCCCCCCCCCCCCCACAAGCATGGAAAAAGAATATAACCATTGTTGAAGACCTTCAAAGTAGATAGAGCAATAAGGAACTTTGGTTTCTTTAGGACTGGATTACAAAACCCAGATACTTAAAACAGCTAGCCTGTCCCTCCAAAACCCATGGCAATTTTGAGGGGCCTTTTGTTAAATGCATAACTTCAAGTGATCTTTTTTCTCCAAAATTTATTTGATTTTACCAAAAAGGGTCAAAACCTTTATAGCTCTTCAAAGCAAGGATTCTATTGGCCCCTTTTGGGGGCGGGGTTCGATATTCTTCCTTATGAAGATATCCAACTATTGCATTATGTAGTAGTTAAAGAAAAGTGGAGCAGGGATGCATCCTTGTTTAACTCCTTTTTTGGGGGCACTAAATCAGAGCTGAGGCCTGCAGCATTGCATCTTACCTTTATTTTTGAATTAACTTGTAATACTCATATGACAATAAGCAACTGGTGATCAATAGTAGAGGCTTTTAATTTACATCGTAATATCACTCTACATATTGGGTCAAAGGCCTGCTTGAAATCAACACTATACACATAAAGTTGTGTTGGAAACATGCATATATTTTTCAACAAGATGGTATAGCATCAAATCCTGGTTTAAAATCAAACAGCCTATTCTGAAGCCTGCCTGCTTAGGAGTTAAAAGATTTTCCACTTCTAGACTCTCTGTGAATTTCCAATATAAGTGCCTGGTGTAGATTTTGTTGAATATACTAAGGAGGCTCACTGGATACTAACTGGCTGAATCTTCTTTCTTATCCTTTTTTAAATAGGGATAATTATAGCCATGACCCATTCATTTAGAACCTGGGCTGATCTATCAATGTAAAGTTTAAAAGAGAGGCTAGAATTGGTACCCACCAGTCAGAAAGGTTCTATATATATAAGTTCAGGAGGGAATAAATCTCCTCTTGAAGCTTTTTTGGGTTACAGTTGTTTAACTGAAGTATGGATCTCTGAAAGTGAGGCTGGAGGCCATTCAGGCAGTAGAGCCTCTCCTAACATCTAACTCAGAGGAATGAGGTAGCCAAAATGAGGTAGCTACAGATGTCAGGATAGTGAAAGCTCAACATGAGCTGAGGTTTGTGAAATACGTATGTTTTCATTTTTGTTGTTTGAAAGATGCTTCAAACAATAAAAATGAAAACATATATATATATTCAAAATAAAATGGAAGACATGAATCAGTATACCAGCTGCTCACTGAGGAGGGCAAAATGCTAATGTGAAAAAAGAAAATGCAACAATTACTGAAAAATTATTTATTTCTCAACAAAAAAATCTATGAGTTCTACCAGGAAATTGCGATGGGCAGGATGAGGGGACAAGAATGAAGACAGATTGATAGAAAACATGGTCAGAAAACACCTCTTTACTTTAGATGTGTTTATATTTCCAGAATCAGATGAAATGCATCCTAGGATTCTGAAGGAAGTAGCTGATCACCAGTTCACTAGGATTTCTCAAAGATGAAGTGCTAGATGATTGGAGGAGGGCATATGTTGTCCCTATCTTCAAAAAGGAAGAACCATCAAACTACAGCTCAGACTGACATCAGTACCTGGGAAGATTCTAGAGTAGATCATAAAAAAGTTATCACAATGTGAACATTATTAGAAGTCACCATGGATTTATCTTGGTGGACTAATATATCTTGCTGGACTAATTTTATCCCTTTTTTGTTTTTTGGGGGGATAGGGTAACTTCCTTAATAGACTGTGTGAATGTTATAGACCTGAGATGACAAAGTATCCATGACATGCTGAATAGAATGTTAAGTATACGCTGGATAGTATGATATTTAAATGGATACACAGCTGGCCCAAAAATTGTGCTCAAAAAGTATTCATCACTGGCTCCTCATAAAACTGGGGAGAGATAGTAAGGTGCCAGAACAATCAGTCTTAGGAGCTATTCTTCAGTACTTTGACTAAATACTTCAATCAAGAGATGAAATGTTATATATGACACAAAATTGGGTAGGGTAACTAATAATCTGACAATTTAGAAGACTGAAAATTCAAAACAGTCTCCACAGGTTAGAAAAATAGGCTGAATGTAGTAGAATGAAATTTAACAGAGACAAGTACAAAGCTCTTCAAAGGTACTCCCTTTCTTCTCTACCAAAGAAGGAGACAAGAGCAAAACTAAAAGAAGGAACATGCATTTGCCTTTCTACTTATAAAAGAAACCACAAGGGTAATGTAAGTCCACCATTCGATAGTCAGTTTGCAAAGGCCTATGCCAGCTGAGGTGTTTTACCAGTTTACAACCTCCAAGACTTAATTAGCATCAAAAATGTCTGTTTAAGTACAGTATCCACTATATTTTGTTAGAAAACACACTGCAGTAAAGAGAAACATAGGCTGATATTAAGCTAAAGAGAAAGGATTGGATTCAAAGTGCAAATGTAATCATAGAATCATAGAATGGAAGGATTGGAGTCCAATTCCCTGCTGAGTGAAGAAATCTTACCCTATAACAGCCCTAACAAATAGCCATCCAACCTCTCTTTAACTACTTCCTATGAAGAACAGTCTGCCATCTCAAAAAAAAAAATCTATTCTGTTGTTGAACAGCTTTTATTATTAAGAGATTTTACCTGATGTTGAACCAAAAAATACTTCTTTGTAATTTAATCCCATTGTTTCTCTCCTGTCTTCTGGAACAACTGAAGTATCATCTGCAAGATAGCATTTCTGTTGTTGTCCTTTTAGGAAGGAAAGTAAGAGTTGATTTCTATCCATAAGATCCTGCCTAGTATTTCTGTAAGGTTGTTAAAATAAGATATCCTGAAATCTAGTGTTAATGTGTGACTATTCTGCATTTTTCTCTCTCTAGTATTTTGAATCCCAAGATGCTATGGTCACTACCATCCAAAGTTCCCATGGCTTTTACCTTTTCAAACAGTCCTTCCATATTAGTTAGGATGGCTGATTCATTTGTCTCTTCATCAACCTTCTGGAAAATAAAATAGGAAGACTTCTGAGGAATTTTTGAGACCTCCAATTTTAGTTTTCTAATGAATGTACAGGTGGTTGAAGCCTCCCCTTATTACTATGTCTCTCCTGTGTGAAAATTTTGTAATATGGTCCAGGAAGGCATTATCTAACTTTTCATCTCATTTGGTATTCATAGCATATCCCTACATTAATACCTTTGTTGTTTCCCCTCCCTTGAATTCTTATCTAAATGCTTTCAACTGACCCTCAACATTCCTGGATCTCAATACATATATGCACTTTCTTTGCATTTCTCCTCTCCTTTTGTCTGGCTTGTTCCTGTTAAATGAATGATGCCTAGGGACATACAGGTATTTGAATCTGAAGTAAAAAGGTCCTTGAGAGGACATACATGCCTTTGCAGCATCTATTGGTGCTTCTTTAAAGAAGCTGGCCCCTTTCCTGTAATTACACCTTATATAACGGAACTCATCTGAATTATATGAAGTAATAGGAAACATGTAATCCTTTTTGGTTACTGTGAAAAAAAGAAGCAGAAATGGCATTTTACTAAGATGACCTTATCATGATTTGCAGTTTTGCCTCCTTATCATATTGCATTACTATCAGTAATATCAGTTCAATACAGGAGTGTTGGCTGATCACTGGAATGGCACTGATATCTTATCTGCTCAGTCATATATAAGATGGTATTGCTAAGGCATCACAAATACCAACATTTCTAAAGTAGTCAATCTACAATGAAATTTTTCCGATGAACAAACTTCCTTTTTTTTTTTTTAATATGGCCAGTGCCAGCTACATCTGAAGAGGAGACATGGGATTTAAGGAAACTACAGTCCAGAGACATAAAAAGAAACCTCCTTCAGTACATGATTTAAGATGCAAGGACTTCAACACTGAATAAACATGAATTTACATTCTGAATAAACTGCAAGGTAATTTCTTTAGTATGTCTTGAAAACATGTAACAATTATGGTATACTCATTAAATTGAACAATATACTATAGCATAAGAGTATAGTAACTCATTTGTAATCTTATAGCTTGAACTGAAATATTTATAATTATCAAAGCCAGTGGTGTCTGGGTTGGGGAGGGTGTCAAAAAAGTCAAGATGGCAACTGTGTGAACAAAGTCCTGCCCCTTTGCATGCATGTACACTGACAATGTACCAAAGAGGCGGGACTTTGATTGTGCAGTCATGACTGCCATCTTGACTTTTTTGACTCCCCTCTCCCCGGGCATCTCTGACCAGGGCCAATTTTATAAGAAGGCATGGAATATATAAGTGCTCTTCTCAGGATTCTACCAACACTGGAATTCTATTTATTTCCACTGGACTAATGAAGATGAATAGTGTGGGTAAGGAACCTGTGGCTTTCCAAAGTGGCTGAACCACAAATCTCAGCAACCTAGCTAGCGTGGCCATTGATAAAAGATGATGGGAATTGTAGGAAGGGCACAGATTTTCTGTCCCTTGACTGCTTTAGTTTGTCTTATATTGTCCTTATTTTAAAGATGTTATTCTTCAAAAAGGAAAGTTCAGAATGCACCATGGTGAACTCTTAACTGGTCACCCATCCAATACCAGTTACACTCCCTCCATTTTAGATTTACAAAGCACCCGATTCAGATATCAGACAAGAATGAGAAAACAGGAAACAAAGCAACCAAGTTCCACATCTGCCATATAGTTTTTAAAGTATATAATTCACTCCTTCGTTCATTAAAAATGTATATCTCACTTTATAAATGTGATATATAATTTAAAGTAAAGACTAAATTTTAGATTAAAGCTAACCTGCTATCTCTGGCTGGTTATATTATTGGATCTTTCTTGCACCACTGAAGAGATTAAGTCTCTCAGATGAAGCTCATCTAAGATTGACCTTTACCCAATCACAAGAATACTTTGTTTGAAAATCTTCCTGTTCATACTCAAGATTTTTGTTAAGTGCCTATATCTCAATATGTACTGTCAATCATTGTATCTTATAGTCTTCTTAATTAGTGATTGACCACTAAAGCTCATCAGGATGTTTCGTTGCTATTGTTTCCTTTGTTTACATTATTCTATTGATTTAAAGCGTACATATGTACATGAAATGTATAAAAACCTGTATCAAAATGTTATAAGAAAGGAGGGTATAGCATGGTAGTGAAAGAAAGATGCCTTTTCCTCAATTCCAGAATTTAAAATATAGTATTATTGCCTTTTGCCTTGTCTGCAAGTGCTGTAAATTTCTGTAAGAAGTGGCACGTTAAAAAAAAAGAAACCTGAAAGAAGGTAATGACTACCCAATTCTGTATTGTTGTCAAGAAAAAATAGATGTATCCAAGTAGTCACCAGAAAGTGAGTTTGACTAGGAGACTTTATTATTTTTGTGACATTTAAAGTGGATCAGACTTATTACAGATCCTGCTCCCCTCTGTGAGCAGGATTATATGGCCACAAATCCAATCACTGAGCATTAGTTGTGATGAACATATGCCTCTTGGAGGAAATATAAACTTTGATTTCTATTTATTCTTATAAAAGCTGCCTCTTATCACACTGCACTCTGTTCAGGCAGATAATGAAAGAGGTGAATGTTTTACATATGAATGGAAATGGTAGTAGCTTATATGAAGATGGTTCTGAAAGGTCTTATTGAAGATGGAGAACTTGATAGAAATTTTAGAATGTAGTGGAGTGAATAGAAACAGTGATGATTCTAGTGAACAGAATATATGGTCCATATTAGCTATTGAGAAATTTGCTCCCTCTCTTACTCCCAATTTTACCCATGCAAAATGGGAAAATAAAAATCATGCAGGGAGATATCAGGAATAAATGAAACATGCTGTTCATCAAAAGTGCTATACACAGCATTTGTTTCAAACAGTGAACATGTACAAGGTGCTTTAGGGAGAGGGGATAAAAATTCTATATCTAAGACCTGAGTTGTGCTATTTTATTGTTGGTTTAAGAAGTTTGATCTTACCTTTCTATTCTAAAATGTAGTACTCCAAGCTGCTGTTATTGTTTATAATAACTGGGAAAAATACTGAAACAAATTAAGAAGTAGACAGCAACTGTTTTTCTTAAAAAAAATGAAGTCACAAGTTTTCAGATATGGCTCTGGTTAACTACTGGCCTGCTTCTCTCTGAACTAACTAAACATTTTGGAATGGTTGAAATTCCTACATTTATTCTGTCTTGTGTTTGACAGGGCTCACTTTGACAAAACTTTGGTGATGAGAAGCCTATATTGATATCATTCATTTGCCGAGCCCCACTCCCACATCAAATATGATTGCTGCTGCCAGAGCCAGAGGATGCAATGCTTTCATCCAGATGACAAAAGCAGCATCACGCCATGGTGGTACAAGCTCCATCCCTTTTGTGCATGAATACAATGTCACTACAAAAGAGATGGAACTTGCTTTACATTGGCGTGATGCTACTGTTGTTTGTTTGCCCTTGATCCCCCTGTGGACACATGTTACCAGAGCTGTTAGCATTGGTCAGTTGGTATAACAGTACATGATTTCAGACCAGTTAATCTAATGAAATAAATTTAATAAAATATCTTTAAAAGTTTTAAGGAGAAGGAGACCAGTTCTGAGAGTGAGGTTTGTTTGTTTTTAATAATGATAATCCAAGGGATATGTAGAGTTATAAAAAAGGAAAAAACAGGAGCTTTGCTAGTGTTAAATATGAAAAGAAGTAAAATATGTAGAATGTCCAATTAATTAAATAATGACAAAGTAAATTCAGCAAGAAACTGAAACCAATTTTACATTTTAAAATATTCCCAACATTTTCTGTATATATAAAGTAAATATTTCAGGGTATTATGTAATAACACCCACCTTTTTAAAAGATCAAGATTTATTTTTGTCACAGTGTTGATGAAAGAGCAAAGCTGAAGCATCCTCTACCTCAATGTTAACTCAGTTAATCAGTCTCAATGAATTTGCAGTTAAGATAGTGTAATCAAATACTGAAGTCCCTAATTGCTTGTTTTCTGCCACAGGCCATAGATGGCAGTCCCTGTTCCCTGACAGCTACTTGCAAGTTATTTCCACAGCATGTAGAACACTGTTGTATTTAGTGATTTAGCTACTGCTCATAGTCAGCACATGAAGCTAGCAGATTTCATCTTCTTATACTGATGTATGAGGATAAAAAAAATTATTTACCATTCCAACATGTCAAAGTAATTCCTAATAGGTTCAGAATAATTTTCTGTTAGTTATTGTGGTACCTTCTTTCTAAAATATTCATAGCACCAAATCCCTACCCTAAGAACATTTGGATCAATATGTACAAGTAAAAGTAAAGAACCAAAGCTGGGCAATTACCAAGTGCAGTAGACAAATACAATCTTCTCAGATTTCTCTGGTGTAATGGAAGCAGCATATTTTTCCTAACTGTAAGGGTAAAATGAGAATCTTTAGCAATTAGGAAGTTGCTGACACACATCTGAGTTCATGCATCATGCCACATCATAATTTGTTTAACCATGGTTTACTGAATAAACCACAATTGGGTAGGCTCAAAAAGCATGTTAAACTCTAAACCAGGGGTTCTCAAACTACGGCCCGCAGGCCGGATACGGCCCACCAAGGTCATTTATCCGGCCCGCCCACCTGATTGGCTGCCGCTGCTGTCTGTCAGAAGCAGAAGTGTTGGGGCTGTGTCGGGAGCTGCAGGTGCTGCACGAGGAGGGAGATCGCAGAGCTGGACTATTCTACATGACAGGTATGCCGGGTCTGGCGGCTCTCCTCCTCTCCTCATACTCCGTGAGAGGGACCCTCATGTTTTTTTCAAACTATAGTCCGGCCCCCCCAATATTCTGAGGGACCGTGAACTGGCCCCCTGTTTAAAAAGTTTGAGGACCCCTGCTCTAAACAATGGTTTCAAACAATAATGGCTGAATTATGCCTAAACTAAGCAAAGTACATTATGCCTTAGTGTGATATATAAACCTAGCTATGACATTCTTCCCTACGTGACTAATGCTACTCTAGAAACTGCCCAATGCTGTCATAGGAAGGAGCTTCTCCACTTGGTTCTGGGCTTCTCATGTCATGCTGACAAGGACAAAAAGGAACAACCCTATAGAAGGAACCTTGCCATTATCCTAACATATAAAAGCAATTTAACTTACTTCCAAGCAATCTTTGTAGCCTAGTTTATCATTACAACTCCATGATTGTTGCTTTTCTGTGTCTGAATACCACACTACTCCAGTAAAGGTTTGAATAACACTGAAATCATGCATATGTATCTTATAGAACTTAGCAAGTCAATGTTCTTAGGATAGAACACTAGAAACACCACTGAAGCAGGACATTAGAAGCTTCATATGTGGTCTGTTTACTTAAAGACTACACTTTTTAAAGATCTAGCCAAAAAGAATGGTAACCTCTCTACCTAACACAATTTCTCATCTAAAGGTGAGCCTTAAATCTCTCTCTCTCGGCATTTTACAATCAGTCTGTGACAACTGTCTGTAAATTCCTACTTAATTATACCTTCTTGGCCCATAGAAACATCTCATCTTTCATTACCCTGCCCATACGCAGCAAAATTCAACCTGCAACTGGTTTGTTTTATAATTAAAAATTGTATACTAAAATTATGTTTAGCAATAACTAAAGAATTCCTGATTTACTCATAAAACAGAGAATGCTGGTTGTTTGTTGTGTTGCTTTATGTTGCTGTTGTAGAACTAATTGAAGGTTGGTAATGACATTTGATCCAAGTATGTATGTTATAATTGTTTTCTTGGCATTTTCCCAGCCACCTGCTGTTTAGAATCTAACATTCTCTACCACTTCAAATAGGGGTGATTATTTGGCATTCTTGACATTGTTATTTCTCCTGTTTCAGTTTCTTGACCTACAAGTCCCACTTCAGGGTTAATTGCTTTTAGCTCAACAATCTTGTCAGATGTTGATAGTAAGGCTCATTCCTGCCTTTACATAATATCTCTGAATTGATGGTACTGTTAAATAGCAGTTCCGTGGTATGTATTCCATTGCAGGGATTCCTTCCTTCCTTCCTGCCTGCCTGCCTTTCTTTTTCACTCCAGTCATGCATTCTAATTTCCAGCTGTTTACTAGGTCAACCATCCCTAACCCAGTGCTGTGATGTGTTGAAGTTAGACTTGCAAAGGACACATTGCTGAAGATCATGGTGATGAATCTGGAGAGAAGCAAACTGAGCCAGATGAATGAGAACAATGATCTAGAACCTTCGAAAGAATGTCTAGAAATGTAGCTATTGACACTGAATTTTTCTCTCATTCAGATTCAAGAAACTTATGCTCTTTTGGCTTTGCAGTCTCCAGCTCATACCTCCCCGTTTTCTCTTGTTCAGTAGTGAATATCTGTAGTCTTATTTTCTCTTTGGAGGCTTCACCTACAGTGCTTGTAACCATGGGCATCCAATGGGGGCAGGGGGAAGAAGTGGGTGGCAAATGATGAAACGAGGGTTGTGAAATCATGACCGAAGCTTTGGTCCTTTTGCACATGAGTCATGACATCACATGCATGTATGTAGGGGGTGGAGTTTGTGTCACAACATCACAATGCTTATTTTGTCATTCTGATTAAACTGTTGGATTCTGCAGATGCCTCTGCTTGTTACCCACTGGGTTCTTGTGTTCTTTTTAGGTTAGTGCCTATATTGTTTCTCTTTCTTTAGCTATCTTCTTGCTCATTGTATAAATACATCACTTCCTAAAACACTATGAAGCGTCCTCAAAGTTCCCCTGCTATTAGCTATTTTTATCAAATTTCCCTGTCATCCCAAGTTCCTATCTCCTTAATTATTTCTTTTACATGATTCAGCATTTTTTCTACAGTGCCTATTTGTGCTCTTATTTATATGTTTTGACAGTGAATAGTCTATACCTTTGAAAAATTATTTTCACTATTTGGTGGCATAGCAGGTATAATGTAGCATCAAGCAAATTCAGGTAATGTGACTAGGCTGGGCAGATGCTAATGGAAATTGGTGGGAGTGATGGCTCGCCTATAGCTCTAAAACCATCAGCACTACCCCCAAACTATTCCCAGCATAACTCAGACGGATATGCCAATGGAGACAGAGGTCTGATTCAGGAGCTGTACTCCACAGTGCTGTCAGAACATTTTAGGATGCCCAGGAGCTCTGTCTGGTGTCTTGCCAATGGGTCAATAAACCCAGATGCTACTTCTGCTTCTTTTATTTTAAAAGCTATAAATTATTTAAATAAACAAATACATTCATATCTAGGGTGCAATAAGCTAATTTAAGGAAGTTCGTGAAAGGAAAGTGTCCTGGTCATCCTTTCATCTCTGTTCTCATCAACTTCCCAGTCATACTTATAGAGATAGATGTTGTCACATTTAAAATCCCACAATGAACCTCCATCTTTTAATATCATAATAACAGATAAAATGTTATGGAATCACGCTGAAATCTCAAATGACAGAGAAAATAGCTCTACAGGTAAGAATTACAATTAGCATATCAATATAGTCCCCAATGCTAATGCGGAGAGCCACCTTAATATGATACCAGGCTGCTGGAGTTAAAGGCTGCTAAAAGACCCAGACTGACTTTCACCTCTTTCTTGATAAAGTTTATGGCAACCAAGGTTGACTGGGTGCTAAATTAAACAACTTTTAGTGGCCATATACTTCTAGAGATGCTCTGTGTGTATGTGTTCAAAATCTTAAACTTGTATAATTTTTTAAATTCTTGATTTCTCTTTTATTTCTCTCTTTAGCCAATCTCAAATTTTGGAGAATTGAGAATTTTGGGATTGGCTGGTAGAATGCAGCAAGAGGAGATATGATGGGGGGGGGGGGAAAAAGAAGTCCCAGCAGCCACAAAGAAATATTTATATATGTAAGTGGGGTTCTTCAAATCCTATCAAAAAAAGCTACAGACATAGAAATATTTAACATATTTTTCATGGTGGAAGAAAGTTATGTGATAGATCTACCTTACAGAAACCTGAATTTCTAAAACCACCACCACCACCACAGAATAAATATTAACAAAGAATACATGTTAAAAAAAAAATGGGCTAGATAGGTACTTTGGGGAAGGGAAAAAACATGTAGACATACTTAGTTCAACTTTTTAAACGTTTTGGTTAATTTATACCCCCTCCTTTCTACCCTGGTGAATATTCAAGAATTAGTGCAACCCTGTGCAAAATATATTGAACTTTTCTGCTTTACCAATGAAACTATTTTTTTTTCCAGTTTGTAGCATCATTAGGTACATTTTCACTTCTCTCTCTTTTCCTTAGCACTTTGTGATATCTTTCTAATCCTTCTTGGTTTATACAACAGCACAAGGCACATTAACCTTTCTTGACTCAAAGAAGTCCTCAGAGCTACTGTAATGCACCCTCTTATTAAATCTAAATAAATCCCACACTATTCTAACATTTGCTTAAGAGGCACCAGAAAGTTTTAGCATCAGGATCTAGAAATGAAATGCTAGAACCACACAGAAACCTAAGTGTGCAATCCTCTTGGTAGGTATTTTAAAAAGAGCACTTAATAGAATTAATGGGTATTCTTTCTTAAATATTTCTTTAAAGCAGCAAAAAGATGGTGGGGGGGGGAGATAATACAGATTCACATAGAATCTTGCTGCTGAACTCTGTGGAAGACTCCTTCAAATAAATATTTCAAACCTTCATATGAATATTTTAAGCATGACAACTACATATAAACACACAGCCAAAGTGCTCAAATCCATTCAAGAAAGACTATTAAGTCATCAACCTGCTCCTGACAGGATCCACTGAATATGGCAACAGTGAGAAGTCAGGAGACAGTTGGAATCATTTCAAGACTGCTAATTTAACTTGTCTTAAAACCAACCAATGCTCAACGTGTCATCATCAATGTCATCTCATCGCAGTCTGAAAAGCCTTCGACCTAAAGCAAAAAGGTCCCCAAGTGCCACCCTTCTTGTCTACTGGTTGAAAATCTAATTGGCTCTGTTGACAGGCTTGGGAATTGGTAGGAAGGCTGCTCAGTTAATCTCCAAGGGCCAGCCAAGAGCTCAGTATCCATCGCTGAGTCTTGCTCCCTGGCTGTTGTCAAATGACTCTGATGGTAGTGCAAGCTCTTATGCTTCAGCTGTCGTCTGACTTCTGTTAAGTCAAATTCAATAAAGTTTGTCACTCAATAACCTGAAAGCTGCCCAACAAAACCTCTTTGATCAATAACAGCTTGCCTGCTTGCATTTGGGAAGGTGACCTATTAAAGATTAAAAATACACCTCCTGCTTGAAGTAGAGAACATCTTTCTTACCTTTAAATGAAAATTCATCCATTAAAAGCAGTTTACCTGTTACAAGTATGTATAAATATTACATGCTGGAAAGGTGAAATAAGATTAGGGAGAAAGAAGGATCCCAGCTACAGGAACACAGTGGGTTAAGTTACATCAAATAAATAGCTTTTTGATTTATACATTGTTTAAAAAACTTTCAAAATGTAAACCTGATTGACCAAGTTTCTTCCCATTTTTCCCCAGATATGACAAATGTAAAAATCTAGCTGAATTTTAATGTGGTTAAAATGCTATCCTTTGCTGCTTGCCTTCATGTGTAAAAAGAGAAACAGAGAAACACAAAGAAGACCCGGTGGTATATTAGAAGGTCATAAATATCTGCAGCTAGCCATGAAGACAGAACAATTATGACACCGCACCCTTCCAAAGTGGAAATCCCACCCTTACATATTTGTATTCCAAAATCTGATACAAGTATGAAAGTCACAGTATTTGTGTTGTGATATCATGATGCCCATTTTGTCATTTGCCCCCTCTTATCCCCACAGACACTTTTGCAGACGGCTATAAATTTAATTTATAAATATTTGAATAAACCTTAATATTTAGGTTTAAAAAGTCATTATACAACTGATGCTGTGATCAAGATGACTCAAAACTTAAAATAACTATATACAGATTAACCCAATTATTTAAATTATTTTTGAAGGTTTTTTTTTTCTTTAGATAATGTGTATGCCACCCCCTTCCTTAGTGGCTTAAAAGGTACAGTAAAAGTATCCACAAAAACAACATTCTGTTTATATTATGAGATAGAACATGGTTTAATATATATGAGGTGCCATTTCTTTAAGTTGCTGTATATCACTGTTATTTTGTTACTTTCTGAACATTGTTTCCAGGATCTCACAACAACCAGTGATAATATTCTACCTTACTGTTAAGCCCTCAGATCTGACCTGGTCCCTGCTTCCCTTCAAGAACTAACAGCAGCTTGTTTGTGATTTAGATTATGAAAAAGTAAAGCACATGCCCCTGCCTCAGTTGCTATTGATGAAATTATGAATTCTGGAGCCCTTTCTAGCTGTAATAAAGGAATCCAGAAACTTTGGAACAGCGACATCACATATGGGTGGCCCTAAAGATGCCACTTTCAGGATGGAATAGAGAATACAAATGTTACTATAAATACATGAACAAATAAATATCAACTGTAGTAAATATTGCACATTTATCTGCAGGAGCATCAAAGTATCATTTGCAGTCTATAATTCTCCAAATTCTAAATCCCTAAGATATTAGAAACACGGGAAAAGAATATAAATTGAAGCTTTCTGCTTTTTTGGAACCTATCTCATATTGACATCTGTAAGGTTTTTCAGTCACCTACAGACAGACTTCTATGTACTCAACCATATCTGCAACAAAATAGGATGACATTTATCGTTGCTAATGATACAGAATTCTCTGTGCACATGGGGTCACTAAAATGAGTACTGATCCCACAACTGTCTAAGGTGCAACCAGCAGAGTCCAGGTCAACAGGCAAGCAGCCAATAATTTGGCCAGCACTGAATTTCATCTGCCTGCAGCCTCTATCTACTGATTATACAATCAATACACACCTCAGATGAGAAGAGCTAACAACTGACCCGGGCAGATCAATGCCAGCAAATAAGCACTTCATGACAAAAAGTTTGATAATTACTATTTTGAAGCAGTGTAAATGTTGTTTCTATTGTAACAACATTCATGATGATACTGCTATGATTGCACTGTTATTTTAGGTTTAATGTTAGGCAATCAAGCTGCAGTGGTCTAGATATCAACAAACAGCATCAAAAGAAAACATCAAATTGTCCCTATTCTTTTGACATTGTCACCAAAACATTTTTCTATGTTAGTGGCCCTAAATGAATGATAATAAGTGACAGTTTGGTGGAAAAATACCATTTTCACAGCTTACAAAAGTCATGGAATATAGATTGATATATGTATGATTATTTCCAGATCTGTAAGAGAAGGAATAGCCATTTGAGTCAGAGGTTTAAAATAAATTCAGCATTGCAGAGCTGAAGGATCTTCCCCAATCTCTTTCACACCCTCTGTTCTTGAAGGCTTTGTCCATTTTTCTCCAAAACTGTGTTTTTACATCCTTACTGAATATAGGCAATATAGTTCAATTTAACTAAATATCCACTTTTAACACTATACATGGCTTTTGGAAGCTTGAATGCTATCTTACTCTGTTCATTAATATTGTTATTAGTAACTGTAATAAATTTGCATAGCTTATTTTATTTATTAGATGTATATCTCATCTTTCATTCAAGAGCTCAGGGCAGTGTCCATGGAGGTCTCTCCTTCTCTTAGCCCCTATAACAATAATAATTATTGAAATAATAATTATTATTATTATTGAATAATTTTTAAAAAATGAGATAGGTTAGGCTTAGAGTGAGTGACTGGCCCAATTTATCCATGTACTTTCTGCACAAAGGAAATCAGGAGAAAGTAGTGGAAGCTGGGAGTACTGTCACATTTAACACCAACTTCCATCTAACACCAACTTCCATCCATAAGCTTACTTCAGGTTTATTTCATGTTCATCAACCAAGCACCAGGTCACAAAGTTCAGATGAAACTGCTGAAGTAGTAACTGGCAAGGGTAGTTGGCAGGAAGGCTAGCAAGGCAAGCTAATAGTTAACTTCCCTTCCTTTCAGGTCACATCTTAACCAAGAAAGATAGGGTGGCAACAATAGTGGTTCCTTCAATCTAAAAGTCCTATTCCTCAATACTAAATCAGTTGCTAATAAAATATCTGTTATCCAGGAAAGTGCTGACTTGGTATGTACCATGGAGCTCTGATACTTTGTTTTGTATAGCAGACTAGGATTGGGAGCCAGAGAGCTGGAACAGCTGTGGTCTATAGGAATATCATCTCCAAACCTTGATCAGAAGCTCCATCTGACAATTTGCCAATTTTGAGTGCATGCTTCTGCTTTTAAAAAACTGGACAATGTATTATTGATTCCACTGCACAGCAGTCTCTCTATGTGAAGTGACCCAGGTGATCTTGGCCATGATATCTCATTACCCTGTGTTTCTTGTCCTGAGAGATGTCAAAGAAGTAGCCCAAGATTTCATGTATACTATTTTCTGTGTTGGCACTGCTGGCTGCCAGCCAACAAGATAGCAAACTGGATGCCTGCCCCTGTCCAGTAATAGGCAAAGTTCAGACACAACTTTTAGAACAAAAGAGTCCTTTTTGCCAGTATTTTAAGATGGCAATTGCAAGTGTAGTTAATAGGCTCAGCACAGGCCCCAGGAATCCAATAAGCAAGTGATGAATCCAAGGTAAAAACAGGAAAGGTAAAGTGGAATCCAAAGTTCTAAGCACAGCACAGCAAGGCAAACCCAACAGAGCTGAGGCTTGAAAAGTTGTTCTCAGTTGCATGTGTTGTTGCATGTGTTCCCAGGGAATGAGGTCAATAAACCAATACATAGCTGAGGCAACTTACTCAACATTGGCTCTTCTGTTGGTTTGCTTCTTGGCAGCTCTCTCAGATCTGCTTTCTGTTGTTGAATCTTTATCACACACTTCTGCTTAGGACTGGATGGCTGAACTTCAGAGCCTGAGAGGCTGTCAGTGGGTGTAGGCAAGTAGTCCTGCGGGCTTGCTGAATCTACCCTAAGCAGAGTGGAGTCATTGGCTCCACCACTACTGGAATTGCCCATGCCAAGACTATTGTCCCTAGATCCCCCTGACTCCACTTCCTCCCCATCCTCCTCACCTGAGATGTCCAGCAGAGCCATAATGCTGTATGACAATCATGGAGATGTCCCATTGGTATCTGACCCAACACATGCAACAAGACAAATATTGGATTTGATTTTCAGTTCAGGTGTACCTGGTGCTCTGATAGCAGAGGGGCCCCATCTTTCTCCATTATCATGAAATCACTCTGTTGACAGTTTTATACTGATGAATGGCATACATTTCTGCAGATGAAGAATCAATTAAAATAGTGTAACCTAGGCTTTCTGAATGCTCTTGCGGAATTTCCCACACCATCTCTCCTTGATGCTGTTGATACCCTAGCTGACCAATAAAATACGGAGATGTCGTAGGCAACTGACATTATTGCTTCTAAACATTCTCTTCCACCTGAAAGCCTAATCAAATCCTTCACTTTCTTTCTCATAGAAATGAGAGTGATAGTGGATTGAACATCATCTAGCATGCAAGTAGAGATGCTCTCAGGACAGATGAGATTGAATAGGCTTTCAGATGGACCAAAGTCCTACACCACTGCAATGGAGGCATTGAAGAGTACTTGCTTCTCTGCTTTTGCATTCACACACACCCAAAAGAAGGCCAATGTTGCTTCTTCACACTATGCAACGTCTCCAACCAGTTGTGGGAGGGAGGCAGCTGGAAGGAATATTCCTTGCAATATTTCCCCTTTGTATTGCTGATTGCTTGGTCTTGATACTGCCAGGACAGAAATCGCAGGTCAGAATTTTAGTCTGAAGTGGACAGTTATATATCTGACTTCTTTTTACCTTCCTCAATGCATATGTAGTGACAGGTAGTGATTTTAATGACAGACGAGACTTTATGATAATATTCTATATACACACTTTCAGTTCCCCACCCAAACGTGAAGCAGATGAACTTCCATTCACACACCTCTCAAAGATAAGGAGCCAAGCTATGCAGGACTATTCCTGATACAAATTGCTAACAATGACTACATTCTAAATGACTCCCTTGAAAATGACCATCTTGCTGAATTCACCTTCTGGGCTGGATCTAGAATAAGTTCCAGCAATTATGTAATTTCCACTAGAAATATGCTCCAACTTGCAGACTAATATGAGGCCATTCCCCAATTTAACAGTGATCATTTCCTAATCTCTATATATGCCTAGAATCACTTATCCAAATTCCTGTACTGAGGTTCTATACCTATCACAAATTCTACCAGTGATTAGAGCCTGTCAGTTCAAATGCTGCCCAACAGAACAAAGCAATAACAGCAAAACTCACTGCAGAATACTTCCAATGCATATGTCTCTCCTTCTCAGTAGAAACTCCCTACTCAATCCTGGAGAACTATAAGAAGTTAGTGTGGAAATTACCAAAGCAGCTAGTTCATGAAAATACTGCTCACCCCAAATAGCTCCTGCACTGCTCCAAATCATAGTTCGACTTTGAATGTTTTCAACCAAACAAGCCCTGCTTATTGTCAAGTAAAATGCCTATAAAGCCAACATTGCATATCTTCTTTAGCAGAAGGGGCCATACAAACAGTTTCTTAAACATGAGGAAAGTGGCCCTATGAAAAGACACTTGGACATACAAACAGTCAGAACTTATTTTGGTGCATAATCATGGATGATCCCAGCAATAGCCTACTGCTTTTAGACAACCGGAAGCCAAAAGGCTAGCAGAGTGCATCCATGAACACCAACTAGCAGTCAGAAGACACGATGAAAACTCCTTAATCTCACAACACATGGACAGACTTAACCATAGTTTCAGCTGGGAAACTGTCAGCATCTTAGACCAAGCTAAATCCAAAAATGTGAGGGAATTCCTGGAAGCTTGGTATTCAGACAAGGCACCCATCAACAGGCACACAGAGATAAACAACATCTACACACTATTCAAAAGAGACAATAAAAAGGAAACAAAAGACCAGAACATCTCCTCACCAGCAATCATCACCCAGATAAGCAGAGATTACCACCAGGCACACAATCAAGCCATAAACAATACCCTAATCAAGGAACTACCAGGGGGTGGAAAAAAACCACACCCCCACCAACACTGGCAGGGCAAGCCACTGTATATAAACAGAGAGCAAACCCCACTCCATTCTAGCACTGAAGATGTTAACCTAGCCGGGTAACAAAATGTTTGCAAGAAAACAACCAAGCTCAGAGAACCCAAGGACTCCACAGTTCAACCCTGAGCTACATATATTCTCTTCTATTGACACCTCATAGAACTATACAGAGATGAAGCAATGGATCATGGATATCCTTGCAATGACATAAAGGATCTGACCCCCTAGCATGTTGGGTGCTATTGTGGTTTCACTGTTAACATTTATCAATAAATATGGTCATATTCCTAGGGACTAGAGGCTAATAACTGTTATCCCTATCTTCAAAAAAGATAGAAGGGATGGCCCAGACAAATTATAGACATACAAACCTGCTTAGCACAGTCAGAAGGCTTTTGCGATGGAATCTACATCTGACTCTGGGAATGGGGAGGAGTTTCAGAAAAGATTACTCAGTCTTGGCAAAGAAGAAAGAATAAGGAAAAAAACTTACCCCCACTTTGATTTCATTAGATAAAAGTGATAGTATCGAGAAACTCTGACAGGCTTTCAAGATTTACTTATAATATTCTAATAACAACAAACAGCATTCTTGAAATACCAGCTGTTGCTATTTCTTGATTCAGCCTATTTGGAAAGGATACCAGCCCTGTGCCTGACAACTGCCCTGGAAGTTATGAAAACTATCCACAAACTGCTACACAAAAACAAAACATGAAAACACACCAAAATTTTTATTCCCAACAACATGGAATTATTAGACCTCAGCCTCACCACCTACTTTCAATTCAACAACTACATTTACAGACAAATCATAGGAATACCTAGAGGTCCCAGATCTCAGGATACATAGCAGAAGTAGTTATGAAACACCCAGAAAGCATCACCCTATCTAAGATCAAACTCAAAACATGTATCAGATATGCTAAGGAAACATTTGTCATCCTAAAATTTGAAAGTGCTCTTCAAATGCTCAGGGATCAAATTCGCCTTAGAGATGGGGAAAGAGAACAAACTCCCTAGACATCCTCATCACTAATGTTGGCAGGCTGTAAACGAAGGTTTACGAAAACCCACCCACATGGACCAAATCTTAAACCTCCAAGCTGCAATCAAAATCAGCTGCATAAGAACCCTCATCAGCTAAACAAAAGCACACTGCACCTCACCAGCACTCAGAAAAGCAGAACTCAAAGACCTCCAGAGAATATTCAGTAAGAACAACTCCCCCACCCCCATCAAGAAGTGCACTAGGAAATAAAACAACTGAAAGACACCCCAAGGACCACTACAATAACACCTCCATATGCAGGAAATATATCAGAACAGGCCAGTTTACTCCAGCCATCAGACATCATTGTGGCCACAAACCCCCAAAACTTACAAAGTTTTCTTTGTTTTTTTTTCCACAAAATATTGTGTAAACTAAAAGACTACACTAAAAGACTTTACTGTGTAAACTAAAAGACTATACATCCCCCCAAGTAAAACAACCTAATATATAGAACCAACTGTCTTTTTGTAGCCAGCTCTACATAGGTCACAGAGGACACCAACTAAGTAAAGAATCAAGTGCAACGTAAGTGTAACAAAGAACCAAGACCAGAAGTACCTAACAGCTACTCACACCCTTAAAATGAACACATTCAACAGGGAAAATACAGAAATAATTGTCCACACAAACAGCAGAAGAGCCAGAGAATTCTTGGAAGCCTCATAGTCAAATAAAGGAGCCATCAACTGATCAATAGAACTGGACACAACCAGCCAGCTGGCCAAATGCCTGATTCAAACCACACACAACAGACTGACAACGCAGACCAATCAAAATATTGCTGGTACAATTCCCAATCACCAATCAACTAATACTTCCCAAAAAGCCTCCAATCACCAACCAACTTCCATTGAATTGAAATTCTACACAGAAAAGAATTCTGCAAAGCAATCCCCACTTCTGAGGAAGCCTTGCTGGAATGCAAGGCAAAACATCTGCAGAAAAAAATATGATCTCTGCTTTGATATTGATCTCCTCAACCCCAGAGAACCCCAAGTAAAAGTATGTACAATGAACCTGGGCTACCATTATTGTACAAACGATCATCTCAAAATAAATGCTCATAAAACCAACATCACAGCCTTCACCAAGAAACCAAAGATACACTCTTGGAGTACAAATGCAAACACAACTGATCAGGTCTCATGCTTAAAATACCAGGAATGATCTTCCATTCTTCTGGCTCCATGGCAGTTAAAGTGCCCAAAATGCCCAGAGGAACACTTCTGCCATTCTAAAATTCTTCTGATCAAAAGGAGACCTCTATACATCTATAGACATTAAGCTATTTGAAGCAAAGTCCCTGGTGCAACTTCTTTACAGAATACAGTTTGGGTTTCTTTTCTTCAAATTTCACACTCAGGAGCTTGTCCAGTTCAAATGCTTTAGAACAATATTCCAGGTACCCCACTATCTCTGTAATGCTGGTCTGCAGTAAGAGGCAAGATTGATAAAGTGGAGACCAGAATTTGGTTTCTTCTACTTAAAACAAGCATTCACTTCTCAGCATACCCTTTGTCATCTGGATCCTGCCTGTCCTTTGTTGTACATGCTGATTCTTCTTATTGTGTCTTGGGAGGTATACTTTTACAATCCATCCCTGAGTTTGATGACAATCTCCTCCTCAGAGCAGTCTTTCCCAAGCAACTCCTTCCAGACCAAAGAAACTATGATGCTTTTAACAAGGAGTTTTTGGCCATCAAAGAATCTTTTCAATTGGCAGCAACTACTTGATGGGCTGAAACGCTGACCTCATGAATTTACACTTACACCTGACCCTTCAAGTCAGATGAGTACAATTATTTCCTTATTTTAAATGTTTCTCTCTCTTATTTCCTAAATCACAGAAGGAACAGGTAGATGCTTTATCACATAAGCCAGAATATTCCATCCCCTACAGTCCTCTATCCATCCCCAATCTGTGCCCAGAAAACCTTTGTCCTCTCAGACAGTTGGCCCACCCTGTGAAACTCTTGGGTCCAGATGACATGTGAATGACCAGAGACAGAGGAAGACTGTCTTCTCCAAAGGTGAGAAGGAGAATTCCTAAATAGGAGATGCTCCAGATGGAGAAGGCAGAGACAGAAACTCCCCTCCCTGCTGTCTTGTGTGAGGTATAAGACCTAAAAGTTTGAGGGGGGGGAGAGAAGCAACCTCCCCAACTCCATCTTAAGAAGAAATGGAAGTTCTTCCCTGAGCCCCAGGAGGAGGAAAATTGTTGTTGTTGTTCAGTCGTTAAGTCGTGTCCGACTCTTCGTGACCCCATGAACCATATTGCGCCAGGCCTTCCTATCTTTCACTGCCTCCCTGAGTTTGCTCAATTTCATGCTCATTGCTTCAGTGATGCTATCTAGCCATCTCATCCTCTGCCGTCCTCTTTTCCTTTTGCCTTCCATCTTTCCCAGCATCAGGGTCTTTTCCAAAGAGTCCTCTCTTCGCATTAGGTGGCCAAAGTATCTGAGCTTGAGCTTCATTATCAATCCTTCCAATGAGCAATCAGAGTTGATTTCCTTTAAGATTGACTGGTTTGACCTCCTAGCAGTCCAGGGGACTCTTAAGAGTCTTCTCCAGCACCACAGTTCAAAGGCATCAATTCTTCGGCGTTCAGCCTTCTTTATGGTCCAGCTCTCACAGCCATACATTACTACTGGGAAAACCATAGCTTTGACTATGCGGATCTTTGTCGGCAAGGTGTCATCTCTGCTTTTTAATATGCTATCTAGGTTTGCCATAGCTTTCCTCCCAAGGAGCAAGCATCTTTTAATTTCATGGCTGCAGTCTCCGTCTGCAGTGATCTTGGAGCCCAAATAAATGAAGTCTGTTATTGCTTCCATTTCTACCCCTTCTATTTGCCAGGGATTGATGGGTCCAGATGCCATGAACTTAGTTTTTTTAATGTTGAGTTTCAAGCCAGCTTTCGCACTCTCCTCTTTCACCCTCATCAAGAGGTTCTTTAGTTCTTCTTCACTTTCTGCCATTAGGGTGGTATCGTCTACATATCTGAGGTTATTGATGTTTCTCCCTGCAATCTTAATTCCGGCTTGTGATTCTTCCAGCCTGGCATTTCTCATGATGTATTTTGCATATAGGTTAAATAAGCAGGGTGACAGTATACAGCCTTGTCGTACTCCTTTCCCTATTTTGAACCAATCGGTTCTTCCATGACCGGTTCTAATTGTTGCTTCTTGGCCCGCATACAGATTTCTCAGGAGATAGGTAAGGTGGTCTGGTATCCCCATCTCTTTAAGAATTTGCCACAGTTTGTTGTGATCCACACAATCAAAGGCTTTTGCATAGTCAATGAAGCAGAAGTAGATGCTTTTCTGGAACTCTCGTGCTTTCTCCATGATCCAGCGAATGTTGGCAATTTGATCTCTAGTTCCTCTGCCTCTTCGAAACCCAGCTTGTACATCCGGTAGTTCTCAGTTCACGTACTGCTGAAGCCTAGCTTGTAGGATTTTGAGCATAACCTTGCTAGCATGTGAAATGAGTGCAATTGTGCGATAGTTTGAGCATTCTTTGGCATTGCCCTTCTTTGGAATTGGAACGTAAACTGACCTTTTCCAGCACTTTAACAGCATCGTCTTTTAGTATTTTAAATAACTCAGCTGGAATACTGTCATCTCCACTAGCTTTGTTGTTAGCAATGCTTCCTAAGGCCCACTTGACTTCACTCTCTAGGATGTCTGGCTCAGGGTCAGTGACCACACCAGCATGGACATCAGGGACATTAAGATCTTTCTTGTATAGTTCTTCTGTGTATCCTTGCCACCTCTTCTTAATCTCTTCTGCTTCTGTTGGGTCCCTGCCTTTTTTGTCCTTTATCATGCCCATCTTTGCACTAAACGTTCCTTTGATATCTCCAATTTTCTTGAAGAGATCTCTAGTCTTCCCCATTCTATTCTTTTCTTCCATTTCTTTGCAGTGTTCATTTAAGAAGGCCTTCTTATCTCTCCTTGCTATTCTCTGGAAACCTGCATTCAGTTGCTTATATCTTTCCCTTTCACCCTTGCTTTTCGCATTCCTTCTTTCCACAGCTATTTGTAAAGCCTCATCAGACAGCCATTTTGCTTTCTTGCATTTCTTTTTCTTTGGGATGGTTTTAGTTGCTGCCTCCTGTACAATGTTACAGACCTCTGTCCATAGTTCTTCAGGCACTCTGTCTACCAAATCTAATCCTCTAAATCTATTCATCACCTTCACTGTGGTGATGATCTAAGTCATACCTGAGTGGTCTAGTGGTTTTCCCTACATTCTTCAATTTAAGCCTAAATTTTGTAGTAAGAAGCTCATGATCTGAGCCACAGTCAGCTCCTGGTCTTGTTTTTGCCGTCTGTATAGAGCTTCTCCATCTTTGGCTGCAAAGTATGTAATCAATCTGGTTTCGGTATTGACCATCTGGTGATGTCCATGTGTAGAGTCGTCTCTTGTGTTGTTGGAAAAGAGTGTTTGCTATGACTAGCTCGTTCTCTTGACAGAACTCTATTAGCCTTTGCCCTGCTTCATTTTGTACTCCAAGGCCAAACTTGCCTGTTATTCCGATTACTCCTTGACTTCCTACTTTAGCATTCCAATCCCCTATGATGAAAAGGACATCTTTTTTTGGTGCTAGTTCTAGAAGGTCTTGTAGGTCTTCATAGAACCGGTCAACTTCAGCTTCTTCGGCATCAGTGGTTGGGGCATAGACTTGGATTACCGTGATGTTGAATGGTTTTCCTTGGATACGCACTGAGATCATTCTGTCGTTTTTGAGGTTGTACCCCATTACTGCCTTTCCCACTCTCCTATTGACTATGAGTGCAACTCCATTTCTTCTAAGGGTTTCTTGCCCACAGTAGTAGATATAATGGTCACCTGAATTAAATTCACCCATTCCCGTCCATTTCAATTCGCTGATTCCCAAGATGTCGACGTTCAATCTTGTCATCTCGTGTTTGACCACATCCAGCTTGCCTTGGTTCATGGATCTTACATTCCACGTACCTATACAATATTGTTCTTTACAGCATCGGACCTTCTTTTCGCTTCCAGATACATCCACAGCTGAACGTCCTTTTGGCTTTGGCCCAGCCGCTTCACTCTTTCTGGAGCTACTTGGAATTGCCCTCCGCTCTTCCCCAGTAGCATATTGGACACCTTCCGACCTGAGGGGCTCATCTTCCGGCGTCATATCTTTTAGCCTTTTAACATTGTCCATGGGGTTTTCTTGGCAAGGATACTGGAGTGGGTTGCCATTTCCTTCTCCAGTGGGCCACATTTTGTCAGAACTCTCTGTCATGATCTGTCCGTCTTGGGTGGCCCTGCACGGTATAGCTCATGGCTTCACTGAGTTACACAAGCCCCTTCGCCACGACAAGGCAGTGATCCATGAAGGGGAGGAGGAAAATAGGGCAGAGGAATTTGAAGTGGGGGGCAGGAAGGACTTTCTTTGTCAGCTCCAGTCAATGAAGAAATGGAAAAGGAACAAGCTCAGGTCTCGACTATCTAAGAGATGGTATCTCCCACAACAAATGCATATAAAGATGCATAAGATCCTCATCTTAAGATGAGATCCAAACGGAGATGCCATTTGATAAATGCCCTCACAGTGAGAGGCCAATCTTTCTGGCATAAAGAAATCTGCTCCCAAACTGTAAAACACACTCTCTTTGGAGCTTTGTTTGGCCTCTACTCTTCTGGCAGCGTTCGTGTTAGTTTTAATTTATGTATTTGACTTTTTATATTTTCCCGCTGCTTTTATATTTTTGTTTTTAGTCACCTTGAGTATTGACCACAGTAGAAAAACCAGAAACAAATCATTTTTTAAAAATCACATAACTGCTGTTATATTGTAACACACAATCAGAATTGCAGTATACTTTCCATACCTTCGTATTTTTAGATGGATATGTTCTGCTTCGTTTCATCCATGTTAATGGATGGGATATAGCTCTGTGGGCAGCTTCTCCTCCCACTGTCTTAAAATGGGAGCCTGCATATTGCCACTTCACTTTGCAATTTACATTGCTGATGTTGCTTTGTTTACTAAAAGTACGTTAAGGCAATTCTGAGCATTCTGTCTGGAGGAGATAGTGGTGAACTGCAGCAGTTTTCTGTGTATTTCAACCAATATAGGAAATGTCTTTCATCTAAATTTCTTCTAATTCACAAAACAGCAAGGGTTTTGTATTATGAAATAGAAGAGGAATCTGCTCAGTTCTGAACTTCTCACTACTAGCTATGCCCCTCTAACCTTAATTTCCATTATATTTTTTTCTACTCCAGCTTCTGTGTCAAGCTTGTATCAGAGGGGGAAAAATGTTCACAGCCATTTGTTTTCTGTTTTAAAACAATCTAGCTGATCTCAAAAAGCTATGCACAGTTGGACCAGGTTAGCCCCTGAATATGAGACCAACAGGAGATTCCCGGAAAGTAAAAAAAAGATATTCCAGAAGAAGGCAATGGCAAACCAGTTCTGTACTGTTTTCAAAAAAACTATATGATAATTTCATGGAAATCATCAGGAGTTTTGTTAAACTGAGTCACATTTGTGAGATGGGTGGCTATATAAATGTGAGGAATGAATAAACAAATAAACAAACAAGCAAACTCAAAGGAGCCTTAATTTTACCATAAGCTGCTGCTGTTGCTTCAGTAAGAATCTATTCTTGTCCTCTGCCTTCCATAACAGAACTGGAGTCTCCAATCTTTCATGCTTTATTGCACTCAGTGCTGGGCAAAACTGCCCCCTACTTAGCAATGTTATTCCCCAACTCATGAAGCTCTTTTAAGAATTAAAAAACAACAACAACTAGAAGCTAGAATTTAGTTGTGCCATTTTGGAGAGAGAGAGAGAGAGAGTGATTACATATTCACAAACACACTAAACACAGACATATACAAATAATCAAGCAAACAATTGAGAAAAATAACAGGTAAACAACAATGTAAATCATCACAAAATCTATTAATTTATTGGTGCTGATATTCTTCCCAATTCCAAATTTGATGACCTTCTAGTTCAGATTCCTCTAGATATGTGATTTTTAAAATTTTGTTACAGCCTTGTATATACTATGCTTTTCTTTTCAATATCTGCTCATTACTGATAGTTTCTCTCCCAGCAGTGGGAATCAATTCTAATGAAACCCTCCACAGAGAAATCAGTTGCCTTGGGCCACAAAAAATGTATTTTCCAAAGATATTCAGCCTCTCACGATGCAACACTTGTCACCAGTTCTTTCACAGATACAAGCCACAGCTGCAACCAGAAGTCAATAGCTACCTGTCTAAAGCTTTCCCTTCAAATCACTGACTGGTCAAATCTATCATAGCCTGAGGAAAATCACCTGTCCATCCGGGAAGATAAAAGATACCAAACAGGTGCAAGAGCAGAGAAAGAGAGAAAAAGAATGAACACAAATGCAAGAGTTTTCCAGTGAATGATACATGGTTGAGTGCCAACTCACTGTTCCTTAAGATTTCCTTTTCAGCATTTTTCTGCTTCTCGCAGGCTCTTCTGCCTTGCGACAGATACAAAGAATGTGATGTTTATTAAAAACCTTTCTCTCTCAGATGGGTTCATTTTTATTCAGGGACAATTTTGCTGACTGACAGGTAAGCATTTGGTGCTGAAATTGGACCTGTACAAGAGCTTTGAATTTCATTTGCTCCATTACACCAGTGCATGAATTACTGGGCTTTTCACTTTGGCATCTTTCCATTACTTTCAAATAACTGACATGAACAAAATGACGCTTCTGACATTTGGTGCAACAAATTTGTTCCAAAAAGAATAAAACATTATTAAGCTGCTGTACACACTTTCATTCCACAATCTTCTGCCCCCAAACTGTAAGTGTCTAAATAGTAGCTGATATTGTCAGATATAAAACAAACAAAACTTAGCAGTGCAAAGATATCCTAGAAATTCATCTTCCTTCTAACATTGCGGCCATGCAGGCATTTCAATTTGTGAAGCTCTTCAGTCTTGATATTGACTTCCATTATATATTTTTATTTTTGCTTACTACACTTTTCCTTAGAATGTTATACACAGTTGGAGTTATGGTACAGTGCCAGCTACAACATCCCTGCCTATGCACAATTTAACTTAAGTGCTCAGAGAGTGTGATATTTACTTGCATCTGGCAGGGAGGGGGAGAGAGAAAATATCCTTCAGAAGTTAGCACATTTAGAACAAAGATGGATAGTTTTATATTCTATCATTTGTCACAACTAAATAATGTATCATGCACAATTTATGATTGTATTAATTTTGTTTATCATATTTCTAGCACTCTTAAGCATATACTGCTCGGCCTTACCCATGCCTTGGAAGGATACCCAATTTCCAAATTTAACCATCTTTTCTGAAATGTGTTTTAATCCTTCCTTAATAGCTACTGTCATTGCAGTGGCTTACCTCCCTTGAAAAGGGCAGAAGATGCCTCAGCCTCATGACTACCAGCCCCTACATCCTTGCTGTCTACTCCTTCTATGAAAATTTAGTATCTCATCTTTCAGTCAAGGATATCAGGTCTGCTTCTAGATCCTTGCAACTCACACTATGATGTAGTTCAGTCACACCTTAATTCTAACACTCACAAGATAGGTAAGGAAAGAAAAAGAATGTTATAATTTGCTGAGAAGGGGAATGAATGAGACAGAGTTTCAAGCTTGGGATGTAATAGTGTCATAACTGAATTATGTACAATATGCACAAACCTACATTATAACACTTCACAATTTTAATAAGGCACTTGGCCGGGTGCATTATGACAAAATAATGTGAACTGCAACATTAAACACATTTAAAATGTGCTAATTCAAGGAACATTCCTTTATAGATATATAGTAATACTATTATCTATGTTAGCTCAAGATTTTTCCATACATTTCAGTAATCACTACCTGCATTTTAGAACTGCTGTAGAGGATATAGCAAAAACTAATTATGATAACATATTCTATAATAAATGATACAATTATATTATATTATTTTAATATTAATTAATTTTTAAGAGATTAATTAATCTCTTAAAAACACATCTCTTATCAACTTATGACAAAAATATTTTTTCATAAATAGGTTGTATAAAATTCAGGCTCAATAAATAAAATAAAGCTTTTATTTAAAAATTCAGTTAGATAGGTTCCTTTAGGAAATAGAGGCAGAGTAAGAACAGTGAAAACTACCATGTACATTCCCAGAGTCTCTAACTGTTTTAGTAATTAAATATCTTAGGAATTAGGAAGCTTGTCCTCCACAATACAAGAGACCAGCAATCTACTTTCTGTTATATCTACCTGATCAGTTTTCAGTGTTACACTAAATGGACATTTGGTCAGATCCGTAAATGCAATTCTTACGTTTTTAACAATGAAGAGTTCCTGAAGAGTTTGCTCATATTGGCTAAAGAGTGTGTGTAGAGTTCCCACGTAATCTGAGATGCTTCATAAGAATTCTGGTTTTTTGCATCTTTCCTGCCAATGCCATTATACACAGACAGTCTAAAGGATCACAGCAGAAAATACATCTGTATATAATTCTGTTGCACTGAACTGATTGAATCCACATACGCAAAATGCTCATGCATTAGAGCACATTAAGACAGTAAAGGCAAAAATGAAATCTTTGTAGGTGTCGGCTCTTTGAGGAAGGTCAGGTTGGAAAACAAATTCCACAAATCTGACTGGAACTATACTTGACTGAGATAGGCTATAGTAACAGAATCTTGAAAGCCTGGCTGAGTTCTCCCCTCCCTCTGATACTATAGTGAATTATGGAGGAGTCAATCTGAGCTTCTTGCCAACATTTTGCTATTTCCAGACTTAAACTATGTTATTATTTATGTAACTGTCATTGCCTCTTCCTTATTTCCCCAAGGTCATCTCCATAGCTCTTTACAGTAGTTTACTGTTTGCATGGATTGATAATGAAGCTCAAGCTCAGATACTTTGGTCACCTAATGCGAAGAGAGGACTCTTTGAAAAAGACCCTGATGCTGGAAAAGATTGAAGGCAAAAGGAGAAGAGGACGGCAGAGGATGAGATGGTTAGATAGCATAACTGAAGCAATGAGCATGAAACTGAGCAAACTCAGGAAGGCAGTGAAGGACAGGAAGGCCTGGCGCAATATGGTTCATGGGGTCATGAAGAGTCGGACACGACTTAACGACTGAACAACAACAACTGTTTCCATGCTAATAAAATTATGTTGTATTTTCAGATTGATTTGGTTGCTTTAAGTGAGCCAGGTTTTGGCTACAACAGTTCGAATCCAAATCACAGCACCAAACCACATTTTAAACTGTTTTTATTGGTTTTGGATTTGTAAGCTGCCCAGAGTCTACTGGGGTGGGCAGCTATAAAAAATTACAGGTAGTCTTCGAGTTACGATGGCAATTCTGGGCAGTCTTGGTTGCTGTCGTAACCCCAAGACATGCAGGTTGTCAAGCAGGAAGAGGTGGAAGTCCCAGGTAAGGAGCGAGGGGTGCCATGGGGGGAGGGGGGAGATACCAGGGGAGGGCCGGCGCAGGCTACACGTGAGTCACAGGAGGCCAGGGAAGGGCCTGGGAGAGCCAACAGAGGCTGCTCACGGGCAAGGGAGGCTGCGGGCAGGAAAAAAAGCAGAGGTGACTTACTGGAGCAACTTGCAACCTTCCCTGCTAGCTTCCCCATTGACTTTGCTTGTGGGAAACTGGCAGGGAAGGTCACAAATAGCGATTATGTGACCATGGCTCCCTACAATGTCATAATCGTGATCCAGGCGCCCGAGTGCCCAGATCATGATCACATGAGTGCAAGGGTGCTGCAATGGCCAAAACTTTGAGAACCAGTGGTATCTCCATTTTTTCAGCGCCACTGTAACTTTGAACGGTTGCTGAACAAACAGATGTAAGCTGCGGTCTACCTGTAATAATAATAATAGAAATATCATTGCTATTACTGCATCACAGTCCTATATTACTAATTACTTGTTTCTAGGGGGTTTATAATCAACATCCTCTCCCCAAATAAAACAATTAAAAATTACCAAATCAACTGAAAATAAGTAGAGTGACTTAAAAATTAAAGCATCTGTTTAAAAATGTGCTATAAGGCCTCCTTAGACACCATTGAAAATATTAGTGTCCTTATCCCAATAGAGTGTATGACTACAACTCATATACAGCTACAGAAAATAACCTGCCAGCATAATCATTACGTAGGCCAGCAATAGCTGCAGGTTAAACCAGCAATATCGGCAGATATCTGAGATGGCTTCAGTGAGCAAATGAGGATCACACAGAATCATAAACTCACAGAGTTGAAAGGGACTATTTCAGCCATCGAGTCCAATCCTCTGGATCCAAATTAAAGCATCCTATACAAATGGCTGTCAAGTGTCTGTGACATACTTTCAGGCATTTGAAGAGTGTTATATCCCTCCAGTAATCTTTTTGCAAGGTGAGACATAGCCATCTTCTTCAATCTGTCTTAATAGGGCTTAGTTCTTTCTCCCTTGATCAATTTCTGAATCATCTACCCTTATCTGAACCGATTCCAATATCTCTGATGCCCAGAATACAGCACTTGGCACGGGGTCTGACCAAAGCTGAATACATAGAAATTATTATTTACTATATTTTGGAAAGTATATTTCTAATGTTTCAGCCTAAAATTTCATTTGTCTTTTTTACATCTATATTAGAGTACTAGTTGATATTATATTTGCAATCAACTACGATTCCAAGATCTTTTTTACAAGTACTGTTACTAAGCCAGGTACCCACACTCCCCATCCTATGCCTATGCATTTTATTTCTGTTTTGTAACTAAAGAAATGTACAGTACTGAGCAAAAATTTTAGGCAGGTGTGAAAAAATGCTGTAAAGTAAGAATGCTTTCAAAAATATATATTGTAATTGTTTTGTTTATCAATTTACAAAATTCAAAGTGAGCGAACAGAAGAAAAATCTAAATCAAATCAATATTTGGTGTGACTACCCTTTGGCTTCAAACCAGCATCAATTCTTACACTTGCACACTTTGTACACTTGTGCAAAGTCAGGGATCTTGTAGGATTAGAGTCAGGTGTATGATTAACCAATTATACCAAGCAGGTACTAATTATCAGCAATTTCATATGTAGGTTGAAACACAGTCATTAACTGAAACAGAAACAGCTATATAGGAGGCTTAAAACTGGGCGAGGAACAGCCAAACTCTGCTACTAAGGTGAGGTTGTGGAAGAGAGTTTCATGTCACAGGTCATACACCATGGCAAGACTGAGCACAGCAACAAGACACAAGGTAGATATACTGCATCAGCAAGGTCTCCCCCAGGCAAAAATTTCAAAGCAGACTGGGGTTTCAAGATGTGCTGTTCAAGCTCTTTTGAAGAAGCACAGAGAAACAGACACTGTTGAGAACCACAGATGCAGTGGTTGGCCGAGGAAACTTAATGCGGCAGATGAAAGACACATCATGCTTACTTCCCTTCGACACTGAAGATGTCCAGCAGTGCCATCAGCACAGAACTGGCAGAAACTAGGGGACCCAGGTACACCCATCTACTGTCCAGAGAACTCTGGCTAGAAGTGGTCTTCATGGAAGAATTGCAGCCAAAAAGCTATACCTCTGATGCAGAAACAAGGCTAAGCAACTCAACTATGCATGAAAACATAAGAACTGGGGTCCAGAAAAATGGCAGCAGGTGCTCTGGACTGATGAGTCAAAATATTTAGCAGGAGGCAGTTTGTTTGCCGAAGGGCTGGAGAGCGGTACAATAATGAGTGTCTGCAGGCAACAGTGAAGCATGGTGGAGGTTTCTTGCAAGTTTGGGGCTGCATTTCTGCAAATGGAGTTGGAGATTTGGTCAGGATCAATGGTGTCCTCAATGCTGAGAAATACAGACAGATACTTATCCATCATGCCATACCATCAGGGAGGTGTGTGATTGGCCCCAAGTTTATTCTGCAGCAAGACAATGACCCCAAACATACAGCCAATGTCATTAAGAACTATCTTCAGCATAAAGAAGAACAAGGAGTCCTGGAAGTGATGGTTTTGCCCCCACAGAGCCCTGATCTCAGCATATTGAAGTCTGTCTGGGATTACATGAAGAGACAGAAGGATTTGAGGCAGCCTACATCCACAGGAGATCTGTGGTTAGTTCTCCAAGATGTTTGGAACAACCTACCTACCAAGATCCTTCAAAAACTGTGTGCAAGTGTACCTAGAAGAATTGATGCTGTTTTGAAGGCAAAGGGTGGTCACACCAAATATTGATTTGATTTGGATTTCTCTTCTGTTTGCTCACTTTGCATTTTCTAAATTGATAAACATAAACAATTACAATATATATTTTTGAAAGCATTCTTACTTTACAGCATTTTTTCACACCTGCCTAAAACTTTTGCACAGTACTGTACATACATGCATACATACATACATATATGAATGACACGCAATAGGAAATAACCTTAGTTGTCCCCAAAAAGTGACTTTTAAAGTAACAGAAGGTAAAAATTAAATAAATGGGAAGTAATGTTAACAGCATTTAATTCTTAAACTTTAATTTTGGGGGGGGGAGAGGGGTTGTCTAGACTCCAGTTTAGCATACAACCCCCAGTATGCCACTTAAAAACCAAAAGTTACCCTTGGTCAGAACAATCTTGGATATCCTTGATACAGAATACATAGTTAGTATTCCCTTCATTGATTAAGCTTACATAAGGAAACAAATTAAAATAGTATAAAAAGTTGCTTCCTTATATCATTATACAAATGCATTATCGTTTAGATAATTTCATACAATTTTACATAAATGAAATTATATAATTTTTATACTTCATTATACTACAGTATTGACTTGCTTTATTCTTGATTTTGTTTTTTGTTGTTGTAGATTGCAAGGAATCAATCTTGATTCTAGTGGTATATAAATTTAATAAGTACACAAATTGTGAGGGATGTACAGGTGGTCCTCAGGTTACGACCATTCGTTAACCAACCATTCAAACTTGAGATGGTGCTGAATAAGGGTGACTTACAATGGGTCCTCGGAGTTCTGGTCATCGCAGCATCCCCTCAGTCATGTGATCACGATTTCCAACATTCTCTATCAACTTCCCATGAGCAAAGTCAATGAGGAAGCTGGCAGGAAGTCAGAAACTGCAGTCACATGAAGTTCTCACTTAATGACCCGTGTAGTCCTTGCTTAATGACAGAAAGCAGGAATGCCAGAATTGCTGTTGCTAAGTGATGTAGTCATGTAATATTGTGCTTTGTGACCGCATCATTTAGCAATGGCATTTCTGGTCCCAATTGCCATCATAACCTGAGGATTACCTGTAAAAACAGGCAACTATCCAGGATAACAGAGTTGTTTTTGCCATGAAGTTAAAAAAGAAATACAACAGGAAGATATAAGACTTAACTATTTATATGTTCTGAGTTTAATTTTCATCATAAAAATGTATATGAAAAGATAGATATGGGGTGTCCTTTATAAACTAATTATGTCATACACAAAGGGTTTGGGATATCTGTTACTCAGCAAATGAAGAGAAAATTATGATAGATTCCACTATCAATACTTCTAGAAAGCAAATATATCTGTTACTGTATACTTAACTTTTGAAAGTAAAAATCAGGATGAAAGCCAGTATTTAAAAAAATAGCTTCCTTGAATAACTGGGCAATTTTTACTGTTAGGGTAAAGACGCTTTTCTTCTAAGAAAAGTAACATACTATGGCTTTATGTTAAGTCTCCTGAAATATAAAGAATTTATTAATTTGCAACTAAGTGCATGAGAAAGTTGTAGAGATATTTACTGAATTTATTGAATACATGTTTGAATAAAATAAGAACTACAGTAATACCTCGGTTCACGAACACTTCTGTTCACGAACAATTCGGTTCACGAACAGCACCGTTTGCAAAATTTTGCTTCCGTTTGTGAACTCGGGTGACGAACACGACCCGCGGCCATCTTCCGTGCTCTGACACATGGTCGTGGCTTCCTGTAGGCGAGGGGGACTCTCCCTCCCTCCCCACCCGCCTTCCTGTCCTCCATGCCAGAAGTCGCCTCAAGCAAGGTTAGTGTTCTCTCTCTTCATACTTTACTGTACTGTACTTTGTTTCATATTTTTGTGGTTTAAAAAAAAATACATAGGGTTCAGAACGGATTAACCTTATTTACATTGAACCTTATGGGAAAATTTGATTTGGTTGGCGACCAAAATCGGTTGGCGACCACATTCATAGGGGTCAGAACGGATTAACCTTATTTACATTGAACCTTATGGGGAAATTTGATTCGGTTCGCGACCAATTCGGTTCGTGACCAGAATCGTGGAACGAATTAAGTTTGTGAACCGAGGTACCACTGTACCTGCATCCTTATTTAGATGCACTTTCAAGTGTATGATTGCCATTCCCAATCAAACAGAATACCATATGCATATAAACCTGTTTATGGGTCTTCTAAAATGGATTGGTGCACATTATCACAAATTTCAACTGTGTTCATTCATGTTTATAGCTTCATTGGGAGCATTGCCTGTACTTTCTGCATTAAGAAATATTTCCACATTACTGGGAGTCAGATACTAATTTTTCACAAACATGTTATATAAATTATTTGAAAGCAGTCCAATCTGTAAATCATTTTTTATAAAAATCTTATTAGTTAAAAAAGGAACAGAATATTATCCCTATTTCATCATAAATTAATTAGACAAAGAGTGCATCTAATTTTTTTGTAGCAACTGTGATCCTGACTATGGTGTATTTTTTCATTTGAACAAAACATATTATCCTTTAAACAGGATAATTCATCTTTCAGGATTTAATGAGATTTTTGAAAAAAATACTGGGAGTAATTATTTCCAAAAGTAACATGATTAATCTCATCAGGCATTTATAAAGTAGATATTTGTATGTAAATGAATTTGCAGTGCCTTCTAGTAAATACCTGATTGGAAAGTAATCCAGTAAAAATAAATTTAACCAGGAATCAAAAATGTAATGCCTTTCCATTTTCTCTGTTCCTCTCACATGTCTGGAAGGAGAAATAAGACAGAATTCAGTTTTGAGGCTTTCTGGGATAGACCAATAATCCACCTAGGAGAGGTCACAGGGTGGCTAACCAGATACAAATATAGCCCTCCGTTCCTGGCATACCAGGAGGACAAGAAGCAGGAAGGAGATTCCAACCAAGATTGAAGGGGGAGAAAACAGACATAAAAAATAGTAGTCATTTGTGACAAATGTCCCCCCTTCCCTCAGAAATAACATCTAACCAGGTTTGATCTAGGGACTCTAGCTTTTAGCCTCTTATATCCAGGAGGCATGGGGGCAGTTGGGGAGAGGAGGAATTTGTATATTGCATTAGAAGGATGACTCACCAACCATAGCACAGCCCAACGAAACAGCTGACAGTCTCCTTTCAGATGCATTACAGGAACTGTCACCATTGCACAAAGCAGCTGGTGGTAGATTCTTGCTGAACGATGCAGCTCATGGTGTATCTGTTAGGCTATTCTGAAGCATTATGTTTAAAAAAAGCCTGACAGTATGGCAGGGTTGTGCCACAAAGTGGAATTCTCCCCACTAACCACCTCCCTGATGCTTGTCAGCTGTTAGATGGGCTATTTTTAAACATGGGTTCAATGTGGCAGTAGCTCTAAACTCATATTTAAAAATAAGCCCACCTAAGTTATATTACTGGGGGTGCACTGTGAGACAGGAACCTGCCTCACACTGCATCATGCAGCCTGTCCCCCCATTCCGTGTTAGCTGTTAGGCTGACCCCACTTTTAAAGCCAGGTTTCCAAGCTGGATTGGCTAGGTGACTAAGCAGGCACAAGGGGAGAGCCCCACTTGAAAAAAACTGATTCTTCCACGGTCCAAAGCAAAACGGCCCTGGAGGACAGGGACCAGTGTGGTTAGGTATGCTCATACCAGCCTAAAGTGGCTAGTAGGATGTGAGCTGATCCCAGCTCAATAGTCATCTGACCACATTGACTGAATGGTTGATGAAGCATGTCAAACTGTGTCTACAAATAAATATTAATAAATAAATATGTTGGGACAAGATGGAAAACACAATGTTAACATCACTATAGCAAAAGAAAAAGTAAGGCTGCCTCAGGCATGGGTTAAGGTTCTGATGAAGCCAATGATTCCAGAGTTAAACAGTATTTTCTATAAATAAATACTTCCTTTTATCAGTCCTGAATAACATGCATTTAGTTTTAATGGGTGAGTTCAACTTCTAACATTTTCCATATGATGAATACTTTTATATATATCCATCATGTCTCCTATTTCTTGCCTTTGCTCCAAGCTAAATAACTTGATGATGTAGGCTTTCTTCATACGGAATTCCAATCCCAAATCATTTTGATAACCTTTTCTTGGGTCTTTCATAACTTTTTTTTTTAAAGTTTGGTATCCAGAACTGTACAAAATACTTCCAGCATACTCTCATCTTGTTTTTATATAAGATTATTATATTGATAATTTATTTTCAGTTCCTTTTCAAATGATTCCCATAGAAGTTCCTTTTTTTATAGGAGCCACACACTAGGCTGACATTTTTATTGAGCAATCCACCATAGTTCCAAAATAACTTTCCTGATCAATCACTTCCAGCTTTTGATTATGCTTATGTGCCATCAAGTTGGTGTCAACTCTTAGCAACCATATAGAGAGATTTTCTCCATGATAATCTATTTGTAACCTGGCCTTTCAGGTCTCCTAATTGTGCACCCATTGCCACTGTAACTGAGTCCATCCACTTTGCTCCTGGTCATCCTCTTCTCTTTCCTTCACCTTTCCTAGCATTAGAGTCTTCTCCAGAAATTTTGGCCTTTACATAATGTGTTTGAAGTAGGATAATTTGAGCCTGGCAATTTGTGCCTCAAGTAAGAATTCTGGATTGATTTGTTTGATGATCCATTTGTTTGTTTTCTTGGCTGAGCACAGTATTCTCAGGTGTCTTCTCAGGAGTCTTCTCCAACACCAAAGTTCAAAAGCGTCAATACTTTTCCTATTCTGTTTCTTCAAAGTCCAACTTTCACTTCCATAGAGTGTCACAGGGAATATCACTGCTTGCATGATTCTGACTTTTATATGTACAGTATGTGTGTATGTGTGTGTATACACATATACACTCACACATACACATCACACCATCTGAATATCTTTTCCAAGGCTTTCATGACTGCTCTATCAAGTGCTAGTCTGTGGTATATTTCTTGACTGCTTGTTCCTTTACTGATGATCCTAACAGGCAGAAGCTATCTGCCACTTTGATATCTTCATTATGAATTCTAAGGCTGGTTGTTGTACCTGTTATCATTAGTTTGGTCTTCTTTATATTTAATTTTAGTTCCATTTTTTTTCACTGTGCTCCTTGAGTTTTATTACTAGACCTTGCAGAACCTTTGCATTTTCTGATACCAGAGTAGTGTCATCAGCATAGTGCAGGTTATTCATGTTTCTTCCTCCAATTTTAAAACCATGCTCATCTTCTAATCCATCCTCCCTTAATATACAGTATATTCACCATATAGGCTGAATAAATATAGTAAGGGGAGAGCATACAGCCTTTTCTCACTCCTTTCCCAACTTAGAGCCAGTCTGTTTTACCACGTTCTATCTATACTGTGGCTTCTTGGTCTATATATAGGTTTCTCATGAGGACAATGAGAGGTTCTGGGATTCCTATTTTTCTAAGCTCATTCCACACCTTCATATGATTGAGACAACTGAAGGCCTTTCTATAATCAATGAAACACATACTGACTTCTTTTTGGTATTCTCGCTTCTAGCTTAGAAACAATGCATGCATGAAGTTTGGAGTTTTTGCACCAGTATACATCACATTGCACTTCCCTACATTCAATTCAGTTTTAACATTTTAAATCCCATTCACCGAGTATGGGGAGATCCTTTTGGAATTCTCTGCAATTCCTTTTTTAAATTTTACTATCCTGGACAGTTTGGCAATCACCAATAAATCTGACCATCTCATTGCATTCAGATTCCTTTATGAACAAGTTAAAAAGTAACAACACAGATCCTTGGGAGCACTCATTTTGAACAAAAATCCAATGTGAAATTTTCTATTAATTCTCTTTGTTTCCTCTTCTCTGTTTCTAATACATCTGTCCTCTTATCCTTGGTTTTTGGCTCAAAAGCGCTTGATGAGAACTTATCACAAGCATGGAGCTTTGTCAGTATGAAAATGTATATCAGATAACTCCTGTTGGCACTCTCTAAAATTCTAGAATGTTAATGAGAAGAACTTACCCTTGTGTAGTGGGTTTATGTAATAGGGACTCTCACCCATCTTAACCTCTATTTCCCATTAGTTTTTTTCTGTTATGGAACTCTGTTTATCATTATTCTAAGGAGATTAAAATTTGCTTCAATCTCTAGAATTAGAGAATTAATTGCTGTATAGATAGCTATCTTTGAACTTCTGAATGTATTTTGCAAAAGGAAAGGTAACCAGTACCAACCTGGTTACAAATGAGTTAAGGTCAATATTTCCTTCATAAAATATAGATTGTATCAATGAAGAGCACTAACAATATTTGAAGAACTGACTGTGAAGATAACTAATAGGAAGTATTACACATCGATAAAATTACACTACATAAATCAAAACCTAAATTGTGTTGGCGGGGAAATTACTAGATTAGCATAACAAACTAGGGGGTTTTTTAGGTTAAATTTTCTCAAATCTTTATTACTATTAGTAGTAGCATCTCTTAGTTTAGCTTTTTTCATTTTGCAAAATGGTAGGAAAAACTGATTTCTTGAAGTTCGGTGTACACAACTGAATAATTTTCTGTAAAATCAAAAACTCCCAAATTACATTTTTCTAAAACATCCCACTACTTCTACTTGGACTGCTAAGACATAGATTTGGGGGGCTGGACATCATCTAGTCTAAGCCCTTGCTCATTGCAGGATCCATTAAAGCATCTCTCACAGGTGATCATTCAGCCTCTGTTTGAAGACCTCCAGCAAAGCAGAATTTACCACTTCAAGGGGAGCTTATTCTACTAGCTGACAGCTTACAATCAGGAAATTCCTCTTGATGTCTCATCTGAACCTACTTCCTTTTAATTTTCACCCACTGGTTTTAGTCCTGCCTTCTGGGGTAACAGAAAATAAACCCAAACTCTCTTTTTTTTTCCCATTAAATTTTATTTTATTCTTTAAACAAATATTTGTACAAAAAAAGATCAGAACCCAAACTCTCTTCTATGACCCATCAGATATTCTAGTTTGTCACTGTCTTTTTTGAATTATGATTCCTGGAATGGGGCACAGTATTCCCCATGGGGTCTGATCTATACACATTCATTTCATTTTTCCCATTCAGATGTAGAATTCTACATTATCCTTGTTAAATTCCATTGTAATTCATTTAAACTCATTTCTCAAGCCTGTCTAAACCCTTCTCAATCTTCTCTCCCTCTTTTACATATTAAATATCCACCCTCCTAGCTTTGTGTCATCTGCAAACTTAATAAGCATCTGTTCAATGACCTCATCCTAACATTAGTATAATCTAGCCCATATTTTTATCATTATATTAAGGGAATATCAGAAGTGACTCTGTTGAAAGCTTTGCTGAGGTCCAGGCACACTATGTCTATAGCATCTCTATGCTAGTAATTCTGTCAAAGAAGAAAATAATTAATCTGACATGATTTATATATAACAAACCCATGCTGGCTTCTGTTAATTGTAGCATGCCTATCCAAGTATTCACATATATACTGTTTAATAATCTGTTCAAGGATCTTGCCCAATAAACACATCAAATCAATAGACTTGTTATTTCAGGGTCCTCCTCCTTTATGAAGATGGGGATGACATTTGTTCTGTCCCAGTCCTCTTGGATCTCACCAGTTCTCCATGAATTCTCAAAGATTACTAATCAACCCTGTTTGCGCCTTCATACATCCTAAGATGTAATCCATCTGATCTGGGAGGCTTGAGTTCATTTAAATTAGTTAGTTCTCTTTTACTCTCCCCTTGACTATCCTGAGCTGCAATTCAACTCCCTCCAGTGTCAAAATGCTGACCAGCTAGGGTTTGCCTTTTCACCCATCATTTATTGCTACTTCACTGTTTTCTCCTTGCAATGGACCTAACACTTTTTGGCTTTTCTTTTATTTTCTGACATATCCAAAGTACCCTTTTTAAATGTCCTTGGTATTTCTCCCAAGCCTCAGCTCATTCTAGCTTTAATCTTTCTGATCCAGTTCCTACAGTTTTGGAAGCATAATCTTGTATTCTTCTTTGGTTATGTGCCGGTTCTTCTATTTTCTTTTCCTCTTTAGTATTTTAGAGAACTGTGTGTGTATCCATTTTGGCCCCTTTAGATTTCTTCCAGTTGTCTTTCTTGTAGAAATTGTTTACAATTGCATCTTCAGTATCTTGTTTCCTAGAATTGCCCATCCTTCCTGGATACTTTTCTCTTTCAGAATTTCAAATCATTGGATCTAACCTGGATACAGAAGGTCTAGAACAGCTGATGTTCTAATGCATTTCCTTTGAAGGTTTTTCAACTACTTTGTATCTCCGATTCTTTTTCTTAGAAGACTGACTGACCAGAATTTGGAAACTTTCTGAGTGGGTTTAGATGTTTCCACAATACGCTAACACCATCCTTGACTCAATTAACTGTGGTGCAAACTCAGCCCTATTATTTTACTTCTTTCTGTGGTGCAGATGTGAAATCTTACTTGTTGGTTTTTGTAGGGTTTTTTTTTTTTTTTTGAGTTTAGGTGGATTTTTGTTCAGATTTGTTTTCTATCCTATTTCAATCAATCCTGATTCAGTTTAAAATCATCTTTATTAAGTTTGCTATACTTCACACATTCTTTCCAGTTGTTGAGAGGTACAGCTCAGTTTGTGCCAGCAGTCCTTCACCTAGAAAATACAGGCAATGGTTTCCAAAATCAAATATATCATGCCAACACCTACAGTATTCCTTTATCTCTTTTTAATCCTCTGTCATGGACTGAGAAGATGAATTAAAACAGCAGATCTCAGGTTCTTGAGTTTGTTTTTCAAAGCTCATGGTGAGATGGGTATAAATGCTCTTAGCAGTCTCACATATTTGCATATGGTGAACAAAAAGGGATAACCATTGTGGATTTGATAAGATATTGCAGCTGTTCTGTCACATCCCTGATCCATGCTTCCTAGAGGCAACACACTGTACAAGCCTGCCATTGTGGCCAGCACACATTTACTTCTGTTCCTTGTCATAGGGAATCAGCAGCTATTATAACTCTTCTCTTTTTTCTCTTACAGAAAAGCATCTCTGCTTTCAAATCTCCAGACACCCATCTCCTGTTTGGCATGGTCTCTTGCCCCTCCCTTGAATACTCAGAGCTGTTCTTTCTAGGTAGGCCTGAAGGCTGAGTTTCACTGGCACCAAGTACCTTTAAATCTGTTGATCCTGGTTATCACTATCAGGGGAAACATAACTTTATTTCAAACCACTTATAAACTTTCAATCGAAGGGTCTGCCAATGTTTATATTGTAAGGTGCTTTATAAGAGAAAATACTCTGAAAGATGGGATAAAATTCCATTATATTAATAAGTACAGATGATGCATTATGTAAGCTGGAACCAAATAGAATGTAAACCACTGTGATGCAAGAGACCATGCCAAACAGGAGATGGGTGTCTGGAGATTTGAAAGCAGAGATGCTTTTCTGTAAGAGAATAAAGAGAAGAGTGAATGAACTGAATTTCTCCTCTAAGACATTTATATAACATGTTGCACAGAGCAATACTTTTATTAAGCCATCTCCAGGTGTATTAACTCACAAACCATAGATTACTGTAAAACACGAAAATAGACACCTCTATGTGTGGGCACAGGGGCAGCAATATACATGCAATACATACTAATGACTGAAGTTAAAATGCACTTGAGGAATAGAAAGTGAGCACTGTGACTGTCTGTCAACAATACTACAATTGATCATCATCAGCAAAGAGACCTACTTTTCTTTTCATGCCTGTCAGTGTTAGTCTAACAGGTATTTTAATGTACTGTCTTGTGGAAAATGCATATTTGAGCCAAATCTGTTCCTTCCCGTGCTTTCCATACAAATGCAAGCTGGAGCAAGGACATATTTCTTTCAACGCTAAATTCAAAATAAGCCATTATGGGTTCTTTTAAATCACAATGTATCACTCCCCTACTCTTGAAGCTGCCATCAAGTATATATTCTTGTACCTGATTGTCAGCTGCTGGGAAAAGCATTTCATGTCATTCCACTGACCTCTAATTCCACTGCATTGTAAATGACTCGCAATGCTACCTTTTAAAAAAAATATTATATATTGTAACTTTGCTTAACTGATTATTTCTTCTGTTCCAAAGTTTCTGACACTCTCAGAAGTATTATTTACAGAATACCTGCTAGTGTTGGTTTACTCCATCATGGAGTATTTCATGCTTATAAATCACTTTATACTCCAAACGAAACTTTTGGTGGATTCATACCAATAGTTAAATCTCATATTATATAGTTATTAAGCTCACTTAATAACATCAGCTGCCCCCTTATCACTTTTTAATAGATTTGTTCAAAACAAAATTCCATAGAAATTGATCAGAAAAGTTGACATGATAAATTTAAAGTTCACTGATTTTCAATGGATTACATTAAGGACATCAGAGCAATCAGCTATTGTTCTAATTATGCTTTTCTGGAAAAGGCAGATTTTGCCAAAGATACATGGGTGACCTATATTTTTATTACATCAAGATGATAATACCCCCTTTGCAGCATCCTACACACTCAAAGATGTAGATGAGAACAGAGCTAACCTTTCCCATCAACTTAGCCCTGGGAAGGAAAAGGAGGTAAGAAAGATACTCAAAATTACCCTGCCTTGATTCTTTTTTGATTCAGAAATTTATAGAAATAGCTGCTTTGAGCTCCTGAATAAAAGGTAGCATATAAATCTAATAGAGAACATAGATAAAGAACATATACACACAGGATTATAGTATTAGAGACAAGTTTACGACGTGAATAAAAGCAATTGTTGCTTTCTCATTTCTACTCCTTTCACTCAGCTAAGCTCTCCCCATTCCCTTTTTTAATGTTGAGGTATCACTTCCATAGCAAATGACTGAATCCCAGCATGTAATAAGAAATCCAGTCTTCTGTCCTGCTTCATTTCATTTTAACCCCACAAAAAGGTTATTCTCAGCCAAATATAAATAAACCATTAAAATATTTTTTTTCACATGAGATAGGCCTGGATGGGTGAATAAGATAGGGCCTTCTTGATGGTGATAGAATTCTTGTCTCTGCCCATTTATTTTTTTATTTACTCCAGTTCATATGCCACTCCAATTGTAACAACTTTGAGTAGCTAACCACAAACCTCTACAAAGTACAGAATAGATTAGAAAGAGTTTAAAATAGTAATACAATAACTAAGATATGCCAAGGCAAGCATGCTCGTCATTCATCCCCAAAGCCCCCCAGAACAGCCAGTTTTATGGTTATTCAGAAGCATAATAAGGAGGGAATGATTGCAAGATCCAGGTCATTTATCTGATTTCTTTCTTTTTAGCACCCAAATCAAATTAAAATTATTTTAAGACATGTTGGCACAAGATGCTTTTTGAATTAATACAATGGATTGTTAGTTTTAATATGCTATCTTTTCATCACTGGTGATTTAACATTGTTTTCACTTTTGATTATTATTTTTTCATGATTCCATGTTATTTTATGGACATATATCCATTAACAGTTGCCAATGTAATCTAAACATTAAACTAAATAAATATATCAATATCAGAAAGAACCTATTCTTTATCTTTGTGCAATAATTCACAGTAGCAAAAACATCCCTAAACCTTAGTGCAGACCATTAACTGCACTGCAGAAGCAGTGACCAACAACAACAACAACAATTTCCTATCTTCCTGTTTTACCTGGCAGTAAATTTTCCTCACAAAATAAAATAATGTGTAAGTTTCTCAAAGTGAACCTGGAACATAATACGCAAAGACTCAATTTTCAAGAGGGGTGGATTTCAGAAGTCAGTAGTGCTTCTTGTCACAGTCCCCAAAAATACCAGGAAAAGGATGAAGAGTGGATTTTATGCTGCTAAACTACCCAACTTTCTGGGTTATCAGTCAACTCAGTGTCACATCTCAACTGCTCTACTGGTCAATTACAGGGTCTTGAATGTACTGCCTACCACTTACTGAAGATGTCAAAGAGTATCTAGCAAGACGTCAGTAATGCAGTTCAGAACTGCAATATCTGTCTAGAGCAGTGTTTCTCAACCATGGCAACTTTAAGATTGGTAGACTTCAACTCCCAGAATTCCCATCCAGCATGCTAGGGATTCTAGGAGTTAAAGTCTACCCATCTTATAGTTGCTGAGGTTGAGAAACACTGGCCTAAGGTATTCTCTGTGTTCCATAGAGGAGTTTTTTCCCCCTAAAGGATTATGGGCAAAGAAATATTTTGATTGGTAACACTATTTTCTGCACAAGCTATGTCAGATATATTTGGACATGTGAAGCACCAAGCAGTTATATATACTTTCTTCAAACAATAGAAAAGAAATACAGTTATGACAGAACAGAACCTATATACTAACTGATGTTTATTTCCCTAGTTCATATCTTACATATTCACCTGCCAAATAAAGATTTTTTTCTTTAAATAATGTAACATTTTTCATCTAAAATCTATAAAGAAATCAATTTTTGAGTCCCTGAACATGAAGCAACAATTAGTATGCTTATTCAGTAATAACATGGTGATCACAAACATATGCTATCGGAATAAATCCAATTTCATTCTATGGGATTACTTCTGAGTAGACATTATAGGATTGGATTTCAGAAGATAAGACCAAGACCTTGCATCATGACTGGAAAAACACTGGGAATCAATAAAGAAGGCTCTGACATAAACATGTTTTTAAAAGGATATTTTTCTCCCAATGGACAGAAATCTTTTTTATGAAAGATTTCCTTCATGTTTTTCTTGCAAATTAAAGCTATGACAAAGCCTTCATTAGTGCAAAAAGAACAGTGTCCATGTTGAATAGAAATATGTACCTAAAAAAATAATTTATCTACCCATGATAAATTATGAGTATCAGCAATAACTACAGTAATCTTTTTTGTAAAACTTAGTCATGTAGGAAAAAGTGTCTGAGGCTTGAGCTATATCCAGCCACAATTCCTGCAATATTTCTAGAACCTGGGAGAGTGGGGTGGAGTGTAATAACATTTCCAAACACAAAGATTAATGTCTTTTTTGAAAAATAAGTCTACTTTTTTTCAAAATAATACAATGGGAAACATCCTTAGGAAGAACAAATAATTTTTGATAAAAGAAGGTTTCCATTAAATGAATTCTGAAAAGGTTAAGCTGCAAACATACTTGAAAAGTGTGGTCATCCTGTAACAATCTCAATAGAAGGGCAGAATAAATAATTACAGCAGCCTAGGGACAATTCTTCCTAAATTTTCTGATTACATTTTAAGTGTTCATTGTCATGGATATCATAAACTGATTAAATCATTTCATGTCTGACCCCTACTGACTATGCTAAGTGAAAAGAGAGAACTATTAATAACTACCCATTTTTGACAGCTGCCCAGGGGCAATGCAGCCTTTTGGAGCATTAAAATGACTCCCTAACTCACTCACTGAATGCTGAATATTGATTCAGATTATGAGTGTTGTCAAATACAGACTGCAGCTCTGAAGATCTGTAATGGCAGGTCATCAGCAATAGCATTAGCAAATGTCAGGTCTGGAATCGAAGGCATGCTGGATTCTTTAGGGATAAAATTTATTGATTTCATAAAATGTGAAAACAGATCAAGTTCTTGTGGTGATGGAAATGGTCATGGCAGAATGAGGCTAGCTTGATCAAAGTCTTGGAAGCGTTGACCAATGTAAATAAATATTAAAGGGTAGGAAGACAATTTATGAGGAAAGCTACTGTTGTGGGGATTCACAAACTACTGTTCCTTGCTTAAATGTCATACAGTGAAAACCAGTAGTCTAAGGCCATGTATCTCTCTTAAACACAAAATGCCATAATATCTGATCCTACAGCAATTTAAATTATTATCCTCCTCCTCCTCCTCCTTCTTTGCTATGCACCTAGCTAATGTTAACTATCAATATTTTTATTGCCAATATAATGTAAACAAACATTAGACAAAACAAAGAATGATGATTTATTATAACTTATCTAATGCTATTTCAAATGTAGGACCTCTTTGGATTTTGTTTTATCTGAACCTTCAAGAGGTGCTGCACATGAAATAGCACTAGTTAAGGTATAATACATAATTGTTCTTTAGAGTTTTGTGTCAGCCCTTCTGCTTACTTTCCCAGCACCTTCCTTTTCCTACTTTCACCTAGGCACCACACAGTATTAATGCCACTGGCAGCCTTTGTTTTCCAAAGCATAGGATTTTCACCCTTGCATTTCAATCAGATATACTGTGTATGGAATAGGACTAGTCTCAAGTTATATAGGGCTTTATAGGATCTAAAGACCAGGGTGTGACAGACAGCTAAACTCATGGTACAGGGATCTGTCAAAATTCACCTCTTTCCCTAGCTCTCGCTCACCCTTTAGGGAAAGCAATTGGTGGCTGTATTTTCTGGTGGCAGGGAAATCCACAAAATACTAACTTCTCCCACATCAAATGTATGAGGACAGCACCAGTTACAACCTGACATACTTTTGTCAGGTTGTGGAAGAAACAGTTGTCAGGTTGTGGAAAGTTGTCAGGTTGTGGAAGAAACAACTGGAAGAAAGCATATTAATATGGCCATGAGGTAGAGTCTTAAGACAACTAAAACACCATAATTAATTAATTAATTAATTAATTAAAATGTATTGGTCGCCCATCTCCAGTGGACTCTGGGTGGCATACAAAACTAGAGAAAACATAAAAACAGTTAAAAACATTAAGTCAAACAGCCCAGACTAAAATAATCTAATAGACAACAAAATCCATAAATAAAACAGGGGCCATTGAACAAATAATAAACAATAACCCCAGGCCTGGGATCAAAGCCAGGTTTTCAAAGCTTTCCAGAATCCTAGGAGAGAGGGTGCCATCCTTATTTCTGGGGGGATGCTGTTCCAGAGGTTGGGGGCTACAACAGATAAGGCACATTTAGTAGGTCCCACAAGATGGCAATGTTTAATGGAGGGGACCTGGAGCACACACACTCTGCTGGAACATACTGGGTGGGCAGAAACAGAGACAAGCAGTCTCTCAGATATCCAGGCCCTATGCTATACAGGGCTTTATAGGTAACAAGTAGCACCTTGAGTTGCACTCGGAAGCTGACTGGCAGCCAATGCAGCTTGCGTAGCAGTGGTGACACATGGGACACCAAGAAGCACCCATTAGTGCTCGCACTGCTGCATTTTGAACCAGCTGTAGCTTCCAGGTGGTCTTCAAGGGCAGCCCAATGTACAGCGCATTGCAGTAATCTAATTATGAAGTAACTAGGGCATGAGTGACTGTCTGAAGGGCCTCCCAATTGAGGAAAGGGCACAACTGGCACACAAGATGAACCTGTGCAAAGGCCCTCCTGGCCAGAGCTGCCATCTGCTCTTTGAGCAGTAGCTGCAAGTCCAGAAGGACCCCCAAGTTGCACACCAATCTTGACTGAGGAAGTGCAGCAAAGATGGTGACATTCCTGACCTAGGGGGTCTAAACAGCCACAGCCACAGCCACTTGGGCTGTTAGGATTGAGCCAAGGTCTGTTCTGCTCCATCCAGACCCAAATTGCCTTCAGAAACTGGGTCAATACATTGACAGCTTCACCTGTGCCACTCGGGGTGGAGATGTAAAGCTGGGTATCATCATACTGATGATACTGCACCCCAAACTAGTAGATGATCTCACCTAGTGGTTTCAACTAGATGTTAAACAGGAAGAGCAGATGATATAGTATGGTCTGTTTTCTAATTTCTGCATTATGTATTTATTTAAATGTATTTTAGGTTTGAAGCCCTCTGATTAGTTATCACTTGTGCATGAAATATCTCAAAATATACAAAAAAGGCAGTATTTGGTTACTTCATTGTTCAGTATGTGCATGGGCAGAAAACACAAATTAATTTCTAATTAAACTCAAAAATATTAAAGTTTATTGAAATGAAGATATGGTTTGTTATATATTCAGAAAACGTGAACCTATTGGAATGTGAGAGAATCCATTCTGAATTTCAGTGGCATCATCAATACAAATAAAACAGAAGAAATAAGTTTCTCCTTGGAGGACCCAGGTATAGGTTCTTCAGTTTCCAAGTACATTTACTATCTGGTGATTTCCAAGTAGTTTAAACTTGGTCTCAAAAACTACAGGCTAGATTATACTCTTTTTTGCATTTTTTTAAAATTATTTTTTACGTTTTTTAAAAAAAATATTATCCCATACCAATTACAGTGGTACCTCGGGTTACGAACGCCCCCCCTTACGAATTTTTCGCGATACGATCAGCTCCGGCCCCAAAAATTTACCTCACCGTGCGACCTCCGCCCCGCGCTACGAACCGGATCCGCGGCCATTTGCCCTGCTGCCACGTGGTCACGGCTTCCTGTGGGCGAGATTGCGGTAGCAAGGAGATGTTCGGTGAGGCTTCTGGTGTGTTTTGTGGCGTCTGGAAGGTTTTTGGTGTGCTTGTCAGCATGGCTCCAAAGAAAATGCAGAGCCGTATGTATTTACATTGAACCTTATGGGGAAATTTGCCTTGCGGCACGACCAAATTCGGAGGGCAGATTAGCCATATTTACACTGAACCTTATGGGGAAATTTGCCTCGCAACACGACCAAATTCGGAGGGCAGAACGGATTAACCATATTTACATTGAACCTTATGGGAAAATTTGCCTCGTGGTGCGACCAAATCGAGTTGCGATCAGAGTCACGGAACGGATTAAATTCGTAACGCGAGGTACCACTGTAGTTGAAGTCCTTAAACTTACATAATAATCTCCTTTGATAATCTCCTTTGACTGGTGTAACCTTGTCAATTAAACAGAATGTTCTCACTAACAATTTGGAAGATTAAAAACAATACTTAAAAACCCTGCAAATCATAAAAACTGTTTAGTTAAAAACATCTGTGAATAATTTAATTTAGTCTTTCTGAGTCAACTCAGAAGATATATAACTTTAAATCTGAAGGAGAGAAAAATAGGGAGTGGGATCATATTCACTATTGATACAGTATAGAATAGATATTACAGCCTGAAATTGTCTTTGTTTATTAACAAGCCCTTGTAATTAACTTGCTTTTAAATCACATGTATGATACTATTTTAATATCCCCTACCTTCCCTACCCTATCATTTCAAATCACATTAAGCTGACTCTTAGCAGGCCACCTGGTGAAATTCTATGACACTGACATGAGCTGTGCTAGTATGCAGGAATTACTGACAGTCCTCAGTGCTAAAATCCATTTCTCTAACTGATGACAGAAGTGAGGAAAATTAATTTTTGCTATTCATAAACACCTGTCAGGTTTAATGTAAATGTTTTGAAAAAGACTTCAGTACATATAATATATATGCAGCTCTGTTCTGCAATATTATATTTTTACCCATTCAATTTCTAGAGTACCAGTATTGCAATTTTCTCCTATACATATAAATAACGACACAATCTACATGAAACCTTTCAGTTGCCTGAAAAGTAGTTTGACACTTAAGATAATTTCTTTAATATAAATGTTGTGCTAAACAGTTAAAGCAAAAGTTGTTACTGAATTATAATGTTTAACGTAATAGAAAGCAAAAACCCAATATTTTAATCCATTCGTTAAATCCAAGTGACTAATTGTAGCTAATTCATTTAACTAAATATTAGTTAAATTTAACTTACCTCTAGTTCTTGCCCTGCCCTGTCCCTCCCTCCCCACATTTTCACTTGCAGTTTGTGGCATGCAGAACAACTGCATATTGTTGCTATGCACAGTTGAATAACAGATTGTCAAAACTGAAAAGGCAATAAAACGATGGTTATTACTAAAGGACCACATAAGGTGACCTTTGTAATTTTTTACTTTTATTTTTCAAGCTATGATCCTTCTGCTGCTGGATTCCAAACTACAGGTTTGCCCCAAAGGTTCAAGGGCAATCTGTCATGCTGGGGTTGAGGAGAGAGGCAGTTAAAAGGTGATATCAATTTTAAGGCAGCACCCTCACTGTTGTATATGATACTTATTTTCACTTTTAAGTGTGTGTTTGTATTTGAGTTCCAAAGAATTGCTTTCCCTTGCCAGATTGGATTTGTTTTACTTGCTTTTTTTCTTTGAATGGATAAATTCATTCAATTCATACATACAATTCTATTTTCAAAGAAGAAGAATTTTGAGACTGTAGTTGATAATAATCTTTATAAATTGGTTAACAGAAGCCTGTGTCATAAGGAATGCATAGTAATTAAAACAAAAAACTTCAGGACAGAGAATAACTGTAATAAATAGTAGTAGTAGTAGTAGTAGTAGTAGTAGTAGTAGTAGTAGTAATAGGGTCTACCAGGGCAATGAAATCAAAGCCTTGCCAGAAATAGCTCAGATAGCAGAGCCTTCTCCTCAGAAAGAACAAAGCCCTCTAACTAAAAAAGAAAAGGAATTGAAACAAAGAATAACTGAGCATCTAGAACAGCACAAAAAGAACAGAATAAAGTTGCCTGCATTGAAGCTTGTTACAAAGAAACAGCTAGCACAAGTATTAAAAGATGCCAATAGTGTAATATCAAATATAAGCACCAGCTCACTGCAAGAAAGAAACCAACTGATGTACAGTATGGCTGCAGTTATAACTGAATACCTTGGATCCAAAATCAACAAACAAGAAAAAAAGTCAAACAATGTACCACCAAAATGGAAGATCAGGCTGGAAAATAAGATCAGCATGCTAAGATCAGATGAAGCTGAAGAACAAAAAAACCAAAGAATACCTGATCAAAAAATAACACCTAGAAACAAGGAAGATCCAGGAAGCACTGGAAATAATAAAGCAGAAAGTAACAGCCATAGCCAAGAAGATCAGCAGATACGAAGCTCTAATTGCACACTATAGGCAGAATCTCCAATTTCAGTCGAATCAAAAATGTTTCTACCAATCCATAAATGGAAAGACTGCAATGAACCAGTCAACACCTGACAAAAAAGAAACAGTGCAGTTCTGGGGGCAGCTACAGGGCAACCCAAAGAAATACAATGAGAACATAGCTTGGATAAAGGAAGTAGATAAGAATAAATAAGAAGCTGAAATGAAAGAATTTGTAATAACAGCGGAAATGATGGAGAAAAGGGCAAGAAAGATAAAGAATTGGTCAGCACCAGGTGAAGATGAACTGCACAGTTTTTGGTTGAAACATCTGACTGCTGTGCACCCACTCATTGCCAAGCAATTTAACAACATACTGCAAAGAGGTGAAATTGAAGATTGGTTAACATCTGGCAAAACCCACCTGATAATGAAAGATCCAACAAAAGGGGCAGCACCAGGCCACTTCAGGCCAATTACCTGCTTGCCAACAACTTTCAGATTGCTAACTGGTGTTGTAGCTGATGCAGTCCAACAGCATCTAGTTGAAAACAAGCTCTTTCCATCTGAGCAGAAAGGAGATTGCCCAAACAGCAGAGGGACAAAAGATCAGTTCCTAATTGACAAGATGATGTTGGAAAACTGTAAGACAGTGGTTCCCAACCTTTTCTATGCCCCAAACCACTAGGAAATGTTTGATTAATATTTGTACCCCCTACAAAAGTAATATCACATTTGAAGATGAAGAAGTCTAATTTCTAATGCAGATGAACAAATTGAACTTTAAAAAATAAGCTTTTAACTTAGTGCATAAAATTATCACACCTCCTGAAATTCCATCTCATACCCCCTGGGGGTGTGGGCACCCCAGGTTGGGAACCCCTGCTGTAAGAGAAGGAAGACCAACTTGAATGTAGCTTGGATTGATTACAAGGAGGCATTCGACTGCCACATGATTGGATAATCAAGCACCTAGAAATAACAGTAGAAACATCAGAAGCTTTGTGCAAAGGTCAATGGCACAATGGAAGATACAGTTGCTGGTCAATGGTGATAGACTAGGAGAGATTAACATCAAGAGAGGAATCTTTCAAGGAGACTCACTATCACCACTACTGTTTGTCATTGCACTGATTCCTCTGTCAACAATACTGAACAAGTCAGGCCATGGCTATCAAAAACATCTGCCAGGCTATCCCACTTCTTTTACATGGACAATCTGAAGCTGTATGGAAAAGCATCACCTAAAATAGAATTGCTGCTCAACACTGTCCAAATATACAGCCAATATATTGCAATGGAGTTTGGACTGGACAAATATGCCACCCTTACCATCAATAGGGGAAAAATAGTGAAAACTGAAGGAATCAAGATACCCAATGAAAATAACATCAAGAGTCTGGATGAAGAAGATCACTACAAATACCTGGGCATCCTTCAAGCTGACAACATCAAGCACATTGATATCAAGAAGAAGGTTAGTAGTGAATACATCATGAGAGTGAAGAAGATCTTAAAGTCCAAACTCAGTAGAGGAAACACCATCAAGGCAATTAACACCTGGACAATTCCAGTCATTAGATACACAGCTAGAATAGTGAACAGGACTCAAGCTGAACTAGAAGCCCTGGATAGGAAGACCAGAAAAATAATGACAATGAATCATGCCCTTCATCCTTACAGTGACATTGACAGACTACTTACCAAGGAGCATTGGTGGGCATGGAATGTTGCAAGTACTCCAAACAGCTGAAGAAGAAAAAAGGGTATTAGAAGAATATCTGAAGGACAGTGAAGAAGATGCCCTGAGGCTAGTCCACCATGAAGGCTTACTGAATACTGAAGAGACCAAACTGGCCTACAAGAGAGATCAAATGAAGAATAAAAAAGAGACATGCAAGGCAAAGTATTACATGGACAGTACACAAAAAATTAGCAGGCAAAGCAGATAACAAGAAGACCTGGCAATGACTAAGAGCAGGAAAGCTGAAGAAAGAAACAAAGAGGCTAATTCTGGCTGCACAAGGCCAAGCCTTAAGAACTAATGCATACAAGCCCAGAATTGATAAGACAGCAACAGACAGCATATGCTGCCTAAGCAAAGAAGCCGAAGAAACAGTTGACCACCTAGTTAGCTGCTGCAAGATCACACAGACTGACTACAAACAACAACATGACAAAGTAGCAACAATGGTACATTGGAATATCTGCAAGAAATACCATTTGCCTGAAAGCAAGAACTGATGGGACCATAAAACAGATAAAGTAATAGAAAATGAAGAAGCTAAAATGCTCTGGGACTTTAGAGTTCAAACAGACAAGCACCTGCCACACAATACCCCAGACTTAACAATTGTTGATAAGAAAGACAAAAAAGTCTGGATAGTGCACATTGCAATACCTGGAGACAGCAGAAAAAAGAGAAAGAACTGGAGAAAATCACAAAATATAAAGACCAGCAAGTAGAAGTAGAACGACTATGGCAAAAGAAAGCAAAGATAGTACCAATAGTAATAGGCACATTGGGTGCAATCCCAAAGCATCTGAAGCACAACCTGAACACCATAAGCACTGACAGAATTGCCACCAGTCAATTGCAAAAGGCAGCTTTACTTGGAACAACTCACATCCTACGACGATACCTTTAACACCACCAAACAACATCTGCCTATCCCAGGTCCTTGGGACAGACTCAGTAAGTGGATAAAAATGCCAAATCCAGTCTTAACATCTGGCTGACTGTGCAACCAACAATAATTTTTTAAATGTATTAGCTGCCCGACTCCCAGCAACCCTAGGCAGTAAACAAACAAAAATAATGAGCCCTACACGTCAAGATCATGTATAAAAATCCAAACTAATTTAACATATGGCTACTGTATTGCATTTTTTGCATCGTAATCTATTTACAGCCTTGCAAAATATTACAGATCCAACTATGTCCTCTTAATGGTGACATTTTTCCACTCATATTAGTTACCAACATGCACACTTATTTGATATATTTCATCTGGATATGTCATAGCCAACTAAGATCCATCCATCAAATAAATATAGCCTAATCAGACAGTTAAGGACACTTGGTACTCCAAGAAGTTTAATGTATCATTTATTTTTGGCATCTTGTGGATTATTTTGAATGAATGCTTCCCACCTTCTGGAACATCCTGGGAGGGTCATGATATATACCTCCTCTCCTTATATACTGGGAAAGGTTTGATTTCACATTTTGGATTAACCTAGTTCTAACTAATCAATATTTATTTATATCTTGGAAACAATCAGATATATTTTAACTATTTCTTCAAGTTGCATAAAAACTATCAAGTACTCAGATTCATATTCAGGAATTACTGTAAAAATGCTACAAAGTAACGTATTTAAAAGAAAAAAAATTTGATCTTAGGTAAAACAAGTTGTGTTATATTATTAAGAAATTAAAGCAAATGCTTAATATGGTGAATGGGAGTGTGTGTATTAGGATAATAGAACATTTTGAGTGTCCCATGTGTTAGCAGAACAAAAGCCCATAACATTTTTAGTGGTCTATATTTTGTCCAAAATTTCCAGTGTTCTGGTTCTCTTATTTTTCACTGTAGGATCACAAACGTTTGTGAAATAGGCATTAGCCAACACACGAGCCACAGAGAAATTAGCCGGAGGGATGCTTTAAAAAATAAAATTCAGTTCCTATAGCAAGCAATGGAAGCAATAGCAAAGCATACTTTTCTACTCCATCCTTCCAGCATATCTGTCTCAGAAATGAATCCTATAAAACAGTAATGGAGTCACATCATCACAGCCCCTGGCCAGTATAAAAAGAGCAAAAATACACATCTCTACTTGAAAAGCTCAACAAATAAAGCAAAATAGTATTTGCACTTGAAATAAACTGAAAACTCAACAATATATTAGTATCAGCATGGCCTTGTGCATTGTGCCACTTGCCTTCAAATCCGAACAAAACTTTTTTTTGCATTTGCATCCTGAAAGCTCAGTTACCCAGCAGTATCTATAATGCATGTGCATAGCATTTTCATATGTCAACCTGCCTGGGAAAAAAACCCATAGAGAACATCAAAGCAATAACATTATGCAATAATGTATAAACTACAATTGTCCCATGGTTAAAGCAACAATCTTTTTCTTATGTCCATCATGGCTCTCAGTCTCAGAACATGCACTTGGTATTCTCTTGGCCTCTGGCTCCTAAAGTATACTCTTCAAAATTCCATATTAAATACAGGACTTATACAATCTGTTTATCTACCTTTCCTTCCTCATCTTTCAGAAACATAACAACCATCTGTAGGAAGAGAGGGCAGGGGGAGAAGGGAAATTAGAGGGATTCTTTTTTGTGAAAAACCCTCAAAAATGATTTTTCTGATCTGAAAATAAGAACTTTTCAACAAATCATTAAAATATTTTTTTAAAAGTTCACAATTGTTTATCTTTGTTGCTTAAACTTTGTTGTTGTTGTTTAGTCGTTAAGTCGTGTCCGACTCTTCGTGACCCCATGAACCATATTGCGCCAGGCCTTCCTGTCTTTCACTGCCTCCCTGAGTTTGCTCAATTTCATGCTCATTGCTTCAGTGATGCTATCTAGCCATCTCATCCTCTGCCGTCCTCTTCTCCTTTTGCCTTCCATCTTTCCCAGCATCAGGGTCTTTTCCAAAGAGTCCTCTCTTCGCATTAGGTGACCAAAGTATCTGAGCTTGAGCTTCATTATCAATCCTTCCAATGAGCAATCAGAGTTGATTTCCTTTAAGATTGACTGGTTTGACCTCCTAGCAGTCCAGGGGACTCTTAAGAGTCTTCTCCAGCACCACAGTTCAAAGGCATCAATTCTTCGGCGTTCAGCCTTCTTTATGGTCCAGCTCTCACAGCCATACATTACTACTGGAAAAACCATAGCTTTGACTATGCGGATCTTTGTCGGCAAGGTGACGTCTCTGCTTTTTAATATGCTATCTAGGTTTGCCATAGCTTAAACTTGCTTCCTAATAAATGGTTTAAAGAAAATTTGATTTATATAAGAAAAGACAAAAATTACATAGTACCCAATGATATATATTTTTTGGTTTGTCTAAATTTACTGCTAATATTTACTGATAGTAAAATATTTTAGTGCTTCTGAGAATCCTAATAAGATTATATGGCTGCAAGTTATTAAGAGCATACAGATAATGACCTCATGTAGCTTTAGTCTTCTGTAAATAAAGTTATTCACTTATATGAAAATTATGGTGCTACCTGCAAAGTTGACCACCTCACTGCTTTCCCAATCTCAATTTTTTTTGTGGGGGGGGACCATGGAGACTGTTGTTATTCTTTTTATATTTAGGGAATCCTAAAGTAACCTCACAATGGCCCAATTAATATTAATTAATAATTAATTAATTAATACTACCAGAGATGGGGTGAAAGTAAGAATGTATTCAAACCAAGAAACAATAAAATGTGATATAGTATCTGTGTGAAATACTATACTGAAGATATTTTTAGATGGTTTAAACAGAAGTTTAGGATAATCAGGCAACTAAATCCTCTTTCTACTCTTAAAATACATATATTAACTACCCTATTTGCTATTTGTACAGCAGAAGCTTTATTAGCTCTAATCAGCACAAAGTCACCATGGCTTAAAATGAGCTAAGATAATGGTTCCATACAGAGCACTGCAGTATAAATTACAGATAGAGGTTGAAATAAATGAGCTAAGAAAAGATATAATGGTGCAGATGAAAATATCGAACAACAAGGTAAAGGAAAAATTGTATTTTTCTTATCACAACTTGATAAGAAAATACTTCTAGCACAGCACAGATTAAACAAATGAAATACACTTTTTTAATGAGAAAAAATATCAAGGAAGATAAGGAGCCATCTTTCATCAACAATACAAAGGATCACTTATATAATGTCACTTACTCTGTAACACCAAATAGTGCACATAATGATACCAATACAACTCTCTCAAGGTCTATTTCAAAAGGCTGAAAGAATGTTATGGGCAGAAGTTTAATATTTTCAAAATTTTTGAAGTTATGACCATATATGCTGTTGTGGCCAAAACCAGGCTCACCTAAAGCAACCAAATCACTCTGAAGCCGGAGCATAATTTTATTAGCATGCAAACAATAAAACTGTGTACACACTGGGCTCCCAGCAAAGCACTGGCAGCTTCTTTGGCAGTCCTGAGCAAAGACAGAACCATAGCTTATATACCCTTGGCCTACTACAGGTAGTCCTCATTTAATGACTACAATTGGGACTGGAATCTCAATTGTTGAGTGAAGTGGTTGTTAAGCAAGATGCCCACGTGACTGCTTTGCTCAACAACCGCAATCTAGGCACTCCCAGTTGCGGTTCTTAAGCTATCTCCATTGTTAAGTGGACAGAGCAAAAGAGCTGCCTGCTAAAGGATTTCAGCTCTGCACGGAGCTGAAATCCTGCCAGCAGGCAGCCCTTTCACTCTCAAACATTCCTACAGCCCACCAAAGGGTTTCCCCTCTCCTCCATGAATGGAAGGAAAATCCTTCATGGGGCTGGAGGAATGGAGCTCAGATCTTCAGGATGTGAAGATCTTCACATGATCACAGGGTGCTTGGCAACCAGTTGTAAATGTGAGTTGGTTGCCAAGTGCCCAAAATGCAGCCACATGACCGCGGGGGGGGTGCATGACATTTTATGACAGCTGGAAGTGCTTTATGGGCCATAAAGCACCTTTCTGAGGCTGTCGTAACTTCAAGCCATCGTTAAACGAACAGTCCTTAAGCGAGGACTACCTGTACATTGCAAAAGCAAGACAAAGAAAAAGGCAGACACGGTATAAATTACAGCATGATGTTGGACTGTTTTTGATAAACCCATCTGGGTGACCTTATTATTATTTATCCTTCCTACTAGGTCAGCATGCTAGCTATACTATCTCTGATATATGGTCAGTGAATATAAACAATTTGATTTCCTGGGCCACAGGTTCCTGACTGATTCTTCTCCCTGTTGCCACTCAGGGTCAGTTAAGCTTGCTGTGAATGTTTTCTTACAATGGCGTTGTAAGCAGTTCATATGTATGGGAGGTCGGGGGTGGGGAATTGCATAGGTCTGATAGTGAATGCGCCTTACATGTATATGGGGGGGGGGTACCTTTTAGCACCACAGTACATATGTACACAGTCACTTTTAGCATAAGCAGCATCAGGCAAAGCACAGAAAAAGAGCTAGGAAATAGCAAAATAAAAACATGAGATAGGAAAATACAGCTGAATCTTTTTTACACTAACACAATTTGTTATATTTTAATACTTCACTATCTTTGCAAACTATCTTTGCTTTAACTATGTCCATATGCCATTTATACATTTGTTTTTTAAAGTTCTGGCTTCAAATTTTTGATAATTTCATTAACTTCATCCAACCATGACCTTCTCAGTCTTCCCATTCCTCTCCATCCATTCACATTTATTTCATATATCCATTCTGTCATTTGATCCTCCTACATTCTCTCTATATGACCAAACCACCACAATGTATTTCTTTCATAATGGTCACTCACTTGTAATCAAATCAAATTTATTCAGTGCTTATTAAGTCATTATTCTCCTGATCTCTTCTTATTTTACTACACATAGTTCTTAGGCCAATTTCTATTGCATTTAACTTGATTCTCCTGACTTACCCAATTCTCATTTCCAGATAACAAGGTAGACAGAAGCACACTCTTATTCACAGCCATTTTCACTTATTTTAACAGTCATTCCTTGCCATGTATCACATACACACACATTGACATCCCAAACCAACCCATGTGTAATGTCATGTTCCTTCTACATTTTAGTAAATACATTAAGTAATCAAAGAGACAGCATGCATCCTTGACTAATACATTCCAATTATTCTCTTGTTCTGTTACATATTCTACTTCCATCATAAATTGCTCTTATTATGCTCAGATGCCAACATTCAACTCTGTATTTATGAAACAAACATCCCATAATTGAAATACATAGATTTTACCATGTTTCTGCTACTTTCTTCTCATATTTATACATTGCTCAATGAATTGCTGTGGAGCAAAAATCCTGGCTACACCCCCCCTGCTAGTCACAAAGTAGCACCACATTTTCCAAATTTTGCTCACTGTCACCTCTCATACCCTTTAAATCAAAATTCTACCAAATACTTATCAGATACACTTACCAAACTAACCCCTTCATAGTTTTTTCATTCATTTGAGCTATCTTTTGTTTTGTATAAGAAAACAATAATGATATTCTTCTAACAGTCAGGCACAGATTCAGTTTTTACCCAAATTGCATAGCTATTCCATAAGGAAATCACATTCATATTTTAACATAACTCTATACCATCTACACCTGCAGTCTAATTATTTTTCAATATTCTCATTAACTACTTCCTATTCATTTTTTTCTTAGAAACTAGTATTTACAGCATTCATTTCAGTTCCACTCTTTGACATATTCCCATGCAATTCTCTAAACTCCTCCTAGCACTTCATTTCCTGAGTTTCAATCCAAATAATTACATCACTTTTATCCCATTCACTCTAATGGAGGTTGCTTGCTTAGCTATCTTCACCCACTTCCAAACAAATTTTTATTTCCATTTAGATAACTTTGCATGTTCTCTCTTTTAATCTTAACCATTCCCTGCTTTGGTTGATTACATTATTTACAACTGTATTTTTCTTGATATATGCATTTTTTTGCAACAATCATTATATGAATTTTTCTCAACCACAGCATCTTCCATGTGATCATTCCATGAAACATACTTTTTTATACTTCCCATTAGCATAACTCCAAATAGTTCTGCAGCAATCTGTAATATAATTCTTTTCATTCCATTCCAAGTAGCTTCCACATCCTGTGTCTATGCAATCACTTTCCAATAATTCATCTAACTGATCCTCTAATACCTTTTCACATGGAACTGCTTCCTGCAGTAATTCTTTTACTCTAATTTCTTTCATTTCTTTCCTATTCTTCCATGTTTGTTTTCCCAAACCTTTCCCATTCTTGACATTACCAAATTAATGGTCTGTCTCACATTCAGAGCTCCCCCCGCCCACTTTGTATCTTTCCCTACTATAATTCTATCAGTGTTTGATCATAAGCAATCAAATCACTTACAGTTTTAAATTCATTCCTTTTCCATGTATACACATAAACTTATTCTTCAACCGTGAATTTGAAAGCAGACATAGGTGAGCATCTGCTTAGAAAAAATATCTGGTTTTGAATACGTGGTTAAAACATAAGTCTCCACAACAACAACCTTATAAAGTGGATTGGGCTAAGAGAGAATAACTGGCCCAACGTCACCCATCCAGCTTTCATGCCTAGACTAGAACTCACAATCTCCTGGGCCTAGCATTTTAGCCACTATGTCAAATTGGTTCTTTTTAAAACGTAAACCTGTCCGTACAGTACTGACCATTCTTACTCACTCTTGGGTTCTGAATGGCCCACTCACTTTTTCTGTACTCTCTCATCTTGTTTCCATTCATCCATTCATTGCTACTCATTAATAACTGCCATAGTTGTTGACAACTGTAAGGATATGAGATGGAAGAACATCTTACTTTGTATCTGTTTCTAGAAGAAGTAAAATGACCTAGTTGTACTGAGTTATAAGCAATCCAGTCTGGCTGTTAAGTTCAGAATTCATTACCAACACTAGCTGCCACTCAACTTGAAATGTCTTTCTTGGTGATAACTCTGCCAAAGTCAGGATTGAAAGGGTATCACTTCTGTTTGAAAGCATACAGAGATCTTAAGGGTAACTTTTTTTGTTAGTATAATTCTAAATGAACTGTAAATCATCACAGCAAGTACAAATAATACTTGCCTAAGTCAACTGACTTAACCCTCTTGATATCAGCTTTAATGATGACTAAAAGCAGATGGACTGGCTAAGGAGAATACTGTCTGTGACAGTGAGTCCCCGTAAAAGAATTTCAGAACAACAAAATAGAACATTTTTTTGTATTCCTTCTCTCTGAGTAGTTGGATTATAGTCTCTGCACAAACTGTAACACCTTTAATATAAGAAATAAGTGAATATTTCCCCTACTGTTGGGAGATATAAATTCTAACTTCATACTGTGAAGACAGGAAACTACAGTCTTTATCACTTCTTTTGTTTGGAGGATGAGAAATATACTCCTGTCCAATTATAGCTATGCTAATATCCTACATTTCTCCAATATTTGAAATAGGCAATTCTCACTTCTGTCTTAGAGGAGGAAGGATTTAAAGCAGAAATCAATCTGGTGGTTCTATCAGTTCTGTATGCTTGAGAGCAGTCAAGATACAAAATATTAAGTTGTCAATTTTGAGAAGTGGAGGAAAATGGAGGGCAAAGGCAGGGAAGAAACTGGTTTTATCAAATTCCTAGCAGCTTATAAACTTGAAGTTTGTAGAGCTGTGTAGTATTTTATTTAAAAATCCCCTTGTTCACTACAGGAGGAGTTTGGTAGCACCTTTTCCAACTAACAAATTTTATTAAAAGGCATAAGCTCTCATGAGCTGTAGCTCATTTCATAAGATGCATAGAGTGGCTAAACTGATATAGGATTTAAAATGGGATGAGGCAGAGGGGAATGAGAAGACAGGTTGGTTACACAAATGCAGGTTACATGTGAGACAGATTACAAGTACCTTATCAATTAACCATTGTAATGTGCTTAAAACCTACTGCATTTGTTGAAACTTTCTGAGATTGCCCAAAACCTTTTGATGTGCGTTCAGCAATCTCTTGCTTAATGGTGCTATGAAAATCTTGTTTTTCCAAGATGGTCCCTTTGAGGTCTGCAACAGAGGGTCCCAGGAGGTTGAAATGCCCTGATATTACTTTGCCCTTGTTTTGAGTCCAGAAGTCAAATTTGTGTCTTTGCACAATAAATCTTCCATAATAAATCTTGAAAATGTGGTGAAGGTCTTACAGTTATGATTGATGACACCATCTTTTAGGTATGTACAAAATCCCACACTCTTTTAATGGAATTGTTAAAAGTTCTGCCAAATAGATAGTGATTCTGAAGTAGTAATTATATCATGATACCTGTCCATTTCCAAACTCTCAGATGTAAACCAACAGTTCTTTTAATTCCACTTCAATGTTAATGTTTCCTTGATTCTACTTAGAATACTATACATATTATATAGTATAGTATTATTATTACTCATGTATATGAGTCTTCTACAATCATTTACTTCAAGGGGAATGTCACTAGAGAAAGAAACTGCCCACAAACACTGGAATCTCTTTATTCCAAGAGATCAGTCCAATAAGTCCACATTGACTTTTCATAGCTCAGCATGTATTAGGCCTGTATAACACTGGAGAGCATAAATACAGCTTGCAAAATATTAAAACAGCTGTGCTCTTTCCTGGGATTGTGTGCCAATTGCAGGGGAAAGTTGTGATCCTGGGAAAGATGTAGGCACTTTATGAGTGTTACATTCATGCTCCCATGCAGTCCAAAGTTCCATTTGGAGATCAGATCCAAAATGCTGCACAGCCCTAGCATATGTATGTGCATATTTGTATAAAATTAATACACACATATTTCTTTTCCTTTTTAATTGTTGTATCTTTTCAATTGTGATCAGATATCACTTACATTCTATTTTTTTCAGGATATGAATATTAGCTGTGAAAACTTTTGTCTGTTACTAAATGGCATATTCTACTCTGTTCAAAATGACCAACTCCTGCTAATTATCTAAGAAATACTGCCTGGTATGCAAATAATTTCTGGACGATTTAACTAATCTCATCTGTCTTGAAAGACTCCAAGACGAGAAGAAAAATTAAATATGTTTAATGCGCTGAACTTCCTACAAGATATCTGAAAAAGAAGCTTGCTTTTTTACATTCTTTATAGCTGTGCTATACCATATAACAGCAAACAGCTTACTTGTAACTTTAACTATTCCAGTTATCATCTATGCATTTATTCAGATTACTTTTCAGCAATTGGTACTTTTTAGCAAACTATAGTGGCTCTCCTAGGCAATCTCCTGAATGAGATATTCTTCCAAGATGCCCTACACTTTCAGACTCAGAGTGCAAGCAGTTGATTGATACACTGAGCCTTGGAAAAGCCCCTGGGAAGTACATGAGAGTCTCCCGTTCTTCAAGATTCTTCTCTGAAATATGTGTGTCATTCCCTTCAGCTGAAAGCAAAGTTATACTTCTAATGTATAAGAAAGTTGATAGGCAAGTCCTCTCATATTATTACCCAATAAGCCTTCCAGATTTTACACTTGCCATTTTTTGAACAGCTGGAGGACTGGATGGATTGGTCTTAACACTTTAATCTGGAGCATGCAAGTGAACTTTTGCAAGAATCATAGCACAACTGTTGTATCATACTTATAGTAATTGATACAGAAATACCTTTACATGGCATTTACTGATTTCACATCAGCTTTCAACTCAGTTGAAAGGCTTAGGAAGATGGACCTTGATGGCTTTTGATGGAATTGCATTCTGATTACTTGGCTAGAGTGAAAGATATTAAACAAGCCTCTTTAATGGGCCCATTCCTGTTTGATTTTTACATTAATGCTATAGTACAAATTCTATTTTTAATAATTATAAAATCTCAATTTTAAAGTATGCTGACAAAATGATCCATTTATTTTTTGTGGAGATGAGTTAAGGAGATTGGTAACCAGATTGGTAGACTAGCAAGGCAGTACCAAAGATTAACTATAGAAAACTCAGGGGTGGGGGACAATGTCTGTCCTTCAGATATCTGGAAAGGCATTTCTGGAAGTGGCCTTAGGACTATTAGACACACTGTGAATGAAGTAGAGGATTTGAACTAGGATTTGAACTTTTTCCCTACAGAAGTCTCAAAGATCAAAGATGCTTCAGTGAAATTCTCTGAGCCTGGGAACAGACCTAGACATTTCCAAATACTGTAGAATAAGAACTGATGGATATTCCTTTTGTATCTTCTAAGTGAGTAGCAACTCCTCCTTGAGTCAAGAGGCAGTTAGAAAGAGGATCAAGGGCATCAAGGAAGTCCCACTTTAAATGTACTCATAGCTAAATTAGGGTTTAAAGTATACATATCCACTCTCCAAGATTTGTAACCTGACCCACTTTTCCTTGCAATAAACCTGACTAATGAGAATTCTTGGTTGTGAGCTCCTGCTAGGGGTTTGGAAGATGCCTGTGAGAAAGAACCACAGAGACACCCAAATTTCCTCTTCAGAAGAAAAATATTTTGCAAGGGTGGTAATAAGAGAGAAGAAATATGGTAGTAGTAGTAAAAATAAGCCATCATTGGGATTTAGTAGTATAAGCAACTGAAGGGAAGACTGTGCAACATCAGGTGCAGTAGCTAGTGATCTTGCAGACTTCCCCAAGTCTGAATCTTTAGAATGTTTAGTTTTGTTGCAGTTATGATTATTGTGCCTTTTTCCAGTACATTTGGTCTTTCTAGGGTCTGACCTCAAAGGCAAGAGCAGGCTGATTAGAGTCAGGAGGCCAGACCTGATGTAGATCTTAAAAGCCTCAACAAGGTGGTCTTCTTGGTGGGCCAACAGAGGTTGGCTAAGATCAGAATCTTTCTGAACTGGAGCTTTAAGGAAACTTGAGTTGCAGTAGGTTAGATACATTGTCATGACTCAGAAGCTCAAAGTCCAGATCACTGATTAACTTGAATCTTAGGCATGAAGTTCTGGCAGTGAGTGCATGAGCAAAGAAACAGCACTGCTAACTAGCCTAATTCAACCACTAATTCACATTTTAAAGTCTTCAATCAGAGACAGGATAGCCATCCCTTAGATACACTTGTGATTTCCTATCTTGAGCAGACAACTGCATTAGATAGTGTACAAAAGCCCTTGTGATAATATGATTCCATGAAAGCAGGGGAATATCTAAAACATTAAGCAATCAAAAATCAATTGATTGATTGGGGTGAAGCACAGGGGAATCCAAGAAATGTAATTTCTATCCCATATTAACGTTCTGCAGCTCCAGGCTGCCCTTCCCATTTATTTGTTGTTTTGAAGGCACATCAGTCTGTTTAAAAGGTGTGATAAAAATTATGTAAATATTCTATTACTTAGAAATAATCTCTCTTTCCCCTCTTCTGGAATAACAAAATTGTTACTCACTGTTTAAAAATGAAAATTAGAGAAAGCTCCAAGTTTGAGGGATCTTATGTACTCTGATAGATGTTTTCTTCTCATGCACCCTTGTGATTAGTCTAGCAACTGAGATGGGCTACCATTTTTATGGTAAGTGTTATGCTCTTGGTGGCAAACTACAAGTGAAAACAATTTTTCCTGGAGCTGTTGTTGTTGTTGCTGTTTTACTAATATTTATTGAAAAGATAGAAACTTCTTCAATTTCTCCTGCTGATTCTGCTGAAAGATCTTCTCTCACCATTCCTCAGCATCAAATGTTTAAATGAAGCATAAGTCTAGAGTGAAAAGAATAGGCTCTGTTTGACAACTGGCATGCTACTGTTCTTTCCTAGTAACTAAAACACTGAAAACAGGACATTAGTCAACCACAGATGCTACTACAGTTTCAAGTAAGATTGGTTTTCAGTGTAGCAGGCCATGTCTCCTTATTTGCTCAGTAGAAGGCATCTAAGTGATTATGATCAAAACTAGTCTAGCACAGAGAAAGGTCAGCAGGAATAACAACAACCAAAGGTAAAGAATCAAGGTAAAGCAACTATCAAAAGTTAAGAATTCTAGAAAAAATAGAATATACTGCACATAGAACACACATACATTTTGCTCATTAGCAATCATTTTGTCAATGCCCGTTAATCAGCAGTAATAGTGAAGAGATTGTTGTATTTTTTTAGAACATCCAAGAAATAATGCATTTGTCACCTTTGCTTCTTAAATCTTTAAAATTGGAACCAATTGGTATTTTTTTGAATTTTCTAGTCAACACAATACAAAGAACAGTAATATATGTATGTCACTAAAAGTTAACATTCTTATAACCTTCTGTTGTTGTGCACTACACCTCTTGTTCATGGTTGCTGACATCCATGAGTAAGCCCTAAGAGAGTTATTCTGAGTGAGGGTTTTTGTATGCCTCTCTGAAATGGAATATGAAGTGACAGAAAAATAACTCAAAATTGGTATAAAATGATTGGTATTTCCAAAGGCACAATGTGCACTTTAATGTAACACAGTTCTTTTTACTTGGCAGTGTTAAAACATATGTAGTTTGAGCTACATATGAAATGTTTGAAAAGCTGTTATTTTGTGCTTAACATGAAACCAAATGACTAAATAATTTAGGAATCTTGACTATTATTACCCAGATCTTCTAGGCTAAAAATGTTTAATTTTCCCTTATAATTCAAAGGTATTTAATATTGTTGCAATCTATAGAAATACTTCTCATAGTTCAAGTTATACTACTTTTAATTAAACTTTCATATAAGAGTACTTGAGAACTATTTTAATTAATTAATTATTTGTTTGTTCAGTTCACCAGTTAAACTCCCTGGGTTGCATTAACTCTTACTTTGCCTGAGCAAAAGTAATTCGAGTAGCTAGTACTAGCCCCCCTTATCTACTTAAGCCCCACCACCACCACTGAAAAGCTTTTACTGAAAGATGGTAACATAAGCAAACTGATATTAACTACAGTTGATGGGGTAGGAAGCAACAAATATTGTGTGGCTCAACTAGTACAAGTGGAAATGCTCTCTGAAAACACAAAGTCACCATTAAATACAATCTCCCTATTTTATGCATGAATAACCAACCCACATTCCTGCTCTGTTGCCATCATCGTTCACATTTAGGCCTTTAGTCATCCAATCAATGACCTGTAGTATATGCATTTGTACACAGGCATGGATTCAAACTAGTGCAAACATGACTTTAAAGACACCAGATTTCAGAATTCTTTGGGGATATATTCAGCAGTTTTGATGACTTCCCTGTTGATGATATCTTGAACTGAGGCACAGCAGAATGACTTTACACACAGATCTATTTACCTATTTCTCTACTTACCTACCTACCTACCTACCTAATCTATCTAATATTTCTATCTAGAAATCTTGAGATAGCAAACTAGTAGAGGCGAATATGTGTAGCTCAGGGTTGAACTGTAGAGTCCTTGGGGTTCTCTGAGCTTGGTTCTTTTCTTGCAAACGTTTCACTACCCAGCTAGGTAACATCTTCAGTGCTAGAATGGGATGGGGTTTGCTCTCTGTTTATATACTGTGGCATGCCCTGCCAGTGTTGGTGGGGGTTTTGTTCTGTTCCCCTGGTAGTTCCTTGATTAGGGTATTGTTTACTGCTTGATTGTGTGCCTGGTGGTAATCTCTGCTTATCTGGGTGATGACTGCTAGTGAGGAGATGTTCTGGTCTTTTGTCTTCTTTTCTATTGTCTCTTTTGAATAGTCTGTAGATGCTGTTTATCTCGATGTGTCTGTTGACTGCTGCCTTGTCTGAATACCAAGCTTCCAATAATTCCCTTGCATTTTTGGATTTAGCTTGGTCTAAATGCTGAGAGTTTCCCAGTTAAAACTATGGTTAAGTCTTAAGACAGAAGGGAAGACAACAGAAAAGGTAACATCAGAGATTACAAAGGTCATCTATTCTCTAGAGAAATAGTAAAAAGTTAGTTAAGAACTGTACTTAGTTTGTTTTCTGTATTTGTTGGATAATGCTTTAATGGCTTTGGTATTTATGTTATCTGTACATCCTCAGTAAATTGATCTTCTGTGCAACAAGATCACTTTATATAATAGATGCCTACTTTAAGTAGGAGCAGACCAGCATCATCCTGTGGATTGTCAGAATTTTCCTGTATATTTTTCTATGGAAGGTTCTTTTAAGATGCTAACTGTAATTTTAAATGCTCTATATCTTTAGCTCTCCATCAAGAAATGCTTTGCATGTTACCTATTTTAAATAGGAATTTTTACCTTTTCTTTTCTCCTTTTTAAAATAAAGTTTATTTTGTTTATAGCTTGTGAAATTGATCCATCTTCCAAAAGGGGGGGGGGGGGGCTTGTAGAAGCCTGAGAGAACTCAGTTTTCATCTTTCTGAGCTGAAATGTATGCAGATAGTATCATATCATATCATATATGTTTATTGCTAATTTACCTTAATTGTCTGAATTCTTTCCAATAAATTATTTTCACAGAGTACAGAAATTTATTTTTCTATGTGTACAGCATTTTTCACTCAAACTTAACAGTTAATAGGTGGGGTCTTCTCAGACGTGCTGTATTATGTAAGTTTTCTGAACATATAGATTGGCTGTAACCTTTTAATATGAAGAGAAATGGTAATCATTTTATAAAATGATTGTAGAACTTTCCAATGGCAATCAGCAGCAATAAGTTTAACCTACACACACACACACATATAGTGTGTGTGTGTGTGTGTGTGTGTGTGTGCATGTTAATATGTTGACTTGCAAGAAATCACATTATTTTTTAATCAAAGATCACAGATGTAGCAAATACTGAGGCCTGCAGAATAAAAGGCTGAAGGTCCCAAACCATCTTTCTCAGAGGTTTTCTGAATCTTCACATCTTGGTATGACTTCCTAATTTTGGGTAGCGGCTTAGTAATTCCTGCTACCACCACTTATTTTCCAGAGGGTGTCATACCTGGTATTCACTTCCTAACCCAAATGTGCAAGACAGATAGGGTTTGCACAGCTACACTGCCTTTTTGGAGATTCAAAAATCAAAATACAAAAATTGAAATTTCAGTAGTGCCATTACATGGCCTGTAGCACAGAGGAATAGTCACTAGGGTTCTAGTCATAATCACTTGAGGATTCAGCTCTTCCACCAACTCCCTTAAAAAATAATTCAACCTCACACATGATAAAATAAAAAAATATTAATGAACAATAAAATGTAACCCCATCCTCCTTTTGACTTTAAATGCTGATTTTCAGTGTGAAAGGAGATTATTACAAAGCTGCCAAGCTCATGGTTACAGAACAACTTGTATATTTAAAAAAAGGAAATCCAAAAGAAAATGCAATGCTCCAGACAGACCATAAGATGGTACTGGTCTGCTACAAATGAAGAATCATCTTCCCAAAAATATTACAGTGTAGGGAGGCCAGGGAAGCAGAGAACTGCACCGCACAAGCGAAAGGAGGGCGGGAGAAGCAGAGCATCATGCCATATGACCAAAGGGAGGCTGGGAGGACTTACCAGAGCAACCTGTGACCTTCCCTGCCAGCTTCCCCATTGACTTTGCTTGTGGGAACCCAGCAGGAAAGGTTGCAAATGGCGATCACGTGACTGCAAGGCGCTGCAACTATTATAAGTGAGAGCTGGTTGCCAAGCACCCAAATCATGATCACATGACTGGGTGTGGTGCGACAGCCAGAACTTTGAGGACTGGTTGTGAATTACCACTTGTTCAGCACCATTGCAGCTTTGAATAGTCGTTGAACAAGTGGTTGGTAAGCAAGGACTACCTGTATAATCCTTGCATTGTTTGAGTGATTTTTATACTATAAAGTACTCTGTCTACAAGTTCTTTGATCACTCAAAAGTTACTTGCTCCAGCTTTGGGATTACAGAATCTTGCATAGATGTGAATGTTCTACTTAACTCCAAATAGTTGACAAATGTTTCCCGGCTGTGAATTGGCATTATAAACATGTGAAACTGGCCCAACTAGTCCAGAAGTTATTGAATCTCTTCCAAGTTCTCCTACAGATATTAGGATCTGTGTCTCCAGTAAGCATACTAACCTTAGGAATCAATAGGATGTGGTCAGCAACATAGGTCATGATTCCAAGAGGCAATCTGTCTCTTTCATGCCCTCCTCAATTCAAACACAAACTGTCCAGAGATATACATGCTGCTTTCTTGATGGGGTAAGGAGAAAATTCAGGGGAAACTGCTAGGCTGTATCTTATTGTCCTCATGTTCTAAAAAGACTGTGTATTCAAGTTAATGTCAATTTGTACAGGAGAAAAGTAAGCAATAAGCAGCTAACTCAAAACAAGAAAAGCCTTCAAGCAATCTTCATTCTTTATACCCTCACTTCATAAAATGCTTCTCCTGTGTTTCTGCTCTTCAGTAACATAATGTGTTGGTCTTTGGGGTTGTGGTCCCCTTCCTTTGATCTGATTCTCATTCATGCAGCACATTCAATACCCACAGCAGCATAACACAATTCCCTGTAACGGTTATTTTTTATTTAGTCACATTTATGAAGGATGGTAACAAATATGCCTTTGCTAGTTTTAAAGCTCCTGAATTCCTCTGTGAGAATACAGAATCAAGAGCTGGAATTAGTGCCAGCTTCAAACTGCCACTGTTTTTTTTTCCCCTCCTCCTGATAATTTTAGTGAGACAGAGGAGAAAAACACAGCATCAAGAGAAAAAGGAAGAACAAATGTCTCCCCCTGCCCACTTGTATTTCAGCAGGCTCTAAAAGCTGCAGTAGCTTCACAACATATTTCCCATTTGGGCTAGTTTACAATTGCTGTATAATTAAGCTTCTGCCATAAATTAGGCACAGACTTTAATTTTCTTGGTAAATAAAATATACTTTCTTTCTTACATACTTAAGTTTCCATTTATATGGTTCTGTAATAACTTTTAAAAATCTGTTTCATAAAAAAAAATTCTTTGCATATTTGTTTCGAATTTCTCCTATTTCTCTTTTCTATAATACATTTTTGGAGCAGCCTGCTGCCCTGTAAGATAGAAGTTAGAGTTTTGAGTTAGAAGCTGAGAAATGGAGGATTCTCCCTAAGGTGATATTGTAGGTAAGCAGAGACCTAACAGGAAATCATGGTTTCCAGTCAGGTAAATAGGTTTGTGTTTCTCCCCCTTTCCCGTGTCTTTGCTTGCTACAAACCAGAGTTTTCATAATTTCTCAATTTAAGGGACCATGTTTGTTACAAGTAAAAATCAACCTTCTCCTCATGATCGCCAGTCATGGCTATTCAAAGAAAAGGCCTACTTTGTCGTCAGCGAGTGTGCTTTACTTAAAAGCAGAAGCTGAAGCTTCCAATCTCCTTGTGGCCTCAAAAGAGAGGAGGAGGGGACACAAAGGCAAGTGAGCAATCCTGAACTCTGCTCACATGTCAGGAAACCATGGTTTCCAATTAGATCTAAACTGACTCACTGAGCTTTTCACTAAGCTATCCACCAAGGAAAAGATTCATAGCTCATTCCCTAACATCCACTCACAATAACTTTATTAGGAGGGACTATTTGGACATGATTAGCTCAATAATACAGTCTATTTTCTTTATACTAAACTAACTATACGTTGCTCTTTAACCTCAGTTTGTAAATTAGGTTATCCATTGTCCTGATCATCCCAATACTGTATTACATTCATAATGTCCAATTAATTTTTTTCACTACTTATATTTAACTAGAATTATTTAAAAAATACTACACCATTTTGCAAGTAAGCTCTCTAACCTATAAGTGGAGTTTGCCTGTCAGAATAGCAGAGGCACAGTGTTGTGATGCCTGTCCTCTGGAACATCATCCACCCCCCCCCACCAAGATTCATATGGCTTCCGCCCTTCAATTGTTCTATGAATCTTTGAAAACCTGGCTTTGCTCCTAAGCCAGGCATGCTTCCAGGGTCCTGATAGTTGGCATTATTTAATTGGTGGAACTCAGAGTTCACCAACCCTGCCAACAATCCATAAAAACAAATAAAGCAATACAATCAAGTAAAATAATTAATAAATTAGTTTCAAAACACATAATTCCAAACACACAATACTAAAAAAGTGAACGCTATCAGACAGTTATTCAAAAGACAAAAGGCATGGTCAGGATGTGGGTCACTAAATTCCAAACGCAAGAACAAAAAGCCAGGTCTTCAGCTGGAGACTTCACCTGGAGCCATCAGGCAGATAATTCTAAAACCAGGATGGCACAACAGAGGACAACTTCCATATAATTCTTGTGTTAATAATCATGCCTAAAGATTAGATTCCTCCAGCTAGATGAATTATTCTTGAAAGAATAGGAAAGTATTCTAAGCCAGAGCAGAAGAAGAGAGACATTTTGTTTTAATTCAATGGAAGAGAAAATATCTGTGTAACTCCTAGATGGTCTATACAGTATGGTCTAAACCAGAGACTCTTTCCAAGAACAAGTTATATTTTTATTCAGTGGACCCAAGTTCAGCTCCAAATATGTTTCGGAACTTAGTATCACTGGTGTACTTATGCCCATATGGTTTTTCAAGGATTCAGCAGAGCTCTTTGTAGCAGTGGCCACTCTGCTGGCTGTTTCCCAAAGAAGAAAGCATTTGTGCAGTCCTTTTGTTGCAGTTATGATTGGTGACTAGCTGAAACAAATCTTTGTTTATTAACTGTAGTACAAAACATCATAATGAGAGATCAAAATAACAGGGAAAAAGATAGGCTGAAAAGGGTTATTCATGGAATAACATAGCATGTCTGATGAGATTGCTCTCAGATTAAATCATTCTGATAAAATTGTTAAATTTACTTTCTAATTACTTCCCAAAGGGCTTGATTCAGAAAATTCTTAAATAAGGAGTTTGCTTAAAAAAAATAACAAGAACAAGCTTACATAAAGCAATACAACAAAAAGATACCAGAAGTGGAATGCTGGCTAGAATTTGTTATAGCTACTTTTATGTATTTATTGTTTTTAATTAAGAGCTGTACAAGGCCCAGAGTCACTTTTATGTGAATGGGCAGCTATATAAATATGATTGATAAATAAATAAATAAATAAATAAATAAATAAAGGTACAATTGTTTTATAGATTAATTTGTGGATTATGTTGAGATACAGAATTAGCAATATAGACATTCATTTTGTATATTTATAAGATTTTACAATAAGATTCATGCAATCAGCATATTTTATAACTAGGTGCAACTGAATTTGCCAAAATATATTTCACAAAAGGTGAGCAGCTCTGCCAGACACTGCACAGAACCAATGCTGGACAAAAGAAAGCATCCTTTCCTTTTATTACTAAACACAATTAACAGGGCACTATTTTATATTTTTACTCAGTATTATTGTGAACCTTTTGCTTTCTATATTCTCATAATCGTCATTCAGTAACCTACACTCCCTTGATTATTAAGAGGACACTCATTATTCAGTGTTAATGTTATTATCTTGGCATCAAAATCTAAAAAGCAAAAAATGTTATGAAAACCAGTTGCATCCATGAGTCAAAGTAATATTGGCCTTTTGAGAAGGTTAGTTTTTCCTTGGCAAATACAAATTATTGCCACAGTTCCCATGGCAGCCACTATCAAGAGAGTGTAAATTAGTGGGAACACAGGACAGGACTTTTCCGGTGACAATAAGTTAACTATGGCATCCTTTTCTTGAGGATGTTAAAATAGCTCTTTCTTTAGCTAATTTCAATACAGGCTATTAATGCCTTTTATTCTGCATAGCTTTTGAAAGTATTCAAATGTATTATCTCTATTTCTTTCTTTTTTTAAAAAAAAAAAGATGTCTTTGCACTTGGCAGTCCATATTCAAACCTGTTAAATAAGAATTGGCAGCCAACATTTAGCTTTCTTAGTGGTAATGTTATGACAGCATACCAACATTTGTTATTTTGGGCTGCTTTCACGTGAACCAACACAAATTCCTGTAGATGTCATTATGTACTCTGGTGCCTCCTCATTTTATTTATACATCAGGATAATTATGTTCAATAAAATTAAGAATGGATAACTCAAGAGTCTGCCTTTATATTTCCTTTAAAATAAAGATTATCATCCAGCTACAACAAAGGTAGCCTAAGAAGTGATAAGTATCTTATCTCTGAGAATATTCACATGAATTCATTTTACAACTGTAAATTACAGTTAAAATTTGTAGACTATATATCCTAAAGAACCCAGGAGTATGGGTGATGGGAAGAGCTGAAGGGGAAAGGAACTTTAAGAAAGATTCACTGAAATGCACAGGCAGCACTTATTCCTGTATGAAAAAGTTCTATATTGATTGTTCTAACTGATTACTGACTCATTGGATTTGGGGTGGCCTAGATGAATTAGTTGTGTCAGTATGTCTTCCACTTTCTCATTCATCACTTGTACAAGAATTGCTGAGGATGGTATCATATAAGCATTTGTTAATAGAGATGCCTGCAAATAATGTATATCAGCAATTAAGCAAGAATATGTATTGTGACAATACAGGTACAGAGATAACTGAATGTTGCCATGGGCACCAATATTCCCCCTGATATCTTCCTTACTGACCACCAGGCTCTCTTTCTTTCCTCATATTTTTTTTAAACTAAAAACAGAAAACAGGTAGCTACAGAAAACCAAACTGAAGCATCATATTTATTTATATTTATTACAGGAATTGCCTTTGGATCTCATAAATGTCCCATTCAGATGGCAGAGAGCATCTTGGGGACTATTTTAGCTTTTGATAAATGAAAACTTTATGACTTACCATACCACTGTGGCAATCATTTGTGAATAAGCTAGTCTCCCATAGCAACCATGTTGTGAGTATAACCATGAACATTCAGAATGTGTCCCTAACCAAAAATAAGTTACCAGAACTGGGCTGCATGGATACAGAAGACTTTAGCTCTTTGCAGCATCCAGCAGCTGACCAGATTTTTGCAGTATCAGATTCAGTAGCCCTAGCTAAAGATGCCTCTCTGCTTTTCTGCTTCCACGTGTCCTCTGAGACTTTACTAGAAATATATAGACCTACATTTTTAATATACTGCACTTATTCACAGGGTACATTTTTGTAATTTGTAGTGACACTATTATTGCCTACTTTTGCCCTAATTCAGTATCTGTGGTTTCTGCTCATATGTCCAGAAAACTGCAAACGTAGCCACATACCACCTCTCTCCTCCCACCCTCACCAGTTATTACTCTGAAATGTATTGTTCAATTTGATTCAGAATCTTGTTTCAGGATGTAAAATAGCAACTGGCCCTATTTCTCATTTGCTCCTTAATACTTTTCATTTAGCACTATATTGTGTCAACTCTTTTCTAGAGATTTCCTGAGTACACAGATGAACCACCATTTGGATGGAATGGCTATTTTTGCATATGTTGATATACATGTAAAGGTGCTATACCCAGACACCAGTAGATTTTTTGTTTTGCCTTCTGAATGCATGTTGTAAACAAGATGACTTTCTCATGAAACATATGCTTTTCTATCATATTTCAGTAACATTATTTTAATTTCCCAAAATTTCCCAGAGTATAAATAAGATAATCCACATCTTGTAAGTATCACTTTAAGAATTATTTTATGATTAGGACTGAATCTAGATTTAGATATATTAATATAAGTATTGATTCAACTGACTTTAGTTAAACATAGCAAACTTATTCTATTAAGTTTAATGGATCTAAATACAATATTATTGTCAGGATATAATCATTTTTGTTAACAAAAGCAGCTTCTGTGTACAAATCTTATAAATATGGCAGTTTTCCACATTGACTTCTATTAAGCAAGACAGTTATCTTCCTCTTCTTAAAGATAAGGAAAACATAACATAATAATTGAAGTTTGAGTCTCCTTTGCAAGAAAATGTGGTATCTTTTTTTAAGCAAGATGATATGAAAGAAGAGAGCATTGATCAGCATTTCATATAAAAGAGTGGCCTCTAGATCCAAGCTACGTTTTCAAAATGCAGTCAGAGAGTGCTCTATAAATGACAACTCAAGGTCTTGACTAAAACTTGTTCAATATTTTGCAACACAGGTAGCTGCATTCAGAACTAACTATAGACTATCTATATTACTTAGAGACACGTACTTCATAATGTGACACCATAAAATTATTGTTCCTTTGAAACATGGTTGAGGACAAGATTGAAAGTATAAATAGAGCTTAAAAGAAAGTTAAGCTACTTAAATCTTAAAAGGAAAACTAGAAAACCTAATGTTATTTTCTCAGGTATCATATTTCAAAGAAGAACACTTTACGGAATAAAGATCCCATTACATTAACTCATGACAGTTTTATTCTCATACCCACAAATCATTTCATTGTTATGTTCTTAAATTGTAGGAACTGCTGCCACCTATAGGATTTGAACAACACTGGCTATCATTTTACTCAGCAGTTCCCTCTACTGGGGACACAAGTATGCTGAATGTGCAGGCACTTTTCTTAACAGCAGGTGTCCCCACATTTGCTGCCAATTTTCGTCAAATACATTAGTTTAAAAGCTTTTTCGTGTCTTGTAAAACAAATTTCAACTTCTGCTCAAAGATAAATAGGAAGGCTGGCCTAGGAAAAAACATACCAGGCCTTGAACTCTGCTAATCCAGTTCAATAAATGCAATGTTGCAGAACAGTGAAGACTTCCCCATTTGCTGGTACAGTACAGTTTCATCTCCTAACAGTGTTATTTGGAAAATTTTGTGACTAGAAATTATATTCTTCCATGGAGACATAACTGAAAGGAAAACAGGGAGCTATATAATAACACAACTTATTAAGCTAAAAAATAATAACTTGTAATAGTTTCAATTTCAAATAGCTATTTAAACTCAATTAAATATTATATAGCCTTCATTTTACAAATGAATTTGTAATTTACAAATTACCAAATGTTGGGAGATGCTGACTGAAATTCCTAACACAAGTACTTGGAAGTAAAATTCCCCATTTCTTGATCAGAGAAAAGACAATATCTACATACATTTATTGCTGACTGAAAACCCCTTACAGACATTTTTGTGTAAAACAGAAAAAAATGAACTTATGATTTATAGTTTTGATGATTAGACAGGATAGTTAAAGAAAGAAGAGTGTTATGTTCTAACCATAGAATAATAAGTAAATTTATAATTGTATTTATAACTGCTGTAAAGAAGATCAGAAGCTACTTCTTTATCTTTTTTTTCTTTTCTATTTTTCTTCTTTTTTTCCCTTTCTTGCACTTTTAGCTTACACTTTGATTTCCTTTTCTTTCTCTTATTTTATATTAGTTTGTATTAGTTTTTATCTTCCTTTTAAAAAATCTCTCTCTCTCTCTCTCTCTCTCTCTCTCTATATATATATATATATATATATATGAAATGAAATGAAATGAAATGAAATGAAATGATTGGCTATGTTAATTGTTTCCTTCCACAAATTTTCCAGATCAGGGCACCAGGAACAAAAAGTGCAAATATGTTTTATCATTCTTTTCTGGGGTTAGATATAAGCTTTATGTGAATTCTTAGTGAAGGAAATAAACAAGCAAAAGAGCTTACTTTGATAAACTCTTCAGTGGCATACTGAGAAATGCTCTAACTTAATGGCTCCTATCCCTACTGCATTTTATTATGCAATCACTAATTAAATTTTATTGCCTCCTGCTTTTGTTCTATACAAGGGAGTCTCTTTATCACTTTAAATGTTGCAAAGAAAGGATGCTAAAACAAAATGCAGATTTTCAGGGCTTTAATGTGTTGGTACAGCAAAGTAAAGTAGTTGCCTTACCTTAAAGAATCTCATAACATAAGCCCATTTAGCTAAAATCAAGTAGCACTCCTACTATCAAACTAAATAAAAATTATGCTACGAACCAGGAGACTTGAATTCAATGGCAGCATACGTCAAATTCCATGTTTCAATTCTCTAAGGTAATTACAGCAAAGCAGTATATTAAGAACAAAATAAGAAACAAAGAGCAAATAAAATAAAGCAGTACTAAAATCTCTAGTTAGACAAATCATATAAACATCTTTACTGTTATTTTGATCAAAAAACCCTTCATTTTAACAAACAAAAAGTGAAAAACCCAACACACTATTTACCAAAACCCTCCCTCAATAAGAACGTCTCAGTTATGGCAGAATTGTTTCCCTCTCCATCACAAAGGCTCAGAGCAATTTAGTAGGGTTAGATCCAGAGGCAATCATCATTAGAATTAGTGTCAGTGAGACATTAGTCATGATTTCAATTGATCAAATTTAATTATGGTCAATCTCCTTCTTTCATTTTACCCATGAATACTTTGTGAATCTAAGCAGATACCAGTGACTATAAAACAAATAATTAATTTGGGAGTTTGACTTGGGTTGCTCACATCCAGGCTCAACACTTCTCTGGCAGAGCTTCATCCTTTATGCAGCAGTTATGGGTATACTGACATTTCCTATGATCAATGTGAAGAACAAGGAGATTGTGGATCCATTCCAGAAAGTTTGATGGATTGCAGCTCCCTAGCCCATTACCCCTGGATATTTCTGCCTCCCCTCAATATCTCAAAAAATGCTGCTGAGAAAGCACTGATATAGTTCAACATCTCCCACCACAATCTATATTTGACAGCAGTTTTAAAACAAGCTTTTTGCTTGCAAGAGTACTTACAGCCTAATATTATTTAAGTTTATTCAGAAACACAAGCACTGCCAATATATGATGGATGGAGACAGGTGTGAAACGAGTGCCAGTCATATCAGTGCTCTTCCAAAAGCATTCATGTACTTCAAAATACAGAGATGGGGCAGATGCCATTCAACTATGCAATCACAAGTTTAGCACACCACAAGCAGATTTTCTGCCTCAATACAGATCACACTTCCCTTTGCATACCCTCCCCAAAATAACTCTAGTTATAGTAATAAAATAGAGAGAGGCCCATCATGAACTTTCTATAAGGAAAAAAACACTGAGAATCCCAGGAAAGCCTAATGGGCCTTTTGTGTTATATCTGGAACTTGGCATGTATTCAGGTCCCCTTTCCCAAAAACAGGGATATGCATAGAAGAAGAAGAACTGGTACCATATCTTTCACAGTATTAAAAGTTGAACTTCTTTGGGATGTTTTTGGAAATTAATTCAGCTCTAACTCTCTAGGGACAAAATGCATATTCAGAGGATGAACAAGCTGACTGCTCTGTCGCTGAAATAGCAACAAACCAAGGTAAAATTCTTGAAGTAAAGGCAGTTAGAACGTTATTCCTAACCCCCATCTCACAATTTATGGGAAAAAGCACACTTATTAATAAAAATATAAATAGGTTTCATCTGTTTAATAAAGTAGTTAACATATAGACACATTGGACTGTTTGCCTATTGAAGATAACATTTCGATGAGAAAAAATTGGAAGGTATGATTTTTACTTTTAAACAGCAGAGGTTCCAACTGAATTCAGTGCAAAAAGCAAGAGATATTTAAGAAAAAATTAAAGAGGAAGTGGAAGAAATGCAAATGGAGGTGACAGAAGGGACTAAACAACAGACCCAACAAGAAATTGAGGAAGAGGCTACTACATTAGATGCTACAGGTATTGACTTTTCCAAATTTCTGGCATAACTGTGGAATTCAAATGCCTAACATGGAATATAAATGGAGCAAATGCTTCTCAAAAAAGAAGAAAATTATTTCATTACTTAAAAAAACTGAATCTGTCTACAAGAAACAAAAAAAAGGATATAAAATATTTGGTTTACAAGAATTTAAGTGAAGAGTTTATATCAGTGGGCACTAAAAAAAGAGGAATGGGGTTGTTTTGTATATAAACCCCCAGCTACAACCAGAACTGATACTGACTAATGATCATGGCAGATATGTGGGGGTGCAAGTTAATATAGATGGGGCAAAGACTGATATTACAAATGTATGCCCCAAATGAAGACAAAGTAACATTTTACAAAGGATTTATGGACAAATTAATGGACTTACCATATGAAAATTGGTGCCTAATGGAAGACTGGAATGGAGTGGTCTGCCAACAAAAAGACAGAATTTCTGAGAAAGTTATTGAGATGACACAAAGTAAGTTGCCAAAAGTCATTTTTGATATGATGGACAGTTTAGAGCTTGTGTATGGAGATATAAAAATAGTGATTCAAAAAAATATACTTTCTTTTCTGAAAGACAAAGAACTTTTTCAAGGATCTATATGTTTTCTATTTCTAAGAACTTGGCTACTATGTTCATAAAGTGGAGATATTGCCAAAACCTTTTCATATCATAATCCAGTGATTCAAGCATTTAAAAGAAAACTAGTTCTTTTAGATGGAAGTTGAAGGAAACACTGTTACAAAAAGAAATAATAATAGAAGATTATAAAAAGAAGTTAAAAGAACTAACTCAAAAAGAAGAGACAAGAGAAAACATGAGCACTTTTAGATGAGATAAAAATGAAAAAAGAAGAATTAAAGAAATCTCCAGAAAAGAAAACTATTTCACAACAAATTAAAGTTTTACAACAGCAGCTATCTATGTTAACAGTAAGAGAAATGGAAGTAAACAAGAATTACGCAAAACAAAAAAAAATTGAATTTGCAAACAAGCCAGGGAAATAGTTGGCATACAAGTTAAGGAAAGAAAAAGAGAAAAAAAATGATATTAAAATTATGAAATGGAAATACCCTAATAATAGACAGTGTAAATATGTAAAAACATTTCATCAATATTATTCTAACTTATATAAATGAGAAGAAATCCCCCTGGCAAAAGCTAGTGCATATTTAAAGAAACAAACATTACTGAAAATTACGGAAAAACAGAAGCAAACAATGAATGGACCTATAACAATAAGGGAAATTTGTGAAGCCATAAAAAAGGCTAAAATAGGGAAATGGTCTAGCAGTCTCTTATTATAAATACTTTGAGGATGAATTACTACAACCTTTGCAAAAAAATGATAAACTCTACATAGTGGAAAAGTACCAGATAGCTGGATAAACATAGTATTCATACCTAAAGAAGGCCAAGATTTGACTCTACCAAAACATTATCACCCGATATCACTACTGAATAATGACTATACATTGTTTACAATGATTTTAGCTGAGAAGATGAAAATTGTTTTACATTCATGAAGGTCAGTGTGGGTTTTTACCCAAAAGACAGTTGAGAGATAATATTAGAAATGTATTGGAAATTTTGGAATACTTAGACTAACATAATGAAAAACAGGCTGCTTTTATTTTTCTAGACACAGAATAGGCCTTTGACAATTTGAAATGGACTTTTTTGTTTAAGTGAATATACTGCCTAGAATGATGCTCTTATTTCAAACAATACCTATTCTGACAACTGATGTACTACTTAAGAAATGGCAGAAAGATATATCTAGGTTTGTATGGCAAGGGGAAAACCCCAAATTCACAATCTCAGAAAATTAGAATATTACATGACATCAATAACACAAGGATTGGAAATAGAACAATATCGGACCTCTGCAAAGTACAAGCATGCATATGTACTCAGTACTTGGTTTGGGCCCCTTTTGCAGCAATGACTGCTGCAATGCGGCGTGGCATGGATGCTATCAGCCTGTGGCACTGCTGAGGTGTTATGGAAGACCAGGATGCTTCAATAGCGGCCTTCAGCTCTGCTGCATTGTTCGGTCTCATGTCCCTCATCTTTCTCTCGGCAATGCCCCATAGATTCTCTATGGGGTTCAGGTCAGGTGAGTTTGCTGGCCAATCAAGCACAGTAATCCCATGGTCACTGAACCAGGTTTTGGTACTTTTGGCAGTGTGGGCAGGTGCCAAGTCCTGCTGGAAAATGAAGTCAGCATCCCCATAAAGCTTGTCTGCGGAAGGAAGCATGAAGTGTTCCAAAATCTCCTGGTAGACGGCTGCGTTGACCCTGGACTTAATGAAGCACAGTGGACCAACACCAGCAGATGACAATGGCTCCCCAAATAAACACAGACTGTGGAAACTTCACACTGGACTTCAAGCATCGTGCATTGTGTGCCTCTCCATTCTTCCTCCAGACTCTGGGTCCTTGGTTCCCAAATGAGATGCAAAAGTTGCTCTCATCAGAAAAGAGGACTTTGGACCACTGGGCAACGGACCAGTTCTTTTTTTCTGTAGCCCAGGTAAGATGCTTCTGATGTTGTTTGTTGTTCAGGAGTGGCTTGACAAGAGGAATACGACATTTGAAGCCCATGTCCAGGATCCCTCTGTGTGTGGTGGCTCTTGATGCACTAACTCCAGCCTCAGTCCACTCCTTGTGAAAGCCCCCAACACTTTTGAATGGCCTTTTCCTGACAATCCTCTCCAGGCTGCGGTCATCCCTGCTGCTTGTGCACCTTTTTCTACCACACTTTTCCCTTCCACATAACCTTCTATTGATGTGCTTTGATACAGCTCTTTGGGAACATTCAACTTCTTTTGCAATTACCTTTTGGGGCTTTCCCTCCTTATGGAGGGTGTCAATGATGGTTTTCTGCACAACTGTCAGGTCAGCGGTCTTTCCCATGCTTGTGATTCCTACTGAAGCAGCCTGAGAGACCATTGAAAGGCTCAGGAACCCTTTGCAGGTGTTATGGATTCATTAGCTGATTAGAGTGGGACACTTTGAGCCTAGAATATTGAACCTTTTCACACTATTCTAATTTTCTGAGATTGTGAATTTGGGGTTTTCATAAGCTGTACGCCATAATCATCACAATTATACCAAAGTAAGGCTTGACATATCTCGCTTTGCATGTAATGCGTCTATCTCATATATTGGTTTCACCTTCTGAGTTGCCATACTGACATAAATGAACATTTGCACAATATTCTAATTTTTCGAGTTTCACCTGTGTTTAAAACAGATTGATAAAATCTCGAGAAAGTTCTTAAGGGATGGTCAGACCTCTGGTTTACTTTATCTAAATTATTAATCTGAGGATAAGGAGGTTAACTTTCGCAGTCTCCAGATATAACATTGGGCTTATATTTTTACCTTTATTTCTCTGTGGAATTTAAGTGATTTATCTCAAAAAAACATTATGGTCACAATTAGAAAGTTATTGTTTGATCCTCTTACTCTCTTGGTAAGACCTGATTCATCTGCTAGTGCTAAACTCATTGTTTTTCCTGCATTAAACTTGTAAGTCATATATGAATGACACTGAGAATGCAACTTAAATTCAATTGTAATTCTTATGAAAAATTGACATTATGGATAATCCTAGCTTGAAAATTGCTGGTAAATCTTTCTTTGGAACTTCATAGGCATAAAAAATGTTATCATACTTTGGATCAGCTCACTTTTGATATTTGTGAAATGAATAAATAGGCTTGTCTAAATCTATTGAATGGCATTAGCTTCAGTTAAAATAGCTTTTGAATTTATAATTGTGCCCAACATATTAGCAATGCCTGAAACTCCAAAAATACTAATATTATTGGAAAGTGTTTTGGGAGTTCCCAAATCTAATTACAACAGAACAGCAGAACAGAAGCTTTATTGATTTAGTCATCTGACCATATCAAAATCTAGTTAACTTTTCTGTATAATTAAAAAGATACATAAGATAGTTATGATAGATATGGGGAACCTACAAGAAATTTGGAACATGGAGTTTGAATACTGTGTTCTAACAAATTGGTGGGCTATAGTTTTAAAGAAAAATTGGGTTGCTCCAATGGAAATAACAACCCTAACTCTCTCCTCTACTACAACAGACTGAAACTATTCACAGGGAAAGGTATGGAGCTACTGCAAAACTGTGTCCCCAATCCCAACCTCCATGAATAGTCTACTAAGATACCATGGTCAACCGAATCAAGGGGTCTAAAGGCAAAAGGGAGTGCACTACCCCCATCCAGGTCCCAATAGAAGTCATCCAGGAGAGTGACCAATGCCATCTCAGTCCCATACCCAGTCCTGATTCCACTCTTCCAGGGCTGTTTCTTAAACTATTTTCTCTCAGGACTCCTTCCCACTTTTAAAAATCATGGAAGACCCCATAAGAGCGTTTTTTGTATGGGTTATATTTATCAGTATTTACTGTATTAAAAATTAAAATTGATGCAAGCACTGCTGCTACCACTTCTCACAATTGTTTGATGGGATTTTAATACTCTATTCTTTTTCAACATAGGCTGGCAAATAATTTTGATTTTGTGGACCCTTGGGAGGGTCTTGGGGGACTCCCAGGAGTCCTAGAACCACCTTTAAAAAACACTGTTCTAGGGCAATGTGTAGTTGATCCACCACCACCATCTCAACAAATTTGAGGAGTCAGTAACCTTAAACAAGGCTGCTGGAACAGACTGCCAGTGCAAAGGAGGAGTAGCCCACATCACCTACATTACCATAGAGTAGGCCTAAACATGGGCACATATCTGTGCTTGGTTAAGTTTACTTTTCCCTACCAATGCCCCAGGCATCAATTCTGGTGCTTCATTTCCCAGCAGGACTCAATAAACCAATGCCTCAACTGGGAACTGTACCCCAAAGAGGCTGCTCAGCAGCAATAGAGTCCAGCACCTGATTCACCTCCCAGTGTCAGTGGTCCACCAGGTACTGAACTGAACTGCCCATGAGAAAACTGGGAACCTCCCTAAGCATCCTCTAAAAGCCAACAAGATCCATTAGGCAACTAGGGCAAACCATTTGAATCAGTCCTGCCACTCTATGGAAGTCACAAGTGACTCTTAATCACAACTGGAAGAGGGCATGATCTGACTTTTTTAAAAAAAGTATTTATTGATTTAAGTTCCTGCAGTTTTCTTGACAAGATTTTTTGAAGTGGTTTGCCACTGCTTACTTCCTAGGGATCAGAAAGAGTGACTGGGTGAAGGGCACCCATCTGATTTCTTGCCTCAGGTAGGACTAGAACTCATCATCTTCCAGTTTCTAGCCAGGTGCCTTAACCACTACACCAAGCTGGTTCTCTCATCTGACTATAGCAATGGAATAATAGCCCTTCCATTTCCGGATTATATCTCATCTGCTCCAAGGCAAACATAAGGTCTAAAGTATGACTGCCCACCTGAGTTGAGCCAAAGAGAAGGCCTTGGTTGCCATGGAAGCTATTAATTCCTGAACCTTGCCAGGGCCAGCTCTCAATACAGGGAAGCTGAAGTCACCCAACACCAAAAAGCAAAACTTTCCAGCACCAGCCCAGAAACCAATTCAATTTCTTTGGCATTTCCCTATCCTTTAACCCACAGTTCCTATTGTCCATCATCCCAATGGTGAGTACTTAGCACAAAAATGTACACATTCTGTCCCAGAATTTTTCATTAATTGAAAAACATATTGATAGTTATTTCATTTTATTTAACATATACATTCAGAGATGACCCATTTGAACCAAGTTAAAGGCAAGTGAAATTGCCTTTTTTCTAACTTAGGAAAATTATATGCACCTTAGAAGTAATGCTTTTCTTAACAGGCAGAATTTGCAAATAGTTACAAAGTAGCTGGGTTTATTATGTGTGTAATAAAGAACTTGCAAGTTTTTTTTTCATTTATTTCCTTTGAAAGACTAGTTCAGTACACACAAAAAAGCAGAGCAGATGGAATTCATCATTCTACTAGAATAAATGAAGAAACTCCCTCACACAGGATCTCCATGTGTGCATTAGAATATTTGAAGAGCTCTCCACCAAGGGCCATGTAAATAACTCTGCAGCTCTGGATGTATTTAATGAGTAGGTACATATAAAGAACAACAAGAGGATGAAATTTCATTGCATGAGTCATTGCAAGTCAATATCTAGAAGCCCACTTCAAAGCTTATATGATCCTGTATTTTTCAAAGCTGACACCATATCATGACTTTTCATTTTCCTATTATACTTTTCTACCCTCAAGGCTATTAAGTAACTTTAGTACCCATAATATTTAATTTCTGTTGAGATAACATATGGAATCACTTGATTATATATTATTCTGCTAAAGCAGGTTATTTACATTTTATGGAACCCATTTTGCAATGATTCAGTATTTGGGAACATAATGAAAATATGCAGCAGCAGCAGCCAGCATTACTGCTTTGATTGTTTTGTTTTTCATTCTATTTATGTTCTACAAATCAAAACATTTTTATAAGCAAAACATATATCTCTTCTCTGATCTGTCCTCATCACAAAGATTTTAAGCAATAATTAGTCTTACACACTGAATTATTTCTTGTTAACGACTGTTGCCAGCCATTGGAGTATATTTACCTTACTATATCAGTTTGACCCAGCTTCCAGTGCTTAATGGTCCTTTAGGCTAAAAGCGAAAGCTGATCCATCAGGCTTACATTAACATAAAATAACACTCAATGCTTGTTGATGTGTATGCAGTGTAACTACTGCTTTCAGTACCAAGCTAGATCCATTATTTTCATTTTATCTCAAGTCATTTGTATGATTCCCTGTCCCAGTTAAAGCTAAAGTAAAATTAGTACTTAAATGAGTCTGCAAGAAAGGAGACAAATGCCCCCTGAACTTCAAGCACTTTTCTATCAAGGCTTGCTAACATAAAATATACTAATATTTTGCTAGGTCCACTTAGAAATGTCTACAATGACTTTAAACAGGGAGAGGGAATTCATATCAGATTGAATTAAAAGAGCCTTATATTGTTATTAATTATCATTCTTTAGTAAATTTAATATATTAATTTCCCAATCACTGCCTCCATATTTAAAAACTGATTATATAATTAGTATATGAAATATCTAGGAAATGTTCTGAAATTAATTCATTTTTTAAAAAGTCATTATAGCCATTCCTTCATTTTCTTAAACAATGTCCTAATTTTGCCACTGGCAAATACCTAAGGCAAAATTAATACTCCAGGAATTATTAGTCAGTTTCAATTATTTTCCACTAATAAATGATAAAAAGAAAGTACATGAAGATGATTACTTCTCTGGATATCTCATGATCAGCTCAACCTTTCCCTCCCATCCCCAGAACAAAGCCTTTGAAGCACTACTCCTGTACAGAATAAAGGGGGTTTGCCGCAAGAGCCAACAAATACTAATTTCCTGGTAAATTATGCCAAGAAAGAAACTGAACTATCATTTTCTAAAATTGGACAAGGAATTCAGCTATCATTTCAATGAATCAATGTTCAGAACCCATTAGTCTCCTGCTATTGTGCAGAAGCTGGCTAGTACCATCAAAAAGTTTGCAATAATATTTGGGGGGGGGGGGGGGTTCTGCCTGAGAAAAGTAAAGTGAACCTTGACAGAATGGCCACTATAGGAGAACAAGTCAGAATGCCTAGGCTTTTCATGGTATAAACCACAACAGTTGTGGATAACCGTTAAAAGCATGAGACTTCTCATCTGCATATTGAAGAATTTGTATGATGACTAGAAAGCAATAGTTAGAATGAAATATGGAGCAACTAATCATTTCAGATTAGGGAAAGGAGTGTGCCAAGGGTCTTCTCTTGTTTATTTATTTAACTTATATAAAGAAAATATCACGAGAAATGCTAAACTAAAAACAATAAAAATTGGAATTTAAACTGCTGGGAGAAACATCAACAACCTCAGATGATACTACTTTTACAGCTAGAAGTAAAAAAGACTTAAGGAATCTCTTGATGAAGGTGAAAGAAAAGAATGAAAAAGCTGGTTTGTTGCTCAATATTAGAAAAAAGAAGAGAAAGAATATCAATAGACAACACCAGCCCGAAGAGAATAGTGAAGAAGTCAAGGAAGCAAAGACTTCATCACCTGAAGCTCAAAAATTCACAGAGATGGTCAATGTAGACACAAAATAGAGAGATCTGCTACTTGGGAGAAGGACTATGAGAGACTTAAACAAAATATTAAAGTGCACAGACATCACATTGACAGCAAAGACAAGTATTGTCAAGGCCATGGGCTTCCCAGTTGTAACACATGGCTATGAAAGTTGAGACATCAGAAAAGCTGAGCAAAGAAAAATTGATATCTGAATTGTACTAGTGGAGGAAATTGTTGAGAATACCTTGGACCACAAGAAGAATAAAATTGTTGATAAAGTAAAATCAGACAACTCACTGGAAATACTAATAATGATGATGAAGCTTAATTATTTGGACACATAATACAAAGATAAGAATCACTGGACAAGACCGTGATGTCTGGAAAAATCGAAGGTGATGGGGGGGGGGGGAGGCCAAAAGAGGACAAAGTAACTGCAAATGGTGACACAAGCGTAAGTTTCCAAGAACTCAAAGATGCAGTTAATGACAGACAATCCTGCAAAATGATATCTATCAGGTCATGAAAAGTCAGAAGCAACTCAATAACTGAACAACAAGAAATTTCCTCTGCAAGTGGTACTGTAAAGCTTAACCTATCTGTCTGTCCGTCCATCTATCAGAGAGAGAGAGAAATATTTTGTTCAACTTCTTCACAAAATAACTCTGCTTCTGGAACTAAAGCTCTGCTATTGTTCTATCAGTTACAAAAGCCCAGTCAAGCAATATTGTTATGCAATAGATTGATAACAGCTAAACTTGCTGTAGGGCAATGTGACAGCAGTCTTTCTCGCTACCATTCCTGCTAGCTGAACTTTCAAGTGGTGTTGGTATTTGATCTTCAAAAAGAGAGTGTTACATGCCCATAATCACAGTGCTTTGTACTATGACTAGAAAGGATGTGTGCTTAAGAGAATTATTGAGAAGGAATTTCAAAACAGAAGACAAACCTACAGACAGTTGTATGAATAGAGGCATTCATTCATTCAAAAGTGGATGTAAAGCAACTGTTCTGGAGGAAAGAAAAAAAAGAATTGTAGTCCAAAGGCATCAGTCAGACCTCAGCAAAAGTTGCTGCCAAGACTCTGACTTTGTAAAAATGGCTTTCTCCCGTTGGATTCAGTTGATTTGAGAGGCTTCTCCCTTAAAAACAAATATGTTAACTCCTATTGGTGACCAAAATAGACAGCTTTTGACAGGAATCTCCTGAATTTTAGACACTGTAGACCTCCAGAAAGGGGAGGTAGGATTTTAACCAAGCATAGACTCTCTTTAAGGCTTAAACACAAACTTACTTTCAATATTTGTTGAAATGTATTGTGATCTATAACTATAGGAAAAAAAACCCAATCTCCCTGTTGTTCAGCAATGGACAAGCATTCTATATGTGATAGCTCAAATAGGTAGTGCAAAATACTGGATATGTAGCCAGGGGATTAGGCTCTTACAATCCTGTACCCTACAAAATTTGCCACCATATATCTCAGTTGCTTTAAGAGTAGACAACATAATATAGCACATGGAGGTGCCTACTCTTGATCAATAGGCATGGAAATTCGTTGTTGCAGCTGGTTCTGCATTCCATCCTTTTTATTTTGCATGAATCTCAAACACATAAGTCCAGGTGCTGCCAAGGGTACTTCACTTACAAAAGAATGTACGGTAGATAACTCAAGGAGAAATTGGGCTCTAAGAATGATAGGCCTTACCAGACTGATTTCATTCCCATCAGATTGGTTCTGACCCTCCTGGCTTTTTGTAAGGCCTTAAAAACATGGTTTTGCCACCAGGCTTGGGGATCCAGGTGTGTAATAGAGCCTGTACAGTGGTTATGTTGATTGTTGTTGCTGGTTTTTATATCTGAGCTGTGAATTGTATTGTATGGTTTTTTTAATATGATTTTTACGTGTTATTTATATTGTATTCTCATTTATATTGTTTTTAATTGCTGTAAGTCATCCAGAGTCATGTATTTGAGATGGGCAACCATATAAATGTAATTAATAAATAAATACCCAACTATACATCTCCAACCCTGGCTGGGCAGATGATGCTGTTGCGGTGCTGACTAAGCGTCTAAAGGCTGTGAGAGTCTGGGTAGGGAGGAACCAACTTCGTCTCAACCTAGCAAGATAGAGCGGCTCTGGGTTTTTGGCCCCCCAGTGTCTAGTGATTTGTCATCTTTGACTCTGGACAAGGTTGCACTTCCCTGGACTGAGCTGGTGCACAATTTGGGGATCCTCCTGGACTTACAGCTCCTGCTCAATAAGCAGGTAGCAGCTGTGGCTGGGGGGAGCCTTTGCACAGATCCACCTTGTGTGCCAATTGCACCCTTTTCTGGACCAGGAGGCCTTGCTCACTGTCACTCAGCCTTGGTCACTTCCCACTTGGATTACTGCAACATGTTCTACATGGGGCTGCCCCAGAAGACCACTCGGAAGCTACAGCTGGTCCAGAATGCAGCACTGCACACAGTATTGGGTGTTCATAGGTTTGCCCATGTTACACCTCTATTGCATGAGCTGCACTGGCTTCCAGTTTCCTTCCAGGTGCAATTCAAGATGCTGGTTATCACCTTTAAAGTCCTATATGGCATGGGACCTGGTTATTTGCAAGACCACCTTTCCCTAAGAATATCTGCCTGTCCCACCAGATCGGATAGGGTAGGCATGCTCCAGATCCCTTCCCTGAAATCCTGTCACCTAGTGGGACCTCAGAAGCATACCTTTTCTGTGGCTGCCCCTACTTTATGGAACACCCTCCCCTCGACAATTTGGCAGGCCCCCACCCTTTTAGCCTTTCAGAAGGCCATCAAGACCTGGCTTTTCACCCAGGTGCTGGGATAGGGTAGAATAGAATAAAGAGAATGGAATGAGGATAATTGGAGCTGGCTATGGAGCATCCTAAGGGGGTGATTAAGGCACTGGGTTTTTGTTTTTGTTTTATGGTTTTATGGTTATGTTTTATAGTTTTTGGGTTTTACCACTGTTGCGAGCTGCCTAGAATTGTTTAAGATGGGCAGCCATACAAATCTTTTAAATAAATAAATAAATAAAAATAAAATAATCAAATTTCTGAGAAATTCTAGCCAGGGGACTGTGGACTTGTCAATGTATAGTATATATTTATAAGCATTGTTAGTACATGGTATTTATCTCCACTCTCCTGTGTAGCTGTTTCAAAATTGCTGATTAACAATATAGTTTGCAGGCAGAGATTGAGCTAAATTACTTAATAGTATTAATGTCTAATGAAATAAAATGTTAAAAACAAGAAGCAGAAAGAAAATGATAATAGTTTATCCGTGTGGAAATGAACTGTGATCTGAAATTCTGGTCTTTAGTCTATGCCAATTTCACCAAATCAGATTACAAAATGGGTACCAACTTCATGCACTTAAAATGGAAGCTTTAGAAACAACTACTGCCAGACCTGACTTATGAAAGGAACAGAATGAAATATGCTTACCCTATAAAGTCTGTAACAGAAATTTCATCAAACCAAACTGAAATACACTCTGAACACTTAAAATTATGCCACCAGCTATATTCCATTGCCAAGCTTTCAACTTAATTTTTTTTAAAGTAGCCATTCATTATCTTCAGTTATGGGGCTGTCAAAACTGGAATACTGAACTTATATCATGTAGAGTAATAATTGGGCAATGTACATTGTTACATTTAGATTACTAACATCATTTACAAAACCTCTGGGCTAATTTTAAGCAAGATAGTTGACTCGAACTTTTTAAAAAAAAATGTGTAAGTAATCCATATATTTCATTTGTGCCCAATTAATCTGGACATTGGTAGAAGAAAGAATAATGTGCATATCCAGTAGTCATTAGATTTAGTATAATTTGCTTATATGTAAATATAAATATATATTTAGTTGACTAACTATAGAAAGTCAAATACACACACACACAAGGCAGATAGATAGATAGGTAGACAGACAGACAGACAGTTGACTAGTCAACTAAAGTAAATACACCTAACTAAATAATATTTCCAAGAGTAAGAACAAATATTACCTTTGTGAATATATAATAGACTATTAAATGTATATGTTGAAGTTGCCAGAAGATATCATCTCTGGGGTATATATTTGTATAGCAAATAAATTAGACGATTTATAAAATAATAAATAATCTGAATTAAGTCAGTGTATTGTTTAGCATATAATACTGTGATTAACTACAAAAAGGCATCTAAAAACAGCAGCTGTAGCATCCTTCCACAGCAGGGCATCACAAGCCAAATGACATGTCAGAATATAGAACTGTAACTACTGAAATGCTCAGATAACTCTCAAATTTGTATAATGAATTCTAGACCTGATTGTTCTTGCTTACAGACAGTTTTAATTCATTAATACAGACCGCAATGAAATAGCTCCATAAAGCGAAATAAAAATCATCATAGTTTTTAAAAGAATCCCCTATGCAAAAAATCTAAGATGTAAAAGAGTGTTATTGAGACAATGAAGGGTTATAGAGAATTACTGCTGTGAACCACTCTGATTATAGTTTAGAGATATATATTCTATGAATGAAGTTTATCAATGCATAACAAAAAATAAAACATTTGATACCACATGAGGATACATGTGGCAATTTGTGAATAAGATTGCTATTTTTAACAGCAACTTAATGAGTAGGCATCAGTAGTCAAAACTTTTAATGACATGGTGATAAATATTATCTACTGACCTAAAATTGCCATTAAAAGTACATTTTCAATGGCTAACAAATAAACCTAAACCCAAAGCATTAAAATATGTTGAAAATAGATGCCTTGCCTTAAATGCCCTATCAGCAGAAAGGCAGAATAACTTACATAAATATCTATTTTTACAGGTTGTAACTTACACACACATACACACATACACTGAATATGAAGATTCAGTTTGGCTACCATGACTTACAACTGTTTAGAACCTCCTTCAATTTGTCAATCTCCTTTTCAATACTTCAAAACCAAGGTCCTGTATCATATCTAGCACAATGTCCCATGCCATTCCACATATTAACTATGTATTGCACAAAGTGGGTTTTTTCCCCCTTCCCTGAATCTCCAGGCAATTAACTTTATTAGCTGTCCCAATGTACACAGGCATTCACTAAAAGTCACAATGATGCCACACATCATGACATCATCAGTTAAATGATACAATTTATGTAAGTTGCATCAGTGTTCATGCATCAGTGATACCATGTCATGGCATGAACAATGCACTCTATGTAATTTGCATCATTTGTGCAATGTCATATTACACATATCATTTGCCCCCTCAGCCACTCTATGGACACTTATGACCATATGCTATTTTGAGACAAGCTGAGTATGCATCTATGCACTTGCTTCAGTCATTTTATAAATTATATATCTATTCCTATATTCTTTGTAGCATAGGAAAGTACTGTATGTCATACCTGTAGATTTATTAATGGATATCTGGACAACATTTTACATAAGTATAAAAATATGATATATTTCAAAATACTAACATAAGGTCTAGTATAAGCAAGTACTATTTTTTTTCCAAAATTATAGCAATTGAGACCACAAAGCTGTGTTTCATTCTCTTAATTATTTAGAAATCTAGAGGTGCCTTTATCATGTGGTTTACAACCCACTTCATCAAATGTATGAAGAGTGATCCTTAGTTTGACAGATATACATGCACACGCCCATGTATGTGTATGTGCGTGTGTGTGTGTGTGTATTTACCTACACATATATAAAATATAAGTAATTTATTATATTTTTTAAAATGGTCATTTTTATTACAAACAAAACTTCATGGCTGCATGAAAAATGGCATAGAAACAAACTATAAGTAAATAGTAAGCAAACAAACAAACTACTTGGGCATATATTACAAATATGTATGCATGCACATATGCAGAAATAAATTTCCATCAGGATAGCTTCACTTTTCTGGTTATCCTACCAAGAAGCAGAAAACAGAATGGAGAATGATATGGGAATGCCAGACTCCAGGACTGGTCTTCTTGGGAGTAGCATTTCACTGAAACTAAGTGATGATTCCCAGGGAGACCTGAACTATTTTGGCAGCTATTGAGCTTGGGTGAGGCTCAGACTCTTTCTGCATGACAAATAGTGAAGCTATTTGAAACAATATCTGTGACAACCCAATCCAAGTACCTTAAACCTTATTTTGCTTTGTTTTGAATTTTGTTTTTGCCTTGCCATACTCTTCAACTGATCTTCCACAAAGAGTTCAAGACACATAAAGGAGAGGTTTCAGGAGAAGCAGAAAACACTTTTTTTTTTTTTTTTTGCTTTGCTTTGCTTTTCTATCCTCCTGAAATCTTTCCCCATGGGCTCCATTATGCTAACTACTCAGAGCAGGGGTTTACTGATAGCCCAAAACCTGAATATTATACTTCTGAATGGGCAACATTCAGCCCCAGTCCCTGCAAACAGCAACTGTGCCTTTTTTGCAACTCCTCAGCACTCCCTCTGAGAGCACTGCCAGATTTAAACTTCCTATTTTTAAAATGTGGGAAACACATACCACCATAATGTAAATGTTAGAATAGATCTAACACCATTTTAAAAACAACAATGAATCCCTAAATCTTAAAAAAAGGAAATAAAGAAAAAATCCCAGTCTTACATACTTTGTAACAACTGCTCATCTACTTTGGCCGTTTCCCCAAATGCTGAAGGCCAGTCTCCATTCTCCCAAAAATTGCCTACTACTCATATATTGGAAGCAATGGATTTTGGAAAACAAGAAATAAAAAGTAATCTTTTTCCTTTTTCTTCACAAAATGGAATAACTGAAAATGTTTATGTCATGAGTATCCAAGTAGCAATTAGTGGGTGGTGGGAAAAGGTGGGGGGGAAGAGAAAGAGAGGGGGGTTACCATAATGCCTTTTTTATAATTTTTTAAAAATTTTGTTTGTTTTGCTTCTTAATTTTTTTTCTTAAATCATATATATGTATGTGAATGTGTGTGTCTGTGTGTGTATTTGTGTGTGCATGTGAATTTTTGTTTTTATTTTGTTTGTATGTTTTACTTAACTAACAAAAATGAGAAGTTAAAAAAAACCCAAAATTTCACCAGTTTTTTAGATTATATCCTTTTTACCAAGAAATAAGTGTTTTCAGAAATGACTTCATTGCATTTATGTTGCTGGAGATGCAGTGAAATTAAAGCTTTATTCAAATACATTGTTCTATTTCAGAAGCAATAACATGTATTAAATTCACCTGGAGATTTAATATTTTCAGATGTTTATATTCCATCTCAATCACATGGGAGTTGAATTCTGGACAAAAAAAGTGGACTTACATTCAAAAGACATATTGTTCAGCATTGGAAACACAAATATATGGCTCCATTAGTTTGCAGATTAATATAGATTGGGTAATATTAATCATGGATGACTGAAATGAATCATGGCTTAAATGTACTGATAAATGTATGTCTGTAAATACACATTTTGTATATTTTTGTTTCTTTTTTCAGTTCCCCCCCCTTCTTTTATAATCTTATGTATTCTTTTTGTTTTTGTTTTTATTTAGTTAATTAAAAAGAGAGACAGACAAGAAAATGTTATGCCACATGGCATACATGTTCTTAATCCTAATTCCACCTTCAAAATATTAAATATGGAATGATCATGTACAGTTTAAATCTTCCCTCATTTTCCTCCTCTCTTTTTTCCAAATAAATTACTCAAATGTTCTTATTCAATAATTAGACCAGTGTTTCTCAACCTTGGCAACTTGAAGATGTGTGGACTTCAACTATTATGCTGGCTGGGGAATTCTGGGAGTTGAAGTCCACACGTCTTCAAGTTGCCAAGGTTGAGAAACACTGAATTAGACCCTAGAAGTGTCAAGTATGGGTTTCTTATTGGGCAGTATTTTGGGACACTATCAGAGAATTCTACCATTAATAAAGAAACTGAGTGTTCCATTGCTCTGCTTAGCTGACTGGTACTAGATCATCAAGTTAAGTATAAAATGAAAGATAACAAAAACACCAGCTTAATACATGAAGAAAAAAACCCTCATAAATATATCAAATGGATATTTGAAGGGACTTATTCCATTGTTTATGCTAGCTTATCTCCTACTGTGGAAACTGCAAAATATTCCAATTATGCAAACAGTTCCTGGAATATTCAGTTAGAGAATTGTTAAAATGCCTTGAGTTATTATTCAAATTCTTGAAATCATAACTATTTTGTCAGTCACAAAGAAAACAAAACAATAGGCATGAACTAACTGAAAATATTGTCCATAAAATCTTTTCCACAGGACTTCAAAAATATAAATAAATCTTTTTTATTCTTTGGAATCAACAACTTGAATTATCTTGATGTAGTTTAAAATAAGATCTACAGTGAAGCATTGTTATTGTCTAGATGCCCTTGGAGCAGTAAATACATATATTGGCTTTCAGAAAATATGCTGTTTCTGGAAGAGTCATATGTATTGTGGAGTATCTTCATTCCTATAGGACTAGAATTTATTCATAAGTACTCCTTGAAGTACTGATTCATTCTAAAGAGAAAAAAAAAACTATATTCCACTGACACACAACACTTAACAAATTAATATAAAATTAATTACATTGTCTATATTTATCATCTTGCCTTCAAAGTGGCTAATTCTTATCAAATACATCAGTGCAATTACAGCATCATTTTACTTCATTCCTAATATGCAGGCAATGAAGCCTACTTTAACATATATATGCTTAGAAATAATGTACCTTCTGATACTTATGGGAGTTATAGAGGATAAATTCTTATGGAATTTAGTGGGATTTGTTCCAGCATAAAAGTATATAAAACTGCATCTGTTATTTGTCACCTTTATCCCTGCTCAGATATGATATTCTCAGAGTGTCCTCAGCCCAGTTGAATTCATCCTAATTAAACTCAGAGGAACATTGTGAGAATAAAATTATTGTGGAGGTCATATAAACTACAATGAATTAATCTTAGAACAAAATAAACATATAACGGCAAAATGGTTACATGTGAAATATATAAATACTATTATTTTGCCTTTATGGCAGCTAATAGTTTCAATAACTTGTTTTGGAAGAAATAGCTGATACAGCAAGTCTTCTAAACCTACAAACAGTACAATACTGTAATTACTATAACAGCAGCAAATTCACAATTTGATGTCATAAATTTTTCTGAGTTTTATAGCAATCCATTATATCCAGTATATTCTCTGATCTGTTAACTTACATTTGTCCCTGACACAATGCAATGTAAGATGCCCAGGTGGTAGCTATGATTACAAACATCATGATTACAAACATCCACTGTATTCTTGGAGGAAGCATTAATATGTGTTCAGACCCCTTGTATACAGGTGACACCAATATCATAAAAATATACTGAAAAGAGAAGTTTTTAGAAAAGATAGGGATATACATAAAACTTCCAGGGAAGATATGGCAAACTGAAGATGGCTCTGCTTTTCATTCCGACGACTGTGGCAGAATGAGGAGCCAGCAAATTCATTTGTAACTCCTCTCTGGACAAGGAGAGGACTTGAGATCGCCCACAAGTGCTCCATACAGTTGCTACTCGCAAGGAGACCGCAAGACAGCAGTTTCCAGCAGGTTTAGAACTCTGGGAGATGAGGGAATAGACATCTTTTTGCTCAAACTGCAGTCGGCACCTTCAAAAAGGACACTGGGTTCACATACTTCCTTTTCTAATCATTTTTGATATGTTCACTGCTTTTCAGCTATTAGGACCCTTTGGATTGACGAGTTTTACAACAGTGGGTGAGTTTCCTTCAATCCTTAGTGAAAGAAGTTTTAAATACAAGTTTAAAAAACTTTAAAAATATCTTTTGGAATAGACAGCAAAAGGGTGTTTAAAACTTTGATTTTGGAAAGTTACAAATCAACTAAGGGTCCAGATGGATTTGAAATAAGATTTTGGAATTAATCATAAGAATCCTTCCCATGGGAAAATGCTTTTGTTTTGAATTTTCTTAAAAAAAAAAAAAATGACAGGATGAGACTTTGAAGGTTCAAAAGTGCCCTTGTATCTGGATAAAAAATATTAACCATAAATTTATCTTATTTTCTGTGGTTACATGTTATTTCAAAAAGAGAGAGAGATTATGTTGCTGCTGGAATTCTAATCAATTTACAAATAATAGTTATGTTCAAAGTCCATGCTAAATCATATTTGTGCACAATGATAATGAGCAATGGTGAGCCTCAGATGCCCACTCATCCTCTGTGCGGCCATGAATTCAAGAGCATTCAATCTCTTTTGCACAGAACATTGTGTTTTCCGAAGTGTTTTACATTAATCATTACTTGTTTGAAAAAACAAACTTAGAACTACAGTGGTACCTCGGTTCACGAATGCTTCTGTTCACGAACAATTTGGTTCACAAACAGCTCCGGTCGCAAAATTTTGCCTCCGTTTAGTAACAATGGCAAAGGCATAGTTATATACATTTATTTCATCATATTTATATGCTGCCCATCTCACAGATATCTGACTCTGGGCGGCGTACAACAAAACTAAAAATAATATATACAAATTAATATTGTTATTATTAAAAGCTTAAAATTATAAAAAGCACAAAACTAATTATATCTATCTATCCATCCATCCGTCCGTCCGTCCATCCATCCATCCATCCATCCATCCATCTATGGCGAAGAGCAGGTGTTAATCACACTGCAGCCATCTCAATATTTCACCAGTCCCCTGGGGTCCCCAGGCCTGATGACACAACCAGGTCTTGAGGGACTTCCGTAAAATTAAAAGAGATGAGGCCAGCCTCACTTCGGGGGGAAGAATGGTCCATAAAGCGGGAGCCACAGCACAAAAGGCCAGTCGCCTAGGACCCGCCAAGTGAAGTTTCCTAGCCAATGGTATCCACAGCATGCCCTCTCTGCTAGACCTGGTAGGATGGGCAGATGTAATCAGGGAGAGGCAGTTCCTGAAATAATCCAGTCCCATGCCATGTAGGGCTTTAAAGGTCAAAACCAGCAACTCGAACTGGACCCAGAAACAGACTGGTAACCAGTGCAGCTCATGGAGCAGAGGTGTAACATGTGTTCTTCTAGAAACACAGATAACTGCTCACACTGCTGTATTCTGTACCAACTGAAGCTTCCAGATACTCTTCAAGGGCAGCCCCATGTAAAGCATATTACAGTAGTCCAACCAGGAGGTGACTAGTACATGAGCAACTGTAAGTAGAGCCCCTCAATCTAGGAACAGGAACAACTGATGCACCACACGTAGTTGAGCAAAGGCTCTCCTAACCATGACTGCCACCTGTGCTTCAAGCAGGAGTCGTGAGTCTAGGAGAACCCCCAGATTGTGCATCGGGTCTCTTTGGGGCAGTAAAACCCCATCAAGCATCAAAGGTGGTATAGTCCTAGAACTGAGGGGCCACAAAACCCAAAACCACTCAGTCTTGCCAGGTTGAAGCCTGTTGTTCCCCATCCAGACCCTCACACCCTCCAGGCACCAGGATAAAACATCCACAGCATTGCTTAATTCACCAGGGCAGAGATATATAATTGGGTATCATCGGCGTACTGATGATACCTCACCCCATGGCGACGGATGAGCTCACCCAGCAGCCTCATGTAGATGTTGAATAGGAGCAGAAAGCACCAAACCCTGCAGCGCCCCACAGAGTAGGAGCCGAGGGCAGGATCTGTCTCCCCAATCACCACCAACTGCAATTGGCCCAGAAGAAAGGAGGCAAACCAGCATAACACCATGCTGCCCACCCCAATCCTCTGAGTCAATCCAGAAGGATACCATGGTCAATGATATAAAAAGCCTCTGAGAGGTCAAGTAGGGTGAGGATGGATGCACAACCCCCATCCTGCCCATGCCAGAGATCATCCAAAAGCGTGAACAATGCCATTTCCATCCCATACTGGGGTCTGAATCTTGACTGAAAAGGATCCAGATAATCCGCTTCATCCAGGGTCCTCTGAAGCTGTTGCAGAACCACCTTCTCAACCACCTTCCCCAAAAAAGGGAGGTTAGATACTGAATGAAAATTTCGCAGTATAGTGGGGTCCACCAATGGCTTCTTGAGGGGTGAACCAAAATCTCCTTAACAGATAATGGAATAACCCCCTCACTCAAAGAATTTACCACCACTAGAACCCACTCACACAACACCCCCCTGGGCACCTTAACAAGCCAGGAGGGGAATGGGTCCAAAGAGCAGGTGGCTGAGCTCACAGTCCTAAGGACCATGTCCATTTTATTGGGCCCAACGGGTTCAAACCGTTCCCAGATAACCGGGCAAAACTCCGCCCCAGGCATCTCTAGACCTGCAACACGGCCAGCATCCAACTGCAAGTGAATTTAAGCGACTTTGTCTGACAGATGCTGAACAAATTCTTCTGCATGCCCCTGCAGGGGGTTCTCCAAGCCCCCTCTACCCAAGAAGGCATGTGTCACCTGAAACAAGGCCTCAAGACAGCTATCTGCAGATGCAATAAGGGCAGAGAACTAGTGACGCTTTGCCGCCCTTACCTACACAAGATAGGCCTTAATAGCAGCTCTAACCTGTATCCAGTCGAGTTTGTCCCCTGTAGAATGCCAGTGACACTCTAGACATCTCTTCTCTCGTTTCATCTCTCATAACTCCTCCATGAACCATGGGGAGTGCTGGGATCCACAAGAGGGGAGAGGTCACATAGGCGCAATCCGATCCAAAGCTTCAGCTGCCTTTTTATTCTAAGCGGTGACCAAGGCTTCAGGTGGACTGTGCAGCAGACTACCAGGAACAGCCCCCAGCTCCCTCTGAAACCCATCAGGATCCATCAGTCGCCAAGAGTGGTTTGATATAATGGGTCCAGCCTTCCTGCAGTAGATGGCAGCGCCACAGAATCCTATGGTAATCAGGGCATGATCTGACCATGACAAGAGGGACACCAAAAGCTCCCCCAATTTCAGATTACATAGCCACTGCTCCAACAGGAACATCAGATCTGGTTTGTAACCACTGTCCCCTGTCAGGCTCTGAATGACCTGGGATAGGCCCATGGCCATCATGGTGGTCATGAACTCCTGAGCCACCTCAGACCCCACTCCCAGGGAAGGCAGATTGACGCCCTCCAGGACTATAAGTCTGGGGAACTCCACTGCCAACCCAGAAATGGAGTCAAGGAGCTCAGGCAAGGATGTTGCTATGCAGCAGGGAGGCTGGTACAACAGCAACAATCCCAACTGATCCCTAGAACCCAGCTTAATGAACAAGGTCTCACGTCTGGTGACCTGTGGCACAGCACCCCTGAAGGCCGTAAATGATTATACTGTGGAAATGGTAAACCATTCCTGTATTTTAGCACAAAAAACAAATGGATAGACAATGATCGATGATTTGGAGACAGTCTGTCTTTATAGTCATTAAGAGTCAACACCAGTTTGATGATACATAATCAATCAAGATCCACTGATTTAAATTACATGTTTAATTTTCTTCTACTGAAATAATGAATTTACCTCTTGTTGAATCAGTTGCTGGTATTACACAATACAAAGAATAAGGAAAGAATTATGAAGAGAAACAATATCATAGTATACTTTCAGTATAGAATATTCATGAGATTTCTGGACATTTTCCTCACAATTTTCATTATAATATTACTTCTCTTTGAAGACATGACATATTTGATCCTGTCTATGATACTATGTGTTAGTGACAAATGCGAAAAACAAACATAATAAGCACCACATTCTGAAAAATTATCAAAAGATCAAATGAACAGGGATTGTGATAATGGATCTATCTGGAATAATTTTAATTTACTTAATTTTAAACATCTATCCGATTGTTTAAATGCTAGCAAAGTAATTGGGTCTTTTAATTATTATATAGCCAAATCTAAGCAATTTCATCATTGTCCTTTAACACTTGGACCACACTAGCTTTCCATATGCCAGGTTAAGAAGTCACTATTAGAAAAATCAACAACATCGGATTTGCAATATGTTATTATGGTCCTGAAACAACTTGGATGACAGTTAATAACTACTTCACATGCAAAGATTTCTTGTGTGAAATTATTTGTACAGACTCAAAGTGTAATAAATCTATATTCCCCCCTTCCCAGAAAGTGAGCTTTCCCTTTGAGTCTCCTGGGGTTGTGTCATTTAGCATTAAAAAACCAAACTGAATGGCCAGCTGGGCCAATCTCCATCCCCTTGTGTTAATACCATTGCCCAAATAGATAAGATTCAGTTATCTGAATTCTGGAGCACTGAAGTGTTGGAAGAGGGATTCATCATCAGAACCCATCCTAGCATTAAAATCTCCCACTAGAGCTATCTGGATTTGAGGAACTGAGCTGTCAGTTCAAGCAGCCAGTCTTCAGAACGATTCCAAATGTTGTTGGTTTATGAGTGAGTGAACCTACATTATGATTATGATTATTTATTCAATTTGTATGGCCACCCATCTCATCTAAGTGGCCCTGGGCAGCTCACAACAGATGAAAACAATCCAATAAAAACAAGTTAAAAACCAATGTACAAACATATTAAAAACTGACCATAATTAATTTAAAAGACAAAAAAATCACAATCAGAACCAGAATTCATTCTACATCAACTCAACACAACCATTGTAGGAGCCCCCCCCCCCATTGCCGGACCCCCAGGCACGGCGGCAGAGCCATGTCTTCAGGCCTTCCTAAAGGCTGGGAGGGTCAGGGCCAATCTAAGGTTGTGCCTCGAGTGAGAACTCTGGGTTGATTTGTTCAATGATCCATTGGTTTGTCTTCTTGGCTGTCCATGGTATTCTCAGGAGTCTTCCAACACAAAAGTTCAAAAGCATCAATACTCTTCCTATATTGCTTTTTCAGAGTCCAACTTTCACTTCCATAAGAGCGTCACATAATTTGTATACTCGTTTCCTTTTTTTGGTATTGAAATGTAGATTGACCTCTTTCAATCTGTTGGCCTCTGTGTTATTCTCCAGATTTGCTGGCATAGCTTGGTTAGATTTTTCTTCTGTTGCTTGCCATATTTCAGTTAGTATTCTATCAATTCCTGCAGCCTTCTGACTTGGTAATGAAGACTATATTTGAGGCCTTATTAAAAATTATCAAAGCTCTTTAATAATGTTGTGGATGGTGTATAACAGTATGGCAAAATTTCAAGGGTTAGGATTAGTACACAGTGAATGTTACAGAAGTCAACATAGGTTGTAACCAAACCACTCTGTCACCAATTAGTTCAGGAAGGGTCAAAGTTGACCCATCAGCCATGGTTCCATAAATGTGTTCACCGCCATACTGTTACCTGCAAATCCAGTGACAAATGGGGGTCAAGGAGCATTCCCAAACTACAAAGGTACTCTTTTAGAATATAACTCATCCAAACAGGCTTCAGTTTGATTGCCAGGTTCTGGGGATAGTAACACCTAACACTTCTGGAGGCAGTGGTCTGGATTATGCAACATAGTGTAAGTAAATGTATGCACTTTTACATGTCTTAGGTCCAATTTAAACCTGATATACACAAAAAAATCTTAACAATGAGATTCTTATTGTCAATATCTTTCTAATCTGCATATACAGCTTTAACATAAAAGAATCTGTGAAGTGCATGTACAAGTATAATGGCATAGGTTAAGTAAAGGATAGGGCAGACGAAATGCTAAGTGATAAGATTTCTACATCACACAATGGTATATTTAAATCATCCTCAAAACTGAGATTCCTTTAAGCATGACATTTAAACCAAGTAAGAGGAAAGTATACCTACAATCAGAATATAATTCATTGTTTAAATACATACACTCAAATGTCCTTTTCCTTCATTTCAACATTTCTAGTTTGTTGATGAACTAGCTCTATTTGGAATAATTAACACAAAGAACTTCAGAACTCAATGACTGAAAATAATTGCTTCACTCTTTTCTTTTCTGAGTATGGTAGAGCCCAAGCTAAAGATTTAGAGCTGACTGGACAAATATAAAAGATGTCAGAAACAGTGACCACTGACATGCCATTCAAGGCTCATGGAAGAACGTTCAGGCTTGAATGCCTCTAAACCGCTCATTGGTAAGATCAGCTATCAGTGAGGCACAAGTGTAAGTTAGCACAATTCACTGAGCCTGCCATGACCTTAAAATCATTGCTCCTGGGGCATGTTCATCCACCAATTAGTTTATATGTTCACTGGAAATCTATTGCTCAGTAAATGCACTGGCCTCTCATTCCACAGTGTTGATGAAGTGTGTGTGATGCCTTTTCTCTTCACAACTTGACCCCTAAAGCTGACCCATCTAAAACTAAGGTATTCATGCCACTTGAGTACACCACCCCCTCTGCTTATCACAGGTCTTAATAGTTTCTTTAAAACCCACTATAGGTCTTTTTTTTTTCCTCTAACCTAAAAGGATTTGCTAAACAACCCAGCTGAACATGATTTTAAATTTGCTAATGTTAGGAAGAACACATTTAAACAAAGGATGAAACATAACCCAATAGACAAATATATTTCAGAATCAAAGAAAAACTAAGATAATAACACATAAACATTTCTTAGCCTGGGATGCAACCTTTAAAGATTATTTTAGAGGAAAAGATGGGCGGGGGACAAATTTAATAAATAAATAAAAGTATATATTGCTCTTGCCAGGAAGCAAGAAGATACAGATTTTTTTCCCCATTCAGGGACCACAGAAAAGATTAATTATGTTACATAAAATATGTTGGAATGATACTAATGTATACATTCTGAGATTCTGTGTGATATACTGTTGCAGATCTCAACAAGCAAAAGACTTCTAAATATTTCATTTCTTTGGTATTGTCCACATAAAAGTAAATAAAACAATGAAGAGAATGAATCTTTTCAAGCCAATATTTTCTTAGTTTGCTTCCTTGTTAGCTACTGCAGAATTATTTGATTAATAGATCAGAGACACTGTTATATGCTGAGTTTTCCAGTTTCTTCTATACTGCACAATTGTAGTTTATAAAATCTATATTTTCAATTCTTTTTAATTAATGGAATTCATATTGCTATATGTGATAACATTATTTCACTCATGTATTATTCATTACAAGCCAGAATAACTGTTTTGGATGTACCTGGGCAGGCCCTTTTTCAAAAATTTTGTGACTAAATTGTTATTATTTCTATTAATGCTAAAACACTTGTCAATATAGCTCACAGAGGTTTTTTGAAATGAATTCCTCAACATTCTATAACTTGAATAAATATATTCTGTTGTTCAGATAACTGTTTTATTTTATTTAGTGGTATTTTTTCCATTTTTCAAACTGTGTTGGATTACCCATTGAGGGTCCCTGTGTTTCCTTTCCTTTCTTTTCCTTTCCTTTCCTTTCCTTTCCTCTCCTCCTCTTTCTTATTTAGAATTATAGAATTATAAAAATATTATTGTAGTATGGTAAAATATGAGACCTTAGTTTTGTAGACATAACAGAAATGTCTATTACTTATTTTAAAATACCAAAGGTTGGTACTTTGGTTATTCTGTAAACTAGAAAAGGTCAGATATAATGCTATCCTGTTCTAGTAATAATTGTGATACATTTAAGTTCTACAGTTTTAAACAGTGTGGAAACTGTTTTGTTTCTAACAAAAAATCCTAGGAAACTTTCTCAATTTAAATTTATTACTAGGTTCTGATGTAAAATAAATTAGGATCAATTTAATTCTGTTGTTGATTCATTTTTTAATATTCTGTCTTGTTTATTCAAATGAAATATACACATTTTAATTCTTTCATAACTTTTTTTGGCATGGACACCCACTGAGATATTCAATATGTATATTTCTGTGAAAAACTGCCCCCTTTCAGATGTTGTTAATTTTTCCATATCTTTGCCACTGAATTTTATCAGAGACTCATATGGGTCCTACTGATATACAAAAGGAGTTTGAATAAATCAACAACTCAATTTGGTGCTAGTTTCATCTATTCCATAAACAAATTCACCTAACATAAGTTGTGTCAATGTGAAAAAGCAAACATTCCCTTATATTCAGTAACTAGCTGTACCACTTTTAGCTGCAATAACTGCAACCAAGCATTGACTTATTAGGTTTTCACACTGGTTATTAGTTTTTCACATTGTTATATTTTTTCCATGGCTAATTACTTCAAGTCAGGAAAATTTGAGCTACTCAATTCAGGTCGTGCTACAGTGTTTCTGTAGGTTTAGGGCTGGATTTTGACTTGGCTATTCCAAAACAATTTGTGCTTCCTCATCCATTCTCTTTTAAACTTTCTCATAATTTTCTTGTAACTGTCTTGCCCCATGACCCATTTTGCAGGTCTGTTAAATTGGTAAATTGTAGGCAGACTGTACCACTATTGTACACATCTTATCATCAAGAAACTGCAATTTATACCCCCTATTTCTGCTCCTAGTTTCTGTGACAATGGAAAATAGTTCTAACCATCTTCCCTACAGCACCTTTCATGTACTTGAACATTGATATCATATCTTCTTTTAGACTTCTTTTCTTCAGGCTGAACATTCCAAGTTCCTTCAGCCTGTCCTCATAGAAGCTATCCTCAAATCCCTGTTATCACCTTTGTTGCCCTCCTCCAACCTGTTCTAACCTGTCAATATTCTTCTGGAAATATGGTGCCTAGAACTGTACATGGTACTCCAGATGTGGTTTCATCAGTGCAGAGTAGAGGGGAAGGATTCACATGTCTTTGATACAGTGCTTTTTCTAATGCAACCTAGAGCTGTGTTGGCCTTCTAGCCATTATCTCATACCACTGGCTCAGGTTCAACTTGCTATTCAATGACCACAACCAAGTCCTTCTCTGATGTCATGCTTCCAAACTATGAATTCCGCATTTTGTATGTGTGCCCTATATTTTTGCCTAAGTGTAATACCTTGAATTTCTCCGTTAAAGGACATCTTGTTCCTCTCACCTCAGTCCTCCAACCTATTCAGATTAGATTGCAACCTGAGTCTCTCATCCTTGACCAGACCTCCCAATTTTGTGTCATCCACAAATTTGATAAGTAGCCCATCAAACCTGTTATCCAGATCATTATTCCAAAATGTTGAATAATATATTGGCCCCAAGACAGATCCCTGCAATACCCCATTAGTTACTGTTCTCCAGCTCTATGTACAGCCATTATATAAATCTAATTAATTAATTAATTAATTAATTAATTAATAATGCTGACACTCTGAGTGCAATTAACCAGTCAATTGTGGACCCACCTTATCACAGTGTCATTCAAATCATATTTTAACAGCTTGCAAATATCACATGGAGCCTTGTCAAAAGCTTTACTGATAGGTAGATCAAGGTAGATTTATCCACAGCATTCACTTTGTCTACAAAAGTACTTAGTTTGTGAAAGCAAGATATGAGATTTATATTACATGATCTATTTTTAACAAAGCCATGCTGATTCTTATCAACCATGGCATTGTATTCAAGATGCTTGCAAATGGCCTGCTTTATTATCTGCTCTAAAATCTTTCTAAGTATTGGTGTTAGGCTTAGTGTTCACTAATTACTGGGATCCTCTTTTTTTTCTTCCTTGAGGTAAACCTCAGTGGAGTAAATCTCCCTATTTATCTCACTAACAAAGCTGTGTGATCAACTGTGGAAACATCTGAGCACTTTGTACCAAAAATTAGAAGTGTATTAAAAAAAATCTATGCAACTGTTGTTGAAATGCATCCTGTTCTCTATTATAGCCACCCCAAGTCCTGCTGTGCTGCCTCATTTTGGTGGTGATGCATTCCTGTGAGGGATGAGCTAAGAAAACCAGGAGTGTATGCTAGGAGTGTATGCCAGGAGTATATATTCCCAGCACAGTCACCCAAGGCATGAAGGTCATCCCAGTTGCCCAGCTAAAGCAAGCAGGAACCTATATTGGGCAGCAGCAATATAGAAAGATGCTGGAGGTGGATGATCACTTTAGTGATAATCACAAAGTTATCAGTTCATACTGCACAGGAGAAGAGAAGACAAGAAGCAGTATTACAACAACATGTGTAAAGACACTGAAGATGGAAACAGACATGGAAAAACAATGAAGGTCTTCTGAAAGATCTCTGAACTCAGGAGGCGGCTCCAACCTCAAATTAAAACCTCGTTTGCTAAAGAACATCAATGGACAAATAGTAACTGATTCAAAGAAAGATGGAAGGAGTATATTGAATACTGAACAGTAGAGATGTCAACATCTAAGACACCTTAGAAGATATTCCCTAATTACAAGAACCTTTAATACTAGAAGATGAAGTTAGAACAGCACTCCAGTCCTTACCAAGTTGATAGGCCTTGGGAACTGATGGAATACCCTCTGAAATATGGCAAAGAACAGAAGAGTTCTAACCACACTATGCCAACAAATCTGGAGAATACAGTGGCCAATAGATTATAAGAGGTCAATCTACATTCCAATACTAAAAAAGGAGAATTAACAGAGCTTGCAAACTAACATACAATATCCTTAATTTCACACACTAGGAAAATAATGCCTAGAATCATACAGTGCAGATTAGAGCCTTACATGGAAAAAAAGATGCCAGATATTCAAGCTGGCTTTAAAAAAGGCTGAGGAACACAAGACATTATTGCTGATGCACACTGGATAATTGGGAAAGCAAAAGAATACCAAAAAAGAAGTTACTTTTTCTGACAAACACATTTTATTAAAAGGCATAAGCTTTTCTGCCAGCAACAGCTGTTGGTGAAATGTCAGGTTACCAAACAAATAGACTATTGCCTATTAGCCCAGAAGCCCATCACCACTGGATTGCTGCCAGACATGAAAGCTTGTATCAATATAAATCTCAATATACTTGCTGGCCTCCCATTCCTATCTCCTCCACATTAGTACATCCTTGGTCTTGTTTAGACTAACCACTGGTTCACCTTACATTGATGAGAAAGAAAGAGAGAATTGGGTGTCATCCATATTTTAGTAGCATTTCCTAGGAGAATGACATTGATGCTAAACTGCATGGGGGATTAAACAGAGCTTTGAAGAATCCTATAGCATTACTGTTAGAAATCATAGCAATCATCTTCTGGAATAATTCAATCAAATAAGAACAAAACTACCAGAATGCAGAACCAATATAATACCCATCTGAGAGCCTATCCCAGGAATTATTTTATAGTCCCGTAAACCACTGGATTGTGTTTAAATCCTGTATGGTAATCAATTTTGTGCACAAATCTTGTAGAAATTGTAACATATAAGCTAGTAAAACCATGTTGACTGATACTGTCTTTTAACTACTATTAAAAAAAAAATTGAAATATTTATTTCTACCATATGTCTGCATCCTTTTGAAGTTATTTTACAGTGTAAGAACTGACTATATATTTTATTCTATTAAAAATAGATTTAAATATCTTAATAAATGTCATATATACACACACACACACACACACGCCATTTATTATATGTATATAATAGAAAAACTCTGTTTATTCTAGTAACTGGAAATATTTTAAAATCAGAATGATTGCACATTAGAATAGTTTTTAAGAAAGAGTAGAAACTGTCATTTACTTTGTGAACACAAGGCCCTAACTGTAAATAGTCTGGTGAAAACTAGAACCTATAAGGTAAAATTGGTAAGGAACATTTATTTAGCACTGTGAGGATTCCTTATTTCTATTTGGGGCTGTTTGCTTGGTTTAGGGTATTTTACATCTGTTCTAAATCTCTATCTCGTTGCCTGTTACTCAAATTGTTTACAGAGCTCTAGCTTTGGTCTGCAGATGTCAGTATCATATAAATTGTAGCAGTTAAACTATTTTCTCCAATCCTCATTTTGTTGCCTTTATTAAAATTAAAAAATAATTCTTTTCTTGATTACTCCAGTGTTGGGTTTGTAATCAAACATCAGACATTGCAAAATCACTGGGTGGCTGTCTTGATAAAACGGAGGAAACTGAAGTCATTTATTGAAAAGCTTATTCTAGAGAAAAGGGATTTTCTGCTTAACTCCATCCTGATTCCAGGTAAGGAAGAGTATTCTCCCATTCAAAAAGAGAAAGTGACAGTATAACTAACTGTCCAGATGGAACTCCTTCACCTGGAACAATCACAATACCCAGGCACCCCATAGAGAAGGGGTGTGAAGACAAAGATGGATTTTGGTGGCAAATACTTTCCCTACCTCCTCTCTGCTACAAGGACAAATGCTTCTGAGGTAATAGGAAGAAAAGATATATGCCTTCATCTTCCCAAGAACTGGCCACTTTATTCATCAATGAGCAATTATCTTATAATTTGCCTTATTAGATTGTTTAATGCCTTAAGCATCTTATGAAAATTTACTGTAATTTATTTACTTAGAAGACTAATATACTCCATTGGGAATTAATTTTTCAAAGACAATTCTGTTTTAATCATTACTGTTTTCTGATTATTGAATATTTCAACAGAAAGCAAACACCATACATAAATATAATCTCTATTCTCCTTCAATATTTGATTTGATAAATATCATGGATCTGAATTTTTACCAAATTTGCTATAATGCTTGATTACATTTAGAATTCTTCATTTTTAAAAATGCTAGACTATGTTAAAGACGAATTTAATTTTAGGTAATGTTTGTTTTCCAGAGTATTTACAGATTATAAAAATTCAGACCAAGTTTGCCACTAAGCATCTTATGGAAAAATGTCATATTTAGATAAATGAGCAATAAGGTCCTATTCTGATATTCAGAATTTTAGAATCATAGAATTAGATGGGACTTGAGAAAACTTCCAGGCTAACCCCCCCCCCCCCCTTCAATACAGGTTTTAGCAGATCATTTCTGAAAGAAGACCATTCAACCTCTGTCTGAAAACTTCTAGCAAAGAAGAATTACCATTTCATTTGTGGCACCTTCCTCTTCTCTAGCCAGAACCAGCTTTATTACAGTTTTAACAATTCAGTCTGATTCTGTCATTTAGGGTAATGTAAAATAAATCTGTCTGATAACCCTTCAGACAGTTGAAGATTGCTATTATAATTCCTCTCTCTTCTGTAGACTAAACATACCCAGATCTTTCAACTGATTCTTATTAGGCTTGGTTTCCAGATCCTCACCATCTTCTGAACTGGCTCCAGTTTGTCACTTTTGTCACAGTATTCCAAGTTAGGTTTGACCAGGGCAGAATACAGTGGAGTTATTTATTACTTCCCTTGATTTGGATGCTATACTCCTGTTAATGTACCCCAAGAGGGCATTTACCTTTTTAGTAGCTGCATCACACTACTGGTTCATATTTAACCTGTGGTCAACAAAGATATCCAGATCCTTTTTGCATGTATTACTGCCAAACCAGGTCTCTTCCATACTATACTAATACCTTTTTATTTTTTTTCCACCCAGATGCACAACTTTACCATTCACCCTGTGAAATTCCATCCTGTTCATTTCAGATCACTGCTCATGCCTCTCTAGATCTTGTTTAAGCTTCTATCTCTCCTCTAAAATATTAGCCATATCTCCCAGTTTTTTATTATCTGAAATCTTTATAAGTGTTTCTCTAACTCCCTCATCCAAATCATTGATTAAAATGATACACAGAGGGCCCTGTGGCACTCCACTCAATATTTCCCTTCAAGTTAGTTTAATGAGGGTTTAATTAACAGTCTTTGAGACTGGGTATTCAGCTGACTTTGAGTCCATTTAATATAAGTGTCATCCAGCCAATATTTTACTATTTTTTAAGGAGAACATCATGATACAATTTGTCAAGGGCTTTGCTTACATCCAGGTACACTATTCTTCAGCATTTCCTTAGCATTATCTCTATCAAAGGAAATAAGGTTAGTCTGGCAAGATTTGATTACAACAAACCCATGCTGGGTCCTTTTTAACTGTACAATGCTCACAAACTTGCTACTTGATAATCTGTAAGAACTTGTCCAGGTATAGAAGACAAGCTGACAGATCTATACCTTTCTGGGTCCTTTGTTTTTATCTTTTTGAAGATGGGGATGACATTTGCTTTCCTTCAGATTTCTGGGACCTCACCAGTCCTCCAGTCATTCTCAGATATTATCAAACTCCAGTTAATTCCTAATTTGTTAGAAATTAGACACTGGCCTGTGAACAACGGAATTCCTGTCAGACTATTCTATCCAAGGTCAAATTGCAAACATGGCCACTGATGAGGGCTCAATGTAATGAAAAGCATATCTGAATCTAATTATATACAGCAAAGCAAGATATTCATGATTTTCAGTATCTGCAGCTGGTATCTCAGAGACAAGTAGTTTAATTTCATAAAGAGCCTCTTTTTCTAATCACATTAAATCTGTTAATAGTAATCAGAGAGGTACCCACCTTCATCAAACTCACAAGTATTTTCTTCCTGCTACTGTTTCTTCAGACTATTAGTAACACCTACTAATTCAACAGTCAACTAACAAAAATTTAGCCTTTAAACAATATCATTACATTGTCATTTTAGGTACAAATAGTGACCACAAATTGGGACTGGCAGGTCTGTTGTTAAGCAAAGCTGTCATTAAGTGGGAAATCACATGACCGCAGTTGTGCTTTCTTTTTTCCCCACTCCCCCACCCTTTGGAATGCTCATCCCAGTGCTGGGATAGCAGCTCACAGCTGCTGCCTGGAACTGACAAGACTAATCAGTTTCACACCTTTGGCTTTTGTTTGCCTCCTAACTACTCCCCCACCCTATGGAATGCTCATCCCAGCAATTAGCAAGAAGGGACTTAATGTTTGTATTTACCGTATTTTTCCGACAATAAGATGCCCCCATGTACAAGACGACCCCCATTTTTCCAACCCCAAATTAAGAAATCAATATTTTAAAGATAGTGCAGAATACATTTTTATTTAGTAATTAGTTAACATTTACCTGCTACACTCGGTGGGAGGAGGTCCAAACCGTCTCTCTGCAGCTCTGTTTCCAGGCTCTTTTGCATAACTGATTACATTCAAGCACGAGTGAAACTGCCGATAGCTTGTCTCTGCAGACAGCCTTCCTCTAATTGGTTTGTTCAGCATCAGCTGACGTCAGTTACATAAGGCTTGTGATTGGAGGAAGTCTGCTTGGGAGACAAGCTATTTCACTCGTGATTGGAGGCTAGCAATAGGAGGAAGCCTCTCTGCAGAAACAAAGTATGGGCAGTTTTGCAACTGCGCGATTCTTGGCTGACTTCCTTGAATAAGACGCCCTTCAATTTTTAGGGTAAGGATTTTAGAAAAAAGTATCGTCTTATAGTCGGAAAAATATGGTACATTCCTTGGAGAAGAAGGGATTACAAGAGAGTAAGCAGGCACACAATGGGGAATACACATTGAAAGGAATGTGGTGGCACCAGCAGCCCCAAGCATGCTTGTAATCCCTTCCTCTCCAATCTCTCTGCTCTGCGAGGGGGGATGGAGGGGAAAAATGTGATTTCTGTAAGCAAAATCTCCTGTGCCTGACCTGTTTTTTCCCCTCTCCTCTCACAGAGTGGAGAGATTGAGAGGAAAAGATTACAAGAGAATAAGCAGGCACACAAGGGAGAATATACCAGCTGTTTGCAGAGTGGCTCCCTGCCTTGAACATGTTCAGGGCTACCGGCATCACCACATTCCTTCTGATGTGTATTCCCCATTGTATGCCTGCTTACTCTCTTCCCTTCCTTTCCAATCTCTCCACTCTGCAAGGGGTAAAAAAGAAAAGAAAAACAACAGGTTAGGTACAGGACAATGGATACCGACTGTAATGGCGACCTTGTGACTGAGGGACACTGCAAAGGTCATAAATGTGGGCACTGGTTGCAAAGTTATTTTTTCAGCACCATCGTAACTTCATACAGTCACTTGAACAAGGCAGTCTGTAAGCGAAGTCTATCTATAACAAGCATTGGACAATGAATACTTTTATTTGGAACAATTTTCTGTATCTGAGAGAACCATATGATGAAGTTTCTCCAATCTTACATTGCTTTTATTATTGCCTTTTAATATTTTAGCTATGTAGTTGAAGACTGTCCTTATGTTGCCAAGTTACTATTTATTACATGCATATATTAGTAAATCAAAAGATGAAAGGAAAAGAAAACTTCCAATCATTTCACCAATGTGACATACACGTACCCTTGAGATATGGACACTTATATTATGGATAGATATGTTTACCAGCACTATTTCTTCAGCATACATCATGCTTTTTCAACCTCTGCTACACAAATATAGAAGGCACTGCAGGCATTGATTTACCTCCTGTTCTTCCATTACTGATGAGAAAGAAGAGGCTTTGCACCCAGAGAAAAGTGGATTGCTGGAGTCATGTGGATAGAACTGTTCAAAAGAGGTAAATTACTATCATGTGGACAACATTTTCATTCTTCTTCAAGTATAAGTTCACATGACTCCACTTGAACTAACTGAGCAGCAGACTCCCAATAAGATAAAAATACAAGAAGTTTTGTCATGTAATGGAATGATCTCTGACCTGATTTCTATATAAAATACTAATGCCTTCTATATAAAGTGTACACAGACTTCCTGATACAGTTAAATTGCATTGTTGTGCTAGATTCATCTGGTTAATATATGTTTAATTAAATTTGAATACTTAAACCATTTAATATCTAATACTGCAAAACTTACAGTCTATCTTAGAGAAAGAATATAAACATATATTTAAGTCCCAGAAATCACTTAGCAAACAGGGAATTAAATGAAGTAAAATGTAACCTGTGGACGATATGGGTACTGAATTTTAGATACTGTAGTACTTATTATGCTATGTAATACTTTGAAAGAATTGTACATTGTTACTAATATTTCTTACTTAGCTGAAAATGGTTATTGCAAATATTACTGCACTGAGGAGGTTAGACGAGTTGATCTCCAAGAAAATCTCAAAAATCAGGGAGTTACATCATGTCATCCTTTTTCTGTACACACAAATTAACTACTAAAATCTCTAAACTATTTTTCTGCTGGAAAAATTAGAAATTATAACTGTTACAAAAAAAAGAAAAGAATATCCTTTGCAAAGACCAAAGTAATGAGGGGAGAAAAAATAGAAAACAGAACAAGCAGCCACTGAAGCTTAGTGAAGATCTGGGGAAATCCTAGAGGAAGTAAAAAGGACAGATCATGATGTAAATGTACATGAGATAACCCAGAATTGTAGAGGTAGTACCAGGAGGACTAAAACTCAAAAAGAGCTGAGGTTGGTGAAGGAAGCAAAGAGAAAGAAAAAGAAAGTCTCTGCATATGTGTAAACATAGGTGTGAAAATGACAAATACTAACAGAAAATAAAGAAAAGGCAGAGTTACTGAACTCCTATTTGGTTCAGTCTTCTTGAGCAGACAAGCTGTACAGGTCCAGCAACTGTGAACAGGAGAATGAAGGGACAGGATTGACACCTGAGATGGACAAAAACACTATCAGGAAATACCTCCTTACTATGAATAAGTTTAAATTTCTAGGACCAGATGAACTGCATTGTAGACCCAAACCCCTATGTTATTATTTTTGAGAAATTCTAGAGAACTGATAAAGTTCCAGATGTCTAAAGGAGAGGAAATATTGTTTCTATCATCAAAATAAAGGAAAAGGAACATTAAGCAAACTACAGACCAATCTTTCTGACTGAAACCTGGGAAGATTCTAAAGCAAACCATATAGAGTCTGATCAGCAAGCACCTTGAATCAATGCAGTAATTATCAGAAGATAACACAGATTTCTCAAGAATAAATCTTACCAGACTAATCTCATTTTTTCCCTATTGGCTAACTTCTTTAATAGATTGTGGGAATGTTATGGGCATAATACATCTTGATTTCAGCAATGCATTTAACAAATTACCCCATGACATTCTGATCAGCAAGCTAATTAAGTATGGGCAAGATGACATGGCAAGTAACGGAATACATAACTGACTTGAAAACTGTACTCCAAGAGTGCTCATCCAACTGGAGGAAGATACTGAGTGGAATATCACAAGATTCAGTCCTGGATTATATATTTTTGTAGGGACTACAGTAAGGAGATGGAGGGAATGTTTTGCAAATTGAGAGACAAAAGTTAGAAATAAAATTCAAACTTCCCTTGACATTTTATATAAAGGGATTGAAAACAGCAGAATTAACAGAAACAAATAAAAAGTTATATATTTAAGAAACAAAAATCAAGTGGATACTGGCTTGACAATAATACCAGTGAGAAAAGGTTTCAAACAGTACTTGATTCCAAACTAAGTATGAATTAGCTGCTTCAAAAAAAGACAAATACAAATTCATTGTTAAAATTTATAAATTCAGGTTATCCAGGTTCCTTAGCCCCAATTATTAAGGTATGCAAAGGCAAAGTTACCCCTATGCTCCGATAGATAGATAGATAGATAGATAGATAGATAGATAGATAGATTATATTTATTGATAAGTATAACAGCCAGAAAATATGATAAAGTTCAACCAAAAATATAGCAGTGTTAGTAAAATCAGAAAAAAATATATAGGGTAATGAATAAGTGAGTAACAGAAACTAAAAGTATATCCATAAAATGTTAATATAAAACTAGCTCAGTCCTTTAACATATTATTAAATTTGGTCATATAAACCATCTATTGCTACAATAATATATTGTACTAAAATCTTCTCAATTTTAGTACAATATATTATTTTTATATAATGATACTTATGTAATATGTTTAAATTCTTAATATTCTATTATATAGATGCCTTAGAGTATTGAATGTAAATAAATGAATAGAAAAAAAAGGATATTCCATGAATATTAATTACAATTTTGAATGTTAATATTGTAACCATTATAATTAAGCCTTTCCTCAGAAGAAACATCATAATTTAATTTAATGAGATATATAATTTAATGAGATATATACTTATAGCAGCAAGAATAAATTTTGCTCAAAAAACAGAGTTTTGAAATCTTGGGAGGTGTTACAGAAAAATAGCTAGCACTAGATTATTATCATTATTATTAAGTGAACAAATCACATAGAAATACAGAACAAAGCAATAAGCCATGTAAACAAAACAACATAAGAAAGATAAAGAAAATTAATGTGTATGCAATTAAATCAATGAATCTGCAACTTTTAATTAGTAACTTTGCAGATATCTGCATTCCATGTAATGTGAATACCTTAGCCAATTGGTCTGTGCTATCCACTTATGGTGTTGGCCACATCCATTAATTGGCAGGTCTCTAACAGATTAGCACCTCCACCCTGGAAATGCAGCTTTTGATAGGAGATATAGATATATAGATATATAGATATATAGATATGCAGCTTTTGATAGGAAATATACATATATAGATATATATATATGCAGCTTTTGATAGGAGAGATATATATATATATATATATATAGATATAGATATAGATATAGATATATTTCCTATCAAAAGCTGCATTTCCTATCAAAAGCTGCATTTCCTATCAAAAGCTGCATTTCCAGGGTGGAGGTGCTAATCTGTTAGAGACATGCCAATTAATGGATGTGGCCAATGCCATAAGTGGATAGCACAGACCAATATATTTATATTTCCCCCATTGGGGGGAGATGGGTGGTTGAAAAATTTAACTAAGAAAGAAAGAAAGAAAGAAAGAAAGAAAGAAAGAAAGAAAGAAAGAAAGAAAATATCTCCCCTAGCCCTTCCTCATTTTCTAATTTTTAATCAGCTGAATCACATCAATAAACTCTAAGCACTGCATTTAAAAAAAAATGTAGCCTCTTTGGTTAAATCTCACATAATTATTAAAGAACTCTATCAATGTTATATACTATAGTTAAAACAAAAGTATTTAGCAACATTAAAAATAGCTGAACCAAATAAAATTCTAATCTTGTGTGACATTGTGACATTTCATTATCTGTGGTACTGCACCCACCTTGCTGGAAAGTAATGTGATAATAGTACTTAAAATATTATAAATATAAGCCATAGCACCAGATTTAAAAACTACACTCATTAACACAATACTTCAACAAATTAAAATATCAAATGTCACCTTAACCTGTTCTTAAAAGACTAATAGAATGTAAAATTACTCTAACAAAACTGAGCTATTTCAATGACAATACTTACAAGGCAGGTAAAAAAATTTTTATAAAAGCTCTCTAGTTAATGAAATTGCTACTTACGCATAGCTAGGACTGAAGCAAATGCTTTAACATTCTCATACCTATATTTACAAATTATGTGTATATAAAGTACTAAAGTTTGCCAAAGATATTGCCTTGCTTGCAAGTTACAACTATTCATATCTAGGTAGAAAACTATTCCAACGGTAGCTCAGTTTGTTGATAATATTTATATGCCCCTTTAGGTCTGGAGTTTGTTCCAGTATACTGAATTTACCTTCTAGTTGGTGAGATGCAAGTAACGATAACTTGGCTTGCAAGGTACTCTAGAGATCCTAGTTTGCACAGCTTAGCGTGAGCACCTTGGGGGAAAGCTGGGCTTTGATTGCACTTCTGGCATACTGGTCAAAAAGTGTCCAAACTGACCAGTACTGTCCTTACCATTAACAGGGACAGCTGCACATGGCATGGGGATGACAAAGGCTGGTAGCTTAGTTTGCACATTCTCTAACTTACTAAAAGGTGTTATATAAAAACCTTGATTGACTAAAGCCATGATGGGTAATGAAGGCCAGTATCTATGCAATCATCTAATAAAGGTCATGACCAACCTGGAATGCAAGAGAAGTAATTAGTAAAGAGGATAAATTAACAAATGAAAGAAAAACATACTATTTGCATGTGAAACTGACAATATGGAATGATGTCATAAATGTGAATGAAGGTGGTAGTATTTGCCACTTCATGGAAAAACTTAATAGCACCCTTTAAAATCTGAGCAATCTGTGCTATGGTCACACTCCAAATGATTGCTATTCTAGAATGCAACAAAAGGACTTGAAGTAAAGCACAAATGAAAGGAGCATGAGAGATTGGGGTATCAGCTGAAGTAAGGATCTGCCTTTCTTACCAGACGGTGCCAAAGAAATGACAAACACCTTAAGCATATTTAGAATCAGTGTAGACAGTCACAGTCTGCTATATTGCTAGTTCACAGGTACAAGCAAAACCCACAAGTTCTGTGGCTAGAGCAGACAAAGACAAACATTCTCAGGCAAAGACAAACATTCAAGTACAGCATGCTGAGAACATACAGAATAGCCAGCCCATAAACTTCCAGTTTGATCCCAGTGACTGGAGCCATTAGAGAAAAGGATTAAATCAGGATTATCAAGAGGGTATATCAGAAAGATCAGGTCAGGGAAGCAAAAGTTCAGAAAAAGAAACACAAAATTGGGGGTGCCTGACTGGATCCAGGAGGAGAGAAGCCAGATTTGAAGATGGGAATATTTTCAGAAGCAAGGAGGATTATTTCATAGTGGGTGAGTCTTTAAGGAGAAAATAATTGTATACACCTGATTTGAAGAGGGCATGAACTGTGTGAGGAGTACCCAAGGACCAGATCCTAGGATTTCTTAACCAAAATGGCTGTTGCAGTGACAGGGCATAGACAAGGAGGAAGTCCTTTAGCAATTGGATCAACCAGTACTCCACTAGCAATCCCCATCCCCTTAGAAAGTGAAAGGCTTTTTGAAGTCAGGTTACCACAAAGAGGGAGCAGTAGAAAGAGGTAAAAGCTAGTTTTGCTTCCTCGTCCCACTAGAGGGGTTGGGAGCAGCATCTAAAAACAGAGTGTAGAGAAGTCTAGGAAGAATAGAATATTCAGGAATCCACTGATGAAAATAATTAGCAGTTCCCAGGCAATCCCTCAAAGTCCATTTAGTGACAGGCAAAGGTAGGAAACAATAGCAGAAAGATTAGAAGGTTTTAACTTAAACTCACAAGCAGAGATGAGGTGACCCAGATAGGAGACGTCAGGGAGAAAAAACTGCAGCTTTTCATACCTCAGGGCCTTTGGATGCCAGATGTAATGACCAAAAACAAGGCCTTGAAGTCATGGCTATGTCACCGGGCATGGGGGTCAGAATGTAGGGCAGAGCCACAAGATAGTTACATTGATGTTGAATTTGAACTTTTGTTTATAGTTTTATCCTGGCTGCCAATTATATATTTATTGTTATGTTGTTTCGTTATATTTTTTAATCGTTGCTAGCCTCCCAAAGTCACAATGATGAGATTGGTGTCCATATAAAAGTAAATAAGTAAGTAAGTAAGTAAATAGAAATAAATAGAAATAAATAGAAATAAATAGAACCAGGGAATTATTCTGGCCTAATTCCTCTGAAGAATTGTACCCAGGTGGCTCCTTCAGGGAGAGTTAAATCTGCCAAGGTCTCATAGTGTGAGAGTAAGGGCAAGAGGTATAAAGAATGTACTCTCATCCCCCGAAGAGCGAGGGAGAGATAAGAGGATGAGACTGGCACCTCCCTGAGGAATGCTAGTGATGTTTATAGATTGACCCTGGGAACTACTCTCAGTCTGGGAAGATTCTTTGTATAGTGTGAAGCCAAATAAACCTTGCTGGATTGAATCTGTATTGTCTCCTGGAGTTTCCTGGGCTAAACCTGACACATGGAGGGCTAATCCAAAGCGGGTTGGGGTATACTGGAAATTCAAGGATAGGCATATCTAGTTGTAGTAGCCTACCCAGTAAGTGAAAGTAAATAGCTACTGTGAATCAGGGTGTACATGCTCATTAAAGTGTACCTGAGTGCCCATATAAGAAACAAATTGTTTCATTAAAGTTTTCAAAAACACTTTAAAAATAAACTGAGTGATTTTTATGCAAGGTGGCTATCTGGTCCAATAAAATAAGAATGAATTAGATCAAGAGGTACTAGAAGAAGTGTCCAGGTGGAATTCTACCTTGCAGAAAAACAACAGAGAAATCCAGAATGTCAGCCAAAAAACTTAATAAAGTGGTACCTCAGTTCACGAACTTAATTTGTTCCACGACTCTGGTCGCGAACCGAATTAGTCAGGAACCGAATCAAATTTTCCCATAAGGTTCAATGTAAATACGGTTAATCTGTTCTGACCCCTATGAATTTGGTCACCAACTGATTTTTGATCGCGTCCCGAATCAAATTTCCCTATAAGGTTCAATCTAATTACGGTTAATCTGTTCTGAACCATATGTTGTTGTTTTTTAAAACCGCAAAAATATGACACAAAGTACAGTATGAAGAGAGAGAAAGCTAATCTTGCTCAACACGACTTCTGGCGTGGAGGACAGGAAGGCAGGTGGGGAGGCGGTTACTGCTTGGAGGGAGAGTCCCCCTCCCTACAGGAAGCCGCGACCACGTGCCACGGGAGGGAAAATGGCCACAGATCCTGTTTGTAACCCGATGTGGAGTTCGCGAATGGAGGCAAAATTTTGCGACCGGAGCTGTTTGTGAACCTAATTGTTCGTGAACAGAAGCGTTCGTGAACCAAGGTACCACTGTACCAGCAAGTAAAAATTAGGATTGCCTTGTTTGTATTTATTGAATTTAGCACAGAATATTGAATGTGCTGCAAGTTGAAATCTGGATTACATTTTTTCAATATTTATGATACTGTTCCAACTGTAAAGAATCGCAGAGGCCTTGGTGATACTACAGGGGGACATGGCTATATATACCCGGTTTTTAAACAGGGCCCCCATAAGGGGAATGGAAGCTTGAGAATATTAGCACTGCTCTGTGGCTGGTGTTCTGTCTGCACAATCATTGGTAGGAAGGATTATAATAACAATTTATGACATAGTGGGTCATAGACTCTTTAACAACCTCAGTGAGATACCCAGCAGGTAATCTGAAAATAGTCTATTGGACAGCAGGTGGATTGCCTGATAATCGGATCATTGCCCTATACTATGCCAGGCTATATAAGATGCAGCCAATAATCTTGTGCCGAGGCTATCCCCCACTCCATGGACACAGCAGGCATAATATAATATGCAACAATAGGAAGAGAGACTCATAGTTGCTATGGAAGTGCTATATATAATAATGAAGGCTTTTAAGTGGGCATTCAGTTTAATGAATAAGTAAAAATGAGGACAATGCCATTAAAACTGATAGGTGCTGAAAGCGGAATTGGAATGTCAGGATGAATAGGCCGACTGAATGAAATCCTTGTTTGCAAAAACTGTCAATGTACAACAACAAATCTCATAAATAGAGGGAAATTAATAGTAATATTGTTTGTTAAAACTAGTTTCATATTTGATATCTAAGGCATTTAAATCAAACAGTGTTGTTTTTTTATTAAAAAGGGAAGCTTTTAATTATCTTATTGTTAATGTTAAAACAAGACACGATTAAAATAATGAATTTTAAAAGGAGTTTTATAACTAAGTTTTAAAATCTAGGTCAGCCACCACTGAACTTATTCCAGACTGCAACATTGGTTCCAATCCTTTATCAGTCTGGCAATACAACTTCCATTGCTTTTTCTAATCTTGTGTAATTTGCCCTACTTAACTCCTTGCTTCCAGATAGACTACATTTGCCACCCAATGAGTTTATTTCACTAGTCATTTCCTTTTAACCATAAACTAAAACTATTTGAGAGGAATAATCTGCCTGTAAATCCAGCATAGGGTAAAAAGCTCTTATTTATCCAGTGTTTTGTACTTTGAATTGAAGCATTATCAGTAAGGGTAAGCAATAAACAAAAACACCTTGGGGGCCTAAGAAGAGCAATGTAGCCAATTACATTTAATTAAATCAAAGGATGGGAGCTGTAGGGATGAATGAGCTGAAGAATGAATTTGCATTAACACCTAGCAGCCAAACATATAGTCATTGGTTTAGTCTGAAACTGCATTTGTTGCCATCTATTCTACGCACTAAAGGGGGCCATTAGCTAAATTTTGAGGCATTGTTTATTCAGTGATGTAGGGCTGCTTTCTCCACATTTTTACTTCCTAGTACAGGAACAGAGATCTCTAACCCATACTTTATTCAGAAGTAGAATGAAGGGAATAGACCGTCATCTTTTAAAAACTGAGATCTGAAAACTGTATTTGAATGTTAAATGATACAAAATTAAAAGGGCAAGAGAAAAGAGTCTATCTATGGTACAAAACATGGCAAGAGGCAACTGATACCCAAGTTACAGTGCTTGATTGGAGAATATTTTTCTGTATATCCTTGCCATGTTTCAGAAACAGAAAAGGAATAATTAACATAGCCGAACTTACAGATCAAGAAGAAACACACTATCATATACCAAGAAAGGGCTTCTGAAATCCAAGAAATGAGAAATTTTCTACAGAATATATATAATCATAAATTGTTTCCGCTACAGCTTATAAGGTACTAACACAGTACTCTGGAGATAATAAGTAAACTACATTCTGGCAATAGCAAGTCCCACACTTTGTGAGGGAAATATGATTCATTAATATCTCCAATAACATACTTGTCCTTCATGTTACAAACCTAGAAAAAAACTTTTTTTTATAGGCAATCAGTACTTATTGTGCCCTGATGATTTAATAAAAAAAAGTCAGTTCTATGAAAAATACCTGCTGTACAATAATTGAGCTTTATAACTTAAGGTTCAAAGAAGAGTACACATAACAATAAAAATGTATTTGTAAAGAAACATACAGTATTCACACTGACTAAGCTGCTATAATAATACAAATAAAAGTGTTTCACTCCAAGCTTCTAACAAGGAACATTTAGCAGATGTTAATTATCCTGACATTCTGGATGCAGGATTAGAAATTAGTTCAAACAGTGGTCTATCTTAATTCTACATATGTACAAAATTAACTATCAAGGCCTATTAGTGTACAGTAATTGTTTAGCACTCGAAGAAGTGACCCTCAAGTCTTTGTTTTGACCCAGTTTCACAAATGGGGCACAGGAATGACCCTCACACAATATAACCAGTGGAGGATCTCAAAAATGTATCTGCCTGCTATGTGAAACCACAGCCTTGCTTACTCAGGCATGTTCACTTAGAAAATAAGTGAAGGATCATTCAAGCGTCATGTCAGGGTTAAAGGATGCTTTATAAAGCCTTTAAAACCTCAGGCTTAGCACCATGTTTTGCACTAACACATCAAAATATAATTCTCTCCACTAGTGCAAGCATTATTCAAAAAAAGCTCTAGGACTATATATTGTAAAAGCTGTTATTTTATACATAAAATAAATGTGTGTGTGTGTATTACACATATACTTATCTGGAAGATCTTAGAATGCATTTGTTAACATAGCACAGATACCTGCTCTTATGGTGCATTTTAAAAACACATTCTATATAAGCATTGCTTCATATACAAGCAAGCTATGTGGACTTTAGTGTGGACTGAAGACATACTATGCTATGCCTTTAAGTAGAATCCTGGTCACCTTTGAATTACAAACCCTATTGGAAATGGCCAACGTAAGATGTAGATGACACTAAAACCAATACATTTTTCTCCTCTTTTCCGTAAGGCCAACAATGTATTCGAATTTATATGGGGGAAAAGATATAATTGTTGTCCCAGATTATAACTAGGCTCTGCAGCTGCTAAAGTTGCATAATGGTTTTGTAAAATTCAGCTAAGATATCATATGTGAAGATCATTGTGCAATTATTTTGTCAAATTACATTTATTAAATTGGGTCTTTTCCTATTTTAAGCACTCTACACCATCAAAATAACTGAGCATTTAGGTCAAACATCTTATGAATGGCTTAACCTATGTATACTCCTCCAGCTTGGATGCCCTTGAGGTTTAAATATGCCCCCCCCCGTTGTTTAATTTGTATATTAACCCTCTTGTGGCCAAAATAACTAAATTAGGGCACCACCCGTTGAAATTAGACAGTAGGCATATTGCAACCTTACTGTATGCAGACAATGTAGTACTTCTATCACAACCATTACTTGAACTAAAGCCCTAAGTTCCCTAGCCAATTATTGTTCTGAACTTAATTAATCAATTATTGTTCTAATATTTAAGATCAGTTGAAATTCTAAAGCAAAGGTCAACAAAGAACAAATTTTCACAAAGTGACTTAGAATGCATACATGGCAGCTACATGTCCAGACTAAGAGCAGGTAAAAATCTTCAGATATGGATGGATGGATGGATGGATGGATGGATGGATGGATGGATGGATGGATCTATCTATCTATCTATCTATCTATCTATCTATCTATCTATCTATCTATCATGCTACCTGACTCTGAAGCAACTCTGGGCAAGTAAACTAAGCTAAATGCAGTGTACATCAAAATTATGTCATCCACAATGCACAAAAAACAGAAACTAAGAAAAAAAAGCTGAATTGTAAATTACAAACCGAATGAGGAACTTAGCAGAATTATTAACAATCGCTAATACAACGTTTAAAACTAAATACAACAAAGTCTAATGAAAGTAATGAATCAGAAATATTCAGTAAGGATTCAGTTTGATTATTAGAAAGGCATTTTGCCTACTTTAATACTTCTTATTGTATGATGGAACCACTAGAATCAACTTTAATTCATTTCAAGTAGATTACTTGGAACACTATATATTTTTATATTCAGCAATATATGCAGCATATTCAGCAATATTTTTATATACAGCAATTTATGTAGCATAAGCAGGAACAAATATAAATTACCAGCACCAGAGAAACAATTTTTGGGCCTGGCTATTAATTTAGAATGCCAATTTTGTTTAGGTCTACTCTCCACACATACAAATTCACAAGTACGTGTGCTCATATATGAGAATAGATGTACACTGACATAATGAACCAAGTAGGAGAAATGAGAAGAATTCTTCTCAACAGGGTGTTCAAACCAGTCTTACATGTCAGCTAAATGTAACATGAAACTCATTGTTAATCAAAAGATTTTTCCACTCTTCTAATAAGCCTAATTTAAGGTGCCAAATCATTTCTTAAAGAGTAATTTGTTTAAAATGAGCAAGTCAGTTTCATGTCACACTTTGTTTCAAAGAGATAGTACTGTACTTAAAATATATATTTCAACTTTCAGAACTCTCATCATTCAAGAAAAGGTCCAATAACAGCAAAAAAAAGAGAAGAGAAGAGAAGAGAAGAGAAGAGAAGAGAAGAGAAGAGAAGAGAAGAGAAGAGAAGAGAAGAGAAGAGAAGAGAAGAATATCTTCCTGTATTACCACTATATTTACGGAAGAGATTACTGTAGACAACAGTATTAGTGAATACTATTAATTAATTAATTAATTAATTAATTTCTGTAGCTGCCCATCTCAACAAGCAATTCTGGGCATCTGTAGAAATTAAATAAATAAACAAACAATCAAATAGTGTATGTTTTCTGATTCCCCGTATCAGTCAACTGAAAGAACCAAACAGTTTAATCTCCAATAGTATTACTCGGTGAAAGAAACTCCAAGTAGTATAATTTTAATAGGCAATAGAATATTTTATTTTCAACTACTTCAAAATGGTAGAGCTGATTTTCACCCTCCATTTCACTTTGGTTATTTAGCATAGTAGCTAAATGACCAAGTTGAAAAACAAAAGCTATACACTTAAAAGCCAACATCTACTTTGAATACTGAGGTTTCAGAATACTGATCTACTTATAACATTGATATTACTGAATTGGTCTTATGACTGGTTGTTGTGAAGTTATTACATTATGCTTTGATTATCTGTTGTAGGATTACAACATGAACCAATGAAATATGGTATTTAATAGCATAATCCTTTGCATGCCTACTCAAAAGTAAAACTGATCTTAACTGAGCTTATTCCTAAGAAAATTGGGGCACTGCTGAACAGAGCAGTTTTATATTCATTGGAAAAGACAGCAGAGACAGATCTGACTGATTTTCATGATGTGCCATCAAGTCAGCGTGGACACTTTGCAAACACATAGACATACTTTCTCCAGGATGATCAGTTTCCAATCTGGCCCTTCAGATTTCCTGATAGTGCATCAATTGCCACTATAATCAAGTCTATCCACCTTGTTGCTAGTTTTCTCTTCTCTTTCCTTCCAGCTTTCCCAGCATTATACATTTCTCAAGAGAGTTATGCCTTCGCATAGTGTGTCCAAAACATGATAATTTGAGCCCGGGTATTTGTGCCTCAAGTGAGAACTCTGAGTTGATTTGTTCTGTGATTGATTTGTTTGCTTTCTTGGCTATCTATGATATTCTCAGAAGTCTTCTCCTACTCTAACAGCATAATCCTATCCTGTTACTTCAAAGTTCAACTTTTGCTTACATAAAGTGTCACAGGGAAAACCACTGCCTTCACAATTCTGATCTTTGTAGGCATAGACATACTGTATCACAGCATCTGAATATCTTTTCAAAGGCCTTTCTTGACACTCTACCAAGTGCTAGTCCGCAGTGTATTTCTTGTCTGCTAGTTCCTTTACTGTTATTAGTCAATCCTAAAAGGCAAAAGCTATTCATGAGTACCTAAATTGTCAATTCTAAGGCTAGCTGACTTGTTGTCATTAATACAGTATGCTCTTCTTTATATTTAAATGTAGTTCCATTTTTTCATTGTGATCCTTGACTTTCATTGCTAGTTCTTCTCGATCATTTGCATTTTCAGCTACTGTATCAGCATAGTGCATCAACATAGTGCAGGTTATTGATGTTTCTTCCTCTAATTTTAAAACCCCACTCATCTTCTTCCAATCCAGCCAACCTCAGTACATACTCAGCATATAGTTTCAGTAAGTAAGGAGACAGTATATAGCCTTGTCTCACGCTTTTACCAACCTGGAGCCAGTCTGCTTTGCCATGTTCTGTCCAGATAGTGGTTTCCCACCCAGTGTATAGATTATTCTTGAGGACAATGAGATGTTCTGGGATTCCCATTTTCCTAAGGACATTCCTAAGTACTATTTTGCTAGCATATGAAATTAAGATATTGTACAAAGTTTGCACATTGTGTTAAATCTCTCTCTCTCTCTCTCTTTTTGTATTAGTATGTACACTGACCTCCTCCAATCTGTTGGCCACTATGTCATACTGTTGACATAGTTTAATTAGAACTTTTACAGATTCTTCTTTGCTTCTCATATTTTTTGGTATTGTATCAATTCCTGTAGTCTTCAAATTTGGTAATGATTGAAGTACTGATTTAACTTCATCTTCTAGTAGCAGAGGTTCTAGTAAATAGGGAATATCTTCTAAGGCATCTTGAACAATAACATCTCTATTGAACAGAAGTTCAGTATATTCGTTCTGTCTTTATCTGATCTTCTTTGAATCAGTTATAATCTGTGTATTGGTGTCTTTTAGCAAATCAATTCAAGATTGGAACTTCCTTCTGAGTTTGGAGATCTTCTTGAAGACTTCTGTGTTTTTCTGTGGCACTGTAATATTGTTTCTTGTCTCTACTAAGAGCTCTCAGAAATTCTTTGATAAGTTCCTTCCTGACATCTTTCACTTTCTTGGCTGTAACTTCTCTTCTCTTCTTGGCAATTTCCTCCATTTTTTCTGACATCCACTTTCTTAAGTTTCTTTCTCTTTGGCAGTTTCTTTTCACATTCATCTTTAAACACTAATTTGATTTCATTCCATAGTTCCTCTGGTTCCCCATAAATGATAGGGTTAACCCCATCAATGGAGTTCAGGATTTCAAAACAATTCCTAAGGTTCTTCTTGAAAATGTAGTATATGCTCAAGATCATATTGTGGAAATTGGTTCTCTTTGTTCTTCAGCTTTAGCTTGACTTGGAACTTGCACATAAGCAGTTTGTTATCTATTCCAGTCAGTCCCTGGCCAAACTGCTGTTATAACTGAGCTTCTTGTAGCAATAATATAGTCAGTTTGATTTTTCTGTGCTTTGTCTGTGATATCCATTTAAAGGCATTATTTTGGTTGTTTAAAGATGTATTAACAATGAAGAAATCATTGGACTGGCAGAAACTAATAAGTCATCCTCCTGCCTTATTTCTGTTTCCTAGGTCATACAATCCCTGCTATTTCAAGCTTTGGGATTCTACTCCTAAGCAACATACTTGCTTATATGTTCTGTCAATTTCAGACCCAAGCTTGACCATAAAACTTGTCAACCACCTCTTTTTCTGCATCAGTGGTTAGAGCATAAATTTGGAAAACTGTCATAGGAGACAGAACTGCTAGTGGAATAATTGCCAAATATATCATCCTCACATTCCACTGTGGCAAGGAAAGGAAAAGCAGATTCTCCACCCCATAGGAAAAATTTACTATAGCAGCTATAGGAGTAGCAGAAAATTGCAGCAATTTTCAGGTATGATGGAAAATGAAAGGACTTAGAAATACTTAGAAAGTACACACCCTATTTTCCATTCTACCGGTGGAACATAGCCAGAAACTTGATACCAATGGGACATTCTGCAGGCAGGCCAGAGAAATCTCTAGCTGAGTGCTGTCCTACTGACATACCTCTCTCTCCATGAACAAGACCTCTTAACATTTAAGTATATAACGATGATTTTTAAAGGATGTATGTAACTACTAAATGGTAGATTTTGGGGTGTGTCTGGGCATGTGTTTCTTCCTGATAACAACTTGGACAAGTCCATGCAGTTTTCTTGGCAGCATTATCAGAAGTGGTTTGCCATTGTCTTCTTCCTAGGGCTGAGAAAGTGTGACTGGCTGGCTTTGTACCTAAGGCAGGACTACAGCTCCTGGTTTCCTTGTTTCTAGCCCAGTGCCTTTAACCCCTACACCAAACTGGTTGTCTATTGAATGTATATCATTCATAATTTCCACTTACAAATTTATATAAATGTTCTTCCCCTTAAAATTATGAATCTCTTGCATTTGTTCACATACCCATTTACAATCTTGTTTTCTCCAACAAATTCTGCTAAGAATAACTTTCTAAATTTTAATTGGATTAATTTGTTTTCATACTTGAAAAGCAGAGTAAGAAATTCTGAGATACCCAACCTATAATTTATGTCTGTGTTTTCAAGAAAATTGGGAAACTGCTCCAGATCCCAAACTTTACAGAGTTCCTGAACATGGCTAAAAACACTTGGGCATGAGAAGTAAATAATACAAAAAAGAAGAAATCAATGTAAAACACAACAAATAACCAATCTTTAGGGAAAATATTTTGAAAGAATGTGAGCAGAATTTTACTGTCCACAATAAAGTCAGAATTGTGTATTATAAAAATCTAAATCATAATTTTAATCCACTAAGTATATACATTTATATATTTCTCCTTTTCTTTATAGTAACCCACAGCTCTTGAAAAGCTATTCTGAAGAGTTCCTAAACTATCAAGATCAGATTCTGAAAGTAGATGAAGAAAATATCTTCCCTCCCCATTCTGCTAAGGGAAGCAACTCAATCAGCAGATACTGTCTTAATATTTAATATAGATAATGTTACAGATAATAGTATTATAATAATAATAATATAGATAATATATCTAGAAGAATTAATTAGTGTTAGAGGAAAATCTCTCAAATTTATCAAAGCAATTTCACAGCATATTATTTGTTATTCTTTATTACATTTTAAAATGTCACAAAACAATTGGTCATGTTATTCATGCAAGCTAACCATTCACAATCAAAGAAAATCTCATTTATAAATGAGATTTTATAAATGTCTCATTTATAAATGAATATGTGAACAAATGTAAGATATTTATAATTTGGGGGCAAGAAAATTTATATAAATTCATCAGGTATAAATATAAATTCATAAGGTAATATATTCAGTAACATACTGAATTTTCTCTACCAGATTTAGCAAACACACACATATACACAAATTTATGTGTATTTCTATCTCCTCAGTGTCGAGCACCACAAGGTCTTTAATTGCACTGTTTCCACAGTGAAACACAAGCATGGAGAGTTCTGTAATTGTACTGCCCCCTGCTGCTTATTTCATTTTAGGACAATAACTTTTTCCTGGAAAGACACTCATTATTTTTATTAATTGAATTGATACAAAGATTGTTCATCTTAAAATGATGTATATATTACTTAAGAAATTTAAACCTGCAATACTTCTCCCACTTAGCAGAATTTATATTTCACTTAACACTGTTTGCTTACTGAGTGAGAAATGCATTGCCATTTTCCTGAAGGAAAAGTGGGATATAAATCTAAAAAATAAATAAATTATGTTTAACAATATGCACTTCCTAATTAGGATACTCAAGACTGTATGTTTTGGAAGAAAATTATTTAGTAAACATGTTTCACAACATAAATGCTTTATTTTCATACATGCTCATTGTATCCACAGACCTGTTGCTAAAAAGCATCATTAAAAAAAAAATCCCTTTCATATATTTGAAACAGTACAACTTATAATTTTAGACCTTGGGCTTAATGCCATTACAGGAAGCCCCTTTACACAGCTGTATTATATCACCTCAACTGTAAAGCCTACAAGTAACATTTCCCTTCTCTCCCTCCCCCTTGAACCACTCAATGTTTATCTTTTTTCTTAAATTTCTAGTATGTTGGAGCCAAAAGCAAAAGTTGGACTTTGAAGAAACGGGATAGGAAGAGTATTGACACTTTTGAACTTTGGTGTTGAAGAAGATCCCTGAGAATACCATGGACAGTCAAGAAAACAAACAAATGAATCATGGAACAAATCAACCCAGAATTCTCACCAGAATTGATCAGGCTCAAGTTATCCTGCTTCGGGCACATTATGCGAAGACCTATTTCGCTAGAGAAGGCTCTGATGCTGGGATAGGTGGAAGGACACAGGAGAAGAGGACGAACAGCAGCAAGGTGAATGGACTCAGTTACATTGGTAATGAGTATACCATTGGAATACCAGGTTAGGTATTTCAGGATCAGGTTAGGGACAGATCATCATGGAGGAAATCTAAGAATCAATCATAACTTGATGGCACATAATCAATCAATGGAGCCAAAAATGTCTACTAACAAAATAAACTAAATGATACCACTTCGTTGTAGAAATAGATCATTTTTAAAATAATTATCAGCATCTATGTCATGCGCATGCTCTAGCAATCTTCTCCATAACTATTAAATGTTTTAAAATATGTCCCTCAAAGTAAGAAATAACTTTGGTGGCCCTTGACAGCAGGCTGATGTTGGATGTATTACTGCTACGTCAATAATCTGCTCCTCTCCAAGTATCATTTAGAGGGAGCTGCTGCCACAAGGTTCAGTCCTTAGCTCAATGCTTTGTGTTTGCAGAATACTAGATTCAATTACTAACCAGTATCATAAGAACACTGGATTGGTATAGCAGATAAGAGTCAGAGTTAGAAAATGAGGCAATACTTGTTCAGGTTTCACTGCTGCTATGAACTTAGAATGCCCTTAGGTAAGCTACTTTCCCAGCTTCACCCCCATGATGTGCAGCATAGGATAGTTAAATTGGCCTACTCAGCAAGATTGTTGTAAAACCATTCTAAAGCAATTTATAGGCAATATTAGTCATCAAGATTCATAAGAATTTTGAATTTTTTTCTTTGCATACAATACATTAGCATATACTAATATTCCTCAACACACTGTTAATATTAAATAAACTAAGATATAAAACAGAGAGAACAAGAACCTTTCGCATCCCAACTTACATTTTTTTAATATTTTGCATCCAAATTATTCAGTTATACAAATGTTTCCTGCTACTGTTTTGGCAGTCTCTGCCACTATAAGAAATAATACAGATTTTCTTATTCTTCCCTGGAATATCAGTGGCTCTAGCTGTATTAATGCAATCAAAAAATTTTTGCAAATCTGAATTGTCCTCTGGGGTAAGCGACAGAACTTTGTAAGCTTTGGGATTATTTCGACACTTGAATCATGATCAGTTAGAACTACCTTGAGTATATCATCAACATACTAATGAATGTCACCACTCCTAGAAAGCATCCACATGGATTTGCTATATTAAAGATAAATAGCCACTGGTAATTTGCATATATTAATTCATTTAAGCATGTGAACATTTCAAATTGCTCTTAGTGTAGCACTGAAGCCAGGCGTCTTTTAAAGATGCAAAAATGCAGCTGGGCAACACAATGGCCAGACTAATTTTAAACTATACAGGTGGTAACACTACTAAAGCAGAGCTTGTCAAGCATGAAGTTCATCCCAACCAACTCTCTACTTACAGTTGACAGGCCCACTGCTGGCAAAACCAGCCCTGCATGCAACAAATCTATCACATGTACAGTCGTGCTTAAAAGTTTGTGAACCTTTTTGAATTTTCAATATTTCTGCATACATTTTGATAGTGAGTACCAGAATTTCTGTTCTTTAAATAAGGCAGGACTTTCCACACTCGCTCCTGATTGTCATCCCATTGATTGAAAGACCTGACTCTAATTTTCCCTTCAAATGAACTGATAATCCTACACGTTTACATACTTGTGCCACACATCAATATGTAGCTTTGGATCATTCTCCTCAATAAATCAATGAGCAAGTATATTTTTGACTCATTTATTTAATTGGGTTCTCTTATCTAGTTTTACGACTTGTGTGGAGAACAGATCACATTTTAGGTCAAATTTATGCATACTGAAAAGTTGATAGGTTCACAAACTTTTAAGCACCACTGTAGGCTTTGGTGGAAGATTGGGCTGCTGCCTTTTAGTCCCGTATCATAGGAAAATGGAGAAGCTGCACTATAGCATAGCTGCTATCACAAACTAAACTAACAGATCAGAAAGAACCCATTCTGTACTCAGCTTCATATTCTCAAAAGAGTTTCATCAGAACACAGATTCAAAGCCTTATTCTTCATGCTACCAGCATTTAAACATGAATTCTATTCACGTGACATTTACAAATAGCTTATAGAAAATCATGGCTAGAATCTTTGTAATTTGTTAACACTGTACTCAGATAGTCAAAAGTCCAGTACAGGTGAAACTCGAAAAATTAGAATATCGTGCAAATGTTCATTTATGTCAGTATGGCAACTCAAAAGGTGAAACCAATATATGAGATAGACGCATTACATGCAAAGCGAGATATGTCAAGCCTTACTTTGGTATAATTGTGATGATTATGGCATACAGCTTATGAAAACCCCAAATTCACAATCTCAGAAAATTAGAATATTACATGACATCAATAACACAAGGATTGGAAATAGAACAATATCGGACCTCTGCAAAGTATAAGCATGCATATGTACTCAGTACTTGGTTTGGGCCCCTTTTGCAGCAATGACTGCCGCAATGCGGCGTGGCATGGATGCTATCAGCCTGTGGCACTGCTGAGGTGTTATGGAAGACCAGGATGCTTCAATAGCGGCCTTCAGCTCCGCTGCATTGTTCGGTCTCATGTCCCTCATCTTTCTCTTGGCAATGCCCCATAGATTCTCTATGGGGTTCAGGTCAGGCAAGTTTGCTGGCCAATCAAGCACAGTAATCCCATGGGCATTGAAGCAGGTTTTGGTACTTTTGGCAGTGTGGGCAGGTGCCACGTCCTGCTGGAAAATGAAGTCAGCATCCCCATAAAGCTCGTCTGCGGAAGGAAGCATGAAGTGCTCCAAAATCTCCTGGTAGACGGCTGCGTTGACCCTGGACTTAATGAAGCACAGTGGACCAACACCAGCAGATGACATGGCTCCCCAAATCAACACAGACTGTGGAAACTTCACACTGGACTTCAAGCATTGTGCATTGTGTGCCTCTCCATTCTTCCTCCAGACTCTGGGTCCTTGGTTCCCAAATGAGATGCAAAAGTTGCTCTCATCAGAAAAGAGGACTTTGGACCACTGGGCAACAGACCAGTTCTTTTTTTCTGTAGCCCAGGTAAGACGCTTCTGACGTTGTTTGTTGTTCAGGAGCAGCTTGACAAGAGGAATACGACATTTGAAGCCCATGTCCAGGATCCCTCTGTGTGTGGTGGCTCTTGATGCACTAACTCCAGCCTCAGTCCACTCCTTGTGAAAGTCCCCAACACTTTTGAATGGCCTTTTCCTGACAATCCTCTCCAGGCTGCGGTCATCCCTGCTGCTTGTACACCTTTTTCTACCACACTTTTCCCTTCCACATAACCTTCTATTGATGTGCTTTGATACAGCACTTTGGGAACATCCAACTTCTTTTGCAATTACCTTTTGGGGCTTTCCCTCCTTATGGAGGGTGTCAAAGATGGTTTTCTGCACAACTGTCAGGTCCGCAATCTTTCCCATGCTTGTGATTCCTACTGAACCAGCCTGAGAGACCATTTAAAGGCTCAGGAACCCTTTGCAGGTGTTATGGATTCATTAGCTGATTAGAGTGGGACACTTTGAGCCTAGAATATTGAACCTTTTCACACTATTCTAATTTTCTGAGATTGTGAATTTGGGGTTTTCATAAGCTGTACGCCATAATCATCACAATTATACCAAAGTAAGGCTTGACATATCTCGCTTTGCATGTAATGCGTCTATCTCATATATTGGTTTCACCTTTTGAGTTGCCATACTGACATAAATGAACATTTGCACAATATTCTAATTTTTTGAGTTTCACCTGTATAACTGTAAAACTAATAAACTGCTACTTCATCTTGTTTACACAGGCTTAATATTATGCTTTAATCAATAGATAAGTGTATATATATACACACACACATATATATGCTCTTATATATGTGCATACCGGTTAATATCTCTGCTTCAAAACTTTAGAATAAACAATTTTTAAAAGAAAAAAGTCAATTTCAGTAATACACTACAGCATGCTTCAGTGGGGGAAAAAAGACTGAGAAGAGTTATGTTCAGATTTCATATCAAAAAGTCCAGCATGCATAATTTTATGGCCACTACTGGCAATTATGGAACAACTCCAGAGAGAAGTATTATTATTATATTATATTATTTATAATTATACTACCATCTTGTTTAGACAAGAACTGAAGACATGCTTGCTCATCCAGGTATTCATAGGATTACAACTGTTCTAGAATTGGGCTGCCTTTTAGGCAGCTTTTTTAAAAAATTAACGTTATTTCAATTTTTGTATTTTTACTATTATGTTTAGGATTGGTGGTTTCATTGTTTTCACTGTTCTTTCGTACATCATTATAGACTCCTTCAGGGGGAAAAAGCATATAAAGAAATAATAAGATAAAAAATAAAAAATAGTATAAATAAATAATAGTATAAATAAGATAAAAATATTTTCATTAAATAAAAGATAATCAAATAATAAAAAGATAAGAAGCCATGTTTCCATTTCTTTCATAGGGAGTACACATACTCATATACAGACCAACAGTTGGTAAATTTTAAAACTTAAATGTAAAAGTAGTTTATTCATATTTAATATAATGCTGCCAGCTAGTGGCAGCATCTTATTTTGAGCTAATGAGCTAGTTTACTACTGAACTGCTTTAGAAGTTAGACTATTTAGCAAATAAGATGCCCAAAGATACATGGATTGAAAATGTATATTAATCTACATTAAACTAGCTGAAAAATGGAAGAAGCCATATTCATGAATAAAATTACTTAGATTTTGTGGTTTAAGAGTTTAGGAAAAAAATAGCTTCAAATATTTTAATATTAATATTATTCCTTCCATCAGGATAAACTTTAACACAAGACTCCAGATTTTTTATGTGTGCGACCAAATATGCCTCCATGCATACTTGTTCAGTTTTTTCAGAGCCTAATCTTGAAGAGCTCTCAAAATGTAAGTACCATTCACAGGATGAATGTGTGATAAAGGTTCTTGTTTAACAACCACTCATTCAGTGACCATTCAAAGTTACAAGGGCACTGAACGAATGATACTTACAACCAGTCCTTGAAGTTGTAACTTATGATGGTTGCAGCAGCCCACAGTCACCTGATCACCATTGATGACCTCCCTGCTGGTTTCCCACAAGCAAAGTCAGTGGGGACGCCAGCAGGGAAGGTCGCAAGTTGTTCCTTTAAGTCACTCCCACTGCCGCCGCTTTTTGTCCCGAAAAGCATGCACCCACCTGCAGAACCCTCCGCCTGGACTCTATAGCACACACTGGCAGCCACCAGCACACCCTCCTGCACTCAGCACCAGCTCACATGGTGCCACAGCAGCCTCTGGAATGCCCTTCCACACCCAGCAGCAGCCACCCCCCACCTGGCTGCAGCAGCCACTTACTTGCCCTCCAGCTTGCTTGCAAGCGCCTGGGACTTGCAACTTCCTGCTGGCCTCCCCATTGACTTTGCTTGTTGGAAGTCAGCAGGAAGCTGCAAGGAGGTCCTCACTTAACGACCCTCTATCCTCACTTAACAACAGCAACAGGGACTGCTGGGATTGCTTTACAACCACATCACTTAGTAACAGAAATTCTGATCCCAATTACTATCATTAAGCAAGGACTACCTGTAATTAGCCTCCTTTGGTGTATGGATGGATGGATGTGTATGCACACAAACACATACACACAAAATAATCAATACTCATAAGCTCTAAAGTTTTTTTACCTCTGCACTCATTTTGTTTTCCAATTTGACATGCCACTGCTATTACCTATACAGTGTGCTCAACTAGGGTTCTCTCCATCAATCTTCATATTAGTTCTTCTGCAATATGTAAATCCCATAGGGAGAGCTAGTTTGGTGCAGTCGTTTAGGCACTAGGCTAGAAACTAGAATATTACAAGTTCTAGTCCTGCCTTAGGCACAAAGCTAGCTGGGTGATTTTAGGCAAATCACTGTCTTTCAGCCCTAAGAAGAAGGCGGTGGCAAGCCACTTCCAAAAATCTTGCCAAGAAAACTACAGGGACTTGTCCAGGCAGTTGCTAGGAACTGAGACTGATTTGAAGGCATCAAAAAAAAAAAAAAAAAAAATTCCCATAGTCCTCCTTCTGCAAATCTGTGAATTGCTTTTTCTACCTGGCAATATTTCAAGAACACATTTGCTAAGCACACTTTGGACAGACTATATTATGAAGCCTGAGGCACTCAGAGAGATGAAAGCTTCCAAGTTGAAATTGAATTGTACCAAGCCTTTTTCCTATGTGATTAACTATCATGTAGATTCTGTTATCATTCTGAGGTCAAAAGTTACGTAGTGAAATTGAACTTTTTCTGCTCTTGAAATGTCAATGCGCAATGAAGTCTAACCTAATGTTTATTTTAAAAAAGTATTTTTAGATGAATTGGCTGTATTTAAGAATGGTTTCATGTTACTACTAATGAAAGCAACCTATTAGTATCTTTCTCAGTCTCATTTATCTACAAAACATTTTTTATTTGTATATGGATTTTTTTTTTAAAAAAGGAATATCAGTAAAGTTTCTGAATAAAGTAAAAATATCTGAATTTATTCTTTTTAAATTTATTACTTCTTTTCCTATAAATATAATATTCATAGTATTTCCAGTGCCTCTATAGCTCATCATTATTTGCTCCACATTTTTTATAATTCAGAAATTTCCATAACTCTAAATACCCATAAATCAGAGTAGGTCCTTGGACATATAATATCCCAAACCCAGACACTTTGTTTTTTTAATCTTTTAATGAAGAAACATCTTGTATTGATTTATAATCTCGGGTTTGCAATAAAAAGAGAGTTCTATTTCTGTAAATCAAATGCATTTAAGAATAACTTTGTCTTACTACTTAAAGAAGATGAATCTTTTTTTATTATGCTAGAGACAGGTGAGTTCAAAAGAATCCAGTGATCCTCTCCTCCAGTCAATTTGCTTATCTTTCTCTCCCAGCAGCACATGATTTGGAATGAGAGGATGGATTTGATGGCCATCCTCTTATTTGACACCAACAAGGCTGAGAGGTAATCACTTTCCTCCCTGTTCCCTGCCTCATATTCTTCCCTTTCCCTACTCCATGAAAAAGAAAGTGGTATACTGTAATCAAAGCCAGGGTTATCACAGACAAGTTTGAAGGAATTGTACTCATCCCTGCCCTTTCTACTCCTTTTTCTCCTCCCTTATAGTTTCCAGGAGCGGGACAAAACAGACCACAGAGATGGAATGCCTAGAGATGTCTTCTCTTTTATGGATGTTGGAGATGAAAATTAAACTTCAGGTAAATTTAATTTATTTATTTATTTTTTTTTGTCTGTGCTCAGTCATTACTGACCCTGCAGTGACTGCCTGGATGAGTCCTTGCAGTTTTCAAGGCAATTGTTTTTCAGAAGTGGTTTGCCAGAGCCTCCTTCCTAGAGCAGAGCCCAGCTGGCGAATGCAGGAGGCGGGGTTTCCGTTGCTTCACGCCCTTTTTCGGGCGAGCGCGGTTTTGTGCTTACCGGCAACCGGTCCCGTCTCTCTGTGCAAGGCGCTGCCAGCATTTTTCCTCCCACCGGAGTGAGAGTACCCATTTATCTACTCACGTGAGTTTTCGACCTGTTGGGTTGACAGGAGCTGGGGAGGAAACAGGAGCTCACCCTGTTAACGCGAAGGCTGGACTCAAACTGCCGAAGCGTCAGCCATTTCTGGCCGTCAACTTTCAGCATCATTAAGTCACAACAAAACCCAAGTCTTTAAAGGGTTAAAGCTAAACCTTTTTGGATTACTTGGCTAGGTCAAATAGTTGAGTTTTGAAGATTCCACAATACACTCCACTCCCATGATCCAGTTAAACATATCATGTGATTAAGGGCAATCACAGCTGTTAAAAGGGGAACTATGGTTCTGCAGTAAGCACTGGATATTAAAGTTTCTTCCAAAGTTTCAACAGATGGGAAACTACATAAAGAAGTACTGAGGGAAAAAGACAAGATAGTTGGGTTGGAACAACCGAAAGCAATTCCAAAAAATGTGCACTCACACACCAATAGCAAAAAATGGAGAATGAGAGTTGCAAATGAGTACTTCAGGATATTCCAGCAGTCAAATCCACTAATAAATATCCCTCTATATTGAAATAAATTGACTAGAAGGAAACCTAACTCTTAATAGGATTGTATTGTGACATGGGTAATTGGCTGTCTAAGTGGCATACTCTTTCTGTAACAAACAATATCAGAAATGAAGAAATTGAAAGAGAAGCAAAACCTTTGTTAATAATTATATTTTCTACATTAAACTGAGATTTGGTGTTACTTTGCATGCACAGTCATTGTTAATCTTGATCTCAAAGATAATTGGTATTATACATATGTAGATTCTCTAATGTAATGATGATACTTAAGGAAGTTAATTATGTGTCAAATGAAATCTCTGAATAAATGGACCTAGAAAGTCAAATGGATGCAAACTGTTGTGTCAAAATATTTAATTTGATGAATCATGTGGAATTATTTTGTATTGCATGTAGTTGTCGTAAATCAGATTGAAAAGCATGAAGCAAATTTATTTTTATTTATTTGTTTATTTTAATTTCTATATTTATTTATATTTATTTTTAATTTCTATGTTTATTTATTTATACTTGTGAAATGATATGAAAATCAGGTAACAGGCTCTGTTAGTCATGACCCACATTTCATGGAATATTGTCCTCCCAGAGAAATTAATGGTCCCAACCTACTATCATTTCATAAATTAAGGCACTTTTGTTCCAAAGTACTTATTCAGTCCTTAAATTAGATTAGTTTTAAGGGTGCTATGATGTTTACTACTGACTTTTAATGATATTACTTTAACTGTTTACACTGAGCTTTTAGTACTGTTTTTGTTTTTTGCACTCTACTTTGGTGCACCCCACCATATTCTGTTAGGATTGGAGTGGGTTATAACATTTGTAAAATCACTTTATCTCAAATGCTGTATCTGTTAACAATTTTAAGATATATCTTGGTTTTTTACTTTTTAAATATACCACAAGACACCTTGAACATTACTCTATAGTGCAGAGGCTATAAAATCCTACCCAAAGTAAACATTTATTTTAAAGAAATCATATATTAAACTTCAGTCTTCAATTAAACCCTCTTCATATACATAGCACACTGAATACTCTGAACTCATAACAAACAGACAAAATTATGCCCAACTCACATCAATGCAGTTCCTGTATCATAATGTACACACATGGGTAAAGCATATCTATATGTCAGAAATACATGCTTTAAAAAAATTTTTTTTTTAATTTTGGTTACAAAAAGAAGAAAAAAAGACATGAAAGTGGTTTAACAAAAAAGTGAAAAAATACAACAAAGAGGAAAAAAGTGTTAATATATCATAACAATAAACAATTTCAATTCTATATATGCTTATATAATACAAATATTATTCAAGTACATATATATTTCTAATAGTTTTATATGATTACCATTTTTTTTAACCTACTGTATTTTATATAAGTGAGTCCCATATTTCATTATAATTGTCTATAGTCTATAGGCAATCCGCTCATAAGTGGCAAGTGCAATCAGGTCTTCAATCAACTGAATAAATGGGACCATGCATTTATCTTTCCAGCAGTGTCTTTTGGCCATGGAAGGGGCACAGAGAATCCATTTACATTGTCCAGTTGTCAAATTCCTTGCACTAGGTATATAGTTCAAAAGAATATTATCCTAAGAAAATTTTAGTTTTTGTCACACAATCGTATTTATATAGTCCACTACTTTCTCACAAAACTTAATAGGTATGGGACACTATAAAAACATATGCATTAAAGAAGTATTATCCTTATTACATCTCCAACAAAATGCTGTTTTTGACAATCCTTTTCTATACAGATATGGTGGAGTCCAATAAATTCCAAATATTTTTATTTTTATTTAAATATTTTTATTTTATTTTTATTTTATTTATTTTAAATATTTTTATTTATTTTATTTTAAATATTTTTATTTAAATGATATTTTTATTTTATTTTTATTATTTTAATTGTAATTGTAATTTTAAAATTATTTAAAATTTTAAAATTTATTTTTAATATTATTTTAATTTTATTTTTATTTAAATATTTTTATTTTATTTTAAAATTTTTGTTGTTTAAGTCATAGTTTAAGGTCCATTGACACTTTTGGTATAGAAGTTAAGATACTTTCCCATTGTCTAGGCAATATAGAAACCTCTAATTCTTTATTCCACTCATCCCTTAACATCTGCATTTCAAATTGATTTATTGATAACAAATATATATACAAACCTATAGCAAGTTTTTTAAATTTAAAGGACTTAACAAGTTGTTCTCAGATGTCTCAGAAGCTGAAAATGCTGCTAATTCAAACAATGTTGTTAATGAATGTTGTAACTGTATATATTGCCACTGGGTTACAGATAATATTTATCTCTTAGGTCAGAGTATGTTAAAATTCATCTGCATCATCCATCAGTTGGTCCAAAATCAATATCCCCACTTCCATCTAATTTTTCCATATCACCATCTTTTTCCCAATTTTTAAACTTGGATTTCCCCATAAAGTCAATTTGGCATGGGAAAAAGGGTCAAATCCTTTTTTATTAGACATTATGTTCCATAGCTTTCTAACTGATGAAATTGTTTCCAGAGATATTAGAATTTTAGTATATTTAGATCCTAATACTGTCCATCCAACCAAAGGTGCTATATATGTATATTCCAAAGTTGCCCAAATCGGAAAATTAATACCACTTGTTGGCTCCTGGTATTTAATACTTGACAATAGGTAAGCATGATGATATAGCTCCAGATTCAGAAAACCGAATCCTCCCTCATTAATGGATAATTGCATTTTCTGTAAAGTTATTCTCGGAATTGAAGAACCCCATTGAAATTTTCTAAACAAAGAATTTATTTTTTGAAAATATTTTCCAGATATAAAAACTGGAATTCCTCTCAGAATATAAATTAATCTGGGAATAATGTTCATTTTGAGAGCATTCAACTTTCCCCAAAGGGTGAGGTATAATGACTCCCATCTATCGATATCTGAAGAAACCCCTCTATATATTTTATTTATGTAACATGTTGCTAACTGGAGTTATATCGTTTGGTATGCAAATACAGTGGTACCTCAGTTCACGAACGCTTCTGTTCACAAACAATTCGGTTCACAAACAGCTCCGGTCGCAAAATTTTGCCTCCGTTCACGAACTCCGCATCGGGTTACGAACAGGATCCGCGGCCATTTTCCCTCCTGTGACACATGGTCGTGGCTTCCTATAGGGAAGGAGAGTCTCCCTCCAAGCAATAACCGCCTCCCCACCCGCCTTCCTGTCCTCCACACCAGAAGTCGCCTTGAGCAAGGTTAGTGTTCTCTCTCTTCGTACTGTATTTTGTGTCATATTTTTGTGGTTTTAAAAAAAAAACATGGTTCAGAACAGATTAACCGTATTTACATTGAACCTTATGGGGAAATTTGACTCGGCTCGCGACCAATTCGGTTTGCGACCAGAGTCGCGGAACGAATTAAGTTCGTGAACCGAGGTACCACTGTACCTAAATATTTAATAGCTTCTGGATAAATATGGAATTGATATTCCTTAAATGAATGGGTAACCAATTTTTCACCCAGTGGCATCAATTCTGATTTGGACCAGTTAATAGAGTATCCTGCTATTTTACTAAAGGCATCTATCCTTTGCATCAACATTGGAATAGTAGTGTGAGGTTTAGAAATAAACAAAAGAATGTCATCTGCAAATAAAACCAATTTGTGTTCAGCTGAGTTGTAGATCTTCCTGTGTTGTCTAACAGCACAAGCCAAGGGTTCCATGCAAATATCAAAAAGCAAGGGTGAAAGTGGACATCCTTGTCTAGTTCCTCTAAATAGTGGAAAACTAGGAGAAAACATACCATTAACCATTACTTTAGATGTGGGCAACTCATATAATATCTTAATCCACTTTACAAATTCCAAAGGAAATCCAAATCTATTTAGTACGGCAAACATATATTGTTTGCGCATTTTGTCAAAAGCTTTTTCAGGATCTAGTCATAAAATTACAAACTGATCTTTGTTTTTATTCAAGTCTACTAAATCTACAAGTAACATAATGGTGTCTGCTGCTTGCCTAGTTTTTATAAACCTTGCTTGATCATTCTTAATAACAAATGATATCACTTGCTGTAATCTGTTTGCTAACACTGCTGTTAAAATCTTTGTGTCGACATTAAGCAATGATATTGGATGATAATTAGCACACTGAATATGATCTTTTCCTGCTTTTGGTATAACTGTAATATAAGCCTGATTAAATGCTAGTGATGAATTTCCATTATCAAATATCTCTTCATATATTTGACAAAGTTTTGGCACCAAAAGATCTATAAATGTTTTGTAGTACTCAATAGGGAATCCATCTAATCCTGGTGTTTTATCCCTTACCATTTTTAAAATGATTTGTTTAATCTCTAGCTCAAATAGTACAGCGAATAAGAATTGTTTTTTTTTTGTATCATCTAAATGTGACAGGTTAATTTTATTTTTAAAAGCCTCTATATCTTCGTTCGATACATCCTCTGGTTTACTATATAATTCTGAATAAAATTTTCAAAATTGACAATTAATATCCATTGAAGTTTTATACATGTCATCTCTTTCACCTCTATTGATTGAAATCATAGCCCTATCTTTTTTTTTTTTTTTTTTTTGCTTTAAACAATTAGCCAAGATCAGACCTGGTAAGATCAGAAATACATACTTTGATAATTAGAATGTGATGATCATATGTATGTAAAATATACATTGTATGTGTCATATTATTACACCCTTCTTCAACTCAGAGCAGCTTAGATATTGTTCATAGGCCTATGTGCCCAGCTATGTCACATATCTTTTAGCAAATTGTTATTGTATGGGTAAGTCTGTAAGGTAAAAGGCTAGAAGTCTGAAAGAAAACCTCTGGGTTTTCACACCATGGCTCCACTTTCTTGCCTTTTGGGACAGTGCCTTTGCAGTTCCTGCTGCTACCACTTATCTTCTGGGAAGTCTCTCACCTGGCATCCTCCTAAACCCATTGGGTAAGATAAGGTTCTCATGACCTAAGCTACCTTACTAGTGATTAAAAAGGTCTTAAAAAATGAGATGATTTCTATAATGTAACCTTTTGGCCATATACCATAGAGCCATGTGACTATAGGTTTCAGTCCTTCCTTGGGAGACAGACCAACCTCACAAGAGATAAACAAAATCAAACTTTATTTTTAAAAAAGAAATACAAAACAGACCAAATACAGAAGCCCTTTTTGACTTTATGAGATATTTGTACAAATGCATGCAACAATTAGGTAGACCACAAAATGGTGCTGGTTGACTCAGGTAGCATGATCTCATTTAGGAAACCAGATATGCTTTAATTTAATAATACAAATTACAAAAAGACCGTAAATACAATTAATAACTTTCTGCCCAATCTCAAGTACGGATAAAGAAAAGCTGACATTAAGTATAGATGACCAGAAAAACAGAGATATTTAGCAATGCACAGGACAAAAAGAAATCAGAGAATCCCAGTGCAGGTTCTAACTAAATATTTACCTGGTTCTATAATATTAGAAGACTTTTAAATAGCTGTTCTTTCCGCTTCAATTTATCTGAAAATTCCTTTTCCCTGGATAGTCCATCCTATTCCCAGCCCCAGTACATACCTTCTTCCTTCATTCCTCTTGGAGGTCTACCTTTGTTTTAAAAGCAATCAGTATTTCTACCTCTAACTAAGAGAGGGATTGAGGATATCTCTTCATGCCTATGTGACAGAGATAACATCTTTCCCTTCTGAAGATGTTGATTCTATGACTGGCAAGCAAATTGTGACTGTCTGAGCCTGTGTAGGATGCCAGGTCATTTACTCTACAAATGCACTGGAGAAAAATGTAAGAGGTAAGATTACATCAATTATTGAGTGTACCCCATTTTTATGTATATAGAGACACTTAATTCCTGGGAAAAGGAGTTTAAACAAAAGTGTTACTGATTGATGACAGTTCAGCATCATTGTCAATTTCAGTAGTAAAATCACTGCATTGCTGCTAATGAATTCAGCAAATTCTTGAATATCTGAGTGTCTTTCTGCAATGATATTACAAAATGTTTTCCAAAAGAAACAAAGGCCAAATGGTCTTTCAGCTTGGAGGATAAATAGCTAATAGTGCTATAGAAGTTCAAATGACTTATCTTTTCTACACAGATAAAAGATTTTCTATTCTTCTAAAATATGGTCTGTGCATATCAACATGCTTATAGGCATTACGGTGCAATATACAATATGTGTCAGCCCTTTGAGGTAGTCCAGACAGGAAACCAAAACCATGTGTAATAATATTACCTTTATTGTAAGGTTATAGTAACAGATTCTTGCAAGTCTGAAAGCACTTCCCCCCTCCCCTGCCTTTACTTTCCAGATAACTAGGGAGGGAACCTTCTGAGACTCTTACTCCAACCACATTCCTCCTTTGGACTCAGATTTCATTTATCAGACCATTGTCTAGGCTGCAGCTCTTCCTCCTGTCTCCCAAGGTTATTCTCAGAGCCCACTGCAGTATGTAAACCTGTAATACTATAATCAGTTTTCAAGGCTTTGTGTGAAGCAGGGATTTCAACTCCCTCCTTCAGGGAATAGCACTACTTTACTAACTATCTGGAGTACAGTGCAAATTCAGAAATATCTTCTGATGCAACACAAGAAGTTGCTGACTGGATGGGAAGAGGTTTACATATATGCAGGCTGCCCCATTACAAATATGTTTGATTAGAAGAGAATGGCATGTATTTATACTACCAATGATACATATTTATACTACCAATTTATACTACTCCTATGCTAAGATCATTATACCAGAAAGAAAATGTTTCAAATGAAATTAAAGTCATAGCTGTTCAATATAAGCACTTATTAAATTATTTGTTACATCTCATGCTTGCTGTTGCTATATTTAAAAAATGAATGATAAAATATTCATTTTAATATATGCCACCTTTGTGGTTGATTTTAAACAATAAGTTGTGCTAAATGTTATGTTATCTTATTTTGTTTAAGACATGCAGATTTTACTTGTTTTAATTCTATATATATTATGTATTTTATATATATTTATAGTTTTAATGTCTTTGTAAGCCGCCCAGAGTCCCCTATTGTGGGGGAGATGGGCGGTGGAGAAATCCAATAAATAAATAAATAAATAAATAAATAAATAAATAAATAAATAAATAAGTATAAGTTGTATATTTGGTTTGGTTTTATGGTGCCTGTTATAAAGAATACCTCTTGGCTTTCCGCACAATACATTATTTCTTTCTAGCACTTATGTTACTTTCTCTCCTTTTTCTGATTTTTAGTTCCTGTCCTTGAGTGATATTCACATTGAAAAAATATTTTGGTACAGATTTTTGTATACTACATTTTATTAATAAAACAATCATAATCAAGAACAAAAGTCATTACTTACAAACATTTCCTGTGTTGTCAAAACTTGTCAGAACATCTCCAACGTTTAATAATTTGCTGTTGCATCTAAGGAAAAAAAAACATTATCACCACCATTACCAGTGCAAAAAAGGACAATGTCATAGCTACAGCCACCACCAATTTTGTTTTTAAGTCTTACCACTAGAGGGAGAAAAGGAAAAAGTCCGTATCCTACTATTCTATGTTCAAATTATAACTCATTAGCAACTGAAATGTAGAAGGCAGGTACCTTTTGTGAAAGGGTAGAACTTGAAGATAAAATGGGCTTTTTAAATAGGCAATAGACTGCTGTTCTCATTTCCCCATCTAGTTTCGCCTTTTTCCTCCTTTCTGCCCTGGGTTCCTGTTCTCATATCCTCTTTCCTTGCAGTTTTCCTTATCCTTCTGTGGCCTGTGTGCCACAGCTGCTGATTCCCTATATCAACGGAATCATATTAAAATCTTTAATTGCTTCACTAATTTCTATAAAAAGTTTTTAAGACAGCAGCTGATCCTATTTCTAGTTTGTTAGCAAATTCCACTACACATATCTCCTCACTCTTTTTTTGATTTTGAAATACTCTTTGCCAACAGATAACTTTTTTACAATTAAAATAAGAAGCTATATATCTTCAACTTATAAATGTTGTTGCCAAGTATGTTTAAGCAGTAGATCTGCTCAAACTCACTTCAAAACAAGATTCCCATAAAAATGGTTTTCATTACTTCCTAAGGCAAAAGGGGGAGAAGAACATAGCATACTCTACAGTATGCCTGTTTTGATTCCAAATAAACATTTGGTCTCTTGAGTTCACCAGCAGAAAGAATGACAGTATGTTGGAATCCTAATACAAAAGAAGAAATCCAACAATATATAAACAAATCAAACCAATATTTATTGCAGTCACAGACCAGCTTATACATAAATAAATTTATACTCCTGCAAGAAAACTTTATCTTTCCTCTCATATCCACCCCCAATTCTGTCTGAGCATGTCTCTCTACTCTACAAAGCCAAACTTGAGAACAAGCAACAGCAGTAGGGCAGGCCAAATCACATTGGATTCTATGCATAATATATTCACACTGGTACTCTTTGTTATTACAAGCCACAACCATATCAAGACTTTGACTTAAAAAAAAATTGTAACTATTTTTCCAGTTGAACAATTTGTGTTTTTATTAGAAATGGTTGCACGTGCAAGATCTCTCACTCAGTGACAAATAGATTCTTGACTTCTTACCTTTCCTCTACTCTCACTGCAAGATCAACAATACACATTTACCAATATAAGTCACCATAGCAACAATATCTATAATACAAAGTTAGTATGATCAAACATTCATCTCTTTCTGAAACACAGATGTATATCAACAAATAAGAACCATGTAAAATTGAGCTATTCCCATGAATAATATGCATGACAGGCTGGAATTGTTCACTCAGATGTATATTTTCAAATGATCAGTAAAATATTGTCAATGCTCATTGTCATGTATATTGTTAGATGTTAAGAATTCAAATGTATACAGTACATAAAATAGCTTAGCCTTAGCCTCCTTAAGATCCAAAACATCTTAAGTAAACCAAAAGACCCAGTAGCCCAAGAAGTAAAAACAGGAGACATCTACAACATACGTGTAAGGAGTAAACAGCCACTATTTAGGACAGACAGGCAGAAGACTAGCAGAGTGCATCCATGAACACCAACTAGCAGTCAGAATACATGATGAAAACTCCTTAATCTCATAACACATGGACAGACTCAACCATAGTTTCAACTGGGAAACTGTGAGCATCCTAGACTAAGCTAAATTCAAAAATGGTTTGAATTAATTACACAATACTACTTATACAGTATAATATAATAATACTGTTCCAGCTTAGATACAAATTCGACTAAGGACAGACCTTGGGAACAGAACTCATTCTTAAACTGGGGACTACCTGTATGTAAGGGGACGCGGTGGCGCAGCGGCTTAATGACGCTGAAAGTGCCGGCCAGAAATGGCTGAAAGCTTCAGCGGTTCGAGTCCAGCCTCGCGTTAACAAGGTGAGCTCTTGTTTCTATACCCGCAGCTTCTGCCAACTCAGCAGATCGAAAACGTACGTGAGTAGATAAATGAGGACTCTCACTCCGGTGGGAGGAAAAATGCTGGCAGCGGCTCAACAGAGAGACGGGACAGTTGCCGGTAAATCGTCCGAAAAAGGGGCGCAAAGCAACGGAAATCCCGCCTCCTGTGCTGCCAGCTGGGCTGACGCTCTAGGAATTAGGCTCTGGCAAAGTCTAATTCCGAAACTAGAAAGATGCAATTGCCTTGAAACCCGCTAGGGGGCGGTCACTGCAGGGTCAGTAATGACTGTTAAGCAGTTAAAAAAAAAAAAAAAAAAACCTGTATGTAACACCACTATTACTGCAGCTGCAGTGATTACCCATTCACTTCCAAATGCAATTCAAGATGCTGGTTATATTTTTTAAAGTCCTAAATGGCTTGAAACTATAGTAATTAAAAGATTGCCTGCTCCTACATAAATCAGTCCAGACCAGAAGAGCTTTTCCAATTTCTATGAGCCAGGCTAGTATCCACACCGAAATGTACCCATTTCAGAGAATTCCTATAATTTAAAGCTCATCTAGAAATAATTCTCTGAGTTTTCAGGCATAAGGTGAAGAACAGTATTTTTCCATGGCTTTCACTGCCTTTACATAGTAGCTCTAGTAGTCATCCTTCCATTGAGTGATATTTCAGATTTTATATTGAAGTTTTCATCTCTTTTATTGTTTCTTTTCCTATACAGTAAGTACTCGCTTATCGACTGCCCTGTTAGCGACTGTTCAAAGTTATGACAGTACTGAAAAAGTAACTTTATGACTAGTCCTCGCATTTATGACTGTTGCAGCATTCCCACAGTCACATGATCAAGTGTTAGGCACTTCACAATGGGCAGGTATTTACAGCTGTCACAGCATCCCATGGTCAACTGATCACTATTTGTGCATTTCACAGCTGGCTTCCAACAAGCAGAGTCAATGAAGAAGCAGGCAGTAAAACCACAAGTTGTGGTCATGATGTCTCATTTAACAACTATGGGTGATTCGCTTAACAATCACAGAAGTGAGGCCATTTCAAGATCACGATCACGAAACAACCATGTCACTGTTTTCGTTAATCTGCATGTTGACACTTAATTTAGAATTTGCAGGACTGATACCAAAGAATGGGAACACTAAGGGAGATGTCAGGATGTTAATAAACCTTGAAAAAAGTTTATTAAGAAATTGCCCCTGAATACTTATAGCATCAGAAGGATATGACCCCAAAACAGCCGGGTGAGCCCTAACGGTGGGGAAGGTTCATGCTCCGGAACTCAACTCACAAGGAAACTGAGAAAAAGGGGTAAATCTTATAGCCCCTTTTCCCCACTCTCCCACCCCTTGACATTCTCACCTCTTGCTCTGGGATAATTAGCAAGGGGAAATTAATGTTTGTATTTACATTCATCGAATGTACACATTCAAAGGGAATACACATTGAAAGGAATGCCTTGGTGCCAGCTGTTTGCTTAGCGTGCTGGCAGCTGCGATCCCGGAGCCACTTCAAATAGCACAAGAAAGCCTTTGGGGTAAAACTGAGTAGGGCCTTTACCAATTTCAGATAGCAGCCCAAGCTGCCCAAGGGTGCTAATTAGCTGGGGCTAGAGCCACTTTTTAGAGAAGTTCTGCAAAAAAAAGCAGCTCAGGAAGAGATAGCTTGTTTAAGCAATCTCTCCTCTCTGCAAGTGGGGGGGGGGAGGGAAAAACAAAAAATACAAATTAGGCAATCAGGCACAGGACAGTCACTCAGCGACAGAGTTGCTAGTCCCAATTGTGGTTGTTAAGCAAGGACTACCTGTAGTGTCATACCGTACACTGGAAAGGGGGAGTACTATATACTATCTCCTGTTTATTCATTATTAAACAGTTCATAATTGTGTAATTATGAACAATTAGAACTTTGTATAACAAGAACATTGTATAAACAGACAGTACAAAATATACTATATTTCTCTAGATAGTTTTCACATAGTCAAAAATAAACAACGTGATAGTAGAACAGGCTTTTATCAAAACAAGGATCACAGGGAAACAATACTGTTCAAAAGAGATTTGCTTCTAGTCCTTTGTGCAAAGCAGGCAGGAAAAAGAGGTATAGGAAATTTGAACAGCAATTGTTATAAACAATAGTCACATATACAGCAGTCACTGAAATTCTTTCATACTGGCTTCACAGTCTTGTTACATATCTGAGTCTTTGCATTCTGGAAAATATATTCTTACAGTATTTTGCCTTGTTAGCAGTGAGTGATGTGACACATAAAATATTTCTCTGGTTTTGGATATTTATCAACTTTTTTCCAAGAAAAATCTGATCCCATTTTAAATTCTTTGTATACTTTGTTTAAAGATGGCATATGAATCAGTTACAAGAGTGCATGAAATGGAAAATATACTTTATTTCAAACCTGAAACAATCATACTGTATTGCAGAAGTTCTGCTGACCCATTCCAGATGGACCATGATTCAGCTGAAACAAAATTGGATTGTTATTTCAGCCAAAACAAAACCCTCGAGTGATGTTTACGGAGTAAGCAGGCAAAGCTGCTGTGCATGACCCCTCTCTCTCCCCTCCTTCCCAAGCAGCTCCCTGCATGCCACGTCTGCCCACCCATCTGATTTTACCTTTCCTCCCTTCTCTGCTTCTCCTCAGCCACTACTGCCAATATTCCAATATGGCAAATCCTAGCGGCCCACCCAGCTATCTGATATTCCCAGGGCCTTTCTTTCCAACCCACTCCTGCTTTCCCTCAGCTGTCATGGATATACTCAGCTATTTCCTGCTCTTATCTCTCCTCTTGAACATTTCAAACTCTAATAATTGTATTGTGAATAAAACAACCCTGTTTAGTTATGTATATGGACTGAACCACCAAATTTGGACATAAGCTATGTGAAACCAGTTGGTCAGTGCATGGAACAGTTTTTGTATGAACTGTTAGCACGGCGGTAGAAGCAGCTTGTTTTTCAGAAAGGTCGCTGTAGATTTAAGCAAACCTCTCATGGATTTCATGAAATCCATTTCTATCAAGTCCTGTCAGACTTCACTCTAGGCAATAAACATGAACTCCCTAGCCATTTAGTCCTCTATTCAGAAACCTGCTTACACCAGAAGCTCATAGACATGAAAGTCATCTGGACCTACACATATGGATCCTGCTCTCTTTGAGTACAATAGAGAAGTAGCCTCACTTCCAGCACCAAGAAAATCTCTTCCAAAAGGCATAATTCCAAATCCATATACAGGTGAAACTCGAAAAATTAGAATATCGTGCAAATGTTCATTTATGTCAGTATGGCAACTCAAAAGGTGAAACCAATATATGAGATAGATGCATTACATGCAAAGCGAGATATGTCAAGCCTTACTTTGGTATAATTGTGATGATTATGGCGTACAGCTTATGAAAACCCCAAATTCACAATCTCAGAAAATTAGAATAGTGTGAAAAGGTTCAATATTCTAGGCTCAAAGTGTCCCACTCTAATCAGCTAATGAATCCATAACACCTGCAAAGGGTTCCTGAGCCTTTAAATGGTCTCTCAGGCTGCTTCAGCAGGAATCACAAGCATGGGAAAGACTGCTGACCTGACAGTTGTGCAGAAAACCATCATTGACATCCTCCATAAGGAGGGAAAGCCCCAAAAGGTAATTGCAAAAGAAGTTGGATGTTCCCAAAGTGCTGTATCAAAGCACATCAATAGAAGGTTATGTGGAAGGGAAAAGTGTGGTAGAAAAAGGTGTACAAGCAGCAGGGATGACCGCAGCCTGGAGAGGATTGTCAGGAAAAGGCCATTCAAAAGTGTTGGGGACTTTCACAAGGAGTGGACTGAGGCTGGAGTTAGTGCATCAAGAGCCACCACACACAGACGGATCCTGGACATGGGCTTCAAATGTCGTATTCCTCTTGTCAAGCCACTCCTGAACAACAAACGTCAGAAGCGTCTTACCTGGGCTACAGAAAAAAAGAACTGGTCTGTTGCCCAGTGGTCCAAAGTCCTCTTTTCTGATGAGAGCAACTTTTGCATCTCATTTGGGAACCAAGGACCCAGAGTCTGGAGGAAGAATGGAGAGGCACACAATGCACGATGCTTGAAGTCCAGTGTGAAGTTTCCACAGTCTGTGTTGATTTGGGGAGCCATGTCATCTGCTGGTGTTGGTCCACTGTGCTTCATTAAGTCCAGGGTCAACGCAGCCGTCTACCAGGAGATTTTGGAGCATTTCATGCTTCCTTCCGCAGACAAGCTTTATGGGGATGCTGACTTCATTTTCCAGCAGGACGTGGCACCTGCCCACACTGCCAAAAGTACCAAAACCTGCTTCAATGCCCATGGGATTACTGTGCTTGATTGGCCAGCAAACTTGCCTGACCTAAACCCCATAGAGAATCTATGGGGCATTGCCAAGAGAAAGATGAGGGACATGAGACCGAACAATGCAGCGGAGCTGAAGGCCGCTATTGAAGCATCCTGGTCTTCCATAACACCTCAGCAGTGCCACAGGCTGATAGCATCCATGCCACGCCGCATTGCGGCAGTCATTGCTGCAAAAGGGGCCCAAACCAAGTACTGAGTACATATGCATGCTTATACTTTGCAGAGGTCTGATATTGTTCTATTTCCAATCCTTGTGTTATTGATGTCATGTAATATTCTAATTTTCTGAGATTGTGAATTTGGGGTTTTCATAAGCTGTACGCCATAATCATCACAATTATACCAAAGTAAGGCTTGACATATCTCGCTTTGCATGTAATGCGTCTATCTCATATATTGGTTTCACCTTTTGAGTTGCCATACTGACATAAATGAACATTTGCACGATATTCTAATTTTTCGAGTTTCACCTGTATTTGGCCCATAAGGTGGGAAGGAGTTCCTGCTGCAGAGTGGGAGTTGGGTGAGCATGAAGCTCTGCAAAATGTGAGTGTTGCGTGCTATAGAATCAAATATTAGGTTCTTCAGTCTCAATGAATATGTGCATGGAGAAACTGAACCAGTCCTAGGACTATTAGTAAATTTAATGATGCTAAATAAAATTGCAGAGACTCACAATGATTGTTGATGGTAAATAGGAGAGGATCAGTGCACTCAGACATGAATAAAAACAACCATCAATAGTTTCAACAAACTGAGGTATCAACAGGCTCCCTGGGGACAGCATATTTGCAAGTGATGAAGTTTTCAGTGGTGCAAATTCTACTAGAGCCTCAATTCTATTTCTGAGTTTATCTGGATCTATAATGTAATTGGAATGACTAAACTGCAGTGCATCGCATCAAATGTTTGGGATCCACCTAATTTCTGGATGCCTCATGCCTGACCCCATGGGATCATCTTGCTAGAAAATTAGCAGCAAGGACAAAAGGCAATGGCACTTACTTTAAAATTCCAGAATTGGGAGAAGCACAACACAGGTACATTTCTCTTGCCTTGTTATACCCATGCCCCCTTTAGACATTTTGATTCAAGTCTAAATATATTCATTGCATATAGGTAAGCCTTAAAGACAAAAGTACAGTGCAAACAAAGAAGAGGAAATTATAGAAACAATGCCAGAGAGTACATCTTGGTGGGCTTTAATGTTCAGAAGTTTGAGCTATTAGCAGAAATTAAGGACAGTGCTAGACAAAACTATTCACAGTACTTTTAGAGTTATAGGGACTTAACAAACCTTGAAAAGTGTAAATAGGAAGAAATTCAAACAATGCACGCTTACAGGCAGGTGGAGGTCAGTCGTAACTGAGCTCTGAGAGACGTACTCTCTTAAGAGGTGGGGGAAAGATCCAGTAATGTTGACAATGTAAGTGGAAAAGCAAGGAAGGAAATTCAAGGACAGAATAACAAGAAGAAAAAAGATATGAGGTAAGCTTGTCTTTTTCTAAACCCTAAGATGACCATTAGTAAATATAGCAACATAAGTAGCACAGCAATGAAAAAAAGTAAAACATGGGGAAATGAAAAAAGGATTTTCTTCTTAAAGCTGCAGTACTAAGAACAAATTATAACAGAGTAAAAAGACACAGAAATATAAAAACATTTTTACATATACAATTTCTACAACCTCCTTTTCTGATAGACCAGACCTGGAACATTTCAAGCCCCTGCTTGAATTACCCATTTAGTTGTTGTCCTGGAAGGAGATGTTTTAGTTGTGCATCTTTTACAAAATGGCCAGATTCTCCAAAATATAAACATAGATATTGCATACATCATCACAGTTTTTCTTGGAAAAAAGTGGAGTCTATCAGCATGAGTTCAACTTTTGAAGAAAGGAGGAAGAGGGGAGGGACCTTAAATAGCTTCTGCTATTTAAATATACATAAGGAGGAATAAACAGACAGAAAATTCATGGTAATGTGTGATTTTTCCTTATGTGGGTATCCTGTAACTGAACAGCCACCAGGTAATTGAAATTATTTAAAATTTTGTCTTGTTTCACTATCGTTGTTCATGTCTGCTCAACCTGGGCTGAGGAAGATATTGGAACTACTTGCTGCAGCAAATTTTTTCCCACTTGCTTCATTAGCTGATTCAGTGTCTAGTTCATCTGAGTTACAACTTGTTTGTGACACTAGAGAAATGGTGACCTACCCATGGTCAGCAGAACTGCAAGAGTTTAGCAACTGTTTAAATTCTGGGGTTGGAGCACAAGGACTCCTCCTATACTGTTGGAAGTAGAAGTAGCCAATCTTGTTGCCAGACTTCACATAGGCAAAGACTGATTCATGACTCTTCAAATACACTCACAATGGGTAAAGAAACATTTTATTAGATACTAAAAGAAACCACATTTATAAAGAAAATCAATTAGTTTAAAGCACAAGAGTCTGGTTGTATATGTATGAATGTCAGTCCCAGGGTTTATATCTCAGGTCTCTTTCTCCTACTTTCATTGTCAGTCATTTTGCAATGTAAAACATATAAAATTTAAAATATAAAAAAGAAATGTACCCACTGGACTTGATGCTATATGAGCCCGTAAGAATTCTGTAAGTGTCCTAAATTTTTGTGATCAGAAAAGTCTTGCTTACTGTCAGAATTCCAGTTAAAGAAAATCCACTTATTGTTAAAATAAGTCATCACTTTAATTACACAGCAAAATTAGGAGCAAATTTACAGTAAAAATTGGCAATGCCAAAAGACTATATATCCCTGAAAGTGCTAGAGGAAGGGAACTGAATGACTTATACTTTAACTGGTACTATCTGAATTCTGTTTCACAAAATACAGTAGCTTAATGGTTCAATACAGACAGATGAAAAACACATTTCTCTAACTCTGTGTAGAGGTTAGAGTTTAAAGATAAAGAACTGCCCAAACTTGATCAGTACAGACAGTAGGATCCTTAAAGTTAATGTGCAAACTGTCCCAGTACACAATAAAACATCATCCAAAAATCACGAAATATAATAATTCATAAATCTAAATGAGCTGTTCTATATCATAAGTACAGGTTATTGCACATCAGAAAGTGAGTTGCCCACTTTGAACTTCCCTATGTCATTATGTCAATTATAAATCCTACTGAAGATTGCTTAGTAGGAAAAACTTCAGGGATATATATATATCTGTGTGTGTTTGTGTCTTAAGAGGATCTGTAGTCTTTTTTTAACCATGATGTCAAAGCACTATCTTTCCACCCATAGTGTTAGAAATATGACTGGCATATATTTCGGTCAGACTAGCATATCTTTCATGCCAGGTACAATACATTTCAACTCTGAGCACATAACTCTGTATTCAGGAACTTGCTTACAGCAGAAGCTCACAGACATAACCCAGCTAAATAAATTGCTATCTTCTAAATATGAGGGAAGCTATATATATATGCAGAAAATCTTCCTATTACACTAATCCAGACACCTGCTCCAGGGTTTAAATTCTATGCTTTTTCCTTCTGCCTTTTGGAATCAACATACATTTGACCATTATCTTCCCAACTTTGAGAATGGGAGATACCTGCTTAGTATTTACATCACAGTTCTGTCTAACCTGAGAACTGCTGTTTCCTGGTTTACCAGCTTCCTACAAGTGAAGGAAAAAAACACAGTTACACTGAAGCACGAATTGCTTTAGTAATAAGTCTGGTACTGGAGGCCACGGAGCAAAGACATAAAGAGGGGTGGAGTTACCTGTTTATAAATAATTACTTTCATTTCATTAGTTACATTACAATTACACTTAATTAATAGCAGTGCAATGTGACATTATAAGTGAATATGACTAATGAGATTAACTTTACTGATTGCATAAATCTATATGCATATTAAATGAACAGAAAGGGGTGATTAAATGAGTTCACACTTCCAGTACATAATACAGCTTTTAATTTAAACAAAGGGTTTTAGGATTGTAACTAAATTGTTATTTCTGCCTAACCATTATCAAAAATAACCTTGCTTTCCAGTACCTAATGTTAATTGGTCTCAGGCACTTACTGTAATTGAAGCAGCTACCTTACAGTCCTATGGCTAACACTTTCACTTATCTTGTTAATGCCTTGTTACTTTGAGCAGCACCTGAGGATTTCAAGCATCTGACTGCATTTAGCTGAATTTCCTATACCATTTCTTAGACAATATTTATGGTTTATGGTCCAAAATAAATCCATTTCAATATTATTATTATTGTTGGTTGCACAGTCAGCCAGATGTTTAGACTGGATTTGGCATTTTTATCCACCTATCGAGTCCTTCCGAAGGACCTGGGATAGGCAGATGTTGTTTGATGGTGTTAAAGGTATCATCACAGGATGTAAGCTGTTCCAAGTAAAGCTGCCTTTTGCAATTGACTGATGGTGATTTTGTCAATGCTGATGGTCTTCATGTGGTGCTCCAGATGTTTTGGGATTGCACCCAAGGCACCTATTACTGTTGGTACTATCTTTGCTTTCTTTTGCCATAGTCATCATATTTCTATTTACACGTTTTTGTATTTTGTGATTTTCTCCAGTTCTTTCTCTTCTGTTCTGCTGTCTCCAGGTATTGCAATGTCCGCTACCCAGACTTTTTTGTCTTTCTTATCAACTGTTAAGTCTGGGATGCTATGTGGCAGTTGCTTGTCTGTTTGAATTCAAAAGTCCCAGAGCACTTTAGCTTCTTCATTTTCTATTACTTTGTCTGTTTTGTGGTCCCACCAGTTCTCGCTTGCAGGCAAATGGTATTTCTTGCAGATATTCCAATGCACCATTGTTGCTACTTTGTCATGCCATTTTTTGTAGTCAGCCTATGCAACCTTCCTACAGCAGCTAATTAGGTGGTCCGCTGTTTCCTCAGCTTCTTTGCAGAGGCGGCGTTTGCTATCTATTGCTGTCTTCTCAATTCTGGCTTTGTTTGGATTTGTTCTTAAGGCTTGGTCTTCTGCAGCCAGAATTAAGCCCTCTGTCTCTTTCTTCAACTTTCCTGCTGTTAGCCATTGCCAGGTCTTCTTGTTATCTGCTTTGCCTGCTAGCTTTTTTGTGTACTGGCCGTGTAATACTTTGCCTTGTATGTTTCTTTTTTATTCTTCATTTGGTCTCTCTTGTAGGCCAGTTTGGTCTCTTCATTCAGTAAGCCTTCATGGTGGACTAGCCTCAGTGCATCTTCTTCACTGTCCTTCAGATATTCTTCTAATGCCCTTTTTTCTTCTTCAACTATCTGGTGTACTTGCAACTTTCTATGCCCACCTATGCTCCTTGGTAAGTAGAGTCAGTCAACATCACTGCTTGGTTGAAGGGCATGATTCATTGCCATTATTTTTCTTCCTATCCAGGGCTTCTAGTTCTGCTTGAGTCCAGTCCACTATTCCAGCTATGTATCTAATGACTGGAATTGCCCAGGTTTTAATTGCCTTGATGGTATTTCTGCCATTGAGTTTGGACTTTAAGCTTAATTTTCTTCACTCTCATGATGTATTCATTACTAACCTACTTCTTGACTTCAGTGTGCTTGATGTTGTCAGCTTGAAGGATGCCCAGGTATCAGTAGTGATCATCTTCATCCAGACTTTTGATGTTATTTCCATAGGGCATCTTGATTCCTTCAGTTTTCACTATTTTTCCCTTGTTGATGATAAGGGTGGTACATTTGTCTAGTCCAAACTCCATTGCAATATCTTGGCTGTCTATTTGGACCGTATTGAGCAGCGATTCCATTTCAGATGGTGTTTTTCCATACAGCTTCAGATCGTCCATGTAAAGGAGGTAGGATAGTCTAGCAGATGCTTTTGATGTCTGATAGCAGGGCTTGACTTGTTCAGTATTACTGACAGAGGAATCAATGCAATGACAAACAGTAGTAGTGATAGTGAGTTTCCTCGAAAGATTCTTCTCTTGATATTAACCTCTCTCAGCCTATCACCATTGACCAGCAACTGTGTCTTCCATTGTGCCACTGATCTTTGCACAAAACTTCTGATGTTTCTACTGACTCCTGTAATTTCTAGGCACTTGATTATCTAATCATGTGGCAGGGAATCAAATGCCTTCTTGTAATCAATCCAAGCTACATTCAAGTTGGTCTTCCTTCTCTTGCATTTTTCCAAAATCATCTTGTCAATTAGGAACTGATCTTTTGTTCCTCTGCTGTTTGGGCAGTTTCCTTTCTGCTCAGATGGAAAGAGCTTGTTTTCAACTAGATGCTGTTGGATTGCATCAGCTACAACACCAGTTAGCAATCTGAAAGTTTTTGGCAAGCAGGTAATTGGCCTGTAGTTGCCTGGTGCTGCCCCTTTTGGTGGATCTTTCATTATCAGGTAGGTTTTCCCAGATGTTAACTAATCTTCAGTTTCACCTTCTTGCAGTATCTTGTTAAACTGCTTGGCAATGAGTGGGTGCACAGCAGTCAGACGTTTCAACCAAAAACCATGCAGTTCACCTTCACCTGGTGCTGACCAATTCTTGATCTTTCTTGCCCTTTTCTCCATCACTTCTGCTGTTATTACAAGTTCTTTCATTTCAGCTTCTTTTTTATTCTTATCCACCTCCTTTATCCAAGCTGCATTCTTGTTGTATTTCTTTGGGTTGTCCCACAGCTGTGCCCAGAACTGCACTGTTTCTTCTTTATCAGGAGTTGGCTGGTTCATTGCAGTCTCTCCATTGATGGATTGGTAGAAACCTTTCTGATTTGACTGAAATTGGGTATTCTGCCTATAGTATGCAATTTGAACTTCGTATCTGCTGATCTTGTTGGTTATGGCTGTTATTTGCTGCTTTATTATTTCCAGTGCTTCCTAGATCTTCCTTGTTTCTAGGTGATATTTCTTGATCAGGTATTCTTTGGTCTTCTTGTTTTTTAGTTTCTTTTCTTTCATATGTTCTAGCTTGCTTGCATCTGATCTTAGCATGCTGATCTTATTTTCCAACCTGATCTTCCATTTTAGTGGTGCACTGTTTGGCTTTTTTTCTTGTTTGTTGATTTTGCATCCAAGGTATTCAGTTATAACTACAGCCATGCTGTACATTAGTTAGTTTGTTTCTTGAAGTGAGCTGATGCTTATATTTGATATTACAGTATTGGCATCTTTTAATACTTGTGCTAGCTGTTTCTCTGCAACAAGCTTCAATGCAGGCAGACTTATTCTGTTCCTTTTGTGCTATTCTAGATGCTCATTCTTTGTTTCAATTCCTCTTGTTTTTTAGTTAGTTTTGTTCTTTCTGAGGAGAAGGCTGAGGAAAGGGTGCCTGGTTTGGGAATGAAAATGATTTAATAGTTATGCTGGCTTCCTCTACTGCCAACTCCCCCTGGTTTGCCTCACTAGTCTGAGCTACTTCTAGCAAGGCTTTGGTTTCTTTGCCCTGAGTAGACCTTTGCAGTTCTTCCAACTCTACTTCTGTGAATACTTTATTTCATGTTATAAATCACCATTGACCTGCTAGCCTCTGTTCTGTTATTTCTGATTCTGGATGTTGTTCTTTCCAGAACTGGTGCATTCTTTTCAGATATCCTCTTCTCATTGGACTTAATTTGTAATAGCAAATCATCATTTCTTTGTTTTAGTTTTTATATATTTGCGACGGATAAACAACTTTTCTTCCAGCAGTCCTGCAGCTGCTGGCCCTGGCTGCTCAGCAAACAGTCCTGAGTCCTGTAGCCCACTTGTTACCAGATGTCCAGGAACTAGAACATCTAGCATGGGCCTTGTTGTCCCAGGCAACAACCAATCTGGTATAGGTTTCTGCAAATTATGTCTCACCATATTGTTTATGGGAGAAACACTCTTCGTCTGGCTCCTCTGATGAGATCTGTCCAGTATGGTTGAACCTCTGGCATAGCTCTCATCCTCCTCAGAGCACGCAAGCCCCACAATCAAGTCAAGGTAGTGCCTCACTGGGGGTTGTTGTTATTTTTGTTTTGTTATTAAAAACTCCATTTGAATGTGGTAATTCTATTTCTTTGTACCCAATTAATTGTATACATAGCCCAACCCCCAAAATCTTCTTCTGAAGAATTCCAAGCAATGCAACTTAATTAAATATGCACCACATATAAAGCTCACAATTATTAAAGGAGATAATAAAATTACAACCCATTTTAAAACTGTTTTCCCAAAGCACCCAGTATTGGAAAGAGTGATGTTAACCATGAAAAAGTCTAAAAACTGTATTGGGTTGCTTCAGAAGCTGCATGAAAAAAAATCTTTATTGCATTCTTTAAAACCTGGGCATTTTGCTCAATTTTCCCACCTTTGTCCACATAAAAACAACATTTCTCTTGTAATAAGGCACAAACTCCCCTTTGGGCTGCAGTTAATAAATCAAAGGCTATTCTGTTCTGCAGGACTACCTCTGATAAGGAAGTTATTTCATCCTGCAGAGTCTCTATAGAGTCCAAGATTGTATTAAAAACAAGTTCCAACTTTGCTGATATTTCTTTTCAATTTCTGCCATAGCCAACCTGGGGTGTTAGAGTCTTAAAAATTTATGGAAACCCAATGTTTTGATTTTTATAATAGAAACTGTTCCAGAAATTGTTCTCCAGGTCCTATTGGCAAAACTATCCAAACTTGAAACTTGATTTGAAGTAAGACATTGGGATACAATAATCTAACTCCACATGTTCTTATCTGTCCTGAAGATAAGGTTTTGTAAGCCCAGTTTCCACATATATAAAATAAATGGGGTGTTTTTATCCATAGGGTCAAAAAATCTGTAAGTACCTTGTGCTATTACGTGTCCAAGCCAGAATATAAGGAAGAAGTTTAAGAGGAGATCTTTGCTTAGTAATTGGAGAAGGTGGGGGTACTATTACTATATAATTGAATATTAAGTCCTTCTCCAATATTGCTTAAATTTCTATATGAAGTTAGTCTAAGACAACTGGAGGGAACATGCGTTTGACAAAGGAGCGGAATAACAGGACTCCCTTTGTCACGAACACATAAGATGTTATTTAATTGTACAGAATTGAAAAAGTAAACCTTGTGAATTATTTTAGCAGATCTTCCTCTCTCCCAAGGTATAATAACCTCTCACCCTTCTTGTGAATGATTATGTTTGAGAAGATATTCACAGTTAGAATTATTTCCTTCCCTTATGATTCCTTTGAATGAATTCATACAAAGAGGGAAGAGAGATTGGGGCAGTAAATCATCTACCTATTATATTAATTTCACCCTTTCAAGATTTCCTTCAACACCATTCCAAACAGCACTGGAGAATCACAAAGTCCCTGGGGAGAATCTGTCCAAGTATACTATTTTCCCTAACATGTAAAGGCAAACAGATATTGGGAATCTGGATGTAAAGGTACACCGACAAAGGCAGAAATGAGATCTACAGCAGTAAAATAAGTAGCATCAAAAGGAATAAAAGCCAACATCACATCAAGATTTGGAGCAATTGCATGAAGAAGAGTTACACAGCAATTTCAAATCTTAAAATTATATAAACACTTCCTTTATTTGTCTACCTTTCTGGGCTTAGAAATGGGAAAATCATTTCTACCAGGAGATCATTCTTACCCAGTTGTCTGGGAACAGTTTGATCCTGTTGTTCCTGAGGAAGTGGACAGGATCCTCTGGACTGTGAGGGCCACCACTTGTCATCTGGACCCATGCCCCTCCTGGCTGGTGAAAGGAGCTCGGGAGGTGACATGTGGTTGGATCCAGGGGATAGTTAATACATCCTTGCAGGAGGGAGTGTTTCCAGCTGCCTTTAAAGAGGCGTTGGTGCACCCCCTCCTTAAGAAACCCTCCCTGGATCCTACCATACTGGACAATTTCCATCCAGTCTCCCACCTCCCCTTTTTGGGGAAGGTGGTTGAGAAAGTGGTGGCATCACAGCTCCAAAGGATTCTAGAGGAAACCGATTATCTGGACCCTTTCCAGTCGGGTTTCAGGCCCCGTTATGGAATGGAAACAGCATTGGTCACACTTATGGATGATCTCTGGTGGGAGCGGGATGGTGAAAGTGTGACCATCCTTGTTCTCCTTGATCTCTCAGTGGCTTCCGATACCATCGACCATGGTATCTTGTTGGGACAACTCAGGGAATTGTGGGTGGGCGGCACGGTCTTGTGCTGATTCACCTCCTTTCTTCAGGGCCAATCCCAATCAGCAGTGATAGGGAGCGAGAGGTCCCATCCTCGGCCCCTCCTTTGTGGGGTGCTGCAGGGTTCAGTTCTCTCTCCGCTCCTTTTCAACATCTACATGAAACCACTGGGTGAGATCATTCGCCATCATGGGATGAGGTATCATCAGTATGCTGATGATACTCAATTATACATCTCTATCCCAGGTGAGGTAAGTGATGCCGTGACCACCCTTTCGCAGTGCCTGGAGGCTGTAAGGGTCTGGGTGGGGAACAACAGGCTTCAGCTGAACCCTGGCAAGACAGAGTGGCTGTGGGTTAATAGCTCCTCTGTATCTGAGACTTTGTCATCTTTGGTGCTGGATGGAGTAGCACTGCCCCAGACAGACCCAGTGCATAATTTGGGGGTCCTCCTGGGCTCATGGCTCCTGCTCAAAGAGCAGGTGGCAGCCGTGGCCACGAGGACCTTTGCACAACTTCAGGTTGTGCATCAGTTATGCCCTTTCCTGGATCGGGATGCCCTTTGAACAGTCACTCATGCCCTTGTTATCTCCTAGATAGACTACTGCAGTGCGCTCTACATGGGGCTACCCTTGAAGAGTATCTGGAAGCTACAGCTGGTCCAGAATGCAGCCGCATGGGCTATTTTTGGAGCCCCAAGAAGGACCCATATAACACCGTTGCTCCGCGAGCTGCATTGGGTACCAGTTTGCTTCCGGGTCCAATTCAAGGTATTGGTTATCACCTTTAAAGCCCTACATGGCATGGGACCAGGTTACCTGAGGGACTGCCTCTTCCCCATGACTTCAACCCATCCCACCCAATCACACAGAGAAAGCATGCTCCAGACTAAGAGCTCCGACTAGCGGGGTCCAGAAGGTGGGCCTTCTCTGCTGTAGCCCCCGCCCTTTGGAATATCCTGCCCCTGGAGGTGAGATTGGCCCCCTCACTCCTGGCCTTCTGGAGGGATTTGAAGACCTGGCTCTGCCATCTGGCCTGGGGTAGGGAGGGAAGACATTAGGTGTGGGGATGACTAGCCCCTTAGAAGCCTACTGTTTGCTGCTCTGAACCATCAGCCTCCTGGACTCTTTCTTTTTTAGTAATTGTTTTGTACAGGTTTTAGGTTTTATATAATTGTATTTTTATTTATTGTTTTAATGAGTTGTGAGCCGCCCAGAGTCCCCCATTAGGGGGAGATGGGCAGGGATAAATTTAATCAATCAATCAATCAATCAATCAATCAATCTAGAGGTATTTGTAGATGATGAGATATGTATCAATGTGGGTGTAGTAGGAAGCTATCAGAGGTGCCATCCCTTGCTTCACCTCAAGAGAAATATGATTGGACTTTAGAATGGACTTTCCCTGAGGAAGAAACCTGTATTTTTTACTGGAGTTATTTCTTGCAAGAGACCTACCTTATGGGAGGAGGTCATTCACAAAGAGAGGTTTAGGTCAGAGGGATCTTCCAGTTGGCCACTTGGATAATCTGAATAAGGCTTGGAAAGTGACTCTGGGGAGCTAGTAGACCACTAGGGAGTACTGGTCAAAACCCCAATCCCTAGCTTGAAACAACTTGGACAGGGATTGGTGGTATATTTGGTTGCATTTTTTACACCAACTGAAGGAGAAAAAAATCCTTTGAAAGGTATGTTTAAACCAGAGACCAGGACACATTTACACTGAAGTGCAAATTGATTTATTGATGGGTTTGGTAATGGAGGCCAAGAAGTGAAGACCTAAAGCGGAATAAGGTTACAAGCCCTCTTTACAGACTTATGTAAATCATTAGTTTCATTTGATCGGCTACATTACAATTACAATTAATCAGCAGCAATGTGATATGTCATTATAATCAACATCTTCGATGAAATTAACTTTACTGGTTGGGTAAATCCATATTTTATTTATTTGATTTCTATAGCCGCCCATCTCAACAAGTGTCTCTTGTTAAATGAACAGAAAGGGGAGGTTAAATGAGATCACACCTTCCCTACCCAATATAGCTTTTCATTTAAACAAAGGGCTTCAGAATTATAACTAAATCATTATTTCAGCCTGATAATCATTATTATCACAAATAAACTTGCTCTCTAGTACCTAATGCTAATGGTTCCCAGGTACTTCAAATCATAGAATCATAGGGTTGGAAGGGACATTGGAAGTCTTCTAGTCCAACCCCCTGCCCAATTACTTATTGTAATTGAAAGTGGCTTACATTCCTTCAACTCCTTCACTTATCTTGTTAGTGCCTTATTACTTTTAGCCGCACCTGAAGATTTGAAGCATCTGATTGCCTTTAATTGAATTTGCAATACTGTTTATTAAAAAATACATATGGGGTGGGATCCAAAACTAATCCACTCCAATTTTCCCCTACATAAATTTCATTTTTTTCATCAGCTCTCAAAAGTTCTCTGTTGAGTACTACAGTCTTCCAACTGTATCTTAACTGCAACATTTTCTTGGCATGCTGAGATTCAGCCTCTTTATCTCTCAGCTCTGTCTGAAATTTCTGAGCTTATTCTGTTTGCGCCTCCTTTTATTTCCAATTCTCTGAGCCTGATTTGTTCCCAAAAATCTATAAATATTCACTACTTGTCAGATGTGGAGTATTGTTTCTTTTTGTGGTTTCTTCTGTTAACAACTTTGTTTCAGTAACAGTTTCATATTTTCCAAACTGACTTTCTCATATTAAATATTCTGTTCCTCAGTTGCTTTATTAAAGCAGTTTTACTCACTGTCTTGGCAGATAGATGGATAGATCTTTTTCTGTGTGAGTCTTCAATATACTTTCCCTGTTGTTCCTACTTTTCTGTCTGTTAAAATGATGGATTTCTGCTCTAAGCAGGGATTAGATCAATGGCATAAATGGGCCTAACTGACTATAATTCTAATTTCAAAAATGTGGAAAATCGAGGGTATAAGTTTCATTTGTTTTCTGGAAACAAACAAAGGAAATGAAAAGTACTGACCGGGCTTGACTCTGCTTACCTTCCACATTCAGACTCGATCAGCCTGGTATTGCTACCTGCTCAGGCATAACATCATACTTATTAGAACTGCATGTGAACAAAGCCAGAATAAAGGCAGCATTGGGAATTTTGTGTGATCTTGAGAGAAAATGCTTGAATAAGCGTAGCTAAGCATCAAATTTGAAGTTTGCTTTAGATATTCATTTCATCCTTCTCTCAGGTCTAACCCTCAAGTTAAAAGTTTGTAACAGCATGGCATTTAGCACAAAATAAAAGGTGCCATTCACCTTACAAAATGGTCTGATACAGTTGCTCTAGCTGGTTCACTGTTCGTCTAAATACAGACTGATTTTCGTCAATAGTTCTTGAATAGATACACTATAGTGTTAGGCTTTTTCCCATGAGGTACATAAATCCTTGCAAACCTTCCACAGAATTTGGCCCTCTCAGGATAACACTTGACAGTCCCTAGATATTCAATGGCTTTCATGAGACAGAATCTGACTCGCTTAAAATTTAAGGTTGTCTTAATTAAATTTCTGGGATAAAGTATTACTTTACCCTCTAAAATGTTAAAATAAAGAATAGACAATGCTCCACAATTGAGAATACTTATTAAAATGTAGAACAGAACTGAAATAAATAAATTATGTACACACAAATGCAGATTATTATGTGAAAAAAAAGGTAATAAGATAGAGATTAATTCTATTAAAAATCCAATCCAGTACAGTAAATAGAATTTTCAAGAGAAGCAATTTTATATGCATTTGACAGCTTCTCATGTATACTTTTCCAGAGGATTCAGGAAAAATCCAAAATTACTCTATAAAATATTCTACCATTACAAATCCAATGAGAATTGGCATCCTCAGTCATCTTTCTTGCTGCTTTTGATTTTCCCTAAATCTTGGCATAAAGAGATAAACCTTCAACACAACCATCACCATGCCTGGTTCCCCTTAAAACAAAATTGTACAACTTCTAGGCCACAAGATGCACATGACCTTTGAATGGAGGTTGAGGGCTGAACTCCAAAGAGTAGTGGTTGCTGAAGAAAAAAATTATTAACATTTAAATTCAATTAAAATTAAATCTAGTTAGTTAGGTGGCACTGAGTTAAGCCCAACCCCCAGCCATGATATAGACAAAGGCCCAACGTTTTCAATCTTTCCAAGGAGAGTGTTCCAAAAAGTGCAGATTCATTCACTCTTTGATATATTATAGAAGGATGTTGGCTGCACTTTAAACAACAAAATTAAGGTAATAGTCACAAGCAGAACAGAAAAGAATGTGTCCTCGAGAAAGGTTCCTCCTCCACACAAACAGCCCCAAGCAGCAGGAGGGCAGACTGTTTATGAGTCATTAAAAACTGATATAAATGACACTTTTGAAGCTCTGCCAGGACATGGACAGAAAGATTTATTACAGGGACTTGATCATCTTAGGCAAACATTGGCATCAATTAGCAAAACCATAGCTCCATTTATTGACCTGAGTTTTTCAACATCGAAAAACAGTCATAAACATAGAAGTCCCCAGAATAATCCTTTTCTACATTTTGATGTGATGAATTTGAAACTATAACTAAACTTATTCCTCTTGTTGATTTGAGAATATCATCAAATAATTCTAGTCTAAGGATGAAGATTTCAGAGACAGTGGGAAAGTTTTCTGTTCCACTGTTACTACCATCTTTATTTCTAGCTCTATTTCCTTTGTTATCTCCATTTCCACCAAAGGGTGCCCTACCAACTGTTGTGGGATGTCTTGGACTGCATAAGGACAGGGGCCCACACCAGATCTGGAGATCCCCTAGAAATATTTCTGATAGCACCCCTTCCAGCTGAATTGAATGACATTTATCCAGCCTTTGCTCTCTGGCCTTCATATCTTGGATCATCACAGGCTGAAAAATAAAAAAAGACCCATCATACTTTGCTTAAGTTTCCAGTTATGATGTAGTTCAGCATAATTGGTGCTGGCTGGACACCTCAGTGGAAGAAGTGGGATTAATGAGGACAGCCTCTTTGCCAAATTTCATAGACAGCTCCCAGATCAGATGATAATATCACCACTAGTACGGCAACAATCTAAGAATTTTAGAGGCCTCTGCTTTATGCAAACTTTTCTTAAACTGAAACTGACCTGGATCCACTGGCAATGATTACCCAGCCAAACATAATTATTGGCCTGGTACTATCATTGCTTGATTAAACAGTGATGTTGCAAAATCTAATACCCTACTTACTTAAGTTTACGGTACCTAATTGATTTGACATGATCATTTCCCAAATATATTTAACAACATTTAGTAGGTTTCTTTTACCATCCTGCCATATTTCCACAGCAAGGGGAAAAGTTTGCCCTACTCACAGTAAATGGTTCTCTCAACTTGAGGGTAAGATTGCCAAATGTATTGTATCAGAGCCAGCTAAGCTACTTCATTCAGCAATTGTGGGAAGTACTACTGATGAGGCTGTTTCGAATAATTATGATAAACTGATTAAATTCCTCCAGCCCACAATAATTACCTCATAACCACATCACATTTTATCAAGAGGTAAGTCACTTAGTAAGTCTCAAGCCTGATTCAATTATAATTGAAGAGGCCAGGAGAGGTCTAAACTCATTTTTCAGACTATATAAAGGAAATCCACTTTTTATCCCATCTGAAGCAAAGGTATAAGTAATTACTCCATCAAAAAAAAGAGGGAAGCCACTAGGAAATCATGGCAACAGCTGATAGCTATTCATTTAAAAACTGTTATTTTCTGAAGACTGGTAGCTCTATCCCTTCTGAATAAAGTATCATGTCCTTCCTCCCATAAATGACATTTGGGAAGAACATTTTGCTGTTTTGTATGCCCAGAGAGAGGCCTACTTTCTAGACTTTGAGTTAGATAAGACCTCCTTAATTGCAGAAGGCTCCCAGTTTGTATGATTTATGAAACCATAAACAGTAATGTGAACTTGTAGGCTTGAATCTGAATCCATCCTGAGATAAATAGGTGGGGTTCAGGGGAGGCAGATTTATACTATAACACACTATAGTACTCCAGCATTTGGTGGAAAAGTATTCCTTCAGAAGGAATTCATCCCTATCTGCAGCTTTCACTGACTTTAACTCTGCATTCAACTCGATTTTCAGGACTAAATTATGGTACAAACATAAAGATTCCACAATTGACAAATTATTGCTCCTACTATTTAAAAGGGCTGTGGAGTCAGAGTTGTGGAGTTACTAGAGTTGGGTTACTACAGTCAGAGTTGGAGTCAGTAAAAATGTACTGGGTTACTAGAGTCGGGTTGGAGTCAGTAAAAATGTACTGACTCCAACTCCTAATAAATTTAAATTGTATATAATATAAATAATATAATATGTTAAAATTTCCTATTTCATAGACAACAATTTGATTAACCTATTTTTTTCAAGATATATTTTAATTTCAAGTTCTCTGCAATTTCAAAATATAACATATTCTATGATATTTTTATTTTGTGATAGTGGCACCCTATTAAGAAAATCCCAATGGCAAAAAGAATGTCAACAAAGTCGACTGTTTCTGAACATTTTACAATAACAACAGATGAGAAACATTATGTATGTCAGTGTATTATAGAAGATGACAATTCTGAAAAAACATGTAATGCAAAAATTAGCTGTTTCAGTGGTTCTGACAAAAATGCACCTACAAGAGCACTGAATTTGAAAACATACTTGCAGCGTTTGCATCCTATAGTGTTAGAAGCTGTGAACGAGAAAAATAACAACAACATTCCATCTACCTGATGGCTAAAGAAAGATCAGAAATCTACTGGAGGCCAAACACAACTATCAAGATTCTTTACATCTGACAAAGTTACCGTAACAATGACGCCACATCATTGAAATGGCAGTGAAGAATAGTGTACCTCTATCCTTTTTTTCACAACCATCCCTTTTAGGCTTAAATGGAGAAATGGCTAGAAAACCTGGAGTTTCTCTAGAAAGAGAAAGCATAAGGAGACTTATAACTGAAGAGGCCAAATGTAAGAAAGAAGAACTTCAAAAAAGTTTGAAGGGATGTTTTGTCTTCATTAAAATGGATACATGCACATGTCACAGAGTCAATTATTTTGCTATTAATGTTAGATTTGCTGATGAAAGCAATAAAATGATAACTTGGACATTAGGAGTAAAGGACATCCAGGCACATCACACCAGCAAATATCTTCAGGAGTTAGTGGAAGATGTTTTGGAAAATTTTGAAATTACAAAGGAACAGGTTCTATGTACTGTAACAGATAATACTTCAAATATGTTAAGCACAATTGAGAAAATGAATAAAGTTGACAAAGAAAGCACACAAATATTAGATGAAGATCCCATTCCTACAAGAAATCCACAAATGGTGCAAATAGAAGAGAGCAGTGACTCCTAAAACAGATACTATTCTGCAGATATGTGTTAGAAAAGAAGCCATTTTGGATCAAGCAACACTCTGGGGAGTGCTTATTCGATGATAAAGCATTTGCTTGAACTAAAAGACTTTTCTGAAGATCTGGACAACATAAATGTTTGACTAACTGAAAGCCAGTGGGGACAAGTGACAGAATTAGAAAGTCTACTTTCTCACCCTTTTACTGTCACCAAGACATTGCAATCTGAGGATTTAACACTTGGTAAATTCTTGCTGGAGTAGAAAAGCTTGATGTATCGCCTGAACAAAAGAGGAGGATTAATTGCTGATGGCATTGTATCTTCAATGAAGAAAAGGAAGGGTGTCTTGCTGGATAATCAAATCCTGTTAGCTGCTATTTATATTGATCCAAAGAACTGACTTTGTTGAGCAATGACCAAGTTGCTATAGGAAAACAGTCACTCTATGAAGTAGCAGTTTGCATGAAAGGGTTACAAATACTACTGGAAACACCTGAACCACTGGATGAAGCTAGAAGCACTGATAACTCAGAATCATCCTCTTCAAATGAAGAATTAGAGTTTGAAGCCTACTTGGACAGAATGGAACGTTCAAAGTGATGCCACTTAAGCACAGAAAAGCAACCAGTAAATATCCAAATAAAGAAATTTCAGCAAGAATTTTTTAAAGGATTAAAGGAAGTGGAAAAGTATGACCGCTCATCGAAACTGACTATAGAAGAAGCCAGTCTTGTTTATCCAGAGGTTATTAGTGAAGTAGTTAGACAGCAATGCCACCCACCCAAGACTGTTTTTGGCACTGAAAATAGTCAGATCAGATTTAAGGTCTTCTATGAGGGAAGATTTGGCAGAAGCAATTCTGTTTCTAAGAACAATATGTTAGTCTTCAACAATCTTATACAATATAATTTTTATTTCATTAAATATGTTTCACGTTATATTCGCTTGAATTTTATATTCAAATGATACTTTAATCTCGAAAAAGAAAGCTTATGTTACTTACATATGTACCTAATTGAGTTCATTTCTTTTAAAACAGTCATTTGTTAAGTTGTTTTAGGTGTTCAATTGTTTTTTACTTTTTTGTAGTTTTGACTTTTAATTCTTTTTAGTAATATCAAAGGATATACTTTAGATTTTTGAATTAGTAGAGAAAGTTGTTCCTGATTTTCTTTTATAGTTTCTTTCTTTTATGTCCTATTACTTTATACTCCATAGTCTTTTGGTAAAAATATAATCTTATTGTTTTTATTTTTTAGCTTTTATCCTTTGTTTAAACTATAAGGTTACTGAATGTTTGTAATTTCTTTAATAAATAAAATTAAAAAAACAGAATGTCTAAGCTATAGCCTTTAAACCCAAGCTTTAACATGTTAGGGTTCTAAATAGTTGCCTGCTGATTCACATCGGCAGTGATGAAATGCCTTGTATGTTGTGTGCTTGTAGTCAATATAGGAAATATATAATTATTATATTTATAATTTATTTCCTATATCAATATATAATTAAAGGAGTTGGAGTCAGAGGTACCATGAATAAAGGAGTCAGAGTCAGAGTCAAAGGTTTTATGTGCCAACTCCACAGCCCTGCTATTTAAGATGTGTGAGAATACAAAAATGAAAGTCAGATGTAGTGCTCAATTACATCTAACCAAAGAAATACTAGAGAGTAAAGGGGCAAGACAGGGCTGCATGTTAGCTCCATCACTATTTAATTTTTATATAAATACACTGGTGGCCAGCTTAAGCAGCCTAGATTTCCATCTTCCCAAACCAGCCCAACAACATATTAATTTACTACTAGGTACTGACAATGTGGTAGTTTCATCCTTGACTCCTGTCAACCTTAAAAGGGCCTTGAGTACTCTTTTACTTCACTGCAATAATGAGTAGCCCAGTCATAAAGTATTCCAAGTCTAAGATCTTTTCATATTTTCCAAATATCCAAGTCATGGAACTGGCAAAGAGGAGGGCATACCATCAAATAAGTCAAAACCTTTAAATACTTAGGGGTGGTTTTTCAAGGTTTAGGAGCCCAAAATGTCCATCAGGACTTTGCATGAGAAAGGGCACAGAAATCAACCTCAGCTTCTATTTTAATTGAGGCAAACAGTTCATTCCTGCTGCTGTTATTTACAGCTAAGGCTCTTGACTAATTATTATATGAGGCTCAATTGGGGCCATCCAGTGAGATGGCACCATTAGAGAAAGTCCAATCCAAATTCTTGAGAAATATTTTCCAGGTCCCTCATGGTGTCCCAAATACAATACTTTGGCAAGAAGCAGGAGTTACTAGAGTTGGCCTCTGGATTATTACCTTTAACTTTAGGTTGAAATTATTACACTGCCCAGTTGGATTGGCCCCTTTAATTATAATACATTATTTTGACTCCACCTGAAAAAAAGTCATTTCTAGGAAATTACATTTCTATGGCTTTTCCTGGGACACTCTTTTCTATTAGGCTTAGAGCAACCCACTCAATTTTGAAATAAAGGATTCTAGGAGTAGAAGGCTAATTGGATTACACAGTTTGTCCCTGTGATACATTCATTAACAATCAATTTCCAAAATACAAATTGGTCAGTTATGTGGACAAGATCACTTTTGAAATTCAGAAGAGCTTTATCCTCAGCTCCCTTTAATGCTATTCCCACAGCACGGTTGGTAAGGAAATACAGGAACATCCCCTTTGCTAAAGGATGGTGCTCCTGTGATGCAGATGCAGTAGAAACTACAGCCCATGTTTTGTTATACCTTTACTGCCAGTTCTACAGGGGCACTCATTTGTAGTTAATCTCCCCTCTCCTCTCTAAATTCCCAGGGTATTCTGATTTATTCTACTTAAATGTCCTATTAGATAACAAAGGCAATTTTGTATCCTTAAATATTGCCAAGTTTTGTTTTACTGTATGTAAACTCAACTCTGCTAATGGTTATTCAATGTTTAAATATGGTGGTCTTTTCCTTCTTTTGGTCTACAACTGTCATAAAGTCTTATCTTCTTATGCTCACCATTTTGACATGGTCCTGGTGATAATCCATACTGCTTTATTTCAACTAGGATCAACTGGAATGTTCTTGCAGTCCATAGAAGAATAATCAGATATTCTGACACACCCATTAGCCTTGATATAGTCCAGGTTCTGGACTTGCTGTAGTGAATAAAGAATAAGTAAATTTTCTTAAATGTTTTGGTTTCTTCATTATGCTACTTCTCAAATCTGTTGTCTCTTTGCCTTTTCTGAACCCTGCTTATTTATTTGGCATTTCTTTCTCCAAGAACACCATGAAGTCTTCTTCATAAGATCTTAAGCAAAGAGGAATTGCTAACTAATCTGATTTTAGAATGCTTTCTCCTAGGTGGATTGGTTTCCCTTCTTCTCAAATCTGTTGTCTCTTTGCCTTTTCTGAACCCTACTTATTCATTTGGCATTTCTTTCTCCAAGACTCCATGAAGTCTTCTTCATAAGATCTTAAGCAAAGAAGAATTGCTAACTAATTTGATTTTAGAATGCTTTCTCCTAGGTGGATTGGTTTCCCTCATGTCTTCAGAGTCCCACCTGCTCTCACCCCCATTGTATATTAAAAAAGAAGTCAAGAGTAATCTTATCAGCAAGGGTGATTTTATAGGGAGCTCCCACACCTGCCAGAAATTGCTCTCAGGGCCATCAGAGCTATTGAGCCCTCCTACCACATCAAGGCAGTAATCCCCTATGAGGAAAATTAAATCTTTATTTATTTCCGTCCATCTTTCCTATGAGATTATTGTATTATTTATTATTGTATTTATTTGAATGTAGTAGCTACCTAACTCTAATGGACTCAGGGCAGCATACAAAACTAGAAAAAAACATAAAAATGGATAAAAGCAGCAAGCCAGATGGACAGCCCAGACTAAAATAATCTTATGAACAGCAAAATCAAAACAAAACAGGGGCCCTAGACAAATAATAAAACATCAACCCCAGACCTGGGACCAAAGCCAAGTTTTCAAAGCTTTCCAGAACCCTAGGAAAGATAGCACAATCCTTATGTCTGGGGAGATGCTGTTTTAGAGGGTGGAAGCCACTCTCAAGGTTGAGAGACAATGATTAGAGGAGAAGGATCCTGCCTCAGTTTTCTTCCACAACCCTATGAAGTAGGTTGGGTTAGGAAGGAAGGACTCACCAAAGGCCAGCCAGCGAGCTCCATAATTATATAGGGACTTGAAACTAGGTCTCCCCATTTCTAGCCTAACCACTATTCTACAGTTAACTACTACTACACATAGCTAACACTTTTCCAGTAACTTATTTAATTTAATTCTGTCATATTAAAAAATACAAATTGTTAACGATAACAAGACTTTTGGGGGCCACATACAATCCCAGTATTTCAAGTAATACATCTCTACTTGAAAATGTAATTCTATCTAAATTAAAGAAATATTATAGCAGTAGAGTATATAAAGGTGATCTGTATTGCAAATTATCTTAACTGCACATAAAAATTGAATTTTTATTACAGAACAATATTGTTTGTCTCCAAATCCCACAAAATTCTCAGCTCCAAAGAGGATTTTACTTACTAAACATAATGAGAATGTCACCCTCAGATACATACAGATAAATACATACTAAGATAAATACAGATTGCATTTATCTTAGAAACCTCTATTCATTTTCTTCAAGCTTTTGAAACATATTTGAAGATCTATTCCTTTAAGCACCTTTAGTTCTTTCTCTTTAGCTACATTTATGCCTAAAAATACCTCCCAAAACATTTCTGTGATGTTTCCTTTTTGTCATTCAAACCCTCCATTTATTTCATTTATGTATATATCACTTCCCATACAATCTCATTTTGAAATAGTTCACATTTTTTGAAACTGAAAACACAATAGTAAAACAATAAATTAAAACAATATTTTAAAAACAATATTCATTAAAAGGTAGAGAAGAAAAATAAAAACAGAACTATTCATTCAACATCCATATACTGTGAAGCCTTTGGCACAACCACTTTATTCTCATCATCTAAGCATATGCTAGGAAACAGATATTTTTCCTCTACTTACTACTATCTCCTTCCAATCCCATGCTACCCTTTGTCTATCCTGCGCCACATTTAGCTTATAAGTGGCTTATGGGAGGAATCCATTATCTTATAACATTATCTTGTAACCTTGTAACATTCCATTCATAATGTTTCTCTCATATTAACAGTATTAAAATGTTTGAAGTAATATAGGCAAATGCACTTTTACATGACCATTAAGAGTTTTGTAAACATTAAAATCAAAACAGGAACCTAAAAGCTATAGATGTAAGAGTTTCTTTCTGGGCACAGCTATAAATCCCCCTCCAGGAACCCAAACAACTCACTTGGGGGCTTAGAAGATTCAAGGATGGAGCTCAGTCAGATAAGTTGCTTGACTGCAGATGAAACGAAGTTCAACAGTATAGATCAACTATGGCAGGACCTAGCATCTAGTCATATTTACGGTATATATAGCTTCAGGGTATAAATTCTTTCTCTCACCCTTATCTAATTCTACTGTATCTTCATTTTTACAGTTATTACTTTTATGATTTTCATTTTCAGGACTTTTTGTCATATTCTAATGAATCAGATTCCTTGAAAGTTTTACTGTACCTCTTTTTCATGGTTTTGTGAGAAGTTTGGACATACAAAGCACTCTTCCTCAACCTGGGCACCCTGCAGGCGTCTGCACTTCAGCTCCCACAATTTCCCAGCCAACATAGTTATTACTGAGAATTCTGAAGCTGAAATTCACACATTTGGATGGTACTTGGCTGATAGAGATTCAAGCCCTGATAAATCTTACAGAATTTGATTGAAAAGTTGATTCAAGCAATGCACTGAGAAACACTGGATTGCATAAACTTTACCTTCAGAATCCTTTCCTCTAATATTACAAGAACATCCTTGTTTAGCAAGGAAATCTATGTGCAATATTGTTCTTAGAACTTCCAGTTCTCTCAAGTGTAAAAAAGAAAGAAGGTTATTAAAAGCAAGCACATTCTTTGGAGTTTAATCTCAAAGTGTATATCAAATAATTTTAATCTAAATTGCCTATCACTAATTTAAAATGCACAGCATAATAATTAATCTAACTGGTAATTATTATAACATATCTATATCAAATGCCACTAAAAATCAGTGAAAATTAATAATTCATAGTGTGTAAATTAAGCAAGCCAGATTTTCCAGAATATATTTTTCTAGAAAGGAAATGTCATCAGACTCAACATCCATAGCAGACCTAATAAAGAGCTATAGGGGAAAAACATAATATTCAGGATAGTAAAACTACATCGTTCTTGTTACGAAACACAAGCTTCAGAAATTTATGAAATCAAATGAAGGATAGAAATAAAACTATAAATCTAATTCTGATATTCTTTGTCAAGGCTATCAAAATCTTGTAATAATTTCTGCAGGATTTTAAAATTGCTCCACATTAGTGATTCTAGCAGCAAAGATTTCTGTGACAATCCACAGCATGCTGAAATTCTTCATACTGAAAGCATCCATCTGTTTAATCAGCAAATGTATCTGAACATTTATGATGACCACTATACAGTGAGAGAAAACAAGAGTTGGAGGAAATATAGGAATATAAAATCAGGGAGCACATTACCATCCACATAATACTTACAAGCAGAATTACAAATAAAGGCAGAAAACTAGTATGAGTAAAAGCAAATTGTTTAATGCTTGTAAAGTATGTGATAGATTTATTTCAGTAAAGCAACATGCAGAAAAGTTATTCCTACACCTACTAGTGTTTTTTTTTTTAATCCTTAATACCGAGCTCTGTTTTCTTAGGCACTTTTGTCACAGCAAGGCATCAAGAACAGAAATTAGCCAGTTTGTAGGAGAAGGCTGACATGGTATAGACATGGAGAAATTGTAGGTTGTTGTCAGCCCTCACAGGCAAACCAGACAGGAAGCAAGACTAGATGAACTAATTCTACTTTATTGTAAGGCTACATCAACAGAATCTAGAAAGTCTGAAAGCACAAACTTCCTGCCCTCCCTATTCACCGCCTGAGTAGTTAGGACGGGTCTTTCCTAAGTTTCTTTCTTTGACAGTTACCCTGTTGCAGATTCCTTTCTCTTTTATCTGATCGTTCCTTAAGCGGCACCTCTCCCCATCTTCCAAGGCCACCCTCACATTCCATCATGTAAAGTACAGTATTATTAAGAAATAAAGCACTTTCCCTGAACTTGCCTGCTTTGCTGCAAAGCAAAGTGTTTGAGGCCAACCTGAATATAAAGATAGGACTCATTTAAGTTACAAAATTACTCCTAGCTCCTTTGGACCTTACTGCATTTATATTCATAATACTGTAATGAAAACAGCTGCTTTACCTTAGGAAAAAAAAAGATTTGCTTTCTTCTGCAACTTTTCTGTTCCAACTTGCTATGTAAAACTATTTTTATCTTTGTATTTTTAAATACAGAATTGTATTTTTATCCTGCTGTTCTGGTGATTATACAGCACTAAAGGAAGTTATCAACAGTTAAAACCAATACTGTGACATTATTTAAAAGACCAAAAAATTACAAGAAGTTTACATAGAAAAAGTAGGTAGAACAGTGGGTATAACATTAAGCAAATAAACACTTCCTAAATAAAATGCCTTCTTAAATAAACACTTAATTGGCAAAATACTGTCTTATAAAGTCTTCATGCAATTTTTCTTCAAAGATCTTTTGTACATAAGCACCATTCATATGAGACAAAGAAAGCAAGATGTTCTTATCTGATCTTTTGTTCATGTATGAGAATCCATCTAATGCAAAAAAGATTAAACCAAAGTAGGAATGGGAATCCCCCAGATGTTTTGGACTTCAGCTCCCATGAGTTCTGGACACCATAGCCAATGGTAAAGGATTATGAGAGTTATACTCCCAAACATCTAGAGAGCAACAGAAAGTTTACCCTAGGATTAGATAGTGTATATGAAATTAAACAAAGCCCAATTCAACTTACAATTTTAACTGATGATATAGTTTTGAGTTCAGCCTTGGTTGAAATAACTCAATTTTTTCACTCAGAATAAATACTAAAAGGGAAAATAAAAAATAACATGCAGGCACAGAAAATACTTGCAGAATTGGAATAATATTTACCTTAATGATATAATACAGTCAGGATAATAGATGCTTTTGTACTGAACCCAGTACCTTGAATCATCTTCTGTCACTTTACTGTCTTCTGTTATTGAAAAGAGACCAAATGAAGCAAATCGCCGTACTGATATTTGCTGAAGATGGGCATTCTCCAAGGGCTTTTGCTTCAAAACCTTTAATTAAAAAACGTGAACAAAAATTAACAGAATTTTAATATGTAAAAGAAATTATCCACATTGAAATATCTGAAAGTGAGGAAGCTGCAACAAGATAACCATTGTCCACATTTTAATAAACTTGAAACCATAGTGTAATAAAAAAATCGGGTAAAATTAACTTGATATCAATATAAGCAAAATTCTTAAATGATTAAGGAGTCAGTTTGTGAATATTTAGAAGAGGAGCCACAATAGGTTTATTAAGGATATATTATGCCAAACCAATCTGATCTCCTGTTTTATTAACCATGGGAATTTGTTTCACTTTGTTAACCACAGGAATGCAGTGGAGATACTGTATTTTGGTTTCAGTAAAACATTCAACAAAGTCTTTCATGAGATGCATTTATTTATTTTTATTTATTTATTTATTTTACTAAGCTTATATGTCATTCCAATTATATGTGACTTTAAGTGGCTTATAGACCTTCAAAACAATAAGAAGATTAAAACTAAATATATCAATATAAAATAACATAATATATAATAACCCACATGCCACATCCTTATAAAAAAAGACTAAAATAATTCCCTCAGTCCTCAAAAGCCTGCTGAAATGGCTAGGTCTTAATGATTTTGCAAATAGCTAATAAGGTCTGGTAGGGTGCAGAGAATAAAAACGAAAGAAAAAGAAGTGGAAGATGAAATACTGCTTGTACTAAAAGTACTATGTTCCAACATGTTTAGAAGCTATCCAGCAGCTAACGGCATTTGTTATAATAAAAACCTATTTGTACAGTACACAAAACCAGAAAATGTAAGATATTTGGATTATAACAGTTGGTATCTGCTTCAGTAACTGGATGCCCAAATCCACTGTTACATTCAGCTTTGTTGCAGCTTTTGGTGAGTTCACAGGATTTTATATAAGGCACTGTGCAAAGCACCTCTTGTGCATTTTCTTTTCTCTTTTATTAATTTTAAATAAATAAATATTATTATTTATCCTCAAACAGCTTTTACTTTTGGTTCTCACAGCTTTTTCAAGTTATATTGAAAATAACCACATTCCATTCTCCAGTTCTGATAAACAACCTCATCTGACTTTAACATGCTGCAAACATGTTTCCCCCGCTCCCCCTTTCTGACTAACATGCGCTATAGGCATTCTTTACCTGTGTGTGTGTGTGCATTGTGTAATGTTGGCTCTAATTCTACCTATTTTCTATTTCAATATGAGAAAGGGACTGACATACTCTCTCAGGCTGGCAGCAGCACTTTCTGGCTGGCAGAATATAGTCCCCTTTATCTCTCTTCTGGCGCTACAGTCACCTCTGTGCTGAGTTGTTTTGTCCCAAGACGATCCCCAGTTCTTCAGTGGGTCTTCAGATCCACAGCAGACTGTTTTTCCCCCTTCTTTTGCCAACTCAGCAGTCACCCCACCCTCTCTCATATGGGAAAAATCTTCCTATAAGAAACCAAGCTCTGTTTCCTACTTTCAGATTCTACTCATCAGTTAAACTGAAACAAAGTGTTAGCCTAGACCAGTGTTTCTCAGCCTCATCAACTTTAAGATGAGTGGACTTCAACTCCCAGAATTCCCCAGCCAGCATGCTGGCTGGGGAATTCTGCCAGTTGAAGGCCAGACATTTTAAAGTTGATGAGGTTGAGAAACACTGGTCTAGGTGCTTGCGTGGACTCCCAGAGGCTGTCACATTACACTTTGTTTTCTGGGTGAGTGCTGTAACCATGTAAGTACTAAACTATGCTTAGCATGTCAGAGAATGCAATCAATGTCAGCTCTATCAGAAGTTGCTTCTACAGTATGCATTTCATATGGAACTGTCATGCCTCATTACTCAGATTTTTTAATAAAGATTTATTTAATATCCACTTATAATCTCCCTTTGTTTTCCAAAGAACTTTTTCTTTCTTATTTAATTCACAATCAGAAGGACCAACTATTTTGAGAAGGACAGAAAAATAATCCACTTCTTCCCACATTTTTGTCTGAGATATAGTTCTGATGTAGGAATTGATGTATTCACAAAGTGAACCCCTCACACTTCAATCTTCACACACTCACTAATCTTTTAACTGATATTTTAGTTAGCAGCACGGCAATCCTCTAGTTTTGGCATGGCTCAACAATTCCCCTTAACCATCTGATCACCTGACCATTTGCTAAAGGCCCAAATAATGAAATTCACCTTTTGTTTCCCAAAAGAGACTCTCTTCAGGTAATCCCATTTATATGAAGGCAAAACTTGTAAAATTCACTTGCTTTTATAATTCCACCAGGGGTCATAAATTGTGTTTAACTCCTGGATAATTTCTGATTATCATAAGTAAAGCATTGTCCTTGATTGGTCAAAGCAACAAGTAGTCTTCTCTTTTTTTAATAATATTTTTATTAAAGTTTATATATATAAAAACTAATACAGAACTAAAAAACCTACAAACAAAAAGAGAAAGAAAGAAAGAAAGAAAGAAAGAAAGAAAGAAAGAAAGAAAGAAAGAAAGAAAGAAAGACAGACTTCCCCCTCCCTCCAGACAAGTTGATGCATTAACAGTAACTTAACACCTTCTCTAAAATTCCTAAAAAAAGCCCTCTTCATCCCCTTTCTCATCCCTAAACAATAACCAAATTATGAAAAATATTCAACAATCAATCTAATCAGCAAAAGCATTAAGAGTGCCAGTGATAATAAACTATATATTTTAAACTTAAACAAATAGGTCTATTTTGCATTTTAACTTCTAATGTTTTGCTAAAAAGTAAAGCCTAAAAGTTATCTCCCCTTAAGCATACAAAAGACCAATAGTAATAACATATGTATTTTAACCTAAACCAAATAAATCACTTCTATGGTATAAATCATCATCTTACAGTCCTGGTCAGAAAAAGAAAATTCAATATTAACAATCCAAAATCAAAACGTAGATAATTTAACCGTGATCTGATAAATCCACTTTAAATTCCTTTCTCTTCTTTTTGAAAGGGTCAATCTTCAGTCTCTTCTCCAAATAAAACCCCAAATGGTAATCTCTTATCATTCTCTCCCTGTCTATTTTCAGAAAAGGTTTCAGAGATTTAGTGTTTCCCTTCTGTAGGTCCAAAATAGAATAGCTCTCAAAGTCACTCACTCTTCTGATCCATTACAGCTTCTTTCTCCATATCATTCTCATAAGTAATTTTGAGTCCATATTCAGATTCACAGCATCCTTTTCCGTATCTTCCATATCTCTCTTATAATCTGGCATGTCTTTAAAGTCCATTTTAAAGTCTTTATTCAAGTCGTCCTCAACTTCTATATTATCCAATAAAATTTTTCTTCTTCTACAACCTCTGTTAGTCCCAATTTTAAAACATAGTTTCGGGACACACTGATTACAAACAGCTAAAAATTATTTTTGAAAGAAGGATACTCCTCCATTGTGTTGAAAGAGATATATTCCTTTAATTGCTCTCCGTTCCCTCTGACCTTCAAAGCTCAATCTTATCTGGTGTTTACTTTCAGAAGTAAACTTTCCCAGGACAGATTTTCTTACAATTAAATCCAAATTCATTTACTATATTTTCTTAAACATTTAAAACAAACCTTTAAAAAGCAGTTCCAAATCCATCTAGCCTCTTAACTATCCCCAATCAGTTTCCAAACATTAAAATATTTCTTTTTGATCTTTAAACTTAATCTTCTTTCTCCCAGGATAGTAGGAAATTCTTACAGTGTACAGCAATTTGCCTTTCAGGAGGTTTTTAATTGCCAAATAAATCATGAATAGGCAGTTTACGATGTTAATTAAAAAAGGAAGTAAAAGCAAATCTAGTGTCCTTTTAAGGCTCCACAACATGGCTTGGGCTCTATGTTTTTCCCTCCACTCCCGCAGCGCTCCACTTACTAGAGATTGCTAGACTGCAATCTCTTCACAGGGAGCCTCTCTAAGTAGTGCCTGTGGGTGATTCTGTCATTCTTCTTTATCTGGAGATGATTCTGAAGAGCTGAACCAATTGCCAGCTCCTCTAATTGCTGTGTGCGTCAGCTCCATAAAGAAACTGAGCCAATCCACCATTTTCCCCAGAAGTCAACAATTAGTCTTCTCAAAGTGGCTGGCTTTCACTGACTGCCCCTTACTCTATGAGACTAGGGAGAAGTTGTTCTTATTTACGTTTAATTATTTAAGTGTTTTAAGTGGTTTTATAATATGTTTTAATTGTTGGTTTTATTGTATGACACCCAGAATCACCTTGTGTGATTCAGGAAGCCATATAGATTTGGTAAATAAATAAATAAATAAATAAAGTACATAGAAAGAGAGAAAATTAATTGAAGAAGATCCAAGCTGAAGGACCACATGATCTTTTTCCAATGGGTATGCACTGAAACCCAAGAGTTTATTTATTCAAGGAGAAAACTACAAATTTAGCTAGGATGAATGTACTGATTTTATTAAAAGTTCTCTCTATGTGACTGCTGCCTTTTCTTGTTTTCCCTGAAATTTCCTTTTCCCAATATACTTGATTTATATCAATAAATTTGGCTTCATTGGTTTAAGAAAATTTCTTATCAAAACTTTATCCATATGCAATATTGCACAGATATACTGTACATCTATCCCTTATGTTTCAGGACTGGCACAAGATTTACTAACTTTTGAATTTCTGGGCTTTGGGCAAGAAGATCCAAAGCATTTTTCTTTCTCTGTTTTCTGGACTGAAGCAAAAAGCCCTGAGTAGATGGAACTAAGAACTACCCAGCTGAACAAACTAGATGATGTCTGGTGGTTTGGCCTAATTGATGGTAGTCCACTTGAGAACCCTTGAAAGGAGGGGTATTCGGGCCAGTTTTAAATTATTCCACTCCCCACCCCTTTGGTAACAAGTGGTGAACCATTTTTCTAGTTATATATTTAAAATATTAATCTGGTAGCAAAACTACTGAAAGAGTGTTAGAATAATTCACCATTTTAATGCAACTATTTTTAAGGGAATTTTTTTTCCTAACCACTATCAGTTTGGGGGAGGGGGGTTCCTGAACTAACACTTCCAACCTACATTTCTATACAAGACAAATGATAAATGATTGTTCTTTCATAAGCAATTATGGACAATTCTGTATAAATGTATAAACACTTTACTGCTACATACCGTATTTTTCCGACTATAAGACGATACTTTTTTCTAAAATCCTTACCCTAAAAATTGAAGGGCGTCTTATTCAAGGGAGTCAGCGAGGAGAGAACCGCGCGGTGGCAAAACTGCCCATACTTTGTCTCTGTAGGCAGGCTTCCTCCTATTGCTAGCCTCCAATCACGAGTGAAATAGCTTGTCTCCCAAACAGACTTCCTCCAATCACGAGCCTGATGTAACTGATGTCAGCTGATGCTGAACAAAACAATTAGAGAAGGCTGTCTGCAGAGAGAAGCTATCAGCAGTTTCACTCGTGCTTGAATGTAATCAGTTATGCAAAAGAGCATGGAAATAGAGCTGCAGAGAGACGGTTTGGATCTCCTCCCACCGAGTGTATCAGGTAAATGTTAACTAATTACTAAATAAAAATGTGTTCTGCACTATCTTTAAAATATTGATTTCTTAATTTGGGGTTGGAAAAATGGGGGTCGTCTTGTACATGGGGGCGTCTTATTGTCGGAAAAATATGGTACTCTAATTGTTTTTGTTGCTTTTAAAAATAGCTTGGAATTTGAACTTTCCTTTCTCAGTCCATAGCAGGTATATCATGTCCACCAGTTAAGACAAAATATATTTTAAAAAAGGACATCTCTGACAGCATGAATCCATCATGCATCCATCAGTTTGGATTGTAGTTTTCAGTAGAAGAGCAATGACTTATTACTTCTTGGGGTCACCCTTTCTGGAGCAGCTGATAATGAGCAATTAAATATGTCTAACATTAACACCCAAAAATTTATTTGATGTTGCTGATACTAAGAGTTGTTCACCCATATGATAATTAGCCTTTATTACCATGAAAAATTAAGAACCAATTTAATCACTTATTAAATATGTTCTATTTTATTTTCAAAAATTATCATTCAGGTTGCTTAAAAGTTGGCATACAGCTAATCCTCACTTTGCTGTAGTAACACATTTGTCCCACCAAATGTGGAGCTATTTACAACTTACATTTCACACAACACGATACTAGCGACACTCTACAAGTGGGTGCTGTTCCATGTATTATAGCATGCATTACAACAAGGAGCAACATCCCACAACTACAGTGTACGAATCAGCTATTGCAATGACCAGTATTTGCTTCATTGAGCAGGTGCACAAACATACAAGACCTCTTCCCCTCTTCGCGCTTGCAAGAGGGGGATTTCAATTATTAATAGGTGTATTACTACTACTACTACTACTATTACAGTATTACTATTATTATTCCACACTGGAAAGTTAAACCTTTTCATTCTATAAAGCAGGTGGGGTGTGAGAGCAAATGTCAGAGCAGAAAACCCCCGACACAGAGTCGCCATTCAATCCTGAAGCTGAGTTGGTCCAGTTCAGCTGTCAGCCAGACCCACCTCCCTCGGGGTCTGTAAGATGCCAAGAGAACAACGCAGGCTACCAGGGGCTCCTTGAAAAGATGCGAGTGCTATATGAGAAAAACAGCAGATAGCAAGAGGATCGTCGGTTTAGCTCCTTTGCCCTTGCGGTCAGCTATTACCTCGCAGGAAAGCCGGTGGGGCGTCATTGGAGATCAGCTGCGCCCCCGCTACAGAGGCAGCAATAATTTATTCATTGCTCATCTGCATGCCAGAGAAATGGCAGGTGGCGCAACGAGGTTCCCTGAGGGGAAACAAGCGGCTCTGGCCGTTAACTTTCCGTACCTGTCTGAGAAGCGTCCAGCGGGCTTTGGCCGCTGCCTGCTTGCCCCTTTTCCCGGCGTCTCCCTCTTCGTTTTCCGCCTGAGCCCTGTCAGCTGGAGTAGGACAGGCGCTGAGGAACGGCTCTGCAGCCATGCTAACGTCGCTTCTCCCTTCTTCCTCCGATCTAAATTCAAACTTGAACGAGCGCGCCAAAAAATAAATCCTGAGATGAAAGGGGCAAAGGGAGTCCGGAAAGAATAACTCTACAGGGACCCGTCGCCTCACCAGAAAGCAGCGGCGAAGCACACGAAACAGCCGTCAAGGCTGGGAAGCTTTTGCCCGAGCCTTTTTCAGCAAGAGTTGCTAAAACCTCCCATTTAACAACTGGGAGCATGAGAAGAGGACGGAATCATCTTTGAAGCGGGCAAGGAAGCCGACGTTTGACAGTAGCAACGGCTACGTGAAAGAACGCAGTTAGTGAAGGATTATTTGTTGCCACGAAGAGCTAAGTTCATCTCTTTTATTGTCACGGTAAGGGAAAATATTGCCCTATTTTTAACATAACTTTTTTAACGGAAAAAAAAAGAAATAGATTATGATCTCGAATCAGGAGCGGCGTTTCAGTGCCCCAGACCAAAATGGAGATTTCGCATTTTATTTGCGGGCAAGGAAAATCGCCATGTTGATAAAGGGCAAAGCGAAGACTCCGGAAAGCCGCGTTCTTCTGCCATCTTGGTTGTGGGCAAGCGTAGCGTTCCTAGCATATGGAGATGTGGGCAGATGAAGGTTTCGGTCGCCGGCTTAACAAGTCATCGTCGTTCGTCTTGCCGTGTTGCCGCTTGTCTGTGATCAATAGTAAGTAGCTGTCGCGTTCCCTGAGGTTCGTGTTTCGTTCTGGATTGTTATGTCCCTCCTTACAGAGAGTTTAAAAGGTAAAAAGTTGGTCGTAATATTTCCATTGATTTGATTAATATATTTCAGTGACTAGAGATAACTGTTCCTTTAAAAACAGTTTGGAGCGGAAATCGAGCCAAAGGACGGCCCAATTTCCCCCCGGTATCTAGGAAATAAAATTTTATAATAAAGCACAAAATTATAATTTCAAATGTATAGACAAAATAGTTGCAACTAAGTATGCGATTCTAAAATGCTGTACTGTACAGTGAATTGCTATAGTAAGGTTCTGTGTTAGGGTCTACTAAATTCCTTGAGGCTTAACTTTGAGTAAGCATACAGTACTAGTTTATCAGCTGGGCTGTACTCTGCTATCTTATACAGTGCCTTTTTCCTTGAGGCTCTTATTAATTCCTCAAATCCAGTATATTATTCATTTTACAGTGTGGAAAGGCATTTTTTCACAATACATGTTTGATCAATATTTATTTGATTTGTATACACATGTACCAAAGAGCCCCCCCCAAAATAATAATACAGTAGTACATTTTTTATGTATGCAAACTTTTACACTGGTTCACTCTGACTGACTCTGGGTGTTTATCTACACATCTTTGTCATAGCTGAAGATGTCCCAGTAAACCATTGGTCGAAGACATTAATGCATGACATTGCATTAATGCATGACGTCCTCAATCCATTCCCAGCCCACTGGGTAGACACGGTCTACCCAACTTTCCATGTTCCATTTCAGAAGTGGCACTTTTACCACACAAGTATGCTGAGTGGTCAGTGTCCACAAATCAGTTCAAGTAAGTTTCAAAGTGAGATCCTGCACTGATATTGTTGGCTACCTGAGGTTACTGCAGACACAGCTCTGTGTGGTCCATGCTTGTTAAATTTCAGGGTCATTTACCTTTTGGCAATGGGAGAGTCATAGAGAAAGTGGATGGCTCAGACCTCTTCTCCCAGAAGAGCTCTGGGTCTTCATAACCTGGCTCACCTTTTGTTTTGGGGTGGTGGCAGGTAATTCTCATAATTATTATGTACCTTCCTGTCAGCCTTTCAAGTTAGTCCAGACAAGAAGCACACCAGGAATACTAACTCTATTTTAAGGTTATATTAACAGAATTTTGCAAGTCTGAAAGTACCCCTCCCATCCCTCACTTTTACTGTGCCGAAAGCTCGGAAGGGTCCCTTCTGAGATGCTTTCATCACCCCTCCTCTTTCAGACTCAAATTTCTTTTATCAGATCATTTGTCTAGGCTGTGGCTCTTTCTCCTGTCTTCCAAGGTCATTCCCACATACCATTGCACTTCCAGGAAGTGCCTTCCTTGGTGTTCTCCCCCTAATCCTACTATGTGAGAGAGATAGGGCTCCAACATTCTGTGCTGTCTTTCTGGCAATTAAAAGATTTGGGGGGGGGGGAGGAATAATTTCTATAATGCAATCTCATGGCCATGTAGTGTAGCCTTTCCTTGAAAGACAGACCAATCTCACAAGGGTTAAACAAAATCAAATATTGTTTGATCCCCTAAATGTTGATAATATGTGAAAAAAATGCTTCTGAGAGAATAAGATAAAAAAAAAATATTTGTAGAGCATTATAAACCTTGGGTAGGAAGATCCACAAGGGGCATCACAAAAGTTAAGATGGCAGTCACAGCAGCATAATTGTCATGGCTAGCTCTGAGTCTGAAGAGGAAGAGGTTACTTCAGAGGACCCTGTGGAAGAGCAGCCTGCCTCAGAGAGCAGCAGGAATACACAGGGTTTGGGTTTGGTACAGAGCCTATGGAGCAGCTGGAAGCAGCAGAAGATGAGGGGTCTGATCCAGGTCCTCCTCCCAGTCCTAAGGTATGTAGGGTTGAGTGAAGGGCAGAACAGAGGAAGTCTGCACAGCTCCTTGCAAGGCAAGGGCGTTCCCACTGGTGATTATTTGTACCTGGTGGGGCTTTATTTTAGAGCCACCACTACAAGCAATCCTTTTTGGGGAACAACCGGTCCATTTACCAGAACCTCTTGTCTGTTGTGCCCTGAACTCTTGCCTGTGCTGACAACCTACGATGATTCTACGACCTCTGAACTGTGCCCTGACAATGCTTCTGCCCACTGCTTGGCACTTGCTGCTTGGGATCTTGCCTGTAAGTTTCCAAGAGATTTGGGACTGTTGGAGACTGCATATGTGTCTCCATACGTGCTCAGCCTGCCGCTGCTGAAACTGCTCATCCAAAGTAAAGCCTTGAACTACGCTCCTTTGTGCATATGTGTGTGAATGTCAGACCTGGGACAGGACAGCAAAGTTCCCCCAGACCTGGGACAGGACAGCAAATGTACAAATATGTGAGTGTTCAAACGCATGTTGATTTTTTTTTACATCCCTAACCCCAAGGTGAATGCTTCTTACCAAAGGGATACCATGATTGCCATTCAGTTTTAACCAGACCTTAGCCAAATGTGGATCTTGTTCTGGTACAGAGGAAGATCTAAACAGCCAGGGGCAGACAATAAGAATAGGAAAATCTGAACTGCAGACATAAATTAAATAAACAAGAAACAAGAACCAAAGGCTGTAAATATGGTTGTGGACAGATTGGTAATCAGATTAGCTATACAGGAATGAGTATCTCTGTTGTGAGTATGACAAGTTGCTCATATTGTAGAATGAACATTATTATACCAATTATATAAAGTTAAATAGTTGACCTAAAGACTCAATCTAGCCAGCTGATGAGCTGCAGCATTCCTTCTCACTGCTACAATAGTGAGATTACAGCACTGGAAATATTGGACCAGTTTTCCTTGAACCTGTGAGGTGCCTCAATTGTTCAGGAAGTAAGGCACCTGTTATCTGTTCCTTAATTTCTTGGTGTGAGTCTTCTGCCATCCTTAAGGAGATTCGGTGAAATTATCTTGGGACCTTTGGTTGTGAAATAAATAGCGACCTATCTTTCAACAAATGGAAATGGAGAGCCAGTTTGGTGTAGTGGTTAAGGCACCAGGCCAGAAACCAGGAGACTGAGTTCTAGTCCCGCCTTAAGGTCCAAGCCAGGAGGGTGACCTTGGGCCAGTCACTCTTTCTCAGCCCTAAGGAGAAAGCAAGGGCAAACCACCTCCAAAATCTTGCCAAGAAAACTGTAGGGACTTGTCCAGGCAGTCACCAGGAGTAAACAGTGACTTGAAGGCACAACAAATCTTTTGACAATATTAAATATTCTTGTAGTATTTTTGCCAAACTTTTATGCAAGTAATGTTTTTAGAAACCAATAAGGCAAAAAAGTCTCAGGTTTGTTTATAATTTCTATTAAATTAAAATTATAATTTATTTTTTCTCTTCCAGCTCTGAACTAGTAGACTTGAAGACTGTACACATCTGAAAGTGAAATATCTACTACCTGTGACTAGTTTACCTGTGCTTGCTTTTACTTTGGACTCCAACAGTTCTAAAAATAAGAATCAAGCAAGATGAATATTTTGTCATCATGTATTCAGGCATAAAATACTTTCCTTACTTTTTGAAGGGCAGTATTGGTCACTTCATTAACTGTTTTAAATGTTCCTCCACTTCATCTGTAAGATTTTCTAGTCAAACAAAGCAACAAGTGTTTTTGTTTACAGCATGTTTTAGAAATGTGTGCGTTGGTCCTTATTCCCAGGGAAGCATTCAGCCATGGAGGCTTTTTTCCTGCAAGGTATGCTATTTGAATAAATCATTCAGGCCAACAAATATCTTGGCCCTTACACAATAAAAACTGCCTTTTTTCTTGTGTCTGTGACTCACTAAAATTATTAAGGCAGAAAGTATGTTTCCAGTTATGCTTACAAGACCATGACACTTAAATTTTGGGGCTTCTGTTCTGGATTCAGTTGGGTTCTGCTATTCTAGCTATTTTTAAAAAACCTGCTTATTCAGTGGAAATCCAGTGACAGACTACAACCCAATAGAATAAAGATATTTTTTATTTCTGCCAAAGACAATTTCTAAATTCTGTAGTCAGAAATTTAATTCAAGTAGCAGCATTTTGTGTTGATAGAAGTGAAAGCATTGAAATAACTGGTGGAATATCAAAAGGGATCTCTAAAGCTGCCATCCTCTACAGACTCTGCAGAGGTAAATAGCATGGAACTAAGTGGGTATAATCCAATTTGAATTTTTATATTAGATCAGGAAGAGAGTGATGATGGGAAAATACAATAGCATTTATTGAACATTGCTAAGATCTTTTCAGCCATATATTAATCAAGTTGTAGTTTATATAAACTTTTTGCCATAATTGCCTTACATTTTTAATTTAAAATTTATTATGTATTGGGGATGTAGGTAGATTAAGTTTAACTATCAGAAGAATAGGTAAGTTTCCTGGACCAAACTGAATTTGCAGGTTTATAACATTATGCATTAGTAGCATATGTCTATAATGTCATCATACTATGTTGCTTATGCTTTAGGATACATCTTCAAAACCAATTATTGGTCCTTGAATTTATGTACAAGCATTAAAATATCATAAATTGTCCATAGATCAAAGGTTTCATATAATTTTTTAATGAACAGAAGTCCCTTGCCATGAGCAGATAAATTAAGTACACATTCAGCCCTTGTATTGTGAGGGTATCTGTGTGGAAAAATGGACAGTAGGAACAAATTAAACATTAACTTTGTTAATACAATTCATATTCACATTCTTCTGTTATAAATGGCAGCCAATGGTAGCACTGGGCAGCTTTGAGATCATAGGAAGAGAAGGATTAATTTTGTCAGAAGTGGAGAGGGGTAAGACACCTCTCCAAAGTTGCTATTTGCAATTCAAAAGAAGCCTTCGTATTACTGATAAGAGTCATTAAATTCAAAAAGTAGTCCCATACCTTTCAGCTGCTACTTAGTTACTAACTTAATTTTCTGGAATAGGATATGCAAAATATTCTCAACCAAGATTATTAAAGGCATTTTTTAGTTGGTATATTATTTCAGGTTGTATTAGTAAATCCTGCTTATTATCACTTAAACATCTCATGTCTTCTACTAGGATCTTCTGAAATCAGAGCAAAAGAACTGGAGGGTTTGTTCAGCAAGCTACACAGATTTGAGAGAAAGAATGAAACAAAAATTAGAAAAGCATTATGACAGTCATTCATCAAGTCTAAGTAGCCTGATGGTAAGTATTATAAAAGTTGCTAACTTGCTTATCATAATACTGATCCTGAAAATATTTTGAAAGTTATTTAAAGAGATGTCTGTGTGATAAAGCTTGTCTTGTTAGTAATATTCTGTATTTACGTAGCTCTTTTAAGCATTCAAATATTTTATGTGCGTTACTTCCATATAACCCCTACCATAAATCTGTAAGGTAGGTATTATTAACCCAATTCTGTACATGGAGAGACTGAAGGAGAGTAGTTTGCATTGGTCTATTTCCTGAATGCATTGGGAAAATGAAGTTCAGATATAACACATTTCATCACGCCAGGATTTAAAACCAGTGTTACAAAGGTTTTTCATCAAAATAAAACAATTTTGTGATGAGTCCATCATAATCATTCCAGAGTTTGAATATCCATTTACAGTTATTGAGGTTAAATAGCTTCCATTTCCCTAGGTTTGTTTGCCTGTTTGGTTTTTAAGAAATTTCATGATTGGACATTTATATCCCATTTGTTTCTGCCAAGGTCTGAATATTTTTCTAAACCGTTACTACATGCACAGAGAGCCAATGTGGTATTACTGATTGACTCTGGGCCAGTTTCGCATGATGGTTGTTCTGGGGAGTAATGGGAGGAGGAAGCACAAGTCATTATCTAGAGCTTCTGAATGAAAGACAAGATAAAAATCTAATAAATAACATGAAAGCTTGCATTATATTTAGATATGAAGGGATCTCAGAGTTAATTGTATCAAGAGCACAGAAATATTTGTAAACAACTTTGGATGATATTGAACAGCTAAACAGAGTTAGATCTGATTAATATCTTGAAACACTGTGTTGCCTGACTGGGAAGTAAAAAAAAAAAAATCCAGAAGAAGGCAATGGCAAACAACTTCCATATTGTTGCCAAGGTAGCTACATGGATGTGTCCATGATGTTATTAGGAGTCAAGCTTAACTTTACCAAAATAGTATATATTCATGCTCCTGAAATTTATCTCACTCTCTGACAACTGAGGAGTGTATAAATATTAATGTACTAATGGCAGATGGATATGAGAATACAGTGGTACCTCGGTTCACGAACAGTTCTGTTCACGAACAATTCGGTTCACGAACAGCTCCAGTCGCAAAATTTTGCCTCCGTTCGCGAACTCCTCATCGGGTTACAAACAGGATCCGTGGCCATTTTCCCTCCCGTGACATGTGGTCGCGGCTTCCTGTAGGGAGGGGGACTCTCCCTCCAAGCAGTAACCGCCTCCCCACCCGCCTTCCTGTCCTCCACGCCAGAAGTCGTGTCAAGCAAGCTTAGCTTTCTCTCTCTTCGTACTGTACTTTGTGTCATATTTTTGCAGTTTTAAAAAAAAAAAAAACATATGGTTCAGAACGGATTAACCATAATTACATTGAACCTTATAGGGAAATTTGATTCGGGACGCGATCAAAAATCGGTTGGCGACCAAATTCGTAGGGGTCAGAACGGATTAACCGTATTTACATTAAACCTTATGCGAAAATTTGATTCGGTTCACGACCAATTCGGTTCGCAACCAGAGTCGCGGAACGAATTAAGTTCGTGAACCGAGGTACCACTGTATTCATTAGTTCCTTTAGTAAATCAAATGTTTTAGATGAGAGGAATACTATATTCCAGTGCTAGATTCATCTACTGACATGGATAAGGGAAGCATATGAAACACATCTTTGAAGGTTGGATACAAATCAAATAAAATGGCTCACAGTATATATGTGGATACAAGGTGAGGTGATGCCAGTGTACTATGTGTGCCTTAAGTCAGGGTCCAGTGTGCTTCATTTAACACTTTGCAACTACAAGTAGTCCTTGTTTACCGACCACTGGTTCAGCAACCGTTTGAAGTTATGATGGCGCTGAAAAATAAGGTTTATGACTGGTCCTTGAAGTTGCGGCTGTTGCAGCATCCCTGCAGTCACAGGATCATGATTTGGGTGCTTGGCAACTGACACTGATTTACAACAGCTGCAGCATCCTGTGGTCATGTGATTGCCATTTGCAACCTTCATACCCAGCTTCCAACAAGCAAAGTCAATGGGGAAGCCAGCAGGAAGTCGCCAGTCACATGATGTTGCACTTAACGATCGTGGGTATTCACTTCATGACTGCAGCCAGAATTGATGGTGTAAGTCGGCACAGTCACATGACATTTCACATTTATGACCACGTTGCTTAGTGACAGAGTTACCGGTCCCACATGAGGATTACCTGTAGTACCATGAAGATTACTACCAAAATAAGGGGAGATGAAAAGGCTATTGGCTGAGATGTGATGATAGGTGGTATAAGAATCAGATGTTCAGAATGGTATAAACCAGTGTTTCTCAACCTTGACCACTTTAAGATGGGTGGACTCCAACTCTCAGAATGCTGGCTGGGGAATTCTGGGAGTTGAAGTCCACCCACCTCAAAGTGGCCAAGAGAAACACTGGTATAAACTAAGACTGTTTCTGTGAGTTACTAGATCTTTACAGCAGCATTCTTCAAACTGCCATTTTTCAAATGAGTTTATACTGCATCTATCAGAATGCTCACCTACCAGTGGCTGAAGATTTTGAGATTTGCAGTCCTAGTACATCTGGAAGACAGCTTGGAGGGAAATGCTAAATCTTACAGTTTTTATGATATTACATGAGGGATATGAGGGAGTATATTTTGCTTCTAATTGTATAGAGATCCCATAGATCTCAAGAAAGCTCAGTTTATTGTACAGTAATTTGACAAAATATAATTAGAGATAATGACATAATTCTGCAAGCTTTGTAATGCATCCATTTTTATTTTAATGTTAAACAGATTAAGTTTGGAGACTATATTTACTTTGAAGAAAATGGCTGCATATTTCGTTCAAAGCTGGGAGAAGTAGGTATGAGTATTTCTTATATTACTGAATTTAAATATTTTTAGTATTTCCATATGCAGCTCTAATAAATTAAAAGAAACTTCAGTAAGTTCCTAGGAAAACAGTGTTTTATATTAGGCAAGAAAAGATATATGTCATCCTCAGCAAAATCCTCAGAACTACAACCAGTCAGAGGGGAGCTGGGGCAAGAGGCCATATATCCTGGGCCTCATACTACAAGGGAACCTTGTATTTAGGTGTAAGTTATTTTTTATTTTAAAATTATGTTTCATTCAGAGTTTATATAAGAAGCCTGAGCCTTTGTGAATCTCAGAGAGGAAAGTTGGACTCTCAAACCAATAATAACAAAATGATTGTGTTTTTTTTTTCTTTATCTAAAACATTTCAAGCCTTATTTAAGGAGAAAAGCCTTAGCACCTGGCTGAGCACATCTGGACTGGGAACTTCAGGATCAGGCCTATTGTTACTTGAATGGGAAACCTTCAAGGAATGCCAGGGTTGCAAGTTAGAACAGAAACATGAAAAACATCCCAGAAGAAGGCATTAGCAAACCACTTTTAATTGAATATGGTTGTCAAGCACCCTGTAAGGATCTATCCGTGAACTGACTAGGTATCAAACTCCATTCAAAACAGACTTTAAATTTTTAAGGGGTAAACCTCACCCAAAGTAACTTTTAAAAAATAAGCATAAAAGTCCATGCAATAAAGTAATTCTATTTGCTAGGTTTGTCATTTCATTTAGCAATTTGGGAATTGTGCAGCACATAAACTATAGCAGATTCCTTTCAAATATCATAGAACAGTATTTCTCAAATTTGGCACCTTTAAGATGTGTGGACTTCAACTCCCAGAATTCTTCAGCCAGCCAATCATATAAGCATATATAGATGTGTGTTTTTGTATGTGTATGGCCATTTGATTTTTTTTTTAAACACCAAAAAGAGCATGAGACAAAATATACTTACAATAACCTGTTAATTTTTAGTTTTAAGCACAGGTGTCATATCACATTCTCTTCTGGGACTTTGCTAATATATTTGGATGTGGATTGGGGATACATTCAAATTCAGTTTCTTTGTTTTGATTTTTTTTTTTTTTTGCACAAAATTTAAGGTAGAATTTTGAAATAAAAAGTATATGACCGCAGTCTTACCCATTTCATTGTGATTAGGTTTCATCTATCCATCCATTCATCAATTAATTAATTAATTAATTGAGAAAATCTATGTAATTGCTTGTCAAGAGAACAAGCTAGTCATAGCAAACACTCTTTTCCAACAACATAAGAGACGACTCTACACATGAACATCACCAGATGGTCAATACCAAAACCAGATTGATTATGTACTTTGCAGCCGAAGATGGAGAAGCTCTATACAGATAGCAAAAACAAGACCAGGAGCTGACTGTAGCTCAGATCGTGAGCTTCTTATTGCAAAATTTAGGCTTAAATTGAAGAACATAGGGAAAACCACTAGACCACTCTGGTATGACTTAAATCATATTCCTTGTGAGTACACAGTGAAGGTGATGAATAGATTTAGGGGATTAGATTTGGTAGACAGAGTGCCTGAAGAACTATGGACAGAGGTCTGTAACATTGTATGGGAGGAAGCAAATAAAACCATCCCAAAGAAAAAGAAATGCAAGAAAGCAAAAAGGCTGTCTGATGAGGCTGTGGAAAGAAGGAATGCAAAAAGCAAGGGTGAACGGGAAAGATATAAACAACTGAACGCAGATTTCCAAAGAATAGCAAGGAGAGATATGAAGGCCTTCTTAAATGAACAATGCAAAGAAATCAAGGAAAACAATAGAAAGGGGAAGACTTCAGATCTCTTCAAGAAAATTGGAGATATCAAGGGAACATTTAGTGCCAAGATGGGCATGATAAAGGACAAAAAAGGCAGGGACCTAACAGAAGCAGAAGAGATTAAGAAGAGGTGGCAAGAATACACAGAAGAACTATACAAGAAAGAACTTAATGTCCCTGATGTCCACACTGGTGTGGTCACTGACCTTGAGCCGGACATCCTAGAGAGCAAAGTCAAGTGGGCCTTAGGAAGCATTACTAACAACAGAGCTAGCAAAGATGACAGTATTCCAGCTGAGCTATTTAAAATACTAAAAGATGGTGCAGTTAAAGTGCCAACAAGTTTGGAAAACTCAACAATGGTCATGGGATTGGAAAAGGTCAGTTTACGTTCCAATTCCAAAGAAGGGCAATGCCAAAGAATGCTCACACTACTGCACAATTGCGCTCATTTCACATGCTAGCAAGGTTATGCTCAAAATCCTACAAGCTAGGCTTCAGCAGTACGTGGACCAAGAACTACTGGATGTACAAGCTGGGTTTTGAAGAGGCAGAGGAACTAGAGATCAAATTGCCAACATTCGCTGGATCATGGAGAAAGCACGAGAGTTCCAGAAAAGCATCTACTTCTGCTTCATTGACTATGCAAAAGCCTTTGATTGTGTGGATCACAACAAACTGTGGCAAGTTCTTAAAGAGTTGGGGGTACCACACCACCTTACCTATCTCCTGAGAAATCTGTATGCGGGACAAGAAGCAGCAGTTAGAACCGGTCATGGAACAACCGATTGGTTCAAAATAGGGAAAGGAGTACAGCAAGGCTGTATACTGTCACCCTGCTTATTTTATTTTATTTTATTTATTTATTTATTTATTTATTTTCAGGCTTGTATGCCACCCATCTCCCCCAGCAGGTGACTCTGGGTGGCTCACAATAATAAAAAAGAAGAAAAAACACAGAAAACACAAGTCTCTCCAAACATGGCTAAAATCTATAAATAATTAAAAAAACATATATTAAAAATGCCCTAAAAACCTCCTCTGATTTTAGCCCTAAAAAACCTGTAAGATGCTGGGGGGGGACAACCCATCACCCCACCAGCGATCTCCACAGGTGTGGGCCCCCCTCTGGCCCCCAGGCCTTCCGGCAGAGCCAGGATTTGAGCCCTTTCCTGAAGGCCATGAGGGAGGGGGCACACTGGACCTCAGGAGGCAGGATGTTCCATAGGGCGGGCGCTGCAGCAGAAAAGGCTCTCTGCCTAGACCCCACCAATCGAAATTCCTTGACTGGTGGGGTCTGCAACCTGCCCCTTCGGCTGGACCGAGTGGGACGGGCTGAAAAGACCGGGGCGAGGCGGTTCCTCATATTTAACTTATATGCAGAGTACATCATGAGAAATGCCAGGCTGGAAGAATCACAAGCCGGAATTAAGATTGCAGGGAGGAATAACAACAACCTCAGATATGCAGACAATACCACCCTAATGGCAGAAAGTGAAGAAGAACTAAACAGCCTCTTGATGAGGGTGAAAGAGGAGAGTGCAAAAGCTGGCTTGAAACTCAACATTAAAAAAACTAAGATCATGGCATCTGGACCCATCAATTCCTGGCAAACAGAAGGGGTAGAAATGGAAGCAGTAACAGACTTCATTTATTTGGGCTCCAAGATCACCGCAGACGGAGACTGCAGCCATGAAATTAAAAGACACTCCTTGGGAGGAAAGCTATGGCAAACTTAGACAGCATATTAAAAAGCAGAGACATCACCTTGCCAACAAAGATCCTCATAATCAAAGCTATGGTTTTTTCCAATAGCAATGTATGGCTGTTAGAGCTGGACCATAAGGAAGGCTGAACGCCAAAAAATTGATGCCTTTGAACTGTGGTGCTGGAGAAGACTCTTGGAAGTCCCTTGGACTGCCAGAAGGTCAAACCAGTCAATCCTAAAGGAAATCAACTCTGACTGCTCATTGGAAGGATTGATACTGAAGCTCAAGCCCAGATACTTTGGCCACCTGATGTGAAGAGAGGACTCTTTGGAGAAGACCCTGATGCTGGGAAAGATTGAAAGCAAAAGGAGAAGGGGACGGCAGAGGATGAGATGGTTAGATAGCATCACTAAAGCAATGAACATGAAACAGCAAACTCCGGGAGGCAGTGAAGGACAGGAAGGTCTGGCGCGATATGTTTCATGGGGTCACGAAGAGTCGGACACGACTTAACGACTGAACAACAACAACAAAAATGCAGTTGCTAGGAGTCAACCCCAGCTTGGCAGTCAATCAGTCAATCCAGTTCCATTAAAGCAGTGGCAATTAAATTTGTCACAAATTCATACCATTGAATTTTAGTAACTTTAGCAAAATCAAGGTCTATGTGTATAAGACTAATTCCAAAACAATACATTTATAAACACATTCAGCAGTATATCAAAGCAATAGATGATTCTTTGAATTAATTCTCCCATTTTAACATGACTGTTTTTGGTATTGTAGGTGAACAGAACTATGAAGCACTACTTAGCACAGAAGCTCTACCCTTTGAAGATTCTTTTATCCAGCAAATCCGAATTTCCCCAGATCATGGATATATGGCTACTGGAATTAAAAGTGCAAACTCTGAAGAGTGTGCTTGTATCATTGTGAAACTACAACCATTATCAAAAGTGGAATGCATTATCCCACATGCATTTAGCTTTGGTAAATATTTAGTATAAATAGGGGATGTGCAAATTATTTGGCAGTGCCAAGCAAATACCACTTCCTGAAATGTCAAGGCTGTAAATCGTAGTGGAAGTGTCTTAGGCACATGTGCAAGTAACCAAGAAATCCTGTTGAAGTGGCTGAATCAAACGTTTGGGAGGCAGCTACTACCTAAACTCTTCTTGAAGTAGCATTTCTCTTTTAGTCTTGCCAAATGATTTGCATAACCCTAGCATAAATATCTTGTGTAGACTAATACAGCCTTCTTAAACCTGGTTCCTTCCATATGTATGGATCTTTAATTTTCATAATTCCCAGGCAGAATGATCAGAAGATAGCAGGTTGAAGAAGACTATCACAACATGCTAAATCAACTTCACTGTGGCTTCATAATTTTTAGATTTGCTGAATGTCCTGGGGTGGGCGGGCGGTGTAATGTAGGGCAAATGGGAAAACAAGTGTCCCAACACAAGATCCACACTTTTTGTACATGTTTCTTGATGTTGAAGTACGTAAGAGCAGGAACTTGTGTCACAAAGCTCATTTCATTATTCTGATGAAATTGTTAGATTCTGCAAATCTCTCTAAATCCAGATGTGTATAATCCTACATCAAGTAGCCCCTTACTTCACCATTTTAAATTAACCTTTCTATATAATAAAACCCTCACTTTGCTTTTGTATTGAAATTAACAGCAGTTAAAACTTCTTTCTTCCAAGCAATGGAAACAAATTAAACTTGCTTAAAATGGCATTTTCCAAAGGATGTTGGCATTACTATTTGCTAAGGAGGTATATATTCCTATAAGAAATACCAAAAGATCAGTGTTCACATAAGAGTGTTAAAGCAGAGTGAAGTCCTGGTGTAAATATAATAAAATGTACCTTTTACAAATGTTCATACAAGTGACCTTTGGTTTTTTGTTTATTTGTATTATATTCTGCCTTTCCTGAATTCAAGGGAGTATATATAATACTCTCCTCTCCAAATTTGTACCATTAATAACAACCCTGTGAATTGGGTTGGATAGAAATGGAGTAACTGGCCTAATGTCATCCACTGAATTTTCATGGCTGAGTAAGGACTTAAACCTTGATCTTCCCAATCCTCATCCAACATTCTAATCACTGTATCACACTGGCTGTTGTCATTTGGATTACAGTCCACTTCATTAAATATTTGAAATGTTCTTCTAAATTGATAAGTGTGTATATACAGGTAGTCCCCGAGTTAAGAACGCCCAGTTTATGGACAGCCCATAGTTAAGAACAGAGCCTATTGTAGCAAAAATTGAATTAAATACACAAAGATTCCAGTTAAATACACAATGGTTTGAATTAACTACACAATACTACTTATACAATATTATACAATAATACTGTTCTGGCTTACATACAAATTCAGCTTAAGAACAGACGTTAGGAATGGAATTTGTTCTTAAACTGGGGACTACCTGTACATATTGGGAAGGAGAATTTAAAGGGAAATTGTATATAAAACTACAAGCAGTAACAATTACTGTAAAGCTTAAATGTGGGGAAAAGCATTGTGACACTTGGTATTAGAGATGCCACAGAGATTAAGAGGTTTTCATAATAGTGGAATTCATATAACTCAAAGCTGCAGTGAATGTTGGGCATCTTTTTTATTCACAGTGGTTGTTTGGACACTAGAAGAAATAGAAGGAGTGACAGTTGAAGTCCAGAAAGAAATAGATTCAACACAGTAGTACCTACTGCACACTGATTCTGCAGGAAAGGAAATTTTGAAAAAATTGCATTAATCTCTTAGTGCTTTTCATCTTAAATTTAATCTTAATCAATGGTTAATTTTAGAAGTGTGCATGTATGTTGTTTTTCGCATGTTCATTTCCAACTTACTATTTTTATATTAGATTTATTAAATACAATTCATTATGGTTCTTAATCATATCTGATATTAGCAACAACTAAGCTTTCCTTTTTCTCTAGAATGGGCTACATGTGAAATTCTGTTCTATACCACCCAAAAGAATCTTCAGTGTCATGATGTATATTTGTCTGATTTTAATAAAAAGCATTCTGAGCTGGTGTATACAGAAACTGATGCAAGGTAAGTCAGATATAGTTCAACTGCTTTCTCTATGTTTAATTCTGTATTAAAACTGATAAATATAGACAGGGGAAAGAAAAAATATATATATATTTTTTATAATAGTCAAAAGAAAACTGACCAGAAAGATTTTTATGTAACAACTCATTAAATGCATAAATTTCTCACTGAAGGGAAGATTCCCTTACCTAGACCTTTATAATGCTTTATTCACATATGGAATAATTGTGAAACTGCACAGTTATTGCAAAAAGAACATGAAAAATATGTGAGCGAGACTTTAGTTGTATGTTTAAGGTAGTCAGCAATCCTTGATCTGTCTTTCCCAACTGATAATGATCATGTTTTGCTTTGAAGTAACAGTGAGGAGGGCAGAAGGGAACTATTAGATTCACCCCAAAGCTATTGCTCATACTACCTTTTGTGGCAAGTTCATACGTGCAACAATAGAAAAGCTATTATCTTATGTTGCTGCCATATGCTCCATTTAAAAAAGCATTGTGGATTAATGCAGATAAAGTTGGGTGTGTCAATGTCACAGTTGGATTAGCCTGGTAAGAATATGTTGCACATTCAAGTATATAAATAATATATGCAAATAAATAATAATACATAAATAAATAATGTATACATATATATTCATGCATATAAATAATAAAACTGCTGTGATGGATTAGTCCAAAAACGTTTCTAGTTCAATAACCTTGGGCTCAATTTGCTCAAGCTGCTGATAGAACATTTTGTGTATAGGAAGTAGCCAACATTCTTCTCTGTGCCAGCTTAGGTGCCTCACTCCCAACATTATGCAGTACTGTGATTTGATTATTTGTGGCTTACTGAGATTAGGAACCCAGCCAACACTGTCTTATTGAACAAATCATAATTAAGCAACTATGGTTTAACCCAATGTGAGAACATAGGCAATAATTCCAAAGCAAAATGTTTTTCTTTAATGTTGGTTTATTAATCAGGACTTGAAACAGAATCAGGCTATTTTTAATTCTGTTGATAAATTAATATTAAGCCTCATTTTTCCTTGTTAAGTACAACAGGAAACTGTAACTTACTTTTATCAGGATAAAGACAAAACTAGAGGGAAAAAAGAAGGGCATATAGAACATTTCAAGAATTCTTTTGGATCCAGTCATCCCCAAGATTGAATCATTTAAGCACAACCCCTAGAACAGCAGTTCTACATCCTTTTAGGCTGTGTCCTGTCACAGCCAAATTCTTTCAAGCATCCCTTCTCCCCAATTTGTTTTCATCCTTGCTGAGGAATACCTAATCAAGTGTGCATCCTGCCTCATACATGGAGCCGAATCTTACCTGCAAACAGGCCATGGTTCCTAGTAAATCCTGAGCTGTCCAAAACAAGTGACTTAGTTGAAGAGCAATATCTCAAAACAGGATGAAGTTCATATGTCATCTTAAGACAGAAGGTGTTATGTTGTGTTTGAATTGAAGATTTGTGTCCCAGTCAATAAACTACCCAAAGAATTATGAAGTCATGACATCATGACATGTTACTTTATTGTTACTGTGTTGTTTGTTTGCAGGTACTTTGTGGATCTCTACTGCACAAAGGATAAACATTTTATTACTATAAACAGTAATAGTAAGACCACCTCTGAAGTGTGGTTGATAGACTGTCATCACCCTTTTAAATCTCCTGTTCTTGTGCAAAAACGAACGAAAAATGTCATTTATCATGTTGAGCATAGAAACAATGAGCTATATATTCTTACTACATATGGAAACCCTGTGGGGTACAAGGTATGAGAACTAGAAAGCTTGGTTCAGACACTTAACCACAATACGTTTTTTATTATTATTATTATTATTATTATTATTATTATTATTATTATTAATATAATATCAGCCCAAATCAATTCACTGCAGGATAAAGGCCTCTTCATTGAAGGCTATGGATTATAGCGTAGCATGCTGGTCTAGTGCAGGTTTGTAGATAGATGTTTTTCAACTTCCTGTCTGAGGTAAAGTGACTCGTCCAAAAACACCCAGCTGGCTTCCATGCCTATGGGAGAACTAGAATCTGGATCTCCAAACTCCTAGTCCAACAACTTACAGTGAGGGAAAAAAATATTTGATCCCCTGCTGATTTTGTATGTTTGCCCACTGACAAAGAAGTGATCAGTCTATAATTTCTAATGGTAGGTTTATTTTAACAGTGAGAGACAGAATAACAACAACAAAATCCAGAAAAACACATTTCAAAAAAGTTATAAATTGATTTGCAGTTTAATGAGTGAAATAAGTATGTGACCCCTTCGCAAAACATGACTTAGTACTTGGTGGCAACACCCTTGTTGGCAATCACAGAGGTCAGACGTTTCTTGTAGTTGGCCACCAGGTTTGCACACATCTCAGGAGGGATTTTGTCCCACTCCTCTTTGCAGATCGTCTCCAAGTCATTAAGGTTTCAAGGCTGACGTTTGGCAGCTTGAACCTTCAGCTCCCTCCACAGATTTTCTATGGGATTAAGGTCTGGAGACTGGCTAGGCCACTCCAGGACCTTAATGTGCTTCTTCTTGAGCTACTCCTTTGTTGCCTTGGCCGTGTGTTTTGGGTCATTGTCCTGCTGGAATACCCATTCACGACCCATTTTCAATGCCCTGGCTGGGGGAAGGAGGTTCTCACCCAAGATTTGACGGTACCTGGTCCCGTCCATCGTCCCTTTTATGCGGTGAAGTTGTCCTGTCCCCTTAGCAGAAAAACACCCCCCAAAGCATAATGTTTCCACCTCCATGTTTGACGGTGGGGATGGTGTTCTTGGGGTCATAGGCAGCATTCCTCCTCCTCCAAACACGGCGAGTTGAGTTGATGCCAAAGAGCTCGATTTTGGTCTCATCTGACCACAACACTTTCACCCAGTTCTCCTCTGAATCATTCAGATGTTCACTGGCAAACTTCAGACAGGCCTGTACATGTGCTTTCTTGAGCAGGGGGACCTTGTGGGCACTGCAGGATTTCAGTCCTTCACGGCATAGTGTGTTATCAATTGTTTTCTTGGTGACTATGGTCCCAGCTGCCTTGAGATCATTGACAAGATCCTCCCGTGTAGTTCTGGGCTGATTCCTCACCGTTCTCATGATCACTGAAACTCCACAAGGTGAGATCTTGCATGGAGCCCCAGACCGAGGGAGATTGACAGTTATTTTGTGTTTCTTCCATTTGCAAATAATCACACCAACTGTTGTCACCTTCTCACCAAGCTGCTTGGCGATAGTCTTGTAGCCTATTCCAGCCTTGTGTAGGTCTACAATCTTGTCCCTGACATCCTTGGACAGCTCTTTGGTCTTGGCCATGGTGGAGAGTTTGGAATCTGATTGATTGATTGCTTCTGAGGACAGGTGTCTTTTATACAGGTAACAAGCTGAGATTAGGAGCACTCCCTTTAAGAGAGTGCTCCTAATCTCAGCTCGTTACCTGTATACAGTAAAAGACACCTGAGAGCCAGAAATCTTGCTGATTGATAGGGGATCAAATACTTATTTCACTCATTAAACTGCAAATCAATTTATAACTTTTTTGAAATGTGTTTTTCTGGGTTTTTTTGTTGTTATTCTGTCTCTCACTGTTAAAATAAACCTACCATTACAATTATAGACTGATCATTTCTTTGTCAGTGGGCAAACGTACAAAATCAGCAGGGGATCAAATAATTTTTTCCCTCACTGTAATCACTATACCACATTGGCTCCCATATTTTAATTTCCAGAAAAAAAAATGGTTTAATGGTCAAACCCTGTAGCTAATATTTTTTATTTACCTATATATGCTTTTAAAATGCACCCAAATATCATATTGCATTTGTAAGATCATCCAATTTAAATTCTTCATGCAAAAACACAAACTCTGAGATATATGTGGCTAGGATACATCTATCAAAGTAATCATTACATTTGTTTTTACTGTATAGCTTGTTCTAAAAATAAAATTCTATCATTTCTCTCCATAATGCTCATATCCTCATGGCCTCCATTTCATCTTTTTATTATCTTTCCTGCTGAGATGTGTAGAAGCTTTGGACAATACTGAAAAGCAGTGGAAAAGAAATACAGCATTGCTCAGCTGGATATTTTCTTGATTTCTGAGTGGTACTTGAACCAAAGTTGAAAAATATGTGTTACTGTGTTGGTTATTTCATCCCTCAAAATTTAACAAGCATAGGCATAAACCTGCTAAGAAGATGGTATAACAGAGGGCATAAATTCACTTTCCTCTGAAGATAAGGAAAAAAATTATTTATCCTACTTCTTTACTTTCAGATGACATGAATCTAAGCTAAGACCGTTCTCTCTCCAGAGTATCTTGAGCTATCCAAGCTAATATTAAGCTAGTTACTCAAGTTACTGAATGCCTGTAGAAGCATTTTCTTACATGAAAACTGAAATTTGATTGAAAATGCTTAAATATTGGTTAATTTTATTTTTTTCATATATGTATGCAGGCTCTCCTTTGTTTTATAGCTGACAAAAGCTCCAGTTGGTTCGTGTGGTTTGGAGAATTGGCAACCCATTTACATAGTAAAAGAAAACACCAAATTAATCGACTTAGAGATGTTCAGAGATCACTGTATTACCTTTCTGAAATTTGGTGGTGAGCTCTATTTGGATATTATTTCTCTTGTATCAAATACAGTTGAAAATGTTAAGGTAAATATTTAAATTATTACAAATATTACTTTTTAATATTAATCATTTTCAAAGGTGAATTCATATATTCATTGCAAGACAAGATAATTTGTGTTTATCCAAATGTTTTCAGAGATAAAAAAACTTCAATATAAATAATATAAATAAATTAATTGTGTGTTTTACACATACTGCGGACCCCATCGACAAAAGAATGTTGACTGGCAGGGCCCAGAGGGAAAGCATTCTCTGCCGTGGCCCCTGCCCTATGGAATACCTCCCCACAGAGGTGAGGCAGGCCCCTACTCTCTTGACCTTCCAGAAAGGAGTTAAGACCTGGCTCTGCCAACTTGCATGGGGCTAGAAAAGGAGCAACCAACCCTGGGGGTGGTTAGTGCCTTGAAAATGCTCCTGTATGTTAATATCCTTTCTACCAGCAGCACCTTGGAAGATATTTATATATGGATATGTTTTTTTATTGTATTTTAATTAATATTTATTTTTTGTTTTTACTGTAAACTGCCCAGAGTCACTTCCTAGTGAGATGGGTAGTGACCAAATTTGAAACATAAAATAAATAAAATACTGCTAATTGCAGGTTGCTGGTTGATAGAGTAAGGCAGTTATCCCACACTGCATTTGTAAACACTAGGTATCTAACTTCTGAAACTAGAATTGTCATAATGACCTTCAGCATAGGAGGCTTTGGGGAATAACCTGTTGGTGTATTGGGTGGGGTGTAGACATAATAGGCTGAGGTTATTCATGCCATTCGCATGGTTATTTTCTCCATATTTTTCCCCTGCTTGGATCATATACCCAGTTGTCATTAGAACACAGCATCATGATTACTGAGTAGCAATGAACATTCCAAGGATGCTTTGAGAGTGGTTATCAGCATGGCTAAATTATCTATGGTTTCTGCATTTACTGTTTTCTGCTACTTGAGTGCATGAGATCCAACTACATTACCTTAGCACCAGTCCTAAAGAATAGCTGCTCAGCAAAACAAGACTATAGCACCAGATTTCCTGGTTCCTTAGAATCTGGTGCAGTGATGGAATAAAAAACATAAACAGATCAGTAGTTAAAAACATAATTTTTTTTTAAGTAACTTTAAGAATATATTTTGTGTGTAAATAAAATCAACACATTAGATTTCAAATCCACAGCGTATTTTTCCTCCATAGAGCAAACTGATTGTGACTTGCAACTTTTGACTACTGACAATCTTAGTTAACAGAACTATTTCTCAATTATCATTTTCAGCAAACTAATCTTACCCAATACTTATTAAATTTTATAGCAGAACTAAAATAAATAATGGTGTATTATGCATACATTAAACATAAGATAAACCCTTGTTGTTGGACTTTGATTTTTTTAAATTTTACACAGTAAATTGTAGAAATTTTGCATACAATTTTAGACTAATCATATATAAAAACATGTTAATTAACAAAGCATTTAGTTAATAGCTGGATTAATTAAAATTCATTATATTGACTAGAGCATCACTTTGCCTAGCCAGGTATTCTATAACTTTAAAAATCAAAGGGCTCTCTTGAAAACACAGGTTAACTCCTGACTTAATACTCAGTTATTTGAAAATATTTTAAAATTTCACTTAGCATGATTGCAATAAAATGGTAAGCATATACACTCTCCACTTTGCTAATTGTAGCAGTCAAGTTAAATATAGTGCCCATTCTATAAGGTTTTTTTTGACTTTTTAGATTGATCCTCTTCAGGTTTTAATCAATTACACAGAGTGCAGTTTTTCTGTGTAAAGCTTTTTGACTCTGACTGCCTCAATTTCCAAAAGCCTTTATCAACCCAGTAACCAGAACTTCTTAAAAGAAAGTAAGCAGTGGGTAAGAGACCCTGCTGCTCTCAGAGAATGAATCTTGATTCCTTTCATTTCTAGGAGTGTTAAGTCTTAAAACATAATAGCCCTGAGTTTCTGAATGTAGCTGTGCCAAAAAAATAATTTTGTTCTTCACAATGGCTAACGCTGGGAGCAGAGTCAGAGGCAAGGATTGTGAGTGGCTGAGCACCCCAAAGCCAATGCAAAGCCTCAGTGCAATAACAGACACTGACTTGGCTGGGTTTCAAGTTGGATAGAGTGAGAGAGCAGACAGAGGGGCAGGAAGAAAGATTGTTAAAACTTTCTAATAATACAGAAGATTGCCAGGTGGGATCTTGTAGGAGATAAAGCATGCATTTTAATTATTATATTTTTAGTACCCAAATGAACACTTCTAGTAACATTGCCTAATATTTTGCCACCTCTGATTATTTCAAAATGGCATAACATTTTTACTTCCATTTGCATTATTTATTGAATGTCATTAAGCAACTTTTAGGGAAAGTAGTTGCATTGTTGCACTCATTATAGTGGGTTCCTGCCATCTCAGCTTTTTTAGTGGGGCAAGAGAAGCAACTCTTGGCAAGCAGAAGTTCAGATTCTTTTATCAGAGTAGAAACTATAGAATATAGTTCAACAGAACAAGTCAAAAGACTGGGGAAATATTAATAATTGTTGTTGTTTTCTAGCTACCTGACTGGGCCTGTTCACTGGAATTGGAACCTAATTCTGAGTATACTGCCAACACTTGCTATTTTTGGCTCATGTCTCCTCTTCAGTCTCCAGTTCGTTTTGCATATTCATTGATGGAAAAGAGCCTTACTGAATTTACTGAGCAAGAAGTACCAATTACAGTGAATTGTAAAACTGTACGTCTAGAAGCTAAGAGCAAGGTAAGCTCTTCTCTTCTTGGCCTCTTGTAAACAGGACTTGGAAAGAAAATACAAAATTCCCTACTAGATGCCCTAATCAGTAGATCTATTGCTGTTTCTCTGCTGTTTGAAGGGTTAATCTTTCTTTTGTAAGACCTACATTTAAGAAACATGAAGGCAAAGTTGTTATTTTTTTCCCCAACAGGCAAGATGAAATGGCCTTGCTTTCCTTGCTGTGGGGAGAAAAATCCCCCCAAACAAAGCAAGTGGTAATGTGTAACATACAAATATTAATGTAAATGATAATAATCTCCCACTGAATCTCTTCATGAACCACAATTTTCCATGAAATAAGAAAATAATGGTGCAATCTGTTGTATTTTTCACTCATAGAGCAGAGAATTCCTAGCAAACATTAGCTTTTATGTTTGCTGCTGCATTCAGTGTGAAAAGTGTGAAGCTATTCAGATCACAGTGCAGAGGGCGGTGGAGGAATGAGCTGCTTTCATGTCTTACAAACTTCTCATGAGTTGCACTTAATGAGATTTATGTTCCACGTTGGTAAACAAACCCAGTAGCAGTCCCATCTTTCAGTTTATTTTCTGAGAGTTTTTGTACAAAGTGTCAAGGAATTACTATGATAAGCGAAACATTTTAAAATATATCAATTGAAGCTTTGGTTTTGATGTATCCTTTGCAAATTTCTAAATATGCATTATTGTTAAATGTTCCCTCATTTGCAGGATGAAACTTGGGTACCAGTTACAGTTTTTTATAAAAGCAATTCTACGCAGCTGCACAGGATGCCGCTTCTGGTTCATGTATATGGAGCTTATGGAATAGACTTGAACATGACATTTAAAGCAGAAAATATAATGTTAATCAAGGATGGGTGGATATTAGCTTTTTGTCACGTTAGGTAAGTCTGTAATATTATAAAACTGTTTTGCTTGTTGTTACTATTGCATCTGTACCTGGTACTCTTACTGCTTAAACTTTTATCTTTATCTTTTAGTTGTAACATTTTTCATTTAGTTCACAATTTGTTTTCTCCAGCTATTTGTAATTTACATTATTGCTGATCATTTCATGTGTACTTTTTGCTAATAATGTATTTAAGTATCCATTTTTTGCATGAATTCAGTTAACTTCATCAAACACAACATAGTTCTATGGTTTAGTACCATTTTTTAAAGCTTTTTGATATCCGTCATTCAGTTCTTAGCATAAATCTTCATTTTCTAAGAAATATTCTGATGTTACATTCACATAGCAATAATTTATATTCACCTAAAAACAGAAATTGTAAAACATATGTTTGCTGAAAATATTTTAAAACTATCAATAGTATAACAAGTAAATTATCTTTTTATCTGCTCTGTTCTACTTTTTACTGGAAAAAGTATACCGTGCCTGTGATTAGTACTGTATAGTAAGCTTTCAGCTGTTTAGCATAATTCTAAATAAATCAACTAAAGAAAAATAATGTCAAAGCAAATGTTACCCACGTGTATTTAAAAATTTAAAAATTACAGAATGTTTAACAAAATACTCTCATATTGGCATACTTAGAATATTTCCAGAAGCCAAATCCTTAACCCATTTTAAAAGAAATACTAGAATTTAATAATCTAAATGTATTAAAAATAAGGTTATATATGCCCTGTCCTAAATACAATACTTGGAAATAAAACCTGTTTATTTACATAAAATTATGTATGTGCTCTTAAGATCATGAATTTATTCACTCCTTTAATCACTTATATCCAAATATTGCTAGTGGTCTGGGTTACTGTATAGCTTCTAAAATGTGAGCAATTACATATATATGTTCTTTTCAAGAGAAATTATATTGTATTTTATAATTAGATCACATATACCAAAAATAAATGTCAGCACCTTTGGATCCAGCTTGGGGAAACCCCAAAATATAATCTGTTAACATTGCAGTCACAAATTTATATATAGAAGACAGAATAAGCATGAGAATTTTCACTCAGCAAAGAGGGAAAGCTGTATAGGATTCCGACAGGCACATTTACATGTCTGATTCTACTTAATGTCTAATAGTTGTTTGTGTTTTTCATGCTTTCTTGAGCTTGTGCGTGGGTGGGAGGAGCAAACGGGGAATAAGAATCCTCTTTGTACTGTAAGTGACAAACCCTTAATCCAGATGGATCACATACTTAGTACTAAGACCTGTCAACATAAAAAATACTTATTTCTCAAGGGTATAGAATTCAAGTATAGAATTCTAGAACTAAGGTATGTAAGCACCAGTTGATTAACTGTGCTACATTCCTCATTCTCTGGCTACAATGTGTTTACAATATACCCATATAAGTAAGCACAAGATAATTGAAAACATTATTGCCAAGGAGAAACACAGTAATTTTTAAGTGTAATTATAAGTGCATCCCATGTAAGTGCTGATAAGCTGCATATACCTCCAGTTGATGGTATGTGGGCATCTTATTCACACCCTAGTCACTTTACAACTGGATTATTGCAATAGGCTGTATATGGAGCTGCCCTGAAGACCATCCTGAAGCTACAGCTGGTCAAAAATGCAGCAGTGCGAGCAGTAATGCGCCTTCTTGTTACACCCAAGTGTCAGCGCTGCTATGCAAGCTGCATTGACTACCAGTTGGCTTCCATGTGCAATTCAAGGTGCTGGTTATCATCTATAAAGCCCTTTATGGCATAGAGCATGGTTATCTGTGGGACTGCCTGTCCTCAATTGTTTCTGCCCACCTGGTACGTTCAGGCAGAGTGGGTGCACTTCAGGTCCCTTCAATTAAACTGTCATCTTATGGGACCAAGGAAGCATGCCTCCTCTGTCACAGCCCTGCCCTCTGGAATAGCATCCCCTCAGATACATGTGTGGGGCCACTCTCTTAGGGTTCTGAAAGGCTCTTGAGACCTGGCTCTGTTCCCTGGCCTGCGGTTAATGTGTTAATGGAGCCCCTGTCATGTTTTTGACTGTTATGGCTGTTTTTATCTGGGCTATTATGCTTTGTGGTTATGTTTTTAAATTTTTTAAATTGTATATTGGATGTTGTGAGCCACATCAATTCTTCCAGAGTCTTTTGAACTGGGGTGGCTATAATAAATCTAAAAAATAAATAATATTAATTTCTGTCTCACAAGTATATAAGAGCATGCCTATGCTCACTTTGTAAAATGCAAATGAGAGATAGGTATGTCAGGAGAAATGTAAAATTATGTTGAATGCAGTGGGAATGGTATATTTAAGGTGTGTGGTTAAAAAAATAGGATCACATATGAAAGGTGTTGAACAAAATGAATAAACATGGATTTAAATGTGATCAGGATGAAGAAAATATGCTAAGGTACTTATGAACAAAGGTACTTTATGAACAAAGAAAGAGAAAATGAATGAGGATCAAATTGGAAATTAAATAAAGTCAGGAAATCTGAGTGGGTTGAGAGGAAGAAGACTGAGAAGGTTGTGGTTGGATTGAGTTGATGAGACAATTGAGAAGTTTAAAGAACAAAAGATGCAAAACATGATATATTATATTGACATGGTAGAAACAAGGACAGTTTGCAAGGTGGAGAGTTAGGAAAGGTATAATAAATTGTGTTGGTGTAAATTAGTTTTTAGCTATACAGTGGTACCTCGGTTCACGAACGCTTCTGTTCACGAACAATTCGGTTCACGAACAGCTCCGGTTGCAAAATTTTGCCTCCGTTCACGAACGCCTGATCGGGTTACGAACAGGATCCGCGCCATTTTCCCTCCCGTGACACGTGGTCGCGGCTTCCTGTAGGGAGGGGGACTCTCCCTCCAAGCAGTAACCACCTCCCCACCCGCCTTCCTGTCCTCCACGCCAGAAGTCGCATCGAGCAAGGTTAGCTTTCTCTCTCTTCATACTGTACTTTGTGTCATATTTTTGCGGTTTTTAAAAAATATATATATATGGTTCAGAACGGATTAACCATAATTACATTGAACCTTATAGGGAAATTTGATTCGGGACGCGATCAAAAATCGGTTGGCGACCAAATTCGTAGGGGTCAGAACGGATTAACCGTATTTACATTGAACCTTATGCGAAAATTTGATTCGATTCATGACCAATTTGGTTCGCGACCAGAGTCGCGGAACGAATTAAGTTCATGAACTGAGGTACCACTGTATTTCCTTTTTGCTTTCTCATGTATTTTATTTCTTCAGCTTACTATTTCATACTCGTTTGCATAATGTTGTTTAACACAAAAAGGAGTAGCATGATCAGCATGTTTACAAGTATGTGGGCTCTCTCACCATGTTGAGAATTGCAAGATCCATGGCTTTTTTGGTAATGATACCAGGTGGTACAATTTCCTATCCAAGAGGAAAATCAATAACAATTGCCTTGTCTTCCATTTCAGAAACAGAGAATGGCCTGTGCCAAGCCAACCTGATTATCATTTCTTTAGCTTAAGCTTTTAAAAAGCCTATTAACACTTAAAGCAGGTGTTTCTAACCAAGGGACATATGTATTTAATATTCTTGGATAAATATTAGGATGGGAATAAAATGTGTCAAATTTTTTGTTGTTATTACTCTTATTTTAATTGTCAGAGGTGGAGGAGAATTAGGCCTGAGATGGCATAAAGATGGCTGTATGATGAAGAAGCATAATGGTATTCAAGACCTCCAGGCCTGCATCAAGTTATTGCATGAACTGGGATATTCTCAGCCCATGCAGACAGCCTTAATGAGCATGAGTGCTGGAGGAGTTCTTGCAGGTGCCCTCTGCAATATTAAGCCTCATCTTATCAGAGCTGTGGTTTTGCAGGTGAGATAACTAGTATTCTATTAAAGTCCACTATAGTGCTTTTTTCCCCAGAATAATATTCAGAGATTTTTTAAAGTAAACTATTGCCCATCCACAGTAAAGTATAAATCATAGTTATAACAGCAGCAAGCACAGGAAGATGAGGTGGGATCGGGTAAGGACAAATCCCAAAGGGATTTGTTCTATAGTTTATGAGTGACTCAAATGAAGTCACTGTTCTGCATGCTTGAGAAATGGACCTCTGACATCAGGAATATCTGTAAGAGGGTCTCTTCTGCTGTCTTAAGTGCCAGATAAGTCATATCAGGATGGAGGAGGACTCAGGTACATAGGTCCAGTGCTGTTTCAAATTAAAACTAATACCTTGAATTGTATCTGAAAAATAATTGGGAACCTATGCAGATTTTTCATTATAGGCATAACACTGTATCAAAATATTACACAGTACTATAATTGTCCAGCCTTTTCCAACCTAGCTGCCACATTTTTTATTATTAAAGCTTCTGGGCACTTTCTAAGGCAAATTGTACTTAAGGTGATGGTGCATCCAAGTGTTAGGCTTTGCTTTTAAGGATTCGGTTGTAAGTCACAGACCCTGACATTATATGTCTTAACTAGGCTGCTATGCTCAAATTTGGTTAATGTATATCAGATCCACAATGTGGCTTAGCTTGATAAAATATTATTTACTAGAATCAAAACATAATACAATTGATTACCGTCTATCAGCGTGGAGTTGTTCCTTCTACCCACAGTAATTTCAAGCCATTAGTTTTTCTTCCTGTCTTTCTCATGTTTCAGTGGACTTTCCCTTCTGAACTTCATGGTCTTGAAGCTGAGCAATGGTTGCTTGTTGACATAACTGATATTTATTTGTCTATCTATTAATCAAATTTATACACCGCCCATCTCACTGTATAAGTGACTCTAGGCGGCTTCTCTAACCCTAAGAATCACTGGCTCTCATATCAAGAGTAAGCTTCTCTTTCTTGTCTCTCTCTCTCTCTCTCTCTCTCTCTCTCTTTTTTGCTGTCCCCAGGGCAAAACAAAACAAAGTTTAGGTTTTGCTTCCAGTAGTGTCCTATGCATGTTTGGCTCAGTAGGTAGCAAGATGGATTGCATTAGCTTTCTTCTAAAGCTAATACTTTCTATATAATCTATTACAATTGCCCATTTCTTCCATGGTTATATCCAGAAAAAGGACCAGCTTCAGGGTTGACATTCTCCACCACCTGCTGAGACTCATGCCATTATGAAATGGTGGCCTGCTAACCCATCTGCCCCTGCTGTTTTCTTCCTCTTGTTTCTTTCTATTAATCTCTGAGCAATTTGACAGTGACAAGGAGCAAACTGGGCCTGGAAAAATGGGAAGACAAATCATTCGCAGAAACAATGAAGGAAGTTGTCCAAATGCCCTCAAAATCTAGAATTGGCAGTATCACAGCTAACCAGATTTTCAGGGAGAAAATAGCTCCTTCATGTTTGAGGAAATAAAGAAATAGAGTGGCAATTACAGTACTAAGAGATCAAGCTGATGGAAGAAGGAAAGTGGTGCTAGTATAGGACTGGCAGAGTCATCTGTAGTTGGATCAGTTATTGGGTCAGGACAATTGAACACTACAATAAGTGAGGAATCAAAGTAAATTTGTCTATCTGCAATAACCAAATATGGTTTCTTTGGTTTTCATTTATCAATGTGTATGCAGTATATTCTATAACTATAGCTCATAGCTTAGCATACCCAGAAAATTATGACCCAGACCCAGAAAATTATGTTTTATTCATGGTTAAAAACACCTTGGCTTAGTATGATACATTACTCTAGTCTTTATGTATGATTACAGTTTAAAGAAGTTACCTTTTTTCTTTGTATCTTTAACCATTAATGCTACAAAATTCTATTATTAACTTCTTCTCACAAGTTAGACATACTAGGAAATACCAAGCTTACATATGGTATTTGCTTCACTAATGTTAAATCTGTGTGAGAAAAAATGTCTTTATTTTCTTTATAGGCACCTTTTCTGGATATTTTAAATACAATGCTGGACCCTCATCTCCCTTTAACTATTGAGGAACAAGAAGAATGGGGAGATCCAATGGTAGATGAGGCCTGCAAGGAATATATTAAAAGTTATTGTCCATACCAGAATATTAAACCACAGGTACTATTGCATTTTTTCTTGATTAAATATAATTGCATTTTACATAACTACAGTGTTGAATTTAGAGAGCGGTTTTAGCCATTCAAACAATTTTAACAATTTATGAGATCTATTCAAAATGAAGAGAAACTAAAACTGAGTATAATGAACTTGGACTCCTAAAAAGTAGATTTCACTAAGCAATAATAAGTAGGATCCCATGGCAGGAGAAACTAATGGGAAAAGAAACTCAGTAGGGGTGGGAGTTTTTAAAGGAGAAGATATTAAAAGCACAGTTACAAACCGTTTCAGTGAGGAGGAAAAATAGAGGCTAGAAGAAGCCAGTGTACCTGAATAAAAAGATCAGTTATGAGTCCTTCACTGTTCGGTATTTCAATTAATGATTTGTATGAGGAACAGTAGCCAAGTTTGCAAATTATACAGAATTAGATGGAATACCTAATGGATGGAATACCTAATACCCTAGAAAACAGAAATAAAATTCAAAACAGTCTTGACAGACATTGAGAGACATGCAGAAAATGACAGAATAAAATTTAACAGAGGAAAGTGGAAAGTTTTTCACTCATAAAAATGAAATGAAATGTACAGGTACAGGATACAAGATACATGGTTTGGTAATGTTATCTGGATCACTGCATTGCTGTAGTCAGACTACAGTCTAATCAATAGGTGACAATCCAGGCAAAACTAATAGAAAGTGCTTCAAGATCTCCTCTGAGTAACTGTGTAACTCTGAGCAAACAGGTAACTTTCCCAGATCAATGAATTGGGCTGGACTGCATTGGATGGGTATGGTTGCACCATAAGCTTAACGCTGTCTGGCTCTACCCTCAGGTAACTGATTTACTTGGTTATCCATTGCCAGATGAAGAAAGGGCAGCTCCAGTAGCAGCTAAGGCCAGAGCCAGAGTTTTATCTAAACTTCTTTCTAGTCTCAAAGAAAAAGTTTATGGAGGACTTTCAACAGAAGACAAGTGCAACTGTTTACTAAGTCAGAGATAAGATCTTCCCATAATTGTCAGCTATGGCTACAGCCTGGATAGATTTTTCATCCATATAATTAACTCTGTTTAATGCTTCTTTTCTGCTGACGTGGCAAAGCAACTTCCACCAAGTTAAAAATTAATGCCTTCACAGATTGGTATCAATAATTCCATCCTGCTAACTCAGATATTTCCTTCCCTGTTCTTTTTTTTTTTCTTTTTAGAATTATCCTTCTCTTTTTATCACAGTTTCTGAAAAGGATCAACGAGTTCCTCTGGCAGGATTGTTAAGATACATCAATAAACTTAGAAAAGCTGTACAAGATCATGCGGAAACCAACAGTTCAGATGATAAAGGTAACACTAGCAATTTCTAAATCAGATTGGGATTTGAGTAATAAAACAATTGCAATAGTTTGACTGTTTCCCCATTCCATCAGAAAGAAACATATGGGAATAGTTACTATAAGTGTGTTTTCCTTCAAACTAAAAGTCCAGTCTAGGAGCAAGAGCTGTGTCTGTAAAGCTGCAGCACTGCTCCCTTCTTTCAAGAACTAGAAAAGGGAGAAAAAATTCATTGGCCTCCTAGCAGATGATTAGTTTATTGAGACGTTTGATTCAGAACAGGTTAGACTGCAGTTCCATATTCTGATTTGGAGGAAATATTTAAACAGGTTAAGAGACTGTTATTTTTACCTATTTCACTTGCCCAGTTAAGAAACCAGGTTATCTTTACCAAAGCCTTCACAGGAAGGAGCAAGGGAGGTCTACATATATTAATGCTGTTTTTTCTGCAATGAAACATGATGTATCAAATTAGGATCACGATGTTGAATTAGACCAATTAGAGTCTTGTGTAAGTGACTCTTGTTTTTGGATTGGACTTTTCAGCATATTTCTTCCCCTTGGAACAGGGCATGCATGCATACATACCCTAATATGTTGACATATATTGATTATATTGAAAAAGATAGCATGTGTTACATGCAATATATTAACATTTACATAAAGTACAGTAGTTATAACATCCAGAAATTAATCTGCATACATAGAGGAAATTATTAAACAACCCAGAAAAAGATAATAGTGAAGATTTAACTTTCAATAATTGTGTTAGCATTTAGGCAGAATTTCAGTATTAAAGCAGAGATCCCATTTAATCATTCATGTAGTTTGCAAGCATACTTAGCATTGTATTGGTTTTCCCTGATTGACATGCAATTTTAATATTTTGATAAATAATGTACAGCTACTGGTATTCACTAGGTAGTGTCTCATATTTAGATCAAAACCTTGTGCTCAAAGTTGAATGATAGATAGATAGATAGATAGATAGATAGATAGATAGATAATGATTTCCTCGATTAATCCTTCAACTAATATCTGACTTCAAAAAATTCATCAAGAATGTTGTTATAAATATTCTCTGTGCATGTGTATCTATTCAAAAACAGAGAGGAGAATTTCCAGCCAGCATATAGTAACAATTAGTATAAGCAATCTGTGCTCATGATTATCAATTGTAAATGGCATGTTTCCACATATGAAGTGTTTGAAAATTATTATAAAAGTAATATAAGAGAATCTCATGGACAATAACAAGAGCATATTTCTATTCAGAAGTAGACACCAATCACATTCTTTCCAAGGTGAGCATACATAGCGCAATAATTTCAGTTGTACAAAAATAACAATAATGGTGCAATTAGAAAGTGTTTTTTCCATGCATCCTAAATTATTGGGGCAGCAATGGTTTTGAATGTCCTTGGCTTTTTTTTCCCTCAGTTCCATTGTTATTACTTCATAAATTCTTTGTGTAATAGATTTTATTGGCTATTATCAGTGTAGGAATTGTTATTGGTCATTTTGGTGCTTAGTTCTGACCCCAATTAAGGTTCCATTAAGCAACCTTCATCCATAGAATTAGAGATATGTTTCCTTTCTGTTCTACTCTACTCCATAGGACTCCTCTTGCTGATTATAATAGTAGTAACAGTGATGATAGTAGTTATAGTACTGCTCCTGCTGCAAGGGTATTGTGACTTAAAATGGACTACATGAAAGGGTCCTTGTTGTAATAGTCATTGGGAAACTTTGACCTCTGAATCACATTTTTTGGCCTCAAAAAATATCCAAAATATTCTACTGTTGTGAAAATGGATTTGAATAAATAGGTACAGGACACTAGTAAATTGTTTCATTCATTTCCACCAGTCACTGAGTGTTAAAGAGCTATAGCAAAATACTTTTCTTTCAGTGTTATCACCATTAGAGTGCCTTGTTGCTTATGTTTTAAAATAGCATCACTCCTGTCCGAGTAACGTTTTATATTCCATTTGATATATTTTGATTTCAGGAGCTCAGATACCTAATATTGTCTTAGATGTTCAGCCAGGAGGCAGTCATTGTTCTCCAACATGCGAGGATTCTTTAAAACAGGTAGAGATATCCTTTACAATGGATAGAGACACAAATTAATATTGTAACCTGTGAAGATAATTGTTGGTCCTCTGGGAGATTAAACTAAAACCAAGAGGCATGGGCATTAGAGGAATAGCATGTACATAAACTTGAAGGGTTCGTGATTCTCAGTAATATTGTAATTTATTTTAAAAGCTTATTTTTTCCGCTTCTGTATATGCAACCCTTTCCACCTACCAAATCATAATGCATCCCTCCCACTTAGGATGTATAACTCTTTTTGTAAACAGGCACTCCTTCCAGTTATGGAGAAAGAATTCTAGATATCACCAATATAAATATTTACCTTACCACAACCCAGTAAGGGAAATACATGAATACCGTTGGAATAAAAAATTTTGGAAAATTTTATTCCCAGTCCAAGTGTTGCATATGTCAAATTGTCATCAATAGCACTAATAATTACCAGGGGGGTGGGCAGCTGCCAGTGGGGGAAGAAAGATACACAGTTTAGATTCATTTATCTTCCTTCTCTCCAAACTGTTGATTGGTTAAATCATTTTGACTGAGATTCTGCATGGGATTCAGCCTCTTCGATCCTATTGCAGTGACCAAGAAAGACCTTCCCACTAACTGGCTGTTAGTAACTATTTACATGGGCTTCTCTATACGTGTATCAGGACTATACTTTACACATTATATAGTGCAAAATCCAAAATCTGTCATTTTGGATGGAAAGGGTCCTTCTGCCTATAACAGCTTCATATTCAGTAGAAAAATTATGCTGTTGAAAAGGAGGCTGCAGTGGTCTTTGTTGATTTCTGCCCAGCATCACAGTTTTCTTTATTTCTTGAAATATCTGTTCAGGTGGTTGGTGGAATGTCTAGAACAGTAAGGGAAATAATATTGGGGATTCTCAAGGAGATGAGAAATTGTACCCAAATTGTAGCTTGGAGACTATTCTAGATTTCAGTATGTACAACATATGTAAATAATGCATCATTCTTTCTTTCTGTATAGTTGTGTTTAAATATGTTAAAAGTGTAGATATGAACTTTTTACCTAATATAGAAGGCACACATGCTCACGTGAAAGTACTTCAACCACAGGCTATGACAGAAAGAAGCAAAGCAATTTTGGAAGCATTTTGTGACACCAGCTTCAGTGTTGCTGCTGTTGTTCTGGTCACAAGCTGTGTTATACTTGACAGTAATGCTCAATTCACAGGAAGCTTTCCTGATCTCAGTGAAAAGCCCATTACAGCAGCTGCCATTTTCTAAAGAGAATTTGGCAGGAAGAACTCTGATTACTCTTCAGACTGCAGGCAAACCCACATGATTATCCCCAGTGTTACAGGAGCACGAACAGCACTGCAAGGAGGCCATCAGTTGGGTTGGAAAGAGCTGCTGATAATACATCTCTAAAGTGTGCAAAAGGTTATGAGTACTCTGTTCTCTACTAACTATTTTTAATTGTTTTAGGTTGCAACACAACTAGCATTTCTATACAGTGAACTTGGACTTGACAAGCAGGAATGAAGCCAGGCTGGAATTTTTGTCCTTTTTGCAAAAGCAGAGGAAATAGATTCGGCTGCATATTCTGAATTACTTGCCCATGTGATTACTTTAGAACTTTTAATTTACTTTGAAAGTAAATTTATCCTGTGTTTTCATGAAGAAAAGGCAAGACACTCCTCCACATTCAGAGGGTTTTTTTAACCTCAATAAAATTATTGTTTGTTTGAATTTGTCCTCCTTTCCTATATTGAAGTATAATCAAAGTGGCTAATAAGCAACAATCAAAAATGAGAAAATACAAATCAAAATAAGGGAGTAAAAATCAATAGTTAAAACTGATCAAATTAAAACAGTGCTGGAATAAAATTACTTTACCACTTACCAAAAAGCAGGCAGTGAAGGCTAAGTTCTTTTTAGGAAAGCTGTTCTAAAATCTAAGGCGAACAACTAAGAAGGCCCTTTCTCTCCTGTGCAGTGAAATGCAAGGAAATATTATCTGTACCAGAATGGGGTTTGCAGGGAGAAGAATAAAAAGCTATCCTTGATCTTATTGTCCTTTGACTTTAAAGGTCAAAGTGCACACCATGAAATGAACCTGGAAAAAAACTGACAACTGCAGGATTGAAGTGATGTTCCAATATCCTCTATTCTGCCAGAATCCTAGCAACTGCACTCTGGACCAGATCAAAGTTTACAGACTATCTTGAAGGTCAGGTTTATCTAGAACATATTATAGAATCCAATCTAGTATGCATATTAGAGAATAATTTATTTTTATTATTCTAAGGTTTAAAGTTATCTCTTTCCTCATTAGATAGGAAATGAAATGTATGTTACGTACATGATAGAATCACATAATTTCATAGAATGTGAGAATTGGAGAAACTGTGGAAGCCATCTAGGATGGTTCTCAAAGGGCTTACAGTTAATAGGAAAAGTAATATTACAGAGCAACCGTTTAAGCTAAGCCTACAGTAAACAGTACATTGTAACTGCTAGAGGGTTAACTTTTGCACTTTTTAGGTAATTCTAATTCTACCATTAGAATTAGATCAAGCCTATAGAAATCTATGAATAAGCTGGCACATCTTTTGTAAAGAAATAACATGTAATCAACTAATGGATTTGCATTAAATAATTAATGGCACTTAGCAGTACATGTAAAGTAAATTAAAGACACTGGAATAGCATGCCTTTTCTGCAATGAAGCACTTCTCTTTGAAAATGTCCATCATATGGAGTGGTTTGCTTGTCCTGTATTCCAATATAAGTCCTTCACCCTTTTGAGTTTCAATTGTTTTCATGTTTACAACTTTCCCAGTATTGCTAAAAGTAGTGCTTAGCTTTATAGTAGCTTCTGAAGGAAGGCTGGGAACCAAAGATTGCAAATCTGTTATGGTTCCTACTCCAAAATTTAGAACCATCATAAACACTTGATCCAACCCATCAAGTTCTCTTACATAAACAAAGACATTGGTGTCATTCCATATGTAACATGTCCATCCCCTGTGAATGGGAAGCTCATTGGAACGAAAGGAATTGAGTTCTCGGTACAAGTTGAGTGTAGAGTTTGGATGATTCTGTTGAATCTGTAATAGAGGAGATTCATTACTGAGTAATTTCTTAAATGCTGAAACCATATTCATTTGTCATTACATAATCTTCACTGTCTTTTTTGGTACAGTCTTGTGGGTCTAGTATCTAATTTTCATAGTAAACTATAGTCAAACATACAATGACACTTATCTATATCCTTCCTGTCATGCATTTTAATGAACTTTCTCTCCTTCTGTTGTTTCCCACTGTCTACTTTAGAATATAAATTATTTCAGAACATACGGTGTTTTTGTAACACTATAAGACATCATATAGTTTGATAATGCATTAATTTAAAAAATCTCCCCACTTTATCTTCTACCCTGATAATTCTCCCCTACTTTAAGTTCCTGTGTCAAGCTCTTTTTTTTAAAACTATCCTGTACTATATATCAGACATCACAGAAGATATTTTAGTTTTTAATGACAAATGAATGTTTGGCTTATTCAGTTTTTTATACTCTTTAACTATACCAAAACCAGGCAATATACTGTAGATACTATTTAGGATTTCCTATTTATTTATGACAGAGATCTGTCTATTCTATACTAGGGGTATAGCAGTCTGTAAAACTACCTATGTTCATAGTACAGATAGACTTGAGTAAAATTAATGCATAAATGTACACAGCTATTGTACACTTAGGAACCAATCCAATATTTTTGCAGAGGGCAATTGAAAGATTATTGGATGTGGTAGAGACAGGTGTTCTGCTGGAGGCTATCAATGCCATAACAAACTATTCCATTGCTGTATCATCTCGAGTGCTCTGAGATAGCTGAGCCAAAACTGTATTTCTGGGGCATGTTGGGATGGGTATGTGTAGGTGTTTAGATTGTTTGATAGTTTCAGATTTCATACTCACTTTCACATTTACTTTTAGATAGTCAGGATTTATGGCTATCCATGTTGAATTGCCCTCACTAAAGCCAGCATGAAGGCTATCATCCCATTGCATTGGCAATTTTTCTGGAAAAAATGCCTAAAAAAAAGAAGGAACTATTCAGTACTAAAGTGAATGTGCATTTATTCATTAAGTATATTTAAATCTTACTTCTTGCATAGTCACATATCAAGGGAGATTACATGAAAATAAAATACAATGATAAACTGCTATACATTAAAACAATATAAAATGGGGTGGATGGGAGAGGCCAGCAGTGAAGGCTACCAACATCCGCACTGGGAAGGCTCAGAGAGGAATACTGTTCGAGTCATCTGGGACACATTGTCTTTCCCTGATGCTAGAGATTGGTGTGATAAAGGACAGTGTTAGAAAGCCTACAGCCGTCACATTTTGATCTTGGTTCCTGTAGTGGCCTTCATGCCTCTAGAGCAGTGATTCTCAAACTTGACAACTTCAAGATGTGTGGCTTTCAACTCCCAGAATTCCCCAGCCAAGGTTGAGAAACACTGCTCTAGAGATTGAGCTGTACTGTGTCTCAAGGAGAGGTATTCCTCTCAAGGAGCAGCTAGCCACTGCAGTTGGCCTGGGAGGATTTCCTAAGGGTGAGGCAGGTAGTTAGAAGATAGTCCCAACCAGGACAGTTTGGGTTGAGATGCCCTGGGAGGGAGGCACTACTGTCTGAAGGTTCGGATGACCCTTGGTAGTTTTTAGCACAGTGGTTAGGAAGCTGAAGGTGTGAGGAAGTGTTAAGAGGGGGAGTGCCTGCTTGAGGGGCTTATCCATATAGCTGGCCTTGGGATGACAAGTTATAGTTTGTAGGTGTGGTACATTTTGGGGAGGGAGATGTGTCACATTGGGGGGAAGCAACATCCTCTTAGTGACAGATTGAGAGAAATATGGCAGCAGACATAGAGTTATCTGTTCCAGAGGAAGAGAAAATGGAAACTTGTGCCAATTTCCCCAGGCCATGCTGGCCAAATCATTGGTGACCTTGGCCTTAGTTGTTGATGTAAATGTCAAATATGTAATAAGACTGGACTCATCCATGATTTAGTACTGGTAGTTATGAAACGTATTATGGACAATTTGGTGGACAAGAATAGCAACATTGCCCTTTTGAAGATCTGCCCTTATAACTTTCATGTCCTTCACCAACCCAATTCCAGGGCTGAGAGTGGTATTAGTCTATAAAGACATTGTCTAGAGTAGCTGTTTCTGGCTCAGCTAATGAATGGCATCTGGCCAGTTCCTGGAGTCACACTGGCTCGAGCAAGAGTCCTCAGTAGAATGTAGGACTCAGAATCCCAGGGAATGGCGGCAGTGGGAGAGGAACAGGGTGGTAGTCTTGTAGGAAAACTGGCCTGCGTCCTGCAGGTGCCCCCTGACCAACCATGTGGAGCAGCAGCCATCTTAGCAGCCTTCCTCTACTCCCTGGGATTCAGGGCTGGGATTTCAGGGCTGATGTGTGTGGATTCCACTGGAGTTGCTGGCGGCCAGAGTGAAAAGTTCTGGATTGGTGAGGACTGTCTTTTTGGACTGTTTGGTGTGTGGACTGGATGAGGCTAGTCTTGCCTTACCACCCTTGGGTAAGAGACAGAGATGGGGGGAGGTTCTGCCTGCCAGGCCTATTGGATATGACACTCTTGCAGTCCAGGTGAGAGCAGGTTGCCTGGGAGGGCTAGGAATAGAGTGGAGTGGGGCTTGGTAGTGTGGATGATGTGGGATGGAGGCACTGCTCAGGCCTAGGTACTGAACGGTTTACAGAAGCACTGGTAACCCGGCTGGGGGCTTTTTTATCCTGTTTGTGTTGGGTTACATGAGTTCCTTCAGCTTGGGGTGAGAGGGTATTTTGGGGAATTGGATGGTGAATGGGGGGAGAGGGCAGTGTGGGCATTGCAGTGGTGACAGGCATGGGGAGTTATGATGGCAGATGGGGCAAGCAGCCTTGGTGTTTAAGACCAATAGCACGTTCAAATCCTATAACAGCGAGCCAGGTTAGCTGATCATTATGGGAGATGAAGTCCTGAACATCTGAAGAGCAGTAGGTTGGGGGAAAGGCCCTTTTCAGTAGTAGGTTTTACCTCCTCTATAACATGCCTCTTAAGAGACGGAAAAGTAGAATTTTAACTCACAGTTTCTGAAGTAGCATCTTCCATCCCTATTTCTTCACCATAATAACTTACAGGTGTTCCAGGAAGGGTTAAAAGAAGCATATTTATGACATTTATGTATTCCTTTCCAATCCGAGAAGATATTCGAGCAGTGTTGGAATCTCCAACCTAAAATTAAAGTAATCCATTGTTTCATTCCTAGGGCACAAAGCTTGTATTATTTGTGGAAACTCAACTTACCCAAACTATTCAAGCAGCGAGTTTAGAATTCATTATCACTTGATGTGCTAAAATTGGTTAGGGCATGCTGAACAATGAATACAACCATTAGCAGATCCATGTTACCTCCTTTCTCTTTCTGTACCACTACATTGGATGCAATTGTTTTAAAATGTTTTATTATTATTACTTTAATTAAAATAGCAAAACCATACATGTAAAAGCGTTGCAAGCATGATTTTGTAATTTTATTTTTAAAAAAGCAGACAATAATGCCTAACAGTACATGATTTGTGTAAAATATTTCCAGAAGGAACCAACCCAATAAAACCAAGGTAGATCATATCTTATTCTGTTATATTAGTTTGCAGCTAATATTTGAATTGTCTGATTTCCAAGGAAGTTTGCATTCTTATGAAAATGATCTGCATGGTAAAGTTCTTGGATAGTTATATCCTCTATGGAAAAATTTCATTGAGTACTTACATGTTTTTCAGTGTGATATAATGGTTGAAGTGTTGCACTGCCAGAGACACTCTTGGCTACGGGACCTCACTGAGTGAGGTTTGGGCCAGTCATTATCTCTCAGATCACCCTACTTTACAGGGTTGTTGTGGGAATAAAATTAGGGGAGGCTCTTCTCCCTCATTCATCACATAGAACTCCAAAAATATACCGGCAGTAAATATGTATCTGTAATAACCTATTTTTGTATTGCTTTCTACTGAAAGAGCTCTTGCTCTATGCACGGTACAAAATATATTGTCTCAAAGTCGTTGAGAAGAAAAGAAGCACTCAGATGACACTGGATTATCGAAGCTACAAACTACACACAACCAATTATTATGACTAAACTGCCTCGTTACATTACACAAAGCACAACATAGAGAACAAGCAAAGAAAGACTGTCATTATTCTAATAATCCCATAGTAGAAGCCTGTTTTGTTTTGCTTTTTATATCTTAGGCCAGTGGTGTTTTTTAAGGTTTCCTCCAACCCAAAATGTCAGACACCCCTTTCCACATATGTCTAGTTGTGTAGCAAGCCGTGTGGCTTCTGCAGCACAGGGGGGTTTCATGGACCACATCTGCAGGAGACAGGCAGTTACAGTGAACACCTCCCAGCCATGAAGCCAAAGATGTAATTTTAGGACAATACCATTTCTATTCTTCAGGGTCTTCCCTAGCTGACAAAATAGTTGTGACGGTAAAAGAATAATCACTCGCATATATACTGTCACTATCAAGATCAAGCAGGAGGCAAATGGGTTAACAGTGCAAACTTGTGATGCCTATTCAGAAGTAAATTCCACTGAGTTTGTTTAGACTTCATCCCAGGTCAAGATACAGAACTGAGTCCCATTTAACTTGATTAGTTGTACTTCTGAATAGATATGCATTCTGTAAAACAAGGGTATAACATACAGCCCCAGATATATGCTATCCAAAAAATTGTTGGATGCAACTCTCAGCATCCCCCCAAATTCCTGCTGAATTGTTGGTTTGTTAGGTTTAATGATAGAAGCATTAAAACATGTAATACATGGGAAAATATATCTGGTATATATACACATACACGTGTGTACATGCACACCCCATGATATGATTTAGGCATATTTACTTTGATTTAAAGTAACTTTAGTTTTGCTTTGGCACTTTTTTCCCATATCCCCCTTATTTTGGAGTATAATACCGAATATACATAGTGTTCACTTCAGAAAGGATTGTGCATCCCTGGTATGAATAAATACTAGCAGTTGCTTGGTTAAAAAGACATAAAAGATTATGCTGCAAACTAAAAATTTCAAAAATCCTCAAACCAGAAACTTACCATCCAATTTGGCCATTTTCCTTGTGGCATATTCTTCATCCACAAAGCTATAGTTTCAGAAATATCATTTCCTGAGATTGATTTCATGTTCATGAGATAGAGATTTACAGGAAAATCAGCTTCTTGAATAAAAGATGTCCCATAATACATCATAGTTTCTTCAATGTTGCTCTCAATTGCTTCTGTGGCCATAAATCTGCAAAGGAGAAGAGTATCATTCCAATTGTTTACAGAAATTATTTTTCATTTAATATAGCAAAAAGAAAAGAAAAAGGAAGCCTACCCTAGGAATCATTAATGGAACAGTGGTTCTTTATCCAATGTCATATTTTTTAATGTTATTTATAGATTATATTTGCATATCACCAAATAGCTGGAACTCTATGTGATTCAAAAAATAGAGCTTAAAATACAAAATAAAATACAAACAAATAGCAATGCAAAGCCCCCCAAAATAAAATAAAATGCAACAATAGAATAATACCAAATAGAATAAAAAGGTATAAGATGGTTTAAACAGATGAGAAAATTAAAAGGCCATCATACAGTGCATGAGAAAAGCCCAGCATAAATATTAGTTGAGAGACTCCAGCAAAGGCATTCCACAAAGAGAAGGTCCCAATTCTGTGGCAACATTACATTAAAGACAAGTTTCCTCTTCCTTTCCTGTTAATTTTTCTTTGTACATAGTATCTATTAGATAATGAAGTTATGGACAAAGCCAACATACTGTTCAATACCTATACAGTATTTAGAAAACATTACAGACTTCAAATCGTACATAAAATTAGCCTGTGGCCCGTTGGGTCATCGTTTCAGAGATATTTCCTTACTTAAACAGAGAAACAGAATGACCAAGCACAAAAAAGCAGTGGGAATGTGAGCGACTTATGACTTGCTGCTGGTTTCCCCATTGACTTTGTTTGTGGGAAGTTGGCAGGGAGCATCAGAAATCCTTCCTTCCTTCCTTCCTTCCTTCCTTCCTTCCTTCCTTCCTTCCTTCCTTCCTTCCTTCCTTCCTTCCTACATATAATATAGGCTTGTGCCATTTGCCCTCCTCTCACCCTCAGGAGAGCCCAGTGAAGTCACCTCCTCCTCCTTGACTGACCCACAGAACTGCCTGCCACTTTGCTGGGGGGAGGTGGAGGAAAGGGAGCCATGGACCATGAGGAAAACTGCACCCCACTCCTCATTCCAGTGTGTCCTCAAGGGCCCCCTCCCCCAAGGGAGGAAGAGGGCTTACCTGTCGACCACTGGCACCCTCCAGACAGCCCTATCTTGCCAAAAGGCATCCAAGTTGCTCCCTCATCCTTCCCTCAATGCCCACCGCTGTTAAGAGAATTCAAATTTCTGCTTTGTTTCCAAAGCAGCTAGTCACCACTCACCCTTCGGGCCTTGCCACCAGTCGATTGGGTTCAGGGGACAGAGGCAGGAAAGAGGTCAGGAATACACCCATGATGATCATGTGACCTGGGCTGACCACTGCAGTGCAGCAACACAGCAGTACTGAAGCAGCCACAAATTTCCCAAATTTCAATCCCACGGGAATAATGGGTCCCAAATTTTGGGTGCATTCTGTAAGTTAGCCCATTTGAGGTACCTTGGTTCAAAAACTGTTGCCCTATGAAGCACCGTTTCACCCAGTTGAAAGTTACAAACACGAGAGTTTTAGTAGTATATAGATAATAACCTGGATGCCGGTAGGATAATTTCTCATTGCACATTTTCTTAGGATGCTCCTGCTGAGAAGATGCAGGGATAAAAGCCCTACATGCTATGTTTGAAGACCCTCCAATCCTCAGAAGCTGATTTTCAGTGGCTTGCTGGTTGGGGGGGGGGGGGGGTGAGAGGTGGGGAGGTATAAGGGAGAACTGCTCCATTCCTGTTCTCCTAGAAGAGAAGCCTTGTGTTTTGAAGCAACTCTTCGAACACCCTCTCTCCTTCTGAGAAAATAACCGCTTTTCCAAACCAGGATTTTTCTGTACTGAAAAACTGTAATTCGTCAATCGTGCACCAAATTTTAGGACAGGGTATAGCCACCATATCCACAGCAAGAGGAAGCAGAAAGGGCAGCAGCTGCTGTGCCAGCCTGTCTGATGCTGGGTCAAGATCCTGGCAGAAAGCGCGTCACCAACGTCTGGGTTGTCTGTCACAGATGATGAGCCACACGCCGGTCTTTGCCAGCCCTCTTCCTCCAGCGTCCAGCCGAGAGCAGCTGCCCGCAGTAGCTTAATTGCCTTTGGTTCTAAGCCCCTGGTTAAGCACAGCAGGCCTCTTAAGAATTTAGCTTACCTAACTACAAATATGAAAAAGATTTGGCAACTAGCTAATTCCCTGAAGATATAGAGCCCTCATGTAGAGAAGGAAAAATCAAATATTTCAATATGTTCTTACTGAAAAACATGGCATCAACCAATTATCTTGCTAAAATATGTGTTCTTATTGACTGTGAATTGAAACCAAGGTGAATATCAGCAACAATTTTTGCTGTGGCAAAAATTAAAAATCAGGTATAACAGAACTTTGAGTTGTAATAAAACATATTATAAAAATGAGTAATGAGATACTAAGTTCAACACGCAATGACTAGCTGGCTGAAGATTTATTCATCTAAATGTGTTTTACTTTCAAAGAAAGTATAACAGGTATATATTGTGGGATTTGAGATAATTGCTATATTTTTTGTTGGGTAGGCAGCAAGTCTGCCACTTAGGTCACAATGCAAACTCTGCTGAAATCAAAGGCGTTTACAGTATCAAATACTGCTGTGACTACAGAATTTGCTTTCCACAAATTAACACTTTGACACTCTAGACATTTTTGGAGTCCAGTTTCCATTCGCTCCAGTGAGCATGGTAATGGTCAGAGATTATGGGAGATGTAGTCCAATACCTGAAAGGCCAAAGGTTACCCGCCTCCAGTTATGAAACGACCCAGCCGACTTTCTTATAATGTTTCCCCTAGCACTGCGCCTTGCCTACTAACATTATCAGCCTGTTTCATGGGTCTGAGAGCTAGTTTTCCCACAGTCAAAAGCAAACAGCCTGACACCAGGTCTGGCCATTGCCAAAACACTGAACAGATGGAAACTGTCCCTCCCGACAGAGAGATGCTTCTAGTCCGTAACACAAACCAGGCAGGAGAAACTGGCAGAAGAATTTGAACACCGATCGCAGTATAAATAGAACTCACATTTGATATACAACAGTATTCTTTCGTAATGGTTTCTCAGCTTTTCTATAATAAACAGAAATTCTCACATCCTTGTGCGGCTGCTTACCTGTTCAGCTTGCTGCAGAGAAGCTCGACGCTGGGGAACGTTACAGTTTTGAATAATGTAAGATAAATAAAAGCGGGCTAATACATAAAAATGTCGTCGTACTGTTACCTGTATCTACCAGGTTCACTGCTGAACTTATTCATGGTATGCCGAAAACTGCGGACTATATCGTGCATGCCAATTTGAGTAGTGGTATAGTCATGATACAGTTCAGAATAAGATGTGATTTTGTCCTGGCAAAACAATAGGATATTATAATGAATCCTCTGATAATATGAGGATTTCCAAAGCCTCAAAAAAGTTCTCGCAAGGTGGATTTAGCATACCCCCATACTTTTTTTTCGATTCCCAAAGTTCAAAGCCCCTTATATTATGAGGGTTTTAAAAATTGAAAATACAAATAGACAAATCAGTATCAGGCCCACTTCTCTTTTACAGGCTCATACGTTTGCACCTTTTCTGTTGCTCATTCATCTGCTTCTTTTAAAAAAAATCCACACAATATTTGCATTTCAAGAATTATTTCAATGGCGCTTAAAATATATTTATTCTAAAAAAAAGTGTTATAACATATAGACATGTTTGCTTCTTAAAAATTTCAGGAAGAATGTGGATAGAATGAGCATATATGAAAACCAGTGGTAACTAAGTTCCAATCCACACATTAGTTTTGGAATACTAATCAGATTTCTTTTTTCTTCCTAGCATTTTTCCCGCAGATGCAGGGTCCGCTTTTTCAGATCAGTCAAATGTTGATCTGTTGGTTGCAACAGGAATTTACCTTCTGCTCATGAAAGTTTAGTTTGAAATTCTCCAGGAGTATATTCTGATAAGAAATCTCACAAGAAAAAAAAATGTCTTATAGGGTGCAGCATATAATATGTCCAGAGTTGCAGCAAACCTATTTATATCTCCTATATTGTGCAAGAAATATGGGTTGGATGTCATCCTTCTAAACTTTCTCCCTCTAGATAGTTTTCAGTCTTGGGCCACCAGTCAGATCCTCTGCTTTGGGCCTGACTCTTTAATCTTAGGCTCTCTAGAATTTTAAATTTTTAATCTATAAACCTGTGAAGCTGAGCCTTGACATTGGTCCTTCCATTGCAGGACAACAATGCTTTTACTGTGGCTCTCCAAAATCACTAATGGAGATGATAAGAATAAAAAAGAGGCCTCCAGAACTTGGCCAAAATGCCCATTCTTATTTAGCAATTTGTTTCCAACACTGACAAAGTAAATACCTTCATGAATATATGTTCATGAAGTCCCAGGAGTCAAGCTTGGCCTGACAGAGACATTATCTTATTTATCAACTGGAAACAACCCATTGCCTGATGTTTGTCTTCTAAGTACTATTCAAAAGCATATATCTCTGCCCAGAGTCATCATGAGTTGGGCAGCCATGAAAGTCAAATAAAAAATAAAATAAATCTCTATGCATCGAAGTTGTATTTATCTACCGGAGCCAAGAAATCTATCTGTAGCCTTTCTCACTTCCATTGTCTGAATTCCTTCTTGGTAGGAGTTTGTCATATAAATCTCCCCACCCTATATTACACAGCTCCTGTTGATCTGCACTGTTTCTGTCTCACCATAGTTTCCTAACTGTTTATGTGAATTAACTTACTGAATACCTATGGAAGGTAAAACCAACTCAGAGGCAAGTAATCTGTGTTCCTGTCATCACAGATCTTCCATTTCTAAAATGTTAACCAGCCTCTAGTTTACGATTTGCACATTTCTCCCATCTGCAACACTCCAGTAACTCCAGTATGTTGACAGAAGCCTAACAACTGATAAAAAAATTACACAGCGCCCAGCAAATGCAAGAAAATCTAAGCACTTATCCCTTATGGAAAGACAAAGCTGAAAAACTGTTACCGAAGGAAGAGTTTTATTCACTTGAGGCTCATCTCTCAGATGTGTTGCTTCTAAGAGGAATTTAACAGTACTGATGCTAAATCCATCAACTCCTTTGCCAAGCCAAAACTGAATAATATCCTAAATAAAAAGCAAAAGAATGAATGAGTGGGCTTGCTTACTTCCACATTGTCATGCTTACAACAAGAACATTTCTCACTATGTTCTAAAGATCCAATGTTGCAATTTTGAACTTCTTTCATTTGTGTTCTTGTTCTTTTCTTAAATTCAGGGAACAAGCCTCAGTGCTTCTTGGCACATTTTGTACAGCATTCTGTTATGCCCACTATGCTGAGCTGAGACTTAAGAACATCGATTTCACAGGATTTTTGTCTGTGTGTCAAGTCAGTGTTGACTCCTGACTACTTCCTGGAGAAGCCTGTGTAGTTTTCTTTACAAGATTTTCAAAAATGGGTTGTCATTGCTTTCTTCCTAGAGGTTAGAGAGAGTGACTGGCCCAAAGTCACCCAGCTGGCTTCATGCCTAAGGCAGGACTAGAACTCACAGTCTCCCAACTGCCTTTAAGCACTATGCCAAAATGGCTTTTATTTCACTGATTTTTTCCCTTCTAATTTTAAACTCTATTCCACCAGAAAAGTACTTGTGAAACTAGCTTTTCTGGAATACACTACTTTAGGTTGCAAGGAAGAGATTTCTACTTTTTGAAAATTAGTACCAAAACAGATACTTTATAATGAGTGGGAGCACACAGAAAGTACCTGTCTTTGAATCAATACCCCTGCTGGATTAGACCTAGGCCCATCATAGCCGAGCATTTTGTTTCTCACAGTGACCAACCAAATTATTCAGGGCTGATTGCAAGCAGGAGACGGAGACATCCCTGTCTCTCATCATTGTCCCTCTACGCTGGTATTTAGAGACATGCTGTCCCACCCTGAAAGTGGTCATTTCTTTTTCCAGGCACATGCAGCTATGATCCTATTGGATTGGATGCCTTCAGAGAACATCTTGGCCAGATTCAGGTCTTGTATATTCAACGATGGACCAATGTATAATTTATCAACATCCAGCAGAGAAATACTCTAGTCTACCAAAAGGTGCCCTTTATGTTGCTTTCATTGATTTTAGGCCAGCCTTTGATTCAATACCACATGGCAGACCCTGGAGGAAACGAGCTGCCACACTGACTGATTATTGTCTCCGAAAACTAATAATAGTGCTGCATCATGGCACCACCACTGCTCAAGTAAAGGACAATCTCAGTGGCAATTTAATTGAAATTGCCACTCAAAAGGGCATTAAACAAGGTTGTATTTTTGCCCCACTACTGTTTAATTTATATATCGATGACATAACTGAGGTTTTTGCTAAGCCTCTCTTCTTTCCCATCACCTCATCTCTATTCTCTGTGTATGCTCTGATGCAGCCTTTCTATCTGTAACTCATACGGTTTTAGTATTCTCAAGAAAGTGCTTTAAATCTCCAATTAATGGGAGAATTATTGAGTTTTTAAGCATCAATGTGCTCATTTTCAATCTTCCACTACTGGATTAATTAGGCAAGTGATCTTAACACAAGAGCTCAAAAAGCATCCCTTGAGATTATCAGATACGCAACTCAACATGACAACAACTATGTCCTAGCAGCAATTAAATAGTTTAAACCTAAAGTTCTGAGTTTGATGCTATATGGTATGCTTACTTGTGCATCTATAAAGGCATCTCTGGATTTGAAAACACCCAATTAAAATTCCTAAAAACTATCAGATATGTCCCTCATTCAATTCTTAATGTTCTCATATGGCTAGAACTAGGCTGCATCTCCTTTGGGTCTTGCTTGAGACTTTGTCACGTTAGCTTCTGGTCAAAGAAGATCCTTTGGAGAACTTCCTTGATCCATCTTACCTTGTGGAGTTCATGGTGCTCTCTGAGCTTGGTTGTTTGCTTGCAGATGTTTCATTACCCGATGACTTGCACCAATGATGTTACCTAGTTGGGTAATGAAATGTCTGCAAGCAAACAACCAAGCTCAGAGAGCACCAAGGACTCCACAGTTCAACCCTGAGTTACAGATATTCTCTTCTATTGGAACCATCTTACTTGGTTAGATAGGTTCTTTTTTTCCCTAAGGAAAAATATAAATTATGATTTCTCATAATGTGGCTGTTTGGTCCTGGCAATATTCATTCTTCGCCTCAATAAAAGCATGGCCAAATTAAAGCAGAGGATTTGGGACCAAGATATCCAATATGATAGAGCCAGTGTTTCCCAACTCTGCTACAGTGCAATTTTGCCCTCCTCCTGGATTATCCATATACACACACACACACACACTTAACATTTTACATGTTGCACATAGAAGACTTTTCTCTCTGACTCAAAGTGATGCACTTCCCATTCAGGTGACAACAAGCAGATATACCAGCTTCTCTTATGAAAATCACACCTGGGTATGCTCTGATACAGAGGTTGAAAGTGTATCGCATGTACTGCTAGAATGCCCGCTCTACACTCAGTGGCAAATGGATGTCATATTATCAGTTGTCAGAAAACTTAGTTGCTCTTGTGATCATGAGATGACCACTTGTTTGCAACCAATTTCCAGATACCTCTAAGAAGGTAGCAACATTTTTATCCATAGCTATGGCTTATAGAAATCATTTGGTGCCTCCTTCATAAAATGAACTGTTTCTGGCCTATCTTGTAACTTTTCATTTTTATTCCTTTAATGCATGTGTGTATGTAATTACTGGAGTGGATTTATTTTTATGTTGTTCACCACCCAGAAGTTCATTGGATAAATAGGTGGTCATATAAATTTGATTAATAAATAAAATCAAGCATTATAAAAAATAAAAACAAACATTTCTAGAATCCTACTTACTAGGCAGTTACTAGTAATGAGTCTATTGAGGATGGGAAGACCAGAGTTTTAGAAGGGTCTTCATCTGCCTTTCTTCCCGCCCTTCCAAATTGTACTGTTTCATGAGAAGCCATCTAAAAATCTCAACAATAGAAATACTATTGATACTTACCTGCATTTCTTCTTGAACATTTGGATTACGAAAATTTAAATCTGGTTGTTCTTTTCCAAACTGATGAAAATAACATTGGTTCCTCACAATATCATACTGCCAACTGGAATATCCCAATACGCTCACCTGATTGCATAAGAAACACAATATAATTTTATTCCCATTAAACACTGAATAACCAAATATAAAAAGAATGGATTTGCTTTTCTTTAAACAGTCATGTTTACAGCAAACATATTTCATACAGTAATCAAAAGAGCTACATCAGAAGCTGATGTTTGCTGCCTCATAAAAAATCCAGCATCTCTTTTTTATTGTGTATAGAACTGATTACCACAGAATAAGCATAGTTAAAATGATAAAAACTGACACTTGATTTTCAGCCTTTGTATTATAACCATTTACGATGAATATATATTCATCAACATCAGGAAGAAGGAGCATGAGAAGCTGGAGAAGTACCAGGGCCTGAAGTAGGAAATAGAGAGGATGTGGAAAGTAAAGGCCAAAGTGGTCCCAGTGGTGATAGGAGCACTCGGGGCCGTGACTCCTAAGCTGGGAGAATGGCTCCAACAGATCCCAGGAACAATATCCGAGCTCTCTGTGCAGAAGAGTGCAGTGCTAGGAACAGCTAAGATACTGTGCAGAACCCTCAAACTCCCAGGCCTCTGGTAGAGACCTGAGATTGAGGAAGACACGTACCACCCATAGGGGTGAGAGGGGATTTTTTTTATTTATTTATATATATATATATATGTTTCAATGTGTTAATTATGCTTACGCCTTACTGATTTTACTGTGAGGATAAGAAAAGCCACAACAAGCAATATCATCATGTGGAGTATTGGCCATCTTTCTTCTTGTAATAGTGATGGATTTTGAATTGGGAAAGTTGGGGATATAGTCTGGAAGTTGTATTATTTTTTTACCTAGGAGTACCAATAATCCCTTCAAACTCATCTACTTCTAACAAACTTATTCCATGTCACAAGGCGATTTTTCCCGTGTCAGACATATTTCAAACTCAAGCCTAGGACTGGCTTTGCCCTCCTGCTCCTGGACGTGCCTCCTGATTTAACACAGAGACAAAGGAAGTGCAAGATCCCATGTCCCATGGGAGGCAATTATATCAGGAACTTCACATTTCTTAAGGATGTTTGGTTTGATTTGAAAGGCAAGTGAAGGAATTGGCAATGAATGGCAAGCTTTCTCAGAAATATTAGACTCTGTTTTTTAAAAAAATCAGCTTTCTATGGGGAGACTAACAAAAGAAAATAAAGCTTGTGATTTCAAGACATAAAGATACATGAGAGAAATGGACAGATCCCTGTTACACAAGGTCTTCCTCCTTTTGTTAAAGGATAAACATAAGAGCACCCAATCCTTGCAGGACTCCGAGCACACCTCTTGTGCCTCCTCAAAAGAAATAACCTCTTCCCAAACTGGACTTAAAGTTTGGCTCACCCCATTTGGGGATATGGTCATAGTCCTAGCTCTTAGGACCTTGTTATCTACAACTAGACAGACTAGTGCAACTCTTGATTTCTGGTGATTCCTTTTCTATCTATCTCCTATGTTCTCATGATGTATTTATCTTCCATGTGAATTTTGTATGGGTGGACAGAGGAATTGCTCCTGCTCCAAGTTTTTTAGTAAGAATTATGCACACCCTAACCCCACCTCCAACATTCACGTGATCAGAGGAACATCTTGTTAGAAATCATAACTGTGTACAATTATTCACATGCAAACTCCCCATTTCACTGAGAATCCAGAACATGCAAGATACCTAACAGTGCAATGTCTAGGTGCTAATTGACGTATGTGTATACTTCAATTGTCTTCCTACCGCTTTGCTGAATTCAGAGGTACCTACAGGAAGCGGGCTACTATGCCTCCTAATGATTTGCCATTTTTCCTCCTCTTTGATTCATTTACATCATAATTGCTTTAATTTTATTATAATGTTGGTCATTATGTCATACTAATGGGAAAGGTGATACATATATTTATTTATTTATTTATTTATTAAACTTGTCCCTGCCCATCTCCCCCAATGGGGACTCTGGGCAGCCCACAACATATTAAAACAATAAATAGATATACAATTAAGAAGAAGGAGAAGAGGCTCACACTGAGTTAAGCACAGGTAACTTTTTCTGGCTCAAGATAAATGACTATCATGAAAATTTTAAAAAGCAAATAACGGCCAAAATGGAAACCACAGAACAACATCAGGAAAATGAAATGAATTCATCCATGGGTCTAAACAGATCTACAAAAAACAAATGTTGTAGATTTATAATGGCTGAAACTGCAAGGTGTGCTCTGACATAAAACAAATAAAAGGGAATATTAGAGCAAAATGGAACAATGCTTTCCAAAACTGTCACTCCTTAATTTTCCCATTCTCAGAGAAAAAATGGAAAAGAGAATGTTCATTCTAGTAAAACCAGTTTCTGACATATTGGCATTCTAGAAAGCAAAAAGGATGATTTAACAATGGGTTGATTTGTTTTCTTCTGATGTCATGGCTGGCAGGGAGAGGAGACAGCTGTGATGAGAAAGCACCCAGGCTGGGATATCCACAGATGAAGGGGCATCTCACAAAGAACTAGTCATGAGACATGGGTTGTTGCCTGCTAACCGGTTCGCACAGAGACAGGAGAAACATAAGCAAGAAGGGCACACTGAAAGCATTAAGAGCAAGCAAAGTAAGAAAAATAACAACACTACTGCTTCACTAAGCAAACCACTTAGCAACTGTATGCATTTTTTGAAAGGTAAATTACTTCAAAAGAAGCTGAACTCTGCATTTTTCTTCTTTGGAAAGTTTGTACACCAATGCTTGCAATGACTTAAAATGTCACTGCAGATGTGTCTTCTGAAAAGCCATTCCATCTGGCTTACTTATATTACACAGCAGCACACTCTTTGCCTACAACTGTGTATGAACTTCTCTAGCAGTAAGAATTCAAATTACTTACTTCTGACCTTAATGATTGAGCAACTAACTGACAATGCATTCCATTGAAAATTGTAGACTTTTTCTCCAAATAATCATTTTCTTGGAGCAAGAAGCAACTCTCTAATGTTTCATCATTGGCTAGTTCTATTTGCTATACAGTAAAGCAGTTATGCATTTTATCTATTTTAAAGATAATTAGTAGAAGTGTTTTTACTTCAACTGTGATTGAATTAGCAAAGCTACAGCAATATATAAAAGTTATTGCTGTAGTGCATATTTTTCCTGAATTCTTCCTTCCTGTAATTATGTCAAGATTTTTTATTAACAACTTAATCATGGCCATTATCCCCAGTGATCTTTTGTGTGTGGATCACTTGACTCCTGGCAACTGCCTGGACTAGTGCCTGCAGTTTTCTTGGCAAGGATTTTTGGAAGTAGTTGACCATTGCCTGCTTCCTGAGGCTGAGAGAGAGTGACTAGCCCGAGGTCACCCAGCTGGCTTTGTGCCTAGGTGGAACTAGAACTCAGGGACTCCCAGTTTCTAGCCTGGTACCTTTAACCACTACTGTACAGCAAACTGGCTCTCCTACTTCTGCTGTTTGTTCATTTAAAATCATACCACCCTGGTTTTCCTCAGAAACAGAGGTTCAAACTGAATTTGAAAAACCTGAAACAGAGGGCAAAGATACCCAGCTCATAAGACCTGTATTTGAAGCAAATATTTGAACTCAACATATTGCCAACCCCAGATGTGTTACAGCACCTAAACATTATTGTGTATATGATTGCCAGGCTATCAAAACTTTGTACTCACCCAGTTATTTGGAGGAGTGGTGATCCCATTGACATGAGCACAATCATGCCAGATGTAATAATCTGTATATTTTCCAGTCCTATTCCGACTAAGCTGAAACCATTTGTGCTTGTCACTAGTATGATTAGGTATTAGGTCCATTATCACTTTTAAACCTTTCAATTCAAGATGCAAAGAATAGTATTTCAAATAACCACGCAATATACACATGCTTTGCTTTTCAGAAAGAACTAAAGTATCTTAATTTTAAAAACATAGAAGCAGAATAGCAAATGGAGTTCAGTAAACCCCTTATACAAGTGCATAGCAGAGATTACTGAACTAATCCACATGAAGCACCTGAAGCTACTTGAGATTAGAAATAAGACTAAATGCTAAGTGATGCAAGTAAGAATTTTAAACATCCTCTCAAAAAGACTTGTTATGTTACTAGTCCTGGAGAGAACTGGGAGTAATTACCATTAATTCTAGTCGTTTAACATTTCAATACAATAGCCCCTTCATTCCTCCTTCCTTCTGGCTAAAAAAACCGGGTCTTTTTAGTAGAGAGTTTTAGAATGGCAGAATATGGGGGCTACAGATTAAAAGAAAAAGAAAAAAAAAAGATGGTGGAAATTGCAGATAATGACTCTTTATATCCGTAGGAACCTTTCCCACTCATGTTATGGGCTTTTTGCATCCAGCCCTTTATCACAGGTTATAGCGATCAAATCTTGGCTGATCTTGAAAAAGCTAAGCAGGGTTGAACCTTAGGTTCAACTAGTTAATATTTAAATGGGAGAAAATCCCTGGATGTTGACTAAAACTGGGAAATCAGAAGAAGGCAAAATGCATTTCTGCATTTTTGCCAAGAAAATTATATGGACCTGTGCATGTAGGTGCCAGCAGAAGTTGAGCTTGACCTGAGAGAATCTTTACCTTTTACTTTTTTTTAGGAGAAACAGCATGAAAACTTGCTCAGGTTGAACTTTGCCCATATATATATAAAGTCTCCTTTGAGTCAAACTCTACTCCTAGTGATTATATGAACACATCCATGAAGGTTTTTTGATAACATTATGGACATGGTTTGCTACTTTGAAGTAAAGCCTTCACTCCTAGTATTCCCTGATAGTCTTTCTTCCAAGTATTATTGGATCCAACCCAACTGAATGTTTTTGAGATGAGGCAAGGTTAATCAAGTATAGCCACCTTTACATACAGTTACACATAAAAGAATAGAAAATGGAACTTCTTTCTTAACAAAAAAGCCAACCTTTATCATGGATTGCCGCAAGCAGATCTTCAAAATCCTTCATTGTTCCAAAGATTGGATCTATGTCTTGAAAATCCTCTATTCCATATCCAAAGTCTTTTAAGGATGATTTATAAAAAGATGTGATCCAGACTGTTTTTACATTTAGATACTGGATATGATCTAGTTTTTCTTGGATACCTAATCAGAAAAAAAGTGGAACAATACCCTAAACATTTCAGTCTGCCCAAGTCAAAAAAATCTTCTAAAGAACTGAATCATCATTAGTAGGCAGAAGATGGGATTAGACTGGGGAAATCTGATACTAAAATTGTGTTCATGCTAAGCCATAGCTTACCTCACACTGAATAAACCATAATTGGTTGGTTACATTCACACATCAAACCACAAACAAGTAACCACATTTCAGCTTAATGTGTTGTATGAAGCCAGTATTGTTCTTATTACTCAATTATGAAAATCAATTATAATAACATTGAACAGTACAATTTATTTTTGCCACCTTACTTTAGGATTGCTATAAAGGCAAAGGAGGAAGTGATTTGCTATTTAAATCAATCTGATATTCAAATTAATACCATTAGTGTTACTGAAGCATGCTCTTGTTCAGGACTTCAGCTAGCCTGCCGTGTCCTTTTTCAGATGGGCACTTCCCATTTCCCAAACCTGCTTTTGTGTGCCCTTCTGACCTTTGTTTAAAAAAATTCTGCAAATCTCCAAGCCTGCAGATCTTAATTCTTGGGCTAGATGGATATCAAGATCCACAAGCAAGAAAGGGGTTATTTGTTATATTTGCTATTCATATACATTATGCCGTATAATAATAAATACTGTGAAAAGGTATTCGTTTCTGCAGAAAAAAGCTTGTGCGAGAGGACTTTTTTGCCTCCTCCTTTCTACTTCACCTTGCAGAAGGGATGCGGAGCCTCCCCATAGCTAAATTTGCCTCCCAAAGTTACTCCTGAAGTCCTCTCCGACTCCACTCTTGAAATTGATTATGCAGTTACTGAAAATGAGCAATATGGTTTCCTTCATTTTGAGACCAGAAATACATAAACATTTAGCATAAACTGTAAAGTACCATTAACACAGTTGCACGCACACCCCAAACAAGAAAAAAGTAGAAAATCCAGCCAGTTGTTTTCCAGTAGAATCCAAGATAACAGACAGATGTGAATTGCTGGTAACAAAATGTTGCCAAACCCAGCCTCAAGTGAGAGGAAGGGGAAACTAATTAGCAGATAAACATCCTTGTGAAAAAGAGCTCTGTTCTTCCCAAGTAACTGTGTCTGATTTTGAGTGATTCCTACCTCTGATGCACAGTCCATCTCATTCCATTGCCACCTTTCTGGAGTACAATGGACAAGAGAGCATGGAAAAGTCTATGACGAACTTCTGTTTGTGGTTCTCTAGATCCAATGTAATAAACAACAGAAAGAAGGGAGGAAGAAAGAAAATGAAATTGATGTTGTCCTGAATTTGTTTGCAAATAAGAGAATGACCGATGACCGCTCTCCACTGGCCAGCACTGGCCTCTGAGTTATGCTTTTGGGCTGTACAACGATCCACCCCATGTGAATGAGCGGCAACTGTGGCTACAGGACCTGGCAGGAGGTCTTTTGGAACTTGATGAAATCTGCCCTTACCTGTTATCAAAATTATCTTCCAGAAAAACAAATTGTTGCTCTGTATTTTCAGAAATAACTGATGGAAAAAACATTAACAGATACTCTGCTCATAAAAAGCCTGATACTGTGAATTTTTTTCCTCGTTATGGAAGTGGGGTTTAAAAAAATATTTCAAAATCTTTTAATTTCAAGGAATAGTAACTAAGGATATTTCTAAGGAGCAAGAAGGGGAAAAATAATTTCAAAGTCAACTTCATCTTTTCCCCCCTTCAGTAAATTGCTTTTGTGTTTATGTCTGCTTTTTCCTTTTGTTTTCTTCCAGTTTCCAAACTGTCCTTTTACTTTTCTTTAATCAGAACTGCTCTGCTTTCTCCAGAAACTGATATAAACGATTGTATGCTTCGATGATTGAATAGCTGGATTACTAGCTTCTAGGTCATTTGACATACCAGAAATATAGCTTCTCTGCTTAAAGCATTTTCTGACTAAAGAATAGAGAGAATATTTTTTTGAAAATATTTTGAAAATAAGTCAGAGGAAGTGCTTCAGACCACATGCAAGCCGTACCGTAACAATTCTCTGTTACTAATTAAAGCAGCCACATCTATTTTCAGGTTTTCATGTGTGTCTGAAAAAGGATGTTACTGGTTTAAAGAGTGGATTCATTGAAGCAGCTCTTCAAGTAGTGGCGTCTTTACTCCAGCTCATGCAGAAGTCTGGGAAAAGGCACAGTTCCTTTAGTGAATAGCAGAGAGATATATCCCTCTCCTGCCTGTGGGGCTAACATTAACACCCAACTTGGTTACTATTCAACTATAGTAATAATTTTTAAATTTGCATCCACTCATGGAAATGTTATGCACTTCTATTTTTATTTTTATTTTTTTGGTCTGATTCAGATTAAGGCTGTTTCTTGCATGGAGGCATTTTAAAGACAATGTGAAAGAAAATTAACATAAATAAAACATCTCTCTCTTCCAAATAAAAAATATTTTGTTTTCTGGTTTCCTGAAGATGATTTTTATTCCTCAGAGGTGATCAAATAAATGGACACTTTCTAGCCTAGATTAGCTGTATCGTAAACTGAATTTATGTCCTGAGATTTAAAAAATAAATAATCGCTGTTCTAGAAAGAAAGTTGGGATGTAAATGGAATAAAAGGATAATAATTTGGAAGCATAAAGGCAGGAAAAATTAACAGTGCACTTAAAGTATTTAAGAAGGTAAAGTACTAAATTGAACCAAACCTTGGATGAACATGCTACTCTGCTTCTTTTTATGGGCTGATATCAATTAGATACTTAGCACTCCATAAGAAATTATCTAAGAAGAATCATTTGTATAAAATACTATCTTTAAATAGCCATGTGGGTATCGCAGTATAGGCCCGGATATGCAACAGAAACACGGATGATCTCTGGCGGGAGCGGGATGGAGGTGGTGCATCCATCCTGGCTCTCCTTGACCTCTCAGCGGCTTTTGATACCATCGACCATGGTATCCTTCTGGACCGACTCAGGGAGTTGGGGGTGGGCGGCGTAGTTTTGTGTTGGTTCACCTCCTTCCTCCAGGGCCGGTCCCAGTCGGTGTTGATGGGGAGGAGAGATCGGGCCCACAGCCCCTCCTTTATGGGGTGCCACAGGGTTCGGTACTCTCTCCTCTCCTTTTTAACATCTACATGAAACTGCTGGGTGAGATCATCCGTCTCCACGGGATGAGGTATCATCAATATGCCAATGATGCTCAGTTATACATCTCCATCCTGGGGGAAGTAAGTGATGCTGTGGCTGCCCTTTCCAGGTGCCTGGAGGCTGTGGGGGTCTGGATGGGGAACAACAGGCTTCAGCTGAACCCTGGCAAGACGGAGTGGCTGTGCGTTAATGGCCACTCGGTCCCTAGGAATTTGCCATCTTTGGTTCTGCATGGGGTTGCACTGCCCCAGATAGACCCGTTGCATAACTTGGGGGTCCTCTTGGACTCACGACTCCTGCTCAAAGAGCAGGTGGCAGTCATGGCCAGGAGGGCCTTTGCGCAACTTCGTGTTGTCCGCCAGTTATGCCCTTTCCTGGACCAAGAGGCCCTTTGAACAGTCACTCATGCCCTGGTCATCTCCCATATAGACTATTGTAATGCGCTCTACATGGGGCTACCCATGTAGCTTCAGCTGGTCCAGAATGCAGCTGCATGGGCAATTTTAGGTGCATCAAGATCAGCACATATAACACCTTTGCTCCATGAGCTGCATTGGGTGCCAGTTTGCTTCCGGGTCCAATTCAAGGTGTTGGTTATCACCTTTAAAGCCCTACATGGCATAGGTCCAGAGTACCTGAAGGACCGTCTCATCCCCGTTACATCAACCCGTCCCACCTGGTCATGCAGAGAGGGCATGCTATGGACCCCATCTGCAAGAGAATTTCATCTGACGGGGTTCAGGAGGCGAGCCTTCTCTGCAGCAGCCCCTGCCCTTTGGAACACTCTTCCCCCAGAAGTGAGGTTGGCCCCCTCCCTTTTAGACTTCAGAAAAAAACTGAAGGCCTAGTTTTGTCATCATACATGGGGTGGGGATGGGAATAGTCAGTTTTGGGGTTGGCTGGTTCCCTAGACTTACCTTTGACTGATATTATCTGGTCACAGGCTGAAATAATATCACTATCTCTTGGATTTTATTGTATTTAATAATTGTATTTTATATTTGTATTATTTATATTTTTACTGATTTTAAATTGTTTTGTTGTAAACTGCCCAGAGTCCCTCCTTGTGGGGGAGTTGGGTGGTGATATAAATTTGACATAGAAATAAATAAATAAATAAACAAATAAATAAGTAAATAATAAGCTACATGTAGAATGGGTCAGATTGTGTCAGTCCTATATAATGGCACTGAAATATGTATTTTTCTGTAGGAAAAGAAGCTGTAACAATTATTCAGACTGCTTAAAAGTACTGGATGGGGAAGTTAAAACAACCTGAGGAAATTCCCTGTGCCAATTTCTACAGTGGTGGTACTGATCAACATGAACAAGTAGCTGTTCCCTTCCTGAATGCCAGAATGCACATGCATTCCAGTAAAATAGCTTTGCAAATCACATTATTGTAACCCATCTCCCATGGCCAAGAGAACTAGGTTGGAGAAGACTGTTAAAGGATGTCACAACTTCTCAATTCCATCTAGTGAAATGTGGAAATAGTTACCATACTGTGTATTTTACTTCAGATTCTTTGAGCCTTCCCAAACTCTGCCTACATATCTCAACTACTATTATATACATCTTTGGGGTTATTTCCCCTAGTGCATTCACATAAAATGTAAGATTAATTTTAAGGTAATTGAGTTAATCTAGCACAAACTGACATTTACTTACTGGATGTGAACAGAAACAAGAAGCGGGATACCCCAAATGCTCAAGGGACCACTAGCTATAGCAGTGGTGCAGAATATGCAATTCTCACGATATTGCTGAACCACAACTCCCAGCACCCTCAGCTCTTTGGCCAATAGTGAAGGATGCTGGGAGATAGTTCAGCAGCATCTGGAGAGGCCCACGTTGTGAACGTATGACCTGTAAGGCTTCTATACTGGTTTTCCACCCAGCATTTGAGAATATGAAAAATACTTGGTTACCAATCTTAAGATTAATATTTTTAAAAAGTATTTCCAATTAACCTTAATTTTAAAGCAGGAATGCACCACCTTCCTGGGCTGGAATCCATATTCAGCCTTCAGATGGCCTGCTGGAAGTTGCTTTTCACAAAGTTAACAGGAGGGCTCAGACAAAAGTTAAATTTGATTCCATTCCATTTACATTTATATTGAATTAGCACTAAATATAAGGACTATTCTCCAATCGTGTGTTACTAATTTCTCCCTTCTGGTCTTAAGACTTACAATTTGGCAATAAACTCAGGAGTCCTTGGAAGCACCCTCAAGTCTGTTGGGGACTTTGCATGCAAAAGTTTGGACCTTTGTTTTAAAGGCATCATTTTCTACAAAATCTCTTATTGGAGAATCTTTTGCTCCCTCTAAATAGGGAACTGGACAAGACAGTCAGACAAAAGAGCTCTAAAACTCAATTTCTTTTAAAAACATACCATATAGTGAGACTCCCATCCCACAAAATCTCAACCATAAATGAACCGTTGGATGCACCCACCTTTGAGATCACCGTTCCCATCTTTGTCAGTGTCCTTAAATGACCGAGGATAGATCTGATAAATGGAGTTGGCTTGCCACCAACCAAGGCATTTGGGGGACATGGCAATAATCGTGACTGTAGCTGCCACAAGCGCCAACGAAGCTACAATGATCAACCAAAAGAGTATTTCTCTGGTAATCCTGTAACATGCCTGTGTGGAGAACTGCAGGAGCACCTCTTTGGGCATTCCTGCATAAGGCTGCTGAGTTAATCCTTCCCATGCTTCTGCTTCCATGGTGAGGGCACCAACCTTTGGTAACCCTTCCTGAGCTGCTTCCTTGCAATCTAGCTCCTCACCCTGAAAAAACCCATTGTTCTCCAGGCCTTCTTTCTCCTTCAGCTCAAGGGAGATTACTGTATTTTCTTCACCCATTCCTTTTGTTCAGTTCTGTCGCTTCCTGCTCAGAAGTCTCATGCAGCTGAGAAAAAGTGGTTGAATACCTTCAGTCAGTGAAATAAATTCTCTGGGTGTCATTCATCCCTGGTTTATAAATAAACCTGACCAACCAGTCCAAAGTCTGACTAAGATTAAGATCATCAAGTACTCTAACTCCTTTGAACAAAAATATTTTCCTTATAGCCTGGTAAAATGTTGCAAGAGGACAAATATCCAAATGGACTTCAAAAGAACAAAATGCAGGGCTTCTGAAGTGGTGGTGGTGTTTTCCAGGCAGTGGAACTTTGCCCTTAACCCTTTGATGTTGGGAAGATGTTCCATAGGCAAGCTTTCTGACCATTGCAGTAGCATCCTGCTAATCCATTGAAATTTATTTATTTATTTGATTTATTTATTTGATTTGTCCCTGCCCATCTCCCCTACAATGGGGGACTTTGGGCGGCTTACAGTCACTAAAATCACAATACATAATTAAATTATAAAAAGTTTAAAAATTATAAAAGTTATAAAAACTAGAAATTTCCAAGACTAGAATAGAAATAAAAAGCTAAAAACTCCAAGAGGCCAAGAGGCCCCCACCAGGTCACTAAGGGGCCAGCCAACCCCATTTCTGATATCCTCCCTCCCCGCCCCAGGCCAGATGGCAGAGCCAGGTCTTCAACTCCCTCTGAAAGGCCTGGAGTGAGGGGGCCTGTCTCACCCCTGGGAGCAAGATGTTCCAAAGGGCGGGGGCTACAGCAGAGAAGGCCCGCCTTCTGGACCCCGCTAGTCGAAGTTCTTTTACCGCGGGGATCCGGAGCATGCCCTCTCTATGAGATCGGGTGGGACGGGTTGAAGTCGTGGGGGCGAGGCGGTCCTTCAGGTAACCTGGCCCCATGCCATGTAGGGCTTTAAAGGTGATAACCAACACCTTGAATTGGACCCGGAAGCAAACCGGTACCCAATGCAGCTCGCGGAGCAAAGGTGTTATATGGGTCCTTCTTCGGGCCCCAAAAATTGCTTGCGCAGCCGCATTCTGGACCAGCTGAAGCCTCCGGATACTCTTCAAGGGTAGCCCCATGTAGAGTGCATTGCAGTAGTCTATCTGGGAGATAACAAGGGCATGAGTGACTGTACATAGGGCATCCCGATCCAGGAAAGGGCGTAACTGGTGCACAACCCGCAGCTGTGCAAAAGCCCTCCTGGCCATGGCTGCCACCTGCTCTTCGAGCAGGAGCCGTGAGTCCAGGAGGACCCCCAAATTACGCACTGGGTCTGTCTGGGGCAGTGCCACCCCATCCAGAACCAACGATGACAACGTCCCGGATACAGAAGAGCCATTAACCCACAGCCACTCCGTCTTGCCAGGGTTCAGCCGGAGCCTGTTGTTCCCCATCCAGACCCTCACAGCCTCCAGGCACCGAGAGAGGGCGGTCACGGCAATTGCAACTTAACTTAAAAAGCTAACTTATTTTTAACTACTAGATAAATTTATAAGGCTGCCGTACTCACAACTCTGGGTGGTGAATACAAGAAGCTTAGGTACTGTAGTTACTTACATTAAAAATAGAGTAAATGCCTAAAAGGAAAGAGAAAAGGTTTGGCACAAAGTCAAAGCTGATTTACTTCATTGAAGCTAATGAGGATTTTAAAAAATGAATAGTTTTTATTAATTCAGTTTCAAACAAATATACATAAAATAAACACGAACAAACACTAAAGGGGGGAAGACCCATTATACAACAATTAAACACACAAAGAAAAGAACAAAGAATCTGTAATTACAACTACATCCCAAGTTCACCTGATTTTATAAATCTTTAAAAGGGAAAACTAAACTTTCAATGTTCACCAAGCCTGTCCAAGATTTTTTTCCAAAGGGAAAGATAATGTATAAAATCAGATAAAGAACAAGATGGCAAATCTGACCAAGGGGCTCCAGCCACCCTAGCCCAAGGCCAGGGTGAGAGTCACCCAGATCTCACAAAGAACTTCATTCCAGAGGACAGGCACATCTCCTGGGTCCCCAAAGATGACACTGTTCAATTGAAGGGACCCAAAATGCACCAACCCTGTCAGCTCATATTGACCAGGCAGATGCCAAGGGAGAGAGATGGTCCTTCAAATAACTTGGCCCTGTGCCATGTGGGGCTTTATAGGTGATAACCAGCACCTTGAATCTTACTTGGAAGCAGACCAGTAATGGTAACCAGTGCAGTTCATGCAGCAGAAGTGTCACAAGGACATGAAAAGGCATACACAAGACTGCCGACATGCTGCATTCTGGACCAGTTGAAGCCTCCAAGTGGTGTTCAAGGGCAGCCCCATGTACAGCATATTGCAATAGTCAAGCCATGAGATGACTAGGGCATAAGTGACTGTTTGAGGGGCCTCCCAATCCAGGAAAGGGTGCAATTGGTATACTAGATGAAACTGCAAAAGCCTTCTTGGCCACAGCTGCTACCTACTCATTGAGCAGGAACTGTAAATCCAAGACCCCCAAATTGAGCACCTGTCTTGAGTGGAGAAGTGCAACCCCACCCAAGGTCAAAGTTGGAACTTCCCTGGATCTAGGAGACCCCAGCAACCACAGCATAATATGAGCTCTTACCCATGTTCAGTCACACTCCATCTGAGTCTTCTTCCTACAGTGCTCCAGATCTCTCTTTTGGCACTTCATCTCTTGAAGCTCTTCAGTAAACCAAGGTGCACAGGGAGAGGGCCACATAGGGGCAATGCAATCCAAGGTCTTGACCACCTGCCCATTCCAGGCAGCTACTAGGGCCTCAGCTGGACTGCCCACAAGATCCTTGGGGAAAAACCCCAAGCTCCCTCTGGAACCCCACCAGGTCAATCAGTTGCCTGTGGGGGCCAAAACTCGGCAGGGAAGAGTAATACCAGTGAGCTGAAAGGCAATCAGAGAATGATCTGTCCATGGCAATGGACTGATAAAATGTCCTCCACTACCAGATTACTTTGCAACTGTCCCGAAACAAAAACCAGATCCGATTGTCATTGGTATGGACTAGATCTTTGGACAGATGAAATAAAAATTGAATTTTTCGGATACCACCACATAAGATACTGCTAAAAAAATGGGTGAAATATTTGAGAAAATAACACCTTGCCAACTGTTAAGCATGGTGTAGCTCTATTATACTTCGGGATTGTGCAGGAAAGATTGTGCAGGTCAAATGGAGTAACAGAACTTATCCCAGAAGTGAATGTTCCACAATCAGTGAAAAAACTGAAGCTAAAAAGAGATAGGATATTTAAACATGAAAAATATCCAAAGTATACCACCAAATCAATAGTGAACTAAGAGGGAAAAAAGATAAAGGTTTTCAAATGGCTTTCCCAATCACTAGATTTGATTATAGATAGTCCTTGCTTAACAATCACAATTGGGACCGGCAATTCTGTCACTAAGCAACTTGCAATTTTATTGCCAATGTCTCAACTGACCCTGCTTGTCAGAAGCTGGCTGTGAAGTGTGCAAATGGCAATCATGTGACTGTGGGACACTACGACGGTTGTAAATGCCTACCAGTTGCAAAGTGCCCAAATCTCAATCATATGACCGTGGGGACACTGCGATGGTCTTAAGTGTGAGGACTGGTTGTAAAATTACTTTTTCAGCACCGTCATTACTTTGAATGGTCAGTAAATAGGTCAGTTGTTAAACAAGGACTGCCTACATTGAATATCTGCATGGAGCTCTCCAACATGCAGCATGTGCAAGGAGATCTAAGAATATTTCTGAACTACAAGAGTTCTTCAAGGAAGAGGGAGGGGGGAAATTGGAAAGTAAGTATAGAAATACTCTTAGTTGGTTACAGAAAACATTTGGAAGCTATTATTTCTGCCTAAGGGGGTATTGCAAAGTATTGTTGAAAAGGTTTTCAACCTTTCACACCTCCCATATTCACTGTTTTCTTATTTTTAATCTGTAAACAACTGCATATAAATAGTAGCATGCATTCAAATTTGCAGAAGGATGTGCTTAATTTTTGTACTATGTAGAGGTTGTCTCAGCTTTTGTTCATTCAGGAATTCATTGAAACATACAATTTGACCAGGGGTGCCTAAACTTTTGCATACAAGCAACCTAATATTAATTTGTTTTTAAAGCTATTTTTAATAGTTTAACCTGGCAAAATTGACAAATCTCATGAGAATGCAACTTTCTTGCATGAGATCTTGTATGAGAATGGGGAAGTCTCAAAATTTAATGATTTTGCAAGATTTGGAGCATTTTTTACTTTTGAAAAATGGAGAAGGAATGATCAGACCCCATTATGCAAGAACATGTCATTCATGAAGCTCATTTCTGGCATGATGGGGATTGGATCATGGTAGAAAAGTCCCCTAGCATGAGTCATGTATACTTTCCAGTAATGTAGAAAATGTGAATTCAAAATTAAAACAAAAACCTCTTTTTTATGAGTCTGTAAGTACGATATGAGGGAGCTCTGTTACAAGTTACAAGGCCCTAAAACCTAAGCTGAGCCCTGGCTACAGGTCTGAATTTATTTTCTGAGGATTGCAAATTACCGAAGAATTCTCTTTTCTCACACCTGCACAACTTGTGTCCCACCAAGAGGCCAAATGTGGGCCTCCCACTTGTTAATACATAAAACACGGTAAACTTTTCATCTTTGTAGCCCAGTCTGGGAAGCAAGACATGAACCATAACTACTGGGCTGTGTTTCCTTCACCCATCGTAATAAAGTCATAAACCATATCAGTGTAATGGTGCACACTGACCTTTTGTTGCTCTACTCACAAACTCTTCTATCTGCCAAACCTGGGCCAGAGATTTGAGTTTATTTGTATATTACTTGCCTTGGTTACTCTGCAGTATGTCTGCTACGCTGACAGTGTTGGATACATAACAGCAACTAATTCCATAGTGGCTACTTGTTTTATATACACCAAAAAATGGATCCACTATATACAAGATTTGTCTTTATCTTTTTCCCCTTCAAGTTGTCTCTCTCTATGAAATGATATCTCCTTCCAGGAGCTTTTCCACTAGCACCATTAACCGTTAGTCTGATGTGCGGAGTTCATACTGGGCTCTGGATTTGGTTGAGTGGCTCACTCCTCAGTTTATTTCTCTTAAGATGTAAGTTTGCAAGAGACATTACTACAAAATCACAAATAGAGACAACAGTATTTTATGTTGTTTTTGGTCAGCGCGTGTGTTGCATTGTTTAGGATTTTCTGAATCTTTCTTTGTTTATTAATCGCATTTATAACTGGTCAAATCAACTAAGGACTCCTGGCAATTTATGATAATAAAAAACACCATCCATAAGAACAAACATAAAAAATTAAAATGTCCACAGTAAAAGAAAGATGATATTTAAAATAAACTAACCCAGCTGTAACAGAGCCATCAATCCCCAACATAATTCAAACAAGAATATTAACATCAATAAATAAAAATCCAAAGTAAAACAACTGTGACAATTATATATTCAATACTCTTTGGAAAAGGTCCATCTTTAACATTTTCTGGAACGCCATTACTGAAGGAGCAGGTCCAGTTTCTGGGGAGAGACCATTCCACAGAGCTGGGACCAAAAGGGAAAAACTGTATCTCTTGGTTTCAGTTCCCTTCAGTTCACAGAAGTCAAGAATAGCCAATAGCTTTTCTGGGAGGAGTAAATGAAACAGATTTTAGCTTCCAACCAGTCAGTCCATAAGGTCTCCTACTTTACAGAAGATAGCCATATTTTTGAAGATATCCACGTGTCATATAAAAAGAACTGTTAAAGAAGAAAAACAGGGCCTTGATTTCACTTTTTTTTTTTTTTTTGCAGCTTCACCGTAATTCTCCTCTCATCCCTTAGAAGTTACGTGCCAGGAACAACAGTACAAAAGGCTGTCATGTTCAACATCCAATAGTTTTCTTGGATTTATCTGTTCAAGGAGCCTGGACTAGGCAGGTCTTTGACCTGATTCAGCAAATGTATTAATTAATTAATTAATTAATTAATTAATTCTTCACCTGACCCAACTTCCATAAAATGGGGTTCAAGAGCCACCAGTTTGGACATATGTGGCAAGGATTATAGCTCAGTTTGACAGCACATTGTTTGCATGCAGGAGGAGCTATCTGGTATCTACAATGGGAAAGATCATCGTAGTAGGAGTTGAACAAGAGCCTTGCCTGACATTACAGACAGCTGCTACCAAATAGGCAGTGGTTATGTTTGCACAACATTTGCCCATAGGTAACTTACCCATGGTTTATTTAATCCAGTTTCTTAGATTCACACTGACTCCCTGAACCATAAACTGACCAAACAGGTTGACAAGCTAAAATATGGTTGACTGGTTTATAGTTCGTCTCTCTGATGGCTGGATTGATTGGAAGCTACATCTGTTCACTTGGAGTCATTTTGTTAAAATAATATATTCCTGAATGTCTTAAATTGGTACATCAGGAAACAACCTAGACTGGGCACTGTATGCTAGTGCATTTTATGCAGAGAACTTCTGATGTAGAGGAGTATATTAAAAAGTGAATGCAGTTTGCACATGGAGTTCAGAACTGTATCATCATCACTCTTGACATGACAATCTGTTCTAAGGTTCTTTATTGTTTCCTACTCAAGACATTGCCCTGATGACTTATGTTCTTGAATACATTAGCTGATACAGTATATTATTTTATGGGTAGCATAAAAGCTTATTTGAGACGCCAGTAAAAAGCCATTCCCGTTTTGTTGTCAAGAAAACTTCAATTTGTGGCCCATTTGGAAAGTAGAGCTGCAGTCCTATGCACTTCCGTAGGGTGGACTAAAACCTGATTTATAGTTGTAGCAGAATTAAGTGGAGGAGATTGCAGAAGGGATTGTGTCACCTCAGGCTACAGGTAGTGGATCATAGGCTTTAATACTTTGACTCCCTGAAAGCAGAAAACAGCATCCTGAACTAGGACCTTTCTCCTAATAAATTACTAGTTTCTACTTGCAGGGATGTTTAGCTAAGAGGAGCACTCAAAAATGCTATTTCCCACCTCTGTTCTACTACCTTCTGGGGCATACGTACGCCAATTCCTCCTTTTTCTGAAGGCACCTTATAGTTTTATTTATTTACAAGGCTTACAAGCCACTCAGTTAAAGTCCACTCTGACACTAATGCAGAAAATCCACTGCTGTCTCTTAAGTACATGGGATGCTACACTGGAACACTGCATTTCCTGCAGAAGAGTGGACTGCAGAGTTGATTCTTTTAAGTCCTTTTTAACTTTATGGTTTGCTATCAGTCTTCACTGCTGTTTTCAGCCTGACCTTGAATTTTTCCTTAACAGCCTTTCTGAGCCATGTCACAGGGTTACAGAAGAGGAGAGAGACACCATGAAAGAAAAGTGAGACAAGGGGCAAGAATGCTTATTTTCCAACTAGGACTACATTTAGGAAGCAAGTCCACATTCTGCCAATGAAATTCTTTGGGGTGAACATGATTTCTCACCCCGACCTGACTGCACAGTTACTGTACAACTAACAGGAGGACAAGAACTTGGCATGCCAACCTGTGTGGAATAAAATCAGTGTTTCTCCTATATTCCGCTTTAAAATGCAAAGGAAAGGCCCACCATTCTGTAGCTAGAATGGAAAGAGAATTAGCAGACTTGGTGAAGAATGGATTTCCTCTGCTTTTAGTCCTGTTGATTTTGGCTTCCTGGATTATTCAGCTTCCATACCACTTTGCTAAAACTGCTTCTGATAAAACTTTCCTTGAAGCCACCTTAGCTGCCCCAAGGTTTTGCCCCTTCAGTAAAGCTTCTTGCCACCTTGGCCACCAATTTGGCCTCAGACCAAAAGGTTTGATTATTTCATTGCAGAGCTCTGCTACCTGATGTCCACCAAATCCAGCAGAGCAATTTTCCCCAACATATTCTGCCCCAAGACAGAAGAGAAATTATCATAGTTAAAGTTGTATTTTTGTTTTGCAATGCATTTCATTGTTTTGTTATCCTGATTTATTTAGAAAAAGCAGCTGAAAAATTTGAAGTGAGCAGGTGGAGCTATATAGGTGAAACAGATACATCATACTACGGGTGAGAATCCTTTACCACTTTGGTGTAGCTTTAAAGCACAGATTAACACCTAACAAGAAAAGCAAGTAAAAATCTCCACAGATCAAGGCTTGTGAACCCCATTCAGAAACCTTACATCCTCCCCAGCATGAGAAAAACACTTTTGTGTAAAGCAAAGCCCTCCAGCTACATGACCAGAGACCACTACTGACATGCCATTAAGATATTCTACATCCACAGCATCTTGAGAGGAAGGACCCAGAGTGTGATTTCTACGAGACAGTCCTCTGCTAGCCATGACACTGCAAGATAGCCACACCCCATAAATCAGGTATACTTACATTTTAAGTAAACAGGGCAAGAAGCCCCTTGCCATTGCACATCTAACAACCTTGCCCTTTTCTCTTTTGAAGCATCTTTTGTGTTTGTATGTATGCAAATGACTCTCACTTACAATCCCAACCATTAAACTAAGTACTTGAAATAACATTTGAGTGTAGTTGCATGGGTGGGAATGAGGTACTGATGGGCTATTCTTTTGTTTACATGTTTGCAAAGTTTCTAGACAATTCAGTTGCTCAGAATTAATTAGTTAAAACATCTTGCCTATGACTGCCTAACTATCTGTGCTCTGATAAGCCAATTTCATCAATTTAGTAATCATTTTCATGGACATTTTGTGAATTGGTTAAGGAAGAAATAATAGTTTCCAGCAATAAGTATATGAAAGTATTATCATTTGTATTACATCCAAGGAACAGAAAAACAAATTAAACATGTTAGTTTTCAGAGCCACTAGCCTGCCAAAAGTTTAGTAGGCATTTGGGATTCATGCTTTGTCATACAGTGTCATTATCTATGAAGCTGAAAAGAATGTTGAAAGAGATGGAGCTTCTGTTCCTTCAATAATACATACCATATGCAAGATTCAAATATCAAAATCAAGGGCTCAGTATTCTGTTCTGTTTTTAGGATTCATTTGTTAAAATACAGAGACTGTAAAATCAACACCACAAATAAAAAACAAGAACAATTATGATACAAATAGTATGTTTATACTTATGAACAGATTGACATGCACCAGATTCACACATTTACAGAAGCCCTAGGCATCATAGACTGTTACAGCTTCATCAAATGGAGGTTACATGGTTTGCTATGTAAACAGGATCTTTAAAAGATCAGTCTTCCCCAGTTGGAATTGCCTGTTTTGGACTAAGTTCACAACACCCTAATGGTTGCTTTGGCTGAAGGGGAGGAAGGAATTGTAATTAAACGCACCCAAAAGGTGGTTGGTTGAAGCTGAACTAGGATGTTAAAGTGGTGTTTACAGACCATGAAGAACACAAGAAAGTAGCTGTAAAACACAAGGAAGATATAGTGCCAGAGAGTAATGTGGATAACAGAGTTCTTTACGACAAAATGAACCTTATTCAGTCAAAATCTTGCATAAATCTGCTACTTACAGATCATCATCTCATCTATTTGAATTCATAAAATTTCTTATGAAATTAAATAAAACTTGATTAAATGTACAGTTGATCTGGCTTCAATCCCGCTTTGTGATCTCTCTTACTAGACTTTGGTATAAAAGTTATATTTATATTTCAAATTTCAAATTTAGACACCACCCATCTCATGAGCAATTTTAAAATTAAAAAACCCGCCCAAATATTTCTTGATCTGATCAGGTTTGTTTTTTCCATCACCACCACCATCTAAAACAAATCACACCATAGCTAAGCCAGAATGGCAAATGCTTCACTTTATCCAGTACTAAATGGCTATTTGAAATGTAAACCACCTGAAAATTGTTCTGTTTGGCAATCTATATAATAGCTAACAGTTTATCACACAAATATTTGTGGTTTTTACTAGTGTAAACAAAAGGGAATGGCTTGCACTGGTATCTGAGGAAGAAACCCACCAATGTCATGCCGTGAGATGTTGCACACAACCTGTTCTGCATAGATAATCAACTGAATCTCTAAGTGGCTTTTCACAGCTGCAAGTTCATGAGAGTTACAACTTTAGTTAGCCTGAAAACCAGATTTAATATACTACGACTGTCTCTTTTTTGTAACTTCTAAGTAAAATATGCACAAGAGTAGTCTACCTAACCAAGTTATTTTGTTACTGATTCCTATTAATGGGACTCATTAGAGCTTGATTTCTTGTAGCATGTTACTAGTAGCTTAAAATCAATTCAGCTGGCAGTGGTAGTAACAGGCATTAAGTGGAAAGGCTTAATTTGGAAGTAACCCATGGTGTAGCTTAAGATCATGTTTCAGTAGAACTGACAGGCTACCAGTAAGACGAACACATCCACACTACGGTTGGCAGAATGTTGCTCTGTAGAAACAAGATTAGCTGGGACTATTGCAGTAACAGAAAAGCCCAGCTTTACTCCTCAAATGCATGAAGATTGTTGATTCAAAGCCTTTTGCAGCACCTATTTGAAGTAAGCCAGTACTTTATATAAAATAGCTGGGGTTTAACTTAAACAGTGCTGCCATATGGAGTTTCAGGGCAATGACTACAAATCTATTATAAATGTATTAAGACAGGTTTAATTCCTACTTTAAGTTACAGACAGCATAAAATTATTGTTACAAAACCTGCTTTACTAAAGAATTTAGGTTGCACTTCATCTTACACATATCCTCATTGACTTGATCTACAGGATTCTGGCAATAAAGCTTGCAACAACAGGGTGACTATTTGAAGGAGGCCATCTTAGTGAATAGATTAACTCTACTGTAATGGCATCCTTCCATATCTACTGGTTTGGATCTACAGCATTTCTTCAGCAAATGGAAAGGCTCTTCCCATTCATGGAAATGACCAAGATCTAGCAAAAATTGCTGAGGGAGGGAAGGTTCCCGATTTCCCACTCCTTCTGATAGCCCTTGTCATTATTTCCCTTTATATTTTGAAGAGTTACCTGACCCCTCAAAGCAAAATGGGAGAGGACACAAGGAGAGGGAGAAATGATAACTATGACCGTATCTCTTTTAGTATGGGAGTCCTGTGAGTAGTAATCTAGGTTTGAGTCATTCAGGTATAAATACCTACAGTGCACTTGTTACCATTCTATAAATCTGAAATTTTTAATTGGAAAAAGAAATAAGTTTACATTCTTAGATACGGTAATGCAAACTCTGGTTTCTAATATTCATTAGGTGTAATAGACTGGTTTTGGCATCTAATAAAACATCTTAAACTGCATTTTGATGCTAATGAAAATGGATCTAGCTCAGTCAATAGTATCTGGTCAACCATACCTCTTCTAAGGGCAATGTGCTGAAAGAAATGGTGTTTAGTTCTCTGTTCATTTTCTCTCTTTTAGAGACTCTTCAGTCCCACAATTATTATATGATATAGTATGGTAACTCAACAATTTGAGTATGTTATTTTTGAGAAATGTTCAGCAAGATTGTTATTGGTATGAGTTTTGTGAGTTATATTCCATCAATGTGTTATAAAACCCTATTATCTTTTGCAACCCTATTCAATTCTTTAGAACTGTCCTTGATCCAATGAAATTTACAGATCTTAATTTATGGACTGTATTTATTTGCACATTACTGATCTTGTTTATATCAATCTGTACATTACTGATGTATGATTGCTATTTGAACCCAAGCATTCAATAAAGGCCCAAGTTCATTACCTCTTATATATCATGATCACAATACACATACATTATGTTATTTCCTATTACAGAATTAATTTTTCTCTATTTTCCCACAAAATAGGGCCTCTCACTGTTTTAGCAATCCTTTATTGAAGATAACAAGTTGGTTATGTTCACTGTATTGTATGAAACATCACAATATCATACTGGGAAGGTACTATCAGTACAGGATTAGACCAGAGCAGACAGTCTGAACAATAAACCATTTTGCATTCTTCATTCCCTAGCTTTTAACAACCCCAAAAGGAAAATGAAACAAAAAACAGTAGGGACAAATACCTGTTAACATCATCATTTAAAACACTTTTTAACTTACAAGGCTAAAATCTAATGAATAAATAAAATATATTGTGGCAATAATCCTCTCTAGACCACCCCACTGCCAAAGAAATTAAAATAAAATAAAATAAAAAACACAATGAACCAAATGTTTGGGAAAGCTGGCTATAGGCACCAGGTTATAAGAGTGTACAAGGTTTTACACTCAAGTGTGGGTAAGGGGAGGGGGAGGAAGGTTACAGAAAAATACCATGAATTTTATTTCACACAAAACCAGTTGATGACTGTCATTAGCTTAAACTACACACAAGGGCAATTACATCCTCGTTTGAAACACAGTTTAAACAAATAGGAAAATGTTTACAAGGCATCCACAGCATGTAAGTCATGTACAGATGGATACATTCATTATTTCCCCTCCCCAATAGCTTTTATTTTTTTTTAGATAAATACTTTACTCTTCTCCACTTTTAGCATTAACTGGACTCAATACATGCACAACTCAAAAGAATTAAGAAAAAAAATAAGGTTATTGCAAAAATAGAATTAAACTAAGAATCTTCAAGTACCTTACATGACGGCCACTCTGTACCATGCCCATTGCTTATAAAATGAAAGGTCACTGAACCCATGAAAATATCTCTAATATTTTCTTAGATTTAAAATAGATAATTTTAGCTGTATTTATAGTAATCTCAAAGTGATAATTTGAACTTTGTAAATAATGCAAACAATTAAAAATTATACCCATATTACACAAGACCTCTCTTTTAAGCTGATAGAAATCAAAGAAAAAAAACCTATAGAAAACCACATTTAGAACAAAATCACAATTTACATTATAATAAAGGCAAATATTCAGCATTTAAAAAAACTCGCAGCAATGAGTGAGATGTCAAAGCAAATTACAACTAACCATAAATTAAGTTGTTTGGTTTAAAAAGATTTCTTGTAGCAAGAGTTTAAGGATGTGTTATACACATGCGTAAAATTCATATTTGTTTAGATGCCTAAAATCTCCTTATATTATTGCCAAATACACTTTATCTCAAGCAAGCAATAGGCAACATATCACAATTTGGACACTGTTGGGAAATCCTAACAGTCTGGTAATACAGGTAAAACTGGAAAATTAAAAAAAAAAAAAAATACACATCCTATAGCATATTGCCCAACTGAATGACTTCCAAAGCCCAGAGCTGTAAAAGATTTCCATCTTGGGAAGGTGAAGTAAGTGTCTTGTTACAATTATTTGCACTCAGGTGTGCATGTATTGTAAGTTTTGTTAAACCATAGTGTCTTCAGGGTACAACTACAATCCCATGGTACTTTATGTACATTTAGTGAAGTGCTCCAAGCATTATTCCTTGGTTTTTAGGGCTCTGGCTCCATATTGATGTAACCAATATGCCCAAGGCTGGTAAAAATACTGTAGTATAGGCAATGCTAAGAGTGGCAATATCAGAAAACACAAATATGAACAAATGATGGAAAATCCTAATAATTTCTTTCTGCCCATTTCACAAAATGTTGGAAATCCACCAGAATTTTTCCCTTGTATTGAAGAAAACTGATTAAAAGTTTTTCCCCCTTTTTTTCAGATTCAAAAGCATTTTAGTAGATCTGTAAGGCTACCACGGATCTTCTAGATCGCCAGCACCCTACAGGAAAAGAAGAAGAAAATTGTTAGTGCAATATTTGACCTTAAAAAGCTAATATCCATATTGTTCTGAGTTACAACACAGAGAAAGCATGCACAGATGAGCAAGAAGTCATACAAGACTGTATCTTCAGAGACTCAATCATTATTGTTCCACTCTCCCAGCCTTGTAATTTTAGTGGCAAGATCAAAAGAATATACTGTCAAGAAAAAAAAAACACTCTAATATCTATGACGAAGCAAGTGTGCCTGTGTTTCTGCTAGCTAGCTAGTTAAAATAAATGGAAGGAATATGAGTGAAACTGTTTTACCACAAAGTGAACATTTTTAAAATGACATGGTATGATTACATCCATAAAGTTAATAAAAATATTAATTCACATTTTGGTAGCTATTATCAATTCTATATATTTCAGTGGACTGAGTTAATATAAGGGGAAAAAAACCAAAAAAAAATTAATGACGGCAGTAAGTATTCACTAAATTTGTGAAAAAAAATGTTTTGTTCGTTCATTCTATTTACAGAATTTACTATATTAGGATAGGATAGCAACAGAGGCTATCCAAGTACCATAATTACTTAAAGAAAGTCAATATGCATTCAGATTATTCCACATATTTTTATTTGATTGTAAACAAGAACTCATGAACTAAACACTAATTGTCAGTACATTTGAGCCATTAGATACATAGTGCTATGTAAGTGCATCCTGAATACATTTTAGAAAATTGGGTACAATTATAACGTCCAAACTACAGTCTAGCATAACACAGGATAACTTAAATGACTAAATTAACATGCCTTAGCTTAAACAGGCAAATGTGTCTTTGACATGAATTATTCAATAGTCAAATATAAACATGCAATATCTACATCATTGTCAGTCATGGGAAGTGAGTTATAATCAACAAATATAAATGATGGATTCAGATGACCATTTTAGGCTTCTCCAAAATTTTAAGTTTGGTCTCCCCGTAGTACACTAGTCAGGGTGACATTCTTCTTAGATATCAAACTCTATCCCAATCTATACCACTGAGATTTAAATTCACACAAACCTCTTGACCAATATCTAAGAACACAGATATTGTGCTCTTTTCCATGTAGGTAGAGGGCAAGCAGTGGCAGTGCTATTAAAGCTACACCTTGTAATAGCTAATGTTCCCAGAAAGAACACCCTACATACACAGAATGCCTTTGATGCACGTAGCCAGTACATACAAAAGTTTAAAAATTCTAACTTTATAAGATGTAACAAATATGGAGATAGCAAGACATTATAATAGCTAAACAATCAGCAACCGTGAGGAAAATGAAGCATCATATCTTTTCATCACACTGTTCATCACTCATTTCTGAATCTTCATTAGGACTCTGCATTTCAGCAAGCTGGTGCTCACAATCTGCTTTAGAGTCTGTCTCTTGATTATTTGATCCACCTGAAGTTGAGGTTGTAGCCGATTCACCAGAGCAAGATTCTTCTCCCTGAATTTTAGCTAGCCTGTAACTAATGAGCACGTCTTCCAGAAGGTGGCGGTAGTTTCCCCTATGAGTAATTCTCACTTGCCTGAGAGCTTCCACCAATTTTCCCTGTGTTGCACCTTCTGCAGCTTTGCCATGGTCCTTATTTAAGATTGAAGACCCCAGAATCAGTAGTTAAACTAGGATATTTCTAAAATCTTTAATACAATTGACAAACGATTAAAAGTTAGAAGTGCTAGCTTCTAGAAAGCCAACTTTCAATCAATCTTAGTACACCTTGGCAAAAAATTGTTTGAGAGCTAGGATTTTAAAAAAATTATAATGTGAAGCAATAAAAGTATGGAAAGGTATTTTCATATTAAGTTCACTGATAGATACGAAAGTTGTTAACTGAAAGTTATAGATGACTGGACATAATTTATAATCTAGATGTTCAAAATGTATACATTTTTGTGTAACTTCTACCTTCATTGATCAAGTTATACATTACTTATGTTTTAAGACATACCAGTATATTCAACAATCTGTGAACAGCTTAAGTAAAATGAATTACCATTTAACTTTTGGCCAATCTACATGGAACTGCCAATGGAAAGCTTGCTGCCAACTATACTCATTCAACAGAATAGTATGTACTACTTTCTAACTTCTAAGCAAACTCATACCCCAAGGACATGGGCTTATCCCCAAACAGTCATAATTATTTATTTACATATTCTTCAAAGAATGCTCTCAAAATTCAAGAGCCAAACATAAAAGAAAAATCCTACATAGTTCCAAGGTTGGTTCTGTATGATTTTAAGGTACGAGTTCTCTCTCACAATGCTAAACCTCAGCATTGTCCAATAAAACTAGGTACAGATAATTTAGGACCCCAAAAAAGGAAACACTTAATACATAAAGTATGAAATTATGCTGACATGTGGTATAGTAATTACAACGTAATCTAAGATAGCTTTTCAAAGATATAGACAAATTCATACAGAATAAGACTACCAATGGTTTATTATTAAGATTACTACATGACTTCCGAGGATCAGAAGCATTACATCTTTGTATACCAGATGCTGGGGGAAAATAGTTGGAGAGGACTGCTGCCTTCATGCCCTACTTGTGAACTTTCCAAAGATACCTGATTGTGCAAAAGAGCATACTGATCTAGATAGGCTTTTATGCTAATTTAAGGTCCTTTTGCAGATTATCAAGAATATGTGTTAGTACATACAGCAGATAACCAGCAAATTATCTTGTAAGAGACCTTAAAGGAATAGAAGAAATCTCAGGTGGAGTTATGTGAGAAGGATGTTGTAATAAGCTTTGTTTCTATATCACTAAATCCTCTTTTTCAAGTATGTTCTTCAAATTTACCCAGTTCAGAGGAACTGGTGATAGTTTAGGCACTGTGATATAAATGATTTCTTTCCCTTGAAATTCATTCTGTCATCTTTACTTAAGCTATACACAGATGCTAACCAAACAAGACATCGTAGCAGTAGTTTTCATTGTATAAACATGGAAGCATCATAAATCATGTAGAAAGAACAAGGATTGATTTTAAAAGCAAAAAGAGAGAGAGAGAGAGAGAGAGAGAGAGAGAGAGAGAGTATTGGTAAGGAATACAGAACTTTCTGCTACCCAGCCTCTTCCTACAGTTTCTACCAAGCTCTCTTAATCTCAACAAAATATTCATTTATACCTGAAATGTGTTTAGAAAAAGTTTAGAAGAAAAACTGTAGAAAGTTTACACTTCTCACCTACACAATCCTCTTGTTTACAGTTCTTATCTGGAGCAGCCAACCTTCTCCATCATCATTTTACATCCTAATTCTAAATAATGCCATTAACACTAAACTTAAAAAGCACCCAGTACTGAATCAACAGTAAATTTTTGAACACAGAACATTAAAATATATGATAGTTTATTTTAGGCCCCCTAAATGTATAATTGCAGAAGGTACATTTGATGCACATATTTGATGAGACCTATGCTAATTTTGCCCAGGACAGCCAAAACCACAAGAGATCACAAGTACCATGACTGACAGGGTACAGACTCTGTCAGTGGTAGTTTCCAACTGGAATGTCCTCCCCAGAAAGGCATATCTGGTATGTTATTATTTTTTAACTTTTGATTCACAAGAACTTTTACTCTTATCTTGCACTGATACCATCATGTAGTGGTATAATTTATCTTATTTCTACCATTTTCCTTTCTGCTGTCTAGTTTATTGTTTTACAATACATGCATATCTGTACCAACGTTTTTTAATACTTATTTTAAAATGTTCACATGATACTGACCCTAAGCAACATTAGGAAAACTTCTGCATATATAAGGTCCCAGATTCAATTCGTGGAAACTCCAGGTAACACTAGGAAAGGCACTTTTATGCAAAAGCTGAATGACTGCTGCCATGCAGTCAATTACCAGATTTGGTATAAAGGTAGATCCTATGTTCCATATTAGAGGAAAAATGAAATAACCTGCAAAAACCCTAACTCGTAAAACAACTAAAAACAGAAGGCCACTTTTCTTTCATTAAAACTAAATTATCTAAAGCTATTGTGTTTTCTCCTTACATGCAGCACTGAAACCACAATTACCAAGAACTTGGCTGTTCTTCAATATCTGAATAATACTTCACTTTGTATTTTACATCTTATATGCTCACTGTTTAGTTTTGTAACACTCACCTGTAATATGAAATAAATTCCAAAATTTCAAGAAGAATATTGATATATAACAGCAACTTAGAAGAAGAATTGGAATACATAGAAACAAGCTTACAAAAACAAGATTTCTAAGATTTGAGTACCATTTTTGTATCAATTAGAATAACTTGAACAGAAAACAGAGAACCTGACTTGGTATTATTAGTGAAAACAAGTTAACTGTTATGGGAGAATGTTTAACAATACAGAAGTATCTATAAAATGTTTTCATGTTATAGACTGATGCCAAGCTCCATGCTGCACTAAAATTATACCTTGCAATCTACTATAGATTGTGAAAATAAATGGGACAAGTAAATTGTAGGTCAATTTAACAAAGTAAAGTAACAAGTAAAACTTTTAATACTCAAGAATTCAATTTTAGAAAGAGAAATATACTATATTATTTGTGTGTGGGTTAAAATCCACAAAGCAAACTAGATTTTAAAGCCTTTGTATTAAACTGAGAAATCTGCAGTCCTTCCCAGTTTTCATTGGTTCAGCACTACTTCTTCAACTGTGACAATTCACAGGAAACAGAACATAGGAAAATCCAAAAAACATTTCTCCAAACCACTAGTTTGAGAACACACAAACACAGATTCAGAAGCTACCAAATGAGCCCAAAATGATATCATATCTCATATAGATGAGAACTTAAATTACAAGGCAGAAATTACTATTACTGATTTTTAAACTTAGGTGGAAAACAGGTTTCAAGTTCAATTTCAAGCATCTCTACAAAGAGACAAAGTCTATCTAGAACTTTGGAGAGTCACTGCTAGTTAGTACAGACAATGTCTGTACTAGGTATACCAATGTAAGGTACCTCCTACATTACTTCTATGTTTATGACAGTACTGAGAATATGTGGCTCTTGATGAATTCCACTCCTGATGTAGAAAATACATGCATGCAAGCATGTATGTGCACGCACAAACACACACACACACGTGCATCAATTTCAAGTATCATATGTATGCAACAATACATATTGTTTTGATTCACTCATTATACTAGACTTGGTTTATTTAACCACAGTGTGTTGATCAAGCCACAACTGGTTGGACTCATATAATGCTATGGTTGGTTTCATATGTTATACTAAATGGACCTAAACAACTTATATTATGACAAAGTGTGATGTGTGAAGCCACTGTTTGTTTTGGTGCACTACACAGAAGAAAGAAAAGTATCTGCCCATTTCTACAAGAAAGTAGAGATCCTAAGCACATTCTCTTAGAAGGCTGTTCCATGATTGATAACAAATGATTGACTGAATATTAAGATAAGAGACTTTTACATTTTATCTTAATTTTGCTTAGTTCAACAACTAAAACTCCTATACTCATGCCACATTTTAATTAAGCTGTTCACACTAATAGCTTTAAAAAAGATATATATTTCACTGTGCAGTTTCACCACTTCAGTAATCTACTTTTCTTATAAAAGGATTTCATACCTACATATAATTTTTATCTGTACATAGGGATTTAGCAGAGTAAAGTATCTAACAGTATCTCCAATTTTGACAGCTTCTAGGTATGTGGTCTTCAATTTCCCAAATTTTCAATAACGGTGGCACTAGCTGGGAATTCTGGTCACTGGAAGTCCACACACCTGAAAGTTCTCAATGCTGGAAAACAGTATCTACAGAAAAGGCTGTCAACAACAGCACACACAATCATACATACATACACAGCACTCCAAGTTGACTTTGGGCTAAGACTATTTGCTGAAGCTTTAAAAACAAATGGCTCAAAACAAAGCTCCATATAAGATGGTAATGTTAAACATTAAACAAAGATAAGAGTGAAAAATATATATGGAGCTTGCTGAACTTTGGAAGGATTTATGAATGGAGACTGACTTGGCCCAAGCATGAAGCAAGAAATGCAACTGTTCAGAACAAATTATATATGGTATCTTAAGACTAAAGGTCTGGGTATGTGATACTGCATGGCACGATAAACTACAACAGAACCCAGGGGGTTTCTGCTAGATTTTAATGTAGACCTCTGCCTGTGCTTCAGATAATTGGTAATTTGACAATTTTTGGAAAGCTATAGAGCACATAATCTCTCTCTCTCTAAAGATGGAACTGTAGCTATGCTATCCAGAACATTCAGAATGATTATTCTGAACTAAATTCATAACAGATGTAATTAGTTCTACTCAGGCTAGGCTATCAGAAACAAAATCTAGTTAGATTTGAAAGATAATAAAATCATCAAAGATTGAATGACCTGTTTAATATTTACAGATCAAGCACAGTACCAAGTCTTGTCTGCATTCCCTCCCTTTGCTCTATTCCCAAACAGAAACCAGTGTTTCACACAGCTGTTTAATAAATGTTACCTCAATAATTATCCTCTATCTACTAAATAACATTGAAAAAAAATTAATCAGCATTTAGCAGAAAGACAAAGAAGAAGATCAAATACATATCTGATGAAGTAGCTCCTAACATTAGGGACATATTATATGTTCCTGTATCTCACTTAAATACAGCACTAAAAGGAAATAAGGTCCTAAAAAAATATTACATAGCTGTTCTGTGATCTGAATGAAGCAGCAATTGTTTATATTAAAAATATCTTTTTTAGAACAAATCATTTAGTGGTCACCGTTCACCTTTTAAGTTTAAGGAATTTCACTAGTGTAATGACCAAGGTACTTGCAAACTCAGACATAAAGCTTTCCCCATATTGAAAGATTACAGCTTAACTGCATCAGGGAAAGCTAGCAATCAAAGATGAAGTACTTACCCCATCATTCTCTCTGTGTGGGTTCAGCCTGTTATAAACAGCTTCAATAATATTTCTCCTATACAAAGACAACATTTTAAAGTTACATTTTGAATAGTTTGTATAAAGCAAATATTTTCTTAACAATCTCCCTGGTTAGCTAAATGACTATATGAAACCTCCACAATTCAGAGGAAATACATCATATGGTATCAGATGATGAACAGCAACAGCAGGAGCGTTATCACATGCACACCCCTCCTTGTGGGCTTCCCAAAAATATCTTGGTTACCACAGTGGGAAGCAGGATACTCTTTTACAGATCCTGATATTGTAATTTATTTTATTTTACTTAACTTTACTTATGCATTTATATGGCTGCTGAAAAACTATGAGACACTGGGCAGCATACAATAAATAAAAAAGCCATGTATAATACAAAATAACATAACACACTGAAACATACTAAGCAATAAAATGGCAAACAGGACTGAAAACTTCTACAACTTACCCACTGGGACTCTGCTCTACCTGACCCCAAAGTCTGGGGGAGCAGCCAGATCTTACCCACCTTCCTAGAGGCTTGCAGGGTTAGGGGCAACCATATGTCCTGGGGAGGATCACTCCAAATGGTAGAGGTTGCCACAGAGAAGGCACACCTCCTAGGTCCCATACGATGGCATTGTTTCAGTGAAGGGACCTGGAGCGTGCCTTCCCTGTTAGAACGTGTGGGATGGGCAGTCCTTGAGAGCAGGCAGTCCTACAAATAATCCATTCCTGTGCCATGTAGGGCTCTGTAGAGGATAACCAGTATCTTGAACTGCACCCAGAAGCCTGTTGGGAGCCAGTGCAGCTTGTGGAGTAGAGGTGTTATGTAGGCATAACAAGAGACACCCATAATGGTATGCTAGATGGTAGTCTGGAGATGCACATATTTACTCATTTAATGCTTAAATAATTATGATACTAAATAGAGTAGACAGATGCAATCCTATACACTCTTATTTTAGTGTAAGCCTTCACATCTGACATGGCCAGGGCAAAAAACATTCTGAAAATAGTCAGCCACTATCTATTTTGTATAGTTTATGAAAAGACATACAAATGAAAGACATTCTGGCAGAAGCATTATTTACTGAATTTCTCTACAAGTACCATTGGAAAAAAATGTGCAGTATTTTGTTCTGGCAAGCATCTTGGACAAATGAAAGAACACCTTGGATTTCAATTCTTGTGCAAAGATTCTGTACTAAGTCAGAAAGGGACCATTTATATCAAAGCTTTTTGCATACTAAAATGCATCCTAGCAAAATTTTGCTAGAAAATTGAGATAAATCAGTTATGCAGAAGTCTGTGGTCCTGGATTGCATCAACTCCACCCAAAGTAAAGGCAATTTACTCAGGCTGTCACTTGATTAGTGTATGCAATTCATTAATTACATAAAAAATACTAACAGATTTTGTATCTACTTGCATATAAATTACAATTAATGGAAAAAAAGTTCTGTTGTCCAAATAACTGAGATTTTATTTTAATACATTCAAAAAGTTGGGACTGACCAAACCAACTGAATAAAAATTCAAACTGCATGGACATCAGGGACTGCCTCCTCTTCAACTCTCCCCACCAGCCTATCTTTCCCCCCATTTCTGCCCTTTTGGCCGCCCTGCACAGCTGTACTCCTTGGTGGCGATGGCAGTGCTGGGGCTGAAGTAACGGCCCGGGGCTTTCAACAGTTTCAGCCAGCTGCCACTGCCCCCAGGCCTACACTTTAGCCCCAGTGCCACTGGCACCACCACCAAGTAATGCCACTGCAAGCCCTGCGCCACAGCCAACCACCCCAGTGCAAAGCACCAGCTGCCCGTCACCCCGCAGGCCCTGTCATGCCCAGCTGACTTTCGCCATCTTCCTCCCGCTGCTGACGAGGTGCACGTGGCCTGGCCCTATGCAAGGCAACTGCTGGCCCCACCAACTGTTCTTCCTAAGGCTGCTCCAAATAGCATGTGCCATTCTTGCAATGCTTCAGAAAGCTTCTCAGGCCTTTCAAAGCATCATAAGAATGAGGTGCACAATTTGGAGAATGGTGGGTACAGCCTTCTCGTGAGGTTTCAGAAGGCCTCAGAAGCTTTCTGAAACATCGTGAGAATGGCACACACTATTTGGAGAATGGTGTGTGCTATTTGGAGATGGCATGAGCAGCCTTGGGAAGAAGGCCTGGCACAGCCAGCAGCTTCCTTGCATAGGGCCAGGCCAGGCCTGTGGAGTGCAAGGCGGTGGGAGCTTTACGCTGTAGTGCTGGGGTGGCTGGCCACAATGCGGGGCTTGAGGTGGCACTCCTCCGTGGCAGCGGGGCTGGGGCTGAAGTAGAGGCCTGGGGCGGTGGTGGCTGGTTGAGACTGTTGAAGGCCCCAGGCCTCCACTTCAGCCCCAGTGCCACTGCCACTGAGTGCTGCTGTGGAGGGTGGGCAAAAGGGTAGAGACAGGCAGGTGGGGGGAGTTGAAGTGCCCCTACGGTTATAAGAGTGGGCAGGCTGCCAAGTGCCCAGATTTTGATCACGTGACTGCAGGGGCACTGCAACGGCCATAACTTTGGGGACTGGGCATAAGTACCATTCATTCAGCACTGCCACAACATTGAACGGTCACTGAATGAATGGTTGTTAAGTGAGGACTACCTGTAAAGCAAATTCACCAAATTACGTAGGCTGAACCATTTTAGAATGCAACTGAGAAAATCTGTAAGTTTGAACAGTCCCAGATGGTAAAACCTCACATAAAGTTAAGAGCTCTTGTCATCTTGTTCCTGACACATTATGCTATATGCAGAAAACAAAGGGAGAACATTCAGTAAATGTAGTTACTCATCCGTCATTCTGAAACACAATTCCTAGAATATCAGCTATTTCTGCTGAATGAATAGATCAACCCTGAAGCTCTCTGGGTAGGTTTTAACAGACTATTTTGCTGAGTTGCAAAACTAATAAAAAGTTAAGTTGATCTTGGAAAAATGATCAGAGAAAAATATTTGTTAATTGTAAATAGTAACTGAGGCGTAAAAGAACATTTAAAGCTACAGCAATAGTTATATGATCATATTACGTATTTAAACTTGTTGCAAAATGCTTAATAAGTATATGTGCCTGCAAAACACACAAATCTACTTCTGTTTTATATACTTAAGAGTTTTGAATGTATTATATTTTTCACACACACACACACACACACACACACAGAAATCTTCAATGAGGAACTGAGATATATTTGTTCAAAATGTATATTTTTACTTACTTGCCAGCTAGGCCACCTCCTGGTGGCAAGTTTGGGATATTCTCTGCAGACAAAATGCGCATAACATGAGCAAGGTCAGGCATTCCTTCTTCACCCGACTTCTCCATAATTTCTAGTTAAAAGAGAGTTCTTAAATTATTAAAACTAAAAGCATATCCAGAAAATCCCACATTTGATAATGTAAATATCCTGCATAAACGCAATTCAGAACAGACATACCAAAGGTATATGTTCACAGCATTTCAAAATATGTATAGATTTGTCTTAGTTAAAAAAAAAAAAAAAGCAAAAACAACAGATAGCTTTTAAATGTCAGCATTGGTCTCGTTAATGTTGATTTTGGACCAAACTATAGAGGTTATGACTGCAATACATTATCTCTAAAGTGAGACAGTATTTGTATTTGCTTTACTTCTAGGTACCAACTCCTGGCACATTTAATCAAGTCATGCATTTATCCTAGAAAAACTCAAAATGAAAAAGAATAACATGACTGCAAGACTTCTGCTAATATAAGGAAGGGTTATGTCCCAGAAAACATAGATATTATGATTAAAACAGGGAAAAACAAAGGATAAATATAAATATTAGAGTCTGATAGCACCTTTTCCAACAAATTAATTTTATTAAAAGACATAAGCTTTCATGAGCTGCAACTCACAAAAGTTTAAGCCTTTGAATAAAACTGGTTAGTTGGAAAAGTTGCTACCAGACTGTTTTTCACCACCATAGACAAACCCAGCTATCCTCTTTCAACATAAATATTACTATTTCATGGTTTATACTAGGGAGAAAAAAATGAAAGTCCACATAATCCTCCAAGAATTAAAAAGGCCTGTTTCCACAATCTGAAGTATCTCAAATGAATAAATATCAGGATTTTGTCAGATCTTATGCTTCACCAACATTAAATTACAATGAAATGTGTTTGATTACAATGGAATCATGATCTCTTCCACAACTGAAGCAATAAAATATACTCAGTGAAAAATGTTTCGTTTTTAGTGTACCATGGAGCTTTTCTTTTTGAAAAATAAATTACAGAAGTCAGATACCAGTTTTAATTATTTTGATTTAACTTAGTTGTATTATTTAGTATCCAAACAGAAAACTATTATTGGACTTACTGAATACTCATACACAATTACTCAGGAATAAATCCTACTGTTCAGCAGGGCTTACTTCTTCTCAACTATTCAGGATTAAAGTTACTGCTCCAAACAATTTATGATCCCAAATAGAAATTATGTGGAAGTATTGTTTTCAAATATGCAATCTTTAAATTTTTGAGTTTCAGTTTTTGCTTCTATTGGTAGCTTGTAAGAGATGCCTTATCCTAAATCTTCAGGGCTAGATATTTTTTTGCAAATGCTACCATGCCTGGATTTTTGATCTACCAATTTTCATTTTTCTAGAATGAAGTGCAGCTTACACAAAAATGCTGCCCCACAATTTACAATCCTTTAGATCAGGGTTTCTCAACCTTAGCAACTTTAAGATACGTGGACCTCAACTCCCAGAATTCCCCAGCTGCTGGCTGGGGGATTCTGGGAGTTGAAGTCCACGTATCTTAAAGTTGCTAAGGTTGAGAAACATTGCTTTCGACAATGGATTTTACTTTCTTCTCCCTTTCCCCTTCAAACATTCTTCAGCATTTCTTATTCATTTCCTATACAACTCACTGATTCTTTTTTCGTTCTTTTTGCATTTAGTTTTATGTGACCCAGCTCTGCCATTAAGGAGTGGAATCAGGCAGCAGTTTCCACTGACAGAATGAGACCAACAGATCTCCCTCTCCATCTACAATCCTGAACACATTTTCAGGGTATGTATTCAGGAGGGCTCTCCTCCAAGACAGTTTAGAGACTGAAGGGCAAGGACAAAGTCAAGTTGTATTAACAGAAATATACTTGCACAATTCCCCTCTATATCTCCATAACCCCTACCTTCCCAAATAGATTTTTTTTCCTACCATATTGAGCACTATTAGCCTTGCACAAACTAATATAAGCTAATCTTATTCTTGACTCTGTTAGATGGCCAGTGGCTGAAAGAATATTCAGTGGAAAAAGAAAATGGTTTCTAAGTTTTCAGGGGTTTTTTTTCTTCCTGTCTATATGCTTTGAAGATCTTTTCCAATGCATGTCATACCAAAAGGCTTCTACAGTTACTCTAAATGTAAAATGACATCCCATCACCAATCCATCTCAACTGTATGAACCTTAAAAAGCCTCACACTGGAAAGAAAGATGACTGTCCAGGAGAAACTACTTTATCAAATAGTAACTTTGAAGGCAAAAGTTCATATTACTTGTTCTTCTCATCCTGTCATTCTCTTGGGGCTCATCCTCCAATTTAAAAATCAGGTAAACAAAGAACACTGCTTTATAGCATGAAAAGAATATATAAAATTTAAATTAAAGTGGATCAGACAGAGAAACTTCCACAACGATGAGAAATGTATTCAATATTTTGCTTGTTCTTGAAAAGAAGTGTTTAGCTTCAGTGTAAAATAAAGGGATCTTTTCTTTGTTCTTTCATTTGGTTAAGTGATTATCTAATTGTACAAAAACTGATTAAATATGTTCTGATGTTCAGAAGTTGACTTTGCAAACTTACTAATAGAAATACATTTTCTAATACATTATTTTGCTCCACAAAAAAGGTTTAGGTAACTACTCCACAATTATTTTGTTTCTAATGCTTCACAACTGAAATAAAATGGCAAGGTGCTATTTTATTTTATCAAATTTCAAGCTGCATAATTAAGGAAACCACAGACTTTGTCAAAGGGCAGAGTTTGGATATTTATTAGAATCAGGAGAAATGTGGAAATGAAAGAAAAGAGAAAGGGAAAATAAGACTTGTGTTCTTCTGTATTCTCTTCAGTTTTCTTTATATTCTTCTATTCTTGAAATAAAATTCCTTCAACATTCTAACTCTCATTTCTTGTCAAGTATAAGTCACTTAAAGTTGTTACAGTTCATCCAACGTACAGGACATTGAATGACTTGGGCAATTCCTGTGGGGAAAAAAATCAAAAGCAGCACACATAGTTTCGAAAAAAGATGGGTAACTTATTTTGTTGAATACCTTGGTTTAACTTTATTCATGACATTGCATAAGATAATACAAATTTGGCCCCTCATTAATTACTGCATATGATTCTGTGTATATTTCAAACACCCTATCTCTTAAAACTGCTAGGGTTCATTCCAAGGTAAAAAAATTCCAAGGCTAAAATGATAATTATTGAAACATTTAAACAGTCTTTTCAAATTAACATTACAGGCCTTGTTTTAAGTTCCTGAGATAAGAACTTATGATTCTAACAGCAGTGCAACAATGTGAAATCTTTAAAAAGTTTATTGCTCTGAGCATGAGCAGAATAGATCCGTCCAAACTGGCACTGAAGGGTCACGAAGGTGGTTTTTCCAGGAAAGTTCACTGGTATAGTACAGAAATGCATTGCTTATAGCTCCCCAAATCCCTAAGAGTCCCCAGAATTCCTCTAAAGTTGTTGCCAAACTGGAATGTTTAATGTGACAGAAAGGTATTTATTAAATACATCAGCAGTAATCTTATTAACTGAAGTTAATAAAATTTAAATTAAAGTTAGCTACTATCATGGCCATAACCCCATTTTGGAGAGCAATCTTTGATATGTCACTCAAAGACCATCTGGCAGTTGAACAGATGATCATGCATCTCTGATGTAGCACACAAAGCATTCTGTAAAATGACCTTTGTAACAAGTTCACTAGTAACACTCCTATTGCTCCAAACCTGCCTATTCTGGAGAAAGCAAACACTAGGCGTATGCCTGGCTAATGAACTCCAAAATTAAGTTGTTACTTAGTACTCAGGAGAGTGTACTTGTGAGCTATGCTCTACAGTATGGCCTTTTGCATGGATTTTAAAAAACTACAGGCTACAAAAATCCCAGGTGCCAATAGCAGAACAGAACAAGAGTTTAACCTTGGCAATATCCTTCAAATGATAAATCCTGGTCTTACAATATAAGCTTTTATTAAATAATTAATATCAGACACAATAGTTTCCCACTGCCACCAAGCTTAAAAAAAAAACAGCTTTCAAGCTTGCTATATAAAATGTATACTTCTTTATTATAAAGAATTTAATGCATAGGGCTTTCATGCCAATAATCTTGCGCATGTTACTAAGGCTTCAAGTTCTTAGTACTATACGCAAGATACAGAAAATGAATGACTACAGAAAGTGAACTCTCACTCAGTTCTGTTTATCTTCTTTTTAACTAAGCTTATGAACAAACCTGATGTCTAAGCTGGGTAGTAAAACCAGGTCTGCTGTCACATTTAACTACTTAATGTACCATGTCACATAAATCAAACTTACAGTTATGTCATAATAACCGTGACTTCAGTATACCTGCTAAGTAAAGAATTTATAGTGAAAACAGACAGCGGATGTATGTGGCATGTATTAGGCAGGTTATTGTGGAGTCGCCTTCATTCCTTCCAAAGTTAAGAGCACCTGAAAACACATAGGTTTTGTATGGAAATCTATAGCCATAGTAAAGTAAATGTATTTTCTATGTAAATAGTTTTCCAATGCAAAAACTGATCTTAACAACAGATAATTTATTTAGATGCTCTATATGCAAGTAATATTACAGAAAGTGACCCACCTGGCAGAGATGGAAAAGTGTACATGAATAAAGAAACCATTTCAGCAAATGGATTTTTTTTATTTATTTATATTTCTCTTATTTAATTAATGTGTATGGCCACTCAACTTGCAGTCACAACTCTGAATGGCTAACACTGGATTAAAAACAAATAAATACTATAAATGTTAACAAAAGAAAAAAGAAAAACACATCAATGGCCAACCATAATAACTCTGTTAACCCTTACTGAACTGGCTCATCTAAAGCCATAACTCAGTGCCTGAGGGAAGATCCAAGTTTTCAATGCCTTATGGAAGACCAGCTGGATCAGGGCCATCCAAATCTTGGGGGGGGGGGGGTTGTTCCACAGGGCAGCACTGCAAAAGAGAAGATTTGCCTCCTGGGTCCCATCAGATGGCACTGCTTTATATAAGGGACATGGAGCATGCCCATACTGTCAAGGAGCCACCCCTTCCCTGAAGTATGCATTCACACTGCCAGGATCCAACCATATGTCACCCCTGGGAGGGCCTTGGACAACCAGGAGGAACAAGGATCTACATACAGGTAGCTATACTGATAATCCCAAGAATCCTGTCCATTTCCTCAGAACCAACATGCTCAAGCTCTTCCTAGATAACTATGCCAGACCACATATCAGTCATCTTCAAAGAATCTGCACAACGAGATTCAACTCAGAGGACACAGTGACCCTGCAGATGTTACTCCAATCCCACCCTAGCCAGGAGAGACCAGGTCACTAAGGCCTCAATCAAACCATGCACCAGAGCCTCAGAAACCACCCCAAGTTCCCTCTGAAACCCAGCACTCAGCAGGCAAGGGGCCAATCTGATTTGGGGGCAAAATGTTTCATAGCAAAGGCACCACAACAGATAAAGGTTGCCTCTGGGCTCCCACCCTCTTAACTTCAATTGGAGTGGGAATTTAAAGTTACCTCTTTCTAGTAGATCAAACAGAAATGTGTTGGTTCTACTTGGAGGGCTTTACAGGTAAGCACTACTGGACATAGAAACCTGCTGGCAGCCAATGAAATGCCTATAAGACTGTAGTTATTCTGCTGTAATAACTCTCGCCTACTCACAAATAGGCAGTTGTATTCTGTACCAATGGTAGTTCCCAAGTGGTTTTCAAAAGCAGATACAAGCTGAGAGCAGAGTCTATCCTAAAAGACCTGAGAGAATGAGTCACCATCACTTCCCCCTTCAAAAAGGGTCATCATGATGCAGTAGCTGAAGGTGGGTAATAGCTCCCATCTGCTGATCAAGCATAAGTTGGAGGACCTCCAACTGCTAACCTGCTCCTTAGGTGGAAGTGTGACCCCATCCAAAGCCAATGTAGGAGCCAGAATTTGCAGAAGAATGTCAAGAAACATGCTTATCTGTCTAAGCCTGGTTTAATGAAACCTGAATTGATTTGATGAACGATTTTAAACAATCAGGAATTTAGTCCAACAGATGGGATTTACTCTATTTACTATGTCTTTAATTCACCAAAACCAAGATTGCATACAGCATATTATGGTAGACTGGTATGGCCAGTGGTAGATGGCTGTAGTCCAACACTCCTGCAGGACACTAAGTTAGAGAAGGTTTAATTTAAGACTCAAATACCCATACTATAGGTAGAGGACCAAAGAGAGAGCTCTCTAGCCATTAGTCTACTTGCCCATGTAGGAAAAGATATTACATTGGGAGTTAGAGCCAAGTGAGATGAAGGTACACAAAAAAGGCAGAACTGAGAAGGTAACAAGAATCCACTTACACAAAAATAAATGAGATAGCATAAGACAGAGAAACAGGAGGGAATAGGTTATGCCTAAGAAAAGCTTTGCAATGGGCATGAAATAAAGCAAGTGAAATGCAGTATGGAATAAAAACAAAGAGCTGCAAAATAACACCAGAGTCTATTGAGAGAGGCAGTCTAGAAATGCCATAAAATAAATCAAACACCAAATTGTGATTGAGTTCTACAGGAATCTGCCCTCTCTTGTACCAATCTCTGCTGGGTATGACCACTTTGTTATAACAATTTTTTTGCTATGTTCTTACACCAATAGTACAAAGAAGTTTCTATAAGTGTAACAGACTATGTTTCTGTTCCCATCCCTGACATTTATACACTGAATACAAGGATCTGTTCAGAAGAAGCTATGATCCAAAAACTCCTGCCTTCCTCTATATTAAGTTTACCAAACTTGTTGCCAAAGAACCACATGCAGCCCTCCAAATAAGCCTGAACTTTCCCAAGGGTGGGGCTCATAGAGGCCTATTCTGCATGCCACCTCCATTCTTGTGCTAATATTCTCCCCATCCTCATCAGAATGCTTAAACTATTTCATGAACTGTGGGATACCTCAGAAGATTTATGCCACTGCAATTAAGTAGAGGAAGCAGCAGTGGGTTATTGGTAGAAATGGTTGGGGTATAACCAGCAACAGTGAGGGAATATATTCTCAGACTAGAGTATTATCTCAAGTTGGCAATAAAAGTAACCCCTGGTGAAACACAGCTGCAAGACACCTTAAGCATAAGTCCAGGATTACCTGGACCCTTTTCAGTCAGGATTTAGGCCTGGTATGGGACCGAGACAGCATTGATTGCACTATTGGATGATGTCTGGCAAGAGCAGGATGGGGATTGTGCGTCGGTCCTTGCCCTTCTTGACCTCTCAAGCAGCTTTCAATACCATTGATCATGGTATCCTTCTGGACCGGCTTTGGGGTTAGGGGTGGGTGGCACAGTGTTGTCCTGGTTCTCCTCCCTCCTCCAGGGCTGGTTCCAGTCAGTGTTGGTAGGAAAGGAGAGGTCCAGCCCACAGCCTGTTATGTGGGGTGCTGCAGGATTCAGTGTTCTCTCTCCTCTTCTGTTTAAAATCTACATGCAGCCACTGGATGAAGTCATCCATCAGCTTAGGGTGAGTTAACATTAGTATGCTGATAATACTCAGATATATAGGTCCACCCAAGGCTGTCCGAGTGTTGCCGTGGAGGTCCCGTCTTGGTGTCTGGAGGCTGTGGGGGTCTGGATGGGGAACAACAGGTTTTGGCACACCCCTAGTTAAGGCTGATTGGCTTTGGGTTTTAGGACTCTCTAGTTCTGGGGATGCTTCCTCTCTTGTTCTGGATGGAGTTTCACTACACCAGACAGATCCTGTGTGTAATTTGGGGGTCTTTGAGCAGGTGGCAGCCTTGGCCAGGGGGGCCTTTGCAGAGTTTCATGCTGTGCGCCAGTTTTGTCCAATCTTGGACCAGGGGTCTTGCTCATGGTCACTCATGCCTTACTCACCTCCTGCTTGGATTATCACAATGCGCTCTACATGAGGCTACCCTTGAAGAGTATTCAAAAGCTTCAGCTGGTGCAAAATAAAGCAGCACAGGCAGTTATGGGTGCCAGACACTTGGAACATATGATATCTCTGCTCTGTGAGCTACATTGGCTACTGGTATGCTTCCAGGTGTAATTCAAGATACTGGTGGTTACCTTTAAAGCCTTTCATGGCTTGGGGCCAGGCTATCTATGGGACTGTCCTGTGAGATCTGGCAGGAGAGGCATGCTCCAGGTCCTGTCACAAGACAGTGCCATCTGGTAGGACCCAAAAAGAGAGCATTTTCTACCATGGTGCCTGCCCCCTGGAACATCATTCCCCAGAGATTAGACTTGCCCCGACCTTGCTCACCTTTCACAAGGTACTGAAAATTTGGCTTTGCCATCAAGCCTAGGGCCCTGACAGTATGTGTGAGCCTGTTTCTTGGTCTTGGTTGTGTTAAAGTAACATAGCAACCAAGAAACTCAATTATATTGTTTTTGTTGTTTTTAAACTTGTTTTTTACTGTTTTTATTTTAACTGTTAGCTGCCCAAAGTCAAACATATGAGACGGGAGGCTATATACAATTATTAAAAACATAAAATAAGCATTTGTGTTTGAGGGATGGCTCTTGCTTCCTTTCTCATCATGGAGACACAAGTAGAAGGCTAGGCAGCCTGGAATAACCTTGCAGCCTGGACCAAAAATTCTGCTCTCCTTCCTTCCTGCATTCACTGTTCTTCCTTCACCCCAAAAGCCACACTACTATGTGCCACTGCCAAGCCAACCTCCTGGTGTCCAGGAAGCACATGAAAGGGGAGCAGGGAGAAATCAGGCATAGGACACTACTCACAGGATCTCTTCCAGCCACTGTCTGAAATTCCATCCATTCTTTTTTGCATCCTAGATATGCCAACTGTTGATTTTACTTATGTACAAGGACTGAATCACAGACCAGTTCACCTCCCTTCTAGTAAGTACAGCAAGTATGGTAAACTTCTAAGTTTAATGGATGAGTTTGCAAAATATACTGAACCTCATTTGCCCTAAGAGAGGAGACTGATTACTTCATGATAAGAAACAAGCAGGGTCTTCAACTTGCTAATTTTGTATTTTATTTTCAATGTTTTTTTCAATGTTGCTTTTCTAACAGATATAACTGATCACCTGAATGCAATGAACTTAAAACTTCAGAGAAAAAAAAAAATGCCACAACGAAGATATATGACAGTGTTAAATCATTCAGTGAATGCTGAGTGCTGGCAATTTGCTTCATTTCCCAACTGTGAATTTCTCAAATAAAGATGAACCCAAATCTATGGAAGAGTTTACAAATATCATTTCTAATTTATAGAAACAATTTCATATATGGTATGATTATTTTAAAGCCCTTGAATCTCAATTTCAAATTTTTTTCTACATCATTTTCTATGGAAACTGATAATGTTGCAGAGGAAATAAAGATGGAGTGCGTGCAGCTTCAGTGTGATACAATTTTGAAGCTGAAACATGCAAAGTTGGAATTTCACATTTCTACAAGTTTCTTTCCGAGAATGCTTCCCGATTTGGAAGCATAGTACTAGCTTTAGTTTTGTACCACCAAAAAATTCGTATTACAAGTTAAAAAAATCTCAACTGCTATACCTGTAATCTTATGTTCTAGACAATATGCTAAGGACTACAGATGGATATGTATATTTGTAGTTTTAAGGCACAATGGTCACTTTCAGCCATTGGGCGAGAAACATCTTGGATACTGCTGAATTATACTTCTGACTACTCTGGCTGGGATGGCTAGCTAACACTTTCATCCACAGTTTAGCAAAGCACTATGTTCCAAGCACCCCTTGCTTTTGTCAATTTATAATTAAGTCTTATAATAAGGTTGAAAAATAAGCCAATCACATTATTACGAGTAAAGTGACACCTGGGTTAACTTCTGCCAAAAAATTATGTCTATAGATAAAGTGGCTGAATACATAGAACATTTAATAAAAATAATTTAGCAAAATGGGATATTTGTCATATGAGAATGAGTGCATAAATAAATAAATTTCTAACTTGGTGGAGAATAGCTTCCTACATGCACATCTTGAGAGATGCATTTGCTCATGTCTGAAGCAATGATTTAACTAAAGAAATGGCTGCTTTGGGAAGAAGTCTCATAAAGAATATTTGAACAAGAGAAGTTTTGATATATTGGCAGAAAGGAACCTTGAGACCATGAGCTAAAAAATATATGCTCTGAGAAAGTACAACTGAATTTTAGATTGAGCTTCCATATGATACAAGGTTTCTAGTTAAATTATTTTTTTCACTGCATTTGTACTGCTAATTTAATCAAGAATGTCTCTAGAAATTAGAAAATGACACAAAATATATATTTTAATAGGTGAATATGTACCAAAAAAAGGTTGAGCAATTGTCCAATATTGTTTGGACAATCTACTGGTTTCCAATTCCAGCCTCTCTCTATATATATAAACATGAAACTGTAGTTCTATTAATAGTCTGATTTATTAATATTTTTGCCTTCAACATTTTCTTCAAGAACATGTTTCAGAGACAAATGTAACAGCAAATAACACATATTCCTTAGTTTAAATTGTCTATATACTAGTATCTTCCAGTTAACTGAATATCATGTTATTTGCTTAATTATTAAGCAATAATTTGCTTAATTATTAAGTAAATAATATCATGAAGAGTTTTTCATAACTCCGTAACATTATTCATTCTGCTCCTCTCATAAGAAAGAAATGCTTTGTGCCATACTACTGAAAATAATACATGAAAATAACATGTGTTATTTTCTTCTCAATGAGATTTGGGAAATAAGCTTCACAAGCTAATAAAACAGAGTTTACAATAGACCATTAACTCAGACAGTGCCAAGGACAGTGCAAAGGGAACACTGAAGCATTAGAAGATTTAAAGAAAACACTTAAATAGTAGACCAAATCTTCGAACTTATTTTTTTAAATACAATTTAATAACTGGTTGAACAGAACAAAAACACAGTTTGACTCCTTAAACATGTTCTATTCTTTCAGCATTTGCCTTAGAGTATAAAAAAAGGGTTGTTACTTGATGATATGGGAACTATGTGATTAAGAATCACCCTACTATCAGCTCTGAAAAGTGCAGCATTAAAATATGCCTTATAAACCAGACTATAACTAAAACATATTCAGTCATTAATACTTTTCATCTTCTCTAAACCAAAACCTACATAATAATGACACACCAAACAGTTCACCAGACAGTATGTAATAACTAGCTTGGTATTTGAAAACCTCATTTGATATTCCCTATCTAGACAACAAATACAGGAGATGGAGAATATGGCAGATGTTTTCAATAATGGGCATCCTTATTAGGTTATCCCAATCATCTTATACATTTCAGCAGTATTTTGTGTGTGTTTGTGAAAACAACAAAAATTGGTTACTTTTAAGATTACAACTGTTCTTTTTACTCTTTGTATTATTCTGTTTATATTCTAAGCAACTGCTATTCTATCAGTAGTTTTGTTACTTTAATGTTATTTTAATATAGTTTCATTTTCATTCTGAACAAATTGCAAAGGTCTACCTGAACTAAAAGGCTCATATCAGCAGGCACATATCAGTTGAAGATAATACACTGCCAGCACATCAACTTACCATTCTACCTGCCACCAGCACATATATTAGCCATTCTTTTTTAGAGGACAGCCTATAACATTTCAAAATACAGCATGCAAAGAGCATGACTACTGATACTATCAAGCAGAATGTGGCACTGGATAGGATTATGAGACTCCTAGGTAAAATCCCTTTTGCAAAGTCTGTTCAGAGGTTCACCTTGGGCAAACCTTTATGGATACATCCTACTGTCACAATAGTTACAGGCCAACATTATAAACAAAATCTAAAGCACATCAAGTTTTTCTTAAATTAAACAATTAAGTTTCAGAAGTGAACAATTGGACCAGGAATGACTGATTGCTCCAAGTTTCTATGTACATTCTGTTAATTCAAATGTTAATTCATTCTGTTGTATGTCAAATATTCAGAATTACTTTTGTTTTTTTCAGTCACGTCACTGCTAGTATTATATTATCCAGCTCAAACTTTAAGAGGTTCAACTGTATATGCCATCAAAAACATTTTAGCCAGCTTACTGGTAATATTATTCTTACCTGTGCTGAAACATAGGGTAGGAAGAGACACAGACATTTTTAGAGATGGATTTTTAGAGATGAGTGCCAACTACCATCTTAGTATTTATACTAGGCCCTGAGTTCATCCTGTTACATTATGACTAAGAGCCAACTTTCTTATACTCACTAAATGCTGAATTAGGAACCAGAACACCATGCATTCTAGTTCTCCCTTAGGCACAGAAACTGGCTGGGCCACTCATTGTACACCATAAAGACAGGGGAGGGGAGGGGAGGGGAGGGGAGGGGAGGGGAGAATCTAAGGATATTCCTATTATCACAGAATTTTTTAAGCAGGAAGGAATGAGCAGCTTGGGATCTATCTAGTTGGTAAACTAGAAATCCCAACTTCCCTCATCACTGGATGGGAATTGTAATTCAGCAACAGTAAAAAAAGTATGCATTCCCAGGATGCTGAGAAAAAATGGCTGGTCTTTATATGAAAAATAAACAGCACTGAGCTAGAATTAATATGAAAAAGTCTCAGCAGGTTGTAGCCCCTGACCAACTTTGCCTGGGAATGGAAGCTAAGCAGTGTCAGGTCTGCTAATTGGTTCTAGGAGACCAATAGGAAATACCAATGCTGCAAGCTAGACTGAGAAGTCAGAAATATTCCAGAAGGCAACTATTTATTTACTAGATTTATAATAGCTACCCACCTTATGCATCATAATCCTGAGTGGCTTACAAACATGGGGTCACGAAGAGTCGGACATGACTTAACGACTGAACAACAACAACTAATATAAAACACACCTAGTGCCCCACCAAAACAACAGGCCACTCACAAACAACTTTCCTTGGGCTCCAGCGACACACTCCCCCAACACTTGTGGAAAAGCCAGGTCTTTAGGTCTTTTTAGAAGGCTGGGAGGGTTGGGCCTTGCTTGATCTCAGGGGAAACGGTTTCCAAGGGCAGGGCCTGCTACTGAGAAGGCATACTATCTAGGTCCTGCTAGATGGCAACATTTAAGGACCTGGAGCACAGCCACCCTGTTGGACCTGATAGAGCAGGCAGTTACCCTCAGGGAAAGGCAGCCCTGCCAATAACTTGGTCTCATGTCATTCAGGGATTTAAAGATGATAATCAGCACCCTGAATGGCACCCAGAATAGAACTGAAAGCCAGTGCAGCTCAGGCAGCAGCAGTGTAACATGGGCAAACCACAGGGCACCCAGAACTGCATGCACCGCTGCATTCTGAACCATTTGTCTTCAAGGGCAACCCCATGTGGAGTGCATTGCAGTAATCTAACCAGGAAGTGACTAGGGTGTGAGTGACTATGAGCAAGGCCTCCCAGTTCAGGAATAGGGCAATTGGCCTGCAAGATGAAACTGAGAAAATGAACACGGCTGCCACTTGTTCCTCAACCAGGAGCCACAAGTTCAGGAGCATCCCCAAACTGTGCACCAGTTCTGTCCATGGGAGTGCAACCCTGGCAAGAGTCAACAATGATTCCTCAGCATATATGAGGAACCAAAAATCCATAGCCATTCTGTCATGCTAGTGTTGAGTTGAAGCCAGTTCCTCTGCATCCAAACCCTTACAGCCTCCAGGCACTGGGCCAACTCTGGGACAGTGCTGCTTGGCCGGCCAGGGGTAGTAGGAGGTATAACTTGGTATCAGCAGCATACTGATGATACCACACCCCATGATGTCGGATAACATCTCCCAGCAGCATCATGTAGATGTTGAAGAGGGGGGACAAAGCACCCCCCAACACGGGCCTAAGGCTTGACCTCTCTCCCCCCCCCCAATACTGACTTGAACCTGCCACAGAGGAAGGAGAATCACTGCAAAACAGCTCCCCCCTAAACCCCCAGAGTTGGTCCAGAAAGATACCAAGGTCAATGGTATTGAATGCTGCTGAGAGATCCAGGAGGGCCAGGATGGATGCACCACCACCATCCCAAGCCCTCCAGAGGTCACCCACAAGCATGACCAATGCTGTCTCAATGCTGTAATATGGCCTGAACCCTGACTGAAAAGTGTTCAGATAATTCACTTCATCCAGGGCCCTCTGAAGCTGAGCACTTACTACTCTCAACAACCTTCCCTAAAAGGGGAGGTTGGAAATTGGGCGAAAGTTGTCTAACACAGTTGGGTCCAAGGAAGACCTCTTAAGTAGGGGTATAACTGCCTCCTTCAAGGAAGATGGCACCACCCCTTCTCACTATGAGGCATTCATCACCACATGAACCCAACTGCATGCCATCTCTTAGGACTTAACTAACCAGGAGGGGCATGGGTCCAGCACACAGGTAGCAGAACTCACAGCCTTGAGGACCGTATCCACTTCCTCAGGAGTAACCAGATCAAACTCTTCCTAGATAGTGGAGCTCAGACATGCCAAAGTCACTTCCATAGGCCCTCCCAGCCAGTGCCCAACTCCAAGAGAAGTTGAGCAACTTCATCTGACAGATGCCAAGAATATTCTTCACAGCAGCTGAACAAGGGCTCCCCCAGTCCCTCCTTACCCAGAAGGGATCTGGTCACCCTAAACAGGGTCACCAGTCAGTTATCTGCAGACACAATAAAAGCAGAGAAGTAAACTCCCTTCGCCGCTCTTATTGCCACAAGGTAAGTCCCAATAAAGGCTCTCACCTGTGTTTAGTCGGCCTTGCTCTTCATCTTTTGCCAGCAATGCTCTAGGTGCCTCTTGTGTTGTTTCATCTCCCACAACTCTTTGGTAAGTCAAGGAGCTCTCCAGGATCCACAAGCACAGTCCACAAGGGGCAATCCAATCCAAGGCCCTCGTCATATGCTCATTCCATGCTTGGACCACAGTTGACCAAACTGTGCTCCAGAGCTTCTGGAAAAACCCCAAGCTCCTTTTGGAACTCAAAAAGTCCATCAGTTGCCTGGGATGGACTGACTAAATAGGCTCTACCTCCCTGCTGTGGGGGGTGGGCATGGAAAATTCCAGAACCAAAAGGCCAACTGCTTCTGTCTGTTGTGAAGAAAACTGCAAAGTTGTGTCCAGGCAGTTACTAGGATTAACAAGCATTTTTATTAACCCCAAAAATCCCCCCAAAACAACTGACATTTCCTATTTTGACTTCAGATTTAGTATACACACAGTATTTCTACAATTTAACACATTCTGCAACTGAATACAACTTCACATTATAGGTTTGTTATTAGGTTTTAACAAAACTTTCTTAAATCTGTCAGCTAGCTATTCACATTACCTGTTCTTCAGAAAGGTCTGCTATTATATAAGAAACTATTCCCATCAGCAATGAACTGACAAGCCTAACTTAAATATACATTTACAAATTTTGCAAGAAACTTTGTTCTACTGAACAATCTGCAGGCTCTAAGACAAACAGCTGCATCAGCATCTACTCTAGATTGCTCTGACTCATGTGGTCCAGGTGCACATCCATGGCATTCTGTTTCCCATACAAAAGCTGTGCTCTAGTCCACCTGTATTTCAAGTTGCCCCAATTATTTCTAGGAGGAAAAAAAAACTAATACATAAGTTAACTTCTTACCTTCCACCCGTGATTCCAAGTGCTTATCCAAATCTGCATCTCTTTTCATTGCCTCATCTGAGACCTTGGGAGCATTTGAAAAGCAAACTAGAACAATACTCATATTATCACGACTTCCCTATATTTGGGGAGGAAAAAATATTACATATTTGAGATGAATGCTTGTCCTTTTCACAATTTTAGATCACATACTTATTCAATTAAAATATTTTAAAACTATGTGCAACTGTTTGTCAGATACATTTTTTATTTCCAAATTTAATTACCGTATTTTTCTGTCAATAAGATGCCCCCATGTACAAGACGACCATTCTTCCAACCCAAAATTAAGAAATCAATATTTTAAAGATAGTGCAGAACACATTTTTATTTAGTAATTAGTTAACATTGACCTGATACACTCGGTGGGAGGAGGTCCAAACCGTCTCTCTGCAGCTCTGTTTCCATGCTCTTTTGCATAACTGATTACATTCAAGCACGAGTGAAACTGCCGATAGCTTCTCTCTGCAAACAGCCTTCTCTAATTGGTTTGTTCAGCATCAGCTGACGTCAGTTACATAAGGCTCGTGATTGGAGGAAGTCTGTTTGGGAGACAAGCTATTTCACTCGTGATTGGAGGCTAGCAATAGGAGGAAGCCTGCCTGCAGAGACAAAGTATGGGCAGTTTTGCCACCATGCGGTTCTCTCCTCGGCTGACTTCCTTGAATAAGACGCCCTTCAATTTTTAGGGTAAGGATTTTAGAAAAAAGTATCGTCTTATAGTCGGAAAAATACGGTATTTAGGTGAAATCCCGTTAAACTGTTCTATTGTCTAAGCAGTTTCTAACAGAAAAACAAAGATGAACTATTTCCATTTCCTCTCTGCATGACTTCAAAATCTTCTCTGGAAGACAGGGGACTTTAGGGAGTTGGGCCTGCAGGGCTGAATAAAAGTCCAACTGACTAAGTGGACCTGCTCACCCAACTTTGAATTTTCCCTTAAATAAAGTAGCACTTAGAAGGGTTATCCCACATGACATACATGAATTCAAAACACCTCATACAATGTATCATTTTGCAGCAATGTTCAACTATTCAGATCCAAAGTATTGCATCAGTAGGGATGTGGGCATGTTTGCAGCAAGCATGCACAAGAAGGACCATTTCCACTTTGGATCTGAACAGCTGCACCTCTTGCTCCTTGATTTCCTCTTTTAGTTTATGTAACTATAATTAAACAAAATATTATTCTTATCAACTGTGGACAAGATGGATACATATGAGCTAGAGGATATTGTAGTCTCATGGATGTACAACTGATTGCACAACCATATTCAATGAATGCTCATAAATGGTTCTACTTGATCCTTAAGGGAAGTTCAAGTGGAGGTCGCACAGGGCACCATTCTCAGCCCAGTGTTATTCTTTATAAATGATCTAGAGGAGAGAATGAAAGGAATGCTTAACAAATTTGCAGATGATTCAAAGTAAGGGGACTGGCTAATACTTCAGAATATAAAATCATAATTCAATAAATACTTAGCAAGATTGAATAAAGTTCAGCAGTGAGAACTGGAAGGGTCTACACCTGGGTAGGAAGTAGCAGATACAAAGATACAGGACTGCAGAGATCTGACCTGGTAGCAGTTCATATGGAAAGGATCTTGGAGAACTAGCCAACCACCAGCTGAATATCAGCAAGCAGTAAGATGCAACAGGTAGAAGGCTGGTGTAGTCTAGGACTGCATTAACAAAAGTACTGTGTATAGATGTCAGGTGCTAAAAGAGTTTCCCTCTCCTCTGCACTGGTTTGATTACGGTTGGGAATACTGTGTCCAGTTTGTTAATTTATATTTATTTATAATTTCAATTTCTAAGGCCATACTCTCATCAGTAATTCTGAGCAGCTTATAGTGGTTTAAGAGCAGTTAATAACAACAATACAGTTTAAGAATGAGTTCCATTCCCAAGGTCTGTCCTTAAGACGAATTTCTATGTAAGCTGGAACAGTATTATCGTATCATACTGTATAAGTAGTATTGTGTAATTAACTCGAACCATTGTGTATTTAACCCAAATCATTGTGTATTTAACTCAAATTTTGCTACAATAGGTTCTGTTTTTAACCTGTTTTAACCTGTTTCATCCTTAAACCGGGCATTCTTAACCCGGGGACCACCTGGAAAAAAAACAGCTGCACTGGGGTGGTAGATACATTCTCAATTACTAAATTACATCATAAATAGCAGGTACATACATTATCCTAGCTCAGTCCTTGGGAAGAACAGGGTCAAGACCATATGGAATTTGGGGGTGAATGCTGTTCCAAAGAATAGGTATGGTAAAAGAGAAGGGGTAATACACTTTAAAAGGGACATGGAGAAGCTGGAGTGGGTTCAAAGGATAACTGCTAGGATAAGGGGTCTGGAAACCAAGCCTTACAAAAAATTATTGAGAGAGCTGAGCAGGTTTAGCCTGCAAAAGGAAAAACAGAGGGAAGACATGGTAGTAGTCTACAAATATTTAAAAGGCTGTCACATGCAAGAGGGAGGAGACCTATTCTTGTTGATACCTTGACTGGGGCAAGGACTAGGGATATGCAAAACTCACCGATTTAGGAACAGAACATTCACCTCTAGAACAGCGTGGTCTGAGAGGAAGTTTCACATGTCTGAAGGCAAACTGGAACGTACCAGATTCCTCCAGAATCAGTGAGTTTTGCACATCCTTAACAAGGATCAATAAGTTGAAATTAAGAAAGGATTCTGACTGAATATAAGCCTTTCCTGGAGATAAGAACTGTTAAGCAGAGAACAGTGTGACCTCAATAGTGATAAACTTCCCCTCACTGGAAGCTGAATAGCCACTTATTGGGGTGATTTAGTGGATTTTCTCACTAGCAGGGGGATAGATTAGATTGATTTATAGGAGCCCTTATACATTTTATGTATCAGTAAGTCTAAATTCCATAATATATAAAAGACTGAAATTCTTTTAAACAATTTTAGATACTTGAATATTTCTGAGTTATTAACATTTTGGAAATCAGATTCTGCTTTAAAATAAAACAAATGTAAAACATATGCACTACATTCTATTCAATTTAAGAGTTTTACAAAATTGAAGATTGGATATTATTTGTTTGCAAATAATAAACACTTTGAACATATACTTGTATGAATTTCTGTATCCTTAATTCTGGAAATTTTAAAGCTTTACCCTGAAGGCTATACATGTGCTTTAAATAGTAATGTGACATGTCATTCTTATCAAATGAAAACCCTGGAAAAATCAATGGTAATAAATACTGGTTTGGATGGGGGAGGGGAAGAGCTTAAACACTGAAAAGCAAACCACAAACAATTTCTAAGCATTTTTTCCTGGAAGAGTACTGCCTTTCCTTCATTAAAAAAAAAAATCTAGCTTTTGGGTGTTTTAAATATTCTCCTTCAAAGTAAAGATGAATGTTAAGTTTTAAGAGTAAATAGAAACTAGGTTGTGAAGAATTTAAAAGTGCTATTTAGGTTGTATAAAATACAGTGCCAAGCCCAAACAAATAGCAGGTGAATGCCTAAAAAGACTGCAGTCACATGAAGGCAGACTACCAAATCTACACTATTTTTAGAATTAATTTCTGTTCAGTTTTAGCAATAAAAAGAACATCCAAAGTAACCTTTGGTCTGAAAAGTTTGAAAAAATTACGTACCTTGTGTAAACAAGTATCCACTACCCAATTGCACACTTTTTCCAGATCATCTGATACTTCAAGCCTAGATTTAACAAATTCACAGAGCTCCTCATTGCTCATTACATCCCAGATTCCATCACAAGCCAAGACAATAAATTCATCCTCTTCAGCTCTTACAATTTCATAAACCTCTGGTTCTGGAGAAACAAGTTGTTCTGTAGGACCTTTGCCATCAACACATTTGTAGTCATAGTCCCCCAGAGCACGAGACACTGCTAATGAGCCATTAACACGCTGAATCATGACACTCCCTCCTGCATTCTGGATTCTCTCCTTCTCCCTTGGATTGCAAGGCTTGTGATCCTGTGTTGAAAAACAGACCTGTCCATTCCTATACAGAACAGCACGTGAGTCTCCACAGTTGATAAAATAAATGTGCTCAGGTGAAATCATAACTCCCACTGCTGTTGAGCCACTCCTGTCCATGCCATTTCTGAGGTCTGAAAAATTGCGCATATATTCATCAATTTTCAAAAAGCCAGTTCTGATTCCACTCTTAACATTTTCTACTGAAGGTTCAAGAGCACAGCCGGGCTGTTCTGTTCCCCTGAAGTCTTCATTGTTAGTGATATGTTCTAGTAAGTGGTTTGAGCAGTAATTTGCCACACGAGATCCTGCGTGACCATCATAAACAGCAAAGAAAGACCAGTCCTCCAAACCATGAGGAATTCCTACAACAGCTGTGTGAGCATCTTCCATTTCAACTCTCCAACCTTGCATACTGCTGAGGCCATAACGCAGGCCATTTCCTGCCCCATGAGCATTATGTTTCTCAGTTTTTGGTTTATCCAAAAATGCACCCATGTTTCCTAATTTACAAAGGTATCTGCAAAAGAAAATTTGATCCTGAATAGAATAAGTATCATAATACAGCACAAAAACCATGAAAAGATACCTCACCAGCTATGCAAAGTCTGTCTTCAAAACAGCCAAATTGCGATAAAGAATTATTTTAGTCTGCTTTGGAAATATAACCAAATTATGGAATGCATTCTAACAGGACATGTATTCAGTCCTTACCCATTCCACTTTTAAGAAATAAATGCCTTTCAACCAGGCTTTCATAGTTGGCATAAGTTCTAGCTTTTGAAAATGAATGTTAAATGTCTGTGTTAGGTGACTAGAGTGCCCTATGGACAAAATAAATAAGCCAAAAACCTTGGAATATATAGTATTTATCTTTTTCTTGCTAAATAATAAAAAAGCAATGTACAAATCAGGAATCACAAATCTCATCTTACATTTGCACAACCTGTAAATCTTTAGCCACAGTAATTTCCATATGCACAGTTATTTGTTCTCCTATTTTAAATATGGATTAGCAGACACACATACTTATCTCCCAGCTGTAATAAGGAACAGTTATATAGTCAAATTTTATGCCATCAGATTTTTCTGAACAGGGAGACCGCATTAAAGCATTCAATTAAATGGAGTTATGAACAGAACACAAGCATGCGAATCCATATGTAGGAAGAAAAAACATTAAAATAGTACTCATGGTAATCTGAAACAGTATTTACTAGCCCAACATCTAGATATAAAGTTAAGACAATTTCTTATTTACAGTAAAGCTTTTAAAACGGAGGGGGGAGGGAGAAACATCTTGTAACAACTTAACTATAGGGCTCTTCAAAGCATTTGAAACAGGTGCTTTGGAAATCATGTTAGCATCACAAAGCACCCATATTCAAAGAATGAAAACAGCTGCATCTTTTGCAAGTCTCATGCTGCTGCTTGAAAAGCTGACCCCAATTGCCTCTGCATGTGCAGGTGAAACTCGAAAAATTAGAATATCATGCAAATGTTCATTTATGTCAGTATGGCAACTCAAAAGATGAAACCAATGTATGAGATAGACGCATTACATGTAAAGCGAGATATGTCAAGCCTTACTTTGGTATAATTGTGATGATTATGGTGTACAGCTTATGAAAACCCCAAATTCACAATCTCAGAAAATTAGAATAGTGTGAACAGGTTCAATATTCTAGGCTCAAAGTGTCCCCCTCTAATCAGCTAATGAATCCATAACACCTGCAAAGGGTTCCTGAGCCTTTCAATGGTCTCTCAGGCTGCTTCAGCAGGAATCACAAGCATGGGAAAGACTGCTGACCTGACAGTTGTGCAGAAAACCATCACTGACACCCTCCATAAGGAGGGAAAGCCCCAAAAGGTAATTGCAAAAGAAATTGGATGTTCCCAAAGTGCTGAATCAAAGCACATCAATAGAAGGTTATGTGGAAGGGAAAAGTGTGGTAGAAAAAGGTGCACAAGCAGCAGGGATGACCGCAGCCTGGAGAGGATTGTCAGGAAAAGGCCATTCAAAAGTGTTGGGGACTTTCACAAAGAGTGGACTGAGGCTGGAGTTAGTGCATCAAGAGCCACCACACACAGACGGATCCTGGACATGGGCTTCAAATGTCGTATTCCTCTTGTCAAGACGCTCCTGAACAACAAACAACGTCAGAAGCGTCTTACCTGGGCTACAGAAAAAAAGAACTGGTCTGTTGCCCAGTGGTCCAAAGTCCTCTTTTCTGATGAGAGCAACTTTTGCATCTCATTTGGGAACCAAGGACCCAGAGTCTGGAGGAAGAATGGAGGCACACAATGCACGATGCTTGAAGTCCAGTGTGAAGTTTCCACAGTCTGTGTTGATTTGGGCAGCCATGTCATCTGCTGGTGTTGGTCCACTGTGCTTCATTAAGTCCAGGGTCAACGCAGCCGTCTACCAGGAGATTTTGGAGCACTTCATGCTTCCTTCCGCAGACGAGCTTTATGGGGATGCTGACTTCATTTTCCAGCAGGACTTGGCACCTGCCCACACTGCCAAAAGTACCAAAACCTGGTTCAATGACCATGGGATTACTGTGCTTGATTGGCCAGCAAACTCGCCTGACCTGAACCCCATAGAGAATCTATGGGGCATTGCCAAGAGAAAGATGAGGGACATGAGACCGAACAATGCAGCGGAGCTGAAGGCCGCTATTGAAGCATCCTGGTCTTCCGTAACACCTCAGCAGTGCCACAGGCTGATAGCATCCATGCCACGCCGCATTGCGGCAGTCATTGCTGCAAAAGGGGCCCAAACCAAGTACTGAGTACATATCCATGCTTATACTTTGCAGAGGTCCGATATTGTTCTATTTCCAATCCTTGTGTTATTGATGTCATGTAATATTCTAATTTTCTGAGATTCTGAATTTGGGGTTTTCATAAGCTGTACGCCATAATCATCACAATTATACCAAAGAAAGGCTTGACATATCTCACTTTGCATGTAATGCGTCTATCTCATATATTGGTTTCACCTTTTGAGTTGCCATACTGACATAAATGAACATTTGCACGATATTCTAATTTTTCGAGTTTCACCTGTATGTGCATGCATGCAGCTGCTCTAATCCTCTGAAGAGAACTGCTTCTTTTACACTAATACATTTTGCAAAGTACTTCTTTCAAATGCTTTGTACAGTTCCTATACACAGTCATGTTTTCCCCAAAAGCCAACATATTTAAATAGTATCTATAGATCAGACAACTCAGAAGTATATAGTGAACATCAACTATTTCAGATCAACACATATAAACTAAATGGCATCCACAATATTCTATGAATCAATGATGTTCAGAAATCATAGGAAAGTCCCAAATGACCTTCTAGTTTCTCAGAAGTCACAAATAAAGACTTAGAGTGCTGGATTTAATTGTGAACATTTCGAGGAATAAGAATATTGCTATTCAGCCTTATATAGTATGTTGCAATAAGCTCCATAAATAAAGTAACAAACAACCAGTGTGGTACAGTGGTTAAGTTGCTAGACTAGGAGTGGGGAGACCCAGGCTCAGTCATGGAAGTTCACTGGACGACTTTGGGGCAGTCACTCTCAGCCTAACCTATGTCACAGTGTTGTTGTGGGAAGAAATAGGTCTTAGATATACCAAATGAAAATACTACCATACTACTAAATTTTTTGCTATTCTTTATGTGCACAGGAATTGATATGTGCAACATTTATAATATTTAATTCATCTCATAAATTCTCCACATAATAGGTTATAGCACCAGGTTACTTACATACACTGAGTTACATAATGGATAATGTTGTTCCTGACTGACAAAAATAATATCTAAGATACGGTTAATGTACATGGTGCACAAGGGAACATAGTTAATTATAGGTTACTAACTGTGCTATTAAATTTTTGTTAATATGAAGCTAATGGACTTCTATAGAGAAAGATGTCTGAAACTGAAGACTCACAAATACTGTAGAGAATAGTTAAGAAAACAGAACATCTTTTGCATATGCCTGTTCCAAACATAATCTATTAATATGTAAAGTCTCAACAGCTGGATAGAGATTGGTTATGTATTCCATTACATCTAATTCACTATCAAAAAATATTTACCTGTTAACTGTACTTCTGCCAATTTTTGCTCAGGTCTAAAAACTTATGGTTTACATTCCTTCAGCCAACAGGCACAGAACAGATTAAACTCGAAAGCCTTCAAATCATGCAGAATGCAATATTTGCTTTAACTTGGAATTTCCTAGAAGAAAAGACAGTATTCATTAGTACATCATACTGCAGAATGAATTTGCAGATTAGGAATGCATTAAACATTTCATTTTCTACCCTTATTAATTATATATAGGTTTCAGACATGTATAATATTAAGATTTATTTATTTAAAAGTCATTATTAACATGACACCAAAACTTTCAGATAAATTTGAACAGGTAGAATTATATCTACCTGTTCAAATTTATCTGAAAGTTTTGGTGTCATGTTAATAATGGCTTTTAAATAAATAAATCATGGTACAGCTCTGCTCTATGATAGACTAAAATACCCTTAAACTCAATTCCATGAACTGGAGGACCAATTTAACACAAAACATATTTAATCATTTTTCCTTTTCAATAATAAAACAAATAAACATATTTAATCATTGCTACTTCTTAAAATATTTAGGACAGTAAGTTTTAAAAGACTTGTAAATAATAAACAACCCAGGTGGATGCTCCATTATTGCAACATTACTAAATTCAAAAGGGAAATTTTTCCATAACTAGATACTGAATTAATCAGAATAAATATTATATTTGAGAGAAAAAAGTGCCTCCATTCTCCTCCCAACATTTCAAAGCAGATGTAGGAAGGGCTGGAGGAGACGGGGAATTGCTTCCTCTCCTTTCCAATGAGGGAAAGCATTTCATAACAGAAATGTTAATTTATACATCCTGTGTAAAACAAAACAGAGGTGCATAATCCATTACGCTACAGTACTGAGCTGCAAAAATCCAGATGACAAATAAAGTTTTGCATACTTGTTTGCTGCCATCTAGCAGTCATTCTGATTTAAGCAACACATATATAGTAGCTCTAATCTCTACAGGCTGCTAATAAATTTGGGTATATGAGGATATGCTACTAAAGTGACAGGGAATAAGAAAATAAGATCAGCAAGCTGTGCAAAAATATCTCCCCCATTTATTGCTGCTGCTTTCTGAGGCCACAAAATGTCTCTCCCTTTTTACTTACTGCCACTGCTATCCACTGCAGCTGCTTCTTACCCTAGACTTAATGCTAATAATTTGCCATTTAATTTCTGCGAAGGCATGACTAACACTTCATGGACACCCCTCAACAATCTGCTATTACAAAGAAAAAGATATCTTTTCTTCATTTTCCACATAAACAATCCTTCCCTCTTACTCCAACCTCCTGCCCTCTGTATAGATGAATCAGCACACTGAAGAAACTCTGGTTTCTCAGGCTGGCAGAAATGAATTGCATCTGATGGTAAATGGAAGAAAGTAAGAAATCTATGGATTTTACCGAGAACAGAGATTAGGCACTTTAATCTGTATGTGGTAGAAGATAAAAGTTAATGTATTCAACAAGGAAAGACTATCAACTATTACATATGTTAACTGTGTTATCTATATTTGATTAATCTAATTCAAATCTGGTTTCATTTATTTAATTTTTAAAGATTTAATTTAAATTCCTCTCACGTTTCATAGTGGCCCCCAAGACACTACTTGAAGGCAAAGTACAGCTCTTGACACTGAAAAATACAGTGCTTTCTAATTTAAAAATAAAGTTTCATGTTTTCATAAATTGTATAATCTGCAAATATACATTCAATGTAAATTTCTGTGTTTTCTGCAAAGTGTATCATATGATATCAAAGCAATGCCTTGCTTTAGAGCAAAGAAAAAGAGGGGGGGGTTTCCCCTTCAGGGAAGGTCTTTTTGCTCACACTGCACACATTTCTTTTTCAGTTTTTTCCTATTCTTTTACTACTTTCTGTAAAACTTAAGATAAATTTTAAAAATACAAAAATAACAAACACACGCCCAGCATAGCATGAAACCTAGTTTTGACACAATATAAAAGGAAACAGGAATTTTGTCTGAAAAAAATTCTCAAAATCAGTGTGTTGGAAGGGAACATTTAGGCTATTGAGTCCAACTCCCTACTGACTGCAGGAATCCAAATTAAAGCGTCCATGGTAGATGGCTATCTAGCCTCAGCACAGACACATTTAGCAAACAGGAGTCCACTTTCTCTCTGGGTAATTGTGTCCACTGCCAAACCCTTTTCAGAGTTAGGAAGTCTTTTTTTCCTAAGATTCCATCAGGATCTGCCATTCTGTAACTTAAATCTTCTTCTATGTCCTGCAATCTGGAATAGCAGAAAATAGATCCTGACACTTTTTCTGTGACAGCCTTTGAGCTATTTGAAGTGTGCTATCATATCCTCCCTCATCTTCTCAAGCCTAACGTTTCCAAGTTCTTCAAATCTCTCTTCACATTACTTTTTTTACAGATGCCAAGCTATCCTATTATCTGTACTTTTCTACTTAAGTGGAGTACTCTGCATTTGTCTATTCCATTTTGTTATTTTCAAACAATTCCTTTAATCTGTCAAAATCATTTTGAATTTTGTCTTTTAAAATATTACTTTAGAAGTATTTCCCACTCAAATGTGTACACTTTTTCAATAAGCACTCCATCCCTACAATATTCAACAATTAAAGTTTAATTTAAATAAAAATTAAATGTAAAAAGCCAAGTAATGAGCTAGTGATGTACCCACTTAATTGTGTTGCCATCCAACCTATTACTTAACTAGAGTGTAGAATGTCATGGGATACTTGTCAAAATGTTTTAAAGCTACATGCACAGCATTTCCCCAATTTACTCAAGAAGTTAGCTGACCAAAAATGAGGAAAAGTTAATCTGGCAAGAATTGCTATTCTTTGTCTCCAGAGAGAGAACATTCTGGGGAACTCCGGAATGTTCTGTTTTTCTTCCAGATCATGGCAATCTGGCAATTCCAGTAGTGTTCTGGCAGTTCTTCAAAAGTAATCTTCATATACCTATTAAATATAGTTACTATGCTAACGTATATCCTGGCAGATAAAACTGCTTGAATCCATTCAGAGTTAGACACTAACTGGGCATGTACATGTGAGTTGACTGTGGCACTATCTTGTTCTGCTATCTGGGAGGTGTTTAACCCTGTACCTCCTGAGAAAGTGAAGAGGATCCTTGAGACTATTCACACAGCAGCCTAACCTTTAGATTCATGCCCCTTCTGACTAGTTAAAATTTCCTGGGAATAATGTGGTTGGATCAATGAAATGATGAACACATCCATAAGTAAAAGGGATGGTTCCATCTGACTTGAAGGAGGTAATGATGCATCTCCTCCTCAAAAAATCATTACTAGATCAAAAAGTTTTCAAACAATTTTTGTCTTCTTTAGGGAAGGTTTTGAGATGGCAGTTGGACTGCAGCTTTATAGGGCCCTGGAAGAAGTGGATTATCTGACCCATTTCAGTCTGGTTTCAGAACAGTCATAGTATAGCTTTCATTGCACTTGTTGATGACCTCTGGAAGAACTGGGATGAAGATGGTGCAACTGTCCTAATTCTCCCAGCAGTCTTCAATACTATCAATTATGGTATCCTTCTGGACCAGGTGTAGAAATTAGGAGAGGAAAGCATGATGTTGTGATGGTTCTCCTCCTTTCTATGCACTGGTTGCCAGTCATGTTGAGAGGGAGAGATCATGAGATGCCACAAGGCTTGATACTCTTGCTGTCCCTGTTTAACATCTACATGAAGCCACTGAGCAAGGTCCTCCATTAATAAGGGATCAGTATATCATCAATATACTGATTATTCTCAGCTACGTATCTCAACTCTGGGCTGACCAAGTGATGCTGCAGTCTTGTCTCGCTACCCCGATGACTGTTGGTGTCAGGACAGGAAGGAACAGGTTTAAGCTCAACCCTGATGAGTCTGAGTAGCTGTGTATTCCTGGTTCTTCTGGGACCAGATTTTCCATCTTCAGGTTTGAATTGAGTAGCACTCCCCCAGACAGAATTAGTGTGCAATCGGTGGGTCCTCCTGGTCTCACAGATGTGATGGAATGCATCTACAAAGGGGAGGGTGATGTGATAGATTGCAGCAGAGAGCAAGGCTATGAGGAAGTGCATTCCAGGAAGGGAAAGGAGACAAAAGACAACACAGTCCAGAGGTGCAGCATGGGAAGCATAAGAGGTTCAGGATAGCCACTCCCTACAATCTCTCAGGGTATATCCAATAGTTGCAGTAGTATAGATTTAGTCTAGCAAGATTCTGTCTATATGGTGTAAGCAATAAAGAAACCAAACTCAACTGGACTGTTTCACCATTGCTCTTGGGCTGGGCCTGATAAAACTCCTGATCAAAGAACAGGTGGCAGCTATAGCCAGGAAGGCCTTTTCCCAGATTTATCTAGTATACCAACTGTACCATTTCCTGAACTGGGAGTCCCTTCTCACTCACAACTTAGTCACCTCATGTGTGGACTACTGTAATGTGCCCTACATGGGGCTGCCCTGGAAGATCACCCAGAAGCTGCAGCTGGTCTAGAACATGTCAGCAGAGTCAGTTTTGAGTGTACCTCAGTATACTCATATAACATCTCTGCTGTGCAAGCTGCACTAGTTACCAATAAGCTTCTAGGTACAGTTACAGTTCAAGTTGCTGGTTGTGACCTATAGAGCCCTTCATGGCATAAGGACTGGCTATGCAAGGGATCAACACACTCCCATTGTTTTTGCTCACCTAGTAAGATCTGACAGAATAGGCAAGCTGCAGGTCCCATCTTTAAAATAGGCTTGCCTTCTCTATCACAGCGCCTGCCTTCTTGAATACTATCCTGCCAGAGATTCAAATAATCCTAACCCTTCTGTCCTTTAAATGGGCATCTGAAGAACCAGCTCTTTCCCCAGGCAATTAAGTAGGGGAATGTATTTTCAGGTAATTGTATGAATGTATTGGTTATATTGATCCTTGGGTTTTTGCTTTTTTTTTTCTTTTATTGTATTGGGTGTGTTTTTAACTTGTATGTGACCCAGAACCATTATATGTTGGGCAGCTTTATACATTTTGATTTCTAAATAAATAATCTTTGTATTCCAAACAGTGGTGTATAAGCCATGAACTCTATGAGCCAATGTTCTCCCTACATTATAGAATAGCTTAAGTAGGCCCCATAAGAGAAAATGTACACTTCCTTCTACAGGTCAAAAGCCTTTGAGGGATTTACTTCAGGAACATCAGAAGGTAGGAATGAACAGGAACAAAGCCATACACAAAACTAATAAGACAGTGATGTTATTGCCATACAAATGTAGTGCAAAAGTGTATTTACAAGACCATATGTGCATAAGTGTTCATATGTATGAATATATGCCCATAGTGGCCAAGCATAAATATGTATTCTAATACCTACAGTATCTTAATACTTAGAATTTAACTAAATGACTTAACTTTCTACTATTTTGCTTGTAATACACAAATGTTTCACTGCTTGTTTCTTCTTCCATGCTTACTCATCTACAGGCTTAGGAATGCTAATAGCTTCTAGCTTTAATACTCTTTTTGCCATTGTCTTGTACTGGAGTTGCATTTTCTTTGTATTGGATCTTTTCTGCTTCTGCTGCCTCCAGCACCTTCCTGGTTCTTCTCCCTGGCCATGGATTGGCTTCTGGCTCTCTCAGCTGTTGTCAATTCTGTTCCACGCCTTGTTGAATTGCCTCTCACTCCAGTACCTTCTCCTATCAAACTTAAATAAACACCCCCCCCTCTCCCTTTCTCTTTACCTCCTGTGGCTTCTTTTATAGTTCTTTCCTTTGAAATCTATGTGGCAGCTTGCAGGTGATCCTAAGGAATTTAATTCCCCCCCTTTCTCTGTAAGTGCCTACACTGCTTAAGCTGGGCAGCTGCTAGTCAGACTACTAATGAGAAAACAACTTTAACCATAACAGTCACACACTACATTTTTCTGCTTCAGGGCAGTTCATCCTTCCACAAAGGGTTTTCATCTCCAACACCAGCAGAATTCATTTTAAAGCCCACTGATCAAGTTTGCTGTGCTTAGGCTAAATACATCTTTACCAGTTCTTGTGTGATGCAATCCATCTTGTGTTAGCAGCCCAACTTCTAGGTAACTCAATCATGTTTCCAGAAAACAAATCTATTCTACTAATAAATTTGCAAAGCCAGTCATTCAACAGTAGTTTTTTTCTTTCTCTTTACAGCCTTCATCCATAAACTGGAAGGATGGATGAGACACCAACTAATCCCCAGGTTCTTCAGTTTCCTTTCTAGGCCTTCAAAGTTCATGGTGACATCACTGTAGCTGTTTTTTTCCCAATATTATTTTCCCCATATGGAATAGCAGGAAAGGATAATTTTATTGGCCTGACTAACATTTGGAAGTTGTTTTTTCACATAATTCCTTCTGGCAAAGAGTTCAGTAGCCTTGCTCACTTTGACTGACTCCCTTTCTTAAAGAGAGTTGTTTCCTCAGTCAGCTCCTGCTATAATATGCCTTTTGTTTTTTAAATCTTCATTTTTTTTAATAAGTTGAAATGTGTCAACTCACTGCTCCATCTAGAACTTCTCCTTTATGTACCACTATAAGCCTGCACTTGCTGCAGATATGTATCTGTTGCTTTTGGACAGGAACACAAGCATGTTACTAGAACTGCAGATCATAATTGCAGATTCCTGTCCTTTCATTTTCTCTTTTGTTTCTTAAGACACAATCAAGAAGCAGCTGTTCCTTCTTGTTCCTTTCTTGAACTTAGAGGCAAAGCAAATACTAAGTCTTAGAGGGAAAGCATGTAACAATATGTGGATAGAATTCTATTTCATTCTAGATTAAAAGAATTAAAGATCAGAGGTTCCATGAATGCAATTGCTACACAGTACTAGAGATTCTAAACTATAGTGCTATACCAATACAATTGCATAGTAATGATTAAGACGAAGTCAGCCATTCTAATGTTTGGCTTTGGCTTGTTACAATTTGAGCAGGAAATGAAGTATTACACATTACACAATAAAACTGTAATTTATGCAAATGTGCAAAGATACACAATGAACTAAATAGAAAAATGTGTCATTTTCTACCCCAGTATTGAAATCTGGAGGCTAATGATGATAATCTTTCTACCCTATCATATCAACCTTCTAATTTATTCACTGTTTAAGATGCCTGAATGAAAAGAGATCTCAATCCATTCTCCTCTTTAGGAAGAGAAGAGTAAACTAAGAATTGGTATTCTGCTCTTCAATTCACTCATCAGAAAAGCTCAAGTTTTTCCTAGGCTCTCTGCAAGTGATGCTTCAAAACAACTCTCTTTTTATACTTTCCAAGAGCTACTAGAATCTACATCCTAGGTAACCCTGGTAACAGAAGCCAGCCAGCATAACATCTTAAGCCACTGGCCAACTTAAATGTGCAATAAAATACATGGTAACTCCTTCTCCCTCAAGCTTTTATTCTGGACTCTGAGTTGCAAAAGTGGTTGAGACTAAAAGAACAGAAGACAGCAGACATGTTTCCTGGTAAACTCCTCTATTTCTCTCTTTCTAATTCTACTTCAGTGTGCTTTTTTTCAATGATGACTGGAGTTGCCTATCAGTACAAATAAGTAAATGAGAGAAATGCTCTGCACTGGTCTGTGTGATACTAAGTATTAAAGGCCTCATGATGAGATGCCTTCATTTCTGACTTTGTTAATACAATATATACATACACATTACACACATATATATATCTCTCCCCAAAATACAACACAAAAACAACAGTGCAAAAGCATTCAAAGGACACTTTGCAAAGCTTTGAGGCAGTTTCATTTCCCAGAAAGTTCAGCATCGCTGCTATTTCAAAGGTTTTCCCACATGTACATGAATACAGAAACAACCTTTCTGTTGGAACTGCAGGAAAATGAAGTGGCTGCATATGTGACTAGCTCAACCCTTTGAGGAGGTTTCTTTTAAAAAATGCCTTTAATAAGCTATGGTGAAACATTAAAAGTGATATTAAAAGGAAACTAAAATGATTTTTATAAGCCTAGAATGGGGAGAATAGGAAAGTTTTGCCTCAAACCAAAAAGATAATAGTGACATTCTAATGCCTACCTAGAAAAGGCATGCCTCAAATGCTAAAACTGAAAATGCTAAATGCACTGAACCTTAAAAGACCAGCACATCTGTAGATGATTTTAACTGAACCAATATGATAAAAATGAAACAATACATTTAAATGATAAATTAAATAACAGATACAGACATAATATTTAGCATAGTAAGATATAATTTATGGGATTGTATTTACATAAAAAAAAAATTCTAAGCACCTATAGACAAACACTTTGTTTCTTGGCTCAGGCATCCTTTAGTCAGCTTGTTGAAGTATCTATAATAGAATGGTTTTATTTGAATCAACAGCTAGACCCATGAAGCTAGGTTTTTATTACTATCAAAATAAAATAGAAATCAAACATTTAGAGTAGGAAGCTTACTTAAGGATCCAGCTACAATAGCACACCCATCTGCTGATCCCTGCTAGGCTCCAACCCATAGCAGGTCAACTTGCTTACTATATTCCTGGGCATATGCCTTCACTAATTTGGTCATGCCACCTCACTTTCAGCATGGAAGAAAGGTACAAGCTTTAGAAATGTAAACTGGAATGTCTGATTCTGATTATCTCCTGTGGAGCCTCAAAGCATGACTGGAATTTTTTCGGGATAGATTTCTTTACTTTCCCAACTTCTTTTGTGATACTTGAAATATATGTTGATTCACAGATTTATTTTCCAAGGGTCCTTATAGTGATCGTGTGCAACAAAGGCAGACAATCTGTTGCCCTCTTAAAGGCATTCGCCATGAACCTTATACTCCTTTCCACTCTGGAAGCCTGCTGATCAGGGTACAGTCCATGAAGGATCCAGTTATACATATTCCAGCAAATGTTTTATGGATCACCTAGAGACTTATTAGTTCCCTACTAGTAACTATGCTTAAAATGACTGACAAGTACATCACTGAGGGGTAAAAGTGTAAAGAATATGCATACTTATGAAAAAGTATGAGAATGAGTACATATACATATCTACCCACTCCATCCCACTGTGAATGAAAAGATTCCTCAATGTGTACAAACTGAAGCATTAACAGGTATTTTGTAGGGACTTATGTGGCCTTCTCTCCCTCGGATGTATGAAAATGACATTGTCCTTACCAGGGAGCAGTACATCCACGTAGAGACTTTTCTGTTTTCAAAACTATTATGTACCACTTGTCCATGACATTATGTACCACTGTCCAATGTATTATCTACAAAGTCATTTTTGAGACAGATTGCAAACTGCAAATTGTTTATGGTAAAACACCTAGCTTAATTCTGGGGATTTGCTTCCTCCCAGTTCCACATTTTGCAACATCTTGCATGCTAAAAGTTCTAGAAAGCTCAGAAACTTGCACATTCTGAGGCCATTTTGGTTACAGATAGTCCCCAGGTTAAGAACGCCCGGATTAAGGATGACCCATAGTTAAGAATGGAGCCTATTGTAGCAAAATTTGAGTTAAATACACAGTGATTCAAGTTAAATACACAATGGTTCACGTTCATTACACAATACTACTTTAATATAATATTATACAATAATACTGTTCCAGCTTACATATAAATTTGACTTAAGGACAGACCTTGGGAACAGAACCCGTTCTTAAACTGGGGACTATCTGTATTCTTAATGAAGCTGTTTCTCTACAACATATGCTAAGCTTCTTTTCTCTGTCATGGATGAATACAGCTATAAATTTTCATCTCTCCCTCAATAATATGCATGTTTCTATCTTTATACCATCTTGGGCTGCTATCCAAAATGAAATTTTTCATCACTAAAGAGCTGTAAAGGACACTGGACTGGACTTTCCAATTGTGACTCAAAAGTGAACACAAAAATGTGCTAATCAAATTGAATTTGCGAGCCCAGCTCAAAAAGGAGGTAAGGACTCATCCCAGTATAAACACGGAGTTTCAGAGGTGCTTCAGAAGAAACACACTTTTTAACATACAGGTAGTCCTCGTTGAACAATCACTCACATGGTCACATGATTACAATTTGGGCGCTTGGCAACTGGTTTGCAATTATGATGGTTGCAGCATCCCGTGGTCATGTGATCACCATTTGCGACCTTCACTGCTGGCTTCCCACAAGCAAAATCAATGGGGAACTCAGCAGGAGGCCGCAAATTGTGTGACAGTGCAACTACATGGGATTCACCTAACAGCAGCAAGCAGAACTGCTGCAACTGCCCTTGTAGGTCAGCAGAGTCACCTGATGTTGCACTTTACAACTGTGTCGCTTAGCAACAGAGTTGCCGGCCCCAATTACTGTTGTTAAGCAAGGACTATTTTTAATTCTGAAATTCAGACCAATGTCCCAAACAAGGACCCACTATTCCCTACGTATAAATCTTGTCTCATATACTGATATTTGGTATTTGCAAAGTACCATTTATTCCACAATTTAAATACTCATTATTATAAGCAGAAAAGCTGCCTAATACAGATCATACCATGAGAACTCTGATTAAGTGCCATCAATTTAATGAACTCTCTACATGCCCTTGAGCAAGCCACTACTCAATCACCAATATCAGCATCCTGATGGCAATATAAGGTTATAAAAATTTGCAATATACTTGAAGCATTTTGACAACACCCAGCTAATCCTAGCCAAACCTGAGATATAAAATTGAGCAACTATTATCTTTGGAAGCTGGTTGTTATATTCATATATTCAGGTTGTTTCCCCCCGCCCCCCCATTTTGGAGATCTCAAGGATGTAAAGATGTGGAGAGATGGCCATGACTCCCTTGCTTGATTCTTGCCCCTGATGGCTGATTAAATCTGTCACAAATGACAGACCCCATGGTTAAGGGAAGCAATCAATGCTTCTGTGAATATAAGAAATGTTCCTCTCTGCTTAAAGGAGTCAGGTATGAGACCTCTCCTAAAAAACCCCTTCCCCTTGAAAGACCTCTACTTATAAGTCAGTCTCAAAAAATGGTGGTCCCACAATTTCAGATGCATCTGGATGAAACTGATTATCTGGACTCATTTCAACTGGAATTTTGCCCAGGATATAGTACTGATGGCTGGATGACCTTCCTTAGAATGGGTGGGGCGGGGTGTTATATTTTGTATCTTTTAAAATTATAATCTCCCTTAATTGTTTATACAAACTGAAATAGAAAATATACATTCAATACTAAATACATGTTGCATAAAGCAGTTTTATTTCAAACATTTATTCCTGCCTCAATGAACCAGCTTCTTCAGAATCTGCAAAGAGAAGACAGAACCTAAATCCATGTCTTTCACATTAAGATTTAATGCTACTACCCTAATGGTACTAATGCTGTCATTAAAATATTAGTAGAGGATGCTGACCATTAAAATTACTCCTTGCATACCTGCTCTTGGATTTTCAAGCTATCATAAGGGACATTATAATTCTCAAAGAACATTCTACAGATCTGAAACAAAAATATACTGGATATAAGTTGTGTAATTTTAACAAAAAAAGTTCTTGAGCTTCTATCTTTGGTCACTGCCTTCCCTCTTTGACTTGGGCAATTTTGAACTCAAAAGGCCTGCTTAGAATTGAAAGCACTACTTCACAAGTTCAGTGTAGTATTACGTCATATTTTGCTTGCTAGTACCTGAGGTCTGCCTGATATAGCTGTAAGAAATATGATTAGTTTTTAATATTGTTTCCAACTGCTATGTGCATTTAAATCAGAATGTTAAAAATGCTCTGAATCACGCTGTATCAGCTGGAAACTGATTTCATTTAGTAACTGGTGGAAGCAAAAAAAAAAAAAAAGCTTAAAGGGCCACATCCATCTCACAAACTGGAAGTCAGGGAAGGAGAGAACAACTCACATGAAATCCCTTACAATTCAATGCAGTTATTATGATCATAAATATCAAACATGTGTTCATCAGCTCCTAAATTTAAAAAATGCTAAATACCATGCCCACAGAATTGACTAGAGCAGTAACATTTAGTTTTCCAACTGTGAACCTGTTTCTAATTCCAACCTAAATTCCAAATAGGAAACTCTCTTCTGTTACATTTAGAAATATATTTTCTCTGTTTAAAGCTTTTTAACTGGCAATATCTATGGTTACTGAAATCATTGTCAATCAGATGACACTCACTAGTTAGAAAATCAATAGGTTAAAAGAGACTTAAGTCATCATCAAATTTTCATGTTTTAAAAATGGAAAGATAGTTCAGTAAATTATGCCAGAATTCTGAACCCTTATATCTATTTAAACTACAAAAGGAAAGTGAAAATACAGTTAGTCCTAGTATTAGACAATTGTGTCACAACTCTAATGAAATATACTGAAAAAGGATTTAGGATTAACAAGATGCTGTTATGCAGGACTTCCCAGAGATTCAAGTGGCTGCTGTTTAATGGTAAAGTTCTTTGAGTAGATGGGGAGCTACTTCAATGTCCCAACAGAAAAGAATGATGATGTTATCTAGTTGGGTAATGAAACATCTAGAAGCAAACAACCAAGCTCAGAGAGCACCAAAGACTCCACTATTTCTGTTAAATAAATAAATGCTTCTAGGCTGAGCTGAATTCTGAAAAGTAAAGAATCTAGTGATGCTGACATTTCTACTTTATCAAATTTTGAGCCAATGTAATATTCTGATATAGAACTCTTGCAATATAAAATGATTGCCAACCCCCCCCATTTTTTTCTGATTTCTGAATAAAAACTGTCCATTTGCATATGGGCAAAGCTCATCTGCATGTGTATTTGGATCAACAGTTTTTCATGTTACTAATTCATGAGTCAATAATTTGTTGGGTACACACATACACAGAGATATAACTTAGATTCCTAGTATAATTAAAAGAAGCTTACCTCTAAGAAGGTAATCTTAAAATCTATGAATCTGCTTACTTGGCTGAGATCCAAGGGTTACATTTTAAGAACAATGTCAATAGAGGCACTCTGCCCCAAATACCTTGTGTTATTTTGCTTGTGTCACTCCAGCCCTTTTAATTTGCCCTCCCATGCCTAGCACTGATTGCTCTATTAATGTTAATGGATGTTACCATTCATTTCATAGTCATTTAAATCCTAAAGTCTTTTGGCACTTAGTCCAGTCTGAGTGCAAGCCTGATCCAAAAAGATCCAAGAGTACCCTGCAGGGAAGAGATATCCAGAAAATCCACCACTTAAATGGGGGTCAGATTAGACATTCTCACGAGAGTAGGACAAGAGGTTCAATATACACATACTAGTTTTGATAGTATTAATACTTACTTTAGATGTTTTAGCTCATTCCTCTGAAAATTATATTCTAAAAATCATGGGAGTAAACACCATTAGCAAACGTTTTAACTCTGAACAGCTGGAGAACAATTTCAGTAACTTAAATTAAAGCTATCCATGCTTTTTTTGCACACCTCAACCAATATGTCAATCATCCACTTCCAATTCAAAACAGAAACATTACATATGACGGTATTATTGCTATAATTCTCAGAATTTTTTCCATGGTGGTGTTTGTAAAATACTGTATAACTATTTCAACAGATGCATCTAACCAACCTTGGTAATCTCAAAAAGGAAGGTAGAACCTCATTAATACTTGCATGAGAGACCATTTATTCATTTATCATATTTAACATGTGAATTGTTATAGGTTTAATTGTTTATTTATTGTTTTAACGTGTTGTGAGCCACCCAGAGTCCCCCACTGGGGGGAAATGGGTGGGGGACAAATTTAACAAACAAACAAACAAGCAATTGTACCTTTGCTCTCAGCAAAGCCAGGAAAGTTCCACAGGTTAAGACTGATAAATCAAAACAAATATCTGAAGAAACTGATAACTCACTTCCATACTGATATAAAGAAAATGATATAGTCATATCTACAACATCACCAAGATGTGAGCTTAGCCTGAGGAAATTTTTTTTAAAGAGAGAAAAAAAAGAAAAGAAAAAAGGAATTAATGCAAAGATATAATATCAGTAGACAGAGAAGTTGCAAAAGTTATACAATTAGTGCTTAAACTATCACTGAAGAATTAAATATAAAAAACAGAATACACTATTTTTAACAAAAACAAGAAGGATTTTAAAGATTTTTTTTTAAAATCTCTGAGCTAAATGCCAGTATCTCCACAATTTTATTATCTAAAGATAAATCACCTACCAAAAAGGGGGGGGGGGGGGGGAGAGAAGAAAACTACTAAAAACCTTATAGGTAAATATCTAGTTTCTTCCTTGAGAGGATTTTTACTTTTTACTTAAGGACATGATTTATCCAAATAGTAGTCCTTTCTCACTTCACAGTAATCACAGCCTATTTCATCAAAGTCAGTTCCAGAAAATTAGCCATTTATGTTTGCTTTAAGATAGCTGTATTCTTGACAAGTCTGTTTCCCTTTTCTCACACTTTTGCTAAATTTAATTTAAAAGAAGTTTTCTGCTTCATGTTATCATTTGTGCACCTATAATATTCCTTTTCCTGTTATTTTGTTTAAATACTTATGACACATTGATCTCAACTGAAGCCCTTTTCCAGATACTCCTGCCCACTGAGGTAAAGGGGTTGACTACAAGATAAAAGGTCTTTTCAATGGTGTCACCCATATGTGAAAATGCCCTTCCAAGAAAGGCTTGCCTGACACCCAGATCATGGTAATTTTGGTTCCAGGTGAAGGCCTTTTTATTCTCCTAGGCATTTTTAAAAAACCATTTGTTGTAAAACAACATCATTTTGCAACTGCTATATTTATCACTATTATTATTGCTGCTCCTGGTTTTTATCTTACCAAGTATGCTGTTCTCTATGTTTAGGCAGGTGGTATCTATATTGAATAAAATAAAATGTTTTTATTTTATTTTATTTTTGGTGTAATTTATCAAACTGTTTACCAATCAGAGATCTCCTGTCATTGTACAAAACCACAAACAATGGATAAAAGGCTGGTGTTATAATTGGAAAAGACTATGAAAAGTTTGCGAACTGAACCAAACAAACTTATAAACAATTCTGTACTTTATTTCACCAGGATACCTGCTGTTTACTAGATTAAAAAAATTAATGGCACACATGGAGAAAGGCTTAATCCACTAAATTCCTCCTTGGATCTTACTAACCATTCAGCAATCTAGCAGCAATACTAACTTATGAACCAAGCTCAAATGAACAAAGACTTTAAAACTAGGTAATGATTAATATGGTTTCAACTAGAAGAGGCAAAGACCTTTCCTTTCTACAAATATATATTTGGTGATGTTCTAGATTGCAGGTTAGGAATGGGCAGCCTTTTTTTCCCCATTGAAGATCACATTCCCACAGAAGTAAACCACATCCCAATTATGAGAAGATCCAAAACTGAATTAACCTCTGAGTCTGGCCTCTTGGTTCTGGTAAGATTGACCCTTAAGAATACAGGTAGTCCTTGAGCTATGACCATTTGTTCAATGTCTGTTTGAAGTTACAGTGGCACTGAAAGAATGGTACTTACGCCCAGTCCCCAAAGTTATGGCCACTGCAGCTCTCCCATGGTAATGTGATCAAAATTTGGGTGGTTGGCAGCCTGACTACAATTACGACCACAGAGGCGCTTCATCTCCCCCCATCCACCTCTCCTCCCCCATCTCTGCCCTTTTGGTCCCCAGTACTCTGTGGCCCCTGCTGCCCTGCATTCCATTGCCCCAACTGACCTTCACCATCTTTTTGCTCCCACTGCTGACCAAGCATGCCTGGCCTGGCCCTTCACAAGGCAGCTGCTGGCTGTGTGAGGATTTCTTCCCAAGGTCACATGTGGGGGTTTCCTCATGAGATCTCGGGAAGAAGGCCTCACATAGCCAGCAGCCTTGTGAAGCCTCATCAGCGGTGGGAGCAATAAGATAGCAAAGGTCAGATGGAGTGACAGAGCACAAAGGGGCAGGGGCTTTGGAGTACAGGGTGGTGAGGGCAGCTGGGCTTTGCACTGCTGGGCTGGGGCAGCTGTGCCTTTGTGCCATGCAGCTGGGCTGGGGCGGCTGCACCTTTGCACTGTGGCTGGGATGGCTGCACCTTTGCACCATGGCTGGGATGGCTGCCTAGAGTGGCTGCAGCTTCATGCTGGTGCACTGGGGCAGCTGTAGCTTCATACTGCACTGTTAGGCTGGGGCAGCTGCAGCTTTGCACTGTGGCTCAGGGGCTTCTTGAAGCCCCAGAACTGCAGTGTGGCAAGAAGCCCGAGCCATAGCATGCCAAGAAGCCCCTGAGCCATAGCTACTTGCTGCTCCATAAGGCAGGGTGCAGGGTGGTCAAAAGGGCAGAGATGGGGGGGGGAGAATAGGCAGTTGGGGGGAGTTGAAGGGGAGGCAGTCCCTTACCTTGGAAGAACCGAGGCTTGGGGCTAGGAGGGACCAAGCCAGGAATAGCTTGGATCAGGGTGGGTTCATGGCTAATAACTGGTGGGAATCCCTTAATGATGGCAACGGGAAGTGACGGAATTGCTGTCACTAAGCGATGTGGTCACATGACATTGTGCTTTACAACTGCATTGCTTGGGAATGGAAATTCTGGTCCCAATTGCCATCGTAACTCAAGGACTATCTGTATTGTAACTGGTTGAACATACTGCTTTAACACCAATAATCTGTCTTTTAGCCAACTTCACCCTGAGAAACAGCATCTAATTTCCAGGAAAATCAAATCTGGATGAAGCTCAATCAGAAAATACCAAGAGAATATCATATGTCCTGAATTCCTCAGAGGAAGAATATAAATAATTTTTAAAAATTCCTTACTACTGATCTTGCATTTACAAATCACTAAAATTAGTTTTTCTCTATACACAGAATCACTGACCTCTATCATAAGCCACCACACCTTGTTTCTCAGTCTTGTCATACCGTACTCACATCATATTCACTGATTAACACTAGGCAAAAGTCAGAATATAACACAGAAGAAATTCCATTTGCACTTAACACCATATGTTAAAGCCACTAACAGCAGAATTATATAGAATCCAGCTCTCGATACTTCCAAATAGTTATACTGGTGGGACATGAAGGGAGCATCAGGTCTGAGGAAGCTCACATTTTAAAAATCTGCTAATGTCACCAACAGATACTCATGTGACACTAAAATGCCAAGATAAACAATCAGGAATTTTTAATTAAGGCAGCACATTCTTTATAGTGGAATTTTAAGAAGTGAGGAGTATCACTGAAATTGACTCTTAAAATGTAATGTAAGAACTTAAAATAATGATTTTACAAAATATAATTAAAGCTTACTTATCAAGAGATATAATGATTCAGGGTAAAATAAAGATTTCATGAGGAAGAAAGTGTTACAGACATCAAAAATAAGAATACTCCAATTAAAACTTTCTGGTTTGGGGGGACTATTTGTATCCTAATTTAACCAATAAAAAGACAATTTCCCCCTAAGCAAATATTGGGGGGTGGGGGGGTGGGGGAACATTTGCTGAAAATAAGATGCTAATAAAGACTGCAACTCTCCCTGCTTTCAGATCTGTCTTTGAAAATGTATAGTTGCTTGAGAGGCTTTGCCTGCCTAATTACTTTAGACCTTTGTAATATTTAAACAAGGTTTCTCTTTCTTTCCTCCCCATTCATTTAACTTTTCCCCTCATCTCCATCCACCTTTATTCCCCATTTTCCTTTTTTTCCTCAGTGTACCTCTCCTTTCTCCCCATGTTTTCTGTTTCTTGCTGTTTTTGCTGCAAACTGTGTGTGTTAACTGACATTAGATGTCACAAGCACATTACATTTGTGATGCAGGTCTTGTGCTGGTCACTACTAAGTTTCCAAGTACAGTTTAAAGTGCTAGTTTTAAACTTTAAAGCCCTATACGTCTTAGTGCCTAAGTATCACTGCCTCTTTCAACTCAAACAGACTCATCTGATACAAACATCCCAGGAAAAAAAATGCATGTAATTCCTCACTATCATGACAGTTGCCTTTCCTGAGGCAGGTTAAGACAGAGCTCCCCTGTAAGGTTTTTCTAACTAGTTAGGATACCATCAAAGGAATTTTATATATTGCTCCAATTTAAGTTAACTATGATTGATTTTAACTATTTGTATTACTACTGAACTATAAGATGGATGTTTAACAGTTTTGTATACTGCCAAAAGTCATATGACTGCAGAGGTATAAAAATCTAATTCACATTTATTTGTTGCATGTGCATGTTTGCACTCATTATGTATACATATAATTGTGTAAAGTGCACAGATTTGTAGGGCAGCTCCAGGACTGGTTTCAGCTGAAGTTGGCAATTCTGAGTTTAACTTTAGCAGTGCACATGATTTCGTTTGTGTTTCTAATAATTTTCTATCTACTTTTCTTTGCTGGGTGGGGGAAGATTTCTTTTTCCTCTGAGGTAAAAACAATAACCATGTCAATGTTATCATTTTATTTAACCAAGCATTTTTACATCACCTTGTAATGTGCAGCCCTCACAAAACTACTTAGATAATTAAAACATGAAATGTAAACATGTCAAACAATTACAAGAGTATTCTCTTCAGTGAAGAGGGTAGTGTCTTATGCCTTCTTATTTACAGGTAAATACAGTAAGTTACTCAAGTTTAGCAACTTGGAACTTGAATATATCTGAAAATTTACACACAGGTGGCTATGGAAACACATGTTCTATCACTATCTATTTTTTAAATACAATAAATTTAAATACAATACACAAATGGACCTGTAATAAAAATGTCTCTAAAGAGAATGCCTACAGACTGTTTAGGGTCTAAGAAATTGACAACCCCTTCTTGTAGAATATTCCACTTCTGCCCATCCCAAGCATTCCATGATCACTAAGCACACTGAAGCTTGCTGGTCCTTTTCCTCTGATGAGTCTCCCTTCCATACTAAGTTCTTTTCCTCCTAATCCCTGATTCTTCTAGTATTCTAATATTTTCCTCCAGAGTATGGAAACACACACTTTTGTATACAAAGATCCAAGTCAATGAGATTGCTATTAATACATAGAATTTATAAACAAAAAATACACATTGTTTCCACATAGTTTCAAAATTTCTTAAGTTAGATTTTTCAAATAAGAGCAAACATAAGTTTCTGTTTCAAAACTCTGTTACTGCCTCTCCCTCTGCGTTCTTCTGTGCCTCTCCTGGATTCATGTTTCCTCTTTGTGCACTGCATCCCTATCTTCCCCAGTGTATACCTCTCTCCATTCCTGAAAATCCCTCCCCATTTGTGCACACATCTTTTTCTATAGATATTCCTATTTCTGTTCTATAATGAAATATGTTTAAATTGTATACAGATCAATTTCCTCTCATTTTTATTTTTAATCTGTCAGAATATTTCCCATTCTGATGAAATAGGTCAACTTTGTATTTTGCATATCATAGGGACTGACACAATGCACTAAGTCATAGGTACTGAATGAATCACAATTGAATGGCTTTACTGTACAACCCAGTAAAATATAGCTTAGTATGCTGTATGAACTGAGCCACTCATGCTCTTTTTTCTAATGGGCAGACATAACAAATGCAAGAATTCTATGAACTCAGGACTTATGTTGGTTTTATATCTCAAGGTCAAAGTTATACAAAGTGGCCTCAAATCCAATTCACTGGGATCAACTCTGAAAAGTACTTAGCAATACAGGTTAAAATCCTAGCTTATTAAATATAATGTGTAAAATTATTTAAATGTAAAGTGTTTGCTACTGGATAGAAAACCATCAACTTAGGTTCTGATATTTAAATTCATTATATGGGTGTGTGTGTGTAAGACTCATTTTTTAAAAAAAATGAAAACACAAACTTTTTTGCATGATGAGGTTGATGGGTTATAAGGCAGGAAAAAAAATCGTAAGTATGCTGGAAAAAAATCCAAAATGTCTATGTTATTGGGCTACTATATATGTAACAATACGTGGTATAATATAATATATGCTGTGAGGTTCAGGAAATCACACAATAAAACTAGTTGCTAAAGGAATATCCATTATACATCAAAACTAATAACACAATCTAGTTAAGAACTATGCAGAAAGTGTTATTTTTGGCATTTGCAAATGGAAGGTTGAACTGATAGCTCTTGTAAGAAATACCCCAAGTTCAAGAGGGCCCAATATTCAAGGAAAGTGACTACTCTTGCAAAGGACAGAATGATATTTTAATTTCTGCAGATTTGTATACTAAGGCTTCCATCCTATTGTATGATTGAGCTGGGCTCAAAAATTAGAAATTCTCTGCAATTTGTTTTAATGCTTTTCTTTTCTGAACTGTCAGATGTTTGCATGTACTTTGAAAGCAACTTAAAAAGATTTAGTTATTCCTACAGTCATGCTTCCATATATTTGCAAGTATATTGCATCTCTCTATTATGTGCCAATAACATCTGTATTTGGAGTTAACAAGAATCTTTAAAACAGCATCCATTATTGAATGATCTGGTAACCTCAACTGAGCAGCAAATGAAACATTTAGTAAAGCTATTCATTTCTGCTATCTAAATATTTTCTACTATCTAAATATTTATGATTTGAAAAAAATTTCCTGGTATGTAGCCTAATTCTTCCTGAATGAGAGCAAAGCAGACATAGTCCCTTTTTACTCTTCCAAACTATATAAATATTTCTATCCAACATCTTTCACCTTGTCCACCACTTGTCATACACTATATTAACAGTGGTCTTACTACTGATTTATTCTACAAAAGCTCATTATAAAACTTGTTATAGAATCAATCTTCAACTCTATGAAAAACTGACTTTGTACAGCTTCTCAAGAAGGGAGAATTTAAAAATTGGAACATGAGATAAGCAGACCACAAATACATTTATTTCAGTATCTGAAAACGTCTCATGTAATTGCAGACATTAGTCTGTCTTAACTACTGAAAACTAGTAAAACTAATAGTGAAAGGTATATTGCTCATAACCAACCTGATGCTCATTATGTAACAACTTTTCCTTAGAGATTCAGATTCTGAACCTCCTTATCAAATCCTTACATTGTACTTTTTCAGATTAATAAAGCAAGACATATATTTATACACCAAGGTACTTGCCACATTTTTTTTGAATTAGAAGTGAGAGTGCAAGTCAAAGGAACAAGGTATGAATGCAATGGAGTCACTGCTTTCACTAAGTTTCAATGATTAAGACAAACTAAAGTAAAAGTTTTCTGTGTCCTTTAAGCTCTAGAAAATTTGCAGTACCCTTTTTCAGATATTCAGATAAAGCAAAGCATTTATTAGAAAAAGAACTAAAAATAGCTTCACTTTTAACACTGGACACTAAAAAAAAAAAGAGGAGGAGGGGGAAGGAGACTGTATACTAGGGTCCACAGCTGAGGAATAGGAGAATATTAAGGAAGAATTCAGTGGGTGCCAAGACACCAGGCTTCTTGGCTATTTCAGTTCCCTCTAAACATAAACAATTCATACGCTTTAAATGGTCAAGCTACTATTTGGCTTTTGGCAGAACTCCAGAGAAATGAAGCTCTACTGTTGTAAAACAGCCACTGAAAAACATGCCTCTTACATGCTTTTAGCATTCTTGTGAGTTTGTACAATATGCATGCTTTATTTGGTTAAGTACGGTATCTTTAGGGTAAGACCTAAGTCATTCAGGATTTCACAGTAAGAACCAGCTCTTTCAGTCATGAATTGCAATCCTCTTTTCTAAAGCCTCAAAGAAGTTACAGGATCACTTTATACATCCCAAATGTTATTTTGTTAAATTCTGGCAGTACTATTGCCCAGTTTACAATAGCCAGAAGTCCTCAACTAAGAAGTACAATGCTCTCGTGATTTTACACTGAAGATTTTAGACAACATAGAAAGTCATGTGACAAAAAAATAAGATGGCTTATGTCTAAACATACACAGTAAGTAGCTTTCTGGCTACCTGACCAACTCAGCAGTGCTTTACAACTCATTAAAGATTAGAATATTTCTACACTTTTGTATCCTATCAATATTGTCTTTTCTATCCTTTTAAAGGTAGAAATCTGTAGTACTGATGGGCAACTAAGATGCAGTCAACAGCTGGCAGCAAGGGTTAAGTAAGCTTAGTGAGTTACCATTCCCCTTGTTCAATTTTAGTTGTTAGAAAATTACAACTGGAATTATAAGTAGATACATCCCAAACCTGCTTCCTGCAGTCCACAACCACAATAAAATACATAAGAGGATGCAATATTGCTATCCATTATATTGATCTTAAAAATGTACCACACTTGCATTAAGCCATTGGAGAGGAGAGATTTCAGAACGATTCTATAGGTTTAACACTCTAATTGAAAGGCCATATTAACTCTAAGTACTGTACATATTGTCTGTGGTATCATCTAAGCTTGTGAAAACATTAAGACAAAGTTATTTTAGCATATGCAAAATCAATCTACCTTGTATTCAACCTCTCCAAGCATTCTTGCAGTACAGGACAACAAACAACCCTCCTTCCCTATTCCAATATCTCTGTATGTAGATTTGAATATTGACTGAAGGCATCAGAATTTCCACACTAGCAGTTTATAGCACTATGCAGCTATTGTTGGGGCAATATTCCCAATTTAAGACAGGCTTTATATTGCCATGATAGGCAGATGACACTACAAAGCGGTATTGCAGAAAGGATTCTATAACACTTTAAACATTTGGCTGATGTGTTGTGGCATGTAACCATTTCCCCCAGGCAATATTTCTATTCCCTCCACTCTATTAGAATGAGACCTGTGCAGAGTTTTCACAACCCTAACCAGTAGAAGACATGGTCTTAGGAGCTGCAGAAAGAACATAATGTGACAGAATAGAAAATGTCTACTGGGGGCAGGGAAAACACCAGTCTAATCAGCTGGGATAAATCACAATGGTGTTATGGTGTTTATATTAGGGATGGCAAGAGATTCTAACCTTAACTTTTAAGGACTTAAGCTTCAAGTAAGTATACTAGGGAAAAGAAGCCATCCTATTACTATGTTCAAGTCAGATCTTCAGCAAAAATCAGCAAGGAACACTACCACTGTACACAAAGCAAGTTCTGCATAAATGGTATGGGAGAGGGTTGGTTTCCACTATAGTGGTGATGCTCTTTGTATACAATTGAGTTACCTGCTGTAGGAAACTAACAGAATATCAAGCTTCAAGGATGATCCATTTCTATAAACTCTTAAATAAAACTTTTAATCCCCCATCTTTTTTCACAAGTTACACACACCTAGCTCAATCTTGTGGCAAATTCACATTAAACAGGCTATTCTGTACTCAGATTAACCTCACTAGTTTAATACAGATGCTGTTATCCATACATATATGTGGCAGAAGACTGTGTAAGATATTAGTATTTACAAATACTGAATTTTTTAATATATTATTGTCTTATTCTGCTAAAAATCATACCTCATAAATTTCATTATTCCATATATGACATGAATAAAAATTCTCAGATTAACATTATTGATCTAATATTTCAACATGCAAACAGCATCTCCCTTTAACAATATTAACTCCTTTGGCTAAACATATCCACTGAGCAATCAAACACAGGGTCCAAATATGTTCAAATTTACAACTCCATCATTATTATATTAGTACTCCCATGAAATATCAAGTTTTTTTCCAAAGCAACTGCAAATTAATTTAAACCTATCCTCCAACTTTCTAGTCACCATCTTAGTTTTTCAATCCTTATGTAAAATTAGGAATTTGTCTTCCATTTGTACTATCTTCAAATGAGGGAATAGAAAGTAATACACAATTACAGAGAATCCCCAAGTTGAATAGAGATATTTAAATAAATTAAAACTTAATTTACATTATACATTCTTTCCACTGAGCTAAAGTTAAAAATCACTTTGTAATGCATATAAATGAAAGTAAATTAGTCAGCAAGTTCATAGGCGGCCCTCAGAACTGAATTCCAGTCAACCACCAAAAGGTATAGATTTCACAACTAAGCAAATCATCAAAACTACAAGCAACGTGGGGTTATGTCCTTCAGGGCTAGCACGAAAAGAGTAGTCCCCTTTGGCAAGAGTAGTCCCGATCTGCATTAATCCCAGCACCGCCCCTGCAGAGAATCTAAATATTTCAGATGTTCGCATATCCTATCAAAATCAGCAAGGCGGGGAGGCCAGATTAGTGAGCGTCGCTATTTTTTTTTTTTTAAAGTGGAACAACTATAAAATTTCACCCTGTGGTCGAGATCCAAATAACGGAGCCCTAATATATATTTGGGAAGAAGGGCCTCCGTCCGCCCAGGCCTCTCCCTCCCATCCAAGCCAGGGAACGGCGAGATCTCGCTCACCAAGCCCACATCTCAGCCTGTGCCCCATGAGAAGCTCCCTCCAGTCCCAAACTGCGCCTTCCACACGGAGGCCACCGCAGAGCAGCCGCAATCAGCCACGAAGGGCCTATGATCAGAACCCCCAGACGGCCCGCCCGTTTCCATCCCGCTGTTCTGACCGAAGACCACCAAACCGCCTCAATCCCCCCCCCACCGGCCTTACAGCGTAGATACAAATTCAGCCATTCCGCTTTCTCCGCGCTAAATAGAAGCCCCCACGGCTGCTGCCGCCCGCAACGCCAGTGGAGGCCCAGGCCGTCCTCTTCCCTCCACTCCGCGTCGTTCTTTGCTGCGCTCGACGCCTCCCGCCTGACAAGGCCTCATCCTCCCCGTCAGCCTTCGCCCACTCCCCGCCCCACGATCCTTCCTCCGAAAGAGCCGGCCCGGGCCTGTACCTGGCGCCGCAGCCTCTTAGCCTGCCTAGAAACTCCGCGCCCGCCCGCGCAAGGAGCCTCCGTCGCCCAACTGAGGCGTCGGGTCGGGTCAGGCTACAGCTCGAGCGGCCGCCTCCGCCTCCTCCTCCTTCTTCTTTCTCCTCCTCACGCAGCGGCCTCTCCTTTCATCGGCCTCTGCCCTCGCAACCCAAGCGCAGCCAGCAGCGCAGACATGTTGGAAGCCTGTATCCCAGCGGCCGCTACTAGGCCCTCCCTCCTTCCCTGCCGCGCAACGTCAGAATGCACCGGGTGGGAGGAGGGGACAAGAGCCCCCCTCCCTTACCAGAACCTCGGAGGAAAGAGTCGAGCCGGTATTTAAAAAAAAAAAAGACTTGCCTCTACTGGTCGCAATGTCGGTCATTCAAACTCTCTGGTCACCGCCCACATTTCCATTGGATCTTCTACCTGTCAGGCCTCAAATTCTAAATAACGATTGGTTAACTTATTTGCCATTTATAAAAATCTCAGTTTCCCCAACGCCCGTTGGGTACAAGTATCTTTCTCAGCTTCTCATCAATTGGTCGACAGCTCAGGTTCCCGCCCTCATCTATGTGCTTCTAGAAAACTACATGGTTATGTAGTATGAAGCTTCATTGGTGCCACACAAGTGCCAATTGACTTCTTCACCCCGCCCCATTCCCTACTACTCCTTTCTCTTACAAAACATAAACTGACTTCCCCCTAGCCCGCCTTTATTTTTTTTTACCGTCATACCATTGGCTGAGAAAGAAGCCCATCTTAGCTAGCTTCCACGTCCTTTATAAGAGCTGTTCAATCAGCAGAAGAGGCGAGCGTCAATGTTGCACCCTGATTGGGAAGGGCTGAAAATGGGGCGGGGCAGAGGGGGATGAGAACGAGGCGGTATTTGAAAAGCAATCGGGCAAGTCGCCCTCCCTACTCCACTCCCCAAGGCAATAAGGGACTCTTGTCTTTGATTGGCTAAACACTGGAGCGGCCTTCTCTCAAGTACAGTACTTACCAGGAACGGAGAAAAGGGAGAGGGAGAGATACCCGTATGTTCTGCTGCATTACATCATCGCCAACCAATAGGAAAACGCTGAAGGTCTCCGTTTACGTTTAGAATGACAAAACGGTCCGACGGCGTTGGAGGTTTATGTCGGGGCTTTCTAGTGGAAATGTCTTAATCAAAAAGAAGCAAGCCCCGTTGAATCAAATGCGAAGTAGGCTCCAGGAAGTGTGGCTAGGAGCCTTAGCATATAATGAGCATCTGTGGATTGAACTAGGCCGCTTTACCAGATCCATGAAATTTTAGCTTCAGTTGGCAGATACACATGCAAAATCTGTCCAGCTCTGTGGCGGGGCATGAGGAGAGGTGGTGTGTGTGTGTGAGATAAAAATGGGAAAGAATGAAACTAAACAGCTCCACTGTGAAAGATTTGCAAAGCTTTTGATACATTGCTCAAAACTCTTCAAGTTTCCTTGAAAAACAGTTACACTGAATTCAAAAGGCCCCAAAAGAGCAATCCGAGGGCTATACGAGGTACTATTTTCCTACCGATTTAGGCACCTTCAGTACAAATCCTTCCTCAGCAGCTCCCATTTCCTGCACTCTTCCCAGGTTTTGTGTCATTAGACAGCTACTGAGACCTGGCAACATGGGCAATCTCAAGGATGGCTTTTCCAGCATTAGTTGTCTGATTCTTTGCTGGAGCGCTGTTTCCATTAACAAACCCTGATGGCAATTCTACATCACAGCCTCAAGCTGCTTCTGGCCTGCAAATTCCATCTAGATTGTGACACTCGAGCAGCAGTGCTGACAAGGTGTTTAATCTGGACTGTGGGCTGCTAGTAGCCCTCACTGGACAGTTCCCCTGCTGCTGCCCCTCCTATCCCTGTATCATCCCCAGTTTACACTGCCTATGGATGGACGTTCATGCCTAAAGCCCACAATTCCTTCTCCTCAAGTGCTTTCAGTGGAAGTTTCTACAGAGTTTTGTTATTCCAAGCAAACAGTGACCCATCTCCAAAGTCCTGCACTCTGCATTCTCTGGTTAATGTTGAGTAAGTAGTAGTAGTAATAAAACTTAATTATACTAACTGAAGAAATGGAATTAGTAATGTAAACTGCAGGATTGCAAGATAGCATTATAGAACATAAAGGAATAAGTGGACTAGTTATCATGGGGCAATGGTGATTCATTTAAATGCTCATCAAAGCTGATTGCTGTTTTTGAGCAAGACAGAAAAGTGGTCTCATGACAAAAGACTCTTCATGCATTCCCTAAAAAGACCCCTTCCAGAATACAAGTTACTTTGGAGCTAAAAAGAAGACTGCATCTTCTCAAGAATCAACTGATAGACTCATTAAAAGGAAGAAGCTCAGTTCATTATGTCATTGTTTAGACATTCCATGTTTTTTTAGAGAGGGTTCAAAAATGTAAAAGAAAGAAACAGATGGAGCACCAGGGCAGAACCGTGCAGCCCTGTATCCTAGGGCACAGTAACCATGCAGTACACATGAATCAGCGATGGAAGGGAAGGAGGTATTCCATTTCCAGGCCACAGCAACCAACTGAAGTGGAGTTATAGTGTAGAAGGAATTACATGAACTGGGCAGCAGGACAGATACAACTACTTCTAGGCAGAGCCAGAAAGCATGAACAGAGGTTGCATTAGCTTCTGATTGGGGGTGGGTGGAGAGTAGCATCATGCATTCCTGCTCTCCACTAATGATGGGTACCTTATGCTTGTGCTGGAGTATGTGAGAAGTGCTCTTACCCTGAGCAAGACAATCCCAATGGGGCTGGACTCTTCTTGTTGGTGTAATGCTAATTACATAGGAGAATTCCCCTGATGTACTGTAAGAGGGCACCTAGTGCAACATGAATGAAAAGCCTTGTACAGGTGTGAACAAAAGTACTGGTACCCCTCCACCTTTTTTCCAAAGAATCCCAATTTGCTGTGAAATAAGTTGAAGCTGTTAAGTCATACATCAAAAGCAACGTGTCTGATATATGGACTATGGAATAAAGAATGGTGGGTACCATTTAGTTGTGTCAGTTTCAATTTATTTCATGGCAAATTGGGATTCTTTTGGAAAAAGTGGGGGGCTGTGTCTGTAAAAGGTGAAGCCAGCTGTGATCCAACCTTGTCTATTACAAAGTGAGGAAAAGTTAAAGATGCTGTTTTTCCCATTTTCCAGGAAGAGAAAGTAGCTCATTCTCTTTCTGCCAGTTGCCTCCTATTCTGTTCAAATAGTCTAAACTCCAGATACCTTTTGCACATTTCTGTATCTGTGAAGATGGCAAATTAGCATTGGTTCCAAGGCTGCAAACCTCTGCACACTAAGCTGGATGTAAACCTCATTGGTCAGAATGAGATGCAGAGTGAGGCATTTATGACGCTAATGCTAATATATGACTGTAATGCTACTAGAGCTTATCTCCTGGCTAAACATGGGGAAGATTGAATTGCATAGTTACTTGGTAATAAGCACCACTGAATAATGGTCAAAGCTCCATTGCAGTGCACCTGCTTTGCATGCAGAGATCCCGGGTTCAAGCTTTGGCATCTCTGGGTATGGCAGAGAAAAGTCCTGCTTGATCATTTGTAAAGCTACTGCCAGTCAGGGCCATCTGTACTTAGCTACATGGATGAATGCTGTGACTGAATATAAAGCAGCTTCTTACATTTCTTAATGGGCTTCATGAGCTTCCCCTGCTCCCTATTGTTTTGGACAAGCCTGGGCTTTATGCTCCAGCTGGAAAAAGAGAAGACAGTTAGCTAGGATAATTTGCTTTATAACATATACTGATAAAATGGTGTGTTTCTTGTTTGAAACCTCAATAAAGCATAAACTGTGTTAAACAGTAATACACAGCTTTCCCTTCCTGCTTAAATTCAGAACAAGGGAGAAGGACATTTCCATCTGGGTAAGGTGGTCATTCTGAAGTAAAGATGCAGAGCCAATGAACAAATGACTTGATCATGGTATAGGGCCAGGTTGACAATTATGCCTGCCTTTCCTCACTATCCTACTGTCTCCCCAGTTTTACAGACTTAAGATAAAACAGTTCAATGCACTGATTGCTGGAAAAAAATATTAAGACTCATGGTTTTTACAGCCAAAGTGAACAAAGAGTTTACTTTGTTTACTATTTCCTGCTCCCCAATCCCAAAAGTCCAAAAGCAGTGAAAAATTAACAAGTAAAACCAAAATCACTCATATGCTGAAAATATGCAATGGGATAACAAGAATCCCAGTGTTAAAAACCAGGATCACATTTGTTTAAAGTTAGCATTCTAAATATCTACATCTTTAGAAATCTAAATAGATATAAAGGAATTTCATCTTATTTTATAACAGAATAGGCATTACTTCAGCTTCCTTGGTAAGGGAATTACAAATTCTGAACACCACAAGTTGTATTTTGTTCAGCACCAACTGATGGGGGGGGGGTCTACAAAAGAATCATTAGGGAAGATCGAAGCATATACCAACAACAATAATAATCTGATAGTAAGCAGACATTGAAGCATCCTGATACTCAACTGACAGGACTTTAGAAGGTGAAACAAACACTTTGAACTGACCCAAAAAGCCAGATCAACGCTTTTAAAACTGGCACTGTAGAGTACCTTGAAAAGTAGAAGATTTAATAGGCATTACTGAAGTTTCATGGGATAACATTTTTGATTGGAATGCAAGAACTAAAGGATACTGCTTATTCAAAAGAACATAGGCAAGACAAAAAGAGAGGAGGAATTTATATCATATATAAAGAAGGGCACAGATGCATTGAAAGTTTTATCATGAGAGTCAGTCAAGAGCATTTAGGTAACACTTCAAGAAAGAGGAAACAGGAAATATATTATTGAATGTGCTACAGACTACCAAGATGGGCTGAAAATCTCAATAATGCCCTTCTGGACCTGATTACAAAACTTTCTGGGAGAAGAAACGTAGTAATTGGAGATTTTAACTACTCAGACATCTGTTGGAAAACCAATTCAGCCAAGGCTGCAAGGTCCCCAAAATTCCTGAATAGTCTTGCTGACTTGTTTCATTTTCCAGAAGGTGGAAGAACAGCCAGGGGGATCAACTATCTTAGATCTTAACCAACAGAGAAGAGCTTGTTGAATAAGTAAAACTAGTGTGAATTTTGGGAGAAAATGAACATGATTTTTATTTGGCCACCCATCTACCAAAAGGAACTCTGGGCAGTGAATAAGAATAAAAATATGATACAGTTATCAAGAAAGCAAAAAAGATAACATTGAGGCCCCAATAAGACTCATATCCATAAATCAGCCACTCCATGTTCCCTTGGGGCTCAAGAGAAATTGCAGCTTGGTTGTACAAGTACATTAGATTTCAGGAGCCAATCTGAACATGCTTAAAGAAGTACTAGGTGGGATACTAAGGTCAGAAATCCTTTGATCAAAGGGAGTATAGGAGAATTGGGAACATTTCAAAAAGAAGATATTACAAGTACAATTACACACCACTCCAATTAGAACAAAAATGGGGAGACGGGGCTTGCAAAGATAGCTTTTGACTGGGATAAGTGTTAAAAGGGACATCTATAAGAAACGGAAGATGTGGTCAATTATGAAGGAGAGGTGCCACCAAGTAGCTAATATCCACAGAAAGAAAGTTTGAAAAGTTAAAGCACAAAAGAAAAGTATGCTTGCAAGGGAAGCTGAAACCAAGAAAAAGGACTATTTAACTATGTCAGTAGGAAAAAGAAAGGGTGGGCCCATGCTAGGAGAGGATGGTAAGATAATCACAGGTGATGGGAAGAGGGCAAAGCTTCTCCTCTTCTACTTTGCCTCAGACTTCTTACTAAAGGGAGATGTTTTCAAATGGATCTAGGTCAGTATTGTCCAAACTTGGCCACTTTAAGATGAGTGGACTTCAACTCCCAGAATTCCCCAGCCAGCCCATGCAATATAGAGACACATGTGCAGGGGTATCTTCAGGGTATACTCAAAAAAGTCAAGATGGTGGCTGTGATTATTTTTTCATCATATCCTGCAGATACCTGTGCACGTGTGCTTCAGATGAATATTTGAGAGTTCAAAATATAAAAGTATAAGGTGGGATAATAATGTGAAAGTTTGGTCAGTTTCAATATCTTCCTGCTGTTATTGATGTTATTTTGTCAAGACATATTTCACAGGTCACTGACAAGAGCATAAAGTGGACATAGTCTATAAAGAGATCAGCATTAGCTCTATAAAGACAAACATTTTTTCACAGTAAGAGCATATTACCAAGAAACAACAAAAAAGATCTAGATATAAAATCTGCTAGAAAATAACAAATATTTATAAATCAGTAATTGACTGTAATTCTTTTTAAAGATACTCTGTTTGGATAATAACTAGAATTTTGAGTTTATGTTGTTCTAAATTTAGAAAGTGTATTAATTGTACATAGGTCCGTGTACCAGGAGAAGATCTCTTGACTACAGACAGAACCACTTCCTTTTCAAATCCTTTGTTTTTCTGTTATTTAGAGTTAAACAATTCGGTCTCAGTCAGCTATGGTTGCCTGTTAATAACCATATGAAATTATTAATTTTTAGAGGCAACATATTTGCAACCAAGAGTTGCCCTTTATTCTGAATTTTTCCATCCTTCTGGGTGCCGTAGGGTCATAGCGGCTATAGTGAACCAAAATGTTCAGCCGATTGAAGAGAAGATTTTCTGCACAGGACTTTGATCAATCTGATTAATAAAGCCACTCAGCCCATAAGAACAGGAGCACTGCAATTGAATATCACATGGCAGATAGGAACCCTGTGATATCTGTGTACTCAGTGACAGGGAAATCATTTTTGAAATAAATAAATCCCAAAATAGTTTAATACACTTGGATGGCTTTGTAATCAGGTCAGATTTTATGAACAGCAACTAGATACGGCAGAGTAACTAGAGTATATCTTCCAATATAAATCTCTCTGAATGGGACTACTCATTTCTGGAAACAATATCCAATTTTTGCAAACTTGTGCTTCTTGATAGATTTCCCTGGTATACACATTATTTTCTGCCTGGCCCCTGAGTTCACTGCTCTTGGCAACTGTTTGATTTTATTGATCTTTATAATGATCTCTGTGTTCTGATGTGCTAGCCAGACCTTCTATAAGGCAGATGATGGATTGGAAGGAGAAATAGACTGTGTTCCCCCATCCATGTGTGGGTGGGCTGCCATCTTTTCCAATTCCTTCCTTCCATTGCTTTCTCAAGACAGAAAAGGGTGGGGATGAGTCCCAAGTGTATCTGAATGCGCCATCCAGCAGCTGCTCTATGGAGCCTTAGCCTGTTTCCCTCAGTAACCATTTCATTCGCTTACTACTCATCTATAAGTACGTAGTATTTTTGACACTGCAAGCAAATAGCTCCTATAGCTCCTATGGCTGTTCAGAGCTATCACACTCTGCTACCCTAGTGCGATGTTTTCAAACTTGGCAACCCTTGCTGGCTGGGGAATTCTGGGAGTTGAAATCCACACATCTTAAAGTTGCCAAGTTTGAAAAACACTGCCCTAGTGCCTTACTCTAGGGAAGGATGTGATCTCATTTAAGGCAAACACCTGCAGTGCCCTGGATATGAATTTTAATTTTGAAATTATGCTGGATGTTGTTTTAATGTTAAATATTTGTAAGTACCCAGAATCTAATGCATAGGCAACATACAAATTGTGCTAAGTAAATAAACAAACGTGAGGATCAAGGTTTATTATATCTTTTAGAGCAAAACACTGAGGGATTATTATTGACTGTTGATGGAGTTTGCAGTTTGATGCCAAATCTCAATGTAAGCCACTTGGAAATAGCATCTATTCTTTCGTTATTGACAAGGCAAGAAAACTGCCAAATGAAAAATATCCAAGACTGAAAATTAACTTTCTATTAAACTAAATGTCAACAAACTGGAATTCATTGGTTTATCTTTTTAATTGCACCTTTTTCAGGATCAAAATGACCAACATGGGCTGTTTGTTATATATCTGGTTCTGAACAGTTCTGGTAATAGTAGCAACAGAGTACATGAGAGTGCACTAACTTCCCTACTTTCATGACCTTTTTTTTTTATAACCTCCAGAAATATTTCGTTAGCCATTTTTTTTTTTTGTCTGCGCTCAGTCATTACTGACTCTGCAGTGACTGCCTGGATGAGTCCTTGCATTTTTCATGCCTGGATGAGTCCTTGCATTTTTCATGCTTGGACGAGTCCTTGCAGTTTTCAAGGCAATTGTTTTTTTGGAAGTGGTTTGCCAGAGCCTCCTTCCTAGAGCATAGCCCAGCTGGCGAGCGCAGGAGGCGGGATTTCCATTGCTTTGCGCCCTTTTCGGCGAACTTACCGGCAACTGGTCCCGTCTCTCTGTGCAAGGCGCTGCCAGCATTTTTCCTCCCACCGGAGTGAGAGTCCCCATTTATCTACTCATGTGAGTTTTCGACCTGTTGGGTTGACAGGAGCTGGGGGGGGGAGGGAAACAGGAGCTCACCCTGTTAACGCAAAAGGCTGGACTCGAACCGCCGAAGTGTCAGCCATTTCTGGCCGGCAACTTTCAGCATCATTATTACCAGAGGGATAATTTTATTGTATTTGCTAATATATTAAATTTGTTGAATATCGATTTATATTCTGCCTTTCTTGCTATGGTCTCACTAGTTTTGTTGTTGTTGTTGTTGTTGTTCCTACTACTTGAAATATAGCAAAATATATATTTGCCATTTCATCCAGCAACTCTTGTCTTAAAGTGTCTTCCTGAGTTCAGCACATCTTATCGTTATTTTATTGAGCCCTATAATGGTACAAAATATTGAAGCTGTATGTGTGATTCTGCCCACATCTTTAATTTACCTTCCATTTTTTATGCCACAACCATGAAACTCAAGGTACAACTGAAGAAGTTTTGTGTCATTTGTCTCACTAATCAATTACCTTCTTTGATTATGACATCTCAAACCCAAGCTCAAAAAGAAGCTTTTTGCATTGAATGAAGTTAATCAATAACTAGCATGAAGGACACCGCAGGGTTCTGTGCAATGGAACAGAGAATAGCTTTTACTAAATGTCATTTCATAACACCTCCCTGTGGTGGTCCAATCTATTTTGGGTCCAACAGGAAGTCATAATTCAAATTACTTTTTGAGGTACAGTGGGCAGACTGTAGAAATACACTGAGTAGTGAATCAAAAAGAAAGAAAAATCTTTCAGGTACATACAGGTGAAACTCGAAAAATTAGAATATCGTGCAAATGTTCCTTTATGTCAGTATGGCAACTCAAAAGGTGAAACCAATATATGAGATAGACGCATTACATGTAAAGCGAGATATGTCAAGCCTTACTTTGGTATAATTGTGATGATTATGGCGTACAGCTTATGAAAACCCCAAATTCACAATCTCAGAAAATTAGAATAGTGTGAAAAGGTTCAATATTCTAGGCTCAAAGTGTCCCCCTCTAATCAGCTAATGAATCCATAACACCTGCAAAGGGTTCCTGAGCCTTTCAATGGTCTCTCAGGCTGGTTCAGTAGGAATCACAAGCATGGGAAAGACTGCTGACCTGACAGTTGTGCAGAAAACCATCACTGACATCCTCCATAAGGAGGGAAAGCCCCAAAAGGTAATTGCAAAAGAAGTTGGATGTTCCCAAAGTGCTGAATCAAAGCACATCAATAGAAGGTTATGTGGAAGGGAAAAGTGTGGTAGAAAAAGGTGCACAAGCAGCAGGGATGACCGCAGCCTGGAGAGGATTGTCAGGAAAAGGCCATTCAAAAGTGTTGGGGACTTTCACAAGGAGTGGACTGAGGCTGGAGTTAGTGCATCAAGAGCCACCACACACAGATGGATCCTGGACATGGGCTTCAAATGTCGTATTCCTCTTGTCAAGCCACTCCTGAACAACAAACAACGTCAGAAGCGTCTTACCTGGGCTACAGAAAAAAAGAACTGGTCTGTTGCCCAGTGGTCCAAAGTCCTCTTTTCTGATGAGAGCAACTTTTGCATCTCATTTGGGAACCAAGGACCCAGAGTCTGGAGGAAGAATGGAGAGGCACACAATGCACGATGCTTGAAGTCCAGTGTGAAGTTTCCACAGTCTGTGTTGATTTGGGCAGCCATGTCATCTGCCGGTGTTGGTCCACTGTGCTTCATTAAGTCCAGGGTCAACGCAGCCGTCTACCAGGAGATTTTGGAGCACTTCATGCTTCCTTCTGCAGACGAGCTTTATGGGGATGCTGACTTCATTTTCCAGCAGGACTTGGCACCTGCCCACACTGCCAAAAGTACCAAAACCTGGTTCAATGACCATGGGATTACTGTGCTTGATTGGCCAGCAAACTCGCCTGACCTGAACCCCATAGAGAATCTATGGGGCATTGCCAAGAGAAAGATGAGGGACATGAGACCGAACAATGCAGCGGAGCTGAAGGCCGCTATTGAAGCATCCTGGTCTTCCGTAACACCTCAGCAGTGCCACAGGCTGATAGCATCCATGCCACGCCGCATTGCGGCAGTCATTGCTGCAAAAGGGGCCCAAACCAAGTACTGAGTACATATCCATGCTTATACTTTGCAGAGGTCTGATATTGTTCTATTTCCAATCCTTGTGTTATTGATGTCATGTAATATTCTAATTTTCTGAGATTGTGAATTTGGGGTTTTCATAAGCTGTACGCCATAATCATCACAATTATACCAAAGTAAGGCTTGACATATCTCGCTTTGCATGTAATGCGTCTATCCCATATATTGGTTTCACCTTTTGAGTTGCCATACTGACATAAATGAACATTTGCACGATATTCTAATTTTTCGAGTTTCACCTGTATTGTCACATGAAAACACTTTTTGTGGTTCCTCTGCAATCAGTTTCATGCTTTTATTTCTACATTTCTGAATATAAAGGCAGTATCTTTATTATATATCGTTCCTCCATAATGTCCTTGTGAATTTTCTCAAAGTAATGGAAATTTGCATCACAGACCTATAGACTGGATTCTAAATGAAGTTCCTTTTAGTTCAGTAAGACTTACTCCCAGCTGGTATAATTTCAACATAGCACTGAATTAATATTACTGTATATAAACAAGCTGTGGCACTCCCTTTCCTTTGGCATGGCCACCAGGAAGAAATTCATTAAAAATGAAAGCAAAAGTTTACAAATGTGATTAGTAACTATAACACCTACTTTTTTTCTATTTCTATTTCTTGTTTTTAAAATAATAGAAAAAGGAAAAAAGGAACAAAACACAAAAATACACGCATGGTTAAATAAAAAATGTTGTTGTTCAGTCGTTAAGTCGTGTCCGATTCTTCGTGACCCCATGAACCATATTGCGCCAGGCCTTCCTATCTTTCACTGCCTCCCTGAGTTTGCTCAATTTCATGCTCATTGCTTCAGTGATGCTATCTAGCCATCTCATCCTCTGCCGTCCTCTTCTCCTTTTGCCTTCCATCTTTCCCAGCATCAGTGTCTTTTCCAAAGACTCCACTCTTCGCATTAGGTGACCAAAGTATCTGAGCTTGAGCTTCATTATCAATCCTTCCAATGAGCAATCAGAGTTGATTTCCTTTAAGATTGACTGGTTTGACCTCCTAGCAGTCCAGGGGACTCTTAAGAGTCTTCTCCAGCACCACAGTTCAAAGGCATCAATTCTTCGGCGTTCAGCCTTCTTTATGGTCCAGCTCTCACAGCCATACATTACTACTGGGAAAACCATAGCTTTGACTATGCGGATCTTTGTCGGCAAGGTGACGTCTCTGCTTTTTAATATGCTATCTAGGTTTGCCATAGCTTTCCTCCCAAGGAGCAAGCGTCTTTTAATTTCATGGCTGCAGTCTCCGTCTGCTGTGATCTTGGAGCCCAAATAAATGAAGTCTGTTACTGCTTCCATTTCTACCCCTTCTATTTGCCAGGGATTGATGGGTCCAGATGCCATGATCTTAGTTTTTTTAATGTTGAGTTTCAAGCCAGCTTTTGCACTCTCCTCTTTCACCCTCATCAAGAGGCTGTTTAGTTCTTCTTCACTTTCTGCCATTAGGGTGGTATTGTCTGCATATCTGAGGTTGTTGTTATTTCTCCCTGCAATCTTAATTCCGGCTTGTGATTCTTCCAGCCTGGCATTTCTCATGATGTACTCTGCATATAGGTTAAATAAGCAGAGTGGCAGTATACAGCCTTGTCGTACTCCTTTCCCTATTTTGAACCAATCGGTTGTTCCATGACCGGTTCTAACTGTTGCTTCTTGGCCCGCATACAGATTTCTCAGGAGACAGGTAAGGTGGTCTGGTATCCCCATCTCTTTAAGAATTTGCCACAGTTTGTTGTGATCCACACAATCAAAGGCTTTTGCATAGTCAATGAAGCAGAAGTAGATGCTTTTCTGGAACTCTCGTGCTTTCTCCATGATCCAGCAAATGTTGGCAATTTGATCTCTAGTTCCTCTGCCTCTTCGAAACCCACCTTGTACATCCAGTAGTTCTCAGTTCACATACTGCTGAAGCCTAGCTTGTAGGATTTTGAGCATAACCTTGCTAGCATGTGAAATGAGTGCAATTGTGCGATAGTTTGAGCATTCTTTGGCATTGCCCTTCTTTGGAATTGGAACGTAAACTGACCTTTTCCAATCCCGTGGCCACTGTTGTGTTTTCCAAACTTGCTGGCATATTGAGTGCAGCACTTTAACAGCATCATCTTTTAGTATTTTAAATAACTCAGCTGGAATACTGTCATCTCCACTAGCTTTGTTGTTAGCAATGCTTCCTAAGGCCCACTTGACTTCACTCTCTAGGATGTCTGGCTCAGGGTCAGTGACCACACCAGCATGGACATCAGGGGCATTAAGATCTTTCTTGTATAGTTCTTCTGTGTATCCTTGCCACCTCTTCTTAATCTCTTCTGCTTCTGTTAGGTCCCTGCCTTTTTTGTCCTTTATCATGCCCATCTTTGCACTAAACGTTCCTTTGATATCTCCAATTTTCTTGAAGAGATCTCTAGTCTTCCCCATTCTATTGTTTTCTTCAATTTCTTTGCATTGTTCATTTAAGAAGGCCTTCTTATCTCTCCTTGCTATTCTCTGGAAATCTGCATTCAGTTGCTTATATCTTTCCCTTTCACCCTTGCTTTTCGCATTCCTTCTTTCCACAGCTATTTGTAAAGCCTCATCAGACAGCCATTTTGCTTTCTTGCATTTCTTTTTCTTTGGGATGGTTTTAGTTGCTGCCTCCTGTACAATGTTACAGACCTCCGTCCATAGTTCTTCAGGCACTCTGTCTACCAAATCTAATCCTCTAAATCTATTCATCACCTTCACTGTGGTGATGATCTAAGTCATACCTGAGTGGTCTAGTGGTTTTCCCTACATTCTTCAATTTAAGCCTAAATTTTGCAGTAAGAAGCTCATGATCTGAGCCACAGTCAGCTCCTGGTCTTGTTTTTGCTGTCTGTATAGAGCTTCTCCATCTTTGGCTGCAAAGTATGTAATCAATCTCGTTTCGGTATTGACCATCTGGTGATGTCCATGTGTAGAGTCGTCTCTTGTGTTGTTGGAAAAGAGTGTTTGCTATGACTAGCTTGTTCTCTTGACAGAACTCTATTAGCCTTTGCCCTGCTTCATTTTGTACTCCAAGGCCAAACTTGCCTGTTATTCTGATTACTCCTTGACTTCCTACTTTAGCATTCCAATCCCCTATGATGAAAAGGACATCTTTTTTTGGTGCTAGTTCTAGAAGGTCTTGTAGGTCTTCATAGAACCGGTCAACTTCAGCTTCTTCGGCATCAGTGGTTGGGGCATAGACTTGGATTACCGTGATGTTGAATGGTTTTCCTTGGATACGCACTGAGATCATTCTGTCGTTTTTGAGGTTGTACCCCATTACTGCCTTTCCCACTCTCCTATTGACTATGAGTGCAACTCCATTTCTTCTAAGGGTTTCTTGCCCACAGTAGTAGATATAATGGTCACCTGAATTAAATTCACCCATTCCCGTCCATTTCAATTCGCTAATTCCCAAGATGTCGATGTTCAATCTTGTCATCTCATGTTTGACCACATCCAGCTTGCCTTGGTTCATGGATCTTACATTCCATGTACCTATACAATATTGTTCTTTACAGCATCGGACCTTCTTTTCGCTTCCAGATACATCCACAGCTGAACGTCCTTTTGGCTTTGGCCCAGCCGCTTCACTCTTTCTGGAGCTACTTGGAATTGCCCTCCGCTCTTCCCCAGTAGCATATTGGACACCTTCTGACCTGAGGGGCTCATCTTCCGGCGTCATATCTTTTAGCCTTTTAACATTGTCCATGGGGTTTTCTTGGCAAGGATACTGGAGTGGGTTGCCATTTCCTTCTCCAGTGGGCCACATTTTGTCAGAACTCTCTGTCATGACCTGTCCGTCTTGGGTGGCCCTGCACGGTATAGCTCATGGCTTCACTGAGTTACACAAGCCCCTTCGCCATGACAAGGCAGTGATCCATGAAGGGGAAATAAAAAATACATAAGTGCTTAAAAAAGAAATAAGTGAAAAGAATACAACAGAAAAAAATTACAAAATATATGTTGTTACAACAATAAACAGTTACAATTCTGTATATAATTTTCTAATACAAACATTATGCAGGTATATATATTTTCTAATACATTTATATAACTATCATTTTTTTTTAACCTACTGATTTTGAGTAGGTTAAAATCAGTAGGTTAACCTGTAGCAGTAGCATAAATGAGTCCCATATTTCATTATATGTGTCCATTCAAAGTCTACGTCTATAGGCAATCTGTTCATAGGTGGCAAATGTGATCAGGACTTCAATCCATTGAGTAAATGGGGCCATACATTTATATTTCTAATGTACAATATCAATCTTTTAGCCATAGTAAGGTCACAGAGAATCGATTTACATTATCCAGGTGTCAAATTCCATGTACTAAATAATTCAAAAGAATATTATCCTCTGAGAATTTTATTTTTGTCATGCAGCCACATTTATATGGTCCGTTACCTTCTCCCAAAACTTAGTAAGTATAGGACATTGTAAAAACATGTGTTTTAAAGAAGCATTGTCCTTATTACATCTCCAACCAGATGCTATCTTAGACAATCTTTTTCTATACAAATATAATGGAGTTTAATAAATTCTAAATATTATTTTTTGTTGTATAAGTCATAGTTTAAGGTCCATTGAAGCTCTTGGTATAGAAGTTAAGACACTCTCCCATTGTCTAGGCAATATAGGAATCTCTAATTCTTTATTCCACTCATCTCTTAGCATCTGCATATTAAATTGATTTATTGATAGCAAATATCTATAAAAAGTAATAGGTTTTTTAGTTTTAAAATATTTAACAAATTGTTCTAATATCTCAGGTGTCTCAGAGCTGAAAATGCTGCTGGTCCAAACAATGTTAATAAATATTGTAGCTGTAAATGTTGCCATTGGGTTACATCCAATAGATGATATTTATCTCTTAACACAGGATATGTTAAAAATTCATCTTCATCATGTATCAATTGGTCCAAAGTCAATATCCCCAGTTCCATCCAATGTTTCCATATCACCATCTTTTCCCCAATCTTTAATGTTGGGTTGCCCTATAATGTCAATTTAGCATGGAAAAAAGGATCAAATCTTTTTTTATTAGACATTACATTCTATAGCTTTCTAACTGACATAATTGTTTCCAGAGATACTAGAGTTCTATTGTATTTAGATCCTAATATTGCCCATCCAACCAAAGGTGCTATATATGTATATTCCAAAGTTGCCCAAATTGGAAAATTAACATGAATTGTGGGCTTCCAGTGTTTAATAATTGACAATAGGTAAGCTTGATGATATAATTCCAGATTCAGAAAATCGAATCTGTTAATTGGTAATTGCATTTTCTGTAAAGATATTCTTGAAATCAAAGAACCCCATAAAAAATTTCTAAACAAAGAATTTATTTTCTGAAAATATTTTCCAGATATTTGAATAGGAATTCCTCTCAGAATATAAATTAATCTGGGAATAATATTCATTTTGAGAGCATTCACCTTTCCCCAAAGGGTAAGGTTTAATGACTCCCATCTATCCATATTTAAAGAAACCTCTTTATATGTTCTATTTATATTACATGTAACTAACTGAGTTATGTCTTTGGGTATGCACATACCTAAATATTTATGTGTTCTATGGTTTTTATATTTTTAAAGCTGCACTGGGGTGGCATTTAATTTCGTTGTACAAGAAGTACAATGACAATAAAGATTACTTTGACTTTGACTTTGACTTTACTTTGACTTAATGGATTTGGTACAAATACGGAATCCATATTCCTTAAATAGATGGGTACCCAAATTTTCACCTATTGGCATCAACTCCGATTTGGACCAATTAACAGAATATCCTGCTATTTTACTAAAGGCGTCTATCATTTGCATCAACAGTGGAATAGTAGTGTGAGGTTTAGAAATAAACAAAAGAATATCATCTGCAAATAAAACCAGTTTATGTTCAACTGAATTATGTACTGCTCTGTAAATCTCCCTATGTTGTCTAATAGCACAAGGCAAGGGTTCCACACAAATATCAGAATGCAAGGGTGAAAGTGGACATCCTTGTCTAGTTCCTCTAAATAGTGGAAAAATAGCAGAAAGCATACCATTAACCTTTACTTTAGATATGGGTGACTCATATAATTTCTTGATCCATTCTATAAATTTCAAAGGAAATCCAAACCTATTTAGTACAGCAAACTTATACTGTCTATGTATTTTGTCTAAAGCTTTTTCAGCCTCTAAGTAAAAAATTGGTCTTTATTTTTTTTCAAGTCTATTAAATCTACAACTAACCTAATGTTGTGTGCTGCTTACCTAGTTTTTAAAAACTCTGTTTGATCATTCTTAATAATGAATGGTATTACTTGCTGTAAATTATTTGCTAGCACTGCTGTTAAGATCTTTGTATCAATGCTAATCTTTGAGACTGGATGATAATTAGCACATTGAGTATGATCTTTACCTGATTTTGATATAATTGCAATATAAGCCTGATTAAATGCCTCTGATAATATTCCCTTATCAAGTATTTCATCATACAATTGACAAAATGTTGGCACCAAAAGATGTATAAATGTTTTATACCACTCTATAGGAAATCCATCCAATCCTGGTGTTTTACCACTTGCCATTTTTAAAATTATTTGTTTAATCTCTACCTCAGATAGTGGAGCAATTAAAAGTTGTCTTTGTGTATCAACTAAGTATGGTAGACTTGTATTATTTAAAAAGGCCTCTATATCCTCATTCAATATATTTTTTGGTTTGCTATATTTCTGAATAAAATTTTAAAAATTGACAATTTGTATCTTTTGAGGTTTTATAATATTTCATCTCTTTCACCTCTAATAATTGGAATCATTGCCCTATTTTTCTTTTGCTTTAAACAGTTAGCGAAATCTTACCAAGTCTTTCACCGTTCTCCCAATATCTCTGTCATAAACATGTTAGCTGTAACATGAATTCTTTCTGCTGTGACATTATAGTATTTAGTTCATATTTCTTCTTCTGGTATTTCTCTGTACAAGGTAGTAGATGGGCATCTAATCATCTGTGCCCATAAATATTTCAATTCATCTTTCAAGTTATTTTCCCTTCTATTTTTAATCTTATTTTTGTACGATGCATAAGCAATAATTCGACCTTGGATATATGATTTATATGCCTCCCATTCAAAAAGTCCAGCACTTGATGTTTCTGAATTCAGATCAAAGTATTGCATAGTCTCTACCTGCATATGTTGTACAAATTCTTTAACATTCAATAAGGAGACATTGAAATACCAAGTTCTCGATACCTTGATCTGTTTCTGAAACACACAATTCAAAATAATTGCACTATGATTTGATACATAACAAACATCAATATTACATTCTTGAGTTTGATGGTATAAAGTTGATGATATTAAAAAATAATAAAGCCTTAAAAAAATATGGTGTATACTTGAATAAAATGTATATTCTCTTTTAGTTGGATACATCAAACGCCAAGGATCTATTAAATTCAATTCTTCCATATAGATAACAACACCTACTTAAGTTTGTGCTAGTATTTGTGGGCACTGTATTTCTGAACAAATAAATATCTAAGATCATGTTTACGCTTTGAACAAACTGCTATTTTATGGACATTAATTATTTAATTTGCTAAAATAAGCAAAGAATATGCTCTACAAACAGCAACTAATGTTCATTATTTATTTATTTATTTATTCATTCATTTACTTATCACTCAAATTTATATGCCACCCATCTCACTATCAGTGACTCTAGGTGGCTCACAAATAAAAAACATAAAAACATTTAAAAACTACAAAATGCATTAAAAGACTACTGTCAGGTTTAGCCCAGGAAACTCCAGGAGACAATACAGATTCAATCCAGCAAGGTTTAATTGGCTCCACACCATTACAGAATCTTCTCAGACTGAGAGCCGTTCCCAGGGTCAAACTACAAACATCACTAGCATTCCTCAGGGAGGGGCCAGTCTCATCCTCTTATCTCTTCTTCGCTCCTCTGGGGATGAGAGTCCATGTTTCACACCCCTGCTCCACACTCCCACAACTACGAAGTAAAAAGATGAGAGAGCATCCTCAAGGCACCAACCACCCCCAGTGCTGAGAGCCCCCATTCAATTCCCAAGCTAGCTGGCAGAGCCAGATCTTAACTCTCGTCCGGAAGGCCAGAAGAGTGGGGGGCAGCTTCACCTCAGGGGAGCAAGATATTCCACAGGGTGGGGCAATGGCCTCCTAGACCCCGCCAGTCAAAATTCTCTAACCAATGGGGTCTGCAACATGCCCTTCCTGCCGGACTGGGTGGGGCAGGCTGATGTAACCAGGGCAAGGCGGTTCCTCAGGTAACTTGGTCCCATGCCATGAAGGGCTTTAAAGGTCATAAGCCACACCTTGAACTGGATGCAGAAGCAAACTGGCACCCAATGCAGCTCATGCAGCAGAGGTGTTAGGGGCACCCAAAACTGCCCGCGCCACCGCATACTGTACCAGCTGCAACTTCTGGATACTTTTCAAAGGTAGCCCCCTGTAGAGCACATTGCAATAGTCCATGCGGGAGATGACCAGGGCATGAGTGACTGAGAGAAGGGCTTCCCAATCCAGGAAAGGGTGCATCTGGTGCACAACACGAAGTTGAGCGAAGGTCCTCCTAGCCACGACTGCTACCTGCTCCTTGAGCAGGAGTCGTGAATCCAGGAGGACCCGAAATTGTCTGACTGGGATAGTGCAACCCCATCCAGAACCAAAGATGGTAAAATCCCAGATACAGGAGAGCCGTGAACCCACAACCACTCTGTCTTGCCAGGGTTCAGTTGAAGCTTGTTGTTCCCCATCCAGACCCCACAGACTCCAGGCACTATGAAAGAACATCCACGGCATCACTTAATTCACTTGGGACAGAGATGTATAATTGAATATCATCAGCATAGTGATGATACCTCATCCCATGATGACGGATGATCTCACCTAGAGGCTTCATGTAGAAGTTAAAAAGGAGCAGAGAGAGCACTGAGCCCTGCAGCACCCCACAAAGCAAGGGCCGTAGGCTGGACCTCTCGGTCCCTATCAACACCGATTGGGACTAGCATTGGAGGAAGGAGATGAACCAGCACAAGCTGTGCCCCCCACCCCCAACTCCCGCAGCTGACCCAAAACGATACCATGGTCGATGGTATCAAAAGTTGCCAAGAAGTCAAGAAGAGCCAGGACAGATGCACTACCCACCTCTTGGTCCTGCCAGAGATCATCTAAAAGTGTGACCAATGCTGTTTCTGTCCCATATCCGTGCCTGAAACCCAAATGGAAGGGGTCCAGATAATCCGTTTCATCCAGGATCCTCTGGAGCTGCAGTGCCACCACCTTCTCTACCACCTTCCCCAAGAAGGGGAGGTGAGAGACTAGATGAAAATTGTCCAGAATGGTGGGGTCAAGCAACAGCTTCTTGAGTGGAGGGCGAACCAGCACCTCTTTAAAAGGGGTCAGGAGCACCCCCTCTCTCAAGGATGAATTAACTATCACCCGTACCCACACACATGTCACCTCCCAAGTGGCCTTGACCAACCAGGAGAGGCATGGGTCTAATGCACAAGTGGCTGCACTTACAGACCTGAGGACCTGTCCACCTCCTCAGGCCCAACAGGATCAAACTTTTCCCAGATAACCAGGCAAGTCCATTCCCCAGGCATCTCCAAAGGACCTGCACCACACTTGGCTTCCAACTGGGAATGAATCTGAGCATTTCTATCCGCCAGATGTTCAGCAAATTCTTCAGCTGCTCTGGACTGGCTGCCCTTGCGGTTCTCACAACCAGGACTCCAAGCTGCAACCACCAGATGGCAGCAAGACCCCCCAAGTCCTGGTGGAGCCACAAACCTTTAAGGGCATCCAGGAATCCCCCATCCCATTTGACATTACAGTCACAGGTAGGAGCTAGGAGCCCCACACTGTGCGTCTGCTCCCATCTGCCATCTTCTACCTAATGTCTTGAAAGCCTCCAGTGATGGAGCTCCCATGATTCATTATCCATGGTGATGAACTGCCATATTTTGCAGAGAATAACATCCTATGCAACAGTCCATTCTGATGCATCTTCTGATTTCCAGGAATCCATTTCCCCGAATCTATGCAATTGAAGAACACTTAAAAAACAGGGTGGAACTGAAGAAACAGATGAAGATGGCCAGCATGCTGAAAGCTTAACAAATGACAGTGTTTCTACAAATTTATTTATTTATTTATTTATTTATTTATTTATTTATTTATTTATTTATTGGAATACTGTAGGCTGCTTTTTGGTCCAATATAGTTGCAAAAAACAGCTTGCCAATCTATCTATGCATTAAAATAAAATGAGAATTAATAGTACTTTTTCAATGAGCAGTGCTACTTTAAGATGTAGGTGGAGGCTCATGTTACATGCAACAAAACCAACCTGCATCCTGCATTCTCAAGTACTAAAAGATGGAAATAGGGCTGGAAGGGAAGGAGACAGGATAAATAAGGAAATTATGAAGCCTATCTCATGGTATGCACCAGTGGTCCAAGACATCAAGAAAAATGATAACATGCCCAACCTGTAGAACTTTAAAAGTGAAAGTGTGGTCTTGATTAAATATATTGTTTCAACATTTGAAAATATTTTTCAGAAAGTAAAAAGAGCCAAGGTATTTTTTAAAACTGGATGCCTCAAATTGTTTTCAACATCAATAGTGCTAAGCTGTTTAATTGTTATTCCTGTAAACCAGGTGTGTGCAAGACCTTTTTCAAGCCAAAATCTGGACTTGACCTTTCAATGATGTGCTGGGGCAGCAGTTCAAGGAAGTGGGCAAGGCCAGGACAAAAGCTAATTTGATGTAATTCAAATTTAGTTAAAGTTGATCAATGAAATAGTTGTTATGATAATGTCCCACGTATTTAATACTTCCAACCTTCATTTAATTAAAATTTATCATTTGGTGTGCCTCCCCTGGCTTTCAAGTCAGTTTTTCCCATTAGCTTTCAACCTCCCCAAAGGAAAATGAGTGGATAGTGCTATTATTCATGTGGTCACTAGATGCCGATGAATTATATCTGGGTGGAGTCCAGAATGTCTTGGTACTGTTTTATTCTTGTTTATGAAAGCCTAAAAACATTCATCTCTATTATTCTAAATGCTGTGCCCTCCAAGCTTTTGACAGCAGTTTCTAGGCAAAACTTTTTCCATCCTCCAAACTTTACTAGAGTACACTGCTTGGTTAATCAATCTTTGTTTACATCTTTAGATCTTGCCATCTGCTACACTTCAGCTGTTGTGAACTGATGCCAAGCCTTCGATGTAGAGTTGTATCCATCCGATTCCATTTAATGCAGTAGCTGGATGCTTTCTGCAGAAGGCAAAATCGTTATTCCTACGCCTCATTCCTGCCTAACTCAGAGATATTGTCATTGCAATTAAGACTGAGAATGTATTAATGTTTATATCAGTCCTGAGTCCACATGTTTGTATTATAGCTTTGTTTGCTTTGCCATTCTGAATTTTTTATAATCACATTCCACACAGCATTCCAAAATTGCACCTGACAAAAATACATCTGTGTATATCAGTAAGCCATCTTGTATATTTTGGCATTCATTACATAAGCACATCCTGTTAAAGCTTGATTGTTCATTCTGTTTTAGGTTGCTTATTTAACTATAGCTCTTATGCTGCTTTAAAAAAAAGTAGCAAAAAAAAAAAAAGAAAAAGAAAAGAAAAAAATCTGCCAAAAACAGAAGAAATGTGCATACCTCCATGGTGTATTGTCACTAGGTGGAAAGCATTTAAAAGATTCCACAATAAAAAGAGAAGAAAAGAAAAAGAAAACTATTTAGCAGAGGAGACATATGAAAAAATAAAGTACAATTAAACTATTCTGTGTCTTGATAAATCCAAGTAGACAGAGTGATTACCACATACCCTTTCTGTATAGGTCAGGGTGGGCAGAAAATTAATTCTACTGAGACTCTAGTAGTTACAGATACAAGGCAATAGATAAATTAATACAATTTGGAGCTGTTATGAGATGGCCATGGCAGATAGCAGCAGGTAGCAAACCTGGCTGACTCAAGAAAAACTAAGGAGGGACAAACACAGTTGGCACCAGAAAATCCCAGAGCTGTGGGCCAGACTGGGATATATAGAAAAAAAGATTTTGGCAAGCTACTTTTTTTTACTCTTGCCAAGAAAATTACATGGACATTCTTGAGAACATGTATTTTGTCTCTGATGCCACTAGGCTTTGAAAATATCCCTGGAAAGTATGTCTCTGTACAGCAGCCATCTTTTTCCTAGCCAGTTGGAATTGCTTGAGTTGACCAGGACTTCTCTCCTAAAAGTAAACTGTCCAACATTTACTTCTTCATTCATTAGAAATCATTAGAACAAACAAATGAGGTGCGTGTAAACCTTCACCTGCCTCATTTCAACATGAGTTACCCTGTATGCAATGGCAGCTGGGTGTTTCTCCCTTACAGCTTCTCCCCAGGAGACAGAAAATCTTACTCTTGATTCACACTCCTGATATAAATGGGGTTAAAGAAGTTCCAAATGGAAAAAATATGCAAGAGAGCTCTGGGTCCAAAATCCCCACTGATACAGCACTGAAGTTTTGGCCAAGCATTCCCATATCACTGTCATCCAGAACAAGAAAGTAAAAGAACCAATTCCAAGGAAGGCATAACTTGAGACAAGCCCAAACTTTAATCCCAGCTATTTTCCCCTGTCTGAAAGCCTTCCCCAGCAGCACATCCCCACATCAACATTTCCTTGAGAAGTCTCCATCTAGACATAAAGGAGGCACTTTGCCAAAAACAGGGGAGGAGAGAGTAGAAGCTGAAAGTTATTGGCCATATTAGCATTGTGTGATCTTAGCTTTCAAATGACCTCCTTGCTGTATAAACAAGATTATGTAAGTGTTCTGGTGGAAAGTGCAGCTGTTTTACAGCACTGCCATCTTGAGGTTGGTAAACAGAGGATTGCAGCAGGAGACTGCAGTCATTCTCATCATAACCTTTACAAATCAGTCACCAGGATATCATTTGTGGGACTAGCAGCCCAATCCTTTCCATAGCTGTTGCATTTAGTGGGGTCTCCTTCTACACAATCGGTAACCTTTTCTGGCTATTTGTTTAGGCTGCCATTAGTGCTCAGTTCTGACTTCACACATTTTCCTTCAGAGCGGTGCCTTCTGCTGCACAGATTTCTCCTTTGCCTTGCACTCAAAAAACAGTCATTTGTCACAGGGCAAATGCACCCCTTTTCCTCCAGTGAGCTATTCAGAATGACATATAGACCTTGGCTGTGTGACTGGCACAGGGCCTTTTTAAATCTCTATGAAACTGAAAGTGCTGGACATCATAAATCTCTCCCCAATCTGCTTGGTTTTGAGAAAGTGTCCCTTATTTTCCCTTTTCAATTTCAGTGACATTTAAATATCTTCGGGGACTATTATTTCACATGCTCAAGTGCTCTCATGCTATAGTAAGGCCAATTGTTAGGAATATTTAGAATCCAAACATCTGGAAAACATCAGCTGCTTTTACATCACAAGGTTAATTGTTCCACCCGTATGTCAGTGTGTCTAATGCATTTTGTTACAAAATGGGTTACCTCACAATCTATTTTATGATTATATTGTTATTTTAATTATATTTCAGCACAGCCAACAGGACAGCACCCTCCATCGCCCCTGAAATGTTAGTTTAGATCAGCACATATAACACGCTAGAGTTTGCCCTTTAGCAGAGAGGAATGGCAGTGGGCTCAGGAGAAACGGCCAGTGACCGCTGTCACTGCTTGCCACAATCTGCCACCTGAAAGAGTTGATTCCTCTGCCTAGTGTAAGAGCCAGTGCAGATGTTTCAAGTGACACACTGAAAAGGCCGTAGCAGCAGACAGCCACAAGCTGCCATTTAAAATTTCAGGGGTGAGTTCCTGAGTGGATGATGTAGCATCTTTCAACAGCATTGTCAGAAACTTAAAAGAATGAGTCTAATAGACCCAGTTTGGCAGTGCATAGCTCTAGGCTCCTGTGGCAACAGCTGTTCAAGGATGCTGGGTTCTGTAATCAGGAAGCATTTTTCCAATCAGTGGGCCATAGGGACAGTCTCTGTGACATTCAGACTGGCTGACAGAGAGCCATAAACGAAATGGCTAGATACCCTTCACCTGCCTTCTTGGAACCAATTGCCATAATTGGTTGTTGTTGTTTTTATATAAATTTTAACTATGTATTTATTTATTGTTTTAATCTGTTGTAAGCCGCCCAGAGTCCCCCATTGGGGGGAGATGGGCGGGGATAAGTTTGATAGATAGATAGATAGATAGATAGATAGATAGATAGATAGATAGATAAATAAATAAGATATTCTTTTCTTCCCTCCTTGTGTTTGTGTGTATAGTGTTTAATGGTTAAATCTGGAATGTTAAAACTGGAAAACAGTGTTGTCTGGACCTCCTTTAAAATTCCATGAAAGTGGAAGGACAATTGCACAATGAGGGTCTTCTCTGGAAGCACCCTTGGTTCCATGATAGGTACAGTGATCATATTTTCTTGGAAAAAATATAGGACAAACCTGAAAAAGGGGCAAATCTGAAAGAAGTTCATAAGGATTAAAAAAATAATTGTGTTTATAGCTTTGCTTTGCAAAGGAAAATTCAAGAGCAAAACCAAGTAAATAAATAATTAAATTAAATAAACCTAAAGGACTGTCCTTTATAATAAAGGATGTATTGTATGGTCACTGTAAGACAGGTGGAAATAATTTCTCCAGGAAGGTGAAGGAGGTAAAGCTCCAAAACAGAAGGTGAGTGTAATTTGTTTGCATAGCACATACTGCTGCAATATTCCAATCCATTTTGTGTGTGTGTGTGTTTTGTTACTTAGGGCATATCTTAATTTACTATAGCTGACCATACCCGCTTGATTTTAAGGTGTTTTAAGAAAATCCTGCCTGGACTGAGACCCTTTGGCAACAGCTTGCAAGGTCATCAGTCAGTCAAGGCTGCAGGCTACCACGTCCTCCGACTGGACGATGCTCTGTTCTTCCACCTCTCTTTTCCAGGAAAGTAATGGCTAATCACTTTCCTTCTTGTGGGTGGGCTTTCCTGGAAATATATACCTGTGTGTGTGTGTGTGTGTGTGTGTGTGTGTGTGTGTACACATATACACGCAAAGTTGTTACATCTATCTAAGGCTAAACCATAAAAATGAAGATACGTACAGACACAACAAACAGCTTTTAAAAAATCCATTCTTCCTTGCATGCGCTCTAATGTTTCTTTACCTACCTTTATTGGTACTGCTGAAATAGCAGAGAAAAATGCCAGTTCAAAAAGCCACCCAATTTTTTTTTCCTTGAGGAGATAGTTTTTTCCCCTCTGCTTTTTGAAAAAAGTAAGATCAGGGTTTTGTCATTTTATTATATTTTTCAGTCACCTGACATAGAAGAGTTTTGATGTTTTAGAAAAGGGTTATGAAAATCTGCATCATGTTAAGTCAGACCATTGCAGCAAATATTCAAGATCTAGATTAAGTCTTTCCCAGCTTTGTCTATAAAGGCCATAGATCAGATCTGGGGCCTTCTGCATGCAAATTATCTAATATAATGCAACAGTTCTTTCCTTTATCTTGTCTTGGAAAAGTTGGTGAATATGGATATGTAAAACTCACCAGTTCAGGAACAGAACATTCCAGAAAACTCTAGAATGCTCCATTCTTCCTTTAGAGCAGTGTCTCTCAACCTTGGCAACTTGAAGATGTGTGGACTTCAACTCCCAGAATTCTCTAGCCAGCATGCTGGAGGAATGCTAGCTGGGGAATTCTGAGAGTTGGAGTCCACACATCTTCAAGTTGCCAAGATTGAGAAACACTGCTCTAGACCATGCTGCTCTAGGAACAGTTCAGTGATTTCTTAAAATAAATCGTTCAAACTAACAGCAGTTTGAGGTGTTTTGACAGTTACCTGGCCCCAAACAGGCCTATTTCACCCACAATACCATTACATGCATGTAAAAAATGGATGCTGTTTCAGTCACCCAGCTGTGCCTACTATTTTGCAGCTAATGACCATCACTGCAAACAGTCCTGCTTGAAGCACTTTCAATTCAAAAGATTTACTTCTGGAAACTACCAAACTGTCATTGGAATGGTATGCTTTAGAGGAAGTTCAGCATAGTCCAGTGAAGAAACGGAATGTTCCAGAGTTCTCAGATCGGTGAGTTTCTGAATTGATAAATTTTGCTCATCCCTACTGGTGATTATTCTGTACCAGAAATAGAAAAAGAATAGAATAGTTGACCAGGGTTTGGACTTCTTTCATCAGCTGATATAATAAAACTTTTGCCTAACTTATATTGCCCAAATGCTCTTGGAATTACATTTGCTTCTGGAATGGCAGATTTTGTGTTTAATTTTTTAATTATATATTTTTAAAATTACATTATCTACATTTTTGGTAGTTATGGTGACTGAGCAGCCTATGCAACAAATTTACCATGATAAGTAATCTTGACCTTGAGAAATTACTATAGCAAGGCTAAGTCTTCTTCTTTGTTTATGTATGTCAGATCTCTCATCCAGTGGCTAAAATTCTCAAGGATTGATTCTTTAAAAATAAAGTGTTCAGGTTCTGAAATAAATGATATTATTCTTGCCCTAGGTAATGGAAATAAGTAAATATGCAATCCAGATTAGACACTCAAAAACAGACCAAACAATTACTAACTGCTTGAACACCATTTTGGAGAAATGGGTAAGACATAAATCCAATAAACAAATAAATACTTTCCCTGATTTCCTTTAACTGTGTAACGTCAGCTTAGTTTGCAGCCACCCCTCTTCCCTGTGTAACATACAAACAATGAACTCTTTACAACGTGTAAGGAAACACTCTTTCTGAAACAGCAATTTGCCATGGTGCCTCAGCATCCAAGGCTTGCTATGAGAAGAAAGCAGCCAAGGGAAGGAAAAAGTCAGATTTGTAGCCTTCCTCAATTCTGCATACCTTCCCATATGTGCACACCCTAGCTATAGACATAACTATACCTTAAAAAAGAATCCAAACTCCAGGTTTTGTTGCGATTTTTTAAAAAAATCTGGACACACACACACAAGTACCCAATCTCAGTTACAGTTTGGACTGTTTTTAACATGATATAACAATTACTTCCCATAAAAGAAGATTAAAGGTGAGTGTGTTAGCCATTGATGGGACTGTTCATTCACTGGCAAAAAACACTGAAAAATAGAAACAGCCTTTCTTACAAACGAGGCAGGATAATTTCACATTTTATCTCATAATACAACTTCTACAAGGACCTTTATGGCTTATCTGGGAGAGGGGAGCAACTGGCCCCTGAGCTTTGTTGCTGGCTCTAATAGTGTTTGTCAACCTTGGCAACTTGAAGATGTGTGGACTTCAACTCCAGAATTCCCTGGCCAGCATGTCAGCTGGGGAATTCTGGGAGTTGAAGTCCACACATCTTCAAGCTGCCAAGGTTGAGAAACACTGTTCTAATATCTTTGCCAAGTTCTGTAGTATCAGAATCTGCCTCTTATCTGCAATGGGCTCTGCTGTTTGGGAAAGGCCATCAGTCAATGAGAAAGCATGTACTTTGTATGTGAATCACAGACACAGTCCTGGACATCTCCAAGTAGGGCTGAAAAGTGCCTTTCCCCAAGATATTGGCAAGTTACCACATGGAGCAAGCAGACTGGTTAGAAGGGCTGAGTCAACATAAGGCAGTTTGGTGTGTTCTAGAGTCCTAGCTGGTAAGTATGTGTTGCATCACTGACCCATTTAGATCTAGTTCAGAATCTCAAAGAAAGTCCAGCTTAAGACATTTTACTGAGAAAGTACAGCAAATACAGGTAATCTTCATTTAGCAACCACAGTTGGGACCAGCAGCTTGGTCATTAAGCAAAGCAGCTGCTAAATGAAACCACGATTGTGCTTATCATCCTATTTCGGCTTTGCTTTGCAGACCTGCGAAGATCATAAATGTGGGCATTGGTCATAAAATTAGTTTTTCATTACCATCAAACGCTAAACAAGGCAGTTGCTAAATGAAGACTACCTGTAATTACTTTCATTTTCCCAAGGGAAAGAGTATAGTACTCAAGGCTACTTTGATACATGAAGCTCAAATTATTCCTTGGCCTTAGAAAGAAAACAGTCAATAACTTAAATAATTAACCATTTGTTTCCTTTTCATGGTAGCCTATATTAATATCTAAGTCAGCTGCCTAACTGCCAGATGATAGGGCTGGCCTTGACTCAAGCCTTCCAGCCCAGTCAGGACATTGGTTTCTGAAAGAGGATTTCCTCCAATTGGCTTCAAAACAGTGTATTCAGATGTGTGCTGGATGATAACAATTATTAGAGAAATTGTGTCATACTTTGGTCTTGGCCACCTTGGCTGAAAGTTGGATTAAGTCCCGGAAAATAAAGGAAGTGATAATTTTGATAACTGCCAACTATATGTTGGGAGCCAAGACATTCACCTGGCAACTAAACATTCACCTGTATCACGACTCTTCCAGCTAAGAAAACCTCCTTCTCTTTTCCTTCAGGCGCCAGACAGATAAATGGTTACATCCTGGCAGGTGATGTGGAGGAAAAGGAAAGGTGACACAGGACAGTTCAATTACAGTGATAAAGCGATGAGCTGTAATTATGGGAGAGCCAAATTCAAAGTGAGGCTTAAAAAGAAGGTCAAACAGAAAAATAGGATTTATCTGGAATTGTGTCTTAGCATATAATAATTTGACCACAGGTGCAATTTGGGGGCTGCTACTTGTCAGATGGAGCTCTCTTCCTATATAGAAGATGCTAAGAAGTGCTTCTACCTTATGGCACTCATGCTCTGGGGATAAAATCTATAGAGAATTAGGTTTACCATCTGTTTTAATGGACAGAAGGCCTCTGTTTTTGACAGCTCCATGGCAGGCAAAATCCACAGTAGCATTTCTATCCATGAATAAGCAGTGCTACAAAAATATTAGGAGCCTCAAACCAGAGGTCAGAGTAAAATCCTTTGCCTTTCCCTTTGTTCTAATCACAGGATAAGCCTCCATGTGTCACTATAGTGACTTCCTATCAGCTCCCAAGCCTAGTACAAATTCTCTGTCCTTAATTTCAAACTAGCCCTTCATTGTCTTGACCTCCATCTCTCTGATATACTCCTAGCTCTGACTGTCACTCCTCCAATTCCACTGCCTTCAGCTATCCAGATTCTTGCATCTTCAAAGGACAGATCTGTAGCCTTTCCCCATGGCTGTTCCAGAACATATTTCTGATACTATATTTTACTCTTTCTTTTAATTCTTTCTCAACTCTCTTTTCCATGAAATCTTTGGCTCATTGTTCTACTGCAAACTGCAGTAGAAGTCTAGGAGCCTCCAAAATATGACTATAGTACCTAGAGATGCTAACTAGGGATTCTGGGAATCTATTCCAACACAACCAGATGGCTTCAGATAGAGGAAAGCTCTCCTATCTGTAACAAAGTCAAGGCATGGACAATTGAAACAATTGCCTATTATTTCCCTGTTAACCTGTCTCTTTCCCTCCTTCCCTTCCTCTATTGTTTCCCCTTTGTGGAATTTCAACTGCAACCTCTTTGAGTTAGGGATAAATGTTCTTGTAATTGGTTAGTGTCTGGCATACTGATGGTTTTAGTAGTGGAAACTAGGAAATATTCCTCCATTTACCACCATGATATTTTGCAAGCAGTAGGAACTATTGGACTAACTGCAGATGCCTCATCTTTAGCTATTAGTACTAAAACTGCTGCCAGGTGAAATAATGAACTAACAAGATCTAACCAGGATCTGGCCTGAGATTCAGGCCAGATAGATGGTCCAAAACAAAAAAGATTGAGTTCGCAAGTAACCAAAGGCAGTTGCTCAGGATCAAAGACTGAGCCCAGAGTGGCATTTTTAGAAAGTGTTATAGGGCTGGATATATATACTACATTAATCTCTGGTTGTGAACCATGGTTTACAGTACTAAATTAACTGAACTGCTTGGGTTTACTCAGCACACTGAGCCACAAACTAGCTAATCACATTATAACCTATTGTTGTAAATGTTATGTTATGGCTGCTATAAAAAGTACTTCCATATCCTGTGCTGCTTGACTTTCTTTTGCAAATTTCCCATCCAAACACTTGACCTGATCTAACCCTCTTCAGTAACTGAGAGACCAACGACATCATAGCCCTGAGGTGATGGAGCTAAGCAAATGAAAAACTGATAACAAAACCCAACCAGCATGATTGACGTATCACCAAGCTGAGTACAATAAGCTTTCAGAAAGCTCTATGTATGCATTCTATTTCCTATTATCATAACAGGAGATAAGAAAAATAAGCTAAAGCAGGAGGGCTGTGCTACACATTACTTGATGGCCATAATCAAAAAGTTGATTATAAAAAGACAGATTGTTGGAATAGAAACTATTTGGGCACTTGTAAGATGTTCCCTTCAGGAAATGCTGAAGCAAAAACCATCCTGGGCATTTCTGCAGTTAGCTGTTATCTCATCCCTCCCTTTCAGCTTATTAAGTACTGATCAGTACCTTATTAAGTACTGATCTGACCCAATATTGCCCAGTTTCTCCTAACTATTGGGTTCACCAAGTTTCTATAGAGGTATATTGCTTGATCACAAGAAAACAAAAAAGAACAGATATAAGAACAACCCTAAGTGTTAAGTACATCTTCAGACAAAGAAATTTACCTCTGAGTAGTCTTAAGTGATTTCATTTTGTACCTTATCACTAAATAACAATACTGTATGTTTGCAGCAATCAATGTAGGATATGGGTTTAGTGTACAGAAGGTAGATTTGAGATTCTCAGCTGATGAATGAATGGAATGCAGTGATCTTAAATTGGTGCAACCAGAAGTTAGAGTCTTGGTTTCGCAATGATGTTCCACCCAGAAACAAACTTGGATGTAAAATACCAAATTTAGTCTGGATTTGAATGTCATTCCTGTTGCCAATTAACTCAAGATAAAAGCTTTTTAAAATTACTTTGTAAGGGTCATTTAGTTTTGGATTAGCTGGACAAAGTAGAGTTGTTTCAACAAATTAGAGTTGCAACTATAATATTAAGGCTATACTGGGAAATCTACATACCTTGCCTGGGATTCCTTTGTGGAAGAAAAGTGAGATACTAATTAAATAAATGAATGGGATATTAAAAATATTAGCAGAAAAGTGTGGTGAATGTTTTGTAGGATGTTTTCCCTTAAGAAAGAGAAAATAATCCAAATTTCTTCATATTTGACATACATTTCATTGATTGTATTCTTAGTACAACTAAGTCTTCATCCTAGTCAACATCATTTTGCCCTCGCAATGTACAAATACATGAAATTTAATCTAAAGGCATTATCCTTTGATAGATCCCCATTTCAAAGCAAATAAAATGAATCAACTATTCTAGTCAGGAAGTTTTAACAAACATCTATTGATTCCAGTGGTAGGAATGGATAAAGTTCAGAAGGAACTATGTTGTATGCAAAACTCAACATGACACCTAAAATGTAGATAGATCAGACGCCAAGGTAGCTAGGAATTTTGGAAACTGAAGCTCCAACATATCTGAAGAGCATCAGGTTGGGGAAGGTTGACTACAGAATGGGGCATCCAGTTGGTGGACAAAACTTGCATTAACTAGCAGTTTTATTGAATGATTGATAAATAAGATTTTCAGGGCTCATCATGAAAGAAATTTCAGAAACTCCAGGAAAAGAGTTTTCTGCAGACCTTGCTATCAATAGGAGATTTCAGCAAGTGATAAAAGTTACAGATTGCATATATACAGTACACCTCTTGGGAGATACACATTTACAAATTATCAACTTTTCTGCTTCAGTTATGTACAAAAGTGATCCAACAGGCCAACCTTTCCCAATTTGCATGTAGTGGGTTATAATTCTCACCATTATGTCATCTAGGAATTATGGAATTGTAATCACATTTACTTGGATGGCACCAAGTTGGGGAAAGTTGTTGTAGGAGAAACACAGATTTCCAGTTGTATACTCTGTGCTACCTGTTCCCTCTGAAGGCAGAGCAGCAAATGTTCATCAACTTCAAAATGTAGGCTATATGCCCATTGGAGTAGAACATTCTAGGGATACCTGTCCAAAGTCTTCAGAATTTAGCTCCCTTGGTAGTAATTTAATCAATTGCCTTTTTCTTTTTCTTTCTTTTTTCTTGGTTGAGAGAGATGAATTCATTTGCAAAATTATCAAGAACTACTCTGAATGCTTTATTTTTCCTACAGCAAACACATAAAACAGACACATCGTTGTTTTACCTTCCATATGAAAACTATGGAGCAATAAAATATGAAATTCATTTAACATCGTTATCTCAGTTGTGGCAAAATACAGTTCTCTGTCAAATTTGCAGCCATTTCTTTGTAAGTACAAAGAAGTCACTTGCTCTCCATGTATCTAATCGCCACGGCAGGGATCCCTAGAATCTGGAATACACTTCATTTCAAAAGCAAAGTGGTCCAACCTCACGTCTTTGTTACTAAATTTGTGCATATGCTTTTCAGGCATGGGAAGCTACTGAGTAGGCAAGTTGATATTGGACAAATCTCTGATTAGGCTCTTTGTAATGTTAACCATCCCCAGCGTGCTAGAATTGATTAGTTACATTTGAAGAAATGCTATTTGAACAGTAAGTTACTTAGCCATCTTCTCGTTTTCACACATCGTTCAGCATCCTACTGTCCTTTGGCCCATTCTTTCCTCCTCTCTTACAACAACCTACGCAGCATGTCCCCTGCCATTGTTTGACGTAGTTTAAGATGGCATGGAGAAGAAAATGGCAAAGTAAACAGGTGGTGATCATTGCCACTGAAATGGTTAGCAGAGCTGTGGCACTCATTTTTCCATGGAGCAAGGAAGGGAAAGAAGTAATGGCACTTCAATCAATGCAATAAACTACTTGCTACTAATAAGCTTAGGGTTCAGCCTGAGGACCTTTGGGTCCCAGCAAAAGGCTTTGCATGGAAGAAGACCCAGCACCAAGTAGAAAATGTATCACAATGAGGTTGAAGCATTTTTTTTAAGTGACACAAAAGTAACTCATTTCAGGCTTCTTGAAAATTCTGTACAAATTGTGATATAACTCAATGCCAACTATCAACACAGGGTCCATACTTAACATGATTTAGACTTATTGCTATGAATTTTTGAGTGGTGCTTAAACTAACAGTGTCCTATATATTATCTGCCTAGGAAGGATTCCTTTTCCTGCAAGTACAACATCTGTGGATAGGCAGTGTTTTGCCATTTCTGTTTTCAAAAAAAGAGTCTTGGCTGTCATAGTTGAAATCATACAGGGGCATGAGATACTGCGGTACAATATTAGTTTATAAGCAGAATATGCCAGTTGACCTATCAGCAGGTTCCTGATTTAGTAAAGATGGAAAATTCAAAGAAAGCAGGACTAACTGAAGCAAAGAATCATCCAGCAGAAGCAGGATTGTGACCATTAGTAATCTAGACACAGTAACCAGTTTTAGGGCAAATCCAAAAAATAGTTAGGAAATAATTTGGTGAGCAAGAGTTTTGTCTGTAGAATCGGAAAGCAAGAGGCAAACTGGGCAAGATCTCTGCTTGTGTCTATTTAAGTGCAAATGGTCCTTTGCATTGGGGCCAGAGGCCATAATGTATTTACATTCTGAGATCCAATACATTACACAGTTTGATTCATTATATGCATGAAAAAAACATATTTTGAAGAACTAAGAAGGAACTGAAATTCTTATCTGGCTTCTTCTTGCTCCTACTGAAGACCAAGGTTACTGACTGAAAATGAATTTGCTTTTCCTTTGTCTCTAAGCAAAATATAGTTTAAGCTAGCATCAGCAGGGATTATTTGTAAATGAAAGGAATAAGCAAAGCTGTTGCCGACTGCTTCCAGGGCCTGCCAAAATACATGCTGGGTGTTATTGCTGAAGTACAGTCTTCTCTGTTATGACGCTTGAGTTCTGCAATCTTTATTTAAAAAGGGATGAAGTAAAATAGGTTGAGTCTATATATAGGAGCATATGGAATATGATAGGGAACAATTGGAATACAGAAGAAAATTAGAGACAAAAATAACTGCTTTCATGAATAATCCATACAATATAGAAATTTTAAGCAGGTTATATGGAAGAACTTGATGATTAGTTCAATAGGCTTTGCAATCTACAACACAGTTCTTTTGAGAATGCCCCATTGATCACAAAGGGACTTATTTCTGGGAGGAAAAAAACTGCATGTGCATTGCAGATTTCCTTTCCTAAAATGAGAATAAAGTAAAAGGTAGACCTTCTGTCATAGCTCCTGAAGATGTGCCAGCGTGTAATTATAGAATGAATTTTTACCTGCTAGCTGAGACATAAAGCTGTATATCAAAGAGACAGAACTCTTTTGGACCAAGGAGTGCAATTGACATTTGAGTGTCATGCTCAAGGCCATGATAAAAACTCAGCCTGATTTGATTCAGTTCAATCTAATTGTTTAAAAAGGGTAGGGGGGGTGGGGGGAGAAAGTGAAGTGATTGTTTGTGTACATGCGCACAGAGATGGCTTGGAACAGTTTTTAAAGGAGCCACGTGAGCCTGAAAGCACCTCTTTTGAAGGACTGAAGCTTGCAAGTCTAATATTTGGTGCTGTAAGGACAGGTGGCTGTTTTGCTGTGTGTGCATATGTAAAATATTATGGAGGGCTAATTCACTTATAGTGCAGCTTTTTAGTCCAAAAAACAAAAAGCCCAAGGAGAAAATCAGGCTCTCTGACTGCAAACAGTGATCTGGGATTGCAGGGGACCACTTGGGGCCTACAGCCTACCCACCCCTCATAGTAAATAGGAACAAAAGAGAGATGATAGAAAGGTACAGTATTTATTTATTTTGATTTAGGTGCCACCTGATTCCAAATCAACCCTGGTAGCTCACAATATAGTAAACAATAAAAACATCATGCAAAACAAATAAACAAGATGGGATCTGGTTGCTCAATACAAAAAAACATGTCCATCAACGGGTTCCATCCACCCTAACCTATGCCCTGGGAAAACAACCAGATCCGCACACCCTTCTGGAATGTCAACAGGGTAGGAACCACATGGATTTTGGGGGGAATCTCATTCCAGAGGGCAGGCATCATGATATAGAAGACGTTTCCTGTGCCCTAATAGATGACATTGTTTAGTCAAAAGAACCTGGAGCATGTCAACTCTGATAGCACATAGGCAGTCCCTCAGATAACCTAGCCCTGTGCCATGTAGGGATTTATAGGTGATAACCAGCATCTTGAATCACACCTGGAAGCAAACTCATGAGTGCAGCTTGTGAAGCATGTGTGCATACCTAGGCATGCCCATCGCTGCCTGTGCTTCTGACCTCTGGATCAGTTGAAGTATTTGAGTGGTTTCAAGGACAGCCCTGTGTAGACTCATTGCAGTAATCAAGCTGTGAGGTGACAGTGGTATGAGTTACTGTCTGAACGGTCTCTCAATCCAAGAAGAAGCACAACTGGCATATCAAATGGAGCTGCGCAAAGGCCCTCTTGGCCACAGCTGCCACCTGCTCTTTGAGCAGGAGCTGTGATTCTAAGAAGACCCCCGGATTGTGCACCAATCTTGAATGGAGAAGTGCTACCCTATCCAAGAGTAAAGGTGGAAAATTCCCAGATCCAGAGGACCCTATTATCCACAGTCACTTGGTCTTGGTAGGATTAAGTTGGAGTCAGATACTCTCCATCCAGGCCCTCCTAGCCTCTAGGCACTTGGATGGGACCTTGACAGCCTCACTTGGCTGGCATGGGGAGAAAAAATATAGTTGGGTATCAACAGTATATTGATGATACCAAACCAAACCAGCAGGTTACCTCACCCAGTGGCTTCACATAGATGCCAAATAGTAATTTGTGAACAAGTGCTATGAGAGAAGGTTAACATCATTGCACAATTGGCTATCTCATAAAAGGGAGCAAAGGCTTGATTACCTGCAGCACCACGAAGCAAGACTTCATCTAATGAATTAAAGTTATAAGAAGGCATATCTAGGAAAAACATCTTGATGCTTATTGAACCACTCATCTACAAGAGTGACAGAGTTCTTCATTGGTGGTTTTTAAACTAAGTCTCTTTCACTGAGTATTCTGCATTGATCAGAAGATGGGGCTGAGGAATCTACAATATGTACAAGCCCACATCAGTATATTGAACCTACAATATGTTAACCTCCTCCAATATGTTAATTCTGTTTCTAAAATCAGTATTGCATATATTTTAATCTTTCCAGAATTAAGGTTTTTTTTAAAAAAAAAAACCTCGGAAAAAGAAAAATGCCCCCTGCAGTTCCCAGAATTTTTTCAGATATTCTTATTATTGTGGAGTTTTACTATAATAAAGAAGGATGCTTTTATGATTAAATTGCATGATTAACATCCTGATTTTATAGATGTGGTCAGATGACATGGCAATGATGATTTAGCTACAAATGCAATCCTTTCCTAGAATGACATGACATTAAACCATCCATCCATGATTTGCATCCATGGCTGGCTGGGGAATTCTGGGAGCTGAAATCCACCCATCTTAAAGTTGCCAAGGCTGAGAAACACTTGACTAGGAGAAGACTGTTCTACGGCTTAATAGCTCTTACTCAAGAAATGTCTCCTTATTTCGAATCCCCCTCTGTAAAGCTTCCACCTACTGGCTCTAGTCTTACTCTTGGGCACTATGGGGAATAATTCCACATTCTCTTTCCTGTGATAGCCTTTCAAGTATTGAAAGACATGTCTCCCCTTAGCCTTCTCTTCTTTAGGCTAAATATGCTCAGTTCCTTTCGCTGTTCTTCATAGAATTTAGCTTTAAGCCCCTCCATCATCTTTGTCACTCTTTTCTGCACTGTTTCAAATTCTTCCACATCCTTCTAATACTGTGGTGACCAAAACTGGATACAGTATTCTAAGTGCAGTCTCATCAGTACAGTGTAAGAGTAGAGCTATCACTTCCCATGACGTTGTCACTATATTTGCAACCCAAGATTGCATTAGCTCTTTTGGCAGCTGCAGCACACTGCTGGCTCTTAATTTATGGTGTACCAGGATGCCCAGATCTTTCTCACCAGCACTACTTCCTTGTTATGTACTACCTATCTTGTACCTGTACATTTGTTTTTTTCCTGCCTAAGTGCAGAACATTACAACTCTCATCACTGAACTGCATATTCTTGAATAAGGCCCAATATTCAAGTCTATCAAGATTTCTTTGAACTTTGAGCCTGTCTTCTGAAGTGTTAGCAATCCCCACCAGGGTTGTGTCATCTGCAGATTTGATGAGCATCTCTTATATCCCCTGATCCAAGTCATTTATGAAAATGTTGAGGAGCATTGGGCCTAGGAGAGAACCCCAAGGTACTCGACTGCATGCCCCCCATTTGGGTATAGTTATTCAACCAACTTCATATTCATTTTGTAGTAGGACCATCCATACCACACTGTTACTGTTCCGTTTGATCAAGGAGGAGACTATGGTCAACTTCATCAAATGCCCTACTGAAGTATAAGTACACTATATCCACAGTATCCCCTTGGTCTACAAATCTAGTCACTTTGCCCCCTCTCCAAAAAAAGCAATAAGATTTATTTAAAAAAAAAAAATACACTGAAGCAAAGCTCCAGAGCAGGGCTCTGTGGATGTTTGCTTGTGCTGATGTTACATTAGAAGTGTCAGGTGAGACAACTGGGCCCCTTCTCTTGCTCGAAATGTTGCTGAATTACAAATTTAGGGCTACTTAACTGGGCTGCAAAATGCCAGATAACCACTAGATGTCAATAGAAAGAATACAACAAACTCTTTGCTACCAACTAGTGGACATCTAGGGTTTTGAGACCCAGATAAGGTAGCCCTTTAGAAATCTCAGCAAACACATACAGCATAGGCAATGATGAGCAAAGCTAAGAGATGCAGTTCAACAACATCTTGAGGTTACTCATCTCTACTTTGATACAATAAGCGAGCCAACAGCCAGAAACATTTAGAAAGTGAGTTTGTAACATCAGAATGCAAAGCATACTGTCCTACATGACAAATTAATACAGGGTAACAAAGTAAATACGGGTGGATGTCACTGTCGCGTACTATAAATCCCAAATTGCTACTTACCTATGAGGCTCATTGGATGAGTTTGGGACAGAAACTATCCTCAGACTTTTCAAAGATATATTTCAACCAATATTTTATAAGTTCAGTAGCATAGTGCTTTATCTTATGTATCAGTTGCTTTTCTTAGATAAACTGACAAGTCTAAAATCATGTGCTGGCACACATAATTAAGACTTGTTCAGGTCTGATTGCCAATTAAATATGAAATGGTATTTCATATTGTTAAATCATTGAGTATAATTAATTTATCATTTGAAGGCAAATATTTTCTCCCTGAAAGTTGTACATAGATCTGTAGCCCATATTATTATCCCAATTGAATCATACTGCATATTTGTAAATATTCTTAGAGTGCAAATCAAATATGAATTCAACCAATGTCATAAGGTAAATAAAAGAAACTTTTTAGTTGGTATATAATTCTCTTTTTTTAGAATAAGTTCCACTGCACTACTTAGCACATATATTATATTTCTGGTTTGGCACTGTTGTAAAATAAGAACTATGGAAATGAGCTTTCTAAAGAAGTAGGAATAATATAGAGTTATATAGCTAATAATGGTGGGCTAATAATTATTATACTAATTATTTAAGCCATTTTAAATCAGATAACTAACTAATTTAAGCACACTCTCAAGCCAAAAACAGTAGCTTGAGCTGGTGTTTCTTAATAAATGAAAATCTTTTTTTTTCTTGCCTGCAGATTCCAAACCATTCTTAAACGGGAAACATTTGACAAGTCTTCTGAATGCCAGAAAGGACTGTTTTGTTGTCATTGTTGTGTTGTTACCAAGCTGCAATAAACAGTTGTAGCATATTCATCTCCTGATGGGACGGTGCTCCTCCAACAGGCCACTCTATTTCTGTCCTCGTTTCTGCAGTTTCTTGGTGAGATTTTCAGAAGTGGTTTGTCATTGCCTCCTTCCTAGGGCTGAGAGAGAGTGGCCCAAGGTCACCCCCCTGGCTTTCTGCCTAAGGCGGAACTAGAACTCAGTCTTCTGGTTTCCAACCTGATGCTGTTATTAAGTTACCAAAGTGCTCATTTTCTCAAGTTCAGCAACAAAAGTCAAAGTTGCATTCTTGTGAGAACTATCAATACCATGGCATAAAATGAAAGTTCTTCACTGGGCAAGAGAATACAGGTCTGCAGGAGAGGCAAATGACAAAGCATACAGTATGTTGTGACATCATGGCACAAACCACTTGACTAACATGAGTCTGATGTTGGGACACAAGTACCAAAGCCCGGGGGTTGTGCTGCGATACACTTTTTGTAATTTTTCTATCCACATAGTTTTTAATTGAACACCTATAGATGAGAATGAACTAAGTGCTATGAGAGAACCACTTGAGAAAACATCTCTCTTTATGTGGTTCCCTGGCCCACTTATTGAGAATATGTGAGGAAGTTTGCCTTCAATTGCCTTTGGTTGGTTGTTTGGTTGATTGCTTTCATATCTCGCTGCAATCAAATGACTCAGAAGGTATTCCAATTCTGTACCACTTCTCTTGTTTAAAGATGTATTGTTGGGCATAATTCAAGATATTGATTTTAAAGCTACTGTATACAACTTCAAATCTTGTACCCTTTCTTTCAGAATTCTGCCAGACACCTTCCTCTAAACACATTTAACCAGTGAATCCCCCTTCCCTTTTGCATAGGGGAACAATAATAGCATTCTTTCAATTGTGAGGCACAGATGCATCTTTACTCAAAAGTTAAACAAATTGCACAACCACACCCCTATTTTAACCTTTCTCCAGGTAAATCATGGACAGATGCACTTTTCCCATTTTTCAACACTCTCACAGCCATTTATTACCTTGTTTGTCAATTTTTTTTCTTGGTTCCTAACATTTATAGCATTCACTTTAATTTTACTCTTCAACCTATCATCATTCCCACAAAGTTTCTAGAATACTCCTTCTGCAATTTTGTCACTTCAGTTTCATCCCAAATAATTTCACCACTGCTATTTGATTTAATTCCATTCATCTACTGGAGGCTCTTTGTTTTGCCCACTTCACTTCCAAACAATTTTTTGTTTCCATTGAAACTGTTCTACATTTTTGCTTTCAGTCTAACCATTCCTTGTTAATTAAGGGTTGGTTGTTGTTGTTTGGTCCCTTTGAGTCAGCATTGACTCCTGGCAACTGCCTGGTCTAGTCCCTGCCGTTTTCTTGGCAAGATTTCAAAAGTGGTTCGCCATTGCCAGCTTCCTAGGGCTGAGAGAGGGTGACTGGCCCAAGGTCACCCAGCAGGCTTCGTCCTAAAGCGGGACTAGAATTCACAGTTTCCTGGTTTCTAGCCTGATGCCTTAACCACTGCACCAAACTGGCTGCCTAATTAAGGAATTAACCATTCCTTAAACTTTTCTTTGACTACATTATTTGCAATTATTTCTTTCTTTCTATACTCAGTGTACTGTATCAGAGTGACCAAAACTGTTCCAGAACTGTGTCTACAGCTAAGTCCTAAAATAGTCCTTTAAAATATCTGGGCCCAGGGAAGGCCTCTGGGGTGAAAGTACACTACTGCCTCTTTCAAGGCAGCTTGCATCACTTATTTCCCCAAGAAGTGGGTGGATAATTCTAATAAGCACTTTTACACTTCAGAGATCTCAGAGATCTTACCTGCACTAGAAGTAATCTGACCTAACAACTCAATCTAATGTTCTCTGTGTTCAGATCATGTGCCAGTTCCTGGTGTCTGCCTATGTGTTCAGAGACCAGATATTACCTGGGACAAGTCCACAATTGCCATACAGACCATGAACGTCTGAGCCTTCCCTGGTTATGGAGATTGAAGTCCCCCAGTACTAATAAATAGGAAAACTCTGAAACCAGCCTGACAACAAGATCCGGGAACTTAGGAAAGAATCCCGCTAGGAAATAGAATAGGATGCCCAGATTGTCCCTATTGCTCAGTCTCACATGCAGGCATTTACACCCTGTCACCCCAAGAGCAGGGGCATTGGTCACAAGCAAGATGTCTCTTACAATCAGTGCCACCTCCACCCCCATGATTGTGGAGCTGAGGCAGCAGAAGGATCCAAAACCTAGGAGGGCAAATCTCTGAGTGAGTGGCATCACCACCCTTGCCGAATCAGCTTTTGATAATACATGCCTTGTTGTATCTAGTATCTTTTAAATTGTTTTAAGAATGCAATTATATCCCCCTCAGTTGTCTTTTCTCAGGGCATTACCCAGCTATTTCAATTTCTCTTCATATAATTTAATTTCTATCCCTTGGTCACCCTCACTGCCCTTCTTTGAACCTGTTCTGATTTCTCTGAATTCTTTTTAATATGTGGTGCCTTGAATGGGACACAGTCTTAGGGATGGAATCAGACCAAATCACAGTATCCCGTGATTTGGAAATTATACCTCTATTAATGCAGCCTAAAATTGCATTTGCCTTTTTTGCAGTCACATTCAGTTTGCAATGAACTACTAATGCAAGATCTTTTTCCCAAGTACTATTACCAAGCCAGATATTCCCCATCCTGTACATTCGATTTGTGTTTCCTAAGTGAATAATTTACACTACTTCCTGTTACATTTCATTTCATTTCATTTCTCTATTTTGCTGGAGAAGATTGAACCAAAATAGAAATTGTGTAGTTCTGTTTTTTGCTGTTGTTATTGTTGTTACCAGTAAGCATTTTCCATCTTCATTATGTACTGTAGCTGGTATATTGATTCTTTTATTTTCCTTTTATTTTGAAAATCTTTTAATTTTTTAATTAATTAATATACAGTCATAGACAACTCCCCCAAGAGTTAAAATATAAAACATCCAGCATAAAGGTCCTGTTCACAGCAGAAATTAAGCATATCTAGATTACATGCAGGTCCACTAGCTTCTCAGAGCTATTGCTACAGCATAAAATGTAGCCACTTTTCTTGGGACTTTGCAATACAGTATTGGTCATTTAATAGCACACAATATTAGCAGGGAGATTAGCTTGATTCTCCAAAAATTATAGATAGGCCTTTCAGGAATACATGTGTGATTGTCTCAATTTCTATAGCAGAACACATGCATAAGCACACTTGGTAGTGGGTATTATTAAATTCTGCAGCAACACCATTGAGGGAGGGCAACTAAGTGTGCAGGTATAATTGCTTTTCTATGTGAGGGTACAAGGATGTGGGAAGAATGTTTGTGCACAGTAAAAAAGGTATGTGGGCTCATTATAGTAGAGATGTGAAGTGCTAGCTCTGTTCCTTTGCACATCAAGATCTACAATTCTCTGTTTAACCTCTTTCCAACTTTATTTAGACCAGCATAATGATTAGGGGGTAAGTCCCCAGTGAATCAAATCAGATATAATTTGGTTCTTCTACAGGGAAATATATCTATAATTCAATTGTCAATACAAGTTTGGTTTGATCTCAGACAGTAAAGCAAATAATAATAACAGCAACAATAATACAAGTTGAGAATTGCATATGCGGTATTTGTTTGAGCCCATCCAACAGAGCCTCTAAGAGACCTCAGTGGAGATGTATCCAAACTTTAACCAGAGAACTACATGTGTGACTGAGTGAGGAACTTGGAGCATGGATCTCAGGAATTTAGAGTGAACTGCTTTTAATGCAGGAGTATCATTATACGTACAGCACAATGCCTCATACAGTAAAAAACTTAAAACATTAGCTGTGAATAATTTGATTGGTTCAAGAAGGTAGTTATTCCCCATTCAGCTTTTGTAACCGGTTACTGCATTGGAAGCTTTTTTGCACCCCAAAAAACAACAGTGACTCTGGGTGGTGTACAAGGATTAAAACACAAACCACAACATATAACCCACAGCACCCAGGGTTAAAATAATAGTGTAACCCCAATCACAAGAAAGCACATCAACAGCAGCACAGTTTGCCTGACCTCCTGGTCCAAATGCCTGGTGAAGCAGCCAGGTCTTCAGAGCCCTGAGAAAGGTAACAGAGTTAGGGCATGCTCGGGGGATGCTCTTCATAGGGCAGACACTGCCACAGAGAAGTCATGACTCTGGGGTCCAAGAAAATGACATTGTTTGACAGTACAGGCCTGGTGCATGCCCCCTCTGCAAGATTGGGTGGGCCAGGCAGAGGCAATGGGAGAGAGGTGACCCCACAAATAGCCTGGCCCTATGCCATGTTTGAAGATTGAAGTATCCAGGAGGAAGAGGAATGAAAATAAATGTCTTGATATTTGAAGGCCCTACCCCTGTTCCATTTAGTTGTTAATTTTCACATGCGTGGGTGATTGGTACGCTGCTTAGTTTTTTGGTTTTTTTAAAATCAGTCCAATCGTGTCCAATTCTCAGAGACTGCCTGGACAGATCCCTACAGCTTTCTTGGCAAGGTTTTTCAGAAGTGGTTTGCCATTTCTAGGGCTGAGAGAAAGTGACTGGCCCAAGGTCACCCAGCTGGCTTTGTGCCTAGGCAGGACTAGAACTCACGGTCTCTCGGTTCCTAGCCGGATGCCTTAACCACGACACCAAACTGGCTCTCACTTAGTAAATACAGCCACCTGAATTTTTGCCTGATTGATTTCCAGTGTTTCAGTGTGACAGAATGGTGGTAATGCATAGATATTTTATCACAGCCCCACTTTGGATACAGAAAGGGTAGCGGCATTGTCAGTGTATAAATCCTTTGTGTTATTTTTTGTGTCTTTGCTAACATCAGCTCATTCTGAGCTTTCCCTTTCCTGACATAGATGCAGAGTTCAGGGATACCTCTCTGTATTCTTCTTTTGTGACCCAACCCTCTTTCCATTTGTTTTCAGGTCTTCGCTAGGGTGTTTTGTTTTGTTTTTAATGTAATGACATTGGCTTATTTTGCTGCCTTTCTTTTTTCTTTTTTAATTGGGATTTTATTATACTTTTTTGTATTGGGCTGTGTTGGATTGTATTTTGTTTTTTAAACAAATTAGTGTGTTGAAGAAGGGAATTAGCAATAAGGACGTTAGGTGGCCTTGGTCATTTTACTATAGATTGTAATATACAACTGAAATTAGCAAGCTTGCTATGTCGATTTATTCTTGGGGGTTGTGTGTGCTTAGCTTATTTCCATCAATTGCAATAAGATATTTCTGGCATTTTTAAAAACTTATTGCCATTTGGAAGGGAGAGTGTGAATATAAACATATAAAATAAATATCTCGATCTGTCTGCTGTGACAGCCAACTATGTAATCAGGCATTCTTATCAATAAACATATTTACAGCGTACTCATAGATGACAATTTCCACATTAAACTTACCAAATTAAAAAATAATAACATACAGAAAAAATTGTGCATATGGCCCTTTAAACAACACATTGTCTATGCTAGGGGTCTCAGACTCACAGCCCATGGACCACATGTGACCCTCCAATTCATTTTCTGCATCTTGTATCAATACTTTGTAGGTGCTTCATTTTTGACTCACCAGGGACTTTTGAATCAGTGTATGAAAGGCTTCAGTGTTGTGGTCTCAGGGCATTAACTAGATTTCAGCCAGCAATTGTGACAATGTGATTTTAAGATCTCAGGTCTATGGAGTCAGAATGCTATCTGCATGGGTAAGATAAACTGGACCAGTGAGAACAAAAGTCAGCAAAAGAAGCAAATCTGGCAAAACTTTTGCCCAGGAATGAAATGCAACGCATAGCATGGAAAGCTAGTACTGAATGGGGGCTCACAGAGAAGCTCAGCTGTGAGAATCATGGGGGTAAACTATGGCATCTGAAGCCACACCTTCCAAGCAATTAAAATAGGTCCTCCCTCAACAAGACCAGGAGGTATCAGGTAGAGATAAGAATGGCCAGATAAGGTGAGACTTGAAACTTTGAACATTCAAAAAGAAACATCAAGAAGAAAGACAAAATGTTTGGTGCTGACAGAACTTCCTTCTCCAACTAAGGCCTTCATTGTTGGTGAATTTGCCAACATCCTCCTTTGGCAATGATTAAATGGGCCGTATGTTCAGTAATTGCCAAATCTATATGAACGAAAAACCAAAGTAATATTTATCAGCTGTATCTTAGTCATTAAAACTGATTGAGGGCATATATTTCTTTGTCCACATTTTTATTATTACCTCTTTTCTCCTGACAAAAGAAAAAAAAGATGTATTTTAGAAACAGAATATAGTGTTTGTATGGCAAGTAAAAAGCCAGGAGTTAAATATAAGGTGTTACAAGATGCAAAGGAAAGAGAAGGATTGGGTGTACTGATTTGAAATTGTATTTTGCAATGTGTTGTTTGCTTTGGATGAAAGAGTGGGTGCTGCTGAGAAATAGAAGACTTTTAGAGTTATAAGAACATGACCTGAGATTTGGATGACATAGATATTTGTGGTACGATAAAGTCAAGGTTAATGTAGATTTCAGAAATCTTTATGTTAGGGATGCCATATTGAGCATGTGGAATAGATAGAAATCCAGGCTGTGCCAAAAACACCTTTGTGGCTCTCAACACAAGAAGCATCCTATAGATGAGAAATAATAGGCAAACACAAATGGTTAGCATATCGTGAGATACTAGAATTCTGTCAAAGGGAATACAAAATAAAACCAAGAAAACAACTGATGGCAGAGGGATATAGTTGTCAATGGTTTTCTTATTTACAGTTATCAGAAAGATTTAAAGTAGATAAAAGAATTTATGGTACTGAACATTGTAATATTGATTTTGAAACAGAATTCTGTACAAATGATGAACATGTGATTGCTACAATGCATAAACTTTTATTGAAATTTGAAACAGAAGAACAAGTTAAGGAATGTATGATAAAGTGGACTAAAATTTTTGGCTATAATATACACATGGAACAGTGGGAAAATATGTGGTTGAAAGGACTGAAATTTACACTATGTTATCATCTTAAAGAAAAAATTTATAAAATGATGTACCATTGGTATATGACATCAGAAAAATTATCTAGAATGTATAAAGGTAACTTCAAATTTATGTTGGAAATGTGAACAACAAGAAGGGTCATTTTATCATGCCTGGTGGATGTGCAAAAAAGCTAGAAAATTTTGGGTTCAAATACAGTGATTCAGAGGATTTTAAAGATTAACATTCAGCTAAAACCAGAACTTTTCCCCTTGGGACTGATGGATAAACAGTTGGAAAAAAGTCATGGAACCTTGTTTTTATATATGATAACTGTAGGAGATTATTGTACACGCAAAGATGGAAAGATTTGGCAATACCTACGACAGAGGAATGGTTGGTGAAGATGACAGAACTCATTGAAATGGCTAAATTGACTTGTTTGATTAGAGAAAAGACAATATCTACGTTTTTTGGTGATCAGAAACCCCTTATGGACTTTTTGCATAAAAAAGAAAAAAATGAACTTATGATTTATGGTTGTGAAGATTAGTTAGGATAGATTATAGAGAGGAGAGAGTTACAATGTAACTTTAGAGACAGAGGTCAATTTATAATTGTATTTATAGCTGCTGTAAAGAAGATTGGAAGCTACTTCTTTATATCTTTTATTTCTTTTCTGTTTTTCTTTTTCTTTTTGCACCTTTAGTTTTTTCTTGTATTTTTTCCTTTCTCCTTTTCCTTTTTCGCTCTATTTTAGTTTGTATTAGTCTTATTCTTGTGTTTAAAATTTTCAATAAAATTATATATTAAAAAAGTAACATAATATAGTTACACAGTTGCATGAGAAAGCAAGAAAAGTTTTCTTCAGAGTAAACACTATGAGATAAGACAACTAAGGCTATAACTCAGAGCTTCCCCTACTTCGTGAATTCAAGGGTTTAACTGAGATGAATCCATATTTTGCTTCCATGACCTTTTAATGAAAAAACCAAAACTATTGAAAATCTATTTTTTTCTTGAAAGCCACATGACCAGCAGCATTCATATGTTGATCCGAGAATGAAGGTCAGTAGCTGTTAGGAAGTTTCTTTCAAAAGGTAAACAAGCAAATCCTCTCAAACTCTAGCAATTAATTGAATTTTCAAGCATCAGTCCAGAGGTTAAGAGCTTCTACTACATACTCTAGCTACCAGTACCAACATTGCTATATGCCAATTACAATGAAGGATAAATAGACATGCTCCTGCTATACTCCACAGATAATATATGTAAATACATTCTTTTGCAGAACTGAAAGCATAACTTCAGCAGTTATTTCTACTCAGAAGCTTCAGAACTACCGTAAACAACAGAGCTACAGACCAGATGAATAATGAAGAAGGTAAGGGAAAAATCTCTTTTATTGAGCCATACATTTTCTGCAATGGCATGGATTACGTGTGGACTAATACATGCAAATTACACAAAGAATAAAAGTCAGCACTGAGAATGACTCACTTTTCCAACCCGATGCCCTCCATATGTGTTATGACTAGAACTTCCAGGATGTTCAAGTTTGCTGACTAGGAATTCTGGAAGGTTTAGTTCCAACATATCTGAGGGGTACCAGACTGGGTAAGGTTACATTAATGCACTTCAGATGGCCCTGAACAAATGTCACGCTTGTATTTTTCCCTTCTGTCAAAGATTACAGGGCAGTAGATAGCTGTTATCCTGTGGTGTCTTCCATGATTATGCAAGGATTTCCCTGCTCCAAATCCAATGCTCTGCCAGCTATATCTTACTGGCTCTCCCAGGAATACACTCCCCTAGTAAATTCTATTAAACCTTTACAGTGGGATCACCAGGGAGAGGCAATATTGCAGAATGGATTTGCCTCTGATATATAGTTTTGTAGCTGAGCATTGAATGTGGCCCGTGAGTGGCTAGTTGCCAGCCCGTGTCCTACAATGTGAATTTAGAAGCAGCTGTGATATATCAAATTACCCAGAGCTGCAAAGATATTAATGCAGCTGGGAGGGAAAACTGTTCATGGCATCTCCTGGAGAAATGGTCTTCCCAATTCCTGCTGGTCCCAAATGCAAGGAAAAGACCTAGGACCGAGCTCCTAAAATCAAAAGAGAACTTTGTTTTCTCTTGTCAGCAAGGTACTCTGTTTAAGAAGGCAAGCACTGCGTCCTGAGCTTTGGTAGATGAGTACATCCACTGTAAAAATACCACAAGGAATGCGAGTTGATGTGGAGATAACGTCTATATTTGGTGGTGGCTCTGGAAGTCCTAACCGGCCAATGAACTAGAAATATAGAGAGAACACCTATGCGTACGTGGAAAAGTCCATGATTTGGGGAGAAGCTGTTAAGCCCAAAGTTCACAAATGAACTGAGGCTGGTGAAGCATGATGGCCTGCCATTTCTTTCTTCCTAAGATTAAAAAAGAGCTAAAATGATGCTGTGGTTGGATCTTACTGTGCCATGAAGCTTACTCAGGCATTTCCATGCAATAATTATCTCTGAATATTACCTTATAGAACTGTTGTGAATATATCAGGGAGACAGAGCTTACTGCCTTGAGTTATTTGGAGGAAAGCCTAGATAAAAAATATATTAAGGTAATTGGAATATCTAGAGTTTCTTCTCTTGTGGCCTTTCCAGTTAATAATGGGCACTTCTTTCATGTTACCTGGCTTTAGATCAGGCTAATCGCCAATATTAGACAATATACCATAGCTGGCCAAAATCATACGTGCATTTACTCTGAAGCTCTTTAAATAAGTGGGTAAAGGTTCTTAATGATAATTGATGCGCAATATCACTACGCAGAAAGTCTGCTGCTTCAGCATCACCAAATACAGTACATAGATGCTCATACAGAACATGAACTGCCCCTCTCCGAGAATAATCTGGATGACCACAACATACTGTATGTAAATGAAGACTGTGTGCAATGTCGTTGTTAACCTTCTCTAGTCTGTTCTGTTGTCATTGCCTTTGTTTCCCTGCCCTTCTTGTTTTCTAGTGAAACACACATCTTTGAGGAATGCATTGCTAGTTTCCCTAGAGAAACAGAGGCAGAATAGAAGGTGAAAGAATCAGCCTTACTAAAACTGGTAAGTCTGGCCAGTTTTGTCAGACAGCAGAGAAGCTGAAGACATTGACTTTGGTGAATGTAAGTTTTCCCCAGTACTGTTCTATAAGGAAGATAGTGTATAGGATGTGGGGGCAGGGCGAGGATTCAAGTTTGTATGTTGGAAACTGCCTTATACCAAGCAGACAGCTGTATTTACTCCAAAGGAAGGTGCTCCTGAATTTAAGACCTTCCCTAGGAAAAGTAAACAAGAAAAAAACTCCATTATTGCATTCAAGGAATTTAAGATTGGCTCTTTCATGTAAAGGGGCAAATTATTTGAGGGGTTGCAGGACAGTCCTTCCCTTTCTAGCCCAGCGCTGTCTGCTCTGAATGCAACAGCCCTTTCCCGACACAGGCAGAAATAAGCCTTTCCATCTCCCTGCTACCTGGTCCTTTTAACTGGAGATGCCAGATACATTCTGCCCATACTTTGTTACCGAACTGTAGCCAGCGTACAACCTGCATATAAAAACTTGCTGCATTTGTTCACAGGTGACATTGAAAGGATAAGACTGTTGGCATACAGCTGTACATCCACCTTCCTGCATGATCATTGCTTGAATTAAAAACCTAAAGGAGTGCATAAAAAGCAGCTGTGATGCATACCAACAGTGAGAGAAAGAGAATCTCCAAACGAGTCTTTTTGTATGCAATGCCTCTTTCTGATGAGCTCAAAAAACTTTTTGAGTGCATGTAAATTTCCATGTTTGGAACTAGTACAACTTCAACCCCAAATTGAAGCAAAAACACACATTAACTGCCTAATGCAGAACCATGTGTTAAATGGCAAGAAAATTACAGCACTTAAATCAGAAGCCTTGGATTTAACAAGAAACTAATTCTGAGGGTAAGTTTGCCACCTAGTGGTACTAGTTGCTGAGTAAAAGCAGTGGAAAGAAAAGCCTCACATGCCAATTTTTTCACTGCAACCTTCTCCTATTTTTTTTCCTAAATTTTCTTTTTCCAATCATTAGATCTCCCTGTTTTATTTATTATATTATGCATTTAAAATATATGTCTGCATTTAAAACCCTTTATTGCTTTTAATTTCATTTTGTGGCTAAAGAACAGCTCCAACAACACTGGATATAAATAGCCATTTACTTTGATTTTTTATTATGCAGTCAAAGACCCAGATTACAAACCAACATTAGCCCAACAATGAAAATTGAGATATCACTTTTAAAGTATGCCCCATACACTGGCAAGTACATATTTTCCAGTGAATGTCCACTCATCAAAGAAATATGGCCAACTGGGTTCCCAGAAATATGCATTTATATATGTGTGTGTGTGACTTTTTAGATATACATAGGATGTTTTATGTATATGAAAGTAAAATGCACTACTTACAGGCACTCTTCAGGAATTGGCTGTGGGACAATCTTGATAAGTTTATTTATTTAAATCCATTTCAATGGCCATCTATCTCACAAATGCAACTCTGAGCAGTTGAGAAGGATTAAAAAACACAATATAAAAATAAATTTCTTAACCAACTAAAACACAAGATGGCTGCTGAAGACACCATACACCAGCAATGCAGGCTTTGTTAATCTCTTGGCTCCCACATTTGGAAAAACAGCCAAGTCTTCAAGACTCTTTGAAAAGTGAGCACAGTTGGGGCCAGCCAAATTTCAGGCAGTGTGGTGTTCCCAGAAGGCAGGCACAGCTATGGAACAGGCACACTTCCTGAATCCCAATAGATGAGAATGCCTGATTAATGAGACCCAGAGCATGCCCCTCCTGCTTGACCTAATGGGATGGATGGAAATGGTGGGAGTAAGACAGTTCTTCAAATAACCTGGCCCCGTGCCAGGTAGGGCTTTATAGGTAATAACCAGCACCTTAAATGTGAGAGTTGAGGCAAATATGTTTTATTTCTGATGAACGTAGAATGAGATAAGCCACACATACCCCACCATTGATCAAACAATATAACCAGGTATCCTGCAATTGCAAGCAATTTTAACATACAGGTAGTCCTCAAGTTACAACCACCTGTTCAGCGACCGTTCAAAATTACAATGACGCTGAACTAGGGGGACTTAAAACTGGTCCGCAAAGTTCTGGCCATTGCAGCACCCCGCAGTCTCATGATTGCGATTCAGGTGCTTGGCCACCGGCTTGCAATTACAACGGTTGCAGCATCCTGCAGTCACATGATTGCCATTTGCGACCTTCCCTGCCAGCTTCCCATAAGCAAAGTCAATGGGGAAACTGGCAGGAGATCACAAGTCGCTCCTGCTCCTGCCACTTTTTCGCCCGCCTGCCTGCGACACCCACCTGCCTGCAGCACCCAACCACACTCCATAATGCCTGCCCATGGCATCTGCCCACCCACCCTGTCCTGGGTTATGATGGCATGCTGTCACTAAGCAATGTGGTCACCAAGATGTTGCACTTTACTACCACATTGCTTAGTGACAGAAATTCCAGTCCCAATTGCCATCATAATCTGAGGACTACTTGTAATCTGAGCCAGTGGTGTTGTATCCATGCTTGTATCCTGCCTTATGCTTCAAGGAGTATCCTGTGCTCTCATTGGAAAGGATGACTGATTTGCCCCATCTCCAAGCTCCTGGGATGCTGTCATAGCAGTATGATAGCTTAATTAGTTAAACAAATTGCTAAACACGTGAGCATTAAGCTTTTGGAAGGCAACTGAAGTTTCCCATGATGGACAGCACTGGTACATGGAATAGCATAGCTATTTCAATAAATATGGATATTTGTCTAGGCATGGCCTGAGGGAGCACGACAAGATTCTTAGTTACTGGGCAGCAATCAGATATTGATTATCTGACAGTTCTCTGTGCTCAGCTAATAACCACAAAGGAGAGGCATTGAATAGTTGGTTGTTCTCTCTGAGGTCTAGATTAAAACACATATAAATATACCTGTGTTCATAGCATCCTGATGTCTGAATAAATCTGAAAATATTTGAAACAGCCTGGATCAGTCTGGATGTATTTTAGACTCAATTCAGAAGGTACCAATAGAGGTGAATATGTGTAGCTCAGGGTTGAACTGTAGAGTCCTTGGGGTTCTCTGAGCTTGGTTCTTTTCTTGCAAACGTTTCACTACCCAGCTAGGTAACATCTTCAGTGCTAGAATGGGATGGGGTTTGCTCTCTGTTTATATACTGTGGCATGCCCTGCCAGTGTTGGTGGGGGTTTTGTTCTGTTCCTCTGGTAGTTCCTTGATTAGGGTATTGTTTACTGCTTGATTGTGTGCCTGGTGGTAATCTCTGCTTATCTGGGTGATGATTGCTAGTGAGGCAATGTTCTGGTCTTTTGTCTTCTTTTCTATTGTCTCATTTGAATAGTGTGTAGATGCTGTTTATCTCTATGTGTCTATGTATTGATTGCTGCCTTGTCTGAATATCAAGCTTCCAAGAATTCCCTTGCATTTTTGGATTTAGCTTGGTCTAAAATGCTGACAGCGTCCCAGTTAAAACTATGGTTAAGTCTTAAGACAGAAGGGAATTCTTGGAAGCCTGGTATTCAGACAAGGCAGCAATTAACAGACACATAGAGATAAACAGCATCTACATACTATTCAAAAGAGACAAAAGATCAGAAGATCGCCTCACCAGCAATCATCACCCAGATAAGCAAAGGTCACCACCAGGCACACAATCAAACAGTAAACATATGCTAATCAAAGAACTACCAGAGGAGCAAAACAACCCCCGCCCCCAGCACTGGCAAGGCAGGCCACAGCATATAAATAGAGAGCAAATCCCATCCCATTTTAGCACTGAAGATGTTACCTAGCTGGGTAATGAAACGTTTGCAAGAAAAGAACCAAGCTCAGAGAACCCCAAGGACTCCTCAATTCAGAAGTACTGGGAAATGAAAAAAAGAGGGGGGGGGGTAATCTGGAAGTGTGACCAATGTCAACAAGGGTTGCATTATACACAGAATGACAATTAAAAATTGTCAGGGATGGAGTAGAGTCATTCAGTAAGGTTTATCAGCAAATTTAAATTGGTGCAGCTATCAGTTGATTTTGGAATTTAAATTCCCTTCCCAAAATACAATCAGGAATTTGAGATGTGAAAGGTCTGATACTTATGGAAAATAGAATGCAGAGTACGGAGCAGTATAGAAGAACCATGTTTTTTTGCAACAATCATTGAGTGCCCGCTTTGCAAGAAAAAGGGCCCCTGAACAATGGAAGGGCAAGATCTTTATTGAAGTTGAGGGCTACAAAGTGGGAAATCCTAGGGATCTGATTGCTGGAAACTTTGGGGGAAGCTAGGCAGGTCCTTGCGCATGTATCTGGGGTTATTTCCATAGTTAGGCAAAGCAGCCCTTTCAGAAGGGCAGTCAGAACTGAGGAAGTCCATTGTTTCAAGGAGATGGAACATTGAGGTAATTTTCCTGATTCAGGATGGAACTCTGGAGTTTCTCAGCTTTGTACAATGTTGCAGTTCCTTAATTAGGGCTGCCCTTGGGCTGTACAAGAAGCTGACAAGAAGGCTTCTATTTGGTCTGGAAGGGATTGCAGGGGCTTTGTTTGGAGCAGGAAGGTCAGTTTGGGTCTGATGGGATTAGGCAAAGCGAGGAACTGGGTTTGATCCTGGTCACCTCTAAAAGACAGGGGGGAAAGGGTGCAACCTCCATTTTGTTTGTTAGATTTATCTTCTCCACTACACTGATAACAATCCTTAATTGTCACGTGGTTTGAGGCAGAGCATTTAGATTGGTTAAATCCTCATTTCAGACAGCCAGTTTGGTGTCATGGTTAAGGCACGAGGCTAGAAACCAGGAGACGGTGAGTTCTAGTCCTGCTTTAGGCACAAAGCCAGCTGGGTGACCTTGGGCCGGTCATTTTCTTTCAGCCCTAGGAAACAGATAAGGGCAAACCACTTCTGAAAAGGCTGCCAAGAAGACTGCAGGGCCTAGTCTAGGCAGTTGCCAGGAGTCAACGCTGACTCGAAGGCACTAAAAAAAAGTCCTCATTTCAGTCTAGTAGCCTGTCTCTGAGAAACCCAGTGGGAGTCACAAGAGGCTTACCATTCACTTCTAATGGGAAGCGGAAGATGCATGTTTCAAAGCTGCCAATAAATGGAGACGTTGTACTGACCTCCACAAATCAAAGCAAACCTTTGGAGTTGTTCTGCCAGGAGGATTGGAGTGAAATAGAGGTAGCTGGACAAGAAACTCTTCAACCACATAAGTACAGCAGCTGACAGAAGGCATACCCACTATGAGCTCCCTTGCTACTTTATTTTATACATCCTCTTTTCCACCCTTTCAATGCATGGAGTCCCACAAATGCAAGTTGTCAGACACAGATCAACAGAGGCCATTTCAACTCTGTCCGTGCAGAGTTTTTTAAAATCTGATCTGGATGCCCGCAAAGAAAAATTAGGTCATTTCCTGGCAAGTTGTTCATTATCAATTGCCCTGTCTCAGACATTTAGGGTTTGTAGCTTTCCCACATTTTTTCATTGCTTCAACTGACTTTTTTGCCATTAAAAATACATTAAGGGTGGCCTTGTATTGACTTACTGGCACTAAAAGAAGGCACTCCTGGTGCTACTATTGGGTGCTATGACAGACAGTAAAAATCCTGAAGAGATGTTAAACTACCCATTTGATCCTTCAAAGGGAGAGAAACCTGTCCAAAACTGATGGTTCCTCTCCATCCAAACCAACTAGTTTCTTTACCGTTGTTTCCCCTCTTTTGTCCAGTTTAAGCTTCAGGTTGGTTGCACTCATCTGTTCCAAGCAGATGTTCATGAATTCCAAAACCTCCTTAAGTTTTGTAAGCAAAGAAAAAAAATAAATCTTTGTGTCTTCTGTAGGCTGGAAATACCACAGTGCAGTCTTCCAAATTATTTCCTTCATAGGCATGGGAACAAAACAGAACATTGCAGTATACTGTAAGACAAAAGTGACAAATCTGTGTAGAAGACTGCCAATGCCAGTCCTTTATAACTATCTACCAATAAATAAACATAGGAAAGAGATTCAGTTTAACAGCTGTTAAAGAGTAAAGAGTAAGAATCCAACAGCATTTACATATTTAGAAGTGATGATATGCAAGTCTGGCAGAAAAATAGAATTATGGAATATGGCCATTTAAATCCTCTGAAAGAACTGTTTCAGCATGCACAGATATGCATAATAATTTCTTTCTAAATTACTAAAGAAATCCCTGGCCTGCAAAGCTGTTCTGGAAGCTGGTCTTGGCTGTCTCTGCATGGATGTGCATGCATAGTTGCTTTACTGAGATGCACTGTTAAAAGAGAGCATCAGAATGGGGAAAGTTTGTGAGCATTCTTAAGCATGACTAATGTATCATTTACTCCCTGTACAGTATAAAGCTTTAGTTTTTCATATACTGGTAGTTTGAATTTCTATCCAAAAGGAGCAGCTCAAAACAACCAGGCTTATTTCAACTATTATTTAAGACTATTCTGAAACCAGAGTGCATCTGAAGTTGGACATTGTCATAGGCTGCTGAACACATGCAATACTGTTATCCTGACTTGCCTACAAAGCTAGATAGACAAAGATGCTATCTGAAATCTTAACCACCATTTTCCTATTGGAGAAAACTGGAAACTCAAATGACTTCCTAAGTAATTGTGAGTTCATCTTTCAGCAGTCCCCTAATTCTGAGATCCATCCTGTCAATTAGGCTGAACACCATAGTCCCGGTATCGTTTCAGAACAATTAGTCTGCTATTTACAGCCAACATAATTCTAAACCCAGCTACACTACTTCAAGATGTCCTTACATAAATAAACTTCATTGTATACCGAATGGATGAAACTCCATAAATGCTTCTTTCTTTCTGATCACTGCTAATTATCAAAGTAATTCAAGTGCACTTAAAACAAAACAAATAATCAGCAACAACAAACAATCTACCAAAAAGAGAATATTCATTCACATGGATAATAACAGAGATGTGACAGGTATTACTTGCCAGAGCAATTTTCTGGACAATTTGGTTTCTTGGGAAAGATCTTGGAAAGAAATCAAAGCTAACCCAATGGTCTTATTCCATCTGCTAAGCAGATTACTTCATATCTGTCGGCTACAACTTTCAAGAACAATAAGTGTTGCAATTTAAAATAAAATACAAGCGATCCTAATAGAGTTTCACTGTGTGAAGGAAGAACAGCTTGTCAGGAACATTTGGGATTAGAACCCAAAGGGATGACCTTTGGTAAGGGAGCCAAAAGAGAAATTAACAGACACACACACACAACCACCCCCCCCCCCCCGGACACACACATAGTCATCAACAGAAGAGGATATATGTAGCTCAGGGTTGAACTGTGGAGTCCTTAGTGCTCTCTGAGCGTGATTGTTTGCTTGCAGACATTTCATTACCTGACTAGGCAACATCATCAGTGCTAGTGTGTGTGGGGTTTGGTCCCTGTTTATATATAGTAGCTTGCCCTGCCAGTGTTGGTGGGGGTGTGGTTTTCTCCTTAGTAGTTCCTTGATTAGGGTATTGTTTTCTGCTTGATTGTTTGTCTCCTTGGTAATGAAATTATCCTAGTCTGGTAATGAAACCCCTGCAATCAAACAACCAAGCTCAGAGAGCACCAAGGACTCCACAAAGAGTAGAGCAAATATTTTACATAGAAAATGTAAATGTGAGCATGTAAACCATGTGTTTTGTCTCCATGACCTACTAAACTTCAGGGTTAGGTCCCCCACTCTTGTTTCTTAGTATTCTTCATCTCTGAACCACACTTGGACTATAAAATAGTGACCACTGCATACTGAGGCAGCAATCTTGCTCTTTCAGATAAACCCTTGGTTATCAGGCCAAGCTAGAACTTTCCCTGGTACCTGCATCTGATACTTTTTGCTTAGCAAAAAGTTCTGGAGTTAATTCTCAACTAGTAGTAACATGCAATTTCCTTAGTCAGGCCTTATTGCTCTAATGTCTTTGTAAGTGTCCACCAATGTGATCTGAACTGCTCTTTCTAAGGAAAAAAAAACATTTTTTCTGTAGCACCTAGCATTCTGATCAGTACTGAATGTAAGAGCGTTCTATTTATACGCAGCATAATGTACTTAACATAGCAAGTGTATAATTCTATGAAATGGCATTTCTCAGCTGCTACTATGAGAGGAAGCAGGACCTAGGATGCCCAAGGCCCCATAAAAATAGATTACCAGCTTGATTCTGAATTCTCCCAGACACTTGGGAGTTTTCAAATCCTAGGAAAACAGAGACTTCTCCAGGCATCTGACGGGCCTTTTCTTATGCTGTAGGTAATGCTACTGTTCATCACTGACATCAGGATCAATAGAGAACTGTTTAGCACAAATCACCTTCAGAAACGGAGATGGTCTTGAGATCAACGTTCTTGTCTCCCCACCTCAACAGCTAATCTAAGGTTGTTCCTTTGTTCTACCCTTGTGTTGGACTACAATAGGGATGGGAAGAAGATCAAGCCAAAAAGCCAGATCCTTCCTTCACTTGGGACTGGACCAAACTCAAGTTTGCCCCATATGAATATCTTTCAGTTCCAGGAGAAGCTACTTTCAAACCACAAAAGGCAGAACATTACAATGTGATAGATCCTTGTTCAAGGCCCTCTGAACCAAAGGCCTGGCGGGCTGCATTAGGCCCACTCATTGGACGTTCCTCGTTCCTGACCTAAAGAGAGTGATGAAGTAGCTGAATAGCAATATAAATTCTGTTTGTTGGGCAGGGATGGGCTGATAGGCAAGCACCTATGATATATAAATTATTGTTTAGCTAGAAGGGAGAGGAGGAAGAAAAGGGCAGCAACAGCCTTTCCTTTAGGCTCACACATCAGAAAGGCAAGATGAAAGAGAAATGATGGCAGGAGAGAAAAGAAGCAATGAGTTCTACAAGGTCCAAACACTTTATGAGCTATCAAGTTGTATTTTACATATGCTTCAAGCTGGCCTGAACTTCCTGGCTGGTGTCCGTCCCTGAATAGTTGGTACCCTGGTTCCTTTACCTTTCCAGTCCTCAGGCAACTGTCAGGAAGAGATAAACAGTTGAAAGAAAGAGGCAGGGTGAGCAAGTACTTATATCAGGCTTGGTTAATCCCAAGGCTTCACATTATTGACCAGTTACAAAGGCTGATTCATTAGTCCCCTTTGGGCATTACAACTCCCAAGTAAGAAACAGCAAGCACCCATTTTTCTCCAGAAGCTGTGTTGGATCATCAAGAAATAGAGCAATGTTGGTGAGTGTAGTGTGATGGTCTGCATGAAGTAGCCTTTATCTGTTCAGTTATATTTCTTTTTCTGACTCAAGTGGGCAATAAACCAGAGTGGAGAGCTGAGTAGGTTACTAGGACTAAGAAGACCCAGGTTGAAGTCCACACTGGGCCACTGAAGTTCATTGTCTGATTCTGGGTAGCTATTTCTTAGTCCCATATCAGAGAATAGTTGCAGGGATAAGATTGGAAGGAGAACTATCTTGCTGCCTTGAGCTCTTAAAAAAAATCTAACAAATAAGCATATTTCCTGGCATTATTCTTGGCAAAGCACCGTATACAGATCCTGTATACTGTCCCCACTCTAGTGCTCCCAGCACAATTAACAATGGCTTCAGAACTTGGTACTGTTTAGTAATTGGTTTGCTTGTCCTTTCTTTTGTTTCTTTGTTCTTTCTTTTTAAATTAGAATTCAGCGTGATAAAAACATAAGCAACAATGATAAGTAATGAGAGACAAAGAAGGAAAACCAAGAAAAAAGAACAAACAAAAACCCAATTTAATTACAACCTCTCTAACACAATTCTCAAAAGACTGTGGCTAATAAAATTTTATACGAAGACTTTTCTATGACTATGACTTGTCTTTATGGTAAATTCTGGGTGACTTGTTCAAATAGATTTTAAAAAAATGTTATGCTACAGTCAGTTCCAAGCTTATTATTTAGGTATTTATTTATTACTCCCCCCCCCCCCAACAGCTCAAGACAATTGCTTCCAGTTTTATCCCACAACAACCCTGTAAGACAGAGTATAATACAATTAATTAATTATTTTATTTATTTAAATTATTTATATGGCTGCTCATCACACAATATTGACTCTTGTTGGTGTACAAAAATTAAAACACAAAACCACAGCATACAACCCTGACATCCAAGGGTAAAACAATAATCCCACTCACAGAAACACATCCACAGCTGCAGAGCCCACCTAACCTCCTGACCCAAATGTCTGTTTTCAGTGCCTTGCAAAAGGCTAACAGGGTTGGGGCCATCCAGAACTCCAGGGGCATGCTGTTCCATAAGGCAGGCACTGCCACAGAGAATGGCTTGCTATGTGGTCACTAAGAGTCAACACCAACTTGATGGTACATAATCAATCAATCCATACATGGCCAGATCTTGATGGCTTGCTGAAATAGATTTGGAGGGCATGATTTGCCATAAGGAATAGATTGGAAGTGATTAACATTCAGATCTCAAATCCTTATCCCAGACTTCATTACAATATAGACTTTCAAGGGTCATATTTGATATAAGAATGTAGTAAATATTGAAGTGTTTCCTTTGATTTCAAATCAAAAGTATATACATTATTCTTCAAATATTGTTAATGGTCATAACATAAAACAAAATGTTCAAATTTGTTTTGTTTGAAACCAGATCAGAATTCATAATCAGTTCTTCTGCAAAATATTTTCAGGAGACATAGGTTCTGCAATAATAACTAGTTTTCTGCCCATTTCTTGTTTTTGTAAAATTTATCCATGTGTTTAAGAATTGGGTGATCAAAGAATGGAAGACGAATGGAAGGATCAAGGGCCAGAAGTAGTCCAACCATTCCAAATTTGAGGGGAAAGTCTTGGATACAATTTGTGATAATAGATATTTTTGTTGTTGGGAAGAATTGATATTGCCTCAGTTGACAGAGAATCTAATGCTATTTTGATTTGTATACATTGTATATTTTTAAATTCAGAATATGAATTTTTCTTTCTTTCTTAATTGAAAAGTATAAAAATATTTCAGTTTTCATACTCTGCATCCTTTATTGTGATTTTGTTTATAATTGTATGGTTTGTTTTCTAATCCTTGGCTCTTTTGAAAAGGTTGTAGCACTTTAAACATCTGAATTTTACTTTAGAAATGTATAAATATATGACCAAATACACATAGCTTGCAAATGATGGTAGTGACTTCTGATCACGTATAAACATTTCTATAGGCTGTTACAACCAATTCCCCCACGCCATCAGCATCTTCCCAGGACAATTGTTTCCTTTGAGGAATCAAATTTCTCAGCCCAGGTTAGTTCACATTTTTCAGCTAATGAACCTATTCAGGTAATTGTCTTCTTGGCAATGAATTATTTGCTTTTTCGATCTAAACAACTGAAATCAGAATTAGTGTATACTATCTTTTTTTAAAACAACTCCTCCTCCTCCCGAAATTTTCTTTTCATTTGTTCATCTCTTCATTTTGCTTTGATCAAAAAAAAAAATTCCATCCATCTCATTGCTTTCCTGGACAACAGCATCCCAATGTTAAAATAAAATAAGACATGTTAGAATTAGGACTGTACCTAACTCCCTAGAAGCTGGATTTTAGATCATTATTTCTGCTGACACTATACAGCTGCTGTCAATTTTTTTCCATTCTTTTTTCACTGTTTAGATGCAAGTTCAATTCTTTTCTTTTTTAAAAAAATTCCCCCCCTCTAGCCACAGAATGCTTTTGCAGGAACAGGAAGGCATGGCTTGCTTGAACTGTGATGTAACATCAGTTGACAGGTGGGTTTCAGGGAACTCTCTGGGGTGATGGCCTCTTTAGTGGTTTTACTAAAGAGTAAAACTCAGTAATACTAGAGTGTTATGCTTCAAAGCAAGCTCTAGTCCCTTTTTAATTAAACACACACATGCAAACATACCTCTGAATAAATAAGTCATGATGATGGTCTACCATTTAATATTAGTTGAAGAATGCATGTTTGGAAATTGGATATAGAATTTAATCTATTTTCATATTTATACCACTGTGATGTTTTCAGAAGGGAGCAGCATTGAGTTCTTATTCAAAAGAGATAAGCAGATGGGATGTGTGTATCTTAGCTCAATATAATGTTGAAGACCAGTCAAGTCATTTTGAAAATGGTTGTAGCAAGTCTTTACTACAACTTGTTTTAAAAAGGAAGCAAGCGTTTGCTTTGGCTTCTGTGTATCATGCTTCAGTGGCATAACTATAAATCTAGGTTCTCCAGATTATTTTGCCAGTGTCTTACTCAGCAATAGACTCTTGGACATGACTTGACAATTGTAGATACTTTATTGCAGAGAAGGCAGCCAAGTACAGCAGAAGATCTGCCTACTGTAATATAAAGTAATCATAGCTTACATATATGCTCCAGGGTTTAAATTCTAGGGCATTTCCTCTTGCCTTTCTGCATTAGTGGCTATTTAATCATTCTCTTTAAGGTCATAGAAGACAGGATTTGTTGACCTAATATTTCTTATGAGTCTGGGAACTTCTGGTCCCTGCTTTGCCAGATTCATTCCTAACAACCTGTGACTGAAAAAGCAAGGAAAAAGTATTCCAGATAATTGTTTTCAGACCATACATTAGACTTGCCCCACAAATAAGCACATGATGTAAGAATCCTGAAAAAAACAGATAATTCTTTTTCTATAGGCTCAGAGCATTTGCCCTACTGAGTACACAATTCAGCGATTGATTGGGTATATCCACAGAAATGGATGCATTTTTATGTGATGGAGTGGTACTGGCAACCTTAAAGCAAGCCATGACGAGTCTAATTTTAAAGAAGTCCTCCTTGATTCAGAGAATTTTGCCAACTATTATCTGTTCACAAATACACTTTTTTCTAGCTAGGGTGTTAGTGAGTGATGCCTGTGAAGAAAGCATCAGGAATTTCTTTGAAGTCCTGAACCTCATTGATAGGGAACCAGAGGAACTGTGGAATGATATTAAAAAAAATGTCAAGGATGAATGTAAAAAGACACTGCCAAAGACTAAGAAACAGAAGAAAGCGAACTGGATATTAGAACAGATTATGGAAATTCCTAAGAACAGAAGAGAAGCCAATGCCAAAAAAACCCAAAGATCTCAGGAAGGAACTTAACAAAGAGAACTGTTAGAAGAGACAAAAAGCAGTATTGCAACAACATCTGTAAAGACATCCAAGATGAAAACAGACATGAAAAAACAAGTAAGGTTTTCCAAAATATCTCCAAACTTAGAAGGAGGTTCCAACTTTGAACTGGAATGCTAAAGGTCACCAATGGACAGTTAGTACTGTAATCGATTCAAAGTTTAAACAAAGAGAGAAGGAGTATACAGAAATTCTATACAATACAGACTTCAACATTGATGATACTTTAGAAGATATAGACTATTTACAAGAATTTCTAGTAATAGAAGATAAAGTCAGATTAGCACTTCAGTCATTACCAGGTCAGAAGGCTAAAGGAATTGATGAAATATTACAGAAATATGGCAAGCAACAGAAGAAGTATTAGTAAAAGTTCTAACCAAGCGGTGCCAGCAAATCTGGAAAACAACATATACCAAATAAAGAATTAACAGCGTATGGAATCTATCTCATATATCTTTAACTTCACATACTACCAAAATAAAGCTTAGGATCATCCAATGCAAATTAGAGCCCCACCTAGAAAGGAAGCTGCCAAGCGTTCAAGCTAGTTTTAGAAAAGGCTGAAGAATAAGAGACATTATTGTTGATGTGCTTCATTGATTATAAAAAAAACCTTCAGTTGTGTCAACCATGTTAAGCTGTGGAATGTTATTAGGAAAATGGGAATCCTGGAACATCTCATTGTCCTCATGAGAAGCCTATACACAGGATAAAACTCCACAGTCCAAATGGAACATGGTGACGCAGATTGACTGTAGGCTAGCAAAAGAGTGAGACAAAGCTGCATATTTATTTATTCAACCTATATTCTGAATATATATTGAGGGAAACTGGAGTGGAAGAAGATGTGTTTTAAAATTGGAGGAGCAAACATCAATAACCTGTGTTATGATGACTACATTCTCTAGTAATGACAGCTTGCATATAAAGAATATAAAGAAATATATTAGCTTGTTTTTTTATATATAAAGAAAATCAAACTAATGAGAACAGGTACAGCAACCAAGTTTATAATTGTCCATGAAGTTACTGAAGTGGTGGACATTTTCTACCTTGTAGGATCGACTGTCAACAGCAAAGGAACCAATGGTCAAGAAATAGTCCACAGACTAGCATTTGGTAGGGTAGCCTATGAAGGCCTTGGATAAGATATTCAGGTGCCAGGATTTGTCTATACCTACAAAAATCAGAATCGTAAAGGCAGTGGTTTTCCCTGTGACACTTTATAAAAGCAAAAGTTGGATTTTGAAGAATTAAGATAAAAAAAAGTATTACTGCTTTTGAATTCTGGTGTTGGAGAAGACTCCTCAGAATGCCATGGAAAGCCGAAACAACAAATGGATCATAGAACAAATCAGTCCAGAGCTCTTACTCAAGAGACAAATGATCAGGCTCAAGTTATCATATTTTAGACACATTATGTGAAGACCTCGAATTAAAATGGACGGGAATGGGTGAATTTAATTCGGGTGACCATTATATCTACTACTGTGGGCAAGAAACCATTAGAAGAAATGGAGTAGCACTCGTAGTCAATAAGAGAGTGGGAAAGGCAGTAATGGGGTACAACCTCAAAAACGACAGAATGATCTCAGTGTGAATCCAAGGCAAACCATTCAACATCACAGTAATCCAAGTCTATGCCCCAACCACTGATGCCGAAGAAGCTGAAGTTGACCAGTTCTATGAACACCTACAACACCTTCTAGAACAAGCACCAAAAAAAGATGTCCTTTTCATCATGGGGGATTGGAATGCTAAAGTAGGAAGTCAAGGAATAATAGGAATAACAGGCAAGTTTGGCCTCGGAATACAAAATGAAGCAGGGCAAAGGCTAATAGAGTTCTGTCAAGAGAACAAGGTGGTCATAGCAAACACTCTTTTCCAACAACACAAGAGACGACTCTACACATGGACATCACCAGATGGTCAATACCAAAATTAGATTGATTATATACTTTGCAGCCAAATACGGAGAAGCTCTATACAGACAGTGAAAACAAGACCAGGAGCTGACTGTGGCTCAGATTATGAGCTTCTTACTGCAAAATTTAGGCTTAAATTGAAGAACATAGGGAAAACCACTAGACCACTCAGGTATGACTTAGATCATATTCCTTGTGAGTACACAGTGAAGGTGATGAATAGATTTAGGGGATTAGATTTGGTAGACAGAGTGCCTGAAGAACTATGGATGGAGGTCTGTAACATTGTACAGGAGGCAGCAACTAAAACCATCCCAAAGAAAAAGAAATGCAAGAAAGCAAAATGGCTGTCTGATGAGGCTTTACAAATAGCTGTGGAAAGAAGGAATGCTAAAAGCAAGGGTGAAAGGGAAAGATATAAGCTACTGAATGCAGATTTCCAGAGAATAGCAAGGAGAGATAAGAAGGCCTTCTTAAATGAACAATGCAAAGAAATCGAGGAAAACAATAGAATGGGGAAGACTAGAGATCTGTTCAAGAAAATTGGAGATATCAAAGGAACGTTTAGTGCAAAGATGGGCATGATAAAGGACAAAAAAGGCAGGGACCTAACAGAAGCAGAAGAGATTAAGAAGAGGTGGCAAGAATATACAGAAGAACTATACAAGAAAGATCTTATTGTCCCTGATGTCCATGCTGGTGTGAACACTGACCTTGAGCCGGACATCCTAGAGAGCGAAGTCAAGTAGGCCTTAGGAAGCATTACTAACAACAAAGCTAGCAGAGATGACAGAATTCCAGCTGAGTTATTTAAAATACTAAAAGATGATGCTGTTAAAGTGCTGCACTCAATATGGCAGCAAGTTTGGAAAACGCAACAGTGGCCACGGGGTTGGAAAAGATCAGTTTACGTTCCAATTCCAAAGAAGGGCAATGCCAAAGAATGCTCAAACTATCGCACAATTGCACTCATTTCACATGCTAGCAAGGTTATGCTCAAAATCCTACAAGCTAGGCTTCAGCAGTATGTGAACTGAGAACTACTGGATGTACAAGGTGGGTTTCGAAGAGGCAGAGGAACTAGAGATCAAATTGCCAATATTCTCTGGATCATGGAGAAAGCACGAGAGTTCCAGAAAAAATCTGCTTCTGCTTCATTGACTATGCAAAAGCCTTCGATTGTGTGGATCACAACAAACTGTGACAAATTCTTAAAGGGGTGAGGGTACCAGACCACCTTATCTGTCTCCTGAGAAATCTGTATGCGGGCCAAGAAGCAACAGTTAGAACCGGTCACAGAACAACCGATTGGTTCAAAATAGGGAAAGGAGTATGACAAGGCTGTATATTGTCACCCTGCTTATTTAACTTATATGCAGAATACATCATGAGAAATGTCAGGCTGGAAGAATCACAAGCTGGAATTCAGGTTGCAGGGAGAAACATCAACAATCCCCGATATGCAGATGATACCACCCTAATGGCAGAAAGTGAAGAAGAACTAAAGAGCCTCTTGATGAGGGTGAAAGAGGAGAGCGCAAAAGCTGGCTTGAAACTCAACATTAAAAAAACTAAGATCATGGCATCTGGACCCATCAATTCCTGGTAAAAAGAAGGGGTAGAAATGGAAGCAATAACAGACTTCACTTATTTGGGCTCCAAGATCACCGCAGACGGAGACTGCAGCCATGAAATTAAAAGACACTTGCTCCTTGGGAGGAAAGCTATGGCAAACCTAGATAGCATATTGAAAAGCAGAAACATCACCTTGCCGACAAAGATTTGCATAATCAAATCTATGGTTTTCCCAGTAGTAATGTATGGCTGTGAGAGCTGGACCATAAAGAAGGCTGAGCGCCGAAGAATTGATGCCATTGAACTGTGGTGCTGGAGAAGATTCTTAAGAGTCCCCTGGACTGCCAGAAGATCAAACCAGTCAATCCTAAAGGAAATCAACCTTGACTGCTCATTGGAAGGATTGATAATGAAGCTCAAGCTCAGATACTTTGGTCACCTAATGCAAAGAGAGGACTCTTTGGAGAAGACCCTGATGCTGGGGAAGATTGAAGGCAAAAGGAGAAGGGGATGGCAGAGGATGAGATGGTTAGATAGCATCACTGAAGCAAGGAGTATGAACCTGAGCAAACTCAGGGAGGCAGTGAAGGACAGGAAGGCCTGGCGCAGTATGGTTCATGGGGTCATGAAGAGCCAGACACGACTTAACGACTGAACAACAAATGTGAAGACCTAGCTCTCTGAAGAAGTTTATAATGCTGTGGAAGGAAAGAGAAGAGGAGGAGGACCAGTAGCAAGGTGGATGGACCTGATTACAGTGGCAACAGATACACCATTGGAAGATCTGATCAGCCAATTTGGGGAAAGATCATCCTGAAGGTTTATTTATGTGGTTGCTAAGAGTCCACAACAACTTGATGGCACATAATCAATCAAAGCAACTTCTGTTAGACACTGCTAGGGTTAAGAGGAGGAATCTTTGAAGCAGTATGTAGCCGATATAGACATACAGCACTTCGAGTTGGAGTGTCTACCTGAGTGTTAGGACTGGAATGGCTCCTGCCTATCTCCAAAACTGGCCAGTGAGGAAAAGCTAAAAATATAAAAGGTTTGTTTTGGTTGTGTGAACTTCTGCATGGAATTTCACTTCTGACTCTTTGTTCCTTCACTCTAATCAAGACCATACTGATCTGGGATAATGAGAGTTGATGTCAATACATCTGGAGAACACCAAGTTAAGAAGGCTGCATTAGACAAAACTCTAACATGTTACTCAGTCTCTAAGCAGGTTGAGTAAAGTAAGATGTGAATCAGCCTATAATGAATTAAGCTTTGGGTTGCTATGAACTGCATCATGAGAAAAATATATACAGTTACACAAATTATACAAATTAGCAGTTGCCCATATATATTACATTTGCAAAGTGTTAGTCTTCTGAAAAACAACAAAGAGCTTTGTGGCATCAGATGCATGAAAATTATTATATAATAATTTTGAAAATTATTATATACATGGACTAGCTATGGACTGAGAGTTGAGGAATAACATATAGGGAAGTTACAGGGAAGTGAATTGTAAGAAGTAGACAATGCTAATTCTCTATTAATGGTGGTCAATGGACAGAGGGAATAACTTAAAGACAATTTAATCAGAAGAAGGACATTGATAAAAGCCAAGTAGTCCTCGTCATTCACAGAGCTTCCATTCCATCAAAAAACTTTGAATAATGAAATTGCAATACTGAGACCCTGAGGCTATGGGAATTGGAGCAGGATGTTCTGGGGTGTACAGTCATTCTCTTCCTCCCATAGCAGTCACATGCACCACATATTTTCTCCTCCTCTTCACTCTGATGTGGTGGATGTTGCTGGATCAATTTGGCTGTGAGGCTCCTTGTGTCTTCCGCCACTTGTGCCCATGGTGGCTTATCACCATGTGTTTCTTTCACAACTTCTGTGGAGGGGCTTCTCAGTCATGCCACTGGACACTAGCGCTGTCTGTAACCCACTTGTGATTGGTAAAACATTATTTCCTGCGGACATGCAAACCTGCAGACAATGAGGGCCACCTGTATTTAGCACAGGTCTTTCTTTAAAATGCTGTTTCCATACAATGTAATGATGAGATCAACCCATGCCATTATTCTACATGATACATGAATCTGTAAAAAGGGGCCTTTATTCCATTGGTATCCTCAAAAAGAGCTCTTTTGTCCCAAGAGTTCTATTTCTGATCAGTAAAAGATGAATGAACCTGATAAAAAAGAGTTAATGTAATGATGTAGCCTTTTATATGACTGAATGTTTATGCATGGTGGTATGGCTAATGGCATCCTGTTTAATAATGCAGCAGCTACGTTGCTAAGGGGACAGTGCTTGATTTGAAAACGGAATATGGTGCACTCTAAATTCTCTTCCCTAAGGAAGGCTGACTAACTGATAAGTGCCATGAGCTAGCAGGGGGACTGATTCTGTCAAATCAAGCTCAAAGGAAAAGCACATTGTAGAACCTTCTCAAACTTTCATGAGTTAATGCAAACAGGCACAAGTGACATTAGACAGTACATCAGCTCCGGAATGCGTAAAAATCCACCAACTTACTACAAGGTGGTCTTTAGATGACAGGATAAGGAAATCAGTGCAAATTTGTTAATGTAACAAGTTGGAAAAGCATGCCAAAATGACACTCTACTGGGATATGTGATAAAACCTATCGGGATGTAAGTGCCATTTGGAACAGTGTTATTGAAAGGACATGTACTGCTTGGGCAAGAAACGGACATTCTTGAGTTAAAACTGACACACATTCACACTAAGGATGATATCTCAGATACAGTAAGCTGAGCTGTTAGGTTCCAGGCTTTCGATTTTGAGTGTCTTCAATTGCTCCAAGTTGCCAATGATTGCTTTATTATGAAGATTTTTATTGGCAGCAGAAAGGATGAGTTAAGAGGAAAAAAAATATGTATTATAAACAGACATCTCCCTTTTCTCTTTGAGTTCAATGTTTTATTTATTTTATTTTATTTTTTTAATGTATCCTGCAGTTCCATCCAACTGTTCCAATCAGAGTGGCCTACAACTTCAAGATAAAAATATAAGTAGACAGAATTAAAATACATAAATATTAAAATAGGTATTAAAAGCAGTTCAGAAGGCCTAGATAACTAGGTGAGCCTCCACTTATCTTCTCCAGGCAAAGAGAGTAGGTACAAAATGCAATTCCAAAATTTGGGAGCAACTGAGGAAAAGGTTCTCCCCAGAACCAACAGGCCTCAAAAAGCATAGATGTCTTTAAGAGGGCCTCTGTTTAGCATCAATAATTTAATAATGTAATAAGCACTCCTTTAGATCAGTGTTTCTTGACATCAGCAACTTTAAGATGTGTGGACTTCAAGTCCCAGAATTCCCCAGCTAGCCATGCTGGCTAGGGAATTCTGGGATTTGAAGTCCACACATCTTAAAGTTGCTGAGTTGAGAAACACTGTCTTAGATAATCTAGCTCTATGCCATTTAGAGTTTTAAAAACTAAAACCAACACCTTGAGTTGTGCTCAGAAAACAATTAACTGCAGATTTCAGTATGGTTACCATGTGGTCCAGAATCATGCACCTTGCTGCTGTATTTTGCACCAACTGACACTTCTAGATATGCTTCGAGGGTAACCCTGTATAGGGTACATTGCTATAATCAATTTAAAGAAAATCCCTAAGACATGAATAACTGTTGGTGAATCTGTATAAATTTAATCCAGAGGCTGAATAACTCCAAGACATATGCAGAAATCCTTCAGGATTGGGATGGTTAATAAATCTTCTAAGTAAATATATAAATACACGCCAACCCAAACAGATGTGCATTTGGCAACAAAGACATGTGAAATATACTAAGAACGGCATTATAATTTATGACCATATGACTAATAGGCTTTGAAGAAATATTTATTATGAATTTAATATTTACCGTAATATTTTGCTGTTTTTTGTAGTGATTTATTATAGTCGCTAAGAAAAGATTGACTTTTGAATCAGAAAAGTACAGTATGAATCTTGTCCACTATGAACTGATTTATTGTTTCCTGTACAGGTTCACATATTATTTATTTAACCAAGATTTGCCAAATAAACCACAAGTGGCTGGATTCAGATAATATGATAAATAATAATCCATGGTTTGCCCAGTGGATGATTTTGATATCAACCTTACATTTAATCATATGTAGCACAAATACTAAGTATAACTACTCATACAAAATGAAAAGAATGGCCCTAACATGGCCCAGCTGTAAACAGAATCATTCTTTGTTCCTTCTGAAACTGATTGCTTTCAAGCAAACCAAAACTAGGTGTTGATCTTATAAGAAGGTTAATATTAATTTTAGAATATTTAGAATATTAAGTTTAGAATAAATGTGACACATGGCTTCTTAATGCTGGGCACGGCTCATCAGCACCCGGAGCAAGAAGATGGCAAGGTAAGCTGGGGCGACAGAGCACAGGGCGGCAGGGATCTCAGAGTGCAGGGTGGCAAGGGCAACTGTCGCTTGGGTGACTGCAGCTTCCTGGGGCCTGGCAAGCAGCCCCAGAGCCACATGGTTCTGGGGCTGCTTGCTGCCCTGCAAGGCAGGGTGCAGGGTGGCCAAAGGGCAGAGATGGGGGGCAGATAGGCAAGTGGGGGAGTTGAAGCGCCCCTGCGGTCATAAGAGCAGGCAGGCTGCCAAATGCCCAAATTTTGATCACGTGACCATGGGGATGCTGCAATGGCCGTAACTCCAAGAACCGGTTGTAAGTCACTTTTTTCAGTGCTGTCATAATTTTGAATGTTCGTTGAATGAATTGTCATAAATCAAGGATTACCTGTAAAGTCAGGATAAGGGCCACATGGATCACTGGGGAGATGCTGTTCCAGAGGGCTGGTGCCGTGACAGAGAAAATGAAATGGAAGAAAAGATGCCACTAGTATCTATGCTGCTGAATCTCACTGGCCTGCCAAATTTCATAAAATGTTTTTATTCCTGCCAGAGATTGTGTGAGATTTGGTGATTTTTGTTATTTTTTTGGCAAATGCATTAGGGACAATGTGAAGTTCCTTCACGGACCACAGTTTAAACCACCACAGTAGAGGTAATCTTGGCAACTGACATGTAAGATGCATTCACTGGGAAAGTTAAGCAGTCAATCAAACTATTTAAAACCTTGTGATGATGCAATTAAAGTGCCATTTACGATCTGTAAGCAGATAGGGAAATCACAGGAGTGGCCAAGGAGCTGGACAAGATGTCGGATGTACATGCTGGATTCAGAAGAAGCAGGAGCACCTGAGATCACATTGCTAGCATTTGATGGATAACGGAAGAGGCAAGGGGGTTCCAAAAAGATGCTTGTTTTTGCTTTATTGATTATATTAAAGCTTTGGATGATGTAAACCACATTAAATTGTGGATAGTCCTTAAAAGCATGGGAATACTGGATAGGTATTCTGCCTATTGCAGAATGTGTATATGATGACCAGCAGGCAACAGTTAGAATGGAATATAGTGAAACTAAATATTTCAGACTAGGAAAAGGAATGAACCAAGTTTGTATAATGTCACTTTATTTATTTAACTTACATACAGACTATGTTATGAAAAATGCTGGACTAGAAGAAATAGAAATTGTAATTAAAATTGCTGGCAGAAACATCAATAACCTCAGGTATATTGATCATACCACTCACTTTGATGACTGGAATCAAAAAAGACTTCAGGAATCTTTTCCTGAAAGTGAAAGGAGAAAATGAAAAAGCCAGTCTGCTGCTCCATGTTAAAAACAAAAACAAAAAAAACCCAGACCCAAACCTATGTCAACAGGCGTTATCTTCTGAGACTCAAAAATTCACAGGGATAGTGACTGTAACCATGAAATTAATAAATGTCTGTTGCTTAGGAGAAAAGCTATGATAATTCTAGACAATATATTAAAGTGCAGAGACATCATACTGACAAGAACAGTATGTATTATCAGGCTATAATTTTCCTAGTTGTAATGTATGACCATGAAACCTGGACTATTAGCAAGACTGAACAAAAAAACTCCGATGTTTTTGAATTGCAGTCCTGGAGAAAATTGTTGAGAATACCTTGGACCACCAGAGGAACAAATCATTCAGTATTAGATGATGTAAAACCGAACTGCTCACTGGGAGCATTTTAAATATTTTGGACACATACTGTGAAGGAAAAAGTCATCAGAGAAGATCCTGATGCTTGGAAAAAGGAAGACAATTGAAAAAGAGGCAAACAGAAGAAGATGTGGCAAGATATTATCACTGATGATGCAAGCTTGAATTTACAAGAATTCAGAGAAACAGTTACTTACAGACAATCCTGAGAAAATTATGTATATTGGGGCACAAAAAAGTAACTGAATGATTGAACAACAACCTTAGTACAATGAACAAACTCAGCCACTATTTTGACCAGTACCCTGGTGCAAACTTAGCTTAAACATGAGCTATATCACTCTTTCTCCACCTCGTTTTTTAGATTTATAACTGTCTTGCCTGACAAAGACCCTTTTTTTGTACTCAGAACCTGCACATTTTTTGCAAACAACAACAAAAAAAATTGCTTAACAAAAATATTACCATAATATGGTTTTAAGACTTTTTTTTTTAATCTCTTGGCAACACAGGGCTATTGAAAGTATAGGATGCAATCCTCTTTTGCATTAGGCCACTCTGTTTTCTAAAACTAGGCTCCTGCCAGAGTTCTTGCCACAGTATAGCAAACACCCTAAGATGGAGATGAATTTGCATTTTTAACAGTGGGCCTGAAGCAAGCATAGGAAAATAGAAGCATTTCAAAATAATGGAGATTTTGTATTAAAAAGCTGCCGCCGCCACCACCACGCCTTAGTTTTCTTACATTGGAACTATGGATAACGCCTATTTCATCAGAGCTTTTGTAAAGCTAAATGTATCATTGTTTGTAAAGTTCCTGCAGTGTCTCAAATGAGACGTGTTATGAAAATGTAAAGTAAACGCCTAAAAAATTCTTTATCAGACTATTATTTTCAGACAGTTATTTAGCTAGGAAGCTTGGTGTGTAGCTCTTGGCTTTATTTAAAAAGCAACATCAATTTCTTTCTTGTAAGAATATTGGACAGGAAACCATCTTTTCTCATTAATCTAAATTAGTGTTTCCCAAACTTGGCAACTTTAAGATGTGTGGACTTCAACATGCTGGCTAGGGAATTCTGGGAGTTGAAGTCTACACATCTCAAAGTTGCCAAGTTTGAGAAACACTGATCTAAATAATACAATGGCCTCAAAAATTTGGTTTTTGCTAAAGAAAACCTTAAGATCTGGATCCAAATATCCAGGCAACTCATTCCGCACATTCAAAGATATTTGCAGATTCTGCTTCTCAAACAGCTGTGCCCTTTGACCTTACTTTTGAAGCTGAGCTGGCTTTCAGATATGGTTATTAATATGGCAGGAAGGTTTATGTTCGAAGGGGAAAAGGTTGCTTGAAGTGCTGCTTAGCAGAAAGGCAAGATAGCAATGTAACCAATTTTTTTTCTTAAATCTCACACACACACAAAAATCCTTCCACGCAAAGAAAAGGCAGGGCAGCTAGGCAGCCTTGCACTTTGCACACTAAGCGCTCTGGTGGTGGGAAAGAAAGGGGAAACTGAGAACACTGTTGTTAATGTTTTATATGTTTGTTTGTTGATTTGTCCTGAAGGGGCACTACGAAGCCCTCAAACTACAAATCTCTCAGGACCTGAAATTCACTGGGTTGCAGTGAGGCAAGAATTTCCCCAGAAATGGGAAATGGAGCCAAAGTGTTTTAAACAACAGAACAAAAATCTAGCTTCACAATAGTTTCACAGTGATGCAGATGGGATAAAAATAAATTGATGCACTGCTAACATAATGGGAAGACAGAAATCTGAAGCTGCTTCCAAACTGTGCAAAATCTTCGTGTGGAAATGCCTTAAGTGGCCTGATTAACTTAGAGATTGTGACCTTAACTGGTTTTAAAGCATTCAACGCCTTATTATTGTACACCACCAAAAGATCAGATTCTTCTCCCAGATGGGGGGAAGAAGGTAACACTAATTTGCTTTAAATAAGCATATTGTTTTTGGGATCTATGATGGGCTGTATTAAAAAAAACTTTGTGATTAGCTGCAAATCAAAAAGTCCGTACAAGGAGACCGAGGCCCTAGGAGTGTGAGGATGCCCCTGAAGTTCATGCTGACTACACATGCTGAAAATATACAGTTGTTTCCCACCATTCTGAGTCAATAAACATAAGAAAACTGTATTGTAAAGCCTAAAGTATGTCTAATTTGATGTTACCTGTAGTCTCTTACCACTAAAAAGTGGTTCTGACTTAAATTTTAAAGGAATTGCCAGTCTTATTTGGAACCTGCTTGAATATTTCAGAAAAGACCCTTTTGCAGGGGCATTTGGGGGGGGGGGGATGGAGAAGGGGGTCAAAAAAGCCAAGATGGTGGCTATGACTTTGTGACATTGTGACACATTTTAAAAAGGAGTGGGCCTTGATCTTGTGGTTGTTGCACCTTCTTGACTTTTATGGACCTCCCCTGCAGACAACCCCACCATTTTGGAAGTTTGCTCCCCCCCACCCTGCCCCGATGGTTTCCATTCTGGAATGTTCCTGCTTCACAACCATGACTGGTCTGCACATTCTTGTTATTTTGGAAAGGATTCCAACATAGCCATAAAATTGGCTTGTTTAAAATGGCGGCCATAGGCTTTGTAATCCTGTTTTGCTATATTTATCCAACCCTGAATTTTAAACAGTCCTCCATGAAAAAGGAAGGTTAAACGGGAGATTATAAGCATGGACAAAAATACTGTGCATGGTGGCACTTCTTCCCTGTCTACCAGGGTTACCAGTTTCAACTAAAACCAGTCCTGGAGCTTTCTCCTCAAAGCATGTATGCATATGTTTCTGTTTATGCATGCTGGCCAGAGGCCAGTGTCTCAAAGTGGGCAGTGCATTACATTATATTAATGTTAATTAAAATAATAACTATGCATTAAACTGTGCCATCTTTTTAAAACATTTTTCACTGTTACGGTATATACGCTTGTTGATTTTATCATTTTTGTATTTAGTTTGTTTTAATCTCACTGTGGATGTTTTAATCATTTCTTTGCACAACTTGTATATCAATGCAAGTCATGAGATTGCAACAGGAATAAAGTGAGTAAGTAAATAATTAAACTTGCCTGTAAAAAGGCACAACAATTGATCCCCTATCTGTGTACATACATATATAGAAAGTACTCTCATGCGTGTTCACAAAAAGAAAGAGAGACTGTGGAAATCTGGATTTAGCTTACTCCCAGTTCAGCAGGCACAAGCTACTCCTATGCTGCTTAGAGGAGGTTCCTCCATGTAAGCTGAGGTGAAAACTAACCTTGTGGGCTTTGTGCTGCATTTTCATTCCTTTTGTAACAAGGACATAGACTAGAGAAGCTTTTGTAATTAGCTGTGAGCACAAGGAAATCTGTACATGCTTACTTTAGAGTAAATCAAAGGTTCAGTGGTGGTTCTTACTTCAAGATATGTTTGCTTAAGGCTTGAGCCCTGTTCAATCTGTATTCTAGCCTTATTTTCCTTTCTTTTCTCAGATATATATGTGTCTCTAAGTGTCTCTCTGTCCATGGAGGCTCTCCAATGATTAAGAATACTGACTTTCCTCAGATCCTCATTGGCTCTTCCCAGCAGATATCTGCCATCTACACATGGAGGGTAACGCCAGTATGCTTCTTCTCCCTTCTCCGTGGAACAGTGGCTGCAGCTTAACTCTCTCTCCTGCCTCCATTCCAGCCCTTTGTTTCCATTCATTACCTGCATTTGCTCAATGTTGATATCTTCCAATGGTGGGAACATTACTGTGATTGGATAAGTTTGCTGCTCAGTCTGCTGAGCTGTTTAGGACTTACTGATGGGAAAATTCAAGGCCACTGATCGCTTTCTTTTTAGGGTTATTTGTCTTTAAACAAGACTTGGACTGGACAATTCAGAGCATATCTTCCAGAAGAGGACTGCCTTTTGTAGAGAGGAACATCTGGCTATCTCATACAAGTATGGAGTCTGCCTACTGAAAGCATTTGTTTGGACTTCTCCAGATATGTAGAAACAGTATTGTTGTTCTTTTTGGAAAACTCCATTTCCACACACGTGAGGATGTGTAACTAGTGCTGTATGGAAGAATGGAAGTAGATAGGTACCCAAGTTAACAGCAGTGATTATTTAATTAGTTAGGGGATATTACTACAGATAATTTGCACATCAGAAATAGCCTTACCCTCCACCCCCCAAAATAGATCTCTCATTAGCAAACAACCAGAGGATCCCTTGATGTTTAATCCTGCTGTAATGAGCCTAGGAGTTGTGAGAAGGAACTTCAGATATATTTTGAATTGCTGTTATGAAATTTGTACATGGAACTGTTTGTCTGCAAATTTATCTGTTTTATACCATAAATCCTGCAAACTTGAGGAGCTTCAAGGTGGAAGTTTCAAAACTACTGTGCAGCTCATCCATTTTTGATTCTTCATGGATTATTTTGAGGGGGGGAATAGACAGTTAGTGGGGGGGGGGGGGTAGTGCAAGTGAGGGAAACAATGGGCCTTTCCCCATTTACATCTAACCATAGTACAATAAGACCTTGGCAACTTTTTTATTATGCCATTTACCATCACATTGCCATCTAGTCCCCAACCATGAAGGAGCCAGCTTGTTTTGAATTTCAAGAAGTATTTTCCCTTTTAAGCAGGCACCACCATCCACAGGCAAGCCAGCATAAGGACTGTGGATGGATCAGCAGTGGGGACAGCAAATTTTTGTTGGTTCAGGGTCAGGCGGATAATAATTTTAACTGAGCCTTGGAGAAAAGGCTCAACATCTGGATCTGCCATAAAATTCCATGAGCGAGGCAGGGCAATGACATACTTATAAGAGTCTTGTCTGGAAGCAGCTTGGTATGCTTATTATTATTTCGACAGAGCCATCATGGTGGCTTCAAAATCCTCTCAGCCTCTTCCGTTTCCTGGCCTGTGATATGTGCAGAAAACAAACATTTTAGTGCCTAAAGTATTGATTTTTTTTTTTTTTAATCCTCTGGAACAGAATAGCCTTTGAGTGATTCATTTCTTTTATTCAAGCGAAACATATTCACGCAGAGTATAATATTGAAAAAAAAGCACTCTTCCACACTAATTCCATGTGATTTGCAAGTATAAAAAGCTGGTATGCTCCCTGCAGCTGCTCTGAGCTGCTTGCCCCTTTGGCAAAGATGCCACTCACAGAAAGCTTGCAAGCTTGGTTGCAATTTGCCTCCTAGGTTTCCTCTCCACTGGAGATATAGAAGGGGGGTGGGGTGGGGGAGTGGAAGAGAATGGCCATTATGTATGCTTGCAAATGAACCTTGAAACAAAAATAAAACAAGCTTCTGTAGCCATTGCACTGGAAATTTCATATTATTTTGCAAGATGACTTAGCTGAAGACTTTGAATGGGAGAGAGAGAAAGAGAGAGACTGAGGCCAGATGACACCATTAAAAACAGAACACCCCAAAAGGCAGCAACAATTGTCTAATAACTTTTGACTACAGAGTTCCTGCAGTGTTCTCATGCTCAGTGATCATATCTGAACGCTTCTGCTGTTATAAATGGATAATATTCTACCATGGACCTTGAGGTAATCATTTTCTAGATCATAGCCCATTGCAGGATTTCAGTGTTCTTAAAATTCTGAAAAGCAGTAGGCCTTTTTAAATGAAAACATCCAAAATATCCAGCTGCATATGAATAAGTATGAATGGGTTACAGTCTTAGCCTAAGTTCCTTTGGATGGTCAACACAAAGTAAATGGAGCCAAAAACAGACTTGAGAAAGGGAAACAAATTCTAAATTCATCTGTAAGGGAATGCACTCCTCCCCCCATTTTCAAATGAAAACAATAATTAAAAACCCTTCAACAGGCAACTTTGTGATTAAATACTGCATAAGACAAATCTTATCTTACAATATCAGTCTTAGAATAAGAATACGGCTGCCAACAAATATGATTTTTAAAGCATGGTATTGTATTTATGCCTCAATTTTCAAAGCAGTTTAAATGTGTAATCCGTTAAACAGTAAAGTATAGTAGGGATATATGTGTTTTATGGCAGTGTTTTCTATCCCTGTTAAATAAAGATCCATTCCAGGTTCCTCTAGGTACAGGGAGCTGCCCAGTTTTCATAAGATTGACTGTCAAAGTGTTGACCACAGAAAAAGCTCCTATCCAAACAGCCTTCTGATCTAAATCTAATCAGGAAACTAGACTTAAAATTCTGTACAGTTGTATTTACTTCCATGTATTGTATATGTATGCCCTGTGACTTTTAATGAGAACAGCCACTGGAGTGGGGTGTGGAAAGGCCTCTGCAAGGGTGTCAAACAAGTCAACACATTGATCACAACCATGGGACTGAAGCCCTGTCCCTTTTTTACATGTATTGCGTTAACTGCATGGTCACAGCCAAGTTTACTTTTTCCACACCCCTTCTCCCACTCCATGAAAGTCAATGGATATAGAATTGAGATTGGAATAGAGAAAGAGTGAGAATATAACTCACCCTCACCCTCCTGTTAGAGTCTCAATGAAAAGAACATGGACTGGACAACTCAATAGATTATAGCCACATCTATAAGTAGGAGTCAGCTATGATACCTAAACTGTTACCTTCCATCTAAGGTCTATCCTTTGTCCCTAGGTCTAAAGCAAGCTGGAACCACAGTATAAGATGGCACAGAAGCTGGATCCAAATATAAATGTATTGGAATGGGAATTAGAGCTAAGGCAAAAGATTCCCAGAGCTGAAAAGAAAGTGACCTAAAAGGCAACTATAGACTTCAAATCTATCTTAATGTAACACCCAGGACTGAATTAGGGGGATTATAATTAGCCCTGAACAGGCTAAATGCTACAGGCCTTTTCACAGTAGTTCATGAGTGATTCAGGTTATCCTCTATGATGGAACAAATGAGTTTCCAGTTATGGTGATAAGCCCCAGGGATTCCATCTTTAGCCACAGGTAGTATTAAACTGGAGATTAATTTAGTGCCCATTTCAAGGGGTTAAAAAGATCATTTGAAAAGGTCAGGGAGCTGGCAAAGCCTGATACCTCTAAACCAAGGGCTCTTCAGATATATTGTGATTATACCTCCCACCATAGTCCAAATGGGACCAAATGAAATAGATTCAGATCACAGATAACCTTCAAATTTCTACCCAGGTATATATATTCTGAATTGTTGGAGAAAAATCTGTAAGAGGCAACTCCTGAATTTCCATCCCATTTGCAACTTACAAGTTTTCTGTCAAGATGAGGTTCATTTTGTCTTTCAAGCAGGACACTAGAGTACTTTAATCTCCAAAATTTATTATGAATTTACAGACCCAGGTCAAACACACATGAACATGTTCAGGAACATCCCATGGGCAAGACCCTGAAATAAAGGAAACCGGTGTATTAATGATAAAAAAACAAAGTTTAAAATAGTCAAGTTGCTACATTGTATCTAGTAAATGTACCTGTAGCTGCTTTGACCAACTTCCTCTTGAAGCCTAACCATGAATACAATATAAAAACTACTCTTACATACCTACTTGCTTCTAGTGCTTGCTAAATATTTGCTTAAAACATTTATTAATATTCAAAGAGCTTAAATTCTTCCACAGAATCAATAAAAGGAGACATCATTATGTCAGTTCTAATTCTTCCAGTGATAAGGACTCAAGGAATACAAATGTTTCAATTTTCTTGGACAGAGAACTGGAGGCAAATGGTGATTTCTTCCATTAATTTTCAGGCTCTTTCCTTCTAAATATGGATTTACTTGTAAATCCCTGCATTTTACAGACTTCTGCAAAGTTGGGAGCAGGAGAAGATGGTGTAGTCCTTCTCAGAATTTTATCTTGGCCTCCAAAAATCCTGGGATAATTCAGAAGAAATAAATATACTGAACATTCTATTTGAAAAAAGCAAAGCTGTGATACAAAACTTACTGAGAGAAATTATAGAATCAAGATCCACCCAGTTGGAAGGTATTCATTGAGAACACCCAGAACCACCTCCCTAGTTTAAAATAATACTTTCTAAGGTTCCCTGCAATTACCTTGAACAGATAACCAGATCTTAGCAGCTTTAGACAACGTTCCCTACCTGATGAAGGGTACACTTAAAATTTCCAGGCAAGGTGGCCTATCCATAAAATTTGGCCACCAAAGAGAGCCACATTTTTTAAAAATAATCAAATAAATAAAATACAGATGTTTTTGTGGAAGTGGGGGCATTGCATACTTGGTTTGCCTAGGGTGCCAGTTCTTGGTAACTAGCTGAGGGCAGTCATTACCCTGGTTTAGTGATGGTCATCCTACTCCTAGCACTAAATAAGAAATTAAATGCAGCAAAGCTGCAGGGAATATTGAGACAAAGAGCTGCTTCAACAGCTAGACTTTGCACTAAGCCATGATGGGATTAACTATGTTTTTTTGTAACCATCACAGTTGATTGGGTTCATACAACTTGCTAAGTCATAAACTATACTTTACAAATCACTATAGGTCCTGGTTCATTTATTCAGGCCAGCAGTGTTGGGAAAAATAATTAATTAAAATGGCAGTCCTATACAGAGATATCTGAGCATAAATTGAAAACAATGAGACTAAATGACTATTTGTTTGATTGCTATGAAAAATCTGACATTTTAAGGCACGTTTATTATGGTATTCTTTATTGAATTGTTTGGCCACTTACATAATGGTTCAAACCAAAAGGCATTGTCTGGTATGTATCTGAAAACTATACCTTCTCGATTGGAAACTGTATAGACTTGATTGCATTGTAATATAAGATGCACCATTACTAGTTTATCTTCTCCATGATTTTCAGCTGCTTTTTTATTTAACTATACTGCCTACACTGCCTACAGCAATTCTGGGCAATGATTCCCCCAGTGGCCTGCATGAGCTGCCCTGTTCTACTATAAAAATGCATTATGGCTGAATTCACCCTGACAGTTTGGAAAGATCTAAGTTCTTTGGAAACTCAAAATGTGTTTTTTCTTTGTTTTAGCTGACAGGATGAGCTTCTGGCATTTTAAAGTGCAAGTCATTAGCATCCACAAGGGTAATGTTAATCTGTCTGTGTTTCAATCTCAGGACATTTTCCATTTGCTTCTGCCACAACAATCTCTGCCATCTCAGTGCTTTCTGAGCCCCTTGGGAATTAAAGGAAGCTTTACGATGCCAGCAGGAATCACAGAATAATTCAGCTCAGACCAGTTGCTAGCTGATTCACTCATCCTAGAGACTGGCACTAAAGAATGATCATTCAGGTCCAGAAGAGGAAAGAAGAGGGGAAGACAGGTGGATGAGGGGAAGAGGAAAGGGTGGGTGATTAATAATGAATTATTATCTCATCATAAATGGAAGGACACAGAAGAACTTAGAGAAAATGCAAGGTTGTGCTGAATGAGTATTTTTTATATAGAAACCCACCCACCCCTTCTGTCCTCAGACAGTAGAAATATGGAGAGAGGATAGCTTGGAAATTTCCTTTTTTAGTAAGTGAACTTATTAGATACTTCAAGTGCTGTAAACTAACTTGGTAGGGTCAGCAATGGCAGCGGGCCACCCATTTACAATGTTTCACATTTTTGCCCCCAGTTTCTCTTTGGAAAGGTGCCAGTCAATGGCAAAATAATGCTTAATGGCAGATGGAGAGAGGATGAGAAAAGGTTGTGTCACTGCTACATTAGCATTCATGCCAAAACCTTCTTAATAATTTTAGCATAAGAAGATTTCATTCTCTCCCTTTGACTTCAGAACAGAAGTTCTCAGCACAATACCCTGGCTTACATATTGCCCTATGTCCCGGTTTACTTAACAAGGGTTTGTTGAATATACTAAATAGGCTAGTTTCACACCTCACCTTAAGCAATACATTATGACTTATAAACCACAATGCCTGGATTCATGTGAGACACTAAGTTAAAATCAAACCATAGCATTATGGCTTTGTATAATGCACCAGCCCAGCCAATTTGTAAAACTCTTCTACAGGTTCATAGACATCTATTACAAGCTACAGAAAATGTCACATGTATTATGATGTCATCGCTTAAAAGTCATGAATTGCATAATGTTGTCATGATATGTATGGCATCACTTTTCCTTTGCCCCACTCACAGATACCATTGAGCATGTTGGAGGAAGCTCTTCCCCAGGCTAATTAAGATTATTTCCTGAAAAGGTTTTTGTCCTGCCATTGTGCTGCCTTATTCTCTAAAGTTTACTGGGGTATGAGGTGAGGATAAAAATCCTCTATAACTTTGCTGCTTCCATTTTTTTATTTTGTACAAAAAAATTAAGAGAAGGCAGAACAGTTGAAGTGTATTTTGATTTAAGAACTATTTGGGGAGAAGAACCTTAAATTAGGCTGCAAAAACCTCTCCTTGCTTCTAGTGGTCATCCTGATTTTTCTCTTAGCCCAAGCCAATCGCTTCAAGAAAGATATAATTGCAGAGGACAAGATTAACATATGAGACCTCATTTTAACAGAAAAATGGACCTAGATCAGATATAGCTCTCAGAAATTCTGGTGAGCCTCCCTGTTAGTGTAGAACAGTTTAGGGCTATCAAATCTGGATTGAAGAAAAAAACAATCAGCATTAGAGGTTAGCAAAGAAATACAGAAAATTTTAAGTCTGTGCTTCCACCTAGGGCCATCTGGATTATTGTAACCCTAACTTATAAAATAAAATGCTGCCCACAACAATGTTCTAAATGGGGTTATTGTCACACAAGCAGCAGCCAAACAATACAATGTGCCACTGGCTCACAGTGTTGTTGCAAACTCCCTGAACTTAGTTCTGACCTTTCAATTTCAGCTACATCATAGCTAGAAATAAAAAAGAGAGCAAAGCAAGAGATAAAATGACATACAGGTAGCAGTCTCCGGGACCAAATAATAGTTCTGACAGAGGCCAGAACAGAGTGACAGAAAAGGAATGCCACACAAGAAATGCAGTAAGGCAACAGTGAAGGAGAAGGAATAGGACAGAACTGAGGGCTGAATCTTTCACGTATCATGTAATAGCTGATACAAATGTCTCTGTCCATCTCACTGTCTGTCTGTCGGGCACACTACTGTAATCATATAACAGACTCCTGGAGATTAATGTTCAGCTTGCTTGGTCAAGTGCTGGATGCTTTAATGAAAAGAATATCATAAAGGTTCCCATTTCCCTCTCAAACTACATTCTGGGATTAAATATAATGTAAGCTAATCAGAAAGAAGATGGAAAAGAAGGAAGCACTCATTAAATCACATACAAGTGGGAAGAAGAATATCTGTGTTTTGGTCATTCTTCGTTTCTATTTTGTCTTCCAGAGCAAACCTGACACTCAGTTTCTTACATTCTGACATTTTGCAAGATAAGCTACTCAGAAGAGAGTTTGATTTTTTAAAATCACAGAAGATTTTATCAGCATTTCCAGTGCTAATGTTAAGTTACTTTGAAATTACTCATTCGAATATGCAATCTCATTATCATATTTGTTAATTGCATCGAAGACTGAAATAGATCCTATGAAGTAATATTAACATCTTTATTTGATAATCAGCCTGAGTTCATTAGATATGGTATATGATCAGCTTTCCCCAGCCTGATGCTCTTTAGATTGTATTGAATCCCTGCAATCAGTAGCCAACATGATTTATAGTCTGCATTAGTGTTATAGTAGATTTCAAGTCAGCTTTCTGTGCTGGTACAAGGCAGTTTTATGTTTATGCATTTGTGACAAAGCTCAACAAATAAGAACCAATCCAGATAAATTATCAGAGAAGGATCAAATAGTTCAGAGATCATTACTAAAGTATCCACAGGCATTTTGTGGCATCTGACCCTATGAAACAGCATTCATGACCCTTAAAAACTAATCTTTAAAGGATTTTTTTTCTTTTTTCTTTTTTGGATGACCAAGATTGGCAAGGCTTTTGCATTCTCATGCAAGATCTGGTAAGATTTCAGCAATGTATGAAATCTTGCAGGAAAGCATCAACATTTATTGAGATCTTGTGAGACTGCAGATCTTGGAATGAAACTTGAAATCTCAAGGGTTGGTGATCTTACAGAGTGGCTAAGGTATGAAAAAATTACCAATCACTGGGGGGAGAATCCTCACTCAGCAAAGAATCAAAATGGATGACTTTGGATCAAGCATTGTATCTCAGCCTAACCTACCACTCAGAGTTGTTGATATACTGTAATATACATGGACATTCTAAACTTTGCATATCTTCTTGGGTTAAATGGGTTCATTCTTCTTTGATGAAAAGGTGGGTTAAAATATAATTAATGAATCAACAAATATGGTACAAGATTGATGGAGAAAGGAGCTCAGCAAAGGAGATGAGTGATACAATGTGCTGAATTTTAAACTAAATTATTTGGGAAAGGGACACATTCAATGTTAAAATATACACAAGCAGGCCATCTATATACTACTAAAACTCTCATGTCCAGAACCTTCAACTGAGTGAAACGGTGCATGATAGGGCAATGATTTTTGAACTAAGGTACCTCAAATGGGCTAACTTACAAAATGTGTCCAAAATCTGGGACCCATGACTCCCGTGGGATTGAAATTTGGGAAATTTGTGGCCGCTTCAGCCACGTGATCATCATGGATATATCCCCAATCTCTTTCCTGCCTCTCTCTGTTCCCTATGCCCAATCAGCTGGTGGCAAGGCTCAATGAGCAAGTGGCGACTGGCTGCTTTGGAAACAAGGCAGAACTTTGAAATCTCTTAATGGCTGTGGGCATTGAGGGAAAGATGAGGGAACTAATTGGATGCCTACTGGCAAGGTAGGGCTGGCTAGGGGATGCCAGTGGCCGATGCGTGAGCCCTCTTCCTTCCTCAAGGGAGGGGGCCTTTGGGGACATGCCAGAATGAGGGGCAGGAGTGCAAGTTTTCCTCACGGTCCACAGCTCCCTTTGTTCCACCTCCCCCCAGCAAAGTGGCAGGCAGTTCCATGGGTCAGTTGAGGAGGAGGTGGTGGCTTCATAGGGGCTCTCCTGAGGGTTGTGAAGGGAGGGCAAATGGCACAAATCTATATTATATGTAGGTAGGTAGGTAGGTAGGTAGGTAGGTAGGAAGGAAGATTTCTGATGCTTCCTGCCAGATTCCCACAAGCAAAGTCAATGGGAAAGCTGGCAGCAAGTCGCAAGTTACTCCCACTGCTTTTTGGCCCTTGGTCATTCTGTTTCTCTGTTTAGATAAGGAAATCTCTCTGAAATGATGACCCAACAGGTCATGGGTTGTCTAGTATCAATTATCAGCATTCCCTCCCCAAGCCCACTTTATCAAGTAGCCACTGTCTGTCAGCTGGGCTTATTTTGAAGGCAGTTTAGTACTCCTTCACCTACAAAGCTCACCAGAGACCTGATTTGAGGACTGTGGAAGATTGGGGGGTACAATGGGAGAACCTAGTTTGAAAGAAATGGATTCTCTGTCTCCCCAAAGCAGAGCACTGGAAAGAGTGTCCAGGGACCAGGGGACATACTCACACCTGAGTGTATACTAAGTGCTGGGCTAATCTCGTTGCATACTTGCATGCACCAGCAGCAATCAAGTGTGTCAAATTTTGCACATTTTGAATATGCCACAGTTGTTCTCAGCTTACAGGAAAACTCCCATTTAATACTCAAACAGCTAAGGATGACTTAAGACTGCCCCAGTTTGGCCTGAGGGGGTGACATGGCAGAAAAAAGGGAGGCTTTCAGGGTGTATCTGTCCCACAGTTAGGTGCAGGGATGGTATCACTAGGTAGTACACACTCAAATAGTTGAATTGATATAGAGCACTGCTATATACTTATAGTTACAAATATTTGAACTTTCCTGTTTCCTATCCCCATTTTTGTAATTAAGAGCTCCAGAAAGCTTGTACACTACCATACTTCTGTATGATTGGGTTGTTCTCATAAAGCATGGCCTAAAATGGAGGCTGGATTTATTGTGGCATGATTAAAACCTTCTATCAGGTGCAATGCTTATAATGACACCAGGCACATTTTATAATTACTTTTAGAAAGACATTTAAAAATGTGATATATATTTAAAAATGTGAGAGATATATATATATTTCATATATATAAATAAAAAAGCTTTATTTGAAATTAATTTGTTTTTATATGAAAAAAATTGCGTTTGCATGAAACTCAAAATTTCTACTACCCAAAAAATATTGAAGACATTCATTATACTTGGATTCTTCACTACTGAAGCACAAGTTGCAAACAAGTTTGACACGCATTAGATAAAGGATGCTGTTACATTTCTTGCATTCAGGTCTTGAAAGCCTTTGGCAACTGGTTTGTGCGGTACAAAGTCATACATCTTTCTGCAGATAGACCTGAAGATATATTGCAGATGGGCATCTTTTCTTCTTCTGTGTCAGAGTGAAATTGTTTGTTCTAAAGGGATTCTAATCTTTTTAAAACACTTCTTCTACCTATTTCTCCCACAAGTTTATGGGATAGCTGTTTCAGAAATATCCTTCTTATTGGTTCTAAACAATTTCAAAAGTAAATGACTTGTGAGTTGATGCTTATATTTAGCACAGCGAAAAATATTACCATGGGCCATTGCTTAATGTTTGTAACAACACTGAACATTGCACACATTTTATTTGCAGTGTCCATTCTTCCTTTTGTTTTATTGTAAAATGTAATTGTTTTTTTCTTCTGAATCAGGATCAATTGATTTATTAGCACATAAACTAGACACAAGAATAAAAGGGTTTTTTTCCTTTGCGATATAGGACACTAGTGTCTTTATTGAAGTCAAAATGCTTGAGTATTCTCCTCTACCTTTGGTTGTAATGTGGGTAGCAGCTGTATTTTGTTTTTGTTTTTTAGGGTACCCACATAAGACAATTTTTTCTTTAGTTCCTCCACTAAGTCTATGTCATTGAACCAGTTATCTATAGTTACATTATAGCCTAACCCATATTTAGTCTCTGCCATTCTTCTTACTACATCTGTAGGTTTGTTACCTATATTGTATGGCCATTTGGTTGCTTCCCAGCATAAATCTCCAAATTATAGGAACAAAATATTTTACCATCCACAAATGCATAAATTTTTATTCCATGCTTATTAGGTGTTGATGGTATGTACCGATGAAATGGACATCTTCCCTGAAAACCTGTAGGTATTTCATCTAACGTGTTTTCTCCTAGGGAATAGTTCTTTTGGCAGTTGAGTACAAGTTTAGTGAATATTTCATGTACAAGGGCAAGTTGATCTTCCTTTTTTCTTTCTGTTTGTGTCAAATCGCAAACAACCCATTAGAAAGTTAAATCGTTTAATACTCATCACAAGACTGAATTTCTCTACTCCATCTCTATTTATTCTCCAAAGATCCTCAAGACTCCGTTTCCTCTGTAGGCTCCTGCTAAATATAAAAGTCCTATAAAAGCTTTTACTTCAATCAAATCTGTATTTAGCATCCCTTTCTTGGGAATATTTGTCTTAGATAAAATTTATATACTGATTGGTATATTTAACAACAATCTCAAGAATATCAACACTAAATAAACATTTCCAGCCATCCACAGCTGTTTTTGCCAACTGTGTATTACTTATCATTCCTGGCAAATGTCTTAACAGGTTGCGAGCTGTTCTTTTATTTTTTGAAGATGGATTACTATGCCACTCGGTAATTTTGTCCTTTCCTAGAAAATAATTAGCACAGTTATTATTTCCTCTTCTTCCTCAGTTTCACGAGCCTCTTATTCTGATTCAGCATCCTCATCACATTCTTCTAAATGATCTTCAGAATCAGTACGACTTTCATCCTTGAAATCATCAGTTTTCATCAACTTCTTCTAACAATCTTTGTATTTCCTCAATATCATTCAGTTTTATAATGTCAGATTTCTTCTTGAAACTTGCCATGTTCAAGGTTAAAATCTGTGCAAATGAAAAAAAAAATAGTTGCACAATCAGGTGCAATGGGTCTAATAGGAACAAAAGCTGAGAGAAATGTGACACTATTGCATTATTTTGTTTAAGAAGTCTCAAATAAGTAACTTTAAAGAAAACTGAGAGCCCGTTTGGTATAGTGGTTAAGGTCCTGGCCTAGAAACCAGGCAATTGTGAGTTCTAAGCATCTCTTATAGGCATGAAAGCCGGATGGGTGACTTTGGGCAAGTCTCTCTCTCTAAGCCCAACCCACCTTGCAGGGTTGTTGTGGGAAAATAGGAAGCAGGAGTATTAAGTATGTTTGCTGCCTTGAGTTTTATATATGGGGGGGAAGGATAAAAGAAAAAAAATGTAAAAAATATTTACTGTCTTAAATGTGCCACAACCAGGTGGAATACGTCCCACAGATCAATAACACCATTTCTGCCTCTGAGGATACTCAATCCTGAACTATTTAGTATTGCTGTTGAGGTCAGCTGATAGAAGTAAGATGCGGCATGAGGGGAGGGGTAGAGCTCCGCCATTAGCTGGCAAAATATATATATGTGCCCGACAGATCGGTTGTGCCCGGTTAAGCAGCTTTTAGTGTATCAGAGCTTATACTACCCACACATTGTATTTTAAGATTACTTCGTAGATTTGGAACTGATGCGCGTTTATGCCGAAGTAAAGTATACACAGATGCAGAAGGAAACCTTCTGAACTCAACGCAATGTATTCCTCGGTAACTTTCTCAAGCGATAGCGCCATCGGCGGTACCCTCAGCTCCGTCAGCGGCATTGCCGGAGTCGTACTTTCAGCACACCTCGAAAGCATCGAGATAGAAAAAGCGTGATTCATTGTACTGTCGACCGAGCTTCCCCTTCGCTAGGGAGGCTCCCTGTGCTTCGGATCTAGATCGCAGCGTGGCTCTACCCGAGCCTGCGCTCCAACCCTTCCAAGCGCCCGCCGGTTACTCCCTTCCCGCGCATTACGAAGTTTCTCTCACCAGAGCGCGCGTGATTACAGCGCATGCGCAAGTAGGGAACCTTCATGCGTCTTCCCCCTAAGAAGCGAAAGTAAGGAAGAGGCCGACAAATGGCTTTCCCGGAGTTAAAAGGCCCTTGAGTCAAACCTTAATTCTGAAAAACATTTTTGAATTGGTCCCTCTCTGGACTGCATGGTTTTTCTTTTTGGCATAAGCCTCGCTGTGGCTTTTGAAAACGTCGCGTTATTGTTCCCAACCCTACCAAAAGCAGCAATAGATAACTTTGCGGGCTGAAACTTCGGGTTCCCTTCTGAGCGGTCCAAGCCGCTCTTCGCCTTTGCCCTTGAGCTGCGTAAATCCGTTTTGGGCTGTTCCATTTTTTGAAGGGACACATCGTCGCTGTCGGGTTTTAAAATGAAACACGAATATGTTTTTAAAATAAACTTAACCCTTCAGGATAAATCACAAAATTTCTTCAGCGTCCGGGTTTGTGATAGGCTATTCCTTCGTCCAAGTATACCGGATCTTCCCAAAGCGCCGCCCAAGGCCTCCCCTTCTCTTTTTCGGTGAATGCAACATCCTGCCGGTCACGTGCTCCCCTAGGCCCCTGCGTGCCTTTGCCGTACCAGCGTGCGCAAGAAGCCATGGCCGGTTTGCTCAGGTCAGCCGTGTGGTGTCGTTCACGCCTGTTTCTCTGGCGAGGGGCACGCGCCATTGCGGGCCCCGTTCCGCAGCCGGTGTCTTCGGCCACCCTCCGCAGCGGTAGCAGCAGCCCCGGCAGCGCGTGAGTATCCCCGCGGAGAGCATGCCGCCTCTCAAGTCGGGAGCGGAATCAGCAGTGGGAGGTTGTGAGGATACTTTGCGGGGGGGGGGGTATCTCTTTGCTGCTCTCTAGCGGTCGTCCGAATGTTTACAGCCCAGATCTGGTCGTTCTGGGGCCGCGACATGATTCTGCACGCCTTTGCAGCCTCCCTCGGCCATGGCGGATTATGGGAGTTCTAATCCAACCCAGTTGGAAGGTGGGGGTTGAACGGTAGGTTGGAGCAGGCCACGCCACTCTGGTGCCCGCCAGAATTATCAGCTGGTCAAGTCCGGTTAGAAGACCGTCGGGAGAGCCCTGGAGGTTCAGACCGAAGGCCCGTTAACTCCAGGGTCCTGTTTTTATTAGTCCCGCACCCGTTGCCGGTGGAAGCCGCAGAGTAAAATGTGCGGCAGAGAGCTGGCTTTCAGAGGCAAGCTGCCTCTGGGCCTGGAAGGAACGCTTAGCTATCGTTCTTTGTCCTTTGGCCAGTCTCTGTCTAACCTGCTAGCCATTGCTGCATATTGGGACAGTGATTTTCGACCATTAACTATCTGTTATACTGAAGAATATTTTATCTTTTATCTGGCCTGAATCTTTCACCCTTCAAGCACATTCAGTATCCTGGGATTCTAATACTATGGAATGGAGGATGTATTTATATAACCCAGCCCATGTTTAAGTGAACCACGGTTTACTGAATTAGTCCAATTATCTCTTTATGCAACACTCTAAACAGTGTTTCTCACCCTCAGCAGCAATTCTGGGAGTTGAACTCTACACGTCTTCAAGTTGCTGAGGGTGAGAAACAGTGCTCTAAGCTATAAATGAACTATTCTAGCTAGATTGACACAATTTGTTAAGCCGTAAACTAGTCAGTCACATTTTAGTTTAGTGTGTTGAGGAAACCTGGTTAGAAAGTTTTCCCCTCTATCTGTTCTTTCCAAATCTTTAATTTTATAACTGTGACATGTTTTCCTTTGCTTTTTTCTCCCTAAAATTACATTTCCAGATATTGTAATCTTTACAGGGTTGCTCTGGTCAGCACATTGTTTTGCTTGCCACTTCCTAGAGCTAACTTTACAACATCATTTTTGAGTTATGCAGACCAGAACTAGGTACTGGTAGTCCTTGCTTACCGATGATAATTAGGACCAGGAACTCCCTTGCTAAGCGATGTGATTGTAAGGCGCAACATCATATGACTGCTCCAATTTACAACGGCAGTTCTGGCAGTCCCAGTTGCCGTTGTTAGGTGAATCCTGCACAGTCACAGCATCTCTTGCTCACGTGATCACCATTTGCAACCTCCTGTCAGCTTCCTCATTGACTTTGCTTGTCAGAAGCCAGCAGTGAAGGATGCAAATGGCGATTGTGTGACCTTGGGACGTTGCAATGTTGTAATTGTGAGCTGGTTGCTGAGTGCCTGACTCATGTGACCGCAGGGATGCTACAATGGCTGCAACTACAAGGACCAGTCGAAAGTACCCTTTGTTCAGCCGAATGAGTGGATATTAAACAAGGACTACCTGTACACTATTTAAAACATTTCAAAACAAGGTTTAAATCATCATTTAGTCACAAAGGCAGTGAGTACTGCCATGGTATTACATTAGTAGTTGATACTTTTCTCTTACAGGTAGTCCTTGTGTAACAACCACAATTGGGATTAGAACCATGGAGCAAAGTGGTCATTAAGCAAGACACCTGTGTGACTGCTTCACTCAATGACCGTAATCCAGGCACTCCTGGTGCAGTTATTAAGTGATCTCCTGGGTGGAGTGAAAGAGCTGTCTGCTCTGCATGGAGCTGAATCCTTCAGTAGACAGCTCTTTCACTCCATCTTCTTTCCCTTCCCCTCTCTCAGCGGTATGTAGGAACGGAGCTCAAATCTTCAGGATTTCAGCTCTGTTCCTGGACACTATCACATCCCCTTCACTTGCAATGTTCCCTGCTGGCTTCCAGCAGGGAAGCCAGTTGTGATGGAATGTATCTGTGGAGGGGAGGGGAATATGGTGGATTGCAGTAGAGAGCAAGGCTATCAGGAAGGAGGGGGTGCATTCCAGGAAGGGCAAGGAGACAAAAGACAACACAGTCCAGAGGTGGAGCGTGGGAAGCATAAGAGATTCGGGATAGCCACTCCATAGTATTTCCCAGGGTATATCCACTAGTTGCAATAGAATAGATTTAGTCTGGCAAGATTCTGTCTATGTGGTGTAAGCGAATAAAGGAACTGAACTCAACTGGACTGTTTCACTGTTCTTGGGCTGGACCTGACATCAGCACAGAAGATTGCAAATGGTGATCAGATGATAGCAGGGCGCTTGGCAACTGGTCGTAAATGTGAGCTGGTTGCCAAGCCCTCAAAATGCAGCCACATGACAGTGGGGGGAGGGGCGGCACAATGTTTTACAACAGCCGGAAGTGCTTTACAGACCATAAAGCACCCTTTCCGAGGCTGTCGTAACTTTGAACCATCGTTAAACAAACTGTCATTAAGCAAGGACTACCTGTATCAGAGTGGTGTGTTTTGTGGGAGTGTTTAAACCTGCAGTCCTCTGTCTATAATTCGGTGGTAGAAAACTGAATTATATCACTATTGACTATGATGCGTTGAGCTGCTGGAAGGTGTAATCCAGCAACATTTGAAAGATCACTAATCCAGCTCAAAAAAGGCCTTGCTGCATTTATTATCATCTAATTTGAACATTCATGTAGTTCCAGTTACTTAAATATGGCTGTACTTCCTAGCTTTCTGTAGCTATTATGTTCCTGTTAGCCTGGCTTTGTTTAACACATACTGGAGAGGAAAGTCCAAAGCAGAAAGCTTGCTTTTATAAGATGCTAAATCATAGCTCCAATTAATAAGTTCTGTCTGAACTTCTTGTGTATGTTGTTTCGCCTAATGTCCTGCTATAGTACTCTTCCTCACTTCCTGAGGGCTTTTATAGTGAAATTCAGTGTAAATGGATTTCTTGCAGGACTTGCACAGTGGAATTCAATATAGATGGATCTCCTGCAAGTAGTCAGGTATTTGCAATTCTTATCAGTGAGAAAGTTCTCTATCAGGAACCATGCTTTAGTAACTCTTGGGTGCACCTAGAATAATAATTTTAAAAATGGATCATCAGAACAGAGCAGCCATAATAAACATCTAGAGAACTGAAATAATATGGCTATATCAAATATAAGTTGGGGAAAAAATAATTCAGCTACACAATTCAGCTACAAAAGTAATTCAGCTACACACTACATATAGGTAGTCCTCATTTAATGACCGCGATAGGGATAGGCACCAGAAAATTGGTTAAGTGGGGTGGTCATTAAGCAAGTCACCATGTGACTGGACCCAATTTTATGACTATTTACCATAGTCGTAAAGCGAATCATATGGTCGTTAAGCTAATCATGTGGTCATTAAGCGAATCTAGCATCCCCAATGGATATTTTTTGCTGGAAACCAGCAAAAAAGGTTGCAAGTCGTGATCACCTGACTGCAGGATGCTGCAACTGTTCATAAATGCGAGCCAGTTGCCAAGTGCCCAAATTGCAATCATGTGACTTCAGGGGTGGTGCAACAGTCGTAAGTATGAGTACAGGTCGTAAACATTTTTTCCGAGGCCGTTGTAACTTCGGACTGTTGTTAAACGAATGGTTGTTAAGGGAGGACTACCTGTACTTCAATATAATTAATCCCCCCTGGAATAGAGGGTCTTTACAAAAAACATACAGGTAGTCCTCCCTTAACAATCCTAATTGGGACCAGAATTTCCACTGTTAAGTGAAGTGGTCATTAGGTGAACATCATGTGGCTGTACTGCTTAGCAATGGCAGTTCTGGTAGTCCCAGTTGCGGTTGTTAGGCCAGGACCTCACACTTCTGCTCTGTCACGCTTGTCTCTGCTTCATCTCCCCCCACCTGCCTATCTCCCTCCCCATCTCTGCCTTTTTGGCTGCCCTGCACTCTGCCTCTGCCACACCCCAGCTGACCTTTGCTGTCTTCTTCCTCCCACTGATGATGAGATGTGCCCATCCGAGGCAGCTGCTAGCCCTTCACGGGGCCGTGTGGCCTCCCCAATCTTACTAGTCCACTTTTAAAACTATCCAAAGTGGCTGCCATTTTCACAACTGCTAGCAGAGAATTCCATGGTTTAACTATATGCTGTGTGAAATGTACTACCTTTTCTTGTGCTGATCTCCCTGCTTTTAGTTTCATTAGATGATGTCAAGTTTTAACTTTGTGAGAGAGGGAGAAATTCTCTCTCTCCCTGTTATCTAGGACATGCTTGACTCTCTCTATACCTGTATCATGTCCCTGCTTATCCTTGTTTGTTCCAAGCTAATGGGTTTCAGTTACCATAGTCTTTCCTTTTAAAGAAGCTCTTTCACCCCTCTAAACATTTTAGTTGTCCTTTTGTGTACTTTTTCTAATTCTATTATATTCCTTTTAAGGTGTGGTGACCACAATTGTACACAGCACTTCAAGTGTGGTTACAGTATAGATTTGTATAGGGGCATTATTACATTGGCAGATTTTTTTTAGTCCCATTCCTAATGATTTTGGAATTTGCTTTTTTTACAGCAATTGCACATTAGGTTGATACTTTAGTTGAGCACTCTAGTGACTCCATGATTCCATTCCTAGTCAATCTTTGCCAGCTCAGACCGTGTGAATGTATTGGTGTAATTTGGATTTTTTTGTGCCAATATGCATCACTTTACACTTTTTATGCTGAACTGCATTTGCCATTATGAAACCCATTCAGCCAGTTTGGAGATACCGTTTTTGAGCTTTTCACAATCATTTTTGGATTTAACCGCCCTGAACATTTGGTATCATTAGGAAGCACACCCACTTCACTACACATCCTCTTAACTCCAGATCATTTATGCACAAGTTAAACAAAATCCATTGGAACTGTATTTTGCACATTTTGCCAGCGTGAGAATTGCTCATTTATTCCTACTCTATTATTTTTTTTAACAATTGCCAACCTGTGAGTGCACGTGTCCTCTGGCCAAGAGACAGTGATGAGGGACTTTGTTAAAGACTTCTTGGAAGTCCAAATATATACTATCTACTCTTTTACTATTGTCTCTATGCTTGTGGACACATTCAGGAAAGCCTAGAAGATTAATTAAATAAAAATGTAACTTTGCAGAAGCCGTATTGGCTACTTTTCAGGAAGGCTCATTCTTCCATGTGTTTCCTTACATTCTTTTTAATAATACCTTCAACCATTTTTTTTCAGAGTATATTTTGCTTTGAGTTCTCCTCATTTGGGCAAGATTTTCATTGCCATTACAGTAATAGCATTTCTGATCCAAATCATTAGATACTCTGTTGTCTGTTTGGGCTGGATGGTACTATTTCTGATCTGAGATACACATTCTAAATGTAATTCTGTTGTAGTTTTGAATAATCTCCAAGGCTTAAGCAATTTTTATTGAGAATAAAATAATAACAGAATCTTGCAAGTCTGAAGGTGCTGTACTTCTTCCTTCTTCATATACTCCAGTGAATCAGGAAGGCATCTACCTGAGCCACATCTGAATGTTATCTTGTTGTTCTAGACTTAAAAAATGTTTCAGCCTCTTTTGCCTAGGTAATGGTTCCTACATGTTTCCTTCAAGGCCATCTTCCTTACTTTTTGCCGTTCCATGCATACATTGTGCTTTATGGCACTCTATGTCCTTTTTGACATATAGAGCAAATCCTTCCCAGTATGCCTTTCTATCTTTTCTGTAGAGGTCATCTGCACAAATAATTTCATTGGTTATGTTACATTCCATTTGATTTTTTTAATGTCTGTTATATCTGTGTTTTGTTCTGTTATAAGATATTCCAGCTTTCCCGTTTTGACTTGGAAGGTTCTGGTATTTGCATATAAGGACCTATATATAGTCTTACACCTGGAGTTTCTTCAGCATGCACCTTTACCCTTGTAACCTTATGGCTTTCTTGATTAACTAAACTCATTTCCTATACCTCTGCTGCCCCCCTTGGAATCGATATTGAGATGTATATGTTCATCCTCTAGGAATGACTTTTCCTGAACTTTCATCTTGTTGGCTTTCCTCAGGAATCAGATTAAAAGTTGTTTACAATCTTTTTTATATAACTTGCCAGCGGTCTGGTGTCCTCTTTGTTCAGGATTGTATGTTCTTTTTGTACAGATCTGTCTTGTCCTGAAAGGCACCCTAGTGCCTCACAAATCTAAACTCTTCTTCTTGGCACCATCACCTCATCCCAGCACTGAGACTGCTCTCCTATCCAGTTAGTCCTGTACTTGGAACAGGTAGCATTGTCAGTAAAATCACCATGGCAGTCCAAGCAGGAACGTTACCATGTGGTTGACATGCCTCTCATGCACCCATCTCTGTGCCTCTGATAGGCACACACATCCAATTCCTAGAAGCCACCTGTGCCCAGAGACTTACCCTTAGTGCAAGAGCTTATCTGTTCATCTTCCAAGGACATGGGTCCCTTCTAAGAGATGCTTCCCATGGAATGATGTCCCCCTACCCTGAGAACCACATTCCCCATGATTGCCACAATTGGATTGGGCTGCTGCTTATTCACAGTGTCCTTTGTCATCAGCCAGTCTGACTCTCCTGGCTTCTCCAGTTCAGCTACTGTGGCACTGAGGGAATAGATTTCTTCCCTAAGAGCCAAGAGCCTTAAAGCACAAATTGTATTCCCCCTGATTTCTGCCCAGCAGAGAGTCATACATATAATAGTCAACATAGTTCACTGGATATCTCCCAGACTCTTGCTGGTTATCTGATTGCCTATCTATAGTTGTTTGCTGGGATTTATTTTTTTATATGGATAATCAAGTTCCTTTAAGTATCAGAAGAAGAAAAGATTGAATGCCCTGGTCTCCTCACCATGCTGCCAAATGTACATAGCTGCTGAACTTGGAAGTCCACTTAGCTTCAAATTATCAAAAGTATTAACTCTTTGGGCTGATCCACAGAACAAATTTGCTGCAGCACAAGTATGGACCATTGACCATTTCTCGAGCACAGTAGTGTGCAGTAAAAGGTCTGCATCTCTGCAAACCTGTCCTCTATTTTTTGCCTTTTTATTTTGTTTAATTAAAATTCTAGGCTGGATTTTGCAGAATGAAATTGGGGCCCACGCCTAGTGTTAGATCATACTGTAAACTGAATGAACTGCAAAGCTAAGCTTATGAAGTTCATTTTCTGAGTAGACTTTCAACAAGAGTCTGCTCTTTGGTTTTCTTTAAAATGCTTTACTTTAAACCCACTCCCCAATTTAAATTTAGGATAAGCTAGCTTATGTTGTTGCCCCAGCACACCATACATTAAAAACATCTCAGAAACAACCAACAGACTATTACAACCACATGGCATCACCGTAGCACACGAACTAACTAAAGCCCTCCAAAACATCTTAAGTAAACCAAAAGATCCAGTAGCCCAAGAAGAAGATACAGGAGTCATCTACAACATACAGTGTAAGCACTGTAACAGCCACTATGTAGGACAGACAGGCAGAAGACTAGCAGAGTGCATCCATGAACACCAACTAGCAGTCAGAAGACATGATGAAAACTCCTTAATCTCACTACACGTGGACAGACTCAACCATAGTTTCAACTGGGAAACTATGAGCGTCCTAGACCAAGCTAAATCCAAAAATGCTACGAAATTCCTGGAAGCTTGGCATTCAGACAAGTCAGCCATCAACAGACACATAGAGATAAACCATATTTACACACCATTCAAAAGAGATGACAAAAAAGCTAAGAAGGAAACAAAAAGACTAGAACACATCCTCTCCAGCAGCCAACACCCAGATAAGCAGAAATTAACACTAGACAAACAAGCAGAAAACAATACCCCAATGAAGGAACTACCAAGGAGAAAACCACACTCCCACCAACACTGGTAGGGCAAGCGACTATATATAAACAGGGAGCAAACCCCACACTCACTAGCACCAATGATGTTACCTAGTCGGGTAATGAACTGTCTGCAAACAAACAACCAAGCTCAGAGAGCACTAAGGACTCCATAGTTATGCCTTATTAAGTAAATAACAGACCATTGTGTGAACCCAGGCAAAAAATTTAACAGCCAGATGGAAAGACTACAGAAATCCTAAAGCAAGCATTAAAGCTGACCACAGAAGATCCAAGTGAAACCTTTTTGAGAATAGTGTTCCAATTAGTTGAATGAGATTTAATTTAAATTCTTACACTGAGCAAGGGCATGGACAAATAGCCCCTTTCAGCATTACGATTCTGTACAGCATACAATGCAGATAATTCACCTCTTAGTTGATGGTTTGGTGTTTACGATGGTATGGTGTTTAGGGCTACTATTGGTGCTGGTAAAGTATCTGGTTTTGGCTTCAGGGCCTGCCATGCCACAAAAATATGTACAAAGTTTTTGTTGAAGAAGTAAAATTTCTACAGGAGCTCTGCATGTTCTTTATCAACCAGTTCTATCATTATTATACAACATGTTTATGTTAAATTTGATGAAGTAGAATTATCTTTCTTGGTCAAGGTAATTTGGCCTCTCAAGTTCTTTGGACAGTGATAGGGTATCTCTTACATTCATTCAGTAGGTATCTAAGAACTAGAATGCTGTACTTCTTTATGTTTGGAAAAGTCTGAGTTTAGGCATTATACTGGATAAATTACTAATGAGGTATCTTAATTTTTTCAGAGCTGATCTAAAACCTTTCATCTTCCTAAAGCTTTGGACTGTAGCTTCTGTGATCCCTAACCATCGATGTTCTAATTGGGACTTACTGGAGTACACATCTGGTGGGGACTGGGTTGTCAATCTGCCTTCAGCAGTAGAAGATATACAGTATGTAGCTCAGGGTTGAATTGTTGGGTTCTTGGTGTTCTCTGAACTTTATTGTTTTCCTGCAGATGTTTCAGTGCTAGGGTGAGATAACATCATCAGTTCATGGGAGAGTGAAGTTTGCTGGTTGTTTCTGTTAGTAGCTAGCCTTGTTGGTTGGGGTGTGGTTTTCTTCCTCAATAGTTCCTTGGTTATGGTACAGTATTGTTTCTTTCCTGATTGGTTTTCTGGTACTGTTTCCTGCTTATCTGGTGTTGGTTGTTGGGTGAATGTGTCCTGGGTTGTTGGCTTTCTTCCTTGACTTTTGGTTATATGTTTTAAATTGTATGTATGTATTTATCTCTATATGTCTGTCAAGGAAGTAGGTAGGACAGGAAAAAATGGCTCCTGTTGAGCAAGAAAAGGAGGTGGGCATTTCATGTGCATCACAGTGGATGAAAAGGTGATTCCAAGTCTTGGAGGTCTGTTCAGTGCTTGTTTCATGATTGAGCTGCTTGATCAGAATCTTATGTAGCCTTTCCTTGGCCTTCTCTCCATTCCAGCAGGAAAAATTGCAAACTACCTTCCAGAAAGCAAATCATGCTTCCTTCAGCCATCCTAACTGTTTCTTGATCATAAGCTATATCATTATTAGGTTTCTTCCAACTCGTACATTTTATGATTCTATAATACATATACATATCCAGTGCCTCAACACTATAGTCATGTGAAAAAGAAAGTACACCCTCTTTGAGTTCTATGGTTTTATGTATCAGGACATAATAAAAATCATCTGGTCCTTAGCAGTTCTCAAAAGTAGGTAAGTACAACCTCAGATGAACAACAACACATGACATATTACACCATGTCATCATTTATTTTACAAAAAGAAAGCCAAAATGGAGAAGCCATGTGTGAAAAACTAAGTATACCTTATGATTCAATAGCTTGTAGAACCACCTTCAGCAGCAATAACTTGAAGTAAATGTTTTCTGTATGACTTCATCAGTCTCTCACATTGTTGTGAAGGAATTTTGGCCCACTCTTCTTTACAACATTGCTTCAGTTCATTGAGGTTTGTGGGCATTTGTTTATGCACAGCTCTTTTGAGGTCCCACCACAGCATTTCAATTGGGTTGAGATCTGGACTTTGACTGGGCCATTGCAGCACCTTGATTCTTTTCTTTTTCAGCCATTCTGTTGTAGATTTGCTGGTGTGCTTGGGATCATTGTCTTGTTGCATGACCCAATGTCAGCCAAGCTTTAGCTGTTGGACAAATGGCCTCACATTTGACTCTAGAATACTTTGGTATACAGAGGAGTTCATGGTCGACTCAATGACTGCAAGGTGCCCAGGTCCTGTGACTGCAAAACAAGCCCAAATCATCACCCCTCCATCACCGTGCTTGACGGTTGGTATGAGATGTTTGCGCTGATATGCTGTGTTTGGTTTTCACCAAATGTGGCGCTGTGCATTATGGCCAGATGTCTCCACTTTGGTCTCATCTGTCCAAAGGACAGTGTTCCAGAAGTCTTGTGATTTGTTCAGATGCAGCTCCACAAGCCTAAACCGTGCTGCCATGTTCTTTTAGAGAGAAGAGGCTTTCTCCTGGCAACCCTTCCAAACAAACCATACTTGTTCAGTCTTTTTCTAATTGTAGTGTCATGAACTGTAACATTTAACATGCTAACTGAGGCCTGTAGAGTCTGACATGTAACTCTTGGATTTTTTGCAATTTCTCTGAGCATTGCAGGGTCTGACCTTGGGGTGAATTTGCTGGGACGTTCACTCCTGGTAAGATTGGCAATTGTCTTGAATGGTTTCCACTTGTGAATAATCTTCCTCACTGTAGAATGATGGACTTTAAATTGTTTGGAATGGCCTTATAACCCTTCCCAGATTGATGGGCAGCAACAATTGCTTCTCTAAGATACTTGCTGATGTCTTTACTCTTTGACATTGTGTTAACACACACCTCAATGCTCAAGACCAGCAAAACCCTAAAACTTTGGCTTTTATAGAGGTAGTCACACTTGCTGATGATCCATTGATCAAGGGCATTTGATTAGCAGCACCTAGCTGCTATTTAGCCTCTTCATACCTATGGAAGCAGTAAGGGTGTACTTAGTTTTTCACACATTGCTTTTCCGTTTTGGCTTTCTTTTTGTAAAATAAATGATGACATGGTGTAATATGTCATGTGTTGTTCATCTGAGGTTGTAGTTACCTACTTTTGGGAACTGCTAAGGACCAGATGATTTTTATTATGTCCTGATACGTAAAACCATAGAATTCAAAGAGGGTGTACTTTCTTTTTCACATGACTATAGTGTTGAGGCACTGGATATGTATTTTTATGATCTTTTCAGTATTTTTCAGTTATAGGACTTTCCTTTTCCCCAAAGCATGATTACAAAGCTATAGTGTTGCAAAGGAGATTCAGTTCAATCACTTTAGATGTCATTTCCATAACTACAAAACTAGGACCACTTGAATGTTGAATTCATGTCTTAAAAGCTTAACATAAAGTACAAGCATTTTTAATAGAATTGTAGACAAAATTTCTGCAAGTTTAAAGAGAGCTTCAAGGTTATGCTATACAGATACATTTTTTGTTTTGCCCAAGTGTTGCCAATGTTCGATATAAACAATTTATTATTGACATTTTGAATAATTTCTAATTTCTGCCTCCCATCCAATATCCCAGTAATTTGATTTATCACTGTATAAACATAGGTCTCGCTCACATAATAAGCCATATTATATTTATGCATAGTTTTTAATAAATTGTAATTGGCTGGATTTATACAACACACTAAGCCATAAAACAGGCTGGGGTCCTCACACAGTGCACTAAGCGAAAGTAAGCCAATCATGTTACAGTTTAATGTGCTGTGTGAACCCAGCATTAGTATCCTTGAATTGAGAAGAGATCTTACTTCTAATTTATGATACTTAACAATCCTAAATTAAACTTCTGTACTAAGGCTTAAAGATATATACTTCTTTAGAACTACTCTTTCACACACATTCTGTAATCTAATATGTTCTTATGTTCTTAAGCAATTGTTTTTTTAAAAGGGTAAACCATTGATTTATTTTCATGTAGGTGGTTTAAGAAATTTATTACAGTTTTAGAGAGTCCATTTGGTCTAGTGGTTAAGGCATCAGGCTGGAACCCAGTAGACCATGAATTCTAGCCCCACCTTAGGTATAAAGCGCTGGATGACCTTGGGCCAGTCACTCACTCTCAGCCCTAGGAAGGAGGCAGTGGCAAACCTCTCTGAAATCTTGCCAAGAAAACTGCAGGGACTAGTTCAGGCAATTGCCAGGAGTCAGCACTGACTTGAAGTCACACACACACACACACACCCAATTACAGTTTTTACTGATTCTCCTCAGTTTTGAATATTTACTTTGACCTAGATATTTGTTTTCCATGTTGTTCACTGAGCTACCAGTGTTTAATTTTCCACATCTGGTCCCATAGTCTCATTTTGGGACCTAGGGAGCTGGGTCCCAGGGAAGTGGACAAAGTTTTCTGTAATATTAGCTCCACCACCTAAGGATTGGATCTTTCCTGCATCATGGTAGTGAAAGCTGCTAGGACAGGTTGGGTTCAAGGGGTAGTAAATGCATCCTTGGGAGAGGGCATGATGTCACTTAACTTGAAAGAGGCAGTGGCACGGTATATCCCCTCCTCAAGAAGTCATCCCTCAGTCAAGCTGTTTTGGATAACTGTTGGACTGTCCTCTACTTTCCTTTTTAAGGAAGGTTGTTGAGAAAGTGGTGGGGTTGCAGCTACAGAGAGCTTATCTTTTAGTTCAGGTTCAGTCATGGATATAGAATATAAACTGCAGTGGTCACTTTTTTTGATGATCTGTGGTAGGTTTGGGATGGTGGGAGGTTGACTCTCTTAGTCTTGTTGAATCTCTTAGCTACTTTTGATACCATCTTGACCATGGTATCCTTCTGGAGTAGTTGTGTAGGTTAGGAAGGGGGGGGGTACTGTATGGTAGTGGTTCTCCTCCATCCTGAGTGGTTGGTTCCCATCACTGGGGCAAGGGGGGTGAATTGAGACATACAAAATCCCATTCTCTACCAGCCTGAGCCTTCCTAAATCCAAGCAAACAATGTTGTGTGAGTCTGGAGTAACTACCATTTCTGGTTAAGAGGAATTTGAATTTGTAACAAATATGATTTGTTGGCTTTAAATTCTGGTTTGTGGTAAAGGGTAGAAGGATGTGGTAGCATACGCTAGCACTGTCTCCCCAAATTACATCAATATGTGAAATTTACTTCCTTAATCTGTGCGTAACCTGGAAATACTGCTATACTGATAATGGCTATTGATTTGGTATCTAGCGCCAGTGTTAACTTTGGGTTCTTTTGCTTTGTTAACATTTTAGATACAAAATTAAGTAGCTTGTACTAGTTTTTATTTAGCAGGAAAATACTGTGATACATCTTAGGCTTTGTTTTGATTTGCAGATTCCTGATCTACCCAACAAGGCTCTTTACAGTTGCAGTCCAAGAAAAGAGAGATGTTCAAGAGCAGTTCCCTATTCAACAAAAGCAGATACAATTTTTTGAGTGGGCCTTTAACAAAATGGACACTTCTATCAGAAAAAATGGGTGCATTACTAAATCCCTTTTAATAAACATATTTCATGATGCCTGCAGAACAGGTAAAGGGTTGTCTGCTCACTTAATGTTACATTTAGTTTTTATTAAACATCATCAATGCAAATGTTTTGTTAATTTCTTAGAGTTATTAATACTGAGTTTTTTAAAAAATGCAACATTTTCATTTCTTTGGTGTCTTGTTTTAGAGGGCCTGCAATAAGAATTTTTATTCTGTTTATTTGAGCTGCAGATGTGACTTGTAAAAAGTGTGATGTTATAGAAGATAAACATGCACTCAACAATGTATAACATTAGAAGTGTAACATTAGATGTCAAGGAAAATCACACCTTAAGAGAGGAATGGATTGCAATCTAGATGAAGGCCTCCATTCAATTAGTTTGTATGGGAAAAACCTACATTCACTGCTGTGTACTTTATAATACAAATTGTGGGTGATGGCCCCTAATCTGAACCTCAGTGGAGTGAAGCGTTAAAGCTCCTCTAGCTTTGTGCTGGGGTTGACATTACAGTGTATTTGTGCTCTGGTGCTTCTAGTAGTTAGTGGAACCCCAGTATATCAGTTGTATACAACTAGGAGTTTTATACACATTTGTGTGCATGCACCTCATGGTACTCTATACGCAGTTATGGCTATGTTTGCTTTACTGACTGCATACTTTACTCTGGCCAATATGTGTTTGGCTGCTTAAAGAACACTTAATAGTTCAGGAAAGTATCTTGTTGCTGCCATAACAACAGAGAGATTCAATAGAAAGCCCCTTTGCACATCTCCTCTGCCCAGGAGGCTAGAATATCAAAACAGAGAAAAACCATTATTGTTTTAGTAATGTAGATGTCTTTAGCGGAAAGTTCAATTCCCCCCTTCAACCTGCAAATTCATACAGAGGTTCTATATAGCTGTAGATTATTTTAAATTTCAGGTCCATACTACACATTTAGGCATATAAAATCTTATTTAAAATCTTTTCTCTTGTTTGAAAAGGGACAGTATTTTATAGGTGTCATTTCCCCCTAAGATTTGGCAACATGGGCTTTCTTTTGGTCTTGTATGTTTTTACTTTGCAGCTAGATTTCTTTTTTCTCCAAATATTGTGGTGTTTATTCCCCACTTTTCCTAATATTCTCTGTTCAGTGTTTTCTTTTCCTTTGTGGAGCCATTTTGTAAATTGGTTCATTCCACTTTGTGATGGCCTCCGCAATAGCTGCTCATGATTCCAAATGGGCCAGTGGGACTCCAGAAAATTTGGAGAAGTCTAATGAAAGTCTAGCTGCATAATGAAGTATGCATAATAAAGTGTAGAAAACTATTATACATGCACATCTTTAGTTCAAAGTATCTCTAGCCAAATATGTTATATATGTAATAGTGTACTAATGCTTCCTATCTTTAAGATTGTACTTTTATATTTTCCTATTCTGTAAAGCTTGATTTGTTTTTCATTATTAGTTGATACAAAGAAGGACTAGAATGTTTAAAATGTTCAAAACCTCTTACTTATGGAAAGTTTAAAGATGTTGTATTTCTGAATTACCTTGTTCTAATTTAGGATTTCCAAATGGTAACCAGGCCTTGCTGTTGTTAAGAAGTTGTGGCTCATTGTTGCCTGAGCTACCTCCGCATGAAAGAACAACACTTGTTCATACCATGTGGACAAAGCTGAAAGATATAGGTATGTTCTTTAAGTAAAATAAACCATATAGACTAGCATCTATATTTTAAAATAAATGATATTCTAGTATCATTCTACTATATATTGAGCATTCTTTAATACTGGTTGCTATGACATTTTTCAGGTCTGTTTCCATATTTTGAGAGCTATGCTGACATCTAGGGGAGTTGATAGTAAAACCAAACCATTTTTATTTTCATCTTGAATCAAGTTTGATGTTTACTGCTTTTGAAACCAAGTTTATTGATTTTGTGCTTTGCTTGTCAGATGATTAGATGAAATTCTATGCAATATTCCAGCTGCGTTTTTTAACTGAACTAGCTGGTAGTGGTTCTTAAAGATTTTAGGTAACAAGTTAGGGTGTTAAGCATCAGTTTGGATGCTTGAGACTTAGCTCCAAACCTGACTTGATGCTGCAGGAGGAAGATATGTACTTGTTCACTTCTTTTCTTTCCCTTCTCCCTTGCCTATATAGCTTAGATTCCCTATATTATTTCTGTGTTAACCACAAGTCATTGTTGCTCCAAACTTAAAGAGTGAAGATTGAAAGAAATCAAATGTCAGGGACTACTGTACAGTACTCCATATGCTGAAGTGCATAACTCACTGTTTCCCAACCTTTTTTTTTTTTTATCTGCGCTCAGTCATTACTGACTCTGCAGTGACTGCTTGGACGAGTCCTTGCAGTTTTCAAGGCAAGTGTTTCAGAAGTGGTTTGCCAGAGCCTCCTTCCTAGAGCAGAGCCCAGCTGGCGAGCGAAGGAGGCGGGGTTTCCGTTGCTTCGCGCCCTTTTCGGGCGTGCGCGGTTTTTCGCGCTTACCGGCAACTGCTCCCGACTCCTTTTTGCAAGGCGCCGCCAGCATTTTTCCTCCCACCGGAGTGAGAGTACCCATTTATCTACTCACGTGAGTTTTCAAACTGTTGGGTTGACAGGAACTGGGGAGGAAACAAGAGCTCACCCTGTTTAACGCGAAGGCTGGACTCGAACCGCTGAAGCGTCAGCCATTTCTGGCCGGCAACTTTCAGCGTCATTAAGCCGCTGCGCCACCGCATCCCAACCTTATGTAGAAGTTTTAGATGATATCTGCCACCAACCTTAGTTAGTTCCCATCATTTATGATAAACAGTAAAGTATTAGGAGTTGCATATATTTTTGTGTAATGGTGGCAGCTTTTTAGCAAGGCATCTTCCAGAACTGGTCTTACTCCAGCTGTATAGGTTGGCATTGGATAGGAAAGAGTACCAAAAGTCCCCAATTTAAGCTGAGGCTTGTGTGAGCAGCAAGGACTGCCAAAATCTGATGTGTCTTGAATTTTAGTTTGCATGTTTTTATATATTGTTGATGTTGTGTTAAACAGTCATATGAACTTTTTATTGTACTAAATTTTATTTTTCTTTATAATTTCTTACTTAGGTGTTGTATTTGACGTAAGCCATTATAACGCTTTGCTAAAAGTTTATCTCCAGAATGAACATGCTTTCTCTCCAGATGAATTCCTAACAAAAATGGAAGAGGCAGATGTTCAGCCTAATCGAGTAGGTATTTCATAAAGGCATCACTTACTTTACCATTTGATAAATAGCAATTCTCATATTTAAATTCTGTTTTACAGGTCACATACCAGCGACTGATTGCTGCCTATTGCAACAAAGGAGACATTGATGGTTCCAGGTAACACAATAAACAAATAGCTTGAGATAAATTTTGTGGAACTATCTTACATATGTCTATGTTGACGCATATCCCATTGAGTTCAGTGTAACTTACTCCAAATCTTGAGAGTTTTGAGTGGACTCTGGATTTGCCTTTTTCTGACTAAGCCATGGTCCAATATATGGGTAGGATGCCAGTGGTCCACCAATGGCCCTCAAAGAATACTTAATTTTACCTGTTTCAATTAAAATATCTTCTTGAGGTTAAAATTGTGATTCTCAGGCACAATGGTAGATGGGCATGTATTCCTTTTTGCTAATCAAATTTTAGAATATTGTTCCATAGCTTTTTAAACTAATATAGTATTGCAGATGTCATTCTTTTATCTCTCTCTCTAGATATAGATATAGATATAGATAGATATATAAAGGGGTAGTAGACATAAAGGGGTAGTAGACATATACATTTATTCCTGTTTTTCAAGGGAAAATATATCTGATTTTGTTTTCACTTGCAGCAAAATTCTTAATATTATGAAAAGCAAAGATCTCCCAATCACAGAGTTGATTTTCAGCGCCCTTGTGACTGGCCATGCAAAAGCTGGGTAATTTATACTTCTTACTCTTCTTCTCCTTAAGCCATTGCCTAATCTTAATTAATCTTAATTAGGCAATTATATTTTTAAATAATTTGAATAGTTACAATGAAGTATGTTTCATAGTGAACTCTCTTACCTGATTCAGAGATCTCTGCCCATTCTGATATGAATGAGGATCTCCTGAATTGAAGCATCTCTGCTCATTAATATGAAGCAATAACGTTTTATGTGTCTGCTAGGATTTCTGAGCTTACTTGATCAGTGTTCCAAGACACACCCTATGGGCCTACACACATGTGAAGTTACAGTTGCATCTCTTTTAACTGATTTGGACTTGAAAATAGTTGCTGCAGGCTTAGCAAATTTGAGAAGGGGAGTTTTAATCCCTTCTTTTTCTGCCATAATGCTGTTTTTGAAACAAGCTGCCTACTACTTCAATATACATAAAAAGTTCAATACCATATGCATGTCATTAAACATAAATAATATGGCTAAGATAAGATTAAGACAACCCAAACCACAGATAAGAAAAGCAGCATGAGGAGATATTCAACATCTTCTATATTAAGGAGCTTCTTCCTTTTCATACCACCAACAGAGTGGGCTTTTGAAAAGGATTTTTCTGATATGATTGTGGCTTTTCAAAGAGATCCTGACTATCTGTTATCAGATCAGTCCAAATCTCAAATTGATGAAAATATCCACATCTCATATGCTTTTATACTTTTTTGCTATGACACTCAATTTTCTTTTGTAGTTTGCCCTCGAATCTTAACATAGTCCCTGAGTCCCTTATACAAAAGCATAGTAGAATTTTAAAACTTGATGCTTTCCTTCCAATATATGCGATAGCTATCCTTTCGTTTTGCACCCATTCCCTTTTTACAGAGCCATTTAATTAAAGGTAAATAAACTTCTGGTTTCATTCATGGGCTGAGGACTAATGCCAGTCATGACGTATGTATAACAATAATTTTAACACTACATATTTTTAAAATAAGTTTTTATATGGTATTTTTCTCCATAATATTTCAGAGATATGGACAATGCAACAAACATCCTTTCTGTCATGAGAGATACTAAAATTGAACCTGGTTCGGAGACTTATTTGGCACTATTGAATGCATATGCTGAGAAAGGTGACATAAACAAAATTGAGGAGGTAATGACTTTTGTTTGTGAAGCTACAACTTTTATTTCAGATTGCTGCACTTTCTGAATTTAATTTGCTTCTGACCTTTGTAGCTACAGTTCTTCCATATCTCACTATACATGCTTCATATGAATCCAGAAAGGAAGATGATCCTGAATTTGAGATGGTCTTCCAAAAAAATTAAGGTTACACAGGGAATATGAATACACATTTAAATAAAAATGCACACAACAATCCTGTGCAAAGCCTAATTTCATATCAGGTCAACTTAGGATTATCAGTGCCACCTTAAACTAATTCTGTATATTTTTTTTTCATCCAAGAAATATATGCATTTGATACACTTGCATAGGTGTCTGCATATATACCGTATGTATTGGTGCATAACACGCACAGACTATAACACGCACCTTAATTTTAAGAAGGAAGTTTGAGTAAAAAACTTAAATTTAAAATAAATGACTTGGAAGCAAAACAAAGGGAGCTCTGAACTTTTTGTTTATTAATATTTATACCACTTATAAGGTAGATATGTAATATGAAAGAAAAAGCATCTCTTTGAATGAAAAAACTTAGATATTATAAGTTTTTACAAAAATTTTAATCAGAATCACTGCTATCTTGGAAACCATGAAACTCTTCGTCTTCACTGCTATCTTCAAAATCAAACTGAATGCTGCTGCTTTCACTGATACTGTCTTCATAAATCAGTTCGTCGTCTTTACCATCCAAAGCATTGCTTATGCCACATTTCTTAGTTATTTATTTATTCGGCTTGTATGCCGCCCATCTCCCCCAATGGGTGACTCTGGGCGGCTCACAATAAAAAAACAGCTCTCTCCGAGATGGCTAAAAACTATAAATAATTAAAAACTTATTAAAAAACCCTAAAAAACCTTCTCTGGTTTATGGCCCTAAAAAACCTGTAAGATGCTGGGGGGGGAGACAACCCATCATCCCACCAGCCATCTCCACAGGTGCGGGCCCCCCTCTGGCCCCCAGGCCTTCTGGCAGAGCCAGGATTTAATACCTTTCCTGAAGGCCATGAGGGAGGGGGCACACCAGACCTCAGGAGTCAGGATGTTCCATAGGGCGGGCGCTACAGCAGAAAAGGCTCTCTGCCTCGACCCCACCAATCGAAATTCCCTGACTGGTGGGGTCTGCAACCTGCCCCTTCTGCTGGACCGAGTGGGACGGGCTGAAGTGACCAGGGTGAGGCGGTTCCTCAGATAACCTGGTCCCGTGCCATAAAGGGCTTTAAAGGTAATAACCAACACCTTGAATTGGACCCGGAAACAAACTGGTAACCAATGCAGCTCGCGCAACAGCGGTGTTATATGTGCCCTCCTAGGGGCATTAAGAACTGTCCGCGCTGACGCATTCTGCACCAGCTGTAGCTTCCGGATACTCTTCAAGGGTAGCCCCATGTAGAGCGCATTACAGTAGTCCAACCCAGAGGTGACCAGGGCATGAGTGACCGTGCGGAGGTCCCCCTGATCCAGGAAGGGGCGTAACTGGCGCACCACACGAAGTTGTGCAAATGCCCTCCTAGGCACGACTGCCACCTGCTCTTCGAGCAGGAGTCGTGAGTCCAGGAGAACCCCCAGATAATACGCACCGGGTCTGTCTGGGGTAGTGCAACCCCGTCAAGAACCAAAGATGACAAAGTCCTAGATCTTGAGGTTCCCCGTATCCACAGCCACTCCGTCTTACCAGGGTTCAGCTGAAGCCTGTTGTCCCCCATCCAGGCCCCCACAGCCTCCAGGCACCGCGAGAGGGCAGTCACAGCGTCACTTAGGGCACCTGGGATAGAGATGTATAGTTGGGTATCATCAGCATACTGATGATACCTCACCCCGTGGTGCCGGATGATCTCACCCAGCGGTTTCATGTAGATATTAAATAGGAGCGGTGAAAGCACTGACCCCTGTGGCACCCCACAAAGTAGGGGCCGGGGGCTGGACCTCTCGCTCCCTATCAACACCGATTGGGTTCAGCCTTGGAGAAAGGAGCTGAACCAGCACAACATTGTGCCACCCAACCCCAACTCCTGCAGCCGACCCAAAAGGATACCATGGTCGATGGTATCGAAAGCCGCCGAGAGGTCAAGAAGAGCAAGGGTGGATGCACTCCCCCCATCCCGCTCTCGCCAGAGATCATCTAGAAGTGCGACCGATGCTGTTTCTGTCCCATAACCGGGCCTGAATCCTGACTGATAGGGGTCCAGATAATCCGTTTCCTCCAGGATCCTCTGAAGCTGCCGCGTGACCACCTTTTCTACCACCTTCCCTAAAAAGGGGAGGTGGGAGACTGGACGAAAGTTGTCCAGAAGGGTGGGGTCTAGCGACGGCTTCTTGAGGAGTGGGCGGACCAAAGCCTCTTTGAAAGGCTTCGGGAACACCCCCTCCTGCAAGGATGAATTAACCATCGCCAGGACCCACCCTAAGGTCACCTCCTTGGTAGATTTAACTAAGCAGGAGGGACACGGATCTAAATCACAGGTGGTCGCACTGACAGCCCCAAGGACCCTGTCCACTTCCTCAGGGACAACAGGATCAAACCGTTCCCAGATAACTGGGCAAGAATGCTCCCCGGGCAACTCCTCTGGACCTACTCCACGCTTGGCTTCCAACTGGGAACGGATCTGAGCAATTTTATCCATCAGGTGTTCAGCAAATTCCTCTGCACGACCTTGCAAGTAGTCCTCCGCCTCCCCTTTTCCCAGGAGGGCCCGGATGACCCTAAACAGGGCTGCAGGGCGACACTCTGAGGATGCAATAAGAGCGGAGAAATATTGACGTTTCGCCGCCCGTACCGCCACTAGGTAGGCCTTAATAGGAGCTCTAACCCGTGTTCGGTCTGATTTGTCCCCAGTTTTCCGCCAGCGGCGCTCTAGCCGTCTCTTAGCCCTTTTCAGCTCCCTCAGCTCCTCTGTGAACCACGGGGAGCGCCGGGAGTGATGGGCCAAGAGAGGGCGCACAGGCGCGATCCTGTCCAAGGCCCCAGCCGCCTCCTTGTTCCAGGCTACGGCCAGAGCCTCCGCTGGACCGTGCAGCAAGGCCTCAGGAACACCCCCCAGCTCCCTTTGGAACCCGTGCGGAAAGTTATCAAAAAAGATTTGATAACAATATCTTGTTTAACTGCATCTCTTCATAATCGTCTGGCATACACTGGGCAATCCTGGTTCTTGTTCGCATCTGAACAAGATGTATTCATGCCTCTTCATAAATCTTTGGCACCATGATGCTGTCCCTTTGAAATCATGTATTTGTAACTCTTTGCTGATTTTCACTGCTTGAATAATTATCATTTTTGTTGATAAAGCAATGCCAACTTTTCTTTGATTAAATACAAATTCTTTTATCTGTTCTTCCAATTTTGGCCATTTAGCAATACCCCTGTGGAAATTGCATTTTGTTTTTGATAATGTCTTGATTTTTTCTCCCCTCTTGTATTGTGCATTCTGTTGGTGGCTCTCCAAAATGCCTTGCTGCAGCCCTATTTCCATGTTGCTTGGCATATTCCACAACCTTTAACTTGAAACCAGCTGTATATGCTAAACGCCTTTGTCTTGATTCCATTAGGGGTACCGGTAGTTTTAAGAAACTGAAACCAGTAGTGTTTCACATTACCTGCGCGGTCTGACACTCAGTGTGTCAGAGCAAAGCACCGGCGCTTTGCTCTGACTCTTTACTACATGCCAGAACGCTGCAAAGAGAGGAGGGAAGCTTGCGGTGCTTTAGTGACATCACCTGTGCAGTCTGGCGTGTAGTAATGAGTCAGAGTGCCGGACCACAGTGGGTGATGTTACTAAAGACTGCAAACAGAGGAGGCATGGTTTAAGTGCCATCAATCGGAGGAGGAGATGGGAAGCGCGCGGTTGCAGCCCCAGTTACAGCCCTGGCTTATATGAAGTCTCCACTCTCCCACCCTGCCGCTTGTGGTGAGAAGCCGCAGGGCTTATGCATCAGCGTATAACACACATATTGGTGTATAACACGCATCTAGGATTTCAGCCCCAAATTTTAGGGGAAAGTGTGTGTTATATGCCGATAAATATGGTAAATATATCTAGGCACTCACCAAAGGCCATGCTGCAACTAGAGGTAGGTCTAAGAACAAGTGTTCCTGATTAAAATTAATTGCCTATAAAATAAGGTATCCCTTTTTAAAGGATTCTTTAATCTCTTGACTGATTATACATACCCAAACTATTTCCTTTCATATGTACATGCACCTAAGCAAACAAAATGGAGTTGAGTGGGAGGACAGGAAGAAAAGAAGTAGTAGGGAGTCATGGGGGTGACAGAAAGGAATGGTTAACTGGACAGAGAAATAAAGAAGGACTATTTATGGAAAGCTCAACAGGAGCTGTGCTGGCTCAGCAAGTATAAATGTATGAAGACTTACTCTACTTCAAGTGCTGTTGAATTCAGTACCTCTTACACCATGATAAGTGTGCATAGGATTTTAGTCCTTTGCAGTTATTTTGAAGTCACATTGTCTTCCAGTCCATGTGTATTAGCAAGTGTCAACAGTGAGATAGAAGCCACCATCAAACTTAGGAAAACACTGCATGAATCTTTTAGCTGTAATTAATGACAACTTAAGCCACAATTTTGTTAGTAAGCAAAACAATAACTGTGTGAAGCCGTGCATGTGTTTGAATTTTGTAGTGACAATTTTTTGGTAAGCTCTCAAGTATTGTCTAAGGCTTGCTTACATAACTAGCCAATGCAGTATCCTAGCATTAAGTCAGTATTTAATACTTGCTGTGAGGGTTATAAACCTTAAGAGATTTCCTGTAGATACTGTCTTTGGAAAATGGTGTTCATATCTTTGATAGGCACATAATAACAGAAGATACCTGTATTGTTGAGACTAGTACTGGGGAAGATAACTATTGAAGATGGCTGAATTGAGTTAAATATTCATGAATAAATTGCATCATTTAACAGCGAGACCATAAGCCAGTAAATTGGACTTTTGCTTCACATTAAACCTGTTTTCTTCCATGGTTTTAATTAGGACTACATTTTTCAAAAGTCTATAGTCCAAGCTAGATGCATTTTTATGTTACCCGCAAAATGAAATAAAGAAGCAGTCTTTACAGAAGCAACTGTGATGCTTATAATGAACACTATCTAACAGACAACATTTTTCTCTTTGCTGATATAGGAACTGAGAAACATTGAGAAGGCTGAAATTTATCTTTCTGAAAGAGATTTTATGGATATCATTTTTACTCTTACTAAGGCAGGATATCCTCAGTATGTACAAAATATTCTGGAGAAGATAAAATATAATAAGGAAAGCATACCAGGTAATACTTCCAGGAAAGTATTCAAGGATATGGCTTGTTAGTTTTTTATTGTTAATGACAAATTATGGTGAATATAAGGTAAATGAGATTAATGTGCCCTATTCATGCAGCAGCCATAGAACCAGAGTTCTAGGTACAATATATTTCTTGAATACATGCTTAAATACACATCTAAATACCCTTTTACTGAGATTATCAGGAAATGCATAGTATGTTTATAAACTCTGTCAAAATCTTACAGCTTACATCTTTCCCCCTTGTTTTTATTCCAACATTTAGATGTAAAGAATCTTTGCCTGAGATTAATAACATCTAACTTAGAAGATACAGCTTTTGAAGTACTGAAATCATTTTTTGTGGCATTAGGACTCACCTGTGAAAAACACAGTGGCCATTGCAACTTTTTCTTACAGCACTGTGTAAACATGGAAATGGTATGTGAAGTGGACAAAACAGACTTAAAAGTGCATGCCTACTTACATTCTTGCAGAGTTTCTCAAACTGATTGTGTCTGTCCACTTTGGGTTGGTTTTAAAAAAATGTCTTCAAATTAATAGGTTGGATCCAATCTTGTTTAGGGTCAGGAACAGAAAGGAGCTAACTTTCCCAACCCCACCTTCTCCTGCCAGCCACTCGAATTCTATATAAACCTTGGGGGCCCTTCTAAGTGGAGTGGGTTGTGCTAAGAAAAGCTGACAGGTATCACAAAATGGCAGCTGGAGGTGTTTTAAGCAAGCAACCATTTTGAGGGAGTCAGACGTAAGCTACAATTTTTGTCAATCCTCTTCCATAAATTCATATTTATAAGCAGGTCTGCAGGGATTTATATAGTGTGGAACTGGCAGAAAACTTTGCTTCTGTCTAGCCCTTTTTGGTGGCAGATTTTTAGATCCAGCTTATTTAATTTTCTTAGGCAACCATTATACTCTGATCTGTTGTCCATTTTGATTGTGCATTTCTTATTTTCCTCTTCCCAATTCATCCTTTGATTCCATAGTCTGCCAATAAAATACGTTCTTTCCACATTCCTGTTTAGAAAGAGGATCAAATTCTTTTGTCTCAGTCTTTATTTTCTTCTGTATTCTGGACTGAAACCCAAGGGATTCTTTTCTGCTTTTTCACTGCTCAGCTGATATTTGTTAAGTGTAGGATGGGCTTCCCAATCAAAGCTAAAATCTGTTTTTTAAGATTCTGTGAAGTACTTGGTTGTCATTGTGATTTTGAATGTTTCAGTTGAATAGTGGTGAACTTAAAATTCTTAAATCTTTTATTTCTTGCAGCCCTTGGCTAAGTTGAAATATTTCTGCAATGAGCTAAAAGCAAGCAACTTACATCTTACACCTCTATTGTCAAGTTTATCCTTTGCATTGGAAGCAAAGAAAACTGGTATTTCTTCTTTCCATTTAGCATTGCTGAACATTTTAGTATATCTGTTATTATCGTGCTCATTGACTTTTCTCTTTCTGGATCTTTTCAGATTTGTCTATTGGTATAATGAAGATAATAAAAGAAGAAGGCTTATGTCTTAAACCTCACTATTTCTGGCCATTACTGGCTCAGCACCAGGAAAAGAAAAACACTGAAGGTTAGCACTTCTACTCAAATTTTGGTTACTGTGAACATTAATTTTAACACATAATCCTATAGCAAGAAACATGTTTGCACATGAAAACAACTTAGCAACATAGGCAACTCTGTCAAAACATTATTGTGTTTTTTGTGTAGTCATGTATATCACAACAACTGCCTAGGAAGGGTGTTATTGCATTCTTACTTTATTTTGTCGCTGATAATAATGCCAAATTTAGAACTTTACAAAGAGCAATCATTGTTTTAGCTGGCTGTAGTCAAGGTTCAATTTGTCACAATATCCTCAGCTGTCTTTTAATCTTCTGAACTTGAAAGACACAATACTGAAATCTAAGGAAGCTTTTAAAAATCAGGTTGCATTGTGCAAATTCTTCCTCTAAATATAAAAGAAACAAATCTTTTAGATGAGGTTTTCATATTTCTTTGCAGTGATAAGTTAAATGTGAACTTAGTTACAATAATAAAAGCATAAAAACCTCCATTGTTGAATGAACTCTCATGACCTGACAGCATACTGATTGAAGGACTAAAATGTTCAGTTTTTTGGATTCTTAAGTAGGTTTAAGCATTTAGCACGCACTTTCCCCTGTTATACATGGGGGTGTCTATAAGATATGAATAAGAATTGAACAAATATTAAATTTTAAAGGACAATATCTAATTCTTTGGTTTGCATTATTGGTAATTCAGAAAGAATGGTCTGATAAAAAGATGCTTTTAACAGAAGTACTTTCCCCTTGGGGAAATTAAAAACTGTCTTTTTCATCTTATCTCACAGTATAATGTGCTTTAGAATGAGATGCAGAGTTGTTAGTGTGACATGGATGACAAACAAAATGCACAAACAACAAAAAAAAAGAGCTTTTAGCAGGCAGTTCATATTGCAATTTTATTTTAAAATATACTGTCGTATTCCAGCTTAGGATAAATGCTAAAACAAGTATTCCCTAATTGTTTCTGGCAATAAAAGTGTGCCAGTCTTTTTTAGAAAAGTCTTTATAAAACAAAGAGTCTCTTGTTAACTCTTTATATTCCTGAAAGTGCTTAAGAGTACTGCGGAGAATATCCTAACACAACATTTGAATCCAAAATTGTTGGCAATGTATTGTATCTCCTCCAGCTATCCCCAAACTATACATACTGCAAGAAGCTCTAATTTAGCTGTGTTTCATTTAATCCTGTTTTTTTCCAATTTGACTTAACTTTGTTTATCCCAAAACTAATGAATGACAAGCTATAAGTAGTTATATTCCTCCAGTAAAATAGCTTATTGCTGATCTGAATGAAGCAGTAAGTGTTGATTTCATAATACTTGCAAAAGAGAAATGGGAAGCTGAATGGGCAAGCAGTTGTGAAAGTTGTGGAATCTTCACTGTAGAAATCCTCCGGCCCAAGAGGCAGCCACTTAGTATTATGGATAAAAATGGTATCACTTTTACTTACAGAAAGATTAAATATTTTTCTTCTTCATAAATGTTGTATAGATTAAAAATGTAGAAAAACTTTATGTATTTTGTAGTTTAAAAACTTCAGGTGCTTTTTCAGGTAGCGACTCCTTGGCTCTTTTAACAGTGTAATTCTGAATGTTGCATTTAGGATTTAATTAACTGTGTTGGTTAAATATTCTTTCGTGAGACAAGTCTGATGCAGTTTTTCTGTTAATACTTTGCATACATAAGAGTTCAAGACATGGGGAAAATAAAGTTCATCTTGTAAAAAGTCAAGTTGATGCTCTGGAGGAAGGCAAATTAAATATGAAAAAATCTTACCTCTCATCCAGAAGTTGTAAAAGTATGATTAAATTTATTCAGCCAACGAGGAGACATGTATCATATTAACTAATAATTGCTAGGCAATTTCTGATATTTTTTGTTAGCTGAGTTAGCAACGTTTTGGGTTTCAAATATGCAATTTACTGTAGTGTCACCACTGTTAGAACCAAAGGTCATAGAGCTCTGTATTCCATCAGATAGAAGCCAGCTCTTCGTGTTTTTGAAAACGTTCCTGTCTTTCTATTTGTTTTCAGCTTACAGGATTTCACTGTTGTCAGAAAGATCCTGTAGATTGGAAACATTGGTTAATAACAAAATTGTCTTATGTTCTCTTTCTTCATGCAGCTGCCTTGTATGCAATATTTTCTAATGAATTCTGAGATTTAAACCATATGGAAAACAGAAACACAGTACCCAGTGACATACGCTCACTTGGTTCTGTCACTAAAGGGCACTCTCAGTTCTTCTTCACATTATGATCAAGCAAATGGAAATTAAACAGTGTACCAGATGTGATTAAATTTATTGCGTTTTTGCTTGTTTGTTTGTTTCAGTGAGGCTTGCACATAATTGTTTCTGAAGGGTCATTACATTTCTTAGATGGACATTTTGAAATGTCTGCTCACTTGTATGTATACTGGTTATGAAAAATGTGTTCTGGGTTTTCATATGGACATGGTTTTTATAGCTGATGGCTGCTTCCTACAAGGCAAGGCACATCACATTAGCAAAAAAATCTTTGGGTTTGGCTTAAAGTTATGTGTGAATTGGGCCACTGTTTTGTAACCATGGCACTCTGTGTATCTTTAGGAACTAGATTATACTATGACATGGAACCAAAATAATTTAAAGGTGTGCTGCCTCTTTCTTTAGTTGCATAAGCTTGAACTGAGGAATTATGTGAACTGTTGCACACAAAACAAGAATTATCCCATGTTGACAACATGCTAGATCCTGTAGTTCCAATAGTAGAATATGTGTGAGTGTGTACGTGTGTAGCTCGGAGTTGAACTGTTGGGTTCCCTTCCTGGATGTGTAGTATTAAGATGCACATATTTTCAGAAATAATTTGTCATTCCCAGAAGAGGCTAACTTTCTGCCAACAGGTGGTGAAGTGTCTGATTTTCAATTTAAAAACTTAATTTAAAAAAAAAACTTTTGAAAATTGTTATTTTTTAATTGGAGTAAGACACTCTTTAGTTATCTTCTTTTAAGGCTGTTTGTTGGATAATTTAAACTATGTTGTACTGATGTTTCCTTATCTCTGCCTTAAAAGAGTTATTAGAGTAATATGTTCAGTCCTTAAAGCCATCTGTCTGAAACTCTGCAAGATAAGGATCCCTAGAGAATATTCATCCCTCTTTTTGCCATCCTAAGATGAAGCAACTGCAGGCATTCTGATGCTTTCCCATTATAACTTACAATCAACTTTTTTTTTATCAAATCAGATCTTGAATTGGTTGTTGGCTTCAAATCTCAGGAACAAATTGTATCATGTCTCCTTGAAAATTTTGGCTGATTTGCAGTCTTAAGCTCTCCATCATGCCATGAAAGAGACCATTACAAATCCATCCTGAAATCTAGTTTAAGTAGGAAGGTGGGAATATCTTATTTTATTAAACAGAAATATTTTTGATTCATTGTAAATAGTGTTGCATTGAATTAGATTTCTTGTACCTGTTCAAGTCTGGGATCGTGCATTGAGCTTAACTGTGATTTGCAAACTATACTACCAGAGCTGATCAAACATGCAAAGCCAAAACCAACCAACCAAAATTATCTTTATTCCAATGCTGCATGTGAGCTCAGTCATACAAATTATGAAAAAAATTCTCTAATGAGAGATGTAGCACTGCAGGTGCAGGCTGGAATGAAATCTCTCTCTCTGCAGTCCACTTTGTTATTTGCAGAAAGTTTGTGTAAGAGGAAGCAATAAAAACAGAAACCTTTGTGCTGAAACTAGGACTAAATTATATGAAGTGGCATACTTTTGGATTGTACCATTTGAATGTAAATTTAAAAGATTATATATATAAACCCTGCCTTAAATTCTCTCTATACGTAGAAAAATAACACATCAGGTAAAGAAGTATGATACAGTCTATTATGGATAGTGCTAGTGTTATATGTCGAGATCTTTTATGAAATGAGAATTAAAAATTTGATTCCTCCAGATACAGTAATATGCTGGAGAGAAAGTGCAGCCTTTAGTGGATTAGGTAACTGAAATATGATTAAAAGATACCAAATATGTTTGTCAGTTTAATTTGGTACTTGGTTATCTTGCTTTTGATTGAAAAATGAACAGTTATCAGACTTGGAAACATCTGCATGTAGGTGTCTTCCTGAGACACTGAGGGATAAGGCAGTATATAATACAATAAAACTAAAAAGAAAGGTTTATTCTGTTTTCATCCTTTATGGAATGTAAAACCTTCAAAAAGTGTATCTGGGTATAGTTTGAGTTGAGTAAAATTTGGCTTCTGTCAGTTAATCAATTAATGGACTAATCCATTAATTTAAAGTGTGAAGTCTTAAAAAGATGTAAATGCACGTAAATAAAGATAAAGAGTTGGGAGAGAAAACTTGTCTTTTGACTATACACTTTATTCAATATATTTTCATTGACTATGTGACTACAACTAGATGAACAAATCATGTGTTTAAGAATCAGTGTCCCACATTAAGCTGTTTCAGTTCCTTTTTTGCATTACTTGTGAAACAAATTAGGAACTCTTTCATTTTTTTTTTAATAAATTGGGAATGAGTTATGCAGTAATTGGAAAAGTGGATTATAATAGGAACATAGACAGTTTTGTGTAATGAGTAAGACGCCAGGCTAGAAATTGGGAGACCATGAATTCTAGTCCTGCCTTAGGCACAAAGCAAGCTCGGTGACCTTGGGCCAGTCATTCTCTCTCTGTCTTAGGAAGAAGGGACTGGCAAGCCACTTCTGAAAATCTTGCCAAGAAAACTTCAGGAACTAGTCCAGGCAGTTGCCAAGAGTCAACACTGATTGGATGGCATTAACAAAAGAAAGTGTTGTTGTTGTTGATTAAAATATTGTTTTTTTGAGAATGTATGTATCTGCATTACAGTTAACTTTGCGTTTTTTTCTTTTTCTTTTAACTTATTTTTATTGCTTTTAAAATAATACAAATATTGATTAAAATATTAAAAATAAATAAAGCTTGTATTCCGTAGCACCCAAACCACAACACAGTGATTAGTGACTTAAAAGCATCCATTATGTGGCTTCATATCCAGACAACTTACAGTAATTGGATTCTTGGTTCAGATGTGACAGAACATCTATGAGCTTCTTGCATGGTCACTGAATATCCTACATTCTGTATAGAATCGTATCAGTAATATTCACCTAAAAATGGTATTGCTTAAATAGGCTAGTGAAAATTTTAGCTCACTTGAACCCTTGTCTTAATGATACACTGAGCCTAATTGATTGTAGCAATTGCTTAAAAGTAAATGCACTGTTTGTCATAATATGAGTTTAATGTTTTAAATTGTGGAAGGACTAATAATGAAAATTCAGCTAATTTCATATCTTATAAACTTAAGGTTCAAGTGCTGTCAGAATTTGAAAGATACTGAGAATTACATTGTAATTAATTATTTCTAAACAACATTTCCAGTTATGCTGAAATCAATCATTTTTCTGTTCTAAGGCAAACTTGAGTGAGTGGTGTGGCTTTAAATTACTGTGACTTGTTTACATGTACTTTTAAGTGCTCAGAGGGAATTTACATTTAATTATTTGCACCATGGTGTGTTGCATAAAATATTCATGGAATCTTTAAAATGTACTTGATATATTAATTATAACATTTAAAGGAATAAAAGAAGCAACAGAAAGGAAGGAGGAATATCACTGTATGTTAAAAATATCCATTCCTGCTCATAAATTGAAATTAATGAATTTGGCAGTACTTAGTGAAAATCTTGGTAAAAATTAGTGACAAAACAAAGCAGTGCTGTTACTTACCATGGAGAAGCTGTGGAAGAGTCTTCCAAAAGAAATAACTTTTCCACAGGTGGCACTACAGGTTTCAGACAAGGACTTCAGGAAACTAGATTTTTTTTTAATAACAGCAAATGAAGAAACCTAGACTAATAATTTTTATGCTAACAAATATGCTAGTTCCAGTACAGATTTTGACATGAATCTTAAATTAACTGAATGTGATATAATAAAATTCTGGGTATGTGTATTTCAAGAAGGCCTAATTCCTAAAGACTTTGTGGTGACCTTTTATATGGAGAAAGTTAGTCTCTCGTTTATTTTATTTTTTTGTTGCCTTTGAGTCAGTGTTGACTCCTGGTGACTGCCTGGGCTAGTCCTTGCAGTTTTCTTGGTAAGGCTTTTTTGGAAGTGGGTTGCCATTGCCTCCTTCCTAGGGCTGAGAGAGAGTGACTGGCCCGAGATCACCCAGCTAACTTTGTGCCTAAGGCAGGACTAGAACTCATGGTCTCCCAGTTTCTAGTCTGGTGTCTTAATCACTACTGTACACCAAACTGGCTCTCACTTTAAAATGTACTTGACATATTAATTATAACATTTAAAGGAATAAAAGAAGCAACAGAAAGGAAGGAGGAATATCACTGTATGTTAAAAATATCCATTCCTGCTCATAAATTGAAATTAATGAATTTGGCAGTACTTAGTGAAAATCTTGGTAAAAATTAGTGACAGAACAAAGCAGTGCTGTTACTTACTGTGGAGAAGCTGTGGAAGAGTCTTCCAAAAGAAAATTGTAGATCTTTCAAAAAGACATAAATTCATAGTGATGGGAGAATTAATTATCTCAGCATCTTTAGAGACATAGAGTTTGCCAGTCATGGTTCTTCCTGGAAATTCCTGATTCTTAGTGATTGTATCCATGCAGTTTTCTTGGCAGTGTTATAGAAATGGTTTATCATTGTCTTCCAGGATTTTTTAAAACCTTCACTACCTAGGCTGACCCTGTTGAGCTTCCAAGATCAGCCAAGTTTGGCTAGAGGCTGCCATCTTTAGCATGCTATCAGAAAAAAAAAAAAACTTTTCTAGCTATAGTAATTTCTAAGCAATTTAAACTTTTATTTGCCTTCTACTTTCTATCTCTGAAGTGAAATGATCTGCATATAGAAAAATTCACATCTTAGGACCTGATAACCAGAGTTGGAAGAGAAGCAAGCAGAATAAAACAAAAAACCAATACAATATCTGGTTTCTACATAACATTGCCAACATAAACAAAAACATGTTACCTGAAATAAATTAAAATTATAATGCACTATATTATCTTTATTTCATAGACTGAACTGAGCCATTAGCTAGCTGAACAGGTTGTTTAACACCTGAGTTCTCTTTCTTTAGGTGTAGTTGATGTCCTCAAAGCAATGGATGAATTGGAGGTGACGCCAAATACAGACACATATTTAATATATGTTTTTACAAATTTGGATAACCTTGACCCTGTTCGCCACTGGATTCAGGTGAGTCCATTTGTTTTAAGATTTCATTACTTAAATGAGAATAACATTCATTGAAATTTCTGGGGCTGTATAGGATTGAGATGTAAGACTTTGATTCATGATTTGGAAGTATCATGTATATATCAGGTGACATATATTTGATTTATCAGATGATGTAATTTCATTAATTTTAAGATAAAAGTCAACAGGGTTAGATGATGCACACTACTGTGCCTGGAACTGTTTATTTAAAAGACAGCTGTCCTGAGGCAGCCAGGTTACCACTGATGGACTTACCACCAAAGGAATGACTCCAAAAAGATTGTCTCTTTCAGAGGCCTTGGGGACTGAGGACACTCCACTATGATTTATTTCAGGCACATGTGAATATCGGGACGGACATTATTTTTGATAAAAGTAGAATCCGTACTATTAATTTTATATCGGTCTGATACAAAAAGATCTGTTAGGGCAGTGAAGAGTGGGAGGCAACCTGAAAGTAAACATTGGCAGGGAGATAATGGCAGTGTTGCAAAGAAAAGAAGACAGGCTGATAGTGGCTTCTCTTCCTTTCTGGGTATAGCCTACAAAAATAATCAAGGTTACAATGGTAGTGGTTCTTCCATTCTAGAAGACCACCTCTTCAGTGCCAGATCAGTTACTAGTCAGGCATCTGTTATCTAGAATTTACTCCTGGATGAAAGCCTTGACTTAGCATGCATCATGGAGATCTGACTGAGAGAAGATGAAGAGTCATATCTCCCATTTCTGTCAGCCAGGCTGCTCCACGGTACAGCAGGTTAGGATTGGAGGACGGAGAAGTAGAGTGGCTTTGGTCTATAGGAGTTCTATCTTATTGACCAGATGCAGCAGCCTGTCTAACAGTCTACCAATTTTGAGTATATGATGATGTATTTTAGTTGTCAGAGGAGAGAAAGAACATTGTTAATGTATTGTCTGCCCATTGTATAAGGTTCTCTCTTCCTAAACTCACCTTCTTCCTAATCTTTTTGTCCTGAGACATTTCAGTGTTCCCACTGGAATTGCACACTCTGGAGGGATTCAGGATTTCATGTCCTTCATTATGGTCATTAGCCTGTCCCAGCTGGTGTCTTGCCCTACACATATGATGAAGTGCACACTGGGTTTGGCTTTCTTTTTTCTTGAAACCAGTGATCTGAAGGCAGAAAAGCCTTGTATGACTGTTCTCATGTATAGATCACTCCTTTGTCAGTCTTAAACCAGGGGGTAGTGCAAACTTCTGCAAGGATGGAGAACTAACGTGATCTGAAAAATGCTTGGTATAACCAGTGTTTTTCTGAATTAGTCCATGATACTATTGAAGCTCGCTCTGATTTGTAGAATACAGAAATGAAACCAGCAGTTGACACTACTTAGATATATCTGTGTCTGATATTAGAACTGGGAACACAGCAGTTAGCTTTGATAATAGAATACTTAATCACACCTAATGGCTTGATGAGATACTAGATAACACTTCACAGTCATGATATATAACTTGAATATAATAGGAAAGCAAATTATTTAAAATTCTAGCTAAATTCCTTGCAAAGGGAATAGCTAAAGAAACAAAGCACTTCTCTCTACCATAAAATGATAGGCTATAAAAGAAAAAAAAACATAAATTTTGGTATAGGACATTCACACATTCCTTCCAAAAAAAAAGGCTTATCTTGCTCTAGATCTCCTTTTCTACCAAATATTATCTTGCATATAGCACACTAAAAACTTTCAAAGGTATAAGCTTAATTTTAGAAAGGGCCTTGGCTCCTTTGTACAGCAGTCAAAAAAATTCTCAGCATTGTTAATATGAACAGCTAGAGAGCTTGCACTCTATTTACAATTCTGGCAAATTGAAAGAGATACTCTCTTTTAAAATGATTGCTTTGCAGTTCCAGTGTGCATATTCTGTGTGATTACAAAGGTGGTAGTCTTTAAATTGCAATTCTAAAATTATGCTTTGTGTAAATAGTTTTCTCTAGAATTATTATAATATCTATAAGGTAAGCCATTGCACACCCTGAATTATAAAAGACAGCTTTGGTCAAGATTGGAAGGCTATTGGTCAAATGTACACCAAATCTGAAATTTGAAGTTAGAGACGTTGACTATGATGGTGTAAGAGGTGATACTATATTACCATCTTTCCATAGGAAAAAGGTTGTCCTATTGAAGCCAGTACATTCTTAGCAGCAGAAATCAGGCATGAAGCTTCTCATGGAAGACTGGATAAAGTTTATGAGTTATGTAAGTATCCTTGTTTTATATATTATCTGAATAGCTTGTTTGGAAAACTGTGGTACGAGGTAATTTTAAGAATGATAAATGTCTCGTTGATAATATACAGAAATATATGTTAGTTAAAATTATTTGGAGTTGTATTTTAACAAGCCTCTCTTTATGATTAGGAGCAAGTACAAAATGTAAATTAGCCTTTTGTTTTATTCTAGAAAGCCCATATCCCTTTGGTAGAAGAAAGATGTTCTCTTAGCTACTCTTTTTTTAAAAAAAAAAAAATGTTGCAGAAAATGTTTGAATACTGTGAGTGGTTTTTATATATATGCCTTAATGGGCCATTCGAATGTACTATAAAATTCACATAAGCTTTATTTAACAGTGTTCTTCAAAACTATACTTAAATGAAAAGAGAATGAATCTTGGAATCAAGTTATGTCTAATTTGACTGGAGAATCTGAGTTTATAGAACAGATTCCTTCCTTTATTTAAGAACAGAGTTTGTTTAAAGTTAGTCATGAACAGGGACTGGTTAGGACATAGGGAGACAGGGTTAATGTGTCTTTATAGTGAAATACAGAGGAATAGCTCTAATTATCATCTAGAACATGTACATAACATTAAATATTTTGTTTTCTTTAAGTATAGCATAAGTTATGTTGGTTTTGCAATACAATAGTTGAATCAGTGATGTTTAGAGAAGTGCAAATCAACGCATCCTGAACAATTTAATTTAACTTGCAGTGTCTTCCCCAAACATCCAGCCAACGGACAGGAATCATATCAGGAACAGTGTAGTGCTTGGATTCAGAAGGTAAGTCTTTTAAAATCTTATATTTTGGATGGCTTTGGTCTCTAATTCCAGATTTAATTTTCTGTTATTTAAGGCAGACTTTTTTAAAAATGTAGTTATTTGTGGCTAATAATATTCCATTGTCCTGACAGAGGCTTTTAGGGCTCTCCTTGTGGCTAGGCCTCAATGTCACTGAAGTTTAATATCCTGTTCTGTGAGTGGGAAAGTGAAGGTTTTCATTTTGGTTTTAGTATAGTAAATTGAAAACACAATGTACAGTTACTTATTTCTTCTTTCATTGTTTGAGATTTATATTTCACATTTCCTAGGAGATCAAGGTACCCTCCAAATTTTCCCCTGTAACAAGCAACTGTGTGGGAGGCTGAGCTAAGTGATAAAATCCCAAATCTCCCAGTGAGCTTCCATAGCTGAAACTGCTCTGATTATCTGAATATCACATTGAATATCAAGTATAATCATAATATTTATATAAAATGGTCATGATTCAGAATGCTTCACAGATACTATCACAATAATTCTACTATGGTAGGTTAATCAGCATTGTCTCCATATTCCAGAGCACACAATATGAGCTTACCTAATGCCATCCCATAAATTTATGACTATATTCAGATTTGAACTTAAAGCCTCTTTGATCATAGTTCATTTTATTAGAGCTTGGACTATACAATCCTCAGATAAGATTTACATACAAGCATTTTTGTTTGGAACTTGTTTGGAATTTTTTTCTTTTAAGAACTTAAAATCTTGTATTGATATTAAGCCTGACTGAATGATGTATAGGATAGAAACGTTCATGTAAATAAATGAATTTTATCAGTAGTTGTAATTTTTCTGTTGAACTTCCAAGAACTTTGTGCTGTCTCCATCTTTTCATTACTCCCTTGTTTGTATAACCTTGGTTGCTTAGTTTTACTCATAGTGAATGAAATTATTTATTTATCATGTTTATACCCCGCCACAATTTTATACAAAGTCTTGGTAGCTTACAGCATAAAAGCACAATGAAAAGAAACCAGGACAAGAATGGGTGGTAATTCAGACCTGTGGCAGTAGAGAGCAAAATGAAAAGGAAGATTATTGTTCAAAGAAAAATAAGTGGGTGACAAAAATGGAAACTATGTTTTGATTTATAGGTAGGATGTTACGGTTTTGTTATACTGTACTTTGTGGGCCTGATTGCGAACTGTGTAGTGAAGACACAGTAAGGGAAGGAAATCAGGACTAGTCTGGAGGCAAGGAAAAGAAATAGAATATTATCAGCCCTAAAGTAGAGAGACCAAACAGAATAAGAAATGAGTGGTGATTGCATAAGAATTATAGGGAGATGTGAGAAACTGAAATTATCTTATTTGAAAGAGAGATATAGGTGAGAGACAAAGAAAACAGTGACATATATGAGTGAGAGAAAAGGGATTATATTACTACATGTGTGTTTCTTTAGGGAGGTGAATCCTCCTAGCTCCTGGCAAGTGTTTTAAAACCTGAATCACTTTGAAATGAGTGATTATACAGTGGTACCTCGGTTCACGAACTTAATTCGTTCCGCGACTCTGGTCGCGAACCGAATTGGTCGTGAACCAAATCAAATTTTCCCATAAGGTTCAATGTAAATACGGTTAATCCGTTCTGACCCCTCTGAATTTGGTCGCCAACCGATTTTTGATCGTGTCCCGAATCAAATTTCCCCATAAGGTTCAATGTAATTACGGTTAATCCGTTCTGAACCATATGTTTGTTTTTTTAAAACCGCAAAAATATGACACAAAGTACAGTACGAAGAGAGAGAAAGCTAACCTTGCTCGACGCGACTTCTGGCGTGGAGGACAGGAAGGCGGGTGGGGAGGCGGTTACTGCTTGGAGGGAGAGTCCCCCTCCCTACAGGAAGCCACGACCACGTGTCATGGGAGGGAAAATGGCCGCGGATCCTGTTCGTGAACTGAATTGTTCGTGAACAGAAGCGTTCGTGAACCGAGGTACCACTGTATTAGGATTGTATTGTCATTTATCCAGGAAGAAAGACAAAGTAATTAAAAATTATTAGGGTAGAGGAAGGTTAGAAGTTTGGGCAGGGCCATATTTCATGTCTCCCTAAGCAGAACAATTTGGTACCCCTTTGCAAGGATTACTTTTGTAAGAGACTAGACAACCCATGACCCATTGGGTCATCATTTCAGAGATATTTCCTTACCTAAACAGAGAAACAGAATGGCCAAGGGCAAAAAAGCAGTGGGAGTGGGAGTGACTTAGAACTTGCTACCAGCTTCCCCATTGACTTCGCTTGTGGGAAGCTGTCAGGGAGCATCAGAAATCTCCCTCCCTCCCTCCCTCCCTCCCTCCCTCCCTCCCCACATATAATATAGGCTTGGGCTGTTTGACTCTCCCCACACGACCCTCAGGACAGCCATGATAAAGCTGCCTCCTCCTCGTTGGTTGATCCACAGAACTGCCTGCCACTTTGCTAGGGGGAAGTGGAACAAAGGGAGCCACAGACCATGAGGAAAACTGCACCCCTGCTCCCTGTTCCAGCGTGTCCTCGAGGGTCCTCTCTCTCAAGGGAGGAAGAGGGTTCACCCGTCAACCACCGGTGCCCCCCAGCCAGCCCTACCTTGCCAGTAGGCATCCAGGTCGCTCCCTCATCCTTCCCTCAATGCCCACTGCCGTTAAGAGATTTCAGATTTCTGCCTTGTTTCCAAAGCAGCCAATCACCACTTGCCCGTCGGGTCCTGTTGCCATCTGATTGGGCGCAGGGGACAGAGGGAAGCGGGAAAGAGATCAGGGATACACTTATGATGATCACATGACCTGGCCTGAGCATGGCGATGCAGCAGTGCTGAAGTGGCCACAAATTCCCCAAATTTCAATCCCATTGGAGTAATGGGTCCCAGATTTTGGGTGCATTCTGTAAGTTAGCCCATTTGAGGTACCTTGTTTCATAAAGTTTTGCCCTATGATGCACCGTTTCGCCCAGTTGAAAGTTACAAGTTTCAAACCTAGTGCACCTGTGTGGGTGTGGGTGCACATGCGTGTGTGTGAGATAAACCATTAAGCTCTTTCCTGAAGGTACACTCTTTGCTCTGACTTTTTGAATGGCTTTGCTATGGAAAGATGGCAAAAAATACTGCTTGTGAACTATTTTTATGAATTGATGTGTCAGGGTCAGTTCCTTGCCAGTTCAGAGTAGAACTTGCCCTGGAAAAGTAATCCAGAATTGGAAGACACACATGTTTTCTCTGTAGATCAGTGGTTGGTTTACTTCTAAGCTAGTTTATCAGAGATACTGTAAGTTTATGCTGCTTGTGTCATAGAACACATAAGCCATGCTATGAACAGTTTTCCATAAGTTTCTTGTATGTGTTACCCTGTGGTACGGCTGAATTCACATTCAGTATTGGTATCCAGATTGTTGTTTTATGGCAGTAGCATCTGCAGAGGGAACAAGAGAGGGCAGAATGATGGAAGTAACATCGTAACACAAGCAATGACCCTTTTATGCATGCATTATGATGTCACAAGCATGTACAAAGGGACAAAGTTTGTGGTGCAATGTTGCAATGCTGCTTTCATTTTTCTGATGTAACAGCAAGCTACTATCTGGGGGATGTTTGAACAGCATGAAAAATCCTAAACTTTGCCCCGTTTTCCTCTGAGTTATCTTTTGGAAGTCTTGCGTACAATATCTGAAAATGACTATGTTCTGTAGAATAGCTTTTTAATGCAGCTGCAAATATTGTAACACAAAGCATTAAGTTTTTTTTTTCTTCCTAGCATTTTTCCCACATGTGCAGGGTCCACTTTTTTCAGATCAACCGAATGTTGATCTGTTGGTTGCGACAGGTATTGACTGACTGGCTTGTCGCCCGAGTCTGATTTTGGGGGCTGAGAGAGAGAGTGCTGGCCCAAAGTCACCCAGCCGGCTTTCATGCCTAAGGCGAGACTAGAATTCAGTGTCTCCTGGTTTCTAGCCTGGAGCCTTAACCACTAGACCAAACTGGCTCTCTCAGACACAAAACACTAAGTATCGTCTGTGAAATGCATAGTCTGAAGGGTTGAAGTGGTTTTGTATTAGTGGCTTCCCATCCACCCAGTTTAGGCTGGAGCTATTTTAAATTAATGAATAATGTGACATCATGGGTAAACAGAAATTCTAAATAAAATCCTAGTTTCTCCACTAGCAGCTCCTTGTGGTAGGAGTTTACAGATGCTGGGACATGCATGAGGTGAAAGATACTAGGTGGCAAAATGGCATGAGAGCTTCTAGCTCACCAATGTGTCTCCTTCTTGAAATAGAATGGAAGGAGAACATGAACTAGACAACTTACCAGAATGTAACAAACATGACTTATTCATCAAGATGTGAAAAGGGAAGAGTGAAACAAAACTATGATCAAATGAGTAAACAATTTAGAATCAGACTAAATATAGTATATGATGAAATACAAATTGGTAATTATTTACCTGGACTAGTCTCTACAGTTTTCTTGGCAAGGTTTCAGAAGTGGTTTGCCATTGCCTGCTTGCTAGGGCTGAGGGAGAGTGACTGGCCCAAAGTCGCCCAGCTGGCTTTGTGCCCAAGCCGGGACAAGATATAAGGCTTTATAGTTTCTGGGGTAAATCGGATAAAATTGTGGTAAACATTTAGAAAACCTATCTGAAGAAGAGGAGTGTAAAAATATTTTACATTATATATTCTAATCCTGCAGTCAGCAAATATGATTCCTCTTTTGGAAGAAATAGAAGTTCTGTTCATGCATTAAAATAAGCTAGTTGTTTAAATCTGTGAGGTTTGTAGTTTCAAGTCAATTTCAGGATGGAAAGAGTGGATTAAATACAGGCAGTATAAGTGGTATTGGTAAGAGATTACACCCAGTCTGTGAGGAACAAAAGAAGGGAGTGCCTCTGCTCTGAAAACACAAATGTCCCTCACCGGTGGCAGCACATACAGGGGCTACATCTAGGCAAAGCAATGACACAGGAATATAACAGTATTTATTGAAAGGAAACCAAAAAGTATTTCTGATCTTTGCACACAAGGTTGAAGTTGGTAAAGACCAACTCTGCATTCAGGGGTTGGAGGGGTTTATATGTCTAAAATCTGTTGACCCTGTTTAAAATTGTTTAAGTCTTCCTATTTTTATACACTTTTTAAAAAGATAAAACTATCAGAATTATACCCAATATACTTAGTACATCTTTATCATTCATTAATAGTAGGGTGGTTTTGAAGAGAGCTGCCAGAGCTTTCCAGTCTGGGATTTTAATTTGACACTATCTACAAATCTCTGTAAACCAGCATAATCTGAGGAATTCCTTATTTCAAAAGTACAGTGGTACCTCGGTTCACGAACTTAATTCATTCCGCGACTCTGGTCGCGAACCAAATTGGTCGTGAATCGAATCAAATTTTCCCATAAGGTTCAATGTAAATACGGTTAATCCATTCTGACCCCTACAAATTTGGTCGCCAACCGATTTTTGATCGCGTCCCGAATCAAATTTCCCTATAAGGTTCAATGTAATTATGGTTAATCCGTTCTGAACCATTTTTTTTTTTTAAACTGCAAAAATATGACACAAAGTACAGTACGAAGAGAGAGAACGCTAACCTTGCTCGACGCGACTTCTGGCGTAGAGGACAGGAAGGTGGGTGGGTTGGCGGTTACTGCTTGGAGGGAGAGTCCCCCTCCCTACATGTCACAGGAGGGAAAATGGCCGCGGATCCTGTTCGTAACCCGATGCGGAGTTCGCGAACAGAGGCAAAATTTTGCGACTGGAGCTGTTCGTGAACCGAATTGTTCGTGAACAGAAGCGTTCGTGAACCGAGGTACCACTGTATTATTTAATGTTTTATTGTGCTATCAGATATAGAAATTGCTACGTTTGCATCACTTACTTGTAATTCATATGACAACCTTATAAGATAAATTAGTAGTATTTATATAAATGAGTAGTATCCTTTTAGTGTAGATAGGTAGAAGAGGAATGAGGAGAAAGTGGCTTGCAGAAATGAGAGCTGAATCAGGAATTCCCTGTTTTATAACTATTTCAGTGACAGACAATAATTTGAACATCCTTGAAGTTAACTGTCCATTATTGTTGTTGTTGTTCAGTCGTTAAGTTGTGTCCGACTCTTCGTGACCCCATGAACCATATTGCACCAGGCCTTCCTATCTTTCACTGCCTCCCTGAGTTTGCTGAATTTCATGCTCAGTCCATTACTGAAAAATCCCCAAATTCATGAAAGAGGTTGTAATATCTGCTTTTTTGGCTTTTGTTTCTTTTTTGCAAGCTAATTTTTTTTGCCCACCAGTGAGTTTCACACACCAATAGATTATGACTGTCTCGTGCTCCCTGCCCCAGTTGTGTTAGGGTTAGGGTAACTGGTCAGTGGTTGTCAGTTACCTCTGCAAATTTATGTACCCATAATGTAAGCACAACAAGGATATTGTGCAGATAAATTTTATGTCTCTGGTGGGCAAAAACTTTTCAGACATGAGTTTTTAACACTAGTGAAGGAAAAAAAAGGAGCAAGAACTGCTTTTTCTTCCTTTCTTCTGTTTTGTTTGTAATTTTCCTGGAGCAACTGATCACTCAGTGTTGGAAAAGGAATAGTGAACTTATGTTTTGTTCAGTTAACAAGAGAGTTGATTTATGTATATTGTAATTTAACTATCCATTTTCAAACCCCAGCAGGGGATGGTGCCTTTGCCCTTATTGGCTTACAGAGCAGTGATTGGGGGTACAAATCAGTAGCACCCTGATATACAGCAATGCAGTGTTGCCCTGCTTCTCTGAACTGAGAATATTTTATTCCAAAGTTTTTATTGTTAGACTAAGTGTTGCTTACAGCTGTGGGTGTGTTAGTTAAGACTATTGAAATCTGTTGGCTTAAATAATTAAAATAAATAACGAGTGGTCATTGAAGTGTGGACCACCTGTATGATGTGAATTCATTTTGTTTTATATAAGACTTTAAAAAATAAAAAAGTTAAAAAATGATAAATGAAAATGAACCTCACATGCCATTTTGAGAACATTTTCCGTATGGTCTAAACAGCATTGGAACGTTTAGAAAGATCAGAACCTACATCAATCTCAAAATATTTTGGACGTTGGCTGTTTTACACATCATTATTTTCAGTAATTTGTTTAAACAAATGTACATAAGTCATGCAGTCTTTCAGTCTGGCAGACTTAAAGATGTATGTTATAATATTGATATTAAATTTGAACAGTATTAAATGTTTTAATAGTTAAAGATATTGATTTTTATTAAAATGTTATATGAGTACATTTATATATGCAGATAAATATCTTTAGCTCTGAAAGTCTTTTAACAAAAGTTAAATTTCATTTTTGCATTCACATCTGATATGTGAGTTAAATGTTTAATCATACATTTATAACATTTCAGCATTACTTTTAAGGAAATGACCCTACATATTTTATAAATAAGTGCTTTCCTATTGCTAGTTCCTTATTCAGTTGGCTGGAAGTCTACATATAAACCACAAATTATTATCAGAGTTAATCCTTTAAAAGCCATTGGCAGATCCAAGAAATCCGAGGAATTTTGAGTTTCTATCTATTTGCTTTTTTTGTGTAGGCATGTATTTTGCATGTATTTTGAAATACAGTGAGATTATAGATTCAAACATTACCACAGAAACTCTGATGGTAGTGATTGCCTATAAATATAGTAAAATCATTTTGTAAAGATAAGCCTGTGCTGAAATATGTACATCAATTATTTCTTAACATTCTTCACTTAAGCAAATTTCCTGAACCCATAGTGTGTCCTGTTTGGTTGTATTGAGCATTCAAAAGAAATAACTGGTTTTTAGGACTTCAATTTATTATCTTCTGCTGCCCTCTGCAGGTGTGCTGATGTTGATCTTTGGAACAAGGTAAGTAAAGACAGCTAACCTGCAACGGAGAGATATTTTGGATACCCAGTATTGCAACGATACAATAAATAGAAAGATCTGTGGTTTCAGTTGTAAGACTGGTCTTTTTATTGTTTGGATTACTACACCTAGACAAAGCATTTTAAATTGTCATGACTTATCTAAAGTTAAATATTTTTAACTCTTTTTGCTCTCAGTGGGGAAAATTAAGCATGTAATTTTCCTTTGTCTATATTGGGTCTTTCAAATGCTTGACTTTGCTTAAAGTATACCCATAATCTGTTGCTCACATTTTGGAAGATAGAATTGTGATTTGTGACTTCATATTTACATAGAAATGGCATGTAGGAGCTAACTTTATTATTTATGAGAGGGGATACGATTTTCTTGTAGAGGCAGCAGCTTTTGTCTTTATAAAAGAGATCCCAAGTACCAGTTGGAAACATTTTAATGTATAAAAGCCCAACAAGTTTTGGAAAATTCCTTTACCGAGGGCACTACAGAACAAAAAACCATGTAAAGAGCTTACAGTCTTATCCATGTAAAAATGCCTAAACCATCAACATTTTTCCATAGACCAAAAACACCATTAACAGTTAAAGCAACTGCTAGTAAGTGTGCTAGCAGCTTCTCCTTGAAAAATTTTAGCTGCAAACAAAGATAAGACATATTTTAAAAAATAAATTAATATTCCATAGCTTAATTTTTAATAATTAGGAAATAACAAAAATGTTAAGATATTTTTGAAGGACCGTTTCAATATACATAGTCCTCAGTTAACATCGGCAATTGGGACTGGAATTTCCATCATTAAGCAACATGGTCGTAAAGTGCAACGTTATGTGACCATATTGCTTAGTAATGGAAATTCTGGCACTTCTGGTTGCCATTGTTAAGTGAATTAAGCCCTGTCATTAAGCACGACATCACATAGGCACCATTGATGACCTCCTGCTGGTTCCCCATTGACTATGCTTGTAAGAAGCCAGCAAAGAAGGTTGCAAATGGTGATCATGTGACCATGGGGACATTGCAACAGCCAGTTGTAAGTACCACTTGTTCAGCACCGTCGGAAGTTTGAATGGTTGTTAAACAAGGGTCATTAAAGCGAAGACCATCTGTATGATGTGAATTCATTTTGTTTTATATAGGACTTAAAAGAATAAAAAAGTGAAATATGATAAATGAAAAAGAAAACGGGGTTTTTTTAACATGGATTCAATGAGTTCAGGCTTCTCCTTCCTAAAACTGGACATATTTTGGTGGTTTTTCAAAATGATTGTCCTTTCTGTAGCTCCAACTTATCTGACATATTTGTTTTAATATTTTAGTGATAAATTAAGGATAATAAAATATTCATTATGAAATACATTTCTTTTGCTGTAGATTCAAACAAAGTATTGTGTTGAATTTTGGTCTTACCTAAGCTCATTGAGGTTTTTACATGAATACAGTTGTTCAGTTTTATTTTGTAGTCCCCCGATAAAGAAATTTTCCAAACTCTGTTGGGTTTCTGTACAATAAAATATTTTCTATTGGCACTTTCAATGCTCTCCCCCTTTTTATTCTTTCCAACCCAATGAAATGTTAGGAAAAAAATTATGTAAAGGGACTTAGGACTCTGTCCATTAATTTTGTCTGTCTTTAAAACCTAAACGGTTTTGAACCAAATTTGTTATGGTGGGATGAATTAGCAAAAGAAACAGCACATCTGAAATTGGTCTGGGCCTGTGAAGAAAAATATTTCAGAAAAAGGAAGTTGGGCAGCTGCTCCAAACGTTGCCAGCTGCTCCATTCTAAGCTCTCTCCCTTCTCTCTCTATGACACGGAGTGGAGTGTATGCAGCCTGCCTTGTGCTTTCCAGCGCACCCCTATACACAAACACAGATCAACATGAGGGGAAAGCAGTACCTCACACGCATACACACACTTTGTCACACAGAAGAAAATGCATATGCCTCCTATGGCCAGTGTTGCTGAAGAGTCTGGAAGGAATTCTAGAAGCTATGCTTTCCCTGACTTGGTTTGGTTTACAGTCCCCCCCCCCCTTTTTTCCCTTTTGCCTGTCGTAAGGAGTGTCACTCCTTGTAAGAAATAGAAATTTGGCCAGCAATAATGCCCTCCCATTCTTTTCACACTGGAAGGCGCCCCCTAAAAAAGTAAGGGACTGGGGGAAACTGTTGTTTGGAAAGGTTTTGTTTAAAAGGCTCTGTGTACAAAAGGACCAGTTTATTGTCAATTTGGATCTCTCTCAGTGTAATTATTCCTGTTAATTATGTATAAACAGATGAGCAGTGGGAAGAAAGAAGAAAGTATTCTCATTTATTTGTAGAAAAGTCAAAGTAATTCCTATATTTTAACAGCTTGAGATAAACAGCATACAAGGCAGGCAGGCAGTAAAAATATCTTGAAGTCCCATTCACATCATATTTTAGTCAGTTTCTGTCAGAATTGACAGGAAATGTGCATTAAAATGGATTTAATGGTGTTAGAGAATCTTGTTCCCTTGATAGTAATTGGGGGGAGGAGTAATCAATTTTACGAAGAATCCTTCAAGTTGAACAGTCTAGCCAAATAGCCCCTTCCTAGATACTGCGGTTACTATTGGCCATCAAGTCTTGAGAAGTAGTTCTTTTGCTTCACTCCCTCCACTTCTACTTAGCTGTTATACTAAGTGCACTTAGTACTGTGTTATTGCTAACTTAGATACTTAGCTGGAGTAGAGTCTGTTATACACAGTGCAACTTCATGTTTAAAATTAATTTCTAAATAATGACAGAGAACTAAATGGACACCAAGTTTTAAACCTCTAAACAATAATGTCTGATTGCTCCAAGTAATTTTTTGTTTATGGGCACTCATGTTGGTAAGATGCATGAATTAAATCATGGAGATTGTATTTCTGTACTTCAGTATACCTTTTGTTCTGCAGTATTTAAAAAAATACTAAAAGCTTTTGTTTTAAAAAAATGAATTGCTATGATGTGACACAGAATAATGCCCTAGTAGAGAGGTGCTTTGTTATTTGTAGAATTCAATTTCAAATACTATTTGCCCTTGCTTTCTTTTCTTGGTTGCAATGTACGATTATTCTCTCTTACCAGATAACAGAACTGTTGTATACGGAGGAACAGAAGGCTCAGCAAGAAACTGGTAGAGTTTCAATTTCTATGATTGTAACTTATCCGCAAATCCGTTCTTCTGGGTAATGATAGGTTTGAGGGATTACAACCGTAAACATTGATTATTTCTTTTTGAAAGTGAAATTTGAAAACATGTTGGGTAAAAACTTTACCCAGATGATCACAGTATATTTTTGTGGAACCTATGAGATTTTATTAATGTTTTTCCTTTTTAATGAAAATTTGACTTGAAATGCTTATATTGTAAGTAAGATGAACAGATTTACAGTGATAACATAATCAAGCATTTACAGATGGAGGAAAGATTCTTTTTTAGAACAGCATTAACACAAGCATTTTTTAGTAGCTTTTTGTAATGTTTTAATGTCAGAATTTACATATATTATAATGTATGTTTTATATGACAAAAATATATTATTTTGGATAAGAAACTACAGTACATGTCGCTATGTAGTTTCTTTATTGAAACCTCATTTATTCTTCCTGATGCTCCTATATATTTTATGCTTGAGTGCCAAAGAAAATTAATGCTGTTACGTATACAGCATCTTTTGTTAAACTTAAATTTCATTGGCTAATAAGCAGCTCTCCACAGGATTATTGGAGCCGGTGGTTAAATATCATTTAATATTCTTTATTGTGTTTACATTCACTCATTAGGTTCAGTAAAACACTGGAAATAATGAGAAATACATGGCTGTGCATATGAAGCTTTAAAAAGCTCTATTTATTTCTTTTTGAATAAATGACAAAATATTTATGGCAACTATTTTGGGGTAGTGGGCAGGAAAGTGGGGGAGAGGCCTTGGGCAGTGCTGTTTTTGTCACACAGCTGTGGAAAAATAGATCGAAGAAAGATTTTGTTCTGAAAAGCTGTCATTGGGTTTGAAAATAATTAATATTCCTTTCACTCACCAGTTAGATATGTGCTCCCAAACCACATAATGTCTATGCCTCAGTGATCATTGTTGCCATTTCAGAGCCTCTCATCAGGGTGACATCTCACACCAAAATGATTTCTTATAAATTAATCTTGATAACATGACAGTGTCAGTAATTTTAGTGGAATGCTTTCTCTTGTCTTTCCCCCACCCCCAACCCGCAGAAAATATTGGCCGTTTTCTTTATGTCTTGATTGACAACATGACTGACTCAGAGGTACAGGACAAGGAGGAGCAGTTGAGACAATACTTCCATCAGCTGCAGAAGATGGTACTATTTCATTTTTTTGCTACATAATGCCCATCCTGCCTGACATGTATCTATTAGATTTGAAATTGCAGCTTTTAAGTACAGCCAGACCACTTCTCAATGACATGCAAGTGCTGGAGATTTAAATTATGTCTGAAATTTGTCCAACAGAAATTTTCTCAGTTTGGTTGTGCTTTTAAAACTCACATAATTTTCACCACCTCTTGCTACAGAATGTAACAGTCCTTCCGAACTACTACAAAGGTATTCGCAAACTGCTGACTGAATACAACGTTCCCAGTTTAATTAAGGTTTGTAATGGCAAATTACTATTCTTCTAATGAATGTTATTGATACACATGCGTGCACACACACACACTCATTCATTCATTCCAAGGATATAGTTACCTTAAAAATTAATATATCTGATGTATAAAATTAGTTTTATTTAATCCTTTTCTGAAATTTGGAAGCGTATTTTAGACAGAGAATTCTAAAGTTTTAGGGAGACAAAGAGGACAGGGTGACTTTTAAATGTTGATAGCAATCTTAATAACATAACAAAAAGACACATTTATTTAGTTTTCTCATTTATAAACATGTTGATACATATATTCAAATATATATCAAGCCATTAATTATATGTTAAGGTATACTTTTATTGACCTGTGATGAGCAGCCATTAAGTGTATATACATAGCAACTACTTAAATATGTTAGCATTAAATAATTTTGCTACAGAGCAAGAATACATGGCTTCCAGGTTTTACTGTATCAATTTTAATATTTCCATTTTTTTTTTAAATGAGTTTCAGTCTTAGTAACAATAAAAAATAAGCATTTTTTGATGACAAGTTCTACCTGGTATTCTTGACTTTTCCACAAATTGACTTTGAAACCTTGAATGCTTGGTTGTTATGACTTAGTTTCCTCTTAAGGATAGAGCTATTCACAGTTAAGAATTTCAGGCCATGTTTATGCCATGCTGAAGCAGAAGCTGAAGGAATATACAAATTAGTCTGTCCTCACTTGCATTGGATACGTGCAAAGACTTGCACAGAGAACAAAGAAGAATGGGGTACCTACTCCCAGCAGGAGAAGCCTATTTAAGAGCAATATAAAACCTAGACTTAGATTTATAAAATTCAAAGTTGATTGAATAAAATTCAAAGTCATTGCTCACAACTGAAGTAATAGAAAAGCATTTTTAAAAAGTATAGCATTAGGGTTTCCTCTGTACCCAAAACATCACCCCTTCAAATATAAAGAAATTCCAGTGTAGTCTAAATATCAATAATGCATATTGTTGCTGGCATGTTTCTCCTTGCAAAAGATCCATTGAGTTGCCTTCCTGTCCTTTTGTCTTAGTCCTTGATTAGTCCACATCAATTGGAGGAGAAACTTCAACAACTTGAAGCTGAAAACAAACCCATTGGAGATGTTCTAAAGAACTTTATAGTTGCTCTGTGTTCAGAAAAGGTAATTTTCAACAGACTGGTTGTTAACAAAGTATAATATGTAAATTAATATTTCTAACTATGTATAACACCATCAGTGTAAATGACACTTTACAGAGTAACCTAAGTAAAATACAAATCCCAGCTCTAGGAGACCTCATATTTTAAATTTAGGTAGTAGATGGGGGTGGGGGCAGTCTTAGGGAGAGATAATAAAAGTTACTAGAGTTGAAAATGAACAAATGCAGTTACATATGTTTGTTTCTTGTCAAGCTGCAGGTGCATGTAGATAATCAAGGGAAACTAGTATTTTGTGGATTTCAATTTTGCCCCTTGCAAATCCAAAGTATTAAAAAATTAGAGAAAGAAACTCTCAGTACTGTTTTTAGTTACCTCTTGAATGACATGTTTTGGGATTGTGGAAGTCTGTTAATGGTAATCTGCAAAATGAATGATAGTAACAGCTGTGAAAGGTTTATCATACATGCCAAATGTCCTTTCAAGCCACGGCTCTGGTCTCTTACAACTAGATTGTCAAGCAACTGATACATGCATGATAATTTGCAAGTCAAATATTAAAAGGTGGTTAATGTGGGGATTGAAATTCCATTTTTTTCTTGAAGAATAGCTTTCTGAGATGCCGAGGCTCTTGTCTTCATCAGCAGGCATCCAGCTGTAATTCATATTTTTGTATAGAACTTCAATTTGCTGTGTATTCTTATACATGGACCCTGAATCTTGTTTACATGCTATTGACACAATGTCCATGATTTCATAGCAAATTAGAATATAGTCAGCATTTTAAATTTATATTCTGTAATACCAGAAAATTGGGTTATGAGCAGCTTTGGTTTCTTTTTCTTAAACCAGCCAATTTAATATGTCTTCTGCTCATTGATATTGAAATGATTGCAATATATTAGTTGTATGTGTAGAATGTGAAAGTGCTTTGCTGTGAAGTTCAGTGTGGTATAATTATGATATGCATACTTCAGATGTCAATGAAAGCATAAATTGCAATGTTGTGTAAAAGTTTATAATGGACACATTTAAGCCATTTACCAGTTTATACACAGATACACATGCACACAGATGTAAAGCATATGAATTGCTAAGAAACAGTGCTAAGTCTAAGCATATATAAATAAATGTGATTTCCTAGCAGAATATAAAATGTCATGTTGATTTTCTTTTTTTAGTTCATGTCTTTTGCTTAATGTTCCTTCTAGAATATGCAGAAAGCTCTTGAAGTAAAAGCCAAATATGAATCTAGCATGAATGCTATGGGTTATGGAGCCTTAATACGCCTTTGCTGTCAAAATGATAAGGTAGAGGAAGCAATGAACCTGAAAGAAGAATTGTAAGTACACTGGCACTGAAAGATGTCACAGAGATTTATGCTGATACACAGACCTTATTGAATTAAGTAGGTTGAGTATTATCATCCCCCATACATTTTTAATTAGCTTTTCCCACATAAAATATTTTCTGCTGAAATTCAAAATTGATTGTGCAAGCTGTCATGATTACACAATCGTTTTTGTACAAGCACTTTTGTTAGTGTTTTGTGTGCCTATTACTCTGTGTTGTATTTTAATCTATTTCTGATGAGGTCTTAGAATCCATCTTGGTATCTAGTTTTAGGTTCTGGAATAAGTAATACATCTGCAGTACGCAGTTCTTGTAAGTGGCATTATTTTAATACTTATCTGCAATTGTTATGCTTTTTTGTTTTTGTTTTCACTTGATTGTGAAAATTAGCTCCCAGCTAAAACTTGTAATAGCTGATTTGTCAAGGAGCAAAGTGCTTTTCAGCTCTTCATTTTTCTCTTTTCTCTTTTCAGTTTTTTTTTTTAAATTGTACTCTTGAGATTTGTTTTAAATTAAATACAAGAGATAAGTATAATATCAAACTAAAGTGTTTAGGGTTTTCCTTTGGTTATTTTGGCATTAAAGGATTTTGCTTCAGGATATGCAGTTTTAATTAACAGCTCTAAGCTGTTGTACATCTGAACTTGGCCACTAGAGTATTTTATTTTAAGGCATTTGTTTCTGTTCTTAAACCAAAAATGCTTTTCAGTGAGTTATATATATTCAGTGAAAAGACATTCCATATCCACAGACATAGAAACTAAAAGTATTTGACCCAGAAAGAAAAAGGATTAGGGAAGGATGAAGGAAAAAAAAGTTTGACCATCAGTGCTGAAATACTAGTTCCTCAGTTACATCCAGGTATTCACGGAGGGGATAAGAAAGACTGATGGAACTGCTTGTTGTCTCCCTCTGTTGCTGTCTAATGAACTTGCTGACTGACAGCTGAAGAGGAGCCTCATGGAGTACTTTTGTATCAAATAGTTGTCACTATTTTTATATCAGTATTTCAATGGAATGCAAAATCTCATATGCATATAAATATTTCTAGTAACTATTTCTAACACAGACATGTAGCATCCATCAAATGTTGTTGAAACTTGAGCATATCTCTGTAATCTTAATGGTAAGCAGTTCTTTCTGCAGCTTAGACATGGATGATCTATAAAGTGCATTTGCTCAGTCTGTTCACCCTTCACAGAATTGCCTACAAATGAACAGACTAGACAGTCCTTACAGAATAAGACATTACACATATACAAATCACAATCACAAACAGCACCGACCCTTGTATAACCTTCCTGGTTTGGCAGTGATTGTGATTGATTTGGAATTGGGATTACTATAAAATCTATATGCCTGAGAAACAATCCCTTGTTAGTTCTATATTGTGATAAAGATAAGTAAAATTCATTATAGGTAGTCCCCGGCTTACATCCATTCATTCAGTGACTGTTCACAGTTACAGCGGCGCTCAAAAAAATGGAGGTATGACTGATCCTCAAAGTTCCAGCAGTCACAGTACCCCTGCAGTCACATAATCGTGATCTGGGCAGGTGCCTGGCTCACAATTACAATGTTGCAGGAAGCTGCAGTCACGTGTTCACCATTTGTGACCTTCCCTGCCAGCTTCCCACAAGCAAAGTCAATGGGGAAGCTGGCAGGGAAGGTCTCAAGTTGCTCCAGTAAGTCTCCCTTGGCTTTCCTGCACTTGCACGGCACCACACCCTCCACCCCATGGCCTTCCTATGTTCACGTGGTACCGTAGCACCCACCTCCCTCAACTCGCATACGGCCTGTGCCAGGCCTCCTTCCCCTCCCCCCCACGGCACCCCCATGCTCCTTTCCTGGGACTCCCACCACCTCCTGCTCAATGACCTGCACGTCTTGGGGTTACAACAGCAACTGGGACTGCTGGGATTGTCACTAAGCGATGCAGTCACATGACATCACATTTTACAACCGCATCACTTAGTGATGGCAATCCCTGTCCCTACCTATATGCCAAAAGCAGGTGATTCTAGTAATTTTCTTGCGAAAACTTATGAACTGAGGAAGCAGTATTGTGGTTAAAAAGCAAACCACAGTGTAAATTGGCAGTCATAAAATAGATTGCAGGAGTGATTACATTGGATTGGATACAGACTAATAGTACATGGTATATTTTGAATAAACCTGTCTGTGCAGACTTATCATTGAGTTCAATGTGTATAGGCTTGGTTGTACTTGGGTGCCGTTGCAATTATGGATTTAAGTTATAACAGACTTTGGATATCAGTGGAGTCTTAGTGCTTGTTAGTCTTCATATAGGCCATTGGCAGTGTTGGTTGACAGTATGCCTCAGGTTTGCTTCCTCTTCTGTAGCTATTTTGCACAAGTCATGCAATATATTTTCTTTCTTTAAAAAAAAAGAGATAAAAACAAAGGCACTGCCCCTTTATTTTTGCCAGTACTTTGTTTCTTTTTACATTCATTTCCCAAGTCTTCCATTAATGCAGTTGGATTCAATTTGGTGTCTTCAAACAAATGTGCTTCTGTCCTTCATAATGTCAGTATCTTAATGTTTCAGCAGTAATATAATCTACCATGTTATCCAGTTACTGGGAGCTAGCTCCATTCCATGTACTGTTTCTAAGGGAACATGCATTAGATTGTGCAGTGAGATTATTATATATTGTTATATACGATGTAAGAATTGATATAGTTCTTTTTATATACTCCAGTTGTCGTAAAGATTCATCTGATGTTCTTGAATTAAGCACTTACATAGAATTGATTAAGATTTTGGAGAAATATGAAAGACTACATGGTAAGCACTCTTCCTTTCAGTGTATATTTCTGTTATATAATACAGATATCTTGCCACCAGAATAAAAATATTAATGGTATATCATGTCCTGCAAAGTGCTTGAACATTTTACATACAAATTTGCATGTGAATTCAACCAGAGATACTTGGATGGTATAGGCCATTAGTTTTAATGGACTGGCAAGCTTGTCATTTACATTTACACAGCTCAGTGCTTTTTGCATTTCTGCAGCTAGTTTTTATTAGCACTGCTGTTAGGACTGAGTTTGAAGATCACGATTTATGGCACAAATTGTGTATGTGCCTTGACTAATGGCCTTGTTTTTCCTTAAGAAGGTGTGAAGCCTGAGTGTAAAGCCTGTAAACATAACCTCTTTGAAAAGTGTCTAAGCACTCTTGGATAAAAGATGAATTTTTAAAGAAACACATTATAGTATTTGGATCTTAAACTTGTCTATTAGCATTTGTAAACTGTATGTTATTGGCATAATTAATTAGAAGAAAACATTGTGACAGTGACTAGTGAATTCTAATATGAAATTCTGTTAAACAGAAGATTTATACTAAATTTCTTTATTTGAAAAGGTAAGGTGTATGGGGGGTGTGTGTGTGTATACTATATATGTGTGTGTGTGTGTGTATATAATGTGTGTATGTATGTGTGTATGTATACACACACACACACACATACATTTTAGAGTGATCATTTTCATAAAAGGAGTTGAGTTTTAGATCATAGGTACCTATACAATTAAAAGGTGGTATTGTGTCAAGCTTTCAAAAGCCCATAGCATGCTGCAGGAGACATTTCAACCAATGCTTTTATCTAAAGTGGTCAAAACATTTTGCTTGTGCAGTAATTAAGAGCATTACAAAAATGCTCTTATTCCATATACCAAAATGTTTGTTTCTGCCTTTCTAATGAAGATTAATGAACCTAATGTTTTAACATGCAGTCTCTTAGAAAGCTTTCATTGGCTCTCCTTGGCTAATTAGTATCGACACAGCAAACAGGCCCTATCAGTATCAGACCATTAGTCTGGCTCTATATACAGTGTAAACACATCTTTATTATTTGGCCTCGTGACAAGCCATCTGCTGAAGAAACAATGGTGTGATTTAGCAGATGTTAGCACCAAACGATAAAAGCATCCATTTAGTAGGATCTTGTTGCTGTAGGGCAGACTCTACAGGGTTATGTGGTGCAGAGTGGGCTCACAGTTCCCATCTGTAATTTGTAGTCAAAGTTGCAGCAAAATGATAAAACCATGCTTTGTGGATTCATAATTGTAGTCTCGTTTAGAAATGCAAGTAGTAATTAACTTGAAATTGGCATTATACACCAGAATTTACATTCCTGCTGGTTTTTGAAAGGCTGTTTTAATAGCAGTTTGTTTTCTCTGTATATAAAATTACCTAAGGCTTTTTTTTTTTTTTGCTGTGGTTTATTGTAGATGTTATTAACATTTTAAAGGAGATGAAAGAGAAGAGTGTCTGGATTAAAGATTCAGCTGTCACACAATGTTTCCATATCCTTAATAGTGCAGCCCTCAAAGGTGAAGTTGAAAAGGTGAATCGGCTGCATGAGGCTATGGTAGGCCTGCTGTTATTAAAGCCTACTGTAAATCTGTGTGCTCCCCTCGTTACTGTTCACTTGAAAAGGTAAGTTGGTTGAGACCTGTAGTTAGCTAAACATAGAAAGATATTTACTTTCATGTTTACATTTTACATACAGTAAAATACATACATATATGCTTTCTTTATACTGCAGTCCTACAGGCCTATAGTTAGAGATGAACCCTATTAAATCCAATGATTAGCTGCTCCTGCTGTTATTGTTGTTATGTCATCATGACCATCATGCTTTTTTGTCCATAGGGATTACTGTCGTGCTTTTTTTATTTGTAGCATTTCTTCCATTTTCTGAAACTAATCATATCAAAGAAGCAAAAGATGTCTCAGATCACCGGATCCTCTAAGAAATGTTGGTGTTCCCACCACCCATCTCTGAAACTGCCATGAGCTAGTAAAGTTGGGTTTGAGTCAAGCTCACTTCCTGATGACTTACATAGATATATCTATTCAGTTTCCTTGGCTTGACAGTGGTTTTCCATTACCTTCTTCAAGGCTGTCTTTTCAGCTTCCCAGTGTAGCTGATAGCATGTGCCAGAATTTTCCAACTTACTCCTATTTTAGCTAAACAGTCTTTCTTAGAATTGTGATTAAGCCAGTGTTAGACCTGTGTGAACCATTCAAAGGGGCATTTTTTAAAGTGAGTAAAGTTTCCCTCTGAACCACTGCACAAGGTGTTGAAACTTAACAGCCTTTTGAGGGCAAAACGCAGCTGCTTTGAATGCTTCCCCATGTCAATTAATCAAGCACAAAATGCACTTTAGTTACCATGCTCTCCTGCCTGCATTTTGAAGCTTTTACCAAGCAGATGTGCAGAAATCCTTCATCAGAGTTGCTGTTTGGGAGAAGGGTAGGGAACTGCCCTTATTTGGACATCTCCTCTACTTCTTCTCAGACCAAATTTACACTTCTTGGTACCAACAGTTTTCAACAGGCACCTTCTCATGAGCTCATAGATATGTTCTGCCTTCATCAGCTCAAACAATGGAGCCTAGTCCACAAACTCTGGAAAGCTGCATTGACATGGTGGGGCATGTAGTGAATCATCCAGCATCTTACTGAGAGGGATCAAAAAGAAAAGAAAAAATTGCCCCATGACCAAGCCTCTTCTGAGCCCAAGATACAAGTAACACTGGCAGTTCAGGAGCTAATCTCAAAGTAGCATGCCAAGCCAAGCAGTCACAAGAGGATATAGCTGGAGAGTCTTTCATAGACAGAAATTTTCTGTCATGCATGCAGGGCAACCACAGAAAAGCTGTTTTAGTGCCAATTTAATTGGAACTAATGACAAGTTAATAATCACCTGTTCCAGGTTTTAAATTACCTCAGTTTATGGGGATAGTACAGAAGGAGAGTTGGTTAGCTTTTTCAATGTTGCAATGGAATTTCTGCATTAAAAATACTCAAACTGGGCAAACAATACAAACAATGGAAGCAAACTCTTCCCCCAACCTTATATAGAGCAGCAGTTCTTTGAACACTAATTGTAATTGAAGGAAAGAAAGAGACTATAAGACCTATTGACACAGCAGGTGGCAGCAGAGATGTGGTCTTGATAATACTTAGACCACTATGAAATCTCAGAGGTGTAAGATCAACTGTTGCATTAGTCTTGGTGGTGGGGTGGTTTCCTCCTTAATGGTTCTTTGATTAGGGTATTGTTCCCTCCCTGATTGATGGTGCTGTTTCCTGCTTATTTGTATGTTGGTTGCTGGTGGAATGTGCTCTAGGCTGTTTGTTTTCTTCCTAGGCTTTTGATTGTGTCTTTTGAATGGTATGTAAATGGGGTTTATCACTATGGTCTATTGATGGCTGATTCGTCTGAATGCCAAGCTTACAACACCTAAATAACACCTTCCAACACAATGGATACCCACACAATTTCATCAAAAAGTGCCTAACTAAACAACTCACTGCAACACAACCATTGCAGCCTACAAAAAGGATAATGCTTCCATAGATAAAAACCATTTCCAAGACAACCAACAGACTCCTACAACCACTCGGCATCATGGTAGCACACAAACCAACTAAGGCCCTCCAGAACGTCTTAAGTAAACCAAAAGAACCAGTAGCCAAGAAGAAAAAACAGGACTCATTGACAACATACGGTGTAAGGACTCTAACAACCACTATGTAGGACAGACAGGCAGAAGACTAACAGCGCATCCATGAACACCAACTAGCAGTCAGAAGACACAATGAAAACTCCTTAATCTCACACAGATGGACAGACTCAACCATAGTTTCAACTGGGAAACTGTCAGCATCTTAGACCAAGCTAAATCCAAAAGCATGAGGGAATTCCTGGAAGCTTGGTATTCAGACACATCAGCCATCAACAGACACATAGAGATAAACAACATTTACACACCATTCGGAAGAGACAATAAAAAGCTAAAAAGGAAACAAAAAGACCAGAAACACCACCTCGCCAGCAATCAACACCCAGATAAACAGGGATTAACACCAGGATTAACACCAGACAAAACAATCAAGCAGTAATCAATACCCTAATAAAAGAACTACCAACTCAGACAAACAATCAAGCAGTAAACAACAGTGTGATCAAGGAACTACCAAGGAGAAAACAACACCCCCACCAACACTGACAGGGCAAGCTATTGTATATAAACAGAGCAAACCTCACTCACTTCTAGCACTGAAGATGTTACCTAGTCGAGTAATGAAACATCTGCATGAAAACAACCAAGCTCAGAGAACACTAGTGACTCCACAATTTCTGTTTTTCATTCCCAGTTGCTAATACAGCTCTATTTTTCTTGACTCACCAGTCAAGTATTTTATGAAAAGTTTAATGCATTTGTTTCCTGTCTCCTGTTTCTCCCTAATGTCAACTTTGAGTTTGTTGTTGGTTTTATATAGGGTGGTATTTGTTAGAATTACGTCCTGCCTTTCTTCAGAGCTCAAGGCATTGTATCTGGGGTCTCTCTTCATTTTCTCCCCACAACAGCAACCTTATGAAATAGATTGGGCTGAAAGACTTGAATCTGGGTTATGTTAAATGAATTTAAATTAGCAGCTCCATGTGCAAAACTGCATTTTTGATTGTCATACCATCATGAATAACTTCCTTGTTCCATATTAGGATGATTTAGAACCCCAAATAGTTTTGAATACTCCAGACATAGGAAATGGTGAGATTAACAAGCCTCTTCAGCTGCAAAAATCAGGACAACCATCAGATGGCAGTAAAGAAGTATAGAAAACTCGAACTCTTTAGTGTCATTTAGAGTCATCCAGATTTTTGCAGTCCAGCTCTGCTATCCTTCCTTGAATGCAGAACAGTAATTTGCTCTACAGTATAGATATTCTAATGGAAATGAACAGATCCACAGTGAAAATTTATAAAGAATTAAATTGTGCATACTTACGTTAAACAATTTTTCAAGGTCTTTGCTTTACTTATTTATGAATGTTCAGAGTAATTTAATGGGAGGAAAACTTTTATATAGGGCAAAACAAAAATTTTAAATAGTATTCCTTATCACCATTTCAGGTTGACTGTAATATTTAAAGGGTTTGCTAAATTTATATGTAACTTTTTATTTGTCCTGAATGTTTTGTTTGTATATAAATTGGATGAAGAATAAATCAGATGATAACTCTTTAATTAGTGCTAGCTTTTAATGTAAATATTCAAAAATCTTGCACAGCCTTTTTCCAAGCTTTTGAATTTTCACAGTCTGTACTGAAGTGTCAATAGAGAGATGAGATGGCTTGGGCTTCTGCAAATTGAGCTCTTTCATAGTGGGAGGCTGGAATAATGCACTGAAAATAATGTCATTTTTAAATGCTCTCAGATTACTCCTAACTTTTTATGTAAGTTAAAGTCTAATTGTGATGGGGGGGGGGGGTTATGTTGGTATGCCACAAATAGAATTTTTGCCCATAAGTTTTATCTGGATAATATTATCTTCCTATGTCCTAAGTGTGATAAGATCAGATCTACCACATTCTAGAATACAGTTGCAAAGTATGCCACAAGGGGGCATAAGTTTCAGACCGTTATTTAGTTCTATAGGAAAGTTTAACATTCTTATGAACTTGAATTAAGTTGTGATGGAGCGGAATCTGTTTCTTGGAAGTGGTTTGCCATTGCCTCCTTCCTAGGGCTAAGAGAGAGTGGCTGGCCCAAAGTCACCCAGCTGGATGTGCCTAAGGCAGGACTAGAAGTCATGGACTCCCAGTTTCTAATCTGGTGTCTTAACCATTGCACCAAACTGGCTCTCATTCCTGTTCTTAGGCTGATCTAAAATTCAGAGACAGGGACTCTATCAAAGAGAACATATGCACTGGAAACCACACCACCTGCCACCATTTCTCCAATATATACTGCCTCTCTGAACATTTGCAAAGATCATTTTGCTAGTCATACATACGCACATAGATATATGCATTCAGTTTCCTCAGAATGCCAGATACATGGGACAGCCTTAGTTCTCAGTGGCTCATGCTGCGTGTGTATAATTCAGTTTAACACAGAGACATGGCAAAATTTTTAAAATGTATAAGTGAATGTCTGTTACTCAATCTTATGAGATTATTTCCTGACCGGACTCATTGTGAAAAAATCCCTACTTTCAGTTCCTACATTTTCTGAAGTAAGGTTGTTGACATCCAGAAAGGGCTGTGGCAGTCCTAGGAAAGCTCTCCTGTAGTCAAGTGTGTTTATGCTGGTCTTTGACCATAATAAAGATTTGGTTTGATTTGATAGTCAAGTGTGTTTTTTTGGGAGCCAGGCAAAAATCTTTTTATTTAGCCAGGACATCTTACAGTCACATCACCATTTTGCTATTTATCTAAATATATTTCTAAACTTTCATTCTCCAAATGAGTTCCAAAATGGCAAATAAAAGATATATAATTTTTTATGTAAAATGTAGAAGAGGTATCTTCATATAGTGAACTGAGAGACAGTACAGCTGCAAATATATTAAACAGAGATAAAATGTCACTTTAAAATGGTTGAGCTAAGATGTCCAAACACATTAGACCTCTTTGAGAAGAGAGGAAGGACTTTTTTGACAGGTTCATGGCCAGTAACATCCTGCTGAAGATACTCTGGTGAGGGCTTCCATGGAAACTATTAGTGCATGGGCAGGCTACCTCATGTACCGCAGCGTGGCTTACCTCAATTTTTAAAAAGGCTATAATTTCATAAGACCTTACGGAAATTTCATTGTATCTCTTTCTTCTTACATAACATTTCATGGAATTTTGGCCATTTTAATTTTTTAAAAATCTTTTAAAAATTATAGATAACCGTTTTAATTTATTTGGCATTCCTGATGTAAAATTCCTTGCTGACCTCTCCCCCTTCGACTGAATATATTGATACTATTTATAGTAGTTTTTCTGAGCTATTCCAAGAGTTTTTATGAACGCGCGTAGGCAATAAGGTTTGTGACATGATGATACCACTCAGCCAATCTGAAAGTAAGGGTCCTGTTTCCTGGATCAATCATGGGAGTGATCCCAACCAGTCAGTGATGATATTGTGAATAAGATGTCATTGTGATGCTAAATAGCCAGTCAGATTTGGCTGCATGACAGTAACACTGAAGGCAAATGAAATCAATTGAGAGAGAAAGCAGTATAAATGCATAAATGAACTGCTCCCTAAGTCATTGACAAAATGGTATGGGTATGTGTGTTTCAGTAGTATAGAAAATAGTCTTGAAATGACATTACTAATTTCAGTTCAGCTTTTTTTTTAAGGAACTTTTTCTTGGATGTAGTTAAAGATGAGAAAAATATACCTTTCTGTTGAAATATAAACCTTGTAGTTAAGTTATAAGAAAACTCATGCAGTTTGATTTGCAAATGCTGTTACCTGATGACATATCATTTAATTGCAGCTGGCTCCCAGTCACAGTTAAATTCTTCTGACCACTCCAGTAATTTATGGAATAATTTGTGCTATGGTGCTTGACGAAAGACCATAGCAGTTTCTTTCTGAAACAGATCTGAACTGAGGGCAAGAAATTTATTGTAATAAATCTTATTTTTCAAGGTACATTTCCCCCCCAAAATTACTGATTTTCCTAATGGTATGGAGAAATCTATACATACACCACCCTTATCAACTTCTGTTATATTTATTTCAAATGTCTACATTATTTATGGATTGTTTTCTTCCTCTCCAACACACTTCAAAAAAAAAAAAGAATGAAGCAAACGTTTGTCTCTCTTACTCCATTATTGCAATTAAAATTTTTACATCCTTAGTGCCAAAGGACAAAAGTGGTTCATTTGCCCTAGGGGAACAGAACAGTGATAAGATGATTTTTCATCAAGGATCATTGGGTCGTAATTAAGTTATATTCATTGCTATTACTTTTTGAAGGCTGATTGGTAAATGACAGGCTTCATGCATTTAGTACGGACAGTGTTCACTGGGGTTTTTTTCTCTCTCTGTCAGAAAATCCTGTTGAACCTGATAATGTAAATGTGGCATTTTATTCTGAACAAAAGAGTAGGGAAATGAGCTATCTTGTCTAATCATTCAGTTGTTTAACACTGACTTCCAGTTTAGACTCAATTGGCTGGAAAGCACTTGACATGTGAAGTTAGTGCTGTTCGGAATTCATGTTTGAGTAAATTTTAAAGTAAGTGACAGCTAAATTGTACCTAGGGAAATTACAAAGCCTTCAACACAGTTAATTTTTTGGGGAGGATTAGTTGTAATTGCAACATGAGTCTCCTTGAAGATTCCTCCTTAAAGCTGATGAACAAGGGGGAGGGGGACATTTAGCTCTTCTAAGAGCCCTGTTCTCTTAACAGAATATTTTTTTAAGCTGATTGTACCTTCCTGAATTGATTTCCTTCCATACTAACTTATGCTTCAGATTCACAGAGGGATTTGTTTTTTGTCATTCTCTTTTTCCCTTAATGTCTCTTTTCCCCCTCTTTTCCCTTCCTTTCTTGCTAGTGATTTCTAGTTTGAGAGCATTCCAATTAGTAAAACCCTTAGGTAAATTGCCACTTCACTAATAAGCTATGCAGAACATTGAAACACTTCATTCCAATTAAAATCAATATTTAGAGTCTTATTTTACTTTTTTATCAAGCAGACTCCTTGGTTTGTACAAGTTTTTATATACCAACTAAAAAGCTGAAGTTGGAAGAATGACAAATCTTTCAGCATTAACACTGATTATAAATTAAAGCCAGAAGAGGTAAAAAAGAAAGGAATCAAGCCTATAGTTGTAATTCACAAATAACAAATGATTTCTAATTTGCACAGATAATTTCTAATGTTGCCATTTTTGAAAATGTTTGCAATTAGTGAAATGAACTATTTTCATAATTACGTTAGTTCCTGTTAAGATGAATTGCAAAAGAAGCTAATGTGCTTAATCACAAATTAAGTCAGTGTTCAGTTAGATGTATGAATGAGAAATTAATTCCTAATCAAATAGAACATCTAGACTGCATATTTACCTAGGCAGAAGCCCTATAGCATATTGTAGTATAGAGCTGTTAGGACAGTGATGACACTGTACTGCTTGGACTGAAATGTAGCTGGAATTCTGGCAGATATGCAAGTACTGTAAGAATGAAACAGCTTTATTTTAAAAAAAGTAGCACTGCATCTCTGAATAGCAAAAAGTTTCAGCTTTTGTATAAACAATATTAAGAACAATTGCAGGACTATGCTCTTAGAATAAAAAGTGCATGTAATTTGATCTATATTAAGTTTTCACCATTGGAAAATACAATTATCTGGTTATGTGGCACTGGTGAAGAGCCATGCTGGATCAGATCAAACACTCGTTTAAGCTGGCTTTCTCTTTTCAGAAAGGCCAGCCATAAGTAGTCACACAAGTAGAACAACAAAAGTTCAGTAGCATCCTCCCAGTTAAGTTCCCCAGCAGTTAGTATAAAGAGTCTTACTGTATCCCCTAAGGTAATTACTGTTGTCACAGCTAGTAATTGTTCAACGGTGGACATCATTATAGTTGGTGTAGCTATTTCTAAAGGTTATGTGCTAAAAAGTGCTTTTTATCTATCTAGAGTCTCTCATTTATTTTTATAAATGACTCCAGTTTTTATATTTGGAGAAAATTGATCCTCTTTCCCCAAATCAAAGTATGATTTTATTTAGTTGATGGAATAATTTTAGCCTTTTAATATTTTTGCATACCTTTTCTTGTACTTTTCTCAGTTCTATATATTTCTAAAGTGAGATAACCAGAAATGGTATATACCGTATTTTTCCTACAATAAGATGCCCCCATATACAAGACGACCCCCATTTTTCCAACCCCAAATTAAGAAATCAATATTTTAAAGATAGTGCAGAACACATTTTTATTTAGTAATTAGTTAACATTGACCTGATACACTCGGTGGGAGGAGGTCCAAACCGTCTCTCTGCAGCTCTATTCCATGCTCTTTTGCATAACTGATTCCATTCAAGCACGAGTGAAACTAGCTTCTCTCTGCAAAAGCCTTCCTCTAATTGGTTTGTTCAACATCAGCTGACGCCAGTTACATAAGGCTCGTGATTGGAGGAAGTCTGTTTGGGAGACAAGCTATTTCACTCGTGATTGGAGGAAGCCCCAGAGCAAAGTATAGGCAGTTTTGCCACCGCGCGGTTTTCTCCTTGCTGACTTCCTTAAATAAGACGCCCTTCAATTTTTAGGGTAAGGATTTTAGAAAAAAGTATCGTCTTATAGTCGGAAAAATACGGTAGTTTTTGGAATGTTGGTACATAGTTTTTGAAGTGTACTCGTGTCACAGATTTTTAGAAAGACACTATAGTATTTGTCATTTTATTTTTTATTCCTTCCCTAATCATCCTCATTTATTTTGGATTTCTGTGTTGATATAAAATTTGATTTTTTTTTCCTTAATGGGTACCACTTTATACTCATCAGCATTAACAGTTTTAATGGTGCTCTTCCCCTCAAATGGTGAGAAGCTGTTGGAGCATTTTACTGTTTCTTTTTTGTTTTAATTATCAAATTATAAAGAATTTGGTGGTGGGCCACATTGATTCTCCCCTAACTCCAGAGTTTTACGTTGTATTTCAGTTTAGTATTTTGAATAACAAAGATTAGGTAAACTAGCTTATTTCTCATTTGTTAAATTGTTTGGGACTGCTCAGCTTTTCTTTTAAAAGATAATTACAAGCATTTTGCTATATATCTGTGTGCTTCCAGGTTAATAGAATCTGATTATATGCTCCTGAAGCAGCACACTAAAAGTAACTTTTAGATCAGAGATATTAAAAGTAGAAAGCTGTATTTTTTTGAAAAGCTGAAAGGCATAGTCCAGTGGGAAATTTTCCTCTAAGAACAGATTTTTTCCCCCATTCACATTTCACTGTGGTTTGTACTGGGAAATTTCTTAAACTCTGTTGTACTAATTTTTGTATAATAGCTGCATTTCCAAAAATCTGTTGTGGTAGATTTGTACTCAGCAATAAAATACCCTCTCTGTATGACTAATCATTATTATTGAGCATGACTTTGCCTGCCCTGTCAAGATTTTTAGAGAGGCTCTACTAAAAGTGTAGGCCAGAAGACAGGCCACGTCAGTGGTCACTCCATCACTTTGTAATGCACTGCCCCCAGAGGTGCCCCTGGCAGTCTCACTACTGGATTCAAGAAGATGTTAAAAATCTTTCTGTAATAAGCATTTGCTATCTAGCACAGCACTTTGGCAACCGTCTTCTTGTTGCTACTGTTGCTGCTGTGGCCATAGTTTAACTGTGTTTTAATTTTGTTTACCTTCTTTACAAGGTATTTTGATTTTGATACCACCAATTTTTTTTTATTATACACCACCCAAATCATAAGATTGGGCAGCATGGTAGTTATTGTAATGAAACAAATAAATTTTAAACAAATTCTACTTTTGTGGGGGGGTTGCATTTATGCATGTATATATGTAAAACCACACAATGATTCAGTGCACTTAAATAGTTTGCTATATGGGTCTGTGTAATTGCATTTTAAATCAGTAAGCATTGTGTATGCTTTTATATGGACATTTTTATTGCAGTTATTAATATCAGCAGTAGTATTTTCTGTATCTAGCGTAAATCCAATTTTATTTTTCTTCAATAAATTTCATAGGAGTTATGCTCTTGCCATGGGGTTCTGGATTGACTGATCAGTTTAGTATCAGGAAAATTCATCTTGATTATACAAACTGCTGGGATGGGAAACTCAGGTGACCATCCACATAAGCACTTTATGTAATTTGTGAAAAAGCTCAGTAGGATTCTTTTTCTCTCAATTCCAGTAGTGCCAGATTATCCACATACTTTCCCAACTCTCTATTTATTATTTCTGTCTTACTTTCTAAAATTTCCACTTTTTAATTAATTTGTTTTATTTCTCCAGCCAGTTGTCCTACCGTTTCTTCAATTTTTTAAATTTCTTTCATTTCCTCTTTCGTCTTTACAAATATTTCTTCCATTCTCCCTTCAAATGCAGCCAGATCACTTTTGACAGCTTCAGATACTTTTCTCCCCATCTCTTCAAACATTTTTTGCAATATCTGTGGAGTAATCCCCATTTTTGTTGGTTGCTCCACTGACCCTCTCCTGCCTTCACCAAGTTTTGCTGCCTTTCTAGTAGTTGCCATTCTTGTTCGTAATCCAAAAGCAAATATGAATCAGTTACAGAAGTGAAAATAAAAAGCAGGCTTCTCCCCCCCCCCCCCCCCCGCTTTGTAAAATCCACCAATTGTCTTTTCCCTTTGAGGTTAAACAGTCAACATTCCCATGAAGGTATGATCTGTTCATCTAAATGTTTCCAAGTAATATCAAAAGCACTTTTGTTAAACTGTTAATCCTTTGAATTCAAACTGTCCCTTTTGTCTGTTTATTACTTGACATAACTATGGAATTTAAATGCCTAATGTGGAACATAAATGGAGCCAATGCTCCTCAAAAAAGAAGAAAACTTTCATTTGAAAAAAATTGAAACAAGATGTAATCTGTCTACAAAAAACACATATTAGAAAAAAGGATAAAAAATACTTGATTTATAAAAAGGTAGGCAAAGTTTATTTCAATGGGAATTAAAAAGAGAAATGGAGTTGTTTTGTATATAAACCCCCAGTTACAACCAGAATTAATACTGACTGATGACTATGATAGGTATGTGGGGGTGGAAGTTAATTTACATGGGGCTAAGACTTTGATATTAGGAATGCATACCTCAAATGAAGATAAAGCAACACTTTATAAAGGACTTATGGACTTACCATATGAAAATTGGTGCCTAATGGGAGACTGGAACAGAGTGATCTGCCCACAACAAGATAGAACCTCTGAGAAAGATATTAAAACAACACAAGGTAAACTGCCTAAAGTCTTTTTTGATATGATGGACAATTTAGAGCTTGTAGATGTATGGAGATATAAAAATTGTGACTCAAAAGAATATACTTACTTTTCTGAAAGACATAGGTCTTTTTCAAGAATTGATACGTTTTGGATTTCTAAGAACTTGGCTACTGGTGTTCATAAAGTAAAGATATTGCCAAAGACTTTTTCAGAACATAATCCAGTGACTCTATTATTTAAAAGGAAAATTAGTTCCTTTAGATGGAGGTTGAATGAAACATTGTTAAAAAAGAAATAATAATAGAAGATTGTAAAAAACAATTAAAATATTTTTTTGAGAATAATCTTGCTAGGGGTATAGATATAAAGATGGTTTGGGATGCAAGTAAGGCCTACATGAGAGGACTTTTTATACAACATAATAGCAAAATCAAAAAGAAGAGACTAGAGAAACATGAGCAATTATGGATGAGATAAACATAAAAGAAAAATTAAATCTCCAGAAAAGAAAACTATTTCACAACAAATTAAACTTTTACAGTGGCAGCTATCTATGTTAACAATAAGAGAGATGGAAGTAAAAATGAATTATGGAAAATAAAATTTGAATTTGCAAACAAGCTATGGAAATGGTTGGCATACAAATTAAGGAAAGAAAAAGAGAAAAAAAATGTTAAAATTACAAGTTGGAAACACTATAATAACAGACAACATAAATATGCAAAATATTTCATCAATATTATTCTAAACTATGTAAAGGAGAAGAAATTCCCCTGGCAAAAGTTGATGAATACTTAAAGAAACAAAATTTACCAACAATTACAGAAAAACAGGAACAAATAATGAATGGGCCTGTGAAAATAAGGGAAGTTTGTGAAGCCATAAAAAAGGCTAAAATAGGGAAAGTGCCTGGACCAGATGGCTTACCAGCCTCTTATTATAAACACTTTGAGGATGAATTACTACTACCTTTGCAAAATATATATATATATATGATGAACTCTGTTTTACAGAGTGGAAAGATACCAGACAGCTGGATAGAGGCTAATATAGCATTAATACCTAAAGTAGGCCAAGATTTGACTTTACCAAAAAAATTACCTCCCAATATCATTATTGAATAATGACTATAAGTTATTACGATGGTTTTAGCCAAGAGGATCAAAAAAATTTTATAGGACTTTATTCATGAAGATCAATGTGGGGTTTTACCCAAAAGTTGAGAGAGAATATTAGAAATGTATTGGACATTTTGGAATACTTAGAATAACATAATGAAAAACAAGCTGCATTGATCTTTCTAGATGCAGAAAAGGCCTTTGACAGTTTGAACTGGACTTCATTGTTTAAAATTTTGGAAGATAAGGACTTTGGTGAGAATTTTATTAAATAGGTAAAATCGATGTATACTTCACAAAAGGCACAGATAATTGTAAATGGAGAATTAACAAAACCTTGTGAGATACAGAAAGGGACAAGACAAGGATGTCCCTTGTCACCATTGTTACTCAGCTCTGAAAATATTGAATAGAGACATAAGACAAGATGAAAGAATTGCTGGAGTGAGGATTAGAAGAGAAACATAAATTACAGGTGTTTGCCAATATTTGGTGATAATTCTGAAAAATCCTTTGGAAGGAATAGAAATATTAATGGAAAAATTAAAGGATTTTGGTGCATTAGCTGGATTTAAAATTAATAATGAGAAAATGAAGATGTTAACAAAAACATGAGGATGGAAGAGCAAAAGCAATTGATGAAAAACACTGGTTTTAAGATTGAGAAGAAAGTGAAATTCTATGACTAATATGAATTGTATGTTATTTCACAACAATTATGTTAAGACGGAATAAAATTAAGGAGGATATGCTAAGATGGGATAAATTATAATTGTCATTGTTGGGGAGCAGTTATGTGATAAAAATGAATTTATTGCCTAGAATGATGATTTTGTTTCAAACAATACCTATTTTGACAACTAATGTACCATTTAAGCAATGGCAGAAAAATATATCTAGGTTTGTATGACAAGGGTTAAATATAACATCCTCCAAGATGTAAAGGAATGAGGAGGATTGGGACTGCCTGATTTGAAATTGTATTTTGCAGCCTGCTGCGTGGTTTGGATGGAGAAGTAGGGGCTGCTGAGAAATAAGAGAATCTTAGAACTAGAATAGCACGACCTGAGGTTTGGATGGCATAGCTTTCTATGGTGCAATAAAGTTAAGGTTAATGTAGCTTTTAAAAATCACTATATTAGAAGTGCCATATTGAGAATATGGAATAGATATAAACCCAGATTTTGCCTGAAAATGCCTTAATGGGTTTCAGCACAAGAAGGATTTTATAGACAAGAAACAGCAGGCAAAGAGAGATGGTTAACATATAGAGAGAGCTTTACACGAGTATGGTGAATATTAGATGAAATCAAGAAATCAGCTGACTGCAAAGGGATTTAGTTTTCAGTGGTTTTCATCTGCACAGTTAAGAGAAAGATTTAAGGTAGATAAGAGAACATTTGGAATTGAACAGCACAAGTCGGAATCTGAAATTGACCTGTGTACAAATCATGAACATGTAATTGCTAAAATGTATAAACTTTTGTTGAAATTTCAAACTGAAGAACAAGTGAAAGAGTATGATAAATGGGCTAAGAACTTTGGATATAATGTACTGATGGAGCAATGGGAAAATATGTGGCTGAGAGGACTGAAATTTACATTATGCTATAATTTAAAAGACTTTTATAAAATGAAGTACCAGGAGAATTATCTAGAATATGTAACGGTACTTTAAAGTTATGTTGGAAATATGAAAAACATGTAGGGTCATTTTATCATGCCTGGTGGACTTGCAAAAAAAGCCAGAAAATTTTGGGTTCAAATACAAGCAATGATCAACAAAGAATTTCAAAGATTAATATTCAGTTGAAACCAGAACTTTTCTTGTTGGGACTAATGGATAGACAATTAGAAAAGAGCTATGGAAGATTGTTTTATATATGATAACTGCTGCAAGATTATTATATGCACAAAGATGGAAAGACTCTGAAATACCCACAACAGAGGAATGGCTGGTGAAGATGACAGAATTAGCAGAGATGGCAAAATTTACTTGTATGATTGGAGAAAGAACAATAACTACATTATTAGTGACTGGAAACCCATTATGGACTTTTTGCTCCAAAAAGAAAAAAATGATCTTATCATTTATGGGTTTGATGATTAGAAAGGATAGACAATGGAAAGAAGGAAATTATGTTGTAACCTTAGAGGGGGTAAAATATAAATGTAACTGCTATTAAGAACATTGGAAGAACATTCTTCCTCTTCTCTGTTTCTTTACACTTTTTTCTTTCAAAATTTGTATTTTTCATTCTTTTAAACATTTCTTTAATAAAAATTATATCTAAAAAAGAAAACTTAGTAGGGTAGTTGACTTGGCAAGTCTGTTTTTGAAAGGTGTTCTTTAAAAGGCAGTTGCATAACTTTAGAGTACTACTTTGGTTGAGGCTGGTTTCTCTATGGTTCCATTTAATTTTTGCAGTGGTTCATTAAAAATCTTAGCTTGGACTCAGAGTGACTCAGTGAACATACCTCTTTGTGAATTACTAGATTGCTGCTTTTTTTTGGGGGGGGGGGAATTCAGGCTGTGGTGGGTAAGAACTCATAGCATGCATGGTACTTTAATTCCAGAGTTTTCTGCTATATATGTAATTAATTCTTTAAATGTGATTAGAGAACTCTCATTTGGCAATCTTGAAACTGAATGTTAGATGTCATTCTAATGGTCTTCAGATGTTAAGTCAAGATGACAGTTTAGAAATGTAACCTTTATAGGTGCATATATTTGCTTTAATCCTTAGATATTACTTTTAACCCTTTTACCTTTCATTCATTTCTTATTTTACAAACACAGGCTAGGTATCTTCAGAATTATATATTTGGAACCTGTGTACACTATTAATGTGTTTGGTTGGCATTCTAATTATTCATTCATTTATTGATAGCTTTGACTTAAACAATCAGTTTAATACTGTGGGAAAGCAGCTGAGATGATACTGTTGCTCTTCCCAGAGTCACTGTCAGAAGCTGAACATAAACAGAAAGAACTTGAATGTATAAATTTGCACCCTAGAGAGAACTGTTGGGAGGAGTTTCCAAGCTGTTCCTATGTGTGTTAACTGAACTTTTATCCACAGCAGAAGAAAACACTGATTATATTAAGCTTATATACATCTGTGGTAGCTACCTAGTATTTCTTTTGTATGACAATAATCTAGTTTGCATCATCCTCTTGCAGTTTTGAAATTAACCTGTAATTTAGTCTTCACCCCAAATGACAATAATTCAAATGACTCTGTGGGGTGCCAGAAGATGTTCTGTAAACAGGGCTCAGTAAAAGGGGATAAGGTAGAGATCCAACAAGCTAGGCTATTTACAATTTCATATGGACTGGAGTAAAATCACTATGTCTTCTACATTTGTAATTAGTTTTGCATTAATGTTTACAAAATTTAAGCAACTTTTTAAAAACAATAAAGGGGAATGTTGAAATGAATAATTTTTAAAGAAAAAATAGTGCTTATGAAATTGTGTAACATAGTCTTGTTTCATAATAAAATATGACATGCTGAATTTTCAATCTCTCAAAACATTCTGTAGTTTTCTAATACAACAAATATCAGTAATTAACTGCTAGAATTGCTTTTGAAGATGCCTCTAACATTTCTATTAATTTTCACTAAATTTTGAATTAATCTACTTAAATACACCATCATCATCATTGTAAATTAGACCAGTGGTGTTTCTGTTACGTTATGAGCATTATCAGGATTCACAGATAATAAGGAAAAATATGCTTAGTTCCTATGTGTCAGCTTATTACACTATGCTGCTTAGTTAAGATCCAAGTTCATAGTTAGCATCCGAGTATTGATATTTCTGTATGGCAGAACTACCAGATTATGATTTTGTAGTACATTAATTGGTTAAAATGCTTAAGTTGTCTTTTAAATTTATAATCAGTAAATGAATGAAATTAGGTTTTAATAACGATAGTAGATGAATGACCAGAATTGTAAAATAGGTGCATTACAGGAGATAGTACTAGAAAAGAAAATTGTGTAGTGTGTGAACATTTTGAAAAGAACTATTATTGTATGAATTACTCTATGATATTCAAATTACTGTTTTAAGATTTTTTGTTTTTTTCCCTTCCTGCTAAAATCTTTTGGTGGATTTTCTTTTAAGGGATGACTTACCAACCGCTGTGGAAGTTTTATTTGACTGCTATAGGAAATATGGTGCTCTTCCTAGACTTCATGATATCTTGTGCGGATTAATAGAGAAGGGAGACACTGAAACAGTGAAGAAAGGTTAGTCGCTTCTATCAACCGTTTCTGCTTTCTTCTGTTGTTTCAGAATGCAGCTTTTTTACCAAATATAGTGTTGGGAATGTTTGTTATTACAGGTTCAAATAATATTCTATAATAATAGGAAACATTTTACTGTATTTTTGAACAAGTTATCCTAGGTCTCCTAATATCTCTATATATTACATAGCCTTTGTCATAAAAATAATTGATATAGATGATTTCTAATTGATTTGTGACCATTTAGTCATTGCTTAATTTTGTGCTTTTCTAGCTGTGATTGTACTTTGTTTTATCAATGTAAGAGACCTGTAAATGGCATTTGAATAAAAAACTGCAAGTGTCCATATAACTTACCCTATCTCTTGAGTGTTCCTTGACGTGACTATTTACTTCACCACCTGCTTTTTTCTGTTGTTAATGGTTAGCCTAATGAGTCTTTTAATAATTCTTACAGTTGTTGACTTTCTCACTGAAGAAAGAAGACAAATGGGAATGATGTTTGATCTCTTCTTTGCCTTTGTGGCAACTGGCAAATATAAAGAAGCCAAGAAGATCATTGAGGTGGGAGTATATCTAGAGTACCCTAATTATACAGCTATTTAGAGTGTTAATTGGAATATATTTAAACTTTTTAACCATTAATTAGTTTTGTTGTAATTAACATTAAATAGAGCTCAAATCTAATCAGGTAAGGGTGGTGGGAAGCCAGGGGAGTCCTTGGGCAGCTTTTTAAAATATGTATAATTATGGTTAGAAATAAAATAATCTCCTGTATATTCAAATTGTTTCTTTACTTTGTTAAATCACCTATTAAATATCCACATAATATTTGCATATAAATATTACATTGTGAAACAAATTAAACCAGCATTCCTAGGTGTAAAATTGCTAATCCTCTTTCCTAACAAATTCTTTGTTCTTTAAAGCACTGGAATTTAATTTGCTGTAGACTATACTTAGATTTATTTGTAATGCTTGTCTAATCAGCCAAACAGCAGTGTCTGCTGTAGTTTGGTCTTTCATTTAGCACTTTTTTTCCTCCCTCTATAGTAAGCAGCTTATAGAGAGTGGTAGGTGACAAACTTGGTCTATGTAGGATTAGTATATTTTATCGAGTCTTGGTTGAAATTTTGCTTATTGAAATGGGCAGTCAAAAGGGCAGTCACAGAGCTTGTGCTTACTTGCTACTAAATCAATTGCAGTTCCCCTTGTCCCCAACTCAATATTAGTTTACTAGTTGCACATCAGTGAGAGGAAAGGTGAGACGTTAATCTTTGGAAAATGTGAAATTTAGCTTTTCAATTGCAAACAGGAAAAAAAAACACCTCTAAGGAATATTTTTAATTATAATGTGGTTTGTTAATAATTGCCCAAAAAGAACACATGACTTTATCTAAATTCATGTTAATTTTACTCAAAGCTACACTATCTGATTGACAAGTTTAGTTTTGAATTGTCAAAAAAATTACAAATTAAAGGATTGATGAAAGTTTAAGCTACCTTTTAAGATAGGTAAGAGGATTATTTCCCCTCCTCCCAATTTATGATAGGGAGAAAGAGGAAGATTATTTTTCCTGGCTTTACAAATTTCCCAAAACTTTTCTTTTCTAATCTTGATGGTTGTACATTATCTTAATTAACAGTTGCTAAGAAGCAACAGTGAAGGCAGACAGTTGCCCTCATATCCTACTTTATTGGTAAGCTTCCTGGATGAATCTGGCTGACCACTGGGTCATGCTGAGTACTGGAACAGATAGACCTGTTGCTTCTTAGAGAATACTGTTTCCTCTTGCTGTTTCATAAATGCTTGTTTGTATCATTACCACTTGGGTGCCCTATTCTTCATATGTCTAAATCTGATATGTCTGTGTTGTGGTCTGTATAAGAAGTATCTACCGTTATTGTGTTTGTGCTTTTTTTTCTTCCTTTCCTTTTGACAGTCACTATAGTGTACAATTTGTCAGCTTTCTTTCATCTCATTTAATTTTTTTCTTTCACTTAGGAATTAGCAACTAGAGTCTCAACAGATCTCAACTGTGCAAAAACATTTATTTTCCCTAAATTCCTTCTTATTGGTTTATCAGAAGAAAAAGTAAACATTTGGCATTCTTACCTTTCCTTTTATGTTCCTTGAATTAAGATTTCTTAGTCCTTGCCTAGTCTTGACAGACTGTTGTAAGAGGTTTTTAATATAGACTGTGATGTTTTATTCATTTTTCTTTTAATTTTATTCAGTGTTCTATGCATAATTCATTTATTATACACACAAACACACACATAAACATACACATATACATACACGTACATACAGTATCTTCTAAGAAGGTTTCCAACATATATATACAAAGCATAGGTTATTTATGCTAAGTAGAATACATACATACATTATTGTGAAACATCCAGAGTCACTTTTTGTGAGATGGGCGGTATCTAAATTTGAAATATAAATAAATACAGGTAGTCCTCATTTAATGACCACTTGTTCAGCGATTGTTAGAAGTTATGATGGCATTGAACAAAGAGACTTACGATCGGTCCTCATAGTCATGGTCATTGCAGCATCCCTGCAGTCATGTGATCGCATTTGAGCGCTTGGCAGCCAGCTTGCAATTATGACAGTCACAGCACCCTGCGGTCACATGATCACCATCTGCAACCTACACTGCCGGCTTCCAACAAGCAAAGTCAATGGGAAAGCTGGTAGGAAGTTGCAAATGGTAATTACATGATGTCACACCTAACAAACGAGTGAGATTCGCTTAATGATGGCAACCAAAATTGCTGCAACTGCTGTTGTAAATTGGCACAGTCATATGACATTGCACTTTACAGCCACACTGCTTAGCAATGGAGTTGCTAGTCCCAATTACTGTCATTAAGTGAGGACTATCTGTATTTTAAGCAAGCACTCTTTGTTTGAAAAAAGTTCTACACTGGAATTATTTAAGAATTAAATTAAAATCTGCCAGTCAACATCTTGGCTGGATGAGAGAAAGAAGTATGTGAATTTGTTGCTTTCTCACTTGCAGACCAGCTGCTTATGATAGTTCACTATGGCCTGTGGTTTTTATTCTTCTCTACCCTTTCCTCTAAATATCACAGTTATTTTTGTTTTAACTATTACTTGTATAACAGAAACTCTGGCTAATTCCAGATTTTTGGAGCAAAATTTCACTGCATCATCTCTCATTTTGACCACCAACATCACACCCCACAAATGTTATGTATGTATTGATCTGCTTAAGTGGAAGAGTTGTTCTACTCTTTCACAAATCTTGTCTTTGTATTAGTAGAACTGCTTTTGAATTATTTACCCTAGATATAGCAGATATCTGGCAAAATGATTTGTTGAATAGGTTAGTATCCCTCATTTCCACTCAAATATGTATGCAAGATAGCCAAGAACTGCAATATATCTTTACACACATATACACATACATACACACAGATAAAAACACACAACAGTTTCCATTGTTACATAAATGATTTAAGGAAGTGATGTCTTTGCTGTTTCTTAGGTTGTCTGGCAGTTGCGTTTCAGAATAATGTTGATTTTTAAAAAAAAAGTTATAGAAGTGTTGACTTGAGATTTTGTGTTTCTACAGATTAGAGCTAGATATTATGGAAGTGTTTTAAATGGGTGACATACTGTAGGAAGCCATGCCAGTCTGTGAATCTGCATGGAAGTACAAAGGGTGTCCAGACACCCAAACAAAAAAATTGTTCTAGGAAGTTGATAAACGGAAGAGGAAGAAGAGATATTAGCTTAGTTTGTAATAAAAGATTTCCCTGTAGGAGAGAGAAGGAGAAAATCCTTGTTGAAAAAGGTGAATGGTTAGTAAACCTAAGATGGATCTAGACAGCATGCGCTGTTGAAGATTTATTGATTTAGTATCCCAAAATGGATTTAATAGTTTTGATCTACATCAGAAGTAATAATTTAAGTGGAGCTTGAAGCCTCCTGAAGTAGAACAGGGCACAATCCAGAGAAGTGTGCTGAAGAAGGGTGGGCATCAGCATGAGAATCTACCCAGCACAAAGACTGGGGAATTGGAAGAGTGAGACTGGAAAGACCAAGTTTTAGAGCCAGAGATTGAGCCAGGCCAGCCTAATAGAGAATGCCAGAGTCAGCTATTTACTTATCTCTAAGCAGAGAGCTAGACATGTAGAGTCTTGAGTACATACATGTTAAACTGACAATATTGAGGGCACTCATATGCCATTAGAGAACATTTAAATTGCATAATGTTCAGTAGAGGAAAAAAGTTCCCTCTGCAATGCATTTTAAATCTCAAACCTTGGCTTCATTCCTTCCCTTCTGGTTATCAGTAAAAAGTAAGCCAAGATTGGTTTATCCAGCAATAAATAATCTTGCTAAGGAATATTATTGAAAGTGAAAGTAGAAACTGTGTAACTTAATAAAAGGGAGAAAAAAAATCATAAGTGTTTTATACTTTCTTCGAACTCCCCAAAACTCGTAACAGAACAGTCTGAAAAGTCTGATTCAATAAATATTTTCATATGCTCTTGCAAATAATTCCATGTGTTCTGATGAAATATGTACTGCTGCTTGTCTTGTTCTCCACCAAATGTGGATCTATGGGCTTAACAGCACAGCGCTTTCAGCTATTCTGAACATTCACAATGATAGCAATTCACTCTACAGCTGCAGGTTTGGCAGACTGGCTGGTGCAAATATGGAAGTCCCCTGAGCTTATATGAATAGCAATACTAAATAATTATTTTAGGAGTATTTGGTATGACTTTCCCTCCTTTATGCGTCAGAGAAATTTGTTAGTTATCTACAATTCTTTTTCATTTGATACTTGTCTTTGCAAGTACAGACATTGGGACTATATTATAGTTTAAATTATCAGAACTTTGTTTAGATGATTATGTGATTATTCCAAAAGTTCACAACCTATAATGTCCTTTCTCAATTTGACTCTGTCCAGATGTGTTAAACTACAGCTCTCATAATCTTCTATTCAGGAAATATGTGGTGGTTAGGGATAATGGGAGTTAGTCTAAAAGTGTACCAAGCTAAAGAAGGCTGATTTAAAAGAATATAGTGACTATTCCTGGTTCAGATTACTGTAATTCCCTTGTCCTGACAGTGGCAAATTTCATAAGAAGTTTATTTGGGCTTAATTTAATGGGCTGTGCGAACCTAGCTATTATGGTTTGTAAACCATGGCTTGTGCCTTAGAGTGGTGTATAAACCTAGCCATTGAGGCTTTCTCAACAATTTATTGTTAAAACAAATCTAGTGGATATGAGATTATCAATTTATATGTGTAACTTGTATGTGCAAGCAGCAAATAACAGTTCATGAATGTGAATAATTGAAAAGCACACTCCAATGTATTAAGAGATGTGGTTTTAAGAGGAGTTGTTCTTTCAGTGTTTTGACAGTTGTTGTGCCATCTTTCCTATTAATGTTCTAGCACTAACTTTGGATCCTTCTTTTGGGCAACAATATCCATTCAGTACAAGGCTATTGGTAGCTCTTAAGTATTCATTTGATACATTTGGTCAAGTGATTTAAGAGCTATTTGAAGATAAAGCAGCTGATGACTGTCAGACCTGAGATGGTAACTACTTTAGGTTTACAGAGAGAGAGAGAAATTGTGAAATTGTAGCCACGCATATATATTATAATGCCAAGCAGTTTTGGAGAAACCAATCTCTTTTGGTTTTGGATATTTTTAATATGATAAAAAAAACATGAAAATATTTCTGGGTTGTCAGATTGAATGGTTATAGCATCTTTTCATCCAGATTACCTTTTGTATTAATCTGTATACAATCTAAAATTCAGTTTAGTGGTAGAGTTAAAACAATTATTAGCAAGCTGTTATGAATTCTATGAGTTATTCTCTCTTTTTTTATTATTATTTATTGCTTTTAAAGCTGTAAGCTGCCCAGCCTCTAAATGGTATAAGCAAACAAGTAAATGTTACTTTATTTGTAAAATAAAGAAGCTCGAAAGAAATTTAGTTTCTAAGATTATTGATGTGATTAATGGATAGAAGTATGCAGAGTGCAATGGTTGTATATGGCTAGCTTTTAGCACGGTAATTGACTTCATGTGTGTAAGAGATGGAGAACTAGAAATATGTATTTCAGTATATCTGCATACATATTAAACCATGAAGAGAATTAAAATAAGATTTAGTAAAGCTTTGTTCCGTGTCAGGGATTGGTAATAGTTTATTAATAAATTTGAATGAAGGAGTAGGGAAATATTTCTGCATTTTGACTCTTGCAAGGCTCAACCTCAGCAGAGCATGAATTATTTGGTTCATACAGCTGGGGGGCTAAAATAACAAAGAGTTTTATGGCGCTTTAAAAAGTCATGAATCTATTTACATAGTCTAGTCAGAGCCCACTTTATCAGATGCATAGAGTGTTACCACTCTCTCCCCAAAATAACCAAACTTTCAGATCTTTTTACCCTCCCCCCCCCAAACAGTTTTAAGAATCAAATACAGGTAGTTCCAGGTTAAGAACACCTGGGTTGCAGATGACCCATAGTTAAAAACAGAGCCTGTTGTAGCAAAATTCGAGTTAAATACACAAAGGTTCGAGTTCATTACACAATACTACTTATACAGTGTTATATAATAGTACTGTTTCAGCCAACATGCAAATTCAACTTAAGGACAGACTCATTCTTAAACTGGGGACTACCTGTATATCAAGTAGATTGCCAACACATTTTTATCACAGGATGGTCAGAAGGTGCTTTTAACACTATTAACACAATAGTGGAGGAGTAAATGTGACATAATAGAGCAAAATATACTTTTGACCCATTAGAAATTAAACATTTCTGAGAATTACAATGAATGATTAAAAAGCAAAATTATACATAAAAGGAAAAGCTATAAAGTTAGCTTTATAATTTCTATTGGAGTGATTTACAAATTTAAAAACACAATTTATTAAAATGCAATACAGGTAGTCCTCAACTTACAACTGTTCGAAGTTATGACAGTGCTGAAAAAATGACTTTACGACCGGTCCTCACACTTATGACCATTGCAATATCCCCTCAATCCACATGATCAGAATTCAGGTGCTTGGCAATTGGCATGTATTTACAATGGTTGCAGCATCCTAGAACACATGGCCATTTGCGATCTTCCCTGGGGGCTTCCAACAAGCAAAGTCAATGGGAGAAGCTGGATTCACTTAACAGCTGTGTGATTCACTTAATGACTGTGGTGATTTGCTTAACAGCCATGGCAAAAAAAGCCATAACATTGGGCATGACTCACTTAATGACTGCATTGCTTAGCAACAGAAGTTCCGGTCCCAATTGTGGTCGTAAGTTGAGGACTACCTGTACATAGTAGATAATTTATTATAGATAACTCAGTGTCATAATTGAAATGTCATTGTTGAAATCGCAGTAAGAAGGTTAGAGATAAACTGCAAATACAGACTACTGTGGAAGTCCAAGAGATTTAGTTAATCTGACCTAGATGTTATTTTAATAATTGACAACATGGTATATGTGAAAACACTTCTCCATTTCAAAATGAAATGCAAGAACATCCATTGTATAATTCAGTGGTCCTTGCAGTGATTGGTGCAGCAATAATTTCTTAAGAGGAAAGGATTTGCTACATATACTTTTTCAGCTTTTAAAGCTGTTTAGATAATTGGCAGTTGGAGCATAAGTAATATTGAAAGTTGGAGGTGAATGCTGAATCTGATTTTTGCCATATCACAAAGGGGATTATCTGCAATTTCAGGTGAAATATTTCTTCTGTTTAATGTCAATGAGCATAGTGTGTAAAATGTTAATTTCATAGTTCTCAATGGGTTATTTTCTCTTGTATGTTCTCATGAAATAGAACTAGAAACAGGAATGAAATAAAAGTAATAATTGAACAAGCTCTTTTTGTTGTTGTTGTACCTGATTGCCAGTATAAAGTGCACTATAAAATAATACACAAAGGTTTCTTGTTGGTCATAAAATTCTGATGGTCATGTTTTATTCTCTTTTGCATTTGTATGTGAGATTAACTGCTGCAGGTTTTTCAAAATCTTACTGTGTCAGTGTTATTACGGCATTGTTTTTCTATAGGTTTTGTTGCTCAGTTTCTCACACTATTAAAGTTTACTTCCAGTATTTCAATATTTTGCCCACTGGATTTTAAATAGCACACACCAATGATATTACTCACTAGAATTGGAATTCAACAGTAACATGGATGAATTTACAGAGCATTCTGAAGAGGTTGGCTGCAGAATATTCCTCCTGCTTACTGGGAAGTACCCAGTAATAACATAGGCTATTAACTAATGAGGTAGCAAAGGAATTGTTTTTGAAAAATACTATATTTCTGCTTTAGTACGAATAGAATGGTTACTAAATCCTATACGCCTTTCCTTTGTGAGTGATTGTTGTGAAATGAGTGTCAAGAAGGCAATTCTGCAGAAAGGAAAATAAATTTGGAGTTGTGTTGGAGAATTCTTGCTACCTAACTTGCATTATCAAAATAAAATAAAAATACACTCCCCATGCCCAACCCTCCTCCTCATATCCAAGGAATCAGGGAGGCATCTGCCTGAGCCACTTCCGAATATTATCTTGTATCCAAAGGCTTAAAAAATGTTTCAGTCCTCTTTGTCTAGGTAACAGTTCTTGCATATTTCGATCAAGATTGTCTTCTTTACTCTTTACAGGGTGGGTGGTGAGCCCCCTGCAGGATTTTATATGTTCAAATGTTTTCTCCTCTGGATGTGCATTGTTCTTTCCTTTATTTTATTGTTCTTACTGTTTTTAAAGTTGTATGTTACCCAGAGTTTTTACGGAGTTGGGCTGCCTTCTAAATTTGACAAATAATTTAAAAAACCCAGATATTTTACTATAGTGTTGTGTATAAATAAGCAACTTCAAATTGAGTTATATGTGTTCTAACAAATTATCTTGTGTTAAATGAAGCTTATCAATAAATAAGTATATACAAAATTGAAGCCTTTAACAGCAGTTAAGGTAGTCAATCAGTGGACCAATTCAAGACATAGACAATAGATACAACAAATCTGTTTATTCTTCAGGACAGAATATTTCAAGGAATAAGCACCTCAAAGTATAGTATTTATTTGTATATCCTATGTTGAAAAGTCAGTTTGGAGCACAGTTATATTATTGATACCACTGAACTTTATTTTTAAAAATTAAATTTTGTTTTTGCTATTTTAGGATAAATATGAATCTTTGATTATAATGTCCAATGGGTGATCAATTGATATTCTCCTTTCAGGGAGCTGAGTTACAAATTCATGTTAATAATTTGTTTTGAAGAAGTTACCCTTAGAAAGCAAGTACTTACAGATTTTGGAAATCTTTTTTTACAGACACCTGGCTTAAGAGCAAAACCAGAAAGACTGGAATGGTTTGCAAACAGATGTATTGCAAATAATGAGGCATGTATACTATTAATTTTGGTTTATTTATATTATTGAATTAGTAGAAGAATTCTACATCACTATCAAGTCATTCATATTCAAGAACAAATAGATTATGGCTGATGTGGGTCTTCTGGGATGTGTGGCCGTGTTCTGGAGGTTTTGGTTCCTAACATTTCGCCAGCATCTGTGACCGGCATCTTCAGAGGGCAGGAGCATAGACAGGAGCGGTTCTCTCTGTGCCCAGGATGATTTCGCCAGATGCTGGCGAAACGTTAGGAACCAAAACTTCCAGAACATGGCCGCACAGCCCGGAAGACCCACATCAGCCATCATATTCCGGCCGTGAAAGCCTTCGACAATACAAATAGATTACTTTCTGCAGTGATCACTGAATACTGTCTAATCTGGCTTCCAGATGGCAGTATTGTAATTGCTCTGTGATTAGTTATTCTTGATTTCCTATCCTTTAGATTATTTTCAAGGCTCTATTATTTTTCTTATCAGTAGTGAGCACTATTCCCCTATTCCTCTTACCCTTTACATGAATTGTGACTATTACTGGCCAAAAAATAGCTATTACAGAATAATGCAATTGGAGAGGGCAGTTTAGACCATCACACCCAATTTCCTGCTGGGTGCAAGAATCCCATAGAAGGCCGTCTAGGCTCTTCTTGAACACATCCAGAGAAATGGAGTTCCCCTGTGGAATTGCTGTTACTGTTAGAAGGCTTATTCTGACGGCATCTCCCTTCCTGTAACTTAAACCAAGTTTTTTTTGTGTTTGGTATTTCTTGTATTTGAAAACTGCTATATTCCACTCTGCCTCATCTTTTTTCAATTTCAAACATGCCCAGCTCCTCCAGCCCTTTATTTATAGGACTTAAATTTCTCATTCCCTAATCATCCATGTTGCCGTTCTCTGAAGCTGTTCCAGTTTCTCTGCATCTTACTTAAAGGGTGGTGCCTGGAACTGGATGTAGTCCTAGAAATTATGAGCAAGGCAAGAATAAAGTGGAATGTTTATTTTTCATAATTTTTATAATATGCCTCTAATAGATACAGAGTAAAATTTAATCTGTCTTTTTTGCAGCCACATCACATTGTTGGTTGATACTCAACTTGTGATCAACTAATGTTCCAATAAAATTTTCACAAGTTACCATTACCAAGCCATCCATTCTGTCCATTTAATTTTTCTTAAATTATGAATTTTGCCCTTTTCTGTCATTATGTTACTTTCAAGCCCAGTTTCTAACTTGTCAAGATCTTTTTAAAATTTATGTTTCCTGCAGTATTTGCTATCCCACTTGATTTTGCATCTGCAGATTTGATTAACATTCTGTCAATAAAAATATTGAAGAGTAGAAGACCCAGGACAGTTCCTTGCGGCACCCCACCAAAACCTTGCTTCCGTTATCTTGATGTGTGTTCTTTGAGTATAATTTTCAAGCCAGCTATATGTCTCTGAATTGTCATGCAATCCAACCCACGCTTACTTAGTTTATAAATCAGGGTGTCACAGAGTACTTGTCAAATGCTTGCTGAAATCAAGACACGTTATGCCTACATCATTCCCACAATCTGTTAAGGAATATAGTTGATTTAAACATTACATAAGTTTAGTCTGGCAAGATTTATTATTGACAAATCCATACTGATTTTTACTAATGATTGTATTGCTTTCAAGATGTTTAGAGATCAATTTCTTTACAGTATGTTCGGCTCTTGACTTTCCCAGGTAATCAGTGTCAGACTGATTGATCCTGGATGTTTAAACTCATTAGAAGTTATATTCTCTGACTGTGTTTTTGTCAGTCTCAAGGATCAACCTCCTCTTTCATCCTGCCCTTCACAATTTCTTTGTGAAACACATACTTTTTGTTAGAGAGGACTGAGCAGAAGAAAGAGCTGAATAGCTCTGCCTTTTCTTTGTTACCTGTCACCATTTTGCCATCTTCATTGCACAGCTAATATACTGGCTCTTTTCTTTTTCTTTTGAAAGCATCTGAAGAAGACTTTTTGTTATACCTAGCATCGTTTGCTAGCCTCAGCACATTCTGAGCTTTTGCTTTCCTGACAGTAGCTTCACAGTTCCAGATGATCTTTCTTGGTGACTTAGGCCTCTGTCCTTTTCCATGCCTGCTGCTGCCTGAAATAACTACATCTAAATAAAGCTTCATGCAATTACTCCTCCATATACATGGATATCTGGCTTGGGACAGGACAAACTGGATGGATGAAGAGAAACACCACCTGAATTCTCTGTGTCTTGAACTTCCTTCAAAATGTAATGTCCTTTTTTTTTTTTTTTTGGTCTGCTCTCAGTCATTACTGACCCTGCAGTGACCGCCCCCTGGCGGTTTTCAAGGCAATTGTATCTTTTTGTTTTTCAGAAGTAGTCTTTGCCAGAGCCTCCTTCCTAGAGCATAGCCCAGCTGGCAAGCACAGGAGGCGGGATTTCCGTTGCTTCGCGCCCGTTTTTCAGGCGAGCGCGGTTTCGCGCTTTACCGGCCACTGGTCCCGTCTCTCTGTGCAAGGCGCTGCCAGCATTTTTCCTCCCACCGGAGTGAGAGTACCCATTTATCTACTCACGTAAGTTTTCGATCTGTTGGGTTGACAGAAGCTGCAGGTGGAGAAACAAGAGCTCACCTTGTTTAACACGAGAGGCTGGACTCGAACCGCTGAAGTTTTCAGCCGTTTCTGGCTGGCAACTTTCACAGGAAGGCATTATTATCAGCGAACATGATAAGACACTGCAGTTTTTCTGTCACATTCCTGATCCTTGCTTTTAGCAGACAGCACACTTCATGAGCCAGTGAGTCCTGTCAGCATATTTATTTCAGTTCCTCGCAGTAGTGAGTCACCAACTACCATGACTTTCCTCTTTGTCTTCTTACAGGGCACAGTTGCATCCACTGTGCCCTTTATGGATCTGCCATCGTGTCCCTCTGTGCATTGTTTCTTTTTCTTTTGAACACTCAGAGCCTAATTCACCTGTGAGAGTCTGAAAACTGAATTTCAATAGTGCTGAATATCTTCTGGGTCTCTTGCTACTAGTTGTTACTCTCATCCACCGCACTTGTTCTTCTAACAGACTTGTCTCGTTGATAGAGAATTACTTCCACAGTTGGCTTTTGTTGTAAGAGCTTCTTTTCTGTGAACTGAAAAAATTGAGAAAAAAAATTCTCAAATATTCATCAGGTTATTTTCAGGCAGGAAGACAAACATGCCACAAGCATTACAAGTCACAGTTGTAGATTTGTTGTGTTCATTTTAATTTTTGTTTCTTATGAACCACTAATAGTAAAACTTGCATTCTTGTTCCCCTGTCAGGTTCTCAAGTTAGCCAAGTACAAATTCTTGCCTTAGAGGGAAAATCTGTTGGGACTATCACTTAAACTCCCCTGGCAAACTCCTGTTACCTCATTTGGAGAACCTTGAATCTGGAATTGGCTGGAATAAACCTAGAATAAATCATCTTGCAATCTCTGCTTATTTGGCAGGAACCAATCACTGTCATTCCTGTTGGGTAGTCAGAAGCTCTTGCTATTAGCCTATCAGGAGATGGTCCCTCCCTCACAGCTCAATGGACAATTCCTCAGAACATACAGCTGCTCTGGTCACTCTCCTCTCTTTCCATTTTTGCAAAGTCTTGTTAGTTCATTCAGTCAGTGAGCTATTGCTACCTCTGTTGCAAATCACCAGCCGAAGAGGAGCAACTATCTCCCTTTATCCCTTTGGAGAGTTTACATGTTTAGGCTTTTTTGAGGAATGGGAAGCAAGTTGCTTCTCCTTTCTTCCTTCAAGTTCTTTGTCCCTGGGTGATTCTCTCTATTTGTGATAGTGATAGCCATGAGTGATACCTCTTGCATCTTCCATAAAAGCCCATTGAAGTGCTTCCTTCTTTTCTTATAATCTCTGATACCCCACAATGTATAGAAGTGAGAAAAAATGGCAGGCACTGCATGCTATGTGAACTAAAGTAGGTTTAAGAACTCAAACATTGTACTATCTCTCTTTTTAAAAAGTGCTATCAACCATTTCTCCCACAAGGCAAATAAGTGCCCCAGATAAACCTACATATATATTTAGAGATTGGAGAGGTTACTGGTATATTAAACCAAAAGGCAAATGAAAGTGGATTCATGCTGAAAGAGAGAATCCTTTGAGGGGCAAATATATGAATACTATTAATGCAAAAATAAGAAAAATGCTGTATTAGATATAGTTATGTAATAAGAAAATGTCCAGAAGCTATGTAAACTTTTTGAAATATCTGTGTATAATGTTTTGAATATTTTTATAGTTTTTCGTTTGTATGTATTCTTATATGAATTCATAGACTATGAAAATTATTACTAAAACATTGGTCCATATTTAGAGAACATGTAATTCATTCAGTTATATCATCCTATTCACATCTTTGTCAACATGGTTTAGAACAGACAGGGAAGTTACATAATTGCCCATAGATACAAATATAATATATGTTTAATAATGTAAACAGAAAAATATATAGATGTTATATATGTTCTATTTTTATTTTAAAGGTTGACAGCTTGGAAACCATGGTAGCACTGACTCAAAACCTATTTGATTGTGATAGGGATAAGATGTATTATTCTCTCTTATTATTATGCCGTAAGTAAAATGAAGTGTTTCATTTTATTCCTTGAAGTGTTTGATAAGCTAGGCTTACCTATGACCAGAATAATTTATTGTCTAAGCATCCCCCAAAGCTAATGCAACTGTATAGTAGCATGAAAAAAATAGATATGTATCCTTACAATCAATCAACTAAAAAATAAAATGTAGAAAACACCTAGTTTAGGGGCATAGAACTTCTATACAAAAGACCAGACTAAATATTACTCTTATTCAGTATTGCCTGTTCTGATACGTTGCAGATCTCAGGGAGTATTTTCTACCAGTTCTTAACTGGAAACTTGAGGCCTTCAGCACAGAAAACATAGAAGTTACGCCTCTTCCCCTTATTGATCAAATAAAAAGAGGCTTCTATATCAGAAGTTTAGCTTCAACACAAGGGTGACAAAAACAGGGACGGAGGTGGACAACATTAAAATACTTCTGGATATCTTCCCTCCTTACACATTGTTCTAAGAAAGATTCAGAACGCTTAAGAAAGCTATGATCTGTACCATTTTCCTTTCTTCCAGTTACTACTATCTAAATTGGCTGATGACAACCATGGCTATGGATTCTATTCTTTAGCCACAAGCATAAAGGCCTGCATTTATGCTTGTTTACATTTGTAATCTTCATTTTCCTCCAACTGAGAGCCTTCATTGGGCCTTCAGTTTTGTCCTTCTCGTCCTCCTCCCACTTGCAGGTGCAGTTGGCTATCTGGTTTAACGATCTCAGCAAAACACTACCTTTCCATCTTTCTGACCAATACTCACACATTCTATTTAAAAAAAACACACAACAACAAAAATTAGATGGCATTTGTGCATTTAGTTCAGCAACTTGCCCATGGGTAAAATGTTGTTCAGTGTGCTTGGGCTGTATTCCAATTTACCAGTTGGTTTCTTTCTTTCAGTTCTAAAGTATTAACTTGAATAGGGAAACATTCTACAGTTGGCTTACTTCGGTTGAATGATAATTGAAGGTTTTTGTAAACCACCTATTTTCTTCTGCATAGGTGGTATTTATCTCTTGAGGAGTTCTTTAAAGAAAGTTGCCATTTCCCATCATTCTGTAGTACTAAACCATGTCTCAGAAATTCAAGAATTGTCTGGGTAATTTCTCCCTTTACTTTGAACTGTCTTGTTTTGCTGTCTGCAAAAGAATTTGAAGAAAATGTTCCTCTTTGCTTTGTACATAATTGCTTTCAATAGAAGATAGCCAAATACACTTGCGTTCTCCCAAGGAATAACTCAAAGCCTTTCATAATCTTACCATTACGTGGGCAACTTGTTAAGCTTTAGAGGAAAATGCTGTAAAATTGAGAGCCTCATAGCATAGGGTGACTGCACATTTAACTCAGGGAGACTTAAATTTGTCAGGCATGGTAAATAGCTGAACTGTATTTGTCTTACCTTCTATTCTTAGCAAAATTATTATTTTGAAAAAAACTCATCAGTTCATATGTATTTGTTCTACTGTCAAACAACTTTACAGCTGGTCATAAGCTTTTAAGGATACGTATGTTACTGTTTGAAGTTGGAACAATATAGCCCCACTTGGAATATTCTGTTAGAACTAGGGGTATGCGTGAAGGAGAAAATGTGTTTTGGTTAGAACACAAGCAAATTATTTTGTTCAGAAGGTTAAACCTTTTCAGATAAGCTACAGTTTAGTGGAAACAAAGCCCGGAACATTTTGGCTGTTTTGGGGATTTGGACAAATCAAATTCTAGAAGATTTGACAGGGCATGTAAGGCAAGGCTAGGACACATCACCCCCATTCCCCCTCCTCACCTTAGCAGCTGTGGCATATCCAAACCCCGCTCCCACTTCCTTCTTTGCCTCCCCTCAGCTGCTGCTGCCACCTTGGGGTGGTGTATCCTATCTCCCCATCCTCCCCCAACCGCTTCTGCATGAAACAGCCAGCTTTCAGTCCTCGTCTGCAACAAAACAACTCCATTTCTTTCAGTGTCTGGACCAAAACATCTGAAACATATTCATGCATGGACACTCAAAACCAACTGTTCCATGCATGGGTAGATTTGTGCATTCCCAATCAGAACATTTCGAGTGGGCTGTGTTCTGGGTCACGGAATTGACTGGGATAGAGGTCATGTTGTGTGCTAATTGACTCCCAACTCACAGAAAAATTGGCCCAGGAAATATTTCTATTTTATTTTTTAAAAACTCATTTATACAATTTTCCATAGTAAACAGTGGAGTGGGAAGGGGTGGGAAAGGTTTAAACCTTTGGGTGTCTGCTGTTGTAGTGATCCAGATTGATACCTTTATGTGTCACTCAATGTCAGATGGAAAATCTTCCAGTAGACCTTAAATGAATGCTGAAAGCTGTTTCCTTCATTGCCCAGTCTCTCTTCTGTTCACATAGGTCAGTTATCCTTGTAAACTCCTCACAGAAAATCGAAGGAAACATTAAGAAATTCAAGTATCTTTAAAGTGCAAAGGACTTTCTGCTTTTTTTGCTGCAGAAGATTAACACAATTCTCTCCCCAGTGCTTGAGATAATAGGAGTTTTGTGCATCAGTAACTTGGTGTTAGAACTCTTTGCTGCCTCCTATAAAATAAGAAAAATTGGTGTCTTCCATCTACTAGCAGAGTATATCTATTTTCTTGGCTTGCAGAAATGTATATTCAGCATAGAAGAAGCCACAAAGCTTATTACATGCCTTACGTTAGCTTACTATTAGTTTTTCTCAGCAGAAAATATGCACAAAAGGTATCAGAATTTCAATATTGGCTCACAGAAACATGGCATTGGGCTTCAAAACATAATTTTTACTCAGTAAGAGGTTGTTCTCTCCTTCCCAACAGCAGTCTGCCTCCGTCATACTAACAATATGCCTGCTGAGGGAGAAATATAAGAAAATAGATTTTATGAAATATTGCTCCAGTCAGCAAAGGCATAACCAATTCCTCTATTCAAACTAAGAAAAACAGCTTTGTTTCTTGGAAGATAAAAGAATGCTCCTCACCACTTTATTAATGGTAATTAATTGTAGTCCTTCCTCATAGAAATGGAAGAAGGTAGACCCAGGAGCAGTCTCTTCTGCAAACCGTATTTAGTTATACACCACCAACAGCAATTTTGTTTCCTCTCATAGTTCTTTTGGATCCAACAAAGAGCTTAAATTAATTTAACAAAACAGCATCCCCCAGTGATGTAACCAGAACAGAAAATTAATGAAGTTTTACTTTCTACAACACGATATGACTTATTATTTTTATAGGTTATGGATTGTCAAATTTCCAGACTAAATATAGATACAGTTAATACAAGTTTTTGAAATAAAATCTTCCTTCTTTTTGGTAAACAGTGGTGTTCCCATGATGGTCTCATAAAATGGGAAGCAATTAGTAGAAGTAGTAGTAGTAGTAGTAGTTTTTGGGGAGTTTTTTGCTAAAATATTTGAAACAAAATCTTTGTCTTCTATAATCATCTGTTAAAATAGGTTTATTAACATCACATATGTGTAATTGTTTTCTTATTTTTTTCCCTTTAACTGTCTCCTTTTCAGAGAAAAATAATGATTTGAGAAAGGCTGAATCTGTTTGGACTAAAATGCAGGAAGAAAACATTGTTCCCCGTTCAAGAACTTTGCATTTGCTAGGACAAATTTTTAAAGCTAATAATCAGAAAATTCCATTTACTGTACCTGAGGTAAATTAGATTCAGTGTCTTTTTGATGAAGTAGCTACATTAGAATAATTCTTTTTAATTAGATAATGAGTGGGTATTATCTATTTATAAAAATAAAGACATCTATTTGTTTCTTTTAAAGAATTGGTATGAAAGGGATGTTGATTCTACACCGTTTGGCTTGTCATCGTTTCCTCAGCAAATAGATCATGTTAATGAAAAAATACATCAATTTTGCAGAACGGGTAAACATAAAGGTAAATCAGTTTTGACTTCTTAAACCCTTGTTGAAGTTATTACCTTTTTCTGTATAGCCACATGATATTAATGAATGCTCTGCATCATGGAACTGCAGTTGAAATCTTTAGTGCCAGAATATTTACATATATATGTTACATCAGTACTGAATCTACTGCACCAAATTGTTTATAAGACTTTGTTGCTGTTTTAATTGTAAAATATAGCAAGATAGTGGTCTCTGGGATAATACTACATTAAGATGGGGAAAATGCTCCCCCCGCCCCCGCAAAACAAGAGGACAGGAGGATAGAAATACTCCAGATCATGAGGCTATAGCCCTAGTTGTGAGAGCTTCTCTTGCTACATCTGTCTTTTCTGGGGCTTGTATTCTATGGATAAAACTATTAACTCATTGCCCCTGAGCATAAGGAATTTGGAGGGGAAATTTAACTGGCCATGATGGATATCTTCAGGGCAGACATTACCCAAGGTAGCCTAGAATTCTCAGCTAGATGAATGTTATCTACAATGGCCACCAGAGGGCAGTTATGGCTGAAGAACTGGTACCCAGATTCCATCAGCTTTGGTGCTCATATTGGGCCCATTCAAGGATGGAAAACTGTTTGGAGAAGCCCCAGAGACTTAAGAGAAAAAGAAAGCTTTATCCCTATCCAGCAAAGGTTCTGAAAGGAAGAGTAGTAGGACTTCAAGCTACTTTTCTCATTCCTTTAGTTCCTTCCATTCAGAACATGCTGGGGGGATAGAGACCTCCAAACAAGCTGCACCAGCTCCAGCCAAGAGTGAGCATTGTTTTTTCCCCACCTAGCAAAAGGGAGAACCCAAACAATGAGTTGCATGAATTTGAAAGACTGTCTCATGAAACTTGCTGGTCTCCAGGGCCAAATGACCACCTATGTAGATTCAGTATCATGGGCAAGATTCCACTCTAGCCCCCTCCAATGGATGTTCCTCGCTTTCCAGAGCCTAATAGCTCAGAGAACCTAGAGATGACTGGTGATCCTATTAGGGATGAGGAATTCCCTTACTACAGGTACAGTTCACAGATGCCAGCATTACAGATTTGAGGGCACATTGGTTAGCCCAAGTAGACACAAAGTCTGAGTGGAAGAACAACAAAATGCAGTATACATTGCCTAAAATGCCGCACAGGACAACTAGTTGAGCCATAAAGCATCACTGGCATTGTTATCCAGGTGGATGAAATCATGTATCAAACTAGTTTATGAAGTGGATGCCTCTCTGGGAGATATCTGTTGGGCTTTCACATAACCCTTGTGTTCTCCTGTATAAAATACTACTAACCTAACCCATCCACCTTGGCCAAAGAGTCATTCAGTAAGAAGGTGCTGCAGAAAGTAGTTCCTATAACATTAAGGTCCTGTAATAAAAGATCCAGCCCTCCCAAACTGCTTTAGTTTGTTCCACTATCAGATGTTTTGACTCTGTTGTAGGAAAGCAGGGAGTTGGGCTTATCATGAAAATTCATTTTCTGCAATGGAGGCAGGACATCCAGCTACCCCTCAGCTACCCCTCCAGTCAATATCAAGAGGGAGGGAAACATCTCAAGGCCCCACATATACCTGCAACCAATTTAACATAGTTTGATCACATATATTTATTCCTAATTTCTAAAGACTTCTAAAGTCCTGGAGACAAGCAAGTTTCATGAGACAGTCTTTCAAATTCAAATTGAGGGGGAGGGGTTGTATTGTCACTCTGGAACTGGGGAAGGATCTATCTCCACCAGTAGGAAGGAGAAGGAAGAGATAACCACTGCTATATGCTCTGTCTCTCTGTAGAAAATGGACTTTTACAATAAATTTAATATACGATTCTGGGGTGAAAAAAAAAATACCCCCTCCCCAGTCTAGAATTCATTGACGGATTAATTGCATTTTAGACCTCTGTAGGGAAGCTGGGTGTGCTTGGGGTGGAATTGGCATATAAGCCCCATTCCCTCTTACTCATGTCAGTATAATTGACTACGCTTTTGTTAATACTAGAATGCTTGAAGTAATTATTTTGTTGCTGATGAGATAGTGAGTGGAACACTTCAGGAAACATGCCAGCTAACCTGTGACAGATATTCCTGAACTTGTTGACTTCATTTTTTTTCTTCATTCTTGACTCCCAACGATCAAATAATACCATTTTCTTAAGTAAAGTTATCAAGCATTATCTTTTATCACCCTCCTTTAATGTATGTAGTGAGTGTATGTGTACGTATATGTGTGTATTTCCTTTCACTGAATGGAGTATCCTAGGATTAGCATATAACTCATAGCACTTTAGCTACAGTACTGTAATCTAGATACCAAAATCATTGTAAACATAACAAAGAACAAAAAATAATAAATCTTGACCTAAAGCTGTTTCAGATCATTACATACACTTGTTTCAACACAAAATATTAAGAACACATTCTTGATCACTGCTGAGTTTACCTAATTTCATAATTGCTACTTTTACCTTTAACAGTGCAGGTACGTAGGATTTGCATCTGTTTAGCCAGTATATTTAATATAATTTTTCAACTTCTGTCTTGCTTATTCTTCATTCAGTTTTCTGGATATATTTTCAAATGTAAGCAGAATTCCACTAAATATTCAAGGCAAATATAAGTACTTTTATGTGTAATATTGTATTCTAATTATTAAAATGACTTTCTAAGTAGAACTATTGAACAATGTTGTTTTTTTCCAGATATGTAACATTCATTTTTTAGAGTAGATTATTGTTTTGGCGGGACATTCACACCTGCCTAATCTTGCTCAGAAAAGTAAATGATTGAAAAATATAGCTCCCTTTTCCTCCTCCTCTTCCTCTTCTTGTAATGTCTTTTGACTGTCAGTTATTGTGAATGTGTGAAATAAAACCATTAATCAGTCAGATAAATGCTGTTGTAGTATATTTATAAATGGTATGCTTCTGTGTAAATCTTGTTGTAAGCAAATAATTTTATCTCAAAAGTAGAAATGCTACTAACATTTCCCAAAGACTTCTGTGATAAATATTAACTATTGTAACTTACAATCACAGAATTAGGGACTGTCTTAAAATTGCATGTAGTATATTCTTAAATAAGTAGCATTGCAATGATTTGACAGTGATCTTGAAAAGAGCTGTTATGTAACTGGCTAAGGCATAACTTGTTTCTCATTGGTGGCAGTAATCCCCCCCTTTTTTTTTGTTAGTATGAAGGCAAATTTAAGTTGCTAAAAGTTAAATAGAAAGGGGATTTTTATTAGACACTAAAAACAGCTCTTTAATGTAGCTTTGGGCTCAGAAATAGGAACAGAGAAACAGATTTGTTTCATATGCTGTTAAAAAGAAAGAGATGAACATTTTTCTGTGCCACTTCAATAAAAGCTGACACATTGTTTTTTAATTATTTTGCAGAGGCATACAGACTTTTTCTAATGGCAAAGGATGTTGTACTTAGTGTCAGTTGTTATAACAAACTTATCAAAGCATTACTCAGCCATGATTCTGTTACAGAAGCAATGGAAGTAAAAAAAATGTAAGTCTTTTTATGTATGCATCTACCTTTATCCAGGTATGGGTAATTTTGCATATACATTATTTCATACTTCGCCTGTTGCTTAAGGACAATGTAATGTACTGGACTTTCCACTATATATGGTGAATCAAAATAAGTCGATATTCTTAAGTCATCTGATAGTTAATAGTCCATCATGACCAGTCATGCACTTGGTACGCTTAACAACTTAACAAATGCACACATAATCAGACACTTCTTATGTGTGGGTAATCCTGGGGTCACAAGACCAGGGAACAAATATTACAAATGTCAGTTCTCCTGACAGAATTATATGAATAGGAAGAAATGTTATTTAACAGGCAGTTTTGCCTCGTGGATAAAATCCCCAGTGTGGAGTTGTATGGAGTACAGACCTGAATATGCAACTGTGCCCACACATTTCCTCAATTGTTTGAATCTCTTAAAAGAACTTCCTTGAAGTAAACTTACTAGTGTGTGGATTGGTTTTATATGGAGAGAGAAAGAGAGAGAGAGAGATATTACATGCAGAAAATTGTCTGTGTGGCCAGCATCTCCAACTGATCCACTGCATTGGTGGTAAGTATCAGCTGTGAATTCTGAGGCTGTTGGAAGACTGAATTATCTTTAATGTTGGTTTACATTATAACCAATCCAGAGAGAGAGAGATTTTGAATCAGAAGACTGTGTTGAAAGGGCAGCTTATTATAACAACAACAATAACAACAGTAATAGTAATAGAATTAAATAGCTACTAGAAAATAACCTGAGGAGATTTTCATATATACCAAAAGTAGAGATTTATCTTAAGTAAATAAAATACAGAAACATAAAATTACCAACAAAAGTTGACTTTTTCAAAAAAATAATCTGCTAGAAATCAAGATGAAATGTACAGAAAACAGTTAAAGCAAGATTTAAATTGTGAACTAATTAAAATTGTACTGAAATTATTTAAAATAAAATGATAGGGTTAAAGTGAAATTAAAAAAAAAATTAACTTCAGTATTTAACCCTAAAATCTTTCCTGTAATTGTCTATGTTTGGACATGATGCAGAACTAGGAATTAAATGGTTACTAGTAAATAACACAAGATTCATGTGAATTAGCTTCAGCTCTACAGTCCACTCCATTTGCCCTTTCCAGATGCATGGGAAAAATTTGGAAACTTTCTCTTCTGCTTTAGCTAATTCTGCTTTAGCATAATTAAGCATTATGTCTCAAATCCAACAACACTATGTTTAGTTTTTATTATGTTTTAAACTTGCAACTGAACTTAAAAAAAAACACCATGAGTTGTAAAAATAGCCTGTTTCAATAAAACAACATAAAAACTGTCCATCTTCTCTTCACAGTTAGTCTGGAGAAAGAGAGAATGAGAGGCAGTATAGAAGGTTTATATATCTAATGCTCAGCTAAATCATGCTTTACCGTTGCATCCAAAATGGATTGCCGTATAGATACTAATCCAGAAAATAAAGAATAGAGAAACACAGAAATTCTCTTAACCAAATGGCAGCCTTATGTAACAGGAGAGGCCCTGATACAAAGGAAACCACTCACCTTGCTGCAGTTTGCATTAATTTTGATTCATAAGATGTACATACATTATGTGTCAAAACAAAGGATTTTCAGGATTGCTCAGTAAGTTGCAAACAAATCACTAGGACTGCTGAATATTCAATAGATTATAGAGAAATAGCTTTCCAACACATTGGCAAAGGTTAACACTTTTGGGAAAAATCAAAGCAGTCCAGTAAATCAGGACACAATTCATTTTACACAGTCTATTATCTTGTGACCAGCAGACACAAAACACTAAAATGAAAAATCAGTGTGCTAATCCAAGTGAAATGCTATAAGATTTTATATAGGAGAACTCCAAGATATTTTGGAGAACTCTGCCTAGTTCACAGTAAGTAAGAAATAATAAGTCATTACTTTCTTTTTTCTAATTTTATGGGTAGATGTTTATTTTTAAAAATATCAATTTCTGATAGCTAAATTGGAAATATTGAATGTTAGTGCCTTTATAAAAAAAAATTATTTTCTTATTATTTTGGTCAGCCCAGAGATCTTGATGAAATTTAGCTGCATTCTGAAATAGAAATGTAATAATTTTGAAATAAGGGATTAGGTCTGTAATAGCGGCTAACATTTATTTAATTGCACTAAAGATTGGAAGATTGGGGAAAGTAAATCCTTTGTTATATGTTATTTACAGTTCTGTGCATGAGTTTTTTGACTTACAGGTTTTGACAGATGGGGCAAACAAAAAAGCAGAAATGAGCAGTGGGGGCTTAGGCAGGGATTAAGCAGATTGGTTTGGAAGAGTAAGGAAATCCTGAGGGCCCCAGAGGCTGAAAGTGACTGAGAGGAGGGTCATATTATGAACTTAGTGGAGGATTTTCTTGAGATTGAGGAGAATAATTTAGCAATGACTCTGTTTACTTTTAAATCCGCTCAGTTCATAAATTCGGAAAGGTGGGCTGTTCTGTTGTTTCTCACAAGATGATCCCTGTGGTTTATCCTGATTGTTGGTACAGCAAATGGCAGCCTTGTATTCACTCCTCTCAGGGGGCACTTTAAGAGTAAAGTCTATATTTAATTATGTGGGGACCATTTAAAGACATGGACATGAAAATAGAAAAAGGTTTTCTGATCAGTATGTTTAGAGTATATCTCTTTTTTGAAAGGCTTTAATCAATATTAGTAAAGCTAATTTCTTCCTGCAGTTTCAAGTAAGTGAAGTTCATTTTTGTTTTGTTTTTGCCTTTTGAAATACAGAATTGATGAATGATGAAATTTAGTTTTAGGACAGCAAAGTAATAAAGTTTTTTTTTTTTTAATCCTGCCTATGTCTAGATGACAGAAATTTGAAAATTAAATCAACCAAATTATACGGAGATGGTTCATAATATCTCTTTAATTTGTATTTAAAATATACTGTGCTGAAAATAAATGTTTCATTTTTTTTATTGCAGGAAGAATGGTTTTACATTTTATAATTATGGTGACTGTTTTAAAAAGAAGAACAAAGTATCCCGCTTAGGATACAGCAGAACAATAGTGGGCATGCAGTTATTTTCGTCATGTAATATGTCAGCATTTAAGAATCTGAACCGATTGTTTAAAAAAATCTTGTACTTTGTTTCTTTTGTTGCTCATTTCCAACTTTGTCATCTGTCAGAATGCACAAAAAAATTATCCTTCTATAACCATTGACAGGATAACACAAAAGCTGTCTCCTGGTCGATATTTTGCAGCAATATTTTTAACATACGAACAGTAGTTTTTATAATTTCACCTTGGTGCTCAACCATTTATTATCGTATCAGAAGCATGTCAGTAATTCCTTTCTAAATGTCTGCTTCTTTTAGCGCTGAGAACCACATCAAGGGCTTCGTGCTGAACGATGCTGCCAGCAGCCTCCTCATCTTAACGCAAGTTAGGCGGGATTATTTGAAAGGTATGTCACAATGCTTGACCTTTACGTCACATTAATGCCTCTGCAGATTTTTCTTGTAACGCCCTTCGAATACTTGGATAAAGGAGTCCATTTAGCAAATTACCTGCTTATCAAGCGCCTTTTGTGGTAGCTGAGAGACGTAAATTACTGTACATGCATTTATAATACAGCTTGAATATGAATGTACTTGTCATTTGACCACTTAGTCCAGTTTCCGTTCCATTTAACACAAGATGGGTTTTCTTAAGATGAATCACAGCTCTTCAGACATGCAAAATTTGTGCTCCAGAACGAGAGAAAGTACAGGCTTTCAAATGCGTTAAAATTCACAGCACAATTCATTTTGCTTTGGAAATTAACATACCTTAGAGCATCTGAAACAATTCCCAGCAGTTTCTTCCTGCACAATGTGTTGGTAGCACAAGATATCAAGTGAGTTAAATTGAGTGTTAAATGTGCGTGGCTGTGCACTAAATGTTTATAATACTGATTTTTAAAAAACTTAATCTAATACTTTTAATAGTTCTCAGTGCCAGCAGTAATAAAACATACATTGTCCTTTTGTTTTGTGCTCTTTGTAAACTTGCTTTGCATGGTAACAGCAGTGTTGGCTGAACAATGTAAATGCTTGTGAATGCAGCGGTGGACAATTTTACTGTTAGACTATATTCATCTCTTTGAGCCTAGTTTGGCTTCATCTTGGACATTCTACCTCCAATATCTACTGATTTTCTCATAGCAAGACCAGTGAGGTCTAGGATCACAAAACTGAACCTTGCACAAATTACAATTTTACACCACAGTTGTTATGGATTACTGCTGAAAGTATCTTTTTTGTTTTTCATCAAATACTTAAATGCATCTTTTCCATATTTTATTTCATTTTTAATCCTAGTTTAGCAAATGGCCTTCTTCAAGGTAGGAAGACTTTTGCTAAATCATTTAGTCTCATGAATTCTCTTGTCAAAGAATACATCTTAGTTTAAATATGTCAGGGTTGGACAATCTGTGGCCAATAACATAATAATATACCGTTATTGGTTTAATTAAAGAGTCCTCTGTAAGCTGTATGAGTTTAGATCTCTGGTAAGAATTATCTGTCCCTTAGCAGTCCACAGTGTGGGAGGATGTAAAGGTGTCTGAAACAAAACAGAAAGTTTACCAGGAGGAGAAAAAAATGTGGGAAGAACTGTGGATGGCCTGTCCATATTTTGCTTTGGCCCTACTTATACTCAGCTTAAGCTCCATGTGGTTCCCAAGTGATTATCCCAAGGGGATCCCTTCAACAGAAATAATTGCCCATCAGTCAGCTGCCATGACCCTATAGTGCCAGACATGATACCTGAATCTCAAAGTAGTTGAGAAGTCACTGGGAGAACAGCTTCTCCTCTCTACCCTTCCTTGGAGACTAGTACTTAAGCAAAATTTCTATAGCATGGCAGCTCATCTGATTGTTCTCCCATAATTTGTTTGTTTGTTCGTTTTTTGGCTTCCTCTTGGGCAACAGCTAAATAATGTAGTAAAAGATTGGAGGGGCCTCCTGCTTAAAGCTGTTGGACTAAGCGTTGAACTTCTTTGCTTTTATCTGACCTGCCGCTCCTCTGATTTCTACATATGTCTCTGCTTCCCTTTGGCTTTTCCCTTTCTTCAGGTATAGCCACCATATCCTGACTTGCCCTCAACAGTGGCCAGTGAAACACTTGCAAGTCTTGAGATCATCTTCTCAGTACTGATTGCATTAATCTCCCTCCCTCTGTGCTGTTCTTTATGTAGCCAATTTTTTATTCTTTTAGAACAGAGCAGGGAAGCTAGGGCAAAAACTGAATCTAATTGAAATTGGATTGAAATTCTTCATTTTAAGAATACTTAATATGTTGTGCAGATATGACCTACCTGGACCAAGGATGCTCTAGTGAAGTTAATTCATGCCTTGATCATTCCCAGCTGGACTACTACAGCGTGTTCTATGTGGGGCTCCCTTTGAAGATGACCCAGAAACTACAGTTGGCACAAAATATAGGGGCTAGATGTTTGATGGATTAGTCCTGTCAGGCAAGAAGACACTGATTGTGCAGTCACTGCACTGGCTCCACTGTTGGCTTCTGGGCCCAATTCAAAGTGCTGGTTATTATCTCTGAAGCTCTTTACAGCGCAGTATTAGGATATATCAGGCAACACTTAGCTAAAATCAAATCTGACTGACCAGTCCATTCCCCTAAAGAGCGCCTGTTGCAGGTCCCCACCTCCAGAGGATTCACTGGCATGGGTCAAGCAACAGCCCTCTCAGAGGTGGCCTCTATTTTATGGAACACTCCCCCCTGGGGGTACAGATGGCCTCTAATTTACAGACCTTTCAAAACCTAGCCAGAGTAATGCTGTTCCAGCAGGTGTTTGGCCTTAGAGTAGTTTAATACAGTAGTGTGTGAAATATGTTAGATTTGTACTGATTGTTTGTACTGTTTGCATAGGATTTTAATATATGGTTTGTGTCTTGACTTTATTATACCCCTACCCATAGTCCATCTGGATTTCAGCAAGTATAAATATTGATAAATAAATACTGATGTCTATCACAGTAAAAATTATAATGCAGTGTGAGCTTGTTGCCTGCAATGTTTTCACAAGGTTTTAAGTTCTGTACTCCTGTTTTAGAAGGGGAAACCTGATTTTAAAATGTGCAGTACTCAAGCAAAACTTGTATATATACTTTGTCACAGTCTGATTGCAGTGTCTGAATAGACACCATGAAGCAGTTATTACACAGTTCAAGCTTGACACTTGATGTGATAAAGTTAAGTTCAACCAAAGGCATGTGGGCCTTAGGAGTATTCTGTAGAATTAGGTAAAAAATGCCTCTTTTGGATTTTGTTTTCATTTATTAAGAAAATATGTTAAAGTAAGCAAGCTACTTTTGAATTCATTGCATTGCTTGGTAAGAGTTAGTAAGGATAATTTACTGTTAGACAAGGCAAGGTAATCTCTGCTCTTTTACTTTCTTTTGCCTGCACAGCAACTTGAGATTAAAAAGATACTGCAACAGACTGTCTTTTTCAGAATGTTCTCAAGATTGCAGCCTAAATTTCCTGCAGCCTTTTTCTTCCTCTCAGACCAACACAGGCTTCCTGCCTCAGCTTTTGCTGGCAGTATGTCTTATTTTCCATCATTTTCAATCCCTGAGGAATTCTCTTGTGTTGAGCAGAAAAACTCACATGGTACAACATCTTCAGGAGTTATCTTCTGGATCTCACCCAACAACTCACTCTTCAGCAGTCTTCTCCAGATTTGCCCTCAAACTGACAATGATTTCAGCAGTATAACAGTATAACAATTCAGGATAGTAAGGCAGCATTGTTCTTACTGAAACCAACCATACATTTTCAGTCTTAAATTGTACCACTCATTACATTTCCTCCATCAAAGTTCTGCTTCCCAGAGTCTTCTCTGGTGTTCTTAGGAATCCGTCTCTGATGCCACCTCAACAACTGCTCTTTCTCCTACAGGAACATATTCCTATGGGAAACTAAGCTCTGTCTTTTATTTTCAGGTTCTACCTATCCACAGAATGCTTGTTTGAATGTATATATGGATACATGAACAGCCTGCATTTAGCCATGGCTGAATGCAGGCTGTCACAATATGTTTGCTGCCTATTCTTGATACTTGAAAAAAATGCTAATGATAACATAGCATATATTGTTATGTTACTTGCACATAGGAATCATATTTTGAATGTGAACTGAGAACTGAGGGTTTTACCTGTGATTAAAGTATTAGGATCTGGCCATCCTATTAATTGCCCCTTGTGTTCTGATGGTTTTTGTAAATGTATGAAGAGCAGCATAATAACAAATGAGGCATGAGAAATAAATGCCATAATCCATAGCTGGTTTTAGTTTTTTAATCACCCTGGAAGCATATAAAAATGAGAAATGATGAAGAGCTATCTTCTAGAATTGGTTAGAATATATTGATATTCATATGAAAGTGATGTATTTTTTTTACTGGTTTTCTTGGGTGGTGAATTATGGGATATATATGTATTTGTTGCACATGTTGAGTGCACCAGAATTTTTAAAATGAAAATTAACAACTGTCATGGCTAAAAAAGTTGGAATTATAATCTTGATCAATTATACATACATACAAATCAGATGTTTGTAAATTTGGTCTAAATTATAGTGATCAATTTTCAGTAAGGAAGTAGTCACATTTGTACAGTAAACCTTTTTTAGTTTTAGTAAAACTTTCCAGAAAAAAAGTTGTTTCTGGACCTCCATTTAGTGGACTTCAGATGCAACAAACTTTTTTAAAAAAAGATTTCATCTCCAGATATTGTATCTGAAGCAGTCTGAACAATTTTTATATCATTTCTGTAATTATATAATTTATGTCTTTACAGAAATGACATAAGCTAGCATAAAAATATCAATTATGTAATGATATATTTCATCAATTTGATTTAATAGACATTGATTTAAATGGGAACTGCTCCTCCCCACCCCCATCCCCAATGGCCCATTAAATCAAGGTTTTACTGGAATAATATTAGTCTTCAGATTCTGGCAGCATATAAATATGTGAAATAATAAAATAAATAAATATTGCTCTCTAATTATTAATTACGATGAAAATATGTATGTGCATGTATCTATTCTAATGCTATCTTTTCATTCTTAGTAATCCATAATTTTTTTTATACATGTGCCAGTTAGTTCCTTTTAGCAATGTTAGTGGTATGTGGGGGAAGGGACACCGGAAACTTAATTTTCATTTTTAGTTATTTAGGGTGGGTAGGTAAACATTGTGGTCAGTGGGACCATTTGGGATTTTGAAAAATCGTTGTGGGTGCTCTGGCCACTGTGCCTATTCATAATCAATTAGGATGGAGGCATGGCCAGGCACCAAACATCCATTTACCTGAAGGCAAACTGTTGTGGTTATTTCCCACCCTTTCCTCTCGTCCTCTCCTGCCACAGGATGTTCTCTACAACCAGAGAGTGGGGTTTTTTTCTTGTTTAGATATCACACTAAATTCTCTCAGTCCATTATTGTAACATGAGAATGCAGCTTTTGATTCAGTTGTAAATATGTTCCATGCTCCTTTTCAAAAAAATCGTTTGGAAGGAATGTTGTAGGGTTTTAACCTTTCCATTGCTGCTGTTAGCTGTAGGACCTACCTGAGAATAAGCAGAAAAGATTGGGATATTTTGATATATGACAGAGGGTTTTATCATAAAAATTGGGTAGAATGCATAATTAAGTGTTGATTATTTTGTTTTTCAAGTTACCATTTTCAAAAGCAAGTATCAAAAGTTGAACTGAAATTTATCATAGGTGAGCACTATGGAGTTGTCGGCCAACTGCATAGTTGACCCATGAACCTGCCATTTTTTACCCTCGAACCCCTCCAAGATGGTGGTGCAGGTTTTGAACATCTTTTAGTGGTGAACAACATAAAAATTGTGTGTTGGACCATTGGTCAGCTTAACAAACCTAGAAAAGCAGTGTTTGAGGAGGTGGTGGCATGGAAACAGGGTACTTTACCTATCTAGTATCATCAGTGCATGATTCCCTTGCCTACTGTGGCTGTTAACTATTAAAAGATGAGGTAGGCTTGGAAATGTGGACCAAGCCATCAAAATCTTACATGCAAGATATACATAGGAACAAATATAATTGCTTTTGAAGAACAGACTGAAAAAGCTATGGCAAGCTTGAGGAAAAAGATTGGTAAGATTTTTCAATCTTTTTCTTATTGTTAATTAGATTTATAAATATGTAGTGTAATGTCAAGATCTACTATTCTCTTTTGAATAAAGTCTCTTTTTTTAAATCTCTTCAACAGAAGCAATGTCTTCTCTCCAGACCCTTCTTAAAAATAATAAGGTACCCACTCAACTAGCAGTTACTCGGCTTGTTCAGGCATTCGCTCAGAAGGGAGATGAAGAGAGTATAAGGGAAATTGAGAAATTAATAGAACCCCTCCATGGGACTCTTAAATTGCGAAGAATGCTTTTCATCAACAACACCGTGTTGGCTCGCATTAAGAAGTAAGCAACTCAATAGTGGATACTGCTTCTTTGTACTAGTGGGGGAAACAAGCATATGGTGACCTTGTTCTGTTGTCAGTAACCTTTTCTGTTATAATAGTTAAATACATACTAGAACTGGCTGCCATTGAAGATTCTTATCCTAGAAACAATGGATGTTGGAGTCTAATGAAATGCAAAAAGTGCAGGTTATTATTGGATAAGTGAACTTGCAGTAGGCTAATGATATCAAACTTACCTGCTTATAAAACTCTGCCTACCTCAGTGAAGCACTGGCTTAGCTAACTCTTGTTAATGCTGTAATTCACAGCACAGTGCACACCTGTTTAGAGCAATAAGCTTTACATGTGTGTTAAATTTGCTTTGCACTCCTGTGATAATGCAGAATAATAAAAGATTAGCATGCAGATTGTGAGTGACCTTAAAATAAATAAATGCAATTAATTGTCTAATGAAATGTTTGAAAATCCTTTTCAGATAATACAATATTTGGGGACATAGTACATTCCAATTACACTGTCTCTGTTGTCTTTACAGTATTAGTGCATAAATATCAACTGTATGTTTTCTAACATGTTCTGGCTTCATTGAATGGTTTGATAGCACTTATTTAATGTTGGGTGTCTATGGGCTTATATCCATAAAAAAATCTTTATCTCTTTCTACTTCTTGTATGCACTGAATATATTTTAAGTTTATCAGTTAGCTGTACCCTGTCCTATTTATTTCACTTTTGTACCATCCTCTCAAATAAATTCAGTTGTTTTCACTCAGTCAATAGTTTGGTAGAATTATGTTACAGGTATGTATACCCCAGGCATATAAAATTATTGAGGATAGTCCTAATAAAGACTGGCAAGATAATTTGAAAAGGGAGAGGAATTTGGACAGAAAGATTGAAGAACCATTTTAACAAACCCATTTCCAAGCTCATGCTCTCTGTTTCTGGACATGTTTTAGCATCCTTCTAAGGAGAAGTAAGTGTTACACATTCTTAACGATATCCAAAATCCCTCACTAAAATCAGTTTAAACAACTAGTCTTTTGGAAATGTTTGCAGAATCAATCTCTCTTTTAAATACATATTTTATATAGAATATTATATTCTGTTGTTTAGTTAGTAGCTCGTTACTAGTTAAACAACTAGTTACCAGTCAACCAGACATCGTGATAGTAGATAAAGACCAGAAGACAGCGGTAGTAATAGATGTAGCAGTGCCAAGTGACAGCAACATCAGGAAGAAGGAGCATGAGAAGCTGGAGAAGTACCAGGGCCTGAAGGAAGAACTAGAGTGGATGTGGAAAGTAAAGGCCAAAGTGGTCCCAGTGGTGGTAGGAACACTCAGGGCTGTGACTCCTAACCTGGGAGAGTGGCTCCAACAGATCCCAGGAATAACATCAGAGCTTTCTGTCCAAAAGAGTGCAATGCTAGGAACAGCTAAGATACTGTGCAGAACCCTCAAACTCCCAGGTCTCTGGTAGAGGACCTGCAATTGAGGAAGACACATACCAGCCATAGGGGTGAGAGGGGAATTTTTAAATAAAATATACATTTATATAGAATTGTTATTAGTTAATTTTAATATGGATATTTATATTTTTATTGTTTTTACTGTTTCGGAATCTAATTGTGAGCTGCCCAGAATTGCCCTCTGGGGCAGATGGGCGGCATATAAATTTAATAAATTAAATAAATAAACAAACAAACAAACAAACATAAATTTAACATCAGGAAAGGTCCAGAGTACACATATAAGGTATCTGTCAGGTGGAAGGACATGGTAACAAACAATCAGTACAGTTTTTTGCCATATTATGTTGAGCCCAGTTATCTATTTGTTCTACTCTATTTTTATTAACAAATTCAGACATGTTGTCAGCTGACTCCAGGGAGAAAATCCTGCTGCATTTAGAATTCAGTACCTTTCTGAACTGGCTGTTAACTATGAACTTCCAGGTGTCAGTATCTTAAGTATGATATTTGTCTAAGTATGTCCACTTCTTGTTGCAACCAGGCTCTGAAGAACAGTCATCTGCAACTCTTTTTAAAATCAAAGGCACAATGAGCTGCATTTATTTCTTATGACTACAGTATTTTTGTTGCCATCATTTCTGTTACACTACAAAGAAAAAAATTGTAGACAAAACTATTAAACATGTCAATGGGTAGTCATGGAAGGGCAAGGAGGTGCAAATGACACATATACATCATGATGCAAATGATGAAGCCTACCTACTTGTGTCAGATGTTGTGACACAAGTACTAAGTAGTATCCTTTGTGCAATGCTATCATGACACACACGTCATCATTTTGACATCATGACTGCTTGTTACAGACACTGCTGAACATATCACATTTAATACAGTTGTGTTTCTATCCAAAAAGGTAACTGAAAAATTCAAGAAAATATTTAATGCTATAAACATGCTATTTAATTTTTTGTGCATCTCTTGTTTTCTTGGGATTTTAATTTTTTTTTTTACTTTGTCTTATTTCAAAGGTAACTAACCCACAAGTAACTTTGTTCTGTTACAAAAAAAAAAGGTAATGTTATTCAGCGGTAGAAAAGGTCATAGTTCATTTCTGAAGGAAATGGCATTAGTGCTGATGTTACGCACTCAGCCATAAAGTTGTTTCACTTTGTATTATAACAGTATCTGCATGAGTGGAGTGATAGGTACTTTTAATGTTGCTATTCTGTGTAATATTAATGTAGTAATAGAGTAAAACATTCATGTTCTTGCTTTATTGGCATATGAACTTAATGTTAGAAACTCAGCTAATGCAACTTTTTCCTTTCACCAGTAATAACTGTGATGCTGCCACAGAATACATTGAGGAAAATTTCATCTCTAGACAGCTGACTGAAGATGCAGACATATCCTTTGTATTCAAAAAATTGATGGAGGACAAAGAGGAAACAGCTTTGGAAAAACGTATGTTAGCGTGGCAAAAAAGTCCACTGGTATCACCAGCTTACCAAAAACTTCAGTAGCTTAGTTGTCCTGTATGCCTCTGTAAATATTTCCTACTTGCTCAGTTCTTGCCACAGATGATGAAGCAAGTGTTGTTTTTAAGCCTTACGTAAACTCAACCAGTATTTTGTGCTAATTTCAAAAGGAGCATCACCTATAATGGAGTTTTACTGCCACAAAGAGCTTAGGTCAATCTTTTTCAAACTTGGCAACTTTAAGATGTATGGATTTCAACTCCTTTGATGTAGGTGAAATGCTTACCATTTCCAAAGTCTGCCAAATGTTGGGCTGCATGATTGCTGGGACAGGGTGGGACAGCAAGTTTTGACATTAGAGGAGAACGATCCCAAGTGATTTCTATGATAGCTGGGAAATGGAATTCTGAGATTGGATCTCCCCCTGCAAGGATAGCCTTTTCTCTTTAACCACAGAGGGGGCAATCTGTAATATATAATCCTATATTGTAGGATTGCAGTGCTAATAGGTTTAATTCTTTATTGATTATAGGTGTTCATTTATTCATTACTTCCATTTTTTCCCCGACCTTTCAACCCCAAGAGTAGTCAAGGCAGCTAATAGACAAAAAACAAAAATCAAATGTAACTATTTGAATATAAAAATAGTTTTTAAATCAGTAGCTAAACTCATCAGTTTAAGTTGAAGGGTGAAATTGCCACAGTGTGATTTACAAAATAAAAAGTTTAAAGCAATAAAATATGCTACAAATTAAAAGTAGCAAAAATTGATAAAGTGCCATAAAAAATATTAAAATGTATAAAATGGGAGGGGGGGCATCCAGTCATCTAAAAAACGGCTGAAACACCAGGGATTTGAAGGGCCTATTTTTTAAAATGCTTATAAATAACTCTCTCAGGCTCCTTACAGCTAAATACAATAAGAAAAACAAGATTAACAGACAGTTTCATTTATTGGGTTTAATATAAAAAAAAAGTAAGGAGAATTCCACAGAATCTTGGAAACTGAATAAGCAAAATGCTGATCCTTATTTATCAGTGAATTTATTAACGTGGTGTATCTGAATTCTTTGAACCCACGTTTTCCCACAGTACAAAACTGAAGGAATAACTGCCTTTTTCCCTAGGACATGGTCAGAAAAGTCAAGCTGATGGCCATGACAGTACAATCAAAGCTTTGTCTGTTCTTAATATGTGATGCAGATTTTGACTTTTTTGACCATTTCCTGCAGACACCCCTGCATTGCAACATCCATCTGCTCTTTATTCATGAGTTTTCTTTCCCAGCCTCAATGATTTCTCTTACAAAGCCTTATATCAATAAGTCTTATTTTATTTTTTTCCCCATAAAATTAATTCTATTTATTTATGCATTCATTTACAGTGGGTGCCGTGGCTGAAAGATTGGCAAATCAGTTTGGAATTTATAAGCCTGTTACAAACCTTTTCTTTCAGTACATAGAACAAGGAAGAGTGAATGATGCTGAGCTTCTTCTACAGGTAAGAATATACCTGGGCGCTAAACTCTTTAAAAGTAAATAAAATTTATTTAAGTGTAGAGAAGTTTGAAGGCGTGTGTGTACATATTAGAAAGATTCCATGGACAAGATATACTAAAGGCTTTATCATACACTGTATCCAGACATTACTATAATTTTTATAGTAATTTAATCGCTGTATAGGTAGTCCTCGCTTAATGACCGTTCGTTTAACGATGGTTCAAAGTTACGACAGCTTTGGAAAGGGTGCTTTATGATCTGTAAAGCACTTCTGGCTGTCGTAAAATGTTGCCCACCCCTGCCCCCATGGTTGCATTGCCGCATTTTGGGTGCTTGGTAACCAGCTTGCATTTACGACCAGTTGCCAAGTGCCCCACGATCATGTGATTACCATTTGCAATCTTCTCTGCTGGCTTCCCCATTGGAAGCCTCCAGGGAAGGTTGCAAGTGGAGGGGATGCGGCAGTGTGCGGGAGTGTTCCTCCAGCCCCACTAAGGATTTCCCCTCCCTTTGCAGCGTTTCCCCTCTCCTCTCAGCAGCGGGAAGGAACAGAAGTCAAATCCTGAAAATCTGAGCTCTGTTCTTCTGGCCCCAGAAAGGATTTCCCCTCCAACCACAGAGGGGAGGGCAAACCCTTCGGTGGCTTTAGGAACATTTGAGAGTGAAAGGGAGGATTTCAGCTCTACACTGAGCTAAAACTGTCTGGCAGGCAGCCCTTTTGCTCTCAAAGAGCTGCCTGCTGGGAGGATTTCAGCTCTGGCTGAGCTGAAATCCTTTGTCAGACAGCTCTTTCACTCCGTTCGCATAATGACCCGGGAGATCGCTTAACGACCACAACGGGAAGTGCCCAGATTGCAGTCATTGAGCAAAGCAGTCACATGAGTGTCTTGCTTATCAACCACTTCGCTCAGCCACTGTGATTCCAGTCCCAATTGTGGTTGTTAGGCAAGGACTGCCTGTAATTTTTTCAAGTATGTAGTTGTTGTTTTTTATTTTTTATATTTTTGGAAGTAGGTGAAATTAAACAGTTCTAATGCTCTAGAACAAAGGAACAAGTGCTTTTCAGAGTAATGTCTCTAATGTAGTGTATCTTAAATATGCCACTTTTATTAGTAGTTTGTCCTGGATATAGTATATTCTGCTTCTTACAGACTTGCTATAAATCATCTCTGGGTTCCTGTCTGAGGAATTAGAAGGCCTGCTTTGCTCTAGAGCAGGTGGGAGAGGGACTGGCAAGGAAGGACAGCCAAGGCTGTATTTTTTGATAAAGGATTTTCAGTCTACTTTTGATGGAAAATTAAGATTAAAAATTCAGTGAACATGATTTGACGTTATCCAGCTACTTTCAAGCAAAAATTGGGGTTTTATTTTTCAAACAGTGGTTTCCTTAGCTTTTGAATAGCTAAACTGTTCAAAGGTTGTTGTTTTTTTTAAAGCAATTAATCTGGCATGTTAACTGACAAATGCAGTGAACCATATTCTCTCCTTTTTAGAATTGGCAGTCTTCAGGGAATGGGATGACCATGTTTGTGCTACTTTAACAGGGCTAAATATAAAGCTGAGAAAAATGCAGAACAAACTGAGTGATAAGAGCTGGCACTGGGAATGTACACAAACAGGCTTCAGCAGGCTGACTTTCCCAGCAGGTGGCAGTCAGAGAACCACAATGATCCAGCAAATTGTGGGCTTTGTATAAGCTCCCCCTGTCAAACAGAGGCCTGCTTCCAGTATCTGATAAAAAATACTGCTTTATATGCCTGCTCTTGCTTAGCTGCTAAACACTTTAAAGGGGTAATTGAAAGAAAAACACCCTCTCTACTAATCAGAACATTTTGCGGCATCTGGGGAAATTAGGTGATGGGACTGTGTGGCTTTTGTCTGCTGCTTATAAAATTAAGAAAACTTTATATTTAGTGCTTGGTTATCGTCTGGCCATTGAAGAGTTCTGCTAGCTTTCCATGGACCATATATTCACTATGAATAGCTTATCTAGGATGTTAGATTTTGTTTAATTTCTGCTCAAAGAAATGACTGGTTTTGTATTTGGTCATGGAAAATCAGTGAGCAGATTTATAGTGTTCTTTTTAAAACATTTCCTGTTTTGCGAAGATGGCTGGATGGTTAGCTAGATGTATTTCCTATTATTGATATATTTTAGAAGACAAAGTATGTTACATTATGAAATTAGGGCTGGAGTTCTTTGTTTTGGGTTTTTATAAGTATCTTTGTAAAATATTTTTAGTTTCATTTAAAATTAATGCAAATATTTAAATACGTTGCTTTATCTTACTGGTACTGTGGACTTACCTGACAGCTGTGTGTGTGTGTGTGTAGATATAGATATATAGGTATAGTTTTGTACAAAGTTACTGTAATAGAGCATCATTTATGGGATTTGCCAAAGCAGATTCTCTAGTTTACCATTCTTAGATTGTCAAGGGTCCCCTTTACTGTGTTAAGATCAAGAGAAAGGAAGAGCCATGCAACTTGTCTTGGCCTCCCTCTCTCAGCATCCCAAGTGCTGGTGGTGGTGGTGAGAAGAAGAGCGAGGGATCATTTATTAGGTTTTTCTTTGTTCTCTTCTTGTTCCTCATAAATACACTGTTCAGGTTATGATGGGCTACAAGATGAATGCCATGGAAAGTGGTTGATAAACTGCTAATACTTCTCCCCTTTGCTCTAACCCAGTGCTTGAGTTAGTTCAGATTCTCAAAGGATAAACTATGAGTCCTTTGAAGACAGCAATAAATATTGTTCAAGTTAGTGAAAAATGCACTAAGAGATGGTATCAGTATAGATCATCTGTATCTAATTCCATATGGGAGTTTTGAACAATATCTCTTAGTTTCTCATCTTCTAGCACTGACACTTACAAAAGCTATGATAACTTTTTAAAATGGTTGCAATATGCTTCTGTGTCATTAACTTCTGTTTTAAATTAAAAATTCCACTTAATCTGCCCCAATTTATGGTAGAATCCTACCATATATTTTAAAGGCTTTTTAAAAAATATTGCTTGTTAGAAGTGGCTAATTCCACTTCTACAAGCTACATATGAAATCAGAGACTCTTTTATCTATCAGTTCATGCATAGATCATAATTCTGTTGTGGTTGTCCAGAATCGGGTTACACATACTGTTCAGGTTGATAAATCTTGTTTTACTCAGATTTTAGGGCAGTATTTTGTGACTATCTCTCAAGGAAGGTGACTATATATTTCCATACGCAATGCATTATTTAATTGAGGAATGGAATTAAGGAATCAGAAATAGCATTTTGCTATTATATTACATGCTGTTTATTTTAAGATGCCCTTCACAAAAAAGTTTCATATCCTAAGTTGTGATAAGTCTGTGAATGAATGGTGCAGCAGAGGGATAGCAACTCATGATTCGAAGAGCACATACCACTGTTGATGACTGCTAAAACTACTGCTAAAGCTTGGTGATAAAATACAGCAAAACTCAAAAACACATTTTCTGTGCTTGGTCCCTGACCATTATGGGTTTGGAGCAAAGAAGACGATGAAGGAGGAGAAGGAGAATTGTTGTTGTTGTTGTTGTGCCTTTTAGCACTTGAAACATTGTGTTTCTGTAGTTTAATTTTTGTCACTCATTGGACCCCTGCAATGCAAAATTCTTTGAGTTCATGCAACAGCCTAGCAAGACAGTTCTGCAACTAATAGTTTGTTGAATTAAGGTATCTTCACAGAAATCTGTAGCAGAAGGATAACCCACAGATAATAGGGATACCCCAGCTCCATTTTGTGTCTTCTGGAGCCCACCCAAATTATGCTGATTAAATTCAGCAGCAAATAATCATATTTGTAGCTTTTTTTTTTAATTTAAAAGAAATAAACTGTGAAAAGGTTTGTGAACTATCTGATAGTACATCTGTCTTGAGTCCTCTCTCTCTCTCTCATACACACACCAGACTCAAGGGGGTCAGAAAAAAGGCTAAAGGGCTCTCCCACACCATGTTGCCCTGCTTCCTGCAGCCCTCAGAGGTTTAAAACCTTATTTAAAAACAAAACCAAAAGCATCTCTCCAGCTGCTAAAAGATTGTGGAGTCCTTGGGTTCTCTGAGCTTGGTTGTTTTCTTGCAGATGTTTCATTACCTGACTAGGTAGCATCTTCAGTGCTCGCTGAAGATGTTAACCTAGTCAGGTAACAAAACATCTGCAAGAAAACAACCAAACTCAGAGAACCCCAAGGACTCCACAGTTCAACCCTGAGCTACACATATTCGCTTCTGTTGGTGCTAAAAGATTGCCCACCCCGATCTACAGGACTTGCTTATAAAGTATTTCCGTATGTCCCTAAACAAAGGGGAATAGGAGGTTTTAACATTGACAGGTTGGGGGGGAGGGGAGTCAGTGTATATTTTTCAAGTTTTCAAGGAATGAGAGAAAGAAAAAATCAGTAAATCAGACAATGTTTTAGTTTTATTGTCTGCTTTACTGTTTTTCTTTTCTTTCCCTCTTTAATAGAATTTCTGAGATGGGACAGACACTTGATTTTTCGGGTCTGTCAAAGAAACTTTTTTTGAGTTTAACTTTTGTCTCTTGAGCACTGGCTGTCTGTTGCAGAGAAAGCCTTTTATAAAATAGAGAGATTGAAATCAGTCCTTTTGTATGCGTAAGTGTAGGTAATTATACTTTAAAGAGAACTTGCTTTGTACATTTTAATTTTTATAAAGAAACGAGCAGTTATCTCTCTGACACCTTATTAAATGTATAATTAACCTTATGATCCCTGCCTCACTTGTGAATGCTTGGCAGAATAATTGGAGAGGAATAGTGTTCCCCCCTCTCTTTCTTTTACAGTCCTAAATCTCTTTTCTGTGGGATGTTAAGCCATTTCTTCATTTTCTTCTTCCTTTTCAGCAAACATAATGTTTATAATGCCAAGAATAGCATTTGCCAGAAAAAGAAGAAAAAATAGGTCTTAGAATCCCATTTATTTTCCTTTCTCCAGGTTTTTAATAGTGGTTGACCATTAAAGCCTTTGGTAATAATATATTATTGGTTATTGTGAACTTTTCTAATTGAAAGTTTTCACCTTAGGTAGGTTTTATTTATCAAGATAGTACAGTTACTTTGCTCATTTAATTTTCTCTCTCTTCCCCCCCCCCCCCCCCGTCTCTTTCAAGAGAAACAAAGCAATCGGTGAACAAAGGAGTTATATCATAGCTTTTCTTATACGGAAAGCCAAGACCAAAGGACAGGTATATAAACTTTTTTTTTTAATTTGAATGTAATTACCATATTCTTTGTAACATCTTTACGTAATTGTGTTCTGATGTCAGCATTTGCACTGTTGAGCATTCTCACAGGGATGTTAACGTTGTACTTTCTCAACCCAAGAAGAAAAGAAAAAGGGAAATATTCCAATTTAATCAATTAAGATGGGGGACAAGGATATGCAGGTTCAGATCCCTGTTAGCCTAACCTGCCTCCCTAAGTATTAATCCATTTTAGAAAAAGTATCTGTGTTGAATGAATTATGTGGGGTTATGGGCATAGGTTTGGTTTTTTATGCAACTTTTTTCCCCCTCAACACTGAAAGCAGTGTTAACTAACCAGTTGTGTGACAAATGTGATAAGAATTCCAGAAATCATGGCAGATGTTCAGCCTGGCTCTACATGTGCACAGTTATCACTTAAGAAACAGTGAGGCAGGTCTTCTCTTTTTCAAATACAATTTTAAATTTTAATTATTTAATCTAAGGCACGGAGCTTTCAGCTGCATGTTTTTGTTATAACATTGTAGACCTACATTTCAGGAAATCATATATCAACCATTTATTTGGCAAGTGGTATTTTGCTTAAATGCTAGTAATTGCCTGGGTTCAAGATGCCTGTGAAGCTGCAGACTTCTTAAAAGGAACTGATTTGTTACATTTCTCATCACATTCATGATGGCAGTGAGAACTGTGCAAATCTGGAGGATTCTGTCCTAGGAGTCTTCATCTTTCTCTAATTATGTTTTTCTAAAAATAATAGCATGCTGCTTGTAACCCCTCAGTATCTTTTTCTTGTTGGCTTAAATAAGCCACAATGTCTAATTAATAGCCTTGTGCAAAATCTCAAAGGGACATGCCTTGATCATGTTTTAAAGGTGTTCTGTGCCTGCCCAGAAAATATTTCTGTCAGTGCAGAGAGGCCTATCTCAGTGCTTCTGTTGGAGGTGTCAAGCAAGTGCCTTCTCTTCTATATCACGGTTCTTCTTCATGCCTAGAGTCTAGGGGGATCCATGAAGTAAAGCAGCATTGCTTCATACAGGCGTAGTATCTGGCATATGAACATTAACACATATTTCTTGACAGCTTCCTTCCAAATAGCTATCCTCATAAAGCCCAAGATAACATCTTATTTTCTTTTGATTTTAAAGTGAAGAAACATGCATGATTTATGACTTGAATGAAGGGAATGGCTGTAGCTTAGGGATAAAACACATAATTTGTATGCTGAGTTCCCCAGGTTAAGTCCCCAACATCTCAGATAGATTTTGGAAAAACCCATGTGAAATCCTGGAGAACTGCTTGTAATAGACAACAACAACGAGGAGGAGGAGGAGGAGGAGGAGGAGGAGGTGGCAGTCTTATGGTACAAGGCAGTTTCCTATATTTTTCCCCTTGGTTTTTCTAATAAGCTGTCCAGATTGCTTTTTCTGCTGAGAAACATCTCAGAATTCAAGCTGTAGCATTTTTTTCCCTCCTTAGCCCTAAATCTTTATGAAGGGTGTTTCTCTAATATTCTTTAATTTTTCTAGAGCAAAATAATCAAGACTTTATGGGACCTGATACCTGATCTCAAAGATGAAAACATTCTGTGCCACTACCTCATGAAAAGCTACTGTAAGGTTTTGTTTTTTACATTTACATATTTGCATTTTGATGGTAACCTTTGATGCAAATACTGTCAACAGTTCGTTAAATTTAAAAGATGGCTAAGTTTGAGGAAATCTTTTGGAAACTTTCAGAAGGTGGATGCTGTTAGGACTGCCCCAGGCTACTCCATTGAAAGGAAAGAAAGCACCAGTGAAGTGTCATACATCCACCACAAGTTGGAATGGGCCATATTGAGCTAGGTGGTCCAACGGGCCATTGTAATGCCAAAGGTTTACAAAGCTGTGTTTTTTGTCATGTACTTCTAGCTTACCTATTTGTGCATATCAGTTTCAAAATTCCATGTTTTTTTATTTAAAAGATTTAACCATTTTTTGACAATGAACATTTTTCACTGTAAAGCATTAGAATTCTGTGCTACCACAAGTATTAGTTGTTGATGCTCAGTTTCTAAAAACACAAGGAGTGACATAGTTTTGTAAACATTGGGTATTATGATATTTTGGCATTTTAAAAAATGTAGCATCTCATGAAAAAGAAACGTGGATGGGAGTTATAGGAGCTGAAACCCACCACATTTGGAGGTAGAACAATGTTGTTTAAACTCTCCAGAGAGTGAGTTATACAGATCAGACCTCCTGCAAAGCCAGTAAACCAATAGATATTCATTCTGTTTTTCTTTGAGACTAACCCTCTAGGATCCTGTCTTTGGTGCGTATGTATAGGTGGGCAGTGAGGTAGGAGAAGCTCTTCATCCTGTTAGTCTTCCAAGAATAGAGAATTACTAAGAAAACGTCTCAGTTATGCGGTCCATTAAACATAATCTCACTATTCTTTCATACAATAGATACTTCCATTTTAAAGGAATGGGAAGTTAACAATTTGTATTATACCTTTATTAAATCATCACTTTCTGCAGATTCTGAAGCCTCCCACAGTTAAAAAGCAACTCTTCTACTTGCAGCTGTGAGTGGGGAGTTTCTTCTTGGCAAATGGAGGGGTCTGAAGCATACACCTCTGCAGAATATAAGCTTTTTAGTTAAGTAACTCCCTGTTGGAAAGGCAGGTACCAAAAGGTAAATGAAAATCAAATCAGTTCAGCATAATTTCCCAAGCCCTTCTGAAAGACCTGTTTAGTGTTTCTATCACTCATTGCATGAAGAAGCAAAGCAAGGACAGTAAATGTTTTGCTGCACAAGCTCTGTAGGAAAACATAGGAATTAGTAGTGCTGTGTTGGTCAGAGCTGCAAAGGCACCTCTATAGAGTCTCTGGCAAGGGCTCAGTTGCTTTAGGGTGAAAGCTGCAGTGTAAAAGCAACCTCTGCTGCTTATCAAAGCAGAAGACCATCTTTAGGAGTTTCATTACTTTTTAAATAGGAAATATTAACCAGAGTTGGAAGTGTCTTCATTTCCTAACAAACTCACATCTCATCAGTATTGTGAGCAACCAGATTTAAAAGGATACAGAAGCGTTCAACACCACTGATAACTGTTTTGATTGGTTTGTGTTTCATGTTGTTGGAAACAGAGCTGTAGAAGGTTCACTATGAAGCAGAATGGCTGCCAGATGAGGGTAATAACTGTAAGAACAAGGGACTTGATTTACCCCTCAGCAGTTCCACAGGAAAATCTCTAAACTCCCTGCTGATCAGCCTTTGTAATGAATCAAGAAGCAAATTTAATCTGCTGTTACAAAGCTTTATTTCATTTAATCACACCGATTAATCGATTCTACCTTGTAGACCAACTTCAGATCTACGGAGTCCAGCATTCTTTCACTGGGATGAGTGGATTTACTGTAGAGAACAGATTGAGCCTGTTGGCCACTTTCAAACCACATCTTGGCTTTTCTGAAGCTTGGAGCTAGATATTTCTGAACACAAAACATGCTGTTTGAGAGAGAGAGAGAGAAACTGTTTTAAATACCTACAATTTATTTGGTTTGTTTTTCCTTTTTAGACTTAGAAAGGGATGTAGTTTCATCTAAAGCTCTTTATGAAAAAATGAAAGCAACAAATATGGACTTAAACGAGCTGTCTTTGAAACGTTTGGCAAACCTTCTGAGAGAATCCGGAGAACCCGTTCCCTTCACTGAACCTCCTGTGAGTGTTTACTGATTATCTGAAAAAAATCTTTGCAAATATGCTTGGTGAATTTTAATAAAGCTTGTCATGCTTAATTTTGCTCAGATTAAAGTATCTCAGAGAACACTCATTGTTTTACTCTAGTGTGAGACTTCATCAGCAGCCACCAGCGCACCCTTCTGCACCCAGCAGCAGCCACTACCAGCCCAGCTGCGCTTGTGTGGGGCCATGGCAGCCCCTGGCACACCCTCCAACACCCAGCAGCAGCCATCCCCCACCCGGCCACACTCACGCCGCACCACAGCAGCCACGTACCACCTGACAGGGTGCTTGTGAGCCGCCCAGGACTTGCAGCTTCCTGCCGGCTTCCCCATTGACTTTGCTTGTTGGAAGCCGGCAGGAAGTTACGAGGGGGTCCTTGCTTAACAATGGCAACGGGGACTGTTGGGATTGCCATCACTAAGCAATGTAGTCATGTGACATCACGTTTTACGACCACATTGTTTTGCGATGGAAAGTCTGGTCCCAACTGCCGTCATTAAGCGAGGACTACCTGTAGTTTATAAATCTTTTCCAAACATCTTAAGTAAGACAACAGTATGAACTCTTTCAAGCAGCTTGATTGGGCTTTGCTAGCTTTCCCAGTCCAAACACAAATCTTTGCCTCATCTGTACATGAGTTTCATTGAGGGAAACAAAGATATAAACAAAATATCTTTTGAAATAACTTCCTCTGTATTTTACTTAGGAACAAGACTTAATGTAAATGTCATTAGTACTGTTTTCTGGCTAATGCTGCAATTGTTTGGAAGTCATATTTTGAAGATTTGTGTCCTGTGATGGTAGGAGATCCTAGCTTTTCATACATACAGGAAGGGGCTGGTCTATAATTGGGTAAACCATGTTTGTGGTCATGGTAGAAGAAAACCTCCTGCTGATATTCTTCTGTTAAATGTATTTTGTCACTTTTCCTTAACTCAAAATCATCAAAGCCCATGATGGGCTTGCCTTGATATGTGTAGATAGTTGCCCTTCTAATTTATAAGAGTAGCAATCCTTGCCCGTTAAAAATATCCTTATGTTTTTAAAGTCATTGCCATTAGAGTAGATATATAAAATATCTGATATAGAGAAGGTCCAGGGATTTAATATGGAATTTGCTTCGTGTATGTGTTAAAATATGGCTTATTTGCTTTCTCACTTCACTTTCTTGCTTTTTCTTACTGTAGGAGAGCTTCACATTCTACGCAGACAAGTTAAGGAATGAAAAGGAGTCACATTCAACAGATGAAGATTAACCTTTTAATATATTAACTTCTGTTAGAAATACTGTGATGATTGTAAAAGACCCTGTTTGAAATTCTGTGTTATTGTCAGAGAGAAAAATAAAGATGAAAAAAATAGGATTTTCTATGTAATCTAACTGACTTCTGTATCATTACAAATTTACAATGGCTTTACTCTGAAGGTTGCTTTTGCTGCTAGCAAGAATTATATATAGAAGAGTATATGGGAACTCTATATAGCATTGCTACTTCATTTCTTCAGGTCTGCATTCATTTTGCTACCCACCCTCGGCACTTCTGTGCCAGTAGAATTCTGGCTTCATAGAATAAAGTTGTGCATGTGAAATTATATGCATGATTTGTTTTAAAAAATCAAGAAAAGAGTGGTTTGATTGTAAGCAATGGGAGACTAGCACAAAGAACTAAGGTAGTAACTACAATGGGTGACAGACAGGTGTAGTCGACCAACAGAAAGAGTTGTGATTTTTCCAAAATCCTTCTGATCCCTAAAAACTCTTCATTTTTCTAAATGCCTTCTGATTGAGTTTCCAACCTTTTCTCACAGATAAATAGAGTAAAATAAGGATTCTTCTGTTGCCAAATTTAGCTGCAGCAATTAGATTTCAGGTTTCTGTTGCTCTTTCAGAGGTGCAGAATTCACTCAGACCCCAAAACCATATGTAATCCTCCTCCTCCTCATTAAGTTGTATATATTTCCTTGAAAAAGTCAATTTCTTTTCAGAAAGCCTGCAAGCTTCATTAATAGTCATTGTGCTAGTGCAAAGCTCTGTAGTTATTTTTACTTTACAGATACAGCATAACAATTAGAATGCTATGCTGTTATGCTGTGAGATGGACAACTGTATAAATCAAATAAATAAATCGATCAGAGATAATTCACTTGAGCCAATGTTTCAGTTGTCTATGTCAAATTTTGAACAATGACTGATGCATCTAGAATATTAATGTTAAGTTCATTTTTCATTAGTGGTACCTGTGCCATAGATTCCATTGTTAACTTTTTTGTAAGTATAATATGGATTATTTCTCTGTACTGTTTTGTTTCTGTACAGTTTGTTAGTAGAGAGCACATTAATGGCACATTTTCCTGAGTATCCTCAAAACCTTGAAAATATTTACCATATGGAGACTTTGTAACATTTTTAACAATTCTGCCCTTTGAAGTACAGTCAAGAACTTTCTTCATACATTTTGGAGAATGTGTGAGAGCTCAGTATGGGTGGAGAGATGGGTCAATGCATTTTGTTCCTATCTTGTTGTCCCCACAGTGTCCGGGGTGTGTGTGTTTGTGTAGAGTCAAAATCATCAACATGGCAAATACAGCATTGTGATGCAAGCCTCACCCTGTTTGCATATGCATCAATGTTGCACGCCCATTCAAAAGGGCCAGGACTTGGACTGTAATGCTCCATCTATCATATTGTCGATTTTGGAACACACACACACACACGGGTGCTGCTGGGACAACATGGCAGAAGCAAAACACACGGTACAAGCACACCTATGCTGTGGTCACTGCTGGTCCTCCCACCTGTTTCAGGCCCAGATCAAAGAACAACCCTGCTGGATCAAGCTAATCCGTTCCAGCATTTTGTGACAGTCTGATCAGTCAGAAGATCCTGGAAAGTAACGAGCAAGGCCTTTTCTAAATAGAAAAGTCTAGCCTCTTGACTTACCAGAATTTGCAGTAGTAGCACCGGATGATACTGTATCCATTTGTTCCAAGGAGCAGGATCTGTATCAACTTTCTAAGGTTTCACTTCTGTTTTCCCTAAAATATTACTGAAGCAACCTGTATAAACTTCCACACATTAACCAAGAAATATAAATTCCTTCATCTCGCAAGATATCACCCTTGGAAACAGAATTGTACAGAAGATCTTGGGCCAGGAATTTGTGAGGATGAATGGAAGACTACCTGATATTTCCACTGGTCTGTTGCTTCCTGAAACTATACTTCATTTCCATAATTCATGCTGTAGAAAGTATACATTTCTCTACTATAAACTTCTGAGTCTCCAGGAGGCACATGCTACAGGTTCATCCCTTACTCTCCACAGGTTGTTCAAATCTCATCAACCCTGATAATAGAATGATGTGGTTAATTGCCCTATCTCTATGCTTAAATTTTCAGGCAAACAGCTGTATAGTAAAGCACAACAGATTTTGCTAATTAGCACTAAAATTATTTGTCTCTAGTGCTTATATATACTCAGATAATGGCATGTGGCTCCATGTTTGAATGTTCTGTTTTGCACAGAAGTTGTTTTAAAGTGTTTAATGTTATTTTGTAATGAGAGACATTTCTCTTTTGTGGGGGGAACTACTCCAGAAAAAATATTTCTGTAATTGAATGATGTCATTTTGGCAATCCACTCTGTAGACCGTAACTCTTATTCCTTAAAGTCATTTAGAAGATCTGTTCTATTCACAGAGGAACAAACTGTGTAACAGAAACCATAGTGTATTAAACTACAAATTTGAAAAAATAACTTCTGAATGTTTTAAATAACCAAGACAAAACATGAAGGATCTGCAGTCCAACTTGAACAGCTAAAAACTGGGGAAATGACAAATGCCTGTAAAAGCAAAATGCAATTGCCTTCAGTAGTTTTTTGCAGATGACGTCAAAACACAAGAATTGATCTGGATTGGGGAACAAGAATCTCCTTCAATAACAATCATAAAGTAAATGAAAAAGTCATCTGGCCAATGTCGAAAAAACAATTTATTTTATCCATGCAACAGTACATAATGTTAAAAGGATACTTTTGATCATAATCATCCCTTCCCAATATTAATATAACCAATTCCATCAATCTTTTTTCCTAAGACTTGATCTCCCTATCTTTCACTGTCATACATGGATTGTCCCCTGTGCACTCCACTCTCCATAATACTAGAATTAAAGGTGAACCAGCATTACTTACTGGCAATAGATTCAGGTTTGCAAGCAAAATGAATACAGTGGTACCTCGGTTCACGAACTTAATTTGTTCCACGATTCTGGTTGCGAACCAAATTGGTCACGAACCGAATCAAATTTCCCCATAAGGTTCAATGTAAATAAGGTTAATCCATTCTGACCCCTACGAATGTGGTCGCCAACCGATTTTGGTCGCCAACCGAATCAAATTTTCCCATAAGGTTCAATGTAAATAAGGTTAATCCATTCTGAACCATATGTATTTTTTTTTAACCATCTTTATTCTTCAATAAGAAGTCAGGATTGTCGACTTCGCCATCTTGTACTCCAAGGCCAGATCAGTCACACGAATACCACCCTCATGCTTTTCTACAATTTCCTTCTTCAGTTCAATGGTTATTTTCTTCAAAACCTTCTTACCATTATTGCTTTGCACATTCTTGTCACCTTCATTATTATTCTGCATGTTCTTGTCACCTTCATTACCGCTCTGCACTTTCTTTGCTTGCTCTGCACTTTCTTTGGAGCCATGCTGGATGTACTGTATGTGCTAAAAAGCACACCAAAAAGCTTCACAGCAAGTGTCTGTCTGCAACCGCAATCTCGCCTAGAGGAAGCCACAACCACGTGTCAGAGCAGGGAAGATGGCTGTGGGTCATCACCTGATGCGGAGTTCGCAAATGGAAGCAAAAATTTGCGAATGCTGCTGTTCGCGAACCAAATTGTTCATGAACAGAAGCGTTCGTGAACCGAGGTATTACTGTACTGTAGTAGCAACCTCTCTTGGCTTTCTTATGATCGGCATTGTGTCATTTAGTATCTTTGAAATGGAATTGGTTGTAAAAAAGTGTTTTTGAGCACAAAAAATACTGAAAAAATATATTAAAAGTTCCTTACCAAATTGCTTTCTGGTTTGGCTAACTTGCATATATTCATTTATTGTTATATTTTTAATAGTGAGTATACATCCTCCCTCCCCAGCCAAAAGGATGGAAAGCAGGAGTGATGGCCAGCCTTCAACAAATTTGCAAATGTGCAGATGCACTCATGCTCACTTTTTATTTGGCTCTATATATAAATACACAGGACAGGAAGGCCTGGTGCGATACGGTGCATGGGGTCACAAAGAGTCGGACACGACTTAACAACTGAACAACAACATAAATACACAAACCGTATACCCAATTTCAGCTGATTTGTGTGATCTGTGGTCACGCTGTATAATAGTTTTGTATAGTATAACTACACCAAAAGGATACAAGATGTAATTGAATTATGTGCAGACATAGTAGCTAAAAAGTTTAACCAAAATATTTCAGTCTAGTATGTAAAAGCCCATAAAGTACCAAATCAAATGTTTCTAAAGGACACATTTTTCAAGTGTGTCCTTTAGAAATATTTATATTTCTTGGTTAATGTGTGGAAGTTTATACAGGTTGCTTCACCTCTGCGTGAAGGCAAAGGGACATGGGGGGTTGTCAAAAAAGTTAAGATGGCAGCTGTGACCACACGATTGTGGCAGCCATCTTGACTTTTCTATTCCCCTCCACCCAATTAGTACACCAATACCTTCTTTTTGATACCAGCAGCCCAAACCATTTGAGGCTTTATAGATAAGTACTAGAACCAACAATGTGGATTTGAAATGAACCAGTAGCCTTGTATGCAAATGAAGTGTTTCATGTACAGTATGGTGTTTTTTTTTAAATCACATATAGAGTATACTGTCAAAAAAGGGCCAGCAGAAGATGGGGTAATAGTGAATAATTTATGACATTGGCAAAGACTTTCCACATTCCCACATTCTAGAATTAGACTGATGAAAATAAGTAAAGGTCAAAGGGGGAAAAGAGGCAATTGTGCTATACAACAGGACTGCAAATCAAGAGGTAGGAATAAAGAATAAATCATAGACTGAACAGAGGCACTTGTTGATTAATTTGGTTTCCATTAGCCTTAGCTGTGGTTGCCTAACCATTGGCTGGGTCCAAAGAACAACACCAAAGTTTTAACTGTGGTTGCCAACCAAAAAAACCAATGGAAAACAAACCATAATACAGTTGAACCATTGTGTCTCTGCATTTCTGTATCACTTCCACTGTTAGACTGTTCATATCTTTGTGTAAGATGCACAGTGGATGCATTGCAGAGTTGCATATGGTTGTAACTGAGTTCTGACAACACACTCATCAATAGGTTAATCATGGTTTACTCACAGAACCCAATTTTCTCAGTTCAAAAAATGCATTGAATTATTGGGTTTGCGCCTGGAGTGTATGTCAGAATACCACATATTACTAGCTTGTGGGGTGCAGATTACAGTATGTTGACATGCAGGGTAGTCTCTCAATCAGAGCTTGCTTAAAATAACGAGCAGGCTTGAGGTAAAACTAGGCTCTGGCTACACTTGGGGCAGACGCATTCGGTACAAAATGTACCCAGGCTGACTGGCACCATCCTTAACATTAGCAGGGAATATGGCTTGTAGCCCGTAACCTAAGGATGGCAACCTAATGCAAGCCTTCTCTATCTTACTAAAAAGCATGGGCAAGCTTCAATTAAAGTCATGATGAAGTCAGTACGTACAGGCTCATCTGGCGGTGGTAGCATGGAAGACTATGATTTGCAATGTAAGAAGAGTAAATGGTAAAGAGTGCATTAAGAAATGACACAAAAGATGTAAGTGTGTATGTATATATATAGATACGCATATCTGAGGAGCCATCTCGCCCCTCTCGGTCTGGCAGAAGGGGCATGTTGCAGACCCCACCTGTCACGGAATTTTGACTGGTGGGATCTAGGCAGAGGGCCTTTTCTGTGGTGGCCCCTGCTCTGTGGAACATCCTACCTCCCGAGGTGCGGTGTGCCCCCACTCTCATGGCCTTCAGAAAAAGTGTGAAATCCTGGCTATGCCAGAAGGCCTGGGGGCTGGATGGGGGCTCGCATCAGTGGAAGTGGCTTGTGGGGTAATTGATTTTGCCCCCCCCCCCCATCATCTTGAATGTTTTTAATATTTATGTATAGGGTTTGTTTTACAGTTTGACTTTCTAATGGATTAATTAATTTTAATTATCTATGTGGTATTTTTTAATTGTTCGTGGGGTTTTGGTTTTAATTGTGAGCTGCCCAGAGTCACCCATTGGGGCAGATGGGCGGCATACAAATTTAACAAACAAACAAACAAATATAGTAGGTCTGTGAAACTAAGAGAAGGGGGAAGGACGTAACAGATCAGAATGAAGGTGGTTTGATCTTGTGAAGTAGAGTTAATCATATACCTAGGGAAGTGAAGATACAAATGTAGTTACAAATGTTGGAAAGTATGAATTGATGTCACCTGGACTGTGGGTGCACATAAAGTAGAAATCCATAGTCTGGTGCTTAGATGCATGTTATAATGCAATGACTGGTGGAAGTGAAAGAGTGAGACATGAGTTTGAGGGGAAATTGTGCACAACTCTAAATGAATGCAATCTGGGAAGGGGAAATGTTCTGCTGGATGGTAGGAATGGATGAGTGGCAACAAGCCGAGAATTCTCAACTAAAGTTATTGGGGTGAGATGCAAGAATGATTGAGAATGGCGACAGGGTGGTGTGTATCTGCTTAGAAAAAGGGTTGCTTTTGAATATGACACTAATCCTATCCAAGATCCAATTCAGCTGGTATTTTTGGTGAGTGAAAGAAGGAACATGTATTCATGGTTGTATTATCACGTGAACATCATTTTAGGAAAAAACAAAACAAAAATACCTGAGGCCAATATAAAAAATAAATTGAAATCTGGGCACAACTGGTAAAAGCTCCTACCAGTCATTCATGCAGAAATAAAGCAAACTAAATTTGAGCTAAATAGTACTTTACTGCAAAGATCTAAACTTGTTTTAACTTGTTTGTCCTAAAATTATTGGGGAAATGGTGAAAGATCTGGTCAGACCTTGGTAAATAATTTGAAGAAAAAAAATATTGTGACCTTTAAAGATGAGGAAGATAAGTTATGTAGTTACTATGATGGAATAAACTTTAAATTTATACAATTTCACTCAACTCTATATAGCTATTTGGAGAATGTATCACATAAAAATGTAGATTTGTTTTTTGTTTTTGTTAAAATTAATCTCCCACAGTTAGAATTTTTTACAACAGGAAGAACTAGTATCCCTTTGACTATTGACGAAAATTAAATGTGATCTTAACTTTGAGTAATAGTAAAGTACCAGGACATAATAGATTTCTGGTGGAAATATTTTCTGATATGCTTGTTCCTAAACATTATGATTTATATAGTAATATTTTCCCAAAGAGTATTTTATCATCATTTAATGAAGTCTATGTTACAGTTATATCAAAACCAGGCAAATACTTTATGTCCCAATTATCGCCCTATCTCTCTGATTAAAGTAGATATCAGAATTCTCACAGCTCACACTTTCAAAAGGTGATCTCTTCAGTAGTCAAGGTCGATCAGTTGAGTTTTGATCAAAACAGACATTTAATTGTAGTAGATCTGATTGATTTGAATAAAGAGAGGATCAGCTGCTGTTACAAAAACGCCTGTGACAAAATGTATAGGCATTATACATTCAGTATTCTAGCTAAGTGTGGCTTTCTGAGGGATGTGTAAATTAAATCTGGATTCTATATGCGGGTGCTACATCCAAATTTTAAGTTAATAGTATTCTTTTATCCATTTTTTCCACTTTGTAAAAGCACTAGGTGAGGCCACCCACTTTTCCTTTGATTTTTCTTTTTTTTTTTACATCAGTCTCTCTGTAGATGAAGAGAACTAATGTGGGAACTTTGGGATGTACAGAAGAACTTTCCTTAAATCAATAGATGTTCACCACATGAAAAGCTGCATTGCCAGATATAATGATAGCAGCTTTTCAGGACTTCTTGGAGTTGGTGATCAAAGGTTAATAAAATCCCAGTGGGTGAGTTGTAGAAGTTTTCAGTTCTGTTTGCCATTCCATTGCTTAGTATGTTTTAATATGTTATTTTAATTATTTAGGGTTTTTTTTTTTTGTCTTTTGTGTGCCACCCAGAGTCCTATAGTTTGAGTTGAGCGGCATATCAATGCATAAATAAAATAAAAATAAATAAAATTCACTTGGTATTTAATAATAGAATTCTTGTTTTCTTTTCCCAGTAAAAACTTCAAGGGACTGCCATATGAATAACTTTTCTAAGCCATGCTAATAACATTATGAATTTATCTAAATGGAGCAAGTGAAAACTACTTTGGAAACATGTGTGTTGTACTATTAACTGCAGGAGGGGCAGAAAATTATGGTAATTTATAGGTTTATTATTGTTATTTATATACAGGAATGTGTTCAGTGTCGAGCTTCTAGGATTGAACATATTATAGAGCAGCCGTAATGTACTTTTCATTATGTGGAATACCGATGTTCTCCATAAAACACACAAAGCTAAACAGTCAAACCCTCTTCTTTATTCTTTTTTAAAAGGAGCGAATCAGAGATACGGCCATTCCAAACAGCTGAATGTATTAAGACCCACTGTAACCAGAAGAGAAAAAAGAAAGAAAAGAACTGCTTTTCTGAATAAAGATAATACTTAGCCAAATGATCACTGTAAACAATGACTTGTAGTAATTCGCTGTTGTCATTATTATTTATTTAGAATGCAGGGAAACAGAGTTTTCAAATGGTGGTCATTGCAGTCAAAACAAAATGAATGGCATCCCAACATTAGGTTCTTACTGTTGCAAAATGCTGTCAAGGGTCGAGTACAGCAACATGCCACTTTCTGGGTCTGTATTTTTAGGAATCCAAAAAACAAAGATAGCGATTTTGCATTGTTCCTATCGCACAAACGGTTGCACCAGCTTCTGGCTTATTTAGTGATAAAGTATCACTTGATGAGAAACATAGTTCTGCCTTTGAGCTCTTCTGGCATCACAGTGCTTGATGATTATTGATTGTTTTAATATATTCAGTTTAATCTAATACAGCGAAATTGGAGGAAAGTTATTTATAGTTTGAAAGGAATGTTTGAAAGGAATTCAGTTTATATCTTCCACTGCCTACAGAGGAACTGTGGCCCAGGGAGAGAGGGATAGTGGTAAAAAATATCAAGAGGGTGGTAGTGTCAAGACCCTCCCCTTTTAATGTATGTAATAACTGATTTTTGATTACAGGTAGTCCTAGACTTACAACCACAACTGGGACCAGAACTTCCATCGCTAAGCGATGCGGCTGTTAAGTGAGTTGCGCCCAATTTTATGACTTTTTTGCCACGGTCATTAAGCAAATCACCACAGTTGTTAAGCGAATCACACAGTCGCTAAGTGAATCTGGCTTCCCCCCTTTGACTTTGCTTGTCAGAAGCCCCCTGGGAAGGTCACAAACGGCAATCACATGACCCCAGGATGCTGCAACCATCATAAATACATGCCAATTGCCAAGAGCCCAAATTTTGATCATATAACTGCAGGGATGCTGCAACGGTTGTGTGAGGACCGGTTGTAAGTCACTTTTTTCAGCATCATTGTATGGTTGTAAGTCAAGGACTACCTGTATGGGCCATCAACTCAGTGCTAACACTTAGCAACTACAAAAAAAGATTTTCTCCAGGATGAGCTGCCTCACCTGGACTTTCGGGTCTTCCAGTGGTGCACCCATCATCACTGTAATTGAATCTATCCACCCCTGGTTGGCTTCTTTTTCTCTTTGCTTCCACTTTTCCCAGCATCATAGGCTTGTCCAGAGAGCTGGGTCTTTGCATAATGTGTCTGAAGTAAGATAACTGCAGCCTAGTCATTTGTTCCTCAGCTGAGAATTCGGGGTTGACTTGTTTGATGATCCATTTGTTTGTTTTCTTGGCTCTCCGTGGTTCTCTCAAGAGTCTTCTGCAACACCAGGGTTAAAAAATACCAATACTCTTTCTGTCCTATTTCTGCAAAGTCCAACTTTTACTTCCATAGAGTGTCAGAAGGAAAACCATTGCATCATGGAGCTGATCTTTGTACATATAGACACATCCCAACATCTTTTCCAAAAGCGTCACTGTCCTCCTTGACTTTCATTTCTAGAGCCCTCAGATTATTTGTATTTTTAGCTATCAGAGTAGTGTTACCAGCATAGTGCAAGTTATTAATGTTTCTTCATCTAATTTTAAAATCACGTTCATCTTCTTCCAATCCAGCTTCCAGCTTTGTCCTTCTCCTGTGCCAAATTTGAGCCAGTCTATTTTGCCATGTTCTGACCTGACCTGAGTATAGGTTTTGAATGAGGACAATGAGATGTTCTGGGATTTCCATGTTCCTAAGGACATTCTACAGCTTGACACGACCAACATAATCAAAGGCCTTTTTTATAATCAAGGAAGCACATACTGACTTCTTTTTCGTATTCTTTGGCTTCCTCAATTATCCAGCATGCATCAGCAATAAAGTCTCATGTTCCTCAGCCTTTTCTAAAGCCAGCTTGAACATTTGGCATCTCCCTCTCCATGTACAACTCTAATCTTCACTGGATGATCCTAACATTATTTTGCTAGCATGGGAATTTATGGATATTGTACAATAGTTTGCACAATCTGTTCAGTCTCCTTTCTTTGGTTCTGGAATGTAGATTGACCTCTTCCAATTGGTTGGCCACTGTGTCACTCTCCAGATTTGCTAGCATTGCTTGGTTAGAACCTTGACTGATTTTTCTTCTATTGCTTGCCATACTTCTATAGATATTCCGTCAGTTCTTGGAGCCTCCCAACTTGGTAATGTCTGAAGTCCTGATCAACTTCATCTTCCAGTACTAGAGGTTCTTGTAAGTAAGGAATATCCTCTTGGATGTTAGCATACTCCTTCCAACTCTTTGAATCAGTTACTATCTTTCCATTACAATTTGGAGTTGGAAACTCCTCCTAGTTCAGAGATCTTTTGGGAAGTTTTCCTTGTTTTTCTATGTTTGTTTCCCTATTCAATGCCTTTACAGATGTTTTTTTCTGAGAACTTTGTCCTTTTTGGTTTTGGTGTCTATTCTGTTCTTGGCAATTTCCACAGTTTGTTCTGATATCCAGTTTGCTTTGTTCTGTTTCTTGATCTTTGGCAGTCTCTTTTGACATTCATCTTTAAGATTTTCTTTAATTTAATTCCACAGTTCCTCTGGTTCCCTGTCAATGAGGCTCAGGATTTCAAAGTGATTCCTGATGTTCTCCTTGAAAATGGTGGGTATATGTTCATATGCTAGAAATTGGTTGGCTTCTTTCTTCCACTTTAGCTTAACTTGGAACTTGCACACAAACAGTTTGTGATCTGTTTCATGGTCAGCCCCCTGGGGCTTTGTGGTTGTTATAAGTGAGTTCTTCCACCTATTCTACAAATACAGTGGAACCTCGAGTTACGAATTTAATCCGTTCCGTGACTCTGATCGCAACTCGAATTGGTCGCAACGTGAAGCACGTTTTCCCATAGGGTTCAATGTAAATACAGTTAATCCGTTCCGCCCTCCGAATTTGGTCGCGCCGCGAGGCACATTTCCCCATAAGGTTCAATGCAAATATGGCTAATCCGCCCTCCGAATTTGGTCGCTCTGCGAGGCACATTTCCCCATAAGGTTCAATGTGTCAGCCGGCGTTGCACGGCTAGGAAATTCCCCAGGCATGCTTTAGTCAGCCCTAGCGCAGAAAGAGGAAGTGCTAATGAAATCTGAGCTTTTGTCGTGCGCATGCACAGCCGGAAGCGGGAGCTTCCCCCCCCCCACTGATTCCTCCGCGCTCTTTCCTTTCTCCATAGCGACAAAAGCACAGTGAAAGCAATCAGTGCGCTGGGGGGAAAGGCTTATGTCACGAGCACGCACAGCTGGGACCGGGAGCTTCCCCCCCCTTCCTCAAATCTTTCCTTTGTCCATAGCCCTTGGCGCGGTGCGCGCGGCAAAAGCGCAGTGAAATCAATCAGCGCGCGGGGGGAAAGGCTTTTGTAGCGCGCACAGCCGGGAGCTGGAGCTTTCCCCCCCACTGATTCCTCTTAATTCCGCTCTTTCCTTTGACAAAAGCGCAGTGAAAGCAATCAAATCAGCGCGGGGCTGGGGGGTGGGGGAAAGGCCTTTGTAGCGCGCGCACAGCTGGGAGCGGGAGCTTCCCCCCCCCCACTGATTCCTCTTAATTCCGCTCTTTCCTTTGTCCATAGCCCTTGGCGTAGTCATTGCTTTCCTTGGGCTTTTGTCCTGCACACAGCTGGGAGTGGGAGCTTTCCCGCACGCGCGCACGGATTGCCCTTCAATTCCCAGCTCTTTTCTTTGTCCATAGAAAACCCTTGGCGTAGTCATTGCTTTCCTTGGGCTTTTGTCCTCACGCTCAGATTTCATTAGCACTTCCTCTTTCTGCTCTAGGGCTGATTTGATTGCTTTCACTGCGCTTTTGTCAAAGGAAAGAGCGGAATTAAGAGGAATCGGGGGGGGGGGAGGGGGGAAGCTCCCACTCCCGGCTGTGCGTGCTACAAAAGCCTTTCCCCCCACACGCTGATTGATTTCACTGCGCTTTTGCCGCGCACACCGCGCCAAGGGCTATGGACAAAGGAAAGATTTGAGGAAGGGGGGGGGAGAAGCTCCCGCTCCCGGCTGTGTGTGCGCGCGACATAAGCCTTTCCCCCCAGCGCACTGATTGCTTTCACTGTGCTTTTGTCACTATGGAGAAAGGAAAGAGCGCGGAGGAATCAGTGGGGGGGGTAGCTCCCGCTCCCGGCTGTGCACGCATGACAAAAGCCTTCCCCCCCCCACCCGCGTGCTCAGATTTCATTAGCACTTCCTCTTTCTGTGCTAGGGCTCGAGCGGTGAAATTGACTAAAGCACGCCTGGGGAATATCCAAGCCGTGCAAGCCGGCTGACACATTGAACCTTATGGGGAAATTTGCCTCGTGGAGCAAGCTTCCTTGCTACCGCGATCTCGCCCACAGGAAGCCGCGACCACGTGGCAGCAGGGCAAATGGCCGCGGATCCGGTTTGTATCACGAGGCGGAGGTCGCATGGCGAGGCAAATTTTTGCGGCCGGAGCTGGTCATATTGCGAAATTTTCGTAAGGAGGGGCGTTCGTAATTCGAGGTTCCATTGTAATATAATCAATTTGACTTCTGTGCACTCCATCTGATGGGGTCTGTATAAGCATTATTTTGATTGCCTGAATACTGTGTTAGCAATGAAAAAATAATTGGATTGGCAGAAATTGAACAAGTGTTCCCCTGCTTCATTTCAGTTTCCTAGGCCATGCTGCCAACTATATTTTCCTCCTTAATATTTCCAACTTTGGCATTCCAGTCTCCAACCACAAGCAGCATATCTTGCTTGCGTGTTGTTTTAATTTCAGGTTGAACTTGGCCATAAAATTAATCAACCTTGTCTTCTTCTGCATCAGAGGTTGGAGCATAAACTTTGATAACCATCACATTGAAGGGCTGTTCACAAAGTCTAACTGATATTCAGTCATGGATTGCATTGTAGCCAAGTACTGTTCTTGCTATATCTTTCCAAATTATGAAAACAGCACTACTCCTTTGTTTTTCATGCCCTGAGTAGTAAATAATGTGATTTTCTGCTTAAAAGTGTCCAATTGTTATCCATCTCAATTTGCTGATGCCTAAGATGTCAATTTGCAGTCAATTCATTTAATCTTTCACTGTATTGAATTTTCTCATATTCATGCTTCTTACATTCCATGTTCCCACCATAATTCTGTCTTTGCAGCTACAGATTTTCTTTTCCTGCATGGTAACATCAGCAACTAGATATCCTGAAGACCTTAATCAAGCCACGTCATAAACACCATTAAATTCTGAAAGATCCACAACTCTTCCTCAGTAGCATATTGAGTGTCACCCAACCTAAAGGACCCATCATTCGGCACTATATTACCAATCATTTTCGATTTCCTATCCATGTGGTTTTCTTGGTAAAATACAGGAATGGTTTACCATTGCCTTTTCCTGTACAGTACAAAAGGATGCCTTTGCCACTGTCACTAAAGTGATCATCTGCCTCCAGCATCTTCCTATATCGCTGCTGCCCAAAATACAGTAGGTTCCTGCTCGCTTTAGTTGGGCAGCTGGGATGACCTTCATGCCTTGGGTGATTGTGGTGGGAATATATAGTCTTGGCCTACACTCCCAGTGTTCTTCCCTCATCCTTCCCCGGACAACACCCTCTCCCCACCATGATGAGGCAGCACAGCAGGACCTGAGGAGTGTTTATGTGTCATGACACAGTAAAAAGCGGTGGGACTTCAATCTCATGGGCATGACCATCATCTCGACTTCTCCTCCCCACATTCACTCTGGGCCATCTACAACCACCAGCAACCCCAAACAGCATGGGCAAATGGTGAGGAGTTCAATAATATCTGGAGGATTAGATATTATACCTAATATTTTTACTTGTTTTTACAAATTTCTGCTGCTATATTTCCACAGGTTGTGTAAAAATTCTACCTTAGAGTCACTTAAGCCTGCCATTTTCATTCACCTGAGCAGTTCCTCGCCATTCTCTGAAAACAAATTTGCATTGATCCTGGAAATGGATGGATTTTATTTATCCAGTGAGCTCATTGTGTGTAAGGATATCTGCTATTCCATCGGAAAGACTGCTTCCCATATGCCCCGTCTCAAAACCTACTTACCACTACACTGAGCCTCATTTCATGCTGCCATGAACTTTGCTACTGGAAAAGCAATAGCAACTATGTTGGCATACTAGTCTTACATGATTTGTTGCCATGTCACCCTCACAGGACCTTCTGCGATGTCACCTTCATAGGATACACCACTTGGATCTGGAGTTATGTTAACTGAAAATTTTTAATTGGCTATGGCAGAACTTGCAGATATGGCTAAATTGACTTGTTTGATTAGGGAAGGAGCAATAACTGCTTGTATAAAAGACTGGAAACCCTTTATGGACTTTCTCTGAAAATGGATAAAAATGAACTGGTGAACTCTGGATTTACAGATTAAAAAGGGCTGGATATGGGAAGAAGGGAACTATGTTATGTAATTTGGGAGAGTGATTAATTATGTTTGTAATTGCTGCAAAGAAGATCAGGAGTCACTTCCTTAAATATTTTTTTCTTTACCTTTTCTTTATTCTGTTGTTCACTTTTTCTTCTATCTTCCCTATTTTTCTTTTTATATCCTTTTCTCTTTTCTATATTCTTTTTTTTTTATTTTTCTGTAGCTTTTAACTTTGTAAAAAATCTTTGTAAAAATTATAACAACTTTTAATTGGCTGACATATTGTACACTTAGCTGTAGGCTAGCTCAGATGGACAAATAGCAAGAAATAATTGGTTGAAAGTGTTTTCTGTAAGCTCCAGGCTCACAAGCATGTAGGCCACGTTATGTTGAAAGCTTCTGAGAAAAATGTGGAGTAACGGTAGATTGCTTCTGAACTTCATCATGAACGTGTAACGAGCTGCCACCTGTTGATCCCAAATCCAGTAATTTTCCTTGCAACCAATATTGATTCAAAAGAAAGTTCATTTATTGAGAATAAGTGTACAGATCCAAAGCATTGCTAAGACTGAGCAAAAGCGTGCCAAAAGCTGTTTTTCTTACTCCCCCCCCCCCCCTTTACATCACCCTTAGTTCTTGGTCTCCTGATTCCCTTGCTGGCATGGCCTTGAGCATGCCAGAGCCTGTGATAAGGAGCCATCTGCTTTAAACGGTTCCTCATTACTTCTCCCCCCCCCCGCCCCCTTCTACAATGGCAGAACCGCAGCATGTAAAAAGCCATTTTTTAAACTAGCCATATAATAATCTATTATAAAATCTTGCGAGGATTCTGACAGAACGATTGGCAAATCTATTAACTATGGCAGTCCTCACTATGTGCTGTTCTGGAAATCTGGGATGGGGAAGGGTTTCCACAAAAATTCCTCCCATCTATCCCTTTTTCAGTAAGGCTGTGAGCAGAAAATTCAGAGGAATGTTTATACCTATTTTCTACATTCAGCTCCCAGCAAACTCCATGTACAAGAATATTTAAAGAAAATGTTCCTCACTCTTGTGCCCTCCATCTGAGTTGGACCATAACTCGTATCAAGTTCAGCCAGCAGTGATGGACACCGATTTATAAGAATTCAGTTCTTGTAATGAGGAGAAATAGAAATTCTTCATGCTATCTATGAGGAAGAGCCAAATTACTTCAAATTCAGCTGCACCTTGTTGTGAATTTTGAATGAAGGGGAAAAAATCAGCCCAAATGAACAGCTTTTCCTTGTTGTCACGAGCACTCTGTATTAAAATATCAAGCCAATCTGCCATTTCAAAATAGCCCCTGCTCAAATGGCTGTATATGAGTAAGAGCATACTTCTTTTCCTCCGCTGCCTGTGAAAACAAGCTCTAGCAACCCATGGAAAGGGTTAAATGGCTTTTTAAAAATATCTCAACCCTCCACTTAAATGTTGCCTCCTTAATTAATAGTTGTTAACACTCTGTGAACTGTTGTTGTTCATCTTTGGTTCACAAGGTTTTTTTTCAAGCCACATGTCAGAGAAATGCATGCACATTTATTGCTTCTCACCCACCCTGGAATTAAAAAAAAATTGTCTCAAAGTCAAATGAATTATTCTCTCTAGATTAAGGGACAAAAATCCCTGAATTCTTTGTTGTATCATCCAAGTGAACTATGAAATCCTTTTTTTTTTTTTTAACATCTGATGAAACTTCTTTCCTTCCTTCCCCGGCTGACATGCCATGACATTCTCCCAACTGAATGGCATCTCCTCCTCTAACAGCAATAGTCCAAGTCACATGCTGAGATCACTTCTGGCTCTTAAAAATCCTTTTTGAAGGTACTAACGATTTCACTTAAGACAACCTGCATCAAAATATGGAGATGTTGTGTGCATAAGTTTAACACCAGGTACTAATATTCAGAACAAAACAGGTAGAAATCTTGATCCTAATACCTCATGTTACAGGTGTTGTGGTTCTATAGAATTATTTCACAGCGTGGAACTGATCCAATTAATGAGACCCTCATAAATTATACAGCTACCATAGTAGCCATTCTTCATTTATTTCCTATTAAGCAAAGTGCAGATTCAGGCATTCCTCAAATCTAATCATTATGTTGGTTTGAATCTCAGATGACAGTCTTCCAACTCACAATAAAATGGCATCTCTTGCAAAGGTCACTGAAATCATCAGCTATCCCTCGCACACATCTATGGATGCTTTCAGCAGCACTGGGCGTCTCTTCCCCAACATGATGCTTTCAGATGTGTTGGATTTCAATATCCGTCAGGCTTTCTGGAAATTATGTATACTGAAGACTCAGCATCTCTGAAGGACAATAAGTTAGAGATGGCTGCTCTGATTAATAAACTAAAGATCAAGTCACACTGGATTTACAAAACATCAGACCTGAATCGGTTTATATTACATTACTTCCTCACATAAAAATAAGAATCTATATGCATATAGCTATTTACATAAATCTGTATACAGGCTCTAATTGTGTATATGTGTGTGTAAAACTAATGCCAGCTTCTTTAAGCATATTTTAAAATAAACACTTTCTGGATCTCATATTTTCTGTATTGGATTGTAAATGACTTAAAAGTCACCAAAACAATTTTATACATTTGGCCTACCATACACAGATTTGTATGTTATGGTAGGCAAATTTCCCTAATATAATATTGTTCATGAATTCTTAATGATTCACATTTGAAGCAGCATTCCCTAATCTGTTATGCATACATTTCTTAAAACACCTATTTTCCTTAATCTGGATATGTTTTTGTATGTATTTTTTGAATAAAAGTAGGTTTCAAAATTAGAGAAAGTACACTTTTCAGCATGTATCTGTATTGTGTAATTTGCATTATTGGGAAGCACAAACAGGGACACCTGAATTAATTGCAAACTGACCACATTTCTCCTTCCCTGTTTTAGTTTCACAATAACTTTTTTTTACAGAAGACCAAAAAAAAAAAAGTTTCCTTCTTAAGCTTATCTCTTTGGATCTCTTGGTTACTAATTAATTCTTCTTCTTCCAACTCCTGTTTAGATTATGATCCTTGCCTTTAAGTTTAGCCTTCTTCTCTCCAGCTGTGTCTTTTCCCTCAGTTTTTCTTGTTCTTTCTTTAGCCTTCTGTTTTGTTCTTCTCAGATTCTTTTTGGCCTGACTCCCAATTCCTGAAACTGATACAGTCCCACACCTGGCCTTTTAATTTTCTGTTGATCGCAGCTTTTGGCCAACAACATGTGGCCATCTCATGGGACAAGAGCTTACTGATATTTTTTGTGCTCAAGAGCTATATCTGAGTGGCTGCTTAAAGACCATCTTCTCCGCGAAGGAGTCTCTCGTTTAAGGCCAGTTTCAAGGAAAGAGCCAGAAGTGGATCTGTGTCCTTGAGGTTGCCTGATCACCATCAGTACCTAGACCGTAGAAGCAAAGTTCACCTGCTCTTAGACTTCACAATAGTGAGAAGTAGATTTTATCTGAGTATAACGTGCAATGTGAACATTAATTTATGCTGATTTAATGCAAATCAGCAATCACCTTTATTGTCTTTTAATAGATTCATAGAGTTGGAAGTGACCATTTAAATCACTGAGTCCCACACCCAGTTCAGAGTAATAATCCAGATTCAAGCATCCTGTTCAGATCACTGACCAGTTTCCTCTTGATCACAACCAACGAAGGGGAATAAATTACTTCCCTGAGTGATTGTTCCCACTATAGAGTCTCTTCCAGCTGGCAATGTTGACATTCAGCAGGAATCTGTAATTTTGGAATCTATTATTTTGTGAAATGGTACACGAGAGAAGTCATAATGCTGCTCACATATTATGTGGTATTCTTAGACACATGGGTTTAGCCTTCTTTCAAAAGAGCACTTAGACTGTTCTCAGATGTGGGTTTAGCACTCTTTTGAAAGTCCGCTGCACAGACTTATTTGAACTAGAGGGGAAAAAAAGCTGGATTCTGCCACCTGTATGTTGCTGTTTCTGTCCCAAATAAATTTCCCACTGTTTGTACTGACAAGGGTTTTTGCGTGGCCATACTTTTTATTGTTTCTATTACTTAGCTGTCATCATGCCTTTCTTGACTGCCTCCCCCACTTCCAAATAACTGTAAGCCACACACTTCCTGCAGTTCTCTAATCCAAGCATTTCCATTGGGATCTGCAGACTATTTTTGCAAAAAGCCCACCTATTGTCTGAGCCCCCTGGGGAGAATTGGACAGCCAGGTGGAATTTCTATCAGAAAACTGCAGTCCTGCTCCTGTTCTTCCCTTGATTAAAAGAAGTGGAGCTTTTCTCTGACTAATCCTGCATAGTTTCTTCCTCTCCCAGGGCCTTTTTAAAAGAGGGGGCGGGATTGTCAGTGGTCCCACACATGGAGGAAGCCCCTTCCACAGACTCTGGTTTAGTATTTGGAATGATAATTTATTATTTTCCATTCACAATTTCCATTTGTGACAGTCAACCTAATTAGCTAAAATATAATCTCAGGAGTCTTGTCACTACTTTGAGTTTCCCAAATACTCCTTTTTACTGGCTATTGACTTTAGAGGACTGAGAGAAAGAGAACTATGCAGCCATAAGAAGCAGTGAGGGGAAAAAGAAGGGGGGGGGGCAGTTGCTAACCTGCTCTGTTAGCTATGATTTGCAATATACAGTGGTACCTTGGTTCACGAACTTAATTCGTTCCGCGACTCTGGTCACCAACCGATTTTTGATCGCATCCCGAATCAAATTTCCCTATAAGGTTCAATGTAATTATGGTTAATCCGTTCTGAACCATATGTTGTTGTTTTTTTAAAACCGCAAAAATATGACACAAAGTACAGTACGAAGAGAGAGAAAGCTGACCTTGCTCAACACGACTTCTGGCGTGGAGGACAGGAAGGCGGGTGGGGAGGTGGTTACTGCTTGGAGGGAGAGTCCCCCTCCCTACAGGAAGCCACGACCACGTGTCACGGGAGGGAAAATGGCCACGGATCCTGTTCGTAACCCGATGCGGAGTTCGCGAACGGAGGCAAAATTTTGTGACTGGAGCTGTTCGTGAACCGAATTGTTTGTGAACAGAAGCATTCGTGAACCGAGGTACCACTGTACTCAGCCAGTATAGTCAAAGATCAACCTGTCTGAGAATTCTGGACATTGTAGTCAGGGGCATCTATGGTATATGTGTGTTAAATAAGTAAAAATGGCAACTGCACATGTGTGTGCTTGTATTACATGAAAAAAGAGTTGGGGCTTTGATTGCCCAGATGCAACTGCCATCTTGACCTTTTTCACCCCTACTCCAGGTCGTAGTCCAACATATCTGAAGAGTGTCAGGTACAGGAAACCTAATGCATAGTGTTGTATTGTTAGTTACATGATAGTGAGGTCTTCGTTTTGCAGACTGACCACAGCCACTGATGTTGCTGCACACACCTAATTCCTGACTGATAAAAGAGAATCCACTTACCTTTTGTGCACATCAGAATGGGCAGGGAGATAAAGTAAGATCTGATAGATGTTTTTTAACTCAACAGCCTATGCACACTTGCTTTCTGCAAGAATCTTCGGTTTTCAAATGCCAAAATAGCTGTTGTAGCCTTGCTCTCCTCCAAATCCTATTGTATGCACATCTCCTCTTGTCATAACACCATTTCTGAACACTCATACTGCTTAGTCCCTTTTGCAGAACATTTAGAGGGTGGAATTTTAAAATATTAAAAACCTTGTTTAAGCAATGTCAAGTCTTGATTCACTTCACAAAAGGAAGGAAAATCTAAAGGGGGAGATAAAGGGGACATTCTTACATCTTTCGTCCTCTAAATTCAGAGTTTTCCATGTGGCGTGAGATTTCCCAATTATCTCTCTTCCTTCCTATTTGCTTCCCCTTTTTTTAAAAAAAGGAGAAAAGAACCCCATCACCTTCCATTCACAACAGAGAGTCAGCCTAGAATTTAATCCTTAAAAATAGAGGAGTTTTTAAAAATGGAAAGGAAGAACTGAGTTGCCAATATAGTCTGGAAACTAGCAAATTAGAAAAGAGATCCTAATCATAACAGAACATTATGCAAAAGAAAAAAAATCATTTTTTAAAAAAAAGTCTTAAATACAATAAAAAGGAATAATTAAGAATCAGAGAGAAGCCACCATGTAGACAGTTTAATGATGCCACGTGAGACTGAAAATGTCTGGTTCTACCTCTTTTAGTTTTCATCTTTTTAAAAAGAAAGTTGGGTAATTTCAAAATTATTGAAATAGTTCACTTTTTAATATCTTTGTCTATAGCTCATTACCTTTATGTTAAATATACTCTAGAAGCCGCCCTAACTATACATTAAGTCTGTGTCTACAGGGAGCTTTGCTTTCGGTCCGTAGGAAGCAAGCATTTCCTTGCTGGGGGCACCTGGGATTTTGAAAGCACGTTGATGGTGGTGGGGAGGTTGCCAAATGTCTAAGGAGAAAACACCCATTTACTAGAAGACAAAGCTGGTGAAGTTGTTTGCTGCACACTCACGCCCACAGAGGAGCTCTTAGGATGCTTCCGACTGCTTCTCCTTAGGGCAATGTTGTCCAAACTTGGCCACTTTAAGGTGAGTGGACTTCAACTCCCAGAATTCCCCAGCCAGAATTCTGGGAGTTGAAGTCCACTCACCTTAAAGTGGCCAAGTTTGGACAACACTGCCTTATGGTGACCATTTTTTCCCAGCCAGGTGGGAACAGCGTTAAACAAAACCCTGGGCTGCAGCATTCCATCCTTTCTCTTGTTTAAACTATGCTTAAGAGCCCTGGGTGACTTTCTTGGGAAAGAAAATTATGCTAGAGGATATCAACTTCCTGCTTGTTCATTTTTTAGTAAAATAAATCAAAATCCAATTCAACTGGTTGATGCCAAAGATGACATCTGGGGACACACTGGTGCTCTTAGGCATGGAATTACTTGACATAAGGTGTCTGTGATTGTACTCTGCCTAGTTAGAAGCCAATAATAAATGAAATGGTGGTGGCTGCTGCTGCCGCCGCCACCACTGCTATGCTTCTCATTAAGCCCACAGCATTCCAAGCAAATTCCTTTTTTCTGCTTGCAGGAATAATAATGCCTTCTGTGTAGGCAATGTCCTTTTTGTGTCCTCTGTCCCATTATCAGTCTAGATCAGCGTTTCTCAACCATGGCAACTTTAAGACCTGTGGACTTCAACTCCCAGAATCCCCAGCCAGCAGAAGCTTGCTGTTTGTGTTCTTCCCTCAGTTTCAACAGGGAACAGGCCAGGCCTCCCTTGCACCCAACCTCCTTTTAGATATTTATAGACCACTCTCATACCTTCCCTAAGTCATCTTTTTTGCAAAATAACGTGCCCTCTTTCTGTAACCATTTTTCATAGGACTCCCTTAACATCCTGATAGCTGTCCTCTGAACCTGCTCTAGTTTCTTCATGTTCCTCTTAAAATGCAATGCCCAGAACCAGACACATGCTCTTTTTTTTTTTTTTGTCTGCGCTCAGTCATTACTGACCCTGCAGTGCCTGCCTGGACGAGTCTTTGCCTGGACGAGTCCTTGCCTGGACAAATCCTGTGCAGTTTTCAAGGCAATTGTTTCGGAAGTGGTTTGCCAGAGCCTCCTGCCTAGAGCAGAGCCCAGCTGGCGAGCGAAGGAGGCGGGGTTTCCGTTGCTTCATGCCCTTTTCAGGCGAGCGCGGTTTCGCGCTTACCGGCAGCTGATCCCGTCTCTCTGTGCAAGGCGCTGCCAGCATTTTTCCTCCCACCGGAGTGAGAGTACCCATTTATCTACTCACGTGAGTTTTCGAGCTGTTGGGTTGACAGGAGCTGGGGAGGAAACAAGAGCTCACCTTGTTAACGGCAAAGGCTGGACTCGAACTGCCAAAGCATCAGCCATTTCTGGCCGGCAACTTTCAGCGTCATTAAGCCGCTGCGCCACCGCATCCCCCTGACACATGCTCTAAGTGCAATCTAATCAGCCGAGAGTCCAATGGAACCATTACTTCCCATGATCTGGGTACAATAGTTATGTTAATGCAACCCAGATTGTATTGGCCCTTTTAGCTGTTGTATCTCAGTGCTTGCTCATGTGCAGTTGGTGGTTCAATCACATGACTAGATCCTTCTCCCAAGCACTGCCTTCAAGCCAGGGTGGTGAATCACTCAGTCAACTCTTGTTGCTTTTGGTGTTGCTATTTAATTTGTTCTGATTTCAGGAATCACGGATATTCATTGATCACTGTTACTATGGCATTTATAATAATTTATTACAATTTAACTGCAAGATAAGTATTTTAGAATATGAATGGAGGATGAGTGGGAACATTTTACAGGCAAAAGAATGGGCAAGAATAAACGAAAAAAGTTGCAAACAAAGGAATTGGGGAGAACTAGAGTCAGCTAGAAAGCTGAACACCAGAACCAATAGAAAGACTCTAATCTGCCAAGGAGATAAGAGGAACACTGAACTCTGTAAAAGAATGACATGTTGTCCGTAAGCTAAAGAATGTACTAGAAGTTATGAAGAGCAGTTGAAATCTCAAAGAGAACAAATTAACACCAAGAAAGACGGGGTGCACCACATCTAACCACTGAAGACATTCATCATATCCAGAAAGAAACCCATCATCCCCTGCTGCATGAGTAAATCATGAGCAAATATTGCTTGGGAACATTACTAATAAACAATACTCTCTTCTATAAAATTTATGTGCACCTAATTTTGGTGCCTCCTTCCTGATGCATTTGCTTTGCATAACAATTCTGTCCCTCCAATCTTGTACCTATGGGTCTGATTTTTCCTACATGGCAGGACCTTACAGTTAACATCATTTGAACATCATTTGTTGGATTTTGCTCAAAGTTCAAGCCTTTTGAGGTCATTTTCTTTTTATCTTCCAAGGCAGTGTTTCTGCATGCTGGCTGGGGAATTCTGGGAGCTGAAGTCCATACATCTTAACGTTGCCATGCTTGGGAAACATTGTTCTAAGGTATTAGCCAATCCCCCTCATTGGGATCATCTGCAAACTTGATTATCACCCCTTCCATTTCATCCTCTAGGTCCCCCCTCCCCACTTTTTCTTCATGCCCTGTTAGAAAGGGTTATCTCCCTCTCTTCTGAGATAAGATGAATCCAAACACAAGAAGTGTTGAGCAGTTTTACTTTCTGCTTCTCATCATTATTGTCTTACTTCCCTAACACAATAGATTAACAACAGATTAAGAGCCTCCTTGATTCTTCTTTTATTTCAGATATATGCTCCATAAACCTTTCTTACTATAGGTTACATTTCTTGCCAGCGTCATCACATTCTGACCTTTAGCATTTATGACTCGAACACTAGGGGCTCAGCCCCTGAGTCTGTTTTTTATACATCACCTCCTTTTTGTTTTTCAGATGGTCAGAAGTTCACTATTCTTCTATACTGGCCACTTAAAGCTGTTGCCATGTTCCTTTTCATGGGATTATGTGTACCTGTGCTTTGGAAATCTCATTTTCAATATCTCAGAATCTGTAGAAGAGAATATCTGTAGCTCAGAGTTGAACTATGGAGTCCTTGGTGCTCTCTGAGCTTGGTTGTTTTCTTGCAGATGTTTCGTTACCTGTATAGATAACATCTTCAGAGTATCTGAACAACATCTTCTCAGTATCTCATTCTTCAGGATCTCATTCTGTCTTTGATTTGTTTATCCTTTAGAATTTCAAGTGTTATACAATATGTTGCCCCACCTTTCACCTAAGTTTTTTCAACCCTGCCTTCCTGAAGTCCAAGGTTCCTGACTGACTTATCTCAGTTTTTCTCCTCTGGTTGTCTTTAACTCCAGCATGACAAGGTTACTTTCTCCTAAGATGCCTGATATCTTCAGTCCATCAAACAGTTCTTGTTGGGTATTGTTGGTTGATAGACTTACTCACCCCGTTTGTAGTTTGTATATTCTAATTTTTATAATACAGTGGTACCTCGGTTCATGAACTTAATTCGTTCCACGACTCTGGTCGCGAACCGAATTGGTCGTGAACCGAATCAAATTTTCCCATAAGGTTCAATGTAAATACGGTTAATCTGTTCTGACCCCTACGAATTTGGTCGCCAACCGATTTTGGTTGCGAACTGAATCAAATTTTCCCATAAGGTTCAATGTAAATACGGTTAATCCGTTCTGAACCATATGTATTTTTTTTTTTAAACTACAAAAATATGAAACAAAGTACAGTACGGTACAATATGAAGAGAGAGAACACTAACCTTGCTTGACGTGACTTCTGGCGTGGAGGACAGGAAGGCGGGTGGGGAGGTGGTTATTGTTTGGAGGGAGAGTCCCCCTCCCTACAGGAAGCCACGACCACGTGTCACAGCAGGGAAAATGGCCACGGATCCTGTTCGTCACCCGATGAGGAATTCGTGAACGGAAGCAAAATTTTGCAAACGGTGCTGTTCATGAACCGAATTGTTCGTGAACAGAAGCGTTCATGAACCGAGGTATTACTGTATTTTAATTTTTTAATAATGATGGTCTATATTTTTATAATGGTTGTTTTTATAATTACTGTTTTTTATATATTGTTGTTTTATTTGTTTGTTGTACATGCCTAGAGTCACTTTTTGTGAGATGGGTGACTATATAAATTTGATAAAAAAATAAATATTCAAAGTTAGATCCAGAATACCTGATACCCTTGTTTCTTCTTCTTCTACCTTATGAAAAATGCAGTTGTCAGCAAAAGACAATAATCAACAATCAATAATAACAATAACCCAATACACTATACCCCTCCCTGTCAAGAAACAGACTTAATTATATTTACAAATCTAGGATCTGTGGTGGATTTAATATGTGAATAGGATGACATCTGTCACAACGAATGGGAGCACTTGGTGTGTCCAGTAGTACTGGTGACCATGAGGCAACCTGTGGTTGTTTGTGCTTTGGGGGTAGGTAACTCAAGAATTGAAAATGAGTCTTCAGCCACATCAGTTCCAATTTCTTTCAGACTTTGTTCTCTTTAGCTAGTCAACATGTTGTCTCCAAATGTTATTAAGAGCAATCGCTACATTAGAAGATAGATGTGTAGTTCTTCCTTTGATTGTTCTGGATGTCTACTTATACTCCATTCTATAGTCTCTTGGTAGTATAGTGTCTCTAATGGAGAAGGGTCATATCTCAGCATGAGAAAATTGCTCAGCTTGGTTCAGCTGTTTGTCTTGAACACATATTCTTAAATTATATCACTGGTGTTTGATTTGTTGCATGTACTACATTCTGATATGCAGATAAAACATTTGAAAGCTTTTGATTCAGTGTGATATTTTCTCCAGGTATTGCTCTCAAAACATTCTTGAAAATTTGAACAAACCTTTCATCCATTCCATTTGTTGTTGTAATATACCTGATTCCATTCTTCTTCAGGAACTTCTGAAACTGTTCAGCTATAAAACATTATCCATCATTGCTCACTGATAGTTCTGGAAAACCTGCTCACAAAGAGTTATCTCAATACATCTATGGTTTATGTGGTTGCTATTGAGTTCATTGGAAACCCTTCTGTCCACTTTGAATATATGTCAACTGTAAAGTCTATATGAATTTTTTGTCACAGCAAGACAGGCCATTTCCATGAGTGCAGTGAACTTCTGGACATGTTCGTATCTGCAGAGCTCATTGCAAGCTGTTCAATTTATTGATCTATTCATGGCCACCAGAGAAAACCATGAGGTTCATCTTTAATACTCCAAGAAATTAATAATGCGGCTGCTCGGACATCTGAGTTCTCAGCTTTGATGGTATGATTCTCAATCTGTATATAATATAAGCACTATCAGGTGTACTGTAAGTTCATCATGGGGCTGATAACATTCTGCAGAGTTCAAAAGTTAATTATTTTAAAAAACGTAGATTTTCTTAGTCACGATTTCAATTTTTGTGTTTAAATCATGTTCTCTGTTAGCAGTTAGAAGCACACCTATGCAGAAATAAGAAAGTTGTCAGAACTGGTCGCCCTTTGACCCTCCAACTGAGTTTAAAGTGACCTTGAGGAATGAAGTAGAAGGCAAATAACAACATGTAGACTTGCATTTTGAGGAGGAGCGGGAAAAAGGGTCATCTTATCAAAATATTAAAGGGAATGTCTATCCTTTGGGTTAAGAAATGTAAAACAGGGTTGACAACAAGACTGAGGTGTCAGTCTCAAGGCTAGGTCTGGCTGGTTAACCTATTGCAGTGTTGTCCAAACTTGGCCACTTTAAGATGAGTGGACTTCAACTCCCAGAATTCCCCAGCCAGCCATGCTGGCTGGGGAATTCTGAGAGTTGAAGTCCACTCATCTTAAAGTGGCCAAGTTTGGACAACACTGCCCTATTGCCAATACAGAGTTGGGAGTCTTTCCTGTCCATGTAATTCAGTTAATCCCCCATGACCGTATGCACCTCTTTTATCTCCTATAGAAGCCTTGGCCAATCTATTGTTGGGGGTCTCTGGCTCTCTCGGCTGTGACCCCGGGGATCCCTGTTGTAGGGTATTTGAATAAAGAAACTTTGTTTCAGATCTCCAGTGTTTTGGTACATACTTCAGTGGATTGTTACTTGTCCACAACTATTCCAAAATCAGATATTTTTGTGGTGTGCTGTTGCCATTCTGTGTAGATGTGAGTTTCGTCTCAGCTCTGATGGGGGGAGCAGGGAGGAAACAAGTCAAAGGAATCCTTCCAATACGGATTTTTCAGACTGGGTACCCCTTGGAGGTAAATGAGGCTGGATGTGTGATAGTGTGCCCTTTTTAATTCTATTTTGTATTTCTGTCCTTCAGGTAGCAAAGCCTGACGCTGCCATAAGCCTGAATATTCTTCCTATCCAGGGCTATATTGTAAATCTCTCAATTGTTTGCCCTCTTCTAGCACTGTTGTTTGTCACAACATAAATACGCAGGAAGAATGAGTTCTGGTCATTTTTCCCACCAAGTCCTTGATATAGAAGGAAGACTGCAGCTTCTTGAAATCGCTTGCTTGGGCCACACACAGCAGCTTCTGTCCCACCAGTGGCACTCAGCTACTTATTACAGCATCAGTACCTCCCCATAATAGTCCGTGGTTCTCTTTTAATTTTTCCTGTTATTGAAAAATAAAACAAAAATAATTGTTTGCACAAATAAACAAAAGTACAACAAATAATCATTGTCAGTTAGGCCCTCTGTTGCGTTTGATGTTAATTTAGGACAGGCATTTGTAGGTAACTTATTGGAAGGCTCATACAATAATGTCCAATTATCTGAAATAAATCTAGGTTGCATGGATCCTATCACAGGTATAACTAAGTAATATAGTCTTAAAGTCTTGGTGTGATAAACCTGGTTTCCTTCATGAAGTACCAGAGGGTGTGCCAAATGCAGGAATACAGCTTTCTACCAGTGGTGGTTTGCTGCCATCTAGCGGCTGATTCAAATCATTGACTCATGCAAGTAATGGATGCGACTTTGTTAAAGGTAAGGACTCTCTTGACACTTGATGACTCTGTGGAATTGTCTTGGCAACAGTGTGGAAGTGGTTTGCCATTATGTTCTCCCAGAGAGTTTTTCAGACTTCCCAGTCTAGCCTACAGTCCATGGATTTCCTAGTGGTCTCCCATCCAAGTATGAACCAGGTCCAAACCTGTTAGCTTTGCTGAGATCAGCCATAGCCAGCTAGGTGATGTCATCTGCCATTACATTTGTTACCTTTGTTGCATTTTTAGAAACAGTGAACAGAATTTTAAAAACATTTTAAAGAGATTTTTATGATGAGGATTACATCTGATCTTTAATCTGGCGATGTACCATCTTGTCTTTTGCTACTTCTGCCACCATTGTCAATGAAGCTTTTTACAAATATTATTGCCAGGCCAGGCAAACCCCACCCTATACTTGTGCCTTACATTTTTTCTACCCAGATGGAGATGTTTCCCCCCTCCCTCCCTCCCTCCTTTCTTGCAGAAGAAACAGACCCAGAGTCTTCAGTGGAAGAAAAATAGACACTGCAGGACAAGAGGCAAGGGCAGAGGGGAAGCTGTGGTGGTCTAGAAGAAGACACAGAGACGTCATGCTAGCTGATGACTTGCTGTTATGAGGAACTGAAACAAATATGTGTGACTGGACTGATCAGCTGGCCAAGAGTACTCTCTGCTCAGAATAAGGATCAGAGATATCAGAATAATTTCTAAGGTTTTTCAGTTATCCTTTCCTGCTAATCTACATGGGGACAAATGATACTACAAAGAACAGGTACAACGGGATAACCGTGGCCTTTGAAGTTCTAGTATAGAAGCTCAGGATCATAGATCATCACATAAGAATGGCCCCACTGAATCAGGCCAAGGGCCATCTTAGCCCGGCATTTTCTGTTTCACCAGGGTCAACCAGATGCCTCACATGTCTCTCTCCCACCACTGTTCTCCTGTAGCTCATATCTGGATCCATGTTGCCCCAGCTTGGTGGTAACAGGGAGTCTTCAAGACTAATAGTCCTTGATGGAGGTGCCTGATCTGAGTTGGTGGCCATTACTGCCTCTGTTGTAATGAAGTGCCCAGGCTAATGATGAACTATAAGAAGCCATGTTCTCTTTCAGAACAGACAAAGTTAGTTCATTGGATAATCTCTAGTCTAGTGTTTGGAGATAGGGAGATAATTTTCCTTCTGTTCATTTTCTTCGTGCCGTGCAAGATTTTATAGACTTGAATCATATTCCCTTTTTCTAGGCAAGAGTCCCAAGCCTTTTAGCCTTTGTTTCCGTAAAACAGATGTTTGAAACTTTGTATTGATTGTTTGGTATGTAATTACCTAAAATTATAAATGATTTATTTTTTACTTTGTCTCGTTTCATTAATAAAATTGGATTCCATTTATCTCTTGTGAGGCTGGCCTTTCTCCCACCAAAGGAAGATGGGGAAGAATGGCTGATTTCACTAGACCAGGGTTTCTCAACCGTGGCAACTTTAAGATGTGTGGACTTATATTATCTTTTTCAAATGTGGTGACCAGGACTGTTCACAGGATTCCAGTTGTGAATATACCATATGTTGTGATATTACCTGGCATTCACAAGATTGACAGCTGCTTCTCAGAGAGGAGATATAGTCATCTCCCTGTTTCAGGCAAGATCTTTCTGAGGAAAGATGCCCCCCACACCTCTCCCTCTCCAAGTGGAAAAGTTTTTAGGCAGGAGGGAGAGACATAAAACATTATATATTGAGGTGGGTGAAGGAGAAAGAGAAAGAGGACACTAAGATTCTCCTCTAACCTCAGGCCAAACTTTACAAGAAGAAGGATGTTCCAGTTAACAAAATGGCATAGGGATAACATCCATTTTGAAATGGTCTGTGGGAATGACCTTGGGAGACAGGAGGAAGAGCTGCAGCCTAGACAACCAGCATGGAAAAGGTATCTCAGCCCACAGAAGCCAAAGGAACATGGGAAGCATCTCAGAAGAGACCTTCCCTAATTTTCTGGAAAGTAAAAGAAAAGAAGGGGAGAAATGCTTTCAGACTTGCAAGATTCTGTTACTGTAACCTTACAATAAAGGTAGTGCTAGTACTCATTGTTTGTGCTTATTGTCTGGACTCCCTCCAAGGTTTGACACATTCCTAGGAATGTCTATTCTCCAGAGGGAATAGGAAAAGGTTAGTTAAAAGGTGGGGTATTTCCTCCCCCCCCCCCCCCCCGTGTGTTTAAGTCTGATTTCTTGCCTCTGATTATTATTGTGTCTCTACAAGTGGAGTCCCTGTGTGCTTTGTATGTAACTTGTTACATCAGAGCTGTTTCTAAATAGGAGCAGATAGCATCATCTTAAGATCTGCTCCTGTACATGTGTGTGTGTGAATATATATAATTGGTTGTTCTTCTAAGATAGTGACTATGATCTGAGCAGCAATATATTTTTATTTCCTTCAGTATTGATTGTTTGGTATGTAACTACCTAAAATTATAAATGATTTATTTTTTACTTTGTCTCATTTCATTAATAAAATTGGATTCCATTTATCTCTTGTGAGGCTGGCCTTTCTCCCGCCAAAGGAAGATGGGGAAGAATGGCTGATTTCGCTAGACCAGGGTTTCTCAACCGTGGCAACTTTAAGATGTGTGGACTTCAACTTCCAGAATTCCCCAGCCAGCCGTGCTGGAATTCTGAAAGTTGAAGTCCACACAACACTGCCCTAGACATACACCTCAGCTTTATAGGGCCAGCAGCTGGAGTTATAGAATTTATTTTCTTTCTATCCTTTCCCCCTTTACATTTGCCAAAAAGGCATGCAGACTTTCTGTCCTTCATGGAGGTGGGGTGTAGGAAGCCAGGCAAAGCTGTCTCCTGAAAGGAAAAGTGGTGGGTTCAGCTGGGCCACTGCACGATGAATCTCTACAAGGGCAGTTTTCTTTTCAAGTGAAGAACTTGGTGACAGAGCTGATGTTCTTACCAACCCTTCTGGTCCATGAAAACGGCCTGGGAATGGAAAGCATACTGAAAGCGAACGACTGGCAGATTTGGTATCTGGCACTATGTTTGAAATTATGTATTGGTTAGATGTTTATCCTACCTTTCCTTCAGGAAGTCAATTATCTCACTGATGCTGCACGAGATGGCTTGCATGTCACAAAGGCTGGAAAAAAAGTGCTTAGCCAAGCATGGCAATGTTGATCAGAAAGGCTTTCATCTAAATCCTGGAAGTGGCCACCATGTTGACCTTCTTGGTCATACTCTGTAGACACCTCTGATCCATAAGGTCAGAGAGAAGCAACTCAGCACCTTGGAGCATCATTGTACCACTTGCAAGCAGCACTCAAGCTCTTTGCCTCAACTGACTTTATTCCTTTCAAACTGTTCTAGTTAAAAAAGCTGATATTTGGCAAAATAAAGTGCCAGACTTTAATCTATCCCTCTTTCCAAGAAAGCAGTCATCCCCGCTTTGAAGAACAACTGATGGTAAATTGGGGTGGGAGGATGCATACTGCAAAGGGACGGTGTTTGGTTAGAAACTCTGCAGTAAACTTTGGAGTTGCAGTGCTGTCCAAAGTTTGATTTCTTCTGTAAAGTGAACGAAGTGTTTATTAACGTCTTATAGAATCTCTGTGTATATTTACACCTGTAGAGTTTGAGCATATTGGAGGTAGGAACTGCTTTTAGTAAAGTTCAGATCACTTTTTCATAGGATATAAAATACAAAATCATTATATGCACCCAGATCAGTTCTGCCTCTTGCTGTAAACTTCCATTTTTCTGACAAACCTCTCTAGTTACATCTAGTCCATCTATGAGGAAGGAAGGAAAAAGGCATAGCAGCCTCGTGTATTTGCTGGCCATCAGTAAAGGCAGCCATTAAGAGCTTATAGCCTATGATTTAGTTTCCATGACAACATGTCACCTGTAATTTATCTAACAATAGATGTGCATTGACAGACCTATCGAGTAGGATTCAAGCCCATTAAACATTTTTTAGAACTACTGAGTTAGAAGAGTTCCCAAAGGTCATTTAGTCCAGCTTCAAATCTTATAACATTATGTTATTAACCTTCATTCATAAGATAGTTTAACATTGTGCTTAAAAGGACATTTATTTGGAAGTAAATCTTGCTGAAACCTTAGTCCTAAGTAAGAGTTGTATAGGAATGCAGTGTAAGTGGCAGATAGATTAGTGTAAAAATGTTTCACCTTGTTTCTTAAATGTACAGCTTATAATTTAGGAAGGGGGCAAGAGGAGGCAAATATGTAATGATGTCATCCTGCAATGGTTGCAACTTACTTAATTGTGTCAGAGAAGTATCTGAACATGGTATTTGTGTGCTGATGTCATTGTCATGGCATCACACTTTATTATAGATGCCACTGAAGATGTGGCTTCACTTATTGTCCAAGGATTGCCAGAGGTCTATGCTCTAAATATGCGAGAATCTTTCAAATGCCAGTTGAATTAGGAATCCACAGTGGAACTGGAAAGACAAGCTATAAAACATATACAAATCACAGACTCTAGGACAGAGTTAGGGTTAGGCTTTTTTCCTTTTTCTTTCTTTCTTATTTTTTGTGCGAAATACTGAAGAATCTCTCAGGTGACTCCAGAAAAACTTGGCTACAGAGAGTATCAAGAGCCAAATCCAAAGCTGGAAGATACTTGCTTATACAGCAGCTAATGAAATGACAGAACGAGAGAGTATAGCTACCTCTTAAACGTATTGTAATGTAGCTCAATCAGATAAGATTGTTTTTCAGAGATAACATTGATCAATAGAGAGAAGATCTGTAGCTCAGGGTTGAACTGTAGAGTGCTTGGGGTTCTCTGAGCTTGGTTGTCTTCCTGCAGACCCTTCAAGTGCACTGAAGATGCCACCTAGCCGGGTAATGAAACGTCTGCAAGAAAACAACCAAGCTCAGAGAACCCCAAGGACTCTGTAACATTAATCTGATTTATAAAACCCTAATGGGAACAGACCCTAGTTACTTGCTGACAGGGAGATGTGGTTATGTTGGCAACACCCATCCTCTGGTCTCCATTTATATCTACAGTTTTATGGACATATTTTCTAGAACAGAACTTGACTAATCAGGGGGCATTGCATTAATATCCTGGAAACCCTGAACAGTTAACTATAAATGTGCCCCTTTTAAAAGGAAGGATTTTTCAGTGAAAGCTTAGGCCCTTTCTGCTAAAGGGGCTTACAATATTTATGAATAAATATGATAAAAGAATCTTGGGCATAGAAGAGCATTGTTGGATAATATGGCAGCCTATTCAACATTATGTGGAAGCATTATTTTAAAGACGGAGTGCCTTGGAGCAGGGTTCCTCAACCTCAGCAGCTTTAAGATGGGCGGACTTCAACTCCCAGAATTCCCCAGCCATGCTGGCTGGGGAATTCTGGGAGTTGAAGTCCACCCATCTTAAAGTTGCTGAGGTTGAGGAACCCTGCCTTGGAGTGTCAGTTTATGGGAAACAATGATGAAATTATTGTTTTCACAAGCAGTTATAGCATATACATAATAAAATACACAATAAAAGCTAATCAGTACTTTTAATCAATGACATCACCAAAACAAACGATCAAAGCCAACGTGGTACAGATGTCATCATGTCATGACCCCTTCATGATATGACGTGCTACCTAATTGCATCAGAAAAGACCTTGTCCAAAAGTCACAACCCCCCTAGTGGATATGACATGTTACTTAATCCTATCAAGAAAAGTGCCTGCCAGCCTTAAGTTAATGTTTCATAAAACTCACCACTTGATTGCACTGATCTCTGGTCTTGATTGTATTGAAAACCAGTATTTTCAAGCAAACCATATTTTGTGCACTTTCACAGTAAAGTGAAAGTAAAGTTCACAGTAAAGAAAGCCCTAATATTTTTGTTGAATTTTTAAAATCAATGCCTTAAATGCAGGAAAAAGGCTTGTTCAGATACAGTTTAGTAAAGATGTGTATTTAAGGCATTGGTAGATTATGTGGAACATCACTCCATTCCACTGGACTACCGTATTTTTCCAACTATAAGATGATACTTTTTTCTAAAATCCTTACCCTAAAAATTGAAGGGCGTCTTATTCAAGGAAGTCAGCCGAAAATCGCGCGGTTGCAAAACTGCCCATACTTTGTTTCTGCAGGCAGGCTTCCTCCTATTGCTAGCCTCCAATCATGAGTGAAATAGCTTGTCTCCCAAACAGACTTCCTCCAATCACGAGCCTTATATAACTGATGTCAGCTGATGCTGAACAAACCAATTAGAGGAAGGCTGTCTGCAGAGAGAAGCTATCGGCAGTTTCACTCGTGCTTGAATGTAATCAGTTATGCAAAAGAGCCTGGAAATAGAGCTGCAGAGAGACGGTTTGGACCTCCTCCCACCGAGTGTATCAGGTCAATGTTACCTAATTACTAAATAAAAATGTGTTCTGCACTATCTTTAAAATATTGATTTCTTAATTTGGGGTTGGAAAAATGGGGGTCGTCTTGTACATGGGGGCATCTTATTGTCGGAAAAATATGGTACTTTCTTTAATTTTGCTTAGTAATGAACCAAGATGTCTATAGTATAGAAGTAACACTAAGTTTTCTTTAATATAGGCATCACTATTATTGTGACTGACTGTCTTCTACTCTACTTGAGAAGTTACCATCTTCATTTTTAAATGCTCGTTATTCATTTTTCTTTGTCTGCTTTTAAGAGTTTGATAAGCATTTGCATGACGTATTAATTATTTTATTTCTATCAGGTTTCTAAAATGGATAAAATAGAAAGTCATATGAAAACAAGAGATACTAGGCAAATTATGCTTTATCATTGATAAAATAAATAATCATATTCAGGTAAGAATTCATACACTCATTTAAATAATAATATTCAATACACCCTTGACAACTTAATTTTTATTCTAATTGCTTTTTTTCTCTTTTGTGAATTGGAAAATATCTTTGAGAGACACAGTTTTGCAACAAACAATCATGTTTTTTCTGAGTGTCAAACTGGATACCTATCTGACATTCTGCTGTAGGTGGACAATATCTTTTTTATCAGGTAAAGAGTGCTGTGTTCTTCAGGTATTAAAAGGGTCCGTAATCTTGGCTCCAACATGGTATTAGGACCTGCTTCCATGGGATGAGAATATACAGTATTACACATTGGAATATTTGTAAGTTTTGGTAATCTTATCACCCTAAAGGGATCAGATTGTCAGGAAAAAACCCAAACCTATGACAAGGCAATGCATGAATTTCAGCCATATCTTCTAAAATATTTAGTTGTAAATAGGGTAAGATGGGTTCCATGCTTTATATCAAGACTCAGAAAGAGTGAATATAAAAGAGAGACTGGATTCCTCCACTCATTTTGTCTTGGACCTCATCCATTGTTTATTTCAACGTCATCCATAATTTGGCCTCCAGCAGATTATCCCAGAAGCAAAGGTGGTCCTTGACAGAAGAAAGTTTGCTCACACCTACAGAACATGAAATGGAAGAACATGATAAATCAACCTGGGCACTAGCAAAGGGCATGTATTTTGCTTGTGGAAGATCCCAGTGGGAAAGGATTGGGAAATATTCCTCTAAGAAATGCTAAAAAAGCACTACTACATATATGCCTGAAATCTACAAAATTGTGAATTATGGTGCAAATCTGAACTGTTTTGCCTGCTTTTGCTTGCTTTAAGGGACAAAATTCTGATTCTACTTTGCTCTGCTCTGCAATATGCACTGTGCTTATTTCTGAAAATGGTTGCCATCTTCTGTGATCTTATGGTCAGTGCAGGAAAACCTACAAAAGAGAAATGGCTGCCCTTATCACCATGATATAGGCTTTTTCCCGTGTCCAGTCAGATTTGCTTTGAGTCTTCCTCCAGTGGCGCTCCAGGCGTTTCTCAAGATGTGGTGCATCTTGGATGTATTGGGATTCAATTTCCATAATTTCTGGCTAGCATGGGAATGATGGGAGTTGAACTTTATGAGATAGGTACAATCTCCCTAAGACACTCAGTAGATTCTTGGAATGCCCATTATGAATCATATTTTATTTCCCATCAAATAAAGTTTCATTACTCTGTTTAACAGCAAAGCATGTTTGCAGAAGTTTCTTCCTTGATGCAAACTGAAACTTAGGGCTCAGATAGTAGTATATTGTGCTCTTGGCTAGAAGTATGAAGAAGAGGTTTTATATGGCTTAGAGATGACAACAAGGAAGCTATTTTGAGGTTAAAATTAAACATAGCCCTGTTATGGCAATCGTATTTTACCTTAGTAGTAAATAGGTAAATACACAGAAAGACAGCAAGCTACAGAGATACAGTGGAACCTCGGTTCATGAATTTAATTCATTCTGCGACTCTGGTCGCGACCCGAAATGGTCGCGACCGGAATCAAATTTTCCCATAAGGTTCAATGTAAATACGGTTAATCCGTTCCGACCCCAAATTTGGTCACCAACCGATTTCTGGTCACGACCCGAGTCAAATTTCCCCATAAGGCTCAATGTAAATATGGTTAATCTGTTCTGAACCATGTTTGTTTTTTTTAAAAACCGCAAAAATATGACACAAAGTACAGTACGAAGAGAGAGAAAGCTAACCTTGCTCGGGAGGGAAAATGGCCGTGCTTCCTGCTTGGAGGGAAAGTCCCCTCCCTACAGGAAGTCGCGACCACGTGACACGGGAGGGAAAATGGCCACGCTTCCTGCTTGGAGGGAAAGTCCCCTCCCTACAGGAAGTCGCGACCACGTGACACGGGAGGGAAAATGGCCACGCTTCCTGCTTGGAGGGAAAGTCCCCTCCCTACAGGAAGTCATGACCACGTGACACAGGAGGGAAAATGGCCGCGGATCCTGTTCGTCACCCGATCCTTCATTCGCGACCGGAGGTAAATTTTTGCGGCCAGAGCTGGTCGTGACCCGAATTGTTCGTGAACAGATGCGTTTGTGAACCGAGGTTCCACTGTACATGGATAAAACAGGCAAATTGGGGTGAAAGGAGGGGTGAAAAGAAAACCTACCAAGGCAGTGCCAATTGATTGAGAATCACTAGAAAAGTTTTCCAAGGAGACAAGAAAGGTAAGAGATAGCTGCTGTGATCCATACAAGTAAGCAGGGAAATTGATTGGAAGCAGCAGAATCAGTCTGAAGTCTTCTCTGAACAGACATCAGTATCTAGTTAACTGTGGAGAGTGACAAAAACTGACTTCTTTCCTTTCCAGTACGATTGTTATTGTGCTCCAAATCTCTTTCCCAGGATCTGTCTGGCTTTTCCCTTGATTCAAGCCACAGGGATCTGCCTAAATGAAGTACCAAAGCTCCATGGCTGGAGTAGACTAGATGTTCTGGACTTCAATCAGCACCAGCCAGGATGGCTACTGTTAAGGGACTGTCAAGAGGTAGAATGATCAAATCAGAGTACTGAAAGTTGGAAGGGCCATTCAGACCATTGAGTCCAACCATACCTGCTCAGTAGAGGGATACAAATTAAAGCAGATAGCTGTCAAGCCTCCACTTCAGCACATCTAATGAATGGGTGCCTGTCACCTCTCTGTGCAATGGTCTGTAATTGGTTCCATGGTTGCGCGTACTGTTAGGAAACTTTTTGTAACATTCCATTGGTATCTGCCTTCTGTTAACTTAAACCCGTTGTTCCACGCCTTTCACTCTGCAGTAAGAGAGTATCTCAACATCCTTTCAGTTATTTGAAGAGAGTTATCACAGCATCCCCCACCATATTCTCAAAGCTAAACATACCCAGCTTCTTCACTCTCTCTTTATATGATTTCATTTTTCATCTGCTGATCATAGTCATTGCCTTTCTTTGAACCTGTCTCCACATTTTCTGATTTCTTCTTAAAGTGTATGCCCAGAATTGGGCACAATACTTGAGATGGAGTTTGTCCAAAGCAAAATAATTTCCCATGATTTGAAAATGATACAATTATAGTTCTATTCATGAGGCCTAAAAGTGCTTTTGCATTTTTTACAACTACATGTCATTGTTGGCTGACACTCAGTTTTATTTGTATCTCCTAGAATGTTAGCTATCCCATCCAATTGTGTGTAACTGTAGTCCAGAATATCTGGACGGTGCCAGCTTGCTCTTATGCCATTATGGGAAACATTAATTAATTAAGGATTTAGGCTTCTGCAAATTCCTATATGGGCTAATACCGCAATAAAAAGAGATGAAAAAGGACACTGGCTTGTGTAATTTTTAGATATGCTGATTTATATGGAGAGACACAAACTTAGAAATTATTGCGTTCAGTCTAGAACCCAAGTGCTAATAAGCAGTGGCAACTGGGATACTGAATATCCTTATCTGTGAACTGGAATTGGACTAATAACCTTTCAAATATTGGATGTCTTCAAATAGAAGGCTGTTGTTTTTAAGGGCAGGAAGCTGTCTTACAATCATTTGAACAGTGGGCATCAATAGTTGGGATCAGATATAATTATGTTGACAACTCCTATGATTATGCTTAACTGTGTAAATCACTTCACAGATATTACTGATATAAAAACTCTGAAAGACAGATCACATTTTCAGGTGGCAAAGCTAAGGAAGAGGAATTTATCTGAACATTTATTGTAGCGAATTTGTAGCTAAAATGAGGTTTAAATTGTGCCTTCTTCACTTCAGAAAACCGAAGGATCTGATAATGGTAATATTGCTAATAATTCAGTAATTTACTGAGTTACATTTTCAGTGATGACCTAATTGTTCACTGAAAAATGTCTAGATAGCAAGCTGCTTCATTCTGAAATTTACAGCTAACATTGCATGTTTCTAGGCTTCCTTCTCCTCTCCAGTACATAACAACTGGGCAAGCAGTCTTTACTAAGGGCTAAGACTCATCCATGTTGCTAACAGTGAAATTGGATGCTGTATTTGAGGGGGATTTCTGACGCAGAAAGATGCTGTGCTTCAATCACAACACATATTACAAGATCTGGGTGACTACAGTGACTAGCTTTTCAGCACAAAGCAAATACTCTGTCCTTTTTTATTAGACTGTCACCTGGTACACACACCTACCACCTACCTCTATCCAACATTTTTCAATCATACTTTTCATCTGTCACAGAGGTGCAATCTAACAAGCTTCATTAACTTCAAGAGGAGCTCAACATGCCCTCCCCCATCTGGCAGAGATTTAGCAAAGGCTGCACTGGAGCTCAGCTTGGGTTTGATGGGATTTGAGATTACAGCTCCCCCCTTCCAGCTTAGGCATTACTTACAATAGCCCATATCTCTAAATAGCATGGGATCCTGCTAGTGGATATAAGAAGTTGCTTTATAGCTCAGTGAGAATTTCAGACTGGGTTTAAATTGATAAGACTAGAGAAATGGATTGAAAGTGGCAGAAAGAAATTTAACAGAGAATGATGCAAAGTTCTTCACTTACAAAAAGAAATCAAATACACAAGTATAGGAAGGGGAAATATCTGTCCTGCCCATTACTAGCAAAAAGGACGACCAGCTGAATCTTTCCTTTAAGTGCTGGTAGGATTAGAGTGCCTTAGCTGACTGCATGGATGATGGTGCTGAGGTCTCTGCTGTTTCTCCCAAACATGAACCACTACAGAGGAGCTTCATTAATGCCCAACAGCAATCTGGGCTCTGGTCCTGTGGGTGCCACTGAGATGCCCATCTTCCCAACAGCATAGTCAACTTCCAGCATGTCTAGCATAGAGTCAGCAGGCACCCCATTGCACTAGCCCTCAGAGCAGATTTCAAAGAATGGGAAAGAGAAGGCCTCCACTTCAACCATCAGGAGTTGCAAAATCCCAGATATTTAAATTTTTTAAAAAAACTAAAGAGAATATATCTGGGAAAAAATAATGTACTGTAACCCTAGTTTAATATCCAGGCAGAAGTGGATCTTTTTATAGTATTCCTTCCACTTGAAGCTCATTTAGCTTTAACCCTTTTAGTTCTCAACTGTAAGATGAACAAACGTCTTTTTCCCCTGGCATTCCTGTTTTATTTACTTGATATTCTGACTGGATCCAATTTATTTAAAATGAATTTTTTTCTTGTGTATTTAAATATTTGGTTTAATTTTAATTTTTGTCTTACCTTGTTAGCTTCTCTGAGTGCGTTTTAAGTAAAAAAAGTGGGATGAAAATATTTTAAATAAATACATTTAAATAAAGCCTCAGTCTGTAACCCAAGTCCTACAAAAAGAGAATGAGGGACCTGGATATGTTTAACTTTGTGAAAAGAAAATTGGAGAGATATGATAGCAAGTTTAGAATACCTGAAGAAATGGCCCAATCTCTTTTGGACAAGTTAGGAAGGTAAATTCCAGTTGAATTATAGGAAAAAAAAATAATTAGAACAGTTGATCTTTTGAATCAGCCTTCCCCCAACTTAATATCCTTGAGATGTTTGGGGAATGTAACACCGAGAATTCCCTAGCTCTATCAATCTGCTGCATATCTGGACAACAAAATAGCTGATCAGATGTTATTGTGTTTCCAGAACGTGCTCATAAGAACGAGGTAAAGATTTTTTTACAGTTCATCAGCTGCTGTTAGAACTTTTTAAAAGAAAAATTTAAGAACACCAACCATCATTGCTCTTCAGACTGTTATAAGAGATTTGCCCTCTGCTATAAATCTGGAAATCTTTTTATGCAGCATCAGATCAAAGTCAGCAAATACCACCCCACTCAGCAATTAACACGTTGCTGAGAAGGATATGCTTTATCTATATATAACCTTCTCAGCAGCATGTTAATTGTAAGGCATGAAAGTCACTCAGCTAAAGCAAGCAGCCACCTATATCAGGCTGCAGTGCTTTGGAACATGCTGAATGACAATGGCAAAGGCATCACTTCATACTGTAGGGGAGAAAGCAATGGTAAACCATTCCTATATTTTACTAAGGAAGCCACATGGATAGACAACATAAAGTGATGATACAGTGTTGGATGTTGGGCTCTTCAGGTCAGATGGCACTCAATATGCTAGTGAGGAAGAGCTGAAAATCTTTTGGAGTATTAATGGTCTTTATGATGTGGCTAAATTAACCCCTTCAGGACATTTAGTTGCTGATGCTGCCAGGCAGGAAGAAACTTATCAGAGAGAGCTGTTAGAAGAGACAAGATGCAGTATTACAATGATATCTGTAAAGACATTGATGATGGAAACAGGCATGGAAAAACAACGAAAATGTTCCAAAAGATCCCAGGGGGTTCCAACCTCATATGGGTATGCTAAAGGTTGCTAATGGATAGGTAGTAACTTATTCAAAGAAGCTCAAACAAATATGGAAGCAGTATATTGAAATTCTATACAATAGGAATGTCAATATCCATGATACCTTGGAAGACATTCCCTATTTAGTAGAACCTCTAGTACTAGAAGATGAAGTTTGAGTCTGGTCATCATCAAATCCCAAGGCTACGACAACTGACGAATATCTAAAGGAATATGGCAAGTAACAAAAGTAAACTGTAAAGATTCTAACCAAACTATGCCAGCCAATCTGGAGAACAACAGAGAGGACAACAAATGGAAGAGGTCAGTCTACATACCAATAGCAAAGAAAGGAGACTTAACAGAGTGCAAACAGTTACACTATATCCTTAAGTTACATGCTAGCAAAATAATGTTTAGGATCATCTCATGGAAATTAGAGCCCTACATGGAAAGGAAGATGCCAGATATTCATTTTAGAACAGGTTGAGGAAAAAGAAACATTATTTCTGATGTAGACTGGATAATTGGGAAAGCTGAAGAATACCAAAAAGAAGTCAATATGGGCTCCATTGATTATAGCAAGGCCTTTAATTGTCTTAACCATGTTAAGCTGTGGAATGTCCTTAGGAAAATGGAAATGGAAAAACCTACTGTATATACAGGATAAGAAACTACAGTCCAGATGGAATATGACAAAATAGACTGGTTCCAGGTCAGGAAAGAAACAAGAAAAAAAATTTTTTTCTCCTTATTTGTTCAACATAAGGCAGGCTTTATTGGAATTAATATGTTCTGAGAAGTAATTACATATTTATTTGAATTTGAAACACAATTTATTATTTTTAGATGCACACACTCTTTTGGACTACATACATTCAACATGGAAATTGCAGCTGGTTAATGGAAATGGATTCTCCATTCTCTTATTATTACCCTTATTATTGCTAAGAGATTAGTTTTTCAATACAGATAGCCCTTGATTAAAAACGGTAATTGGGACTGGGAACTCCACTGCTAAGCGACACGGTTGTAAAGCACAACGTCACAGGACTACACTGACTTATGACAACAGTTTAGACAGTTCCAGTTGAAGTTGTTAGGCGAATCCCATGCAGTTATTAGGCACAAGGTCACGTGATCGTCATTTGTGACCTCCTGCCAGCTTCCCCATTGAAATTGCTCGTCAGAAGCCAGCAATGAAGGTCACAAATGGCAATCACGTGACCACAGGATGCTGCAACCATCATAATTATAAGCCAGTTGCCAAGCACCCAAATCGCAATCATGTGACCACAGGGATGCTGCAACTGCCGAAACTTTGAGGACCGGCTGTAAGTCTCCTCATTCAGACCATCATAACTTTGAATGGTTGCTGAATAAATGGTTGTTAACCAAGGACTACCTGTACTGAAGAAAAAGACAAATTTATGGCCCCAGTTAGCCAGTGGATTGAAGACTTGATGTTACTTGTATCTTACAAACCAGTTACCTATAGACATAGATTGTGCATGGACAATTACAATGAAATTGTGATGGAATGGAATTATGAAGGCCAGGCTCAGGGAGATAAGCATGTTCTTAGTTCACTGGAGGAGCGTGGGAAGTTCAAGAGGATGAGGCTGGCACCTCCCTGAGGAATTCATGGTGTTGTGGCTGGCTGGCTTGGGAGCTAGGTTTCAGTCTGGGGAGACTTCTGTCTAGAGGTTGTAGCTAATAAACAAAGTGGAACTGAATTTGCAGAGTCTCTTGGAGTTCTTTGGGCTAGACCTGACAGAAATAGAGTTATCTTTTATTGAAATTGTTATGTAAAAATGTCATATATATGTATTTCTATATGCATGAGAAGTCCTTATATATACAATTTATCTTGTAATGAAATCTTTGTTTACAATGTAAATACTTTTCATTTCTTTTCAATACAGTTTAATTGGTTTAAATTATTAAATCATCAAGATGAATTTCCTTATATTCAAGTATACTTTTGCTAAGATCAGTAAAATCTGTGCACTCTTCAATTTAAACAAAAACAGTCTGCAAAAAACCCTGAATTAAATAACTTAATATTGTCCAATAGTTAAAAAAAATCATTTATTGGATGTGTTTATGTCTGGAAAGTTATGGATGCTTATGCCTGAGCTGGTAAACAATATACAATGTTCTACACCTACAGGAATTATTTACTAAAACTTTATTTCAATGTAGCCAACAGATGAATACATACATACACATGGTTTGAATGTAAGGGCTGGCTGTGCTAGCACATCAACCTGCTGTTCAGATGATCCTTCAGGTAGCCTTTCAACTCTTCTAGAAACCACTTATCTCATGTTACATACACATTTGCATGTATTTCTCAAACAGTTTTGCAATACTGTCTCCTCTTAATTATTTTTATGGAGGCAAAATCCATATAATTATCATTAACAACAACAAGAGTACAATATTTTTAATTCATTCATCTGTTTAACAGCTGTTCAAACCTTACTTGAATCCACTTAAATATATGAAATAGAGGTTTAAACTGACAATTGGATGACAGGTAAATAATTCTTGGTCAAGAATCAAACTCTATTTCTTTCCAGGTTTTAGCAGCATTTCTTTTGTACTGTTCTAATTCCTGAAAGAGAAACAGATAGATTGGAACATTAAATCTCAAGATCTAAGCAACTGTATTGTTCTTTTCTGCAAATATTATGAATGAATGAAATATTATGAATGAATATCATTCTACATTCTACTGCAGACATTGAATCAGACTCAATCCTTCTCCTTTGTATCCTATAGGTATATACACTAAACTTGTGAGTCTCTGTATATATGATGGGTGCTCACTGGGACTGGGCTTGGTGGTTGGAAGGGCTTATTCATGGAGTAGTGGGCACAAGTCAAGGAGGAATAGATGCTGCAGGAATAGTGGAATATTCTAATATTGTCTGTTTAGCTCAAATTATAGATGGATATCTTCCATGGAAAAGATAACTGAACTTGGATTCTTTTGTATAGATCTGAAATAGTTGTTTTGAAAAGAGCAATTCATATAAGGAACCATGTCACAAAAAGAATGCCCTTTATCAGGGATAACTGTAATCATTACCTTCCTCTGCATGATTTGTCTACCAGTTTAATCTCTAACTTAATGTTTCTGATAAAAGTGATGGCATGTAAATACTAAAAATATATCAGATTTCTTTAAAAATTAAGCATATCAAGCTGTTTTAGTATTTGAAATGCCTGTTATAGCACTACATCAATTTTATTTGATCTGTAGCATATACTGACAGTATGAATTTTACAGTACTGTAAATACTGTAATGTATTTAATATATATCATAACAAATAAATAATATAGTGAATATCTGATGGGCAGAACCTAGCATACCCAAGAAGACACACTTAAGCCAAGTGATATCAATAAAGATATCTTGATTTTTTAATGTTTTATTGATTTTATTTGACTGTTGTGAGCCTCCCAGAATCATTGAGAGTCGGGTGGCATACAAGTTTAATAAATTAAATTAAAATTAAATCAGTGTCACAATAAAATAGTACATAAACATAAGTTTTAAAATCAAAGATGACATTTTAGATATAACAAATGAAAAATTAGTCTTAACACCTAGAAGAAAAGAAGCCCTGCATTGAATATATCAGAGAGAGCCAGTTTGATATAGTGGTTAAGGCGCTGGCCTAGAAACAAGGAGGCTGTGAGTTCTAGGCCTCCCTTAGGCATGAAAATCAGCTGGGTGAATTTGGGCCAGTCACTTTCTCTCAGCCCAACCTACCTCGCAGGGTTATTGTTGTGGGGAAAATAGGAGGCAGAAATATTAGGAATATTAGGTATGTTTGCTGCCTTGAGTTGACAAAATATTACAAGAAAAAAAAAGGTGGGATAAAAATCTAATAATAAATAATAAAATCTAATAATATCAGCTAATATAATAATAATATCAGTGAATTTTAATTATGAGTGTGATGAAAAAGAAATCCACAGAATAAGCCATGGTTAAAGAAGCTTTCAGGTACATTTTTATGACATTAAGCAAACTGTAGCTCTACCTTCTAATTTCATACTGTTTCTGTATGCCATTCCAGTGCCAAGATTTGCTAGAAAAATTACTGAAGACTATTACTGTAAGTGCACTCATATCAACCACTTGCAGTTTCAAAGAGCCCTTACCCAGGGCTATACCAAGGCATTGGAATAGCTTTTTATTCAATACAGTCAACAGCTGAAAACTGAAACTGATTTTAAATTTTCAAAATGGAAAGGGTATGAACATGAACTAGACCATTTAGCATCATAATAAAAATGAAAACATTTTTTCACAATTATGGGCATTTCATGAGATTTAAATTAAGTTTTAGTTAGGGATACATCCTTCTGTACATTTTGCATAATTGTTAATTAACTTCTCAAATTGAGTGCATTCATTTTCAGTTCCTTCTTGTTCTTCAGCTGCATACTTACTTATCTGATCAGGCAAAGCAGAAAGTGATTTGACTACTAAGAACTGTGCAAACAACTTGAAAAAGTACCAACAATTGTACTAAGTACTAAACAACTGAGCTATAATTGGTTTTTAAAATATCCAGAAACTAAGTCCAGTGTCATCCATTCCAGGATGTAGCACAAAGATCAGTTTGAATTCAAAATGGACTGTAGACCTTGTGAGGAGTTAGGAGTGGGGAATCTCCTTATTATAGTTAAAAGGTTAGCAAAATTACTTTCTAGTATCACAGTCTGATAATGATATAAATAAACAATAGAAAAGATTAATTATTTCACAATACCTCTGAAGTGTATAGCATTGACAATGTAGGTTTATTCTATCAAATTATTTGTATTAAGAAAATAAGTAAACAGAATCTCATATCCTGTGATTTTAAGTATCTTCTGGTAGCTAGGACTGTTCTTTGTCACTACAAGGCATTCAATGCCTGTCTTATTGCCATCAAGTACTGAAAAATGATCATCTGTGTAGAATGAAAAAGTCATAAGAAAGAAGTACACTGATGTATCTGGACATGTGGTGTGTTCTATAATGACGGTACTTTTTCCATGGCAGTTGAGCATCATTGCAAAGAAGGTTCAAACAGTTTCATTCTAAGGTTTTTTTCTTTGACTTTGAGAAAGATTTGGCTAGAAATAGAGAGCCTTGGTACTGCTTGCAACATGTGGTCCCTGGTGTCAGCAGCAATATGAGAAGTGTATTAAACTCTGTAGATAGTCATTCTGAGTCCAAAGAGCAACATGAAATGATCAGGGAAACACGCACGAACTAAAAAACTACCATGCATGAATACCTCCAAGAAACAGAATACAAAGCATTATATTTGACAGTATACCTTTAGCATAAATGCTCTTCTCTCTATAAATGCTTTATCTTTAAAAGAATGTATGGAACAAAGGAGTACAAAAAGGGTGGAAAAGATTAGCTTTCTGAAGCATTTAATACTTATTCTTAAGATAACAGCCATTTCACTCTCAATTTTCATATAATTATGGGAAATCCTAATGCATTTAAAAACTGAATGTAGCTAGGGAATTGTTTTCTTACAGATGTATTCAGGGTTATCTGGCAGCTTTTAAAATCAAATGAAATATAAAAATCCCAAAATGTTTTCATAAAAGCCAGTTCAAATGTTACAATAATCTTATAATAACTGAACTTCAAGATAGAAATTTTAGGGAAATAACTACAGATAATTTTCTTTTGACAGAAACTTGTCTATTACCATATTTTTCCTGCAATAGTACCAGCAACAAAAGCAGCAGCAACTTTCAATGGCATCAATAGCGATAACAATCTTTTGAAAAGAAAAGAACACTGCAACTAAGAAACTCCTGGAAAAAGATTAAATCATATTGAAAATTAATCTCACTGCTATCCTATTTTCCCTTTTTTGTTAATAAAAGCAGCATCCAATCATGTTTTGAATGAATGAAAAGCAAGAATGTATATAACAAGCAAGTAAATTGAATGCTCTATTCTAAGTGACAAAATAAATTCAGTAACATGTCTGAGCACTATGAAAGTCATATTCCAGTGGAATCTACACACACTCATACACAAATCAGGATCACAATTAATGACCTAAATCTGTCATTTCAAATAAATTTGTTATCTAGTGGAAGTACCCTAGAGTATTTATTTAATTGTAGATGATTTCAGGTCCATAAATAAATAAACAATAAACATTATATCAGTAAGATAATAATTTGGTTCACTTCTAATGATGTCATCACTAAGATGCACTTATATTAAACTAGGCCTTTAAATACAGTGTTGAAATTCAGAATTCTGAAAGTTGTATAGAAAATATGCAGTTATTTAAGATTTTAAAATATTTTATATGGACCAATTTTTACAGAGCTAGCTTTGATTTTATGCTTGATGCAGTCCAGGATACTGATCTAGAAACAGTCAAATCAAGGGTAGCAAACTATATTCATTGTTCTGCAACAATGAATTCAAACCTGACATTTGTTCATACACATGGACATCCATACAATGTTATTTCATACAAATAAGCACAACCTTTAAAACAATTGTTCAACCTAGAGCCTCTTTAACAACGTTGATGAAACATATATAATACAGACGATGAAAAGTTCTCAAATTAATAAAGAGAAATCTTAAGTGTTGATATGGAATTTGACAGAAGATGAAAAGCAATCTGTGAATTGGCTAACTGGCTTTAACATTACTGCTAAATAGGCTAAATAAAGAACAATTATTTACCAGCTTGAAAACATATAATGCCTGATATTTCTAGATGAAAGAAATGAAATTTGTCTTGGTTAGGAAGAACTGCAGCAGTCAAAATTAATAATTTACCAAGACTAAATTTTCTGTTTCAAATTATTCTAGTTCCTATTGAGAATAAAATACTGAATGATTGGCACAGACAAATAATGAATTACATACGGTCTAACAAAACACCAAGAAATAGATTCAAGAATTTGCAAGATTCAAAAGAATGATATGACCTAGTGGTTCCAAATTTCAGACTGTACTATCATGCCAGTTACCCAGTGTGGATTTCAGAATGGATTATACTTCTTTATGGTAAAATGGAAGGGCCAGGCTTTCCGCAGGGATTGCATAGATGTATTTGGGTTAATATACATAGAAATAAACCATTTTCTAGAAACTATCTACAGACACTCCTCTATTCGTAAGAATACGTTATGTTCCAAGAGGCTGTTCGTAAGTCCATTTTGTTTGCAAGTCCAACCAAGTATAAAAAACATGCCTCCCAATGTGTGACAGTGCTGCCAAGCATATGTATGAGGCACACCATAAACTAACCCTTTCCTGCCTTTTCCCACTTTCCAGGACCTTCTAGGTTGAAGTTGTGGACAGGTTTGTTCGTATCCACAAACGCTTAATAAGTAGAGAATTAACTCAAAACTTCATAAGTAGAGGACCACGTGTAATGTTAGGCAACTTACTCAATATCAAGGATAAATATATATAAAAAAAGAATAAGATCGATTTCTTCCATCTTGCTTCATTACTAAATGTCTACCTTTATGATGAAGAAAATACTGTACCAAGTAAGGCACATATAAACTCATTCAGGTATGGAAGCCAAATAGGGCAGAATACTTCAAGACAGATGTCTTGTGCTACCAGACAAAAGACACACTGTAGTTGTAATATTTGGCCTTCTTTTTGTTTAAGAAAAAAAAAAAAAAGACGACTGAGTAGTGGATAACATGGAAGAGTAACAAATACACTTGGCCAGGCTTGACACTAGATAGACCCTCACATTCTTTACCAGGTGTCTTTAAGCCAGTTTCTACCTCTCAGGCTAACCTACCGTATTTTTCCGACTATAAGACGATACTCTTTTCTAAAATCCTTACGCTAAAAATTGAAGGGCGTCTTATTCAAGGAAGTCAGCCGAGGAGAGAACCGCGCAGTTGCAAAACTGCCCATACTTTGTCTCTGCAGACAGGCTTCCTCCTATTGCTAGCCTCCAATCACGAGTGAAATAGCTTGTGTCCCAAACAGACTTCCTCCAATCACGAGCCTTATGTAACTGACGTCAGCTGATGCTGAACAAACCAATTAGAGGAAGTCTGTTTGCAGAGACAAGCTATCGGCAGTTTCACTCGTGATTGAATGTAATCAGTTATGCAAAAGAGCATGGAAATAGAGCTGCAGAGAGACGGTTTGGACCTCCTCCCACCGAGTGTATCAGGTCAATGTTAACTAATTACTAAATAAAAATGTGTTCTGCACTATCTTTAAAATATTGATTTCTTAATTTTGGGTTGGAAAAGTGGGGGTCGTCTTGTACATGGGGGCGTCTTATTGACGGAAAAATATGGTACTTCACAGGACTGCTGTATTGTAACAAGGGGAGGGAAGATGTCTTTTGCTCTGGGAGGGACAGCAGAATATAAATGTCATAACATAAAAGAATACATGCACATATGTTTATCCATAATGCTATTTCCTTTTAGGGTAAGCAGTGATATGCAATAATGCGTGAAGTGCAGAGAAAAAGTAAGCAAAAAAATTAAAGATATGAAGTAAGAAAAAAGGAATACAGCTAATTCCATTCCTTACAATACAGCACATTCTACCCACTATCTTTCAACCAGCATTTGTATCTTAAAATTTCTCCATCTATTCCTTTATCTTTAGTTCTACAACAGTACACAGATTCATCTACTTGCTCTATTTTGTTGCCTTTTTAATGTATAACTTGCACTGGTGCACTCCATTTTCTCTGTCAAACAAAACTACCAAAACTACTTTGATGCATTAATTTTTAGTTTCATACTCCTTGTTGCATCATGTAATCTATCTAACATTCATGGCAAATGATTCAGGTTGTCAGCAAAACAATGCCATAGTCTGCATACAAAAGTACATATATATTCACATCCCCAGCCAACATGCCTCCAGTATCACTATAAGCATTCCTTATGCATTTATCCATAAATATATTATATCAACTGGATATTATGTATCCTTGTTTCACTCTCTGTGTAATGCTGAAACATCCACTAAGTCCTTTATTTATCAGACATGCTTTATTTCCTTTTATATTACATTCAGCAACCAACCTTCACTTCCATTTTCATGCAAAATATGCCATAATTCAAGCCTATATATTTTATCAAAAGCTTTCTCAAAACCACATCCAGCTATACATCTTGGCCTTGGGCAAAACAGGTGATGTGGTAGAAATGCTGACCCAGTGCCTGGAGGCTCTCAGGGTCAGGATGGGGAGGAACAGGGATTGAATCCCTCCAAGGTTGAGTGCCCTTGGCTTTGTGGGCCAAATGATTCCAAGAAAATGCCCTCTTTCACTCTGAATAGAGTTGTGTCACCTGTTTAGAGATGGCTTGCAATCTGGAGCTCCTCCTAGACTTAGAGTGCCTGCTTTTAATCAGCACATGGCAGCTGTGGCCAGTTGTACAGTTACATCTTGTGCACTAATTGTAACCATTCCTGGGTAGGAGGCCCTGCTCATAGTCATTCATGCTCTAGTCATTTTCTGTTTGGATTACTGTAATGTGCTCCACACAGGGCTGCCCTTAAAGAACTTTCAGAAACTGGATGGTCTCACCCAGCAGCTTCACACAGATGTTAAACTGCAGAGGACAGAGAGTAGAATCCTGCAAAGCACATTTCTATGGCTAGATGTCCCCCACCCCATACCAAATGGAACTAGTCATATAGGAAGGAGGAAAATCAACACAACACTGTGTCTTCCACTCACAATTCCTGAAGCTGCTCTAGAAGGATACTTTGATTAATGATATTGAAAACTGCTGAGAGATCAAGGAGAGCTGGGATGGATGCACCACCCCCATCCTTATCCTGCCACAGACTATAAAAAAATAATCAATGCTGTATCAGTACTACAATCAGGACTGAAACCTAATTAAAAGGGAAGGTTGGACACAGGATGAAAATTGTCCAACACCACTGGATCCAGGATGGTTTCTTGTGGAGGATATGGTTCACCATCCCTTCCCTCAAGGATTCATCCACCACCACCTGGATCCAACTGCAGGAAGTGATTATCTTAGCATCTTAGTTAAGATCAGACCTTAGACAGAAAGATACCTGATTTTTTAAAAAAATCTATATGGGCTGCTTATTCAAGTGCTTTGTGCTGAATTGGAGGTATATAACAACACAGATACTAGTAAATGGAAGTTTGTGATAAGAGCTCTGTCAGAGCCAGGTAGTTTTAGTTTGAGAAAAAGTAACCATTTTTTGTCACCATTTCCACTGAAATAATAGCATTGTAAGTAATATTATGAAGCAAGTATGCACAACTTGTATTCCATTACACTACAAACCATTTACCAAGTACTGTGGTTTCACAGGTTCTTGATATCCATCTCCCCTCACCATATTTACTATCTACAGCATGTGGCAAAAAGAGTATTTGGGTAGCTCTCATACATGGCTGTGGGCTGAATTTGGTATGGTGGATGACAAAGTATACAAGTATATAAGAATAACAAATGAATTAGAGAAAAAATATCTAGTGAATGGTTTTGATACCACCACTGATATTCTTTGGTGGTCTTTTACTTGATTGTACAATGAGTCATGGAATGCAGCATAATCAAGTATGCTCCACAATTTCTAAAAAAAGTAAAAGCATTTTGCTATGTGACTTTTATCACATGCTTAGTGCAATTCTCAACTGCTTTCTATAGTTTTTTAAAATAATTTTTATGGTTATTGAAGATTTTTTAAAAAACAATAATAAAAGACAATATAAACTAAACTCAAAAAGAAAAAGAAAGACAAGGAAAGATAGAATAGAAAGTGCAAGAGAAGCAAAAAAAAAAAGGGGGGGAGAGGAAAAAATAAAAAGAGAAAAGAAATATTTAAATAAGTGACTTCTGATCTTCATCGCAAGTACAAACAAATTTATTGATTCTTCACCCCCTATAAAGCTACATGCAAGTATCTCTTCTTCCCATAACCCATCCCTTATACATACACAAATCTATAAATCCATACATTTCAGTCCCGGTATCAGCAAAAAGTTCATAAAGGATTCTCAGAGTTTTATATCTTGTCTTATTTTAGCCTTAGTCAAACAAACCAACTTTGTATTCCTTCCTTTTGCTTCTAACAATCTTGATCTTCAATTCATTCGGTCTCTCTTCAGTTTTTGTTTTTCCCATCTCAAAGGCTTCTTCAAAGCTTTAGCAAACCTCTTTTGTAAATCGAGTAAGGAGTCATTATCCAGGTCATTCTCTTCGCTTATTGTTTGTATTTCCACTTTAACTGTTATCTGTCTTAATAATCCACATTTTTTAAATTTTCCAGTATTTCAACAACTTCTTTATATTCTAATATTTCTGCATCAGATAAAGCGTGTTTCAGCTCATTATCCTGTAGATCTTCCAAGGTATTCTCTTTCACATCTGCCATTTCTTCTTTAATATCTTTTAGAAATAATCTATCCATAGAAGCAGACATAATTGCTGACATTGTAGCTGCTAGTTTCTGTCCCCATTCTTCAAATATCTCTTGGAGTATTTCAAATGTCATACTAATTTCTGTCATTTTGTCCCAGTGCTGACCAAAGACAAAAGGCAAGCCTGTCTCTCTCTCTCTCTCTCTCTTTTTCCTTTTATGCCTGGAATCTTTAGTCCCCTCTAGTGTCCAATTTCTGAAATCATAAAGTCTTGAATTTCTGTTATGGCTTAAGGTAGACTAAACAATTTAGTTCCCATGAAGGCATTATTTATTTATATAATTATTTCCAAAATCTTATAGCAAAAGTCCAAATTCTTCTGGTCTCTTAATTAGTTTATAACTTTCTTGAATTAAAGTCTTATTCAGCTTTTTGCCATTTATTTCAAACTCTTTAAATTCCTAAACTTATAATTATTTTTTCTTTTATTCTGGAAAACTTACCAGGTAGCTTTGCAAACTTGTCATTTTTAAGATCTCTGTTAGCCTTGAGATAGTTAAATAGGTAATTTTGGAAAGTGATTAGAAAGTGAGGTTAGCAAACCCAGTGTCCTTAAAAAGACTCCACCGTGGCTGAGCGTAATGGCTTCCCTTTTACTCCTGGCAATGAAACTCATGGGAAACTGGTGTCCTGTGGTCTCCTTGTGAGGAGCAGCCATCTGGAGTACAAGTAAGCAATCTTTCATCCTATCCTTATCCAGAGAGGTCCCATGGGAGTGGTCTACTTGCTGGCCCTTCGGTTGTGGCTGTGAACTCGACTCTGCTTGTTTGGAGACGTGCTAGCTTTCCATTCCTCACCCAGAAATCCTCATCTGCTTTCTTTCTATAGCAACTCAAATTGTTATATATTAACTTAGGAAACTGTTGTTTGTACAGGGATTTGGAGCAAATATCCCCCTTGTGGGTAAAAGGGAATTTCTGACCAGGAAAGTTCAACAATACTGATTTTGGGCATATTTATAGCAGCTAAGAAACACCGGATAAGTTATCCAGGTTTTATTACAGAAACTATTGCCACAACAGTAGCACAACAACATACCTCATTTTTTTGACTTCGCATGGCATCAACTTCATATTCAGCATATTGCGGATCCTGAGCTGGGTCCCTAGCTTCTTTGAAAATGCCTACATTCTGAAAAATATAAAAAGAATAAAAAACAATTCCATTTATTTGGTTAACTTAGGCCTGCCCTGAAATATCCCTGTAGAAGAAGTAGAGATACATTTTCATCCCAAGTATCCCATTTTCCTTTGCTAATTATTTGTTGTGGACCTTTTAGTTGAAAGGCTCTTTATTTTATATTATGATGTAATGATTAATTGTATTATTGTTTCAATTATTATTTTATTCTGAGTCTGTACTATCTTAATTATAAGTACATAATAAAACTACTACTGCTCATACACAAATAAATGCATAATTCATACATATGAATTTATAAGTACTAACATTCATAATACATGCGCATACTGTACATCCCTTCATACTCATTTTTCCAGGCACACAAGGTATACTGACAGCCTTTCACACAGTCTCACTCAATCTACTTCCTCTCCTAGTATGCAGAAATTAGATCTGAAAAAATGCTCCCCTGAAACCAATGGGAAGTTTTTAAAACCCAGTTGCTGGGCGGGGTTCTGAAAATGTAGGTTGGATGGACAGGTAAGCTGAACCAAATTTGGTCCTTGGGACCTGTTTCCATCATGGAGACTAATCTTACTACTCTATCCTGGCTGAAAGCCAACTGCATTGAATGCAGATAATCAGAATAATTCAAACATATCTGGAGCAATGAGGGCTCATCATCTCAATAACCTTTTCCAGAAACAAAATATTTGAGACTGCCCGATAACTGCACATATCCTCCAGTTCAATGAAAGGTTTCTTCTATAGCTGCCTCCTTTAGACAAGGGGAACACAACCTACTCACAAGAAGCAATTGATCACCTCATCAATGCATAGGCATGGTCCCAAGAGGGCCAATTAATCAACCAGGAGGGTGGATGGGTGAGCAAATAGTTAGTTGCCTTCTTCCCTCTGCATACACTGTTCCCAGCCTTGAGATCCTCAAGCCCCCCCACCACCAAAAAAAAAGATGCAAGAAGCTCTTGCTGAAATTACATTCCTATGACCTGTGCAACACTGGAGTCCAAGTTGAGAAGGTATGATACAAATTGTTCACAGCAAGCCACTGACTGTTTCAGTTCACTCACTCCATCATATTAATCAAGATGCTGCAGAGTATGTCAACAGACTTTAGAACTATTATTTAGTAACACTGAATTAGATAAAATGGCTTCATAGACATTTTAGACAAGGAGATTGTGTTGTTACTACCTAGAGCAGGGATCAGCAACATACAGCCCATTTTGGCAATGGGTTCATCAGCCACCTCGATGTAGGCAGAGCCACAAATCCTCCAGAAATAGTGTGGCATGGGCTCTGGACCCTGTGCAGTAGGTTGCTGACTCCTGGTCTAGAGGCTATAGGGACTTGGATGGGGGAGAGCTGACTCAGACTCAACCCTCATAAGACCGAGTGGCTGTGGATTTTGGGACCACCTGGATCCCAAGACTTTAGTTCTGACCCATCCCAAGTCATGAGACCCATCCAAGTCTTTGGTTCTGGATGGGGTCACAATGCCCCAAACGAACCTGGGGTGCAACTGTAAGTTGTCCTAGACTCAGGACTCTTACTTCAAAGTCCAGATGGTAGCTGTGGCTTGGAAGGCCTTTTCACAGCTCCATCTTGTGCACCAATTGTGCCTGCTTCTGGATTGGAAGGCCCTGCTTGTGGTCAGCTTGTAATTACTACAATGTGCTCTACATGGGGCTATCCTTGATGGCCACTTGGAAGCTGTAGCTGATCCACAATGCAGCAGTGGGGTAGCTATGGACCTTGGTATGCTCAGTCATATTTTATTGGCACAAACTGTGGTGAACAAAACTAATAATTGGTGTTAATTAGAGGCAATTTAGATATAAATTAGACATATGCCTACCTTTGGGGGAAATGCCTTTCCAAAAACCTTCTTCCATAAATCCAAAGGTGTTTGTGCATGCAACTTTCCAATGTCACTATCAGCAGCAGGAGGGGGACCTAATGGTTATTAAAATTATTTGTAATAATATTTACTCAATGATTTAAAAGAAAAGTAAGCCATCTGTCATCTGTTCCCTCTTCCCATTTTCTCCAGAACACCCCTGTGAGGTAGGCTAGGCTGAGAGAGAGTGACTGGTTCAAAATCATTCGGTGAGCATCCAGATGGCTAAGAGGCAACTCAGAACATTGAAACTGCTATACTACAGCTAAAATCTGTACACATACTGTATGTCTGGGTGTAATTCTTACTGAACTCAGTAAAACTTACTGCGGACCAGATATGCATAGGATTACTCTGTAATTTTCATAAATAGGATAGTATCAAAGAAAACTTTTGAATCTTTTAAAATTTTTGCAAACTACTTCAATAATATCATACATAAATGCATTCTGTAGATGTTTCAGAACCACTTTTATTTTTGTCTGTTTCATCCTTGTATTCTCTAAATTCTCAACTCTGTATGGACAATAATAACTATACCAGACTGAAAAAAGATCACCAACCTATTTGACTAAGAGAGTCCATTCCTGCTGGGATAAAGAGTGGTTTACTTGGGTCCACTGACATGGATTTGCTTTAAAAATATGAAAAGTACAAATTAGTTATTAACACTGTCCAAAAGCCTAATTTGCAACATAGATAAATGAGCAGGACTATGCAATTCTTCATATTCAGTTCCAAAAGGTACTCTGGAGTGTATGAGGGCATAAATGTAACACCTGTCTGCAACTCTTTAAAGAAACTATGGCTTTTCCTGGGACTGCACAGTGCTGCTTTTGCTACAAAAGCCCACATGTTACAAAAGTTTTGCTCATTCAGAGCAAGAAAATATTCTCTAGAGAAAAACCTTACTTTAAAATTTTTTCAACACGTGTAATTTTGCTTGCTTCATAACCCTTAATGTGGGTGGCCAAGATTTGAGAACAAGAATCCCAGATCATATGGAAGAGTTGCCTTAAAAAATCTGTTTGTATTCAGTTGCTGAACACTTTGGATAGGATTGCCATTTATATAAAATCATGTAACTTACCTTCTGTCAAAGCCAAAGGCCAAGTGGTTAATAAGCGCACGTGTTTTCAACCACAGAGCTTCAGATTTGCTAGTAAACTGAGAGAAGAACATAACAATTTGGGTTATACTCTTCAGAGGAAACATAGTAAAATGCCATTCCCAGCCCATTCCAAACTTGCCAATAATATTATGAACATACACTGATTTCTGTGGCCCATACTACATCAGCTTTGATGTAGAGACAATATTTCTAAGTTTTTAAGATCTCATTAATTCTAACCATTAATAATTTTAAAGACTGGTGCATGTCTACTTCCTTTAAAAGGGTTAAATATTATCCAATATTATCCTTTTAATATTAAAAGATTAATATTATCTAATTATTAATCTTTTAAAAGTATTATTATCCTTATATTAATATTTTAAGATAATATAGCACATGTGGCAGGTTCCCTTGAAAGTCACAGAAAAAGTATGGGAAGAGGATTTAGGATGTCAGCTCTGTAAGTGAGCTTGCAATTCTTTATAGCATAAACTTGCCATCATTTATGATACTGCATTCCTCTGAAGTAATGTTATAGCAATCAACATCCTTCTATATTCATTGGAGTACTTTTAATGAAACTGGGATATATTACCATGTACAGTAGCCATGCCTATTTAGTTATTCATCTTGATTAAATAATTCAAGAAGAATGAGAATATTCTTTAATAAACTTGGGTAATTAATCACATTGTAGGTTCATCGTTCATACTTCCTAAGATTTATAAACAGGTGCAACACAAGAAAGTTCCCCTTTTTCTGTTAGTTGCCAGATTTATTACTGCAAATAACTAGAAAACTACAGTACGTTTTTGGGGGTGGGGTTATTGTTATTTAAAAGTACAGGAAAATTGCAATGGCTAAAAAAACACAATGGTAAAGTATTTTGAAGAACAATTGCAGCTTGTTTAAATGAAATCTATTCTCCATTTTTAGCTATATTTTCTGATATACCTAAAATATTTTCTAATACCTTCATTTACATAAAAACCATTTTGAGTAGACAGCTGAGTATGGAGGACACCCACTTTGAATCCTTTTTAGTAGAAAACTGGGGTATACTGTAACCATTTAAAATGAATAATTTATAATTTGGTATTTTTTCTTAGTATTATATAATCACTTACATACATACAATGGTATTAGTATTGCCAAATGCATACATTTGTTGTTCATTTTTGTTTTTTTCCCTTTCTACCCTTGTAGTTTTATATTTCTGTATTATTGATATGTGTCTGTTTCAATAATAACTTTTAAAGGCCTGGCCTTGAAGGGACCTCTGAAATATCCTCATAAGTGATATCAGAGAGAAGGAAGTCCTACTGAGGATGTGCTGGGAGAACACTCTGGTTCCGAAGCTTGTAGTAAAAGAAATAAGTATCTATGCCAATAGATCAACTGTCTTGTACTGAAAACAATGGACATATTTTTTTTGCGGCAGGAAAAGATAAAAGTAAAAACCCTGTACCTTCTTGGTATCAGCAGGATTTTAGAGAGGGTGTCTGCATGCAGTACAGCTAACAATGCAGGTAACAACAGTCTTCACTGAGATTGGTTGGTCAACTAAATATCAATTAGATCCAATAATCTAATAACTACAATATAGTGATTTAATTCAGAAGCTATCAAGCCTTCACACACAAAAAACTGATTCATTGCAACATAAAAATAGTGATTTTTTTTAAATACAGAAGAATTTTCTTTATTGAAGAGTATTTAAGATAACCGTAACATTTCTATACTCTAGATTTAGATCTATACTATCCATAGTGTTATAAACTTGTTATTATGTTTCCTTTGGTTGTACTTTTGTTTGTAAATAAAATGTACCAATTTCTTCCATCTGGCCTTGTAAGGAAATTAATTGAACATTTCATTTACATTCCCTTGTGCTATAATTTTTTCAAACAGGGCAGGTACAATGATACATAGTACTAGACAATTAATGACCCGCTGGTCATCATTTCAGAGATACTTCCTTATCTAAACAGAGAAACATAATGACCAAGGGAAAAAAGCAGTGGGAGTGTGAGCGACTTATGACTTGCTGCCGGCTTCCCCCTTGACTTTTCTTGTGGGAAGCTGGCAGGGAGCATCAGAAATCTCCTTCCCTCTCTCCCTTTTTCTCCTTCCTTCCTTCCTTCCTTCCTTCCTTCCTTCCTTCCTTCCTTCCTTCCTTCCTTCCTTCCTTCCTTCCTTCCTTCCTTCCCTCCCTCCCTCCCTCCCTCCCTCCCTCCCCCCCCCACGTGTAATATAAGTGTGAGCTGTTTGCCCTCCCCTCACTATCTCAGGAGAGCCCTGGTGAAGCCGCCGCCTCCCCCTTCTCTTCCTCCTCCTCGACTGACTCAATGGAACTGCTTGCCACTTTGCTGGGGGGAGATGGAACAAAGGGAGCTGTGGACCATGAGGAAAACTGCATTCCTGCTCCTCATTCTGGTATATCCCCAAGGGCCCTCTTCCTTGAGGGAGGAAGAGGACTCACCTGTTGACTGCCTGCACCCCCTCCGCCAGCCCTATCTTGCCAGCAGGCATCTGAGTCACTCCCTCATCCTTCCCTCAATGCCCACCACCATTAAGAGTTTTAAAATGTTGGCCTTGGTTCCAAAGCAGCCAATTGCCACTTGCCCATCGGGCCCGGCCTCCAGCTGACTTGGTGCAGGGGACAGAGGGAGGCGAGAAAGAGGTTGGGAATATGCCTATGACAATCATGTGACCTGGGCTGACTGCAGCAGCACAGCAGTGCTGTAGTGGCCACAAATTTCCCAAATTTCAATCCCACCGGAGTAATGGTTCCTGGATTTTGGATGCATTCTGTAAATCAGCCCATCTGAGGTACCTTGGTTCAAAAATTGTTGCCTTATGATGCACTGTTTCGCCCAACTGAAGGCTACAGACATGAGAGTTTTAGTAGTATATAGATTCTAAATGTATTTGTACCTGAGATTTTCAAACATATATTTTTACAGGACTGTTTTTAAAATATATTTTTTGTAAGATGGAATTTGCTTTTTTCATTCTTGCCACACATTAAGTTTATATTTTCAGTGAAACCAACAGAACCTAAAAGGATTAAATATCAGCTGGAATGTACTTTTGAAATATAACAGACATACCGCTAAAGATGCACCATAATAATGAGCAACAAATCGAAGTGTCTTGTATATTATTTTTTTCATCTCAGAATCAAAGTCCTAAAAAAATGAATAATATCCCAGGTGTTTTATACTGTATAACAATGTTACATTACATAACAGTCACTTTTATGTGAGATGGGTGGCTATATAAATATGATAAACAAATAAAAATAAATAAATATTCATTTATCTCAAACATTACTTTCACCTCAGTATCAGTAAAACCATATTATTGTTTCTCTGAAAGGTGATTACCTAGCCCTGTTGCCATTACATTATCAAAATGTGTGAAAGCAGAATTATAGAGATGAATTATTTTTATTAATTTTTGGTACAATAAATTGAAACTAGTTTTCATCTTACCTTTTATTTTTACTGACCTTAAATGTATATGGACATGTTTAAATCTATTATTATTGCTAGAAATAAATTATCCTAATGAATATGCCAATGTATATATGATGAAATTTTCCAATACTGGCCAACTGTTAAAACTACTATAACTAAATAATAGTGCCAGAGGAGTTTATCTGTTTCCAAGCATGAACTATATAAACTAAGACTGATTCAGATATAATTATTCTAGTCCAATAAGCCTTGCTTTATTGGGCCAAGAATAAATATTGTATCTATGTATGAATCAGGAAATTGTGGTTTAATTATAGACTACAAACCAATATCCAGCTTAGAAAACAGAAAACTGTGATTTAATAAACCAAGAACTCTTCTATTACAGTACAAGTAGTCCTCAAGTTACAATGGCAATTGGGACCACGATTGCTGTCGCTAAGTGATGCAGTTGTAAAGTGTGATGTCATATGACTGCATTGCTTAGTGACAGCAATCCAGGAAGTCCCAGTTGTCATCATAACCCAGGATGCATTGGTTGTTAAGTGGGAAGCGGCGGGAGTCCCACACAAGGAGTGTGAAGGTGCCACAGGGAGGTGGGAGACCCAGCGCAGGCCATGCGTCAGTTGGGGGAGGGGTGCTGTGGTGTGGTGAGTGCAAGGAGGCTGGGGAAGGAGGGCATGGGATGCGTGTTATTTGAAGAATGGCATGAGCAGTCTCGGGAAGAAGGCCAGGCTGGGTGCACACTGTCAGCAGAGGGAGGAAGATGGCGAAGATCAGCTGGATGCGGCTGGGCCTGTGGAATACAGAGTGGTGGGGGTAGCTGGGCTTTGAGCTGTGGCAGCTGGCTGGGGCACAGGGCTTGAGGCAGCACTGCTTCAGCCTCTGTGCCGCCACCAAGGAGTGCCACTGTGCAGGGCAACCAAAAGGGCAGAGATGGGGTGGAGACAGGTGGGTGGAGAGAGTTGAAGTACCCCTACAGTTGTAAGTGCGGGTGGGCTGCCGAGCACCTGAATTTTGATGATGTGATCATAGGGGTGCTGCAACGGCCATAACTTTGGGGACCAGGCGTAAGTACCATTTGTTCAGCACCACTGTAACATCGAATGGTAGCTGAATGAATGGTCGTAACTTGAGGACTACCTGTATAAAAACAGAAGAGAGGTGAGAAGGCAAGAGGGATAGCATGGCTTCAAGAAGGTTATGCCTTAACTGGGCTTATTTTAAAAAATTATTCTTTTTTTTTCCAGCATACTTTGGGATATCGTTTAAATGTGTAAGTTGTGGATATTTCACTAATGGGCATCTGATCATAATTATACCCACTATTTCTTGCCAAAGCTGTAATTCTGATCAGCTTCAGCTACCTCTATCTACTTCTCAAAGACAAACTTTTTCTACCATGCCCCATAAGGGTCTGTTCATTCTCTTTTTTTGGAATATGGCCAAACCATCTTGAAGGAATATGACTTCTATCAAAGAAACCTAGGTCTGCAATGCTAGGAATTAGGCATCGGTAGACGTGAATTGGCAAGAAGATCTTATGTTACTACCAAGAGTGAAAGTTTTCTAAAATATACTGAATCCTACTTAATAAAGCTTAGAAACTGTAAGATTTAAGAATGCAAAAGGAACTTTTGTCATAATAACAATGTGTTCATTTTTATTTTTTAAATGCATTAAAATGAGACAATGAAAGGAACATGTGTTGATGGTAAACTGTACAACTACAACACTGAAATTTTATAATATTAAAAGTTTAAAAAACACACAAATTAGAAAGCATATTGAGACTTAATAGATTTCTCTAGGAGGAAATTCCACAATTTAACAAGTCCTATCTTTGCTACTAATGTATCTAGTCTTCCAGGACTTCTTCAGCTAAATTTGATGAAGGTGCTCTTTCAAAAAAACCCATGGTTTCAATAATTTGCTTTATAAATCAATGTCAGGACTTAAGAATGTGAAACTATCATTCAATTCTGATCAGAGGAACAGATTAGTACTCCAAATCAATGGTTAAGTGATGACAGTATGTACATTTGCTAGAGAAAGAAGAATATGCTAATGATTCAGTCACTTTAAAATGGAAACTTCATTGTTACATATTTAACTTACTTATTCCCAATGGTAACTGTACATATTACATTCCTTGGCATCAATAAGCTAAAGGAAAAATAACACTTAGTACAAATAAATATATATAATGAAGTTATTTTAAAAAATAAAAATCCAAGTTCACCAGAATATACATAGCAAAAAAGCTTAAATGTATATTACTTACATGAAACAGATCATATTTGCTTCCAATTATAACTAGTGGAATTGGAAATGGGTCAATCAGCTCACGATCCTAATAAGAAACCACAGTATTTATCAATTATAAATGTATTCAGCTATCATGACAATGTCCTAAAAAGATTAAAGCTCCATATTATATAGACAAGTGTCATTTCTCAATCTGAGCTTTGAATAAATAGAATTTAAGATTACATAGCAATTAATCTGTAATGGTCAAATGGGATGCCACTAACTCCTAAGCAAGAAGAATTTATTAAACTCAGTTCAAACCATGAGGATGCCACGTCTCCACCAGTCTGTCCTGATTCTTCCAAAATTAAATTTTATTGGGTGATCTCTGGTTCTAGTATTTTGGGAATAGGAAAATAGCTTCTCCTTGTCTATTCACACCATGCATACTTTGTACACCTCAATCATATTCCCTCTCATTTGCCTCCTTTCAACCCTAAAAGCACTAAATGTCACAAACTTCCCCAACAAAGAAGCTGCTCTAGTCCCTTGATCATCTTAGTTTCCCTCCTCTGAATCTCCCCTAGTTTCACTATATACTTTTTGATATGCAGTGACCAGAACTGCACAGTATTTCAAATGTGGCTGTACCACTGATTTATATAAGCCCATTTTGATACTGGCATCTCTATTTTCAGTACCATTTTGTGTTGGCCTTTTATACAGCAGATGCATGCTGTGTTGACACCTTCATTGAACTGTTTACTATTACACCATGATCAGTTTCCTCATCAGTCACTGCCAGCTCTGATCCCATTAGTCTGTATGACAAATGTTAACCGTTTTCAGTAAAGTGGTCAATAGAGAAAAACCAAATTTAGTCATATTGTTTTCTTCATTTTAATTGTTTGTTCATATTAATATTGATTAATAAGTACTCTATATCCATTTATTTATCAAATTTATATAGCTGCCCATCTATACAAAGAAGTCTGTGCAGTGAACAGAAATAAAAACAAACCAATGATACAGATCCACCAAAAAAACAAAAAACAAAACCCCCCCCACAAAACACAAATCACACCCTGGGTCAAGGACCCTAAACAACGCATTATCAGCTCATAAACCAAACCACATCAACACCAGAGCTCCATTAACATCCTATGCCCAGTGTCTGGAGAAAGAACCAGGGTTGTGCTGTCTGTATCTCAGGGGAGAGGTTGTTCCACAAGATAGGTGCCATGCCAGAGAAGACATGCTTTGTGGAGCCTGTCAGCTGACACTGCTTAAGCAATAGGACTCAGAGCAGGCCCACTCCGTGTCCTGTCGCAGGCCAAACACACACAAGCACACAGAGAGTCTGAGCTCACCAAGACATTCTGCCAGATCCAGTGGGATGGGAAGAAACTATTAGGAATAGGCAGTCCCATAAGTAACCTGGCCCCATGTAATGTAGAGCTTTAAAGCTGACAACCAGCACCTTGCATTGTACCCTAAAGCCCACTGGGAGCCAGTACAGCTCAAGCAGCAGCGATGTTCTGTGAACATACAGGTAATCCTCTACTTACAACAATTGGGACTGGAATTTCCATTGCTAAGCAATGCAGTTGTAATTGCGAGATGTCATGTGACCACATCACTTAGTGACAGCAATCCCGGCACTCCTTGTTGCAGTCGTTAAGCAAATTCCATCAGTTGTTAGCTGAGGACCATCCCAATCCAAGTCATTCCAGGCTTGGTCCCTCCCAACTCCCCCACCCACCTATCTCCCCCCATCTCTGCCCTTTTGGCTGCCCTGCACCCTGCCTTGATGACCTGTATTAAGGTGCTGCCAATACTGCACATGCCACTACATTTTGGTCCAACTAAAGCTTTTGAATGTTCTTCAAGGGCAGCCCCATGTTGCAGTATGTTGCAACAGTTCAATTAGGAGGTAATTAAGGCACAAGTGACCATGAGCAGAGCCTCCTAATCTAGGAATGGGTGTAACTGGTAGACAAAATGTAACTGGGCAAATGGTCTCCTGGCCATGGCTGCCAACTACTCCTTGAGCCAGAGCTGGGGATCCAGGAGAATCCCCAGATTGTGCACAACTTGGCCTGGAGGAGTGTTTTCCCATCCAGAGTTAATAATGGAGGACCCTAAAACCCACAGCCACTCAGTCTTGTCAGGGTTGAGACAAAGTTGGTTCTTCCCCATTCACACCCACCCATTCTCTAGGCACTGAGAAAGCACTTTGACTTGGATGGCCTGGGGCAGAGATGTATAACTGAGTATCATCAGCACAGCTAGGATACTTAATCCCTCACTGAGGGATGACCTCACCCAGCATATAGCACGTGCAAAACTTTTATATAAGACAAAAGCATGATGCCAGGTATATTTTCAGTGACAGCTCTGGCAATCTATTTTACTTTCTTCAAGAGAGCATGTTACCAATTGAGTGTCAAGGGCTGATATTAACATCCCTAAAAATTTCATATTTAATTAGTTGTCATGTTATCAAAAGATACTGACTTTGTGACAGACATTTGAATAAGTGCAAAGTATAGAGTTGTACTGAAGGTTGTTGGAACTACATTTTTTCCTTAAAACCATAGCTTCCTTGAGTTGCCTTGCCAGGTAACAAAAATGTATAGAAGTTATCACCGTCATTTCAAAAGGAGATTATAAAACCAATATCAAAGTGCTTCTGTAAAACCGTATCTCTTGATTATTGTAACATGCCATAACAATAGCATTAGATGTCTAACTCATAAGAAACCTTTTCTCCTTCTTTCTGCTCCTACTAAATTTTCATTAAATTGCTATAATTTTCCATTGAACAACTTCTTTTATATCTAATAGATTTTCACTCATGCATGAAAATATAAAGGAATTGTTTATGATTCTCAAAACGATTAACTTTGTATGAGATTGTGACATATGAATAAAATACTAGTTCTTACTGGATGATCCTTTGGCACATTGTTCCACATCTTCCGCTTAATTTCAGTAGCTATTTTGGAGCTGTTTTGTCCCAGTTTTGATATAATTCTGTCTACATGCTTTCTAGTGACTTGTAGAAGACTCTCCATGGTTGGCCAGAGTTCATTTGGTTTTGAAAGATCCAAGACAAGAATAATAGCAAATGTCCTATAAAAAGAAACCTAATTTTTTAAAGGTATCACCTTAATATTTCACCTATAATAAGAATGTTTGACTCACGTTAGAGTCAAAACACCCCTTCCCAAAGTCTAAGCAGAAGATTATACTAAACATTAAAGCAATAAAATTTCCCCTTGAAAATGGTTTAAACTTTACAGAATCTTTTGCTATGCTGTTTTATTAGTTGGATTGATAAAACTGTGAATTACTGAATAGTCTGAGAGTATCTGATGTAGTAGTACAATACTGATGAAGATAAGAAGGCATAGGACAAAACAAAATTATAGATACTTTCCAATTTAAGACTATAAACCATACTACATTTTGAGTTATTTCTACAAACAATTGCTAAAACTAGCAGAGTTAGTTGTACTGTAATAAAAATTGATTTTTTTTGATGATGTTAGAATAGGACTGACTACACAACTCTCCTACTCAATTCAAAGCCCCAACATTGGCAGAAAACTTCACAGCACAAGCTTCATAGAACTGAATGCAAATTACTATTTACAAGAAAAATGACTAAGCACTTAAAACTAAAAAAGTTGAAATTGAAATAATTTCTGAAAAATGAGGTTATTTTTGGTAACTAAATTATTCATTACTTACCTTATATTAACTGCCATTATTGGTATGGGGATTAAATCTAACAATGAAGTTCCACCACCTAATTCCCAAAAGTGAGCAATATCTTTAGGCTGAAAAAGTAATAGAAAAAAATCCTCACATTGTAATATTTTGATGCATTAGCAGCATTTTCAAAATTTATACAGTAGATATGTTTCAATTATATGCTTTCTCAGATGTCAAAAATGATAAGACACCAGTAGGACTTTTATATAAAACCTAATACATTCTTTGGTTCTACCCAAATATACTGCAATTAAACATACATTTACCAAAACTATTAATGCCAGATACAGATTCCAAAATATTGAATAAGCAAGTAACTATAGGCAAGCATCAGAAAACCCACAATTCTGTAACATGCTTTGTCTCTGACCCGTTCCTGCTGGAGTCAACATAAAGAAACTGCTTTATTGCCAAGAAAGACAGAATGTATTTTCATCTAACCCCAACCTGCCTAACTTCATCTGGAACCTACTTAACAGAGGAGCAGATAGTCACTGGCATCTGGAGCATTAGGAAGTAGAGGAAGTGAAGTCAAAAATATATTCCTTGCTCATATATAGCTAATATGAGAATCAGAGAGCCAAAGTATTAGTTTACTGGTCCTATGAGAAGACTTTGTCCTGGTATTAGCAGACTTTCATCTGATTCCTGAGATGGCTGGATACTTTTATCAAATTATAATAGAAGACAAGGATGACCCTGGCAAGGGTATATAACATAGTTCTTTTTCTTTGGGGATAAATTGAGATTGAAAATGCCCCGCTACATACTTTTCTGATTTTGATGAGGGAGGAAGAGAACCCCTACACAAAGCAGTCAGTGTTTGTCAAATAACAAACCTACTTTACAGACTCTAAAGATCAAAGAAAGCAAAACAGAAACAGAAGCAGTAAATTGTGTGAACAACAACTGAAAATGTGGCTCAAAAATGCAACAAATAAAGGAGACAAAAAAGAAGAAGAAAGTAATGACTGCAGATGAATACAAGAGCCATAGTATAAAGTGGGAATTGATTTACTTACTTTATTTGGGCAACTATATTTTTGTTCAGATGACATACATATACTGCAATCAATATAGTATATTCATAGACTCATACAGCAGAAAGAGACAATTAGGCTACTATTGATTATAGATCTGCATTCAGGCAATTCGTTCCAGACATGGGATAGTCACATGGTTATATCTGACAATACCCTTCAGTTTTCATTGGCTTGTTGCTGGAAACTTACTTATGAAGACTGATAGAGATACATACAGTAATGGATTTACATTTACTTATGACAGGCACAGGAAAATGAATAAGGCTGTGGAGCGGGGAGGGGAAATGTCAAAATTGCCAAAATGGCAGACAGAGTCACAATGCAAGTCTCACCCCTTTTGAATATGCTGCAATACTGACCCACACACAGAAGGGACAGAGGCACACCATGATACTCCATTTGCCATCTTGCTACTTTTACACACCCTCTCCCCACTGCTGACGCTATGATAAAAACTGTAAGACACATAAACCTAATGATAATTATTTGACTAATTTATTCTTTATAAGTACCTTGTTAAGCTTTCCTTCAGAGAAACCCCAGATAAATTTAAGATGGATGTACTATATTATGTAGCTTTGTTCTGCTTCTTACAGGCCTTCAGTCTAATAATTTTGTTTTGCAGCAAATACATAACACTGTTTCCAAGCACTGCAAAGTATTTTACTTGAAAAATACAAGTCTTTCAAAGCTCATTATAATACTACTGTATGATGGCCAAAGGCTTCTACTGGGTGGTGCTCATGACATCTGTGATATGAGATGTAATGCACTGCTTACTATACATCAGGCTTTAACTCTCAAACCCTAAAGATTAAAACAATGGCATTCACAAAACAGTTTACCAATATACTTACTGTATTATGCCCCTTTGCTCTTCTTCCAAAAGTATATTCCAAAGCTAGGGTTGGTTTTGGAATTTCATCCCTAAAAGATTAAGACACACAGCCTACCATACATGCAAAGTTATTGACAGGCTAGGATAAAATTATAATATTATTATAACATTATAAATATTATAAAAACAAGTAGTTCATACAAAAATTTTCACATACATCCCACAGAAGAAAAACTGGCCAGAGAAAACATTCCTGATGACTGTGTTGGAGTGAAATCTCTACGGAATAATTAAACTAAAAACTGTTGCAATTTCCAAAAAATTACTTCTAATAATTATGCTGTAAGAACAAAAATCTAGTACAGGAAGTCCTTGACTTACGAATGCAATTGGGACTGGAATTTCCATCGCTAAACGATGTGGTCATAAAGCACGATAGCAATCCCTGCAGTCCCAGTTGCTGTCATTAACTGAATCTCATGGTCGTTAGGTGAGGCAACTTCCTGCCGGCTCCCCACAACCAAAGTCAGTGGGGAAGTGGCAGGAAGTTGCAAGTCCCAGGCCCGCAGGCAGGTAAGTGGCTGCTGCCAAGTGGGGGAGGGAGTGAAGAGGTGGCCGGGGTGTGGGGGAAGGGTGGGGAGTGTGCACGAGAGGTGCTGCGCAGGTTGGGGAGGGTGCACGGGAGTACGTAAGAGGTGCCATGTGGGTTGAGGAGGGTGCACAAGAGGCATTGTACAGGTTAGGGAGGGTGCATGAAAGGTGCCACCTGGGTCGGGAAGGGTGCATGGGGGTGAGGCATGGGTTGGGGAAGGTGTGCAAGTGACCGGTGAGCATGAGCACAGAGGGACTGGGGGAGGGTGCACAGGTGGAGGAGACTTACCCCAGTGACTTGCAATCTTCCCTGCCAGTTTCCCCTTTGGCTTTCTGGGGAAGCCAGCATGGAAGGTTATAAATGGCAATCATGTGATCACGGGGTGCTTGGCAACCCACTGGAAATGCAAATGGGTTGCCAAGCACCCAGATCATGATCAAGTGACTGCAGAGGTGCTGGGACAGCCGCAACTTCGATGACTGATTGTAAGTCTCCTTTTTCAGCACCATCGTAACTTTGAACGGTTGCTGAATGAATAGTTGTAAGTCAAGGACTACCTGTAAAGCAGAATAGAAACTTAAGCAATCATAAAAAAGTTAAATGTGTATATTTAGGAGTATTTACCGTTTATATCTCGAGATACAAAAAGTAGAAATTTGGCAAAATGAATATACAGCAGAAGTAGAGATTGCCAATACAATATCTCTGGCCACTGAAGCACTAATGGTGCTACTTGATAACACCATCAATTTAATAAGAAAAAGAAAGAAGCAATTTTTCAAAAGATAGTCAAATCTCTCACGATTCTTACAAGATATATTGGTTCATAAAAATTGATGTAATCACAAATGTATTAGTATTTAAAATGCCACAAAAACTATTGGTTAGGTTATTAGCATAGGCTGATATAGCTAGTTTGCTGGAAATCAGAAAAGTCCAAAGTGGGAAATGAGGAATTCATTCTAAGTTTTTGATTCAGTTCTGAGGGACCCAAAACAAATCTTAATACTGAAGTATCACTCTAGTCAAAAGGTAGGTGCATGTTAAATATAAGTGACAAGTCCTATAATACTTATGCACAAACATATCTGATATATTAACTATACAGTGCTCTTTATATGGTTCCTTCTAGTTGAGTTGTTCGAAAATAATTTATTATGTTGTATTCCTACAAAGATATTGTTGATGATATTAAGAATTTTGAATACTTTGAAAATATGAAATACTTCTCAAAATTTAAACACATACCTGTCAAGGCACCTCAATATAATACTAGTCTTACCCTAGAAATTAAAAACAAAGAATGCTATTGTAATGTCATTGATGCACACATATTGTATCATTCTACATGCTGTAATGTATTCTTCAAATAATTTCTAAGAAAATATCTGAAAATTACAAACTTAGCCAGTTATATGTCATCTGATTATTGGAAAGTTAGCTTCAACTTTTTATCAGAATGTAGCCGTGCTGCTATTATTACTATTAATTATTCAAAGTACTGGAAATGACAGTATTAATAATAGCAACAGGGCACTTAAAATGCAGGTATGACAGTAGCTATCCGTCTACCAATTATATTCATGTGAGAAATCATTGGTAATTGTATATAGTAGGGTAATCAAATAATGTATTTCTACAGGAAGTGGTTTAAACTGATGAGGTGGAAATAAAAAGAATGCATGTAATATACATAACCTATAATACATAATTTATGACTTTATGCTGTAAGGATTAAACTGTTGGATAAAACAGATTATCCTTACAGCATGTGGATGTGTTGTCCTTATATTTCTATAAAAAAGAAAAGACATGATTGCTTATGTTGTAGAGTTACGTTTATTTTTATAATGCTGATTCCTCCCGTTTTGGGTATCCTTACTTAAAAAGTAAGGCCCATTGAGATTGGTTATATTTACTTGTTAGTAAGTATGTCCAGAACTGTAAATTCTATCAATGGTTTATAGGTTAATATATTTTCATACAGAGATATAGCTGAATATGTTAGCTCTTCAAGTGTATATTTAGTTTGCTCACTAGGCCAGCCTTCTCCAATCTGGTATCTGCCAAAATTATTTAGATATACCTCCCACAATGTAAAATCTGAGAATTCTGGGAACTGCAATCTGCAGGTATCAGATTGGAGAAAGCTGCAGTAGACAATCTTTGTCACTAGAGCACACAAGTAGGAAATATATTTACTACAGGTAGTCCTCGTTTAGCAACTACAATTGCGGCTGGTAACTTGGTTGTTAAAGAAAGTGGTCGCTAAGTGAAACATCACGATTTTACAAGTTTATTTTAGCTTTCCTTTGCTTTTCAGACCTGCAAAGGTAGTAAATGTGAGGATTGGTCACAAAATTACTTTTTCATCACTGTTGTAACTGTGAAAGGTCACTAAATGAGGCAGCTGCTAAATGAGGACTACCTGTACAGTGAGTTTTTATTATATAAGCACAAAGTATTCTATTTAAATAAAAATGGATTATCAATCATTACCCCATTTTTATTTCCTATAAAGAATAATGATCTTTCACAACATTCCAGGATATCTCTGTCATCTTCACTGTTTTCTCTTTTCTCAACTTCTGCTTTAGCAATATCCCATATGGTATCACTAGTAAAAAAATAAAATAAAAAAAAAATAACTTCATACAGAATAATGTTCCTATAATTCCAGTTAAGAAAGCCAGTTTTGTATAGTGGTTAAGGCACCAGGCTAGAAACTGGGAGACTGTGAGTTCCAGCCCCACCTTAGGCACGAAGCCAACTGGGTGACCTTGGGCTAGTCACTCTCTCTCAGACCTAGGAAGGAGGCAGTGGCAAATCACTTCCAAAAAACCTTGCCAAGAAAATCTTGTCGAGTAGTTGCCAGAAGTCAATACTGATTTGAAGGCACCAAAAACAAAACAAAACAAAAAATCCAGTTAAGGAGCTTCTTTGGCAAACATCTTTCATTCTTTCTTCACTGAAATTGGGAAAGCTAGTAATACCAAATACCTGAATATTTTTTTAATTAAAATTTTATCTATTAACTACAAGCAAATATATTAGTTGGCTATGAATTTCTGCTTGATTGTAAATATGCATTAAAATAAGAATAGCACTGACAGTCATTAAAAGATACGTGGCTTTTTGAAACTTGAATTCTAAACTGTGTATAGGCTAGCACTCAGTTCTGCTCTTCTGTCACATTAATACATTTTTTCTTTATTGAAGGATGAAGGCAGGAATTCCTCTTTTTACTGATCGCTAACCCACATGGGGTGGCTTGCTGATTGAAATTTATAAATGATGAATTATAAATTTATGAATGATTATAAATGACAATTTTTCTCAATAAATAAATTAACAAGTAGAATGTTTTTGGCTTATTTGTTTAATTGGGTTCTCTTTATCTAGTTTTAGGCCTTGTGTGGAGAACAGATCATATTTTGGGTCATATTTATGCAGAAATATTGAAAATTCAAAAGAGTTCACAAACTTTTAAGCACCACTGTAAATGAGACTGAATTCAGTAGGACTTCATTCTAAGAAGCATGCACTGGCTTGGCCCTGCACCAATGCAGTCCTATAAAAGTAAACACTCCCTTAACCTCTACACCTTGTGACTTCATGGATATGTCCAGGTAGTTTGTGTGGCACTGCCTTTTTCTGGGACTTTTTTTTTTTTTTGCTTTCCCAGTCTAGCCTACAGCCCTGGTAATTCCTGCTAATGAGATCGTATCTGAGTTTCACGAAAGTGTGTGTGTAATATGCAAAACTCTACAAATTGTTCATATCTAATGCACTAAAAGGGCTGGGAAAAGTGGAAGGAAAGAAAAGATAAGGACAACCAGCAGCAAAGTGAATGGACTCAATTACAATGGTGATAGGTACACTGTGGGAAGATCTGAAGGGCCAGTCTGGGGACAAATCATCGTAGAGAAGATCTATCTATGGGGCTGTTGATCAATCAAGCGCACCATAAGACATCCTCTCCTAGGCATCTTCACTGAGACCCAAACTTGCCTGACAGCGTGTCCTCTCCCCTGCATTGATAAGTAGGTCCTTCCAAGGACGCCTACAGCACCAACTGTCAAAAGCACAGTGGCCACTTGGTTAACAGACCAGTGTATGGTGGCGATGGTGGACCACGCGAGGAGCAGCAGATTTTTCTGGATCTTTTTCTCCCGTTGTAACTACCGTACAGTAGGAAAAAAAATGGATCCGATTACCACAGAGAGTCAGTATCTCTCAGCAGCTCAGTGGAAAAGGCTGGGAAAGGGTACATCGCCCTGCTCCTGGTCGCTTCCATTTGCACCTCTGACCGTTTTGGATCAACTTATACGTCCACTTTAGGCTCAGAGGTTGGGATCCCACCCAGTGATCGCGCAGCACCGCCTCGGCTCGTTCACCTCTAGGGCAGGAAATTACGGAAAAGCGCATTTGTGTCCCCTGCCGCCGCCCAGAGAAATAGCGGTGCGCCGTCAAGATGCCTCTTTTGCCAACAGCCACCATTGCCCGCTGGCGCAGGGAAAAGAGCGTGGCCCAGTGGGTTTCATCCTCCCTCCGAGAAAGAAGGCGAGCAAGTCACCCTTGCTCACCACTCGCCTTCTCTCTTGGTGGGGCAGCGAGAAGGAATAGGGTTGACGGTCCCTCAAAATCTGGACTCGGTCCCGCCAGTTGCTGTCGAAAACTGAGCGCAGCAAACCTCCTGACACGGGAAAGAAAACAGTCCGGGCGATTATGGATGTATGGCGCAGGACACACAACACACTGCCTCTCTCCGGAGCAGAAATAGCCCCTGGTACACCTCACGCGCCCGCACTAACGAAAACTCGACCCGACGAATCTTCTGTTTACCTGGCCCCAAGCATCTCTTCTCAACTCCGTCAAAAACGACGACGGGAATTTTAGGCCTTGCTCTACTCCCAGATCACCATAGCAACAGCGCCTTGCCCGGCGAGCGGAGCTTTATGGGAATTGCAGTTCTTTGACAAGAGAAGTCTTTCTGCTCGCGGCCAAATAGGAAGGAATTCGGCGCGCTGTGCTTCCTTTTCTGCACGGCCGATAATGCCTGCCTGCCCAAAGTTGTTACCGTATTAGAATCGGTACTACCATACTGAGGGATTTTTTAAAAATACGGGTCATTAAAAGTTTGGTCAGCGTAGAATTTAAGATCGTTACGGAAAAGTGATTCGACAGCACACAGCTGCAGAAACTTATCTTCCGTGTCCTGCTCTTAGGATTATTCTACTTTACTGAATTTCTGGATCCTTCAAAGCTGGTCAAGCAAGCCCCTTCTAGAAGCTGTTACGATCCGGTTGTTTCTTGCGACTTTTTAAAGTTGTGCAGTGCAGTTCTATGCAGTCTACCTGGAAGCAAGCCTTTTGGACTAACTTCCTCAGAAGCATCTGCCCTCAAAGCCAATCTGGGAAATATTTAGGCTGCACAGTATGGTTTAAATGCTTTGAATAAATAAAAGGGGGAGGGGCAATGAGAGAAAGAATACGTTGACGGAATAATGCTCTAAAGCAGTGTTTCTCAAACTTGGCAATTTTAAATGTGTGGACTTCAGTTCCCAAAATTCCACACCCAGCATGGGAAAAGTTGACAAGTTTGAGAAACAGTGCTCTAAAATAATGGCATGCTTTCTAGCCCTGAATCTGCATGACAAAATACAGACTTCTTTCTCATTTATTTTATTTGTTACAATGGTTTACAGTCATATAAAAATACCTTGTACAAAACCATAACTAGATTAAATAAATAAAAAAAATTCTACATATAAATTAATATTTTTGTTAATTTTAAGAACAATTTGAAATACAAGATCCATTAAAGTATTTCTTTATTAAGTTTATACAAGCTGCATATATTTTCAGTTTTCATTGTTTCTGGGTTAGACCCATATTATTTAACATCTACCTGAAGATAAATGTTATGTATGGCTAGTTGTACCAGTATATATAGATAGGATGCATCAAGAGCAATACAGTAGGGTCAGATGTACATTCAGATGGGTGATCCAGTTTAACTTTACAGCTCCTACTGCAGTGAATGTTGCATACAGTAATCTGCTTATGCACGCACATATCTTTTTATAGGATTACAGTGAGAATAATGGTTGCCGACATACATACTTTTTAAAATGAAAAACATACAGTAAATGAAATGTGATAGAAGATAGATAGATAGATAGATAGATAGATAGATAGATAGATAGATAGAGCACCTCTATAAGCAGTATCAGGGTACCACTATTAATTTACATGGAAACAGCAGCAAATATAGAGCTTTGTTGGGCTGTTGCCCATGTACCTTGAAAATAAGAAATATGTAAAAATCCAAGTGGTAGGATTTTATGCAATTTTTATTTTCCAGCATGAAAACTGGCCTGCTAATTAAATGTGATGAACTTGCCTCTAAAAATGCTGGTCCTGATTTTACTCTAAAGTCTAACAGACTTTAAAAAAAATAAATTTCTCAAAATCTGTCCTAATTAGCAGCATGATAGGTTGAAAAGCCTACACATAGAGACCTGCAGAATTTTAATTTACAGAAGTGCTAGCTGGTTATGCAATTGTATATTCTTTTAATACAGTACTTTTTTTTTTTTAACAAGGGGAAGTATTTTGCATAGGTGACAAACTCTGTGAAAATGCCATGCTGACTAGGGAACACTGGGAGTTGAAGTCCACACATCTGAAAATTGCTGAAGTTGAGGAACACTGTTCTAGAGTCAACCATTATTGTGCTGATGCTACTAAAGAAGAAAAGTTTTACAGCACTTCACTGATGTCTGGGTGATACTGTAAGATGCTCTAAGGCAGCAGCAGGGAGGGGATGGAAATGGACAAAGTACATCTGTCAACACTTAGGAGATCTGTGAACAGTCTTTCCCCACTAAAGAATCTGAGGGTTTCTTAATGCTCAAAACTGTGCAAACAAGATGATGAAGCAGAATGATAGTAAACTGGGGAATCGGGTGCAGCATGATCGAAGGGCCACATCTGGCCAAGATATTAGGCTCCTCTTTTTCCTGAGTTTCCTTTCTATTTCAGTGGGAGAAAAATTAGCAATACTAACTCCATGCTGGGATAGCAGCAGCTTCTGCAGTATCAGGTTGTCTGTACTAGATTTTAGTACATATTTTATCCTGTCCCATCTGTAAAGCTCCTTTCCATTGGCAGGATACTTCTGCCTAAACCTTAATGCTTCCAGCAAGTAGTTAGATTGCACCGAAAGTAAAGAAGTTGTGACTATACCAGGGCACTAAGCCATGCTTAGCCACTAAGACACATTAAAAAAAAAAAGTTTAGAATAACCATGTGATTCTCTGTTTCACTGAATTCTTTAGTATACTGTAATTTTTTAAAATTATCCTCTCTGTAAATATTACCACATATCTTAAAACTGAAAATGGCAAGCTTTGTTCAAACTTTAGATATGTATTTATCAAAATTCAGAAACTGCATTCACTTTTATGAGAATATGCATGTGTAAAAGATGATGGTGATAAATAATAACTAGCAATAGTGATAAATTGTTCTGTAAACCTGTAAAAAAACAAACAACAGATCTGTGAATTGCCTCAATGGTCAATAATTAAATCAGTTATGCCAGGGATAGGTTGGCTGGCTAGGCTGACTACTGGATCTAACAGCTGGCCTTTTTGGTGACTGAAGTAGGTTGGCAAAGATTTACTAATGGTGAAAGCAAAATGATCTCTCCCCTCCCTGCCCTGCCAACTCTCCAATTATCTGCTACTCAAATGAAGAATGGAAAATGGAGGTGGGGGGGGGGGGGGAAGAATAGTAATCAAGAATTGATTTTTGTGTACCAGATAGCGTTGGTATTTATGTCCCGAATTCAAAGTGTATCTCTTAGAAGAAAGCAAAATGGATCCTGCAAGTCTAAGATCTGCACACTGCTGATTTAAACTGCTAATAATAGTACATATACTTTTCTACTTTTTACTAATATTAAACTACTCAGAGAGAGTTGTCTTTTGTTTAAACAGTACTGCTTATAAATATAATCAGATTTAATTTATAAGCAACACTGCTTAAACAAAACTAAAACTGAATTCATACATGCATGTTCATCACTGAATGACTGCAACATCAAGGGCTAACTTACATGATAAGAACTAAACAGCATAAACTCAATAGTATTTTACAGTACTGACAATGAGTGCTGTCCTAAAACAAAATTTATATCCTGAGTTGCAAGCCAATGATATAGGAGAGCAGAAGGAAAAAATGGTGGAAAGAGATCTGTTTGAAAGTACCATAATGAAAAGATTGTATTTTTTATAAGGTTTTATCAGGTATTTAAATGCAAAACAGTTTTCTCAAGAAGGTAGTTCATAGAAGGGTTTGTGTTGATCAAGTAAGACTAAAAGTACACATCTTTGTAACAGAGCACTCTTTCATCCTAAATGACTTGCTACATGCATACTATATTCACATATCATTCTAAGCTGTAATTGCTTGTTTTTAGCGTAAGGTAATATGCAAATAGGATCAGTGAATAAACCATTACTTGTTTTAGGGAAGTAAACTACAGATTGAAACAACAATTTGCTGTTGGCTTAATCATTATAAGTCATGTAAGGCTTCATGTGTTCTGGGTTATTCCTAATTTGTCTTGTGCCTTGCCCAAACTCTTGACCTATCCACATGGATGTAATGAAAGTGCAGTTAAATGAGAAGAAACAAACTATGAACTGGCCAAAGAACCATAATTACTATGCTCACTGAAAGAACTCTGTCATATTTAACAAGAGATGGCTTAGCATGACGTGTGAATGCAGTCACATTTTGTAAAAATTCTAAGTCTAGGAGCAATTTAGAGAACACTGAAAGAGTTTACAAGGAAAGGAGAGGTTTTGTATTAATCTTTGTATCTAAAGATTATTATTATTTATTATTTCTGCAACTTCTGATTATTTTTTGTTACCAGATTCACAGTGTTTCTTCAGAATAATTATATTTGGATTACTATATTATCTATCTATCTATCTATCTATCTATCTATCTATCTATCTATCTATCTATCTATCTTTGAATTTTGTATATGCTAATAGTCATGAAGAATTTTTTTGCGTACCACAGCTTTCAGCTTGAGTAGAACTAGTACTTCTGGGATGCAAAAAATCCAGATAGCTACTAGAAGGCAGAAAAGATCGTTTTTGTATTTTTTTACTGTCATCCAGGGGATATCTGAATTTTTGCAACTCACATCTGAGAGTCCCAAGCTTGGGAAAAGAATAAACTTGTAGGAGATATTGTTAATTTCTACTTTACAACTGGCTATCCTTCCAATATAGTAACCTAATATAAATGACATATGCTTAGCCTCACTATTCATAGATATTTGAACTTTTCATAACAAAGTAGGTCCTTTGGTTGGTCTGTTTTGCACTAAAAATGGATGACATTCTATGTCTTTAGATTTCGGATTTCTTGATTGTGGAGATAGTAAAACTGGAGCAGAAAATTCTTGAGCTGTTCTCTTCTGTTGATGAAAATTGTTAATGTAGCTGGCAATCAGCAGAGTAATCTCAAGGATCTGAAACAAAATGCATGTAGTCAATAGTACCTATACATTTAGAACACCATTAACAAATCTTAATTGTCCAATTGGACTGGATTTAATTGTACATTATACTAAAACATGATCCTATGTATATTTGGTGAAATAAATTCATCTAGCTTCAGCCCTGCACATTCTAAGATGTCAGACCCCTTCTACAGTAAAGTACTTTAGTACTTTTCAGCCTAAAAGAAGTACTGTATCAACCAGAGAAAGCCCAAACAGAAAAGTGTCAACATTTGCTTAATTTTTTCTATTTTTTTACTTTGCACATAGCAAACATTTTAAAAACTAACATAGTTACCTATGAAAAATATTGGGAAAGAAACATGATGGCAAGATACATGATGGCAGATGTAACTATTCAAATTATCACCTTTGCTGTCCATATCTTTATGAATAGCCACTACATTTCTGTTCTGCTGATGCAATATAGGAAGTACTGTAGATATGCCAGAAGGAATTCATCATCCAGAATAGGATCCAGGTTAGTAACATTCGGTGGTATTTGCATTTGTCTCCCCATAACTAATTCATGAGGTGTAAGCCTCAAATTTTGACTGGGTGAGTTGTATATGCTCATTAGAGTGAGTGACAGAGCATCTAGCCAAAATAGATGATAGTCCTGGGTGAGTTTAGCTAATTTATTCTTTAGTATGCCATTAAAGTCTGCCTTAAGATTCAAATTCAAAATTTTCTCCAAAGGATTAATAATACTGCTGACAAAGTGTGTCCAGTGATCAAAAGATATGAAGCAGGGGATATGGTACCTGGGCACCAGATGATGTAACAATACTTTAGCTACAGAAACGGCATCAGCTTTTCTTGTTGCAAACGCCTCCACCCATTTGGAAAACATGCTTAAAGCCTTTTGAAAATGGTAGTTCAATAAAGATCTACAGGCAACACTGTTATAGTCAGAAATATCTTTATAATAATAACAAATACTGTAAGGAAGAAACTTGGAGAAAGACAACTCAGAATCTGCAGTTTGAGGATATTTTTCTAAACATTCTTGATTCTATCTTCTATCTCTTCTCATTTTACTTCATATATTTCTGACATAATGGTTGTAGCCAGTCACAAAGCCTTCCTGCATGCTTTTTACAACCTTCCACTTACCTTTATATTTTGTTTAGATAAGTGGGCATAGTTTTAAACAAAGGACTGGTTACAGCCATCCACCTTTCTAAGAATACTGTGGGATCCTTCTGGGAACTAGAAACATTTTTGAAACTAAAAATGGTGCTAATGGTTTGTTTTACACCATGCCAACTTCACATATTAAATTTAAGCATTTTGAAAAACAAAACTTAAAATCAGTTAAGCAGGGAGATCTCGGTGGGTGCCAGGTGCCTACCCTTGTTCTACATATACAATGTCATTTAAAGCTGGTGAGTAATTTTGGTTAAGATACTAACCTTTGGTTTGGCAAAAGTAAACAAGAGTTTTTCAGTATGCTTCTCCTCTGTATTCATGTTGTTTACCACCAGCATAAAATCTTCCTGATAACCTCCAAAGGTCACTAGGTTCTTATATAAATATGTCACTATTAACCTCTTGGAAGTCCAATAGAAATGATGTTCCATTCAAGAGAGAGAAAGAAAAAAAAGGGAACATAATTTCTACTCATTTTAATATACGTGGCTTTGAACTCAGAAATTATGTAGCTTTTAGCATGATTATAAGGGAGCCTTTCATTTCAGTAATAATCTGTCAGGACTGCATTTTGAACCTTTTTACTAATGTGACCAACACACAATCAGTTGAACCAAATTATTCTGCAATATGTTCACTGCATACCATACCTATCACACGCAGACGCAGGACACACAAATAAATAAATCAGACTATCACAATCATAATGTTTATTGAAATATATGTACCAGTGGATTGGATCCTGACAATCATATTTAAAGAACACCCTCTGAAAGCAGAGGCACAATATCTAACTATCTTCAGCCCTTTTGATTTTAACTGATCTACATTAAGTATGATTAAATCTGGATCCATTCCAATGAGACTTATTTTTCAGAAAGAGCACTTGGCATTATGGCCTGAGGTATGCTTTCTAGAAATAACCCCTTGTAATGGGATGTGAGAATAACCTTGAGGAACAGGAGGAAGAGTTGCAGCCAAGACAACGGTTAGATAAGAGAAATCCTGTTTTCTTTAAGATAAAGGCAGGGAAGGGGGTGGCACATTTAGACTTGCAAGATACTGTAATACTGTATGTATTAGCATTCATAAATTTGGTTTCCTTGTCTGGTCTACCTCAAAGGGCTGACAACAATCTTGCAAGTCTGAATGTGCCTCCTTTCCCTGCCTTTAATCCTAAAAAGAACTAGGGAGGGTCAAGTCTGAGACATTTTCTCAAATTACTTTTTCTGCTTTGGACTCAGCTTTCTTTTATCTGACCAATGTCTTCGCTGTGGCCCTTCCTCCTGTTCCTCAAGGTTATTCTCCCATCCCATTGCACCCCTACTCCCAATCACATTCACATTCACCCAATGAATAATTATGGTTAGGATAATAATGGATATTTTCTTCTAGCAGCAATTTTTATATATGGTATTACAGGGAGGAGATGCAAAAGCTGAGGTTGAAGAATCAGCATTTATATTACAAATTATAATTTCCATAATAGTACTATTTAAAATGCAACTTTTCAAGAATATCTTCTAATAGTGAGAATCTAAATCAATGGCAACCAGTTGTACAGGATGCTTTCTTTAGCACACAAATTATATAGTTTGCTGAATTCCAGTTTTATATAAGCTGGCCTAACAGTATAAATAACATTTGCTGTTATATACCATTCATTTCTTTATAAAGTATTCAAACTATTTTCCTCTTACCATGGAGTTATATTCAAGAATGTTAATACCATTTTCAGAAACAGCAAGCCATATCAAAGTGCTCTCCAATGTGGATACTGTCAAAAGCTAAAAAACAAAAAGAAAACATATATATATATACATATATATACACGCACACACACACACATACATACATACTTAGCTGCAGTGATGACATTATATACAATAATGAAATGTTCTACACTTTAATTAATAACTGAAATAATGAACAATTATATAAAAGAAACTACTTGGAGGCAAACAATAAAGGCATATTGGCATTTCCTGTGGAAACAAAAACAGTACTACAAAGATGTGGTGGGTTCCCCTTCACTGGATATATTCAGGCAGAGACTATACAATCACTTGCCAGGAATGCTTTGATTTGGATTCTTGACTCACTGGCCTAAATGGCTTATTCCAACTCAGCTTTTATGATAATCAGATTTTCCTGCATCTGGAGTATTCCATCATGTTCAAACATAAAGTGATATCAAAACAATTAGGGTTTTGACTTTCTATGTTCTACCTTAACAATTAATATTTAATAATGATGTACTATTATATGTATAATTTATATAGTAGCAGGTAAGGCAGGGTGCAAGTTATACCACTGGGTTACATTAGAAGATCATGGGAGGCAATAGTTTTATTGTACTCTGCACTGGTTAGATTGCTCCTGGAGTGCTGCACATAAAAAGGGACACAAAAAAATCCTGGAAGCGGTTTATAAGAAACCATGCCTTATGAGGAATGGTAAAAGGAGCTGGGCATGTTTAATTCATAAAAAAGAAGACTAAGGAGAGATACAATATTGCTCTATAAATATCTAACCAACTGTCATGTGGAGAGAACAGATCTATTATTTGTTCAAACCAAGAGCAGAACAAGGATCAGTGGGTTGAAATTAAAAGAAAGGAAATTCAGGGTTAAGATTAGGAGGAATTTTCTGACAGTTAACAGCTGTAAAGCAATGGAATAGTTTATCTAGAACAATGGTGGACTCAACCTCACTGGAGGTTTTCAGATGTGGGTTGGGTGGCCATTCCTGAACTGATTAAGGTGTTGACCTAGATGACTTGTGTGATTTGAGCCAACTCATTCTGTGCTTCTACGATCATGATCCTTATCAGTTAAATATTTCCTGCTCCATTCAATACCATTTATAAAACCCACGAAGGTACTAATTATCAAATACTTTAATTTTTTTTAATGACAAGGATAGAAAGTGCAAGGGAACAGTGTACAGGCAAAGTTTTTTTTTTCTGGTAAAGAAGAAAGTGAAAAATATTTTAAATTAGGACCAAAGTTCATATACAAATGTTGTGACTATAATAATTTTTTTCAGCTCCTGTTCTGTAAATAACAACTTTCTGTCTTCAAAACAGTTGGTTATATTTGTTTTTATATATTATATTATTTGCTTTTCATTTAATACTGCAATCTTAAGGCATTTAATTGAAAAATAGTTCCACTAACCATGGATATAGGTTAGTTAAAGCATCCCTGAAAATGTTCTTGAAGGGTGACATGAATCCTTGAAGTAAACAATTTCTGGCTTTCTTCAGCAATTACCAACTCATGCCACTACTAAGCCTTATGTTTTGGGAAGGCAATTTTTTTATTTCATTTATTTTTATTCATCATATTTATATAACAATGTCATGGTTAATAGATATAGATTTATATAGCAATGTTATGGATAATAGAATTTTTGGCATATTTCATTTCTCTAATTCAAAGATATGACCCATATATCATTAACTGAGCAATCATTGTAAAAAGAACTAATAACTATCACTATACTTGTTTACATTTCTTTAAAATGAATTAAATCAGTAAAAATTCTTACTTTTGCTGCAAATAGCTTGGCACCAAAGAGAGGCCACTTCCGTACCACAGCAAGGTAAATGCGCACACAATCTGCAGCAGTATGCCCACGAAGAGCCATCCATTTGGTTGATAATCTCTGGTAAAGCTGTCTTTTAACATGAAGCATAAGAGGAAAAATCCAAAATAAAACAACAATATGTGGTAAATGAAATATTATTTGAAATGGAGCACAAGATGAGATATATAATAGTGTCTGTTCTTTTCTTTCTCTCAGTTCTTAAAATCTCTCCATTATTTACCACAAATCCACTAAGGTAGTATTGTACTATAACTTTTTTTTAATTTTGGTTTTAGCAAAGGATGTGATTGTGGTATGAGATAATTTCCAACCTACTGGGCAATAGAGATGGGAAAAATCTCTGAATGATAAGAAAATGGAGCAGACAGCCACCTGTACTCTTCCAATTTACAAGGTATGTCATGTTTTGATGCACAACATTGTTTCTTTTACCATCCTATATTCTGAGATTTCAGGCAACAATTACAATAATTAATTACCATGATAAATATAGTAAAATGAATCAAACAATAAACAGTATTGAACATTATAAAACACAATGGTGTACATTTACTATGTGTGTGAATTCATCACGTGTTTTGAAAGAATTTATTCCAACTTGTCCAGTCTCTCCCCAAGGAATAAAAATTACTGCAATATTTAATGGGACATTTATATAACTCTATCTGCAGCGTATTAAAAAATATAAATATAAGCAACATACCTTAACTGTTCTTCTGAACAGCTATCTCTGTATCTTTTGGGGTAAAATTTCTCTACAACTTGTTTTAAAGTTTGATTAGATTTTGACTGGGAAGTTACTTGACCTGCTGGAGTTGAGAAAGGTCTTTCAAAGTCTCCAATTTCCACCTAGTGGATAAGCAACATAAGAAAAAAAAATAGTGATCACAAAAGCATCTTAGTACCTCAGTGTATTTAAGCAACTATAATCTAATGTGTATGTTCTCAGTAATCTTTTAAATAGACTTAATAAATTTAATCGTTGTAAATTCTATGAGTTATTTTTTAGAAGCTAAAAGTTTTAGATGCAGTAATTATCAGTGCCAGTAGAATTAAGTGTAAACATGCAGACATATTATGCCTAATAAAGTTTATATGTGTGTGTGTGTGTGTGTGTATCTATGTGTATAAACTTTAAACAATACTATTATAGAATAGAGCTAGTCAAATGCAATTGTGTTAATCAAATAGTGGCCGTCATTTCCTTCAAGCAGAGTCAAAAATCAGACGAAGGCACTACAGTATTACTTCTGCTCTTAGACAATATACGACAGAATCTTGCTTTTCAAACCCTGCAAAAATGGAATCTGTCATACATATCACCACATGTCATCTGTCTGTAGAGAAACACTGCTAGGCCATTTGTTTTGTGACCATGTAGTTCAATTACTGAGGAGCAGCAATCAAGGAATATTGGTCTGGATCCGGACTGAAACATCCCTCTACTCACACCAAGGTTCAGTCTGGGTCATATCTACCACCCCAGTTATTTATGAAAGAAAAACTTGCATTCAAGGCAAAGTATGTCTGTTTTGACCCTGAGAGGATAGAACTGGATGTTTTAATTCAGTACGGAGTATCTTATCCATTACATTCCTTCTTTTATTTTCACTTATTCCATAAGACACTGAGATATTTCATAATTGTTGAATGGGATTCAAGTGCCTCAAGAAAAGTTAATTTATAGCATGTTAATGTTTCTGCATTAAAAGTATTCTTTTAATTTAAATTTAAAACACTTTTTCTTCCCATTCACAATATTTTGCTATTTGGAAAATGCCATAAAGCCTAAAGAGTTTAGTGCTCCCCATAGATTACTTAAGCACTCCTTAAAATAATTTACAAAAAGGCACTTATTTTCCTCATGAAACCATCCTTCCCATTTCATGAACCTTTTTCTTTTTGTTTGCCTAAGATTTTTTTCTAAGGTATATCTCTCATCTTTGCTAGAATGGACATGTTTCCTAAACATTAAAAGCTAAATTAATTACCAAAAAACATATAGAGTGTATTTTATTAAAAGTAAACTTTCAATTCCAGAGTCTCTGGAAATAGAGTAGCATATAAACTGTAGTAATAAAAAACAAATACATCTTAAATCCTCCTATACATTACATGGGACTGGAAAATCCTACTACTGATAACAAATTTGGAAAATGTTGCTTAGCATTAACACTAAAACCTATCATTTGGAAATATATTTAAGCATCAATTCACCAATTATCCTTTATTAATTCTGCACTTTGGCTATTACCAGAAAATAAAATGTTGAATTTGGATTGGAAATACATTTCACCAATCTGATAGGGCTTTTGTTCAGATAAAAAAGAATTATTCCAAGCATAAGGCCTAACATTTCAGAATATAAGAGTAATTGATTTATCTATGCTTTATATCATAAAGGAAATCTACATCTAATGGCAGACATCTGGCAAATCACAAACATAATTACCTGGGCCAGAAGTGCTGCCAATTCTAGTGCCAGATCTTTATTTACAGGGAAGAACCCATTTATAATTTGATCATTTGTCTGATACATTAACAGCAGCTTTTCTCTTTCTGTCTCTCCTCGGATTTGTACTGAAAAATAGAGCCTGTGAAAGAAAACAGTGATATGTTAAATGCTGATAATCACATAGTATGTGCAGGGAATAAATTATAAGGTACTGATATATATAAAGTCAGTTCTAGTAATAACTTGAAATACACATTTTAAAGACTACTAAAAAGAAGTCTGATCATTTTTAAACTGAATTCATAGAAAATGATGCCCTACGTAGAAATATCAAAAGAGATACCGTATTTTTCCGACTATAAGACGATACTTTTTTCTAAAATCCTTACGCTAAAAATTGAAGGGCGTCTTATTCAAGGAAGTCAGCTGAGGAGAGAATGGCGCGGTTGCAAAACTGCCCATACTTTGTCTCTGCAGGCAGGCTTCCTCCTACTGCTAGCCTCCAATCACGAGTGAAATAGCTTGTCTCCCAAACAGACTTCCTCCAATCACAACCCTTATGTAACTGACGTCAGCTGATGCTGAACAAACCAATTGGAGGAAGTCTGTTTGCAGAGACAAGCTATCGGCAGTTTCACTCGTGCTTGAATGTAATCAGTTATGCAAAAGAGCCTGGAAATAGAGCTGCAGAGAGACGGTTTGGACCTCCTCCCACCGAGTGTATCAGGTCAATGTTATCAATTACTAAATAAAAATGTGTTCTGCACTATCTTTAAAATATTGATTTCTTAATTTTGGGTTGGAAAAGTGGGGGTCGTCTTGTACATGGGGGCGTCTTATTGATGGAAAAATACGGTACCTTTTAAGACTGCAGTTGTACAATGCAGTGAAAGCAACATTCTTTTTAATGTGATATTTACACAGGTTCTAACTAACCATCAGTATTTTGAAACTTTTATAAATGAAATAGGAAGAGAAAAGGTAGCCCTACAGTGGGAAAAATCACAAGAAATAAGGCAAGGAGATAAAAAGGGAAACTAAGAGAAGGCTAACATAATAATCTGAATTTCCAGTTTTCAACAGAAAATTTCCTTTCTCAGAAGACCAAAATAGACAGGAGAACCAGTTTATATTTGTTTCTCTTTGGTGCACTACCATATTTGCCTACAAGTTGCTTTCAGTGTGGAAATAACCTCCTCTGATGAAACCCAATTTAAGATGGTATCTTGGTTAAGATGGTACCTTTAGTTCCCTCTTTCTGAATTTTCCACATTCTTATTAGGAAATATGCAAGCTAAGAAAGGAAGATTCTGACCCTTCTAATTTTTCAAAGAGAGAAAAAGAGGTAAGAGATCAGAAGTATAACGCACTTTGAACCTGCATCCCCTTTACACTTTAATAACTGTATTGCTGAAAGCCTGATCAAAGGCATGTAAGCAATCAAGAACTAGAATCTTTAAAAATTAGCTTCATGCAGGAAATATGAATTAAGGTATAAATCTATTCTAAAGCGCAGAGTTTTATAGGGATAGAAGTGAAATTCATTATACCTGTTTTTGTAAGTAAGCCTAACTGTTCTTGTGCCTTCACATTTCCCAGGATGCTGCTCTTTAGAGGCTTGCTCCCATCTAGAAATAATGTCACAGATCTAGAAGGAAAGCCATGAGGAACATGTTTATTCCATGAGGTGCCCCATATTGTACATTTTGGTTAAAACTTATTTTATTGTGCGGAAAGGATGCATGCCAACACTTACTTTGATAAAAAGTAACAACTAGAGGGAATTATTTTCCTGGCCATTAAGCGATATCATGCAAATCAACTGTCATAGAGCATTATACTTACATTAGACTGAAAGCACTGAACATTTTTACAGATATCCTTTTCAAATTATATTTTCATAATGAACTTTATGAAACTACTTTATGAACAAAATTTAACAGAACAATCCAAAAATCTCCACCATTTATTATGCTACTGTATTCTGTTTGCATCAAGAAAAATATTAAACACATTAAATTTTAGTTCCAAACTTAACCTTCTTATCAATAAATACTACACACACACACATATGCAACTCATTAAAATAGCTGCTCACCTTGATGTTTACTTGAAGACAGTGTTCAATATCCTTGCCAGAAGGATCATCAGTAAACAAAGCAAATCCTGACTGCGCTGGTTTTCTCATTCCTGTATCCTGATTGAGTGTGTTCAAAAATTCTTCAACAGTGGTAGAAGCATCAAATCCAACAACCTACATAGGCCACATGAATTTTACATCTATTAAGTTTGCACTAAACTTGAATATCAGATTTTGCAGAAACAACTGCATGCTGAAAATATGAAAGTAACATATTGGATTCAAGGATGTTCTTCCACCCTAAGAAGGTCATATATGGATCCAAATCAGACTGAAAATACAAATACATGACATAGACCTAAAGAAAACTGCACAAAATTCAAAAATAAAAATATGTGTACAGAAAGACCAAAGAGGGGGGAATGGGAAACCCTCCATTTCTTCCATAATAGCTGAGCCCTAGAATGACATTTCCCATATCATTAACCAACATCTTTATTCTGATCCAGCATCAAGCTCATGGCAATTTGGTTTGTGGGTACTGGATGTTATAGCAGACTGTCTCTGCTTAGCCCTGCTTAGTGACTGTCACAATTCCTGCTTCGTATATAGTTTTTTAAAAAAGGAATTGTTTTTGAATGCTCCAAAATCAGTGTAGATATTTTAAAGCAATGACTCGATGGACAGAGGAAAGGCAACTTTGATAGATACAAGCGGCCCTTGTTAATTGTGGGGATCCTATTCCAATGTAGAAACATAGACAATGAAACAATGAATGACAAGATTTTGAATCTTCGGTAACTGAAACATATATTATTGAGCCTATGGACACTCTCTTCCTCCTATAAATATACAATGTATTTGCTCTTTATTCTACTTGCTTGATTGCAGTGGATTTCTCTTTATTAGCTAAAATTACCAGTGCCATGATTGGAAGCTTCAAAAGAAAAAGGATTACATCTATTACAAGCACCACACAGTCATTGGAACTAATTGTATGCTGTCTGCAGGCAGCACTAGCATCCAGTGTGACAATCAGAAACCTTCTTCATCAATACCATGAAAGAACTGTACGTAACACTGAAGCCAGCATAAGTAGGGTGATTCCACCCATCACCAGTCGAGCCAGTTGCTCTGAAGATGACCAACTGCCATGAGGAAACTACACTGAGTTTCATGACCAGGCTGACTCAGCGAAATCCATCCCTACTAACTAAGGAGGAGGAGGAAATACACTGCATGGATGAACTAACTTTAAAAATATAAAAGCATGTTGAAAACCCCATCTGCCATTTTGTGCATAAAATAATAAAAAAAGTAAGGCCAATAATGTAGATAAGTGAAAACTTTCAAATGTATTCTATGGTCAGTTCTCTGTTTATCAACCGTAGATATGCAAAACCACAGATTCAAGACTGCAGATAACAGGGCCTTTTGCACATCTTCCTTTAGCCAAATGAAAGTGGAAAAAATATTAATGAGTATTCTGAAATACAATCAGTAGAAAGACTGAAATTACTTTGCCACCACAGAAAAACGAGAGATTATCCTTATTTTTTTAAAAATACCAACACGAAATGTTGGCTAATCATTTATTATATTATAAATTTCTGCAAATTGTTTTTCTAATTAAAATTTGTATTTGTTTTATCTGGTCAAATTTTATTTACTGAATAAAAATGTGTACACATAAACAAACATTCAGATTGAAAATTACCTGATTATCAACAAGGAGGCAACTAAACCTGTGGAATCTTTAATTATCTGTGGCATTTGTGATTTTATCTTTCCATTATAATTTTATATTATTTTATGCTTAAGATCTACCTGGTATATGCCATTCATGAAATGCACTGGAATGCTAAAAGGTAAGGAGTGATGGTAGGGATTTCTTAGAAGTGTTGAAAGAATTTCCATTCTTGATGGTCTGGCTTCTCTGTCACCATTCTGTTGTGTTCTTTCTACACATCGTTGACAGTAAATTGCATATTTTCCAAATTCAGTCCTATAAACACAAAGTAAGTCTTTATGACCTAATATTTTAAAACAGATTTCAAGTGGTCATGTTAATGCATAAAATTTTTAAATATGTTACTTTGCTTTGCATATTTCTCCAACATCTCCACTGAGAAACAGTATGTGGATTATGTACATGGATTTAGACTTGATATACAGAGTTTCAGACTGGCATGATCACACCCTCTATTAAGTACATTGCAAATATGGTGAAGAACTGGCTTTTCTTTTGCAAGCTATTAACTCATGGCTTTCTAAGTTGTTTCCCTGCTGGAACAGTGAGAGTAAGAAAAGCCAGGAACCCATGCATGCATGCATTCATACATTTATATATATAAAACAGATTGGAGTAGAAAAAAATGAGAATTGAGATAAAAGTCTTAGGAATTGAAAAGTCAGAATAAAAAAAAAAAATCTTAGAAATCAATGGTTTAAATTGAAGAATAACACAAAGGCCAGAAGTTCTGACCAGGGCAAAAGGCAGATCCAGACTGGGGAATCTACTGGTACATAGCCTTAACCAAAATGTGAATGGAATGACCATCTTTCCTGTGGACTATGAGATTAATCCTTTATTGAATGTCTCCTCTCATCTAACAGAGAATGGTGTCAAGAAAAAGCCATCCAAATCTCATTCTAGTATTTAAATGTTCAAGAGATATCACATTATTAAATATTTTGTATCTTTCCTGATCTCATAAAATATGGCTGTGGGGTACACATGTAAAATGCAGAACAGTGACCTAAATGCTGTGCCAGCTCAAGGGTATATGGCACCCCTAGACCACAATGATGGTACCACTTTCTGCCAATGCAAAGATTTGCATTTTTAGAATAGCCTTTGTTTTTGGAAGGAGGGACAGCACTGGGGCCCCCTAAGCTTTGGTGCCTTAGGCTACTGCCCACTTGGCCTTAGCCTAAAGCTGGTCCTGCCTGAACAAGCCTACTAAGTTTCCAATATGGCACTGTTCAGTGAAGCCCAAGTTGGATTTTAAAACTGAAAAAAAGAATGCTGAAGTCACAGCATTCAAGGTTAATTAACTGAGGTCACAATAATAGTTAAAGTTACATGTTTTATATTTCTATGTTACATTCCATTCCAATATTTCAATAATAAAAACCAATCTTTAGATTTCAATGACATTATCTCTTCATAAGATATACCTGGAATCTGCATTCTTCTTCAAATGAAGTTTGAGGAACCAAAGGAATGGGTGCTGTGGAAGGAAGAGTCCAACACAGAGTGCTAAAAGCTGCCAGGCCTAGTCAAGAAAGAAAAGCAGAACCATTGCCTCAAGTTTCTCCCAGAATCAAACTGTCTTCAAGCAAGGCCTATGAACATAACAGAAACTGAACCACTGAGAATCCAGTTTAAAGACGTTAGTTTTGTGTGCACTTTTGTGAGATTAGAGAGTGAAGATAAATGAAGTCAGTTCTGCAATAGAAATAATGGAAAAATGATACATAAACCTCAGACAATGTAAACTCCCAAGACTAGTATTAGAAATAAGCTATGTATTTGTTTTATCACTTGCTTTGACAATCCCAAACAATTTGTTATATATTATAATGGTATAATTCATCTTAAATGTTCTAGTATAATTATATTCTTCAAATGAATGTAATATGCATTGAATTAGTATAGCCAGGACCCAATCTAAAGGATTTTTAAACATCGACATCGTATTCACACAGTACATTGTGCCCTGTTCATTTTGCTATTTCACAGGTTTTCCATACTCTAACTTAATGACAGATAATACAGAGAACGGTATATAACAACTGGAATGGAAAGTGACATTAAGGAATTACAGTATCTGGAATTAAATATCTTCGGAGATGAAACAAAGTTAGTTGCTACTGAAAAGAAGAAATTATAGAATTACTAGAGTAAAAATAGACTATTTTTTCATCACATTCTGTTGGATTTGTGTGTGTGTGTGTGTGTTCTAATAGCACATGCTTTCATTAAGAACTATATCATCCATCTTTGGTACAGGAGTGACAGATATTTGCTGTAATATGTTTAGCACCTGAACTGGTCCTATTTGACTTGGTGGCTGTCGTCTTCTTGTTTGCTTTACCAATTGACAACAGATTTCATTCTGAAGCTCTGGATGCGTAAGACACACTTGCAATGCACTTTGGGCCAAAGACACATGGTAGTCAATAGCAGGGGAATCCACAGCAGCATTGATAAACAACTGGCATGTCTAGAAAAAAGCATAACACAGCTGAACTTCAGTTCTGTATTTAAGGTTTCAATAATAACTATTTTGGAGGAGTGCAACATCATCTCTGGTTTCATCATATTAAGAAACCAGTTACTCAACCACTTTGAATAACATATCCATGTCAGCTTTAGATAACAAGTACCTACTGGGTAGAAATTAACACTAAAAGAAGGAAATCAGTTCTTTATTCCTTACTGTTGTGCTGGCTAGCAGCTGATGCTACCATCTATTTTATCCCCACCAGACTCAAGGAACGATCAGAAAACAAAACCATTTCCACTGGCTCAACTACGATTGATTGCTATTTAACTCTTCACCTCCCCAGACCATACAAAGTTATCTTATGCAATGTTGTTGTATTTGTTAATTGAGAACTATATTGTCTATCCTGATTAACAGTGACTGAGGCCTTTCACATTATTACTTCCTAATCTATTTTTCACAAAGATGCTAGGAACTGAATATCCTCTTATTAAATATGAACTATATTCCCTTCATAAACCATATCCAGCAGATGTATAACTTACAGTGCAGCCTGATACACTTTTATTCAAAAGTAAGCAATGCCTATCTTTTCAGTGTCTTGAGTGTGACAAATAACTGTCAAAAGAGAACTTCCTTCATAGGTATGGAGCACTCTCCCGTAGTAAAGTTGTCAAAAGCCATCTTTAGAAATATGGGCATGATCGTTATACTTCTAGCATTTAAAAGCCAGAGTTGAATTTTACGGTGGAACTCTGAATCTTTGCTCAAAACAGTTCTTGCCTTATTCAACAGCTAATAAATGTGTTTTTGACTGCTGCTTCAAGGAGATTTGGATTTTTATAATTTAAGTTCTTTTTTACACAATTGCCTTCTGATGTATTGTGCATCTAAAATTTGTAAGATAGATTGCGCTGTAACTTCCAATAAATTAAAATCAGCTTGATTTGTTAATTGCCACAGTAAAGATAAAAAGGATTTGGAGAAGAAATGTTGGGAGCATTAAAGTTTTTTAAAAAATTATTTATATATTTTACAGGGCTTATAAGCCAGTCCAATCACAAGTGACTCTGATTAAACGGCTTAATATTTATTTTATAAATTATAAAATTAACTGTAATAGATGTTCCTCATCACTGTATATATAATACAATACATAATTAAATTTTATATAATTATAAACAAATATTTTAAGGGAAAAATTCTGAAAAAGTTACTGTTAAAAAGGAAAAGATACATCATGGTTACCTTGAATAATTTTATAGCTTCTGTTTGCAGAGCCTCTGATGGAAGGGTCGTAAGAGGAGAAGTAATTCCATCTTTGCTATGACAAAGAGTAGGATGCCTCCAGATTTGAGAAGCTGGGAATTAAAAAGGGAGCCATGTTTTTATACTACTTATAAGTCCTTAGTAGTAAAAATGTAGTAGTAAATTGGCCTAGTAAAGAGTTCTGGCTCAAAACTTGGTGCACTGTTTAAGTTAACTGGTGTCATTTTGGTTGATCCTATTGACACAATTGCCTTATAGAGGAAAGTGGATTTTCTCCCTCTGCATCAATGCTATATATGATTTAGAGAAGCTGATCTCCTCCAAAAGCCCCCCAAATTAAATAATACATAATTTAGTTTTTTTAAAGTTTAAAGGCATAAATATAATGAAATCAAGAAATATCAGAAGATTTTAGAGTTTCCCCCAGAAATCTTGCAAAATTTTAGGCAAGATTTTGTATAAGAATGCTAACACAGCCTACATGATTTGCAATTTCATGAAATAATGACCATTTAAAAAACTATAACCATGTACACCCACAGATCACCAATAGTAACTGTGCTACAGGCTGTGAAGAACTGAATTAAGAAAATTATAAATTACAGGGGACATTATATGATAATATGTGTATGTACTATACAAGTATGTACATAAATTCCAGCACATATGTGTATCTTTATGAAAATACTTGCAGTCCAGTATTATATCAACACAGACTATTCTGAAGCACACAAAATTCATTTCCATGTTTTTTAGTACATTATTTTATCACAATATGAGATTATTTGAGAAAAGCCTGTGAAAATGCCATTTTATTTTTTGCAAATGAGCAGCACCCACAAAAGTGTATATTTTGCTTACTTGGACTGCAAAGTCGATAAAACTTCAATATGCACTACTTTAAAGTTCCAGGGAGCAATATATTACTCTCTTCCTGAAAATGTTAATATGCTCCTGCTGCATTCCTGTCTAGTAAAAATCACGATGCTACTGACAATGTCAAAAGTTTAAAGATTTGATTAGTTAATTAGGCTGCAGATTGTCTACTAAGTCAAACTATGACAGCTAACTTGAAAGGCAGTTTAAATAACCCTATACGGCTATGTGAAAACTAAAAGAAAAGTACTGACAGCATCCCATATATATTAAGTTTTCACTTAGAAATAGTAGTCCAGTGCACCTACTGTTACTCTAATAAGTCATATACAGAGGAGAGTAATGCATTTTTTCTCAGATGTGCATACATATGAACAATTAGAGGCTATCAAGAGTAAAGTGATGGTTGAATTACCCAGATGTCAGTTCCTAGATCCAGCAACTTATGCTATATAACATATTTCCAATAACTGAAAAATTAATCCACTTTTAGAAATACTTAGGTTATATCCCACATTAATTCTAATGAAAAGTACAGCTAAGAAAATGGCTGTCACATGGGCATCTGCAAGCAGGTAAAGAGAGTACATGATGAAATATGTAACATGATGTCACAATGCAAACTCCATCCCTCTTCTGCATGTGCCATAGTGTCACATGCATATGGATAACAACGTGGAGCTTGTCTCACAATGTTGTGATACTCATTTCCTCATTCTTGAAGTCATTTGATTCTATGGACTTCTGGGATGCCATCAGATATTGATTGACAGCCACTGATATTTCTCAAATCAATAGCTAAGGGTTATGCAGTTTGTGAATGCAGTCAAAAATGCCATAGATAAATTTGTTGTTTCTAAGTTATACCGTAGAGCAGTGTTGTCCAAACTTGGCCACTTTAAGATGAGTGGACTTCAACTCCCAGAATTCCCCAGCCAGCCATGCTGGCTGGGGAATTCTGGGAGTTGAAGTCCACTCATCTTAAAGTGGCCAAGTTTGGACAACACTGCCGTAGAGGCTTTGAGTAGTCTCCTTGCATTGTGATTAAACAAAACAAAACCAAACAAAATTATACTAGAATAATAGTTAATGGGCTGCACATACTTTGCAAGTGATTTTAAGAAGTTTTTTAGAAACTCATACAAGTACTTCTCTGCTCTTCATTTAATCAGCCTGAAAAAAAAGATGCTGCTGCTTTAAGGAATCCATTCATTAAAGTTAATGTGACTCTTAAAGCAGCAGCAATTATACATCCTGATAAATAAGGATTGGTAGCAGGAAAAGATATTGGCTTACTGGGTTCTCCTTCAATATTTAACAGTTTGCGGACAAGCTGTTCAAACTCTGTCCCAACATTTATATTTGTGCTTCCAGCAACAATAGTGAGATAATAGAGCCAAGTATCCTAGGAAATCAAAACATAATTTGTTTCACTTAAAGCTCTTTTTAGGAAAAAAATATGAAAAGCTGATCAAAACATTTAAACATAACTTTAATTTCAAAAATACTGTATGTAACTGTTCTACAACTCAGTTTAATTAAAGCATTAATTACATTTATTTCCACCAGAAACATCAACTGAGATCATCCAATACAAACTTACATTGCAGAGTGCAAAATAAAGTACATTTTCTTAGTGCATAATAAAACATCATAGTTTCTAGTATCTAATGTTTGAGTTTACATCTGAATCCTGACTAGTCTTTCAATTTGCAATCTTATATCAATTTACATAGGAATAAGCTTAATTGAACTTAATGGAATCTTTTTCTGAACAGGAAACCTATCTAAATATTCCAGGCAACATTTTCATCTGTTAGACAACTGGTAGTGTAAACACTGGTAACAATGAAGAAAGTATAAAATGGAGTGACAGATAAGAAAATATTATCTCTCACTCCAAATAGCAATTTAATTATCAATATGTAAGTGTGTGTATGTGGACAAAATAAAAAATGACAGAAGAAAGGAAACGTATGCGTCGAATGTGTTGCAGAAAATGGAAACTAAAAAACTTAATTTTCAGAAAATCTCAGAAACTTATTGGTGAGTAACCACATCATTGTACATCTTCCTGACACGTAGGTTTTCCACGTACTTCATGACATATTTTAGTCAATTCTCCAAATACAACAATCTGAACTCATTTGAAATTAATTCAACAAGGTTACTCTCTCACATAGTCATTCTGTTCAAATGTCAAGTAAATCACAATTACAAGAAAGAACTTTGTCTTCCCAGGTCACATCTACCCACTCCCTACTTTAGACACATCCAAAGTAGCTTAACTGTGATTTAAACAAGCTAACTTCATAAACTATGGTTTGGCTGGCTTCTATCGTTTTACAAGTTTCAACTTCTTGCAGCTACTCCTAATGAAGGGGAAGCACAATGCTCATTGGAGGTAAATTCCTGTTATTCTAAATTATTATGTAGAATTATTTCTAAACCAGATAAATTCCACTTAGTTTACCCCTCAATATATAGTTTTTGGTTTTTCCGCCTGCAAATAAGTGATAAAAACTGTGCTGCATAAACTTGGGACAATGGAACTTTTGCTACCTTCTCATACTTGGATCCTATTAGAAGATATGTGGGGGCTTGTTCCTTGGGATGGATGACAATGGTAAAATGTGTTGATAATAGGCTACGACCACTGGCCTCATAATCTTCATCTGAATCACAGGATCGATCAACTTCTTCAACTTTAGCTTCCAATAGTTTTATCTGGCCCAAGGGAAACTAAAAGTAAAAGCATTAACATTAGAAAGGAGCTGCATTACTCAGCACCATTGAAAACTGACAAACAAAAGTATATTTAAACATACAGGTAGTACGTTTAACAACTTTGTGATCTCAAGTCAAATGGAATTACTGCCAAATTAAGATGATAAGGATCTTGTTTTAAAATAGGCTTCAATATGATTCCTATTTTTCATACATACCAGAACATAAATGGTAGGTTGTTAGGGCTATAATCCTTAAATGTTTTGTTAAGAGTATATGCAATGCATGATTCAGAATTAGACTTATAGAAGTGTACAATAGATGTTGTGATATCATGCTGTATTTTCTTTCAAACAATGCAGCCAAATGCAGATGGTTAAACTTAGAGAATAATGATATCAGTTAACATATAGTTATATCAGAAGAATAAGGACATGAAGGAGATATCCTTGCCTCACATATAAGAGTTAATTCCACTCTTAGACCTCTGATCAGAAAAGGGCAAAATCATTTTAGAAAGATCTAAATGCATAACTTGTACATTATGTAATATGAGCAAGTTATTCCCTCTGTTAATATTATATGAAGCTCAAGATGTTAGGTTATATTTATAAAATTACAATCAAATTACCATCATTGTTGCCACTATCCTAACAACAATCTACTCAAATTTCCTCTCCTTGAATATCCCTACAAGTAAAAAATTCAAATTTTGATTGAATAGTATTGCCACAATAAATGTTAAATGCATTATATTTACTTACACCAACATAAATTAGTACTAAAAAGAAGTAGATAAAAGTATTGTCAATTAACCAGACAGCACTTACTAAAACAGCCCTAGATAACTACTTACTTAAAACTTAGCCCCTTAAAAAAGAAAAGAAAAAGTATCAGCTAATGAGGAAACATTGCAGAACAGCTGGGCAGGTGACAATACAAGACTTTTGCTTTGACTAATTTTGGTCTCTAATGTACAAAATGAAAAAAGTACAGCATTGAAAAGAAAGAAATTTGGATTGAGCTATAGACTGTACCAATGCCTAACACATTTGCTGCAACCAAATGAAATCCAGTTGATCAACTTCAAACTGAACTTCACCTGCAGATGTATGTCCATGTTTCCATTTTTTGTTTGTTTGTTTGTTTTCACCCACCATGGAGGAGCTCTTCAGTGAAACCAAGAGACTGAGGGAAGGATTAGTCTCTTGTTGTTCCATTGGGATCTATGGTGGTTCAGGCCCCAATCATTTTCTGCCTGCCTGCCTGCCTTCACCAACCAACCAACCAACCAACCAACCGAAATGATGGCTGGCTGCCCATCACAAAGTAGCTGAGAAAGGTACTCTGGACTTTCATTTCCAGAAGTCAGCAAATGAACACATCTCCACCCTGCTTTACAGACAAGATAATTCTCTTTAGTTCCTCTATGGCACTCAGAAGAACACTGAGGATACTTGCTCAGTATTACAAGGAAGATCACCTGGAAAAAAATGATCATAAGTCCAAAATCATGGTCTTTGCCAGGAGATGAAACATATATTTATGGCACATAAATAGGAACACAACTGAGTAGGTCTCATGCTTTAAATACCAGAAGGTAATCTTGCAGGCCTCGGGCTCTAAGAAGTTTCATGGATGCTTTTTGGCCAAAATGCCCAGAGGAATACTGCCATCATTTTTAAATTCTCCTAGTAAAAAGGTGGTTTCACATCTGCAAACCTTAAACTATCTTAAAGTTTTTAGTTTAACTTCTTTACAGACGACCTTTGTCCACTCTCTGGAACTCATCCTAACACCCTGCTGTGTCTCTAATATTGGTCTTTAACTGGAGGTGGATTTGGTGAAAATAGAAATAACGCATACTCTATTTTGGGCAAAATCTATCCTTTTCCCCAATAGGCTTGGCTCCTGTAATCCTGGAAAATGGATATAAATCTCCCTGGAAGTAAACCTGGCCAAACTATCATCATTTTGTTTCCCTCCTTCCATTTATTCCTCCTGAGCTATGACCAGACCAATATACTCCTTAAATAGTGTATAGTAGATGGAGAGTTCCAAACATCTCCATCAGTGAAATCTTAGGATACACAGTAACACCAGCTGCATATCGTCTGCAGCTAGAAGCCCCTAACCACAGCAGGACTTCCTTTGGTTCACTGAAGTGCCTTCTCTTCAAATGTGTTAGATGGAAGATATAAGCACTTCCTTTTCTCCTGATCATTTTGCAGAGATCTGCAGTACCCTTATTCTTCCATTTCCACCAGACTGGCAGGCCACACAGACTACTTCTCCATCCCCCTATTAGTTTTGACTAACATTCTCATAACACATAATGTTTTCAATTTCTTTGTACGAAGCAGCATGCAAAATCGCCACTACTGATTGCCAGCTAGAGCTAATCATGAGCAATACATGCCTAATTATTAGATTGCTCTCTTTAATTTCCAGTTATGCGGTTTTATAATTTCTGTTGTCGAAGCTTAATTTTAATGTATTTCTTTTAGATTTTTAGATAGCACATTATATTACTTTATATTTTATTAACTACTTGGATTTTAAATACACTTTTATTTTAGTTAACCTTCCAGCTTTTTGTAGTTTCATAGCAGATTTATAATTTTTATTTTACCATTTTTTAATTTTATAGTTGCTATCCTCACAGGTTCAAGTCACAGACTTTTTAATGTTATAGTTGCTGATTCCATAGTCTCTGTAGTACTTCATGCATTTCAAAGACTGAAATAAAATGTATTGTATTATATGGTCAAGAAAGGAGAGAAGGGAAGACTTTACCTATGGTTAACTTTACATCATTATCTAGCAATACATGAAAAACTGCCGTGGGTCAATTCTAACTGAGAGAGTTATTTTATTTTTTGGCATAGTTAGTCTTTTAGTCTTTCCTACAGAAGGTAAAGGCCTTGCTTTACAATCTGCCCACAGCTTGACAATTACTGCCTAAGTGGAGCTGACACATTTGTTTGTTTGTTTGATTTATATGGCTGCCAATCATGGCTTTTTCCTAATGCTAAGGCACCAGTTCCTCCCTTCATCCATGTCCCATCTCTCCACTGCCATCATGGTGCTACTGAAGAGTCTACCTAGCTGTAAAAGAAGCATATACCTGAACTAACAGAAGTATTTTCAGGCTTTATGAATCAAATTGAGAAAGAGAACTAACACAAGAGCTAATATAGGAAAAACTAAACTGATAACCAGGATAATTTAAAACCATGTTTCCATGCCTTTCTTATGTGTTCCATTCATTCTACGGTATCTCATACTGCAGGCCTTTTTTGGAGTGATGCATTTATTTGATTTACACTGTAGCCATTCAATAAACACTACAAACATTTGTCCTAATACTTGGCTCATTTTACTATGTATTTAATATGTATTTTGTTGTTATGTATTGATTGTAAACATTAATAAAACTACATATCTAATTCAAAAACATGACCTGAATTTAAAAGGAACCCCTGCCAAATAGAAGATTAGTTAGAAGAAAAGTCATGGGCCACACTCCCCACCAAAAAAACAGACCATGCCAAGGGAAAAAGAAAACAAATCATTCAAAATGAATAAATACAACTTAAAATAAACTGCTTGCAGAATCAGGCTGTTTGTACAACTAAGTAATTTCCCACTTATGTATTCACAAACCTTTTTCTCATACCAACCATGCTCTCTCTCAAATGGATATATATAAACATCTATACAAGCACTGCACAGTGGAAGAGGACTGAGGAAATATGGTACCATCAAGCATAAACCTTTATATGTTTATTCTGTAGTAAATCTAGTATGTGTAGAGTGCTGCTATGCTGGGAATGAATCTCTTTAGCCCTCCTTACCCCATACAAGGTGGGGTGGAAACTGATGAAGAGATCCTTGGGATATTAACTTGTTTTTTTTTCCTTTTGTTTGTAAAATAGAAAATTGGATAACATAGACTTTATGCTGGGCTGTAAGCATAATTAAACCTATGCATGCTTATTTTATAGTAAGCCCAATTTAATAGTTATTCTTATTCTCAGGTAAATATTCTTCTAGTCCAGTATTTCTTAATCTTGGCAACTTTCAGATGTGTGGACTTCAACTCCCAGAATTCTCCAGCCAGTCTTGCTGGCTGGGGAATTCTGGGAGTTGAAGTCCACACATCTGAAAATTGCCAAGGTTGAGAAACACTGTTCTGTCGTTTACCTTATTCCTAGGTAATTATGTTCTAGTCAGCATGCTAGTTCCATTCCCTTTTTGTTCTCCTCCACAGACAATAATCAACTATGCAATGGATTGCCTGTTTATCTACATGGACTCTCCATATTCCAGAATCCTAGTTCACATGGAGAGCCCTCATGGACAGTGGAGGTCCTCCACTGCAAAGACATTCCTGGTCTACATGTAGAGGTGACAAGAGGGGGGAGGACTAGTGCTTATCCTGGTCCCTCTTTGAACCAGTAGCTTCTCCCTCTCTTCTGTTTCTGTTTTAGCCACTTGTTTTCATGGATACCTCCTGCTCATTCAAGAATGAGCTTGATTTCAAGAATTGCTTATCTATTCTCAGTGAATATGAGACAATCCCAGCAATTCACAGGTAATTATTTAGGGAAAAAAACCTTTCTTCTTGGGTAACTACAGTAGGTTGAAAACAACAGAATCTAAATAAATATCTGGATGTATGTTCTTACACATATAGATCATGCATGTGTACATGGGGATTTGTTTTAAACACACTTAAATATGAAGTACACAGCATATAGTACAAAACTACAAAAGGAAGTGTCTGAAAAAAAACAGATTAAGAATAACCTGATATACAATCATGTGTCCCCAAAGTAACTTATAATTGCTTAATAATTAAAAAAAAATACCTTGTCTTCTTGGCTACGGAAATAATACAAAGTTTTCCCAACCAGCATACACCACACTGTCTTGGAATATCCATGTTTCACCTGCAAATGAAATGATTATTTTATACAGAAAGGCAATGAAAGATTCCTTTTTTTATCCTATATTTAAAATACAGAGGATTATAATATTGGGCTACAGTACTATAACAACAAAGCTGCAATTCTTAAGCAAGGTACTGTGTTTCTGAAAATTCTGTTGAAGCAATGACAAAAAATAGGCACACAACTATAATAACCAAGTTATTTTTATAGTTGAACTTTAATATACATAACATGTAAAACTGGAATGAAATGTAAAAACAGCTGCATTTGTACATATAAGAAATAAGCTCCTTAGCCTTTTTCTGAGTTCTCTTCCTACCAAACCAGTAGTTTTTATTTCTGTTTTAGATTAACCTTCAGGCAAAGTTTTTTCCTGTGACAATCTTAAATCAATTAGCTTAAATCAAACTGGAATTCTTACACAAAGCATTAATGACCAGCATTAATGTCTATCATATTTTGGACACATCATGTGGAGACCCAATTATCTTCAGAACTTCTCATGTTGGAAAAGTTGAAAGAAAAAGATAAAGAGGATGGCTAATGGCAAGGTAGATAGATTTAATTATGACAGCAATGAAGGCACCTCTAAGAGACCTAAGTTGAAGACAGATCATTCTGAAGAGAATCTATCCATGTGGTCCCTAAGAATCAACACCAACATGATAGCATTTAATCAAATAATAGTTTATAGTCCTGTTGAAATCTAACCAACCTAAATTTAATTATAGTTACTTGAAAAAAGGTAGTTTCATGAATAGAGGCATTACATTAGCTCTTTTCAACAAACTATACTTTGCCCAAGTTCAGATGACATGGCAAATGACATTTAATCTAAGGCAGAAAAAAAGGCTTCTGAACATAGTTGCAACAGAAGACGATCACAGGAGTTTAGGTTTCATGTTATACTTCAGGAACCTAATAAAAGGTATCCAAAAGTGCCTTAGAGAAAAAGAGATTTTCATTACAATGCTTTCTTGTTATACTTTTTAAAAAAAATTCTACCTCCCCAGTAATGTTTTACTCCTACTTTTTGCAACTTGGCTTGGAACACAAAGAGGGGTTTAAGTGCTAGGTTAATCTTAAATCTTTTCCAAAAACTGGCATTTTATTAGCTAACTTTTCAAACTAACTAAAGAGAATAATAGCTAACTAAAAAGAGCAATGAATTCTTAATACCATGCTAGTGGATACTTTCCTCCAGAATTAAATTGCATGAGAAGTTTTCTTCGTAAAGGCAGAAAAAAAAGCATTACATTTTGTACCCATGCTTGCTGATATCCCAATACCTAGCTGATATTATTTGCATTTTAAAAAGCTTCCTGATTAAATGCAAGGACACATTAAATGGATACCTAATTTGGCCTCAAGAATTATCAGGAAAAACTTGAGGTATTCCAGCCTTTCTCAAGTAGTAATGAGAAACAAAATCTAATCCCCAGCCTTTCTTATTTATGTGTCTGCTTATTTAAAAAACAATCTCACTGTTTCCCAAAGCAAGTCAATATCTTGAAACAGGATAAGCAAGTTGTTATTGCAAGAATTGACATAGTTTCTGAATGTTCTATTTTTGTGGATTAGATCAAGAAATATAGGAACTATAAATCCCATACATTCCGGAAGCAGATGACATAAATAAAATTAAAACCTATAAGGCTTTGCTTTCCCCAGCAAAAAATCCTCAAACCAAAACCTGCATATTTCTTTAGTTTCCCCTTGCCCTCTTGGAGCAATGAAGCTTTCATGAGATATAGGCCCATAAAACCCTTTGTTTTTTTTAACTCCCCCCCCCCCGACTTTTTGGATTACTAATCTACCAGTTAATAATCCTGGAAATCAATAATAATTCAGAAATTCTCTGATGCAATTAATAAAATAAAAATATCTGGTTTTCAAAAAGAAAACTCTTGAAATATAAAACAAAATAGGAATATGAAGAAAAGAAGAAGGTGGTCTTTTACCTTAGTAAGCAAGCCTTTCACCGCTGGTTTAACATCTGGTTGAATAAAAAGTGGGCTTGCAGCCTGTACTTTAAGAACATTCTGTAATACTTTGATCCATTCTTCTAAGATATTTGGGGAGTCTGCAGTCATGTAATAAGTTCGTTTTTCTGTAGTCAGCTATGGAGCAATGGAAACAAAACACATTGATTGAAGGTAACTGGAACATCCTCTCCAGTAGCTTACACCCAGATAAACAGAGACCAACATCAGACAAAAAATCAAGCAGAAAACAGTATCCCAATCAAGGAACCCACCAAGAAGACAAACAATCAAGCAGACAAACAATACCGTAATCAAGGAACTACCAAGGAGAAAGCCCCATCAACACTGGCAGAGCAAGCTACCATATATAAACAGGGAGCAAACCCTACTCTCACAAGCACCTGATGATGTTACCTAGTTGGATAATGAAACATCTGCAATCAAACAGTCAAGCTCAGGGAACACCAAGGACTCCACAGTTCAACCCTGAGCTACATATATTATCTTCTATTGGTAGAACATTTCTACGTATATGCTCCTGATAGGTACCTATACAAAACTTTATAATAAATACAGTCTGAAATTAAGGCTATTAGTGTATTTATATTTCAATCTCATCTTTGATGGGAATTCAAGGTGCTCTTTATGGGTCTTCCTCAACCATATCTGATTCTCATTAAAACCATATGAGATAGTTAAGGCTGATGTGACTGGTCCAGGATCACCCTGTAAACTTCATGGTTGAATGAGATTTGAATTTGGGTCTACCCAGTCTTAGTGCAGAATTCTAACCAATTGGTAGGAATTTAAAATTATCAAAACCATTTAATACGTATGTCTTAATAGCTGTTTTAAATCATAAATCATGATTTAATTTTCTTCGAAATTCCTACAGATGCCTTACCCAGGACAGGAGCTCATTCAGGTACATCTGAAGGCACTAAGGGTCAGATTCAGAGGAAAGGTGGTTCTTCTTTCAGGTTAAAGGGATGGAGGGTACATTTGGAAAAGGAGGTCAGTCTATTTCTTTCCCCTGTTCCACTATGAGGAATAATCTCAAAGATAATCTTCTGGAAGAGTGTGAAAGAAGGTGGAAACATAGCTGCCTACCTTCTCTTTACTCACAGCCTCATTTTGAAATGAAAATGGATTATCCTTTCTTTCCACATAAACAGAGAATTTGTTCAAATACTTCCAAGGGCACACAAGCATGTATATGCACTGTACAAACTTTCCCAGCATGTACATATACTTTCCAACACATACAGGCAAGTGCCCCATCTTTGCACATCACATTTCAATGGTTAGGAAGGGAAAAAAGATGCCACTAAGGTCTGAGACCCCATCCAGATGCCATATCTCTTTACCTTCTTTTGTTCTCAGATGGTCTCCTACCTGTTACTGACTCCTCTGCTCTGCCCAAGAAATCATAGTTGGTGCAGGTTTCAACTGAAATAAGCTTCTTCTAATGAAGTGCTATCCATACAGTTACATTTAATGAAGTGCTATCCATATAGATACATATCATTGTGTGTCCCAATGGATATCTCGGGGAGCACTGCTAATGAAGAGGTTTATGTCAGTCAGATCTTACTTTTCTACAACCACAAATGTTGTGGAAACTTGCAACTGCCGAAGATGTCTGCCAGTATCTGTTTCTTTATGGATAGTTCTTCCTATGAGCACAAGTCAGTGGGGAGAGAAAGGAGAAACATATGCCATTCTGTTGACCCATGAAACATAACAAGTTAAGGAAGTACCTGAACTGTTTGTTTTCCATCACCTCTTACAATACGGCTGGATGCACTTAATTCAATCTGACCCTGGGGTTTTCTTATTACATCACTCTATGGGACAAAAAAATGTGACAAGTGGATATTCAATACCAATAATTATCAGCCTTATAACAGAGTAAAAAACTGAAATCCACTTTCAGGTTGTTGGACACCATAACCCTTTTTGGGCTGATGGATACATTTAGAATTTTTTATATTTTACATATTTTTAACATTTAAAAATAGGCTTATAATTATTTATAAGGTGTTTAGGGAGGTTTAAACATAATCCTTTTCTTTCTAACCTGCATTTACAGCAACCTTCTGAATTAAGTTAAGCTGAGAAGTAACTATGTGGATGAGTGTATATTGGCTTAGTAAACCAGGGTTATGAACAAGCCTTTCAACTGGACCCATCATCCATTCTGCCCTCTGTTGCAGCATATCTCTATGAAATGCAGAAATCTTGAACATACTATGCTTTCTTGCTTTATACAACCAGAAAACTATAGTTATTAACTAGAGGTTGAAATAGGTTTAAGATCCTGGTATTTTGAAAAGCCCTAAAGACTCTTTGCCCAGGCCTTTGGCGAGGATGACTGACACCCATTTCTTTCTCTTTGTTCCCTTCTAGGTTTGTTTTTTTTGCCATTGTGGTTCTTCTGTCTTGTGCTGTTTTTGTGTGGTTTTCTTTATTGCTTTTGTTCTTAAATGTTTTTAACAATTGTAAACTGCTCAGAGTTGCTGGGAGTCAGGTGGTGGAATATAAATTTAATATATTATTGTTGGTCACACAGTCAGCCAGTTGTTCAGACTGGATTTGGTGTTTTTATCCACCTATCGAGTCCTTTGCAAGGGCCTGGGATAGGCAGATGTTGTTGCTGTTTAATGCAGATGGTATTAAAGGTGTCGTCACAGGATGCAAGCTGTTCCAAGTAAAGCTGCCTTTTGCAACTGATTGATGGCCTTCAAGTGGTGCTCCAGATGTTTTGGGATTGCACCCAAGGCACCTATTACTATTGGTACTATCTTTGCTTTTTTTTACCATAGCTGTTATATTTCTATTTGCAGGTCTTTGTATTTTGTGATTTTCTCCAGTTCTTTCTCTTCTCTTCTGCTGTCTCCAGGTATTGCAATGTCCACTATCCAGACTTTTTTGTCTTTCTTACCAACAATTGTTAAATCTGGGGTGTTGTGTGACAGGTGCTTGTCTGTTTGAATTCTGAATCCCAGTGCACTTTAGCTTCTTCATTTTCTATTACCTTGTCTGTTTTGTGGTCCCACCAGTTCTTGCTTACAGGCAAATGGTATTTCTTGCAGATATTCCAATGCACCATTTTGTTACTTTGTCATGCCATTGTTTGTAGTCAGTCTGTGCGATCTTCTTGCAGCAGCTTATTATTGTTGTTTGCATAGTCAGCCAAATGTTTAGCCTGGATTTGGCAATATATCATCAACATCATCATCATCATCATCTGTCTTCTTAACAGTCATTGCCCATTGATTCTTAGGCAGCTTGGATCAACGGACAAATTACATTGTACTGCAGAGCTCCTTTAAAGTGGGAGGAGGGGAGAGTTCCATATTTATTAAAGAATTATACAAAAGGAGTAGAGAAGGAGATAACTGGACAAAAGAATAAGAAGGTGAGGAGGAAAGAAACTGAAATATGATAATTTAAATGCAGTTAGTGAATGTCCAAAGGTCATCCATGGTTGAATGAGGATTAGAGTCCTGGTTTCTTAAACATCTCTGGATTCCAAAGTGATCAGAGGTCAGAGTCCAGTGGAATTTATACTGAATTGGTTCTAAGAGCATTGAGAGACACTAAACGTTCATGCTACAAATATATTAAAGCACCGACTAAGAACAAGGAGACTTTTAGGACAGATAGCGGAACTGCTAAATCAGACTTCTGCTGTAAAATTGGGACTGCAAGGATTGTCCCTATGCAGCTCCTAGAATTGCTAAAAACTCTCTGCCTTGTTCACCACTCTGTTCAAATTAAAATTTGTATTTTCTCATAAACATGGCTGAAGAACATACCTTCAGAGATAAGAGATTTCAGGTAATCAAAGAACATTATTATACTTTAGATCAGTTTGAAAACAAATAGTTGCATAATGATTCAGTAAAGAACACAGACAAACTCAAAATCTTAATTATATAATCATAGTACCAAAAAGTTTACACTTGCTTACCGGAGATTTATAGTAAAGCAATTCACCCCCTTTGAGTACAAACCATCGTCGTTTCCAAGTCTTTACTTTACCACCCATTTTTAACAAATATCCAGATTTCTCTAGCAGCTCCTATGTTTAAAAGAAAAATTTTAAATGCTAAAATTATTTATGATTGATGGATTATAAATGAATAAACAGTATTTCCAACCAAACTGATGTTTAAGGTGCTAATAATACAAAATTAGGAAAACTACAGAATCATAACATATACTTTCAATTAAAAACAATTAACCAGAATTAAAAATGCAACAATAATAAAAACACAACCAATCAATGAAATCTATCTTCAGCAGACAAACCAGATTAAGAATATTCTTTTCAGTGTGCAGAGAAACAACAGTAAAACATCTAGGCTTACATTGTTTGGCTGGAGGTCTCAAGTCTGGGAAGAAGACCCTCTCTCATATTTTTGTCAAATAGAACCACTGATGGTGGTAGAACTTAAAGAAGGGCCTCTCCTGCAGACTTAAAGCTGAAGAAAATATATATGGGATAACGCAATTTTTCAAAAAGCCACAACTCTGTTCATAGGTCATATGCTGCCTAATTTGTGAAACATATAGGTTGCCAAATGATGGTATTGTAACACAGGAGATACATGCATGCTATATAATAGCTTTCAATCAATTCTCTGGATTCAGAGTATTGACTGGGTTATATGAAGTTTCTAAATTCTTTTCAAAGAAATCCATTGATAAAGCATATTACAGTAATCCGTATGAGATGTAATTAAGCCATATATCATAATGTCGTGCTCAGACATCTAAAAACTCAATTGGCTGGCTAAGTGCTATCCTACCCAATACCTAAATTTGTGTCTCCAATTTCAGGCAGAATTTAAGCAACATGCCTAAATTGCAATCTTGAGCCTTCAACAAGAATGTAAATCCATTCAACACAGGTTGAATTATTATTCCCTAGTCAGAATTTAGACTGACCAGCAGTACCTTTGAATTGTCTGGATTAAGTTTCAGTTTGCTGGCTGTCATCCACTTCATACCAACGACACTGATTTAGAATTGAGCTACAGTGGTACCTCGGTTCACGAACGATTCTGTTCATGAACGATTCGGTTCACGAACAGCTCCGGTCGCAAAATTTTGCCTCTGTTCGCGAACTCCGCATCGGGTTACAAACAGGATCCGTGGCCATTTTCCATTCCGTGACAAGTGGTCGCAGCTTCCTGTAGGGAGGGGGACTCTCCCTCCAAGCAGTAACTGCCTCCCCACCCGCCTTCTTGTCCTCCACGCCAGAAGTCGCGTCGAGCAAGGTTAGCTTTCTCTCTCTTCGTACTGTACTTTGTGTCATATTTTTGTGGTTTAAAAAAAACAACAACATATGGTTCAGAACGGATTAACCGTAATTACATTGAACCTTATAGGGAAATTTGATTCGGGACGCGATCAAAAATCGGTGGGTGACCAAATTCGTAGGGTTCAGAACGGATTAATCGTATTTACATTGAACCTTTTGGGAAAATTTGATTCGGTTCATGACCAATTTGGTTCGCGACCAGAGTCGTGGAACGAATTAAGTTCGTGAACCGAGGTACCACTGTACTTTCCTGGATGTCAGTCAAAAAAGACAATTCAATTGTACCAAACCATAAAACTTCACAAACCTCTCCCTATGTTTCAGGCACTGTATGTGTTGAACAGCATGAGAAGGAAAAAGGAATGTTAAGGTATAGCATAAGTAAAATGTAATCACATCATATACAGAATAACCAGCACCATCTTCTGAAAGAAGGAACAAAGCCACCATAAAACAATTTGTAACTATATTTCAGTCAAGTGATTCAGTGTTATATCACAGTCAATGGTTTCAAAAATTACTGAGAGGATCAGTGGAATCAACAGGGATATATAACATCTGTCTAGTTCTGGATACATAGATTGTGTATCAAAGCAGTCCCATAATACAGGGCTATTAGATCTGGACTGCAAAAATGCAGATAATCACTGGATGGCACAGTGGTGGGTTTTTTGTTTCTCTTTGTTGCCATTAGTGGTTGTCCAAAGCCTTGCAGTCAAGATCTGGTAGCCTTATAATCCTGAGGCCTGAAGCCAGATTGAAATAGAATTATGCTGTACCATACTCACATTTTTTCCATTATCACTAGATGTTGAACAGGTTTTAGGCAATTTTTGTTCTGGTTCTGAGTAATCTGTATCAGTTGAGTAGGCATCAGGAGGAATGGCGTAGTCACCTTCTGAAGTCATTGAAGAAAGAGAGACCCCTGAGTGAAAAGCAAATTAATATTAATATTGTTAAGGACTGAATCAACCAACTGCCAGGTTGTATGGACAGACTACATTGCATTATGAAATATGGAAGAAATTAGAGTTTAAGTAGATTAAATTCATTTCTGACAAAGGTGCTTCAGGAATGGAAACAACACATCCACTTCACTACAGCTCTCCAGAAAACAGATACCGCAGTGATCATAATCAGAATGCGCTGATTACTGCATCATAGTTCTTGTTAGTTTTCTTTTGCATAAAGGTACTGTATTTTTCTCTTTGACTTACATAGGTAACCCATAGGTAAGCAGTGACAGAACTCTCCCTTGCTGTGGAATTGCCCCTATTAATTATCTTCCGATGACTGAAAGGCTTATCATATAACTAAAATTCTTGCTATAAATCAGTCTGGGAAATTAGGGATCTAGGGAAATTGCTTAATGTGTCTATTTGATAAATCCAGGTTAAGGCAGCAGGCATGAGTGACAAACAAGGTTTGTAACAACCTTTAAAACAATGTCCACTCTTCAACTATAATAGGGATTTACGATTTAATAATTCAGAACTCTTTTCTATATTTCAGTAATTGGGAGGAAGAAAAGGGAGACAATGCCTGACCTTATTGTTCTTTGCACTCAAACTGGTTTGCTGATCAATTTGGATTACTATGTTATATCCTGCCTCTTCATTCAGGAGCTTAAGTAGGCATGTGCTCTCTCCTATTTTCCCCTACTATAACAACACTTGAGGTAGGTTGGGCTGAGAATGATTGGTCCTCAGTTACCTAGTAAGCTTCCATGACTAAAGGTGGATTAGAACCTAGGTGTCTCCCAGCAGCCTAACCACTATACCACACTAATTCTCAATTAATTGTTTTCTTTTAAAAAAAATATTTTTATTAAAGTTTATATATATAAAAACTAATACAAAACTAAAAAATGTACAAACAAAAAGAAAAAAAAGGGAAAAGAGAAATAAAAAAGATGACTTCCCCCTCCCTCCAAACAAGTATGTGTATTAACAATAATTTTACACCTTCTCTAATATTACTAAAAAAATAGCCCTCTTTATCCCTTTTCTCATCCCTAAACAATAACCGAATTATAAAAAAAACAACAACAATCAATCTAATCAGCAAAAGCATTAAGAGTGCCAGTAATAATAAACTTTATATTTTAAGCTTAAACAAATAGTCTATTCTGCATTTTGGCTTCTAAGTTTTTCTCAGAAATGGAACCTAAAAGATCTCTTCCCTTAAGCATACAAAAGACAATAATAATCACATATATTTTTTAAACTAAACCAAATAAATCAGTTTTACGGGTATAAATCATTGTCTTACAGTCCTGGTCAGAAAAAGAAAATTCAATATTAACAATCCAAGATCAAAACGTAGACAGTTTAACTTTGATCTGATAAGTTCACTTTAAATTCCTTTCTCTTCTTTTTGAAAAGCTCAGTCTTCAGTCTCTTCTCCAAATATAACCCCAAATAACAATCTCTTATCATTTTCTTCCTATCTATTTTCAGAAAAGGTTTCAGAGATTTGGTATTTTCCTTCTGTATATCCAAAATAGGGTAATTCTCAAAGTCACTCTTCCAGTCCATTACAGCTTCTTTCTCCATATCGTTCTCTTAATCAAGCAACTTTGAGTCCATCTTCAGATCCACAGCATCTTTTTCCGTATCTTCCATGTCTCTTTTATAATCTGGCATTTCCTTAAAGTCTGTTTTAGAATCCTTATTCAAGTCGTCCTCCATTGCTATTTTATCCAGTAAAGTCTTTTTTTTTTCTACAACCTCTGTTAGTCCCAATTTTAAAAATAGTTCCTGGACACACTGATTCCAAACAGCTAAAAATTTTTCTTTGAAATAAAGATACTCCTCCATTGTGTTAAAAGGGATATGTTCCTCTAATTGCTATCCGTTCCCTCTGACCTTGAAAGCTGAGTCTTATCTTGTGTTTATTTTCAGAAGCAAAACTTTCCCAGGGCAGATTTTCTTGCAATTCAATCCAAATTCACTTACTGTATTTTCTTAAACATTTAAAACAATCTTTAAAAAAGCTGTTTCAAATCCATCTAGCCTCTTAACTGTTCCCAATCAACATTCTTAATTCCCTTTCGCTGTTTCCAAACATTAAAATATTTCTTTTTGATCTGTAAACTTACTTTAAACTTACTTATCTCCCAGGAGTGTAGGAAATTCTCCCAGTGTACAGCAACTTGTCTTTCAGGAGGCTTTTAATTACCAAATAAATCACAGATAGGCAATTTATGATGTTAGTTAAAAGAGAAAGTAAAGCAAATCTAGTGTCCTTTTGAAGGCTCCACATCACAGCTTGGGATTGATACTTCCCTTGACCCCCAGAACGCTCCACCTGCTAGGGATTGCTAGATTGCAATCTCTTCACAGGGAATCTCTGTAAGGAGTACCTGTGGGTGATCCTGTTGATCTCCTTTATCTGGAGATGACTCCGAAGAGCTGGACCAAGACCAGCTCCTCTAATTGCTGTGGGTGTCGGCTCCACAAAGAACGGAGCCGTGTTCAGTCAGCCATTTCTTCCCAGAGGCCCTCAACTAATTGTTTTCTGTAGAACATCTGCTGTTTAGTGATGATGGGGAACAAGAGGTTGCCCTTGTAACCAGCATTTAAATTAAGTTACTTTTCGACTCCAGTTAGCCATAACTCCTTAAATCCTATTTATTTCAGTGAATCTCTTGTAAGATTGTCAAGATTCAACATAGTTAATTATTTTCTGACTCAAAAAATGTATTTGGCTTTACTACAATATGCCCATCTGTTTCACTGGTTTTCAAGATCAGCCTAAGTTATTTCATTCTAAAAACTATTGATATTGACAATTCCTCTAATCATTCATTGTTTTTATCCACAATAGCCTTCTGCATAGTGAAGTCAGCTCTTCAAAATGATCTTGCCTCGGTTTGAACAATCCATCACGTTTATCACAATGGACCAATGCTTCACGTTTTCTGTCAAGAACAGGTACAACATTTTTTCATAGTCAAATGTAAAGATAATACTTCCTTTGTAAAAGAGTTTAATGCTATGTATATGATACACTGTTAGATAAATAAAACTCTTTCTTTTGTATGTAATAAAGGGATAACACAATTTTTCAACTCATACAGTGATTACTGGAAGAACACCATGGACATTTAGAAGATTTTATCACACTTCTAATTTCTACCTATGTCTGGTAGAAATAAGGAACTCAAAATATCTGCTTTATACTGTCAGAGATCATATATTCTAGGCATTTGTCAATGTGAAAGAAGGCTACAAAACATGAAATGAAATAAATATTGTGCTGTCTCTTATATTTGCTTTCCCTGTCTGTATCAAGAGGATGATCCTTTTTTCCCCTGGTCACCTAAAACCTCATGCTTGATGACATGGTTTGGCATTCCAAGACTGTCTTCCTATAATTGAGCACATTTCACTTCCCACAGTTGCGACAGGTTAGCCTAATACCCTTGACTTCAAGTAACAATCCTTCAAATATACATTGTTTAAATTATGAACTTTGAAAATTTAAGTAGACAAAAAAGTACATTTGGTTCTTGCCTCTCCCACCTCCTCCAGCCATGTATCTTGGGCAAAATAATGTAATTCTTGCATTCAGCTAGAGAATTCATATTTGTAAACTGTTTTGGCAAGTCTCCAGAGTTGGAAATATCAAAGGCTCTATCTTAGTGTCATTCTGTTTTGAAGGCATTTGTACTTTTCACTTATATATAACTGTATATAAGATCTGATTTTTTTTTGAGATTTAGATTTAGTTCAGCCCATCTGAAATTTATGTTCTTATTAAAAGCAATGATATGGTAGAAGTGAAGAGTATGTCCCGCGATGATGGGGACTGCACTTTCCTCAAATATTATGGTATGAAGAAAAATGTTTCCATTTTTATACATAGTAATTCCTGTGATTTTCATTCATAAATTAAAAGTTCAGTATTCCAAGTATGGAGACTTAAATATTTGTATATAGCTGTAGCATAATGCCTGAGCCCATAGGCCAAAAGGCTGGAGGCTCTCAATTCTTCTCTCGCAACTCTTTGGATCTTCACACTCTAGTCTATGAAGGAATAGAGACCTGGCCTTGGGAATGGGGAAGGAATGAATGAACCATTAAGAAGGGACTTTCGGAATACTCATTCCTGAGAAAAAGGAAAACGTGACAAAGAAACTCAGAATAACACTGCCTTTGAGGCAGAGAGAAACTCTGACAGGATTTAAAGATTCTGTTATGCTACCCATAACAATGAAGATCTGTGCAGTGCTTGTTTCTTAACCATCTTACCTTGAAGGGTTGTTACAGCTCTATTGTCAGCCCTCCAAGGTAGGCCAGACAGGAAACATGACCAGATGAGCTAATTCTACTTTACTGTATGGCTACATTAACAGAATCTTCCAAGTCTGAAAGTACAAATCTCCTTTACAGCCTGAGAAGCTAAGGAGGGTCCCTTCTGAGCCACTTTCTCCATCCATTATGCAGCTGCTGGTTATGCCGTCTCTTATCTGTCTGTCCCCTAAGCAGCATCTCTTCACCCCTTCTCTCAAGGCTTCTCACATACCATTACACCTACCTACTGCCCTACCAACTGCCTTAAGTGGTGAAGAAGATCCTGCAGCTGCCACCTATTTTCCAGGTAGTAACTCTGCTGGAGTCTTCCCCTATCCCCAGCATGTGTGACAGATCTGTGCTGCCTTTCTGGCGCTTGAAAGGTAAAAATGGACAAAAAATTAGATAATTTCTATAATGCAACTTCCTGGTCATGTACCTTATAAGTGTGTGTCTAGAGATTTCAGCCCTTCCTTGGTAAACTGACCCTCACAAGAGATAAACAAAATTAGACTACTTTCTCTCCTCCTCCTCCTCTTTATTTATTTATTTATTTTAAATGAAGTATATGAAGCACATTTTATTTTTAAATACATTTACAAAGGTACATGCAGGTTCCTGGAAGACCACAGGATGGTGTTGGTCTGCTACCAATGAACTTTTTCTCCCCGTGAGATGGAAGCTGTTGCAATGTGACAGATTAACAGAAGAATATGAATAAAATCAGTAACTTCCTGCCAAACCTAAAAAATGAAATGAAAGGCTGAAACACACATTCACTACCTGAATTTATACAGAAAAATAAAAGCATTAGATTTGCATAACAGAAAATTAAATCAAGAATCTAACTGAAATTCTTCATTTTAAACTGTAATTAGAGATAATATTTTTCTGATGCAAAAGTTCCTCTGTTTATTTATCTGATCTTCCCTTAGATTCCTGGAAAATCCAAACTTTAATCAGAGGCTATTTGTAGGAATGTTAACCCCTCTTGTCCCATCCTAAGACCCATCTTCCCTGGGTTCTCTTTGAGTTCTATCTTTGCCTTTGACTCAGAATAGAGGGAGAGGCTGGGATATCTGTTTGTGGCAGAGAGAGAATCTCTTCCTCATGAGAATGTGGTTTTTATAACTGGCAAGCAGCCTGGAGTCTTGTGAGTGTCTAGCCTGAGAGGCTACATTCACATCTCTTCTATGAACAGCAGTATTGTGAGCTGGGACAGATTACTAAAGTATCTGATATACAGAAGTTTTCATTGAGAAAGCTGTTCAGGACTTTTAAGTTAAAATGGACAACTTGAGGTAACTTAAGTAAAGTAAGCTTACACATATACACACACATGTGTGTATACACACACACACATACACACATGTTTTAAAGAAGAGTTGTGGATTTGTTAGTCTAAATACCTTGACACTTCTGTAATAATATCATTTTCTAAAAAGAGAAATATTCATCAAGCACTCATAATTTAAAAAAAATGAGAGTCAGCATGGTATTGTAACTAAAGTTTTAAATCAGCACCAAATCCCCCCTCAGTCATGGAAACTTGCTGGTGCTTTGCGCCAGTAACAGTCTCTCAGCCTAAGCTACATCACAAGGTTGTTATTAAAAATTCATCTTGCAAGATAGTATTTTAAATGAAAGTTTCCTTTTCTCAGCCTGTAAAAAAGTCTAACCATCTAGTTAATGTATTCTGTTCATAATAACAACATTTTAACTTCATCTGTCCTAAAGGTTATAATAGTTGCTTTGTTATAAATTCTGCCCACCTCGTTTCATAGCCCGTGGGCTACCAGGACCACTTCTGCTTCGAGAGTCTGATTCAGATGTCCGTGAACTGGATCGGGAACTGTCTTCTTCAGACCCAGACGAGTCATCTAAGAATGGGTTGTTACTGATTTGTGTTGCTTTCTGATAAAATCAACAAGCCATTATTTAAAACTGTTAACTGCAATAGTCAAAAAAGAGATAATTATAACAATGGTATATAGTATTCATATGGTTTTTTTTAAGACAAGGGATTGCTTAGAGCAGATTATTGTTATATAAATAACTTCTGATCATTAACAGTTTATTTTTTAAAATACATTTATAGGTAAAGGATTAGATTTTCTGCTCTGTTAAAAATATTAATCTATTTCAAGATTTAATTATATTTGCTAGATATAGCCTACAGAAATTTGCACTGAGAGTGTATTTTCATTGGTATACAGGACGCCAGGATTCTATTTGGTTCCATGTTATTAAGGCACATCACAGAATATTGTGCAGTGTAATAACATCTGGGACCTGGCTCCTTCTCATTCTCTGTCCAAAAAGACACATGGTACTATTCATGTATTGCTAGATAAAGTTTTTTTGCACCTAAGTACAATATTGGAGACTAGTATCCAATATCAGCTTACTTGCATTTCCATCCTTTCAGTCAACATTTCTGGCTCTGAAATTAAATTTTACTGTTATTTCAGGTTTCACATTTGGCATATTAAATAAAACATGGATCCTGATTGTGTGTCAGTACATTGCAGGTACCTTCAAGTTGGTGGAATGTAGGCAACAATATGTTGGCTTGCAAGGTAGTTTTTAGATTAGAGAAGAATAAAATTCAGAGCTAGAAGTGCTTGCAACTGAAATGCTTCATTTGTGGTTAACAGAAACATATTCTGGTTATTATTAAGATAGCTATTTTATTACTCTTTCAAAGGAACAAGAATTACATTTCTAGAATTAGGAAGGAAGGAAGGAAGGAAGGAAGGAAGGAAGGAAGGAAGGAAGGAGGGAGAGAAGGGAAAGGGAATGTTTTGAGTAAACATATGAAGACACATTTTTCAAAGTGGACCTACAGAATATATCTCCAAGCATAACTGTAAAGAAACGGTTACCCCTTTAAGAGTGGTATAGACTGGTGTAGTCATATTCTTATATATTAATGATGTGTAGAGTCCTGATGGAGAATATGAAGTTGAAGAGGAGGAATCTGAAATAAAGGTTTTTTTTTAAAATAAATTCTGAAAATGCTGGGTGTATTGTTTTTTTAATTAAAAAAAAAATCAGTTAATTTGCCAAATAGGTAGTTGGGTAGGAATCTATATGAGACTCTAGATTATACCTTTTATATTAAAAATACATATTTCAGACAGAAAACTCAAATTCAAAAGGTACATATAAAAAAATAAATAATAAAGCAAAAATAAAAATAAAAATAATAAAGCAAATAAAAATAGCAGAAATAATTCATGAGATATGAAATAATATGCTCCATCAGACCAGACCAGAAACAGTATTCAGCCAAGATTTCCTAATACTGGCTACAATAATCCATTAAAAAGTACAATTTTCTTTGGAAGTCAGCTTTAGATGCTTTCAGGACCTTTGAAATCCCAAAGAGTGTCAAGTAAAGGTTTTTCTTCCCTGATTATGCTGACTCAAAAGGAAATCTTACAATGTTCAACGGGACTTGCCTAAGCAATTCAGTTGAAATAACTGTTCTAATAACTTACTTTTATTGAAGGACTCCATGTTGAAGGCCTCAGAAAAGCACAGACCTGACTTGGCTACAGCATAAATTCTGTTTTCCTGATGAACAAAAGAGAGATGTTATTATATTGTTTCCAGTAACATTATGTTCACATTATACCTAAAGCCTTCTTCCACTAAGCTCAGCTGAAAGCAGAATTAATCTATAATTTTTAATGTAAGATATCATCTAAAATTGATATTATTTTCATATTTTTATTAACATAAAGATGTATATTTGCATCTCTAGCTAGTAATATTAAGGCCATTTTCTAAAGACAATTACTATTGTTTATGAACATTTTTAAGGTTAAAGAATGAAGTGGCAAATTGTTATCTACACAATATCTATCTAACCATGTTATTTGTAATGCTTTCTAAATGTGTTACTTCTGTTCCAAGGAGAATCACCAAACTAGCCAATCACTTGAGTCTTTAGTGCCCACTAATCTTCCAAAATGCATGTAGTTTATGTGACTACATTATAAGTGATCCTGATAAAATTTGAGTTTGAAGGGAGCTATACAACTCTTAAAGTAAAATAGGTAATTAAACAAGAATTCCAACATTATGCAGTGTCACTGTACTGTTAAGGACTTCTGCTTTGGTCTTAGTTTTTTTTAAAACGAACTGCAACAGTTTGACTCAATTCTAATCTTCTGCCTCTGCTGTCTTGACTATATTCTGTGATATGTTATAAAGGAGATGGGATCAACTTCCATGGGACTGTCCATAAAGTCTTTTATAACCCTATCTTCCTTAACTATGTATATTATCTACTACTCAGTTAACATCAATCACATATATTTTGAAGTATAACTCAGGAATCAAGCACTTGCATGAAAAAAATTACTGTATATGTAAAGAGTAAAGACCCCTTTGTGTCAAGCTTGATTCCTGATGATTACATGGACATGTCTATACAGTTTTCTTGGCAATAATACAGAAATGGTGTGCCGCTGCCTTCTGCTTGGATGGTTTTTAGAAATCCTAGCCCTGGGATTTCCTGATGATATCCCATTCAAGTATTAACCAAGTTAAACCTTGTTTAGCTTTTCTGAGATCAGCCAAAGTCAAGTAGGTGCTGTCATCTGCTATCAGTAGTCAATTTTAATAGAGAAGAATTGCCACTGATGTTTTCAAAACAAATCCTATGTGAGAAAAATTATCTGCCATGATGGTATGTCCACATTTAAAATGAACAGCCACACTTATAGGGCAAAATAACAATGGAACATGAATAATGTGTAGTTATATTAACAATCTGGAATATTATTATATCTATTTTACTTACCCAAGAGGGGAATCGATGCAGCGGAGGAGGAGGTGGTTTACAGTTAATCACCTTCCATGAATCACCCGAATGCAGGGTTTCTATGTCTTTCATTTCACAGCAGTCATAAGTAAATGATTCCTCATTACAACTAATCTCCATCTTCTCAAAAACCTCTGTGCCATCTCCATCTACCTGATCAATGTCTGTATCCTGAGGCTTAAAAGGACGTATCATACTTATAGCATTTCTGTTTCTGCCAAACAGTTTGTCTGAACACAAGGAAGGCTGGCTAAAATGCTTTTTGGCCAATGCTGTACTTAGAATAAAAGCACTAGGAGTCCTCAGTTTGGGAGGTGGCAGATTAGATGGAGAATCAAGCTGTTTGCCAGACTGAGAGCTTGCTGCCAACATCAGTGATGGATGCTTAGGTGCCAAAGATGGGGTCAAAATTGGACTTGGAGTATTTGCCTCACTAGAAGAGGATGAATAATCTAGCCTGTGGGATTGAAATCTCTTATTCAGTTCTTCTGAAAAGCTATCATGACTTTTTTTTTCACTGAATAATTCCAAGTTGCTCTTTCCAACCAGATGGTTCTGATTTTTCCACAAAGAACCTTGTTGCCAGGAATATAGTTTATGTACACTTCCCTGAGCTTGAAAACTTTCTTCTTCCAACATGGAACTACTGTCATCTGATGCTGTCAAATACATTTCACTCCCAATTCTACTGTACCCTGTGCCTTCTTCAGATGCGTGACTTGAAAATGTAGATACACATCTGGATTTCGATCTTCCTTTGCTTCCTTCTTCATCAGAGCTCCAGTCACTTACTGTAATGCAAGAATTCTTTGATATATTATTATCTATATCTTTTGACTTCCCTGCCATCCTTTGTTCAGATATGCAAGAGTTTTGTTGTAATGGTTTCAGACCTCTGTTATTTCCATGTGTTTGGTCAGCAAGGGATGTTTCCTGAATTTCATTCTCTGGAAACCAGGAGACAGTAACAAAATTGGATAAAATTGTAATCAACATCTATAAATAATACAAATTAAAATCCATATTTTTCAGACAAGGAAATAATAATATACAGTGTATGCAAGTAATATGAGATTTTGTAAGAGTGCTTTTATACAGAAGACTTCTAATATTAGTAATCAAAAGATATTAGAGATATTCCATCTCCTCTTAATTGATTTGCTACGGTAAAAAAAAGGAGAACAGTAGTGGAGGGAAAACCGAGCAAGATTACAAATGGAAAACTATTATCTGGCACATTTTTTAAAGTTCCATGAATAAGGCAGTGTATTCCATAGCAAAACCCTCATCTTTAAGTATCCTAAGACAGAAGGGGATTGACAGAGGCAATCTTAGAAATCCAACAGAAGAGAATACATGTATCTCAGGATTGAACTGTGGAGTCCTTGGTGCTCTCTGAGCTTGGCTGTTTGCTTGCAGACATTACCAACTAGGTAACATCATCAGTGCTAGTGAGTGTTGGGTTTGCTTCCTGTTTATATAGAGTAGTTTGCCCTGCTAGTGTTGGTGGGGATGTGGTTTTTTCCTTGGTAGTTCCTTGATTAGGCTATTGTTTTCTGCTTGATTGTTTGTCTGGTGTTAATCCCTGCTTATCTGGCTATTGGTTGCTGGAGAGGATGTGTTCTGGTCTTTTTGTTTCCTTCTTGGCTTTTTTATTGTCTCTTTTGAATGGTGTATAAATGTGGTTTATCTCTATGTGTCTATGGATGGCTGATTTGTCTGAATGCAAGCTTCTGGGAATTCCATAGCGTTTTTGGATTTAGCTTGGTCTAGGATGCTCACAATTTCCCAGTTGAAACTATGGTTGAGTCTGTCCATGTGTTGTCATAATAAAAAAGGAACAACTAGAGAAGACACATGGAACAATCAACATGTTCAAAGGAATAAAATTCACAAGGAAAGAAGAAAAGAACAACACACTACCCTTCCTGGATATCCTCATCAGCAGAAGAAACACTGGCAAGTTAGAAATGCAAGTCTATTGAAAAACAACCCACACCAGCCAAAGAACCCAACCTCCCACAAGAGAAGCAGTGTAGGAACATTATTCAGATGAGTTCAGATACACTGCAGCAACTCAGAACAACAGAAAAAGACTGCCTATACAACATCTTCCAACAAAATGGATACCCACACAACTTTATCAAAAAGTGCCTGATCACCCAACCCACTACAGCACAACCAACACAACCTATGAAAGGTTAACACTGCCATACATCAAAAACATCTCAGAAACAACAAGCAAACTATTACAACCACACAGCATCATCACAGCACATAAGCCAACTAAAGCCCTTGAAAACATCTTAAGTAAACCAAAAGACCCAGTAGCCCAAGAAGAAAAAACAGGAGTCATCTATAACATACAGTGTAAGGACTGTAGCAGCCACTATGTAGGATAGACAGGCAGAAGACTAACAGAGCGCATCCATGAACACCAACTAGCAGTCAGAAGACCTGATGAAAATTCCTTAACCTCACAACACATGGACAGACTTAACGATAGTTTCAACTGGGAAACTGTGAGTGTTCTAGACCAAGCTAAATCCAAAAACGCTATGGAATTCCTGGAAGCTTGGCATTCAGACAAATCAGCCATCCATAGACACATAAAGATAAACCACATTTACACACCATTCAAAAGAGACAATAAAAAAAAGCTAAGAAGGAAACAAAAAGATCAGAACACATCCTCTCCAGCAACCAACAGCCAGATAAGCAGGGATTAACATCAGACAAACAATCAAACAGAAAACAATAGCCTAATCAAGGAATTGCCAAGGAGAAAACCACACCCCCACCAACACTGGTACTACTCTATATAAACAGGGAGCAAACCCATCACTCACTAGCACTGATGATGTTACCTAGTTGGGTAATGAAATGTCTGCAAGCAAACAACCAAGTTCAGAGAGCACCAAGGACTTCCCAATCTTAGAAATAGCTACCTATAGATACAGTAGAATGAAGTAGCAGAGAAGACAGTATAACATAAGAATGCAGGTAAAGACACCAGGTTTAATGCTTCTCTAGGTTAAAAGAGAAAAATATCCCCAAAACAAAACCAATCTGTAAGTAAAAAACAGTACGGAGTGGGAAAGGCCAGAATTTTTCCCCAGATGCGGTACCATATACCCTTTTTCCAGTTACTATTTTAAATGGAGAAAATGTTCTAAATTCTACCTTGCTAGGTAAAATAGTACAATCCACTCTGCTACCTTATTTGCTGCATATGAAGACTAGGCCTGCTTTCACTGTAATACTAAACACAACTTTATATTGTTATATCCAACAAAAACACCTAGCATTTGGTAAATGATGCAGAGTAATCTAATTATGTCATATGTGGCAAGGAAAAACATCTTGTGTGCTTGCATTAAGAATAAACATTGGAACAAAGTTCATCAGTAACTAGTGAAAATACAATATTTTAAATACTGATTGACCAACTGAACACTCCTGACAGGAGTATGGACATTGTAACACTGATTCTATTGTTTTAAATGGCTGAGTAATTAGAATCCATTTCTGGGTCTGCAGCATATGCCTGTTTACTTAGAGAACACTGATAACTATATCAGCACAATGTTGCAAAATATCACATTTTCCCAATGTCGTGGGACAATATAATTATTTAGTAGTATTAAATTAACATATGGTTGTTTCTCCTGTCAACATAAGACTTTTCAATACAACTGACACAAACAAGAAAGGCAAATACACAAATGAGAATTATTATTACTGTTGGTTATATTTCCAATTTATCCAGTAAGAGTAGGAGCATATTAAGAGAACCAATGTGGTATAGCTATTATAGTCCAACACTTTAACAGCTATACCACACTGGCTCTCTTAATATGCTCCTGCTCTTACTGGCAAGGAGACCCAGGTTCTAGTCTACCCAGGTTCTTAGACATAGAGGTTCACTGGTAACCTTGGGCTGGTCATTCTCTCTCAGCCCAGCCTAGTTTCACAGGTTTTTGTTATGGGGAAAAATAGGTTGGAGTGCTGTGTATGGTACCTTGAACAACCAAATGAATGGTAGGATATTAATTAAATAATTAAATAACCTAGCTTGCAATCCTGCTTTTTACAAAGTACCACATATCAGTTTTTTCCCATACCAGTCCACCTAGGAACTGGAGAGATCTGATATTCTTTTCCAGAGATAGGATAATCAGAGGAAAACCCCTAATGAGATTTGCAGAATTAGGATAGGTTCATTCAGAAGAAAAGGGTATTTTACATACTCAAATCCTAAGCGTTTAGGACTGTTTAACGACTGCAATTTAAGTAGGAATTCTCTTGGAAGCAAGTTCCATTTAAATCAATGGAAATTACTTCTAAGCACACTTGTTTATTGTTAGTCATTCTAGAACTTGAAATACCTAGACTTTTGTTGCTTTCGCTAAGATCAACTTGCTTTGAGGCAGAACTGCTTGTATCTTCAGGTTTAGGAACTTGCTGAGGACTTCTTGCTCTGTTTAAGAAGCATCCAAAAGTCAAACTGCTCAGTCGCTGGCCTTCTGCAGGTTTTTGTGATGAAGAAACAGACTTCTTCCCCTGAAGCTCTGTTCAAGTAATAATTTAAATATCAACATTTAATATATTGTGACATTAAATTGTTTATTTTAAAAGCTGAGAGGCTGACTAATTTTGATATTACAAGTAGTCCTTGGCTTACGATAGCAATTGGGACCAGAATTGCTGTCACTAAGCGACACGGTGTTAAAGCATGATGTCATGTGACTGCATCACTTAGTGATGGCAATCCCTGCACTTCCAGTTGCTATCTAACTGAATCCCATGGTCATTAGGTGAGGCAACTTCATGCTGGCTTCCCACAACCAAAGTCAGTGGGGAAGCTGGCAGGAAGTTGCAAGTCCCAGGCCAGCAGGCTGGGTGGGGGAAGTGTGGTGAGGGTTGGGGAGGTTGCAAGAGGGTGCGAGGGGGTGATTGAGAGGTGCAGGGAGGGTCAGGGAGGAAGCACGGGGGTGTGGCATGGGTCGGGGAGAGCACGTGGGAGTGCGGTTTGTGTTGGGGAGGGTGCATGGGAGTGAGGTGCGGGTTGGGGAGGGTGCTCTGGGTTGTGGCAAAGGTCAGGGAGGGTGCTGGAGGTGCAATGTGGGTTGGGGAAAGTGTGCGGGGTGTGTGAGAGTGGCTGGCACAATATGAGCATAGAGGGGCTGGGGCCAGGGGCGGGAGACTTACCCCAGTGACTTGCAACCTTCCCTGCTGGCTTCCCCATTGATTTTCCCCAGAAATCAATGGGGAAGCCAGCAGGGAAGGGTGCAAATGGCAACCACTTGATTATGGGGTGCTGCCACTGGTCATAAGTGCAAACTGGTTGCCAAGTACTCAGATTGCAATCACATTTTGTAATTTTGAATGACTGCTGAACAAATGGTCGTAGGTCAAGGACCACCTGTAGACACCTTTACATTTATGGTATTTCTGTTTAATTACTATGTGTCTTCTTAAGTTTAATATTGATTTAATAGTGTATTTTAATGTTGCACTTTGCTGTAGGTATTTTTAGAAAAAGAGATAATTCAGAAATAAAGGTTGGGTTCACTGATTGTAGCACCATAATCTGTAGTTTAGAAACCACAATGACTGGGATCACATAACACATCAATCCAAAAGCAAACAAAATTCAATGGAATAAATTCAATCACTGTAAATATCTCAAATGGAAATAAAAAAGCCTTTCGTTTTTTATTATGCCTTCATCTAGACCTCTATAAAAGCACATTCTAGACCTCTATAGAAGTTCTGTACCCTTTAGTAAAAAATTTACAAAATTACAGATGGCTACACTGTGGAGAGAGTTAGGAATTTCTGGGCAAACTGTTTTTTCAATCTACAATAAAGACATATACAAAGAGTTAATCCCAAGTTCTTTAATTATGGAACACAGTTGTATTTTGAGAATTTGTACCCCCTACCTTGCAATTTAGTCTGCAACACCTTAATCTCTTCAGTTTGGTTTTGATTGATCATGCGGAGGTTCTGATTCTCTGTTTCTAGCTGAAAACATATAGATAAAAGCCCCCATTCATAAGTACGGTATTGAAAAAGATTGCATCCAAAGGAAAGCTATACTTTCCTTAATCTCATATTGGTATTGTTTCCGGTCTTGCATCCATTTTCCTGGCAGTAAGTTCACCAACCTCTGTTGGGCTTACTTTTAAGTATATTTACAAATGATTGCAGTGTTAAACATTACATTGAACTCAACTATCTTTGCTACATCTAGGAATAATATTAATGAAAGACCACAGAACTCAACCTCAGGTCCTATTTCAAAGTTCTTCTATTTTTAACTAGTTTTTACATGTTATGACTATTACAATTTTTAAAAAATAGAGCAAGGGTCAGAATACCTTTTGTTCCACAGAAAAATAGGAAAATATATTACAGGTTTTAAACACAATGAAAAGAAAAAATCCACCTGATGAAATTGAAAACACAAATAATAAACCCTCAGTATAAGCAACTTTGCACATTACAAAGCAAGACATTTTTTTCATGCAGGAACTTACAGCCTCAGTCTTGTGAACAAATCCACAAAAACTTTTAAAGAAATTATTGACCAGATAACAGAAATGACAATTATCCACTAATAGATATTAATGAAATAATATAATTAGTTCATTAAGGCTTTCACGTGTTCTGAGCTTTAAGGTATCACTTTGTTAGCAAAGGATCTGTGAATTTTAGGCTGAAGAAACCTTCACTGTTGGTTTGTAAAAAGAAAGCTTACCTAGATATTTTATTTACTGCCTACCTATATGACAAAGCTGAGACTTCTGTTGCTCAAACACAATCTAATCTGTATAAATGTTGGTCATGCTGTCTGAGGCTGCTGAATGTTATGGGGATGACACTATTTCCATACGACTCTTATACTAGAACAGTTCCACTGACTTTAAGAGCTGTATTTATGAGACTCACCTCATGAAGCTTGACAGTCACCCATTCCTTAATCTTAGCTGCTTTTTCTTCTATAATTTTAGCCTCTTGTATTCTGATTTGCTTCTGAAACAAGAAGATGGGCTTTTGTGTAATTTGCATTCTTGTCCATAACAATGCACTTTATTCACCTAAAACAGAAGGTGCAATCTTTTTCAGGCCAAGGACTGCACTTAAGCTTTATTTATTTATTAGTGATTATTTGTATGCTGCCTCTTTGTGCGACTCTAGGCAGCTTACAATAAATGCAATAAAACAGCCATAAAATTCATACAAATCATACGAAGTAAAAAAACCCAGAAATACTACTAATAAAATGATGAATAAAAACTGCAGTAAAAACTGTTGCTACTAACGCTGATCTTCATTGAATGACCTCTTGAAAAGTGCTGTCTTCATCTCATTGTTTTAACTAGCTTGCTTAATTGTAGAATCATGGGGTTGGAAAGTTTTTTAGTCCAACCTCTTGTCCAGGTCAAGAATCTTCATACCTTTTCAGACAAATGGCTGTATGCCGTATGTGACAAATTTATACTTCTTACCAAGATTTGCTATGATATTAACAGGTACCTTTATAGACTGGTTTTTTTTTCCAACAAGAGTTTTGCTGTACAAAAATCTAGCGATATTATTTTGTAGGCCCCTCCTTCCTCTCTTTATCTCTTGTACATGCCAATATACATATGGATAACTGAGTAAGAAAAATATTATTTTCTCAACCTGCTCTACAAGCTGTTGTTCCAGGTTCTGTATAGCATCATCTTTCTCTTGAGCCAGGATCTCCAGTTCTTGACATCTCTTATATAAACGTGTCTCTGACTCACTGGTTTGGACATTAGCAGCTTTTAGTTTCTCCTCCATAATCTGCACCTAGAAATTAAAACACAGCTGTGTACACAAAGTGTGTAAAACTCCAAAATTAAATGCATGATTCAGAATGTTGTAATGCTTTATTCCTCTGAGATTAGTTAAAGCATATATATATTTCCCAGCCAGTCCTAATCCTAGTTTACCAACATCTCTAGCAATCTGCTATTTTGCTTGTTTCTTTCACATGAAAGTATCGATTATTCTCAGCTGAACATCAAGGACAACTGTTCAGCCCTGCAGTTCCAACAACCAAGACTTAATTACAAACAAATTGCAGTAAGGACGCTGGCTTGGATCCAGAGAGGTCTTCTGCTTATACAAGGGAACCTCAAAAAGTCCTTGTTATAATAGAAAAGAATATATGTAGCTCAGGGTTGAACTGTGGAGTCCTTGGTGCTCTTTGAGATAGGTTGTTTGCTTGCTTCCTCGTGATCTCTCCGTCCTCCTGCTTCCCTTGGGTTTGTTATACGCTGTTTCAGAGGATAATTTAACCTTCAAGGGCTGTTTTGGGCAGGAAGCTGTACTATAAGAGCAGAAACAGTCAGGAAATACCCATTGTCAAAATGATTTCATATTAAATTGTATCATCTGTGGGCTACCAAGCTAAAATAAATGCATTTCTAATTATAAAACCCTGTAAGTCATACTACTGATGTCTAACAGAATGCCTTTTCTTTTACATACTTACCCAAGTATTAAGATCTAGTGGGATATTCTTTTAAAAGTGCCACATCTGTCATGTGATGACACAAGAGAAAGAAATCTCAATAAAGCAACTCATTTGTTGCATTTTCTCTGCAGGTGCCAAGTCTTAAGAACTTTTGGCATACACAAAATGTCTTAGGATACTAAAAATCCTTAGTTCAGCAGGCTTTTGGTTAAATTTGTGTTCTTACAAACTATTTTGGTATTGACATTCTGTATTATTGGCCTTCTATCCTGTATTTTCAAATTTAAGCTGCTTTTTACAGTTTTAAATATCTGCATTTTATATAGGAGGTATATTATAACATTGTTTATATTTTTATAGTAATTGCTTTAATATAATATAAACTGTTTTAATGTATTATACCCTGTTTCTGAAGGGGGAATTCTAAGAGACTAATCCTATGCCAGGTGAAGGAGATCAATAAGCCAAAACTGACATCATTAGGAGGTAACTAGGATGTAAGAAGCATAGTTGGTATGAATCGTAGCAATACTTAGGTAATTAGGAGAGAGGATGAAATACACAGAAAACCTTCCTCCATCTGTTCAGAAAGGCACAAGAACCCAGCAGTGGAAAGAGATGAGACTAACTCTAAAACACAAAGATTTCACCAGACAGCAATATGAAAATAAGTATCCCGTGGTCCTGGGATGTATACCAATTTCTTGGTGATGATACAAAAACTTTGAGAAGCAAAAATTCATTCATTTTCCTCAGATCTAGGACAAGATGATTACTACCGTCCTTTATTGAATCGGACATAGAAACCAAAAAGATTATTCATTCCACAGCACCATTATGAAAGAAATCTATAAATTTCAAGAATAAAAGGAGGGAATGGGATGAAGGTGCCAAACTTCCTATGCAGGAACAGAGTTTCTCAAAGGGACAGTCTTCTTTAGAACAATGAGCAGGAGCTAGTGGTCTAAAGTTATCTTCTTCCAGGGATACATTTTTATCCGACAGATGGAAAAAAAAGGCTATTAAATCACAGACCAGTGTCCAAGAAGTTCCATGAAGGAAAATAATGAACTATAAACTATGCATTTTCTAAGTAGACAAAACAAACCTCAACATGAAGAGCAAACAAATAACTGACAGTGATTCTCTTAATGATGTGGCAGAAAAAGAAGAAGTGAAGATATCTTAGAGACTAAAGTTGTACATGCAATTAGAGCTGGGTTTCTATTCATTCAGCTCAGTCAAAGAACTTTACAGATCAATGGTCTGCACAAACAGAAGTACAGGTAGTCCTTGGTTAATGACCACTCATTCAGTGACTGTTCAAAGCTACTATGGTGCTGAGCGAGTGGTGGTTACGACTGGTTCTCAAAGTTCCGGATGCCCTGGGCACCCCCACAGTCACACGATCATGATCTGTGTGCTTGGCAACCGGCTTGCATTTACGATGGTCGCAGCATCCTGCGGTTGCAGCATCCCACAAGTCAAGTCAATAGGGAAGCTGGCAGGGAAGCCTCCCCCACCCACACACCCTCCCCCAGCCCCAATGTGCTTGTGTCGCACCTTGTTGCCCATTTGCACACCCACGCACACCCTCCCTGAGCCTCAGTGAGCTTACATCATGCCTCCCCCACCATCTGCACACCCTCCCTGAGCCTCGCAGCACTTGTGCAGCACCTCCCCAGCCATTTGCACACCCTCCCCGGCCACTCATGCACCCTCTCCCAACCGGCAGCAGCCACCCCAAGCGCCGCTGTGCTTGCGTTGTGCCTCTTCTGCCACTTGCACACCCTCGCGTACCCTCTGTGAGCCTCACTGTGCTCACACTGTTCCTTGCCAGCCACTCGCACACCCTCGCGCACCCTCCCCCACCTGGCAGCAACCACCCCAAGCCCCGCCATGCTCGTGCCATGCCTCCCCAGCCACCCGCATTCCCCCTCACTCCCTCTCCCACCCAGCAGCAGCCACTTACCTGCCTGCTTGCAACGCGCCTGGGACTTGCAACTTCCTGCTGGCTTCCCCATTGACTTTGGTTGTTGGAAGCCGGCAGGAAGTTGCAGGGAGGTACTTGCTTAACAATGGCAACAGGGACTGCAGGGATTTCTGTCACTAAGCAATACAGTTACATGACATCAAGCTTTACGACTGCATTGCTTAGCGATGGAAATTGTGGTCCCAATTGCTGTCATAACAAGGACCGCTGGTACTGTGCAGAAACAACACATAAGGCAACCATAATCTATAAATAAATTCTACTACAATTTAAAACACAACTCACTGAAAACATGATTTGAATTAATGCTGTACTGATTTTTTTTTAATCTTCAGATTTCATTGTTGCCATTTTGGAGAATTATGAAATCACATTTCTCATTCACACATTAAGGATGATGATGATAATAATGATGCTGGTGGTGGCGGCGCTTTTATATCTATTCTCATGTGTTTCTCTAAATTAGCTTTCCTCAATTTGAAGTCCTGTCCTTCAGATGCATTGGGAATGCAACTTCCATGCTGGCTTAGAAATGCTGGGAGTTGCAGTTCCAATACATCTGAAAGCATCAGGTTGGGAAAAGTTTTTCTACATTACTGCAATCAGGAAGGAAAGAAAGAAGAATCTCAAATATTCTGTCAAACAGGACAAGTGCTTTGTTTTCCTATATAGTAAGAGTCTTGATCTAGATGTAGCTGCACATAATGTAATTTAGATAGAATACTGATGTGCCCCCTAGGCAGTGGAGATGCAGGATATTTCTTTTTGGATACTATTTGTAGTATTTTATTTGCAATGGGGTGCACATTTTTAACAGCATTCTGCACCAACTAGTTAGTTAGGGGCATCTGCAAGGTGGAGGTCAACAGCATCCAAATGGCAGGCATGACTAAGGTGATCAAAACACTGCCCCTTTTTATTTATTTTATTTTAACAGGTATTTAAGAATTAAAGGAATAAAAACATAATAGAAAAAAGATTTACATTCTATATAAAACTGAATAAGAATTTTCAAAGTATCATTAGATTAGTAGTGGATATAAATGTGTTCTTATATCTATCTGGCACTTTGAAACCATTGTCAAAATCAAATCAATAATCAATAATTAACAAAAGCAGACAATATATTAAGAATGATCAATCAGAATAAACTATTATGAGTTTCTATCAAATCTGAGAAAGCCTGTCCTTACTATCACAAATCCGGCAAAATCTAGTATTTTATAGTTGTGTTAAGCCTTATGTAAGGCAATGTGGTACAAGTCCATATGCAGAATTATCATCCAAAAATGGTATTCACATCAAATTAAATTCAGTATCAAAGTTGTTTTTTAAATATGAAGTTGTTTTTGACATTGATGCATACTCCCATAGCTTAGCCTATTATTCTTTTAAGGAAGGAATTATGTATAATATCGAGGAAGAAGCATAAACAATCCTAGCAACTATTATCATGTACAGAGCCAAATGAAGATCAGCATAGTTAATGGAATATAAGGTTAAGTAATTCTTAAGAGAAAAACAGCTGGTGAGAAGAAAAAGACAAAATTTAAAGTTTATTCCATTCTATGGAGAAATCATCCTGCAGAATTGTTGAACTTTATGGTATTGCCACCGAGTATGAAAAAAAAGTTCCAATATGTTAATTCATATTTAAAAACTTCTGGAAATATAATAACCTATTTTGGCAGTGAACACTGAGGTAATATATCAATGAAAACACATATTGTACTAATTTTCTTTGAGTTTAATATTCATAGTCAATATCTTCCATTGGTATTCCAACTGTTGCATATCAATTGTTCTAATTCTGCATCCATTTAATTGAACAGTCTTTGACTTGTTCAGTTTCTGAATCATATTTCAGTAATAACCTAAGTATAAACACCAACAGGTATTCTCAATTTTGTGTTATAAGCTTTTCAAATTCAGTCTGAGTGTTCACCTTGTTTTGGAACTATACTACTTATTTGAAAAAAGTGAAACTAACGAAGTGTTTCTGACCATTCCAGGGAAAGTCTTACAAACTTTTGTCTTTGTTTTGTTAAAAGTTAAATCTTGTGATTTCTATCAATTATTATCTCACCACTGATCACATTTTTGCATACATTCATGAAAATGAATATTTAGTATTGAAGCTAGGAGCAATAAATCTGGACTTCTATATTTATCTCATACTTTTAGTATGCTATTTATAATAAGATAATCTGTTATAGCCTGGACCTTCTATCTGTATCCAACCAAAGAAATTTGTGCAAGCCTTCTGGGAGTTATGTTCCTTTAATAGAGGTAATCCAGTTATATGGCTGTATAAAATAATCTGTAATCCTAGTCAAACAAGTGGCTTGATAATATAATCTAAGGTATGGTACAGCCAGTCTACCTCATTTTTTTCATGTCTTACAAAATCCTAAATTTAATCCCTGCTTTTTTGTTTGGTCAGATGTTTGCCATTCATTCAATATCTTTTACATGTGGGACATGTGTGCAGCATATGTTAAAAAGGGGCAGGCTTTCATCAACAGTATCAAAATGCCCACAATTTTGATCATATTGACTCCACTGCAGACACCCTGGAATTAGGTAAGCCTGACTGGATCAGGATGGTCTTCAATACCTTTTGTAAAGAAAGGTTCTGTAAATATTTTTATTGAGTAAAAATATTTACAGAATACTTCCCCCCACCTATCCACAGAATCAGGCCCAGTGTTCTTTTGAAATTTTTTTTCAACTCCTTATATCACATTATAGATTTCATGAATACAAGACAGAGTGCAGAAAAAGAATTCAATGAACACTTTCACTGTGCCAGTTTATTAAGAACTCAGAGAAAAACCCATGCAAATTAATCCAGAGGGACAGTTTTAGATACAGAACTTAACAAATTCTAAAATCAAGAGAAAATTAATTTTAAAACATGCTCTTCTTCTTTTATATAAAGATATCATATATTACAGTATGTGAGGAAATAATAGAAAAGTTGAATATTCCTAATAAAACTGATGAAGATTAAACTCAGTTACCTACATATTGCCTGCATATTTGTAAGGCACTCTACCTAAGGCCATAAAGGCATTATAAACCAGGCAAGTCAAGATAGGTTCACAGGGAAGTTGAATTTTAAAAAAATATAACAATAAGCACCATGAACTATCTTGAAAAATCAGTTACTGATACTTTCTATTTGAAGAACCATCTATCTACCTCACATTTTATACATATAGCTCCAGAACATTGCAATACATATCATTCCATATTATGATCCTACCTGCTGAAGCGCTTTTTCTGCTTGACGATCCGCATCAATAACTTGTTTTTCAAGTTGCTGCATCTATATAAAAGCATAAAAATGATCAGATGCAATCTTTTGTGACAGCTATCAATGAAAACATTAATAATCATGAATATATATTATATGAGGGTGAGGAGAGAAGGTATCCAAGAGGTTAAAACACACTGCCTCAATAATCCTTAAAACAATCTTATACAAAGTATAATAACTGCCCATTTTATAGGCAGAGGTGGATGAAAGTAAGACTCGAGGACCACACTAGATCACCCACCTAAATTGACCTAATTTTCTCTGCCAGTGGGAGGCTCCTGTTAGGGGGCAAGTTTAATTTTTAGTAAAGTCCCCCTCTCTGTTTCATTTACGGAAGCTTTCCAGTGGGAGAGACAATTAGTTGGATTCCTTTCAAAAAGTGTATGGCTGAAATCCAAGCAACGTATGACACTAAAATGTCTGTTTAATTTAATAGTAGGTGGGGAGAGGGACAAACCCCAGCAGGATTACACTGTGTAAACATTTTCTTCCTGGTCACAGCTCTGCTAAATATCATTCCCTTTGTGCTCCTTGTAGCTTTAGGAAAAAACTGCTGCTGACACTGGAGGTTCTTAATTGCATTTGTACAAAGAGACCATCTTCAAAGACATTGGCACTTACTGCACCTATTATTTACATCCTGAAATGCTTCCATATCTTGGTCCTTAGCTCAGATTTTAATCAAATATACTGCCCTAGTACCCAACAAATGCCTTTGTCTGGAAGTCCCATGAGGTCAATAGGACTTATTTCCGATATACACAGAGCATGCATAGGCCTGCTGACATACACAGAGTTGTGCTGTTAGATCTTCAACTAACAATCACTTGAAATGCAAAAGGAATAGGATTCTGAGTACAGTTCAAAATCTTGGTGCTGACCTGTAAAGTTCTACATGGCTTGGCTCCTGGTTACCTAAGGGACTATCTCCTTTGAACAGAACTGGAACCTTTACATTCATTCCCTCCCTCTGAGAGAGAAGAGGCTCAGGAGCCAAAGAAAGCCTTTTCAGTTGTTGCCCCATCACTTTGGAACAGCTTACCTGTCCCAAGACCTGGATGGCCCTCACAATGTCCTATCTTCAGAAAGGTGGCAAAGACAGTTTTATTTTGATAGGCACGTAGAGTTTAGTGCCTTAAAGTTAGTCTTTTTATCATTATATGATGCCATTTTTAGATGTTGTTTTTTTTTTAATTACGGGATTTCACATTGATCACTGTTTGATTAACTGTAAACTTCCCAGAGTCTGATGATTATGGTACCACAAAAATATTGTAAAAATAAATCAATTTAAGAAACTGTATTCTAAATCTTAAAGGAAAGCATTTCAAGTTCATCCAGAAACATCCAGACATTGGACTCTCCAAATATTTGCCATAGTTTAGCATTTATTTGGAGAGTCTGCTGGCCTTCCGCAAGGCCTTAAAGACATGGTTGCGTCACCAAGCTTGGGGATCTGAATGTTTGACATTGCCCATGAAATGGTTGTGCTGATTTGTTAGTCATTTGTTTGGTTTTTACCTCAGCTGCTGATTATATAAGTAGTTGTAGAGGATAAGGAAGATGACAGAGCTATGCAGGCTCTGTTGCTTAAGTAAAAGGGGCTGAAGCATTTTCTAAGTCCACAAGGTAACATTTGGAAGTGATTCAGAGGGTTCCAAAGGAAAGTTCCAAAGGCACAATCAGACTTGTAAGATCGTGTTGTTATAGCCTATCTCAATTAAAGCAGTTTTAGCCTTCCTATAGAGTTGATTTCTTAGTCTGGTTTACCAGGGGGGCTGACAGAATTATTCTTATTGTTGTATGTTGTTATATGGTATTTTTAAGTGCTGTTAGCTACACAGAGTCATGAATTTGAGATGGACAGCCATATAAATGGAAATAAATAAAATTTCAGAGTATCTGAAGATTATGTGTTCCTCCTCCTTACAATAGAATGTCCATAAACACTCAGCATGATTCAGCTTTTTATCTGATCATTCCAACCAAGGTTCAAATATAATCCCAAATTTCATTATAGGAAAAAAACAACAACTCCAATGCATGTCTTTCTGTAAGTGAGAATGAGTCATGCAATTAAACTGCACATTTAAAGTTTAAGGTGGAGAAAAGAAAAATGTCCACAGCAGGATCTAGCTAAAACACTGAAGGAGGTACACAGTCAGATAATAGTCCACAAATAGTTAATAAAAGAAACCCAGGATTAAAGCGTGATTGTGTCAAGTAAATATGTTAAGTAGTTTTGCATGAGCTCGAAGTATGCTTTGCTTAAGTCAGCTTTCTGGCAGCCTGTATAGAATGATTCGTGTAGACTGGAAATATACTTGAATACACTCAGATCTGTATAAATCTACTTCTGTAAAAATAATAAAACATATAAAGTGCTCAAACTATGCCCTCTCCAAAACACTCTGACAAATGTTTTATTATGGATGTCTGCCTTGTCATAGGAACTGACTAACAGTTCTGAACAGGCAGGCCTAAAAATTGTTAAGGGTTCTGAGAAGGAGAGTTGGAAAAATTCTGCAGATTCTGTTAATTAGCTTAATGCCAGCAGATGGATAAAAGTATTTCAAGCTCAAATCCACTCTAAGGTGTGCTTTATACCTCCTCAACTAATGGATAAAATAAAAATCATGTGCTGGGTATTATTCTTTAAGTCATGTAATTAACTTCCTAAGCAGCGCTATAAACAGTGTCAAGATTTCCACTTCTGGCCTACCCTACCTGACAAATATAGTTTCTCTATATTTGTGGTCTATGGCTTTAGCCTCTCTTGGAAACAATAAAAATACACTGGTAGGCTGCTAAATAATAACTGTGTTTAATAAGCAGAGAGAGGTATCAAATGTGTCTCCCTAAGGGGAAATTATTAGTATGTGCTTTTAATTAGAAATACCTGAATTTGAATGTTAATTCCAATGTGGAAAGCTGAATATTTTTAATTCTTTCTTGACCATCTTTTTTTCCTCAATCTCCTGTGTAATTACTGCAGATGTTATGATTTAGGCCCCTTTTTACTGCTGTTTCTAATTACTTCCCAATTAAATTTTTATCTTTATTCTTCTCTTGATTTATATTCTTGCTCTGTCTTTCTCTTTCACCAAACCACCCACACAATCACCTTCCATTTTAAACAAGATAAACTCTTATTCCTATCATTCTCCATTACTTGTTCTCTTATGTCTGTAAATGTTTTTCTCAACTGGAGAGAACACACACATTTACAATCTAAAACCACTTCAAAACAGACAAGAAAAAAATTAGATTGTGATCAGCTAACAGTCAAATGGCCAATTCACAAAGGTGGCAGACTGCATGTGACACACAAAATTCTACAGCATTATATGTAATGAAGTAATTTTTGTCTGACAGCAATACAGAAACCTAAAATTGCTCTGATTGATCTGAAAATGCAACAGGAAAGGTATGATGCATTTGAAATATATATCTAGAAGAGGTATATTAGAGGAAAACATGGGCAGCAATTTCTGTTCCCTAATCAACAATGGTAGATACATTTCTTATATAAGATATTTTGAAATCTGCCCTGTAGGACTGTTGAAGGATGTTGCGCAGAGTGCAGCAAAAAAGGTCCCAAAAATCCTGCTTTCAGGTAACTTACACATCAGCATGAGAGCTTGCAAAATGCAATATCCATAGTTAGCTTTCCAAAGAAAATCCAGTCAGAAAATATAAACTAACTGGTCTTTATTGATAAAAATGCAAAACTTCATAAAATACAAGTTGCATACAAAATATAGGATATAACAAAGACTTCTTCTCACCTTAGCTTCCAAGACTTAACCACAACAAAGTCTCTAGCTAAATAAACACTCTCAGAGAAGAGGTACACTACTTGGTTACTAGTTAAGACTACATAACCTATAAAAACCTACATGGTTAACCTTACAAGATAAACTGAACAGGCTGGGCATTTAGCCCTCCCGTTATATCGCCAGCATGTCACCACCCCACTGAATAACTAGCATACACAATACAGTAGGTGGCAGTAAAAATCATAACAGAATCACAAGATACTTTGTTTACATTAGCTGGACACCTGTTTTTGTATAGGGAACGGGATGACCTTCTTCCCATGAGAAAATCCTGATAAAGGAAGCACATTAAATCTTATTTTTGTAAATGCTCTGCTGTGTTTGGGAAATAGAAGAGATGAAAGATAGCTGCCAAGTGTTCCTTGGAGGCTTGTAAACTGTTCTCCAGCTTCCTGATGATGGGCTATGTCCTCCATTTGCTGCCTTAGTGCCACTGTGGCTTGCTTAAAATCAGGAGTTGGGTAGCACCTTTTTAAAACATTTTTTTAAAGTGATAAGTTTCATCAGATGCATGGAGTGGCTTGCTTATAACCCAAGGAAAATAAATATTTCATCTGGGAAGAGACCAAGAAAGCAAACTTTAGAGGTATGGCCTCCTTCCATCTAGCTTGAAAACTACTGAAGAGTATGTGCGAGACCAAACTTGCTGGAAAGAATTTATTCTTCAACAAGCAGTTGGCAAAGATTTTTGATTAAGCTTTTCTTCTGTCTGAAAACTTACTCAATATATACTTGTTGTCAAACTGAGAGCCAGTGTGGTATAGTGTTTAAGGTTTATAACAAGTTTTATAGAAGTATAGGCACTCTTCACTTACTGACCTCATTTGGGACTGACAACTCCATCACTAAGTGACGCGGTCATAAAGTGGAATGTCACATGACTGAGCCTGGCTTACAATGTCAGTTTGTCAGTTTTGGCTGTGGTTGTTAAGTGAATCATCCATGGCCATTAAGTGCGATGTCATGTGACCACAACTTGCAACTTTGTGCCAGCTTCCCCTTTGACTTTGCTTCTCGGAAGCTGGCTGTGAAGGTTGCAAATGGCGATCATGTGACTGTGGGACACTGTGAATGTCAGTTGCCAAGCGGCTGAATCACAATTACATGACTGTGAGGAAGCTGCAACAGTTGCAACTTCAAGAAGCGGTTGTAAATCTCCTTTTTCAGAGCCGTTGTAACTTCAAACAGTTGCTGAATGAGCGGTTGATAGCTGAGGACTACCTGTATAGAGTTCAAGGTTCTGGATTAGGAGTAGGGAGACCTAGGTCCTAGGCAGCTAGGTGACCTTGGGCAAGTTACCCGCTCTCAGCTGAAAAACAGCATTGGGCCCTACAACAAGCTAGCTAAAGAACAAACTCTCTGTTGCATTGTGAACTGATGGTTTCACTGTGTGAATTAGGCTAGTGTAATACAAACAAATGGAACAAACACCAAGAAATAGACTGTGTGTCAAAGCAAAATTTTCCAGTTTATTATGCTCTACGTGCACTAGAAATAAGCTTTGTTGAGACATAATTACTTCTGTTATACTACCTGGAATAGTTCCTAAGACTATAGGCATAATATTCAAGCTATTCATATGGTACAAAGGTAGAAAATTCCCGGGCAGATGGAAGGAGTAATTTTCTTGATATTTAAAAGCCTGAAATTTAGAGATTAGTTTAATCATCCCTTTATCTCCCCCTTCCATTCTTGACATGCCATATCCTATTTTTTTGAAGACATCCCTGTTCTTGGTGTACACATGCATTAATCATAATTTCATTAGGGGCATGTCTCTGAACTGACTGGGGCACTTCCAGTGGGCCTTAGTGGAATGAATAGTCACCATTACACTTACCACTTTTATAGCTGGTATTTTTATTGGCCATTATGTTTTTATTCTGTTTTTATGGAGTAAACCACCAAGAGTCATTTTTGTTGAACCCAGTAGTACATAAACAAAACAAATAAATAAATAGTGCACCATTATGGTTAGCATAACTATTATGAAATTTTGGAAGATATATTAGGATTCTTTTAAGATTTTACATGTTACAAAAATAATGTGGAGACAGAAAGGTGGTTCTGGCCTCCACGGTATTATGGGCTTCAATCTAATTTCAAGAGTCAATAGAGTATGTTACTCTATCTGTGGTGTTCCATCTCAACCACAATCTCTTTTATCCTGCTGTTAACCAAACCAAAGGCATGCTGTTTCATTAGCAGAATAGGACTCATTTTTTTTAATTACATAAAAAAACGTAATAAAGGCCCAGTGAGGAATAGTACACAAACAAGTAAATGGAAAAACAGGATGAAATAGATAGATGATGATGATCCAGTGCAAAAAGGTGATAGTCTAGAGACTGCCAATGGCATGCAACACATGGGAACTATGTGTGCATGATACAGCCTATGGCTAGAGGCCACCTAGACTGTCCAAGTCAACTGAGGGGGCCTATAGGTTAACTAAATAAACAAACTGATAGGGCTAATGTTACCATAGTTTATTCAGTTAACCGAACTTTATGAGTATATACAACACATGAATTGAATTGTAAATTAACCAAATAGTTTAGGTTTCACATGGTATGTCAGACTAAACTATGACTGGCTGGTTGTGATTTAGTGTCCTATAAATATAGGCTCTGTTATAACCTATGTCTGTAGCAATACAAACTGACACTGAATATAGTTAGTCCTCACATAACAATGGTAATTGGGAGTGTAATTTCCATTGCTAAGCAATGCGGTCATAAAGCGTGACATCACATGACCACATTGCTTAATGATGGCAATACCTGCAGTCCCTGTTTGTGAGAGCTAGAGCGGAAAGAGTTAAGCGCGTACTCTTATCCCCAGAACAGAGAGGTAGAGATAAGAGGATGAGACTGGCACCTCCCTGAGGAACGCAGGATGTTTGTGGGGTGACTCTGGGAATTGCTTTCACTCTGAGAAGATTCTGTAACAGGACTGAAGCCAATAAACCCTGCTGAATTGAATCTGTACCATCTCCTGGAGTTTCCTGGGCTAATCCTGACACTGTTGCTGTCAGTAAGCAAGGTTTGTGAGTCATTAAGCGAGGATCTCCTCGCAGCTTCCTGCTGGCTTCCAACAACCAAAGACAGTAGGGAAGCCAGCAGGTAGTTACAAGTCCCAGGTGGCTTGCAAGCAGGCCAGCAGGCAGGTAAATGGCTGATGCTGGGTGGGAGAGGGAGTGCGGGGATGCGTGGGTGACTGGGGAGGTGTGGTGTGAGCACAGTGAGGCTTGGGAAGGGTGCGCAAGTGGCTGGGGAGGTGCGGTGTGAGTGTTGCAAGGTTCGGGAAGGGTGCACTAGGGTGCAGGGGTGGCTGTCGAGGCACGGCACGAGTGCAAGTCTCAGGAAGGGTGTGCAGGGAAGCACAAGTGGCTGGGGAGGTGTAGCGTGAGCACGAGGCTCAGGAAGTGTGCATGGGAGTGTGCAAGTGGCCAGAGAGGCGTGGCGCTAGTGCAGCAAGGCTTGGGGAATATGTGCAAGTGGCAGTGATGCTTGGGAAGGGCACAGGGAGGGTGTGCAAGTGGCCAGCAAGGAGCGACACAAGTGGAGTGAGTCTCGGGGAGGATGCAGAGGTAATCGGCGAAGCATGGCGCAAGTGCAGAGGGGCTGGGGGAGGGTGCACAGGTGGGGGAGACTTACCCGATCAACTTGTGACCTTCCCTGCTGGCTTTCCCATTGATTTTGCTCATGGGAAGCTGGCAGGGAAGGTCGCAAATGGCAATCATGTGACTGTGAGACACTGCAACCGTCGTTAAGTGTGAGCTGGTTGCCAAGTGCCCAGATCATAATCACATGATCACAGGGGTGCTGGGATGGCCAAAATTTCGAGGACTGGTCATAACTACCACTCATTCAGCACCCTCATAACTTTGAACGTTTGTTGAATGAATAGTTAACTCATTAACCGAGGACTATCTGTAAAGGTAATATCTTGCTCTATCTCCTTGAGAAATTAAGTAGTTAACTCTAGTGTGTTTTGCAAGGAACAGCTTGGATTAAAAAAAAAAAAACTGGGTAAACTACTAAGGTATTGTTATTGAATTCCATTCAAGTTGATTTTAACTCTATTTCTTAATCACAAGCTTTTAAGAACTTCTTATAAACTTATTTTTCCATTGCAATCTTTCTTTAAGAATAGGAGTAGTTAGGGTAATTCATAATACTTTTCTTTTTAGCAATGGTATAGAAAATCTATCTGGTTATCATTTCACTTTACATGTTGCTCTTTGAAAATGTGGCATTGAAAAGATAGGTTTCAATTTGAATAAACAAATAAAAAATATTTGAATAAAAAGAGATTTTCTGTATTAGTAGTCAAAGTATTTCATCTTTAGGAATATTTATGTTATTGATTTTAGATAACAAGTTAAATCCCTCATTCTCTCATTTTTACAGAACATTTTATAGTTCTTTTTATTATCATAAGCAAAAGGACTGGACTAGCTGACTTTAAAGGATTATTAAAGTAAATATAATGTACATGCTCTATCACTGAACTACAACCCTCCTAATCATCTTGGAAATAGTGATGTAGAAAGTAGCAGTAAAGTCAGTAGGGATGGGAGGAAATGGGTATATCTGGTAGCAATTTGGAATTCTCTAATTTTCCCATTGTTGATTAGTTTCCTTTTTCATAAGCTTATTTAATAAAAGCTGTGCATTATATGAACTGCCAAATGCTTTTGGAACTGCATATGTGTTCCTGGAATTGCAGATTTTTTTGTTTCTTAGATTTATATACTACTTCTTCTACAGTTGCTCAAGGCAGTGTACATAATGTTCCTGTACTCTATGGTAGACCAGACCCAAAAGTAAACTCCACGGAAGACTAAAACTACTTTTATTAAATTGGCTATACTAAAAGAATCTTGCAAGTCTGATTATGCTTTTCCTCCTCTCCCTCTTATATTCAAGTGAATTAGTGGGGTGCCTGAGACATTTTCGTATACCTTCTTCATGATTTGGGTTTAAGCCATGTTTTCCTCCTTGTTGCATTGGTAATGGATCTATCCTCTCTCTGTCAGGATCATCCTCTCTACTCTCTACAGCTCTCTTCTGCTTTCCCCCTCAACAATAACCAAGTGAAGAAGGTTGGACTGAAAGAGAATGACTGGCCCAAAGTTACCCAGTGGATTTCTGTAACTGAGGGTGAACTAGAATCTGGATCTCCCCAGTATTAGTCCAATACCTTGATCACTACATGATACTGGCTATCTCTAGTTTTATATCTTGTTGCATATTTTATAAAAAAGCCTAATATCATCAGAGAAAGATTTATCATTTGGGGTAAATCTAATAACAGGGCATTCTGGATCCCAGGACTACCACACATAGCATGTGTATTTAAAATTTCATCAGGTCTGGTTTGGAGGCAATGGCTGGATTCACACAATGTGTTCAAGCCAAAATGGACTTTGCTTGCTTATGATTTAATCTATTATGCATATCCAGTTACTTCAGTTTGTAAGAGATCAATCTACATTCCAATACCCCAAAAAAGGAGATTTAATAGAAAGTGCAAACTGTCGTACAATATCCTTAATTTCACATGCTGGAAAATAATGCTTAGGATCATCCAACACAGATTAGAGCCTACATGGAAAAAGAGATGCCAGATATTCAAGCTGGCTTTAGAAAAGGCCGAGGAACATGAGACTCTGATGCATGCTGTATAATTGAGAAGCCAAGGAATACCAAAAAGAAATCACTATGTGCTTCATTGATTATAGAAAGGTTTTTGATTGTGTTGATCGTGCCAAACTGTGGAATGTGCTCAGAAAAATGGGAACCAAGAACATCTCATTGTTCTCATGAGAAACTTATATACAGTTCAAGAAACTACAGTATGGACAAAACATGGTGAAACTGACTCCAGGTTGGCAAAGGAGTGAGACAAGACTTATACTCTCCCCTTACTGTATTTATACAGCCTATATGCTAAATATTTATTAAGGAAAGATGGATTAGAAGAAGATGAGCATGGTTTTAAAACTGGAGGAAGAAATGTCGATAATGTGCGTTATGCTGATGACACTACTTTGGTAGTTGAAAATGCAAAGGATCTGCAAGGTCTAGTGATAAAGGTCAAGAAGCATAGTGAAAAGATGGGACTAAAATTAAATATAAAGAAGACCAAACTAATGACAACAGGTACAACAACCAGCCTTAGAATTGATAATGAAGATATCAAAGTGGCAGATAGCTTCTGCCTATTAGGATCATCAGTAAATGAACAAGCAGTCAAGAAATACTCCACAGACTAGCACTTGGTAGAGCAGCAATGAAGGTTTTGGAAAAGATATTCAAATGCTGTGATGTGTCTATACTTACAAAGATCAGAATAGTGCAAACAATGGTATTCCCTGTGACACTCTATGGAAGCAAAAGTTGGACTCTGAAGAAGTAGGACAAGAACAGTATTGATGCTTTTGAACCTTGGTATTGGAATAGATTCCTGAGAATACCATGGACAGCCAATAAAATAAACTAATGAATCACTGAACAAATCAACCCAGAGTTCTTATGTAAGGCACAAAAGACCAGGCTCAGATTATCTTGCTTCGGACACATTATGCAAAGACATAGCTTTATGGAGAAGGCGCTAATGCTGGGAAAGTGGAAGGAAAGAGGATGACCAGCAGCAAGGTGGATGGACTCAGTTATAGTGGCAATGGGTGCACTGTTAGATGACCTGAAAGACCAGGTTAGGGACAGATCATCATGGAGAAAATTTATGTGGTTGCTGAGAGTTAACACTGATTTGATGGCACAAAATCAATCAATGGTTTGTAAACCATGGTTTATGGTGGTGTGATGGAATGTAGTAGAGATTCAGGTTCTCAGGAAGGAGGGAGCGCATTGCAAGAAAGAAAAGGGGGAGACAAGAGGCAATGTAGTCCAGAGCAGGAGCAGGAGCGTGGGAAGAAGAAGAGACTTAAGATAGCCACTCCCTAGATTTCTCCCAGAGCTGTACTATTAGGTCAGCATAGTACAGATTTAATCTGGCAGGATTCTATCTATATGGTGTAAGCGATAAAGAACTGAACTTGGCTGGATTGTTTCCCTGTTGTTCTTGGGCTGGGCCTGACATGTGTGAATCCAGTAAACTGTGTTTTATTCTGTAAACCATGGTAAAGTGAACTATAGGTAGAGTATTGCATGAACATATCCAATACAACCATCTCGTTTCTCAGAATCACATGGCAGCTGGGTAGGCAAACACATGATCCTGGGAAAAAATGTGGCTGCTTTAAAGAATAGTAGGGAGATATTATATTCACCCTCCTATTTATCCTCAGTGATATTTTCTTAAATTCCAGATTGTTACACACTCCTATTTCTTATATTATTGCATAGATTATTAAACTTGATTTACTGTTATACCCAAAAATGTTCACAGTGCTCAAAGATAGTTCCCACTGAGTGTGAACAGGGTTACAGACTACCTTACTGACTTAAAACACAGGAAAAAAAAATTGTTTCATGGAATACATTCAAACTTTTAGTACCTTTCTCAAGAGTTAGGAATCTACTAATGTTCTTCAAATCCTGTTAATTAATAATCCTGGATAAAAAGGCCTTATAAGTGACCTGATACTGAAAAAATCTTCATGTTCTATCACATAATGCTGAATCTTCATCTGCATTTTTCTGTGCAAAAATAAGATGTGTAAGAAAAGTTTCACTGGAATATTAAGTTAATACAGTGGAACCTCGAGTTACGAATTTAATCCGTTCCGTGACTCTGATCGCAACTCGAATTGGTCACAACGTGAAGCACGTTTTCCCATAGGGTTCAATGTAAATACGGTTAATCCGTTCCGCCCTCCGAATTTGGTTGCGCCGCGAGGCAAATTTCCCCATAAGGTTCAATGTAAATATGGCTAATCCGCCCTCCGAATTTGGTTGCTCCGCGAGGCACATTTCCCCATAAGGTTCAATGTGTCAGCCGGCTTGCACGGCTAGGAAATTCCCCAGGCTTGCTTTAGTCAGTTTCACCGCTCGAGCCCTAGCGCAGAAAGAGGAAGTGCTAATGAAATCTGAGCGCGCGGGGGGGGGAGGCTTTTGTCATGCGTGCACACAGCCGGGAGCGGGAGCTTCCCCCCCTTCCTCAAATCTTTCCTTTGTCCATAGCCCTTGGCGTGGTGCACGCGGCAAAAGCCCAGTGAAATCAATCAGCGCGCGGCCCCCCCACTGATTCCTCTTAATTCTGCTCTTTCCTTTGACAAAAGCGCAGTGAAAGCAATCAAATCAGCGCGGGGGGGGTGGGGGAAAGGCCTTTGTCGCACGCGCACAGCCGGGAGCGGGAGCTTCCCCCCCCACTGATTCCTCTTAATTCCGCTCTTTCCTTTGTCCATAGCCCTTGGCGTAGTCATTGCTTTCCTTGGGCTTTTGTCCTGCACACAGCTGGGAGTGGGAGCTTTCCCGTGCGCGCACACGGATTGCTCTTCAATTCCCAGCTCTTTTCTTTGTCCATAGCCCTTGGCGTAGTCATTGCTTTCCTTGGGCTTTTGTCCTCGTGCTGAGATTTCATTAGCACTTCCTCTTTCTGCGCTAGGGCTGATTTGATTGCTTTCACTGCGCTTTTGTCAAAGGAAAGAGCGGAATTAAGAGGAATCAGTGGGGGGGGGAAGCTCCCGCTCCCGGCTGTGCACGCGTGACAAAAGCCTCCCCCCCCCCGCGTGCTCAGATTTCATTAGCACTTCCTCTTTCTGTGCTAGGGCTCGAGCGGTGAAATTGACTAAAGCACGCCTGGGGAATTTCCTAGCCGTGCAAGCCGGCTGACACATTGAACCTTATGGGGAAATTTGCCTCGTGGAGCAAGCTTCCTTGCTACCGCGATCTCACCCACAGGAAGCCGCGACCACGTGGCAGCAGGGCAAATGGCCGTGGATCAGGTTCGTATCGCGAGGCGGAGGTTGCACGGTGAGGCAAATTTTGATGGCCGGAGCTCGTCGTATCGCGAAATTTTCATAAGGAGGGGCGTTCGTAACTCGAGGTTCCACTGTATTTTAAATGTAAACAAGCAATATACTGTTCTAACTGGGGTCTTGCTAGACAAGATTTGTTCGAGAAGAAGAAAGATGAGGGAGGGTTAGACAAGACAATTGTAACAGGTTTCTGAAAACATATTGCTCAAACAGTAATACATTTTGTTAGTTCATCTTGACCATGACATTTCATAGGCGCAGTCAAGACATCTTATCTGCACAAAACAATTTTATATAGTAGCTTTATGTGTTCTCTGAATCCATAGGAGCTGCATGTCACAGCTTCTGTGACTGATTTAATAAGCAACAGCATATGGTTCTTGTACTGGCCAGTAGCCAGAAATAATGGCACTGAGACATGAATTGTCAAGGATGGCTTGTGTAACATCTGCCTATATCTTCTGCTGTATTGAAATGTCCTGCATTACAATTGTGTGGATTGTGATGCATTGCATCCGAAGATGACAAAGAAGTGTTATTTCATACATCTGAAGAGTCAGTCAAAGAAGGAAAAAAGTTTCTTGATCAATCCCTCTGTCCATCTTGGAACTTTTTTTTTTTCATTGAAGGATACCATTGAAAAATGAAGTTTGTACAGTGTAATAAAGAGCCATACTGTACCAAAGGGTAACTTTTTCAATCAAAGCTTGCTTCAATTCTGTATTAATGAAAATCTTCATTTATTCTAGTATGAGCTAACACAAAGCTATCACATTTATCTTGTGGTAAGTTAACTGTCCATAATACTGAGTGAGGGAAATATTCTCCCAAGTTTATAGTCTCATGGCCATAGTTGTATATCCATTCAAACTCTTTCTCTCCAGATTAAAATTCCAGATTTTATTGTAAATGTTGATTTATTTTGAAAGATTGTAATTATTATCTTGCCAGTTTAGATCATATAATCTGGCAATATCTGAAATGCACTGAAACTGATTCTTGTTTTTTTTCTTGAGCTGAATAAAGGAAAAAAGCTTAAACATTTATCATGTTGTAATTTAAAAAAAAAATAGCCATTGAAATGGTGATGCTTTGCATGCAAACACTTTTAATTGTTAATTTAATGATTTAAAAGAATGAAATGTAATTCCCTAATGTTGGTTTATAAGCAGAAAATAAGCTAAAACTTAATTCTTTTGATAAAATGTACAGGTCAAGTTACAATAGGTTCATTTGATGTAGCCATTATGATTTATAAGCCATGCTTTATGTCATTATGATGCATGAACCCAGACACTATGGCTTATTCAACAATCATGGCTTAATACAATGTATGAACTCGGCCATTGTGATAACACTTGTTTGGTTCCAGTTACCAAATAGTCCTACGGCCACAACAGAAAACATCTGGTGGAGGAGAGGGGAAATGAGAGGCTTTTTTCCCCCCCAAGTTAGTCAATTTAGGAGAAGAATTGTCAGAGATATCAGCTTTGGTACGGGTTGTTGGACTGGATATATGCTTATGAAAATAAAGAAAAAAAATCAAATATTAAAAATCTACACTAAAATGTAAGAAAGCACTCGGAAGATATAAGGGAAGAATTAGCCCTATCTCTGCAGAAACTGTGACAAGTTAAAAATTAATTTATCCTCCTGTCTGCAGTATCATGATTTACAATAAATCCTGGTCAGTTCCAAAGCAAGCCAAATTCAAAATATGGATTATATTCAAAATGTTTTATAAGCCACAATACAATAGTCCACTGGGGTTCTGTGAAAACAAATCAAATGCTGAGAAGTCATCTTCTTGACTGCACACTGCACTAAACTAATTCTCAGTATTATATGTGAACTGAGCCAATGAGTTATTAGAGCATTTTCATATAGGGCTGTGCAGTGGTTCAGAGCATGTGAGATTGCAAATGTAGCATCTGTCTGCAAAGCAGCTGTATCTTGTCCAAGAACTGCATGGCTACCCTCTGCAGCTGCCATGGAATCCTGGGAAAAGACACAGCTGCTTTAAAGAGTTCCAGACAGGTGCTATATTCATGCTTCCACATGCTCCAAAACATTTTTTTCAAATCAAATCCGAAGCAATGCACAGCTCTATTTTATGTATTTTTCCTTGACTAGAAAGCAGTAGAATATTATAAAATCAGCCAGTTTGGTCTAGTGGTTAAGGCACCAAGCTAGAAACCAGGAAACTGTGAATTCTAGTCCGGCCTTAGGCATGAAAGCCGTCTGGGTAACTTTGGGCAAGTCACTCTCTCTCAGCCCAACTCACTTCACAAGGTTGTTGTGGGGAAAAAAGGAGGAGGAAGGAGTATTAGGTATGTTTACCGCCTTAAATTATTTATAAAAATAATAAAAGCAGGATAAAAAAAATCTAAAAAAAGATCAGGCAAAATATTTTAGGGCAAGGAAATATTTTTTGTATTTGTCTATTGTGATCTATAGCAATCTTGCCAATTTGTTTTCCTAAACTTTGCAATAGTCTCTCTGCTCGCAATAGAGAAATTACAATACAAACTACTGAACTTATGATCCAAAAGAATTGAACTAATAAACTTCTCTGCTTAACTGATGGCTGGAAATCTATACCAATCAAGGGCAATCAAGTGGGTAGTAATTTACAAGTTCTGCAGAGGAGTTCTGAGAAAATAAAACTTGAAGAAATGTCCCATGGCATATTTTTACAACTTGCTCTTAAATTGCTTTAAAGATTGATAGAATAGAATTAGATAAAGGCAGGATGTCACTTAGCTGTTGTGCAAACAAAGACTTGATCGCTAGCAGCTAAAGCAGTAAAATACAAGTGGGTTCAGTTGTTTATGCTTATGAACAACGTGTGTACAGTATTAAAGATGCAAAACAGATTTCCAAAAAGCAGAGGCAAATATGCCAAAGTTCAACTGCTCCAGCACACCCGCTAATTATTAAGCAAACATTTTTCTCCAAATTTAGCCGTAAGTCTTTCCTATAGTTAGCAATATAGTATAAACATGTCCATTCTCTCACTCCTTCTCCATTCCCTGCCTTACAACACATGCCTTTCTTCTGCCATTTCAAGTCTTCTCCTTTAAAAGGATAGAAATATCAATTTAACTCACCACTTTTCCCATTTTCATGCAGTGGATAAGTGATATTGTTCAAATATTAAACTTCAAAACCTTATCCCTCAAATGGTGCTAAAAATATAATTTGTTAAAGATTCAAAAATGGTACTTGTGCCACATTTCCTAACAAACTCAGTTCTCCTTCAATGCCAAATTGTTCTCAGTGAGAAAAGTTAATTTGAAGCTAACTAAAATAAACTATAAGAAAATATGAAGTTAGTTTGAGGGAGAAGGAATGTTGAGTTGCTGTCTTTTTTATTGCATTCATATCTGTTATTTAGATCATAAGTCATCAAAGTAAATGTTATTCTAAAACGATTAAACAAAATTACACAAAAATCAACTGAGAAATAAACTTTACATATCCAACCCAGCTGATGTACATTAATATTACTCACAGTTTTAAAACAAAGTCCATGGAAGTCACATATGAAAGCTATTTTCATCCTTGAATACTGTCCTTAAAAGAATTGTTTCTAAAGGCCATTCCTCTCTGCTGTTTTCTAATTTATCTTAATGCATATGAGATATATACAATGCAAAACATGAGAACCATCTAATCTCTAGCTTCACAAAATCCAACCCGTTCCAATATACTAACAGAAATGATGGCTTCTTCTCTAGGTTCATGGTAACACAGCTATTAGGGCATGGCCAGTGACATACAGCTAGTCCTCATTTAGCAACCACAATTGGGACTGGCAACTTGATTATTAAGTGAAGTGGTTGCTAAGTGAAACCGCAACTGTGTTTATGATCTTACTTCAGCTTTCCTTTGCTTTACAGATCTGTGAAGGCTGTAAATAAGAGGATTGGTCACAAAGTTACTTTTTCATCACCACTGTAACTGTGAACAGTCACGAAACAAGGCAGTCACTAAACGAGGACTACCTGTATATTGAGTAAGTTGCAAGAGGGTATACAGATTAGACCTTTCTGATGATGCTACCTGTTGAAAACTAAAAGAATTGCTAAAGATTACAGGTAGCCCCCAGTTTAAGAATGAGTTCCATTCCCAAGGTCTGTCCTTAAGTTGAATTTGTATGTAAGCTGGAACTTAGGTAGTATAGGTAGTATTGGTATAGGTAGTATTGTCTAATTAACTCGAACTATTGTGTATTTAACTTGAATTGTGCTACAATAGGCTCCATTCTTAACTGTGGGTCATCTGTAAACTGGGTGTTCTTAACCCAGGGACTACCTGTATTCTCTTCCTAGGCACTTATCTACTACTAATCCTCTTTCTGGAATACCTAAATTCCTATTCAACTTTGTATATAATTTTTTATTAAGGATTTTGATTACAATAGTAAACCTGATACAAACTAAACTTAAAGAAAAAAGAATAATAAGAAAGAATAAAAAGTGCAAGAAAAAAAAGAGAAAAAGAATATGATAAAGAAAAAGAAAAGAAATATATAAAGAAGTGACTTTCAACCTTCATTCCAACAAGTATAGACAAATTTAGTAATTCTTCACCCCCTATAAGGATACAAACAGATATCTCTTTATCTCATATCCCTTCCCTTATCTATAAGCAAATCCATAAAACGTCAACTTTTCAATCCTGGTGTCAGTAAAAAGTCTATAAAGGGTTGCCAGAACTTTGCAAATAAATGTTTTATTTTAACCTTGATCAAATAAACCTACTTTATATTCTTTCATTTTATTTCTAATAGTCTTAATCTTCAGTTCATTCAAATATTGTTAAAGGATTTGATTTATTTTCAATTCTTCTTTATCCCATTGCAGAGATTTCTTCAAGGGTTTAACATGACTCTTTTGTAGATCTAATAAGAAAACATTTTCCAGGTCATTATTTTGGTTTATCATTTGTTTTAAACCTTTAGCCAGTTTCTTTTTATATCCAATAAAGTGCCTTTTCCAAATCATTCTCTTGGCCTGTCATTTGTAGTTGCACTTTTGGTACTTTTTCTCTCATCAGACAAAATTTGCTCCACATCTGTCATTTCCTCACCAACATCTTTTGGACATAATCTATCCATAGAACCAGACATCATTACTGACACTGTTGATATTGCAGCTACTAATTTCTGGCTCCATTCTTCAAAGATCTCCTTTAATATTGCCAATGTTGTGATCGTTTGTGTCATTTTGTAAGTCCCAGTTACCTGACACCAAAAGCTGACTTGTATTTATTTTTCCTTAGAATCTTTAGGCCCCTCCAGTTTCTAAAATCATGAAGTAGTTTATCTTTGTTATGAGCCAAGATAGCCAAAATAACTCTGGTTCCCATGAGAAGCTATTTTTTATAGTTAATTCCAAAATCTTATTGTAAAACTCAATATTCCAAATTTAACTGGACCCTTAACCCATTTGTACCTTTTTAGAACAAAATCTTATTTAGCTTTTTGCGGTTTATTTCAAATTCTTTAACTTCTTTAAGCTTGTAATTACTTCTTTTGTTCAGAGTTGAAGCTAAACTCACCTGGAGGCTTTTCAAACTTGTCATTCTGAAAGTCTCTAATAGCTTTAAGATGGTTAATTGGCAATTTCTGAAAGTGATTAGAAAGTGAGGCTTGCAAACTTAGTGTCCTTTAAAAGGCCCCACTGCAGTTGTGAGCAAGATGGCTAATCCCTTTGTCTCCTGGCGCTCAAACCTGTGGAAGACCGCTGTCCTGCAGGCTCCTCATGAGGAACAGCTGTCTGGAGTACATGTGGGGGATCTCCCATCCTCTCCTTATCTGGAGAGGTTCCAAAGAAATGGTCTAGTTACCAGTTCTTTGGTCTTTGCTGCAGTCATTGGTCACTTTTACAGAGGCATCTTCAGTTCTCCATGCCTCCCCCAGAAGCCCATTCTATTCAACTTTCATTGAAAAATAAATAATGTCTCTTATCCCCTATATACTTTTCCTTGTGTTTTGGTTTTTTTTTTCAAAATCCATTTAATTGTGTTTAATTGGTTTGCCACTGCCTTCTTCCTAGGGCTGAGAGAAAGTGACTGGCCCAAGGTCACGCAGCTGGCTTTGTGCCTAGGTGGGACTAGAACTGACAGGCTCCCAGTTTCTAGCCTGACGCCTTAACCACTACACCAAACTGGCTCTCAAAGGTATGAAATGAATTTCATAAGAATTTTATAAGAATTGAGAGAAAAGAATTTCTCTCAATTCTTCCTCATGGTAGAATTTATTAATTATTCATGATGTGGCTAAAGTAGGTGCAACTGTTAAAGAACATTCTTGCTACATGCTGTGTGTTGTCTGCTGTCAACTTCTGAGAGTTCCTCCATGGGCTATTTCTTTAGACTTGAACTCTAAGGAATCTGGCATATTACCTGTTCTAATGCTCAGCCGAGGTAAGCAACCTGATGCTCAGATATTTTGGAGCCAAACTCCCACAATCCCTTGTCACTGGCATTCCTACATTTGGTTGATGAAAGCTGAAAATCCAAAACATCTGTCAGACACCTGGGCTAGCCAAACCCAAATTATTTACTCTTGTCAATATTAGAAAAAAAAAGACAGTGCTGCCATTTTAGTATTATATGTATTTGATTAATTGTAAAAAAAAAAATGTGTTCTTAAAAAGGCACAAGTGATATATATTTCTATTGCTAAGTGCCAATTGTGCTCTAGCTTTCACAAAACAATCCTGGCATTTCCTTAAGTAGAGTGTTTTCTTTTTATCTGTAATGCTCTGCAAAAAACTCAACAGTAATGAAATGAAGTGATTTGAGCTCCATGAACAATCTGAACAAGTTATAGTAAAGTCACTTTCTAAATCTTTGAATTCTTATTAACACCTCTCCATTTAAAAGAGTTACAACTTCTGCTTAGATTTTCAAGAAACCTTTTCCTTTGCACATAATTTTGTAAAGTATGCTCTGATATGGCAAAATGGAACAAAAAAGATCTAGTTGCTACAACCAATTATCTGTATTTCTTTGTCTCTTCCTGCTCTCTGCTCTCACATTCTCAGGGCTGCAATGATGTACTATTAAATTCCTCACATGTCAAACTGAAGCCTAATATAGGTTATGCCAAGTACAAGAAGAAAGTGCTTGTGACAAAGGGCATTCACTTAGTTTTTACGCCTCCCCAGATTGTCAGATGTTCATGATCCATCCCTGACAATTTAGCAAAACATGTCTTAAACTGGTTAATAAGATTCACCTGGAAAGCAATATGTAAATATATGAAGTAAATGAATAAATGGAGAATATTACCTTTCTTTCAAAGAAATCAAAATATAACCTTCACGCCAACAAATAATGCGTTTGGGAGTTGATGTGCAAAAATTAGATTGCAAATTGTAAACAAAGATGACGAGAAAAGGCAACAAAGAGAAATCATAAAATTTAGTTTTAATGCCTATGGTTGTTTTCAGAAAGTCTAATTAATATTTTCTTATGTGTATTGCCCTGATTTAAGAAAATATAATATTCTAAAGCCAACACTGTGTCTGATTTAGTTTTGTTTTGATTAAAATGTAAAAGGATTCCCTTATATGCATCTTTTACAGCCTTAATCAGCTTATTCCATTTAATGACTAGCCAAGGGCTAGGAATTATTCTCTCAATACTTTTTTAAAAATAAATTTAATCTATATGTGGGCAGCAACATGAGTTTTCTCTAGCCTTGTAATAAATATTTAAAATGTTTGAAATATTTGAAGTTCTATGGAAGCCTTATTACTTCCTTTGTAATCTTTTGCTGATTTTGTATGACCATTGTAACAGCAGCAATTCTCCCCAGTAATCCCATCAGATGGGAACAGTAATAGACCACCACTGTAGTTCAAATGGTTACATAAAACCCTTTCTGTGGAATAAGATATACTGAACAAATCCTAATGAATACCCAAACTGTTCATGAAGAACTAAACTATCTGAAACTTTTTATGGTTTCAAAAGAAGTGCATTTATTACAAATCAACATGCCCACTTATCTCAACTCTGCAGCGGTACCCCTACAATTAGTTCAAGTGAAGCAATTACCTCAGGTGAAAACTATCTGGCTGTTCCTCTGGTAGCCTCTGTGTAGCTTTTCCTTGGAGGATAGAGCTGTGTATAGCGTACATGTCCTGCCCTCTAAATGAGGCTACCATCTCAAGCAATGGATACTACACCATCACCAACATTGAGCAACAGTCAATGGCCAGTCCAGAAAAGTTCTGTACACGGAATACGGAGGTGATGCATCCTCTCTTTCTCCTTGGGCCACTAAACATTTGATTCTTGACCTACAGCTCTCTTACTTACTGCCTCTCCTTCCTTTTTTCTTTTCAGTTTTGTCTTGATGTATACATTTATTCACAAGAATAACTTCATCTCATTTCTTATTAGAACCTAAAGCTTACACTTCTCTTTCAGCAATACATATTTTCCAGGCATTTTTCTCAAGACAGTTATTGCAGATTCATGCCCTTTTCTCTATAAAAAAGGAGGTTTAAGGGAAATATTACTATTATTTGCAAACATATAAGGTATATTTTAAGTGTTCCCTGTCAGAGCAGCCAGTTAGATATATATGTAATAATCCAACTATAGCTATATTGAAAATGTAGGCATAACTAGTTGTGCCAGAATTTATTCTGTACTTTTATGTGTGTCTTAAAAAAGTTTTTATACACGCTGATACTCTCTGCACCTGCTATATGCATAGCTGATAACTCAGATTTATAATCATTTGCATATATTCTATCTTCAATATCACTGTTTGTTGAGATTCCTTGAAAAGGGAAAGTGATCAGGCACTGCAATAGTGCAATGAATCAGCACTTTCTCTGTTTTCAGTTTACTGACTCACCACCTGTACTTCCAGCCTCCTTGATTTAATAAACAACATGTCCAACTTCTATAAAATGTGCATCCCAATTAATACTTGGCTATTTCAAAGGAAGCAAGAGCAGCACGTTCAAACACTATTCTCCAGTGACGAAGACAATCTGATCCTCCTTTCAGTACATAATTACTTTGAAGTACGCAAGGGACGCAGTTTTATATTGAGGATTACCCTGGATTCTTTTATCCATCCTTACATGTATGTACAATGTATGGTGGCATATAAATATTGCTGGTGAATGTTCTTATCTCCCAAATTTTGAGAATGTTGCATGGTTGCTGACTTTCATGCTGCCATAAACAGCATTTATCTGGGCTTGGGTCAGCAAAACATGAATAGGCAGGGATGAACTACCCCAACAAAAGAGTTTTTTGGGCATGCGTGGGTATCTCCAGACGACCTTGGATGAGTGCCCTCTGAGTGGTCATGGCAACTGCGTAACTTTGAAGAGAAGATCTAGAGAGGCATTTTTAAAAACATGCACGTTTTCCTAAGATGGGTGAAAGCATACACATGTCTAGTGATCACCATTGCCAGGTTAAGCTAATTAGTCTATAGGTATATATTAGGCAAATTTAATCTATATTAAACTAATCATATGCTGCTGAACTATACAGTAAATTACCTTGGACTTTTTAAGACTTACCTTCTCTGCAAGCAGCTCTCTAATTTTGCTTGCTTGGAGGCGAAACTTCATCAGCTGAGATTCCATAACTATGCATCTTTCTTTCCAGTTTATTATACTTTCTGGCTCTAGGAAGTCTGCCATATTTATGCTTTGAAAAAAGAAACAGAAATATTCAATATAGTTTTGACTGTTAACATACATACATTTACATGTATTGTACAAGATCAAAATCATTTACAATTGTCCAATAAGTATGTTTTTTATTACTTCAATACTTAGCATTAGACTATGTCTTTATGCATAATACAAATCTATGATGGCTGTTAGATTTGCAAAATTGTAAATTCGTGATAACAGATAAAGAAAATTCCAATTCTGATTGTAAAATATCAGGTTACCATGAACTCACTTATATTGCAATAATCCATGGGTAAAAATTAATTATACATCATATTGTTTAAATGCAAATCATCTTCCCCATTTTTGAATTTAAAAAATCTGTTATAGGAACAACTCATAGAACCTCAGGGACTCACAAGGACTCTGAAATAACAAAGATGAAGAAATAAGGTAGCAATCATACACACTGAATTCCAGTAAAATAAATGGGTTTTATTTAAGTAGATATGTATAAGATTATGGCGTAAAATAGAAAGCATTATGTTTCTGGTTCAATGACTATTTTTTTTTAAGAAATACATTCTACTTTATCTGGCAGATCACACAACATTAAAATACATTTTATACAATTTAAAACAAAGCATATAAGCAATGCAAATATTAAAATATATTAAAACAAATAAATTATTGACCACAAATAATACAGCAATAACTTTCTGAAATGTCATATGCCATGATGATTAAAAATAAAATCCAAACTAATTTTGCTCATACAACTTAAAGATGATCCATTACCCTCTTCTCAATTTCTGTTGTAAATATTACTTATCTTTATTATTTTTAAAATGTAATAAACATGTGAAAATGTCAAGCTTAATAACAAAATTGCCAGTGGTCTTTGACTTCTGTTCTATTATATCACTCATATAACACTCTGACTTCCATTATTGTAAAGGGGTTTTTTGAGTTATAATTCCAGAAAATTATTTGCTTTGCATTTTTCAGAAAGCAAAGGACTATGGAAATATTTACTGGCACAATACATGCTGTTTATATTTGTGGAATGAATGGTCTTATTTATGAGTCAAAGACTTCCTGTCTCTTGTTTGATTCCTCAAGGGAAAAATAAATGAGTTCATCACTTTGGCTTGCATGTATTCTGATTCAGCGTAATGAATCTACACACATTTTCCCTCCTGTGCCTTTTTGTTTTTTGTTTTCATTTTAAAGTATAAAATAACAGCACAATCCCATGCAATTTTATTTAGAATAAACTTGTATCTTTGTTTAGAATGCAGGATTGTATGCTTAGATTTATTAATATTAATACCTTACACAATAATTAGAATATTAAATTTGACAAATTTGATAAGATTACAGTCATTCTTTTTTATATACTACATGTAAAGAAAGTTTCTTTTCACTTGAATGGATAGCATTTTAAGTGCTTTTATTTAAAGATTAATTCCCATATTTTAACACCATGATATAGTGATCTAACATTTTACTGTGGGATCCATTAACTAATATAAGGCACTTGTGAAATTATCAACTCAAAATATGAACAAAATCATCAGTGACTTTTCAGTTTATACTGTATACTGAAGAGAGTAAAAACTTGTTCCTTTTTAAATTGCAGGGAAACACCCATAAAGTTCAGTGAGGTTAGGGTTTTGCCCAAAATACTTTCCCAACACATAAAGTAAACAAGTGTAAAAAGGAAGAACTTTGTTTCTTTTCTTTATAGTCACTTATTTCCCTCTTTTAGTAACAGCCAGATCTACTTAAAATTACAGTATAAATTTTGATATAAAAAGAAATCACTTCTTTAAAATGATGTGTTAGCTGCAGGTTTATTACTTGTAAAAACTGAAAAGAAGGATTTCAATTTTCAGCTAATGGCCACTTCAGAAGGTAAGTGCTTAGAGATATAATGTGATGCAGAACCTGTTTTCCTTAAGATCCAGCTGAAGTACAATCCTAAGGCAATCCTAGGCAGAGTGACCATGGAGAGAAATGTTGAACATTTCTAACAGCCTAACAGCCATCTCCAGAGAGCGCCTGTAGGTCTGAATAACCTACTAGAACTAGGGAAATCCAGATCTAAAGTAAGGTTCTCATTATATGGTAAGCCAAAACCATGCAAAAAAACCCCAAACCCAAACATCCTACACATTATGGCTTAGCACCCTATGTAAACTCAGCCATTATCTCCCACATTAACCTACTTTATAGGGTTATTATGGGGATAATATAGAGGTAAAGGAAAGAGCCATATAAACTACTTTGAACTCCTGGAAGAAAGGCAAGATATAATTATAATAAATCGGTAAAGACAGTATATCCACAGAGACATTTCAGGTGTAAAGAGTATGGGCTATTATATTTCCTATACTATAGCTAACTTTTACGTATCGTACTACGTTGCAATATGTTGAATAAAGTAAAATTGCCTGGGTTCATACATTGCATTAATTAATGCCATAAACTATGCTTTGTCACCAAGAATGGATGGGTTCATACATCATACATCGACCAAATGACGTTATGTTTTAGTACTATACTGTATATTAACCCAACCATTATCTCATGAGCAGGCTGGCAAATAAGTGGCCAGTTACTGATTGGTGGTGGCTACCTAATTCCACAGCAGATGGGCTGATTTGGGTAAGTATGTATTATTATTTATTTGTATTTGGGCACATTTAGACAACACCACAGCCAACTTTAGAGAATTAGGCATTCGGTATTAGGACTGCCAGTGTTCCCCCCTTTCTCAGGATATATAATCCATTACTACCTTTATTGCGATACTTTTATCCATCAAGATGCTGGCAAGATGTGTTATTTTATACATTTTTATTGACACTCTCTCACCTCACTATACTCATTAGAGAGGTCTATCTCAGAGAATGATCCTTCTGGAACATGCTGTTCATTTCCCATAGTGATATTCTTTAAAAATGTTTTACAGTTCAAGGCTTTTCCACTTATCACAAGGGAAAAGATTACTGACCATATTTCCAGCTCAAAAACAGTTTAGAATTCTGGGAGCCTGGCCAGAATGAAGAGCAAAAGAATTTCAGAGTGGGTTTTCAGGATATGGAGCAAGGGTGGGTAGGCCTCAAGTACACGGGGATCTTTTTAAAAAAAAGAAAAGAAAAATTACTCCCAGGTTATTCACAGCTAGGTATAAAAGTCATACCTTGAGAACTATGGATTCTTAGCCCAGGGATTTATTTTGTATACCAGTTCTGAATGGACCTCATCAGTAAGTTCCGTAAGTTCCACTTTGGCTATTCTATGCTTGTTTTATTTCTGTGGCACAATGTATGGCAAGGAGGAAGAATGTAAGCTTGTTGATACTATTGTTAAACAGTCTGATGTCAGAAAACCTTCCTGATCTACTTGAATTCAATTCATTCAATTCAGTTGTTGTTGTTATTGTTATTATTATTATTAATCTTCTGTCCATTCCTGGTAAGTAGATGTTGCCATGTATGCCACATTTCCCTTGGTTCTCCTCCTGTTTGTAGAATAGTGACAGATTTGGGGGGGGGGACCTTGCAATTCAAAAGTATAAAACTCCTGAATAGTACTTTTTTTTGACACTGAGTCTAAACCAGATCTCAGTCTCAGCAAAATTCAGTTCTGGCATGATGCTGCAGAATGATAGCACCAAACATACACAGAGTGCCTTTTCCTCAACATAGCTAGTCCTCATGCTTTCTGTTACTGTAATATGAAAGCAACATTTCATGGCACTTGGATCTGAACCCAACACCTCATGGCATCTAATTTAACATCTGATTTCCCTTTAATTCAGTTATGGATACCTTGCAGAATTTACAATCATATCAAATGTATGTAACTTGACACACAAGCAAGCCATACCTGTAACATGTTAAAAAAAGAAATGCCCTTTCTCCCAAACCTCAGATGTCTGTTACCAAGTTTCAGTAAAAAGGAACGTAGATAGAAAGAGCACTCATAGAGCTGATATTATCCCTTCAGATACTCTACGGTGGAAGAGCTGGTGTAGAAGTTACTTTGTGCGCGACTCAAAGCATGATACGACTAGCAATATTAGCAACTTTGGACACCTCTGGCATTACAATTGCTTCCCATCCTTCAGCAACATACAAGAGGATCCTGTTTGACCTAGTCTTGCCATTTTAAAATCCCCCCCCTTTTTTTTTTGCTGAGCCAAGAAAGGAGAAAGAAGGAAAGACGGAAAGGGAAAAGAAGAGGCAGGTCTGGGGGAAAGGCGGCTCCTGCTCTCCCTGCTCTCAGCAGGCTCTCCGCTCCTCGTCCCGCCGCCTCAGCTCGCTCGGTGTCTCTCCCCGAGGAGAAAAAACGGGGGACTTTACCCGCCCCCCCAAGTTAAGGCACACCTGCGGACGTCGTCATGAGGTTTCCGGCTCTTCAGTGACTCCCACTGACGGGCCCGCGCCCCTCTCCCCGAGATCTCAGCGCCTCTCCCCGGGCAGCCCGCTCAGCGCTAAGGGCTTCGGCAGCACCATCTCCTCGGTCGGCAGGAGAGGCGGTGAGGGGCCCGGGCTGAGCGGCAGTTCCCCTGGCCATTCAACAGCCGCTTAGGCGGGACTTGCAGTCCACTCCGGCCTCTCCGCTGCGGGCTCAGTGGGGTGGGGGCATCCATCGCCCGGGGAAGCGAGGAGAGTGAAATCAAGTTGTGGAGCAGGAGTAGCGCAGGGCCTCCCTCTATGCTGAAACCATAGAGGCTGAATTGGATGCCCCTCGCTGGAAAGCACGCTACTGTACTTCGCAGCCCGGGCCTATGCAAGATCAGCCCGCTTAAGCCCATTGCTATCGACATACGTAGATGTAGATGTGTCAAATTAAGGCTAAGGTCCTTCCATCCATCCTTGGTCTTTATTTCCGAAACAGCAGAAGGGTTCAAGTCTCCAGAAATCTCAGCTCAGGCATGGGAACTAGAGGAGTTGCTAATCGTGGGTTGTTTAGCAAGCTGCCAGGGTGGTATACAATTAAACAAGATAACATGCACACAGAACAATAAAGAACAAATAACATTGATCAATAAAAGACACTCCAACTGTGAAACAACTAATTATAGAACCATCAAAACCAGCTATTAACACCTGATGGAATACTTGAAAAAATGAAAGGTCTCATTTGCCAGAAACATACCAGCATTCTAAACTGGGATGCTGTAAAAGACCTCCAATAGAAGAGAATATATGTAGCTCAGGGTTGAACTGTGGAGTCCTTGGGGTTCTCTGAGCTTGGCTGTTTGCTTGCAGACGTTTCTTTACCCAACTAGGCAACATCATCAGTGCTAGCAAGTGTGGGGTTTGCTCCCTGTTCATATACAGTAGCTTTGCAAACGCACATTCACTTGCACTGATGTTGCCTAGTTGGGTAAAGAAACGTCTAAGCAAACAACCAAGCTCAGACAGCACCAAGGACTGCACAGTAAAACACTTGCTTAACTGCAAGGGAAGGCCTCAGAGTAAGATGGCATGGTTGGGCAGATTGGGAGGGTCAGAAAGGGAGCTCTGCCGAGATTCAGAGGGTGGTCTTACTACATGGAAATACTACTGCTCAGGTAAGGCCCATCCTATGCAGAAGAGTATCCCTATGATCCTGTGCTGCTTATGCGGGACTGCACAGACTCCCATCTTGTCCCCTTGACTCTTGGGATTCTCCCCCCCACCCCAGGGAAGCCAAGGTACCAGGCCCACTCCTTCCAAGTTTTTCTGAGGAGCAGCAAAGTAGTCAATCCTCACCCATTTCCTCTTTTGCACCCTTTAACTAGCTTTCTGGGGAGAGCACAATCTAGTTCAATAGAGCAATGAAGTACAACGGGGACATTAATTTGGGGATATGAAATATGTGCCACGAATTTTAGAGCTGAGCATGATATTAGTGTGGAAGTGCTTATTCTGAAAAGTCCTACGCAGGGGTGTCTGCAAAAAGCTGAGCTTTCAGCAAAATGATATGTACATCATGCCATCAGATGCATGTTTTTCCTTTGAACTTGAGGCACAATACACTGGGGGAGAATTATTTGTTGTTTCACTACTTTCGGTAAAATGTCACAAATTGTCCCTCTAGGAGTCAAATGAAAAATCCTGATAATTCCCTCACATACTTGCCCTCTTTTCAAATGTTGCATTTTCCCTACTGGTTCTAATACTGGCTATTATTACATTGCCTTATTTAATCATGGTTTGCTGAATAAGCCACCCCTAGTTAGGTTTACATATTGCACTAAACCACAAATCACAGTGTTCTGAATGGAGTTCCCTTGGCAGCTGGCAGGACTCAGACATTCCCATATACATCGTCTCAGGCAGACTTCCCCAATTCACATCTTTATGAGAGATGTTTACTTAGTATGTAGCAAAAGGCTTTACACTGTCTTTTTCTTTTTTTTAAATAAAATTGTATCACTTGGAAGACTGGTCTGATTCTCCACAAAGGAAGGGGACAGGATGGGCTGATTCTGACAGTTACACACTGTGACATCATAAGGCCAAGAGGTGTCACTATAGAATTTATTTCATTTGTTCTCATTTTTTTCCTTTTAACTTGCGAGAAAGTTACATAGCTTGATCTGTTAACCAAAGTTAGCATGTTGTGTGAACACAGTCTATAATAAATAAAAAGACAATTCTGTAAGTAAGTCCCTTGTGAAGGTTGTTATGGGATAGAAAGCATACAGTGTTTATACATAAGAGACTAAAGAATGTTTTGTACTGCCACCTTCTGTAATCCAATTGTAAAACCTATATAAAATGAACACATTATCTTCCACTTTAACTTCCACATTAAGAGCATTTATATGTACAATAAATAGTGTGAACCGCTCAAATGGGTTGTGCAAATGCCTGAAGATAACAGTTTTAAAACTGAATGTACATTTGTAGCTAATGTGATTAAATGCATACTATAGGCTTAGGGAATACAAAAGAGCTTTTAGGGCATTTTTTCACAAATAACATTTAATTATGTCTTTCCCTCACTATTTGTGTCACATTGGACTATTGTTAACGCAGCACAGAATGCAGAACAAAAACCTGAACACACATGATTCCCAATTATGCCTCTAAACTGATGCTGCAAACCAATTTAAGTAAACATTTATATATTTAAAATATTTTATCTTGCTTTTCAGCAGGTGTCCACACGTAGAGGGGTCAAAAAGTCAAGATGGCAGACATAACCATGTGATCAAAGCTCTACTCCCTATTTATTGAGTGTTATGTATTTTTACTTATCATGCAGTAAAGTAATATTGACTGATATCCTATCTGAACATAATATGTGTAAAGGGAGTATCTCTGCAATACCACAGCTGTTTATTTTTTTTTATTTAAAAAAACTACAGGACCATACACCAAAAGTCTGCCTTAAAGTGGAAAACTAAAAATTTTTAAAAATCACAAATGATAACATTTTTATTGTGTCATTTATTTATTTACAATGATTTTTGTATCACCCTATTCAAAGATTTTGAGTGGTATACAACAAAACATTAGCACAAAAGAGGCTTTCAACAAATGATGCCTCATAATTAAAACAACATTAAAAGGTAACTAAAGAACAAAAGCTAATGAAAAATGATGATCCAAGAATTGCAATTGGGTATCAAATGACTGTGTTTTTTTAAAAGTATTCAGAGCCTTCCTTAACATTAGAAGTGATATACAAGCCTATTACTGCTAATTTGCCACTAATTTAGACTAAGAATTTATTAATAAAATATTTATTTGTATAATGACAAGTTGAAACTTACTACACAAGTTAATAGAAGACAGTGGAACAATTGTTCTCAATTAGACTTCTCATAATGTGGTATTTTGGGTGCTTGATAAAAAGAAAGTGAATAAATGACAACTACAAAAAAAGCTCATGAGGAAATTATCAAGTTGATAGCATAATTACTTAATATAGTACTTTGGCGCCACACAGTGGAGAAATTCTGAAATAGGTAAAATTAATTACTGTATCAAAAATAATTTCTTGCCAACTTTTTACAGTGTTTTTCCTTTGTATGAAAAAGTAAATATCCCAATAGGTTTCAATACATATTAAAAATGAAACAAACAGCCTCAGAAACATGTAATAAAATGAATAACCTTACAAACTGCATCTATTTAGTTTTAAATGGTATTATAATGCTCTATTTTAAGTCAGAAATCAGAATCACATCATGCTATTTTAGGAGCTGAATTCTAAAACCATCTTGGAAGAGTTTATAAACATTTATTCAGCTGCCCATGGGTTATGATAAAACAAGAAATGAAACTTTTGAATGAGAGTATTTTAAAATATTTAAAATCATAATGCATACTTCATAATGCATACTTATTTTCATTATTACTGAGACATTTGAACAAAGGTAAATAATGAACACTTGATGTAAGTATTTGAACACTTGTGTGGCTTGGTTCTGTTGCATTTTAGCAACAGTCTTTACATCTTAATTAGGCATCACTCTGTTAACTATAGAAATAAGTTGGCTAGAAATTTGTACCTTACAGTAATGGATGACTAAAATGAAAAACAAAATTCATTAAATGGAAGTCCCAATATCTATTAAATACAAGAGAACAAAGGGGATTACTAGAATCTTATCCATCCTATCTTGGACAGAACACCACAATTAATTGAAAGCAAGTGTCTCTGGATTTAGTTACTTAGGTCCTACAGTATTAAGCGATAAACCATGGTTGATATCTAGTGTTTGGATTCACAAACTGAGCTAAGACAAAATATTTGCTCATTTGTGGCCTAGTATTTTGTGGAACCCGTCATTATACTATATAAAAAGTGGTGTATTATTCTCTAAGCTCCACTGATGGTACTTCATTCAGTAAAAAGTGAGTTGCACTGATGTGTGACACAGCCAGCAGAAGGGAGATCCAATCAAGTGAAACAGGATGGTGCTGTAACCGGCACCCCCGCTGAATTCAATGAAGCGTAAGGCCGACCATTAAGACTCACTCCGGTTTGTAGGATTTACCTCGGGTAAGCATCCACAAGACTGACCCACATTTGTCCAGGATCTGAGCTGAGGTTTGTAACAAACTTAACGCCTTTCCAGTAGTCGCAGGATTAATATTCTCAGTCGCAGGATTAATATTACAGGACCGCATCATAAATCCCACTGAGATTTATTGCGGGGTCCCGTACACAACCGCGGAAGATCCGCTCGCGCACCCCCCGGGAAAGCCCGCGAGCCCAACAAAGCAACCCCCCGCGGCGCGATGGCCGGCAAGCCCCACCCCTCCTTCGTATCCCTCCCACGAGAGCCGATCTCTCGCTCTCTTTCCTGATTGGCGGGGAAAGCCGGGCGAGCCTAAACAGAAAGGGCTGCGTGCTCGCGCGGCCTCCAGCTCAGCCCTTTCTCTCGCCTCGAGAAAAAGACGTGGCTGAGTGGGCCGGCCGTTCTCCGGCTGCGCGCGTGCTCCGCCCTTTCTCGGCAGCGAGGCGGCGTTAGCGACCGGCTGTGAGGAGAGGAAGAACCTGGCGAGGCCTCTCTGGAGGGTAAGTGTTGGGAGCTGTTGGTGTCTGTAGAAACACGCGGTGTGAGCAAAACACGTTCTTCCTTAATATCGGTGGTGCTCTCTGCAAGCGTTCGCATGACACACTGAGCCACAGACTAGCTCATCACGTTGTAGCATATCAGGTACTCCAGCTCTGTGGATTAATGAGTAGTGCAAACTATGCCTAGCTGAAGCCCGTCACTTAAATGTAACCTGTGCCTTTGACAGAGTCAAGCGTACGGGGTCCGGAGCTCTTTCATGGCTAGATCTTTAGCGACGGGATATCTTTGGTATATCCTGGATCCAATAAATGCGTTTCTTACACTCCCAACAAAAAGAAATGCGGAAGGATTCGGGGCCACGCGGTATAAATGAGTGCTGTCCTTTCAGGATAATGTAGCACACAAACCAAACCAAAGTATTTACCTTCAGAAGAAACGATTGACTTCATGTTTTACTTGGAGTCCACTAGAAAGTAAAATGCTAGATAAATCTTTTGCCTGATCCAGCAGACTGTTATGCTTGAAGTGACTGATCATATACTTTAAAATGCATTTTAGGGACAGACACTAGAAAAAAAAAAAGGTCAGCTTATATGTTTAGTAGAATCGTTTACTAAAGTTGTATTTTACATAAAGAGTTGTTTCTGAAGTTCCTTCACTATGTTGCAGACGAGCAGAACTGAAGAGAACTGACTTCAATAAGCTAAGGGAAAAGTAGGAACAGTTGCATGGATGGAAATCGTGAAGGGGAAAAACAGTCCAGGAGGGTTGGGAAATTCTGAACCTAAGGCCCAAACAGTACCAAAGAGAAAGAAAAATGGGGGGTAGCTGATGAGACCACTATGGTTGCATAAAGAGCTTTCTGATAAACTACTGTAAGAAACAAAAATGACAATTTTAAAAAAAATGGAAAAAGGGGCATATAACAAAAGGAAATAGCCCAAATCTATAAGAATGGGATCAGGAAGACTAAGGCTTAGAATGAGTTGATGCTTGTACTGAATGCCAAAAATAACAAAAAAGGATTTGGGGGTATGTGTGGAACAAGCGGAAAATCAAGGGAACGGTTTGCTGGTTGGAGAAAATGACAAGATGGTGACAGGCAACTGGGGAATGGCTGAACTGCTTAATTCCTAGTTTGCATTGGGCTTTTCACAAAAGGAAAAAGTCCAGCTTGTCAGAAGCTGTGCCATGGGGGGCAGAAGAGAAATGGTCAAAATAGGCAAGGAAATGGTGAGAAAACTCCTGGCTGCTTTGAATGAATTCAAATCGCCTGGGCTGGATGTATTACATCCCGAGGTGCTGAAACGATTGATGGATATGATCTAGAACCACTACTGTAATCTTTGAGAACTCCTGAAGTACAAGCAAAGTGCCAGAAGACTGAAGAAGAGCTAATTTTGTACCATTCTTCCAAAAAAAGAAAAAAACCCAGGAAACTACAGACTAATCAGCTTGACATCAATACCTGGGAAAATCCTAGAAAAGACAAACAGTGGGCCTACAAGCACTTACAAAGGAACAAGATGACATTAGGTATTTTGCTTTGCATGAATGAATCAGATGCATGGGTACAGAGTTCATCTATTGTATGAAATGACAATTATTTTGAGCTTTCTGATAAGTACATGTTTCCCTCCCACTTGTTTGCAAAAGAATTCAGAGGGGGAGGATTCCTTCTTGAATGCCCTGACCCCCACCTTGATATAGTGGGAGATCAAAATACCCATAATGGAAGAATGGTTGGCGAAGATGGTACAATTAGCAGAAGTGGCAAAATTGACTTGTCTGAATAGGGAAAGGACAATAATGTCATTTATGAGTGACTGGAAACTCCTTATGGACTTTTTGCTGAAGAAAGAAAAAAAATGAACTTGTGATTTATGGGTTTGACAGTTAGAAGGGGTAAACTATGGAAAGGAAATTATGTAATCTTAGGGTAAAATCTTAATGCATTTATAATGGCTGTTAAAAAATTCGAAAAACTTCTTTTTCTTATTTTCTTATCTATTCTCTATTTTTATTTTCTTTAATTCTTTTCTAAAATTTGTATTGTTTTTATCTTGTAAAAAATTTCTTTTAGGGTTACGAATAAGATTGAAAGGACAGGAGTGAAGCTAAGATTAATCCAGAATGAGTTGGAGGACAGGTTGGTGTTCTGCAGGTGTGAGGGAAGCCAAATTTTACCTAGGAGAAAGAACACTAAAATCAAACCCAGAAGAAGTCAGTGGCAAAATGTATTGTTGCAAAAAAAATCTTGTATGGACATGGCTGAAACATTTAGACAAGTTTGGATGTCAGATGATGGGACTCCCAGGTCACAAACAGCTCCTAGTTACTGGAGAGGAATGTTGGATTTTCACAAATAGATCTGAAGATGATGACAGAGATTTTCCTTATTCTTTTAAAAAGTATCCTAGAATGATGATATTCCACCAGTATTCCATGTTCTCACAAATATTTCATGCTGTACCCACAAATATTTCATGCTATATTTGTGTTCTTATTTAGAACCAAGCATTCTAATTCCACCATCTTGGTCAGAGACATTAGCATTGGTATAGAAACCAACGTACTCCATATCTGTCAGGCTCTTTGGTGTCTGCCTGAAACTGAGCGTATTTATTTTTCCAAGCACAATTCTCACAAAGACTTTTTAGAAAGTTTTATTATGAAGAAAGGGATGGGATTACAAGCATTTGCATCTACAACCGGTAACCAAAATATTTTAGGGTGGAGTCTCCTAATTTTCCTTTTACTGCCTTTCTGTGAACTGATAAACTGGCAGTCTCTTCGTTGATCAGAAAGGAACCTGGAGATGAGCATTTATAAAATAGTTTCCTGAATTGTTACCATTGGGGAACTGAACATCACAATTTCCTTTTTCAAATGTTAGCTTGAGATGTGTTCACATCCTTTTTGTCTCTTGACTTGTCATATCCTACTTCCGACATTGGCTATATTCCATATATCCCTGGAGAGAAGCTGACAGGTGCTGGTCAACATGGTGCCTTGCTCCATTTTGATTCAGGCAGAGTCTGTCTCTCTTGTGTAGCTCACATGAATTCAAGAACTTTTGATAAGTAACCTTGGGAAGCTATAACAAGCATTTGCTGTGTTTCAAGAGCAATAACCTCAACAGAAATAAAATTCAAACTTTTTGCACCTCTTTCTGTGTCCTACCTTACGCAGTAGGCTGCTTGATGGGAAACCAGTTTCCTTTTGTCCCTTGGTTTTACAATGGTCCGTCTTATGATTATATTGTTTTTCATTAATTATGTGAGAAATAACTCACATGTGTTTTGTGTATGCACTTTGGGGGTTTCTCAGATAGTACAGGTAATCCTTGTTTAACGACCACTCATTCAGCGACCTTTTGAAGTTACAGTGGTGCTGAATGAGTGGTACTTACGACTGGTCCTCAGAGTTCCAGCTGTCCCAGCACCCCTGCAGTCACGTGATTGCAATCTGGGTGCTTGGCAACTGGCTTGCACTTATGATGGTTGCAGCTCCTGTGGTCATGTGATCGCCATTTGCAACCTTCCCTGCTGGCTTCCCACAAGCAAAGTCAATGGGGAGGCTGGCAGGGAAGGTCGCAAGTCACTCCAGTAAGTTGCTTGCACTCTTCCCTGCCCAGTGGCAGCCACCCCCGCCCGGCCATGCCTTGTGGGCTACCTGCTCACCCTCCCCTGGCCAGCAGCAGCCACTTACCTGCTCACTGGCTTGCTTGCAAGCCGCCTGGGACTCACTTAATGGCCTGCAATCTTTGCTTAATGACAGCAATGGGGAGTAAAAGGATTGCCATTGCTAAGCGATACAGTCACATGACATCATGCTTTATGACCATTTCACTTAGCGACAGAAATTCTGGTCCCAATTACTGTTACATGAAGACTACCTGTATATCAACTGATAGCCTCAAGGTCATGTAACAGGAAGAAATGGTAATCTAGATGAAAGGCAGAAATAAAATGCTATGGCATAAATCGGATAACATCATATTCCAGAAACAGTGTACGTAGAAGAAAACAGGTTAACATGTAGGTTTTCATTGTAGTAGAATTTTGTTAATAAGTGGTTGTTCAACCTGCAAATTTGGTAATTCTGTATTGGTTGCTTTTGTTATTTGATTTGTGCTGAATTTTATATTGTTCAGGTGGATTTATCTCAAGAAAATACTTCAGACATAAAGTGCTGATATCCTCATTGGGAGTCTTGCCTTTAAACTTCCGACTGCTGGAACTTTGTGGATTTTTTTATTGAGGTTTTATATTTTAGATGAAGTCTGAATGAAAATCTTGGCTAAACCTTTTCTTCAGAGTATATAGAAATAGGCTAGACAAAGATTTTGCAAAGTACAAAGCTGAATTAAACAGTCTTCATTTTTAAATTCAGTATTTGAAACAATGTTGGTTCCAAGTATAACTCATATATAATTCTTTAATAGGTAATTCTTTAATCTGCCAAAATGGTTTTAAAGAAGAAGAAAGAAGTTCAGGTTGATGGCTTTGTTCTTGATCATGAACAGCTTGAAAGACTTCACTGTAAGTGTAATTAAGTTGCTTAATTTGTCTTTCTAGATATATTTTAGTAGTGCTATAATGATTTTTTAAAACTAATTTCTCTTGAGGGTACATTTTGAATTAAAGATGAGAATATCAGCCCTTTCATGTATACAGTTCTATATGCTCTTTCTACCCCAATTTGAAAAAAGGTTTTTCCTCAATGAAAAGCAAATTAGAGAAATTCCAAACTGTTTGATGTTTAAAACTTGTTCTGTATTGAAGGTATGTTTGAGATGCCATTCCAACTTTCTGGTTTTATGAAGGAACTCAATCATCCAGCTTTGAATGGGTTGTTCAAATTGGCAATGAACAAGCCTTACTCGATACTGTATTGCACATAAAGTGCTATTTCTTAAGGGTGACATTTGGGCAGTCAGCTCTGGTGTATCATAATTGAAGTGTGGTTTGCAGAGCAGTGGTGTCATATGGGCATATGGAGACATGCCCAACAATGCTCATGCTGTTGCTTTCTGGACCAGCTCTAGCTTCCAAGTGGTCTTCAAGTACAGCCCCAACAGCAGTGATTACTTTTGTTACTTGATTTGTGCTGAATTCTACATTGTTCAGGTGGGTTTACTCTCAGGAAAGTGCTTAGAATGTAAGGTGTTGAAATTGTCATCAGAAGTCCTATCTTTAAGCCTCTGGTAGCCTAACCTTTGTGCATTTTCAGATCAAGTTTTATATTTGAAGTGAAACTATTAACTATTACTGAAGTCCAAATGAAATTGAATGGGAAGGTATTTTTCACCAAGTTCTTCTTCTCATTGTCTTGCACTGGCTCCCCTCATCTGTTCTAGAGTGTTTGGAAAATGTGGATATTGGCATGGGGGAATTGGTGAAAAATACTTTTCTTTCTTTTTATTTGCTGAAGCTGCCTGAGATTACAACATTTTCTGCTAATGGAAGAGTGCTTTTTGTAACTGAGAAGACTGTGCTACAGCCAGCTTGAGCAGGAAGAAAGCTTCTACAGAGTGCCTGAATTCACATAGAATGCCAAGCCATAATATACATTGCTTGGTTCTGGCTTAGCATGTTGTGCAAATTCAGCCATTGTGGTTTGTAAACTGTGATATATAGCTTATCATGATATTTGATCCCAGGCAATTGAACAATGTCCAGGATTAAATATATTATTTGGACCTCAGTGTTTTCTTATTTTATTGGTTATTTTCTCTTTTCTTTTTAATCATATGCAGTCTGCCCAGAATCACAGTTTTCGAGTTGGGTGGCTATATAAATTGATTAAATAATTCAACAAACCATACTTAGTTCAGTGTTAGTTCAATGTGTGAAATTAGTATTTGAATAAGCAATTCACAAAGGGAAATTATCTTGCATTTCCTTTACATAACACACCATCTGATTGTTAACTAGTTCGTAACACATTGAACCATAAACTAATCACACAGGCTGAGTTCACCCAGTGTTAAAGGGAAAAATATTATTGGCTTATATATAGTTCAATACATTGTGCAAATGGGACATGCTAGGAACACTGCCTTTTCCTGTGGAAAAGCTAGTACTTATGGGATAGCTGCAGAATTTATTTTATTTTATTTTTTCTATAGCCACCCATTTCAACAAGTGACTGGGTGGCTATAGAAAATTGGATTGTAAACTATACATATGCAGGTGTACTGTGTGAATGCAACCCTGCATAAGGGAGAAAGTAAGAAATAGCTTTTGTCATGTATGTATAGTGGACTATTTAAGCATTTTCGTCTTTCTCAATGTGCAGCTTTTGCAGATGCTGAAGGACAAAACCTGGCCTCTCTATTATTACAGTGTGCACAGTTGACAGATGGCATTCAGCAAATTAATTTGATCAAACAGGTTTGATTTTAGTCATATTAGTAAAAAAAAAATATTGAATTATGTTAAGTGCATGCTATATATTTTTTGTATAAACAAAAAATGAGCATGGTTGTACATGGAAATTTCACTTTGGCCATGTTCTTTGTCTTTTCTCCAAATTAGAACATTCAGACACTTATTTCTTATGTTTATTTGATGCTGCATCATGAATTTGTTTAATTTAAGGGCTGCATCCAGCATTGCATGAATGGACTTTGCTCATGAAAGAGAGCATCCTCTTGCTTTTTGATGCCAGATTGGCTCAAGAATCTTCCCAGTCTTTAGTCTGGAGTGCACATTGGAGGTTCTGGGAAGTGAAAGGAATCGGTTTTTTATTCTTTGTTGGACACCACTGTTGGATATAACCATTAGTTTTCAATTTAAAATAGGATGGGTTGGTGTAAATGTTACTTTTAAAACACAGTGAATACTGTTTAAAAGTTCATACTTATATAATATTATTATTGCAAGCTATATAACCTATACAATATTTAATAGTTAAATGTTGTAACCTAGTGGGACCTTGAAGGTGTGCCTTTTCCTTAGCTGTCCTGGCCCTTTGGAATACCCTCCCACCTGAGGTTTGGGGAAACCCTTCCTTTTTAGCTTTCTGGAAGGCTGTGAAGACATGGCTCTTCCCCCAAGCATTGGGCTAGGATGGGTTTGAGTCAAGTGGTTAATAGTATGGGTGGTTCTGTTGCCTTGGTGGGAAGGATATGACATATTTTTATGTTACTGCTTTCATTGTTCTCTGTGAACTGTCTAGGATCATTATGTGAGATAGGCAGCCATATATATTCTTTAAATAAAAAAATAAATAAATAGCATGTGTATATTTTTTTCTATACTGTTTAGTAGTTGGTTCATATTCCAGATGTTTATAATTACTGTACGTTTGGAAATACAAGCCATTTAAATCATGAATTGTGAATAAAAGTCAAGCAGGAGCAGTATTTCATTTTTTAAGATTATCCAAATCATTATGTAGTCTGACCTTCCCCAGCCTGGCACTTTCCAGGTATGTTGGAAATATAGCTCCCATAGTAGTTACTATTGAAGCTGCTGTCTCAGCGAAGCTGAAGGACATCAGGTTGGGAAAGGCTGATAACTATGAATAGCAAAATCAGATTTGCTGATTTAACTGAATCATAGTGGCTGGGTGATAAAGATGAAACTAGTAAGAAACATAAAGTTATTTTCATGCTTGGAAGAACTCTATGATACAAGTGTTAAATTAATATTAAGAATAATTTTAAAAAACCCGAAACTGTTCAATAAAGATTGAGAATGCTCAGTGGTATCCAAGGGATTGGGAGATAGATGGAAATTCATGCAGAAGGGATTAGAAATAAATATTCTGAAAGTAAGCTCACTGATTAGAACAATGACCTGGAGTAGCCCATACTGTAATGTTTTGTTGCAGGTTACGTTTCTGTTATACGTAACTTTCTTACTGACTCCTATATAAACCTGATCTCTCTCTCTCAAACACACACACACACACACGCACACGCACACGTGTGTGTATATTTTTAGTCTGTATGTTTGAAAAAATGTAAGCTACATTATTTTTTAAACTTTTTTTGTTATCTATAGATTGTGCCTTTACTGGAGAAGATGGACTCCAAGTCTTCATGTAATCACATGGTTAAAAGTTGTTTAGATATTTTGGGAATGATGTTCTTATCTCTGGATATAAAGAACCCTTTAAAAAAAGTGTTAGCAAGGTAATGTATATGGGAAAAATATTACACTGAGAAAGTGCTTAACATTTCTGTGATGCTCTTCAGGGGAATATTAATATTGCTATTTTGAGAAAATGATATAAATGGTATTGGACTTTGTATGACATAAAAGATTTTGTATGATATATAAATTTTAGAAATTATTTAACAGTCACATCCATCAAGAGTCAGTAATGTTCTCCTAAGTGTTCTTGGCTTTATAATCCTATTCTTTCCCTTCAATCTTTATTGACAACTTTTGAATGTATTCGAAATCCCAAAAGCTTTTTAAAAGCTTTTTTTTTGTGGGGGAGAAGATATCCCACTCCCGGCCCCTACTATGTGGGGTGCTGCATGGTTCGGTGCTCTCTCTGCTCCTTATCTACATGAGGCCACTGGGTGAGATCATCCATCGCAATGGGGTGAAGTATCATCAGTACATTGATGACTCCCAATGATACATCTCTTCCCCTGGCAAATTAAGTGATGCTATGAATGTCTTATCTTGGTGTCTGACGGCTGTGAGGGTCTGGATGGGGAATAATAGGCTTCAGCTGAGTCCTAGCAAGACTGAACGGCTTTGGGCTTTGGGGTCTGCCAGTTCCAGGACTATGCCATGTTTGGTGCTGGATGGGGTTGTACAGTCCCAGATAGCCCTGGTGTGCAATCTGGGGGTCGTCGTGGACTGACGACTCCTGCTCGAAGACCAGATTCATGTTGTGTGACAGTTATGCCCATTCCTGGATCGGGGGGGGGGGGAGGCTCTGCTCACAGTCACTCATGCCCTAGTCGCCTCCAGATTGAATTACTGTAATGTGCTGTACAAGGGGCTGCCCTTGAAGAGTATCCGGAAGCTTCAGCTGGTGCAGAATGCAGTGGTGAGGGCAGTTATGTGTGCTTGTAGAACAGCACATATCACACCTCTACTCTGCGAGCCGCATTGGTTGTCAGTCTACTTCCAGGTCCAATTCAAGGTACTGGTTTTGACCTTTAAAGCCCTTCATGGCATGGGGTCAAGTTATTTGAGGAACCACTTCTCCCCGGTTACATCTGCCTGTCCCATCAGATCCTGCAAGAGAGGCATGTTGTGGGTCCTGTATGTCAGGGAACTACACTTGGTGGGCCTGAGGCGGCGGGCCTTCTCTGTTGTGGCACCTGCCTTATGGAACATTTCCCCCCCCCCCACCCCAAATTGAGGTTACCTCCATCCTTATTTATTTTCTGGAAGTCTCTTAAGACCTGTCAATGTCATCAGGCCTGGGGGTCTTAGGGGACTGGTGAGATCTTGAGGTGACTCCCTTGCTGATCTAATCTCTTGTGTTTTTAGCTTTTTTAATATGCCTGTGTTTGACATGTTTATTGTTTTATATTTTTTGCTGTACACTGGGTAGAGTCACTTCTTGTGAGATGAGCAGCCATATAAATTTGATAAATAAATAAAAATAAAAGATAGCGATACTATATATTGTATAATAATTTAAACTTTAGTTAAAGAATTTTGTGGTATCCAGCAAATATCTTGCCTTCAGATAAATTATTTATTATATTTCCAAATCCTCTGATATTTACATTTGGAGGAAAAATGTAATTTGGGCCATGTAATTTCAGAGATGTAAACATTTTGATGTGAGCAGTTGACTGTTTCTTTATAGAATACATTCTCTCTTTCCCCAGAAAGAATGAGATATTTAACTCTCTGCTTGTTCTGTAGATATTCCTTTTTCCATCTGATTTTTTTTGAGGTCTCATATCAAAACCAATATAATAATGCTACAGAGATCATGGTGCTCAGACAGATCCATTTGTGTAGTCTTTAACTTAAAACTTTTCGTGTTTACATTTTAATTTGGCAATGTTCTTTTTAAGTACAGTTGCCTAAATGACCTTCCTGAAATGCTTATGGCAGAAGCTACAGACAGTTTTGTTGTCTGCCTTAAAGAAGAATTAATAACTACAAACTTCTCCCGCTATAGAAAAACTATGGATAATCTTGCTTCTTGTGTGGAGTTTATCAATATAGGTATGGTTAATTTTTTATATTTTATATATTTCAAAATGTATTTTTGATTAGTCAGTATAAGATGCTAAAATGTATACTTGAATTTTTCAGGTAAATTAAGTGTGACTCTACTATTCAAAGAAGGTAAATGCTTGGTACCTTTTCTTGGGTTGGAATGTTCTGTTAATGAGATAAGAATATGAGATGAAAATATTTGATACCTGTTTCTATAGGAAGCATTTTTCTGTTACTGACTAGGTCTTTAACTAATTAAAAGCATTTTCTATATCTTGAGATATTACATATATATATTTTTTTAATAGAGGCAGATTCTTGACTGGAAGGGTTTCCTTTCATGAAATAGGCTCTCTGTGCCCCTGCAGTCAGTTCTAGAATTTTCAGATTCTGTAGGGAGGCTGGGGTGGGAATTGTGGGTGGGAAGAAAAGAAGTATAAGAGGAAATGCTATTGTATTTGTATGTATTGTATGGAGTTGCTGGTCCCAATTGCGGTTGGTAACTGAGGACTACCTGTATATACTTGAGCAAAATGCAGAATGGTTCACTGAGTTCATTAGGATAAAGAAGCTATGGATATTACATTTGATGGTTAGGGATGAGGATACTGAAAGTTCTCTCAATTCTCTATATTTTAAAGCAGAAAATGTTAAGTAAGGAAGTATTTCCCTTCTGCTGAGCTATGCTGCTTTCACTTAAAAAACCTAACCATTCTGATACTTCAATGTAGTGCTATTTCTATAAGTTGACTTAGCTTTAATATATGACAAGTTGGTGTTATTAAATAACAGTTTATATATTTACTAACTTTATTTCCATAGCTCTTCAATTTCTGTTGAAATCTGTACTTGAAATAGAAGAAGAAAACCGGTAAGTGCCAGTACTCAAGGTAAAATGTGGAGAGAGTGTGAAAAATGTAAAATGCAAATTTGAAGGTTATTTGGGAGGACACCTTCTTTTATTTATTTTTTTTAAATTCTTAAGGCCAATGAGCTGTAGCAGTTTGATGTTGAGATACAGTATATGCCTTGAGTTCAGTTCTACTTTGTTTGGTTTATTGGCATAAAGTTTATCAAAACAGTTTTGAAATCTAAGTGATAAAATTTTTGAATACTGGTATTGAATCAATTTAAACATTCTGCAAATTCTTCCCAACAAGTTAGGATTTTTATTCTAGATTGGGAAAGTATCTTCACCTTAGAACTTTGCAAAAACATAATTTTGGGCTGAATGTCAATGCTGAACATGAAAATTAAGACTTTTGTACTATTTTGAACACTTTAATTCTGTAGTATTCCAATTCCTACATTTTAGAGGCATTTTTATTTGTGTGAGAAGAGGTATGTTTTAATCTCAGTCTAGTAAGTAGTTCTAGTAATGCATTCTGTAACTTGGAAGTTCTCTTACAGTTTTGACTATTACATTATTTTTTTTTTACTCATTAATGGAATAAGTAAACAAATAAACTGATTTGTAGGAGAAAACTCACTTTCTTAATCTCCAGCCTTCCTTTTGGGGACAGATTACTCTTTTAATGGCAAATGATTGTTTTCACACATTCAAAATCTTTCACTTATTGTCTAGGACTACGAGTAAACAGCAGTTGCAAAATCAATTAGTAATATATACTTTTAATCAAAACACAGATACCATGTCAGCATACAGTAGTTTTTAATTTTAAAGAAACATTCTCATTGTAAAACATAATGTTCAGGAAATATACAAAAAGGGCTCCACAGCATTTGTAATGTGTTCTTGTTGATTAAGTAATTTAAGTTTGTTCATTATGAATCTCTGTCCATCGATCTACATGCACATATGCATGCATACGTATATACAGATATATTGTTATGAATATTTATCTTATGCAACACTTACCTTTTTAGTGGCAATATCTGCATTCTGGAAATCTCTTTCAAGAATAATGCATCATTAGTGGCATTCACGCTATTTTTTTAAAACATGGGACTATATCCAGATAGCTTCTTATAATGCTGGAAGGCTTTTTATTATCAGAAAAGGAAGAGAGTCTCTTGCCCCTGCCATTTCCCATATGCTCCCAAAATCTGCTCTGTAGGGTTTTAAAAGATCCTCAGAAGCAGATCTGAAATAAGTTACTTGTGTTATTTGTATCTTTTTAAAGGAAATTCAGTGGAAATCACATTGCTCAAACTCGGCTGATGCATGATTTGCTTATGGGAATTAAAGTTTCAATGTCGTTGATCCAAAAAATTCTGGAAAATATGCAGGGATGTTTTTGGAAGAAATTGGATTCTCCCATTTGGCAATGTATGTGTGGACTTCTGAACAGCTTTATATGCTTCTTAAATAATGGTAAATAGTGCTAATATTTTAAGTTTTTAAAGCTGCTTTACCATTTGTTGGTCATTGGCCTTTAATAACAAGTAGTTGTCTGAAGTAATGTGAGATACTTGTTTAATGACTTTCACCCTCTCATTTTTAATTTTCTTTAACAGTTTATTTCAAAAGGGAGAGAAAGCTAAACTCAGGAATAAAAACCTTCATACTGAAATAACATCACTCTTGCTTTTTTTTTTTTTTTTTACTTGGGTTGGATTTAAAAAGTTCTGTGAATGAAATTCTGCTTGCCAAAGGGATACAAGTAGTCCTCACTTACTGACCACCTTGTTTAGCAACTGTTCAAAATTACGATGGCTGGGGGAAAAAACCCCCAGCTTTGCAACCAATCCTTGCAACAAGCAGAATTAATGGAGAATGTGGAAGTGAAATTGGAAGTCATGGTCATGTGATGTCTCACTAGATAACTGCTGAGATTTGCTTTACAAAGGAAGTGGAAGTGATGTCATAAGTCCAGCACAGTCATGTGCTTTTTTTGCTTGGTGACCATGGCGCTTAGCAACTGAATTGCTGGTCCCAGTTGTGGTCAGTAAGTGAGGACTACTTGTAGTTATTTCCTTCACTTTGTCTAAAACCCCTTGAAGATCTGCTCTGCACTTTTGGAGGACCATATGATGCCATTCATTTGCTGTATTCATGTTGTGTATTTATTTTCATTTTCTTAATTTTTATATTGATGTTTTTAACTCTGTTTGCCAGCCACAGTCACTTGTGCAAGATGTACAGCAATATGCATCAAGTTGAACGAACGAATGAATGAATGAATTATATGGAACAGCACAAAAGATGGTTTGGGAAGTTGCAGGGGAGGGAGCAGCTGTTAATAATCCCCTCCTTTTGTATGTGGCAGCATATTGTGGTTTGTAGTCTTTTCTGAAAATGGAAGGAACATTCTGTTTATGGAAGAGCTACTTTTGATCCTAGTTGGAATTCAGTCAAGGATCTTACCAGTGGCTAGGTTCATGTATCATATTAAGTCATATATTTTATTATACTGGTTTATTGAAGAAAACACAATTACCTGTGTTTATACAACATGCCAAGCAAGAAACAAATAATAATTTGGCATAACTTGATGGACAGTTGAGGCCGCTGTATGTATTGATGTTGATGATTTTCTTCACTGTGCTTATGAGAATTAGTGTGATGGATGCAATACAAAAAGAAAATATAGCAGGAATTGCCTTATTATTTCAGAAAACCAGAATGGTGCTCAAGTACTTTAAATGCCATTTATAATTCTAGTATCTTTTTCTTCTATTTAGAAGACCTTCTACAAACTATCCAGACTTCAGCAGGATTGGCTGTTGTTCTCTTTATTAAGACTATGTTTGAACCTGTTGAGAAGCTACCTTGTTTGGTTAGTGTGTTTTCTTTGAAAAAAGTAAAAATACAGGTAGCCCTTGCTTAACGACCACAATTGGGACTGGAATCTCGATCATTGAGCAAAGTGGTCATTAAGCGAGATGCCCACGTGACTAGTTCACTCAGTGACCTCAATCCATGCAGTCCTGGTTCTGGTTGTTAAGTGATCTTCTGGGTCATTAAATGGACGGAGCGAAAGAGCTTCCTGCTGAATTGACTTTCTGGGGAAGCTGGCAGAGAAGATTGCAAATGATGATCACATGATTGCAGGGGCTTGGCAAGCAGTGGTAAATATAAGCCAGTTGTCAAGCACCTGAAATGTCATGTGACCGTGGGGTGTGGGGTGGCATTTTATGATATCCAGAAGTGTTTTATGGGCTGTAAAGCATCCTTCCAAGGCTGTCGTAACTTTGAATGGTCGTTAAATGGCCAGTTGTAAGTCGAGGACTACATGTACATGTGATATTAATTTTGAATGTGTATTTGAAACATTAAGCTAATTGAAGAAAGAGAAGTTACTGAAAGAGTAGTAATTTCAATATTAGTTATGTGTTTCATATTTTATGTAAGTTCTGTTACAGGAAATATTGCCCTTTTACGATATGATAAGATACAGGTAGTCCTCAACTTACAACCACAATAGGGACTGTAAAATTTGTTGTTAAGCAGTGTGATCATTAAGCAAGGCATTTTTAATTGTGAGCCACCCAGAGTCACCCTCTGGGGAGATGGGCAGCATAGAAATTTAATAAATAAATAAATAAATAATAAATCATGTGACCGCACCCGATTTTAAGATATTTTTGTGGTAGTTGTTAAGTGAATCACCGTGGTAGTTAAGTGAATCACATGGTCGTTAAATGAATCACGCATTTATTAAGTGAATCATGTGGTTCCCCATTGATTTTGCTTGACGGAAGCTGACTGGGAAATTTGCAAATGGTGATCACATGACCCCGGGATGCTGCAACCATTGTAAGTACATGCTGGTTGCCAAGTGCCTGAATTTTGATCACATGGCTGGGGGGGGGAATGCTGCTTGGTCGTAAGTGCAAGGACCAGTTGTAAGTCACGTTTTTCAGTGCCCTCATAACTTTGAACTGTCACTAAACAAATGGCCGTAAATTGAGGACTTCCTGTAACTTTTACTTAGAAGTTAGTCCTGCTGAGTTCACAGGGATGATTGTCAGGTGATTGTTTAAAGGATTGTAACTATAAACTTGGTTCCCCAGATTTGCTCAAACTATAGGTCTGAATTTTGACCACAATTAAGCTTTTTAGATGCAATCTTATACAGGCTTGGAGACAGCTTATAATGCACTTTGATAAGACATGTATTTGGAGAGTGAAAATTGAGAAAATTGGATTTCCATTCAGCATGAGCTTTATAAAAAAATAACATTTGCATTTTGCCAGTTGTATTATAATTTTTTGATGTCTTCCAATGATCTGATAAACCATATTTTTGGGTTTTTTTTTTCTCTTATATTACGGTTATGTTATATTGCTTTTTGCAGATCAGTGACTTGATTTGTGGCTTACTAAACTCTTCTGATGTGCCGAAGTGGTTTGTGGACAGCTGTGGTGGTCTTTGTACTACTGAAATTTCTGACTCAGTCCTCCTTTTTCTTTGCCATGGAGCACTTGCTATGTTAGAGTGGAAAGATAACAGCATGGGAGAGAATGCAGAGAAACTACTCTTGGATATAGCCTCTGTTTTGTTGACCTTGAGCACACGGTAAAAACTATTTTTATTTTTTATAGTTTTAATGATATAGATGAAGCTCAGATTCATCCTTGGCAAGGCTCAGTTTCCACTGTAAATCCTGTGAATGTTGAAATATATCATAAATAGTATATTTAGACGTATATTGGTGTAGTATTTAAGGTGCTGGCATAGAGAGTGAATTCTAGGCCTGCCTTAGGCATGAAAGCCAGCTAGGGTATTTTGGGTCAATCACTTTCTCGCAGGCCAACCTACCTCACAGGATTGTTGTTGTAGGGAAAACAAGCAGGAGTATTATGTATAAATGTCTCCCTATGGCTACAATCTTATATCTGCTTATCTGGGAATAAGCACTGTTAACTTCATGGGAAAATGGTTCTATTTAGTATTATGAAGATAATTTCTCCTATTACAGTCAGAGTTTTCTCTTATTTTCCTTTCTACCTCTCCTGTGTTCCCCAGTTCTTTTCTATAGGGCTCCCTAATCTTCTAAAGCACTTTAGGGAGCCAGGGGGTAAGGCAGGGGAGAGGGAGAGCTGGATCTACACATGCATATTTTTCATTAGCACCTACACACAATTGGATACACCACCGGTGGTAGAACATGTAGAAAAGAAACTTGCATAAGTATTTCTATATTTCATCTTTAGCCAGAGTTGAACTTGAAACTAGCCTAAAACCAGTCTGAAGTTATTTTTAGACTGGATAGCTTTCTAAAATGGAGGAGTTTTAGAAATATGTAGAATCATGTGCTAAAGGGAAACCTTAGAAAAATATACCCAACCCTTTATTATATTTTTTCAAGCATGTTTGTCCTGCTCTTCTGTCAGAAAAGCTGTCAGAATATGGACATCTACAGTGGGGGTGAGGGGAGGGGTCAGTTGGTCTCCCAGATTTCAGCTCTCATTTTTAAAAAGTGCCAACTTCTGGTCCTTCTGGACAAGATACGTAAACACTATAGAGTACTTTATGACAATACAGCAGTAGTGAGTATTGTGCAATCTCCTGACATGTTGAGTTTTTTAAAGGGTAATGTGGTGGAGTGGGCAGGCAGGTTAAACCTGACCACCAGTGAAGCAGTTCATTAAGGACTTGAGGGAGTTCTGTTTGTGTATGTAGACTATTAAGCAAAACATCAAGTTTGCCTTTCTCTTTCTTCCTGGAGGGGGCATCTTTCTCATTCTAAGCTGGGTTCTGCACTAGTAACTTAGTGGCTTCATAGCATTATCCAGCCATTGTAGTGCCATAAAATCTGTCCTTGTTACTGTTACATGGGCACAATGATCATTGGATTTCTCTAGAAAACATGCAGTTGGAGAAAATTAATGTTTTCTCATGCAGTGTAAAGGACTTTATGGTGAATATACCAAAGTCTCTTTTGTTTTACCTGTAAAACATAATTTAGGGGTGGGTTGCAAACTGAAGTGGGTGGCACTGTATATTTAAATGAAATCAGGAAGTATTTTTATTAGCTTTATATCCTGCCTCTTACTTTGTAGTCGCATTTAAGATGGTTCAACAGTTCTTTGAACTTCCTTTTGACTTACAAGGAGCACCTTTACCAAATTATGTTAAGCATCAATTTGTTTACCTCTTTCAGTCTGTAGAAGAAACCAAGCATTGCTTATGTAAATTATATTCACATCTCCCATTATAGTTTTCCCTACCCCCTAGAAATATGCCTGCAGGCATCCAAAGAGCAGCTTGCATATACTCTAAAATAATGTAACACAGAAACAGAAAGGAATGGTGAAGAAGAAAAAAATCAGACATTGAGCACAACTAAAAAATAATAATTAAAGTATGAAGAAGTAGTATTATTATAAATCAAAAGCGGTCATATAAATGTAAATAAGAACTGGAATGAGGAAGGAAAAACGATCCACATTTTTGACACCTGGCAAATATTTGAGCATCAGTAATCAGTTAGTTTTAAAATATGATCATATATTTCTATTCTGCTTTACTCTGTTTGTTTCTCCAAGGTTAAAAGAGTCTGTAATGGCAGCATCTCTATCCAGAATTCTAGCTATTTGGACCAATGTAGCATTGGATTCTCTTCAATCAAGTTCTAGAAATCTGAAGCTCAATCTCAATGGAAACTCAGAAACCATTGGTAAAATGTTGGATTATGTGTACGCATATTGGGAACATCCACTAGATGCAGTTAGGCACCAGACCAAGCTAATATTTAAAAATCTTCTTCAAATACATCAGACTGCTGTGAAAGAATCAATAATAAAACTAGACCCTTTCTTCTCAGAGTTAACTGAAAGCTTGCTAGGTTTAGAATGGCATGTTAAAGGCAAATATTCATCACTTGGGTGTCTTGTGGACTGCATTGGCATTGAAAATCTTTTGGAAATTGACAGAACAATTCCTGCACAAATCTTGGGTGTAATGAATGACCAGTCTTTTGCACCTTATGCAAGTGATTTATTGGAAATCATGTTTGTGAATCACAAGAGGCATCTTACCTCCACTTTGGAAAGAAACACCTGGATTGATAGTTGGCATGAGACATGGGTCTCTCCTCTGCTTTTGATTTTATGTGATGGAAATCCAGAACAAGCCACCTATGTAACAGATTATTACTTACCAAAATTGCTAAAATGTAGCCCGGAAAGTTTGAACTATATGATTAAAATCCTTCAGATTTCAGCAGAATCTAATGTTGGTAAGACATTTTATCTTATACTTAACATTTTGTAGTATATCCATAAACAGGCTGAGTTGGTGGGCGATGGTGCTGTTTAACTTGTTTTGGCAATAAATTTGTTGGAGGTGGGGGAGGATAGAATTCCATGTTCTTAGCTACTTAGAGCATAAGTAGAGATGCCCCTTGATGATTGGGAACATATGTTAGAATTTATTTTCTCAAGTCTTCTTTCAATAAATAATATAAATGTTATATTCTTTACTACAAAGCCAAGTAGAGTTGGTCGTTTCCTCCCTTTTATTAGTTTTCTTCATAAAAGTTATTAAAGATACATAACCAGATTTTCCCCCCAACTTTAACTCCTACCACAGAAGGTCACATTTTTATTTTGACTTTCATATTATAAGAGACTTTAATATTATTTCATAGAATGTCTTCCAGTCATTAGAGCAGCCATGACTTTTTTCAGTTCAAATGGTTGCTTTGTAAGCTGTTCCTTTCCAACAAAGCCTCTTTGCTTTGCTGGGAAACAAATGAAATAAAATGGTTATACATGTACACATATACAGAGACAGTTGGGATTAGAAGTGGCTGCTTCAGTGATTTGAGGAGAGATGTTTTGTGTGTACTCTCATGCCTTCTGAAATATTCTTTCAAAAGATTTGCACAGCCTTAATATTTAAATGCCATGCTGGCACTTGTTATTTTGAGTCATATCCACGTGTATTGCAAACATTAAGCTATGCTAATCTGTTTGGTGGATATGATTTTTATGGGCATTTTGAACCTGGGAAAGAAATGACAACCATCTTTGTTAATGATCATTTATGTATGTTTTATTAAGGAACTTGCAAAACCAGAGGAGCTCTTGGGGCCCTGATGGCATGCTTGAGAACGGCCAGGGCTCATGGGCACTTGCAGTTTGCAGCCATAATGCAAGATGGTCTTGTGTCTGTGAGCTGTATAAAACAAGGTTTGGTTCACCAACATGATGAGGTACATGTCTCAATATTTTAAATGTTAGAGTTAGTATTTCAGAGAAAAACCAGATAATTAAAAACTCACTTCTAATTTTAAAGGTACGAATAGATGCTTTAGGTTTACTATGTGAAAGTCATCGCAGCACAGAAGTAATTTCCATAGAAGAAATGCAACTGATACAGTTTTTTATTAGATACAACTTGAACAACCAGTCAGCAGCAGTGAGGCAACAGATTTGTTCCCTACTGAAAAAGGTAATCTAAAAATGTGAATGTGTAACTTTATATCCATGTTTGTCAAAGTCCTATAAAGAAATACAGTGGAAATAAAATTTCATGGTGTCTCTATGGATTTTTTAAAACTATGTAAAGTAATTTGTAATGTCATCTTTTTAATTGAATTCTCTTTTGCTTTTTTCTTCTTTCAAAAGCTATTCTGCCGGATATATGAAAGCTCCCAGACAGTTCATAAAATGCAGCAATTGAAGTCTAAACAAGGTCTAATTAAACAGTCAGTTACATGGGATCCATTAACAACTTTGCAACAGTACAAGGTATGTTTTGTAAATTGCTCTAATCAAAAGAATTAATATTTTTGTGTGGCAAATTTCAAATAATTCAGTAACCTACAGAAGAGGAAGGTAAAATAAGCAGTTGATTTTCTGTGATATGGAAAATTAAGGTATGAGATAGAAAAGGATTCATGTAACATTGCCTTATTCTAACATAAAGAAATTGTGGATTTAATTCAATATTGTCTGCATTAATTGGCAGCAGCTCTCATATTTCTTTAACAGGTGATTCTATAGACAGATCATGCTCCCCTCTTTAAATATTGTTGTAATGTGCTGTATCCTAATCTGAGTCTTATGCTACATGTAGAAAGCCAACCGATCTGGTACTGTTCTTAGGAGAAATTTGAATTCTCACTGGCTTGAAGGGACAGGGTATAATCAAACAACTATATTGCTGAGGTAAACCTGAACCATTAGGCAACATGCATTACATGGACATTGAAAAGTATAGAAGTTCCTTGAATATGGATGTCTTCTTTTTAATAAGTTTTTTATTGTTCATTTTTTCCTGGAAAGTGATTTTAATTCTTCTACTATTTTCTTGAACTGAAACCTGGGTGCTCACAGCTGAAATAGACTGGCATTTTTAGGATATGTACATATAATGCAGAATAGGCAGCTACCTTGTTAGTTCATAGAAGCCTATTTGGTGCATGGAAACTGAAGCTTTATGTAGTGCTATAACCAAAAATAGCTGAATTTCTCAAAAACAAATGGATGTATAATATACCATTACAAATGATTTGTATATGTTCCAATAGAAAGAAAGCAAAAGAAAGCATGTGTCAATGATCTGAGAAAACTTATTCAAAAAGAGAATAATCAGGACCAACTCAGTGTTAGTACAAGGTAAAAAAAGAAGGGAACTAACTAGCCACTGCAATTTCATCTTTGTTTCTCCATTCAATCAGACTTTTTGAAAAGGGAAAAATAAAATATACAGGTACTCCATATAGATGGCTAATTTGAGAGAAGGGATTTCTAAATTCTGAAATCAGTTTTAGAATTAATTTTGCAAATTTACATGTCAGAATTTACATATCAGATTTTCTGAATTAGTGGAGACTGGCAAAACAATTCCTCTTTCAATTCTTAAACTTTCTAGTTAGTTAGTTCTAAAATCAAGATAGAAACTTAAACCACCTTTCCAGGGCCGGGTAGAACCTTCAGGTAACCAGAATGGGACAGCTAAGTAGAGGAGCTAATTTTAGACCAGGGATAGATTAAAATGTATAAACTGTACTGTTCACTCAATGGCTGAATTCATACAAGTTGCTTACTGCGTCAATGATGAGAGCAGCATTTTATATGGACCTGCTAATCTAGCTACTACTAGGCTAGGAAAGGAGTGGTCAAACTATCTCCCCCAAAGCAACCATAGTTGTGGGAACAAATTCAACTGAGGAATAGTGTCCAAGTCCCATCCACTTAGTCCTCCAAGAAAAAGAGAGAGAGTTGTGGAATGTCTAAACATGTAGGGCACTGCATTGAAGAGCTTACAGAATTTGGCAGTTGCAGAACATATCTCTCAAACTCTGATGGGCTGTGGTGCCTTAGCTGTGCCCACTGTTGCCTGCCTGGCCAATGGAGACAAGCCATTGACATAATGAAGGCTTGCCAGTATTCTCACACAAGAGCTGATAGAGAATCAGGCAGGACTCATGGATGATTTTGTATTTCCCAGAATGGCAGGCCCTGACCTAGTTACTGTGCTATAGGATCAGAGGGTAAGGAGTGATGATTTGGTTGATGTGTTGGGTGAACCAAGCCACTAAGAATTTTTCAAGCATAAATTTTGAACATAATGGTATATGCATAGATTTTTTTTAAAAAACCTTTACTCTTCTTTCCAAAGGAACATTGTATTTGATCATTCTCTGAGGTAAAAATGTGATTACTGTTTTATCTTTAGGATTTCATCTCTTCTGTCTGCAGTATACTTTTTGAATCCTTGTTTCCTGGCTCATCCCATCCAACCAGATTTACTGCATTGACTCTTTTGGGAACAATAGCTGAAATATTTCCTAATTCAGAAGGTAGGCTATCTTAAGGGGATTTTGTTAAAGGGATTTGCCAAAAAAAGTTAATGTAACAGTTTTAAAATCTTTTTCTCATCCCAAAAATGAAATTGTCAAAGGATAAGAAATTTTTATATTAGAAGATAAGAACCATGTTTGGATGATATAATGCTGCCACCTGTAGTTTAGTTATAAATATGCTGGAGGGTCTCTTCCCCAGATGGCATGGCTGCTGTCCTGCCATAGTTTGTTTTAAGTTGCCCTTTTATCCACTCAAAAATGATGGCTACTTTGTCTGAAACAAAGCTGAGAAAGAACCTAATGTTTGTTTTATGGTTCTCTTTTTGACCTGGCATGTTTCAATTAGAAAAAAACATTTCATGTTGAGATCCATTCAGAACAAAGGAGTCTGTAGATATATTCCCTACTAAAATATACAGGTAATCCTCAGCTTACATCCATTCATTTAGCAACTGTTCATAGTTACAGCGGTGCTGAAAAAATGGACGTTTGACCGATCCTCAAAGTTCCATTCATTGCAGCACGTGATCATGCTCCAGGTGCTTGGGTGCCTGGCCCATGACTATGATGTCATAGGGAGCCGCAATCACATGATCATCATTTGCGACCTTCCCTGCTGGCTTCCCACAAACAAACTCAGTGGGGAGGCTGGCAGGGAAGGTTGTAAGTCACTCCGATAAGTCACTCCCACTTTTTCTCCCACCCACAGCAACCCCCTGCCCACACACAGTCTCTTTCGGCCCTCCCAGGCCCTCCCCTGGTCTCCCGCAACTTGTGCGTGGCCTGCATCAGCCCTCTGAGGCCCTTCCCCGCCCTCCTGTGACTTGCGTGCAGCCTGCGCTGGCCCTCCCCAGCTTCCTGCAGCACCCCTGCAACATCCCTGCACTCCTTACTTGGGACTCCTGCCTCTTCCTGCTTAACAACCTGCATGTCTTGGAGTTACGACGGCAACCGGAACTGCTCGGGATTGCTGTCGCTAAGCAATGCAGTTGTGTGATGTCGCGCTTTACGATTGCATTGCTTGGCAGTGACAGTCCCGGTCCCAATTGCTGTTGTGACCCAAGGACTACCTGTAATACTGTAGTCTAAATACGCCCATTATCTCAAGAGTGCAAATCTTAAATTTTCATCTGTTATTTCCAGTAGATTTGGTTGTTCATGTTTAAAGTGAAAGATGGATGGAAGAAGAGTCCATCCAAGAATCAGTCCAAGAATCAGTACAGCCGTATAGCCTAGTTTTATGCTTTTCCCTAACTGTTAGTTACACATCCACTTGGAAGAGGGAAACAGATGGCTTAATGCAGGCTGAGATGCTTCTGCAATAAATGCATATTGATTTCAGTATCAGCAGCTGATATGATTAAAAAAAATAATCTGAACATGCAAATCCAAACATGCATATGCATGTGTTATCATAGCATTTTACAAAATGTCAAATAATCAACCCTAATTCTTGTGAGGTGTGCATGGAAATTATTTGAATTATGATTCTTATATTATATTAGGCTCCTTTGAGAGGAGAAATGGTATAACAGTGAGACATTGTTTTGATGTTGTGGTTGCTACTGTTATTGCTGATGATGATACCGTGTGGCATCTCCCTACTGCATAAGAAAATTTTTTCTCGCCATAGTCCTATCGTATGATATAGTAAATTTAGGCTTTTTAATATGGTAAGTAATTCCAGATGATAAGACCACCATTAGAAGAGATATTGCTCATGATTGGTTGTTCTTTTTTGCAGCCATGCTCCTCATCAGCTGTCTTAGTAAATATTTTCTTTTTTAATAGGCCAGAGCCAAGAATTATTCCAAATAGCTCAAGAAGTTGATTGTTCTCGTGCTGAAAGTCTGCTGCATTGTTTTGCCAGTACTTTTGAGGAAGTAAAGACCTTGGCATTTGATCTTCTAATGAAGCTTCATGCTTTCTTGCCCTATTTTCAGGTACTGGCACAGCTTATAGATACTGGCAGTTTCAAAATTACCAGATGTAAAATTCCTGTAGCACTGATTAGACATTGATTAACTACAGATAGTCCTCGACTTACGACCATTCATTCAGTGACTGTTTGAAGTTACGATAGTGCTGAAAAAAATGGACTTATGATTGGTCCCCGAAGTTACGGCCGTTGCAGCACCACTGCAGTCACGTGATCAAAATTTGTGGGCTTGGCAGCCCACCTGCACTTATGACTGCAAAAGTGCTTCCGCCCCCCCGCCTATCTTGCCCCCCATCTCTGCCCTTTGGGCTGCCCTGCACCCTGCCTTGTGAGGCAGCAAGCAGCCCCAGAACTGCATGATTCTGGGGCTGCTTGCCATGCTGCAGCTCAGGGGCTTCTTGGTGCCTTGCGGCTCTGGGGCTGCAAGAAGCCCCTGAGCCACAGTGTGAAGCTGCAGCTGCCCCTGGAACCCTCATCTGCCCCACCCCACTCCAGCTGTGCTGCCTTTGGAAAGCTGCACTGACTTTGGAAAGCCTTTGGAAAGACAGAGCAGCTTTCCAAAGGCTTTCCAATTGAGCGAAACCACTTCTGGCCTCCCATTGGCTGGCATTCTTATTTGTGCTGCGCTGCTGGGCCAGGCTGGGGAACTATATGTAGGAAATGATCGCCTGAGAAGCTGGGTCTGAAAAGGAGACAGCAAAGGCAGTGAGGTGCTTCTGCTTCAGCCATGCGGCTGGGCGCAAAAGGCGAAAGGTCAGTGTGGGGAATTGGGAGAGAAGGCAGCTAGGCGAACAAATGCTTGCTGGGGCTTCTCGGGTGCTGCAGTGGGCTGGCACTTGCTGGACAGGCTGGGGTGGCTGAGGCTCCCAGAAGTGGCTGCGGCTTTGTGCTGTGTTGCAGCTCGGGCTTTTAGCCTCACAGCCGCGGCATGTCAAGAAGCCCCTGAGCCACAGTGTGGCAAGCAGCCCCAGAGCTGTGAGGTTCTGGGGCTGCTTGCTGCCCTGCAAGGCAGGGTGCAGGGTGGCCAAATGGGCTGAGATGGGATGGGAGATGGGTGGGGGGAGTTGGAGGTAGTCCCTTACCTGATTGAGGTTCAGGGCTGGGAGGACCAAGCCCAGAATGGCATGGATTGGGGTGGGTCTTCAGCTAACAATTAGTGGAATTCGCTTAACAATGGCAATGGGGATTGCTGGGATTGCCATCGCTAAGTGATGTGGTCACGTGGTGTCTTGCTTTACGACCACATCTCTTAGCAATGGAAATTCCAGGCCCAATTGTGGTCATAAGTTGAGGACTACCTGTATGCTAATCAGACGTCAGGATTTCTCTTTGGATGTCCAGATGATTGAGCATGTTACAATTAGTACTTAACAAACTAGCATTTAAAACTCTTTAATTTTTTTAATTGGATATTTCAGGATCTTGAAAAACTGCAGCCGTTGTTTCAGGTAGCTATGCAGCTCAGCAAAAGTTCCAAGCCATATGACTGTGTGACTGCTTCCTATTTATTGAACTTCTTGATACATCAAAAAGGACTGTTGAAGATCTGTTCAGAGAGTCATCAACTTCTGGGCATGTTTCAGCCAAATGAAGATATACCTGCTGACTCACTAGAGAGGAATACTTTATCTGGTCATTATTACACATTTTGTAGTTTTCAACTTCCATTCTGTATTGAAAGATGATGCTATTATATCCAGAGAAAATAATCATATTCAAACTTAATGAATATGTTTCTGTTTTAATCTAAACTTTGTCTTTGTTTTCAGTCTTTGTTATCAATTTGTTCATGTAATGAGCTTTTAAAAGATTTCTGATTCAATGTATTTGCTTTTTTGAATTTTTTATTGACCTGCGAATATTTATTGAAACGTATAGGGTATAAAAATATCTGCAGTAATCCCTGTCTCTCAAATGACCCAATCCCCAATTCTCTGGGTCTCATATTATATCCAGCCTGATATCATGTGTTCAGAATCAGGTGCCACTTTTCATTTTTTGGCTTTGGAAACTTCCCACAGCAAATTTCATTGACTTTAGCGACAATATTGGCTGCACAGTATTGCCAATCCTTTTTCCCTTTTATTTTCTTTATCCCTTTATTGGAATAAAGATATCCCAACATCTTTAATCCTTTTTCCCTTTTATTTTCTGTCTGTATATTCTCTAGTCACAGTCAATTTTATTTCCATAAGTGGCTCTATCATCAATTTGCTACCTTTTCTGGAATCTTGATTTACTTGTCTGTTTAATATAAAACTAGGATTTGGTATGGAGTAGTATTTACCCAGACTTATATCATCCTGTCTTTTTGTTTATGTATAGTTATCAAGTACTTGTTGGAAAACCTTGAAAGAGAAATATTGCAAGCTGAGAAGTCTTTACTCCAAGCAGCTGCTTCATTCCCAATGTATGGCAGAGTACACTGTATAACTGGGGCTTTGTGTCAATTAAAGTGAGTAATATCACTGAGTGTTAATGTGAATCACAATGACATTCATTAACTTCTTTGTTGCTGTAGAGCAGAAGTGCACATTTTTTAAAGTTGAAGGGTGCACCTAGTCTTTAAATGGTGTGCTGACAATTGTCTTTCAAAAAGCAGAGGGAACCATAACAAATACTGCATGAAATTAAATTTTAATTGAACGTAAGCCAGATTCATTAAGTATAATTAAAATGATTATGTTCCACATATTTATGCATTTTCCCTTTCTGCCACAATAAACAGCAAAGTTTATTGGTAAAATTTGGAGAGATTCTGGTGGGCATATCTAGAATTTGTGGGGGCTGCATAGCCTCTCAGTGAATATTGTAATAGAAGTTTGCTTGTGCCAACTAATAAGTAAATATGCTCTTGATTTGAGCTCAGATATGCTCTTGATTCAAGCCCAACTCCTGTTGCCAACATGAATACATACATGTGGTTTTCATGGCAACGGTGTATTTTGCATTGCCTTCTTCTGGGATGCTTTTCAACTTTCCAGTTGAGTCTATAGCCTGGATTCCATGGTGGTCTCACATCAAAGATGTAAGCAGACTGAACTGAATGAACCTTTTGTAGGCTAGTATTTTATGTTGCTACCTCACTGAAGAGCAGTGCACCAAATCAGATAATCCTGTCATGCAGCAGGATGTAACCATTAGTTTCAGTAGCGCCAGAAGGGAATATAGGTGAACGTGGGAATGTTCTACTAGGAGGAGGGGACATTTGACTTCAGACAAGAAAACATCTTGAGTAGATATTGGGAAGTATGCTCTTCAGTATATCACTTTGTGTTTTGGGGTTGCAGCAATGCATCTATTTATACATCTTCCATCATTAAGAGGAAGTATGACATAATAATCAAGTTATAAGAACAATCTTACTGTGCAGTAAAATAATTCTGTCTTTTAAGCTGTAATATATGTGATGAGTTTATACTGAATAAGTAAGCATTAATTTATCATAAACTTTATTTTTAAACTTTTAAACTATTCACAGTGAATTTCTTGATTTATTTTGTTACAGTAATATGACACTGACCAGTGAATGGAAGGAAATAGTGAGAAAGCTTATTCTGATGTCATATAAACTTTCTGCTGTAGTATCTCCAGTAGTTCAGAGTTCATCTCCAGAAGGCCTTATTCCAATGGATACTGACTTGGGTAATACAGGAATATTCCTAAAATTCCTAACTTTCTTGATGCAGTAACTTCAATGAATTTTATGTACTGTGTTTATCAAAGTGGATGTCTCTTTGCTGATTCAAATAGTTTCCTTTTCTGAGCCCCCCAGAACCATGCATTCCAGTATTCTTCTCTACATATGTTGGTTCTGGTCAATATGATGCTGTATTTTCAATAACAGTGTAAAATTGATATATGAGAGATGTTGAGAGATTCCTGGAACACCTGAACAAGAGACAAAACTCTAGTGATAGACAATTGGCTGTATTCAAATTTTTATTTGTATTTATTTGTATTGGCTGTATTCAAATATTTATTTTATTTTCCCCATCAAGGTTCTGCAGAACAGTTTGAAAAACCCTGGCTTAAAGCATCGGATTATAAGTTTTGCAGTAAATGTACTCATTCTACGTACTGTATTCACTTAAGATCCATACTCTCCCAATTTCTCTTGATCCTTCAGCCCCCAAACATCTTCCTATGTGGACTGAGGAAATAATAACTTTGAGGCCAGTGGATGGCTGTGACAAACTATTTCATTTTAGTTGGCTTTAGGTAGCCTGCCTTGTATTAAGACATACATGTATATACCTTTATACATATACATATGTATTTTATATATACAGTATATACAGGTAGATAGATATATTCTTACTGCTTCCAGTTATGGAAATGAGTTACAGAATTATGTTAAATTTCAAAAACTAAATTTCAGACTGACTGAGAAAGTGTTTTTAGCTGCATTTTCTCATACTTGCCTCTTTCTTTCTCTTCTTTTCTGACTTTATTACTTTTTAACTCTTTTAATTTCTTTAGGGCAGAATTCACCCAAGTTTTGTTGCTTGTTTGTTTAAAGTGCAAGTCTGTTGGTGGTGTATATAAGTGATAATACCTGGCCTTGAGAAAATTTAATTAAAAGAGAGAAAGCATAACAAGACACAGGGAAGAATTTGGGGTATACCATTGTATGGATTTAGACTCAGATCATAGAGTGCGAGGATAGGTAACTTGTACTCTAGATCTTTCATATTATATTCCTGCAATCTCTTCCATTGGTCAAACTGTCTGTTTCTGAAGGAGTAAAAGTGTAACACATCTGGAGGGGCACAAACTCTAATAAATGATGGCTAGATGAAGGTGGAAAAACTGATTGATCATTAGGGTTTGAAGGGTCAGTAGACAGTGATGACATGAAGTTAATGTTAGCTTAAGGCAAAAGAATAAGGGGTCAGGAACTTTAAGGAAACTGCAATGATTGAATTGGAAGAGTTATATTATGTGACTATGAAAAGAACTTCACACAGTGCTGATAAGTTGACTTTATTTAGTCATTACATATTTTAAAGTAAATTTTCTGTTTGCTCACAGAAACATCAGAGCGATTGCAATTGATTCTGCTTGAGATACAGCCGTGTGATACAAATGATTACTTCACAGAAACAAAATTGTTGAAAGAATGTTACAGACCAGACTGCACTGATGAGAGAACTCTGAACATTTGTGCTGAAATTAAAGGTAATTCATGGTGAAACAAATTTTTTGCAGGGTAGATTGTGGTGAAGGTTAGAGGATACCAGGAAGCCAGACAACTTTTAATTCCATAACTTTTATTCACAAAAACCAAGGCTAGCTTTCTCATTTGTATATCTGAATCCAGCTGATCTACTTTAGTCTGACCTTAGCCTGTTGCCACAGCTATTCCAGAGAGATGTCATTGGGAGTGTTGCTGGTTGTTTGCTGCTTCTTTCACTTCATTTAGATACCAACTATTTTCTATTTCCCTTTTTTCCCACCATTATTGTAAACTGTTTGGATACAGTTCCTTTTGAAGCATTAGATGCTTTATAAATGTTGATTACTATTAAAGGAAGACAGAAAATTTAGCCTGAGAAAATTACCTGCTTATACTAAGCTAAGAGTGGTAAGTATCAAAATGATTACCCTTATTATAAAAGTTTAATGTTGGACTCATCCAAATGAGTGCCACTAGGTATACAGGTAGTCCTCAATTAACGACCACTTGTTCAGCAACTGTTTGAAGTTATGACAGTGCTGAGAGTGGTACTTACAACTGGTCCTTGAAGTTCCAGCTGTCTCAGCACCCCTGTGGTCACGTGATCACAATCTGGGCACTTGACAACCAGCTCGCACTTATGATGATCATAGCATCCTATGGTCACATGATCGCCATTTGTGACCAACCTTGCCTGCTTCCCACAAGCAAAGTCAACGGGGAAGCCAGCAAGGAAGGTAGTAAGTCACTTGAGTAAGTCTCTTATGCCTGGCAGCAGCCACCTCGAGTCTTACAGTATTTGTGCTACACTGGCTGCTTGTGCACCTTCCCCTCCCCTGCAGCAGCTTAACAACCCGCGAACCTTGCTTAACGACAGTAATGGACTGCTGGGATTGCTGTCGCTAAGTGATGTGGTCACATGATGTTTTATGTGCTGCATTTTAAGACCACATTGCTTAGCAACAGAAATTCTGGTCTCAATTACCATTGATACCCAAGAACTATCTGAACAGAGATTGCAAATTAATTTAGGGGCTCAGTCCTGAACTTTGGTTCAGCTTGTACTACTCTGGAGTCAGTCCAGTCTAACCCTATGACCAGTTTAAGATACTGTTAGGAAAAAACCCTGTTCTTCCATAGTCTAATAAGGGAAAAACATAAATGTGTCTATTTTTTAAATTATTATTATTTTGAATGGGATGTGATTTGTAGGTTGTGAGGAGAGGAAGTATAATTCATTTCCTAGGGGTTCAAATCATACTCCTTTCCATGCTGTGCTGTTGTTTCTGAAACATATCTAATGTCTCCACCTTCCAATCATGGCATTTTATGTTAATAATGCAAGTATTTATCTTTTTTGCATTATCTTGGAGCTTCAGAGAACTAGATTGGTGTTAGAGCTTTATAGAATCTCAAAATTAGAACAGAATGGAAAAGATTCAACTCCATTCACTGGGGAAATGGAAATCAGTCCCAAATTACTGTTACATTTTGTTGTTACCAGACTGGCTGATGCATACTGATTATTGCTATATTAAATAGAATTGTAAAATATTTTTCAGGAGTTTTATGAAAGCCAGATACGATTGTGGAATTGTGTTTTTTGTTATTGGTGTTCTTCTGGTGATTGATTCTTTGGCATTAGGGCAGCTTGAACTCTGTCAGGAAGATATATTTTACATTTATTCCTCCTGAGAATAAAGAGTTAGAATGCCATGTTATTTTTCCTATGTTTACTACTTACAAGAAGCCACTGGCCACGAATATCCAGAGATTTGAGGTATTTTGACAATAATATTATGATGGGAATGAATATGAAAGAGCTAAAAACTCTAATATAATTGTTTGACATTTTCTTCCCAATAAATAGAATGTTGGAATCTAGTACCTGGTGAGCCTTTATTTAGAAATACCATCTTATCTCTGCAGCTAAAAAAATTGTAGATCTAGTAGGCATAATGCTGCTTGCACCTCTCTGAGCCCCCTGTCAATATCAGTCAGAATAGTGACATGGAACAGCCAAACTGTTTAAGGAACCAGGCTATATTCTTGTGGATGGATTTAAGTTGAACACATGCTGCTGAATGTTTCCACTGGAAATGAATATTTGAACTGACGACTGGGGAGCTTCCGCGTGAGTCATGTCTAACTGAAGATGTCTCTGCGAACAGCAGAAATGACTGCTGTGAAGAATGAAGGACTAGCGAGTAGGCCGGTCCTTCAGAATCTCTCCAGAGAAGGAGAGAACGGGAGATTGCCCATGAGTGCTCTGAATGGCAGCTTCTCATGAAGGGACTGTAAAACAGGGGTTTCTTGTGGGTTTGAGTACCAGGAGCCGAGGGAGTTGACTCCTCTGCTCTCAGCGGCGGCTGAGCCTTTAGTAAGGACACTAAGCCAGCTAAACTCATTTTCTAATCACATTTGGAAATGTTCAGTTTACCTTATTTTATGGATATTAGAGACCTTCAAAACTGCAAGGTTAATTTGGCACCTGGTGAGTTTTACCTTCTTTGGATTTAAGGAATTTTAATCAGAGACTTAGAGTTTAAAATAATATACAGTTGGCAAAAAGCAAAAAAAGATTTTGATTTAACAAAGTTTTAAATGGACTGGGAGACCATTTGGAATATTGCTTATTTTTGCTGTAAGATTTGAAAAACAAGTATATAATTAAATATTATACTATGAGAAATGACTGAAATGGAACTAAACCCATATTAGGAACTGAGGCTTGATGAAGGTTGCAAATGGACACTAGAGGGAACTAAAGGACCAGGTAGAAAATAATTAAAATGGCTAAGCCGGCTATAACTTTTAGTTGTCTTAAAGAATCCTTCAAAAAATGACTGAGATATTAATAACTAATATCTCAGAACTGATACAGATTTCAATGGTTAAACTTTTTAGAAGATGATGAGAAAAATTTTAAAAAACAACTCTTACTGACACAGACATTATAGAATTTGAAGGCATTGAAGACAACAAAATTGAGATTACCAAAACAGGAATACAAAAGACAAATCAAGAAAAAGATCTGGATGTGAATAGCTGCAACAAGAAATCCTGGATGATGCCCCTTTATGGGATTTACAAAGTAGGGTGGTGAAAGCTTTGAAGACTCCTTTTGAATGCCAAAGATTGATGAAAGATCAAATCCCGTGATGCCATTGGAATGATTTAAAGGTCAAGATTGTGAAGAGCAAAAAGAAGGAATATAAAGTTGGACTATTTGATCTGGGATAAACTATTTGTTTGATACTTCTGGTAACTCCTAATGGACTTTTTGCTGAACCAGGACTGAAAAGATGGCGATTTGTGCATTGTGCATAAATAAAAGTTAGACTATGGGAAGAAGAGTTTTTGTATTTGTAATTTTAGAAGAGTGTTAAAAGTTACTATATTAACTTATTCTTGGTGTGATGAAGGTTAGAACCTTATTCTTTATTATTGTCTTAGTTTCTTTTTTCTTTTTGTTTTCTCTTCTATTTTTTCTTTTTTTCTTTTCCCTGTACCTTCTGAACTGTTTTACTTTTCTTTTTCCTTCTAGTTTAGTTTGTATTAGTTTTTACTACGTTTACTAAAAACTTCAATAAAATTAATTTTTTTAAAGAAATAAATGAATATTTGAACTGCAGTTAAATCAGAAGTGAGTCTGTCTGTGAGGGGGCCATATTTACTCTTTTTTTGCTTACCTAGGGGCTGCCAAGAGGCATGGACCATGGTGTTGTAATGTGACTGGTGTTTGAGCTGTTTTTCACTTTTTAAAAAAAATGTTGGGGATTGGGTGAAATTAATACCTATTTTGTTGCTTATTTACCCTCGGTAGAATCAGCTCAGTTCTTCTGTGGTTTGGATTTTTTTTTTAAAGTTTGCTAAATATTATGCTAAATGATAATGTTATATAATTATGTATAGCTAATTAGTAAACCATACTTATTTGTAATTGATACTTACTGTGTTTCATGTTTTATTTTAAATATTAGGTAGGTTAAGTTTGAGGTTTATTTAACTTGATATACTTTATCCTATTAATATATTTGAATCCAAATTCTGTAATACATTCCACTGATTATCAGTGGGGTAGTATGACATTGTGAGAGAAAACTAACAGAAGTCCTGTTTGAAGATTTAAAATCTGCTACGTTTTATTTATTTCATTGACTAATGGGCCAGGCAGGCTATTTAAAATGTAGATCTGTTTTTGAAATGTTCCTTATATTGTTGTTCACATTAAGAACATTAGATGGAGTAGTTGAATTTCACAGATTGGTTAGAATCTGCATTTCAAAACAAGTAAAACAGTAAAAAGAGGGAACTTGTTTTACAAATTAAGCCATCTTCCCTGTTTAATCATAGGGATTCTTGTTTATACATGTAGATTTTAACAGGTATTATTAATAAAAATAATGATCTTTCAGTACTTGAAAATCAGAAGGAGTCTGGTAGCGCCTTTTTTGGGATAAATTTGATTAAAAGGCTAAGCTTCCTTGAGCTGTAGCATTTTGCATCTGATGGAAGCTTATGCTTTTTAATCAAACTTGTTAGAGAAGGTGCTACCAGACTTCTGAATTTTTGCTACCATAAACTAACAGGGCTGTCCTACACAGCCAGCCTATCTTGCCATTTGTATACAGTGGGCTAATACATGTTCCCTAACTCAACATGAGACTCCATACATTACGTCTGTCTCTGTACATTGCAGATTTTTGACATGATGTGCTGATGCTAAAGAAAGAGGAGAGAGTGGGTTTGATTAGGGTAGTCCAGGTTTGCAGATGTTTGATTTATAGAGATAAATAGCGGGTGGGAAGCATTTATTTAGCTTGTGCTGCTGATCCATATGGCCGATTCAAAAGTGACAACAAGCCTTTATGATTTCATTGCTATTTTGGACTTTTCCCTGCATATGGAAAAGGATGTTGAAGGGAACAGAAAACTCTATATTCAGCATCCATGTAGTGCCAAATAGATCATAATTCCTTTACATCTAGGAAATGCTGATTAGAGTTCAGAAGAGTCTATCTTGAGGGAGCATAGGTCAGTCATCAGGTTGAGCAGCATAACAACTAATACATAATGAGCTTCTGCAGTGTGAGATCATTCACCACCAAAAAACTGAACCATATTTCATAATTTGACACTGTGTCTTCAGAGGACATTGCTTGATAATTAATTTCTGTTCACTTGAGATGGTTATAAATCCTGTTTCTTGACAATATGGGCTGGATTTTGAAACATAGAAGCCATCTTATACCAAGCCAGATCTTTAGTTCACCTAACAGTAATATCTGTATCAGTCTTCCATAATTTGGTGCCTTAGACTTTTACAATTTAGAATTTTGAGAGATGAAGCCCAAAACATCTGAAGATCACTAGATTAATTGTCGTAAGGACCAACAATTTTGCAAGATTTTAGATCATGGCATTTCCCCAAAGGTTGTGGAACCTTTGCAAGGCAAGTATATGCATTGCTTCTGAGCTGCAGCCCCAGCTTTGATCTCTTAATTGTTTTCCAGGCTAGTTACTTTGCTATCTCTTGAATATTCAAACCTGTCCAATCTAATTCTAATGCATACTTGGCTGGTTTTGGCAACTTTATTAATTTAAAATGCCAGGACTGAGCCTGGTGCATCCAAACGTACATTTTATTATTTGGTTGAATTAAACAATTTAGCTGTGTTGACAATGTATTTAATCTGACTTATTTCCTGGGTAACGTTGATTTACCATTATTGCTCAAAGACTACATTGCTAAATAGACTTTGTGAAAAGATTTTTAAAAGATTGTTACAGCTGTTGTAAGAAGTTTCACTTTGTGTTTATTTCTTTAAGGTAAAGAACAACATGCAAGTGATGTCACAGCTCAAATGGTGTTGGTATGTTGCTGGCGAAGCATGAAGGAGATTTCATTACTTTTAGGGAAGTTATGCCAACTGCTGCCTTTACAGATACTTCCTAGTTGTTCAGATGCTTTGATAACAGTGGAACAGGTAGGGCTATCTAAGATGTTATGGTTTGTTCATCCAGAGAATTTCAGTGTTTACTGGACGAATTATTGGAATCATTTATTTTGTCACACTTTTCTAGTTCCCTGTGTGGTGTGTTCCAAATAATAATAATGTCTCGATGAAAGACAGATAGGAAGAAGGGTTTTTGGAAGATATTAACAGCAGTGTGCTTACTTTAGAATTGGATTCCATTTAATTGTTGCCTTTTTCTTAATTTGACTTTCATAATTAGTTCAAAGAACTTCTTTAGGAGATGTTCTAGGGAAGTTCATGAGTACTTACATTAGGAGAATGGTGTTGAATTAAACAATAGTATAGCAGTGCAAATTATTTCTGAAATTTCTACTTCAGTATATTTTACTTTATTACCAGATAAGGGATTGTCTTGGAAGAGTTTTATTTACAGTGCTTTCCTCTGTATTCCAGCCATGTGGGCTTAGGAATCTTCTATTTAATGGAGAGTACTTATGTGTATGTACATTAAATCTTTAGAATTCACTTAACTGACTTCCACATCTATGTTTTCCATTTGGCAAACAGCAAGGTGAGATTTGATGAAATTGCCATTTTAGTAAAACTTTTATGGTCTGTAATTTTGGACAACAAACACATTGATTGATTGAGGATATCATATTCTTTGTAGGCTAGATGACAGAATTATGCTAATTCAGAACTGTTTTTAAATCTCCCCCCTCCCCCATTTTTTAAGCCCACAAAGGCAAGCACACCATCTGGGACTGTTCAAGAGAATGGACTGCAGTGTTTACAAGGAATTAACTTACCACAAGTATTTCATTTGGAAATATTTTGGATTTATTAGATTTCTGTTTTTAATTGATGACCTTTTCCCTTTCCCATATGGTTTTAACGAAGCCAGTTTCCAGCCTTGGAGACTGATATACGTGATATAGTTTTTTCTTTTTTGTGGGGGAAGTTTATGATGAGAGTTCAAGAATAAAACTCTAGTTCTTCAAAATTATGATACCATTTTAGACTGAAGCACTATTGATGTTGTGCTGAATATAGAATTTTGGAAATAATTCTAGTATGTTTATTTACACGTTGTCTCAAACAGATGTTTTCAGCTGGCTGACAGCTGTGTGCAGTCTTGCAAAGCTTTGGAGGTGCAGAGAAATGACCACCAATATACCATTAAGCTCCTTTTCTGTTCCAAGTCAAACAGGAATTGGTTTTAAAGAGTTATGTTCACCTTTTAAAGCCAATGTCATGCGTTTTGCCTGAAAACATAGCTATAAATATTGGCTGTTTGGTCAATAGCATTTTTTTAGAAATCTCTTACTTACCCTTTCTTAACTCTTTTTCATGCTATAACCTTAATGACTGTTTGAAGATAACAAATCTGAATAACTATAAGTAAAACAGTCTTAATAATGTTGTATTTTTTGCCCATTCAGTTACATGTTCTGAATGTACAGTTACATGGATCTTATTTAAATCCACAGGACTCTGTTCCTGAGTTCACTTCCACAAGACAACTGAATGTACAAGTTCTTCTGTCACAGAAAAGCATAGCATAGCTCATTTGCATGAGTTGTCGGAAATAAGGGGAGATTAAAATTTGATAATTTGAATGTTCAAGGATTTGAAATTCTATATAAGGTTACAATGTTTGTGTATATAGTATTGGTTCATGAAGTACAGCTTAGTCTGTTGTGAACTTTTCAGTGTGCACATTAATATCCTGGGCTGCCTTCTTCCCAACTCTTCACATCTTGCCTGAATGTATACCACGTTATACTTTGTTTTCTATCCAGTACCATATTATATGATCTGTACAGGAGCTTTATATTTTGGAATTGTGGCTCATACTCAAACTTAAGTATGTACATGAAAGTAGATATGCAATCAGCTTAATTTACATGTTGTAAATATTGTTTAGAGCCAGTTTGGTGTAGTGGTTAAGGCACCAGCTAGAAACCAGGAGACTGTGAGTTTTGTAACAATGTTCTCTAAAGGGAACCAGCCTGTTAATGAAATGATAATCAAAGTAATATTCTGAAATAAACTGCATTTATTTGAATAAGGCTTCCCCTATTAGAGAAAGGCAGTTTGGTGTAGTGGTTAAGGCATCAGGCTAGAAACTGGGAGACTGTGAGTTCTAGTCCCACCTTAAGCACAAAGCCAGCTGGGTGACCTTAGGTCAATCACTCTCTCTCAGCCCTAGGAAGCAGGCAATGACAAACCACTTCTGAAAAACCTTGTCAAGAAAACTGTATGGACTTATCCAGGCAGTCGCCAGAAGTCAAAAACTGATTCTGAAGCAACACATACCCAAATATTGTTTATATGAGGCTCTACTTATGTTGCATCTATGCAGTGTGGGATCAGAATAACATGTTGCTGCTGATGGAAGCAAGAGTACTAAAAGACACTGAAAGGAAAAACTTTCAGTGGACTTGTGTAATGACTTAAGGACTTGGTCCATTACTAAATCATCCCATTACAATATCCATTTAAACATTCATAGCAATACTAGTGCAATTGTTAGGTTTTTTAAAATTAAAAATATTTATAATCCAACTTCTCTTAAAACTATTTATTTATTTATTTGTTTGTTTGTTTGTTTGTTTGTTTATTTATTTATTTGGTATGCTGCCCATCTCCCCCCAGCGGGTGACTCTGGGTGGCTCACAATTAAAATCAGAAACCCCATCAACAATTAAAAATCCCCCCATAAATAGTTAAATAAATAATCCATTAAAAGTCAAATCTAAACAAAAAACCCTGTACATAAATACTAAAAACATTTAAGATGATGGGGGGGAGGGGTAATTGTAATGGTGGTCTGTTAAAAATGAATGGAAACAACATTACTAAAACCAGAGGTATACAAATTTATCCTTTGTGTATCTGTTTCTTAGCTGAGCTGCTTCACACTGAAGAAAGGCAATAAACATTTAAAGACTACTGTTTGCAGAATAGTCTCTATGTTTATAAAATAAGCCTGTTTAAGCAGGATTGGAGGCAAGAACCTTTTTCATTGCCTGTTCATTTGTGAAAGAATGTTTTATTTTGTTGTTTTGACGTGGAGAAGTGTTGTACATTTGATCTCACACCTGTCTGAAGTGGCACGTTTTAGCCATAGAGATCATGCAGGTATTTGTTTGTCAGCTGTAGCTCTAAATTTCCTCCATGAACTATGTTATTTTCATTTCTCACACAAGCTTCTAAAATCTGAGTAGGTTGAAGAATATATTTTTTACTTTGTCATTTCTAGATGATTCTGTATTTGAACTTTATCATTCACCTGCATTCACAGTTTTTTTGTCAAAAGTGTTTCTCTGTACAAAGTATACATTTTTCTTGGGTTTTTTTTCCCCCTGCCAGGTAAAGGATATTGGGGAATATTTCAAGAATCATCTCCTAAAGTCAAGGCACAGAGGAGCATTTGAGCTAGCTTATGCTGGCTTTGTAAAGCTTACTGAAGTATTCTCAAGGTAAATTGTTCTGTTATAAACTCCTTTATTTTTAATAATTATCTGCAAGTAGCCATTGCTTATCAGGATTTATTGGTCTCTTTTTCAGAAATATTGAGCAAAAAAAAAAAAATTACTGCATTTTACATGCACCAAATAATCTCTTCTTTAACCAAGGTCCCCATACTCCCCCCCCACCTTATGTATACTTGTTAAGAGGGAAATGTCATCTATGGGTCAGTCAAGCCTTCCCAGTGATGGCTGTTCTCCCATGGGACAGGTTGTCCCCTGGTATCTAGACTGCCCCCTCATTGTTTGGCTTCCAAAGACTTTGAAGACGTAGTTCTTCAGGAAATAATTTGAGAACAATAAGGATTGAGCTTCCCCAACTGGATGGTGCTGTTAGGAAATGTTGTTTCAAATACTCTGATTTTATTTTAATGTTTTTGTTGTTGCAAATCATTCAGAGCCATTTGGAACTGCATGGTGTTCAACTCATAATAAGTAAAAGAATAAATTGTAATCGAAGCCAAAAGCAAGTGGTCTTACAGTACTTTCAGTATATGCTAAAAGCCAAAATATGTCTGTAAGGGACAGATTTTAACTCCATTACGAATTAAGTTTAATAGCTTAATATTACATTTTATACCAGTTGAATCTTCTAAGGTAAGCTCACCTAAGAATAGTGTAACTATGACATATATAACTACTGGCAGAACTAGCTGGCTCATGAATAGCCACAGATGGTTCACAAGACATAGTTGTGCCAATGTCCTTGTCATCACCACAAGCTAGCAATCTGGGGCAGCTAATGATCAAGGACCCCTGTATTATAAATTTGGTCTTTCAGAAAGTGGAGCTGAAGATATGATTCTTTCTTGATTCAAGATGCAGTTAGAAAGGAGGCATTCATGTCTTTGTACTCCACTTTGTACAAGATTCACTCTATTAGCTTTCTAAATGGGAGATGGCATTAGAGTATATAAATTTAAATACATTAGTGAGGTATTGCAGAAGGAGATCATGGTGTAGAATAGAATTTGATGTTTTTTTGGATAACCATGGATAATGTGCCATTTTATTTCAACATGTGCAACAAATGTTTATACAGCAAAGTTTAAGTTGAAACAAGGAGTCTACTAAATTATTTTTAGCACACTATACTTGGGTGGAGTGGAAGGATGCAGATTGCGTGGAACATTTATTGTATTCATTGAAAATGATCAGAGAAAGTATTTTGAGTATGTAGGCGACTGAGTTTTCCTCTTGCCAGTTAAAATAGTCTGAGAAACCACAATGAGTATTTGCTAAATTGGAACCACAATAATTTACACATCAGCTAGCTATGTTTTAAAGTGAGGTTTTGCAGATTAATGACAATAAATGAGTTGCTCATTAAATCTGATATAGGCTTGGACTTTTAAGTTGGGTAAAGTCATGCTTGGATCTGTGACTAGCAGCGTTATTTTTAAAGCTCTGTTTTTCCTTTTAGATTTTTAGGGAAACTTGTTTCCCATGGAAATAATTTTTCAGCCAGTCCAGAGGATTGTGCTCTTGCCAGATTAAAGGGAGTAGTCTTCTCTGTTTTCAAAGTCAGTAGTTCTTAATGTTTTCATTACTTCAGGACAACCAAAATTTTGCTTGCCCAAAAATGTGCAAGTTAGTGGAAGACTGAACAAGATTAAATTACTTCTGGCATTATCAAAACAGTACCATGTTATAATGTTAGGGGTCTGTCAGGTTTCATTTCAGTATTTCTGCTAGTCTTAGCAGGAGTTAAAAATGTTTGTTCAAAGATAAGCGCAACAACTTTTTTCCCCCCATCTCTATGGTAGCTTGGGTATATTTTCTTTCATGTTATATTCTTTGAGAATTCTAGTTGCCATTCCTGTAGTTTTTTTGAAGAAACAGTTGAAATGAAAAGTCTCAAGATATGGAGGAAAACTCAGCAGGAATGTTACCAGAGGGAATGTTGGTGTCACATAGCTCTAGTTCATTTAAAATCTAGGAGAGATTTTTCATGTATCTTTCTAGATTAAAAGTTTGGCAGATATTGGTAATAGTTTTTTTAGCTAAAGCAATGGAAGATGAGTGGATTGAGTTTCTATATGATTGTCTGTCATCTATCTTACATGAACTGTCAGTTGCTGAATCAATACTTCTGTTGTATGTCCAAAAGAAATTACAAATAAAATTTGTTTTCTACACTGAAAGCTACCCTAAGGAAATACTGCCATTTTCTCAGTAAATTTAGAAGATGTAGTGGTACAGATCAAAATCTTGTACAATCTTGGCTATTTTGCAAGAGCCATTTGAGGCTATGATATTCAAGGTTTCTTCATGATTTCTTGCTGTATAACTCTGTGCTTGTGTTCTCATGGGGTTTAATGGAAAAATAATATAATGGTGGAATATAATTTTGTATATAATCAAAATAATACAGGGAGAAAATGTTCACTGATCATGAGGTCTAGTAAGAAACTTTAAATACTATCTGGATTCCTTGTGGCATACATTTTTTATCTGAAACAGGGAACCCATTTTGAGTGGTAGAACATGCTTTAGAATTTTTTTTTTTAATAATGATAGTGTATTTGCAAGTTGCATATTGATTATTTATAAGAACTCTGTAATAAAGCTAATAACCTAAAGAATATTAGGCTTTGGTCACCAAAGAGCACGAGATAACGGTGCTAGACAGCTATTTAATGGAACAATGGGGGCAGAGAAGAATGTTTTTGGTGCTTTTTTTGCTATGTGGTAGTAGTGGTAATGTGCTGTCGCCTATATTTGGTTGTCTTCTTGATGAAATTTCTACAATTTTCACTTCAGTTATTTTCTGCTTCTTTGTCTATAAAACTTCTGAGAAGTATTAGGCCTTCTGGGGTCTTCAGCAGATAAAAGGTTGCACAGGAGCAGTTATGTCAGCAGCCTATTTCATTTCACTGTTTCATAGTGAAGAGCTTCTCAACCAAATTTTTAGCTTTGTCATCTGGGAAATCCCTCAGAAAATTCAGGAAGTCGAGGGTAAGATGGATATCAGTCTAAAACTAACCTAGAAGTGGTTGAATCATGTTAATAGCATTATAACAACCTCCTCCACTTTTGTACAACTTGCTCTGTGCATTGGTGCAGAACCAAAAGTCGTTTGTAACCATGGGAGAAATGTTAGAATGCATGTGGTTACAATATATTAAGATAGTTATTTACATATCATGAGTGTTACAGAAAAAAGGTTTCTGTTTATTTTTAAAATAAGCTAGCCAAGCTGGCCGTATCACCTTTCAAATATTGTTTGAAATATATTAATCATACTTTCATATGTTGTAATCAATCTGAGATATAATTTGGAGATTGTTTAGTGTTAATTTGCAATTGTAAGATTTCTGATTGCCAGAAAAAACCTGTACTGTGCATGCAAACTTATTTTTGTCTTATGATACTGATGCCAAAAAGTGTGTAAGGAAAGGATTAGCACAATTTTAGAAATTCACTGCATTAGCTGATATTTAATGTGAGGGTGTACACTGAGTTTTTTTACAAGTGCTGAGGGAAGCAGACAGAAAGAAAAAGCAGGTTAAAATGCTTTTCTTTCGTTTCAGGGGGAATAGATTTTTCCCTTTCTTCCCCTTGTGTGTTAAAGGGATAGATTTTTTCCCTTCCCTTCCCTTCCCTTCCCTTCCCTTCCCTTCCCTTCCCTTCCCTTCCCTTCCCTTCCCTTCCCTTCCCTTCCCTTCCCTTCCCTTCCCTTCCCTTCCCCCTTCAAGATTCCTAGCAGTGTACAAGGACAGAAGACATACAGTAAAAATTAAAACATTCATGGTAAACCCCAGAGCACCTCCCACAACAGTAGTATGCAAAGCAAATTAAATAATAAACCAAAACTGTTAATTATGGTGTCAATAATTGCTCTCCAAAGGCCATCTGGAAAAGTTCAATTTTCATTAATTTTTTTCTCAGTACCAGTATGAAGACAAGGCAAAAAGGCAAGAAAAAACACTTCTTAATGGAAAGCTATTAGTCTGAAGAACCTTTGTTTGGTTCTTGAGATGGCATCGGTTTCCTTCTCCTGTTAATCCTAGCCATTATGGCATGTACTAACTGTTTATGAGTTTTACGGTTTAGCAATAACTGGACAGACTTGGGTTCCCCATACTTATTTTAAGAAACAGCTGACAAGATAATAGGTTAGGGTTACAATCTAGATTGAAACATAGAAAGTGTAGCTCATTTTTTGTCTTCTCCCTCTTCATTTTGCTGACTTGAATCTACTGTAAATGCTCTTTTAGCGGGTCCGCAATTATCAACAGGACTTTTTCCATGGCTGCTTCCAGGAATTTGAATTTTATTTGGGCAGAATTTTGACATGTAAAGAAGTTATGGCTGAAGTTGGGGCACTATTTTAAGCTCTTTTAAATAATTGGGTTTTAATTATTACTACTTTTTCTGTTTAGTTGCCTTGAATGCTTTCCATGGTAGGGGGAGGAGTGAGGTGTAAGTCCCATGCACAAATATAAATTATATTTCTGTTTTTCTAGTATTTCAAGAGGCATGTTGATTCAGGTACTCCTTAGTAAGTTGAAGATTGGTGAAAGGCAAAAAAATGTGTAAAACAGGCTGTTTTGGGGAACTTAGAAAAGGGCAGTACTAAAACTATAATACCACTTTCTGTAGAAAATTTCTTTATTGCCACAGTCCATTTTTCAGGGGGACAGGCTACAGTCCATCAATGTAGAGAAAAGCATAGATAACCTTGAAGGAGGTACGCAGAAACAGTTAAGCCAAAATAAGAGTCAACTCAGTCCAGGGAATGGAGAAGGCATGAGAAAGAAACTCAAACCCTGCCTTGATTCTGCTTGATATAAAATGGGGGAGAGGAACATTCTGGCGTGGTGGCTAGAGAATTCTGGGAGTTGAAGTCCACACATCTTACAAAGAAACATTGCCATAGAACAATAGCGTAGCATTCCTGTAATACTTGTGCTGTCTGTTTCCTGACCTGGTCCACTTTGAAAGGCTGACAGTCAGGTAGAGAATTCTTGGAAAGAAAAATGTTTCACCAAGTGAAAAGGACCACGATATTAGTGATCTTAGGAACACTGATATATGTAGCAGGATGCTTTTATCAGTACTGTACTCAGGAGAGAGCAACAGAATTGAGGCTAGGTTATTCTAGAAAAAGATATTTTATTGATAAAATTATAAGGAACATAGAAGCACATCCTTTCCAGAGGAAAGTTTGAGATAGAAGAGAAAAGCTGATTATAAGAAAATGGAATGGTTCACTAATTCTAATCTGTTGAGAAATACTTCAAAGAGAAAAGATCATAGAATTCCTCAACATCAAAACTCCTTTTCCTAAACCACAGCAAATCTTTACCCAACAAGATTGCAAGATGCAATACTGTTTTTGCAAGATGCAAATGCAAGTGCTGAAACTTTCCATCCATTATAAAAGAGAGGGCAGAACTCCATAAATATGGACACAGTGGACACTTTACTGTAACCTTTGGAAGGGACAGAACACTATTTAGCAGGATCTCTATTTAATATGGCAAATACAGTGGTACCTCGGGTCACAAACTTAATTCATTCTGCGACTCTGGTTGCGACCCGAATTGGTCGCGACCCGAATCAAATTTTCCCATAAGGTTCAATGTAAATACAGTTAATCCGTTTTGACCCCTATGAATTTGGTTACCAACTGATTTTGGTCGCTACCCGAATCAAATTTTCCCATAAGGTTCAATGTAATTACAGTTAATCCGTTCTGAACCATATGTATTTTTTTTTAAAATCACAAAAGTATGAAACAAAGTACAGTACAGTACAGTACAGTACAGTACAAAGAGAGAGAATGCTAACCTTGCTCGAGGCGACTTCTGGCGTGGAGAACAGGAAGGAGGGTGGGGAGGTGGTTATTGTTTGGAGGGAGAGTCCCCCTCCCTACAGGAAGCCACGACCACGTGTCACAGCAGGGAAAATGGCCGCGAATCCTGTTCGTCACCCGATGCGGAGTTCGCGAACGGAAGCAAAATTTTGCGAACGGTGCTGTTCGTGACCCGAATTGGTCGTGAACAGAAGCGTTCATGATCCGAGATACCACTGTAATAATATAATAATTTTATCCCACTTTTTAAATATTCAAAGTGGCAAACATACCTAATACTCCTGCCTCTTATTTTCCCTATAACAGCAACCTTGTGAGGTGGATTGGGCTGAGAGAGAGTGACTGGCCGAAAGTCACCCAGCTGGCTTTCATGCTTAAGGCAGGACTAAAACTCACTCTTATGGTTTCTAGGCCTGCTTCTTAACCACTACATGAAACTTACTCTCCAAATACTAAACGGGAAGCACACAGGAAAACTTAAGATGGCCATGAAGACTTGGATCTTCCCCCAGACATTGGGCTAGCATGGAGGTTGAGCTGGGAGGCTGTTTGGTCTGGTGCCTGGGACGAATGGTGGTTTTGTTTTTATCTCTATTTTTATTGATTGTTGTGAGCTGCCTAAGATCATTATATGAGATAGGCGGCCATATATGTTCTGTAAGTAAATAAACAAATAAATGACAAATTATAAAGGAGAGATCCGGAGGTGGTCAGTGGAAAGATTTCCATTTTAAAAAAACATAGGGGCGGTTAAACTTTACAGAATGAAGCCATATTTACTGTGTGATTATGTGTTGCTGCATATTAGAAGGCAGTTTGTTAATCAGGGGCAAGATGTCATAGTTACAGTATAATTCAAGTGACTGGCCTTTGTTTGTCTAAGAACACCTTACCTTAAACACAGAGGATCAAATGCTGTCTTGTCTTGTATCAGGAAAGGATGAGAATTGGCCATTCCAAAATACACTGCCCAAATTTTCACATTTTACAAATTAGCTATTAAAGAAAAATATGCATTGTAAGAGAATAGCAGCTGTGAGGACAAAATGGATATTACCTGATGTTCCTTAATAATGCAGATCTGTAAAGATAAGAAACATCATGTTGGGCAGTGATGGAGCTTCCAAAGGAATTCTTGTGAGGTATATTGGATTTCTATCTCTTTGAAAAGTTGTAACCTAATGCCTTTCCTTCATTCACCAAATTCTTCCAAAATTTCAGGCCTTTTACATCAAATGTACCATAAGAAAAATATTAAGCATTTTGTAGCACATTTCTGCAGTTTTGAATTCTAGCATTTCATTTGTTTTCCTACTCCTAATAGGTGTAGTAATGAAGATATACACAAGTTGCCACAGCAATGGTTATGCAGTGTCCTGGAAGAAATTAAATCAAGTGATCCTTCATCTAAACTGTGTGTCACTAGACGCAGTGCTGGAATTCCATTCTATATACAGGTACTGTTGATCTTGATATGATTAGAGTTTCTGGATTGGATTGTTTGAGAAGTGCACCGTGAATTTGTTAGTTAAATACTAAGAGGTTGCTGGTTTGGGATGCTTGTTTTTCAGTTTACCTACCTACTTTATTTTAAATCCAGATACAAACCAAGAAACCGATTCCAAATATGCAACTATGCAATCCAATAAATTTGATTTTTGAAAATACAGAGCATAAATCAGTGCAAAGCAGTGGACTGACATCTTCTGATGATAGGATTATTCTAGTGGTATCAGTAGTTTGGAGAGACCTGTGAAGCTTAACTGGATCAACAAGCCTTTTTGAGTTGTTACTAGTAATATTTTAGATGAAATACAATATCCTTCTGCCCACAATATGGGCACCTTTTGTCGAAATACTTGCTCTGAAGTCCTACATATTGTTAACAAATATGATTTAGGAGAATTACTTGAATTCAAGACCATTTCCTAATACATTTCTACTGGGGATCTTTTAAACAATAGCTAGAGTACATCTTGATAACTACATATACACCATTCACTTTCAATTAAAATGCTTTGAAGCACAAATAAAGTGTTCTTCAGAGAACACAAAATTATAATTAATTCTAATAATTGTAGTTATAGACCAAAGTAATCTAGATGGAGAATAAAGAATAAAATGCAAGTTAAATGAAACACAAAATATGTGCTAATAGTACAAAACAAAAGAACAAAAAATCTAGAAAGGAGGCTTGATCGTGATGAGAAGATACTTTTAATATTCAGCCCTTGCACTTCAGTCAAATCCAACACATATAGTATATGCATACAAATATACTACAGTCTCCAAAAAGGGGGTATCCCCCCAAACCTTCTCCAGAGGGTTTATGGACCTTCTGAAGTACTTTTGGCAGAGTGTATGCAGGAGGAGAATAAATGGAATATTTGTTTAGTGTTTTAAGTATCAGTATTACATTTCCTGTGTTATATGCTCCAAGCCTGTTTTAGAGACAATCATAACACTGAAGATAGAGGAAATTCAAAATTCTGTTGGAGAATTGCTTTTAGGTTATTATCACTTTATTTTCTCCATGGATTTTGGAAACTTGTTCTCTGAGATGGGACAAGATACAAAACAGTGACTTAAAGATACTGAAATGTAAAATGCATGTGCACACAAACACAAACACTAAGTTGCAGCTTTTCTCATAGTTTCTTTGCCTGCTTCTTCCAAATACTGGTTTTCCATTTAGTATTTGAGTCAATTACTATTTTGATGCCACTTTTATGGCCCAAATGTTGAACAATGATCTCTACTTGCTGTATTTTCTTATCCATCGCTGCAAACAACGTGAGCATTTATAGAGCTGGTGATACCTTTTTTCAATAGCTCTTACAACATTTTACTTCCTTTGTCCTAAACATAATCAGTTTAAAGAACTTTTTGATTTTTTAACTAATTACTTCAGTTTCCAAAAAAATATTGTGTGAGAATTTTGCATGTGTATGAATGAATGCCCATTGAAATGTAAATCACAATTCTGCATTTTGCTTGAATGAAATGTTTAAACATTCCTTTTCTACTTCTTGAGACTTGAAGCTTATGTTTGTTATTCCAAGTTGTCATGTTTAAGTGTAATAAAAGTGAGAAATGTATATCATTTTATTTTATTTTTTAATTTCAGGCTTTGCTAGCTTCAGAACCAAAGAAAGGTAAAGCAGGCCTACTAAAAATGACCATGAAAGGTTTGATAAGCTTGGCTTTACCTTCAGATATGCCATCAAGCACAATTTCTCAGGTAATACATCTCTCTATCTTTCTATCTCTTTCTCTGCTAATTCAGAGTAGAAAGTCTATGAAAGTATCATTATTAATTTAGGATTTAGTTTCTGTAGATTTTATGGGATCCACACTTTTGTTAACTGTTTTTCTATTTTTGGCTGTATCCTTAGAATATAAGGAGAAAGTGAGAGCAGGGCAAAATTAAAGGAGGGTGGGGGGAGCAGAATTTAAATTTGATATGATTCCTCCTTCTGTACTTAAAATTTCTCATCTTCTATCCAATTGTGATTAAACTGAGGAGAGACTCTGGGGGCCAAATCTAAATCTCAAGGGCCTTAAGTTATGAGTCCTCCTGTGGAATGATCATGAGATACAGGGGGCTACTAATTAGGACTTGCAGCCCATTCTTTTTTTTTTGTAATAAAGTTGACATACATAATTTTGTGATACATTTCCAAAACTAAAATAACTTATATTAACTTTCCCCCCCAGGTTCATGCATTAAATATCTTGAGAGCTTTATTCAAGGATACCCGCTTAGGTGAAAACATAATTCCTTATGTGGCAGATGGAATGCGAGCAGCAATATTAGGTTTTACTTCTTCTGCCTGGGCAGTAAGTTGATCCTTTACTTTTAGTATATTAATTGGAAAGTCTTGTGTTAATGGTGGCCAGACCATGGATTATGGTTTTCTTTAATATTATAATGTCTGGTTAATTTTTTAATACATTATTTTTATAAATTAGATGGAAGGTGTGCTGAGTATATAGCTAACATGCTAGCATAGGAAAAATGCTATCAAACAGCATATAATACCACTGAAATTGAAATTGGCTCTTATATCCACTAACTTTTGATTTGATTTTTATTTAGCTTTTTGTACGGAAGGCTAAATATTTATCTGACTGAAAAAAATGGAGCTCCATTATCTTATGACACAGAATGCAGCTTCTGATTGGTTTGTTGAAATTAAAATCCAATTAGTTTTAAACATTTGTTATCTTCAACTGCTGCTTAGCCAATTAAAACAATTTTAGCCTGTAGTAGTCTCTTGGTCTAAAATAAGGGAGTAATTTTTTTACTAGTTTCACTGGCATTTCAGAATCATGTTAAGTTGCATGCAGACCATGAGCATCTCTCTGTGTCACATATTCTGTACATTCACAGAAATGTACAGTATTCATGTACATAGCTCTCTGTGCATAGAGAAAGGAGCTGCCTACTTCTTTATGCATGGCAAAGAATGCAAATGATTTGACAATTCAAGAAGACATGTACCATCTTTCCCATGAGCAGATTACTTTTTTTTTTCTCTGTCAATTCTGAAAGGGGCTATACCTTTAAACATAGGAAAAAAAGCAGTCTGGCCACGGAGGAGGGACTCAGTCTCTTCCTTGCTAGACTGGAATGCTGTTCTCTGGAAAGTGCAGGATAGAGCTTCCAGTGAGATCCTGCAAGTATGCATAGGGAGACTACACAGCCAGTTGTTCTTCACCTATGATCTAAATAAGGTCATATTGTTTATATATTTAAACTGTTTTATTCACAATCTTTAATTTACAGTCTATTTCATATGGGACTATTATGCACTGCAGGCTATCGAAAGCAGCAGACACCTAATATCAACATATATATTAAAAATTGATAGAAATATAATGAATCAGTATGCCAAGATATTTTGGGGAGTTATTAAGATGTAGTCATAAATGTTGTACTTTACCCAAAAATCATAATAATACATAAAACTGAAACTGTAGTTAAGAGGTTTATGTGCATAGGTGGTCAGAAAAAAACAGATCATTGGTCAAATAAGAAATCTGGCAAAAGAATCAGAGACTGTTCTAAGCAAATCTATAAAATATATTCAGTTATAGGCACTAGCCAGAAGATGCCACTGCTTTGAGCATCTGCCCAAGGAAGTCTTTCCATAGCTGTAAGGATTTTCTTACTATTAGAGCAAAGAGGAAGTGGAATTTCTGGAATCAACTTGGTCCTCTTTTTCAGGAGGATTGAGACTAAATATTTTATATGAACTGCTGAACAAGTTTTACAAAATAACAAGTAATGCGGAATATCCTCTGCAGTGCCCTTAACCGCAAGGGCACTGACAAAGATTACAAACAACCGTCTTGTACATCAAGTACAGCTGAAAACACTTGCTGCCTTCTTAATCATATCAAGAAATTCCTGTTGTCAGGGGAAAAACCTCTTTAAACACGGGAGACAGACACACCAGAACATAAGTCACTTCAAAGTTCTAAAAGTTTTATTAAATGTTAGTTCAATAAGCAAGTAAAATTCAACCAATAACATACAAGGTACTTACTTAGATTCACATTGCAATGAGGACCAGCACAAGCAAGCGGTCAGGTAAGACAGCTTGGCCGAGTGGCCCCGACCTCCTTGTTGCAATCCTTTTTATCCTCAAAAACTGCAAACCACAAACATGACTCCCAGGATTTGCAACTGAATCATAACGTCCTTGGTGCTAATTTTACCACACTTCCCTGTTCCATTGCTCCTGTCACACTCCTCCTATCAGCACTCTATTTTCCGGCTTCCTGTCCATGACTGAAAACTTTAGTCCACATAGCAATTTTATTTATTGCTCTGTAATTTTATTTATTTTATTTATTGCTCTTTTTCCCCTCACACTGTAAAGGGAGAAATACCTTTCAAATAATTTTCATATTCAAAATTGTTTTTATTACAGCTTTGCCATATAGCAATCTTTTTATTAGATACTATAGGCCATGTTGGATGGCTGTATCATATACCTTGATTTTATATAGTTTTTTTTTTTCTGTAAAATGATTTAAAGTGAAAAAAAGGCTAATAAAAAACCAAACTCTGATGGCCCAAACCCTGAAACCATGTTGCACTGTTCTTAGACCTGTCCTTCATATGTTCCAGAAGACAATTCAGACAGTCTGTTATCTCAAGGTGATCTTAAACCTGAGACCAAAATTAAACATTCTAATGGAGAAACTTGATTTGACTAGAAGTATGCCTGTTTTGGAATGAAGAGAAGTAAGCAGTATATAAGAATTGTTTTGAACTATTTATTTTGAAGGGAGTACATGAGGCATGCATACCCCAGCTTTTAGTGCTATACAGAAATAGAGAACCAACCTTGCTTCAATTAATGAAGGATTGATTGCATTTAATAGCCTCTTTTATGGAAGACATAATTTACCTTCAAAGCTTTATAATGAGCAAACCAACTGCCAGATGAGGAAAATAATGCACGTAGATAACAATATGTGGGCATTTATTTAATGAATGAGTCAGTTATCCACTTATATTTGGTTTTGATCAAAAACTTTGTCACATTTGCTTTTTCACATTTAGTTACTTTCCTTGACAATAATTATTAAAGGCCAGTTATTATCTACCTATGTCAATCTGACTGAGAGATAAAAGAATCACATTATAAAATAAAAGAAGACAAACAATTAAGGCTTCTTTCACATACTTGAACTACAAACTATGGGTTTCTTCTCAGATCTAAAACAAAATCATTTACAGTAAGTTAAATAGTATTGGTATAAGGACACAGCTGCGTTTGACACTACGAGCAACTGGGATATTGTCAGATGGAAAACCATTTCATGAAAATTTTGCAGGTATATTAGAATTTTATCCAAATCAAATATTGCTGATCAATAGTGGAATTGGCTAGTTTAATCCAAAGTTTATTCCTATCAAATGCAGAACCAAAGTAAATTAATGCAATGCATAGTTTTGCTTTATTCTGTGCTGTATATTTAACAGTTTGGCCAGTAGTAAATAGTGAACCAGTTTGGATATCCAGCTCAAAAATCAGCTTATTATACAATACGCGGTGGCGCAGTGGCTTAATGATGCTGAAAGTTGCCAGCCAGAAATGGTCGACACTTCAGCGGTTCAAGCCCAGCTCCGCGCAGCAGAGTGAGCTCCTGCTTCCTCCCCAGCTCCTGCCAACCCAGCAGCTCAAAAACTTATGTGAGTAGATAAATGGGTTCTCTCACCCCGGTGGGAGGAAAAATGCTGGCGGCGCTTGCACGGGAGACGGGATCAGTTGCCGGTAGCGCGGAAGCCACGCATGCCCGAAAAAGGCGCGAAGCAACAGAAACCCCGCCCCCTGCGCTCGCCAGCTGGGCTCTGCTCTAGGAAGGAGGCAATGGCAAACCACTTCCGAAACATGTTGCCTTGAAAACTGCAGGGACTCGTCCAGGCAGTCGCCGCAGAATCGGTCACAATTGAGTGCGGATAAAAAAAAAAAAATGGATCTAATAGGTCTATATGATTTCTTTTGTTGTTGCCCCAAACAAATTTTTGCAGTATTGTTAAAAGAACTTTATTATAGGAAGTTCTTAATCAATGGAATATTATTTGAGTAAAAATGAAATGAAATCATAACTAAATTGTACTGCTTTGAATCTGCTATTTTAGCTTAAATGGAAAAAAATCCACATTTTTTCTCCCAAGCTCCTTTGATTAATCAGTGGCTTGACATTTTCCCTAGTTATCAGCTGAGCATTCAATGACACATTCAATGACATCAGCTGAGACCTTCATGACACATTAGAGGCCAAAGGACCATTCCAGGGTATCAGAGACAGATTTCCCCTTTTGATAGTCCCAAAACTTTGATCATTTAACTATAGGCAAAGAGAAGCTTGTGATTCTGGGCTACGTATGTACTTTCATGTGAAAACCTACGTTGTCTTTTACAAAGATTAATCTCTGTTATTCATAATAAGTTGTAATGAGCAACCTGAGAGAGATTATCTAAATGTACTATAAAATACTAATAAAATTATAACATATAAACTGTAATATAAAACATGGTATGAAACGTAACTGATGGTAGTTCTTGTTTCTGTATAAAATACTGTCTTTTCTGGTAAAGCTTCATACTCCACATTTTACAAAATCCAGTGTAGTAACTAAAGAAATGGGAAAATGGGAAACGTCTTCAGGTGGCTGAGAGCCATAGGAGAAGAACCCTTATACTTTTATTGTTAGGTTTATCCTTTTAAAACCTAGTACAGTCCTCGATTTATGACTACAATTGGGACCGGCATTTCTGCCGCTAAGTGATCTGGTCGTAAACCAAGACATCATGTGACCACATCACTTTGCCATGGCAATCTTGGCACTCCCCATTGCCATTGTTAAGCAAATCCCATTGGTTGTTAGCTGAGGACCCACCCCAATCCAAGCCATCCTGGGCTTGGTCTTTTCTAGCCTTGAGCCTCAGGTAAGGAATTGCCTCCCCCACCTGCCTATCTCCCCTCCATCTCTGCCCTTTTGGCCGCCCTGCACCCTGCCTTGTGGGGCAGCAAGCAGCCCCAGAACTGCATGGCTCTGGGGTTGCTTGCCACGCTGCAGTTCGGGCTTCTTGGTCCTCCTTCTCCCTTTGCTTGTATGCACCATGCCCTCTGTCGCTTGCTTGCACACATCAGCGCCCTCCTTCCCCCTTTACTCGATTGCATGCATGCACTGCATCCTCCTTTCCTTGCTTGCACCAGTGCCCTCCTTTACCCTTTGCTCACTCACATGCACTGTGCCCCCCTTCTCTCCTTTGCTTGCATGTACCACACCCTTCTTCCCTACTTTGCTTGCGTGAGGACTCTCCGGGCGTGCTTCTGATGTGCTCTGTGCAGCTCACGTTAGAAGCTGCTGGCTGTTTGTGAGGCTTTCTCCTTCCTCCTGCAAAGCCCCAGAGCCACAGCACAGCTGGAAGGGGGCATGGTGCATGCGAGTGAGTGAAGGGGGAAGGGGTGCTGGTACATGCGAGTGAGTGAAGGAGGGAAAGAGGGCACTGGTGTGAGTGAGTGAAGGGGAAGGAGGGCACAGTGTGTGTGTGTGTGAAGGGGGAAGAAGGGTGTGATGCGTGTGAGTGAAGAAAGGCCAGGGCAGGAGGGGAGGCTTACCCAAGTGACTTGCAACCTCCCCTGCTAGCTTTCCCATTGATTTTGCTTGTGGGAAGCCAGCAGGGAAGGTTGGAAATGGCAATCACATGATTGTGGAGTGCTTGGCAACTGGTCATAAGTGCGAACAGGTTGCCAAGCACCCAGATCATGATCATGTGACCATGGGGGTGCTGCAATGGCCATAACTTTGGGGATCCATAACTCTGGGTATTAAAGAATAGTACCTGAAGGCAGGAGAAATATAGGATATGCCCTGACAGCTGGTCCAGGTTAAATATTCCCCCTCCCCCTCTTGAGAGATGCAAATTACATCTTGAACTATAATGTAAGTGTATATTCAACATGATATTACTTCTCCCACATGCTGGTTGTAATAAAAAATGGGGAGAGAGTTGCATATTTAATAATTCAGATTCTAATATCAGAATCAGTATCAGAATACAGTACTATAATGAGTCGACAGCGACTTTATGTGCCAAAACTGATATTTGTACTTGAGTGAACATCTCCCTCAGTTACTAGACTCCCATCATCTAGGAAAGTGGATGATGAAATTCTTAAAAATGTGTTTTTTTTCTTAAACACTTGGCCTTCAGAATATGCTCTTAGGGGTAGGAGAAAGTAGGAGATCCTTATTGTATTGCTTATCAAGAATGTAGTATATGAGTTTAAGCAACATATTAGAAAAAAATTGAATACCCATTGTTAATATTTGCTGTGTTGCTTAATATATTAGGTGAGAAATTCATCTACGCTTCTGTTTAGCACCCTCATTACAAGAATATTTGGAGTTAAGAGAGGAAAGGATGAGAGCTCAAAAAAAAACAGGTATGTTCATTTCAGTAAGAAATATTTCTGTAAAATGTATAATAGTCAAGAATAGACTTAGAAACTTTGAGTGCATATAAATTAATATATGAAGCATAATATTACCAAAGGATTTGGGGATTTCTTTCAAAAAATGATCCCAGGAATTAACATGCATTCAGGTGCATTGCATTTATACCCTTTAATTATACAAAGAACAGATATAGTAAGAAATAGCAAAACGAAAAAATTAAGAGATGAGATAAGAAAAAGATATACCTCCCATACTTTTCTATCTTTGCAATTCTATCCTTGCTTCTCTCACTTTCATATGCTACCTCATACATTAGCTTTTACATTTTAAACTTTCATTTCTCTCTTTCTGAGAATCTTACCAGCTCCATCCAATCACAACTTTCTTGGTCTTCCCCTACCTCTGGATCCATTCTTTGAACATTTGTATATTTGTTTTGCAATTTGATATTCATATATTCTATATATATGATCAAACCAACATAATTTTTCATATGAGTGTGAGGAAAATATATCTTTGGATCTGTGGGTGAAAGAAGCAAGTTTTTAGAGGCCTCAGATGAATGGGATCGCCTTAATAAAATTGAAACATAAAGGAATGTGCAGCATCCTTGAAGCTGGTGTGAACTAGGCTGATTGTAAACTCCTTATCACAAACATCCCCATAGCAACATAAGGGAGGATGCCTTCTTCCTGGCAGTTGCCACCTTGAACCAATTTGTTTCTTCCTCTCTAACACTATTGCTTTCCTTATAGATAGCAGTTGTTCTGTACTTGTAGATAGCAGACAAGAACAGGGGCAGAAAGTAACTTGAGAAGTATTGTTTATTTAGGTATGCCTGCATCATCATATGAATATGCATGTATATGCATTCTTTTCCCCTTCAGCTTCTTGTAGAACTCTATAAATATCAGGGAATCCATTTTGCCTATAGGGGAGTGTCTCCCACTAACCTTTGGTGGAGTCCCCCTCCAGTACGTACTGTCTAGTAAACACTGCAGTGCAGCCTTGATCATTTTGCATTTATGTCCTGCGTTTTGATTCCACATGAGTTACTAACTTTTGTATTCAGTCTACATTCATTCAGCAGCCAAATAGTTTTGGCCAACTTTTTTTTTAATCTATTACTTTTTTAAATCTATCTTCTTAGCATCCTATTCCCATTCCATTCAGCTCTGACTTCCTTTTACAGGTAATCCTCGAGTTACAACCATTCGTTCAGCGACCATTCAGAGTTATGATAGTGCTGAATGAATGGTGGTTATGACCAATTCTCGGAGTTCCAGCCGTCCCAGCACCCCCGTGGTCACATGATTGCAATTTGGGTGCTTGGCAACCAGCTCACACTTACGATCGCCATTTGCAACCTTCCCTGCCGGCTTCCCCAGAATGTCAATGGGGAAGCCAGCAGGGAAGGTCACAAATTGCTGGATTAAGTCTCCCCTACCCGTGCACCCTCCTCCAGCCCCTCTGCACTTGCGCTGTGCCAGCCACTCGTGCACCCTTGCACATCCTCCCCAACACCTTACGTTGATATGTATATGTAAGTGAGATCTATATTCTTAACTTTAAGAATCACTGGCAGTGGTATGTTGACAAAAAGACATAGGGATTGAGCCCTTTAATCTGGAAAGGTGCCTAAATAATACCCTAGTTATTCTAAGAAAGCATTAGCTAGCCAATTGAGGCTGATGATAGGCATCGTTTTAATGCATAGAGGTTTTTTTTTTTTTTAACTATACAGCAAAAGTCCCAAGTAATTCTTGAACTAGAGATATTTTGCCACTTGCGCCTTCACTGTCTGTTTGGACCATTTCCTGCTACAGTAAAAATAAATAAATAGCCTCTGCAGCCTTATCTTGTGCTACTGCCTCCAGCAAACCAGGAAAAAGAAGACCAAATCAGAGGGGCAGATGGTGGGAAGGCCAAGGGAACTGTGGGCAGAGGGTAGGAACAGGAGGTGGCAGACAGGAGGTAGCAGCAAGTAGGTAGAGGAAAGGAAGAGGAGGTAGTGGAGAAGGTTGGACACAGCAGTGGCAGGAAGAGGATCCTAAGGAACACATTTTAAAGGAGAAAAGTGAAGTCACTTCTAACAGGGTCGTTGTTGTGAACCGTGAGATTATGGAAGAATGGTCTCTTGTATAGTACTGAGAGTCATGTTGGAAATCTGACAGTTGCCTCAGTAAGGAATAATGAAATAACACATTAGGAAACTAGTTGATATGCTGTCCTTAAACCACTGTTCAGAAATATATTTCAATAATGTTATATATATAGTTAGAAAACATGAGAAATTGACTGTATAATGAATTTGAGGTTTTGTTTACTAGCATTTCTGTTACTTATTCTTTAGTCCAGGAGTTGTTTTTAAATTTCAGTTATCACTCTAAACCTGTAATGAATAGAAGGATTTAATATTTGCTGTGAATATAGATTTTTTTCCCTCCATATTACTAAATTATTAGCTATCTTCAAGCTGTAATGTCTTTCCTGCTTCACATATATTAGGGCACTTCATGCGTTATATTCTAAAACAGAGATGGATAACAGTTTATCTGCCAAAAGTTGCTTAGCTTTAACTCCCAGTAACATAGTAAGTGGTGAGGGATGCTGGGAGTTGAAGTTTAGGAAAATTGGGGGTGGGGCAGATAAATCTCCGTCTTCTTTTCTAAAGAATAGATATGAATGAAGCAGAGAGATATTTGAAGAATCAATTCCTGCTGTTACAAAGAGCTGTGCTGTGGTGTGTTTCTCAATTCTATTATAGGTAGTCTTTATTTAGCAACTACAATTGGGACCAGCAACTCAGTCACTAAGCGAAGTGGTCGCTAAGTGGGAAATCACTTGACTTTGACTGTGCTTTCTGGCTCGAAACTGACAAGATCATTCAGTTTCACATGTTTTTGTTTGCCTCCTAACCACTCCCCTGCCCAGCGCCTGGGTGAGCATTCCAAAGAGATTCTGTAATGGCAATCACATGATGAGGGACAGCACTGTTGTAATTTTGAATGGCTGCTGAACAAGGCAGTTGGTAAGCTAGGACTACCTGTAATATTTAGTGGCAATTACAGATTTGCTATTTAATATGTATATCAAATGGTCTTATTACCAGCTGCATACATCTTCAGTGTACCCTATTTTTTTTTCATTTTTTATAAAATCTTGAATATGAATCATAGTTATATTCTTTCTTTTGTCTGTATTCTTTTTGCCACATGGTATAACACAAAGTCTTCTGCAGTACAGGATTCTGAACTAGAATTGTAGAGGAAGGCATAATACCTAACACTGATATGGAAGAAAGCCTTGTATGAGTTGTCCATGTATTATAAATCTAAGAAATGAATATGTCAAAACCATGTTACAATATATTGATATATTTCTGAGTAATTTACAGTAGGTTACAAAAGATTTCCGATTATTGGTGGTTTGATTGTAGCAGCTATGGAAAGAAACATCTTTAATTAAACTGCTGAAATCGAAGAAAATTTGATGTAAAAACCCAGACTAGATACTTGTGTAAGAGGACCTCAAGACATCACTGCAAATATTTCTTATGCATTTATTCATAATATATTATGAATAAAGGGGATATTACAAATCCTTCTCTTACTTCCTGCTCAGTATTGAATCATTCACTAAACATTCTGTTTTTTTCTCACACATGCTTTATTTCCATCATAGAACGCTCTTATTGAAGTTACCTCCATTTTCACAAAAAATTCACCACTTATTTCCATTGAAATTGGTCTGCATTTTTCCTGTCTTTTAATTTTAACCATGTGCTGGTCTCTGGCTACATTCTTAGCAAGTATCTTTTTCTGATATACATGTTATACAATACCTTTCACTCATTTTCATTTTTACCTATTTTTTTCTCTTCCACAACCTCTTTCATTTCATCATTCCACTAAACATTCTTTATTGTTCTTCCCATTAGTGTAATGCCATACACATCTGTGGAACTCTGTAATATAATCCTTTTCACTCTGTTCCAAACAGCCTCTACATTTTTTTTCCTTATATCCACTGTCCATTCTGTTGGGTTACCAATATGTCTTCTAGTACTTTTTCCTATGGAACTTCTACTTTCTCTTCCTGCAGTTCTATCTTTATTCTAAATTCTTTACCTCATAATACTCACAAGATATGTTCTGACCCACATTCAATAGCTCTCATCATCCTTACTTCTCTCAGCCTTTCATGATAAACAATGAAAATAATTATACTTTTATATTATTTTCTTTGCCATTTTAATGTATGAACACACATATGTTTAAATGATGTAGTCAAAATATAGATCTTATTCGTTCTTGAGCCTCCAAATGATTTTCTGTACTCTCTTGTCTCATTCTCACTGATTCATTTATGCCATCTTGGAGAATAATTTTTCTTCTGGATCACATTCAGAATGTTTGCACAATTTTTCCTAAAAGATTTTCCTGTTGTCATTGTTGACTGGAATATAACATGCAACTGTCATCAACCTATGGGATTTGTACTTTCATATGCGCCTATAATAATGTAGATGACACCAATTCATTCTTTCTGATACACATTTAATCCCTTTCATTCATAATAAAACCTATAACACCTTTTCCCCACATATATAACTACACTTCACAAAATTAGATCTCTTTCATTTAGATCTATTACATCCTTCCCTTTCTGTTAGTTTCACAGGGAAATAGCATATCTATTTTTCTTTCATTTCATTTCATTATTTAGTTTGTACCCTTAATAGGTAGTCACAACCACTAGATGGGCCCATATATGTTGAACTTCACCACCCATCATGGCTTTAGTCACTTGAGGCTTTCACATTATGCTTTTCAGTAAGGTAGAAAAGGTATAGGCTACTAGCCTTAATTATATTTGGGAACATTCTGCATTCTCTGTTAATGGTAAGGAGAATACTGATTATGTTTGCTATAAATGTAACCAAAACCTAGTTTTATCCCAAGCAAACTCATACTACTCTGTGTGCCTAGAATCAAAAATCTAGAGATACAGTGCTGTACTGATGAGTTTAGCAGTCAGCCATTTAAGTTCTTAATATTATAATCAAAAGCTGGAATCTGGTTCAGCACCTGATTTGTAACCAGTTCAGTTGCTTCAATGGAGATGTAAGTGCATGGTTAGGTGCTCCAGTAAACAACCTAGCCACTGGATTCTGCATCAGTTACCAAATCAAATGCAAGGGCAGACAGCATATTACAATAATATAAATGTGAGCTTTCAGGTATGTGAACAGTCTCTGTCCAGGAAGGGGTGTAGTTGGTATGCCAGTCGACTTTAGAGCTCAGTTGAGCCTCGATTGATAGTGATGATCTAGCGGCAGCATCAAACTGCATATGTATTGTTTCTGAGGGAGTACAACACACTGAGAGCCAGAGTGATATAATGGTTAAAGTATTGGACTTAGGAGCAGGAGACCCAGATTCTAGACTACCCTTTGCTTTGGAAGCCATAGGGTAATTTTGAGCCAGTCACTCTCTCTCAGTCCAACCTACCTCACAGATTGTTATTGTGGGGAAAAATAGGAGTGCTGTATACCCTATCTTGAGCTCTTGAATGAAAGGTGGGATATAAGGGTTTGGATGGGGAGGAACTGGCTTCGACTCAACCCTGGCAAGATGGAGTGGCTTTGGGTTTTTGGCCCCCCAGGCCCAGGCGATATTTCATCTTTGAACTCCCCTGGACTGAGCTAGTGTGCAATTTGGGGGTTCTCCTAGAGTCACGGCTCCTGTTCAAGGAGCAGGTGGCAGCTATGACTGTGGGGGCTTTTACACAGATTCATTTGGTGTGCCAATTGTGCCCCTTCCTGGACTGGGAGGCCTTGCTCACAGTCACTCATGCCTTGGTCACTTTCTGTTTACATTACTGCAATGCGTTCTTCATGGGGCTGCCCTTGAAGAGCACTCGGAAGCTGCAACTGTTTCAGAATGCAGCAGCACATGCAGTGATGGGTGCCTCTAGGTTTACCCATGTTATACCTCTGGTGTGCGAGTTGCACTGGCTCCCAGTTTCCTTCCGGGTGTAATTCAAGTTGCTGGTTATTACCTTTAAAGCCCTGTATGGCACAGGAACAGGTTATCTGCAGGACCACCTCTCCCTAAGGACATCTACCCATCCTACCAGATTAGATAGGGTAGGTGTGCTCATAGTCTCTTCCCTTAAACGTTGCCATCTTACAGGATCTAGGAAGCATGCCTTTTCTGTTGCAGCCCCTGCTCCATGGACCACGCTTCCTCCTGAAGTTCAGCAGGCCCCCACCCTCTTAGCCTTCCGAAAAGCACTTAAGACCTGGCTTTTCCCCCAAGTGCTGGGATAGGGTGAGCTCGATAAGAGTTTTTGTGGTGGACTGCTTGTTAAAGTTTATTTTGGTGCCAGGTTTTTTTTTACTATTTGTGGTTTTAATAGATATATGTGCGTATTAATTGTACAATGATGCTGTTTTAACTATTGCTTGGGAGCTTGCCAAGAGTTTAGTATAAGTTGGGCAACTATATAAATGCTTTAAATAAATAAATATAAATTAAACACCATATAGAACAGGCACATTCCCCAAATTCTGCCCCTGAGAACTATATTTCTTGTCAGATTGGATTACGTCTTAATGGCCTTATTCCCATCTAGTCAATGTGTCCATACACTGGTTCAATCATACACTGCTTCCAATTCAGATGTTTTGAAGAAATAGGTATGTTATCATTATATTGATGACACTTAGCTGTAAAACTCTTATGACTATCCCCAGTGGCCTCTTTTAGATGTTATATTGTTTTGTGGATAAAATGGAGCTTTTATAATTTGTAGAATGCCGAGTTACCTAATACTACTGTTGCAGCCACCCAATATTACTCTTTCAGGCTGTCCTTGCAAGCAGGAACAGAACTGTCACATAGTATCACTAAAGTAATTTACAGAAAGAATCCAGGAGAATACTGTGGGTGATGGCCTAAAAATACTGCTAAAAGCTAAAGTTCATCTTTCTGTCCTTTGGAGGATATAAATTTGCAAATTTAGTCCCCAAACTCTGTCTGAAAAAAGATTAAGGTAATTGGTACTTTTTCAAGAGCACCTTGAATCACCCTCTCCACATCTTCAGATCTCAGTAGTTAAAAATGATCCCATTCAATTAGAGCAACTGGTGCACTGGGCACCTCAGTATATACTGTTTTAAAAGTAGGATTCACATTCTCATGAAGATAAGCAGTTTTATCCTCATAATGCCTAATAGATTTGTCATAGCACAGAGAACTTTGAAAGTTCACTTGGAACTAAAATCAGTCATTGGTACTAAAAGTAGTGTTACTAGAAAAAGCAAGTCCAGTAGCTCATAGCTTGTTTCCATTGTTTCCATGATTGAAACAGTTTTATTTACTCCTTGAGATGTCTCTGTTTCTCTGTCTCTCTCTGTCCCTCTCTCTCAGAATGGGATCTATTCTTATATAGGCATAGTTTTGGAACCTTATGAAGTTCTAGGCAGACAGTTTGTGTTTGTACCTTCCTTTCTTCAAAAGGGATCTATAACATCTGGAGTGAGAACCAGCTTCCTCTTCAGTTCTCTTCTAGTTTCCCCAGTGATAGTATCACAGGAATGTTCTCTAGTTGATGCATCTTTAGTCACTTGTTGATTCAGCAAGGAACTTTTTTCCTCTTTGTTTTTCTTTAGTCTGAACCAATATTTCTCATTGTATGTACTTAATTGCTGTTCAACTGTCTATAATGCAGTGGGCCTTCTTGAAACATTGCTTTTTGTGTGGAGACAGATTTCTGACTTTTAAATATAACTGTTACTTAAACTCCTTTAAGAAGCTGCAGGGCAGAACCTTCTGTATCTTTCCTAAAGTTACCACATGGACAGTGTGCAGTTATTTCTTACTTTTAGAGAAAGCTCTTTCAGAATGCTAACCACAATGTTGTTCCAAGATGGGGTTATTTGGTAGCAAAGCTGTGATATTCTTCCAAGGCTGCAATCACAGCTGTAAGTTAGCTGAGATTAGTTTTGATATCTTGGGAGCTTCTTAGACAGTAAATGCAATATGTGTGGTGTTTGTACAACTACAAAACTAGTATATGCTTAAATAACACTGCTAAGCTTTATTTTTTTAACATTAGAAAAATAATGCTATCAATCTCCTGCATTCATAAATGACTTTATCTGGAGTGTTTTTTAAAAAAATCCTTTGCACCACCTGATGTATTTATCCCCTTCATCATTGATATTCTTAAGAAGGGCTGGCTTTGCACGGTGGCTTTACTTATGCCTAAATACACAAAGGTATCATAAATAGCAACCTAACAGATACTGAGAGAGTGGGGTATAAAAGAGATCAAAGCCAACAGTCCATGCAGTCATTTCAGAATCTTGGCTGGCTGCTCTTGTAAATAGGAGAGGTTCTAAAGCAGAAAGCATTACTGTATTTATATATGCCTTGACTGACAGCTCAGTTATTAACTTTATAGAAACACAGGCAAGGTAAACCCTTAGGAATGTTTGCTCTAGCAGTTTCTGTCTGAAAGAAAATGGAAGCCAAGGTATAATAGCTTGCTCTCTGTTTCCCCGAAGTATTTATTTTAGAACTATGCAGTATAAAAGAATGTTTTCCCAAGTCAGTGAAGTAAAGCAATGTTGCTTGCTTTCTGGTATTTAAGCATGTTGCTGTTCCTTGAAAAACAAACACCACATTCGTCAGTCTTTTTTCATTTTACTGACATTGAATTATCATTCTATATTCTCTGACACTCTTTTTCTTGGCATAATAAATTTGAATTACTCTTGTGAATTAGTATAACGTGACAATTTAGGAGTGGTTCCTAAAACGTTTTCCCTAAAGGTGTGTCCCACGGTTAGGTTCAGCAGAATCCTAACTATAGTTACTTTAATATCAGTACCACTGGATTACCACCATATTGTAGCCTACCTCAAATCTTTGTTATCTTTTAATCAAGCTGAAATTGATGTGAACTAGAATCTCTCCCACAACCACTAACTTTTGCATAGATAGAGCTACATACGTTGCTAATGAAATGCCACTTTACTGCTGATAAAATGTTAGATTTTGCAGTATCTACTTAATTAACAATACAATACTGTGGTTGTATTGTTCCACAGTAAGGTCCTATCTTTGTATCAGCACATTTTTGCATTTCATTTCGCTTATACTTTTAGTGCCTTTAAAATACATATTTTTTTACATTTCCTGTTCATATGTGTAATCTCTTCCAAAAAATCAAATTATTTTAAACAAAAATGTTGTACACTTGCTTTTCTATGTAATACAATTGATATAATTCTCTTAACTATTCAAAATATTTTTCGCAGAATACCTTCTGAGAATGCTTTACCAAGGAACACTTATGTAGTCTAGCACCAAAGAGAGACTGTTTCCCAAGTTCTTTTAAGATCTCTGATTTATATTGCTTTTACCTACTACTCTTAGTTTTTTTATTTTCCATTCTGTTAAGTACTTTATGAATTTTATTGTTCCATGTAAATTATAACTGAAACATCAGTATAAGAATAGGAAAAATAATCTATAAAATGCAGGAGTTGGCTCTCGTGGACCTTCATTTTAGGTTTCACGTTTTCAGAGAAGGCAGTTTACATTTTTGTCTGAGCAAATTAATGTGGTTATTTGAGCAAATTTGGTCTATTTGAGTTTGCAGTTGGACTTTCATAGTCCAGTAAATCGTAAGATAAAACATAGCTGATATTAAAGACCAAAGATTCAGAGTTGCATTGTAACAAATACTCAGTTTATTGATAGGTAATATCTGAAAATATGGCATTTATATAGATAAGAAAATATTTGAAAACACATACCAAATGTAGTATTTAACATATACTATAAATTATTACACATGTACAAAGAGTAAAATAAAATAATCAAAGGTATTATCTTTTCAGTTACTTTTTATTGATTTGTAAGCACATCTGATATTAGCATTTTCCAAAACAGCTCAAGTATTTTTTTATGGCTGTTTCTACTTTGACAACTCAATACATATATTTTGTCCCTGAAATTCAGCAAAATTCCAGGCAGCTTACATAAAGTTGGAACTTTCCATACTTTTTGTTCATTGCAATTTATCATCACTATGCCAGCACTTCCACAGTCCTATGATTCCTTGGGTCTAGTTGGAGCAGATTGACAGGAATTTGCTTGGTGTTTCATGTTCAATAAAGAAGCATGCAGCTTAGAAGACACTTTTCTTTCTTCAGACATTTTACCATTAAATTCTTACCAGAATATGCTTTTTCTTTATTTCTGGATTAAAACATATTTCAGCTTTCTATTAAAGTTTCAAAAGTTTATTCCCTATTTTAGTAAAAGGTATACTTTTATTGAAATACTGATAGGTAATGGCCTACAGATGCTGTAGGGAATAATATTTCTGAAGAAAGCACTTTTTGCCATAAGCACTTGTTCTTCTCAAATATGACTTTTTAGTGCACTGGTTTCAAGGTAGAATATACCTTTTGAGAGAGCTCTGCTTTCTTAATTCCTGAAGATATTACCTAGCCAGGTAACGAAATGTCTGCAAGAAAACAACCAAGCTCAGATAACCCCAAGGACTCCACAAACATTAAAATTAGTTAGATATATATTGTTGTTTCATACAGGATAGGAAGATAACCAAAATAATACAAAACAGTATTGCTCTTTGTTTTTGTGAAATCAAAATTTTTTCCTCCATTAAGTATGGTAATTTTTCTAACAAGCGTAACTAGGATTAGAATTCTAAAAATTTCATATGCAAGCAGCAAATACTGCTGTGGGTAATGGAAAGAACTTGTTAATTTTTCTCTTCCAGCAACATCCATACTTCATAGAATCCATTGGAGAGGGTTTTCCAATCTTTCAGTATTGGCTTTTGTGGGGAGTTTTAACAGTTGTAGTAAAATCCAAGCTAGTCAGAAACAGAGGCACCAAAAACCTAGTGTGGGTATTGAATAATTCTTTATATTACATTAATATCTTGAGCAGAATTCAGCATTGTAGGAGTATGGTTCTGCTTATATAACTGGATTTTCGGATTGTCCTACAATTTCACAGGTCTGATCAGAGATTCTTAAGCTTAGTAGAGCAAATCTTCCTATTTCCTGTTCTATTGTTTGACATTTTTCAGTTACCAAGATAATTTACTTGCATATTGTAGTATGTTAGTACAGCAGAAATTAGCAGTTATAATGATTTAAAGTACCTTTTTAGCAGCAGCAGCAGCAGCAGCAGCAGCAGCAGCTGCTGCTGCTGTTGCTGCTGCTGCTGCTCCTCCTCCTCCTCCTTCTTCTTCTTCTTCTTCTTGGTATGGATATTCTGTTGTCAGTGTCTTCTATTCCTAAATAATATTTTAAAAAGAATTATTCAAATTAACTTGTTAGAGGAAGTTTGGTTTAGACAAATTATTGTTATTGTTATTGTTATTGTTATTGTTATTGTTATTATGAATAGAACAGTAAGTGGGAATGTTGCTGAGATGGGGCCTCTTAAACCACTCAAAGAAAAATTAAAAAGAACATTGGCTCATTTCGTTTATGGCCTTTGCTGCCTATAAATTAGAGTATAGAAGACTCCCCATGACTGGAAGATAGCAACTAGAAGGTAGCATTTCTTCAAAAGAAACTGAGGCAACAGAAAGGGAGGAGACGTTCTACATGTTAAAAATATCCATTCCTCCTCAGAAATCCAAATGAATTAATTTGGCAATGCTATAGAAAGTACAGATTACAACAAATGGAGGAACAAATAAAAACAATACCATTCTCGGTGTTTATTTTGTGTCTCCCAACCAAGAAGATGATGACAATGCCTTCCAAAAGCAAAGTACAGATCTTTCAAAGAGGCACAAAGTCATAATAATGGGAGACTTTAATTATTCTAACATATGTTGGGAGACAGTCTTTGCTAAGCATGGCTTATCCAGATAATTTCTGACTTGCCCTGCTAACAACTTTTTTCTTTAGAGGGTAGAGGAAAGCAAAAGAGGAAGATTTGAAGAAGTGGAAGTACTTGGGGAAGTAGTATTGTACACCTGGAGTTCTTAATTTTAAGGGAAACTAAACATGACTATAATTCAAATACATATTTTGAACATCAGAAAAGCAGATTTGTAAACTCAGAGCAATGAACAGTAGGATCCCATGGCAGGAGTAACTAATGGGAAAAGAAGTTCAAGACAGGTAAAAGAAAGAGATATTAAAAACAAATTGTAAACAGTTCCAGTGAGGAAGAAAAATAGGAGAGCAAAAGAAGTTAATGTGGCTACACAGGGAAGACCTGAAAACAATAAAGGACACATACAGGAAATCTGATAACACCTTTTCTGACTAACAAATGTTATTAAAAGGCATAAACTTTTGTGAGCTGCAGCACAGACCTGATGAGGTGAGCAGTAGCTCACAAACCTTTTAGTAACATTTGTTAGTTGGAAAAGGTGCTATTAGATTCCCTCTGATTTTTTGCCCCATCGGCTAACATGGCTCTCCTCCTGCAGTGTATTCAGGAAATGGAAAAAGAGACAAATTGGGAGGTTTTATGTGTGCTAAGCTTATTTTAGTGTATACACTTTGATTTTCAACTACTTCTCAGTGCTTAGCCATCATGGTCAGAGGAGATCATGCACCAATGAATAATTTAATAGAATTAGTGTTGTGTTTAGTCAGCTGAAGATATTTAAGTCTATGTAATCACAAACTGCATGCATGGAATAAAGGTGAGCAATTCCGTAACTGAAATAAAGTGACTCAACCCTAGAATAAAGCTTTCTCAGTATCTATTACTCTCTGGAAAAGTAAGACATGCTAAGTCTTCTAACAAATATAATAAATCCATCACTACTATTGTTCAAAAGATTAATAGTCATGCTCAAATATTATGTATTTTTCTACAGCTGTTTTTATACTGTTGGCTTCTGTGCAAACTTACAATGAACACAGAAATCTTATAGTCATTTCAAGTATATTGTCTAAACAGAAAACGTTCTCTAACACTGCTTTGATCTGAATTTTTTTTTTATTATATGAAACTCCTTTTTTGGTTCTGTTTATTTGGTGAACATCTATCAGTTCTTCTTCTGTGTTTTCACTCTTCCTTTTTTGATAAAGAGATGTTCCTGGAATTCAATTGATAGAAGAATCCTACAGTGAATCAGACACTGTCCTTCTAACCTGGGATGTCTGTGGTCACTCACTGGAAAGGAAAAGATAAATTGCATGTTGCTAGAAGGTCCTTTCTATATTCAATCTACAAATGCAATATGGAAAAGTTATTGCTAGATACTTGAGTTCTGAAACATCTTACAGAGCCTAGCAACATTGGGTCTTTAAACCAGCTGTTGACCAAATTGTAAAAGTAAACCGGCTTTAGAGGACAAAACTGAAGAAGTTGTACTGTCATGGTAGAAGCTAAGTTGAGGAATAAATACATTAGTTTATCTTCTTTAATGTACTTCCTTGAATTTTTTAAGGTATTTAAGAAAAAGTGTCATTTGAAAATCCTTCTGTATCCACCAGTGTGAGAGAGAAATAAGCATGGTATATTTTATACAGTCTTTTATATGAACTCTGATACAGGTAGTCCTTGGCTTATGACCATTTGTTTAGCAATTGTTCGAAGTTATGATGGCACTAAAAGTGACTTACAACCGGTCCTCACACTTACGACTGTCACAACATCCTTACGGTCACATGATCAAAATTTGGGTGCTTGACAATCGGTGTGTATTTATGATGGTTGCAGCATCCTGGGGTCACATGATTGCCATTGTTACCTTCCCAGCCAGCTTCTGACAAGCAAAATCAGTGGGGAACCATGTGATTCCCTTAACAACTGTGATTCACTTAATGATGCTGCAAAAATGTAAAATCGGGTGTGGTCACATGACTCCCTGCTTAACAACTGCACAGCTTAATGAATTTTCCGGTCCCTATTGTGTTCATAATTTGAAGACTACTTGTAATGGAAAAACAAGTTATAAGATGCTGCTATATAGCAGGTTTATCCAGCCCACTTTTTCTGTCAGAGTTTCTTTTAATTAAAGATCTCAAAGTCTGAAATGGGGTCTTTCATATGGAAAGCCCTACCATTGAGCTATGGTTATAAAGTTGAACCCTAGTTTAGGTAGAAATTTGTTCAATAAATTAAACATTTTCAGTCTTTTTCTCTTTTATTCCAGCCCTTTGCTACTTAGCCAATTCAGCTTTCTATATGTTTGAATACTTTCCTAATTGTAGCCATTGCTGCCGTTCGCCACTGTTGCCTGAGAAGGATTTTTGACTTTTTCTGTTTCTGAAGCCTGCTTGAATTTAAACCAGATATTCTCAGTTGAGAGTTAGTTAAATGTAATGATCAGGAGCAATACATATGGGAGTCTCTTTTTAAAATTGCTAATCAGCCATGAAATTGCTAGATACAAAGCAATTTGAAAAGAGCTATATAAATGTCCTATACAGTGTTTGTTCATGCCTTCCTTAACTAACTTTCCATGAATGCAATACAAAATACTATATCCCCATTCATTTTTCCCTTTGTAGAAAGACACTCATAATTATATTTGTAATTTTTATTTTAAAATATTGAGAGCTAATGAAGACATAAACTTAATGTGTTTTTCTGAGATAAAATATACTGAGGGGTGGTATAATTAGTGTTCAGCAAACACTAATGTTACATCATTATGACTAACATGTTAAACAGTTGTGTTTTGCAGTCTGATTCACACCTGCCCGTAGCATCTACCGCCTACCTGCCCACACTCATGCCTGCCTGTAGCACCCACCCACATGCCCACCTGCACTCATGCCCACCCATAGCAACTACATGCCTGCCAGCCTGTAGAACCCACCTGTGTGCCCACCCATAGCACCCATCTACCCACACTCGCACTTGCCCGCACTCCATAACACTTGTCCACCTGTAGCTTTCGCCCACTGGTTTGCTTGCAAGATGCTTAAGAAGGAAAGGCTTCTCATGACCATAACTTGTGACTTCCTCTGGGTTCCCCATTGACTTTGCTTGTTGGAACCCAGCAGGAAGTTGCAAGTCACGGTCGCATGAACTTCTCATTTAACGACGCACAGTCCTTGCTTAATGACAGCAACAGGGACTGCCGGGATTGCTGTTGCTAAGCAGCATGATCACGTGATATCGTGTATTATGACTGCATTGCTTAGCAATGGAAATTCCAGTCCCAATTACCATCGTTACCCGAGGACTACCTGTACCTGTACCTGTACTGTCCTCACTTAATGTCCATTTTTACAGTGACTGTTTGCCCTGCACTTTGTCATGTGCCACTGCTGGCTGAGACGATCCCTCACCATGGCAGTGGGCTTCTTGCCATGCTGGGGCATATTTTTTTTCTGTTCCCCCCACCCTAATTGCATGCCCCTTATGTCAGTCTGGGGCCTAAGGGCCACTAAAGCAGACATGGCTCTGGAAGACTGCTCCTGTGGTGGTGGAGTCATGGGCAAGATGAGCCCAAGCAAGCAGTATGGTGTGCTTCTCATTTGGTAAGCTGTCGATGGGGTGTTGGAGGAGGTGGACTTCTAAGCAGTTTCTTCTCTGGAACTTGCTGCACGTGGCTCCAGGGCTGCTTGCCATGCCATGGCTCTGGGGCTGCTTGCTGCACTGCAGCTCTGGGGCTGCTTGCCACACTGCGGCTCTGGGGCTGCTTGCCACGCTGTGACAATGGGACTGCTTGTCATGCTGCTCTGGAAGCGGCACTCCTTGGCCGCAGTGGCGAGCCCAGCAGAGGGAAGGAAGAACACATCTGCTGGGGATTGCGGTGGGAGGCAGCAATGGAATACAATGGCCTCTTCATCTTGGCCATGCTGTGTAGAGTGGCCAAAAGGGCAGAGATGTGTGGGAGAGGCAGGAGTGGGGAGTTGAAGGGGAGACAGTCCCTTGCCTTGGAACAACTGAGCTTGGGGCTGGGAGGGACCAAGCCAGGAATGACTTGGATCGGGGTGGGTCCTCACCTAATGACCGTGTGGGATTCACTTAACGATGGCAACAAGGACTGCCAGACTACCATTGCTAAGTGGGGTAGTCATGTGATATTTTGTTTAATGACCACTTCATTTAGTGACAGAGTTGCCGGTCCGAATTAGGGTCATTAAGTGATGACTACCTATACTGCCTTTCAGCTGTTTACACATTTTCAAACGTCTCTCTCCATTTTTCCCTCTTTTGTAAATGTCCTTTCAAGGTACACAAATTTAACTCCTTGCTCTAATTTTTTGCCATGATTCTCTCTGTTTTCCCTGTCAGATACAACTATCTTCATTTTTGGATATATTCATTTTCAGATCCATACTGTTTATTGTATCATATAATCTGTCATTTGCTGCAAACTGTTTAGTCACAGCCAACACAGAATCACTTGCATACAAACATACATTCATATTCCAAATTAAACAACACACCTCTAATGCAACCCTAAGCATTGCTTATACACTTATCCATAAATACATTAAGCACACAAAGGGAGTCCCAAATCCTTATCTTACTGTCTTTTCAATGTTTAACCAGTGTCTAAGTGTTCCATTTATTCTCTTGCATGCTTACTTCCATTATACTCTTATTCCCTTCAGCAATCAACTTTCACCTCCATATTTCAAAGCATGTGTAATTCAAGCCTATTCATTTTATCACACACTTTCTTTAAATCAACAAACAATTAACTTTCCTTTTCATGATTATATATTATTCAGTGACCTGCTGAAAAACCACAGTTTGATCTGTACACCTCTTGCTGGGCACAAAGTCGCACCGTGCTTCCCAAATTTGCTCATTGTTATCTCTCATGCTCTTTCAATCAAAATTATGCTAAGTATCTCCCTAGGCACACTTAGCAAATTAATCTCCCTCTAGTTTTCATTCATTCTTCAGTACAGTATTCATCCAGTTCTCAGGCACAGATGGAGCATTCACACACACATTAAATGAATTGCACAGCCATTCCATTTGTCCAGTAACACCATGTACACTGTAGCCCAGAGTTTCTCAAACTTGGCAACTTTAAGATGCATGGACTTCAATTCCTAGAATTCCCCAGTCAGTATGCTACAATGTTTCTCTTTTTTATGAAACAATTTAAATTTATTAAGCATTGGCAGATGTTCTGAATTTTAAATCTGCTTTTCAGATGGTGTAGTAGTTCTAAAGTATTATCTTGCAGAGAATAAATGCAATAGAAAAAAATGTACTTTGCATATATAAAATTATCATATTGAAGGAAAGGTTTCTCCTCTACCTGAACTTGAGTTTCTGTGTGTAGGGAGCTTTTGCAAGGGGGAAGTATTCAGTCCTGCCATATTCCATTTGCTATCAAACTTTTTTCAGTCTGATAACAATTCTACTGCTTTGTCCTACCACTTCAGTTGCTGCTTTAGTAAACTTAATGGTGGGGAGCTTGAGTTCCTCCAAATGCTGAAGCATTAAAACCATAAACTGATTAAAGTGCATTATGTGGAGGGCCACAGATTCTCTGACTCTAGATTGCAATAACACATCAACAGCAGGCTTCCTTTTAAAGTGCAGATGTGGTGAAATGGATTGAAACAATGAGTTGCATTCCACAATTGTGTTAAATTAGTTTTTTAAATGAAATAAATGCCTAATATAAGAAATTCTTCACTGTTACTTTTTAATTATTTCCTGTAATATTTTATAGTGTCTTTCGCATGTTTTGAATAACATGCACTACTGAATCATTTAGATTGTACCCAATTATGTGTAAATCTTGAAGACAAAGTCTTGAAAATAGTGCACTACCATATACTACTGATTTTCTTTTCTACAGAATGACAGGGAGGGAGTTTTTTACTCGATTTCCAAATCTTTATCCATTTTTGCTTGCTCAGTTGGAACAAGTAACCAGTACAGCAGACAGGTAAGAAAATGCATTGTTATGGGGGAGATGGGCGGCATATAAATTTAATAATAAATAAAATATGTACCACAACAAACAATGTTAGAGGAGGAAAATGGGTTGGTAGGATAACAGTTGCTGGACATGCTTCAAAAATTATTTGGAAGTACTTCAGACTTGGCATGACTGTGGCACCTCTTTGCTGTTCATAAAGGAGACTAAGGTTTTTTTTCAGGCATTCATGTTGGCCTGAATAAAGGCGTGGCTCTTTTAAGCAAATAGTTCATTACAGTTAATGATATTTTTGTCTGGAAACCTGAAAAAGACAAAGTGCTTTAATGAGTAGTTTTGAAGTGCCTTTTCCATATCATTTTTAAAATTGTTTCCAGTTCTACTGTTGAACAGTTTTTTAAAGTAGTTAATTGTACTCTTCGTACTCATGGATTCTTTGAACATAAAAATATGACATTCTGCATTAAGAATTATTTCAGATTAATACATTAATTTTAAATTCAGTTTTTTATTTTAAAATTTTAAGACAAAGTTCACATTGATCTTATTATATAACAACAACAATAATTTCGGGTTTTTTACCTGTGATTTTGAGATTCAGCTTTCCCATAGGGGGAAAATATTTTTTTTCCAATATGTTTTCTTATTGCAACGTATTGGAGTTGTGTGTATGTGTATATTTTAAAGCATGTAAAAGTAAAGAAATTTGGTCCACACCATGAAACTCCATTCTTAACATCTAGCCCTTCCTCTACCTATATTAACATTCAGTTGAGGGTAGAAGATTACAATTCTGACAAACTCTGTATATTTTTCATATAGTCAAACCAAAGAGTTGAAGCTTCATCCAAGCTTATTTCTGTTACTTTTGGTCTTAAGTAAGCTGTATCCATCACCAATGGATGGTACATATTCTGCCCTTAGCATGGCTTCCTTTGTTCCTCTTATTTTGAGGTAAGTTGTATTTTTCATTTTTTAATGCTTAGTTTTCCTTGAGAAAGTTCCTAGTTACTTTTATTATATGAAGTATTATTAGTTTAAAATACTGTTTTCATTCATTCATTTTCAGCATTTGTTTTTTAATAAGTGTAAGTGTAATCTAGTGCATATTCTCAAGAGAGAAGATTAATTCTCTTGAGAGGCTAAATGAAAGGTGATTTTACAGTAGTTAAATAGTTAAAGCACTGCAGTTATTTTTCTGTATTTTTGATTACTCTAGGGACTGCAATAATGGGTGTGAAGATCCAGTTGTGTGGTCTTCCCACTGCCTTTCAAGAAGAGAAATGGCCAAGACCTAGCTTAGTTCATTAGGAAGCCCTGAGGGGGCCGTTTTCCATCTGTATTCTTATATAGTTATGGTGCTGGATATAACATTTCTAATTAGATTTTGAAATACTGAAATATTGAAATACTTCCAGTTCAACGTGTGGAATTTTTCATTTAGTAACAATTGAGTTAAAAGTTTGCCTGACTGTGCTTTAAATGAATTAAGCATAAATCTTATTTTAGTGACAAATCTCAGTAAACTGCATGGTAAGATCACTCGGTTCTCCATATTAAATGAGACAACTCTTATTCACTGTGATATTAAAATTGGATTTTCATCTAGTAGATACCACATGTAAACACATGTTTACAGTCATGTAAATACCACATGATTGGTTCTTCTACTTTTCTATCTCTAACACATGAAAAACCATGTGCCCTTACTTGCCTTTGTTAGCAGTTTTGTTGTTCTGTTTCCACTACATGCGGATTATTCTGGAACTTTATCTCCTCTTTTGAATGCTGACAAATTCTGATTTACCATGCATTATTCTGAGTGATTCATTGTTTGTTTTAGGTAAATATGTTTTCAACAAAACATATTTGTCTTGGTTCCACTACATGATGGGCTGTAGTTCTTAAATAGGCTTGTCAACTTTAATTGGTTTTAAAAACAAGCAAATATTTTAATCGATTTATCAGTTATTGCTAATTTTAATCAATAGAAGGTAGAGTTAAAGGTTACTTATTAATTGCATATTATTCCCAACAGTAAGAACGACCCAGAGTGATGTTGGCTGTTTGTTGGATGTGTTCAAGTGGTTCCATAGCCATCTATTGTAGTTCTTTTCGTTTGGATTCTTGCACTGAGCAGGGTATTGAAATGGCCCCTTTGAATTCTGTGAAGCTGTAATTTCATTCATTCATTCATTCATTTTCTGAGGCCACCCAATCACAGAGTGACTCAGGGCAGTGTATAAAGAAGGTTAAAAATGCATCATAATAACAAGGAAGACCCAAAAGATTAAGCAGTTGCTTAAAAGAGAAAGAATGGCAAATGAAGAATGGCAATTAGAACTATAGAATGGCAGAAACAATTGGAAATAAATAGTATTTAAAAAATACTGTTCCCCCACTGAATATTACAAATCATAGAATCATAGAGTTGGAAGGGACCTTGAAAATCTTCTAGACCAACATCCTGCCCAGGGCAGGAATCCTCAGACCATTCCAGACAAATGGCTGTCTAATCTTTTCTTGAAAACCTCCAGTGATGGAGCACTCATGATTTCAGGAGGCAGGTTGTTCCACTGCTTAATAGCTCTCATAGCCAGGAAATTTCTCCTTATTTCAAGTTTGGATTGCTCCCTGTTGGCTTCCACTCACTGGTTTTCATCTTTCCCATTAGGTGCTATGGAGAATTTTTTCCATCCCTTCTGTCCTGTAATACATTCCATCATGCATTGGAAGACTGCTATCATGTCTCTGCTTAGCCTTCCTCTTCTTTAAGCTAAGCATATCAAATTACTTTAACTGTTTTTTGTAGGATTTAGTCTCCAAGCCCCTGACCATCTTTGTTGTTCTTTGCATTCTTTCCAGTTCCTCAGTGTCCTTTTAATTATGTTGATTAGAATTAGACACAGTACTCCAGCACAACATAGAGTGGTACTATCACTTCCCATGATCTTGATATCATATTGCTCATTCAGTATATGAGAATCCCAACAGTCCCAAATGTTTAGGGGTAGTCTGTATAACCGTCAAAGAGAATACCTGACTCATCCTTTTTTTCTAGCATAATGGCAGGGCAGCAGCACCGGGTAAAGGGGCTAAAATACACTTTCTCCTGCCAGGATGAGATGCCCCACTAAGTCATAATCTATGGCTTATACCACAGATTGGCTCATTCATGAATTGTATTAAGATAAAACAAAATGTTTTTTTTTGCTAGGATCATAATTCTAATATGCAATATTTGATTAAAGGTAATACAAAAGTAAAATTGCAAAAGCTGCTAATTTTCAGCCTTGTGAGGTTCTAAAATATGTAAAGGAAATAATTAAATGATGTCAATAAATGCTTTGTAATTTGTCAATTTAAAACCATGACTTTTTGCTTTTAAAGCAAGCTGAGATGTTTACTCTTATCTAAATAGTTTTTAGGGGTGGCAGAGCCAATATTTAATGAAGGGCTTGAAATTAGATGATGTTATGCTTGAAGCATTGGGTTTTCATCTTTTCAACTTTGTCAATATAGATAGAAATATAAATATGGACTGTGATGTGTGGATTGGGTGTTGTAATTTCATTAGCTATTTGTTTGCTGAAACAAGTCATAGCTCACCTTGAGAGATGTGCAAATAGCATTGCCCTTGACTTCTGTTTTATTTTGTTTAGAAATAGAAGGTAAATGAAGATTGTGCTAGGTAGAATAGATAATATGATTCTGATGTCAGGTGTAACCATATGTATATTAAATATGCAAATAGTAATTCTGTGACTTTGCAATCCATTGCATTTTGCTTTAGCTCATTAAGGAGAGTCAGGTTAGAAGTGAGTGATCCCATTCTGTCTGTCATGAAAACTAATAGGGTTGGTTAGTTCAGCTTGAATGTTCAGTGGTTTGTTCATATATTTGTCTTGAATATTTGCATAGTCCAATTTTTATTCACCTCCAAGATAAACCTCCTTATGTTGGAGAAGGGGACAGTGGAGAGGGCCAAGTCAGATTTCTTAAGATTTAATCTTAGAAGATGGATCTGATTGCAAGCTCCATAGTCTCTGCCACAGTGTTGAAGATTCTCAGCCAGTAAGAGCAACTACAAGGCTCCTGATCAACAATAAATAACATATTGTCTGTGGTGTTTGTTGCTTAGAATTAAGGAATTCTTGTTAGGCTTATGAGCTAATAGGAAACAAAATGTGGACTATGTGATCTTCCATTGAGGAAAAGTAAATCTCATCTAGTCCATTCCACTGTCTATTAAACCTTCACTTCTATTGGGAAAAGTAATGAATGGCATGTGTTTTCAGTTCAAGTAACAAGTTTAGTAGCGGAGGGCTGAACTGATTCTGAAAGTTGGCTATCCTATTGAATCAACTTTACTGTTGCCCTTGCTTTGGATCTCTATATCTGTGGTTTTCATCAGTGGAAAGCATTGATCACCCTAAGCGATGTTTTTCCTTTTAGTGAGTAAGATTCTCATGTACTTTTTTATATCTCTATTGTTGACATCAATAAAATGGCTATAACAACAAAGCATTTGCTTTTGTTTGTTTGTTTTATATTAGTTTTGAAATGGTATCAAGTTGGCAGAATTATCGTTTATTATGAAGAATACCGGTGAAATAGTTAAAAAAGAATAATTTGCAATGAATTCCATGTGGCTTTAATAAATTGCAAAACTAAACTAATTGAACTCATATTGGAATGAAGAAATGACCTCTGTGAGATGCATTAAACATCTAGTTCAGTGTTTCCCAACCTCAACAACTTTAAGATGGGCGGACCAACTCCCAGAATTCTGCAGCCAGCGCACTTTTTTGTATGGTCCTCAAGCTAAGAATAGACTAGTGGGTGGGTGGCAGATCATCCGGGCCAAGTCTCAGCTGAGCTCCCAGGGTGAGGAGTGGGGCCAAGGGGTGGGGCAGAGTGTTCGGGGTGGCAACAATGGTAGCCTATCAGTGGCATCCTTGCTTGTGGATTGGCTCCATGCTCCTTGGCCTGCAGACCTGCCAGTCATGCCTGCAGAGGCGGAGGAAGGGCTGGATCTGGCCCTTTACAGAAAAAGTTTGCCAGTCCCTGGTCTAAGAGATTGTATTAGCTCTGGCTTTACTAAATGGGTCTTTGAAGTGTTGGTGAGTCCCAGCACTTTTCCAGGTTCTAAGCCTTCTCGCATCATCCAATGAGAAATTCAGCTCTGCTTTCTCTCTCTTTTTTTCTCAAAAGTAGACCCTGTGCCCTATTATAGATTCCAGTATTTCAAATTTATACCATCTAAATAAGAATATAAGAGTGGTTTGGATCAAAGGATTTCCTCATTTAGTCCAGGATTCTCCAGCCAGTTGGAAAACCATGAGTAAGATTTGTACAGTCAGGCAGCTTTACAAATTAGATAGGTAAGCAAAATAGCATTTTCCCATTTGTGTTGTCCAGCAGCAGATACGGAGAGGCTTCTGCTTCTGAAAGTAGAGACTGTATACTCATCATACTATCAGCCATTGAAAGGAGTAGTTAATGTTAATTATTACATCACGTTTACCAGGTTTTTTATCAGGTTGATAGTATATTTTGAATAAAGAGGATTAGATTGAAAATTATAAATTACAGAGAGATGGGTAGAGAAAATGTGTTAGCGTGCATTTCAGCTGTAGAGAATACTGTTGGGACGATGTATGTCTTTAAATTAGACATCTTAGGTGAAGCAACACACTTCTTTTTCAGCCAGCAGAAAGATTCTTCAGGGTTGCCAGGATTTCAGGAAAGTCTTATGTGGGTAATATGTTCATTTTTGTCATGTTCAGACATGACATTCTTTAAAGTTTATTCTGACAATGCAAAGGTTAAATGCAGAGAACACAAACAGCATTTACTTCACTATAACATTTGTGCTTTTACCTCAAGAATTTCCAGGTGTTACAAGATAAAGCCTGTCTGTTTTGCTTTGTTTATTCACTATAAAAAGCAAGTCCCTTCAGATTAATTTTAAAGGGGAAAAAACCTTCCAAGTCAGTCTCAAGTGAGAAGAAAGATCATAGAGAGATTTCATTGTAATCCAATCTTGTTAAGTCTAGATTTATTGCTGGTATTTTTTAACATGAAGGAACCATGCTTGCTACCAGCACCTTTTATTCTTGGGAGACTTTATTTGACAATTCAAACAATTTCCTATGTTTACTGTGAACTGCCAGAAGGAAATAGTATGTTTTACAGACAGGAACTCTAGAATCAGATACAGTGTTGTTGAATGGCTTCTTTGTGACTTTAATAACAAGGAAGCAAAAATAGGCACCCAACCTGAAATTTTATGACTTGTTTACATCTGCTGGACTATTATGCACTGACGCCTTTTTCTTTCCACTTCTGCTCAATAAATTTATGCCTGGTAATTTCTGACAAGGAGTAGTTGAGGGGCGTACAGGAGCAATCAAAAAGTGGAATTCTTTGCTGAAAGATAATGAAATGTATTTCTCCAGTCCACTTCAGTGGAGGCTTGTATCTAGAGAGCTAAATCCTTTCTCCCTCCCTTCCTTTCCCTGTAAGTTAGTGAAACAGATATTCCGGTAGAGGTGTAACAGTTGTGTTTTAAGATGGATGATTTTTTTTTAATCAGAAAATCGAATACAGATCAAAACAGCCCAGGTAGTTTGCTTGTTGCTTATGCTGTTCTTGATTTCTGTAATTTGTTTGGGCTCCTACTTTCATTTCATATTCTCAGTGCCAACTATTGCATCACCTATTTGCACTTGTTTCTTTGAAATTTGGCATACTTATCTTTTAGTAATAATCCAGCTTTCCTCTAAATTTCATCCAGATCAGGTGAAAGCAAACCAAAAAAAAGTTACGGGTACTTAAAAAAAAAACCAACCAAATTTTAAATGTGTGTAGCTCAAAAGCCCACATTCAGATTGCTTGTAATTTAACTCTTGGGAAAAGATAATGTTGTTTTAAAGAGTTGCATAGGGGCTCTGTGTTCACAACCCTCCACGCCTGGAATCACATTTTGGGAAATGAATCCGAAACATTGCAAAACCCTATGTCCTACATCTTCCCCTGCCTGACACAAAGTGGGTTGGACTTTTTTCAGAATTAAGGATCCAGCAAAACAAATTATCAAACAACAGTCTGGTGCTTCTTGCACAGCCCTAACTGTAGTTGTAAGTCTTGAACCCTATGGGGAAGAGAAATAACTTGTAGTAGGAGAATATTTAACAACCTCTTCTCCATTTCTCCACTTCTCTGCTTAAAACCTCACAAGTTTCATGGGTTTGGGTTTGTTTTTTTTTAAAAACTCTCAAATCAGTGCATTAGGAAGCAACTATTCAAACGAGAACTTGCTTGTGTCTAAAACAATTTCCAATAAGGTACAGATTTGTCTGTAGGTGTACAGAACCCTGCTCATATGTCTGGGATAGCTTCTTCTCTTGGGGGAAAAGCAAAATAAATATATGGAAAAATAAGCTTTCTGCTTTCTTGGCCTGGTTATTTGTAGTTCTAGGAGAAAAAGAATTTATAATCAATAAACTCAGTAAAAGTTGGAAGTAGAACTTAGCATGAGAAAAAAGTGGCATGCAAAAAATAAGGAAATCAGTGCCATATATTGTTTAATTTGATATTTGTGAGAGTACTTCATAACTTGGAATAAAGTCCTGTTTTATATAGCTCTCTGTTTGCAGTACACGAATACTTAATTTGAAATTATTTTAGTTTTGCCTTAATGCATATTGTTTTATTCAATTTGCCATTATGTAATAAATAATTTTAAATTTCTAAATGCTTATGCTTCTGTTTAAAAACATCTTAAGTAAAACACACTAAATCAAGTTACTTGACCTATAGTGCATATTTGATTATGTTAGTGAAATGAAACTAATGCAATTAAATACAGTGGAATGCAGCTCTAGAGCTGGTTATGAAAAAAAGCTCTCTGAATCATGCTTTTGGAAAGAACCTCTTGACAAAATATCTGGCAGTCACAAACACTGGCACTGTTCCCATTTTCCATTCTTTCTCCTGAACTGAAGCCAGATTCCTTTGGGAAATCATCATTTGTAAAAAGGTTGTGAAGAGAAAAAATGGCATTCTTGAGTGTACAGTTACTGCTAATTAGAAATTAAACATTGGCAATCATGTCAGAGTTAATTGTATTTGAAAAGAAACATCTACAAGAACCTGTTGAGTATAAATAGGCATAATATAGCTTAAATATGGAAGCATTTAAGATAAATTGTTTTACACTGTTGTGGTAAAATGCTATTTATTTTAATTAATCCTGCTGCTAAGCTGCTCATTTTCCTTTCTCATGGTATGTACCTCTATGTATAAGCCAATAAATGAGTTGGAAGAACGCCTAAATTAAAGCAAGTGCAACATTGTGTTAGCATTGTAACATGTACCCCATATTTTAGTGACTATTTTCTAATGTGTTTGTGGTGCAAGCAGAATTTCTATTTTCTGCTAATATCAAGAGCATGGGTCTCATACCAGTAGGGATCACATTTTTAGAAGCTATATAGCACTGAACCGATAAATCTGTTGATTTGAAAATATGTACAATAAAATGAGCCCCCCCTAAATGAAATACAGTCCAAAAATTAAAATGAAGATTGCCCATGTTATTATATAAATATTTATTATGTGGCAGAAGGTAGGCTTTATGGTAGAATGATGATGGCAGAGTTGTTTTCTGTTCTCTGCAATCCGATACAGGGACTTTGTAGCTGCTCAGGAGCAGGTACTAGCTACAGGCATACAGGTGAAACTTGAAAAATTAGAATATCGTGCAAATGTTCATTTATGTCAGTATGGCAACTCAAAAGGTGAAACCAATATATGAGATAGACGCATTACATGCAAAGCGAGATATGTCAAGCCTTACTTTGGTATAATTGTGATGATTATGGCGTACAGCTTATGAAAACCCCAAATTCACAATCTCAGAAAATTAGAATAGTGTGAAAAGGTTCAATATTCTAGGCTCAAAGTGTCCCACTCTAATCAGCTAATGAATCCATAACACCTGCAAAGGGTTCCTGAGCCTTTAAAGGGTCTCTCAGGCTGGTTCAGTAGGAATCACAAGCATGGGAAAGACTGCGGACCTGACAGTTGTGCAGAAAACCATCATTGACACCCTCCATAAGGAGGGAAAGCCCCAAAAGGTAATTGCAAAAGAAGTTGGATGTTCCCAAAGTGCTGTATCAAAGCACATCAATAGAAGGTTATGTGGAAGGGAAAAGTGTGGTAGAAAAAGGTGTACAAGCAGCAGGGATGACCGCAGCCTGGAGAGGATTGTCAGGAAAAGGCCATTCCAAAGTGTTGGGGACTTTCACAAGGAGTGGACTGAGGCTGGAGTTAGTGCATCAAGAGCCACCACACAGAGACGGATCCTGGACATGGGCTTCAAATGTCGTATTCCTCTTGTCAAGCTGCTCCTGAACAACAAACAACGTCAGAAGCGTCTTACCTGTTGTTGTTCAGTCGTTAAGTTGTGTCCGACTCTTTGTGACCCCATGAACCATATTGCGCCAGGCCTTCCTATCTTTCACTGCCTCCCTGAGTTTGCTCAATTTAATGCTCATTGCTTCAGTGATGCTATCTAGCCATCTCATCCTCTGCCGTCCTCTTCTCCTTTTGCCTTCCATCTTTCCCAGCATCAGGGTCTTTTCCAAAGAGTCCTCTCTTCGCATTAGGTGACCAAAGTATCTGAGCTTGAGCTTCATTATCAATCCTTCCAATGAGCAATCAGAGTTGATTTCCTTTCAGATTGACTGGTTTAACCTCCTAGCAGTCCAGGGGACTCTTAAGAGTCTTCTCCAGCACCACAGTTCAAAGGCATCAATTCTTCGGCGTTCAGCCTTCTTTATGGTCCAGCTCTCACAGCCATACATTACTACTGGAAAAACCATAGCTTTGACTATGCGGATCTTTGTCGGCAAGGTGACGTCTCTGCTTTTTAATATGCTATGTAGGTTTGCCATAGCTTTCCTCCCAAGGAGCAAGCGTCTTTTAATTTCATGGCTGCAGTCTCCATCTGCGGTGATCTTGGAGCCCAAATAAATGAAGTCTGTTACTGCTTCCATTTCTACCCCTTCTATTTGCCAGGGATTGATGGGTCCAGATGCCATGATCTTAGTTTTTTTAATGTTGAGTTTCAAGCCAGCTTTCGCACTCTCCTCTTTCACCCTCATCAAGAGGCTCTTTAGTTCTTCTTCACTTTCTGCCATTAGGGTGGTATCGTCTGCATATCTGAGGTTATTGATGTTTCTCCCTGCAATCTTAATTCCGGCTTGTGATTCTTCCAACCTGGCATTTCTCATGATGTACTCTGCATATAGGTTAAATAAGCAGGGTGACAGTATACAGCCTTGTCGTACTCCTTTCCCTATTTTGAACCAATCGGTTGTTCCACGACCGGTTCTAACTGTTGCTTCTTGGCCCGCATACAGATTTCTCAGGAGACAGGTAAGGTGGTCTGGTATCCCCATCTCTTTAAGAATTTGCCACAGTTTGTTGTGATCCACACAATCAAAGGCTTTTGCATAGTCAATGAAGCAGAAGTAGATGCTTTTCTGGAACTCTCGTGCTTTCTCCATGATCCAGCGAATGTTGGCAATTTGATCTCTAGTTCCTCTGCCTCTTTGAAACCCAGCTTGTACATCCGGTAGTTCTCGGTTCACGTACTGCTGAAGCCTAGCTTGTAGGATTTTGAGCATAACCTTGCTAGCATGTGAAATGAGTGCAATTGTGCGATAGTTTGAGCATTCTTTGGCATTGCCCTTCTTTGGAATTGGAACGTAAACTGACCTTTTCCAATCCCGAGGCCACTGTTGCGTTTTCCAAACTTGCTGGCATATTGAGTGCAGCACTTTAACAGCATCGTCTTTTAGTATTTTAAATAACTCAGCTGGAATACTGTCATCTCCACTAGCTTTGTTGTTAGCAATGCTTCCTAAGGCCCACTTGACTTCACTCTCTAGGATGTCTGGCTCAGGGTCAGTGACCACACCAGCATGGACATCAGGGACATTAAGATCTTTCTTGTATAGTTCTTCTGTGTATTCTTGCCACCTCTTCTTAATCTCTTCTGCTTCTGTTAGGTCCCTGCCTTTTTTGTCTTTTATCATGCCCATCTTTGCACTAAATGTTCCTTTGATATCTCCAATTTTCTTGAAGAGATCTCTAGTCTTCCCCATTCTATTATTTTCTTCCATTTCTTTGCATTGTTCATTTAAGAAGGCCTTCTTATCTCTCCTTGCTATTCTCTGGAAATCTGCATTCAGTTGCTTATATCTTTCCCTTTCACCCTTGCTTTTCGCATTCCTTCTTTCCACAGCTATTTGTAAAGCCTCGTCAGACAGCCATTTTGCTTTCTTGCATTTCTTTTTCTTTGGGATGGTTTTAGTTGCTGCCTCTTGTACAATGTTACTTTTCTTGGCAAGGATACTGGAGTGGGTTGCCATTTCCTTCTCCAGTGGACCACATTTTGTCAGAACTCTCTGTCATGACCTGTCCGTCTTGGGTGGCCCTGCACGGTATAGCTCATGGCTTCACTGAGTTACACAAGCCCCTTCGCCACGACAAGGCAGTGATCCATGAAGGGGATCTTACCTGGGCTACAGACAAAAAGAACTGGTCTGTTGCCCAGTGGTCCAAAGTCCTCTTTTCTGATGAGAGCAACTTTTGCATCTCATTTGGGAACCAAGGACCCAGAGTCTGGAGGAAGAATGGAGAGGCACACAATGCACGATGCTTGAAGTCCAGTGTGAAGTTTCCACAGTCTGTGTTGATTTGGGCAGCCATGTCATCTGCTGGTGTTGGTCCACTGTGCTTCATTAAGTCCAGGGTCAACGCAGCCGTCTACCAGGAGATTTTGGAGCACTTCATGCTTCCTTCCGCAGACAAGCTTTATGGGGATGCTGACTTCATTTTCCAGCAGGACGTGGCACCTGCCCACACTGCCAAAAGTACCAAAACCTGGTTCAATGACCATGGGATTACTGTGCTTGATTGGCCAGCAAACTCGCCTGACCTGAACCCCATAGAGAATCTATGGGGCATTGCCAAGAGAAAGATGAGGGACATGAGCCTGAACAATGCAGCGGAGCTGAAGGCCGCTATTGAAGCATCCTGGTCTTCCGTAACACCTCAGCAGTGCCACAGGCTGATAGCATCCATGCCACGCCGCATTGTGGCAGTCATTGCTGCAAAAGGGGCCCAAACCAAGTACTGAGTACATATGCATGCTTATACTTTGCAGAGGTCCGATATTGTTCTATTTCCAATCCTTGTGTTATTGATGTCATGTAATATTCTAATTTTCTGAGATTGTGAATTTGGGGTTTTCATAAGCTGTACGCCATAATCATCACAATTATACCAAAGTAAGGCTCGACATATCTCGCTTTGGATGTAATGCGTCTATCTTATATATTGGTTTCAACTTTTGAGTTGCCATACTGACACAAATGAACATTTGCACGATATTCTAATTTTTCGAGTTTCACCTGTACTTGCTCTGTGCTCATTTCACAGGAAAGAAAATTCTTTTGGATGTAAGAAAATCCTTTTTTTATATTACTTTTACAATAAAAATGCCATTTACAAGGGAATTGTGTCTTTCCCTACCTCTGATTGGTATCATTTGCCTAGTTGAACTTACAGCAGCTTCTATGACTCTTTAGAACTTGTCTTTGGCATGGTGTCTTCTATTTATTGCTAGGTGGTATTTGTGGTATAAAATTTTTTCATAACTTAACACCTTGGACAGGATACTTTGTATATCAGTCACCTGTGTACCTCTTTAGAGAAAAGCATAGGTTTCAGGTGAGTATAATTCACACAAATAAAACACACTTAAACTACAATTACAATTAAAACTCAATTCTAGTAGTGCCATCATGTGGTATGCTAAAAGTATGCAAACTGAAATCAACAAAAAGCTCCACTCTATTCCATACAAAGCTGTTGTTGTAATCCCCATATCTGATAAGGCTTATCAAGAATGGTAAGTACTATGTATGTGAACCACTTATGCATTTCACAGATCATTCTTAGGATGGAATATATACATTTACAAAGTTTACAGAAATGTTTTCTTGAATATTTTGTTATGAATATTGTTCTTGAAATACCTTGTGCATGAATGAGATTTGAAAAATTCTGCCTTTCCGTCTCCTCATGTCTAGATGTGGTAACTCTCCTGTGTACCGTTCACGTGAGCTGGCTGGAAGAGCCCTTGTTCCCTTTGTTATGCTGAATTTGGTGCCACAGACAGTATCTTCTTTGTTAGCCGGGCTTCCAGATCGCACTGATCCTTGTGTACGACAGAATGCAGTTCATGGAACGCTGTTACAAGTGAGTTTTGCCTTTTTGCAAAATGATTGCAATATAGCTTCAGTGATGTAAACACATATTTACAAAACAGTAGTGTCCAAATTGATAAAAACAGGAAGCCTACAGCAGACTTATGGTTAACTTTTAAAAATCAGATTGCTTCTGATTATGATTCCCATAATCAAGACATTAAAAATGCCTAATAAGTGATAGAAATTTAGCAGGAAGATATATTTTATTTCAATAACTGAGCCTGCAAAAAGACTCAGAGATAATTCCTCATCATTCTCAAACAGGACAGGGAAGACTTATCATGAACTCCTTGATAACAGATTTTAGCATAGACAATACTGAACTAGATGAACAGTGGTCTAATTAGATGCAAAGCAGTATCCTAGTTTTCCTACATTTTTGTGTTTTTATTGCTTGTCACTGGGAAGTTTTTCTTGTTTTTAAACAAAATTTGGCTACAATATATATATATAGTAATATATATAGTAGTGTGTGTATGTATGTATGTATGTATGTGTGTGTGTATATATATAGTATACAATATATATACATACATACATACATACATACATACATACATACATATATATATATATATATTTCCTGTGGACATGGAAAGTAGTTCTTGGCCATTTTCCTGTAACTTTCCTTTATTATCTCTCCAGTTTCCTTTTCTCCAGACTGATGGTAATGATGATCCCTACCTTTTTTAATATCTATATAAAAAGTAAGCTGAGAGAGAATGACTGGTCTAAAGTCATCCAGCTAGCTTTCATGCCTAAGGGAGGCCTCAAACTCACAGTCTCTTGATTTCTTGGCCAGCACCGTAACCATTACATCAAACTGGCCCTCATATCCCAAGTTCCTTCAGCCTGTCCTCATAGGACATAGTCTTCCTTAACCCTCTCTAACCTGTTAATATCCTTCTCTGTTTTAGCTTGATGTATCTAGTTTGATATGGCTTTAATGGCTGCTGGGGTTTAGGAGACATTGATGGTTTTTTTTTTAGAGCAAGTGAAAATAGGGACGTTCTTCTTTGTATTCTTAATCTTCACAATCTACATTTTCCACATGTAGATTGTGTTGCCAGGTCATGCTAAATCATGGTTTAGTACGTGATATACATGAACTGGAACTTAATAAGAGAATCCCCAGTTTCAAATGAATGTGTTTTATGCCAAAGCGGCAATATAACAACAAGCATAGTTTCAGGAAAAACAACAGCATACATCAAAGATTTATGAGTCATTTCAGTTTGTGCACCTTTTGCTAAGCCAAGGATGCAGGAAATCTCACCATTTTTACTAAACAGTAATTCCCAGCACTGTAAATCAGCATGGTCAGTTCTGTGGGATATTGGGATCTGTTGTTCAGCAACCTCTAGAAGGCCATTGCTAAGTGATTATTTATCATGACATGACCCAGGACACTTTATATTACCCTTTTCTAAGTTTTCTGAAGGTACTGTTGATTTCTTTGTGTATATTTGAATCTTTTGAGATACTCTGAAAACATTGCTTCTCTCTATATTTTAGAGTTGTATGGAGTCTGACTCCAAAGTATATAGAAGCTTATATGATTTGGAACTAGTATGGAATGTAAATTAATGGTAGGGTTCTTACTTGGAATTGTAATGGAGTTAAGCTTAGATTTAATTTGGACTATATGATTACTTAGATTCCTTTTTGACCCCATATGCTTATGCTCTTATTCTCTTTTCCTGCATTTTCCTGCTCTTTTTGAAAATTCGCCTTCTTTTTTTGGCAGTAGCTTAGGAAAGCAGCAGTATTTTATGGTATGTGTCTGTTTGTATGGATTTTTTTTCCCACAATAGTAAGGAATGGTTCTCATAGGAAACTTAAATGTGTATGTGTGAGGGCATGGAATAAAACAGTGGAGTTCAAGAGACTTATTGTAATGTGTAAAGTTACTATTACAGCTTAGTCTAGGGTATGCAGTTTGGGGGGCCAAAAGCCACACTTGGACATTGAAGAGTATGCCGGGGCACAGTCTAAAAAGTGGGTCAGGACAGGACCATGACTACTTTTGAAAAGAATAACCAACTAAAAGTATGGAAAAACCAAATCGCATGGGTTAGTTTCCTTCACTGTCCTATTAGTAGGAAATTGTCTTATAGGCAGATAGTTTATACTATTAAAAAAAATATGGCGTGCCTGAAAGACAAAAAGAACTAATGATATATGGACACTGGTCAGTATCTTACAGTATCTGGCTGCATCTTCTGTGGACATTTCCCCCCATATATGGTAGTCCTTTGGGTTTGAAGAAGACACACTGTTGTGCAGTTCATCTGTGGGCACAGAGGTGGCTCTGCAGTCCCAGTCTGGAAGCACAAAGATTAGCACAATGGGGGCACTGGAAGTCCATTGTTGTAGTAACTATGGGTGTTATTCTGTGATGCTGCTCATGGTTTTCTGTCTTCAAAGCTGGAGGAGGTTTCATAGCACAGGGCTTCCCAGCAGGTTCTGGCAGCAGCTGCAGCTTCTAGTTCCCTTGGCTGGATGTCGCAGCGGCATAGGGTTTCTTTCACAGTGTCTTTGTAGCGCTTGCGCGATCAACCTCTAGGTCTCTTCCCAGACTCCAGTACACTATAGAGCAACTGGCGAGGCATATGGTGGTCATCCATTCTGATGATGTGTTCCACCCACTGCATCTGGGTCTAATAATCAGGGACTCAGTGCTGGTGGACTCCACATGATCCAAGACCTCCAAGTTGGAGACACATTCTTCCCAATGAATGCTGAGGATGGAACAGAGACCGTGCAGGTGAAATTTCTCCAGTTGTTTGATGTCCCTTCAGTACAGAATTCACATCCATATAGGAGAAAAGGGGTGACCACAACTCTGTAGACTTTCAGCTTTGTGGAGATATGGATGTTGAGCACTCTAATATGCAGCCGCCCCAGTGCCTGTCTGGCCTTGCTGATCCTGGAGTCAGTTTCTTTGTCCAAAGACCCATCGCTCAGGATGATGCTTCCCAAGTATTTGAAGCTGTTCACATTTGTCAGCTGTGTGTCGTCAACAGTGATTTTTGGTTCTATAGGGTTGGTATTCGGCATGGGCTGGTAAAGCACTTCAGGCTTGTTCAGGCTGATAGTCAGGCCAAAGAGCATAGCAATGTCTGAGAATTCGTTCAGCATCAACTGTAGTTCACTGTCTCCAGAGTTTCTTGGATGACTGTATGGAGGCACTTTGTCTGCGCATTCAAGTGGTGAAGGTCAAGGAGAGAGCCGTCCAATTGGTATCTGATGTGCGCTCCCTCCTTCAGACCCTGGACAGCACATGACAACAAGCAAAGAACAGATTGAACAGGACTGGGGCTAGCACACAGCCCTGTTTTATCCCATTGGAAATGGCAAATGCAGCTGATGTATCACTGTTGTAAAGTCCTGTCCTGTTGTTCCGTCATGAAGTAGCTGAATCAACTTCATGAATTTCCTCAGGCATCCATAACATCTCAGGATGATCCAGAGAGCCTCCCTGTATACAGTGTCAAATGCCTTTGTCAGGTCAATGAAGACAGAGTAAAGAGGCTTGTTCTGCTCGATGCACTTCTCCAGGACTTGCCTGATGGCAAATATCATGTCTGCTATACTCTGTTTTGGCCAAAAGCCACACAGTCCAAGACAGTGACAAGTCTGTTCAGGAGAATGCAGGTAAAGATCTTGCTTGCATTGAACAGCAGTGAGATACCTCTGTAGTTTCCACAGTCTGATTTGCTTCCCATATTTTAGTAGAGAACCACAAAGAGGGCATTGTGGAAGTCATCAGGCATCTCCTTTGTGGACCAAATGTCTTTGAAAATGTCTTGGAATGCCTGAAAGGCGTTTGGGTCTAGTGCTTTGTAGATCTCAGCAGGAATGCCATCTTGTGCTGTTGCTTTATTTGAGTTCATCTGTGAGATCGCTTTCAGGATCTCATCAGTAGACAGAGGCAGGTCTAGGGCATCCAAGACTGGCAGCCGAGGAATCTGCTGTAAGACATAATTATCATCTGTGGACGGCCTATTGAGTAGGCTGGAAAAATGTTCAACCCAGCGGTTTTTCAGTCCTTCCTGGTCTTTGATCAGGCTCAACCCATCAGATGACAGCAGGGAGGAGCATCCTGATTTAGAAGGACCATAAACTGACTTCATGGCACTGAAGAACTCTCTGGTGGCATGCATGTCTGCATAGCGTTCCACCTGCTCAGCCTTTCTCTGCCACCACTCATCCCTTTCTTGCCACCACTCATCCCTTTCTCTGCCACCACTCATTCTCTGCATCCACTTTTCAGAACAGGTTCCTACAAGTGGTCATTGCTGGAGAGTTTTTCATTAAGACATCTTGGAAACATTGGACTTGGCCTGGGTCTTGCAGTCTGTTGATGTTGAATGACTTTCTAACAGTCCTTGGTTGCTTATGATGTAAAGGGGCTATATGCAGGTTGAGGACCAACTGGACCAGCCTGTGATCTGTTCAGCACTCAGCACCTCACATGGCTCAGGTGATGGTGACATCTTTAAGATTGTTCTGAAATATTATGACATAGTCAAGTAGGTGTCAGTGGTTGGACCTGGAATGTATCCAGGTAGTTTTGTACTTGTTTGCAAGTCTGAACATCGCATTAATAATGCACACCTGTGCTTGGCACATTTGCTCAGAAGCAGCAGACCATAGCTATTTAATTTTCCCACCCCATGTCTCACGAGAGCTCTGTCCCAATTGTCGCTGTCTGTCTCCACCCTAGTGTTGAAGTTGCCCAGAATGATGAGTTTGTTGCTGGTGGGGGTTGTTCGAATAATCTGTTCCAGGTCCTCATAGAAACCTTCCTTGTCTTCATCTGCATTGACAATGGTGATATACCAGGACTTGCTGAGAGGAAAGAGGAAAATGAAATGTGTTCGTTTATTCCAGTGGGTAGAGTAGAGATGTTCTTCAGCAGAGCATTTTTGATTGCAAAACCTACTCTGTGAGTCCTGTTGTCAGTCTGTGGTGTCCCTTCCTAAAAGAACATATACCTACTTGCTGCTTCCTTTAATGAACTCTCATCTGCCAGCCTGGCCTCACTGAATGTAGCAGTGGCGAAGCTTGCCTGCTATGAGTTCTGTTCATCTTTCAGGCCTTGACACTTTGTCTCTATCCAACAAGTTGTGGGTGTTCCAGGCTCTGAAAATGAGTTTTCTTTGATTAGTTTTTCTTGATGCTCAACTGCTAAGGAGATGATCTGCCGGCTGTGGTTAGCTAAACAGTCGTTGTGGGGCAGGCAATGTTTAGGGTACGTTTTCTAACCACTTCCCTCATGCAAGGATGGGCAGTGCTATCCTAAAAGGGCTGTCTGGTCACCCTGGATGCTGCCGGACATCTCTGCTGCCCTGAGTACTGATATGAATGACCACTGGTCCAAGAACTGCCCACATACAGGTTTGTGACTGTAACTGCCAGTAGTCATCTCCCTACTTGTTGCTTCGCCACTCCCCCATTGCCACAGGGCTCAATGAATTAGGTTTGGACTGAGATGATTTGCAGATGAGTTGTAGATGAAGATGAATTGCACCACAGGAAATCTCTGCATGATGGAGTTTTAAGTGGAACAGCTGTTGCACATGTGCAGTCCCACTCTCTTGGCATAAGAGACCTTAATCCAGTGGCACAGCAGCTGGAAACCTCTCCTTCTGTAGTGGATGATCAGGGTGTCCAAGCGTCTTGTGCTTTTAGAGCTCCACAACGCCTGCTGGGCCTTCTTTGCTGTTGGACCATTGATCAACCTCCTCCACTCAATCTGCCAGGGCCAGACTTCACACGCTGGGATAGACAAATCCCCTATCTTACTGAGAGTTGAAGACCTATTGGCTATCTTCACCTGGTTTGTCCCATCTGCCAAAATGGTTTACAGGGGTGTAGATGGTGTATGTGTTACAGCTACTTAGAGCCACAGGTGAGAGCTGAACACCAGGTGGGGACCAAAGGTGGACCAACAGCCCTAGAACCCCTCCCTGGACATCCCATATACCCCATAATAATATGCATTTCAACTAATAAGTTGTGTAGTAGAATTTTCAGTTAACTCACTTGTTCTTTTGAAATAACAATATTGCTAATCATGCATTATTTTTGTTATTTGACTTGGCAAAAGTATTTGACATGTACTATTTCATAGCTGATTTATAAAGGCTGATACTGTGATTGAATATTATAGTATCTAGAGATCAAAGCAGTAAAACTACTATCATTAAATGTTTTTTATTGCACCTTCCTTGCAGCTGCTCTTCTTCTTAGTTCAATTTTATTGACCAAGATAAGCTTTTCTTTGAAGTTGGGGGGAAAAAAAGAATATTAATGTCAAGTGGGGAGGAAAACAGAAAAATTATGGCTATGTACCTATTTATTGTCTTTGTTAATAATTTTTTACATGCAATCTTGGTATCATCAGCTAGGTAAATTTTATATGTTGCCAGGTATTCTAAATATTTAAGCAAGTACTGCACAAAAAGTATGACTGAACTATCCATTTTATGAATACATCAAGCTGGAATATAGGTACATTCATGGTGGTATGTAAATAATATATTGTCATTATTATGTCCTTCCAGGATGTTTTCTGTCCCATGAGAGTCTGGTGCTTGTCTGTAACTTTGTTATAGTAAAGCTAGGGAATTGATATTTTGGCTATTTGTGCATCTTATACAGATGGCCAGATGTTGTATGAAACACTGAAGGGGGTTATTAGCGATTTAATATGTAGGTATGTGCTTTGCACAGTGGCAGAGTATTAGTATCAGGAGACCAGCAAGGCTGGCATCCTACATTGATTTGTGCATATGGGAAAGGATTAAGTGTGCTAGTATACAGCTAAATTACTTTTCCTTCCTTCAACTATTCTTTGCGAGTTTAATGGAAAGGGAAATGCTCAATGTTTAAGCTGGTTTTAGAAAAGGATGAAGAACAAGAGACATTTAATAATGACATTGTTTGAAGGAATATTGGCTTTAGCCTTTTTTCAAGTTTGAAAGCCTTGGAAGCTCCCCCACCCCACTTCCTGTTTTGCATAATAGTATGAATGCAATTCATATATCACTTTTCAAATGGGAAATGTAGTTACCTGTGATGAGATTAATTGATTTTCAGGCAGTTCTGGAAATGTAGTAAAAATTGCTGTGGAAATTTTAAAACAAACTGAATGCACTACAGTTAGCCTTAATGTTTATTTCACTGTTAGCACAATACTCATTAAGGCTGGTTTTGATTATGCAGTTAGCCTTCAGTTTGCCCTTTGATTTACCTTGGCTGAGGTGTTTGCAGTTAAATGCCACTGTGAAAATCATTGGAAAACATTAACATTAACATGTTATTGCAAGCTGACATGCTTAGCCTGATGGGAAATAAAATTTATAAATAGGCTAGTTCATATGCATATGGTAAAAGTCTGATGAGTTATAGTAACTGTTATTATGTGGCTCATTTGTTTCCCAGGGTTTGAATATCATTAGAGGCTTTCTTTCTATGTAAGTTTATAATTTGAAAAGAAATGCATTAATAAATAGTTGCAGAAGAAACCTTGCATTAACTAATAATTATTTGTTCACGCTGTAAATCTGGTAAGATTGTTCATCCTGTTCCTAGAGGTGGGAAACAACAGAATTATCAGCTCAGTAAGCATCAGATATAAAAAATGCATCCAGACAGAAGTCTGCCAAATTAGACAAATGGGTTGCATCTCATCACTCTCCTTTTTCCAGTTCAGGGAGCTATTCCACTTATTTATATAAATGTTTCTTCTTTACATCAAACACAAATCCTGACCAAATGCAACTATTGGGATTTCTTCAGGAAAATATCATGCTACCCAACATCTTATCTAGCTGTTGCAGTACTGTATTCAGAAGATAGATTTCTATGCCTAAAGACAATCTTTAGAATGTTTCCTGATACTAATAAATAATGAGAATAATAGTATCTTTTATGAATTTATTTTGAGTCACATAGGCATTCAGACCAATATAGTTTCTCTCTCTTACTCTTTTAATTATTAATTCATATTATTAATTTAAACAAAACAAATTATTATAGAAAATTGAGGTAAAGAGTAGCTTTAAGAATCAAGGAGACAATGGCTTTAATTGTGACCATGTATTTACTAGCTAACGAGATCATATCATACTGGATCAGATCCAAGGGTCATTTAGTATGGTATCCTGTTCCAGAGAGTAGCCAGTTAGATCTTCCAAGAAACCTGTTAAGCCAGTACCAATATTCTCTCCCGAGCCACTGATACTCAATATAACTATTATTGATGTGTTGAACATGTTTCTAAGTGGATTATGGGAACATTAGGTGACATGATGAGCAAGAAGGTGGGCCATTTGTTTATTCACCCAAAATCTGTTCAGCAATTTTCTCCATAGCTTGAGGATTTAAAGCAAATAAGTGGCTAAGATTTGAATATGTATGTTGACTACAAAAATTCACTTTGAAAAAAACTGCTCTTAGAGAGTCCTTTTCTCTAAAAGACACCTTGCCTGTTGAAAATAATTCTGAGATATGGTATCAGTGCCTGCAGCTCAGGTGGAACACTGGCCACTGAGCTGTTTGGCCTCATGTAAGTGAAGAGATATTCCCAGGAACACAGCTACAAATCTTATAGTATATGCATGGCAGGAGAAGCCTGTCACCACTGGAGAAATTATTTCAGAGATGGCTGTCCCTCCTCTTCCAAGGTCCTTCTGCAGCATGTAGCACTTACTGAAAAGCCGCTTCTAAGAATGGAATAAGATGTTGCTCAAATGGAGAAATCAGCAGACATCAGGGACTTTTGCATTTCTTACATAAAACTTCTGTAAAAGATTCACTTTTTAAAGCTCACCTTGTTTATCCTTTTATTGACAAAAGGCTATTTTCTCTTTTGGAACAAGCTATTTCTATCTGATTCCCCTCCCCCTGCGTTCCTGTCTCCCAAGTCTGATGCAGAGAGTTAGGGGATATTTGGGTGGGGGTAGAATACGTAGAATCCTACGTATGCAGGATTGCATTGGGGAAGCGAAATAAAAAAAAATTAATGTGCTCCTGTTGATGTCAGTTGAAGGGAAATCAGATACAACCTACATGAACATTGTTAACAATCTTTCTGCATTTAAAGCTTTTTTTGGGGGGTGATAATGTTAGGTGCTTGAGGCATCTTCCACAGATTTTCTAAGTCACACAATAGCAGGACAGTTTCCCAATATGTAAAATGGCAATAAAACCACAATGAACATTTATTAGGTAGACGATTTTCAAAACATTTTAGATTATATCAAGTTTTTAATCAAAATATTTGTTTACTTCATTTTCCATGCCATTCCATTTCTGGAGATTCTGAAGGGCTAATATGCATATTAAATTATTTCCCCCAGAAGCCTGACTTATAGCCATATAGAGAATGCTTCAGAACTAATGTCTGTCTGAGCCTGAAATCATGATAAAACATAAGCTATTTCTTCATATCTTATATCTTTCATATAATAAAAGTATTGCAGCAATCATCTACGTAAAATAAGTTGACAATTTTGTGCCTGATTCAATCATATAGCTCGAGAAGAGCTATCTTTTTGCTACATCTACTGTATGTTCATTATGGCTGTTTTGCAAACCCTGGAACTCCCTTTCTTGCTTTAGTTTCACCTGTACTAGTGCTGCATTTTTTTGCAGCTTACTGTTTACGTGGTATTCCATTTCAGTTGCTGAACCATATGGAATTCTTCAGAGTGTCAAATAAACACTCTGTGTTGAAAATGTATAATATAGAGTGATGTCAGTTCATTCACACACACCCTTTCAAGAATCCGGAGTATTGCTTCAATCTTTTAGTTAGACATGTGAATATTTATCAATATTTGACTCTTGCATACAAGCTAGTGACATACAAGCAGAGTTGTTACAATTGTAGTGGAAGAATATGTAACCTTTGTCTAATTTATAGAAAGTCAGTTATTATATATAATACATTTCCAACATTTTTCCAAAAGTGTTCTAGTGAAAAGAGGAAAAATTACAAATTTCATTTCATTAACATGCTTACACTTGGTTTTGTGCTTATATTCCAATACATTTTTGTTAGTCATCTCTCATGCATGTTTTGAAATAGTTTATTGTGGGTTTTAAGAAAACAAAAAGACACTTCTTCCATATGTACATTTATAAAACCTTATTTAATAAATGTAAAATTGGTGTTGCTGTATTTGGACTAAAATCTATGTGTATTTATTTAAGAAATATCTATATATATATATGGCCACCCAACTCTACAATAACTTTGGGCGGCATACAGTAAAAACAATCATGCAATTCAGTTAAAACAAAGAATCCCCAAATGCCATAAGAAAAACAACCACTAAGAGTCACACAGGTCCAACCACCCACTTGAACCCAACAACCAGGTTTTCAGAGCTCTTTTGAACATGGCCAGGGTGGGTCCAGTTGCATCTTAGGGGGGGATGGTGTTCCAGAGGGCAGGTGTTGTGACAGAGAAGGCATGCTTCCTAGGTTCACTCAGATGCTACTGCTTAAAGGGTGGGACCTGGAGCATGCCAACTCTCCCCAATCATACAAAATCAAATCAAATCTTCAGATCAAATCTTTATTATGATCAAAGTTCAAAAGACACAAGAAATATGTGAAAGTAATAAATTTCAATTAATAAAACTTAGTTTACTAAGAGGAGAATGTAAAGTGTGAATTATAAAATGAAATTAAAATTAGTTGGAGAAATCAGCTAGTGTTGTTTCTTCACTGTAGTCCAACAGTAGATAGCAATACTCCTTGTTGTCTCGATTAGTACTTGATAGTAGGAATTTTGTGTAAAACTCATCCATTTTGCCTGGGCATCATTGAAAGATGGACACTAGAAGGCATTTTTGAGAGTGCCTTTAGTAGTCACAATAATGAAGCACATGCTGAACTGTCTCTACCTCTCCAAAGTCTCATGGGCATAGATGTTTCTGTATAGGAATTTTGTTATACAGTGGTACCTCGCGTTACGAATTTAATCCGTTCCGTGACTCTGATCGCAACTCGATTTGGTTGCACCGTGAGGCAAATTTTCCCATAAGGTTCAATGTAAATACGGTTAATCCATTCCGCCCTCTGAATTTGGTCGCGCCGCGAGGCAAATTTCCCCATAAGGTTCAATGTAAATACATACGGCTCTGCATTTTCTTTGGAGCCATGCTGACAAGCACACCAAAAACCTTCCAAACGCCACAAAACACACCACAAGTCTCCTTGCTACCGCAATCTCGCCCACAGGAAGCCACGATCACGTGGCAGCAGGGCAAATGGCCGTAGATCCGGTTCGTAGCGCGGGGCGGAGGTCTCACGGCGAGGTAAATTTTTGGGGCTGGAGCTGATCATATTGCGAAAAATTCGTAAGGGGGGGCTTTCGTAACCCGAGGTACCACTGTATCTTCTAGTTAAGAGGGCAGAAGGTAAGACATTATGTCTAGCTTTGAAAACTGGGAGGAGGTTAAGGTGCTCAGGGAGTTTGCAAGTTTCCAGCTAACCCTGGTAATGAACAATCTAGAGCTCCAATGTTAGGGAAGTAATTTCAGTTTGTAGATCTACATCCTTCAGTGTTTGGTATATAATCCTTTTAGCCTGGTCAAAGTTAGCAGAAATAAGTGGTTCCTTGGATAAGCCAATGGTGTTTAATTTATTTCCTGCAGTTAAAGACCATAATGAGGCATAATCATCTGTTAAGATCAGTGGTGCTAGGTCCAGTGGCATAAACAGACATTTCAGCCAATATGTCAGTACTGCTCCCAAGTTTGATTCTGGACATCCCTACTTCAAGTCTCAGGGCTGCATTAGAGATACTTCTTGGGACATCAAATATTGTGCTAGAAACTTAGTTTGTGTGACCTCTGTAGGGTTGTTTTAACAAATATACTAACCTGTGCCACATATAGAATCTGGCAACAAAAAAGAATCTTCTAATGGCCATGGAGGATTTAGCCAGTTTCATTTATATACTAATATAAGAGCTTTCCAAGATTCTGTGGCATGAAATACTGTCCTGAGGTATTTAAAGGAGGATACTTGCTCTATGCTGGCCCCACCTACTGTCCATCTATATTGCTTTGCCTATTGGCCAGATAGTATTATTTTAGAGTTCTGATGGTTTATAATCAACTTATGAAGGTTGCAGAAATATGTAATAGTACTGAGTGCTCTTCTAAGGCCAGTTTGGGTGTATGAAATGATTGCACCATTATCAGCATATATGAGTAGAAGGATCTGATACCTGGTAGTTTTAAGGGCTTGTAAATCAGAGGAATCTTTGACCATATCATTGATACAAGGCTGGTGCTAAAATGCAACCCTGTCTGACACTTTTGAGGTATATACACTCTTTGTAAGCATTCCTTGAGGGTTGCACCTCACTTGGAGCAGTATATTTGTATGTAGCTTCTACATTAAAAATAATGAGCGTCTGTCAACATTGGTATTTTGAAGCTTTTCCCATAATTGGGTGTACATTCTTGAATCAAATGCTGATTTGAAATGAACAAAGGCCACATACAAGGGAGATTCAAATTTGTGCACATATTTCTCTATTAGATGGCACAACAGAAAGATGTGATCTACTTTCAGATATCTCATTTGAAATCCAGCCTGTTCCAGTCCAATGATTCTTTCATAGTCTAGCCAATCCTGTAGCTTTTGGTCTAAGAGTCTGGCATAGAGTTTGCCTTTAAAATTCAGTAGGCCTATAATTGTTTGAAATCTCCTTTCGCACCTTTCTGTAAATAGGGTCCACTATCACTTTCCTCCATTTCTTGGGAATGTTGCCCATTTAATCAGTGTACTATAGATGAATAGGGAGGCAAGAAGGGATGTCCACCAGTCAGAGTGCAACTTAAGGAACTCTGATGGGACATAGTCACTGCCTGGGACCTTCTCTGGTCCTAGGAATTCTATAGATTTAATTGTTTTGGAGAGGGTGACTTAAGCATAGAGAAATAACAGGTTTTTGACCTACTTCCATATATTGGGAGGTACTTGATATGAGGTAAGAGTTAAATTTATATTAAATATATTTCTACCATAGATAGAATTTTATAGAATACATTTTGAACAAACAAATCTTGATTTATCTTTCCTTTTACTATTTAATGTGTAGTGAACTGCAGGAAGGGTTTGTTTGTTTTTAATAGTAATTTTATTAAAAATTACAATTTCAAAGATAAAAACTAATACAAACTAAAAAAAGAAAAAGAAAATCAAAAAGAAAAGAAAAGAAGAAAGAAAGAAAAATAGAAAAGAAAGAAAAACAAGAATATAGTAAAGAAAAAGAAAAATATATAAAGGAATGATTTCCCCCCTCATCTCAAATATAAACAATTTTAGTAACTTATAACCTTCCCTTAAAATACAACAAATGATCTCTTCTTTCCATATCCCATCTCTTATCTATAAACAAATCCTTAAAGTCTCATTGTTTCAGTCCTGATCAGCAAACGTCCATTAAAGGTTACCAGAGATGACAACGTATCTATTTTAACTTTGATTAAATAAACTAACTTTATATTCTTTTTACTTCTAATGATCTTTAGTCCCCTCAAATAATGTCCTAGAATTTGATTTCTTTTCATTTTTTCTTTGTCCCTTCTCATAACAATCTTCAAAGTTTTAACAAGCCTCTTTTGTAAATCCAGTGTAGGAAAATTACCCAGGTCACTCTCTTCGTTTGTTATATGTGTATCCCTTTTAATTATTAAGACATCAGGTGGTTTCTTTTGTATGGCCAGTGGAGCATGTTTTTTCCATATCATTCTTGTAGCCTGTCATTTTTAAATCCACTTTCAGATCAGTCTCAGTCTTGTCAGGTAAAACTTGTTCCTCTTTCATAACATCTTTTAAACACAGTTTATCTATAATAGAGGCAGACACTCCTAAAATTAACTTCTGGGTCCATTGTTCAAAAACATCCTTCAGTGTGTCCAGTGTTAAAATATTTTGCTTCATTCTGTATTAGTAAGTCAAATTTAGGTGTTCTTCTCCTTTAATTGTAATCTTTAGTTCCTTCTGGTTCCCTCTAGTGTCCAACCTTCAAAGTCTCATCCTATCACTTTTTTTTTAAAGAGAATTCAAAACAAAAGCATTTTCCCACAGCAAGTCTTCTTATAATTAATTCCAAAATCTTATTTCAAATCCATCTGGACCCTTAGTCCATTTGTAACTTTCCAAAATCAAAGTTCTAATCATCCTTTTACTGTTTATTAAAAAAAAAATTAAGTCCTTAAACTTGTATTTAAAATTTCCTTTGCTAAGGGTTGGAGGAAACTCACCTGGTGTTTTCAGACTTGTCAGTCCAAAGGTTCCTAATAGCTGAAAAACAGTTAACAAGCAATTTCCAAAAGTGATGAGAAAAAGAAGTATGCAAACCCAGTGATCTTTTAAAGGTGCTGACCGTGGTTTGAGCGAGATGGCTTTTCCCTCATCTCCCAGAGCTCTAAACCTGCTGAAGGCTGATGTGTTGTAGTCTCCTTGTGAGAAACAACTGTCTGGAGCACTTGTGGGCAATCTCAGTTCCTTTCCTTATCTGGAGAGGAATTACAAAGAACTGGTCTACTTGCTGGCTCTTCATTCTGCCCCAGTCGTTTGCTCTGCTTTTATGCTGGCCACGTAATTCTGGGAGTTGAAGTACACACGTCTTAAAGTTGCCAAGGTTGAGAATCCCTACTCTATTCATTTATGGTAACTTTTCCTTGTACTTAGCCATTTGGGGTGTCCAACTTTTTAAGGGAAACTACAAATCCAAATTTTAAAATGGCCTTTTCTGTATTTTCAGAAGATGATAATGCAGCCTGGATGGTGTAACAGAAAGACAACACTGTTAGTTTAAAATTCAAATCAAAGCTTACCATGATTCAGAAAAACATGTTTGTTCTTTTTCAAAGTATACTGAGCAAATATGATCCTATTACACATCCAACAAGTTGTCATTTCATCTCAACTTAAAAAACAAACAAACTGGTGTCTAGGAAACATTGCTGTTTTGAAAATGGTTGCATTATAAAGAAGGTTCATGAGGTTTTTCATTTTATGTGAACTCTTATACTTAATAACTTTGAAATGAATTTTGAGGCTCTCAGAGTCGTGTACTTGAGATGGGTGGCCACATAAATCAAATAAATAAATAAATAAATAAATAATTATGAAATGGTGCATCCAGAGAGGAGACAGAAATTTAACAATAAAGACTTGAAAATATTTTTAAACCTTTACCTTGGATGTGATTTCTGCAATTCTCTGTCTAACCAGGGTATGTTACTGTAACTCGGAATTACCAAAATCAAATATATGCTTAAGTTTTCTTTAAACACCTGTAGATGGGAGCAGATAAATTCAGCTCTTAGACCATGCTTACCGTACACAGTTGTTTTGAAAATTATTAAGGTTGCTGACTTTTAATAGAGAAAAGCCCGCCTGCCTGCCTGTCTGCCTGCCTGCCCTTCCCTCCCTCCCTCCCTCCCTCTGTCAGAACCTGCATCAATCAAATGTCAATTTTAAAAAGCTATAGCAGTCAATGGGTGTTTGCTTGATTTGATTCTGCCATTTGTACCTGGGGGGGGGGATGGTAGTTTATAGTTGTGCTTGGGTTATTGGTATGAGATGGAGAGGCGCTCACACTGATATGGGAATTTACAGCAAGACCTGAATGCAGACAAAACCGGTGGTAGTCTGAAGGCTGGGAAGAACTCTTTTATCAATGGGAGGAATGCACAAGGCCACCATTCTGTGAGAAAGGAGTTTGGCGCCAATGTAGCAAGGTGGGGGGGATAAGTAGAGGGAAATTTACACAGGCTTTAGTTTTAGCAATGCTTTGCTTCAAGCTGCATGTACCAACCAATAAAGGAGCATTTATCTGAACCAGGCCTGGTTTCACAAGAATTCTTCCAAATTGGGGTTTGGACTTTGTGGACCTGACTCCCTCCCTCCCTCCCTCCCTCCCTCCCTTCCTTCCTTCCTTTCGTACTCAGATGTTATATTCCTTCAAATACATTTAAGGGGAGGTAGATTTACCACGTACATAGAGACAGTGGTCAAAACAAAACAAAAAAAAGGGATGCCCCATATGCTTAATTGAATGTACCTGTATTTTTATTTAGGTATGCACATGCATGCCAAGCATGAATTTCAAGTGATGGTCATAGAAGAGATCAGTTATGTCTGTATAGGACTCCTATAGTTTTCATTGGAAAAAAGGCATAGTAATTAGAAATAGTACTAAGCATATACCAAATCATTTTATAAAAATTTCCTAAGATCAATTAGAAATGGTGATGAAAAATAGTTCATTTAGTGACAGATAGATTAGTATATGATACAACACTATGTAGAACACAATACAGTGATGAAGGAGGTATCTTTAGATTTAACCAGTGTCAACTTGTTTCTGTAGATGTTTTGGAAGACTGTTCTCCAAGTGGCTAAGTTCTTTTAACTAAAGAGTTATTTTTTAGCAAAACCCAAACCCAAGGAAGTAGATGTTTGGAAAGTATTATAACGGCAGTCTGCAACTTTTTTTTCTTTTTCTTTTAAACACAGGTCTTTCACTTGCTGCAGTCTTATCTGGAATCTAAACAGAGAGCTAATTCAGACTTTCATCAAGGTTTGAGCAACATTACCACTAGTGTATGTGGCAAGTTATGGTTGGCAAAGAGGTAAGTCAAAAATGGAATATATTTATTTATAGTCCCAAATCAATAAAAATAAAAGCAAATATGAAGCCTAAAAGTACACAGTAAGCCAGGCCTGAAACAATTAGTAATAAAAAGAGGGTACCACATAATTACTAAGAACTTGGCAACCTTTTTAGTGTTAGTATACTGGATCTTGTACAAAGAAGACTGTAATCTCTTGGTTAGACAACTAAGATTTCTGATAAATGGATGTATAAGTACCAAATGCCGTGAGTGATTTGATGGACAATTTAGGACTACATGAGTTGCTGACTCAACTGCTGTCTGAAAATGCACTAATACAGTTATCATATGGGAGAGTAGTATACCTGTCTGTCCTCATAATTGGTAATGTGCCAATTTGGGCCAAAGTAAAAATTCCCTGTGAAGAGCAAGTAAGATGTTCTAAAACTATCTAGGGATTGTACCCTAATGGAAATTAATAACTTTTGCTTTCTCATTTAATCTTCAGAAAGATTAAATCCCAGTTCCTCAGGATGAATTCAGCCATAATCTTATCTGGGTCAGATTATGATATAGCCAGGAGTGAAAAGCAACTATAAGCCAGGCAGAGTCAAATTGCCTCCTGAGGGTTGAGATAAATATATCTAATAGAGTAAGATGAACCAGGGATGCTCCCCCCTCTCCCCAAATCTGATATGGCAAAGTCTCAGCTGGGCTCCAAGAGAGGTGCAGACTCACAGAGAGCTCACTTGATTATTCCAGCAGTTGGAAGGTTGGAAGTGGATGCCTTTCACACTGAATGTATTGCTGGTTCACTGTGGATTATAGGGCTGAAATTTTTATTGAAAATGAAAAATAAAAATATTTGATTTCTATCAGTAAACCATTTCTTGGGTTTTCAGTCTCAGATATTACACATTTTGCTAACTGTAAATTTTTCCTTTTTTATTGTTATATCAAGCCATTGGTTATGTTTTCATAATCAAAAATAAAAACAAGCTTCTGAATGAAGAATTAAAAAAGGACTTCTAGATTCAAGTAGATTCAGCATGACCATAGCTATAATAAAAAGGGCCTTCAGAAAACATAAGAGTTTAAGGAAAAAATAAAGATGGAGTAACACACAGTAATTTTCTCCTAAGATTTTGAATAACACAAGTGTAATGGCTAGGCAAGAGTTATAGCAGTGCACTCTCACAGCGGTGTTATATGTGCCCTCCTAGGGGCATTCAGAACTGTCTGCGCCGCCACATTCTGCAGCAGCTGTAGCTTCCAGATACTCTTCAAGGGTAGCTCCATATAGAGCGCGTTATAGTAATTCAACCGGGAGGTGACCAGGGCACGAGTGACCATGTGGAGGGCCTCCTGATCAAGGAAGGGACATAATTGCCGCACAACACAAAGTTGTGCAAAGGCCTTCCTAGCCACGACTGCCACCTGCTCTTCTAACAGGAGTCGTGAGTCCAGGAGGACCCCCAGATTACGCACCAGGTCTATCTGGGGTAGTGCGACCCCATCAAGAACCAAAGATGATAAACTCCTAGATCTTGAAGCTTCCCATACCCACAGCCACTCCACCTTACCAGGGTTCAGTTGAAGCCTGTTGTCCCCCATCCAGGCCCCTACAGCCTCCAGGTACCGCGAGAGGGTAGTCACAGCATCAGTTAGGTCACCTGGGATGGAGATGTATAATTGGGTATCATCAGCATACTGATGATACTTCATCCCATGGTGCCGGATGATCTCACCCAACGGTTTCATGTTAAATAGGAGCGGCGAAAGCACTGAACCCTGAGGCACCCCACAGAGTAGGGGCCATGGGTTGGACCTCTCACTCCCTATCAGCACCGATTGGGTTTGGCCTTGGAGAAAGGAGCTGAACCAGCACAACACTGTGCCACCCGGCCCCAACTCCTGCAGCTGACCCCAAAGGATACCATGGTTGATGGTATTGAAAGCCGCCGAGAGATCAAGAAGAGCAAGGATGGATGCACTACCCCCATCCCGCTCTCGCCAGAGATCATCCAAAAGTGTGACCAATGCTGTTTCTGTCCCATAAGTGGGCCTGAACTCTGACGGATAGGGGTCCAGATAATCCGTTTCCTCCAGGATCCTCTGAAGCTGCTGCGTGACCACCTTTTCCACCACCTTTCCTAGAAAGGGAAGGTGGGAGACTGGATGAAAATAGTCCAGAAGGGTGGGATCTAGCAATGGTTTCTTGAAGAGGGGGTGGACCAAAGCCTCTTTGAAAGGCTTTGGGAACACCCCTTCCTGCAAGGATGAATTGACCACCGCTAGTTATACTGGGGTCGAGGTTGGGCTTTTGTTTTGTTTTAATAAGAGGAAAACAACCACTTAGAATATAAATCTGTGGTTTTTAGCTCAACACAGTGAATTAGAGCAGTACATTTCAATCTTTTTCAAATCTGGCACCCATTTTTAGTCCAAATATATTTTTCTCTGGAAAGAACTCTTACTTTTTTTAAAAAAATGTGTCTATTTTTATCAATAACAGTGACCACTTTCTCTGAAGAAAAAAACTAGCAGTAATACCAGCTGTGTAGACAAAATATATATGTCTTTAATCCCAAGGTATTTGAAGCCTAAATCCTTCCAGGAGAAAATTTGCTTCATAAATCTAAAACTAGTACATAAACATTAGTCAGACTATCCATATATTTCCAAGAACTAAATCAACATTTCCTTATACCCTTAATATAATAAAAAATGAACAGCAGCTGATAGCTACAGTTTTTCAAAAACTATTACAAAAATATATATTACTTACAATTTTCCACAAATAATTAAAATTTATTTGTAAACTAATCATGTCATATTTCATTAAAAGCAAGAAATTCAAAATTGTATTCAAATACACATAAATATGGGACAATCAGATTGAGGTAGTTTGGTTATAAAAAGGATATAGGCCAATTAGGTTTTCATCAGTCTGAAAATGTCATCAGTGCTACAGTTAACACTATGAAATGTGTGCAAATTGGCAAGAAAGATACACAGTCAATGTCTAAATTAATTCAAAGCAAGATTCAAGGACATTGCTTTGGTGATATCATTTGGAAGAGAATTTCACAGAATCTTTATATTTATTTATTTTATGATATTTATAACCCACCCCAGTACTAATTAAATCTGGGCAGGGTACATCAAAAGAAAGTGCAAAAGACAAAAAAGTAAATGCTCGGTATAAACAGTGAAAGTAATATTAAAAGCCATTGAAAAAAATACAGTTGCCTTAAAACTAACGTTATCTATTCTAAGGCTGAATTGCTTTAGCTCGTTTATGAAATACCTGCAGGGTGAGGACCATCCGTATCTTCAGTGGAAAAGTATTCCTAATCCCTACCCTCTATGTTGACAGAGAGAAGGCTTAACAATCCTGTATCCTCTATTTGGAGTGATTTTGTGTTTGCTCAGAGTCTGCCATTGAGTCAGTTGCCCACGTTTTACTCCAGTGCACTCTTTATGATAAGTAATGTGCAGCCCTTATGTATCTACTTACCTACTGCACTGGATGGCCAGAAATTTTAATTGTTCATTTCCTATTCAGACTTTTCATTGAAGGTTTCCAGAAAAGTTGCCAAGTTCTGTTCAATTCCCATTGTCATTAGAAAGTTTTGGGCTTTGGACATCAAAAGGATAATCTCAACTGTACTAGAACATTTTCTCTACTCTCCTTTTTATTGTATTGCTTCATTTACTTGCATTATATTGTTTATTAGTATCTCTTTCCTGTTTTGGGGGGGATTGTGTTTCACTATAAACCCATGAAGTAAGTAATAGCCTGGAGCTGTGCTATAAAAGGTACCGGCTGGGACATTGAATTGGGTCTGGCAGCCTACTGAATACATACTGCTACCAAAAATGCATTTATAGGTGATACCCTTGCCTCTCTTGAATTGAAGGCTATCATCTCTTTACAAGGCCAAGTTCAGATTGGAGACATATTCCTCTTTGGAATGTATTTTCTGTATCAAGCATCACCTTTGCAGGTTTAGCATTAATTTGCAAACTATAAAAAGAACATAGATAAAACACAAAAGTTACCGTTCATTGTAAGAGTTTATACATGTTTCTATTATGTCTAAGATCATAATATGATCAGCACAGGAGGTGCTTTCACAGTACCTGATACTACAGTACAACATGAAAGCAATCTTGCTGTAAAATTACTATTCAAGCCAATTTTTTTAATTCCAGAAACCCAATTAGGAAGGTGGTGATAATTAATAATTTCATTAATTGTTATATTATTTTGTGTCTGTTCTTGTCCTCTCAGGACCCTATATTAAGCAACTTTTATTGGAGTTTTGCTACTTAAGTCCACTGATTTCTTGCAGAGTTAAATTGAATAACAAAATCATGAATCTTGCCCTGATGTTGACTTAAAATGTTTTGGTGAAGAATTTTGTTATGGACCTTCGTCAGAGCAGTTTTTTAAGGGAAAATGAAATGCTGAAGATGACAGAGTCTTAGAATATTTATTCTTGATATACCCCAGCATAATCTCTCTATTGAAAAAAGACATTTTAGAATAAACACCTAAAATTGCACATTTTGTACTCTTAACTGTACCTCTCATGGAAATGTATGTGCTACTGGTGATTTTTAGTCAACTCTATGTTTATTTGTTTAATTAAAATATTTCCAGGCCATCTATTAAGATAAAAGCCCAACTAAGGTGGTTTGCCTAATAAAATTTATTATAAAATCCATTAAGTAATAAAATAGCAAACATTAACATAATAATAGTAATAATATTAATAATATTAATTTATTAAAATTACATGCTGCCCAACTCCCAGCGACTCTGGGCGATTTACAGTTATTAAAACATTTAAAAGCAAAGAACAATACAAAAAACACAAAAACAGCACAAGACAAAAGAACAATAATGGCAAAGAAAACAAACCTGGAAGGGGACAGAAAGAAAGAAAGGGGCATCAGTCGTCCTTTCCAAAGGCCTGGGCAGAGAACCAGGTCTTGAAGGCCCTTTGAAATTACCAATAGGGTGAGCTATTCGAATTTCAAAATCCTTGAGCACTCCCATGCTAAGCTGTGTGCTACAGTGAAGATCATAACTTGGGAAGAATTCATAAATTAATGTGTTTTCCTTAGCTTTATCATTGTTTCTTTTGTTGCAACTTCACTAATGTATGTCTGAAGTTGTCATTTGCTTGCATTTGCCTATAATGGTGTTTCTTTCATATAGTTTTCATTCAGAATTATTGCTAATTTGTGAACTGGCACATCATTGATTGCTTTATATTTCAAAATCTTGAAATTAAAAGTTGGGCACACAGGTTTAAAATTAGAAATTGAAAATGTATGCCCTGATTATGGGTTGAAATATGCATCACCAGTGTAACTATATGTAATAAAAAATCACATTAATTTACACCAAAGATCTTTCTTTAAACCGCCCAGACTGACTGATTGATTGCATTTCTATCCTGCTAAATCTAAATCAACTCTTTGTGGCAGATTAGATAGGAAAAGTCCACATAAATGTTGGTACAATGATTTTTTTCCTTAATTGTAGTTTGTCAATGCTGAATTTTGTAACATATGGATTAAAACTGGATGCTTCCAAACAAACCAATGACTGTGGTTTAATGGTTCAGATGTAATAGAAAGACACAATTAACCAGGGCTTTGTTTTTCTGCTCATGTGATGAAAACTGCAAAATGATAGAGCTGTGCAAATTTGGAGACAGTCTCAGCAGTGGCAGTTGCAGCAGAAGTCTCTTTTGGTCAAGTGCAGATGGGAAGTCCCATGAAATAGCCATATTGAACCAAATGCTTGATGCCTCCAAATTATTCACATAGTTCCACAAGAATGGAAGGGTTATTTAATACCAAAATTTGATCTTCTGAATGCAACTGTGATTTAGTCCTAACATACATGTATGTCTGGTACTTCTCTCCAGTGCCTGACCCTTGCATAATTAGTAATGATAAATAAGAACAATGAAGGAATGTTGCAGGAGGGTTGTTAGGGCACTGTGCTTTAAGCAGAGGATTTATTTGTTTGTTTGTTTATTTATTTATTTATATGTCAAATTTAGTCACCGCCCATCTCACTCAAGGAGCGACTCTGGGTGGTTTACAATAAAACAAGAATAAATACTAATTAAAATACAGTAAAACAATGTAGATAAATAAATAATGTATTCCAAGGAATCGATGGTAAATGAAAGTTATTAACCTACGGGAGCATCTTCAGGGTGCCATCCACCCCCAGGGTTGGTTACCCCTCCTCACACCCCATGCGAGTTGGCAGAGTCAGGTCTTCACCCCTTTCTGGAAGGCTGGGAGAGTGGGGGCCTGCCTCATCTCTGGGGGGAGAATGTTTTATAGGGTAGGGGCAACGGCACAGAAGGCTCTCCTCCTGGGCCCCGCCAATCAACATTCATAGGTACTTAGATATAAATTTCTTAATTTTGTAATAGAGATAAAACCAAATATGTGCCTATCTCACATATGCTTCAAGCTACTGGGGGCAGACCAGGGGGTGGGGGTGGGGGTGCGGGGGAATGAAGCAAGTAGAGGAAAAATAAAGTGCTAAAGTGTTCATTTAAATTTTGCTATTGACTTTGTTTCTAGGCAAAATCCTTGTCTGGTGACTAGAGCAGCATATCTTGATGTCCTTATTTTATTGAATAATTATCTGGGGAAGTCAAAAATAAAAGGTAAGGTTGAGTTAATGCATCACTTTCCTGCCAGTAAAAAACAAAAACAAAAACTACAATCTTTAAGACTGTACTGGAACTGAAGGGCTAGATTTTACTATGCCCTGGATTGTCAGACTTAAAAATACCACTACTCTCCTTGTAATGTAAAGAAAAGCAGAGCCTTCTCAGTATAATAGAGATAAAGCAAAGACCTCATTCCAAGGCTCAAATTGCAAAAATGGGGATGAAGGGATAAATGTGATTTTGATCTTTGACAAGGAAAAATGGAAGAAGACAAACCCCACAATTCCAATATTATAATAAAGTGAAGAACGTTGTGCTATCTTCTTCTTTGGCTAACATAAAAGTAGAGTTGAGGAAAAACAATTTTTTTGCTAAGTTTCTGAACACTCTAAAGTGAACTGCATAATGCATTGACAACTACTGTATTATATTGAAGCTCTAATAAATCCCTCATGCTGTTTACGTTAATTCTAACCTAAATACAGGCAGTCCCTGGGTTAAGAACATCTGACTTACAGACAACTCATAGTTACAAACAGGCTGCCTATTACTAAAAATGGCGGATGGCGTTCTCCTTCCTCGAGCTGATGAACTGCTGAAGCCATGCAATGTTTACATGAACCGCTGAAGCTGCATGTTTTTAATATACAGCCTGGTTTCATCGGCTTGAGGAAGGAGAACGCCATCCACCATTTTTAGTAATAGGCAGCACGTTTGTAAGTACGAATTCCGACTTACATACACATTCGAGTAAAAGGCAGACTTAGGAATAGAATTCATTCTTAACCCAGGGACTGCCTGTAAACTTTAACTGCTTTTTGGTTTTTCCTAACTTAGCTTCTTAGTCCCAACAATGCTAATCCACAGTTTTATACATCAATAGGTTTGTTGATACATGTATGACACCTCACTTACCCAATCCTGCTTATTTAGACTGGTCAAGCCTAGCTTGAGGAATGGAAGCTGCCAAGTCTGGATTCAGAATGAATCAAAGAGCTGGTGTGCTCTAGGACTCTTTTTATCCTCAAAGTCCTTGTTTCATTGATTTGTAAGTTCAGCAGGTGTTGATGGGACTGAGGCTTCCTTGCACTTCGCATCCAGCTTCTCGTTGTCTGTTTTCCAGTAGCATTTCTTTTGCATATCCGTTGGCTCTTAATGACTTGGTTCTTTCTTACCTGTTTTTCAAAAGCATCTTCTGACAATATTTCTGGCTTTGTCCTCTCTGTGTATGTGCTTAGTTCATTTTTAAGCTATGTCCACAATTGTCAGTTTCAGCCTCATTTTATAAATAACTAATAGATATACTGTATACTATTTTCTTTTTCCTACTCTTCCATATTGGACCCCCATTCTTGTTCATTACGGAGATGACTGCTATGGAAGTAGCCTTCTACAGCGTATACTATTGCTTCTTATCTCTGAAATTAATTATTTCATTTCAGAAGAATCTTTCCATTTCAAAACAAAGGCATTCTCAACCTAGAACCAGCATGCAGGCTGGCAGAGAGAAGCTATATTATTCCATTAGGTTTGCTGTTTTGTGTAGAGAGAATCAAACACTTGAAAACAATCTTCTGAAGATTGTCTTTTGTCCTATTTCTTTTCCATATTCACTGTAATGTATCAATGATCCTCTCAGTATAATGGCTAAACATGGAAAAGATTGTGTAAGAAATAAAATGGAAAGTCTTTCTTGATGGAAATACTCTGGAAAGTGCTGCACAGATATTCCCTACTACTGTACTTGAATGGGCTTAATCAACAAAATGAAATTCAGCGTAACAGCTCTGTCACTGGTTAAACATGGACAATTTCTAATTATTGTTCATAGATAACCTGTAAGCTATTTCTTTTTCCAGAATATGACTGCCTTGAGTTTTTGTACCTTTCTATCATTGGTTTGTTGTTGTTAAATATTTTGCTTCAAATTCCACCATAGTAAATTTACTTTGAAAGGTTAGATCAATAAGGGAGAATTTTGTGGCATGATTAATATTAGGCCAGTTTGGAATCTTACGATTATAACTTTACACTTTGCAATTCCCAGTGGCAACTATGATGTCCATAAATAGTGTGCAAAGGAGGCTCTGGAAAGGCATAGTTTACAACCCTTTTAGAAATAAATGCCACTCAAGAAATCCAGAGATACTTGTTATTACACAAAACCTGAAGCAGTATTATACTGAGACAATTAGTCTATCTAGCCTAATAATGTATCCATTAACAGATGGCAGTGTGCCCAGTTGAAGTGATGGAGGAGGATTCGCTGGCTCACATTTCCTTAAGATGCAGCTGTGGGTAGTTATGGAGACAGTTTGGGGAATGGAAGACTGCAGTTGGTCCCAGCCAACTTGATACCTCTAATTGGACATTACTTTAATTATATCAGTAAAGCAAGTATCATTTGTACATTTTTTTTCTGCCAGTGTCTAATTTATTTTAGAAAATTTTTGAAAAATACTGAGTGCGTGTTATGAGAACCAGAGCAGGATTTTAAAATATATTCCCTTTCCTTGTTTATATAGCATTATATAAACATCAGAATTGCCCCCAGGGTTTTTAGGGGATAACTGCTAAATTCAGAATGCTAGGTTCAGTGTGCTATTCTTCCTCTGCCATGCTATGAGTCTGTCTCTTCCACCAAATGCCTGTTAAATGGGATAGTACGATTCTTTTCCTTTGTCCGCTGTAGACAACTGTGAAGGGAATAGGAAAGACTATACTGTATTTTTCCGACTATAAGACGATACTTTTTTCTAAAATCCTTACCCTAAAAATTGAAGGGCGTCTTATTCAAGGGAGTCAGCGAGGAGAGAACCGCGTGGTTGCAAAACTGCCCATACCTTGTCTCTGCAGGCAGGCTTCCTCCTATTGCTAGCCTCCAATCATGAGTGAAATAGCTTGTCTCCCAAACAGACTTCCTCCAATCACGAGCCTGATGTAACTGATGTCAGCTGATGCTGAACAAACCAATTAGAGAAGGCTGTTTGCAGAGAGAAGCTATCGGCAGTTTCACTCGTGCTTGAATGTAATCAGTTATGCAAAAGAGCCTGGAAATAGAGCTGCAGAGAGACGGTTTGGACCTCCTCCCACCGAGTGTATCAGGTCAATGTTAACTAATTACTAAATAAAAATGTGTTCTGCACTATCTTTAAAATATTGATTTCTTAATTTGGGGTTGGAAAAATGGGGGTCGTCTTGTACATGGGGGCGTCTTATTGTCGGAAAAATACGGTACTTACTAAACTTTGCAAAAAAACAAAAAAAAAAGCCGTAACTCTCTAGACCAAGGAAGATGGAATAAGCCAAGACAATTAAAATGCTGAAATAGCTCAAAGATTCTTGTGCAATGGAATAGTAAAATACAGCTGCTCAGTGAAGTTCAGTTTTTAATCAATAAAAGTCATATTTTTAAATAATGGACACTAACTAGTATTTAGCAATATACAGACTGCATTAAATCCATCTACATTATATGCTTGTGTGTGTATGTGTTTAACTGCATTTATTAGCTAGCCAACCAAGTCCCCTGTAATGTCCTTTGAAATACTCATTTTTCAAATGTTTCCAAATGCATTATCTTCATCAGAGATACAAAAACAAAAATCATGACTTTCTTATAAAATTCAAGGCCTTGTTTTTTTCCCCACAAATACAAAAATGTGAAGAGAATGGGCTTTTGCTTCTGTGGCTTATGTGACAATGGTTTAAAAAAAGATGACATTTTAGGTTATTTTGTTTCATTCTTAATATTCAAATTAAACTCTCCATTATAGAAACATTTTATCTTTAAAAACAATGTCCAGTGTTACTATTGTAAGAAAATATATTTTTAGGGTTTTTTCCCCTTAATTAAAATGCATAGTTTTTAATATGATTTTCTGCCAAGCATAACAAATATTTTTATCTTAACCTCAAGTATATTTTATGCCCTGTGGTTGAAAATGAGAGTGAACATTTTGAGTTGTTTGTTTAGAAGATAATTCAGTCGTGAATTATAGATCATTTTAATAATGTATTTGTATTATTTGCTGTAAAAGGAAACTGTTGTAGATACAGTTGAATGGACATATCCATGAAAAATAAAGCAGCTGGTTTGTAAATCTTTAATTGTAAATATGTGACTGAAATAAATATTAGAGTTAGTAGAATGAAATATCTAACTTCCTTTACTTAAAATCTATTTAAGTGCTGCCTAAAAAAGAAAGATTATAAAAATATTGGCAGTGTATAATAGCTTATATTATGTGGTCTATGATTAAATTTAACAAAATTCATCAGAACAAACTGGAGGCAGATTTTTTTCCTCCAACATCATACATTTTGGGTATATTAATAGGCGTGGCCAGCTAATTTTTATGCAGAAAGACAGCTCACTATGTTTTATCCATTTGGCTGTGTAGTCTGCTGATTAGAATATTTTGTTCAACGTCAGTGTAGTTCAGTCTCAGAGTCAGTGCAGACCTGTAGGCCCCAGTGGGCAAGACTGGAGCTCAGCAAATCATCCTTGACCATGGGAGCAGGGTTGTAAGGGTCACTTGAAAGCTTTCTCTTATGCCTTTTGATCTACAAATATACTGACTACCTTGGAATATCCACTTTTATGGCATGCTCATTCTCAGTCAACAACACTGACTTAAGTGCCCTTGTGATAAATTGCTTCACTGAGTCATACCCTGTTTTGGTTAGTAGAAGACTACACTCAGTGGTTCCCTGAGAGGCAACAGGTGCTTTTGGTCTGTAGTAAAATCGTGAGAGACAAAGGTAACTTCTCTAAATCTTGTTCTTCATTTGGTTCTAGATCACCATGATTACTATCTTCTATTCTTGCAGTGTCAACATTCTCCTCTCTATAGTTCTAACAAAATAACATTTGGGAACTTTGCTATCTCCTGCTGTTTTCCCAACTTCCACTTTTGTGTACCTTTCTAAAATTAAGCATTCCCACCACTGATACTTGATGTTGTCATTTTAAACTTGATCTGTCCGACTCTTTTTAACTTTTTTTAAAATTGAACTTCTTAGAAGAGAAGTGAATGTATGAAGTTCCTGGGAGAGACAGATGTGTACCTTGGACTAAGGAAAAGCTACTTCCCACCTGAGGCAAACCAGGCTTCACTCTTGCCACAATGGGGGCTGAACTCAGATAGGTATGCTGGCTTTGGCTCCTCAGCTGCCTGCACACAGACTCCCCTCACCTCCATGGTCATGAGGGAACTCCTGAATTAACACTCTTCCCTCTGCTGTTCACTGCAAGAGCTTTCTTCCACTGCTGTCCAGCATGGTGCCAGCATGCAGCCTGCCAAGGACTTAGAAACTACCCACTCTGCCCAGACCCTTGCCCGCGTCTATGGCCATGGCAGCAATGAGTTGCCATGAAGAGCCTCAGGAGGATGTGGATGGGTGGGCAAGTGGCAGGACCTCATCTGGTGGATGGGCCCTGTCAAAATACCAGGGCCCTGAACCAAGGGAGCAACTCTTCCTTTTATACTCTGCACCTGTTCTTTCTTGTTCTGTAGCTTCATCATCTGTACACTGTATTATCCACATGAGATTTCCATGCAACACAGTTCTAAATATTCAGTTTTTTAAAAACCATCTTTGAATGGAAGATCAAAGCTAACTCAGTCAAATGTTTCTCAAATCTAAGGCCTATTTTAAAGCTTTATTTTCTAAGCTCTATCTTGCATAGTCCTTTGCTGTACACTATTTACAAAGAACCTTCTGCACACTTCTGCTGTTTCTCAAAAAATTTGGCTGAATACTGTTTTAGAACTTGAACAAGAGCCAAATCCAGAACTTTGAGCCTCTTTTCTTTCAAAGTTTAAAAGGAGTTGCAAAAAGAAGGCAAGTTAGGCTGAAACGGTAGTGTGGCAGAAAGTTGTTGAACTGTGCCCCCATGCCTTTTTTTCTGAGATCAAAATGGTCCTTTTCCAAAGAAGCTTAAAAACCCCAGTAGAGGAGAAAAGAATAACCATGTTTTCCCCAGTGGGGCTAATAAGAGCAAGGATGATTTCCATTAGAGAAATAGTGCTAGGAAGCTATGGATAAAGGTAAGTTGTTGTCCCAAATCAGTTTTGAACCAGTGTGCTTTTAATTTCTGAGGAAAAATTACAGTGAAAGTTACTCATAGATCTCAGTACATTCCATATAGTTTGGCTTTTAGATAGCTTTGAAAAGTAGCCAGGAAAAGAGGAAGGCAAGATGGGAGGTGGTGTTGTAGGCAGACGTTCCCATATATTCCTCACAGCAGCTCTGAGGTATGAAAATTGTATATTTGTCCCGCTGGCTGAGGGGGGCAGTACCTAAACTTTAATCTTTTTTTGCCATCTTTCAATGTCTGGAATGTCTTTGGCTTGGATCCTTTTTAAAGGAAATTGAACGTCTAGCAGCTCCTTCTTTAATGGGAGTTTCATTTCTCTGATGTCATGTTTATACCCCTCAAGCCTTTTGGCACCAAAGAACAGATCTGGAAAAAGATATGGAGAATATTTTATTAAAGCACCCGCCTACTCTTGGCTACTAAAAGGAAGGATGACAGCAGTATATATTTCATCTGTTCATAACTATCCTCATTTCTATGTGAAAATATAATAATAAATACTGTGGCACTGCTGAGCTCCTAAGCTGACATTCTACATGCAGGTTTATTGTATTTTGTCTCTAGGAGTAGTCAGTGGTTCTATCTGCTACTAAGTTTTCTGTCAGTTTTAATTGTGATTAAGTGATGTTGATACATTTTGCTGCTACTACTCCCAGTGTATTTTTATACTGCAAGTGCTTTGGACATAACTGGCTTATTTAAAACTGTGTGCCATTAACTTTGGCAACTTGCATGTTTAAGGCTATGATAATTTCCCATAAATGTCAGCATTTGATTCCTGATTTATGCACAGTTGGAGGTACAGCTGATGAAGAAATTGTTACATCATGAGTCTTTTAAAATCTGGAGATTTTAAATCTGGATGGTAACAGGAAAGGGTGTCTAAGCCTCTAATCAAGCCTTTATTTTTCCCTTGGTTTCCTGTGTTACATTGCTCGGGGGGGGGGGTGTCTCACAGTATACTCTAGGACTGGAAGAACCCCAGAGAGGCGAGATTTGGGTTTAGGGGCCAACATAAAATACAGTGGTACCTCAGTTCACGAACTTAATTCGTTCTGCGACTCTGGTCGCGAACCGAAATGGTCGTGAACCAAATCAAATTTTCCCATAAGGTTCAATGTAAATACAGTTAATCCGTTCTGACCCCTATGAATTTGGTCGCCAACCGATTTTTGATCGCGTCCCGAATCAAATTTCCCTATAAGATTCAATGTAATTACAGTTAATCCGTTCTGAACCATATGTTGTTGTTTTTTAAAACCGCAAAAATATGACACAAAGTACAGTACGAAGAGAGAGAAAGCTAACCTTGCTTGATGCGACTTCTGGCGTGGAGGACAGGAAGGCGGGTAGGGAGGCGGTTATTGCTTGGAGGGAGAGTCCCCCTCCCTACAGGAAGCCACGACCACGTGTCACGGGAGGGAAAATGGCCGCGGATCCTGTTCATAACTCGATCCGGCGTTCGCGAACAGAGGCAAAATTTTGCGACCGGAGCTGTTCGTGAACCGAATTGTTCGTGAACAGAAGCGTTCGTGAACCGAGGTACCACTGTACTATTTTACATCAGTTACTATTTTTTGATATTATTTGGGCAGATTTATTCATTCAGGCAGGCAGGCAGACAGGCAGATACTGTTTAGATACTATTTAGACCCAGTTATCTCTCTCTTATTTTGTGCATTTACAGTGTTAGGTAACATTATTGTGACAGTATTATTGTTCTCAAAATTTACCAGAAATGATGTATGTATATTTATATAAGTGTCTGTGTGTGTGTGTGTGTGAGAGAGAGAGAGAGGGAGAGAGAGGTTACAAGCATTAATCTTTTCTGAAAAAGTGGTCTTTTTCCCTATCTTGGTAGGATCCAGGTTCTTGTAAAGAGTGATTGGTGGAGCTCAAGTTATGAGAGGTTGAGAGCCACTGCTGTAAGCATATATTAGTGGATACTTTTGCTGGTTTCCATGTTGTGACATGCTTGCTAGAAATCATGGTAATCCCATCAGAAGTGCAAAGATCAGGCTGCTGTTGCAGTGGATATGAAAAATAGTTCATCTATCTAGGGCCATATTCATATACTAAATGGCTTGATTGTTTTTAATTTAGAAATATCTCTATGTTTCATTGAAGTAGAATAGATAATAGATAAAAAGAATTTTTATCTTTATCTCAGATCAAAGAATTTTTTTTTTTCACAGAAAATGTTTCATTTCCCACAAACTAAAAATAGCTAGGCACAAATATCTTTGTTTAATATCAAAGCTTCTTCCAAGTACTTTAGAATACTAACTTAAGAATAGTAGTTCTTCATTATTGATAACAAAGGTGGACTGCATTCTTATGCAAGCACAATGGATTTTCTTTTGAAAAGAGAATATCCTGTTTATGTGAATTTAAATGTCTTGCTTTAAATACAGACATACTGTACCTCGGAAATAATGTGGTTCGGTTCCAGACCACTGCAATAAAGCCAATATCGCAATAAAGCGAGTCACACTTTATTTTTGGTGTGATTTTTTGGTTTCCCAGTGCATATAAAAGTTATGTTTACACTATACTGTAGTCTATTAAGTGTGCAGTAGCATTATGTCTAAAAAAACAATGTACATATCTTAATTTTAAAAATTCTTAAAATAAAACAAGTTTGCCACATCAATTGATTCTTCCTTTCATAAAAGATTTCTCTGTAGCATGCAATGCTGTTTGATAAACACAATATTTGTGAAGTGCAATAAAACTAAGCACAATAAAATGAGGTATGCCTGTAATTGAGTATCACAATATGCAAGTTCATTTTCTTCTCCTGCTTATATTTCTTCTCCCCCTACAATCTGACTTTTGCAATATATATGTGTTTTGTTTTAATAAAATAGCAATCTGCTTTACGGTGTTATGTCAATGTCCATACGCCCTGCTCAGTTCAGTTGTGTGTATTTCCAGGTAAGTGTGTATAAGACTGCAATTTTGGTCAGAATACGTTAAGTCAGCCATGTTTGGACTGTAACTTGTAAGATTCTTCACCATAATGGCCAGTTGTGGAGTCTGGCCACTTGATTTAGCAGGTTTATAGGTACATATTTTTATTTGAAATAAATAAAATAATTACACTTCTAAATAATTAAGTGTTATAATCCTTATCCCAAATTTTGGCAATGAATGCCAAAATGATAGTATCAGAAATAGGGCCATTAAGAAACAAGAAGTAAGCAAAACTTCATGGCTGACTAGTAAAAATCCTGAATAAGAATACTCTTCCTAGGGAATTATGTTACATTTTATTGGAGGTTTCATATTTGGTTTTGATTCATGGAATTCTTTCCATCTAAAAGATACTCATTGCAATATATTCAAATTCCTTTAGAAATGTTTCTTGAATTTTAACATATGATCCACAATAAATTGGGTGGACTCAACATTTGGTTATAAATGAGTTCATGAGTGGTAATCTAACTTAGTACTTCATTATAATAGGATTTTCTCTAACTGACATGCTCTACATGAAGGTAAGCAATATGTTCTCAAAGTACACTACTTCTTTTAAATCAGGGATATGATCTTTTAGTGCATTAATTAGATCACCCTTCTCATAATTTATAGCATGCAGAGTTCAGTTCTTATTTTCCAAGCTGTCCAACTTTTAGTTCCTTAGATTCTTGTTCCTCAAAATATCTACTTCAAATCTCAGTGCTCTGATTATTTCTACTTATAATTGCTGGGAGGGTAGCAAACATTGTCAAAGCAATCTTCAGCCCATTGTTCGTGACAATCTGATTGTCACAAAAGATAAAGATGCTATATGGATACAACCATACAATTTCTTGAGAATAGTATAGATGTGGACTGCCATTGTCGTCTTCCAGAATGTTTTTCAGTTTCCCAGTTTAGCTTATGGCCAAGATGTTCCCTGGTGATCTTCCATTCAAATAGTAACCAAACCCTACACTACTGATCTTCCAAATCCAGGAAAGATTGGTATAGTGCTTTACAAATACTAAATCAATCATATGTGGGTGTGTCTTAAATTGGTCAGGATGTGAGACATTCAATTCTGAATTAGAATTCATTGACAGCTGAAAATTAGTATACTGCTATCATAATTGGTATAAGCAATGATAAAGTTGTTTTTGTGATTTTACATTCGCTATTAGTATAAGCTTATTTGAGGGTAAGAGGCCAGTTGCATTGTTTGCCTACCTGCCAGCTGAATGGCAAGTATGTGGGCCTTGCTGCCCATACCACAGATGGCAATGAGCTAGGTGTGCATTTCTAGCACTAGCCCCCAGATATTGGTATATCAAGCCAGGAAAGTATTTTTAAAATATTTTGTTGAAAAACACTATAAAACAATCCTATATTTTCAAAAGCACTGAACGTCTTGTTTAATTAAGCCCTTAAATGAGGAGATAAATATTCTACAGCTACATTCTTGTTTTACACATATTTAAACTTAAAGTATTTTTAACATTGTAGAAAACATTGTTGATTTGTATAGGCTATGCTGGCTGGGAATTTTGGTACTTTTAGTTCCAACATTGCTAGAGGGCTAAAGAAGATTTCAGAAGGCTAAATTAGTCTGTAATTTTGCTGTTAACAATAGATACCCAATGATCCAATCCTTAGATGTTGATTCAGGTTTCTAATATCTCATAATTGTTTTTCTGAGTTGCTGGCAAAACAAGTCCTCCATTTAAAAAAAAAAGTTTAGCTGTGTTCTTTGTGTGCTTTATTTAGAAGTTAGCCACCTCAATTTGAGTTTGTGCCAATTTTCCTTTGGAGGATTATTTCCTCTGGTCAAGCCCAAATTGTTCACTGGATATAATCCTCCCGCACACCCCAGCTTTGGATTTTTACCTTCTTTTCTAACTCCTGTTTCTTAATCCTAATATCGGGAAATGTTCAATAGCATAGTTTTGTCTATAAATGAAAATGCTTCTTTAATTGAACTGAAGAATGAAGCTAGACATTTACTTTGGAAATTAATGTGTGTATTGGTTTAATAAAAAGTTATGACATAGGCAGAAAAATAAATGCATATATGAAGGATGAAAGAGTTTTCATATAAAAGAAAAACATGGATACTTTTAACTCTTTTGAGATTAGATTTTGATTTTAATGGAAAATAAATATTTGAGACAATCAGAAACACTTGGACTATGGTCTGAAAGAATACAAATATGTGTGATCAGTAATCCAGTAATTTCTGAGAACATAAGTGTTTGCTTGGTTGGAGAAGGGGAGACTAAGCAATCATATATGTTGTCAGAAACTATTGAATGGTTAACAGATGTTAATGGAAGGAGGAATCTGTACTGTTTTCCAAAATGAATGAAGGGTCAGAAATACTCCCTAAGTTCAATGGAAGTGTAGGTTTCTTAGTGTCCATTCAGTCATATGAGCAGCTGAATGCTAATATTTCTGTCAGAACCCAACATCAGTGTTGTGCATATTATTTATTAGTTTTATAACCTATTTATAATTTATATACACTGTGTGCACAATTATTAGGCAAGTGAGTATTTTGACCATATCATTTTTATGCATATTTTCCATCTCCAAGCTGTATAAACCCAAATGCTTATTGGAGATAAGCATATCAGGTGATGTGTATTTGTGTAATGAGGGAGGGTGTGGCCTAAAGAGATCAACACCCTATATCAAGGTGTGCATAATTATTAGGCAGCTTCTTTTCCTCAGGCAAAATGGGCCAAAAAAGAGATGTAAGTGACTCTGAAAAGTCAAAAATCGTAAAAAGTCCTTCAGAGGGATGCAGCACTCTTGAAATTGCTAAGATATTGGGGCGTGACCACAGAACTATCAAATGTTTTGTTGCAAAGAGTCAACAGGGTCGCAAGAAACGTGTTGAGAAAAAAAGACACAACTGCCAAAGATTTGAGAAGAATCAAAGGTTAAGCTACCAGGAACCCATTATCCTCCAGTGCTGTCATATTCCAGAACTGCAACCTACCTGGAGTGCCCAGAAGTACAAGGTGTTCAGTGCTCAGAGACACGGCCAAGGTAAGGAAGGCTGAAACTCAACCACCACTGAACAAGATGCATAAGTTGAAATGGCAAGACTGGGCCAAGAAATATCTGAAGACAGATTTTTCAAAGGCTTTATGGACTGATGAGATGAGAGTGACTCTTGATGGACCAGATGGATGGGCCTGCGGCTGGATCAGTAATGGGCACAGAGCTCCGCTTCGACTCAGACGCCAGCAGGGTGGAGGTGGGGTACTGGTATGGGCTGGTATTATTACAGATGAGCTAGTTGGACCTTTTCAGGTTGAAGATGGACTCAAAATCAACTCCCAAACCCACTGCCAGTTTTTAGAAGACACTTTCTTCAAGCAGTGGTACAGGAAAAAGTCTGCATCTTTCAAGAAGACCATGATGTTTATGCAGGACAATGCTCCATCGCATGCATTGAAGTACTCCACTGCGTGGCTAGCCAGTAAAGGCCTCAGAGATGAAAGAATAATGACATGGCCTCCTTCCTCACCTGACCTAAACCCTATTGAGAACTTGTGGGCCCTTCTCAAACGGGAGATTTACAGTGAAGGAAAACAGTACACCTCTCTGAACAGTGTCTGGGAGGCTGTGGTTGCTGCTGCACAAAAAGTTGATCGTCAACAGATCAGGAAACTGACAGACGCCATGAATGGAAGGCTTCTGACTGTTATTGCAAAGAAGGGTGGCTATATTGGTCACTGATTTTTTGTTTGAAATGTCAGAAATGTTCATTTGTAAATTTTGAGTTGTTTATTATTCTCACTTTAACAGATGAAAATAAACAAGATGGGGGAATTTTCGTTTTTCATTTAGTTGCATAATAATTCTGCACACTAATAGTTGCCCAATAATTGTGCACACGTAGATATGTTCCTAAGAAAGCCAAAACCTCACTTTTACTTTCTTAAATATTCAGGTCTGAGGTTTATTAACATTTTGGATTGACCGAGAGCACTGTAGTTGTTCAATAATGAAATTCATCCTCAAAAATACAACTTGCCTAATAAATGTGCATGCAGTGTTTATATATAATTTTATATTTTATATTATATATATATTACAATATATAAATTAAATATTTATTTTATATAATATAAATCTGTATTAAATAATTTATAGTGCTTACTACTCCAGTTTTTCTCCACAATCCTGTGAGATGGTTGAGAAACATGACTGGTCCAAAATAGTAAAATTCTGAGGTTAAAGATGGACTAGAACCTGGGTCTCCTCACTCCTAGTCTAATACCTTGAGCATTGCAACATCCCGACTTTCATAAATTTGCAGGCAACTGACATCTGAGTTGCAAGATTTAGGACTTTCCAGACTCCTGCTCATTCAGGACACCAAACTAAAGGTTACCAATTGCTATTTGTACTGAGCTGATGATATAGCAACCCTGTGAGCTGACTATGCCAAGCATCTGTTTCCTTACAATGATGAATGCATTCTGATTGGAACAATGAATATATCAACTGATGCTCATGGTCACTTCATTGGCTAAATTAATTTGTTGTGTTACTTCTCTTTGATAATATGATTTATATGTGCCAAAGATGGTTGGCTAGTGCTTTAAGTGTTTATGTGGTAACCAGACATGAGCTTCCCCATATCCTTTCTCATTCTACCAACCTATCTCATTTAATTTCAGAAACAGATATGAACACATTTTGGGAAAAAATTAGCACGATTATCTTGGATTCTGAACTAGCAACGGGTATCAATTATTCTTCTGCAGTACCAGGACTTGCTCAGTATCTCCAGAGCATCACCAGGCTCTTCACATCTATGTGTTCAGTGACTGCAGAACCTAGATTTACAAACCGGAATTTACTTGCTAAAAATAATATACTGAATCCATGTTTGTCAGTTGAATACCTGCTGCATTCAGACTTTTGTGAAGTACGTTTATTGGTCTTAGAAACAATCCTGCTATGGTTGAATCAAGTGAATGCAAAACATGTGATGGAAGAAGGAGGAAACATTCTGTTGAACCTACTGTCTGGCTTGGAGGAAACACTTATTAAGATAGCTATTAAGGAAAAGCATCCTGAATGTTTTTGCAAGGTGATAACCTATTTTTTCTTTTCCTTTGGTGCAAATCAGTTACATATAATAAGAACTTCAAATAAAATTAATTTTTGTGCTGGCCTATGACCATAATAAACTATTCTGTCTTTCTTTCTCTCTCTCAAACTAAGTTGCAGTTATTTATTCCAGGTAGGATCAGAACAGTATTTCCTGCAGCTAATCTTTTTTTCTGTAATAGATATTAGAGGCTCTGTATAAAATGGACCTCAGAAATGTGCTCGCGAAGATGGAAGATGCTGTAAAAATGAATCAAAGAGAGTTCTTGCTTTGGATTATGAATATTGCAAATACTTCTAGCAGGTATACTCTCTTTTTGTGTTTTGCTAATCTATATTTACTGGTTGCAGACTGCCCAATAAAAATGAACTTTGATATAGAAGGGGAAAACATTATTTCATAATCTTGTTAACTGTAATGTTATATCTGTATCTACAAACTCTTAGTGACTACTCTCTATGTATTAGCTTCCTTAAGTTTTGAAAAGCAAAGTAATATTTTAGAAGAAAAATTATTATTGAAATGTTCCTTCCTCCTTGCTTTGGGCGGGGGGGAGATCTGAATTTTAAAGTTAAAAATTAGCTGGACTGATGCTGAACAGATACAAGAACTTTATCATAAATTTGTTATTGGACTTGTTGAATTGTAAAAGAGTGGTCATTTTTCAATTTATTTTTTCAATTTGTACCTTTCCTCTCCATCCATATACAGTTCAGTACAGACAATTATTAAACAATTAAAAACCTAGTTAAAATGGCAGCTAAAGTCAATACTCTGAAGTGTCTGGCTGGATCACACCAAATGTCAGCTGGAAAATCTAGAGAGAAAACATCTCTAAAAGAGTTTCACATTTCTTCTATAAATTAGAGAATAAGCAATTGTGTAAAATAAAACTATTTGGGCATTGTTACAGATTTTATTGAGATCTGTAGACTTGATCTTCAGAGGAAACATATCTAAAACATTGGTTGGGTAAGATTCAGAAACAGAAGTAGCAGATAATGAGAAGTCTAGAAAAGGGCCAGGAAAGTTATTGAAGTTCATTCCTAACTCTTCATTAGTCCAGAAAAACATAGACATGTGGCCAGTTTACAAACCAATTATTAGAAACTACAGTATTTAAACATTTTCAGGACCCAGCACATGGATAGTTCCATATATTCAAGGCACATCCTTCTCATGCATAAGACAAATAATTGCTTGTTTACTTATGCTTTCTCCTGAGCAGCCATGAAAAATTGAATTAGGTCAGTCTTCATCCTGGATTCAGGATGAAGAGCAGTATCCTAATCTAACAAAACCTACCTCTATCTGGTGCTCTCCAGATGTGTAAGAATTACATCTCACAATTATCATGCTAGTTGGGAATTTGGGGGTTGTAGTTATTAAATATTTGGAGGGCAACAAATTAGATAGGGCTTGTGTAATAAATGAGCAGGAAGTATTTTCAGCCAAATTGCCTGTTGGCTGTGACACTATTCTTATTAAACATTTAATTTGGTGTATCTGTGTTAATGTTTATTTTTACAGCATTGAAATTCAAAGCATATCCCTTAAATTTGCCTCAGAGTTGCTCATATATCTTGTACAAAACTGGCAGGAGGTAAGGAAAATTAATTTACCAAATGTTTGTTCACTTTTGTTACGATTAAAAGCACACATAATAAATACAACATTTCTTTCTGTAGAATAATCTTTAAACATATTCATTTTGTTGAAGCGTTTAAGGTAGTTGATTCATGTATAAACAGCCTGAGATTAGGAATGCAGCCCTAACATAACAATATACTGAGGAAGGTTTCTGGATTGTTCTAGTGTAAATTTTTGAAGAACTTTAGAAGAAAAGTTGTCTTAGCTTTTTATCTCTTACAAATTAATTTTTAATTGCTAATATGATTTAATTTAATTTTTTTTGTTACTACTAAAATTCCAGTTTTGGATCGTTGCACAGAATGATTTATTTTTTATTCTGTGGAAGCTGGAAAGGGTGAATATTCATTATTGCTTATTTTTATTTATTTATTATTCAAATTTATAAGCTGCCCATCTCATATAAAGTATATGACTCTGGGCAGCTTACAAACAATTAAAACAAATACAAAAAACAATTTAAAAAGAACAATACAACAATTTAAAAACAAGAAAAAATATAAAAGCATATAAAAACTTCATAAACACATAAAACTCACAGCTGAGTAATCCCATTCATCAAAACAATCAATACAGCCACTTCACTGGTTCCACCACATTCCTGGGTCCCCACGTCCATTGGCAAACTATGTCTTCAGGGCTTGCGAAAAGCCAGCAGGGTCGGAGCCAATCTGATCTCCACGGGGAAGATGTTCCATGGGATGGGTGCCATGGCAGAAAAGGTTCCCTTCCTGGGTCCTGCCAGACAATACTCCCTGGCTGGCGGAGCCTGCAACATGCCCCTCCTGCTGGACCTGATGGGACAAGTAGATGTAATGGAGGAGAGGAGGTCCCTCAAGTAACCTACTTCCTGGAGTGCTTTATAGGTTAAAACCAGCACCTTGAATTGAACCCAGAAGCAAACTGGCAGCTAATGCAGCTCATGCAGCAGAAATATAATGTGCACAGATTGTGGAGCACGCATAACTGCCTATACAGCTGCATTTTGAACCAGTTGAAGCTTCTGCATACTCTTCAAGGGCAGCCCCATGTTTAGTCAATGTTGAAAGTGCTATCCCTCCTCCCTAAAACCACCAGGTCCTAGTATATAATGTAAATGTTGTAAACTTTTAGCAGTTTTAAAAAAAAAAATTTTAGTGCCTTTGAGTCATTGTTGACTCCTAGTGATTGCCTGCAGTTTTCTTGGCAAGATTTTCAGAAGTGGTTTGTTACTGCTTTCTTCTTAAGGACTGAGAGAGAGTGACTGTCCCAAAGTCACCCAGCTGGTTTTATTCCTAAGGCAGACCAAGAACTAATGGTTTCATGCTTTCTAGCCTAGGGCCTTTAACCACTACATCATCTGGTTCTCAGCAATTAATTTACAAGGCCATTAATTTGGGTGGTAGAATTGTGCAATGCACACAATTCTGATTTCGCTATTTAATTTATTTATTTATTTATTAATCAAATTTATATGGCCACCCATCTCATGAAAAGTGACTCTATTGATAGCTATTGCAGTGGCTTTAATGGCAGTACCTATTGTTTTATAGGATTTGGAGTCAGAGATAAAACAATGGCTTGAATTAATTAGTTATTGCTGTGAAGATGAACAACAAACAGATCTGAGATTGGCTGCTGCAGAGATTCTTGTGAGCACTACACCATTTTTCCTGACCGATCAGAAGCTTCTCTTGGGTAAGTAATTAGGCAAAGCAAATAAGCAAAAGTTACAGATTTTTCACTCTCATTGAATAGAGCATAACAATAAAACACACACTGAAATTTGTTCAACCAAATCTGCATAATTTGTGCTTGCTTCTTGATTAAGTTGCTTCTGTGTTATTCAAGGTGGTGGTGATCATGTTTAGAATCCTTCACAATTTGGGGTAGTTATTTGTGGGACTGCTTACTCCAGGTAGAATGTGCTTGCCTAAGACATGCCTGCCGAGAATTCCCACTCTATGTGAGGTGCAGTGGGAGGAGATTCAGAGACAGACATTTTCTGCAGGAGCTCCTCTCTTGTGGAATGCCATATCACCATATGTAAGATCTGTGCTTTTACTCATTTTTTTAAATTTATTTTTTCCCTTTATTTTATAATAATAACAAAAAAAGAGGAAAGTAAAAAGGACAAAATGCAAAGATACGTACATTATATATATAAAAAAGATTACATACAAAATGCTTAAAAAAATAAGTGGGAAAAAATACAACAAAAAATAATTATATATAGTAAAAAAATATATATATGTATATATATATATATATAATTATATATATATAGTATAATATGTTGTTACAATAAACAACTGCAATTCTATATATATTTAATGCAAATAATATGTGAGTATATATATATTTATTTCTAATACAATTATATAACTATCATGCTTTTTCCTAACCTATTGTATTTTGTATAAATGAGTCCCAAATTTCATTATACTTGTCCATACAAATCTACGTCTATAGGCAATCTGCTTGTAGGTGGCAAGTGTAATCAGGTCTTCAATCCATTGAGTGAATGGGACCATACATTTACCTTTCCAGTGTTGCAGTATCAGTCTTTTAGCCATACTAAGGGCATGGAGAATCGATTTATGTTGTCTAGTTGTCAAATTCCATGTACTAGGTATGTAATTCAAGAGAATATTATCCTCTGAAAATTTTAGCTTTTGTCACACAGTCACGTTTTATATGGCCCAATACTTTCTCCCAAAACTTAGTAAGTATAGGACATTGTAAAAACATGTTTTAAAGAAGCATTATCCTTGTTACATCTGCAACAAAATGATGTCTTTGACAATCCTTTTCTATACAAACGTAATGGAGTCCAATAAATTCTAAATATTATTTTTTGTTGTATAAATGGTAGTTCAAGGTCCACTGACACTCTTGCTATAGAAGTTAAGACACGCTCCATTGTTTAGGTAATATAGAAACCTCTAATTCTTTATTCCACTCATCTCTTAACATCTGCAAGTCAAATTTATTTGTTGATAACAAATATCTATAAAAGCTAATAAGCTTTTATAGCTTATTTTAATATATTAGAATATAATTTATTTTTATAGTAAATATAATATATATAAATATATTTATATATATATTTAATATATTTTAATATATTAAAATATAGCTTTATTTTAATAAGCTAGTAGGTTTTTTAGTTTTAAAGGATTTAACAAGTTGTTCAAGTATCTCAGGTGTCTCAGAAGCTGAAAATGCTGCTGGTCCAAACAATGTTATTAACAAATTTTGTAGTTATAAATATTGCTGTTGGGTTACATCCGGTAGATGATATTTATCTCTTAACACAGCATATGTTAAAAATTGATCTTCATCCTCTATCAATTGATCCAAAGTCAATATCGCCATTTCCATCCAATTTTTCCATATCACCATCTTTTTCCCAATTTTTAATGTTGGGTTTCCCCATAAAGTCAATTTAGCATGGGAAAAAGGATTGAATCATTATTTTTTTTATTATACATTACATTTCATAGTTTTCTAACTGACACTCATTTCCAGAGATACTAGAGTTCTACTGTATTTAGATCCTAATACTGTCCACCCAACCAAAGGTGCTATACCTGTATATTCCAACATTGCCCAAATCGTAAAATTAATACCAATTGTTGGCTTCCAGTATTTAATACTTGACAATAGGTAAGCTTGATGATACAGCTCCAAATTCGGAAAATGGAATCCTCCCTCATTAATTTGTAATTGCATTTTCTGTAAAGATATTCTTGGAATTGAAGAACCCCATAAAAATGCTCTAAAGAAAGAATTTATTTTCTGAAAATATTTTCCAGATATTTGAACAGGAATTCCTCTCAGAATGTAAATTGATCTGGGAATAATATTCATTTTGAGAGCATTCACCTTTCCCCAAAGGGTAAGGTTTAATGACTCCCATCTATCCCTATCTGAAGAAACCTATTTATATATTCTATTTATATTACATGTAACTAACTGAGTTATGTCTTTGGGTATGCACTTACCTAATTATTTAATGGATTTGGTACAAATACAGAATTGATATTCCTTAAATGAATGGGTGACCAAATTTTCGCCTACTGGTATCAATTTCACTTTGGACTAGTTAATAGAATATCCCACTATTTTACTAAAGGCATCTATTATTTGCATCAGCACTGGAATAGTAGTATGGGGTTTACGAATAAACAGAAGAATATCATCTGCAAATAAAACCAATTTGTGTTCTATTGAATTATGTATTACTCCATAAATCTCCGTAAATCTATTGTCTAATAGCACAAGCCAAGGGTTTCATGCAAACATTAAAAAGCAAAGGTGAAAGTGGACATCCTTGTCTAGTTCCTCTAAATAATGGGAAAGTAGCAGAAAAAATACCATTAACTTTTACTTTACATGTGGGTGATTCATATAGTATCTTAATCCATTTTATAAATTTCAAAGTAAATTCAAACCTATTTAGTACAGCAAACGTGTACTGTCTATATATTTTGTCAAAAACATTTTCAGCTTCTAACAATAAAATTACAAATTGGTCTTTATTTTTATTAAAATCGATTAAATCTACAACTAACCTAATATTGCTGTGGTCATGTGATCACCATGTGTGACCTTCCCTACTGGCTTTCTACAAGCAAAGTCAATCGGGAAACCAACAGGGAAGCTTGCAAGTTGCTCTGGTAAGTCACTCCCACTGCTTTTTCTGCTGAGTCCCACTATGGAGTATGAGATCCCAAGGATCTCATACTCTGTAGCACCCCCCTCCGCCCACCTGCACTTCCCAGCACCTACATGCTGCCCTTGCTGGCTTGTGGCACCCCCCATCCCCCCACACTCCTTACCTGGGGCTCCCACCTCTTCCTGCTTAATGACCTGCGTGGTCCTGGGATTACAGCGGCAACAGGGACTCCCAGGATTGCTGTTGCTAAGCAATGTGGTCATGTGATATCGCACTTTATGAGTGCATCACTTCATGACAGCAATCCCAGTGCCAACTGCCGTCATAACCTGAGGACTATGTGTATTAGGATATATTTAATAGAAGCCTGCATTTAACCAGGTGTATAGCTTGAACTGCATGGTCATTGGGACGAAAGTCAGAAGAGAAAATGTCAGATGATATTCTGGGAACCTATGAAGGACAGATAATCTGTTGCTGGGATGTCTATTTAACTTTAAAAATATGTAATTGTTTTACAAATTATATTTGCTTTGTAAATATGTATTTAAAATCCAGCCCTAACATTTCTTTTTATAAATATTCAGGTCTGTCTGACACATTGTTCCTTTGGAGATGTGTTGTTCGGCTGTTGCAGAGTGAGGAGCAGATAGTCAGGGATACAGTTGCTGGAGTTATAAGACTAGCTCTGTCTCAAGAAAATGTATTTAGGAAAACAGGTAAGAAATTATTTTCTAGTGATAAATATTTATGAGACTGACTTAAGTGCAAGTGCCAGTTTGCTCTTGTTTGCAGATTGTATCCAATAATACATCTAAAGTCCTTTCTCACTTAATTGATTTTATTGTAATTCCTTTGTTTGATTGTTGTGAGCTGCTCAGAGTTGTTGGGAGTTGGATGGCATACAAGTTTAATTAATCATCATTATCATCATAATCTATCTCTTCTCCTTCTTCCATCTGTAGCCTCCTGCATGCCTAAAGCCTCTTATCCAGAATTTCAGGGACACATCCAGAAGAGAAGGAAACAGAAGAACCATCTGAAATTGGGCAAGAAAATCTTGGGCCACAAGGACTCCTTTTGGAGCAAGATTCCTCTGCCTGATTCCGGACAGTTTTCTTTGCACTATGGAAGGCTTCCTGGAGGCTTTTGCAGGTGCAAAGGGCTGTAGCTGTAGAGCGAGAGGGAAGGGAAAGAATGAGATTGGCTACAAAATATATCTTCACCTTGTGTAGCCACTGGGCCCAATCCTATATTTTTAACATGTGATCCAGGTAGTCCTTGATTTACAACCACAATTGGGACTGGAATTTCCATTGCTAAGCAATGTGGTTGTAAAGCGAGATGTCACGTGACCACATCGGTTAGCAACAGCAATCCTGGCAGTCCCAGTTGCCATCATTAACCAAGAAATGCAGGTCATTAAGCGAATACCCACTCTGATCCAAACCATTCTATACTTGGTCCCTCCTAGCCCTGAGCCTCAGTAAGGTAAGGGACTGCCTCCAACTCCCCCCACCCACCTATCTCCCCCCATCTCTGCCCTTTTGGCTGCCCTGCACCGCATGGCTCTGGGGCTGCTTGCCACACCCCCAGGAAGCCACAGCCATGTCCCGGGAAGCCACAGCCATCCCTGCCCAGTCCCAGCTGCAGTCACCCTTGCTACCCTGCACTCTGAGACTCTTGCCGCTCTGCGCTCCACTGCCCTAGCTGATCTTCATTGTCTTTTTGCTCCTGCTGCTGACGAGGCATGCCCAGCCTGGCTGCTGGGCCAGGCTGGGGCTGGCTTTGCGCTGCAAAAAAAAGTAAAAAGGTCCAGAGTGGTGGCATGCCAAAAAGCCCCTTTGCACTGTGCTCCTGGGCTGGTCTGGGGCTGGCTTTGCACTGTGAAAAAAAAAAGTAAAAAGCAGCCCCTGAGCCACAGCACACCAAAAAACCCCTTTGTGCCATGCTCCTGGGGTGGGGCTGGCTTTGCACTGTGAAAAAAAAATAAAAATAAAAAGCAGCCCCTGAGCTGCAGTGCAGCAAGAAGCCAGGCCCAGCCCAGCCCAGGAGCACAGCACAGAGGGGCTTTTTGGTGCGCTCTGGCTCTGGCACTGGCACTGGCTCTGGGACTGCTTTTTGCTTTTTTTTTTTCCCCCCACAGCGCAAAGCCCAGCCCCAGCCCGGCCCAGCACCCAGGCTGGGCCTGCCTCATCAGCAGCAGGAGCAAGAATATGGTGAGGGTCAGCTGGGGTAACAGGGCAGCAGGGGGCCAAAAGGTATAGATGGGGGGGGAGATAAGCAGGTGGGGGGAACTGAAGTGCCCCTGCGGTCATAAGTGCAGGTAGGCACTCAAGTGCTCAAATTTTGATCATGTAACCGTGGGGCTGCTGCAACAGCCATAACTTCAGGCACAGGTTGTAAGTCCCTTCGTTCAGTGCTGCTGTAACTTCGAATGGTTGCTGAATGAATGATCGTAAGTTGAAGACTACCTGTAATGATGCTACAGAAAAAGATCATTTTAAGTATATACAGTGGTACCTCGGGTTACGAACTTAATCCGTTCCGTGACTCTGATTGCAACTCGAGTTGGTCGCAATGCGAGGTAAATTTTCCCATAAGGTTCAATGTAAATACGGTTACTCCGTTCTGCCCTCCAAATTTGGTCGCACCATGAGGCAAATTTCCCCATAAGGTTCAATGTAAATACGGCTAATCCGCCCTCTGAATTTGGTTGCACCACGAGGCAAATTTCCCCCAAAACACACCACAAGCCTCACCGAACGTCTCCTTGCTACCGCGATCTCGCCCACAGGAAGCCACGACCGTGTGGCAGCAGGGCAAATGGCCGTGGATCCGGTTCATAGCTCGAGGCGGAGTTCACATGTCGAGGTAAGGTTTTGGGGCCGGAGCTGGTTGTATCTCAAAAAATTCGTAAGGAGGGGCGTTCGTAACCCGAGGTACCACTGTATATTATTTTTCTTTATCTGTTTTATTTCATGTGTGGGGAAAGAGAGAGCTAGAAACAATAATAATAATGCCAGTGAGGGAAAAAGAAAAGGGAATTTGTCCAAGCACAAGTACAAGTTAATGTTCAGGGCTATGCCATGATAATAAGAGAGGCAAAGCACCTTAACTTCTCCTCCCATAGTGCATTAATGTAGTTGGCCAGTGGTCATGCTTAGGATGGCCAACTTCCTTTTGAGAAGGGGTCAATAAAATTGCTCAGATCTACCAAAGTCTAATTTTGCACGGGCAGTCTGATGTAGTGATCAGGCTTGTATATGACCATGTTATCTGGGTCTCCTTTTGGTTTGTGGACTCTGATGAAATGGTCCAGGGTTGATGATACAAAAGGCTGCCAAGTGGTCTTCAAAGACAGCCACATGTAGAACTACTGGGGCGATGTTCTACATGTGGCTGTCTTTGAAGACCACTTGGAAGCTGCAGTTGGTGGAAAATGCAGTGGCCCACGTTAACTGGTGTTATCACCATAAGCACATTATACCAGTGCTGGAACCCTGCACTAGCTTCCAGTTGGCTTCCAGGTGCAATTTTAATGTCATGCTATTTTTCCAAAAACTCATCAATGGTGCTTCCATGTTAAGTATTCATCTGAGCATAGTGTGAACTGTTATCAACTTATGAATTCCTATTTTCATATGCACCCAGAACAATCTGGATGTTACTAAGTCATACTTTCTGATATAGTGTTTAGTCCTTTCACTTATAATTAGACCTATATTTTCACTTCTTAGCATGTATTTGTCTATTCTATTCCATAACATCAGACTACCTTCATTCAGCTCTGTTACATTCTTATCCTACCTCTTAGTTTCACAGACACACAATATATCTTCCTTCCTTTCATACTCTTTGTCATTTGCTCCTTTCATTCTGTGTCACAGTCTTTCATATCCTATTGTCATCACTGGATGGGCCCATAGGTATTGACCTCTTCCACCCGTCAAGGTTTTGGTCATTTGAGGCTTTCATACATAATATTTCTGTAATATAAAGAAGGTGCACATTAGATTATTAATCTTAGCCATATCCATTACACCTAAATGTGTGTATGGTAAAACTCAGTCTTACCAGGGTTAGCTGAAGCCTATTGTTCCCCATCCCGACCCTCACAGCCTGTAGGCACTGAGAGAGGACATCGGCAGCATTACTTAACTCACCAGGGGCAGAGATATACAACTGGGATCATCAGCATCATCAGCATGTTCATGAGAAAATCCAGACAGTGTAATTGGAAGATATTAAAATATGGAATGGCTGCTTGTCTTGTCTAATGATTGTGTGAAGATTGTATCAATACCAGATAATTGGAAGAACACTATTACTGTTCTTCTATACAGAGTGAAATGTTGCAATAATGAAGGGTGAGTAGCTGTGTCCACAGCAAATTGCAGGAATTGCAGGAATGCAGTAACAATAATACAGCATGCCACCATTACATATTTTTTTAGATTTTTTTTTATCCCGCCTTTATTATTTTTATAAATAAGGTGGTGAACATACCTAATACTCCTTCTTCCTCCTATTTTCCCACAACAACAACCCTGTGAGGTGAGTTGGGCTGAGAGAGAGTGACTAGCTCAAAGTCACCCAGACGGCTTTCACGCCTAAGGTGGGACTAGAACTCATAGTCTCCTGGTTTCTTATTCCATTGTCCACGTCAATCATAACTCCCTTGGTTTTTGATACATTCATTTTCAGATCATACAGTCTTTCTTGCATTCACTACGTATCATTTGAGTTCTCAGCTAACCACACAATTTATCTGCATTCAAAGATACATGCATATTCATGTCCCCAGCCAACACACTCCACAGTCTCCCCTTATACATTTATGCAAAATTCATTAACAGCCAAGGGGACATTAGTAAGACATCTTTACCTTAATCTATGCTCGGTGTTGAACTGTTCACTAAACTTTCAATTTATTCTTACATTTGCTTTAGTTTCATCATATATTGCTCTTACTGTATTCATCTCAAATAATTTCATCACTTTTATTTTTAAATCCACTTACTCTGCTGGAGGCTTTTTATTCTCTGTTTTTACCCACATCCAAAATCTGCATGTTCTTGCCTCTTTTAATCTTAACCATTCTTGGCTGTCTTTGTAACTATCTTTTTCTCTCTGTATACGATATAGTTCACAAAAGCTGCAATAAATCTGTTTTTGTCCCACCTTTTAAAGTAAACTATCATCAAGTTCACTTAAAATTAATTGTGTAAAGAAACACAAGCACATCAAACCCACACAACATAACTGTTCCTGGTTTCCTGGTAGATTAAAGAGGTCAGAGTGAGCCTCTATTGATCTTTAAAGTGCTATAGTATCTTTGTTGTTTCTGCTACATTGGAATATTGCAGCCTAACCTTTGAAGGATTCTGCAAGCAGATGTTTTTTCCTTGTGGGAAAATGGATTGGCATACAGCTCCCATGGATTACATGGACAGTGCTTGGTTCTTTTTGTGAATAAATTCAAGGAGGAAGAGGGTTTATTGGTAGTAATGTTGCAGAAATCCCATCCTCCCATGTTCCTGTTTCATATTTTTTTGTTAGTTGATTCATGCAGTAAATACAAATACGTGTCTTCTTACAGTATTAAAAATGATTAAGATGGCATAGAATCTCTGAATTCAGAATTCAGAATCTGAAAAGTGAATCTTTTTCACTTCAGCAAACAGTCCTAGGCTTGGTAAGAAAAGTGGCTGTTGAAGAAGCTGATGTTTGCCTGATTTTGCAAAAAGGTGTAGTAAGACCTTTCGAGAAGAGAAGACATTCAAAAGCAGCTTGTCCTCCTATTACAATAGATGCAATGCTCATTTCTGATACGTAGTTCAGAGTAAAAATATGTTAAAACCAAGCACCAGCTACAAGAATGAAGCATTATGACAGACTAAAAAGTTGATGCAATTACATTGCTTTTTCTGATAGCTTTTTAAGGCATTAGAAACAACTTGATGTATGGAAATCACACTTGCTACTCACGACTTGACAACATCCTTTATAGTGGCAGTGATGAATTCAAGGGCCTGTGTCTAACATCACAGAGATTTTCCTATCTTTCTTTCAAGTGATTTACTAGAACTTCCAAGGGTGTGTAAGTGTGAAAACTCTCTGCTCAAATAGACATGAAGACTAAAGAGGGATTTAAGAGGGGAAGTAAGATAGATTTATAAGCCAGGGTTAGAGAACTTGAAAAGACAATCAGACCTCATCTCTTCTTTGGTTATCAGAGCTTGTAGAAACTGGTGTGGTTTAACTATAACACTCTAGCAGGCCAAATCTGTCAAGGCATGATTCTGATGTCAGAAGAAGCTCGACTGAAGAAGTTTTTGTGGAGTCCTTGGTGCTCTCTGAGCATGGTTTGTTTGCTTGCAGACATTTCATTACCCAGCTAGGTAACATCATCAGTGCTACTGAGTGTGGGGTTTGCTCCCTGTTTATATACAACAGCTTGCCCTGCCAGTGTTGGTGGGAGTGTGGTTTTCTCCTTGGGAGGTCCTTGATTAGGGTATTGTTTTCTGCTTGATTGTTTGTCAGGTGTTAATCTCTGCTTATCTGGGTGTTAGCTGCTGGAGAGGATGTGTTTTGGTCTTTTTGTTTCCTTCATAGCTTTTTTATTATCTCTTTTGAATGGTGTGTAAATGACAAACAGTCAAGTGGAAAACAATACCCTAATCAAGGAACTAATCAAGATCATGAGTATTTCAAAAGTTAACCAATGGACAGTAAGTCTGTATTTTATCCTTTTCCAAATAAGCCTTTGTTGCTATAAGGAACTGCTGTGTGGAATTAATAGTAGATGCTGTTCAGCCAAATTGGAACAAACATTTTTGCCAAGTTGCCTTGCCATTCATACAAGATAGTTGTTAAAGGTACTTTGGAGTGTTAAAAGCTCTGTTGAGTACTTCAGATAAAAAAGTCTGAGGACAAATGATAGTAAGGGTTGGAAGATCTGCATTGGTATTTTTAGTGACACTTGAAGAGTATAAAAATAAAATGGCATCCCTTACAAAATGACAGGTAGTTAAGTAAAAGATCCTTTTCCTAAGGCAGATGCTATCATAAACACTTAGTATAAGAAATGCAATTCAGGGAAGCTGAATGAATTCCTGGCTTCATGTTGCTTAAAGCAAAGTAAACATGGTTAAGAAACAGAGGATGCCATCTCAGCCCTGTAAGGAAATACAGAGAGGATCTAAGAATGCACACATGGATATCTGTTCTTATTTTTTTATTAAGCAAAATTGAAATGCCATTTTATAGCCACAGTAGACTCAACAAGTTCCAAAGCCCTATGTAGTAAATACTGCATAAATGTACCTCTTATAGAAATAATACAATCCATACATGATGTTATACATTCTTGGATTTATATTTAGGTTTCAGAAAATTATATTAGTAAGATTACCCATTTAATATTTGGTTTTCATTATACTGTTCCTGGCAAACCATGTAAAGGTATAGTGTCAATTTTAAGAGAATTAAACGGGACAGAGGTATACAGAGCAGACAAACTGTAAAATTATATGCTTCACCTGTAAATATATGTTGGAATTAATGGATTGTCATTCCTTATATTGTACATTTGTTGCTTTGTAATAATTGTGGGCCTTCTGTCTATAGATGACTAGACAGTTGATTATTTAGCACATTTTAGCATACACAATAGTTAAAGTTTGTGTTTGTGTGTGTTTGTTTTCTGGTATTTGGGTGTGGAGGGGGGCATCATTTGCATCTAGGAAGGTTTTATGGTGCCACCTACTGGGAAGCCCTGTTTTAAGACTGAAATTGCCAAGGAATCTCTCAATTCCTTCCAGTTCTTTTTCTACCACTGTCAGTTTTCTGCAAAGTAGTATATTTCAATCCAAATATTCACACCTTACAATGTTGCTATTTGCGGCAATCCTATTTTATTTTATTATTTCTAATCCACCACGAACCTGAATTCTCTTATGAATAGCTATTTGGAAGTAAGTCACATCAAATAGAGTTGAGATTTATTACAGTACTTGGTTTTAAGAAATGGTTTCAAATTTTCCCATTAAAAAACTCTTTAAAATGTAAAACATAATTAGTTGTATTATAGAAATAGGTTTGTTACCTAGATTTCAGATAGATGTTAGCTGCACTAGTCTTCTGTGATATGAGAAATCAGGAGTGCAACAGCTGACCCATAAAGGTACCTTCTGCTTGCTCAGATAGCTCTAGGGGCCATTGCACAGCTTGTGGTTCACAAGGCCCCAAGCTCAGTCCTCAGCATCCCTACTTTTGAGAAATAAGGAGTACTGGAAAATATATATTTTTTTAGTCTTAGGAGGGCATTGCTACTTAAGAATAAATGGACCAGTGGGAAAGTTTAATTTGTTGTTGTTGTTATTATTACTATTATTTGCATAGGTGTAGTAACGTGTACACAAATCTCTTAAGATCATGATATTTTTACATAGTCAATTTGATTTGGTTATCACTTGTAGGCTTTTATTATAAATACTTCTATCATGGCTACCCAGCAATGAGTATTTTGGGAATAAGCAAGACTACAGCAAACAATATTCCTACTGTCTATCAGATCAGAATTTTTGTTTTTTTACTACAAGTTTGTGCATACTCGGTAGGTAGAACTTTGCCTTTGTGGAAGTGATTGGGACATCATCAACTGGGTCCATTCCAGCTCTTGGATTTATGATATGAAAAGCCACTAAGTTGGAGTGTAGAAAATGTGTTATTAATGAAATGATGTTGGTACTTGAAATACGAATGTTAATGATCTATGGTCAGAGTAGCATCAAACAAAAAGAAGCAAATGGTAACTGAATTCTTGACCTATATATTTTCCAGTGTTCTTTTTGTTTTAACCATTATTGTTTTCCAACATTTCTTTGAGTTAGCAAGCCATAGTAAACTATTTCCTCCTGATGTAACTTTCAATGAATGCTAGACTTCAGAAGGAAGCAAGTTGAACAAACAAGATCAGCAGAAATTTAATAAATATTTTTAACAGCTAGTCAAAAATACAAGAAATGTTTTTATTCTTCTGCTAACTAGCCAGGTTTTATATACAGTTATAAAAGAGGCAACTGATAAATGTCCTAGTACACAGTGAAGGTGATGAATAGATTTAGAGGATTAGATTTGGTAGACAGAGTGCCTGAAGAACTATGGACGGAGGTCTGTAACATTGTACAAGAGGCAGCAACTAAAACCATCCCAAAGAAAAAGAAATGCAAGAAAGCAAAATGGCTGTCTGATGAGGCTTTACAAATAGCTGTGGAAAGAAGGAATGCGAAAAGCAAGGGTGAAAGGGAAAGATATAAGCAACTGAATGCAGATTTCCAGAGAATAGCAAGGAGAGATAAGAAGGCCTTCTTAAATGAACAATGCAAAGAAATTGAAGAAAACAATAGAATGGGGAAGACTAGAGATCTCTTCAAGAAAATTGGAGATATCAAAGGAACGTTTAATGCAAAGATGGGCACGATAAAGGACAAAAAAGGCAGGGACCTAACAGAAGCAGAAGAGATTAAGAAGAGGTGGCAAGAATACACAGAAGAACTATACAAGAAAGATCTTAATGTCCCTGATGTCCATGCTAGTGTGGTCACTGACCCTGAGCCAGACATCCTAGAGAGTGAAGTCAAGTGGACCTTAGGAAGCATTGCTAACAACAAAGCTAGTGGAGATGACAGTATTCCAGCTGAGTTATTTAAAATACTAAAAGACGATGCTGTTAAAGTGCTGCACTCAATATGCCAGCAAGTTTGGAAAACGCAACAGTGGCCACGGGATTGGAAAAGGTCAGTTTACGTTCCAATTCCAAAGAAGGGCAATGCCAAAGAATGCTCAAACTATCGCACAATTGCACTCATTTCACATGCTAGCAAGGTTATGCTCAAAATCCTACAAGCTAGGCTTCAGCAGTACGTGAACCGAGAACTACCGGATGTACAAGCTGGGTTTCGAAGAGGCAGAGGAACTAGAGATCAAATTGCCAACATTCGCTGGATCATGGAGAAAGCACGAGAGTTCCAGAAAAGCATCTACTTCTGCTTCATTGACTATGCAAAAGCCTTTGATTGTGTGGATCACAACAAACTGTGGCAAATTCTTAAAGAGATGGGGATACCAGACCACCTTACCTGTCTCCTGAGAAATCTGTATGCAGGCCAAGAAGCAACAGTTAGAACCGGTCGTGGAACAACCGATTGGTTCAAAATAGGGAAAGGAGTACGACAAGGCTGTATACTGTCACCCTGCTTATTTAACCTATATGCAGAGTACATCATGAGAAATGCCAGGCTGGAAGAATCACAAGCCGGAATTAAGATTGCAGGGAGAAACATCAATAACCTCAGATATGCAGACGATACCACCCTAATGGCAGAAAGTGAAGAAGAACTAAAGAGCCTCTTGATGAGGGTGAAAGAGGAGAGTGCGAAAGCTGGCTTGAAGCTCAACTTTAAAAAAAACTAAGATCATGGCATCTGGACCCATCAATTCCTGGCAAATAGAAGGGGTAGAAATGGAAGCAGTAACAGACTTCATTTATTTGGGCTCCAAGATCACCGCAGACGGAGACTGCAGCCATGAAATTAAAAGACGCTTGCTCCTTGGGAGGAAAGCTATGGCAAACCTAGATAGCATATTAAAAAGCAGAGACGTCACCTTGCCGACAAAGATCTGCATAGTCAAAGCTATGGTTTTTCCAGTAGTAATGTATGGCTGTGAGAGCTGGACCATAAAGAAGGCTGAACACTGAAGAATTGATGCCTTTGAACTGTGGTGCTGGAGAAGACTCTTAAGAGTCCCCTGGACTGCTAGGAGGTCAAACCAGTCAATCTTAAAGGAAATCAACTCTGATTGCTCATTGGAAGGATTGATAATGAAGCTCAAGCTCAGATACTTTGGTCACCTAATGCGAAGAGAGGACTCTTTGGAAAAGACCCTGATGCTGGGAAAGATGGAAGGCAAAAGGAGAAGAGGACGGCAGAGGATGAGATGGCTAGATAGCATCACTGAAGCAATGAGCATGAAATCGAGCAAACTCAGGGAGGCAGTGAAAGATAGGAAGGCCTGGCGCAATATGGTTCATGGGGTCACGAAGAGTCGGACACGACTTAACGACTAAACAACAAAAAAGCATATTCTCTGTGGAATTCCTGCTGACTTCATTGTATTGAATAACAAGGCCATTCAAGAAAAGAATTGAGTTGCTGGTTGTTTTGCAGAAAGCTTTGTGAATGATGAGGGCAGCATTGGTGAGCACATTTTTGGGGAAGCATAAAACTGCTTTAAACATTGGAGGGGGACAGGATGAAGATGGTGAACATGTGGAGTGCCTAAGATGCCTATAATGGTACAAGTAGTGAAAATGTCAGTTCTGGTTTTGAAGCTGGTAAGATTTTATTCTAGATTAGTTGAATACAGACTTAAATGTTATTTGGCGCTACCAGAATTAAGCCAGTACCTTCATTTATGTATCAGGAGAAGGTTGTAGAAGAACTGTTTTCCTTTTGTGTCCATTCCTGAATTTGGGTTCCAGACACCTACTAGCACAATTGGGTCACAGCACAGCAAAGTGAAGCACAACTGTATGTTGGCTTCACTTTGACCACTTAGATTACTGACCCCAGATGTCAATGAAGAAATATTTCACCCTCCCACAACCCAATACCATGGGCTCCCTTTAATAGGGAAACCAATAATTAGATTTGGAGAAATTACCATTATTGAATTTAATCACTTGTATTTGTTTATATCTGCATTAAATATAAAATATCAGCACTCAACATTGTCCTTTATGTTAAGATTAATTTACAGTTCCTCATAGTATACAAACAAAAGTATACCTGCCATATAGAATGTCTTTGTTTTCATTAATTATACCCTATTCTTAGCACTACAGATTGTATATTTTAATGTTTAAATATGACTAGCCAGTAAAGTTGGAAGTAACTTCTTCATATATTCATGAGGAAAAAAAAGGTTTGTGTATAATAGTCTACAAGAGAAATATTTATATCTGGCACGATTAAAAGTCTTCTTGTAAATGAGTACGTGAGTGGGAGGCTAGTTGTACATTAAATGGATTAAAGAGGATGACTCAAAACACTGTAGTTCCCATCTTTTATAAAAGCACTCGTCCTAAAACTTAAAATACTTTAAAAAATAAGAATCATCAAATAAAATCAGTAAGCATAAAGTATATATCCTTAAACTTTCCAGTAATTCTTGGTTGAAGAAGCAAAAGATGCCTTCTAGGGTTAACTGATTAAATATGTTAGAATTCATATTATTTACAATTCTGAAAACTGATGAGCAAGACAACATTTTATAATTATACTGAATGATCCATTACAACTTTTTACAGCACCCCTCCCTTTTGATCTGCTTTTTTGAATTTTTCATGTAGGTTTATGTCTCTATGTAGCTGGCAACCAAGGTTTTCTCATTGACTGTGCAAATAAACATAGCACTGTTACACATAGCAAGGTGTACAACCTCTGTCAGCTTGAGAACCACATTATATTTTTCTTGATGTGATGAGGGACTATATTCCAAAAGAAGGCACGGTCTGTTTTGGGAAGGGTTTCAGGGATTTTAACAAGTGCAGGGGGTACACTTCTATGGAAAAAAGTAATTGATTTCCCAGTTGAAATAGAGAAATAAATCTTGCAATTTTTACCTATGCATTCTGAAATGTGCTCATGCAGTCAACATTCAGATGTTATACTGTGAACAGTACCCACATTTGTGCAGATTAACTATGGATAAGAGGAAGAGCCAAAGTAGATGGCCAGACTTTTATCAGTTGGGTCTAAACAATATTTGAAATGTTAATGATGTAAGCAGTTTTTAAAATTAATTCAGAATAAATAGATGCATATTGAATTTGCATTTTAATAATTGTACTGTACTATTTAAATACATATGATTATGTACATTTCACTATTTATCTCTAATTTCTCTCAGCAGAACTTGACTTCCATGTAGTAAATGCAGCCTTAGCTTTGGATTTAGCATTCTCCTTACTTTGTGAACTGCTACAGCTATGGGGACAGACTGGTGCTGGAGTTTCAGTCTTACTAGAGTGGCTGTTAAAAGAAGATGACTTGAAAGATCTAAAGTCTACAATTGCCGTAAGTCAGACAACCAGTATTTCTGTACTGTACAGTTCATGGATGTTTTACCAGATTTCTTACTATATTACTCAGTGGCATTATTTTAAAATATGGAACTGGTTTAAAGCCAGTATTAACAATGAAAACCATTTTTCCATTTAAAATTAGCTTTCATCATTAGCAGAGTACAATTTTAATTATTGTATCATTCACCTATGAATTTAATTAACATCGAGACTTGGATGACCAAAGTTAATAATCTCAGACTGATGATGGTTCTTCTATCCTGACTTGTCAAATTACATTGGATTAAACTAATTCAGTAGGGCCATGTATGTCATACTCTGTAGGTTTGGATACTTAATAGTTAAAATCCATAGTTCTTTTGAATTAGTTGGATTTTTAAAGGCCCACTATATCAATAATATTAGGCAAAAAAATTGTTAGCAGCTTTCTACAGGAATGTACTGTGAAATTTAACATAAGGCTATCAGTTAACCTGCCTACTTGATTTGTTTTTCTTTTGCACTAAAATCACACTTCTGTAATTTTAATTCTAAAAAAAAATCATTCTAAATATTCCTGACATATTAAACTAACATGCTGATTAAATAGGGATCTTTGAAATACAAGAATTGGCCAAGTTAGCATAACTCAAGCAGGCATATCTTAGGCCCTAAGATTTAGGGCAACTTTTGACTTATATTATTTAAATAATTCAGGTTCCATGAAGTATTTCTAGGGAGTGTCTCCTTTTAATATGAACAGCATGCGGGTAAAGGATTTCCATAATCTTGAGTAATTCACTTTTGCATGCATATTCCTTGTGATAATTTTTTTTACATCAGGAGAGAAAATAAAGCATAAGATATTACTTTATATACATATGTATATAAATATATAAATAATGTAATTATTAAAATAAATATAATAATTTATATAAATAATGTATATAATATTTATATACATACACATTTGAATAAAGGATAGCTTTCTTCAACTCTACAGCACTGTCTTCTTGGTGTCCAATCAGTTAAAACAAAAATAAAGAATAAATGTATGAATAGTATAAAAACAACATAAAAACTTACATAAAGAACAGCACTAAACTCAGGAACAGCACTAAAAATAACAAAATGCAACAAAAAATCACAGTAAAAAAGCAGTAAGATACTACATCTTGGAATAATCACAAGTTGATTCCAAAACATTTCAAAGCAATTGTTTAACATTTACATTCCTGTTCAATACATAAATTTATACCTATACAGTAAATAAATTTCACTGAGAGTAATTCTATTTATAAACATTTATCTAAATGTGGAGAGACTGAGAATATTGTTATAATCATGTGATTTCTCTTTGCTATTGCAAAGAGTTAATTCATATTTATGATATTGTATTTAGAGATATTGGGTTCTTTCCTTTTTTTCTTTAAAAATATTGCACACTCACTTCTGGATTATGTTTAGGAATGTGCAGACAGTAAAAAGCTATGAACTGGAATATTTATTCATATCTCATGTTTCATTATCATAACTTCCAACTCTCTTGCCATGATTTCCCCCAAAGTATCATTTCATTGTAAAAAAGAAAGCATGTTTATTGTTGCATAATGAATCCACCCCTGCCATCCATCCATGCTGAGGGATGTCCCACTTTAGCAAGCAAATTTTGAGAGGTTGCAAGGAATAGGTATCATTCTTCTCCTGGTTTCATGAACAAAGGGGTGCTTGATTTTATTCTGTTCAAATGTGAACAACTATAGTACAGTCTGATTGCACTGCATATCTAACAAGGATTTGTTTGCTGGCGTATCATATGAATATTCTTGCAAGCTTATTTGGCCTAGGCAATTGTAAACATATTGTTTTCTTTTTTTGAAGATGGGAAATGACTACCTGTTTGACAAAGGACAAGCAAACTTTTGGGCTGAGAAGTTAACGGAGGTGCGTCAGCTCAGTAAACATCTCCTTCTGCTCATACCAGTGACTCATGTTAGTCCATGTGAGCAAAGAAAACTCTATCACTTGGCAAGGTTAGCATCAGATCAGGCCAAACTTGTGACACAGCTTCTTAAAGAAATGCCTCCAACTCCAGAATTTTCCCAGTCTGTAGAATTTACAAAGTTAGCTATTCAGAATGAAAGAATATCACTTTGCCTTAAGATGCTAAATTTGCTTGAAGTTGGAAATGGAACTTGCAAAAGTTAGGAAAAAGTTGAAACACAGCTTGTTCATTGTCAGTTTCCAAATGTAACTGCTTTGTGAACATGAGAACGAGTGCAGTTATTTTTGTGTTATGCGCATACAAAGAACTATAGCTAGAAATGTTAGATATTTCTTGTACATAAATCCGTTGAATCTTCAAACTAATAGAAAAGGATCATTTCTGTGAAAAGATGTAATTTTTATTCGGGACAAGAAAAAATGTACAGCTACCACAGGGAGTGAAACTGTTTAACTCAGTCTGCCCAGATGCTGGCCACCTGCAAAGCTGATTTTATTCTGTAAGTTGTTCTTCCTGTTCTCATGTGTAGAAATATGTCAGTTTGTATTGCTTCTTTTAATTGTGTACCACAATCTATGCACTAACAATTGCATCAGAGTTGTAAAAGAATCCTAAAATAAAGCTGAATGTTATCAGTATCAAACCAGACTAAGTTTTTGACTTAATTTTGTTTTTAATCATGGTTGATTTTTAAGGCTTGATGGGGAGGGGGTAAATACTGGGTGGCAGACACACATACTTTGTTTTCATTCAGCTGGGTATAAGCAATTTAGTATTAGAATGCTATAATTTAGGATTGTTAGCCACCTACAGTGCTCAAAATAAACACGATCCTTTTTTCTGAACATTCAGTAAGTAAACCTATTACATACTTTGCAGAATAATTCAGCTCTAATTTATTGCAGCAATTTGCTTTGCAGAATAATGCTTCCATTTTTCAGGAACTCTTGTGTACTAGAAGTTTTCTTAAAACAATAACCAATCTTCACTCTAACCTTGTAACTGTTTTGAAAATGCTGTTTACCCTTTTTATGTTGCTTAAATGAAGATATTTTCCTATCTGTTAAACATTCAATGAACAGGATTCTTTCTTTTTCCTGGTCACTGTGAAGTGTGGAATGAAAGAGCCTTTTCTTAGATTGTCTGTACAGCATGTAACCATGTATAAAGATACTGTACAAGTTCCAGTTTGGACTTCACATTTGCGAAGTGATTTATGACTGCATACCAATTTGAAGTACAGTACTATACAGTGTTCCTCAACCTTGGCAGCTTGAAGATGTGTGGACTTCAACTCCCAGAATTCCCCAGCCAGCCATGCTAGCTGGGGAATTCTGGGAGTTGAAGTCCACACATCTTCAAGCTGCCAAGGTTGAGGAACACTGTTACTATACATTAAGGGTGACCTACTTGGAAAGTATGGATAATATTTCTATGTGACAACTTTCTGCATTTTTAAGTACAGTATCTTGTTTTATATAAATACCCACAATGTGCCATTAGGTGGTGCTATACTACCGTTTTGCTACACAGTCATTGCACAGGTGATGTTTCCTTAAGTTCAAGATAACACTGGAAAACTGCAATATTGCGTGAGTAAATGCATCTTCAGTGGACTGATATGACACTGCATGCATCCAAAAGACTGTTTTACACACACACACACACACTTTCTTCTGACTCCCAACACCATGTACACTCTCCCTTTACTTCATTTAGTAAAAGGGCATAAAAACAGGTTTGTGGAGAACAAATCCTATTTGAAGCATCAATAATATTTTCCTAAAAGTGCTAGTTCCCATCTGAGTAATGGACTTGCGGCCTTTTCTATGTTTAACAAGTACGTCTAACTCTTTCCAATGACATGAGTAAAAGAAAAGATACTGTATTAAATGTGCTTAGACAAAATAAAAAGGAAACAAATATATTCACAGATTTCTTGTAGTATTTACTTGAAAGCACATAAGGCCCAACAAAAGATAGTGAACCATTGTTATCCACCATACACTCTTTTCAGTTATATTCAACTTATGTAACTTTGGTTTCCTGACCATGTATTTTGTAAGCTTTAAACTTTCATATAATTGGCATCCCCTTGTGTGCACTTGGCATTGCAGATATTGACACAACAGGAAAGAGCACAATGGTTCAAACTTAAGTGGCATTAGCAACTTCAAGTGACTTGGTTAATTAATAAACAAAAATAACTTTAAGAACCATCCTTATCACTGGGTTTAAAGTATGTTTTAAACAGTCTAATATCCCTTTAGTTTATGGATAGCAAATAATTGTACATAATCCTGTAAGCATTTCATCACACCATGAGTTACTGTATAACTTTTCAATCAGAAACCTTTAAACCTTAAACAACAGCTGTAAAAGAACAAAAGTCTATTATTGAGTGGTTCTCTGTGTAAAGTATTTAATCAGAGTGCATTATCTCAAATATTGGTTGCTCAAGTGTTGATTATAGGTCTGTTCACTGCAACTCTATTAAACCAAAAAGGTAAGGGGCATTCCCTGCTAACAGTCAACAACTTCGGGTAGAATTGTTCTGTCCCTCACTCCCCAGATCAACAAAGCATCTGGTAACAATATTTTTAAAAATGTTCAGGAAACCCCTTTTAAGACTGCAATTTTATACAGGTAGTAAGTATAGTGAATTGGGTGTAGATCCCGCTGAGTTCAACAGCATTTTACTTCAAAGTAGACATCAAAAGACTGCTGTTGAATAGCCACGGGGTGTTGCCCGCGGTGTTTGGTTTTAATACCGAAAGTCGAAGAATTCTATTAAACTCTGCGGCTTTTCCTTTTCCCCAGCGCACCAGCGAAGACTACGGCTGTTTCTCAAGCTTGGAAATAAGATTCGCCACTCCCTCGATTCAGGAACCTTGCTTTCACTTTACCGGATGCAGGCACTAGGGGGCATCGCCACCTTCCGTAATTACCGTCGGAATGCGAAGCTGTCACGTCCACAGCTTGTTAGCAAGGCAACTTCGAAGCCTCAGCCTCCGGACTGCCCAGGCGTTTGGCTCAAAGGTTAACTCGGGCTCTTTTTTTCGCACTTGCTGCGCATTAGCGGCCGCCCGCTGGGGAACGCTCGCACATCGGCTGGCAAAGTCCTCCGAGACTGACCTTTCACTTGCCTCGGAGACGGCCTGGAGGACATTTCTCTGCGCAGCCATTTAGCGACAGGAGTTACTTGAAAGGTGCCCTCCTCTCCCGACAGGAACGACGCGCGCCCGGCGGGTCAGCGCCTGCTCGGCCAGAGGGAGAACCCAGGCCGGGAGCACCGGGGCGAGGAGGGAAGGAAGAGACGCTAGGCAGCCAGTGGTCGTGGTAGGAGAGGCGAAGGTGCAAAGCCCAGATCCCCACGACTCTTGAAGTCGGCACGGCTTTCCACCGAGATGCCCTGGATTTGGAGGGCTTCGCCGCTACTCTTTCTCCAAAAGCAGACGCTTGGAAGGACGGTCCAACGGCTGCGTTTGCAAACTGGAGGGGAGATGGGACTCTCCTTCCGTTCCCCCCCCCCCCCGCGTACCGAGAGCGGCGGCCTGCCCGGCATTTAGCAAAACGCAAGACTGTCAAACTACGCGCTTATGTGCTCATCAGTTCCATTGGGGGGGGGGCGGGGGGCGAAGGAGGACAAGCCTTACTTTCCTTCCACCGTTTTAGGCCGTTCGCCCAGTCTAACTACGTCTGGTTTCTAAATATATTCGCTTAGGATATGGCTAATTGTGCAAAGAGGTGGGCGTTGGAAGATTGATCTTGCTTTTCCTGCAAGAAGGGGCGTTTTGTTTGATCTTCCGCAAAAGAACCGGAGCGACGCAGGTGCGTACGGGTAGCTCCTACAGGGCACGGCGGGCAGGCGGGTTCTTCAGTTCGCCGCTTTAGCGGGCTTACGCTTGGAAAGGCGAGCTGCGACGCTGCTTAAAGAAAGCGTGTCTTAACTCGGTGGAAATGCCCCCAGCACTGCTGCTCCGACTAAATCCAGCATATTGTTCGTTTGACTCTAATAAACATGCGCAGGTCTCCGCCGGCAAATTACAAGCGACCGGCGTGGATTCATTAATTGGGCAGAGAACTGAGAGATGAAGAACTTGGGAGGGGAAAGAAGGGCCAATTAGTGCGCCAGCCTCCAGCCTTCTTCTGGCGGACGCCCAGATCTCAAGGGGCGGGGCTGGCGATGGCGAGCGCCCGAGCGTGGCTCCGCAGCTGTATGGCGTCAGCCCGCCCCACCTCCCCGCTCCTCGCCAGGCGCAGCGGCTGCTTTGTCGGGCTGAGCGCAGAGCTTGGAGCTGTGTGTCAAAGGATAGAGGGCTGGCTTGGCCAATCGCATCACAAGACCTTGAGTGGTTGCCAAGTCTGCGAAGCGAACGGTAGTGGGGCGGTTGCACGGAAGGGGAGGGGGGAGCGCCCTCTCGGGAGGGAAGACGAACCCCGCGGAGGGGAGGGGGCGCGCTCGTCCCCCGTCGTCGGCGCTCCAACCTTAACACGGCCTTGCGGGCAGCAGTGGAACTCCTGCCCCAGCAGTTGGCCCGGACGGATTCGTTTCCAAAACCCGCGGTGTGACACCAGGCTCCTCGGAGGGGGAGAGAGGAGGAGTTGCGGGGCGTCCCATTTGACTCGCAGAGGCCTTGAAGTTTTCCGTGCTCCCCTGCGAACTTCCCAAGCGACCCAGCAGGGGTGTGAAACGGCCTGCAAATCCCCACGCCGGCCTGTGTGTACTTGAGAACTTCCGAGCTGTGCGAGGAGCTGGCGGACTTCGGGCAAAGAGGGAAAGAGCTGCTCTTTCTCCGCGCGTCACCTCTGCCAAGGGTTGCAGTTGTCTGACTACACCGCCCATCTCCCCACACTAAATGATGTAAGACGACTGTGCTACAGTGCTGAACCTAGAGAAGATCGCTGTTCGTAGATCTGTGGGTCTTTGCTAACTTCTGGACTTAAAAGGACTAATTCGTAAATATCCACAGGATCGCACGTCCATCCATCCAGCCAAGCCCTGCCCTGTAGTTTTCTCTTTTCCACCGGCTTTCTGCGCTGTCTGGCTTAGCAGGTGCAACAGCCACGCTGTACTCTTGAGCGAGCCGCGTTTGTACTCTGCCAGTGGTTAACCTCATGGGAGTTTCCTGAGCACATGGCGTTATTACAGCTCTTGTGGGAACCAAGCCGCCACTTATATTAAGTCTTTTGTAGACTGAAGTGCATTGTGCAAAAGTAAGTAAGCTTCACACGATGTCTGCCCTAAAACATTTTCTATCGAGAGAAGTAGCTACATACGCCGACACCATACATTGCAGCGCGTATAGAGAACAGTGGTTTCTCTATGCGAGTCAACAAGCTTTCAGCGCGTGCCTAGTACAGCAAGGACTGAAGGGGGGGAGGTTGCTCCGCGCAGCCTTCGTACGCGGTAACTACACAGGCTTCCCACCTCTCGGAGGCACTTCAAGAAAATTGGCGGCGCCCAATGAGAGAGCGTAGACTGCAAAGGGCGGGGCTAAGCTGGGAAGGTGGGGAATCGCTGGGTGGTGTTGCTGGGAGACCCCGGCCGGGTCAGTGTTCTGTCCCTCCCCGCTGTTATCCCGGCATTTATATATGGGGCGTGTGCAGCTGCTGCGAAGTTCCAGCAGTCTAGATAGCTGCAGCTTTGGTTGGGTCTGTCTTCTCCCACCTCTCTGGGAAACTGATGAGATTAATTCCGATCTCAAGCAGTTAGCCCTTTCCTATTCAGTCGTGGCGCATCCAAAGCTTCCGAGGAAAGTGGGATCTTTCGGTCCTTCCTGCATTTCCGACCATTACAGGATCTAGAAATGTCTACAACACTTTTATCTGCCTTCTACGACATCGACTTCTTCTGCAAGGTAAGAGATGAGTTCGTAGGGTTTTTTTCAAGGAGGCGGTCGGAATAGTTCTTAAAACTTCTTGCAGGAATTTTCCAAGCCTGCATTCCCGGATAAGTGTACCTAGGACTGAGCTCGTTTGAACTCGGGACTGTACTTTTTAATGATTTTGTAGAGGGAGAAACTGCAAGGTCTGTTGCGTTTTGCAAGAAATTTCGAGGGAAGGTAAAACTTTGACGGACACCAAGCAACTTTTTTGCTTACTTCAGCGTGTGTGTGTAGTGGGTGTGTTTTAAAATAAAACTCGCAGATACAGCGAGCCTCATACTCGGTACGGCAGGCTCCAGCTGTATTGAATCGGAACTTTTAAAGTGCATTGATTCGAGTGGGTGGTGCTGCAGACCACCCTTCGAAAAGTTTTAAATTGGTTGCAGTGGGAGGGAGCCTTGACAACGTGGATCAGCGGCTGAAGCTAGTGGGAAAAGGCCCTGGCAGTTCGAGCGCTCGTAGGGCGTACTGAAAATTGGCAAGCCCTCTTCCAAGATTTGGGAGTCAAGGTGCACGTTTTTCCGTTCTAATTTCCCGCCCCCCCCCCCTTTTCCGCTTCCCAGACCGAAAAATCCTTGAGCAGCATGCTGGACAAGAAGGCAGTGGGGAGCCCTGTGGGCACTTCTCCCAGCTCCAACTTCACGCCGGGCTTTCTGCGAAGGCACTCGACCAGCAACCTTCAGGCTCTGGCTAACGGCAACGTCAAGTTCCCGAATGCCTCGCTGTCCGCGCCCTCTAACTTCGGGAGCCTGAAGGAGCCTGGCACCGGGGCAGGCGGCGGCAGCACCAGCAGCAGCAGCCCCACCACCGCCTTGCTGAACAAGGAAAACAAGTTTCGAGACCGGTCTCTCAGCGAGAATGGCGAACGAAGCCAACACCTCATGCAACAGCTGCAGCAGCAGCAGCAAGTGGTGGTTGTGGCAGCGGCTTCGGCGGGAAAGGGCGGCGGCGGCGGAAACGGGGGAGGAGGAGGCGGGGGAAGCGGCGGAGGGGGAGCGCCGATCAACTCCACGCGCTACAAGACGGAACTCTGCCGGCCGTTCGAGGAGAGCGGCGCCTGCAAGTACGGCGAAAAGTGCCAGTTCGCCCACGGCTTCCACGAGCTGCGCAGCCTGACCCGCCACCCCAAGTACAAGACGGAGCTGTGCCGCACTTTCCACACCATCGGCTTCTGCCCGTACGGGCCTCGCTGCCATTTCATCCACAACGCGGACGAGCGCCGCCCAGCGCCCGCCAGCGGCAGCGCTAACCCCCCAGCGGCCCAGCAGCAGCCGCCCCCGCCTCCTCTCCAGCCCAACCCTCCGCCTCACGGCAGCCACCCCCCGCACCATCACCCCTCCCTGCACCCGCCGCATGCGGGCAGCACCGGGGACCTCCGCGCCTTCGCGCCCTCTGTCCGGGACCACCCGCTGGGGCCTGGCGGCGGCAATGGCACCAGCGGCAGCAACAGCAGCTTCGGCATCCCGCACCCCCGAGGGGGAGGAGAGAGGCCCAAGCTCCACCACAGTCTTAGTTTCTCCGGCTTCTCCAACCACCAGCACCACCACCACCACCACGGCGGGGCTGTGGCGCAGGGCGGGCTGGAGGCGGCGGCGGCGGCGGCGGCCCTGCTCCTGGAAAGCCCGGGCGGCTCCCGCACCCCGCCGCCGCCGGCTTCGGGCGGTTCCTACTGCGACGACTTGGTCGCCTCGTCCTGCGCCAATAACGCCTTCGCCTTCTCGGCCGGCCAGGAGCTGGGCAGCCTCATCGCGCCCCTCACCCTCCACGCGCCGCCGCCGCCGCCGCCCCCCGCGGCTCAGCAGGGCTGCTTCGCCAACGCGGCGGCTTTCTACCGCTGCCATCAGCAGCAGGGCGCTGCGGGGGGCGGAGGGAGCTGCTGCCCGCCGCCCGGCCCTCCCGCCTCCCCGCCCTTCAGCTTCCAGCCTTTGCGCCGCCTCTCCGAGTCGCCCGTCTTCGACGCCCCTCCGAGCCCTCCGGATTCTCTCTCCGACCGAGAGAGTTACCTGAGCGGCTCCCTCAGCTCCGGCAGCCTCAGCGGATCCGAGTCCCCCAGCCTGGACTCGGGCAGGCGCCTGCCGATTTTCAGCCGCCTCTCGATCTCCGATGACTAAGGAGGCCGGAGGAGGAGAGGCCCTTTGAAGCTCTCGTTTTTGGGGGTCCTGTTCCCCTGCACAGTCCCAGTGGGGCAGTTCCTCCCTGCCCTTTCTTTCTTGTCTTAACTTCCCTTCCTATTCACCAGGAGCGGAAACTAGCCAAGCTCGCACAGACTATTTTTGTTGCTTCATTTCTTTTCAGTGTGTGCTGTTCTTTTGTTTTTTAGTTAAAAAAAATCCTTTGATTGCTGAGCAAATTCAGAAAGGAGAAAGAAAGCAAAAGAAACTTTTTTTTTCTTTTATCAAGAGATGAACAAAAATCAATTTGTGGAAGAGTAACCGATGTCATCAAAAGAACAATTTTTTTTAAATCTAAAGACTTTGGAAGGATGGGATTTCCTTTTTTTCCCCCTCTCCTGCGTGCCCCCCCACTAGTTTAATGTGCTCCACCAGCAACAGCCATTCCATTTTCAAGTGTGTGTGTGGGGAGGATACAAAGGGTGAAAGAGTATTTAGCAAACAAATCTAGCCAATCCGTACTCCCTGAGGAATCAGCAATCAATCTGGAGGCCCATGAACTCTGCATTCCAGGTCCCTTCAGATCTATATACAACAACAAAAAAAAGAGTAAAAGAAGAGTGGAATTTGTTGCCTTTCAATCAAATCTAAAGTAAATATACTAAACGTATAAGCTTTTTTTTTTAAAAAAAAATCCAACATCCTGCCAAGAATATGCCTTGATAACACTCTAGTTTTTTATATATCTATATATATTATAACATGCTAAAACTTCCATTCCAAAGTTTAATATTGGTTCCATTGCCACCACTTAGTGGATGTTTGGCTTAGAACAATTTTTGTTGCTTTATTTGGAAGCATTCAACTGAGTTTAGTTTGTAATTGTTGACGAATAACTGCTGATTTTTTAATTTTTTTAGCTGAGTTGATTGCGCAAGTCACTGCACAACTCAATATGAACCTATTTAACTTATTTATTATCTTGTGAAAAGTATGCATTGGTAATTTGTTCATACTGTATTTATCGGGTATGATGAAAAGCAATAGATATATATTCTTTTATTATGTTTAAATTATGATTGCCATTATTAATCGGCAAAATGTGGAGTGTGTTCTTTTCACAGTAATATATGCCTTTTTGTAACTTCACTTGGTTATTTTATTGTAAATGAGTAAAATTCTTAATTTAAGAGATTGTATGTAATATTTATTTCATTAATTTCTTTCCTTGTTTACGTAAATTGAAAAATTGCATTGGCTTTTTTTTTTTTATATAGAAATCTGACTCAATGCTGTGGAAGTAGTTTGAGAAATTTCAATGGTTTTTTTTTTAAGAATGTACAATGGTTGTAACCCGTCCAAGCTTAAACTTACTTCACAATCAATCCAAATTTAAAGTGGCAAACCTAATTCAGACTTAAAATTAACCAAAATGTATTCCTGTTGCCTAACTTCACCAATCACACTGTGATAGTTTCAGAGAGTATGTAGCAATAAAAGGGGTGGGGGTGGGGAGGGTCCCAGTATTATGTCTCACAGTGCCTTTTGTAAGGGTCCATGCTTGCCTTAAAATCTTCCTCAACCAAACAAGTATTTTTCTTAATGCTTGAGAATTTGAATGTAGGGCTGGGTTTTTAACTACAAGAAATTGTACCACTCGTTTTTATTATGGAGGCCACCTTTTGGATCCGAACCTCTTTTGTGTACAAGATCATATCTTTATTAAGGTTCCAACACATGTAACTTTTTCTTGTGTAGGAAGTCAGGAGTTATCCAAATCTTTCCTCTGGGTGATGAATGAATGAGCAGTATCTTTTTTTAATGTACATAGGTACAGGTTCAGCACTATGTACTCTTTGGACTACTTTAACAGAAGTATGTTTTGAATGTAACTAGAAGATAAGTCAACTTGAGTTGTAATATATTTTGGAGAGTCAGTTCACTACAAATTTGAAGTGTGAGACTGTAAACTTTGTACTGTAAATGTTTTGTAGTTCTCCCAATAAAACTTTTGAGGAAAAAAATTCCCAAGCTATTAAAGCCATGTCTACAAGGTGGTGCTTCTTTATTAGCTTTCCCCTATCAACATGGTATCTAGCTACAGATTAACCTAATTTTGCACTGCAGAATTGCTCCATTTCTACAGACATGACTGGAAGCCTGCCAAAGGCAATAAACTGTTCCAGAAGGTTCCAAAGTACTACCGCAAAAAGACACTCCTATATACCGCGGGAGGGAGGGAGGGAGGGAGGGAAGAAGATAGCATTTCTTTGTATATACTCATTCCCCCAGAGATTTGTCTTGTTTACAGATTAGAAGGAAATAGTAAAGAAGTGTAATACAAGAACAGAAATGGCTCATCCTAGCTCTTGGGTTTTTTTCCCAATGGACTGCAACCTCGGTTGCATCAGAGGATTGTTCTCACTATATATCTACATCAGTGTTTTTCAAAGTTGGCAACTTCTAAGGGGTGTGGGCTTCAATTCCCAGAATTCCCCAGTTAGCATAGGAGTTGAAGTCCATACATCCTAAAGTTGCCAAGTTTGTAAAACATTGATCTACATCATCTGAGACATAATGCCAGGGACATGCTCACCATCGCCCACCCCCAGGAAGAGCCCCATACATACTATTTGTGGCCTGTCTGGCTGCCTTTTCCATGATCTTACTATTCCCATTTTTCTCACTGGTACAGCACAGTCTCTTGGGTATAGAATCATGCTTTAAAGCAGGGTCCCCCAAAGTGGTCAATATTACCCCTCAGGGTTGATGGAACTATCCATTATTATTCATAGCACTATTAAAGTAGTTTTAAGTTATTTTCATTCAATGGTGGGTGATGAACAATCTGAAACTTCATGAAGGGGTCGATGAGCTGAAGAGTTTAGGGACACCTGCTTTAAAGGTTTGTACTTTAAAACTAAGTCCTGCATATAAAAGGGAATATGGTGACTTGATGTGTAGAAAGTATGTATCTTTTAAAGCCTCCATAGTTAAGTAGTGCCAAAGAGAATTAACTTGTTCTGGGACCTTGACCCAAGTAGTATTTGTTATGCAAGGTTTAATTTGTGAGCTGCTTTGAACTGGTAACACCTTCTCATATGGCTGTGTGGAGGTCTATAAACATGCATCAGTCCTTGTCTAGATAAATATTTATTTCCTCATGATCATAGATGTTTTCGTTTTGATTATTCTTAAAAGGTATGGTTAATACAACTTCCCTGGGCTATAAGGTTGACTTCTACAAATACTTGCTAGAATGCAACACCGCTACCACGTGCTCTGTTGCACTGACTTAGTATTGAAACATTCATAGGTTATCTGCACAAAGTCCACAGAGTCAGTTCCCATTATTTCACTCAGATCTCAGTGGCTGGTGTTTTTTTTTTTTTTTGCTGCAGTTTCTACAGATAAGTGTTTGGTGACTGATCAATCAATGGTTTTTATGGGAACTTTGTTAGGAAAGCAAAACTTGCTGAGAAAGCGGGAAAAAAAACTTTAAATGTAACCTGATGTGTTGGTAGTATTTGTCAGTCTAGAAATGGCTGTCCTTGCTTGTACCTTTGAACGTTCTCCAACATACATGTTTGCAAAACTCGTGTAGTTATCTCTTAAAGGCCTGTGTGGCCTGTGCCTACCAAGCTGGAACACAATTAGCCATACAGCATGGCAGGTTTGCTACTGTTATGTGACCACACTTTGATTCTGGTTTTCACACCTATTTGAAATTTTCAAAGTCATGCCTCTATTGGTTATGTGCCCAGTGCATTAAGCTTCTTCAATTAATACATAGCTTATGTTCTTCTCATATTAAACTTTGAATTTATATTTACAAAAGTGTTCCCTAACCTGGAGTCCTCTAGATGTGTTCCCATAATCCCCAGTCACTTGACTTTGCTTGTGAGATTATAGGAATTAAAGACCAGCCTTCCAGAGGGAACCAAATTGGGGAAGGCTGCTTTACAGCAACCATACAAGATTATTGTTGTAACATAAACAAGAGGATGAGAAATCAGTTTGGTCTAGTGGTTAAGGCACCAGGCCAGAAAGCAGGAGATTGTGAGTTCGAGTCCTGCCTTAGGCATGAAAGCTGGTTGGGTGACTTTGGGCCAGTCACTCTCTCTCAACCCAATTTACCTTACAGGGTTGTTGCTGTGAGGAAAATAGGAGGAGGAAGGAGTATTAGGTATGTTCACCACCTTGAGTTATTTATAAAAATAATAGAAGTGGGATTAAAAAATCTAAAAAAAGTACCAAGACTTAACACTTAGTGGAAGTCTGACAAGATTGAAAGTCCTGATTTGATACCAGGCTGGCATCTTAAGCATGATATTACATTTTAAAAAAATCTTTAAACACTTTTAACTTTTCTTCCCCACCCCCCCAAAAAAGGAGGGAGTAAGAAATGATGCTGAAGTATATTATCTCTTATCTTTCACTCTTTTCTTGTCCTTTACTCATGAACTGGCTTTGGGTGTGAATTATAGCAGTACAGTTCAGCATTTCCTGATTGCCTGAAAAGCAACTGTTTCATATTACATTCTAGCACTCAGTTATTTTCATTCTGTGCTAAAACGAACCTAACTGGTCAGCAGCTTAAGGTATCTTTTGAACTAATTCTGTTTTAAATCATTTATTGTGTAAATAATATTCCTTCCTTCCTTCCTTCCTTCCTTCCTTCCTTCCTTCCTTCCTTCCTTCCTTCCTTCCCACACACACACACACACACTAAATCTCAGAATGTGTGTGTGTGTCTGTCTATCTATCTATCTCTATCTCTATCTCTATCTCTCAGCAACCCATACATAGATAGATAGATATCTGGGGGTTGCTGACAGACAGATCTGTCACCAACCCCCAGATAGACAGACAGATTGATAAATACTCAATTCCACTTATATCTTCCACTAAGTATATTTGGAAAAACGTTTGCAGAAAGTTCCCATGTTATTACATGCAACTCCCCCTCCCCGCAAATCTCTTGGGCAATGAAAGTTGCACACACCTGGTGTGTATATGCAAACTTTCTGCCATACATCTTTTGAATGTTGGTCAAAAGGAACTCCTTGCTATCCTTTAGCTTGGAGCTTAAAGGCAAGAGGGAAGCTTCCACTGATCTTCTAAGCTCTGAGGGGTTCCATTCTAAGCAGGAGGAGTACCTGATTTTTGGAGAGTAATTGGAAAAGACGAACAAATGTTGTGGAGATACTGTATTATTATTGTTGGTCGCACAGTCAGCCAGTTGTTTAGACTGGATTTGGCATTTTTATCCATCTATTGAGTCCTTCCCAAAGACCTGGGATAGGCAGATGTTGTTGTTTGATGGTGTTAAAAGTATTGCAGAATGTAAGCTGTTCCAAGTAAAGTTGCCTTTTGCAATTGACTGATGGTGATTTTGTCAAGGCCGATGGTCTTCATGTGGTGCTCTAGATGTTTTGGGATCGTACCCAAAGCACCTATTGCTATTAATACTATCTTTACTTTCTTTTGCCACAGTCAATCTATTTCTATTTGCAGGTCTTTGTATTTTGTGGTTTTCTCCAGTTCTTTCTCTTCTCTTCTGCTGTCTCCAGATATTGCAGTGTCCTTTATCCAGACTTTTTTGTCTTTCTTACCAACAATTGTTAAGTCTGGGATGTTATGTGGCAGGTGCTTGTCTGTCTGAATAATAATAATAATAATAATAATAATTATTATTATTATTATTATTATTATTATTTTATAGCAGAGTAGGCCATATTTTGGGGTTGGAGACACATTTGGTAGTTTGAGAAGATGTGGGTGCACTCATAAAATTAGTGCTGTGGAAGGGTTGCCTACGTATGACATGCTTACCATGAAGGGTGTGGCCAGTTACATCGACCAGAAGACAAACTAACTCCAAGATGATGGCTTCTTTGTCCAGTCCAAAAACATTCCTGAAAATAAATATGATGCTAATGGTAATTTGCTTTGCATGTTTAATTTTCATACTACAAAAAGTTAATGATGGAGTCTGATCATAATAATGCCTGCAGGCCCACATAGTCTTTCCTCTGGAGTAGAAAACATATTATTCTTGAACAGCATTATGGTCTTCGTGTCCTTGGCAGATGGCTGTCTATCAGAAACAAGGTAAAATTAAGAGGATTCATCCACTGGGTCAGAAATGTGGAGAAAACTGTCCTCCACGAAGACTGTAAAGCTAGCACAGTTTGGACTAAAGTTTTCTGCCTTTAAAGCCGAGGGGTTGTCCAAGCTTGAGTTAAAACAGTACATAATACTCATTGGAGAGGCACTAAAAATATTAGATCTCTTTTATAACTTGCCTTACTTCGCAAAGCCTAGAAATGGTTATTGTACTGTGTTCCAGTTTCTTCTTTCCACTTCTTTCACATGAAGGTAAGTGGTTTGAAGTATGCCAGTCTTGGAAAAGCATGTTCAACTTCCTTTTTCAAGCAAGCGTGAAAAGGAAACACAACTAAAATCAGATATGCTTCTTTTCTCCTTTCAGACTTAAAGAAGAAGGAGGAAAAAAAAACCTCGATGCAGCCAAACCTCATTTCATGGAAAGTCTTTTGCTTTGGGTTTTGGCTAATCTGACACATTGGCCAGACTTCGTGCTAAAGTTGTATTAGTTTGTGCTATCTTAAGTGCTGAAAACTTGGAATGTAGCAGCTGTGTTGGATCTTGGTGAACTATTTGTGAATTGCAGAACTGGGCTTTAAAAAATACTAAATACATCTCTGTAAAAGTTCCTGAGCAGAAACTTTACAGTAGATAGAAGGCAAATAGTGCTCTGGCCTTGTGTCATAACAGGGTGGCCTCAGTTTACATCTGGACCAAAGAACAAACAACTGTAGCCCTTAAAATGATTAAGTTTTAGCTAGTGATTTTAAATAATGAATTATAGACTCAGCATTAAAACTGAAAATCCAGCCTGTTTTATTCTGGCAGGTCTATGTACTTTCCTCTTATAATCATATTAAAATACAAAACATTTAGGTTCATATTTTTCTGTTTAATTGTTACCTAAAGCCATACAATTGCCATATACTGATTCAGACCATTTTTTTTTTAGATGGTTTATCTTGCCTTTATTATTTTTATAAATAACTCAAGGCGGTGAACATATCAAATACTCCTCCTGTTTTCCCCACAACAACAACCCTGTGAGGTGAGTTGGGCTGAGAGAGAGTGACCGGCCCAAAGTCACCCAGCTGGCTTTCATGCCTAAGGCAGTTTTTTTTTCCCCTGCCTAAGGCAGATTCAGACTATTACTCTGAATGACAACAAAGATCTGATCAACAAATCAAAGATCAACAAATGCTCTTGGTTTTTATTCCTTGAAAGATGATAGATTATCATTGGGCTTGTCTACTTCTGCTCTTCAGTCTAGCTCAGTTGCTTCCATTTTTAAGTGTTAACAGTTTAGTGCTCTTTTTAATTTTAGCTTATTGATTGTTGGAAACTAATTGCATTTTAGTATTTGAACATAATGCAAATGGCACATGAGCATTCAGAGGAATTATTTAAGGGGTGGGCAAAGCTGCTACATAGGATATGATGACCTGTGGATTTTTCCTGGTATTTGTGCTTTCTTGTTAAACGTCATATTCCATGAAAGAAACACTGTGCATCAGTGTATATTTGATTCTACCTTTTACATAAGCTTAACAAATTCACACTGTCAGGAAATGGACCCTTCGATCCATCTAGATTAATGTTGTCTTACGGGCAATAGCTGGAAATAGTTCTTTAGGATTTCACACTGGACTCTATATGGAGTTGATTGATTGATTGATTGATTAAGTACCATCAAATTATTTTTTATTCCTAGCAGCCACATAGATAGATTTTCTTCATGATGAGCTGTCCCTAACCTGTTTTTTCAGGTCTTCCAACTGTGCATTCATTGCCACTATAACTGAGTCCATCCACCTTGCTGCTGGTCATCCTCTTCTTCTCTTTCCTTCCACCTTTTCCAGTGACATGTTTCTGATAACTGAGCAGCCTGAGCGCAAGGTCTTCCAAGACAGCTATGCCTGATGTTGAGAAATTGAAATACATATTTTTCAGTGGGTAAATCTGGGAACCCCAGCTCCAGTGACCTCAACCTACTCAACCGTGGCCGATCTCAAAAAAAGCAAAGTAAGTTCAGATATGGTTAATACCTCAGTGGAAACCACCAGGAAATGTCAGATTTATACACTAGATGGAGAAGTTGAAAAAACTTCCTGAAAGAAGGCAGTGGGAAGCTGCTTCCATATTGTTGCAAAATGCATGTGTCCAGGTAGCCACTAAGACAGCACAAAGGGCTCATTCTTTGGAACCCAGACAGTATTTTAATATTTTGACTAAAATATTCAGGGGATGAATTTCAGCAAAGGTGTTCAAGGCCTAAAATGTGATTTGATATTAGTTACGGACTGCATGGAAACCCCCCCCCCCCCAATGAATGCTTAATCCAGATTAGACAGAATTGCTTCTTGTAGATCAAAATGAGATGTATTGCAAATACAATTAACTTCAATTCTTCCCTCTCACATTTCTTTTAAAAATTCTAATAAGCCAGCAGACTGTTAACAACACTGGACTACTCTGCAGATTACAATTCATCATTCTTCTTCTCTTCTTCCACACCAAATGGGTATAATAGTGCTGGATACCTTCCAAGCCTAGCATCATTCATAGTATCTTAGCCATTGGTTTGATTTTTATAGTAATTTTATTGAAAGTTACAATTAAAAAGACAAAAAATAATACAAACTAAAAAAAAAGAATAAAAAGAAAGAATAGAAAGTGCAGAAATGAAAAAATAGAAAAGAAAGAAAAAATAAGAATATAGTAAAGGGGGAGAAAAAAAGAAAAATATAAAGAAATGATTTCCCCCTTCATCACAAATATAAACAATTTTAATAACTTATCACCTTCTCTTAAAATCCCATATCCCATCTCTTATCTATAAACAAATCCTTAAAGCCTTGTCATTCAGTCCTGATCAGTAAAAGTCCATTAAGGGTTACAAGAGATAACAACATATCTATTTTAACCTTGATCAAATAAACCAACTTTATATTCCTTTCTTTTACTTTTAACAATCTTAATCTTTAGTCCCTTCAAATAATGTCCTAGAACTTGATTTCTTTTCGTTTTTTCTTTGTCCCTTCTCACAAAATTCTTCACAGCTTTAACAAGTCTCTTTTGTACAAGCAATATAGGAAAATTATCCAGGTCACTCTCTTGGTTTGTTATTTGTATATCCCTTTTAATTATTAAGACATCAGCTGGTTTCTTTTATATGTACAATGTAGCATCTTTTTCCATACCATTCTTGTGGCCTGTCATTTAAATCCACTTTCAGATCAGTCTCAATCTTGTCAGGTAAAATGTGTTTGTCTTTCATAACACATTTTAAATACAGTCTATTTACAGAGGCAGACACTTAAAATTAACTTCTAGGTCCATTGTTCAAAAATATCCCTCAGTGTGTCCAGTGTTAAAATATTTTGCTTCATTCTGTATTAGTAAGTCAAATTTAAGTGTTTTTCTCCTTTAATTGTAATCTTTAGTTCCCTCTAGTGTCCAAGCTTCAAAGTCTCATTTTCTCATGTTTGTTTTAATAGAATTCAAAACAAAAGCATTTTCCCATGGGAAGGATTCTTTATAATTAATTCCAAAATCTTATTTCAAATCCATCTTAGTCTATTTATAACTTTCTAAAATCAAAGTTCGAATCAACCTTTTTCTGTTTATTCCAAAAGGGTGTTTTAAGTCCTTAAACATATATTTAAAACTTCTTTCACTAAGGATTGAAGGAAACTCACCTGGTACTGTAAAACCTGTCAATCCAAAGATTCCTAATAGCTGAAAAGCAGTTAACAAGCAATTTCCAAAAGTGATTAAAAAAGGAGGTATGCGAACCCAGTGTCTTTTTGAAGGTGCCAACCGTGGTTTGAGCAAAAAGGTGGCTATTCCCTTGTCTCCCAGAGCTCTAAACCCTCCAGAGACTGCTATTTTGCAATCTTCTTGCAAGGAGCAACTGTCTGGAGCACTTGTGGGCAATCTCAAGTCCTCTCCTTGTCTGGAGAGGAATTACAAAGAGCCAGTCTACTAAAAGCAGAGCTGTTTTCAGTTCACGATTTCTTTCCCGGAAGTCACCATCAGTTTGATTTTTAAACCATGAATATATGAATATATATGAATATAACTATGATGGACTTCATCTCTAAGTGTTGGCAGGAAAACTTGTGAAAAAAGTTTAGAAATTCAAAAAGTTCATTTTTAAAAAGAGGACCTGAGGTAGAAATACTACAAAGTCCTTCCTTGTGTTTTGAGAAGACTCATTACTGCTCAGTCATGGCTACAAGCCCCACAGGAGATTCCTTATGTTTTATTCCAATTTACAGGGAGGGAATTGTAGGCTGCTTAGAATGCATGAATTTTTTTTTCAAAAGACCTAATAAGAAATTAGACTTATGTGCAATTTAGATCATTTGGAACTATTCTCATTAATGTAATTTTCATTTCTGATGGTAGTAAAGGCTCATCAACTTAATAAATGACACTTCTTGTTTAAAAACATATAGAAAGAAGCCTAGTTGTCAAAGGAAAGGACCTAGGATAGACTTCTCCCTAACATTAGAGAATTTTAAGAAATGTTTGAAACCGTTCAGCTTTGGTGGGAGAAGAAAAGGGTAAATTTGGTTGGAGTTGAGCACCTCTGTCTTTAAGACCATATGATAAGAGAATCTGCATTAAGCTATTCTAATGTTAATAGTTGGGGAACACTACTGTAAGGAATACAGCAGCCAGGGATTGAATTTCAGAATAAATACAGCTTGTGCCCTGTTGCAGGGAGTCTAAGTAAAAGAACACAGTGAAATAGGTCAGGGTCAGGGACACCTGAGACATTTTCTTCACAAACTATAGTGACTTCCTGAAATTTTATTGGACACATCAATACAGTTTGCTTTGCATTATATAGAATTGGTTTCTTCCATTATGTTTTTCAATTTCCCAGTCTAGTCTGCAGCCCTGGGCTTCTGAAATGGTCCCCCATCCACATACTAATCAAGCTTAGCTTTCTAGATCTGGAAAGTCAGCTACCTGCTATCACCTGGGTGGGCAAAGGCAAAATACTTCAACAGTAGCCAAAAGTCCACAGTTTGGAATTCCAGAGATGGAGCCATTCAGTTCAATGATGAGGCATACAACATAACCAAGGTTTAAGAGTAAACTTCATTAGAGCCATACAGTAGATCATAGACTCCTGAACTGGAAGAAACCTTAAAGGTCCTGTAGTCCAGTGTTTCTCAGCCTCAATGACTTTAAGATGTGTGAACTTCAACTCCCAGAATTCCCCAGTCACTGAGGCTGAGAAACACTGCTCTAGTCCAATGCCTAGGGCAGAATCCACTATAACACCTCATCTAGCCTGTTTGAAAACCGCCAGCTGAGCAGAACTCACCACTTTATGTGGTAGCATGTTCCTCTGGCTGAGAAGATTGTTCAGTCAGGAAGTTTCTCCTGATATCTAGTCTGAACCTACTTTCTTGCAGTTATAAACCATTGGTCCTGGTCCTGCCCTCTGTGGCAACAGAGAATATGTCCATACCTTTTATGCTGGATTGTCCTGCAGTAGAAATTCTTTACAACACTTGAGTCTTTCAGTGGAGAGTTTTTTATACTCATGCTCCCAGCTGATTGTGCATTAGTTTTACTTAGAATGCAGGGTTCCATAGGAAGGGTGCACCATTACAAAGGAGGCCATTTCTTCCAAAGAGCTCTTCCCTACAATCTGATGCGTCTGTACCTTTCACTGTGTCATTATTTGAATCTGCACTCCTGTAGGCTTTCAAAGATAAGCCAGAGAATCTGAATCTGAAGACGTAAACCCTGGGCTTCCATGGGTTGGGTCTCCCTTCCCTAGTTGCTATGCTGGGACCTGGCTTCCTGCATTCAGTGGCTTCCACATCACTCGTACCTCTGTCTCTTCTTCCAAGGCCAATTTATTGAGGGGGCCATGACCTTTGGATCTCTAAGGCTTCCCTCCCTCCAAATGTTGCATTCTCAATCCTTTTTCCTCACTAGAAACAAAAATCAGACCCAGAGAATGTAAAGAATACCATGCAACCAGTCAGAATATACCTAGAACTATTCCCACCTAACAAGGGCAAATTAAGTTTTTGTCTTCTTTTCTGCTTCAGGAATAGTGTCTCCCTTAGAGAGAATCTATATGTTATTTGCCAGTAAAGCCAAAAACTCTCCATTCTGGAGTTCTAAGAAGTTATCATCCCCTTTCCCATTTCTTCATCTAAGTGGCCTCCTTTGTTCGTGGCCATGCTTTTAGCAGCAGCTCAGCACCTCATTGATCAGTAAATATTTGTGCAGTGCTTTGACCTTGCACAGGCCAGTATAACTACTGAGGATTAGTTAACAGCTGAACTCCATCCCAATTGTGGTGTTAGATCCAAATATTTTTAAATATTTATAGGGAGAAGAATTCAGGGTTTGATTGGAGGATAAATCATATAATACTGCCTCCCTTTGCCCCCAGCTTCCTGATTTTAGCTGATTTTTCTCTTTTTCAGTCTTTAAATTAATCTATCTGAGGCACAGTTGCTGAGAGAGCTTGAGAATACTGTCAGTGTTACAAACAAGTCCAGAATAATTTTTAAAATGCGCTAACGTTGTGTGCTGTTATATAAATAGATATATGTTCAGCTGGTGACAATCAGACCTATGATAATTTGCTCTTTTCAGATATGACTGGCTAGTCTATTAGAACTGATGCCCTCCAGGTCATACAGAATGGGATGATGGGATATGTGGTCCAATGAATTCTAATGACATTACATATGGCAGGCTGCCATTGGGAGGCAAAATCAAGATAGCTTAAAATCTATCTAATTTAATTTGCTAACATGCAAACACATTTTTTTAAACAAATGACTATCTCTGACCATTGAATTGGAGTATTTTGAATAGGTCACATCTGAACAGTGTTTCAGCTTTGGAAGAATTCCAAGGGAAGAAATAATGAAGATCAGTCTACTATATATCTTTTTGATTAATTCAACAACATTCAAGACTCTCTTGGGGAATTACAGACTCTGGTTGAGGTTGTAAATACAAGAAGGGATGAGAAAGAATCAGAGATGTTAAAAATTAGATCAGATGTTGTAGCTGTGAGTTCTTTAGAACTTTAGAGTCACGCTAAGCTCCATTATGTTGTTTGGGCAAATTTTGCTTCCACTCTTAGGAACATCTACATGAAGAGTTCATTACATTTTGTCACATAAAAAACACAGTCGTGCAGGACATAAGAACAATTTCAGATCATGCCTTGTATTACTTGACCTTGAGTTGGCCCAAGAAAGGCATTGGAACTTTATTTTTCTGTGTCATTTAGGTGATGAACAGACATTTACTTCTATAAAGCAGACATTCACTTCTATAAAACAAGGATGTCCTGCATTGGGGCATTCTCTGGCTGGCAAAACTCTGTGGAGTCCTTGGGGTTCTCTGAGCTTGGTTCTTTTCTTGCAAATGTTTCATTACCCGGCTAGGTAACATCTTCAGTGCATTACCTAGCTGGGTAATGAAATGTTTGCAAGAAAAGAACCAAGCTCAGAGAACCCCAAGGACTCCACAGTTCAACCCTGAGCTACACATATTCGCCTCCATTGGCAAAGCTCTGCTTAAAACGGGGTAATTTATAGGCTTGCCACAAGCATGTACCAATATGGTTCCTAAGACTTACTTTCTTTCTTTCTTTCTTTCTTTCTTTCTTTCTTTCTTTCTTTCTTTCTTTCTTTATTTATTAAATTTGTATGCCGCCCATCTTCCCCAATGGGTGACTCTGGGCGGCTCACAATTAAAACAACTTTGCTTCTTTTCAGCTCAGATGGCAAAGAGAGTTGTATAGACATAAGTCTATTAATATATAATTAATATACCCTTCAAATTCTTTGGATTAGTAATGCAATGTGGTTATTCAAAAGTCAGCTCATGTGAATAATCTGATTTTATCAGCAAAAGTTTCTTCATTTGCAATACAGGTAGTCCTGGCTTAACAACCATTTGTTTGAATTTAGTACAGCGCTGAAAAAAGTGACTTATGACCAGTCCTTGCACTTACGACCATCGCAACATCCTGCGGTCACATGACTGCCATTTGTGACATTCCCAGCTGGCTTCCAACAAGCAAAGTCAATGGGGGAAGCCAGCAGGAGGTTGCAAGTTGCAATTATGTGATGTCTCACTTAATGACTGCAACTGGGACTCCCCTCACTAAGTGGGATGGCCATGTGATGTTTTGCTTAATTACTGCTTCACTTAGCATTGGAGTTGTCGGTCCCAATTAGGGTCATTAAGCGGGGACTTACCTGTATCCTGATATCTGAGACCATAGAAAACTAAATAAAAGAATAGTTCAGCTACATTTATGCTGCATGATAGAGCCTTACTAAGGAATCTGGATTTTTACTGGGAGAATTCGGAGAAAATGTGATCCTAGTGCACGACTCAGCAATAGTAAGGAGAACTGTATCCTTAATAATGGGATTAAATTAGAAGGCCATTCCATTTTGCAACAGTTTTCTTGTGCAAAGGATAAGGCAGAAGTTTTCCATTTAGCTTGCACTGCTTTGTAGCCAGGCGCTGGTCCCTGTGTGTGTGTCCAGCTGCATTACAAATACAGTTCAACATGGCATGATCGTGCTACTCTCAGGAACTCCTCCAGTGAAAAGCGTTTTTGCTGGCTGATTTCAGCATTCCTTACTCCTGAGCTCATAGAGAAGTATCTTCTGAACATTCTGCTTGCTTTAAACAAAATAGTCTTGGCAGCCAGTGATTGGGGTAGGGGGTGGGGAGCAGCAACAAAATTTCTTGAGAAATATTTCACTTCTGTACTAAATTAATTATTGTAAAAGCTTAAGGAAACTGGTTGCCATCTGAACCTTTCAAGTGATGTTCATAACTAGAGGTTTTCCTCACTTCACAATGGTCTGTAGGAATGATTTGTCCCCAAATTTGGGCTAGTTCTCTTTGCTTCCGAATGCCACTTTCACATCCTATAGGCTGGCTGTAGCATTAAGCAAGTGCCAGAGAGAAGAGGCTGACTCTTAGGAGATTGCCGCACCTCAGATCTTTGGCAGTAGTTTTGTGTTGCTGGGTTAGTGTTGTCCTTCCACTGGGCAGTACTTTCTTCCGTGGAGCCAGCAGTGTTCCCTCCAGAGGGCCAATGGGAGGACTCAAGCCAGCCAGCCAGCCAACGCCCCCTTTTATTTTTCCCTCCTTGCATTTGCTTTTCACAGCAAGGGGTGACCCTGTGTGTGGGGAGCAGCAAAGCCACTCCCTGGCAAGACTGGCACAGTGTCTATCTATCTACAGGCTGTCAGAGGGAAGAAGCTGGGAGGCAGGATAATGTGAGTTCCTGTCAGTGCGAAACGCCTGCCCCACAGCCCCAGTGGAAATGCTGCCAAACTAACTTTGTATGGTTTCCTCTGGAGCAGGACCTGTGACATCATGAGCACACAGAAGGGTGGCAGCTATTGATTGTAGCTGCCATCGTTATGTTGTCTGTTCCTTGTCCGCCATGTCCATCACCTTGACATTGTCACTTTGCAGTTAGAGTCGGTGGGCTGCATAGAACTAACTGTGCTGATTCTAAATATTCTTTGCCTGGTGTTGAAGCAACATAAGAGTAGGCACCAGATACATCTTCTCTAGGATATCATTTCACATGTGGGGTGTGATAAACCAAGAGGACCCTATCTCTAACTGTTACTTATTTGATCTCAAAGGATGGAATCAGCTGGACCTCTGATAATCATCCTGTATACAAGTTTTATAGATATCCAGATTCACGTAGAGCTTCAAATATACTTGAGCACATCTTAGAAATATACAGTATTGTGCCAGGAGACAGGCCAGAAACCAGTAAAACTGGTGAAACGTGTTCCCTGGGAGCAGCAACCATTGTACTCTGACTATACTGGTTTCCAGGAACATATGCAACACACCAGGGTTGAGGAATCTGTGGCCATCAGATGCTGTTGAAGTGAAGTTTCCAGGAGCCCTAGCCAGCCTATCAGTGGTGGTAGAAGCTGAGAACTGTGGTCCAGAAGTATTTGGTAGCCCACAGAAGCTCCCTTCTTGTATTGTACTAATTTATATAAGAGGGTACCTGACTAGAGATAATTGTGACAATGCTGATTCTTTCCCCCTTGCCTACTTTATCCTGATAACAGTTCTGTGCATTAGGGTAGGCTGAGATGTAGTACATAAGAACATAATCAATGCGCTGCTGGATCAGGCCCCTGGCCCATCTAGTCCAGCAATCTGTTCTCACAACGGCCAACCAACTGCACAAGGAAGCCCACAAGTCTCCCATAGTACTTAATGCAAGTGTCCCAAGGAGTTAGATGGCTGTGGGATGTGAATCCAACCAGAATTCTGTAATTTAACACTAAACTATAGATTGTATTGGTTCAGTTTATTTTTCATGACAATCATCTTTTTATGTGATAATTAATTCCACAATTACGTGTGGTTTACTTGAATTGTAAATATCACAATGGGCTATTAAATAGATTGTTGTGCAGATCTGCCGGTGATGTGTCAATTTATCATAAAATGGCACTATTACCACTAGTTCTGTGATTATAGCCTACATCAAAACCAGGAATCCTAGAGGCCATCACTAGATCTACTGTCCCAAGTGGATACCACTGCCCACCTCATGGTGGATGATAACTCTTATTTTGGAATAAATCCAGCATGTAATGCCTTTGTGGTCTTATCCACAAAGAGTAAATCCAGCTGCAAGCCATCTTGGTCTGTCTGGTTCCTGCACTCACAACATGTATTGGCTTCATCTTCAAAGTGGCTTGAAGTCACTAATCTCCCTGGATTTCCCTTTAGCATCAGTTACACTAGACATAATATTGCTTATAAATAAGAAGCAACCACGGTCACCATCAACTTTTCTAGTCACCTTCTAGCACAATCAGCAACATTGCTATATAATACTAGGTTTTTAGCAAAATATCACTCCTGATATCTGTTGCCTTAAGGCTTTCTAATGCCTTTTAAATAATTATTTACTCCTCACAGTAGTTGAGTTGCAATTCTTACAGATCAAAATAGGTGTATTTAACTTTCCTCAACAGGAAGGATAACTATTTTATGTTCATTCTATGATTTTGGACCCTATAGATCCAGACTTGTCAGAAGCAGCAGCAGGCTTAGTCCACTGACCATGCTTAACCTGATATTGCTCACATGATTTGACATAGCCTAGATTTGTTCAAAAAGTTCCTTCCTGTTCTGGCTTTTCTGTTGTAGTTCTCTCTTTTGGCTTGAGTTTGATACCCAGATTACTGTGCCACACAACGCACTGAATCATAATTGCTGTTCACATTTTAGCCTCCTTTTTTGTGCTGTGCAAACCCAATCTTTCTGATTAGTTTATGAGACTTGAGGTAATTGAGGAAACCAATGTTAAAGAGAAGCACAAAACCCCATAAGTTACTATGTTGTGAGAACATAAGTTTTGGTAGGAGTCCAAGGGACTCCTATATTGAACACCATGCACATTTGTACTTCTTTGTACAAAAGAGCTAAATATCTGCACACATTTAAGGCTGCCTTGCTTAACAAGAAAACAACAAGAATGAAAAGAAATATTAGAAAAGGATAATTATTCAGTGGTTAAGTGTATGCCTTGCATGTAAGCTATTTCAATGGAGGCCTTTGAAAGCTGCTATAAATGAGACTGAGTTAGATGAAGCCAGGTTTAATGTGGAATCCAGCTGCTTCCTATGTTCAAATAGAAGGTTCTTATATAAAAAATAAACTCTGGGACTAGCCTTACCACAGTGTGTTTCTGGTACCCTTTTTCCTGTAGGTTCACTTGGATAGAACAAGAGATTGCTGACAGATGACTATTAGGAATCCTAACAACAACAACAGCAGCAGCTGCTCAACACTGTCCATATATACAGTCAGGATATTGCAATGGAGTTTGGACTGGACAAATGTGCCACCCTTATCATTAACAGGAAAAATAGTGAAAACTGAAGGAATCAAGATGCTCTATGGAAATAACATCAAGAGTCTGGATGAAGGAGATCACTGCAAATACCTGGGCATCCTTCAAGCTGACAACATCAAGCACTTTGAAGTCAAGAAGAAGGTTAGTAGTTCACTAATTACTAATTAGTAGTTAACTAACTACTAGTTAGTTAGCAATACCATTAAGGCAATTAACACCTGGGCAATTCCAGTCATTAGATGCACAGCTGGAATAGTGGACTGGACTCAAGCAGAACTAGAAGCCCTGGATAGGAAGAGCAGAAAAATAATGACAATCACTCCCTTCATCCACGCAGAGATGCTGACAGACTCTACTTACCAAGGAGCATAGGTGGGCATGGAATGTTACAAGTATACCAGACAGTTGAAGAAGAAAAAAGGGCATTAGAAAAATATTTGAAGGACAGTGAAGAAGATGCACTAAAGCTAGTACACCATGAAGGCTTACTTGAATGCTGAAGAGACCAAACTGCCCTACAAGCAAGACCAAATGAAGAATAGAAAAGAGACATGGCAAGTATTACATGGCCAGTACACAAAAAAACTAGCATGTAAAGCAGATAACAACAAATCTAGCAATGGCTAAGAGCAGGAAAGTTAAAGAAAGCAACAGAGAGGCTAATTCTAGCTGCACAGGACCAAGCCTTAAGAACAAATGCATACAAATCCAGAATTGAGAAGACAGCAACAGACAGCAAATGCCGCCTCTGCAAAGGAGCTGAAGAAACAATGGACCACCTAGTTAGCTGCTGCAAGAAGATCGCACAGACTGGCTACAAACAACAACATGACAAAGTAGCAACAATGGTACATTGGAATATCTGCAAGAAATACCATTTGCCTGCAAGCAAGAACTGGTGGGACCACAAAAAAAACAAAATAATAGAAAATGCAGAAGCTAAACTGCTCTGGGACTTTAGAATTCAAACAGACAAGCACCTGCCACATAACACCCCAGACTTAACAATTATTGATAAGAAAGACAAAAAAGTCTGGATAGTGGACATTGCAATACCTGAAGGCAGCAGAACAGAAGAGAAAGAATTGGAGAAAATCACAAAATACAAGGACCTGCAAATAGAAATAGATTGACTGTGGCAAAAGAAAGCAAAGATAGTACAAAGCAAAGCAAAGCAAAGCAAAGCAAAGCAAAGCAAAGCAAAGCAAAGCAAAGCAAAGCAAAGCAAAAAGAAAGAAAGAAAGAAAGAAAGAAAGAAAGAAAGAAAGAAAGAAAGAAAGAAAGAAAGAAAGAAAAAGAAAAGATAGTACAAAGATACATCACAATCCCAAAACATCTGGAGCACCACTTGAAGACCATCAGCACTGACAAAATTGCCATCAGTCAATTGCAAAAGGCAGCTTTACATGGAACAGCTTGCATCCTGCAACAATACCTTTAACACCACCACCACCACCATCTGCCTGTCCTTGGTCCTTGGGAAGGACTCGATAGGTGGATAAAAATGCCAAATGCAGTCTAAACAACTGGCTGACTGTGCAACCACTACCACTACCATCAATAATAATGATTTTCAGTAGAAATGATCAGGTCAAAGCTAAACATTTTTTGCATAACAGGTTCAATGTTGGCAAATAACTACTGTATATTTACATGCAGGTGAATGTTTGAAAAATTACATCAACAACTGTTACAAATATTTGATTACCATCATTTACTGGCAAATCTATATCCAACCGGTATGAACAATAGCCTCGTTTATTTTTTAATGTGTACAAGTATGGCTGGTGCATCATAGAGTGTGCTATAATGGTTACTGGCATTGGACTAGGGCTGAGAACTCACCCACAGAAATTCACAGGGGATTTAGGAATAGTCCCTCTTTCTGCACCCAACCTAAGTAAGAGGATTGTAGTGGGGACAACTGGGAGAAGAGGGGTCAATGTGCACTGCCTTGAGCTCCCAAATGAAAGGCAGGATATCAATCTAAGAAACAATTTTTTTTCTAAAAAGACAGTAAAGACTTTATATATCAGTGTCAATATTCCCCACTTTTTAAACATTCACTGCATTCACTGCACTCACCCTTACAGTACATCCCCACTTTTCCACTTAGAAGAAAAGTCCTCTGCAGACATTTTCTTGCAAGCAGCAATCACTGCCAGTTAGTCTATTGACATGGTTTGCTTTTAGTCAATCTTGGCATTTGGACTTTTGCTTGGCTTTTGAGAGAGGCCGCTGCGTGATTTGCTCACTAACTCAGCTCGCTGCTTTTGAATTTTGTGGAATCACCATTTGCAACAGAATGGAGGAGAGCTGGGGACAGGGCCTTTGTCTTCATTCCACTTGAGCCCCTCGGATAATAGGCATTGATTTTGATTAAGTACAGGAGACTGCAGAGTAGAAAGAAGAAATAGGACAGATTATCTTCTGCCCAAATAGATCCAATTTGCCCACAATGAGTTTATTGTGTGAAAAATGGGCTGATCTAAAATTAGACATTTCCTAGAAAATTGAAATTGCAGTTAAAAAAAAGTTGAGCCAAGGAAGTGGACTAACTGGGCATGTGTATATGTGTGCAGCATGGATACACAAACATGGTGAGATGGCTTCTTTGTCCCGGCTTTCTACATGAACATTCCAGTTTTCCTCCAATGTCAGCAAGCTTAGTAAAAGTTTTCCCTTGTTTTACCAAGCTGTGGTTTTCACATGTGTATTGGGCAGCTGAAGCTATTATAGCTCCACAGATATTAACTGCATCACCTTTGCCAGAGAATTGTAGTCATAAGTGGTTCAACAGTTTATTGGCCTGTGTTTTTCCATTTTCTGATTTTCAGGTTCACCATTGCCAATACGCACATAGAATCGATCCCAACAAACCCGTGGATGATCAGGCAGAAATGATAGGCTTAGAATTAATTTGTTAGATTTCAAAGGGAGGGAAGAAACCCACAGTTTTTTGATGGTCTTGTTCCAAGCTAAATTAGGTTAGTAACCATCTTTTTTCAGACTTCCCCATACCAACACCTCTTTTCCCTCCCACCCACTAAAAAGTGGTCTGGAAACCCAGACTGTGTTAGATCAATGCCGACACCATGAAAAATAACCAGTAGATGCTTTTTGATGTTGCTGTGACTCTTCAGAAAGCTAATAGATGCCAATGGGAACTGCCAGCTCCATGCCCCTCTTCCAATACCAACAAACTTGCCTGCTGTCAAGAAGCCACTCCTACTCTTACTTAGTGGTTCATTTGTATGTATATATGTATGTATATATATAAGCCCAGTAAACAAAAAGACATTTCTTTGAGCAACCTTGTGAACATTACCTATTCATAAATAAGGACACTTAATCAAGATTTAAATGGAAATAACTTATCAATTTGGGAAGACAGCAGGATTACTGAAGAGAAGCACACTGATTTGAATGGGGGGAGGGGATATTTTTTATACATTGCACGGACATCAAGGATATGAAGGTCTGGCTGCAATGGAGTAGAAAACCTGTGGGGAGTCAACACAGATGCTAGGATCTTATCTGACCAGAGTTAGAAAGCAGCACGTGATTGGCTTCTGCTATGTGTCTGAGCAGAATGCACTGTGCTGGTAAGCACTTATGCTTAAAACTTGGTGTGGCAAGGAGCATAAGTATCTAACAATTCCAGAGGGGTAGCTGTAATATTCTTTTGCAGCAAAACATCAAAGAAGTTTATTACAATTTATAGATTAACAAATTTACTGTAGCATGAGCTCCTGTGGATTGTAGGCCATTTCATCAGAAGCTTCTGCTGTTACATAAACCTCTCTATATCTCCAGAAGACCTCCACTATTTCTGGTGAGAGGAGATGTACTCTGTTGTAGCAAAAACATTTTAGGGAGGTGTACTCAGAACATCAAGGATATGAAGGTTTGGATGCAAAGTCTGGATCGCAGGAGGGAGACAGTTTTAGTGTCTTTCAAGCTGTATGCAAATACCTGTCTTAATCCCACCCTGCACTTCCATCTTGGTGTTTAGTATTTGAAACATTTTTTAATCAGAGATTTTACTGCTGTTTTTCAAACTTACCAGTCTTGTTATCTGTCTTAAGTCTTAGTGTATTTTCATTTTATTTGAAAAAAAATGTGTACATCAGCATGGGCATTGTACATCAAACTAGACTATAAAATTAGAATGAACAAATTGTACCACTTGCACTGGCCTCCCCGCATTTAGCAAAGCATTGGGAATAAGTACAGGAAAGGAGATACCGTCCAGTATGGCTTACCATTTGGCCAGAACCTGGAGATGATCTGCTTTTGGTCTTCTTAGGACAGCATTCCCTATTCTGAAATTCAGATACTATACTTCAATTCCAAAAGTCTCAGACATTGGCTATGCCACCAGGTGCCATGTTTGGGAAGGATGCTCTAGGATATTATGAGGTATATTTCAAGAGATGGCCATACTGTAAATCAGTGCTTCTGAACCTCAGCAACTTTAAGATGTGTGCACTTCAATGCCCAAAATTCCCCAGCCATGCTGAGGACTGGGAAACACTGCTGTAAATAATGGTCACCTGTTTTCATAACAGTTTCACCTGTTTTCTCATAGATATCCAATATTCAGAGGTTCCTTCCACATGCAGACAGTGTGTTTTAAGAAGTGGAGAATCAGGTGACCAAGATTTAGATAACAGATATCCACTGTGTTAACTGATTTCCTGGAATTATTCATTATAGCATTTAAAGTATTTTTCCAAGCCACATGCCTATCAAAACCTTGTCTTGTTATAGAATGGTGAGATAAGAAGGGTCATAATGTGGGATAATAATAATAATAATAATAATAATAATAATAATAATAATAATAATATAATAATAATATAATAATAATAATATTAATACCACCTTGCATCCTTACGTCTTTAATGGGAGAGGCTTTGCCGACTAATTAGTAACCTGTGGTAGTAGAGCTATAGTGCAGCTGATGGTTAAGTTCCTTGCATCTGCTCTGAATCTGCTGTCACAATTTAGCTTCAGGGCTGATAGAACATCAAAACAGTATTTATAACATTGATTAATGACATTTATTAGAAGAGAGATTAGGGAGATGGAAATAGTGCTTTTTTCATTCTCTTGGAGCAGTGTTTCTCAACCTTGGCTGCTTTAAGCTATGTGGACTTCAGTTCCCAGAATTCCCCAGCCAGCCATTTGTTTGTTTGTTTTTACACCATTGATGATATTCTGCTGGAGTGATTTAATGAGTTGGGAAGCAGTCATGCTTATCTGGAGGTTTACTAACAGGATCACAATGGTTCACTTCTACGGCACCTGGGTTGTAAAGTTCCATAAGGCTCCTTTCCTTTGTTGTTCAACACTTTTATGAAATTTTTGGGAGCTGTCATCTGGAGCATGGTGCCAACAGTACTGAAATTACAACAGTTTAACTCTCCATCCTGTCTAAATTTGGAAAGGCTGTACAGGTACAGAACAGGTATCTGAAAGCAATGATAAGCTGAATGTGTGTCAGAAAACCGGAGTTGAATCCTGACAACATGGAGATGGTATGTATAGGTGATATTCATGTCTGGGAATTAGGGGCACAGTTTTTTGGGACAGCACTCCCTCTGAGGAAACAGGATTATAGCCCCCAAGCTATCATTAGAATGGGCCATTTTGACTTAAATCATCCACATCTTAATAATCTCCCAATTGGATTATTATCTATGAATTATAGGTGTCATCTTATGGTGCAGCAAAGTGGGAAAATTTAACATAGGTTCTCAAAACACTTCACTATTAGTAAGCTACCCAGCCCAATTCAAGAGGTTGGGGCTTTGTACCAAGCGCTAAAAGATGTAGAAGTAAGTATTTAAGGGGAACTTTCTATTGTATTAGCCAACTTGTAATTTAAAATCTCTTATGAACCCATTAATGGAAATGATGACTCAGAATGAGTTAATCTAAGATAGTGTCTCCTTGAGAACCACATCCTAGCATAAAATTTCTTCCCTAAGGGAGGGTGTTTGGACCCATTTGCTCTTGAGTTTTAGTTGACATTGTCCACTCAGCCTTTGGGGTTATAACCTGGAATATTAATACTTTGATGTTAGGTCTGTTATGTGAGTAGTGTACAAATTGACATTTTATCATTGTGATGTATTTTTGCTGAATGGTACATTGCCCTGAGTTTCCTTGACTGGATACACAACATATACAATATAATATCCCAAAGGAAGTTAATCCTGAATTTAATATAATTCTACTGCTACCCTCACTACACCGAAGGAAGATTAGACAGGAGAGACTAATTTGCTTCCATTTTTGTATCCTCAATGAAACTAAGACATCCCTCCCTCGTCAAAAGTAAATTATGGAAAAATACAAAAAAAAAAAAAAACAATAATTCCATAAAATCAAATTAGGTACCAATAGAAGATGTGTAGCTCAGGGTTGAACTGTGGAGTCCTTGGGGTTCTCTGAGCTTGGCTGTTTTCTTGCAAATGTTTTGTTACAGACAAGGCAGCCATCAACAGGCACATAGAGATAAACAACATCTACACACTCTTCAAAAGAGACAATAAAAAGGAAACAAAAGACCAGAACATCTCCTCACCAGCAACCATCACCCAGATAAGCAGAGATTAACACCAGCCATACAGTCAAGCAGTAAACAATACCCTAGTCAAGCAACTGGGGGAGGGGGGACACCAACACAGGTAGGGCAAGCCACTGTATATAAACAGAGAGCAAACCCCATTCCATTCTAGCACTGAAGATGTTACCTAGCCAGGTAATGAAACGTTTGCAAGAAAACAACCAAGCTCAGAGAACCCCAAGGACTCCACAATCAAATCAGGATTTTGCAGAAATGATATATACAAAAATAAGTTTCTCTTTTGAATGAAAAGCGCAAGGAGTGAATTTGTTCCTTTATTAAATCTTCATACTTAAGTTGCTTTCAGATCACATCTGAGAAACAGTGAGACGTGTTTGGTGGTCTCAGGTGAAGTCCCAGGAGGCTTTTTTTCCCCGCATCTCAAAATTGCTGCATGATCTGGCAGAATTCACCTGGTCTGATACATTACTTAGTGCCAAGGAAAGGATTAAGACTGGTAAACAGCTGGGACTTTGCAGGGCAGAAGAAAAACTCAGAGGAAACAGTAAAACAGTGCCGGCTTATACTTCGCTCCCAGACTTCCTGTATTAGTAGCCTCTTTCAGAAGCTCTGCATCCACTTAGGCTGGAGGCATGCGGGATTTTTTTTTAAAAAAGCTTTAAAGCGGTATAATGGAAGCACAGTAGTCTGCAGCGCTAGCACACATTTTATATCCAATGATTGAGATATTGCAGGAGAGATCCTTGCCCACAGGTCCTGCTTGAGGGCTTCCTAGAGGCATCACATTGGTCACAGAAAAACAGGAGGCCGGACTAAACTAGCCTTTGATCTTAGCTACCAGAGCTCCCTTTAGGTTCACACTTATTTCACCGTTGTTTCTGATGCAGATGTTTATAATACTCTTAAAAATAGATAGATTGACAGACAGACAGACAGACAGACGGTATGGGGGAATGAAGTGTGAGTTTCTGCTTCAAACCATGTACTCTCTCACTAAACGATTAATCCTCACTGGCATCTACTGGATCTATTGCCTTTCTCCACCTTCCTCACCCCCCATTTGGTATTATAGATGAATTATAAGCTTAAAAAGAAATACAGTGAAGGCAGCATTGTTCTCTCACTTGTTACCCAGACAAGCAGATGTAAAAATGATCCTTTCACCTTTCATAGTGCTCTATATTTCTCTGTGGAGGTAATGTGTTTTTCCCAATGAAAACGACATCAAAATATGGGCAAATGGTCACCGACAGCATTTTTAAACTCTCCATTGCAACAGTTGGGATGGAAGCTTACTTGCACTTCCATTTTAGTCAAGTGCTATCAAGCACTTGGGGAATACTCCAATTGCTACTTTGAGCTTGTGGAATGAGAAGAAGCAGGTCGGGTGCTCTGTAGGACAAGCTCTGCCACCTGCAGGCTAGGTCCATGCTCCTCTGGTTCCTTCAGGCAGCTGGGCAGGCTATGCCGCTGGACTTGGGTGATGGCCAATGCTTATCTGAGGGAGGGCATGATGCCACCTGCTTTGAAAGAGGCCTTCTTTCAATCCAGCCATACTGGACAACTGCTATTGCCCACACTTGCAATACTATTATTATCTTGCCTTTCAGCAGAGGTGATTGAGAAGAACACTGACAACTTTCTTGTTCTGAAGGGCCATTGGCCCCCACGAGGAATTCTGAATAGCCATCGAGCTTTATGTTTGGGAAGTGTCTGATTTTGTACATCATTGGAGTCTCTTAGACGGGGGCAGAACATAAACATAGAACACATTTGGAAATTCTGTGTGTGTGGGTGTGTATAATGTGCACACATACATGCACATCTGCATGCACACACACCTTCTTTAGAATCTTATTTTTTTCTGGGTGCTTTAGTTTTTGTTCTGTCAGGACAATCTGTTGGGCACAGCATTCTGGAAATGGATGGAATCCAAATTGGGTGAAGCAGGATTCAAATATGGCTGAGTTGACAACACTGGCAGATTCTTCTCCTCTGATATATAATCTACTTCTATCTTTGTGTGCCATTCCCTACGGGCTGCATAAAATGAAGCTGAGAGTGGCATGAAAATAGGCCAAATGCCACATCTGGCTCTTGAGCTGCAAGTTCTTCATACCTGGTTACACACTATCTCATGTTTTTCATGGGTCCACGCAGCATGCAATAAAAGTAGACTTGACTACGACAGACAAATTTCACAGTTGCCCAATGAACTGCTTTGGAATTGGAATTATTCTGAAACTCTTTGGTCTTAATCTAATTTAATCCTAATTGTAATCCAGACCAATCCTATGCTACTGAGTCATGCTGAGTAGCCATCCTTTTTGGACATGGACTATGAACTATAAACTCAGAAAACACAGCAGGGTTTTTTGCTTTCTTCAAGGAACCTTAATTTGAATTATATTTCAAATTAGGCCAAGAACCCACCTATGAACCCAATATCTTCCCTCAAATTAGGATAGATCATATTTTTTGCCTTCCTAATATATTGGAATCAGCATAAAGAGGGCACTCATGTTACTCTGTCATTCTGCTTATTAAAATCAAGTGATCATAAATCAGCATGGGCTACTAAAGCAAAGTTGCCAAACATGTTGATAGTCAAAGAAGCCATTCAGAGCTGTGTCCTGCAAAGCTGTGGCAATGTGTGTTTCCCAGGATCTTGTTTACTGGTGAATTCCATCTTCCCAGATGTATGTGAGGTTCGAGGATATGAAATTCTGAACAGGGGGGATAGAAAAGATGTGTTTGTCCAACCTGCTGAGGGCAGTTCAGTAAGATCAGACTAAACCATTTGGACTGATGAGTGAAAACCCTATTGCTGCTTGCTCATCACTAGGAAAACAGGAAGAGACATGGATGGAAACTTTCAGCTATAAATTCTTCTCTCTTGAACCTCCTTTGACTTGCAGATTTCCAGAGAAATGTATGCTTGAGCTTTCTGAGTAAATATACCCTCAGTGGTTGTTGAGCTACCATTATTTGTACAGCACAAATAATGGTAAAGCCACTGTAGCCTTAAGTTGATATCAGGGATCAGGCCCAGCTTTTCCTCAACTAGAATCCAGGTCAAAATTCTGGCTTCAAAGTAATTGCCTGTGGAATCCTGGGGCTACCATTCCCAGTTGCACCTGCACCACTGACCTGGAAAGGAAATTTACTCTCCTGTGAAATGGGGGAAAAGAAGTCACACACACACTTCAGCTTAGGAGGGTGGTTGAAGCAACAGTGAAACCTTTTAAAAGCAGTTTGGAAACAAAAGTAACTGTGAACAATTTTCTAAAATGAACACTTTGGAAAGAAGACTGTACTTGGGTTACCTGGATTAGCAATTTGTAGCAGCATCCAGACATTGTTGTGGAAATATAAAACTTACCTGCATTAGTGACAGCCACAATGATGGCTGGATGACACCACAAATGGCCAATGTGGATTGCCTCACACTATCTGAGCTGTTTCATTGCTTCTGGCTGAAAACCTTTGGGTTCTTCTCTGCTCCAGCAATATTTGAGAAGAGGGCTGTGCTTACCATCCATGACTGTAGACTGCCAAACATGGTGAAAGGACAAAGGCTTACTTGGGAATGGGTCCTAATTTGCATGGGGCCTTGTTTACCTATTGCATATGGATAACAAATGTTGGAGAATATAATTTCTCCAGTATCCATCATGATATCTGCACACTTTGGGAGCTCTCATTCATCATGATAGATTCTGAAGAAGTCATATCCTCCAACATTTGTTATGCATATGAAAGAAGTAAACAAAACCCAGTATGGGCAATGCCATTCAGGATCAGGTTCTACCAAAGAAATATAAAACAAACTGGTTTTAAATACACATATATTACCAATTTGTGCACTATTTTAGTCTTGGCATTTCTCGTTCCTTAAATACTACAATTCAGAATTTCAAAATTCAGGAGTGTGAAATTCAGATCCTATATAAGTTATATAAAGAATTTGGGGGAATTTAATTTCAACACATGCCTCTTTGTTCCAGCACAATTCTACACTTCTATTTTTTAAAGTGAGAGATCTTTCTGTTTCCAAATACTATGTAATCATAGAAATAAATTTCCAATTAATTTGGCCTTCTGAAAAAAAGGGGAATAAAATTTCTAATATGGTAGCCTATAGTCAACTATCCTGCCACCAAAATTACAGAAGAGGGCAGAAGGGTTCAGGATGACACCTTTGTTCACCTTTCTTTATTCTAGAAAATGTAGGACTAAGATATCTATGCCTGAATACATTTTAGAAAGCAAGTCTGAGGAACTGAGGCAAATTATACTTTACTGAGAAACTAAAAATATCAAAATCATTAAATCCAGATTGTATCCATTCAAGAACCTGATAAAAACTTAAATGGGAAATTACTGATTCTTTGAACGAAAATCAGTAATATTCTAAAATCAATCTTGGTATCAATAGATGAGAAATTTTAATTTTGGTAAAAGGATCAGGAAACTACAGGCCAATTATCAAGCATATACAATGGCAACTCTTTCAAGAAGGCTTCTGCAACTGTTTGTCCCATCTCACTAATCTTTCAGAGCTCTGTGAGAGTGTCAACAAGAATGTAAAAAGAGGTAATTCAGTACACACTGTTTTCTTGAGCTTTCAAAAGGCTTTTGACAAAGTCCCTTTCCAAAGACTTTGGAGCAAAGCTAACAATCATGGGGATAAAATGAGAGGTCCTGTTAGGGATTGGAAGCTAGTTAAAGAACAGGAAGCAAAGAATAGAATAAATGGGTAGGGCTTTCCATAGAAGGATGTAGGTGATGAAATTCCTGGATCTGTCTTGGAGCTGTGCTTTTTAAACTGGTTTTTAAATTATCTTATGTTAGGTGTTAGGAGTAGTGGCAAAATTTGACACCATAGCAAATGTATGTAGGTTTGTTAAAAGAAAGAGTTCCCAAAATGTATCTCTAAACTGAAAGAAAAAGATATTAAAATGTCTGCAAATGCTAAATACTGAAAATGGGATAAACATCTTAATTTTGTATATATCCTGATAGGATCTGAGCTGGAAGTGACTGACCAAACAAGGGATCCGTGAAGACATTGATCTTGTTGTGACATATGCTGGATTCATTAGGAAAGGAATAAGAAACAAAACTGCTTATATGATAATACCTTTATAGAAATCTGTATATTCCATTTCATCTGGAATTCTAGTTACTAAACTTCAGAAAGAGTTACACCTGGGAAAGGGTAACATAAAAGATCAAAGGTTGGACAAAAATTCTATGAGGAAAGATTACCACACTTAAAACACTTAACTTAGAAAAAAGACAAATAAAGCAAGCGACTAAGACATGATAGAAGTGTATAAAATTAGATCAGTATAGAAAAAGTGTACTGTATTTCTTTCTTTCATAATATAGGATCCCAAGATCATCCAGTAACATTGAATAATGAGAAATTCAGTAGAAACAAAAATAATGGTCTTCATACAATGCATAAACTATGGAATTATTTACTACAGAATGCGGTCCCCAAGTTGCTTGTCTTAAGGAATTAGACCTGGAGGCTAAAATTATCAGTGGCTTTTTTCCCCATGATAATGGTACATTATCCTCAGTATTAGAGGCAACAATGGGAATATTACTGCACTCATATCCACCTGTGGGTTTCCATTTGATTGGCCAGAATAAAAACAAAAATAGGCTTTTAGTTTGATCCAAGTGGCTTCCTTGTTTTTTATATATTTCTTAGACTATTTTGTTGTTGTTGTTGTTTAGTCGTTAAGTCGTGTCCGACTCTTCGTGACCCCATGAACCATATTGCATATCTTAGACTATTAACTACTTTCAATTCTACTTTGTTACACTTCAAAATTCTAAAAATTCATTATTCACTTTGCCTGAATAATATTATTCCAATATTATGTGTTGTAGACATGTCAGTAGGTAGACTTTAGAAAAGTGAGCCTTACTTTTTGCCAAATACAAAGGCATTTGAGAAGAATAGCTTGGAAATCTGGAAAGGGCTAATGCAAGATCAGAGTAATTCAGTGTTTTTCAAACTTGGCAACTTTAAGATGCATGGACTTCAACTCCCAGAATTCCCCAGCCAGCATGGGAATTTTGGGAGTTGAAGTCTGTACATCTTAAAGTTGCCAAGTTTGAAAAATACTGGACTAATACTAATTCTGAGATTGCTCCTTGGCTTTTTGGAGCCCTAGATAAAAGACAATATATTGGTTCCTGAGTGCCCTTTTCCATTTCATATTGTTATGGCAGTATTAACACTCCATTTCTTCAAGCCAAATATACATAGTGCCTAAGCCCTTCTCCCAATAAATTTCATCTCTGTGACTTCTGTATCATCTAATCATCTAAGGCAGTGTTTCTCAACCTTGGCAACTTGAAGATGCGTGGACTTCGACTCCCAGAATTCCCCAGCCAGCATGGGTGGCTGAGGAATTCTGGGAATCAAAGTCCACACATCTTCAAGTTGCCAAGGTTGAGAAACACTGATCTAAGCTCTCAGAAGGGATTTCCTAGGAAGAAGGATGCTTAGCCACTCCGTAGGAGAAAATCAGACTTCAGCTTCTCTTCATGGCAGCCAATGGCTTTGGCAGTGGCCCTTTGCTGCTTTGTGAGCTTCTATTAAAGTAATGGACTTGGCAGTGCTTTCTAAGGGTTCCCCCGTTGTTTCAGTGCTTCATGCACATATTGCCCTGAATTGAACAGGGAAGCCACAAGATACGGTGCCCTTTGTGAACATTGCAGCATATGGTCATGCCTATCTGGGCAAAAAAAAGTGCTTACCAAATGGATAATCTTGAAGGGTTGATAGGGTCATTATCTACTCTGTCTTTTGGAGCCCAACTCTTGCTTGGATTGTCTGATGTCTGTCCTCATCAGCACAATCTCCTGCGGTAACAACGGCCTGTCCCCAAAAGGAAGCTATTTAGCAGTCTGGTAATTTTAGCGATGACCTTGTGTTGATTACAAGTTGCTATATTAGCAAATCCTTTCTGAAAGGCAGCTGTTGTTTTGGCATTAACTCCTTGACTCCTAATCAGCTGTTTGTTTACTAAATCCCAAGGCAATTAAAAAAAATCCTCTGTCAAGTCTGCACTGTTAGGTGGGCACTTCTACAACAGTGACGTATTCATTGTAACTCGGACACTGCACAAAGAAGCCGGTGAGAGCCAAGCCATTCCAGAAATAAGGAAGGGGCGAAGTAAAAGGCCACTAAGATGCAATTCTTCTGCTCCCTTATAAGCAGCAATTTTAGAGATAGGCCATACCTTCAGCAGGTTTAGCACATGCCGCCTTCATTGCATAAATGAAAAGGTACCCTATATTCATACAGAAATTTCTACAAACGATACGCTGCATAGTCACATTTGTACTTAAGGGATCATATGTAGGAACTTCCAACCTAAAAGTTCCTATTTCACTGCTAGGATATTAAATGGCAGTATCTTATTACTGCTAATAAGAAGTGTTGACTTTAGAGACCACAGGGTATAATACCAAAGCCATTCTCTGCATGATCCTGTAGCAATGTTGAATGATCAGCCCACATGGGAGCAGTCCACATCACAGCTCCTCGTCATACCTATCTTACTCCTCTTTGAAACAAGTTCATTTTAGAAATAATTCAGCATCAACAGCAATTGTTGAGTGCCTCTTGCTCCGAGTGGAATGTGACCACTTTTATTTAGGGAGATGGTTTCTGAATTGAGCCATACTGATGATTCAGCAAAACGAGGTTCACCTAAATTTAGAATTTAAGAAGAAGGAAGCACCAAACCGTAGGTTTTTTTTAAAAAGAGAGAAAAAAGAGAAGAGCTATGGTTTAATGGTGTACCACACACTCTTCATACATAAAACCCCAGGTTAATCCTTTGAATCACTGTGTAGGCCTGATAAACATCTGGCTGAAGCCTTGGAGGGCCATCAATAATTTGATTCAATAGAAGACAGCTTCCTGTGTTTTTAACATCCGAAATAGAAATCGAATGTAGCACTCTTTAAACAGTGATGTATGTTCAATATATTTTTTGAAAAAAATCTTTGTGGAGTTTCTTTTGCTTTCCTATATGTTCCCCCCCCCCCTTCACTTTTTCCAAATATACAAACTTGTTAAGTTTAATACTCTCTATATAGTATACCAGGTATATAGTACACACACACACACACACACACACACATTAAGATGAAATTGTCAGCTTTTAAAAATGCAGAAGCAATGTTACTTTGATTTCTACTCCATTGAACATGATGGCTATGCTCCCAGACCCTAGGGAATTACAAGAACATGTAAGTCCCAGAGCAGACGAATCTGTATTTTAAAACACACAATGTCAGAAATGAAGGCGGGGGTCTAAAAGGTGAAAGAATCAACTTTCTGATCTTACTGGGCTCCAGTTTCCATCTGCCCCAGTATAGGCCACATGGCCAATGATCAGGGATGATGGGAATAAGTTCAGGACAGCGATATGTTCCTTACTCTTGCACTTTGATCAGCAAGATCCATCAATTATCAGGATCCAATATATGCAAAGAATTAGTGCCCCATCAGTGACACCATTTTCACTTTGTATCCAGGAATAGAGTGAAGTTTGCAAACTCCATCTCTTCCAGGTTAAATGAGTTCCCTGGAATATTTGCCTAGTAACTGGCATTGGTTCTGCATTACAGAAATCAGATCATAGGAAGCCTGATATTGGTTCATCCAGTTTAGTATTGTCAACACTTATGTAACTGCTGTGAGTCTGTATGGAATCTGGCAGTATACAAATTGAATAAACAAACACTGAATGGAAGCATCTTTTCAGGAATTTAAATAGGGCATTTGTCTGAGACACACCTGGAGATGCTGGAGATAGAGTTTGGGATCTCTTGCATGGTAAGTTTATATTTTGTTATTGGGCTATAGCTAGCTATATCTTGTTTATTAGTGTGAGGAGGGTGGCAAAACAAGACATATCCATTATAGTAGGAGGTAATGGAGGATGGGTGAGAAAGAGCTGGTGTTGTGTCATAAAGAAGGTAGAATGCTGCCTGGCACACCACCAAGTACAATGCAATAAATTATCAAAGTGTGTTAGCAATACTGATGATATACCATGGTTTAAGATTACCACATTGCACACAGGGCACTAGAGGATAGAACAGCAAGAAGCAAGGCAGAAATTCTCTCTCTGCTTCTTGGGGAGAAGAAGTAGACAAATTAAGGGCCTTGAATTGGCTCTGCTGAACTTGTGAGAGGTACTTCACATGAGCAAAACACCTCATCAAGCCATCTGCATGGGCCTAATAAAGTTGTGTGTGTGTGTTAAAAATATTCTATATGGTAAAGAATTGCTTGGGAACATCAGTTTAGTTACAGTACTTCTTCCATGCCGTTACCACAAATACAGGTATTTAGTCTTACAACAATCTAAAGGATATTATCATTCTTGGTATTCCACATAGGACAGGGCTTCAGGCCACACAAAAAATGCAGAGATGTGGTATGACATTAAGCAACAACATTTCCTAGGTTCCAGGCTAATATACAAACTTCTAGACCACCCTGGCTAGAATGTTTACAATGCTAATGTATGATTTCATGAAATAGATAGCTTTGAACATATACAGTGATTGTTGGAAATTCATCTTTCCATAGTGTGATTTATGTCTATTTACAATGGTTGCATCTGTACTTTTGCACTCAGCCTTCAGCGTTGCTGGTAGAAGTCACTTAAAGTAAGGCTTGGCCTGGAAGAAGCAGACTCAGTTAAAAAACACATTCTACACAAAGATCTTCCCTCCATCACCAGACCACAGCCTTTCATCACCATTTGCCCCATGGGATGGAAACCAGGGGGTAGGAAGGGAGGGAAGGAGGGAGGCAAAACCAGTACCAGGAACTTTCTCCTGGAAATGGAAAGCAAGCATACTGTACAATAAAGTCTCAACTTTATGTTTATTTACAGGAATACCCTTGGGCTCCATTTAAGCTTCACAGGCATTCTGTGTCTACCCAGAGTCATTCTGGAGTTGGATGGCCTCTAAATTTAGCAAACAACAAATTCTTAGAAAATAAAAAGAAGGATAATTGTAACAGCCCAGTGCTTTGCTATAAAGTGTTCCAACTCCCCCCCCCCCCAAAAAAAAGAGGAGACACAGAGTTGTTAGGGAACAATCTCACCAGCTTGCCTTATGATAAATGGATATATTGTGACTGGCCGTATCTTGGCAACCATTTTGTGAATGAATACCTCTCTGTGGATTTTGTGAAAATGTCCATGATATGCTCCCATATCACTGGGCTAAAAAGACCGCCTTTGCCTGCAGTCCTTTTTAGCCTGGCTTTGCACATGCTCTGGTCAATGTATCAAGCACTGATGTAGTAATTTACTTCTCTGCTAAGCCATGTTATCTGATTTATTACAAGTAGATTTTAAAAACAGTGTATCATTCATTTGCCCAGTTAGTCACTTGATAGTCACTGTTGGAAAAATAGAGAAAAGGAAACAAGAAGAAACCTTTGTGGCATCACAGAAGTCAGCCCATCAGTGCTCCCTATGGCCAGTTTCTGATATAAACAGGAAGAGCCAGTTTCCCTGAGGTCATAACTGAAGTTTAGTTTGTAGACTTGTCCAAAAAGTAAGGGCTTGTTAATGCTCTCCTAAGTTCATGCTGAAATATTGCACATCTATCCAGAGCCCTTCAGTAGTAGGATCATTTTTACAAAACTGTTCCAAAACTGTTAGAGGTAACCGGCTAGGAGATGTATTTGAGGAAATGCCAAAGTGAAGATGGCACTGAATAGATAGGTAAGGGTGGAGAGAGTAAATATTCGTTGTTCCCATAAACTCTTTTTAGAAGGAAACCAAATATTGACATCAAGAAAGACCAACCCAGCCTTCCTCAATGTAGGGCCTTCCAGACTTTTCCTATAATTGTTCCTATATTCTCCAGCCAGTAAATTCATGCTGGGAGGAATGATAGAAGCCCAATTCTATCTCCTCTGAAGTACACCAAGTTGTGAAAGGTTGGGCCAACAGAACAGTTCTGCAATTGCTATATAGACTGTGAAGCTATTGGAGGAAACCAAAAGAGAAAAATTATCCCCTTTCTTTGAAAAGGTGGAAAAATTATTGCTTTTATATAGCATGACAAAGCTTCAGTGGAGAATTAAACCATGCATCAAAAGTGCTTGTTGTTTGGTAGGTCAGATGACTGCCATGCTTCCCAAGACCAGATAAAATGTAAGAGTGCTCCCTCTGTTTATGAAAGGACCTTTGGCTGTTTCCACACATCCTCTTTCTCTTGCAGTTTCTCGGATTAAGTTAAGAGGGAAGAACCAAAGACCAACAATCTTTATATTAAGACATGTGTAGAAAATGAAAACAGAGGTTGATACTTAAGGAGGTGAACAAGTTGGTGGCTCAAGTGGATGGGAATGAAGTCAGGAGAGCTAAAACTCAGAATGACACGAAACTGGTGAGGAATGCAAAATATTATCAGAAGGGCTGGGGGCAGTATGTGTGAATTAAGAATTAAGGAAGCTGTTGGTCTGTTGTATGGATAAGGTGGGCAAGTAATAATGGGAAATAGAGAGATGATAGCACTGCTTAATACCTCTGTATCTGTCTTTTCTTAGGAGACAGCCTTCCTGAACATGACTGAGGAAAAAGTGTACACAGCTCAGGACTGATAAAGTAAGAACCCAATTTGCTACCTTAAACAAATGCAGATCTCTAGGGCAACAGCCCCGGGTAGTGAAGGATCTGATAGAAATCATGTCAGAACAGCTGGCTGTAATCTTTGAAAACTTATGGAGAACTCACAAGGTGCATAAGCCTGGAGGAGAGCAAATACAGTCTAAAAATTCATAAAAGGGAAAAGGAAGAAAAAAGACCTGGGAAACTATGGACCAGTTAGATTAATACCTATACTGTAGAAAGTACTGAACAGATTGTCAAGCAGCATGTCTGAGATCATTTAGAAAAGAATGGTATAATCTCCAGGAGGCAGTTCTGTCAAGTCATTTCAAGCTTGCCTTTTTCCTTTTAATGACAAATGATGAGTTTGGTAGACCATGGGAATGCTGTGGATATAATGACTTCCTTGATTTCATTTTCTGGTCCAGATGCATTAGTAGCATCTAAAACTCCTGAATTACCATCAACACTAATATGTGTTTTGAATTATTTTAATTATATAGTATTAAAAAAGGCAATTAAAGAATATTGTTAAGGTGGATAGACATTTGTAAGAACTTTGAAATAAAGGGTTGGAACAGCCCATATTAAGAAACCAGTGACTGCATATTTTAAAAAATTAAGCATGGTTTTTAAAATGAGACTAATTCAACAGAATATTTTTTTTCACATTTATCAGATACCTCAGAAAACATTTTTAAAAGTTTGCTGCCAAGTTCATTATGCTGGAAACATAAAGAGGGATTCAAGATGACTGCTCATTAGGAGACACATAATGTCTCTTCCAGTAGAGTGAAGAAGATTACCTTGATGGCAACAGCACTTGCATATCTCTGTCAGAGTAATCTTCCTTACTCTCCACTTCCTGACTGCAAAAAACTTTCTTAGCTTTCATTGCTATTGCTCTGTTTTGGGTTAATATCCATAATTTGCTAATTTGATTCTGGAAAGAGCAATATGATTAAAAATATGGACGTAATTTGGAATTATATACAAAAAATATTGATACAAAAAGTATCAATATGGATTCAGATACTGAAATTCTGATATGGATTTACTGAGCAGGGGGCAGTAAAAGGTTACTCTTCTACTACCCCAGATTTACAGTTTTGGATTGATTGATGTTTATGATGTGGCTCTTTACTGACATAATGGAAAAACTTATCAATATTATTCAGTGTGATCAAGGTTTAACATTTGTTTAAAATTTAGATTTCTTTTAAATACACCTATGTTGTCTGTTTTTCTATTTCTTTGTTTTTTATTTTTTTGTCCATTTCTTTCTGCATATTAAAGCAATTAAAAAAAAATAAAAACGTGATAATATTTTAACATGGGAGATCTTAACCTTTTTGTGACATTTTGACCCCTTTGAAAGCTCCCTTCAGCAGCAACCTAAGACCCCTTTTCAGAAAAATGTATTTGAATGCATAAAATAAAATAGTGAAAATAAAGTTGTAATTTTTTTCCCATCCAAAGTCAGGGATCTCCAGAAATCTATTCATGGATCCCAGGTTAAGAACCTCTACTTTACAACAGAGGTGTAAGCCATTTCTTTAGCAGGATATTTAAAAGATGGGATGTAATGTTCCACAACAGACTTCTATGTTTCATACTGTACTATAGTGGAAAAACATTTATAAATTCAGTTGAGAAGTCCATGAGCTTCAATGTGATCTTTTAATTTTAAAATAGATAATTGAGTCTATTATTTTTTCTGCCATACTAGGAGCATTACTAATACTAAATTTAACTGACTTGTGTTAGGAGCTGTACAAAATACACCCACAGAAGGCAAGTAGAGCCTTCCTGAAGATCTTCAAGTAAATGAACAAGAAAGGGATTGTAGTCACAGCAGAGGTCAGGGACCAAGGAAAATGTCAGTTCATATCCTGAAAGCTCCCTTCAGCAGCAACATCTGACACATACAAAGCCTCAAGACCTAAGCTTGGTTTTTAAAAATGAAAAAGAATTAACATAGCATAATTATCCTCCGTGTACTGCACAGATTCCAGTGTTGGAATACTTCATGCATTTGCCTAAATAGGATGGATCTCCTTTTTCCTAGCCAGCTTCCCCTAATGGTTGTCCTCCAAGTGTGCCTTCCAGATTCTCGTATTGGTTGAGAAACACTTGGGATGTGCCCACATGCAAAAAAGAAGTATTAGCTGGCTTAGAGAAATCTTAAGGTTTGCAGAAGTACAATGTAAAGGAAAGAAGGATCTAGAGAATGGTCACTGGCTGTTGAGGGTTCAAAAAGCAGCAGCAGCAGCAGCAGCAGCAGCAGCAGCAGAAATTAGGGCAGAGGAAAACAGAATGGACTTTGAATTAAAAACAGCCGTAGTTCACACTGTGAAATGTTGCTGCAGAACCTACAAATCCATATTCACTGATCCTGGTAGCTTGTGATGTATTATTCCTTTAACAAAGCTCAGTGTACAATGAGTCAGCAGATTCATTAAGTATGTATCTACGTATTGCTGTGGCTAGTTTTGTTTTTCTGTCTTCCTTTGCTGTTCTCTCTTCCTTCTTTCTCCCTTTAATGCAGGCGCTCTTGCAAAACTTGGATTGTGCTATGGCCTGCTGTGGATAGGCATGACATAGCCAGTGGGACCTTGTTCAAAACACAAGGAATCTGTGTGTGTGTGTGTGTGTGTGTCGGGGCACAGGAAACAAAGTCTTTATGACTTGCTGGTAGGCTTCCTGAAAAAAATCCAGGTGGACACTGTTAAAACAAGTAGATGAACTTTTGATTGTTTCAACAGAATGATTACATTAGCATTATTTTGTAAGCAGGCATGCTCTGCATTGTTGAGAAAGTATGATCAAAAATGATTTCCTGGTCATTTCTTCAGCCTGAAAATCCTCTGCAACAGGTTTTCATTACCTGGTATCTTCAGACTATTCCTATTCCTCAGCAGCATGGCTTATACATTTAAAAGGTATCAAGTTGGGAAAAGTTGCCCTTGGAGTTATGTTGTATTAAGGAAGCTGCGTCCAGCAACTTGATGCTTCATTTTTTCCCCCTACTTGAGGTTTCCAACCTAAATAATTAATCCTGAAAGTCATGTGTTTAAGAAACCACATTTCACAGAGTTATATTACTTTTACCTCATATTGTCAACTGAAGTCTTTATTTAGGTGGGGCTGGTATAAGAATATGTGTGTGTGTGTGTGTGTGTGTGAGTGTTGGCCTAATGGATTGTCTTCTTAACGGAAGTATTCCATCTTCACACAAACTTTTCAGCCCATCAGCAGCCAAGGCTTAATGTCCAGGAAAACGATAGGTTTTGTTTAAATGAATTTGTCCTCTACCTAAGTTATAGTCATATTTTCCACTCACAGTGATTAACTGCAGAGCTGTATATGATGGCATGTGCTTTAAATAAAACTGAGAGACAAACTGATGTAATAATCTCTACGGCTGATTCTTTTCCCCCTTTTCAAATCTTCTTTTTATTACACACATAACACAACTAATTCAAGCTATGTGTTTTTACATTTTCTGGTTGAAATTCTTTCATAGTTACCATAAAAAGGCTTGTGCATCTTTGCATATAGTTTAGGTGCCCACTTGTTTGGAAGTCAGTTTAGATTATCAGAAAGCTTCTTCCTGAGTAAATGCATATAGGATTGCATTACAAGTGATGTTATAATTTGGTGGAATCAAGAGCAAAATATATATAAAAAGGGCTAGCCTTTTCTTGCAGGCGCGGCAACTTCCTTGAGACAAAAAATGGTCTCAAGGAAAAAGAGCCAGTTTGGTTAAGGCGCCAGGCTAGGAAGCAGGAGACTGTGAGTTCCAGTCCCGCCTTAGGCATGAAAGCCGGCTGGGTGACTTTGGGCCAGTCATTCTCTCTCAAGCCAACTCACTTCACAGGGTTGTTGTGGGGAAAATAGGAGGAGTAAGGAGTATTAGGCATGTTCGCCATGTTCGGGTTATTTATAAATAAGAAAGGCAGGATAAAAAAATCTAAAAAAAAAAAATCACCGCACTGTTTTTCTGTCTGTAATCTGCATGTGTGTGTCATGAGATATCTGGTCCTCCTCATACTTGTTTCTTTCTTCATCAAATTGTGTAAGGTTAATAACATAAGTTTTTCCCGTAGTAATGTATGGCTGTGAGAGCTGGACCATAAAGAAGGCTGAACGCCGAAGAATTGATGCCTTTGAACTGTGGTGCTGGAGAAGACTCTTAAGAGTCCCCTGGACTGCTAGGAGGTCAAACCAGTCAATCTTAAAGGAAATCAACTCTGATTGCTCATTGGAAGGATTGATAATGAAGCTCAAGCTCAGATACTTTGGTCACCTAATGCGAAGAGAGGACTTTTTGGAAAAGACCCTGATGCTGGGAAAGATGGAAGGCAAAAGGACAAGAGGACGGCAGAGGATGAGATGGCTAGATAGCATCACTGAAGCAATGAGCATGAAATTGAGCAAACTCAGGGAGGCAGTGAAAGATAGGAAGGCCTGGCGCAATATGGTTCATGGGGTCACGAAGAGTCGGACACGACTTAACGACTGAACAACAACAACAACAATAACATAAGATGCTAGCTGAAATGATACTAATTTAATGGTATTTGGTGTGTGCACTGCTTTTGTTGTGTTGTGTACTAGTATAACCGTTGTTTTTGCCAGCAATCTAAATAACTATTTTTTTAAAACAAAGCCTATTAGTATAATGTTTGTATACTACATGTTTTATATATTATATAATTATACATTATTTATATATTAATTCTAACTTTGCAGAAAAATATGTGATATTTTGAAATATTTCAACCTCATCAAGTCCATTAGAAGATCATATAAAGTATAAAAATAGTAATAGCAACAACAAGAAGTACTATAAAACTAAACAGCAGGTATTGCCCCAATAGATTAATTATTTTCTTCAAGCCACCTGTGATGGTATGTGGGAATGACCTTGGGAGACAGGAGGAAGAGCCGCAGACTAGACAAAGGTCAGACAAGTGGCAGCTGAGTATGCAGAAGGAATGGGGGTGTGGCAAACATCTCAGAAGGGACCCTCCCTAATTTCCTGGACTGTAAAGTGAGGGGAGAGAGAAGTACTTTCAGACTTGCAGGATTCTGTTAATGTAACCGTGCAATAAAGTTAGAGCTAGTCCTTCTGGGTGTACTTCTTGTCTGGACTACCTCGCAAGGCTGACATCAATCTTGCAAGTCTGGAAGTACATCTCTCCCCCTTCGCCTTTAGAGTTCCAGACTGGCATGGGAGAGAAATAGGACCCCCAAAGCTTATGTGCCATATTGGCAAGAAAAGGTAAAAAATGATAAAAATGAAATAAATTCTTCAGAAATACCTCCTGGCCTGGTAGGAGAAACGTGGGACTAGGGAAATCAGTTCTTCCTCCTTTGGGAGATAGGTCAATCTCACAAAGTATGAATGGAATTAATATTTTTTTTAAAAAGAAAAAGAGAAAAGGTAAAAAATCCCTTTAACTTTAAACTTTAAGTAGTCAAATAATTATAAAGGAAATAAAAATATAGAGATGTTCAAATCACAGACAGCATCTTATAAGAACTTCCAGGATAAAAATATACAGGAAAAATATACTGGAAAATATAAAATTCCGGCAGACGATAGTATGATTATGACCTACTTCTAGTTTAGAGGCAACTGTGATATAAGGAGATGTCAGTATACATAAAATACAGAAGTCCTGAGCTTGTATAGTAACAGTAATCATCAGGGATTATATATTAGATTTGAACACACAGAGACATTTAAAATAAAAAGTTATGCAATATTTCTAGCTGAAATTGTTACCTATTTCTTATGAATATCATCAAGCTAAAGTCCCCTTGCTTGCTTTCAAGTACAGTACTATTTCCCAGCTTCTTAGAGATTTTTTCCCTTTTATTCCCAGTCTCACATATCATCAGAAAACTAAAGTATTTATTTCAAGAATGGTGCTTTAATTCTATCACAGAGTGGCAGATATTAAAGTCATATGTTAGCATTCAAAACATGATGCAATGCCTTTTACTTAAATGGGCCAGAGTAAATCAACAATGAAATGATTAAGTAAATAAACAGAAGCCCAAACAATACCATGCTTTGGGTAAAGTGGTTTAAAATAACAAAAGAAATCTGATGCATTGTATATTGTAGATGCTACTTAAGGTCAGGTACTTTGGGAAAAAGCTGAAGGGGATAAAGAATTATAGGCCAGCCATTAGGTTCATCCTCCTGCTCAGCTGAGGAATTCAAATTAAAGCAACTCTGACAGATGCTATCAGTGAAAGGGAGCCCACTACCTCTGAAAAAAAATGGATGCTATTATTAAAGTGCTCTCATTGTTAAGTTGTTTTTATCTGTTATTTGACCAGAATCTGTCTTCCTATGAATGATGACAGTTTATCCTTTCCTGAAGTTTGAGATGATTGGCTGTATCTTCAGATATTTGAAGAGTGTTACTTCCATCCCAATTAGTCTTCTGAAGGTTTAGCATGCCCAGTTCCATCAACTGCTCTCCATAGGACTTCATTTACAATTACTTAATCATCTTTGTTGCCTTTCTATTCAACCACTACAGTTTTTTTTTTTATTGTGGTGCAGTACTAACATAGATGGAAACAAAGAATAGAGTGGAACTCTTATTTCTTCGTTATTCTTGTGCCAATCACAATGCTGAGTCCAATTTAGTTTGTGATCAACTACACTTCTAAAATCTTTTAGTGTCAAACCAAGTGTCCCCATTGCAAACCGTTTGATTTCTTTTTATCTGATTGAAGGATGCTGCACTTGTCTCTGTTAAATTTCCTTACTTTATTTTCAGCCACTTCTTTATTTATCAAGATACTTCTGAAGAACCAGTATTTGAGGATTGGGGTAAAAAAAAGGGAGCGGGATAATTTTGTGAATTTCCACGCTTCTCACAAAGGATGACTTCAAGGATGAAAACTGAATAATCCTATTGTCCTGTCCTAAGTTCCTTCAGATTACCACAGAAAGGCATTTAGTACTATTTGCATTTATTTACAAATAAATTCATTTGTTGAAAAGCAGCAGCAGCAGCAGCAACAAAATCTTGTGGCACCTTAAAGAGGAATGAGTGTTAGCGTCATTTAAGCTTTTGTAGATCACATGATTTTTTTGTTTTGTTCTGGAAACTTTTACTTGTGGAATATTGGTAGAGGTTTGCAGCCCTAAGAACCTACGGAAATCCTAAAATCTTCCAGACATCAGTTAAACTCTTGGTCTGTCATCTGTGTCTTCCTCATGTTCACGGTTACTTCACAGTCTCCATTCTTCCTTCCCCTCCTATCAGGGCAGAAGACAAAAGGTTGATTTATCTCCCTGCCTTCACAAAGGCAGTAGTTGTAATCATTCAGGTAACCTTCAGACCTGGCCAAGCTGGTCTTTCTCTTAAGGGTCAGATGTTTGATGGGATCCCTAAGGATCATCCACACCAATGACAAATCAATTAGTATGGAATTAATCATTTGTGTCTTTTTACTGCAAAGCAAAGGGGCTAATGCTTGTGTCATTTTGTATCTGAAGCCAGAAATTACTTGATTAATCTTAATTCTAGGCACCATGATGTGTGTGTGTGTGTGTGTGTGCGCACACACACACACATCAATTCAAGCACAAAATATATTGCTCTTAATAGTACTGTTTGGAAGGTGAGTGTTCAGGAGTACTGATTGTCTTAAATACTCACTTCCAGTTCTGTATGGAGAAGTTTGGCTTTCAATATACTTTTTTTCTTTTTTAAAAAAAATTGTAAATGCTGCCACCACAACCAGAACAACTTTTGAAAGCAAAGTTGAAAAGGCAGCAGGGCTAACTTCTTCTGCCATTGGCATGAGGCAGCTATTTCAAGGACTTTCAGATGAGACTTTTAAAGTACGTCCTTGCTTTGCAAGCTTATCCAAAGAATACAAGAAATTGCAGTCATGAGAAAAGAGCCCTGGGAAGCAGAAGAATGTTAGAAGAGCCACAGAATGGACCAAAAGCTACTCTAATCTGGCATTCTGTCAACTGTCTGCTCCTGGGGAGCCTGTGAGCAGGACATGAACTCAATTGAACCGGGTCAGTTGTGTCCTCCAGCAACTACTATGGAGAGGCCTGCTGCCTCCAATTCTGGGGACGCAGGCATCCATGGAGGGAGAGCAAGTGACAAAACATCCACTGTGAGACAAACTCTGCACCCTACATACTTGTGTGAAATGTCATGATGCAGGCACAAAAGGGCAGAGCTTGCATTGTAATGTCATAACACACATTTCATCATTTTGGCATCTCCTTGGTTAGGAGCAGACATCTCTGCCCAGAGGTGCTAAATAGCCATCTTGACTAGTCATAATTTCAAGTCTTATTCTGTTCTCCCCCCTATCCCACCATGTATGGTCTAATCCCGCTTTTAAGTTTTCCAAGCCGAGCACTTTCAGTATGTGTTGTAGTAGCAAATCCCATTGTGACAATTTGCACTGTGTATCAAATGCCTAGTGTAAAAGTGCACCTTTTCTGTTTGTCCTGAACACACATACTGCCTTTGTTGGCTGATCTTGATTCTAGCAGCATAAATACTTTTCTAGCTTTCTGTTACTCTCTACCTTATTTCCAAGCTAAAAACCCTAAGTGTTCTAACCTCTGTCCATTGAAATGTGGTGACTACAATTGCATTCCAAGGGTGATTTCTGCCATAGGTTTGTGTATGGTCACTATGATATTTGTAGTTTTATTTTGATTATTTTCCTAATGCTCTCCTGCCTGGAATTGCTCTTTTTTTTTTTGCATAGAATCACCAGTGATGGGGCAGACTCTGACCAAATCCCTGAAGCACTGCTGCCAGGGATTCAGCCCTGTAGAAGGGTCTGGGCTAAATCACAAGTAGTTCTGATGGAGGTATGAAGCTGGGACCTATGACCGAGGCTGTGACCATTAGACTTGTAAAAGTCTGGAGTCAGCACAGGCCAGATTGATGGAGGGCTGTGTAATGAGTTTCTGAGTAGAGATGATGTTTTATTACCGTCTAAGATAATTGACCTTAATATGCAGCAAAGCAAGTTATATGAGAGAATCTGGGTAATGCATTTGCTGCAGACAATTCTACACAAGTTCCACAAACCATAAGCTTTATATTCTTTGCTAGCTTCATAAATATTCTGCACCAAGAAGAAAGCCACTCCATGGACTTCTTTTCTATTCCCTGTTTTTCGTACTGTATTATCTTCCCTGATGGAAACTTTGGAAGAACTCAGAAATTAATATACTTTTGTTGTTGTTTTGGTTGCTGTTAATGAAGATATCACACAGTTATGGTTGCTTTTTATGTACCTTGGAAGATACTATATTTAGCTGTCCAAGCTGGATTCCAGAGGATGTCATACACTAGAACGACTGTACATTTTCAGAATCCATTTCCCTCCAAACACTACACTTCTACAACCATCTCTTGTAGTTTTGTTTCTAATCTACTGAGGGTCTTTGTCCACTGTTGAGTTAGTGCTGTCTAACCATCCTTGAACTGGCAGAAACCTACATGGCAGAAATTTGCTGAACTCTGTCCTATCTCTCTTTTCCCAGTAGCATGGCCAGTCCCTTGACTTGCTTCCAAGCTGATGAGTGACAAAGCTTAACTGATTTTATACACATTTAAGATACCCTTGGATGGAGTTGGAATAAGAAGGGAAACACTGCTTTAATACCAGTGCAACTAAAGACCACTTAAGCCTGTCTCACTCATGGGCTGGGGATGAGATGAAGGCAACACAATGGGAATACACTTGAAAACAGATACTGCTGTGGCATGCTTGTACTGTGCACAGAGTGAAAGACCCTGTGCTTCTGTAGAATCCCATCAGAGTCAAGGAGAATTAAAAATATATGGGCCATATTGGGGCAACTAGAGAAAACCTGAAACTTTGCAGTGTTGCAGATAAAGTGGGGAAAGATGATGAGAAGAAAAGATGTATGTGCTTATTCTACGTTGTAGCCTGAGATGCACTTGGGTCTTTCTAAGACTCCGAACTCATGATTTCTTGAGAGGGTAATGTGCATTCATTCATTTAACTACAAAACATAGTTAAACCAGCTCTGCTGTATTTAGGACCATTGCTCATTCTGCTAAATGAAACCCTAGATATGAGCCCCGAAAGTTTGGTTCTCATGGTGCCATTGGCCAGCGTTTGGTATGCAGAAATGATTCCACTGGTTTAGGATGTATAACATATTTTCTGTATCTATAGCATCCACAGCACAGTCTTTCTCCACATGTTGTTCTGCTATTTTTAAACAGGACAATTGCTGTTTTTCCTAAATTCCTTAGGAAGATCTCTTCTATATATTTCTTCTTCGTGTATGTTTGTGCTTTCCACTCAGAGGGCTGCAAGTGCGGTGAATTAGTAACAACGTAGAGGCATATGGTGCCCTGTCCCTCTCCTTAAGTCCTGAAGAGGACAGGTACAACCCTGCAGAGAAACAAGGCCTTGCTAATTTCCATAATGGGCTTCCTCTCAGAGGAGAGTGCAAGAGCGGCATGTCTCTTTCTGCCAACCCAAACAGAGCTGGTAAGTTTAATTTTAGAGCTGCCAACCTTGACAGTGTTCCCAAACTATTGTACTTGAGTGCAGCAGCCGTTTTTGTACAATATGAGGAGTTCTAGGACAGACTTGCAAAGAAACCAAAATAACTGAACAAGACACAAACATATACCCCGACCACACATCATATTGAAGCTAAATTCATCCGTTTTAACTTTTGCTATAAATAACAGCGTCATTGTAAGACTTTTTTTTTTTTTAAGGACAGTAGGATAGCAGCGTGTTACAAAACAAGCACTAATCTGAAACGTGATTGTTACTTCTAAGGACATTTCCTGGCCTTGTAAAACAGTGGGCAACTATAGCCGGGTGTTTTCTTTGGAATTTCTTTGGAATTGGGCACTCTGCCCAGAAACAACAGCAGGGAGCTGAGATGGTAAAATTATCCTCGGAGACCAAAGGGGCTGGGGGTGAGACTTCTGCGAAATACGTTTTGTGATTGGTTAAACCACCATGGTAGCTATTTTGTGACTGTGCCCATAATACATTCTCGTGGTATTCAAACTGTTGGACTAGGATGCCTAGAGGAAAGGCAAGAACTTAAGACAGCATTCACAACACTCTCTTCTCCAATTTCTCCCCACAACAACCCTGTGAGGTAGGTTGGGCTGAGAGAGAGAGAGTGTCTGGCCCAAAGTCACTGAGGGAACTTTCATGGCTGAGGGTAGATTTGCCCAGTCCTAATCCAACACCATGCTGGCTTTTGTGCCACTCTGATATCCTCTGAAGAGTGGCAAGCTACAGAAGTGTAAAATCTTATATGCCGTTCATGCTTGCTCCACTTGGCTGCCTGCGTTTGGCAAAGAACCTCACAGGCGACGCCTCCTATTAGGGCGCTTGCCAGCAGCAGGAATAAGCCAGCCTTTTAACTTCCTTGGCTATGAAATGTAACATCCTTCTAGGGCAGGAATCCCCATTGTTTTTTGTGGGGAGGACACATCTGGAGTTTTGAGAGCAAGTTATGGACACTCTCACAAAATGGCTGCTAGGTGGCATGGCCAAGCACAGAATGCCCACTTTTCAGTAATCTTACCATCCTCTCTAGTCTCCTAGAATGATTTTACCACCTTAGTTTAACTTTGCTGCTTTAGTGTTTTTCTCTGGAGAGGTGGGCATACTTTCAAAGTGGGGGGGGGGAGGGAACAGGGCTGAAGCTGCCCACCATTTGGCAAGCTCAGGAAACAGTGGTTCCTTTGTGGTATGTGACACTTTCCTTTTCTTTTATCCCAAGAAGAATGGTGCCTCTGAGTCTCAATATGATGGGGCCCAGCAATCTTCTGAGGAGATAAAACTGGATGCTGCATCAACACTTGGCTTCACAACATTCATCACCAATGAAAGGAAATGCTGCATGATATCAGTCAGTCTTCTTCTTGTGCCTGTGGCTGTTCAAGGCCAAATCCAGCTTCCTGAGGAGCATCTATTGGCCCAGTGGTGGAACAAATGGCAAAAACAGTGGCAGTTTTGTTTTGGAGGCAATACAATTTGGGAGGTCCCAATCCTCCTCCAAAACACATGTGGTAGGGACCACAGCAGAGTAGCAGAACAGATATTTGGCGTATACAGGGTCTGGGATTAAATCCTCAGTGCCGTTAGATCCTTTAGAAGGATCTAAAATATGTCTTGGAAAGGATTTCTATTTAAGACCTGAAGAGCATCTGCCATAAAAAAAGAATTTCTAGGTGAAAAGTATAATTTGATATGGCATAAGCTGATTCTTTCGGCTCTCTATGCTCATGTTCAAGTGATGGGCTTCTAGGAGAAGTAGAAAGGGGCTTTAACTATTGAGGGATCCCAGCCCTCAAGGCAATTAAGATTCCCCTTCCTTGCCTTGGGTTTGAGCACAGTAGGATGGGCATCAGCACTACACCCCTTCTCCCTTGGCAGGACCCAATACTGGTATCAGTCCAGGGCCCTTCTTTAAAAAAAAGGTCTGCCTGCCATTCTGAATTATATAGGCAGCTGGATGTACATGCCATTCAGTACTGATGTCTGAAACAATTCCAGTTGTATAATCCTTTGAGGACATAGCAGGAAATCAAAATGATGTTCCTTGTAGCACTAATGCCAAGTAAGTCTGTGGGGATCCACCACCATAGGAGAGAACTTGCTAGAGGTCACATTGTCCAGGACATTCTTCACATTTGAAGCCAATCACACCTTTCCTTGTCTCTTACTTTTACATGTGCTTAGCCATAAATCTACTTTTGGTCCCATTCCTTTTGAATGTTCTAAGTTATCCACATAAAAGTTGATGTCTAAATAAATTTTTGTTTTTTCAAATAGGCTTTTAAAATTAGTGTTTGGAAGTTTATTATTTACTTATATAATTTCTACTCTCCATTTTCTTTAGTAAAAACAATTCCAAAGAGATGATGCCATTCATTTTAAAAAAGAAAACAACCCTCAATCCATGGTAAGTTCAATTCATTTAAAAAAAAAAATCTCATTGAAATATATGTTGAAAACCACGAGCCCCTTTATGGAGTAGCAGGAACCCCCCTGCTACAAATCATGCTTAAATGCTGGACACAGGGAGCTATATGCAATTCTGAATATGTCAGTTCTGCTTCAACATCTGAATGGAGGCCAAATTCTATAATCAATGTTCAACAGACAAGACATTTAACTCCAGGAATATATTAAAGAAAGTAATGACAAGAAGCTTGTATTATACTCTATACACTGGGACAGCTGCATGTCAAAATCTTTGTGTATTTCAAAAAGAGAACAATTTTTTAATGGTTATTGTGTTTCCTTCTGATCCAATATATAAGCCATTTGCAATATGGCAATACATAGTGTTTAGGAGTGAGACAAAATAACAGTTTACTTGCCCATGTGAAACATCACACTTCACAGTGCCATTAAGCCACATATCTCCTTCACACCTTTGAACTGCTCTCATATAAGACAGAAGGGAGCAGCAATTTGCTAAAAGAAGCTCTCGCAGGTTGTAGCCAAACCCCTAAGGCAGGCAAAGATCATTTCACATGTTTGATCTTCAAATGCAAAGAAAGTTGTTCAAACAGCCTCCTGCTCCTACAATGCACAGACATCTGGAAGTCTCACTTTACATTCATGGATTGTTTGATTAAAGGTGAGAATTCCTAAAAATGATACACTCTTATAAGCATGGTTTGATCCACTGAGATTTCTTTTCCCTAAAAAAGTTTTTTTAAAAAACAGACGTATCAAAGTGCTGGTTATTTTAGTTCCCACTTATTGATGCTTTCTTGTTTTTATATTGTATTGGATTTGTTTTTAATTATATATCACCTAGAATTGTTCCTAGTTAGATGACCAATAAATGTGACTTATGAATGAAAAAACAAACAAATATTTCCCAAGAATGCTTTTGGGGGGGGGGGGGAGGAATAAAATGCAAATATTTAGGTAATTTTGTTATATGGATCTATTTAATTATAGTAAGTCATGTCATGACAATTAGTTAGTGATATGTAGCAATTAGTGTGGAATTCCATTCCTTAAAATGCAGTCCTGTGTGCATCCATGTAAGACCAAAAAAAAAAAGTCCAAAAGTGATTGGAGACTTACTGCTCAAAAAACGTCAGCTCAGTACACATTGAAATATGTGAAGGCTTGGTAAATTGTAATATACAAAATCTTAATGGAGAAGGGAAATAGAAGGAAGTGCTAGACCTAGTTTACTGTCCTTAGCCATAGTGGTTAAAAATGGACATTCCATGTTTGGAGATGTAGATTATTGACTAACAGTTTCTAAAGTCAGTGCTGAAAGAAGGTTAGTGCCATGGCTCCCTATTTATGGAGAGAATGCCTTCCATTTTAGCAGCAGCTTATTCCAAGCTTAGCTTAAACCTTCAGGACCCTAAGAAGGGAGTAATAGCAGAAGCATAGGGAATCTCCTAGAAGCCACAATGACATCACACCCAAATGACATGAATTATTGCATATTGCAATAATGCATCGTATATAATTAATGTCAGCTGTGTGACATTCCCTTTCCCCCAGCAAATGCCCCTGAGTAGGGGCTGAAAGGTGCCTACTAATGTTGAGCACTCAGTGCATCAGAACTAGCCATAACAGCACACCATGTGTGTGTGTGCGTGCGCGCATGCGTGGGTGTGGGTGTACGTGCACCTACAGTCTTTTAGCACATTACCTTGGCCTCCAGATTGTTTGGCCTCTGGATAGGGTGTGGGCTGATTAGATTAATATAGTGGAAATCTCGTGTGCTGGCTTATTACTGAGGCAGAAAGCAACTTATCTTTAGCCTTCAAAGGAGGAGGGGGAGGAGGAGGAGGAAGAAGAAGAGGAGGGGAAAAGAAAATACTGGGAGGAGGGAGAATGCAGGAGAAGCTCATTCACACTAACACACCAGAGAAGGTTGCACTTGTTTTTCTAAATTAGAGGTGACTTGAAAGGAGAATGGGAGGTTTCAGTCAAGAAGACAGAAAAAAGGAAGAAGTCCAATCATCAGAAGAAAAAGTGTGATGATCTCTTTGGAGAAGAAGGGCTGTTCTTTTTCCCCTCCTCACTGGCTCAGCCTGCCTTATCGTTCTCAGCACATCTTCTATCAGTTCTGCTGCCTGTTATTCATACAAATAAGGAAGGAAGATAGCAATTGGTGCTAAAGGCAAGGTTGACAAGACCAAGCAGCAAAGGGATTAGGTCATGCTGCAGTACAGCTCAAAAATCCCAGGATGAAGCTGATGTTACAGAAAAACCAGACAAGGTTAATTAGAGTACAGCTGAATAACTGAAACCCTGGGTTTTTTTTTGTTTGTTTTTGTTTTTGTGTGTGCTTTTGCTGAGGTAATGAATCTTCTTCACAGTCTTGTAACCTGAGAGCCCTTGAATGTCAGCTCTGGAAATGGCAGGAGAGGTCCTACCATCACCACCACCACTCCAACCAGGCTGGAAGAAAGTTGTTCTCCCAATTCTCCTCTCTTCAGGTTTCAGCTGGAATACTTACCAAGTATTCAAATGTTTGCTGAAGCCAAGTTTACTGGCATTTATTTTAACATTTGATTTAACTTTTGATCACTGAGATGTTGAACTCCAGTCACTGAAACTTGGCAGGATTTTGAAAGATGCCAACAGCAGTATTACAAATATACCTGCTTTTGAGAACTGGCAGGCCTTTGTATATATCAGTTGACTGCATGTAGTAACTCATTCTTAAAAGTAATATGCAGTGGGAGATAATGGTTGATTGTACAGAATAGTAGATGTGCAATGAACATTCGGATTTACTGGAATTTAACAAGGAAGAGCAGAAAGAGCTTGTATGAGAAGGTTACAAAAATCAAACTAATCAAGAAATGCTAAAAAGTCTAAGGCTGTAGTCCTATGTCCTGTTATTTATACCAGAGTCATGCAGGTTTGTACTTTAAGCATTCATACTTCTTATTCAAATGTCATAATTAAAAATGTGAACCTTGAGATTCTGGGAATTCAGATAATTTTCAGCTAATTATTTCAGCTCTTCCTGTATGTGTCTGTCAACTCTTAAAATATGTCATCCTTAATGATACCTGGTTAGTGGGCAAAAGCAGAATCATACAAAATAAAACAAATAGAATCTAATTGGTCAAAGTTATATATATAATAAAGCAATGGTGTTTATTCTCATGATTGCCACTAAAAGTAACCAGACAAGAACAGACTGGCAGATACACCTCAATTAAAATGCCTACAAAAATAAAGGAGCTATTATATTTACCATATCCATGGAGCTATATTATGACAGTGTGGAGAGCATTTTCTTCACTAAAAAGAAATCTCTATAAAGGTGTCTCCATCCTCTGTGATTAATAATGCCCCTTCCCTAATGGGTAAAAAGAAGAGCTTCCCCAAATATCTCGAGGCATTGATGGATTGCTTTGGGAGAAACCTTCCTTCAATTTTTGGGTCCAGAATCATTTAGGGTTTTAAAAGATAAGTAACAATACCATGAATTGAGCTCATGATTCTTTTAGAAATGATACTTCCCCATCATTTCCATTTCAACACATCCTATTGATATAATTAGGAATTTATCAGAATATAGATCAAGCCAAGCTATCACCATCTGGGAATGGCATGCTATTCAGTATTGCAAGCTATCTCAACAATTGCTGTTCCTTTTAGATTCGGTATCATGAACATCATTTCCTTTGCTTCAGGCATGTACAATGTTTCTTGGGCTGAGATCCTCATTTGGCATTTGGAAGTATGCTAGGGTTGGCACCCCCCAAAATTAGTAGGTGGAGCCAAGACAAAGCTAACTGTGATTGATTTCATTTCTATTTAATTTACAGTAAAATTCAGTGTAGATTATATAATTACTTTTTGGTCATGTTCTTAATTCCTTTCACACTGAACTTTGCAATTTGGTAACCCCACTTTTAGAAGTCTCTGGGACTGTCTTCAAATGTTTGGGGATCATATGCAGCCCTGGAACCTCAGGCTGAGCACCTCTGCTCTATTTAGAGGCATCTTCTGCTGGAAGGATTGTCTAGTACAAGAATGGTTTAAAGGCAAGCCTAAAAGGGAGAACAAGTTCTCAGGTTGCTTCTTAAGCAATCTGTGTGCCTGTTTGAGCTACTGCACTTTCTCTTTTGGGTGAAGTGTTTCTTCTTTTGTGGCAATGCATAAGCAGAAACTGTACCTCCTGTTCATGGCATTTTACTTGCAAAAATTACATTAGTGAAAGTTTAAGAAAGCACATGCTTTGATACAATAAAGATATAATAGCTTCATACACTCTCACAGGAAACATGTGACAGCTATATGTTGGTTAGAAGAAAATCTGTTGGAAGCAGTTATTTTTATCCTCTGAACAAAAACCTTATGATTGGTCCAAGACCATCCAGTGATCTCCCTGACCAAAATTTGGATCCAGATGCCTCTGTCCTAGACTGTCCCCAAACCATAATGCCTCTCAGAACATATAGATGTCAAAGGAACTTCCTCTTACTGATCCTTAGACCTGTCCAGGTATATGCAGACACTATAAAAGGAAAAAGAAGAGAACATTAGGCAGGTGAACAGTTCCTTGTTTTTGATCATCAACTGGTCCATAATTTGTCTTTTGGACATTCCTTGGGGGAAAAAATGGCAAAAATGTATATTATTAGGGTCACCAGTATAGTGATGTGGACACCAATGTGCCAATGGGAATATCTCTGCCCCACATAGCTTCTTGATGTCTTTCAATTTTCTTTTACTCGAAGAAAAGAGAGAAGTTAGCATGCTGCAACAAGCAAAACATTAACATCTGGCATCATCTTTATTTCTAAGAATCCATCTGGTCTTCATATGGACTTTATAGGAATTCTTAGAAAATAAAAAAGATGGGATAGGGTGGGGTTAGGGTTAGTCCATTTGATTGTTTGGAAGTAGAAGTATTTTAGGGGGCTAGGGGAGAAGCAGGAACTTCTTTATCAGTTTGTCTTCTGCTAAATCCATATTTTATGACTGGCCATGTCCACAGTGGAGGACCTTTGTGAGAAAGCCTACTACATGTTCTCAAAATTCCAGATGAGTCCATCTATTCCCTAAAATTGGACATCCTTGGTATATGCTTTCCTCTGTTTTAGTCCTGAAAATTCCAAATGAACTTGTCCCCAAAGACTGAGATATATTCTGAAGTATACTTTCCCCTACCTTATTTATTCATATTCTATTTGCCTCTTGGCTCCAAACAAAAATATTTGGATTTAGACTCAAGATTAGTACTGTAATATTCAACCCAAATGCCATTAGAGTTCAGGAATTGCAGCAGATCACAAATCATAAATCTGTCAAATGGAGCCTAAACTAAAAATTTTGACAGCATCCTAATGCTAAGTAGCAGGCTATTAATGGAACACAAAGATGAGCTAGGTGTGCCCTGGATATGAACCAACAAAACTCTTGTTTTTCCCTGGTTTTCTCAGGCAGGTTCTGCAAAAACCTGGCTCATATTCTTCTGTGACACAACAATGTCTTCAAAAGCATTATATGCACATTTTATATGCAGAGTAAAGCTTTTTTTTTCTTATCCACACTCAATCGTTACCGATTCTGCGGCGACTGCCTGGACGAGTCCCTGCAGTTTTCAAGGCAAGATGTTTCAGAAGTGGTTTGCCATTGCCTCCTTCCTAGAGCAGAGCCCAGCTGGCGAGCGCAGGAGGCGGGGTTTCCGTTGCTTTGCGCCTTTTTCAGGCATGCGTGGCTTCCACGTTACCGGCAACTTGGTCCCATCTCCCATGCAAGCGCCACCAGCATTTTTCCCCCCACAGGGGTGAGAGTACTCATTTATCTGCTCATGTAAGTTTTTGAGCTGCTGGGTTGGCAGGAGCTGGGGAGGAAGCAGGAGCTTGCTCTGCTGCACGGAGCTGGGCTCGAACCGCTGAAGTGTCGACCATTTCTGGCTGGCAACTTTCAGCGTCATTAAGCCGCTGCGCCACTGCATCCCCCAGAGTAAAGCTTACTGAAATTGTAAATGTATTTTGAAGTTCAGAAAATAGAAAATAAAACTACCTTAATTTCACGATTTAAAAAATCCATTCTCTTGCACAATTACTAAAGAGTAAACAGAACCAAATATATTATTTTTTATACAGATCTGCATGATAAAAATGTGACTTGATTTTTCTCAATATTTTCTCAATACGTAGAGTAGATTAGTAATAGTTCCTACACAACCATTCGGTCCCTTTTCATTTCACTGCATAGAAAGGAAAATTAAATGTTCAGATGGCCAATGCATCTCTCAAATTTATTGAGGCATTACAATAAACAACTGAAGCAAACTGAAACTGTCATATCTCTATGAAATCTACAATTAAGAATGAAACTTAAAATTTTGGAAGGAAGTTGGATATATGAAGGTGTAAAAGAAAACAGTGACTCAGTACTGAAGTCCTATTCAGTGCTGAAATCATTGGCTCATCTAATTTATTTAAAACTTCCGGCTTGAAGTTGAAGCCAATATTTATATATAAAGCCAAAATATCCCTCTGTGCAAATATTGATCTATAAAACCTGCTCAATTTCCAAGTATTCAGGAAGTTGCTCTGACATATATATATATTGACAAAAGCAGGGAAACTGAGCATTTAAAACCTGAGCTATATGTATGTGTATCTCTATCTATCTATCTACACACAGACTCACACACACACACACATACTTAACAGTGTATTCAGTGAATTGCTTCTCAAAGGCCTCTAAGTCCATGGCCTCACTAGAAAACCGGCACGTGTAAACATGATTGATTGGGTTACTGCTTTCACTTTCAGTGTTATATCCACAATATGCATGAAAATATATAGAAGCTCTAGGCTCTCCAATCTCTTGAACTTCATTAGTCTTTAAAGGAGTTGATATAACAACGTATTAGGGAAGACTGTTTTAAGGAGAAGGCAACTATATCCTTTCCTTTCAGAACAAGTATGTCTGTTGCTTAGGTACACCTTAGTCTCTGTTGAGCTCCCTAATTCTTCACAATATATCAGCTTTCTCCAACCTGAGCCACTTCCAGGTATTTGATGAATTCCCAGAATTCTCTGCAATGGCCATGTCTATTGAAAAATTTGAAGTCAAAGTCCCCCACATCTGGTGGATGCCAAGCTGAGAAAAATACTGCAATTGGGTTTTACAATCCAATCACAGCAAGTGTAGTTTAGATCAAACTCAATATGATTTAGGGCATTCTGGAAGTTTTGCCTATATCATTGGGCCCCTCTGGCTTACTTACTGTTTGATAGGGAAGATGGGTAATAGAAGAAGCAGTTGAATCAGTGACTTTCAGCAGCATCTGAAAGGGTACCATTGCAATTTACCACAAGGCCTTTAATGTGGTGCTAATCTGAGATATTCTGGAAAATCAGAATGCTATCTTCTAGGCTCAGCCACCTAGGATAAAAATATGGAAAAGATTGGAGGCAGGGCAGATATCAGTGGTAAGCTTTATTGGAGCCCTTGGACATTAGCAGCTACCAAGGGGTTCTACGCATTGAATCCTGCTCTGTTTAAGATTTGCAAGAAGCTGGAGAAAGATGTCAGCTCAGGATTGAGGCATGGGGGTGTGGGTGTTTAACCTTTTTGAGCATTCCCTTTTCCTGACTAAAATTGCAGCATTCCCACCCCATGAAGCTACTATTATTTCCATTACATTAAAAAGATGAAGACATATCCTTAAACTATTATGCCAAGATAGTAGTAGCTTGGGGATGTTCAAGATGGCATGAAGTGGGGAGAAGGTGACACACTACTCCTAAAGCATTGCTACCCTGAGCTGAGTCTATGCTCCCACCTGCATTTCTTTACTGAAGCTTTAAAAAAGTTGTCAAGGTAGGTATCTTCAAGCCATGAGGTTTGCTTAAGGTCCCCTAATTTTCTTAGGGCAAGCTGAATCCCTGAGCTTGCTGCAAACTACAGCAGAATGGCAATGGTACTGATCTTTCCAGAAAGAATGTGCAGTTTAGGGTTATCAAAAGATCAAACCTAGATGCTCCCATAGCAGCAAAGTATCTGCAAGGTTTCCTGTGTAACTGACGGATTCCTCTGAACTGAGGCACTTTTACACTGTCCCTATTTCCACTCCTTAAAAAACCATGTGAGGCTGACCCAGGGTTGCCTTCACCACTGCTAGTCTTGAAAGACTGAAGATAAATGTTAGAGAAGTAGAGTTCCCACCACTGGAAGGGTGGAAACAGGGTGCAGGGGGAGATCTTGCCACTGAGGAAACAGACTGCCCTGAAGCCCTGCAAACTTGCAGCACTTCAAGAAAAAGGGTTCATTTTCTTTGCAATCATTTATCTCATATCCTAGACTCCGGCATTGTTGTGGGAATGGGCAGCTCCAGCTCTGATTCCAAATTGCCCACAAAGATGCAGCATGGAAGTGCCCTGATTGTTCTCCCTAATTTCTAAATGAGCCACTTAGAGCAAGTAATGCTATCTCCAGCTCACCCACCTGGAGTGCGCAGGTATTTTTCCCTCCTGGGATCCAGAGTTTTGGTGCTACCTGAGAAGCAGGGTTAGAACAGCCTGCTCACTCCAGGTGGTGAGTTCAGTCTTCCACACTTAGGGATCATAATACATCTAAGAACATAAACTTTAAGTAAACAAATAAAGTGAGAATTTCTAGAGAATTACACTGAGCATAGGATATAGGTTTACAACACTACGTCCAGGTATAATTTGGCTGATTAGAGCAAGGAAGTGACATAAAATACATATTACAGGAGGTGCTATAATTATATTGAAAGCCCTTGAGCCTAAAGGCAGAATTTTGATCAGTCTTGAAAGCATCCCTCTTCCAAGTAACAGTGTTTTCTTTTGGCCTCACCTACTTTTAATGGCCAGGCTTGCAGATTCTCTCTTGTGGTTTGGCCTTTTTCAGGGCTTGAAGAAGTGGTATACTGCCGTTAGCTGGCCAAATAGCATCTCGAGATCTATTATTCTTCCATTTCATTTTTTTTTTTTGTACGTGAAAGAACAGAGAGTAATCTTTTCCTGCATATAGAGAAAAACTGGGTCTTGTAATCAGCCATGGTTTCTTTCATAGTACTAGGACTACCACATCTGAGTGTCAAAAATCTGGATGACCCCTAGATGGCAGGAAAGAGTTAAGAGTTTTCAGTATCTCTTTTTTTCAGGTTGACATGCAGGTCTGAAAAAAGGCCACTTTAAGAATAGCAAAAAATGCAGTCCTTATGTGAGGTCAGAATAATTTTTGAAACACACACATGATAACAATGTCAATTCTGCTCTACAAAGCCCCAGGCTACAATAAATGAGCCTTAACAGGTTACAAGAATCTTTGTACATTTGTGGGATTTGATTTGTATAGTTTGAGTTCAGAAACCTGTCAGGGATAACATGAAATTATTATTTGTATGCTAAGAACAGTAAAAATTTACATGATAAGGTGAACTTCAAACACACAATAGGTAGCCTGTAGTTTTAACCTAGAATCTCTGTAATACCATGCAATCAGGCGTGGCCATGCATACCAAGCCCCCTGACCCCCTATTTTGATGCTAAAAAAAATGAAAAAGACCTGTGACAAAGTAAAGCACTACAGACAATCTTCACTTAATGACTGCCCTGTTTAGTGTCCGTTTGAAGTTATAACAGCACTGAAAAAGTAACTTTACAACCAATCCTAGCACTTAAGACCATTGCAGCATCCCCGCAGTCATGTGATCAAGATTTGGGCACTTCGCAACTGGCGGGCATTTACGACTGTTGCAGCATCTTGAGGACACATGATAGCTATTTGCGTGCTTCACAGCCAGCTTCCAACAAGCAGAGTCAATGGACAAGCTGGCAGTAAAATCATAAGTTGCAGTCACATGATGTCTCACTTAATGACCACAGCGGAAGTGAGGTCATAAGTCTGTCATGGTCACGTGATGTCTCAATGATAGTGTTGCTTAGTGGTGGAGCTGCCGATCCCAGTTGTGGTCATTAAGCAAGGACTACTTGTAATCTCTTCTTAATTACCAAGAAGATACTTTGATTCAGCATAGACTTCATAGGCATTCTTAGAAAATAGAAAAGGTAGATGACTGTAGCCCAGTTGGTAAATTTGTCTACCCGTCCAGCAAAAGGCAACTGTGGAGTCCTTGGTGCTCTCTGTGCTTGGCTGTTTGCTTGTAAATGTTACATTACCCAACTAGGTAACATCATTAATGCTAGTGGGTGTTGGGTTTGCTCCCTGTTATATACAGTAGTTTGCCCTGTCAGTGCTGGTGGGGGTGTGGTTTTCGCCTTGGTAGTTCCTTGATTAGGGTATTGTTTTCTGCTTGATTGTTTGTTTAGTGTTAATCCCTGCTTATCTGGGTGTTGGCTGCTGGAGAAGATATGTTCTAGCCTTTTCCGTTTCCTTCTTAGCTTTTTTATTGTCTCTTTTGAATGGTGTGTGGTAAATGTGGTTTATGTGTCTATGGTTGGCTGATTTGTCTGAATGCCAAGCTTCCAGGAATTCCCTAGCGTTTTTGGATTTAGCTTGATATAGAATGCTCACGGTTTCCCAGTTGAAACTATGGCTGCATCTGTCCATGTGTTGTCAGATGAAGGAATTTTCATCATGTGAAGACATGACTGCTAGTTGGTGTTCATGGATGCGCTCTGCTAGTCTGCCTATCTGTCCTACATAGTGGCTGTTACAGTCCTTACACTGTATGTTATAGATGACTCCTGTTTTTCCTTCTTGGGCTACTGGGTCTTGGTTTACTTAAGAAGTTTTGGAGGGCTTTAGTTGGTTTGTGTGCTACAGTGATGCCATGTGGTTGTAATAGTCTGTCGGTTGTTTCTGAGAAGTTTTTGATATATGGCTGTATTATCCTTTTCATAGCTTGCATTGGTTGTGCTTAGTGAGGTGAGTGATCAGGTACTTTTTGATAAAGTTGCATGGGTATCCATTTTGTTGCAAGAAATTGTATAGGTGGTCAGTTTCCTTTTTCTGGTGTTCTGGGTTGCTGCAGTGTGTTTGTATTCATCTGAATAACGTTCTTACACAGCTCTTCTTGTGGGTGGTTGAGCTGTTACTTTGGTAGTGGAGTACTTGGTAAATGTGGGTTGTTTTTTGATACAGTTGCATTTCTAATATGCTGTCATTTCATCTGCTGATGAGGATATCCAGGAAGGGTAGTGTGTTGTTGTTTTCTTCTTCCCTTGTGATTTTTATTCCTTTGAAGAAGTTGTTGATTGTTTCATGTGTCTTCTCTAGTTGTTCCTTTTTTATTATGATGAAGCTGTAGCACTCCCATGCATACAATCAAAAGTATGGATCCGGTACGTAGACAACATCTTCGCCTACATATATAACTACCAAGGATAAAACTATATCCCCACCAATACTGGCAGGCCAAGCTACTGTGTATAAATAGGGAGCAAACCACACACTCACTAGCACTGATGATGTTACTTAGTCAGGTAATGAAATGTCTGCAAGCAAACAACCAAGCTCAGAGAGCACCAAGGACTCCACTGTTCAACCTTGAGCTACATATATTCTCTTCTATTTTAAAAGGCAACTATAAGCTGTGGGTTGATTATAGTCTGGGCTGAAAAAGTCTGAATGACTGTAAGATGTAGCAGAGATGCAGCACTTTCTCCATCTCCTTGTGCTGTCTAGTTCCAGTTTTGTGGGCCACCTGTGATAGCCCTAATTCTGGAGGATAAGAGAAGGTGAAAGAGAGCAATCTTACCAGTTTGTGTTATGGTAAAGTAATGTTTCTTTGAGTGCTCACATGGGATACCTCAAAATATTAAATGGGCCAATTGACACCAAAAGTGGAAGATCTTTGAGTGATTTCATCTGCCGATGTTTCCCATTGCTCAGGACTTGGCTTTTGTCAGCACTACAAAGTAGTCTGGACCAGGAAACTGACTCCACAGAAAAACTAAAACTATAGGCTACAGGAATAAAATATTGCAAACCTGATTGTGCCTTTCCTCCCCTCCCTTTTATACCCCAGTGAATCGGGGAGGAGTCAGCCTGAGACTCTTCTTAATACTATCTCCCTTCCTGGGACTTAAGGAATGTTTTGGACCTTTTTTGTTTACGTAATGGATTCTGAATAGGCCAAGAAGTTTCTTGAGATGGAGCTGTGGCAAACAGTGTTTGCACTCTAGAAGATTAATTTGACAGTAACCAGAATTAACATTAACTACTATGTTTTGCAAACCAGCTTCATACTTATTTCAGATTGATTGCCTTCTATCTTGGTTTATAAACCAGCTAGGTTACCAAACTTAAACCAAACAACTAATAAATTATTAATTGTTTTGTGGAAAAAATATGTGTGTGAATGTGTCACTCATTAACACTGCTTTGTAAAATTAATCCTTTTTTATTATTCATCGGCCCCTTTAAAATTATTCATAACAATAAACAGAAATGTAAAAATACAATACAATCAAATCTAGATTCATAGCTACATTTACATTTAAAGGCATTCTGTGATCTACCTTCAGAAAGGAGACATACAATGGTTTTGCACAAGAAAGTAAGACAGAAGGAAACTGCTAGGAAAAAAAGAATCAAAGGCAGATTCAGAGTTCAGGTTAATCCTGATTATGCCAGAATTGTGTTCCATAAGCATGTCTTAATGACTAGACAACTAGTCTTGTCTGCACAACTATGCCATGCTTCCAAGCCCTTCTGTGTGAATCATCTGTCAGTAGACAACCTGTGATCTGTGAAGGACGGATGGCTTGGTGGGAATCCTTGGCTGCGTATCAGACATGTGTGAATAGGAGACATTAAACACATCCAGCTGTGATGCTGTCCTTACAGTGCAGTCGTTTGTAATACTCTCAGAGTGTACAGAACACTTTGTGCAGTTTAGTAAACTCCAGCCTTTCCAAAGTTTCGGTTCAGATGCCATATGCTTTGATTTGGAAGCCTGAGTCTCCCATATGGCTTGGCTTTCCACAGACATTACTCCTTATATTTGTCTAATTTGGACATTTATTTCCTCCAGCTTTATGTAAATATCTTCTGCAACAGGTTAAAGCCAAACAGAAGGAAGACATCAGAAGAAAAATAACAGGAGAAGAAATAATATAATTTAGTGCCTGTTGTACTGTTTCCCTCCATACTTAAGGATTAGATATATTAAAAAGTTTTTGAAGAGCAAAAAGCTGGGGGAATTTTAGTAATATCCCTTCAAAACTGAGCGCTTATATGTGTTTGTGAATGTCAACATTTTGGCCTCAGTTTGTTCCTTGGTTAAATATTTAAGTATTGACATCAAAGTGAGAATTTGCTGCTATCCCCTGCCTGGATGTACAAACTCATACAAGAAGGTGAAAGAAACTGGCAGTGTGATGCTAAAATCGGTGTGAATAAATGGTATCAGAAAATGACTTTGCTATTGCCTTCACCTAACTCTTGCTTAATGCCATGGGGCCACCTAGAATGTACGGATAATCCTTTCTCCTGAGATGGACAACTTGAGTGTACAGAGAGAGGCAGAAGTTTCACAGTTTAGAGAAGGGCGGTCAGGATTAGCTCTAGCATTGAGCATTCTGCCAACAAAGCTCGCTTATCTGCTGGCAGGGGTGGGAAATAGATGGTGCATCCTCCTCCAAAGTGATTGTGGGGGTATTATGAGGAATTAAAATGACAGCTCCTGGACCCAGCTACCCAGTGTGAAATGTGATGAAAGGAGGCTTAGAGCACACATCAAAGCATGATCTGTGCAGAGTGCTGGAACCACAGCAGCAGCCTAAGTATCTTAGATGCTGCACTGTATCTCAGTCTTATATCTTCATTACTGCTACTTTGCATTTGGATAAACTATTATTATTTGTAAAAATCTGGAACACTGAAGCATTTCATTCCTTCCCATGTATGGATGTTTGCTGCCAGAATTGTTTCCCATTCCCACTGCAAGAAGACCCTAGTGCCCATATGGTCTAAAGAGGCTAGCATCTATCAATGGGCTTTATGAGGATTCTCCTTTACAGCTTCCCTTAAAGGGTGTAGGAACATTTCAAGCTAGTTTTATAGGCAGTACCATGGAAGGGAGGACTTGTGAAGAAGGAGGGAGGAGGGGGAGGAGGAGGAGGAGGAGGAGGAGAAGAAGAAGGAGAAGAAGACGATGATGGCCACCTTTTTCCTGGTTATTCCCCTCTGGTTGCCTGTGGGGCAGGACCTCATAAAACTCCCAGCTTCATCATTCCTGCTGGCTGAAACCCAGTAGTGTGGAAGAATATGCTAGATGGCTTATGAGCCAACAGACCACACCCTTTACCTATAAGATCTTTAGTACTAGAGTGGAGCCAAAGTTTTGAGCCTAGCTATGGTAGGCATTCAGAGTATGATGAGAAAAATTGACTTAGGGTGGCAGAATGTTGGTTATTTGGGGGACGGAGAGAGGAAACAGGAACATAGTATTTGTTTTACTTAACAGTACAAGATAGCTAAGTTTTTTTAATGCTTTAAATTAATAAAAAAATTATTTTGTTAAAAAAAGGTTCTTGAAATATAGGTTTAAGCCACTGTCCATAAACTCTACAAATCTGGAGCCAGTTTGATACTAGAATAGGGAAAGAAGGGACAAAAATGACGCCAAATGTCATTGATTTCTCAGAACCTGCCACAGATCTGAAAATCTTAAGAGAAGAAAACTGACCACTCATCTAGCAACAAGGAATGGGTGCAACAGAATGTTGGTCTGCTATGCTAATTAAGAAATGTAATAGGACAAGGACCATTTTTACTATTCAAGGCCAAATGAATACAATGACACTTTTTGATCCAGTTTTTTTATGCATAGCCTACATTTGGCTTGGCTAGTCACATGTTAGGCATGCCTGAATGCTTGTGTACAGTGTCACTGGGCATGTACTGAGTATGTCTATTTAATACTAATTACACACACACACACACACACACACACATGCGGAAGGATTTCAGTTTAAAAGCCTCCCAAGTTAATCATTTGATACTATTAATTGTTGTAGTTTCTTATTTTGTTTCAAGAGTTCCAAATATACAGGAACTGTGCTTAGTACCAATGTGACATTGCTTGAAGTGTGTTTAGATCTGAGTGATCCTAGAGTTTATATACACATAATGAAATTTAAAAAGCTGTTATGTAGTCAAAACTGTCCCATTACTCATATCTGTTTAATACTCTGGAATCTAGGCTTTACATCAATGTTCCTGAACTTGGGGCTCTCTGGTTTTGTTGGGCTATAGTTCCCATCAACTCTAGCTAGCATGTGGGCAAAAGGTGATGAGAATTGGGGTTATTGGTCCAAGCATGACAGTTGGGGAACAACAAAGAAAAGGCCTTTCTCTCATGAGCTCAAAACCTCTTTTCTTGATGATGCAGCATAGAGCAAAGTCTTATCTGATGCTCCTAAACTTTATTGGTAAAAGATTATCAATATTATTCAGTTTTATCAATGGGGATCATAGTTCATGTCCTCCCACAAGTTTCCTTAGGCCCTCTGGTTTATTTGAGTGCTGTGAAGTGTAGTACTCCAAGTCCAGGATATATTTCAGCAGACAGGAAAAGGAGTGGAGGGATAAAGAAAATGGAGAACTGTGAGAAGGCTATGTTTAGAATTGTTATGTAATGAAAAGCTCTAAGATACAACTCTGGAGTCTGGATTAAGAACTCTCTAAGAAAGAGCACAGCATGCTATCTGGTAATATGTAAGCAAGATTCCTGTTATGGAATTGTATAGGATTTCATACATATCAAAGCAGTGCTTTATAGACACTATTCAAGAACTTACTCTAGACATGGAGGAGGAAGGTATGTGTTACCTTTACATAAACCAGATTATATCCTTGCTTCATTAAGCCATGTGTCCTTTTAAACTTCTTCAGGCCAAAGAATCTGCTAGTCTTTTAAAAAAAATTCTCAGGACCTCTGTCCAAGAAGCCAAGCTCTAGCGATAGAAACTTGGCTATGTTTGAGTGATTCACCTCTAGTCTCTCACAGAACCACATACTTTCTTGCAGAACTCTGGTATTCCATAGAACACAGTTTGAAAACCCTGCTTTATTGTTATTGCTAGTTGTTCTCCAGCAGAAGGTCTTTCTAGTGGCAATGTAGAAACGTCTGGAATTTAAGCACAGAGTTAATTGTTTTTTTCATGCAAAACATGCACTCTACAAATGTTTGTAACTGGTTTGTCCTGTAGAAAACCTGTAGGGGAAAAAAGAAACAATTACACTAATGAAAGCAAATCCCAAATATCACCATATATTGCTCACTTATCTGTAAACAGTTTCCTTCCTCCAAGGGGATCTGGTTTTCCCATTGTTACCATATCATATCATCCCATGGAACACCTTCCACTTTATGATTGCCAATTACTCTGAGAGTTGGATTAGCTTGAAAGACTGTGACCAATTGATCTATATATCATAAAGGCCAACCAAAGGATCTCTTTCCACAGCGGATAACCAGATACTTCTCAGGAAGCTCACAGCAAAGACATGCAGGCAAAATGCATGTATGAAAAGCCGTGCCTGCACCTCCATAACTAGGGATATTTTAATAAATGGAATAGGAAAATCATCCTTGAAATGAGCTTTTTTGCTACCTGAATTTATTTCTCCACACAATCACCATAATTTGCTACAGATGTCTGCCAATGAAGGACAGCTTCTTAAAAGTGTCATGAAAGAACGCCATACTTTCTCTCTTCAGTCAGGTTCCAACAGTCCTTTCCATCTCTTAATCTTAATGCCCATAAAGGTATTCTTCAAATTTTGGGAAAATGTGGAAATTGCATGGTGCCAGGGACTGTATGGTGGATGGCGTAGGATGGTGAGATCCAACTTTGCAATTGTCTCTTTGGTGGCTCATAAGTGTGAGGCCTAGTGTTGTCATGTTGCAGCAAAACTTCCTTCTTGTGCTTCTAAATTCTGCCTAATTGTTGTTTCAAAATTCTGAGTGTTTCAGTGTAGCAGTCTGACTTGATAGTGATGCCAGATTCAAGGAAATCCATGCGAGTAACACCATCTGTGTCCCAAAGCACTGTAACCATTTCACAAACAATAGCAACCCCCCCTTTTCTCACAGCAACTTCCTGCCAACTGAAGTGAAAGAACAGATGTCAGAGAAGAGCTTCTAGAGTTAGGGTTCTAGAGTGTCAGTATTGCTATCTGTTGGTGACTTACAACATTGGAGGCATTACTTTTCATTCAATCTTCATTATGATACTATGGTATCATATCATAACATTATGATACTATGCTATATGGTATATTGTTATTGTTATTCAGTTGACTTTATCTTCATTATTGTGTAGTTTCTTGGGTTAGTTTTTAGTAATGTTTTCTTCGGTATAATATGTTTAATTGTTTTTAAGCTAAGAATTGGTTGATTTAGAAATAAAAGAAGTAAGAAAGTAAAAATGAAAATGGCATGGAAGTGGGTCTTCCCAATCCAACTCTTCAGATTAAACTTCACCAACATGAAGCCCACAAATTGGTTAAACTACAACTCTCCATATTCTGTCCCAGTAGCCATACTAGCCATTGATGATAGTAGTTTAGCCTAACACATTGGAGGGACCAGAAAGGCCATAGAAACACTTTTTTTTGATGCCTTTGAATCAGTCTTGACTCCTGCTGACTGCCTGGACTAGACCCTGCAGTTTTCTTGACAAGGTTTTTTTTTTGGAAATGGTTTGCCATTGCCTGCTTCCTAGGGCTGAGAGAGGGTGAATGGCCCAAAGTCACCCAGCTGCCTTCATGCCTAAATCAAGACTGGAACTCACAGTCTCCTGGTTTCTAGCCTGGTGCCTTAACCACTACACCAAGCTGGCTACACAAACTTGGCTTAACCACTATACCAAACAGGCTCTCCAGAAAGGCTACTGCAGTTATTATACCATGGTTAAAGGAATTTTACATATACAGGTAGTCCTCACTATCCGACCATTTGTTCAGTGACTGTTCGAAGTTACAACAGTGCTGAACGAAGGGACTTATGACCTGACCTGAAGTTAAGACGATCTGGGCCCTTGGCAATTGGTTCATCCTTATGACCAGTTGCCAAGCGCCCCACGATCATGTGATCACCATTTGCAATCTTCCCTGCTGCCTGCCAGTAATGTATACAGCAGGGAAGGTTGCAAGCCACTGCCACCCGCCGAGAGGATTCCCTCTTATCTCTGAGAGCTGCCTGAAAAGCTGCTCCCTGCGCTAAATCGCCAGTGGCAAAATCCTGCTTGGATTTCAGCACAAAGGTTTTCAGGGCCCTAAACTAATCAATACAATTTGGAAATTCTTTGTAGGTCTTGCCATGATTATATATACCTGGAGCTTTTCACTGTGCAGGAGCTCTCAATTCATTTTTACCCACATGCAGACAAGTAAGGGCTGTGTGTGCAACTACTTACAGTGTACAGCAGACTCAAGTGTGTCACACAGTATGTGCTCCAATCTAATTCAGACTACCGTATTTTTCCATCAATAAGAGGCCTCCATGTACAAGACAACCCCCACTTTTCCAACCCAAAATTAAGAAATCAATATTTTAAAGATAGTGCAGAACACATTTTTATTTAGTAATTTGGTAACATTGACCTGATACACTCAGTGGGAGGAGGTCCAAACCGTCTCTCTGCAGCTCTATTTCCAGGCTCTTTTGTATAACTGATTACATTCAATCATGAGTGAAACTGCCGATAGCTCGTCTCTGCAAACAGACTTCCTCCAATTGGTTTGTTCAGCATCAGCTGACGTCAGTTACATAAGGCTCATGATTGGAGGAAGCCTGTTTGCAGAGTCAAGCTATTTCACTTGTGATTGGAGGCTAGTGATAGGAGGGAGCCTGTTTGCAGAGACAAAGTATGGGCAGTTTTGCAACCGCGCGGTTCTCTCCTCCGCTGACTTCCTTGAATAAGACGCCCTTCAATTTTTAGCGTAAGGATTTTAGAAAAAAGTATCGTCTTATAGTCGGAAAAATACGGTATGTTTCAAATGGATGTTTCATAATACCTGGATATATACTGGTTTTCATTTTTTCATCACATGAAGCAAGAAGTTCCTGATGCAGAATTTCTCCATTTTACAAGTACCCAGTAAGTTGTGTTAGGGGTAGACCAAAAAGCTTATCCAGTGACCCAGCAGAAAATTGAACTGAAGTCCAATATCATAGGCATGACCGAATCAGCCTGGTCCATGGATTTCTTTGGCATTCATCCTATGCTTGTCACCAATATGAATAGGGATCCCTACTAAGTTCCAATCCTAAGGTTGAAGGCTCTTAATTATCCACTGCCTGCAAGAAGAATAGGCAACTTTTCTGTGTATTTGTGTGTAGGAAGCATTCCCTCCAGAATTATTTGTTTGGACCTGCACAGCAAGGCTGGGGATGGCAAGGATGAAGTAAATAATGGATGAGACCAGAATTAGAAGTTGGTGGGTCCACTAATTTTCTCTCTGATATTCTTTATTCCATCTCCCAGCCCCCTCTCCTTTTGACGTTTCGAGAAAAGATAATTCCCCCCCCCCCCCCCCACAAAGTCTGAATGAATAGTTTGCAGAAGATTTTTGAGGGCTGCCTATGGCTCCAAGGTTGCCCTCCTGCAGGCAACTATCATCTGCAGGAGTCACATATTATCACTGCTCTGCTTTAATATAGCATGAATAATGATATGTATGTTTCTTGTATAGCCTGCCTTGAATGTGCAGTGCCTCGGGACATGTCCAGGAGACTGGTGTGCGTTTCAGATTACATTTGGTTTAGCCTCTGAGGCACCATTTAATCAAATATGATAAAATGTTAATACATTTCTTCTTTCAGAAAAGCTTTCATCTCTTTCCTTCTCCCTTACAGAAAATAGAAGGAACATGACCCAAGAACTGGCCCTTCCAGGAGTATCTACAGGGTATGGCTAAAAGGAAGTCATGATGGCGGCTGCATGATTGAAGTGACACTATGTGTGGATGTGACACACATAGGAAACAGGTGGAGCTTCAATTGCACCATCTGAACCACCATTTTGACCTTTTTGCCCATACCCTGCAGATGTGCTTGAGCTCCTCTTTTGTTCTTAGACCTCAATCAAATTAGGACTATTTCAGTTTATTTTAATTATTTCAGTTGCTAGTTCTGCCTCAAGAGCTCATGGCAGAACTGCACCACTAAATATACATGTTGGAAATCAGACCAGAAAGGGTGTGGCTATAAAGTAGGGCAGAAACCTTAAATCTGGCATTGTTTTGGCTAGGGTGGTCCCAAATTTGGGGGCCTGGATTCAGAACCTGAAAGAAACTTTATCCTGTCTGACCGACTGAACTCTCAGCAGCAAAAACAGCTGCATTCAACAGAGTGGGGAACTTTGCACTGACTCTGATTTTGTAGAATTTGGTGATTAAAAAAATAAATCTTTTGATATGTAAATTTCCAAAGAAAGGAAACCTTCCCTTTAAATCTCTTCCGACACTATAGTTCTAGTTCTCCACTAATGGGATAGTAAAGTAGCAAAAGAAGTTTGTTTGTTTGTTTGTTTGTTTGTTTTAAAAGACAGCTGAACTAGTATTGCTTATGAATACCACCATGGAATGATGTTACAGTTATATCAGGTCCCTGAGACCAGATATAAAGTTTCAAAAAACTTCCCTAAGAGATAAACTTTTCCATCCTTGAGGCAACACCTTACTTGTACGGATGTTACAACTTCAGCAGCTGCCTTTTCTTGCCAAACCACCTGTGAATTGACTCCCAGGAGGCAAAGATGAAGATAAGGCCCTCAATTTACAGGCGGAAACATCATCCGTCATCGGGCCACTCAGCTCTTTTATACCTCTCTTTAGAAGTGCAGTGGGAAGACGAAGATGGTGTGTGGATCAGCATGCAGCCCAGACATTTCTTTTTTTGCCTACTTGTCCAGGCTATTAACACTGTCCTCTTTTCCCAGATACTGATAGTGAAACAGATAGACCTCGCAGCAATGATCCATCTAAACAACAACAACAAAACAACAATTTAATCATTAAGTAGAGTCAGGTAGATCATTCTCGAGCAGATGCAACAAGTTTCCATGCAGTGCAAAGATCGTTTCAAAGAATTCAATTCAGTAAGTGGCATTTTAAGTATTTCGCTACTCTGCAACTGAACGGATAATCAGGCAAAACTGTGCTCAGGTGCCCACCGATATATCTACATGGACACTGGGCCTCACCAATACTGAGGGGGATTAGTTCAGACCTCTCTGATGTAAATCTGTCCTGTGTTGTGGAACATGCATTGCAATTCTGCATTTAACAAAATACAAAAAACAAAGCCTAGTTAGTAGTGGAGGGCTCTCATCTGGAAGTACCACACATTAAATCCCATTATAGTAAATATATGTAATCTGGATGGTATTGTCTGAATGCTTGATACATACATAGATTTGCAGGGATCATCCAGTTATTCATACTAAAATAGCTAGGTCTGTTTTACAACATTCTTTTTTTTTTTTTAACCTTTCCTTAGTGTTTTCTAGACCCAGTTATAGACTTCATTTACATGCTGCTGTTTTACAAGGAGGACATACTTGTCCTAACACCCAACACTACGCTAGCATTTTTTAAACTGTGGTTTGTTGAGCAAGCCAGTATGGCCTGGTTCATACAGAACGCTAAGCCATAAATGGATGAGTTCACATTATTACACTAAACCAAGATGATACAATGTGATACGTAATACTATAAATGCCACCCTCCCAAGATTCATTTGGTGCTGACTCTGCTGTCTTTTAGAAAAGCTTTAAAAACTTTGTTTTTCAAACAGGTGAGAGGCCAGGACAATCTGTGATCCCACTTGATGGATGATGGGGATGTAATGTAATGGGGATACATCATCCCCATCCACCAGATTGTTTCCTTCATGGTGCGGAATAGAGAAGAGATCACCTGGTGTCCTACTTTCTATCTTATTCTGCTGCTGTTACGTACATAAAAGGGTTAAGGCTGGAAGAACCAAGGCCAGTTCCTTTCGGATTGTCCATGCTAATTATCAGCAGTATTGTTTCCAGTAGCAGCGGAAAGTTCTTTGCCTTTCGATAGATATAGAGATATCTAGATAAGGTAGATTGTTGATATTAAGTTCTCCACCCTTTTTATCTCCCTCCTATTGTTGATGTCTCTCTCCCTGCTTTTGCTTGCCTTTTGTCCTGTTTTACTAGGTAACTGATGTGATGCTTGTTGATGTTTAACAAATAAACAGCAAGCTCTATTTTTGCTAGCCGAACTGAGCAGCCTGTGTGCTTGCTCTGATCTGGACAGAGGGATTGACTGTGAGTGTGCTGGATGCAAACTAAACTGGAAAGTACACACAGTAATTTTCCAATAGATGGGTAGCGGGAATTCCCATATTTGTATATCTTCCCAATATTTCTGCATTTTGTTGTGTATTTTTATGATGGTTTAACTTTGCATACTGTCTTAAGTCTGATGGTGTCGCCGCCGCCATTATCATCATCTGTAAACCTAGCCGGAGAACCTGACTTGCTTCTCCTTTTGGTAAAGACCATGCGTGTTCACATTATTCATTCACAGTTTGCTGTTCTAATGCCATAGATGATGGAGAACTATTTTGAGATTTTGTGTGGGGCCTTCTTCTCACCATGCCATTAATAAAACCCTTCCCTGCATAAGTAACAGGATTTCCAGGTCATACTGTGCCCTGCCAAACAGGTTTCTGTCATTGTAATAATGAAGGGCTGCATTTGGAAATACCATGTGTAGGAGAGAATTCCTAAAGAACCCTTTCTCCAAGAAATACCTAAAGAATGATCTCAGATTTCTGTGGAATTACACCGTGGATTTCGCTACAAAAAGTTTGTCTGTTGTCTGAATGCAACTTTTGTCAAACTGAGCCTTTAGTATCAAGTTGAATATTGTTTATTAAGGCAACATTTCGTATTCTATAACTGAAAAGAGGTGAGACTGATGGAGGTCTGAGGAACAGAAAATGGCCACATCCATTTTAGACTTTTTTCACTACAGACTATTAATCCCTACACCATTTAGGGAATGGGGGGAAGGGGCATATTTTGGGTAAATTTTTCAGTTTGACTTAAAATATATTCTATTTATTAGACACATTCATATTTTAGTGGTGCTGAGTACCTTTCCCTCTCCTTGCAACAACATCTTTAAACATTTCCTGGGAAACCTCCTGCCACCCTTTACTTAAGGGGAAAAAAGTGAATTATGTTTGTGTTTGTGTTTGCCAGATGAAATTATCTGTTATGCCTGCACACTATAGAATTCCCTCTGGAGGCTGGCTCCTGATCATTGCTAGTTTTGAGTGATTTATAAATCCAGGAAAAAAAATGCACAGCATTGGGAGGGAAGCTGTCTTTTCTCTTTTAATAGCATTAACTACCTGTTCATGCTTCATTCCTGATGGGTGACACTTTTCCCCTGATCAGATTCTTCTTAGAAAAGACTGGTATTGACTTTTTCATTTGCTGATGGTCAGTGGTGCCTTTGTGGCCAGAAGTCTGGGCACAGGTTTAGAGCCCCACAGCCCAAGGGCCCCCCAATTCAGTGCTATGCATGTTAAAAAACAAAAGTCCTGCCCCTTTATTCTGTCCGTTAGAGAAACAAAGATGCTAGCCTTTATATGAAGACTAGATGCTAAATGAAAACTAAATAAAGGTTATATGAAGGCTAAAGTCTACATGAAGCCTTTATAGGAAGACTGTACTTCAGCTTCATAGGACTGCAGCCCACAGAACTGGAGCCTATTACCACTGAATTATTGTTACTGTTACTTTATTATTTTACTAGCCTTATAGGCCACTCCAACTGTGTTTGACTCTAAACAGGTACGAGCTTACAAAAACAGAAAGATTAAAACCAGACATAACAATAAAAGCATAGCCACATAATAAAATAACAGTTAATCAAGACTGACTCCACTGGTTTCACTGGATGGAAAGATAAAGTCTTGCTCAAACTGTTGCTAAGTCCAATGCATTTACACAGACACCCTCCCCTGCACCTCTGGGCCGCTGACTATTATAGAGCAAAGTAGGAGCCTTTCTCTTCCCAGTGTTGTCTCGGCAGCACTCCATCTTTTATCATGCAAACTGAAACCGGGACATCCACCGGGGGGGGGGGGGGGGGGGGGGGGAGGGCTCAAACAATTTCATATGCGCATAGAAAGGTACAGAGCTTCTCAACTGGTAGGAGCTTCAATCACATGGTTGCTGATTGTGACCACTGTTTGCATTTTTTGACCCACCCTATGACTGCTGAACTGAAAGAAAAGTCCAGAGTATAAACAAACAATTACCCATGAAATTACTCACAAAACTACATCTTATTGAGTTCAAGTATCTATTTCCTATTAATAAAGATTTGGGAAGCTAAGTCTTTTTCTTCTGTTAATTGTACCTAAATTTGATGATTCCTTCATTCTCCTTCATTCTTAGTAAAGAAACGAATGTTTTAAGAGATATATAGTTTCCCCCTTCCCTTTCCCTCTCTTCTCTCTTTTTGTACATAATAAATTTTTTTGAAAAAGAAGGATCATGAAAAAGTTGATCTCCAAAAGCTATGCAGTTTTGGACTCAGTTAGCCCTAGGAGAAGATATCGCAAGGAAATCCCAGGGCTGTAAACTAGACTGGGATTGTGCAAACAACATTCTGGAAGAAAGCAAAGGCAAATTGCTTCTGTACTGTTGCTAAGAACTTCATGGGGATACAATTGGTTTTACCTTTTTTAAAGCTAGCCAGGTTGGTAACAATCACTTTTCTTTTTAACATTTGCTATCACTGCTGTACAATTTTGTCCTCAGCCATGATGTGCATAGCTATGGTTTACTGAATAATCCATCATTGAATAGGTTTACATTACATGCTAAGCTATGAATCACAAGTTACCAGCTGCAATGGCAAGGTTTACACTCTGTGCCAAGCTAAAATCAAACAAATCACATTATGGTTTAGTATAATGGGTGAATCAGCTAGTGAGAGAACTTTTCTTTATGGCCAGAAAAATTAATGGCAGTGTTTGTGCATTGTGTGAAGACCTCCTTTCTTTTGTTCTGTCCCCCTGCCCACTGCTCTGGTGTTTGTTGAGTTCCTGTTGGTTTAGCTGGTAAAAAGGTCAGAAATGTTGGAGGGGGAGGGATGTTGTGTTCTCTGATTAGGTAGATAAAATAGCAACTCTTTGTTATGTCCAGACTTCTCTTCACCTCACATTTGTTGTTTGTTTGTTAAGCCACAAGTGCACAAGCTGCTTTGCTCTAACAGGGCACAGCCCTTAACTCAAGCTCACAGACACTGTCCACTCCTCATATTATGAACGAGAGTGACTTTCCCATATTTTTTTCATCCTGATCTTTGGGAAATTTCACAGCTTTGTAGGACTCATAAATATGGCAACCCAATTCAATGTCAAGGCAACTTTCAGGGTTTCACTGTAGGAAGGGACAGAAGACAAGGCATTGTGAAAAGATTATTTTATTTTAAAAATATAGAGCAATTAGTCTCCAAACTCCAGAAATCCAGCATGGATCATAATTAAATCTATCTGTGCATCCCGGAAGAAACTGCCTGTGGTTCCCCACTATTGCCAACTGAGGAGATGCTCAGATGTTTTCAGGTGGCTACATCTGTACTCAAGTGGTAGCCATCAGAATTACTGGCTTTCCTGAAACCAGGAGCATCCCGGGGGTGGGGGTGGGGGGTGTCAGAGTAAAAAAGTCAAGCTGGTGGCTGTGACTGCACAATCAAAATCTTGTCCCTTTTTAAAATGCATCACAAAAGGGGTCAGGGCTTCAATCATACAGTTGGGGCCACCATCTTGACTTTTTTGACCCTCCCCCATGGAGATCCTTACCTGAAGCTGCTAAAATCTGAACTGTTTCAGGGAGGGCTATGAATGACTGAGTTGACACTGATGAATGACTAATTATTTCTGTTGGCATCTTGTACTGGTATTTGATTTTTACTATTGTTATTCTTATTGTGGATGTTTTCTTGCATTACCACTGTATATGGTTGTGATGAACTGTTGAGAGAGTCTGGCTGAATGCAGCAAGTACAAGACAGACAGACAGACAGACAGTACTCCTGATGGTGCATGGCTATAATGACTATAATTTAAGTAGAAATACAAGACATTTCACAGGAATGAAGAAATCAAGAGTCAGAGTACCTGTGTACTTGCTCTCTCTACTCTGAGTCATCATAATAAACACCTATCACATCATTCCCTTTCAGTGTAACGCAAAGTGCAGAAAAAGAATGAGAAGTAGTGAGCAAAAGTAATTAAGAGCAGAGAGAAGAGAAAAGAGAAAAGGACATCAAAATGAATAAAATTTACACCAAAATTATTCACTGAATTTCCCCATGCCTTTCTATATCCTTGCAAGCCATTCTTAGTGCCGCCATGATCATACCCTACTTCATAGATCACCTTTTGTTCTTTGGGCTTGTCATTGTTCTTTTTCAGGACCTCACCAGCTTCATCCAACCATGACTTTTTCAGTCTTCCTTTGGACCCTCCTTTCTTTGGACCCAAGGATCCTTCCTTCATCCATTTGTTTGGTGCTTTGATCCTCACTCATTCTCTCTATATGACCAAACCATCTCAATGTATTCTTTCTTACTGGTCACTCAGCTAAATTTATTCCTCATTCATTCTTAATCCTTCTTGTTCTGTTACATATACCTCTTGAGTAGCCCATTCTCAGGGCATTGAATAGCCCATTCTCCTGACATACCCAGGTCTCAATTCTGTAAAACAAAGTTGGCAAAACCCCTATATATACAACATTTTCACTTCTTTTGACAAATATCCATTCCTTGCAACATATGGCATACTGTTCACTACCTTTCTGCCAACCCTTGCACACTTTAAAATTCCTCTATCCGTTTTCCCATCTTTAGTGAACATTCTACCAAGATACACAAAATCTACTTGCTCTAATTTCTCATCATGTACGTGCAAATTTTAATAGTTCATTCCATTTTCCCTGTTGAGCACAACTGCCATGGCCCTTGATACATAGTTTCAGATTCATACTTCTTGCTGAATTATATAATCTAAAATTATTCTGAAAATCAGCTAAAAAATCAGCTGAAAATCATTCATGTTCTCAGCCAACAATATGGCATCATCTGCATACAGAACACAATACATCAATGTCCTTGGCAAACACATCTCTAACATTATCCCCATGTTCACTTTCAAATCATTTACAAATGTTCCATTTATTCTCATGCATGCTTTTCTTCCATAATATATAGCAATTGTCGTCACATTCAGCAACTAACCTTCAACTCCATATTCATGCAAATGTTCACTTTGTCATACACTTTCTCTAAAACAACAAATACATAAACTTTTTTCTTTTCTCAATGACTTGCTGAAATCTAGCCTGTACACCCTGTGCCCAGTGTAAAGTTAAGTGCCTTTTTTCCCCAGTGACATATTTGCTCCATTTTAGAGATGTGTATAAATCTATCCAAGGAATAACATGTCATTCTAAATATATATTCATGGTAAAAATAATTTTAAAAACTATTTGGTAAAGCTATAAAAAACAAATATATGCCATACTTCTCATTTTCAATATTTTTAATATACTGTACATTTTACCTATGCTTCAGAGTGGGTGTTCAGATTATTATCTTAAGTGTGGCGAAAGTGAGCAAACCTGAAGTGGCCACATCTGAATAGTGATTTCAAAGTCTGAGGCCACCTGGAACAGCTTCTGCCTGGATTGCATTCTGTTTTCTGTTCTGAATGTCCTCTTGAGGAGAAATACAATTGCATGGCTTTGCTCATAATGCCCGTAGAGTCCTTGCTGTGAACAATAACAGCTGAATGGCTAAAAATAGTTCAGAATCATTACATTCACTTACCTGCTTTGATTCACATACACAGTATGATGATGGTGATGTTTTTCTTCATTAAGGAATAACACGGTATCAAGAACAAACAAAAAGAACCACCTCTTGGACTGGTATTCTTTGGAAGTTCGAGTTCTTGTAAGATACAATATGAGCCCAGCCAAATGTGGTTTTGGTTTTGTTTTGCTAAATCCACAGCTGATGTAGCTGAAAAATGTGCTTCTATTTCACCTAATGCACCAATAACTATAGGGATGATGGTGATGATAATCATGATTTAAATAACTTATTCATTCCTTGCTATCATGGTGCCAGTATAGCTATTATGGCAGTCCATAAATAGATGCAGTGCAGCCACAGGTGAGAGCTCTGTTAATCAAACAGACTTTAAATGTAGGTCAGTGACACAAAGTTTGTGGCATTCTGTATGCCAGGTCATATGTTCAGAATAACCTTGGACAAAGCACAAAAAGTTGACCCCAACCTGGATAACCCCTATATTAGTAAGGCACCTGGAGTGACCAGTCTTAGCATGTAAGGAAGAAACTACAAAATAAACATTTTCCAAGATTGGTATCCTACACATCAGAAAATAAGATTAATCTTCCTGCAGAAATGCAGAATATTGCTGAGGATTATCTCTTTGCATTGCGAACACACTATTATTGTGGCTTGATTCCTCTAACTGTGTATTGCTGTATGCTGGCTGGAAGCATAATACTGCTACCATTCCAGGATCCTGATGTTGTTCCATTGTGTGTTGTTGTTGTTGTTCAGTCGTTAAGTTATGTCTGACTCTTTGTGACCCCATGAACCATATTGCGCCAGGCCTTCCTGTCCTTCCATTGTGTGTATGGGGGCCCTATTGCAGAAAGCACATGACTTGAAAGCAAGAGCTGAAGAATCATTTGTGCCCCAAGGCAGGGATTAATTTTATATTGCTCTCAGGGCACACTTATCAAGAAGATGTTTTGATTGGTAAAATATATTGAAATACGTAAACTGACAGGATGAAAGGATGCATGCACAAATATGAATAGGCATAGAGTGTGGGACTCTATCTCAGGGTTTCAGTTGGCCAGAAGAAGTTGAGAATTCAACTATCCAGGCAAACATCTTGCTTAATGCTGGTCATCAGAATGCTTTTTTCCTGTAGGCTTGGCTTCTTTGCAGTTGTAAACATTTCCAAAGCATATCTGACACTGTAGGAAAAAAAATGCCTGAAAAATGAAACTTGTTGCTGAGTGAACTGGGTAAATGGATTTCTAATTTTATTCAAGGATAACATTGATTTGCTGTAGCCTCTCTGTTGATAGAATTTCAAGTTCAGAGGCATGCAATCTGCAACACTAGAGCAATGTGCCCCCCTCCCAAATCCCCAGTTATTGTTGTAAAGTTTCAATGTCTAATGCAACAGAAGGCAAAAAGAAGAATAAAGGTTAACAATATGGGATAATCACACTAACCGTGTTTAATTACGTGTAATTTCATTTAAAAGTTTAAATCCAATTTAGGTGTACTCATGGCTGCACCAGCTTTTTGAAGTGCGGTTCTCTGCACATCCCTTAAAGGCAACTGCTGTCCTTTGCTTAAAATAGTTGGACCCCCCTTATGGGTTATATATTCTTAATTTTCCATTTTTCCACAAAGGCATTAAAGGTGGTGTTCAAGGTTATGTCCTGTACCCCCTCCAGATGCTGATTGAGTCCACCTGCTCCCACTGTACTGACAGTGACTTTTTAGGGTTTCAAACAGGGATTGAATGGGGAATCTTACTGCATGCAAAGAAAGAATGAAGAACCAGATGATACCTCCTGTAAAACCAACTTTTAGCCTTTACTGCTAGGATAATCATGAATGATTAAAAATTAGTCCTATAAAATAAACAGAAAGGAGTTATTTTACTACTAGTGAACAGGAGTGTTAAAAGGCAACGCATGGTATAATATATAGTTACCTTTGAACTACATAGGATGATTACAGGTGTGGCAAGACAGAGATATCCATCAATAATAATTACACTAAATAATCTACAAGCCACTTGTTCAGATTGGCTTAGGTGTGGCAGTCATAGTTGAATAAACAGTTTGCCTAATATAGAAAAAAATTAATCTAATAATGGACCTTTCCTTCAACAGTGCTCTTGGGCACCATGCAAGGTGTGGATTGTTTATTATGATTTGCATAATGTGGTGAAAGCTAACCAATGGTAGAGCACCTCACAATGTTTGTTAGGCCTGTTCTAAATTTGATCTTAGGATCATAATTAGCATCAGAAATAGAATTACAAAGTTGGAGGAGTCATGGAGGCTGTCTTTCTAACCCCATCCTTGAGTCTCTGGGAGTTGGGCAGCTCATAAATGTCATACTATTATTATGTAAGAAATGCAAAGATTGAGTGCCTCAGTGGATGGCAGCCCAGTCATTCCTTTATTTCCCATGGGCGAGGACCCACCATATCTCTAGGTAACTTATTTCATTTTTGAACTGCTGTTCCCATTTAGGTAATTTTCATTACTAAGGCTTTCTTCCTTCAGTGTGATAGTCCTCCAAGTGCATCATGTTGCCCTTGAATCTTCTTATCAACTAGGGGAAACCTTCAATCTTTCTTCCTAGAATGATTTCAATATCTCTACCATCTCTGTTGTTTTCCTTTGAATTCTTTCCAGCTTGTCTGTATCTTTCTTAAAATTCTTAAAAGAACTTGCTAGAGGAAATCTAAGTAATGCATAATGAGGAGGACTACTGCTTCTGATGGTCTGAAAGCTATCACTCTATGAATACAACCAAAACACGTTACCTTTGGCTCCCTAATAATATGGTTTGTAATTGTTTGTCTCTTTAGCAATTGACTATATTGTATGGTTCCTTACCTTCTCTTTGACCCTGGTCATAATGCACATTCTCTTGTTCTCTCTTTATCTCTCTATCCCCATCTTTTTTTTTTTTATAGGAATGAATTACCAGAACAAATTTTACGTAAGCAAATGAATAGAACAACTAGTCACAAGTATGGGTGTAACAAGGTGAGATGCAGTTACTGAAACTTCATTAGCCAAACATTAGCTCAGTGAATACATCTCAGAAGAATATAAACAGGCATATAAGAGAGTCAATTGCCTACTTGCATTTCTCTAAAAATACTTAACATATATAAAAATAGATGCATATTTTTAATGCATGCATCTATAAATTCTCTTATTAGTGTATGAAATGACCAGTTGTTCCCAGTTGAATGCACTTGATTATAGGTAAACCAGGTTTGTTGTTATGCAACATGAAATACTGTAGAGTCTGCTCTCTTCTTGCTGTTTGTCCTCCCATTCATTTAGAAAAAAAATGTGTTTATTTAGTGAGGAAAAAAATGTTATTGTACCTTGCTTTGACTTATGCCAAGAGTTAATAACTTGAGTTAGTGACTTTTCTGGAAGACAGATTGCTGTTCCAATCCTAATTCCTCTCACATTTAGCTGTTTTCTATTTTTTAAGAGGGATGGAAGAACCCAGCTAGCTTTTTTCTGTTTATAAATAGCAAACTCTATCCTCATTGACTAAGGGCTTCTCAGCTGGGAATCTGGAAGTGGTTTTGCTAAGTAACAACAAATAAAAAGGCATGGAGAAATAAAAAAGCCACTGGACTGTTGAAAAAGTATTTAAGTATTCAGCCTTTTTGTTTCCATGGATTCTTTGAAGGGAAACCAGCTACAGAGGAAAATAATAGATGTACTGCTGCTGGGAAGTGCATAGCTTAACTTGGGCTTGCTGTACACAAGAGGTTCCCATTCACTGATGAACCTCAATAAGCAGGTTTAATCTTGGCATTCTCAGTAATCTTCTATAGAAAGTCTGGCTTCTTCACAAATACTCTTTGCACAGCCATTTCTATAGCTCTCCAGGTCCCAAACATATTATACCAAACTTTTCCAAACATGTTTTCCCAAAGAGCAAAAGTAACCATCTTGGCAAGAAGAAAACACCCAAAATCCTCATTAAGGCAACACCTTTATTAGAAGAACTGAAGATCACAAAATAATGTGCAAGTTTTCAAGCTCTCTGTAATGCGTCACTAGCAAAATGTCAATAAAGAAAAGGCTGGCAGGGTGGGATGAAAACTAAGTGACAGGGATCCAAGCTCGCCTTTAGAACAAACAGGATACTTTTTATCCTAATGATTTCAGCTCAGTCTCTTGCCATTCTCTAGCCTGTGGGTAAAAGGCTGTCTCCAAATCTGAGGGGACCCTCAGGAACAGTTCCTTCCTTTACCAATTGATTCTTGGAGATAAACTTTTTTTTTTTTTGTAAGCTTTGCAAACTATTCTTTCAATTATCCACAATCAAAGCAAAGTTAAGTTAGGGGAGAATTTAATTCTGGAATGGTGAAATTCAGCTACTTGGCACTGCTTGAAATGGCAGACCATGCATTCTTAGAGTAGGCTTTAACCTGGTCCTTGGCAGCTGTCCAAGAATGCAGGTGCTGATTCAAGCCTATTTGGGTGTGCCCTAAGTACATCTTTCTTCCTCCCCCCCACCCACTAAAGGTAGATCATCTCAGAAGTCCTGCTTTCAGTCAAACCCCTGGCTCCTTAGAGGAACTGTTGCTGTGGTAAGGCCAAAGAGTGGAAGGCTTGGGAATTATATAAATAAACTTAGGCTTTTGATCTTTTGCAGGTGCCATCACACAAGTTAAGAGGGCATCTTGATCAAAGCCCCACCCCTTTTTATATGCATTGCAAATTAGCTTTTTGGGGGGAGAGATTGCACAGATTCAGCATAGCCTATACGTCTTGATCTTTGAATGCCTTGCCACTACTTCCCACTTCCTAGCATTTCTCTGCACAAAGATGGGATGAAGCACAAGGAATGGTTGCTGAATGAGTTGGATTAGACTCTTTTAGGTGCTGTAGCTACTGGGACAAAGAGACACACAATGACTGACTCTTAATTTTTTTGAGATACAAAATCCAATGGTTATTGGGATCTATCTCCAGCCATAAGAGAAATGCATAGGTTCCTTGCTTGCATGTCTGTCCTCTTGTTTCATTGATTTAGATATCCTATCCTTGCATGATTGAGCCCAAAGAGGTCCACAGTGTTATGAACAGCAGTGTTATGTTTGAGTTTTTTTTTTCCAGAAAATTTAGAAAAGTGTGTGTGTGTGTGTGTATATGTAAAGAAGCAGTGGTTGTACAATCCATAAGTAACAGCCCATTAGTACTGTGCACAGGCAATAGAAAACTAGGAGGGGAGTCATCTTCATTCATGTTCCTAATAGTCTGTCAGTCAATCTGTACAATCCTTCTAAAACCAGAGCTGAATATTGAAATCCAGGACACTCACAAGACAGCGATGATAACCCATCCCACAGAGATGTTCAGGTGGCCTCCAGAAAATGTCTGTAACGTTTTTGGAACAGTTCTGAAAGCACAATATGAATGGGAAGCATTATGGAAAGGATTAGCTGCATGTTCCTTTTGTGTTTTTAAATGAAAGCTGAACGTTTCAAATAAGGCTTTGGAATAACCCCAAGGGAGCGAGGCCTGTGTGGGCCTTCTTATACTGGTCCTGCTCAAGGTGCCTCTTGCTCAGGTACGGCGGTGTCAGTGCAATATCCTGTATCAATTTGCGATGGCACCGCTGCCCCACAGGTGGGTGCTGTGCTTGCAGAGTGGCTATTTACTGTAGAGCAGCAAACATTCATCCTCATCATGTGACCTCTGAGAGCTGTTGTTACTCAGCAACCTTATCTGGGGAACAGTTAAGGAAAAATATCATAGGGATTTCAGAGAACTAACAACTGTTTGACAAAGCTATTTCAAATTGCATTCTGCTTGTGATTATTTTTTAATGGCTGTTAAAATCCACTGAGCTTCATGTCCGGGGAGTTCTTAATCATTGGGCTGTGAAAAAATGAAATCTTTTCACAGTGTCATTCAAGAATGCTCTTCTGTCAAAATTCGTCCTGCAAAAGACCAGAGGAGCTACTTTTTAGCATCTGAATTGTGCCAGTCAGAGAGGCCTTGTTACTAAGCTGACTTGCCCAGACCAGCTTCGTGATTGCTGAGCTGCAAATGGAGTTCTGAAGTTTTTGTCCTCTCTGTCTTGATGTTTACCCTATGGCTTTCAATAAAGGACAAAAGTTATAGCATTAGACAAGGACCCCTGACGCATAAACAGGCTCCTGCATCGTTTAGCAGCACTTGGCAACCTTGGAAAGCAGCCAAGGCCCTCACCTTTCTAGGATCCAACTAAGCTGCCCTTCCATATTTTTCGTTGGCCTGATATTGCAGGCAGTTTAGGTGTTGACTACACCCAACCACCTGACATTGCTTAGGGAACCGCTTTGCTACCCATCAGTGGTGACTCACCAAGGAATTTTGGATATACTAGCCTTAGGTGCTCCTTTTTGCCTCAGTTGCTCTTTTCATTTGTGCTTCTTGGTTGCTTCTAGAGTCAAACACATGCATGCATAAAATCTGGGCAAGTTAAAATAATAAAATGAGCATCTGTAGATACTGGGGTATCAAATATGTTTTAAAAAACACATTCCTGATGATTGAATATGCTACAATTGTAGTTGAATAAGCTCACCACAATCATAGCAAGTAGCAATATCCTGGCTTATCTTGCCAAAGCTAAATAGGTCTGGTCTGGTTTATACTTGGATGGGAGAGCACCACGAAGTCCCAGGGTTATAAATTAGGCTAGGAATTTGGGGGTAAAAAGCGCCCCAGAAGAAGGAGACAATGACATATCCTTTTCATGCTGTAGTCAGTGTAGTCCATGTAGTCACTAGGCATTACGTTCAACTTGAGAGAGATTTTATCTTTAAGTCCTACCATTGATCAAGAGCTTACTAGAGGCAATCTGGTTTGGGAGGCTCTAGGTCCTGGAGCCAGCTCAATGAATTACTTCTTTTCACAATGCAACAGAGAGAATTAGTTAAAGATGTTTTCCCCTTTCCCAGAAGGGAGGCAGGCTTTTGAGTGATCAAGTCTTTTGAGGGATTTTTCAGGAAATCTACTTACCGTGGGTACCTTGCCAGTTTCTCTAATATCAGCCAGTTACAAGTTAGATGAGGTGGAAAAAGCTTGGAATTGTAAATTGTATATGCATATGTGTGTATATCTGTCAGAGATCAAAAACATTCTCAAACTTCAGTAAAAACTGTGCCTCATACTGGTTCTTTGAGCAGCCTGACTATGATTCATAAATAATCTGTTATAGGCACAAGTTGATTTAATAGTTGTGTTACCCTCCAATAAGTTCACTATAGCTTTGAATGTAGGGACACCCTATAAATCCAGTTGCTCAGCCACAGTAATATTCTTCATTCAAATGGCAAAATTATTTCTCTTATTTTGGAGTTGCTACTGCAGTCTGGGTGACTTGAGAATTATAGATGTGCGCCTATCATTTAAAAGCAACTGTTTGGTTATAAAAAGAGACAAATAGAGGTTTCCTACAATTTATATAAGGTGGACAGTAGAAAAGTAAGGATTTAAAGAATGGCAAATAATTTTGGAGAAGATTCCTCACAATTCATTCACAAAATGGATTCCAGTGTTAGCATCATTGTAAGATCAAAGTCTACGTTGTATGCAGGCCACATACAATGTGAAAATTGTAATTTTTTTTCTCAGTGTGCCTGAGCAAGATCTAGCAAAACATGCTGAGCAGATATTTTCTTTGAAGGGACTTTTTGCAAGATTTTTATGCAAAGCTGCATTCAGAGAAACTTTTCTGGATACGTACATTCTTTTCTAGCAGCTAATTTTGCATAAAGGACAGAACAGGAGCCAAATTAAGACCCCTTTACATCATTCAGAAATAAAATTCAATGGCTCAGCACTTAACTTTGCCTGGATTGTGCACTGATATGCCAAATTGCACAAACAGCATCTTTTCTTCCTCTCATTCCTCACTAAAGCCTCGTCTCCATGTTTACGGAATCTCACAGCCATGACTGTGGGCTCCCAGTATTGGTACACACTGCGGCTTCCATTTTTGGCACATTACAGACAACAAACCATATAACATGGGGTTGTACACTGTACACATGTAGGCATGAGCTCATCGTTGTCTGCTTAGTAAAGACATTGTGGAATATTTCTGTGGGAAGGATGGTCTGGAAAATGCTGCTGTGTTGGATTTAGGGATAATTCAGAGCTATATCTTACAAAAGAAATATTTAGGGTCTTAACAACAGCAAAATTGATTGGATGGATTCACAATAAGACTTCAACAAAATATACTTCTGTAATTCTGGGAGTTGTAGTTACTAGGTGAGGAAGACTTATATTACTGTTTATCTTCCTGTGGTGCTCAGTTGATATGGTATTAAACTAAACTTTATGTTAACCACTGCTTAGAAAACTGACAGTTCTAAACATAAATCATGATTTATGTTCTTTCTACCCATCTTATGTCCCTGGAAGCTATTGTAAATTGCTCAATTTTTCCCAATTCTGGAAGACTCCTGCTTGTGACAACACCTTAGAAGACAACACCAAGAGGTAGCGTAACCAAGGACCCATTTTCCTGGAAACCTTGATGTTGCTGTTCTTCATCTTGTAGCCTTTCCCAAATGAGTGTGTTACTGATGCCTTAAATGACAGTTTCCCTCAGCTCCAGCCAGTATGGACAATGAACTTTCAATGTTTTTTCAAGAAGCATTCCTGCTCCTGATTTTTTCACCCTCCCACCAATATTTTTTGCCTCTGAAGAGGTAACTGTAACATCCTCTATTTTACTGATATTTTCCATTTTTCCCCCATCTTATCATCAGAGGATGTCTCAATATCTGAGATATCTAAAAAAAGCCTGAACAGAAACAGCATTTGTGCATTTGAGCATCATGAAGAACTCACTGTTCAAGTCACTAGCATGGTGTAACACCTGAACAGAGCCAGTTGTATATCCCCAGGCATTTACATGCCCCTTCTCATTTCTATTCTTTTTTCTTTTCTTAATGATGCACCTTTTGATGTGCAAAAGAAATTGTGATGACAGGATTGTGCCATTATCTTAATGGTCTTTCTTGTTTGTGTTTCCTTGGGGGGCAGGCGGAATCTTAGTTAAGAAAGCATCAAATCCTCTCCCAACATTTTCTTCTGTAATTGTTGCTAACAAGCTGCACTGAATATTTTTTTAAGTGTATTAAAAAGATTTGGCAGAGAGTATTTTTAGGTTTGTGGATTAACAAGCACTAACCCATCCCTCTTCCCTCCCCACTTGATCCTTAAGGATTTGCCTGAGTCATGGATTTCTTACTAGGCTTGTTAACTCTGTTATTTTTTTAAAGCCACTAGAATAAAGGAATCTTTTGCAGAGAGCCATCGTCAGGATTTAAGCCATGAATAGACTGAACAACCTCCCTGACTCCCCTTGGGGGAGTCACCTTTGACCCCCTCGGGTCAGATGGCGATGCTTCTTTAGCCTCCTAAATGAAGCAAGATGAGGGCTCAAAACAAGCGCTTTCTCTGTCCTTACAGATTCACTGAATCCAGTGACAAGCAAGATAAAAGATGAGCTCTGTTGGCATTTTATTTTCACAGCTGTTTTTCCACAGAACTGGGGCAGAGGGAGGAAGAGAAGATAAAATAGAGAGAATATAAAAAGCTACGGAAACTGTTATTAGAAGGAAAGTGTAACCCCAAGGCCCAGCACAGAGTTCCTTGCTCTGGGGCCTTCCAGTCAGGTTGGACTATCCCCCTTATAATTCCCAACCAGCATGGGAATTAAGGGAGTTGAATTCCAATATATCTGGAGAGCCCCATGAAATTGAGCAAACTCAGGGAGGCAGTGAAAGATAGGAAGGCCTGGCGCAATATGGTTCATGGAGTCACGAAGAGTCGGACACGACTTAACGACTAAACAACAACAACAACAATATCTGGAGACCACAAGATTGGGAAAGCTGGAATAACAAAAGGCAGTCTAGCCTTTTTTTATGATTTTAGAATAGGGTTCCAGCTGGGACTTTTCCCTGGCACAACACATAAAACAAGCATGGAACCCAGAATGAAAAGGTGGCAAAGGTTTCTTTTAAATTAAAGACTTTGGTCTTAATGCTTTTCAGTGGGACCATAGGAAGCTGCCTTTTTCCGAGACCGCTACTGTTGACTGTGGCTTGCCAGGTCTTCAGACAGGCTCTTTTGCCAGCTGTGCCATTAATTCTTTGCAGGCAAAGCATGTGAGAGACACAGTCTGAGGCTGTGATTGCTTGTGTTCTCTGCCAGTCGGCTGATTAGACCAGAACTCACTCACCACCTCAACTCCCACTTCCTATGTTCACCACCAATCACCACAATTTTTGTACAAATGGATGAGTGGCTGAAAACTGGTTTACTGAAGAATGCCCATGATGATACAGGCAGCAAGGTAAGTACTAAAATTCAGGAAATTGGTAATAGTGGAATGAGCCTTTGGTGTAGTCCCTGGCTGTGAGTTCATGTGCTAAGTGAAACTATGACTTCACACAAGCAACCCCAAAAGAGCGTAAATGGGGAAAATGACAATGAATGGGGGATGCTTGGCATGGAGAACCACTTATCCCTAGCTCCGTAGAATTCAGAGTTTCCTTCTGAAGAACACTTTAACCAGCACGTTTGGGCTAAGAGCTCCCCCTTTAAAAATGGGGAGAATGGGAATATATACACAATTGCAACTACAACCATTATTTTATTTGCTGAAAATTATGTTCTTAAAGAAAAAGGGGCTTGGTTACCCGGGTGGTTCACACATTTTCCCACTGTTCATTTAGTTATCTGAAATTGCAAAACATTTGAAAAACAAAGGTCTAGTTATTTTTAGAGGTCATTCAGTTAGGGAAGGGTCTGTCCATATTTCCCTGGGACTAAGATGTAGGCTTGATGATCCTGTTGCAGTCAGGTCCTATTTACCCAAAAGCATCAGGTTGGACAGATGCTGGATTAGATAGGCCTTTGGTCTGATCCAGCAGAGAGCTTCTTAATCCCTCTGACTTCAATGGGGTTTGCTCCTGTGTAGACATGTATAGGATTGCACTGTGATTTACCAGGGACTGAGATTTAAAAAATGCACCTAAGGATTTTTTTCTCCTTTTTTTAGAAATTGCATCAAGGAGGCCACTAGCTAAGAAGGAAGATTATGAAAAGCAGTTGTTGTGCAGATTAAGGAAAGGTTTTTTTCTTCCTTCAGGGGAAGTCAGCAAACTGCATGATGATGTCTAATGCTTTATCCAAGCAATCATCTCTGAAATCCCCTTGTCATGCAAAGCAGTCAACTGTCTCCTCCATCAGTTCTGTCAATCGCTGGGTGAATGGACTTCAAAAATGCCCCCATTATGCATCAAGAGGCTTTTCAAGTGTAAGCAAGAAGGAGAGGAAGAATGCTTTCCCATTGTGGCTGGGAAGAGGCCAAATAGCCTGAGCAGCTCAGGCAGTTAATATGTATTGACTCATCAATGAAATGAATGTAATAACTCATTAAAACTGAAGTAAAAGAAAAAAAAAAGGATGCACTTTTAAGAAGAATCTTCAGTGTCACACCTGGGTGCATTTTCTTTTTAATGCCCAAGCCATTGAGACAAAGAAACTGTGAACATTATTTGATTCAGAGATGTATCTAAAATACTTTCCAATCTTCATTTGCAATTTGTTTTCTATAAGGGCAGCCAAGCTGGTCTATTGTGGGAAAAGAGTAGTCTTGTGGGACCTAAAACATACATGTATGTGTTATGAGCTTTCATGGATGAGTCTACAAAAGTTTATGCCATCATAAAATAGTTTGACTTTCAGGTGTCATGAGACTCTTCATCTGTATTATTGTTCATGGGAAAAACCATGACCAAATTAAAACTATAACAGCTTAATACAGTGGTACAAATTAAAATACCATGCCTCTAACATTAGAAAGAACACCAAAGAAGGAACCTTTATTTCAGATATGGTCTCTTTGTATCTTTGTAGCAGTCTATAGCAACTTTATCAAGCTTCCTTGACTGCCAATCCAAAAAAAGGAGTAGATGATGAGGAAGGAAGGAAGGAAGGAAGGAAGGAAGGAAGGAAGGAAGGAAGGAAGGAAGGAAGGAAGGAAGGAAGGAAGGAAGGATTTTATAAGCATTTGTATCATTCCCAATAAAATAGTTTCAACAATAGCCATTGTGTTCCTCCAGTAGCAATAGCTGTAGTATATAAAATAATCTTTGTACTTTTTTCCTTTTTTACAATGTTCTTTTTTCAGTTTTATGGAGTTTCAGATTTTTGTCAGTCATTGTACTATGGCTCATCTTTTCAATACAAAAATGCCTGATTTTTATGGAGTCGTACAGAAACACTGGGCTTTTCCTGACCTTGTGCATCTAACCAGGGCATATACATACCCTGATAATATATTTTTCTGCTGTGTCCCTATGTTGCCTTTGTCTTGTTCCCAGCTCACATATGAGACAGATTTAAGTTGTCCTTAGCTGTTTCAATGTTAAAGTAGTTTTCTCCTTTCCAAATATGGCCTCAAGATGTATAGAATCTGTTAGGCTTTGTCACCCCATTACCTTGGAGAGAAACCAAGAGACTAGAAACCAGGAAATAGAGGCAGGATAGGGATTGGCTCTGGGCCAAGCTGGTATTGTTTTCAGCTTACTCAAGGAAGGGAGGACAGTACTTCAACTCAGCAATGGGGAAAGGCCCATACTATGTTCTTTGGATTAATGAAAAAAACTACACATTTCTCAAGTTCTTTCCAAGCATGAATACATGGAGGAGTGTTGAAAAGGATGGTGGCATCAATGTGGAGTCCTTGGTGTTCTCTGAGCTTGATTGTTTGCTTGTAGACATTTCATGACCCAACTAGGTAACATCATCACTGCTGACAACAATACTGATGATGTTACCTAGTTGGGTAATGAAAGCTCAGAGAGCACCAAGGACTCCACAGTTCAACCCTGAGCTACATGTATTCTCTTCTATTGGTGGCATTTATGTCACACAGGGTTGCCTTATCTGAACTGCAAAATATGAATATCCACTAGATGGTAGCAGAGAGTTACGGTTTTCTATATTTCTTTGCTGCCATCCAGTGGTTGTACTGGATTTTGCTAGCCAGATATGTTAGCCCAAGCCACACAACCACTTTTAGCCAGGTCTCACAAGGAGAAACTGCACACACACAGCTGTATTCATGAACAGGCATTGCACACAACAGAGAATTCTGAACAGGCAGAATTTCTGATAGTCTGGATGAATAGCAGGTTTACCATATCATTAGGCCAAGTGAGGCAACCAACTGAAGTGGCAGATATTTGGGAGTGACAATAACAGTAGCTGCCTCCTGTCTCTCCTTTTCATAGTCTTCAATTGTCTTCCTTCACTGAAGTAAAGAACTGGATATCACACACAATCTACCCAGCACTCACTAAACAAGCTTTTGGTTCTTTGGAGCAGTGGAGGATGCTATCCCACCACCAAAGTTGAATTTCTCTAGTTGAATTTGTTTTTATATGTGGAACTAGGTGGGGTCCCCTCTTTTCCTCTGGCAGCAGTGCATATGGGACCTATTTCTTTTCTACCCCCTTTAAATATCCTTGTGAAGGTTGGGGGAGTGGACCATTAGGAATTGCAGTATTCAGAAAGTCCAATAGCTTTGTTAGAGGGTGATGGGAAGAGAAGACAAATATAGCCCTCCTTGCTTTCTCTTCCTCATCCTGCTCATTTGAAATAAATCAACACATGCATTTGTGTAATAATTGAGATCAGCTGGTTTCATAGGTTTCCACGCCAAAGTCTGCTCACAAAGCCAGGCTTGTTCTCTGCCATGTGTCATCTTGATTTTATTTCCCTGGCAAAAGGCTGATGTTTGTGCAAAGAGAAAAACACTGATGTTCTTACAGTCCCCCCTCCCCCAGACTGTATATTAAACTTCTTGGAGCAGTTTAATTAGTAGGTTTCCTAGAAGAGTGGTAATGTGAACTTAGTAGCTTGATGGGAAGTGCTTGGCATTTATTATACGGTTGTTCTTGGTTACAATAACTGTAGAACAAGACAGATGTGCCACACACATATTGCATGTTAAACTGCTTGTTGAGGATTTTTTTAGTGTGTGTGATATAGCTGCAGCTGGGTGGCTGAGAAAACCACAGGACAGTTGAAATGTGATGGCATTCTCATGTATGAAGCTAAGAAGTGCATCTGAGAGCTTCTACTGCTCTTTTCTGGCAATGTTACTAAAATTTTGGAAGATAAATCTAACTTCTATTCTAGCCAATCTAAAACAAAGACAATTTAAGACTCCTGTATAAGACTAACATCAAAGTTTTTACACCAACTGTTAGCTTGCTGAAAGGTGTCATAAAAACAGAAGAAGGAGCTTTGTTGGACTGAGCCAGAGATCCATCTGGCTTGGCATGCCACTTATCACAGTAGCCCAACCAGATTCCAGGGAAAGTTCACAAGCAGATATTTTAATTTATTATTATATGCATATTCCATCTTTCCTTTGTGAGCTGAAGACCCTGCACACTTTATCCTGGTCTGGAATTACCCAGTGAGCTTCACAGTTGTGTTAGGATTTCAACTTGGGTCTTTCAGGCCCATCACTTAATAGTATTCAGCCTGATCCTGAAGGCTTTTACAGCCAACATGGCAATAACTGTTTATAGCTTTATCCTCCTTGGATTTGTCTAATTTCCCCTTAAAACCAATCACACTTGTGGTTAAGTATGTGTTAGGTGAAGACCTCCTTCATTTGGTCTGCCCTCAAATTCCTAGTGATCAACTTCAGAGGAGAGCATTAGGTTGCAGGTTGGAGGGGGGCCTCTTTCCATTTCCACATTCTCCATTCCGCTTTAGCAATTCCTCTGCCTGTTATCTCTTTCACAGAAGAGACTTCCTTCCCTGCAAAACAATTAGCAGTGTTTGAAGGGGGAATTGCATTAGGAAAAGGGTGTGGGAATGCCCTTTCTAGTTCCAGAATTAGGGATCCTTGTGCTTATTTCTACTTAAAAAAAACATACTGGAAATTATAAATCCCTGAACAACTTGGAAGCTCTCGGATGAGCTATTATTGTATTTCAGTTTAACCTACTTCATATTATTGTTGTAAAGATAAAACAGACAGAGAGCTTAAGCAAATTAACATGGTACTAGTCTAACCAAAGCCATGGTCACTATGTGCACCATCTGGGATTGCTTCTCAATGCTGGTTTATAAGAAGCAGCAGTGGGAGGATACTAAACTCCTGTGTTGGTGCTTTCCGCAGGGCAGCTTCTAGGCCACTCTTGTAACAGAATGATGAACTATATAGACCTTTATCCAGGTCTAGCAAGGCCTTTTTCAGGTTCTTGTATATTGCCTTGAATGTCTTTGCTTGTTTCCTTGTTACTCTGCAGGGCTTATAAGCCACTCCAATCAATTGCCTCTGAGAAGTATACAACTCCCCAAATCCCTAATTTAGGTTAAAACATAACAGGCAAAAAATTGAAACCAAATGTAAACAATTGGAATGAATCAAACATTCAACCCCCCCCCCCCCAAAAACAAAGAAACCACCATTTAAAAAGTTGCTCATCTAGTTGGACAGTCATTACTATTGATGTAATAAGCAAATATTATAACTTTCACCAAAAGTATCAGTTGGTTAGTTTGATATAAAAAACAATGGAGGCCTAAATCCTCAAATCCTAATCATCCATCTTAAGAGTACTTGCAGCATCAATAACAACTGGGGTTCTTCCTGAAAATAATTCTAGCATTCCCATATATCCTTTGTGGGGACATGTGGGATCATAGAATGGTAAGATCATAGTAGTTCTTTTTTGACCCCAATACTTTTCTTGCAGGTATTATACTAACCAACTAATGTGCTAGATCATATCTCTTCTGACCAGTGTAGTGGTAAAGCTTGAAGAGGGGTCCGGTGGTCATCAGGTAATTTTAGATCAGTCACAATCCCACCCCATGCCACCACCTTACAGATCTGTTGTGAATAAGAGGAGGCTTCCTATATATATTGCTTTGAGTTTCCAGAGGAAAAGTGGAATCTAAACATAGTAATAGTTACAGTAATAGTGTTGTTGATGATAATAATAATAATATGACTCTTATTCTGTTCTTGGAGATGCTTTTGATTTCTAGGTACCCCCTGACAGTCTTATGAAACAGCAAAAGTACCATTAAAAGGAAATTCAGATGTTAAATAGTCAAGGACCATAGCTTCAGTATTTAACAGCCAATGCACAGAGATCCCTTGCTCTCCCTGATCCCAAGAATGGCCCATTTCTTGGAGCATCCTTTAACTTCTTTGTCTTTAAAAGAATCTTAGAGTGAAAACATTTCCTTTCTTTAGATACTAAACAGTCCTACTGTTTTATATGCAAATTAGTGAACTGGCAATGTAAAAAGGTTTTATTTGGTGTGAAATACTTGTAAACCAGGATCAGCTAACTGTTTGAACTACTGTATGACAGCAGTTAAATGATGAAGTAATCTTCTGTATGTTAAACTTAAGCACAAATGTGAATAAACAACTTCCCTTAATACAACACATCACTTTTCTTTTCTTTTCTTTGCTTTGCTTTGCTTTGCTTCCAACCCTTACTGATTCACAAAGTTTTAATCAGTGTTCCCCACCCTGATACATTGGACCGTAAGTCCCACTGCTCCTAATTACAGATTCTCTTTCCTCATGAAGCATAAATATTAAGCATAAACCACCAAGAGGAAGGTGCCTTGGACTGAGTTGGACCATTACTCTATCTAGCCCAGTGCTGTCAGCACTGACTGGTAGCAACTCTCCAGGTTTTTAAGCAGTTTTACATCTGTGCCTGAACCCGGGCCTTCTGTCCTCTACCACTGAGCTAAGGTTATTTCAGCTGATGCAATACTAACCAATATAACTGAAAGTTAGGTAATTTTAATCAGGTATTTCTTCTATAATTGGCCATCTTCTGAGTGACAAAGTATTAAATTAATTAGAACATAAACCAGAAAAATCAATATAATTTATTATGACACTGTCTTAATAAGTATAAAACCCTATTGAAAACCCTACTGAAAATCCTTGCCTCAATATATTACAAATTTGATAAAGAATGATCTGGTCTGCAAAAGATTATCCCTCAACATATGTATTGATCTCTAAAATTTTGCATGGTTTTGCTCCAATAGATTACTCATCTGGGGTTTTCTCAATACAAATCTATAGAGGGCTTATGCCATATAAATCTACTGAGGCATCTCACAAAGAACCCTGGGAAGTGTGGTTTCTCTGTCCCACCTATTACTGAAACAGAGTAAATGTGGGGCTGGAGATCCCTGTTTCCAAGTTATAGTTCTACCCTTTGAATGAATTCAGTGACAAGTCAACAATCTTATAATATGCCATGCCCATATTCCCTATATTTCTTTGACCTCAACTTCCCTTTTGTTGTGCATCCCATCCACTATGCAGAAATAGCACAAAAGGGAACTGGTTTTGCCCACTACTATCTTCATCACCAACCACTGGTGGCACATAGCCTCCAAAATATTGAATCAATCAATCAATCAATCGATTTGATTAACTGAAGCAACTAAAAAGATGGCCTAATTAATTTACTGGCTGCTAAAAATGATTGCAGTTTTAATATGCATAGAAACCACACGTGGCAGTGACCGTTTCCAAAAACATATTCTGTTCTTTGTGAGGCCCAACTTGGAATGTTTCTTTTAATTGATGCTTGCTATGGTAGAGGCTTGCCTCTTTTACAGACATGTTTCCTTTTTTTCTTTTGAATGATGATCTTTTTCTCATATGGAAATGTATGGAAATGTAATCAGTTGGTTACTACATGTTTTTAAAAAATGGGTGATAATTTTAGAAAAGACCACCCCTGCCATGCCTTTTCCAAAGGTAGATAGTGGGTAGGGGGGACAAGGTGAAGGATAGTAATATGGAGAAGAATACCAGCTATTGGCTGCCTCTGCCTTGATCTAAGGCAGGGAGTGGTTGAGGCACCCTGTTTGTTTTAAGGATGATAGCTGGAGAGCTGGCAGTGATCAAAGGCCCAAGCAGGAGGAGTATGCACAAAGGGAAATGGTTGGTTGGACTATGTGTTCTTTGAAACAATGCTCTCTTTTATTGTGTTAGGCAGCGTTCCACAAATTCTAAACCTGACAGGCAAACAGCTTCTTCCTCTCTGAGTTCCCTTTATGTCAGAAACCAGGGGAGTTACAGCCCTAGGAAGACAATTTTCAAATCACAGGCAAGCAGACCAACACTTCCTCACATTCTTTGCAAGAGACAGCGAACAATATTGGAACAGCTCTGTTGACAGAGGCATTAATTTTAGACCCATTCTTCTTTCACCTTGTGTATGTGTACATAGGGGTGGGTATGTTAATATTTGCTATAAGGCACATCTTTGCTTTATAAGCAGTCCTATTTTCCTGTTTCTTGTTTTCTGGCAAATTTGCTGAACTGGAAGGTCGTTTTGCAATGACTTTACCAATTATTTCTGAGGAAACTAAGTTCTTCTGCTTAGGGAGAATGCTACATGTTTAGGACATAATCCATTTTTATTTCCTCACTGCAGTTGTGTCCACTGGAGAGGACTGGCACCAGGGGCTGAGTGAAGTTGCTATCCCTCTCTCCCTATCCTTGACTGGCCCTTAGTTGCTCATTTCCACAAGTATTTTGCCATTTACAGTGTACACCCAGCTTTCCTTTTCCTCCCACCTTCTCCAACCAAGATGTGCACACTTTGAAAATGGCTGCTGTGTAGAGCTCTGAGAGTTGACATCTTCACATCTGGAGGGTGCCTAGGTTGGAGAAAGTGCTCACCTCTCTAAAACCCTGACCCATAACCTAAAGAGAAATAATCTGAAAACCAGGTGCCTAGGGAAGGAAGGGATGTCTGGATAAGGAATGTGTGGAAGGTGTGCATAATTGCCTTTTTGCAAATGATTGTTGGGAGACCTTATTAGGCACATGCAATTGAGAACCAGAAGGAAAGAAGTTTCTCAGATGCTTTTTGGGGCAAAATGGCAAATGTGACCTCTTAGGGAAGTAGTTGTAATACATTCAATAGGACTCGAATCAGAGAATGTTCGCAATTCTATCTTCTTAAGACTGACAAATGAAGTCAGGTATGGATTTCTGTTATTCACACATTTATTGCAAGAGTGAGGCTTTGAAATCATGAAGGGAGGTATTTCATTCCCAGGAGTGTCCTATTCCCTTCATATTAATGATCACAGTGGGGTACAACCTCTACTATGTATTGTAAGCTACACTTACAATTTTAATTGTTGGGGAAAGCCAAAATGCTCTTGAATGTAATGTGCAAATAGAAAACATTCTTCCCCTGTACCAATACAAGAGCAGTGATCTCACCACCAAGCAGGAAGGAAGGAAAGACAGACACATTATGGTTTCCTGATGCCATTTTACACTATAGCTGACAGAAACAACAGCATCTCTCTGTTTGTCAGGAGGAATATTTAGAAAGCTCTATCCCATCCCTGAGTTCTAATGGGATAATCAAAGAGGTAAATAGGAGGCCATGACACAACAGTGATGCTCTCACTAATCTTATTCATGCAAGGAGAGTGGGATCATGCTTGCTGTCCAGCATACTGATACTGCTGTGCTCACAGTATCTCCATTCCTATTGGCCATGTCACCACTGATGACTACATATCAGGAACTAGTTATTCTAATGCTAAACATATGAGTAGTGACAGTCAGTGGGTCCAGAGCCACCAGTGGGTGCTCTCTCTGCATTCCCTGAATAGGTATTAGCCATACTTAATGTTAATTCATTATTTGCAAGGAGAATATCCACATTCTCAGAACTGATTGAAAAGCTGAATCTTTTTCTAGTGTAAAGTGAAGTTTATTTGTAATTTTAATTGGAACAGGAGGAGAGAAAAGAAAAAAACCTCCAAATGGTATCGTAAGTATCTTACGCTGAAAACACATTTTTCTCAGGGTTCTGGCATCCACATTTAAAACTGGCCGTTTCTAGGGTTGATTTTTTTTTCCTTAATGGCCCACAATACTATTGCTTGCTCCACATCTTTTTTGGCTTGTTGTAATATCCCAAACATTAGTGCTTTAATGAGGTGAAAAGGACAGTGAAAGAAAACTCAATGTTAAAGATTTCTGTCATCAACCCAGAGTTGACACTGGCCAGGTCCAGGGCTTCCACTGCCCTCTCCAGCCCTTGTATATGATAAGCGCTTCCAGATCCCCTCCTGGGCTTTGGTGCTACCATATTTATCATGATTCAGAGTTTTTACTGCTGATAATGCTTTGGTGATGTCCCAAAGAATCTTATTTGCTTAACCTTAACGCTCTGGAAAAGCAGTTGGCTACTTTTGAAACTTTCAGGCTCCCACTCTTAAAAGTGTTGAAAGGAGTGACTTTAAATCAGTGCTTTTATTGCAATTTTAAAAATACAAATAGATGCCCTGGTTCTCAAGGTATCAACATCAAAGGGGCCAGAGAGTCTGGACTGTGTTATCGCTGAATTGGCCATTCACCATTAATCAGCTTATAAATCCCTCAGTATTAAGTGGGTTATTTTACTGCTTAGACGGATGTTCACTCAGCATGCTGTTTGATAAACACGGAACTGCTGATAGCACTTCTGGCCTTCAGCAGAGCTGCAGTCATTTCAAGAGGGGAGTATGTGGTCTCTCCCATGTTGGGTGTAATATAGCAAACACAACCGTTGGGGGTTGGTGGGCACATTTTGAATTTTGAAAGCATGCTGGGCGCACTCTCACACAATAGAGGCCATCATGGACATAACTGTCAGCAGATGGCAAACTGGAGAGGTTGCCTTTCACAAACCTCTCTAACACTCACTTCTACTTTAGCTTTCCCCCCTCTTTTTCTGAGCAGGAGGGCACTCTTACAAAACAACCACAGACTTGCAGCCACCACCATCTTCATTTTCTGAGAATGCCTCTTCAGCCTAGAAATATCTTTGGAAACTATACCTGAAGATGATGCTTTACTTTGAAGCATGCTAGAGTTCTATTTTAAAAAAAAAAAATCAAAGAAAATCAGGAGGGACAAGGAGCATGGCAGGACAGGTTAGACACTCAGCTTTGATCATCAATATCCTTTCATCCTATATATTTTTATTCCCATGTGCAAATGTGTCACGGATTATTTATGGAAGAATTTTTGATAAAATACTTTTTCCTGAATTTTCTATAAAAAGATGACTGGCCCCAAATCAACCAAAAGCTTCATGATCAAGTAGGGAATTGAATCTTAGGGAATGTTGATAAGGCATCTTTGGATTACTCAAGAAATAGTCTGCACTTACATGATCTTTCACTACTGTCTGTTTAACAGCTAAGCCAATTTGTTTGTGGCTCAGAACTGCAGGAAAGGCAATCCTGAAGTACTGCATAGCTTGGGGGTGGGTCATTTCCCCATTAGTGGGAACTGTTGCTTTAACCTGCTTCCTGGACTCTCAAAATTATTACCCCTCCCTCCATCTTTACCATCTTGTTCCTGCTGCCTATCTGTAGGTATCCTAAACAATGCCTCTCTCTCTCATTCCTGACACCATAAATGTGTGGACTGGGGAATTCTGGGAGCTGAAGTCCAGACATCTTGAAGCAGCCAAAGTTGAGAAACATTGCCATAGAGTGTGCTGTCATTTCATCAGCACAGTTTGCAATAATATTTCAATTTAAATAGAGGAATTGCATGTTCGTAGCCGAGAAGCATCGCCTTATAGCAACTGCTCAGATTTGTTTTCCCTGCAAACCATTGGATAAATGAATTCAGAATGCATTGAAAATGTGAAAAGGAACACTTGCAATTTATGTCTTTTTATATGGAATGGGGTTGAGTTTTTGTTGGTATTGTTTCTCCAGGATCTAATGCAGCTCAGGGGAAGGATGACATGGATGACTGGATGACATTCTTATGGTGTTCCATGCATATCCTCAGCATTTCAATAGTGTTTCACAGAAATAAAAATAATCACTGCTCAGTTTCAAGTTGCTTTTTAGGAACTGAATAGTCAAAATGGTCTGATAGGGAAATGTTCTTACTCTTCCCAATCCTAGTTCAGCATTCTTAATGCTACACCACATATGTGCCTTTACATGTCTCCTGATTTGTTGCTTACTGTTTTAAAAATGGGCTTTCAGAAGTAAAAGGAAAGCTGCACAGTGCATTCTTAGGTATATTTACTGAGAAGACAGCCCCACTGAGTTTGAAGAAACTTGCTCACAGATAAGTTTAAATATGGTGACCTCTTTTCACCATACCCTACGGACACCCCTGATCAGGACATACTAAAGTGTAGCTCTTTTCAGGTTTATGTTCACTGGAAACATTGGTTTGGTGCTGTACCATCTGTGAGATGGCACTCCTTTGGATTTCCATAACTTTATGCTCTTTTGGGGTGCCTCTTCTCCTACGACACTGCGGTCCTTAAAGAATGTTCCAGTGCCCAAAGAACGCCTTCATTGCTTTATCTACTATTAAAGCTGGCTGGAACTCTTCAGCCAAAAAAAAAACAAAAATTGGCTGTGGGAAATCGCTGCTCCCATTTCTAAACAGGAACAAGGTTGAACAACAGCCTTCCTGCTTTCTATTGTTAGGGAGACCATTAGAAAGATGGAAAGCAAAGCACCGCCAAGAGAATGCACTGCAGCATTTCTGTCGTTTTCATCCTCTTCCTCCTTAATTGTTACAGGAATTATTAAAATGCACATAGCTGTCTACTGAAAGTCAAGATTGCTTTTTATATTATCATTTACATGTCCATTTACCACACAGACAAAGGTTGTCTTCATAAGCAACAATTTGTTTTCTACTTCCATGGAGGGAAATGCATGTATAATATAGTTTATATGAAGTATGAGATAATTATTTTTCCTACTGCAAATATTTATTTGATGCATTTAATGTTTAGAGTAGATGGGGAAAATATAATATATAAATGACCTTAAATACAAATTTTGGACACAAAAATCCAGAATCATTACATTTATTCTCACTTTTGATGTCAATTGCCAGTCTATCTCTCATAGTTGTTGTGAAGACACAAGAAAATTATGATGTATAACAGTGTTCCCCAACCTAATTTTGGACTTCAACTCCCAGAATTTCTGGTAATTAGGAAAGGCTAAACAAGATGTTATGTATACCCATATCTCTCCTAGCATATCTTTTCTTACTATTCTATATATCAGAATATCTTGTTGAGACCAATGCAAACACAGCATCATCTTTAAATGGATATTAAATGCAGGAGATAGTTAAAAAAAAAAAAGATGAAGCAGTAGCAAATGTATCTCTTCTTTATATCTTAGGCATTCTTTTGATCTATCCTCGTAAAAAAATCCTTCTATCTTCCCCTCTAATTGATTGAGTTCTAAAACTGTGTTGAACTATCAGGACTGCACAACATATTTCAGACCAAGGGCCAAAGTTAATCTTTGATTCAATGTTCTAAAAAGAGAGTGCAGCCATGACAAAGAAGCAATTTGAAGATGACTTCAAGAAAAATATACTAATATGATGCTTCAAGTTTATTTAATGATTTTCCCCATTCACCATATTGAAATTTACAATTCAGCAGCAACTTTTAGAGGGATGCTGAAGGCTACCTCCAAGGCCACTTCATAGACCAGGGGGACCACCCCTCTACACAATTATGGGAAACTGCATATGGCCCTGGGTCCACAGGTTGCACACTGATGAACTTGCTTCTATCCCTTCCCATACTACATATATTGGAAAGATTTTAGATACAACATACCTGTATGTTTGCTGTTCAGAACTGCTGCAAAGGAGCAGGAGACAGAAATGGAGGAGTAAGATGGATAAAGATTATGCTAAAATGCATTCATTTATTTATTCCAACACTTATTATCTTACAGTACAGGACAAGTAGCCCTAGGTTCACCTGAAGATATTTTATTCTCATTGCACTAAATAAATTTTGTAATTGGTATCCACATGATTGCTTTGGCTAGAAAGTTACTCTGAGGCATCACCTAGTTATTGAACCAATCCAGCCAATTGTGCTATATTTAATAAGTACATGGTTAAATAAAGCATAGGTGTTCAGTATAAGCCATAATGATGTCACATGCATCACGCAACTGATAAAAATTACATACTTTGCAGCATTTGTGCAAGAGCACCCTGAGATATGTGATATCATTTGCCCCTCCATCCTATCCTTGAGGACTCCTATGGCTTAGCATTGATGTTAACTTAGAACTCATAAATAGCTCAAGTAATAGCTTTTTTTGAGTTTGGCAGCCCCCTGTCTTCAGTTTTACTGAAGATCCTTTCTTCATTGTTGAGTTGGAATACTCTTCATTGATCTTTAAGTCAACAGAAGAATATACTGGCATGAAAATAGTTCTCCTTGCTAATTCATATCCTCTATTGCCTCTGTTTCAAGTCATATAGTAACCTGACTTTCCTCTAAGGCAGTGGATGATAAAATCTAATCTAATCTAATCTAATCTAATCTAATCTATTCTAATCTATCATCTATCTATCTATCTTGAGGCTACTCACTGATGGGGTGAGAATAAGAGGAAAACACTACTAACTCTGATATAGTCTCATTCATAGGGGTTGAGATGAAGGCAAAACCATAGCACAAAAAAGATACTGCCAGTCTGCCAGGCCATGTTTATGCCAATGTTAGACACAAAAGGGAAAGGCTCTCAGAGAACTCTCATACAGCTAAATAAAACAGTTATAAATATTGTTTGTGTTTTTAAAAGATCTTAATTTTCTTAAAAGATACAAATGAGAATTAAAAAATAAAATATAAACTTTCTGAATACAAACACTGAAACAAGGTTGTATCTAAAAAACTAGATAATACAAACTTGCAATTAACATATATAAAAAGAATGAAATAAAAAGAGAAAAAGGAAAACATAAAATATTGTGTACAATACAAGAATAGCACTTATATCTTTATGCAAATTATTTAATCTCATTTTTTAAAGAATAAATTGAACCTTGACCAAATGGAATCATAATGTCTGATATTTCCTTTCCATTGATAATGAGCTAGTTCAAAAACGGAGAGTTAACAAATTTCATTAAACCAATCTTTAGAGTCTGGTGAGCGCACATATTTCCAGGGCTGCATACTCATCTTTTCGACAATAGTCCAAGCTTGATATATGAAATGCTCTTTATAAAGTTCCAGATTTTGGGGATATAACTTAATAACACATGAACATTAACTTCCTCCATTAGTTTATTGCACTAATAACGTCTAAAAAGGAACTATTAATGAGCACAAACATAACATATGAATTAATGTATATAGTACTCCTATTTATTTCATCTCCATCACAAAGAAGGATGATAACCAAATTTTAATGAACATCCATTGAGCAGTCCGATTAAATGTGAAAAAAAATATTTGTTTTGTTGGATTAACCTGGTGTAATAAGAAACAGATTTGGCATTCCTTAAAACCTGAAATCATTAGTTTTGTAATATAGGATGGTCCAATTCTCTATTCCACAAGTCTTGTGTATTATCCAAATTTAGTTTATTAAAAATGTAATTTTTGATAATACTGGATTGTAGTTCATTTGCTATAAAAGCTTCCATTTGCACTCAATGTTACCAGAGTTTCAGAGAGTTCAACTCCCGTGGCTGAGAAATTCTGGGAGTTGAAGTCCACACAGCTTAAAGTTACCAAGGTTGAGAAACACTGGTCTACACATTTGGGGGGAGGAATGGTTGTTTCTTTTGCTTATGAAACACTTATTTCCCACAACTTCCAAAAGCAATGGAGACTAATTCAGTTAGCATTTCTGCTTCCCAGTTGCTTTCATAATCACATTGTTTTCAGCAATTCACAGAGGGAGAGAAAAGCTTCAACTCAACACAATCTTGTCCTGTCAGAAGTCTTAGGGACAAATCTTCTTGTGCTTCTAAGCTGAAGACTGATTTAGAAATATCACTGGAATATTATGTAAGGAGAATCATGACATGAGAGCATAAGGCAGAGTTGGAAAGCGTCTTCATTCAGATGGCCTTTTTGTTAGTGAATTCAAGACTTAATACAAAGTGTTAAAAACTTTAATCTACACTGAAGGTGGTTTGCCTTTTAAATTGTAATTGAACAGAAAAGATTTCTCTATTTGCCTAATGAGCACACTGAGAGGGACAGTACAACTATTATGTAATTCCTCCAAAATCTTCTAACCTTAACTAAGAACTATCAAGACTATCATGTTCTTTAATTGCTATTATAAGAGTTAACTATGTTGGAGAGCCAGTTTGGCCTAGGGGTTAAGGCACCAGGATAGAAACCAGAAGACTGTGAGTTCTAGTCCCGCCTTAGGCATGAAAGCCAGCTGGGTGACTTTGGGCCAGCCACTCTCTCTCAGCCCCCAACATCAGGCTCAGGCAACAAGCCGGTCAGTCAATTCCTGTTGCAACCAACAGATCAACGTTCAGTTGATCTGAAAAAGCAGACCCTGCACCTGTGGGAAAATGCTAGGAAGGAAAAAAAAAAAAAAAGAGTTAGCTGCAAAAATTAATTTAAAAATACAAACAGATAGTTTCTCCATGCCATGGGATTATTTTATACACGCTGTGTGATGTAGGGTTCCTCAAGAGCTTTCAGTCATTTTGACCCAGGTGGCATTCCTTGCAGCTTGAACATACCCACCAAAGCACAGAGCTCTCTTTTTAGTTGAGGAATTATTATGGAATTATTATGGAATGGAAGAGAGGAGAAGAACAACAGGTTTAAGCAACTCTGGTCAGACACCTAAATACTTCTTTTGTCAATAGGCTTAAGTACCAATAGGAAACAATTATAATAGGTGGTTAATATATAGAAATGCCTTTTGTAAAAACAACTAAAGATTCTTAAAGGAACTGTACATCACACAGTGAGATTATGGGTTTTCTCCTGTGAGCAGTCTAACATAAACAGGGTGACATTACACACTTCAGGCATCCAATGAAGTGGACTGCAGTCCATGAAAACAAATGCATAAATTTGTAAGTCAAACAATGTTATGGAATGCTTGACTCCTCCCAGTATTTTCACAATATGGAGTGAACTGTGTTCTTTTTGGTGATAGCCTAAAAGAAGTTCAAAATGCAGAGTTAGAATGAAAACATTTCCAAAGGAAGGAGTTATATTTGTTTCAGGAAATTCAGTGAGGAATCTTGTGGTCCCTAAAGACCATTATATATTATTATAACATAAGCTTGACTGGATTTCAATCTTTTATTACAGCCTTCCTTTACCTGAGCCTATCCTCCAGATGGGTGGCCTTCAATCCTACAGTGCTGGCTGGACAATTTGAGGAACTGAATTTCACACACTGATGATGCCCAGATTGGAGAAGTCTGTTCTCTTCTATGTGAACTGTGTGCTGGGGTTGGCAGAATTTAGATCTTTATGTAATTTACAGTAGAGTTTTAAACCTTAATAGCAACAACTTAAATCTCTCTCTCCCCAATCCCAAACTAGGTTGCTGGAAAAAAAAAAAGGGTTTGGAGGAAAACTAAGAGTGAAGTTTTCTTTGAAAGGACTTGTGAGCTTACTTCCTGTTATTGACCAAATATTTCTGAGCTTAATGTCAGCCTAGAAGCTCATGTTTTTTAGTTGTCTATGTGAGCCATGGTTTTATTTCTGAGTCTGAATTGGTAGCTTTGAGTGTTTTAGTAAAAAAACAGAACAGATTCCACAAACCTGACAAAAATGTATGATGTAGTTAATATGGACATAATAAAAACCTTGTTAGTATTTCCTAAAAGCAACCAGGAGTTCCCAGAGTGATGAAAACTCAGCAGAAAATTTACAACTTTTCATCTTAATTCAAAGGCTGAATTTACATAACACACTACTGTAGGCTAAAGCATATCTAGATAGAGTAACAAACCATTATTTTTTGGTACAGCAAACTGACCCCATGAATAGATATGGTCTAAATAAGCCAGAAAAGATTGTTTTCATTTGTTATGTCTTTGTATAAAAAGAATTATATGGAAGAGGGGTGCTTTTGCAGGGAGGGAGGAAAATAATAAATGAATTCTATCATTCAACCACAGGTTAGTCAAGAAAGCGGGTCCATTTGCCAGGTAATTTTCTGATTTACTGAGTAGACCAAACCCATGTCATCGGAGATGGAACATTTTCCTTAGTGGACGAAACAATAGTTAATAAAATAATGGCTTAGCATATATGAACCAACTCAAACAGTCTAACTTGTCAACTAATGATTCTGTGACATTTGATGATACCACTATACTCCCTCCGCTTCCACATGCAGTGACCATCCCCTCCCCCTTTCCATGGAGTGAACTGAGCATCCATAGGAAAGGAAGTTAGTCTGTGTATTCCTCAGAATTCTATTTTCTGTATAAATAAATGGATTGGAAGTGTCTAACTTTGGTAGTATTATTTCAGAATGTTTTTCTACGTGTAAGCATGGTTGGGGAAATGTAGCTGTCCATAACAGGAAAATATCACATGCAAATAGCCTTACTGACTCCTTGTTACCACATGAAAATATTTCTGAAGCAAGTTGATTCCAGTGCCAGTGTTACTGCAAAACCATAAAAAAGATCTTAATCTGGGTTATATGGGTTGATTGGATGTTTAGGAGAATGCTTAAAGTGGGTTACAATCACCTTTCTGTTAAAGATGCAACTCAAGAGCTGAAACATTGATTCATATGATCTGATCTTTTTCTATTATTGTCACCTTTTGGGTTGACATTGACAGGATTGTTATATAACTCTGAATCAATCACTGTGTGTTAAGTATCTATGTTCTTCTAGATTATATCTGTGGTATTTGGCATCTAACAAGATATCAGGGGCATGTGGTTTGATTAAAAGAATTATATCATACTAGAGTGAGAAATGGACACCTAATTTGCAGCAATGGATTACTGGTTAAAAAGAAGAAGTATTTTGCCCAATATGATCAATGTTTTTGGAGAGTTTTTTGTTTGTTCATAGTATAATTTTCCAGACCCTTTCTCTTCCTCCCCTTTTTCCTCTTTTAAAATTATTATAATTAATTTTGAAGATAAATTATTTCATTAAAACTTTTATATGTTTACATTTTCCCTTTGTTAATTAGTTTAGCGTAATGAAATTACTAAAACAATGCAGAATGGATTGTTTTGAACACAAAATGTACAATGGGAATAAGCTATTTGTCATGTATAATAGGAAGCATTTGCCAACAAGGAATGACTTCATTCTCTAGAAGATGCTTATCTATAAAAAGAGCAGGTAGGTCTTTCTGTCCATTTGACTGCTGGCAGTGATATTTACAGAGGCATCTTACACAAGTATGCCAATTAGGAACATTTCACTATTTCCCCAGGTATGAAGTCATTCCCTTTGAACGGGGAGAAACATTGCAGCTAATAATATTTACAGCTCTAGGACAGAAGTTTAGTTTAATGAGTCATGTTTTACTCCTAGACCCCAAATAAAGAGACTGAAAGATGTGACTGAAGAACTATTTGTATATTTCTATTAGTGTTGTTGAACAATCATTTCAAAAGAATCTTCCCAAGGAGAGAATGTGTTGGCTCAGGTAAACTGTGCACCCAAAATCTGGTGGCCTTTCACTAGCTTGCATTCACTGCTCGTTGAAACTATGTCCAAGGCAATGTTGAGGTTCAAGAAAGCCAAGAATTCTTATCACAACACTGTTGTGTTTCAAAAGCAAACTATTGGTTACAGCAGACAAACAAAAGTAGAACACATGAAAATTAAAACTTTAAAACATAAGTTTCATGTCCAGTTGGTGCTAGATCAATACAACACAATATCAATACACTATCACTCTAATTTGGTTATTGGGAAAACTACTACTATTACTTTTACTACTACATTATGACTGAGGAGAGAGACCTGGTCTTCTCTGCTACAACATTTGATATGGAAACTAGGAACCCATGTAATTAATGTTGGTAACATGAAAAAAAAATGTGAGCAAGCAAACATGTTTTGCACATTCATGTGAAATTAAGTCAGTTCTCACAGGACTGAATCCAGGTTTCAGGACTTCAGAGAAGGAATAATTTCTTTCATTGGGTAAAGCAATAGTCAGTCTTCCCAATAACCTCTGGGGGCAAGAAGATTCCCCCAAAAGGGCCTTCCTATTTTCTCTAGAACTGGGTTGAAATGAGAGGTTCTTAGTAGAAAAGAAAAAACTCCACAGCTGGACAGAGTGAGGGGTGTCAGGGGGTTCATTCTGACTGGTGGCAGCTTATTACAGTAATCTGTTGCTAGGACACCCTTGGGTGAACCTGCCAGGGAGGTTTTAGATGATGATGATGATGATTTATTTAAATTTATTAGCCACCCAACTCCCTTGATTCTTTCCTCTCAGTTTGTAACACCACTCCAGAAGCCATAGTGTTAACATACCATTTCCCTTCAGGGAGAGAGAAGGAAAAAAAGACTTATCACACCCACCTCAAAGTCCACCAGTTTTACAACTCAAGGAGGAGCACATGATCTGTCAGTTGTGAAACCCTCCTCAAAATGGGAGGATTTCAACTTCAGCCACTCTCTCAGATGGATTATTTGTAGAACAGAGCTGTTTTATACAGGGCTTGTTCTTTGAAAAGCAAATTGGATGACTCATCCACTTGTATAGAATTAACTGAGGGCTCTTTTCAAAAAGTAAACACCACAGAACATCTTGGCTGCAGTTTTGGAGGAGTGCTCACTCAGGTATTGTCATCCTATTACTCACACTCCTTGCAATCCATGAGGAGACAAGATGATGAAAAATGAACTCGTTTTGCAACTGGAGGTCAGAACCTTAAAAAAAAAATTAAACTTAAATTAAAATTGCTCTGGAATAAGGAAACCTCACTCACTGAATAACAGTCATTTTGGCCTGAAAATACTCCGGTTTTCCTGTGAATGCCTATATTCATCACATATCCTCATTCAATATGTCTTTCTTGACAAAACTGGCAGGAGGCAGGAACTCTCCTGGATGCAACTGCATGAGAATATGAGAAAGGGCTATATTAATGGATGGAAATGGGGCTACTATGTAGGAAATGGTGTTATTTTTTAACAACATAAACCTTTTAAGGTGAAGAGAGAACATGCAGATAGGTGCATTCTCTGGAAAACTTAACAACAAAATAGCTTTTGTGCTTCAGTGGATGTTAGATACTGACACCAGGCTATAGCTAAAGACAGAACCCCTTTTGTTCTGCCCCATCCTGCTGAGGGACACCTGCTTAACCTCTGAATGTGCCTTACGTTACATTGGACAATCATACGACTAGGCAGCTTTTCAGAGTATTGAGTGAAGAGTTACTCAAATACTGATACCTAACACTCCTTAGACAACCATTTGTCAGGGATGTCTTTAATTTGGATTCCTGTATTAAGCACCTCCCAATTCCATGATTCTGTTCTTTTTATTTAATTCATATTTAGATATGAATTTTATCTATTCATATCTAAAATGCCTGGGTTTTAATATGTCTCTTTATCCATTTATTAATGCAGATATATGAGTGGGTAAACACATTTTGTGTGGGCTTCATGTTAAGTCTGCCTTCCAATCTGCAATTCCCAGAATTCCTGGTCAGCCTCTTCTAGAGCCCTACATGGCTGCAGCTTAGACAAGCTGGTCCTGGAATTGACCACAGGGGATACAACCCTAGATTAAACCTGGTAAGGTTGTTCCGTAACTTGGATTTGAAGGGGAAAATGTGGTTTGAAGTGTGTGTGGGCTTATACGGAGCATCTGTCAGCATCTCCTTAAATCAAACGTGACTTTTTTTGAGATTGCACAGCAGCCAGGAAAAGACACAGCTTCTTGAAGGAGTTGCTGACAGCTGCTATGTGAATGTTCTCAAGTACTCTGAATCACCTTTTCCCCTTCAAATTTGGATTGCTGCACAGCCCTACTAAGAGGTGAGTGTAATCTGGTGCAAGATTTAAGTGTTGTGAAATGAAAAGGAAACAGTGACCATATTGTTATTATATTTAGCATACATGCAAATGAGAAAAGGCCAGCAGGGTCCAACATAGTAACAAAACAGGAAACATTTAAATGAAAATGAGGGAACTGGTGAAAAAACAGAGATGGAAAGGAAAAGTTAGGAGGACCAAATCATAATGCTGGAAAGTATTTAAAAACACAATAATTAAGGCTCAGCTAGAATGTATTTTACAATGTAAGAAAGGGTCAGCTGAGTCCAAGAAGAGGCAATCATGACTCTCTAGTAGCGTCCAGGAAACTGTAAAAGTTAAGAAGTCTTCCTTCAGGAAATGGAAAGCCTGTCCTAAGGAAAACAAAAACAAACACTGGCAAAAAAGGGTAAGGTGATAATAAGGAAGAAAAGAAAAAAAAATAAAGAGCAGGTAGGAAAAGAAAATTAAGGAAAATAATATGTACTTATTTAAATATATTCAATGCACAAAAACAGCCAGGGAAGCAGTTTTGACAGCAAAGGAGTGAAAGGGATGCTTGAAGAGAACATGGAGATTGCAGAAAAGCTCTTTGCAATTTTCTTTGCGACAGAAGATATAGGACTGAAAGTTCATCCTGTTCTGACTTTCTGAAGTGGAAATTGGAATTACTAAATAAAACTGATTTCACAGAAGAAGATATTCTAGGACATTTTAGGAGACCACATATGTAGCCACAAATTGCCAGGTCCTGATGGTATCCACCTGAGAGTTCTTGAAGAACTCAAATGAGACATTTCTGATCTCCTAGCAAAAATAGATCACTCATCCCTTAAAGTTGCTCTGTGCAGAGGACTGGATGGTAGCCAATGTGACACCAAATTTTAAAAAGAGACCCAAGGGAAATCCAGAAAATTATAGCTTAATGTGCAGCCAGTCAAATTAGTTGAAGTGACAATCAAAGAAAAATAATAAACACCAGGAGGAACAAGCCTTGCTGAAGGAAAATCAGCATGCATTTTGCAAAGATAAATCCTGCTTCCCTCACCTTCTAAGTTTTTTTTAAGTGTCAGCAGTTACATGGATAGACATGACTCTGCCAACACTATATACTTGGATTTTTGAAACAACCTTGACCAAGTTTGTCATCAAAGGCTGTTGAGCAAAGTGGTCATAGGATAAAAGGACCTGTCCTTATATGGATTGCTAACTGGTTCAAAAAGAGAAAGCAAAAAGTAGGAATAAATGGACAATTTTCTCCACTGAGGAAAGTAAAAAGTGGAATCCTCAAAGTTCTGTCTTGGGTCCCAAGTTGTTTCTTCACTGATTCATAATTTAGGGGAAAGTAGTTAGCTGACCATCTATTTGTGGATGATTCCAAACTATTCAGGATGTTAAAAAAAATAACAATGATTGCAAAGAGCTTCAGAAGGCTCACTTTAAACTGGATTTAATCAAATGGCAGATGCAGCTCATTTTAAGTTAGCATAAAAAACAAACAAACCCTAACTTCACAAATATACTGGTAGAGTCTGAGCTATCTATAATCAGGAAAAACATACTGGGCTCATAATGGTTAACTGAATGAAGATGTCATTTCTGTGTGCAACAGCTGTGAAAAGGACAAATTCCAGGTATCATTAGGAAAGGTATTGGAAATAAAAGGGCCAACATTGTAATGCACTCATACAAATCTCTGTATGAGCTACGTCCACAGATGGAATATTGTGTAAAGTTCTGGTTGCCACTTTTGAAAAAGCAGAACCTGCTGCTGGCAATTGTAGACTTTAAGGACAAATCTACTCATATTTGCTCTGAGTTGTTCCAGGGATGGCAGAGGTAATGCCTTGCAAAGTCTTCTGGGATTCAAGTCTCGGACACTTGAGTATGTTGGCAGGGTCCTCTGTGACATGAGCTCAGGCACCTGTAAATTAGGATTAGAGTTATCCCACCTCTATGTTGATACATTGAGCCAGAAATAATGCAATATCTTGGATAAAGAAGGTAGTAAACATGTTCTTGGAGCAGGGGATGGGCCACCTGCATCTTCAAAAAGCCATCCTATGATCCAGCTGTCCTAGATAACTACATGTCTTCAACATGCTGTTTGGTAAGGATGTAGAAAAGGTGATTGGGTTGTAACTATAGTGGGTCTGGATAACACAGATTACCAGGAATTCTTCCAGTCAGGACTCAAGTCTGGACATGGGACAGAAGTTGCATTGGTCACTCATGTGCATGACCTGTAGTGGAACTTGGAGGAGGGTGGTACACCTATGCTTAAGAGATAAGGGCCATTCTTATGTTCATATACCTGGGAATATCAAAGTTACAGCCCCAACACATCTGGAGAAGGGGAAGGTGATAGCAAATTATTGGTACAGAAAACAATTTTTTTGTAGAATACCACTGACCAACAGGAAAAAATTAGCCAGTGACTGATGGTAGGAGGACCCAAAGTTTACAATGGGTGGATTCAGCCCAGAGCAGCCAGAGCCATTAGAACATGCATATGACCATAATAATAGTTCTTTAAAGCACAGCATCAAGGCATGGATATCAGGAAAAAGTCCCCTCACTCTTTTCCAGTGCAGAGCCAGCAAAGCCCAATGAAGGCGATTTGATTTTTTTTCCTGCTTCCATAGAGCTGGTGGCTGGAATCCCAACCTTCTGATCTGTGTGATGATCGTGGAGACAAGCTGTTTAGTTTAGTGCTATTGGGAAAAAAAAAGCTTGTTTTTCCATCTATGAGCGTTTGGAACTTCAGCTGTGATTGTATAGAAACAGAAAAAGCACCTTCCACTTCCAGATGTGTCATGCAATCTTACTTCTATTTCCGCCTTTCCTGAAAGGAAGGCTGGGTGGAATATGATAGGATGGGGGCATAAGTGAATGCTCCAGCCAGGGGCTTCCCAGTCTCGGAATAAAAATGACAGTGAATCTGTAGAACTCACTGAGGAGGCTGCATAATGTAAATTTTTCATCTTCATGTTGTATTTGTTGGGTGTTAGCTGTGTATTGTCTTTGAAAACTCCATGACTTCCAGAATGATTGCAAAACTTCTAATAGGACCAACTAGCTTTTACATTACATTGTTATTCAATCACTTCCCCATAAGGAAACAAATAATAAAAGAGGCAACTTCTCTGTGGTTAACTGCCATTTATCTTCTCACTCCCAATGTTAAATGACCCTGACTCCCTGTTATTCTCAGAAAGCTGGGAAACAAACAAAGATTGCCCAAAATTTAGCAGACTTTAGTAGGAAGGTCCAGCCTTCCCCGTAATTCCAGCAATACCTCCTCTCTCCTCGCAGTCCTTCTACTTTCTCTCTCTCTGTTTGCCAAGAAATTATTGGTGGGCAATTGTCAACAGGAAAAGAGGGAGCAGCTTATCAGCCTTAGTCTGAGATGTGACTCTTAAGTGACAGTGGAGGAAAGGTTGAGAGCTTAGCATATGAAAGGGTTAACCCAAAAGCAATTTGTCCATTGTCTCTCTATTAATATCAGTCACCAACTGAGCACTCATCACCTTTTTCCAAGCAGTCACCCTCCAGCTAGAAGTGGCGCCATGAACAAGCCAGATGTGATCTCGTCTCTATTTTCTTTTCATAAACTTTCACAAATTCATTACAAAGGTGGGACACACACACTTATTGAGTATGCTTAGATTGGTGAAGAAAACACCCAAACACGCATACAGTACATATAATCTGAGCGTGCTTAAACTAGTGAAGGAATAGTGTTTCTTCTTACTGGGGAGTTTTGGGGAGGTGGGTAGAAGTATTTATCTTTGTTTTTGCTTAAGCCTTTCTAATCTGTTCTGTGTTACAGAAGGGCTGGGAGAGAATGAATGCAACTTTAAGCAGGACACAATACTCCCAAAGGGAAGAGAAGGAAAACAAGAAGAAGGAGCTGGTAGTAAGCTATCAACAGTTGCTAGTCATAAGGCTATATTTTACCTGCTGTATCATATCACACCAAACCATAATGGTTTTTTTTGGGGGGGGCAGTTTGACTTATCCTGCCTTTTCTCCAAGGGTTCAAGGTGGCTTGCTGCCATCATTTTATCCTAATGAAACAAAGAAAACAAAGGTGTACATTGGGCTGAGTGGGATTGGATCAACGTCTGCCAGTGAGTTGAAGGTAGATTTGAACCAGTGTTTCCACAGTCATAGACCAACAGTTTAACCACCATCCCATGTGGGTCCTTCTTCATTGTTTTGTGAAAATCGTACTACTGCATCATGTTCAACAAATGTTGCCATGATTTAACATGGTGTGCAAACCTAGAATATCTGTCAGTTTTCAAGAAACAGAAATGGAAAGATGCAGTTATCTTTGTTGATAAATTTTCCACTGGCACTTGGAATGCTTCCAAATTATACTGTTATTGTATAGTTTATTTTATTTATTTAGAAAGTGTATATGGTTGCCCATCTTAAATTTGTAATTTGGGTAGCTAACAATTAGTTTATAAAAACAATATTTAAAAAAAAGCCATAACCAAACAAAGATAAAGTTCGAAATAATCTAATAGAAAAGGAAACCGAGGCATCATATAACAAGCTCACAGTACAAGCACACATATATTAGGCCCCTCTAACATCCTAGCCCTAATTTCTGAGGGAAAAGCCAGGTTTTAATAGATTTCTGGAAGGCCAAGAAGGTTGGGATCCTTCAAAGCTCAGGGGGAAGCTGTTCCATAGGGCAGGAACCACAACAGAAAGGTATGTCTCCTGGGTTCTGCAAGATTTACAGTTTAATAGAGGCAACCTAGAACATGTCCACCCTGTCTATAACCACAGAATTTTACAGGGGAGACTGCCTTTATTGTTTTTTAATTGGACATCTTTCCAAGTTTTCCTTCTACTTCTTATCAGAGAAAATCTGTTAAGATGGGGAAAATGAAACTGCTACATAGTGTTTTGATTGGTAGGGGCCCATCATTCAGAAATACCACACACACAAGGCTATGAATTGATACTCATCATGCTACTTACCATAGCTCCAAAATCTCTGTGAGAATGATCAGTGCAATTGACTCCTTTCATGTGAGTCCGATCATCCAGAGTACCATGGCAGGAATAAGAAGAGGCCATAAGCAAGTGCTATGAGGTAAAAAAGGAATCGTGATTGTTTGAGGAGATATGGACATCTAGCCAATACTTTGTAAATCCTTTTTTTTTTTTTTTGGCTTCCTTCGTGATAGAGTTTTGAAGCAGAGTGGATTCACTAGAAATGGGCTCTTTTTGAATGCAAATAATTTGCTCTGCCTATCTTTTCTTAGAAAAGGCTTCTGGTCAGCTCTAAAGTTTGCTTCCAGTGTTTTCAACATTAACTGATCCAATAAACATATTATTTCACATGCTCCATTTCTCTCCAATGTTATAGTTGGCCTTCAAACTGTTGCAGATTATTCTGGGCTCTTATCTTTCGATCCTTATTCTGTGAACGTGTGTTAAACAACTTCCAGGGTTTCCTTCTATAGGCATTTACAATTGGCCAATCAATCTGATTACGACAGAAACAGAGGAAACCAATTTATGCAGGCTGCTTTGTTCCCTCATGTTATGCACTATTATCTCCTCTAGCCTGTGTTTACAGAATGCCATGGTTAACGTTGCCCAGATGCTCTGTCACTGTGGGAAACCTAGAAACCACACAATACTGGCCTAGAGTGTTTTCCAAAACCCAGTCTGCTTTATCCTAGCTTTGTTTGTCTCTGAGTAGATTTGGGCCTTTCCCACAGAAAGGGTGTGTTGTCAGTTTGGGTTGGAATCAGATAGCATTGCTACACACGTTTGAATGTCTTGTTGGGGCCTCTTCGTGGCCTGTCAGTAAACATATTGGAACAGAATGATGCACTTGTTTTTTTTGTTTTTTGTTTTTTAGTAGGCCTTACACTCCAGTGTCATTAAAGGGAAGGCAGGGGAGAAGAGGAAAGAGCCTGAATATATGATAGAAGCAAGTAGGTACAGTTGAAGTGTTCAAGGAGGATGTAGTTTGACAACAAATGAGTCAAAGATGTCGGTAGTTTGCATGAGTTCCTTTATTTTCCCTTAGACCATTAAAAATACTTTCCAGGCAGGAATCAAACAGATGAAGACTTTCTTGTGCTGGGGAAAGGTTTCTACCTCTTACAATTTCTACCTCTTAATAAATGTGGAAAGGAGATGCCAGAAAGGCAATAACTTTTAGATATGCTCTGTTAACCTCTATTCCCTCCCCGCCCAGGTATCAAGTCATACATTGTTCTTCCTGCCTAGAAACCACCTTCCCATGCTAAATGTCATTAAAAATACTTGTGATTTCTGTATTTCAGACAGAAGTCCTGTGCTAAGTCAAAGAGGTATAGCTTTCCAATAGGCAATGCAATATACTTTGGCAAGAATGCATTGTGCAGTTTAAACAAGTATATTTAAAGGTATGTGCAAGTACATTAACATGAGAGGGACAAAGTCCCACATGGAACAGAAGGATGCTCCTGTCGGCTGTGACATGGTTGCTGCAACTGGCTAGAAAGAAATAGCTGCTGATTCTCAGTGCCAGAAATGCCTTCTGTGCCATGTTGCTGGCATGCCATTTCAAGTTTCTTCATGGGGTGAGGAAAGAAAAGCAAAGAGTTTGTAAATGGAGAGACTGGCAGAAAAGTTCAAAGAATTATATTTGGTCATAGGCAAGATTAAAAGCAGCAGCTAATGAATAAGCATTATCATTTTTTTTTTGGAATAACCAGAGGTATGGTGACCCTGAGGGATCATAATTTTTAATCTGAAATACGGTGGCCTAGTTCACACATTGTTTGCTTAACCATAAGGTAAGCTACATTCATGTACTGAATAAGCTACAATTGACAGGGTTTCTACCACACAAAATCATGGCTTACAAAGCACAATGCTTAGATTCATACATACATAAATATGTGCCCATCACAGAATTCCCTTTCATAAGCAATGTTATGTAAAGTACAGAGAAAAAGTAATAAATAGTAAGCAAAAGAAAACAAAGGCATCAGATCAGAAAGGGAAATATAACTGCAAAGCTATCTTGCTTCCCTCATGTCCATACCTGATGCAATCCATACATTGCCAGGTAGAACTCAGACAAATTATATTACAGGTCAGTGCGATGGGTGAATCTAGCATGTGTTTGTGTGTGATGTAGGATTTACACATCACATTGAGACATGGTAACACTAAACCATGGTTTGTTGACTAAGCCACAATTGGCTTGGCTCGTATATTGTGTTAAGCCATAAATCCATACTATCTGGCTTGACACAAACAACTAGAAACAAATCACATTATAGTTTAGTGTGATGCATCAACCTAGCCACTTACTGTGTTTATGTATGTGTAATTATTGCCACAAGGAGAACTGAATTTTTAAATCCTGACTTGAGTGTTGGAAGGAGCTTTCTAATACGTGGCTCTCTGTTATGAAGGCTTCACTTTCTCTGGAAAAAAATTGCTAAAATTCCCCTGCTCTCCTTCCTTATTAGTGTTGGCTTAGAAATATAGCATCCATGTTTATGTGTAAGAAATAAAACGTTTTCCTTATGTTTTAATCTCATAGTGTCAGATGTCTACCTAATACTTTTAGGTGATAATGCTGAACTAGTCAAAAACAGAATACTTACTGTAAAGTTTCTATAGTTTATTTTATTTACTGCATTTCTATAATCCATACTGTGGTGTTTGTTTCTCATTGGCTGGCATGCAACAAAGGAAAATCTTGTGTTAATAGCTTGAGCCACAGATTTCATTGTCAGCTTAACTGCTTCCGATAATTGACATGATGTTTAACCAGAAAAAAAGATGGAAAATTCTATCAGTTTTTAAAGAGAGAGATGGAGACAATGTAAAAAGAGAGTAAAAACTGTTTAATTCAATGCCTTTTTGGAACATAGCCATTCCTTTGAAACAGAATCTGTCAGATGTAGTAAATCACTGAAAATTGTGCTGATTTTTTTTTTTTTAAAAAAGGTATTTATAGGTGTCAGATGTATAAAAAAAATTGCAGAATATGCATTTTTGGTCATGCATTTTAGGGGCACTGGGAGCAAATTAGTTGCTTAACTCTTGCTGACATCAGTAGGACTCAAACTCTTTACTGCTCTGGGGGTCACTCTTTATTAATTCAAGGCTTCTGGTGCTCTGTAGTCAAGGGAGGTTCTTGGACTAAGCTCCTGGCTCATGAAAAAAATCTGACCTCAGTTTATTCATAGGATCAAACATGCATTTCCATTCCTCTGACCCACAGAAGTTGTAGTTTCTTCATCTCATGCATGTGTACTCTTTTTTAAAAAATTAAAAAATATACAATCACACAATTGTATAAAAATATACAATTCGCTCCAAGGCTTATCTGGTCCACCTTTCTGTCCCCACAATGGTTGACCAAACTCCTCTGAGAAGTCCACAAGCCATTTATAAACACAAAATGTCTCTCCATGTAAGCAAACAAAGTTTTCTTTCATATAAAAGAATTGTGTATTTAATTTGTGTGTAATTTGATTTGTAAAACACACTAATCCTTAGTTTACCTAAATGTGGTTTACTGAATTCCAATTGGCTAGGTTTGCATCCTAATTCATAAACCATGGTTTATCAATCACAATGGCTAGATTTTCACAACACACTATGCTAAACAACAAAAAGCCTGTTATGGATTGGCATGGGGATCTGGTCTGGATCTGGTTGCTGCTAAAGGCACTAAAGGAAAGGGAATACTAATGTTCTCTCTGGCTGTTAGTCTGTTTCCCCCAACCAGGTAAATGGGTATGTTAATACACTGTGCTGTGGGAACTTCAAGAAGCATCAACTGATTCAGTCAATTATTTATCAAGAAGTTAAACTGAGCTCAAAACAGATCCAATTTTGCACTGGATTAAATTAAATCCATCCAGTCAGCTATGCTATGCTATGAGAACCCCCAAGCCCAATCAATTGCCCCATTTTGCCTATATAATCCTCCAAGAAAAAGAATTAGAAAGAGCAGGTAAAAACTAAGCTTCTTCATTAAAGAATTCCTTGTCAAATACTGATTGGCTACAGTGGCTAAGTTGTCATACCTACTGCTGCCTTTCAGGCCAATAGGAGGGAGCTACTGAAGTAATGAAGTCTTAGCAACAATCTCCTGAAGCAAGGGCTTCTGTAGATAGTTGATGAGGATTTTGCTTGTCTAAAATGGTAAATTTTGACCTAATTATTCTAATTATGTGCTGCCAGAACCATTAGTAAAGAAATCTGACTGGGTTATTGGCTCATTGGGTTAGGTGTGTTGTAAGAACAAGACCTTTGAATAAGAATATAAGAAAAGATCTGCCAGGTCAGATCAGCAGAACTTATATCTAAAGCCCATCTAGCCCAGAATTTGATCCAGCTAAATCCTTCTGGAAAGGCTGCAAGAAGACTGAGAGGGCAATTGCAACCTTGCTTGTGGTTTGTTTCCCAGCAACTAGTAACCATGTGACCTCCTTCAATATTGGTTACTGAAGTATAGCAAAGCTGGGTAAACTGCAGCCTGTAGGAGACCAGCAGCTTCCCTGCACCCAGTTTGGTCCCTTAGAGCCCTAGATGGGGCAAAAATCTGTGGATCCTTTTTTTTTTTTTTTCATTTTGGGGGTAGTCAGGAGTATTTAAGGAATTGTACCCATTGTTCCCCTTAAAAAGTATGTTGTCCTTAAACTGAGCAATAAAATGCCATGCCAAATAATGTGTCCCTGTCTACTTTGTGACATCAAGAAGACCTATATGGTCCCCAGGCAAGGCACACCAACAAAGTTCATCCCTTAGTCCTAAAAAGGTTGCTCACTTGTGCTGTTTAGCTACCAAACAATTAGCCATTATAGGTTTATCTTCTATGAATTGTCGAACTTCCTTTTAAAGTTGCTCTGTAAAGAAACACCTCTTTTAATCTGTCCTGAGTCACAGTGTCTCCTGATATAACATTCCCACTGACCTAGAAATTAAGGCTAAAACAATGATATAATTATTAAACAAATGCCAAGTTAATACCAGTCAGCAATTACACTAGAGACAGCCAAAATTTGCATCAAAAACCATAAATACAAACCAGTACTCCAGCTATGTTCATGTCATTAAGCTTGATCTAATCTGGGGAAAATGATGAAACATCCTTGCTGAAGCCTAGGAGCTCTGGGGCTGCTATTTGGAATGAGGGGAGACCACATAGGAGGTTGAAAATAAGATGCCTTGGGTTCTTTGGTATCAAAGGAGGAGAAAATAAACATAGCAATAAACTAAGTATATCCTAGGCCAGCCTTCCAGATTGTGTTGCATTTCACTTTCTGTATGCCCCAAACAACAGGGACAATGGTCAAACTGCCTGTGGTTTTTGTGGGAGCTGAAGTGCAATACAATCTGGAAGGCACTAAACTGGGAAAGTTTTGTTGAAGAACTACAGCCATTTGAAGATGCTGTCTTAATTAAAAATGGCAAAGAAAAGACAGAAAGGAGATGAAAAGGTAAACCTCTTTAGGGAGACCATTTCAAAGAATGGTTGCTATTGATGGAATTCCCTGTTCTATGTCTTCTGGGCAAACTGAGGAAGGTACATACCACAGCAATACAGCCACTGGCTTACCTTACTTTAAAAGGAAAATAGAATCATTCATGAAAAATAGCTCTGTTGATAAATATGGGTGAACCTATGAGATATAAATAAACCTCTCCCTAGTGATGGGGAACTACAACACATGGCTATTACCTCCATACCTTACTTATGGGCTTCCTCCAAATCCTGGTCATTTTGTGACTCAGTATACTACACTAGATGAACATTCAGTCTGGCACAACTCTTCTGAGATAGGCATGGATAATATGGATCTCACTATCACTAGCTGAACTGTGGTGTTGATGCATAACATTCTCCCATTTTCTTGGTTTATAATTTTCTTTAGCGTTATTTTTTTATACTTGTATCCTATCATTCCAAGATAGCACTTGGAGAATTGAGCCTTCTTATTTATCTACCTAAGAAACAGCAGGCAGGCAGTGATTAATCTAACATCTTTTTTTTTCCCCTTGGGGAACATTATGATTGAGTAGAGATTTAAACCCACATCTCCCCAGATCAAATATAGCAATTTACTTAGTATAACACGCTGGCTCCAAATGAGTACTTAAAAGCGTCACCTTAGGAGGGTTGAAGATGTTGAGCCCGGCTGGTCATGGATCCCCAGAGTAAGTACAGACCTTTTGAATCAGTGTCCCATATGTTAAGATATTTACTTCTCTCACCTGCACATAGTAGTTCCCATCCTGTGTACTGCATGTACATGCAAAATGTGGGAATCCACCCTAAGACAGAGTTTCCTGTTTGGCAAGACTAAATTTCCAGCCTAAGTTTAATAGTTTGCATTAGCTAGAGGCTATTTATACAATTGAGAAGAAACAAAATCAAAAGAGATAAAGTACATTTGGTAAATAGGACTAAAGTTTTGTTTTAGGTATATCTCTTTTACATATCATTTCAAAACTGATCAGGATTAATTTGAACTTACATCAGCATTTTTTCTGCTGACTTCCCAAGCAAAGGATCTTGCCATCAAAGCACTTTTAATCTCTTGTCTGCTCACAAGTATTTAATGTCTGATGAGCAGGAAGGGGAGAGAACTTGTCCAAGATTTCTGCTTCTTACAAGGAGAGGAAGTGTTGTGTGCTGCCTGACCTCTAGAGACAGATTTGTGATTTGTGCCTTTTAAAACCTGAGCAGATATTCTGGCATTTCTTTTATAGTAGTGATACTTGGACAGCAAATAAAGAATCCTTTAAGGCTGAATCATGACTGACTAAGAGTTCTTGAGAACTCTAAAGCTTGCAACTATTTTATAACCCTTCAATAAGCCTTAATAAAGATATTGTCTCAGTGTGGATTTTAGAGTAACCTTCAGTTATTTTAGACAGGGAGAGGTAAATCTATCTTCAGTAAAATTACACACACACAAACACATACAAAATTACTTGTACATGCCTGGCTCATTCGGGATAGACAATAGAATTGTTGCATGTTTTGGAGTAGATGGGAGAAACTCTGCAGCCTGACTTTAAAAAAAAATTGAAATAAGCATATCTGGAGAATTCTAGATTTGGACATTCAGGCCATCAAATGCAACCTCCTGCTCAGTGCAGAAATCCACATTCAAGCATCATCATTCACATTCAAGACTATCTAGCCTCTGTCTTGGCACATGTAGTGAAGGGGAACTCAGCCCATCACCACCCTGGTAACTAGTTCTACAACATACATACTGTTTATCTTTTGTATCTACCCTTCGATCACATCCTTTGCTAATGCGTATTCAGTTACATAGGTTTATGCCTTAAGGACTTTTAAAGGACCCATTTTTGGAAGCCACCAAGTCATATAACCTCTTGAAACCTGTTTCCAATTTCAATCCTTCCAGTGCTTTATGTCCAGCATTACACTGGGATTTTAAATATAGGGAAACAGTATAGCAGAACTTTTTCAAATAATCTGAGTTTGGGAAAATGGTATCTGAGTGGGGCAGGCCCTATCCTGATTAGATTTTATTATTAGGAACTATTTATATGCCACTTTCCAAGAACTGTAATAAAAGGATTTTATATAGGAGAATATAAACACAGTCTGCTAGAAGTTATTTACAATTTCATCAGGGTGGACTTTCACCTATAAATTTGCTTCTCCTTAAAAAGAGGAGAAAATTCCCTGTTATGACTTGGTGCACATCTCCAGGCGTTTCTTAGTACCTGCTGGGGACGCTGGAAGTTATGATTTAGTAATTTCAATAAGCTTTCAGAATCTGGAGAGAAATTCTGGGAGTTGCATTCCCAACAAATCCAGAAGCTATTGGTCTGGGAAAGGCTGGTCTACAGAATTTCTGTTCACCTTAAGAGAGCTGCCATGGAAATACCTGTTCATTTTTCCCCTTTAACTATTATTCCATAGTTCTTCTGGAAAACAACTGCCCAGAATTCTGGCTCTTTTGGTCCCTTCTATTCTACCACTGTTTCTACTCCCCAAACCTGCAGAAACACCTTCAAACGTGCTCAGATTGTAAATCCTCATTGTAGCAAACCTTGAAACATGTGTTATCACATGAACTGCTCCCTCCTGACCAGCAGTCCTCCTCCCATGCTGTGTTTGCTTCTTTAGGGCTTTATAAAAATCACCGAGAGGGGGAAGTCACTTAAAGGGGGACAATTGCCATAGCACTATCCCTCTTCCCATAATTTAAAAGAACTGGAATGCTGAAATGATAGATGCCACCTTGGCTTAAGCTTATTTTCTCTCTCTCTCTCTCTCTCTCTCCCCCCGCCCCGTGTGTGTGTGTGGGGAGGGGGGAAGGTGAAGGTGAGCTCAAGAGCTCATTATTTTCCTCCCCAAGCTCTGCAGAGCACCAGTGTTCCAGCTGAAAAACTGGTCTCATTGGTTGCACTGCAGTTGAGCTGGAATGAAATAAACTCAGCTACTGAAGAGGAGCAACATCACAGGGCACTCCATCTATCCTGGAGTGGCAAAAATGCCTTGAGTGGAGGTGCTCTTGGACACAGCAAAAGGCAGCCTTTTGCTGAAGCAATAATTTTCCCAGATCAGATGTAGCAATTGAGCAAAGAATAATGTCTTGTCCAGGAAGGAAAAACAGCTTCATTGAACAGCATGCGACATCATGAGTGTGATGAAGGGGTATCCAACTGTTACTGTCATTTAGCTGAGAGCCACACTTCACCTTTGAGTGAAGTGAGGAAGCCATACTGCAAAAGTGGGTGGTGCTGCATAAAAATGGGTTGTGTCTACCAGGACAAAACTAAATTTAATATAATTTAAATGTAATTAAAAGTAATACAATTAATTAGATAGTTAATATGATTGGATGAAATTGTTATTCTTTTCTGTCACATTAACAATTATAATTCACCAAATGCTATTGCAGAATGTTTCAGACTGCAGTGGGGGCTGATTTATTCTACTGGCAGATCTTTTCTTCCAAGGGTTCCTCAGTAAAGAAAATAATTACAATAGACTTCCTGTAGGTTCTCCTAAATGGAACCTCCTGATCCATCCTAGTCTAGCCAGATGGGTAGATCATAGCCCTATTCAGGGCTTTTCTTTCAGCCTAACTCTAGGAAATGTAGAAAGGGAGATGGCTCAGATCTTCCTACTCAAAGTCTAAAAATACAGAACTTAACAAAACCTTCTGAATATCCTGAGAACACAAGGGATAGCTTGGTAACCATTAAGTCTTTCATAAGAAGAAAGCTCCCAACTTCCTTTTAAAACAATAGACCCAGATCACATGTTATTAAAAGATATTTATCTAAGAAAAAGGGGGAAACCAAAAGACAAAGGGAAGGCAACAATCATACACAGAGAATTCCAAATAAAATCAATGACAGTTGTCTAAGTAAAGTCATATAATTTCAGAACATATGCAGAGTTAATTGTAGGAAGGATGGTTTAAGAGACTGCATCTTGGCTTTCTGTCTGAATGTTGTTAGGCAGGCCTCTTTTGTCTTTGATCCTCTTCTTTCTTTAGAGAACTAACCTCACTTAATTTGGGAATGCATGTTGCAAAAGAAAAGAGAACCAGTACAGTGCCATCTTTCCAAACACTCTAGGGGACACTATTGAGCCATACCAAAATGCAGAAGTTAATGATAGAAGAGTTTGGGAGGGGGACCAACCCAAAGATTTGCAAACTTCAGGCAGCCTTGAGGCCTCAGATTGTTCACTTGTCTTCCATACAGTCAATCATGAAGCAGCAAAGAGTCATAGGATCTGGGAGCAAAACTGGCTGAAGTTTATTTAGAAACCAAGTGGCATTTCTCCTGCCCTAACTAAGCATGAGGAAATGGGTCTTGCAGAGAAAACAACAGGGTAATGGAGGGTAGCTCACTAGGAGTCATCTGTCTGGAAGTACACTCAAATTGCTTGGCTGTTTGAACGAGAAACAGCTTCTGTATGCATTATGCACATAATCTAAAAAAGTGATTCTGAGCCCACTATATAACTAGGTTATTTAGAAATGGCTCATGGTTAATTCCTGTTGTCTGGAGGAAACACCCTTCTCAACTCAATAAGGGTATATTGCAAGTCAGAACCAGTAATATTGTAATAATTCATTTAAGCAAAAAAGCAGACAAGCCTATGGCTGAATTAAACACGAGCCATTTCTAAATCGGCTAGTCATGCATTTGGCCCACTATCACTTATTTAAATTATGTGCATAATATACCCTGAGAGATTGCGCCACCTGAAAATTTGAGGGTACTTCTAGACAAATGGCTCCTGTATTGTTCATCAGAAGGCACTATGAAACTCTTCCATCTTTCCTACCTTCTTTTTTTTGTGAAAAGATGGAAAAAGTGGTGGGAAAGCTTAGGATGGTTACATGGTGGAAAATGGCTGATGGATATTAGAAGTTTTGAGAGTATATAACATGGTTTCCAGGAGGGGGCTACCCATTCACAAAATGGCAACTTTACACAGGTAAAAAAAAAAATAAATCAAAAGACAAAAGACAATAACATCTTTATTTAACAGACCATTTGGAAGGAAGGGGTGTTCATTGAAGCCAAATGTCAAAATTAAATTTCTGTAAGTGTCATAATATCCATTTGCAAATGGACACAAATGACATCAATTATGTAACTGAATTATGTAATAAAATGTCAACTATGTAATTACACAAATAAGGTCACTTGCACCAACCATCCAGACTGCTTCAGAAACAAAGGACTTTGGGGTAAAGTCTGAAGGACAATTTTGTCCTCAGCGGCAACTGAAATCTGTTGAATGCAGGTTATACTGTAATGAGGTTGTTCTTAGCTGTTCTGCGTAGCCCCCAGGATGCTCCTAACAATCCCCAGCTTTCCTTTATAGGTTCCAAACTTTCACTTCCACTTCCAAACCAAACAGTGGGCTGTAGCCAACAACTACTGATTTCCTATGAAGACCTGTGGAGCCTCTGTGGGGTTAGAAGTATTCTTCTAAATACACATGACTACAGACTTCTGCTTTGCTATACAATGTTAAGATTACAGTTTTTACTTTATAATTAAGGATTTCTTCTTTTCCTCTGTGAACTATACAACAATAAGAAAAGTGGATAATCTTTCTCCCAAGCCACTTCATTCTTAAAAATATTAAAGTAGTAAAGCGATGAGGCAGGGAATCTGTTGAATGTGTGGCTCAGTGTCGACTGGCAAGTTGCCTACCCCTGATTTGGAAGAACACTTATTTGCCTTTTGTTCAGTTTTGTGGCTCACAAATGAAATAACAATATTAACAACAATAAACAATTGAAAAACTGTCCTCAAATGTTTGTAATAAAAGATTGATGAAACTTACATCTTAAGAATGCAGTGGACTTTTGGTAGTTGCTGTTTGGTTTCATAATAGTGCCCCAAATTGTTTCTCAAGCCAAAGGCTGGATGGCCAGCTTTAAAAAGTCACTATTCTGTCTTGTTCGTGTGAAACCAAGAAGTCTTTTAAAATATCTTACAACTGCCTTTAACAGTCAAGAAAGTTATCTGTCAACCAATTATAAGAATTGATTTGACTGCAATCCTAAACACACTTTCATGGGAGCATGGCCCACTGAGCTCAAGAAAGGGATTACTTTGTTGGTTGATAATCATATGCTTTGCCACTGATTATTCCATTAAATTATTTGGAGACAGTCATATTTTTAAAGCATTTACAAAGAAAAGAACTTCTGGTGGTAAGGAAACTTTAAAATGTGGCTTTGACCTCAGTCAAAAATGAAAGTTTATGGGTACAGGGTGGCAAACACATCTTTGAATAAAATTGATAATAAACAAGATATTTCCAACTTCCTCAGGTTTGTTACTATCTCTCAGCAGGACTAATCTCATAATGTTGGTGTGATGCTAAAGAGGAGGGGAAAAGTACAGATGCGATGCTTTTTTTTTTAAAGGAATACATGTTTATTAGAATAAACAAAAATCGTGCTTCATTGCTGTTAGAAGGAAAGGCCATATTTGGAATTGTCTTCATTGCTCAGTACAGCAACCTCTAGAAATAATTCAATATCAGTAAAGCTTAATTTGCCTCCTTACCAATTAAAATGGAACAAGTTAATTAGTAGATAAGGCTGCAATCTCCACACCTATACACACAATTGGGATTGGATTAAAAAATAAGGAATCTTGTGGCACCTTAAGGAGAATGAGTTTATACTCATATTTTGAAGATCACAGTTCATTGTTCTTAATGAGGTGTGCTGTGATCCACAGAAGCTTATGGGGTAATCAATTTGTTTGTGTTAAGGTTATCTAATATGAGATTGTTTTGTTGCCAAAGACTAGTGTGGCTATCTCTCTGGAAACTATTATTAGGGAATAAGTTCCACTGAAAAACAAATGGCTGGGCTCAGAGGTCTTGCTAAGTAGTTTGTTCAGTTTTTTGTTAAAGTAGTATTGTGAACCTAGACACTTAGAGTGTATAGCTTAGCAGATTGATCGAGCTCCCAGTTTTATTCAATAAACCATAGTTAAACAAACAGTGGCTTGCACATTCTATAAACCAAGCTAACAAGATAAACTGCTGAATAAGCATGTGTAGGAGTGCATAATTAAGATAGAATTTTGTAATGCTTATCTGGGACTAAGTCCCATCAAACAGTATAGGTCTCACCTTTGAATTGGCATCTATATAACTACAATTTTGTGCATGTTTACCTTGAAATAAGCTCCATAAATCTCATTAAGACTAATATGGCATCCAGATTAAAATAAATATTGCTTTATTTTTTAAATCCCAGTTTTTAAAAAATCACACTACACTATTTTCTGATTGGCACATAATAAACAGAAACACCATATAGTTAGGGACACTTCCATATTTTTCAGGTGTTCCTGTTTCTGAACAGGGAAAAGGGTGAGCTCATTAACACCTTGGATCAAAACTCATTTGCTTCCTTCCAACACAGAGTGCATTGTTTTCCGCTGGGCCCTTAATACCTTTGCTGTGTTTGCACTTCTGCATTTCATATTTTTCACTTCTACATAAAGATCCCCCTTTACGAGTTGCCTCTCAGGCCATACAAATGAGATCACAAGTTGGTATTTAAGATTCTCTTTCTTGTTCTGCTGTCTATTGCCTATTATCATCCAACCTGAAAAATCCTAAAATGCCTGGTTACTGTTCCTGGCATATGGAACAGCGATTCTCCCTTCCTTCCGTTTCTGTTTAAAATCACCTTTACGTGCTGCTTATAACTGTAGCACCATTTAGCAGCATCTTATAAATGCTAATAACTCATAGATGTCTATATGGGAAATATTATTCAAAACACATACATATGTACTCTAATATGACCATTTGGAACATCCGGACAGCACGGAAAGAAAACCATGTAAATCACCACCACCACTTTCTAACGCTTCTAAAGGATGGTTGCAAAAGAATGTTGAAAGCTGTCCTTTCTCCTAGAGTTTGGCTTCTGTCTCACATTTCCAGGATATAGGCAAGGTGTTGCTGTCTCATCCATTTTGGAGAGAAAACACCATACAGTATTGGATAAATGTGTTGAAGTTAGAGGGGTAGCCAAAAAAAAAAAAAAAATTAAAATCCATAAATGGTAAATCAGACCTAAATCTAATCTTTTCCCAGAAAGCAAGTAGGAAAGGGAATTATTAACATCTATAGAGGAGCTCCTTCTCACTTCTGCAATGGGATGTTCTATGAGCTTGATTCAAAACACAGACACTGTATGAAGAATGCTTCAGCCGGTGCTAGCCTTTCCATCAACCTGTGTGAACAAGGCAGGAGGCTATGCATCATTCCTGTGCTGATCATAATCAGGGTTTTCCAGGCTGCATTTTGTGGAATTCTGCATATAAACAGAATTCAGTGAATTCGTGAGATCAGACCCCCTTAAAGCCTGACAAACTAAGATGACTGATTCAGCAACAGCTCAGAATTTCCTAACGTGGCACCTCTCAGACATTTCATATCACAATCCACCCAGTCTCCTCATTAACGGTTGGTCATGGGAGTTGCCGTCCGTGATCTCTGGTGAGCACCAGACTGAGGAAGAATTTGAGCGAGATAAACCAGTGGACTCACTCAAGGACTAAGTTCACTTAGCATGCTAAACTACAAACCTGGGTTAACAAAACCCCATCTGTTTATATAACACTATGCACTCAAACAAATTAACTATATTATGGCTTATTGTGATGGTTCATACAATACACTAAAACAGCTGGGTTCCCAGAACACGGTGAGCCACAAAACTACCCAATGCTATTTTAGCCTAGTTTAGTGTGCTATGTGAACCCAAAGTCAATACCTTTTAAACTGCATTTAACTATAAGTAATTATAAGCACTGCAGTTGGCATTGTGTTTTCTCCTCCTCTTTTACACACAGATGGCCACACCCTGTAAACAAGATGAATGTCACCTGACCTGCTGTTCCGCAGAAGGCTTTATACAAGCTGATAATCTTTATTTCTGTTTAAACTTGGCTTTTAAAACTGGTTAGTAGAACATCTGTAACAATGACGTCATAGCTGTGGAGTAATTCAGCAGCTCCTGGGATATGTAAACACACACAAACAAAGGAGTATACAGCAGGGTTTCCTCATAGCGTTGCTTTGGCCTCGCTGGGATAATGATATGCTGTCCTATCTCTGATTGCTGTGTTAGTTGGCTAATGAAAGTTAAGCAATGAATGACTGATGAATAGCCCATGGGAATATTTTCTCTCTCCCACTGCCCCAGAACCCACCCCTGAGAGATCAAGCCTGGTCTGATCACTTGAAGACACCTTCCCAAAAGGAAGGGGTGGGGGGGACATAAAGTCATTTGCACACTATGTCTCTATAGTTGCTTCAACAGGAAAAACCAGTTATTTGCTTGAACATGAAGGTTTGGCTAAGATTATTTAAATTTTTGGCTGCGGGGGCAGTGGTGGGAGGAGAGCCCATGTTGGGCATTCAGGCATTCTAATTCTGATGTAAACAGCAAGTGATGAAAGGGCCTAACCTGATTACTAGCTACAAGTGTGGCTAGACAGTCATTCTGCTTCTTATTTATTTATTTTTTTTGCAAGAACAGATTACAGGCTAATCGGTTGTATTTGGCTAAGTGAATCACAAGCCATGCAGGCCTGAGGTATGCAGATCTACATGATTAATGCACTCCAATGCTTCCTACTATTTAGGATTATGTCAGAGGTTGCTAAACTACAATTCCCAACTGTCTCAGTCTTCAGAGGGATGATGGGACTTGTAGTCAGAGACTTTCACAATGCCTCAAGTTCACTCCTGGGTGATATATTTAGCTCATTTTTTAGGGAACACCTGTTCCCCACATCAACTTTTCTTTCACATTTCTGTCCCACCCTACCTCTGTGAAACTTGCTTATGTACAATGCCATGAAAATGTGGTGGTAAAAATGTAGTGTATAATAAATAAAGCTCTTCCTTCACCTAAGTTTTATTACAACTGCCAGGCATGGGCTGCAAAAATCCAAATAACCTCTAGATGGCAGGGAAGAGAATTTCCTATATCTTTTTGAGTGGTTGTCTGGATTTTTGCAACCTTAGTGACATCACCGCAGCAATGCAATGTCTCTTCTGCCATTTGGAGAAGGGATAACAATTAAAGGAAAGAGTGGCTTCTGCTTCTAAAATAGATTTCTCTTTGCTATAATCCATGATTTTTGTTACCATGGCTTATTGAACAACCCATAGAGATCAAAATGGTAAGCTTAAACTCTCCCCACCAACTGTTTATTGTACATAGTCTCCTCACAGCTGCTTCTCCCTTTCCAGCTAGACCATACAAGTTTTGGAAATACACATCTGGATGCTCTGGATCAGTGTTTCTCAACCTCAACAAGTTTAAGATATGCGGACTTCAACTCCCAGAATTCCCCAGCCAGCATGCTGGCTGGGGAATTCTGGAAGTTGAAGTCTGCACATCTTAAAGTGGCCAAGGTTGAGAAACACTGCTCTGGATGGATGAAAGAGCAGTTGAGAATTATAAAAGTAGCCTGCACAGAAAGGATTAATTGTGTTCACTGTCAAAATCATAGTCTTCCAAATCTAAAAAATAAAATCTCCTTTGGGCGTGGTGACTTCATGGCTTTGTCCAAAGTAAGGGTTTTTTTTGGCAGTGTTACAGAAGTCGTCTGCCATTATCTTCTCTAGCCTCCAGCCCTGATATTACTTGGAGGAACCCCATTGAAATATTAATCAAGCTTGACCCTGTTTAGCTTCTGGGCTCAGACAATGTAGTGCCACCTGTTGAGAACTTCTAAATGCTTGGCTACCAGATGTGAACTGGAAGAAAAGCTGACAATTACTAGATGGCAGCAGAGATACACAAAACGCTAACTCTTCGCTGCCATCTAGTGATTGTCCAGAACTGAGCCTTATCAAACCCACATTTTAGTTAAAGGGGAAAAGAAAGAGACTAAGCTGTGGATTTGCATACCATGTGTGGCTTGCTGTTAAGGCCATGAAGGGGTGTTTTTTGTGTACCTCCCAATAATTTGCTCCACAATTTCCTGGCTTTTATTATGCAGTTGCTCTGCCTCATTCATAACATTTTGCTCAAAGTCCAGAGGATGTTGTGCTCTATTTTAATCGCCCTGTGTTTTCCACTCTTGTATGTATTTTCCCCCCACCACCACAGAAACAAAACCAAATCTCTGATAAAGAAATAGCAGAAGAGCAGTGCAAGTTTTTAGCAGATGAGGACAGGAAAAAGTACAATTGTGGCAGGGTTAGAAGAGCAGTTCCTGAGATGCAGAGGTCATAATGAGGATGCCGCCTATCACTTGCCATATATTTTTTGTTTGCAAAGCTGTTTTGTGTCCCGCAAAGGAAGCTCTTCCTCTCTCCTAAAGATTCTCTGAGTTCTCAAAACAGGGGAAGATTCCACTGAACACAGCAGCACTTACTTTTGAGTAAATATGTACACAGCGGGGTTGTACTGCTGAAATTATTGTGCTGGTGTTTTTTATTTATTTTTTTAATGTAAAATGTCACCATTCAGGAGCAGCTGCAAATAAAGCAAGGGCTACCTTCTTTATTTTTAAAAAAGAGACAGGGAGAAGAAACTCATATTGTAAAGTTTGACAACTCCTGTCCTTCTTCCCTGGCTTTTGGAAAGAGTTACTGTATTTAGAAGAGCCATTCAAATGTCAGAGAGGGAAGAAGATGAGAATCCACACTTCTCCGTGGTAGGGAAACTAGCTGCAATTGACTATAAACAGTCAAGCCGGTAAGTTTCCAAGTTTGTGAAAGCTACAAGGAAAATCAGGGAGTCAGTTTCTAACTACTGTGCATAGAAAAAGCAAGCAGTCTGCTCTCTAAATCTGTTATGAAGCAAACTACAATATTGTGTGAATCCAGCCACCCTGATTTATTTATGGGCTTAGCAGAAGATTGGGCAACCTAAGTTCCCATGGTTATATTCAGCTCCTTCAGACTGTTTTTCAGCCTCCAGAATCTCCTCTGAACAGTTCCTCAAAATAATTTCCTGTCATTCTGAGTTGAGAAATGCAAGCAAACAGTTACACGCAAAGCTCCTCCCAAATTCCCTTCTCTAAATACCTGAGTTCTTCTGAGCATCTGCTTGCACACTTTTTTTAAAAAAATATTTTTCCCCAATTCTGGAATTCCAGAATTTGAAAACACTACAATGAAAGTTTTGCAACTTTATACAGGCAGCTGTGTAATCACAAATATTTCTTTGGTCAGAGGAAAGACCGCCCCCCCTCAAAAAAGCTAAGGCATGCAGGGGTAAACACAGAAATCTAAATGCATGCTGTCATGACAGCATTTCACAAGTTTCTTGGGTTTCTTGGAAATAAACCAGAGTTGCAGAATGAGTTATATGGATTTCATGCTTAGTACTGCGAGCAATTAAACAACAACAACAAATGTAACAGCATAATACCAGTAGTGCTTAGATCTGGATTCACTCCTTACTGAGCTTTTGATATCCTGGTATGTTGAAAGGATCATGTATGTATTTATTTACTCCATGCCAGGCCTGGCATCACCCAACAGAACCAGGCAGCTGCTGAGGAGCCACTTTGCAGCAGGAGATGTAGGTATACTTAACCATCTCAATGAATCTCCTTTCTAAATTTCCTCAATATAAAATGGAGAGCCACAGCTGTCTACCATACTGCTATGTAAGGCTGGGGATATGCAGAATCTCTATGTCCTGACTTTCATGAGTAGCTGGAATGTGTAATGGCTGAGGGTGGGAAAATCCAGATTCCACTTCCATGTTTGAAGCTATTTGGATATTAAATTCAATCAACATATTAAAAGCAATCAGGATAGTAAAATCAATCAACACCCAGATAACAGGGATTAACAACAGGATTAATACCAAACAGTCAAGCAGTAATCAATACTCTAATCAAGGAACTACCAACTCAGACAATCAAGCAGTAAACAACAGCCTAATCAAGGAACTACCAAGGAGAAAACAACTCCCCCACCAACACTGACAGGGCAAGCCACTGTATATAAACAGAGAGCAAACCCCACTCCCTTCTAGATGTTACCTAGCTGGGTAATGAGAAGTCTGCAAGAAAACAACCAAGCTCAGAGAACACCAAGGATTCCACAGATATTAAAACTGTTAGAGGAAAATATCTGATTCTGCATTTATACAATCACTTATCTCTAGGTATTTGAGGTAATTCTATACAGGTATGTTTCAGGGAAGTCACTGCAACTTTTCTAAGGATGGATCAGAATAGATTAAGAGATAGAAAATAAGGTATCTGTACTGTATTAATGTTGGTTTTATCATTCTAAAGGCAAGCTGAGGTGGAATTGCCAATAAAAATTGGTGTTATCACTCTTTCTAAAATCAAACTCAGTGAGTGCCAAAGGCCATCCTGGCTAGAAATTATGGGAGTCCCAACAGATCTGAAAGGCAAGAGCTTGAGGAAGTCTTTTTCAAACTTTCACTGCGCTTTCACAGTTTCAAGCATTTGGCAAAAGTAGATGTTTTTAAGAACATGAATGAGTTTTGCTCCAGAAAATTAATTCAACTAATAAGGCTCTTTGGAGAATACATTTTGATGAAGCAGTATTGTTCAGATAGGAAAACTGATGTGTTGAGAAGTTAAGCAAATGCCCAAGGTCATGGATTTTCATTAAAATGGATGCTTTGTTTATAGCATAGAACATTTTCATTTGGTGCTATTAGGTAAGCTTTCCAGCAGGCCTATCTGTGAAAAGGACTGTAACAAACATTCTGGCATCTCTAGCCAGGCATTTTGCCCAACTTGTTACTACCATCAAGAGGGAGGGAGCAGAGAAGCCAGGTAGTCTCCCATCTTCATGCATGTCCCTGTCACTATTTCTGCAGCCTACCTGTGATGGGGTTAAAGATCCACAGTGGGGAGAGGATTTTATTCCCACAGTTTTCCTATATTACTTTAGAAGACCAGAGTTCTGAACCAGACAACTGAGTGCATCCACATAGAAGAGAATAGGCAAATCCACATTTTCTGCTTAGCCCATCACCATTAGGGGCCACTCACCACTTCCTGAGTGGAAGAACAGATGATGTCATCTTCCTCCCACTCCTAACCCATCATAAATGCACCCCACACCTGTGTTTTCCAGCTTCAATTCAAAACTGCTGTTTTTCACCTGAACCATCTTAAACCCTTCACAGCAGATGGTCTCCAGCACTTTGTTCTGTTCTAGTAGCAGTTCCAGCTGTGATTGGATGTAATGCCTGGCACATTCTCTCCCTGCCAGTGGCTGGTTACTGCCCTGTGCAGCCATTTCATCCTGGGTTCCTAAGTGGCTCTTGTCTCTGCTGGTTAGCAGGTTGCTGGGTTTTTTTGTTTTTTAAATCTTGTGGTTGATCCAGTGATGGCCTGTTAAGTCAATGAATTATCCTCAACTCTAGAAGCTCAAGATCCATTCAGCCCTTACATCTTCAATGGGCACTCTTTCAGCTTCTGCCCTGGATGAGTGAAGCATGTTTCCCTTGCTTTCCTTCCTGCTGCTCAGGCAGTATTGCAAAGTTTCCTCTCCTTTTCCTTTATTATTTTTTAAACATCTTTAAGTTGTAAGATAGGAACATTAGTATTTTGTTTCTATGAAGCTGAACTAAAATTTCTTCCTTGCTACAACATTTTCATGGACGTACAGAGCATTGTAGGAATGAAAGAATGTGTTCCGTGTTACTTTGCCTATTATAGCATTGGAGCTATGATGGTGCCATGGAAGGAAGAAAGGAAGGAGGAGGAAAAAGAGAGTCTGCATTAGTATCAAAGGAGGTAGTGTGGAAAGGGGTGTACGTGTGTGATAGCATCCATGTGTGCAAACATCTGGGAAAGCAAAGCAAAGGCTTAGGACTAGTGAGGAGGGAACAATCCCTAAAGGAAAGGGCAGGGGCTGATAGACCAGTTCACACAGGAATGAGCTAGTGAGGGTTGCCTTCCCTGCATGGATGGGGAGGGCAAGAAGGAGGGGAATGATCAATCAGGTCTTGCAGTGGCTGATATCCAGACTGAGTCCCTTTGCCATCCCACTGCAGTCCAGATTGGAATTTCTGACGTTGATTAAGAAACAGACAAGAGCCATATGGACTGCAATGTGGAATTGCCCTCTGTTGTTCATTTTCCCAAACTGAGGAGGGGGCAGCAGGAAAAATAATAGTCAGAAAGTAGCCAACAGACCTACCCTAATTTTTCCCCTTTATGAACATGAGGAACATGAGGAAAAAAGACTCACGGGGGGTGGGGGGATACTCCATTGATGAAAGTTGAAATAATTTTGATTGGCATTCTCCATTTTTTTCCTCTACCTGGAGCAAGACATTTCCAACTGTTCCAAGGAGAACAGCCCAATAACATTGGGTTCAGAATGGCTTGATTATGTGCTATGTGTCTTACTGCAAGAAATGGCGAAGAACACTCAGTGCACAATACAGAAGGCACTTCCAGACAACTCAGTTTTTCCACTGCTGATTGTATAATTTAAACAAAACAGAACTTGAGTGGGATGGTCTGACTCTTTCAGGTTATCAGGATGTTACAGGAATTAGCATGTTTACTTCTTTGTGAAACCAGAGCACTTGCAAAAAACCCAGCAGCCATTCAGACCTGTCATCCAGCCTCTACTGGGGATGGGGTGAGCAGGCACCCTCTACAATTTCTGGGCAAACCATCCCACAACCGTGCAATGTTTCTGCAGTGATACTCCCTGCCTGAAAATGGAAGTTCCCTGTTTGCTGGAAATGATACAATGTCAGTGTCAATGTCAGTTGCAGATTGCATTAGCTGTAATGCTGCACCTGCATCTCTATCTGGAAGGACCCACATCTGTGGGAAATTGTCTAATAAAATGCATATTAAAATAGTAATCTCCCTTCACTGGGAGTCTGGGATGTCATTAATTAGGAATGTGTTACACCAGTGTTTCTCAACCTCAGCAACTTTAAGATGCATGGACTCCAACTCCCAGAATTCCCCAGCCAGCATGGAGTTGAAGTCTACCCATCTTAAAGTTGTTGAGGTTGAGAAACACTGCGTACATTATCATCATCAGCATTGTTTTTGCCCTGCCTTTTTACTCACTAGGCTCTCAAAGTGAATCTAGGATCAGGACAGTTAAGTTGTTACAGTTCTGTGTGCTTTTAATTCTTTTTGGCTTAAGATTTTGAAGAGACGTTGCTTTTCTTTTTAAAAGAATGCTTAAGTTGCAAGTCTTTTCTGTTGAGGTACGCTGGAAATATTCTTAAAAGTGTTGCAGATTAGGAAGTGGAGCATATAATTTCTGTATATCTGTTGGTTCCTTCCTGAAGTTACATCACTCTGTGATTTCCTCCCTAAATGTGAAAAAAGTAGGGTCTTTCAGAATATAGTCTAAAACTGAATGACTTTAAATAATTGATTCACCTGTGTTTTATTAAACTAAATTGTTTATTCTATCTGTAGAATTGGAATTTGCATGGTACAAATTTGCTCTTTTTGTTATATGAAGAGGCATAATGATAAATGTTTTTAAGTCATCATTTACTACATATATGTATCAGGTATGTGGGTGGGAAAGTGTACAAATTCCCCTACAACACATATAATATCTAAGTCCTTGGCTTCCACCATACTCCAAAATGAGCATAAAAACAATCCTAGCTACAGTGATGAATAAATTAATTCAATAGGTGAGTAAGTCCTTCATTGTGATCAATCGGAATAGAACAAAGGCAAAACACGTGGTTCTTATGTGAACTATTTAATTAAAAAAAGGGAAAGTGGAATTGCAGTCTTATCCAGTCTTCACATAGATGGTTCCCTCCAGATATGTTGGTTAGACTGCAACTCCCAGAATTCTTAGCTAACTGGGAATACTGCAGTTACCTCTCTAACCTCATGTTTCCCAATTTTAAAACATAATATTAATTGATGAAGTCTTTACCCAGCTCTGCATATCTCCCCACATGGCATTTGTGATGATCTTGGGCCAGCTCTGTGCTCCCACGCTATCAGCTCATGTTGGAAACCGAACCAATTTATTTCCAGCTCAGATGCCAGTTCAACATGAAATATTTTGAATATGATGTTTCAGCAGAAGTCCTGTAATTTTGCTGAGGTTGGGGGAAAGGTGCATTGTTTTCCCATTACAGTATTGGGATATTTTACTTTGTCTTGCCTCCCAGCTGTTGGATTCTCTCCCCTCCATGCAGAAATCAAGCCATTGTAGTTTCCTGCTATGATTTCTCTGTGGTTTAAATAATAGAGGGGAAGAAGGGAGCTTTGGGATCATGGTGTTGTGGCAGCTTTGCAGTTCGCCTCCTGACTGCAATTGTTCAATTGTTTAAAATACCAAACCAAACTGTGCAGGCTGGGTTTTGTGCCCTGCTGTTGAGGTTAAATGTGTGGGTTGGTCTGAAACTGTGATGGTTTCAGAAGTGAAAACAGTGTGGTGTAAGAATCCCAGGAGCGTTGAATTAGAAACCTAGAATTGACTTGATTCAGATGTGAATTGGTACCTAAGCCTTATAACTCTCTGAGCTGTAATTTGGCATCAAGATGTGTTCCCAAATCACTATTCCGGGTTCAGTTAGTGGGCACTGAAATTCCAATAGAAGATGGAGATGGGAGAAAGGAAATGGAAGAAAATCAAGATCTCAGCCAAGAGGAAAGTTTGCCCCTGACTCCAAACCTTGTTTCACTTTCTGTCTTTCTGTCCTCTCTGCTTGGCATACTGGATTTTTTGTTCAATCATTTTTAAATATGGCCTCCTAATGTTCCAGCAATTTCTTCTGCAGAATTGACCTTGGACTACATTGTATGCTGTTGAATGTTAGGTAAATTCTGGAACCAGTAGCTCTTTGGGAGAAGGCATTTGGGCAGCATTCTCATGGAGGAAGAGTCAGTTTTCTCCCAACCCTCTCTGCCTTCTGATGAGACATCTTTCTTGTCAACTAAAGACAGATGCATGCTTATCATATATTTTTATTTACATTAATTATGTTTCCAAAGACTTTCTTATTTACATAACTACTCCTGCCTCTACTAGTCATTGGAGATATAAGGAATTATACAGGAGCTTAGAATCACTCTCCAGAAATCACCTAAAAGCTTGTTTAAACCTAATTCTAAGAAGTCAAACTAGATGACTAATGGAGACCTATAATAGAATCCTTTGCCTTTTACATTCTGTATTCAACTGCTTTTTGTTTCTGAGAGCAAGAGCATCTAGGTCTTTCTCTGTGCATGTGTATACACTTTCATTAGGGGAAAAAGCCTGGAGAAAGAGTTAACCCTCCACTTCCATCAGTGCCATCATGCTGACCCAAACCTGGGTTCTGCAGTGCTGCCTAATCATCAGTTTTAACATCTCATCTCTTCAAGCCAATCTTTAAAACCATGAGGACATTTTTAAAGGGGCGGGGGGGGGGGGAAGGATGAAACAAATTTTAAATTCTGCCCCAAGTAAAAACTTCAACAGAACTGCAGAATAAGCAAAGCCCTAAGCACAGTCCATTTAATGTTTAAAGCAAAGAATGATTCATAGAATCCTTGTGGATGTTTCATGTTCTTTATACTGCCAGCCACTAAGGTAAATTTCAGTTTTTTTAAGATTTTAGATAAAGTCTGACCCAGATTTATAAAAAGATATTTTTTTAGAACAGTTTGGCATGTCGTTCTTGCTGCACTGACTCATAATGCAGCAACAGATGGCTTTAACATTTGCTATTGGAGGGTTAAGAGTTCTTCTTGCAATAATAGAACCCAGCTGAAGCCTAGCTCACAGATCTGTCTGTTAATGCTGGAAGTAAAATTTGCTTGGAGATTCCCTGGCCCCATTTCAAATTAAACTGCTGGACCTCTGAAAAGCAGAGGATTCAGCTGATCTGAGCTCCTGCTATAACAAAATGCTGAAGAATGATAGGAATTCCTAACCATTTCACAGAAGGGCAATGTTAAGCTTGTTGTTTTGATGATAGTCGACTTCAGCCTTCTCAGTTTTGTGCTCTCTAAATGTGCTAGGTTACAACTCCTATCATCCCCAATCAGCACAGCAATTGGATTTTGGGGATTGTATTCTAAAACATTTGGATGGTTTAGGATGAGGAACACTGGATTTAAAAATTAGGACTAAAGAAATAATTGCTCTTAAATACATTATAACTCAGTTACAATCACTGGAAGCAATAGTTTCCAACTAGTATACTTTACAGTATTTCCTTGCTCAATTCTTCAAACTCCACCTGATAATCAAGAATTCAGAAAATGACTCAGGATTTTGTGACATCCTGAAGCTGTGATTCTCCAAATGGACCACCATAAAAGCAGCCAAAGGAAAAGAGAGCATTTTGATGGAAGGACAAGTTGAAACATGTGTCTTGGATCCTTAAGAGAAGTGGTTATCACACCGTAGACCTGCCCCTGGACATAACACATTGTGACAAGAGATATTTGGCTGCCATTTCACTATAATAATTATTTTCTAAATTCGAATTGATACATATCAAACACTACATGCACATTTTATGCAAATATGTGCTCACTTTGTCCTGTCAGCCCTCTAAACAGAGGACTGCCCTTTGTAAAGTAGGGCAAATGGTCATGCTGCTTTTATGTAGACAACCAAGGCTCTTTATTTCACTGAGTCTTTTTACAGAACCATTTTGAAGTATTTCTCTTCCCCCTCAGTCTTCTCTTCTGGAATTTATTGTGGGGGGTGGGATAAGAAAAAGCAAGAAAAATGATAGTGGTTATAAGATGGTGGGCAGACGCCATAACTTTAATTATGTGGATTTAAAAAATAAGTTCCAAATGGAAATTTAAAAAAATTTTCCTCTCTTTTTGCCTTCTAATTCAAGCTTGCCAACTTCGGCTTTGAAAGTCATCCGCATCTAATGAACTTCCTCTATCTTTTTCTGAATGAAGACACTTCTAAATGCCTCTTTCATGAATAAGGAGAACTCTTCTGACTTAGGCCTGCAACTGAGCTTAACTGCCAGCATTTCTGGGTTGAAGCAGATAGGGAAAAATGAGTGTTAGGCAGACTTGGACAACCCTGCTAACGTCAGCATGCCAGCTTCCAGCAGGTTGGTGCCTGCAGCAGAGCTACTGATCGGGGCACCTTTGGCAAGAACTTGGCATTGCTTACAGCCAATTGCTGGGGAAAGAGTAACCTCTCCTACCAGTGCGTGCCACACCCCACCCCCAACAACTAAATGGCAGAAAGAACAAGGCACAAAGACGAAGTGGAGTCTTTCATTACATGGATGGATCTCTATGTCGTAAGTATAGGCAGCAAACAAGCATGTCAGGCAAGAAAGAAAAAAGCTTATTCTTTTGCTTCTACTTGCATTTTATAAAAACAACTGTAAAAGTGACATGTCTCAAAATAGCAGAGAAGCTCTGGTTTATCAGGGAATGCATTCCCCATCCCATTACAATGTAGCAGGAAAAAAAAAAAAAACCAGAGAAAGTCTGTGAAATCACACAGTTGGAGTAGCGTCTCCCAACCTGGTGTCCTCCAGCTGCATTGAGTCTACACTCCCATAATTCCCAACTCAGAACTCGAAAAGTAAAGTCCCAGGATGTCTGGAGGATGCCAGACTGGGGAACGCTGAGTTAGAGAATGTGAGACTATAGATCCAGATCCAAATCTGTACTTTTCCATATGGCTTGCTGGATCTCTATGGAGGATCAGCTGCACTCTATCCTCTTTGTGTGATTGTAAGGATAACTTTAATGGGATTAAAATATAGCACCTTGAATTCCTTGGAAGAAAGTTGAACTATAAATATGCTAATCAATGGATGAAGAAAAGCAGAGTGTGCTCTAACATGTGTTTTCTCAATGGCAGCACTGGTTTCAGAATTTTCAGGGTCTGGCAACTTGCCATCCTCCATCCACCATCAAGAAGAGACAGTGTGCAGATGGAGAATTTGCTTGCATTCTCCAGATGTACTAGACTACAGTTTCCATAAATCAATGGACATACTAGCTGAGAATGATAAACATTGTAGTTCAACACATTTGGAGTGGCCAGGATTGGGGAAGGCTATTGTAATTCCTTTGCTGAAATTGGCCAGCTTCAGCAAAGGAGTTACTTTGCATGTAATTAGTACTCTGGTTTTAGAGTTTTAAGATTACTTTCTTCCTTAGCATCAGAATCTGGATTCTAATGTTAATAAATCAATATTAACCCTATTAATTTTGATAAGGTTAATATGGTTCTCTCTGTTCCAAACCAACATTAAAACTGAATTATGTTTGTGCAAATATGTCTATTGACCAATAAAACTGGACCTATTTAGCCCCTTCTAGTCCATGTTAAAACAGAGTCCGAACAGTTATGTAAAGTTATAGCAGTAGTTTGTTATTTCCCCTTTAACCTCTTGACTTTTTCTGTCAGCATTTGGACAAACATGTAGCAACACCTCAACCATCAAAAGTCACAGAATATTCACACTCTTTTCTACTTGAAAGGAATAAATCGGATGGGAAAAGATACAATCACCTGCCTGAGGTAAGTTCATTACTTCAGAGTTTTTGTTGGGTTAACAGGACTGAAATAATTAACAATGTTGTTTTAAAGGGGGGGGGGGGCTGTAATTAAGCTTCAAAGCTAACAGCTCCCCTATAAAGTTGAATGGGACTTGTTTACACTTCCTAGCTCCATTGTTTTTAGCCTGGGTTTTATGAAGGTTTTAAAGGGAAGACAATGGCACATCTGTTGACACTCTCTTTCCACCAACCCAGATGGGCTGGAAAATCAGAGCTTTAAGAAGTTTTAAGATATTGAAGGATACAGCCACATCTGAAGGATGAAAAGCTTCACTCGTTGATAATAATATGTAAATACAATATGTATTTCTTGATATGTTCTTATTCAAGATCTTAAAAGTATTTAAACAATCTATCCTTGAGTAATTTTGTAATTAAGACAAACTTTATTTTAACATTGCTTTTTAAATATTTATTTTTCAAAAGACCAACTCCTACCACTTAAGACATATAGCTGACATGCAGGCAAAAGCCAGAATAATTTTCTGTATTCAGCAGTGAGCTCTTAGGAGGCATGTATAATGGAATTAGTGGAAAGAGGACCATTTTTCATTTTGTTAGAGAACATTTGGGAAGCGAATGCTTTACTTGACTTGATCTCACAAATTCTATTGGCTTAATGGAGATGGAAAAGACATTAACAGATAGCACAAGTGATCAATTTAGGCATAAAAAGAAGCCAACATTTATTTCTACAGTTACATAGGAAGTACAGAAATGTTGGACTAGTCATACAAGGAAGTGATTGCAAGTGGACAACGTGATTGAATAACCATGTAATGGTGAATGCACCAGAGTGCTTCTTATTACTGTACTCTCATCTGCAGAAACAACAGTCATTTATAAGGTAATGGAGTTGTTTTATCCATCCATCCATCCATCCATCCATCCATCCATCCATCCATCCATCCAATTTATATGGCCACCCATCTCATGAAAAAGTGACTCTGGGCAGCATACAAGACTATAAAACAATTAACAGATAAAAGTATGTAATATGCTATCCTCCTGTCCTTGAGTCAGAGGAAAATAGGTTGGTATGAAAAATGCCATCCCAAAATTGTACCTTTACTGCACCCTGGCAATGGAACAGTCACTGTTGTACCTGCACAAATGGGACAAGGGGGTAAATTTCAGAGCAGTGACTAGTAGAATCACTGCCATCTTTCTCTTCCCCATTCAGTGTCATCTAAAAATAGCTCTAGCTGCTCCCCTAAATATGTGCTGGGGCAGGGTTGTAGGACACAAGCACTCCCTGTCCCTCCCTCCCTATACTTGTATTTACTGCCAAGAGAATAAGGATCTCTGAATCTCCTGGAAGAGAGAAAAGTTGATATTCCAGTAACCTGTATTTTTCAAACTACTGCACTGAAGCATCCCAGAAAGGCATCCTATGGCTTTCCTGCTCTTCTCATCACCACTCTCAAGCTGAGCAGCCTCTCCTGAGAGCCGCCTTCTGGCTTACTATGGCTTCACTCCTCCTGTTTCAGCCACTTACCTTGCCACTGCCCAGAGATCTGATTTATTTATTTGAAGTTTGAGTTTGGTTAATAAAATCCAGCCTAGCCTGCTCCATTTGTTTAGCAATTTGCACATCCTTTTATTTTAAAATAATTGGATTTAAAATAGGATTCTGATTTATTGCCATTGAATTCAGTAAATCAGAACTATGTCTATGTCCTGGATGACTTGCAATCAGTCTTATAGGATGATATTTCCAGCTTGGAACCACCACAACAGAAGAAGAAAATTGCATAAGAGAGGTGTCCAACATTTCTGACAGCCGCAGCACAAATCTCTATGGAGTTTTGGAGCCTAGTAGTTGGATGGAAGGAGGCAGTCCCTGGGTAGACCTGCCAGATCCATTGAAGTCCAGAGGATAGCCTCTGAAGACTCCTCCTCCATGCACTATGGATTGTCGTCAAGGGAGGCCTGGTGCCAGGACAAGATGGAAAACACTACTTTCTTGCTGGAACACCTTAGCTCAGTTTCAGTCTAACTCAGTGGTGGGCTGGCCATGAGATGGACTGAGGAGATGTCTTGGCAAATGGTTAGTGGGTTGTCTTTGTGCTGCTGCAAGCAGGCTGGGTGGATGAGCCCCATGCCAACACCAAAATATGAAATGTAAAGACAAGTCATCTTATGGTAATGTTGCCCATGTCTGACTCCCTATCCTGTGATAATATAAGCTGCAATGTGGCTTATTTCCACCATCATTCAAGTGCCATAACGTGAGACCCAAGTCTTCTACCCTACTAAGCTCTTTCATTTCAAGTGAAGAGCCTATACATCATGTCATACTCCACATTAACATTATTAACATGGGAGGGGGGTTAACACGAAAAGATACCAAAATGATATTCACCTGACACTTATTTCTGGAAGCATCTAATTAACATTGTGTTGAATATTTGCCAGTGATACGAGCTATATAATAATGTTCTTAGGTCCAGAAAGACAATTGGTGGAAAGTTAGAGAAACACCTAACAGTAAGAGTAATTAAACCAATTACCGAAGGAGTGGTAGACTTTCCTTTTCTGGATGTGTTCAGACAGAGGCTGGCAGGGATGCTTTAATTTGAGCAGACAGGTTGGACTTAATGTCTTAAATATAAGATGATGGTAAAAGGTAGGGCTGACGTGGACTGTGTTTCCTTTCTCTCCATGTTTAAATGCATGGGGGAGTAACTTCTAAAAGGGACCTTTCCCTGCCAGTTATATACACAAAGATAAAAATGCATTTCTGATGTGAGCAGATCTGCATTACATAGAATCAGAGACATCCAAAGAAGAAACCCAAGCCAAATATTTACATTGAAAGCTTGACTTGAAAAAAAGAGAAAAGAACAGCCTGTTTAAAAACCATCGCTCAAAACCAGTATGTTCATTATGCATAGTGGAAAAAAGCAATTAAAATGTAATGGAGCTTGCACGGTGTGCTGAAAGAACACCCAGGACTAGTGCCAGAAGCAAATATGTTTTTTGAGCAAATAGGAGGGAATGAAAGCAATGTTTCATTTATAACCTGGTCATGCACGTTCAGAGATTTCAAAACACAACATAATAAGCAAACCCTACAGACTCTATGTTGAAAGGTGCAGGCTTTATTTGATGGTAGGTGCTGCTGGGGAGCCAAGCAGTACGCTTGGGCTGAATATCTTTAGCACAGACTTCCGCAAGACAGATCCCAGGGTGTTACAGGGATCAACCTTCTCATACTTGGCTGGTGTTTTTGGATTCCTTAAAAAAGCAAACCAAGTCACTGACTAAAGAAAAGGAAGAAGGGAAACTGAAGTATTCAGGCAATGTTGTTTCTAATCCTTGCTATTGCGCTCCATAAAACACAAGAAGTTCTGACTGGAAGATTTTCTTGGAGAGTTTAGGTTCCAAAGTATAAACCTTCTGTCATACAGGGACACTGGGAATCTTAGAACATTTTTAAACATAACCTTCTTTGCTCATTCAGCTCAGCTGTCTTTCCTTTGGTCACATGAACAATCTCATTCCATAAAGGGGAGACTAATGGCATGTTTTTGGAAACTGCAAGGTTTGGCCATCAGTTCTGCAAAGTGTGGGAGTGACAGAAGGAACAGAACTCCATTAAGCCATAAATCAACCCCTCCTATGTGCAAAGTTGAATCCATATGTGAACTGAGCATGGCCTATTTAAGAACAACTTACACAGAGCATAAACAGTCTAAACAGAGAATGAAGATTGTTTGTAAGTCCCAGTAAACTCAGGAATTTTTCATATGAGCTTGATACACATTTAAAAAAAGAAGGCCAGAGATTTATTTTTCCAATGCTTAACAATCTTTCAGTTTGTTTACTTCATTTTCAGGTGCAGTTCATGGCTCTTGTTTTAAAAACCCCAATAGCTTAAAATCTTGGGGGTGAAAGGACTGCTTAGCTTAGCTTTCCCTAATGTGGTGACTCCAAACATTTATTAATTTATTAATTAATTTATTCAATTTATATAGCTGCCTATCCCACATACATGCTGTGGGTGGCTCATGCAATTAAAAACAAACAAAAAATAGTTACAACTAAACAACTAAAATGAATACCATCTAAAACCAATTAAAACGATTTAAAGCTTAATTTGCAGGAGAGTCCAGTCCAGTCCAGTCCATACAATTACTAACAATATCCAAGTGACGGGCTCCATACCACCACTGGATCCCAATGACAAAGCCATGTCTTGAGAGCCTTCAGAAAGGCCAGCAAAGTCACGGCCAGTCTAACCTCAGGGGGAACGATGTTCCAAAAGGCGGGTGCTGCGACTGAAAAGGGTCTCCTCCTGGGTCCGGTCAGATGACATTCCTTGGTGGATGGGACCGTAACATGACTCTCCTGCCGGACCTGATGGGACAAGTAAATGCAACTGGGGAGAGGCGGTCCCTCAAACAACCTGGCCCCATGCCATGTAGGGCTTTATAGGTCATTACCAGCACCTTGAATTGAATTTAGATATGTTAGACAAGAACTCCTATCAATACCCCAACAAGCTAATGATGAGAATTGCAGTCCAACATATCCGGAGGGTACAAGTTGTGGAAAACTGAACAAGCCCTAAACAACTTTGCCTGTTTAAAAAGAACTTCCCTGGGTATCCTATCTATACTGGCTTTACGTATCCTTGTTTAAGAATTATTTTATATCACCTTGAAACAAGACTTTTTCACTGAATATATTTTTCTCTGCTGTTCTTATATTTGTCTGTTTGGAAAGCTTTTAAAATTATTTTGAAAAAACTTTTAATATTTTGGTATAATTTATTTTCCATCACTCCCTGGGTATTTGTGGATTTAACATATACAGCTTTATTTTATATTGCAAAGTGTCTTCAAAATTGAGAGGAAGCATAGCAATATTTCAAAGAAATGAATAATACAGTTGTCTCATCACCCCAACCTTTCATTATATTCATATTAAATTTAAATAATTCATTCTCCAAAACAACAGCATTTGGAGAAAGAAAAGCACAGAATTGTAGATTAGGATATTTGGTCTCAAAAAATGTAAATTCTCTCATTAAGAAGGAAAAGCAGGAAATAAGCAGCACATCTTATTGTGGAAGTCAAAGCATGACTTTGTTGATATCAAATTTGACTTCATTCTTCTAGATGCTTCTTTACATCTACAACTTTGCAGCTATCACTGTAGTTTGCAGTGAACCAGTGGATATCGAACAGAACATATGAAAACTCTGTGGGACACTGCTAGATCCTGTTCAGTGTTTTCTAGTTGTACTTTTTATTATTATTTTCTTTCTTTAAGGTTTGTTCATTCCAATTTTGTTGACTTAATAGTTTGCTTGGCAACTGCTGTTTGATTATTCTTCCATATCCTGAATCTAAAGCTGCGTTGAATAACAGTATTTGATCTCCAGTCTATTGCCATTTTATATCAATGTCATATTCCACTGCTAAGTTATACCCAGACTTGGCCATTTCTCTTTACCTTCCCTGGTTTCTGGCTCACTGGATGGTAACTACTCAAATATTTAAAGTTCTCATATCAAAAATATTTGACTTTGGAAGAGATGACATTCTGAGAGGCCACTATAGACAGAATTATGGAAGCTAGAAGTTTCATTTGTTCCACAGTGATACCTTGGACAGTCAAGCTCAGGTTTATATACATCCATCCATATCTTTATTAAGGTCACTGACCAGAATACAACAATCAGTAGTGGATGGAACAAAAGAGTCTGTGACTAGTTAAGTGATGTAATCAAAGTATGCCTAGTTTTGCAGACATTTGGTCACATCCATAGAGACAGAATCATACTGGTCTGGCAATAACAACAATGCATAGAATAAATTGGAGTTGCTTGGGTACTTTATTAAATGGGGAGTGGTGAGATGGGCCCTTGCATTCTTATATTAAAAAATCAATATAGCAGGTTTAGACCATCGTTTTGACAGACTTTTCTCCACAGGGCACAACCTTAGCTCATATGGATTTTTTTTTTTTTTTTGTATCTGCCCTTAAGAACTGCTGTAGGCAGTGCATTAAGGCCTGCTAAGGTTACTGCCCTCTGGAGTTTAGGGACAGTTAATATGGTGCAGATATCTTGCTGGCCTAAAGAAGGGCCCTGACTGCTCAGGAAAACATTCCTGGATAGGGCAGATTGATCCAGTTGGACTTCCAGATCTTAGGTACGTTGCTTGAATGGAATGAGTGCTCAGCTTTAGCCCATCTTTAAAAACGCTTCCCTAGAAATTCCCATAGCATTGCAATTTTGGCAGAATAGTCTTATTCCATATTGATTATAATTGTCTGCAAGGAGAAAAGAACCTAGACCTTCTGAAAAGAACATTAGCTTCCAGTATGCAGTAACAGAAATGCATGTGCCCATTTCAACTTCAGTCAACCCTGGCTCTCTCCTTAATAGCACATTAGGAATACATGGGGCCACTTGAAATAGAGATCTTAGGAATTTGAATTAGACTCTTTCCAATGGGACAAAATAACAGTAAGGTCCCAAAAGAGCATCAAATAATAATTGCATAAGCTCTTTTGCTGAATAAAGCTTTAGTGTTGCTGGGATAGGGTGTGCCCTTCGGTTAAAGTGGAATGACTGTATAGCTGCCATTGTCTTCCATGCATTTTGTATGACATAATTCTGATGTGCACTGCATTTAGTAGAACTATGAAAGACTACAACCAAATATTTAAAGACTTTTACTTGTTCTATAATCCAGCCATTTAACTGCCAAGTGTGCATTCACTTCATGAAAATTAGGACCTTTGTTTTGGAACAGTTGATCTCAAGTGCTTCCTCAGAACAATAATTGGCTAGGATACTCAGGGCTTGTTTGAGTCCAGTTAGTATTTACAATAGAAGTACTACATCATCTGCATACAGTGGGGTTGTAGTATGCCTATTGACTAATTCAGTTATTTTGACTGCAAGAAGGTTAATATACAGATTAAACAGTCAAGATATTATGGACAGTCAAGATCTAGCCATATTGGTTTCCCAACTATGCTCAGGCATAACATTGCAAAAAATATCCAATATACAGTATATTGCATACCAATTCAAAAAGATACACACTATTGAACAGTGGCTTTTTATTTTATCTAGCAGTTTTCCTTCCTTCCTTCCTTCCTTCCTTCCTTCCTTCCTTCCTTCCTCCCTCCCTCCCTCCCTCCCTCCCTCCCTCCCTCCCTCCCTCCCTCCCTCCGATGAAAGAATCATTGCAAGCTATATCTATTATGTCAGCCATCATGTATCTATCCTTGGCCTTTGATATATATGAAAAAAGAAAACAATCCACATTTTGCTCTGGAATAAGAAGCTTGTCCTATGGCCAAGAGTGGATGATATATCAGGCTGATGTTCTCAGTCTGCGGAACAATTTAAAAAAAATGCTTTTATGCAGATCGTTATTTTATTTAAAGAAAAGAAGTGTCCTACTCTTCTAACAGTTAAAGCCCATTTGGAATTTTATTTACAGACTGAGAATGAATTGAACAGGGAGCAGAGTGCAACTGTCGGGGCCACACTTTGTGTTTGTGACCAGCTTGGGGGCATGAGGAGCAGCAACATCACTAGAAGAAGTAAAGCAAAGTAGAAATATTTTGGTTTTTTTTTATCTTGGGGAATTTGCAGAGCTTTAAGGTACTCATTTTGCCCTTTCAATTCTTCAAAATAGGAAAAATTGCCCCAATTTTTAAAAGGTTGTTTTCAAGGTTTTAAAGGAGTTCAGTGGATTGCTTAAGCCCCTGCAAAGCTTAAGGTTCCCATTCTGCCCATAACATCCTCAAGCTCTACTCAAACAAAACATGGGGGTCACTCTGGAGCTACAAAGTGCTGGTGGCAAATAAGGCACAATTTGCTCTCTCTTGGAATAAATCTTGCAGGTTTTCAGCTCTGATTTCAAACCAACATGTTGAACAAATCATCATTCCTTTTGGTGCCTGCAGAGGCTAGATGGGTCTCCTTGCTTACATGGCATTTTTGGACTTGCATTCTATTCATTTTTCTTGCAGCCAAATTAAGTTTGCTTCAGCAAAGTCCCCAAATAGTCTATAAACTACACATCAGTAGAGATACTTTTTTCCAATATGCAAAGTAAGCAGGACTGCAGCTAGTTAAAAAAAAAAATGACGCAGGGCAAAAATTGGGAATCGAGGAAAATAAAAGCTAATTCTTTTACAAGCAGAGTTTGCCCACTTGGGTGCCTTCTCATGATTTGGAAAGTTTGGCTGTTGTGCTGGACATCTGGCTCACTTTGTACTCTGAAAGAGATTGTGTCCAGACAGTCAGCAATGCCAGCTGGGGGAGAGTTAAAACACACACACACACACACTTCAATAAACCAGAATAGGAGGGTTTGCACACCGTGAGATAACAGCTCATGGAAGCAACTTTAATAAGCAAAAGATACAGGACCAAAAGATTGTGCACGCCATGTGAAAACAGAGCCAAAATCACTTATTTTTTTCCCAAGACTGCTGCTGAATATTGAACCTTGTCAGAGATTCCCTGAGATTCCATTGCATTATGGGAATACATACCCAGCATACACACATACTCCAGTCTTGTTGCATCAGTGCACAGTGATGCAAAATAAGTAAAATGTCCAGCCTATCACCATGGGTGTAAAAGGATATAGATTAATCCTAGATTTAGCTGGCCAATTTTCATGTGCTGAGGTTGGTGTGCTTGTATTTATTTTGAGTCTCAAGTGTTTTGGGATAAACTGCACATCAAAATCTTTGCCACACTTTTATGACCAGAAGTTCCTGTTCCTGCAGCTGTACCTGCCCTAAAAGGTGCCTTAATGTTCTTTCAAAGGGGGCCATTTCCTCCTTTTATCTCTGATCCATTTACACAGAACAGTTGGCCTAATTTCCTTAATCTGTGATGCCATAAAACATGCTGTGTGCTGTGCATTCCACCTCACATTCTTTCTTACCCTTAGGAGTAGTATTGGGTTCGCCCCTCACTTTCTCTGCTTGCTTTGGAAGGATGTTTTCAATGGGGCTTACTTCCAATAGTTTCTTTTGGATGAAAGAGGATTGCAGATTTACTTGATGATATCTTTGCTTCATTAACACATATAAGCAGAGCATAAGGAAAAAAATATAGAAAACATGGTTATGAATCCTACATCAGGGCCATGAAAAAAGTATGTGCATTCTTAAGCCATGCTTCTGTCAATTAATTTTAGCTTGAATCTGCTATGCAACAATAACTCACAGTCAAAACTAAAGTCTAGCTTTAAAATGCTTTTGTGCTACCCCTCTTTTAGTGGAGGGGTAGCAGCCATTAATGTTTAGTGAAGTTACTTCACTGCAAAAGCTACAGAGAGATTCATAGTTATCCAGAGTCTCTAAACTGGTAATGGTTACCACTGATGAAATAGAGTGTGATCCTGTACTATTAACACATAATTAGGCTAATGTTTCTCAACATCCAAAGCAACAGTTCTTTAAATTATTATGCAAGTAGACATTATTAAAGGTCAGTGGAAAAAGGTATATTTTATGGTCTTCTTAAACGCCAGTGTAAATAGCAATCCCAATATTACACTGGAATATGTAAGCAAGTTGAATTGCCAAGGGATACATCTGTGTGTGTTTGCATGTGTGTGCATTTTCTGATGTATCAGTTTATAAAGCTAGACAAGGTTAAAACTAATTTACTATCACATAAATCAAAATGGGTCACATGTGCCCTCTGGATGTCACTGGATTATAGTTCCCACCACTGTTGTCTATAATCAAAGAAAGCTGGAATCTGGCAACATCTGGAAGGTCACATGCTGCCCATCCTCGATTCAAATGTTGCAAAACCAGAATATTTTTTCAAGCAGAAAGCTCCATTTTTTAAAATAAATATCTGTACAGCAGATGTGTTTAAACATTGCTTCCTTAAAATGTGAGCCTCTGATCCAGTGAAAATATCATTTATAACTGGAAAAGAAAAATAGTTTGCATCAGTGCTTATCTGCACATGCAAGGCTGGATGCCAAACTTACCTGCCTCTATACTAAGAAAAAGGCCTCTTTCTATATACTGTTTATAGATTTATATATTGAATAATTGCATCAGCCAAAGGGCCTGAAGAGTGCCAAAATGTATAATATAAAACAGGATGTCCAAAGCATGACATCATAAACAGATAATGCAGCCAAAGTTTGCATCCAAGGGCAGATTGTGATAAATAGCTATAGTGCTTTCTATTTCTGTAACTGTTAATTTTGGCTTCCCATCTGCAACAGAGGGAATATGCAACCCAGCCTATCCATTTCCCTCTCCTTATGGCCAGTTCCATGTCTGGTTTTCTGGCATAGTCTTCACTGAATGCTACTGTACTTATGGATGCTTCTGTAGCCTCTCTGAAGACTAAACATCCCAAGGGGTGTCCTTCTCTTTTGGGATGGCAAGTGATGGGCCCAGCTAACAAAACAGGGAAGGGACCATTGGGAATCATAATTCTATCTTTTGTAGAGCTACCAGATTTGGGCTTCCAAAATCTCAGATGGCAGCAGAGATGTAGAAAACAATAGCTCTTTGACACCATCTAGTGATTATCCAGAGTTCTGCAGTCCATGTCTGATAGCCTGAATTTTTGAAGCTCTCAGCTGATGGCAGAACCTGATGGATTTATAGTATGGGCCTCAAAGTTAAGCAAGGTCAGAATCCTTGGTAGGATTTTGCCAGGTAAGGCTAGACTGGAATATTAGAGCTTTTTGTATCTCTTTGATGCCATCTTCTGGAATTTTGCAGGCCAAATCTGCTAACTCTAATGTTATGATGAATTAGATGGATCAAAAACCTGTTGCATCTTGGTCCTTGTGTTGAATAATGGGTATGTTACAGAGAGTTCTAGCTGACTACCCATTCATTTACAGGTACATACAGGCTAGAAAATGGACTCAGAACTGCTACAGTTCTGCTATAAAGTTTTCCTTTATTTGGCAAGGAAAAACTTTATGCTGATATATAAGCCAGTGTTCTGAGTAATAGAAATATATGTATTAATACTGGTACTTTCAGTTAATAAGCACCAGTCACTTTCCCATTTGTTGTTATTGTTTTGTGCCTCTGTGTGTATAGTTGGACTATTGCAATTTCTATAAAGTATATTTGCCATAGAGTAGAGTGGGGTGGGGTGGATTCTTAAGTTTTATCCATAGTTGGAGATGTCTTTAAAATTAACCACTGATTCCTTTGGCATTGACTTTCATCTCTATAAAATGAAAGAGAAATGGGAGAACAAGTAAATAAAAGAGGAAAAAAGAACAATGGTTAAAGTCAGACATAATGGGAAGCTGCATTTTGTACATGTAGCTCATGACAAACCCTCTACAGGTGAACATGGCTCAACAGTGCCCTCTAAAGTGTCTGATAAATTAACCCTATCTTGGGAGGTTTGAATAGGTTAAAGCACATCTTTTAGTCCCTAGATGCGTCTCCAATATTTTTATACAATATTATAATCAGTTAGAACTAATCAGCACTTTTCTCACTCAACTCCAGAGAGATTAGAAGGTGGGATTTTCAGTCCCTAAACTATTTTCTGATTTTCTGATTTCCACATTGCTGACAATAGAGATGGAGTGTTTGGTTTGACTGAGCAAAACAACAGCCAGTTTCTTCTAAGAAGTTGTCTTTCGCTTGTCTTTACTATTATAAGATGGTAAGAACATTGCTTAAAAAAAGGGTGGGGTGAGGTGGAAGAGCCTAACAGCATCTAAGCAGGAGATCAATATAATATGCTTTCTTTCAAACCATCTTATCCTCAGTGAATTCTGCACATGTTCTGAAACCCAAGAGCTCATAGGTAATGACTGACTCATTAATTTTATTGGGGTTTCTCTATGCGTGAAAAATTCCTTCCCCTTGTCCTTCCTTTTATTTTTAACTACAGTTTTCTCTGTATTGTTTTAAAGGGGAATGTCTTATTAAAATCTTCCTCATGTACAAGACTGCCTTATTAGTCAGGAACCCAGATTTGGGGATTCAGAATGTTCACGGGGGTTGTTAAGTTCTGTATACCTGGCTTTTGGGCTGGAAAATCCAAAGCACCTTTCTTTTTATGTAGGATTTCTTCCTCCACAAGCAGGCTGAAGGGAGAGGTCTTTGGCAAGAATTACGAATTCCTCAGCTTGATAGATGAGGTTGTATTAGGCAGTTCAATGTGACTGACGGCATACTTTTTTTTTAACTTGGGGAACCCCCAGAAAAAGGCGTCTGCCAGTAGGATAAATTCACTCTTCCATCATGGTTTTATCATAGCTTTTGACTGGCAAGGTCAAGGCTTGAAACAAGGTCTTCTACATGCAAAACTGTCTCCCAGCAATGGTGTATTCTCCATTCGTAAACCTCAGAGTGAATGCAGGCAGGACGGGCACCGGGAAACAAGCACTCAGTGAACCAGATGGCAGATTTGTATTAGTTGCAGCAGTCTTTCTTTTCTCTTCCTGAAACCCTTCACAGCTTGGCTGCACTGAAAGCCAGTGCTGCTGATGTTTTGTGGAAACATGAGTTCTGTGTACAGAAATACATACTTCTTCACATAGATCAGCACACTCCAGATAAAGTACATATTGCTTGGAAGGAGAAAATTACTACTGTTCCTAAATTCAACCTAGAGTGTATTTTTTGTTAGACAAGAAGAGCAGGCGGGGAACCCTAATGTTCCCTCTTGCTACAGGGACAACAGCATATAATTTTTGGCCTAGGGCTACTACTTTTTCATCTTTCAAACAAGGTAGGCACGCCCCCCCCCCCAAACTTAATAATGTGAAAAAGCCACAAAAACATTATCATTGTTGGTCACACAGTCAGCCAGTTGTTTAGACTGGATTTGGCATTTTTATCCACCTATCGAGTCCTTCCCAAGGACCTGGGATAGGCAGATGTTGTTGTTTGATGGTGTTAAAGGTATCGTCACAGGATATAAGCTGTTCCAAGTAAAGCTGTGTTTTGCAATTGACAGTGCCGATGGTGTTCAAGTGGTGCTCCAGATGTTTTGGGATTGCCTATAAATATTGGTACTATCTTTGCTTTCTTTTGCCATAGTCATTCTACTATACATATATTCCACTACATAGTAGTGTGCAGGTCTTTATAGTATTATTATTATTATTATTATTATTATTATTATTATTATTATTATTATTTTTGTTATTTTCATTATTATCTTTATTAATGTCCCTGACCAGAACTCACAGGGTTCAAATGAAAAAGGATAGATGTTTCCTGAAACAATTAAAATAATTCACTATAACCCTATAAATGCAGATAATAAAATACTAAGGAATCTAAGTATTAAAACTAATTAAAAAGATTATAAGACTCCTTTTTGAATCAAAAATTAAAATGTTTACTAAATACTAAGCTGTAAAGCAAGTATGTATGTGCATATATGTCTATATATATAAAAAAAATGTCGCTGACTGTATACTGATAAAATATAAGAGGACTAAAAACATAAAACAACATGAAAGAAAAAAATATATATTAGTAGGTCCTAAAATTAAAGGAGTAGTTTCCTGTATAAAACAATGGTGGCTGAAAGAAATTTTGCAACTCTCCTAGAGAGATTAGGTTTCCTGCCTAACAATAAGCAGCAAATGAAGTTCTCACTACTAGTTGGGCCATCTATTAGTAAGCAGTTATAAAGATAGGGTGCCAGCTCCCATAGAATATGGAACAGAGAGTGATCTGGCAGTGACATCTGTTACCCGATTGATTACCAGGATTGATTTGGCTGATCTGATTGGCTTGGCAGGTGTCTACCTCTTCCCTCCCCACTCCATGTACAAAGTTGTGCACTCAGTGGTAGAGGATGAACATCCCAGATAGGAGTGTACAGGTAGGTCACAAATAGTGTGAGTCTGAATAGGGCAATACTTGATTTAGTGCAATTCATAAATTAATACCAGGTTGCAGTTAATGCAAGCCATAATTCGATTAGTGCAAGGCCAGCTCATGTGCAGTTGCCATTGGGATTTTAGACGCTAATCATCATGTGTGCAAAAAAGGAAAAAAGGAAGTTTCCATTCAAGGAAAGCTAAAAAAGAAGAGACTCATTTACTACAGCAGAATACAGGAGATAGCAGGTACTCTTTGGATATGGGTTTATCCTCTTTCACGGTTATGTTGTTGTTGTTCAGTCGTTAAGTCGTGTCCGACTCTTCGTGACCCCATGAACCATATTGCGCCAGGCCTTCCTATCTTTCACTGCCTCCCTGAGTTTGCTCAATTTCATGCTCATTGCTTCAGTGATGCTATCTAGCCATCTCATCCTCTGCCGTCCTCTTCTCCTTTTGCCTTCCATCTTTCCCAGCATCAGGGTCTTTTCCAAAGACTCCTCTCTTCGCATTAGGTGACCAAAGTATCTGAGCTTGAGCTTCATTATCAATCCTTCCAATGAGCAATCAGAGTTGATTTCCTTTAAGATTGACTGGTTTGACCTCCTAGCAGTCCAGGGGACTCTTAAGAGTCTTCTCCAGCACCACAGTTCAAAGGCATCAATTCTTCGGCGTTCAGCCTTCTTTATGGTCCAGCTCTCACAGCCATACATTACTACTGGAAAAACCATAGCTTTGACTATGCGGATCTTTGTCGGCAAGGTGACGTCTCTGCTTTTTAATATGCTATCTAGGTTTGCCATAGCTTTCCTCCCAAGGAGCAAGCGTCTTTTAATTTCATGGCTGCAGTCTCCGTCTGCAGTGATCTTGGAGCCCAAATAAATGAAGTCTGTTACTGCTTCCATTTCTACCCCTTCTATTTGCCAGGGATTGATGGGTCCAGATGCCATGATCTTAGTTTTTTTAAAGTTGAGTTTCAAGCCAGCTTTCGCACTCTCCTCTTTCACCCTCATCAAGAGGCTCTTTAGTTCTTCTCCACTTTCTGCCATTAGGGTGGTATCGTCTGCATATCTGAGGTTATTGATGTTTCTCCCTGCAATCTTAATTCCGGCTTGTGATTCTTCCAGCCTGGCATTTCTCATGATGTACTCTGCATATAGGTTAAATAAGCAGGGTGACAGTATACAGCCTTGTCGTACTCCTTTCCCTATTTTGAACCAATCGGTTGTTCCACGACCGGTTCTAACTGTTGCTTCTTGGCCCGCATACAGATTTCTCAGGAGACAGGTAAGGTGGTCTGGTATCCCCATCTCTTTAAGAATTTGCCACAGTTTGTTGTGATCCACACAATCAAAGGCTTTTGCATAGTCAATGAAGCAGAAGTAGATGCTTTTCTGGAACTCTCGTGCTTTCTCCATGATCCAGCGAATGTTGGCAATTTGATCTCTAGTTCCTCTGCCTCTTCGAAGCCCAGCTTGTACATCCGGTAGTTCACGGTTATACAGTATTTAATTAATAAACCTATAAAAATTTATGTTTAAACATTTTAATTGCCTATCTATTTCCATTAAGCTGGAACCAATTACTGTATTTTTCCATAGAAATATCACTTTGAATAGTGTGAATTCGAATAATGCAACCATTTCATGGGATTCATTAACTGCATTAATTGACACCTACTTGTATTGTTCTATGGTCATTATAGTATTATAGCTGTGTTCCCCTTCTAGAATCTCCAAACAAATGCAAAAATATTGCCGAGAAATGATGGTATCCAAAGCCTAAGCAAGACTTTTTGACTGGGCTTCACCTGTGAGTTCCTTCAGCACTTTTCTTTTAACCTTTGAATTCTTACCTTTGAATTTTCTCAGGGCTTTGTAAACCAGTTCTTTGTAAAGAAGAGTTAAATACTGGGCCTTTTCAGTAGTTGTCCTACCTTCATAAAACTTTCTTTCTAGATAAAGCTCCATTAATAACTGTGTTCGGTTGTTTGTTGCTTCTCTAAGAGCTTAAAAGTGGAGAAAATACAAGGCTATACCCAGTGCCTTCATCTCTATGTGTCCTGTCCAACCTACTTCTTGCTTTCTCCAACCTCTCCATAAGGTCTGAAGGACTGCACACTTGAATTTGCCTGAATGTGAATACAATTCTCTTTCAATCCAAGGATCTAATAAAGCAGCATCCTAGGTCGTATGGAGAGATGTGCTCCTACTCAAGTAAACATATTCAGATGAACATGAATATGGCTTCCTTTCTTCATGAGAATAACGTTTCATAAGGGAAGTTCATAACAATACAGCATACATTACAGTCTCATAAAGATTCATAGACAGTAAAAGCTAGGCTGAATAAAACTATCTGCCTAAAAACCATCATGGAAGATGAAAGTCTAACTTATTGAGATCAGCATCTTGAAGCAGACCCAGAATCAAATTGCAGGTCAGTGTCATAAAATCATAGAGTTGAAAGCAACCTTAGAAGTCATCTAGTCCAATTCATCTTCAAAGCAGAATTCATTAAAGCACCTTTGACAAGACTCAGCCTCTGTCTGAAGACTACTAGCAAATGAGAACTCACCACTTCATGCGGTAGTCTGTTTCACTAGCTGACAACTCATACAGTTAGGAACTTCATCTTGATGTATTTCCCCTGGAAATCATAAGAATATCCTTATGCAAGGATAACTTTATCACTTTTCCCCCATAATCACCTTCATGTCTTTAGTCAATTATTTCCTGTTGGTGAGAATTAGGTCCAGGTAGGGAGATCCACAGTTCATTCTTCCTCCTTCTGACAAATGAGGTTGTCAACAAGATAAGACAAGAATATGTTGGACCTCTGACTCTTGGCAAACTTAGATTCCCAGCAGATGTCAGAATAGAAAGAGTGACGTAGAAAGGCCTCATCTTTATCTTCTGCCTGACCTGGCTGTCTATAAAAAAAAAAAATGATGATGATGTCATTTTTTGTTTTTGCTTTATTCTTATCAAACATTTCAACAGGGTTTCTATGTTTCATTTCCTGGATTTCTGTGCATGTTTTTTTTTTTTTCATGTTTAATGTAACACACCTAGGTTTTCTGCTGGTTCCATTCATTTTGGGTAAGTTGCAGCCTTCCAATGATATGTGCCAGTCACAAGTATCTTCCCACCACATTTGTGGCCATTTAAACAAGGATAATGTAATATGATCAGAAAATTACTATTTTTAGAGCATTTCATACTTTGTTGTTGTTGTTGTTGTTCAGTCATTAAGTCGTGTTGACTCTGTGTGACCCCATGAACCATATCGCGCCAGGCCTTCCTGTCCTTCACTGCCTCCCTGAGTTCGCTCAGTTTCACTCTCATTGCTTCAGTGATGCTATCTAACCATCTCATCCTCTGTCGTCCCCTTCTCCTTTTGCCTTCAATCTTTCCCAGCATCAGGGTCTTTTCCAAAGAGTCCTCTCTTCGTATTAGGTGACCAAAGTATCTGAGCTTGAGCTTCATTATCAATCCTTCCAATGAGCAGTCAGGGTTGATTTCTAAGATTGACTGGTTTAACCTCCTAGCAGTCCAGGGGACTCTTAAGAGTCTTCTCCAGCACCACAGTTCAAAGGCATCAATTCTTCGGCGCTCAGTCTTCTTTATGGTCCAGCTCTTACAGCCATACATTACTACTGGAAAAACCATAGCTTTGATTGTGTGGATCTTTGTTGGCAAGGTGACGTCTCTGCTTTTTAATATGCTGTCTAGGTTTGCCACAGCTTTCCTCCCAAGGAGCAAGCGTCTTTTGATTTTGTGGCTGCAGTCTCTGTCTGCGGTGATCTTGGAGCCCAAATAAATGAAGTCTGTTACTGCTTCCATTTCTACCCCTTCTATTTGCCAGGAATTAATGGGTCCAGATGCCATGATCTTAGTTTTTTTTAATGTTGAGTTTCCAGACAGCTTTTGCACTCTCCTCTTTCACTCTCATCAAGAGGCTCTTTAGTTCTTCTTCACTTTCTGCCATTAGGGTGGTATCGTCTGCATATCTGCAGTTTAATGTGTAATATATACAGAAATATATTTATATCTATATTATATGTCTCTCTATGTATTATATCTCTTTCTGTGTATTATGTGTATGTTTATATACTATTCTATATAAATTTCTGTTCAGATAATATATTTAGAGAGCTCATTATGAAGCTCTCATTGCTAAACATATAGTTACAGCCTTTCAAGGCAGGACAGTTATTAACATTCCCAAACAGTAGATAAGGACTGATGATGAGAGATTAAAAGTATGCCTTTAGGCCAACTGATGAGCTTTTGATTCAGGCAAACCATGGGATTTCCCAAATAGTTCTCAGTTAAGCAGCTGTACTTTTTGAAGTGTATCTAAGGAATGATAAACAATCTAGAAAGGAGGGTTCTTTGCAAACACTTGGTTTGTTACATCAGTCCCTAAAAGTAAAAGATGATGTTGGAACAACTGTGACAGGCATAAAGGGGTGCACCATGGATTTCAGGTACAGGAGCAATCAATAACATTTAGCATAAAGAAAAAAGAAAAAAATCCAAGTTGTTTTCAGGATGAATACATGGTAGTTTGCCAACCTGTAGTTAATTGAGGGTTATTGTGAAGATAAAATAGGGTAGTCACAAAAGAGAACAATTTGAACAAAATGTGCATATGCTAAGTTAAATACATGCAGATATAAATTTTAAAATCACAATTATAATTGAAATTGAAGTATATCTCATCCTAGTGGGGGAAGACTGACCAGTGGATCACTTAGCCTGCTCCCCAGGACAAAATCAGTTGGTTCCTTACAGAGGGTTGCCTTGATGATAACCCTTTGGATATTATAGAACATAGAACATTGGCCAGTACAGTGCAGAATAAGACAATTAAAATACTGCTGATCATTGTTCATAATTCACTCTTCTATTCTGGGGTAATACTCTGGTTTGTTTATACCAATAGAACTGTGCTGCCGTTGGGATCTAAAATGAATCCCACAGATTTTGAAGTGATTTGTATTAAAGAATTTAAAAACTGATCATGTTACACACTACTATCTCAATTATAAAAGAAACAGCATTTAAACAAAAGCAGAAGCAAACCTAAAACGTTGCTCATCCTCATCATTGATGGTACTTGAAAATCTCTCCGGCCAATCCCAAACTCCACAAAACTCAGAAGATACAATTTTGTCCATAGTATGGACAGCTGTGTCTGAAACAATGAGTTCTAATTTATTAGATCTGATGGAGGCGCTGATTAAGAATTTTGTAGATATATGTTTTTAATATTTTAGCCTCTAAAACATCTTTAGGTATTTCAGGAAAAAAAGATATGCACTTCCAGGAATAGCGTACAATACAATTATTTCTGTTTTCCCCAACATATCCTCTTTTAGGGTGCCAAAAAGATATGGAATGGATCAGAGACCATATATCACATCTTAGTACACCATGAACATAAATATTAATGCTTAAAGAAAAAACATGTTCACCTTCCTGTTTTTCTAAAAGCTGAAAGGGAAGTTGAAATGACTTCAATTTTTTTATCTGGTCCCAAGTATGTAATTGTTTGGGGCTAACACGGTTTGCCTCTGGCAGTTGAAAAATATTGTATTAAATCTCCCTTAAATTCCTTACAGCATATTCTTTTTACTTAAAAGTTTTGCTAGACAAAAAAGTCACACAAACACTTTATATACAAACTGTATAACTTTTCATCTACTTTCTGCAACAAGAAAATCAAAAGCCTCCAAGGTAGGTGATGCTGACATCATGGGACCACATCCATTTTTCTTTCTCAACCACTGACTTCTCAGTGTGGGATTCAACTGAAAAAGCTGCAAACCATCTGGAGGTTTCTAATGTTAGGATGTGGTGAATTGTGTCCTGAACTTCTCCCTTTTTGATGCTACAGGTGATGGGGCATATCTATGTGTGAAAAACTAAGTCTGTGGTTTACTTCATAGCCCAAAATTAGGAAGAGCTTAATCACACACTTACTAAATAGGAAATCCTCTACAAAGAGAGTAATTTCCACATGTGTGGCCATTGCTTGGTGACTGCAAACATCACAGGCATTTCTATAATTTTGTACCTGGTTTGATTTTTTAAGTGTTTACTCTGTCCTGATATAGTGAATGTTATATATTTTCTATTTTTCCTGTTCTATTTATTAATTGCTCCTTCCCTCCTTCCTTCCCTCCTTCTCTACTAAAGGTTCATGGAAGTTTACAACTAGACATTAAACATGTGTAATACAATAATTAATAACATTGACAAATAATAAAATTAATAAAATCAAAGCATAGTTACATTAAGTAATTAACCATCAACCACAAGAATAAAAATAAAAATGATGGCACAAATTAGTCACTGAATGTGAAATGTTTTTGGAAACTTTTAACATTTTAACTGTAATCTACCAAGAGAACTTTGGTTACAGGGTGAACTAAAAATAATAAAACAACAGCAACCATTCCCTCTACTTCATTCACCTTTTTTTCTTACCAATAAATAATCCTTTAAGAAAGGGAAGATAAAATAACTACTCAGTGACTTGCAAATCTCAGTTTCATTCCATTCTTAGTCTACAATACATCTGAGGCTGCCAGTAGGAGGGAAGCTGAAGCAATAATAGGAACAACCAAAGCTGTTCAGCAGCAGGATGAGATGAGGGTCTAGATGTATTCAGTGGTTCTAGGCATTCAATGCCAACTTGATAAGAACAGTCAATATTTATAAGGAAATTGACAATGCTGGTTTCTGTAACTTAGGCTGCTGTTACAGGCACATATGCAGGTCAAGCCCTTTTCTGATTCACTGACAAAAGTACGCCAATACAACTATGCTTTATTTTCTATCTCCCTTCCTCATTCTACTTGATCAGCTCCCACTAGTTTGTACGTTGATTGCTTGCAGTCACTTTTGAAAGCAGCAGCGTGAGCCCAGAAACCAAATCCTTAACACTGTTTCTTCCAGAAATGTTGGGGAAAAGTGTCCACAGAAGGTTATCCTCTCTCTTCCTGACTCCTCTGTATGTGGCAATCTACCAAGCATTGGAAAAGTGAGCTAGTCCTGCAAAGAAAGAATGAAGCCACACATCTAGCTCTGTGGTTGCATTTTATTCAGTCATGAAGTCTAGGAAGTTGTCCTTTAAAAACAACAACATTGACTGGAATTTCTTTGGTTTAACCAAGTTTAACATAACTAGGGCTGGGACCAAGGCGATCAGTGCTTCTGCCCTATATTAGGAAGAGCTGCTTAGGCAGCAAAAAACTATGGTTTAACTAGTAAGAATTGCTGCTGATGTCCAGAATGTCTATTTGAGGGCCTCTGGCATTGTGGGGAATTAAGAGATGGGTGCCATCTGTAGCACTTTGGGCTGTAGTGCTGACAGAAACTTCTGATCCATAACAGCATCAGGGCTCTTCTCTGGGTGTGACGGAACTACTGACACTCATCCCAGTTATAACACACACACACACACATATAGTTATTTCTAAGATATACCCTTAAGAAGTGGCAACTCAGTCTGGCTTGTATTTGTATTCCTGCTTAACACAAAGATGACTCCAGATACTGTAGTAGATTTTGGCCAACATGCAGCTGAGATTAAAATTAGGCTACATGACTGAAGCATGGTATGTAGCAAATGTAAAAATAAACAGAACATTATCAGGCCTGCACTTGTAGCAACATGCAGACTGTTTTGATAAGAAGCGACCTCATGAAAGCTCATTTTCTTAAAGAGACATGAATTAATTCCTCTCTGACCAAGGGGCTCAGATGTCACCTGGGTTTGCTAAGTAGCTAGTTGCTTGGTGTTGCCTTGAAGAAGACTAAAGGAACTTTTGGGCAATTTTCAAAGAAGCAGGCCTTCCAAACGGGAACAGTGCGTCTCAGTCCCTGGGCTCTAAAAATGAAGCACAGGAGGTGAGCCCTATGTTTTAAATCTTAAAATATAAGTAGAAAGATGCTCTATTTCAAGCACCTTGAAAGTAAAATCCTCTATTTGAAGGCATCCTCTGTTTGAAGGACTATGTGGTTTAAATCCAGAAAGCAGAACAGGGGCTTTATGATTATCAGCAGATAGCACTAGGACAACAGACTGAGCAGGAGCAGAAGTCAATGGCAACTAAATGGTTGCTGAATTGTGCCTTTGGGGAATTTACTTAGCTTTTGCCTTTGGGGGTATCTTTGTGTGAATTTCTGAATGATCAGTAGAGTTGACAGCAGAGACAGAATTTAGCATTCCATGCAGGGGAAATCTACCCCACTAGTATCCAACTTTTTCTTTCTCAACCCTGAAAGAAAAAAGAAATGAAAATGAAGTTCAAGCACAAATGTAAAAAAGGAAGACATCTCCCCCCACTTCTTTGTGTCTGCTTTTGGAAGCTGCCTTACATTAACTTGGACCAGCTAATTCAGCATTGTCTTCACAGGTTTCTGACAAGAATTTTTTCGAGACTTACAATAACAGTGACAAAAATTAAATATGGACTTTTTTTTTTAATCAAAACACACACTATGCCTGAGCTACACCTTTTCTGTTTTCAGGATTTCCTGCAACAAAATGGTTGGATGAAATGAATATTGAGATCCATCCCAACTTTAGGATTCAGAGGTGTCTGAAGGGTATGCAACATACATAAAAAACAGGCAGAACTTGATTATACTATCATAATTGCCATCTTGATTTTTTTTGACCATACTCCTATGGACGCCCTTTTGGGATTTGTTAAGTCATTTCAAAAATTTGATATAAATGTAGTAAAAAACATTTTCCTGAATAGGAACATCAGTACAATTTTCTTATTTGGGAAAGGCAGGAACACTTGTTTTAAGTTCCATGTTAATTTCTCAAATAAGAAACTAAGAGAAATCTTAAATTCTCTGCTCTCTACTCCACCCACTCCTAGTTCACGAGAGGGAGCAAAGAAAGTGAGTTTGGGCCCAACGACATTGCCACTGTTTTCATTCCCAATTTCTCCAAAATACTTTGAAGCTGACCTGCTGTTACTTCACTGCTGCTAACCCTAGAAGTGTGGTGGATACCAAGAGCTAACTAATTGATCTAGGAGACAAAACTGCAAATAATGGCATTCAAACCTGGTGACTTCATTGACATATCATATAATTTTCTTGGCGAGAATACAAAAATGATTTGACATTGCATTGTTCTGCGGGGTTTTTTAAAAAAACTTCCCAGTCTAGTCTATAGATCAGACCTAACCCTGCTTAACTTCCGAGCTCAGCTTCCTGGTCCTGGTCCTGTTCATGTTTCTATTTTATGCTGTAAGCATTTTTTTTAAAAAGCAAAACAAAGCACCAGCTCCTCTCCAGAGTTTTAGCGCAGCAAAAGGGACATGGCTTAAACTGTGATACGAGATGCACCTCAGCTCATCTGGAAATAAATAGGCCCAGATCACAAAGAGTGATGCTGATCTGGGAGTTTGAAGACCCTGAGTCCTATCTCTTAACATTGTTTGCAATATTATGAATGCAATAGAACTTAAGATGTGCAGTATCATAAAAGCTTATCATAGTCTGTAATTCAGGTGCTTTTAAAAAAGGAAAGAAATATAACAAATTCATGCAGATTAAGGGGATTTTATTTTTCAGATGCAAGTTTTAAGATTTGATATTAGCATTTGTCTGGAATATGTATGTGCGGTTAGCCCATGTGGTGAACCACAACATGGCAGTTTGATTTCAGGGAAAAACCTGGCTTCCACAGCTCTTACAGATGACAAGTGCAAACTGCACACATCCAAGGGGGCCTCAGGTGTGAATATCAGCACCACACTTTTTCAGGGAGACGTACATTTCTGGTACACGTGGTTGTATTTTCTGCTCATAGAATAACATAATATTCAGAAAAAACAGTTCCTTCAGAAAGAACAGCTCATTCAGCCATCTATAGAATTCTCTGTAATGTTTTCATGAAATCGCCTAGAGTTTTTCATAATGTAACAGAACAGATTCATTTCTTAATAGTAGTTACATCTTAGTTCTGAGGGAAGAAAAAACAGTGCAGGGGGGTGAGGCAAGATGTTATAATAATAATAATAATAATTAATAATAATAATAATAATAATAATAATATAATATAATTTATTAAATTTATATGCCTCCCAGTGACTCTGGATGGTTTTTTAGAGGATATGTCTGATATGAGATTTGTTTAAAAAGAAGAAATTTATTTTTATACCCAGAATCACATTCTATACCAGTGTTTCTCAAGTTCAGCAACTTTAAGAGGTGTGGACTTCAACTCCCAGAATTCCCCCAGCCAGCATGCACTCCAGTGAAGAACTTGGGAAATTTAGTTGGATTAGAAGAAAAACAATTTTTAAAAAAGTTCAGAGACCAAACCAGCCTCAAGAATATAGAACATAAATTATTAGGACCTTTAGTGCAAACATTTTGAATGTCATCTGGTTGCTTGGCAACATGATAACAGAACTCCTGATTAGGTCTACAGTCTGAGTGACCCTAGCTGTGCATTTTAAAGCATGAAGGAAAATAAACTGAATGTGATTCATTGCTATTGCTATTCTACATTTTGTAGTAGTGTAGTTTATAGCTGCCACTGCACATTTCCAGCTGTTAGTCTGCTGTTTTAAATCTGATTTTACCAACGCCTTCTCAAATATCTTTAGGAGAGTTCCCAAAAACACAGCAAAGGAATCATTTCCCATGTAATTGTATTCCAACCTGTCAAAAATTTGCCTTTAACCAAAACAACTCTTGACTTCCTGTTTTTAGATGATCCCCTCATTAAAAAAAAACAAAACCTGACATGTTTATAATAGTCTTTTACTGAATTTGAAACAATAACAGTTTGTAACAGAATAAAATTCAGCAATAGTGCTCAGAGAAACTGGCCACAGTGAATAAACAGAAAAAGCCCAATGACTTCACAAAAATCCATGTAACAGAAACATCAAAACATTAATTATTATAATTAATAACCAATATAGGCAGAATTAGGAGAGAATAAACTAAATGAAAGGAATCTATCAAAGTGTAAGCCCATGGTTCCCAGACTGTATGCTGTGGTGCCGTGTGAGTGCCACAGGGAACTCACAGGGACACCGCAGGATATTTTACTACTCAATAAATAGAATTGTTAGTGAGTTTGCTGTAGTGCCCTGGGGTGCCATGGCACATAGTTTGAGAACAGCTAAGGGTGCCGTGAACTGTGAAAGTTGGGAAACCTCTGATATATGAAATTACCTCTGTGCCATTGAGCCCTGGTGCACAATCATTTGTTGCATTGACAAGCCATCCTGAATACTCCTTAAGGGTAGGTCCGCCCACCATCATCCTCCTGTTTCCAAAATGCAGATACATGGTAACATGGTAATTGTGAGCAGAGCACTTGATAGCGTTCCATCAGCTTCCAAATGGGAGCTGGGAGAAGAGGGTGTGGCAGGTAAGTTTGTGAGTGTGCCACTACAGGCCTTACTCTACTTTCACCTAACCATGCTACAGACATGCCTTGGCAACATGCTTTTGCAGCTGAGCCTCCATGACATTCCTGCCATCTCATCCCCAGCCAATGAGCAAGACAGGCTTAAATTGTCCTTAGCTGTACCAGTGTTAAAATATTACTTTTCTCCTTAGGCGGACAAGGAAAATAAAATCTGTAATGATCCAGCAGTAGCTGTAAAGTGTGTAAAAAACACTGGCTTAGTGCAAGTTTGAAATAGTGAAAGTGTGGAATGAGAGGTCCAACCCTCCCCACCTCCATGGTTGCAAACCAAGCACAAAGGAATCAAACTCAACATTTGCTAGTGTATTTTTTTCTTTTCTGGTTTGTTTCTTTGTTGGACAGCTCTATTGTTGTGTTTTTATTATGCTCTTAGCCACCCAGAGTTGTGCCTCACAAGGTAGGCAGCCATGTAAATATTTTAAATAAATAAATAAGTAAATATAAAGAAAGGAAAGCCTGGAGAGATACATCTTAATTAAAAGCACTGTTTGTTCTAAATTCAGATTTTTTGAAAAACGTCATCCAGCTTAGGTCATGACAGAATGGGACGTAGAGCAGGAGCACAGAAAGGAACCTCGATATAGCAGGCAGAGTCTAGAACCACACACGACCCATTTCTGCTGCAGTGTCATAATAGATGGGTATTCTTCCTGCTGGCTGAGGACCTGCAGAAGAGGGAGGACATGCACTGCACGCACAAAATCAAGGCAATGCTCTTCAACCTTGAATCAGAACAGAGGCAATGGAGGCAGGATAGGAATCAACAATGGGGACAGCAGCTTCCATGCCGTTCACAGTTTTCTGTTGTCTCGAGGATGGAGACAACTGCAACTTTTTGAATTGGCAGCGGGGAACAACCCTAAGAGTGAGAAGCTCTGCAAAGAAGCATGAGAAACTTTTACAGGAAATTTTCCACCCACGCTGCAACGCTAGTACTTTGAGTAATGTGCTGAATTTAAAAAGCCACAACCCTCCACTTTTTAGTGACAATGCTCTGTCCTCCCCTGCTCCCTGCTGCTGCTGTAGAGGAATAGCTCTTGCTTGCTTTCTCTTGCACCTCATTATCTTCCCCTCCCCCACCCCATCACTGCCCAAATACAAGGGAAAGCCCCTCTTTTCTGAGGGCTGATGGGGAAAAAAAACAATGCTTGCACATTTACAATGTACCACCACAAGGTTGCAAATGGTATCACGCAATGGGTGGAGGCCTGACAGCATACCATCTGATTGGGCTCATTGTCTTTCAGACTGGGCTGCTTCAAGTCTGGAAGAAGGTCATGCTTTCTTGCAAAATCTGTTTTCTACTGTGAAAAAGGGGGAGAAGAGAGGAGAACACCAAAGAAATACAAACACAGTCAAATAAACAGGAGATAATTAATAGATGTTATTCATTTCAAACTTCAGTCAAAGCAGTGGAAAAAGGAACTAACTGATGTAGGATAAATATCAATGCTTGCAAGTAGAATGATCTGCACTGGCTCCAGAAGTGCTGCTTTGCTTCTAGTGCAGTATCTCAATTCTCCTCCCTTGGACACCACCTCAAAATTACTCTGGGTGTTCCTAGACTGCTTACAAATATTTACAAATCAAAGAATTTGATTAATTTTTCCCTGTTCCACCCGTCCTTTACCCCCAGTCAATGCTACATTTTCAAAATCACAATCCTAGGTTAGGGTCTTGTGAGCTTCTACATTAATCCACCCTGGTCAAAGCAATCGCTCTTCTTAGAAGAAATCAAATGCTGGGTCAAGGACAGATATTCTCAATGATTTGTGCATGGAATTTTCTGTACCTCTCTGCAACTGAGCTACTTGTGTGAGCAGGAGACATGAAATTTACACTTTTTTTGTTCTTGTTTTTTGCCTATACAAAGACTCGGTTTGACTTAACCAAAGCAGAGCTGGAAATATGATCTTCACAAAAATGCATTTACATGGGTAAAACTATCCAGGAAGAAATTATGGTTCCTAGCCTGCAAGGATGTAGCTGAGATTTAAGGAAGTTGAAACTGACACATTTGGAAGATGCCCAGATTGGCAAGTTTGAGCTAGAACTTAAACTAGAACCCTTTTCTCCACATGTGGGGATTGGATATTTTTTAAATAAGGGGATTCTCCCCTAACCTATAGTCTAGAGTGATATAGACAAAACACAGCTTCATGGATTCATGAAAACTCATTCATAATTTCTTGAAGATAACTATCTTTTTTTTACTTGTGTACATATTGTGTGTTTTCAAATGTGTATGAAAGCCTACATAATAATAGTCAAGAGGACGGTATCTAAGCACATAATATAAGGCTAGCCTTTCAGTGGTAAAGGAAACATACCTTGGCAGGAAAAATGCATCATTTCCTCTTAAGACTTTGTCCAGAAGTTACTGGGGCTTTATTGATACTTTTTAAAAATTTGTATTCACAGATACCCAACATGAAGTTTTAGTTCTGTGTTAGAATAATAACTAAAAGTTTCATTGGAATAAAGAAGAATACTGAAATGGAGCAGAAAAAAGAGTTTTGTGGTGCCTTAAATGTTTACAGTCAAATTAGTTACAAGGATGGGCTCCTGAAGTCTTTTTTCAAAGTATCCAAAGTGGGGGATGCATATTATTTGAAAGGGGGTCATGGTCTAAGGGGAGGGAGAGATAGGGAGCGACTCCTTGTGCCTGCTTCAGGTCCCACATGCAAATTCTCTCCTTTGCCAGCTGCTAACTGTTGTAAGAAGAGAAACATAATGTTTCATAGTCTGATTCCTCCTCTTCTCCAATCATGGAGTTGCATGTTGGAATAAAAGAGATACGGTAGGCTCCAAATATGAAATTGGTAGTTATGTCTAGTTTTGATCAAAGTGGTTAGTTTGGGTATAGTAGAATTCTTTCACTCTACTGTATTTCCCCTAGTTGGAAACACACACACACACACACACACACACAGAAAAGAGTTGCAAATAGGTCAAAAGACCAGGAAATCATTTTAATTAATGGTGACTTTTTAGCACAACTGCTTAAATTTCCTTTCTCCCTTAAACAATATCTGTGTAGACTGTAAAAGCAAATGCCACAATAAAGGTGTTAGCATATCAGGTTGGAAGATACCTCTCTGGAAAGTGTTATGGGAAGGAGAAAACATTTAGATGGGAGGCCAAATATCTTCTGTATATCCCTGCTGTGACCATTGTTGCAGCTATTGATTCTTATAATATTTTGAATGTTTCCTAAGATTTTACATTCTTTTTAATGTTTTGATAGCTGCCCTGGAGATTCTCAGTACAAAAAAAATGCTGCAGTTATTTTAAAAAATTAATAGTATTATAGTTCTCCAAATAAAAGGATGTGCATACATCTTGAATCTTTTCCAAATGTGCTGCCACTTGCTATTCGTTTGTATAAGATAGTAAGAGACAGTCTCAGACACAGATCAACCAAACTCCAAAAAAAGCCCTGAAACCTGATTGGAACCAGGTTTCAGAAGAACATGGAGCAGATGGTGAAGATGATGTATATGGAGTGGGAGGAGAGGGAAAAACTACAATGGTTCCAAGCTTGCTTAAGGAGTCAGTTCAGATCCTATACCCTGAACCTCCAATATAGACAGTTTTCTGGAACATAGAAATGGGTCCATCTTCTTCAGCATTATTGACTTTATAAGCCTTCCCCAGGCTTGCAGGCATGTTGGATTACAACTCACCTCATCCACAGCACTTTGAGTTAAGGTGACTGCCAAATAGTGGTATGGAAGATGATTATCTGGCCCAACAAATCTGAAGGTTGCAAGATGGGGAAAGTTGATCTGACTCGTTGAAGACAGAACTCTTTTTCTTTAATCACCTGGCCTAGAAATGCTGAAGATTGAAGCCACAAGTGCCTGCGTGCAAAGTATGTGCTCATATTCTACCACTGAATGAGAACCGATCTCTTCTATTTGGAGCTGGAAAAGTAAGCCTTTTTCCAGCATCCTGGCAATTGTAAAGACTGGGTACACATATTCTTCCACTGCTGTTCCAAAAACATTTCTGCCAGCAGAAGTTGGTTTACTGGGTTGCCTACTTCACAGCTTTTTCCCAATGAAAATTTCTAATTTAATTTATATTTTTTCATGACTGGATGAGAAAAACAACCAGAGCACAATCTCCAGAAGCAGGAGGAGTCAACTGAAAATGTTAATCAGAAAAAGCTGAAATTTTGGAGCCTAGCATTTTATTATTTTTTAAAAATGAACAATAACTGCTGCCTTTTCAAACAATGTTATAAAAGAGAAACCCCTGATGTTTGGAATCTTGTGTCAGTTTCTCATTCAGTGATTAAGCAACATTTTAAATTGGAAACCTGACATTTAAAGGGTGTGAGATGTAAATCAGGCCAAGATCTGGCTTTAATCACTGTTGGGGCATGTTTCTCTATTTAGCCTAATGAAGTTGTAGAATTGGCAATCACAGCCCATGAGGATTGGTACAGATATGCATCTTGCAGGTTTCCTGAACTGGCAACACTGTAGTGCTGAATTCTTTTCTTTTCTTTTCTTTTCTTTTCTTTTCTTTTCTTTTCTTTTCTTTTCTTTTCTTTTCTTTTCTTTTCTTTTCTTTTCTTTTCTTTTCTCTCTCTCCTCTCCTCCCTTTCCCACTCCCTTTATGTCTCACTCAAGATGAATGCATAAAAATAGCAGGGTCCTTTGATTTATATGGTGTCAACACACAAACTAGTGGGGTGGCAGAAAGCATGATCAAACTGAGTTGGTCTCTATTTAAGTCCTGTCAGCATTTTTTTTTCCACAACAGCAACCTCCTAACACTAGGTAACCCTATAGAGTTACTGCAAATTTCCACTGAACTGATCTGAACATTTTAAAAGCAGCTTTCCATGTGTTTGGGTGGCTGCTTCAAATACTCTTCTCAATAAAAGAGGGCAAAATAGTATTCTGCAGAAATATTGCATGTGTTTATGTATGTGTATAAGTGCACATTTAGAAATAATAACTGTAATTCAAATATAGGCCACCTAGTTCCAATAATAGGGAAGGTGGAAGCCAAGTGGCCTTTGTTGCAACAATTCCCTCTTAACTGTGTTCATAGGGTTTAGGAAGTTACTGAGTTTGTGTAGAACTAGTGTGCTTATAATCTGCCATGTCCTTTATAGAGATATCTAATGGATCAGTACAAAAATGTCTGTTAGACAAATTTACTTTTTGTAACTTGTAACATGATTTCCTCCCACACACATCCCATACGTATATGCGATCTCATGAGCTATGGAAGAAAAACATTCTCTTTTAATTCTGAAATCTAATTTTCTATGTTTTTGAAATTGCATTGTGGCACTCGCTGGGCTTTCCTGTCATATCCACAATACCCTCTTGTTTTTTTTTTCTACAAAGTTGGGGCAACAATATTGTAATTTGGGGGTTGGCTTTTCCAAAAGTATTATCTTGACATTAAAAATATAAAGTTGTAACCAACTAACTCCGCATCTGATCTGTTCCTGTTTAATATAATCTGGAAGCTAACTAGTAATGAATTCCAGTATTGAGAATTTGCTTTCTGAAATTACTTCACCCTGGCATTCATTCATTTGCTGAGAAGTTATTTGATTTTCTGTACCAAATCCTATTCTGTTAGCCACAATAGTTAAACTAAACCTCCATGTCTAATACAATATTACTGGTAGTATGTATTACATGTTGTGGAATCAAGTCACCACCTCTTGGAAACCTGCAGCAGTATCTGCTTCACTGCTAATGAAAATAATGCTGCCTACAGACACAGAGAATAGTCCTCATTTTCCTATGGTCCTTCCAGCACTGCCCCAGCTATTGGAGGATTGCACATCAATCTGAAAGCTCCCCCTCCTTGGATCACTGAGCAGACTCCAAATAAATCCAAATTAAAGAATCACCAACGAATGTCTACTGAGCTTCACTTGAAGACATTCTGGGAAAAGAAAACCCCACTGGCTTCCATTTTCAAACTCTTCTTATGGTTAGGAAGTTTTTTGTAATATTCATTTGAAACTGGTTTTTCTGTAACTTAAGATCAAATATTTCATGTCCTGCACATTGGAATGATAGGAAATAAGCTATGGCTTTCTGTGTGATATCCTTTCAGATGCTTGAATATTGTCATATTATACTACGTCCACTCAAGATGATAGATGCCAAACAATAGTGAAGAGTAGAACAATTTGGAAGGTATAATTCTATTGATGTAGCTTAAATAAACATTTGCTTTTTCTGCAGCTATGTCAGATTACAAACTCCTATTCAGTTTGTGATCAAGTATAATTTCAAAATCTTTCTCACAAATACCATATCAAACCAAATAAATATCTTACACTTGTACAATTGATTTATTTTCCCACATGGAGAACTTGTATTTATCTCCACTAAATTTCATTCTGTTATTTACAGCTCATGACTTAAATCTATTCAAATCATTTTGTTGTTTCCTTGGCTTGCTGAGTATTGACTAGCACAACCCATTTTAACTCATCTGATAATCTGAAAAACATCCCATTCACTTTGTTGTTCAAGGCTTCAGTAAAAAAACACTGAATGGTACTAAGCCCAGGATCAATATCCCTGGTCCTTCACACCATACCTTCCTTCAATCCAGTGAGGAACCTTGGTGAGCATCCTTTAGTTGCACTGGCACATCATGCCAGGCTAAGCTAAAATAGGGTTGGATAATTTGTGGTTCAATGTATTGGGGAGAACCCAACCATTGTTTTAACATCATAATATTTCTGGGCATAGCAACCCAGGAATTATGATTTCTGAACCTGAATTTAGGGTTTAGCTTGTTACGTGCATCTAGCATTTGAGTATCGTTTTTAAGCCAACTGTGGATCCATATACCTATCGTGCCATCTAGCCCCCCTGAAGTAGCTTATTAATCATAAGTCATGGCATATCTTTCCAATGATTTGCTAAGATCCAGATAGATTATGACTGATATATGAAGATCCAAGATGGCAACCACCAGCAAACGCCGGGCGTGGCTGCTGCATTAAGGGGGGAAGATTGTGGGATTACTCCCCCCCCCGGGATTCTTTCCATCTCCTAGGGCTGAATTGGGTGCGGGGGGAGACCTGGGAGGGGTTTTCCCCTCAGATGGGTCCCCCAGGCACAAGCCCTGGGACGGGTAGCGGAGCGCGGCGGAGAGCGAGCGTGGCGGAGAGCGGCAACACCGGGCAAGCGACGAGCGACAGACCTGGTTAACTCCGGTGTGGTGTTGGTGCGGGGCGACGGGCCCCATCGATCCCCGGAGCAGGGCGGGGTCAATGCGGCGGGCCCTGGGAAGTGCCGGTGTGTCATGGCAAGCCCATTGAGTTCTGGAGTGGCATGGGGAGTTCTGCCGGGCAGCGACCAGCAGCAGGTTTTTAGACTGTTTGCCCCCTGTGGGGCGCAGCGAGCTGCGGGGGGCCCAGATGGGCTGCGGCGTGGCATGGCAGGCTCCAGCGACCAACAGCAGAGCACGGCGAACTCTGGCGGGGTCCAGCGCGGCATTTCCAGCCCCAGGCCCAGTGGGCCCAACGACCCAATGGACTCCAGGCCTAGTAGGATCAGCAGGCCCCAGCGAGCCCCGGATGGTGCGGCGAATTCCAGCAGGCCCCGATGCAAGGCGGCTGCCCAACTGTGGAGGAAGATCCCTTGGTTTGGAGGAACAGTGGGGCAGCAGGGGGGGTGTCGGACGGCATCCCAATTGACTCTTGTTTTCAAGAGGGGTGAACTGGGGCTCCAGGGTCTAGCCACCCCTATTCAATCCTGCCCAGTGCCAGTGCAGAGCCGTGGGGTCCCTCCAGTGGGTATCTGGGACTCACCCCTGGTAGTGAGAGTCTGGGGGGGAGTCTAGGAGCATATGGGGATGTGAGGCTCCACCTGCTGGGTGAGAGCCAGGAGGTATGAGTGAGTGTATGGGATGCCCGCCCTGCCGACTAGTAAGAGAGGTCGTGCAGGGGGGCAGAGTGTGATTGTGATGTGAGGTTGGTGGGGGGTGGGTCTCAGCCAGCACTGAGAGCGTGAGCTGGTGCGTGGGCGAGATCTCCCCTCACCTGGGAGTGTTTGGTTTTGAATGCAGATGTTTGATTGGATGGAGGGATCTTTACCCCAGATTAGGGACTCCGAGGGCCTGGGATTGGAGGTACTTGGGCCTGGCACCCCCGGGGATGATGGGGGGGGGGGCTACATTATCGAGGTGGTGATGGGTAGGGGATGATATGGCGGGAGCAGGGGGGCGGGCCATCTTTGGGGAAGACACCCCTGGTGTGTGCTACCGATGGCGTCTTCCGGTCCTCCTTGCTCACTCCCAAGTCCTGACCAGCAGGTTCATAGGGGCCCTGGCCTCCGGCTGCTGCTGCTTAATGCCAGGTCAGTTAAAAACAAGGCCCCCATCATAGGTGACTTGATCACTGAGGAGGGGGCAGACCTGGCATGTATCACCGAGACTTGGCTGGGGCCCGAGGGGGGGGTGCCCTTCTCGGAAATGTGCCCAGCTGGGTTTACGGTGTGGCACCAGCCAAGATACCAGGGCAGGGGAGGAGGGGTGGCTGTTGTCATCCGAGACTCTCTAGTGGCCTTCAGGGGCACTGCTCCACAAGTTTCTGGCTGTGAGACACTGTTTCTTAGGTTGGGTGCCCGTGAACAGTTGGGAGTGCTGCTACTATACCAGCCTCCCTGCTGTGTGGCAGCCTCCCTGCCTGAGCTGCTGGAGGCCATCGCGGGGCTGGTGGTGGAGTTCCCCAGGCTTATGGTACTGGGGGACTTCAACCTGCCATCCCTGGGACGGTCCTCAGAGGCAGCTCGGGAGTTCATGGCTACCATGGCAGCCATGGGCCTGTCTCAAATTGTGCGGGACCCAACCCGAGATAGTGGCCACATGCCAGATTTAGTTTTCTTGTCTGAGCAATGGCAAAGTGATCTGAGGGGAGATGTACAGCTTTCCCCGCTGTCGTGGTCAGATCACGTCCTGGTGACCCTGAGTTTCTCCTATGCCACCCCCCTCTGCGGGGAGGCAGGACCCATGCGATTGGTCTGCCCCCGGTGCCTGATGGACCCGTCAGGGTTTCAGAGGGAGCTGGGGGATATTCCTGTGGACCTGCTGCATGGTCCAGCGGTGGCACTGGCTGCTGCCTGGAATAGAGAAGCGGCCGGGGCCTTGGACAGGATCGCGCCTATGCGGCCTCTCTTGCCACGTCGACCCCGACACTCTCCGTGGTTTACGGAGGAGTTGAGGGTGCTGAAGAGGGTTAAGAGGGTTAAGAGGTTCCTCCAGAGCACTGCTGGAGGAAGACACGGACCAAATCCGACCGAACACGTTAGAGCTGCTATTAAGGCCTACATTGTGGCGATAAGGGTGGCGAAGCGTCAATGCTTCTCTGCCCTTAATGCGTCTGCAGAGTGCTGCCCGGCAGTCCTGTTTGGGATCACCAGGTCCCTCCTTGGTAAGGGGGATGTGGTGGATCATTTGCAGGGCTGCACAGAGGAATTTGCAGAGCACCTGCAGGATAAAATTGCTTGGATTCGTTCCAAGTTGGACTCCGAGCGTGGTGCAGGGTCTGGGGAGATACCGGGGGATCGTTCTTGCCTAGTTAACTAGGAACAGTTTGATCCTGTGGTTCCTGAGGAAGTGGACAGGATCCTCCAGACTGTGATCCACCATTTGTCATCTGGACCCATGCCCCTCCTGGCTGGTGAAAGCAGCTCGGGAGGTGACATGTGGTTGGATCCAGGCGATGGTTAATACATGCTTGCAGAAGGGAGTGTTTCCAGTGCCCTTTAAAGAGGCGTTGGTGCACCCCCTCCTCAAGAAGCCCTCCCTGGAGCCTACTATACTGGACAACTTTCGTCCAGTCTCCCACCTCCCCTTTTTGGGGAAGGTGGTTGAGAAAGTGGTGGCTTCGCAGCTCCAAAGGGTCCTGGAGGAAACGAATTATCTGGACCCTTATCAGTCAGGTTTCAGGCCCGGCTATGGAACGGAAACAGCATTGGTCGCACTTATGGATGATCTCTGGCAGGAGCGGGATGGTGGAAGTGCGACCATCCTTGCTCTCCTTGATCTCTCAGCGGCGTTCGATACCGTCGACCACGGTATCCTATTGGGATGGCTCAGGGATATCGGGGTGGGTGGCACAGTTTTGTGCTGGTTCACCTCCTTTCTCCGGGGCCGATCCCAATCGGTGGTGATAGGGAACGAGAGGTCCCATCCTTGGCCCCTCCTTTGTGGGGTGCCGCAGGGTTCGGTTCTCTCTCCGCTCCTTTTCAACATCTATATGAAACTGCTGGGTGAGATCATCCATCATCATGGGATGGGGTATCATCAGTATGCTGATGATACTCAACTATATATCTCCATCCCTGGTGAGGTAAGTGATGCTGTGACTGCCCTCTCACGGTGCCTGGAGGCTGTGAGGGTCTGGATGGGGAACAACAGGCTCCAGCTGAACCCTGGCAAGACAGAGTGGCTGTGGGTTAATGGCTCCTCTGTATCCGGGATGTTGTCATCGTTGGAGCTGGATGGAGTAGTATGTGCGTAATTTGGGGGTCCTCCTGGACTCACGGCTCCTGCTCAAAGAGCAGGTAGCAGCCGTGGCCAGGAGGGCTTTTGCACAGCTTTGGGTTGTGCACCAGTTATGCCCTTTCCTGGATCGGGATGCCCTGCGCACGGTCACTAATGCCCTTGTTATCTCCCAGATAGACTACTGTAATGCGCTCTACATGAGGCTACCCTTGAAGAGTATCCGGAAGCTTCAGCTGGTCCAGAATGCAGCCGCGCGAGCAAGTTTTGGGGCCCGGAGAAGGACCCATATAACACCTTTGCTCCGTGAGCTACATTGGGTACCGGTTTGCTTCCGGGTCCAATTCAAGGTGTTGGTTATCACCTTTAAAGGCCTACATGGCATGGGGCCAGGTTACCTGAAGGACCGCCTCGCCCCCACGATTTCAACCTGTCCCACCCGATCTCACAGAGGGGGCATGCTCCGGACCCCCACGGTAAAAGAACTTCGATTAGCGGGGTCCAGAAGGCGGGCCTTCTCTGCTGTAGCCCCCACCCTTTGGAACTTCTTGCCCCCGGAGGTGAGACAGGCCCCCTCACTCCAGGCCTTTCAGAGGGATTTGAAGACTTGGCTCTGCCATCTGGCCTGGGGCGGGGAGGGAGGATGTCAGAAATGGGGTTGACTGGCCTCTTAGCGGCCTGGTGTGGCCTCTATCGGCCTCTTGGATTTTTTAGCCTTTTTATCTCTGTAAGTGTGGTTTTTTATAACTTTTAATCATGTATTTCTGATTTTAATTTGTTGTAAGCCGCCCAGAGTCCCCCATTGTGGGGAGATGGGCAGGGACAAGTCTATTAAATAAATAAATAAAAATAAATAAAGATGATCTTAAAACCAGCAAGGAAGTTTTAGCAACATAAGCATATATATTTGTGGATGTAACTTGTTGTTCATGAATTCATACAATAAATATTTTTAATCTGATTTTTTTTCTTAAGATACTTACTGAAATTCCATCAATAGGTCACTCATTTTGATAATTAGATATCAAATATATTTAGATTCATATGGATTTGCTTCGGTATATTCTTATTAGTTATGTTGTGCTTTCTTTTGGAAGGAAGGGGGGACTTTATTATGTATTTATTTGTTTATTTATTGGCCAGGTAATTCCATTATGACTCTGGGCAGCATACAGTATAAATTTAAAACAAGCATACAATACTTGCTTGCTTTAAAACCATACAGTTCAAATAATACAGAAAGCAAACATCTGGAAAAAATAACACACATTCTAGCAAACTCCACAAGGGGTTTGCTACCTACTCTATCCCACAGCCTGGGGGAACAGCCAGGTTTTAAGAGCTCATTTGAATATCAGACAATACTCTTGAATATCTGATGATGCTTTTGAATTGATGGGACCTGGAGCTTGCCAACTCTGCTGGATTGTGTAGGATGAACTGAAACCATAGAAGACAGTCCCTCTGATAACCAGGCTCTAGGCCATGAAAGGCTTTATAGAAGATAATCTTGCTTCCATCAACAGGAGTGGATCCAACTCCAAGTGGATCTGAGTGACTTTATCTGCCAGAACCCTAGAACGTTCCTCATAGCAACCATCCAGATAATACTGTGGCTTGTCCCTCCCCAGCAGGGAAAGAGGATTGCTGAATTGGTATCTCTGGATGTGATAAAAGAGGAAAAATAATTGTATTTTGTCACCCTTATCACCTCAGTGTAATCCCTAATATGGGCTCTTTCTTGTGCTTGGTCGGATTCATTATTCATCTTCCTGCAATGGTGTTTTAGGTGTCTCTTCAGTCAGAGAACCAAGGAGTACTTCAGGACTGATTCACAGTGTAATGCCATGTAGGAACAATCTGATCCAAGCCTGTTGACAGATGCCCATTCCAGGCAGCAACCAAGGCTCAGTAGAACTACCCATCATATTCTCAAGACAAAACCATGTCCCCTTTGAAACCCCATGGGGTCCAGTAGTCACCTGGGGTCGACTGATCTAATAGGTCCTACCTCCCAGTTCTGGCAAGCCAAAAAGCTTAGAGAGCATTATCTGACCATGGCAAAATGATGCTGGGATAGGGTGATATTGTGGCAAAGTAATTGTGATTTTTTACATTCCTAGATGATATCACAGTTTCCCTGAGACAAAAACCAGGTCTAAAGTATAATATGTGATGTGTATCAGAGAGCCTCTGAAAGCCATTAAGGTCTTATGGATGACAACTGCTGACCTCCATTCTCACCCTCGGGTTGTGGTAGGTGCCAAACCTGAAACCGAGATGATCATATCTCTGAGAGGGGAACTCCAGGACTAGCCAGGCCTGAGTTGTACAGGCAAGGATGGTTGCCAACCTGGTATTCAATAACAGTAGCTGGAGCTCAAGGGCACCATGAATCCAATGACCTCACCTTGGTGATGGATATTGAGGACTGGAGGGTAGGACAGGTCTTAGCCACTGGCCCCACCATTCCCACCAGCAGTCTTCTTTCATCTTCCCACTATATCTCCCCGTGCCTATCACAATCATGATGGAACCTCCTGTCCTCTCCCCCTCTGACTTCCACCCCTCACCTCTCCTCCTAGGCCATAGAGTACATCCAACCATACTTGCTGTCACCCTTGCCCTAACCTCCACAACTTCTACAATGATGACTTGTTCCTGCCTTCAGATCCTTGCCAGTCTGGGGTAAAACATTGTTGTGGGTCACCAACCATCCACACTCATCCACTCTCACCCACCACTTTCTTTCCCTCTACTCCCCGGCCTCTATACAGACACAATCTGGAGCAGAACACAGATCACATCAAGGTCAGTTCGCCCCATATACTCTAGAGGTAGATGGGAAGAGATGGAGGAGAGTTGAAATGTGGGACAGATGCAGCAACAACATCCTAGCTTGGCTATGGATGGCAAAAAGCCAGAGTAGCTATTGGGCTTGGTTCCCTCAACCTGCTCCTGCTCCTGCCACCGCAGCTCCCACCAGGTGCAGCTTAGGAACAAAACTTCCTGGTGTCCAGAGGTTCACTGATGCATCTCTGCCAGGATACACAATGGGCACACAATAGATTTCATCTTCAAATTCATTCAAAATTAATTCAAAATGCACTGAAGCATTCAACTGAACCCCACTAACCCAACCCTTCTGACACTACCTTTCCAGAGTTATACGGATACAAACGATTATGAAAGATGACCAAGAGGAGCTCCCATCTGGTTTTGTCATTTTTGCCATCTTTACTCTTTATTTTTTTGTTTCTTCGTTTTTAAATGTTTTTAACAATTTGTAACCCCCCCCCCCGAGTCATTTTGCGGCATATACATTTAATAAATTATTATTATTTAATTTAATAAATAGCTGCTTTAATCCCATTTAATACAGAAAAGATAGCATTGCATTTAGAATGTGGCACTGATAAAGGACTGAAAATGTCTGGGTTGGACTGTTTTATCCTGTTATTCTAGTACCAGGTCTGTTTTTTAAAAAATTTCCATTTCCATTTACTTTTGCTTTTGTTTTGTTTTAAATAATAAAATAGTCCTTGGAGCCTGTGCACAATTCCTTTTAAGTTTTCAGTTTAACATTCTGCCTCTGTTTCCTGCAACAAAAATGTTTTATATGAGAGCAATTTTAGCCTTTCAAAAAAGTTCATTTACTGCTATGTTTGGTATTAGCTTTCGGGGAGGGGGAGAATGCAGTGGGCTTTTTTAGAATGGTACACCTTCTGTTTTCAATACTGGGCATGAAAAAGCATGTGTAATAAGTCAGAAATAAAATACTGTGCCAAAAACCTCTCCCTGTATGAATTCAGCATATGAGCAAATGAGTAAGTGATTTAGAATAACTCTTATTGCTCAAAGCCAAGAGCTGGGCTGGATGTATCCAGGAGCATGCTGGTAACAAATAACATATTGAATCCCTTGGCCATGAGAAAATGTCAAACTGTCCTTTGATAGATGACTGCAGTCATATAACTAGTGGAGTGCGGGAGAGAAACATGACCACTAAACTGTTAATCCCACTGAAGGGAAAAGAAAGGCTGGATTTGAGCCTTAATTAATTTTTTGCCCTGCTCTTGCTTAATCAGCTTTTTCATGGGTTATTGGTTGCTGAAGTCTAAGTATTATTATCTTTGTTCTGTGGATAGGGGCACACACAATACCATGTCTCAGTTCTGTATGTATATACATGTCTTTAGCACAGAGACCCTAACTAGATGTGATGTGAAATATGGGTAGATGTTTAATTTACTGAATTGTTTTTCTTTAAATAGCATCTGTAAGCCATCAGCAGCGCATCAGGAAAACGATGTGTAACCCTTTTAATCCATATTACAATGTGGGCTAAATCCCTTCTTCAAAGCTGCTATTAGCCCTGTGAAAAAAATTCTTCTCTCCCTGCCAGGTAAAGAGCTGGATGAAGACTATGATGGACCTTTTGCCCAGCAAAGCCTCCTGCTTTGTCCCCAAATGTAATGCTTAAGCATGCTCACTCACATTCACTCATAAAAGAGACAAAACTATTTTTAATGCCATAAATATTATGTATATTTTTGGAAGTAAAAACTAAAAGCCTCTTCCAGGAAACCAACTTGTGAAACTTGTTTTCAATGAGCACCGGATGTCCCTACCTTTATCATTATTCTGACATTTATATTTCATTAATGTGTCCTCTTCAAGTAATATGCAAATGAATGAAATCTGTGATGGGCACAAACAATAAAGCAAGGACTTGGGGAGGTGTGGTGGTGAAGAAAAGTTGTCTGAGTGTTTGATCCTGCAAAAGGAATAATTCTCTGAAAAAAAAAATACAGATATCAAAATAACTTCTGAAAGATATTGATATATTAGCTACAGCCTCAGTTCAGTAATCCATGTCCTGATAATTTCTCATCTAGATTTTCTCTACTGCATTATGCATGAACCTGAAGATGAACTAAAAAGTCAGTTTCATAATATGCCAATTTACATGATTTCCCAGTTTGTTCTGGTTGTGGTTCAAAGACCACAGTATTTGAAGGAATACCTCTTTCCATATATTCTTGTCCATATACTAAACTCATCCTCAGAAATGCACCTCTGAATGAATTCCTATCCTGATGTGCGGTAAGTGTCTTCTTAGTAATCACCCCTGAGTCTAGAAGGCCTTCCTCAAGGAGGTATGCCTGGTATCTTATTATCTTTCCAATGTCAGGCAAAGAGGTTTTAATTTTCCTAGGCCTTTGAGAATATGTTAGTGTTTCAAAATTTTCATCCTGCAAATGAAGATTTTAAACTAACCTGACTGCTCTTTATATTCAATTGCTTTATATATCATTTTAATTTTAGTTTTACAAAATGTTCTATTGTGATTATAATGGTTTATAAACTGCCCTGGGGTAATTCTGCTGATTTTAAAAATTAACAGATTTGCATGATCAGAACAAACCATTCATTTTATATAAATGGGCCACTTTAGCGGTGCAGTAAAATGGTAATCTGGAAGATCTCTAATAGACTTAACACAATGCAGAACAAAAGTTCTCATTAATCACTTTACCTTTTACACAGGTACTGGAAGCAAATACAGATAGAATCTCTGTCTCATACACACCCATAAACAAATACACACATCACAGTAAGAAAGACAGGGTGATCCACTGCCTCAGACACAATATCCAAACAAGACTGAATTTTTAAAAATCAATGAACAAAAACATCTGAGAAATACAGTCTGTTAAGTTCAGTATAGTAGGACTCACTTCTAGGTAAGTAATTATAGGATTGCAATATCATGTGGCAATATCATTTACTAAAGAGAGCACTGGAGAATTACTTTAGAAAGTTTTGCATGCATTTTTAAATTCACTCTGGTACTTGAGTGTCAACAGTCACATCTTTGTTTCTATTGGTTACATATGTTTTACTATAAGCTTGATTAATGATTAACTTGGCCATGTTCATGCTTTGAAGAAGCAGATCTGTAGGTTGCATGTGACACATAATTCATTATATCTGGGAATGTATTTTGTAGCATAGCAGGACTTTCTCACGTTTCCATCCCTTTACTCTGCATATGCACAAGATCTGCATGAAGTTTCAGCAGCATCTCCATCTGGAATAGATCAGGAGATACCGCAGTTGGACAGTGATAGATGGCATGTGAACGAAACATTCAAAATTTTTGTTGTCAAATACTGTAAACACTATGCATAGATGGAACCAGTGATGTAAACCAGATCAGGCATTTATTTATCTCTATATTTTATAAACTCTATTGATAAATTCCAAATGTGCAGAAATAAAAACATTAAATTACTGTTGTTGTTTTTTAATCTAAGCCTGTGAGTCAGGAAAAATGGAAACAGGACAAAAAAGTTTGTTGGCAAAACAGTGTATACTTTGAGGGATGCTTTTATAAGCATCATTTTGAATATCTGAAGAATAATGATATGAAGTATAAATGAATAAGAATGACCAGGATCCAGTGTACATTTCTATGCTTTTCTAAGGTTGTGCTGGGGCCAATTCAGTGTTCTTTTCTTTCTGTATCCCAAAATGTTTTCTTTGGTTTTACATTAAAAAAGGGGTTTGAGCAAGGAATTATGGGGAAGCATGATATAAAATGCCTGTTGATAAAATATCCTACTTTAAAAAGGATCATTCTGCATTTGAAAAGCTGCCACCGGACAATCATTTATTTGAAAGGATTCCAGTTCAAGTCAAATTTAACAATAAAGAATCATAGGGAATGCCCAGGAACCTGAAAGTCGTTCACTGATTAGGTACAAATATCATAATCTTCCCTACTCTGGCAAGATACACTGAATTTCTGTTTATTCTTTTTTAAATTTGCACCACATACATACATACATACATACATACATACATAGTGTTCAGTTTGGTGGTAATGGAGGCAAGAAATGTGTACAGCTATTTGGGCCACAGAGGGCCTACCCCTGAAGTGGCTGAAAAAATCTGGGCTTTCAGTGAAGTTTGTGGAAAGCCCACAGCTCCAGTTTTGCCACAATTAATGACTCTGGCAATTTCTCTGATTACAAGCACAATCTCTCTATGCAAGTTAAAATGTCCGAGTTTTGCAATTCAAGGAGGTTTGTTTAAGCAGACTGAGAGTTCCATGCAGATTAATAATAACAACCATGCCCAGAATGTGTTGAAAGTCTTCCCTCTGTAAGTTACATCTGCCATTATTTACCAGCAACAGTGTAACAACAATAGTGAAAAGCAACACAAAAATGGCAATCCAGAAGTAAAGTAACCCACCACATTGCACGCGTAGCCTTATGGGTGAAAAAGCCTTGCAGTTTGAACCGGAAGACGTTTAAGGAGCTTCCTGCTCCTTCTAAACCTCGTTTGCACAATGAACTCTTCCTAAGCTCTGGAATGTTCCAATCCTTCGTTTTTCTTTGTTCATGACCTTCAACTTGATCCGTAGTCCTGCCTTCTGTTCGACTTTCTGTTCTATCCTGGGCATGGCTCAGGTTCCCAAATCTTGACTTATTTCATTGCTACTCATTGTTAGCTGTCTGCTTACTGCTGGAAAGTGCTGAACAAGAAGGCCTTACTTAGTACGTTACTCTTTAGCAGAACTTCCAGTGTAGCTCACAGCAGCACGGCAAAATAATAAAATTAAAACCAAGCTCAGCTTGGCAATATGAAACCCTTTCTTGTTGTACTTTGCTTTTAGCTTATCATCTTTGGCGGATTTGTGAGAAGGCAAAGCAGCATCGGGATATGATATATATTTTGATTAAAATTTTTTAAAAAATGGATGTACAGTTGAAACCAGAGGTTTTCCTTTTAGGTATGATGCATAAACAGGTGGAAAGAAAACATGGCAACTTATTTCTTTATATGATAACAGCAGCAAGACTTTTATATGCACAGAATTGGAAGATTTACAAATACCTGCAACTGAAGAATGGATAGTAAAATTAATGGAGTTGGCAGGGTTGGTGAAACTGACTACTTTGATTAAAGAAAAGCCATTGACTGGCTTAGTTTCTATTTGGAAACTGCTCTTGGACTTTTTGCTTGAGACTGAAAGAAATGAAATTTTAATTCTGGAGTTTGATGACTGATACATTTTATAATTATAGAAATACTTTGTATTAGTTTTTCTTATATTTTTATTGACATAGATTTACTTTGTATTATTTTAAATATTAGAGCAAGAGGTGAACGTATTTTATATCTATGCCTGTACCAAAGAAAGTCAGAAGTTACTTTTTTTTCTTCTGTATTCTTTTTCTGATCTTTTCTCTTTTTCTGTTTTCTTCTTTTTTCTATTTTTCTATATTTTACTCTTTGTTGAAATTTAATAAAGTTAAAAAATTTTTTGCTTTTAGCATCTCTTTATAAGTGTATATTGAGAAAAGATTGTATTTCTGCCAGCTTACTTGACTCTGCAGTTGGAAAGGAATCTAGGACCATTCCATCTCAATCTTTGGGCTTGGAAAAAAAAAGAAGGTGAAATTTAAAAAATGGTCAGTTAATTACTATACATGATGCAAATTGCTCTAGTCATGTTTCAAATCCAACAAGTATTTATTGTTTTTGAAGGTTTCTTGTTTTGTTTATCTGGCAGAAGGGTAATGGGTCACAGTTCACTGTGGAAAAAACACACCTTTAGCACATAGGAAGACAGCTGCTAATTGTCCTGCATTACTGATGATCCTGGTGCTTATAAATTAGACCAGTGTTGTCCAAGCTTGGCCACTTTAAGATGAGTGGACTTCAACTCCCAGCATGGCTGGCTGGGGAATTCTGGGAGTTGAAGTCCACTCATCTTAAAGTGGCCAAGTTTGGACAACACTGAACTAGACCAATGAGCAATTTCCCAAGTTTCAAGGAGTACCTCACGACTCTTTTGAACATAGTGCCAGAGAGCTGTGGCACTTGTGTAGCTGCTTATGATCCCTCCTAATCTTTTCAAGAGTCTATGAAGCAGGACATGGAGCTGTGATTGTATCATCCTCACTTTTCTCCTCCTCCTCCCTTTAAAGCAGGGACAATCTCTGCTTTGCCAACCTAGATGTAGTTTCTGTGAGTGTCACTACTAGGGCCTGAAACATATTGCCATTGCCTCTTAAGACGTTTGGGTGATTTTCAGATGAAAAATGAAATCAGAAACACATCCACAAAGGAAGCAGTCAAAATAATCTGAGAACTCATTTATCTTTACACACATACAGGCAGGAAAACACAGAGTGTTATGACAGAAACAAAAGGTTACCATACCAGCTCAAGGAGCTATTAAGAGAAAATGACACTTTAGATTTAATTCTAAGAATCATCCAGTGTGTTTTGCAAGATGTGTTACTGAACCATTAGGAGGCAATGAACACAAACTAGGTTTGCCATCACCTGGTAAGTTTGCACATCACTATATTTTGGAAAAACATTGAAAAGAAATTATTTCTCCATTCTAGAGCCTTAATTTGGAGTGATAATATTGGTGCTATGAGTAATCCGTAAACTGGAAAACAGACGCTTGTGATCCATTGATAAGAGTATCTGTTGGAACAGCTGACTCGGTCTGTACCTGTATCTCTTAGGTGCCCTCACTTCAGCTAATTCCTGTGGTACTGGCTGAGTCTGAGTCTGGTGAAAACCTTCATCTTCTGAATCTGAATCCATAACATTTTCTTTGTGTTTGTCTGATGATTCATGAAAAAATAAAAATAGAAAAAAAAGTACAAAAAAGCATCTTTCTCCAAGGATTTCCCAGTTACCTTGCTGCCAATCCAATTACATTTAAAAGCCCCTATGAGTTTTGAAGGTAAATGGGGACAACAGCTGCAAAATGATTTTTTAGTGATTAAATTGAAGCAGACAGACTTAAATTGACTCTGCTCCAACCAAGATCCAACATCATCTTTATTCCCATCAATATGCACACATACACCCAAGGCATTCTTAAAAAATAAAAATGGTAGGTGTCTGTAGCCAGGTACTTTCCTGGAGATAAGCTGGAAGTACCGTGGGAGGCTAGAGATGGTGGCAGATAACCACATTGCCACTTTGCTTTTTGGTGAATGGATGCTTTGTGACCAGGCTTACCTTCCCATGGAAACCATTCTGAACAGTGTCCATGGCATGTTCTCAAAATTCCAAATAATCTATCAGCCCAAAAATGAATTGTCTACAAAATAAATTCACTTTGTTGCTTTATATACTATATAAGAAATTTCAGCTAAAAAGCAGCAGTTCTGGACTCTGCTTGATTGCTAGTGATTTAACTCTGCACTTTGGCTAATTCATGTTATTACTACTTTAATATTTTAAGGATAATTAACCTTCAGTTGACTCTCTTCTGGTATCATTGTTGGCTACCATTATTTGGACATTTTAAACTTTTCCAAGACAATGAGAACCCCATTAAAGCATTTCTATCATTTAAAAATTCTTTGTTCTGCTGACCATCCAACATTTTCAACTCTTCTCCAAATAGAAAGTATAAACTGAAGGAAGTTCCTTCTTTTCATATACAATGTATTTTAACTGACTCCTCAACTGTTTCATCCATATTCGTTTTTTTTCAGCCTGCTCTATGGGCACTACATCGACAACTTTGGATGCCAAGTGTGAACTCGGATATCTTGATCACCTGGAAGAACAACCTCTTGACCCTTAGGTCAGTGCTGATTCTTGGCCATATAAGCTAATATAAGATACTAAAATGCTACTGTTAAAAACCTGGTATCAAGATGAACATGCATATGATCAAATTTATAGTACATGTGTCTCACAAACATTCAATAATGTAAAATGATATAATTTTGGATGTATAAATTGTTAAATGGAAAAAATAAAATCATATTTTCATCTCATCCTAAATAAATCCAAAGATATATTATAATGTAGCTGTAATGGCTCCTGGAAAACTATGGAAATTAACTAGCATGCCAACCTGAGGAGATGGTGCCATTTGAGATCCCTGAAACAGTCTTCAGTGCTAAACACACTTTCACACATCACAATGTAACAATTCTTTTGTCCTAAGTGTTCTTTCCAAAGAATCATCTGAGAATCTGAATGGGTATCTTGGGACCTTTTAATTGAGTCTATAAAAAGACTTTGTGGCAATAAAATCTTGTAAGATCTCTCTTGAAATATCATGGTTATATAACAAAATAAAGGAACAATTGTCCAATGGAATTGCAATTTTCAGACCAGCAATTTTCTCACATGTTAATGTTTCATCAAGGGAGGAGGAGGAGGAGGAGGGGAGGAAGAATCCACCATGGTGATGTCAGAGAGGTGCCGGTTGATGATATGGGAAGAAGCGTGTTGCATTTCTTTACAACTGATAGTTGAATTCTATATTTTTCTGACTAGGTAAATGGCCTTGGTTACTGGGCAGATTTTGTTTAGAAAGGAAATAACTATGATTCAACAGTACAGCTATCAAGACAGCTGACAATTGTAAAAGGAAGAGGGCTATAGGTCAAAAGCAGAGGAGATTTGATGAGGAAATGTGAAGCTTTATTGTGTGGCTTTTGGCATACTTTGTATGGGACGTTTCCTTTCAGGTTGTTTTGAGGACAGAACAATAGAAGGTTATTTGGTAGCACATCAGCCTTATAAATAAATGATGTACTATATTAAAAAAAGACAGAAAAGAGTGTGTTTGAATTGTGGGTTTTCCAAGACAGGATCTCCACTTGCCTAGTCTTTAACGAAAATATGATTTGTTTATTTTGTTTCCTGAATATTTTCAGAACACTTTGTGCCATCTTCATTTTACTTGCATCTTTCAGAATGTATGCAAAGTGGCATGAGGCACACACCATGGGTTAATTACATGCAGTTAGTAAACTTCACAGAATTTAACAGAATTTACTGTCACCTAATTTCTGAAATTAGTTTTCTAATTTCATAGACAATCATAGAAACAACATAACTTCATTGGAAATAATGGTGAAATGCATGGAGGGCATGAAAGGGGAAGCAATAACTACTCAATGATTTTCAGTAAACTGAAAATCATTGGTGCATACAAAATCACATAGGATGGAGACATACTGTAAATTGCCCTGCTCAGCAATCAAGATTGCTGCTTCCCCATTATTAAGAGCAACACAACATTCCTCCTACTTTTTTTCACTCCTACCACACTCCTCTTTATCTACTTTTCTTACTCCCATTGTGCACTGCTGCTGTACAGCAGGTCCTGACAGTATAAGCAGCCATTCCTAGAGGGTGCTATGATTGATCATAGAACTCTTTTACAGCACCTGCTAATATATGACCAGTGTCAACTTTATTATCCATTCTAGCAGCTGTGCATGGATTTTATGATGTCATAAAGGCCACTAACAGAAGTTGTCAGAGGGATTGCTAATATTTTCAGGGCATGAATAAACTTGTAATATCAGTATTGCATTTATTAACCACATACTCAAGTTGGTATGGATCTACCTGACTGATTGATTGATTGATTGATTATGCATCATCAAATCCGTGTCAACTCTTAGTGACCACATAGATAAACCTTCTATAGGATGATCTGTCCCCAGTCTGGCCCTTCAGGTCTTCCAGTGGATAGTGCACCCATTGTTACTGTAATCGAGTCCATCCACCATCAGAAAACTATACTCTGAATCCCTTCAAACAGAGTACCATCCGCTAAAGTATGGAAGGAATTACAATTCCATTATTTGTATAACAAACTCCCTTGCTACTTTGGAGATAAAAAATATTTTCTTCTTTAAATGGAAACAACATAATTTCATTGGTTGTTCAATGGTGAAATGCATTGAGGGCATGAAAGGGGAAGCAAGATTATGCATGTTAGCTGCACAGATGGTCAGTTTCTTGCTTGGTCTAGCATTCCTTTTATTTACTATTTTTTTATTCCATTCTTTGTCTAAAGAGTTCAGGGCAATGGGATCCCTTATTTTACCCTTCCAAGAACACTCTGAGGTAAGGTAGGCAAAGAGATTATAATTGTTCCAAGGCCTCAGTGTCCTTTTTTCCCTTGATCCAATGATTGTTTATTCATTATCAACAATTCTGATGATAGTGACTCATCTCTCATTGTACTGTGTATATGGCTGTCCTTGAATCCAGAATGTTTCAGCCCATCTGCTAACTGAGGGTAGGAGATTAGCAATGTGACACCAATGCTGTGGTCATTGCATTGGTTACTAGCTTGCTTCCAGGTCCAATTCAAAATGCTAATTATCACTTATAAAGCTCAACATGAGATATTTAGGATGTTACCTCCTGGCAAGATTCAGGCTACCCTGAACATTTTTTGAGAGTCCCCCCCCCCCCCCCCCATAGTGAATGAAATAGGGGTCCAGTGATGTACCTTCTCAATAACTGCCTCTATACTGTTGAACACGTTGGATCCCAAGGTATGGATTGTCCTTACATTCTAGTTTTTACATTCTATGTTTTACATTCTAGTTTTTAAGACCTGGTTATTCTGTAGGACATTTGGGTGCTAATAATGACAGGCTGACTTAGTTAATTGGTTGGGTTTTCTTTGTATTGCTTATGTTTATTTCCCCCCATAGTCTATGTTATTTTGCCATGAAATTGTAAACCTCCTGAAGGCCTAGAAAGTAGGTGATAAATAAAACCATGAATGAATGAATTCTTTAAAACTTTCCTTTGATAGATTGGCTTTTGGAAAATAGTGCAGAAGTTTTAATGTGTTCTTTATATCAAAACACAGTTTTTAAATGCTTGCAGTTAGCTGTCATTCCATTTTAAAAGTATTGTTAGATGATTTAATATATTTATATTTTTATCAGTTTTGTAAGTTTTATAGAAAGGGGAATATCAAATAAAGAAATGTGGTCCACCAAAATTCCAAATTCTCAAGTTTCACTAATTTGAATAAGATTATAAATTTTATGTTCTGTAATCTTCCACTGAAATAGATGGTTTCCAAAATGCCTTGGCTGAATTATACTTAGAATTTTTTGCAGGCTGCTTTTTAAGAACCTTGATAAGAAATGATCAACACCAACAATAGGAACCCTATCATCCCTCCCTCCCTCCCTCCCTCTCTCTTCCAAAAGATGAAGTCAACATATTGTTTGCTTCTTCTTCATTTCCATAAAGGGCTACATTTATTTGAGATTAATTTGCCAGATGCTAACAGAATAGTGGGTGGGGCAGAAGTTGTGGTTGCACGAAACAGAACCAAAAATTGTTCTCTCTGTTCCATTTCAGCTTTCTTATAGTCTTCCTGCCAATCCCATGAAATAAGCAGCATGAAACCAAGGTGCAGATCTTTGTAAAGCACCTTTTTGCTCTGTGTAGCCATTTCACATCAACATGCTTTGGTTTTTCAGGTGTTTTAAATCAAACAATGCATTATTCATATAACATAATATGCATTCTCAGGCCTTCCACAAAGGAAATTACTTTTAGCTACTTCTAAGACTTCATCCTGTTTAAGAAAATTATCTGGAGTCCCTCTTAGAAATTTTAATTGCCTGCGATTCAGTTGAGGAACTTCTAAGAATGGACTACTTTCTGAAATGTAACCTGAGAGCTAATTTAACTTTTTACATTGAAAATTGAACATAATTACACCATGCAAAAGATTTTGATGTTGTAACTGAGTACGAAGAAAATTTGGAATGACAAAATAATAGCACGAGGAACAATTGAATCTTGGTCATGCAGAATTGATGTGCAGACATGTTCAACAGATTCTAGTTACTTTGGCATAATACTTCACTTTGGTTTGTAGGTTGTCCTAGGTTTTTTTTTTTTTTTTTTAGAAAACTATAGATAAGAGAAATTCATGCAGGAAGTCTAGGAAGATTAGAATCTCATCTGTGAGTAACCAAACATAGGGCAACCCCATAGGTTTTATTGGAGGTCAGAGGGACCTGAACAGAACTTCTGTGTGCATGTGCATGTATGTGTATATTTCAGTTTGTTGGACAAGCTAACCCAGCCATCTTCATAACATAGCACAGCTGTTAAATCTCTTCTTTGATTTTTTTTTTTTAGTGGATCAGGTTTTAAATTCTAATATTAATCCTATTGTATCATGTTCTAATTATATTAACTCTTCAATTTAAAAACATAAAGTTACCTAATGATAAGTGGTATTTTAATACCTGCTACATGTTGATAATTTTCACTTATATTAAGCAAGCTGTACATTTTTTGAAATTGATCATAATTCAGCTGGTTTTCAGAGTTTGGGATTTATTTATTTTATTTATTTACAAGATTTATGTGGCCATCTATCTCGTACAATGACTCTAGGTGGCTCACAGCAATCCATAAAACATAGTTAAAAACAAAGGTACCCTTCTCCCCAAGCTCCAGACCAAACAGCCTCACAACCAACATCCTAGCCCAATGCTTGGGGGAAGAACCAGGTCTTCACAACCCTCTGGAAGGCTAAAAGGGTAGGGATCCCTCTGATCTCAGGTGGCAGGCTATTCCAAAGGGCTGGGTCAGCCACCAAGAAGGCATGCCTCCAAGGTCCCATCAGATGGCAACATTTAAGGGAGGTGACCTGGAGCACGCCCACCCTATCTAACCTAGAAGGATGGGCAGATACCCTCAGGGAGAGGTGGCCCCACAAGTAACCAGTGCCATGTAGGGCTTCAAAGTTGATAACCAGCACCTTGAATTGCACCTGGGAAACAACTGGAAGCCACTGCAGCTCACGCAGCAGTGGTGTTAGTTGGGTGAACCACGGGGCATCCAAAACTGCATGTGTCTCTGCATTCTGGATCAGTTGCAACTTCTGGATGGTCTTCAAGGGCAGCCTCATGTACAGCACATTGCAATAATCCAAACAGGAGGTGACTAAGGCATCCAGATAAGGAGAGGATGGGAGATTGCCCACATGTGCTTTGGACATTGTGAGGAGACCACAGGACACAGATTTTCCACGAGTTTGAGCTCTGGGAGATGATGGGACTGGCCATCTTGCTCATAACCACAGCAGAGCCTTTTAAAGAACACTAAGTTTGCAAATTTCACTTTCTAACCACTTTTGGAAATTGCCCATTAACTATTCTAAAGCTATTAGAGACCTACAGAATGACAAGTTTAAAAAGTCTTCATTGGGTATTTATCTTCAATTCTGAACAAAAGAAAATTTAATTATAAATTTAAGAACTTAAATGATTTGAAATAAGTAGCAAAAAGTTAAATAAGATTTTGACCTAAGAAAGTCAAAATCTTTTTTAAAGTGAAAAAGTTACAAGCCTGTTCTTGATGTCAGTTAATACTGGGAATTACAAAATGACACAAAACATTATGACATCGGAAATATTAAAGGAGATCTTTGAAGAATGGAGCCAGAAATGAGTAACTACAATATCAACACTGTCAGTAATGATGTCTGCTTCTATGGATAGACTATGTCCAAAAGATGTTAATGAAGGAAGGACAGATATAGAACAAATTTTGTTTGACAAGACAGAGAAAGTATCAAAAGTGGAACCACAAATGACAGGCCAAGAGAATAATTTGGAAAACAATACTGGATATACAAAAGAAAATGGCTGAAGTTTTAAAAATTAAAAGGGAAATACAAATGATAAACCAAGAGGATGACCTGGAAAATGTTTTCTTATTGGATCTTAAAAAGATGCCTGTTAAAGCCTTGAAGAAATCTATGTGATGGGATAAAGAATTCTGGCAACCCGTTATAGACTTTTTGCTGACACCAGGATTGAAAAGTTGATTTTTATGGATTTGTTTATAGATAAGGTATGGGATATGGGATGAAGAGATATCTGTTTAACCTTATAGGGAGTGAAGAGTTATTAAATTTGTTTATACTTGTTGCGATGAAGGTTGGAAGCCACTTCTTTATATATTTCTTTTCTTTTTCTTTATTATATTTTTTCTTTTATTTTCTTTTTATTCTTTCTTTCTTTTTCTTTTTTCCTGTACTTTTTATTCCTTTTTTTTCCATTCTCTTCTCTTTCTCTAAATTTAGTTTACATTAGTCTTTACTATTGTAATTAAAATTCTTAGTAAAAATTATATTTAAAAAGGAGGACCTCCAAATTGCACAGAAAATCTGTATGCTACCCTGTCTAGTCAGAGATGTCAACTCTCCTGACCCTGGGGGGCCAAAAACCCACAACTACTCTGTCTTGCTTGGGTTGAGTCACAGCCTGCTTTTCCCCATCCAGGCCCTTACAGCCTCCAGGCACTGAGCCAGCACCTGAACAGCATCACTTGCCCAGCCTGGGGTAGGGATGTATAATTGGGTGTAATCAGCATACTGATGATACTGAACTCCATGCTGACAGATGACCCCTCCTACTGGCTTCATATAGATGTTAAATAGAAAGGGAGAGAGACTCAAGCCCTGAGGTACCCCAATAATAGGGACCTAGGGCTGGACCTCTCCTTCCCCAGCAGCACTGACTGGTACTGGCCACAGAGAAAGGAGGAGAATCACTGCAAGGAGGTACCCCCACTCCCAATCCCCAGAGCAGATCCAGCAACATACCATGGTTGATGGTATCAAAAGCCACTGACAGATCCAGAAGGGCCAGGATGGACATACCACCCCCATCCTGAGCCCTCCAAAGGCCATTCAAGAGTGCAACCAATGCTGTCTCAGTACGATAGCCCAGCCTGAATCCTGACTGAAAAGGGTCCAGATAATCCACTTCATCCAAGGCCCTCTGTAGCTGAGATCTCACCACCCTCTCAGCAACCTTCCCTAAAAAGGGAAGGTTGGAGACTGGATGTAAGTTATACAAAACTGTAGGGTCCAAGGATGGCTTCTTGAGGAGGGGATGAACCACTATCTCTTTCAAGGCTGGCAGAACCACCCCCTCCTGCAAAGAGGCATTAATCACCATTTGGACACAACCACATGCCATCTCCTGGGGGGCCTTAACCAGCCAGGAGGGGCATGGGTCCAGACTACAAGAGGCACAGCCCATAACAGTAAGGATCCTATCCACTTCTAACTCCAAACAAAGTTGAGTGACTTTATCTGACAGATGCCTAGAATAGTCCTCATAGCAACCCTGCAAGGGCCCTTGTCATCCAGAACAGGGCTGCTGGCCAGCCATCTGCAGATGCAATAAGAGCGGAGAAGTAAGCACACTTTGCCATTCTTATCGCCACAAGGTAGGTCCTAATAAAACCTCTTACTTGTGCTGGGTTGACTTCATCCCTTGTCTTCCTCCAGCAGTGCTCTAGGCACCTCTTGTGTCTCTTGTGGGATACATATAAAGCCAATATAAGGGTCTGGGTTATTGCTTATGCTGCAAGGAGAAAGAAATTTATAAATCTTTGTTAAAACCAGATGGATTATGTGGTTAAAGAAAGTTTTTTTGGTCTATGCAAAAAGTCTGTGGAACAGACCTATAATACTTATATGTTAGCTAAGGTACAGTTGGCTGACTTATATGCTGAGCAGGCTGAATTTTCTTTGAGGAGCCTGAAATTAAATTATTGGGAATCTGATGAAAAAGTTGGTAAATTATTGGCACATTGCCTGAAGCAAAACAGCCAACAGAATATAATTTCTGAAATAGTACAGAAGATGGTCAGAGATTTATCAGCTCTGAATCCATTAATAAATATTTTTTTTTCAGTTATAGAAGTCATTATACAAATTGGATGATAAGGTTAATCGATATGATATTAGTCAGTTTTTGAATAAAGTTATATTCAACTATTATTGATTTCTGTAAGTGTTCAAATAACTTTCCTGCCAGGAAAATTCTCCATGCTCAGAAAATTTTTTTTTTTGTTTTTTCTGTCTCATCCTCACCAGCCCTGCTGCTAGCTCTGAACCATCTTCCCATATCATTTTATATACCAAACAGCAATGGTGAGAGAAGCAGTGATGCACACAAAGGCCTGAGCTCCCTTCCCCTTTTCATTGCCCCTGGAGCAGACAGTTCCAGGGCTACGGGACACATTGCTTTCCTGAAGGCTGTGAAGTTATAGAGAGGATTTCTCTTCATGTTCTGCTGCCTCTGTTGTTTGGGTAAATAAAACAAAAGGAGAGGTGTTTCAGCAGTGGTAGATTGGTAAGGACAGGAATCAGTCACTAAGGATTTTAAAAATTATTATGGTTGTCGTTGTTGTTGTATTTATTTATTTCAATTTATTGGCCGCTCAACTCCAGTGGACTCTGGGTGGTGTGCAAAACTAAAAAACCATAAAAACAGCAAGAAGCATTAAATCAGCAGGGCAGCCCAGACTGAAATACTCTGCTATTGAAACCCACAGAACAAAAAAGGGGCCATTAAACAACAATAAACTTCAGCCTCAGGCCTAAGACCAAAGTCAGGTTTTCAAAGTTTCCTGGAACCCAGGAGAGAGGGCTCCATCCTTATCTCTGGGGGGATGCTGTTCCAGAGGGTGGGGGCCACAACAGAGAAGGCATGCTTCCTAGGTCCCACAGTGTTTAGTGGAGGAGACCTGGAGCGCACCCACTCTGTTGGAACGCACTGGGCGGGCAGAAACGATTGGAGATGAGCGGTCTCTCAGGTATCCAGGCCCTACATCATATCCACACTGGCAAACTGAGCTTTCAAATTGGGAAACCCTTCTACCTCAGATAACTGGAAAAAGGATGAAACAACACACCACTGGACTTTTTCTCTTTTCTTTAAAGTGAAAAAAGCTCGGAGAAAGAAAAGTAGTAATTAAAAAAAAAAAGTTTCTACCTGGTTTTGAACCACCAACCTTCTGTTTAAAAGGTGAGGGTTATGACCATCATGCTGTGATATAATATATAGTAAAATGCAGCTTTAAAAGGCATTAGAAAGTATGGTAAGCACTGACTCAGTTGAAGGGGCATTCCTTCCTCCACAGAATAGCCAATGAACTGCTGGGGTTAGTCTCCAACAAACTGAAGCATCTCCAGTGTCTGAAATGGATTGAAGCACTCAGGGTGACATAACAAGAAAAATATACTTTGGAAGTGAGCAGAACAATGCATCCTTAAATTGCTTTGACAGTGGGGGGAGTGGAATTACAAGAGGGTGATGTCCATTTCTGCCCTTCAGTTGCCTGCCTGTTTTGGCAATGGGGCAACCCAGTTGTGCAGATAAGCCTAAAACTTCAGATTGGCTCAGAAGAACTCATCCACCTCTGATTTGTTACAGTAAGGTTTTTATTGATTGATTGATTCAATTTATATAGCCTCCCATCTCACATACATGACTCTGGGGAACTCACACAATTGAAAAAACAGAAACAACAACAACAACAAAATTACAAGTACACAATTAAAATGAAAACCATTAAAAACCAGTTAAAACAGGGAGAGTACAATCCATATAATGACTAACAATACAACCAGCTAACCGGCTTCATGCCACCACTGGATCCCCAGGTACCACTGGATCCTCCATGCCACCACTGGATCCTTAGACAAAGCCATGTCTGGAGAGCCTTCCGAAAGGCCAGCAAGGTCATATACTGTAATGCATAATGTTTATGCTGAATCCTAATTGTTTGGATTGTTTATTTTTCTATGTGTTTTATTATTGACATTTTTTGTATTGATGCCATTTTTATGTCATTCTTCATTTCAAATGAACAATATAATTTATGCTATTCTTCATCTGAAACATTCTCAGTTGCTTTGGGCAAAATGTTAGAGATTAATGGCTTAAAAGTAAAGAGATATTGATGGTGGGGGGCATCTTCGTAAATGGCTTTTTATGGTTGCAAACTGGACTATGCAGAAAAGCTGCAGAGTAGCTTCTCCCTGGGGTGGGAAGCGGAAGTTTATTTGTCTGGAATATTATACCATTGGCATCAAACCAATTGAATCATTCTTCATATGTTTCTTCTTTCTTGTCTTAAACAGTGAATGATTTCAAAGTGCCTGTTTTCCACCATAGCAGCTTAACAGAAGGATGTGGTTTCAAAGAACCCAAAAAAGAAGGTGAAAGAAAAGGTAAACCTTCAAAACCAAGTTCCCATTGAATTCAAGAGGGCTTAATCCTGGGAAACAGAATATACAATTGCAACCTAAATAGATCTAAGCTGCCTGTCTCATGGGAGTCACATGAAGACTCAGCTGCTGATCTTTGCTTCTTGATGCTTTCCTGTAACTTGAGAGAGAGAACATGTGTTGTCCAGACTCCAGGGGTCTCTCATCCCCCACACCAGTGAGGGGTATGCAGTAATTCCAGTCCTGTTTCCTATGCCCCTTCCATATGTGCAAAGTAAGTGCAAAATAGCAGGATCCCAATTACGCTGATCTTTTCCCATTTATTATTCACTGGTGATCATCTTTATGCGTAGTCTGATGTGATTCAAACCAGCCAAATAAAATCCCCAACCACAGACATTATTGGCATACGTATCCTGTAGTTTTATATGAATTACTGTTTTTTTCCACTTTGCATTATGCTTGCTGGCTGAAGAATGAACACAAAAACATACACAGACATTTCCACAGAAGGTCCTCCTAAGCAAGCAGCTTGGAAATTGAGCTCATTTAAATTAAAAGAATTGACATAGGGCCTTTCCCTATGACTAAGCTGAAGTCTTATCTACTCATCCTTAGGTTGGCAGAAAACAATGCTGGCATGGAATTTGCTGTCCCCATTGGTGATCCCTGTCCTCCCTCTGCTCCGAATTACTGACAGTCACCTGATTTCCCTCCAAAGTAATGAGTAACAAAACTGAACATATTTTATACACCCCTAAGTTGCCCTTGGACAGAGTTGGGATATAGGGGGAAATACTACTTTAACTCCAGTTCAGCTAAAGACAACTTAAGCCTGTTTCACTCATGGGCTGGGATAAGATTAAGGCAATGTCATGGGGACACATGAGAAAAAAGAAGTCGGTGAGTCACGTTTGTTCTGTGCTTAGGTTCAAGCAGACACACAAACTTAAATGTGCATCTAGGATCTCGCGTCCAGAAGATATCAAACGCCCCAAAGATATTTTTAGGTACACCAGCAAATTAGCAAAGGATACAGACCTGTTTTATTTGGCAAAGAGGTTGTACAAAGTCCTCATATAAGAAAAAAGTGCCAAATGTGTGAGAAAGGGAGGAAAGTATAGCCTACAATTCCATTTTCTCTCTTCCCCTGCTTTCTTGAGACAAAAACACCCATGTCCTCAGACTGCCATCAGCATTTGTCTCCTTGCATAGCTGCATGGCCTTAGTGTTCAATTTGGTGCTAGCTTTTGCTCTGGGCTCCCTCAGCTGAATAGCTGAATGTGGAACCTGTCATTCTAATTTACTACAGTGCTTTTCCCAAGATCTGGGAAAATTCTGGGAAATTTAAACAGCCTTCGAGATTGAATCACCCCATGTTGATCACAGTACTCCTGTCACTGCCATTAGTCTGCCATCACCAGATCTGCTAATGATCCTCAAGACAAGAGTCTTAACGAGTCAGACTTACATAGGTCAGCTCACATCTCTTGTGTGGGAATGACTCACTGGTTTTTTTGTCTTCACATTTTGTTACTTTTCTACCTTGCCCTCTTTCCAAGGGTTGCAAAGTAGCTGGTTCCCCAAATCCGAATCCTTGGATTCAAATAGGTAGAGTTACCTCACACCCTGGTAAGCTTCAGCTTGGTGCTAGCTTCTTAACTGGATTTCACCCTGGATTTTAAGCATATCTTGCATTGAGCATGGGGTTGGATCCTAAGTGGGTGGGGCTTTAAGGTTCCCTTCAGCTCTATGAGTCTATGATATTAATGACATAGAAAACTTGAGGCAAAAGAGAACTAAAATACATATGCCGGTTTTAGTACATCTGTCTCCAGTTATTGTCAGTTTAGCAACAAGCTCAGTCATAACCATCATGTTGAAAAAATGCACTTCTAAAAGTGTAACTCAAAGCAAATGTTAATCTTTTAATTATGGAATGTTATAAAGCATTCCTGTGCCACTGGATTAGCCTTATTTGCTTACATTATGTTCTGCTATGATCTCTCTGAAATTTATAAGCATGATTATGGATGTGTCAGGATGCCATTAACTGCTTAAGTGTTCAGAGCAACATAAGACTTGCTCAATACAGGAAAAACAGTGTGACTGAATGATTGTTCTATGAATTAGGAAAGCCCCCGTTGAAATATAACTTGGTTCTTGCCAGCTGGCCTTAGAAGCAAGCTGCTCTCTCATTTCCCTCACCATCTATAATGCTGGTTTTACCATTGCTCCTTGGTTGGCAAACAGAATACTATTCAGCCCAACTGACTGTTGTTTATATTATATGATTTTTTTTTAACATTCAAGCTTCCTTGTTTACCACTCACTAAGAAGCTGGAGGTGGGATAGGAACCGAAGAGTCCTGGAATAATCCTAGACTTCAGTCCCATCACAAAAGTCATCACTCTTCCAATTTCTCTCCCTTACTTACTCTTGGCCAATGGGACTTTTACTATTTATCAAGTTTTATTTGGGGCATTAGTTTGACAGCAGAAATGTCTGCCCCAAACCAGCTCTAATCAGGGATGTGTGGATCACCAAAAATTTTTATTGCCTGCCTTGGCTGCCCAGTTTCTATTTCAGTGGGTTTTTAATGGCTTTTTAAAAATATATTTATTTATTTATTTATATTTATATTTCAAATTTAGATACCACCCATCTCACAAAAAGTATATATATAAGATGTGGGAGGAGATATCTCCAGTCCATTTTAATAGCTCTAAAAACAACCCCCATAGACACACATGCAGGGTACCTTTACAAGGAGACTTTTCTGGGGCTTCCAGAAATCCTTGAGGGAACATGGAATTATTATGGCTAAGTCAAGGAAAACATGACCTTGTTTATATATGGCAGCTGTAAAAAAAGTCATATTCATATGATTGTGTGACAAAAGCTAAAATTTTCAGAGGATAATATTCTTTTGAACTACATACCTAGTACATGGAATTTGACATCTGGATAATGTAAATGGATTCTCTGTGCCCTTACTATGGCCAAAAGACTGATATTGCAGCATTAGAAAGATAAATGTATGGCCCCATTTATTCAATGGATTGAAGACCTGATTGCGCTTGCCACTTATGAGCGGATTGCTATAGACGTAGACTTTGTATAGACAAGTATAATGAAATATGGGACTCATTTATACAAAATACACTGGGTTAAAAAATGATAGTCACATAAATGTGTTGGAAATATATATGCATCTGAATAATATTTGCATTAGATAAATATATATAGATTTGTAACTATTTACTGTTATAATGATATACTATGCTAAGTTTTTTATTTTTTTTGTTGTATTTTTGTCACTTTTTCGTAATAGCACTTTTTAATGTTTTTTTCTTCTTGATAGTGTATAATTATTTTGGTATTTTGTTTTTCTTTTCCTTTTTTGTTATTAAGTAAAAAGCAATAAAAATTATTTTAAAAAAGGTCATATTCAGGTTGGGGATGATTAGAAAGAAGCTGCTTTTATACAATTCATAGAAAATTGTACAATGTTTTGGTCACTAAACCTAAAAACCCATAAAGCTGGAAGAGGTTTCAAGATAATAAAAAAAGGCTGAAGCGATTTTCTAATGAAGTTAGAACTCTTTGCTTTAGAAAGAAATGAACATGTTTGGTATTATGATAGAGGTGTACAAAAATTTACATAATGTGAAGAAAGTAGATCTATATCTATCTACAGTTGTGTGAAAAAGAAAGTACACCCTCTTTGAGTTCTATGGTTTTACATATCAGGACATGATAAAAATCATCTGGTCCTTAGCACTTCTCAAGAGTAGGTAAATACAACCTCAGATGAACAACAACAGATGACGTATTACACCATGTCATCATTTGTTTTACAAAAAGAAAGCCAAAATGGAGAAGCCATGTGTGAAAAACTAAGTACACCTTATGATTCAATAGCTTGTAGAACCACCTTTAGCAGCAATAACTTGAAGTAATCGTTTTCTGTATGACTTCATCAGTCTCTCACATCGTTGTGGAGGAATTCTGGTCCATTTTTCTTTACAACATTGCTTCAGTTCATTGAGCCTTGTGGGCATTTGTTTATGCACAGCTCTTTTGAGGTCCTGCCACACCATTTCAATCAGGCTGAGGTCTGGAATTTGACTGGGCCATTGCAACACCTTGATTCTTTTCTTTTTCAGCCATTCTGTTGTAGATTTGCTGCTGTGCTTGCGAGCATTGTCCTGTTGCATGACCCAGTGTCGGCCAAGCTTTAGCTGTTGGACAGATGGCCTCACATTTGGCTCTAAAATACTTTGGTATACAGAGGAGTTCATGGTTGACTCAATGACTGCAAGGTGCCCAGGTCTTGTGGCTGCAAAACAAGCCCAAATCATCACCCCTCCACCACCGTGTTTGACGGTTGGTATGAGATCTTTGTGCTGATACTCTGTGTTTGTTTTTCGCCAAATGTGGCGCTGTGCATTATGGCCAAACATCTCCACTTTGGTCTCGTCTGTCCAAAGGACAGTGTTCCAGAAGTCTTGTGATTTGTTCAGATGCAACTTTACAAACCTAAGCTGTGCTGCCATGGCCTTTTTAGAGAGAAGAGGCTTTCTCCTGGCAACCCTTCCAAACAAATCATACTCGTTCAGTCTTTTTCTAGTTCTACTGTCATGAACTGTAATATTTAACATGCTAACTGAGGCCTGTAGAGTCTGACATGTAACTCTTGGATATTTTGCAATTTCTCTGAGCATTGCAGAGTCTGACCTTGGGGTGAATTTGCTGGGACGTCCACTCCTGGGAAGATTGGCAACTGTCTTGAATGTTTTCCACTTGTGAATAATCTTCCTCACTGTAGAATGATGGACTTTAAATTGTTTGGAAATGGCCTTATAACCCTTCCCAGATTGATGGGCAGCAACAATTGCTTCTCTAAGATCATTGCTGATGTCTTTACTCTTTGGCATTGTGTTAACACACACATCAATGCTTGAGACCAGCAAACTCCTAAAACTTTGGCTTTTATAGAGGTAGTCACACTTGCTGATGATCAATTGATCAACGGCATTTGATTAGCAGCACCTGGCTGCTACTTAGCCTCTTCTTACCTATGGAAGCAATAAGGGTAAACTTAGTTTTTCACACATGGCTTCTCCATTTTGGCTTTCTTTTTGTAAAATAAATGATGACATGGTGTAATATGTCATGTGTTATTGTTCATCTGAGGTTGTATTTACCTACTTTTGAGAACTGCTAAGGACCAGATGATTTTTATTACATCCTGATACGTAAAACTATAGAACTCAAAGAAGGTGTACTTCCTTTTTCACATGACTCTATCTATCTATCTATCTATCTATCTATCTATCTATCTATCCATCCATCCATCCATCCATCCATCCATCCTAGATCACAAAATCATCCACTGAAGCTAAATAGTGGGAAATTGGGACACAGTGCATTGTATAATTATTGAGTTCACTTTCACAGAATGCTGTGGTGGCTATCAATTTAGGTTGGCTTTGAAAGGGGATTAAGCAATTTCAAAAAAGATAAAGCTATCATCAGCTACTAGCCACAACAGTTATCTACTTACTGTACTTCTATTACCAAGTCAATGGGCCTCTCTGTAAGATTTGCAGAGTGTCTTGAGTAGGAAGATGGCATTACACTTAGGACTTACAGGTAGTCCTCAGTTAATGATGGCAGTTGGGACGGGAATTGCCATCACTAAGTGACATGTTGTAAAGCATGATGTCATGAGACTGTGCCGCTTAGCAACAGCAATTCCGGCACTCCTGGTTGCTGTTGTTAAGCGAATCACCATGGGTTGTTAAATGAGGACATCGCATGCTCATTATTTGCAACCTCCTGCTGGCTTCCCCAATTATTTTACTTGTTGGAAGCTAGCAAAGAAGGTAGCAAATAATGGGTTGTTCTGGAAGGTCTGCTACATGGTCTAGCCGAAGCCCTGGTGGCCGCCTGGAATGGGAGAGCGGCTACAGCTTTGGACTGGATTGGGATGGATCCCAGAACTCTCCATGTTATATGGAGGAGCTAAGGAAGTTGAAGAGGGCTAAGAGATGCCTAGATTGAACATAAGCTAGAGCCACAATTACAGCCTTCCTTGTGGCGGTAAGGGTGGTGAAACATAATGATTTCTCTGCCCTTATTGCCTTCACAGATAGCTGCCCAGAGGCCCTGTTTCAGGTGACCCAGTCCCTCCATGGTGGAAGTAATTCTGGGGTTCATCTTCAGAGTCACTGTGAGGAATATGCTGAGCTCAAAAGTTGGTGGATAAAGTTGCTCAAATTTGTTCTGTGTTGGACTCCAGCCTTGGTGTAGGGCCAGTGGGGGTTACAGGGGCTGAGTCTTGCACAGTTATCTGGGAGTTTGATCCTGTTGAACCTGAGGATGTGGACAGGGTTCTTGTAGCTGTTTGTTTGGCCACTTCTGTGTTGGATCCATGCCTCTCCTGGCTGCCTGGGAGAGGATGCATGACTGGGTCTGGGCAGCAGTTAATTCTTTCTTGAGGGAGAGGGTGGTCCTGCCAGCTCTTAAGGAGGAGGTGGTGAGCCCCCTCCTCAAGGGGCCATCGCTTGACCCAACTAATCTGGGCAGTTTTCACCCTTTCCCTTTTAGGGAAGGTTGCAGAGAAAGTGGTTGCACAGCAGCTTCAAAGGGATGAAGCACATTAGCTGGACCCCTTTCAGTCAGGATTCAGGCTGGGGTATGGGACAGAGACAGCACTGATCACACTTTTGGATGACCTCTGGCAGGAGTGGGATGGAGGTAGTGCATCCATCCTTATTGTTCTTGACCTCTCAGTGGCCTTCGATATCATTGAACATGGTATCCTTCTGGACCAGCTTTGGGAGTTGGGGGTGGGTGGCATTGTGTTGTGCTGGTTCTCCTTCTTCCTCTGGGGTTGGCTCCATTAGATGTTGATGGGGGGGGAGAGGTCCATCCCATGCCCCCTACTTTGTGGGGTGCCGCAGTGCTCAGTCCTCTCTCTCCTCTTATTTAACATCTACATGAGGCTTTGAGGTGATCCACTGGTTTAGGGTGAGGTATCATCAGTATGCTGATGATACCCAGCTTTATATTTCCACCCTGGGCTATCTGAGTGATGTTGTGGATGTCCTATCCCAGTGCCTGGAGGCAATAGGGGTCTGGATGGGGCACAATGGGCTTCAGCTCAACTCAAGCAAGACTAAGTGGCTTTGGATACTTGGGCCTTCCAGTGTCAAGATTTTCCCACCTCTGGTCCCGGATGGGGTGCTCTTGGACTCATGGCTCCTGCTGGAAGAGCAGGTGGTAGCCATGGCTTAATAGGGCCTTTGCATACCTTTGGGTTTTGCACCAGCTGTGCTCAGACCTGGACTAGGACGCTATGCTCACTGTCACTCATGCCCTTGTGACCTCCCATCTGGATTAGAGCAATATGATCTACATGGGGTTGCCCTTGAAGAGCATTTGGAAGCTTCAGCTGCATGGGTTGTAAATGCTGTCAGTTATTTGGCACATATAACACCAATGGTTTGTGGACTGCATTGGTTGCCAGTGTGTTTCTGGGTGCAATTCAAGGTGCTGTTTGTCACCTTTAAAGTCCTTCATGGCTTGGCAACTGGGTTACCTGAGGAACTGTCTTCTCCCAGTTGTTTCTACCTGTACAATCCAGTCTGGCAGGATGGTCATGCTCTGGGTCCTTTAGCCAAGGAACGTCAGCTGGTGAGGACCAGGAGACATGTCTTCTCTGCCATAGCGCCTGTCCTCTGGAACATCCTCCCTCCTGAGATTAGGATGGCTCTGACTCTGTTGGTCTTTCGGAAGGCCTTGAAGACCTGGTTATGTGCCTGGGCCTGGGGTCACAAGTGTGTGAAAGGCCCCATTTCTTGGTTATGCTAACACCTATGGATTATAATGTTTCTTGGCTGCTATATGTATTTAATTTTTCTTTTTGTATTGTATCTTTAATTGGTTTAATTGATTTTATGATTGTTCGCTGCCCAGAGTTTGAGATGGGCGGCTATACAAATTGAACAAACAAACAAACAAATAAATAAATGGCAATCACATAACCGCAGGATGCTGCGATGTCATAATTGTGATCACATGACTACAGGGACGCTGTGATGGGTGGAACTCTGAGGACTGGTTGTAAGTACCACTCATTCAGCGCTGTCACAAGTTCAAATAGTTGCTGAATGAGTGGTTGTTAACCAAGGACCACCCATATTGCATACTCCCCAGAGGTATCTGAATGCCCACTCTGAAACTCTGGAGACTAGACTAAATGGGCCTTTGATCCAGCACAGCTCTTGTGTTCATAACTGGAACTTCAATGATGATCTACTTCTTCTCTTTGAGGAGAAATAAGGCAAGGAGGGTCAAAGGATAGATTGTGGGTTAAGCCTGTTGCCCGCTGACCCTAAAGCAGAACAGACATCTTGGGTCTGTTTCAGTTTTCAGCCATCTTCAGCCAGCACAATCAGAATGTGTTATTTTTCAGTAGCTATTAACTATAATACTCATCCTTACTCATCATACAACTGAAAGAATATTCACAGCAGTAGCATTTCTTGTAACCATACTGCTTTTCTTAGCAAAAACGATAGTTTCAGTAAATATAAAGGGTACACTTGAGCTCATGAGAGAAGCCACACAGCAGCTTTAAATGTTTGGAGAATCTCTGAAAAACAGATATTTGTTCAGCCAATGTCTGTGTAAATGGTAAAATTTGAATCATGGAAACATGGAAACTGGAAGAGATGCCCTCTTGCTTTACAGACAAAAATCATTGAAAAAAGCTAGTTTGTTCAGTGTTAACATGCTGCAGAAAATGCAGCTGCTACATTTAACTTCTGAAAACTACCAGTTGTAATCATTTAGCTTCATTTAGCTCCTGTGTGGCTGAAGGCTCATGTAAAAAATGAGAGTCATAGAAGTCAAAGAGATCAAGAGAAATAACAGTTGCATTTATTGGGGGAGAAGAATGAACTGCATAGGATTCCTCCCTCCCTCCCTCCCTGCTAAAATCAAAGCATTGCCAATGAAAGGAAGTTAGAAATACTAGGGTGTTTTAGAAACAATATTTTGCATGCCCAAGTGACAAAGAAAACCAGTGCTGAATATATAAAACAAGTTAGAAAAGTTTTAAAACCAAAGCTGAATGGCAGTAATGAAATCAAAGCCATTAATACTTGGGCTGTCCCTGTAATATGCTATACAGCAGATATAGTTGACTAGACATAAGCAGAACTAGATATTTTAGATCACAAGATCCAAAAACTTATGTCAGTGCACTACACCCAAAAAGCAATGTAGATTGCTTGTCTTTTTACCAAGGAAAATTGTTGCAAGCGAAGCAGACAGTGGAAGATAAAATCAGAGGTCTAAAGGATTATATAAAAGGAAACAGAAGAAGGATGTTAATAAACGTCTGCAAGAAAAACAATTTGAATGAGACAGAATCAAAAGTGGTATATGAAACTGAACGGTTACAATAGTGAATGAAAATTTGGAAAGATAAACCTGGTTAATATCTGAAAGGAACTGAAGGCAAGGTAACAAAATTTAGCAATGGCTTGAGATTGTATCCACCAAGAAGGAAACAGAAGGCGTAATATTTGTGGCTAAAGAAGAAGCACTAGGAACAAATGTTATAAAACTGAACATTAAAAAATGGAAATAATGCCAAAGTAGATTATACAAAGAGAAAGATGAGACTGCTAACCATCTAAACGGCAGCTGCAGTAAAATTGCCCAGACAGATTATAAGACAAGACAAGACTGTGTGGCAAAAATGATATATTGGAATTTATGAAAAAAATGTGGATTGGATGCCTCAAAGAATTGTTATTGTTGCTTTTGTGCCTTCAAGTCAGTGCTGACTCCTGGCAACTGCCTGGGGAAATCCCTGCAGTTTTCTTGGCAAGATTTCGGAAGTGGTTTGCCATTGCCTGCTTCCTTGGGCTGAGAGAGGGTGACTGGCCCAGCTGGCTTCATGCCTGAGTCAGGACTAGAACTCATGGTCTCCTGGTTTCTAGCCTGGTGCCTTAAACCATTTCACATAACTGGCTGTCCCAAAGAATTGGTATGACCATTAAAAAAGTGCTCCAGAATGACCATGTAAAAATGTACGGGATTTCCAAATTCAGATGGACCAGCATTTAGAACGCAACATGCCAAACACCGCAGTAGTTGAAGAACAGTGAGATTTACTTATAGATGTGGCCAAAAAACACTAGAAGAGGTCAGAAGTAACTGGAAAAGATTGGAAAATGTCGGCGCTTAACAACTGACATACAGAGGTTATGGAATAAACTGGCAAAAGTTTTCCTCATAATTATTGGAGCATTAAGAGTTGTAACAATGGAATTGTCGAAACAGATGATAAAATTAGAATGATTTGACTTCACAAATTAAGTTTACAAAAACCAACTTTGCTTGGAACCACATATATATTTCTGTTGTATTTGGGCAATTTTTAGGCTTTTGGATAAAGCTTGACCTTAAATTACCAGCATTTGATGAGTATTCTTCAGAAGAGACTCTCTGAAGAGCTGTCAGCACCAGTCTGTTTGAAAAATGAAGAACCAGAAGCAGAATGAGAACAGTGGCCTGGAGACAGCCTGGTGGACAGCTAGCCCCTGGACAACTAATCACATTCCATTTCTAAATGGGTTTCATCATAATCACATAGAGCAAGGTGGAAATGTCTTGCAGATCTCTATGCTCTTTTACTTCTTCTTTAAATTGTGGATGCATTTTCCTTTGATGGTGCAATCAGAGACCTAAATCACCAACCAGATTGTTGGAATGGGTTTTCCTTAATCCCATCCTGCCAGCTTAAACTGTACTCAGAGCAGCATCAAAAGTACACATTGGGGAAGATAGAGAAAACACTAAAACAGGAAAGGCAGTGATCAAGCCACCAATGCTATTTATTTATTTAGATTTATTACAGCTGCCCACTCCCATAGACTCTGGGCGGTTTACAAATACAATAGGACTTGGTCAGAGTACATGGCTGTTTTTACAAAGTTTTTCTGGGATGCAACCTCTCTTTCCTTGCTTTTCATAATAACTGCACTTAGACTGACTCCTTTGGCAGTCATGCTGGCTTAGAATAGGAAAATAAATATGCAACTGGGTAGGAGATGATGTCAGCATCCTGGCTAACACCAGATACAATGAATAATAAGTGTGTATGTACACTTGGAAGCAAGCGGGAGAATGCCAGAGTCCAAGCAAGCCAGCTGGGTCTGCCCTGCTGTTCCAGGTCAGGACTGGAGAAAGCAATAAGCTTTTGGATCTTCCACCACTGCTGCAGGTGTTGAGCAAAGGTTCTGTTTGTTACCTTTTGGGATCGGCAACATGGTTTTAAAAATAGAAAATAGTGGTACAGTATATGGAAGACAATGAAAGATGTTCTTCCTTTGTGGCTCCCACTGGTTGTTTCCTCTCCTTCCAATATATGAGCAATACTGTAGAGCAAAACTATGCTGCTGAAAATGTATATTATTTTTGCTAGGTTCTTGCAGATAGCACTAAATTGTGTTGGGCATTTATTTATTTATTAATAGAGGGAGTTAATCAATACCTTGTCTTGGTGTACATTTGGGTGGTATATGTTTTATATACACATGTAAAAGTATGTATGTCCAGTATGACTTGCCCACAGAAAGAAAAGCGATTAACAATGACCTTCCTGGAATGGTAGGGAATTGTCCAATGGGGGACTGTGATAGCTGGCAGTCTGGACTGAGCACCTGGCAACTTGCTGCCAAAGTCCTCCAAACTAGAGATAATTCTGAAGCTGGCTTAGAGTCCAGCTGGCATCAGCAAGGGACAGCAGCTGCTTAAGGGTGCAATGGGATATGCAGTAAGTGCCTGCAAGGCATTGGAATATTTTATGTTTTTTAATCTTCCTGTGGTATTTATTTATCAGCTGCATTTCACTGTTTCATTGATTTGTTGTTCTCCATGTTTAAAATAAATGAAGAATGACTAAACAAACCGTTACTGGGCTATGGACTTGATGAACCAAAGCTACCTGATGGAAGGTAATTAAAGATGTACGAAATTCTCATCAATGGAGAAGATTAAATTTTGGATGAAGCACATTGACATGAAATATAATTATGTATTCGTTTTTCAAGAAAAGGGGTTTGCTGAAGTATTGTCCAGGAGAATAGATGGCAGATGGCTTGGCCAAAGTGCTATTGGGAGACAATTACCAGACACTTTAAGAGATGATTAGAATTGTGGATCCATCTATATTTGTGGATTGCTCCTTCAGCCAATGAGAAGGGGGGCTTGAAATGCACCTCCAGAAGCATAAAATATTTGCAGCTTTCATCTTGTTGACCATTAGGAGTAGAGAAAGCAATCAGGGCACTACCTCTTTTTTCCCCTCTTTATCTCTTCTCTGCTTTCAATGATTGAAAGGCGAAAAATGTTGTCTATCCCTAGCGTACAGGAATAGGGGTATTACGAATGAACTAAAATGCAGCAGTCAGGAATTATGGGTAGTTTCACACTGAGACCAGTAAATGGGAGATATCATGGAAGGGTCAGGAAACAATGGCTACTACCCCATGCAGCCAATTTCATTATTACAGGTCTGCAGGAAAGAGTTTTCCAGATTCTTACAGTAGTACTTGTCCTGGGCAGGATGGAGCATAAGTGGCATTTTCTTGAGTACCCAGGACTACCTGCTGATGAGCACATCTACTGCTTCTAGTCCCTGCTTCTGGATTTGTTCAGTGCTGCTTTCTAGCTCAGCATTTGAGCCTTATACTTTTGGTCTTGATTCTAGGTGTCCAATTTACTCTGGATTTCTAACCATCGTTTGTGTTACACTGATTCTTTCCAATGCATTTAGTTTCATGTTTAACTAAAATCCCTTTTTCATCTGAGTACAACAGATGTAGGAAAGAAACACATGCCTATATCACCATCACAGCTAATTTAGAATTTCATTTTAAATAGATACAAAAGCCAGATTTTGAATCTCCCTGGGAATCTTGTATTCTAACAGAGTGCCTCCCCATGAACAAAGCTTTTGTTTTATTATACTACTCCTTCACACTTCAGATATTAATCAGAAATATTATTGAACATCTTCCTTTTCCCTACTTTTATCTATTTTTTAGAGTTAGTTGTTGTAAGAGCCAAGTTTGTTTTACCTGATAACAATAGGCTCAAACCTACAGATAAGTTGCGAAGCTTTGTGAAATGAGTCATTTTCCAAGTATGTTTGTTTCAAAAGAAGAGTGGGGAAAAACTTTTTAAAAGACTTTACACGGTGGTTTTTTTCACAGTGAAATAACCATTGTTATCACTAATATATAGACCAGGCAATGAAAGAGACAGCAGTGAAAATTCAACAAGTAGGCATTCAAGCTGACAGTCTTCTTTGTTTTCTCTAAAATTAAGGATGGATAAATCTGTGAATTTTACTTTACCTTACCTTCTCTGTTTTCTAATTGTATACTTTGTCCATCTTTTCTCTTCATCAGGTTGATTTTTTTTTTTTGTAAAGAATTTGCACAAAATTCATACACTTTTTATTTTGCCTATCTATGCATTTACAGGTGAAACTCGAAAAATTAGAATATCGTGCAAATGTTCATTTATGTCAGTATGGCAACTCAAAAGGTGAAACCAATATATGAGATAGACGCATTACATGCAAAGCGAGATATGTCAAGCCTTACTTTGGTATAATTGTGATGATTATGGCGTACAGCTTATGAAAACCCCAAATTCACAATCTCAGAAAATTAGAATAGTGCGAAAAGGTTCAATATTCTAGGCTCAAAGTATCCCCCTCTAATCAGCTAATGAATCCATAACACCTGCAAAGGGTTCCTGAGCCTTTAAATGGTCTCTCAGGCTGGTTCAGTAGGAATCACAAGCATGGGAAAGACTGCTGACCTGACAGTTGTGCAGAAAACCATCACTGACACCCTCCATAAGGAGGGAAAGCCCCAAAAGGTAATTGCAAAAGAAGTTGGATGTTCCCAAAGTGCTGTATCAAAGCACATCAATAGAAGGTTATGTGGAAGGGAAAAGGGTGGTAGAAAAAGGTGCACAAGCAGCAGGGATGACTGCAGCCTGGAGACGATTGTCAGGAAAAGGCCATTCAAAAGTGTTGGGGACTTTCACAAAGAGTGGACTGAGGCTGGAGTTAGTGCATCAAGAGCCACCACACAGAGACGGATCCTGGACATGGGCTTCAAATGTCGTATTCCTCTTGTCAAGCCGCTCCTGAACAACAAACAATGTCAGAAGCATCTTACCTGGGCTACAGAAAAAAAGAACTGGTCTGTTGCCCAGTAGTCCAAAGTCCTCTTTTCTGATGAGAGCAACTTTTGCATCTCATTTGGGAACCAAGGACCCAGAGTCTGGAGGAAGAATGGAGAGGCACACAATGCACGATGCTTGAAGTCCAGTGTGAAGTTTCCACAGTCTGTGTTGATCTGGGGAGCCATGTCATCTGCTGATGTTGGTCCACTGTGCTTCATTAAGTCCAGGGTCAATGCAGCCATCTACCAGGAGATTTTGGAGCACTTCATGCTTCCTTCCGCAGATGAGCTTTATGGGGATGCTGACTTCATTTTCCAGCAGGACTTGGCACCTGCCCACACTGCCAAAAGTACCAAAACCTGGTTCAATGACCATGGGATTACTGTGCTTGATTGGCCAGCAAACTCGCCTGACCTGAACCCCATAGAAAATCTATGGGGCATTGCCAAGAGAAAGATGAGGGACATGAGACCAAACAATGCAGTGGAGCTGAAGGCCGCTATTGAAGCATCCTGGTCTTCCATAACACCTCAGCAGTGCCACAGGCTGATAGCATCCATGCCACGCTGCATTGCGGCAGTCATTGCTGCAAAAGGGGCCCAAACCAAGTACTGAGTACATATCCATGCTTATACTTTGCAGAGGTCCGATATTGTTCTATTTCCAACCCTTGTGTTATTGATGTCATGTAATATTCTAATTTTCTGAGATTGTGAATTTGGGGTTTTCATAAGCTGTATGCCATAATCATCACAATTATACCAAAGTAAGGCTTGACATATCTCTCTTTGCATGTAATGCGTCTATCTCATATATTGGTTTCACCTTTTGAGTTGCCATACTGACATAAATGAACATTTGCACGATATTCTAATTTTTCGAGTTTCACCTGTATATGGTCAATTTTTCCTGGACATAAAATATTTTTATATGTCATTTCCTTAACATATACAAATGTGTACATTATTTTGTGTGTGTGTGTGTGCACATGTGTATGAATATCAAAAAATTCAGAGAATTCTACACAAAATTTGATATTTAGAGGTTTACATTAAATCTGTAGCCATCACTACAGACTTGATCAGCTTTGATTTAGAATCACAGAAGTTAGAAGAGGCTATTTAAGTTATTTGGCCCAACAACTTGCTCAGTGAAGGTATCTGAATTAAAGCATTGGCATCAGATGGCTCTCTAGTTTCTGCTTAACCTTAGCCAGTAAAGGAGAGTCCACCACTTCTAGATAATTACTTCTACTGTTGAACTGCTCATACTGTTAAAAAGCTTTCTAACATTCAGTTAGAATCTGACTTCTTATAACTTATATCCATTATTTGCTCCTATGCTCTGGAATAATGGAGTATAAGCATTGACCTTCATCCTTTCAGGTATTTGAAGAATGCTCCTGAGAATACAATGGACAGCCAAGAAAACAAACTGATGAATCATCAAACAAATCAACCCAGAGCTCTCACTCAAGGCACAAATGACCAGGCTCAAATTATCAAATTCAGATACATAATGCAAAGACCTAGCTCTCTGGAAAAGGCTCTAATACCGAAAAAGGTGGAAGGAAAGAGAAGAAGGGACTCATTTACAGTGGCAGTGAGTGCACTCTTGGCAGACTTGAAAGAACAGGTCAGGAGAAAATCTATCTATGTGGTCACTAGGAATTGAAAACAGCTTGATGGCACATAATCAATCAATCAATCAATCAGTCAATCAATCAATCAATCAATCAAATCATATTCCCTGTCAGTCTTATACACAACTTCTCTTTCCTAAATGAAGATCATTAAATTTATCTCTGTTAAATTTCATTTGGTTATTTTCAGCCCATTGCTCTAGCCTAGTGTTTCTCAACCTTGGCAACTTTAAGAAGTGTGGACAGGGGAATTCCGGGAATTGAAGTCCGCACATCTTAAAGTTGCCAAGGTTGAGAAGCACTGCTGTAGCCTATCAAGATCATTTGAATTTTGTTTGTCTTCTATAGTAATAAATATTCCACCCCATGTTATGTTATTTGCAAATTTTATTAGTAATCCCTCTATCAAGTCATTAATAAAATGTTGTTGAATAATGGGCCCTGGACTGAACCCTGTGTCACTCCACTCCATATTTCATTCCATTCTGATGAAGAATTACTGGTGAACTCTCTTGGAATACAATTTTTGAGCCAGCTTTATTTTTATTAAACAGTTCTACCTTCCAGTCCTTAGTTAACTAATCTGTGAACCTGAATGTCATGCAGTACTTTGTCACTGTTTTGCTGAAATTAAAATATTTTACACTTAAAACATTCTTATAATCTGCTATGGAAGATATCCAATTTTTACAAAATGAGGTAAGTTTAGCCTGATCTAAACAAATCCATGCTGACTTCCATGTTGTTTTAAGGTGCTTAAAACAATCACTTTAAAACAGATCATTTTATGGTCTACCCTAGAATCTTCCTGGGTATTGATATCAGACTCACCGGCTTGTAGTTTGTTCCCTTCTTTCTTCCTTTTGGAGATAGGGGTAACATTGGCATTCTTCCAATCATCAACAATTCACCAGTTCTCCAGAATTTCTCAAAGATAATACATAGCAGTTCAGCTAGACCATCAGCAAATTCTTTTTTGTATGAAAAGTTAAACTTGTTTATAGTAAATAGCTTTCTCTGACTGCATTTCTACCAGGCTGAAGTTTCAGTCTTGCCCCTTCATTCTGCACTTCAGAGTTGCCTGTGCAATGCATACCTTTTGTTGAAGCAGGCAGCCAAAATAGGAACTCTCTTTGTTATCAGTCAGCATTTTGCCATTTTCATTGAGCAATTGGTATATTTTTCTCTTCTGTTTATTTTGAACATATCTAAAGAACATGCCTAGTATTCTTTGCCCACCATACCTAATTCTGATCTTCAGCTTTCTGGACCTCTCCACAGTGCTAGGCTTCCTTCATGTACTCTTTTTCATTGACTGTTTCCTCTTTCTACCACTGATACATTTTCTTTCTGTAAATGCCGTTTTCAGATCTTCATAAATTTTTTTGTGTAGTCATATGGGCTTCTTCTGTTTCCAAGGATTTTTATTTCTTCACTGGAATTGTATGGTAGCTCCTAGGGCTACCATATACTGGCTGCCAAAATCCAGACAAACACTATAGGGGTGGGAGTGACTAAAAGAATTATACTGAGAAACTGGAAAAGTAATATAATTCCAGATGTTAAGGAACAGCTTTTGGAAACATGTGACATAACTCTTTTGGAAAAGGCAATATTTTCTACTAATCAAAAGATGAAGCCATATGAACTACTATGGCAGAGATTTTGTGGTATTTTAAAATAATATTTTGTACTGATTATGAGAGCCAGTTTGGTCTAATGGTTAACGCACCAGGGTAGAAAGCAAGAGACTGTGAGTTCTAGTCCCACCTTAGGCATGACAGCTGGCTGGGTGACTTTGGGCCAGCCACTGTCTCTCAGCCCCTGATGTCAGGCTCGGGCGACAAGCCAGTTGATCAATTCATGTCGCAACCAATGGATCAACATTTGGTTGATCCGGAAAAAAAAGCGAACCCTGCACCTGTGGGAAAAACACCAGGAGGAAAAAAAAAAAGTACTGATTATATTACAATAGTGTATGGTATTTATTAGTAAACCAGTGACTATTGATAAGTTTAATATATAAGGCAGATATTTTTTCTTTTTCTATAGTCTGTCTGGTTTTTGAAATCTTTTTCTTCCTTTTCCTTTGTTTTTTATTCTTATTTTTTCTTTAAGTTTACACATGGTCTTGTTTAATTGTGTGTGGGTCTTTGAAGGAGAACAAGACAAGTCAGGAATTTCCTGGAAGCTGCATGCTTGCCAGAGATTGTCTCCCAATAAATGTTAGCAAAATTAAAGACCCCCTTCACTAATATTTTATGTCCCTTTGAAAGATCTGCAATTTGCTTTTGGGGAGAATTATTTGCATCCTTTTTTGGTTGGGTGGGTAATAGCAGATGTCAAGGACAGTACTGCTCTTCTTCTTTCCTCCAGTTATTTTAATCCAGGTGATCTCTGCAGTATCACCAAATTTACTTCCTTAAACTTCTGAGCAGGTGTGGATATTTTTAACATATAGTGCAAATTCATCTTGCCATTAGCTTATTTTTCATATTCTGAGCATTAGTTTACAGTGAACAAATGGCATGATTACGAGACAGTGTTCTTTCTGTTGTTGTTTTGTCTTGTTTTCACTGAGTGACTTTATGGATCCCATTATAACAACTCTCAAAAAGAGTGTACATCTTTGGCTTTTTCCTGGGTTTTCATTTCTAACCCGTATACAATTCATTTTAAAACTCTCCTGATTAACTTTGCCATGCTTCAGCCAAATACATTTTTCCATGTCTTACAAAGTGCAACTCATCTTCTGCCAGCAGTCCATTTTTTAGACAATGGCCCTAGAAAGCAGCTTTCTTACACAGATACCATCTGTAAACCTGGTCATTCACTTGCAGTATTCTTCCCATTCTTTCCCTTGGATCTCTTTCATGCATTCAAAGGATGAATGAGAACACTACTTTAGCACCCCCCGGTCTTGGGTTTTATGTCTAGATCTCTGAAGTGACGATTCTTGCTATTTTTTGAAGTGTTATCTGTACATATTTGGATTAGCAGGATAACCATCAGTGAACTTGGTAAGTGTGAGAAGTTGCTCTGTCATATCCCTGATCTGATAAGCTACAGACTAATGATACCAGAGTTCTAATCAGTGCTTGAAAATCTATAGAAAAATTGTACAAAACCATGTAAGATCATTTTGTCTCTCTAAAAGTGCTTGGCCTAACAGCCCATTTAACCATCTGAATCTGAAACTTATCCAAAGTTTGTTCCTCTTTAAAAGAGAACTAAACAGCCTCTGGAACTTGTGAACTTCTAGTTACATGCTGCATCAATGAAGATTATTTTCTGTTGTAAACACTGACATCAGGAAATGGTATTGGGGCAAGAGTCTGTTTCAGTCTGAGACTATTTTGTTGTTTGAGCTCATTTGCAGCAGTGAAGATGTCATTACTGCAATACATCTTAACTTTGTGTTATCATTCTTACAAACCTCTGAAACCAAGCACATACATTTCGATACAGAGTTTAGTTATTTTGTCACTGAAGGAAGTTGCCTGGAACCCAGCATATCATTTGCAGAATGGTGGTGGGGAATAATTCATATAGGTGGTGTGCTTTGAATGACTCATGCTGCAAAGAAATAGGTATGAACTGAACTGACATGAGACGGGATGTTACTTTCTGATAGCTGCACATGTTCAGTGGCAAGTGGGGGTGATCAGCTTGGTCCACAATGTGTATTTTTAGCACTTGCATTTCTATTGTGATATGTTTACATGTAATGGATAATTAACACCTTGAATTACACTACCTGTGTAGTAGATTTCATCATGCACAAACTAAAAGCCACAGATTATGTTTTGCACATAAAATAATAATTATATGGAAAGAAAAAATGAGTTCATCAACCAAAAATATAGCTTTGGGTTCACACAGTATTTCAGTATTCTAACAGAGAAGCACAGATGTACATGTAGATATAAATCCTATAATTAAATATACAATATTTCTCACCATAGTGGAAGAGATGGTGACCAGATTAGGCATTTTCATTCTGCTATCCTGAAACAGTTGATGCACAAATTCCTTTCTTAAGGTTCCTTATCTTTAAACTGGACACATATTCGATACATCTTCAGAGAACTTCTCTGTGAAATGGCTATCCTAAGAACGTTCCAAAAGATACAAAAATCAGGTAACATAAATCTTAGAATCCTAGAATTGTAGAGTTGGAAAGGACCACAGGAATCATGTTATCCAATCTTCTACAACATGCAGGAGAACCAGTGAAATCATCCATGACAAGTGGCTGAACAAGATGATCGACACCTTACCCAGAATTAGATAATAGTTTTCAGAACTATATAAGAGCCAGTTTGGTGTAGTGCAGTGTTGTCCAAATGTGGCCACTTTAAGATGAGTGGACTTCAACTCCCAGAATTCCCCAGCCAGCCATGCTGGCTGGGGAATTCTAGGAGTTGAAGTCCACTCATCTTAAAGTGGCCATGTTTGGACAACACTGGTGTAGTGATTAAGGCATCAGGCTAGAAACTGGGAGACCGTGAGTTCTAGTCCCACCTAGGCACAAAGCCAGCTGGGTGACCTTGGGCCAGTCACTTTGTCTCAGCCCCAGGAAGGAGGCAATGGCAAACCACTTCTGAGAAACCTTGTCAAGAAAACGTCAGGGACTTGTTCAGGCAGTCTCTGAGAATTGGACACAATTGAACAGATTAAAAAAAAATTCAGAACTATGCTGGGTGTAGAATTTGTGTACTTCTGGCTTTTGTATGTTTTCCATTATATCTACAGCTCTTCCAACATTCAAAAAATATTACTCTCACTTGTTGTACATGAGGTGCAATCCAGAATTCTATCATGTTAATCTCTTTGTCCTTCCTTAGTTATCCCTTAATGTACAAAACAACTCTCAGGGTAATTAAGCTGTCCAGCAAAATGAGGTAGGAAAATAGTGAAATGATAAAACGGATTCACCTCAGAAAGAGATAAACATTTATTAAAAAAAAACTCCTTACAAGTAGAAATAATATATATCAGGAAGAAAACTTAAAATCTCACTCCTTATCATGTTGCTACTTTTCTGCTCACAGAAAAAAAACATGTAATTGCTAATTCAGCTTTATGGAGCTGTTGGGTTTCTGGCATCCATTTCTTAACAATATATCATCTCTTTCCCTTTGCTTGAGATGTGTGCGTGTGTTTGTGTGGAGGGGAGGTGTAGGGGGAAGGGAAGTAATCATATTTTTTTTTCAAGATGATAATGGAAAATTGGCTGGCTGTCAGCAATTTTTGCTTAGGGCAGACGGTTTCTAGATATGGAAACCTGAAGTTTGAGGCATAATTGTGCTGCCAGAAATAATAAAAGAGATGTTGTAATGAGACTTTAATTTTTATTGAGGCCCAGCAGCTGCTGATTTCTGTGGAGCATGATGACGTCTTTATGGTATATTTTATGATGAGTGGATGATGGTTATCTACCCCCTAGCACATATTATGGTTAAAACGGCTTTATAGGAACCTGATTTTGAGGCTAGTTTGGCTGAAATATAACTCTGAAATTCCACAGCAACTTGATTTTGATTGCAAAAGAAGCCAACCATACTACTTTAGAAGTATAAAAACTTTTACTCAGAAATTTAGTTAAAATAAATCCTGAACATTGTGAGGTTTAAAAATAAATTGGTCTTGAATATACCATCTTACTGATGCAATATATATATATATATATATATATATATATATATATATATTAAATATGGCTTTATTATATTTGAGTATGAATGTTTTGCAAATATGTGATTGTGTCACCCCTTCAGAACTTTCCCAGTGCAAACCACATTTGTTTCTCATGCATTGGAATAAATGGAAATACTCCTAGTTGTTCATTGAGATGTTCCATTTTCTGTCTCCAGTTTTCAGAGAAACATAGCTAGAAGCTTAGTTGCTAATTAAAGCCTCTTGCACATTTTGATTGGCTCATAGGCAGAACAGTTATCTCAAGAAGCAACCCATTAGGATGATAATATATCATGTTCAGGTGAGAGAATGGGCTTGAACTTGGCATCTCCCACTACCTGCTTGTCTCCCCCTAACCTATCCAACCTCCCCCCTCCTACCATTGACTGTGGGGAGCTTGGTATATGGTATATGAGCAGGCTTGTAGCCATTATCTAGGGTCTCTGATGGCAATGCCTACTACAATGAGAGGATTTGAGGTAGCATCTTGGATCTGGTTTTGACATTCTTATTGGCTTGAAACTGCAGAGACTAAAAGGAAATCCAGGTATTGTTTTCTGCCACCTGCTGGATACAGTTTGCAATTTTTAGTGGAATAACATTTATTGAAAAACTCAAATATTTCTGAACCTTATGTGGGTCACTAGAAGGACTGCATTACTGTGAATAAAGGTTATAGGGCCCAGATGTCTATCAGCTGATCCCAAGATGGAGAGGAAGTGGAACATTTGGAACTCAGGGATTTTTGTCTATATCATCAAATTCTTGTTGATGCACCTTTATGTGGTAACACGAATACTGCTATTTCCACACTTCTTGGGTGTTTGTGTGTGAAAGGCAAAGACTGCTATCCAAATACCCAAGTTATGGCATTAGTTTTCTGGGCTGGATGATCAAACCAGAAGTTTGCGTTAGTCAAAACAGAAACAGTGAATCCAGTCCAGGTTGCTCAGTGCAGGTTTTAAAATTGTACTGCATGGAATCCAGAGAGCTAACTATAGAATTCTGATCATATGATAGCCATGTTGGATACATTTTTCTTTCAGTCTTCATTGAAATATTGGCAGTAACCTTTACTGCACTATGGATAAAATGTGCCTCCCCCAAATAATCTTGTGCAGTTTCCAGAGTCTCTGCCTCACTTTGCTGCTAGCAGTGTTGGAGGACCTGCACAGTTTAACCCTTTGGGAGCATTGCAGTCTACTTAATATTTAGTGAATTTTTCATCATATTAACAATTTTATGAAAATAGAAATAAGAATAAATGTTGTTGCTTTCCTAGCTTATCCAGTTTTTGCTCTGGCCCTATCTATTTACTTTATCTTGGCTATGTCCAGTTCACTGAATACCACAAAGACCAAACGAGGCTGCCAGCCTCAAAAAAATTATCTTGCCCTGCTTTAAAGACGGAGATAGGCAGCTTGGTGCCCTCCATATGTTCTTCACCACAATATAGGCATCCAAGGAGGGGGGTAGCAAATGGGGGGGGGAGTGGTGAAACATGCATCACCATGTTGTGACCACAAACTCTATCCCTTACACACTTGTTTGCATTTTCATGATGCAAATATGAAAGGATGGAGCATGCTTTGTGAATGTCACAATTACATTTTGTCATTTTGGGGTTAAGAACTGGCTCCTACAGCCACAACTCCCTTAAAGTTTGCCCAGGGTTTTTGGCACTGTAGTACAAACCTGAAGAATACAAGATTGCTTACTACTTTTGCACAAATATAATGAACCTATGAAAATAAAGGGGACATATCACCCACCTTTGCTTACTAATGCAAGCTGGGTTTAGTCTGGATTAACTATTCCTTTGCTTGCTTATACACAGGCTTATGTTATTTGTTTCTGTGCACAGGCTTTGCACTTTTCCCTTCAACCTTCTCTAAATTTTCTTTCTTTCAGACCTTTTTGGGCAAAGCCATAAACTAAATGTCCTTTTATCTCTCCTTGGCCAGATCTCTGTCAAGAAAAGCACTCTGTATAATCAAATAATACTGTATCGTTCAGACTCAGTTCATGGCATAGGTGCAGGATTGGCATCTATCTCCTTTGGATGTAAATTCTGGTGCAGTTCCATGTCTCTCCAAACATTAAAGTATCAATTTCCTCTTTAGACCACGTTCTCTTTCTCTTCAGAACTAAGCAAATAGTTCCTAGTTCCAGAAAAATGACGCAGTCTTTATACAACTATTTTGTGTCCCTTGGTTTGTCTCAGGGAGTAAATTGAGAAAAGAAAAAATAATTCTGAAACATTATCCTGGACTTAAATATTGTGTCAATGCCTCCCTCTGCTGAACATTTTACAATATTTTTCTGTCTCTTAGTTTGTTGATTGTTTTCATCACTATAACAGGTCAGAGATAGAAGGAAAACTTATTTGCTAGATTTGCTACATGTGGTTAACACATCAATGTGCACAGGCTATGGAAGTTCCAGCAAAAATGTTGCTTTCTTGCAGTGCAACCCAGTAGCTGAGATGGTAAACTGGGTTGCTGCAGTTTGTCTGGGACTTCTTGGCATGTTGAATCAAACAGCTTCCTCTGTTCCAAAATGCTTACTCTGTGGGAATGTCACCATTTCAATCTCATTGTCAGAATCTTTTCTCCCTTCCCACTTCTCTATTTTTCAAAAAAAAATTGTAAAAAGAACAATTGCACTGTTTTTTTTTTCTTTTTAATAATCAGCAGTGGTGATGATAATTACATCAATCACTGACCAAAAAATCTTACATTGGCCAGTGGGATTAATATTTATTTGAAAGTAGGTAACTGGCCCTATCATTAAGCAGAATGGAGCTATTGCATCAGGCAGCAGAATTTTAAGACTTTTGTAAGACAGCAAATTGCGGGGGGGGTGGGGGGGGGTGGTTATTTAATTTATCAATGACTGTCAGGAAGAAGGAGATCTCCTAGTGGAATTTTCTGCTCAGGTACCAAATGATTTCAGGTACTCAGCACCTTGATTTGGTTGAAGGAGCTCCTCCTCCTCCTCCCCCTCCTCCTCCTCCCCCTCCTCCCACAGCAATATGTCTTGGAGAAGCATTGCAGCTTATAGAAAACTAAAAATGCCATGATTCTCTTGATATCAGTGGCATTCACAGAGGCTAAAATCTATAGGATGTTGGGTGTGGCATTGTGACTCAAGACTCATCTCTTTTTTATGTGCATCCATGTTGCATTCTGCAGATTTTGAGACATGCACCCCAGGTGCCCATGCTTGATAAGGCCAAGGATAAGAGATTTCCTAACTGAAACCATGCAACTAATAATATTCTGGCCAATTTGAGCAAATGATACTAATATTCCCTTTTGCCAGATTTTCTGGACTATTGTAGCCAACTGGGTAATTTAGTAGATATATGTGGTTCCTAGATTAGTTTGCCTATTTACCAAATCAGGGCAGCATGAACTTATTACAGTTTAGTGGTGTTAGAGGGGATCTCACACTGGAACCTGTTAAATGATTAATTTTTATTTCATTCTAATGCATTGTGCCAAGGAGTGCCACTACATCAATAGCAATATTAATCTATTTCTGGCATGAGTTCCCACCTGAATGGCTGATAATGATACTTGTTTGATGTTACAGCACTTCTACACAAAAATTATTAATGAGTTATTTTTGGTACAAATAGAAGTTGTGGTAATATGTATGAAGTACTCTGATGGTGGTTGTTTCATTACCTTAAAATGAAAGACTGAGAGAAATTGGGAGAGACTGAGCAAAAGCGAAGGGGGCTGGGGAGGCAAGAGAGAGAGTTCAAGGAAATTTGCCAATGATATGAGAACTGTTATAGTTACACATTCTGAGAACATCAGTTCTCTGTGTTTAGTTTGCATAATTATAATTAGAGATGCTGAGCAATCAGTATCTTTGCTATGGGGCATGGTATTGGACGAAAAACAAAGGCTCTCATAGGGTTTAGAAGCCATATTGAGCCTGCAGGAATGATGGCATAAATCAGAACAGCTTCTTAAGAGAATGCCTAAATAGTTCACAATGGAAACTGAGAGCAGACAATTTCCTTATTCAGTTGTCTCTCAGATTAGTCTCTCTCTGACTTTTATTACAGCCCAGGAATTTCTAGGAAAACCTAGATTAATAGTTAGCATGTGACTATAGTTTCACAATATTTATTCAAAACCCTTTCCCAAAATTGAATTTGTTTCCATATTGGAAGTAATCCATTTTCAGCATAAATCAGTTGATAAGGCTATAAATGTATTGATTATTTTAAAATACATAATACTCACTCATATCTAATCAACAACATGCAGGGGAGCACTGGAAATTGGGCTCTAATATTCTGAATGGACTGGAGATAATTAGGGAAACCCCCATATAATGTAGTCATGTCAAGTGGGAGAACAATGGCCACATCCTCAACATCCCCAAAAGGGCACCCTTCGGAACAGTTTTTTCTAATAAACAATGAGTGTGTTTATTTCCCAGCATGCCTCTGGGGACTCAGAGTGTCTTTATGACCTATATGACAATCCTGTGTAATCGGATATGAATTGATATGAACTGACCCAGAGCAAACTAATGAGCTTCATAGCTGATTATGGAAAGTCCAGTTTTATGTCACATTGAAAACTTTAAGAGGTAAACTGTAGGTTACATAAGAAGAGTGTAGTTCAGTAGCTTTCCAAGGGTGCAGGAACAGAACTTTGTGGGTGGAGGCCACATTGGTCCTTGAACTGCATGTCAAGGGCTGCACTGCAAAAAGGAATGAGCCATATGAACAGATTTTAAAAAATCAGACTAATTTTTAAAATATTATTGCTTTAAATTTATTTAATTACTGCCTGTTAAAACTTAGCATGTATACAAATTTACAGTGATTCCATTTGAATTGATTCCCTGGTTTAAAATAAAGTAAGAGGGAAAAAGTGAAACATTATCTTACACATATAGTTTCCTATACACACCAGTACCTCATCTATGGAACAGTGGTGTCTATGTGGTGGGGTGAGTCCAAAAAGGCAAGAAGGCAGGGATGATTGAAGCCCTACCCCTTTGTACATGCATGCAATGCAGAACTTCAGTTGTGCTGATGTGACTATCCTTGCTTTTTTTTTTTTGTCCCCTCCTCCCAGATGATGTTGCTACAGAAGAGATAGCTGAATAAGGCAGAGAGAGGTATTATCAGCATGGGGGGTGGGGGGTTGTGAGCAACAGAATCTTGGGGAGACACATATAACTGTACCTGACTACCTGCAAGGCCATCTTTAACAGCAGTTTCCACTATTTCCCCCAGAACATAAGTTAAGCTGTTAGGCCTATAGTTTCCTGGATCTTTCTGTGAGCCATTCTTGAAAATTGGAGTTACACCAGCCACCTTCCAGTCCTCAGGTACAGAGGCCAAGTGTACAGACAGGTTGCATATTTTCCATAGATTGTGCACCTGTGGCTTAGTGTAACCACACAGTAGCTTACCATGGGGTTAATAGAATTTTTGTAAATGGGGTTGGAAATAAGGGCTAGGGACATATAAGAGCCCCTTCATGGATCACTGCCTTGTCGTGGTGAAGGGGCTTGTGTAACTCAGTGAAGCCATGAGCTATACCGTGCAGGGCCACCCAAGACGGACAGGTCATGACAGAGAGTTCTGACAAAATGTGGCCCGCTGAAGAAGGAAATGGCAACCCACTCCAGTATCCTTGCCAAGAAAACCCCATGGACAATGTTAAAAGGCTAAAAGATATGACACCGGAAGATGAGCCCCTCAGGTCGGAAGGTGTCCAGTATGCTACTGGGGAAGAGTGGAGGGCAATTCCAAGTAGCTCCAGAAAGAGTGAAGCGGCTGGGCCAAAGCCGAAAGGACGTTCAGCTGTGGATGTATCTGGAAGCGAAAAGAAGGTCCGATGCTGTAAAGAACAATATTGTATAGGTACGTGGAATGTAAGATCCATGAACCAAGGCAAGCTGGATGTGGTCAAACATGAGATGACAAGATTGAACGTCGACATCTTGGGAATCAGCGAATTGAAATGGACGGGAATGGGTGAATTTAATTCAGGTGACCATTATATCTACTACTGTGGGCAAGAAACCCTTAGAAGAAATGGAGTTGCACTCATAGTCAATAAGAGAGTGGGAAAGGCAGTAATGGGGTACAACCTCAAAAACGACAGAATGATCTCAGTGCGTATCCAAGGAAAACCATTCAACATCACGGTAATCCAAGTCTATGCCCCAACCACTGATGCCGAAGAAGCTGAAGTTGACCGGTTCTATGAAGACCTACAAGACCTTCTAGAACTAGCACCAAAAAAAGATGTCCTTTTCATCATAGGGGATTGGAATGCTAAAGTAGGAAGTCAAGGAGTAATCGGAATAACAGGCAAGTTTGGCCTTGGAGTACAAAATGAAGCAGGGCAAAGGCTAATAGAGTTCTGTCAAGAGAACAAGCTAGTCATAGCAAACACTCTTTTCCAACAACACAAGAAACGACTCTACACATGGACATCACCAGATGGTCAATACCGAAACCAGATTGATTACATACTTTGCAGCCAAAGATGGAGAAGCTCTATTCAGACAGCAAAAACAAGACCAGGAGCTGACCGTGGCTCAGATCATGAGCTTCTTACTGCAAAATTTAGGCTTAAATTGAAGAATGTAGGGAAAACCACTAGACCACTCAGGTATGATTTAGATCATATTCCATGTGAGTACACAGTGAAGGTGATGAATAGATTTAGAGGATTAGATTTGGTAGACAGAGTGCCTGAAGAACTATGGACGGAGGTCTGTAACATTGTACAAGAGGCAGCAACTAAAACCATCCCAAAGAAAAAGAAATGCAAGAAAGCAAAATGGCTGTCTGATGAGGCTTTACAAATAGCTGTGGAAAGAAGGAATGCGAAAAGCAAGGGTGAAAGGGAAAGATATAAGCAACTGAATGCAGATTTCCAGAGAATAGCAAGGAGAGATAAGAAGGCCTTCTTAAATGAACAATGCAAAGAAATGGAAGAAAACAATAGAATGGGGAAGACTAGAGATCTCTTCAAGAAAATTGGAGATATCAAAGGAACGTTTAGGGCAAAGATGGGCACGATAAAGGACAAAAAAGGCAGGGACCTAACAGAAGCAGAAGAGATTAAGAAGAGGTGGCAAGAATACACAGAAGAACTATACAAGAAAGATCTTAATGTCCCTGATGTCCATGCTGGTGTGGTCACTGACCCTGAGCCAGACATCCTAGAGAGTGAAGTCAAGTGGGCCTTAGGAAGCATTGCTAACAACAAAGCTAGTGGAGATGACAGTATTCCAGCTGAGTTATTTAAAATACTAAAAGACGATGCTGTTAAAGTGCTGCACTCAATATGCCAGCAAGTTTGGAAAACGCAACAGTGGCCACGGGATTGGAAAAGGTCAGTTTACGTTCCAATTCCAAAGAAGGGCAATGCCAAAGAATGCTCAAACTATCGCACAATTGCACTCATTTCACATGCTAGCAAGGTTATGCTCAAAATCCTACAAGCTAGGCTTCAGCAGTACGTGAACCGAGAACTACCGGATGTACAAGCTGGGTTTCGAAGAGGCAGAGGAACTAGAGATCAAATTGCCAACATTCGCTGGATCATGGAGAAAGCACGAGAGTTCCAGAAAAGCATCTACTTCTGCTTCATTGACTATGCAAAAGCCTTTGATTGTGTGGATCACAACAAACTGTGGCAAATTCTTAAAGAGATGGGGATACCAGACCACCTTACCTGTCTCCTGAGAAATCTGTATGCGGGCCAAGAAGCAACAGTTAGAACCGGTCGTGGAACAACCGATTGGTTCAAAATAGGGAAAGGAGTACGACAAGGCTGTATACTGTCACCCTGCTTATTTAACCTATATGCAGAGTACATCATGAGAAATGCCAGGTTGGAAGAATCACAAGCCGGAATTAAGATTGCAGGGAGAAACATCAATAACCTCAGATATGCAGACGATACCACCCTAATGGCAGAAAGTGAAGAAGAACTAAAGAGCCTCTTGATGAGGGTGAAAGAGGAGAGTGCGAAAGCTGGCTTGAAACTCAACATTAAAAAAACTAAGATCATGGCATCTGGACCCATCAATCCCTGGCAAATAGAAGGGGTAGAAATGGAAGCAGTAACAGACTTCATTTATTTGGGCTCCAAGATCACCGCAGACGGAGACTGCAGCCATGAAATTAAAAGACGCTTGCTCCTTGGGAGGAAAGCTATGGCAAACCTAGATAGCATATTAAAAAGCAGAGACGTCACCTTGCCGACAAAGATCTGCATAGTCAAAGCTATGGTTTTTCCAGTAGTAATGTATGGCTGTGAGAGCTGGACCATAAAGAAGGCTGAATGCCGAGGAATTGATGCCTTTGAACTGTGGTGCTGGAGAAGACTCTTAAGAGTCCCCTGGACTGCTAGGAGGTCAAACCAGTCAATCTTAAAGGAAATCAACTCTGATTGCTCATTGGAAGGATTGATAATGAAGCTCAAGCTCAGATACTTTGGTCACCTAATGCGAAGAGAGGACTCTTTGGAAAAGACCCTGATGCTGGGAAAGATGGAAGGCAAAAGGAGAAGAGGACGGCAGAGGATGAGATGGCTAGATAGCATCACTGAAGCAATGAGCATGAAATTGAGCAAACTCAGGGAGGCAGTGAAAGATAGGAAGGCCTGGCGCAATATGGTTCATGGGGTCACGAAGAGTCGGACACGACTTAACGACTGAAAAACAACAACAACAACAACATATAAGACACATCCGTCTTTATGTCTTGTGGTCCTACTCTACTCTACCATAGAAAGTACACTGTGGTAAAAGCATATATATATATATATATCCGTATGATTAAGCTAAATTTCTGGATCGTTGCAGCAATTAAAGTGCTGAGGAATTATAAAGCACTTTATTCAGAAATAATAAATAAAAGGAACTTTGTAAATCTTTTAGAACTACATTTCCCCTCTTTAAGAATAGTTTCCTTTATCCATCTTTTCACATCCAAGGGATAGCCATACAAGAGCTTCATCAGAGAGCTGGCAATCAGGTTTGGTTGATGGGTGTGTTTCTTTGCTGTGCTGATAGTTTCAGATGTCAAGTTTGACAGAGGCAGATTTTTCTTGAGTGAAGTAGTCATCACCCTCCCATTGAATACTCTGCTGCCTTGGGAAGATTATATGAAGCCAGCTTTGCTGCTCTGAATCTTGATTGATAACTGAGAGGCAGCCTGCACCTGTGGATTGCTGAGGTCAGTCTGTCTTTGGGAGAAAGTTTCAGCATTATATGCACCTGGCTTAACATGAGAAACTTGAGGAACACTTCCATCCCTTGATGATGGCGTTTTGGCAATTGGAAGAAGTTTGCACAAGATGTTGGCATGTGCAAGCCAGCTTATTTTCAGCTCTGCTTATAGACAGAAAACTATATATACATTGTTTAAGAGTCTAGAGAAATTCATATAGCTTCTTTAGAATTATGAAATACATTAAAAATCAAGTCATCATGGCTGAACCTTTGAGGAATGTAGCAATAAAATTGGGGAATGGTTCAGAATATGTTTGAAGCCTTATGGTTTAAACTAGAAATGGCCAAGATATTTTAGTCCGTGAGGCAGAAAACCAAGCACTTATATTACTAGACATGATAAAATGGCAAAATATAATAAACATCGCAGCAAAAACTGACCATTTGTTATCCTGAACTCTGTTGCTTAATCCAAGATGTTTCATTCTCTTAATTACAGGGATGGCATTAATTTAGTTCACTTTCAATAAGGATTTGTGATGCCTTGGAATATTCTGAAGAACAGTTAGTCACCATAAACAATTGCCTTTCAACATATTACTAAAGTTTTGCATTTCAGAGATTATTACTTCATTGTATCTTGATTTTCATCTAAGATCAGCTCATAAGATGTCTTGCAATTTAAATCCTCACACAAAAACAATATGTTAATTGATGCTATTGCTTTAGATGTGGCAACACATGTTTCTATATGTGTATGAGAATTCAGATAGAATCTTCTGGTTATGCCTTCATTATATGTTTTTCTTGGCTTCTTGCTTATTCTGTTTCTTAGCATCCTACAGTCAGATGAGTGATGGACATTTTTCTGTTCTTTCTGCTCTTATTTCTCACTGGAACATGACTATTTCATCATCACTTTAAAAGCCAAGGCTATAGGTGGGATATGTAAACATGGATTATGCTTTATTCTCAATTACTCTTACTGTTGAATTGCAGTCAGGAGAAACTGTCTAGTCAAAAACTGCACACAATTGTTCTGTATCTAAAGTTCCTGTAGGAAACCTGTATTTTTGACTGAAGGAGAGTGACCTTTTTAAAATCACTGCTATATTTATGTTCCCCCTGGTTCTCTTGGCTGGAACTCAAAAATGAAATGTAACAGTGTGTTTATCCCAGAAGGGACTGATGGAATGTTTACATCTGAACAGAAGAAGAACCATGGGAAATATTTCATACCTTTTCTGATGCCTTGTAAGAGGTATAAGTAAACTTGAAAAAATTGGATCAGTCATCTTAATATTTAGTTGACTTTATAAGTAGAGTTGAATTTTATTCAGTGTGAGAATTTATTTTTTTCATTCATTCAAAGATCTCTTTTTGCTGTGTTAGGGAATGAAAAAGAACATATGAAAAATCAGAATATTCTCTAGGTTTGGGTGGGGAAGGGGCTGGCAAGGATGTACATGTGAGCCTCAATTCTCCCAAGAAGACCCATAAAGCAAATTATAGTAACCATTCTTGCTCCTCCTCTACTTGAGGGTCAATAGGGAGCTCTACCAGGACATGGGGAGTAACGATGGTCATTAGTCATCTAATGACTCTAACCTCTTTAGACCAGATTGTTGAAAATCTTCCTATCTAGTAATCAATAGATACTTTTTATTTACTAAACTGTCACTTCTTTCCTCCAATATCTCACATAGGATACTATTACAATCCAGTTACTTCTACAGTTTCAATGTTTTGAATTTTGACCTGTTTCTCTTTTTTTCTCTGAAATACTTGCTATGCTTGAAATCTTTCTTTTACACAAATAAATAAAATTATGTTTGGCTCTCTTGAAATTTTTGGTACAAGACATACATGGAAACCACAATAAACACGTTGTACAGCTACCTTCTTATGTGCAAACTTTATCCTACTGATAGGCATCAGAGTACTGAATGATCAGCTGCATCAGCTCCTCAGAAGTGTCAAACCACAAAGGGAAGTCTCTGAAGTCCTGCTTGCTATTTTTGTTTTGTTTTGTTTTTCTTCTGTTTTGCTTGGTATTTTCTTCCCATGTGAAGCCACATGGTTCTTCTGCTTAATTTTAAAGCCCTTTAAGTCCCAGGAAAATAACTTTTAATAAACAGGGCCCAACACTTCACAACAATGCTAGTTTCATATTGGTACTGAATGCTGGTCACTGATAGAAACACTTCACTAAATTTAAATATGGGATTTATTTTTCCACTGAAGGGTTTGTTAAGTAATATGATAGGGAAAGTCTGCAGAAAAAAGATTAACTTTGGAATGATTCACCATTAGTCATCAGGAGTCAAACTCCACATGAAGGATAAAATGGAGGTTGCTAGCTGCCAATGACACTGTATTAACTAACAAATAAAGGTTTCCATCACCACCACCACCACCACCACCACCTTATAGAATTGGCATTAGCATTAAAAGTACTAACTGGGCAGTTCCTATCTTGATATGAAGTGGAGGTATAGAACCCTATTTTAAAAATAAAGCAGATCATCAGGAATCATGTTATGTAACCAAGATATGGGTGGAAATATAATCTAATACTAGATAGGTAGGAATATACTAAATGGAACAAGTAGCATTGTTCTTGGTTCTAAAAGGGTCAGAAAGAAAAGCCTACTTTATAAAATGTAAATAAACCAAGGGAATCTAAGATGGAGGTTTTAAAAGTAAAGGGGAAGGGTTACAAACCCACTTGGAGATAGTGATGCTGAATTTTCCCTGTTCACAAACAAGCAGAACATTTTTCTGCCCAGGTCTTTATCTTTAGAGGTGGTTTCATCTCTAAAGGAGCCACTTGTGATGACATGAACAGGCAACAATGTTGGATTTTCCACCAGTGGCAGCAGTACAAGGCAGCAGTCCATATCAATATACAACAAGTAGTGTTAAAGACCCACCACCACCCAAGGCTCTGTTTGAAAAATCTGTCACTGTCAAGAGAGTTCCTAGCATACAGTTTCTCAGGGAGTTCTACTTTCTGGTGAATACCTATCTCAGAAACTCAGCAAAATAGATAACATTTTTTCCTAATCCTTAGAGCGCTTTTTATGAATACTTTGTGTTTTCTCCATGATACTCCCTAACCAACTATTTTGCATCTTAATAGCCCATTCTTTAAAAAAAATAACCACCACCAGAAAACTCAGCCTCACCAAATAAGCAGTTGATATAATGTTTAATTTGTCTGTAGTGTTTAATCTGAGTGTTTAATCTGAGAACAATAACAAAGTGGAGGCTTGCATTTTTGAAGAGAATGAAATCTTAAATTTCTTTCTCCACACAGTGCATCATTTTATAAACCTATCATGTCGCCTTTGCCCCCTTTGTGCCTTTAAATTAAAATGTGCATGTTCCTCAAAAGGAGTTGCTCCATCCCTTTATTCTGTTGTCCAGTGCCTATTTTTCCAGTTTGCAATATCCACTTCTCATACTCTCATGTGGAAATTCATGGACTGGTGGCCAGCCCTTAGGCTGTTTGATAAAGCAGAAGATAGTAGTTCTGCCAACAAATTGCATATGCTAATTGGTAGCATTAATTCTGTTTAAATTGAAATTCAAAACATTTGAGTGGGGAAAATTGTAAACAAGGGACTGAGAGGTTTCTTTAGCTTTTGCTATATGGGATAACTGTTGATAGGCAGCTTCAAAACAAGGGGTGTCTCCTACTCATAGTTCTTTGTTTTAAATTGGGTTGGGGAGCCTTTTAAACAGAGAAAGGAGGGCAGCCATTCTCAGTGGGCGGGGGGGGGGGGAGCAATTGTACTTCCTGCCCTGCCTAAGGGCTCTGGAATGTCATCAGTGACTTTATGCCATCATCAGTGAGCAAGGGTGATTTTTTTTTTAAGTTGTTGTCAGCCTTAACAGGTAGGCCAGACAGGAAACACGACCAGATAAACTAATTCTACTGTATTGTAAAGCTACATTAACAGAATCTTGCAAGTCTGAAAGTACAAATCTCCTGCCTTCACCTTTACAGCCCAAGAACTTAGGGAATGTCCCTTCTGAGCCTCTTGCTCTATCCATTATGCAGCTGTGGGCTATGCTGTCTCTTATCTGACTGTTTCCTAGGCAGCATCTCTTCAGTCCATCTCCCAAGGTCTTTCCCACATACCATTACAGTTGGGGGTGGGGTTATGAGCAGGAAGGCTAATAATTATATTTTAGGCCTTGGAAAGACTTTTAATCCTTAGAAAAGTAAAGATTCCCTCAAGTCAGGCTTGAATCCTGGTGACTACATAGATGTATTCTTGTAGTTCCACAGCAGTGTGGAAGTTGTTTATCTTCTGGCATATATCTGACTTTTAGTTCTGTGTTATAGCACTTGGATTTCCCAGTGGTTTCCTGTCCAAATACTAACCAGGCTGTCCTGTGTAGTTGTATTGAGATGAGCCAAGGTCAGCTAGATGTTGCCTCTGGCTTAGCTTTACCCCTAAAACATCACAAAATGGGAAAAATAATTCTCCCCAAATAGGTGCTGGGTAACTTAAACCTCCTCAACTCCCCAGTGTGGAAAAAAAGGGCGTAGCCCTGCCCATTTGATGGAGTTGTGGGGATTGCAGATGGAGTGCTGGGGGAGGGGGAAACAATGTACCTGTGGGCACCCAATACCTCTCAGGATGCTTTTAAACATAAACTGCCCTCTCACCAGGTCTGTCCTGAACCTGAATGCTTGCTGGGGAATTCTGGGAGTTGAATCCCACACATCTTAAAGTTGCTGAGGTTGAGAAACACTGGTTTAAAGAAAGATATGCCACTTCTTACTGCAGAAGGACGCCTTGTCCTTTTTATTGAAGATGGAGCAGCACTTGGAGATGGCCATGCGGGCATTGCTGGACTTGCATGCTTCTGCCAGATGAGCAAGCTGGCCTAGCCAGGAAACATGGCTAGATGGGGTGGGCAGCTATTACTGGCCTTCAGCCATCTTCACCCAGCCTGATGTCCTCTTATAAAACATAGGCAGTGGGCGAATAATTAGGAGGAGCATCCTTCCCTCTAACCCAAAGATTGGAGAGAAAGATGCGTCAGGCTCTTCTGGAGGATCAGCTGCCTCAGCATGGCAAAATACCAGACATTTTTACTTTTTTTTAATGGTCAGATGGAAATTTAAGGGGTGAAAAAGAACACATTCAGGGGCATATACAATGATCTAATGCAATGTTTCTCAACCTTGGCAACTTTAAGATGTGTGGACTGCAGCTCCCAGAATTCCCCAGCAAACAAGGTGGAGAAACACTGATCTAATGTAATTTTTTTGGCTATCATCTGTGGGCATAGTTGAAAGAACTCATGGATTCAACTTTTGTCATGGACAAAGTTGAAAGAACTCTTTCCCTTAAAATCTATATTACGTAGGAAGATGCCACATGAGGTTGCCTATGAAAACAACATTTATTCCCCTGAATAAGATTAATCTGGTAGTCTTATCATTTTCAAACATATCTTTACTTTCAGTTTCACATAATGATAAGTTTGTGGCTTTAACTGAGCTATTTTAATGCAATTTAATTTTACTTTGTTTGCCACTCTGTTTGTGCTAAGGGGATCCACAGCAGTGTGGGGAAAATGCTTTTCATTTGGAAAAAGCATAGGGGAAGGGAAAGCTACATTTGGGGTGTGCTCTAAGTCAACAGCCCTGCTTGAGAACAGATTTGGAACATGCAGTGAATAGCTTCATCTGAGTCATTATTTGTTTGCACTTCTCTTCATAGTCTTGAATGGCTTCCTTAACAGGAATGAATGAACTTCCCTGCTTTAAGGGGAAATGATACAGTACATTTCCCCTTATCCAGCAAGTTCTGTAACAATAATATTTTGAGTTGGTCCAGACCTTTGTCATATTTTATTTCACTATCGTGATGGCTTTTTCTGAGATCTGGCCATCAAATTATTCCCTCTTTTTTGGTCAAGAATGATTAAACTGGACTTTTCTAACCAATTCTGATGAGTGATGCTTCCAAGTGGTCCAACCATAAAGTGTCTGTTTCCATCATTTCCACCAACTCATTCCCCTCTCTGCCCTTCCCACATATGGTATGGAGCTAGGCAGAAAGGAATTTAACTGACTGCCTGGAATTCAGAATCATGGAAGAATCTCAGGGAGGTGTTCTTAGGTACTACAATAGCAAGTATTCTTCTAACTATAGCATACGTCAAATTTCAAATCAGACAATGGTTAAGCCTCCCATAAACTCCTGGGCACAAGCAAATATTGGAGGCAAAAAATCATTTCAGCATGGAAAAACCTCTGTTGATCAAATCAAAAGCATATTCTAGTCTAGCAGACTGTACGATTCTCACAACTGGTATTTACAACTATATCTGTTCCCTGTTGAGTTCAGTAGTAGTCTTATTACGTGTATGACATCATCATGTATCTGTGCCCGATACTTACCCAAATGAAAGTGCACAGTGCCCCGAAATAAGCAAATTATTTTGCAAAATGAAACAGAAAATACCAGAAGCACATCCTGACATGCCTTGCAGTAATATACAGATACATACACTCATCATGCTATTCTTTTTATGCAATATTATGCAAAGGACAGAAAATAAGTACAAAATAATAAGCTAAAGAAATTAAAGGCATGGGATGAGAGAGAGAGAGAAAAAAGGAAATATACTTTTCTATCTTGCAAATCATCCTTTGTTTTTACCACTGCTCCATGCCCCTCCCTTATATTTTTTAAAATTTCTTACTTGTCTTTTTGAGGATTTCACCTCCATCCATCCACAACTCTCTCGGCCTCTCCCTTCCTCTTTTGGCCTATTCATTCTTCCTTCATGTATTTGTTTTGCAATTTGATCCTCATTCATGCATTCTGTATGACCAAACTACCTCAACATACTTCTGTCATTCACTTTTGTGTACTTAGTCCAGATTCATTCAGCATCCCTTCTTTGGTGACCCTACCTATTCTTGCTTACCATACACATTACTTTCAACTTACTTTTATGTTTCTCCTGACAAACCTAACTCTCACTTTCATGTAACAAAGCAGGCGGAACATACCTTTATACAGAGCCATTTTTGCTTCTTTTGACAAACATTCATTTCTCACAACATGCCATCTTTAGTAACCGTTAAATTCATACTACATACTGTAATATTTCACAATTTGTATATAATTTGCAATGGTTCACTTAATTTTCCCACTTTGGTTCTATATATTCCCACAAAACACCCACTTCAGTTCTATATATTTTTGATCGATACAGCTTGTTACCTCATACAATCTATGGAACCTAATGCTGCAGATCATTGGGGTTTTCAGCCCACACAGAATTACCTGTATACAGTATAGAAAATGTACATATCTTTAGATTCCAAGCCAACACATTTCTAATGTTACCACAAGCATTCTATAAACACATTAAACCTTATCTATATACCTATCAAAAAGATATAACCACAGACTTTATTCACATGCAGTTTAACTGTTACCCATAGAAGTCCCCCACCCGAGCATGAACATAACTGACATAATAGAAAGATATATGCATTGCTTGCCAACCAGTGAACCTCACTTCCCCACATCTCCTGCACTGATGATGTTACAAAATATGATATTGAAATGTTTGCAACCCAAAAGCCTGACTCAGGGTACTCTAGCAATACAACATGGTAACTCTGACCTACCTATCCTCTACTATCATAAATACATTAAACAACTAAGGGGACATCACATATCCTTGTCTTACTCCCTGCTCAATGCTGAACTATTCACTCAGCATTTAATTTATTCTTATGCTTGTCTTATTTCCACTGTTTATACTGCTCTTATCCCATTTAGCAACTAACCATCCAGGGGTACCTGCAGCAATCTGAGATTTTGTCAAAATGGAATTTTGGGCACAATGCAAGTACAAAGGGGTAGAGTTTGTATCATGTTGACATATATTTCAGTGTTTCTTCCCCTTGATTCCTGGCAGATGCCTATGCGACTCTCAAATCCATATTCATGCAAACATGTCATAATTTCAATCCTATTCACTTTTATCATACACTTTTGGAAAATTAACAAATGTACACTTTCTGTAAACAGAATAATTCTTCTTTTACATATTCATATAGTAATAACTAATAGCAATTTGCTGCACTTCTATACACCCTAAATCTGCTTCATGGTTTCACTGTGTGCTAAGGAAGTTGATCCAGCCCACCTGGGGAAATATAAGTCAAAAAATTCTGATGGGATAACGAGCTCAATGCAACCCCAGAAGTCTTTGTAGTAGCAGTAGTAGAGTAGTAATAGTATTTTTTATTTGATATGAACTTATATCTAATTGTGAATGTTCAATTGGCTTTTTTTGAGTGGCCGATTTATTTGAGGAGGGGGTGAGCTTCCCACATCCTATATATGATTCAAGTTCATCCCCAGCCATGTTGCCATTTTCAAAAGCTTTGTACTAAGGGAGGACATATAGTCATGTTTGGAATTTTAACACTGTACAATGCATGTTCTCATACAACGGCTGCCATGAGGGAGGCTTATCCATTGATAAATGGCTATTGGATGGAAGTCATGGGAATGCTGCTACTATCAATTCTCCGATGCACTTGCCAAGGCTCATGTCAGCTCAGAGACTTTGGGCGTCTTGGCTAGGAATCCTGGGCGTTGCCATCCCAATGGCAGCTATGTACAGTATGACCAAAATGACAAACAGTATAAGAAGATGGGAAATAAAGTAGCAAGGCAGTAGACAAATGGCATGCATTTAGAGCAGATTGAAATGAGAAAACATAAAAAGATGTGACAAATCCAGATATAACATTGGAATATAATAAATTTCCAATATTTGGGAAAAAAAGAAAAGAAAAAGAGAGAGAGAGAATGAGGAAAAGAAAAAGCCAGGAAAGAGTAACCTGGGTGTGACAGACTGAAATAAACTATGTCTTATTTTAAATTAAAAGACCATCCCCCAAGGTATAATATGGACAGTGGAATTTGCCTTGCGATAAAACTTTACATCTTGAGATTTGCTGTTCCCACTAATTCATCTTAATCAAATCCTAAAAAGAGCTTGAAGTCTTAAAAACTTTAGTAACAGATAAAGAGGACTAAGGGAAAACCATTTTAAATGTTAAAAAAACATTATTTTTTTGTATGAACATAGGAAAAATTGTGAGTTTCCTTTCTAACTTACTCTGCTATATGTGTCCTTCCTATTTGTGGCATATATTTCAAAACTGCAGTACTACTGACACTGGCAATAATTGCTTGACTGCATTTGATGTTTTGGCCTTCTCATAACTTGTGCAGCTCTTCTGTTAAATATTAGAAGTATATTCAATGTGATATTGAATCCTGACTCTTAATGGTAATTGTGCATATGAAAATTAATGTTTTTCAACCCTAGTTGGAGCATCAACTACATGAGTCTCCAGAGATCTCATGACCTGAATCATAACAAAGAAATTGGCAAAATGCTAGCATATAGCAACCGTGAAGAAATGTAGAGATGTTACTTGATACTGTGGCTGAGATCTTCCAGAGCTGAGTTTATTGCCACAATAGCCTTTTAGCAATAGGGATGCACAGTATTTACTCATTCTGTTTTTCATCAGATTTCCCCTCTTACCAACTACTTTTAACCACTACACTGAAATAAACTCAGAAATAATACTTCAGTTATTCCCATAGAGATCCAGCACAGCACAGGATGTTACAATTTGTTTTATTAATATAAGGGAGTTTCCCAAGGCAGCTATAATGCTCTACATAAATGTTTTTAGAAAGTCATACACAACCCATTATATGGCAGTAAAAGTTCTGTGGTTTAACCCACTTAGATGATCCTCATATATAAATAGATTAAAAATCTCCCTTCTGAGACTGCTAGCAATTTGACAGGATCCTTGCTTTTTATTACCAGATCTGAAGAAGGCTATTGTGTTTTAGTCAAAAGTTTGGAAGTTTCAGTACATATTATATGATATATGAAGCAGCCTTGATTATTGGTATATGCAGTACACTGAATAATTGTGTTTAACAGCACACACAGTTGTTAATATGTTATCTTCAGCTTGAACTCTTCATTCAGCTGATGCAAAGCTGCTAAATGAATTAGATGTAAATGGATTTGGTTTCACATAATTACAGAGGCTGAGTTTAGATTAAACCCCATCTACAATTTGAGGATTGACACTGTTAAGAGACTCATCTTCATTTTCTTTTAATTCAATTGCTAGCTTTATTTACATGTATATATGTGTACCCAATAGTAAGTCTCATTAAGCTCAATGTGGTTTGCTACCTTGCAAATTTGCAGGTCCCAGACAAGGGTTTGTATGTCCAGATGCTTGTCAAGGCCCAGACTTCAAGATGGGTCTCCCACTGCCAACCACAGAGCCCTTTGCCATTGCAACTCTCCTCCCTGTCTGTTCACCTATGCTCTCTGAGCACATGATCAGGGACAGAAGAAGAAGGAACAGAAGGAGCAGCTACCTTTGTATTTTTAGAACACTTCCATTATCCTACAATTTTCATTGTCCAAACCTTCTGTAGCACTTTGAAAGCAAACTGTGATGTATTCACTTTTGCCAGTTTGATATACTAAGGAGTGAAAGTTTGTGCTCTACCTTGCCCTGTTGGAGGTCAATGAACCAAGCAAAGCCCTCTGTACAAAAGGAAAAGAAAGGAGACGTCCCCAAACTCCAACTAGGGTAGTCTGACAGTATTTGGGGTGGTGCTGAAGTGTAAGGGGAGATTTGTCAGTTTCATCTCTCTTCCTTTTGTCTGGGCAATGAAGAGAGAGCTGCAAAGCCCTCAAACTAGCATTTCCCTTCCAAGGCCTGAAGTTTAGAAGCTGGCAGAAGTGGTGAAGCAGGAATGCCCTTCAGTGGTAAAAAGGAGCCACAGTATCTAATAAGCAACAACAACAAATACCTTTGCGGCAGTTTCAACGCACTGCCACTGAGTTGAAAATACTACAGATAGCATGAGAACACAGAAACCAAGAGCTGCTTTCAAACTGGCCTGGAGTCCAGGAGTAGAATGAATTGGACTAGAGGGAGAGGCAAGTGAATGGATAACTACAATAGTAATCAAGAGACAAAAGAGAGGTGAATTCAGGAAAGAGTTCTCATTGACAACAACTTGTCCAACGATTCTCCAGCATTAGAGATTGAATATCTTTAAGCTAGCATTTATGCTTTTAAATTTGGTAATATGGTAATAATATTTCAAATACCTCCAGCAAGAACCTCACGAATCTGGCCCTAAGTCCACTGAGCATGACATACAAATACATACAAGCAGATTGCATGGCCACTAACCTCAGTATTAGGAACTATGTTCATATAAATGAAGCAATTAATATGTTGCAATAATTTTTTTTTCTTGTGGCAGTATTAGAAGCTGTGTTTTGCCAGGTAAGTAATCAGAAAAGTATTTTGCTATGTTGAAAGCAGGAATACATCCATAATTTTTCCTCCTATAATATGCTTCACCAAGAAGTTTGGACACGTCACTTTAGACTTTCTCTCAAATTTCAGAATGAGAAAATGACTTCATTATATGGCAAGTTTTACACTGCAGAATGACAAAACAAGGAAAGCCACACTGTTGAATAGAGGAAGAATTATTTGTCTATCTGTTGTTAACTGTTAGGGAAAATAATAGCTTCCTGTGTTCTAAATCTTAGAATTTTAGCTTGGTCCATATCTACTAGTATCTGGCCAGAGTATCACAGCCACCACACATCATTCTTGGCCAGTTAAATTTTTAAATTTTGTATGATTTGGCAGAATATTTTGCCATTTTTTTCTTCCTTGCTTCCTTTTTTTTTTCTTTTTAAGTTAATATTTGATACAGAATACAAATACTTTAAAAAGTTTTCAAAGTTATCCAAGCCAGATGTTACCTGGGCTTGGATTCAGATACTGTTTCCAGCATCAGGACTCAAGTCTTGTGGAACTTGCAGGGCTAAACTGGCTTCTTTGATTAGAGAAAAGCATTTTCTCTAAAAAACATGTATTCTCTAAAAAAACATTTATTGCTGACTAGAAACCCCGTGTAGACTTTTTGCATGAAACTGGAAAAAAATGAACTTTTGATTTGTGGTTTTGATTATTAGAAAACGTTAGATAATAGAAAAAAAGAGAGCTTTTTTTGTAACCAAGAGTAAGAAATAATTTTGTAATCATATTTGTATTTGCTGCAAAGGAAATTGGAAGCTGCTTCTTTCTATATCTTTTTATCTTTTCTTTTTGCACTTTCGTCTTTTCCTTTCTTCCTCTTTTTCCTTTCTTCTTTTTCTTTACTTTGCATTAGTTTTTGTTAGTTTTTATCTTCCTTTTAAAACTTGTAATAAAATTTATACAGGAAAAAAGAAAGGACTCAAGCCTTGTAATGTGTGAACTTAATATGGATTACCTCAGAGCAGGCACCGACTCACATCTGAGATTATGGACAGAAGCTTTTAGGGCACAGCAGACTGATTTCCAGGAAGGTTTTGAGGCCTAGCAAGTCTCCTATTTAGAAACAACCCCCAGAGTACAACTTTGAACTTTATATAGTAATAAAGAGGTCAATAATGCAAACTGCCATTTAAAATCTTCCCTGTGTCCACCTTGCCTTTGTAGCTTTCCTGTGTATAAAAAAGAAGTGTTATGTTTGCTCATCTTACACCTCCTATATTCTTGCACAGCTTCCTCTGAGGCTTTACTGCTTCACAGCAGGATGTTAATTTCCTGTTTTGAATCTGTCACAAATGAATTCAGACACCATTTAAAAGAAGTTGAAGAAGGAGGAGGGAATTAAAAAAAAAAAAGGACCCTGCAATGCTGACATGGGGACTAATCAAGCTCTAATGTTTAAAGGAGGCTATAGTGTTTCCTCACAGAATAGCATGGGAGGAATTCTCCTCTTTCAGGTCAATTGTTTACAAAGGACTTCTTTTCTGCCCTACTCCCTCAGCTGCTTCTTTCCTTCTAGTTACATAGAGAGTATAAAGCAAGTGGTATTTGTATTTGGAAAGATGGTTTGCAGTCGGGTTTTTTTTTTTACTTGAGCTTTTAAAACTGATAGTGGGCCACTATTGTAAACTTTGAATTGTTAATGTGAGGTAGGAATAGATGAGAAGAAAGAAAGAAAGAAAGAAAGAAAGAAAGAAAGAAAGAAAGAAAGAAAGAAAGAAAGAAAGAAAGAAAGAAAGAAAGAAAGAAAGAGGTGGATGAGATTTTAATGATGGTCAAATAAACCAAAATGAGTTTCAAAGTATACGTTATCTTTATTTTTAGTTTCTGTAAAGAGGAAACATTCATGTATAGCATTCCTGAAATATTCTCTTCCCTTGTGCTCTTCTATATTAAAAAATGAAGATAATATCTCATCAGTCATTTTCTTGCCAGTGTAAAATAGTTGGCAGCAGCAGCAACTTTCCTCCTCCTCCTCCTCCTCCTCCTCCTTTTTTCCTTCTCTTTCTCCTTCTCCTCTTCCCCCTCCCTCCCTTCTTTTCCTCCTCCTCCTCCTCTTCTTCTTCTTCCTCCTCCTCCTCCTTCTCCCATAAATAAATGATAGCAAGTCAACTGTTAAGTCAATATTTTATTCCTGGAGTTGCAGAAATGGAGGAGGCTTCATTTATCTGCTTGCCATATAGAGGTGGCACAAGAGATACATTCCTGCCTCTTCTAATGGCCTGTGCTAAGGTATTCCTGCTCATTTTATAAATTAGCAAATGCCACTGATGACATGAAGGGCAAACATCATTGTGAAGCTATACAAGTGTTAAAATTGCATGTGGTGACCAACTAATATAGAAGCTCAGGGCAGAGCTACATGTTACTCTGGTAAATATAATGTCTAAAAACATGGTGTTTTCCAAGGCCATGTGAATGTGCGGGGGAAGTGGGACATTGGGTGGGACTCCCATGCATGTTTTCTCACACTCTGAGGAAAGGAAGCATCATTTTAGCTATATTATAGCCACCCACCCCAAAAGACTCAGAGTTCTCCCCTAATGTCCTCCCCACAACAATCTGCTTAGAGCTGAAAGAAGGGTTGTACAGGCAATGATTAAATGATTAAATAATAAATCCTTTACTCCACAATAATTTCTACCACACTATTTTCACTCATCTTACTTATAACGAAAAAGAAAGAAGAGTGGAAAATACCGCTATAGGGTGATTGGGGAGAGAAATGATAGGTAGAAAGAGGGCTAGGCCCTGTTATACATTGTTTAGTTTGCAAAAATAGCCTACCTTCTCTTTAGTCTAGGAAGGCAAACACAAATCTAGGAATCTCACATTTGCTTGCAACATGAAAGTATGCTTTTAGTGATCCTCTACTAATCTTGTAAAATAGGCCAATATTATTCCTTTGTTGCACACTGGGGGCTTGTCAAAGGCTGGGAGAATAGCAATTTGCTAACAATATCTAGTGACAAAGACAGGGCTTGCACGTGTGGTTACAGTGAGTGGCTTGAGAAAAATGATCTAAATGAATTTGCACCCAAAATCTGAATCAGTACTTTTCAGCTCAGAGCATTGCCCAGTCCTTATATGAAAATGTGTCTGTGAACTGGCATGAATCTAATTCCAAATCTCTGTTGACTCACTTTCTAGGACATTTACCAGTTAACATACCATGTGCTGTTTCATCCTTATAGCAGATGTTCCCAAGCTTTAAATATTCCATCAAAGATTTTGGTTCAGAAAAATTATTTGGGGCTGACTGAATTAATCTTAGATCACTTTGTAACTAATTCTGGTTGAAATATTCATGCATAAGATCTTCTCAGAACAGGCTCCATAATACCTACACAATGAGTAAGTCAGCAGTTCCTTGGTTACTCCTGATAGGACTTGGGAAAGTCCTCTTCTGAAACCTGGAGAAAAGTTATCAGCTATGGTCTATGTCTACATGACACACTAAATAAGAAACTGCATTTAGCAAATGCACAGCATCAAATTTTATTCCCACCTCCCATGTGACATTGTCTAACTCAAGTTTCAGGCGTATTGTTGTTAATTGCTATGTGCTGGTCTGTAAGTTAGGAGTATATAAATGAACAATATAAAGAGGAAAAATAAATTCCATGTCATTCAAGCTCAAAACAGTGACCAACGTGGATCCCTTAGCCTTAGAACAGGCACATTAATAGGGAGGGGAAGGGTAAAAATAGCACTGTGTACATGGTTGCTTATGGAGGATTCTTGTTTAATACATTATGCAGATACAGGCAGTGTATATAATGCTGAGTTAAATGAATCAGTGGTTTGAGTCAGTTATAACGCAGCTTCCTACACATTCCTGGGAGACATGTTGTTATTGTAAATTAAATTTTATACTATATTTCTGCAACTGTACTTTACTTATAGTTATGAGGTAGGAGAAAGAAGATCAGTTTTATTTTTAAAAAATCAGTAAACACAGATGATGGGAGAAGGTGAATCGCAGGCCTCAATGTTCTACAGGCACATAACTGTTCCTGTAGTAAAGTAAAGATTTTGGGGTAGAAATGAAGTCCCTGTCTTATTTCCCATACAGGTGAACTGAAGATCTCGTCCTGTTCTTGAGATCATTGTCTGTGGCAACACTCTTCTTCTGATGCCACATAGTTGACAGTAATTCAAGACTAACTCTAAAAAGGGGTATGATAGGCATTTCTTTGAGCTTGAGAATAATGCAATGTCTCCTCATGCTTGCTTCTTAGAGCAATAGATAATTAAAAGGGAAGAAAGGTATCACCAAAAAACAAAGGACAGAAGAAGACATGTTTCCATAAACTATTTTATATATATAGAATCCAACTCCAGAAAGTATACAGTGTTTTAAATAAAATGCAGTGCTGTATATTAGGGAAATGGCCAAGACGAGGGGAAATGTGTGTCTCCACAGACAGTTTTCCAATTGCTGTTGGACAACTTGAAAACTCTTGCTTTTCAAATTGGATTGAATAGGCTTTCAGAAAGAAGATGCCTTCAAATTTGAGATCTGTCCTCCGTAAGACAGATAGGACATATTCCCAGAGCATGCCCAACCCACTTATCCCTTTGGCAACACATGGATGCACCAATTGGATCAAAAGTCACCATTCTGGGAACAGAGTATCCTTGTCCACTTTCTTCAAGACACTAGTTGTTCTAGTGAATATTGGACTTGGATAGAGGGAGCACCTTGGACCTGTTAGATTTCCATACAGCAGCATTCCATACCATCAACTACAGTATTCTTCTGGACTGCCTACAGGATCAGAGGTGAGTAGCATCTTTTTTGGGTTCCATCCTTTCCTGAATGGGCAGTTTCAATTGGTAATCATGGGTAAGGGATGCTTAAAACTCTGACCCCTCTCTTCCTTGTGCTATTAATGTCTGTACAAAACTGCTCAGAGAGATCTCTGAAGAATTGGCCCATGCATTTAAGATGAGGGAGGATGCTGTACCCCTCCTGGAGAGGTCAGAGAGGTGGAAAACTGGAAAAAGGTCTTCTGAGTGGTGGCCTTCTTATATTGTAACAGCTTGCCCCATGAGGCCAGGATGGGCCTACACTGACTTTGTGTTATTTATTTTCCAAGATGGTGGCTGCCAGCAAATGCCGGTCATTGCTGCTGTATCAGGGGGTCTTGTGGTTTTGACCTCTCCCCCCCCCCCGGGATTTATCATCTTTTAGGGGTGAACTGGGTGCAGAGGAGACTGCGAGGGTTTTTTTTACACCCTCTGGTGTGTCAACTCGGGCGCAACCCCTGGACGGAGTGGCAGGGCGCAGGCAGAGCATGGCAGTTCGCAGTGGGGAGCAGTGGCCTTGGATGAACCTTGGGCAAGGTCTGGTGTGGCACGGTCCCTGCATGGTGTGCCGAGCCCCCGGAGTGGACAGCTGGCATGGCAAACCCCAAGGGGCGCCAGTGCAGTGTGGTGAGCCTACTGAGCCTGCCTAGGTTTGGTGCGGCAGAGAGAGCCCTTGTGGACCTCGGTGTGGGCGGCAACATTTGGTGAGCCTTGAAACGCCGCAGCCCCAGGAGGGTTGCAACGAGCCGCAGCAGGTCCTGGTGAGCCCTGGTGTGGCACAGCATGGCACAGCGCGGGAAGCCCGGGGAGCTCTAGTATGGCGCGGCGAACCCAATGGACCCCAGCGCGGCACACCGAGTCCCAGGCCCAGTGGGCCCAGCAAGCCCTCAGGTGGTGCAGCGAGCCCCAGGGGCCCCCTGGAGCAATGCTGTGAGCTTCAATTGACCCTGGGACTAAATGTTGTGTGTTAGTGAGCCCCGGAGCAATGCAGCTAACTCCAGGGATGTGGGAATTCACAGGCGGCTGGAGCCCTGGGAACTTGGTGGTTTGGCGCAAGGACACTGGGCGGGTTGGGGGGGCTGAGGCCATAGTGGACTTGCAGTCCGGCTGTGGAGGAGGATTGTTTGGTGCCAGAGGAGCAGCCAGACAGGGGAGCAGCTGGACAGCATACGAAGTCAACAGCCCCTGGTTCTATGACCAGCGAACTGGGGATTAAGAATCTAGCCACCCCCATTAAGCCCCCCCCCGGGCCAGTGGAGAACCACAGGGTCCCTCCAGCATGAGTCTGGGACTCCCTCCTGGGAGTGAGAGTCTGGGAGGGAGTCTGAGAGCATGTGAGGGTACTAGGTTCCACCTTCTGGGTGGGAGACAGGAGGTGTGAGGGAATGCGTCATATGTCCACCCTACCGACTAGTGAGAGAGGTCGTGCAGGGTGGCAGAGGGTGTGGGGGAGTGTATGGTTCAGTGGGGGGTGGGTCCTGGCAGTGCCGAGAGCATGAGCTGGTGCGCCGGGGTGACCCTCCCTCACCGGTAAGCATTTGGGTGTGAATGAGGATGACTGGTTGGAAGGAGGGGCCCTTGCTTTGGATTGAGGACCCGGGAGGTCCAGGTGGGGAGGTATTTGGGCCCAGAACCCCCGGGGGCTATGCGGTGGGCTACACCATTGAGGTGGTAATGGGCAGGGGACATTATGGCAGGAGCTGGAGGGCGGGCCATCTTCGGGGAAGACGCCCCCAGTATGTCTCACTGGTGGTGTGTTCTGACCCTCCTGGCTGATTCCCAGGTCCTGGTCAGCAGGTTCGTAGGGGCCCTGGCTTTCGGCTGCTGCTGCTTAATGCCAGGTCGGTTAACAACAAGGCTCCCCTCACATGTGACTCAATCACTGAGGAGGGGGCAGACCTGGAATGTATTACTGAGACCTGGCTGGGCCCTGAGGGAGGGGTGCCCCTCTCGGAAATGTGCCCAGCTGGGTTCATGGTGTGGCAACAGCCAAGTTCCCAGGGCAGGGGAGGAGGGGTGGCTGTTGTGATCCGGGAATCTCTAGTGGCCTTCAGGGGCATTGCTTCACAAGTTTCGGGCTGTGAGACACTGTTCATTAGGTTGGGCTCCCGCGAACAGTTGGGAGTTCTGCTATTGTACCAGCCTCCCTGCTGCATGGCTGCCTCCCTGCCTGAGCTGCTACAGGCCATCGCGGGGCTGGTGGTGGAGTTCCCCAGGCTTATGGTTCTGGAGAACTTCAACCTGCCATCCCTGGGGCGGTCCTCGGATGCGGCTTGGGAGTTCATGGCTACCATGGCAGCCATGGGCCTGTCACAAATGGTGCGGCAACCTGAGACAGTGGCCACATGCCGGATTTGGTTTTCTTTTTGGATTTTCCTTTTGTAGTATTGTTTCATCTTCTTGGATTTTCCTTTTGTAGTGTTGTTTTAATTCTATATATATTATGTATTTTATATATATTTATAGTTTTAATGTCTTTGTAAGCCGCCCAGAGTCCCCTATTGTGGGGGAGATGGGCAGGGGAGAAATCCAATGAATGAATGAATGAATGAATGAATGAATGAATAAATAAATAAATGAATAAATAAATGAATAAATGAATAAATAAATAAATAAATAAATAAATATATCATATTTATATAGCCACCCATCTCACACAAAGTGTTTAAGAAAGGGGTAAAAAAAATTTTCTTTCCTTAGGCATTTGGATCCTAGGCAGGCTATAAGAATTTTAGAGTGCTATATTGTTGTATGGATTATAAACCACTGGGAATCTGTGTACAAAAATTGGTAATGGCAATAATAATAATAATAATAATAATAATAATAATAATAATAATAATAATAATAATATAATAGCAGCAGCAAAAGGCAGCTTTACTTGGAACAGCTTATATCCTATGACGATACCTTTAACACCATCAAACAACAACATCTGCCTATCCCAGATCCTTGGGAAGGACTCGATAGGTGGATAAAAATGCAACCTAAACATCTGGCTGACTGTGTGACCAACAATAACAATAATATATCCTATTAGTTCTTGTGCAAAAAGAGTCATGGCAAGGTTTTATTACATCAGCATCCATTGGTCAGGCAGCAAGTAGCAGCTGTAGAAGCATCTGGGAGGAAAAATGGGGAAAAAAAACAAAAGGAACTCATATAAATAACCCAGGGCATAGTCATGTCATCCAGGAGTCACAGCAGGCCTCAAAAAACAGGATAGCAGATTCCAAACCCTTCTGTTAATTATGCTGGACTTTCAAGCATTGTTTCCAAATAGTATTGCTTCCAAATAGTACAGTATTGAGTTTTGAAGCACATGGGACTGTGAATGTTTCAGCACCTTTATTGACTCCCCCCACCCCCTTCATTTCCAGTGAATGCAACACAGTTACATGTGTATGGGAATACAGCAACAGTCACTGTATACCTTGGATTTTGCCTCTGGCCTAGGAAGTATTTTTTTTTCCTTTTCTTGCAAGTCTAGTCGTATTGTGATAGTCACAGGATAGATCTTCTTTCATTCTATTCAAGTGCATGGGACATAAAGAGGGGAATACAGTTTGAAAATACTTAAATAAGCCATAAATCCTTCATTAAAGCAAGAGAAGGGAGGGAGGGTAATATAAAATGAGTATCTACAGTAGCAAAATGACTTGTACAAACCAATACAGAGATATATCTCTTACAATCAGTGGTATCATGGGCAAAGCTCAGCTTATATTCTTTTAGCCACATTCTATACCAGTGTTTCTCAGCCTTGGGAACTTTAAGAAGTGTGGACTTCAGCTCCCAGAATTCCCTAGCCAGCATGGGTGGACTTCGACTCCCAGAAGTCCCCAACCAGTATGGCTGGCTAGGGAATTCTGGGAGTTGAAGTCCACACCTAAAGTTCCCAAGGTTAAGGTTACTGTTCTATACAGTACTCCCTATGTAGAAAGAATCCTGCATTCTAGAGAAAAACAATATACTGTGGTTTGAGTACTGGGACAATAATATCACTAAATAAAAATACTTCTTACAGAAGGATTTCCAGATTCTCCCAAACAACCAAACAATAAAGACAAGTTTCATTTTAAAAAAAATCAGGGAATCTGGGAACAGGGATAGGGATAAAGTGGAAGTTTTGCCAGTTGCTTACAAATGATAATTTGTAATTTACAAATGATAAACCTCTCCCGTCTGAATGTATGCCTTAGTGTATATGAGCCATGTTGTTTGATTATTTTATGCAGTAAATGATTATGTGGACCATGTATAAAATCACAAATGCTTCTTGGTTTATGATTTTATAGCATCTAACCAATATAGAATTTGTATCAGTATAAGACAATATTGGGCTGGAATAACAGAGGCAGATGAGACAAAGAAGTCTTAAGCTTTTGAGCCATCTTTTGCTCTGAAGGTATGTGAGCATTAGGCTGAAAAAAGGTACTTATGTGGGGAGGTTCCTAGTGATACCACCCAAAAGAAACTTTCTCTAATTTATGGATGGTTTTTGTGTGTGTGTATGTGTGTATGTGTTTGGTGGTGGTGATGGTAAGAAGCAGTGCAGAAACACAGAAGGGTTATAAAGGGAAGACATAATCATCTGGATCTCATGTACAACTTCTTGAATGATGCAAGGCAATTGTATAATAAGAGCCTTATCCGCAACTGAAATCCATTCACTGAAAACATCTCCTAACTAAACATTCACTCTTGGTCCCTCTTCAAGGTAAGGAGTGTAGTGATGACCTCTGAGTAAGCATCATGGAGTTCCACTGTGTTTTTGCCAAAATACCGTGATTGTTCTTGACTTTTATTTCCTCACTGGTCATTCATTGTGGTCAGCCATGTAACCACTTCTGTTTCCTACTACTGATTGAAAGAATTGAAATTTCCATGCTTGTTCAGCATTAGAAACAGATGAGCGGAACATGAAGAGATGAGTCAGGTCTGTTGGAACTGAAAACAAGATTAATATAGTTAAGCAGATCTATTTTGTGGCTTGCATGGTTACAGTTCATATTAGTACATCAAAAATACAAAATAAAAGTAGTAAGTAAAACTCATCAACATTTATATGGGATTACAATTTGATTCCTGGGATCTAAACTGTCATTGCAGAATGTGCTAAAATTGTTAATCCATTTGAAATCAAGTTGCATACTTTTCATACATCTTTACAGGTCTGTGTACCTGTCTCTGTGTGTGTGTGTGCATGCATGCATGCGTGAGTAAGGCAAATTGAGAGAGAAATATGTTTCTGATAATTTACCCAAACACAGAAATCTGTACTTATCTCCAAGTATTAGCTTCTGTTCAGGAAACATCAAGCAACAGTCCAAGTTTTATCAGGCAATTTATATGGCAGAAAGAATAACTGGTGAAAGCTGCAAGTTAATGAAGGAGGTTTTTATAGAATTAGAAGGGATCAAATGAAATTATGAGGATACCCATAGATATCCAGAAATGGTAAGCGGGAACACTTCTATACTCCCTACTTTCTCAAAAACAGTTGGAGCACAATCACATATCTTCAGAGTGATCAAACTCAAAAACAGAACACAGGAAGTAAAATTCACTGGCCTCAATTAAAAAACAGAAACAAAAAACACCTCTTTTTCTACCCCATATCAAAGATATTGCTGGTACTCCTGTATTCACATCATTACTTCTCTTCTATACATTTGCTTGCCTTTGTACAAAATATCCCAGTGGTTCTTATAGGGGAGAGCTCTAAAACGGTGTCAAGCCAACTTTCCCTCTGAAGCACCTGTCAGAATCCTTGCAAGATTTCATAATAGATTATTATATGGCTAGTTTAAAAAAATGGCTTTTTACATGCTGCGGTTCTGCCATTGTAAAAGGAGGGGGGAGGAGTAGGAATGAGAAACCGTTTAAAGCAGATGGCTCCTTATCACAGGCTCTGGCATGCTCAAGGACATACCAGCAAGGGAATCAGAAGACCAAGAACTAAGGGCGATGAAGGGGCGGAGAAACTAAGGGTGATGTAGGGGGGGGAGAAAGTAAGAAAACAGCTTTGGCGTGCTTTTGCTCAGTCTTAGCAATGCTTTGGATCTGTACACTTATTCTCAATAAATGAACTTTCTTTTGAATCAATATTGGTTGCAAGGAAAATTACTGGATTTGGGATCAACAGGTGGCAGCTCGTTACATTTTGCTAAGACTCCCAGTGCAGACTTCCACCAGGGAGATTGCCGTGTGGGGAGTCCAAAGCCTCACGTTGACCGGGACCAACCAAGCAGCGGGATGGCTGACGATGTAATTGAGGAAGAAGAAAAGATACCAGTCCCTCCTCTGTTGGAAGTGAAGGTGATAACCTAGGAGGAGCCGGTGCAATCATTGTGCCAAGCCCGAGCGGGCCCAAGGCAGTGGCGACGAAGGGACGGGGCCCTTCGATGAAAGATCGCATGGGGAAATTGGAAGGGCAGATGGGGTCCCTATCCGATGATATGCGAGCATTAAGGGCAGCGGTGGATCAACTGCTTGGAGGGGGATTTACGCCTCCCACGCGAGAGTCAGCGGCCACACTGGGAGGTACGGAGGCGGCAGAGCAGTCAGCCAAAGGTGAGACCTCCAGCGAGGAGGAGGAGGATCTCACACCTAGCAGAGCCAAGAAGAGCCCGATGCAGCAGTGGGGCATCTCCATGAAATTCGGGGGAGATGCTGAGCAGCTGGCTTGCTTTATCACCCAGGTTCGGATCTACATGGAGGGCTATGGGGGTCTGTTTCGCAGCAAGGAGGAGGAGGAGGTCTCCTATGTGTCCAGTTTTTTTGAAGGTATGGCTGCAGAATGGGTGGTTGGCCTGCATAGGGCGAAGGACCGGACTTTAAGGAGATTAGAGGATTTCATGGCGGCTCTCTGCACGTGCTTTGAAGACCCGTGCGTGGCGCTTAAAGCACCATGCGACCTGGAAAGGCTGAAGCAGGGGTCCAAGTCGGTATCAGAGTACGCCTACAAATTTCGGGGGTTGGCTCAAAGGCTGCCTCACGTGCCTGAAGAGCTCCTGATCAAGTTCTTCCAGAGAGGCTTGCAACCCGAATTGTTGCAGCGCGTGGTGTGCCAGGGTTTCCCCAAAACCTTTAATGGATGGGTCGCTATGGCCGGCGAAGTGGAGGAGCAATGGCACACCATAGAAGCAAGAACCTGACTTCCACCCTTACCCGGCACAAAGAAGGCGGCGCCCAAGGCGAAGACCAGCGCGCCGGAAAGTAGCCGGAGCCGGTGTGTCTGTTTCAACTGCGGGGAGCCGGAGCACTTTGCTCCTGCGTGCCCTAAAGCGAAGATGGAGCAAGGAGGCAAGAAGGTGGAGCGGAAGGGGCCAAAGTCTTCGAAGCCCGGCAAGAAGGAGTCAGCGGCAGTAGGCAGCGAGACGGGGGCTAAAGTGGCAACACGCGGCGGCGGCAAAACCCGGAAGTTGTTAGCTCCGCTCTCTCTCCGACAGGTGGCTGCTCTTCCAGAGAAAGAAAGCAGCTCACTGGAGAACTCAGAAAGCGAAGAGATTGGGGTGAGTCCCATTAAAATTTGGGTGGAACTAAGGGTGGTAAGGATGAATTGGAGGGCAGAGATACGGGTGCTGATAGACTCTGGCTGCTCCTGAAATCTGATTAACCCCGCCCTTGCCCGGGGTTTGGGACTGTGCTTAAAGAGACTCAAAACCCCTGTGATTTTTACCCAGCTGGATGGATCCCCAGCGGGGGGAGGGCCGGTGGAATATCGTACTGAGGAGCTTGAGCTAACTATGGGGGACCATAGAGAGACTATTAAATTCCTAGTGACTCCCATGGCATGCAACCCAGTGCTTCTGGGCATGAACTGGTTAAAAAGGAAGAACCCAGAAGTGACCTGGGAGGAAAAGATCTTGCATTTCCCAAAGGAGGGGGGAGTGGAAGTTGAAGGAATTACTGAAATGTTGTCAGATGGAGAGATGGGCGCTGTGAGTGGGGAAAAGGCAGTGGAGGCTGCAACTCAGATTCCCAAGCAATACCACGACCTGCAGGAGGTGTTTAGCGAAAGGGAGTCAGATCAGCTACCCCCCCATCGCGCCAGTGACTGTGCCATAGAGATTGAGCCGGGGGCTAAATTTCCAAGGAAGAAAATGTATCCAATGACACCCAAAGAGTTGGAAGCATTGCGGGAGTTCATTGATAAGAATCTAAAGAGGGGCTTTGTTGTACCTATGCATTCTCAAATTGCTGCACCGGTGGTTTTCAGGGAAAAGAAGGATGGCTCCCTACATTTGTGCACAGATTATAGAGGGCTAAATGCCATTTCTGCTGACAATCGGTACCCACTCCCCTTGATGAAAGACCTGTTGGCCCATTTATCCAAAGGGAAAATTTTCATGAAGCTGGATTTAAGGGAGGCGTACTTCAGGGTGCAAATCTGGGAAGGAGATCAATGGAAATCCGCCTTTAACACACCCCTGGGGTGCTTCCGTTATGAAATAATGCTGTTTGGATTAAAAGGAGTGGCGGGGGTGTTTATGCAACTTATAAATGAGGTGTTACAAGAACATTTATACCAGGGGGTGTTAGTTTATCTGGACGATATCCTGATTTACACTGAGACCATGGAGCAACATGTACAATTGGTCAGGAAGGTACTAAAAAAGCTACTGGAGGCTCAATTGTATGCCAAGCTCTCCAAATGTGAATTTCATAAACAGCAAATTGACTATTTGGGGTATAGAATTTCGCATCAGGGAATTGAAATGGACCCGGTCAAGGTGAGGGACGTCCTGGGTTGGGAGGCTCCCAAAACCAGGCGTCAGCTTCAAAGTTTCCTGGGCTTTGCTAACTTCTATCGGCAATTCATACCTAAGTTTGCCCAAGTAGCACTCCCACTCACCGATTTGTTGAAAACCAAGGGCAAGGACAAAGCGAAGGCATCAAAACCTGGAGCCCCCTTGGCCTGGACTAAGGAGTGCCAGGAAGCTTTTCTAAGTTTAAAGCGTCTGTTTATGGCTGAACTGATCTTAAAGCACCCTGATCCAGAACAGCCATTTGTTATACAGGCAGACACTTCAGATGTGGCAGTGGGAGCTGTGTTATTACAGAAGGGGGCAGGGGGGAGCTATTTCCATGTGCGTACATATCCCGGAAATTTTCAGAAACTGAGAGACGCTGGTTGGTGTGGGAAAAGGAAGCGTTCGCAGTGCGCTGGGCGTTAGTTTGCTGGAGACACTTATTAGAGGGATCACCCCATCCCTTTGAAATTTGGACTGATCACAAAAATCTAGAAGCTTTGACTGCACCAAGGAAGCTGTCACCCAAGCAAATGAGATGGGCACAATATTTTCATCGTTTTAACTTCTCCCTGAAGTACATTCCTGGGGGAAATTTTTTTTTGGCAGATGCCCTGTCTCGATTGCCTCAACACAACAGCAAGCGGGAGGAAGTAGTCGCTCCTGTAATTCCATGTACCCAAGCAGCCCCAAGAGTGGTCACTAGAGCTCAGAAAAAAAGGGGTGAAGAACAACCAGAAGGAGAGTTGTTGAAAAAATTAAATGCCCAGATTGCTCAGGATGATTGGTTTAAAAGCAACAGCCAATTGCTAGTGAACAAACAAGGGGCATGGTGGTGGCAAGATAAGCTGTATGTCCCTGCAGATGCTAGAAAGTGGGTCTTGCAAAGAAGTCACGACAGCAGAACAGCTGGGCACTTTGGTTTTGTGAAAACATTACATCTACTCAGGTGTCAATTTTGGTGGCCAACAATGAGAAAAGATGTAGGGGAATATGTAGCTACATGCCCCACATGTGCAATGGCCAAAAGGAGAGGGGCAAACCAATGGGGCTTCTACAGACAGTAGCAAACCCTGGGGCTCCTTGGAAGCAAATTTCCATGGACTTTATTGTAGACCTGCCTGAAAGCAACAAAAAGACAGTTATTTGGGTAGTTACAGACCTTTTTTCCAAACAAGCACATTTTGTGGCATGCCAATCCCTTCCATCAGCCCTCAAACTGGCTAAGTTATTTATACAACACGTCTACCGAGCTCATGGTGTCCCAGAATGAATAATTTCGTATCGCGGGGTCCAGTTTACTGCCAAGTTCTGGAGGGCGTTCCTAAAACTACTGGGAGCATTGCAAGGCTTGAGTTCGGGTACCACCCCCAGACGGCGGGATCATGTGAACGTCTGAACTCAGTGTTAGAACAATATTTGAGATGCTTCATTAACTACCAACAAGACAATTGGGATGAACTGTTACCATTTGCTGAAGTAGCTTATAATAATGCAGTGCACCAAAGCACTGGCCTCACCCCTTTTAAAATAGCTACAGGACAGGACTTTGTACCCATGCCAGAACTACCTAAACAATCCACTCAAGTCACTTCAGTTGATGAATGGGTCCAACAAATGACACAAGTGTGGCCTCAGATTGCTGCGTCGTTGAAGGAGGCCAGAGCAACGTACAAGAAATTTGCAGATGCTAAGAGAACCCCAGAAAAAGCCTGGAAAGTAGGAGATAAGGTTCTTTTATCTACCAAGCATCTTAAATCATTACAACCTTCCAGAAAGCTCGCTGCAAGATTCATAGGGCCTTTTGTTATAGATAAAGTAATTAATCCAGTTTCACTACGATTACAGATGCCTGCTACCTTTTAAAGAATCCATCCAGTGTTCCACTGTGACCTGCTTAAACCCTATAAAGAGTCATCTCAATGGCATCCCTCCCCAGTACCTCCTAAACCAATGATGGTTGAAGGAGAACAACATTTTGAAGTTAAAGAGATACTGGACAGTAGAAAGCATTGGAGGGGGGGGGTGTGTTCAATTTTTAATTCAGTGGAAACATTTTCCCAAATCAATGGCTGAATGGGTTGACAAGAAACATGTAAAGGCTCCACATTTAGTTAAAAATTTTTATAATGTTTATCCTACAAAGCCTTAACAATTAGAATGGTTATTGTATTATGTTTTTCTTTGCTTTTTCTTTTTTAGAGTGAAGAAGAGGAATCATCTGACTGACATCCTCTTTTGTGGAGGGGCAGCATGTCAGAATCCTCGCAAGATTTCATAATAGATTATTATATGGCTAGTTTAAAAAAATGGCTTTTTACATGCTGCGGTTCTGCCATTGTAAAAGGAGGGGGGAGGAGTAGGAATGAGAAACCGTTTAAAGCAGATGGCTCCTTATCACAGGCTCTGGCATGCTCAAGGACATACCAGCAAGGGAATCAGAAGACCAAGAACTAAGGGCGATGAAGGGGCGGAGAAACTAAGGGTGATGTAGGGGGGGAGAAAGTAAGAAAACAGCTTTTGGCGTGCTTTTGCTCAGTCTTAGCAATGCTTTGGATCTGTACACTTATTCTCAATAAATGAACTTTCTTTTGAATCAATATTGGTTGCAAGGAAAGTTACTGGATTTGGGATCAACAGGTGGCAGCTCATTACAGCACCTAAGGGTCAGGAGGCATGGTCAGGAAGGGTGTTCCTGAAAATGGGAAAACAGGTTGCCCTCAAGCTCTACAGAACCATAGTTTTTTATTTATTTGCTTCAACTCTCAAACACAGTGTCATGGGATTACTGAGGTCCAGACCAGCTTTAACTAGCATAAAATTCTTGTTTTTGAAGAGCCCTTAGGCTTCAGCCCTTTGTGTTCTGCCATAAACAGAATGACTGCTCTTTCATTTCTTCAATCCTAGTCATATGTACCTCTTGCTTTCCCAAAATAATGGCTTTAAGAATAGTTAACTCCAGATCTTGTCTTGATAAGTCTGTTAAAAATCCATAGGCTTTGATAGAGATCAGTTTTGTGAGTGCTAACCGCCTGTGCTTTCGTAGATAGTGCTAAGTCTATGACCATCCCCAAATTTCATCTTTGGCATTGCAAGCCATTTGCCTGTGGTTTATTGTTAAGTTGTGCACATCCAGTATGGTTTTATGTGCTGATTTCTTCTGTGGCTTCTTCTGGCTGAAAAAGCTATTGGAGATTTGAACAATGCAACGACTTTCAAACAAGACATGGACATAATATTTACAGTCATCTACTCAAGGGAACAAGCCAGTGGGCACACTTGCACATAAAACAGATTTTGTTTCAGTTGTGTTGTTCAAACATATCACTGTCTTAACAGTGACACAGACAGAACGTACGTGGCTGCCACTTTGACTGAAATCATTATAACTGATCTTTAAATACAAACACTTACTGATGTATATTAGAGGTAAAATTTAAAGAAATGAGTACTATTTAAATTAATGCTAATGAAAAATCTATGATTCGTGCTTCAGTGTACTTGTTAATAATGTTCTTTTCATAACCACTGAGAATTTTTCAAAACTAAGACTCCTAAATTGGGGGGGGGGGGGGGGGAGATATAATTTTTTTTACCACTTGGCAGATGGTATTAGTAATTGTGCTGAAATTTGTAATTGGTAAGATAAAATCTCCTTCATGTCAATTTTGTCTCCTGGTGACTTCATGAATATGTCCCTGCTGTTTTTTTGGCAACAATATGGAAGTGGTTTGCCACTCCCTTCTTCCAGGATGGCTTTTTAAATTTCTGTATCTAGATCAGTGTTTCTCAATCTTGACAACTTTTTAAATATAATTTTTATTAAGGCTTTTAAACAAGAATATAAAAATTAACACAAACTGATATAAAGTAAGGAAGAAAAAGGAAAAAGAAAGGAATCAAAGAAAAAGCAAAAAGTGCAAGAAAAGGAAAAAAGTTGAGGAAAAATAGAAAAGAAAGAAAAAAAGATATAAAGAAGTGGCTTCTGGTATTTTTCACAGCAGTTATAAGTACAAATGTATTTTAACCTCTATCGCTAATGTTATATCATATTACTCTTCTTTCTATAACCTATCCTGTCTAATCACCAGAACCATAAATCACAAGTTCATTTTTTCACTTTTATGCAAAAAGTCTGTAACAGACTTCCAGTCACCAGTAAATGTAGATAGTGTCTTTTCTCTAATCAAAGAAGTCAATTTATACATTTCAGCAAAATCTGTCGACTTCACCAACCATTCCTCCATAGTGGGTAGTGTCAAATCTTTCCATCTCTGTGCATATAGTAATCTCACCACAGTAATCATATATTGAAATAATTTTCCATAGCTTTTTTTTTTTTAACTGTTTGTCCATTAATCCTAAAAGGAAAAGTTCTGACTTCTATTGAATATTGATCTTTAAAATCCTCTGTATCAAAGGATGTATCCAAATTTTTTAAGCTTTTTTTACATGTCCACCAAGCATGATAAAATGTCCCCTCATAAAATTCCCTTTGAGATTATAATACAATGTAAACTTCAACCTTTTTAACTGAATATTTTCCCATTGATCCATCTGTATATTATAAGCAGAATTCTTAGCCCACTTTGTCATACATTCTTTAATCTGTTCTTCCTCTGTTTCAAATTTCAACAAAAGTTTGTACATTTTTAGCAATTACATGTTCATCATTAGTACACAATTGTATTTCAAATTCTTATTTTGCTCCATAAGTCTTTTTATACGTTTTAAATTTTTAAAATCACTGTAAATGGGAAAAACAATAACATCTATATTCTTCTGCTATTAACTATCCTCTTGATTTGATTTTAAATTCCCTCTGATAGTTTTCCAATAAGTCCCGGTACATCAACCATTTATCTTTATCTGCCATTTCTCTTCTATAATATGCTTCTTGAACTGAGATCCATAAAGGTGTTTTTGGGCACAACCAAAGTTTATATCTATTCCATATTCTCAATAGGGCACATCTAATAAAACAATTTTTAAATTCCACATTAATTTTAACTTTATTGTACCATAAATATCCATGCCATCCAAACCTGTGGTTGTGATCTTCTAATTGTAAGTCTTTTGTTTCTCAGCAACATACATTCTTTTATCCAGACCAAATGACAAGCAATGAAATACAATTTCAAAACAGGTAGACCCAATCCTCTTTCCTTTGCATCTTGTAATACTTTGTAGTTTTTTCCCTTGCCATATAAATTTAGGAGTCCTTGGGTTTTTCTAAGCTTGGTTATAGCATTGAAGATGTTACCTAGCTGGGTAACAAAATGTCTACAAGAAAACAATCAAGCTCAGAGAACCCCAAGGATTCCACAATTCAACCCTGAGCAACATATATTCTCTTCTATTGATATACATTTAGATACGTCTTTTTTCCATTGTTTAAATGGTATATCCATTGTTAAATATTGTCTGAAACAAAAACATCATTCTTGGCAAAACATTCATTTTTATCACAGAAATTCTCCCCAACAGTGACAATTTTAATTTCTTAACATGTTTCAGTCCATGTCTTAAGATAGTTATTTTGAAATAACATACAATTCATATTTGTCACAGTAACACCCAAGTATTTTACTTTTTTTTTCTCAATCTTAAAGCCATTTTTCCCCATTAGTTCTATTTGATCTTCTAATTTCATATTTTTTGTTAACATCTTTGTCATCTGATTATTACTCTTGAAACCTGCTAATACTGTATATCAAAGTCCTTTAATTTTCCCATTAATGCTTCTACTCCTTCTAGAGGATCTTCTAAAATTAATGCCAAATCATCCGCGAATGCCCTTAACTTACGTTTCTTTTTTAATCTTAACTCCCCAAATTCTCTCATCTTGTCTTATGTCTGTATTTAATACCTCAAGAACCAAAATGAACAGAAGTGGAGACAGTGGATATCCTTGTCTTGTCCCTTTTTGAGTCTCAGAAGTTATCTCCAAGGTTCATATGTTCCAGAACTCTAAATAAAAAAATTAGTAAACAGTAAAAAAGCAATAAAAAAAGGAGTGAAAAAGCAGTAAACAATACCCTAATCAAGGAACTACCAGAGGAAGAAAACAAAACCCCCACCCCCACCAACACTGACAGGGCAAGCCACTGTATTTAAACAGAGAGCAAACCCCACTCCATTCTAGCACTGAAGATGTTGCCTAGCCAGGTAATAAACCATTTGCAAGAAAACAACCAAGCTCAGAGAACCCCGAGGACTCCACAAAAAATTCAATTCAAATTGTCAAAAGCCTTCTCTGCATCTAAGAATATCAATGCAGCTTATTTTTCATTATGTTGCTCCAAGTATTCCAGAATATTCAAAACATTTGTAATATTATCTCATAGTTGTCTTTTATGAAAAACCCACATTGATCTTCATGAACAAAATCCTGTAAAATTATGTTCAAACTTTCAGCCAAAATTGTGGTAAACAGTTTGTAGTCATTATTTAATAAAGATATTGGTCGATAGTTTCTTGTTAAAGTCAAATCTTATCTCTTTTTAGGTATTAATGCTATATTAGCCTCTTTCCAACTATCAGGAATCTTTTCATTCTGCAAAATAACATTAATTGTTTGTTGTAAAGGTTGTAAAAGCTCATCTTCAGAACATTTATAGTAAGAGGTCAGCAACCCATCTGGACCAGGTAGGTTTCCTATTTTAGTCTTTTTGATAGCTTCACACAGCTCTCTTATTGTTATAGGTCCATTCAAAATTTGTCTTTGACTGAAATCTTTGGTAAATTCTGTTTGCACAAGTATTCATCCACTTTTTCTGAGGAAATTTCTTGACCTTTGTATAAAGTAGTATAATACTGATGAAACACTTTCACATATTCACATTATCTGTTATTACAGTATTCCCTTCTTGTAACTTTAATATCACTTTTTTTTCTTTTTCTTTTCACAATTTATATGCCAACCATCTCCCTGGTTTATTTTCAAATTCAAAATTTATTTGTTTTGCATGATTCATCTTTATTTCCATCTCTATCACTGTTAACATAGATAATTGCATCTGTAAAAGCTTAATTTGGTGAGTTATAGTTATCATCCCTGGAGATTTTAAAAAATTATTCTTCCTTTTTTAAATTCTTCCTTTTTTAAATCTCATCTAAAGTCATTTGCATAAAATATCCTTCTACAAATTTTTACTTGCATCCCAAGCCATCCTTATTTCTGTATCTTTATTAAGATTAATCTCAAAACGTTCCTTTAATTTCTTTTTACAATCCTCCACCACCATTTCTTTTTGTAATAACATCTAATTCAATATCCACCTAAAAGATCATTTTTTCCTTTTAAAAGTTAAAGTCACTGGGTTATGATTTGAAAATGTTGTTGGTAACATCTCCACTTTATAGACATTATTAGCCAAGCCTTAGAAATTCAAATCATATGTATTCTTGGAAAAGATCTATGTCTTTCAGAAAAATAAATATATTCTTTTGAATCTCCATTTTTATGTCTCCATGCATCAACAAGCTTCAAATTATTCATTAAATAAATATAAAAGATTTGGTAATTTACCCTGTGTTATTTTAATATTAATTAAAATATTAATATTTTTTGTGGGGAAACCACTCCATTCCAATCCCCCAGGAGATACCAATTTTCATATGTAAAATCCAAAAGTTTATCCATAAGTCCTTTGTAAAATGCTGTTTTATCTTCATTTGGGTCATAAATTCCCAATATCAAACCCTTAGCCCCCTGTGGAGTGACTTCCACCCCAACGTATCTGCCATAATCATCAGTCAGTATAGGTTTTGGATATAGCTGGGGGTTTATATACAAAACAACTCCATTTTTTCCCAATTCTACTGAAATAAATTCCTTTCTCAGATTTTTGTGACTTAAATATTTTACATATTTTTTTCCTAATATGTGTTTCTTGTAGACAACCACATTTTCTTTCAACTTTTTCAAATAATGATTTTTTTTTTCTCTTTTGAGGGGCATTTGCCCCATTTATATTCCACATTAAGCATTTATAATTCATAATTAGTCCAAGATTTTGGAAAAGACAATACCTGTAGAATTGACTTTTGGAATCTTCTTCAGTGTCTTTAATCTGTTGTGGCATTTGTTTATTCTCATCTGTCATAATCACTTCCCTTTGTGTCTCCTCCAGTTCTTTAAATCTTAAAAAAAACCTCTTGCTTTGTGCACAGAATTCAATCTAAATCTCTGTTATTTAAAACTTGTCCCACCTAAATGGAATTTTCTTCTTGTAACTTCTGTCATTTATTTCATCATTGCTTCAGTTTCCACTTACATTCCAAGTCAGTCAACAGTTTGTAAAAAACAGCATTCACAATAGCAACCATGCTTATATGTGATCTATTAATTCACCATTTAGTAACCAGTTACCAGGATTCATAATTTTAAGTTAATTATCACTGCAACAGAATACTTGCAACAATTTAAAGAAATCTAATATTTACCTCAAAATGTTGCCCTTGATTTGTGCCACTCAATATAATTACTAACAGTTAAGGAAGAAATGGATTCTCAGGGCTCAACCCATTGAAAAGCAATCCCAGGAAGTTTTGCAAGCACAAGGAAGACTGGAAAGCCAGTTGGGGTTTTGACAGGGTCAGAAACATCGGAGGATCAACAGATATGGGAAAGGTGAAAAGTTTAGTTTGCATGTGTAAAGTTAAATACAATGTAAGAGTTAATTTTTAGAGCCCAGTGATTGCTCACCACCAAAAGCAAGCTGCCAGTACAATGAACAACAAGGGAGGAAGAAAGGGGGAAAGGGGAAAAGGGGAAAAGGATGAGAAGAGAGAAAGATGTGCAAAATAACCATTCTTATTTAACCCTAGTAAGAAATTAATGAGGATTTGAAGATCTGAGAACAAATCACATTCAATGGTTAACTAAGTAACATTTTTGGCCTGTTTCAATTTATTTTGTACTCTGCACACACTTTAGTCTCAGTACTGAAATTTGCCACAGCTGATAAAGAGTTTAGATGAGAATATGCACAAAGCAATTAGCTGAGTCAGACCCTGCCCTTGCAAGTCATTTGTGTACAACATATAGTAGATTTATTATTTGTATAAGATTATCTATTTGGAGAGGAAAAGCTGTGACTGATCAAGACAACATTTAGTAATCCTCTTTTTCTCCCCCCTCTGGAGTAGATCCACTTAATCAGTCCCTCCCCTTGTGGGGGTTGATAGTACCAACTAGCCTCATGATGACTAGAAAATGATCTGTCCATGAGAAAAGACTGATGGAAAGGACCTCCATTGTCAGATTGTGTGCACGCTGCTCCATGGTAATTGCTAGATATAAAGTGTGGCCTCCTGCAGTATGTGAATCAGACTCATGATGACTTTGTGATAAACATATGGTTGTCATGAAAGCTATGAAATTCTGAACTGATTATCCCCACCAATTGAGGCTGAAATCCCACAGCACTGATAAATATTGCACTGCAAGGTCTACCCCTTTTGCATGTGCATGCAACATTACAGTACACAAACTGGGATTTGTGTTGTGATGCCACAATTCTATTTTCATCATTCTCCCCTTCTGTATATACCCCTGGTCCTGCTCAGGACTTTATCTCATTCTGACCTTGCAGGAGAAAATCTGATATTGATACCTGCTTCTGGCTCTCCACCAAATTCTGAAGGTGGCTCTTTCTGGGGTAGAAAAAAACTTCAACTTTAGGAAGACCAAAACAAGAGCCATAGTGCAAAGCTAAAAAGGGACTATACCTCATCTAGCAGTGATGTGGGGGGTTGATACTGCACCATCATTTGTACAGTTGGAGAGAAACCCTCTGGAAATGTTGACAAAATGATAGTTGGTTGGAGGAAAAAGAAGGGTGTAGTTGTTACTAAAACATGTTCTGTAGTTTTGCTGAAGAACTCTAATTAATTCCATGGTCTCAGGATATACTTTATGGACTATTACTTGAATAAGCATTGGATAGGATACCAATAAGTAGTTTTACTGCCCTGTTCAGTCCCAGATATCTCTGAAGCAGTTGCTTTGAAATCACACCCACAGTCTAGGAATAGCAGAGGCAGAGCTATAAAACCTACCTGCTACTGTTTGCTGAGACCTTATTGCAACACAGCCCAAGTTTTTGCAGCTGGAAATTGCTCTGCGCTCCATTGTTGGTTACTGATTTCAATGGGTCCCAAAAAGTGTGAGGATACAATCTTCACATTAACAGGCAAGTCCAAAGAGTGGGGAGTGTTGGTTATCAGAAAATACTTGAAATCTTGAATACATTTGTACTTGTTAATTTATTTGCTATTTGACAGTGTGAAACATCAATGTTAAATAATGTTAATAATCATTATTTCCTAGATATTGGAGTTGTGCTAATTGCTACGCAGATAGATAAATTGCAGACCACAGACTCAAGGGTTACTGAGCAATGGCTAGGAAGGGAGTGGAAGAGAAGAACCTTTTGATTTGGATCAATGGGCTGATCTGAATTCATTCTTTTGCATTGCTCAGAATGGAAGGGTTTATTTGAAATGTAAATAAAGAAATGGAAAGGCTGCAAAAATTACTTGCTCTTCACTTCTGCTTTTCTCCATAGTGCTGGCAAGATGCTGAAAACAGTAGAATGCTCCATGGTTGGAGCCCTTTGATGCGAGTTTGAATTACTCTGTATATTTCCATTTTATTTATTTATTTATTTATTTATTTATTTATTTATTTATTTATTTATTTATACCTCACATTTATATATGTTCTCCTTTCCACTCAAAGTTGCTGATTCCATAGCAGATAGCCCTGGAATCTCCTATTGTTCAGGAAGTTTGGGTACATAAAACAGCAATAATTCAGAACCTATGAAGAAAACCTCAGGCATTAAAATTCATGGCTTCAGTGTATGCATAGAATGGAGACATCATGCGTATTTCTCCCCTCCTCTTCTTCCATTTCAAATCCTTAAACGATATTTACAAGCTACTTGAGCTTACAGTATTCCGACTTTTGGTTGTGTTGAAAGCAGCCTTGCAAAGCTGTAAAGACAATTTATGACTCCGGTGACAAAATGCATGTACTCATCCCTCTGGCTTACAGTACTATAAAACACATGACTGTTTAAAAGATAGTAATATTAACCCAATGACAAAGGATGCATGAAATTCTATACCAGACTAAGGAAGAACAGCGGGAGGTATTGCTTTGCCTGACTTGTCTTATAAATAGCTCTCATTAGCTTTGGTGAGAGAACAGTGGCTCCTGACTGAAGTACTTGAGCTAGACATATGGGCCAACTGAATGATTCAGCTAATCTGTTTACAGGAGAGGTTGCTTAGTCCAATTTTTACACCATAAGCATACCTTCTAAAATCTGATTAGGAGTAACTATATCAGAAAAATTGTGGTTTCTCCAAATAAATATCTGACGTGCATTCTTCCATGATTCTATTCAGCTATAAGCAACCCCCCCGCAACTGTAATGGCATAATTTAATATCCTATACTAATGGTCAGAATTTATGCACTCTTGATGGAAGGAACAGAAAGAGTATTTTGCCAGGAATATGTTTGTTTGATAAGAAGAGATAATAATATTTGGGCACGATATTGATAATGCAATTGATAATGCAATCATGAAATTAGAGGGAGAGAGAATTGTATATGAGGCTGGATTTGAGATTGTGCTTCCAGAGCTGAGCACTGGATTCTGTTTGGTACATTGTGTATCATTTTGGAAGATAATGTAAAATAGCAATGAAGAGGATAATGCCTCTGAATGTACACAGAGTATCATTCTCTTATCACTGAGTAGGCACAGTCTGGTCCACCCACTATTTATTTATTTATCTATCAAATTTGTATAGCTGCCCATCACAAGAAGTGACTCTGGGCAGCATAAAACAATCAAATAAAAACAACAATTATATAAATACAATTAGTATAAAAATATAAAATAAGCACATAAACAATTTAAAATATATTAAAAAGTAAAGTATACAAACCACAGGCATGGAGAGAGGGAATATACAGTATCAGTAGTGGAGCCATCTTAAGATGTTATTAGTTCCCTGGGACCTCAAGCCTGATGACATAACCAGGTCTTGAGGGACTTCCGGAACATTAACAGGGATGGAGCTAACCTGATTTAGTGGGGAAGAACGTTCCATAAGGCGGGGGCCATGGCAGAGAAGGCTTGCCTCCTGAGACCTACCAAATGTAAGTCCCTGGCAGATGGTACTTGCAGCAAGCCTTTTTTGCCAGATCTAATGGGACGGGCTGATGTAACTGGGGAGAGGCCGTCCCTCAGATAACCCAATCCCATGCCATGAAGGGCTTTAAAGGTGAGATCATCCGGCACCATGGGGTGAGGTATCATCAGTATGCTGATGATACCCAACTATACATCTCCATCCCAGGTGCCCTAAGTGATGCTGTGACTGCCCTCTCGCAGTGCCTGGAGGCTGTGGGGGCCTGGATGGGGGACAACAGGCTTCAGCTGAACCCTGGTAAGACGGAGTGGCTGTGGATACGGGGAGCCTCAAGATCTAGGACCTTGTCATCGTTGGTTCTTGACGGGGTTGCACTACCCCAGACAGACCCGGTGCGTAATCTGGGGGTTCTCTTGGACTCACGACTCCTGCTCAAAGAGCAGGTGGCAGTCGTGGCTAGGAGGGCCTTTGCACGACTCCGTGTGGTGCGCCAGTTACACCCCTTCCTGGATCAGGGGGACCTCCGCACAGTCACTCATGCCCTGGTCACCTCTGGGTTGGACTACTGTAATGCGCTCTACATGGGGCTACCCTTGAAGAGTATCCGGAAGCTACAGCTGGTGCAGAATGCGGCGGCGCGGACAGTTCTTAATGCCCCTAGGAGGGCACATATAACACCGCTGTTGCGCGAGCTGCATTGGTTACCGGTTTGTTTCCGGGTCCAATTCAAGGTGTTGGTTATTACCTTTAAAGCCCTTTATGGCACAGGACCAGGTTATCTGAGGAACCGCCTCGCCCTGGTCACTTCAGCCCGTCCCACTCGGTCCAGCAGAAGGGGCAGGTTGCACACCCCACCGGTCAGGGAATTTCGATTGGTGGGGTCGAGGCAGAGAGCCTTTTCTGCTGTAGCGCCCGCCCTATGGAACATCCTGCCTCCTGAGGTCTGGTGTGCCCCCTCCCTCATGGCCTTCAGGAAAGGTATTAAATCCTGGCTCTGCCAGAAGGCCTGGGGGCCAGAGGGGGGCCTGCACCTGTGGAGATGGCTGGTGGGATGATGGGTTGTCTCCCCCCCCAGCATCTTACAGGTTTTTTAAGGCCATAAACCAGAGGAGGTTTTTTAGGGTTTTTTTAAATATGTTTTTAATTATTTATAGTTTTTAGCCATCTCGGTGAGAGCTGTGTTTTTATTGTGAGCCGCCCAGAGTCACCCGTTGGGGGAGATGGGCAGCATACAAGTTGAATAAATAAATAAATAAATAAATAAATAAATAAATAAATCAGCACCTTGAACTGGACCGGGAAGCAAACTGGCAGCCAATGCAGCTCTCAGAGCAGAGGTGTGACATGTGCTGTTCTGGGAGCACATGTAACTGCCCACATCACTGCATTCTGTATCAGTTGAAGCTTCCAGATACTCTTCAAGGGCAGCCCCATTGTACAGCACATTACAGTAATCCAATCTGGAGGTGACTAGGGCATGAGTGACTGTGAGCAGGGCCTCTCAATCCAGGAACGGGCGTAACTGGTGCACAACATGGAGCTGTGCAAGGGCCCTCCTAGCCACAACTGCCACCTGCTCCTTGAGCAGGAGTCATGAGTCTAGGAGGACCCCCAGATTGTGTACCCCCATATTGTGCAGTGCAACCCCATCCAGCACCAAAGATGGCATATGCCTAGAACCAATAGGCTCCAAAACCCAAAGCCACTCAGTCCTGCCAGGGTTCAGCTGAAGCCTGTTGTTCCCCATCCAGACCCTCACAGTGTCCAGGCATTGGGATAAGACGATCACAGTATCGTTTAATTTGTCAGGGACAGAGATGCATAACTGGGTATCATCAGTGTACTGATGATACCTCACCCCATAGCAGTGGATGAGCTCACCCAGCAGCCTCATGTAGGACAGGAGAGGGCACTGAATAGGACAGGAGAGAGCACTGAACTCTGCAGCATCCCACATCGTAGGGGCTGAGGGTGGGACCTCTCCTCCCCAATTACCACCAACTGGAATTGACTCTGGAGAAAAGAGGTGAACCAACACAACACTGTGCCGCCAATCCTCAATCCTCAATCCTCTGAGCCAAACCAGAAGGATACCATGGTTAATAGTATTGAAAGCCACCAAGAGATCAAGTAGGGCAAGGATGGATGCACAACCCCCATCCTGCCCACACCAGAGATTATCCAAAAGCATGACTGATGCCCTTTCCATCCCACACCCAGGTTTGAATCCTGAGTGAAAAGGATCCAGATAATCTGCTTCATCAAGGTCCTCTGAAACTGTTGCACAACCACTTTCTCAACCACCTTCCCCCAAAAGGAGAGGTTAGATACTGCACAAAAATTGTCCAGTATGATGGGGTCTAGCAAAGGCTTCTGGACCAAGGCCTCTTTAAAGGTAAAGAAACAACCCCTCACTCACAGAATTAACGACCGCTAGAAGCCACTCACATGACACCCCCAGCCGCTTTAACCAGCCAGGAGAGACATGGATCTAAAGAGCAGGTGGCTGAGCCCACAGTCCTAAGGAACTTGTCCACTTCCTCAGATCCAAAGGTTCAAACCATTCCCAGATAACTAGGCAAGACTCCTCCCAGGCAACTCCTCTGGACCTGCAACAAGGCCAGCGTCCAACTGTGAGTGAATCTAAGTGACTCTGACAGACGCTGAGCAAATTGCTCCGCATGCCCTGCAAGAGGTCCCCTGAGTCCCCTTTTCCCAAGAGGGCTCATGTCACTTGAAACAGGGCAGCAGGGTGGCTCTCTGTGGATGCAATAAGGGCAGAGAAGTATTGACATTTTGCCACCCTTACCCCCACAAAGTAGGCCTTAATAGTAGCTTTAACCCATGTTCAGTTGAGTTCATCCTTTGTTGAATGCCAGTGGCGCTCTAGATGCCTCTTCTCTCATTTCATCTCCCTGAGTTCCTCGGTGAACCATGGGGAGTGACAGGATCCCCAAGAGATGGGCGTGATTCCAAGCTAATGCCTCAGCTGCTCCCCTGTTCCAAGCGGTGACTACAGCTTCGGGTGGACCATGCAGCAGACCAACAGGAAGAACCCCCAGCTCCCTCTGAAACCCATCCAGGTCCATCAGTCACTGGGGACAGACCAATCTAATGCACTGTGCATCTGACATCAGAGGAAATAACCTCTAAATCAGCATGAAGAGCCCCGGACAGGTCTAAGGTATAATATGTTTCCTTTTTTTCCTGAAATACAGCATTTGTAAAGAAGAGAAGAATTATGGAGTGAATGAAATGAAAGGAAAAGAATATAAAATAGATAAAGAAAAGTTAAACGATAGAGTAGGCATCCCAACCCTACAGCTGAGCTTTAGCATATAGAGCAGTGTTTCTCAACCTTGACAATTTTAAGATGTGTGGACTTCAGCTTCCAGAATTCCCCATCCAGAGATGTACTTTCGGACTTGTAAGATTGATGTCAACCCTATGAGGTAGTCCAGACAAGAAACTCCAACCATGAATACTAACACTACCTTTATTGTAAGGTTACAGTAACAGAATCTTGCAAGACTGAAAGTCTAAAGGCTGTCCCTTTACAGAATAAAAAGCATTTGCTACTTTCCCATTGCTTCTGAGGGCTAAGCTGCCTCTTATCTGACCATTGCCTAGTCTGCTGCTCCTCTTCCTCCTCCTTCTGTCTCTCAAGAATATTCTTACAGACCATTACACATATTTATAATACATGGTAGAGATGCCTAAAGTTTTAGACAAAACTTTATAAAGGTAGGTTGGTTTTGAAATAAAAAGGGGAGGTTTTGGTAATGTTATTCCTTAAGTGGAGTAATGTTAAAACTGTCATTTTCCTTTTAGAAAAATCTTGAAAAGGAAATACAATAATTCCTGATAATCTGATATTGTATCACTCTGTCGGCTTCCTTTGAATCTCTGAGGCAGGCTAGATAGCAACCAGATTTCTTTTGACCCAATGATTTTAATGGATCTGCTGTAAGTTTGGATTTAGTCTGATGGATGTTTGTTTGCTTGCTTGTTTAAAACATTTATGGATAGCTTTTCTGTGGAAGTTAAAGCAGCTAGCATCAGACAGGGTAATATAATTTTCATGGAGAAGGCTGCTTTTATTTCACTGAAATTGTGCCACAGAAAAACCTCTCCTTATAACTGACAACAGAAATAATTCTCACTGGCAGTCCGTGCATTTGAACAGTGAAAGGAATGACAGGGGACATGCAGAATGAGACTTCTGGAACTGACAGTCTCCACTTCATCACCAGAGATCTGTGAGCAGTTGTTTTTGTCTGCCTCAAAGTGTTCAATTGTAATTCATTGCTCTTTTACAAGGCCTAGACCTCTTTTTACAAAACTAGACTAAGGTAATGTCATGGAATTGACGGCTGGATTCTAGCACTATTACAAGCAACATTGAGATAGTTGTTTCACTCTAAGACATTATTCTGTGTATGTGTGAGAGAGAGAATCTAAGTGTATATCTTGAGTGGTAATTTCTTTCCTTGCAAAACTGTAGTTTTACGGACTAGAGTCGTGAACTACTATTCTTGGGGTATCTGGGAAACAGTGACAACTCAAATAGTATAAAATTGATCTATGTTTACAGTGGAAACCTAGGTGCCCACAGGAGATTTTCAGGAGAGATATTAGTGACTATAAATATATATATATATTACTAAAGTTGGAGAACAGTTGTCCCTTTCTGGTTCTTCTGGCATGACTTGGGACTAATATATTGAGAAGCTTACACCTGATTCATATATCAGGTCTATTCCTGTTATTTCTCAACCAGCAAATTTGCTGCCTATTGGTTTCCTGTATTCCATCCAACTCTTAATTAACTGCACTGTCACAAAGGTCAGATTTACAGCCTCTGGGATTATATTTTTCTAAAAAACCCACCTCTAACATACCAGGAAAATTTATTACACCTGAGATTCCCATTCACTATTCTTGTCCCTCTTTCAAAATAGGCATAACTACACCGTCTCAGCCACAATCCTCTCCCTTGCTCTAGGGCTGTGCACACAATCCGGAAGGATGTTTTATTTGTAGTGTTACTGTGACTGAAACACCCATCCATATCTTCTGTCTCAAATATCAAGGTGGCCACCTCCTTCTGAAAGCTTGATGAGGCCACTTCAAGGGCCATCTGATGATATCCGCATGCTGTATGCTGCTTTGCTTTGCTACCACTCTCAGCAGAAGCATTTTATGTTGCTGAACCTTCAGGAGAATGCTCACACCTTAGCAGATTTGAAGCATACCTCCAAGTGTGTTGCACTGCAGTCCATAAAAATATTGGAGGTTATTTTTAATCATTCATTCATTCATTCATTCATTCATTCATTCATTCATTCATTCATGTTATTTACAGCATTTGTAAATCACCCCAAGCATGCCAAGTCAGGGCAGTATAGGGTATTATAGTGGTCTATGTAAAAGTTACTAGTGTTATGAACCACTGAGAGCTGGTTATATGTCCAGTCTTTTGAAATAAGAGCAGCCGAATTTATCTCTTTACAAAGTTCTCCCAAGCTGTACTTCCAGCACTCCAAGGGAGTGTTTAGATACCCTTAACTCCCATTCCTTGTCTCCAGTGGAAATATGATTTAAATTCATCTGTTCATATTCACACTATTCATTTATCCTCCCCTCGTCCTTCTATCTTGTTTTCCTCAAATGTATCTCTTTTCTTTCTGTTTTTTATTCCTTAAATTGTAGGAACTTTTTGGATAATGTTACCAGAGAACTGTGCTGATTTCAGAGTAATTAACATTATGCGACACAAAGAAGAAGTGAGTGGTGGGAAAAAAATTAAAGGCAAGAAATAAGAGAAAAAATTAAAGGCAAGAAATCTGGTTTGGTATAAACCAGATTTAATTTGAAACCAAATTAAATCTGGTTTATACCAAAAACATTCACTATACTACTTCATAAATTTCTGTTCTTGCAAATCAGTGCCTCTACACCTCCATAAACTGATTCATATGTTTCCTAAGTTCTCTAAAGGTTTTACCTCTAAGTACTCTAAACTTATTTCTTCTCTCTTTTTGAGGATCTCATCACACTCCATCCAGCCACAATTTAGTCTTCCCCATCATCTCAACCTCTTCACTCTTTCTTTATATATTTCTTCTATGATTCATTCTTCAGTCAATCTCTGTCTGGTCAGTCAATATGACCAAATCACCTCAACATACTGGTTTCTCATTTTTGTATTCAATCTGTATTCAGTCAGCACTCATTTGTTCTTGAATCAATCTTGTTTTGAATTACCACGCAAAGTACTTGCGCCCACTGTATTGAAATGTCTTCTATGTTTCTCCTGGAATACTCAGCTCTTGCTTTCATATAACAAATTAAGCATAAGCACATTTTAACTTATTTTGACAAACATTTATTCTTTGCAATAGACCACATACTACCACTATCTTTCTACCACCATTTGGACATCTTAAAATCTCTCTGTCTGTTTCTCCAGATTTAGTACACGTTTTACCAAGGTGCACAGATTCATCTACTTGCTCTAATTCTTCTTTATTTATGCATAACTAGCAATCATTGACTTCAATCTCCATGTCAAATACATCTACCTTCATTTTGATAGATTATTTCTAAGAACTACACTCCTTGTTGTACCATACAAAAAGCTTAACAGTCTAACATTCCCTCAAAGTCATTCAGGTTTTCAGCCAACAGCTCAGCATAATCTGCATACAAAAACATGCACATTCACGTCCCTAATCAGTATGCCTCTGACATCACCACAAGTGTATAAGTATACATTTATCCATTAACACATTAATCAATCAAGGAGACATTACTTATTTTACTCCCTGCCTAGTATTGAACTGCTTACTAAGTATTCCATTCATTTTTATGCATACTGTACTTCCATCATACCTTCAGGACCATCTTCTCCAAGTAGAATCTGCTTGACTTGTGTGATCAACCCAGGAAAGGATCCCTGCCCCTTGAGGTGGCTTGCCCTTTTAGCCTTTAGGAAAGGAGAGAATAATGTATTTTCTGCCATTCTTTGGAGCGTCAACATTTCATTTTTTAAAAATTAAATGTTTTTAGTACCGTATTTTTCCGACTATAAGACGATACCTTTTTCTAAAATCCTTACCCTAAAAATTGAAGGGTGTCTTATTCAAGGAAGTCAGCCAAAGAGAGAACCTCGCTGTTGCAAAACTGCCCATACTTTGATTCTGGAGACAGGCTTCCTCCTATTGCTAGCCTCCAATCACGAGTGAAATAGCTTGTCTCCCAAACAGACTTCCTCCAATCACAAGCCTTATGTAACTGGCGTCAGCTGATGCTGAACAAACCAATTAGAGAAGGCTGTTTGCAGAGAGAAGCTATCGGCAGTTTCACTCGTGCTTGAATGTAATCAGTTATGCAAAAGAGCATGGAAATAGAGCTGCAGAGAGATGGTTTGGACCTCCTCCCACCGAGTGTATCAGGTCAATGTTACCTAATTACTAAATAAAAATGTGTTCTGCACTATCTTTAAAATATTGATTTCTTAATTTGGGGTTGGAAAAATGGGGGTCGTCTTGTACATGGGGGTGTCTTATTGTCGGAAAAATACGGTACATCTTATTTAATTCTGTTGTTAGCGTTAATTGTTTGTAATTGCTTGATTTTTAGTAGTGCTGTTTTGGGGACATTCAATGTAAGCTATCTGGAGTCTACTGAATGAGGCAGAATGCTGACTCAGAATTTCCCATCCTTTACCATAGCAAGTAGAAAAACTGTTTTTAGTTTGATATTTTATTCTTAAAATAATGAAATGGAAAAGAAAATAAGAAAAAATAAGATAAAATGAAAGAATATGAAATAATATATTTATTATATTATTATTATATATTATTATATTATATTTAATTATAATATATTATATATATTATATAATAATAATATGAAATAATATAATATTAATAATAATATAATATTCTAACAAAATATGAGCAAAAAGCATTGTGAAAGAACTTTCTAGTAACACATCCTCCCCTTCGTGTTCCCAGCCACTAACTGTAGTTTAGATATCTGTATTTTACATTAAACATTGTTACTGATTTCTGTTTAAATCCTAAAAGCCATATTCCAGATGTCAGAATTTGCCCTGTGGTGTAGTGTGGTGTATATAAGAGAACCATTCCTGCTTAAATTTGGTTAAACTTCTATTATGAATGTATACTGGCAATTTTGCCATTGCAGCATATTCTCTAATTTTAGTCTCCTGATCTGATACTGTTGTAAATTTCTCTTTTCCACTGCTGTGTCAGGTTTGTTCTTGCAGCTGTCAACATATATCTTAGTAAATCATGATATTTTTCATTTATGTTTTCTGGAATTGTTCCTAATAAAAACATCTGTGGTTTCAGTTCAAATTTTATTTTTAAGATTTTTTTTTGGAATATTTTGATGTTTCTTTTCCCCAGTACTTTTAAGCTTTTTTACATAACCAGTACAAATAGCTAATCTTGACCCCTGGGATTAACCATGAAAGACGGAGAGAGAGACCTGGATGTTCCCTGAGGTCTCTCCCAAAACTATGCTTCTATGGGAGAAGAAACCAAGGAGAAAAGGTGTGTGTACATGTGTGTTGGGGGGCGGGTGGGGGGAATTGTATTAGTTGCAGATGTATAAGTCTTCTACTATATTTTTGGTGTCATGCAAAGTCCTTTTTCCTACTCAAGCTGCTGTTGATATATGAATGGTTGATTGTTATTTATTCCAATAATGGATCTGTCCTACACTGATAATAATATTTTTGCTGTTTTATTGGATGTTTCAACTCATTTTTTTAATCTGTCAAATTTTTAAACATCTGCTATATGTTTCTTCTACTTTGATTGTTTCTAGTACTTCAATCTTTTCTTCTTTTTAAAAATAGTATTTTAACTGCTTCAAGACTTTTGCAAAAACAAAAACAAAAAAACAAAACAAAACAAAAAACCCCCAAATAGCTTCAATAAACAAACAATCTTAGTCTTAATTTAAGAAATGTTGTGAATAGCCATCCTGGCACACAGTACTGTCTAAAGAGGAAAGAAGGCTAAACAAGTCTGAGAAGTGACAACTTTGTTTTTATCCAAATGGCTGTTGGTTAAAAGGCATAAAATTACAAATATCCCAAAGGCTCAGAATAAATAGGAAGCAGCATTTTCATTGCAACAGAAACATGGTTGGTGGGTATGTCTGTGGCCTGCTGGATTGTTCTCTTGTGTGGATAAATAATATATTGCTTGAGCCCTGGCTATTGTTTTAAATCTGTGTTGGCCTTCTTCATGTTGTCAGGGAGCCAATCATTGTTTGCATGATGGAAAGTGTTAGAGTAATTTCTTTGCTCCTAATTTTAACTGACCTCTTAAGTTCTCAGAAAGTTGCAATTTACAGATTCATTTGTCCTTTCTCTACTACTGCATGAACTGCTGAAATGCATTTGAGTGGAAACAGTAAAATAGTAATATTCCCTTATAGCAAATATATGCAACATGAAGCCTTCAGACAGGTCCCTCTGTGTCCACTCTTGTTCTTGCTTTTGTTTCTAGCTGTTTTTTTTTTAAAGTTTCCTTTATAAAACAAATTTATTGGGAAGACAAGTGTGACCTTGTGTTCACTGCATTTGCATGCTCCTTCTTGTGCCAACATATTTATTTGCAGGAGTGCACTTTGGCTCCATAAAGATTTTACTGGGGCGGAAACCTAGTTCACTTTCTGCTAAATGGATGTTTTGGGGCTGGACATGTTCACTATGAGACCCATTTCGTGAGTGTGAGTTGTCATAAGAATATAAGAATGAGGCTAAGTCAGGTCAAGGACCATCTGAGTTCAATGTTCTTTTGCTCGGTGAACAACCAGATGCCTCTGGGGAGCTCACAAGCATGGAAACTTAGCTGTCTCCTTACATTATTTCCCACCACTGGTATTTGGAGGCACATTGCCCATGACCTGCAAGTAACTTTGAGACTTCAGGACCAATAATCTTGATATACTTTTCCAGCATTAATTTATCTACTCCCCTTTCAATGTTATCCAAGTCATTAGCCATCGAGTTGTTTCACAGTAACGGATTCTACCGATTATGTAGAAGAAGTACTTTCCTTTGTTCTGAATCTGTATCAAATCTGTTTCATTGTATGACTCCTAGTTACAGTGTTTGAAAGAGGAGGAAAATTTCCCCCCCACCATGCATGGTTAAATGTACTTTGATCATATTCCTCCTCACTTTTGTTCTAAGACCTAAACATTCTAGTTTTTTCATGTAAAGCAAGTATTTTGGTCCCCTGATGTTGATGCCCTTTTTTGTAGTTTTTCTAGCTCTATTATGTCATTTAAAAAATGTGGTGACCAGAATTGCACACAGTATTCAAAATGTGAGTGTACCATAGATTTTTAAAGGAATATTCCAGTGTCGGCCTTAATGGAACACAAGGCTTCTGCTTGCAACTGTATGCTGGGTTTGTGCTGGTTTCAAGGGACAGTTTTATTTTGTTTTATTTTAGAGGTGTAGATGGCTACCAACTTAGACAAATGCGACTCTAGGCAGCATAAATCAAATAGAGAAAATAAAAATACAAATACAGTTAAAATTACAAGAACTACAGTTAATAGTTGACTGGGAATCCACAATATGCATTATACCTCTCCGGGTAGGAACTCCTATCATCTTGGCCCCAATGTCTGGGGGAAGAACCAAGTCTGGAATGCCTTTCTAAAGGCCAACAGGATTTGGGCCAACCATATGCCGGAGGTGGAGAGATAATTCCAGAAGGCTGGTGCTGCTATGGAAAAGCATAATTGAATGCAACTGTCTGTTGGTAAGGCCAGAAGGGTTTTTTAAGGGTTTGTAATTTGAACTAAAGACTGTGGGAATGGGAATGGCCTTTTGAATTTCTCCACCAAATTAATAGCAGAGAAATTGTGTGAATGATTTCTCCAAATTTCTCTAAGGCAAAGAAAGTGATATTCTCCCAAACTTTCTCAAGCAGTACTAATACTGGGATATACTGTAGCTCCTCACAAGGATTTTAGGATTGAATGGAAGTGTGGGATGCCAGGCAGATTTCAGACAGATAGAACATTCATGCACATACAGTCATTAAATAAGTGCAACGTCAACATGTTCCATGCATGAACATTTCTCCAAAATTTGTTTCCTTTGAAAAAAATTGTAAAGCAAATTCTCTTTCATTAAATTGTATGAGAATGGATGGGGAAAACCACAGGAGAATTTCTGTGCATGGCTATAATGAATATTGTTGCTTCCATTACTTCTGCCATTGTTTGGTTGAGAATGACTGGCTTCTCACCTCCCACCCCCAAAAAGGTCCAAACACTGCCTTCATATTTATTTTCATATGTTTGGTATTAAGTATATTATAATATTGAAGAAAGTATAAACAAAAACTTCCAAGTAGCTTTAGCAATATTTTATTTTTTAGTTTTTGTGTGTGTCTTGACTCCTGGCAACTACATGACAAGTCCATTCAGTTCTCTTGGCAGGATTTTTGGAATTGGTTTACCATTGCCTTCTTCCTAGGATTGAAAGAGAATGACTGGCCCAAAGTCACCCAGGTGGCTTCATGCCTAAAGCAGGACCAGAACACATAGTCTCCTAATTTCTAGCCCAGTGCCTGTAATCACTACACCAAACTGGCTCTGATTTTTAGAATTAGAATCTAAACTTAAGTTGTGACTTGAATATCTATGGATTCCCATTACTTGGAAGAACAAATCAGGTTATTTTGGGACTATGATCTGTTCAAGGCATGAAATATTTGAGCTCTGGGAATGAAGTTTTTCCAATCATTCAGTGTCTGGCTGATAGATTCTATGCTATAAGTAACAGATTTTATGTTTTAGGCAACATAGTGTACAATGGGACTCAAATAATAGGTCATGGGCAGGTTGAGTTCCAAATGCAATCTATCTGTGGAAGATATAAAAAAGGTCCTGATCATCCAATCTGGAGATGGAGATTAAGAATTCAATTCATAGAATGGCCACATTCAGAGAGCATGGTATCAAAGATATAACCTGGAGTCTATGCTGAAAAGCAATCAGCATGTCTTCGACCCAATGTATTTTCAAGATTATTAAGGGTCTTACTAGGGTATGGAATCAAGTCATTTAATAACAGAGATGACTGATACTTTCTTTTCCCATTATCAGATCATACCATGTATGATCAAAGTTACTGCATGCATTCTTCTCCACTTATAGGAAGATTTTGTCCAGAGGCTTATAGATCAGTTGGTATTCTGACTGATCTGAAGGATCTGAAGGATTAACTTGCTGCTAACCTGCATGTTTGAATTCTTGCATGCAGAATGTCCCAGTTGAGCTTCTTTTATTTCCAAGATGGGCAAGGAGAAGGATTTGGGGGAATAGGATTGAGAAAGACCCATATGTGAAAATTGTTGCCAGATGGAGAAAGTAATATTGGGAAAGACACATCAATATTTTAACTAAGAAGACAGTTTCATATTCTTTCATATCTTGGTAGACAGCTAGAATAAATTCCAAAACATCAACATAATTGTTGTTATGCACTATGTTCCATAGCTTTATTGATGAATGATTTTTCTCTAGGGAAATTTGGATTTGTGGATTCATTCACAGAGGAAAAATCACATTGTTTCTAAATTAAACTGTTATAAAGGCATTTTAGAGCAATGATGGTAGCAAAGCCAGATTTTCTCCAATCATTGTTTTTATGCAATACCATTCAGATTCAATTGTTTCTTCCAATACATTTTCTCAAAACCCATTCAGTGATGTATAAAAGGCTATGGCTCTGGTAACCACTATGACAACGTGGATGTGCAAAGTCTTGAAAAAAATCCAGCATGCTCCCTGATTGCCTGCCAAAATTAGCTTAGCCATCAGGATTGGATGAACAAAGAAACTGACCTTTTTACAGATGGTGGTGCAGAAGCTGCGTAGGAAGTTGGGTGTGCTGACACAGTTGAGATGGCAGAGATGCCTGGAGTGTATACTGTGTGGGCTGAAAATACACTGTATGAGAAATCCCCTGTCTATAGATTTCCCAGACAAGACAGTTGCCCAGCTAACTACAGGATGAGTCTGTTCTGGCTGTGACAGCTGCAGGAAACTGTGATGCAGCCCTTGACCACTGTTGACTCGAATGTCAGGCTTTTCCTTCAGGGTTCTATGTGTACAGGGAAAACGGATCTTCCCTTCCGTAGTCTTAAATTATCTCTGCTTAAACTGGTGTAAGTAATAATGCAGCTTTAGACTCAACAGAATAGTCTGTTTTTACTTCTCACTTCACTTTATCACTTTATTGTCATATTCATTCAGATAGCGTTGATATCTGAAGCAACAACTTCAACAGATTCTGCAAGTGTGTTGGACTGTCTGCATCACCATGTGTCTTTTTCAGTTCATTCTTTTGCAGTCTCTGTTGGTTGTTTGTAGCAATTTGGGTGGGAGGGTTCCTCTGTGCCAGGTTTAAGGTGGCACAACTTCAGAGTTTCCCTCCTCCAGACTTTTCCCTGTCAACGTTTTGCCTGTCCTGGGTGGTAGAGGGTCTGCCTTTTGAGTTGCTGGTGGTGGTTCGGCTCTCCTCAGACAGAGCTTGCGAGAGGGTGTTTCCCACCCTTACCACTTGAAAGAGTTGATGTCAGCTACTTCAGTGTTTTGAAATCTAGAATGAGGCAAGACAGTATCATTAGGAAAAATGTTATAGCTTAGCATCAATGGCTAATTACACAGGAGTAACAGCCTGCCAAATCTAAGCTAGAGCCATTCCAATGAAAAGTTAGGCCTTTTTTCTGGAATGCCCTTGGAATGATCTTTTGTGGGGAGACAGAAGGTATGAAGACCAGCCTTGGGAAACCTCAGGTCCGCAGGATTCCTATTTGGTGACCATGTTTTTTCAATTTGTTTCTTTCCCTAGGATCAACCTTGTCACCATTTCCAACGGAGTGGAAAAGAAATCCATAAATACAAAATATTTCTCATCCAAATATAAATATATGTAAGTATGTGGAGAGAGGAGAAAAAGGAAAAGCATATTTATGTACATAATTACAAGCTCTGTATTTCAGAACAAAAGCAGTCTTCTGGAATTGAAACTGAAATAGAAATATAATATATTGTCATATATCTAGAAAAAGTTATATAACACATGGTTATACTTACACAGGTTCTCAAAAGACCAGGAAGAAATAATTAATACTGCCCTAAATTATACTTTGAAAACTCTCATCAATTCTTATGGCAGAAGCCTAGGATTAAATGGGATTTTAAAAAGAAAGCTTGATAGAAGAAAAGCACAAGTAAACACAAATAAAACAGCCAAGCTAAGTATTGGCAGTTTTTACAAAGAATAAATCGAACAATTTGTAATCTATAGGGCAGCACTCTCAGTGCTGAGAGATTTATTAATAAGTAGTTTTATGACATTATTCAGATGAGTCATATATTCTGATGATAAATTCCAAGAATAATAGCAGCAGGTTGAAGCTGTTGCTTCATATAATTTCACTATATAACCAAATAATCTGGTTTCAATAATCTGTAAGATACAATTTATTTATAATCCATTTTGGAACTATTAAAGTATGTTAATGAAAGCAATGGTAAATATGGAACATGAATTTGTAGGCTTCCCCCATCATGCCAAATAATACTATATGTGCTGTACAATGTTCTTTATTAGGCCTGTAGGAAGTAGCTTCAATTCACCTTGATGAAAGAATCTGCAGCACAGAGAAATTTTTCCTCTTCTCAGTAAGTGAAGAAGTAATGTTAATTATCTGAACAAGACAGGTCACATCATTTCAAAGCCTTGACCAGCCATTCTAATAGCCAAAAGAGGCTTTCATCAGCTCAGAGCTTCTGCACATGTTTGACAGAGGAAGCCTTGGAAGAGAAGCCACGATAAGTCATTTAGCTTTGCGCAACAGCTTCATGCAGGCACTTTTCTTGAGCCTTTGTCAAGGCAGAGCATCCTTCTGAAGATCTGCACAGCCCAACTCTTTACACATTGTATTTAAATTTACAACTTGTGGTATCCTGCAGAAGAGTGAGTGTAATGTAGTAATTAAGATGGTGGACCAGAGCTAGAGTGATCCATGTTCAAGCCTCCACTTAACCACAGAGCACAACACGACTTTATTTATTTATCTATATTTCAAATTTGGCCACCATCCATCTCACTTTCAGTGACAAGTCCCCAAAGCATGACAAATCCTAGAACAATGGTGGGCAACATGGTTTCCTTAGCAATTGTCAGTCTTCGTTTGTTCCACTTGACTTGTTTTTTGCATGCAAACCACCATCTTCTAGTATCACCTTTATTTATACAAATGCCTCTGGGCCCCACTTAAGCTTTCTTAGGAAATAAAAATGGTGGTTGGCTGTAATCCTGTATTGTGTCTGGAACCAATGTCCAGAAAAAAGGACAAGGGTAAGGTGGAATGGTAAAATGCATTTTGGTCATTAGAAGCATTGGTGGAAATCCATTTGGTAAATGGGTGTTTTGCAACTGACCAATGCTGTCAATATTCCAGATGTGCCCATTACCCCAAACCCTTGTTAACTCTTGTCTTAGACCTTTTCATAGGGACCTCTTAGCCTTCAAGAGAGGTTTTTGTGGGAACACCTGTGGATGCAGTAGAGAGGAAAGATTTACCCTTAATCTAGAAACAGATATGTAATAGAGAAAAGCCAACATTTCTTGTTTCTTACATCTTTTATTTCAAACTCATTATTATAGGTTTGGTTAAAAGTTTTTCATACACAGTATTTATATAAATATTAGCAAAGTCTCAGACCATTATTCCATCTGCTGTGGTTTGATATTTCTGTAGTAATTCAAATTGTATGGAAACTGTGTGGTTGAGCAGCTAAAGGCAGAAAATATTAGAAAAAGAATTGGCAATAGAATTTCAAAGCTTGTAATTCGAGTATTCCATGATATAGGTGCATGGTATATTTTTTTTAAGAAAATCTTGTTAGGCATCCTTTTAATCTCATTTCAAAAAGAATATTGAGAAGGCTGCAACTGAAAGTAGAGAAAACCACAATTAATAATATCCACTATTAAAAGTGTAGTCTGCTATACCAGCTTATCAGAGGTCACAACCAGAACCAGTGGATTAAAAACACAAGGAAGAAGTTTCAGGAGGAACTTCCTAACTGCATAAATTGTCAGCCAGTGGAACAGTCTGCCACATGGTGAATTCTCCTTTGCTAGAAATCTTCAAACAGAGGCTGGATGGTCATTTGTTAGAGATGAACCACCAGAGCAGGAGACTGGAATGGAGAACCTCTATGGTGATTTTCAGCTCAATGATTCTACTGCAGTATTTTGCAGAATTGGTTCAAAGGTGTATGCTTTAAATCCTTGTGGAAGCTAAGCACCCTTTCAAAAATCTGCATTGTTTTCACATGAAATATTAACTCCAGGGAATCAATCAAATGCAGCTCTTCCAAAAGTCCAGAATGGACAATCTATTCCAGGATTTCAGCAAAAATGGAATGGATTTATTCTTCTTCTTCAGAGAACTTTGTGGTACTGAGTCATTCAGGTTCTGCCTATCCCTTGTTTAAATGCCATAATTGGAAACTCAGTGGAAACCTCATCTCATCCAAAAATCTATAGATTATACACAAAGACAGGGATCAGACATTGAGGCTGATATATTTTTGCAAAGCAAACTTGATAGCATTCTATAAATAATTGCTAATAACAAATAAACATTGAGCCTTTTAGTTTTGACAGCTTGCCTTGACACATCTCTCCCCTCCAAATACCCTGGCACTTAGTCCGGTAAGCAGACCAGTTGCGGTGGGGGTGGGGGGGAAGATGAGTTTTTTGAGGGGAAGGACACTTATTTCAAAGTTAAGTGAAGAGCATGTCCTTGAACAGAACAGCAGGAGAAAGATCAAGAGAGAGACAGAGAAATACTGATTCTGGACACTTCACACCATAATAACTGACAGCTTGGTGGCTCCTCCTAAACTCTAGCAGACAAGCAAGATAGTTTTCACAGAATCCCCATGGAGTTCTTTGTGAATTTTTAAAACACTTTTTTTCTCTTATCTGCTTGCTGCCAGAGAAGTAATGCAGTCCTTGATTAATGCCCAGCAGAACCAAGGGAGGGAGGGAAAGAAGAAATCATCTGACAAAAGTCAAAGAAAAAGAAGAATTTGCATTTCTATATTTGTATCTTTTCTTGAATAAAGCTCCACAGATGAAGCTAATTAGTTGGAGATTGTCTCTCCCTCACATTTCTTTATGAATTGTGCCAGTACACATATACATACAAACACTCAAATGTACATATTAGCACCAGGCTTCCCTAAACATATTGGACTAAAGCTTCCATAATTCCCAGTCAACAGAATACATTATTCCCGAAAGACATCTGGTAGGGTAAGGCTGTTTAGTATATGATTGCCAAAGTGCACATAATAGTCATTCTGTGATTCTTCTTTACACAATGAGATTTTTTGTTTTCAAGGAACAGGGCAGCTTGAAGTGGGAACTTTGAGTGAAAGATTGATTGGGAAGGAAGAACCAAGTCATGGTTCTTAGTATTTCTTGGCCAACATTAAAAATCACTCTCTTAAGCTGTTCTCCTAGCCATGGAATAAAAGGTTAGATTCTATGGGAGGAGAAAGGAAGGTGGGGAAGTTACTTTTTGATAAATGTAGGTATCTTTAAACTATCCCCCCAGCTGTTTCACAAGTAAAATCACAGACCAATTTAAAAAATAAAATGCATGTCATTTATAACAACATAGAAAAATTTCACCCCCAAACAATATTAAATAGCAGCAAAAGTTAGGATAACAATTTAAACATAAAGATCAGCAGCACTGTTCACTTAAAAGTGAATTTGAACTACTTTTAGAATCTGTTTGAAAGCAATGACTGAAGAAGCTAAGCATTTTTCTTGTGGTCAAATGTTCCACAACAATTGAGCCACAAAACTGAGGTTTTTTAAAATAGTAATAGTAACAACAACAACAGCAACAACTTCCTCAGAGAGTACCACCATATTGTGTGCTTCAGTGATACTAAGAACCATGTTGATGGCAGTTTGGCTACTGGTAGGTTCAACCATACCAGACAGGTCTTGGTGCAGAAGCCAGACGAAGTGTGGCCCAAGTGTTGGGCCCAAGTGTGGCCCAACACACCCATTGTGTGTTCAATGGTGAACACACAAAAGAAAAATTCCATACTGGATCAATAATTACATGGGTCAATAAAGGCCACATATGGTACCATAGCACTTGGGCATCAGTTGATGAATGGGTTACAAGGCTTAGCTGTTAAAGTGACTGAAAAAATCAGCAAACTGAAAGAAATGGTCAACTGAAGAAAACTGAGTAATCATGAAATGCTTTTTTGAATCAAATCCTGAAACTAGGAGATTTAAAAGAAGAGTGTTCAATATTTGGGAACATAAATGTCAAGATTTAGAAATTGATGAGCAACAATTAATGGATCATTAAATATTTATCCTTAGAACAAAATCTTTTATGGGTACCAAATTGCAAGATTGGGAAAAACTAGCTAAGAATGCTAGTAATATTGACAAAAACAACACAAAAGAATTGAAGATCACCAAATAAATGAATTTTTTGAAGACCAATATCAAATTTTATTAACTTTTAGACAGTTAACAATGATAAAATACACGAAAACACTGAGCAAAAGAATGTTGATCAGATCTCAGACAAACAGATGGATCTAAAAGGAAAAATTATTGAACATATGAAAAACTCAAACTATAGTGAAGGGCTTCGACCGATTGAAAAAGATGAATAGAAAAGAGCTGCCAAAAGTTCTGAATGTTGCAAATTTGGTAGTGGAAAATATTGAGACGAGTACATTGGCTGAAACTAGGCAACTAATTTATAGCACAGCGTAAGTGATAACATCAGAGCTGGGATACAATGCTGTAAAACAAAACAAAATCAGTCACCAAAATGAAAAATTTGATTACGGAGAAAGTTAAATAAAGTATGAACTGATATCAGCAACTGAAGAATGTCAGCAACAACAACAAAAAGCCAAAATAATTAGATCAAGAAAAGTTTACAGCAAAGATATAATCTTGGCACTAAGGTGATTAAAGAAGTTTCAGAAGAATTAAAACAATGTGTCATGGCTTTTTCAAAAAACAAAACAGAACTGAACAATAAGAATAAATCATTCTCAACAAAATCAGCATTTTTGAACAACCCTGTATTTGTTTTATAAAGCACTGCTGGCAAATATCACAAAGTATATGTTTGCCCTGATAAAGATGCAACATTAACATTTTGGAGTGACATCTGGGGTAATCTGAACAAACAAAATAAAGATGCAAGACCATTGCATCGGTCAAAATGGATGATATTGTCAGAACATCAGAAACGATTAAAACAAGCAAAAACAAGATTAAGAACTGGAGGGCTCCTTTCTTTGGGACTGATATGTAGATTGACCTCTTCCAATTTCTTGCCACTCTGTCATTCTCCAGATTTGCTGATATAGTATGGTTAAAACCTTTACTGATCCTTATTCTATTACTTGCCATATTTCTGTAGATATTTAATTCCTGAAGCTTTCCACATTGTTAATGACTGGTATGCTGATCTAACTTCATCTTCTAGTACTAGAGGTTCTTCTAAGTAGGGAATATCTTCTAAGGTATCTTGGATGTTCATATCTCTGTTGTACAGAGTTTCAGTATACTCTTTCCATCGTTGTTTGGTCTTTGAATCAACTGGGTACCTGTCCAGTAGCATCCTTTAGCATATCAATTCAGGGTTAAAATTTCCTTCTGAGTTTGGAGATCTTTTGGAAGAATTTCCTTGTTTTTCTGTGTCTGTTTTGATTTTTGATGTCTTTATAGATGTCGTAATACTGCTTCTTGTCTCTTCTAACAGCTCTCTTAAATTCTTTGTTAAATTCCTTCAAGACATCTTTGTCTTTCTTGGTTTTCACTTCTCTTCTTGGCAATTTCCACAGTTTGTTCTGACATCCAGTTTGCTTTCATCAGTTTCTTGATCTTTGATGGTCTCTTTTCACATTCATCAAACAACCTCTTTGATTTTATTCCACACTTCCTCTGGTTCCCAATCAATGAGGTTCAGGACTTCAAAATGATTCTTGATGTTCTCCTTGAAAATATTGGGTATATGCCCAAGATCATATTGTGGAAACTGGTTGGCTTTATTCTTCTGTTTTAGTTTAATGAAATTTGCATGTGAGGAATTCATTATCTGTTCCACAATCAGCCCATGGCCATGTCTTTGCTCTTATAACTGAGCTCTTTTACCTCCTTCTACCAGTAATATAGTCAATTTGATTTCTGTCTACTCCATCTGGTGAAGTCCGTGTATATAGACATCTTTATGGTTTTTGAAGACTGTTAGCAATGAGGAAATGATTGGATTGTCAGAAATTGATAAGTCATTCTTCTACTTCATTTCGGTTTCCTAGGCCATACGGTCCAACGATATTTTCCTCTTTAATGTTTCCAACTTTGGCATTCTAGTCTCTGACCACAAGCAACACATCTTGTTTGTATGTTCTGTCAATTTCAAATTGAACTTGATTATAAAACTCATCAACCTCCTCTTTGTCTACATCAATGCATAAACTTGGATAATCGTCATATTAAAGAGTTGTCCATAAAGTGTAATTGATATTATTCTGTTTGATATTATTGATCGCATTGTAGCCAAGAATGTAGCCATTCTTGCTATACACTTCCTAAATATGAAAGCACCTCAAATCCTTCTTTGTATTTCATGGGTTCCTTTGTTTTTCATGGGTTCATGGGTTTCATGTGTGAAGCTACACATTCTTATATGGTCGTTACTTAACTTCTGATACACACACAAGTATATTTGAAAGTCAGGAAACACTATTAGGCATAAAATAATGTTCAAGTGTTTGAATTCTCCAGAACATTACATTAGGTTAGTGCCATTTTTTTTTTTTTTGCCTATTTTAATGAAGAGTTCTGGAGAGTTCAAAAGCTCACATTTTTGTGGCATTTTAATGGGTCTCCTAATTGTGGAACTGAGACTTTTTTGGAAATACGTTTATATTAAAAAAAAATAATGTGCTGGAATTATATGATTTTTTTTTGAACAACAAATCATGAGAACAAATCAAGTGAGCTTTTGAAGTGTATTTGGTTGGTCAGCAGGGAACATTGTGCAGACCGCATTCATCTCCATGTGCAGACACTAATCCCATCAGACTAGTCCTCAAGAGATCAGTAGGGATCATACTGAAGTATATTTGGTAAGCTTATATTTGGTAAGCTGAAGTAGGAGTTTGTTGGACACGATACACATTTCCAAAGTCTTTTTAGAAAAACAACTGAACCACTTCATTAAAAACCAAATGAACTCTTCCCAGTTGGGTTTCATTTAATCTTGGATTCTGTTTACATTTTCTTTTATCTTATGATACTTGAACAGTGTGTTCAATCAAAGCTTTCACTGAATATGGTTTGGAAAACCTCTAGGGAATGCTGCCAAATGTCCCTCGATTCATAGAATGCTTATTTATTTCAAGGAATAATCTCCCAATTCGCCTTTCAGTCCACATCCCTGGGAGGGGGGGGGGGGACAGACTATTCATCATCACAGCTTGTAGTACCAGAATATATTTAGAGATCTGGACAGTACTCAAGAACTTCAGGAAAAGTAACCCCATGATGAAAGAAAAAAACAACAACCATCCATTAGGAAACATTAGCACATCAATCGTTTTGTTCCCAGAAGGGGATTCTCTTCACCAAAGTCATTTGAATTCAGCAAAATGATTTTTAAATTTAATAATTTAGTTTTAAAAGTAAACAAATTTTCCCAACGTAGGGCTTTATTTTTTAAAAATAACCGTTATGCTGGGGGCTCCTTAAAACAAACTAGGTTCCCTTGATCTTTATAAGGAACTTGTCATTTGTTCTTTTTTCCTTGTGTCTTTAAGTCGGGCCAGCAGAGTAGAAATGTTCCAGTCCCCAACATCTCATGTGAAATGATCTGGTAGTATGTGATGGGAAAGTTTTTTTCCTCCCAAGATCCCTGGAGAGCAGTAGTCAACATTAGACTGATCACTGCTTCCTAGGTGACTGGGAGAAAGAAGTACTTACCCAGTCAGCACTCAAGCCTGAAGATGACCAGTTCTGTATCAGCTTCATGCACATGATGTAGGCTCAACTGGAGGCAAGAAAGCATGCCATCAATTTTCTACTGTCTCAGTCAAAGTAGACCAGGGAGGGGGGTGCTAAAAGAAGGCTGTGGGGAACACATTTGATTCTGAGGCTGCAGCCTGCAGTATATAATATGTTCTCTCAATATAGTAAGAGAATAAGAACGGCTTAGCAGCCTTTTCACACAACAATGCAAAAGATTCCTTCCTAAAACACTGCTTCCACTTTGTTTAGACAACATGGAATCTAAATACATTGTTCCTGTATTAGTCAGCCAGGTGTTTATGGGGAGGACAAAATCAGAGTACTGACTCAGAATCAGACATAAAGAAAAACACATTTCTTTCATGGTATACAGAAGTTCAAGTTGCTTTTATTTCTTAGCTCTGATTCTTTGCAGTGTACAAAGCATCTCTCTGTTTTCTGCAAGGTTGTGAAATCCTAGGAAAATGGTTGTCCTCTGAAAGTTTGTGCTACAGCTTCCATGTTTACTACAAGATTTTATTTAAAATGGGACCTTTATTTTTTTTCTTAACTGGAGATGCTAGATTTTTTTTTACTGAGGTCTTCCTTGGGAAGGAAGAAATTAGTTTCAATATGAAAGTCTATTAACATCATAAACTATGGGGGTGGAGAGGAAGCTAATCTTGTTTGAAAGGATTAGTATCCTCTTGAATGGATGCATAACTCTGATTCACTGAATTCATTAATTTATACACATGCAAACTACCCAGGACTTCTTAAGAACAGTTTAGAAATCCAGATGACATATTTGGAGTGGAAATGAATATAAATTTACAACCAAACTGTAAACTGTAATCTAGCACTAATCTAAAGAAAGTGCAAGAATTTGACTTGCTATCAATTATGGAGATAATTCCAAACTGTTAATCTGTGTTATTTAGTAAACAGAACTTAACATGTATTGTTTTGCTATCTGAATTACTTTAATATCTTGGTTATTCACAAATGGATCATTGACTGGGAGCTTATTCTAAAATATAACCTACACACAGACACACACAGAGATTTTTCAGATTTCATCCCTTGTTTTCTTAGCTTTAGTTTCCTTTAATGCATGGAAACTTTATCTATTTCAGTCTCTCTCTAAATATGTGTTTGTCCTGAGGCACGTACTAGAAGTTTTTGTGCCAACTGAATATCAACCAGCACTATATTTTACCACATTGAAAAAAATGGCATTGTCAGGGCAGTCAAAATAGATACTTAGAAAGGGACAATATGAGATTTTGAGAGCATGAGATTTTGGAGGACAAAACTTTTTCAGTGTAGACCAGGGTTCTTCAACCTTGGGAACTTTAAGATGGGTGGACTTTTTCTGGAAGTTGAAGTCCACCCGTCTTAAAGTTGCCAAGGATGAGGAACCCTGGTGTAGTCCATTAAATATTCTATTGATCCTATATATGCTTATACCATTACAACTACTTCAACACTTACTGGAAATTGCTAAATACTATAAAGTAAAAACTTGTGTATATTTTGAACTGTTTCTCCACATGCACATTTATGTCAACTTAGTCCATCAAAAACTCTACATATATTTATTTATTTGGGTTATAGTAGTGCAAAATCACTTACTACTCATCATTGCTAGCTATGGAAATAGTTACAAGATTTTTCAGTATGGGGCACTGGCAGTCATAACTATTAAATGTATTATATAATACTGTGCATTTCATATGACAATCTTTGCTGTCAAATGATGACCTTGGAAGTGAAGCAGAGTTTATTTAAAATGATAGAATTGAGAGTCAAACTGGGCATAATCTTGTGACATTTTTCTACAAGCAACCCTGAAGAGTGTGATCACATGGGGCTCCAGTGCACAGGTTTTGTTTTATTAAAAAACACCTTTGCTAAGAAGCTATTAGTCCTCCAGGGCTAATATCAATCTGAGGAGTCAATTTTTCTCAAGAAATCAGCAGAAAAAGGTAGGGTTAGCCCTTAGCTATGCAACACAGTTGAGGCTGAATAAAGCACCTTTTTAGACCTGGGTCCCCTCCAGATATGTGGACTTCACGTCCACAAATTCTGGGAGTTGAAGTGCACACGTCTAGAGGACACCCTAATTGGAGAAGGCTGGTCAAAGAAGAGGACTCTGTACAGCCAGAAGTTCAATTTGGCTGGAGTGGAAGTATACGAACCTCATCCACACTTTTTATCATAATATAATGATAATGCAGAAAAATAATCTTTGTGATATGAACTTCTCCCCTTAATGACCTTTAGCAGCATTTTGAAATAAGCAGTATCTGCTTCCTAAATTCTTGGCCAGCTCACACTGAAGTAAATCACAGACAACTTCCTCCTTCCTTTTTGTCATTGCCCTCTTTTGCTCCCATCTCTTGCCAACTCCCACTTATTTACCTTTCTGGTCAGGGAAGTCTTGGCAGAAGGCCCAGTTCCAGGTCTCCTGTTGCCTGAATACTGCCAAAAAGCTAGTCCTCGACTTACAACCATTTCTTTAATGACTGTTCAAAGTTACAACAGCACTGAAAAAAGTGGCTTACGACTGGTCCTCACACTTGCAACTGTTGCAGCATCCCTGTGGGCATATGGTCACAATTTGGTTGCTTGGCAACCAGCATTTTTTATGATGGTTGCAGCATCCCAGGGTCACATGATCACCATTTTCAACCTTCCCAGGGGGCTCCCGACAAGCAACACCAGTTGGGGAAGCTGGATTTGCTTGACGACCATGAGATTCACTTAATGTTCACAGCAAAAAAGGTAGTAAAATCTGGCACAACTCACTAACAACTGCATCACTTAGTGATGGAAGTTCTGGTTTCAATTGTGGTTGTTAAGTTGAAGACTACCTGTAGTAATGTGCTAGACCTGAGGGAATGCTGGAAAATGGGGAATTCCTTGAGGAATTCCATTTAGCTGTCTCCTTTGCTCCTGAGATTTAACCACTGCAAAGAAGGAAGGAAGAAGAATTTGCAGAACCATGCCATTACTACAAATGTCTAAATCTTGCCTAGGTTTGCATATAAAATGTAAACTCCATATTATTTTAGCAAATCTTTCTGCATATTTTTACATTGTACTGCTTTCTGACTCCTAGGAATAAAACCCTGGCAGAAAGAAGAATACAACCAGAAACCTCTGAGGCTAAATAAAAGAAGTTCAAATAGAAAAGAGGTAAAACAGTGATGGAAAGACTATTTTAATTCTTATTCAAGGCAATTCTGAGAATCAACAATACAGAAAAGGTATGTTACTCCACTTTGCCTTCAAAATCATTTACAAAATTTGTAACACTCCAAACACATCCTCACACTCTCTACCATGTAAAGAATAATCTGTCTGTAATCTTGGCAGTTAATCCAGCTGTCAGAACATTCTCCAAATTATGAAAGTATTGCCAGCTGCAAGCTTTTAAATATGACTTGGAAGCACTACATGTCCGGTATTATGATTTTGAATAATATGGGATGATATTCCTTGCTAACTTTCCATTGGAGGGGGTCTTTCTTTCTGTGGAACGGAGGTGGCAGCTTTTTTGTATATGTATATGTATATTATATGTACACACACACACACACATTCCACTAAGATGTGCAGAATTGAAATGAAGATTCTGACATACATGTTTGAACTGATAGCCAGTTTTTGGGGAGAATGTGAAGAATGCACATCTATGCTGTGGTTGAAAGATAAGCAAATATGCAACGGTAGGAGTGAATGTGAAGTAGTCTATATCATGACCAGGCAGCATAATAATCAGGAGGTCAATGAGTTGTCTAATATTGAACCAGATTCTTGAGGCCCATCCAGTTTATCACCTTTTGTTCCAGCTGGAAGCAGACCTCCAAGATCTCAGGTGGGTGTCTTTTCCAGTTCTTACTCATTGTAATTGGAATTACACATGCAATATATTCGAACTTGCCTAAAGGAATTACTGCCAGACATGGAGTAAGGTTCAACCAAGAAATACAATAGCTAAGTCTAGCCATGCTGTTTTGAACCCTGAGTCGGAATATCCCCCACATACTTTTCCTACTATGTGAGAGGAAAAAAAGAGATACAACAACAACAACAACAACAACAACAATAATAATAATAATAATAATAATAAAAATAATAAAAATAAAACAACGATATTAAAAGCTATCAATGTACTGTGTTTACATGACACCCACAATGAGATACCTGAAGTAGTCATCTCACTTTGTCTAATGTTAGGACAGTCTCTGATTAACTACAGGTAGTCCTCACTTAAGACTACAATAGAGACTGGAAAATTAAGCAGGGTGGTTGTTAAGTGAGTTTTTTGCAGTGGTCATTAAGTGAATCACCATGGCCATTAAGTGAATCACATGGTTATTAAGCAAAACACGCAGTTCCTCACTGATTTTGCTTGCTGGAAGCTGGCTGGGTAGATTGCAAATGGTGATCACATGACTCCGGGATGCTGCAACCATCATAAGTGTGAGCTGGTTGCCAAGTGCCTGGATTGCGATCACGTGACCACAGGGGTGCTGCGACAGTGGTAAGTGCAAGGACTGGTTGTCAGTCCCTTTGTTCAGCACCGTTGTAACTTGGAACGATCACTAACTGAATTATTGTTAAGTGAGGACTACCTGTATGTATATGTATTGACATAGGACCACCTGAAGTCATGGCCTTGTATTACATAATGCCATTGTATCCACTGAAATGGCTTCACCACTTTCTGGTTTTGTATTAATTTATGGTATTGGAGATCACCATTAAAAAAGAAATCATTAATGAATTTGCTATTATTGTGTTGGTTAAATAACCCATGGATCTTCATTCCAGTAAACGAACATGGTCATTTCTTCACTTATTTTTTTGGCTAGGTTTATACATTATACTTCACCAAAATTCATGGAATAAACCACGGAAATTAGGGTTATACTTCAATGGCTGGGTTCAAGCAAATTGCTAAACTAAAACCACAGTATTATTCAGAATAATGTATAAACCAGCCTAACTACTACTGACATTGCCTAGGACTGTGCTATTATAGAATTTAAATAAACTTTTCCTGATCTGGTGGCCTCTACATGTGTCGTATTCCAACATGTCTATCATCCCAACCAGCACTGATTTTTGGGGAGCTGGTGTATGTTATTTAAACCATGCTGAACATCTTCATTCTGCTTAGTTTCATGCTGGCTTCACATAGTATATTATCCCTAAAATTGATAACTCTCTTCTGAATATAGCATAATCTATAAGTATAATGTCCTGTTGTTGTTGATGATCATCTTTTTGGGGAATGGAGTATTTCAACAGCAGTATATATAATTTTCATGCAGAACGTCTCAGATTCATCTGTTGATAACACAGGCAAATACTTTTTTGTAATCCTGGAAAGCTGTTGTTTCCCTGTGCAGACAATATTAAACTAGATAGGTCAACTGTCTGATTAGCATCAGGCAGAGCCTTATAATAACAGTGTGTGTTTTGTTTGGAAAAGGTGGTTTGCAATCCTATTGTATTCAGAGAAATAAGACCCACTGAGTTAAATATGCTTTACTTCTAGGTAAATGGGTGTAGGATTATAGTCTTATTTCTCTGTGTGTTTATCTGAAAATTAATCTAGCTGAATTCAATGGGACTTACACCTTAAGAAGTTTGCATTAGTTTTCAGCCCAACTGTATGAAATATATATTTTATTATCCTTACTTCAACAAAAGTGTGAACATTAGCAGAACTATTTCTTAATACTTTGTCAAAAGAGCAAGGCCTAATTGTCACTTGATCTCCCCAGAATTTACCTCACTCGTGAAATCCAAGTAATACATAAATCAGAACGTAAAGGGAAAACTGCACAGGAATATCTGAAGTGGTAGACTTGTTCAACATTCATGGACATCTTGTATTACCAATATTAATTTGATTCCAGGAGTATCCATCTTTGGGTAACCCATTCTGTGATGATTCTGTACTAAAAAAAATTCAACCTCCAAATGTAAAACAAAGCTAGTTTGGCCTTCCCCTGTTCCCTTAACTTAAGTCTGAAAAATGCAAAAATCATGAGATTAACCTCATAATGGCATGAAGGTTGTGTTTGTAGAACTTTGACTAGAATACTTCAGGTTCTGTGTAAGATCTGATCATATAACCCATTTATTACACAGAAAGGCCAACACCTCTCTTTTGTGTCACTTCTTAGTTGACCCTAAAACAGCTTTAAATCATGGCAGATTTCAGTTTTTTTCTGCTGAATCAACACAACTAAAATTGTCTCCTAGAAGTAATGAGAGGACTTATAGGAATATTTCTCTGTTCTCTAATGCAGACTGGGATGTAGAATAGCGATAGTTGGAAATAACATAAAAAGGTGCACAATAAGTTTTTTTTTCCTGGCAGTTTTAAAGATCTGATAGCAATTGTTAATAAGGTTATGAAGCTAATTGCCAACCTGCTTGAATACACTTGCCTAGCAGCTGGATAATGGCAAAGAAGCGCACATGAATAATCTTTGATAAGTTTCTTATGTGAAAATATTCTGGACTGTTTAGGAATACTTTAATATATTCTTCTGGAAGCTTGGTCTGATCTGCTCTACTATTTAGAGAGAAAGAGCACCTTTCTCTTCTATAGCCTCTAATAAAGCTCCCCTCATCTAGGGTTTGATCCTGGATGAGAGAGCCAACTTGGCATATATTACTGAGATATGGCTGGGCAAAGAGGAGGGAGTGCCTATCTCTGAAATGTGCCCAGAGGGGTTCCAGGTTTGGCATCAGCCACAACTCCAGGCCCATGCTGGTGTGTGTGTGTGTGTTGCTATTGTCTATTGGGAGACTCTGAAAGTTGTCAGGGATGCTGCCCCTACGTGTGAGGTTGGGCCTTATGGATCATTTGGGAGTTCTGTAACTGTACCAGCCTCCCTGCTGCATGGCAGCTTCACTGTTCAATGCTGGCAGACTGGCAGTGGAATTCCCCAGATTTATGATTCTGAGGGACTTCCATCTGCCATCTTTGGGGGCAGTGTGGGAATTCACTGCCACCCAGCAACCATGGATCTGACTCAGCTTATTGCAGGCTTGACTCATGGGGTGTGTGGGTGTGTCACACATTGGAGTTGTCTTGGGTGAGGCTATATGATCTAGACTTGGGGGATACATATTACCATCTATTATCATCTATCCCTTTTTATGAACAGATCACTACCTGGTGACCTGGAGTTTACAGTAGCACCACCATGTGAGTGACAGGTGAAATAACCATTTTCAGGAACCATGTTCACTATATTTAGGGATTACAGTATGGTGCAAAATGCCTGTAGAATTATTTCTCTCCATGCCCCCTTTTGTAAATTCTAGGCTGTTCCTTCTAGCAGTTTTTTCAAACAGCTCTGTGCAAATGAAACCTGCCTCTCTGTGTAGAGAGTACTTCTTAACTTATCCTGCATTTTTCTCCATGAATTTGTGTTATAACAAACTGAGGAAGAATTAAGACATTTGTACTAAAACAACAAATATAGTCATGAAGAAAAGCTTGATCTCAGCCTTGATCTGCTTTTTCACCCTTGTCTGACTGAAGCTCTTTTAGATATTTTTGGACTTGTTTAAAACATATTACATTGCAAATTATTTTCTGTAATATCTCCTGCTTCCAGTATCAGACTGTAGACAGAATGTCCTCACCTACCCATTCAAATGTTGACATTTTGCTCTGAAGAATAAAAACTGCTTTAAATGAGGCCAGATCATTGGACCACCTAACTTGATCTGGTTTATCAAAGCATTTTGACAGACACCTTTTCCATCATCTGCTATGTGATTCAGTCCTTGAATAGGGACAATTATTTGCATAAAATTAGCACGTTCTGATTTATAAGCATAGCTGCACCTTCAGGTGCACATCACCAAATCCAGGTATAGTTCATGGGACTGGTTAAGAGGACTTATACTGATGATTAGTTAATAATTACTACCTTAACTCTCAATTGCAATATATCTCACCACAGTGTGGCTGACTTTAATTAGGTTACCTGTATGCCTCCATTGTCTGCTGCTTGGATTCCAAATGTAAGAATTCTGTGTTGGGGTATGCCCATTATAACTGGAATCCTTTCCTTAATTCTTCTTTACAGTATTAATGTATATATCCACATGGAGGCCACCAGGCCTACTTTATTATCAAATATAAATGGAAGAAAGGCAAGTTCCTGTAAAGCATGTAATTTCCCTGGTAGCTTGGCCCCAAAATTTCAATGTATTTTGTGGTGGTTCAGGTTACCTGCCCCCCCTTGTTACACATTTCTTCTTTGTTGGTTTCCTGCCAACGTTGCCTGACTGAAAAAGTCCCAGTGCAGGACATCTTCCCTAGCTTCCACTGAAAAAGAGGTGGCTGTCTACATGGTAAAATAGCAACACATTTTATTACAGCCTTTGGCCAATCATTGTACTGTAAAAGACAAGACACCTTCATTTTAGTATCTGAGATAAGTTGAAGAACCAGTATTTTTTCTCTGATCATCCCCCACTCCATTGGAAGCATTTTCTTTTTTTAATAAATTTAATACAGCAGTCTGGAAAACATGGAAGAAAATATTGACATAGCACTAGACTGGCAGTTGAATCTTAATTCAGGATCCCTGACAGCACTGCATTTTTTACTTAATCTATAAATGGAAGGCTATTTTAGATGGTACAGGTTGGATCACATAATAAACACTATTTTCCAACATCTACTGCAGCCTCTGCCCATCCAGCAGCTACTGCCTGAGATGACTACCAACACAAAAGCTGACCAACTATCTCTTTTCCGTCCCTTTTTTCCTTCCTTTTCCCACTCATCGATTTTAGTCTATTTCAATCACTATTATGTATACTTTAAATGGTATTATCACTGCTGTATTATTTTGTTTGCTGGTTAATACCTCTCTCCCCTCAGTTATCACTTTACTCCATTTAATGGTAGGGCTGTCCCTGAATTGTCCTTGATTAAGAGGTATCCACAGGATAGTTGTAGCTTCCATGAATTTGTGTAATTATTTAATGCCATTTAAACTAGTGAGTATACTCCCATCTTGTGGCAATAAATAAGTTGATTTATTTCTTTATGAAGTGACTTAATGGTTTCATTAAATTATTATTTATTCAGTTAGTTAATAGTTTCATTACATGCTTTATTTAGCAGTTTATTATGTGATTTCCTCTTGCATTTTTCTGAAGATGTGCTCAAAATAGCCAACATCAGCCATTAAACTACACACCTAAAAAAGAATACATAATATAAAAATAGCATCACCATCAAAACCATAGAGAATCAAAGCAGATTCAGGCTGAAGTAACAGAAAAGCCAAACAATCTTTCTTAAATAATAGGGCTTTCTGATGAAAAGAAAAATGTGCATGGAGAAATGGGGTGGTGGGGGGGAAGGTGCAGGAGAGAAAAAAATTAATCTCACTAGGATATATTCAGTACTGTATACCCAATAAATTCTGGTTTATTCAGTAAACTACAGTTTACTGGTTTATTCAGTAAACTATAGTTACCTGAATGTGCCTGGGGAATGAGGGCAAAATCTAAATTTTGGAAAGAAAGAAAGAGAGAGAGAGAGAGAGAGAGAGAGAGAGAGAGAGAGAGAGAGAGAGAGAGAGAAGAAAGAAAGAAAGAAAGAAAGAAAGAAAGAAAGAAAGAAAGAAAGAAAGAAAGAAAGAAAGAAAGAAAATCACATCATTGACAAATCCAAAGGGACTTAGCTTCTTGCCCATGTCAGATTTGAAACCTCATTTCAGGATCCTAGTCCAACACTTTAATTCCTACCTCACACTGTTTAAGTGCATAGAGACCTCAAAAGTGATAATAAGGACTGTACTTCACCAACTGTTTTCAGTGACTAGGCCTACCCATAAGGGAAATTAAGGCATTTTAGAGCAGGGGTAGGAAGCCTAGGTTTAGGTAGTAGTGTAGTAATAGTACTTTTATTTAGTATGTGTTTTATCTAAGTGGAGTACAGGGCCTATTTTTCCCCACAATAACCATTCTGGGAGGTAGGCTGGGCTGAGAAACTGGCCCAAAGTCACCCAGTGAGCTTTCATGGCTGAGGGTGGACTAATTCTCTTAACAAATCTCTATGCCCAATATAAACTGTTAAATGCCACACTTTTGGAAGATATTTCAACATAACATTCCCAGCAATTATCTCTTTCTCACTCCTTCTTGCCCAGCAGATTGCTGTAGTTAGAGTAGATCAGTGTTTCTCAACCTCAACAACATTAAGATGTGAGGACCAACTCCCAGAATTCCCCAGTCAGTCATGCTGCCTGGGGAATCCTAGGAGTTGAAGTCCACATATCTTAAAGTTGTTGAGGTTAAGAAACAGTGGAATAGATGGTTCTTGTTAGAGGGCTGCATGGAATTAAGCAATTTCTTGCTTTAGATCACCAGATCCTGATTCTAAGCCACTTACCATTTTGAATTTGGCCAAAAAAGAAAAGAAGAGAACTCAGGTCAGAACTTCGGCTGCTGTGTTTTGTACTAAGTGAAGTTTTTGAAGACAGCACCACATACATCTCATTACAGTAGTACAGTACATTTTTAGTGTAACTAAACCTTGTGGTTTAAATTTGTGATGTGCTGTATGAATAATACTTCATTTTATGAAATGCCATTCAGTTTCATTGGATAACCCTTTTTAGTGTTTTAGGAAAGAGGGAGAGAACTCAACATGTTTCTTGTCACTCACTTTCTTGGAATGTTTTAAACAGTTAATTATCTTCTCTGACTTTTAAAATTTATATATTTATTTTTACAACGGCTCCTTGTCACCCTTGAATGGTGGGTGACACCCCATAATTTATCACTAAGAATGCAGACATGATGGAAGACGATGGGATGAGACACGGTGTCAAGTTTGTATCTGCTCACATTTTACACGCTAAAGAGACAAGCCCTTTGGCTAGTTGCCATGGGGAATTTTTTGTTAGAAGTAAATAACTCAGAACAGAAAAAAGAGAGAGATTGAAAGAAAAGAAAAATGAACTCAGATTCATGCTATCCCAGCTGCAGAATATCATTATGTCCCAAAGGAGAGTACGTATGTTGTGTGAAAGGAATTTTATAATGTGGTATGACTCCAGTTGGAAAATTAGCTGAGCAGAACTTTTATTTTCAGCCCTGAAGACTGTTTCCTGTGTTGAGACTGTGGAATATGCATTTATAGATTACTTCTGTTCCTGAAAGCCTAGATCAGCATAAACAAGGGGTAAGCAATCTGGTGTCTATCAGTTGTTTTTGGACTGTAACTTCCAAAACATCCTGTTGTTGGCCCAAAGCCTCTTTTCAAAGCCTTTTACCATCCTCACTGCCTAAGGCTCATGGGAATTGAAGTCTAAATCCTCTGGATTTAGCATAAGCAATACCAAAGGGTACTGTTTATCATGCAGCATGATAAAGTACCATGCTTCCTACAAGCAAAATCGTTCATCTCCAGCCTTGTACTGGGAGGAATGACAACTTTCAGATATTTCAGGGTCCCTTTCTTTATTATTGTCAAGCCTTGGATTAAATCCAGACTAAAGGTGTTTCCAGTTGATCCAGATTTTCTGTTTCCCAGCCCTCCTGATTCCAGTATGAAATGTAACTAAGATTGATCCAGGATGTTTTGACTATTTGCAGATCTATTCCTTGTCTCCCCTTCCCTGTAGTTCTAGCACATACAGCAGCTGAAGAAAACTACTGTGGGAAGAAACAGACCAGATTTAATTAGCAGTTTCCCATCTGGAACTTTGTGCATTTTCAAGTAGCCTAGAGAGAAAAAGTCCCCCTTTTCTTTGCAAGGGGATAAGCTCTACACTGAGCACCACATTATTTGTATGTTTTCCTATAGCTTGTTAGTACTAGAGATAGCAACAATTTGAAATGGAAATTTACACTGGGAATATAGGGATTTTGCAGTGACAAGCCCCTGTTCATGATATCATTTCATCATTGGGGGCTCATCTCATGCCATCATTGGGAGCACACCTTTACCCAGGAGGCCATTAACTGAAACATTGATTTTTCATGAAACTTGAGCATATCTAATTTAATCTAAAGCTAACTTTGTATATCAGAAATGGGGAGCTTGTGGCACTTTGTATATATCTGGATTTCAAATCCCAGCAGGCTCAGATAGTTTATATTTATACATAGAACGTACACAATTCCCTATGGACACATCTTCATCTGTTAGCAGCAGAACTGGGATGATGTCTAGAACTTTAGAAACAGGAAAGCGCTAAGAGATTCCCATCTGGCCACTAACATTCAACACTCTCTTCTAGTCTCCTTCCTCTTTCTTTCATGGGGACAGATGCAGATCTGTAGCAGTTGCCTTTCCAACGGTTTTGGAATCTCGCATCTATTGTGGGGATTTTGTGTGTCTCTGTGGGAGCCTTTTCCAGGGGAACTAGAGATTTCTACCATGATGTACAACATAGTACTGTACTGCAGCAACTGGATATGCTGCTGGTGATGAGGATTTCAGAAAAAGGTTGGGTACACAATTAATTTTAGGCAGAAATATCATCATCATCATCATCATCATCATCATCATCATCATCATCATCATCTTATTGTTATCAGACCAAAGAAATAGATTCTTCTCCTCCATATGGATACACATGCACGTGCTCCCCCCCACCTCACATATTGGTGCCACAGATTTAGATTAAAATTGACAACTTTCTGTACTGGTATAGTCTGTTTGCAAGCATAGACATGCCTGGAAGTCTGAATAAGGGGATCCTTAGAGCCTCCACCCACAACCATCCTGCATCTACCAAAATCACCCTCTATACTCCAGGGGGATTTGCCATCATCACTCTGTTCCAGTGAAAGGTCCTCTCTCCACTGCTTTTTAATAGTGAAAAGAATGGGAAAAAGTATCTTCTCACTTTTTATTCTTTACTAGCGTAGTCTGACAGATTGTGTGCTAAATTAAAAACCTTTCAGAATGAGTGGGCTGATTCAGTAAAGGAAGGCAGACATCACTCTCTCTCAGCCCAATCAACCTCACAGGGTTGTTGTTCTGGGGAAAATAGGAGGCAGGAGTATTAGGTATATTCACCACCTTGAGTTACATATAAAAAAGGTGGGATAAAAATCCAATAATAATGATACTAATAAGTTAAGGTTAAGGAACTAAATGAGTGTTGAAGACAATGAAGGCAGAGGAAAAGTAATGATCATGACTCCTGCAGACTTTATATTTAGCTGCTAAACTTCCAGGCAGGAATACACATCGAGATACACACATAATACAGGTAGAATAAAATAAGATTAAGGATATAAAGAAGCAGCTCATATAAAATAGTGAAACAATGCTGAACCGCATCTTGCTTCTGGCTCCACATTACCCTAGAAAGTTATTTTTTTCTGATTTTCCAACTATTTTCTGAGTCAGGGTACTTTTTCTCTCGGTGGAAGCCAGGCTGGTAAGAGATATCCTATTCTGTCAGGATGGAAGACAAAAGAATAAAAACAAAATGAAATGGTCCTGTCCATTTTTTTAAAGCCCACCTAAGATGGAATTTTCCTTCTCCTGACTGGTTCTTTAGAGTTTCATTTTCTTGGGCTCAGACAGTCTTTGTCCATTACCTAGATCTGTGTTTCTCAATCTCAGCAACTTTAAGATGTGGGGGGGACTTCAACTCCCAGAATTGGCTGGGGGAATTCTGGGAGTTGAAGCCCACCCATCTTCAAGTTGCTGAGATTGAGAAACACTGATCTAGATTAACAGGTCAGATTCAAGTTTTTCTTAGCATTTTCATGTCTGAACCTTTCAAGGATGGAATCTCTCTCTTCTTCCCTATACTACCTTTTACATACAGTATTATTTTGTTTGATACTTCTGCTGGCGTATTTTCCCATGTATAACACAATACCCAGGCAGGCTGGAGGCTGATTCCCTTAGTCTCTTGCTAGCTGACCAGGTGGCAGGGATTTCAGACAATGTAGCCCAGTTCAGTGTCACAGCTATGATTAAACATAAACACCTCCTCCAAGGGAGGTGATGCTGAGCCTTAACCAGGCTTCCATAAATCAATATATTTTCCCTTTCTTTCCCCCCTCTTTCCTTCTCTCCCCCCCCCCTTTTTTCTTTTCTCCTTTAAAATATACACATACCATTCTATGTTTTATTTTGCTATTTCATTGTTATAATTGGTTGGACCAAAATTGTCTTAATCCCAACAAACCCTAGCAGAGCTTCAGTAAGTATTAGACTTAATACAAGTTAGCATAGCTTTACATTCTCGCCATGTTTTATAAATTCTAAGATTACTTATGTCCTTTTATAGTTATCTATCCTAGTTATTTATAGCATTATTCATTGTAAAATTAATTGTAATTTTATAGGATTCTTTTGCGTTTTAATTCCTATATTCTGTAATTTTAATTTTATCTTTATCTTATTTTATTCCATCAGTATGACTTTTTATTTCTATTTTAGTGTAATTGTTATGTTATTAGTTCTATGCTGGTCCATGACCAAAATGAAATTGATTGATTGACTTCTGCTGGTTTACCTGTGTCTGTGTTGTGATAACATTGATTTATGTTGTTTATGTGGCCAAATGCAGTATGAGCTCATGAGTGACGCACATGTAGTGATATGCACAGACCAACACAAACAGAGTTTGGCTGCTCTGTGTGTGCAAATACTTTTGCACATAGTGGTTATTTCAAAGCAAGAGCAAGAACTACCAAAGTAGGAGTTACCCAGATAGATAGGGCTTGGAGGACTATCATTTAATTTAATGTAGCTAAGAATGTAATCAGTGTGGAGAATGCTGTGACAGAGAACCTTTGTGCTTGCTCACTTTACTGGCTAATCAGCATTGGGCAGTACTGTTATCTTGCCAACTGATGAAAGAGAATTTGCTTTCAAACTGCTTTTTAAAAGGGAAGAGATTTTTGAATACATTATCATGGATGTAATGTGGTGTTTATGCACTTATTTCATGATGAAATGGCAGAGAGGTGTGTATACAAATGTTCTGTCTTTCATTGAATTATCATTTCTCCAGCATCTCTGGTTTCCTATGCTTAATTAAATCCCAAGGAAAGATATCATGAGGAAACTCTTTCTACTGAGCTTTCTCAGACTGACCAGTGATGGAAGCTTCAGAGTGATGGAAAGATGTATAATAAAAAACAACATCAGCACTCATATCTTCTGTCATCTCTAACAGTAAAATAAGCTCAAAAACACCAAGAGAAATGCGAAAATGTTTCTTGTGTATCCTGAGAATAAGTTAGAAAAAGCTGAGGTCTTTTTTTACAAGGGGAAAAAAAAGTCTTCTAAGAAATTGCGAGGCAGATAACTGCTAACTGCACATGAGCAGCTTGAAAGTCTGTCTGCTCTTTAAATAGAAGATATCTTCAAAGAGAGAACTGTCCTCAGGCTCCGCTTCAAATAAAAACTGTCCCCTCTAAAGTGGGACCCAGGGTGTCCTAAAACTGAATAATATAAGGTTTTCTGGATAACATTGCATTTCTTTCCATCCACATACAATTATTCTCTTTGACAAGCCCCAGGCTTGATAAAGTAAAGCTCTTCATAAGATGTCAAATTCCATATTTTAGGTGTATGATTCAACATTACATTTTCTGGAGAGCAGATCCCATTAGGTTTCTCATGCAGAGAACTTTTAAGCACAAAAAGCTCTCAAAAATAAGATTTAATGAAACATTGTTGGAAAAAACTCGCACGGTTTTCCAGGCATCTGTGCAAAGAATTAGATGGCACAGTGGTACTTGTAAGTTTCCAATTCATTTTCCCATTTTTATAGATTTATGCTTGACTGAATGTTAAATTTTTCATATATAGATAGCAGATTTAAGCCGGAGTAAAAGGGAACATTAATTGAAATATGAACCCAGCATTTCTAAGCTGCAATGATACATATAATTAAACATTATAGTCCAATGAGTGACTTGTCCTTATTGATTTTCTTTTATTAATGTTTTGGATGCCCAATTTAGATTCACTAAAAATGCTAGCACATTTCCTTTCTTCCTTTGGAATGCTGTTCCCTGCCCCCCTCCCCTCCCAAAGTGAATCTAGATTAGAGCCATATGGTCTATGGCCTGGTGTGGGAAGGAAGGAATTCACATTTTGAAGTTCGCAGCACTCTACCCATGCAACAAATGTAGCAATATGCTTTATATTAGTGCTCTTGGCAGAGTGGGTTTCTGAACTGGAGAAGTGCCTCTTATGGAATAACTGGTGTGCTTTCATTAAGTGCCCTGTCAATCTCATAAAACGAGCACTGAGAATTCCATGGAATGCTGTATTTTGAATACTTGCTCTTTTCCAAATTTAATGGAGGTAGTTTTGTCAAAAGTCTACAGGTTATACAGGTCCTCGAATTACGACCATAATTGGGACCGGAATTTCCATTGCTAAGCGATACGGTCGTAAAGCAAGATGTCATGTGACCACATCGCTTAGTGACAGCAATCCTGGCATTCCCCATTGTCATTGTTAAGCAAATTCCACCAGTTGTTAGCTGAGGACCCACCCCAATCCAAGCCATTCCAGGCTTGGTCCCTCCCAGCCTTGAGCCTCAGTAAGATAATGGACTACCTCCAACTCCCTCCACCTGCCTATCTCCCCCCCATCTCTGCCCTTTTGGCCACCCTGCACCCTGCCTTGCAGGGTGGCAAGCAGCCCCAGAACCACACTTGAGCTCAAGGGCTTCTTGGCCCTCCTTCCCCCTTTGCTTGCTTGCTCACACACAGTACACCCTCCTTCCCTCCTTCACTCACTTGCATGCCCCGGCATCCTCCTTCTCCCTTCAAGGGACCAAGCTCAGAGTGGAATTCACTTAATGACAACAATGGGGAGTGCCTGGACCACTAAGTGATGTGGTCATGTGATGTCTTGCTTTATGACCACATTGCTTAGCAATGGAAATTCCAGTCCCAATTGTGGTCATAAGTTGAAGACTACCCGTAGTTTTGATTCTTTAATAAGACTCCTGATGAGGTAATGGACTTGCTAATGCATTTCTCTTGATAGCAGTATGGAAGTGGTTTCTGCGAAGGTTTCCCCCCCCCCCCACTTCCAGGCTAAGTAGAATTAGGCCAACTTAGTACTTGGATGGGAGAAAACAATGGCGTCAAATTCTGTATTGTTGCCAAGAAAGCTACATGTGTGTGTCTGTTATGTCACTCACTGACCTTGACTTGAAAGAGATTTTAGCTTTTCTCAATAATAAATATTGCTTCACCTAATAATAAGTGCACCAAAGGAATGGAGCACATGTTCTTTGGAATATGCAAATGGAATATGGATACTGGGATCATAGTCATGAATGAGCCTTGGGACTCATGTGTTTTCCTTTCAAAAGTGATATGAGCTTCCTTTCTTCCTTTCTTCTTTTATCAAAAAACATAGTCAGGAGACCAGCAGTATAGGGTATTTTTAAAAGTCATATAACTGCCCATATTTGGAGAAGCAATATGAGTTATATCCTTGAACCATAAAGTTTCCCAAGTCCTAAAAACAGAGGTGAAGTAATCTGATCATATTGGTTTTGCTCAATTTCTTATTTTTTAATTTTTGTGTCACTTGACAAATGCAGCAAAAAAATCTGCATGAAAATATAAATGCCTTCTTACACAAATGACAGCTATAAGTATGTCAAATCCATATAAAGCTTGAATTACGCATCCTTTTTGCAACCAATTCCTGGTTACATTCCTCCAATGTAATGCATCACTGGGCTGTTCTTTACCACAGTATAAAGGTTTTTGTACTCCTTTTTATGCAATCTTGTATACATCTGAGTTGTAAACCATATCAAAACCTTCTAAAAACTGTGGATCTTCATGTGGGAGTCCATTCTGATTATCTATAGATTTGAAGAGTATATATTGGACAAATTTGTAAGCAATTCAAAACAAATTACTCAGTATCCTCTACCAGGAGTAAATGCGACAGAGCTATATCCCTTTGCATGAAGGATTATTGTGCTTATTTTGCCATGATGCAATTTATTGCTTTATCTTGATTTAACAAAAATTATTCCTGCCTTTTCAGAAATTTTTGCTTATTTGCAATAAAGAGACTGCCTCCCCCTGAAGTTTTGTAGTTTTTGCAGTGGGTCTTCTTCTCAGCCTTCCTCGTTTTCCATACTTTCTTAATCCAATTTAGTCAGCTAGTTAGTCCAAATCCCTTGGAGGCCTACAGTTTGTTCATTCTCCCACAGTGCTGAAATTTCTCTCCATCCCAGCTGGCAGGAGTTTTTAGAAATAACAATATCTTGGGGTGGGGGGAAGGGAGGGAAGAAGCTGAAGATTGAATGGGGTCTTTTGTCCAGATCTCTATGAAGCCAGATTAATTATGCATTGCAGAACACCATTTTAAAGGATTGAATTAGGTTCTCGTTGCAATGAAAAGAGAGGCTTGAAAGTGAAAGCAATGCTATTGCCCAGGAAAAGCCCAGATTTATAATGACCCAGCAGCAGAAGAATTTCTCAGACTTACAGCCAAACAAGATGTAGCATGAACCACTTCAGTAGTAGTTTGTATCTAGTGCTTTATGTGGATGATTCTTTGACATTTCCTCTCTTTCCAATCGCTCCACTAAAAATCTGAGCATTGTTATTTCTGAACTTCTTTTTTGGGAGGAAAAGTACAGGTTTTCTTTCGCCTGTTCTTATCAGAATAAAAACCTTTTAAAATTTCAGCGACACAATTCACCTTTGGTTTGATTATGCTAATGTGTGCAAAAACAAACAAAATACCCCTCTCCGATACCTTTCTTTTGGGTAATTTCCAATCTTGCAACATTTCTTAGGTTAAAAGAGGACTATTTTGGTCAACTTAATTATTTACTTTAAACATTTCTGTTCTCATTCCTAACAACCATTGCTTGACTTTATATAGCAGGGATGAAGCCCTGATCGAATGCGCCATCAAATTGATATCAACTCTTAGCAGCCACATAGATAGCCTTCTCCAGGATGATTTGTCCCCAACCTGATCCTTCAGGTCTTCCAGTGGGTCACTCATTGCCATTATAATTGGATCCATTCACCTTGCTGCTGGTTATCCTCTCCTTCTCTTTCCTTCTGCCTTTCCCAGCATGATAGACTTCTTGAGGGAGCTGTATTTCGCATACTGTGTCCAAAATATGATAATTAGAGCCTGCTTATGCCTTGAGTGAGAACTCTGGATTGATTTGTTTGATGAACCAAGTGTTCATTTTCTTGGATATCCTTGGCATTTTCAAGAGTCTTCCCCCACAATAAAGTTTAAAAGCAACAATACTATTTCTATCATGCTTCTTTAAAGTGCAACTTTTGCTCCCTAGAGTATCACAGAGAAAACCATTGCCCACATGATTCAGATCTTTGGAGGTATAGACATGTCATAGCATTTGAATATCTTTTCCAAGGCCTTCATTGCTACCCTACAAAGAGCTAGTCTGTAGTATATCTCTTGACTGCTTGTTCCTTTAGTGTTGATAGTTGATCCTAAAAGGCAGAAACTACTACCACTTCAACATCTTCACTGTAAATTCTAAGGCTGGTTGTCGTACCTGTTGTCATTAGTTTGGTCTTCTTTATATTTAATCATATTCCCATTTTTTTTCACTCTACTCTTTGACTTTCATTACTAGAGCTTGGAGATCATTTATACTTTCAGCTATTAGAATAGTGTAATCAACATAGTGCAAATTATTGATGTTTCTTCCTCCAGTTTTAAAACCACACTCATCTTCTTCTAATTTACCCTCCCTCAATATATCCTCAGCTTATAGGTTGAATAAATAAGGGGAGAGTGTACAGCCTTGTCTCACTCCTTTGCCAGCCTGGAGCCAGTCTGCTTTTCCATGTTCTGTCTAGAGTGTGGCTTCTTGTCCCATGTATAAGTTTTATATGAGTTGTTCTGGGATTCCCTTTTTCCTAAGGAAGGATGGATCCTACAGAATGGCAACTCACACTTACCAAATATTTAAAATATTAACCCAAGGGACAAAATAGAGACACAACAACGTCATTGATTTATCTAAGAAAGATTCCTGAAGCTTTTTTTTCAGAAACAATGAGTTTATAATGTTATACAGTGATGAAGTCCTTTTAAATCACATTAATTGATGTTCTTAAATGAATTGAGGATTGTTGCATTTGCATGTAAAGGCAAAGAAAAAAGAAGAGAAAGAGGCTTTATGAAAACGGCAATCAACAGAACGTGAACAATTACAGTAGACCATTTCAAACATTTTTTTTAGTTTTGAGTTGCTTTCTTTATGTAATATATAAGCTAATAGGGCAGTCTCAGCCATGACAACTTTGAACAGGAAGCAGTATCCTACTTTGGAGATTGAGGAATTTGCCAACCTTGAAATTAGTGAATATCCAAATCACAGGTTGCATTGTTTACATGACAAACCCACTCCTATGGATGAATACTGAAATCAAAGATAATATAACTCTTATGCATTTTGTTTGTGTGAAACACAGTATGGTGATACTGCAAGTGTTTTACATTCAGGAAGTCTCTGGGATAAATCTTTGGCATCTTATTTTAAAAAAGTTCAGGCTGTAAGTCTTTCTCGGAGATCTTGGATCTATTATAATACTCAATCCTCCCCAGGGCTAAATGAAGATGAATAGAGCAACAGTTTAGCTTGGTTACTCAGCCCTCCTCAACATATATAAGCAAACTGGCAGTTCTCCCTATCTTTTTTAATTTTAAAAAATGACGCAGGACCAAAATTGCTGATTTCTGATGTAACATGCTAGGCTGGCTCTCTAATGAGTCAGAGTGGAAGTGCTGCCTTAGGTGGCAAATCATTTTATTTGCTTTATTCTTCCCTGAATGGAGAGTGATCTAGCCACTATTGTCTCAGCCCATTTAGACTCAGGACTGGCACTGCCCTATTTTCATTTCATTGCTGTCCTGTGATATACAGCACTTCTAGGAACAAGCCTTGAATGAGTTTAAGAGAATGATAAGGCTGGAAGGGGCTATTTAAGTCCAAAACCAGCAATGTGGTATCTGCTGCAAAAGTTAAAATGAAGTTTTTAAAAATGACCAAACATTCAAAAGTTATTCAAATACTGAAAGATCTTTGTGTTTGTACATAAAATCTCAGCTATTTATTTATTTATTTTAAAAGTTATAGATTAGTATGCAGCTTTGCTCAAAGTTGTTTGATGGTGATTGCTTCCTGAAAAAGTCGCTGGCCTCTGGTTTAAACCAAACTCTTGCTTAGTGAAGGAATCTAAATTCAAGATCTCCAGCTGATGACTGTCCAATCTCTACTGGAACCATTCAGTGAAAGGTGATCAGCAGCTCCATGGATGATTGGCACCAAGATTCAATTGCTCTTAGTGACTTTTTTTTTTTTTAAATGTTCTATTGGAAACTGCCTTCTTGTAACTTACATTCATTCATGAATTCTGAGCTAAAAAAGTAAGCCCTGATCTCCTTCTGTGTGTGACATTTCCTCAGGTATCTATAATGTGTCCTCCTGAATCTCCTGTTCCCTAGACTGTGTAGTTCTCTCAATCTCTTGTTTTTGGACTTCCTGGTTAATTTTTATACCCATACCTCCCCCCTTAAAAAACAAAAAGGTATTGCTTAAAAAAAAAAAGGTTTGATATCTTCAGAATTCATTTTTGTGGTTCTAGATACCACAAAATGATGCCACCAAATTTTGGTAACATAGTTGTTGCAAATAAGTAGTACAATTACCTGCCATTTGGACAATGGGAAAGCCACCAAACTATAAGGAACGCCATAAAATAAGCACGATACAGTCAACACAAAAAAAAAAAATAGCCTGACACCCTCCAAAATCTAGTAGCGCAGAAATTTCAGTCCTCCTCAAGAGTGTGATAGGCCATCCTGTGACTTTGTACCTTGTTTCACCTCATATGCATCTCATCCCCACCCCGATCCCCTACCCCAAACAAAACATTGCAGCAGTCCCTGTCCAGTAGCATCTTCCCGTCTTTTCCTCAAAATATACTTTAAGTTTCATGTGAGCAGCTGTTTTTATGGATAATGAAAAGGCAGGATATTTTAAATCATTTGTGCTGATTTTATTTTTCTCCACCAAGGTGAAAAAGAGCTTGTTGCAGTTTCTGCCTTGTTGCTACAATAATGTAATTGGCCTGGATTCTGTGTTTTGATTCAGTGTGGCCAGGGTGGGGGAGCATTCTTAAATAGAGGGAAAACAATGTGATGGGGTCTGATAATGTAGGCCTCACAACATGTAGTTTATTTGGTCAATGTTTCTCAACCTTGGCAACTTTAAGATGTGTGGACTTCAGCTCCCAGAACTCCCCAGCTAGCATATTGGCTGTGGAATTCTGGGAATTGAAGTCCGCACATCTTCACATTGCTAAGGCTGAGAAACATTGCATTAACAGTAACAGTATGGGATAGGAATGCTTTTTAACATCACCCCCTACACGTTCTGTTGGTCATTGTCTCCTGCATCTGATCTCTGCCAATTCCCCCTGCTTGATGCCACTTCCTGATCTAACCTGCTTTGTTATTCCTGCAAGTGAGTCCCAGGAAGCAACCTTTATGCCAGCAATAAACTGGCTGCCACTGTCTTGACAAAGTCAGACAGTTAAATGATTAGTAAGAATCTGAAAAGCTCAGAAGCAGAATTCCAAATTTTACTAATAATTTTTACTGCATAAAGTAAGCATTGATTTGCAAGATACAGCTTTGAATAATAATTGCTTGATGCAACTATACTGTGCCTTGACAGCCCCACTATGTGAGCGAGGCTATTCCTGGTTGCAATTGCAGCTGCAAGATACTTTTCTAAAGACTGGATGTGAGATAGTAAATCTGTTCCATTATAAAACTACAGACCATCTATCTCTCCTACGCTCTTCTTCTATATTTATAAACACCTTAAAGTTTTCTATACGCTCTCTTCTTCAGGAAAAACCAAATCCATGTACCTTATACCTGGATTTTCTCACTTCTTAGGAAAGAGGCAGATGCTCTGTTTAAGAAACAACTGGGCTGCAGGATAATGCCATGTTTTTTCCTCTGACTACTGATGGCTCTTGAAGGCTCCTGGGAATGGTTTTTTACTACCTGAGATTTTTTTCACTACAGATACCTGGAAGTGAATTTCTTCATTATCTGAAGAAGGTATAACCTTCCTTTTCCAAAAGGAAGTCCAAAGTATCCCACATGATTTAGGAAGAGTAATAGCAAATAGGTATTAAAAAAGGGAAATGATATTCAATTTCAATGCTACAATAAAACCCAGTTTTGTTCATCAATGCAAAATTAGTATGACAGACAAGGGGATAATAAAGTACAGTTAGGATTTTAGCCAAGCAGCTAAATAAAATATTTAGATGTATTTTACCCATCTCTAAAAATCAACATACTAAACTATTTGGATAGTCTGATAAGAACTTCTCGGCTCAGCAGATGTCAATACAATGCAGTTATATAATGTGTAGCCAATACAGTAATAGTAGAGTTTCAAAGAACCTTTAAACTGTCCCTATTAAATTTTCTTCTCCCCTAAAATTACTGCAATAGAGAAACAGAGAAGGGGGAAGGTAACACACTCTACTCTAAAACCAAATGTGCAAATTTGTTGACCCCATGAGATTCTCCTCATGGATCCCCCCAGCATTTTACAGTGGCTGACAACATTTCTCCATGGTCTCAACAGAGGTCATTATTGAAACTTAAGACTGATGCTGAGACTTTTTATAGGCAAAGCCATGTTCCCTGCCAGTTGAACCCACAATATTAGAGTTAGGAATGAGGAAAGAGTAAGTACTTATTTTCTAAATGTAGCTTAATCCTGCTGTTGTTGCTGATTATATCTTAACAACTTCTTTTCCTGCCTCATGAGCAATGTTTGAATGGTTTAGGGACTATAAATGAGTCATTCTGATGGTAATCGTTACTTCTTTTCTAAGGAGAAAATGCAGGCATCCAAATAGAGTAACTAGTTTCTGTTGTTGATCTAAGATATTAAGTGATTTCAAGCCATAAAATCTGCAGAGATTGAAGTTAAATCCTTACCCAGCTCTTTTCCCCTCATATTTCATTCATAATACTTTTTTGTAAAGGAACAGGCTGAAACAGTTATCATATTATCAGTCTCATTTTGTCTAACAAAGCATTGCTAGTTTATATTGTTAAGAAACATGGGAATTATTCCATTCATCTGCTCATCCATCCATCTGAATGACTTGAAAGTCCTCAAAAGTAATCACTATTTTCCAGACAGAAGCAACTGGGTGGCAGGTTGCAAGAAACCTTCTGGTGACATGGCAAAGTCATCAGAAGGAGTAGACATGAACACTTTGTTGTGCAGAGTGCAGCAAAAATCCCATAGATCCTGCTCTCAGGAAAATTACATATCAGCCTGAGAGCTTGCAAAATGCAATGTCCATATTTTGTTCCTCAAAGGAAATCCAGTCAGAAAATATAAACTAACTGGTCTTTATTGATAAAAATGCAAAACTTCACAAAATACAAGTTGCATACAAAATATAGGATATAACAAAGACTTCTTCTCATATTAGCTTCCAAGACTTATCACTGCAAAGCCTCTAGCTAAAAAAACACTTCCAGAGAAGAGGTTCACTACTTGGTTACTAGTTAGAACTACATAACCCATAAAAACCTACATGGTTAACTTTAAGACTAAACACACACACACACACTGAACCGAGCTGGGCATTTCACCCTCCCATTATATTGCCATCATGACACCCCCACTGAATAACTAACATACACAATTACAGTAGGTGGCAGTAAAAATCATAACAGAATCACAAGATACTTTGTAGTCTCAACACCTGTTTTTGTATAGCCAATGAGATGACCTTCTTCCCATGAGAAAATCCTGATACACTTTCAGAGCATTTTCATCCTTTTGGTGCTTTAAGAATAGGAAATAAAGCATTTTGAGTATTTCAGAGAACTTGCGCTCTTGATTCCCATATTTATTTTAAGAATTTAAACTAAACCTGAATAGCTGAAATTTGACTATTTTCTTGTTGAATTTTGGCAGCAAGTTTGTGGACCATGAACTGGAGAGACTAATTTCTCTGAGGCCTTGTACTCCCATTGATAAGCTTAATGGGATGGTGATGATGCTGTGAGGACTACAATGGGGTGTTCTAAACAGCATGCAAGCCCCTCTCTGCTGAGTTATGTGGACCTACATTTTATTTTCAGATAGTCAGTATTTTTCTTCCTCCCCTAGTTATGCATACTGAAGTGAACAACTCATGACCTATTATCACCAATACAGTATTTTTCAATTAGTCAAGTTGAAACAGAAGATCATACTTATTCAAACCTGAACAAAATTTCCAGTTTATGCCTAAAAAATATTGAATAGGACCTAAGTCACCATTCAAAATTCAGTATTTTTTTTGCTCCTCTGGATAAGGTTGACTTTTGCTTGTTATGAAGTTTCAAAAACTGTCAGGTATCAGATGCTTATAATTATTTTATGCTATTTGCCCAATACTTTAAAATGAAAAGTCTTGTAACCTCAAGTTGAGAGAGAGAGAGAGAGAGAGGGAGAGAGGAGGACAGAGCAGTGCTGTTGCCTGCTGAGAGTTGAAACAGCTGAAATGCACTGATGCAAGCTTTTCATTATCTGAAACAATTACTTAGGCAAGCCCAGCATGAGACTTCATGAAGTGTTTGAACTTGGATTCCTGATAGAAGTGCATTACATAACATACTCCTTGTGAGCACCAACAAGCAGGAACATCCAAAAAGATTCTGCCAGGAGCATTGCACTCAGCTGCTTTCCTTCTGTTTTTAAATCTGAGCCAGGCCTTAAACCGACATGTCTGTCTTTCCCTTGTGCTTCCTGCGTATCAACAGGATCTGGTTTTCATCACAGATTAATAAACCTCTGCCATTGTTTTCTACCTCCCACAGCCCTTACCTTCTGGAATTTTAATGTATGTCTGTGTGTCTGGGTATATGTGATATGTATATATTTTGAGTGTGAAGCTCACCTCTTCTCAACCAAAGGACTGATAGCTGGAAAATTAAATCATCTCATGAGTTCACATTTAAACTGGGATATAACCTCTAGTAATATTAAAACAAAATCCAGAACCTAAATACAGTGGTTAGCAAAAGCTGATTGAAAACCTTTTATTGGCACCATCTCTTATGTGACAGCAATTAAAATGTAACAGACCTTAAAGGTAAAATATAATGGTTCATGAGCTTCTGTGGGAATGAATTCCATAGCTACTGGCCAATTGCTCACTGGAATGCTTCTGTCCATGAGTATGATACTTAGGAAGTGTTGTTGCAAGATACTATGGCAATGTCAACTCCAGGTTTTAGAGGTTGCAGACATTGTATCTTCTTCCCCATAGCTATTACTGCTGCCCATTTGCTAGCCTTCTTCCTTTAGCTTCACTCTACATCACCAGCCAGAGGAAGTAGGTAATGCAGGTCAAAGTTATTGCTCTTTCTCAGTCACTTTGACACTGGAGTGGGTGAATAGGCTACAGCAGCTGGGAAGAGTAGGAATAGGATCAGGGGGCTTAGAAGTGTTACTTACTTAAAACATACATGCAATGTTTAATTTCAGAACACACTGAAATACTGCATAGAATATTTAACTATTAGCTTGTTTACAAAAATTGAGATACCTGAGAGTACAATACTGTTTTTGCTTGGAACAAAAATGCAATATCGGCACTAGGTGAATCTCCCTCAGTTTTATATAATTGGGGAATCTCTGTTGAGAAAGCCTTTTCTTTTCTTGCTTTTGGATCAGTATTGACTCCTGACAACTGTCTGGACAAGTCCCTATGGTTTTCTTGGCAAGATTTCAGAAGTTGTTTGCCACTGCCTCCTTCTTAGGATTGAGAGTGACTGACTGACTCAAGGTCACCCAGCTGGCTTTGTGCCTAAGGTGGGACTAGAACTCACAATCTCCCATTTTCTAGCCTGGTGCCTTAACCACTACACCAAACTAGCTCTTTTTGTTGTAGATTTATATATTTTCAGTGGAGGAGGTACCTGGGAAACAAACCAGCAGAAAAATTTAAAGCAAGCAGAAATTACTATGGAAAAAGATGATATGTTTTGACAAGTTGTTGTTGAAAGAATAGTTGGCTGTCAAGCCATTTAGGTTTAAAACAAAAGTACCAGAGCCAAATAGGCATCGAAATAATTTCTACTGAAGTTAATGTAATATGCAGGAATCTACTCATATTAGTCAAAATACTGATGACTGCACTGGACACCAACTGCAGCTTCTGAGTCCTTCCTTTGGCCCATTAGTCTTTACCAAAGTAACTGACTAAGGCTATCGTATTTGGGTTGCAAAAATCCACATGGCAGTGAAGGGAGTCAGAAAATTCAACTTTTTGCTGACATTTTAGTGGTAATCCAGAGGTTTGCTGTTTAGATAACATAGCTCTAGTCTTGTCCAGATTCCCTTATTTTTTTAAATTCCAATTCATATGCAAGGGCAGGACATCCATCTTTAAGGGCCATTCTGTATAATAATGCATTACAATAATATGTCTGAGAGATTACCATCATGTGGTTTATCACAGAGTTGCAGGGAGCCCCTGCTAGGATATGGGACTTGGTGGATTTATTTATTTATTATTTGCTGTTATATGTATGCCACCATCTCAACTGATTCTAGGTGACTTACAGTTCTAAAAGTATAAAAATATCACTAAAACCAGTTGGCAACAGGATGCCTGACAATGCCAAAACTTAAGGGTGGCTCTTCCAAGAGGACAGAAGTCGATAATGAATCATTTTAGACAAGAAGAGACAGATGTCCAAAACAATTTCCCTTCTTGTTTATTGTGCTTGTGTCTCATCTGAACTGAATCTTGGAGATCCCCACTAGGTCAAATGGAACAGTTCAATTTTGGAGGAGATGGAGAAGAGGAAACATGAGTCAACTGCAACTTTTGTTCTCTCCATTTATCATAATGTTAAAAATGGCTCATGATCTCTGGTATGTTTCTGCAGCACTCATTAGAGTTCTTTAGTTAAAGCCAGCACTTTGAGTTGTACCAGAAGTCTTTGGAAGAACAGGCTAACCTTTCTGAATATTTCTACCCCAGTGTTTCTCAGCCTTGGCAACTTTAAGGTGTGTGGACCCCATGCTGGCTGGGAATTCTGGGAGCTGAAGTCCACACATCTTAAAGTTGCCAAGGTTGCGAAACACTGCTCTACCCTCTACCCTTCCACAGAATCACCCTTTAATCAGGATGTAGTATCCTGAACCCATAATAGTTTTTTGAGGGGTGTCAGGGGAAACTGCTCTTAAACACGATGAAATAAAAGAAAGAAAAGTTGGGGACTAACAAGCTGAAATTACAGTTATATGGTGGGGGGGGGGGGGGCGGGACTTCTGAGTGACTTGCTGATAAGATGCTGATGAATGGATAGCTGATTTACAGGAAAATAAGGTCAAAGATGAAGTGTCAGGGCAGCCATATTTGATCATGAACTGAAGGAAAGGTTAGATGATTAAAAAGTCACCTGGGGAGAACTCCCTCCTCTCAAATTGTGGGCATGAACATAATACCCTTGGATAATTACTTTTGCAGTTAGTGAGAGAGGCAAAGCAGGCTTTCTTTCAGGCTACTATTCAGTCTCAAGTCAGGACTCCTCATCAGCTTTTTTTAAAAATAATTTTACTGAAAGTCTTAATAGCAAAAGAAAATGCAAACTAAACTCAGAAAGAAGGGAAAGGGAAGAAAAAAGAATAAAAGGTGTACAGAAAAAAATGAGAAAAGAAAAAGAAAAATAAAGAAGTAGCTTCTGATTTTCATCACAAGTGCAAACTTAATAATTCCCCACCGCCTATAACATTAGATGTAAGTATTTCTTCTTCCCATAACCCATCTCTTATCAATATGCAAATCCATGAATCATTAACATTTTAGTCCTAGTGTCAGCAAAAAGTCCATAAAGGGACCCCAGATTTATATAAACATGTCTTATTTTAACCTTGGTCAAATAAACCAACTTAGTACTCCTTCCTTTTGCTTTTAACAAACTTGATCTTTAGTTCCTTCAGAAGCTGTTGTAGGATTTGATCTCTCTTCCAGTTTTATTTTTCCCATTTTGAAGATTTATTCAAGACTTTAACCAACTTCTTTTGTAAGTCCAGTAAAAAGTCCTTATCCAGGTCAATTTCTTGGCTTGTCATTTGTAATTCCACTTTAGTTGTTTTCTCTGTCTTATAGCCCATAACTTTTTTTATTTTCCAGTACTTTTGCAAATTCTTTATCAGAATATTTCTGCATCAGGCAAAGTTTGCTTCATCACTTTATCTTGTAAAGATTCCAAGATGTTCTCTTTCACATCAGTACTTTCTTTTTTTTACTATATTTAGGACATAATCTATTCATAGAAGCATGCATCATTGCTGAGATTGAAGCTGCTATTTTTTGACACCATTCTTTAAAAATCTCCTGAAGTATTTCAAATGTCAAAACATTTTCTGTCATTTTACAGGTTCCAATGCTGACCAAATACACTTTTTCACTTTTTTTTCCTTCCCTTTCTGCCTAGAATCTTTAGTCCCCTCTAGTAATTAATTTCTAAAATTGTAAAGTCTCAAGTTGCTGTTTTGACTTAAGGTAGATTAAACAAGTTGGTTCACATGAGTGAGCTGTTCATTTATATAATTATTTCCAAAATCCTACAGCAAAAGTCCTAATATTCCATTATTCCAAGTTTTTCTGGACCCTTAATTTGTTTATAACTATCTTTTCTAATTTAGCTTTTTGCCATTTATTTCTAATTTTTTAAGTTCTTAAGCTTATAGTTAATTTTTCTTTTATTCAACAATGAAAGTAAACTCACCAGGTGGCTTTTCAAACTTGTCATTTTGCAGATCTCTAATATCCTTAAGGCAGTTGAATAGGTAATTCCAAAAAGTGATTAAAAAGTGAGTTAGCAAACTCAGTGTCCTTTAAAAGGCTCTGCTGTAGTTCAGAGCATGATGGTTCCCTTTGTCTCCTGGCACTCGGAAAACCACTGTCCTGCAGTCTCCTTGTAAGGAGTAGCCATCTGGAGCACAAATGCACAATCTTTTGTCCCCTCCTTATCTGGAAAGTTTCCATGGGACTGGTCTACTCACTGGTCCTTCAGTATTAGCCACGGTCATCATCTCTGCTCATTCCCAGACATCTTAGCTCACCGTTCCTCACCTGGAAGCTCCCTTATCAGCTTTTTTTCCACCTTTCATTCCCCATTAGTGCTGTGTACCTCTGAAATGGTGAATAAGCTCTCTCCTGACTCCACTCTTTCAACTGAAACCAGAGTAACTTAGATAACAGTAATATTAGAAACTCTGATCATGAACCAGTGCACCCAAGGGGAAAGTATAAAGGGTAAATAAATAGAAACTAGGACTGAGGGACATCTGCTATAAAATAAAATCCCAAGGACTGTAATCTTCCATGAAGTACTACAAAACTGGGAGGGAAAAAAAGGTTTGAATCAATTCAGTACTCAAGCAGTGATGCCTAGCAACCATAACTAGACAACAATATTTAGCGGTCATGTGTATGAAATGCTGACTGAGGTCTAACAGGACCAGCACTGATGTAAACTCTTGGGAACTGGCCACTAAAGCATCATTCAGAGCTCAAGGAAGTGCCATTTCAGTTGAATAACCTGCCTGAAATCCTGATTTATATCAGTTGAGGTCAATGGACAGCAAATAATGAATCAGTTGTGACTGGGCAACTTCTCAATAATCCTGGATATAAAGGAAGCAAAGACCAGGCAGGTAACTTGAACACAAGGAGGGATTCAAAAGCTTTTTTTCCAACAAAGTTGAAGAAGACCCAATATTCAAGTCTTTCAAGATTCTTTGGAAACTTGAGTCTGTCTTCTGAGGTGTAGGCAATTGCTCCCAGCTTTGTGTCACCTGTAAATTTGCTGAGCATCCCTTCTATCCCCTCATCTAAGTAATTTATAAAAATGTTGAACAGCACTGGGACACTGAGGAACTCCACCTCATACCTCTCTCCATGTAGACATAGATCCATTAAGGACCACATGTTGGGTATAGTTATTCAACCAACTGCAAATCCATCTGCTACTGTGACCATCCAGCCCACATTGTTCCATTTTATCAAGGAGGCTATGATGATCTTTATCAAATGCCTTAATGAGGGGTAAGTACACTATATCCACAGCATTCCCTTGATCTGCTAATCTAGTCACTGTTGGGGAAAAAAAGCAGTAAGAGTAGTTTGGCATGACCTACTGTTAACAAACCCTTGCTGCTTTTAGTAATTGTCATGTTCCTTTCTATGTGCTTGAAAACCCACTGCTTGATTACCTTTTCTAGGATTTTCCCAGGTATTGATGTCATGCTGATTGGTCTGTAGTTCCCTGAGTCCTCTTCCCCCTGTTTTTTAAAGATAGGAACAATGTTAGCTCTTCTCCAATCTTCTAGCACTTATCCTGTACTCTAGGACAGGGTTCCTCAACCTCAGCAACTTTAAGATGGGTGGACTTCAACTCCCAGAATTCCCCACCCATCTTAAAGTTGCTGAGGTTGAGGAACCCTGCTCTAGGAGTTCTCAAATATTACAGTTATTCAAACAGACAAGAATTCAAACAGATAAGCACCTGCCACACAACACCCCAGACTGTTGATAAGAGTGTTAACAATGTTGTTAATAACATTGTTGATAAGAAAGAGAAAAAAATCTGGATAGTGGACATTACAATACCTGGAGACAGCAGAATAGAAGAGAAAGAACTGGAGAAAATCACAAAATATAAAGACCTGCAAATAGAAGTAAAATGACTATGGCAAAAGAAAGCAAAGATAGTACCAATAGTTACAGGTGCCTTAGGTGCAATCCCAAAACATCTGGAGCACCACTTGAACACCATTGGCACTGATAAAATCACCAGCAATCAATTGCAAAAGGCAGTTTTACTTGGAACAGCTTACATCCTGTGACTATACCTTTAACACCATCAAATAATAACATCTGCCTATCCCAGGTCCTTGGGAAAGACTCGATAGGTGGAAAAAAATGCCAAATCCAGTTTAAACATCTGACTGACTGTGCAACCAATAATAATAATATCATACATAAAACAGAAGGCAGAAGATTGTAGTTTAATACCAAACTAGCACATAAGTGAGCAGAATTCAAACTTCCTCATCTCCTCTCAGTGCATCCTGTTGCTTCAGACAATTCTTGACAAGAAATCCAAATAAATGCATTGAAGGACAAAATTTACTGCAGAGAAAGGCAGCAATGTGTAAACAATATTATTAAAGGAATTGTGTCACTGTATACTGTTTGAACAAAAGATAAGATTCAATGAAATTTCAAAGTCTCTTCATTTTGAAATTTTCTGTTTTCAAAGCAAATATTTCCTTGTATTATTTTTTCTGAGAGGCTTGCTGTTGGATCACCATGATCTTTTAGCTCTAATTACTTTAGCAATGAACATTTGGATGACTATATTTCTGAATTTGGGTATGTGCAAAGAAAGGGACAGGGGGTATATTCTTCCTTTTTGTGGGGGGCATTCCTTTGGGGAAAAATACCGGGCATTTGTGGCAGCGCCTTGCACAGAGAGACGGGACCAGTTGCCTGCCGGTAAGCACGAAACCGCGCTCACCCGAAAAGGGTGCGAAGCAACAGAAACCCCGCCTCCTGCGCTTGCCAGCTGGGCTCTGCTCTAGGAAGGAGGCTCTGGCAAACCACTTCCGAAAACAATTGCCTTGAAAACTGCAAGGACTCGTCCAGGCAGTCACTGCAGGGTCAGTAATGACTGAGTGCAGACAAAAAAAAAAAAAGAGTTAGGCAAAGAGAAAGTTCTTCACCTTACTTAGGAAAACACAAAGCTCTGTCTTTAGTCAGAGGCTTGGGAGTGATTTTCAGGGATGCTGGAAGGCTGCCAAAGATGCTTGATTTCCCCTCCACCCACTCTGCTGAGCTCCATTCTTGGCACAGATTGTTGAGGGTTCCAGCTGTCCTGCTGGGTCACGGTGAGCTGTCAAGTGAGATAGCACACATGATAACCAGGTCCTGGCCTATTGGGAGGCTGGAAGACAACACACAGAGCTATCAACTGGGATTCAAATGAGGCAACATGGTTAAGTTATTTGTACCCAAATGATGGGTTCTATCAGCTGAAATCAGCTGCAACTTTTCCGTAGCTAGTCTGTGGGCCGGACATTGTTTGAGTGGTCAGAAGTGGGAATGTGAGGAGAGCTTCCTCTGAACTGTGGAACTTCTTACCTTTGATATTAGCTGTTAGGCATAATGGTGGATGTGCCAGGCTACTTTTAAACTCGATGTTTAGCTCATTAGTGACCGCTGAGAACCAATTTAGCCATTTTCTGTATAGCTCTTCTATCTTCAGATTAGGGCTGTGCAAATCCTTCAAAAGAGGTACTTCAGAATGTGCAAGACTATAAACAAAGCACTTCTTTTTGTATTGTTGAAACAGCTACATCTTTTTTCAGGATTATATGGCTATTTCAGAAGCTGCACCGGGAGGCTCTCTCCACATACATGTGTATGCTGCGGGGGAGGGGGGGGCAGAGCAAAGTAGATGTGCATGCACAGGTTATGAAAAAAAACCTTGCCTTTTATTTGAAACATTTCATATGATTTAATTCTAACCCAGCCTGACCCTGAGAAGCATTGCATCATGACAGTGGCATCCATGGGGAAGGTGAAAGGGGCAAGTGGCTAAGGCAGCATTATGCTGACATGACATAAGTGCTGTTGGATGTACATCAATGGATACAAAGGGGTGCAACATGCATTGTGACCAAGCTATGCTGCTTCTTTCTTTTGATGAAAACAGTGGATATCTCTAATTGCATGTCTATGTATACGGTGGTCTTTTCAATCCAAATCAGGCCATCATGAGCTTATAGCAAAGAAAATTGAACCAAGAAGTAGGACCTAATTATATGCCATTTAGGCATAGTCTTGTTTAGCTCTTAATATACATATAGAAAAATAGAGGCATTTCTAGCCAAACCTGAAATGGAGTTTATCCATGTGGGTGGTCTTATAGTAGTAGTATTACTAGTAATAAACTTTATTATAGTCTTTGTCCAGCAAGGTGGTCTTATAAAACTATAATGAGGTAGAGACAAGAACTAAGGCCAAACTATGAATCTCCTTTGAGGAAAAAAATGCTATCTTGTATCTGTCTGGAAAGCCAGAGTTGGCTCAAATATCAGAGTTGGACTCTGGCATGGAGGTATATGGTATACTAATTACTGAAGAGAGGAAAACGTGACAAGACATGTTGTATAGCAGAATTAACCCAGGAGAAATCATGGTACACTAAAATGAAAAGTAAATCAGAATTCTAGTGAGTAAGAGCCAAGAACTGAGTTCATGGTTGGCACAGATTAGATAAAGAGAACAGAAAATGGATCTAAGCCAACTTTCTGTCTACCCTACGGATGGTGATGTTCCCAGAAAGACTATCCACTTTGGCATTACTCCTTCAGTCATGATTATATTCTTGGCTTACTCTCTCTACCACACTGCGTTCTTTTATATAGAGATAAAATGCAAAGGTGACACAGATATCTGTATACTCGTGTTGCACCTCTTATTCAGGGAGTAGATATTCTGGAAAGGGTTTATTATTTGCCAATATAGATCAAAGTATTCCAGCAAAGTGTCATGGTTTGATTTTTACCAAATTTACTTCTAACAACAAGAACAACAAAAAAAAGTAAAGTTAATTTTTTGTTTTAAAAATAAAAGCACACAGAATGGAAGCATACTTCAGAATACAATGTAAAAGATTGATTAAAGCTTCTATTAGCCTGCCAACTTGATTATACATTATTATTTTTACTATCACCATCATCATCTCAATTTTATAAAAGCTGCTTTTAGATAAATGGCATATTTATATTATGATTTTTTAAAAAAAATCTTTCAAGTTGTTGGAAATACTCAAATGCATAACATAGGCTAAGTGCTTTTTACAATAGAATGGTAGGAAACATATAAGTAATTAAAAATAAATACATTAATTGCATCCCCATGTCACTTTTTGGAAAATTAGAAAGTTTGATTTCAATGCTGTTGTAGTAGAAGACTATTTTATTCATTTTGAGATGCATTCATTTGTATCATAGTAATCTCTGATAAAAGAAATTTAAAATGGTCTTGCGATCTAGAGTATTTTCACTTTGATTGGACCATACTGTGAGTTACTGATTCTGCTTTCATAATATAGTAACTTCTTCCATGTTAAGAAAAGTGCTTTTCCTACTTTCAATTTTATTGGGGTTTTATGGAAAGGGCCCACAAGGATTGTGCTTGCAAAATACAATAGATTGTTGTTGTTATGGAACTTCCTTTAAAATTTGGGAAGCAATTTCTTAGGTGGCTGTTTTATTATCATGAGTTTTCAGTTTATAACCAAAGTGTTAAACATTCCTTGTAAACCACCCAGTTTCAGTTTGCAAATGGGCAGCCCTAAAAATTGAACTCATAAAATAAATAAATAAATAAAAATATAGAAAAATATTTCAGGAGGGGGCTTGAAAATTGTGACAAAGTTTATTTGCTTGTTTATGAGATTTATCCTCACCTCAGTCCTTAACAAACTCTAGGCAGAAATAAGTTAAGTAACTGGTTGCTTCCAGACATCCAGGTTTTTTTAAGATCTAATGTATGTAATGTGAAGTATGGAGTCATACCAGAAAGTTCAGCAAATATTAAGCTTACAGTTAGCATTCATTACCTTCCAAAGCTATAACACAAATTTAAATCTAGTTATTTCTTTTCTTCCACTTTGACTATGTCATGTGTCTTTGATGATCATCTAGCAGAAGGCAGACAAGGTTTTGTTTACGGACAAAATAGTTTAGCATGTGGTAAATGTATTCAGCTGAATAGTTTGAAGGAATACATTTTCATCAACCTTCAGTTTAGATGACACTGGAATAAAACATAATAACTATGTTGAGGATTTAAAATACATTTCAGTCATGTTTTATTACAAATGATTACATAATTAAAAGACTTTAAGAATACTTGCACATGACTTCCTTATGATTCCTTGTTAATACAGAGAATAATTAGAGTGTATTGAATTCAGGGACGTACCATTTTTACTACATTATTGCAACTGAATCTAAATTAAACAACTTATTTTCTATTATTTATTTGTTTGTATATTCAATTTATGTCCTGCCTTAATACTGAACTGAGTACTCAAAGTAGAAAACAAACATTAAAAAAAAACATAGAACAAAAAGCTTTAAAACATAAAACACTAACAAAAATAACTAAGAGTTAAAGCCTGGGAAAAGGGGAGGTGCATCTTGGCTGTTCTAAGGCGATGGTGAGAAGAATGGTAGAACTCTTTTGCAAGAAAGGAATTTCCAAAGGGAAGTAAGCCTAACATTTGCTTATATTTTCCCTCCTGCATACTTACTTAGGGGGAAATAACTAAGGACATAAGTTGAAAAAATTGCTTTTTGGTATGCATGCTCAGAAATGAGTTTCACTAGATTCAGTGCTGTTTAAGATTGCATACTGACAGAGAATTAAGCAAACTTACCATGGAAGTAACACAGCATCAGGTTCCTTTGATTTCACTTTGTTTTCTGGCCAAAACTTTTGCTATAGGAAATTTAGACGCATCGAAACAGGGCAGTTCTAATATGTCCCTGTTCAGATGCATGATGAGTGAGTTCAGTGGAGATTGTTTGCAACAAGAGAGTAGTAGGATTGCAGCTTTTTTAATTACACTGAATAACATAAACAGTGGATCAAGAGGGAAAAAAGAATCACATTCATAATTTGTGCCTAATATTGTACACAGCAGACTTTTATCAAAGATAGCCCACCTGTAAATCTGTCTATTCTGCTCCAGCCATTATTCATGTATTACCTTCTGAGGTCCTGAAAGCAATGAGGATAGCTAGCTAACCTGCAGATGAGAAGCAAATGGCTAAGTTTGTTAATTCCTATTTTTCCCATGATCAGACTATGCTTTTCCTTAACTGCCATTGCAAAATGTCTTCCACTGATTAAAATGGGCCTGCGATGAGCGTGTCCAAAAGTAGCCCCGTAGAGGGGACACAAACATCCATACAAACAAAAGCAAACAAGGGACAGAACAGCATGAAGCTATTCAGTTCTCCATTTTATTGATTGCAGCTGTCTGAGGGTCAGGATTTTTCCAGGTTTTTTGCTACAGTTCTGCTTTTGCAAAAGATTGCAGTCTGAGAAAATTCCTAAGAGTTGGTAGGTAAGAAGGGTAGCACTTCTTTGGATCAAGCTCAATTCCTTGTAACTAGGTAAGTACTGAGTCCAGCAAGTATTTGCTTCAGAAGTGCTATAAGAGGAAGGCATAAACTCCTGCATCGGCATCCCAGAATTCTGAAGCTACCACCAAGAAGACTCTGCTGTCACGGAGCTGCAGAAAAGTTGCCTCACATTTTTATCGAAGAGTTTATTTAGGTCAGGGACAATCACTTAGAAGCCTAGTGGTAAACAATTTGTTTCCAAACATGCGATCTTCAACAAAACACTCCTTTATCTTTTGCCTTACAACTGAATGCTCTTGTTCAGGGTTACAGTATGGGCAAGCTTTGGGGATACTTGTACGTCATGAGTTAGTGATTGTCAAATTAGGGTCTCTGAAGCTTTCCTGTGTTCACCACCTGTCAGCTGGCCAGAGTGGCTGAAAATCAGTTCCTTGAAGCATTTAGGTGATAATACAAATAACCATATAAATTCTAAAATCCACCCCCCTAAAAAAAATTCTGAATAGGGAACAAGTCTTGAGTGCAGTTGCTGGATGTGCTAAGTGGAATGGTGATCTTGCATTAGCAACCCAAAAAGAAGACTGTAAATAGAAATGCAACGCTGAATATCCAAAAAGGAGATTTCATTTGGCTGGCAACTGACTCACACCTAGGCTCTTACACAGTATCTAGATCTCAGCTGTGACATAAACTGAAAACTCTATCAATAAGCAAATATCTGCTGCTTCTGATATTGGAAATTCACTAGGATCTGAGACTGCAAGTCAGGTGTAGTAATCAAGGACACATTATAGATCTTGAGCTTGTTTGCAGGGGAGTGCAGCTATCATGTACCCTTAAGTGAAGACACTCCTATTTGGGATTGTCATCCTCTTCCACTGAATATGCAGCTTCAGGAGGAATGTACATGGAGAGGTGATGGAGGAAGGGGATACCATCTAGCTGGCCAGATCAGCCAAATCAATCCTGGTGATCAGTGGGGTGAAAGATGTCACCACCAGATTGCCCCCATGTCCTATGTATGGATGTTTTATTTAATGATTATATACATTATCTGGTGATGCATTTAAGTGATCTTGCTTTTAATCTTCCCAATCTAGTCCATAGGTATACCAGTGTTCTACTGAACACCCATGACGCGGTAGTTTTGTCATGTTGGTCTTAAAGGAGCTTTGAGATCATTAATTAAGTTGCTAATCATTGCTATAAACATTTGAAATCTTAAGGAGCCTGTGACAGCTGTGGCTAAGAGGACCTTCACACAAATCCACCTTATATGCCAATTGCACGTCTACCTGAACCAGAGACCCTTGAGACAGTGACTCAAGCTTTGGTAATCTCATACATGGATTATTGTATTGCACTTTACGTATGGCTGCCCTTGAAAACCACTCAGAAGCTGCAACTGGTCCAGAATGCAATGGCACAGGTAATTATGGGCATGCCATATAACACCTTTGCTCTATGAGTGTCAGGCCTAGCCCAAGGAACTCCAGGAGACCATGTAGATTCAGTTCGGCAATGTTTATTAGCTACAACCTCTAGCAAGAATTTTCCCAGACTGAAACTAGTTCCCAAGGTCAGTCAGTCAAAACAGAGTGAATTCCTCAGGGAGGTTCCAGCCTCATCCTCTTATCTCTTCCTTGCCCCTCTGGAGACGAAAGAGGATGCTTCCCTCCTCGAGTCTGGCCTTCATAATTCCATTCCATCACAATGAGCTGCAGTAGTTACCTGTAAGCTTCTTGGTAGGTGCAATGTAAGTTGCTGGTTATCACCTATAAAGCCCTTCATGGCACAGGGTCTGGTTATCTATAGAACCATCTGTCTTCTGTGGTTTTTGCCTGGCCTGTATGATCAGGTGGAGTTGGCATGCTCCAGGCCTCTCTGTTAAGTAAGGTCTAAATAGGACTGAGGAAGTGTACCCTCTGTGTCATAGTACCTGCCATCTGCAATACCATCCCACCCCTGAGATTCATCTGACTGTGTTTTAAAAAGCCCTAAAAATCTGGCTCTTCCCTCTGGCCTTGGGTAGAGTTTTAGTTTGGGTAGCCTTATACATTTAATCAAATAAAATAAATTCTCCATGAACAGCCCAGCTTCAGTACTTTAAAGTGTATTTTTCTCTATACTATATAATATTTCTTTATTTATTTATGCATGTTGTCATAATCACCAGACGCTTGGTAGCTAAGAAGATATAAATGTATATATTGCCTTCCTCCGAAAAGCATAGAGCAAGCTGTGATGAACATCTGAATCCATCCCCGTTTTGCAGGATGTGGGTATGTTGCCCCAAGTTTGGAATTACCCATATGACTTGAAAGAGAAAGCTATTATAAATCAATCCACAGGAAGATCACATTATCCAGTGCCATGCTGTCGAGGAAGAGTACTTTTCTTTCTCCTCTCCTCTTTCAAAGCTCTTATCTTCAGTTTTGTATATTGTTCTGTCTAGACAGTGGAAAGTGACTAGCATACCTATATGTCAGGAATGTAGTGGTAAATCTTTCAGATAAATATAGCTGAGCATTTAAAAGTAAAAATAAATGTCTAAAGCTCTCAACTTATTAGCAGCATCTGTCTCAGCTTGATGTGTACTTCTCAGAAATATTCTAATACCTACCGAATCTATATTTAAGCAACCTTGTTTCTGCGCTGGTGATCACATGTCATAAACTATCTCTATAGTGTTGATTTTGTTGCTAAGCCCCACTGTGAGTTCTGGTTTCCAGTGGTTCAGGTTACCCTTTTAAAAACAGGTCTCCCAACTGTTTCACACTCCACATTTAAAGATGATACTCAAGCAGGTCTTACTATTCCACATGAGTTCATCCTGGCATTAGAGAATTACAGCTAAGGGAGGAGCTAGGATTACAAGCCTGTCATACGTTGGACCTGCTAACTTTCCATTCCGGAAATATCATTTGGAAAGAAGCTACAGTTCAGGATGTATGGGCAATGAATTATCCCATGCCTGCCCCAGATTCCTGGAGGATTGCAATAATCTTCACAAAGGAAGTAGGGAGGAAAGGGAAAGGGAAAGGGAAAGGGAAGGAGAGGAGGGGAGGGGAGGGGTAGAAAGGAAAGGAAAGGAAAGGAAAGGAAAGGAAAGGAAAGGAAAGGAAAGGAAAGGAAAGGAAAGGAAAGGAAAGGAAAGGAAAGGAAAGGAAAGGAAAGGAAAGGAAAGGAAAGGAAAGGAAAGGAAAGGAAAGGAAAGGAAAGGAAGAAAAATTCTGTAGAAATCACTTTCTTTAAAAAAATCTACGGAGCACTTTACATATTTTCCTCTTGAAATTAAAACAAACATAACTACAGTTTCTTTTATTCCAACTTTTTACTTGACCAAAGTGGCCTGTGAAAGAAACAATATGAGATAAGTAAGTTGGTTCTAAAGAAATTGTAAGATTTCAATATTCGATAAAGGAAAAACTTACCTAATTGTAACTTTTGACATTTATTACAAGTGTATCATACTGGGTTAGTTGGCTGAATAGATTTCAAAGTAAGGTTAAAGGCCTGCCTCCTAAGTACATGTGCCCTGTAACCTCATGATACTTTTTGAAGTACTGAAAGAAACATTAATGGTATGATAATTCTTCTAACCATATTCCCAAGAATGTTAGAATTATCTCTCAGAATTCTTTACAGATTTTTTAAATTTAGCAAAAATAAATCCACTTCACAAAAATTTGATCCAGAGACAAAACGCAAAAGCAAAGAATTGCATACAACATATAATACTGAAAGTAGGATTTTTAATTTCTTGTTTAGAGATAGAAGGTTGAGTCTCCTCCAAACAACAACAACAACAACAACAAAGTAAATCAATGACATTTTAGGACTCTTACAATAAAGAAATTAATAGTCTTAACATACATATGAAAGCAAATTGTGTTTAGAAAGATGGTAAAAACACATTTCTTTCACCAAGCTTTTAACTGATAATTATTGTAATGAGTGATTTTAATTTTAACTTTAATTATATTAATGTTGTTATATTTTATACTCCGCAGTTTTATTACTGTAAATTCCCTAGTTGGAATAGATAGAGAGGGCATAAATTCTGTCATAAACAAATAAGCTTGGCAATTCTCAAATATTATGGATCTGAACATTTAAGACTTTACAAGTGTTCCCAAAAATGAATTAGAAGGTAGGACAGTCCAAGCAGCTGCTGCTCTGTTTCCAGTTATCCTAACAAAAATGGCCAGAAGATCTTGGAGAATCTCAAGGTAGTCATGCTGAATCTTTCAACGGCTGCAGTTTCTACTTGGCTTCAGGTTTCAGATCCAGAGCGCCTTGTCAAATTATTTTCCCAGGACTAACAGCTTACTACTTCTCCTAAAATATGTATTTTTAAAATGGAAATATTTAATGTTCATGACTATTTATTTTGACAAATGGTTGGAGTAGCCAGTATACCTCCAGATGATATTGATTTTGTTGATTGTATGAAAAGCCTAGTTCTAGCTGAAGATGTTATTCTTCTTTATTGGCAATTGGAAAAGTATGAATATCAGACCTATGACTATCTAGAGAATTTCTCTAGAATATTTTGGTTGGCCTCACCCTCTAGATGCTAATGTGCATGTCTGCCCCATCCAATCAGCATATTCGTGGCATTAGTCTGAAAGGGATTTGAACATACATAGATGCCCTTCAACTTTATGCCAATTTTCTCTTAGCTAGATTTGTCAACTAGGTCACAGAGTTAACTGGTTCATTTTATATAGGCTCCTTTGCATTCTCTAGATCTCCCACTCTGTTTCTTGTCAAACCCCTGTTATAGAGCTGTTGAAACTTAAATGAAGTAGGAGGTTCTGATATTGGAAAAACTGTCCTTGGAGGCTGATGGAGTGGTGGTGGTGAAGAGTGCTCCAACATAACCTTTTCCTGTTCCAAGGTTGAAACCCTCCCTTTATGGATGAACTAATCTGCTGTATAGCCCCTAGGATGATATCCAAGGTCATAGGCTTGGAATGTTAGAATTCAAAATCTGCTTTCATTCAGCTGCAAATCTTATTTATGATAACTCGGGTGATTTTATGGTTGTGAAGCAACATGGCCTTGAAAAATTATAAAACAAACAGAAATAAAAGAGACAATTATGCAACATAGATATTGCATCACACATAATTGTGTGGTTATTAAGGATATGTACAGTATATTGCTCTGGAGAGTTTATATTTTGAAAAGAGACTGGAGTTCTGTTTCTAGTTTAAGTGATCTTTTTGGAGTTTAAAACTGAAGCAAATGTAATCAGATTTTAAAAAACTGAAATATACACTAAAGCATGATATTGAAACTTTATTTATTTGTTTACAGAATGTCTATCTCACCATTGATGTATTGCACACATTATGCAAAGACCTAGATCTCTGGAGAAAGCTCTAATGGTGGGAAAGGTGGAAGAAGAGGATGACCAGCAGCAAGGTAGATGGACTCAGTTACAGTGGCAATGGGTGATGAAGGACTAGATTAGGGACAGATCATCATGGTGAAAATCTATCTATGTGGTTGCTAGGAGCTGACAACAATGTGATGGCACATAATCAATAAAATCAAGGCAGCTAGTATGAATACATAATTGGAATATATGTCCTATGAGAATCTTTAATTCCAGTTCTTAATTCAGAGAGGTAACTATTTCAAACCATCATTTCAAAGTGTTAGTATCATGCTGGCAATTTGGTGAAATGGTGCCCAAGTAATATCTTTTCAATATTACAGCTTAAACAAATAGTTAGAAATGTATGGAATATGTTCTTAGTTTAAAAAATGTAATGTTACTTATGATGGTAAATGGATTGCTTTGTGCAAAATGCCAAGCCCGTTATTTGTTCAGCAGAAGTAAAGTAGGATGAAGAAAAGAGATACATTTGTTTTATGTTAGCTGCATAAATTCCATATATCATGCTATATGGAAAAAGCCATATGGACAATATGGGGTATAAGCTATGTCTTGTCAAGGAAAGATTGTAATATGGTCTTAGAAATAAATGTTTCCCTTACCTTCAAGAACCTAAATTTTTCACATTTAGCTTGTTATGCTACTCAATATTTCACCCTGAAAATGCTAGCATTTCCAGTATTTCAAACACAGTGCATATTAGCTAACCTGTGTGATCTTATTCCAAGACTCACAAACAGACAATATTATACTATGACTGTTAAGTAAGTGTGGACAAGCTTCATTTTAGCTTGTATGCTTGAGGCATGTTAGAATACATACAATCCCATTGAAGGACTAGTATACATTCCAGAGGCTTTTCATCCTATATTCAAGCCTGAGGTCAGTTTGAACCTCAAGAATTAGTTTATCCAGATCTGCTGGCTTGCTCTCATCAGGTTCAGCATATTGCCCCTAAATAGAGAGATAGTGTTCAATAATTCATTTTAATTTTGTACCTCACCTTTCCTCCAGGAGCTGAATCTCTCTTTCAGGTTTCCCACTGAAGTTTTATGAAGTAGGTACTGCTAAGAGACACTGACAATTATAAAGCTATCTAGTGAACTTCCATGGCTGAAGGTAGTCTTCAGCTGAGTCCCCTAGTTCCTACCCTGTCTTTTCAGACTCATTCTTGCTATAGGAAGGCCAGAATTTCTATTTCCTTAAAAAAACCTTTTGTATAGAACTAATGACACACACACACACACACACACACACACAAAGAGCTACCCCCCCTCCTCCACAATTGTCATAATCTGTTGCTAGTGGTCCCATGTGGTTGGGGTTCAGAGAAGTTGCAATATATTATAATTTCCTGGTTGCCTAACTTGATACAGTTAATAACTCTGCACTATTCAAAGAATCTTCTCCACATGTTTAAATACAGTAATTAAGACTCTTCCAAAGAACTGAAAAAGACAGAATCCAGAGATACTTCACAGAGATGCATCACAAGGAAATATTAAATTATATCAGATTGTTTAACCCATTCTCTACCTCTGGACTGTCTGCAGTCTTTTCCTTGGATGAATATGCATTGTTATAATCAGGACAGGGCAGTCAAGAATCTTACACTGCCTTGACTGCTACATGGCATTGCCTATGACAACACAACCACTCACTCTTGATTTTGGTCTAGGTTTTTGAGCAACATTATGTTATAATCCCTATTGGTCTAGCCCAAGAGCAGGTCAGGATCCAACAGAAAAAGAGGGTGCCAGAAAGCAGTTGTGTCATGTGTCCTTTCCAAAGGCTGATTTGTTTATTTTATGCTGCTTCACATAAGAATCTGATCTGAGAGTAAACATAGTTACTTGCAATCACAAGCATATAATTTTGGAGATACAGTTTAGGAACTCTGTATCACCCTTATAAGTTAACCTCCTATATGCATAGGTGATTGGCGTTAGAGTAGTGCTTGGCCATAAGGGTTGACAACTATTTTTATGGCCAGGGCAGCATTTATTTTTATTTTATTGATTTTTAAAAATTATTCTATTTTATTATATTCAGTCTTGGAGTTTTCAGGGAACATGACTGGCAATATAATGATATCATCAGGTTGGATGGGGCTGAAACTTCAGTTGGTTTAAGAAGTAAGATGAATATCTCTGATCCAAAAATCAGAAGACATTACATGATTGAACATTTCAGTGATGCAGCCTATGGGTGCCCTGAGGGCTGCAAAATAGGTTTTGGAGAGCCATGTAGAAGCTACTGATTGACCAACAAAAAAATTATGTTATGCTGATGAAGGCATAATAGAAAATGTCATTGTGAGATATCACCTGGATACTAGGACTGGCCTATAGTTGTCATGCTGGTTATCAATGCATACTTTGAATATATGTCCTATATGAATCTTTAATTCCGGTTTTGAATTCAGAAATATGCTTCCATAAAAAGTGCTTCCAACTGAAGATCAAATGTACATGTTACTGCAAAGGTTTAAGGTAATTTTCAGACTGAATATATAAGTGAAGAAGAGATTTTCCAATAGAAGAGAATATGTGTAGCTCAGGGTTGAACTGTGGAGTCCTTGGTGTTCTCTGAGCTTGGTTGTTCACTGCTAGCACTGAAGATGTTACCTAGCCAGGTAACGAAACGTTTGCAAGAAAACAACCAGGCTCAGAGAACACCAAGGACTCTACAAGAGATCATCCGTCAAATATGCTATTCAATAAATTTTGGAAAGAGAGTTTGATTTAGTAGGCCTGATCAAATCTTAAATTTCAATGAATGCTATACAAAATAAGATATTGGCGAAAAGTCTGAAATTGTAGCATATATGTACAAAGCACAGGTGCTTATAAATGGATATGATACATGAGATAAACAAAACTTTCTTTTTACCTGTATTACATTAACAACATTGATACAAGGCTGGCTCTGTTTTCATATACTTCAAGGCTAGGCTTTCTTTTTGGAGAAAATTACTTGTGGTACTGGCTATCCTATGTGGGAAAAGATGATTTGGCAAATTTGATTACAAAAGTGAGACTCAAATTTCCTAATAACTGGGTTTACAGAGCATTTTTAGCCAGATGGGTTAGACTTAGCAGCTGCTCAGTTCTCATATTCTCAGTTTTGTTAGAAGAACAGTCACATTGTAGAGGGTTTGGACTTCTTCTCACTTGCTGCACCCCATTAGTGGCTGCAAAATAGGTTTTGGAGAGCCATGTAGAAGCTACTGATTGACCAACAAAAAAATTATGTTATGCTGATGAAGGCATAATAGAAAATGTCATTGTGAGATATCACCTGGATACTAGGACTGGCCTATAGTTGTCATGCTGGTTATAGATTCGGAGTAGACATTAGGAAGAACTTTTTGACAGTAAGAGCTATCAATCACTGGAATAGGTTACTGCATGGGGTGGTTTCTTCCCTTCACTAGAGATTTTCAAACAGAGGCTGTATCTATCAGGGATGGTATAGTGAGTCCTGCAGTGTGCAGGGGGTTGGACTTGATGACCTCTTAGGTCACTTCCAACTCTATGATTCTATGGATTAATGTATTGTGAGAACACAGCCATTTTGGTTAGTTTATGAATGAATGAACTCAGAAGTGAGTGAATTCATTTAACATGTTAAGTGTGTTGGCTTAGCCATTATGCAGTAAATTCTAAAATATCTTTTTAAAATACCATAAAAACATTAAAAATATAGAGTGAGAGTATAAGCCAGGGGTGGGGCCCTATATCTTATGGGAGGGTGCCTAGGGAAGTATATATGGCTGGGTGGATGAATGAGGAAAGAAAGTCCAGTGCTTGCCTCCTGGAAGTGTGCTAGAATAGTGTGAAGTGTTTTTTCCTTACTATCCCAACATAGCTTGAGGGGAATGTGGAGGGTGCTGGCTTTGCCTTTCCAGAAAGTGGGGGGGGGGGGGGGAGTTCAACAATTTGGTGTTGATCCCCCTTTCTGGCCTGATTGTCCTATTTCTGGGTCTTGATGGTTGAATCACTTGTTATCTTGGATTTAAGCTGCTGTTGGAGAATGCTAGGCCTTAATTCAATAGTAAGGCCTGGTTCATTCACAATAAGATGGTGAGTGAACAGGCCAACATGGCATCTATTATCCAAGCCTGGTACTGGGGTACCAGTTGGCTTGCTGCACAGAGAAGTTGCTGCCCAACCTTCTGGACCTAATCTCAGGGCTCAACTCCCTCCACATGTTGGTGTTGGAAGACCTCTACTAAAATGTATGCTGTTGTAATGAACTGGTTAGTCCTTTAGGTGCTGTAAGATTATTGTTTTTGCTGCAACAGATTAGCACAGATAGTCTAAAAAGAAATTAAATGAAAGTGCATGCATGTGCGACTAAATAAAATAAAAATTCTGCAATAAAAATGCTGAATTTTATAGCACACCTGACTTATGCATTTCCTTATTTTGCATAATTTATACTAAAGTCTCCCTCTTCACCCACTTGCTATTAAAAATGTTAATCAGTCAATTCTCAGGTTCCCTGGAATTGTGTATAGGATACTATGTAGAAGGCTGAAGATATATGAAAAAGTAATATTAGCTGAAACTGGGTAAACCTATTACAAAAATGCATGGATTACAACTGGAATTATGACTAGGAATCATTAGGAAAATGTATTATTATTAGAAAACAATTCTACATAATTTCTTTCCGTTAGTATTACTACCCAGGCTTTCTACTTTATATATATAATTTGAGCAAGCTGTAGTTATTATTGCTTCTTTCCATGTGTTAACATTCAGGTCGGCCATGGGCCATGATGGGCCAGAAGATCCTGCAATTAATTTTTTGAGCATTTTGATAAAAAATTGCAGGCACACTTGCATAACTGATAGCAATAGCAGTTTTGAGGAACGATAAGGCCATTTTATCATGGAAGTACTGTACAACATTCATGGGAGAAAAATTTTGTTGTTGTTCAGTCGTTAAGTCGTGTCCGACTCTTCGTGACCCCATGAACCATATTGCGCCAGGCCTTCCTATCTTTCACTGCCTCCCTGCGTTTGCTCAATTTCATGCTCATTGCTTCAGTGATGCTATCTAGCCATCTCAACCTCTGCCGTCCTCTTCTCCTTTTGCCTTCCATCTTTCCCAGCATCAGGGTCTTTTCCAAAGAGTCCTCTCTTCGCATTAGGTGACCAAAGTATCTGAGCTTGAGCTTCATTATCAATCCTTCCAATGAGCAATCAGAGTTGATTTCCTTTAAGATTGACTGGTTTGACCTCCTAGCAGTCCAGGGGACTCTTAAGAGTCTTCTCCAGCACCACAGTTCAAAGGCATCAATTCCTCGGCATTCAGCCTTCTTTATGGTCCAGCTCTCACAGCCATACATTACTACTGGAAAAACCATAGCTTTGACTATGCAGATCTTTGTCGGCAAGGTGACGTCTCTGCTTTTTAATATGCTATCTAGGTTTGCCATAGCTTTCCTCCCAAGGAGCAAGCGTCTTTTAATTTCATGGCTGCAGTCTCCGTCTGCAGTGATCTTGGAGCCCAAATAAATGAAGTCTGTTACTGCTTCCATTTCTACCCCTTCTATTTGCCAGGGATTGATGGGTCCAGATGCCATGATCTTAGTTTTTTTAATGTTGAGTTTCAAGCCAGCTTTCGCACTCTCCTCTTTCACCCTCATCAAGAGGCTCTTTAGTTCTTCTTCACTTTCTGCCATTAGGGTGGTATTGTCTGCATATCTGAGGTTATTGGTGTTTCTCCCTGCAAACTTAGGGAGAAAAATAAATTGCATATTTCCTATCGTTGCATTTAAATAAAATAGAACAAAAAGGAATATAACTTTAAAAGGAAAAGAATCATCATACAATTTATGAAATAGTTTCCATTTAGAGACATTTTGATAGATAACAATTTTATAAATGTGTAGAATTGTTCAAAACATTTGTACATGGCTGATAAGAAATAGCAGCCATAAAATTATTAAAAATATAAATAATAGCAGTTGAAACAATTGAAAATGAAGAAAAAAAAATCACTAATCTTAGAAATTGAGGAAGTCATGCTTCATGAGGAGATTCCAGGGCCTAAACAAAGGCACTAAGCAACCATCCTTCTCCTCCCAACCAACTAGATTTCAGGGATGATTAGGACATGAGAACCTTTCAAAGGGTAGGTGTTCTGATGCTATAATAATCTGGAAGTCACAAAGCCTAAACTTGACCAGGCAGTGATTTGTCTATGACTAAAGAAAGTATGCAAGAAAGTATGCTTAGTTCCTCTAGTCCCAAACGATTGTCTTCCTGATTCAAGCTACCTTCCTAAGTCAAAGTTGTACCTGGCTGAATAAAGCACCCAGAGCATCTCTTGATGGAGGAACTTAGCATGGATCTTGATTTTTCCCAAGTCCAATCAACCTAAAGGACCTGGATAGGGAAACCTGGGAAGTTTGTTTTGTCTTGTGGTCTGAACAAAAAGTCCATGAAAATTGTCGAATATATGCAGGTTCAAATATGTATTTCATAACAGCATTTTTCTCTTTCAAAATTAGCATGTCTAAATGTATTATTTCTTCAAACAGGTATTTCTGACATAATGTCTTACATTTTTGAAGCAAATACTGCATCAGGCTATTTGAAACGTATGGAGGCTGATGGACAACAATGTTCTGATCCACCACATTATTAAGTGCATATGTGCATACTTATCTGGCAGTTTGATATTTGAGTTTGGAGAGATAGAATTCCTCCTGATTTTCTTAATTCAAAATACGTGTTCTTCCCTGAAAGAGAAGATGAAAGTGACATGGTATTTCCTGACATGCCTATTCCAGTATTCAGTTTGTTATCCAAACAAAAAGACTGTACAGCATGGGGAGAGGGGGATATTTAAGCATGACACCACCCCATGGATGTAAGAGTTACAATTGGCCATGCTGGTCATGGGGATCTCTGCATTAATCTGAAAGTGGAGAGAAATTAAGTTCCCTGCCATATTGCAAGCATCACTGCTCAAATCAGTTACCAACTGCTTCTTAAAGTATACGTTTTTCTCCTCTTTGGCCAGAAAAATTCCCTTCGAACTGCTTTCTTCTGTAGTTGTATTTGGGTACTGCCTGCTTCAGTTACTGCCAAAACAGGGTAATTACTGACCTTTTGTCAAAAGGCATGTTCATTTCACTCTGCCATTCTTCATTTCACTTCAAGTTTGTTCATTTCTCTCTTACTAGCTTCAGCCCTTGCTGTTTCTGCTAATTTGATGGTGGTGCAGCTGTTTAAGAAAATGGCCAAATAAAACTTGAATTGCAGAAGATATCTTTTACTCAAAGATGACTCCTCAAGAGAAGTGATACTTGATAGAGGAAATGTATATCCGTGCACATAAAAGATACACACAAAATGTTTTCCATTGTCCATGATACTACCTGTGCTCTACCTGAACTTCAGACTACAGCTGTCCATTCTTGGAAAAACTGTCACAAAATGGAGAGTTGTCATGTTTTATATCTTACATTGTTTACTGCTCCCCTCTCTTTTTCTTTTAAGCCAGAAGTGAAATAGATAGAATTGCCAGATGTATGCCGTTTTTTCTATTTAATTATTAGCATTGCTATTTTCGGGCAAGGAGGATTTTTTGTTCCCTACTGTCCCTCCTTCTGTGCTCTCCCCTAGGGGAAAAATGAGAGAGATGAAATGTGTAAGTACCTTGAAGAATTCATGGTACTTGAACATTCAGTTTAATATTCATGGACATATTTTAGCTTTCCCTTGATAGCTGAAATATTCAATATGGGTGGCAGCTGAACTGGACTTCTCGGTAAATGCCTTTACGGATGCTGAATATTTAAGCTGAAGCACTTCCTATATTGTTTAATGTCAGATTCCAGCCTCTGACAAGCCTGCCAAATGGAAATCTGCCACAATAGCCAGAGGCCCTACTTTAGACTAAGCATGGACATTATTTAGCCTGGGGCCAATGCCTATTTCCTCTGTCAAGGGAGCTTTAATTGAGATGATTCACCAGATCTCCCAAAGTACATGATGTACCACTTCAAGCTAGCCAAATCACAAAAGTAAAATTATATAAAAATAGAATTGAAATGAATTTGGGGGTAGAAACCTTTTAAGCAAGCAATTCTAGCTCCTGCATGCAAATGTTTGAGGACCCTTTAATCTTGTCTCTCCTTCACCAGTATTAGAAATTATGGGTGTTGTTGGAATTAAGCTGCAAGTGCTCTACTCCTTTCCACAAAGTCTGGGGCTGAGTCTCAGTAAACGTAATATACAGTTGTCAGCCACACTGAAAGCAGAGGACATGCATCTAAAAAGAGTATTGATGATGTTTAGTGGTTGAATGCAGAAGATGTTAATTGTACTTTAAACCTGCTGAAATCATGGGCTGTATTCAGCTGTATGAATTCATTCTTGGGAGCTCCTTTGAGTGGAGGTCTTAGAGGAGGAACAAAGCAATAGTGCTGATTTTCTGACTGCTCTAGCCTTCTATAACCATTTCTCCCTTGTGATCCAGAATGATCAGAGGTCCCTCCAGCTTATGATGTGGCTCAGGATGCTACAGAAGAAAAGGAGAAAGTAACGGGGGGGGGGGGGGGGGAGAGAAGTAAAGAGGAGAAAAAAAGCTCTTGGATCAAAGAGCCAGAATACAGGTCAATGTAACAAGTTAATCATGATTTACAGGCTTTAATGGGGTCAGAGCATAGGCATCTGGTATAAACTGCAATGATGAAAAAAATGATACAACCTGCATTGCAATGCCACAACACAGATCACAGTCTTTCCTAGTTGACATCAGACATACAGTAAGTATCTAAGTCAGGAGATTTACATTGTGATGCACATTTTGTCATTTGCCCTCTCTGTGAATAGCTATGATCAAAATGTAACACTTGTTATTTTATTTTAATTGTTGTACACTGCCCAGAGTCACTTTGTGTGAGATGGGTGGCTATATAAATGTGATGTATAAATAGAAATAAATAAACATTTTAGCTTCAGTTGACTTAAAGCAGCTTCCCCCAACTTGGTGACTTCCAGATGTGTCAAGAGTACAAGTGCAAGAAGTCCCAACCAGCATGGTTAATAATATGCCTTATTGGCCTTAGTGGGACTAAAACAATTTTGCTACCCCCCCCCCAAAAAAAAAGATAAAATATTTGCCTACTTCTGAGTATCCTTACCTTGATGAAAAATTAGGCACATTAAAAAGTGCAGTGCATTCTGTGCCTTACCAGTTCATTATTTGGGCAGTTCATGCACAGCTATGTTTGACAGAAATGTAAGTGCACTATTTAGGAGAAAATTGAACTGAAGTCCAGCTTATCTCTGCATAACTCTCTTCCTTGTCCATAGCATGTTGATTCTAGTAGTCAGACTTGAAAAACAGATCTGGGCCAAGGAACAAATGAAGTGGAAGAATTGATGAAATTAAGTCTTGGATAGAGGAACATGCCAGTGCTTAGGAAAACCTTGCTCTTTAATGTGGAGTTCAGATCGAATAGGAAGATCTTTATATGTCTCCTTGTCCAAGAGAATCTAATAGCCAGATTAGACAGGCAAGCCCAGGATGCTAACCTGCTCTAGTGAACTGGCAACACAGGGAATTTGCAAAGATCAAAGCTCAGTAGGTCCAGATACTCCCTCCATTTTCTGATTTATGTATGGTTATGGACAACTAAATTACCATTTTAAGCTTAATATTATGCACTAATGCTCAAATAATATACTAAAATAAGCCACCTTCAGATCATAATTAGAGGGGAAGAGTTCATTAGAGATGGTTTGGTAAATTACACTCTAAATTTATTTATTTAGCAATCAAATTTATACCCACCACAGTCACCAAACTCTCAGTAGTTTATAGTAGTTAAGAGCAAAACAAACATTTAAAATAAAAAAAAATTATGATAAGGGTAAGAGAAATAAAGCCATAAACATTAATAAATCAAACTGGGCATCCTGTCATTCACTACTGGTTTTCCCAAATAATTTGGTTTTCAAAAGTTTCCAGAAAGCCAAACAATGGCAGCCAAGGTAATGTCAGCTGAGGTTGTTATATGTCATTCTATTGAAAAGGAATGGCTGTAAGCCTCCACCTCCTGTATTTTTTGGAAATGGGCCATCCAAATTAGGTAGGTTGATTTTGGTTGGAGAAGGCCATCCTGCAGTACCTTCATGAAAAGCCATGAAGGGTGTTATAGGTCATGACCAGCATATGAACTGCATCCGGAAGCTAATAGGAAGCCAGAGCAGGTCCCAGAATTGGTGGCAGATCCAACTAATAACTAGGCTGCTTCATTCTGGCTAATTGAAGCTTCTGGGTGATCTTCAGAGACAGTTCCAAATAGAGTGTTCTGCAATAGTCTAAAGAAGGGGCGATGAGGGCATGAGTTACTGTTATTAGTCATAACACCAAACTGCAATCCATCTAAAAAGGGAACATAATTTTCCCGATTCTTTGCTGCCGTACTTGAACAAAAGAGAAACAGGGAAAGGAGAAATATGAGTTCATGACTCACTGGAATTTGTCCCATAATGCTAAATTGTTTTCAGTAGATGGAAACACAATAAAGTGCAGCTGCTGAATGAAGATGGTGCAGTCCCCAGCAATAGTAGGGCCACAGAGCTGTAACCTGGGGTAGGGGATCCTTTTTTCCCATCAAAAGCTGTAATCCTAAAAGATAATCTGTTGAGGTTGCATGTCAGCAACAAATGGGTTGAAAACCCAAAGTAGGCAACCTCTTCTGTCACCTGCTTTCTTCGGTGAATTTTCCCCCCTTTTCTCTCTCCTTCCCCACCCAGTGCCAAGGAAGGAACAGATCACTTTTGTCAGATGTTTGAAGGGGACACACAGGGGGCTTTTGAAATTAAACCAGGACCTGAAAGTGGATTAGGACTTTTCCTGGCTCTAAACATGGGAGAAGTGAGGGAAGGCATATAAGCTAAGAATCATTGGAAACAGGCAGTTCACCTCTATAACTCTCTAGGCTCAACAGATGAAATGTAACTGCCCAGTGTCACTGTCAGCAAAAGCTGTTAGCTGTGCTTTGCCTGTTTTCTAATTGAGATAAAAACTTTTAAGAAGTGAAGTTGCAGGAGTTGAAAGATGTCATACCATACAGATAGCTTGGTTGGAATGCAATGATCCTGTATTTTTAGTAGCAGTCACTTGCATGCTTTTGAAGAATGACTGTAAATAAAGAGAACATTTATATAAATGCATAGGTAGACCGGCAGCATTGTTTGAACATGGCTATAAAGGAAAAGCAAATCACTATGCAAATACTAATGCTCATCCTGTTTTGAAGTGGTAACAACATATGTCATTGGGGGCACGGACCTCAATAGTTACAGTGGTCTGCAATGTCACTCAAGTATCACTATTACAGCATTTGTTATTAAATTTGTTTTTCTGGCTAGTCCAGATTTGACTGTGAATCCTAATTTGACCTTTTGTCTGATGTTAAGTTGCATCCTTTTTTACAGTTCTTGGAATATCATTAAAATTAATAGAATAACAGCAAAAGATTATTAGGTGAATCTATTTCTAATGTTCCAAGAGATCCTTGAAATAATTACTGCTTTGTTATTACATGCAAGAAGGATAATCATTATGTATCTGATATATATATACCTCCAGTAGCTACATGTTTAGTGTCAATGGTAGTTAGAATATTTTCCCCCACTTATACATTTCCTTCATCAAGGTAAATGAAGCAGTATGAAGGCCATGATAATGATCTATTTGATTTGTCCTAGAAGTGGGATCTATTATTAGATTGCCTTAAAGGCAACCTGATTCCACTTCCAGCTGGCTCTAACCAATGTTACAGCTTCTGGAATAAAGTTGATTTACTAATGCTTAGTTGTTGTGACCTGCTTGTCAGAGGAAAAGGACCTGTGTGCGCTACTGAGGTGCATGCTGCAGGAGTGACTTTCATCGTACATAATGTTCAGTGATGTGTATGGGATGCTCTTGGTGTCAGAGCCTGTTAGAAGCTGTTAAAGGCCCAGGATCCTCCACAAAAATGACCCACATTGTATATCAATGGCTGTGCTTGAGGGTATGGTCAGGTGTTTTTTAGAATTTGGAAATGGGATCCAGTGGACTAAACAAGGTTCTGGTTAGGAAAGAAACTCCCCCATATTTACCTTATTCTTCATTTGTTTTCATTCTATAGCAGGTGGTATACACATCCAATTGGTTAACCTACTTTGGTGAGTACTCTGAAGCACCTGAAGAATGAAGAGTAGATTGCTTGGTCCATGTGATGGGATGTCAAAGCAGTGAGTGGACATAGGACCCTGGTAGCTCATTGTGGTTAATACAGAACAATCAAGAACTTGGTGCTTGCTTTTGTGGTGGGCCAGTGAAGAAAGTGATGGAACTATAAGTCATTTGAGCTAAGCCAGTTTCATAATGCCCAACTGGAAGATATAATCCCTTTCAGTAACCTCATAAAAGCACAAGGTGGCCACAATTATCTCAGTGTCACCCACCGAAGTTCATAAAATTACAAAAGTTATGAGTCAATCCAAAAATGTGAAATCATGTCTCCATGTTTTCCATGTTTAAGGGAGGTAGGAAAGGTCTGTATCTGTGTATAGATTTAGCTACATTGGGTCTCCACATCTGATTGGAAATATAGCTGAGCAAGGATGACAGAAACTTTTGTGGTATCCACTGAAAATATAAAGGAATTTGTTTGAACACTGCACAACACAGCCTCATAAATCTTTCCCACTTTGATGCCATCTAGGCTGGTCTGCAGTTCCTATATGGGTTGGAAATTATGAGAGTTCTAACCTTTATTTAATAGTCCAATATATCTGGAAGGTACCAAGTTGGGAAAAATCTTACCTATAGTCTGAAAATACAGGAATAGACTAAGTGCCCTCCCTAAATTGCAATTCTGAATGCAGTTTTCTCTAAAGATGAGACATTTCTCCCCTCTAGAACTCATAAGGAACTAAACTTGAATAACTAGGGCTGCTGTTCAGTTTCCTTCAGTGTTAACCAGCTTAAACGTTTCCTGTATCAAAAAAGACCCACCCACCCCAACAATGATCCATTTAAAAGCTAGGCCTAGATTTAACAATATTTAAATAAGGAAACAATTGTCCAGGAATTAATAACATTCAAACTAAGCTTATGAAAGAGTGAAGTGTGACATTCAGCCTTTAGATCTGGACATGCGGGGTGGTGGTGGAATGAAGCATTTTTTCAGACACACATTTTGGACATGTTATTCAGTTTGGGTGTTGGAATACTGAAGTTGCAGCAGATAGGCAATCCAAGAACAAACAATTCTTAAAAAGGGAAAGCTGGAAAATTTTCTACACAGGCTAAGGCAAAGTTTCTTAAGAGGGTGGCAGCTTGCCAGGATGGGGAGCCTCTGGGCAATAAAAACACAGCCATCCGGACAGTCCAGTTCCTGGGTTTAGACTTCCTGTCAAAAGAAAAGGAAAGCAATTGACAGAAATTCAGCATTATGCAGGGGAGAGAAAACACTGAATATGCCCAGCACCTAAACTACCAATAGTTATATCAGTCCTGAAGACTAACTCATTTCCTTTATGACTTTGTATTTTGAAAGCTAGTTGTTTTTGGCATTCTGAATCAAGCCTGCCATTAAGCTGGATGAGGTGTCCTATGATGAGGATCAGCCTTGGGAGACCATGGCAAAGTAGTAAATTACCCATAATTTAATTTTACAAGTTTATTTCATTTGATTTTTCTTCCTGTCTCAGGGCAAAGAAAGACCTTTGGCTATTGCTGAGAGCTGCTGTAGAACAGGGAGTCCCAACAGATCTGGGTGGAGAATGGCTGGTTATGCAAAGAGAGTCAAGAATTCTGAGCCAGAAAGTCTGCAGTTAAGATCTGGCCTCCATAAACAGCACAATGAGGTAATATTGAGTGGGGAACTAATTACAAAAAGACCATTTAAAAGGTAGGGAAGGTGAACCTATCAATTTCAATTTTTCTCATTTCTCAGTGTCTTTTTTTTTTGCTACTTGGAGATTTTTTTTAAAGTTCACACTAAAATTTGCATGTACTTTGTATACATTTCTTCAGACATAATAATTGCTATTTGCAATTTTTTGTCCTTTTTAAAAAAAATGAGTGCCCATCTTTTTATGCAGGCTTTAATATGCTTTATTTAAAAAACCTGCACTGGAAAATGTGGATAAATGCAGATTTGAAAGGCTGAGTTTTAGTTCATGTATTGATGAAAAGTTCAACATTAGAACTTAGGTAAGTTCACATTCAGATTTCTCCATCATCTGTAATAAAGGGCTATCATCATTTGAATTATATTAAAATGTTTCCCGGACATTTTAAAAAGAAGCAGAGATGTAAATGGGTTTATTTTTAAAATTTGCAGTAAGTTTTATATAGCACCTGCCACATCTTTCTTTTCAGACACAGTATCCATCAGTCAAGCAGAGAGGAGATGACTCAACTCCTTGCATGCAGGACTTACCAGAATTAATGAAGGATCCCACGGTATGCATGCCTAGGGTCTTATATACATATTGCAACATCTTGCTCTATGCCGATGATATGATATTATTATCATACTTGCAAGTAGGACTGCGTAGGCTGCTAAGAAGACTTAGCTCCTATTGTCAGGATAACTCTTTAATCATGAATAAACCAAAATCAAAATAAAAAATTATTGTGTTTGGAAAACCACATCAGAGACATAGATGGCAATTAGATGGTGAACCAATTGAATAAGTTAACACCTTTCCTTACCTAGGCATAACTTTCTCTGAGACTGGATTTTGGGTTTGTCATCATCAACAGAGCTCACTCAGAGCAAAGGCACATTTGATTCTACTGCTTAAATTAAACAATCATAGTTATCCAAGTTCCCTAGCCCCAATAATCAAAGTATATAAAGCTAAGTTTACTCCTATTCTCTTATATGGAGCAGACGTTTGGGACTTAAATTCCACTTCATTATTGGAACAAACACAATCCCAGCACCTAAGAAGTATTTTGGGTGTAGACAAAAGGACCTCTGCTGCTGCAGTTAGAGCCGAACTGGGTATTTATACAATTGATTCACTGTCTAAAATCAGAGTATATAACTGTTGGAGTAAAATTAATGAAATGGAGACTGACAGACTTCCAAAGCTGTGTTTACTAGAGCAGATAAAATCTCAATTACAGACCACCTGGATTATACAATTGACAAATTATAAAAGAAGCTGTGGTCTTCCTGTCTCTTGTGCAACTGGAGAACAAGTCAAAAAGAGAGCTGCTCAAAGAACCTCGGACATAGAAGCACAGAAGGACATAGCCACCCTTAGTAAGTTTGGCAATCTGAAATGGCTGAGCCAATATAAACATACTTTTCAAACTGCCAACTATTTAAAGATACAAATGCCAAAACACCTTAGGGAGGTATTTACCCAAGTGAGATTTGACCAGCTTGATACAATGGTTAGATATGGGAGGTTTCATCGTATCCCTTATAACAAACACATTTGTATCTGTGGAGCATCAGAGATAGAAGACTTAGCACATATATTATTTGATTGTAATTTGTATAAGGAGAGAGATATGTACCTTGGATCATACATTAATCAAATGACCCATTGGGAACCACATATTAAAACAACATATTTTATGTGTGGTCAGAATTTGAAAATAACATATAATACAGCTCGGTATCTGAGTAAAACAATATGGTTGAGATCTGCATACATGGGGTTGATTGGGGTAAATTGTAGGGATGACATGGAAATATGATCTGTACTCTCACTTATTTGTATATTTAATCACTGTATTTTATTTCCATTTTACCTAATTTGTTTTTATATTGGGTTTTATTAACATTTTGTGTTTGAAATTCTGTATTTTGATATGGCCTAAGGGCTAATCAATAAACTTTGATTTGATTTGATTTGCATGCAGTTCTCACACAGCCTCCAACTCTGTTTTGGAAGGTTAAGGAAGCTTCTGGACAAGATTTGGGAAGGAGACAGTGTAAGGAGGAGAGTGAAAGCTTGCTGACATGACACTACACTTTGCCCTTAGTGCTTGTTCCCGTTGGACTCTTTCTTGCGTTTGCCTCCACAAATGTGAAATCAAGTCAGATAATGTCAGTCTTTCAAGGTAGGGCAGGGAATGGACACCAAAAGAAATCCTAGAACTCTGCTTCATCGATATGGGCTCCAGGACTGTGAAATCCTGACTGTGTTTTCCTTTCCCTCCCTCTTATACCAAAGAATGCTAAGGTGGAGTCAATTTAAATTTCTTTCTTACAATTTCTTCCTTTCTGGGCTTAATTCATGTTTTGCTAGCCATGGCATTTCTTTTCCAAAGTCATCTCTGTGGTTCTCTACAGATAATTTCTCAACAACTTGGTTTAATTGTGTATATGTGCCTTCAAATCAGTGTTGACCCCTGGCAACTACCTGGAGAAGTCCCTGCAGTTTTCTTGGCAAGATTTAAGAAGTGGTTTGCCCTTGCCTTTTTCCTAGGGCTGAGAGACAGTGATTGGCCCAAAGTCACCCAGCTGGCTTCGTGCCTAAGGAGGGACTATAACTCACAGTCTCCCAGTTTCCAAACTGGTTAAATTAAATTAGGAATTACAATATTCCCAATTATAATGATATATTGAGAAAATAGGAACACTTTCTATTTTCATCTGCAGAATATATTAATCAACCAGGCAAAGGACTTTTGAAAGCAAATACCCCTTTCCCCAACAACAGCTAATTCTTCAATATGAAAATAATCAAAGGAAGAACCCTTTTCTGGATTTACGTAGGATGCCAACCTAATTCCCTCCCTCCCTTTTTTCTTTCTGGCTCAAGATATACTAGCAGCTGATTCTTATCAATTCTACCTGGCCAAACAAACAACATATTTCAGAATGGAAGACTTATATAAACTAGCTGGTTGTCCTTATGTACGTAGCCAAAAGAGTTAGCAGACATTGTTTAGAAAAAGGTCTGCTGCACAAACATCTCTCATAATGACAGGAAGAATGGGCCAAAATACCTGATCTAAAATTATTCCCTGCTAAAGCTATAACTGAAAGAAACTTTTTCATTGAGACTTACATTTCTGGTCCATGAAATTGGGACAGCATACCATTGTGCTGCTGGAATTCATTAAAATGGGTGCCTAAATTGTCTGATAAATTACATTGTTTCTAATCATAAATCCTTTGCAAAGAGTGTTGATAATCTAAACCGGAAGCAGAGGTGTCTATGGGGAAAGGAGGTCAAAAATGTTAAGATTGTAGTAATTGAAAGCCATGCCATTGAAACCCTGCCCATTTTTAACATGCATTGTACAAGATTGCATGGATTCCTTACAGGATGACTGTTTTAAACAGAAATGCATAAACAGCTGAATTCCCATAAGGCTTGTCATCCACTCCCCCCTTTTTTAAAAAAGAGATCTTCATCAGATGAACATCAATGTCACAATGATGATTTTGGACATCATTGGCATGGCCAAATAGGAGGGATAATCAAGAGGCAGCAAAACTGGGGAAAGCTATATAGTATGGCTTCCCCATATGAACAGAATAGAGGCTGGTATGAGTCCAGTGCACTTACTCACTTGTTGCCACTCAGATCTCCATGCTTGTGTTAATAATGCTCATGCAAGGAGTAACATCTCTCCTATCTACTACAGATACATGATGTGAAATGCCAGCAAACCTTATTGGATGTTATTCCTTGGCGCACCCATATTCATGAGACTAGGTGTAGGGAGTAATTCAGGTATTTTCTCCTAGTCATGGAGTGCCATCAGGTGCAGAGAGAGAACACAGCACACACGTTTCATACAAGGGACCCTGGTTCAGTTACTAGTAGTAACAACATAGCTGTTTTCCCCTGCAGATGAGCTTAATAGTCCTTAGAAATTTTTGTCTCCCCCACCCCATCTGAAAATTAGATTTTCAGCTGCAAATGTAATGCATTTACTTGCAAGGGAAAAAAGAAAGTAATTAAAATGTTAAGGCTCAGAGATAACCTATTGCTGTTAACTAAACAAACTCCACCCTCTAGGGTGCACTTGTGTATGAATATCTCAGCATGAATAAATTGGTAGAAAATGATAAGCAAATACAATACTTATTTATCCAAAACTTTAACATTATACAAAAATAAGCTGTATAATTTGCTTATATTCTGATGGTTGTTCCCATGATTTCAAGCACAGTGGAGTTCCAAATGGGGTCAGGAAATCCAGACTGTGAGTGAAAGCTCAGATGTTCTCCCCCTCTTCTTATCCATCTCCTCTGTCAATTTCTCATCTCAGGATCAGATAATTAAACTTAGATAGGCTGCCTATATATTAAACTCATAACTCTGTTAATCTGGACAAGTCTCCTCTTTCTTCCTTGCTTAAGCAGGCAAAAAAAGCAGAGGTAGAAAGTAAATAAGGTCCACAGCCATGCTCACACTAGCAAGCAAGCTTAAACTGGTCACTTTTATAGGGTTTGGGAAATATCAACAATTACTTGGGAGGTGGGGAGAGACATGGTGCTTGCTTCAAGAACCACTCATCCCCTAATTAAATTAAAAATGCCACAGAATGTTTGAACAAAGGTTCCAAAGAGAGGAGCTGTCAAAGAACAGAAAAGAACAGCCAATTTTGGAACTATGTGGGACTAGGGACTTCTTCAAATTACTTGCACCCACCCACTTAAGGCTTTGAAAACACAGGTCCACCTTTTGAACTGGACCTGGAAACATACTGGCAATCAGTGCAATTGGCACAGGATTGGTGCAATATGATCTGATTCTCTAGCTTCAAGGAGGGTTTGAATGGCTGCATGTTATATTGTCTGAAGTGCACACTCTCAAGGTCTAATTTCTCTAGGTGGAGTCATTGCTGCCTACCCACAGAAGTTGGCAGAAGGCAATCCTGCCTACTGCTATTACCTGGGCATCCAAGACATTGATGAGCCTTGAAGAACCACCCAATTTCTGTGATATAGATGAATGTATTGCTTAGAATGATGTTTTTGTTTCAGACAATACCTGTTTTGACGACTGATGCACCATTTAAACAGTGACAAAAGAATATATCTAAGTTTGTGTGGCAGGGGAAAAAAACTATGAGTAAATGTTTTTTTCCCTGCCACCTTAAATATAAGGTGTGACAAGATGCAAAGGAAAGAGGAGGATTGGGTATACCTGGCTTGAAATTGTATTTTGTAGCTTGCTGTTTGTTTTGGATGAAAGAGTGGGTGTTGTGGTGAGAAATAGAAAGCTTTTGGACTTAGAAGGACATGACCTGAGATTTGGGTGGCATGGACATTTGAGGTATGATAAAGTCAAGGTTAATGTAGATTTAAAAAATCATTATGTTAGACGTGCCATACTGAGAATATAGAATAGATAGAAATCCAGGCTGTGCCCAAAAGCATCTTTGTGGCTCTCAGCACAAGAAGCATTCTATAGGCAAGAAATAATAAGCAAACACAAATGGTTAACATATCAAGTTATTACATTGTAATAACTGTATTATTGTAATACAGTTATTACAAAGATTTAAAGTAGACAAAAGAGTTTATGGTTTAGAACATTGTAAGACTGAGTCAGAATTGTGTACAATGATGAACATGTAATTGCTAAAATACATAAACTTTTATTGAAATTTGAAATAGAAGAACAAGTGAAAGACTGTATGATAAAATGGGCTAAACATTTTGGTTATAATATACAGACAGAACAATGGGAAAATGTGTGGTTGAAAGGATTGAAATTTACATTATCTTATAATCTTAAAGATAATTTTATTAAATGATGTACTGTTGGTATATGTCACCAGAGAAATTGTCTAGAATGTATAAAGGCAGTTCAAATGTATGTTGGAAATGTGAACAACAAGAAGGGACATTTTATCATGCTTGGTGGACATGTAAAAAAGCTAGAAAACTTTGGATTCAAATACATACACTGATTCAGAGGATTTTAAAGATCAACATACAATTGAGACCAGAGGTCATTCTTTTGGGACTCATGGAGAAACAACTGGAAAAAAGTCATGGAACTTTGTTTTTGTATATGATAATGGCAGTGAGATTATTGTGTGCACAAAGATGGAAAGATTTGGCAATGCCTACAATGCAGGAATGGTTGGTGAAGATGATAGAACTTGCTGAGATGGCCAGATTGATCTTTTTGATTAGAGAAAAGACAATATCTACATGTATTGCTGACTGGAAACCCCTTATGGGCTTTTTACGTAAAACAGAAAAAACGAACTTACAATTTTATGGTTTTGAAGGTTAGACAGGATAGATTATAGAAATAAGAGAGTCATGTGACTTTAGAGTAAGAGGTAAATTTATAATTGCACTTATAACTGCTGTAAAAAAAATTGGAAGGCACTTTTTTGTATCGTTTTTCTTTCTTTTCTGTTTTTCTTTTAATTTTTTCCTTTCTTGTATTTTTAGCTTTCTCTTTGATTTCTTTCTTTTTCTTTTTTTCCTTCTTACTTTATATTAGTTTGCATTAGTTTTTATCTTCCCTTTTAAAATGTTTAATAAAATTATATATATAAAAAAAGAACCACCACCCAATTATGGATTTGGTTTTTAGGAGGATTATTCAGGTCAAAGATTTGCCTGCCAAAATTCCATTTCTCTCACCTGGATTAAGCTTCTGAAGCTAGAATTTATGCAGTTTTCTTCTTTGGTCAAAGCAGGACAAGGTCTGTGTATAATGAATAACTTCCCACCTGACTTTATAGTGGTCACAGAAGCCGCACATCTTCTATGCAACTTTTAAAGAAGCAGGAGGATGTAGTTATTTCTGAACATCCTTCTGGAGTCACTTCAAGCCCCCACTCCACTATAAGATTATGTCTTGGCAGCTATGTTCAAAACCCTGCTCAGGTTAAAGGATGTGGTACTAACCTTAAACATTTTTAGCCTGTTAATTAATGAAAGAATGTCATCCAATAAATAAGGTTTCTTCAGTAAACTGGCATTACATCTTGCTATTTCAAATCTTATGTTTCAATACTTTATATAAATCCTCTTGGTCTTTTGCATGTAACTGGATGCCTTGACCTTTAAGGTCAGGTTAACATGAACACACAGATGTTAATAAATTCTGTCAAAGATATAATTTTAACTGTTATCTGCTTTGAGTGTTTTCCAGACAGAAATGTGATGTCTCTCTCTCTCGCCACCCCTTCCCCGCTCCTGGCCTTTTCCTTAACTATCTTATGCCACATCATCTTTATAATTTATTTTGTAGCAACAGAAAGAGTAATGGTAATAGTAAACATACTTCTATCGTGCTTGTAATTCTATTAAGAATTATCAGTGGTGGCTAATAAAACCACTAGTATTAAACATACCAAATAAATTTAACATAGCAAATTGTTATATATAAAATAGCACCAAACTATAAACATGAAAAAGCACAAAAAGGATACAAAAGGATGCTTTTGTATACTTCAGCATGTAAAAAAGCAGGTAAATGTTTATCTGTTTGTTATTTTATTTCAATATGTATCCGTCCTTTTGGTCCCTACAGCATTCTAGGCAGCTGACAGAAGCAATTAAAACCCAATTAAAACAGCAACTAAAATGATTGTAATTCAAGAGGCCTGACTAAAAAGGAAGAGAAAGGGGACCAAGTACAATTCCTGAAGGAGTACATTCCAGATCATTTCAAATGTTGATAATAAAGTGAAAGAAGAAGAGAAGAAGAAAGTTTTACCATCTGCTGAAAGTCAAAGGAAAAAAAAAAGGGGGGGGGCAGCCCTCTGTGGAGAGACTTCTAAAATCTGAGGCCAGTGGCTGAGAATGACCTCTGCCTGGTGGTTGGACTGCCATCTCGGGGGTACAAAATGGTGTGTTTTGCAGGAAGAGAGGACTCTGATGGTAAGCTGAGGTGAATAGGCTGTCTTGTGTGGGATGAAGCATTGTTTCAAAAGATGTGGAGATTCAGATGGTTCAGTCTGTAAATATGCTTTGTTGGGGCCTTTCTTGTGAGAATAAAGAAAATCTCAAGGATATGTTAATGATGGTCCTCAGCCCTGGAGACAGAATAAAGGGCAGGAAGTTCAACATCAAATAGGCCCAATCACACCTTCTGAGCTGCAAATTATACTGCACCAGTGCAACTACATTTAAGGCAGTGTTTTTCAAAGTTGCTAACTTTAAGTTGTGTGGAGTTCAACTCCCAGAATTCCCAGAATTTTATTGGTCAATGACCGAAATAAAGTTTCTGAAAAACTGCTGGAATTCCCCAGCCAGCATGCTGACTGGGGAATTTTGGGAGTTGAAGTCCACACATCTTAAAGTTGCCAAGTTTGAAAAACACTAAGTTAAGGCCTTTGGAAATAACAACAACAACAATAATGATAAAGCTTCAGGGGTGAGCTCTGGCAAGGCTGCCATTGGGTCTCTGTCCCCACAGGGCCCCAGTGCAAATTCCTAGAGTCATGGCTTTGTTCAGCTACCTTCCCATGGCTGTCTGATCACCTATAACCTCAAATTGGGTCCAGAGGTAAATTTAAGTCAATGGACAGTGTCAGAATTGGGAAGGAGGGGATGGTATGCATTCTGTAGAGAAAAGAAACAATTGAGAACATCTTGCCCAAGCAGCCACCTCTCTGGACTCGGTCTAAGATTACAACCTTTTCCAGGCAGCATTTTAGCTTTGACTGGCACACTGGAAAGCCACATTCCAAAAATTTGTGCAGGGCTGGAACAGAAAAAACTAGGCCAAGAATGCAAACTAACTTTGGTGTTATTTAAATTAATTACTGTTATTTAAGTACAGTTTATATGATTACTCCCTATGTCTTTAATAATGCTTACTTTCTGTAACATATTAAACATTAAATTCATTGGCAACTTTTGGAGGGCTCTGGCACCAATTTTCTGCTAAGAATTTCTTTCCTCAAACTGCTTCTTCTCCCCAGTAGGGAAAAATATTCCCCCCTCCATAGCAGAAGCAAAAAAACCCAGCTTGCTAGTGTGTAGTACTGTGGGACATATGGTTTTAAAGTGTACAAGAAGGCTAGGGAGATGTTTTCAGGGAGAATTTATTTTTAAATGATTCCATATGACATTAAGGCCCATGTTTTGGAATACAAGGATTTGCCCTTTTATTTGTTTGGCTGGTTTGTTAAATCTGTTTAAATTCTTTCTGTAGCATCCTGTGGAGTAGAAAAGTAAGAAATAGGGCATTTACTATTACAGAGGAGTTTTCCACTGGTTTTGACGAACCGTATAGAGACCAGTGGTGACCACAGCTAAAAGTCTGTGATGAAATGGTCTTGCTTTCACTCCGCCTGTAGCTCTCTGTGGAAGCTGGAGTTTGACCACATGTTTGGCTAGCGGTCACCCCTGCAGGTTAGCAGCAATGTCCTATGACAAGAAAGGGACATCTCATAAATATTGGTGGTGGGTGGAGACTGAAATGGGATGCTAGGCAATACTTGTCTCAAGTAGAAGTCCAGAGACATATTCCTTTTTTTCTTTAGCCTTGTGGCAAGGCTTTCATGAATGCAGCACATCTCCCACCCCCACCGAACATGCTTTTTGTTGAGCTTTGTTGGTGATTTTATTTGACAGTTGTGTTTGGACTTAGCTTTCATTTTTGAGTGAAGGGGAGAAACATTATACAGGTTCAGAACAATAAAAGCCACAGTTAAAATGTTAGGCCCTAATAGCTTCAGAACAGAGCTTGACATTACAATGTATGCTACACTGTATTTTCCCTCCTTAAAGGAATACTCTGGTTTAGGATTTGAGTAGTGAAACAAGGACATTCCACTGCTCCGTCCAGCTCATGTTTCATTTTCTAGAGAATATGCTGTAAGATAAAGGAAATTTTGAGATTATTAAGCTTTCTTATTCTTCTTTGGGCTATTTTTGGTGGGATTTTTTCCCTTTGGGTTTGTTTGTTTGTTTGTTTTGTGGGGGATGACTCTATGTATCTCAAGTTTCCCCAGGTTATGTTGACAACTCCCTTTTTGATACATTTTAGCTAAAATTCTGTTGGTACCCACCACTGGGTTTGTTATTAGAAGGACTGGTGGATGATGGAACTGAACACCAAATTTGAAAATGACAGCTTTCTGGTGAGTTTCCTCCTGTCACCTCTTTCTATGGTAACAATTAGAATATCTCCCATACTGTGACATCCCAATATCATGAATTCCCCACCTCCATTCCCATCATTGGCTCTTTTATGTACAGGGAAAACAGAGAAACAGCATGGGATGAGTTACTTCCTGTCCTGCCAATGGACCAGATCTTCTTATATGGGAGTTGCTGCTTTCAAGATAAATATAATGACCTTTGCTTTTTAGCTTGGGTGCTGCTTACTGTCTGGTCACTAGACTAGATGGACTGATGATCTGATTCAGTGAGAGGCAGCTTCCTATGTTTCTCTGGTTTATATCTTTTCATTTAGAGGAGAACACTTCACACCCCAGTAGTCCTCATATAGATCACATCCATTGTACTCATTCCTGGCTCCTCTTCTTGTTCAATATTGCTTTTATCTGTTACATTTTCAGAAATGCAGATCAGCCATTGTTTGTGTCTTCACAACAGCCCAGTAATAATCCCAATAGTCCTGGGGGCTGTCCTGTAAAAGTAAATGTTCCTCTGAGTCAGGCTTGAGCCCTAGTGACTACATGCTCATGTCCCTGAGACATCATAGCACCTAACACAGTCCTATTTGAATATCTGCCCTCTCCTGCCATGTTCCATTTGGTCTGCCTGCTTCTGGTGAATGGGTCATACATTTGGCTTGTTCCTGTGTAAAGACATGATGTGGCCTTATTTCAGACTGCAGGTGGGAGATTCTAGTTTCAAATGCTTCTCTGTGGAAAACTGATCTCAAATAAAAAGCAGCACAGCAAGATCTATTGCAGGGCTTTTCCAGCTGTTACGTTATATGCCCTAGAGAGGAAGGACAGCACTATGTAACACATACATGCATTGATATCTCATGTAGCTTAGGCTATTTTGTTATTCATTCTGACATTAGAAGAACTGTTGAAAGAACATTTTTGGTGATCTGGAAATAGTATTTTTAGAATTTTCACTCCACAAATTGTTTAGGCAAGCCATGTATATTTAAATCATCTCTAACCCAATGGAGTCTAATGGAGTGAGGTATTTTAGCCACAAGTTTCCTGGTTTGAGTAACTTGTGGATCTCTGCCATAATCTGTAAAACCAATGGAGACAGATGAATAATTCTTCACACAAAGGGATTATTTTTCACCTTCTTTTCCCTTAAGTGTCCATAAGTTCATATAATCATTTCTTGCTTATAGGTTTAGTAAAGATTTTACTAAAAATGTAAAATGTAATTTATTGCAGCTTTTTGCTATTTTAAAGGACAGGATTGTGCAAGATTGGAAAGGAAGAAACAGCACGTGCAGTGCAGCCTGCAGAAAATGCTTCAGCAGCATGTGCTATCAACTTAAAGCATCAATTCTTAGTCCCAGAGTAATACTGGAATGTTTGAATCAGTTACATTTGCCCCATAGGCTGTGCTGAACAATTTATGTTGTTAAATGTTCCTCATGGAACTTTAAATCACTGATTCATTGTATGTGATTACAACAATGCTGGGAAAAGTAGATTAATTTAAAATGAATGATAAAAACCTTCTGAAGGCAACCTAGTATATTTATAGTTTCTTGGAGGAAATGCTTAGGTAATAAATAGGTAATAAATGAGAAAATCATGATGGGACAGCCAAGAATGATACTTAAGTGTCTTGCCATATCTAAGTTTAACACAACATAAAAATTTATATCTAGTGGCAAGAAAGATATAGATCTCTTTTAGACTGCCACATGCTCTTACCTTTATCAAAACAAAGATGTTGTGAGGTGGTGGGGAGGATTGATAGCACACACCTTATAGACATATAAAGATTTAGGAAGATCCTGACAAATGGAAATAATGGCAGAATCCAGCAGGATGAATTGCAACAGGAACAAATGCAGAGTTTACATTTGGATAGGAAACAATTCAAAGGCATGAGTAAAGGATGGAGGAAACCATCCTGGGCAGCAGTGTATACTAAAATGATGGAGGGGCAGAAAGCTGTAGAATGCTAGTAAGGGCAAGGAGAATGGAAAACCTAGTGAAATTTTGCAGCAACATCTTGGTGCAACATTACAGTATTTTTGAGATCAGATTAAACTTTATTGTTGTTGTTAGCTTCTGCATTATACAACAGGTTATATTGTTCACCCCAATCTGATGATGATGATGTTGTTAAATTTATTATGGCTGCCCACTCCAATAGATTTTGGGTGACTAACAATATCAAAATATCCAATTAAAACAGTTAAAAACATGAAAGAAAACCTGGACTAAAACCAACCATAACAATAAAAATTGTGACAGGGGCTCCATGACACCCTAACACCAGGTCTGGGGACAGAGTCAGGTCTTAAGGGCCTTCTAGAACCCCAGGAGAGTGAATGTCACATGTATGTTTGTTATATCTGCTTCTAAACTGCTTTATAAAGGTTTTGTTTATTTTATTATATCTGCCTTTTGATATGCCTCTCTCATACAGTTCTGGGATGAAGTATTTTCCAGAAATAATTATAATAAATCAGGTAATGGAGCTTCTCAGAGCAAGATGTGATTGGCTGACGTCTGAGGCAAGAGAACTAGATGATCTATGCAATTTGGCACTGCACAGTCTAACAAGAGCTGTACAGGAAGCGAACAAAAGCCTTCCCCATCCAGCATTTCCCTCTTTCTCACAAAAAAGACATCTTTTTCTAGGAAGGCCATCAGAAAGTATAGAGGCAATGGCCCATTCCCTGGGGACTGTATTTAAACACTAAATGTTTATTAAATTGTATTTTGCTGTTTAAAATTGCCTAGTTCCCACCCCAATGTATTTGTTATTACTTCCTTAAGAAATGGGGAAGTGGCAAGTGTTGAGTTTAAAGAAACAGAGCTCCCAATATTCTCTTCAGTGGTAAAATAATGGCAACCCATGAATTAAAGGTCCACGTTTTAGCCAAAGAACTCACTCCTTCTTGTCTTTCCTGTCTTTATTTTCTTTGTGCATTACTTGGCATTTCCCAGTTGAGTTTCTTAGCTGGCTATTAGGAAGGAAGGAAGGAAGGAAGGAAGGAAGGAAGGAAGGAAGGAAGGAAGGAAGGAAGGAAGGAAGGAAGGAAGGAGAAAGAAAGAAAGAAAGAAAGAAAGAAAGAAAGAAAGAAAGAAAGAAAGAAAGAAAGAGAAAGAAAGAAAGAAAGAAAGAAAGAAAGAAAGAAAGAAAGAAAGAAAGAAAGAAAGAAAGAAAGGGGCAGGGCTAAGAAATTGTTTACAATATTTTCACATGATTGTGAAGGCAGAGTTCTTGCACTCTCTGAAAGGCCTTCTGTTTTCTGATGCCATTGAAAGTTTACCGTCTTTCCAGACAAAAGGAAGAGAGCCTGTTGCCAGTGGATGAGTAATGGGCATGGCCTCAGCACAATAGCCGCCTATCCAGTCCTAAATCTACATGGTGTTCTAAGGCTTCCCTCTTCTCTAAAGCAACCATTGTCTAGTCTCCTGGAGACCGAGCCTCTCACTGCCTGAGTGGGGAAGCAGCCAAGAGACGGGGTGGAGAGAGAAGGGAGTCTCTCTGACAACAACAGTTGCTCACTGTCTGCCCTTCCTCTTCTCACAAATACTTGGAAAATGCTCCACCCTGGGCCCAGGTCTACATACCAGTAAATTGTGACCATCTGTAGGATATCAGCATCAAAAAAAAAAAAAGTCCCTAAAGTTTGGGATGCTGTGTGTATGTGTGAGTGTATGCTTTATCTACCTCTGCAGGAAGTGAGGAAAACAAACCAGATATTTAATACTTTGAGCAGAAGATGAGAATTCAGAAAAATGAAGTCTTGTGTTTCTTTTTAAATTTTGCTGTTATTCCACTGCACTGAATGGACTTATTTTCCATTTTAATTAATTATTTTTAATAGGGTGGAACAAATGCTTACACCACCTTATTTTTGTGAAACAAAACAGCTTAACCTTTAGTCTTTTGCTTCCAACAAATTATTTAGAATCATTCAAATCTATTTGTTCCCTTCTTGAGGAGGGGTGCAATGGGCAATTCAGAGGCAGATCCTAGGATTTAATGATGCATTTGAGAAATGTGGCAAAATTAATATAGAAAGCCAGCTTGCACAAAGAGCTGCATTACTTTCCCCAGTCAGAAAGTAATGGATTTTTCATTATCTGTTTCTTTCCAATAAAAACTTATTGCATCCTTTATCAATAGATTAAGCACTTTAACCTAAAGCTCTGGCCATCTCAAGTACAATTTATAAAGTTATTTTTCAGAATTAATTTACAGGAGAATTTAGTTCAGCTTAACCTATCCATTTAAATCTTAGTACTGTTTTTTTTTTCATCCAGTCCTTTTTAAAAAGAGTTAGATGGTTAAAAGTACATTAGAAATACTTTGGCATTGTTCCCTGTCTTGAATAGTATGCCAGCTGTAACACATTGCTAAAACAAACGAAAAGGCAATTTGAAAGAGCATGACCATACACAATTGTAATGTGGCTGCTCTTAAAGAAGCCTTTCCTTTTCTTTTCTTTTCTTTTCTTTTCTTTTCTTTTCTTTTCTTTTCTTTTCTTTTCTTTTCTTTTCTCACATAAAATACAAATTAGCTTCCATTAAGATTAACATATTGAGTTTGAGATATTTTGTATCAGTCATTACAACTGAGATAATATCCAGGACATGTCCCATTAAAGAAATGTAGAAAAGTGATTCTTTCAGAACTCATCATTTTTTTTCCAGAAGGAATTCATGCAGGAGATTCTCCTGGTGGAACTATAAAAAAGTCCAGTTTCCTTTGGAGAATAGAGCCTTGGATACCTTTATAGAAATTGTCTGCCTACTTGGAAAGGCATTTTTCTTCAGTATATGTAGATCCTGTAAAATGCTAATGTCATAGATACCCATTTCTAACCACAATGAGGCTAAAATTACAAAACATGTATCATGACATCACAATGCAAGTTCTGACTTTCCTTGTACAGAAGGAGCAGTTTGTTTTGTGACCTTACGATGCATATTTCATCACTTGATCCCCCTTCCCCCTCACCAATGTTTAGGGATTGTGTGCAGATTGTTGTATGCATACTGAAATATCAGTTTGTTGTTGAAAGGTGGTGATTTGCCTTGATCTGACAGGCTTGAATTGTGTTTCACCAGGTATCTATCAAACTCAACCTTCCATCATTGAATGTAGATGAGTTAGGTCCCCATATTTATTGAGCTATGGTATGTACTGATGGTTCACAAAGGCACAGTTGAAGCAGGGGGCTGCCCTCTGGTTTGAGCAGACAGTAGCTTTTCTGATTCATTGCTAATTTACAAAACTCTTCTCAGCCATACAAGTGTGTTATTTGTGAATCCTGTTGTTTAAGAAATAAGGCAATGTGCCTAAAATTACTTGCATGGGGGAGGGGGATTTGGGGATATGTTAGTTATCAGGAAGCAGAAAATAAAAACAAATTGCAAGGGTAAGACTTTGGGGAAAAATGGATAGCAGGCCCCCCAGTGCAGTAGATTGGCTTATTACATATTGAGGTAATTGCAGTAAATATACATTATTAGGGGAAAGTGGGGGTGATCAGACAATTTGAAGGAAGTAAAGTACTGTAATACATAACATGGTGTTTTTCAACCTTGATAATTTTAAGATGGGTGGACTTCAACTCCCAAATTTCCCCAGCTTGCTGGCTGGGGAATTTTGGGAGTTGAAGTCCACCCATCTTAAAGTTGCCAAGGTTGAAAAACACTGACATAATGTCATCTTAAAGAAAAAAAGTCAATTAAATTTATCCAGTAGTGGTGTATACAGATCTCCAGTTTATTTAATACAGAAAACCAGGGTCTTATTTGCTGACCTGCCTTTCATAGGAAAGATATTCTGCCCACACTAGTTTTCCTGAGAAATCAGGGATTTGCATACCCACTGCTAGCTTATTAATTTTTTGCACAATCTGGAAAGTTAAGTTGAATCTCAGACACTGTGACTTTCTGTAGTACCAATTGTATCAAACAGCTCTGGCAATATTTTAGGAACTAACTCTCCAAAACCAGATCATCTTAAGTGGACTAAGTGGGCCAATGTGGTTTATAAGAATTATTTTACTTGTGCAGAAATTCACTCTGAAGTGTTCTAGTTCACATGAGAATTGAAGTATGAGATCTCATAAAGACATTATACCATGAATGCTCGCTTTTTGCTACACTAAGAATAGGTGGCTTGGAGGGTGAAAGGGTAGCATTTACATTTAAATACACCTATTGCGAACACACAAACAGAAGGCTAAAACCATGGCATCTTCTTTGAAACCTTTGGGAGGGTTCCACCCCCCCCCCCTTCTTCTTTGCAGCTCCTTTAGTTCTTCGTATAACGGCCTTTTGCTCTTTCTCAAGCAAACAAATATAGAAAGCAAAGGGACTTGTGCACTGAAAAGAAACTAAACCCCCAAGAATTTTCTACTGCTAGAACAGGCTAATTACTGTAAAGAAATCATTTTAATTTTCATGCACATTTATTCCCTAGCACATGATTAAATCTTAAGCACATTTATTTATATAAGAACTTTTACCCTGTCCTTTCAAAGCATTCTGCTTGTAAATACAATCCTGTTAGGTCCCTGAAGAGTCGGACACTACTTAACGACTGAACAACAAAGTAGTACTGTATGAGTTGTTCCAAATAGCAGCTTCAGCATTGTCATGAACTAGCTTGAAAGCATTATAGCCCACACCTTTGTCATTCTGGCTATTTTACCTTCTTTTCCTAATTTACTTTCCCAGGCTAGATGGAAGAGGCGTCATTGAAAAAGGATGCAGAAAGAACAGACTGGATTTGTGGAACCTGTAAACTTTTCCTTGACAATTGTCCTGGCCATGTTTTCAATCCTCAGTTTAAAGTTGTCCATCAACAGTAATTGCATAGAAAATGGTTGGAGAAGCACAATAGGCCCTTGATTCTAGTATGTGAAGAAGTATTATCTTGCTATTTAATTTATCTCTGTTATTTTCAATTTCATATCTCTAGCCATATGTTAGGGCAAGAACTGTTTATTCAAATAGATGTCCTCTTTTGAGGTGATGCATTTTTTGGTAATATGAAAGTGCCCAGTTATGGAGCCCTATGAAAGCCCTTTCACTTTAGGAAGCGTGCAAGAGAATATTGATGCCTCCGAGAGCCATAATTGCCTTAATCCTCACCTAAAATCTATTTACAATATCAGCAAAACAGAAAAGAAAAAAATATGGACATGCAAGGGTGAGAAACAACTAGCACTGCAACGTTCCCATCCCCTTGGCTGGAGTCCAGCTTTATAGCAATATTCTCATATGCCTTCCCATTATTGTTGGGCATTTTGACTAGTTTGAATATAATGATGCAAGTGTTCCACTATCTGTAATACACATTGCCAAGTACGATATTGCTTAACTTTCCCAGAGAAAGTGAACAAACATCGTCAGCAGATGCCAAAGAATGACTTATGAGTGGCAAAACACTTGCCACCTGGAGCAAATAGAAACTGAACACTCTATGGAATGTGAACCCTTTGCCAGCATGATCCGTCAGCCTCTTAAACTAGCTCAGTACAAACCTCTAAATGTACCACCATTTGAACTCCCATTGCTATTTTGATTGCCACTTGGCCTTATTTGCTGTTTGCAAATAAAGCAGTGTTACCCTGATCAGAGATGTTTCTGGCATCCCTTTGAATCCAGACGTTCAAAAGATGCCCTTTTCAAAATCTGCTATGCAGCTTGTTCAGTCCAACCAACTTATAAACCTATACATGTTTACTCAAAAGTCAATCATGCTGTTCAGTGATACTCAATTGCAAGAAAATATACATAATCTTGCATTTGAAAAGTAGGTGGCACTATGACACCAAAATGTGAAGTCCATTATTATATCTGAATTTGAAATATATAACTCTAAATTAAATATATTGATAAGTTGACTCTGTCTGACTGAGAGTTAATAGTAAGAGGCAGGGCCTTCTTGGTGGTTGCCCCCGTTTGAACATCCTGATTTGCAAAATGCAGATGGCTCCATCTCTGGCTGTTTTCTACTGGTTAGTCAAGACATGTTTATCACCAGACCTTTTCTATTTTGGGGAGTCCCTGGGGTTCTCTGAGCTTGGTTGTTTTCTTTCAAATGTTTTGTTACCCAGCTAGGTGACATCAGGACTGGCTAGCACTGAAGATGTTACCGAGCCGGGTAACAAAACGTTTGCAAGAAAACAACCAAGCTCAGAGAACCCCAAGGACTCCACAGTTCAACCCTGAGCTACACATACTCTCTTCTGTTTTCCTATTCTGCTGATTTATAGAAAATTTGTTTTATTTGTCACTTATATTTTTATTTATTTTTAAAATCTTCTCTTCTCTTTCATGGTTTTAAGGGTCACTGTGATTTTAAGTTATTGTAGCCCACCTAGCAGTGCCTAGATGCTAAAAGAATAGAGAGAAATGTATTTAAAAATATACAAAATAAATAAATCCACCCCCTCTTTGTTTCTTTTTTCCGTATTTGAAATTGGAATAAGTCTTTTAATTAACAGTAACAAGGAGAAATCCCCCAAACTTCTTCATGCAGGAAAAGTGGGAAATCCAGCTGTGCCCAAGGATATAGCCTTGCCCCCTTTGCATCATCACCCACAATCACCTTGTGACTATTATGATACCTTGATAAGCTTTCTAAAATGGGAATGACTTTGGTGGATGCCAAACAGTATAGACTATGTCCCTGGCCTTATTTTTTATATGGTATGAAATGGAATTCAAAAATAATATGGATGTGCAGAGAAGTGTAATGGTCTGTGGAAATGACCTTGGGAGACAGGAGGAAGAGCCACAGACCAGACAACGGTCAAATAAGAGGCAGCTTAGCCTGCAGAAGGAATGTAGGCATGGCAAACATCTCAGAAGGGACCCTCCCTAGTTTCTTGGGCTGTAAAGGTAAGTGTGGAAAGATGTAATTTCAGACTTGCAAGATTGATGTCAGCTTTGTGAGGTAGTCCAGACAAGGAGCACACCCAGAAAGACTAGCTCTAACTTTATTGCAAGTTTACATTAACAGAATCCTGCAAGTCTGAAAATATCTCTCTCTCCCCTCGCTTTACAGTCCAAGAAACTAGGGAGGGTCCCTTCTGAGACGTTTGCCACACCCCCATTCCTTCTGCATACTCAGCTGCCACTTGTCTGACCGTTGTCTAGTCTGCAGCTCTTCCTCCTGTTTCCCAAAGTCATTCCCACATACCATTACAAGAAGACAGTCCCTACACAGTTCTTTTGGATCTGACAGGGTGGGCATACTCCAGGTCCCCTCTATTAAACAGCACCATCTTGTGGGACTGAGGAAGTATGCCTTCTCTGTCACAGGGCCTGCCCTATGGAATCACCTCCCCCCTGAGATTTGGAGGACTCCAATCCTCTTGTCCTTCTGGAAGGCTGTTAAGACCTGGCTTTTTCCTCAAGCATTAGGGCCAGGAAGCTAGGGGAGTCCAATAAATGCATGTTTGTCTTGTGAAATTGTTATATAGTGCCTCAATTTTTGTCTTTTTTGTACTGGATTATTTTTAATTTTGTTCATGGATTTTAAAATATTTTTTGTAACTGTTTGCTGGCCAGAGTTATGTAGTTAAGATGGGCAGCCCTATCAATTTTCTAAATAAATAAATGCATCAGTATAAAGGTCAGGATATTGAAAAAATACTATTTTTCAAGCAGTTAAAACACACACATACATACACACACAACCTAACTGGGTATCTTTAAAGTTCTGAATGAATCAGATTATATTTGCAACTGGCTCACAGAAAACAAAGAATGTGGATAGCTCCCCCAGTACGAGGGGAACAGTTGAAGAGAAAGGGAAGATAAATTTCAGAATCAGAGCTAAAAGAAGTTTGTCTGAGAATCTCACTCTGCAGCAGAAAATAAAAAAAAACAAAACTAGCACTCCATTTAAATATGATTGCCATAGGCTAGACTGGGATGGCAAAAAATATACTGGAAGAGGACTATGACAAACTACTTCCATATTCTTCCAAGAAAACTACATGGCCAGGTAGAAGTTGAGCTAAAGGTGTTTTAACCATCCAAACAATGTAACACTAGTAAAACAAAAATGCCTCAAATGAGTTAAACTAATCACACTATCAATATAATAAGCAAAATGCAAATACCTAAATGTAGTACAAAACTGAACAAAGAGAAAAAAAAAATCAGCAGCCAACAATTCACTCACAACAAATCTTGGCATCAAAGAGTAAACGGAAAGAGTTTGGTTAGTTTCAAGCCAAGCTGGAATTCAGTGGAATTTAAATTTTGATTTTGAGCAGCTCTTCTCATGCTATAGGAAATTTTCTGGAAGACTTTGCTTAACATGTTGAAGTAGAGCCTTTAACCTTGGGTTACTTAGTCCCCAACTGAGAATTCCAGCTTTTCTTTAGCCTATCAGTCCTATTACAACTCCTGGCCTGCAGTACATAAAATTGGCAGTCTCCCATGTTTGAGAAATGTGACACAGATTATACACTTGATTAACAGACCACCATCTCCACCCTAACGCTTCACAGTTTTGTAACACCTCACATTGACTGAGGATCATTTGCTAACACATATTTTAAAAACTGATGTGAATTTGCAGGCTTATGAGTGTATTAGTGCCAGCTTGAAACTTTCATCCGCATATCCAGTTCCTCTCAATTTCAGTGTCGTAAAGGCTTGTCTGCACCGAGAAGAGAGCAATATACATCTGAAATTTCTGATCATACTTACAAGATGCTTATTCCTACTTATTTATTTATGTAAATGTTTTTGCCACTCTATCTTATATCTAGATGCTGAAGGTAGATGAGGAGCTCTGTGGTAGGTAGATTTGTGTGTACAGTGCTTTGCTAATCAAAGTATTATTTTGATTAATTCTCAAATACTATCCTTTATTTCACCCCATTTGAGAGAATAATGACAACTGATATTTAAAGTTGTACAAGTTCCGTCTTCAAGATTCAGGACAGACCTTTCATTCTGAGCTTACTCGAAAAATAGGCAGTGTTTTAAGTCATTTTCTTGGCAACCAAAGTTTGCATTGAATATGATGACATCATTGAAAGGGCGGAACAGAGATTCTGGGAGTTTTTTCACTTGATTTTTGTTCCCCTCCCCCACAACTGAGCCTGTGAAACCTATCCAAGGCTTAACATACCAGTTTTACATTGGTGGGACATTACATCATCATTGTTTAGTGGTTGGCCAGTGAATTTCAGCAGCATGATTTTTCCAAGATCACAGAAAAAAGGATTTGTCTCCTCCCACTACCCCCTCCACTACTAGAAGTATGTGAGAAGGATAACATATTTCTGTGTAGCTCAGGAGGGCCCAAGCTTAATTTATGAGCCTTGGCATGATCCAAAGGAATTTGAGACTGCATTGTAAAATGCTTGGTATGCCTGAGTTGACATAGGTATCTATTTCTCATCTTCAGCCTCATTTCTGAAACTTGGCAGCATCACCATTTTTAATGGGAGGGAAGGAAATGGATTAATCTGGGCCACCTTTGGAATTGGAGGAGTTAAGTCATCCTCGTCTCATGTACCCGTTTGCTGTTCCATATCTGGATATGACATTAGACTTTTTAAAAAAAAACAGTTGAAGGGATTCTTGTATACATTGTACTATGGTATAGCTTTTATATGTTTATACAGGGTCTGTATTAGTAGTAGTAGTAGTAGTAGCAACAGCAGCAGTAGTAATAGGATTTCTAGTATTCTAATAATCCTACGTGGTAAATCTGTAATATTCTTTCATTAAAAATGAACAAGTTACCTAATGTCACCTATTGTGGTTGAACTGGAGTCAAGAATCCACTTGAAGAATCATTCATTTATCTCCATATCTTGGCTCTAGCAGTGCAGGAGAGCTGAAATATTAGAATATTTAAGTACTGGAATGGATAGTATCAGTACAGTGGTGACAGAGCACAGTGTTTTTGGCTGCTTCCCCATGCTAATAACAAAAGTCCATGGATATCAATTTTGCAACACAAGATAAACAGTTTCACACCACTCTTTTCTGACTATTGTACTTGTTTTATTTGTGGAGGGGGATATATTCAAATAGGAAAGCACATTTTTCTTCTTGTTCTTTTTCTTATAGAGTAGGCCTCACCCTCACTGCCCCCTTCCCATCTGAAATGGTTCACTGCATGCCACCACCACCTTCTGCTGGCTGGCTGGACCAAATGTCATCCTTTCTCCCAAATATTGTTTTAATAATGTGCTTTTCATATTGCCAATTTTTTTGTTGAACTCCCAACCCTGATATTAAAGATTAAGGGAAGTCACCACAGATAAATAAAATGGTAGCATCAACTACATAGTTCAGACTGCTCTCTAATAATAATTGTCCAGCTACCAACCACAGACATGTACTTGTTTCCTTATGCCCTGAGCCACCGGACAGACAGCCTTCTCTTTATCACTGTGATAAACACGATGTTCCTCTCACACAAAGTTCCTGTCATGAATGACCTTTCATCTTGAACCACCACGACCTTTTTATTAATGCTACATTAAGAGCTAGCAGAAGCCAGTGTGGAGTTGAGGGGGGTGGTGTTAGTGACAGAAAAAAGGCATGATACAGCTCTTGTTTTTAATCCAGCTAATTAAAATCTGCATGCATGGAGTGTAACTAAGAATGCAGCCTTCGCCCACCACTTTCCCACAGGCCGGGAATAAAGGTCTTCAGTGTGGCAGAAGCTAACTGGTCTTTGAAAAACAGAGAACAGAGTGCACAATTCATCCCCGCATCCCTTATCAATTCGGGGGAGTCGTTCCTCCCCCTCCCAGCGGCCCCCGGAATCTCCGTCCCCATCACTAGCAAGCCGTTCTAACAACAGAACCGCTGACTGTCCAGGTCCAACTTGCTCAGAGTTAATAAAGCCAAAGATATGTTGATTCCCATTGATCAGGCTTCAAGCAGAATCCCTGCTCCAGCGAGTCTTTCAGGCTGGATTTGTTTTGTTATAGAGTTATTTACTTAGGAGCTGATTATTATGCCAATCAATCATTTGAATCACAAGCTTCAGGCATTTCATACGATGACTGTACTTACATGTTAACTGCTTCTAAACAGGCTCTTTTTCTTTTCTTTTCTTTTCTTTTCTTTCTTTCTTTTTTTTTTTTTGAGGTGCAGTGCAATAAAATGTACTTGGGTATATATAGATGTAGGTTTCAAGACAGAAATAATTTTGTTTAAAATTGGATGCATGTCAGAATAGTGGTGTGGTGAATGCTGGATTTTTTTAAACAAAGTTTTGAAACAGGGAAATCTCACCATGATGCAATATTTCCATATAATCTCTATATAAACATAAATTTATCCTACACTTGTAACCTTCATATCCCTTTTGGCAGTATTTGTATCTTTAATTGGCTATGTACAATACATGGAAAAATAACAAATAACTATATAATAACTATGATATCACTTTATTCAGATTTCCATTAACAATTCAGTTATGAAAAAGTACTTTATTATTGAACAATTTTCAGTTTTAGGCAAGAGTATAAGTTCATTCCAATTTCCAAAACCTTACAAAGTTGAAATAGAAAACCAAGGTCTTACATTCTGTGCCACAAATAAACTTTAAAGGCTTTGTTCAGTCTCGTAAGCTATGAAGGATTTACAAGTCCATGTCCTTGCACCACCCGTTTGCATTGTACTTGGGCAAACTTCAGGAGGTGCTTCTTGATAGGGTTGCTTGGATGAAATTATGCCCAATGCATCTAAATAAGGCATGTGACTTCCCCAAAACTGTGTGGAGAACAGAGATGACAAGAAAGGCTGGGTTTTTGAAAGGGAGGCAACACTGAAGGTCTGAAAGTGAGGGCAGAGACACAAAGGAGAGCAGGGATAGAATAAGGGCTTTTGAACAAAATGAAGGGGGTTGCAAAGAGATCAGCAGCTTGAAGCCACCAAAGAAAGAAAAGAAAAGAAACGCAGAGAGCAGCAAAGGGAGACAAGATATATGGGATTCTGGTAAATTAAAATTGTTTTAAAAACTCAAGGGAGTTCCCAGCTGCTTACTTTAGTAAAAAAAAAATAAATCAAACATAATCTCACACCAGCATAACAAAATGCCCAAAGATCCAATGGTTCAAGAAGAGTCATCAGTGCAAACTATTAAAATGGCCACTGTGCTTTGGCTGACAGTGGACTATCCTTGGTTAAAGGATTTTAAGCGGAAGTTAAATATTTTACTACTTAGCAGGGGTACTCTAGCAGGGGGACCGACTAGATGACTGTTAGTGGAAGAATTACAGTGCTAGACCCTGAAAGAGATTGTGACTCTTTAATCCACACATAAAAAGAAATATTTTAGCAACTGGAGCTTTTCTTACCCTGGCATTGTGATGAGAAATCTTTCTCCAGCAAAGCTATCTGCTGTTTGCTATGGCTAAAAGCACGAGCACCTTTGTGCCTCCCCTCTCTTGCTATGAATGTGAACCTAACTCAGGTCTCCTGCACTTCCTTAGAGTGATTGAAATGCAGTAGGGAAGCCCTAGGTATTCAAGTGCATCCTTGTATAAGAAAAATAGTACTGCCTGGACAAAATGCTAGTAACAACTACATTTTTTCAAGTGTCCATAAAGTCACTGGGCCTCAAGCTTCACTTTATATGTCTGATAACATTTTGCCCTCCAAATTTCTACATTCAGGATGGGGTGGGATGGGATGAGAGGCAGCAGCACTATCCACAGTGTATGGTCCAAAAGTCAAGATGGTGGCTGTGATGTGCAATTAAAGCTCCATCTAGTTTTTTTATATGCAAGATATGTGAAAAGAGGTGGAGCTTGGATCTCACTGTCATGGTGGCCATGTTTTTGGACCATACCGCGAGGACACCCCTGAGAGGCAGGGTTAAGGCATCTGGCTGCAGATAGGCTTCCAGAACCAGGCTAAAGTCTGGTGAGTTGTTTCTCCTATTTAGCCCTCTTTGATTTCTCTGTCTCTCTCTGTCTCTCACTGGGGAATGGCACATTCTGTCACAGTTTCCTGACAAGATTCAACACTTGGAAGATTGAATTGAAAATACAGCCCTCAAAAAGCCACTTTTCACAGTTCCCATGAACAAAGCTTCTCCGTTTGAGCATTTCTGAGCGATGACCACAAAATTGTTCAAACAGCTGTGCTCTCAACTATGCTGGCTATATCTCTTTCACATGCATTTGCACAATTCTATAGCATTACATACAGCAATGTCCCTGAGAATTGAAGCCTCGCTACATCAAATGCAATTAGCAAGCATGTTTTTAAAAAAGAAAAAAATACTTCCATAGTTATATTATGGTTATATAACAATATAATTATGATTGTGGTAGTTACTTGTGACAGGGTTGCACTCAGAAGGAGCTGATATGTAGTTTGGGGGTTCTCCTAGACTCCCAGATCTTGCTTAACAGAAGTTGCAGCCACAGGAGGTTTCATGCAACTTTGGCTTTGTGCTATTTGAGACTCTACTTGGACCAAGATGTTCTTACCATCTTAATACATGCCCTGATCACATTCAGCTGAATACTGCAACACACTTTGGTTACAGGTTACATCTGAAACCAAGTGCAGTGGCTAGAATCCTGGGGGGGAGAGCCACACAGGTCAGAATAATATTATATATCTATATCTATCTTTATTATGATCAATGATTCAGAATATATATATCCATCAATTTTAAAAGTGCTGCATTGATTAGCAGTAGGTTTCTGGGCCCTGGGTGGGCTCTCTGCCTGTTTGGTCTAGACATCAAGAGAGGAGGTGCGCAGTCAGGGAGATGGACCAGGTGACCAGCCTTCTCACCGGCAGCCCCCACTTTTTGAAATAACATCCCAGGGAGGTGTGTATGGCTCCAACTCTGTGGACCTCTCCTAAACATTTTTTGTTTTGTCTTTGTTCTACCTTGTCCAGAATCTATAAGGACTTGGGTGGGTTATAAATATTGTTTGATAAACAAACAAACAAATTTCCCCTCTTTTTCTTGGGATTGCTTTCTGGTGTCCAGAATTTAGATGCCCATGGTGCAGAGTTTAGCATTTATATTTTCTTTCTTAGTTCTTAATTTATCTCTATTTTATGCTCTGTCCTATGTTTTACGATGTGCCCAATTAGTTTTACAAATAAGTAAAACTATTGGGCACTTTTAATCTCTTGCCAAGCAATTCATTCTTTCTCATCTCTGGTCATGTGGGATCTGACTGGAAGGTAGAATAGAAGGAGAAAGAACATACATGATGAGATGCTATGTGCCTACTTTTTAAATAGATTATGCGCCATAAATAAGGAGAGAACGTATAGCAAGGTCTCACTCCTTTGCTAAGCTGGAGCCATCTGTTTTGTCATGTTGCATTCCAACTGTGGCTTTCTGTTCTATATATAGGTTTCACATGAGGACAATGAGATGTTTTGGGATTCCCATTTTCCTAAAGATATTCCACAATTTGTCATGGTCAACACAAAGGCATTTCTATAATCAATAAACCACATGTTGCTTTCTTTTTGGTATTCTTTGACTTTCTCAATTATCCAACACACATCAGCAATAGTGCCACTTATTCCCTGGTGTTTTCTAAAACCAGATTAAACATCTGGCATCTTGATTTCCATGGGGTCTCTAATCTGTGGTGGATATCCTAAATGTTATTTTCCTTGCATGATAAATTAAGAATATTGTATGAAATTTTGCACACACTGTTAAGCCTCCTTTCTTTGCTACTGGTATGCAAACTGAAGTCTTCCAGTCTGTTGGCCACTGTGTCATTTTCCAGATTTGCTGGCATAGTTTGGTTAGAACCTTTCCTGATTCTTCTTTTGTTGTTTCTCATATTTCTACAGATATTCCATTAATTCCTGTAGTGTTCCAATTTGGTAATGACTGGCATGCTGATCTAATTTCATCTTCTAGTACTAGAGGTTCTTATAAATAGGGAATATCTTCAAAGATATCTAGGGTGTTCACATCTCTACTGTACAGAATTTCAGTATATTCCTTCCATCTCTATCTGATCTTCTTTGAATCGGTTACTTGGTATCTAGTACACACCAAGAAAATAATATGCAGGTTAGAGGCTCATGGACTTCACATTTCAGAACACTTGAGAATGTCTCCTGAAGATATGTTTGAGAATGTCTCCTGAAGATATGAATAAGTTAAGAGTATTCATAAAAAGAAAATCTCCTTTCTTTCTACGTATATAATCATCTACATTCCCCATGACATCTTTTTGGATATTCCAGCATTTTGAGCAAAGGGGGATTTGATAGAAGGACACCTAAGGACGGGAGAGATGTCCTAAGTTGGACTTGTATTGTAAGAGAAATTAATTTAAGGCAGTTCACCTTAGGATAACAGATAATTAAATGGCACTTTAAACACTAACATTTTTATCCAAGCACAAGTTTTTATAAACCAGAGTCCCATTCATCAGTATGATTGGGAGAGAAAAGTGATATATATACACAACCATGTTCCACGTATATGTGCTCCTTTTACATTTCATTTCCTTCTCACCTCTCCAAGCCTTGTTTGCTCAGTTTTTAATTTCTGGAAAGAGAGGTTTGCCAGAGTTCATCTTTGGCTGGAAATGACATTTCATTGACTTAGAAACTGTACTTCCTAAATCTCAGCAGTGAGGTAGTTACCTGGACCATATGTTGAGAGATCTTCTCATCTGTTACTTCACATGCTCTTGGCCTTCCAGTTAAGACTCACAGGCCAGGCCTCCAAAATACCTGATCATTTCACATCCCATCATGATACCATATTGTGATAGCTTTCACCAGTCATCACCACCAAGCAGTTTCTGTAAGTGATTATAGAAGTGGGTTAAAGAGACATTCAAAATAAATACAGCACTAGCTTTCATGGATGCACCAGTTTTCAAGCAGGGCAGGAAAGGTCTTTTGAGGATGTTATTGGCATGGCAGCATATAGTACAGGCGTGTATTCATCATTTCAATGAAGTCTGGGATTTTTCTCCCTGTTAATATGAAATATTTATGGCTGTAACTGTCTTGGTTGAAGCACAGAGCTGTTTCTCATTAGTGGTGGTTGTCAGAAAAAATGAATATGCTGCTGAGTGTCCAGTTTCTGGGGAAACGTGGTTGAAACATGAGCATCTCTCTCTCGATTCTGAGCTTGGAGTCAGATGTTTGCAGATGGGATGTTCCCCATTAAGTAATGACTGAGGGTCCATATGGAACACATTACAAATCAAAATACTGATTGATGAAGTGCCTGTGGTCAACTTTCTACAGAAATGAAAAATTTGAATTTATTATCACATCAGCATGGGGCTGCTTTCACGTACAATCACATTCTGTTTGCTGCTCTGCTCCCTTAAGCCTTCCCCCCACTTCACTGTTCTGCATTCCCCCCCTTCTCCAAAGAGGGCTGCTTTTCTAAGATAAACAAATACCTGAGTAGAGCTTTGGGTTGGGTTCCGCTACAGTCATCAATTGAACAGATCTGGGCTGAATCAGGATATGCTGACAGATAGATGATTTTATTCCTTGAATCATCACAAGTCCTATTATCTGAGGTGAGTATAGATGAGCAAAAGTTTGTACTTGTGGTGAAGAATTAGAATTAACTGATAGAAAAGGATTCAGAATAAGCCAGAGTTTTAGGCCCTCTAGGGTGATATCTACTGAGTGTTCTTCCACAGAACCAGCCTTTCTATCTCCCAACCTTTCTGAATGCACCCAAAATTGATCTGGGCTGTTCTGACTATTTTCAGATGATTTGGATAGCAGGATACAACAGGCATGGGCACATTCAGCTTACAAGCTGTTGCCAATGAAGCAGCTCTGGCAATTTTGTATGGATGAAATGTGAAGTAGGGTTCACTCACTGTCATCTCCAGTTAAAAAAATTAGTACAGAGCTAGGAAAAATTCTTGGGAGATATCCTGAAGAATCACTGTCAAATGATTGGACTAAGCTGAACTCCCCAAACCTTAGACTTCCTCAACCTGGACATCCTCCAGATGGGTGGTTTTTAGTTCCCAGTATTCCCCAGGCAGCACGGTCATTGCTGAGAATTCTGGGAACTAAAATCCAGGCATATGGAAGGTGCCCAGGTTGGGGAAAAATACCACAGTTGATGCTTTCCAGTTATCTTGATTGGAACTCTGCAAAATGAAGTTCAAATATATCTGGAAAGTGCCAATTTGGGGAAAGCTGGGGCAATTAATTAATTAATTAATTAATTAATTAATTAATTTCAACTCTGTTTCCCATATGTTGTACTTGAAACAATTTACAATAACATTATTAGAATACAATAATAAAATACAATAAAGTACAACGTATTAAAAATCACAAAATTGGAGGGAACCATTTAGGCTAATGAAACTAACTTTAGTATACATTTGTTAAGGGGGGGGGGGGGAGAAAAATACAACCAACTATTCATCCATAACATTCATCCATGAAAAGTCTGCGTGAAGAACTAAGGTTTCAGTGGCATCTAAAGGGCATTATAGTAGGCACCTCGTGAATTTTAAAGGGCAAGAGCATCATCTGCAGATAACCACAGGATGACACTGTGTCAGCTATAGCAGAAATAGCAGGATACCCTCTGATTATTTTAGATCAACCAGATTGATAATGGTGAAGGCAGCCTGTCAAATATTCTGGCCCTCAATGATTTGGGCTTTATATGTCAGAAGGCAAACGCTGAAACAGGCTGGATAGCTAATTGGAAGCCAGTGCAATTGTTTCAGCCAGAATGTGAAGTATGCATATAGAGTGTCCAGACCCAGGTGCAAGGCTGACATCACTTAAGTACATTGCTGTTGTCTAAATGTTTATCTACAAGTGCTGTTATGCGATGATGATGATGATGATGATGATGATGATGATGATGATGATGCAGCTTATCAAGGAGGTATACAATGATGTATGCAATACAGAACTTTTCAATGAACAGCATCACTATAAAATCATCATTACAACAATATCATTAGCAGCACCTGCATATATCTTAAGTACATATATTCTTCATAGCAATCCCCAAATGCCTGCTTAAATAGTCAAGTTTTATTCTAAATGTTTACAACAAGGATGCTAATCTTATTTCTAGAGGGAGATGATTCCTCAGGAGGGGAACTTTGGCAAATAATGCTTACTTCTAAGACCCTTCCTACTATTCATCCTGGGGCAGAGACTCTTAGCGTAGTTCCTCTACCAGCACACCTTGGATGGACAGGCAGGATACTGCTATCCCTGGGATGATGGGACAATGGCGGCATTCCTAGCGCTGGCCTAACTGCACATATAGGGTCTCAAAGCTGGCCTCCTGTGGAACAGAGGTTCTGGTGACCATCAGGACCTCCCAATGGAGAAGTGCCATTCCTCCCCCTCTATCCTGTGTGTAAGACTGATGCAAAACCAAAACCCAGGTGGGCATATGTCTGTAAGGGGCAGCCACCCTTTCATTGTCTATCCAGGTTTCAGTAATACATTCCAGGTCTACCTTTTCATGCAGCATTAGACCATGTCTTAAAATGGCTTTACTACAGATAAACCTGATTTCAGCCTGAGAACAAGAAATCTAGGACCCTGGCAACCAGGCTGAGAAAAGAGATCTGGAAGATGTGATTGGCTATACATTTCTGATCCCCCTTCTCTGATGACAATCCAAGCAATTAGTTTTAGTTTTGTTTTTATGGTTTTTAATCTTTCTAATAATTACTATATAATGGTTTTATGTAATGATTGTTTATATATTTATTGTTTTATTGGACTGTTGTACACCACCCAGAGTTACTTTTGGTAAGATGGGAGGCCATAACAATCTGATTAATAAATAAATAAAATAAGTTGCATGGACCATAGATCTAAAAACTTATTGTTGGCATCAGTGTGTTTTCTTACTAGAAGGTGTACAGAAAGAATATTAAAAATTGCATTCTCTAACACGTGTGTGTGTGTGTGTGCGTGTTCAATGATCTATTCTCTGTAATGCTTCTTTTTGTAGTAGTACCTAGGCTGGTAAGGAGTATGTCTAATCATTCTGAACATCCTGGTAACATGCATTAAAATATCATGCTACTCAACAGCAACATTATATCATATTTTTGTACATATCAGAGGTACCCAGCAGAGATTGAAACCTATTCATCCATGAACAAAACTTGCTACAATATAGAGGAGAATACAAATATAAATGTGATAAGTTTAATCTGAAAAGTTCCCCAGAAAGATTTTGAAATGAATCTGAATGAAATTCTGTGGAACGATGTAAGAAGAGGCTATTTGTCTGTTTCAAAATGGAAAGTTCTGAGTCTGGATTGTTTTATCTTTTTATGTTAAAAATATGTAAATTTGATTCCAAGTAGTTAGAAATTTACTTCAAACATAAATGTATTCTCTGGTACATTTATAAATAAGAAAGGGTTTGTGTAGAAGGTGGCAGAGTTGTGCCTCACCTAATTTTATTCAGCTTACTGGTAGCGCCAACACACTCCGTGCATTCTTTGCGCAGAGCTAGCCCCGTGGAGCACAGCACAGCTTCCTTTTGAATACAGGCTTGGGCTAGTTGTGGGCTTTTTGATTGATATATACATAGAGAAAGGATACCTGAGGTCAGGCTTGTCAGGGTAAAGCAATATCAAACCAGCAAAGGAATAGATTTAAAATTTGAAGAAGTTTTTTTTTTTTTTTTAAAAGAGGGAATGCGAGTAAATGAAGCCTGGTGGAATATTAACCTAGCTCAGCAAAGCTCAGGAGGAGCCCAGCACAGCCTGCCAGTCGTTTCAAAAACACATGCAACTTTCACTTTGGTCTTGAGGGGGGAATTCAGGCGGACACTGCTGGAGCCTGGCTGAGAAAATGTTCACTTGAAGGACATGAAAGCGTTCCTCTTTTTTCTTTTTTATTGGCTTCGGATGGCAAATATGGCCCTTGCCAGCTAGCAGTTCCCACTGAGGTAATAAAAGTATGCAGGACCTCAATGGAAATGTGGCTCTTCCAATTAGAGTTGGAGAGTCACTTACGGGCAGGGGGTGGGGGTGGCTTGGCATTTAGAAGGAAAAGCTTTTTTAAAGAGAGATTGAAGGATTTAATGTTGCTGCTGAATTGACTGATAATTGATCTTTGAAGAAAACACACACACAAAGAAGTGGATACATCGCAAAGGAAAGATAATGAAAAGAAAGAAGTCTTTAATGTCTTGTACTACCCAAATTTTGAGTAGCCAGCTGATCTTTAGAAGTCTCCACTGAGGGCTTTCTTTTTTGCTACCCTCCAGGTAGGGCTCTCTGATATCTGCTATCTGACTGGTTTCCCTGGCGATGTAAGAAACTGGGACCTTCTGTTTATAAAGCATAAGTTCTACCATTCAATGGCGGTGTGTTTCATTATAATTCAAGGTATGAAATTAGCTGTGTACTAGACCATAATATAAAGATTATGAAAACCCTTTGTGGAACACCAACAATAATGAGCAGACTTTGTGAGGCCAAGACCTTTTCTTACTGAAATTTGAGAAGATTGACGACTTTACCACATGAAGAACACCTGGATTTCAAAAAACAGTCCTCTCCATGGTAACCAACATTTTAAACATGGGTGTACAATCTTAAGAAAGCAGCGATAGATCAGAACAAAGATCTATTTAATCCAGTATTTTATTTCCAGGGAGCCGAGCAGATACCTATAGAAAGTAGCTATTTTACCTTATTCTCCCTGATTGTATCTAGTAAGCAAGCAAGCAAGCAAACAAACCCTTTAAAGTATTTCCAAGATTTGGATACCCCTAAACCCTGGAGTTGTTCCTGAATAGTCCACATTTCAACATCACTGGTTGGAAGGATCCTGCTATTTAATTTCTACAGCAGGAATAGAGATTGGGGGGAAGCGGGGCTGGTTGCTAAATGTTACTGAACTGCAACTTATAGCAACAGCAACAGCCAGCATGACTAATGGTGAGGGATGCTGGGAATTACAGTTCAGCAATATCTGAAGTGTCACAGACTGTTCACACTTCTTGAAGGTTTACAGTCTTCTTTTTATGTGGATCAGAAATATATGTAGAAATCCAATAATTTTTAGATTTTTGTAAAAGTATTTTTTGTAAAAGTATTTTTTTCTTTTAATTTTAAAAGAAAAAGGAAAACTTGGTAACTTGAATATATTATTAAGAATGTGAAAAGTTATGAAAAATGAAAACTTTTGCTTAAAAAAGTGCTAAATTGGTAGAAGAATGGCAACTGATCCACTTTTTAAAAATCTCTTTTAAAAGTTATGGCTTATTTTCTTTAATTAAACTCCCCAGAGAAGTATATAAATGCAACCATTAGCTGAAAAGGCCTTATTGTTTATGTCTTTTGATCACTGTTGCTTTCTGGCAGGAAGCTGCATTTCAGTATTCTTGAGAAGGGCAAGGAGGCTTTGTCAGTAACAGTCGATGTCTATGATCCTCAAGATGTGGACAGATATCATCTAATTTCCTTTCATCAAATGTTTTCATAATAAATGTGCTTTTTGTTTTGTTATGTTATGTTATACACTGTCCAGTGAGTTCCTGGTGAAGCAAATGAGTTAGAGAAGAAAGACAGAACAGATTCTGTCTCTCTCTTTTCTTTTTTTCCCCCCTTCCCCTGAGGAATGAAAATTGTTGTATGCTCTTTGTATTTGCAAAAGAAATGATGCAGAAGAAGATAGATAACTCATGACTGAAATGGTGAGTATTTCATCACACTCTGTGATAGGAATAGCCAGCTAGGAGCCCTGATGCCAAATTTGATCCCCAAGTCAACTACATTTAACCGTTGGAGATAGCAGCAGGGAAGTGTTTAAGAGAGGTTTGTGTACTACACAGTATGGACCACATCCCATAAACTAGCATTCAGTTGCCCTATAGGACACAATGGTGTTTGTCACAAAAATGCTACTGTTTTCATACCTTAATTGTGATCTTCCAGATGCATGTACCTGGCCATTTTGGGAAGCAGAAAACTAACCAGATGGACCCTTTGTCAGATCTGGTCAATTATGTAAATCCTCCTTCTCAGTGCACCCCATCTAGCCAGCAAGTGGACTGCCCTATGCGCTTGGAGAGGCAATGCAATGCAGGAGATAACTATAGATGCATGGAGAACAGGAATCCAGCCATGACACTGGGTGGTCTTTCTTACATGGCCTAGGGCTTAGCCAAGACCAACAGCATCCAGCATAAAGGGATATTCCTGCCAACAATAGCCTTAGAATACCAAGCTCTTTCCCTGTGTGGTAATTAGTCTGATAAATGATATAGAATCATAATGTTGCTGCCAGCTGGAGGAATACAAACTAAAGTCTGGCAAACTATACTCTGGATTTTCCAATCAAATGAAGTAGTGAAAGGCATTCTTGGGAATGAATTAGACCAGTTTTTATAGAAGAGGAGTGGAGTTGGAGTGGGAATTTTTTGCTTGTGCAGTATGTACAGAACATCTTTAGAACTTCAGACTACCAAAGTTCTAAACAGCAAATAGTTCAGTATCTTTGCATTGCTGCAGACCCTTTAATCTGGTTAATCAAATGATCTTCAGATGATGTATTGGGCCACATTTGTGTTCTGAGAAAGGAAATAAAGGGAGCCTTGCAAAACTGACCTATTTGCATTAGATATATTGGCTATAGCATACCCATTGGAGAGAAAAGATCATGTGCGGCATTGATTACCCATTTCTGCCAATGGTCAGTGATCTTAGGGATCCATTGTGCAGCAACAAATAAACCAAAATGTTTTGCCATTACCTTGAAAATGTGCTGTCATCACTAAATTGTGGATGAGAAAAAGGAGGGACAGGATATCAACTAGACAATGTTGCCAAGAGGATGTCATCCCATTGAGACCTAGTCAACAAAATTTTGAATTCAGGAATCAGGCTTTTTACACTAATCCAGAACAGATGATCTGCCTCATCTGTAATTTGAAGTCCATTTTTATCACCTCAAAATTCTATCGTATCATTTCACTGCATGTGGAAGCTAGCCATTATTTCCACTGAGACATTTAGAGGTTTGTAACATATCTCTAAGTATAATTTATTTGGGCCCAGTATAAATGTGATGTGGATTCCACTTTTGCCCATATCATCCCAACTCATCTGGATAAACTGAGATTCTTTTTGTGCCTTTATAAATTTTGAAAAGGGTAGAGAATGGGATACTGCATGTAACCACCTCCCTCTTCTCTCTCCAGCTTTGATGCCACAGAATAAAAAAGAAGTTAAATTTAAAGCCTCCATAGTTTAGCCGAAGAGGCACTGAATTTATCTTTACTTGAAAGTGAGTATACATCTTGGCACAGTCTGAAGCCCTAATAAGACAGGGTCCCAGATCATGCAGAGAATGTACCTGTGGTCAAATGAATGTGAATAGAGCTTTCCTTCAGACTTCCGATCTGTCAGATGAGTACAGTATGGTTGAAAAGAATGGTGTGGGCCAGTGTGTACTCTACACACTTTAGCTTGAAGAAAGTTTTGTTTAATCTGGTTACGTTCCTTAGCTAATCTGTACTAACCAAGAACATATGGCAGTGACGATGTCCATTAGAATGGTTGCTTCCCTATCCTTGGAGTTTATTGTCAGCTTCTCTGTGTCGCCTGAAGACCAGCGACTTAAGCCATTTATTTACAAATGTTCCTAGGCCTGGAAATTGTAATACCATGATAAACTCCCATGGTTTCCTGGGATAAAACTTCTCCAGTGTTTGTCTTACCGTCGTGCTGTCAGCTGACACATGCTTTATTTGTTTTTTTCTCCTGTTTTTCTTCCAGGAGCTCAAGGCCATGTGCATAGGAACTCCTATTCCAATTTTTCTTACAGCAACTCAGAGAATGGGTTGGGCTGACAGGTATTGGTTAATACAAACTCACCCTGTGCATTTCTGTGGCTGAGAAGGGATTTGGACCTGGGTCTCCTTAGCAGCCTATGCACACAGGCCTTAATTTTTTTCCATGGCACTTGGTATGGGCAGATGCAAGGAGGAGGAATCCAGTTTGTTAGCTGCTTTCCTACCCCCCTTCCTTGAAAATCACTTTCAATAGAATAATTATTTTTTAAAAACATTCCTATTGAATTCAACTGGATTATTAAAATGTTATTGTCACTACCGTGCAGGAGATGAGAATTTTAGATGGCTTTGGTGGAGAGGGGGAAGGAAGAAAAGAATTGTTTTTTCTTAGAAATCTCAATATGAATCAGACCCTGCACTTTTTTTGAATAAGAAAGGAACTAATAGCATGGATTAAATTCTATACATATTTAATTAAAAATGCAAGCCAAAGATATGGCTTTTTCATTCTAGAGACTACCTTGAGGCAGTCGCTCACTACGGCTGCCTTAAAAAAAAATATGTCTGATTGCCAATTTAAATTCTACCAAGTTGAGAAACATTTTTTGTGTTTGGCAAAGCAAAATCAAATACTGCACATTTCCATTCCTTGGGATATCTGTCCTGACAGTTGGCTCAGCTACTTCTAGACTGTGCCATTCCTAGAGTGAGAATGCAAAAAGTTTACTCTGCAAGCAACACAGGGCCTGGTAACACCCCTTTTATGGCTCCTAGGAGGCCCCCAGAATGGTTGGAGGCCAAAATCAATTCCTTGTTGGGAAGAATTTTAGAGGCATTGAAGGGGTAAATTAGATGTCTTAAACCTTGCAGAGGAACCCCCTAAAAATTTAGTATCCCTACTTAACCCAGGATCACTTTGGATCTTGGATCTCACCAGTTTTGAATATAGCCTTCAGAATGCTGCATAAATTTTGATATGCTGCTGAAGATTAGAGAAGTTGTGCAGTCCTGCTCCAGACCTTTAAAAACTTACCTGGATCTTCAGTTAGCCTCCAGGTCTTAGTCAAAACTCCCAGAGCATACCTTTTTAAAATGAGAATAATTTAATGACATTTGCACTGGTGGCATACAAAGTTCTTGCACTTTTCTTGGTCCTGAGGTAGCTACGTATGGAAGCTGTGTTGTTCATTTTATTCACCACAAAAGATATGAATGTAATCTGTTTATTATGGTCAGCTTGGGCTCAACTGACAGAGAGCAAATAGGAATTTAACATATTGCAAAAGAACACACCATTATCCTCTATAACATGGTTAGATTCAACTGTTGGTAAATACCAACTTCCTCCCATCTCCCTCTACTGAGTCATCACAGTTTGATTTTAAATGCATGGTCCTGGGTTCAGGTATGGTACAACTTCAATCTCTTGTGGTCACTTTCAGCTATTAGACTGATGTGCGCACCAGTAAATAAACCATGGGATTTCCTTTAGTGGGATTGTTTCAACCCAGTTTTCTTTCTGATATTGCACCCTGTCTATCTTGATTGAGCCTATGAAGAAATAATCTTCAGATCCATATTGCTTTGGTGCTTTGGTATATATTTCTTGAAGCCTTTTTTTTAGTTTTACACATTTAGCCATGTGGTTATATTGGGGACACTGCTGCCCATATGAACATTGTTTACAGGTATGCTTCATACTACATTGGCTGCATTGTTTGTATACATTATCCCTTGTTCCCAAGCTTTTTGCCTGCTGCTTGTTCATTTCAGTTGTGAATGAGTATATTCTACTTTTTGGCATATATCAATAGTATTTTCTATGGACAAATTCACCTCTCTGTAACATTCTTGCAATGTCTTGTTTCTTATGTCTGAAACAATGTGATCTTTGATCAGAAATTCACAAGAGTTAGTCTTTACTCTCATGTTTGTTACACATGTTTCAACCATCTCAGTCTTAATTTGTAGGTATGATCTGAAGACAGAGCTTTCATACATTATGTTTTTTTCATGGCATGCAATATGCCTCAGATTCTTCCAACATGGCTTAAAAGTTTTTTTTTTTTCATCCATTAATGTAAATAAATTATACATTTTCAACTGTTGGTAAATACCAACTTCCTCACAGAAGCCTGAGTCTAATCTATCATTGTACGATCATTATCTCCAACACAGTTCAGTCCCAAAGAAAAGCTACTGAAGGACCTCCTCTCCTGAGTCTTTTTTCAGATCATGACATGTGGACAACCAGTGGAGACTACACACAGATGAAGAGATGCATAACAGGAAGTGCCAATAATTCCAACAACAGCATAGTCTGCTACTTCACAACAAAGAAGCACAGAACAAAACAAGAAACGTCAGAAAACAAAATAAATCAGAACCTAAAGTACCTTCAGAATGAAAAAGACAAGCATCTTTCTCAGAGCAAGAAAACTCTCAGGAAACACAAACTTTGACACAGAGTTATAAAAAGCAGATAAACAGTTTTGGGTTTCATATGATTCCACTAGCTCTTTTGCAGAAAGTTTCTCTTTTGATTAACAGGCAGGTTTGGACACTATCATCAAAACATAGCCAGGTCTGCTCAGAATATTTTTAAGATGACCAAGAAGGAAGAGGAGTGGTGCTTTCCAAATGAAAAGCAAGATTTTAAATGGGGATGATTATCTTGGCAGATATTTTCCCTGCTTCCCAAATTCCTCATGGCCTTCCAAAGGCCAACTTCATTCCAAAGAACAGCACAGGAATCTTATAAAGATCTGTATAAAAATATTCTTATCATTAATGTTAAAGATTGAAGCAAACCAGTGCTTGCTGCGGAGAAACTGTATATTCCAGAGGAAGATGGAAGAGAAGCTGGGATAAGGGAGGTTGGTGCTGACATCTTTCTTTTTCTGTCTTGGAGAGCAAATTGCTTCCACACAACTTTTGCTCACAGCTGATGAAACATAATGGAGCATCTCTCTCTCTCTCTCTCTCTCGCCCTTTGCCCTGTGTTTTTACTCTTGATCATAACTGATCTTGTATTTCCTTTATTTATTCCAAACAGGCAGATATGTTCTCTGGCATCTGTCTTTTTGTTTACGGCACACAGGCTCTCCCAGAGGAAGCAGGCATGGTAAGGGAGAGGGAGGAATTAATCTCTCTCTCCCCACCTCCAACTGCGCTTCCTTAAAATATCTTGTGCATCTGAAGAGCCATATGCCCAGAGGACAAATCTGGAACCCATAGAAATACTGAAGAGTTTGAGGAAATAGCAGAGGGTTTGCTAACTCTTTATCAGTATTACTGAAAAACTTGGGTGACTTTAAGAAAAGGAAAACAGGCAGCAGTTGATGGGACACAAATCATGAATGCAATTTTGGTGTCTCTTATTCAGGAGTACTATGGAGAAAGGTAGGAGAATTCCTAGAGGGTTCTTTTTTCAATTTAGACAGGTTCATGCACAGATACTGATGAGTGTTAGATACAGGGGAGACAGCTTTTCCAGAATAAGATTGTTGTTGTTAGGCACTAGGTGAGGACCTTCTCATTCACCAAGATGTTTTATTAGCCGGTTCTTGCTTTATTACATAGCTCCTTCCTCTTACTTGTTAATTCTCCCATGAAAATGACAATTCAAATTCATGTTAAATAGAAAATACATGTTTGAGAAGTAGAACCCCAGCAACTGTCTTGCAAGACATCTCTAGGTTATGTTTGCTAAGTTGAAAATACATTAAACGAAGTTTGGCATCACTATGAGCTTTGTTTTGAAGAGCCTGCTCTCAGTAGGTGACATTTCGTGTTCAAAACCAAAAGAACTACATTATAAAATTGGGACTGGTACTGAGTGTTAAGTTGGCTCCCAATTGTATTCTCATTTCTGCTTTCCTTTCCTAGCTAACTTTGATCATGTCTCCCAAGCTTGTGCTAATAATATCCACTTGCTGATTAGCATGTTCTCTTATAATGCTGCTAAAAATGCAATCAAATAATCCTCTCCACAGTTTCTCTCTCACCCCCATCTTTTTCTGGGCCTCCCTCTAAAGAAACTGGTATGATTCTACTCTGTTAATATAAAGTAATACAACTGCATTTTATAGTGTTTGAAATGCAACCCAGCATGGAGACGGTCTGCTGTGTTTTACATCATGTGTGTAATTGAGGCCTCAGGGCTGCATGTGTTTGTATGTGTGCACACACATCCCCCACACTTTGGTGTATACTTTTCCTTAATATGTATTTTTATGAAGTTGAGTTATAAATGGCATTGCAAAATTTGGAAAAAGTGTAGATTTTGATGTACAATTGTTTTCTGGCATTCTTACAACCTCCAGGAATGCATATTTGGTACACCTGCATCCCATGTAAGCTAAACAAATTTCTCCACCTATCGCTATTTACTCCCATTTCAGATCAGCGTTTCATTCAGCTTCACTTTCACATAGCACATTTCTTTATGTTGCTTCTAAGCCTACATTTGATTTGTGTCCTGATACTGACACCCTCAATATTAAGCAGGGAACTGGGATATTTAAATGTACCCATTGTTGATATAAACCATATTGTGTGGATTGGCTAATTAATGCACCATACACATCCCCTCCAGGAAAGTTTCCAGGGTCATGTTTTTGCTGTCTCAGCAATCCAGGAAGTTTCAGGGACTAATCGGTTTCAGATGCTCTGTGCCTTTCATGAACAAACAGCCATTTTGCTGTAGGAGCGAGAGAAAAAAAGTATAGTGAGTTCTGTAACGAGCTTTCATTTCTAGCAGCTGCATTGTGCTGGGTTAATGGATGGTCACAGTGAAGGATTATGTTCTCTGAATTCTTTTAAAGTGGCAAAATATTTATTCTGAACCTGAGATAGCTGATTTGAAGGTGTCTTTTGGGCTCCATCATTTTTATTGAGCTGCTGATTGACTTGACTTGATTTAACCTTAAAATAGATGTTCAGGCTCAGAAAGACCAAGTGAGAAGTTTGTATGTGTGTACACAACTTACCCAGCCTCCCAGGAGTTGACATCACTCATACTTTAAATATTTGTACATGGGACAACTTAGCTAGAGGGATGAAATCTGAGTCTCCAGGCCAGTGAAGTCAAACAGAAGATCTGCTTAATGTAACAAAGAGCAAATGCCTCAAAAACTGGAAAGTGTTTGTAAAAAGGGAGACATGTATTTGAATGGAACTGATTTATGTTTAGGTAGTGTGTCTTTTCTAAGATTCTGAGACACTAAGGCTTTTACATTTTTTACTAGAAAAAGATTAAAAAGTTGACATTAAATCAGATTTTACTTATCTAAGAGAGTGAAGTTTGATGCCCCAGATCATCTACACTGAACAACAGTTGGGAATTTTTTCCCTTGCTTTATAGTTTCTCATTTATCAATGAATCCTATAAAATTTGCATAGCATCAAAGAACCTTTTTTTTTCTTTTAACATATTGTTTTATATAAAATCCTCCAATCTTGCTGGCTGGGAATTTGAGACAACCTGCAAATCATGAAGAGAGGGTTCATCTCATGACATAAGGACCTAAAGGATACTATCCATAAGAATGTTAAATCAAGCGCAGAGTAGAAACTTGTTTGTCCAATGCTTCTGCCATTTGGAATGCCAGCAACTTTCTGGAGATAATCCTTAGATTCCATCACTGAGTAAATGTCCAAATGCCTTGGTTAGCATAAGTGCAGAGTTTTTTTGGAGCCCTCAAGTCAGCGTTGACTCATAGCGACTGCCTGGACTAGTGCCTGCAATTTTCTTGGCAAGATTTTCATAAGTTGGTTGCCAGTGCCTTCTTCCTAGGGCTGAGAGCACGTGACTGGCCCAAAATCACCCAGCCAGCTTTCATGCCTAAGGCAGGACTAGAACTTATAGTCTCCTGGTTTCTAGCCTGGTTCCTTAACCACTACACCAAACTGGCTCTCACTATAAGTACTGTTGGTTGCCTTCTGATTTTTTTTCTGTGAAGGTACAACTGTTTAGAACTTGCCTTGATTTTAAGAAGAAAGTGTCAAAAATATTAATTGCTTGATTTTATTAACTGGCTAACATTCTCACGCAGCAATAATATGCGTCAGCAGTTTTCAAAGCACAGATGGCAATTTATGTAACTTTGTTTGCAATTTCGGCTGTGTTCCACAGCAACAGGAAAATGGAGTACATCTGCACACTCGGAAGAGAATAGCTATAAATGAACTAGAAACCGTGCAAACATTTAATGATGGTGAAATGGGTTTGTGATAAAAGATGAACTATATGAACAGGAAGACTATCCTAGCCTCACCCATGTGCTGAAAAAAGAGATCCAATTATGATCTGCTCTGCTTTCCTGAATGGAGATTTGTTTGTGCATAACCTTCCTTCCTCCCATGTTTCCTTTGAGAGGAAATGGTGTCACTTTGTTACGGAGGCCAATTGTTATATCTAAAAAGTAAAATGCCATCCACAGTACAACTGAATTGACGGGAAGGCCAGCAAAGAGAAAGCTGTTTGGCAGAGCTGTTATGTTATTTGATAGATTCCCTTTACAAGGAGGCATCACAGTTTAAATTGTAGAGCACAAGTTCAATCCCTTTTGTCTCCAATTGAAAGGGTCAGGAACAGGTCAAATGAAAGACTGAAGATATTTATTTATTTATTTAATTAATTAATTAATTAAGTTTTGGCACTGCCAGACTCCAAACTGACTCTGGGTGGCTCACAATATAGCAGACAATGAAAACATAATGTAAAGCAAGTACAGAAGATAAGATCCCATTGTTAGCTATACATACTGTACATACATACATACATATCCAGATTCTTTTGTCTTGCCCATGTATGGCTTGTTCCAGTCACCCATTTATCATCAGATTGTCCTGGTTTCCCAACATCTGGTGCAGACCTTGTTAATCTGGGCGATGTCCGAGCTGGCATGACTTTCTTGTGTCATTCTCATATCTGAGGAAGGCAGGTGAAATGTTAGGGGGCCTTTGCCCAAGGATCCCTACTGGTAAGGTAGGTACCAGCAGGATTCAAACCCCAGTCTCCCACATCAAAGGGCAGCACTCTAACCACTACGCTATCCAGCCACAGATCCATTTCTGGCAGGGGGTCTACCACACTAGACAAGACCCAAGGTACAGACTGTGCACAGAGGCCTCAGAGACAGTCCAACACATGGTGGCAGGGTGTAAGATGCAGGCAGGAACAGCATACACTGAATGGCACAACCAGGTAGGTGGTATTGTGTACAGGAACATCTGCACAGTGTATGGGCTAAACCCTCCCAAGTCCAGATGGGAGATTCCACAGAAGGTCATGGAGAATAATAGAGCTAAGATCCTGTGGGGCTTCCAGATCCAGACGGACAGGCAGGTACTGGCCAATCAACCAGACAATGTGGTAGTAGACAAGGACCAGAAGACAGTGGTGGAGATAGATGTAGTAGATATAGTGGTGCCAAGTGATAGCAACATCAGGATGAAGCTGGAGAAGTACCAGGGCCTGAAGGAAGAGCTAGGGAAAGTAAAGGCCAAAGTCGTCCCAGTAGTGGTAGTAGCACTCGGGGCTGTGACTCCTAAGCTGGGAGAGTGGCTCCAACAGATCCCAGGAACAACATCAGAGCTTTCTGTCCAAAAGAGTGCAATGCTAGGAACAGCTAAGATACTGCACAGAACCCTCAAACTCCCAGGCCTCTGGTAGAGGACCCCAGATTGAGGAAGACACATACCACCCATTGGGGTGAAAGGGGATTTTTTTTTTTTTTATTCCATCCAATAAGGGGCCCCATCCAGCCTAACTCAAGGGCAGCTGTCATCTAGAGAAAAGAATCCTGGCAGTGATGTCCAGAGCGTATCAGGAGAAACATGATAGCCATCACAAAAAACACAGCAGCCAACATGAGAACAGTGACAATATTAAGTCAGCATTTTTGTCAAATCCAGTGTTACTTCTGAGAATGAGCCCAGTTAAGACCCAGATAATGTGAACAGACTGGGAATTTTTGATGCAAATTAGCTGAATCCTGAAACAAAAATTAAACTAAGAAAAGTCTCCTTTCAGTCCAGCTCAGCTCTTGGTGATTTCCTAGATCCATCAATTTACTTTTCTTGGCAGCAAGACAGAAATGGTTTGGCATTGCCTTCTGCTTTTTCTTATAAACTTCCCAGTCTAACTTACAGTTCTAAATTTCCCTGACTCCCATCCAAGTGCTAACCAGGCCTGATGCAGCTTAGTTTTGGGCCCTGCTACTGCTTTCTGAGACTGAAATTCTGATATTTAATATGCTGTAAGGGCTACTATTTTGTTTGCTTAATCAGTCAGAGCAAAGGCATTTTCACAAAATGCTGGTGACCAGCTCCTATATGCAACCTGTAAACATCTATGAATATTGCTAATGAAAAACACAAATGAATATTGCTATAATGAAGCATTTCACCTTCTAAATCTTTTTAGATTTATTGAATAATGTTGGATATGTACATAGGGAGGAATGACCTTGACAGCTAAACATAGAACATCCATTTTCAGAAGTTACTGATTAGCAGAACAAACAATACAGGGTAACAATTTGAACTGTATCTTGTGAACTCCCCAGGGGTATTTCTCTGGCCACAGTTTGAAATGCTATGGTGAGCTGGACAGGTTGGGCTTTAGCTAAGCTTTGGTTATGCCCTTTTAACTTGTGGAATGACAAGAACATTTCAGCTTGGGGCTTTTCTTTTTTGTTTATGCATCCTCAGATTGTGAGACAAGCTGTCAAAAAGCCTGTATTAGTTAAGATTGTGAGTTCTGAGATTCTGCTGAGAGATTTATGTGGCTGGATATGGGCTGTGCAAAGCTCTGTGCAAAGGTTGTACCACATAAAATAGCCTGATCTAAGGAAACTTCCTGTGTTCTGGATTGGAAGATTCAAGCCAAAGACTTCTAGCTGCATATGGAGGAGGGGTGGCTCTTAAAAAGATTTGCCATCAGAGCAGGAAGACCCACATGTTCCTTCCCATGATTTATTGATTTACTGATTTCTCACTCATCTGCTGACTGTTGCTCCAAAGAAAAGAATCCAACAGTAGATTTCCTTCCTTAGTCTCTAAGTCTATGGTTGTTTTTCTGGCAAATATTGTATATGATAATTTCCAAGGAAGTATTGTGTGCCTAACCCTAAATTGTTATGCTATGTTCTTCTACCAATGGGGCCACTTTAATCAGTCAGAATGTAATTGCAATGCATGTTACTTACATAATTTTGGAATCTGGGGAGATAACCTGGTCTTATTGGCTCCATTTAGCGCAATTGCTCAATCGTGCCTATTGTGGCCTCTGCCCCACTGGCCACAAAGGGAAGCAACTGCAACTAAGTTTGTCTTAAAATAATTGGAAAACTGTTAATATATACATGTTAATATATTTCATAGCTGACATGCTCTTTCTGTTTATTTAATATTTTTAATATATAAAATATTCACTTTTAGAGGAGAATGGTAGTATCAATAATAGTTAGTTGTTAGTATGGAATCTGATATGTGTGTGTGTGTGTGTGTGTGTGTTTATGTAGCTTAAGGCAAAGTCAACACATTCAGAATTATTAAAAACTGAAGAGAAAAGTAGGACAATGTGAAAGATAACAGTTTCATCTCTAGCCTATCCCATCAGTACTACCAATTCTTCTAACGGAAGGATCCCGGAAGACAGAAGGTGAATGACAAGAAAAAACTCTCATGTCTATTCCAGCTGGATGTTCTCCACTGATACCAACTACTTTGAGAGAAGGATCCATGAAAAGAGGAGGAGAAAGGCAGGAGACATTAGGTCCTGAATCTTATTCAACTGGGTTTTCCCTCCTACCCTTCAGGAACATCATCATCAACTGTGTTGTGTGAAGGACCCTAGAATTTTGTTTGCTTTAGCCTAACATTTACTATATTTTTATTTTGAGATTATTTATATTACTTGTCAGCTACTTTGGGAGGCATATTATCCTGAAAATAAATCAATAATAACAACAACAAGTGTGTGATTCCTGGTTATGGAATAGAGACAGTTTTCTTGCTAAGCTTACCATTAACAAGATAATAATGTATTGTACTGTATGATATGCTTACTTTGGTTTCTAGTATTTTCTACTCTGTTTGGTTTTGAATTTCTTTTTGTTAGGAACCAAGCTGAAGATTATTGTGTTTGCATGTGTTTTTACCTCTGGGTCCAGATGGGGGGAGGAGTATTTTAAGAGGCAAGCTCCATTCCTCACTTTCTTACTCTGCATCTAGGCCACTAAGTGAGCTGCATCACATCTGAAAGAATGCCGCTTTTGAGTCTGAAATTCCCACCATCAGAATCATTCTCTGTGTTCAAGCAACAAAGGCCGAGGCCTTGCCTCAGTGTTAAGAGGGTGTTAAAAATGTGCATATGTTTACCAGTCCCATTGTTTAGGAGATCCCATTCAAGACATGCTGTGTCATTGGCTGCTCTGAGGTTTTCTACATTAGTCACATGCAGTTCTTCTGAACAGATTAGCTACACTTTTCCTGGATTAATTTGCCTTTGGGAGGACCCACAACATTACTTTGTGTCAATTGGATTCAAGGAGATATCATTTCTGCAGAATAGCTCTGAATATAACATAATATACGACTTGATGTAATCTTGCCCTATGCTATTCATCAAAGCACCACATACATCCACGGGACAGTGTTTTTTGTTTACATTAGTGGAAGTGAATTCTGCTCATATCAGACAGTCCTAATAACCCAACAAAAATGCTGCTAAAGTTTAGAGGGTCCTTTGGAATAGGATGGAATAGGATACAAATATTGCAATAGATAGGGAGATCAGTGAACAGGGGAACTGACTCTAGCAAAAACGCAACACAACAGACCACGGTGTAGTTCATCATGGGGCAGATGAAATACTTTGTTTAGACTGCTCAGGTTCCTTGACTATTGTTTATGCTTTATATCTAAAGTTGTATTGTTTTAAAATGTAGTAAGCTGCCCATAGTCACCATGGGCAGCTACATAAATCAAATAAATAAATAAATAAATAAACAAGTAAACCTTTTAAAGTTGCACAAGAGCCAGTTAAAATGCTAATGCTGTATGTCAACAAGCAATAAATAAGACAAGTGTTGCCTAGAATGGAGATGCAAGAATATGTGCAGATAGCGACATTGCACTATTTACACACATAAGCAAAGTTTTATTTAAGATCTTACAAGAAGAATAGAGCCATACCTGTAAAAAGTAATGACAAATGAATAGGAAGGTTTCAGAAAAGGCAGAGAGACATGAGATCAAGATCAGATAGGTAATGCAGCATGGCTAGTGGAAAGTGCAAGAGCATATAAGAAGGAGGTTTTCCTTTGCTTTATTGACTACAGCAATGCCTTTAATTGTGTAGTAGATTATGGGAGAATATAGAATATATTAAGACTAATGGATAAACCAGAATAACTGATTATTCCTCTCAGAAATCTTTATAATGTATAAGGAGCCATTTTAAGAACTAAGTTTGGAGAATTTGAAAGGGAGTGAGACAAGGATACATATTGTCACCATGTCTGCTTAACTTACACAGGGGGTACATTATAATAATGGCAGCATTGAAGAGAGGACAGCTGGAATCAAACCTTGGGACTGAAAAAACAATAACAAGGTGTAATATACAGATGATACCATTTTGCTGTCTGAAACAAAAAAAGACTCAGAGGAGTTTATTATGAAAGTAAAAATAGAGAGGGAAAAATCTGGATTAATGTTGAACATTAAAAAGACAAGGTAATGGCAACCAGAATATTTATTGAACTTATAGTTGACAGTGAAGAAGTGAAAGTGGTAGTTTTGTTTTCTTAGCTCAAGCACAGATAAAGATGGACAGCATGCTGCAAAAATAAAAAAGATTAACCTTAGAAAAGAAGACAATTATACATTTAGACAAGATCAGAAGGATAAGGATCTCTCGGTGCCAATAAAGATAAAAATAATTAAAGCAATGGTTTTTCCAGGGGTAGAACATATAGCTGCAAAAGCTGAGCAATAAGAAAATGTGAGAGCAAGAAGGTAGATGCCTTCAAAGTAGACACAGTGACTAGGAGTAGCAGAGACTGTAGGAAAAACCAGTCAATGAGTCCTGGACCAAATATCTATCAACATCGATATCAGTGCAGGGCTCTATGACAAACTTACCTTAGATTACTAAGAGGGACTGAGAAGGAATTCTAGGAATGAAGCTGAGCTCCTCCTCTGTTCTAGGGTGTGTTGGCATCAATGCCTGCAAACTTAGTCAGCTGTCAGGCAGACTTTCCATGATTAATGCCCGTTTCACGGCTAAGGCCTAATGGCTTGCAGCTAGGCCTGGGATGGCCCTATGAGAGTAAGCTTCAGTTTTGTTCTCCAACTCCCAGGCCTCAGTCTTGGCTCTTTCCCTGGGATCTGCACTCCCACCAGATGGCCTTTTTAGCACTCAGTGCATCACCTCTGCGCATCAGCGTGTTTGGCAGTCCTGCTTGTTTGGTAGTTCTGCTTGAAGTAGGCTAAAGATGACAAGACAGTGATTTGGGTTATATACAACTTGGAAAAAAACAATCTTTGACAGGTTACCGGGAAGCTGATGTGCTTCCAATTCTGGCCACTTACCTGAAATGAAAAAAATAGAGGGATTGTCAAGCACCATAGAGAGGGCATAATAACAAGGCTGGTGGTTTTCGCTTGGTGGAGCACGAGTTATTTTGGCCTGCTCTAAAACAACTGTACCACACTCTGAAGCAATATGTAAAACTAAATGTTATTTAACTTTCATTTACATTTAAATGTAATTAAAAGTGAACAAAGTGAATATGATTACATTTTAGTAGCAGCTTTTGAAGTCTTGGGTTGGCCAACTCTTAAGTGGTCCTGGGGTCTTAGGCTGTACACTTCTGGTCTAATTTTGAGCTACTGGATTAATAACATGGCAAAAAAATAATAATCCATAGGATCATTAGGGATTACATGAATAATGTTTTGTTTCTGTTCTTTTCAGCTGAATGAAATGTTAGAAAGAAATTGTGGGAAGAGGGGTAGCATGCTTTCTCTGTTTCCTATACTGTATATAAGGAAGTAGGGTGGTGGCTTGGAATGCCCCTGACTCATCCATCCGAAGACAAACATATGAAACTACTTTATTCTACAGGAAATACAGATGCCTCCTATGGCTGTTGCTGGTAAAGGGGTTGGAAAGTCTTCAGGAACCAATGCTCTGCCTGCTTTCCCTATCTTGTTCATAAATACACTGCCAATTCTACAGGGTGTCCCATGAAATCATGACATTCTCAGGAACTGTGAATAACATCTTCAACTCTCTTTACATGTATTTTAGTATCCTACAACCTGCCATTATTATGCATAGAAACTGCAACTCCCAGAATTCTCAGCCAGGCACCCCAAAAGACTTCTGGGAGATGCACTCCCAACACATTTGGAAAATGATGATGCTAGGTTGGAAAAGGATGCTCCATCTCTCTTTTTGCATAATTACCTCTAGATTTGCTATACATTCTCAGGTGTAGAGCGTGTGTGTGTTTTGAGATTCTCAGAATCAAGCAGGCTTAAGAAGATAAGTAACAGACTTCTTCCAGCTTCAGTAGTAGCTCATCAGCCATGGCTGTAGAGTTACTCACATTTCTCATTTCAGTAAATACTTTAATTAAACCTATTCATCTTTGCCCTTTATAAAGGGGGGAAATTTTAGTGTCATTTTAGCATTGTGATGCAAGCAATAATGTATGCATTTCATCCAAAATAATACTCTATTATAAGGCAACAAAGGAAAGCTCAGCTTGGAACTCTAGTCCACATACCCGTGAAAAGTCAGACAATGAATCTTAATGCAGGAAGTCTTGGGTGCCTGCCCAACAGATCAAGGGACAATGTGAGTGGCTGTCCTTTTGATCTCCTTTAAAGCCATTGGGGAAGCCTCCTTATCTGCCTGAGATCATCCCCTCTTCTTCTTTTGACAGAGCACAAATGTGCATGGGCTTGAAGAAAGGATAGCAGATACAAGCAAGGGCTTCTGGGTCTTCATCATTACAAGCAGGAAGAGCTGTTATCTTGCTGATGAAGTCTGCTTTTGTCTCAAACAGGAAAACATGAGAAAGGCAACTTCATGCAGTAGCATCCGATATACTGCAACAATTCTTGGCCCATGAAATCACAAAATGAAGAGCAGGGCAAAATGTCAGATCTGAAGAGCAGCTCAGCACCCTCTGGGACAGCTGGGAATGCTCTGAATCAGTCCAAGAGAACTCGACAATCCAAGGTTAAGGAAAGCCACTGTGGAAAGCTTTGTGTTGTACAGCAGACCTTCCTGTGCTCCAATATTCTTGTGTCTTTTCTCAGCACAGCTCTGCAGATCAAGTCTTCAAGAAAGAGCTGACAATGGCCAGATGAGGGAATGCCCCTGCATTATAAACTGTGAAAGAGAAAGGGAAGCAGGTCGTGGAAGTCAATATGGGAGCCGAAAATAAAATGGCTGCCTCAGGCAGCAAATCTGTGTGATCCAAAAAAGGGCAGCAAAGCATTAATGATTTAATTGTGATTACTGTATTTGTATTGCTGAGATCTGATGAAGATGCTTGTGGGGTTTTCTTGCTCAGGTGTTTGAAGAGTGTGATTGGCTTTGGGTGCTTTGCACTTTGACGGATGACAGGATTTGTATCTCTTTCTCAGGCCATCAAATGCCTCAGCCTGGCCCTTTATCCCCTCTCCCTTTTTTTGATGCAAATTACACAGGGGAAAAAAAAAACATGAATGGTGTTTTAGAAGTGTAAACCTTTTGGAAAGCTCTATTTAGCACTAAGCTAATGATGGAATTTGCTCAGGTAAGGGGGTAGAGGCAGGAATGGGATCGGAGGTGGTAGGTTAGTAGAATTAGCTGTGGCCCTGTGAAGCCATGAAGCGTATTGAGAAAGAAGGGCTGGATGGGAGAATGTTGCTATAGTGAGTGTAATCATTTGCTCTAATGTATGTGCTCGTGAAAGGATGGCTGTTCCAGCTCAGTGAAGCAAGATGGCCCCATGCAGTTTTTTGAGCTCATCACACAGAAAGGCTTGCTTCCAAGAAAGAAGCAGAATAAGTTTGGGGTTGTGATATTTATGTTGGTGCTCCCCCTCCCTCAAATACAGCATTCCCTGTAGCATGGAAGGAGTTACTTTTGAACAGATTTAATTTAAATAAAACATAAAAGGAACATTTAAGACTATCCTTTTTTTTCCCTCTTACCAAACTGGTTAATTTTGAAATCAAAACTGCAGCCCACGTAGAAAAGAAGTGACATTTGAAATTCAGTGAAATACTTTCCCTCAAATATGTTATTTGAGGGGTGGGGGATGGAAGGAGCGAATCAGGGATAGAGTATCTGTCTGAATATATATTTATGTGTTAGGGATGTTAAGCAATCTTAAATGATTGATTATATAAATTGTATAAGCTTAATTGTTATTATATTCACATATAAGTAAGGAAAGTGGCTTTGATGTAAAAACAGAGGCTTCTTTTCATTTTTTTTAAACTCCAAATGTTACTAATGCCTTAAAAAGTAGTGGCAAGGCAAGTTATGAAGTGGAAGAAAAAAATGTCCATATAAATTAGTCATGAGAGCCACTTTGGTGTAATGGTTGAAGACACCAGGCTAGAAACCAGAAGATCAAGAGTTCTTGTCCTGGCTTAGGCACAAAGCCAGCTGGGTGCCTTTAACCCTAGGAAGAAGACAATAGCAAACCACTTCTGAAAACGTTGCTGAGACTTGTCCAGGCAGTTACCAGGAATCAAGACTGACTCAAAGGCATGCATACATATGCCCGCACGCGTGCACACACACACACACACCCCTTTGGACTGTGGAGTTATTAGCACCTTAGTAGTCATCTTATCTAGTCATCTACCCAGGGTAGAAATCTTGCAACTGTAGTATGAAAGCCTACCATCTCCAAAGCCAGCGTCAAACAGTTCATGCTATTAGGAAGTTTCTTCAAATATTTAACCCAAACCTGCTTCTTTGTAGATTAAGACTTACCTTCTGGAACAATAAGAACTAATCTGTTTCCTGTTCTACATGATATCTCCCCAAGTTGCCAGTGTCATTCACTTACTGAGGACACAATACAGGACTTCGGAGGCAGTCAGATCAGAGCATAATAGAGCTATCTTTCTGAACCTCAGCAAGCAATGGGTCACTGCAGGTGGGGCAGCCCCCAGAGGGAAGAGAATACATCCTTTAAACGCCATCTTCCTGAGTAAGTCTGAAGGTCTGAAGTCATCTATCACAGCAGAGGCAATGTGCTGTTTTTAAATGGCTGCACTTTAATTTGAATGTTTCTTAGTTATTCAGACCTCCTGACTGTTTATGAAATGGCAAGCGCTGACAATGTTGGAATAGGTGGTGGCTCGCTTGCTCCCTTTGCTACGCACAGAGTGAAGTATGACACGGAGGACTGAAGTAGCTAGTGCAGGGGAAGAGTGGATTTAATAGGCCATTGATGTGGCAACATGTACCGTACTAGGATTGATGCAAAAAATCAGAAGGAATCTGGTAGCACCTTTTCCAACTAATACATTTTATTAAAAAGCGTAAGTTTTCATGAACTACAGCTCACGTTATCAGATGCATAGTGTGGCTATGATGCAAAATTTCTTAGTACATCCCTAGTACGAGAAAAATGTCCTTCCAAAATGTTCCAGTTTCTCTCGATGATAAAATTTGGGGTCATCTATATGTTTACAGTTCCTTCAGCAGTTCAAATGATGGAATATTAAATAACTCTCCAGAGAAAGGACAGTGATTGAAATCAGCTTATTAAAAATATAAAATCACCATATGTAATTCCATGTAACTCTGTTTTTAAACCTGGTATTTCATGTTTCTTTCTTTCTTTTCTCAATTAAGCATGCTGAAGTATCATCAACATCAAGTATCATGTTTCTGATAAACAAAGCAACGGTTTCAGGAAGATATTTCTCCTTAAGTGGTTGGGGCAAATCTCTGAATTTTTTCAGCAAAACATAAGTGAGCAAAAAAGTGAGTAATTCCAGAGCTGGGTGGCCTAAATAGATAAATAAATAAAGGATTACCTTCCTTGAACATTCTTTAAAAAAAAATTATTCTGAAATTGTAAAAACCTCAGTATTTAAAGAAAAAAAAAAAGGAAGGAAGATATGATTGACAGGTCCAGACCAAACAAATTCCTTGGGTTAGTTTTAATAAGGAGACTGCCAGTTGCTGGCTCTTAGAACAGGAGTACACAAATCTCTTGCAGAAGATTGGATGGCTTTAATTTTGAAACTGAAAGAAAAAAAAAGTAGTTTCACACTCAGTCAATGTGTTTTAAAAAGTTTAATGTTTTCCTCATTTCTGCTTTATAAGCTAATTCCATGCTTCAAAATATCCTAAGAGAGCTCCTCAAAAATAACTGAAAGATCTTGGAATAGAAGTGGTTTTTTTATACAAGCTTTCTTTCCATTTTAATTTGACATAACTTCCTTTTTTGTTTGGATTTTTTTTTTTTTTTTGCTATTGTTAAATGATAATAAGCAATAAAGAGATTCTCTACCCCCTACCCCACACCCCAATAATCAGGTTTCAGGGTTCCAGCATGGTACATACACATTTTTATGGGCCTGATTCTGTTAAACCAAGATCTATTGCCTTTGATGTAAAGCAATGACATTAGCAACTTCAGATGTTTAGGCTTGCATACAATATTCTGGGACATTCAAGAATGAGTTGTGGCTCAAAAAATTGGATGAAAGATTCCATCTAATTGTCTCATTACCAATGCAGCTAGCTAGTGATATGCTTGATGGATATCAGTATTTTTCATTAAAAATTCTGGAAAGATGTACCTTACTCTATGTATTAATAGCATCAGGCTGTTTTCTTAGGAAACCAGGGCCTGCATACATGAGCTGGCCAAAAGCTGAGAACATAACTGGAATTGGTAAGATTTTACTTCTGACTAAATATGTGTGAGATTTTGCTCTTAAATGTTTTTTCCAAATGCTATCCCAAATATTTTCGTCTGTCCCCCCTCCCTCCTTTCTTTCTTTCTTAGAGGCCAGGTCGGAAGCTGAAACCAGATGTTGGAAAAACCTGGAAGAGACTCATAAGTGAGTGTATGTATGCATGTATGCACATATGAGAGGATGTGTATAAGGAGGTAAATTTTGTAGCCACCCAATCATTCCACTAAGCAACCAAATACTAGACTAGAATTCGGATAGAATTTGACAGTTCTCCGCAAAAAAATTGGTGTTAGTATGCATTTGTTTTTAAAAGTGCATAAGAAAAAGTACATTGTTAGCATTAATTACTAAAGCATTCTGTGTGTGCCATCTGGATAAAATTATGAACTGGGGATGAAGCCAAAGGTAACATAGATGCTACAGGGATTGATAGTGGTCTGAGAGTGCAAATATTTTCCTACAGTAGAAGAGAATATATGTAGCTCAGGGTTGAACTGTGGAGTTCTTGGTGCTCTTTGAGCACTTTGTACTCTCTGGGCACTGATGATGTTACCTAGTCAGGTATTGAAACATCTGCAATCAAACAATGAAGTTCAGAGAGCACTAAGGACTCCACTTTCCTACAAGCTAAAGTTTTTTTTAGGTATTGTTCCAGTGGTAAGAAAACTGTTTTTTCCCCAACTATGATTCACATAGTTGGTAGAAAAGAAATTGGATTTGATTGTCCCCACATAATTATTTTCTTCTAAAAGCTTTGGATTAGGGCATGTCATTCAGAGATGTTCTTGCCATGTTTTTTCAAGGCACCTTGATTCACATTAATCAAACCTTATAGGCACCCATAATGTCATAAAAGCACATTGTCCTTTACTTTTTATACTTTATACTTTCTATACCATTTCCTTGCCTGCAAGAAACTCATTCCCTATCACCTTGTGTGTTCAGGTGCATGCACAAATTCAGAGACCATTGTGTACCTACCAACTGAGTGCAAGCATTGAAAGAAATGGAAGGAGAACCATTTCCAGTGCTTGTCCTCCTTCCTCCAGGAGCTGCAGGAACACATGGGAAGTACCAAGAGCCAGCTGGGTACTTGACTTCCTGAAGGATATTCTTTTTCAAAGACTCTGGGACTCCTTTAGGGATTGCACCCACTGCTATGTCCACTTCTAAAACAAGAACATTATATAAGGAGATCCAGTCAAGGATTTCACATAACATGCAGTCTGGCTCTTAGATATATCAGGAAAAGGTTGGTTTTGATGGATATCTATTGGCTAGAGTTTACAACATCAACAATTTACTCAATCTCTAATCCCCAACACATTTTTAACAAATGTTTGAAAAAATTGACATAGAGTCTTGACAGCCCCTTAAATGCTAACATATTTTGTGAGCTTTCATGGTCTACAATCTACTTCATCAGATCGAGTGTTTGTAGATAATTACTCAGAACTAAAGTATAATCAGATGTGATGGTTTAAAAAAGAAAGATTTTGCTTTGGCACTTTGAACCCTTTTGTCAAAGGGGGAAATTATCTAAAAAGCACACTGTGCCAGAGAATTAAGTTCCTTGATGTAATCAATATATTTACTGTACATGGTAGGATGGATGAGCCAATCTCTTTCTGGTCTGTGTTAGTTTCACATGTGTTAATTTAAATGTCTATTCTGTCCTATTTCTGTTTCAACTTGTAATTTTTATTTTACAATCACAAAATGAAAATTCACATTATTTTTGTATACATTTTATCTAGAAATGTATTTTTTTGTGTATGTTTTTTCTCCCAAACACACATGTTGCATATATTTGAACTTAAACTGTGTACTTCTGAATGCATCATAGGACAAGAGTTGAGCCAAAATGCATAGCACTAGATTCAAACTGCAAAAGCTGAAGGCCAACTACATGCTGATTGAGATATTAATCCAGGAAGTGTTAATTAGATTGGTTCACTTAAAAATGCAGTCCAACCATAATCCTCAAGCATCCCTAGTGTAATCCTTAGTAAGGCTTGCCAAATTCTTTTCTGGAGGCATTACATCCATATAAAATATCTCATTCTCTCATGGATATGACATCAACAGAAAGCAAAGGCAAAGTTGCAGAGAGAAATGTTGTTTGGAATTATTCATAATATGCAAAAGGCAGTCATTTAAACATAACCAAAAATGGGGACTGTCATGAGACAAACTTTTTTTTGTCTTGCCTCCCTCCTCTTTTCTTTGCCAACATTCCCTTTTTCTACAGTGCCGAGAGCTTTGGTTTAAGAATTAAAGATTCCAGCTTTGGGCTCTTGGAGTGAAAGTCTGGCAAACTGCCAACCCCTCTGACTGAGCCTCAGATATTCTCCAAGAAACTCTACAAAGAATAAGAAAGAAACTCAATACAGATGGAATGGGAAATCGGATACACCCACCCACACCCTCTTTTTTCTTTCTCTCTTTCATTGATGCTCAGATCTGTGAAGACTGACCCAGGCTTTGGACGGTAAAGCTATTTACATTCATTAGAAAAAGTAGGTGTACTTCCCATAAGTGAATCAGTAAGAAGTCTGAATGAGACCAAGATTCACCCAAATTCTTCAATTATGCAGACCATGGATTTTTTAAGACAGCTTCGTGGGAAGATATTATCTGTCAAACCTGTTTTGAGATTAGTAAAACAGCGAGCTATAAGGTAGACCTGACATTTTAAAAGATTTAATCAGTGTCCGTGACAGGAGAAGAAAAGATTCTAACTTTGGAAGTGGCACTAGCCTATAATATTAGCTTTATTTCTTTTAAAATACTTATGAGAAATGCATAATTTGCAACTTCAGCAATGTGGTGTGATGCAATTATTTGTAGTATTGGGTCCATTTAAAGGGTGTTGTCAATATTTCTAACTAACAGTATTCTGTTAAGCATCAGATTTATTTTTGATTATTCTATAAAACATTTTTTGTTTGTTTGTTTATTCTCCTCTGAAAAGCTTAGGGCAGTAAAGAAAGTTTGTCCTCTTTTATCTCAGAACTAGTTTGCAAGATAGATTTTGCTGAAAGAAAGTGACCACACAAGATTACTTTGCTTTATGAACTCAGGTCTCTCTGAACTTACAGAGATTGCTGACTTCCTGGCATACATTTGGAACACACAAAAAATCCAGGATTTGTACTTTGACATGAATGGAAAAGCAATAACTAAGCTATTCAAACCCATCATCTTCTTCTATGGATACACTAAAGTAGAAAGATGGATGGTACATATTTGCAAGAAGAACGTAGACTTGGAAAGACTTCAAAAACTTTCACACAGTTCAAAGCCCAACTGGTCTAAGAGATCAATCATATGAAAACATGGGCCACAGAATCATAGAATACACAAATGAGGCCTTGCTTCCAACCCCTTGCTTGGTGCAGGAATCCACTAAACATCCCCAACAGCTAGCCATCCATTTCCCATTTGTTCAGCCATCCAGTGTTGAGAGAGATCTGTTCCATTGCTTTAATAGTTCTTTCCATCAGAAAATCCTTCTAACATTATAACATTCAGCCTGAATCTCATTTCTTTTCACTTCAATCTGTTGGTTCCTGGTTTTTCTCTTGATTTGTACAGGCAATGGTTTTCCTTGTGACACTCTATGGAAGCAAAAGTTGGATTTTGAAGAAGCAGTTCAAAAAGAGTGCTGATATTTAGTGTTGGACAATGCCACAGATAGCCAAGAAAACAAATAGATGGATCATCCAATAAATCAACCCAGAGGTCTCACTTGAGGTACAAATGATCAGCCTCAAATTATCCTACTTGAGACACACATTAGTTCTCTGGAGAAGTCTATAATTCTGGGAAAGGTAGAAGAAAAGAGAGGAAGAGGATGATCAGCAGCAAGGTGGATGGACTCAATTATGGTGTGATAGGTGCATTCTTGGAAGGCCTGAAAATTTTCTTTTTCCTGGAGAAAATCTATTTTATGTGGTTGCTAAGAGTCAAAACATGGACTTGATGGCACATAATCAATCAATTATTCTGGTAGCTCTCCTCTGACATCCCTCTACCTTCTCCATGGCCCTTTTCAAGTGCAATGCCCCAAACTAGATACAGTATTCAAAATGCAGTCTTACTAGTGCAGCATACTATTGCATAATACAAGGGAGCTTATGCCTCTCACAATCTGCATGCAGTGCTTCTGTTAATGCAGCCCACACTTGCACATATTCAGCTGGTAGTCCACTAGACTGCCCAGTTCCCTCTCCACATTTCCATAACCCTTACCTATGTATCTGATTTTTTTTTCTTCCCAGATGCAAGACTTTATACTTCCAATTATTGCATACTGTTGGGTTTGGCCTAGTTTGTGGTAATGTTGGCACCCTTTGCTATATGACATACATGGAGCCATTAGCATATGCAAGTTGAAAGATATTCCTGAAACTCTTTGTTTTGCATATTAGGGCTTATTGTAAATATATGAATAATAATTTTAGAATCAAATGTCAAAATTTGGCAGGGAATATTAGATTCATTTACATTTACAGCTGGATTACAATTACTATTTTTTTCAGTCCTTGGATACTGCAGACATCTATGTATATTTAAGTTTCATTTTGAAATGCTGTAATTATTTTTATTATGAGCACACAAGGCTATGTGGTTAAACAGAAGAACTATAGAAAGAAAAACATGGATTAATCAGCTTACCATTTTAGGATTGCTTACCATCATTGTTTGGTTGTGTTTTCTCAAGTCAAGTCCACTGAAAGAAATGAATCTATTTTGAGATCAAGAGTTTTGAAAATAGCGGTGAGCAATCTTGAAGCTACAGGCAAGTCTTATATTACTTATATGATGTGTTTATTTTTCTTAAAAGCAGTTAATTTAACTGGAGGAGCAGCACTAGCTTTTAACACTCCCTCACCCACCCCTTATCCCAATATAAATTGCATAAAACTCCTTTTTGCTCACCAGGATGCTGCCCTCTCGAACTTTATTTGCCCTCCATGGGGCTAGCATCAAAATACTGGGTGGAGGGAGATTTAGATAAGGAAAATTGTACAGTGAGAAGAATAAATGCTTTTTTTTTTTTTTTGCCACTGTGCTGTTCAAATTTAGACCCTCAGTAGTTGTTTTATATATTTAAATATTATTTTAAATATTGAAATAGTGGGATCATGTATCACTCCTCTATAACTGATATCTGCTCCTCAGTTTTAACCAGGATACGTTTGGAAGAACTCCACAAAGGATCAACTGATTTGAATAATTTTGTAGAGACAGAAATTCCATACCTATTGACTGGAGTATATTTCCCTGAATTTAGCAGAACTTATTTCTGATTAAATATGGCTGTTTTTTTTTTTAAAAAAAGCTTGATTGTTCACAGAGAAAATAAAAAATGGGGCACATTTGAAGAAAGAGAGAAAGAGAGAGAGAGAGAGAGAGAGAGAGATGGAGAAGGAATCAACACTGACTCAAAGTTACAGAGCACTTTGGTGTAGTCTAGAAACTGGGAGACTGTGACCTTGGGCCAGTCAATCTCTCTCAGCCCTAGGAAGGAGGCAATGGCAAACCACTTCCAAAATCTTGCCAAGAAAACTGCAGGGACTAGTCCACACAGTTGCCAGGAGTCAACACTGACTTGAAGGTGCATGTGTGTGTGTGTGTGCGCGCACACACACACATACACACTGAGTTATATATATGGAATTTATATCCCAATTTTCTATACAAAAATGGAGCTTTGGATGGCTAGTTTATTTTAAAATAAAGATAAAAACAGAATTATAGTAAAATGAGCAATAGGTAAATTAAAATACATATTAAAATTCCAATTTAAACAAACAAACAAACAAACACTGTGGTAAACAACATAGCTTAAATCCTAAAGTCCTGCCTGAATGAAAATACACGTGCTTGGTGATAGAAGAATAATGTAGGAAGAATAGGCTGCTTCTTTGCACAGAGTTTCAAAGTTTTTGAGCAGTTATCAAGATGTTAAAGTGTTTACCAGCTCAGAACTCCCCTTTATTCTGAAACATCTACCTTTGCCTTCATTGTATAAATCCAAGTTGTATTGACTATTTGAGTTATGAGTGTGTTTATTTATGTAATTTATTTATATATCACATTTATATATCTGCCCATCTCACACAAAGCGACTCTGAGCGGCATATAGGTCTGGGTTTAGGTTTGATGCAGAGTTGGATAGAATTCCAAGAGTCGTGGAATTCTCTCAGTGGGATGAATTGTCAGGTTTATCCCCAACTTATTTTTCTTACTGGAAAGCAAACCAGATAACAAAAAACAAAAGACTGCTGGAGTACTATGGAGACTGCAACAATTCCAAGGCCTAATTGATGAACTCTATAGAGGGGTATGGATTCTTTATAAGAACCATAGATGAGATTCTGAGATGTAGGATTTACACTTCACACAAAATCAAAATGTGGTTTGCTTGGTTTTGGCACAGTGTATTGTATGACTCTAGCTATTCTGGCTTATGTTATTCAAATGTTGCCAAGGGTAGCTTATTCAAAAACCCATAACTAAACAAATCTTGACTTAGTATCATGGGTGAAGCCAGCTGTATTCTGGGTGGCTGTCTTCGCTATCAGCTCAGACCAGTCATCCCCAGAAAGCCCTCTTGCAACCATCTCTCTGCATTCTCACTTATGTGCTCGCCCTTACTCTGGCAGGAACTGATTCTCGTCTCTTGAAAGTGACAAGCATGTCTATCCTACCTGCCATAACTCTTCCAAATGTAGGCTAGGTGAAAAGGTTAATGGATAGATGCCAGTCAGGATCTCTGTGTGCCCCTTACCCTTTCAAGGTTTTAAAAAGCCATTTGGGATCACATTACTGAGGCAGCTTTGCAAGTTAACAAACTGTGCCCTTCAGAAGCCTTCTCAATACAAGTAGGTTTGCTGATTTGAATAACAGAAAGAGGGAACAAAATCTAGCACAAAGCAAACATGAAATTCAACCCAACAGGCCAGCTGATTTCAAATTCTCCACTTTGATTAAACTTTTCTCCCTGCAGAAGGAATTAGCCGTGTGTGGGGTTAAATGGGCAAATGTTGTATCTCTCACAATAGCCATGAGTGACAGGAGGCACAAATGATTTACTGGTGATTTACTACTTTGAAGGACAGAAGCATATAACTTTGGAAACATGCAGATATATGCATCTCTATAGAAGATGAGACATATAACAAGTCTGTCTGTCTGTCTGTCTGTCTGTCTGTCTGTGTCTGTCTGTCTGTCTTTCTTTCTTTCTTTCTTTCTTTCTTTCTTTCTTTCTTTCTTTCTTTCTTTCTTTCTTTCTTTCTTTCTTTCTTTCTCCTTCCCCCCTCCCCCAACCATTTCCTTCACTGTCTCTCCCAGCCCCACCTTTCTCCAGACTCAGGAGATTTAGATGAAAGATTGCAGGAGGAAAACCTGATAGACAACTAAAAACACTGAGGCATTTGTTACTTCTACATCTGTGAACACATCTGAGCTTAATTATTATGTACTTTTGATGTGAATGTCGGGATGTTTTTTAATTGAACATAGTTTTTTCCCCCTTGAGGTAAAACATACAAAGTTAGAAGTTTCTTATCAGACCCAGTTTGGGCAAGCAAAAGCTTTCTACATAATTTTAATGTAAACAGACTTTAACAGTGTACATTAAACTAATGTTATTGGGGGAAGAGCGTTATAAGGGATTTCTTTCTTTCTTTCTTTCTTTCTTTCTTTCTTTCTTTCTTTCTTTCTTTCTTTCCTTCCTTCCTTCCTTCCTTCCTTCCTTCCTTCCTTCCTTCCTTCCTTCCTTCCTTCCTTCCTTCCTTCCTTCCTTCCTTCCTTCCTTCCTTCCTTCTTTCTTTCTTTCTTTCTTTCTTTCTTTCTTTCACATTCATAAATTGCTAAGCATTCCCTTCTTCTACTCCATAGAATGGAAAACTTCACCCATATTATAATCAGTCCCCTCCCCATCCCCCAAATCCAGAAATTGGCAAAAAGGAGATATCCAATTTGCAGGTTGCAAAAGGAGCTGTTAGATGACGAGTGATGTTTTGGCTCGCTGTGTAGGATTTTCACGTTATAAATGCCTGTGTAATGTGATCCTAAGATATTTATTTGGAAATAAGTCCTGCTGAGTTTAGGAAGACTTACTGCCAAGTAAGTGTGCATAGGATTATAATTTTAATGGACTCTGAGCACTTTACTTCAGTGTTATAATAGAAGACACATTCTTCCTTTATACTTTATAATTGCCTAGATGAATTTTCCTACATAGACTTCCATCAGAGTTGGGGAAAACATGTGTGAAGACACATTACTTTTTTCCCTTGAAACTTGAATATTTGCTGAAAAGCTATAATAATTTTATTGAGAAAAAAACCCAATGTAGTTTCCATTTATTTTACTTCAGCATAAGTAAATGCTGGCCCAGTCTGGATCAGGACCACCTTTGTGGAGGGTAGGAGAAGATTCATCCTTCTTCCAATCCCTATTGTTTAACAAAGTTCATCCCCTTATATTTGCATTATTATTATTTTTTGTTATGTAACTTCATTGGTGGCAACAGAGTTTTAAAATTTCTCCTGCTTCAGTCTGCTACGGATAAGTGTGTCAATTTTACTGGGCAACATGACTGTAAAAAAGTATTTAGTTTCCCCAGTGCACCATGGATATGCACGTGAATTGGGTTAAGCAACAGAACTGTGAAAAAGAATTGAGCTTAGCATAGTTTAGCCCTGAGGCTCAAATCATGTCAAGTCATAAGATTTTTCTTTTCTTTCTTTTTCTTTGGGGGCAGGGGCGGATATGGGGAGTCAAATGTAAGCATGTGTATTTTACTGAATTCAGTGTAATTTGCTTCCTAGTATATGTACTCAGAACAGTATTCTGAAAGTTTACATAAGATAGTTACTCTATTAGATAGTGTATATGATAGTTTAAAATGTCCTTTGAGAGATTGCATTTTCTGGATCAAAATACGTTTGAGATGCTCCTGCTTCCTTCCATGCCACCTCCTTTGGAGGAAAAAAAAAAGATAGATGAAACCAAGAATAAAATTGCCTGAAAATTGCCTGTATTTATTAATCCTTGGCTCCTCAACATGCTGCCCATAGATTATCATTGTTATTTGAGTGATGTTAGCTGAGACCATTGACAAAGACGAAAAACCTTTTCATAAGAACTTTTCCACTTTTTTCCCCCATTGGGAAGAATCATACAAACCAGGGCTTCATTTACTCAAAAAACTGAATGTAGTTGGTATGAGAAGTTCATGCTTTTTCTCTAGGCAACTATTGCAGCTTCTTTTCTGCCTATTTGTATAAACTGGGTAACAGCTCCTGACTGTGTTTCAACTTCCCATATGATCAGTGGAGTTATCTACACCCTCCTCTCTCAATTTATATATCTGATTTTACAGTGGGCACTACCAATATGTGGAAATCTTTCAGCTTGATGTTGCTGCTATAGTTTGCTGCTTTTTATTGCATGGCAGAAAGGAACTTGAAGTTTTAAAACAATGTTGATAATGTGCTTTATGAATGAAGCGTCTATAAGCATATATCTAATCATCTGTTGTAGCGACTGAGATTGCAGACAAATAATTTCATCCAGTTCTGTATTTAAAAGAAGTAGATTAATCACAGATCAATAAATATGCTGAATCTCCATGCAAACTGGAGAAAGGAGCATCCTTTAAGCTAGCCAGGTAACTGACACTTCTTTACAAGAAATCTTATATTCCTCTCTGTGCCATATTGGTATGCTAGTCAAGAACCTGGAAATATGATATGTTTGTGGCCTCAGGCATAGCTGCTAAGAGGACAGGATGCTTTTTAATAATGCTCAGAAGACCTTCTTGACTTCAACTGGAGTAGAGGGATAAAAAGAAATTGAGATTGTGTCATAAGACCAAGTTCTCTCTTCCTCCCCTACACTGTACAGCAACAGCACTTTCCTTCCAGGCAAACATTTTTCAAGCTGCCTTTCTTTACATTTAAAGCTCTTCCACAACATCCCATCCCCCTTACATCATGTCAAAAGACCTCTGGCACATTACAGGGCTGTGAAACCTGACCCCTTTCTGGCATTGGTCTGTGGTATGTCACGGTATAAATGTAAAGACTTATTTTTGGAGAAGTCCTCTGCGCTGTAATTTGCTGGCTGGTAGAGATGTTTATTGGGATGGTGAGGCAAGGAAGTGAGCAGGATTTTACAGCAGAAAACAAAGAAAACACTCTACTTTTACAGAGCTGCTTTTAGATCATGTATGAGATTACTGGAGAGCGAAGCAGGGACGAGCAGAGAGCAGAGCAGAAGTGTGCAGTTATGACTTCTGGCATGAATAAATTTTCAAACATGGCTGATATAAGTGTTGGTTCCACATTTGGGAGAAGTAAGGAGTGTGTAGGGGAGTGCTCTTTGAATGCATGGTTAACATTCTTCCCTTGGCTCCAATCTGCATAACCACTCAAAAAGAAAAGGAATATAAGCTGAGGGAGTGGCTATTTCTATTCACTCATTCAAAGGTGACAGGATGAACACAGAATATTGCCAAAATGGAGGTGAAGCAAGACCCTGGAGGCATGAAGGACAATGCTAAGGCATCTAATAATACTAATCTGATGTCTGTAACATCTTAGATGTTGACACCCCCTCAGTTTGATGATTCTACACGCAGCTGTGTCTTAAGCCTCATTCAGATGTTACTTCCTCTGCATGAAGTAGGGAATTCTTAAATTTCTATTTAAGTTCTATCAAATTTCATTTTGCTTTTTGCAGTAGACTTTTCTAATCTGTCAATTTCATCTTGAATTTTTGTTTTGGTCTTTTTTAGTATTAGTTTTTCCATCCAGTTGTGCGGTATCAGCAAATTTGAAAAGCATTACTTCCATTTCTTTATATAAGTTATTCATGAATATGTTAAAGAGTACTGTGCTATCTCACTTGATATCTCACTTCAATTTGATGAAGAACTGATGATAAGTATGGAAATAGCCAGACCAACTAGCCCATATTTAAATAAATTGCTCATCAGAATGTCATTGTCAACTACTTTGCTGAAGTTAAGATGTGTTATGTCTGCAGAATTCCCACAATCTACTAAGGAAGTTACACAATCAAAAAAATAAAATAAGATTAGTCTGACAAGACTTGTATTTGGCAAATCCAAGCAGACTTTTGGAAATATCTACATTATTTCCAAGGATTTACAGTCTGATCACTCTATAATCTACTCTAGAATTTTCCCAGGCATTCATGTTTCATTTATGATTTCCCAGCTCTTCATTATGAGGTCAAGTTTTGCTCTTCTCTAGTTATATACCACCCAAGATTTCTAAAGATAATGGGGTGAGATTCAGACGGACTATCAGTAAATTCCTGGAATACTCTTTGATAGAATTATTTCATCCCATAGATTTCAATTGATTCAAAGGGAAGAGAGATTCCCTGGCCATTTTCCTATCAGGATCAATTTGGAATACTGTTCCTTCAACCAACTCTTCACAATTGTATGGCAGAATGTACATCCTCTGCTCAGAGAATACTCAAGCAAAGTAGGAGTTGAATATTTTTGCTTTTTCTTTATTATATGTTATACTTTTGCAATCTTCCCTAAGCAGCTAGTATACATTTTTGTTTAATTGGAATATACTTGAGAAAGCTTTGTTGTTCTTAGCAGTCCTTCACTTTAACTTTAACTCATTTTGAGCTTTAGATTTCCTGATGCTATCTCTACTATTCCATGCTAACTGAAAATATTCTTCCTTGCTGACCATTCCCACTTTCATATATATTTGCTTTTAAATACAAGGAATCTCACTCAGCCTTAGTGGTCCATTAGTGGTAAAAAATTTCAACATAAAATCATCATAACCCCCCAAGTTCTCACAACATCCATTTTATCTAGTAAGTCTTCCCTATTGGTTACTGCAACTGCTCTTGAAAAGCTAAACTGAATTAAAAGCTAAACAGGATTAAATCTGGTTAATACTTCAATGGAAGTTCTTCAGGAAATTCCAGGACTGCAGGCTGGGAAGTTGAAAAAATATCCTAGAAAGTAATAACAAACCACTTCTATATTGTTGCCATGAAAATTACACAGAGTGCGGCCATAAGTTACCAGGAACTGAGTTCAACTTGAAACAGCCTAGACTAGTCTCTGCAGTTTTCTTGGCAAGATTTCAGAAGTGGTTTGCCATTCCTGCTTCCTAGAGCTGAGAGTGAGTGACTGGCTCAAGGTCACCCAGCTGACCTCATGCCTAAGATAAGGCTAGAACTCATGGTCTCCCAGTTTCTAGCCTGATGCCTTAACCACTACACCAAGTGGCTCTTATTATGTTATTAGTTAGAATGAAATCAAGGATAATTATTGTCCTTGTAATTTTTCTTCACTCTGGTCAAGAATTTCCTGGAAGGATAATACTTTACAGAGTTTTGTCTTCAGAAGATGTTAGAGTAACCTTAAGACTCCATGTCTCCTTTCAGAGTCATGTAAACTAAATTCTGTAATTAATTTTGGAAATTCTTCTCCTTGAAGTACCCAAAAAGCTGTCACTGTCAGCTCTATAAGGTATACCAGACTAAGAAATGGATACCATGCAGATCTAAAGCTACTTTTATTAGAACAGCTAGGGTAAGAAAATCTTGCAAGTCTGAATGTGCTTCTTTTCTTCCCTCTTTTATCTTCATGAGATTTGGGGGGAAGTGGGTGCTATCTGAGGAGTTTTCACAAACCACTTTCTTGGCCTGGTCTCAAGTTTCATTTATCTGATTGTCGCCTTGGTTGTGGATCTTCTCTCTGTCCTTCTTATTCACTACAGTCATGCAAAAGAAGGCCAAAACCTGTTCTCTATCATCTCAGAAGGGAGAGCATGAAATTGTAGATTTAAGTTATAGCAAGATAGATTCTGAATGAGGAAGGGGGGGGATACTTCTTAACACCAACAGCAGGTTGACATTTGGAAGCAACTACCTACAGCAGAGTTTCTCAACCTTGACAATTTAAAGATGTGTGGACTTCAACTCCCAGAATTTCCCAGCCAGCATCTTAAAAGTTGCCAAGGTTGAGAAACACTGACCTAGAGAGGTGGTAGCATTCCCATATAGGATGTGTTCAACAGAGGCTGGACAACTATTTATATAATATCTAAAGTGGATACTTTAGTTTAAATTATAGATGGACCCAACTGTGGCAAATTCTTAAAGAGATGGGGATACCAGACCACCTTACCCATCTCCTGAGAAATCTGTATGCGGGCCAAGAAGCAACAGTTAGAACCGGTCATGGAACAACCGATTGGTTCAAAATAGGGAAAGGAGTACAACAAGGCTGTATACTGTCACCCTGCTTATTTAACCTATATGCAGAGTACATCATGAGAAATGCCAGGCTGGAAGAATCACAAGCCGTAATTAAGATTGCGGGGAGAAACATCAATAACCTCAGATATGCAGACGATACCACCCTAATGGCAGAAAGTGAAGAAGAACTAAAGAGCCTCTTGATGAGGGTGAAAGAGGAGAGTGCGAAAGCTGGCTTGAAACTCAACATTAAAAAAACTAAGATCATGGCATCTGGACCCATCAATCCCTGGCAAATAGAAGGGGTAGAAATGGAAGCAGTAACAGACTTCATTTATTTGGGCTCCAAGATCACTGCAGACGGAGACTGCAGCCATGAAATTAAAAGACGCTTGCTCCTTGGGAGGAAAGCTATGGCAAACCTAGATAACATATTAAAAAGCAGAGACGTCACCTTGCCGACAAAGATCCGCATAGTCAAAGCTATGGTTTTTCCAGTAGTAATGTATGGCTGTGAGAGCTGGACCATAAAGAAGGCTGAATGCCGAGGAATTGATGCCTTTGAACTGTGGTGCTGGAGAAGACTCTTAAGAGTCCCCTGGACTGCTAGGAGGTCAAACCAGTCAATCTTAAAGGAAATCAACTCTGATTGCTCATTGGAAGGATTGATAATGAAGCTCAAGCTCAGATACTTTGGTCACCTAATGCGAAGAGAGGAGTCTTTGGAAAAGACCCTGATGCTGGGAAAGATGGAAGGCAAAAGGAGAAGAGGACGGCAGAGGATGAGATGGCTAGATAGCATCACTGAAGCAATGAGCATGAAATTGAGCAAACCCAGGGAGGCAGTGAAAGATAGGAAGGCCTGGCGCAATATGGTTCATGGGGTCACGAAGAGTCGGACACGACTTAACGACTTAACGACTGAACAACAACAAAAAATAGATGGACCCAGGGGTTGGACTTGATAGCCTAAATGGTCCCCTCTAACTCTGTGATCAGTTATTTTGACAGTGATTGGAAGGTCAGTAGTGGATACAGACATTGGTGCTGCTTTTACTTGATCTTCTTCCACTGATGATAACCCAGATGCTTTTATGAGTGCCGCCAAATTTATTCCTTTGGATTTCAATGCAGATATGCACATTTTCAACCTACAGTGCAATTCTTTTTTGTTGCTTCTGTTCCTTTTGAACAAGTTGTATCTTTCCACACCTATATTCCAGTCATGAGAATCATCCCATCACTTCTTGATTATAATTATTAAATCATATTTGCCTTCCACAAAGAGATCAGATTTGTTTTATTTATTTCCTGGACTCTGAGCATTAATATACAGGTAATAAAACTACAAAATAGATAAATTAATATTCCTGTTTTTCATATTGTGTAGTATAGTTACTCTCTCATTCCTGCAATGCACAAGTTTTTATCTGAAGTTCTTATTCTGAGTTTATATCTCTTACCTTCACAGTTGAAAGCTATCCTGATCATGTTTGACATGCTTTGGCTCAATGCATTCCTCCCAATCTTCATCATCCAGCTACTACAGGCCACACTCCAGGAAACCAAATCTGTCCTTTCAATACCATCATACTGTCGTTCAATCATAGCCAGTCATTCAATACCATCATACTGCCATTCAATCATAGCCAGTCATTCAGCTGCAATATTCCTTTTCCCTTTCCAGTCTTCTTCCATGAATTAGAAGGACCATGTGAACTCCAGGTTCTTCTAAAAATGCTGCAGTCTCATGTGATAGATTTGCAGTTGTTCTTGGGAGCATCATTTGCCCCCATATGGATTATACAAAAGGGTATCTATTTGTGGGTTTGATGAATCCCCATGCTATTCTTGAGCCATTTTTTTCAAAATATTTCTAAAACCTGTTTTCTGCTTAAGCCTTTCTGCCCATTTTCATTTGTTTACAGTGAAAGATTCCTAGAACTAACTAGATCTAGAATAACCTAGAGCTGGGTTATTCATACCAACTAGTTGCTTGTAAAGTCCACCTTTCTTTTTGCACTTAAACTTGACCAAGAAATATTTTAAACAAACAAATATACAAAGCAGTCACTTCCAATCTCATCACCCATGAAGATGGAAGGGAAAGCAAGCAGCAATATCTTTCTCCAGAACCTGATTCAGCAAATGTCCTTCACATTTCTGTTCTCTACTGATCTTCCTTCTCTAAAAAACATTTCCAGAAAGTTGCTTTTCTGAAACAAAGATCATACAGATAACAATGTAGTGGCAAAAATGAAAACCATATTTATGGCAGGTTATCTATTTTCTGTTCTATCAAAAGTACAGTTCAGGTTCACTGAAGAAAGTTCCCTGTCAAACATGAAGAATATTATAGGGCAGTAATCTAACAAGACCTCATTGCTGAAGTATGACTAAATAGAATATATTCCAAACGCGAAGACTAATTATAGGGAAAATAATATTCTTTTAGATTTTTTATAATCTTTAAATACAAAAATAGATTTCTGCCATGTCATTTATGACTAAATAGAAGCTGTGACTTATCCGTATATGGATACAATCTATCTCTTCCTAAAGATCAACAGGACAGTTTAAACATTAATATTATTTATTACCATGCAGTAAATATTCTATTTATAGCAGTTCATCTTTTAGGGGTCAGTCACAGTCAACAGCCCATTTCCAACAAATTCTGCCCTAACTCAAAATCCAAGTTCTTAAAGAAACAGTAACACTTACTGTTATTATATCTTTATTTTTTCCACACTTGAAAGCACTAGAAACTCCCCCCCCCAACACACACACACAGAGTCATGAATAATAGCAATACAGCCACTTTAGTTTTGTTTTTTTACATTTTTTTCCCCTTTCCAGTCAGTCTTGACTCTTGCCAATTACATAGACAAGTCCGTGCCATTATCCAGGCAATGTTTTCTGAAATGGTTTACCATTGCCTTCTGCATAGGGCTGAGAGAAGAAGACTGGTCCAAAGTAAGCCAGTTGGCTTCCATGCCTGAGGCAGGACTACAGCTCAGGTTTTGCCACTCCTAGAGCAGCATCTTAAGCACTAGACCACATTGGCTCTCACCACTTACATGTAGACTTAGATGTAGACTTCTTCAACCTGTGTCCTGTCCTACCAATAAATCCCAGGCCCTCCATATTAAATCACAGTGTTACCAATGAATGATCTTAACTCTGAATATAATGTAGAATTGAAGCTGCCTTTTCCCTTTTTTTATACAAAATACTGTTATCTGCCCAGACTCTTTTAGAGTGGGGCAGCTATAAGAAATCTAATTCATGATCACCAACATCATCATCATTATCACCACCACCCTTAACATCAAAAGAATGTGGACCAACTGATTTTTGTTTCATTAATCCAGCACCTACCATTATACACTCTCAGTCTATCATTAATTTTCAGTTGTGCTAATGGCTTGCCCCTCATTTCTTCTTATGGGCCACTTTATAAGTATTTTCTCCTGGTAATTTGAACATAAAGTGCAATATTAGTAACTGGAATGAGGCTTTGTACTGAAAAATAATTTTGCCCCCAAAAGCTATCCTGTTTCACTGGGGCTGCCCTATAATTCAATAATGCTAAACAAATATCTATATTTCTTTAGGTTTTGGTAGAATATATTTAATAACTTTACACCAACCAGCCCTTTTGCCTGTGGCTGTCCTGGATCTAATGCCTAAATCAGGAAAAAGAAGCAAATGCCTTGAAATCCTGGCAATTAGACTGAGGCCCATTGTTATAACAATTAATGAAATGCCACGTCTTGTAAAAAAAAAAAAAAAACCCTTTTATTTTATCCTTGTCAGTCCTTCATGGTAGGACATGGCAAAGATTCCAGGAATGCTACTAATTGTTGTAGGTATATACAGAATCTGGATAGCCTGCCAGAGATTCCCTCTGCTACTCCTCCCCCCAAACCCCCTTATTCCATACGAACTCAAGGCTGGGATATTTTGAGTTTCTTTCTCTTGCCTTCTCCTTTCTTGGGACTGAGTTACCTCTTCTTTTGTCTTAACTGTCCCTGCGTACCTTCCTCAAGGTTGGTGTAGAGGAGTATGGAGATAGTCTGGAAGAAGGTACACAGCACCCATTACAAAAACATCAGCTTAACCCAGGAAGATAGGAGAGGATAAGAAAGAACCTCAAGATTGGCCTGCCTTGAGTCACTTGGGTATAAGAGGGAGGAAAAGAGAAATTGTGTCAGGCTTTCAAGATTCTGTTATTATGGCCTATATCAGTAATATTTCTTGTTGTATCAGTTTCCTGACCAGACCTACCTCGAAGGGCTGACAGTTATCTATGCATTCCTCTACAACCCTTAGCAAGTTTAGCACTGAAACTATTTAATCCACAAATTTTTGGATAATAAGATAATAATACTCCACATCAGGTAAGTAATGTCATTTAAATAAATCTATTCCAACTTTGGTCCAAAGAGTATATATACCTGGTGCACCAGTCAGCTGTTTGGTGGCTAGTGGAGCTGGCAGCACCACCGAAACTTGGAGACGTTTGGCAGCATGACTTTCAGGTGGTGATGGCAAATGTACTACTTTTTAAAAAATGCTGGCAGGCTGCACAAGACTGCTTGGTGGCTGCATGAGGCCACAGGTTGTATGTTGCGTAGGCTTGCTATATATGATAAAAAAATCATCTTAGATAGTCACTGTTTGATTTGATAATCTCTGCATTTTTAACATATCATACGGACTCTTACAAAACCATCCATATTTTGATTAAGTGCCCTTCCTGAATTTAATGTCCCATGCCTCAGAGATTGAGAATGACTGCTTTATGATTTTTCAGTAATTACCTGTTACAGTTAAGCCAGAAAACACACAGACTTCTTATTGGTCTCAAATCAATCTTGCCTTGCAGTGATTACTTTTGATCTTTTCAGCTTCTGTTGGCAAAGCTGTTTGCTCTCATAATTGATCAGAAACTGAATCTAATTTGTTTTAGCTCATTACCATGAATTATAAGAATTACTTAAGAAATTATGACTGAATATCAGCATTATATAATTTCTAGGGTACTTTTTCTATTTGCACAGATTGACATTTTGTTTTAGAAATTATCTTTCAAGCATGTTATTAGTCTTAAACACTTTACATGTTTCCCATTGGACTACTATCTTGGGCCCCTCTGCCCAAATGTCTGCTACTTTATTTCTGTAACTTAATATATTCTCACTTTTCCATTCATTATTAAGTTACGGCCTTTTAATAGTTATTTGAGTAAGCCAGGATGCAAACCACCCCATAAGTTTTATCTCCAGTTGAGGAATTCTTCAAGTCTCCCAAACTGTAAGTCAAATATGTAGTTCTTAAATCCAAAAAGAAAGAAAGAAAGAAAGAAAGAAAGAAAGAAAGAAAGAAAGAAAGAAAGAAAGAAAGAAAGAAAGAAAGAAAGCAAGCAAGCAAGCAAGCAAGCAAGCAAGCAAGCATTCCAAAGATTTCTCCATCTGGCTGGTATCTTTATCTCAGTGTATATCTTTCAACTGTCTCATGACATTTAGGAATATGGTACTTCTCAAACTTTTCTACCAATAACTCATAATTAACTTGCTGCTAAGCAGACAGTTCAAAAGAAATGTCCAGGTTCAGAGCATCTGGAATTGCCACATTCAGAAAAACTGCTTTCTGAGCATTTGATTGATTGGCCCACTGAGTGGCTAATGCAAAATATCAGCAATTCTTAAGTTTTACCATTCCTTAGCTTGTGGTGCTTCTCCCCCCTCCCTCCTTTGCGTTTATACTACTGCAATCAACCAGACTTTGGGGGGTTTATAGTAATAAGAACACAACAAAACATGTGCAATAAAAATTAAAAAATCCACAGCAGGACAAGAAACAAATGCATAAGTTGTAAAACAATAACCACAAATAATAATAATAATGTATTAAACTTGTATGCTGCCTGACTATCAACAACTCTGAGCAGCTCACAACAATCAGTCAAACTTGGACGTCCTCATTCATGATGGGCCCTCTGGAACAACTGCTTTTATAATTTTGGGAAGGCTAAAACTATGGGGGTAAGAGTGATTTATAACAGGAGGCTGTAACATAATATAGGCACCGCCACAGAAAAGCAGTGCCAATAAGCCTTCACCCCACATACTTCATGGAAATGGGGGTTCACCAGCAGGTATTCCAGGGACACATGAGTTGGATAGGTTAATTCCAGTTGGCGAAGGCAAACCTCTCCGTACCTTGGTACCAAGCCATAGAGGTAGACAGAGCCAACAGCTAAGACATTATCATATTTCCATTTTATACATTTTATACATTTATACATTATCCATTTTATATTTATTCTCACTGGTAAATCTCATTTCTGGTATCATGCAAATATATTTGTCACTTCATGAAGATCAGCAAGATGCTTTAAATATCAATGTTATTAAGAAATAATAAAGTTAGGATTTACCGCAGTTTAGAAAAACCGGTAAATTGCCCTCATACAGCGAGAGATAAACAGATGGAATTTTTCTTGCCCCACACAAAAGCCTCTCCATTATTACCATTTTCCTGCAATGGCATAATTAGTGGGAATTTGTGCCTTTTATCATTCCGCTAAGTAGCATTAGGAAGGTGGGTCCAGTTGCTAGATAAATTTCTGACAAGATCCATACCATCAGAGTTGGAGTTGTATAAAACGGTGAGGACAGTGCTGCAGAAAGGAAGAAAAAGAATCCTTTCTGTATTTAACAGTGGTTTCCATGCCACTAGGTTAGGGCCACAACTCCATGGGGGAGCAAATGCTTGGCACAGAGAAAAGACTCAGTGCCTTCTTTAAATCTGGTAAAAAACACCTGTTTGAAATTCTGAAGAGTTGCTGCCAGTTAGTATTGGCAAAATTAAGCAACAGAGACCAACCGTCTGATTCAGTCTCAGGCTGCTTCCTTTGTGCCACTAGCAGGCATTCCATGCTCTATACTTGTTCAATACACGCAAGTGAACCTTGGTATCCCTAAGTTGCTACAAGAAAGGAATGTGGAAACCACTGTGTGTGTGGGACATTGCTATTTCTCCTTTGTTTTAAATTTTTAGCAGTGTGTTATATGCAGATGCATGAGAAAAGGCATGAAAGAACAGAAGGACCCAAGCAACAGAGCATTATACAAAATTGGAAAAATAAAACTGAAAAAAATAGAGAATCTCCAACACAGTTGGAGAAAATGAGAAGAATGTGATATTAGCTTGCTAAGAGGGTAGCAGTTCAGATTTCTATGTTGGCTAAAACAAGAGCAGCACAACTGTAGTCAGCATAGAAACACTGGGCTCTGCAGGCCAGAGGGCTGTGTGACACTATAGGACTAAAAAGGAAAAGGTGGTTTGGGGAATGGGTGGGCCCTAAATGCACCTTTTTTCCTTTAGTTCCACAGCTGTGGCCACACAATCCTTAGAAAAGATGCAGATGCTTTAAGGCAGTGTTTTAAGGAGTTAAGGCACTGCTTTAAGGAGTTGCCAACAGCATGCCTATAAAAAAAAAGGCAGAGAGGAGGAAAATATATATTTTTTAAATTCATAGAAACTATAGATACAGGGATAGAAAATCTATGGCTTTATAAAACTATAAGAATCTGACTGATTGATTATGGGCCATCAAGTTGTTGTTGACTCTTAGTGGCCACATAGACTTATAAGAACAACTATAAAATAAACCTTTGGAAACCTATAATACCCATAGAAATAAGAAACCATGTAAATAAGAATTAGAAATATTGAGAAATAAGAGTGAAAAAAAATCCTCAATTTTGTTTGAAAAGAAATGATTTTTGTCCAATCAACCCTCCCCTAAAACAGAGGAAGATCAACCTATGCTTCTTGTCGGTGGTGCTTCCCAAGCAGAACCTGTTACAATTCTCTGATTTCTGTTGCACTTCCGGGCTGAATGGGGAGGAAAGGGTTTGCTTTCCCCTGCAGGCAGAAGAGATGTCAGCTGGTAGAAGAGAGATGGAATGACCCCTTCCTCCTTTGCAGGTCCACTCAGTCCCTTGCATGGAATTATGATTGCTTGTGGCTATCAGATGAGCTGATAAATATTCATTAAGGACAGCCTAATGCATGGTTCTCCCTACAGAAATATTAAATCCAGGAATAAAATTGTTTTTAAAAAGGAGTGAAATATTTTGCTGCTCAATATCAGTGGGAAAACAATGCTGAAACTCTATGAGTCATACTTGCCAGTTGGATCCTGTGATTTTCTTAATAAATTATCATAAATCCTTTCAGGTACTGAGCATTATATAGTGGTGCAACCAGGGCAAAAAGATATTTCTTTTTAAAAATGAAAGAGATTCCTGTTCTTTCCTTCTTGTAAACTCTGCTAACATAAGTAATACATCATTAGGTGTGACAGTAAGGAGATATATTACTCATTTAAATCCATTCATAGTTGAAGCCAATTAGGTAGGATAGCTGAACTGGGTATTGCAGTTCAACGGTAGTTTTGTAAAGATTAAATTAATGGAATGCTAAAACCTTTTGAAGTGTTAAATAGAATTCAGTTCAACCTTACCTTTCCCCCTGTCTTTAGTGAAATGAAAAGCAGAAAAAAACAAAGTTATAAATGGTGGGAAACTTCAGCAAATTATGTGGACTGATGTTCAAATGGTTTCTTTTTTGCAAAAATGAAATATGTCGCAGACTGAGGAGAAGAAAAAGGCTGGAAAAAGAATCACACCAAAGACCTTAATATGGTCTGACCATTCATTCATCAGGTTTGATGTCCAGGTGGTGCAATTGATGCAATAATGTTTGAAAAATGGCCGAATGAGTGTAAAAAGAAAGGAGCATGACACCAAGGCTTCCTTTATTCCAGGAGTAAGCCATCTATTTTGGTTACTTGCTATTTCCCAGCCCGATTCTTGCACTCCTCATATTTTCAGCAATGCTACCTTTAACTTCAAAAACAAAATAAGATTTGCTAATCTTAATCTCACAAATCCCTGAAAATACAAGTTAAAACATTGGCCCAGTCCACACTGATGACATCATCATGGCATTCCTGCCACTTCAGGTCCTTAAAGGCTTTAAAAAATGTGTGGTGCATGGCTATGAAAAGGTTTTGCTCCCCTGCTTTTCTGGCATCAAAAATAATCTGCAATTCTGGAGGTGAGCAAAGGGGTAGCGTTATTGAAACCCTTTCTAGCATGGAGAAGAATGGAGGGAAGCTTCAAACCCATTATTATTACATATAGTATACTTAAATGGGTTGCATATAAAATGGAAAGCCAGGACAGAAGATATTCCTGGGGTTACAGGTCAGAAGATATTAACCAAGGATTGACTTAAAAGAAAAGTATCTTTACGGAGAAGTTGGTAATGTAGCAGTTCAGACACACTTCCTAGGTTGACCACCAGCTGTAGGGAGCTGGTTTATGACAGTGTGCAGGTGTAGAGTATCAGAGGGATGACCTTGAGGGAAAGAGGCAAAAACTGTGATATGAGCAAGGAGGGCTGAAACACTCCTTAAACCCTGGGAAGAGACGTGGGTGAGCTTCTCCCTGATTCACTGGAATATAAGAGGGAGGGGAGATAAAGCACAATCAGGCTTGCAAGATTCTGTTATTAAAGGGTATCTCAGTATAGTTCTAGTCTTCCAGCAGAGTCTATTTCCTGATCTAGTCTATCCTGAAGGGCTGACAGCAGGATATAATGGCAATTGAGTTGTTTTACCCAAAGACTAGGATTCTCTTTATTCTTGCCACCCCAAAAATAGCACCACCAAACATATCAGAAGAAAGCTTATCTTAAATGACTTCTTAACAATATAAAGTAAACAAATGGCAGGTATAATTTAAATTCTTGGAACAGCTGACATCTGGTATTGTTTCAGAGCATGCATTCAGATGTAGTTGCTTTTGCAGATTTAGGGAGAAGCAACAAATCTATATATCTATATCTATCCATATATATCATATCCTATGTCCATATATATATTCTAAGATATTGGAGTCTATTGCATCTTTCAGGGCTAGATTACTGCAGAAGACATCTTTATGCATATATGCCAATATTTATTCAGGCAATTTATTCAAGCAATGGTAAGGAAAAACAAAAAAGAGGGACTGTATCATTAAGTAGATATCTTTCATTTTAAAAATATTATTTAGACTGGACTTGGATGAGACAGTACCCCAAACATAGAGATATTTTACATAGATTATGTAGGACATCCTGCATAGAATGTGTGAGTTGAAACCTACCTTATAGATTATTTAACCCAATCCCTTGCTAATGCAGGAATCTGCTAAACTGCCTTTGGTAGCTAGACATCCAGTCCCTATTTGAAAACTATCAGCAAAAGGGAGTACCTTTTGTTTTAAGCAGATTGTTCCACTGCTTAACAGTTCTTATCCCCCCCAAATTCCTGCTACAGTATTCATTCATCCTTTTTAATTTTAATTGATCTTTGTCTTGCTCTTGAGTTCAACAGAGAATAGTCTCGCATGTGGCAGCCTTTTAGGTATTTGTAAACTGTCATGGTATCTCTGCTTAGTCTTTTTTGTGTGCTAACACAGGGTTCCTCAACCTTAGCAACTTTAAGACGGGTGAACTTCAGCTCCCAGAATTCCCCAGCCAAGCATTCCCCATGCTGGCTGGGGAGTTCTGGGAGTTGAAGTCCACCCGTCTTAAAGTTGCTGAGGTTGAGGAACCCTGTGCTAACATATCCAGTTCTTTTAACCATTCCTCAGAGAGCTTGGTTTTTTAGACCTTTATCATCCAGTAGTTCTCTACTGAACCCATGCTGGGAATTCTGGGAGTTGAAGTCCACACATCTTAAAGTTACCAAGTTTGAAAAACACTGCTTTATAGGAAAAAAAATAACTCCATCTCTTTCGGCCAGAAGGTAGGGTAGAAGGTAGAACTTTTGCATCTGGTGGAAGGATACCCTCTTTCCTCAGTCTTAGCTCTGCCTTCTAGCAAAGGAGGTGGCTTTTTCTTCTTGGCTCCATCTTGAGCAAAGAAATAATAAAAAAAAAAAGGAAGGAAGGAAGGAAGGAAGGAGACAGAGAATATAGATAGGTGCAGGCAAGTAGCAAAAAGAAGGAGGAATATTCCCTCTTTTGGTTCCTCCTTGGAACAGCAGGGCAGTCCACTAAAATTCCCCATGTGGGATTGCAGAGAAGCTAACAAGCCATATCTGCAATCAGGAGGCACAGCAAAGTGAGCGATGAGGCAATATGTCTCTTTCCCTGAATAACTGGAACAAGCCTATGAACTATTTGGGACCTGAGAACCTTCTACTTCAGGTGACTGTAAAAATGGTACAGGAGTAAGCTCTGTTTTTTTTTTTTTTTAGTAGAGAGGGGAAACTACATATTCCAGAAAGATTGTCATTAATACAAAAACAAACAAACAAAATGCCTGTCAGATTTCAAACTGGCAACCTTCTCTTTGCTAAGCAAAGATCTCAATTACTGTACTATTTCCTTATAGCTGGTAAAGGGAGATATAGAACCTTTAAGTGTGTGTGTATGTGCCTTTGAGTCAGGGTTGACTCCTGGTGACTGCCTGGACTAGTCCCTGCAGTTTTCTTGGCAAGAATTCAGAAGTGATTTGCCCTTGCCTCCTTCCTAGGGCTGAGGGAGAGTGACTGGCCCAAGGTCACCCAGCTGGCTTTGTGCCTAAGGCAGGACTAGAACTCATGGTCTCCCAGTTTCTAGCCTGGTGCCTTAACCCCTACACCAGACTGGCTCTCCTATAGAACATACTAGAATCCATGATAAGCACTGGCTCAGTGGAAGGGATGGTTTTTCCTCTGCAACATAACCCATGAAGTGCCAGGTTTAGCCTGCAGCAAACTGAAGTGCTCTGGCCCAAATGGACAGGAGCATTCAAACTGACATAAGGAGAAAAAGTGTACTTTTTGAAGTGCAGCAGGAAAAAACAAATGGAGGTTGCTTTGGTGACTGGAGGATCAATAAAGGGTAATATCCATTTCCGACCTCCAGAAATGGTTGTCAGCCAGTTCTGTTGGTGGGGCAAGAAGTAAGACCAAATCTGATCTTAATATTGTGCATTCAGGAATTTTGCACCTGTTCACTGATATAAATGTATTTCTATTGCTGCTAAGTTGTACTGGTGGTCTCATCTAGTTTGGATGAATGAATGGCAATTTGTCATTCATTAATGCTATAATTATAGTATTGCCAGTTGTTCCAAGATAATAAATTCTTGGGAAGGATACTGATCATTAATATTGTTTGTTCTTTGATTTGTTTGTTTAGTTTTAAAACTAAATCGTTATTAGCCTTGTACGTACGCCTGTTGTAAATTCATTTTGAGTACAATAATTGAGAAAAAAGGGAATACAGTTCCACATGGGTATATCAGAATAACAAAAACTAATAGCTTTGATGTACCTGATGCAATGCAGTGCTAGATGCAATTGTTCTCTTAATTTCTGTAACTGATTAGCCTTATCCAGCAAAAGCTGTCTGTGCAGGAGAACAAATCCCTATGTGTCCTTTTGGATTGACCATGCAAAACCAGAGAATGCTGACTAGAGAAATAAAATCCACATCCAGCTGGGCTTGAAAGTCTCTGGATCCAGCCCAGTAATGCATCGATATAGGCTGGATATGGGAGCTCCGTGGTCAGCTTGATTTGTAGTTAAGGAAGCATGGCATAAATTGCTAAAGCAGAAGCAACAAGAACAAGGAGGCTCTGTGCAAACAATAGGCCAAATGGATCCTTGGTGTAGCAGCAGTGTGAATGCACAGGGATTTGTTTTGCCCAAATGACTCCCCAATTGATGCTAATGAGAATCCTTAGCACCATGGCTACGGAGCTCTCCATTTAACCCATGCTGTGGCAGTTCATGTGAAAAAGCAAATGAAACATTCACATGAACTGACACAGTATAAAGCAGGGGGTGATAATAAATTGGCTTCCTTCCCTTCTGCCAGAGCTTAGGCAAATGTATCACATTGTTGTTTAGGGTTCTATTATCACAGTTGTTTTATCCCTTGCAGTATGTTCTCCCATGCTCAACAATCTCAGGGAGGGGATGGCTTGTGGGGTTATCATAATCAAATGGGATTGTGCATGCATGAATAGTCATAGTGCTCTAAATATCTGTTTGCAATTCCAGGAACCTAGAACAAAGTTTTATTCAGAAAGAACAAACCACCCAGCAAAATATGTTTTTATGGATACCTCAGATATTTAAGAATAGTTTTATTTAACTGAAGTAGGAGAAAAATGACATCACCCATTTCAGGAACTGGAAACACCTACTGTGCTGGTGTAGTACCAAGGTGCTTCAGAGGTGGCCATCACTCTTGACATGCATACCAGATTTCATGATATTCAGGTTTGTTGAATCATCTGAACAGTATACAGTTTTGCATGGTGTGCAAAATGGGCTTTAATATATTCCCATAATACCTGGGAACATTCAGTGAAACTGAATGATGGGAGATTGAGAATAGACAAAAAAGAAACATTCCTGTATCCATTGAAATTCACTTCCAGAAGATGTAATAATGGCTTCCAACATGAGTTACAAACAAGAATTATATACATTCTTGGAAGATACATCAATTGCTGGCTACTATTCATAAGAGTTATATTTATTTTAAGGAAGAGTCAGGCAAACTGGAATAGATTCAGAAAACAACAACAAGGATGATTAAGGTCCTAAAATTGAGTTCAGAGAAGAGAGACTGAAGGAACTGGAAATATTTAGTCTTGAGAAGAGAAGATTTAGAGGGAATATAATGGCACTCTTCTAATACCTGAAGGAATAGCACAGGGAGTTGTTAAAGTCCTGTGTTGCATCATTCCAAAAAGCAATATGTAAAATAATGGGATTAAATTACAGGAAGGGAGATCCCAATAGTTCTGTTAGACTAGTAGAATTGTTAGAGGCCATCAGAAAAAGCAGCGTGGCTCCTTCATTGAATACGTTCAGGTAGAATCTAGGCAGGTGTCATCAGGGGGGCTACAATTTGTATCCATATACTGAGTGTGGGGTTGGGCTCAGTAGCCTAAATGGCTCCTTTGAGCTCTGGATCCCATGCTTCTGAGCATCAGAATGCCTCTGAATATTAGTTTCTAGGATAATACTGTATTTGTGTTCTCCTTGCAAGCCCTTATAGGCATCTGGATGGTCACTGTGAGAATACAATGCTGGACTAGATGGGACTTCAATCTGAGCCAGCAGAGTTCCTTATAAACATCTGGGTTAGTCTGGGGGTATTATTGAGGCATGGGCAGTGGTATCCATGGGGTGTCAAAAAAGTCAAGACGGTGGTTGCAACTGTGTGGTCAAAGTTCTGCTCCTACATATATGCATGTGATATTAATACTTGAAAAAAGGGGGTGGGCCTTGACTGCATGATTATGACTGACCATTTGACTCTTTTTTTTTAACCTGCCCTATGAGTGCCCCTGGAGGTGGGACATGACCATGTGCATTGACTTTGAAATATTCCTGTTTTCTCAGGATGTCCAATTATGTAGAGAGTTTCTTCAATACATATGGTTGAATGCAGAAAGAATAAACAACCAAAGTGGTATAGTGGTGAAGATGCTGTATTAAGACTCAGTAAATTCACCCTCAGTCATGAAAGCCCGCTGGGTGATTTGGGGCCAGCCATTTCCTCTCAGACCAGGAAAGATGGGATATAACCTTTCCTCCAAGGTTATATCTCACAAATAATAACAAACAAAGAATAAATAGTACACAAGTTCATTCAGTTCAGACTGCATCTGAAAAGGCCCTTTTGTATTGCCAACAAACACTCTGCCAGTTATGACTTGGACACTTTCAAAATCAGTAGGCACTTTCTTCAATATACTTAATGGAAATTATACATAAATATTTTCTTCATTTTTATGACCATAAAATTGTAAATGATTGAGGCAGCATAGTAAATTGCCTGGACATCATAAACACTTGGCTTAGTTACAGTGGAACCCTTGCAGTGGAATCTGCTGACCGCTTGCTCACTAAAACCATGTGAAGCCAGATAGTCAGTTCCGTAAAAAAAATGTCATCTCAGTTATTGGGAACATTTGTGATGGATTTTGCAAATGTGAGAATATGAGATTTTGTGTCTCTGTGTTTGTTTTGTCAGACATCTGAAGTTCCTGCCTTGATCTAGTTCTGACTTGCCATTTTCAAGTTCAAAAGCAATGGGGGAACACCTACCCCAATTCCCACAGGGCTTCAAATGTGATAACATCTCAGCCTAAAAGAAGAAAACCTAATTTTCACTATTCTTTAACGCTTTTGGTATTATGAAACCAAGGTCTATTTTTCCTTGTTAGAATGTCTTCTAAACTGGTTTGTTTGTCCTTCAAACCCATTTGGTAACATTGGATCCTGAAACCTTTTTCTACTCTCCTCCTTTTGTTTGTGTGCATGGTCTTTGAAGATCCCAGAAGAAATTTTCTTGTCCATCACTGATTATGAATGGCTCTTTGCACTTCAATTTCACCTGTCCTTAGAAATGCTCAAAACAGCCTTCAGTCCTTCAGCTTGTCTTTGTATATGACTTTTCTGAGATAGGTATGCATGATATAGAATCGTGACATGTAAAGACTAGAGGGAACCTTGGAGATGATGTAATCCAATCCCCTGTTATAACTTTCCTGGCATTCAGCTTCTTTAAACACCTTCGTAGAAGAAGAATCCACCACCTTCCAAGGCAGTATATCTAAACATCATTTTCCATAATCAATATCTTCTAAAAGAGCTTGAATCCTCTTAGGCTCAGCTCAGATTTATAGGTCTAGGTCTGGCTCTATCATTAGGCAACTCCCTCAGGTAGCAGGTACTGAGAGGTGGGGCATGACACTGAGGTATTGGAGGACAAAGTCACAGTAGTTTGCCTGGAATCCTTTAAACTAAACTGCAACAGTCAAATGCAAAAGGGGATGCCAGGTTGCCAATAGTGTTCAAGAACTATCAGTCAGGACCAAGGAAAGCAGGGAGGGTAAGTGAGGAAAGGAGAAGAAAATAAATAAGTTAGAAATCAGGATAAAAGGATATCTAAGAGTAAAGGTTATGCCAGAGCACATTAGGATTTTGCTGCATAAGGAAAGCTCCAATAGGTGGTTTGTATGGGTAGAATTGGTCAAGCTCTAAGTTCACCAAAGAGACTTACCACTGCACGTCAGTCAGTAGTTCATTACACATGTGCAGTAGTGGAAAGTTCCAGCAGCTCCTAGCACAAATATATGGGATTGAAGGACACAAAAGGCTTCCCATTTCATTAGCCACAATTTTTAGAATTGTTATGGTTAAAAAAAGAGGCGATAGAAGGAAGAACTTGCAAATTCAATTCTGGACCCTTTATCCTTTAAGCACTTGGCAAAATTACACAGAGGGGCTTAAAACAGAACATGCTCTAACCCAGGGTTCCTCAACCTCAGCAACTCTAAGATGGACTTCAACTCCCAGAATTCCCCAGCCAGCATGAAGTCCACCCATTTTAAAGTTGCTGAGGTTGATGAACCATGCTCTAGCCTATTTCTTGGTAGCAAGGAAATAGACAAGGAACAAATAAAGCCTAAGAAGTTAACTGTTGAGTTTATAGTCTAGATCAGCCTTTCCCCACATCACGGCCTTCAGGTGTTCTGGATTACAGATATCATCATCTCCAACTGTTGGCAAGATTGGCTGTGGCCAATAGGAGTTGTGGTAGTCTAAAACAACTGAAGGGAACCAAGTTGTGTACTATAGAATGGCAACTTTCAATGTTTGGAAACTGGAACAAACCAAGGAGAAGAGTATGTCTTTAAATGATAAACACTGATAAAACTTGGTAGCAGGATTTATTGAATTCAAAGTAATTGTTATACTGAAATACGTCTGTTATCAAATGCATTGACCATTAGTTTTTAAACACAACAAAGCAAATGTAGGAAAAGAGACTTGAGGATCTGTTGAAATGGAGGCTAAGAGCAGAGTTTCTTCAACTAGTATTTATTTAATAATATCTGTAACTTTTCAGGCTTGAGACTGTGATTGCCCAGTTCCTGTTTCTGAATCCCTTTACTCAGATGGAGAAGAGAGATAATCAGCCTCTGAGAATGGAAGAAAAGTGATAAATTTTGTGGAAACCTGTTCACCTTTCTTTAGGATCCAATCTGCCAAGAAACAATGGTAAGAACCATGGTAAGGGCAAGGTATTCTCAGTATATTATGGAAGGCTTTGACATTAGCAGCAAGAGGACCATATTTGAACATACCATATTTAAATGGCCAACAGGGCTTTCTTGCAGTTTCCAAACCCATAGGTGCCCTTCCAATTTGGGTGGTGTTATCACACTAACCTAATATAAACATTTGGATCAAAACTGCTTTCTGTTAGAGAGCAGTGCATGTCACAGCAGCAAGATCATTTATACGACACTTCCATACCACTGTTTGCATTTCATTGTACTCATATGCTGACCGTAACTTGAATTTAATTGTCAGTGCAATGAAATTAAAGCAAATCTTGTTATCCAGCAAGATATTTTGATAGCAGATGACACATGGCTCTGTACAGAAATCAAAGTCACTACCAACAGTGCTTCAGCTTTGTCTTGTCATATGGAGAATAAATTAGGCACAATAAATTATGCTATGTCATTAAGAAGGCTCACTAAATGCCTCTTGACTCTAAATGCTGGGTATTAGATTTGAAAGTAAATGTGATTTATGGCTCCATTGTTGATATGTGGTCAGAGATCTAACTGCTAGCCTTGCCTTCTGCCACTGGTACAGTCAAGGCTGCCCTCTTTGAAGTTCAGAGTAGCTTCTACTTGAAATATCCCATATCCTCACAGTGTGCATACTGAAATAAAACCATGTGTGAATTATATTCTCTTTGAAAATCACAATCAGTAGAGAATTGACTGCTATTAATAGACCCGAAGACCATGGCCTATTAATGAAACTGCATCCTATCAACCATAGATTTGGTTGGGCCCAACCCTACCTGCCTTTTGGAAAGGATTAAATACCTTGCTTTTTCCTGAAGCACTGGGTCAGGGGTGGTATGATCTTGGCTGAATTTTTATGTCCTCCGTGTTTTATTTTTGATTATCTGATCATTGGGTTGTTTTTATATGGACTCAGTTGCAGGCTGTTTACTAATGATGTATGTCACTCTGAGTCCTGTGCCAAGCAGGGGGCTATATAAATTGAACTAATAAATAATAGTTTGTTGGCCTGGGAATATTACATCAGAGCACATCATATACTATACTTTCTTGGATTCAATGACTCCTGATATCTCTGGTCCGTTCTCAGTTGTGCTAATTAACTGTCAGGTGTTTTTTTTTTTTTTCTTTTTTAATAGGAGCAGTCTTTGTAGAATATCTATCCATCCATCCATCTATCCATCCATCCCCTAAGGGGTTCCTTTCCAAGCATGCAAATAACTATTACCCCGATTTTGAAATTACAGATATAAAAGGGAAGGAAATTTCCTGTCTGCCTGAAGATGCCCATATACCACGGGCTGATGAGCACCGAATGCATAAAATCTGAGATAACCAGAAATATGCCTTTTGCTTTACAATGGCTAGTTTAACTCTAAGCAGTTATACATAAAATTGATTAATTTATCAGTGAATGATATAAAGACATTTTGCTGTGTGGCATTTCCATGTATTCAGAGAAATGAAACAAAAACATTTTAAACATTTGGTTTATTTAGAGAATGTTAGATAATGTTGGATATAGATAATGTTGACTGATATTTACTTTTAAGCACATATAATTTTAGTCATCCTTATGCTACTTTTGAATTCACATTTCTACTTGTAGAAAAATCAGCTAGAGCTTTGTGCCAAATAAATTCTGAATGCATAGGATAGTGCAGCTTTTGATAGATATTTTTAATGAAACATTTTATTACAAGAAAAATGTAAGTATTCTTGACTAGATTCTACAGCTGGCAAAACCTTTAAATAACAGATTTTCATTTTTTTAAATTTAAACCAAACAAAATCCTCCCACAACAAAGTAGGATTCATTTCCTATGAAATTTACAATGCTTGTTGTCAAACTGTGACTAATGATTGGTCTCAGTAAACATATTCTATCTGATTGCATTTGAAAAGCTTTTTTTTTTTTTTTTAACAAAGGAGGTAAGGAGGACTATATCAGAACTCTGTTTCTCAAGGCAAGGAATCTTTTACATTTCTGTTATCAAATCAAGTCTGCCTAAAATGCAGAACCACACACCCCTCTGGAGTTTCAAAGGATTCTTCCTTGAGCCTTGCTGATAAAAAAAGCCAGTTGAGCTCTATTGTTCCACAGCAACCCTGAAAAGTCTCATTCTGACAAACATCGGCTTCCAATTAAAGGAAAGAAGGAAAGGAAAAGGAAAGGAAAAAAAAAAAAATCCAGACTGCATCCTATCTGTCAACAGATTTATCCCTTCTGCTTTGGTACAACTCGCCTTCCTTAAATAATCTTTCAAAGATCTGGTGAAGACAGACAAATGTCTAACTGGAATAAAAAGATACCAATTGTGCCTTAGTTATTGCTGATGGAGCTTGAGGATTGCATTTTGGCAACAGACCTGAAAGCCTTTGTTTGTGTGGGTAAGGCTGTGGCAGAACCATTTTCTTTCCTCGGAGCGTACAAAGTTTCCTCTCCTGGTTTGCTACCCATTGTTTCTCTTTCTCCCCCATCCCTCCTGCTCTAGCAAGCCTTCTCGATGAGAGGGTCTGAGTTATTTGGTCTCTGGAACACCAAGCTTTTGAACAATATAGAACACTGTTTCTCAGCCTTGGCAACTTTAAGACTTGTGGACTTCAATTCCCAAAATTCCCCAGCCAGCCTTGCTTGTGGAGTTGAAGTCCACAAGTCTTAAAGCTGCCAAGGTTGAGAAACACTGATATAAAAGCAACAGTGTTTGCTGTTTAGTTAAGCTTTTGCAAATACTACTATCTTAAGTTGTTATGTTTCTCTCTTACCAATGCAGTCTCTACTCACCCTTTGTTTCTACCTTGTTAGCAGTGAGGCTTGAGGGCACTTTTCTTTTTATGAATTTCCTGTATGTTGAACTTACTGAACAAGAGGATTTGTTACCATCTTGTTTTAAGCAAAGTCTATCCAGTCATGTTCTCAGAGGAGAGAATTCAGAAATCTCATGTTTCTAAACCACGATGAAATCATGCCTTTGTGCACGTTTCCTAAGCTTTTATAAAAGTGCATCTGTTTTTTCCCCCAAACTTTAAAATCCATATAGAATGAGCTCATGCAGTGCAGAGTAGAAGGGAAGAAATGGTAGTGTAGTGGCAGGGTACTACTTACAACATATAGGTGAAGGTACAGAGTAGGAGGGAGCAACTTAGTGCCTTCCAGGTGTTGTTGACAGTTCCCAAGATGCCTTGTCAAGGGCTGATGAGAGTTACAGATCAAAATGTCCAAAGGATGGCACTACATTGCCTTCTCATGGCTAAGTGGGGAAAAATCCCAGCCACCTTGTAGTCTAGACTAATGAAAACCACCATAAAAAGGACTCAGCAAGAGAAATTTGATTGAATTCCTGATTATGAAATGCACATATTTCCTGAGCAAGCACAGTGGCTAATTGGTTGATATAATAAGGGAAAGGATACATTTTAGCCAACTCCATCTGAAAAGTCTTGGCTCCCCACCTATGCCCACATTCAAATGGCAACTACTTCAGGTTTTTCTGTCTTTTCTCCAAAACTCAGAGGGGTGTCACATTCCATTAGCAAGAATTACTAGGAAACATTCATCCTGCCCTTTTGCTAAGCCCTGGTAACTCATGAGTTGCTGTGCAAAAGCAACGGTTAAGAGTCTTATAGCCCAAACTGAAAGATACTTACTCAAAAATCCAGCTGAAGTGCCTCGGAATGTCTTCTTGTGTGCTTTAGATTGCAACCTGAATGAAAAGGTGGGGGTCCTGTGACAGGTGTCTAAGAGAAATCCACTTTCAACTTTTCTATAAATTGACCCTGGTGATTCTAGAGGTGCCCCCATGCAGTATTTTGGGCAGCAGTATGGAAGCAGCTTCTTTATCTGTTTTTTTTTTTTTCTTTCCTAGTTTAATGGAGCAGTTTCCCTCTGTGTTGAGGCAGGAAGCATGAAAACTGTAGCGTGATCCCTAAGATAAATTTAACAAGTATTTGCTTTTTTTTTAAAAAAAAGACTCCCCAATTCTCCCTCAAAACAGAAAGTAAAACCCCAAGCCTTGCTCAGGTGTGCAACATGGCTCCACTCACTTTCATTAACTGCCTTCCACACTATCAACCTTAGGCTTTCCTCCCCAACTCTCGAGTAGAGTCCGCTGCCATCAAAAGGTTCCTCAGAGTGCACTATAGCTTAAAGGATCCGTTGAGTTGAGGACAGGAGGCTGGAAATTGCCCATCAGCAGATAGCTTGCATACAGGAGAATAAGCAAATGTATGTTTGTGGTTATTATTAGATTTTTAACCCACTTTTTTTTTTATTTGGTCAACTCAAGGTGGTGAATATACCTCCTGCCTCCTATTTTCCCCACGACAACAACTCGGTGAGGTGAGTTGGGCTGAGAGAGAGTGACTTGTCCAATGTTGGTAAGTTGATTACAGTTTTCCTCTTATAGCTGTTTTTCTGCTGCTCCCAAATCTGCTAGGCAAGTCTCAAAAGCATCGTCCCCTTGTAAAGGAGGCTTCTGTTTTTCCATTGTATTCTCAGGGTGCTTGAGAATTTTTTTCAAGTTTCTCTGGATGGTGTGTTTCAGCTTACATTTTGGATAGAGGCGGTGGTGCTGCTTTTGATTTTCTCTAATACTTCCTGGCTGCCCACATTTCCCAAGCAAAAAGCAGCCCAATGGGAGGCATTCCCTCATAATATCTTCCCCTTGGTTTTTAATTGAAGTGTGGGAAACAGGAGGGGCTGCAACGTGCAGAGGAGATGATTGTACAATGAAAGAGAGGATATTCTCTCTCCTCCCCCCCGCCCTGCAACCTTGATCACCCCAAATTAAGCAAGAATACTCCACTCCACCCATAGGAATTTAATTGCTGTTCCCTTCTCATACAAAAGAACTTTGGAAAACAATCTTCCATCAAATGGAATGAGAACTGGCTAAAAATATATAGGTTATCCTCCACCTAACTAAACTATACATAAAATCAGCATAGATCAATGAGCAAGGGTAATGCAAATCAATAACCTATTTGTCCTTGTTTGGGTCATGTATAATAGCCATCCTGTTTCCTTGATTTAATGGATCTTTTCCTAAATATGGGTAAGCTTGGATTCAATTCATTGTGTTGGCTTACCTGTATAAAACTGCCCTTACTTTTTGAAATAGCTCTTCTAGTTCAATTGGCTTTAGGAACTGTTTGGAGAAACACCTTAATTTTGGCTCAGGTTCATTTAGCCACATTAAGTACAGTAATTAAGAAGGAATACAAGGTGCTATATTTAAGATTGAATGAATTATATATCTAGATTGTGAACATGCAACTATTACACTGTTCTTAAGTGATACCAATGGACCTTTCTCTATGCAATTATTGCAGATTCCACCTAGAAACTTAATGCAAACACTGAAAGAGAATGTTACTAAAGATCTGAAGTCCTGCAATCTCATGTGGTCTGAAAAAAATATACTTAGCTCACTTTTTCAAAGGTAGTTTTTTCCAGAATGCCAATTACAATTATTTTCAGACGTTCACTAGCTTATTCTCTAAACACAATGCCATGGATGGGACCTTCTGCCACAATAACACACCCCAGATGCATTGACTGAATATGGGAATGGATATCTGAAAAGGGTACATCATAAATGGAATTCTTTGAAGCACATATATCTTCACAGGGTGATCAAAATCCAAAATTTCACTTCAGAAATAAATATACTGTATCCAGTGGTTATATAGATTGAAAATAGCTTTCCCAAGCAATCTTCTTCTTTCCCTCCTATTACAGTGCTCAGGGCACTCTTATTTAAACCTGAGTAATAGCTCAGATCTTCAAAAGAAGCCTTTCTGATCATCTATAATTTACAGATCATCATCAAAGATAAACAGATATGGGACTTCTATGTGGTGACACCCATCGTTTGGGAGTTCCTCCCTCTGTTGTTCTAGCAATGACAGCAATGGTGCTCGGGGGTGGGGGGAGGTGGCTGTGAAAAATAATTCTTCAGGCAAAATTTCCCTAAGTATATACCTCTATGTTTGAATTGGAATGTTTTAGTTTCTGGATTCTTATTTTTTGATTTGTATTTAAATAGTTGTTTCCATCTGTTGCTCAGACTGTTGACACAAGAAGCAGGTTAAATCCTTATTAAACAAATAAATGCATCATGAACGAGGTGCCACATGACCCTAGACAGAGGTAAATTGCTCACATTTGGGTAGGGAAGGATTTTTGCACCAGTTTGGTGCAGTTTTATTGCACATACTGCTTTCTGCTCAAATGATGACTGGATCTGAGCTAGGTAGACCTGAAGGTCCAAATTCCCTCAAGTCAAGGTCAACTCCTAGTACCTAAATGGGTATGTTATGTAGTTTGGGCAAAACCAGATGTTTTTTCAGCATCCCACACACACACACACATAATTGCACCCATGAATTATGGAATGGTCTGCACAAATAGCATTTTCTTTGATTCCTATCCCCCATCCCCACCTCCTTTGCTTGGATGAAACAATTGGTTCTCAGTTTAACATCCTTGATTGTTTGCGTACTTAGGTTTAATTAAAACACATGCATGATGTAGTGCTGGTTTCTATGTTTCACTATGATCAGATGAATATTAAGCTGTCATATACTGTGTCGGGTTAAGGTGCCTAAGGGCATAAGGACATAATTCAGACAAGAGGCTCTGCACTGTTTAATTTTGTCACCAATTATAATACTATCCCAGAGGAAGAATTGATGCAAAGAGAGAGCATTTTCTCTTTAGATTAGGTAGTCACAGTCCTTCAGGGAGACTCTGCCTGCCTTACATGGTCTAGCATACAAATGGATATTAATAAATAAATGATAAAACATAAAAACTTGCTTTGCACTATTATCTTCTTTTTAAAAATACCATGCATATAGTTTCTTGTTATGTACCAAATTCTTAGCGTATCCATACTGGTATTTGAGATCCTAAACATCTTAATATTCTGAGAATATCTCCATTAACCAAAAAGGTATGTTTACCATAAATAATTTACATTTATCAAATATACTTATGTGTTTGGTTATTTCTAAAATATAGACCATTTTCTAGGTTTGGAATGATCCTGCAGTATTAACAGAACAGCTGAAATTTGAATGGTCAAAGATACTTGGTTTAAAGGCATATTTTATTTGAAGAGTTACGTAGCCCAAGAATGTGTGTGTTTGCCAGCTTTTTGCAATCATGTGATCTCTATGTGATCTTTTTGATAATGCTTCTCCTATATTTTGATAGTATGTGGGTGGCTAATTTAAGATATGCCATTCTAATGCAAAGGAAAGTGTTTACCTTTTAAAATAAGTGAAATGTGAATGTCTGTGAGCTTCTTTTCCATGGGGCAGTACCATTCACATATACAACATTTTGTATTTATTTACACAGTATACAGTCTGCCCAATTATAGACTATGGTTGAGTTCACATTAAGGCTAATACAGATTTTTTTAAAGGCTATGATTGATGAAAAACATGGCTGTGAATGAAACCAGTCCCTCATGGACTAAAGACAAGCTGACATTTTTCTTTTTGATCTCTGTTATATCTACAAACTGTGAGATATGATCCCACATTGCCCACATGAATGAGCAACTTCAAGCAGTGCAAGTTATTGGGCAGCTGTAGCCTTGTGTAACTCAAGAGTTGACATCTTCAGTAGAAGTTAGTGGTATTATCTTATCTATAATTCTTAAAGCAACAGTGGTTAGGGAAACTGGACATGAAAGGAAGAGAAAATTAAGAATATATTAATGCTTACATGTCATGTTATTGCAACTCAAATGAATTAGATCAGCTCAAGAAAAGTAATTGAAAATATAAAAACTATTAAAATTCAGGCTGTGTTAACACCCCCCCCCCCCCACACACACACCCACACACAATCTTATTCTCAGGCATATAACATCACAAAGTTTCACTTTCTGGCATTCTGAAAAATTTAGAAACCGTGAATGCCCAGATACAATATAAACAGGCTAAGTTAATGGGAACCTCAAAGGAAATGACCAGCTATTTATCTTAAAAGTGAATTGCATCTGTCCCTTATTGAGTGATGAATGCTTGAGAGACAAGGCTCAGAGGATTTGTATGCAAAATTCACTGAAAAGTTAAATAGCCATGAAATGTGACAGGGCAACTTGTTGCATAAACAGCAACACAATTGGAAATACACATGGGACCACTCAGGGAATATGATCAAGCATAGCTGATATCGAAACCTTGAAAGCCTGTTGTAAGTGTTCCCATGTAAAGACTTTCACCTGTTGCCTTAAATCATTCATGTCAAAGACATGTCTGCCATCGGCTTCGACCTCAGTGTAGGGCAGAAGGACATCAAAGGGTATTAGCAGATCAGGTGGCAGGTAGGTAGGATACTCATGTTCCTGGATGAAAGGAATGTCAATAAGTTACCAAACAGGTGGATGGGAAACATTAGCACCTGGTTGCCCTTGTGGCAATGTTATGGTTGTCATATGTCCCTTCTTCAGAAGGAGAAAAAAGGGGACATTTCTCATTTTGTGTATTCTGATATACATACAAATGTTGGCAATCTGCTCATTGCCAAATGATGATGTTCAGGTTAAAATATGGAGCATGATCTAAGCACAGGAAAGTTTTACTGATCACAGCAGAATATAGGAGGCTTCCTTCACCCTCAAATTTTGCTGGTCTATGCCACTGGCTGGCTTGCTGACTGGCTGTCTATTCACCTGGTTGTTGCTCTTTTCTATCCCTTGTACAATATTTGCCAATCTGGTGCCCTCCAAACTGAACTGAACTGAACTGAAGAGCCCAGTTTCAAGTCCACCCTAGGCCCCAGAATCTCACTGGGAGACCTTGGGTCAGTTTCAGTATCTCAGCTCAACCTATCATACAGGGTTGTTTTTGTGGGGAAAATAGAGAGCACTGCATGTGCCACTTTGAGCTACTGAACAAAAGGTGTGATATAAATCTAGCAAACAAAACAATCAAAAATACTCTCAATATATTTAAAGGATACATAGTATGCTCTAAAATATAAAATCCTCCTCAAGCCCTGCTATGCTGTTTCATCGTGGTAGTAGATTTCCTGCAAGGGATGTGTGAAGAATGCTGGGAGTGGACCCCAAGAGTATACACTCTCAGCAGTGTTATCCAAGGTGTGAAAATAATCTCAGTTGCCCAGCTAAAACAAGCAGGCACCTATATCAGGCAGCAACAATATAGGAAGTTGCTGGAAGTGGATGATAACTTTAGTGACAATGGCAAAGGCATCATTTCATATTGCTTGAGAGAAGGCAGTGGTGAACCACTCCTACATTTTACCAAGAGAACCATACGGATAGACAAAATAAAGTGACTGATGATTGATGATGGATCCATCAGGTTGGATGGCACTCAACATGCTGACGAGGAAGAGCTGAGGATCTTTCAGAGTACTAATGGTGTTTATGGCATTGCTAGATTAAAGCCTTTGGGACATTTAGTTGCTGATGTTGCCATGCAGGAAAAGAAAATCTAAAGTTGCAAAGACAGAATTACAATAAGAATATGGAACATTAGAAGCATGAACATAGGAAATCTCTACAAAGTGAAATATTAAACACATTTATTTCTTAGGCATCAATTAATGGGAATGGACTAGAATTGGACAATTTCAGGAAGAAGATCATATTGTTTATTACTTGGGACACAAAAAGCGAAAAAGAAACAGTCTTGCTATCATAGCTAGGAAGGATATAGCAAAGACAGTACTTGGGTACAGTGCAGATAGAATAATATCATTTAGACTTCATGGATATCCTTTAATGATAGTTATCCAAGTTTATGGTCCAACCACTGATGCAGAAGAAGAGGAGTTTTATGCATTTTGAAGTTCAGTCTGACAATAGCAGAACATGCAAGGAATATGCATTACTTGTGGTTGAAGACTGGAAAGACAAAGTTGGAAATAGTAAGGCAGAAAACCTTGGTTTGTATGGCTTAGGAAACAGAAATGAAGCAAGAGAACAACTTATCAATTTCTGCCAATCCAATGATTTCTTCATAGCACACACAGTCTTCAAATTAAAAGAACCCTTACATACATGGATATTACCAAATGGAATACATAGAAATCAAATTATATTTTTGGTACAAGAAGGTGGATAAGCTCAGTTATAACAGCAAGGACGTGGCCAGGGCTGACCGTGTAACAGATCAGAAAGTGCTCATGGATAAGTTCTAAAGCCATATTATGGAAACTGATTGGCTTTCTAAGCTAAAGTGGAAGGAGAAAGCCAATCAGTTTCCATAATGTGATCTTGAGAATATACCCACTATGTTCAAGGACAACATCAGGAATTGCTCAAAGGCTTGAACCTTATTAATAGGGATCAGAGAAACTGGAACAAAATTAAATGCATTCTTAATGTGAAAAGAAGCTTTCAAAGACTAAAAAACAGAAGAAAGCAAATTGGATGTCAGAACAGATGTTGAAACTGCAAAGAAGAGAAGAGAAGCCAAACTCAAGAAAGATAAAAATCTCAGGAAAGAATTTAACGAAGAATTTCAGAAAGTTGTTAAAAGAGACAAGAAGCAGCATCACAATAACATCTGGAAAGACACTGAAGATGGAAACAGACATGTCAAAACAAGGAAAGATCTCTGACCTGAAAAGGAGATTTCAACCTTGAATTGGTATACTAAAAGGATGACAATGGAAAGATTCGAAGAAGATCAAAGTTGAAAGAAATACACTGAAATTCTGTACAGTAGAGATGTCAATATCCAAGATATTTTAGAAGAAATTCACTACTTACTAAGAATCTCTAGTACTAGAAAATGAATTTAGATTAGCACTTGGCTCATTATCAAGTTGTAAAGCTACATGAAGTGATGGAATATGTACAAGAATATGGCAAGTAATAGAAGAGGAATCAATAAAGGTTCTGGCGAACTGAAGACAGCTCTGAGAAAGCAGAGCTGACGACCACGACAAAGACCAAGGAACCAGTCAGTAGACCGGTTCCTTGGAACCTCACTGGAAAAGAAGGGGACAGGAGATTGCCTACATGTGCCCTGGATGGCTGCTCCCCATGAACAGACCACAGGACAGTGGTTTTCCGTGGATTTGAGTGCCAGGAGACAACAGGATTAGCCATCTTGCTCACAGCTGTCCTCATTAACTACTTCTAAGCTATTAGAGACCTTCAGAATGACAAGTTTGAAAATGCCAGGTGAGTCTTCCTTTAATCCTAAGGGAAAGAAAACTTTAATTATCAATTTAAGAATTTAAAGAATCTGAAATAATTGATCTTAGAAAGTTATAAACAGACTAAGAGTCTAGATAAAATTGGAATATTGAAACTTTTACAATAAGATTTTAGAATTAATTATAAAGTACAAACAGTTTCTCATGGGAAATAGACCTTCTTTTGGTTTTTATAAGACACAACATAGATAAATAATTTCATGATTTCAAAAACTGGACACTAGAGGGGACTAAAGATTTTGGGTACAGGAAAGATATACAGGCCTGCAAGATGGTTATGACAATAAAAATACTGAAGGAGACTTTTGAAGAATGGAATCAGAAAATAGTAGCCATAATGTCAACAATGTCAGTAATGATCTCTGCTTCTATGGATAGACTATGTCCAAAATATGTTATTGAAGAAATGTCAGATGTAGAACAAATTTTATCTGACAAGATATGGATGGTATTGAAAGTGGATTTACAACTGATAGGCTAAGAAAATGATTTACAAAACGATGTTTCACTGGATCTACAAAAAAAATTGGCTGAGGTTTTAAAATTTACAAAGGAAATACAAATGACAAACCAAGAGAGTGACCTGGATAATTTTTTCCTACTGGATTTACTAAAGAAGCTTGTTAAAGCCTTGAGGAACTCTATGTGATGGGACAAAGAAGAAATGAAGAGAAATTGAATCCTACAAAAATATTTGAATGAACTAAAGATTAAGACTATTAGAAGTAAAAGAAAGGGATATAAAGTTGGTTTATTTGATCAAGGTTAAAACAAAATACATTGTTACTTCTGGCTATCCTTTTTGGACTTTCTGCTGACACCAGGACTGAAAAGATGATGTTTTATGGATTTGTTTATAGATAAGAGGTAGGATGAAGAGATAAGTGTTTGTAACTTTAGAGAGGGTAAAGAGTTACTAAATTTGTTTATACTTGTGATGAAGGTTGGCGGTGACTTCTTTATATATTTCTCTTCTCTTCTCTTTCTCTTTTTCTTTTCTTTCTTTTTCCTTGCACTTTTTACTCCTCTCTATTTTCTTTTCTTTTCTTTAAGTTTAATTTGTATTAGATTTTACCATTATAATCAACATTCTTAATAAAAATTATATATGTATAAAAAAAGAAGAGGAATCAATAATGGTTCTAACTAAACTGGAGAACAAGACAGTGACCAACAGATTGGAAAAGGTCAGTTTCCATGCCAGTACCAAAGAAAAAGAGATTTAACACAATACAGATTAGTGTCCTACATGTAAAGAGGACAACAAACAGCAAGGTGGATGGAGTTGATTATAGTAGCAATGGGTACACCACTAGAGGACTTGAAGGGCCAGGCTGGGGACAGATCATCATGGAGAGGTCTATCTAATGGGTAAGAGCTGATACTGACTTCATGGCACATAATAAGATAAAATATTTAGTGTTAAATATGTGCACATCTCTTCCATGCAGGAAATACGTAGCATATGCATATGAGAGTGCTCTGCTCATACAGTTAATCCCAGGCTTTATTTATAACACATGTGTTACTTGGGTTGGGTTTCCTCTTATGTGGATGCATATATCGATGTATGCAAAATGTTCCAACGGTACGAGCAGTGATGAGAATGAGGCAATCTGAGCCTGAGGCTTACTTCCATGAAAAGAGTGTGAGAAGCAGAAGGCATCCCCACTATGCATAGGCATCCAGTAGAAGCCACAATGATGTCAGATGTTGTAATTTACAGAATCTGTGTGACAATATAATATAGGTGAGATCATTTATGGAGTCATGTTTTACTTGAGGTCTGCAACTGAACACAGGCAATATGATGGTGGATGTGTGCTTGGGCCAAGATGACTTATCTAAAAGCAATCCATTTAATACCCAAGTACAAACACCAATTTGTCACTGAGCAATAATTCATTTTGCTTTCATAAACCTGGATCTATAGTTTTCATTATGGAAATTCATTATCATAAATGCCTTCTATTCTGAAATCCTTTCCATTAATCTGCCTGCATCCTAACTTAGGATGTTGCTATCTGTCTCTGTGGTCCAGTAGAAATGATGAGGATGAACTGGAATCACGTGTATTCTGCAATAGCCATGGATGAACACAGGTACAGTGTGCTTAAATGCAAATGGAATTTCAATACAGTAAGACAACATCCTAGAAGCCTTAGATTAGACTGAATTTTCTCCTCTGATCATAGGGAAGAAACTCTAATATCAGTCCTCCCATCCCAGTCCTTGAAGAAACATCTGTTGTTCTTTAAACTCCAAGAAATCTGATGGCAGGAGAGGATTGGGGGCCACAACATGGGCAGAACAGGGAGGATTTGGTACAGAACATGCAAAATCCTCAAAGTCATGCCCCAGGTGTCCAGCGTGGGGAAAATTTAGGCATGGAATTGGACCAAAGTAATCTTCCTTTTTCCTTTCATGGTTTGAAATGAGAATACATCTGTTGGAGTGGGAGGAATGTGACTTGTTTCTCCCTGACTTTTACCATGCTGAGATAAGCTCAGCAGTCTATTAGTTTCCTTAGAGCAGTGTTTCTCAACCTTAGCAACTTTAAGATGTGTGGACTTCAACTCCCAAAATTATGCTGGCTGGGGAATTTGGGAGTTGAAGTCCACATATCTTAAGTTGGCAAGGTTGAGAAACACTGCCTTAGAGTGTCTAAGTTCAGAGCATTGCAAGTAACCTTCTAGGAGTGCACCATGAATGACTTTGGAATTGTTACTATGTATAAACTCTCGCGGTACAGACCAGTTATGTTTGGAATTTCCTAATGAGCTATGTTTTATTTGGTTATTTTTTTTCAAACAGTATATTTAGGTTTTTGATTAAAAAGAGTTGATAAGGCTTAAGTTTGTGTATATAACTAGATCAAGCTTTTGAGAATAGTGAGGTTGTTTCTCTTTTGCAGAGTGTTGAATGAACGAAACCTCAAAATTTCACGATTTAGTATTCAGATGGAATTCTTGGTATTCCATTTAACAAGAGCATTTTCTTGAACTAGGAATGGAGAAGAGCCTCAGGCTATAGTATCTCCCAAGATATTTATCATTTCCCTAAGTAGTAGCTAAAAAGGTTGGATTAGCTAAGGAAAACAACTCCTATCAGTTAAAAAATACCTTTGTACAACTACAGCTTGGTCTCATGATTAAAAATATAATCAAATTCTTTATACAATCCACATTTTTTTTAGTGTACTCATGAAAAAAGTTACAATAGTAATCCAGGTGGCACTGCTATTGGCCATGTCAGGTCTCTGGGAATTTGCTTTACAAATATTTGTAATTCTCTTTGAGAATTAATATTAGCTTTTCTTCATTCCTATCATGATGCTGATATGAAAGAGAATGGGCTGAGGGTGTGAAAAAGCAGAGGTAAGAAAAGAAATGAAGTTTTTGTGTGTCTATGTTTATTTTAAAGTTTGATTTCCAGACCTGAAGAATGAGAGCCAAAAGTGTGAACAATGAATGCATTGTAGCATTAACTAGCAATTTTGCTGTAAGTACAAAACTCAAAAAATAAAACAATCTGGTGCTACCTTTATCTGTTGCCACAGAGTGCCTTTGCCAAAATGCTGGAGGTGTGATATAAATCCCCTGTAATTACATGTTTTGTGATAAAACATTCCTTGGCTGTTTAAATGGATTAAAAATTGATTTAGAATGCTGGAAGGTATTTCAGACAGACTAGTAGAATAATTAGCAATTAATGTTATGCTTGCCTTTGTTCTGGTGTGCTTTGCCATTGAAACACAGGTTTAAGCAACTTGTGAATGAATGGTTTCAGAGTGCCTTATCCACTGTTTGACATTCTTTGAGTGTAATTGTGCATAGTAAAACCCCCCACTATTTAACAATTTGCAGTATAAATTTAGCACCAAGTGCTTTCTTTTCATCTTACCTTTATAATATGAAAGTAGAATTGCTACACTTCCATATGTTGCACGGAAAAGAAAGGAGGTATCCTGTTGCGCTTGTGGATGACCTGTGGCAGAGCCAGGATGAAGGTGGTGCATCCATCCTTATGCTTTTTGATCTCTTGGCAGCTTTCAAGACTGACAACCACGGCATTCTTCTGGACCAGCTCCAGGGGCTGGGAACTTGGGGCAACATCTTGCAGTGATTCCTTTCCTTCCTTCTGGGCCAGTTCCTTTGGTTGGGGAGAGAGGTTGATCTCCGGCCCCTCCTTTGTGGGGTGCCACAGGATTTGGTGCTCTCTCCTCTCCTATTCAACATCTACATGAAACCACTGGGTGAGGTCATTGCTAGTTTGGGGTTTGATCCCCTATTATATCTTTTGAGTCCAGGCTGGTTGAGTGAGGCTGCTAAAGTTCTGTCCCAGTGCCTGCTGACTGTGTGGGTCTGAATGGGGAGAATCCTACCAAGACTGAGTGGTTGTAGATATTAAGGCCACCTAGATCTGAGGAGATTCCAAATTTAACCTTGGGTTGGTCATGCTTCTCTATTCAAGGCCAATGTGCAATGTGGGACTCTTCTTGGACTTACATCTCCTGTTTAATGGGAGATGTGCCAAGAGGACCTTTGCACAGCTTTTACTGGTGTGCCAGTTGTACCCTTTCCTGGATTGGGAGGCCCTTCAGGCAGTCACTCATGACCTAGTCACTTCACAGTTCGATTATTGCAATGTGCTCTACATGGGGCTGCCTTTGAAGACTACTTGGAAGCTTCCACTAGTCCAGAATGCAGAGGCCTGGGCAGTGATAGGAAAGCTTTGGTATTCCCATTTGACACCTCTGTTCCATGAGCTGTACTTGCTACTGGTTTGTTTCTAGCTGTGATTCAAATTGCTGGTTATGACCTCTAAAGCTTTACATGGCAGAGGGCCTGGTCATTTGAGGAACCATCTATCTCCCATGGCGTCTTCTCAGCCAATACAAGCCAACATGGTTGGTGCACTTTGGGTCCATTCAATTAAACAGTGTCATCTTTTGGCACCCAGAGTGAAGTTTCCCCTACGATGTGGATGGCTCCTATCCTGATAGCATTCTGGAGGGTCTTAAAGATCTGGTGGTTCTCCCAGGCCATGGGTTAGGGTGGTTGGAGCCCCTCGAGAGTTTTGTTGATATGTATTTGTGGTGTTGGCTGGATTCATCATCTTGTCCTGATCCTAAATGTTTTTGTTGGGTTTTTTTTTAATTGGATTGTATTCTCCTTGGGGAGAATGTAGCAAAGATGGGATGCAACCGGTGAGAAGGCCATCTAAATTATTATTGCTATCCCAATTTGGAAGGGAGGACTACCCAGCAAACTCCTCTCGTGCTACAAGATGTTTCTGTTATCAAGATGTTAAGCCTAAAAAGCTTTAAACATTATTATCAACATTTTGAATTGGGCTTAGAAATGGCAGGTAATTTAGGTCAATCCTATTTAGCAGCTGTAGCCTAGTCTAAATACTGTAAAGTTCTTAAGAAGTACTCAAAGACAGCTCTACATTTAAAAAGTCAAGATTCCATGACTTGAAAAATAAACCACTGCTGCTCAGAGTGGCAGCTATTTCTTTTCTTCTGTAATAACAGTCCTAATGTCAGGAAATTTCCTGTTCCTCAGCCCCTGCCAGTCAAGCAGAGGACAAGGAAATGTGGATTAACCTGAAGGGATGAGTAAATTATAATAAATATTATGGATTGGGGTAGGGTAGGCTAAAACCTAGATGGGGTTTTCAAAGGCTTCCATGCATTTGTGGGGGTCAGGCATGGGGGGGGGGGCGTTTACAGTTTAAGTAAGATTTCAGATAGGCCAACTTTTTTCTGGCAATATTAACTCTTGGAACTTCAAAATAGAAGGCACATATTGGAAATATTAAATCTGTTTTGTTAGCATCACAATCAGGTATTATTAAAGAGGAGGCTGTGACAGCCCATAGTGGATTTGAAACAGGAGCTTAGCTTTCACAGCAGTGAACCTTGATTGTGTAGAGCAATGATCACTGTACCATGGAGAAGACCTGTAATGCACTCCCACTTAAAAGAAACAAAACAAAATCTGATCCTCAGGTAACCTTAGAAGCTGTTTGCTCTAGCAGGTCAGAAAACTGCTCAAATAGCTGAGATTAAAAGAGCTCCACTGCTAGTCCAGGTAGGGCTTCTGCGAGATGCTTTCTTCATTTCCTGTGTATGGCTTTGTTAGAAGAGAAGATATTTGTTAACTGCTCTTCATGACTCAGCTGTCTTTGGGGAATGTGCACAATTCTGCACTGATTATACCTGTTATTATAACATTGGTATACAAATCCTGGAGCCTAAGCATAGTGCAGAAGAGGAATAAGTTTGTACACTTCCCTATTTGTCTCTTGTTGTGTTGAATTCCCCAAATTCCTGTCCAACAGCAGGAGGACCAGGGTTGTTATTTCTTGAATTGGGAATATTTTGTGATGATATTTAGAACTGCTTCATAAGTCTGGATCTAATCCTTAGAAAACCACTTGGTCCAATTATATCGTATTTCCCACCAACAATTTTCTACCTGTCCCAAGGGAAAACCAGTTTGCTACTTTGAGAATAATTCGATCAGATCAGAAGAAATTTCTAACAGATTCAGAGCTTGATGAGCCATCTTCTAACTGGCCTATATAAGCAAGTAAACAACTGAGAAAATATAGCTGCTCAGCAGTTAGGAAGAGAGAAAAAGAAGAGAAAGAGAAAGAAATGGGAACCTGGGAGAGCAATGGTGGCTGCTTGTATCCTCTTTTGCCAGCATTCAACTCCTAAGGTTACAGTAAAAAAACATTTTTTAGGGGTGGATTGGAGATATAGGGAATGAGATAGAATTGAATGATTGTATTAAGAGAAGGAGAAATATAGATCCAGTCACTTACAGTCATATATTGCAGCCAACAGGAAATATCCGTCTTGGTTTCACTTAGGTAACTTGCAGTGTTAACTAGAACCAAAGATGATGCATATATTGTATCTCATAATGCATGAAAAATATAAGTTTGGGTGAGGACCTACTGTTTCCTCACTCCTATCCCCACTTTTTGTTCTCCTTTTTGAACCTTTGGCTTCTCTTACTTTCATTGGGGAAAAAAAAATGACAGCCATAATTTTACTTCTTTGTTGATGGTATTGATTAACTCCAATGGATCCAAGAATTTCTTGAACTTCCCCCATCATATCCCAGATCCCTCATATACCAGCACTGGAGCAGGTACGAGGGTGCTAGAGCTTTAATTCTGGCAACAGGAAGGCCTCGGACTATGTTTTTTTCTGTGCCTTTGGGTGCTTAGAATTGTTCCCTAAAGTACAATCAAGTGTTAGCCATGTATACATCCTATGGATATCTTGCATTTTCATTTTAAGGTCTATGGATCATCTCATCTCATAATGCAGGACCAGCGCTCACAATCTGGAAATAATTGAGAATGGCAAACTGCAAGAATACTGATAGTCCCTAATCGCCAAAAGGATGAATCATATGGAGAATCTGATCTGAATCTTTAGAATTCTTCAACTCTTGCTGACTCAAGGGGTGAGTTCTCATCTTGTTAAGAGAGGAGAAGAGAATTTTTAAGAGTACTTAGTTTACTAGCATAACATTTGGAGGAGGAGAGAGAACTGGAATTGCAAATATCAACACAAGTTGCCCAGCTAAATTACAAGAGCCTCTTTATCTGTACTCACATGAGTGTGAAATGAAAATAAGGTACAAAGCTTGGAGTGAACACTGCTGGTGGTATCACATATTAAAATTAGTTGACGGATGACATATGGATCATTTTTTAAAAAGAAAGATGGTGATAAATTTACCTGTAAATTAAAATTTTCAAAATGACATAAGGCAAGTTAGCTATACACAAAACAAGAATGAAAATTAAGAAAATGTACACATGAACCCATGACTTTCAGTAATAGTTGTTAAATGGCCATTCCATAGTCACTATATCAAAAAGGTAGAGCTAAAATCAGACCTAATAACTTATGAAGGATGAAAATATGAAATATATGGAGTACATTCTAAAATAAGCTACAGTGAATATGCATTTTTGGATTTCAATAAATGAAAAAAAAAAAAAACCAGGCACAATTTAATTATAGCAAGTCTGCAATACTACTACTACTTGGGGCTATGTTTAACTCTAGTTAGAGGGACGTTATTTTCAAGTGAGCATGCCCTGGATGTGGTTTAAAAGGTATTATGAATTCCAGAAGGTTCTTCTAGCCAGAAAAATTGGGTTTAGGTGAGAATTGTGATGCAAAAGATATGTATCTGGCTGAACTTTCACATTTCTTTAAACTATGGCTTAATAAACTAGGATGGGTGCTAGTATAAGCAAGCTGTTCAATAAGGCTGTGTACAAGCTTTGAACACCTCATTATCAACACTGATTTATGAATCAAAGTCATGAATCCTACTCTTTCAAAGTGCTTTGCTTATTTGGTGTTTTCCTCCTGCTTCCGGAGTTTTGTCAGACAATATGCCATGTCATAACTTGACTTCCATATGAGAAGAACATGGAGAACTATGATGGGCTCTTAGACATGGACAATAACTGCCAGCCAGTGAGTTTTCTCACCTCATTAGCCTCTCTGTCAAAGCCATTTTGTGATGGCAAACCTAACATTGCTTTGGGCTTCATAGACTTTCCCTGCTCTCAACTTTGCTCTCCCTTGAGCTAGTGGGATGTTTCAACTTCTATGTTGGTCTGCTGCCTCACTGGGAGTTCAGTTCAGCTGAATTGCTGCTGTTAAGAATGGGGGTGGCAACATTACAAATGCCACTTTTTCTGTGCCAGCATCCTTCTTTGTGGCATTGGAACTCATTGTGCCCTCTTGCTCCTGTTGTGTCTCATAAATCACTAACACAGAGTGCTGCCAGAAAGTCATAACCCTAATACACCAATTCCTGCCAGTGATGAAAGTATCCTTTCCAGGGGGGATCAAGTTTGCCAGCCACCTAAGCCAACCTCATGGCACCCCAGAAGCCAGTGATCAGAAATAGCAAAGTTATATCACCCTACCAAAGCAAGTCAGTCATCATTCTGCACACTTTGGCCCAGAAAGATCACCTTTGCTGGTCTTTCTGCACCAGCTGTTGGACCCAGCCTGGCATCCCGCCAAGAATGAGAATGTTTTTCCCAGAAGGTTGCCAACCATCTATGCCAGCCCTTCTGGCACCCCACAAACCCCAGTGATTAGAAGTGGTAGATGTGCCATCCTTGCCACACTACATGAGGAGGTCAGTGGGCATTCTTCAGTGTCATATCACATTTGGCATCCAAGAAAAGCAAATGAAAGAAAAAAGAGCTTACTGTTCAAATTCACTTTTAAAGTTTTTACTTTTAAGTCAACAAACAAAATTTTCTGTGTTGGTTCAGCACAACCTAGGCTCTTTGCTGGACAATTAGGAGGCTGGTAAAGTGTGCTTTCCTCTTCTCTGCTACTCCTTCCCTAGAAGTGGTACAGGGGAAATATTTTAAAAATGTATTGCATTTAAGCCCTTGAAGACTCAACTGACACCAGGCAGGTTAATGTCCTCTGAAGGACTACAGAAATCTACATCCCTGCTATTTTCATCCCAGTTTGCCAAAAACAATGAAGCTGCTGCAGGCGTTTGCGTCCTTCCCCATTATAGCCTATGAATACATGCACACACACATATATGTATGTGTATCTGTGTGTGTATATTCAGATTGAATCTTGAATCCTGAAGCAGTTGGAATCAAATTGGTTTGCTCTCAGAACTTGCACTGAAAATTTGAATTTTATTATGCCTTCTTTGAATCTCCAATTCGAATTGAGTCAGGACTGATCCACACAGAAGACCTATTTTTCTCTCCTGCTTTCCTCATCTCTCAACTTTCTTTTTTTACAAATTGTTTTAACAAAAGCAAAGGAAATGCTTTGCACTGCTGGCATCCACAGGAGAGGGAAGGAGGACAAGTGATAAAATGTGCACTGAAACGTTGTGGTGTAAACTCTGCCCTTCTGTATTGGCATGAAATGTCATAACTCAAGTATGGAAGGGTGGAGCTTGTGTCCGAATATCATGATACTCACATTGTCATTTTGGCATTATTACAGTTAGGAACAGATGCCTATGCTTTGCACAGCATTGAAGACTGAGATTACGCTCTATGCATTCAAGCAAGGTAGATGCACAAGCCATTTTGAATCAGGGTTTGTTTTAGTTTACAAATCCTGGTTGCTTGAACACAATAAATCATCCTTTGTTTAGAGAGTACAAAGTTTCCTGTCCTTATAGATTACATTTCTCCCAACCCCCAAAAAGCTGCATAATATAGGTAGTCTTCGACTTACGACCATTCATTTAATGACCATTTGAAGATACGATGACACTGAAAAAAGTGACTTATGACCAGTCCTTGCACTTATGACCGTTGCAGTGTCCTTGCAGTCACATGAACAAAATTCAGGCGCTTGGCAATGAGCATGTATTTACAACAGTTGCAGCATCCCAGGGTCACGTGATCACCATCTGCGATTTTCTCAGGGGGCTTCCAACAAGCAAAGTCAATGGGGGAAGCCGGATTCACTTAACAACCACAGTGATTCACTTAAAGACTGTGGCAAAAAAGGTTGTAAAATTGGGCACGACTCACTTAGCGACTGCATTGCTTAGCGATGGAGGTTCTGGTCCCAACTGTGGTTGTAAGTTGAGGACTACCTGTAAGTGGGAGGGAGCTGAGCTGGAGAAGTATCTTCTTACTCCACCACAGAGTCTTTGAAAGTCAGTATTGTGCATGTTTGAGAGGAAGCCAAGAAAAGAAGGAATGGGAGTATAAATGCACACTCCCAACCGATTGCCCCATGCAACCACTGGAGTCAGAAAAATTGCCCGTTATAATAAGGGGCACTGATTGACTTTCCAGCCATTCCAAAGGTACTTCCTGAAAATAGTTCTTTCTGTTTCTTTTTTCTTAACACTTGTCAAATGGCAGATTTGGAACAAATTATGTAAAATTACCAGTAGCACAAAAGCAAGGCATAATTACTTATTTTGTTGCAAGAAGACAATAATAATCTCATTGCTTTAAAGCCCAAGGAACCCTATTGGGATAACTGGGCTTTTTTCAAATTGGCGGTAACCATAACAACACGTCGGGCTACTGGTTTCAGTACTTTCTGTGGGCTACAAATATGGAGATTCATTAACTGGATTCAAACTGTTTGTGAAATAAGGTATCTCAAGAGGAAGAATCTGGACAAAAGTCTCTTGCTTATGAAGGCTCAGTTGGCATGGTTTAAAAAGTAAGAACAGAGTCTCATAGAAAGCGTGTTTGGTTTCCCTTCTCCTAGTTGCTGAGCAAACTTGACTCAGGTCAAACAGAGTGATTCTGTGTATTTCTCTACAAAGAGAAGTCCCCCTTGTGGCTAAACAGGGAATCCAACCACCAGCTCCTTCTCAGCTCCCAAATTCAGGAAATGAAAAGTGAGCCTTGGCCACAGGGGAATATGGATGCCCTTGAGCTGTGATGCAGAAGGGCCAGCATGAGAGGTCCATGAGTCCAGCTTTGAAGGGCCCTTAACAAAGTGCCCTTTGACGAATACCTCTTGTCTCGGGGGAGGGGGTTAGGCATAGGGTGGTTTAGCTGGTAGAGGCAACAATAATGCTCTGACTGATCTCAGATGGTTGGGAACAAGTGCAGCCTTATAATGGTCCACAGAGTAACAGAATGAGTATGTGAAATGCTACCCAAAAAGCAGCCCCCCTTGCTTTTTTTTTGAATGAGGCCATAGGAGACATCAAAGATTTTCCTGGTTGGATTGCTAGGATTATGAATGGTGTCTTCCTTATCTGTTCAGCATGTACTTCTCTACTGCAATTTTTATAGAGGCACTCATCAATTTTATTTAGCAATTATCTTCCAGAGACTTTCAGGGAGAACAGACAAGTTTTATATTAAACTTCTTTTATCAGATACCAAGTACTGTCTGGTTGCGGTGAAAACATGGTGATGGCTGACTTCATCTGACTAATATTATTTATGCCTTCTAGTTTAAATGTTATCATTGTTCACCTTCCTAGGTGGATTATGACATTTTATTTTCCTTGTTTTTCTGTTTTGGATGCTTGTTTGATCTTTGATTGTATAAATACTTGATATCTGGATGATGTCTATGTATGGATGTCATCTGCAGATGCCCTCCATGGCTTTCATTTTGAGAGAAATGTAAATGCCAGCTGGGAAAAGAGAAACGTCTACAAGATTCTTATGAGAAGCCATTTATTGTGAAGGCAAAGAATCATGATTTTGTAGTCAAGATTTTTATTAATAAAACACTTTAAATATTGCATGCAGTGTTGTCTCATTTCAGTGTCCACCAAAGAACGTGTTAATTGTAGCATTTTAACAGGAGCGTGCTTATTTGATTAATATGGTCGCTACAGCTGTAAAATGTTACTTGGCTTCGTCAGACTTCCTGGCTAAGATGTCAAAACAGTCCAGGCTCTAGAATATCATGCTATCTAGAGTTGTCTTTTGGTTACTTTGGTTTGCTTTTGGATGGAGCCATGAGACCTTGACTCCACCTGCTCATTTTCTCAGCACATCAGACGTGCTTTTGCTTCTGCAAGCAGGTCATTTGTCCTTGTCCATTAAGGCAGGCTACTCCAATCATAGGCAAATCCCTCTAGCCAAGAAACTGTCAACAAGCCATGTAGCCATATGGAATTACACAGTGTTTCCTAAACATTATGACAATGTTTGATGAAAGGTACATCTCATGGTCTTTCCTTATTGTCTAGTATTTGATTCATTCTTGTGCAGCTTAAAAGTCAATATTTGGATGTGTTGTAAACTAAAAAAAAAGTGTTTGCTGTCCAGTATTTCTCTTTAGAGGTCTGATGATGAGAACTTTCTGCATAGTTTGGGGGTATTTGTTATTAGTTTTTATACTGACATGAGATTTTAGTATTTGATCACTGAAGCATTTGAGGATATACATGCAATGGTCTTTAGATCTGACAGTATTTGAAACTTCATATGCAATGGAACAGAGACTATATATTTAATGGCATTTCATATTATGTTTCCAAATCAAAAGATTTTGTTTTAATTTTGCAAAAAAGTGGCATGTTCATTTATAAAAGAAAAGATGAACAAATCTGCAATGTTCAAATATTTAAGGTTACATACTCCGATTTCAAATAATGTTAACAACCCAGGTTTACCTGCTTTATTTTGTCCTGTGAGAAGACACATTGTATATGTATTAAAATATGTTATAACTACATTTAGGAGACAAATTCCAAAAATAATAGGACAGTAAGAAAGCAACAGGTGAAAGCATTCTGTTCATGGAACTGTAATGATGGAGCAACTAACTGTCTTGAACCACTCTATTATGGTGCTTGTTGTAGCTGATTGTAATAGAAATAGTGGCAACAACAATAATTTGTGCCCAGCAAATCCCCCTGTTTAGTAGACATGATGAACCATTAATCATGTACAGTGGCTGACTCAGATTTAATCAACCTGGAGGCCCCCACACTTAACAAAGTTTTCTTAGAGGACTGCCGCTTCACTGAAAGATAGAACTAGATTCTTCATGACAGTTCTCCAATAATGCCTTGGGAGTCTGAAGGGAAGGACTGAGCTATTCACATCCCCCATCAGCTCTAAGACCATCCAGAGATTGAGATTTGTAGCATCTATGCCATAGGGCTGGGGAATTCTGGGAGTTGAAGTCCACTCATCTTAAACTGGCCAAGTTTGGACAACACTGCCATAGGCCAAAGATAATTCACTTCTCACAATGGTTTGGAGGGTAATGGGTAGGAAAATAGTCTTAATCCCTCTCTTTCTCATATGCTGTTGGGCCCATTAAGTTATGGTTGCACCCTTTTTAAATTAACTGAGCACTTCTCTCTTTAGGTAGAGGGGTAGCTTTATCTTGCTTAGGTTGTATCCTCTCTCCAATTTTTCCAGAAATCTATCCATGCAAATAGTGATACATGAACCTGAATGAAAATCTACGCCATTTCAGTGTTCATGTAAAATTGGTTTTCAGTAAGCTGTCCAGTTCCCCAAATACTAGGCAGAACTACTGACAGTATAATGTGGGGTTGACTCTGAAAATGGCATTCTCTTATTTTCTTCCTTTCTGCAAAAACATGCAGGTCGGCCTACTCATTTCAACAGCTGTCATGGCCTTTTCTATACCAGCAGCAAGCAAAGTCCAGAGCAATGCACGTATGTGTGGGATGACATACAATTTCGATGTCCTCAGAATGGTACTTACATGTGAGAGTCAAATGGATGAATGAGAAGGAAAAGCCATTTTCAGCAGCAGCCTTTTGTGACTTGTAGTGTGCAGCCTCATCCTTCACTGATACACCATGAAGGAATGCCATCTGTTTCTCAGGATGATACAGAACTTGTATATCAAAATACTTAAGAAGCGGCTACTACCCATCATTTTTTAATCAGCATTTACACTGATCTTTTGACGCTTCTCATGTTTAAGGCTGAAATCATCCATGAATGCTCAGAACATTTCCTCTGTATACTCACCTTCTTCACCTTTGTAAGGGTGTGACTTGACACCATGTAACTCGCCGTAATTTGAGAGCTTCACATTTTAACAAGTAAATGCACCTGCAAATGTTAAACACCTGTGTCAGAAAGGCCCTGGTGCTTTCAATCTTTTCTTGAATAGGTCTGTAGATAAACATATCTCCTCCATCTACTGACTGGGGAAAGCAATGGGTTCACCCTGTCAATGTGCTATCCTTATAGATGATGATGATTTTTATTTTTAGGCAAAGTATTCCTCTTAACTATAGAGCCTGTGTTTTGTAATTTCCTGATTGCAAGTATTCTGACATTCTGGGACAATTTGTATGAAGCAGGTGTTAACTTACCAAATATATGGAGTGCCAACTGACCAGATAAAAATTGTTTGAACTGCTCCACTGGTTAAGAGCAGCTGGAACTGCAGAAGCCAATATATGCTGCACAGAATAAACATAATAATCTGCTAAGTCTTATGGATCAAATAATCATCAAGTGCAAAGCTGCTGGATTCTGTTGAAAACTTGGTAACTTTAAAATAGATTGGGTTTTTTTCCCTTCCTTCCTCCTATTGCTTTAACTCAGATTTAGAAAAAAATTCAGAAAACCTCTGCCAAAAGTACTCAAACAGAATTAGCCTCAACCCCACCCTACCCATCTGCTTTTTTTGGGGGGGGGGGTCATTTGTTAAGACAGCATTGAGAATGTTTTTTCAGCAGTATTCTTGTCCCTTAAACTTAGGCGGTGCTGGCTGAACTGATTCTCCTTAGGCATTAGTTGAAACACTGAAATTTTTCAGCAGTTTCATCCTTCACCAAGAGCAGAAGTGAGAAGTACCACTTATGACCACGTTACTTCAATCAAATTGTGATTTCCTACTTCCGGAATCATAGAATGTAAGGACTAGAAGGGATCTTGATATGTTCTAATCCTTCTCCAACACTGAGTATGGCCAGCAACAACATTGAGTGGACATAGATACAAAACTGGGTAGAACTTAAATGGACAGTCCATATGAACCTAGACCAGTTTTCATTTCCCCCCACCAAACTTGGCAACTTTAAGATGCGTGGACTTCAACTCCCAGAATTCCCCAGCCAGCATTTTGCAAATTATTTTGGGGCATTGTATGTGTATATGCAAAAAATGGTGTGGATTATGAAGCAATGTTAAGGTGCAGAAGGGGAATTTTTATCTAGGCCTACTAGAGTTTTTATGCAGTTGGCTTTAAGCTTTCATTAGTGCATTATATTTTACAGTTGATACAAGTTGCGTGTTAGGCACCTAGAGCCACTAGCCCTAGGCACCATGTATACTTGTTAAATGAGTAAAATAGTTGGAGAAAATTTTGCAAACTAACATTCAAAGGAGGAAAGAAAAGGAAAAATCTTAGAAATTTTCTCAGGAAAATTTTTTTAAATAACTTTTGCTTTGCTTTGCCTTAGTTCTTCCAAAAATGGATGAAGGTTGCAGTCCTTTCCCTCTGCTGCTCATGTGGATATTTGGGCTTCTATATGAAAGCCCATGGGAGGAAAGCTATGGCAAACCTAGATAGCATATTAAAAAGCAGAGACGTCACCTTGCCGACAAAGATCCGCATAGTCAAAGCTATGGTTTTTCCAGTAGTAATGTATGGCTGTGAGAGCTGGACCATAAAGAAGGCTGAACGCCGAGGAACTGATGCCTTTGAACTGTGGTGCTGGAGAAGACTCTTAAGAGTCCCCTGGACTGCTAGGAGGTCAAACCAGTCAATCTTAAAGGAAATCAACTCTGATTGCTCATTGGAAGGATTGATAATGAAGCTCAAGCTCAGATACTTTGGTCACCTAATGCGAAGAGAGGAGTCTTTGGAAAAGACCCTGATGCTGGGAAAGATGGAAGGCAAAAGGAGAAGAGGACGGCAGAGGATGAGATGGCTAGATAGCATCACTGAAGCAATGAGCATGAAATTGAGCAAACCCAGGGAGGCAGTGAAAGATAGGAAGGCCTGGCGCAATATGGTTCATGGGGTCACGAAGAGTCGGACACGACTTAACGACTGAACAACAACAACAACAACAATGAAAGCCCAAGGTTTATAGCTTCTAATTCAACAGGCCCTTTCTCCTCACAGGAAGAGAGCCATGTCCCAAGGCCAGATGCTACCATGTTTTGATAATAGGAGCCATAGGATGTGATTATTACACCAAGAGCTATTACAGAGGGGCCATAAAATGTGAATTGAGCCAGCTAGCCCTAAAAATGTGTTTGGATTAATGCTACTTGGAAGTTCTGGGGATTATGGTCCAAATCTCACTGGAGGGTTCTCAGTTGGGGATGGCTGAACTGGGTCCCAGAATGGTCATCTTCAGTTGTATGGGCTTTGTTGCAAAACCACATCTTTCCACAGATGACTGGTGGGTTAGTCATTTCATAGAAGGTATTGTTGAATGAAAACTGGAATTCTGTACATTACTTAGACATTTCTGAATTAGTTTCATCGAATTTCCCAAGGAGCTTTTATACTGATAAAAACAATAGTGGCTGCCAAGAAGTACAAGCAGTTGTAAGTGCATCCAGCCAGTGATTAAATGAAAGGAATTTTGCTAATCCTCTTATAGAGATGTTGTTTCATGCCAAAGTCTCTTGGTTTCTTCATTAAGGCAGTCAATCTGCATTTTTTAAAGTAAAGGTTTGATATCTGCAAAGCAGATTTCAACTCCTGGATTAAATGCTAAATTACCTTTTGGTTTAAAATGCACATTGTGTAGTTTAAATTATGATTACAAGGATGAAACCATAAAACTGTGGGGAAAGGAAAAAAAGTAGGGCAAAGAGATTTTTTGAAAAAACATTTTTGTCCTCCTGCCCCAAATCCTGATGACCCTTCTTAGTACCAGAGACCTAGGTCCAATAACAATTAACTTAGCCAATAGCCATCCTTATGCATGAGCTAAAGGGGGTCAGCAAGTAACTGTCCACTCTTGTGTGTTTGTGGGTTGTTCAGTTATATTGATCACTTTTTAAGTTCTCCTTCCCTTTCCCTCTCCCTTACTTTTCCCCACTGGGGCAAACTGCAGTTGGGAGAACATGAGTTTTGCTGTAACAATGGCAGAAACAGAAATAATTCCTCATTTCTTCAGTACCGATGCTTTGATTGAATTCCACGTCCCCCATCGTTCTGGGATTTGACATTCAAAATACTTGGAGGCACAAAGTTGGGAAGGGCTAGTTTGGTCTAGGACCAGTCTAGCTGCAGCAAAATTAATACAGGTAAAATTAGATCTTTCTGCTAATTTCTTTTGTTGGCTTCTAACATTCTTCTTCCTCTTTCATTAAAATACCTTTATGAAGTCAGTAGAATCTGAGTTGTAATTTGGAACTAATAAATATTAAATTCATCATCCCAACATTTCCAGATCACTGCATATATTATGCATGGAAAAATAAACAGAACTTTATGCCACAGTTTCCATCTCTGCCAGTGACACCACTGATTTTTTTTTTCCAGTGTGTATTATTTTGGACTAAAAAACAAACCAGTGGACAGGGAAAAAGAACAAGACAACTATCTCATCAATTTCATATCCTCATCCTTATCAAAAGAGACTAAATCAAATTATTTTTTCTAGCGGGGAGGAGTGGGGCTCAAATAACTGTTATGCCACTGCTTAAAAATACCCCAGGATATATGCCTTAGGTTAGTGTCCTTTACCTATCATTTTTATAGAAGGCTGATAACAAAACCATTATGTCTGTGCAGCAATCTGGATATGAAGGGCAAAATGTGATTTGGAGTGCACATGCACTGGTACGTAGTAACACATGTTGGGAATGCTGTCTTTTCCCAGGATTGCACATCATCTGCAGAGGACAGATATGGGACCCCAGAAAAAACACAGCTGACAGGTACTGTGTGCATGCTCATATACTCTTTGAATCACATTTTGCCCTTTCTACACATTGCTAATTCTCAGGGCCTTGAGTTGGGCAGGTAATCTGCAGTGGATGGGTTTCTATTCCCCAAAGAAACAGCATGTGGTTTGGAATGGTCTTAAATTCATATTTGTCACTCAGGGAGCCCCTGTGATTTAGCATGCAGTTCAACAGCTTTTGACCAAATACCCAGCTGTGATCTTTCCTGGATGGCAATATCCAAGCCCTAATAGTTTATATTCTGCTAACTTTCTCTCTAGATTACTGCAATGCTTACTATGGGCGGCTGACTTAGAAGCTGTAGCTAGTATAGAATGTTGTGATGAAATTGCTATCAAAAGCAACATACAGAATTTATGCAACACTGGTTTTAAAGAACCATGCTGACTCCTAATACAATTTCAATACAGTTTAAAGTTTAAGACAGTGATATCTAATGGAGTCTGTCTCCCTGAATGTCCCAACCTGAATTTGTTCTCCTACACACAATCAGTGCTCTAGCTATTCTGTCTTTTTCTCCATAAGGTATTTTCTAGGCAGGAAGGAATCACTGGAAAAATACAGACAAGGTACACCTGAGTGACAATGACATCTGGATCCTTTTGTAAAATTCCATAAGTGTGGTAAGGTGGTTACATGAAAGAATGCTTGGGTTACTTTCTTCCAGATGCTCTAATCTAAGTTCTCAATCACTTTAGAAAATGTTCTTAAGCAATCATGGAGTTCTATTCAGATATATCTCAGATAGATAGAATGTTATAGAGAGAGATAAAGATAGAGATAGAGATGATACATATAAAAATTCCCCTCTCACCCCTATGGGTGGTATGTGTCTTCCTCAATCTTGGGTCCTCTACCAGAGGCCTGGGAGTTTGAGGGTTCTGCGCAGTATCTTAGCTGTTCCTAGCACTGCACTCTTCTGCACAGAGAGCTCTGATGTTGTTCCTGGGATCTGTTTGAGCCATTCTCCCAGCTTAGGAGTCATGGCCCCGAGTGCTCCTACCACCACTGGGACCACTTTGGCCTTGACTTTCCACATCCTCTCGATTTCCTCCTTCAGGTCCTGGTACTTCTCCAGCTTCTCATGCTCCTTCTTCCTGATGTTGCTGTCACTTGGCACTGCTACATCTATCACTACCGCTGTCTTCTGGTCTTTGTCTACTACCACGATGTCTGGTTGATTAGCCAGTACCTGCCTGTCCATTTGGATCTGGAAGTCCCACAGGATCTTAGCCCTGTTATTCTCCATGACCTTCTGTGGAATCTCCCATCTGGACTTGGGGGGGTCTAGCCCATACGCTGTGCAGATGTTCCTGTACACAATGCTAGCTACTTGGTTGTGGTGTTCAGTGTATGCTGTTCCTGCCTCCATCTTACACCCTGCCACTATGTGTTGGACTGTCTCTGAGGCCCTTTTGCACAATCTGCACCTTGGATCCTGTCTAGTGTGGTAGGCCCCTGCTTCTATGGATCTGGTGCTTAGTGCCTGTTCTCGTGCTGCTATGATCAGTGCCTCAGTGCTGTCTTTTAGTCCGGTCCTTTCCAGCCACTGATAGGATTTCCCAATGTCAGCCACCTCAGCTATCTGTCGATGGTACATCCCATGCAGGGGCTTCTCTTGCCATGGCACTTCCTCTGCTTGAACCTCCTGCCTTGTCTCCTACTGCCTGAGGCATTCTCTCAGCAGCTCATCTTTGGGTGCCATCTTACTGATGTACTCCTGGATACTTCGGGTTTTGTCCAGGACAGTGGCTTTGACACTCATCAGGCCCCGCCCGCCCTCTTTGGGGCTGGTGTACAGTCTCTGGGTGTTGGACTTGGGGTGGAAACCTCCATACATTGTGAGGAGCTTCCGGGTCTTCACATCAGCAGCCTCCATGTCTTCCTTTGGCCAGCTCACTATACCAGCAGGGTATCTGATGACTGGCAGGGCATACATGTTGATGACATGGATCTTGTTCTTCCCATTGAGCTGGCTCTTCAGGACCTGTCTTATCCTTTGGTGGTACTTGGATGTTGCTGTCTTTCTTGCCTCCTCCTTATGGTTCCCATGTGACTGTGGAACACCAAGGTATTTATAGCTGGTCTCTATGTCTGCTATGTGGCCCACTGGTAGTTCCACTCCATCGGTCTTAACTACCTTCCCTCTCTTTACTATCATCCTGCCACACTTCTCTAGTCCGAATGACATCCCAATGTCCTCACTGTAGATCCGTGTCAGGTGGATCAGTGAGTCGATGTCTCGTTCACTCTTAGCATACAACTTGATGTCATCCATGTAGAGGAGGTGGCTGATGGTGACTCCACTCTTGAACTTGTACCCATATCCAGACCTTGTGATTATCTGGCTGAGGGGGTTTAAGCCTATGCAGAACAGCAGTGGGGACAGTGCATCACCTTGGTATATGCCGCACTTGATGGCCACTTGTGCGAGCTGTCTTGAGTTCACTTCCAGTGTTGTCTTCCACAGTCCCACTGAGTGCTTGAGGAAGGTCCTTAGTGTCCTGTTGACTTTGTATAGTGCCAGGCATTCACAGATCCATGTGTCTGGCATTGAGTCATAGGCTTTCCTGTAGTCAATCCAGGCTGTGCTCAGATTGGTCTGCCTAGACCTTGAGTCTTGGGCGACTGCCCTATCTATGAGTAACTGGTGTTTTGAGCCTCTGGTGTTGTTCCCAATGCCCTTCTGAGCTGTGCTCATGTACTGGCCCATATGGTCCTGTAGCTTGGCAGCTATGATGCCTGATAGAACTTTCCATGTTGTGGGGAGGCAGGTTATTGGCCGGTAGTTGGATGGTGCTGTTCCTTTGTGAGGGTCTTTCATGATCAGCACTGTCCTTCCTTGTGTTAGCCAGTCTGGGTGGGAGCCTGCTGCTAGCAGTTGGTTCATCTGTGCTGCTAGGCGTTCATGCACTGCTGTTAGTTTCATGTCCAGGCCAGGTGCTGTCCAGCTTTTCATGTTCTTGACCCGCTGTTGGATGTCTGCTACTGTGATGGTGACTGGTTCCTGTTCTGGGAGATTGCTGTGGTCTGCTTTCAGGTCCTGCAGCCACTTTGCACTGGTGGTATGCGTCTTCTCTTTCCCCCATATGTTCTTCCAGTACTGTTCAGTTTCCACTGCTGGTGGCTCAGCTGTTACTCTGTGGTTGCACTGCAGTTGGGAGTACACTTTGGATGGTTCTTTGGAGAACAGGGCATTTATCTTCTTGGCTTCTGCTTCTCTAGTGTATCTCCTTAGCCTGGTAGCCAGTTCTGTGAGCCTTTGTTTAGCAGTCTCTAGGGCTTCAGACGGAGTCAGGCCCATGTATTTTTTCAGTAGCCGAGTCTTATCCTTAATCTCCACACGCTTCTGTAGTACCACCAGCTGACTGACTTCTCTCCGAGTTGCCTTGATCTTAGCCTCCAATCTCATTTTCCAGGGTGGGTATGTACTGCTGTTCTTCTTGATCATGTAGCCAAGCATTTCCAGGATTACAGCGGCTGTAGCATATACCAATTCATTGGTTTCAGTTATGGTGGTAGTAGGGATTGTCTGGAGGGCTCTGTTGGCATCTTCTAGCATACTATCTGATGGTACTTCTCCACTGAGCCTTGGTAATCAGACTTGAGGATTGACTGTAGCTAGTTTATCCATGATCTTATGCCTCATATCAGTTGCTGTGGTCTGTAATGGAAGGGGTGGCAGTGACATTCCAGCTTCAGGTGTTGGCGGCACATCTGCTTGTTCTTCCAGGTCTGCTTGAGTCCGGGTTGTAATGTGGAGTTGGTCTATCTCAAGTTGTGAGAGCAGCTTCCTCTTCACTATGTTGAAGCGCTGGGTAACTAGTTGTTTCTCAGTTAGTGTGGATGTAGGCCTTCTGTCTATCCATAGTTCCCTCATACGTTTCATATATCCCCTCTCATTAGGTCTGCTGTTGTAGTAGCATTCCATCATTTCCAAGTTCTCTTGTCTCGTCCATGTATGGTTTGTTCCAGTAGCCCACTTAACATCAGATTGTCCTGGTTCCCCAACATCTGACGCGGACCTTGTTAATCCGGGCGACGTCCGAGCTGGCATGACTCTCTTAGTTCGTGTCACTCTCATATTTTGAGGTAGGCAGGTGAAGCGTTAGGGGGTCTTTGCCCAAGGTAGGTACCAGCCGGGATTTGAACCCTGGTCTCCTGCATCAAAGGCGGTGTTCTAACCACTACGCTATCCAGCCGCTCTACATATATAGTCTACATATATATATATATAGTCTATGATATATTGATAGATAGATATATGTATCTGATTATAGATATAGATATAGATATAGATATAGATATAGATATATAGAGAGAGTGTGAATTCCTTTAGGCATCCTAAAATCATAATAAAAAGTTTATTGGAAAATATTTTATTCCATTACAACAGAAGAGTTGGCCACTCAGCTCCTCCAGTTCTGGTTATCAGTGGATTAATTTTCTCCCTCTTTCAGTTATGTTTCTCTTTGTCGGGGTTCTTGCAGTGAGACCATTATTATAGGCTGCCCTGAATGTGAGAGGCACAGGGGAAGGGAGAGGCATTCCCTGATGAAGGAGAGATAATGACAAAGGCTTTATTCTCCCGTCCAGACCATCCGCGGAGTGGGCCCAGCTATCAGCTGAAACTGAACCTTGAATTGCACGTTTTTTCGGTGCTGCAGGCGAGGGCTGGGCTTGAGTTACAAAGCTGAATCTCTCCCATCAATTAAAGTCTGTGCACAAAGCAGCTGCATTGAGTAGAAGGTGAAGGAGATTTAATCTTCACCTTTCACCTTGGGTCAGAATACAAGGTTACCAAGGCAGGCTGTTATTAAAAATGGATTGTTCCTGTCAACTTAATGTTAATTTTTTGCAGGTAAAGTTATTAGGGACATTCTTCCTGGCTCTCCTAAGAGTTTTGCACTTGCAGCAAAATTACAGAGGAAGCACTAAATGTTGAAAGGTAAAATAAGAAATATAAGAATCTGTAGATTCCAACACCTTTTCTTCCCATTTATTTTCTAGGAAGGTACCTGATAGGGAGGATGACCTGGTAGGGAAAATATAATTTGAGGAAGACTGCCAGGATAATACATGAAATAATGTTCACTGCAATGAATGGATAAATGTATATTTTTAGTGTTTTAAACTATAGGTCACAGGTAATTTGCATGAGCAAACATTGTCTCAGGCAATGGAAGTTTTGCATTCTTCACTCTGCAACCACTTCTCTGAAGCTTTTTCTCATCCTCCAGAGAAGATATGGGAGTAATCAGTGAGATTCATGTTGGGAGCAACTTCTGTCCCCTGCTTTTTTGGTGATGGATGGAACATATTTTGGTCTCTCCCTATTTTAGTTAAAATATCCAAACTGGTTCACATTAAAAAGTTATATGATCCAATCAAAATGGGAATAAAACAACTGCAAAGTTTTTAAAGAAAGAATCAAACATTTGGTAAAACCAAACAAAACAGGAAAAAAAAAATAAAACAAAAATCAAGCCAAAAACACTAATTAAAGTCGTAGAGATTTTATTTATTTATTTGAGTTTTTGAAGGTTGCTGAATATGTTGTTCCATCACTGGGGTCCTTTTTCATGACTGGGACAAAATCTATGATAGCAAGCATGTCATCCTTTGAAACCATCTTTCATACCGATCCATTTTCAACTTCATTCTTTTAAAATAAGGTTCAGTTGAGTGCTTTGTATACAGTGCACTTATTATCTGTCTGTCCATCTCTCTATATATATCCATCTACCTTCTATCTAACTTCCTTCCTTTATTACTAATGTCAATGCTAGTTCTTGTTATTTGTTAACATTATGTTACAGTTCTGAATGTGTTATGGATTTTATATTATCAATTTATGTGCTGGAAATTGACTTGAGACTTGAAAAGGCATCCTAGTGACACTCTAAATACATAAACATACTTTCTCATGATATCTTACTTTGCATGCTCACATGGATCTGTAAGAATAATCAATTACTTAATATATCTGAGGAGATGCAGTCCATTGAGAGAAGTTGTCGGGTCTAGCTTTCAGGGCTTATTCAAGGACATTGAATAATTACCCAACATTTGGCTGGCTAATGCTGAAAATGTGGGCGGGAGGGAGGATGGACGGACGGACGGACACCATTATGCTTTCACCTGTTCTACATGTGTGAAACAGCTCAAGAAAAGTGTAAATTAGACACAGAGAGGCACAGAAGAAAAATATACACTGGAATATATCTTCTTAAATACTGGAGAACACATATAACATTATATACAATCCGTAACTGCTTACCCATTCCCTAGATTTGCCTTTCTAATTATTTGCTGTCCTCACAATTTGTCCTTTTCCTACTTTAGAATAATTCATTTTTCTTTGCTGCTGTTGCCTGTGATCTCACTGAAACACTGTGTCCTTTTGCCATGTACAGGCAAATCTCCCAGTAGAGAACAAATTGATTCTCTGGAGAAACTTAATATTCATACTCAAGCATATGCACACCTTAAGGTTCTGTAATTTCATTTTGCAGATAATGAGTTTTGCTAGTTATCCTGAGACAGCGGGTTCAGTTCTGTCTGTAATGGTAAGATACAGGATGTGTCTAATGAGTCAGAAAAATGGCAGAGCAAAATTCCCAGTGCTGAGAGAGAGAGAGAGACTTTATTATCTCTTTATGTAACGGAAATAGTAATAATATTACACTAAAAAGAATTATCAGTACAAAACATGAAAACTGATTTTTGTTTATTCTTTGACTTGGAACTCAATTTATATTCTAAATTTGGGGCATCCCTCCAAATTCCTTGAATGACAGTTCTTATCCATAACCACCATAGCAGCATGGGTTGGGTTATAAGAGCAATTGCCCCAGGGAGAATCCCTGATTACTTTGTTACCTAAAGATGATGGAAGTGGAGGTCCAGCACATCTGGAAGTCTGGTATACAGAGTCTAGATATTAATTTCCTTACATTTAAGAAGTAGATGACATCCCCCCCCCCTTTTTTTTTTTCATTGCAGGGAACAGAAAATGAGAGAATTAAGCTAATAATATAGGAGTAGCTTACATTAAATAGCCAACCTTTCCAAACTTGGTATCATCTGTATTAGCTACAAGTGATGGTAGTTCCAGTTTAACTCATCTGCAGGGCATTGGATTGGAAAAGGCTGGCTGAGACATTTATTCTTATCCTCCAGATATTTAAAATACTGCCTTGCATATTGTTGCTTCTTGAATGGTGTGAAACATTAGAGTTATCTTCAACTTAGGATGTCCTAGAGAAAAGCTTGTGGCCTTTATGAAAGCATCTGTTAATTACCATGGGAAAGAGGATGAAAGTCTAATCCAGCTGTGTTCATCTTATTTTAGGCAATATAGTATACTGTGCTACCAAAAATGGAAAATTGGAAATGATCTGATCTCTCCTACAGTTCTATGTGTCTTAACGACAAACACTTGAAAACACCATTATAAAAAGCTCAGAAACCTTTTATGGGAAGGACAAACTGTGTTTCCTTCATTCACCTTGCCACCAGTTCACCTTGCCACCAGTTCAGCAAGGGATTTGGTGTCCTGTCAGAGCTTATCCATTAAGTATCAAATTTATCATTATTATTTATGTTCTTATTTTTCTCCCTTAGTGCAGTACAAATAATCTGTCTCCTACAACATTAAACAGTTTTATTCAAGTGTACCAAATTAATCACTGGAGAACAAGGGTGCTCATCATTCTAGAGTGCATGAAGGAGTCAAGTTTCTGAACACAAGGACTTTTATGCCAGACTGAATCCTCTTCAGTTTGGTGGGCTTAGTCATGTGGCGATTAAAGTCATGCCTCGCTATCTATCTCATTAATTACCTCCCATGGCCTCAAGGCATATTAACTGCTCTCTTAAGAATACTTAGTCTTTGTTTATATTGCTGTAAGATCAACAGTTCCTTGAAATACTATGGCCATCCCTTCTATTAGGCAGAGCACAGTTGCCTCAAGCAGAAGTCGTACACTGTAGGAACCGAGTTGCCCCTCGTGCTACCTTTTGCCCATGTATATGAGAGAGATCACTGACCCATTATCAGTACTGAAGATTCACATGTCAAGGAGAATGATGGGGGCTATGGGGATTACATCTTGGGTTTTGCCTTAGGCAGAAAAATGTCTTGGTCTGTCCTCTTCTCCATCTTGTGTTGTAAAGAGATGTTGATGTTTATTATTTCAGTAGGGAGACACAGTGGCCATAATGTCTATTGTGCACTTCTTGTTTTGTTTTGTTCCTTTGAGTCAGTGTCAACTTCTGATGACTGCCTGGATTGGTCCCTGCAGTTTTCTTAGCAGGATTTCAGAAGTGGTTTGCCATTGCTTCCTTCCTAGGACTGAGATGGAATGACTGGCCCAAGGTCACCCAGCTGGCTTTGTGCCTAAGACAGGACTAGAACTCATGGTCTCCTAGTTTCTAACCTGGTGCCTTAACCACCACACCAAACTGGCTCTCATCATGCACATACAACACAAAACATAAATGAATGGAGCATAATATAGCATAATTAAAAACAGATGTGGGCCAGGAACACTGCAACTGATGCCGAAGGAGAGTTTTTCACCCAATGCAAATAGCATCTTCAATAGAGAGATTCCTCCAGTAGACAATCTTTCTACGGACCACTACTAGTTACTAGTTATGGAAGTGTTTGTTTATTAATTTATATTTAAAATATTCTAGCGTACAGTAACTTTTAGAACAAAGGCCTTCCCAAAATGGTGGCAATTCTGACAAATCTTCATCTGCACATTTCCTTATTTGGAAACCTGCATGCTAACTGCGAAGACATAATTCATGATATCGCATCTGGTTTAGTTTTTTGCACACCATTTCTTATCTGCGCTTGACCACCAGTAATAGAGTCATTTCAGCTGACAAAACTGAGACTATGTGGACAATGTATGTGTGTAGGTTTCATTAGTTTCCTGGGGGAAGCACACACATATTCTGCCCCTACTGCATGGGGAAAAAACAGGCATATGCAGTTTGAAGTATGGAAGTTAAATGAATATGCCGAGGATTTCTATTTCAGTCTGACCAAACAGACTGTCTTGTGATAAGCCTAACAAAGGGGACTAGATCCACTGCCTTTCCTCATTCTCCTTTCAAAAATCCATACACAAAACAGTTGTGTCAGGTGTCTGCATTAAAAAAAGAAAAAAAAATTGGGGGTTGGGTGTTTTTGTTTTTTTGTTTTTTGTTTTAGTAAAAAAGATACATTGGGGATATTTATGTTAAAACTAATATATATTGGAAAATGGCATAGAAAAAGTCTGTAAATCACATGATGGTGAATGACAAACAGATGTGGATTTTTGTTATGGTTTAAGGTCTTTTTTTTAAAAAAAAGCCATTAAAATGATGGACTGGAATAATATCTCACTAATGCTAAAACTTAGTTGAGATGGATATGTATTGATCTACGTGTCCCTAGTTTATATGCCAAAAGGTCTATTCAGGCTACCAATTGAACTTGCACAGGTCATGAATGGAGGCCTAGCTCCCTCCCCCTTCCCCACACAATATTCTTTGAATATAGTTCAGTCTTTTGAAAAAATACTACCTCTATATTTCCAGGGAATTTTACATTGGTATTTTCAGCAAGAACTGGAAGACATTTGACAAATGATCTGTACAGGAAGGGTGGGGCAGGGAGGAACATCCTGATTGCTTTAGGCATAATAGCCCTATTGTTGTTTGATTGCATAGGACTTTAAAGGAAGGAGGTTAAAACCCACCGTAAACAGTGGCTTTCTTCTGCTTTTACAACTTAAGTGCTCTTCCCCACTCTTTTCTCATAAATGAATTAGAATCTAGCAACCAAGAAATAATGAAAATGTCTTTTATGTAGCAAGCCAATTGTCTAAAATTAAATTAAGGACTATCATTGTAGACATATTGGTGTGGGAAGACTCCCCCCTCTTGCTTTGCATTCCAAATCAGGAAGCTGACAGTAATTATACTCCTGCTGTGTTGTTTATCCAAAAATTTTTTAATGCATGTTGTTATAGAAAAAGGCCAACCTGAATTAAATTTCAGAGTGCCTGCCAAAGGTTAGTGGCCTTCTCTGGAGATTGAATTTTGCTTTCCTTAGTATACATTACGATGCCAAGTCTCCAGAAAAAGAATTGTTCTGCCACTACAGACCCACAGGCAGTCAGGAACAGGTTGCTGGGAGAGGTGATGATGCAATTTGATTAGAGTCACTCCATTTATGGGTCCACAGTCTGTTTCAGTTTTCCCGATGTTTTCATTCTAGTTCCTCAATAAATTGCTTTCCAAAATACCCTTCAAATAGTTTACAATGGATCTATTCTGGATGGTCCATTGTTCACTCAGATTTTAACTTCTTGGTATGCTGAAGAGGATAGTTTATGAAAGATAATATACCATGTTGTACATGTATTGTTTGTTTCTTTGTCTAAAGATGAAAGCTCTGTTCAGGCAACATGTTTGCATGTAAACCTTGATACACAAGGAATGGTGAGTAGCCACATGCTGGGATGTTGATGAACAGTCAGTCATCCATGGGTACAGTGTGATTGTCTGCGGTGGAGAGATTACATGTACACATTAGCGCTTCCATACAGTATAGATTTCTGTATTCAGCTATATATATGGAGTCTGTTTTACAAATATAACACAGCATGACTTAGAACAGGGAGGCAATATTCACAGTTCATCTTGCATAATGGCCTTTGAATGCGGATGCGTTATGCTGAATGCTAAAAGTATATCAAATTTAAATCACAATTGTATTTATAAAACATAAGAGAAGTAGGCAAAGGCAATGGGGGTGGGGGGGAAATCCATAAATCTGGTAAAACAGATGTTCTCCTGAGACCTGAGGTTCAGTTGTATAGCAGTGAAATCAAATAAAAAATCAGGGGCTAAAATTTAAGTCCATCTCCTTCTGACAACCTGTAACTTTTCTTTTCTTTTTTGAAAAGTAGTGGAAAAGTTGGCCTCTGAGATTTGCCAGTTTGATAATTTTGGGTAGCATGACCTCTAGGGACTCTGGTGGATTGAACATTCTTATTTTTTCTGTATGAACCTGCCCATACTTTATAATTTAATGGAGGATCTGTTATACATCACACCACTAGGTTGATGAAGGCAGCCTTTCCGAAAGAAGCACTGTGTTCTAAACTGTTGTTGCCTGGTATTTATTTATTTATTTATTTGTTTGTTCATTTGTTTGTTTGTTTTATTCAAATTTGTTATAGCCAATGGACTCTCCTTTCCATTTTTCTCTTGTGCCTGTTTGTAGTACAGTTAGATAACTATTGATATTTTTGCTGTGCATTGCTTCAAATGTTTGATAATGGAGTGCTGTGATATATTTGGTATAAATAAGGTATTCAGGTTGGTTCTTGAAAATATCAGTGCATGGGACAGGGCCAGAATGGGGTTCTTTGGACAAATCCTAGTAACTGGCTTTGCACTGCAGGGCAATTCAAGGCATACCATATTCTGTGCTGGTGCTCAGTACTGGAACTTCATTCCAAAGACTGACACATATATAAAGTCCCTTGCTTTAGCACATCAAGTTATTTGTCATGCCTTGAGATCACACAATAATGTTCCTGGGCAAAGTCTCGACAGTAGTTTCTCATATATGTAAAATAAAAATTTTACATATATGAGAAGCAATAGTAATAGTAATAGTAATCTGCAATATGTATGAGAGGTTCAGATAAATACAACTGTACAGACTGTACAGACAACTGTACAGACTTTTATATACTAATTTTTTTATAAGTAGAGTAAATAAACTATTGCCTAGGAAGAAATGTAGAGTTTATTGGTTTTTCAAACTTCAGTCTATAATCACAGATGAGAGACTAGCTTTTTTTTTTAAATAAAAGGCAGATTCTTATAAATATTGATAAAACTTTTATTGTTTTTAGCTTTTGTTTCTAAAGTTATTAAGCTTTTGTTTCTAAAGTTATTAAGGTTAAACATAGATATGCTTTGATAATCTTATAAGTCAAACTACACTAAAATGTTTTATTTAAATATCCCTTAAAAGCAGGATCCCCCTGTGAACAAATTGTAACATACAGACCCTTAATATTTTCATCGTATTTCAAAGACTTCTTTGAAAGATCTTTCTTTTTTAGAAAAAAAATCTGTCCAGTTTGCATAATATAAGCATCCTTTTCTCTCCCTTTGGTGGAACCAGCTCAAAAACTTCACAATGGAAGAACTAGACGTTAATGAGCTGCAATTGTGGGAAAACGAGTACAGTGTTGGCCTGCGTGACCTGCACAATAATGCTACATTTAGCACATTATTTTCCATTTGTATCATAAGCATTAAGAGGGCAACAAGCAAGGGTCTTTCCCCCTGCCTGGTTTTGTTTTACAGAAAATTGGTTTCCTAGAAGAAAGATGGTGTGGAGAGTTAACTATGCATTGGAAGCAATTAATGCTTTTTTTAAAATAAATATGGCCAAATTGACATAACATTGTGGTCTTGTTCTTCATTTATTCTTTTTCATCCAAGAATGCAGGACACAGAATAAGGGTCTTCAGTTACAGGAAGGCATATTCTAGCTGAATGTTAGGAAAATGCTAAAAGCAGTTCAACAGTGGAACCAATGACTCAGAGGGATGGTGGGCTCTCCTTCCCTGCATGTATTCAGTCAGGGCTGGACAGACAACCATCTGCCACAGATGCTTTGATTTGGATTCCTGCACTGAGCAGAGGGTAGGATTCAATGGCCTAGATGTCTCCCTTCTATGCTTATGATTCTAGGCACTACCAAGCACACACCTCTGTATCTATACAAACATGCCCCCTCATTCCAGAGAAGATGAATGGAATCAATTTATGAAGCAGTTTGTTGACATCCAGGAACTTGGTCATCAAAGTCCTTTCCAGCCTTATGAGGCTACTGCCATTAGGACTTTTATACCCTGATCTGAAGTGCAAGAGACTGATGATGATGGTGATCATGGTGATCATGTCATTTTTGATATTCAGGCTGTGAGCCAAAAAGAGCATGTCTAAAAGCCATAAAATGTTGATGGGCCATTAGAATACTTTAGTGTTCTACAGATGTGCAACTGAACCTGAATCACAAATTATGGAGGAGGTCGCTTGACATTATGTGTTGCCCATCCATTCTTCTGACTGTCACTGCAGGGCAGTGTACACTTAATTGAGCTAGCGCCTATGTTTTGATGCTATAAAGCAACCTCTTATGCTTCTGATTACTAGATGTGTAGATACCATCTCTAAAAGAAGACTCTTTTTTCTTTCATATAAATGCTTTGTTTAGGCCTTGCTCATGTTCTGACAATACTGAATATTGTTCAGCAAGTCTTAAGTGGGTCTGCACTTGACTGGAGACCACCCATGAGTCCTATAAACTACCCTAAGCTAAAATGCAAATATAAATTTAATTAATTAAATGCAGTTCAGCAAACGATTTGCAAAGGCTTGGTTATCATTCAGTGTTGTAACAAAAATAAGGCTGGGGTGAGATAATATCTGAAATGAAGCTGAGACACTATAGAGTAATTGATCATTTGGAATTAAAGCTGCCCAAATGCTACTGGGATGTGTGTGGGATTAGGCCTGGATGGAACAGAAAATTAGTGACTCTCTGTTCTCCTTGACAATGTAAAATGCAATTGAAACATTTTTTCTAATAATTAAATTACTGCTACCTTTGTCTATCGACATTTTATTAGCTTATGAACAAAGGTGTCAGAAAACACAAATTGGAGTTAAGCACCTGATTTTCACTGACCTTTTGCAAGAGGCAAAGTTCTTCAAGCCCTTTATGTGAAAATTGCTCTCTAAAGGATCATATGACATTTGAATAGAAGGTTTAAGGGAGAGAAAAAAGGCAATTTAGGGCAACTTCACAATATGGTTGCATTGCCAAGGCTCGTAAATGCATCACTTCCTTCTCCAGGGCAATGATAATCAAAGTTGAATGAAGGTTCATACATAATGTGAAATTAGAGAATTTTAGTCTTGAATCTCTGGGGTCAAAGGCTACATTTCTCTTGTTTTATATGTCAGATGGCTGCTTCAAGCCAAATTGTTGCCACAGAAATAGGAAACTTCAGTGAAACAAGTTACATTCATTAACTTTGCTGTGTGTTTAGAGAATTAAAAGCTGAGATAACCGCATCCATGTTACTTCAGTAGAAATTCAGGGAGCGGATGGGAGTTGCAGCTGAAAAGGGCTTTGGGAAAAAACTAGGCTTTACACAAACTGAGGGAATGGGATTTAGGAGGGCAAATGAAGTTCAGTGAAAGCATGTCCACAGTAAAACCAATTTAGACAGTTTTAAAGTCAGACCAGAACAATTCATGAAGAACAGGGTTAACAATGTCTATTAGATAGTATCCGGAATTAAAAGTCACATTCCTTAAATACCAACTGGTAGGGAGTAACAGTGCATGAGGGCTGTTGCCTGCCTGTCCTTTTTTGGAATTCCCCAGATATCTCTGGGTAACCATGGTGTAACAAACAATACTGGAGCAGATTGGCTTTTGACTTATCCAGCATTGCTGTTCCTATGTTCATACAAAGGTTGCATTTTGATAGGCATCTTAGGCATAAATCAGAACTCTACATTAGTTTAAGAGCAGAAATCTGATCCACTAGAAGAATGTGTTAAAATGTTATGTGGCTATGAATGACCCACCCAGCACATGGACTTACAAGCCATAACATAAATAAATGTGCAGGCACAATCCTGCCTATTGTGCAAGTAATCTGTATTTCCAGTAAAAGAAAGCCCACATGGGATGGAGGAGGGAAAATTCTTTTGTGTTGTCTTCTCCGTAGCTGCAAAGCACTGAAATTTGGGCAAAAGGTCCTCTAGTCCTTACATTTGCCTACGTGACAATTCCTTCAGTCAAGAGTCTCTTCCCAGCCCTGCAATTTTCTATCTAATCAATTCTATCAAAAAAATAAAGGCAAATATCCCTGAGGCCAAGCCTGGCTGAATCTGCACTAAGCCATTTGTGAACCTGGCTTGCTCTACCATGTCTCTGTTGTCATAAATTAGATCCTGAGGGTGGACACCTAGTTTAGTTGACTTTAGGGGTCCTCAGATTCTGCTTTCTAAATGCTGCTTGTTAGGTTTTGCTCTAGGGGACACTCCTAAGTCTCCACAAGCACCCTCCTACAAACAATCAAAATACAAGTTCCTCAGAGCCAAACACCTGCTTGCCCGGGGCCAGGAGTGGAAAAAAAGATACCTTTCATTTTGGTGAGACTTGTAATGAATAAAAATATTACAGTAGAAAAATTAATCAACAGAAACCTCTTTAAATAAATTACAGACCAGCCCCACTCAGCTCCCACATGATGCTCAAAAAATAATTATAAAATATAGGGTTTTTTGTATGTTTCTTGCTGAGTTTATATGTTTTTGCTAGTTGTTCCCAAGATCTCAAGATGGGTGAAACGTATCTCAAAGACAGGATGTGCTGATATACAATATCACATTATAGTCCAGTCTTAACTCATATGTTCTCAGAAGTCGGTTTCAATGAATTTAATTGGAGTTAATCCAAGATAACTGTGTTGCTGCTTGACAGTACTGTATACAGTATAAATGTTACTGGGTTTGAGCTATTTATCAATCCAGATATAATACATGGCAGATTCACTTAGCAATCACTGATTTTTATTTTTTAATTATAGGAAGCTGAAAATTTGAAACGCAGAAACAATAATCAGAGAATAAAACTTTACCTATTTCCTTCTGTCTTCTTATGCTGCTTTTCTGTTTTTCCCAGAAGGACTTTCGCCATGCATTATGCTGTAAAAAGAAACTCTGTGTAAGGGTATCAAACTGGGGGACATTAGAAGAAGCACAGATTTACAGCTGACATCCTATTAACCTTGTTAATGAGAATGTCATTATAGTACATTTTATTTTAATTAATTTACTTGTTTAATATATTTGTGGACCACTTCCCATTATTGCAAATCACAAGTTGGTAGATGTATGTGTCAGAGTACATAATTCACTGATTGGGAGTATTTTAATCATTCTGTTTTGCAACTGATAAAGCTGCTACAGCAACTTACAGATCATTTAAAGAAAATGCAAAGAAAAAAGCATAACACGGAGGAGGAAGAAAATACAAACTCAGACATCAGTTCTTAAAGTAACAGAGCTACTATAATGACCTGCTGAGATGTGGAGAAGAAAAGAAGGCCCCCAAAGTAGCTTGCTTCTCAGCAGAACTATTCTAGAGGCTGGCGTTCTTTTTTTGCTGTGCATATTGATTTAGAGGGGTTGAGAAGAAATCATGTCACAGGAAACTTTAAAAGAAAACAGCAGGATAACACTGATGCCTCTTATTTAGCATTGCAAGTTCTTATCAAGTGGGAAATACTAGTTCTTCTGAAACTCAATGTCAAAGAGAAAAGTATTTAAAAAGTAAACAGACTTTTTTCTTTTCAAACATAATTATGTGGTAATCATTTTTCCCTGTCATAACTGAATATATACTTTGTCTGTCTTTCATTTATGGAGCTTAAATTAAACTGTGACACTAATTTATCCATCTGACTATCCCTGAAGTAATATTTGCAGTTTAACATAACTAAAATGAAAAAGAAAATTTAATTTAAGAACTGTGTTGAAAATTCTGTAGCACTTTGAAACTATGAAAAATTATCTTTTTGATAAGGATAATATATAACAGAAGATATATTTAATACACTTTTTGAGGAGATCATTATTCCCCTTTTAAAGAAAAAAAATTGCCATTTGTATATAAAGTCCATATGAAAACTGAAGTGCACCAAGAGTAACCATTAATTCAAAAGTTGTGACTTGAACTGATCAGCCAGAATTAAATGCACATTTGATCAAGGATTATACTGTACATTCTTATTTGTTTTTTATTGTTTTTGTTATTTATTAAGAGAGCAGCTATCAATAAGCCAATGAAGCCAATTCAGAGTGAGGGCATCACTTTCTTTATTATCAAACCTCCTTGTAACAGCCCTCCAATCCCCAAATTCTTTTGGCTCCGCTCTATATTTGTCTAGCATAAATTTAACATACAATCTATAAATTGATACTAGCTTTAGAAAGATAGGAATATACATAAAGATAAGAGATTTCGTGAGATTTGCACAAAGAATGGGCTCATATATTCAGAATACAGAATGTGAGCTTTTCCACTTCCCTCTTTACAGAAGAAAAAAGTTATAAATATGAGAAAACCCAATAAATTACATGTCTTTGAGTGGTTTACTTGGCCAGTGAAATAATCATTCATGTAAGTGATCATTCTCCTAAGTTTTAAAGTAAAATTGAGACATGTGGCAAATTGTGTAGACAATAGAATACTGCTGTTGTAGATCATGCTACTAGCCATAAGCTGGCATGCTGCCTTCAAGGACATGTCAGCTGCAAATCTACTTGGCTTTTACATATGGAATGGGAGGAGTCACACTCAGGAGAGACTTAGGCAGAAGAGCCCTGGGCCTTGCTCTTCCTGATAATAGTGATGAAGGGAAATACTCTTCACATGTTTAAAAGTCTTTCATCATAACTTTCCACACTCTAAAACTGAGCAACAGAGATTGGGCTCAGTATTTCACTTTTCTATAGATATGAGATCTTTGGGGGAAGATAGGTTATAAGCTTGGAATAAAAAATTAATTTGATTTTTCATCTGGGCAATTTAAAGGGTTAGGGTTGGAAGAGCAGAAATGCCCTTCCTCTATAGTGTCTTCTTCTGCAGCCTGCTATCCTACTAACCAGTTTATTGAAAGGATAGGGCTATTGTTTGTCCTTCTTAGGGACTCAAGGAAAAGACAAGTATTTTGTAAGCAAGGCTTACCAGATCTGGGCTGCAAAAATCTGAACAACTGAATTTTTCAACCCAGATCTGTAGCTCTACTTAGCTCTCTATGGAGAGACCTGCTACTGGAAGGCCTATCAGATGCAGCATTTTGTTCCCATAATGTTCAACCAGAGGAGTGCAGGAACCCACAACCAGGATGTGAGGTCCAAATGGACTATGTTTCCTGCTCTGCTACTAAAGTACACTTTTCAGCCTCCCCTTTTCTTCTTTTATCTTCTTTTCCAACAAAAAGTGTGGGAGATTACAAAAAGCATTAGTTCATAAAGAGAAGAAAAAAAAAATTAAAAGTCAGTATTATTTTTTCCTTCAAAAGAATTTCATTCTTTTCTTCCAACACACAAAAAGTGTACAGAGCACAATAGCAACAGAAGAACTTAGAAGCCAAATAATTTTGGAAAAAAAAATGAAAATTTAATGAGAAAATGTTTGCTCTAGAATTCGGCTCTCTTTTAAAGGGGATGTACCAAGTCAGGAGTGGCAATTTGCCAGGAAGTGGTGCCTTGCTTGTAGAAGCTTGTGCAACAGCATAAATCACAAACATAGGCCAAAGTTGTTTTCTTTGTAGGCTTCATTCATGTTGCCTGGAGCTATCGCTGCTTGCAACTCTATTTAATCACTGTAATTATTTCCAATGTGTCTATCTGGGCAATCTTTGAGCTTTATGAGAATGTTATTCATACCTTATCAGTTAGAATCTTGAGGGTCCCGTTCTTTTCTCCCCAAGGGACTCTACTAAGCAGGTTTCATTGGAATTGGGCAGAGGGATGCTTGTAATGTTTATATCTTTATTTTGAATTACAGGCCTTTTTTTAAACTAAGTCTCTGAAACTAATCAGATCTTGAAATCTCAGCAGAGGCTATAATTTCCTGGTAGGAAATTAAGGACCGTATATTGTTTGTGAAAAGGGAGTACCTACAGAGATCCTGATTGGCTTCTTGGTTTACATCTTAATTTGCTGACTGTGTAAAGGTTGTTTGCCCAAAGGATTGACAAGTATATAGAAATGGTATTCACTCTGGTTAAATGGATACTTCCTATGGGAAATTTTCAAAAAGGGATTTAACATAATAAGAGTGTTTTGCAAGTTAATTTTGTCAAGTGATGAATTGTGGGCTATATATTCCGAAACAGATTCTGCTGTGATTGACACCAGAGGGTAAAAAGTCTACAAGTGAAACTTGTTCCAAATTCTCCACTGGAACAAGTCTATAATTGCAAGTTGGAACAATTCTACAATTAAATTGAATATAGAAGAATAGAAATAGTTATATGTATAATATTGGCAAAAATTGCACCATCTTTAATTCAAAAGGGCACAGTTCTTTAAACACTTTTGACAGAATCCTGGAGATGCTGAATGTTTTTTGAAAAATATAAAATCTAGTCATCATGGTTGAAGAAGACAAGTTATTTTGTGGTCAGGTCTGTCTTACAGTCATATGTAAGTAAGTAAGCAACTCTCTAACCCTCATTTCTCCTGGCTGGAAGTTGATACCAGTATGGCATGGTAATTAAAATGCTGGATTATGCCCAGATAAATCTAGATTCAAGACTATACTCCTCCATGAAAGCTTACTGGGTGATTTTGGGCCAGTTGCTGTCTCAGCCAAAGGTAGGGTGGTTGTTGTCAGAGTAAAATTGGAGGAGAATGATGCATGCTGCTTTGAGCTCCTAGAGAAAAACTATGTTATGTTTCTAATAAATGGCCTTAAAGGGGACAGTGCCTTAATGGGGATAGGGTGTAGCCCACTTCAGACACACTGGATCTGCACAATTCCATTCATCAAGAGCCGGCATAGCTAAATTCACATATGGTTTCCATTGTGTGGAGGAATTTAAAATAAAATAAACCAGACTAATCCTAACACATCTTCCATCTCACTGACACTAGCTGCCAAGAGTTGAGATGATCCGTCATTCCACCAGTTCTCAATTCATTTGCAGCACTGCAAGTTGATTTATCAGCCTGCCTGACTGTGGTGTCTTCCAGATGTGTTGGGACTATGACACCCATAATTTGCATGGGAACCCTGGGAGTTGTAGTCCCCACATATTTGAAGAATGCCACATTTTAGTACATGCTGAGGATTTGTGCCCTGAATAGTTCACATGTGTCACTGAAGTACTTCTTTGTATTATTTCATTTCACTCTGTACTGCTGTCAACTCATCCTGCAGATGCACACTGAATCTCATACAATATTCATCCCTGAGACACAAATAAATGTGAAAGTGTAACTGTTCTATTAAAATGGGAAGTATATGTTTACAAATAAGCCAGAATGAACATGGATGAGAAGGATGTCATCACGACAATGGACCAGCCTGCAGTCAAGGTGCTTTCTTGAATATGAAATTCCAGTCTAGTGACAAGTAGAAGTACCCCCTTTCCACATGATTAGGAATCTTATAAAAGTTATCAGTATTTAAACAAGCATAATTGCTACATATGATTCCATCTGGAAAAAAATGATAGACTTAACTCAGTGATGAAGCACAAATGTTGTATGCAGAAGGCCCCAGGTTTGTTTGTTTGTTTGTTTAGAAAATGTAGATAGCAGTTCACTCTGCAGCATCTCCAGGTAGGGTTGGAAAAAAACAGCTTGAAATCACAAAGACCCACAGTCAGTATTAGCAAACAGTGGTTCAGTGGAACCCTTCTAATTCAGTAGAAGGCAGTTTCCTGTGCTCATGTTGACATGCAGCCAGTTTCAGACTGGAGACACATTTGAGCTTTTAACTCAACTTGTCCTTCAGATACATATACCAAAATACTGGTTGTATCTCACATGGAGTGTTTCATGGCTGTTAGAAATATAACGGTGTTGATTTTGAAAAGGAATCCCTTCCTTCCAGAAAAACAATTGATGGCAAACCTACCGCCCTCACTCAGACTCTGAATGGGTATCCAGTCATCCTAGGGCAATTCAAAAAATCATATGGAAAACTGACAATTTTCATTTGAACAACAACTGCTATATAGCCATATTACTTTATACAATTCAAACTAAGCCCCGCATCACACATTCCTAAAGAGGCTGACTTCCTAGAGGGTGTATTTTATTACAAAATAACTAGAGGTGAAACATAAATGGTAGTGTCCACAACCAGTGACAGTAAAAACAGTTTCTATGCCTTTTAAATGTCTCTAGATGGAGCATTATTCAAAAGTTCTCCATATATTCCTAGTGATTAGAGAAAAAAGTAAGGCAAATTAGGAGGGTTTTTCTTGAGCAAACATGTGTAGGTCAAAGCAGGTCAAAGTCTCTGGATAAGATGAAAGCACATCTTAGAGGGACATGGGCATCCCCAACAATGTGAGTTTGTGTCAAAATGACAGAACATGCATTGTGACTTTATGTACTTGCATGTGATGTCATTACTCAAATACAAAAGAGGTGAACCCACCCACCCCAAACACCCATGTAGAGGGAGAGGTTTTATACTGTACATCACTAAGACACAATGAACTGAAATGTTAGACTAATCAATTTGACGAATTCTAATTGCTGTTAAAATTGAATTTCCAGGGAGTAACTTTGTGCCAGTGTCTGTATAAAAATAGATATGGGGGCCTGGTTTATATTTAGGGTAGGACCCACCTGCAATAAAACTGAATGCCCCATTGATTTAAGTAATTGTACCACTGCACTTTATCTGCCACCACCCAAGTGTGTATACAAAACTCTATTGTTAAATATCAGATTTGTTTCATCCTGTGGAAGGAAAAAAAAAATGCTAGCAGATGGAATCCAAAAGAACAATGTACTTTCCACATCAAGTGATGAGAGAGTTTAATAACCACAAATTATTGCAGGTAATTTGGCACAAATTTAGGCAAACCCACAAAAATGCAGTTTTAAGTAGAAAGAAGGAAGAAGCATCCTATGACACGGGAGCCACTCTTCCCATTAATTTAACTGCGATTCAACTCAATTATAGTAGATAGTCACAAATGCCAGGAGATGGAGAATTGCAGATACGCCAAAGCGGAATTGTACATAGTGATTTTGAACAGGAAGGTAATATATATAAACAGAGAATGGACTCATATGTTGCAAGGGCAATAATATCTTCTAAGTGCTTTTGCTAACTAAAACAGTCATTAAATGATTCTATTCTATGAATCACAAACAGCTAATCAAAAATACCACAGCATAAAGCCTACCAATTAAGCAATATTTACAAGGCTGTGAAATGCTAGTCCAATGGAATTTAGCATACATGACAGCAGAGGGTGCAGGTGCTGACTCTAGTTTGTTCTCTTAATATCACCTACTCTTTAGTACGTGGTCACCAGTATATCACCCATTGTCTCAAAGAATGGTGCATTCTAGATCAGAATTTCAACCAATGGCCATATTTGGAATGTTGAGAGTACATTATATGTAGTCTCATGATTGGTTGCCTTGGTGAGTGTGCTCAATCTCAAAACAGCAGAAGGGAAACAAAATTAAGGCTGCCATCACCAACTGTTGTATTTTCTGGAAATGTATCTGGGGTCCACACAGGGCCCAGAAGCGTTATTGGAAATGTAGATCATGCCTGAGCCCTCATGGTTTGTTTTTCAGCATGCTACTTCCATTCATTTTTAATTTTTAAAAAGTCTTTAACAAAATTAGATCAAGCAGGAAGTTAGTGTTCACATTATTGCTCCTGGGCACTATATTGGGGTTCCAGTTCTAGAAGTGACTTTTTTTTCACAAAAATTACCAGTACCTTAGTTGATTTCCTTTCTCCCTGTCATAGCTTGAAGCAGACTTTGAGTTAGCACATTATGCAGTGTCTCTTTCTGCTAGCTAGCTGCCAAACACTGGCATGGATTATAGGTGGGGAAATTTAGTATTTTCCATGCTAAAGAAGCACCAACACACATGCTCTATTACATGGTACAGCTGAGAAATGGGAAACTTGCCATGGAGATTCCTGGAATGGAAATGACATTTTATAGATATTATCAAAGGGCCCCTAAATGATCATGCCAAAGAATAGCAAAATCTTATTCTTCCTTCAAGCTAATGAGAACTTCTCAACTTCTTTCTTCTTTCTTTGCACAATCACAGCAGGTGGCAGCATAGGATTGGCCTTACTTGGACTGAGGAGAGAAGGAGGGTCAAGCCTAGCCAAGGAGGGTCTTGGATGGGAGATGGTAGGTTGTGGGTTAGACTGCAGTGTTGCAAAACATCCTGGAAGAACTTCTGTACTGTTGCCAAGGAAACTGCATGGACGTCTTCATGACATCATCAGGACTTAAGCTCAACTCAGAGGAAACTTTATCTTTATAAATGGGGTGAGGAAGGAGATGGTGCCAGTACCCAGGAAACAAAAAGGGAAGAGCTTCAAAAGTACATTACAATAGCCTCAGGGAAAAAAAAAGTCTAATTTCAGGTAGCAAAATGTCATCAACCTTCAAAGGTATGTTCCAATTCTTAAATAGATAAAATAGTTATTTTCCAAAATTAACAAAATAAGCTATTGCTATTCTTAACAACAACAAATCTAAATCCTATGTCAGGTAGTACCTTTATGGTTGGTCCTAACCTCTGCAAAGAAAGAAATAATAATAGCCATTTAGGATAACCATAAGAAATACAAGTAGATAACATAGAGGAAGCTGTTTAAATATTTAAGAGATCATTAATGCAAAGGTGAATATGATGATCTCAGTTGAACAATGAGATGGAGAGAAGCACTTACGCTCTGGTCAGCACAAACTTTCTAAATTCAATTGAATTTAGAAAGTTTGAATGGGATATTGCTTGAGGAACAGGAACAGAAAGTGGCAGAATAGAGAGAGAAACAATGTTAGAATAGAGAACAAAACATGATGCAGACCGCTGGAAGGATCTGTATTAGCCTTTGAAGTTTACCACAGCATCATAAAGGCTGAAGAGCAACTGATCTGGAACTTTTCATCTGCTCAAAACACACACACACACACACGTATATACAAACAGGTAAGATAACCTTGTCTTCAGTGGAGGGCTGTGGTCCTTGAGAACTGAAATGTAGAAAGTTGACTGGATGTGGTTACAAATTAAAATGTAATATGAGATGGACTTTTCCTGTAAGGTTTTCCAGCAAAATTTGTGGTCGGTTAGCAATGGTTTTCCTTCATACAAGCCTGAGAATATACTGTGGGTTTTTTCCCTCAGCACCTTGGTGTGGGATTCAGAGCCATTTAAAACCTGTAATTAATGCCAGGTGCATAGGCTTCACTTTTATGTTTAAACTGTGGACAAAAATGGTCAGGCCCAAGAAAAAAATGAACACCCTCCATTTGCTCTTCATTACAGCTGTCAGGCAGCCATAAGTACAGGGCCAACCATCTGCAGGTGCACTATTCTCACTCTGTGGTGCAATGCCCACTGTTCTTGTAACTCTGCTAAAGGCAATGTTTGTCCAAGGAATGTGAGCACGAAGGGCGCTGATGACTTAAGTAACGTTGCCCACTCAATTACACATTCATAGCAAGCTGCAATTTGGCCACCATGAAATTTCCAGTTAATAGCAGTGAAAACAGGTAACTTTTTTTGTCCATTGAGGGTATTCATTATGAATTCTGAGTAATCTGACAAGTGCTAACTCTTTCCAAGGAACTCTGGGAACTATAGTTTAGGGAGGGATGTATGCAATCTCTTTTAGCAATTTCTCAATACCTTTACTAATTTGGAGAAAACCATGGCATTTTAAGTGGTATAAAACTGGTGTAAGTTAATAATGAAGGTACAGTACTGGAGAACTGGAGATTCCTGATGTGGGGACATGTAATTGTGTATGTGTGTGTGTTTATATGTTTATCTTTTTAGGTTTGTACCTACCACTGTGCACATGACAATCAACAATACAATAACATTATACTAAAAATACAATAAGATATCTGTAATATAAAATTAAAGGTTATAAAATAAAATCAGGCAACAATCATAACAACAAAGTGTTCTCACCTATATTTCACCAGTTCATCCCCTATAAAACAATTCCCTTTAGAAAAGCTTATGGAAAGCCAATGACTTGGACCCATCTGATACCATAATACAGGAATTCTATAAGACAGGTGCTCCCACTGAGAAGTGGTAATGGTATCCATTGGCTACACAAAGTCTTAGATAGCACCATTTTAAAAGCCCAGAGAGTAAACGATGAGAAGGACTAACAAACTGACCATTACAGAAAAGGGGAGGAGGACAAGAAGCTCAGAGTAATTAGGCTAGGTATAAGCTGAGCTGGAGAATTGCTTTGGCAAGCTTTCAAGATCCTGTTACAGTGTCCTATTAGCAATAAAGATATTTCCAAAAACACAAGTGGTTCTTGTTTCCTGAGTTCGCCTGCCTTCAAGGGTTTGACTGTTGATGAGGTGGAGAGCTGTCCAAGTGTTCACCTCAAATGGCCAGCCATCAAAGATGGCAGGCCTGGTAACTGAATGCAGCATCTTTTCTCTTTCTTTCTTTCTTTCTTTCTTTCTTTCTTTCTGTCTGTCTGTCTGTCTGTCTGTCTGTCTGTCTTTTCCTTCCTTCCTTCCTTCCTTCCTTCCTTCCTTCCTTCCTTCCTTCCTTCCTTCCTTCCTTCCTTCCTTCCTATCTATCTATCTATCTATCTATCTATCTATCTATCTATCTATCTGCCCAACTCACATGATGTGACTTTGGGCAGCATACAAACAGCCATAAAAAATAATTTTAAAAACATTAAAGTACAAAAAATAATATTACGAAAAGGCTAAGAGAGAGCTTCAGATTATGAACAATGGAGCCACCTCATCAGATTACTGTTTCCTTGTAACCCCCAGGCCTGTTGATACGACCAGGTTTTAAGGGACTTCTGGAAGGTCAGCAGAAATGGGGCCAATATTACCTTGGGGAGGAGGATGTTCCACAGGGTGGGTGACACGGCAGAAAAGGCTCATCTCCTGGGTCCTTTCCATGTGTGCCCCTCCCTCTTCTCTCCCCTAATTTCCAAAACAGTTGAAGCAGTCGGAAATGTTTAGAAGCTCAATAGGACTGCTCGGTATTAATCTGAATTTAGTTATAGAAAGAATGTGGGGCAGGCTACTAAAGAACTAATTTTTGTAAAGTAATTTGAAAAAGTATTAGCAGTTTCTGTTCACAGCAATGAGATGGCTTTCTTTTATTACGTGTGAGTTTTTTAGGGAAGGATTAAAAGGAATTTACATCCTTTTTGCCTTGTGGGTAGAGTGTGGGGTTGTTGCCTTATTTAGTGATGAGGCAGCCCACAGCAATTTGGGAATGTGTCGTCTTTCATTGTATAAATAATCTTTCCAGCAGTCTGTAGCACCCAGACTTTCTATGCTTCACTTAAATCTGTGTAAAAGCACCACAAAGGAATTCTTCCCATTAAGTTTTTAAATAGCAGCATTGCTGCAACCTCTAAGGAGAAATCCTACCCTTGAGAAATTGTTGAAAATTTTCTTCTTCTCTTTCAGGAATTCTCAGAAATCGCTCCTCCAGTTTCAGTACCCAAAGCTGTGGTGAAGACTGTTGGTGCTTAGCTTTTATTTGCATGGGGGGATTTTATTCTCCCAGAAAATTAGTGAATGTGTTGTATCACTCAAGAAGAAATAGAAGATCAAAATCAAAAACCGCTGCAGTTCACAACACACGCCCTTTCTTTTTGCAATTCCTGCTCCCTATCTCCCAATGGAAGAAGTACACCTCACAGCAAGGCCCCAAAGAAAGTAGGAGATTGTGGAAAGGAAAAGAGAAATGGAAAGGAAAAGAGAAATGGTGAACCCAAGTCATACATAATGCTAAGTCATAATATATGTTGCTTGTTTTTGGCTTCATGTGATGTATGGACCCACCTCAAGAATAAAAATGTGGTTGCAAACCACAGTGGAAGGGTTTTCGCAACACGCTAAACCAAAGCCAATAAATCCGATTATGGCTTATTTATGAATTAGAAAGAAGTGGAGACTGGTCTATTGCTTTAGGGCAGTGTTTTTAAAACTTGGCAACTTTAAGATGTGTGGACTTCAACTCCCAGAATTCCCTAGCCAGCAACATCTTAAATTTGCTGAGTTTGAAAAACACTGCTTTAGGCTCATCCCATTTCTGCCATCAGTTTAGGAAGAGTTTCCTTTCGTGTTTAATTTTTGATGAAAAGAGGGACTAGGAACAAGCTGGGGAATGGGAATATTAAATACATAAATTATAAATGAAGAAAAGTACAGACTGGAAGGCCAGAACTAAGTCCCTACAATTATCAGTTGACCAATCTACTTCTCTCTTAATTCTAGCGTGAATTCAGATAAATGGTTTTCCCACACTAAATATTTATTTATTTATATTTTAAATAGGTCACTGCCCATCTCACTACAGAGTGACTGTATATAATGAATTGGAATTCCTTTCCTTGAGTTTTCTTTGCCATATTGTCATGCAGGGTTCAGCAACTTTTGCTGGATCTCTTCCCCGTCCTAATCCCTCAAAAGAAAGAATGGTTGAAGTCTCAAGAGAAATGAAGTCTCATGAAATTTTGATGGCGGGGGGAGAGGGCAGTCAAGAAATTGTTTTCAACATCTGGTGGGCAGCCAATTAAGAAATGGTAGCAGAATATCATCACTATGTGACTAAAAAAAGCCATGGCAGTTGAGTGTTATGGGAAGGGTAGTCAACACTTCTGGAAGGAACTGCTTTGGGGAAAGCCTATGTACATTTTCATTTTTTGGCACAGAACAGAAAATATTACAGTCTGGCCATTGGGCTAATGGTGCTGGTGGGTTCATTGTTGAATCCTTATTATTGATGCTCTTTAGGCCTCACTCTTTCTCTCTTACCTTCCCCCAGAGCAACCTACTGGCATTGTGAAGGAAACCTTCTCCAACATCTGATGTGAAGGCAAACTAGGTTGATCCTGCAGCTGTCAGCCACCTCCCTGCCCTCTGCATATTGACTCCCTTTGTGTGCAGACAGCACAGTGAATTTTCTACCTTACCTCAGAGGTGTCAGCTTGTTTGCTGGTGCCTTGCATTATTTTCTTTTGGCAGACCAGTGACAAAGCACTGTTTGGAACACGCCTTCAGAAGTCAGAAAAAAACGCATTCAAGCAGCCATGAAAATCAGTTAAGCTTGAACCTATTGAATTTTCAAACAGGTCATTGATCAATAGCCTTGATCAATGAATAGTCATACTCTGGATGCTGTCAGGCAGTGTTTTCCTTTGGAATTGATAAATTGCACCCTTTTGTGTGAGCCAGCTGAGGTTTGAGGCAAGACAGCCTGTGCTGGTATTTGCTTTGGTTCCAACAATGCCATACGCTAGTTGAAAATTTATTTTCACACCTTGCCAGGGGTTTTGAAGGCATGCCCTGTCAGATTTGCATAGAATAGATCTGCAAGAATGATCTGAAATTTTAGGATCATTTCAGAAAAATCTGAACAGATCTTATTGGTAAGAAAGAAAAAAGATGAAGTGCTTAAACCTGTCCATTCTCACTCTCACGAATTAGGACAGTGTTTCTCAACCTTGAGAACTTTCAGATGTGTGGACTTCAACTCCCAGAATTCCCTAGCTAGGGAGTTCCCAAGGTTGAGAAACACTGAGTTAGAATATCAATCTCCAGACGTAGTATCAGTAGTTGCCCTATTTGGACAAACATGAGGGCCCACATAGGCTCTGGAAGAGCTACTGAGATTAATATCAGGACTACTACTATTACTATTACTCTATTCTGTAGCATCACCATATTTCCAAATGTCTAGGACCCAGTCTTCATGTAACACTGCTGGGAAAAGACAAATGTTACAGCATCTCCAGAATTAATTGGGCTGCAGTTGATTCTTTGGATTTTTTTTCTTTCTTTCTTTTCAAGGACCCAGCACTGGAAGGAGATGTGCTTGGTTATCTGAGAGGGCAATAGCCTACCTATAGCAGAGTCTTGTTTCATGACATCTACCTTGTCACCCTCAAGTCCTTTTTTTTTGCTTCTTTTTCTCATTATGTTTGCAAACTTAATAAATAATGATTTAAAAATAAAAAGGGTAAGTCCAAGTTTTGTACATGTATAAAGCATATATTTTTTAAAAAAATTCTAATTCTAAGTGGACCAATGGGAGCTGGACAGGTTCACTAAGAGGCTGATGGAGGAGAATGGGGAGCAACATAGAACATCCTGGTTATGTTGACTGTATTGTTGGTTTTATCTTAGCTCCTATATTTATGATTTATTGTTTTGCTATGATACTTTTATCTTTTTTTTTCTGCCATATGTTTGAAATGGGCAGCTATATAAATTGAAGAAATACAGAAATACAGAAATCCTGCAGAAAAGCATGTTTGGCTGGGTGGAATTCTGACTGTAACCTTTTGTTTCAGACCCCAGGTTATACAGTGTCTCAATCCATCCTTAAGAGAGGCTGAACCATGCTCAGTAAAGGAAAAGTACATGAAGCAAAAATAACCCAAACAAGGAATGGTTCCTAATTCTGTCTGGGAAGCAGGAGCAAAGGCAGAAGAGGAGCAGATGTTTAGGGTGCTGGAGCACTTGTCTACCCATTCCAGTTCTTCTGCCCAGCTTACTAAGTGTCAACGTAGGAGTTCCTTCTTCTGTGGCAAAACACTAGCAAAATGACCAGGGTTAATCCCAATAGAATCACTGGAGGGATTGTAAAAAAATCTCAATACAACTCTTTTCACTTTTTTGAAAAGCGAGAGAGAAAACACTTCACCAGTGCCATCCAGTACATTAGCACAGAAAGAGAATCAGAGCACAGAGCTGCCTATCCCAGCTTTTGCCCCATCACCACTTCCTCTCTCAGCTTACTAGATAATGTTAGGAAGCACACGTACACAGTTATAATTAAGAAACCTACAGTAATAAACGACAGAGGATCCAAAGGCTTCTCTTAAAAATAGCGCTTTAGTGGTAAGTGTCCTGATTCATCAGCCACATATACCCGTTACTTAGCTTAAATTAAAGCACACACAAAACCCACACAATTTCTTTCTGTGGCTGTGTAGTAGAAGGAAGGATAGTGAAGCAACACGTAACTTCAAATGAGGGAGAAGCCAGTATGAGAATGGGCGGTGCCACTGCAGTTACAGAGATCCGTGGAGGAAACTTTGCTCAGGACTTTTCAAACCTTCAGCTGTGGCACTGATAAAAGGGAAAGATGGGTCAGCAATGCCCTGCTGCCCACCTTCATAATATCGTTGGCCCATGGTATGATCAAGAGCACACCTTCACCACATCAAAACAATTCTCTTGCCCTCTTGCCTTCTAAGAAACAGCACAATCCAAATGAGTGAAGCAGCCCACTTTTGTACATGTTTTTTTAATGTGATGTTAGTTCCAAGACAGCGCCATAAATCCTACAAATTTACATAGTACATTAAAAAAAAAAATCACAAAGACCAAGCTAAAGAAATTACCTCTCCAGATGCAAAGAATTCAGTAGTATTGGTTGCCAGTTCCCCATTTTCAGTATTTTAAAAGAGAGAAAGTTTTGAGGGAAAAAAACAGCTTCTCTAAAAGTTAAGTTCTCTGCCAAGACAAATGGAATACATTTCCTATAAGCTGTTCTATAAAGATGTTTTTGCCCAATCCCACTGGAGAGAGAGAAAGTTATTCCATTTATCCAATCCTATAATCAGTCATTTCCAGGAAAAAAAAAAAAAAAAAGCATGTTGGTAATTTTCCAGCGTCAATGTGGCTGATGACGATGGGTAGCAATTTTCAATTATCTCATTAAATGATGTTTAGGAGCAAGCCTTATTTATTTGTATTTATTTACTTTGGAGATTTGTTAGCAATCTTATATTAACCTCTCTAAATTATCAGGTGCATATATTTATTAATTTGTACTCCATCTTTCCTCCAGGAGCAACACGTGGGGTGCTTAGCCTTCCAATTGACTTGCTGTGTGGCCCTGAAGCTACATCAAGCTCACTGGAGTATTGTTGCAGAAATCCAGGTTTTTCAGAATGCGCTGATATAATATGCCTATATATTGTGGGAACTCTTCATATAAATGTGTAATGACTCTGAGTAACTATTGTATTTTTCTGGGCACTTCCATGAAGCCAGGCTCCAGATTCCTCTTGCTGCAGTGGTAAGGTCTAGTGCAAACACACCATTGTGTGCAAAGAAACATTCACTGTTGCAAAAGGAGGAAGTCAGGACCTAGCTGGGTGATGCCATCAACTGAAACTCAGACCATTTCCTTAGTGGTTCAGGTAATGAACTGGGATATTGTTAACATGAAAATGTAAACTAAGCAAATTTGTCTGCCGGCCCTAGAAGGTGGGACTTCTAAAATTAAATTCTAAAATGATTGTAATAACAATGATTGTAATAACAACCATGAGATCGGTTGCATTTTCTTTGGGTGGCACTGTAACTTGTCTGAAAGATCCAGCATGGTCTTCTTTTCTGGTTTTTTACTCTTCTGTAGCACCTTTAGCTGTCAGTGTGAAGTTGCAAGGAGACAAGTCCCAAGGTCTCCAATCTATATAGGGAGAGCTCAGCCCTGTCAACCTTTTCTTGTGATATGAGCAAGTTTGTGCTCTTAGCTTTGTAATTCAGTCTTTTAATTCATAAATTCTAGTTTTACTTTACTCTTCCCCATAGCCACAAAAAGCCATATAAAGTTGATAAATGGCTGTAGAGTTCTTGCTTTTACTTTGCAGTTTAATTGTTTATTTAACCAAGAGCAGCTCCTTTAGACTTGACCTGGTCCATGTCAAATACACTATGGTTGGAAAACTTCTCATGCTCCCATTAACTCTAAGCCATTTCCAGTGTCACTTTTGATTAATAGTCCAGATACTACAAATGCCATTAGAATCAAAAGTACCAAAGAAATGGTACGAAAAGTAATGAAGCAAAAATTCATGTCATAGTCTCAAGGGGGAAAAGTATATTCTCCATCCACACTATTTTAAAACAAGTTTCATTTTAAAATATCATTCTTACAACTAATATACACAACTGTTTTGTTCATGATGTTATACAAACACACAGATTTGATGGTTCTTCAATGATCAGACTGGATCACTGATGAACCACATATTAGTTTCATTATCGCAATCTCCAGATTGGCCATTGCTGAGAATTCTATGAATTGGTTCAAACATCTGGAGGATATCAAAATTGGGAAAACTTTGCAGTGGATACTTACTCCAGCCTGATGCCTTGTATGATATCTTTCTTCATCCCTAACAAGATCACTACTGCATGTGATCATTGTCAGGCTGCAACGCTGAGCCTACAAAGGAGGTACAAACTTAAAGCTCCTTTTCCTGTTGTATATGACCTCAGCCTTTTTCAATGATTTGGATACAATATCAGAAATTGATGAAAATAAATCCATCTAGAATCTCTCTGTTCTGACACAATATGCATGAATATGGCAGCAACTTGACCATTAGGACTTTGCAGTTATTGCAGTTATCCCTGATTCAATTGGAACTGGAGATTCAAGATTCAGAAAGGGCATGCTTTGATTCAGGTTTTTGATTCAAGGGCAAAGTGATTAGATTAGAACTACTTCAAGATTTCATCTGAAAAAAGATTAATCTGTTGGCTATTCTAGGAAAGCATCCAATGCTTGAAACTGCTTTATGTTTTGGTAGAAAGGGGTGAAAAATAGCAGGTGTACAAAGGGGGCTTTGAGGGGTTCTTAACCCTGCTAAGCACTTACCTCTGGTTATATTAGAGGGTGTTTCAACACTGCTTCAAGCAGGATCAAAAGTATAAAGCAGAAAGTGCAGTAGGAATCCCCAAGCAAAGAGTGACCTCCTCTTTTAGGGGCTTTGAACTGCCATGATCACTGCTTCAACACAATAGCAGTTGTGCCACCCATGCTGATTCTTCTAATCAGAGGTGGGATATATTTGGCCCTTCAGATTTGCTGATCTAGAACTTCCAGCTGTCCATCAGAGATGAGTGATGCTGGGAGTTGTACTACAACAGTAACATCTATAGGGCTATAGGATTCCTCATCCCTTTTCTAAGGCATATGAACAACCAGGGATCAGTTTGGAAAATGAAATCCTAAACATATGGATTGCAGCAGGTCACCGGGACAAGTATACTGTAGATCATCTAAAGAATATGATTTGTGCTAGGGGTCACTTTTATGTTGCAGACACTCTCCTTCCTCCTTCCCATTTTCTGTTCCCTTCTCCCACAAAGAATTCTACTTTAGAAATGCCAGACCTATTAATTCACTTAATTGTTTTAACAGCCCACCCAACTACTTGGTAGGTCATGACATGTTAAAATTATAAACACAATAAAATATATCAAAATTATAAAAACAGCAGTAACAATAAATTATCAGTAACAAATCAACCGTCCTCAAAGATGGATGCTCATAAAACCTAGCTAGGTTTGAAAACCCAATAAAGTAAAACTGTCTTTAAAGATCTTCTACAATCCATGAGGCAGGAAGCTTTATGGATCTCTGGTAGTAAGGAATTTCAAAATGTGGGGGACACCACAGAGAAAGCTGTTGTCTTGTCCATATCTCCTTTACTTCAGAAACAGGGGGAACTCTTCAGAGACCTTTCTGAGAATTTGCACTGGATAGGTAACTCAGTTCTGGCAAGACAGTGCCTGATGGAACCTAGTGCTACACAGGATAGGGCTTTATAGATTATTCCCAGAACTTTGAATTGGGGCAAGAGGTGATCTATGTATGAGTTCTAATGACAGAGCATCCTGGTCCATGCAGGGTCATAATTGATTTACCAGCTGAAACTGGGCAAATCTCTAGGTCAATAAGCATGGAAAAGAAGTTATGCTTTGCTGCTCTTATCACTACTGTGTAGAATCAAAGGTGAGCAGTTTTTGATTACATTCACTTACATTCACCTTCTGCTCCTCATAAAACCACTTAGGATTGACAACTGGGCAGAGGCTTTGGAGGAGCAATCTCCCCCAACATTTTCCACTGATCCATCAAGCATGAGATGGAACTGCCCACCAAGTGTTTAAAGAAAACTTCCAAGTACCCTCAAGAGTTCATCAGGATCCATCATGCATCTGGGGAGACCAAGTGAAAGAGTCGTACCACCCATGCTGAATCAAGGGCAGGTGGGAGGTGCAATTTAAGTGAAAGTGACTTAATACAGCAAAAGACATATTTTAAAGTCCTTCATCTCCAGATCATGTCTCATCTGCCCCAAAGTAAAAGCCAGGTCAAGCATGTGCCCTCCAATAAGAGTTCTGGCTGAGATTACCTGGGACAGGCTGAGATTATCTGGTTACCATCGAGGCCATGAAATCATGAGCTACACTAGAGAGGTAGCTCCACTACCTCTCCAAGGTATGGAGATTGAAATCCCCCAAGACAATCAACTTGGAAGTTTGTAAGACTGCTTCCAGGGAGCTGGACAGTTGGTATATCAGCAGCAGCTCTAGTCTATCCTTATGGCCCAATTCCACATAAAGCACTCAAAGCCTGTTACCTTTGGGGCAGTATTCTTTGTTACTGCTAAGGCCTCACAAACTACCACAGACATCCCTCTTCCCCAGCCAAGACAGGCTGCTATAGGATCCAGGGTGAGCAAATTTCTGACAGGTCTACATTCCTGTCATTGCCCAGCCAGTAATACATGCCAGGTCAGCAGATTCATCTGCCATCTCAAAAATGGATCAAATCTTATTTTGCATCAATTAGGCATTTACCAGCAGCAGATAAAGGCCAAGATGCTTAACATTTTGGCCACCAAAGCCCAGGTTTGGGGAAAAAGCTTAGAAGAAGGAACCTGCACAAACATGCCAACCTCCTTTCACCTGTTATGGCCTACCCAAGTCCTCCCTCCTGCCTGTCACAGTCTCAGTTCAGGGCCCTATCAAACTAACCCCAGAGAGAAAAGCTATGAGGGAAAAACATGGATCTTAAAAGGAAAATAAACTTCAGGAAAACAGGTTGAAGCATGCATCATGTGTTGTAAGAGGGATACACTAGGCACGCTAATGGGATGTAACACCTATGTCAATTCAGCCCAGAACTAGTGAATATATAGCAGCCAGACTCTTCCTTTTAAGAAGCTGCTGGAAGGCTATAGCCAAAAGAAACTTATGGCCTTAAATAAGCTAGTATTCTAAGGCAGTTAGGTGAGGGAATGTTATTTTCTGATCTTGAATTCAACAGATTTCTCATTATATATTTATTAACCCTATACCCCATCAGAATCTGACAACCCTTGTTGGCTTACAAAGTATATGATTTGACAACCTCATAAAATTCCAAAGTATATGATTTGACAACCTCATAAAATTCCCTAACAAAAGTACTGCCACAGAAAAGCAGCATCTTCTAGCCTTGGCCCCCCCTTACCTCTTGGAAGTGTGGGACTATAAGCAGCTTCTTCCTATAAAATCTAGTGGGTCAGGCTGATTCCAGTGACAGCAGGCAAGTACCCAGTTGCCAGGCTATAAAAGGCTTTATAGGTCAAGACCAGCACTTTAAATTGGACCCAGAAACCAATCAGCAATGAGTGCAGGGCCCACAGAATAGGTGTTACAGGCTATCAGTGCTAAAAGCCAATAGGTTTGTGGGCCAGTTGCAGTTTCTGAGTAGTCTTTAAAGGCAGCCTCATATAAATTGCATTGCAGTAGTCTAACCAGGTGGCAATGAAGGTGGGAGTTACAGTAGGTATATCCCCCTGCACCAGGTAAGGTTGCAATTGGTGCACCAACCAGACCTGGGCAAAGGTTCTTTAGCCATGGCCTCTACCTGCTGTTCAAGCAAGAGCCATGACTTCATGGATAGTGCTTGTCTCTCCAGAGGTAATACTGCCATCAAAAGAGAACCCCAATATACAAACAACAACAACAACTCCATCTTACTTGGGTTCAGCTTCAGCTGTTCACTCCCATCTAGATCCTTATGTCCTCCAGGCACCAGGATAGAACATCAACAGCATCTCCCCCACAGGTCAGGGTGGAGATGTAAAGTTGATTATCATCAACTTATTGATGACACCACATCCCAAATTGTCAGATGACCTCTCCCAGTGGTTTCATATAGATATTAAAAAACAGGGGAGAGAGGACCAAACTCTGCCATACCTTCTACAAGTATGGCAGGAGCCCTTTATGATCACTGAAGCTCAGTAAAACTTTGCCTCATTCCCATTTTGGTCAGACACTCTAAATAGATTAAAGCAAAAGACTTAAGTGTTTTTAAAAGTATATGCAAAACATCCTGTTTTTTTTTTTCAGCTGCTGAAAATATGTGAGTCAATTCCCCCACCCCCACCCCCACCCCCTTTCAATGTTCTTCTCATTAAACTGGAGCTAGCTCTTCCGTTTACATTATCTGGAGCCTTTGTCTGCCCTTTGTAATGTTAGCAGCAGACTGGTGGGATAGAAGTGGGTTCAGCATCAGTACATGAATGCAATACCTCTTACCTGGAAAAACAAAATATCTTGGTTATAACACTGCTAAAATTAATGGGGTTTCCCAGGGCATGGACCATATTCAGATTTTGTAAGGCTTAAGAAATGTTTGCTTAAAAGATTGCTTATGAATCTTCCATTATCTAAATTCACATGGTGTTGCTGATGAAAGTGGTTGCTCCATCATGACATTCTCCGCAATCCTCTCTTGTCATGTAGGTTCATTCCCTTTGGTACTACACTGTCAGAACTTGCATTTCCATACTGCACAGCGGAGCAGCCCCGAACGTGGAGTGAAAGGGCGGGCAGACAAATATACGACATGATATAGAACTCTTTTAAAACTTCAAGAATCCTGGGGAAAGATATACAGTTCAACACTGATATAAAATGCAATGAGAAAAAAGGGGCAATGTTTTGGGTGGGTTTGGATTTTTTGGTCTATGGAGCTAAAGGGTCAAAAATAAATGAGTGTGGAGAAACCCCAAATATTTCAGTATTTTGAATGAGGAGTGTAAATCTATCCACTCATTTCAAGTACCGAACCATACTTTGGGTGGGTCTCTTGGGAGTCTCTGGGCGACTGTGGGCCAGTCACTATCTCTCAGCCAAACCTCCTTTGCAGGATTGTGGTTGTGAGGATAAAATGAGGCAAGACCCTCATGTGCACTACCTAGAGACCATCCAAAGGAAAGGCAGAAAAGGCAGAATTAATGAAATAAAACCACAGCTTTGATTTTTAATATAGTATACACATTATTCAGAGGAAATAAAGATTGTGGCCATGCTGTTTTCTTTACTATGGCATATAACTGGTTCTTCAGAATCATTCAAGTTCAATTAAAAATGAAGCCTGTGGCACAGCCTTTATTAAGAGTAATATTAAGCTTGGCAGAACTGTTATGTTCCAGGACTTTCACTCTAAAAGAAAACTCACTTCAAGCCCCAGTGCTCTTCCTCTTTCATGTTGTTCAGTCAACCTCTTTGAGCAAAAGCAAGGGCAATAAGAAGCAGCAGCAGCAGTCCACTTGCCAGCCAAAGAGAGCCCAAAAGGCAAGTTTGGGTTTCTCTGTGAGGTAAATCAGGAAGATGATGTTTCCTCTTCCTCTTGGTGCAGAGAGGCTGGGTCTCTTGGCCTGTGACATGCAACCTACACACTCACTGGAAACAGGAACCTGCTTTTCATGACAAATATAGCAACACGACTCTCATTGGTGTGGCACTTGGTCCTGTGCTGTAACTTAAATGGGGATAGAATGGAATTTGTCTCTGGCTGGCTGAATTACTCCAGAAGAATGGAGAAAGTGGAACCATTTTTCTTAAAGCAAAACAAAAACAAACAAAATCATGGTAGAGAAGAAAAAGTCCTACAATGTCAGCATCTTGTGGACCACAGAAGAAAGACTTAGGCTTTTGGTTGTCAGGTTGCCTTTTGAAATATAATGATATCAGAGCTGCAATCCTGGGCAGTATTGATTCAATAGCCCCTTTTTATTCTTGATTTTTTCATGGGTTTCCAGCCACAAACCACACACATTCAGGATGCCAAAAGCTTTCACTTAACCTTCTACCTTCCTATGCTGAAGGGTAAAATGCCTCTCAGAGTAATTAATTATACGTTAAAAGAGGGCAATTTGTCATCCATTGTGGATTCCTGATTAGATAAAATCTCTAAATATCACTTTTATTTATTTAACTTTTAAACATGCCACCCAACATTGCTGAGTGAAACAGATGGGGATTTGTAACACCACTTAGCAATTAAAATGTCTAAGGCATAGGACAGCAACAATACTGAAGAGTAAAGTTTCAAACACAAAAAAACAACTGACCCAAAAATACTAATAACTTTTAAATATTATGATAGAAGGTTTTTTTTGGTTTTAATCCAAAGTTTGTTTATTTGTTTGTTTATTTATTGTATTTGTACAACCATCCATCTCACATAAAAGGGAATGAGTGTGAAAAGTTACAGAAGTAGAACCTGTCCAGATAATAGGAGTTTGTCTTCTCTTCCCCTGTCCTTCCTCTCCCTTATGTCTCTCTGAGTTTTATACTCTGGAAGAAATCTGAGGACCACATGGTGGCTGAAGGGGAAACTGGTTCTTCCAGCAGTTACCATTGACTATAATGTTTGATTTTATTTCTTTTCTATGCTACTCTATTTTCCCAATTGCCATATTCTTTTAATTCTAAAAGTTGTTCATAAGCCATGTGATCAGATGAGAGAAAATGCAAATGTTGTGTGAGGTTGAGTTTACGTATAGGCAGTCATCAACCAGTGAGAAAGGCATCTCCCATTAACATACTTTATTTCAGAGGTAGCTATTATTTTCTTTGGTGAAAATATTACTTTTCCCTCATGTTGATACAGTTCCATCTGTATGTTGAATGCTCAGAAGGCCCAAAGGATATGAATTCAGCCACAGGCTTCCACAGAGAAGAACAAGGGCCAAGACTAATAATGACATGACTGGCATGATGTAATCAAGCAAACAACACAGATTGCAACACACTATTTATGTCATCATTAAAACATCATCATAGCTCTAACAGGTGACACTGAGCCCATACAGACATTCTCATCCTGATGCCGATCCCTAATAAACACACCTCTCGGAAATCTTTTAGTTGGTGACGATGTGAACGGATAGGGCTAAAGTATTTAATCTGGTCAGCCAGATACTTCTGATGTGCTTGCAAGCATGAAATGGAGGCATAACCCTCTTTCACTACTGCTCCTTTGCAACTGGTATTTGGAGGTTGCCCCCAAACTGGAAGTAACCATAAGATTTCAAGACTAATAATGCTTGGTAGACCTGTCCTTCTCAATAAAGTGCAGAGACATCTCATTGACAATGTGGTTTTCCCTGTTGTAACATATGGCTGTGAAAACTGGACCTTTTAACATGTTGAGTGAAGATCTCAAAGAAGCAGTTTTTGACAGACAATTCTGGTGAAATGATGACATCTGGTCATAAAGAGTTGAAAGCAACTGAATGACTGAACAACAGACTGGTCCTCAGTAAAAATATCCATTCCTTTTTTAAACTGTTAAATCAGTGGCCATTGTCACATCTTGTAATGAATTCTGCATGTTAATTATGTGCCAGGTGAAGAAATACTTTCCTTTATATGTTTTCAGTCTCCTGCCAAACAGCTTCATTGGATGACTCCTGGTTCCAGTGCTTTGAAAGACTACTCCCTATCCATTTTCTAAAATGTTTGAAAACTTTGTCTAGTATATATGTCAAATTGTCAGATCTATAGGTCCTCTTTCTTCTCTATTAGATGAGGATGACATTTGCTCTCCTTCAGTTTTGGGACCTCCATAGTTGTCCAGAAGATTACTGTCAGTAGTTCTACCAGCACTTCTGCTAGTTCCTTTAATACTCTGAGTTGTAATCCATCTGGCATTTGCTTAAATTGGCTATGCTTTTTCTTATTTTTTCCTTGTCCACTCTAAACTGCAGCTCCCTCCTTCCCTAATTCCCTACATCATCAAGTAGGTTTCTGTTTACCTTCTCAGAGCAGACAGACTCAAAATAGGAGTTTGTCTTCACACCATCACCCATTAACAGTTCAGAAGAACTTTCTTCTTGCAATGGACCTACATTCTCAATGGCTTCTGTTTCCAATATATCCACCAATCCCCTTTTCTTACAAGTCTCAGCTCATTCTGAGCTTAGCCTTTATGACAGAGTTCCTACAGTTTCTGGAGACTGCCTTCTGTTCTTATTTCTTATGTGCCCCTCATTTCATTTCCTATACATGTTCCTTTGTCTCTTCAGCATTTGAGAGATCTCTGCATGTATCCACTTTGGACTCTTTAGATTTCTCCCGTTATTCATTCCTGTGGGGATTGTTTGCTATTGCAAATTTAATATCTCATTTTGTAGGATTTTCCATCCTTTTTAGATATATTCTCCTTTGGGATTTCAAGCCATTGGACCTTACCCACCTCCCCTTAGAATCTGTCAAAATCTGTTCTTCTAAAATTCAGTCTTTTCCTGGATATCACAAATTCAAGGATAACATGACCCCTTTCCTCCCTAATTACGTTCTTCAATTAATCCCTCTCATTGATGAAGATTAGGTCCAGGATAGCAGATCCCCTTGTTCTTTCTTTTAGCTTCTGACAAACAAAGTGGTCACCAACAGAGGACAAGAATGGACCTCTAACTCTTGGCCAGTCATTAACTTCAAGGAACCTGTTTTCTCTTCTTGAATGAAGAAAGAAAATTACAGGATCTTCAAAGAGGAAATTACAAGATCTTCTGGAACATGTCTGATGTATGATTCAAGGCTGGCATAAAGCAATTACTGAGCTTATACAGAGACATAAATAATATTGGACTTAAGCTCATACAGCAAAAGAAATTAAAATTTAACACAGCTTCTACCTAAAACATTTGCCTATTTCTCAGATATATGCTAAATCTTGAAGCAAAATCCCCTTTGTTTGTGGACCTCCTCTAGCTTCTTGGAATGATGCTCGCCATTCATCAGAGCAGTTGGAGAGGAAATTGTCTCCACTTCTTTTTCCATCTCAGGCACAGCCCTTGCTCCATTTCTCCAGATATTGCTTCTGTTTTTATATTCTGTATAAAAATATCTATTTATACAGATATTCTGTTTTTAAAAGTGAGGAACACACAGTGGGCATTTCATGACCTTATACATTAAAGTCTATGCCTGAGTGAAAGTTTACAGATACACTCTGACATTTCTGCTGGTCTTTTTAAAGCGCTTAAAGACTGAACTGTTTCAGAGAGCCTTTCCCTGTTTTGATTTGATTTGAAGTCGCCATTTTTTAAATATCCTTTGTATTCTTGCAGTGTTATCTTTTTATTTTGGCATGGGACTTGTTTTATATTGTATTTTAACTATGTGAGCCACCAAGAGTTGTTTTGACTGTGGCATCATAGAAATATGTTTAATAAAAAAATGAATAAATAAATTTTAAGCTGTCGGGAAGGTTGCAGGATTGTGAATGCAAGGTTTGCCATTGGCAACAGTCTCTAACAAAATGGAACATTCTTCCACATGGTGAAGATCAGATTGTCCAACTCTCTAATTCCTATCTTGAAAAAAATAGATTCACTAGAGAATTCATGAATAGTGAAAATTTTATTTCTGGTAGCTTGAAAAGATGAGACTGGAATCAGGAAACAGGATAAGAAACTGTCAGGTTTGCACCCAACAAGTGAGTACACCATTAGGAGTTAAACATCATGTCCTGAAAACATAAACTCTATTTTCTTTGCACATTCCACCAACATTTATGAAACTTCTTTTTTCCCTATGATTCAGGCCGTAGCAGAGGTCACATAACCCTGACAGAGTGAATCAACCTAATCCTGTTTTGCTATTATTTACAGGAGAAAGAATAAAGGAAGAAAGAATAAAAGACAGTCTGAAGCTTCCATTTGCAATTTGAAGTCTGCCAGGGATTAACTCATGCTAATGACTTTTTTCCTGGCTTTTTTCAGGTTTTGTGCACAGGACTTTGCTTCTTTACATCAAGTGGCATATTAGATCATATAGGAATCCTGGGAAACTGGCTGCTCAAAGGTAATGATGAAATCATATTTTAGAGAGCAGCCGTCTTTCTAATAGGATCCTAGGAAAACAGTCTCGGAGGGTAGAATCTTATTTGAGATAGCAGACATGTTTTTAAAATAGTGCTACATAGCAAAGTTTACCCAGTGAATGGCATCCAGAGCTATGATAGTGACAATACAGAATTTCCTTTGATTGATATTGTCATGCAAACTTAACCAAATGACATTTTCTGAATCTCTGTATAATCTGGGATAAATTGATGGATCAGTTTTGAGATACAGTTTTGTACTAACCTTCCCTAACATGTATATATTAATAAAAACTGTACTCAGAAATGTCTTATCTCTGTGTAAGAACATGTGCATAGAAGCACTGTATGATAGTGGTTCTAGTATTGGACTGGGACCAGGGATGGTCAGGTTCCAGTCCACATGACCACAGAGGCAACTAGGTGACTTTGGGTTAATCACTCTCTCTCTCAGCCCAACCTATCTCATGGGGTGATCTCATGGATTGTGCTCCTTAGGAAAAAGATGGGTAGCTTTAATAAATAAAGGATATATGAGGGGGAGGGGGAAATCACTTCCAGATATATATCTGCCAGAGAACTTTCAAACTTGAAGACCAACTAAAAATCTTGCTGTTTTGAGCAGGTCTTTGTCTTGTCCCATGAGGGTGGGGGGAGCCTGAAAATTATACTCCGGGTGAAACATATTGTACCTACTTTATGACCGACACAAATGGATCTTGCAGCCACAAAGAGCAATCCAAGAGAAATGCAATTGTTTTCTTTTCTGCTTGTCTATAGCTACAAAATAAGGAGAAGTCCAGAAGTTAAAAGGTGCCTTATTTGGTGGCACCAGCTAGCTGGCTATGGCTGATCTCAAGAGCTAAGCAGGATCAACCCTGGTTAGTACTTATCTGGGGGAATGTCTAAAACAGTGTTTCTCAAACTTGGCAACTTTAAGATGTGTGGACTTCAACTCCCAGAATTGTCCATGCTGACTGGGAATTCTGGAGCTGAAGTCCACATAAAGTTGCCAAGTTTGCGAAACACTGATCTATACTTAAAAAGATACATCTCCAAATGAATCCATACCTATGTTTTTTTCTAGGACATATAAAATGGTTAATATCTTTTGCTCGAGTGAAGAAATGACTGTCCTCGCTTGCCTAGTTTATGAGCTGTTGTTCCTTGTTTAATCTGCAAGTTCCAGTGGTTTCAAACATTTCATTTATGCCTTAGTCATATTGTGATTAGATTACAAGTGTTTCAAGTATAAATAAATAAAAATAAAAATATCATGGGCTAAATAAACATGTGGAAGATCAAATGACCAGGCTACTTTGTGTCAGATGCAATTATCATATAAAAAATGGTTGAAGAATTCATTCATCTTCTTTTACATTTGGGGGAAAATAGTTTAAAACTTGAGATTGGGCTAGCAATTTTAGGATTTTTGTTGTGGGCATGTCAAGTATATTTGCAACTGCTTTTTTATTTTTCCCACGTTTCATAAATATTTTAATTAAAAAAAAAAAAACACTCTCACAACTTGCCTAGCCACTTCTGGAAAAACATTTCTTCCTCCTAAGCACTAGAGCGGGAGCATGCAATAGTTTATCACTTGAAAGACACACATGACCTTCAAGTGAGATGCCTAGAGCAGTGTTGTCCAAACTTGGCCACTTTAAGATGAGTGGACTTCAACTCCCAGAATTCCCCAGCCAGCCATGCTGGCTGGAGAATTCTGGGAGTTGAAGTCCACTCATCTTAAAGTGGCCAAGTTTGGACAACACTGGCCTAGAGCTACATTCCAAAAAGTGGGTGGGGCCAGGACAATTTCTTTTCCATTTAACTTAAAATATTTTAAATAGACAAATTGTTAAAGAATAAAATACAATCCTTAATCATTCCTTCAGTTACATTTGGAATTAGAGTCTGATGGCAAGTTCTGAAAATGTTATAGGGCTTCACCCAATGCTTTGAAAGGCTGTGTGTTGCCTTGCACAATTGCTGGAAGTAGAGTCCTGCATCAGGGGTGTCTGCACATTGTGGTCAAGGTGGCATTCATGACAGTGTGATTAAAGCTCTGACCGTTTTTATGTGCATTGCATATGTGACATAGATAAATATAAGCAGAACTTTGATTGCACCACTGTGGCCACCATCTTGACTTTTTTGACCATACCCTGCAGACACTTGGGTCCTGTACTGTTGCCATAATGCTTACAATGATTTTGTGGTAAAGTGCGAAAGCACAAAGATTTAGATCTCAGCCCAGAAAAATAGGGGCATTCTAGAAAAAAAGATGGAAAGAAAAGGATCACATTGTTAATTGTATTGCACTGATGCCTGGAAAGCCTTGCAGCCCTCAGCAGACTGAGATAGGATCCTAAAACCTCACCCAAAGGGAAAGGCATTGAGCCAACATCTAACTAAAGCCATTCTTAAATAGATATGCAAACCTTAAATTACTTTGGTATCGAATTAAACTGGATGGTCAAGTTTCTATGAAAGACATTTCATCGACAGTATGAAACTGCTGCCAACTTAGTTTGAAAATCTATAGCTTATAAGTGCTTTGTCAGCTCCAATTTGGCCATATCATTACTTCTAGTCAATAGATGTGATGAAGGGGAAAAAAAGCCAAAATTTGGATTAATTCACTAATCTGAAATGCCCACAAACCACTGTTATTTCCTTAAATGTACAGACACACATTATTTGAACATTTATCCTCAACCCAAAGGAAGTAAGAATTTTTAAAAGTAACTTTTTAATTTTAATAATTGTGGCTTCTACTCAGAATTATAACAGTATGCTTATCCATATACCTGATGAGTATATATAGAACTGCAGCTTTACATGTATTCCTAAATACATGTGTACGTTCTCTGGCAACTCTCTGTACATTCTTTTATAAACTGGTTGTCTGATCCCTCCTCCCATGCCCCTATTAATAATGTGAAGGCAGAACCATGCTTTCATTGTGGAATAAAGCAGTTGGATTTCCTGGTGCGTAACCTGAGAAAGTGGGACATTAATTCAATAGGGGAACTACACTGATCCTGCGAAGGTCTCTAAGATATGAATCATGCCTTGATTCCATGTATAAGCATGAAACTATGGAAATCATTAAGAAGTTGCTCAAACATGAGCTATTCTGCCATTTTTGGCTGGGTCTCTCCATCCTTCCATCCCTTCAAACATATGATCCAGCTTTTTCCCATTTCTCATCAGGGAGTAATGCTGGCATACAAATCAGTCCTACATTAGGCAGCAGCGCCATGAATCTAGCAAGAACACAAATTAAACTGCTTTTCAATTTGAGCCAATTACTAAAAGTTTCATTTTGTAGGGGTAGATATGTCAGAGGTGCTGACCTGATCTAATGAGGCATTCTCTGCATTAGGATCTGGGATAGGTGAATTACCTGACAAAGGTACAAAGTTTTAAAAGATTGGTTCCCTCCCGTCTCCAATTAAATGTTATTTCACAGGCTTCTTCAGATGATGAATGTAGTTCAAAAAAGAAAGAGAAGAAGCTGGAAAGGGAAAAGGAGAAATGTAGAAATAAAAGAAAAAGGGAAGCAGGTAACACACATATACATCCAAACCCCCCCAAATACAAAGGGATGTTCTAACAAAAGATAGTTCTGAACTTATTCTTTCTCATTTTTAATGAGAAAATGTTTTAAATTATGCAATTGTCCAGCTGAAAAGAAACTTGGTGCCAGAAGGCTAATTTTTGATAAAGTTGGTCAGGCATAACCTTTACACATGGAAGCAATGCCTTACAAAGGAGGACATGGACAGCATTGCTCCTAGCAACAGCCTGGGCTTTTCTTTTAAGCAATAAAAGGGGAAAGTTGCATGATATGAAAGAGGAGGAGAACTATCTGTAATTCTCTACAGTTATCTTCCCAAAGAAATGATTTTGCAATTTAGGTGAAATTATTAAGATGCTCTTTTGCAATTTACACATCAGTTAGGCTCCAAAGTGATGTGTTGGGAGTAATGTGATGCCTTTTTTTCAAAGCCAGTCCTCTTGCATGAGACATTTTGCTGCCAGAAAAAAAAAAAAAAAAAGCATGACAAAATGGTCCCCACAGAATGAAGAGAGAGCTTCAATATCATCAGGAAAAACCCACATCCTCTACCAAAATGGAGACAGGTAAGTTCTGTTTCCAATATCAGTGATTTGAGGGGATCATCTGGGACCAAAAACATGGAAATGTGCATTTTTAAGGGTTTCCTTAAAAAAAAACCAAGATGGCAATTACAGCCAAATGATTGAAATCACCATCTTCACTTTTTTGATGTTCTGCTCATGGGCGCCCCTGTCGGATTACGTTGTCAGCTATAGGTTTTGCATCCTGCTATAAAGCTAATTAGTCAGGAAGATCCATTAACTTTTGGGATTTTTTTCTTTTTTCCCTCATCAGGTGAACATCTTCTAAGGTAAATATGAAAACTCCCTGAGATTGACTTGTAAATGGGATTCATCTCTATGTGTCTGTTGATGGCTGATTTGTCTGAAAGCCAAGCTCCCAGGAATTCCCTATAATTTTTGGATTTGGCTTGATCTAAAATGTTAACAGTTTCCCAGCTGAGTCTGTGATTGAGTCTGTCCATCAGTTGTGAAATTAAGGCGTTTTTATTGCGTCTTCTGACTGCCAATTGGTGTTTGGGGATGAAGTCTGCTAGTCTTCTACCTGTCTGTCCTACCTCATGGCTGTTACAGTCTTACATTGTATGCTGTAGATCAGTGTTGTCCAAACTTGGCTGGCTGGGGAATTCTGGGAGTTGAAGTCCACTCATCTTAAAGTGGCCAAGTTTGGACAACACTGCTGTAGATGATTCCTGATTTTTCTTGTTTGGTCACTAGGCCTTTTGGTTTGCATAAGATGTTTTGGATGGAATTTATTGGTTTGTGCTACAGTGGTGCCAAGTGACTGTAGGAACCTGTTGGCTGTCTTGCAGATCCATGGGAGCATTACCCTTTTTGTAGGCTGCAATGGTTGCATTGCGGCGAGTTGTTTAGTTAGGCACTTTTTGATGAAGTTGTGTGGGTATCCATTGTGTTGGAAGGTGTTATTTAGGTGTTGTAAGCTTGGCATTCAGACGAATCAGCCATCAATAGACCATAGTGATAAACCCCATTTACATACCATTCAAAAGACACAATCAAAAGCCTAGGAAGAAAACAAACAGCTAGAGCATAACCCACCAGCAACCAACACACAAATAAGCGGGAAACAGCACCATTAATCAGGGAGGGAACAGTACCCTAATTAAAGAACCATCAAGGAGGAAGCCACCCCACCACCCAGACTAGCAAGGCAAGTCACTATATATAAATAGCCAGCAAACCCCAGTCTCTCTCGCACTGATGATGATACCTAGATAGGTAATGAAACGTCTGCAAGGAATCAGCCAAGCTCGGACAGCACCAAGAATGCGACAGTTGATCTTACACCTCTGAGATTTCATAGTGGTCTAAGTATTATCAAGACCACATCTCTGCTGCCACCTGCTGTGTCAATAGGTCTTATAGTCTCTTTCTTTCCTTCAATTACAATTAGTGTTCAAAGAACTGCTGCTCTATATAAGGTTGGGAGAAGAGTTTGCTTCCATTGTTTTCAGGGCATTGTTTGCCCAGTTTGAGTATTTTTAACGCAGAAATCCCATTGCAACGTTGAATGCATTAAAAAAGCTAACCAACTCTCCTTCTGTACTGTCTCCATAAACTGAGGTAATTTAACACCTGGAACAGGTGATTATTGACTTGTCATTAGTTCCAATTAAATTGGCACTAAAACAGCTTTTCTGTGGTTGCCCAAGAGCCTGATAAACCTCCCTTTCAACAGTTATCAGCAAATTCTCCTGAGTTTAAAACCATTTGAACCACTTCCCAGGTCCCTCCTGCTCAACCAATATATGTGTGATAGTGCCAATTCTTGGCACAGTGACACTTAAAGTAAATATTTGGAGGCTTAAGTAACTATACTGAAAGAGACCCCTATCTTTATACAACTAATATAACCTAGTAATGAAATGAGCAAATTGTTTCAGTTTTGAGATTTTGCTATGGAAAAATTTCCTCCTTAAATGGAACTTCTAGAAGGTGACAGCTGAAAATAAACTAACCTCTGGGAGGGGAAAAAAAGCATTTCTTAATAGTTTAGAGGAACAGGACTTGTAGATTCAGAGAATTAATGCTAGGGAGAATGCTTAGTAGAGAAAGTTGCTAAAAAGAACTTTAGGTACTACTGCAGCATTTCAAGGGAAACAGTGGGTATTGTAGTCCAACTCCTCTGGTGGGCATGTGATTGGGAAAAACTGCATTGATGTTGGCTTTAGGTTAAGTACTTAAGATTTGGTTTAGCGCATAAAGATTAGATATCTAGCAGCAAAGAAGGGCTTTAACTATAAATAATAATAAAAAAAACCAGCTGAAATCCTTCATTTCCTATTATGCACATCTATAGATACCAAGGTCACTTAAAAGATCTTAGCCAAATGTTAACATTCTAGGCAGTCAATCTTCTTGAAATATCTCTGTAGAAATGTTTACTAATATGTCTCTCTGTAGCAATGCAGAGCTGTAAGACAATGCAGAGCTGTAAGCCCAAAGGTGTGCGTGTGTGTCTGAATAAGAGATTTCAAACATGTCACCTCTATGCCCTCCACTCCTAAGTGTCTATGAATGTGTGGATGTAGGGCAGAGCGGGGGGCAGATTAATGATTATGGTGGTGATGACAGAAATCCCCTGAACCCAGTTCTGTTACTTTTTAGATCTATTCCAGTGACAAGCCCACACAATGTATGGCAATGTTCAAATCCAGAAAAGCCCAAGCCAGAAGGTCTGAGCTATACTGAGCTCCCAGTGATTGGGACTGATTGTTGGGAATAAGTGTATCACAGGTTCCACAGAAGATGATGAGTGAGGAGCCTTCATGACAAAAAACTGAGAACTATCAACTCCTAGTTCTTATAAGGCTCTCAGGACCTGATTTATGATCACACTGAGACTTTGGAAATCTTCAAATTTCCAATGGCAGGGAAGGGCATCAATGGAAAACAGCGCCTTTCTGTACTGCCCAGGAACCCCAAAGCTAGCACTGGTCCTGAGGAAGGTCCTACTCTGTTGAGCAGGAAAAGGTAGAAACCAGTCCTAGCTTCTACTCCTTATGCCACACTATCTATCCATGGCATGGGGACATCTTATATGCCTGTTCAATTTTCACAAATGAAGAGAGTTCTGCAAAGTGAACACACAACAACCTAGGAATTTACCAAGTAACATCCAAAACAAAGGAGCTGACATTTTGAGTTCAAGGCCAAGAGTACCTGATGTTCTGTTTATTTGCTACAAATGAATCCTGATCGTCATACAAAGTGTTCAAGACACTGTATTTTGGTCTCACAGCAACCTTGTAAGAGAAGTAGACTGAAAGATAAGTGACTTGTTCAAAACATGAATATTTAATTCCTACAGTATATTTTCAATTTTTCTATTGAAACCTGATCATAATTAAGAATTAAAAGATCAGAAATTCATCAATATTAAGACACTTAAGATTTAGTAAAACAAAGCCTAACATGCACATAGAAGAATGAGCTATTATTGTCTTATAGGCAAAGGTTTGCCACTACGCACGCTAGGCTTGAAATCAAGGGAAATAATGTATCAGTCCAAACAAACAGAATATTGTAATAATGGCCAAAGATTTCTAGTATGACAGCAATATTAGAATAAACCATTTTAATGAATTACTAACACTAATCATTTTTACATGATTGTTATTTATAGTGTCTGGGCATTTTAGCTCAATCTTAATGCAGTTTGACAAAGATGCTACTCTCTGATGAGAGGTAGCTTTAAACAACAGTATAAACTTTCATCGAAATCCAGATTTTGGCCCAATATCTGTATTAAAAAAAGCTGGAGGTTGCATTTCACACAGGAATAATCTCTGTTGACTCCTTGCACTGAAGTACAGTATATAATACTATGCTGTCTTCATGTGTGCCTGCCATTTTATAAAGATGGAAAATGAAAAGAAATGTCAAAATGTCAGTAGCAGAAGACAGAATATAAGACACTGAGAAGATTCATACCATCAGCAGCTTAAAACAGAGCAAAAGAATAAATCCACGCATTTGGCAAAAACAGGCTGGCAAAAACATTCCAGTGGTTTCTATCACAGAGAAATAAATATTTGATTTTCCTCTCTTTCTTTGCTAAAGAACTATATTACAGATAGATCTCAGGCTATCCCCTTTCGTGCAAGTTAGTTTTCATGCCTGCAATAGCTAAGAAGTAACAATTGATTTAGACGTTATTACTTAATATTTTTTAAAATCAATTGCGACTGCCTTGTTTAATCAAATTTACTGAAGTTTTTAATCTCATCAATCTACAATGCATATGGCCACCACACCACAATTAATAATTTCTCCAGAAAGAAAAGTTTTGTTTTACCAGGATCTAAGCTTTCAGGATATAAAATGTAATCCAAAAAAGCAAATAATCTCACAATGTATCTTCTCAAGATTATCTTTAGCATAATGGAGTCTGAGAGGCAGCTTGAAACTGAAGACTTTCTTCTCATTTTTTTCACCATGGGCAAAAGTTGCTTGCCAAGATGAAGACCTCTATCCCTCCAGATGTGGCTGAACTACAGTTTCAGTCATCCCTCATCAATGGTCATGCTGGCTGGAGCTGCTGAGAGTTGTAATTCAGTCACATCTGGAGAGTCTCATGTTCCCTAACCCTATACTAAGGAAATCAAGTTGATTCTGCCTCTAATTTGAATAACATCTGCAAAGTAGAGCTTCATCAGCTTTTATTTTTCAGGAGATTCCACAGCAATTAAGTTTGGAGAGAGTCAAATGCTGGTATTTATTCTCCATCTTTCCCAGAGGCGTTAGACTCTGCAGATGTAGAAGCCAAAAATGATCTGGCCAGCTCTTACTTGCTAATTCCTATGCACTAATTTGGAGTTCTGCATTTATTTGCATTAGCGTGCAAATTATTTTCCATTGGAATGGCTTTGTGAAAGTGAATTTGAAGAGGCATCTGAGGGATCCTGATAAATATGGAGGGTGTATATTCTAGATTCATGGAACAGTATGTTAAATGTGGTTGCTAATTTTCACTGTCATTTTTGCTCATTTACATCAAACGAGCCACCAAAACAAATCTGCCTATAGCTGCATATTAATTCTACCATGTTGCATGTTTCACTTTTCCCTTTCCTTTCCTTTCCTTTCCTTTCCTTTCCTTTCCTTTCCTTTCCTTTCCTTTCCTTTCCTTTCCTTTCCTTTCCTTTCCTTTCCTTTCCTTTCCTTTCCTTTCCTTTTTGATGCTTTTTCTCTTTGACTCCTTGCTTTTAGAAAGCAGGAACTTGCTCTTTAACTTTGATTACTAAGCCAACATATGTGAAACACTTGAGATGTTCATTACTTTGCTTTTAATGGTGAAATGTCTGGTATGTTGTGTTTTGCTGTGGCATTTCAGGGCTAAAATCCAAGTTAGTTCTAAAGGTCACTCAACCATCCAAGATAAAAATCTTATTAAAGTGTTATTAGATTATAATGTAGAGTTATTTTTTTGTCTTTAGCATATTTCTGGGCAAGCTTTCAAACAGAAAATGCATATTGTAAAGAAAGAGAAGAAAAACAATTATCGTGTGACCAATTTGTTTAAAAAAATTGGATTCAGAAGAAAAGTCAGTTGGCATTGAGCATTGGGAGACAGAAGACAACAGTTTACAATCCTATCCACCAAGGCCAATTGGTGTTCTTCAAAAGTGGCAATACTTAAATATTTTGCAATGTTCCACTTTGACTTTACCTAAAAACTTAGCCTACTTTTATTTATCTTAAATTGTTCTGTCCAACCTCAAATACAGAGGAAGGGGTCAAGGTTCAAAGCAGTGCTGTAATATATGGTATATTTCATTATCAACTATAAAAGGCTTGACCTGTTTGGACTACCTTCTTGATCGGGGCAAAAAAAAAAATGTTTTTAGAAAATTTCAGAACATCTGACCTGGAAATGAGTTTAATACTTATTTTTCTTCTCAAGGTTTTATAAGCTGAGGACTTTTTATTCCATCCAGCTTTTCAGCTTTTCCTGTACCCTTTTGGAAACTTTTGCCCAACCTTTTTAAACTAATTTAAGGTGTCCTTTTCAAATTCATCTTGCAAAAACCTCATCTCCACCACTGAAGCTTGAGTGTCTACAGGAAATAAACCTTTGTGAGTATAATTGTACACACATTGGATTCTGAGTGGTCATAATAAATCATGGTACACTTGGATATCTGCAAGGAAATTGACTAGTGCCAGCAAGGTTTATCAAGAGCACTCACATAGTGAATGGTAGTTATTCCTTATTCTGGAAACCTAAGTGCAAAAACACAAAGATATATGTACACTTCCCAGAGAAAAAGTGGAGCCTAACTGCAAATATCTCAGTATGGAATTGGATCAACCTTCTTAATGGACTTTATTTTTCTCCACCTAACCCTCTTCCTCCAAGTTTCATGTTATGTCCTCCATCAGACCAGCTCCTTCAATGGAGAGGGTTTTTTTTAACCCCTTTTCCACTTATATTACTTGTTTAAATGCTGATGTTCCTCCAAGCATGGTGATATACTGTACCTCCCTCATATGCCATGGAGGTATAAATTAGGCCATTTTATTCAAAATATAGTAGTAGACTGAGGAACCAAAACGCAAAATCTCAGAAGGCTGTGGCAAAGCATTTCTGTATTGTTTCTCATAAATGGGCTTGAGAAACCAATGAGAAGTGTTAGTGAATTGGAAATAAATTATAAAGAGCACAATCTATGACACTGCATAGCAAAATCTGTGGTGATCTTAAGTGGCTGTGTTTTTTAGATCATTGATTTTACCCTAGTTTTTTTGCAAAGGAAAAAGATCATCACCGTGTTAACAATGTGACTGCCTCCTGATATATTTGAATCTGCTTTCTTGCAAATCAGATTGTATGACAGTGGGATTTAATGTTAATCCTGATTTCATCTCATGGCACAGGCAGATGAATTGCTTCATTCTGTGTAGCTTCGGTAGTTGTCCAACTTGCAGTACTGCTCCCTACAGATGAACTCTGATCCCTGACACACAGTCCTTTGGACAGTCTGTTCCTTTGTTTCATACTCAGTGCTTCCCTTGGAAATCTGCTTGCTGTTTCCTACAGGCTGTGTTTGCACAAAACTGTTGCCAAGCCACGGTTAACAGGTAACAGTTCAGAAAAATGAGGATCTCTCCCTCCCTCTAAAAACAAAAGCAGAAAACCCACCCCAAACTAAACACCAATGCTGCTTGACTTAAATGTATTTGCCTTTGGATCTTCGTAAATCAAACTGATTTTTTCCCCCTTCTGTCTGTAAAGCCAAAATTTCAAACTCTGTTTACAGGAAAACTATCTCCCCATATTGTTTCTCTTCTTAGAATGAATTTCCCTGATTTGTTTGTTGCTCTCCGCACCTATCTTAACTAGGCAGCTTTTCTGAGAACTAGATACTGTACTATTGAAGAATTCATTCCATGAAGTGGCCAACCCTTCCTTTTCCCATGCAAAACAGCTCTCTGCTGGCTGCAACCTTGAAAGCTCTCACATGGAGCCAGATGCAGAGGGGCTAAGTAGCCATGTTTAAAAACAAGGACAACTGAGTGGGGAGTATTTCTAGCAGAGAAGTGACAAGGGTGTATGTTGGGAGTGGGATGGGGAGAGAAATCAGGGGATCTCAAAAATATTTTCCAAGCCGTTTTATTTTCCTGCAGCAAAATTCCAAATACAACTGAAGCTTGGGGAAAGAACAATTTGTAGAATTAGTAGCTAAGGAAAGACAGAATTTCTTCCACTCCACTCCTTTCCTCGATTTGCTGGAGGCTATCACCACCTTCAAATATGGTGGTGCTCAAAACTCAAGCACCTCTCGAGAACTAATTCGTCTAATTCTAAATGGCTCCAAACATTCTCCCAGTTAATGTCACCCAGAAAGCTCAGCCATCTTGTTCCTCCCCACCAACACTTTTAAATTTCCAAAGAGAACATTTTGGGAACAACTTCTATCTTTCTGTACAAGTTGCAAAATCCAATCATAAAATGAAAAGGCACAATCTATTCAGTTCACTCAGGCTAATTTATATACTGCCCTACAAACGCAATTATCTGGATGGTTTTCTGTAAAAAAATTAAAGTGAAGTAGACTTATTTGCAGAGGCATTCCAAAAGAAACTGAAAATGCAACAAAATAAATTCAGAGAAAGCCATGATACCTATTTCTTTAACAATAGCAAGCAGGAAAAAAAAAAGTCAAATATTTCAGGTATTCAACATTTTCCCGGATGCGTGATCAAGAGCACTTGGCACCTTGAATGATGTACTGGATGCTACACTCCAAAAATAGGGGACAAAAATCCAATTCAATTTAGTTTCATTTATATTTAATTGTAATTAAATATAATCCATATAACTACTCTTCAATTGTATATTTAATTTTTTTCTTATCGAATTAAACATTCCAATTTGGGAACTCCTTTTTAAAGTGTCTGGGGTTGCACACAAGGCTTTCAGAGGCTGGGTATTCCAGATGTGCACCTCTGGTTTAATAGTTACATCCAGCGGCCTGCTCTGAATTCCTCTATACCACAAGTCAGACAGAATCAATACAGAGCAGAATGAGGCAGTGGATTCCTGAGATTTTCCAGCTGTGCTCAATCAGATCAGTTGATAGTAACACCAAGAGGCAATAGATCCTACTATTCCATTATTATGGCATGCCCATTAAGCAAAACAAGGTAATTGCCTCAGGTAGCAAAAGATGGCAAGTGGAACTGACAGCAAGGTGTTGACAAAACTGTGGAGTAGTTTGTGTTCTATGTGATCACAGCTGTTCTCTTTCAATTTGTATGTTGTTCTCCATCATCACTGCTGAAGTCAGATTCAGCCACTAGCTCTATCGTTTTTTACCTATCTCATGGGATGGTGGTGCCATCTTGTTCTTCACCTCAGATGGTAGCTTTGTTCAATCGCCTCATCTTCAGGCTCCCTATATTGGCCTCCTGCTTTATGTTCATTTGGGTCAGAGAAATAGTCTTGTTGTTTGGGACATCAGTTTTTAGTCACAGTAACCTTGCTGTTCTTTTTCAGCTCTCTAGCATCCTGGCTGGACGGCAATATATACTTCTACAATCATACACGTATTCTGATTTCCCTTTCCCCTCTCCACGTTCTCCAGAAATGTTGCAGCATCATTAAGCAAGTGCTGTTTGAGCAGTAACAGCTCTGGAAGGAAGGCTATTCAGATTACTCCAATTCCATTCCGTGCAAGACCAAAAGGTGTTTGTGCTTTATTTTATTCTAGCAATTTATAAGTGTAAGGTTTTTAAATGCCCCTCGAATATCAGCAACTGTTGTCATTGAACATATCTTTCTACGATGTAGAACTAATGTAGAATCTTTATATGCAAATACTCTAACTTACATTTTTCTAAGTCACTTCACCTAATCAGTATGGTAGAGCTGTTCTCTTGCTGCAGAGTACTAGACAAAGATTAATGGATCCAGATCATGGGAAGGCAGATTCCAATTTCATGATAAGGAAATTTTTTTTAAAAAAAGCCATTAAATGGTAGAACTAACTACCCAGAGAAGCTATGGTCTCCCCTTCGCTGGGTATGGTGGAAGTCCTGCAGCCGTCTATCAGGGATGTTTTAATCTGAATTCCCACAACGGAGCAGGGAGCTGGTCATGATGGCTTCTTCTAACTATATGATGCTTTGTAACATTTTCTAAGAGGTTCATTTGCAGCAGCTAGGCCTCAGTGCACCTCTTCAGGAGTCCCCTATTATATATACCTTTGGGTCAGGGAAATATTGTTGGGACATGGTTTTACATCTATTTCTTTAAATCTGATTTTCATAGAATATCTCCCCAAATACACAAATTTATTCAGATTTTCCTAGTGAAGGACAAGCAGACTCCATTAATTGCTGTTTCTACAGGTGAAACTCGAAAAATTAGAATATCGTGCAAATGTTCATGTATGCCAGTATGGCAACTCAAAAGGTGAAACCAATATATGAGATAGACGCATTACATGCAAAGCGAGATATGTCAAGCCTTACTTTGGTATAATTGTGATGTTTATGGCGTACAGCTTATGAAAACCCCAAATTCACAATCTCAGAAAATTAGAATAGTGTGAAAAGGTTCAATATTCTAGGCTCAAAGTGTCCCCCTCTAATCAGCTAATGAATCCATAACACCTGCAAAGGGTTCCTGAGCCTTTCAATGGTCTCTCAGGCTGCTTCAGTAGGAATCACAAGCATGGGAAAGACTGCTGACCTGACAGTTGTGCAGAAAACCATCACTGACACCCTCCATAAGGAGGGAAAGCCCCAAAAGGTAATTGCAAAAGAAGTTGGATGTTCCCAAAGTGCTGTATCAAAGCACATCAATAGAAGGTTATGTTGAAGGGAAAAGTGTGGTAGAAAAAGGTGCACAAGCAGCAGGGATGACCGCAGCCTGGAGAGGATTGTCAGGAAAAGGCCATTCCCTTTTGGGGACTTTCACAAGGAGTGGACTGAGGCTGGAGTTAGTGCATCAAGAGCCACCACACACAGACGGATCCTGGACATGGGCTTCAAATGTCGTATTCCTCTTGTCAAGCCGCTCCTGAACAACAAACAACGTCAGAAGCATCTTACCTGGGCTACAGAAAAAAAGAACTGGTCTGTTGCCCAGTGGTCCAAAGTCCTCTTTTCTGATGAGAGCAACTTTTGCATCTCATTTGGGAACCAAGGACCCAGAGTCTGGAGGAAGAATGGAGAGGCACACAATGCACAATGCTTGAAGTCCAGTGTGAAGTTTCCACAGTCTGTGTTGCTTTGGGCAGCCATGTCATCTGCTGGTGTTGGTCCACTGTGCTTCATTAAGTCCAGGGTCAATGCAGCCATCTACCAGGAGATTTTGGAGCACTTCATGCTTCCTTCTGCAGACGAGCTTTATGGGGATGCTGACTTCATTTTCCAGCAGGACGTGGCACCTGCCCACACTGCCAAAAGTACCAAAACCTGGTTCAATGACCATGGGATTACTGTGCTTGATTGGCCAGCAAACTCGCCTGACCTGAACCCCATAGAGAATCTATGGGGCATTGCCAAGAGAAAGATGAGGGACATGAGACCGAACAATGCAGCGGAGCTGAAGGCCGCTATTGAAGCATCCTGGTCTTCCATAACACCTCAGCAGTGCCACAGGCTGATAGCATCCATGCCACGCCGCATTGCGGCAGTCATTGCTGCAAAAGGGGCCCAAACCAAGTACTGAGTACATATGCATGCTTATACTTTGCAGAGGTCCGATATTGTTCTATTTCCAATCCTTGTGTTATTGATGTCATGTAATATTCTAATTTTCTGAGATTGTGAATTTGGGGTTTTCATAAGCTGTACGCCATAATCATCACAATTATACCAAAGTAAGGCTTGACATATCTCGCTTTGCATGTAATGCGTCTATCTCATATATTGGTTTCACCTTTTGAGTTGCCATACTGACATAAATGAACATTTGCACGATATTCTAATTTTTCGAGTTTCATCTGTATATCACTCCAGAATCCACTTATGGCAAATCACTGTATTTTGATCTGAGAAAAAAGGGCTGTGATGGCTTTCTTCTACAGCCAAACTGATCTCTCTAAAATTAGCTATGCCTGCCTAACCTCAATTATAGCTCTCTGTATTTATAAACCACTTGCATGAATTCTTCAACATACTGATCAGCTAGGCATACAAATATACAAAATAAACAGATCAAATATACAACAGATAAAAGAAAAGATGGGAATAGTATAGGGGAAGGAAAAGAAATTGACTTCTGAGTACAGATAATCCTCTCTTAACCATTTGTTCAGTGACCATTCGAAGTTACGAAGGCACTGAACAAATGGTACTTACAAGAAATGGTCCTCAAAGTTATGGCTGTTGCAGCACCCCTCTGGTCACATGATCAAAACTTGGGTCCTTGGCAGCCTACCCACATTTATGACTGCAGGATATGCTTCAACTTCCCCCCACTAGCCTAGCTCCCCCCCATCTCTGCCCTTTTTGCCACCCTGCACTCTGCCGCCCTGCCACCCTGCACTCTGCTGCCCCTGCTGCCCCCAGCTGACTTGCCATCTTCTTTCTCCCACTGCTGATGAGGTACACCTGGCCTGGCCTGTCACGAGGAAGCTGCTGGGCACATGAGGCCTTCCTGAGGCCATGGGTAGCTTTCTTGTGAGGCTTTGGGAAGGCTTCATGCGGCTTTGAGAAAAAGGCTGCACATGGCCACAGGAAGGTCTCACAGAGGGCCAGGCCAGACATGCCTTGCCAGAGAAACAAGATAGCAAAGGTCAGCTAGGGGCAGCAGGGGTGGTGGAGTGCAAGGCAGCGGGGGTGTAGGGTAGAGCACAGCACGGTGGGGGCAGCAGAGTGCAGGTGGCCGAAAGGGCAGAGATGGGGAGAGATAGGCGGGTAGAAGGAGTTGAAGTGGAGATGAGCATGGCAGGGCAGGAGTCCTTACCTAATGATGGTGCAGTCCTGGTCTAACAACTGCAACTGGGACCACTGAAACTGCCATCACTAAGCGGTGCAGTCACGTGAAGTTTCACCTAACAACCACATCGCTTAGTGATGGAAATTCTGGTCCCAATTAGGGTCATTAAGTGAGGACTACCTGTAATTGCTCATAATTGCTTCAAACAGATTCAACAATATTGACTATTTTGACTATTCGCTTGTTTCTTGAAGTTTAAATAGTAAAACCTTTTATGACCAAATCCAAAAGGTCCTCTGTCACTCTATGATTGGATTTGCACATTGTGTTAAATCCCAGTGTGATTTCTACCTTGCTTTGTTTTAGCTTAGGGGGCTTCATGAAGCTAGATATTATGATTTGTGAAGCATGGTTTATAGCTTAATATTTTGCATGAACATAGCCAACTGTAATGTATTCAGTAAACTGTAGCTTAACATGATGTGTGAATTGGTATGGACTGAATGAGCAGCAGATCTAAAGGATATTGAAACAGCTAAAAAAAAAATGGATTTTGCTACTCAAGTGCTACAGATCTATCTGCATTGCCTTTACAAACGGGCAAACTTGCCAGCGAAAGCTCTTGGTACCTGAGAGAGTAGGGCTAAAGGTTAACAATCAAGTAATTTCAGCACCTACCCATGCAAACATTCCCAGGATTCCTCTGAAGAAGGGAAGACATTTCCATTGGTTAAACTGGTCTATATCTCTAGGTGTGGGTATATCCTAGATATAGTTTACTGCAGCTGTTGTTTTACCACATACACAAAAGATACTGAGATTGACTTGAAGCTCAGCCAACTCAAGATGGACATCTCATACGGCAGTGATTGCCCTCTGGCCTGATATGCCAGTCCAAACATACTCTTTTCAACCATCTGCTTCACATACCACCAAACATCAACTTGCTTTTTATAAAGCTTAGTCATCCACCGCAATGCAAAGCCTAACTATAAATTTGCGTCACATTATTATATGCTTCAGACATGCAGGCTATTATTTTCTTTATTGCATGATTCCCTTAAGTTATACTGCGCTATGAACTGCAAATGAAGAGGGATTGTCCACAGCTTTCACATTAGGTTCCTAGAGCTTGAATCTCAGTGGAGGTTTTACTATTCTGTTCATGTGCCAGGACACAAAGTCCTGTGCCAGATAAAAGCTGCATTTGGAACACTGCTATGCTCAGAGCTACAATTTGGTGGCAAAATTGGCTGAGAAGAACTCCAGTCCACACTGAAGAATGGCAAAATAGACTAGGGATGATATAATTCATAGTGAAGAAATGTCAGATAGGGAAGAGATTCTGCTGAACCTCCTCATACAGTCCTGCTCAGTTCCACCTGTCACCTTCTCCCTCAATTGCTTTTCCCAATGGCGATCACAGAAATAAGGGAGGAGTAGGTGAAACAGGATGGTCGTTTTTTTAAAAAATGAAACAACAAATCACCTCCACTCAGTATAACTCTTTTACCCTGCAAAATAATTATTTTTTCTATTTCCTTGCAACTGTTCGATGGCCTGCAAGTTTCCAGCTCGGTGTGTCCCACGGTGAATATATTTACTTCAGTCCTCAGAGTCTTGTGAAAACTGAACAGGGCAGTAACAATTCTCAACCCCTCCTATTTTGAATGTTATAGGTCAGTTTTTGTCTCTTTAATACCTTTTGTACAACTATAATACTCTGACTTCAAACTCAAAGGAAACATTTCTTCTGCATTTATAACTTCATCTCTTGTAGGTATCAACTCAGGTGGTGGATATACCTTTTGTACAACTATAATACTCTGACTTCAAACTCAAAGGAAACATTTCTTCTGCATTTATAACTTCATCTCTTGTAGGTATCAACTCAGGTGGTGGATACAACAGAATTACAGGAAAAATAGGATTGTTCAGAAACAAGAGGACACTATAAATATGTTGATGGTTTCCAGAAGTATAAAATATTTTACCAAAATGGCTAAGAAAAAAGGGGAGTGGAGAAGTGAAAATGGGGGGAACATAAAGGGCCTGTCCAGAATATCTTATTAGACAGAAAAAATCATGAGGGAACTGTGGGCATTCTTAAGGATTCCTCTTGGTAAGAGCAGTGGAACTCATATCCAGAGTTCTGAGTTATCTGGAACAGGGCTGGAATAAGAAAATTGCATTGCAGCTTGACTTGGATGATCAAGGAGCTACACAACATGAACCTCCCCACCCTCTGCCCTAAGTTTTACAACTGTTACAGTCATGGTCTCTTCTAAAAAGTATTCTTTTTAAAATGCTTTTGTCACAAGATTTTTTTGTCACAAGATTTTTTACACATCATGAAGAGTATTTACAGATGCAATTAGTGTTAAATAAATGTCTGGAAACCTCTTTTGGGGTTTAGCAATTAGTGGAAAGCCTGGTGTGCTCTTGTATTTACAACTTATGACAAGAACTGCCTGCCCTCTGCACTGCCTGCATACCAGCAGAAGCACAACACTGTCTGGAAGGAGAGCAGGACTGGGCTCAGCTTTTCACTTTTCTTCTTGTCCTCCAACTGTTAATTAAAGAGAAAGTAAGTGGGATTAGCTGGGGGTGGAGCAGTACTCTGAATAGGATAGCATTTCACATTGATTATTAAACCCATGCCTTTGTGAAACAAATCCCCACATTCAAAGACAACTTTGATATTTAAAGCTGCCTTGCTAACTTCAGAATCTGGGCCTGATTTTACAGAGACCTATAAATAGCCATTTGACCAGTAATAGAAGAAGTTTCAGCCTTTTCATTTCCTATTCCGAAGTTTTATGATGTGTGAAACTCACCATGAATGCCAGGGACAAAAGATGCCATCACAATGGCCCTTAACAGGAGACTGGGAGGAATCATCCCTCTGGGTCCTCTCTCACCTTCTTTTGGATACCTCCATAGAAGGGTCAAAAGTTTCATTTGTCTGTGAAGCACTTAGAAAACAGTAAATATATATTACAGAAGACAAACTTGATCCTGTTGAGGTAGCAATATGATCTTGCCATGATTGTTGTATGAACCATTGATTCAAAGGTGATGCCAGAATGCTTGTTTATTTGAACTATTTGATATATAGTGCTTCAGGAAATTTGGACCCAGTATGGCTTAAACAATCAAAATATCAATAACTGATTAAATCATCAATGAAAACATAAAGCCCACTTATACATTGTGGAATCTTTAGCATGCTTGCTTGGAAGTGGTGGGATAAGACAAAAAGGGCATGGGAATGAACAAAGGCATAAAAAGAAAACAAAATGTTGGTACCAGGGAAGCTTCCCTGGAGAAGAGGAAGCTGAAAAACCTTCATCAGAGCTGAAAAATCTTGTCCAGCACCTGCAAAACTGATGTTATTCTGCTATAGCAGCTCTCTCCTGCCAGTAGACAGGTCACAGCATTCTGGATCAAAAGTATTTTGGGGGTAGTCTTCAAAGGCAACTCCAAGTAGAACTCATTACAGTAATTAGTTGACTCATTTTAAGCCTCATTCCATATAATCCCAATCCTTCTAGAACAGCTTTCTTCACAAAACTGTCCTTCAGATGTGTTGAACTAAATCCCCCAGACAAGTTGAATGGGAATTTTGAGAAATGTAGTACAGTTTTTCTAGAAGGCACCAGAATGGGAAAAGATGCTGTAACATTATGGGAAGCTATCTTTATATCAGATCAAATTAAGGAAGTTTGAGGAATGCAATCTTTACAATTCCAGTTGTAAAATAACTTCCCTGTACATTCTGAGCTACTAGGTAGATTATGATGTAATTCTTCTATGTTTTTTGTTCTCATCTGATCTATGAGGCAGTATTCAACTTGAAACTGGATGGAACAGCTTTCTTATTGAAGTTATGCAATATGGAACCCATAGGGATGCATGTACCCATCCCTAGATCTGATTAGATCCATCTAGCTCAACATTCTAACTAGTAGTTACTCTCCAAAGTAGTGTTTCTCAACCTTGGCAACTTCAAAATGTGTGGACTTCAACTCCCAGAATTCCCCAGCCTGCATCTTGGTCCACATCTTGATCACTTCAACACATCTTGAAGTTGCCAAGGTTGAGAAACACTTCTCCAAAGTTTCAGAAGGAGATCTTTTGCCACCTGAACATTTCAGATGAAATGGCAGAAGCTATGCCCTGTTTCTTCCCTCAAAAGAGCATTTCGTCCCATCATAACTGATGCAGTTATAACCCTTTTCCTACTAATATCCAATTCTAATGCTACTTGTTATCAGAAAAGCAAAAGGCAAAGGCATAGTAGAACATCAGGACACCATGGGGGGCAGTTCGGCCTCCTCCCTATCCCCAGCAAACACTTTTACCACCATCTGTCCTCAGAGTAGCCAATCTAGTGATGTTGCAATGCAATGACAACACAAGGTATAGCTGTTTTCACACAAAAAAGAAGGCATTCTTGTGCTTCAGGGTGAAATATTCTGTTCCTAGCTTTAGTTGGCTGTTTAGAATTTGCTTCTTAGATTGGATCAGGAACAAGGGGAACAATATTGGTCTGAATTGCAGCATTTAATAAAAGGGAGATCCAAGTACAACTCAGGAATCAGTACACAGGTTCCAAGACAAGCAGCAGGACATCAGCAAGTTATAATTAATCATGTATGCTCAGGTAAAGACTTATTTCAGTCAAACTAAACTTCTGGTCCATGATTTTTTTTCTTTATAGGGTTTTCTTGGGGATTTCCATCCAAGAATTAATCAGATTTAACCTTTATTACTTTTTCTGAGAACTCTAACAGGACAAGTAGACACATATTCCAACATTAAGCTATCTGCAACTGGGAAATTTTAAAGCTAGGTTCTCAGATATCTTTCTACGGTTCAGCTGCAGGTTATTTGTATTTGCTAAGAAAGTATCTATTTATGAGTAATCCAATACTTACCAAAGTGTCAGCCTTTACTACCTTAAATGGGCTCTTCTGACCATAAACTACCTGTCCCTTCTGCTATTGACATTGCCCAGGATTAACTAATGGCAGAAGCTCCCTATCAGAGGTGGAGTTGGCCACATGTGAGAGATTGCTTCAAGAATATCTAATCCTGAAAGAGTAAATTCAGCTGGTTAGCCTCAGAGTCACAGACATAGACATCTGGTAGAAGCCATGATGATATCAAGATGATGATGCATGCACTGTGAACTTGTTGCAAAAATAATGCAAAATGATGCACAGATGTGATTCTTGATCACGGATGCACCACCACTTGACACCCACCTTCTCAGACACTTTGGCCTTTAAGTGTTGTCAAAGAGATTTTCTGGTACAGAGGAGAATAGCATACCGCATCAGGGTGCCAAACTTCCAGATAGCCACTGGATGGCAGCAAAGAGTGGGTTTTCTATATTTTCTTGCTGCCATCTAGTGGTCCACCAGGTTCTCTGAGATAAGATATGGTATACAGTACTTAAGGGAGGATGGCAAGATTATTCCGTGTTGTAAAGACGCACAAATTGAAGGTATAGGTGGACACCAGGGTATCTATTCTGAAAATATTGCCAAAGCCTACAGGAAAAGACAGCTCTGAAACTGGATTAGGCTAAAGAAATGTCAACATTGTGGACAGTGGACTCTACTAAATATGGAACAAGATTCTGCAAAACACGTCACTCTAAATACTATTTATGAAAAAATAATATTTAAATATACTCTCATGTCGTTTTTGCTCAGATGCTTTTGCTTCCCTGGGGAAGATGGGCTTTTTTCTGCTCCTAATTAAGAAACTATATAAGGCTATTAGGAACCCTAATTGCAACCAGCTCAGATCGCTGTATTTGGTCTTTTGGTGACTTGTGTGAAAGAACAAGCTCTTTTGTAGCTACAGTATTTGCATACATGAGTCTCCAGGTAGTAAAGTGGTTTACACTTGTGATTATGATTCATTTTAATGTGCATGTATGCATTTTATTCGAATGTGTCCTTCCTTCATTACCTGAAAAGTTAGTTTTCCTTCTTCCATACCTTCATTTTGGTGCCTACACCATTTCTTTGTCTATTCCTAAAAGAGAACTTATTTTGCAGAATTTAAAGTTGAAGTTCAACAGACTGGGAAACTGTCCAATGGAGGCTAGCTTTGGATGACTGCGAAATGATAGGAGAGCCGTATTTCTGAACCTCTGTCACATACATGATCAAGCAAACTAAGTCCCAGAGAGTGGAAAACAAGGACATGGGTTCAAAAGACCAGAAAGATGATTCTAAGTAATCATTAGGAAAAACTCGTTGTTAGTACAAGGTGATCAGAGTTACCTATCTGAATATTGTGGTTTGAATGGGAAATCTGGAAAACAATCGGCTTGTCTTCTTTAGAGGCTCCTTAGGTGAAAACTGTCCCTTCAACATTTATGAAGGGCTCTTTGTTGCCTATGAATGTGTGTTCAGCACATATGGGCCTTTTCAGTTACCCGTGTGCTTGCCGAGAGCACTATACCATTGTACATCGTGACATGCTTCCAATGAAGAAAGAAAATGGGCTTATTTCCGTTAGGATATGTTAACAACAGCCTGCTCTCTGCAGCAGTGCCACAACAGTGAGCAGCTGGATTTTTTTGGTAAAATATTTGCCTTCTGGTAATCATAGCCCTATGAAAAATTCTAGGTCTTTACCCTTCCCCTGAAGGTTGAGAAATTCAGTTCTTGCTCTTGCTGATCCCAGTCACCACCTTCCACGTACTTCCAAATTCAGCCCTAATCTATTTTCAGTGACTTCCTAAGTAGAAAAAAAAAATGACTTAGAGAAACATATTTGCTTTTACTTCTCTGCTAGCAGTTTATACTTTCCAATATAGTTTTGTTAATCAGTAGACAAATTTGCAGTGATATCATTTATTTGCTGGAAGGAGGGCTGTTTTGTATGTCAGCAATCCTTTCAAAAGTAGGCCTGCTTTTAAAATTGATGGCACGGCTAAGTCTCAATCTCAGGGTGATGGCGCCATCTTCTTGTGAGGGATAATAGGAGCAATTTCTGAAACAGACTTCTTAGATTTCCCAGGGGATTCTTGTATCTGTCTTTCTTGAAGTTCTGCACAAGTTTTGCGGTGGAGGGCAGATTAGGAGGAAGTTTAATCTGGAAAAATAAGCTAAAGTGTTTTGGGCACACATGCTAATATTTTCTGGCTAGTTGGTCTTTCTGTTTCCTGAGTTGTGACTGAGAGAACTGTCTGTCCATTTCTTTCTACAGTGATAGTATTCTACTGTATTCCTTCCCATACACAAAGGTTTTTTTTCCTACAAAGAAGTACCAAAGAAAATACTTTTGATTCCCAGTAATTACCTTATTCAACCACTGACACACAACAGATGATACTATAAAAGAAAAAAAAAATCCCTCCTGAATTTTCTTTTCTTAAAAGTAGATCTCATAAGAAGTACCATTAGCTTATCTTAGTGAATTGTTTCTCCATTCCATTTTAATTACCCCAAAAGAGAATGAACTGTAATTAAAAAGGATGACAAAACCCAGCAATTTTGTAGTTAGGAAATCCGATGCAAACTGTGCTTCAAGATAAAACATTTCACAAGTTTTACAATTGTTTCATTTATTTTGTTATTCAAGACTCTTGTAGAGATATAGACTCAGAGCAGATGACTAATGCCATTAAATGTACTCTAAGTAAATTGAAAACAGGGAAAACAATGGCCCAAATATGCAATCACTGGATGGCTGACTTAGCCACAAAACCACTTAAATTAGTATATGTGCTGAGGCTAATGGGACAAGTAGGCAAGTTGATATGAGTAGTTACTCTGTCTGCTCCCCAGAATACACTGTGCAGCTAGAAATAAGAGATACTCACGAAGCATATAACAAAGGCTAATGTTTACTCATGGCACTCCTACAAATATGTCACTGAAACTATTTCTTTTCTCTACAGTAGCTTTCATGTCCTGTGCATCTTATCCAACCTGGTGCTCTCAAGATGCTTTGGATAACATGAGCTTGAGGAAGCATGATCAGTGTTAATGGATTATAGAAAACATCTGAAGGGCATCAGGATGGGAAAGGTTGATTGAATGTTTTGGAACAGGAGGTAGAACCATGGTATGGATCCAGCACAAACACAGGAAAAGTGGCTAGATGTTTCAGGGTGATGGAAAGTGATGAAAACTCTCATAATAATGGAGGCAAGAAGCATTGTACTCAGCACCACATAAAGGGTGTTTGCTGACTGGCTAGTACCTGGCTTCTATAGTCATTTGCCTTCTAATTCTGCAGCAAATACCAGGAGTTCTGCTTAATGATCCTTGCTATGAGTCTCTACTGCACATTTACCATACAAAACTGCACTGGAGAAGGAAACATCTATACATTGTTTTAGGGTGTACATCATATCCCCATCCACTAGATGTTTTAATTCATCACATCCTTAGTTCACATTCATAAGCAGATTTCTGTTTAGGGGTTGTGATGCCTGTTCAAAGGACTTTTTCATATTGTACATAACCATAGGAAAATTTATCTCACGGACAAACCATATATTATAACAGACAACCCTTAAACAAAATATTTCTTAAATGGTCCAGTTTTAGGGGCCAATCCACAATGTGCTCTGAATTTAGAGAGGTACACCATGCTGGGTTCCTGCTGAAAATCAAGTTCCCACTGTCTATCATGTCCCAAAAGGTATTGTTACTGCAGATAGCACGTTCAGAAGAGTGGATTTTCTGAAAGAAATTAAGACAGAATCCCAGTCTGCTTTTGAATGTATTCCAGATCCTGGGTACATTCCAGTTAGTTGCAGCTGTTTTCTTTCCAAAATAAAAGTGGGAAGTTTTATGCATTCATTTTAGACAGTAGCTTGGCCTCATAATGGTCCCTACCCACTCACTTTCTGAATTTTATTGTTGTTGGGATTTGCAGCTGCCAATGTGGTGCAATCGTTTGTGAAAATGTACCAGATTTTTCTAAGATTATTTACTAAGCACATATTTTCCCTGTGGTTTTCTATAGATTCTAGAGCATGAACTAAGAATAAGAATAAGCTACCATGTGGGACCATCTTGAGACATGAACTGTTCTGCACAGAAATTAATTCACTGCAGAATGTATTCCCCCAAAGAAGTGATAGATTTCCTATTGTCCAGCCATCTGGGCACTTGCCAAGCCTCTTGTAGTATGTCCATACCCATGAGGCCATATTTTCTGAAGAATTAGCTTTTGGAATACATACATTCATTAACAAAGGATGGATTAAAGTCTTTCATACTATGGCTTTATATCTTTGCTCCAGAAAGATATGGATATGGATATTCCATGAACATAAGACCTCTCCCCTTATAGTCCCTATAAACAGGACTATTGAGGGACTTATCTCTGGGCTGGGGGCAGCATGCCTTTACATTCAGGGGAGCAGTAGTGAGAAGGAGATGTCACCGTCCCCTGCTTGTAAGCACCCTAAGATGGCCCTTGGCCTGATGAACTGTAGCAGAGCTGCTCTTGTATATACGTTATACATATTATTACAACAAGGATGACAATGATTCCTCAGTTAACATTGCACCTTCAGACAAGATGTTCTATATCATGGTCTCCTTCACTACTTCTCCTTTACAGTTGTATGCATAACATCACTGCATACTATAACGAGATCAGGGTGAGATAATAGACAAGTGCAGCTCATTTACTAAGTAGCTTCAGTTAACTTTGAAATGTACTTGCTTACTAGATTTTGCCTCCAGTTCTGTTTTTGCAGAATTTCCAATTTCTGCAAAATTTACATTTCTGAGACAATATTATCTGAACGTTACTGAAATGTGTGAATCTAATACAATTACTTGAGAGTTTGTCTTACAAGACATTCTTCAATCCCCCAGCATTCTGCATTGCACAGGAAGGCAAGTAGTTGTGGGCAAACTATCTTTAGGAAAAACTACTTTGGATCCTGCATGAATGAAAGCATAGCAGCTCTCTGCTATTTATGAAAACATCCATGTCTGTTTTAGATTTCTATACCTAAAACTGATTGTATTTTAACACACAAAATAATTGTTTTTAATGTGCATCTTCAATGCAATCTTTGAAGCTGTTGTGTCTTTTTCAAGTTGCATGCTTTGAAAATAATTTGGAAGTAGTTTGGAAGATTCCATCTTTCTCATTTTTAAATAGCATTTAGTGATTGGCAAATAACCCCATGAAACATTAGGCAGTTTAAGGTAGCTGATTTGCAATGATTTCTTATTTGACAATATCTGATAGATACTCAAGGATTTGTACTGGTATCTGACATTTGATGAATGCCATACAATATAAGTATATGTTAGCTTTTGACAGCTGATGACAATTCTGAAGCCAGCCAAGTAAAAACAACAACAAATGTAAAGCACTCCAATAAAGAGATTAAAATCTCTTTATTCTCAGTGTGAATTCTAATTTTTGTTTCAGAACTTATTCAAAATTCTAAAAGTGAACCTAGACGCCAATCTCAACATTTTAATTGCAAATCCAGTTCCTAACTTTCTTACTGTGTTGGGAACACTTCTTGCTTGGATTGTGTCTTGTAAAATAATTTGCCCTATATCCCTTCAGACTTTACATTCCTTACTCTACCCTGCTCCCACATCTAGTATTAGCTTTGCTGAGAAAAACAGTTGCTCTCACATACAGGAGATCAACTTTGGAAATGCATCACCAAGCAGCATGATTTGGTTTTTTAAAAATGGAATAGGATGTTAGGGAGGAGAATGGTTGAATTTGAGAGCAAAAAGAAAGAAGAAAACTCTGCCAGCTAAGAACATTTACTGCTCCATTTACTGTTGGAGTAATCTAATTTTATCTTAAGATAGCAAACTTTGAATTTATTGTATTGACACATTCCTTCTCCAACAGAGATCCAGTGAACACAATGGATTATAGAATTTTGTGGAGAGATTTCCAAGAGAGTCTGCCTCAGGATACTGCTTTTCATTTGATTATGTGCCATCAAGTCATTTTCATCTCTTAGTGACCACATAGAGTATTTCTATAAAGACCTACATTATTAGTAAACAAGCATTAGTTAATGGCAGTTAACAGAGCAACAAATATGATAAGCTACCATAGTTTTCTTGGCATCAACTTACATCTCTACTGGGTAATAGGGATGTTAGAGCCTCAGCTATTTGCCCTTACACCAGTTTTGAGAATTTAATACTTAAGTATTTAGAACAACCAAAAGGAACAATTTCAAAAATGTTTAGGCTACTATAGTAATCAAAAATAGGAGATCCAGCTCTTGGTTTAAAGGAAGTTTGGGATGCTTTTCTTGCTAGACAACAAATAAGATAAATTAGACAACAGAAAGCATGTCAATGGAAATCAGGTGGATTCACCTAAGCTTCAATGCAAGTTCAATGGAAGATTATACATCATTGGCACTTGACTCCAGTCATACATGCATACATACATATAATTATTCTTTAAAATGCTGGAGAGGATGTCTGCAAAAAGGCCTTTCTTTTATATGTGGTCATAAAGTTATAGTTTTGCTTGGTTTGAACTTCACTAAGTTTATCTGTGGAAGTGGATGTTTAAAATTGCTGGGGTTATTGTATCAAACCAGTTGACCTGGTGGTGTTTGGGGGTGGTGGGGAAGGCAGATTTATAATTCTGAAAAAAATTATATGTTCAGAAAACTGCTAGAGGAGTGGTCAGTTCCATGAGTGGCATTTTACCTTACACTAGTGAATGGAGAATTTAAAAAAATGGCTACAGTATTTAATCTGGTATTCAAAATGTTACTGATAATTTGAAGTATTGCCTATATAAGTGTGTTCATGTATCTGTCTCATTGCCTGTCTGTCCAGGTTGTAATGATTTGTACTTTTTGTCTAAAATGCTTTAAGAAAGCCATTTACTTATGGCTGGCAGACTTCCAAAGTAGTTTTATTTCTCTGGTAACAGAACAAAAGGTTCCATAAAGATTAGGTAACACTTACAGAAGGAAGTTTCATTTGCAACCCTTATTACGTTAGATGTAATGTATAATGGAGGGTAAGTTGAGTTCAAGTGGATAGAATCAATGAAAAGAGACAGGATTACAATACAGTAACATGAATAGAGATTGTTATATTTAAAGGAGTCACATTGAAATGAATAGAACTGAAGTCACTCATGACTAGCCAATTCCAGTTTCAATGAGTTTCATTGGTTTGTTTTAAGCATGACTGAGTCTGGTTCTAATGCAATATTGAGAAGGAGCCTCTGCTGAAATCACAAAGCACGAATGCTGATCAATTGTTACAAACATTAAATAAATAAATAGTTCTTGCAGTATAAATAATTGCACAACACTTCTTAGTCAAATCATGAGATAAACATGTTGAGATTTCTCAAGGATTTGTTTTCAAGGAAGAAATGTGGGTCAGTGGCAGAGCACTTGCTTTGTATGGTACTAAGTCAGCTGTTCCATTTCTCTTTGGTATCACCAAAGGAATTTATTTTATATAATTTTTTAAGTAGCAGAATGAGAAGAAGTTTTAAATGAGGTCCTTGAGTAGACAGAGCCGGCCTAGAAGGGCCATAGGCCAATTTTATATCAATCCTTCTATTTCTGATGTCCAGAGATGAATGTTGCTGTTATGTTAAACTTCAGATTCAACATTAATGGAAGATACCAGATCTGGAAAAGCTGGTCTGCATGGTTGGGGAACCTTGAGATTCGCAAAAAAAAGTATTAAAATATCATTAGAAAAAACAAATGCAAAAGATATGAAAAATAGCCAGATTAGGACTGAGTTTGCTCAGTAACAAGAGAATACTAGCTGCCTGTTGAGTAATTTGGAAAACTAGGAAGGAAGATAATGTGTGGAGTACTGGAATACTGGGAACAGGCATATTCTGTAATGCAATATTTTGTTGTTGGTCCTACTTAAATTTCTTTTAAAGCCATTTCTGGAGAAATGCCATTATTTTTCTATAATACTTATGGGCAACTTAGAACATATCTGAATGTAAAAAGCCTACTCTGACCTATTATTATGATCCATCCTAGAATTATTACTTTTTCTTGCAGTCAATAAATATATTTTAACAATGAATGAAGTACAGACTATAAAGCAGTAGACAGGAAGCTGCCTTATCACAATTCACACTATTTGTTCATTTAGCCTAGGATTGTTCATATTGCCAGAGCTTCAGCCAGAGGTCTCTTCCTCATCACTTGATACCTGATCCTTTCAAGGCAATCCCAAAAATCATATCAGGGACTTTGAACCATGCTCTGCTCTCTAGACTAATATGTCTATATAATATACCAGTGCTGAGGCAACATGGAGCTTTCCAGATATTTTAGATTATAATCAAAATCCACTAGTTTGGTTAATATCAAGCAATTAGTTAATAGTGAGGGAGTCAATGTCCAACATGCTTAGAGGGCCTCAGGTTGTGTACCATTTTGCTTATACCAACTTGCACTAGTCTTCAAAAGCTTAGACTAAAGTTGTTCACAGCCATCCTCCTTTTTTAACTAATGCCAATGATGTAATATGGGACATTCTTCTTGTGGCCCTGACCTATGGTATACTTCTACAGAAGTCTACCTTCTTACCGTGTAAGCAAGAGCTATATATAGCTTACTGCAGTTGAACCCAGCATGTCTCAACATCAAAGCAAGACTCATGTTGGTAATTTCAGCCAGAGCTCATTGGGGATTAACTCCATTGTCATTTCCTGTGGCATTTTGCCCTGGAGGATGTAAAATATTAGCAAAGTAAAGAATATTTCAAAGAATATCACAAACAGCTTTACAGCTTTACAGAAAGCTTACAATGAGCATGTACAAAGTGGCTTCCTTTTCTACTATGTAGCTAGCTCTCCCACATCTGGGATTAAGGATAAGAGCTTTCTTGGCAGTAGATGAGATTGTGTCCCAGCACATCTCATTTTTTAAATGAAGAGCTTGTATTTGGCCCATTTCCACAGGTATTTCAACCAGAAAATAAAGGATAAAGTTTATCCTTTATATGTGAATGTAGAACTACCTTTGGAAATGGATTTCCACTAATAAACAATGATTGGTGCAGCTGGGCTAATAATAGAGCTATAAAGATGTTTTTAAGATTGCCTGAATGGGACTTTTTCCAATATGATTTCTTTAATTGAAAGAAAGAAAGAAAGAGAAAGAAAGAAAGAAAGAAAGAAAGAAAGAAAGAAAGAAAGAAAGAAAGAAAGAAAGCAAGCAAGCAAGCAAGCAAGCATGAGAGACTTTGTTTTTTCATCTCATAATCCTAACTAGTTCCATGAAGCATAACATCTGGTTCTCATTCTGATAACAGGAAAACGGTCCAGTTTCTATGACAAAGAAGATTCTGGTGTTATGTACCATGTGTCCTCTTGGCAGCATTTTAATCTTGATTTCTCTTTTCCCTGAGAAATAAATATCTGAGTGATTATTTTGTGACAATGCTATCAAATAAGTCTATCTATAAATAAACTACAGGAAGGACAGTTCATGAACGCTTGCTCTGTCAGTGTTCACAGGAGTCCCTCGGAAATAGATGCAAAAGTTCTGAAAATCTTGAGGCAAAGAGGACAAGTATTTTTGACCAAAAAATCAGAAATGTAGGGAAAACTGGAACAAATGCAACATTTAGATGTTAGCATTCTTTACAAAAGTAAAATGATTTGAATAACTTTTCTAAATAAAAGTATTTGTACATAATAAAACATGTTCAGATAATGTACTGTTTGAATTTAGTTTAAAATATTTTTCATTTTTTTCATACATGCTGAACTCTAATGAACATAGCATCACTTAATTTTTGCCTATTTGGGAGAAACAGCAGCATAAGTTAATGTTGAAAACAGAAGCAGCATTAAACATTGTACTCAAACAAAGAAAAGTATATTCTCTGAAATTTGTTGTCTGTAAGGTCAGACAAATGCAGAAAATATTAATTTTCAGAGAAAAAAAGTGAAAAAGAGGAAAGCAAAATATGGAATACACATTTTGCCACATGGACATTGGCTGCTTAGTCTCATCTTCTGAATCTGAAGTGTTATCACTAACAGCACTCTCTACTTCTTCTGATCCATTACCCTCATCATTGTATCATTCTGATGGATTTCTGAAAACTGTTGTGGATAAACGTAGCTAATCATAAAACATGCATTCATTAACAGCCAGAATAGTGGTGTTGCTCCCTGACACTGCTTTCAGCATCTTGATGTGCTCTCTATCAATCTAGTTTCCTTTGTTTTTGCTTTTCTTAGTAACATTTAAAGTGGTATTTGCTACCATTTAAGAATTAGATAGGCATTCTATAAAATACAGGTCATCAGTTCTTCCAGGTAAGGATGCTTGATGGAATGAAATGAAAGAAGGTGTGGATGAAGAAAAATGCATACAAAAGAATGAATGCTGCAAAACATGAGAAAAAAGATATTGTATAATGTGCATAGAGACAAAAGGATAGTTGCAAAAAATGTAGTCAAAAAGCAAGGAACAGTTAAAATAGGCAGAGAAAAATTATTTTGATATTTCTTTCTGGATTTTTCTATATACCGTAGGCCTCTTTCTTCTATTCACTGATCAAAACTTGAAAAAGACACTGAAAAAGCCATTCTGGAGCAAATGCCCAGAACCACTGCAATATAGTATCCAGGAAGTTAGCATAGATGAAAGGAATTGGCAACTCCCAACATGCTTTCACACTATTGTTAAGTAAGTTTGATTTCATTCATAGTTGCATGTGTTTATTTGGTTCCTTCTGTGCTGTAAGAACAGCTTTATTCACCAGCTTATACTATTAGTGACTCAAATAACTGACCTTAGAAGAGCAAACCCTGGCCGCCAAGGGTGGCCTGGAATCTTTGATTATTTTTTAAATCCCTCAAATTTCCTAAGTCATCTAAAAATAGGAAGATAAATAATTAATGGGCCAGATTAGGTTTTTTTCCCCCTTCTTTAACAGAAGAAACATGTTTTATGTATCTGGGAATGAAATGGGGCAGCCAAGGGTGTGACCTAGTGTACTAATTCCTGTTCATGATTTTTATGTATTGGTGTTGTGATAAAAGACAAATTTCTTTGGAAAAAGACCACCATTTTGTACTGCATTATATTTCTACTAGGCGTCACTGATGCACAATGGCTTATATTATTAAATTATTGCAACTTTATGAAACTTGGAGTATTACTGAATCACACTCATGTGATATTCATTATCTAAACCCTGGCACTAAACCCTTATTCCTTTCAGATTAGAAAGAGCTCCTGGCCTTGCCTAAAATGTAAAACTTTGGAACAATGTAAAGCATCACACAAGCAAAATTAAGAAAAAGGCATCATTTTAAAAATAAGCAGGAAGGAAACTGCTCTTCATTGAACACATTTGACCTGCCTGTGTTTTTATCACTTTGTTTAAAACTAAAGAGGGTAGGAGAAAGTCCAAACAATTCCACAATTGAAGTACGACTACAGAGAAGGCCTTGTCTTATGCTTGTCCAACTTATCCTCTCTCTTGCTGATGAGACCTACAGAAAGACCTCGGAAGCACATCTGAAACTAAGGACAGGTTCACCCAGGAGGCAGCAATTTTTTTAGGTCTCTTCATCTAGCCCACTGGATTTCAAACAAAGCTCCACTCTCTTCAGTCCCTCAGAGGAGAACTGCTTTTCCTGGCACACATAGCATCTTGAAGCAACTTAACCTCTCCGAAGAGAAAAGGTATGGGGCATATTAAACTAGTTTCTGGGAAGCCCCTGTTTGAAGGCATTCCCAAACGTGGCTTGCTTTTCAGCACCAAATACTTCATTGTCAAGAAAAGAGCAGCTTAGGTAAAAGTAGTTCCAAGAGCTAGAATTTCAAATTACATTTTCCAGCTTCAACATGTTCCTGGATATGTTGAATATTGGATGAAGTTTATATGTGGTTTGGCCCTACCCCTGTGACTATAGCTTTAGGCTAAGGCTGAATAGCACTGGCCTAGGCACCAAAGCTTAGGGAGCACCAACACCACCCTTCCTTCCAAAAAATCCAGATCTTTGCATCGGTAGGAGGTGGCACCATCAGGCAATGCTGCCAGGGGCTAGCACACCCTGGGATATCGTCTGGCCCCCGGAAGGAGTTCTGCGGGGATTCAAGCCTTAGATCACATCCTACTTCTATTCTTGACTTACTGGTTTTAAGTATGGTAAATAAGACAAAGGATGATATTAGTGCAAGCTAACAACTATACCAACATGTGATAATAGTGTTCATGGTTATAGCACCACTAGATGCGGACAACTATTAGGTGGTACTCAGAAGATACAGAAACTTGTAATCCTTTGCTACCATCTAGTGGTCATCTGGAGTTTTGCAGTCCAGATCTGATTAGCCCCAGACAGAGCCTTTACAAGGAGATTGTGTGTGTGTGTGTGTGTGTGTGTCTTTCTCCCTCCCTTCCTCCATTCAGTATTACGTATTATGGATATAAAGATCAGTATAAATCCAGACTATTTTATTATCTTCATTAGTAGGGCAGTATTTACAGATTCCTTTCGAAAGATCCAATAAAAAAACCTGCATCCATTTTCTTTTGTGACGTCTTCTAACATAAATAATTTATATACAAAACTTCTTCAAGTTGTGTATGCTTATTTTCAAAATATGCAAATTCCCCAATAAGCCCTTTTTTCTTTTTATAAATTTTCTCTTATACCATTATTTGTCACAGAAATTTGGATAGGATTCTAGCTTCTTCATGTTTTTCCAAGCAAGTTCTTGCTCTTAATGGCCTAACCCAGCTCTCTCTCTCTCTCTCTCTCTCACACACACACACACATACACACATTCCCTTTCAGTTGTGTCTCTCTGATATGAATTCAGACACCCCTTATCACTTGCTATATCCGTGTTTCCCATTCCTCTAAATATAGGGCACCTCCAGATATTTCCAGAGCAAAATCATGTCCATGATTTTCCTAACACTCAGTTTTATGCTAAATTGGTACTATAGAAATCACCTGGCAATGTCATCCAAGACGCTGCTTGGTTAATTTGATTTTCCCTCTTTGGAAGCTACTTTCTCTCCCCTAGAAAATACTCTGCTGGGTGAACCTGTTTTACTTTCAGTAGGCCAGTACAGTGTTTCTTAAAGTGTGGGCCTAGGACCCCGGCAGTCCACCACGACCCTCTCAGGAGTTTGTGAAATCAAATTATTTGCCAGGCTATGCTGAAAAATAATACAGTAATAAAATCCCATCAAACAATTGTGAGAAGCAGTAGTGGCAGAGAATGTATCAATTTTAATTTTTAATATGATAAATATAACCCATACAAACAAAAGCTCTTTTGGGTCCTCCATAATTTTTAAAAGTGGGAAGGGGACCTGAGAGAAAAAAAAGTTTAAGAAACATTTAGCTAGTAGAACATTCAGAGACCGTCCCTGCTATGGAGTCCCAAAGGATCACCTTGTAAGTAGAATATGAGATGAAGTTTCCTGATGAATTTAGGTGGCTAAGTCAAGTACATTTTAGCTAACTATGATGTCTTCTGTTTTATTTTAAATTGCAGCTGACCATTTCTGTCTCTTCGCTATTGGATTATTTAATAAATGTACCAAACTGGGGACTGGAATTAAGTATTTACATAGGTTGGGAGAGGCTAGACTGCTGCTATACCCGTTTACTCTCTGGAAAAGGGGCCTGTCCCTCCCTCAGAGTCCAACCCATAGACCTTCAGTTTCATGTGTTCATACTCAGGTTTATTAATTGTTGTAAATCACACAAGTACTAGCAGTGTATCTAGCTCCGAAATATGTAGCAAAAGAGGTCTGGCTGCCTCTTGTACTCACAGGATTGGAGGTGCAGATTGTTACACTCTTGCAATCATTTGTGGTGGACTGCCGGGGTCCTAGGCCCACACTTTAAGAAACACTGTACTGGCCTACTGAAAGTAAAACAGGTTCACCCAGCAGAGTATTTTCTAGGGGAGAGAAAGTAGCTTCCAAGGAGGGAAAATCAAATTAACCAATGGGGTCATGAAGAGTTGGACATGACTTAACGACTGAACAACAACATGTGTTTGAGGATGTAGGGGTGGAGAAAGACAGACCTAGCAGACTTCATTCAGTGTCGTTTTCTCCTGCCGCAGCATCTGATATGACAGAACTCACAAATATGTTCTCACGGTAATTTGTAGCAGATTTCTTTTATATTGAGTCAATGGTGCACTTAGATAATTTTAGACAGAGGTTCCATGGTTTCTTGTGTTCCTCTGCTTTAGAAGTTTATCACATCACTTACTTCAAAATATGGTAAGCCAAACTTGCTGTTTTAAAGGGCCGTCCTGCTCATTCTTTAAAGTATAGTCTTGGAATTTTGTTCCAAAAATTTCCTGTGACCAGTACAATATATGATGTTCTGTATATCCTGAATCGTAGCAGAATGACAGGTAGATATATCCTTTTACAGGAACACAGAAATTCATGTTAGAAACAGCACTCTCTCAGCTCTTTCTCTCTCTTTCCCCTACACACAAACAACCTCCATACACATATACAACAGAAGGTTCCTGATAAATTTAGATAGCTAAGTCAAGTACATTTTAGCTAACTATAATGTCTTCTGTTTTGTTTTAAATTGCAGCTGACCATTTCTGTCTCTTCGCTATTGGATTATTTATTGGACATTTAAAAGAGACAAATTATCACATCTCTTTTAAAATGGAAGTAAACGGCATCAGCAGCATTTATTTGCTGAAGAAAGACTTAATATTGTTCTAAGCAAAAGATGAATACAGTATGTTGATTCCCTCTGTCATACTGCCACCAAGAGGGTAAAATACATAGAAAGTGCTGAATTTATTTGGCTTAAAGGAAGAAAAAGTAATACTTCCCATCCAATTGTTACTTACATAATGCTCTTGTTAAATCAATATGAAAAATAATAGGACTTATTATGTTGAATTCTGTGTTTTTAGAACATTGCTTTGTTAATCGACATTACTGTTGGAAGATGTCAAAGGAAGTCAAAGGAAGAAGATGCCTGGGAAAAAAAGATTTATTTTTTTTTAATGTGAATTGAGTCTGAACTAGTTTTCTTTATTGTTTCTTTGAGTCCCGCCTTAGGCATGAAAGCCAGCTGGGTGACTTTGGGCCAGTCACCCTCTCGCAGCCCAACTCACCTCACAGGGTTGTTGTTATGGGGAAAATAGGAGGAGGAAGGAGTATTAGGTATCTTTGCCACCTTGAGATATTTATAAAAATAAGAAAGGCGGGATTAAAAATATCTAAAAAAAAAAATTGGCAAAGCAAGGAAAAAGCTCAGCTGTGGCTAAAGTAGGCATAGTAAAGGAGCTATTTGAATTTTTATTAGATTTCAGTTATGGATTTTGTAGTATAAGATTGGCCAACCAGTGGCTTTCCAGATGTTGTTAGATTACATCATTCTGAACTTCAGCTATAAAAATTGGGGATAATGGGATTTAAAATCTAACACCATATGAAGAGTAACAGGATTTCTGACTGCTCTGGTGCTTATCTTATAGACCAACATGGTTCCTTTTCAAGCAAATCCTGCAGCATATGTGTGTAAATGAATATGTGTGATTGTGATGCATATTTGCATATGTGCATATGTGTGTGAGAGAAAGAGAGATAGTATGGAGGTTTTGATGCCCATTTTATAGTAGCCTCCCCTACTGTCGGTATGCATCAATTAATTGCACAAAAAGTGCTTCTAGGTGTGATTCAAGGTGCTGGTCATGACCTGTAAAGCCCTACATGGCATACGGTTTGGTTATCTGAGGGACCCTGGTGTCTGCCTGGTTGATTCAAGCTTGGTCAATTCAAGCTGACTGACGTGCTCTAGGTTCCTTTGCTCAAACAACGCCATCTATCAGGACTCAGGAAGCATGCCTGTTCTGTCACAGCACCTGCCCTCCCGAATGTGCTTCCCCAGGAGGTCTGGATAGCCCCCAGCCTGCTGACTTCCAGAGGGCCATAAAGACTGAGCTGTTCTCCCAGGTCTCGGGCTAGGGCGGCTGAGCCTCCTGCTGGATGCTGGATGTTGAGGGATCTTTGGGTTGTTGCTGGGTTCACCATCTTGTTCTTTTCTTCTTTTCTAGTTTGGCTTTTGCTGTATGTGTGTACTTATTAAACTGGTTTTATTCTGTTTGGTGTATTGTGAGCCACCCAGAATCACTTTGGAGGCAGACAGCATCTAATCTAAACAAATCAATCAATCAATCAATCAATCAATCATAAGATAACAGAATATATTGAGATGGCTATGGCAATGACAAGAAAAGAAGAAAACGAAACATGAAAACACAGATACTGTTAATGGTAAATATTTCCCTGACGGTGGCAATGCCTGCTCCTGGGGGAAAAAAAAATCTGATAAATAGGCCCTTGCTGGAGGAGGGGGGTAGTGATATTTTCTGTCTCCTTTTCCCATTTTCATCTCTACTTTTCACTGGGATTTAAATTTTTTAAAAAGCATATGTTTGCCAGGTCTTGAACCAGCAACCTTATCTATCATAACCACCATATGGGAGTGATATGGGTTCCATGATCGTGGTGACCTGAACACTGAGAATCATGCATAGCCTCTCAGCAGATTTCTGTGCTGGAGCTTTACACTTTCCTGAGAGTGGTGGTGATTATTCTAAAAGCACTGAATAGTTGGAAGGTGATCAATATCAGGCAGATATCTATCATCCTCTTGTTTAAAGGCCATGGAATGTTCAGTTTCAGAATCATATGATATTTTTTCCATTAAAACTATTTGGAAAGAATGGGGTAATCAAAATGCAGTTGTCTAACCTAGAAATTGCTCCAGACAAAGAGATGTCTAGTTTTCCTAAGTTATTGCATTTAGACAATTTTTTTTAACATATAATAAATTGCTATATGTCCAAGGCAATGTGCATCTATTTATTTGTTTCTTTCAAGATATATCTGGGTTCCTTCATAACAAAATGTGTCCAAAAATGCCAACAATAAACAAAGAATTAACTGAAAAATCCAGAAAAACATGAACTCAAACATTAATATCAACGGTAGAAGTAAAAGAAAATTCAAGTCCACAAGCAGTCCCAAGTTATCCAGCAAGTCTCTGAAAAATCACATATGGTAAAATCACCAATGTATAAACATTCTCACATGCTCATACTTTAGTAAAAGCAACTGAGTTACAGACATAAAATAGAAACATTTTAAAAAGTCAGAGAGCATAAAAGTTTTTGCTACATGTCAACCCATATTGATATAGGTGCCAAACAGCTCTTAGTAGAGCTGTCTGCAGGTCTTCTTCTTGTTTTTAATGGACTAAAAAATGTGACTGCATAAGTTTCCCTAACATATGCAGCTTTTGAGAGAGAATGCCAGGAGACTGCACCAGGCTGGAAGAGAAAGAGAGACAGGGAGGGAAATTGGACAGATGGGGAATGTAGCATCTATGAATGTGGAGTGAAGACAAGAGGGATCTTGTCCAGGACCCCTTCCATCCTGAGGTATCTGTGCACTGAACTTCATCATTATCTGTTAAATAAATTTCCCCACTGCAGGATTTTTAAACAAATTTATCTAATGTCAACTCTCATTATTATAGCAATACAGTACTACAGTTTTTGACTGTAACTTTTAGAAGCATGCATTCTTTTCCAAATTGATTTCTCGTGAGTTATCCTCTTATACAAAACTTTAACCAGAAAAAGTGGGCTCTAGTGGGATCAAGAGAGCCTGTTTTCAAGATCTTCCAAATCTCTTCTCATCAAAATCCATGGTGGATTTCTTTTAATCTCAAATTGCAGGGCCACCACCCAGAAGGCTTTTGCATAGTCACCTTTCAGACTGATGGGACACATGACTATTTTCAGATAAGCCTAGGTATATTAAAGGATAGCTTTTAGAAGGTTATCCACAGCCAAATAAAGTTGTAGGTAACATACCAATTTAACCTTGAATCTCTAAAGTTAATGCTAGATTTAGGAATCAGTTATATCCATGGCAGGGGTTAAAATGTGCAAGATGGTAGGTGCAACATCACAGTCAAAGCACCGCCTCTGTTGTATGTGTAGCAATGTCACACACATGTACAAAAGGGTGGGGTCTTGATCTTAATGCCATGCTAGGAACACCCCAGATATGACTTGTTGTGAGGCACACACAAGGTAAAGGTAGAATAAAGTCTTCGTTGAGTTGAGCTTAGCTTTTTATAATTTTATGAGTATGTACACATGCTTCTCTTGGCAACAATATGGAAATGGCTTGTCATTGCCTTTCAGATCCCTCTCTCCCAATTTATTAATTTATTCTACAGCCATGGTAATTCCTGATGGTCTCCCATCCAAATACTAGCCAGTTTTTGAGGTCATCCAGGTTGGCTAGGTATTGCTACCTAGCTAGGCAATAAGGCACAGTTAATTAGGCCATTTTTACTTTCTAGGGATTACTTTCCTGTTGAATATCAGAGATCCTACTCTACCCAAGGGAGTAGAGATCATAAACTTGTATACCATAGTTACATATGGCTCCCAGGCCGCTTTCTATAACCCATAGCCTACCCGGTTAATTTCATCTAAATTCAGTAGCTAACCACTGATAAAGATGTAACTTTGTACTGTGGGAAATCAAATAAAATATAAGTTCTAAGATTCTGATAGAATTAATTTACCTATTAATATTAATCTCCCCCCAAACTCAAACACAGAAGAAATGCACCCCAAATTGCAGCCCTCCCCTTCTAGGAAGCCCTTATCACCTTGTTGTCCTTTGCCACAGAGTTAAAAATAGTTAATCTGCAGTTTCTTGGCTACAAAAAGAAGGAAAGCTTATGTACTTCTACGCTTTGCTCAACCTGGTCACACTGTCGCAACCAGCCATTACAGCTGCTCATTTGCAAAGGTCATCAGTTAGCTAAAAACAATAAAGGGAAGTATGCTGAAACCTTATTTGGAAGTGAAGTTGCTGTATGAAGGTTTTCTACAAAAGATTATGGGGGCTCCTTGATAGTCTCTTTCTCACCTTTTTTAAAAGGTGCACATTGAGTATGAGTAGAAGCTAATGGATGTAATGCAAGATGTTCCAGAGGTGGGCATCTCTGTGGAGAAGGGGATTTAGGTTTGTGGGCTCTCTCCCCTCCTTTTTTTCTCTGTCCCAGATCCCACAGGGGGCTGCAATCTGCCACTTTGATGTAGCCAAAAACTTGCTGCACTGCAGAGGTCTCTCAGGAAAACTTCCCTTCCACATATGAACCCACCATATAAAATATGTGTATGTATGTGAAGGTGACAGGAAATATTCTGGAGTTTATGTGTTTCCCTCCCTCACACGTTCTTCCAGTTTATCTATGACATCTCTAAGATATTAGTTGCTTTCCTACATTATTTATACATTTCAGTATATTTACTATTTGATAGTAGTGGCGAAAATGACTGCAGTAGACTACACAATCTGTACTGGCTTCCTGAACAGCAGATGGAAAGTTTCTTTTGCAGGCCGTTCCTTGCATTAGCAAAGATTGCATAACTTTTGATAGTTTGCTGAGTGAGGTGCGGGTTTATTTATGTTTTTGTGTTTGGATTAGACAAAAGTTCAGGCAGAGTTCCGCCGCAACAATTAGTCAGCATGCTGTCACCAAGGCGAGGGAAAAGGGAAAGCAGGGCAATGCCCTCTGAGCTTGTACATGAAATGCATTTTGAAGGAGATTTGTTTTTGTAGTTCGTTAGCAAAAGGCATGATGAATGCCGAGTTGGCCTTCTCGATAATGCACCCAAGACTGCCGAGCAGTTGGATGACTGACCACCTGGATTGTTTCTATCATCAGCAAATAATTCAAGGATTTCTTTACAGCTAAGACAGTATGTCCAAGAAGATCATACTGGGAGGCCCGTTCAGTGAGAATGAAATGTTAGGAAAGTGAATTTGAAATTCTTCTGGGGGTAGTGGAAAATGGGGGAGGGAGGTAGAATATGAGATAATAAAAAGCTTTCAGGTACCACTTCTGATTCAGGAATATTAAGATAACATGTCTTTGGATAAGTTTAGCCTTCCTAGCCTGGTGTCTCCAGAACTGTTGAAGCTACATCTCCAGATTTCCCAGGCAACATAGCCAATGCTCATGTTTGGTAGCAATTCTGAGAGCTGTTGACCAATTAGATTTCAGGAAACAAGCTAACTTTTTTTTTTAATTAATTTTTATTAAATAAGTTTTTTGCAAAGTAAAAACAATACAGTTTAAAAAAAAAAGAAAGTAAAGTAAAGTAAAAGAAAAGAAAACTAATAAGTAGAAAAGAAATGAAAGAGAAAAAGAGAGAGAGAAAAAGAAAAAAGATGTAAAGAAGTGGTTTTGTTACAGCAGTTATAAATGCATTTATACTGTATATTATCCTCTCTAAGGTTACATCATGGTTTCCCTCTTTCCATATTCTACCCATTCTAATCACCAAACCCAAAAATCACAAGTTCATTTTTTTCTGTTTTCAGCAAAAAGTCCATAAAGGATTTCCAGTCATTAACAAATATAGTTCTTGTCTTTTCCCTAGTCAAACAAGTCAATTTTGCCATCTCTGCAAATTCTGTCATCTTCACCAATCATTCCTCCATTGTAGGTATTTCCGAGTCTTTCCATAACTTGAGCAAGGTCATTTATAAAAAATTACTAGATTGGATCCCAGTACATGGAAGACATTAATAGCTTTACAAATATTCCGAGTTGCTGGAGAGATCATTTCTAATTTTTCAAACAAATCTTTTTAAAACTCTGACATATTTATGTCAGCGTGGAATTATGTGAAAAATAGAGGCTTCTTTCTCAGTGTTTGCTGGAAAGGCCATGTGACCACAGAACACGGTGGAAGGTTGGATTGGCATCTTGCAAATTTATCGATAAATTCTTTTCAGTAACAGAGCTAAAACAAACATTCTTTATGAAAACCACAGAACTAGAAGATCAGGCATGTACTTGGTCAGGGACCAAAATCCAGATCCCCATACAGTATGTGTGTTTGGGGGAGGTGGGAGATATTCAGAAGTCAGCTCCTTTGTAGAGTTACTGGGTTTGGATATGTTTCCTTGCAAATGTATATGCTGTTGTATAATTATGCAGTCATTTCAAAACCATAACATTATTTAAAATCAAGGAACTGAGGAAAAAAAGACTTTCATTAAAAATTAATTTACAACTCAGCATCAAAGAATACAAACACAGAGAACTAAAGCAGCCACTCCTATATTGCTTCATTGTCATCCACTCAGATGTGAGCCAAAAAAGCTGAATGGGCTCTGCAAAATATGATGGGGAGATATTACTAAGAGACAAAGATCTCCTTTGTAGCAGCTGAATCATTCAGGAATCCACTATCATCTGTTATTCTGATGTATGGGCCATCCTAGCACATCTCTCACTGTTGCAGAAATCAATAGATTCTGCTAGAGCATATCTCACCTGGAAATTGTCTGACCATGAAAAGTCAAGGGTTTGGAACAGGCAACCCATGGAGTGCAGGCTGCATATGGCCACATACCTCTTTTGGCAGCCTCTACAGTGCACGCGCACACACACACATACACACCCTGCCACCATACTATTAAATGCAAAAATTCAGAAATCTGATTTTTAAGTATTTTAATAGAAAAACAGCAAATAGGCGCATTAAACCTCCATTAAGTTTATTGCATCTATTTAAAAAAGTAATGAAAACAAAACCTCCCCCACAAATAAGAATGTAAAGCTGTTACCGTATCATCTTTAGAATAGAATAGAATAGAAAAGAATAGAATACTTTATTGGCCAAGTATGATTACACATACAAGGAATTTGACTTCAGTGCAAAGAGCTCTCATTATATTTGCATAGCATCAGGAAATAAAGAATAATAAGAAAGTAATAACGTTATATACTAAAACTATGCAGTCAGAAGAGGAGAATTGGAGGAAGAATAATACTGCGGCTGTTGACTAGCATATATTCATTTTTAAAAGCTATTATCCAACATATATTCACATTTAACAGAACATTATCAATCACATCTTAGCAGTCATATCTTATCATGCAATGTCAATCAGTATGTCATGCTGCATTAATTAGGTTTCAACAGAGCAATGGCACGAGGGAAAAAACTGTTCCGGTGTCTAGATGTTTTAACATACGGTGCTCTGTAGCGCCGTCCTGAGGGAAGAAGTTGAAACAATTTATGTCCAGGATGAGAGGGATCTGCAGATATCTTCTCCACCCTCCTTTTGACCCTTACAGTATACAGATCCTCTATAGAGGGCAAGCAGATTGCAATTATTCTTTCTGCAGACTTAACTATCCGTTGGAGTCTGTATCTGTCCTGTTTGGTTACCGAGTCAAACCAGACAGTTATAGAGGAACAGATAACAGACTCAATGGTTCCTCTATAAAACTGTACCAAAAGCTCCTGAGGTAATTTAAACTTCCTAAGTTGATGCAAGAAGAACATCCTTTGTTGTGCCTTTTTGATGATAGTTCTGATGTTAAGCATCCATTTCAGGTCTTGGGAGATTATAGAACCCAAGAACTTGAAGGACTCTACTACTGATACTGGGCTGTCAAGTATAGTAAAGAGAGGGGAATTAGAAGGGTTCTTCCTAAAATCCACAATCATCTCCACAGTTTTGAGTGTATTCAGTTTCAAGTTGTTATGACCGCACCACAAAACCAGTTGTTGAATCTCCCATCTCTATGCTGACTCATCACCATTTCGAATGAGACCAATGACAGTTGTATCATCTGCGAATTTCAGAACTTTAACAGAAGAGTCTTTTGAGGTGCAGTCATTGGTGTAGAGGGAGAAAATCAACGGAGAGAGCACACATCCCTGAGGGGCGCCTGTACTAAACAACCTATCTGTTAGAAAGCTGATTATCATTTTACATTCTCTAAAGACCATGGTAGCCAAACTAAATTCATGTAATCCAGGTATGGGCTGCCAGAAGATTGCCTGCTCCTGTAAGATTCATCACCTTCCAGTCTAACAGGAAAAAATAAGGTCCGGAGAAAGAGAAAGAAAGACACATGGTCGTTGTGGTGGCCATTATGACCTAAGCTGTACAGTTATCAACCTTATGGCGCTCATCAGGAACAAATCTATGACCATAGCTTATCTCTCCTGAGCACTCAACAAAACATACAGACATTCTAGATAGACATGCCCATGGGCTGGAAACCTAGAAAAAGAGATGGCATCCCCATAGACTAGAACAGCCTCTAATCCTCTTGTCTATTCTGATGATGAATGGAGTGTACAGAACAGCATAAATAGGACAGTTTAACTTCACCCAGTATATTCACTCACACTTTGATTATTTTGCCTTCCCACAACAAGATTCGCAATAAGATCCTCAATAAGACAGATCTTACTATTAACCAGTGTGGGATTTAAAAGAATTAGCAGATCCGATGGGAGGCTGTCAAGGACAACATATTTCTTCTGCAAGAAGCCAGAAGCCAGAAAAAAGAGGTCAAGCATAATATGTTTTAATAGCTCTTTTCCATGTACTTGTAAATAGTCAGTAAAATCCCCATTATCTCTTCCCAGGTAATCATGACAAACAACTCTCTGTTAAGACCATTTTTGTCTACCCAGCCTAAGAGTGTCTATTTCACCAGCAATGGCACTCCAACATCTCAGGTAACAGGTTTCTTCAACCTTGCAACTTGAGATAGGAAGGATGAACTTTGGACCTACTTTCAGGCAAAGCATGTAAAGTGCTAACCTTTAAGCCATCTCCCCTCCCAAAACAAAGCTAATACTCATTTGTTGCTGTGATTCTGGAGATACTCTGGGCCTTTGCACCAATAATTTTATATTCCATTTGTAAGTTTCCAGAAGATTCAGCATTCGGATCATCTCTACCTACATTCATTCACAAAGGGTGGTTAAAAAGAGAATGTGTTCTTTATTATAAAAATAATTGTAAGAAATGGTTTAAATAACTATCTCAAATAGTGTCTGTGAAATATGAACATAAAATATGGAAGCAATTGTGTGAGAAAATATTCTGTCTAAATACATTTATTTGGATGTAAGTTCCATCAGAATTACTGGCTTGTACTTTCAAGGCAATAAGTTTAGACTCAGGATATAAAACTTTTAACATTAATGCACATTACTGGATATTCAGCCTATATGTTGATGATGGTTTGCAAGATTCAGATGTTAATTCTCTGGCTTTTGTTTTTGGGGTGGATACACAATTGTGACTGTAATTTAACATGAGTTTATGTTAAGAAAATATTTAACATTGTATTCCTGTTGGATTCATTAAATAGGACAATTTGAATCTGTATAAATCCTGGAGGGTTTATTGCTTGATTAGAAACATCTTCCTATTCCATATGCTGTTGGGAAATATGTTTCTCCAAGGGTTAATTAACAGCCTTTACTTGTTCTGTGTTTAGCTAAGGGTACATAGCCAAAAATATAAATAATGTCTCAAGCGGAAACAGAAGGTGCAGATGGTTTTTAACTTTGGGTCTTAGTTCATTGAAATGAGCCAGAAATATATGTTGCAGACAACTGAAAATATGCCTTTGCATCTAGTCAGAAATAAAAAGTGTGCTTACGTTTAAGAAAATAAAATAAAATGATTGATCCCCTTCGCAATTGTTAATGCTTTTTTTCCCATTGTAAGTATTGCAGTTACACAGTGATACTGAGATCGCTGAACTGAAGGAGAAAGGTTTCTAGCTTTCTGATACTTATTTATTCTGATATTCATTCATTCATTCATTCATTCTGATTGCTAGGACACCTGTCTCCACAATGACTCTGGGAGGCTTACAAATAAAAAATTAAAAGAAAACAAACTATATCAGGAAAAAGAAGACAACTGACTGGAAGACAGAACCAAAACTCGCTTTTGAAAAGTACACCTAGAGCAGAGCTGCATATGCGTCTCACCCTTTTCTACACTGTTGCCCTACCCTTGACGCCTGACCACTGTAGTATAAGCTCTAAAATGGGCTTTAATGTGATTTCTAAAAAAGAAAAACTTCCCAATCAAAAAAATAGCAAAAAGAAAGTCTAGTATGGGTGGTACATTTCTGCTCATCTTGCATCATTGCCTGATCTGCTTTTGACCTCAGCCCCATCCCCCAAGTTCATATTCCATTCACAGGGTAGAACACCTTCTCATCCTGCAAGGTTACCTCAGAAGTCCTTGGCCATGTGGAACAATCATAAGATTAGGCAACTTGGTGGCCTCTTGATGATTTGGCTAGGGATTCTGGAAGTTTTAATCTAAAGCATCTGTAGAATGACAGATTGTGGAATCCTAAATTAGATGGATTTATCTTGAAGTACCCTCTAACTGCCCTTTTGGGTCTGCCCCACTAGATTCTATTCCCCTCCTGAACAGGAGTTGTTTATTTACTGCAATCCCATTTTCCTCTGGAAGTTCAAGGTGACTTATATATGGACCTTCTCTGCCATTGCCCCTGCCCTTTGGAATATTCTCCCCCCAGAGGTGTGGCAGGCCCTTACCCTCCTGGCCTTCCAGAAAGGATTAAAGACCTGGCTCTGCCAGCTTGCATGGGGTGATAACAATCTTACCCAATCCTGGGAGTGGCTGGCGCCTTGATGACGCTCCCTGAGTGACTGCCAATTTTATATCTATTCTTGGATCTATTTATTTTCTATTTATTAAGAGTATTATATATTGTAATTTTAATTGATTTTAACTGTTTTGTAAATCGCCCAGAGTAATTTCAATGAGATGGGAGGGGATAAATTCTACATATATATATAAAAAAATTCCTTTCTCACCCCTATGGGTGGTATGTGTCTTCCCCAATCTCGGGTCCTCTACCAGAGGCCTGGGAGTTTGAGGGTTCTGCGCAGTATCTTAGCTGTTCCTAGCACTGCACTCTTCTGCACAGAGAGCTCTGATGTTGTTCCTGGGATCCATTGAAGCCACTCTCCCAGCTTAGGAGTCACGGCCCCGAGTGCTCCTACCACCACTGGGACCACTTTGGCCTTGACTTTCCACATCCTCTCGATTTCCTCCTTCAGGCCTTGGTACTTCTCTAACTTCTCATGCTCCTTCTTCCTGATGTTGCTGTCACTTGGCACTGCTACATCTATCACTACCACTGTCTTTTGGTCTTTGTCTACTACTACGATGTCTGGTTGATTGGCCAGTACCTGCCTGTCTGTCTGGATCTGGAAGTCCCACAGGATCTTAGCCCTTTTATTCTCCACGACCTTCTGTGGAATCTCCCATCTGGACTTGGGGGGGGTCTAGCTCATATGCTGTGCAGATGTTCCTGTACACAATGCCAGCTACTTGGTTGTGCCATTCAGTGTACGCTGTTCCTGCCTGCATCTTACACCCTGCCACTATGTGTTGGACTGTCTCTGAGGCCTCTTTGCACAATCTGCACCTTGGGTCCTGTCTAGTGTGGTAGACCCCTGCTTCTATGGATCTGATGCTCAGTGCCTGTTCTTGTGCTGCTATGATCAGTGCCTCAGTGCTGTCTTTTAGTCCGGCCCTTTCCAGCCACTGATAGGATTTCCCAATGTCAGCCACCTCAGCTATCTGTCGATGGTACATCCCATGCAGGGGCTTGTCTTGCCATGGTATTTCCTCCGCTTGAACTTCCTCCCATGTCTGCTGCTGCCTGAGGCATTCTCTCAGCAGCTCATCTTTGGGTGCCATCTTACTGATGTACTCCTGGATACTCCGGGTTTCATCCAGGACAGAGGCTTTGACACTCATCAGACCCTGCCCGCCCTCTTTGCGGCTGGTGTACAGTTTCTGGGTGTTGGACTTGGGGTGGAAACCTCCATACATTGTGAGAAGCTTCCAGGTCTTCACATTGGCAGCCTCCATGTCTTCCTTTGGCCAGCTCACTATACTGGCAGGGTATCTGATGACTGGCAGGGCATACATGTTGATGGCATGGATCTTGTTCTTCCCATTAAGCTGCCTCTTCAGGACCTGTCTTATCCTTTGGTGGTACTTGGATGTTGCTGTCTTCCTTGCCTCCTCCTCATGGTTCCCATGTGACTGTGGGACACCAAGGTATTTATAGCTGGTTTCTATGTCTGCTATATGGCCCACTGGTAGTTCCACTCCATCGGTCTTAACTACCTTCCTTCTCTTTACTATCATCCTGCCACACTTCTCCAGTCCGAATGACATCCCAATGTCCTCGCTGTAGATCCGTGTCAGGTGGATCAGTGAGTTGATGTCTCGTTCACTCTTAGCATACAGCTTGATGTCATCCATGTAGAGGAGGTGGCTGATGGTGATTCCACTCTTGAACTTGTACCCATATCCAGACCTTGTGATTATCTGGCTGAGGGGGTTTAAGCCTATGCAGAACAGCAGTGGGGACAGTGCATCACCTTGGTATATGCCACACTTGATGGCCACTTGTGCGAGCTGTCTTGAGTTCACTTCCAGTGTTGTCTTCCACAGTCCCATTGAGTGCTTGAGGAAGGTCCTTAGAGTCCTGTTGACTTTGTATAGTGCCAGGCATTCACAGATCCATGTGTGTGGCATTGAGTCATAGGCTTTCCTGTAGTCAATCCAGGCTGTGCTCAGATTGGTCTGCCTAGACCTTGAGTCTCGGGCAACTCCTCTATCTACGAGTAACTGGTGTTTTGAGCCTCTGGTGTTGTTCCCAATGCCCTTCTGAGCTGTGCTCATGTACTGGCCCATATGGTCTTGTAGCTTGGCAGCTAGGATGCCTGATAGAACTTTCCATGTTGTGGGGAGGCAGGTTATTGGCCGGTAGTTGGATGGTGCTGTTCCCTTGTGGGGGTCTTTCATGATCAGCACTGTCCTTCCTTGTGTTAGCCAGTCTGGGTGGGAGCCTGCTGCTAGCAGTTGGTTCATCTGTGCTGCTAGGCGTTCATGCACTGCTGTTAGTTTCTTTAGCCATTAGGTGTGGATCATGTCCGGGCCAGGCGCTGACCAGCTTTTCATGTTCTTGACCCGCTGTTAGATGTCTGCTACTGTGATGGTGACTGGTTCCTGTTCTGGGAGATTGCTGTGGTCTGCTTTCAGGTCCTGCAGCCACTTTGCACTGGTGTTATGTGTCTTCTTTTTCTCCCATATGTTCTTCCAGTACTGTTCAGTTTCCACTGCTGGTGGCTCAGCTGTTACTCTGTGGTTGCACTGCAGTTGGGAGTACACTTTGGATGGTTCTTTGGAGAACAGGGCATTTATCTTCTTGGCCTCTGCTTCTCTAGTGTATCTCCTTAGCCTGGCAGCCAGTGCTGTGAGCCTTTGTTTAGCAGTCTCTAGGGCTTCAGATGGAGTCAGGCCCATATATTTTTTCAGTAGCTGAGTCTTATCCCTAATCTCCACAAGCTTCTGTAGTTCCACCAGCTGACTGACTTCTCTTCGAGTTGCCTTGATCTTAGCCTCCAATCTCATTTTCCAGGGTGGGTATGTACTGCTGTTCTTCTTGATCATGTAGCCAAGCATTTGCAGGATTACAGCGGCTGTAGCATACACCAATTCATTGGTTTCAGTTATGGTGGTAGTAGGGATTGTCTGGAGGGCTCTGTTGGCATCTTCTAGGTACTTCTCCACTGAGCCTTGGTAATCGGACTCGAGGGTTGACTGTAGCTAATTTATCCATGATCTTATGCCTCATATCAGCTGCTGTGCTCTGTAATGGAAGGGGTGGCAGTGACATTCCAGCTTCAGGTTTTGGCGGCACATCTGCTTGTTCTTTTAGGTCTGCTTGAGTCCGGGTTGTAATGTGGAGTTGGTCTATCTCAAGTTGTGAGAGCAGCTTCCTCTTCACTATGTTGAAGCGCTGGGTAACTAGTTGTTTCTCAGTTAGTGTGGATGTAGGCCTTTTGTCTATCCATAGTTCCCTCATACATTTCATATATCCCTTCTCATTAGGTCTGCTGTTGTAGTAGCATTCCATCAATTCCAAGTTGTCTTGTCTTGTCCATGTATGGTTTGTTCCAGTAGCCCACTTAACTTCAGATTGTCCTGGTTCCCCAACATCTGACGCGGACCTTGTTAATCCGGGCGATGTCCGAGCCGGCATGACTCTCTTAGTTCATGTCACTCTCATATTTGAGGTAGGCAGGTGAAGCGTTAGGGGGTCTTTGCCCAAGGACCCCTACTGGTAAGGTAGGTACCAGCTGGGATTTGAAACCCAGTCTCCGCATCAAAGGCGGTGTTCTAACCACTACGCTATCCAGCCGCTCTTCTATATTTTATATATAAAATAAAATAAAATAAAATAAAATCTGCCTTCATTTCATCTCCATGGCAAAAACTGTATGACATAAATTGGGTTTAAAGACAGCAACTAGACCAAAGTCACCCAGTGAACTGCCATGGTTGTGGGTGCTCTCTAACCTCTAACTCTCCTATCTTAGAGCAATGCTTAAATACTGTACAACACTAGCTGTAGTTTTCCCCACCAACAAATAACTGCCCTATATTCCCTTTCCCTATATATACTGGCTTGAATGAAACTAACTCCCCTCCTTTGCTTTGGACAAAAAGGTGCATGGAGTGTCATAAAAGAAAATGAAACATTTCTTCCTCTTATCCTGAAACTACAAGTGATCTGTCTTATATTGCTCCTTAGTCATTATTCATGATTAACAGTTGCTTTTTACTTTTGCTAGTGCTATAATGATCACCATCACTATTAAGAATTGCACCATCATGTCAGAAATACATCAACTGGGTAAGAATGGGCTCTTCTCACAACTGTGTAATGCAGCCTTGAAATAAGCTCACAAATGACAGAGGCCTGCTAAAAGTTTATCCCTCTGCAGCAACCAATTTTATTTCTATGCTAGCCATGGAATAAGGTGCATCTTCTCAGGGGTACCTGCACACTTTCTGTACAGAATGTTCCATCTGTCTTTCACCAGCCTCTTTACTTGCCAACATGAAATTTCTTGTTGCCTAAAGTTGCTTAACTACAAGGCTGACTGAAAATAAAAGGAATGTCAGCTACTTAAACTACTTACCAGCATAGTGTTAAGTTCAGCCTAGATAATATTAATGATAAATCTGATAAATCAACAATTTCCTGGATGATGATGATGATGATAATGATCATGATGATGATTTCATTTCCCATCATTGTGAAAAAAAGACACATTTGTTTTTGATTATCCTACTCAACTTAGTTCTTGAGTTATTGTTGGGTATTCAGATATAATCAGGTTATGTCTGGCAGAGTTCTTCCAAGACAAATACATAGCATTTATTTAACATAATAACAAAGTTATTTCCACATGGAAGGACCCTATAATGTTAGGGTTTGCTAATGCTCACCACCAAATCTTGCTCAATAACCGAACACTGCAAGTAACATATTGCTTAAATGCTGTTGTAGAGGAAAAAATGGAATTGCAAAATTACTAAGCGGGGTTGGTTTTAGGCAAAGGAATGGAAAAACTGCTGAATTTTAATATTTTATTCTCTATAAGACTTGTAATTTAAACATGACACAGATTAATAATTGCTAACTTTTCACTTCAAGTTGACCCAAGATGTTTAACATTAAATACGGTATAATGTTGAGTGTTAAGTTTCCACACACACACACACACACACACACACACACAGAGGCATATCCTGCAGCAGAATGACAGCCCCTAAGATGGAAGGCTAGAGATCTCAAACCTTCCTTTCTTGAATCCTCCAGATCTTCTCATCCTAGCTTTGCCTTCTGCTTTGGGTCAGTAACTTCGTAGTTCCTGCTGCTACAACCTGTCTTCCAGGGGATACCTCATTTGATGTCTTGCACCTATCCTCCAGCTACCTCCTATGTACTATGAGACACTGACCTCTCATACCCTTTACATCTTTCTGGACAGGTTGTCAGAGTGGGGATATGGGGGCCCCGAACTACAGCAGTTCCATTTCTACTCGGATGGCTGTTTCTAGAAGGTGGTGCTGTGGGATTAATCTTCTGCCTCATGGCAGTTTGGTCATGGAATTCCTCAGGGCTCCATTTTATTCCCTATACCAATGTTTCTCAACCTTAGCAACTTTAAGACATGTAGACTTCAGTTCCCAGAATTCTCCAGCCAGTGTGCAGTTCAACTCCCAGAATTTCCCAGCCAGTTGAATTCCACACATCTTAAAGTTGCTTAGGTTGAGAAACACTGCCCTATACTCTTTAATATCTACATGAAACTGCTGGGACAGGCCATCCAAGAATGTGAGCTGAGGTGCCATTGATATTGTCAGCCCTACAATGTAGACCAGACTAAGAAACAGTTGCCACGTAGGCTTAAAACTATTTTTATTAGAATGGCTATATTAACAGAATCTTTTAAGTCTGAATATGCTTTTGCTCCTCCCTCTTTTATCTTCTTGAGAATTAGGGGGGTGCCTGTCTGCAACGTTTTCATAAGACTCTCTCTTCATATGGACTTAACCAATGTTTATCTCTTTGTTGCCTTGATAATGGATTTTTTCTCTCTTCAAGGTCATCCTCTACATCCTCTACAGATATGAGGGTGACATTCAGGTCTACTTCTCCTTTTCATGTAACACAGATATAATTCACCCAAAAGAGCAGGTTTACTGTTTGGAGGTGCTCCTAGATCCATTACTGTCACTAGAGGACTAGGTGGCCTCAGTGGCATGGAGTGACTCTTATCAGCTTGATTCATTAACTGTGACCTTTCCTGCACAGACACAGCCTTGCATCAGTTAGTCAAGCTCTAGTAATTTCCTAGTTGGATTATTGCAATGCATTGTACGTGGGGCTGCCTTTGGTCTGGAAATTTCAATTAGTTCAAAGTAGAGTAGCTAGGCTGCTCACTGGGACTGTTGATATGAACATATTATTCCATTTTCTTGCCATATTCACTGGCTGCTAGTCTGTTTCTAGACCCAATTCAAAGTGCTGTTTTTGACCTTTGAAGCCCTTAAATGGCTTAGGACCAGGATACCTAAAGGAGCACCTTTACCTATACATACTGTACCTCCCAGGACTTTAAAATGATTGAATGAGGCCCTCCTCCAGATCCCCTCACCAAAGGAGATGAGGTGGGCCACTGCAAGGGGACAGTTTTTTCTGTGGTGGCACCCCATTTACAGAATTCCCTCCCCAGAGAAGCTCAACTGGGACCCATATTAGCATCAGTTCTGTGACAGGTGAAGATCTTTCTGTTTTCCCAAGATTTTATTATTGCTTTAAATAGTAATTTAATTCATATTGCTTTAATTTTTGAATTACTGCTGTGCTGCTGTCTAGTTTATATGGGTTTTTTATTTCATATTTTATTTAATTTTATTGTGTATGTTTTTACCCAGATTGCCTTTTTAGGGTGGATTGGTTATTGGGCGGTTTAAAACTTTAAATAAATAAATAAATAAATAAATAAATAAATAAATAAATAAATAAATAAATAAATTCCTCTGCTGCTTTTCTAGCTACTGCAAGACATTAAAAAAAAACAAAACTATAATGTCACTTCTGGTCATGTAGTGTATAAGCATGTGGTAGAGGATTCAGCCCAACCCCTGAGAGATAAATTAATTTCATAAGAAATAAGCAAAATCAAACGTTATTAGTGAAGAAGATAATTATATAAAACCCCTTTTAACTTTAAAATTAAACTTTATTGAAAATTAACTTCCAGCAATGGATATAAAATATAGACCCATTCAAATCACAGATAGCAACTTAAAAGAAAAATACAAGATAAATGCAATGCTCCCAGCAGAGAAATAAAAAATATCACAGAGCACAAAAATATTCTAAGGAAAAATTACAATCCAAATTCTAAAGATAAAATCGTGAATAATGGTTGAAATTACACACTATTCCCTACCTTGTACAGAGAAATAAAAGACAATTAGACTTGGCTTAGCATAACTGAAAGCATATTTAAAATTCTAGTGAAAATTCTAGGTTTGACTGATCTGTTTCTACCAAGGTACCAATTCTCTGAATCAAGAGTTCCTCCGCTTCATTTATCTGGACTTCATGCAGCTTTGGGGGGAGATTCCACTGATCAGAGGCTGCTGAGGAGAATTTTAAACCCCACTCTTATCCTGCCTTGATTCACAGACTTCTGCCTTTTATTTTTAAAAGCCCCAGACTTTTCCTATCTTCAGCAGAGAGAGGAACTGTGGTAATCTGACTCTATATCTGACCAAGAACAATGTCTTATTTGTAGATATGGATTCTGTCTGAGACAAGGGGATACATATATATGAATTTTATGGTTTTATGGTTTTGTAGTTTTATTGTTGTTGTGAGCTGCCCAGAGTTGTGCTCCAGGATAGGCAGCCATGCAAATCTTTTAAACAAACAAACAAATAAATAAATAAATAAATTCTGACGGCTGGCAAGGGATCACAACATATGTGCGCATGCATGCGTGCACACACACACACACACCATTTCTATATTTTTAAATCTTTTTGGACACATTATGCAAAGATCCGGCTTTCTGGAAAGGGTTCTAGGTGGAAAGAAACAGAAGAGGATGACCAGCAGCCAGGTGGATGGACTCAGTTATGATGGTGATGTGTGCACCATTGGAAGACCTGAAAGACCAGGTTAGGGACAGATTGTCATGGAGAAGATCTATCTATGTGGTCGCTAGGAGTCAAAAATGACTTGATGGCACATAATAAATCAAACAATCAATCAGATCTTTTCTATTTTAACTTCCTTATATTTACTGCAACATATTCATCGTCCTTTATTTAAACTATAGAAACAAATACAGTTGACCACCTGAAAGCTTATCCAACCCAACTCCATAGATTGCAATATTTCTGCAGATGAAAATATGAACAGTGGAGTGCTGTTGCCTAATGACAATGGCAGAGGATTTAATTGTGGCTTAAGACTCCTCCATTTTGCTGCTGTTAACTTCAAACAACTTTTTACTTATTGTATCTTGTTTGGGGAGTTTGTGCAATACTCTGACCTAGGCTAGAGGCTCCTTGGCTGTAGCTAGAAGAGAGGTTGGCAAACTTTGGGTTTCACCAGATCTCTTGCAATGTTGGCAATAACACAATGTCCATGAACTCCCCTGGAGTTATTTGAGATTTTGGTGTTCTGACATGAATGAGAAAATGCAATCCTGCATAGCCATTATTTTAAAAAAGTATTTATATGCCCATCTATATAAAGGTGGCTTTATATTTGCCTATGGAACACGGGTAGATTGAATACACTACAACATCACTATAAACAGTTGAAGATTTCTGTTAATGTTAATAAGCATTGAATCAGATCTTTTGAGATACTATTTAAATTGATTGGTTATAAGCAAATGGGGTACAAAAAGCATGGAACTCTGAGTGCCCAATTTTCTTAAAATTTCCCCTATGTATCTTCTAGATAATGTATTGCAACTCTCTTCCCATGTGTTAAATTTCATCTTTGTCCTTACTTGGGAATTAAAAACCAAGTTTAATTCAACCATAAGGAAATACTTTGTATGTAAAAATAAAATTTGGGAGATTATGCATTTGAACATTGTTGTAAAAAAGAATAAATAACATCTGCAGAATGGCGGAAATATCACTTAAGCAAGTTTTAGTCTGGAATCTTGGGATGAGACACAAAAGAAAACCAGATTTTGCAGATGAATTCTTCATTCTAATGAATAATAATTATAAACTGGGGAGAGGTGATGCTCAGAACACACCATTATTATGTTCCTTGGCTCATCAGTGGAAAAATAAACAGAAGACAGCTCTTCAATTCATGTCCCTGTTATGTGCTCATCCTAACAATATAGGTCTGCCAAGAACATTTTCTACTTTACAATTCTCTTGTGTGTAACCACAATTTGGTTCTTCCACCCTCACATCACAGGGAAATGGAAAACAATGGCCCCCCAAAGACACCCTACCATGTAATTCGGCACCACTACAAATGCATGAATGCTAACAGGATGGTGGGAAAATATAACAGCTTTATCAGAAAGAGAGATAATCCCACATATAAGACAACCTTCCCAAAGGGAAATATAGACAGAAAAATATGGCCCATCTTTATTATCATATTCTTAGTAAATCTAAGATAAGAGTATCTTAAACACATATTTATATTCTTCCAAAAGTGGTTCTGTCTGTTTGATAATGTGCATAACCCTGGCTCTCTGCCTGCCAGAGGGCAGGGAAAGCACAATAGCAGATGGCAAACGTACAAACCCAGCTATTGTCGTTTAAAGGCACCCAAAAACAGCAACTCATGCTTTAGAAATTTGTATGTTGTGTGAATCCAGCCAATTGTGCTGAATCCAATAAATCACAATGAAACAAATAATGACTTAGAATGATGTGGGAATCCAGAAAGAGAAGCCCATTCTGTGGACTCTCCCAGGTTTGTTGCTCACATGGAAGCTAAGTCATGTGCAGTCATGCACAAGAAAGCTTTCACTCATCCCTACTGTACTTAATGAAGGTTATGAGGAAGCTGTCAATATTGAGGGGCCTTAAAGGTTTAACCGAGAATGCTTGCATGGCAAATATAAGTATTTTGAATGCCTGGATGGGTCTTTTGTGTCAATTGAATTACATCAAATCCTAATTATATTACATAAAATTATGTTACATTAATAGAACTACATTTAGATCCCTGGAAGTAAATCCCCTTGAACTTGGTGGAATTTTTGATTCAGCACTGCAGACGATTTGGTTGTCAGTATTGATGCTATTTTCTTATGGCCATGAGATCCAGCATAGAAGTTATTATTAATATCGATTTGAATTCCTACTGCACTGGGGATATTTCACTCAGTCTTGGCTCTAGATAATGTGAACGTTTAGGACAGATGTGGGAGTTTTTGTTTTCTTGTCAAGGGCAGCAATCTATTAGTGGAATATAGACCACAGTCAGTAGGGCAGAAGCCAGCTGTGGGCAGATCTAGGGACAAAAGTGGGTAGCACCAATCCCTATTCTTCCCCTTTGTTCTGTCCCCTCTTTATTTTCTTCCTCTTTCTGCCTGCTCGTTTTTCTTGCCAGAAATGTAAACTAATCAGCTGCAGAGGGCTTTGGAAAATAGTCACAGGACCATTTGAAATTTGCTTTTGCAAACTTGAGCTGGGCCCTGAGCTTTTGCAATTTATATGGACTCCCTAAACAGAAGCATAATTTGATGGTGATTCTGTAGCACTTGTATCTGTACTAGTTGCTGAACACATGAATAATCTGATTTTTTTTGTTTGTGGTTCACCAACTTTACTGTTGTTTATTGATCACTGACAATAAGATTGTAGCTCAAGTCTTTGGCATCCTTTTTGCCATTCTCCTAGGAAAATAAGCACCAGAATACCAATTAAGATGTTTTCATAACTATAACAAGATGGTACACAGGGAGGGGTTGTAGTATCCTTCTAGTACGTGTTCAGGATTTATGTAAAAGAAAGTTTGCATAACCAGATTTTCCTCACAATATTTAATCCTCTGGCATATGAAATTTACATAAAAGCCAATAATTTGGTATCAGCAAGAACAAGGCAGTCATATAAACCAGTTCTTTCATTTCCTGCAGTGTTCCCTTTTTTTTCTTTGTGCTGTTCTGAGAAAACAAACGTAGTTTGGTTTTTTTATCAGATTTAAGATGAAGGATTAAGAAGGCCTAAAATGGCAGGATGGGTTGGGGGGCATGGACAGAGTACATTTGACTGGAACCTGAAGACTAGGGGCAAATCTATTACCTCCAGGGAAAGAAAAACAAGTCAGGCTATAACATTTATGTCTAAATGAGCTATGTACAGTAAATCTCACTTGAGCATAGCCGCTTCCTGTAGAGGATAGAGCATCTTGTCCATTGCTTCTAGCAGAAAAATGTATTTGGTGAGCTTTTTTTTGTTGAAACTAAGGAGAAAGAGGAGAATAACTGACATCATTACGAGTGAGTTGCTGAAATAGAACATGTCTTTGTACCATTAAATGAGAACTTAACCCTAATTAGTTTATGAAAGTAGGAGAGCTAATAGAAGGTCTAAGGAATCATAACTGATCCCAGGAATAGTGAGAGCCAATGTGCCTAAAACAATTTCCATGCCTCATTCCCCATAGTGGTATTTAGGTTATAGAAGAAGAGATAAGGAAGGTGATAAACAAAAGGGATAAAATTAGTGAAATAAGACCAATCAATCCTCCATTTCTCAAAGCAATTCAGCTGAGGCAAGACTAAGACTATGAAGGTAGATGAAGGTGTTTTTTGAAAAGATTAAAATTATTTCAGTTCAGAGACAGAATCCCTTCACCCCATTCACTGAAAATTTGTGACAGTGAAAGGCTGTACAGGCTAAGTCAGATAAAGGCATAGTCAAATCCAAGGCTTGACTCCTTGAATTTGTGCAGTTTTCTTGGCAATGTTACTGATGTCATTTGCCACTGTCTTCTTCTGGAATTTGATTTCCCAGGTTACCTTGCATCCTTAGGATTTCTAGACAGTCTCCCACCCCAGTACTTAACAGGAGTGATCCTGTTTAATTTTTGAGAAGCCGAGGCCATCTAGGTACTGCCATCTGCTGAAGCTAGACCCAAACCAATTGCCAATGGATACCAACACCGTGCCCAATCCCTGCCTTTTCCGCCATCCCTGGGTATAGTATGTACAGATGCATAAAACTCATTCATGTGAAGAAGGATTTGGCCCAGTCTCTTGAACTTGACGGCAATGTTTCCTGTATGGGAAACCTATGGTACGTAGAGTAACAGGGTTCAGTAACATGGTGTGATGGAATGGAATTATGAAGGCCAAGCTCAGGGAGATAAGCATTTTCCTAGCTCACCAGAACTGCGTGGGAGGAACAAGAGGATGAGACTGGCACCTCCCTGAGGAATTCACACTGTTGTGACTGGAGGACTTTGGGAGCTGGGGTTTTAGTCTGGGAAGATTCTTGCTAGAGGTTGTAGCTAATAAACATAGCTGGACTGAATTTACACGGTCTCTTGGAGTTCCTTGGGCTAGGCCTTGACACATGGTGCCTCTTACAACATGCTCCTCTAGATGCAATCCAGAATCCCAATTTTCTTTTTTTTTAATGTGTAAAAGGCTAAAATTTCTCATGACTGTCAACTGTCATGAGATTTTGGTGTTCCCTTCTGAAATCATGTGGAATTTTGGACAAGAGAGCGAAACATCATAAGATTTGACAATTTGCTAAGACTTATGGCCATTCCCCTCCTCCCAATTTTGTTCTAGAGTCACATTGCCTTCAATAACCTTTTGGATCTCCTAATTAGGAACCATTGGTCTAGAGAATTGTGTAAAGTCTTACTTGCTCCCCTAGACCAAGCTTGTTCACTTAAATAGGCTCACCAGGACTCATACACTGGTCGTTTAAATGGAGACACCAGGGATTCATCTTAGGACCCTGAACATCCAAAGTGCATGCGCTGCCACTGAACTATTGTCACTTCACTGGACACAGCCAAATTATCACATGCTCTCATTGCTGTCAAAATTAATCCAGGAATATTATTTTGAATTTCTATCTCCGAGTCTCTCTCTCCTCCTCCCTCTCCCTCCATTTTCATCTCCACTGCTACCTCCACCTTCATCCTTGCCTCTCCTTCTCTATTGAAACTGGCTGAATAAAGTCCCTGAGTCAATCCACTCTGAAACAAGTCATAAATACTTGAAATACTGTAATGTGTTTCTTGGCTTTACATACATATATAAAACCTGAAATTGCATATGTGGGTGATAATGTTTGCTTTCTAGGTACCTCCTTAAGAGTAACCTGCACTTATATAATTGAAGTTGCCATGCATGAGAAATGCCTTAACTATAACCCACTGAGATAAATTTGAAAGGCCTTTTTTAAAATTAGATCTGGTGGACTGGAGTTTTTGACACAATACAACATTAAACTCTAATTTTTGGAATCAGGAAAAAAGCTAGTCTTACAAGTAACTGATACAAGGAACATGGAGGTAATTGCTACCTACTGTAGCTTTATTTGTGCTAAATAAGGCAGAAGTAATTGCTTCCTACAGTAACTCGTTTTTGCCTCTCTCCTTCAATAACTGTAATTATGCAATATGCTAAGAATCAATGGACAAAGAAAATTATAATCTATCTCCTGTCGTAGAATGACAGTCTGGTTTTATCTGTTATGTTGTAGAGATATCTAATAGGCAGGTTCAATTACCAGATCAAAGATTCCATTCCTTGTCTAGAAGGAAAAGCTATGACTTGATTTTAAAAGAGCAGGATATCTACTTTCCCCCCTGTATCTGAAAAAGCTTTGCTCCCCAAAACGTTTTATGGCTATTGACTTTACCTACTGGCCTCTGCCTGGTAGTATCTATGTAAAGCTCACAAGTCCTGTGCTATTCCTTGTGTTGGTTGATAGGCATTTAAATATGTAACCAAGCACGACCTCTTTGGAGTTTGAATCACCAGCCACCATCTGAACTAACATCCTTTTTTAGCAGAAACAACCTAGCACGTTGAGGAAAAAAAAAAAAAAAACTGCTCCCAAAGGTAATTGAAGGGGAGAACCCCACTCCCCCCTTGCTGTGTACTAAAACATGGTTAAATGTTAGACAAAGTTAGAAATAATTAAAATTATTAGAATTCTAAATGGTTAATGGATATGATGGGGAAAAGATAAACATGAATAGAAGGAAAATATTTGAGACCATAACTAACAACAGTGACAGAAAAGAGTATCTCAATGGGAGAGCATTTTCTTGGCATGTGGACTGTGCTAGATCCAGCTGTTGCCAACTCTGGGTAGGGCTAAAAAAAGAATTCAGCCTGCAAGCCTGCTGAGCCACAGGCAATTGTTCTAATAAGACTGAGTTAGATAATCCAGTGGTTGCACTCAGTGTAAGTAAGGCAGCTTCCATATTGTTCTTAGCTTCCTAGCCATGGAACTTGCAAGACTCTATTTGTAATACCCCAGTGAGAATTCTATTTAATAAAGATTCCTAAAATCCATGATAAACTCTGGGCAGCAACAAGTAAGCTTCTCTTCTCTGAAATCTCAGCAGATTTCTATAGAGCAAAGAATGAAGACCACTAATCTAGATCAGTGTTTCTCAAACTTGGCAATTTTAACATCTGTGGACTTCAACTCCCAGAATTCTCCAGCTGGCTAATGAAACACTGGTCTAGAGGCTAAGACTAGCCCTGGCTGCCTAGATCAGAGAAACATATACCTTCTTACAGGGTTAGAGCTTAAAGTGGGCAAGCCTAGGAGAAAGAAGTACATGGGACCACTGAACTTCATGACTTTCATCGTTTCCTCTTTATACTATGTTAAAAATTACAGTTTGGCAGGAATCTTTGGAAGGCCTCTAGGGCCATCATAATCTAAGTATTGATTAGATGAGACATGGTACATTAGCATATGAACAAAAATTACCCCTAATCAGCCTGCACTGGTACAAGTTTAACATTCTAGCAAGTGATATGGGAAATGCAGAATACGCAGAGAGTTAGACAAAAAGAAGAGGTTTAATCAGGAACTGACGTAAAAATTTAGATTAGGGATGGTATCCAGTACCTGCCAAATATCTTGAATTAGATCTCTGTTAAGCCCAACATTGCAAGGTGATTTCCTGTTCATTCTAGAAGTCATGGAATCATAGAATATATGACCTGGAAGGGATCAAGAAGTTAATCTAGTCCAATATTTTTCAAACTTGGCAACTTTAAGATGTGTGGACTTCAATTCCCAGAATTCCCCAACCAGCATGCTGAGAGTCCAACCCTTTGCTAAGTAGAGGAATACAAGAGAAAGCCATCCAGCCTCTGTTTAAACCTCCAACTTTTATCATTGGGATTTTTTTTTCCTGATGTCCAGCTGAAATTTACTTATTTGTAATTTAAACTCATTGTTTCTTGAACAACTGTGAATAATTTAGCCATGTCTTTTACATGACAGACCTTCAACAGTCCAAAATTTCTTAGCTCATTTGAAATCGACTACATAAGTAATCACAGGAAGACTGCAACCTTGGAAGGCAACTAAGAAATATTTAAAATGTACTAAATACTATAATACATAATGTACTGGGTTCCTGAAGTGTTATTGGAGCTAACAGCATCTGCTGGAGAAAAGATACATCTGGTAACTTCATAGAAGAGGTGATGTGACATGTGTATATTCATATGTTCAATTATTCCAGGATGATAAATTCCAAAATCAACTTCAACTCTTTATTCACAGAAATCTTTCAAGCCTTGCCAAAACTACTATGAAGAAACATTTATTTTCGGAACACTGTCTGAAAGTTATTCAAATTCAGTCTGAGGAAGGTGAAAAACTAATCATCTGATTAGTGTGTGTTGTATTTCTGGTCTCAAAACAGAATGACTCAATCTCATCTTTATAACCCAAAACATTTATTCAGTCTTCCTATACTTTTTTTTTTTTTTAAATGGTGTGAACATTATTGTCTTTGAGCTATGTGAGACAATACATTCCTGGCAAGGTTTTCATGTAACAAGGAAAGGGTTTTGAAAGTCTACTTGTCCTCTCTAGCTTTTAATTGAGGTTTCATAGTAGCTAGTAGAAATTTGAGAATTGTATTTTATTTTAAAACTGTTTTTGTTAAATATGTTTTTCTCATTTGAAATCGACTACATAAGTAATCACAGGAAGACTGCAATCTTGGAAGGCAACTAAAAAATATTTAAAATGTACTAAATACTATAATACATAATGAAATGCACAAGGGCATAAAATTATATAGATAATGCAGAATATTATTTTTAAATGCATTAGAGAGTGAGATGATAGATAGAGATGCCCAAAACAGTTTACAAACATAAAATCAAACAAAACACAATTCTCTCAAGCAAGATTAAGTATCCTGAGCTTCTTTCTTTCTCAGTAACAAAAGGAAACTAAAATTTGATGTCTGAATAACTTCCATTGTTTTGGAATTGCCTGCCATTTGTGGTTTACCACTAATTGAAGCATTTTAGAATGGTTTTTAACACCCTTGAGCAATTACCATATTTACCTCAAAGGAAGATGACCTTCCATTTAAGATAATTTCCTCCTCCCAAAAAGAAACAGCAGGGAGGAAAAAAATTACATACACAACCATCCAGAAAAAAATTATAAACACTTCCATGCCTAGCTTCCCCACCTTGTCAGCTTAGGGTTACTGGCTCCAGCTGAAACTAATTCTAGAGATTCCTTCTCTCTCACTAATTGCATGTAATTGACACGCTTGCATATCTGTGTGTTCATATATTAATTTGGGTATATGTACCTGCCAGAAGTGACACTCCAAAAATGGCAGGTCCAGGACAAAAAAAATTATGTTTATTAATGTAATATCTACTGATTAAAATAACAGATGCCCCATTTCTAGCATTAATTAACTAATTAATTAATTATGCCCATGTCAAGTATTTTGTCTCTCACATAGAAAGCCTTTGTCTTTCACACATAACGCCCTTCTCTCACACACAGAAGCACACAAGTACTCACAATTTCCACACCTCCTGAGAAGGAGGTGGAGGAGAGGCAGGAGAGGGATAAGAGGCAGAGTAGCTTCACCTGGAAGGGAAGGAGAGGGGAGCAAACTGGGTACAAAACTGAATGGCAATGGAGCAGTGAAAAGAGATAACTGGGCAGGGAAGGAAAGAAAAGAGAGAGAAGCCAAATTTAAACAGTACAAAAAGGGTTAACTCCAACAGGCAAACAGTCCCTTGTCAGCAGCTATTTGCATCTCCCATCATTCCTTTGTTTTCAACATTTTTTTCCACAGTGAATATAAGTGAATCCCACCCACCAAAATCAGGTAAATGAAGGACATGAAAATACCGCAAGCTAACATTTGGAAGATATGTTCTATTTCTGTGAGTTTTTCCTTGGACTTAGGTACTCTCTGTTGAAATTCTGTGTCTGAATTTAGTTGTATTTTTTAAATTTTACTTGTTTCATCTGAGCAGCAGTCTATCTCTTGGGCCATATTGAGAAAGGAAAGGCTACAGTGGTCATTTATGCATCAATGATTCTGTGATACAGGAAAATCTTTTCAACTGCATAATACCAGCTGTATCCCTGAGATGTTGGGCCTGAATATTGCACATTTCTGTAGAGCACTGATGTTCTATTTGACCCTGTTCTTCAAGCTGGTGGCATGCTTGATTCTTCCCTGCTCCCAGCATGGGAAGAAGCTTTAAAACAAGCAACAGGATAATCCAAGCAAGTTATGCTGTTAGCAGTGCTGCTCTCATTGCTTTGGGGATGGGGGAAATCATTGGGAAAAGTTGCTCAGAAGCAAATGTATTTTCCTTTCCCACCACTCCCACAGTTCTGGACTTTGTGGATCAATGGAACACCAGAAGGCTGAAAACTACCATGGCCAAGAGGAAAATTACATGCCTGCTGTTTAAAAGACATTTTAAAATGTGTTTAGTGCAGCACACTCTCAAAGGGCACAACCATTTTTTTTGTTAGAAAAGAGATCCTTAAAGAATCAGTCCTTCACTACTTCAAATAAATTCATTTTTATGGCTCCCTTTTCTGTCCTTTTCTTTGTTTCTTTCTTTGCTATGTAATTAGATATTCTAAGAATCTGTTAATACATTAAAAGCTTCTCCTTAACATTTAATCATAAAACAGATATATGTGCATTAGCTGAATTAAGTGGGAAGGCAAATGTCATATGACAAAGCTATGAGAGATAGTTTCACATAAAAGCATGGAGCAAGAACCATTCACATCTGAACCATGGAGTTAACAAACATTTGCTTATGAGTTTTATTTGCATCTTGAGAGTATCAAGAGCATATTGTTATCAGTCTAGAAGCAAAGGAAGCTTAGAAGTACTTTAGTCTGTTTATTATTCTTAGAAAGGTTATGTCCCACTTTTCATCATCAGCATGCTAGCACATAGGTATATCTGTACATACATTTAAGTGAATTAATATGCACGCAAGCCCCCACTATCCAGAAATCCTTAATCTTCTTTATAATGAATCAGATTAGAGTAGAATTTTCTTCCCTTCTGTGATCTGAAGGGAATTGTCAGCTGTTACTGTTGATAGGAAGAAAAGCAAGCAAGTCCCTGTAGCTGCTTTTTCTCAAGGCAAAGAAGGGGTAGAACAATGCTTGCCTCCCTCTTGAGATAAAAGGCATAGCCTCCCAATGAGTGTATATCTGCCCTATCTAATAGTAGAGCCCTGAGTGTGTTTTGCTTCCATTCTCTAGTCTCAGAGCAACTCAAAAATACTTTCTCAAAGTTTAGAGAATAATCACACATTTATACATTGAACTACAGACCAAATCATTTCACTCTTGAGTCTCAATATACCTGACAAGTTTAGCTTACAAAATTATGCAAAAAAATCCTTTTGATTAAATTCAGAATAGTTCAGAGGCCAAGCACTCCCATTTATATAGTCCATTGATTGGGTTTCCTTCAGTACATTTCAGTTACGATGACTAGATGAAACACAAGTTTTCTCATGTAATAACCCTTCAGTGTTAAATCCTATTTATTTCCTATTTGATAACTGGAATATGTGGAGAATAAGTTAACGATGCTCAAGAACCAAAATGTTGTTTTCTCTGTTCATTTTCATGGGAGGAACCTATCAGAATGTCCCACACTGGTAGAGTGGGAACAGAAGGTTAGAGATGCCTATCTCTTATGCCAAGGGTCCCAGTCTGGCCAATTTGCTTTTAAAAAGTCATTCATTCCAATTGTTTGGATGATGTGTCTAATTTGGACCTGAGACGAAAAGTATAAACAGTCTTTAAGGCATTTAATGAAGCTTCCAACATAATAGCTGCTTTGAAGCAGTGTCCCAAGCATGAGATCCTCTATATGGGAAATTAAATTAAAACCTTCAAGTCTTTACCATCTCTTGAAGCAGCTGTTTCATAAGAAGTCATAGTCTTCTGGCATTTAATAAGATAATTTCTGTATCTATTTGTCAATATCTTAGGTATATAATTCTAGCATTTATCCTAAATCCAGTGTTGTTCTACCACAGCTTTTCATGAATGGATCACTTACTCAGTTTCTATTTCTCATTGTTCAGTACATTTTTATCAACATGGTAGAAATACACTGTGGCAAAGCTATGCAAACTTTTGGGGTCACTGGGCACATTTATTATTTGACAAGAGATCTTCAACATGGCTGCAATGATGGGTTCTTCCAGGAGAATGAGCACAGTGGCCACCAAACAAATAACTCTATTTGATAGAGTTGATAGTGTTGATAAGTTCTATCATCCCAATCTCCTTTGGTCTTCCTGCGCTTTGTTAGGATCAGAAACATTCTAGGAAATTAAGATTAACAAGAAGTTTGTATTTTGTTTAGTAGTATGCCAGTTCCCCATGTGGTCAGTGGGACAGCAGCCTTGTGGATGGCAAGTAATGTTAGGCATCCTGATGCCCATGGAGACCATGATTCTTTATGCCATATGCCTAAAGCCCCACATAGGGCTCTCTTCCATTCCAGAACTCCTTTTTCACTAACTTTGTATTTGATAAGTGCTGCATCACAGGTTGCCTTCAGAATATGTAATTCCTCCTCAGGGCCTAAAGTAAGGAACAGGTTGGTGTTTCTAATTCACATAGCAAAAAGAACTGGATATTGAACTGTTCTTCGCTGTCAGTGAAAAGTCATTCATTCCATCTGATGGAAACCGGCTACCTTACTGGGCATAGGGTTGGTTGCCTGGCACACAACTCTCTCCAGCACTTTGTTACTATTAGCCAACATATGCTGTCTTAAATGACTGCCTTATTCTGTGCACTGGGAGGATCAGACCTATTTTCATTTCCTAAAACATGCAAAAATCAATTTAACAGGAGAGGCTTTTGGGGTATTATTAGGAGAAAGCTCTGAATAAAAGGGGAACATCATAGGCTGGGAGGAAATAGTGAGGAAGTACAACTTAAAAACAACCCTATTATTGTTCATCTTTGGACTGTCTGAGCTCCATGCCAGTAGAACTTAATCTAGTACAGAGGCTCCCTAGAAGTCACTTCCAATGCCCACCAGTGAGGATTACTTAGTGGGAGAGGAAGATCTGATTCCACCTATTACCAGAGATCATGAAGTGGAGAGACAAAAATGTGCATCCTAACCACAACATTTGTAAAAGCAGGAAACAAGATTTAAACACCTGCAGTGTTGCATCATGGCTTCATAGCCTGAGTGAAATAAATGGAAGTTCAGGACTTCTTTTCAAGCACTTTCCTAAAGTTGTGTGACTTCTTCAAGTCATTTTGTGGGCCTGTGCTTCAAATGTGGCAAGGCATGATTTTCATAGCCTACAAACTCAGTCCAAAACAATGGCTCAAGAGAAATAAAAACAACCAGTAGCTTATTCCTAAGAGAAATATTTTTCTTTCATTGCTATGAATCACATTTGGTATTTTTTTAAAAAGCTGAAGCATTGATTAATTATTTTTGCAATGGCATTTAGTGTCCTTGTTGACACTTTCTGTAACCAAGATTTGTTGCTTCTTTCATATTTGGCATTCATATCGATATACTTTAGCAAAGCAAGATCAGGAAATACCTTCTTGGAGGAACTTACTTTTTTAAAAAAATGGTGCAAATTATGCTCAGTTTTTAAACCATATAAATAAAATCATTCTGCAGTGTTTCTCCACACTGAGCAGGAAGTCAGAATGGATAACCAACCTGGCAAAATTTAAAACTGACATAAGTGGGATTTCCTATGAAGTAACCCCATCTCAGTAGGAATCTTGGTGAGGATTTGGCACTTCAGAGAGTTGCAGAAAGGCAACATTGGGCCTGTAAAACTGCTATGTTATTCCATTTCCCTGCAAAATAGGGAGAGGGGAGGAGAGAGGAGGGAGACATTCTTATCTCAAAAAAAACTTTCTCTGCAACTTTCTAATTAACCATGCTTTCTAGAAACGCTTTACCTACAGCAGCTGAGGGAAAGGGTATGAAAAGTTTTGAAGACCTACCTCCCCCATGATGCAGAGAAGAGTGCTTTTTCACTGGAAACTGGGGTTGCTGGCATGTGGCATTAATATTTGTTGCTGCTTGTTTATTTTAGTTTAACGTTTATATGCATTTGGGGTTTCCTGGGGCATTTTATATGTTTATATTGTCAGCTGCTGAGAGCTGTAGGTCTGGTTGGCACACAAGCAATGTAATTCATTAATTACCAAACATAATTGTTTCTGTTGAAAAGAGTAGTGAGAGGAAAAATCATGATGAGAAAGAGAAAACAGACATACATGGGTTAGTAAAAGTGAAGTCTCTTTCCAGTTAAGCTTGAAACCTGGAACTTACCTGGATTTATCCAAGTTGTTTTCTTGACAACAACATGGACATGGTTCAACATTGTCTTCTTCTGGGATATGTATATATCTATATATATATTCCCAGGCAAATCTACCATTCTAGGATTTCCTGATGATTTCCCACCTAAATACTAAATAGGTCTGATCCTGTTTAGCTTTTTCAAAGTCAGCAAGGATTGCCTGGGTACCACAGTCAGTTGAAGACAAAATGTACCCAGGGACAAGCGTCTATTGGACTTGACTGAATAATGAACCCAAAACTGAATTGTAGTACTTCAGACAGATTTGGGAAATGTATGAATTGAAATTAGGGTCTTCTGAAGCAAACTGATTCTGAACTCAGCCAAAGCTTTGTTCAGAAGGATTCAGACATGGTTTGCATGCCTACAAAAATGAATATATTTCTTTCTAGGGTATCTATGTAAGGTGTGAAGAGCAGATCAGTTGTAATTTTAGGACTGTCATTTCTAGCTTTTAATCACTGAATGGTTTCACAGGAACCATTTATGGATAGTTCCAGTACTGAGTATTCTTTCTAACAACAGGAAAGGGTTAAAACCTGTTTCATTAAGTCTATAACCCAGGCTGATACATATACATCTATAATCTACACAATTTTTATACTAACAAAGAACAAGGAAAATACAGTGGAGAGAATGCCTCCCCCGTTGAAGACATCCTCCAATAAAAATGCTTCTGCATTTGTTTTACCTAGGACTACCTTTGTACTGCATGTCAGTATCATAAGAATTCTCTACAACAAACAAAATGAACAACTTAAGAACTTAAAAGTTGTTTTTGTTGGAAATCACCAGTTAGAAAGCCTGCTCTTGTACAAATTCCTGAACTTATCCAACAGCAGATTTCCTATTATGAAACTTTCAGATTTATCTTCTTATTTCTGCCCCAAACCCCAATTTTCTTTTTCAGTGGGTTTTATTAAAAAATTAGAGTACCCAGCTATAAAATTCTGATATCTGTTTGTCTTAAAATCTCTAGTAAGAAGACACTACTAGACACTACTCCTGAAATGTCATTTAATTCTGCTAAGGAAAAAGGTTAAACTATTACAATGAATAGACAATATGGCAATTGAAATTTCCATATGCTTGTTTGGATTTCAATCCTGCATTGAACTGGGAAGCATCTGAATAATTTAAGTTAAAGTGCTCAATTACTAACCCAAATCTTGTACTCTGTACATATATTCTTAACATGGGTCACCCACATGTGTCACCCACATTTTTTTAATTACATGAGTAATACATGTTTGGGAGAGGCATCAGTCTATGTTGGAAAGCAGCCATTTCTTTACATGTCAATTTTGCCTTTATCTGATTTTTTTTTTTTAACTTGGGACAAAAGAATGGACAGATATTTTAAAATCTACTTAATTGCCATCAGAACACTGTTTTGTAAAAAGTGGCTGAAGCATGCACTGCTAAACCAGATGAAAAACAGAAGGAGAAGTTAATGAGCACTTGTATTCGCTGCTTAGATAAAATCACAATCCATCTTTCCTCAGTTTGGCACTGGGGTAAGTGCTTGATGAAACAGATCTGTAAGTGGAAGAAATCGTGGAATCCTTCAAGCTGCACCTTTGCTTGCAACATTCCTAATCAGGAAGATACTTCAGCTGTTCATGAAACAGTGGTTACATGCAGAGTCTGTTGTCCAAGAAAGGCATGTTGGACTCAGGGTAGACAGGCCAAGTAAAATTGTTGGCTTATCGTGAGACTGCTGGGTAAAAGGTAAATTCCATTCAGGGATCATTAGGAATCTGATTTAAAACTGGCAGTATTGCAACATGCTTTTTTCATTTCTATATTGTGACTGAATTAACTTTGATGGGAACCTTTGCTGGTTGCCATTTTTTTGTCTCCCTGGTGATTGCTTTGTCCCAGAACAGTGTGGGCCAATAAAATGACAGACATACAGAAAGTACAACTAAAGTTACTTATCTTAGTACATGTTAAGTCCATACCATTTCCCAAAGTGATAAATGGATAAGAATTGGATGATAAAAAATAACTTCTTTTCTACCTATCTATTACTCATTGCATTCATTGTATAACAAATGAAAATTAAATCCAAGGTATTATTTGATTCAATTTTTAGTTTGTTAAAAATAAATCCTCAGACACTCTAGGTAAGTCTTGGAACACAGAGTACAGTTTAAGTACCAAATTACTTAAATTCACCTTACTTTTCATTAGAATTTTATCTAAAAAAATATATGAAAGGTAGACTTCATCAATTTTCACTGACTTATAGAATCCATTTTTTCAAGAAATTTGTTATTGATGGTCTATAGTGAAATGTTGTCCAAAGGTTAATATTATTTTCACACAGATCTTACAAAGTGGAAAAGATTTGGCTGTTGTTGTGCATCTATGCAGGCCCTTTTGTAAAATTAAAATATAATCCATTGAAGATTGGAATGGAAAGAGTGAAGAAGAGTTGAATGTAGCTACCTATTCTCTCCTAACTAGCTCTTTGGTGCAGTTTCCCCCCTTTCTTTATTAAGGATATATGTGCCTGGTGCCTGGGGGAATATATTTGTTCTAGCAATTTGCTTGTAAGACTTGCCACCCAGTTAAAGCTATATGAATAGAAGCTTCCTTCTGTAGCATTTGGTACACTGGAACCAAAAATTTGATAAGCAGTTTTTTTTTTTTAATTCTCATAATTCTTCAAACGTTTCTCTGTATGTACTGTACATAATGGTACAAATGCCAAAATATACTATTTTCTTTAAAATAATCTTGTATGTGAATATATATATATATATATATATGTATATGTATATGTATATGTATATGTATACACATACATACATACATACATACACACACATATATATATATATATATATATATATATATATATATATATACAGATACACATATACATACATACATACAATTTATTGATAGTATCTATCCCTAGAATGTTCTCCTTATGGGATTGACTTAGTTGAGGAAGATGGCTAAATAATTAAATGCATAAAGAAGATGCTATTTTAAAACAGGGGGTGGGTGATCTTTAATGGAACTGATATATAACACAAACTGGTTTATTTGCATGATACACCAGACTTTCCTACCCCAGTTGTCATCCATGGGTCATCTTGCTTATTTTTCCAGCCTGTTTGTAGTCTAATTCTAGCATCACTTACTAATTTCCTTATGACTTGGTAATTCCCTCTTTTTTTTTTTGCTGCAAATTGATTCAAAAATAATTTCTTTGGAAAGAAATATGTACCAAGTTTAGGAATCAATTAACAGAGCATTCTTTAAAGAAACATGTTGACTTTCAACAGTCTTTTCTTTGTTTTATTGAAGGAAATAAAATGAACTTTTGACTTTCAGCATGTTTTTCAAGAAGGAAAAGGATCATTAAGGTAAAATTAGTATTTTGTCTGGAATCATTCTGGAAGGTGCATTGATGCTTTAAAATGCCAAATTAAGCTCTTACTGTATGTCTTGCTTAGATTCCCAGTGATGTTGACAGAAAAGGCAATAAATCCATTCAGGACAATATTCGCGCTACCCAAAGCAGCTCTTACTTAAGAATAAGGGTCTTTTCCCAGACTGGAGATTTTCCCAGAGAAGGGTTGCAAATAAAATTGTGTTGATGTATCATTCTGGTATTATGAGGATATACTGAAGAAGAAATTGGAATCACACTGCCAGTGACACACCTTCTACATAGCCACACATACTTTTCACCCTTTTGGTGACCAAATATGACATGTAGGAGCTTCCTTTGTGAACATGAATCTGTTTACCTTCTTTTGTAGTTTGATATGTAGCCAACAGGAGAGATGGCCAACATCGACCTGGTAAAAGCATGACACTGTTACATAAGATGGAGTCATTCATTCAGTACACATTTTTGTTCAAATTTACCCAATTTGCACTTCCCATACATTTTTGCTATTCATATTTTTAATAGATCAAAGCTATGAGCAAAAATTGCTTGCAAATATATATATTTGCAACAAACCATACATGGACGAGACAAGAAAACTTGGAATTGATGGAATGCTACTACAACAGCAGACCTAATGAGAGGGGATATATGAAACGTATGAGGGAACTATGGATAGACAGAAGGCCTACAGCCACACTAACTGAGAAACAACTAGTTACCCAGCGCTTCAACATAGTGAAGAGGAAGCTGCTCTCACAACTTGAGATAGACCAACTCCACATTACAACCCAGACTCAAGCAGACCTAGAAGAACAAGCAGATGTGCAGCCAACACCTGAAGCTGGAATGTCACTGCCACACCTTCCATTACAGAGCACAGCAGCTGATATGAGGCATAAGATCATGGATAAACTAGCTACAGTCAACCCTCGAGTCCGATTACCAAGGCTCAGTGGAGAAGTACCTAGAAGATGCCAACAGAGCCCTCCAGACAATCCCTACTACCACCGTAACTGAAACCAATGAATTGGTATATGCTACAGCCACTGTAATCCTGGAACTGCTTGGCTACACGATCAAGAAGAACAGCAGTACATACCCACCCTGGAAAATGAGATTGGATGCTAAGATCAAGGCAACTCGGAGAGAAGTCAGTCAGCTGGTGGAACTGCAGAAGCGTGTGGAGATTAAGGATATGACTCAGCTACTGAAAAAATACATGGGCCTGACTCCATCTGAAGCCCTAGAGACTGCTAAACAAAGGCTCACAGCACTGGCTGCCAGGCTAAGGAGATACACTAGAGAAGCAGAGGCCAAGAAGATAAATGCCCTGTTCTCCAAAGAACCATCCAAAGTGTACTCCCAACTGCAGTGCAACCACAGAGTAACAGCTGAGCCACCAGCAGCGAAAACTGAACAGTACTGGAAGAACATATGGGAGAAAGAAAAGACACATAACACCAGTGCAAAGTGGCTGCAGGACCTGAAAGCAGACCACAGCAATCTCCCAGAACAGGAGCCAGTCACCATCACAGTAGCAGACATCCAACAGCGGGTCAAGAACATGAAAAGCTGGACAGCACCTGGCCCGGACATGATCCACACCTACTGGCTAAAGAAACTAGCAGCAGTGCATGAACCCCTAGCAGCACAGATGAACCAACTGCTAGCAGCAGGCTCCCACCCAGACTGGCTAACACAAGGAAGGACAGTGCTGATCATGAAAGACCCTCACAAAGGAACAGCACCATTCAACTACCGGCCAATAACCTGCCTCCCCACAACATGAAAAGTTCCATCAGGCATCCTAGCTGCCAAGCTACAAGACCATATGGGCCAGTACATGAGCACAGCTCAGAAGGGCATTGGGAACAATACCAGAGGCTCAAAACACCAGTTACTCATAGATAGAGCAGTCACCCGAGATTCAAGGTCTAGGCAGACCAATCTGAGCACAGCCTGGATTGACTACAGGAAAGCCTATGACTCAATGCCGCACACATGGATTTGTGAATGCCTGGCGCTAGTCAGGACACTAAGGACCTTCCTCAAGCACTCAATGGGACTGTGGAAGACAACACTGGAAGTGAACTCAAGACAGCTCGCACAAGTGGCCATCAAGTGCGGCATATACCAAGGTGATGCACTGTCCCCACTGCTGTTCTGCATAGGCTTAAACCTCCTCAGCCAGATAATCACAAGGTCTGGATATGGGTACAAGTTTAAGAGTGGAGTCACCATCAGCCACCTCCTCTACATGGATGACATCAAGCTGTATGCTAAGAGTGAACGAGACATTGACTCACTGATCAAGTGCCAAGTGACAGCAACATCAGGAAGAAGGAGCATGAGAAGCTGGAGAAGTACCAGGGCCTGAAGGAGGAAATCAAGAGGATGTGGAAAGTCAAGGTCAAAGTGGTCCCAGTGGTGGTAGAAGCACTCAGGGCCGTGACTCCTAAGCTGGGAGAGTGGCTCCAACAGATCCCAGGAACAACATCAGAGCTCTCTGTGCAGAAGAGTGCAGTGCTAGGAACAGCTAAGATACTGCGCAGAACCCTCAAACTCCCAGACCTCTAGTAGAGGTCCCGAGATTGAGGAAGACACATACCACCCATAGGGGTGAGAGGGAATTTTTTTTTAATATATATATATATACATACATACAGTGGTACCTTGGGTTATGAACGCCCCTTCTTACGAATTTTTCAAGATACGACCACCTCCGGCCCCAAAAATTTATCTTGACATGCGAACTCCGCCTCGAGCTACAAACCGGATCTGCGGCCATTTGCCTTGCTGCCACGCAGTCGCGGCTTCCTGTGGGCGAGATCGCGGTAGCAAGGAGACGTTCGATGAGGCTTGTGGTGTGTTTTGGGGGAAATTTGCCTCGTGGTGCGACCAAATTCGGAGGGCGGATTAGCCGTATTTACATTGAACGTTATGGGGAAATTTGCCTCGTGGTGCGACCAAATTCGGAGGGTGGATTAGCCGTATTTACATTGAACCTTATGGGGAAATTTGCCTCGTGGTGCGACCAAATTCGGAGGGCGGAACGGATTAACTGTATTTACATTGAACCTTATGGGAAAATTTACCTCGCGTTGCGACCAACTCGAGTTGCAATCAGAGTCACGGAACGGATTAAGTTCATAACCCGAGGTACCACTGTATATATATATATACTGGGTGAAATAAATTAAATATGGATAATATTGGGTAAGAAGTGCATGAAAATAGGAACTAACGTTTGTGCAAATGCTACAAAAACAAATTTCAAACTGTTGTCAGTCCCCAATTATATATTACATAAGAGACGCATGAAAAGAATAATGAGGTTGGCACTCTGGGTTTAGATACATAACTGGACCTTAACAGAGCAGAATTGGCTTCTTCTATACCATCACCAAGCTCACAGTCCTATTCTGTGCAGATGCAGAATGGGATTAAGGGTAACAGTAAAGACCAAACTTGTGGTAACAGGTACTGCAAGCAGTCTTAGAGCTGACAAGAAAGATTTTAAAGTGGTGATTAGCTTCTGCTTTTTAGCCAAGAAATATGCTGCAGACTAGCACTTGGTAGAGTAGTTATGAAGGCCTTGGAAAAGATTGTCAGTTGCCATGATGTGTCTATATCTACAAAGATCAGAATAGTGCAGGCAGCAGTTTTCCCTGTGTGTCAGCTCCACCAGGTAGACCAGACCACGAAATCCACTTCTCAGGAAGGGAAAAACTACTCTTATTAAGATTGTCTATAGTAGCAGAATCTTGCAAGTCTGATTGTGCTGTACCTCCTCCCGCTTCTTATAGTTCAGTGAATTAGGGAGGCATCTCCCTAAGCCTTTCTGAATGTTATCTTGCTCTGGACTTGAAAAAAATGCTTCAGCCCCTTTTGCCTAGGAAACAGATCCTGCATATCTTCATCAAGATTATACAGTATACACTCTATGGAAGTAAAAGTTGGACTTTGAAAAAGTGGGATAGAAAGACTATTGAAGCTGCTTAATGTTGGTGTTGGAGAAGACTCCTGAAAATACCATGGATAGCCAAGAAAACAAACAAATGGATCATCAAACAAATCAATCCAGACTTCTTGTCAAGGCACAAATGTCAGGCCCAGACCAAGAACAACGCTGAAACAGTCCAGTTAAGTTAAGTTTCTTTATTTGCTTACACCATACAGACAGAATTTTGCCAGACTAAATCTATACTACTGCAACTAGTGGCTATATCCTGGGAGATTCTAGGGAGTGGCTATCCTGAACCTCTTATGCTTCCCATGTGTTGCCTTTTGTCTCCTTTCCCTTCCTGGAAAGCACCCGCTCCTTCCTGATAGCCTTGCTCTCTGTTGCTGTCCACCATATAAATCACCAGGCACAAATCGGCCAGGCTCAGATTATCCTACTTCAGACACATTATACAAAGACCAAGTTCTCTAGAGAAGTCTATAATTCTGGGAAAGGTGGAAGGAAAGAGAAGAAGAAAACAACCAGCAGCAAGGTGGATGGATTCAATTACAGTGGCATTGGATACACCATTGGAAGACCTGAAAGATTAGACTGGGGACATATCATCCTGGAGAAAATCTATCTATCTATCTATCTATCTATCTATCTATCTATCTATCTATCTATCTATCTATCTATCATCTATCTTTATTTATTTATTTATTTATTTATTTATTTATTTATTTATTTTATTGGATTTCTCCACCAATCTTACATGATCACTAAGAGTCATCAACACTGACTTGATGGTACATAACATATCAATCATAATCAAATCTTCAGTGTAAAACCTTCTGAAGTAACTGCTGATCTTTTCGTAAGCATTTGCACCAGTTGAAGCTTAGATCGATGCTTGTTAACAGGTATAAAAACGTTTACCCCAAGCCAGCTGGACATTGAAACCTCTTATGAGTGAGTGTATGCAGTTTTCAATAATTTGCACCCCTAGGGAGCCTTTTAGTTTTTACTGACCTCTTTTTGTACCTTGCCCACTCTTTCAATTTATTTCTTTATTATTCTTGCTAAGCCACCTTAACTGAACAAAATCTCTAAGCCTTGCTACCTATCATTGCACTCTCTCTGCAGATGAGTCTGACCATACCTTCATCTACTGCATCAGTGTAACTGGCTAACTCTTAATTTAGCCTGTGCACTGTATAGGACTTATTTCATTTGGTTTTGCTGCCTGTTTTACCCAGAACAACTAGTGAAGAAATGGGTTGAAACTGTCAGATGCACCCTCCCTACAATTCTGCTTAAGTGGCTTAATATAATCTACAATATCTATGGGGAAAAGAGGAACAATGGTTTTATACCACCAGTTTTATCAGTTTAGCCAGATCATGAAAATTGAAATGCCACCTCAAGAAATATCCAGTAACTGCTCATCAAAGATGAAGATAATCCAAAATTGATTATGTCCTAATATGACTACCTGGCCATGTAGGCTCATGTAGGATGGCTTTAGAAGACAGAGTCAAATTAAAATTCTATTGATAATTTTTTATTCAAATAATGAAACTTTGGCAATAATCTGCTGTTCCAAGGAACAATAGCTACAAAGGTTTTGCTGCCCCTTTATGAATAATTAACCATACACATTTCTCTTTTGCAATTTATGTTTCCCTTAGTAGAAAAACTGGCTGCTTTTTCATATTACAGACCTAACTCATGAGTGAAGAATCCAGCCAAACATCATTGGCTATCACTAAAGTGCTAGAGGCTGTTTGAATTATGCCAGCCAACCATCGTGCAGTTCAGTTCACAGTTCATTCATTAAGCTCCAATCTTTTTTTGGGGGGGGGGACCTTGGAAGCCAATACAGGGGTGCCACATAGAAGTCATGCCTAGAAGAATTTGTGTTCTGACACTTCATCTGAGCATTCAACAGGCAGCAGTTATCAATGCTCCTGGCTTCAAGACCTAGAAGGGTGTTTGCCTTTGCCAGTGAGGTCTTTTCACAGTTGTTTTTCTTCTGCCATTTTCATCCTTCTCACTTAAAGACCAATCTTTTCTATGTGGGTGTGCTTCGTATACTTACATTCCTGTATATGGTTCCTCTCCATTGCATTCATAATTTATTTTTCAAGTAGAATTTATTAGTGGTCAGAGAATATAATTGTCAAAGACAAAGATACTAGTTGCCAACTCTTGTCTTTTTTTTTTTTATGCCCTCCCCTCCTTGGAAATTTCATGTATAAAAGAAACATTTGGGATTTATTCCGTAATATATAAAGCAGCTGCGTAGTCATATTCATTTCTGTGGCCTTACTCCAAGGAAAGTGTTCTGAAGGCTGTGATTGTGGTGTGAAATATGATATCATACCATAAAAAAGAAAAAAAAAAACATCCAGACACCAGAAAGGAAAGACAAAACAAGCGCACATTCTCTTACAATCATTTATACAGATCTTGGGTTGAAGGAGGGAATTTTTTTATAGTGGTTGCCTTCAACTCAGCTTTATTTCCAAGTCAATAAAAGTGTGATTGAAGCTGACTTTGCAATGAAACTCCACAAAGTGGAGGGGGGAAGGAAGTGGTTTCAAAATCTTGCAAAGAGTTCATTTTATGCATAACTCAGCGCATATGAGATTGTGGTTTATCTGCACTGTGTAATTATTAGGGAAGGTCTTTGAAGAACCTTTTTTAAAAATATGTGTGTGTCTTCATGTGTGCAAATTTATATTAGTATGTATTGGTTTGGCACTGAAAGAACGACACAGAGAACTGTGCAAGAGTCTGTTCTCACGGTACTTTGGAGCTTGCAGAGAGAAGAGACTACTGTAAACATCTTAAGAACATCTGATCTTACTGCTTTTCCAGCCCAGTTTCCAAGCCAAAATGGTCTGGTAAAGAATACTAACTTTTGGATGATAGTTATGGTTGAATAGTATCCAGATAGACTTTCCAAAGCTTAACAATTTTGACATCTGTTTGAAGAGTTAATGAGAGCTCAGCAAGAGTTTAGCTCAATCTTTTTGCATAGCTTGAAAAGGTAGTTCCACAAAGCCAGGTGATGAAATGTTGATGCCTGTGAGCAGAGTTGTTAGGAAGGGACTAAATTTCTTCAATTCTCCAAAATGCAAATAATGCTCCTTTGAACATGGACCATTCCAAATTCATTCTAGTTTGGCAAGTTAGTGACTGGTTCACACATCAAGATAAGCTTGTGGTTTGTTTGGGTTTTGGCTTGGTGTGTTATAAGAACCTAGCCATTGTGGTTTGGGAACCATAATTGATGGTTTAGCAGCATACAAGAATTAATAACCAGGGCATTGGCAACACAAATAGTCTGGGAGTACAGCAAGGTTAGAAACTGGTAGCAAGACATTATTTCCAGTATTGATGGTGTACAATTCAGAGCTTAAAAACAAAACTGCAGCCACTAAGATTTCATCAATACAACTAGCTGCCAGCATTGGCCCCAACACAAAAGTTACTCCTGAGGAATAGAGTTCTATTTTCAAGCCAGCCCTCTGTCCTGAGAAAATCAGCTCCTCAGGTATTCATCGATCTGTTTGACTTGTTCCTGAGACCTTGCCTTGGCCCTGCTTGGGACTGAGCCTAATTTTGAGCTTCCTGAGCCCTCACATATTTTGTAGCATATCCTAATGAGGAGTTCTTCAGAACAGCATGATTTATGGAGGAAAACAAATAGCATATGCATTGTTAGCCAATCTTGACATGGCATCTTTCATGCTTGAAAGTGGTTAGGGCAGGTCTGCAAGATTTATGACTGAGCAAGCTGATTGCAGCCCAGTAACCATGTACTGTGGTTCTCTAGGAGATCAACAACCCTCCTTTTTCTGCCAGCTGGAACAGCAAAAGAAGGAAAGCAGTCAAAGACTTGGCTGGCTGGTGCATGTGGCTGGTAAATCTATATTCAGCTTGATCAGTCACATGTCAGGCAGGACTGTTTAAAGATGCTAAAAGAATATTTACAGCTTGCTCCATTTTACTTAGTGATGGATTTTTTTAGTAAGGCACAGCCCCAGACTTTTAGAGCCCAAGGCCTCTAAGCATTCTGAGGGGTTGCCAACCCCCTTGTGCTTAATAATACTTTCACCACTGGTCACACCTTGCTTCTCAATTTCCTTCACTTTGATTATCACTCTTCTTTTGGGCATCTTCACGTGGCTGCACAAGGTAATCAAAGTAGATAGGCTTTCCTTTGAATTTGTGCAATGTATAATTTAAAGACTATTTCATTCATCTCTTTCAGGTTTGTCCTATAACTATTGTCTCCAATCTGGTATTTTCTAGATGCGTTGGGCCACAGCTCCCATAAATAGCCGTGTCTGGGAACTCTGGAACAGTATTCCACCATATGTGAAGGGCACTGGGCTGAAAAAGGCTGATCTATTTGCACATGAACTCAGCTGAACTGCCCATGCTCTGGACTCCCGGATGCTTTTCTTAAGCACATGCTTTCGATACTCTTAAAGGCTTCATATTTCAAATGAAAATATTTGGTCACATTGATTAACTGTGAGGTCCAAGTTAGCAACATCGGGTATAAAAGGCCTTTTAAAAAACTGAAAGTGTATCCTTGTGTGGGTCTGCTCTTGATAGAGTCCAGATGGAAATGTGACTCTTAAGGTCAGGCTGGTTGTGACCTAGGCTTGTCTTTTGAAAGACCCATTTCCAACCATCAACACCATACATCTCACACTAGACGGCCTTTACACCAAAGAAAGAGTTGAATTCTCAATCTCTCTCTCTGTCTCTCTAGAAAATAACATTGAGGATATACTTCCTTGCTATGTTTTTCTCTGAGACTCAAAATGGTAGTGGTTTTCATGAGTTCCATTCCCTTTGCAGGAAATGGACTGTCCTTTTTCATTTTAAGTGCTCCCACTCCTGCTATTTACTGATTGATTTTTGTTTTACTTGACTTGACAGGAGGAGGCAGATCAAACTTGCACAGCCTAGAAGGGGCTGCAGACACTCGCTTGTACTTGTTGCTTGTTGAATAAATTGTATCACAGTGCCTTCTAAATTTATTTTTTGTCCTTGTAGGAAAGAAGGAAAGAAAGAAAGAAAGAAAGAAAGAAAGAAAGAAAGAAAGAACGAAAGAACGAAAGAACGAAAGAACGAAAGAAAGAAAGAAAGAAAGAGGTAGTTTGAATAAGAACAAATGCCTCTCAACTGGCTGATGTCTACTTCAGATAAAACACACGTTTATATACACATTCATAGCTTAGACCCTACATCCGGTATCTTATGAACTAATGCTACATCTTGAGTGGTGCAGTCTGCATTTCCAAAATTATTAAGCAGCAAATACTTTCTGAAAACAAAACACCAGGATGGAGCTTCTCCTTTTCTCTAGGGCAATGTAAAGCTTTATTTTCAGAGGCTTGGCAGAAGTAGATGTGAACTATGCTCAGTCACTGTTACCTGAGGCATAGTCTTGTCCAGTTATCTGGGAAGAGTTTGAACTTGATGGCCCTGATGAAATGGACAGGATCCTTGGAGCTTTGAGTTTGGCCACCTGTGTTTTAGATCTTTGTCCATCCAGGTTGATTAACATCTCCTGGGAGAAGACATGCAGTTGGGTCCATGAAGACTTCTTTGTGGGATGGGGTGGTTCTGCCTGCCTTGAAAGAGGTGATTGTCCACATCTGTCAGTCCTTCAAGGTAGCCCAGAAAGGAAACTAAAACCATGAGTACTAATACTATATTTATTGTAAGGTTACAGTGACAGAATCTTGCATGTCTGAAAGTGTTTCCTCCCTCCCCTGCTTTCACTTTCCAGAGAGTTAGGGAGGGCCCCTTCTGAGATGCTTTCTCCACCCCATTCCTCCTTTGGACCTCCATACATAGCATAGGGCCAGGTTATTTGTGAGACTGCCTGCTTCTTATTGTCTCTGCTTCTCCCATCAGATCTAGCTAGGAGGGCATGCTCTGGGCCCCTTGCATTAAATAATTGCATCTTCTTGGGCCCAGGAGTTATGCCTTCCCTGTGGCACTGCCTGCTCAGTGGAACAGCAACCATCTGGAGAACTGGATGGCCCCAATCTTGTTATCCTTTCATAAAGTCTGGTTGTGGCCTTGGACATTAGGATTTAGATTGTTTAATGGGTGTTTTTAATCCTGTATAATGTCTAGAGTCACCTCTGTGAGATGAGCAACCATGTAATAATTTAGATAAATAAATAATGAAATAGTGTACAAGAACACTGTTGCAAAAAATTGAGAGTAGCCACATAGAACCTGTAGAGTCGTGCAATTGCTTTCTGCATTGCAGAAATATAGGTCAGTATATCAAATTATGTATTGATCAGTTTCATTAATGACGGTAAAGACAATCAGTTAAATCATAATCCCTAGATTTATTTTCAGTTATGTTGAGCCTTCCAAATACACCTAGACCATTGATGTCAATGGCCAAAGGAAAGGGAAAATCACATTAACAGAGAGAAGAAAAGGAGGGGGAGTTTATCGAATGAGTATCCAGACTCCCAGGCCTTTCAGAGTCTGGAAAAGGGCCTGGGCATGTGGACAGTAGGAATATTGTGGATATCACACTTGGTTATGAGCCTCCTGCCAAGTTGAAGCTGGACTGTGACTGTTAACAGCCACAATGCAACCCCAATGTTTGCAGCAAAAGGCAGAAGATTTCCTGAGCCTCTGATGGGCCACCTGATAAGACTTGTGCTCTGTGTTTCTTTTGGTGAAGTTGTAAGAGCCTGTCTTCAGTGTGCAAGTTAGCTCAACAGAATGAAGTAATTTTAAAACCAGGGTGGGGGGATCAATATTTATTTTAAGAGGTGGCTTTAGCTCTAATTCTGTCTTTGTGTTTTTCTTTCAGACTTTGGAAATAATGAAAAATGCAAAATCTCTGCATGTACTTGCTGAGCAAAGAAAAACTATGGAGCAAAGTCCATAAGTTACAGCACAACTTAAGGCCTTCAGATTCTGATGATGCAGCAAGCACAAAAGATTTTTGATTGTAATGTATTCTTATACATTTTTATCCTGTCCTCCTAATGCATATGCATCATTCAGGGAAGCTTCCAACATTTGAAAACACTACAAAAATGTAATTGTTTAAAAGAAAGGGGGATGGTGTTGATGTTCTTTCCTGGTGCCTGCAGGCAGTAAGGGTTTGGATGGGAGAGAATAGGCTGAAGTTGAACATTAGTAAGTTGGAGTGGCTGTTTGTCCATTGGGGCTCTTGTGCCGCAAAGGTTGTTCCTTGACAGGCAGGTGGTATCCATGAATTGGTCTTTTGGGAATCATAGCTTTTGCATGATCTGCATGTAGAGCCTGTGGCAAGAGAGGCCTATACCTAGCTGGGCAAGAGAACCTAGCTACAGTAATTCATGTCCTCATCATTTGTAGTGACCTTTGCAATTCTGGTTGGGGAATTCTGGGAGTTGAAGTCCATGCATCTTAAAGTTGCCAAGGTTGAGAAACACTGTCTTAAATGATAATGTTTTTGTTTTGAGAATTAAACCTTGCTTCTAAAAAGTGACAGGATTTAGCTGTGTATTTAGTTCTCACTATATTTAATAGGGGCTCAAGGCTTGTATTCAACTCTTTAGTGAACTGAAATAAGAATTAAGAGTGCTTTGCTTTGGTTGAAAATACAGTATGTGGATTTCAGTTTACACTGTGCATATTTTGGGGATCTAATTAGTACAGTTTCATCCTGTGGCTGCCATTAAAATCAAAGGGTTTTTTTCCACTGACTTCTGTACAGTATGACTGAGTAAACCCATGATTGTAAACACTGAGTGTTCTAGTCCACATACACAAAGCATGCACAGAGCAGTTTTCAACATTTAAGGGCATGGTAAAGACCCTAGATCTACAGATGAGCCACCAGCATTTTGAATTCAAAAACGATTAAAGAAAAATCTGTTGAAGCTTCATGGAAAGGGACTGGAAAATATGGATATTAAAGTCTGACGTATGGTATCCAATAAGTTCACAGGGGATTTCTGTTATTTGTGCCTCATTGCTGGATTTTGATATTTGTTACAAAATCTGAAACCTTGTCCAAATGCACCCAACATTTCATAAATATTTTTGCTGAATTTGTGCAAAGCTTTAATAAAACATGGGCCAAATTTCAACTCAAATAAACATAGGCCAGTGTCTGACTTGATTGGGATCTATTTTTAGCATTACAAAGAGATGCCTTTCTTAAGAGTTACAACCCAGTGCTTTAAAATTGCCAGCATTTTTTCTTGAACTATAGAGAACACAGCAGAAACAAAAATTTGCTTGCTAAGTGATAGACTTAAATTGAAGAATTTGACTGAATGCCAAGAAAGCTACACATCTTTCTACACTTCTTTGGTGCTATTAACTATGAAATCAAAATATCAGTATTCAGTACAGGATTAGTATCTGTAGATGTTGCATTTGGTACGTAATATATTACTATGCCCTATAGTTTGTTATGTAGAAGTCATCACTGAGAAAAGTGAAGAGGATATTCATGTTGTTCAATGGTAGTTAAAGCAGATGCATTGTATGCAACAGGTCCTGCCTGAGACTCTGGAGAACTGCTGTTCCTTACTGTTGGTAGCCCTTGCTGAACTTGATGGCTCAGAGATGGCATAAGGCTGCTTCTTTAATTCTCTTTGCTATTCCTACAAATTATACTCCTATTGCACTGAATCTTTGGGCTCCAAAGCATAACAAGCAGCTGCCTGGCACCATTCACCTTGGAACATGTCCAAAAATAAGCTATGAAAACAAATTGGCAGAGAAAAGATCTCTACCATGGCTTTCCTATCACTTCTTGGTCACTTTTATGAAAGATAGTTGGCTTTCAAACTTTCTTCTAAAGAACAAGAGAAGTTTGGTGAAATTCTCAGGGCTGAATGTGGTGTTCTTGAACTGATTTAATTACAAGGGGAAATGGGCAACCTCTCCAGCAGTCTGACTCCAGCTGGGGGGAGTCTTGCCCTTGAGAACTTTTTTTTCCTTCTTTCTCTGGAGAAATTTGGAGAAAATTACCATCCATTTTCTCTGCCTGCAAATTTGGTGGAAATATTTGAAAGAACATTCTGACCCTTTGAGGAAAATGCCAGCTCCCCATTTGATCTTTAAATGCATTCCTAATCTCATACATTGGCCCTTTAAGAGGATAAAGGAGAGGAAGAAAGGAGAGGGATCGTCTCACCCCCATTATATCCACCCGTCCCACCCAGTCAGGCAGAGAGGGTATGCTGCGGACCCCGTTGATGAAAGAATGTCGACTGGCCGAGTCCAGAAAGAGAGTCTTCTCTGCCGTAGCCCCTGTCCTATGGAATATGCTCCCCCCAGAGGTGAGGCAGGCCCCAGCTCTCTTGTCCTTCTGGAAAGCACTCAAGACAACCAACCCTGGGGGTGACTAGCACCTTGAAGATGCTCCCATATGTTGACATCTTACTGACCATCAACATCTTGGAAGACATTATTTGCGTATAGGTTTGGTTTTTAGTCTATTTTTATTCCATTTTATATTGTTTTTATTGTATTTTAATATTTATTGCTGTTTTATTGTCTGCCCAGAATCACTTTTTGTGAGATGGGCGGTATCTAAATGTGAAATATATATATATATATATATATATATATATATATATATATATATATAAATAAATAAAACATTCTGTCTCCTTGAATTGCACAAATGAGCAATTAGGCCAAACCTATAAAAAGCAAATTAGGCCAAACCTATAAAAAGCAATCAGAGCAGGACAGATGTAACAGTCTTTTAAAATAATGCTTTGTAGTCCAGCATAGTAGATCCAGCAAAACCATGCAAAATAATTTAAAATTAAAATGACAGTTATATAGACAATAAAAAATCTGAGAGCCAGCAGAATTAAAACTACCAGGGTTTTAAAGGCCCATTTAAATACTGACAAGAAAATGCCAGTGGTGGGCATTTGTCAATGTATATATATTTTTTCAGAAGTATGGGGCCATCACTAAGATGGCCCTGCCTGCAGGGCCTGCCAATCTACTCAGACTCTGTATTCACTGAGGTAGGTTTATGATGATCCCAGCGACTGTTCAAGTAACCCAGTTTTAACCCATTTAGGGCTTTAAAGATCAATACAGGGACTTTCAATAAGACAACTAACGCAACTAGCATATATATAACAGGAGTGACATGGTTTGAATGCCAGGGTTCAAATATCACAGTGGCTGCATTCTTTACTGGTTGATGTTTCCATATCCTCTTTGAAGCAGATATTTAGTGTATAGAATAATAGGATTCAGATAAAGGAGAAAAGAACAGTTTGTTCCCATAGTATGAGGGGAAAAGAAATGTAATAGTTTTATTTCTATTTAGGACATCCAACTAAAATAAAAGCTTTTTTTCAAAGTTTGCCTAAAAAGTAGGTTTGTGGTATTCATCCCTATCAAATCCCATGTCATGTACTGAACATGCTGTATACTTATATATATTTATGTGATCTGAATAACAATAACAACAGTAATAATAATGGTACAGACTAGTAAGAACTAGTTCCTCTGTGTTGCCAATTTTTTTGCATTGATCCTTTGTTTACTGGAAGGTACTTTGCATTTCTTGTTACTGGTGCTAAATTAATTTTTATTTTGTTTAAATATCTTTTAAAATGTAAGGTGTTCTGGGAAATTGGAACAATAAAACAGTGAGGTACAAAATAATATCAATCAAGAAATAAAGGGGAAACTGAGTAGATAAAAGGATCCACAGTCCTGGTCCATAGACCTTCCTCAACCTTGTGGCCTTCAGATATGCTGGGAATGCAACTCACCCAATTCCAATGTCCTGAAGAATTGCACTCCCAATGCACAAGGCACTGGAAGTTTCTTCACATTAATGATGTGCCTCAAAGTAGACTGACAATGCCCAAGTTGCTCAATCTCTGTAGAAGACATTCTGTTTTCCATTTGCATAATTCATACTTTCAGTCCCATCAGAGTCTTCAATACATGCTGAGTGAGTGTCTCAAATTTTGTTTCCAAGGCTCAATGACTATGGGACATCATGTGACTCCTGAGTCATTTTTTCCCAGCTGAGGGTACCTTTTATCTTGCCAGACATTTCCACCATTTGTGCAAGTCTAGTTCAGCCAGCTTTACAAGAGATGTGGCCATCTGCTTGTCTGAGAGCAGGGGGAGAGGGGAAATTTGCAGGTTTCATTTTCCTCTTCACACTGTGCTTTTTAAGTTTCCAAAACAGTTCCTAAGTACTAAACATATGCTTGCTGTGCTTATTTCTGGCAAATAGCACTGAGAGCGGGCAAGGAGTGGTTTGTTGATCTGTAATAAAATGTATCTCAAGGGTCTTCAAAGAGGAGCTTAATGAATTTTGTGTAATTTGGGTTGGGTAAAACTTACATTTCTCCAGGTGCCCCCCCCCCCCCACTTTAGGTTTGTAAAAATAATAGTTTAACCGCACAATTTTGTGTGAGGGTTCATGAAGTATGGAATGTACTTATCTAGCCTCGTATTAAATAAGATTTATTATACACGTCCACCCTTAATAAGATCAAATGAACATAGTAAGGTCTGTTTAACCAAATAAAATAAATAATCCAACCATCTGCACATTTCAAGCAAACTGAACTGGAAATCTAGCACTGAACTAAAGCCATATGCAGCATTACAGTAGGCTTTTGTGAATGCTCAGACCTGTAGAATTGGAGATCAGTGATTCATTAACATAGTCTTCATCAACCACATGTCCTCCAGATGTGATGAACTTGAACTCCCAGAATAATTCCAGCTATTATGCTAGCTGAGACTTCTAGGAGTTGAAGTCCAACACATTTGAAGAACCTCATGTTTGGGGAGGCTGAAATAGTATTATGGGAAGTTCATAGGCCTGCAGCTGTACTAACTCTCCACACTGAAGCCAGGCCCACACAGCCACAGTTACAGTTTCAGAAGAATGGGGAACCTTGAAGCCACAACAGCCAGTTTGTTAAGTGGTGCTATTATGCTGAGCTCTGCTTTGCTTTACCTGTGGCTGGTAAAATAAGTTATAGTGGCATAACGTTATGCCAACTACAGTAATGGGGAACCCATTCAGCAAAGCACTGAGTTATGGCTAGCACAATGTTGTTAGAAACAAAACATAACTGGTATATGGAATCTCCAGATAGATTAATTAGGCCTATTGTACCTGGGATGAAAAAATCAGGCACCAGTGTGATGGCAGCAAAAGCTGGAGCTGTTGATGTCTTTTTGCTGCTAGTTTGTGTTGTCAGGACTTCTGTGGTCAGATATGTCAGTCCTACTTTAATGTACCTATTAAAGAAAAAAAATAGCCCCTTTACAAACAAAAAAGGGGAATAACAGGCCAACATTTCCAACCCCTTTGTTCCACTTATACCATGCTGTTAGTGTCATGCCCCCTTCAGCCCTCAGCCACCTAAAAAATTCCTGACTATGCCATATTTTCCAAACCACATTTGCTGGGTTCATACCTCCTTCTGAGGCCAGAACCAAACAAACCACAATATGGCTTAATCTCACTGTGTACTTGGGCCATTCATCAAATCAGGCGGTTTGTAGCTCAACCAAATAGAACTGGGATATTTTCTAAAATAGCCCAACTCAGGCTTCAACTGAATCTTCTAAGCAATGTACCCTTTGTATAAACTTTATATGAACAAATGAGAAACTCTCAAATAGAGGATGCCAAATGCTCAGAGAACCCATGAATATACGCATTGTATATGTGTAGCCATAGCCACAGTCCCATTCCCTCCCATCTTATTTGGTATATTTTATTTACTTACTTATTTATTTGCTTTTCTACTGGGGTTTATATGCCACTCCAGTCCAGCAGGACTCTAAGCAGTTTACTTGCATGAACAGGCTTCAGTATTTACCACATGAAGATGAGCTACTGCTGTTTGAAAGTCAAATTATATCCCTATGTTTATACATCAACAATATACTATGGAGAGCAGACCATAACCCCCACCCCACCCCTTAATACTGTACCAAAACAAAACATTGCAGAAGAGGGCAGGGACATCTGCAGGGGGATAAAAAAAGTCAAGATGGCACCCACGGCCATTAAAAAGGTGGGGCTTTGATTACACAGTCATGAGCACCATCTTTTTGTCCCCTTCCCCCCATGAATGCCCCTGGAAGAGGACATGAGTGTCTTGCAGGTTATTAAGAAATGAACATTTTTCTGTGAGGGACAGATCTGCTGCAGTATTTTCTTGCAGTTCTTTCTGGATTTTGTATATTTGGCAGACTCATGACACTGTATTTTCTTAAACTTTGGTGAATCAGAAGTACATCAGGCTATGTAACTTGCACTCCTCCCCCACCCCCAACTCTGAGGCCTCTCAGCGCCCAGGCCAAACTCTGTTCAAGGATTGTTTTCCAAGCCAAGCCAATCAGCATCCCTTTGGCCCTTCATTTTGGCCCTTTCATGAAAACATGGATTCTTTTTCCAGGGTGTGAAATTGGTTCAAGCTACTCTACTTATGCCTGCTCTCCAGACAGCACAGTCAGCCCAAATACCACAAGTTGTCATGGATGCTTCTCCTGACATTCAGCAGAACTTCCAGCTTTGTTCATGTTTCCCTTTTCATGCAACTCCCTTTTTCCTTAATTTAAAACGCTGTTTTCCAAAGGAAATGTAATAAAAAGTGTGTCTAACTTACAAAAGCAAAGGTATTATGCAAGCAGACCAGATTTATGTTTTTTGAAAAGCAAGGCTGGTTGCTACTTTTACGAAGCTTGATATGGCCTTTATTTTGAAAAGGATAACACAGAGGAAGGGAAATTTGTTATTTGTCAGAAATAAGTTAATGGTAGAGACTGTTTCCCCAAACCACCACATTCTCCCTAAAACCCTTCATATTAACTGGTATCATAATCTGTCCAAAATTAATTGTGTCTATATTGTACAGAAAGGGTTAGAATGGATTTTGGAGATATTGTACACATCCCACAGGCTGATTTAACATGGCCAGATGTTAGCTTGCACCTCTTCAGATCATAGGTGGAAGGTGATATTGATGAATGATCTCTTATATAAGGAATTGCTGATATCCTGTCAGAAATGAGGAGCATGCTAGCCCTCTTTTTTGGATATACCACACTTCGGTATGTGTAGAAAGCTGAAAATATGACAATTTCTTTGCTGCATGAAGTGGCATAGCTTAATGTCTACAGCAGTGTTTCTCAACCTGAGCAACATTAAGATGTGTAGACTTCAACTCCCAGAATTCCATAGCTGGCTGGGGAATTCTGGGAGCTGAAGTCGACACATCTTAAAGTTGCTCAGGCTGAGAAGCACTAGTCTACAGCATCTTTGTTCATAAATAATAGGGCTGTACACATCTCCAAGGGGTGCATGATTTCAAGCAAGACTCAAAAGAAGCACCCTCTGAAGTTGTTTTGTGGATCTTCATGTCTCCCTCACTTCCAGGAATAAAACAAAGCTGCTGGTTGCTTTATTTGTCTGCTCCAGTGGCCTCTGTGGCACTTGGAAAGGCTTCTGCACATAGAATCACAGGGTTAGAAGGGACCTTGGAAATCCTCCAGGTCAATCCTCTGCCCAATGAAGGAATCTTCATAGCATCCCAGACAAATGGCTGTCCAATCTTTTCTTGGAAACTTCCAGTGATGGAGCACCAGTGAGTTCAAACTGGGGGCAGGCTGTTTCATTGCTTAATAGCTCTCATAGTAGAAAATTCCTCCTTATTTCAAGTTTGGATCTCTCTGTAAAGTGTCCATCCATGGGTTCTTGTCTAACCTTCAGGTGCTCTGGAGAATAAATCCACAATCTCTTCCCTATGGCATCTCTTCATGGATTGCCTGCTATGTCTTCAATATAGCCTTATCTTCTTTAAGCTGAATGTCCTAAGTTCCTTTACCTGCTGTTCATAGGATTTAGCCTCCAAGCCCTTTTCCATCATTGTTGCTCTCTTCTGTACTTTTCCCAGTTCCTCAGCTTCCTTTTTGTATTGTGACCATGTGTGCTCTGACCAGTGCAGCATAGGGTGATGCTGTCACTTCCCATGATCTTGACACCGTGCCGTTATTGATGCAGCCCAAAACATATTGGCTTTTTTGGCAGCTATGGCACATTGCTGTCTCATGCATAATCTGTGGTCTACCAAGCCACCCACATCCTTCTCACAAGTACTACTGTTAAGGTATGTTGTACATATGCGTCTGTCTTTTTCCTGCCTAAGTGCAGAACCTTACATTTCTCACCATTGAATAACATTTTGCTGGATAGGGCCCAATGTTCAAGTCTATCAAGATCCTTTTGAATCTTGAGCTTGTCTTCTGGGCTGTTAGCAATCCCCCCCCCCCCCCCCTTGTATCACTGCAAATTTTATAAGCATCCCTTCTATTTCCTCATCTTAGTCATTTATGATGATGTTGAAAAGTCCTGGCCCTGGACTGAACACTGAGGTACCCCACTGCATACCTACCTCCATGTAGACATAGACCCATTAAGGACTATATGTTGGCTACAGTTGTGAATCCATCTGGTAGTGAGATCATTCATCCACATTGTTCCAGTTTATCAAGAAAGAGACTGTGTTCTACTTTATCAAATGTCTTACAAAAGTCTAAGTATACCACATCCACAGTATTCCCTTGGTCCACTAGTCTAGTCATATTGTCAAAGAAAGCAATAATATTTGTCTGGCATGGCCTGTTTTTAACAAATTCATGCTGGCTTCAGGTAATAACCCTGTTAGTTTCTAAGTGATTGCAAACCCACTGCTTGATTATTTTTTTCCAAGATTTTCCCAGGTATTGATGTAAAGCTGGTTGGTATGTAGTTTTCTGGACCCACTTTTTCTCCATTTTTAAGGGGAAAATGATGGCTCTTCTCCAATCTTCTCCCTGTGCTCCATGTTTTCTCAAAGATTGAAGATGTAGAATTGGTAGGGACCTTGTGAGAGAGTGATCATATAATCCTAGAATCCAACATATTGCAGGCAGAGATAACTGAAGGTAGCCAGAGTAGTATTCTATATTTCAAGAAAGCTGAATTCAACAAGCTAAATGAAAAAGTAGGAAGCAGGAGAACTGGGAAATTCTGAAAAATGAGATAATTAAGGCCAAAACACAATCAACACCAAAAAAAGAAGAAGATGGGAGATACTTGATGAGACCAGTGTGGTTGCACCAACAGCTCTCTGATAATCTGATAAACAAAAAGGAGAAGTTTAAAAAATAGAAAGGGGGGTTATAACAAAAGCAGAATATCAGAAAATAGCCTAACTGTAAGGATGGTGTCAGGAAGGCTAAGGATCACCATGAGCTAAGGTTTACTATGAATGCAAAAAATAACAAAAAAACCTTTTTTGGATATGTCTGGAACAAGAGGAAAATCAAGGAAATGGTTGGCCCACTGGTTGAAGAAGATGGCAAGATGGTTATGGGCAACAGGGATGAAGTTGGGATGAGGTTGGCTGCAAGGTACATCAAGAACTTGTTTGATCTCCCACTTGCTGCAGAATTTGATTCCCTGTTGATGTCAGGGTAGTTTAAACACACACTGGTATGTTTCCTGGATACCTTGGCTGTCTGGTTTGTGATGACTGCATCTATATCTTCTGCTTGATTAGGTCTGTAGTACACCCAACGTGCAAAATCTCTTGGCCTTGATAATACTCATGCTATATAATCTTTGTGGTATGAAATGCTTCATAAGTAACTCAGGGCCATCTTGTACAAACCTAATAAATAATATGTAGACTAGCTCCTAATTTATCCCATATTACTTTAAAAATTAACTTTAATCAGATACAATAATTTGTTAGGCCATACACAAGTTTTACATAAATCATTATGGAGCTATGTAAAGTATTGGTTTTTATCATAAAATGTAATGATATGGGAGGAATTAGTAATGTGTATTGACATCTGGAGAAGATATGATTTTGTAGCTGATATAAAAGCAGATAGTAATCCATTAGTATCTTGAGTCCATGTTGGGCTTTATGGGCAAATCTATACTTTCTGCTACAGGTAGTCCTTGACTTAAGACTAAAATTGGAACTGGAACTTCTGTTGCTAAGTGATGTGGTCATTAAGTGAAATGCACCCAATTTTACAACCTTTTTTTGCCAGAGTCATTAAGCGAATCCACTTTCCCCCATTGACTTGGTTTGTTGGAAGCCCCCTGACAAGGTTGCAAATGATGATCACATGACCCTGGGATGCTGCAACTGTCATAAATACATGCTGGTTGCCAAGCACCCAAATTCTGATCATGTGACAGCGAGGACACAGTGATGGTCGTAAGTGTGAGGACTGGTCAATAATCCAGCACCGTTGTAACTTTGAATGGTTGTTAAACCAATGGTCATAAGTCAAGGATTACCTGTAGTCTCATCATCAGAATAGGCCATTTGCCATTACCTGAGTGAAGGAACAGATGACATTATTCTCCATCCACTCCCACCCCCTCCCCCCTTCTCCCAATGATGGCTCTTAAGTCAATGAACTATCCTTACCCTATGTTTTCTCATCCCTTCTAGAAGCTGATCACTCCATTCAACCCTTACATCTCTCAGTAGGTACCCCTTTGGTATCTGCCCAGGTTAAATGAAGCACGCTCCACTTGTTTTCCTACCTCCTGCCCACAGTACTGCAAAGCTTTCCCTTTTTTCCTCCTCTCCCTAAATCTTTAAGTTGCAATGTAGGCACATTGGAATGAAGTGACAACATTTCAGTGAATGCTACTTTGTTACAATGAAGCTGAACCATCAGTTCTTCCTTAGCAGAAAGTTTCTGTGGGTCTACAGTGGAATATAGGAACGAAGGAACAACCTGTTCTCTTTGCTTTAATCATTATAGCATCAAAGCTATGATGGTATGGTAAAGAGAGAAAAAGAAAGACAGGGTTTGCATTAGTGTCAAAGGAGGGAGCCTGGGAAGAGGGTGTAAAGGCATCCATGTGTGCAAACATCTGGACCAATGGAATAGTAAGGAGAGAACAATCCCTAAAAGAAAAAGGCAGGCACAAGGAGGGGCTAGTCTCCCAGAAAGGCTTGCCTTTCCTACATGGATAGGAAGAGCAAGAAGTAGGAGAACGACCAGTCAGGGCCTTCAATGGCCACAATGTGGACTGAGCACAAACCCAACCACATTGCCAATCCACTCTAGTCCAGACTAGCATTTTTAAAGTTGGCTTCAGGAACAGCCAGGACCAGCATAGGAGAGAAGCCAGTTAGGCTGCTGGGGGAAATTGCCCTGTGTCTGCCTATTGCCACCTAAAACAGCATTTTCCAATTTGATGCTTTAGACATATTGGTTGCAACTCTCATAATTAGCCATGATGACTAGAAATTATGGGTGTTTTAATTCAGCACATCTGGAAAACACCAGACCGGGAAAGGCTGTTCTAGAGAGCTAATTTCCCAGTACACAGTATTGTGGATTTATATGGATTAAATTACTGAGCTTGGGTGGTTGTATTTTTGCTGCATCAGATAGAAGGCTAAGGCTGAAAGACTATCCCCTCCCCAATTGTTGAAATCAGTATTTGGGAATGGATAATAATATTAAAAATTACAATTGGTACAGTGGCGCTGTCATCATTTGTGACAAGAACTCAGTCTTTTTGTCCTTACTCTGCATAGTTTTTTTTTTAAGTTAAAATAAACCTGCAGGATGTTGCAAAACCTGAAAAACCCATTTCAGCAAAGATAATTGTGGTCTTGACAAATATGTTTGTCATACTATAAATAACAACAGCTCTAATATATCCATATTAACTCTTAAAAGATCCAGTCAAGCTTTTGAGGTTGTTGTTGTTGTTGTTTGCTTGTCTTGTTTTTAAATTTGGCAACTTATTTGTTCCAGGTGCAAGGCTTTGAAGAGCTCAAATCTTCAGAAAAGTCCTATGCTCTGTGGCCAAGTTCAGATTCTGGATCCTCTGCCAATAAACTTCATTTTTACTGTTATCCCTCTGTCACTTGGACAAAAAATGTTTCTTTTGTATTACAGTAGTGATGTTTGTCTTTATATATACTCACACTAAATATTAAAGCCTAAATTAAAGTGTACTAATACTTACAGTAGATGCAACATTCATCAGAGTTGTGCAATGAAGTATGCATGCATAGCATGCTATAAAATATCATTTAGAAGACTGAAAACATTCTATCTATGAGAATCAATGTATGGCTTAGTTTTGTAAATTTTTCAGGGGCAGTAAACTGAATCTTTCTGTTGCCTCAGCTTCCTTTTAATCCACTCTACTTGCAACCACATTCAGGGTAGACCAGTAATTTACTTGAGAGAGAAACTGTTTTCCAGATGGTTCAGTAACAACACCTGTTGCTTACAGACAAATGGAAGGATTTAGTTAAATCAGTTCCAAATATTAGGGCTGAGAATGAGAAGTAGACATTTCTCTCTCTCTTTCTCTCTCTCTCTCTCTTTCTCTCTCTCTCTTCCCCCCCCCCCCCGCAGAAAGAGTAGGGGAGAGGGACAGGACTACCTTTAGCTTCTTCAGTTATGAGTGGGTATAAATTAGCTATTTAACCATAGTTTTTTGATCCCATATTTCCATTAAAAAGAGTGCTCAAGACAGATTAAATCTAAACAAGTCCCTGCCAATGATAAAAGAAGAGACAATGGAGGAAACATTTCCATTTACATGACTGGGAGAGTCCAATGAAAAGTTTAGCTGATCAAATGTCTGCCAGACAAGAAATGTCTGTGCAATGGGTAGAAGGCCAAGGCTAATGATGAGAGCTAGGCATTAACAGAGGATCCATCTATGGCATGGCCATAAAGCAGTAGGTCCCTCTCTGGCATCGCATCAAATGCATCTTATGTGGGATGGGTATGGGATATAAAGGAGAGTTTTCCTAAAATGTTTAACTAACAGGGAGACTCCATGGGGAAAATGGTTTTGATCTACTATTTTGGGCTCTATACCTTTGTTTCACTAGCAACTTTCTTGCTATCTAAAGGGACATTTGTCAGTGCTGAAAACAAGGCCTGCTGGATTTGATCAAAGGTCCATTTAATTCAGCATCCTGTTCCCTTATTCAAAAGCAGAAGAAGAAAGAAGTGGACAACTTAAGCCTCCCTCTCAACAGTTGGCATTCAGGGACATTATATTGTCTCTAAGATTACAGCATCATTTCAGAAAGGGATTATTCTCGATCAGAACCTAATAATTAGCCAATTCTCTTGAGGCATTGGGGAGGCCTCTGTTGAGACACTTTCCATTCCCTCAACCACAATATAAAGAAGTATCAACATTCTCCTTAAGGCTAACTTCAGTGGCAACATGGGGATATACAGAACCCCATGAGGAATTTTACTAGTGTTGTCAAAATGAAATTCTTCAGATGTTTTGCCCAAGCAGGAACTTCCATATTTGCCTGAGGCAATCTTTGGGGGCAAATACAACATGTTACAGATTCTCTGGCTCCCTGTGCGATCGCTTTGCGGCTCACGTTCGGTTAAAGGACCTGCCGTTTCTGAGCGTCCAGACAAAACTTGTAGAATTATTGGCCCAGAGATAACATATTTCAGTCTTTCACTGTGATATATGTTAAACCTTCTAAGCCAGTCTTGAAGAGATACACATTTACTCCACTGCTGACATATGGTCTTCATCGCTTCCCTCCACCCTCCTCTCATTTTCCTTGCTTAGAGAAAGACAAACTCCCCTGTTCGTGCTAAGGCTTTACCGGAGCAGCCTAAAATAAACAAGCTCAAGATAATGCAGCCTTTCTTTCCAGCCAGAAATGCTGGTTTCCTGCTTAAATGCATACCTTTGATGATGGTTCACTGGTAGAACTTGCCTTAGGTAAGAGAAATGTAATTATGCAATTTTCAGCTACAGTGTTCCCCCACCCGCTCCATATTTCACTCTTTTAAAGACAGATAAAACCCACAGTTCTGCCTTCTCATATTTGTTCAGTTTAGGCATTAAGTCTGACTGAGTGGTTTAATCTCACCAATCTTTTTATTGAAAAACAACACACTAGACATGCAAACATTCAAGTAAAACCAGCAAATATAAATGTTCATTTGATATGAGCGAGGAAGAATATAAATATTTTTACATGCACCTATTTATTAAGTGTGAGTCTCACATTCTTGTCACTTAACTTCCTGCCTTCCAATCCCATTTTTAAAAATTAAAAATGTCACTGAGGTTAATGAAAAGGTGGCACTAGCTAGTAAAATAATTCATTACTAGGAATTGCTGGTGGCTATTGTGGGGCAGATAGGGAATGTTCTTACCCATCTTTTTATCCTTTGAAAAATACTGTGGGAACAGGAGCTGTTTTAGTCCTGTCATAGTGCACAATTTCTAATTGGACCCTGTTCCAAGTGTGCACCAGCATTCCTGTTCAGTCAGCAACTGCACACTATTACGATCCTGCCTGCACTGGTTCTTCTCCTTACAGTTATATGGATGGATGGAGATTCCCTTCCCACTGGAATTGCCCCTATACTGGAAGACGGGGATACTGATAGTGCTGGTCAGCAAACTGCTTCAATAAATCATTTTCATTTCACAAATATGGCTCTGGCTTTAACTGAAATCTTTCAAGGCGTCAGTAAAAGCAATGTGTCCAATGAGATATTCATTTGCAGCCTTAAAGTGGAGAAAGGATATGGACACACATGAAAACCCTGTTCCCTCCCTTCATCTCCAACAACACACACATAATATCCTGAGATGCTGAGCCTTCTCCTCTAAGGAAAGAGAAGAAAAACCCTAACCCGAGCCCTCTTCTTCTCCTCTATAGGAAGAAGACCCCCTGCTAATGTATCACCATCTCTTTTCTTCATTTAGGGATAAACAGCCAAGAATGCTCTAGTCCTCCTGTATCCCCTCTCCACCCAGTAACACCAGAAAGGTACAACTGGCAGTCTAATTCCACCCCCTGACCCACTGAACATTTTAGAGAATAACTGATTTCCCCCTAAATTGAACAAACGAAAAAATTCAGGGTCATTTGGTTCATCAAATTACATATCAATTTAAAAGCAGATTTCACTTTGTGACAAAATTCCAATTTTAAAGGGGAAATTCAAAATTTGAAGGATTTTTATCCCCAACATTTAATTTACATCTAGGTCTGTAAAAGACAGATAATGTACTGTCTAGCCATGTTTACAGGCAATAAATCACACTGATTTTAAGGGAACTTATTTCTCCACCCCAACTTCCATAAGTTAAGACTGAAGCCATCTTCTGTGGGCTACAACCAGCATAATACTGCAGAGGGGATTTTCTTTTCTTCCCCTCTCCAAGCACTATCTTAGGACATTCCTTTGTATCCAACTGCTCCAGAGAACTTCCCACACTTTTTGACCAGATTTAGGACATATACAAGAGCACTGCAGGGCAAGAAATCCATTTTCCCTGTGGTGTCAATTCTGCTGGCAGGCAGACATAGATGGACAAAAACAATAGCACATCAATGCTTAACTAAGTGTTTCATTTTGCATGACCAAAGCTGATGAAATTAGCTAAGTCCCAAATTGCCCACAAACTATAGCTGAAAATGTATTGCTCACATCCACTCTCCAGATGAATAGAATCTTATAGCATTATCCAGCCATTGATGTGGTGATATAAATTCCTAGAATAGAAATGGCCACTATCTTTATTCATCCCCACCAGAGGAAATTTCCCCACAGAAAAGAGAAACATTAGATAAGAATTAAACCAAACCTTAAGAATAAATAAAATAGACATTCTAGAAAATGCTGCAGGCTGACCAAAGATTCAGTGGTTTACATGAAGTATCAACATTGTTCTCAGCCTTTAGGTCTGCAGATCTGAGAGTGATTCTTGAGCTGCCTAGAATAAGAAATGAAAATGGATGGCTTCAACTTGTTCAATGAAAAGGTTCGTCTATTTGTTAAGGATATTATATACTTTGCTGCAATTCAAAGTGCCTACTAAGATCAGGAAAGGAAACATTTGAAATGCAATTTATTTGGCTCCTGATGGATATAAGAAAATGAAAAATTTACAGTATTCCATCTGCTGATCTGTTGACTCTCTGATCAAATCTGCACCCAGAAACTTTCTCCCATGTATACTGTGTGTTCCTGGTTGTACACAATATAATTTGATTTATCGCCACTGATGATTTATTAAGAAAATAAACACATTAGGCACAACATGGCATATGGGACACACCAATAATCAAAGAAGTGCCTGTGTTTGCTCATGACCTTGTCTTGCTCAATTTGTACACTACGCAATTTGTCTGCATGCATCTGGAATTCCACATTTAATCAATTAACAGAAAGGATTCATATCTCCCTGGGAAGCAAATGATGCTTAGCATAAAAATATAAGAACAACATTCAAAGCTGTATTCCTAAATTCAATTATTAAAGAGTAAGCCCTATGGAACAAAGGAGAAGTTATTTCTGAGTAAATGAAGCATCAAAAAGAGGAGTTTACTTTTCTGTTTGCATAATGGAAAAAGGGTGTCCACTTTCTGAACTGGGCCTCTGGAGTTACCCTTTATTCTGAAACCACAAGTGATGGGAGACAATGCTCCTGCTGATTTCTGCCTGTCTTGGATAAAAGGACAGAAGCAGGATAAGGAGAAATGTGGAGAGGAAGAGATGGCAGTGGAGGGTGTCAGATTTGTTTTGAAAAGGTCTGCAGGAAGAAACCAGGAAGCTGTGAATATTCAGGAGAGGTCCTTACAACAGTTAGCATCCTTGTCTGAATGCTTATGAGTGGAATCAAAATAATATGTGAAACTTTTCCTGCAGGCACTGGGAATGGAACAGGTTACTAAGCACATTTAAGCAAGAAGTGTTCAACAGGGATTCTGGGATCATAATTCCAATTCCAATTTCTGGTGAAGCAAAAAAAAAAGAAAAAAGAAAAAGAAACCTCCACTAGATCTGGCTGTCCTCTCTACTGATTTTTTCTCCTGCCTCAAGGTAATTGTGGAGTCCTTGGGGTTCTCTGAGCTTGGTTGTTTTCTTGCAAATGTTTCATTACCCGGCTAGGTAACATCTTCAGTGCTAGAATGGAGTGGAGTTTGCTCTCTGTTTATATACTGTGGCATGCCCTGCCAATGTTGGTGGGGGTGTGGGTTTTGTTTGGTTCTATTTTTTTTCCTCTGGTAGTTCTTTGATTAAGGTATTGGAAACTATTCAGGGCCTACAAAGCTTCCAAGGGCCCATAAAAAAGTTCTTAACCCCCTTGCCCCAAACACACATCTCAGTTTATAAGAATATAGATAGATAGATAGATAGATAGATAGATAGATAGATAGATATAGATATATAGATATATAGATATATAGATATATAGATATATAGTTATATAGATATATAGATATATAGATATATATATTATATATAATGAAATTGTTACAGAGTAGAGAAGGTCAACACATCCTGTCACATAATCACCTAGACATACAAACTATACTTGTGGTGATAACCTGAGGCTGGGGAAAATGCTAGTAGGAAACCCAGACAAGTTTTTTTCATATACACAGGGTTTCTCACAGGAGGGGATAGTTGAAACAAGCTAAGTACCTGGCAAAAGTTAATACTGTTGGAGATGAACTCAGAGTGAGCAAGAATAAAAATGGTTAGCAAACAACATAGGAATTAAGTAGTCCTGGGCTGCTAAAAAGATAGACATTCCAGGGGGATTCATGATCACCAAAGAGGAATCTCTATGCAAGGAGGAGAATAATGCAGTATGGAATATATCTATCCAACTCTGATTTACAAAGGAAGAAGAGGAACCACACACACACTCACACACACAAAAGATCAAGGTTGCAGTAGCAGCAAGAGGTTGCCAACACAATTTAGTTGAACCCCTTGATTAACTCTTTGGGGAATTTAGCAGCAGCTATATTTTAGCAGAAACAAAACTATTGCAGGCAGAGAGATAGCTAGTAGAGCGATTAGGCCACAAGGGAATTTGATACATTCCTTTGAAGGCAGAAGCCAGAAGGCAAGGGGAGTTGAAGTTCTGCTTGTATGCCTTAGTTGAAAGGTGCTTGAATAATTATCTAGCTAAATGACTCTCTCAGAGAATCTAATATCTTTATATCCTTGATAATACTATGAGTACATTAAAACTGCCCAGAGTCACTGGGAGTCAGGCAGTTTACAAATAAAATTAAAATAAAATAAAATAAAATAATAAATATTGCTTTACAAGAAGATCCTTGCATGCTATGTCTTGTCTGATCAACTCAAAAGAATTCACAGTGGGTCATATACATTTATAAAATGCAAATATTTATCTACTCAGTTAAATTGCTGGAGGGGGCTATGATTACAAGAATATCCAAGCCTACAAGGCTTTTCATCTGGCCCTACCATCTTGGAGTATGGCAAAGAGAAGGACATACTCTTGAGATAGAGATAAAACCTCAGGTTCTTTTGAGGGTGTCCTCAGGGATATTGATGGAAAAACTGATTGGGGAACATAGGATAATGTGACATGTAAGAACCAAGGAAACTAGGCATCTGTTTAGCAAACAGCATAACAAATATGCTATGAGACCCTTGGAATCACTGCAAGATGTCTGCTCCTGATATTCTGCACTTATTAGCGTACTGTCTCTAAATATGGAACCTTATTTTGCTTTTATGAAAAATGCCTCTTGTTACCATCCATCCATTTGTCCAAAGCTGTTACTGCTGTTGCTCATTCTCTTTTTCTTTCTCATCCTTCTTTGTAAAGCTGATTGAATATTTTTAAACCCTGGTATTTTTGATGGAGGAGATACAGAATATATGCTAAAATCTTTTGAAATTAAGATGAGTTCAAAGTGCTTAAGGCTGAAATCCAATGTATCCTTGCTGGGAGTAAATCCTTTCAATGTCCATAAGTCATACTTTTGATTAGATATGTATAGAATTGACAGTGTGATCGTGACCTAACTCTTATATAATCTTGAAGTTATTGATTAGCCACAGTAATTAATCATGGACAGCAAACGGCAGATGGGATTTGTGCAAATCATATTAGTAGTAATAAAATCAGCTTCATAAAAAGGACATTTCGATGTAATCTAGCCTTAAATAATGCCTACATAGCCAAATTTTCCATTTGTGTAAGGGAAATAGTTTTAACTGAATATATTATAAAGGAAAAAAAATGGAACAAAAGTTAGGGAAAGGCCATGAAATGCTAAGAATCTGAATATACTAGTGGTTGTTTACAATCAGCAGAAAGCAGTTTGAAGAATATTCTTAACAGGTTATCCTAGTGTTTTTCAAACTTGGCAACTTTAAGATGGGTGGACTTCAACTCCCAAAATCCCCCAGCTAGCACGAAGCCCACCCATCTTAAAATTGCCAAGTTTGAAAAACACTGAGTTAGCCCAAGATTTTTGACTTCTAAGAAAAGAGGTGTATATACACACACAAAGTACAGAACTGACCACACTGATAATTCGGTTGCCTTTCAACACCGATTATGGATCTCCATACTTAAAAGCTGCAGACTAGTTTGGGGGTTCATGTCAGGCTGCATAACACTCACCCCTCTGTCCTCCAACATCTCACTCCTGCTGTTTGCCACTCAGTGTCTGCTGCCTGAGCCAACAGCCTCAGCCTGCTAACGGTACAGTTGACCACACATTTTTATTTATTTTAAAGTACAGCTAAAGAAGCATGTACTATAACTTAGTGCAATAGGGGGCAATTTGGAGCCCCATGGTAGTGTGTAGTCTCTGAGTTCAATCATTGTGCACATACTGTGGTGAAGTCCTAAAATAGACTAACACAATTTTAAAAAATAATAATCACTCCCATACCAATCCTGGTCTTGCCATACGCTTAACATGGCTCTCAGTACTTTAAGGTATCCTTTCACCAATTGTGGCTTTCATACTTCTCATGTAAAGTATAGTGCCATAGTTATCCTTAGATTATACATCATAGCAAACTAGCTTCTCTTTGAAGGATAAAGTGAATTGAATCAGCAACTGACTGATTGCCCATTTAATTGCAGTGAGACATTCTCTTATCCTGTTTGTTTATTTATTTGTAGAATTTATATCCCATCTTTCTGCCCATAGAATAATCACGGCAGCAGCCACAGAAGAGGAGGAGGAGGAGGAGGAGGAGGAGGCGGAGAGGAGGAGGAAGAACATAAACACTCAAAATCTCCTTAAAACAATTAAAGCTGTTGTTAAAATTTACTCAAACTGAAAAGGCCTGGCTGAAGAAGATACTTTTCTTAGAAGTGGAAAAAGTTGGGGGTTAGTACAACTCCCGAGAGTGCATTCCATAGTTTAGAAGTGATACAAGTGAAAAGTGAAGCTTCTCCCATAGATCCAAAAACTGCAGGCAGTGAGAACACCTTCATTAGCAGTCATATATGAGCTCAGTGTCTGAACCAAAGGTATTGCTAAGTACTGACAAAGCCAAAAATCCAATTCAGGAGTGGCTTTAGCTGGTGTGCTAGATGTAATTGTGTGAACCTTACAATCTCCACACTTAGGAATCCAAGCTTAGGTTGGGGACAGAGAATACTTCCTTCAGAGATGAAGGCAGAATATGTCCATCTACCATGTATAAAAAAATCTACCCCATTTACAGTTGTGTTTTGTGGAATTTTAATTCTGGCTGAATATAACTGGTTTAATATATTCAGTGCTTGTGTAATTTAGGTAAAAGAAGCAAGCAACAGAAGCAACTTACATAATTTCCAGTGCAAGCCAATGAACTATAAGCTGAGTTGAATGCTTGCTAGCCACAGTTGAATCAAGGCATGAAAAAACGGCCAATCAAAAAGAGAGAAAATAGTCACTATCTTTTTTTCTCCTTCAAGTTCAGCTTGACCCCTGGTGCCTTAATTGATATACCAATGTATTTTTCTTGGCAACCTGCAAAAAGGTTTGTCACTGTCTTTTTTCCAGGACTATTTGTAGTCGATGTGTACTTCTCACCTAACCTATGAACTCTGTTATTGTGCAGGGACCATCTGGCAAGGACCAGTTTATAAGTAAGATCTAGATCTACACAATTAAAAACCAAACCAAACCAACCTACTCATCCCAGAATGAATGGACCTAAAACAGCAATCACACGTGCCTCAGAGAAAGGGTTTGGATTTTATGGAAGAACTATACAATGATGTCATGACAGTAGGAAATGGCAATGAAGGTGAAAGTAATAGTCTTTGGGGGAATTGCAGTCTGTAGGAAAATAACTTTTAAAACATAAAAGTGCTGAGGGAATAGCAGTGAAAAGATGAAAAATATTAGCAACACTCTCAATGGCAGAACTAGCCGTTAATGGCAAGCGGTAGTGAAGGGGGAAATAGCATGTAATGTGGAAATTTAAGCAGTATTGAAGAAAGAGCAATGAACAGTCTCCAGTGTGAGAACTAATTCACAAATTGTCACAAGCAAGCAGACTTGACACTAGATTGGTTTGTTACTAAAAGAAAAGGTGGAATTTGTCACTCCAGTCCAGAAGAGATCCACTTATTGCATGCAGGGGAGGAAAAAGAACAAGAATTTGAACCTTGATTTCAGGAAAACAGCAAGTTCAGCATATGCTCTTTTCATTGCCTTCGGGGGAGAAAGAGAGTTTTGGAAGAAGGAGGACTAGCATACTTTCTGTATCATGTGGTCCTAGTTCTTGAGGACTGCTGGCAGACAGAGCCTGCAGAAGTTCACAGAAGGTGATAAAAGTAGGAGGCCCCTATCAATAGTTGCTGACCAGTGCTTTTTGGATGGGTCAGTTGTGTCCTTTGGTTGGCTTCAAGGCTATGAAATCCAACTAAGCAGGGACTGATCCATGGAGCTAGGAAGGGTGTGCTTCTGAGGTCTAAGGAGGCAACATATTAAAGTAGCTACATTCAGCTCCTGGGAGGCCCAGCAGCCTTCTTAGCACTGTAATTACAAATCCAATTCAGTGTTAGATCCTGATAAGCCTCTATTTTGTGTTCATACTAAGCTCAAGTCCAGTCTGTTAAGGAAAGTGGATTAAGAAGATGCCCTGGGATAAGCTACATTTTGGAGAGAAGGAGGACTGCTCAGAGTTGGCTGCCCATCTCCAGACTTTTCTGTTGGGTGACTTCAGTAGAGATGGAGATGAGAGTGCAAAATGAGATTCTTCTTTTTTCTATCTGGCTTGCTAAAAAATCAGGATTTTTTCTACATATTACAGTAAAATTGTGGGATTATTCAACAAGGCTGCAGAGACATCCCATCACCCAGGGCTAAATTTGCAAAAGGCTTCCTATGTAGTTCTGATTGTCTTACAAGTGTGTTGTCCTTTTCTTCTTATATACAAGGTTATCAGCACTGATGAGATATGTAATCCAGTCAACCTTTCAACAGGAAGCCTAAACATGGCAGTTTTATCTGTATAAATAGCATTGGTATTAAACCTAAGCAAAAGGTCATGTTTGCAAGTGGTAGGTGGAGAAATGAGGGAAGGAGGATTCAACATAGCCATTGCCTGTAGTAGCTCCATGTTTCCTGCCATACCTATCTTGTTGTGAAGGTTTTCTTTCTTGGTACCAGCCTAAAATGATGCAGTATGGGGGGTTTCAGGAGTAGTCTCTCAGGACAAGCTGAAGGGAAGGGATTTATGATCAAAATGGGAGTTTCATTACCTCTGTACTCTGTGGAGGTCCCCCATCCTTGGATATTTTCTATCCAATTAAATTTGGCTCTGGTTACCTTCAAGGCCCAGACAAGGACTAGTAGCCAGCTACATGTTGTCTGAATCAGCATTGTTTCTTATATATTTTTTATTTTTATAATTTTTATCCCACTCTTCTGCTCATACAATATTTATTAGCCAGTTATAGCTAAATGCTTATGTGGGAGTTAAGAGCCAGACTATCTCAGACAGATGTCAAATGTGTCAACAACCAGCAGTTTTTCAGTGTCAAGACTGAAAAGCATAAGTCAAAATGACATTTCAGCTGTGGGAAGTGTAGAGAAAAGCAGCACCAGGGGTACAGCAGGTATATAAAAAAGAACTGAACCTGCATGTTGATGAGAAAAATCAACACTTGTTAAGTGGCTCCATCCTTGTATGTAATGAATATTCTGATCTAGCTATGCTGTATTGCAAGTCTGAGAGCTTTCAGTCACATTTCAGCCAAAGAGCCTAGCCTAGGCAGGCTGAGTGAAGTACAGGCAGTCTTTGTTTAACAACCACAGTTGGGACCAGCAACTTGGTTGTCAAGCGAAGAAGTCACCAAGTAAAACCGCAACTATGCTTATGATCTTACTTTAGCATTTCTTTGCTTTACAGACCTGCAAAGGTTGTAAATGCAAGGATTGGTCATAAAGCTACTTTTTCATTACTGTTGTAATGGTGAATGCTCACTAAATGAGGCAGTCGCTAAACAAGAACTACCTGTATCTAGTAACTGCTGCAGAATTCCTGTCAGTGAGCCTGGCAGGTGTGGTGTCAGATTATCTTCAGTTTGAAGACCTCTGGTCCTTAGAAGAGTCTATAGGAGATGTCTGATCTATCCCCCCCCCCCCCCACACACACACACAATTTCCTAACTAGAAAGATGAGAGGAGGGAGCAGCTTTTTGCTAAACTTGAGGGATTCTCAGTGTAATACGGGATTATACTAATCTCATTCATTAAACAATTTCCCCTTTAGAGGTGAATATGTATAGCTCAGGGTTGAACTGTGGAGTCCTTGGGGTTCTCTGAGCTTGGTTCTTTTCTTGCAAACGTTTCATTACCCAGCTAGGTAACATCTTCAGTGCTAAAATAGGATGGGGTTTGCTCTCTATTTTTGTACTGTGGCCTGCCTTGCCAGTGCTGGTGGGGGTGGGGGTTTTGTTTTGCTCCTCTGGTAGTTCTTTGATTAGCATATGTTTACTGTTTGATTGTGTGCCTGGTGGTGACCTTTGCTTATCTGGGTGATGATTGCTGGTGAGGCGATCTTCTGGTCTTTTGTCTCTTTTGAATAGTATGTAGATGCTGTTTATCTCTATGTGTCTGTTAATTGCTGCCTTGTCTGAATATCAAGCTTCCAAGAATTCTCTTGCATTTTTGGATTTAACTTGGTCTAAAATGTTGACAATTTCCCAGTTAAAACTATGGTTAAGTCTGTCCATGTGTGGTGAGATTAAGGAGTTTTCATCATGTCTTCTGACTGCTAGTTGGTGTTCATGGATGCGCTCTGCTAGTCTTCTGCCTGTCTGTCCTACATAGTATTTGTTACAGTCCTTACACTGTATGTTGCAGATGACTCCTGTTTTTTCTTCTTGTGCTACTGGGTCTTTTGGTTTACTTAAGATGCTTTGGAGGGCTTTAGTTGGTTTGTGTGCTACAGAGATGCCATGTGGTTGTAATAGTCTGTTGGTGGTTTCTGAGACATTTCTGATGTATGGTAGTGTGATCCTTTTTATAGTTTGCATAGGTTGTGTTGTAGTAGGTTGAGTGGTCAGGCACTTTTTGATAAAATTTTGTGGATATCCATTTTGTTGGAAGATGTTGTATAGGTGGTCTTTTCCCTTTTTCTGCTGTTCTAGGTTGCTGCAATGCATTTGTGCTCGCTTGAATAATGTTCTTACACAGCTCCTCTTGTGGGAGGTTGGGTTGTTACTTTGGTAATGGAGTACTTGATTGGTGTGGGCTGTCTTCCAATAAACTTGGGTTTCTAATTTACTGTTGTTTCCTCTGCTGATGAGGATATTCAGGAAGGGTAGTGTGTTGTTGTTTTCTCTCTCTGGTGAATTTTATTCCTTTGAAGATGTTGTTGATGGTTTCATGTGTCTTCTCTAGTTGTTCCTTTTTTATTATAACAAATGTGTCATCTACATACTGGATCCATACTTTAGGTTGTATGTGTGGAAGTGCTATAGCTTCTAGGCGTTGCATTACAATCTCTGCTATGAGTCCTGATAGTGGTGATCCCATGGGTGTGCCTCTGATTTGTTGGTATATTTGTCCATCAAACTGAAGATAGGTGGTGAGGCAGAGGTTGATGAGGTCCATGATTCTGGGTATTTCGATCTGGGTGTATTTGGTTAAGTCAGGAGCACTGTGTAGTACTGCTGATATGGATTCTTTCGCCAGTTCTGGGTTTATGGATGTAAAGAGTGCTGTGACATCAAATGAGACCATAATTTCATCTTCATCTATGTGTACATCTTTGATTTTCTGGAGGCACTGTAGTGAGGAGTTGATAGAATATTCATTGTTCTCTGTGAGGTCTGCAAGCTTTTTTGTTGATTCTTTTGCTATGTTGTATGTTGGAGTCCCTGGTAAAGATACAATTGGTTGGAGTGGTATGTCAGGCTTCTGTATTTTTGGTCGTCCATAGAAGCGTGGGAGGATGAGTCCACTGCTTTTCATCTGCCATTGTTCTTCCTTTGTGATCTGGCGTTTCTTAGTTACGTCATTGAGGGTTCTCTTGATTACGTTGTCTAGCTTCTGTATTGGGTTGGTGTTAACAGGGATATAAGTTTCTTTGTCCTCTAAGAACTTTTTGGCTTTTTGCAGGTATTGTGATTCATCCATAATAACTGTGGTGTGGCCTTTGTCTGCTGGGAGGATGATGATGGTTTGGTCCTTCTTTAGGCTATTGAGGGCTGCTATATCCTTTGCTTTGAGTTGGTGTTGATAATCATGTCCTTCTGATCTGTGGTATGGTTTTTTGCCTTATGTTTTCTTGGGTCTCTGGGTTGAGTCCTGTCATTTTGAATGCTGCTTCTAGGGCTGCACAGAAATCTAGTTGATTGGCACTGTCCATGTTATAGTTGAGACCTTTCTGGAGGATATTGTGTTCTGCAGTGGATAGTGGCTGGCTAGACATGTTGATTACCCATCCTGGTTCGGGTACTTCTTCGTTTCCTGGGTTTAATTTGAGTAGTTTAGTTTGAAGTTTAGTTTTTCTTTTCTCTGCTTGTCTTCTGGATGTGTTCTGGATGGTGGTAGCCAGGGAACTACCAGAGGAGCAAAACAAAACCCCCACCAGCACCAGCACTGGCAAGGCATGCCACAGTATTTAAATAGAGAGCAAGCTCAGAGAACCCCAAGGACTCCACAATTTCCCTTTTCCATCACATTATTTGGGGCAAGGTGATATTGTAATAAAGAAGTGCAAAAAATCCTAAATTCCAATCTACACTTTTGTAGGGGATCACTTCATATCAGAATAGGCAAAACTCAATTTTCTCAAGCATCCTTGGACTACATGATATTAGACATATCTAACTCACTGCACACTCCCTGTCTAATTCTATAAATTGCATTCCTTTCCCAAGCACATTCCAAAAAAGGAGGCCTCTACATTTTTCTAACCAAACAGTTATAGTCTTGTGAACATACTGAGAAATGCTTCCCTTTCAATTTGCACAGTTAAGGCAATGACTAACATTAAAACATATTTTGATCTTGCTTTCATAAGTTACCATAGACATGTGCCAGGTAGCTGCCAGAGATCTACCTTGCTTTTTCTGTTTCTGGTTTAATTTAGGCTCCTGTGGTGATTTAATGGGGTGCATTTTTCTAATAGTGACTGTCTGTTCATTTCCTCCCTCCCCCATTTACCTGTTAGTGGTTAGAGACTTGACATGTTAACATTGTCTCCCAAACAGCCAGGAAATCACAACTTGCACAGTGTTGCATTCCAAAGTGCTGAATTGATGGAGTTCCTTTAATGTTAGTAAAAGTACACACTAGATAAAACGATGGAGACAGTGATCTGAAGCTGAAACAGTTACAGACCATGATGGGCATAATATAATAATATAATATAATATAATATAATATAATATAATATAATATAATAATAATAATAATAATAATAATAATAATAATAATAGGATTTGAACTCCTGTGGAGGCATATCCAAAGCACACAATACCCCATGCACAAAGAAGGAGGAAATATCTGTAGCAGCAAAACAGGGGTAAGCAGTCTTTGAATGTCTGGGAGGTTGCAATTAACAGGGATTCTTGGGGTGGAAGTGTATGTTGGGGGAGAGGCTGAGAGCCAAAGGAGTAAGACAGTAATCCAAAATGGGTAGGGTTGTACTCCAAACATGGGATTTTGATTTTTGCCCCATTTGGAAGTCTGTTTCTTAAGGGTGTTGGAGGGTGTTAAACTACAATTCTTGTGTTTCCTGGTTTAAGATGGCAGGAAACTCTGCACTGCTTTTTCAGAATAATGGTCAAAAAGAAGCCACAAGTACCCCATATGCGGCCTTTAGGGTGCTTTATTTATGCCATAAATGGGCAGTGCTTTGTGTATCTATTTCCAGGGCCAGGTTTGAAGACAGAGGGATGCAAAATCCTAGCAGAGGGTCAAAGAGAAAGACCCCTCTGCAAAAGTCCAGGCCTTTGCTGAGCACTGCTTATCTTGAGCAACCAAGTTCTCAGTAACCCTCTGCCAAGTCCTGGCCCATCGTCTGAAGTTCTGATTACTATAATTATTCTTTTTAACTTACATGTTACATAAGATGTTTTCAAAGCATTCATCAAGAGAGAAACACAATTATGACTTTGGAGCTTAAGGCGTACTTTCTGGTTGGTATAGTTGGCTGCTGAAGGGCAATTTTAACCTGCTTATGCTTTGAATGTTCACACATTTGGTATGTTTGGAAGGGAAAAATTACTGAACATTCTTCTATACCTCCTAGGGGAGTCCTTTGTCCTGTGTTCCATCATTTAATTAGGTAATGACAACATGACAAAGAGTGTGGTGCTTTGCATCATTTGACCTTTTATATTCAGAAAAGTCCTCCTCTATCATTAAAAGCCTGTGCCTGTTTCACAGGCCCAATGTGTCTTTAAGCATCTGTCTAAATAGTCTCTCCCTTACAAGCTTTGGCCTAATTTAGGCACTTTCTAAAGTTTCACTGCATTTCTGCCAAAAGGATGACACCGGCTTGCTACATAAATATAATTGTAATCGTCTTGCTGCCCTTGCAATGAGCACATACAATTGAGATAACATTTCATTTCCCCCCACTTTTAGAACATTTTGTGAATAGAACTTCATACTCTTTTCTATAAAGGAAGGTCATGTTACAGAAAACATTTAAAGCAGAGATGAGATATGAACTAGGCATGTATAAATGGATTGAATTTGCAGCCTATATCTATCTTTATATACATATATGCACACACTTAGACACACAAAACTTACTATGTCCAGCAAAAAAAAATAATTTGTCTATATTATCCTGAGATCCCAATGTTCCCATTGGCAGAGGAGAGGAGGATATCGTTTTAGCTATTCCCACAGACCCCTTGATCTTCTACATTAAGTAGAAGAAGCCATATGCAACTGACAAGGTTGTTGCTGTAATGGTTCCTGAGTAAAATGTTCATGACACTCGTGTTATACTTCAAATTGGGATCAGGTACAATTACTCTGTGGCCAAGGGTCACATGTTGGCTTTTCATGACATGAATTATATTTTAAATTAGTCTTTACTGAATTGCTTTATGGTGAAGTATGCCCAGGTATTCATTTTCTCAGTGATTTCATCATTATTCCTAATTCATACTATCCATGTCTACTGCCCATATGAAAACCTTGCTCCATCTCATCATGTAAGGCATAAAGTCAAATATAATCATAATTTTTATTTATATAACACTTTTTAAAAACGAAAAGTCTCCTGAAATGAACTATACCAGCACCTTGAAAGAAAAAAATATGGAATGATAAAAATACTGTGTACTGTAGGCCAAAGTAGCTGAAGCTAACAGCTAAAATAGAGGATGCCTTTAAATAAGGTATTGTTTTCTGTAAAGCAGGGCAAAGAGATATTTACCTTTACTGTGATGACAAAACGGGTGATTTCATTTAACTTTTCTGATGCTAGGTAGGAATAGGATTTATTATTCTGCAACCATAAAACAATGATATATATTAGTTAATTTTTGGACAAGCTGTCTCCTTACACTCTTAATTCCTAACTCAAAATATTCTGTTTGAAACATGAAAAATACCCATATTTTTAGAGGGAACAAATGCTAAAGCTGAGGACAGGTGAAGGCAAGACTGACTTGAAGATTTCATATGATGAGGTTTTGGTTTTGTTTGTTTTTTAACAGCCAAATTGCTATAGGGATTTACACTAAAATGCCAGCCACCTGGATCCAGATATCTTGGTATATCCATTCAGAGCAAAATCCAGGAATGTGAATTATTGAAGAATACAGCTGTTCCCTGTGGATTAGGCCCATAATCTGAGTATTTAGACAATGGTAAGCCTTTAAGAAGCTATTGCATGCATCCAAACCATCTGTTCCCAGTCAATGAGACCCTTCTGCACAGTTTTTTGAGCTATCCACCACCCTGATCTAGCATAACTTATAGGCATGGAAGCTCTAATGAGTAGACAGAAATCTATTGTAGCCAAGATTTTCCCACTTACTTCAATAGAAAAAAACACTCTCTGAGTAGAAATGTATGTGTGTGTGCCTGAGTGTGTGTGTGTGCATGCGTGCCAGTAGGAATTGGAGTACATTTAATCCACCAGCCCAAAGATGCCCTTCAACATGTAAATGGGAGTGGTGCACATTTATCCTTGGAGGTCTAAAACACTGCAGCTGGAAACACAGGAGGAATGATGGCTCAACCTGTTCTTCATTACAATCCCTGGCCCAGTTGGGACACTGTAATGGTCTCTGAGAATGTCCTTGAAAGACAGGAGGAGGAGGAGCCTCAGACTAGGCAACAATCAGATAAGAAGCAGCTTCACCAACAGAAGCAATGGGGGCCTGGCAAACATCTCAGAAGGGACCCTCCCTTGTTTCTTGGACCGTAAAGGCGAGGGGAGAAAGATGTATTTTCAGACTTGCAAGATTCTGTTACTGTAATGTTATTATAATAAAGGTAGTGTTATTACTCAATCCTACAAGCTAGGCTTCAGCAGTACGTGAACCAAGAACTACCGGATGTACAAGCTGGGTTTCGAAGAGGCAGAGGAACTAGAGATCAAATTGCCAACATTCGCTGGATCATGGAGAAAGCACGAGAGTTCCAGAAAAGCATCGACTTCTGCTTCATTGACTATGCAAAAGCCTTTGATTGTGTGGATCACAACAAACTGTGGCAAATTCTTAAAGAGATGGGGATACCAGACCACCTTACCTGTCTCCTGAGAAATCTGTATGCGGGCCAAGAAGCAACAGTTAGAACCGGTCATGGAACAACCGATTGGTTCAAAATAGGGAAAGGAGTACGACAAGGCTGTATACTGTCACCCTGCTTATTTAACCTATATGCAGAGTACATCATGAGAAATGCCAGGCTGGAAGAATCACAAGCCGGAATTAAGATTGCAGGGAGAAACATCAATAACCTCAGATATGCAGATGATACCACCCTAATGGCAGAAAGTGAAGAAGAACTAAAGAGCCTCTTGATGAGGGTGAAAGAGGAGAGTGCGAAAGCTGGCTTGAAACTCAACATTAAAAAAACTAAGATCATGGCATCTGGACCCATCAATCCCTGGCAAATAGAAGGGGTAGAAATGGAAGCAGTAACAGACTTCATTTATTTGGGCTCCAAGATCACTGCAGACGGAGACTGCAGCCATGAAATTAAAAGACGCTTGCTCCTTGGGAGGAAAGCTATGGCAAACCTCGATAGCATATTAAAAAGCAGAGACGTCACCTTGCCGACAAAGATCCGCATAGTCAAAGCTATGGTTTTTCCAGTAGTAATGTATGGCTGTGAGAGCTGGACCACAAAGAAGGCTGAACGCCGAAGAATTGATGCCTTTGAACTGTGGTGCTGGAGAAGACTCTTAAGAGTCCCCTGGACTGCTAGGAGGTCAAACCAGTCAATCTTAAAGGAAATCAACTCTGATTGCTCATTGGAAGGATTGATAATGAAGCTCAAGCTCAGATACTTTGGTCACCTAATGCGAAGAGAGGACTCTTTGGAAAAGACCCTGATGCTGGGAAAGATGGAAGGCAAAAGGAGAAGAGGACGGCAGAGGATGAGATGGCTAGATAGCGTCACTGAAGCAATGAGCATGAAATTGAGCAAACTCAGGGAGGCAGTGAAAGATAGGAAGGCCTGGCGCAATATGGTTCATGGGGTCACGAAGAGTCGGACACGACTTAACGACTGAACAACAAAAGTGTTATTACTCATGGTTTGAGGTTCTTGTCTGGACTACCTCAAAGGGCTGACAAACAGATTGCTGGACATCAGGTAGAAAGCTATGAGGAACCTCTGGGTGTTCAGATGTTGTAGAATTTCAGGTTCCAGTATTCAGCCAAATCAGTAATGGTTGTTGGCACTGTTAGGAATGATAATCTGGAGGAATTCCCCAGTCCTGCCTTCCATCCTGATGAGAGGTATTATCGAAGATAGAGGTTCTTGATTACTTTTACACAGTATCTTGGGGATTTTCTGTTCTGTGTATTGTCTGCTCACTGGACCTTATAATAAGGAGACACCATTTACCGGATCTCACAAAAACTTGCTGGGATTGATTGATTGATTGATTGATTGATTATCTAGGGAAATACTGTAGAAAACTTTTGTCAGAAGAAAAGGTCTTTAAAAACAGAATTTGTCTTTTCAGAAAAGCTAGATCAAAATGAAACAGATTATTGAGGCCCATATCATTTGCTCTGAGGGATGCACCTGGTCAGTTGCTGAAGTTCTTGGATTGTGTACAGTTTTGGCCTCCACCCTCATGACATCAGAAAAGTAGAAGAAAAGTTATAGGCTCAGCAGTTCTGAGAGCTGGTGGCTAAATAAAGTCAGATTTGTTCTTGCTGAAAACAAAGGGGAGGGGAAAGAAATAAACGAAAACTAATTTTCAGAACATTACATTAATCTGTTTCAAGTCAGCTATAAATAGAAAGCAGGAAACAGTTAACAAAGGGCTTTTTCCCCTTGGAAAATTAAATCTGATTCATTCACAAATTGTAAATCAGCCTTGCATTTAAAACAATAATTAATCAAAGCATTTATCCTAAACAGATTGAGAGGAAAGAACCGCAAGTCAGGAAAATGCTTCTCTTAAAAACAACATAAAGAAAATTGTAAAACAAAGGCACGAAAGAGTCCTTAAATCACACTCAGAAATGTTTATTTTAGCAATATGTGGTAAAATGCTCCATGACACAATTCATGTAGTGTCTTCGCTTTATGTTTCCTAACACTGTTCCAAAACATGACTCACATTAAGCAAAATTTCATAGTACATAGCTCCATGATTAAGATGCATCATCTTCTCCAGCTACTTTGGGTACATGATGCATCTACATGAGAAAACACCCTAGCAATGAAATATCTTCCCTATGTGATTACTTCCTTTTAGCTCAAAATGAATTGGTTTACTGAATCTTGAGACATCTCTAAAATAATAGTTGTGCCAGCTACTCAGTGAAGAAGGCAAAAGAGTAACAGATGACCCTCCACCGCTTTTGGAGCTTACCTCAATTCCTACCTTGGTTTAGTTTTCTCTGAGAAGATAATGCTGCTAGGTAATTGTGAAGACTGGGCTGAAGGAGTCTAGTTCAAGCTTAATACAAACATGGTAGAAAATATCTATTGAACCTGAATGAGTTCAGATTATCAGAGCCAGAAACAAAGGATTCAGAACTCCAAACCAGTGCCAGTCTGAGTGATATCTGGGAAAATCCTGAAGATCATAAAGAGACTGATTTGTAAACAATGTAGTAATTATTAGAAATTGGCATGGATTTGACAAGAACAAACCTTGGAAGAAATGTTTTGGGAAACTTCTTTAATAGATTGTAGGAATGCTGTGGACACTTTATATCTTGATTTCAAGCCAACATTTTATAATAAACTAGCTAAGTATGGCTGGATGAAGAACCTGATTTTGGATAATAGACATGGCTAGGATTACATGTCTATTATCCAAAATCAGGTTCTTGATCTAGTATATTTCAGCAATGTAATTAAGAACTTTGATGAAGAGATGGAAGTAATGCTTAGCAGATTTCAGATAACTCAGAATGGGATGGGATAACTAATACTCTGGAAGACAGAAACAAAATTCAAAATGGTCTTGATATGTTAGAGAAGTGGGGTGACTATATTAGAATGAAATGTAATAGAGACAAATGTGAACCTCTTCCCTTTAGGAATACAAAATGAAATGCAAAGAATCAGATGGGAAATACCTGGCTTGATGATAATAATAATAATAATAATAATAATAATAGAGCAAATAAATAAATAAATAAGAATTACTAGCAGAGTGATAAGTCAGAAATGTGAGATGATTGCTAAAAAGAGAATGCAATGTTAAGCTGTATCAATAAAAGTATAGTTTACTAATCATGAGAAATAATATTTTCACCATATTCTGCACTGGTGAGATCTCAGCTTGAGTATTGTGTTCAGTTTGGGGCGTTGCGTTTTAAGAAAAAGTCACAGAACCTGAAACAGGTTCAGGAATATGCAAGTAGAATGAAAACAGACTTGAAACTAAGAGATTAAGGGACCTTAATGCTTAACCTCTTAAAAAATAGTGGGTGGGAGATAAGATAGGACTTTTCAAGTACTTGTAGGAACAGAAAAATATCAGTTCCCACAATACCAGACATGGAGAAGCAGTTTTAAGTTACAGGAAGGCAGATTCTTGTTGAATATTGGGAAAAATGTATTTTTGGGTAATGAAGGGAAGTGGTGAGCTTCTCCATAATGGAAGTGGTCATGTGTTCAAGCTCTCTGTTAGAAATTTCTGCATTAAGAAAGTGAGGGTCTCAGTGCAGCTGCCCAGAGTTGTGTTTTAAGATGGGTGGCCATATAAATCTTGTAAATACAGACATACAGACATACAGACATAGGACTTGATGGCCTAAGGCAGTGTTTCTCAACCTTGGCAGTTTGAAGATGTGTGGACTTCAACTCCATAATTCCCCAGCCAGCATTTTCAAGTTGCCAAGGTTGAGAAACTCTGGCCTAAAGGGTCTCTTCCAATCTTCTAATTCTATGCAGTTTTTACTGCTATTGTGACATTTTGTTCTGTTTTAGATATATTTGCAACCAATAAATGTTTGATGATACATTAAAATGCCATCTTAATTAAAATGTCATAGACAATATGAGCCTGTATTGTTGAATATATAATCTCTATTTGTGTGTGGTGTGTAAAAGAGAGAGAGAGAGAGAGAGAGCGCGCGAGCGCTTTCCCAAAGTAAGTTTGTTTTATTTTTTCTATTCTTCTGTGCCATATGGCACACATTGATATGTTATATAAAATAGGCCACAAATTTAGCATCATCTCTTCTTTCTTTAAAACAAGTCTTTTTTAAATATAATTTTATTAAGAATGTTGATTACACTAGTAAAAATGTATACAAACTAAACTTAGAGAAAGAGAAGAGAAAGAGAACAGTGTCCTTTTCCAAATCATTCTCTTGGCCTGTCATTTGTAGTTCCACTTGCTGTACTTTGTCTTGTCAGATAAAATTTGTTCCATATCTGTCATTCCTTCATTAACATCTTTTGGACATAGTCTATCCAAGAAGCAGACATCATTACTGACAGTGTTGATATTGTAGTTACTAATTTCTGGCTCCATTCTTCAAAGATCTCCTTTAATGTTTCTGATGATATAACCTTTTGTGTCATTTTGTAAGTCCCAGTATTAACTGACATCAAGAACAGGCTTGTATTTTTTTTTCCTTCTGCTTAGAATCTTTAGTCCCTTCTAGTGTCCAGTTTCTAAAATCATAAAGTGACTTATCTTTGCTATGACTTACAATGGCCACAATAGCCAAAATAGAGAAGCTATTTATTTATTTATTTTTATGGTTAATTCCAAAATCTTATAGTAAAAGTCAAATTCCAAATTCATCTGAACCTTAATCTGTTTATAACTTTCTTAGATGAAAATCTTATTTACCTTTTTGCTGTTTATTTCAAAATGTTTAAATTCTTAAGCTTATAATTAACTTTTCTTTTGTTCAGAGTAGAAGTTAAACTCACCCAATGACTTTTCATTCTGAAGGTCTCTAGTAGCTTTAAGATGGTTAATAAGCAATTTGTGAAAGTGATTACAAAGTGAGACTTGCAAAGTTAGTGTCCTTTAAAAGGTTCTGCTGCAGTTGCAAGCAAGATGGCCGATCCCTTTGTCTCCTGGTGCTCAAATCTGCAGAAAACAACTGTTCTGTGGTCTCCTTGTGAGGACCATTTTGAGTACAAATGATTGATCTCCTGTCCTTTCCTTATCTGGAGCAGTTCTGAGGGACTGGTCTACTGACCGGTTCCTTGGTCTTTGCTGCAGTCATTGACTTCACTTTCATGAAGACGTCTTCAGTTCGCCATACCTCCCCCAGAAGTATAAAAAAATGTGTCTTTTTGATGTGCATCATATGAATGTTTACCAACCTTTAATGAATCAACTGAAGAATAGGGCTGGAGAAAACAATGAATAATTTTGCTTTTTCATCTATCTTATCTCAGTTTGCTGTATCACTCAAGTAAAATGTGATTTCTGATACATTTTTTTGGGCTGATTCCATTGTCAGGCTGTAAATGCCATTATTTTGGAGGAAAATTGAAGACATTCTATTACATGGCACAGAAAAAGGTACTTGAATATGAATCTATTATTGTACCATATCTTTATTTCATATAGATAAAATATAAAACTACATTATAATGTCAGACCATCACATCATTTAACTCCTTTTAGAAATAGAGTGATATGACTCTATTGGAGCCATCAGGATTTTGTTACACTTGCATGCCATCAGCAGAGTTCTAGATGATAAATATAAAACTCCCAGTTGATCAGCTTATCCAGATACTGATCAACAAAAATAGATTTATTTAGCTTTAGCAAAGTTTTTGCACCTTAGCCCAGCCTTTTCTGGCAAGTATATAAAATGAATGGAGAGCCAGTTTCGTATAGCAATTAAGACACCAGGCTAGAAACCAGAGGACTGTTAATTCTAGTTCGACCTTAGGCATGGAGCCAGCTGGATAGCTTTGGGCCAGTCACTCTCTCCCTCACCCCTAGAAAGAAGGCAAGGGCAAACCAATTCCAAAACTTTGCCAAGAAAACTGCAGGGACTAGTCCAGGCAGTTGCCAGGAATCAACACTGACGTGAAGGAACAAAAAAAAGAAAAGAAAAAAAGTAGAATGAATAGATAGATTAGGAATGAGCAGAAATGGCATACTAGTTGTATCTGTAAATACTGGCATGATTTGGGGGGGAGGGCAAATATTATAAGAATTGAAGAACAGACCTGCCAGATCAGACCAAGGTGCATCCTACTCTAGTATTTTGTTTCCCATAGTGGTCAACCAGATGCCTCCAGAGTGCTTACAAGCAGGAGACAGATACTTACCCCTGTGCCTGTACCTTCCAAGCACAGAGTCCAAGATGGCACACTTGTTCAAACAGCTTTTCTCCTTATCCTTCTCTTGGCCACCTAAATCCCCAACATTTTGCCAAGACTGTGTATGTTGTTGGTTTCTTAAGCTAGCATCTCCAAGGACAATATTCTTTTAAATTAAATACCTTTTACATTGAATTTGACAACTGGACAACATAAATGGATCCTCTGCACCCTTACTATGGCCAAAAGACTGATATTGCAGCATTGGAAAGATAAATGTATGGCTCCATTTATTCAATGGATTGAAGACCTGATTGCGCTTGCCACCTGTGAGAAGATTGCCTATAGAAGTACACTTTGTATGGACACATATAATGAAATATGGGACTCATTTATACAAAATACAGTAGGTTAAAAAAGAATGATAGTTATATAAGCATATTAGAAATAAATATATACATATTTGAATAATATTTACATTATACAATACAAAATAATATTTACAAGTATATATAGAATTGTAATTGTTAACTGTTATAACAATATACTTTTATCTTTTTTTCTTTTTTCTGTTGTATTTTTTCTTTACTTTTTTAAAGGACTTTTATGTGCTTTTTTTTTTAAAGGACTTTTATGTGCTTTTTACAAAATAATATTTACAAGTATATATAGAATTGTAATTGTTAACTGTTATAACAATATACTTTTATCTTTTTTTCTTTTTTCTGTTGTATTTTTTCTTTACTTTTTTTAAGGACTTTTATGTGCTTTTTTTTTTCTTTGAGAATCTATGTATTTGCATTGTAATTATCTTTGAGTTTTGTTTCTTTTCTTTTTCTTTTTATGTTACTATGTTAAAAGCAAATCAATAAATCAATAAATAATAAAAGCTAGCATCTCCATCCAGTGGGAGATTTCTAAGAAAGGTCATGATCTCCTGAGTCTCCTGTTGTTCAGCCAAGAGGCCCCAAATTTAGAAACAACTTAGCAGGATAGTTCCACAAAATGTGGATAATCCTCAGTTGTATAAGAGTATACCTGCTTGATCGTGCTACCACGGTAGAAAAAAGCAAGCAATAAAATGCATATTTGCTGTTGAAAACAGATTAGAAAATTCCTCTTAAATGATGTTTTAAGGTGCTGGATCTAAAAATTAAACATCTGGTAGTGGAATAGAATTAGAACCAAAGGCTGAATCAGAGCTCTCCTTTCTGGCATACTGAAGAAAAAATAATAATAAACCTGGACATGTGCCAGGGTACCTATAAAGGCTTCAAGTAGCCTGTTTGCTTGCAGTTTCCCTAATTCATGATACCCAGTACTGACAGCTTCCAGCTGGGTGAAGTATTGCTGTGTCAACCATACCAGTTTAATGATATGCCATCACTTCCAACCAGACCAATAAAAATAATATCAATAAAATCTTGAAAGGCTGCTTCTTATGTCAAAGCCAGGCTGAAACCTGAAGGAAATACAACCAGGTTACCATCTTACCTAAACAGGTTCCTAGATGTTATGAAGAATATCATTATACTATTAGGTTTGATGATCAGATCTTAAAAGACCCCTATAAATCTTCCCAAAACAGTCACCGGCAAGGGTGGCCATGGGGAAGGGATCAAAAAAGGCAAGAAGTTGGCTGTGACTCCACAGTTGAAATTCACCTTTTTTTTCCCACTTGCATTGGACCTTTGACCATGGTCAACACCTTGACCCTCTCCCCAAGGATTCCTGTGGTTACCAGCTGCTTTTGATCAGGTTGGGAACAGGGTTTGAACAACCATTTCTTGCAATGGATGATAATCAGAGCTGTGCTGCTGTGATGGAATGGAATTATGAAGGCCAGACTCAGGGAGGCAAACATCCTCTTTCATCTCCAGAAGGGTGGGGAAGAGATACGAGGATGAGGCTGGCACCTCCCTGAGGAATTCACTCTGTTTTCATAGCTACTGTGGGAACAGAGTTTCAGTCTGGGAAGATTCTTGATAGAGGTTGTAGCTAATAAACATTGCTGAACAGAATTTGCATGGTCTCCTGGAGTTCCTCGGGCTAGGCCTGACAGCTGCTTCCATATTGCCATTGTGGCGATGGCTGTTCCTCACAACTATGTTCTTGAGTGAGGAAGAAAGTAATAAATTGAGATAAATCATGCTGCCCTGCAACCTACCTGTACCTCAGCAGTTAAAGAGGAAGATGTTGCTGACCTCACATGATTTAACTGGGGTAGTTTTAGGTTACTGATTGGTGGATTCTCTGCTGTCTTTTCCCCTCCCACCCAGCATCACCTACTAGTGGGAAACCAGCCACCAATTGGTCTCCTGCATGTGTGGAAGGGTGAATTTCAGTGTTCAAAGCCTTAATTTGTCTTACTAGCAATCTGCAGGACCTGCTAGATGGCTGCATCTATGAAATGGTTTCATAGGACTATTGATATGTCAGAGAAATAAAAGATTGATAAACCTGTGTCAAGTAGCCCCCTGCCCCCCAAAATCTGCCTGAGTGATTAGAAGAACTGATTTGAAATACAAAGCAAATGAAAGATTTCTCAAGTAACTTGTGCTTCTGGAGATTTTTTTTCCTACCTGAAGCCAGGTTCTCTTCAAATAATTTTTAGTCAGGTAAAGAGCCTCTATTCTCTCCCCGCCCCCCCCGCCCCCATCTCATGCCACATTTATGTGTGTGTGATGCATTTTCCCTAGTGCAGACATGCACATGCATGCACACACACAGCAAATAGGAAGACTCTTGGCAGACAGATCTGTTGATCTCCTAGGAGTAGTTAGATATTCCAGTGTAAAGTGGGGTGGGGGGCAGCATCTGGTCTCTTCACAGCAAAAGCCAAAATGGCCATGGAGGCATCAGATGAGGAGGGAACATTTCTGCAGCAGATTTGCTGGACAGAGCAGAGCTCAGCAAATCATTGTCCTTGACTATGTTACCCCCCCCCCCCCCAGCTTGTTCCTGAGGCACCCTAAATGTCTGCATAGGAAGTTTCATGTCAAGAGAAGGAGAACACTATTTTCAAACCTTCAATAGTTTCAAACGACAGATGACCTCCAAGGTGCTCCAACAATGGGCTAGAGATGAGATGGAGGCAATGTCACAAGGACTTTTTCCCTCAGTAACGATTAGTAAACTGTCCCCATGCAGTTAAACCCTAAGAACTACTAAGCTGAAGCTGTCTAGCTTCCTATGGTTCACAAATTTTAAGGTCTGCAGGATCATAAACTACAAGCAAATGAACCATTTGTGACAGCTTATAACTACTGTCATGTCTACAATAGCCAGAATGACCAAAAGCTATAATTCAGTAGCCAAAATCAAGAGTTCAGGTGGAATCCTGGGCTTTTTCAGGTAGGGTTGGAAATTACTCCTAGATGAAGCCCAGGAAAGCTACTGACAATTAGCAGTGATTGCACTGAAGCAGATGGACAAATGGTCTGATCTGACAGGGGGTAGCTTCCTCTGCTTCCATCACAAGGACAGGAGAGAAAACTCCAAGGGAAATAAAAGAAGGCTTCAAAAATGGGGGTAGGTCCACTGCTTCTGACAAGTCATAGTGCATGCTGGTTTCCTTTGGCCACACCACAGCCATCTAATAACAATCACAAATGACCAGGTATTGGAAAATGGGTGTTCCTGGACCAGTGCTGGTATTTCTCTCCACAATGAGAAAAGTATATTGTTTAGATGTGGGCTAAGCTGGCTGCGTGTCCTAATTGACAGAGGATAGTCCTCTATTTGAAGGGCTGGCCAGCCAAGTCCTAGCTGACAATAAAGAACCATAAGTAGGGTCCTGAATTTGACCATCTGGAAGCACAGGGAGCTCTAAAATCAAGTTCAGCTCCTGGTGGTGGCATTTACATTTTGTTTTCTTGGCAACAATACAGAAGTGGTTTACCATTACTAATTTACAGCCCAGAGATTTCCTGGTAGTCTCCTAGCCAGGATCCATGTCGGATCCTGCTTAGCTTTTTGAGATCAGCCAAACTGGAGGTGGGTGGGGGTGGGGTTGTGGCTCATATATATCTTTTGAATCTGACAATGCAAGAGGTAGAAGTCATTATAAATGGATGCATGTGTTAAAAAATAGCAGTTAAATAATTAAACCAATTACAAGTTAATTGATGTGATTTTGATTACCAGTTAATATCCTCCCCACTTTTAAAATCTTTATATGGCCTTAATCCCTGACAATCTCCAACATGCTGTGCAAAAGCTGGTGTGGCCATTGCAGTCTCTTCAATTACACCAAGTAGCTTTTTCACACAGGCTCTGCATTTTGGCATTTTGACTAAAATAACTTTTCCCTTGGTCTCCCAGCCAGTTAGCACTGGCTGCTTTCCTTTTTTTACACAAGGATAATTTGCTGCCCAAATAAGATGCCTATTGTTTTGGCTTGGGTTAATAGCTAAGCCATTTAAAAACATTTGTCGGTAGATGTCATGATAAAACATTAGAAGGGCTCAACCCTAACAGGCAGTTGCATGTGTGCCCCTGTTTGCTTCCTTTGTTTAACAACCTTGAAATGCACATGTGCAACAAAATTCTTGCCTACCACGTTGATAGTTAATATGTAAACAGACTACTGGCATCGTTTCCGCAACTGAGATTTTCCCTCCTTAATCGCATCTGTCAATGTTTTCTTGAGAAAAAATACAGTATTTGATATACCAGATTAATACATCAGCTGTGTTGTTATGCAAAAGGATAAAAAAAAAATAGAAACAGAACTGTTTTAATCATACACAGAATTCCCAAAGATTTCCAGTTAAGTTACCCTCTAGTCAGTTTTTCCAAAAAATGCGACTGGTTGACACAGCTGTGTTTGCATAACAAGGAAGCTAAAAAACTCAGAGTACATATCAGCCTACTATTCCCTCTTCCCAAGTTCATCCAGATCATTACACACATTTGGAGGTTTACTGTGTCATCTAAACTAAAACTACCATCATTTCAGGATTTTGGAAAGTAAGACTTGTAAGTTATTATAAACCTTGGGTAAAAAATCTTTGTGACAGGAAACCCCAAAAGGCTTATTGGATTATATGGTAAACCATAAACCTGATTAAAGAGGCCTGTGTGCAGTAGGTAAAATGGTGGCATGTGCATTAGAACTAGTGTGTTGTGCAAACACAGTCAATGCATTGAAATATTGCTCAGGTTAAACAAATCTATGCACATCTGCAGATTTGTTCTTGGGCTTCAGGGAGCAAACTCTAAGCTAGCATGCTTTGCAAATAGAAAGAAATATAATTCAGTAACTTCTAATAGAGCCAGTGTGATGTAGTCTAGACAACTTTGGAGCAGTCAGTCTCTCTCAGCCCAACATAGAGCTACTGCTGTGGGTACTAATCGGAGGAGGCAGCATGACATATGCCACCTTGAGCTCCTGTATAAAATGTGGGATAGGAATCTAATCAATGAATCTAATCATTTAATCTATAGGCTGAAGTGGTCTTTGAAGGGACTTGCTGAAAAGTGAATATCAAAAAGGGATCAGAGTTTTTCCAGAAATTGGCAGGTTATTAGGAGGAAGACAGGGAGAGAAAAAGGCAAGAATCTATTAGGCCCAGCCCAAGAACAAGAAGGAAACAGTCCAATTGAGTTTAGTTCTTTTACTGCTTACACTGTATAGCCAAAATCTTGCCAGACTAAATCTGTACTACTGCAACTAGTGGATATACTCTAGGAGATGCTAGGGAGTAGCTATTCTAAACCTCTTACACTTCCCATGCTCCTGCTCTGGACTGTGTTGTCTCTTGTCTCTCTGCCCTTCTTGGAATATGCCCCCTCCTTGCTAAGAACCTTGCTCTCTTCTGCAATCCACCATAGAATTATGGCTGGCAGATATTTTCAGCAACTTCAGAAAAGTAGAGAAGCAGAAAAAAATGTAATAGTGACAGATACAAAGTAGAGCCTTTCCTCAATCTGTACTGAGTAGAGCAGTGTTTTCTCAACCTTGGCAACTTTAAGATGCATGGATGTCAACTTCCATGGTTGACTGGGGAATTCTGGGAGTTGAAGTCCATGCATCTTAAAGTTGCCAAGATTGAAAAACACTGGAGTAGAGTCTAATAGCTATCTCAGGGTTCCAAATTAAATCATTTATCACAACAGGATCCTTTTCTGAAATGAAGGATTCTGGCGTGAAAGAGTAAGCTTCCTGCTGGGAGTCTTCTTTATACCCCCTTTCAAGGCATGATGATTAAGTATACTGAATTTGGGCTGCAAACTCTGGACAGCCACTGGGTGCCAGCAAAGAATTAAAACATTCTATGGCATGGCAGCTGTCTGATGATCATCCAGATTTTTGCAGCCCAGATATGTTGTGCTTGAAATGGTCCCATTTAATGAAGGGTGCATTTTTTTAAAAAATGCAATGATAATGAGAGCAAGACAACAATAATAGAACAACAAACCAGGCAGAATGACTACCAACAAACTAATATAAGGCACACTTGAAGGAAGGAGCAATAGTAAAACTCTTGGAAGTTTTTCCGGAGAGGGCGAAGGGGGCAGATTTATGATTGTTAGAATCATAGAATGTAAGGGTTGGAAGGTATCTGGTCCAACACCCTGCCCAGTGCAGGTCCTGAAGCATCCCTGACAGTTTAGATGACACAGTAAACCTCCAAATGTGTGTAATGATCTGGATGAACTTGGGAAGAGGGAATAGTCAGCATCTGCATAGGTGATAGATTGCTTAAGCACCAGAGAGAAATCGAGCATTTAAATACTTCTAGTTGCACAGAGAATATGAGGGAAAAATCTTTCAGAAAATATTCTCTTTCGGTTTCGTAAATATTTCTTTGTTCACCTTTAACCCATAGCACGTTCACAGGAACATTGAAAACAACGGTGGAACTGTGTTCCTTGAGAAAGAATTAAGGCCATCTAATTGTAGCAATAGAAAAAAATTAATCACAATCCATTCATTACATAGATTTATCATTGTATTGGGAACTTGATTGAGTGGCTCAGCCTGGCCCTCTTCAGCGGTTGAATGCCAAGAACAAGAGCAGCTGGGATGGCCGTGGCTTGGAAGAGGGGTATGGAAATTGGTTGCATGGGTCCTGTGGCCAGGAAGGGTGAAGGTTGGGCTTGGGTAGGTGTTGCTGGGCTGGGAAGAGATTTGAAGACAGATGATAACATAAATGTAGAGATGGGCAGGGGAGATAGGTTGGGAGTCTGAGGGTGGGCGGTTCAGAGGGATTGTGGAGTGGATGGCTCAGATCATGTCCACCTTCTACCCCTCAGTATTCACCTGCAATGTTAGTCACCAGATCCTTGGAAGCCCTGGTCTCTGAGAGTTGCTATTAAATGCCAGACTGCTTTGCAATAAAACCACCTGTATCCATGGATTGGTGATGGAGGAAGCAGCCGACCCAGGAAGTATAACCTAGACCTAGACAGGTCTGGGGGTGGGGAGTGTTCTCCTGTTTGAGTTGTTTTGTTGAGTTCTTTTGTGTGTGGCATCAGCTACACCCTCAGGGTTGTCGCATTGCCAAGCACCTAAAAAAAAGTCCTGCATAAACTGATATATCAGCCTTAAAAATGTTTCATTCTTTCACTTCCTGTATGGCATACTAAACCACTGCATAATCAAGTTTGATTCTGCTGACTTCACGGTGACTTCTGAAACAATCTCAAAGTGTTTTGCTGTTGCTTCTTTCCAGAATATTTTTTCAACTGGGATTTTCTGATGGTTTCCCATCCATTATAACCAGGTCCAGCCCTAGAAGATTTTCTGATCAAAGAAAGTGTGCTAAGTGCTGCCTTTATTATTATTATTTTTAAAACAGTCTTTAACAACACTTGGGCATATTTTTAATTTTACCACTCAATTCCAAGTTGGTTCCTCCTTCAACAGGCAATATAACAGCAGTTTTAGGCAACTATCAATATAAAAAGCTGATCCAATGCAAGAGCATAAGATTATACTAATTCTCATCTAAATTCAAACTCTGTGTAGATACAAGTAAATGGCTAGTGAAGGAAACTACAGTCACTACCTATTTAACAAACCTCTGTTTATACATGCTACATTGGTTTTTGTAATGAAGCATTAAAAAAATGTAAACCATTATGCCTGGAAATAATTCTGTTCAGAAATGTTAATTTACTTCTCAAGGCAGATTGAAACACATCACTGTCCAGTTGTATGGATAACAATGCTGTATTGTTGTTGTGCTTTTTTCTTTGATAGAGCAGAAATCGGGAACATATTGCTTTCATTTTCCTCTTAGACAATCAGCAGCAATAATCTTTATTGGGTCCAGGCCCAGTCATAGAAAACATTGCTGCTACTTCTGACACAATGATAAAAGTAAAATGAATACCTTCAAGAGATATTAGCCATACTGGCTAAGGAAAACTTTTCTGTTGAGCAGCACCTGAATAGTTGCTGGGAACTAATGAACAAAGGGCTGTTTCCTTCATATTTTGTTTGTGGGCATTCAAGCAGCTTATGGCTGGTCATCACTGGAAATAGGACAGCTGAAATCAAAAAGGAATTTGGAGGCTATTTCGCCCACAACCAAGCTCAATGAAGGACATATAGTGGAGATGGAACAGCAACTTCCGTGTGTTTGGCACTCATGTGGGTGATCTGAACCTGGCTTCTCTTAATGCATCCAAAATTGTTGCCTTTTTTAATGGCTATATCATATTGCTGACTTAGGTTCAGCTTGTGATCTTCTGGATTATTTTCAGCTAGATGAGAACAAGATAGACTTTTCTTATCTTAAATGAGTGCTCTTTATTTAATGTTACTTTATATCTAAGTGCAGGATAAATATATATATATTTATATTATTCTCTATCCAATTTTATCTTTTGGGTTTCTGCTTATCATAATTCATCTGAATCAAGGCCTTGATCTGAATATTATTTTCTAGATTAATACTGCACACTTTTCTTTAAAAGTTTAGAGGGGCATATATATTAATCCATTATCATTCTTACAAAAGTACTATGAGGCAGTTTAGGCTATGATCAAATGATGGGTCCAAAAAGGCCCTTGCTGATTTAGGATTCAAGAGAGTCATAACTTAGTCCAACTGATCGATGTAGATCCAACCTGATACATCCAGATGTTCTGCATTTGAACTTCCATAATGCTTAGATGGTGTGGTTTTGCCCAAACTGCTTCCCATCTGATAGAGTTCCTCTTATATTTTTAACCTTTGAGGTAAAAAAGGCTACTGTTACATACGATGGGAAAGGATGTGATAAATTATGAGTTTCTTCTTCTCCCTTGGGCCAAAAATGGCTACAAAATAGAATATTTTCTTTTCTTTTTAGACTGCCTGTAAATTCAGAGGTAGCCTTTACTGAACCCAGTTCCATTTGTTAAAATAATATATTTCCGCTGGCTTGGAGAACGTTCAACAGATGTACTGTGTGTGCCTTGGGAGAAGAACTGAAATGAACGATGGGTATTGAAAAGAGTAAACAAATGGTCTGAAAGGAGACACTTGGCTTTGATGGATGAAAGCAAGCTTTGCTATGATTAAAAATATATTGCGAATATTGTACAGAATATGAAAACAAATACATAGCATAACATGGAGATTGCATCACAGAAATGTTTGCAGGTGGTTAATAGGATGATATATTGCAGATTTTTTTCATATGCACACAGACATGTTTAATACAGAAAATTTTGTGAAGTATGAGATACATTAGACAGTGGCTCTTAATTTTTCTGCCTAGCTGGTAGCCCACCATTTAAGGAACAGAACTCCATTTATAATTCAAGAGTGAAAACTGATGTTCTGGGTACAAAAAATGGCATGTTAAATCTCCCAGCATGAAGTTTTTAATTTTTTGGTTTTACTTCCCAGAAGAAATTTATCATGGGCCAAAAAGAGAGTGAGTTTGGGGGTTATCACTCCCCAAAAGAACCACCCCAAGAAGAAGCCTCATATTGACTTGCCACTCTAGTTGTGAGCCAAGAGTGGACGATGTTCAGAAACAGTTCCATTTCTGAAAGAATGGATGCTTGTTCAGGTCTTCCAAGGCTGCTTTCCTTGGACAAATACAGATTGTTCTCTTCCTTATTGCCTTTAATCGTCACTTACAAGCAGTCTCCCAATTCTACTGCTCCTTATGATCCTGTTAATTTCTTGGTCTCTCTTGTTCTCCTAGCCCACAGTATAGCTGCAAGTCATAGGGCAAGGACTCTTTAGTTGGTTGATGGGAAGACAAGGCTCAATAAATACCGCACTCTAATCCCCAGACTCCCCAGTGGGAACAAACAGCAGTCTTTTTTGAATTATTTCTTTGTTGATTTATTTTTACCAAAATGTTCTGCGCAAAGCCATCTAGTTAATTTTCTTGAGTTTCTGGGCAGGTGTTCAGATTTTGACATATAATGCTACTCCTCTTTCTGTGAAATATATTATTTTTGAAGCAGTTATATCTTTTAGTTGCTGCATTCCAGTCATAGGATCTGTCTAAAGTCTCCACTGTGCCAATCAAATTGTGTTTCCTTTCTTATACTAGAACTTCAAGCTTATCTTGTTTATTTTTTCTTACTAAGTGCATTAGAAGATTGGGACAGGTCAGTCATACAGGTGGGAGCAAAAGTTCAGGTTGACTGACAATCATTCTTCCATTTTTTAATGATGAAGGGGACCAAGAGTTTAAGCTGAATTTTAGTAATGCATCTTGGGAAAGCATATGGGAGAACAACAACTGGTCACTTTGAAAATGGAATGGCTAATGCCTCTGAGAAATGATGTTAAGTCTAAATTACATGGCTTTGCAAGGGGAAACAAGATGAATACATCCTTGGCCTTCTATACAAGGCCCACTTCAGTAATGGTACTACATCACATCTTTTTCAGAGTCCATTGGAGTTGGGTGGCCAATAAATTTTAAACAACATAAACATTAGACACATTATTTTTTAACTATTTAGCAGCCAATCTGCTTGATGCTCTGCTGAGCCACAGCTTTAGCACGTTCAGGACTCTGAAGGAAAAAGAGAAAGAAATTCTTAGACCAACAATGTAAGAATGGATTGTTCTTCATTATTCGCAATCCAAATATTGTTGAATTGCAACACCCAGCAGTTCCAGTCAGCATGGTTAGCAACCATGAAGTCAGTCAGTCAGAAGTTTCTCACCCCTGCCTTGGACCATTGTGTAGATATAGCTAACTCTACACATGAAAGTCATCCAATCTCCTATCACCCAATGAAATGCTGTATGGGCAAGCATTCTTGGCAGCCCAGGATAAGAGAACTGAGGCAGCCAGTGCTCTGGCCTGTTTGTCTTGGTAGCAGACATGATCCAGCACTGAAGTATATTTCGTTCAATATATAAAAGGAAGTTAAACATCATAGCCCACAGCAGCAACCAAGGCATGCAGCTCTCTTGAACAGCTTATGAAGGGGGTTTTCAGAGTGATATATTGTAAGTGGCTCCAGTAACAGTCTGCACAGACAATTTCTGTAGCTTTTTCACGATGCATTAACTATAGGGTCCCCCTCAGGGTGCTATTGGAAACCTGGAGAATAAGTGGTCTGCTGCTGCTGCTTCACAGGAAACAGGTCCAGGAGTGAAATGCACAGGATACAGGGCAGGAGGGGAGCAGCATGTCCTCTTCCTGTCTCAAATAAACAGACGGGTTTCCTCCTCCTTGGGAACAACCAAGTATTGGGCAGGGCAAGAAGGTGAGGGTGTAAGACAGGTAAAAAGGCTCAGTGCAATGGACTTTTCAGAGTCTGTGAAAGACGATGACAGTTTGCAAAATATTACAAGTTTGGGACATCTATACACTCCTCTTTTGTCATCATTCTGACAAAAGCAGTATGCTCCTGGAGATGCCAGTGACCCACCTTAAGAGAGTTCACTGCTAAAGTAAATGTATAAATCTATGTGGTCACTAAGAGCCAACAACAACTTGATGGCAGGTAATCAATCAAACAATCATTGTAAATGTATGCAGTTATCAAGATTTCTGTAGCCAACCAACCAACCCGCCCACTCCTTTTTTCCCCCTTTCAAAGAATCCAGTTAATAAGTCCATGAGACTCTAACTTTCTTGGCTGCGGGTGTCTGCTAGAAGCGTGACACCCTGCAGGGCTAAGAGAAAGAAAGCTGGAAAAAATCCACCTGAGTAAGGAAATTGAAACCACTGGCTACGCCTTGTAGACGTTCCCAGCATTGGTCTACCATCTTACAAATATAGAAATAATGGTTTTAAAAAGGGGATATAATCCTTTTTGGAAAAAGACCAGTATCTAAAAAGACCCTTTGAATCTCACATTTCCAAGAGCTCTGTTTAAAAGATGAAAACTAAACTTTTATGAATTATGATTACATGCTGACTTATGGTATAGGATATTAGAAGCTCTTTAATATTTGCAGGGTAGAGGAGGAGGAGGAGGAGGGGCAATCCCAGTTAAAGCTGTCAAAGGGTGATTTTCATTCTGTCATAACAACCCATGTTATCCTCCAGGGTACAAATTATAATGCTATAATAAAATGGAAGCAAACCCAAAGAAAGCATTCAGGTCTAGTCTTTAGTTAATCTAAAAACTTTTGTTTCTAATTACAACAGCAGGACTTTCTGCATTCCAAAACAGTGACCTGCCAAAACATGTTCTTTCTAAAATGAAAGAAAATGATCATTTTGCTCTCACACAAGAGATCTATAATTTTAACAAGCTCATTTAAAAAATGACAACTGTCTTTATTTAATAGCATCCCCTAGCAGTTTCAAAACTCTTTGTTATGACTGAAAATCAGGAATGCAAAAGAACCAGTTGCTTTCACTCTGATCCTTACCAATAATTTCTGAGTTGACTTTTAAAATACTGTCATGCTGCAGACGTGCATTTGGTAATGGAACTAATTCATCTAATAATGCCACTTCACAAAAGGGCAACATTTTAAAGTCACAACTTATCTAACATCCCAGATCTAATGGATTGAATTCAAGCAATGATTAGCTGCCAAGGAAGCAAATAAACCAGCAAACAAACAATAATCAAGGTTTATGGTTTCCTGACTAGGTAAACAAATTAGACAATTTGTGAAAGAAAGAAGGGAATAAAAGTATTTTCATGCATTTATTCAATATCTTGTGCCTTCAACAGTACAAAATAAAATATAATAATATTGTAGTATCTACCAGCATGAAACAAAAGCCAGTAATATAAAACAATGGCAACAGCAACAAAAATTCAGTTGTAGGCACAGACTATTCAAGTCCCACCACTTGTATAGGAAAAAAGAAAAAGAAATCCAAAGATGATTAATCCAATTTTTAAAAATGCTCAGAAAAATAAAAATATCTGGTGCCTGACAACTAGATGACCTCAGTATAAGGCATTGGGGCTGCAAGAGGTAAGATCTTACAAATGGTATTAGAACCCCCATGATTAAAAACAGTCTATCTCTCCCTGCTGGAACCCTGAGAGCAAATGGCAGCAAAGAATTTCTCGTTTTCTTAGGAAAGTTCTGTTTTGGCTGCTCTGTGACTGTAATAAAGATGATTCTGATTCTGATTCTGATTCTGTTTTGGCTTCCTTACTAGGTAGCTCACTTTAAACCCAGGGTATATCATGTTTATGGGTATACTAAGGCTTGCAAACTACAGAGCCGGAGGCCTGCTGGCTAAGAGATATAATCTAATCACACAGGAACCAGGAAATGAAAGGAACGAGATTTGGCCTGGGGTGTTTCAAGGGGTATTTTCAATTGCTAAGAATCAGACAGGAGCTACATAAAAGAAATGGAGCATGAAGCCAAAGCTGCTGCAGAAGCAAATGTCTGAACAGCCCTGTTACATAACGTTGGATTCCAAGTTGTGCTGTGTGGTTGAGCAAAACGGCACTCCGGAGGAGGGAATATTTGCACCCAATCAAGCAGGGGATGGAAGGAAGCTTCTGACGTGGAAGGAATAATAATATTACAAATGCTATAAATGTAACCAGCTGAAATTCCAATGGGCTAATCACTTTCTCATGAACATTTACTGCTTAGGGTTGAAAAAGGAAATTGCGCCTTACTGGTTATAAACAAAATGTTTCTTATTTTATTCTGAATTTTCTACCTGGCTCCCTTCTGCTTCTTTCTTAGCAGCTTGCATTCTCAATAATCTTTGAGAGGATGTGAAGCTTGCTGTAATGTCAAGTTTCGATGACCTTTTAACAGAGTTTGGTCACAATTCCCCCTTGTAACCCAAATTCTCTGTCTTCTCCCAAGCAGTGGTGGGTGGTAGTGATGTTCTCCACACCAACTTTTTTTCCTCTGCTGTTTTATAGGATCATTTCAGGAACTGTATCAAAATAGAGAAGTTTTACATTTCTCAAAAGGTGGAACACTGGCAAGATTTTTCAGACATATAACGGGAGAGAAGGACTGGCTGAGTTTCCAGAATATGTACTAAGTGCTCCATGAAACCACATGCTAAGATTAGTTACAGTTTGTGTCTAGGGTGTAGTGTAGTGTCCATGGCAGGGAGAGAGGGTCAAAATTTCAAGATGCTGGGCGTGACTGTGCAAAGTCCCGCCCCTTTTTGTGTGTGTGTGGTGTGTGGTGTCTGCCATCTTGATTCTTTTGACCTCTTCCCTTCACTGAGGATGCCCCAGGTGCAAATCCAGCCCATTTGACAGGTGATGGTTCAATGTGTTGGGGACATCCAGAAAATAGATTAATTCAGTAACAGTATTTAAATGTTTTGAATGAACATAGCATGTGGGTTAAGTTATATCACGGCTGGGAAAGGTGAACCCAGGGCCTTCCAGATATTTGGACCACAGTGTATAACAACAGGGCCAAAAGTTTCAATCCGAAGTACTAGATTTTCTGAACCACAAGTTACACCATAATTTAAAGCTGAAACCAGTATAATTCATTGTGAATGAAATATGGTACCTTTTATCTATGGCTGTGTTTGCACATTGCACTGAAAGGTATCTTGTGTGAATCTTGTCTACGTGCTCAGTTCAGTATTCAGTTCCTGTGAATGCAAATTACTGAGTTGAGTAAACCATGAGTAAGTTAACTGTGGATAAGTCTGCCAAGCAGACAAAGTCATTATGTGAGCAGGAAAGTGACTGTTCCATATTTATTTTTAGTATTTTTAATAAGAATGCTCCCTCTCCCATACTGTAGTCATAGCTAAGAGGATGAACAGTGCAGAAGTTCAGTTACATTGGCTATACAGCTGCAAAGATAGTGCAAGCTGTATAGGATGTGATGGCATATTGTCAGGGGTGCATCTCATAATATATAGTTATGATAATGGAAGATCTTTATAAGATCTATAACCCAGTGCTGGGTTATAGATCTTAGCCATCCACTGTTTGATAATTGTTCTCCCATAAGTTGCAAAAATAGTTATGGGATGATTAACACTGATACTTCTATTTATTATATTGATAAATAGTTCAGCCTATGCTTCAAAGGGCCAAATTAGATAAAATATGAACTAAACTGCAGCAACCATGAATATGACGGTTTTCTCCTCCCATAATGTCTAGGTTCTTATCCATGTCTAATGCTCAAACACTGCTCAGCTGTGATTTTCTTATTCAAAAGCATTAACCTTATCCAGAAGTAGAACCATTTCATTCATGTACAATAGACATTATTTATTTGTTTTGTAGTTACAGGTCTTTGGGGCAGAAATCTGCCATCTTATAAATCTCCAGGCTTTCGTATGTTTTACTGTAATAATACATAGACAAATATTCCTGAATATGTGTAGTCTTCCTTAAAAGAAGCTGGATCAGGTCAAGATGTACCATCTTCAGCATTGCTTCAGCAACCACTGCAGTCAGCAGGAACCCAGTCTGCCAGGCAATACAAGTCAGCTTTTATTCCAAACACCACAAGTCAGGTGTGTGTTCCATTATTCAAACTCCTTTTGAACTGTGCAACTTAGGCTGGTGGAACAGATAGACTAGACAAGGGACAGAAAGATCTAAATTCAAATCTTGCTGAGTTACGGTGCCTAGTGGACAATCTTGGATACGTAGCCCTCTCTGGGGCCCAACCAACCTCAAAAAAAGCCATCATCACAAAATTGTTTGTGCTGTAAATATAAAGGTTGAACCATAAGCTTAAGCCTGGGTCTACTGCTGTATTTTATATCTAAATTTTACCATTTCTGTTATATATTTCCTTGTTATTTGGTGTTGGGCTTGCACTATTTTCTTTTTACATCATAGGTCTTGAACTGAAATTAATGATAGTAATGTGCCACAGTGAACAGTATGCGAATGTGATAGTATTTTGTGAAGCACTGTTGTATTTCACCACTAGTGTAGCATAGAAGTGGAGATGTAAGAGGTGAACCTTTAATCCTTTTGTTCTTGTTAGACTTCCAGGGTTTATAATGTAAAATCCTGCATATTATTTTTAATAAGGCCATAGTCCAAAGGAAAAAAAAAAGAAAACAAACTTAATCTACTTCATTCTTTGAGAACTAAAAGAGCAATAACACCTTTAAACTAGTTATTCAACCTTTCACCTTGTCTTTGTACACTCCTTTGTGTACACAACCTTACACTTAAACACTTTCAGGCTTGCTCTTCTACTTTTTGTATGATTGGTGAAAGCATATTTATGCTTGCATTGCCTTTGCTAGAAGAAAGAAATGCCATAATCTCTTACTTATCACCTTCCATTGTTTGCCATCTTGGAAAATAAGATGTTGTTGGAACAGGTGGGGCCTGACCTTTAGGTTTTTAACTCTTGGATTTCATCTTAGGAGGTAATTATGTTGGAGTTGAGAAAGAAGGGAGGGGGCATGAAGAAAGGTAGCTCGTTTTCTGGGAAACACACACACTGCTGCACCAAATGGCAGGAAATCCTATAATTACCAGAGTCCCACATTTTGGATTCTGGGTAAAATGCAGATTCATGAGCAGATTTCTCTCACACAATGGAGCAAACTTGGCTCCATTGAATGGAAGTGAGGAGCACAATTATGTTGACTTGTTCCTTCTGCTTGCACTCAGAAGAATAGCCATGAAGATCAGGGAAAGCCTTCAGAACAGAAGTGATGCACAGACGGCAGGGTTGAGGGGGAAAAGTGCCGTTCATGTCTGGGAGTGTTTGCTGCATTGAGATCCTTGATGCAACTGTAAGGGTCCTTCTGGAATTGAAGAAGATATTGCAGTTTTGAATGTATTCTGATGGATATCCAATGTGTTTAGAAATGTGGCAAAAGTAAAAAGTAATACTGGATGAACTTCTATTGGCTCAGTTCAGAATTGTGGTGGGCACACTCCCAGTACAGGTAGTCCTCACTTAACTATCACAAGTGGTACCGGCAGCTCCGTCACTAAGAGACATGGTCATTAACCAAGACATCATGTGACTGTGACTTGCGATTTTATTGCTGGCTTCTCCATTGACTCTGCTTTCCAGAAGCTGGATGTTAAGTGTGCAAATGGTGACCACATCACTACGGGATGCTGCGAAGGTCATAAACACCAGCCAGTAGCAGGGCAGTTCTTAAGCAAGACTTACCTGTATCTATGCTTCAAATCCTGAAAGAAATGCAGCTTCTGATAGGATCCTGAGAAACAATGGCTTAGTTATACATCAGGGCTGTAATGTTTTAGGATGCTACCATTTCTAATCTTTCTGTTTTACTTATTTTCTTTTTGTCCCTACATTTCTGTTTGGTTTATTTTAATCACTGTCATGCATATATATTTTTTTTAAACAAGACAATCTCTAAAGTATTATTTTTGTTTTTTGTTATACTTCACAAATAACAATTGTAAACATTCAAACGGAAAACTTATTGGAAATATTGGAAATTGTATGCAAAACATGAAATTAATCAGACTTAGAACTACAATCATTATCCAGTTTTGCCTAAAATAAATGTTTGAAATGCATTTTTACTTCTTCTTTAGCCAAACAGGCTTCTAGAATTTTTTTTAAAAAATCAGAAGATATACAAACTTGGCCACTAAGGTAAAAAAAACTGCAAAAGACAAGACACAAAAGGAAGTAGGGATGGAGTGGAAAAAGAAGAAAAATAAATAAAGCATGACTTCTTAAAATGTTAGCATTTATAACAGCAACAAAGTTGCTGTTATATATATAAATTTTATAATATAATATATATTTATATTATAATATAATATAATATACATTTATATATAATATAAATGTTATATATATAAATTTTGTATATACAAATATATAAAATATAGTAATACATCTTACTTGTTTTTACAGTCTTTATATCCTACTTTTCTGCCCATATGGGGAGAATACATTAGATATAACTATAAATACACAGATGCACATATAATGCTATCTGGGTGTTGACCATTTTTAAAAACATTTGTTGACTTTGAGCAGGCAACCTTTGGGGGCTGAGGATACCTTTAGATTTCTGAGAGCATGGGGTAGTCACAAAATGGCTGCAATAGGAATCTTACCTGTTCAGAAAATGGCTCCTCAGTTGTTCCACCTTCTGCCATCAGGGACGGGTCAGGCAATGCTGGCACTCAATTGAAATGGAAAATGGAAATGGAAAATTATATGTTTGTCTCACTTTTCAATGTGAATTTACTGAAATCTCACTATCCAAACGTACGAGACCAGAATACAGTTATTTGTTTCTGAATTCAAAATTCTGGTTTGAAAGCCAGCAGAAATGTTTTATTTTTTAAAAAATACTATTTTTCATTCCCTAAGCTACCTCCTTCTTTGCTAAGGTTTTTTAAAAATAAGTCCACCAATACACTTTCATCATTTTTCCAGTCACCTGAGGTAGAAGAATTTCTTGTCAGCTCCTTTAAGGAGAAAAAAAAAGGCAAAGGAAGAAGCAGGTAGCTCAGGAAAAGAAAAACAGTAATAATAAATTGCTTCTGCTGCACAGGGATGTTCTGCATGTCAAACAAGTGTTAGAGCCACTCTTCCACTGAGAACAACTTGCCATAATGGAAACTGCAGCAGACCTTCTACAGGAAAAACTGGGAAAATGAGATGAGGGGACATTTTTGTCTCTGCTGAAGCCAATCAATGTGCACCAAGGTACCTAGAAGACAGTAAAGCGTGGTAAGGAAACTGAGCAGTAATACCTGAGCTTGCACAAGCCAGACAATGTTATTTTGGGTTTAAACCAGGAATATATGAGTAGAGGTCACATTTGCTGTGGTCTAGAGCAATGTTTCTCACCCTTGGCAACTTTAAGATGTGTGGACTTCAATTTGGGGAATTCTGGAAGCTGAAGTCCACAAATCTTAAAGTTGCTAAGGTTGAGAAACTGGTCTAGAGGAAAGTAAAAGATGACAATATCTGTTGCTGCTTTCTAGAAACTCTTGGTGGTCCATACTGATGACAACGCAATTGGACAGTATAGAGATGCCCTCAGTTGATAAAAAAATTCTCAGAGCACATTTTCAGGATTGAAAAAAACATGACCTCTCTCTAAGTATCCCTCTGAGGAATGGAGCAGATCTCTCCAGTTATACTATATCTGAAGGAGAATTTGGAAATATAGCAGGTTACTTTTAGTACATTTTATGTTCGTTGTTCTGAAAAATAGTCCCAGCCAATATTATGAATTAAATCAATAAATTGATACGGCCAATGGATTTGCTTTTTCAAGCAGAAGGAGCAAATCTTGCCTAAGGTAACATTTGAAAGTTCCTCTAAATGAAACAGATATTGTCATGACCCACTTTGATGGACTAAACTTTTGAAGTTGGCAGAATCTTGTGGAAGACAATTCTTTAATCCTGGAGTTCTCCCTCAAACATTACAGGGTTTTTTTTTCATTTTTTTCCCTTCAGACTTGCTGAAAATATACACCGCGCAGGAATACAGCACACTATTAATCATTTCCTGAAGCATAACTGTATTATTCCCTTGAAGCAAAAGTATTGAGTCTTGTGGCACCTTAAAGACCAACAAATTGATTGTAGCTAAAGCTTCTGTCAAACATAATCCACTGATTAATATGTAGGAAGGATCATCTATATTTAATGGATCAATTTAAAGTGACATTCTAAATGCTGGCTTTTCCATTTGTTTCCATCTCAGTAATAGGAGTGTCCTCAGTTTTCCAGTGTAGACATGACCCACTTTCTTTTATTAATTGGCATGTTGAGCATTCTTGAGACCAGCTAGAAAGAGGACATTGTTTCAAAGCCAGACCAAGCTCTGACCTTACTAAAATAGCGATTTGATTTATAAAAAAAAAAAGCCAGCTACAAATAGCAAATCATGTCACAAAGGTCTCCATGAGAGTCATGGAAATGGTGTAGTGGATTTGAAGTGGAGGCATCAGGGGAAACTGTCACAGTCAACAAAAGCCGAGAATGTTGTTCAGTCTAATTAAATTGTTAAATTGTTCTTGATGGATCAATGTCCCATAATGGCATTAGCTCCTGAACTTTGGTTAAGTAAGTTTGTATTGATGATTTTACGAAAGAGAGAGAGAGAGAGAGAGAGAGAGAGAGAGAGAGAGAGAGAGAGAGAGAGAGAGAAAGAAAGAAAGAAAGAAAGAAAGAAAGAAAGAAAGAAAGAAAGAAAGAAAGAAAGAAAGAAAGAAAGAAAACAAGAAAACAAGAAAACAAGAAAACAAGAAAACAAGAAAACAAGAAAACATGTAATTTTGAATCTTTTGCCCTGATTCTAAATGCATGAGTTTGGAACTAAAAATATGGAGACTTACCCAAACATAACCTTGTCAGTTTTTCAACCAGCTACTTATAACGCATACATGTGTACTTTGGGTTCACAGAACTTTTTAAAATTAATTTTATTTCTTACTGCATGCCAACAGTAAGCTCTTAGGACACAAGATTAGGAATTATTATTTCATTTTATTTGCCACCGAAGCAGGATAAAATATATAAAAGAAGAGATTATAGGCAAAGCATAGTACTGTTTGGCTTTTAAACATACCAGTCCAAAGCATTTAGGATTTTAGTAGCATGATCCAAAAGAAAACACATTTCAGAATTTATCCCCAGTTTTAAATAAATTATGCTGTCTTACACTGAATGGCAACAATTGCCCATCTATCCTAGTATCATCTATACCATCTTTCCAAAACATGGTACCAGTCACATGGATGCCCAAGGCATCCTCAGGGGTTCAAACAAGTCAAGACAGCAGCAGCAACCATGTGACTGAAGCCCCATCCTTTTTTTTCTTTTCCTTGCATACATTATGTCCATTGTTTATGAAAGATGTGGAGCTTCGATTGCATGGTTGTGGACTGTATCTTAACTGTTTTGATTCCCCCCACCCAGATGCCTTTGCACCTAGATGTAATGGGATGTTACAATAACCTTGAGGAACAGGAAGAAGAGCTGCAACCAGGACAATGGCCATAAAAATGAAATCTGAGTCCAAAGCAGAAATGTAATTTGAGAAAACATCTCAGACTTGACCCTCCCTAGTTCTCTTGTAGATAAAGGGGGGGAGGTGCATTCAAACTTGCAAGATTCTGTTATTGTAACACTACAATAAAAGTAGTGTTAGTAGTTATAACTTTGGTTTCCTAGTCTGGTCTATCCTGAAAGGCTGACACTAGAAAGCACTTGGGTGGAGAAAACTGGCACAATCTTACTAGCAACAACTCTTTAGAGTATGTCATGGAAGTCATTTATCACTTTAGGTCTTCCAAGTGAAGTCACATGCATTTACAAAGTATATGCTACATTATGGAGACCTCCCTTGTCTTTACTTTATGATGGGTCAGATAATGAGGTTTGAAAAGAAAAGAGCAAAATTAGGGGCCACAATGAAGTTGATAAATTTAGACTGGAATCCAACTGAATCTTACCCAGATATAAAACTGTTGGGAGAATAGGACTTGCTCTTAAATAAACATGCACAAATTGCACTTCTAAGGTTTTAGTCCTGTATTGCTGAGAGTAAGTTCTAGTGAACACAGTGGCCCTTCATTTTGAGTAACCCTTTACTGGATTCTGCAATAAGGAAGAGAAAATGAAAATGACAGTTTTTAAATATTATATAAAAAGAACGAGTGTTCAGAATTATTAAGAAACATTGTAATTCAGTCATAATCTTTCATGTGAAAGATACTGCTTAATTTGATATCTGCTGTAATAAAAAAAAGCTGGAAGTTCACTGGGTCCAATAAAGACCAAATTATTTTGTTCTTTACCATAAACAGCCTATAACCCCATAAAGAAACTAGATCAACGCCTGGGATGTCCCATCCTTGGTTTTTTTCTCCATGTTTTAGCTCTGTTGGATGAGCGAGCAATGACAGGACAGATGTTGAGAAGCAATTCACCTCTCGTTTTGGGTGCTCAATAGATTTGGCACAGAAGGTCAAGAGGGTTAAGGTTTCCCTTCAGGGAAAAAGGACTCATTGATGGTTAGGTTGCTAGACCCTTCCCCCACCCAAATACTGGAGGCATTCCTTATAATGTATCACTTTGTATATAGTTTTGTGTTTTGGAAATGAGCGTAAAGCCTCTTCTACTTTACGTGAATCAGCACAATGCACATGGAGTACTCATGGCTCTTTATGGTTAGAAACAGAATGTTTACTAATTTTTTAAAGTGGTTTAGGATAGAGCCCAACAGATGATTTATCACTGATTTTATTTTGGCCTTGAGATCAAGCCATGGGTTAGCTGCAGTATTTTAGATGCCAAACTATCTTATTTTCTTAGGCACAAATGAAAAATTCTGTACTGTAGTAGGAACTTACATTCCAGTGTGTTTCTAGTTAATGAGGATGATATGCTTAGCTTTGCCATGTTTTGTGCTATTCAAAATTATACTAACATCAAAGGGTTTTCAGTATTACTCTAGGCTATGTTTAGAATGTTTAACTTACAATCCTGGGAAACTTGAGGGAAATTATGGCATATTTGATGCCAAGGGAATAATACATATTTTTGAAAAATGAAAATGAAAGCAAGGAACTTTTGAAGTGGTTATCCACAATTTTTCCTCTAAACATGCCAGGAATAATGGTAGTATTTCTTCCACAATCTGTAAACCAGCTCCAGTTTCCACCAAAAATCCCAAGAGAAGAAAACTCATAGCCCTTGTGATGCTGCAAATCTTTCATTTCAATCTTTCTCTGAAATCACATGAGAAATAATCCTGGATAAAGTTTTGTTCCTTCAGAAGATGACAGCATAACATAAATCCATCTTTGTCAATCCAGACCATCTCAATAGAGATATCAAAGAAATCTACTATGGGAAGTGGATTTGTGAGACTGCTGTGAGATAGATCTATGCTACGGCATTGAGTGGGGTCTACTAACATCTTCCTTTTTCTGCCCAAAATATGCATTTATCCAAACTGTCCTTTATGACAGCTATACCTGGAAATTAATGTATATTTATGAAAGCTGTAAACAAAAAGAGGAAGTGTAAAGTTTTTGTGTAAAAACTCTGAATTGAGATTATGTAACAGTGAGTTAAATAAGGAAAAGTTAGGTAAGTAACTTATGCGTAAGTTAGAGAATTTATTAAGTTTATAACCATAAGCTTTGCCTGCTTGCTTGCTTGTGTTTATGGTTTTACTGTTTTTAAGGCTGATTTTAGTGTTCTCTAATGAACTCTTTTGGATCCTTTTAAAGAAAGAACAGCATAGTAATAGTAATACCAGTAACAATAACACAGAACACTGTATGGAAAATTTCCATTGGTAAAGGAAAATTGTGAACAAAAAGAAATGTAGATTTTTTAAAAAGCTTTAAAAATAACAGCAATGAATGGACCAGTGTACTACCTTACAGTATTTATATTGATCTGCATATATTTACTTTTCAGTTGCTAAGAAAAAAAAAAAGAATTTGGAGCTATAGTTACTATCTCAACTCCTTTGCTCTTTCTGGGAGGGAAAGCATTGTCTCATAGGCATCTGTGTAATCATGGAGTCCTTGGGGTTCTCTGAGCTTGGTTGTTTTCTTGCAAACATTTTGTTACCCGGCCAGGTAACTTCTTCAGTGCTAGAATGGGATGGGGTTTGCTCTCTGTTTATATACTGTAGCCTGCCCTGCCAGTGTTGGTGGGGGTTTGGTTTGGTTTGGTTTGGTTTGGTTTATTTTTTTACATCAGAAACATCTCAGAAACTACCAACAGACTATTACAACCACATGGCATCTCCATAGCACACAAACCAACTAAAGCCCTCCAAAGCATTTTAAGCAAACCAAAAGACCCAGTAGCCCAAGAAGAAAACATACAGTGTACACTGTAACAAACACTATGTAGGACAGACAGGCAGAAGGCTAGCAGAGCACATCCATGAACACCAACTAGTAGTCAGAAGACATGATGAAAACTCCTTAATCTCACAACACATGGACAGACTTAACCATAGTTTCAACTGGGAAACTGTCAGCGTCTTAGACCAAGCTAAATCCAAAAATGGGAGGGAATTCTTGGAAGCTTGATATTCTGACAAGGCAGCCATCAAAAGGCACATAGAGATAAACAACATCTACACACTATTCAAAAGAGACAATAAAAAGGAAAACAAAAGACCAGAACATCTCTTCACCAGCAATCATCACCCAGATAAGCAGAGATTAACACCAAGATTACCATCAGACATACAGTCAAGCAGTAGACAATACCCTAATCAAGTAACTACCAGAAGGGGGGGGGGGGTTGTTGTTGTTGTTGTTCAGTCGTTAAGTCGTGTCCGACTCTTCGTGACCCCATGAACCATATTGCGCCAGGCCTTCCTATCTTTCACTGCCTCCCTGAGTTTGCTCAATTTCATGCTCATTGCTTCAGTGATGCTATCTAGCCATCTCATCCTCTGCCGTCCTCTTCTCCTTTTGCCTTCCATCTTTCCCAGCATCAGGATCTTTTCCAAAGACTCCTCTCTTCGCATTAGGTGACCAAAGTATCTGAGCTTGAGCTTCATTATCAATCCTTCCAATGAGCAATCAGAGTTGATTTCCTTTAAGATTGACTGGTTTGACTTCCTAGCAGTCCAGGGGACTCTTAAGAGTCTTCTCCAGCACCACAGTTCAAAGGCATCAATTCTTTGGCGTTCAGCCTTCTTTATGGTCCAGCTCTCACAGCCATACATTACTACTGGAAAAACCATAGCTTTGACTATGCGGATCTTTGTCGGCAAGGTGACGTCTCTGCTTTTTAATATGCTATCTAGGTTTGCCATAGCTTTCCTCCCAAGGAGCAAGCGTCTTTTAATTTCATGGCTGCAGTCTCCATCTGCAGTGATCTTGGAGCCCAAATAAATGAAGTCTGTTACTGCTTCCATTTCTACCCCTTCTATTTGCCAGGAATTGATGGGTCCAGATGCCATGATCTTAGTTTTTTTAATGTTGAGTTTCAAGCCAGCTTTCGCACTCTTCTCTTTCACCCTCATCAAGAGGCTCTTTAGTTCTTCTTCACTTTCTGCCATTAGGGTGGTATCGTCTGCATATCTGAGGTTATTGATGTTTCTCCCCACAATCTTAATTCTGGCTTGTGATTCTTCCAGCCTGGCATTTCTCATGATGTACTCTGCATATAGGTTAAATAAGCAGGGTGACAGTATACAGCCTTGTTGTACTCCTTTCCCTATTTTGAACCAATTGGTTGTTCCATGACCGGTTCTAACTGTTGCTTCTTGGCCCACATACAGATTTCTCAGGAGACAGGTAAAGTGGTCTGGTATCCCCACCTCTTTAAGAATTTGCCACAGTTTGTTGTGATCCACACAATCAAAGGCTTTTGCATAGTCAATGAAGCAGAAGTAGATGCTTTTCTGGAATTCTTGTGCTTTCTCCATGATCCAGCGAATGTTGGCAATTTGATCTCTAGTTCCTCTGCCTCTCGAAACCCAGCTTGTACATCCAGTAGTTCTCGGTTCAAGTACTGCTGAAGCCTAGCTTGTAGGATTTTGAGCATAACCTTGCTAGCATGTGAAATGAGTGCAATTGTGCGATAGTTTGAGCATTCTTTGGCATTGCCCTTCTTTGGAATTGGAACGTTAACTGACCTTTTCCAATCCCGTGGCCACTGTTGCGTTTTCCAAACTTGCTGGCATATTGAGTGCAGCACTTTAACAGCATCGTCTTTTAGTATTTTAAATAACTCAGCTGGAATACTGTCATCTCCACTAGCTTTGTTGTTAGCAATGCTTCCTAAGGCCCACTTGACTTCACTCTCTAGGATGTCTGGCTCAGGGTCAGTGACCACACCAGCATGGACATCAGGGACATTAAGATCTTTCTTGTATAGTTCTTCTGTGTATTCTTGCCACCTCTTCTTAATCTCTTCTGCTTCTGTTAGGTCCCTGCCTTTTTTGTCCTTTATCATGCCCATCTTTGCCCTAAACGTTCCTTTGATATCTCCAATTTTCTTGAAGAGATCTCTAGTCTTCCCCATTCTATTGTTTTCTTCAATTTCTTTGCATTGTTTATTTAAGAAGGCCTTCTTATCTCTCCTTGCTATTCTCTGGAAATCTGCATTCAGTTGCTTATATCTTTCCCTTTCACCCTTGCTTTTCGCATTCCTTCTTTCCACAGCTATTTGTAAAGCCTCATCAGACAGCCATTTTGCTTTCTTGCATTTCTTTTTCTTTGGAATGGTTTTACTTGCTGCCTCTTGTACAATGTTACAGACCTCCGTCCATAGTTCTTCAGGCACTCTGTCTACCAAATCTAATCCTCTAAATCTATTCATCACCTTCACTGTGTACTCACATGGAATATGATCTAAGTCATACCTGAGTGGTCTAGTGGTTTTCCCTACATTCTTCAATTTAAGCCTAAATTTTGCAGTAAGAAGCTCATGATCTGAGCCACAGTCAGCTCCTGGTCTTGTTTTTGCCATCTGTATAGAGCTTCTCCATCTTTGGCTGCAAAGTATGTAATCAATCTGGTTTCGGTATTGACCATCTGGTGATGTCCATGTGTAGAGTCGTCTCTTGTGTTGTTGGAAAAGAGTGTTTGCTATGACTAGCTTGTTCTCTTGACAGAACTCTATTAGCCTTTGCCCTGCTTCATTTTGTACTCCAAGGCCAAACTTGCCTGTTATTCCGATTACTCCTTGACTTCCTACTTTAGCATTCCAATACCCTATGATGAAAAGGACATCTTTTTTTGGTGCTAGTTCTAGAAGTCTTGTAGGTCTTCATAGAACCGGTCAACTTCAGCTTCTTCGGCATCAGTGGTTGGGGCATAGACTTGGATTACCGTGATGTTGAATGGTTTTCCTTGGATACGCACTGAGATCATTCTGTCATTTTTGAGGTTGTACCCCATTACTGCCTTTCCCACTCTCTTATTGACTATGAGTGCAACTCCATTTCTTCTAAGGGTTTCTTGCCCACAGTAGTAGATATAATGGTCACCTGAATTAAATTCACCCATTCCCGTCCATTTCAATTCGCTGATTCCCAAGATGTCGACGTTCAATCTTGTCATCTCATGTTTGACCACATCCAGCTTGCCTTGGTTCATGGATCTTACATTCCACGTACCTATACAATATTGTTCTTTACAGCATCCGACCTTCTTTTCGCTTCCAGATACATCCACAGCTGAACATCCTTTTGGCTTTGGCCCAGCCGCTTCACTCTTTCTGGAGCTACTTGGAATTGCCCTCCGCTCTTCCCCAGTAGCATATTGGACACCTTCCGACCTGAGGGGCTCATCTTCCGGCATCATATCTTTTAGCCTTTTAACATTGTCCATGGGGTTTTCTTGGCAAGGATACTGGAGTGGGTTGCCATTTCCTTCTCCAGTGGACCACATTTTGTCAGAACTCTCTGTCATGACCTGTCCGTCTTGGGTGGCCCTGCATGGTATAGCTCATGGCTTCACTGAATTACACAAGACCCTTCGCCACGACAAGGCAGTGATCCATGAAGGGGAGAAGGGGGGGGGGGGAATAAACTAAATCCCCACCCCCACCAACACTGGCAGGGCAGCCCACATTATATAAACAGACAGCAAACTCCACTCCATACTAGCACTGAAGATGTTACCTAGCCAGGTAGCAAAACATTTGCAAGAAAACAACTAGAAAACCCCGAGGACTCCACAGTTCAACCCTGAGCTACACATATTCGCTTCTGTTGGTAACTATGCAATCCTCATACTGCAGTTTGAAATACTGGCTGTTTCCTGTGTCCATCACTGCAGTTAGTAATGCTATTTCACCATGAAGGTTTCTTTAACCTCTACTTCACCCATAAATAGTACTGCTTCCTTTAACTCAACAAATTATGGGCTAAGCAATTGTATATTTATGTCAGTGGGGCAAAACTTCAGTGACAAAATTAGAAGTTGGAAAGTGTTATATTAACATCTTCTATTCAACAATTTTCATTTTCAATGTGAACAAGAATAGATCATTTTCAGGGATACATGCCAATGTTCATAGGTCTCCTCTATGTAACATATATTTGAAATGCAAGCAAAGTTGATTAATATTGGCTTAAATTGACTGGGGTTTTTTTCCATCATATATAGACCAACTCGGTTTCTTATTATGGTCAAAGATCATGGTTATAAATCAACTGTTTTCAACCACTGTGCTGCGGCAGGTGTGCCACATCAGTGAGCCACAAGTAAATGACAGGAAATGCTATGCAGTTGCACAGCCAGAAACCGGCTGACACCACCAGGGGTGGATCACCTCTGTTTCTCCTCTTCAGTCCCTGTAACATCATGGGATTTCCAGTTTCATGATGCAGAAGTCACATCTATGAGATATGCGCTGTTAGATTAAAAAGGTTGAAAAACCACTGTTACAAATGGTAGTACCTTTTTCAACAGTAGTTCTTTATGACAGAACATCTCATTTTACTTATAAGCCTTTATTTATTTATTTATTTATTTATTTATTTATTTATTTATTTTTCAAATTTAGACACTGCCCATCTCACTCAAGAGTGACTCTGGGCACTATTAAAAGTTTTGTACATACAACGCATGCATACAAACATTTCCTAAACCCTTAAGATTATTGGAGAAGTCCTGGAGATTCCCTTCCCAGGAAGGGAAGTTAGGATAATTGAAGCTGTCTGGAATCTGCTACAAACTAGCTGAAGGTCTGTAGCAAAAACTAGAGCTATGTATTCTTCATGATTAGGAACATCCCCTATATTGTAGGGGAGATGGGCGGGAGAGAAATCCAATAAATAAATAAACAAACAAGCAAACAAACATGTAGGAGTGTAAGCATTACCCCACTCTAAAGCAGCCATGTCTCATTAAAGCAGCAGTGTCTTTAAGTGACTCACCAGAGCTGGGTTTCTCCAACTGGGTTCCATGGAATCTTAGGCTTCCATAAAAACTTGTTGGGGTTCTGTGAGAGACTAAGGGCAACCAATTAACCAATCAAATAACTTTAATATATGAATCTGCATAAACAAATTATAACAAGCACATTTCATTTTATTTCCACTTCTCTATCACTAGAGTTTTACCTCTTGACTGGGAGTTCCAGGAATTTTTTTTTTTTTTTTTTTAAGCTAGCAGGCTCTGTACCTTGAAAATGTTTGAAAGCCCCTGTATTAGAGTACCTCTTCTGAATCATCATTTTCAAGCATTCACAGTGCTAGTAGAAACTAGTTTCTTGTGTCATGGGTGCTCAGTAACTCAGTGGAGAACTTTGTAAGAAAGGACTTTATGTAGTTAGGAAAGTGAGAAAGAATGGAATGATGCTTGCTGGCCTCAGTCAATACAGGTATGGTTACTGACCTCATTCTTCTGGCAGCTGTGTATAGGTGTGTACAAGTACAGAAATAAGGTTATTTTGTGGAAATGGAAGGTTGCCTAGCCAGGATCCCTTATGGCAGTGTTTCTCAACCTTGACAACTTTAAGATGAGTGGACTTCAACTCCTAGAATTCCCCAGCCAGCATGGCTGGCTGGGGAATTCTGGGAGTTGAAGTCCACTCATCTTAGAGTTACCAAGGTTGAGAAACACTGCCTCATGCCATAGAAGAGCTCTGAGTCAATGCTGTGTTGAAGTATTCCTTGGGGTTTTTCGAAGTTTTCTTTCTTTCCAAAAAGACTTCTATTTTTCTATCTTATTCCCAGGGTGCTTGAGATGTGTTTTTCAGATGTCTCCTGGGGGTTTTGTGAGCTTACTTTATTGTTACAAGGGGTGATGGTGTTTTCTGTTTCATATCTTTTCATCAGACAGAAGCTTCCCTGCCTGCCCACCCTTCCCAATCTGTGGTTCCCTTATGGAGTTTTCCTTTGGGAAGTCAGAGAAGGGTGGAGAGAGAGGATTGTACAATGAAAGACAGAACATTCACACACACACACACACACCCTTGACTGGCTCTTTGCAGCCATAAGAATGTCACTGAAATTCTCTTCTACCTTGGAAGAAACATGGAAAGCAAATTCTCTTCCATCAGATTGAAGGAGAAATGGTAAAAAGGAATGCAGGAGAATGTGTGTGCATAGGATTGCTTCAGTCCAGGGCTTTATAGAGAGAAGAGGTTGCTAGAAGGCCATTCTGCATAGGTTCATCAGCATTGGGTGGAAGATATTGGTCCTCCCATCACCCAGTCACTGACCTTGTTAGCAATTATAATAACTCTACATCAGCAATGCTGCCAGAAATCTGGCTGCGTAAAGGATGGATTAGAAAATCGGATAGTAGAGTTGCAAGACAAAGCATAAGAAGAGTTTTAAAGATGCAGGCTGTAAAAAGCAGCCATGTGAGATAAATGAAATTCAGTCTCTGACTGGAACATGAAAACTGAATGTTTCCTTTCAGTCCTGAGGCTTGGTCTATTCAGAAGACACCTATGGCAACAAAATGGTCTGTTCCAGTTTGGAATACATACATGGAATAGCAACTCAGAAAGTTTTCTTACTAACTCTTGGAAGTAGAAACTTTACCCTACAGAGGACATCAGAGGCTTCCAAAGTGTGTGTGAAAAAACAAGACGCTGATAGCAAACTCATGTTTGAAACCACACCCCTTGTTAATATACATTGCATCTGCAACACATGTAAAAAAAGGGTGGGGCTTCAATCACATGGTCACAGCTACCATCTTGACTTCTTTACCATCACCACCACCTGACAGCATGGATGCCCTGGGGGATCATACTGGGCTAGAATCCTTTTTGCACCTACTGTTCATTGCATGGCACATAATATTTACCTTTTTTTAAAAGCATTTATACCCCACCCTTCCATCTGGAAAGCTGCCAAAGCAGCTTATATAATAACAAATCAAAGAGCCTCTCCCTCCGCTTTCAAGTCTTTGCACAAAAATCAAAGAAGGAGCAGTGGGTGGAGATATTTCATCATTTTGAAAATGGCGAGCTCTGAGGAAAACGAGCTGCTCAAGGAAGCCCAGAGGACACCATTAGCTGCACAGCAGACAGTTCTGTTGTTCTTCCCTGCAAGAATAGTAGGTCCTTTGGCCTTTATCAGGAACAACTCTCCTCCCAGCCCATCTGTTCTCAGCAATGGAAGGAGATGGTGGCTTCTTCTTGACAGAGAACCCACTACTGCAACATTTCTGACTAATGACCTGGTGAGGAAACGAAACCGGATCTTTGGTTTGAAACTTTCCAGGGTTGAAACTTGCCTTCCAGCTTTGCAATTAAATTCCAACCACACTAAAAGGATCCAAATCATCTTGCCACCTAACTGCATCTTAGTCCTTCCTCTCTGCCTTTGTCAAATTCAGTACAGGTAGTTCTCATTTAGTCATGGCCTTGTTTAGTGACCATTCGCAGTTACAACAGTGATGAAAAAGTAACTTTGCAATCAATAGTCATATTTACAACCTTTGCAGGTCTGTAAAGCAAAGGAAAGCTGAGGTAAGATTGCAAGCACAGTCACGATTTCACTTAGCAACCACTTTGCTTAACGACCAAGTTCCAAACCCAATTGTGGTCACTAAACAAGAACTACCTGTATGACTTGCAGATATGGGGCAAGTTACTGAAGACTGAGGAGGGTCTGCTTTACTCGATGAATAACTGCCAGAAAAATATTACACAGGGTGTCCACCCCTTTAATCCAAATTTTATTTTACTAGGAGCAGAGTGCAATATTTAATAAAAGCAGTGTGTGTGTGTTTACAGTCTTGCATATTGTAATGTAGCCATTCATTATTATTAAATTAGCAAAATAAAGCCAGGAATAGTTATGACTATATTATTAATGAAACTTTCTGGCAGTTCCAAAATGGAATAAAAGAACTGTTCTTTAATAAACTGGCAACTTAACTGGCCATAAAAACAATTACAAAAGGGAAAAAAAAAACTTCACTCCATAAGATTTCATCTAGCAAGATCAGAGTATGTGTGGGTGGCCTTTTGGACTGTGCACTTGCAAAAAAAAAAAAAAAAAAAATTGGAATGGTGGTTTTTAAGCAGCAAGGATAACATGCATCATATCCTTTTGTCTTCAGATTTTCATATTTAGAAATATCTTCATTTTTTTCCCCTTGTTTCTTGTTTCTTCATTTTGGAAAAACTTTCAACCCAGGTGCCTTTGAGGAACAAAATGTAACTCTCTCCAAATTTACCCAGTTCTTAAGAATCCTTGCTGGGTAAATGTAAGTGCCTAAGTCCCAAGGTGGACAGATGCAATGCAAGACAAAAGCCTGTTAAAACTATAAATAGGAACCCCCCTCCAAATCCAAGATCATTCAGCCTCCATCAGATTAGACCAGTGTATCTTTTGATTGAAAAGGGAAAAACTTTGATATCCCAAATTACTATGCCCACAATTATAACTGGATCAAGAACCAAGCTTTCTTATTCTGCATTATTTTGCTGAAGGCGAAAACCAACAAGTAATGCAACCCAAGTTAACAATGGAGGAGCAACATCAGCAGAGCAGAGCAGAGCAGAGCAAAGAGAGAAGGAGGGAAAGTAAAAGAGAAAGAGACAGAAAAGCTGCATTGGCTCAAACTCCATTTCATCACAATGTTAAAGACAGTTAAAGACTTTCTTCTAGTAAATTGTTCCAATAAATACAAAGTGGCTAATTATCAGATATGTTACTGCCCATTCATAGACTGCTGTCAGCAGAACTAGCATGCTGGAGATTATAGTCTCAATCTGGGAGGTTCTCAGGCTCAGAACATACTGTAGAACTTAAGCACTTCTTCCAAATGATGGTTTAGATCTGTTCACAGAGTGAATCCCCCCCCCCCCCGCATTTAATTGGCCTTTCATGGCCACATGCAATCTCAACAGCTTCCAGATTTCTAACTGTCTATTTGTTTGTATTGCAAACATGGCACTTCAGTTTACAGTGAGCAACATTGCAGGAGCACCCTTGTTTCACTGTGAACTCAGTTACTGGCCAATAAATGAGCCAGTATTGGCTAAATATCAACTTTACTCACTTCTTAGCCAAGAACAGCATATTCTGATTGGCTGCTTGTTCTCCACAGTTGCTACAGACTCACATTCAGAGATGCTCATAGTAGCTTGGCTACTTTCACAGTTAGAGTAACCCACTCAAGCTTTGATTAGATTCATATGAAGAGTCTTGTTGTCTGAAAGTGTCTGATGTCACGTAATTCCTATTATTTAGGCCCTTGACAATTCTCTTGACTAGTCCTTGATCATACTGAACGTGATCTTGCTGGGAGGTTTTCCCCTTACCCCAAAATATTTCATTTCTTATAAGTTAACCAAAAATGGAAATTCAAGAATATCTCTTACAGAAAGTGCTCTAATTTTTCTTAATACTTTTCTCTATTTCCTGAAGTACAATGTTTGGCTTCCAAATAGCATCAGTGTTAGGAAAACATCTTTTTAAAAATAATAGAAAAAGTAAATAGGAAGATGGCCTGCTACAAAACAAAGCATCAGACTTTAACATTCTGTTTATTTGCACAGATACTTTAGGTCCCACAAGGTCCTACTAGGGACAAAGCAATCTGGGGACTGGTTCACTTTCTAGTAACTGCTTTGTGATGAGCTATGCCGACTACGGTAGACATTTTATCAATAGGCAAAGTTTCAATGGCAGCCACTGTGGGAGTGAACCCACACATGTACTCTCAAAAGTCCAAATCTCCCCCCCTCCCCCCCAATACTGTAGATAAGTGATTTTCCAGCCCAGGAATTAGGAAACTGCCCTGTGCTTGATGAGATAGTATTCCTCATAGAATACTATCCATTCTGTCACCAATAGCATAGTTACAAGGACAGGAATGATGCATCAATTATGATCCTACCTGGATTAAGATACCCTAGCCATAGTAATCCCTAATAACCTCTTGGTTGGATCAGTGCAATGGTCTCTGCATGAGATTACCCTTGAAAATGTCTGGAAACTGAACTTAAGTGGAGTAGCTAAATCATTCTGAAAAACTTGAGCTAGCAGGCAGTTGAAGGTTCTGACACTTGTCTGTAAAGCCCTGAACATCCTAGGACCCAAGTACTCAAAAGATCACCTCTCCTAATAAGAATTATTTGTTGGATGATTCAGCTCACAGTGCAGTAGGTAGGAGTAAAGCCTTTTAAGTGGCAGTACCACAGTTACGTGATGGAGCTCTCTCCTGAAGGAAGTATAGGCTGATTTCCATGCAATCTTCTTTTCACTTGCAGCTGAAGGATAGCAATCATTCCAGGACCGGAATGTCTATTAGACTGGCTGTTATATTATTTTTCTTTTTAAAAGTAATTCCAATTTTGTATTTGCTACTTTTTAAGGATTGTTGATGTAATCATTTAATCATTTCATATTATTTTATTATTTTCTTGTAAACCACTCTGGCCTCCAACAGGAAGTAGGAAGAGCAGAATATACGTATTCGTTCATTTATTATACTTTTAATATACTGAATAACTGACCTTCTCTGGATAGATTATGAAGTCACTTTCTAAAAGGATTTTAAGAAAAAAAATGAACAGTTAAGATCTCATGGTTAGTGATCACTGAATTCCTTATTCATGGATGTGTAATAACTAAGAATCTCTAGTTACGGTAACTAAGATTTATCTATTCAAAAGGAGTGAGAAGGTCAGAATAAAAGTCACATCTCTGGCTCTGTTGGTAGAACAAAGGATCTAGCTTTAGGAACCAAATTTTAAACTTCCATTTCCATAATGTTTTCCCCTGCTTTTAGTCTCCTGAAGTTTATGCTTATGGTGAAATGAAACATGTGTTTATGATTTTTTATTCTATACACAGTAAAGATAAGGCTTAGTAATATCATGACAAAAAAGGGCTGCATTTCCCCCCAGCCCTGTTAAGGATCCCTGTGATGAACTAAATATAATTTTGCTTTCCTCTGAGAGATAAGTATTCTGAATTCATTGGGAAGAGTGTGGACAGTGCATCATTCTCCAGAGAGAATTTAGTAAAACATTTCCATTATGTGAATTCAAATTTCATTAATATGGTTTTTGTTAGTTGCACCCTGGATCTCTTGCCATTTAGGAAGTATCAAGAACATTGGCTTGGAGAGAATATCACTATCAGTTGCATAGGACTAGTTATAACAGGAACTAGCCTAGGTTAGAAGAAACTAACATCCAGAGTCTTTGTGAAGTTTGAATCTGCTTGTTTTAATTTATTTTAAATTTATAGCTATGGTTTGCCTGACCAAAAATACAGAAACCCAACACCCTGAGGACAACAGAAAACATTTGGCATTTTAACAAAATATTTGTCCAGACTTCACAGTTATATATGAGGTAGACTTTTATTAATATCATTGGAAAAATATTGTCTGTGAGACATTTTGCCCATCTTAGAATAACAGGAGAGAAATTAACGCCTGCCATATGTTTTCAGAATATAAAGAAGATGTAGAAATGTTTCATGAGTACTTACCTCATTCACTATGCTTAACTTGCAGTGTTGGTGTTTATAGTTTCATATGTCAGGAAACTGGACATTACAACAGCTACTCAGTCATGGACCTCATAGAGTATACACTTAGGTAATACATTTCTCTGAGAGGTAGTCTATCTCAGAAAGTTACTGGAAGAGTAATATGAGTCAGTGCACTGATTTATATGGATGTGAATGAAAGCAACATGCTATAGAACTCTTAATGGCTTAGAAATCCACAACACCTCTTTCTTGACAATGTTTAATTCATATATGTTATTACCTGGGAAGATTTTTTTCCAGTTTGCAGGTTGCCTTAATTATTAGAGTGATCGGATATAAATTAAGCAATTAAAAAACTTATAAAGAAGTTATTGTGGCTATTACGAAAGTCTTATTTTCTTGTCTGATTCTGTTCAAAGTAGCAAATATGTCAAAGACAAAGAGTATTACTTGAAATAAAACAAAATGAGTATTTAATCAGAGTAACTTATTCTGATTAAACACTCACGTTGCTTTCCTGTGCTTTGGAGCCCATGGGTTGTTTCTGCTTTTTCAGTACCAGTTCCCTTATTTTTCTTTGTCCTTATGGTCTTGATCCTCAATCAGTTGAAGTGGTCCATTTGGGCATCATCAGCTCAGAAGAAGGTTGGATTCAGATAGAATGGCAGAGCATGAAAGAGCCAGAGCAAACATTCAACTGGCATGCTCTCCTGTCCCAACACTTCTTTGCTTTTCTCAGAACTGAAGAAGTATAGTAGATTTTACATTGAGTTATACTGGGCTGCCCTTGAAGATCATTCAGGAGCTACAGCTGGTGCAGAATGCAGTGGCGCAGACAGTAACAGGCACGCCTTAGTATGGCCATGTAACATGACTGTCCCCTGATCTACACTAGTTTTTGGTTCGCTTCCAGGTGCAAATCAAAGTGCTGCTTACCACCTATAAAGCCTTTTGTGGCATAGGACCTTGCTATCTGAGGGACCACCTATCTTCAATAGTTTCTGCTCATCCTGCATGATTGCACAGAGTGGGAATGCTCTAGGGCCCAGTGATCAAACAATGTCACCTGACAGGAACCAGGAACTGGCATTCTCTATCATAGTACCTGCCCTCTGGAATAACATCCCCCTAGAGACCCATACGGCCTCTACTCTGATTGGGTTTAAAAGGTCTTTGAAAACATGCCTTGTCCCCCAGGCACTGCAATAAGGGGGGATAGTGAACCTTTTATAGGATTATATTGGTTTGCTGGAATGTTTCCTCTTCTGGAATGCATTGTTCTTTTGTTTGTATATTTTCTCTGACTGTTTTTAAAGTTATATGCTGCCCAGAGTTTTTATAGACTTGAGTAGACATCGAAATGTTAATAAATAAAAACAAGCCACCAAATCTTAACTGTTTTATGCTGGCTTGATTTCATTGATCATAGTTTAAACAAACCACATTCTTCCAGAAGCTGGGAACTGTGGTTTGGAAATTGGAAGAGGAATTTGGGCAGAAATAAAGAGGGGTGATGTGAAGTGTGCTTGCCCAAAGCTTTCCATGACCCATTCCCATAGCAGGAATCCAAGCTTTTCCATTCTGTCCAAACTTGGTTACAGTGGAAAGATGTGATGAGTATGACCATGTAACTCACCACAACCAACATACATCTAAAGGGCAGCATGGCAAAATAAATCAAAAGGAAAGAGAAAGGCCTTCAAAGGACAGTGTAAAAACAAATGTGCATGTGATTTCATCAAGGACTATGAGGCAGGGAAGGGGCTTTTGAACACCTGTGCAATGTGGGATGAAATGGTCCCTTAGCCTGGCAGGTCTCAAGCCCTTTAGCATTTTTCTGTTGATTGTGATGAACTCACCCATTGTTCAGTTGCTAAAGGCATTTCAATTCACCTCTTATTTTCCTAGAATGTTAAATATCAACACCCACAGGTAATCCATTGTTAAATGTTTCAGCATTACCCTCAGAACAAATGCTGCTTCCATCAGAGGCAGTGACAGAAATCCTTTATAATGATCCCCTTGCAGGCCATTTTGATGCACAGCCGTCTTTGTTTCTCAGTGCCGTATCATGCTATTCAGAAGCTGGCCCGCTGCAATATCCTGTTTATACAATGTCCTCCTTTTAATCATTTCAGGAGTGCACTCAATTTATTTTCACATCATTCTTTGCCATGAAATGTACCATTTATAAACATCTTTAAACTACAGTTGCCCTTTCCAAGGTCAGATAGGGCAAGCAGCCCATCAGCCGCACCTCCAACTATAAAGTAGCTCAGATGTGTCATCTGACTTAAACCAATAAATAATAAAGATGGATGAAAGCAGCTCTTAAGGGAACCTTCACAATATGTTACATTTGCACAGTTGCCTTAATGACTGGCCATTAAGAAGAGAAACAAAGACAATTTATTTTTAGCATACATTCAGCCACACTTGGTATCTGCCAAATATTAACTTTCTCTTGCTCTTTCCCAATATCTACAGTGTAGCTCTTGCTGTTGAAACCACTGGCTACTTTATGGATTTGCTTTGAGATTTGCCCATGGATACACTTAATTCATAAACTATCTAATTAAAAAAAACTTTTTAAAAAACTTTTGTACTCCAAAATGGGCCATTGCTCTGTGGATTTGAAATAAGAAACATGGAATATTCTTGATGGAAAAAATGTGTATTTAGAATTACATGTCATTGTCCAACTCTTTATTTCCATGAAGGATATAACTTTAGACTGCAAACAGGAGCCATTTTGGTGGTATAATAGCTCATTTTAGTAATTCAGCTGGAGTGTTCCTGCATGCTTTTTTGATTTCTTTTCAAATATACTGTATATTGTGAGTTTGATGGAAACCTCATTTAACTTTTTTTTAATTACACTGCAAATGAAAGTAATACATTTTCTAAAACAAAATCAAAGGCATTGTGTATCTAATTATTACCGCTGCTACTGTTAGAACTAATAATAGTAGTATGCTGGTATACTAGTAGTAGGCACCTTCCAAAGAGTAAGAATGTATATATGCTCTAGGGATGAGAAAGAAATTCAGTCAGTCACATTTTATTTCAGACTTAACTAACTTTGCATCTTCAAACTAATGTGCATAAATGCAATTACACAAAATGTTGTTTTCCTTTATATTACAAACTTTTTCAAAGTTTACAATGCAATCCTCCAATTTAAAAAGTTATGCAAAAACATGTGTCTTAGGGACATGAAGGGAAAGAGTGCAGATAAAAATGGGTGTCTGTAAATATATAACTGTGCTTTTTATTAGGGGGGAAATTGATTGCAAAAAAATGTTACATTGAGCAAACCTGTACACCAAAAATCTTAAGGAGATTTGTATGTAAGCATATGTGTGCATTGTTTTGGTGGGGGAAAGCATTTTAAAAACACTTTCAAATGGATGTGGATTCAGGACAAAACAAATATAAGAAAAAATGAGAAATGGAAATGAAATTATTTATGAAACTTATACCCCGCTGCAATCACAGCAAACACTGTGGGGCATAGATATGCAAATAGTATTATAAACAATTAACCATTGTAATAAAAACTGCGAATGCAATAAATACAGTAGCAACTGACATATTTGCCCATGCCTTCATGTGAGCAGTAACTAAACATACTAGTTACAGCGTCCAGTTCTGATTTGCAGTGGGCTTTGCTTCCCCCTTCTTTGTAATGACATTAATTTCTTTTTCATGTGCCACCTTTGTCCTGGCAGCTGCTTATCATGGTATTTACATGGAGACACCAAGGTGTGATATATGTGGCCCAGGTGATGAATGGATAAAAGGGCAGGTGAGTAGCCTCCACCATAGCCACTCACCATGCTCAGCTGACCTTGGCACTCTACTCCTCCATGCATGTAATTCTCCTCTCCTTGGCTGATACTCCTGGGCTTTTCTCAGCTCCCAGGCATGAAAACAGGTAAGTGCCTTCGTGTCTTCCATGTGACAGTTATACTTGTCTTCATGCAGATAGAGAAAGTGAGTTGATGAATGTGCTGCTCGTTGCCACAACAGGCCTTAATTTTACACTGACAAAGCTTTTCCATATTGTTATTCTTAGGGGTGAGACATTTGGAGTCTCCTTTCATTCTCCAAGGTGAAAGGTCAAATGCTCCATAATATATTTTGTCTTCTGTCAGTATTATGAAGTCTTTCATTTCTATGGGTGAGGAACAGGCAGAGGGAAAGAGATTGGTTGGGTGTTTCCCAGGCTGATTATACAAGCTTTCAGTTGGATGAAGATGCCAAAGTCTGATTTCTATAATCACAGCCCAGGAGATGAGCGATAGAAGTACTATACAATGCAATGGGTTTTTGTATATGTGTATGTGTATGCGTACGTGTGTGCACTAAAATTTCTCAGCTGAATTGTCCATATGGTGATTGCATTTGCTGGATGAGACTGAATGTTTGTTAAAAATTAACCAGGCATTGGTAAATGGATTAACTAGAATACAGTGGTGTACATACTCTGTTCTAGGAGATGCCTGCTTTGATGCTTTAATTGCCACAAATCATTGTCATGAAAGAGAGTAACAGAAATTACATTTTAAAAATGAAATACTGATATGCCCCATATGTATCTTATTAAATATATACATATATGTAAAAAACAAATCAAACTTTTGCACATATGACCAGGGTTGATAACACAAGAATGATTGATGCACAAGTTAACTGGATGGATAGCAAACAAGAAAAGAGTAATGTCTGGAAATGAAGAGGCAAATACAAGTACTAGTGGTGAAAGACTATGACCCTCAGGGTTAGCTGCCTAATCTCCATATTCCTCAGTTTAACATGATTTCATTTCATTTCATTTCATTTCATTTCATTTCATGGGATTTGTGTGGGAGTTGATCTGCCTAGAAAGAATGCATCTTAGCACCAGGAGATTTTAGTCTGTAAATCACTTACCAAGTTCCCTATAAATCAGTTGAAACAGCTCTTAGGTCTGCTATTTCCCAGTGTAATTCCCTGATTGCTATGAATTTACTATGCTGCTAATTTTCTCTTTACTATTTTCCCCCATCTGTCACTTGCATGAGTAGGTACCATCTCAATGACACGTATTTTGACTTACCACTTATAGAAAGGAATGTCATTCAACACTATTATTTAATAAAATGTAGATGTTTGACAAACAGGAAGGCTGATTCACCAGAGACTAAAGTGTAGAGACCTGTTAAACTAACAGCAAAAGGAATCTGATATTGAAATTAAAGCTATTAAGGTTAGTCTTCCATAGGATATACCCTGGCTTTGTGCCCAAAATCTTCTTCACAGTTATTCCAGAAAGAGTTGAATTCCTCAAGCCAGTTATACCAAACATTATGTGAGATAGAAAACTGGAAACATTTTCAGCACACAAAAATGTAAATGTTCTTCCAAAGTTGTAAACACATGGACTTTTATTTTTCTATGGGCATTTCACAGAAAGTACCATACAGTTAGTTCAAGTTATGTTTAAAGAAAAGTAGATCTATCCAGCCCACTGTATCAGGACTAGCAGCAGAGCCAGGTTGAAGGAGTCCTGTGTGAACTGAACACACTGCCTGCTGCCACCACCATCACTATGAGAAAATAAAGATAATGGTTATATTGTAATCTAATGTGGTATTTCTTTATCCAGTGCCACAGCTACCTCAAGAAATCTTTTGAAAGTGGGGCATTGATTATAGGTATTAGCCAAGTGAGTCCTCTGAAGCCCAGTGGATATCCACATTGGGTGAGGTGTATATTTGAATATGGTCCATTCAGCTATTTAAAATTGGAATCTTTCAGCAAGATAAGAGTTCTCTAGACAAGTTCTGATAAAAGGCTATCAAACTGAAGAGTGGAGGATCTAAAGAAGAGGAAAGAAAATAACGAAGCATGTCAAGTATATGCACAGACCGGGCAATTTTATCTCCATAAGCCTGATACCTCATATGTTGTAAATTAATAAAATTAGGTTCTGATAATTAGTTTCATATATATGAAGGAATGAAAAGAAAATGCCCTACAGCTGAAAGATATTAAGATTTTTCTGTAAAAAAATACCAAGCATTTGCAAATTCACAACTGAACACCAAAAAAATCTGTAAGCAACTACAGTAAAATCTGATTTACCACATATAAATAGAAATAATAATTTTTAGAACTTTGATGTTTGTGGCAGAGACAATGAATAAGTGTCTAATCTGTTATGATGAAAATACCAGCACTTCGTACTAGACAAATGATGTAATGGCACTTGACTTTGTATATATTGTGTTAATATCTGAAAGTAATCCCTTGGAGACAGAGAAAGGCAGATGGATGGCCAGAACAGGTAATCATGTGAATTGTATTTGTTTCTTCATAAAAATGTATGTATTTCTTCATTACGTATGTAACATGTGCAGTCATTAACTGATATATGAAAACTAGTAAGAGAGGTAGCTAGAAATTTGGTCAGCTCCTGGTCATGAGCAAGATCTGTCTGCTATCTTTCAAACCATGAATCAACTGTTATGTTATTGTAATGGGTGCCCTTGAAACATTGGATCACGATTTGAATGAATCTTATAGCCTAGTCTAAGTTCTACTTAGATACAGAAATTCCAGTTAGATGTCTTGTCTCTTTTTAAAACATTTCTGATGCTGAAAAATCCACCACAATTCTAGGTAAGTAGTTCCATTGTTGAACTAATCATATAATCAAGAATTTCTAATTTCTCTTAATGTTCAAGTTAAATCTACTCCCTGTAGTCAAAGCCTGTTAGATCTATTTTTTTTTCCTCGAAGGGCAAAAGAAAAAAAAAAGCCTCTGACCTCTTTCATGTGGCAACCCCTAGATCAGTGTTGTCCAAACTTGGCCACTTTAAGATGAGTGGACTTCAACTCCCAGAATTGAAGACATTTCAACTCCCAGAATTGAAGACGTTGCTCTCAAACCATAGATCAGTCTTGATGCAAAATTCATTTTCACCACATTACTTCTCTGCAAACCTAGGGCTATTTTCATCTACCTTTCTATATCCTCTTTCATCTAAGTTATACATCTTGTTCTTATCCATTACATGAGATACCGATATCTGATGGATTTCCTAAGTGTGCTAATTCAGCAGGGCAGCCATTTCATAGTCAGCTTCCCGTTTAGTGAAACGGTAATATCTTTGTTCATTATTTCTTTGTTATTGCTATTTTACTGTAAGAATTCAGGCAATTCAGGCAGAATGGAAACAACACTTGCTCTTGACCAGTGTTGATTCCATTTAAATCTTCTAAATAGGTTAATGGTTAAATGTTTACAGAAGGATCAAATACCCAGGGCCTCCTTGTTAAAGTTGTATCAGTGGTATGGGGATGGTGTTTTAAATTTTCAGATTTTAAATGTTACCAGAGGACTTATTTGCTAGCCTCAGTCATGTATTGGAATGGAAACAACACTTGCTCTTGACCAGTGTTGGCTCAACTTGAGAGTTACTATTTAGTTCCCTTGCAATCTTGGCAAGCTCTTGGTTCCAGAAGCAGCTGGGATTTGGTTATATTTCCAGCACTGAAGCCAATTGGGCAGGAAACTTACCTTTGGTTTTTCCTCCCTTGAGAAATAAATGCTTTAAAATGGCAACACATTTGTTTTGGAAAATATGGGTTCATAATAGGTTCATTACCACCCAAACTGTTAAGTAATTATACCTTTTAAATCTTTGAGCTTTTGCCAAAGAAATACAAGATCGAACAGCAACATATGCCATTAAAACCCTTGCTATGTACATTGTTAAGCCCCAATGGCTTCATGGCTTTTGAAGCCTTGGAGGCATTGAGTGTCCTGGAGAAAGGCCTTTACTGAGATTGACTGACAATGTATTATTACAATTTTTTAAAAAAATCACAAATACATTTGGAGAATATATAAGAAATTTGGAATAGATAATTGGAATATTCTATATTGCCCAGTCAATGGCTTCAGGATGTGTTTCTTATCACCTAAAAACTTATTTAGTTCAGGGGAAAAAAAATCTCTTTAGGGTCTTTTGGACATCTCAAAGAATGTTTTAAAAAGATTGGCTCTCATCATTTCTGTGCTGGAAATATAATATACTTGAAGGAACTTTGGTAAATATGTTATGGAGGTGTCCACTTGTAATTCCTTATTAGCTGGACATTATTACTATGGTTAACCCTTTCCTTGGGAGACCAAAGATGCTAATTTGTTGTTAACTATGTTCCCCAAAGTTGGAATCTTTCAATCTATGAAGAAGTTGGGGGGGGGGGGCGGCGGAGTATAAATGTATACATGTTGATATAAATATATAGATATAATTGTTAAATTATTACATTATTTGAATAGAAATACATTTCTCAATAGTGGAGAAGAAGATGACAAAGTGATCTCAGTCTGTTGTCCAGGTTTCCTTTACTGGGTTCTCCGTTCTTCAAATTTTTTTATCATGAAACTCTCAAGAAATAGCAATACTTAGCTGATCTGGAAAAATGCTATGCAGGGTTGAACCTAGTTCGTATTTAGATGAGACAGCACCAGGAAATCTGGGCTGTATGAAAAAAAATGGGTAATTAAAAACATGCCAGTTTAAGGTCATAGGAAACCACCTTCATATTGCTACTAAAAAAAGAAAAAATGGAAGAACGTGCCCAGGAAAACAATTATTACAATCTTTTAGTCTCTTCTACTTTCAGTGAGGAGAGACAGAATGAGAGAGAGAAGTATATTTGCCATATATTAAACCAACAGCACTCTGTGTCTTGTATTTTCTGAAGGTTATTTCTGAAACGCCATTCCTAACAAAAACCTAACAAAAAATAAACATTGTGGATAATTTTAATAGGACATGAAAATCAATATGAATTGCACTGGAACACAATAGTCACTGACATTCGCATTACAATGAGTATTTCAAAACACAACAAATGGTTGTCATTTTGCATGGAAATTGTCCAAGGCTTATCTGCCTCTGCAAACTGTTATAGAATGTCAACTTTATCATCTTGGCAGTGGCCCAACTCTTGTAAAGCCATTCATTAAGTCCTAGTATCTTTCTGTTGTTCTGATAACATTTGATTAAATATATTGCATCTAACCTTAGACCAGTTGTTATTCTTTTGGCACAGCATTGCTAAGGTAATCAGATTGGTTCCATAGGTGAATACAATATAAGTAAAAAATATCTAAGAGTGGGTAGAAACATTACATATAACAAACATCCAATTTAATTTTACACCTTTTTCAGAATCATGTTTAAAAAGTAGATGTTATGACCTTATAGACTAACTTCTGGATTACAGCCAATCAGCATTGGTTGTGAGGGTTCACTAAAAACCAAGGTTCAGAGGTGGTATTCCTACCAATACAGAAACAATTGCTCACTGATCCCACTCAAACTGGGCTCAACATTTCATGATTACAGCATATGAACTCATCCATGTAGTTTTCTTAGAAACAATATGGAAGATGTTTGCTATGCTCTACATCTGGGATGTGTTTTTAAACTTCCCAGTCTAGCCTAGTTTGAGATTCTCCACTAGTCTCCATCTAAATATTAACTTGGTCCAATCCTGTTAGCTTTTTCACAATCCTCCAAAATTAGCTAGATGCTGCCACCTGCTTGGAAGATGACTGCAAAGCATTCTTTAATATATGCATGTTCTTATACATTTTCCAAATTGCATTAAAGGAATTACAAAAACATATAGCTCTTTAAAAAACTAATTTTTCAGAAATGGAAGTATGAATTAAAATTAACATGTTTTAATTATAGAATCAATAATTGAATTGAAAAGAGTTTTGAATGTTACTTAATCCAGCCCTTGTCTAATGCAAATAACCTTCCTCACTAAATGTCCAAAGGAGCTTGTGTTTATAAGTTGCTAGTAAAGGAAAATTCACCAACTTTCGAGGCATTCTGTTAATTGTGGAATAGCGCACACCATTAGGGACTCTTCCTAATGCTTGGGGACTGGCATCATCTTTCTTGTCATTTGAACCTCTTGGGTCAAGTCCTATACTCTACAGCAGTTTTCTCAACCTTGGTAACTTTAAGATATCTGGACTTCAATTCCCAGAATTTTGTAGCATGGTGGCTGGGGAATTCTGGGAATTGAAGTCCACACATCTTAATGTTGCCAAGGTTGAGAAACACTGCTCTGCAGCAATAGAAAACAAATTCATTTCAAGGTAATAAGATGTCTATTACCTCTTAATAATCTTTTCTTCAAGTTGCCCATCTTTGGACATGTTTCATTATCTGAATGTTCTTCTGAAACTGTGGGATGTAGAAGTTTGCATACTGCAGGTGAGGTGTATTCAGTGTGATTTCATTACTTTTTCTTATCTGGACACTGTTCTCTCAATTATTGTTTTGACTGTCATTTACCTTTTTACTGCTCTCATATTTCTGTCTCAGTGTTCAGCCTCTGGACTATTACAACCCCTTAATCCTCTTTGTTTGACTTGCTATTAAATCCTATCCTGTATTTGCACATCTGATTTTATCTAATTAAATGAATATAATTTGTATTTTTTTAATTGGGTATGAAAAGAAACAAGAATAAGGAAATTATTATATCACCATTCAAAGTATAGATACGAATTTTACTTCATATCTATACTACATTTATAACTAAAAATATAAAAGCTGCTTTCCAAGTTTCCCATACCATTTCATGTGCTTTTCTAGTAACTACATGGATAAATGAAGCTTAAAAATGAAAATCTTTGTTAAAGTGAACCATCATAGATTTGCACAGCCCTACCACTCAAATTATTGTAGTTATTCTTGTAATGTTTGTAATTGACAAGAAAACCATAAGAATGTAGTGTAACTTCATTTGCACAATTTTCTAATTTATACTATCAGTGTACCCAAATGTAATGATAATCTTTTGCAAAATACAGTATTTATGAAAATATTACCAGCCACATATAACAAATTCCTGATGGAATTAAACAGTTTCCAGAAAATAGCAAAAAAAAAAAAAAAAGTGTCATGAGAATGAAACTGCAGCCAAAATTTCACAGATTTAGAAATTTAAAATAAGAATAATTAGAATAAGAATTCCTGATGTTCTCAGCAACAGAATTAAGTGCATTGGGATTCCAAAACTAGGGAGAAACTATGATGAAAAATTTTGAAGCCTTCCTTGTTCTACAATAGTGTGAGCCATGAATAGTACGTGACTTGGCCTAATACTGAAATAACTATCCTGTTTATTACATGATGAAAATATAGTTTCAAAGTCAATTCTCTTCCAGTAACCCTTTGTGGATTTCACTATTTACTGATCCCAAGTTTTCATCAAGCAGAGTTCTCTTGTATGGTTCATGAAACTTCATGCACTTTTGGAATATCACATGTAAGCCAAATATAACTTCGTTTACCTGCCAGCTGGAGTAGCATTGCTCCAAAAGTCAGATACTATGATTGAGATTAAAAGCATAACAAGAACTGTGCTTGGTCAGATCAAAGACCCAGTTATTCCAACATTATAGTCCTACAATGGCCAACCTGATGTTTCTGGGCAGTTGACAAATAAAACATGGGAATGGTTCACAGTCCCAGCAACTAGATTATTTTAGTCTGGGCAGTCTGATTTGATATTTTTATCTGTTATTTATGTTTTCTCTAGTTTTGTACACTGCCCAGAATCCGCTGGAGTTGGGCAGCTAATAAATTCAAATAAGCAAATAAATAAATAAACTGGTATTCAGAAGTTCTGTAGTCATCTCCAAAACATTATGAACTTAAATCAAAACATTAGTTTAAATCAAATATATAAATTGGAGATCACTTCATAGCCTTGTAGGATCAGCCTAATGTCATTGTTTGGAGAGTGCAATTCTTTGTGCATTCCATCACATATGTTATATTGCTGGTGGTCTTTACATCTTCAGCTTGGATAGTAAATCATTCAGAACCATGATATTAAGTTCTGGCTCTGGGTAGTATCAAAGTTATGCCTCCTTAATATATTTTTACCCCTCCATAAGAGGTTTTCAAGCTCAGTCTTAATCTATTGAATTAATGTTCTGACTGCTATTGTTTATTAGATCCAGTGAGATATCTCAGCCGGTGGAAGCCAGTTCCTGCCTAACATAAAGCAGCCCTGGATCATCTTACTTGAAATCCTGAGAAACTCCAGTGAATAGAAAACTATTGAAAGTTTTTCCATAAAGTCATCACATGCTTGATATAATTATTCTTGCCTCAGATACACCAGATAAAAGAAAAGAAAAAAGCTTTATCAGGGTGATAAATCCATGGCAGTATCTTGTAGTTAATTTACTTCAGAAATTAATTAAAGTAGTTCATGTTGGTTATAAAAAAATGGCTCATTTTTTAATATGGAAATTTATGTTCCATAGCAGGGAGAGGACTGTACCAAAGTAAATCTGATCAGTTAGTTTCTGAAGTACCTTAGAAAAACAGAGGTATTTTCCCTTAGCAGTCCTATACTGCTTGTTTGTTTGTTTGGTTAGATCCCAAAACTGTTTTTGTAATTGTGTAAGCTAAGACATATGTATGTAGTAACAATATATTGACAAGATAATATAGGACACATGAATTTGAGTTTTACGTGCAATGCTGTGAACCTTCATACATATGTACTTTGGTGGGAGGGTGGGCTTGGAAGCAAGCAAAGATTACCTCTTGAATTTGTGGAAAACTCTGAATAATATACTAAAAAAATTAATCAATTCAATTGATTGCCAATACTACTGAATATTAGATTATAGGGGCAATTTGCAAATGTGAATTGTTAAGCCCAAATTTATAATTGTTTATATTCCTGGTGAAATAGGTTTTGGAGCTTCATTTATCCAGGACTGAAGAATACACTGCCTTTGGAATGTCTGGATCTACAGTAAAATTGTGTAGCATTAACTGGCTTAATTGTTGCAACTGAATGTCTAATTCAGTGTTTTTCAACCATGGCAACTTGAAGACATGTGGACTTCAATGCCCAGAACTCCCCAGCCAGCATTCTGGGAGTTGAAGTCCACATGTCTTAAACTTGCCAAGGTTGAGAAACACTGGTCTAATTTATCAATTGAGCATAGCAGCATTCATGAGGTGCACATCATAAAAATTAGCAAGATACAAAATGGTTATAATATTTTCCATATTCAGATAACTGACAATATGGAATACTCACCAACTGCATCTCAAACTGCAGTGTTTCTTAATGGATAGTTAAGCTGTCATTGTAGCATAACATGTTCAACAAGGATGTCAGTATTTTGAATCTCTTGAACTCAACCTTTGGCAAATTTTGAAAGCAATAATATTTCAAGATCACTTGCAGAGCTATGTTATTGTTTATTATTTTACAGTACTGTATTAATAAACAGATTCAAAAGTTAAAACTCTGGGCAGTGTACAACCTAAGACAAAGACTTAAAACAAGAAACATAAGCATAAATGAACTAAATTTTCATCCTAGATCAAAGGCCAACTGAAAAGAAGTGGTCCTTAGTGCCTCCCAACATGTCAGAAGGGTAGGGGCCATGCATACTTCCAGGGGCAGCATGTTCCACAATGTGGGAGCTGCTACAGAAGAGGTTGACCTTCTGGGCCTTACCTCACTTACTTCCTGTGGGGGTAGAACCTTAAGCAAGTGCTCTGTTGATGACCAGACCAATGGGCTGAGTCACATCTGATAAAGAATGTGACTTGGTTTACTCTCTACAAACTGTGAAATCATACTTTTAATTGCTTTTGATGTTGTTTGGCCAGCTTCTTGATTCACAAATAATTGGTTTCACCACCATGGTAGGAACTGCCAGCCAGACCACAATAAGGCATGTTATGTGTGCTCACAAACTTACTTTCAGGAATTGTGACCTGTATAATCACAGGATATGAATGAATATGCTTCATTTTTCTCATGGATTCTGATGGCTAATTTCTCTTTTTAAATAAATAAATAATGTCCATGGCCTCCTATCTCATTCTCATGATTCTGGGCAGCTAACAATACATTGCAATACATTCTCTTGTTACTAATGTTAAGTGAAGATGAATAAGAGGAAAAGGAGGAGAAATCTCTGGATTAGCTTTTTTATAAAGACCATGAAGACAGAAAAATCACTTCCTGAAAATTACTGGGACAAACAAATTGCAAGAAATTAAAAAAAAATTAAAATTCCAGAACATAATGGCATTTCTGTAAGATGGAGTGGTTTGGACAAGCCCTTGACTCCTTCTTGCATGAAAATTGGCAATGATTAGTAAATGACTTGGAAATTATTGCTATAATTAACATGTCTCCAAAGCAGCCATCAGGGATTCAGCATGCAGAAGCAGATTAATGAGGATCCACTTATATAACAAAAGCATGCAACAACTAACAAAGACTCCACAAAAGTAGAGTTGTTGCAAAAGAGTTTCTTCCAAACCAACAAACAGCTTTAGGGGAGGAAAGAGACCACAATGCTATCTCAAATCACAGGGGTTAGATCCCACTCCTTAGACTGCAAACATCTCCTAATTGTGAATGCCTGGGGAGATATATAGTGGATGGATGCTGGCTTTCACAAACTGAAGTTGTAACTAAGAGAGAAGACAGGAGCTATGCGGGAGGGGACATGTATCCAAGAAACAGAGCTCAAAAAGGATAATGGGAATGGGAGACAGGCCCATGAGGGAGGGAGGGAGGGAGGGAGGGAGGGAGGTCTTCTGGCTGAATATGATTTACGGCAGGGTTCTTCAACCTTGGCAACTTGAAGATGTGTGGACTTCAACTCCCAGAATTCCCCAGCCAGCATGGCTAGCTAGGGAATTCTGGGAGTTGAAGTCCACACATCTTCAAGTTGCCAGGGTTGAGGAACCCTGATTTACGGGGTAAATAATTACCCAGCCAGTGAGTGCTAACTACACATAAACATTTAATAACACTTTATACTTGTTTTGTGTGTTGTGCTTTTCTTCTCTTTCTAGTGGAATCAAGTAATTTCTTCTATTTCATCCCAGGCTTACCTTTCCTTTCAATTAACAGCAAAATTAATGTGAGGCCAGGCTATTCAAAACAAGTAAACAAACCAACCCAATAGATTTGGCATGAATCCTTCGGTTACTTGACTGCTTTCTTCCTTTACAAAGGAAGCATTAGTTTTCTTCCTCATTCTCAGGGTGTTTACTCTGAACGCCTTTCAGTGGGGTTGGTGGTCTGACTATTGATTTAGGGGGTGGTAAGTGCTGGCTCCCCCTCATACATCTTTCCATTATTCTGTGGTGTTCCTGACAGGCTCTGTTTCCAAACTTAAGTCAAGCTCATGATTCTTTCTCTTGGGGTTTAACTGAAGCAAGCAAGGCTGCAGAGGGATGATCTAAATTCTCATCTTTTTGGAAAAAGAGACAAAAGGAATCTTATTCCCTCCAGACTGAATGACAGCATACAAAAATCCAGAAGAAAAGTTCATAATAGCAATCAATCAATCAATCAATCAATCAATCAATGCTTTATTTCTATCTAGTGGCTGGAATCCAGTGATGAACCAGAAGTTCTACATGATGCACATCTTTAGGGTGCCTTTTTTCTTCAGTATGGCTTTAGTCTTTGGGTTTTTTTTTCTTAGAATAGTCTTATTATTGTTACTATATTGTATGCTGCCCAGAATCTATGGATTCAGTGGGGGTGGGGGTGGAGGTGGGGGAGGTTACAAAAACAGTCACATAAAAATAAATATATAAAAATGGTGCAAGCACAAGAATTTAAGTCAATGAATTGAAAAGGCTAACAGAGCAGATGTTAGTCAGCTGCTGTCACCCAAATAATGGGAAAGCACTTGGAATAGGTGCAGTGGTCCATCCTGCCTTTTCTGGAAACCGCTTTCCCAGTTTTTAAGAGGTGGTTCAGCTTTCCTGCTTGATTTCCTTTACTCAGAGAGGCTCGGAATTCAATCAAGGTCATAGGCAGGAACTTCATTTTTGAAAACAGTGCACTTTACTATTGAACAATGGCTCTTTAATATCCATTATTGACCCTCTACTTTTATGCCTGAGCCTTAAGGTTTTATACTGTCTGGCTTGAATTCCAGGACTCCCTGGATGATGAAACAGTTCGTAGCTGACAGACCAGATCTGAGACCATATTGCTTCGGCAGTCATTATCTATCCCTCATATCAAGGGGACATCGAAGAAAACCTTCTATGAACAACACAGTTAAGGTACATGAGAGGATACAGAAATCTGCTGCTGGGAAGAGCTCAGAAATGAATTGGAAGCCAATGAAGGCCAAAAAGGGCAGCCATAATATATTTCAGAGCCTGATGCAGGCCAGTTAGACCTTTGGTTGCCAGATGTTGCATCAGCTAAAGTTTTCAGGCCATATTCAAAGGCAGCTGGTTATGTGCTTCTCACCAGCATTTGTTCCAATCCTCTCATACATGGCTCCCTTGCATGGTCTGTGACATACGCTCCACCTTGATTTCCTGAGATTATTTTCCCCTCAGTATGTTGGATTTGAAGAGATTTGCTTTTCATATACTATTGTTTTACTGGGGGATCGTGGCATTTGCTACCATTTATAAAGACAAACAATATAGCACAAGCTACCTTTAAAGGTTAGCCTGCATCTCCCAGTCAGAACACTATGTGGGTTGCGTGGCCCTTGATTATAAACAATTACCTTCCTGTATTCATTCATGTGTAATTGCAGAACAGTAATTATATCTGAACAAAATATTGACTTAGTCTCACAGTAGAAACAAAGGGATTCCAGTCACCATGTAGACTTCTCCCTAGTTACATCAGGAGGACTAGAATGCAAAGCTATGCAACTCCATGAAGCAATCAATGAAGTAATGATGAAAATCCACTAATTGCAGTTTGCAAAAAAACATCGGGAAAAAGGAGAAAAGCAGACACCTAGGCATTTGTATCATCATTGAAAAAGATTGACCCTCTTTTTCATTTAAAATTACATTTCATGTAGATAGGTAATTTATATATCAGTGGTTAAAGAATATAACTTTGCAGGTTTCAGCTGATCAGATTTAAATTATTTCTGTAACTGCTTTTGACGTGGGGGCGAGATGATCCAATAACAGAAATTTTCATTCTTTAAAGATACAACACATGTTTTTCATGCATGGTATTTTCAGTTCTCCAGACTACTGAACAAAATATGAAGCATATTTTTGTCATCATGAAAAAGGAAAACTTAAAAAATGCCTAGCAGAAGTGTTTGATTTCATAGTATAACAGGACTTTGGAATAAATAAATAGCCTAATTAAAAAAAATAATGTCTGCAAAAACACCGTATTTCCTATTTTCTAAATGAGAAACTATTTTTCTACACTCTTTCCCCCACCCGTTCTCCACATATACTCTGCATTTTATTACTAAAGTGACAGTACCAAATGGCTTAATGTCCTAAAAATAAAAATAATTGATGTTTTAGAAAACATAGGAAAGGCATACAGAACCAGCAATGTCACTTCATAATTTAGGGAAGGAAATTGAATTTTTTTTTTTAGTAAATTATTCTTCCTTGACCAGAAGAGAAACGTAAATAAACAAAAGTGAATCTTCTTTTAATTATACAATTATGAAGTTGTAGGAACGTCTTACAGATCAACTTCCAGCTCAGCGCAGGAAAGCCATAGATAAAACATCTCCAATACATGGCTGTCTAACCTCTGCTTGAAGACCTCCATCTTTCCTCCAGAGAGGAAGAAAAAAAGGGTTGGAAGGAAATATGGCAATATAAATAGGTTAAACATTGTTTTGATGATGATGATAAATGGGATTTGTCTATATCCACTATATGATCAGTACCATTTGTGTACAGTACAATCACATATTTTTTCTGCTTAACTTGCTACCTTTCTGTATATCACCTTTATATTTCAAAAAATCATAGAATTATAGAATATCCGTATTTGAAGGAACCTTGAAGATCACCCGGTCCAATCTGCTGCTCAGTTCAGAAATCCACTGCTATGGCATCCCAGTTAGATGGTTATCTAGCCTCAGCTTAAATATCTCCACAAAAGTGGAGTCCACAACCTCCTGAGGCAGTCTGTTCCACTGTTGAACAGATCTTACTGTTAGGAAATTTTTCCTGAGGTCCAACTGAAATCTATTTCCTTGTAATTTAAACCCATTGTTTTCTGTTCTGTCTTCTGTATAATTCTGCCTTGTCTTCCATGTGACAGCCCCTAAGAAACTTGAAGATGGTTATTGTATCTCCCCATACTTTTCTGCAGGTTAAACATGCTCAATGCCGGCACCATTCCTCTTAAGTTGTTTTCTTCTAGGCTTCTTATCATCTTGGTTGTTCTCTTCTACATGCTCCAGTTTATCAATGTCCTTCCTAAAATATGGTATCCACAACTAGATAAATATTCTAGGTGTGTTCTGACCAATGCAGTATAGAGAGGAGCAATGCTTTCTTTTGATCTTGATACTATACTTCTGTTGATGCAAAATAGAATTGCAGTTGCTTTTTTGCAGTTGCATTACAACATTGGCTCATGTGTAGCTTGTGATCAACCGTATCATGTGTAGCCTGTGATCCATATATATTGCTGCTCAGTCTACTCATACTGATGTTTTTGATTTTTTCTACCTAAATGTAGCATTCTGCATTTGTCCCTGTAGAAATTCATCTCCTGGCTTTTGATTCATGTTCTCTCCTGACATGTTCCTCCTGAGTCTTGGTACTGTCCTCTAAGGTGTTTACTATCTCCCCTATTTTTGTGTCATCTGCAAATTAGATATTTATATTTTCTAACCCCTCATTAAAACATTTCTATGTTGAACAGCACAGGGCCTTAGAACAGCTCCAACTTGACACAGAACCATTGATACAATTATTCAACTGGCTCTGCATCCATGATATGATAGCATAATCCAGCCCACATCTTCTCCAGTAGAATGTCATAGGAGACTTTGTCAAAAGCTTTTCTGAAGTCAAGAACCACAGCATTTCAATGGTCAACTAAATGGGCTACTGTCAGAAAAGGAGATCAGGTTGATGCCTTGTTGGGGTCACCTGTTCTTAGTAAACTCATGCTGGCTCCTGCCGAGCAATACATTCTTTCCAGAATTTTGCACAGAATTAATATACTGAGTTGATATCAAGTCTCTAGTTGACTGGGGCTGCTGCTGCTGCTGCTGCTGCTGCTGCTGCTGCTGCTGCTGCTTCTTCTTCTTCTTCTTCTTCTTCTTCTTCTTCTTCTTCTTCTTCTTCTTCTTCTTCTTCTTCTTCTTCTTCTTCTTCTTCTTCTTCTTCTTCTTCTTCTGGATATAAGAACATTTGCCCTTTTCTGAACATTGGCCCTATGCCAAACCTCCATGATTTCTCAAGGTCACAGAAAAGGGCTCTGAGATGACATTGCAAGCTCCTTTAAGACTGTTGGATGTAATTGGTCAGACCCTAGAAACTTTACTTCACTGATTGTAGCCAAGTCCTCCCTAACCATATCCTTATGTATACTGTGGGTTGCCACTTCCCCCTTTTGTCAATTACTTTGTGAACTGATAATATTTATTTAAGCTATTTTATAGGGAAGGAAGGAAGAAAACAAGAATAAAAGGCAATAACTGAAGAAACGTAATAGGAAATTTCCATGCTTGAGATTGCACTGTACTTTCTGAGAGCATACTGTAATTTAACATATTCATTAAAGGTTGATACATAGATGCATACTTTTTTTGAGATACACTATTGCTCAGACCAACTTATAGATGTGCACAGATCTTTTATAAATTCTGTGTGCATCTGATTTCAAGAATATCCATTGGAATGTCATGCATGTCTTCAAGAGGGAATGTTTTCAAAGCCATCACCTGAGAGAACAAGTCTGAAGAACGCTATCAAATAATAAACAGCATCTTTAAGTAACCCAATTAATTTTCCTTAAGCTCTCCAGCCTGTGAATGGTTGGTAAACAAATCAGGCAAATACCAGAATAAATATTTACTTGAAGGATCAGAGGCAGCTATAGAACAAGCACTAGTGGATCATCTATGGCCTATACATGCCCTCTGCTAAAGAGGATCCTGAGTGACTTTGAGCAAATACACTCAGGAGGCTGCACCAACATCTAAATGCTTGATAGGAATTGACTGTGACTAATACCTACCTAGGCGGTCTTAATCAGGCATTAAGTCATTGCAGACTTACTGTAGTTAGTTCTAAAAGTTTCAGTGAAGCAAGCTGCAGAAAAAGCTACTCCTGGCTAGCGTCTTATTAGTAGAAAAAACACAAGATTCTAGGAGTACAGTACAGTTAACATCCACATTCCTGCTTGTCTTGCTTTTGTGGTACCTGTGTACCTATGTGATCCTTCACTCTAAACCAAGGCCCCAGAGATAACCTTAGGCCCTGACTGATGGCCTCCTTGGCAGAAATATTTGCTTTCCACTGGTATAAATATGTGGAAGGACAGCTTTGCCGCAATCAGCAGGTGCCCTTCCTTCCCTTTTGCAGCACTGGAACACCTGGGGTTCCAACTATAAAAGATGCCTTTGGCACCTGAGTGTGGGTGTGTACATTGAAAAGAGATTGCAGAAGAAAAAGGTGCAAGCAAAAAGGAGGAGGAGGAGGAGGAGGAGATGATAATATAATGATGATGATGGCAGCAGCAGTGACAGCAATGGCACTGGCAGCAGTGATGGTGGTGGTGGCGGCGGCACCAGCACCAGCACCAGCACCAGGACAAAATACAGTGGGCAACTGGGAGCAAAAGCAGAGTGGCCATGGATTCCAATGAACCAGAGCCAAAAAGCTGAGAGGAGAAGCAGAGCCTGATAGCCACTGCCCCTCACCTACAGTCCACCAAAAGCCTGTAATGCACCTTCTCCCCCACCTCCACTCCTTGTCACAGGCTGAAAGCCTCTGCAGCAGTTCCAACCAGCAGCTCCTGTTACTGAGCTGAAAATACCGGAACACCAACCAGCAACAGAGCCAGCTAAACCTAAGACAGTTGAAGGCACATCCATAAACTGGGGCGTATGTAAAGATGTCACAATGTTAGAAATGAAGAAAGAGAGTAGAATTGGTAGGGGCAAAGGTGGAATCTTACTCCCAAGTAAGAGCTGAAAGCAGTCCCCTGATGCCTAGTTAGAGATCAAGCAGATGAGGAAATTAAAAAAAAAAAAATAGCCAGAAGGGAGGAGGAAGACAAGGCCTGATTAATTAAAATGGAGGAAGATGATAAAGCATTGAGAAAAGATGAATGCAGGGACCAGTTGGAAGGGGAAGGCATGGATGGGGGAAAAAGAAAGAGGAAGGAAGGAAGGAAGGCATTCCAGGAGGTGATTGCTCTTTTGAAGGAAGTTCAGATGCCTCCAGTCCTTTCCCAACTCCTTCCACAGTGCAAAGGAAGGACCTAAGGATTTAAGGATTCTCACACTTACAGAGGAAGAGCATATAGAATCCTTTTTGGAACATTTGAATGTGCTGCAGTTGCTTGTAAGTAGCCCAAAGAAGAGTGTACACCAAAGGGATTTGAGAATAACCTTGAGGAACAGGAGGAAGAACTGCAGCCAAGGCAATGGTCAGAAAAGATAAATCTGAGTCCAAACCAGAAATGGAATTTGAGAAAACATCTCAGAGTTGACCTTCCCAAGTTCTCTTTAGGATAAAGATAGGGAGGGGGAGGCACATTCAGACTTGCAAGATTCTGCTACTGTAACCCTATAATGAAAGGATTAATAGTATTTTAGTATTCATGACTTTGGTGTTCAAGTCTGGTCTACTTCGAAGGGCTGACAGGTGGTCCCATATTTAACCTCAACAAAGGTTATTGGCAGGTTCCACTTGAGATGGAATCTAAAGAGAAAACTGCATTTGCTACTCCACAAGGACTATTCCCATTCACCAAAATGCCTTTTGGATTATGTCGGGCCTCTTCAGCCTTCCAAAGGTTAATGCAGCTGATTGTGCTGAGATGCGGAAAATGGTGTGAGGCTTATCTGGATTATACAGTCCTTTTTAGGATTGGAAGGGACATTTCAAGCATCTAGGAAAAGTTGTGATGTATCTTCTCCCTCCCACAACACAAAGTGAAAATTGTGAGGTGCCAAAGCTGCTACAGCAGTTCAGAATAGTAGCCAAAGGCACTAAGTGAAAATACTAGAACACCAGCCAGCAATAGAGCCAGCTTAAAGCCAAGGTGGCTAAAGGCAAGTTAAAGAGCTGGTTCTAGCTTGGGCAATTGAAGAGATTGTATCTCAGACTGAAGAGTGTTATCTTATGCAGGTGTAAGAAAGCCAAGCATACCTGTAAGCCAAAGGAGGGAAAGAACTATATACAGGGTTCTTTGCAATTTAGAAACATGACACATATAAAATGGTATAGGTATTAAGAGTTTAGTAATGTCAAATAAGTTAAGAAATGACCAAATACCGTAAATCTTGTTTATGCAATTTTGTATAATAAAGCTTCCCTGGTTTGTTTGTTTGTTTGTTTAATTTCTATAGCCACCCATCTCAACAAATTGTGGCAAACAATTCTAAAACAATAAAAACAATTAAAAACAATACAAAAATAAATATATACAGTAGCTGAGAAAATTATCATAATAATTACCAACATAGCCAAGAGGCAGGGCCCTTAACACATTTAGTTAAGGTTTAAAGCCTTACAAAAGGCCAACAGGGTCAGGGTCACCCTAATCTCTGAAGGATGCATGCTCCGAAGGCCAGGGGCTACAGCAGAGAAGGCATGTCTCCTTGTCCCTGCCAGTTGAAATTCCTTGGCTGACGGGACCCACAGCATGCCCAACCTGCTGGACCTAACTGAATAGGTAGAAACTATTGGGAAAAGATGGTCCCTCAGGTAACCCCATTCCAAGCCATGCAGGCTTTAAAGGTGACGACCAGAACCTTGAACTGCACCCGGAAACACACTGGCAACCAATGCAGCTCACTCACCATTTACTACACATGTAGCCACATTCTGTATCAGTTGAAGCTTCCAAATGCTCTTCAAGAGTAGAGTGCATTGCAGTAGTCCAAGTAAGAGGTTACCGTGACTGAGCAGAGCCTCCTGATCCAGGAATGGGCACAACTGGCACACTACCTGGAGGTGTACAAAGGCCCTCCTAGACACAGCTGCCACCTGCTCTTCAAACAGGAGCTGTGAATCCAGGAGGACCTCCTGATTGCGTACTGGGTCTGTCTGGGGCAGTGCTACCCCATCCAGAATCAAAGATAGAAAAGCCTTGTCTCTAGAAGGTCCAAATAGCCAGAGCCACTCAGTCTTGCTTGGGTTGAGTTGAAGCCCATTGCGCCCCATCCAGACCCCGACAGCCTCCTGGGACAGGACATCCACAGCATCACTCAGAAGGCCTGGGGTGGAGATATAAAGCTGGATATCATCAGCATATTGATGATACCTCACCCCAAACTGACAGATCACCTCACCCAGTGGACTCATGTAGATGTTAAACAGGAGAGGTGCGAGAACCGAGCACACACAAGAACACACAAGTGGCTGAACTAGCAGCTGCAAGGGTCCTGTTCACTTCCTCAGGTTCAACAGGCTCAAACTCCCCCCAGATAACTCTATAAGACTTGGCCCCTGTATCCTCCACAGACTCCACCTTAAGGCCAGAGTCTAACATAGAGCAAATATGAGTGACTTTATCCACTAGATGTACAGCATATCCCTCTCAGCAACCCTGTAGGTGAGCCCCAATGTAATTCCTTCCAAGGAGGGACCAAGTCACCTGAAATAGGGCTGCTAAGCGACTATTTCCAGATGCAATAAGAGCAGAGAAATAATTTTTTGCCACCCTTACTGCCACAAATTAGGCTCTAATAATGGCTGTAGTTCATGTTCAAGTGTCTTCACTCCTCGACTTTCACCAGTGGTGCTCTGGGCATCTCTTAGCCCTTTTAAGTTCTCTCAGCTCTTCCATACACCATGCAGTGTGTCAGGAACCATGGACATGGAGAGGCCACTCAGGCGCAATCTGATCCAAAGCAGCAGCCACACTACCATTCCAAGTGGCTACCAAGACTTCAGTCGGACTGAGCAGCAGACTTTCCAGAACAACCCCAAGCTCCTCTGGAACCCAATCAGGTCCATTAGTCACCTGGGGCAGGCTGATCTAACAGGCTCAACCTCCGTGTGCAGAGGGGTGGCACCAGAGAATTGGAGGCTCACCAGGGAGTGGTCTGTCCATGGCAAGGGAGAAACCAATATCTCCCCCAAATCCAGAACACTTTGCCACTGCTCCGACAGAAAAACCAGATCAGGTGTATTACCACTATTATGTGTTGAGCTCTGGATGACTTGGAACAGGCCCATAGCTGCCATGGTGGTCGTGAACTCTTGATCTATCTCTGACCCTGTACCCAGGGAAGGCAAATTAAAATCCCCCAAGACCATAGGTCTGGGGAACTCCACCGCCAACCCAGCCACACAGTCAAGAAGCTCAGGCAGGGAGGTTGCTATGCATCAGGGAGGCTGGTACAATAGCAACAGTCCCAACGGAAGCCTCTTAGTGCCCAACTTAATAAATAGTGTCTCACACCTAGCAATCTGAGGAGCAGAGCCCCTGGTTGCCTCCCAATTATCTCAGATGACCACCGCCACCCCTCCTCCCCTCCCCTGGGGTCTTGGCTGGTGCCATACCTGAAATCCAAACTGGGCCTGGGAGCAAGTTTGGGGGTCTGGAATGCACTACAGGAAGAATATAGAATAGATCTGATGGATGATCTGTACAATTTCCCCAAAGAACCCATCACAAAATAATGGTTGTTCAAGGATCGATATGACTTTGCTTCCTAAAGGCCCTGGGCATTTGCAGGGCATGGCAATGGCACAAGGTATGTGTGTGTGTGTGCAAGTGGCATCACATTGTCATATGAATTTGTAATTTGTGTGATGATATGACACAAGGGATGCATCCGTGCAAAGATTGTCCGGTCAGAAAATCTTGGGGCTGCAGCTCTGCGTTCAGGAGGTATGGAAATATGACTTCCTTTCTCAAAGAAAACTTTTTTTTTTTCCCTATCAAACCTAAAAGAATGACCTGTGGAAAAGTCAGAAAAAGCTAAAATAGCTCATATGCTAAAACAGGCCAGCAAATCACCGGATAACTATTTAACTCAATGTCTTTTGGGACATAAAGGGAAGCAAGCTAAAAAGAACAACCAATTTCCTAAAACCATTAGACATGACTTTGATCGCCACTGGGTGTAGACAGCTCGCAAGTCAGTCAAGGAAACATAATTCAGAAAAGTTCCTGCAGTCATGAAACTAGTCCAGAACGTATAGCACCTGATTAAAAGCCTTATTTATGTCTAGCTATTTCATTATGAGCCATTTATTGGACATACAGATCCCAGCATCAGCCTCAGCTAGTATAGGTGAACAAGCTTGAAATAAACATAGAGGGGTTTATTGTTGCTAGAAAGATGAATGATAATGAAGAAAAATGTTTTTGTTCAAGTCTAGTAGTATACTTTTAGATGTTAGATTTACTATATTATATAATATTATATAATCATTATATAATAATAGTTTTGTAGCATAGATTAGGACTGTAAATCAGGCCATTTCTGAAAAGACTGTTAAGAAAATAAAATATTGGAACAAAATCTACAGGGCTGCTGTACTAACATATGTGCAGATGTTTTTGGAAATAATTATAATGACGTGAAAAGGGTTGCAGAACTTTATCTGGGTCATAGCCTTTGAGGGGCATATCAGACAGCACCCTCCAAGGAGTAATCAGTGGGTGGGACCAAGTCAAGAAATAAAACAAATAAATCTGTTTCCATGTATTTACATTTAAGTGAAATTAAACAGAGTTAACGTGATTATTCTCTAGTTGTGCAATCAGTAAACTCCCTTTTCCATCACACATTCCATTCTGATAATAATTTTTGGAGATCTCCAGAGGCTGCACACAAGGGCTTCAGTATTAACTGGTAGGCCCCTATCTGCCTGCTTTAGCATTGGTTCTGTCTCTGTAAATGAGCCTTGGACTAGACCCGTGTTTCTCAACCTTGGCAACTTTAAAATGGGTGGACTTCAACTTCCAGAATTCCCCAGACAGCATGGCTGGCTAGGGAATTCTGGGAGTTGAAGTCCACCCATCTTAAAGTTGTCAAGATTGAGAAACACTGGACTAAACAGCCTGTCAAATGGAGGACTGTTCTGACACCATTCGGAGAAAAGACCATCCTTTTTCAAGCTGGATACATGACCATACTTGTTCAAAGAGAAACATATAGACCCATTCAGAGCAGATTCCTTTGTTTCCCAAAATAAGCATGGCATCATCAGGCAGGGAATTTGTACCCATAATCTGTCATTCAGTTTAAGAAGGCAAGCCGGTGCAGATAAGTAGATCCCAGCTGTTCTGGCTGGGGCTTGGTTACCTGAGTGTTACTGATAATTTGATAATTTGATTTGATAATTCAGTAACACTCAGCCATAGTTCTTTCAGCCATTGAAGTAGTGAAGAGAAGATTCCACAATGGCCCACTGCTAGTATCTTTGCTGGTTCAGCAAGTACACTGCCGCCTCCCCCCTATTTTTTTTTTCTTTTTCCATCTCACTCTTGCTTTTTACATATTTTATTCTTCCCAAATGGAAGAAAAAACAGAGGCATTGCAGAAGGCCAAAGAACCAAGTCTAACTGAAGACGTGGAATGTGTTGATCTTGCCTCAAGCAGCAGGTCACATGGCTCTGTCTTAGGACAGGATCACAAACTACTAACATTCATCAGAGATAATCTTTACTGAATGGATTGTGTGTTAGTATAGCCTTAAGAGGGCTACATTTTTTCCCATGCTACAAAACACAGAGGTCCTCTACCATTTTAGAAAATAGAAAATAGACATTTTGGAAAATAGACTCTGTTTCTATCTACAGGTGAAACTCGAAAAATTAGAATATCGTGCAAATGTTCCTTTATGTCAGTATGGCAACTCAAAAGGTGAAACCAATATATGAGATAGACGCATTACATGCAAAGCGAGATATGTCAAGCCTTACTTTGGTATAATTGTGATGATTATGGCGTACAGCTTATGAAAACCCCAAATTCACAATCTCAGAAAATTAGAATAGTGTGAAAAGGTTCAATATTCTAGGCTCAAAGTGTCCCCCTCTAATCAGCTAATGAATCCATAACACCTGCAAAGGGTTCCTGAGCCTTTCAATGGTCTTTCAGGCTGGTTCAGTAGGAATCACAAGCATGGGAAAGACTGCTGACCTGACAGTTGTGCAGAAAACCATCATTGACACCCTCCATAAGGAGGGAAAGCCCCAAAAGGTAATTGCAAAAGAAGTTGGATGTTCCCAAAGTGCTGTATCAAAGCACATCAATAGAAGGTTATGTGGAAGGGAAAAGTGTGGTAGAAAAAGGTGCACAAGCAGCAGGGATGACTGCAGCCTGGAGAGGATTGTCAGGAAAAGGCCATTCAAAAGTGTTGGGGACTTTCACAAGGAGTGGACTGAGGCTGGAGTTAGTGCATCAAGAGCCACCACACACAGACGGATCCTGGACATGGGCTTCAAATGTCGTATTCCTCTTGTCAAGCCGCTCCTGAACAATAAACAACATCAGAAGCGTCTTACCTGGGCTACAGAAAAAAAGAACTGGTCTGTTGCCCAGTGGTCCAAAGTCCTCTTTTCTGATGAGAGCAACTTTTGCATCTCATTTGGGAACCAAGGACCCAGAGTCTGGAGGAAGAATGGAGAGGCACACAAAGCATGATGCTTGAAGTCCAGTGTGAAGTTTCCACAGTCTGTGTTGATTTGGGCAGCCATGTCATCTGCTGGTGTTGGTCCACTGTGCTTCATTAAGTCCAGGGTCAACGCAGCTGTCTACCAGGAGATTTTGGAGCACTTCATGCTTCCTTCCACAGACAAGCTTTATGGGGATGCTGACTTCATTTTCCAGCAGGACATGGCACCTGCCCACACTGCCAAAAGTACCAAAACCTGGTTCAATGACCATGGGATTACTGTGCTTGATTGGCCAGCAAACTCGCCTGACCTGAACCCCATAGAGAATCTATGGGACATTGCCAAGAGAAAGATGAGGGACATGAGACCGAACAATGCAGCGGAGCTGAAGGCCGCTATTGAAGCATCCTGGTCTTCCATAACACCTCAGCAGTGCCACAGGCTGATAGCATCCATGCCACGCCGCATTGCGGCAGTCATTGCTGCAAAAGGGGCCCAAACCAAGTATTGAGTACATATGCATGCTTATACTTTGCAGAGGTCCGATATCGTTCTATTTCCAATCCTTGTGTTATTGATGTCATGTAATATTCTAATTTTCTGAGATTGTGAATTTGGGGTTTTCATAAGCTGTACGCCATAATCATCACAATTATACCAAAGTAAGGCTTGACATATCTCGCTTTGCATGTAATGCGTCTATCTCATATATTGGTTTCACCTTTTGAGTTGCCATACTGACATAAATGAACATTTGCACGATATTCTAATTTTTCGAGTTTCACCTGTATACTGGATTGTTGTTGAGGTATGCAAGGTTCAAGTGGGTACTTTGGAAAACAGCCCATTTTGACTTGGACTTAATTAAATGTTACCCTCTTTGACTCAAGTGCTAATCAGAAAGGACTTCTGCATTAGTGTCACAGACTCGTGGTCCTGATGGTATAAAGCCAATCTGCATTAGTGATATATTGACACAGTAACTGCTGAATAATACTATAAGAGGCTAATATGGAACTCCTCTGAAAGAAACTTCCTATTTCCTATTGATTAGCCTGGGAAAAGCAAAAGTGATGGCAACTTTTATTTTAGTTGTCCAACAGAGTAGGATAGGTTCTGCAGGAACAATAGAAAAATATGAAAGGATGAAGGCTGCCAGGCTTCAGAGAAGTAGGCTTGAGGATTTGAAGTTAAACTTCTTTAGTTACTTTTTTTTTTTTTTTAGAAAGTTGTTAACTCTGGTTTTTAGTCAGAATTAGAGGACTGTGTATGCTTATACCTATACCAGAAGTAAGACTTACAGAATTCAGATAAGCTGAAGGGGTTCATTCTATAACAATGAATAAAACGGAGACTCATTAATCACCCCAAATGTTTTGCAAACAGTGTGGATGAACACTGCAGACCTTCTAGAGCTGCCTTTTGGCAAGAAATGTGCACCTTATATATGTCCACAGATACATAGGTGAACATGTCTTTGTAAGTTTTGGATTTTGTTAAAAGATTGCAGAAGGAAGTATTTGATTTGGACAGTTAATATTCACCTGGGACAACTATTTTGACTTTGAAATAGTTTCTAAAACCAGTCAATGATTTTTCTAAGGTTCCTTGGAGGAAGAAATCAATGTTTTTTAGTGTGCTCACAAGCAAGTGACTCTCCAGTGTATTGTGATTGGAAAAACCCAGTGAACCATTGCCCATAATTGGAAGTTCACCTGTCAATCACTAGGTGACTCCAGACCTTGTCCTTCTTCTCCTTCTGGCATTTTACAGAGAAATGAAATACGTATTGTATCTGTCTTCCTGCAGAGTTCCTGATGACACTTTATCTATAAACAGATACCCTAGCTACTTGACTCTCTGTCTTACTATCCTGGCATTTTACAGGAAAATGGAAACAATGCAGCTATTTTTTTCCCCCCAGATAAGTGTCTGAAGACTTGTATTCTCTCAGTTCGGTTTTGTTTCTTCATAGAAATTCTAGTTCTTTTTCTTTAGCCACAAGTTTGTTTGGAGTTTCTATTTTTGCTCAGAATTTGGATTTCAGCAAATCCCAAATTCTTGAATGGAATTTCAAAGAATTATAATTGAGGCCCAGTACCAGAGAAGCTGGAAATATGTGAATATATTTCCCAACAGACAGACATTCAATTCAATTGGTTACTAATATTAATGAATTGAGGAGTAAACAAATTTCATATTGGATATTTTAAGCATAAAAGTAACAAAACAAAAATATAGCTGCATAGAGCTTGTCAAACAGTTGATTTGTGGTGGTTTTCTGGAATCTTTGCATTTAAAAGGACTACTAAGACATTTGTGATTGGTCTTATTTGTGGCCCCGCTTTCCTTCCCCATTTTTGTTCTAATATTCAGGCAAATAAGGCTTTTTACAGTAAAAGTTGCTTTAACATGGATCTTCAGTATGTTTACTGTATATTTTATAGGCTTTTTTCCTAGAACTTTCCTTCACTATAGCCAGGTTTTGGTTAATCAACTGTGTATTCTTAGGAACAAGTTTTTTTTCCATGAAAAAAGTAAACTGTTTAGCTTCAGCAAATGGTTAAAAAATACAATGGGTGTATTCTGCAATACACCCCCCCACACCTCCCCACACAATGCAATGAAGTGTCTGATTTATTTATATGTTTTTGTCTTTAAGGAAGGCACAGAAGATGACCTCCAAATGACTTTCAAATGGTGAAATAAAGAACAGCATGCCCAGACAGTCTCTATTATGATAGGCAAACGTTCTGATAGAATTCCATTTTTATGTATAGTTCACTATCCATATTGTACAACATTTTCAGAACTGGTTAAATGAAAGAGCAGTTTCAAAATGGATCAAATGTCTTGTTACCATTTGAAAAGTGTTTCCTTAGAATAGAGGGCTCTTCTAATATTTCACTTAAAATTTCCACATGCCAACTTATATGAAGAGCTATATACGAAGAAACAATTATAATCATTTACATGCACACAGTGTTTCTATATCTCACCATAGTGGGAAACATTGAATATTTGTCACCAAGAGATATGTGTGTATTCCTGCTATCCATTGCTACTGAGGAAACATGGAGGGCTCTGCTCTTCCTTGTTAGGGTTTGAATCTTGCAACTGAACTAGAACTGGACAGCACTTTGACAGAGAGGATAGCTTTAGAAAGAACACTCTCCTTGGTAGTGTGGAAAACAAGATTATCCTATTTAGTGGACTCCATATTTGCATATGGAAAAGGACTTTCTGATGGAAGGATTCTGTCCTTCTCAACAGAGTTATCCAGATGGAAATTTCTTAAGAAACAAAAAGTGAGGACCCAATGGATTCTGCTCCTGATTTTCTTTGGCATTCAGGACCCTCTTATGCCAGCAAAGATTAAGGACTGCAGATTTGATAGTTCAGGACATTCTGACAATGGAGTACAAACAAATATGGTACTCCAGAGTAGCGGGGCATATTTCTTTTCAGGTGTGTTAAATGTTCTATCAGCTACCCCTGAGGAGTATTTGGAAGCTTCAGCTGGTACAAAATGCAGCAGTATGGGCAGTTATGGCTGCCTGTCATTTGATACCTGTGGTACCTCTGCTTCACAAGCTACATTGGTTGCCAGTATGCTTCCGGGGTTCAATTCAAGGGCTGGTATTTACCTTCAAAGTCCTTCATGGCTTGGGGATAGGACCTGTGGGACCATCTCTCCCCAGTTGTATCTACCCATCCTGTTAGATCCAGCAGGAGATGCATGCTCCAGGTTGCATCCATTAGGGAATATCATCTGGCAGGACCCAGAAGAGAGCCTTTTCTGTCTGGTGACCATCCTCTGGAACATCATTTCCCTGGCAATCAGGCTCACCCTGACCCTTCTGGCCTTTTGTAAGGGCTTGAAACCCTGATTTTGCTGTCAAGCCTGGGGTCCTGGATGAGTGGTTGAGCCCATATCGTGGTTATATTAATTGTTGTTGATGGTTGGTTTTTCTTGGCTGCTATATGTGTTATTTATAATTTTGTTATACTGTTTTATCTTGTTTTAAGTATTGTTAGCCACCTAGAATCATGTATTTGAGATACATTAATTCCCATACACATTCAATAAATTAAATAAATAAATAAAAATAAAAAACACATGGACCTTCCGCTTTGTATACAAAATATCTAAGATTCTGCCCCTGCCATGTTTCGCAATGGCTGGGAAAACTGTTTCTAGACTTTTTAGACAGCACTGCGCTTGGTCACACATTTTGCTGAGAAAGATCTTCCTGTTTGTTGTTTCCAGGCAAAAGAAACAATGAGAGAATGCCACTGTAATGTATACCTCAGGGCATATCTCATATTTATAAACTCTCTTGCTTGGGTGCTTTACTTTTGCATCTCCAAAGTGAAGCCAGAAAAGTCCACAAAAGTGGGAAAGCACATGGTCTATGCTGTTCTCAAAGGACACTAACTGTAGCATACTGATCCTGAGCCATGGATTCCTGTTAATATTCCTGATAAAGTAAAGCCCTATTAAATATTCACCAGAGCTCATCAGAAGTCAAACTGTATAGGAAGAAAGAGTAGCATATGTTGGCCTAATATGCCTGTGTCCTCTTTCTGAGCTCCCCAGTTCCTTATTTTGAATAGGGACATTTCAGCAATTAGACTGGCATTCAATTGAATACAAGTAGGACATATGTAATAGTGAGTCTTGCTTTATCAGCATTTGCAGTTATAAGGACAATTTTTCTCACATTCTAATCAATACACAGAGACTATCTGCTTCAACTTCCCTGATCAACATTGCAAGATCTGGGATGGTGAAGACAAAGCAGGCAGGAGTAATATACATGCCCTCACCCCTCTTTACAGCTTTCAGTGAATGCCTGACATGAGCTTAAATTCTTGATTGATTGTTATACTAAAAATGATTCCTTGTGGCCAGATGCTAATAATAGCATTAATAGTGATTATTGATTATGTGCCACCAAGTCAGTGTTGATTCTTAGTGACCACATAGATAGATTTTCTCCAGGGGGATCTGTCCCCAGCCTGGCCCTTCAGGTCTACCAGTGTATCCATTGCTGCTGTAATTGAACCCATCCACCTTGCTTTTGGTTGTTGTCTTCTCTTTCCTTCCATCTTTCCTAGCATTGTAGACTTCTCCAAGAGCTAGGGCTTTGCACAACGTGTCCAAAGTATGATAATTTGAGTCTGATCATTTGTTGTCAGCCCCACTAGGTAGACCAGACTAGGAAATCAACTCCACACAAAGGCTAAAACTATTTTTATTGAGATTGGCTATAATAACAGAGAGTTGGAATTTTCTCCAACACCAAAGTTCAAAAAGCACCAATACTCTTTCTATCCTGTTTCTTCAAAGTCCAATTTTCTCTTCAATAGAATGTCACAGAGGAAATCATTGCCAGCATGATTCTGATGTTTGTAAGTATAGACTGAATAACTTTTTCATATTAGTAGTTATACATATCCACATGCCTATCATTGTGTCGTTGCAATGATTCACCACATCAACCCTGACTCCTAGTGACTACAGGAACAAACCACACAGTTTTTTTGGCTATGTTTTTGGAAATGGTTTTTCAATGTCTTCTTCCTTGGGTTGAAAAAGAATGATTAACCCAGATTCACCCAACTGGCTTCCATGTTTAAGGCAGTTGTAGAACTCATGGTTTCCTAGCTTCTAATCCAGTGCTTTAACCATTGGACCATTATTATCACATTATTCCTTTTTGATGTAAGCAGCATTATACAGAGCACAAAAATTGTTAGCAAAAGAAATTAAAGGCAGAAGGTAAGGAAGAAAGGGGAATCTAACTAAGGGCTTTCCTGTCCACTTGCCTCGTCACCAGATTTGGCTGGCAACCATCTCTGGAAGACCAAAATGGATGACGTTGCCCCTTATGAATCTCCATCTCTCTATCAAATTGACCTGGGGGCATGTATTTTTGTTTCCCTTCTGAAGTTTACTTTTCAATGTTATTTTGCTTTAAGTACTCTTATCCATTTTGGACTGTGTGCTGCAGTTTGTTGCATGCTAAACCCAGATGCTCATTGACCAATTTGCAGAATTGGGTAATCCTTCAACTGCATCAGTCCTTATTCTGATCTCTCATACCATTTACAGCTACTATTACAAGGAATGTTGTAATAGTGCAATGTTTGTAACACTTGCCTTGGAAATTAAAAAAAAAATGCTGGTTTGAAACCCAGGAGAATTTTTTTTTTAATTATTATTTTTCTTTCCCCAAGCTTCCTACTTGTAGAAGGAATCCAAACCCCCTAATCAGGGTGAAACTTTTATGTATCAGATGACTGAAAAACAGTGAAATGATGCATTGCTGGACTTATTAAAAAGAAAAAGAAAACACCAGGACAATAGAAAGCTCAGGGAAAGAAAATTAATAATAAAAATGTCTGCTAGGCTTCAAACCATTTCTATTACAGATAAGTGACATAATCATTGTGTTATTTGTTTTAATGGTAGGTCTAAACAATATCTGAAATGCCCTGGACAGTAAGAAAGGATTTTTTTAAAAAAAGCTGCTTTTTTGCTTACATATATGTGCCTTTTGATGCTTTTTCTTTTTCTTTATCAAGTGGAATCATTTACTTTCTCCAGCCTAGCTTTTTTCTTTTTTTTTTTACCTCAGAAAAGCTCTTTGACCAATCACTGTTATAGCAACATCCTGATCCCTATGGCATGCTATCTGTCTTTCAAACTTTTATTGCTCACATTTTATATTTCTATGCTGTTTTAGAATATTTTCCAAATTAGCTAAATTCTTATGACAGAATAAGATTTAATCCCAGGGAAACATTGACTTCTTAAGGTTCATCCAGGTGGCAGAAATCTGTGTTCCCACTTCATTGCTCTAGGACAATGGAGTTTTTAAAGTTGTGGTTGCATTTTCCAGCAACATTACAGTTTCAAGCAGAAAAGCCCTCCACCATATCATTGTCTTACTTCAGAGGATTTTTTTTTTTTACACAGCCTGTTGCAAAATGATAAAGTAATGTGTAAGATTGGTATATTGAAGATCAAATTGCTTTTGCTGGGCCACATGCAAGGGGATAAATAGTACAAGAATTAATAAACTCCAGGGAGTCCTTGATTCATGAACCATTTCTCTTAAAATATGGGATTCAACAAAAACAGTCTGTGCCATTATGCTTTGTGATTTTTGAAGTTAAACCGTTTATGATTTTTTTAAAGAAACACAGTCACAGTTTCTTAACCCAAGAACACCTAAAGGTTTATTGGCTTTCATTACAGAAACTGGGTGCCAAAGATGTCATTTCTAATTTGGCTATACATCAAATGTGTGATAGTTAAAATAAAAGGGCACTAACTCAGTGGTTGAGCATATGCTTTGTGCGCTGAAGGTCTCTGGTTCCACCCTTGGCAGTGCCAGTTAAAAGGATCAGTACTAGGTGATGGGGAAGACTTTGCTTAGACTTCTGGGAGCTGATAACTGTTCCATCCCAGGTCTGACAAAATCAATATTATTACGCCTTGCAGATCAGCTGCAATCCACCTCAAAAGGTACAATTACAACTGGGTTGTATAAATCCAGGGGACCACTAGGTGGCATTAAAGAAACCCATACAATGCTTCTAATATGTATGTTGCTGCCACCTAATGGTTATCCCAATTTTTGCCCAGATTTAGTAGCCCTATGCAGCTGCCCAGAGTCACCCTCTGGGGGAGATGGGCAGCATATAAATTTAATAAATAAATAAACAGACAAACAAATAAACTTGCTGTACCTTATGCACCTCATGGAGGCACGTTGCTTTACCTCAATAAAGCATCCAAGTGGGTCTACTTCAATTCAGTCGGCTGCATTAATAAGCAGCTTGAAGGAAAGTGCCCCTTCAATTACTTACATACTGCTATTATTATTGTTAGTTGCAGTCAGTCAGATGTTTAGACTGGATTTGGTATTTTTATCCACCTATCAAGTCCTTCCCAAGGATCTGGGATAGGCAGATGTTGTTGTTTGCTGGTGTTAAAGGTATTGTTGCAGGATGTAAGCTGTTCCATCATCATCATCATCATCATCATCATCATCATCATCATCATCATCATCCTGTAAATAAAAGATTGAGTGTAAAAAACTCAGACTGACAGCATGGCTGTGCTGAAAATATTATCATTCACTTTCACCTTTACAATAATGAAATGGGAATAACACCTGTTTCATGTAGCTGTTTGGTTAATAAATAGTTTATACACTCATGATTTTGAGATACATTTGTATTTCAAGAATTGGGCTAAATTCTAAATGAGGCTTAGGGCGGACACATGGAAATCAAGGTGACAAATTAACAGCATCTTGATCTCAGTGGAGCTAATATAGCAAATCTATTATTCACTTGGAAGAGTGACACTGGAGCACCCAGTATTTCTAAAACTTTTCTAATCACAGAACAGAAAGGTCTGGCAGTTTTCAACAACATTTTCCTCAATCATCATGCAGAGAAGGCAGTTTGGGGATGTGGCAAAAGGATAGGAAGCCTCAGTCAGAGTTTCCTGACATCAGAAGGGGCAAGACACAAACATCAATGGAAAAAAATCTGACCAGTTCTGTAGCCTCTGTCTTTTCTTTCTAGTTTCAGTTTGTTGTTTAGCCAAGACATACTGCCTGATTCTATAAAATTGGCTTAATCAGTGAGCTTATATGCCACCATACTATGAATTTCAGAGTACCTTGTTTCCTCTGGCAGATGTTAGAGGACATTCATTCTGGCAATAGCTTGAAAAATGCCACATTTCTTGGCAAATTCAAAGCAAGTCAGCACAAACAAATCAGATGTTATTGACTTTAATATGAGTCCTATACTGGAGAACACTCCCATAGTTTTAAAACTCATATGTCTTCCCTTTTCAATCTACCAGAACACAGATTTATTAAGACACTTGGCAGTTTATAAAGGCTGACTTTTTTTCTGGGCTTTTGGACAGGAGGATTGATTATTTTGTTTTATCTCTTACCATATTTAGCACTCACTTCTACGAGCTTCGGAAGGCATGGCAACCCACCCTCCTTCATAGTCCCTCTGGCACCTGGCGACGTGCAATTTCAGGAAAGATTATGTTTTTTTTATTTTCCTGGCTAATACTCATGGATGACAAACTATGCCAACGTCAGCTGTGTTGACATCTGACCAAAAATAAATCAGAATCAGCCATCAGAGTTCCAACCATAAAATGAACATGGCTTGCATTTGGAAAGCTATAAGAAAGCTGAAGGACTGAATTGCTGGGGAGAGACTCCAGTAAAATTACCACTCCAGTGGGTTTTTAAAAGAGTAGCTGTCATTGTCAAAACAAATATAACAAGCCTGAAGCTCTGTGTTATATTTTGTGGTCTGCATTACAGATTTGGGAATGTTATGCTGGGAATCTGTATTTCCATATCCAGGCCATGAACAGACCCTTGCTCCACCTCACTGCGCCTTGTTGAGCCCTTCTGCATTAATGAATACTGATGGTAACACTGATCTTTCCCCACATGCAAGACTTAATCTACAGGCAAGCTCAACCCAGCTTCTACCAACCCCTGTGAAAAGATTATGTGCTTAGAATACTGGATGGAGGTTCAAACTAATACAATACTAAAAACTGGACTTTTGTGTTATGACCAAATGCTTTTTCTCCAGAAAAGGAGCATTTGTTTTTCTTGTTCATTTCAGGATGGTTTAAAATGTCTCCCAATTTTCTTTTACAGATGTTTTCCACCTTACAAATGGCTGAAGGTGGCTGTTCTGTTGTTTTGGGTTACATACCTTTTCATCACTCAACAGCTGTTGTAGCTGCCCATAATTCCTGATCTGGAAACAAACATTGAAGTGGCTTCCTCATTGTAATTTAACTCAGGTGTGAGAAGCCAGGCAGGCTGCAGGCTGCTGGAGGAATAAACTTCAAGCCCAAAGAAATGTCAACAAAACTGCATTTTCTTTTAAAAGAAAAAAGCTTTGAACACCCATCCTTCTCCATTAAATGGAGAAGCAGGATAGAAGAGAAGCTGAGAAAAATGGTAATAAAGCCCACCTTAGATGAGACTCAGGAAGGAATAACCTTGAATAGATTGTTTCCCTCCAAGAAATAGCATAGCTGGCAAATCCACCTGAGCTGGAAAGTTATCTCCTGACTCCCAATGTCACCAACAAAATATTTATTTAATACATTTGCAGAGTCCAACCAATAAATTGGGCAGCCAATAAATTTAAATAAATAAATAAATAATAAATAAATAAATTCTGTGCCTCTCATTCTCCAAAATCCTCAGACAGCTTATGAGAATGTGATTCTTCTACAATCATCTTGCAAAAAAACAAACTTCAGAAGTAGCTAAGAGTATCCAGATTTGGGTCACCCTGAGAATATTGATATAGCTATCACTTCTAATCCCCAGCCTTGCAAAAGCAGTTTGAAGACTGCCCCATCCCAAACTGCCACAGATTCTAGAAAAATTAAAAATGTCTTCCTCCCTCCAGATAAAAGAAAATAAATTGCTTGTATACTCCACTCCCACCTCCATCCCTACTTCACATTGTGCACATTTGTCTAGTTGTATGCAAAACACAACAAAACAAAAAAGGAAAAAGTCCCAAGTGGTTCCTAGGACAAGGCACTTTTCCTTTTGAAAGCTTTACTATGGCAGGGAAGGCAAGAATATCTGAAAATGGGGAAGCAGATTATCTAAAAATTACATAGAATTACAGTGTCTCAAAGAAAAGCTATTTTTAGGTAAGCCAAAAATAAGTCAACTCAAATCCTACTGAAATGGCAGGATTGTGGAGGTCCAGAGCTGCTTTTGAACTTATACAGAATCCTGGTCAACTTCTGAACTTGGGTTTCTTGGATTCTAGTCCAATTTGTAACATTAGCATCCTCTGGTCTTTTGTAGGATGCTGAATATAGTAGCATTCATAAAATATGCATCTCAGTCTTCAGAGGGAACCCAAGTAATACATATTTCAAGACTGGGTAGGAATTCTATATTTCAAGTCTATAATATTTCTGCCTCGTTGAGCTTATTTTCTGTTTCTTTGTCCACCTCAGTTCAGGATTTCCATTGGTTCATTAAGATTTGATGGGACAGAGCAGATGGAGAGAAATGTCATCTTCAACAAACTTTGATAATCAGCAGACCGCAGTAGACAGTCATCAAGGTATTTTCTCCCTGCTTCTTGCTTTCCTTGGTCCCACCTTTCCTTTCTATATTGCTCTTCCCAATAAAGTAGCTGTGACCTGCCACCCATCTCAGTTGTATGTTTTCCTTTTTGTGGTGAGAGTTAAACCATGGCTCTTTTTATTTATGCTTTGAAAGTATGTTTCATTCATTAGTTGTGGTATTTTATTGAAATCCCAGTGGTCAGCTAGGAACATTACTCTGGACTAAGAGAGTAGATATAAAAACAAATAGCCAAATCTCCACCACCAAACTGTTAAAAAGCACAGAGTCTCACTTCCTCTCTCTCTCTCTCTCTCTCTCTCTCTCTCTCTCTCTCTTTCTCTCTAATGCGGGAAAGAAAAATATTGCTTGAAAAGGATAAGCAGTTAGTAGCTATCAAAATCAATGTTATTGCTAGCTCTATATTTGTACTAGCCTTATTTTTTCAGCAATGTGTGTTCCAAAGAGGAGAGAGAATGAATATTCCAACTGTGGATTCATCAGCCATAGAGAAAGTTTCAAGTTTCCTTTTTCTTTTAAAAAGAAGCAGTAGACGAATATGCCCTTGCTACATATTACTAAATATATACCAATTACATAAACAAATTCTATATGATGCTGACTATTCATATAGAACTTACATTATAAGGTGAAGAGACAGTCTTGTTATTTTTTTCTTTTACTAGGACTTGAGAGAAAATGGATTGTGTCCAACGGCAATTTTGCATAAATACTACACTTGCTACACTCTCTTAACCACCCCCAACCACCACTAATGAATTCCACTATTGTTCTAAGAGGTTGCTCAACTTTCAGGAGCATTTTTTGAAAAGAGCAAATTGTTAAAAACAATTGTGTCCATTATGTATCAACAGAGGTGCTTCCATTTAACTAATTTAAAGTTATGGATTAAAACCAAAAAATGAACCCTGAGGTATTGATTAAAATGTTGGGTTCAACTTTAAATCAGTAAATGTATTGATTTAAAGGACATTTGCAATGATAGAAGCTGTGCTGGACATGTTATTCTTATCTCCTAAATGTACAGTGTCAAGGGATTACTGCCGGAAGGCTTGATGAAAACCTCAGGTTCATAAAAACTACTGTAAAGTATACCTGAAATCCTGACCATGATGAGGAAAGAGACACAAAGCAGGGCTGTGCAAAGTTTTTGACACAGCTTTGAAGAAAGCACCCCCTTGAACTGCTTCATGACTCATTTCAAAGAGAGAAATGAAGTGAACATGCTCCTTCTTTGCTTTGCCCTATTTCAAAACCCTCAAATCTCACATTATTGCTCACCAAAGAGGACTTCTATCAATGCAAGCTCTGTGAAAGAAGACCGAGAGGGGCGTCAAGGGACACGTTGCTGACCTTTTCCAGACCAATGTGCCAAAAGTGGCTTTCCTGCCAGGCAGGATGAGTTCAGTGCACCTGTGGACCATCCTGCAGTAAGCACTGAGCTGCCCAACCTGGTGCCCCCCTGGATGTACTGAAGGTTATCCAAGGCTAGCTGGCATGGAATCTCCTATGCTGTATCAAGGGTGTGGGCTGTGGTGTGCACTGTGGGCAATCCCAAAGCAACCCAGCCTACAGGTGCTTTGGTCAATGCTGGGGGCTTTCTCAGCACTGGGCAGAAGCAGTTCAAGGCTACCAGAATTATTTCATCAAAGCAAGTACAGTGGCCTTTTGTTGTTGTTGTTGAAGTGAATCATATTATTTCTTTGGGCCAAATCACTTTGTTGAAATGGATCTCAATCACTTTATATAGGCCTAACTGAAGCTTTAGAGAACAATTTGCTATGAATCATAGAAATAATTATTCAGCTTTCTATCTTTCTGTTCAAGAAGCTTAAAGCACAGTTTATGGCTCTTCTCACTTCCATTTTATTCTCATAACTACCTGAGGAAGCTGTGAGTAATACTGACTGGCTTAAGAGCACCTAATGAGTAAAAGACAAGTTAAATCAGAATCTCAATCCCCAGGTTTAGACCAGCATCCTACTAAAACACATTGGTTTGAGGGCCTGAGACCCTATTTCAAGGTCTGGGGAGGCTTGCAAATATCCACAATAGGGAAACTGCTTACATCTAACTAGTATGCAATTTTCAACTATTTAATAGTGAAATTTGGAAACTTTTTTCATGAGTTCAGGAGGGTTTGAGGGGTGTGGGTAGGAGTAGTTTCCTTCCTAGAGGCCTCTCATTCCCATTTCCACCTGTAATATTTTTTTTCTCAAAAAGTCTGCTGGCCAATCTATTTACCATATCCTACTGGCAGTCAATTCCAGGTGGTGGTGTTGACATGCTGCAACTTTAGAATTTTATGGCAGGCCTTTTTGGGCTATTATATCCTTGTTGCATGGTTCTTTAAAATATCTCTCCTGGGTCTCAGGTGGAATACAATTATTCATAGAGAATAGCCCATTTATATGGTGGTCTGCAGTGACAAATCAAAATAAACTGAGTTCTTATTTCTTATTGCTAGTGTAAGACAGGCCAGGTATCTTTTATAGCAGCACTTTTCTGATGTTTGAGAACTTATTCATAAAGCTGCTTTTGCTTCAGAAAATCCTATGCTGACATTACACTTTCATTAGCTTTATGAACTTTATAATTGCCAGTAAATGCTTCTTGGCTTCCACACCTTTATCAAACCATGGCTTAAAGCGATACTTGCCTTGTTTACATCAGTCAATGTTTTTCTGGGGTAATAATTTTTGTAAATCCCACACAATGTTGTCACAGGACTCTAACATTAAGTCAGGAGACTCTACAGATACAACAGAGAGATGCATACCTTAAAATTACTCAGAGGAGATTTGCTATGTTATTGCCTTGACTATCTTACTTATTTACTTTATGCAACATGATCTTCTCCCTGGAAAATCATATGGCTGATATAAATCCTCCACATGAGACTATGGAACAATAGATTTTAAACATAAGAAGAGTGGGAAGTGGTCACTCTCAAACCAAGGAATAACTTTGAAACCATTGACAGACTGGAACAAATTATCCAAGAGAATGTAATAATAATTCCTTTTGGTACTATTTTCATTTCAAAAACACAGACCTATTAACATTGGGAAATGGTTCATATAAAAGTAAAACTTTCAAGCAGAGGCATAAATCTCTGCAAAAACAAATAAGGAAGAATTCAAGAAGTCTCTCTTGGATTCGGTCAAGCTTATATGGTAACAATTCTACACTTACCAGGCATTACTGAAGCTTGGCTGTACGGGTGCTGAGATACGCATTCTCCTGCAGCAATCCACTTAATCTTGATATGCTTAACAGGAAACGTTTTGAGGGGTGGGTGAGGCACGGAACATGGAAATCAGGTCAAGAATGTGGTTGATCAACTGGGTTCTTTCATTTGTGCTCTGAATTAATGTATGAAAGTAGACTGGATTACCGTGCATTCTTTAATGTTCACACATTAGTGATTCCTAAAGTAGTGCTAATAGAAGCATTTTCATAATTGATTTTCCATATGAACAAGCCATTTTTATTCTCCCATGTGAACAATTTGTATTGTAAGATGATATGACTTGATAGTCAAGACGTGCTTTATCATCTTTTTACTGTTTTTGATTTGTTTGTTTTTTTAATCTACCAAAACATTTTGAAAAAGCTTGAACTTCCACAGGGTTTTTGTGATTGTTACGCCGAGACATGGTGAGATTAATTTGCAATACAATTTGCCATTTTGTTCATTTTGCACTGCATAAGACTATTTAAAAAGGGGGGGAAAGGAGACCTCCCCAGCCAGCTGCAGGAGGTTGAAGGAAGCTCTGTTTTCTGTTAGCCATGCAGGACCTGCCTAAAGAATGTGATGTATTTGGCAGTTCCAATCCACTGACCTCAGGTTTAACCTCCCACAATAATGTGCCCAGGAATTGGTATTTCTCCAGACAAGACATAACTATTCCACTACCAACAGCAAAACATTTAGTCTGCTAATTGCTTACCATCCAAACACTGTAATTAAAGTTTTGTTCTGTAATTTCCCAATCAAAACAGAGTGGGATTGTCAGGAACAACCCCCCCAAAAGTGGGGGGATTTAGGAAAAAAGTGGAGGCCATTAAAAACATGTGCTTTGAACAGGATTTTGAGAACAACACAGTTGCTCAGCCTCATGTTCCTGAAATAGCTCAAGAATGAACAAAGATGAAAAACAGAAGCAGTAAATACGTCTAGAGAAGACACTTGCTTCATATGAAATCTATGCCAGAAAATGGGCTGTTTGTGAAGAAGCAGCTTTGGACCTAGTTTCAAGAAGAGCTATACTCCACAATATGTTTTCCCTTAAGCAATCTCAAAGAAGTGCCTTAGGCCCAATTAAAAATGCAGTTATGTCTATTTGATGTGCTAGGTATTGATGCCCACTTGACCTGAAGGAAGTGGGAGCTACATTTCCTCTTCTGATAAACAGAAAGTACAGGATGACTGTGTGATTTTCAGCAGAACTTCAACACGGAAGGAAAGGCTTAAATCTTTAAATTTAAAGGTTTAAATTAAAGCTGCTTAGGATGTAGATGCCTTAGAGAGGTGTTTCTCAAACTTGGCAAGTTTCAGCTGTGTGGACTTCAACTCCCAGAATTCCCAAGCCAGCATGGGGAATTCTGGGGGTTGAAGTCCAGAAACTTGCCAAGTTTGAAAAACACTGCCTTAGAGAGAGACATTTTGTAAATAAGAAAGAGATGTCAGAAACCTTCAAGGCTGGGAAGGGAGCAGCTATATGGCTGTTGACTCAAAAAGGCAGGAGAAAGAGGACCAGGATTTAAATGTGAGGCCCAACATATATAGAGAGCAGGCTTCTCAGGTGCCATTAGATGGAGAATTTCTTTGTGTTTATGGGTTCCTAACGTTCTGCAGTAAATCTACTGATCTAACCTTCTTTGGTTTGCTTGGAGCAGGAAGAGAGTTTAATTGGCATACGTAGTACTAAGCCTTGACATTGATCCTAATCTAGATGCCCAGGGCAAAAAAGTAAACAAACAGACAAAAAACCCTGCAAGTAATCCTCTTACTGCCTTGGGTAGTTTGGCCCACAGCAGAATATAAATTAGGCAGAGGTTCAAACATGGAGTACTGAGTGAACTATTCAGTAGCCGGGTTCACACAATGCACTTAAACCCTGGCTAGCAGTGCACAATTGCTGTTTTCACAATATGTTATGTCCAAACAACTAAACAATCTATAGTTTAATAAAACAAGAAATGGAAGAGAGAATGGTCAAGAGGAAGAAGATTACTGAGAAAGGTGCAGTGGAATAGAGTTGATGAGAAACAGGCAAAAAATCCCAAACAAAAGGTAACAAAAGAATCACTTATAGCTGGTGGAAGTAAAAATTGTTTGCAAGGGTTGCAGATAGTAACACTGTAGACCATCAACAATGGCACTCCTTGTGCCCATTTACCGCCTCCCTTCACACCAAGGAAGGACAACAGCCTGGTTTTTGTCATCTGTCTCTTTTCCAAGTCACAGTTCCAGCCACTTATTTTTGACTTTTATGATTTTACTGATGCTTAAGCCACATCCAACATCATATATGCCATTAAATCTCCACAAAAAGTATGAAAAGGTACTGTAAATGGTGTTTCCCTTTTCTCTTACATCCTACTGTTCATTTTTTACTCAACTCTTCTCTCTCTCTCTCTCTCTCTCTGTCTCTTTGGGCCCTTGGGCTGCCTACTCTCAAAGGTAAAATGAATATTTCTTTATTTAGAATATTTGTAGACCACCTCCTGTTTAAAAACTCTCAGAGTGGTTTACTCACCCCACTAGGTGGTTATTGCAGGGCAAATAGGCTGCAGGAATATTAGTTATATATGCTGCCTTGAGTTGACCAAAAATAAAGGAGTAAGTCAAACAAATGAACAAATAAAGTCTATACATAGTTTAACATGATGGACTGGTTCTCCTCGAAAACACTAAATCCCCAACCTCCCAGTTTTGTTTTAGTTAATCTAGCAGTGCAATCCCAGCCAGCAAATCCCACTTCATAGGTTCTTTGTGAAGTTCGAACAGGGATAACAGTTGAAGCAAAATTCTTACCGTAAAAATCCCTCCTTCTCTCAATGGTGGAGACAATGTGGGATACCTTTGCCTTAAACAAAACAGCAAAGGCATATTTCCAAAATTGAGTGCCATATTGGCCAGAGTATCTGTTCCTCAGTATTATCGTAAATCAGCTGCAAATAAGCATTAAAAAGATCAAGGTGGACTCTACGTTGGCCATCACTCATCTTTTCAATAAGGCTCATCAGGTACTCTTGGAATTCCTTTATGTCACTCTGCCTCAAGCTCACTCTCTATTCATATAGGTTCTTAATAGGTTAAAAAAGGTGCCACTTCAAAAGAATAGCTTCACGCTTGTGTGTGTACACACACACAGACAGACAAAGCCTCACAGAGGAACGGGAACTAAATAGTGGGAAAGAGTATTTCTTAAACAAAATAGGAATGCTGTGCTAAACACACACACGTAACCAAACAGTTTTACTGCCTTAAGGCTGTAGCCACACTCTGAAGCTTAATCGTTTTTTAGAGCAGCTTTCTGCAACTGGAATGCAAGCCGATTCAAATAATTATCTACAGATTGTTGTGTCAAACTTCTATTTTATTGTTTAGAAAATAACATCTAATAAATGCTTGCCAAGAAAAAAAGATATTATTATGGGAGGAAAAGATTCGGACTCCTTACTAAAAAAGAACATTTTAAACATGGACATTTTTAAAGCTTTGTTTTGACTCCTGAACTCAGAAATGTAATGAAACTTATAGAAGCCATAGCTTAAATTGGCTGAATTGTCATATTGTCTTTTCTTTTCCTGAGTGTTTTTTTTAAAACTGCAGGTTAGATCAGCAGTGTAGCAATCCCTGACCATGAAAGAAAGAACATTTGTGAAATTGAAATGTTTGTTGCATTTATATCACTTCCTTTGTAGGTTTGCATTTTAGCAATGTTTTTATTTTAAAAGGGAAAAAAAAAATATTTCCCTTATATTTTGAGACATATATGTATTTGGGGGAGATTCTATTTTAATATAAATGAGAAAATAGAAATTTTATTGCATGAAAAATTACCTTTTCTAGGCTGATTTGACCATCCCTTCTGGACACAAAACCGACTCATAGTTAGGATTTTGCTAAATTTGGACGCTGGGCAAAACAAATATTCCAGTAATGGAAGTCTTCTTCATATCAATCTGTTCTTCTTTTCTGTATGTGATGATATATATTATACATTCTTTCTTCTCTCTCTCCAAATCATTGACTCCCAATTCAATATAAACACTCCATAGCTAATACATTCTCTTCTCAGCATCATCTGTCACCATGAATGATATTTGTACTCAACACTTTAACTTTGTTGTAAGAAGAATTGACCTCTCACACAACTTGAAGAAAAAAATCCTTCCCATATAAGCATTAATCCTATGGAAGCCAATTGAATGCAGTTATTCCAATCACAGAACATTAATCAGTAGAGCTCAAATTACACTCAAAGGCAGCATCCTACACACTGTAATGTAATAAATTATTAGTGGATTAGATATATGCATCTCAGTTCTTGCTGGACTAGTTTGTTCCCCAAATTTGAAGCATCAGAATGGTTTGGATCTAGTAAAGGAAGGTCACAAGTCAGGCTTAATTCTAACCATGTGGAATCTAATGATAGCTAGGAAACAGCAGTGAAGTATGCAAAAATAAAATGAAAGATACAGGCTATAATCACAAATGACAAATTAATTATTTTCAGCTATTCAGCCTTTTTCATTTCCCCTTTTATCTTCTAGAAAGCTGGATTTGTCTGTTTGCACATGTAAAAAAAGTTCAGATGCACACTGACCTCAGTGCAACAAGCATTGTTATGGGAGAATATCTACAGCTTTTAGAAGAAACTATGAAGTACCAAAAGTCTGTGGTTTGTAGAGATCAAAGTGGGAGCGTTGTTTAAATGGTTTTAGAAAATGGTGAACATCTTATGCTTGTTTGTTTTTTGAAAAGGATCAGCTTTTCCTCTCCATCAGAAATGAACACGTTAGGATCTGAGATCCGGAATCACACCATATAGGAACACACTGGTGCTGAAGAAAGACCAGATAAACTCTGAATATCATCTTCCCCACACTTTATTCAAAGGCTATGTGATCAGTTGATGGTTACATTAAATTTAAGTAGAATTTCCTTGGCCAAACCTTTATGGCCAATATGACTTTTTCCCCTAGTTCATACTGTTTCTCAAGATATATCTGGGCAGTTGATTTTAGTCCTGGTACAGGCATGAGTTATAACAGGGAGTGATCAGAGATAACTCAGAGTGAAAGAGGATCTCTATGACTGGCCAGTGAAGGATGGGGATGCAGAGAAAAGAACTCCTTTGGAGATGAAGTTGCTAAAAAAAAAAGTTGTACTGTCTCTGAACTCAGGGCTAAAAGCTGCCTGTATTGGTGAATTATTCTCCAGAATTCAGGACCAACTGCTTTGCCTCAATGATTTTGCACAATCAATTGATTCTATCATATAGAAACATCACAGTCTTCCAAGTGGCATTGTGATCTTGTCAGGACTATAGTATATCAGATGCCCTATGCCCATACCAGCATTAAAGTTGTGACTTCTGGAAATATATATATATATATATATATATATATATATATATGTGTGTGTGTGTGTGTGTGTGTGTGTGTGTGTGTGTGTGTGTATGTATATATATGTAGTATATTTCCAGAAGTCACAACTTTAATGCTGGTACCATTCTAACAACAGTATATATATACTGTTGTTAGAATGGTACACAAAGTGTTGGGTCTGCAGAAATGCTATGGTGATGTTTAAAGGACAGCATACTGAAAGAAGTATCCGTACAGAAAGGATATTACATTTCCCACTGCTGCTGCTGTTGCAAGCTTAAGAAAGTTGAGTGGTAGGTCTGGCTTGAGTAAGATTTATATAAATTGTGGTTACACACAAAACCACAGTTGCTGGAGCTCTACCACCTGTTTTACAACCCTGGTGTGCTCAGACCTTGCTACAAATCAGAATCAATACAGTTAATTGCATTATGATATGATACTATATATATAGTCACCTTTCATACTTTAATTAAAAAGTGCATAATATTGTGCTCGACCATTCCACTACAGAAAGAGTTTATGGCAAATGTGAAATCTTGAATTTGATTTTTTTTTCTTCCCCTAATTACACTGTACTACTAAAACACACAAATAAACAACAACAAAAATGCAACAACTAATGGCAATGGATTGACACAAGTCCCAGTCCTACCTCTTAGTAGTGTAGTGCTTAAAAATATTCCTGCCTATGAAATGGGGAGGGGCTATGATCTATAGCTGTCAGGACCACCTCCCTACTGGTGCAGAGATTTTTAAGGTAATATAGGAAGAAGGAGAAATCAGATAGTTACTCTTTTCCTACAAAATTAACCAACAGAAAAGCTTCAGTGGGTCAAAAGTCTCCATTGAAAATAGTACTAGGAAGTAAATTTTCAAAATAGGTATTTTGGAAGGTATTCACACACTTGATATTGCTTTGAGAACTTCAGCATAAATAAATCAGACTCTACAGTGGTGGTTTGGAGCAATGACTTTAGGTGGTGTCATCTTCTCAGTGAATAAATATTTTGCAACTTAAATCCTACCGAAAGCATAAATCCAATTTATGATGAATTTGCACATGGTTTTAGGTGTGTTTTATTTCCAATGGAATTTACAGCACTTCTATGGTTACCTATTCTGAAATAAACTCCACTAAATTTAGTAGAAAACTGGGACTTACTCCTGGTTTAAGAATGTGTAAGATTGGAAACTTAGTCATTACAATCTGTAATTGGACTGTAGTCATTCACTTTGATTTGAGAATGGAAGTAGAAATTTTAATCATAGAAGAAAGGCAGAAGAATATGGCATTGATGAGCTAGATACTGCAACACTTCATTGCAATGAAGAGACAGAAGCTAGAAGATCTTGGTGAGAAGCCAACATTCAGTTCTGTAATTCTCTCGTGCTCAGTCACAGGGCTACTCAACAGCCACCTTTCTTGAAGGAACAACTTTGAAGCTAGAGCAGCAAAAGAGCAGGTGAAGGTGTACAGTTAAATCTGGAGAATAGTCTGTGACAGACATAGAAGATATTTCATGCAATGTTTTTGAAGCCCAGGTCAAAATGAACGTATACGTAGCCTTTATACTGTATATTCCTTGAGGCAGCTCTTTTGTTAATGAAAAGATGGTTCACAATTTTGATGAATTAAATAAATGAAATTACTTTCAAAAGACAAGTTATGTTTTGCAATATAAGGTTGGCAATTTTAATTCTCTTTACAATAAAGAGTTAGTGAGAAACTGAAGAATGGAGGTGTCGGTTAAGCAACTTTACCTTCTTTTTTTGTTCAGGAGAATCCATTCTAATTCTTCTGTCCCTCTCCCAGTTTTTCTTCCTTCAGCCTCCTCCCAAAACACAAAATAGCCCAGATTATTATCTCAGTTCTAAATACATAAACAGATTCCACCATAGATTGTCTTAGAAACAATTTAATACAATTGCTTTATTTATTTATGCTGCGACTATGTTGGCTTTATTCCAGCATAGTCACAGCATAAAAAATGACAGCATCATTGAAATCAGACTAGTATGTTTTTTTTTTTCTTAAAAATGAACAAGCAAACAAAGCATGAAATAGTTGATAGGGCCTTCAAATCATTGCAGTGCCCCTGTGGTCACATGATTGCAATCTGGGTGCTTGGCAACCAGCTTGCACTTACTATGGTTGCTGCATCCCAAGGTCACACGATCACCATTTGCAACCTTCCCAGCTGGCTTCCAGTAAGCAAAATCAATGGGTAACTGCGTGATTCACTTAATAACCATGTGATTCACTTAATGACCATGTGATTCACTTAATGACCACAGTGATTTGCTTAACGATTGCTGCAAAAAAGATCATAAAATCAGGTCTGGTCATGTGACGATTTGCTTAAGGACCGCATTACTTAGCAGCTTAAATTCCTGTCCCAATTGTGGTCATTAAGCGAGGACAACCTGAAATGGATTTTGTAGAGGCAAATTCTGTCTTATCAATGTTCAGGAGTTTTTAGAGAATGTCAATTAGTGTGTAGATGGAGGTGACCTTGCTGACACTGTATACTTGGATTTTCAAGGTATCTTTGACAAAGTCCTTCTTTAAAGGCTCTTGAGTAAACTCATTGGCCATGAGGTAAAAGGACCTGCCCTTTTATGGAATGCTAACTGAGACTGAAAATAAAAATGCCAGCTTTGTAATGGTTCTGTATACAGTGTTGGTTGCCATGCCTGAAAAAGGATACAGGAAAGAGTATAGAAGAGGGCAACCAAAAATCTCAAATATCTTCTGCTCAAGAAAAGGCCAGAATGATGCTTTAGCTTAGAAAAAGGTAGCTCGGGGGAGAGCTGGTTGAGGGCCATAACATCATCCATGACATAGAGAAAGTGGACAGGAAGAGATTTTTCTCCTCTCAAATTAGTAGGACGAGGGTCCATCCAATTAAGCTGATCAGAAGGAGATTTAAAACTGAATAAAAGGCAGCATAGTGCAGAACTGATTTGTGGATTCATTGCAAGATGTGGTGATGGCCACTAATTTGGATGGCTGTAAAAGGGGCTGAATATATTCATGGAGGATGGACTTCTCAAGGACTAATGGTCTTGAAGTCTCATTGTTACCTCTGGGTTGGGAGCAACATGCCTCCAAATACTAGCTGTAGGGGAACAACAGTGGAGCACAAATGATATCAGGTTGGCCATTGTAAGAGAAAAGGATGCTGAACTAAGATGGACATTGGCCTGATCTGTGAGAGCTGATTTTTTTTCTTTTCTTCTCTTTAATCTTTAATGCCTTGCATAACTATAGCAGTGAGGGGCCCTTTGCAGAGGGGCTGCATATCAACACCACCTTCTGGAATGCTCATGTGACTGTGTGACATCATCTAGTGGCATAGCCAATTTAGGGAGCACTGCAAAGGGGAAATGCTGCAGTTTGTGGGGACTACAATGTTGTCCCCACAACAGTTGTGGGGACTTTTACAGAATAGGTCAAAGGTTGCCCCCAGGCCATAATTCTTCGTCTAGGAACTCAATGCTCTCAGAGGAACTCAAAGACTGGGATTCAGCAGATAAGAGACTTCACTGCAGATATAAGCAACCTTAGTTACAATAAAGATCAGCTTCTACAAGACTAAGAATCTGGTTCACTATGTATGTATGACCCAAAGTTTACATTCTGAGGAGCTGAGTTTTTCCCACCCACCCACTCATTTTTTTCTAACAGATTGATTGCAGTCCATTTCTCAGACTGACCAGTTCCTTGTCCCTGGTTTCTGTTTACATGATCTTGTCTGATCCCAGGCTCCTCATTTCCATCTTTGTTATCTCCTGCCCTTACAGACTAGACCAGTGTTTTTTCAACCTTGGCATTTTTAAGATGTGTGGACTTCAACTTCCAGAATTCCCCAGCCAGCATGCTGGCTGGGGAATTCTGGGAGTTGAAGTCCATATATCTTAAAGTCACCAAGGTTGAAAAAAACTGGATTAAACCAAATAAAATTAGAAAGCTCTTTCTCCAATCACCATTTCCAACAAATGGTCCAATCTGTAGATTCTTTTTTTAAAAATCTATACAAAAAAACTTTTGAACTGGAAATATCCCCATGTCTCTGACAGTAAAATAAAGCACATTCACACAGATCCACACAACCCTAATAAGTAGTGACAAAGGATCCCAGATCTGGGCTGCAAAAATCCAGATGACCAATAAATGGCAGCAAAGTGTTTTCCTCATTTTCCATCTCTCTTTGCTGCCACTGGATTTTAGCCCTATTCCTGATTCCATCCTTTTTGTCCAATTTGGATTTCTTTTCTTCTTCTTTTTTGCCCTTTTTCCTCTAAAGGTTTTTTCCACTTCCTGAGGAATGGGTTTCCCAGGAGTCTGAAACCACTGCCCTTCTATTTATCAGTGGCCTAACATTGGAGGCACATGATGGAACTATTATGACTATGCTAAGACTCAAAACTGAGGAACAATCATTGTTTCATTTTTGCCTTTAAAAATATAATAAAGAGGAAGAAAGATAGTAAAGCAGAAATACAACAATACAAGGAAAACTCATATTATCATGAGACTGACCAAGCAGAGAGATGAATTTGTGAAGATGTATAAAACTTTAATTGGATTACCATGATGGCAGTTTCCACTGAAGCTGGTAAATGTTTTATTCCTGCCAAGGACCCAAATGTCTTAAATAAATTGTCCTTTTGACTAACATTGTAAAACTGTCAATGAACTCTCACTTTTAGTTAAGTGAGATTGAGCAAAAGGCATGACTATTTCACTTGGATATAAACAAGGCGCCACGCTCTGCCACACAATCCATTGCAGGTTTCAGAGAATGACCTTTGGACTGACCTGCCAGAAATATATTGACGCCTTTTCTCTTTGACAAGGCTTTATTGAGATCCAGAAATAAAATTTTCATAGCAAGCCACAAGAATGTACTAATCTGACATCTGGTTTACTAGATTCATTGGAGATTGACTTTGATCATGTTCTGAAACCACGTGCAGCCGGTCAGACTGGTCAACAATAATTAATTAGTGGTACAACAGAGAAGAGCTCATGAATCGCTAAGTCTGCGTACAAAGACTTATTAGGTTATAGACAAAAGAGTGGAGTGGGGTAGAAAAGCTTACAAAATGGCATGGTCTGAGAGTGACTGTCTGGAAATGTAGCCTAAGTGAATAGGAGCTGTGAAAGAGACTTGGAAACCATCACAAACCTTTCCAGTAAGAAGCCTATAGTCCGCCAGACACTCCCGCACTGATTCAGGTACTTGCAAATGAATGGGGTTTTCAGCTCAGTGTTTTGAGAATATAGCCCAGTATCTCACATCATCTTTAACAGGACTGAGAAGAATCATATACACTTTGCATTGCCCACCTTCAATATCATTTCAGTGTGGTAGATAAACTTCTGTGTGATAAATTGGCTTAGCTAAGCATCATATGCTTGTGCGTATGAAGTTTAGAACCTTTTGTCAGATGTTAGTGCTAACACCACAAAGTAATTGGGACAGGGGCCTGCACACCTACCCCAGCCCTTGCTACACTTTTCATAAGGGCAAGTCAATCTGCATCTGGCTTATAGTCATCCATATTCTGATGTGTTATGTCTAGTGTGTTGTCCAATGACAAAATGCACTCCATAACAGCATTGCAGCTCTACAATGATCTGAACATTGGTTCATCTCAAGTGTACTGGACTTATTCAGCCAATGCCATCCTGGAGGAACGTCTGATCTGGACACCAGGCAAAGGAAAGGGGAATGACACCATATTCCTTTTAGAAGGCAACTTTCTGATACATTGGATTGTGAATTATACATTAAGCCAGTGCATTGGCTCATAGATCATCTAATGAGTCTGTGAGAGATTCAAAACTTGTCCTACATACTAGGGTGGCAGAGTTCTTTACAGAAGTTTAAAAGTAGAAAATACATACTTCTTCAAACAAGGTAGTGCTTGAAGAAAGGAATAGAACCGGGGGGGGGGGGGGGGGCGGAGGAGACCAAAATGTCTTCATTTGTGTCTTGCAAATGAAAAACAATAATATAATCATAGAATTGGAAGGGTTCTTAGAGGCCATCTAGTTCAACCCCTGTTCAGTGAAGGATCCATTACAGCCTCTGACAGATGACTGTCTGCTTCTGTGTGAAGACTCTAGCAAAGTGGAACTCACCATATTGTAGGAAACACAAGTATATCTCAGAACATGAGATTGCTGTTTTTTTTCTACTGGGAATTACTTGTTTCTCATCTATAGAATTGTAGTTCTTATATGTTGTAAGGACTGCAAATAATGGCAAATATACCCATTCATAAGTATGGTAAAAGTGTTTGTTTCAGAATATTCATGGAAGAACAATTGTCTATATAAATGTAAAATTACATATATCTCCTTACAGAGAAGTGTTGTTGTTTTTTTTAAAATGTATGTCTCCTGTTTTGAGACTATTGCATACTAGAAGGCTATTAAGAAGGGAGACTAAATGTTAGTTATTCTTGGAGATAGGCTGAATACAAAACAACGTTAAGTAAATTTATGAAGAGCTTTGAGAAATGTTTAACATAGCAGCCTACAGAAGCCATATGTTTACTAGGTCAAAGATTTATCACTCATATATTACAAACTTCTCAGCAGAATCAGGTTGAAAGGTCAGCAATGAGTAATGTGTAAGCAACCAGAAAAATGTAGAAATGGAGAACGTGCAAGGCAGCCCAGGAATATAAAAATAACAAAACAAAACCCATCCCTAAATCCATGAGATATTTCCGAACTTAAAACATTCATCTCCTTATAGATGGGAATATTATGAAAAACACACATACAATTAATTGAGATTTAAAAAAAAAAAATCTTACTGCATATTGCTATCACTGGAAATTGCAACAATTTTTAGTGTACCTTTAAAGTTGTTCAAATACCCCACTATTTTTTCCTTTGTATGAGCAAAAAAAGTTGATTTGCAAAAATATTGCTGCTCACAAAGAATTGCTTAGACAGTTCCAATTGCTTCAAACACCAGTATATTTTCAGGATCACCCCAAAACTTTTCACTGCAAAATACTGCAAAACACATGAAGCAAAACACCAAATAGGCACCTGAAAACCCCACAAGCACTTGTCCTTTTTGTTATTCTGGAAAATATTAAGAAAAAAACCCAACTCTTAATAATGTCTGTATTTATTTTTGTTTGCAGCATATGCATTTTATACACATCTTGTATATACCTTTCCCTAATAAAACTCAGTTTTGTTCACAACTTCTCCAACTTTCCATATATCCACCTATAATATGGCAACCTGGGTCTCGAAGCTAAGCAGGGTCAGGCCTGGTTGCTATTTGGATGTGAGTCCTCCTGGAAATGCCAGGGCTCGATTAGAAAGCTGAAAAGACATTCCAGAAAAGGGCAATGGCAAAATATTTCCATATTGTTAACAACTACATGGATGAGTCCAGGAAATCACCAGGAATTGTGTTTGAGAGAGATTTTATACCACTTCTAACATGCATATTTTTAAATGTAATTTTTCCTAATATATATGCTTTTTGGTAAGCATCTGTGGGAAATGCTTTTTTTTTACATGCCATTTCTAAATGTGTGCTGTCCCATGTGAAATGTTTGAGCTGAGAACAAAGGGTGCTAAATGGACTTCATGCATTGTTTCCATCTGTACCATAACCAAAGCTCAGTGGTATGGATTGCACCATTTCACTTAAAAAAAATAGATTGATTTATTTTTCAGTCCTATGGGAAGACAGCATCCAAGAAAGGAAGCCAACACTGTTATTTTTCCAAGCAGTGAACAACCTTAGGGGGAAAAATCCATTAGCACAAATATAACCTTTTTATCAAGCATATGGGGTATGAAGGGTTCATGCTCAGACTGGGAAAGTAAGGTTTTTTTCATGAGCTGTGTTCTCAGACAGCCAGTTTGGTGTTGTGGTTAAGGAGCCAGGCTAGAAACCAGGAGACCATGAGTTCTAGTTCCGCTTTAGGCACAAAGCCAGCTGGGTGACCTTGGGCCAGTCACTCTCTCTCAGCCCTAGGAAGGAGGCAATGGCAAACCACTTCTGAAATCTTGCCAAGAAAACTGTAGGGACTTGTCCAGGCAGTCACCAGGAATCAACACTGACTTGAAGGCGCATGTGTGCATGCAGACACATACACACGTCCTCAGAAAAGCCCATAGCTCTAATTAAGTGAAGTAAAAATATAGGGTTGTAACACTACCCATTAAGTAGAACATATATTTAGGTTCTGATTTGGGTATGGTGGCAAAAATGCCAAGAGCTATTGATGTTTTTTGCCTGGGTCCTATTGATATAACTTGGCTTATGCAGGAAAATATTTTGCTAGATTGTGGCCTGACACAGACAGAGTATCTAGCCAGTTCAACTTCAGCTTCCCTGTGGAAAGGATTTGACGCAACTGTTCATACAGTGAAACCCCCATCTTACAAGTCCATTATTTCATTTGCCTGTCTTGTGTAATATTAATTTACAATTGTATCCTGTCCTTACTTCAAGAACTCAGATAATGTGCATGGTTTTGATCAGGTTATCCTCATAACCATCTTGTGTGGTAGGGGTAGACTGTCCAGTCCAAGATTACCTGGAACTTACGTGAATAAGGATTCTGTAGTCTAGCACTTTATTCAAAACATTATGCTGGATCTCACAAGTTTCTCAGATTCAATTTTATTTGTTTTGTTAGAGGATAAAAATAATAAATGTGTCCAAGAGAAATGGGTGGAATGAAGGCAGTACAGACGTTTTATAGATGCAGTTATTTCCAGCCTGTTATAGGCCATTTATCAGATGACATTTCCTTGCTTGGAACTGGGAACGTAAGACAGGGGCTGTAATTAATACTTAAATTTCCACAAAATGTTAGAATATGTATGTGTATGCATATGTTCTTTCTTCAGCCTCATCCAAACATTTAAAATATAAGCCAGGTTTCTGCATGACAGAAATAACAATAAACTTGGTTCCAAATATGAGTAAGAAAGTACTTTCAAGGGTGAAATAAAAATCTCACACAAATATGAGAAATCTACAGCAGATGAATACCTCTGTTTTGAACCTGTTGATCAGAAGACAATTGGAAATAGAAAATTGTACGGCTGGACTCAGAGTTGCAATGTTGGGGATATGAATCTGGGGGAAATAAAGCAAAGCATATAAAGATAGCAGGACTTGGTTTTGCTTCCATTCATCCCTAGAGCAGAAAATGCTCCCATTTTTATTGGGAGCCTTTCTGTCTTTCGTGTGATCTTGTGCCAGCTCTAAACAGGCAAATTCAACACTGATGTAATTGAGTCAGGGTGGGTCTGCTCAAACATAAGTGAAATAAGGGGCGTATAAATAGGACTTTGACTCCAGAACTCCCTCAGGTTCGGGTCATTTGTAAGAGCTAAAGTATCTGGCTCTGACAATAAAGGTGGGAGAACTTTTTGTACATTGAATATGTTTGGCTAAACACCACACTTGAACTCTGAAGGGCATGTAGGGGGCCACCTCTCAAAACAAACACACAAGGCAAAAATGGGCAGATTCAGGACAAAATGAAATTGAATCATTTTCAGATTAAACTTGATAATTCAGCAGCAATCTCCGAGGTCTCATAGTGTCAAAATGGGTGGAAGGGTCACCAAAGGGTTTGAAGTCTACCTGTGGCTCTTGAGCATGGTTAAAGACATAGCTTGCCCATTTGCTGCTCAGGATCTACTGTACATGGGGCTTTCAGACAAAACATGGGGCCAGGAGGATCAGCTTCTCAGGAGGATAGGGACCACTAGATTCCTGGGACAATTGGTATAAGGAAATCAGGCAGTCTTCTGGCAAATTCTCTCTGTAGGGAGTCATTGGGATGGAGGGCAAACAGAAGCCTCTATGGGAGGAGGTCAAGGGAGGGACAAATGACAAAAACATTGTCGTACCAATGCAACAAAATTCTACTCTGATTCATTGTAAGCTCTGCTCCCTTTTTACATGTGTTGCAATGTTGCATACATATACAAATGGGGCAAAGTTTGTGATATAATGGGGTGATGCTGCTTTCATCATTTTGACAAAAGGACCCTGTGGACACTTTCTGGGACAAAATAGAGATGGGGATGAAGTATGCATGAGTGTATATGCCTCTAATGTGGTGGGGTACAATGGGATACATATGAAGGGCTGTGCATGAATGAGTGTGGAAATATATGTGGGTGTGAGCCCCTGATGTAGCAATGGCGATCCTTTGGGGATGAAAGGCTACTAACTCCACAGTCTAATTCTCATGACTGGGACTCCTTATCTGAGCTATACCACCTTGGAATCCAGCTAGGACTTCTGATATGTTTAAGTGCTCTTTGGTTATAGTAGTAGTGGTAGTAAACTATACATTTTGATTTTTATATGGTACTTTATGCTGCAGAACATTCAGTCACATCGGAAGTACTTAAGCCTACTTTACTTTTCCATTGAGAATTAAATCAAGGACTGTACAACTAGAAGGTTGCCACAGATAAGTGTTATGTGTCGAGGGAGGCAACTGTTTTCACAGAACTTACAATTTTTTAATATTCTTTTTTTTTCTATCTAAAGCTGCCCGCAGTAAGATATAATTTTCTCTTAATTGAAAAGATTATGAGCAAATTCTCATTCCACTCCCTCCCACCCCCGTAACTGTAATGAAACCATCTGTACCAGGATAATAATAGATTTAATAACCGAGAATGCAAAGCTGGAAAGAACTTCAATAAAAATAAAGAAAAGTGGTTCCAACCATGATTCCATTAAACATTTGCAAAGCACTACAGAAGGTGACTCCAAAGTTGATAAAAAGAAATTGGCTTACAAAATTGCAAAGTTATTTACTTAATATGTTTGTGGTCTCACCCTTCCATCACTTGTTTATGCAATACCTTCACCAGAAATGTGAGGAATGGGATGAGTTAGGGATGGGACCTAACTCAAGAATGTAGGGTTATATTATGGCTTAATGAGGATTTGTACCCTAGTGCAGGGATTTCAAATTTTGCAATATTGTGACTTCTAAAATTATAAATGAATTTGTGTGACACCCCTCCTCCGCCCCCAGGAATAAAACTAATGATTTCATTGGGATTAGGGTCAACTAAGAAGTAATTAACTACTTACTAAAAGAAACGTAACTTTTACCGTACTTTTTTTCATCATGTTTCTTTATCAGCACAACTGATGGATTGGTCATCTTTAGCTGTTCTCTTACCACCCAGCAAAAACTCTTCTAGTATGAAAGCTATACATTCAAAATAATGGATACAAATACTGAACTTCACTAACATGTTCACTTTTATAAACACTCCAAAGACAGGTATACTGTCTTTGGTATACACTCCATGCTGGACAGGTATACACTCCACGCTGGATTTCTTTGCAATTTTTACTCCAAATCTTGGCCAACATAGTTTTATAGTGACTATTTTGTCCCACCTCCACAGACACATGCAAAAGACTCAGAGATTATGCTAATTCTGTGGCATTGGGAGGATTCAAAATGGAAGCCAGACTGCCCTCGCTACTGCCTTTTTCAGAGACAGGAAACAAAGAGAAGAGAGAAAAAAGCTGAACTTCTGCTATCATTTAATTATTATTCAAACTAAAGATTTTCCTGAAGGAAAAAGTTCTTGCTCCTCTGAAGACATTCTTTGAAATGCTTCACTGCCCCCACCATTGCTCCACCATTGGGGGAGAACGTCAAGAGGCCCTCTGCACACAGTTCTACTTTGGGCCATAAATATTTTTATGGATATTTTTTATTGACGAGAGAGTTGAAGTCTATCTACCACATCACAGCAAGCTTCCATAGCCAAGTGTTTGCTTTCCTCAAAGTAATACCGACTCCTACCACAGGAGGTCATATATAATTACATACAGGAGAAACCAACAGAGTAAAGGAAATGTCTTCTGCTAGCCTGACCAGAAGTCTAAAAGTCACAGGAAAAAACTGCCCTTGCCTATGAATCCTCTTGCTTCAAATTCCACAAAGTAAATGGACAGAATACACCATAGGCTGGAGACAAGCAGACAGAGAGGAAATTGGACTTCTCTACATAGCTTTGGTTAATGTATTTCTTATTCCTCTTAGTAAACGAAGAAAATAATCTAAGAAGCCATTTACAGTCTGCACCAGCTGTCCTAGGAAGGAATTTGATAGTCTGTGTGAAACTTCCTCAGTGAAAGAGGCTCAGGAGAAGAGAAAGCTGCTGGGGCGTAGCTTTCTGAGTCTGCTGGCTGGAATGGGTGTCTCCCCCCCCCCCCCCCCCCCGAAGCAGACTGTCGGATCAGAAGACCTTGTGCCTGGCGAGAATTGGGATCTGAGCGAAGGCAGCATCTGCCAGCAGGTCCCAGATCATTAACTATTGTTTACTTTCTCCTCATGTTCAGACATCATACTGGAGTGATGGAAGATATAGTCATTAATTGGGGAGCTATTTCAAGATGTTCCCATAAACACTGAATCAGGATCCTGGCATACTGCCTCGCAAACATTTATTGCCAAAACTCGCTCGCTCACTTTTCTTTTTAGAGTAGTGACATGCAACTGCTGGTATTATTTCTGCCTTTTAGGTCCTCCAATATGCTAAATGTAGAGAGATCACCAAGCAATTCCTGGTTCTCATTTTTATCTTTTAACACTCAGATTTGTAGGTAGGCAGAGAAAGAGAGAGAGAGCAGTTTAAAAAAAAACTTGTTCTAAAACCTTCAGCAATTTGTTCCTGACTTCTATCACAATGACAGTCCAGGCTGAAATATAAAAATATCTGTTTTGCTTTACCCTTTTGGAATCCTATTAAAATGATGGGAGGACTTTCAGAAATAATTAGAGCTGCAAGCCTTCATATAAGCAGTTACTCCCTCTCTTTTCCAGAGGTTTTTTATTATTATTATTATTTAGCAGAGAGAGGAGAGGAGACAGAAATAGGCTTTGCAGAGTTATTTTTCAAAAGACAATCCTTATATGGGATACTGTTCTGTGAATTATCATAAACAAATCCAAATGGCCATTTCCACACAGATTCACTCCATATGGAGAGGTGGGGGAAGGCAGGGCATAGCATATATTTAGTCAGACAAGAGTATTACGATTTTCTTTTGCTGCAACACAATGCCAGACAAAACATTTTTTAGGGGTCAGATAAGGGAGCTAAAATAAATCATGGGTCATTGGGAGCAGAAGACTCTAACTGGACTAGTCTAACGTTCTCCAGGACAAAAGACCATTGCTGTCCAGAACTATTATTCTCAGAGTTATTGACTCCTTAAGGCATCTAGTCCAGCACTGAATGCCTCTGTTTAACTTCCCACCCAAACTCACACTGCAGCATCTAAATGTGATGCTCAAGATCAAAGGACTGGGTTCAATACACCTGGAATTTGAGTTGTAGGATTCCAATGAAGGTACATTATTGTGGAAGTTCCAGTTCTATTTCTATCTACATTTATAGGCCACATGGACTCTGCAAATGTTATTCTGGTGCAAAGTGATGAAAAGTATATCATGACGTTATGATGCAAAAACTATGACTTACGTACTTGAGTCCCAATGTCTGATGCAAAGGGGTAAGGATGGGATTTGCAGCATGATTTTGCCACATGTTTTGATTATTTTGGTATCATTATGACTTGCACTAGATGCCATTTAATATAACTGAATGGATACAGAGGGTAGACGGCAAAATTGAACCCTTTATGCTCTATTTTAAGGCTAAAGGGGTGGCCCATACCTTGCATTTTTAGTACAATTTTTTTCTGAACTATTTATGCAGCAAGGAGATTTTCTCTTGGATCAAAGGAAAGAGGCAAAGTGATAGGACATTACACCATAGAAATGTAGGTCAAGCTAACATCACCAGCATCATTTGGTTATATATCAATAGACGTTATCCCATTTGAAACTTTCAAGATTGTATTTGCTTTTCTTCTCTCCAACCTTGAGATGTGTATCTGAAGATGGTGGTAGGAAATAAGGGAACACTGGATGCAGTCCAAATTCCCAGCCCTTTCTTTCCCCATTAACTGAACAATTAAAAAAAAAGCTAATGAGTATTCTTCAAGGACTGACCAAATGCTTGGCACATCTAAAAATACTTCATTATTTAGACTCACATTGTTTTATCATTACAAGAAGATAAAAAAAACAATGCAGTGGGTTTGCAGGCACTTAGAAAGAAACAAGGTGATGACTAGACAGCAGCATGGGTTTGTTAAAAACATCACATTCCAGAAAAATCTTGCCTTTTTTTTTTTTTGACAAAGTGACTAGATTAGTAGATCAAAGGAATGTTGTGTAGTTAGACTTCAGTAACACATTTGATAAAGCTGACTATAGCCTCCTTCTATAGCAGCACTATCCAACAGTGTGCAGTTCAATGTTGAAAAATCTAAGATTCTACATTTAGGTAGGAAAATAATGGATGGATGGATGGATGGATGGATGGATGGATGGATGGTTGGACAGCCATTTGTCTGGGATGGACTGAGGATCCCTACCTTTGGCTGGGGGTTGGACTAGAAAGTCCTCAAGGTCCTTTCCAACCCTATGATTCTATGAATTACAGACTTACCTTAGCTAGTGTGTTCATGTCAAAGTATGATCTACCTCAGTAATAAAATGAGATAGGAATGAAAAGATAGAATACAGAAGTAGTGCAATAAACTGTTCCCCTTTAAATTGCAGGGAGATGAATTACAGTCTTGTTAATATTCTCCTATATTATAAAACAAACACCCCAATGCAAATAGCACATCAACAGCATGGGAAAAAATCAGGGTTAGAGAGCTAGTGGGATCAAATGTCTTTCTGCTGCCTATTATTGTCAAGAACCTCTAGGACCAGAAGCACAAATTCCTCAGTTCTCTTCATTATTGCCCTTTTTAATAGCTACGTGCAATATTATTTGGTGCCTCTTTTTGGACAGTGAAGGATTTACAGGGGCCAAGCTGATCCTATCTACCCAGGCTACTCATGGAAAGGCAGAGTTATCAGCTGCTTCCTGTTTGAGCTGAAACTTACCTTAAAATGGTTGCCAGTGGCTTGTTCTATAGATCTGCAGAGTGTCATTAGATCATTTCTTTAATCTAGTGTTTCTCAGACTTGGCAACTTTAAATCGTATGGACTTCAACTCCCAGAATTCCCCCAGCCAGCCAATGACTAGGGAATTCTGGGAGTTGAAGTCCACACATCTTAAAGTTACCAAGGTTGAGAAACACTGATTTAATACTTTAAGGTCTTATAGGAACTTTATTGTGTTTCTGCATTTGGAAGGAACTTATTCCTTGCATACTTAACTAGCTTTTTTTTTTTTTCCCTTTCCTGGAGGTGGAGGAGGACTTTGCCTGAGAAAATATTTTTCCTTAGTGTGACTTATTATGGTGAATTTGTCAGGCCCAACTTTTACTTTTGTTCTGATTCTTGGCCTAACTCTCAATTATGATTCCTGGTTACCCTGCAATAGTTACTGTTGGTTAGTCCACGATGGTAATTTTGGAAGTCCTAGACCAAGAAGATATAGGCAAGTGTTCCATTAGCCAGAAATGCATTTGGATATCAAGGTTTTTAATAATTACTATATAATGGTTTTATGCAATGTTTGTTTATATATTTCTTGTTTTATTGGACTGTTGTATGCCTCCCAGAGTCACTTTTCATGAGATGGGTAGCCATATAAATTTGATTAATAAATAAATAAAATAATTGGTAGTCAGGGAAATGATACTAAAGCTCTTATTGGTTTTGTTTTGTTTTGTTTTCAAACCTTTTCTATCTATTATCTCCAAATACTTGCTTATGGTAGAACACTTGTAATTAAGGTCTTGGACACAAATAATTCCTTTTATAAAATAGTACATTCTTTGTCATAAGCATAACATCACAGGTGCAGCAAAAACAAAATCTTGTTCCCAGCCCTGATATCTGATTTTTTTGTATGGAAATTAATTATTACCAAGAAACAGGCAGGAAGTCATTAGAACACAGCACTGAGCTGGAAACATATATTAAATAATCAGGAAAACAGCCCAGCATAGCTTTCAAATACTCGGTTGCTTCTTTTATTGAGATACTAAAATTTTGAGGAAGCCAAAGGTATTGTTCCCAGTCTACTTTGAATATGAACAAACATGTATGTTTGAGGGGGAAAGACCCAAGAGAACAATAATATGTATTTCTATTTATTATGTTATTTAATCCTTTTTTAAAAACCTGTTTGATGGGCATATTGTTGGTTTAGGGTGGTGATGGTGTTGGGGAAGCCTGAAAAATATTAGTTTTAATTTTTGGTTTGTTTTTAATTGGGTTGTATAAGAATACCAAACAGCATGAAGAAGTCTTTAAAAAGATTTTTTTTTTTTAAGGTTAAAAGGTTCTGTATAATGTCATGCATTAAACCATAATCCCATTTTATATTTTACAAACTTCTTCAATCTAAATTAGGGATCTCTGCAAAAGTCCAGATGAACAGTAAGAAAAGAGACATAGAAATCCATAACATTGCTCCATCTAGTAGTCCCCCAGATTTTTGCACCCCAGATTAGATAATCCTAATTGTAACTGTTCTACAATCTTTACTAGTTTGAATCTTCATCTTGATTCTGAGAGGCAAGGCACTACTCAAAGTTTTAAATCATTTTGCTTGACCATTGAAGTTTTAAAGCAGAGTGATGTGTAGTCACATGGTGAGCCAGTGTGGTGCAGTGGTTCAGGTGATGGACTGGCAGCTTGGAGGCCCAGGTTCAAATCCACCCTCAGTCACAGAAGCCCATTGGGTGACTTTGGGCCAGTCAGTCTTTCTTAGCCTAAAACATTTCACAAGGTGGTTGTTGTGGGGAAAAATGAGAAAATGAAGTACTGGGTATACCTTCTTGAGCTCCTGAAGGAAAGGCAGGATATCAGTTTAACAGATAAATAAATAAATAAGGTAAACAGCTAGGTTGGTTCTACCTTATTGAAACTGAATATCGGTAGCCACCTCTACAAGCTTTTCTTAAAGAAAAGAAATGGCCTGATATATGAAGTATGAAAAGGTCATACTCGCTTATTCTATGATCTCCTTACTGCCATCTTTAAAAAGACAACTCCTTGATAGACAACAAGGAAGACATTCCCTTCTTCCTGCTAACTTCTCCTGTTCCTCTCTTCTTGCTCTCAGATGGAGGCACTTCAATTGCCATTTGTCCTTATGGTGCAGCAAAAGGAGCTGAGTTGCACCTAATGTAACTATCATTTATTATCAAGTTTTAGTTAGGTATTTTCCCTCAAAGCCAGGATCATGTTGGCATGTTCATATATTCAACCCTTAAAGTTGGCCTCTTCATATTTATCATATGTGGGTCACTAGCCCTTGTTTTTACAGCCTTGGAGCTACCTCTGTCCACCACTGCGAAAAAATTGGATGCATTGTTTCCTACCATGTCGAGGTGGGAAACACTCAGAAATAAATAGACCTAGTATCATTAAAACAAACAAACTCTCTCCCAAGAAATTTGCCCCCCCACCCAGGCCTCAATTATCTTGCATCATTACCTCTTTCACTTGAGTTTGGCACCAACATAAAGTCCTTAGCCACCAAAAGTTTGCCCACCCCTGGGTTACAGGGATATCTAATGATCTTGAATCAGAACTATGTACATGCTTAATGGCCCTTTATTTCCTGTAAAGCATGCATAGAATATCTAGCTTACACCACTTTGCAAAAGATCAAGTACAGCATTACAGGGAAATAATGGTAAACAGCAACACTAAAAGTCTGTTAGATTTCTGCTAAAACAGTGTGGTGGCATACTGTTTGTTATAATGCAGTTCAAAAACTATTTTTATTAAAAGACTAGTAGCACAGTGGTTTATTTAAATTAATTGGGTCTATAGTGTTCTCTATAATATTTGCTGGGAGCTCAGACTGAGGTGAACTTTGTAGGTATTAATGATGCAAAATTCAAAAGATCTGCAGAGGTGCTGACCTCCATGTTCTGTAATAGACCAATAAATAAATAACGTATGGTCTTCCTTTGATTGTTTTCTAGCAATAATAAAAGCTGGGTGGGGCAGTTGTACGTTTATTTTGATTTAGGAGGATTTCTTTCTTTCTTTTTAGTCAAGCAAGTCCTGATTAGTTTGGCTATCCAATAATAACGTGCAAGAGTTTCCTCATTGTATAAGATCCAAGGATTGTGTTGCCTCTGGTTGCATTTAGTTCTCCTCATTTAGACTGTGCATTCTTTTTGGTTTGGCATACACCAGTTAAAAAATCACTAAGGTGTTTTTTTAAGAAATTCATCACCATTCTGTGCCTGATATGTACATCAAGGAACTGGTTGGGTAAAAGCACTACCCTAAGTAAAAAAAAGTTAGGGATGCGGTGGCGCAGCGGCTTAATGACACTGAAAGTTGCCGGCCAGAAATGGCTGACACTTCAGCGGTTCGAGTCCAGCGTTCGCGTTAACAGGGTGAGCTCCTGTTTCCTCCCCAGCTCCTGTCAATCCAACAGGTCGAAAACTCACGTGAGTAGATAAATGGGTACTCTCACTCCGGTGGGAGGAAAAATGCTGGCAGCGCCTTGCACAGAGAGACGGGACCAGTTGCCAGTAAGTGCGAAACCGCGCTTGCCCGGAAAGGGCGCGAAGCAACGGAAACCCCGCCTCCTGCACTCGCCAGCTGGGCTCTGCTCTAGGAAGGAGGCTCTGGCAAACCACTTCCGAAACACTTGCCTTGAAAACTGCAAGGACTCGTCCAGGCAGTCACTGCAGGCTCAGTAATGACTGAGCGCAGACAAAAAAAAAAAAAAAAAAGTAAAAATATAAGGAGAATCTGTTTGATTAAAATTAGTACTGTAGGTTTATATTGTGAGAAAAATGAATCTTTGGGTGAAAAAGACAAGTTTCTAGGACTGTATTTTTTAAAAATACATGAATATGTAAAGAATTGTTCCTCTGCTGTTCCGTTGGGGGGGGGGGGGATCTGACACGCCAGCAGAGTCAAGATAGGCATTTTCCGAATTTTTGACACGCCGAGCCCAAAAGCTTCGCCTTCCCTGCTCTATTTAAATACTTCCAAAGGAGATGCCACCAGCTTGCGGCTGAACGTAGAAAGCCCTTCCTGAAGCCCCACCAAAATCTGCACTCCTGAAATTCAAAAGCTGACTAAATCCGCTCTGATTCACACACACCCCGTGCCCTTTTTTCACCGCTTAAACTCTTTCCTCTGGCTGCATAAACAGGTGGGTCTTTCTGGTCAAGAAGGGGTACCAGGAAGTGGATCCCTCGATCCAGAGTTCGGTGATCACCAAGGTGAAGGGGTCGCCTTCACCAGCACCTCGGAGATGGGCAAGAGGATCTGGGACGTGGTGGACTACGTCATGCCCCCGCAGGTACTGGGCTGACTTCCTGTGGTCCAACTTTTTTGCTTCGAGAACCCGGTTCACCTCCTCTGCGTTGTCTCCTCCAGACCTCCCCAAAAGGCTTGGGGTTCAGGGCCCATCATCCCCAGCCAGTAACTCAATGCTGGAGATGGGGGGGTAGTGGCCCAATCCATTTAAAAGGCCCAGGTTTGGGGAAGGGTGGTGTCCTTTGGACTGGCAGAGGTTCTCTCTTCGTTCAGGTAGAGGAGAACAATTTCCAGACTTCTCATGAAATCTCACAGATGCCCTCAAAACCACTCCTGGGGACTTCTTGGCCATGATAGAAAATTGGTTTGCAGTGACCTTCTTCTGGAATGTCAGCTTCTGAGTCTAGCCTACAACCCTGGGATCCCCTGGTGGTCTCCCATCCCGCTAAATCAACCCTGCTTACCTTTCATGGAATCAGCAATGACTAACCAGGATGTATTAAAACCAACTGCTATATACCTATTCAAATCCCCCCACCCTCCCACACTGGACATCAGATTTGGGAATATTGTAATTTCAGGGAAAGGGGTGGAGGGATAAACTATGCCCATGGTTTAAATAGAGCAATAATCTCCTTTCCTTCCCTCCTTCCCTCCTTCCTTCATCTTCCTTCCGCTTTGTCTAGCAAAATTTTGAAACAGTCTTTTTCTAATTCTTTCCCCCATCTTAGGGCGACAGTGTTGTTTTCGTAATGACCAATTTGATCATCACCCCCAACCAGCGGCAAGATACCTGCGCTGAGGTATGACGGTGTGAGAAAAATGAATCTTTGGGTGAAAAAGACATGTTTTTAGAGGCCTCAGATGAATGGGATCGCCTTAATAAGATTGAAACATAAAGGCATGTGGAAGCATCCTTGAAGCTGATGTGAACCAGGCCGGTTGTAAACTCCTTATCACAAAGATTCCCATAGCAACCTGAGGGAGGATGCCTTCTTCCTGGCATTTGGCACCTTGAACTAATTTGTTTCTTCTTCTCTGTGACGCTATTGTTTTACTAGCAGATAACAGAGGGGCAGAGAGTAACTTGAGAACTATTGCTTATTTAGGTATGCCTGCATCATCATATGAATATGTATCTGTATACGTATATGTTCTTTTCCCCCTCCTCTTCTTGTAGAACTGTATAAATATCAGAGCATCCATTTTGCCTGTAGGGGAGTGCCTCCCACTAACTCCTGGTGGGGTCCCCCTCCAGTACGTACTGCTCAATAAATACTGCAGTGAAGCCTTGATTATTCTGCATTTGTGTCCTGCGTTTTGATTCCACAATATCACTTATATTAATAAAAACTCTTTGACTAATGGTTCAGGATAGAAGTATTAAACTAAAATATGTTGTTGTTTTTTTCAGAAATTTAAACAACAGGATATTTGTTTACCCACCCAATAAAGCACTTTGCCCCTTCTGTCCCAGTTTTCTGATCAAACATTACAGATTGTCATTATTGTTTTGAGTGGCCAGTTTGCAGTTTATGACCCACACTGGATACTTTATCCATGCACCTAAGAAGAACAGAATGATACTTGGGCAGGCTTGCTTTCAAAGAGAGAGAGAGACAGAGAAAGGGAAAAATTTGTTCCCATCTAGTGGAAATGAAGGGAAATCAGACTCCAGTCTCTCTAAACTGGAGCTCTTCTAATTCCTGCCTGGTTCCTGATTATTCCAAGATGGATTCAATGCTTAGGAACTTATTCCTGCCTGCCAGGACTTTTTTATGCCTCACAACTGAGGATACGTTGTACATGCCTGTCTCTAAATTGTTCCTCTGGCAGCAGTCTGAAATGGACAAGGTTCTAACAAGGATAGAAAATAAGATTCATTCTCAGTATCATTGTGCGGGTGATTCTGTGCTACCTTTTCAGTATATTGAAAAGAAAGGCTTGTCTAGGTAGCTTTCTTGGGCACTGCTACAGTTAGTGTTTATGGATATGCCTGCTAAAGTGCCCCATTGAAAAAAAACAGACCGTAGCAATGTAAACATATGAGCAACTGAACCAGTGCTGAAGACTTGGGAGGTGAGTGTAGATCAGTGTTTTTCAACCTTGGCAACTTTAAGATATGTGGACTTCAACTCCCAGAATTCCCCATGCTGGCTAGGGATTTCTGGGAGTTGAAGTGCACACATCTTCAAGTCGCCAAGGTTGAAAAACACTGGTGTAGATCAAGGTTTTCTAATTATATAGATCATGCAATTATTTTACTGTTGTTAATGTGTGAGCAGTATGGCCCAACGCAATGTTTTCAACTTGATTTTAGAGCCAAAATCTATGACGCCCATGACACATCGATAGGAAAAAAGAGAACTTTCTCTGTTGTTGGCAGCCTCATATAATTCTAAGTATGTATAGTGGGTGTATATATAATATCGAAGTATGCATGTGGGGGGGGGGGATGTACAGCAATGGATTGTGTCTTTTACTTTAGAGTCATTGCTGCCTCAGCAGGAATAGAAGAAAGGCAATTCCTTTCTAGCTCCCCAGGACACAAGCATGCTATACGTTCAAATCTATTATTTATCCATTTGGGCTGACTTTTGCTAACCCAAACCAGGGGTGTCCACTGGAAGGGGGCTTAAAAAGTCAAGATGGCCGACACAGCCATGCAATCAAAGCGCTCCCCTTTTTTACATGTGTTGCAATACAATTAAAAACAAAATGGTTACAGCTGCCATCTTCACTTTTGGACCTCACCATGGAAGGCCCCTGACCCAAACCTCTATCAATGATTCTACAAATGGACCTTCCCCAAATTAAATTTGGATCAGGCTAGAAATGGCAGATTTCAAATAAGCAGTTTGTATTTAACTTCAGAAATTGGCCCTGGGGCTCCTTTTCTCCTTCCTAGTGTGTCATTGGAAACCTGAAGACATGTAAAGTCTTATTGCTGGTGTCTACAGGCTGTTCTGAGAGCCCTTCTTGCAAAGAGACATAGCCAAAATGCTTCAAATAGTTTGTTGTCACTATATTTGGTAAATCTGTTAGTTTTCCCTATATGGTGTGACCTGTACCCACCATTCTTTTTTTAAAAAAGAGGTGGACTTGCTTTGGCATGCATACACAAATCATGGAAGCAATTCTGTTATCCTAATCCTTTAAGGTCTTTTCAAAGTAAATGTGGTTAGAGGAAATAGGCAGTATCAGACATAACAACAATAACCTCACACATCCTTTTCTTGATTCAGCACTAGATGCATATTCCAACTTTCCCCATAAACCCAAACACGAGGGGAATCATCTGGGTCAGCAACCTGTTACTTGATACCATAGTATTGCATAGCATTGCATGGAAATAATGCGTCAAAGTTCTGGCACACGTCCTCCCCTTCCTTGCTTCCTTGTTTTTACCACGTCTATTTCCTTCCATTACAATAGCTGCTGTTGCTATCTAACTGTTTGGAATATATTTTGAAGGCACTGTGGGTTGCATTGGAAGGGAGACTTGCTCCCTCCCTGTCTCACTGATAGAAACCTCAGCATCGCTGGAAGTTTAATCCCCGGTCATGATTAGAAGGGCAACTGGGAGAGGTGCACTTCAGTTAGCACTTGCAATCTGGGAGGAATTTTCACTAGGCTCACAGCTGGAATAGCAAGGGTTAAACCTCACCTCTTCTCATGCTGAGATCCCAGTGGGACCTGCACCTAAGTTTCCATTAAAAATCACAGCTGATTTTTTTAAAAAACAACAACTGTTTGGCTGAAAGCCAGGCTATTAAAGAAATGTACAATTAAACCCTGAGAATAATTATGTTTTCCCATCAAGCACTGCTTTGGATAGAAATTTCAGTGTGGGTTGTATAGAATATAAGACAGAGGAAAAATGTTTACTGCACTAGATCCCAGAAATTTATTTGAAACAGCTGGAGTTTTTGTTTTCAATTGTTACTTGGAATGTGTTTTAAATGACATTATAGCATTCTTATTTTTAAAAACAAATTGAAAATTATATTTTCATTATCTGTTAACTGCATTGCAAACATTTCCCCCATTGTTTTGTTAAAACATTGTATATAAATACTGGAAATAAATGCTAGATATTTTTGAATGTGTGGTTGTTGTTGCTATTGTTTTAGAAAACAAATGAACATCACCACAAGCAGAGGAAATGCATCACCAAGAAATGAGGACAAAAGAGGGCATCAGGTTCTGGAAAATGAAAATGGGCATACATTAATTCTTTGTGAACTCTGAGAAATAATGACTACAATTTAAATATAAATACTCTACATCTACCCATAGGGCAGATGGCTGAAGTACATGACCTCTGAACCTGCTATATAAATGGTGCTTATCACTGGGTGAGAACCAGTTTGGTGTCGTGGTTAAGGCATCAGGCTAGAAAGCAGGAGACTGTGAGTTCTAGTCCCACTTTAGGCACGAAGCCAGTTGGATAACCTTGGGCCAGTCACTCTCTCTCAGCCCTAGGAAGCAGGCACTGGCAAACCACTTCCAAAATCTTGCCAAGAAAACTGAAGGGACCAGTTCTGTCTGACTGTCTATCAATCGCTGGGTAGTTTCAAGGCTTCTATTCTTTCCACTTGTAGTGGTTTCTCTGAGAATGAATTAGCCAGCCATTAAAAATACAGTGGTAATTCCCACTAACTTATCTGGATGACCCCTAGATGTCAGCAAGAGTTTTCCCTGTCCTGGCATCTAATGACCACCTGGAGTTTTGCAATATAGATCTGGCAGAGCCTGCAAAGCCCAGGACCCCTGGCTCCTTCACCATTTTGAGCAAGGATGAGGTTTCACAAGATCCTCAATCTTACTATTTTCCATGATTCCATAATAGCTGTGGAGGCCCTGCTGAGGACTGCGAAAGCTGTGCATAATGGCTGGGTATAAAAGGGAGCAGAAAAAGAGGGAGGCAGAGAGGCATATTTTCTGGAGCTGCTGAAAATATGCACCCAGAGAGAGGGCTCACTCAAGCATACAGAAAGAAAATGACCTTATATTGTATAACTCTATTCTCACAGCAACCATTTTGTGATGGCAGCTACAACACTTCTCAATATTTGACATGCATATGTGGGCCCAAAACACATACAAATAACTTAAAACAGGCCTTTCTTTACCTGTAGCAAATTAAGGAAATTGCTATATATGTGGAGTTTGGAACAGCACCAAAAAATGTCTTACTTGTAAGTTAGAATTGGTGCAGTCCACCTCAATTTGCAGAAAGTGTCAAATAGTTTACCAAGGGAATGAAGAAACCTATGACAGTCGTCAGTCCTCTCTCAAGTTTAGCAAAGAATAAACATTTTGACAGCGGTGTCTGCAGGTGGGGTGTCAAAAAACTCAAGATGGCAGCTGTGATGCATGTAAAAAGGAGTGAGGTTTGATCATGGAGTTGAGTCTGCCATTTTAACCTTTCTGACACCCCTGCATGGACATCCCTGATTTCTAATATTGCATTTATAAGTTAGAATTAAATGTTTACCAGTAAGCATTTATTTATTATCCACTACAATTTACTTACTATTTTATTATTTTGTATCTATTATTGCTTAGAGTATGACACTCTTTTACAACTCAGCATAGAGAATCCTCTGCTAGCAATAGAATATTTATATAATTTCAACTAAACTTAGTGCTAGAACTACAAAGATATTTATGGAATTTCTCTGGAACATATGTACACATACAGAGTGTACCAAAAGTCAGGCCCCATAGACAATTTATTATATAAATTACATTAAATGTTCAAATTGGTTGCCATTTTCTTCTAAATGCTTCCATACTCATTTGACGCATAACCTTTGAACATTGGTAAATACAGTAACATTTTCTCTGGAAAAAAATTAATAAAGCATATTATTTGGCCTATGGGGCCTAACGTTTGGTACACCCTGTATGTATAAGTGCCAAGGGATTTCTTGTTTAAATTTGATGAAGCTTGGCATAGTTAGAATACTGTTGGGCTCTTGGCCAAGAAACTTCTTTTCATTTCCAAAAGTTCTTGGAATGAGTGTAAAATGAAGTGATCACACTGCATATGGAACATTTTGGGAAGTACTACAGAAAGTAAGACGAAGATGCCAGTACTGTTACAGTACACAGCAAGTTTTAAGGAGAAGAAATCCCTTGACCATCTCCTATTTTTTTTCCCAAAAGTAAATAAATACAGTGTTCCTCCACTTCTGTCCAATCTTGCCAAAGATGTGAGGCCCATAAACTGCTCTGCCAAGGATAAAGTAGATTTCATTGTGCTAAGCATATCAAATATGAGCATTTTTGCCCTGGTATTATAGATGGTTTAAGCAAAGAAAGTTAAAAATACCTATCCCAGAATCAGAAGACGGAATCTTAATCTTCTCCATTTTTCTGCATCCGTTGATTGACTTGCACAGTTCTGATTAGGGAACACTCTCCAGAATGAAAATGTATACAATATTCAGCAAATTAGTTGTTGTTGTTTTTCTGTTTTGAGCATAGGGTCTATTTCTGTAAATGTTGTTATCAGCAAATAAGCAAGGAAACAAAGAAAGTTGGATTTTGGCTTTGAATGGGTAGAATTTCCAGTCTCTGAAAAATGCCTCTGTTCTGTATGTTCATAGATCTTTACTTAACACCTCCTCCCCCCTAAAAAAAACCCCTACAAGAAGAAGTAATGCTTTGCAAAAGCAACAGAACATGAAAAGTATTGGTTCCTTAATGAAACCAATAAAATGAGATTATATCCATGCACAGGGAAAAACATAAAACCATACATTTCCTATAACATTTCCTAGAGGTAAATTAGGTAAAACAGGAATATATTTATGTGAAGTATATAATTTTTTACTTAATTACCAGACCACCTACAAGCCTTAAATTGTGACTCTAACCCACTGTTGAGTGTAACTCAAACTTTGGAGTGAAGGATATTAATATGACAAATATTGGGGAGAAGAGTTCTAGTTTAATTTTATTCTACAGATAAGGATTCTATATATTATTAGGACTGAAATTTACATTGTGTTATAAACTTAAAGAGAACTTTTATAAAATGATGTACCATTGGTATTTGTCACCAGAAAAACTAAATCTAAAATGTATAAAGGTACTTCAAATGTATGCTGGAAATGTGAACATGAAGGGACATTTTATCATCTTTGGTGGACTTGTAAAAATGCAAAGACATTTTGGATGAGATACATATTTGTATACAAAAGATTTTAAAGATTAACTTACAATCAAAACCAGAGATTTTCATTTAGGTTTGATGGACAAACAGTTGGAAAAAATGTATGGAACTTTGTTTTTATATATGATAACAGCAGCACGACTTTTATATGCACAGAGGAAGGACAAGACATTACGGAAGAATGGAAGAATGGATGGATAAGTTGATGAAGTTAGCTGATGTGGCGAAATTGACAGCTTTGATTCAAGGTAAGACACTGTGTAATTTTAATACCACTTGGAAACCTTTTTTGGACTTTTTGCAAGATCTGGAAAAAATTAAATTTTGTTATATGGTTGTGATTATTAAAAATAATATAGATTAATAGAAATAATGGAAGTTATGTTTTAACCTTACAGTAAGAATGGGATGTGTATTGTTACTTATGTCTGCTGTGAGGATGGTTGGAAGTCAACTATTTTTTTTTCTTTTGATTTTTCTCTTCTTTTTCTTGTTTTTTGCACTTTTTAATCTTATATACCTCTCATTTCTAATCTTTCTATATTTTTTTCTCAGTGTTAGTTTTTGTTAGTTTTTTTATTGTTCTTTTTATTTTTTAAAGAAAGTTATAAAAAAGCAAGTAGGATTCTATATATTATTAACAATGCTCTGTCTCCTGTAACACAGACACACACATATACACAAACTTGTAATACAAAGAAGTGCTTGATTTTCTTACTTTGGTGCAAACTAAATGCATAGCAAAATTGTACAACAAAGGGACAAAATTCAAGTGGCACTCAATGAATCACTTTAAGCTGTAGAAACAGTTTTTACAAATGTAAATAAAAGTTGTTTGCAGAGAAGGAAGATGATAGGCTTCAATGTGGCAGGACCAAACCTGACCCATTCTGATGCTGCTGTTTGCATTAATGGAAATGGAAGCTTCCAGCCCAATTTGTAAAAAAAGCAGGGTGAAAATTTAAACTTTCTGATCCCTCCTCAGCTATTATTTGCATTTGTGAAACACTCCAAAGGCTTAAATACATAGATATAAGTAATATGTTTAGTGTCTTATGTAGCCTGACCAAAGGCTCTCAAAGCTGAATAGAATCAACAGCAGGATACAGACACAGATTTTTTTTCCAAGAAGAAGCAGTAAGATAAAAATATATTTGAACTTTTTGCAGTCCACTCTTTTCCAAGCTGCCATTCCCTCCCTTCCAAAGTATTTTTTCCAGTTGAGCTTCTTAGATGAATTTGTGTAAGCTAAATAATCCAAATCACATTGCAGATGAGGGGAGAAGGGAGCAGCTTGATGAAAACTGGGAGCTGCGGTGGAAAAAATAATAATAGGCAATCCTATTTCACAATTGTCCATCTGACATGTAATGTATCCCTTGGAAATAAATTCCACATGATTACTGTTTTAGGGTTTTCTTAATATAAGCACTAGCACCATGACTTTTTAAAAAAGAAAAATCAGGGATTAGAAAGTGTGAAATAGAAATATTTTAAAAATAAACAAAAAGTCAAGATGGCAGCTGCAACCACATGGTTGAAGCCTGGCCCCTTTTTACAAGTGTGACATATGTAAAAAAGGGGTGGGGCTTCGTTCATGCAGTTGTGGTTGCCATCTTGATTTTTAGGACCCCCCCTGCTCTCAGACATCCCTTTATAAAACCTATGAGGTATAAGAGGAAGCTGTAACACATGGAATACACCAAGCTGAGGGAAAGGATAGCAAATGAGTAAAACCACAGTGGACATCTGAATTATTTCCTTGCATGACCCCCAAAGGGAGGCCTTTACCCTAATAAACGTAGAATCTGAAACAAGGAAGAAGGGAGAGCAGTGAAAGAAAATGGGATTGCCCTAATTACAAATGCGAAAGTCCAATTCTCAAGAACTCAGCCTGGGCCAAAAGAATACGATGGATGGATGTTCTTCCATACTGATAAAAGTATGAAATGTTGGGTAACAGTTAAGTCAGCAGGGCTTAAATTAAGCCTTGTTTCAAGGAAGGGACAAAAGTGGATGATGGGAAAAGAGTAGATATAATCACAGGTAATCCTGTCACTTTTAAAATGGATAGGCATGAGATCGTTCATCATTTTGCAGCAGGATGCTGGTGTTGGGCTTTCACAGAATCAGACTGGGGCAAATTCACTTCCTTCTTAACAGGGCAGTCTGCAATGACAGCATATGGTTCAGGAACGGCAACAGTCAGCTGGGTACTGTTGTTTGGAATTAAAAAGCAATGATTAAAAGTTACCTTCCCTGACATGAAGATGCCGTGATGGGAAAAGAGTTACGTGCAGATGTATGGCTGTCATTTAACATAACGGGCACAGGATCCTAGAAAGAATGAGGGCATTGCCAGAGAAGGTTTCTAAACGAGCCTGAGATATGTCACCTCTAATTTTTGAGCATGGGTGGCCCAAATGTGAGCCAATCCTTTTTATTTTCTTTTTAATATTTTTCTCTTTGTCTCTCTCAGTCCCTTACTTTTTTCCCTCTCTTTCTTATATGGGGAATTTGTGGCCTCCCCACATTGCTGAATAAGAGCTTCTGGCATGCCTCACCACTAGTCAAGTTGGCTGAGGCTGCTAGGACTAATATCTGGAGTGCCACAGGCTTACCATCCTAATCTACAACATTTTCCCCATGTCCTTATTTCCAGGACTCAGTGCAGTACCTTGCTGGTCTTGCCTCAGCTCAGAAAGTGAAGCAGAGTCAGACCTGCTTAATGCTTGGATGGGAGACCAACAGGAAATCTCAGGACTGTAGGCTAGACTTGAAAGGCAAAAGAACATCGTGGAAGAAGGCAGTGGTAAACCACTTCCAGACTGTTGCTAAAAGAACAATATGCAGTAATCATGAATTTGTCCTCAATGGCCTAAATCAGTGTTTTTCAAACTTGGCAACTTTAAGATGTGTGGACTGGAATTAGGATACTGGCTGGGGAATTCTGGGAGCTGAAGTCCACACATCTTAAAGTTGCCAAGTTTGAAAGCACTGGCCTAAATGGACTCTTACAATTATATAATTCTATGAAGTTGCCAGGATCTGAGCTCAATTCAAAGGATCTTAAAGCAGCATAACATGTTCCCTCACACAGACTATCATAGCCAGATTTTATTTTGAAATGTACAGATTAGTTTGAGAAAGAAAAACAGATCTTGCAATCACCCAGTTAATTTCATAATGAAGCAAAGATTTGACTTGGATCCCTGGTTTAAATGTAATAACTGATCAGTGTGTCACATGGGTATAAATTTGCTCAGAAAGGAAATACAAGAGTACCGTCTCAAATTTGATAGCTGTACACATATGGAAAGAGAAAGAGAGTGTGAGAGAGATGTTAAGTGGTACTGGGGAAGAAATCATGGTGACGTTTTCCCTTTTTTTATGAATATCCTAATTCTATCTATCTATCTATCTATCTATCTTTCTATCTATCTAGACACACACACACACACACACACATACATACATACACATATTTTCACACTTGATGGGATGTAGGTAAAACTGAAGTGAATTCACTTCAAAATAATCTCTTTATCAATCGCTGCGCAGGTTTAATGTTTGAAGTACAGAAGTATTCAGGTACTTGCTGAATATTGTCTCTGTTGCTCTTTCAAATATGACGACTGTGGGTTTTAATATTTAACATGGGTATCCAATTTCTGCAGTGTAGATTTGCACTAGGGACTTGAAAGTAAGTGAAAGTCAACACCAAATGGCATTTATTATTGCATGTATCTGATACCTGGTAGTATGTCATTACAAAAACACTGGTAGGTTTTTGGAGTTGGCATGGAATGGTAGTGCATATCTGGCAATGTCTGGCACATAACATGCAATGATGTGTAATATTTTACAGTGTGTGTGTGTGTGTGTGTGTGTGTGTGTAGCTATCATAATCAAATCCAGAGATGAAAACATGTTTTAAATGCTCCTTAATAGTTTTTGAAGCAAAACCTGGTTTCAAATTGTAACATAGTTTTACAGTTATGCATTTTATATTTGAAGATGCACGCCTGAGTAGGGTGTGCAAAGAGAAAAGTGTTTGGTATCTTCGGTAGCTTTTGAATATTGAATCTATCATCTCTATATTTTTTTGAAATTTTCCTGAAACAGAATGTCTAATTTCCACAATAAAGCTGATGCTGAAAACATGGAGCATGCTGTCCCAAATTTGTGTCATTTAGAACTCCTTCCATTCATTTATGTTCTTATATCTGTTCTCTCTCTCTCTCTCTCTCTCTCTCTATATATATATATATATATATTGAGCATGAAATTGAGCAAACTCAGGGAGGCAGTGAAAGATAGGAAGGCCTGGAGCAATATGGTTCATGGGGTCACGAAGAGTCGGACACGACTTAACGACTGAACAACAACAACAACAACAAATATATATATATATTCTTGAAACACCATAAAAACAATCTTAATGTGATTTCATAGAGGTACAATTGCATTGAGATTCTTTCTGTGCTGTTTGACTTAAATATGCATGTGGTCTTGCACTTTTCATTAAATAAAACACTCCACTCCAAAGAGTTGTGCCCGTAATAACCTGATTATTTTTTAAAATAGTGTTTTATCAGAAAGGAAAGGATCCTTGAAGAAAGAGGAATGAAGGCGAGTAAGACCAACTTTCCCCCTTTTATCTGGATTCCCCTTCCCTACCACTCAATGCCCTGTCAACATAATCACAGATTATATAATTTTATGCCTGCTATTTTGGTAGCCCTATTCTGAAAGCTTTGATAGAAACAATTGTAAATATATATATATATATATATAAACATATACAGAGGTATTGATAATGTGGGAATAGGCAAAAAGGAAGGGAAGCTGAGATGAATCACACATATGCAACTCTTTAAAAAAAGTAGTTTTTGTTTTTTTTTAACAGCACCATGGACAATTTCCAATCCATTGGTCCCACTTCAGTAACAAGACCACAGAATTTGAAACTGCAAAATCTGAAGAGAAATTCAGATGAGGATGTCTGGGGGATTATGTGTAACCTACAGCCCAACCTATTTCATTACATACATTGAGTCATTCTTTTCTCTTGTATTTTAATACATCTAAAGTACCTTTAGCAGACACGGAGCACCCTGGCCCACAATGCTGACACAGCTTACAGAAACATTCTGATTATTGCTTTGCTGTCAGCTGTAGCTTTCTAGCAAGCAAAGCTGATTACTGCCCTTGGATTGGAAAGACGATTTGGTTGTCTGCAGTGCGCACATTAAACTTTAACACATTCCCAAGGCAGTAATGAACAAAGCAGCCTTTCCTTACAGGAAAATCCTGCGCTCTCATTCCCCAGGTCCCTGAACAGTATAGAGTTTAGAAGAAAAAACAGGAAACACATGTGCGAACCAGATAGAACTGACCAAGATTAACTGTTTAAGAAGCCTGGCCAGAAGCTTTTGTATGAGCAATCATAGCTATCTATTTTCTGTCTGGAAGGCATGGCAGGGGATCACATCTGACTCTACAGTTTTAACTCTCCCCAGTCCCAAACACAGGCAGTTGAAATAGCTAGGAAGTTCATTTGCTACAACTCAAGTTTGTGGATTTGGGGGATGTATGCTACTTTATAAAACCATGCCCTTTTGAAGTACAGTCTCTAATGCATGTGGTCCCCCCAAACTCCCTATTTTATTTTGTGGTAAGTGTAAGATTGGATGTGTGTTAAACAAAATGTTCAGTAATGTCCATAAAATGCCATCTACATTAGGCTTTAATGAGGAGGATGGAGAGGTGGGGGTGGGGGGAGATGCTAGATTCATCATCAAAATATTTGGAAGCCCCTTATTAGCTATATTCGACACTACATGATGTCTCCCTGCAAAAATGGAAACAGCCATACACCAGAAAGGTCTACGCAACGTATTTTGTTTTCAGAAGCAGTGTTCAAGAACGCTACCAGCAAGGGAGGAAGGACTGAGTAAAGAGACCTGATATAGTGATTGGATTGACAGGAAAGTATTGCCCACCATTTTATTGCTTACGGCTTCACAAAAGATTTAGTGCTGCCATCTACAATTTGCGTGCACCCAGTCATTATCCTATTCTTTTGAATATTCTCATCATTTTTTAAAGGGCACATAAAAACTACATTTACTTTCTTGTTAAACTTTTCCTAAACTATCCATTCTATACACTTCTGTCCCTAAAAGTCACACTTCATATGCAACTTCCCTAATACATTACAGCTTTTTATGCATGCAACTATCCCATACATGCCTCTTTTATGCAGTTTTTGCAATCTGGAGAAGTGCAGAGTTTAAAGGTTCAGTTGGTCCCTGTGTTCCAATGGAATGTCATGTATTCATTAACATCAGAATCTTCCCAAGCTCATCTCCAGATGTTTTGGATGAAAAGTTCCATCATTTCCAAGCAACACGATTGTAGTATGGCCATCATAGAAGGTTATGGGTGCTGAAATCAAACACATCTACAGGGTACCAGGTGAATGATAGGGTGGTTCTCTCAGGCTCGACTTTGCATACATGCCAGGAAGTATGTAGGAATCAGTTTGTCAGTCTCACCCCTCCAAAATTATTGTTGGTAATTGTTTGGCCCATCCAGGCAACATTAGCAAAGCTCCCAGCCTGGATGGTGAGGCCATGGAAGCAACACCGGTATGCCAGGTGACTGTTTATTCATCATGAGATGAAGAGCAAGAAAAATAAATGGTACTTTTTAAAAAACTTTGCTCTTGTGTCTTCTTAGTAATTAGAAGGATTGGAGAGAGAGCAGCCACCAGTGGGATGCAGATATGACTTCAGCATTAAAAGGTTTATACATCTAGGTTCATCCCCAAAACTTCTGAAATGCCCCAATCTTCTCATCCTGTAATGAGAAAGCAAAGTTTGGCATACCAACTCAGAGAAAGAAAGAGCAGCCCAAAAGTTGTTCTTGTCCCCAGTCTATAGCCAGATGGCAAAAGGTGTTTTGGATCTGATTTGCTCTCCTTTCTCCCAGCCCCCTATGTTCCAGCCAACAACAACATAGCTGGGCCTTAAAAACTTGGCAGTGCTTCCATCCAGCACAGGATGAAGGAAAAGGAGGGAGGGAATAGTTCAGATTTCAGGCTCCTTATTCAACTTTCTGATGTCTCCTAGCAGCAACTCCATTTTTCTCATGGAACTGGAAAGTATTAAGCAACACATCCGACTTTCATTTGCGTGCATGTTAGATATCCAGAACTGAAAAACTGCAAGCACTGGAATATTACTTATTCATCTGTTTATTTTTAAAACCCTGTAGTTCTCTCTTGCTGCCTTGCTTTCCTGCTTGCTGAATTTTGTTTTCTCCTTTCATTATTCAGCAAGTTTCAAAAAGCATCAGAGAAATGGCTAAATTTGGATCCCCAGCTACGCAAAAGCAGGGAGATCTCTCTGAACCTATCACAACACTACAAGATCCTGGGCTTATCTTCAGAGCAGAAGTTCAGTAACTTTAAAGACTTGATGGGGAGTAGAAGCAATAAAAGAATTGAGACAAAATATAATTCTCTGAGTAAACTATTGGTAGTTTAGAGATTACAAAATCATTCCACCTAAGAAGGGAAGCTTATCAATCTTTGTATAAAGATTTTGGCACCTTTGCATAGTCATAATTTCCTTTATCAAGTACCATATATAGGAGGTGCACATTCACCGTAACTTGTGAATTTATGGGAAATAGTTGACAGAGAGGAGATTTTGGACAAATAAAAATTCCCAAGGTCTCTGTTTATTTATGTAGTTCTTGGAATAACTCAGCTTTCAGAAGCAGTGGGCCAGCTGCTGAGACAGCAGTCCAACTAATATATTCCCAATGCAATCACAACTTTTTGTTTTTCCTCATTATGCTGTCCCCAACCTTGTTTTTTGGTTAAATCTCATGACTGGAAAATAGGAAAATTCACATTAAGACCATGTTTACAATGCCACGCAGTCCTCTTCTTTTTTCATCAGCAGGGCCAGGTTTCTTTCAGTGGGAAAGGGCCTGCTTTTTTCTGCCTTTGATTATTTTAATGCAACCAGAAGCAAAAGAAGGAACCTTTGCCTCTAAATACAGTTTTCTCAGCTGACTTGATTTGAAAATCACTGCCACTTTAGTTTAGGGAAACATGATGATGTTGATTTTCTCAGGTTTTTCTTTTCTTTTTTTAATTAATTTTTATTGGAAAAAAATGTTACAGAATAAAAACAAAACAATTTTTTTTAAAAAAAGATAAAGTAAAGAAAAGTGATAAATAAGAAAGAAATAAAAGAAACAAGACAGAAAAGAAAGAAAAGGAAAAGAAAAAAAGATATAAAGGAGCAGCTTCAGAACTTCTTTAGAACAGTTATTAATGCATTTATATTTTATCCTCTCTCTCTCTAAGGTTACATCGTGGCTCCCTTCTTTCCATATTCTACCCTTTCTGATAATCAAACCCATTAAACATGATTTTCTCAGATTTTTCAATGGTGTGGGAGATACTATAGCCCAGAAAATCCAAATCAGCGGAGGACATGTAGGACACAGTACAATGCTATAGTTATGAATCTGAAACTCTTAACCAGCTGTTCATTGGACAGAATCTGCCTTGCCCCTTCACCAGGGTATTAAGATTTCTCCAGGGGAGAAAATGTCAACCAATTTTAAAAGCTTCTACCACCTCTTAGCCCAGATGAACAAGGAATGTCTTCAAAAAACATCCACCCCAACTCTCTGCCTAGATACTCAGCAGGGGGTTCTGGGTCCACTTGCCATTGCAGGTCTTAATACAGGTATATTTCATTGTTCTCTCAATATGCTCTTTGCAACATATTGACATTTCCCTGTTTATTTTTATTTACTTTTTAAATTTATATCCTGCTTTTCATTCATGAGTTCAAAGCAGCATATAGAGCACAGTTTCCTCCCACCCACCCCCATACCCCAACTATGTCAGGTAGGTTGGGCTGAGAGACAGGGACTAAGGTCACCCAATGAGCTTCTATGTCTGAGGATGGACTAGAACTTGGATTTCCCTGTTCCTAGTCTGACACCGTAACTGCTACTCCACATTGTGTATTTCATCTTACACATGAGATTCCATCATGTGTGCCCAGAAGCCAGAAAGCATCAGGAGCCTACATAATTCCACAGCCGTCCCTCAGTCAACAATGACATATACAATAGCCCAGCAGAGAAGCTTGTGTTTGGAATAAAGCCAGATAAATGCATCCTAACCAGATCTAGTTGGATCATGGAGACACTCACACTAGGAAACAAGGAAGCTGCAAATATAATCCAGGTATATTGCTTAAACATATCCCACAATGCTGAACCTCAAAGATGAGCACCTTTTAGGCCCAAGGACTGGATTGATTGCCAGGTTAGGGATCTTAGGCCTATGCATATTCAAGCATCCAACGGGTACACTCATTCACATACAACATCCCCATTCTATTACATGTTGGGCTACATACATCTGAATGAGGTTGCTAGGAGAGGAGCCTCCTACTCTTTCCCTTCAATGATTCTGTTGCACATGGCTGGGTTCTTTCTGTTCATGGGAGCAGGAAATCACAATCTCTGAGAATCAGCCAGGAGGCGTTTCACGTCATCTTCAAAGATTCCACTACAGAAGAATATTTAGACAATATCGCTATGACTGAAGGAAGAATCTTCATCCCCTCGAGGTTCTCCACTGCAGATTGCTGGTTTCCCACTACCAGTGAAAGGGAGAAACAAATGAATTGCTCCTTGCCTGTTTGAAAAAAGCAGGTAGAGTTCCTCACAATCCTACAAATTGCAGAGTGTTGAGTGTTATAATGATATATTAACACCTTTTTTCGGTTTGTTGTATTTTTTCACTTTTTTTGTTAAACCACTTTTATGTATTTTTTCTTGTTTTTGTAATCAAAATTTTTTTAAAAATTAAAAAAATAAAAAGTTGCAGAAGGTTGGGTGTAGCAGCTGAGGGCTGCATCTAGCTGTGGGTTGCTCACTCTCTTAGGAGGGGGCTTCCATTTGGGTTGCTGTCCATCTGGTTCACTGGCATCCACCAATTAACAGGTTCAAAACAGAACAGGGTAAAATTAGGAACTTAGATGATTCTCCTAGGATGTCTTCACAATGTAAATACAGTTATGCCAATGACTTTTCCCAGCCAGTTAGCAAGATGGAGGTTTTGAAAGGAATCTTGGCCATCTCATCACGTATAAAAGCGCTGCAGTCATTTTAATTTCAGGCTAACTCGTTGTTAGTTGTTGGGAGCCAGGAAAGGATAAACACAGGACACTTCTACATGGAGATTCCATTGCTCCATAGGCAGCTCTGAGATTCTATGGTCCTATTATTTTAGCTGTGTTTGACAAGTGAGTCAAATTATTTCTAGTTCAGTTAGAAAGCATTGGAAGTCACAATAACGCTAGGGTTCCCCCCCCCCTTTTTTTTTAATTAAAAAATTGCTGTAGCTGTTTGGAAGTTGTAGGTGGCCTATTTCCCTCCTTACAGGAACTATCTCACCCCACCTCCTGGGTTTTAGCTGTCCTAGCAGGTCTTTCCAGGAGAAGGGTGACATTCAGTTCTTTCACCTCCATCTCATAGGATCTGCTGAAATTTTTTGCATATAACTATAGATTAGGATGTGGGGAGGAAACATGCAGGCAATTTATTTCATTTCTTCTTGCATGGAGTGGAAGTAAGGATGGGTTGAGACTGCAGGATGTGTGACAACTCAGAACAATTCAGGAGTTGCAACATTAACTCACATGGTCTGCACTCCTATTGTTGCTACAGTTGGGGCTGAAACTCATAGGGTTGTTAAGATTATAATGCTTTACATCTGTCTGTGCATTCCAAGTAAAAATGTTTCTCTTGACGTCAGCAAAGCTACAATTTCATTCAAAGTCTCACCATGTCCTAATTTAATATTAAAAACAGTTATGCTTTATTGGCATGAAAACAGGCACTTGCCCACATTCGCAGGAGAAATGTGTGCCAGGGTTGTGGGAAGACAGCATAGTTCCTGCTTTATATGTTTTCTTTTATTTGATTGCAGGGCAAGTCATAAGACCACAAACTCATAAAATTGCCCTGGCAATACATTTTAATGAAGGAAGAGGGGAATGAGGGAGAGAAATGAGATTTGAAAAAACAATAATCTGATCGTTTGTGATGTCTTATGACAGTTACATGGACAATGAGAACTTGCAGAGCGTCTGCGTATGGCAGTAATAACAGCATATCACACAAACCTAAACCTCAAATATCTCTAATTCCAATGTAGTCTAATCTGTCACAGAGCAGGCTGACTTAAATGTCAATGATAATTTAATTATGATTGAGTCAAGTTTAAGCCAACCAATGTCTCTAAGAGGGATTTTTATTTTGTTCTTAACTATTACATTTATCCATCACATTTAGCTGGAGGCACCTTTGGTTGCACTTGTCAATGACCTATTTTGGAGTTGGGATGGGGGTGGTGCATCCATCCTTGTGCTCCTTGATCTCTCAGTGGCTTCTGATAGCATCAACCACGGTATCCTTCTTAGCCAGTTTCAGGAGCTGGGATAGGGGATACCATTTTACAGTGGTTCCCTTCCTTTTGGGGGGCTGGTTTCTCTTGGTATTGGTTGAGGGGACAGATTGTTCTTTAGGCACCTCCTCTGTGAGTTACCACAGGGATCTACTCTCTCTCCCCTCTTATTCAACATCTACATGAAACCACCAGGTGAAGTCATCCTCCAATTTGGCTTTGGTATCATCAGTATGCTGATGATACAAAATTATATCTTTTGACCCCAGGCTGGTCAAGTGAGGTTGCTGAGGTTCTGTCCCAGTACCTGAAGGCTGTGCAGATTTGGATGGGGAAGAACCCTCTCTGACTCAATCCTACTAACAATGAGTGGCTGTGGGTGTTTTGGCCACCCAGGTCTGGGGATGTTTCATTTATAAACTTAGATGAGGTAGCACTTCCCCACTGAAGAGTAGTATGAAATTTGTGGGGTCTTCCTGGACACATAGCTACTACTCAATAAGCAGGTGGCAGACGTGGCCAAGAAGGCCTTTGCACAACTTCATCTGGTGCATCAGTTGCACACTTTCCTAATTTGGGAGACCCTTCAGACAGTCACTCATGCCATGGTCACCTCATGGCTTGACTATTGCAATGTGCTGTACATGGGGATGCCCTTAAAGACCACACAGAAGCTTCAACTGGCCTGGAATATGGTGGCACAGGCAGTGATGACCATCCTCAATATGCCCATGTAACACCTCTGCTCTGTGAGCTGCATTGGTTGCCAGTTGCTTTCAGGAGTGATACAAGGTGCTAATCATTTCCAAGTAAAAAAACTATGTGGCATAGGGACCATGTAGTATCTGCCCTTAATATCTGCCCTGTTGACAGGGCTGGTGTCTAGATTCCTTCAGTTAAACAATGCCATCTGTTGGGACCCTGGAAACATGCTTCTCTGCACAGCGACTTCCCTCTGGAATGAGGTTCCCCCTGAGATCTGGGTGGCTCCCACCCTACTGGCATTTTGAAGGGCCTTGAAGACCTGGTTTTTCACCCAGGCCTTTGGCTAGAATGGGTATAGCCCCTTTTGAGGAGTGGGTGTGTTTGTTGCTGCCCAGTTTTGCCACCTTTGCCTATTCTTTATTGCTGTATTGCTTTCATTTGTTTTTTTGTGAAACTTCCAGAGCTGTTGGGAGACGGGTGGTGTACAAATTGAATAAAGAAATAAATAAATGAGAAGCGACATATTCCTTTCTGCTTAATGAAGTTCATTTAGCTAAATGCAGATGGTGTGATTCAAAACACTAAGAGCAGGTGGTGAAAGGACTCTGAAGGAAAAGTTGAGTGGGCTTCATTCCCAGTTTAAGAGTGGATGCTTTCTCTTTAAAAATATGTAAAAAAAACAATTCTTTCAGCTTCAGGAATTTATGCATACATAATTTTGATGATGAATGTATCTTGTGTTCGAGAATGACAAGTATAACCCAGGGATTAACATTCTCCAGCTAAATTCTGTGTAGCATAATAGGGCAAAATTTCATAGAAAATGAAGGTCATTTATCTGGAAGTATGCATTCTTATGTCACTTTCAGAGTCTGTAGATGATCCACTTTCCTGAAGTGTTTGCTGGAGACTTGCAGTGATGATGTGCCTGATAGAAAACAGTTCCAGTTTAGATGAGTGGAAAGAGGAATGCCCATGTATCCATCTGCTTGATTATTCTTCACAGGTCTATTTGCATTAGTCTGCAGCAACCAAAAAAAAACCTTGCATACCTCACAGGATCTTACATGCATGAACCTAAAATGTATGCACTACAATATGGAAAACTAAAAGGTCCACATTGTGATACTGATACTACTGCTTGACTGGTTTGATCTGTTGATTGTCTCATATCTAATATCCTCAGCATGAATTGTTCTAGGTATGGGCCAGGTCAGGTCAGTTCATTCAAAAATGTTACCAAATGCCTCCAATATCATTATGAGTGAATGAATGAATGAATGAATGAATGAATGAATGAATGAATCTTTATTACAGTCAAGGACAGAAAGCAAAGGTACAACTGAAAACAACTAAAGACAAGGAAAAGCAGAGTAATACAGGCAATTGTAATAGTTGATATAACAAGCATGTTATAACTGTGCGAGTAACTGATACCTGATTTCCATGGCTGCTGCACACTATTTTGCTACTGTATGAGTTGTAAATGATTTATAATCTGAAAAAAAGAAAGAAAATATAAGTATTGTCAGATCACACAGAGTAGCGATGTAAAAGAGGAGGAATATAAGCATTAGGAATATCTTTATTTTTATTTATACCCTATTGACGGTATGGTAAAATAACACATGCTGGGCTGTTTCAAAATCTCCAGTTCCACATGGGCAAACACGTATTTCAAATGGGAGATATCATGGGGAATCCAATCTAATCTATCTAATCTAATCTAATCTAATCTAATCTAATCCTGTAGCTCTTAAGAACTGAGAAATCAATGGTAAGGTCAGTAATTAGGGAGAGAAAGTTCCTTAATTCTATTTCTTTTATTGGTGTTTTGCTTCACTCTACCCTCTCTTCCATTTTGGCTAGGAGAATTTCTAACTTCTATTGTGGAATGTGGGTAGGGGGACCATGTCAGATTCCCCCCCCCCCAGCATAAATAAGGCAGAACTGCTGCTAGATTTACTATGAATATAACGGTGGTGCTAAGATATCTAACAGTGGAAGTAATTTTTTTTTCTCTCTCTCCCAGTATTGTCCCTATAGCTCATACTCCTCAGATTCTGCTAGGAAGTTCTAGTCCCAGAGCTGGCTGGGACTAGGGTACAAGGCTGAAGAAGTCTACCCTAGATAAGAAGGCAAAGGAAGCAGTGAGCATTTTTTTTCTTTTCCAGAATTAGGCTGAAACTGTATTAAGTAACACTCTGAAGTTAATCATTACAAGTCTTTTGTGGCCTCAGTCACTTTCAAAACTGTAATAAATTCAAAGGTGGTGCTTAGGCGTTAGAACCATCTCCTGAAAAGTGGGGCCTCCCATTGTCTGCTTTCATTTATTGGGGTGAGCATTTGCCAACATCTGCTTTTACCACAATGCTGTTTCTATTTACACCTGATGCTTTTCATTTATTATTTTATTCCATTCCCATTGGAGGATGAACATGTTCTTCTGTATTCTGCCTTTTAAAACAGATTAAATTGTAATCTATCAAACGCAACTGAAGAAAAATGATATAGGAATTAATTAAATCAGCCTCATAACTACCATTATCATTCTGGGAGAGGGGGAAAAAAAACCATGGCCACATTCCCCACCAGGAGATCCAGAAATACTGCCACAAGCTGAGATGGTTTCAAGGCTTTTTTTGCTTCCTTGCTTGCCTGCTAAACTTCTTTCATAGTAATAACAATGGGGACTTTCTGTCTAATTATTCTTTTTTCCTTTTCCTTAGTAAACACAGTTTAGCCCCCAAACAACTCAGAAGTAAGCTTAGGAATAAGCCTTTAAGTTAAAAAAAAAATTGGCATATTTTTTCTTTTTCTTAAAGAAAAAGAATATATATGTGTGTCTGTGTCTGTGTCTGTGTGTCTGTGTATCTATGTATCTATGTAACTATATATAAATGACTAGATTCAGTTCACAATTAGATTCATATTTAATATGCCTTCAGAGGTATAAAGTTCCCAGGCTGTAGCCAAGGCCTCTAAGCATATAGCAAGTCATCACGTCACCCTCTATGATTATAAGTCCTCCTGGCCAAGGAAACCCTTTCCAGATTAGGTGTGGTCATCAAACGATATTCCACGGGAAGAAGTGGTTACGACATTCTTATAATCACAGGGTGAAAATGTTTGGCTTACTCAACAGAACCCAAATCTGTATGGACGCTGAGAACAAACTGGAAGCCATGAACTTTCTGATTTTAAACTACAGAACAAAACACACTGCCTTATGTAATCAGACTCCCTATCACCATGCTACAGCAGTGTTTCCCAGCCTTAGCAACTTTAAGATATGTGGACTACAACTCCCAGAATTCCCCAGCCAGCATGGCTGGTTGGGGAATTCTAGGAGTTGAAGTCCACATATATTAAAGCTGCCAAGGTTGAGAAACACTGTGCTACAATGAGCAGTCCTGGCTGTTAAAAGCAAGGCCCGTAACATAATCCTACATAATATCTCCAAAAGTTTACTTTCTGGTCTTGTTTGAATTAGAGTTCTGAGCACCAAAAGCAGAGATAGCCTGCTGAAATTCTCCACCCTCCCATACTTGTGGGCAGAAACATTAATTCGCCACAGTTCTCCAGGAGAAAATTTCTAGCACTTTCTCAGGAGCATGGCTCACCATTAGCTAGGGCAGAAACACAATTTATTACTGCATATCAGGGAGTTTTCCTTCACAGGTGCTGCAAGTAAAACAGTATCAACTGTATGGACAGCTTGACTAATCAATATTGCACCTTCACTATGGCCTGCCTGTAGAGTCATTTTGGGACATAAGGACACTGGCCAACATCAAAAAGAGTGAGAAATATTCAGAGAAAAGTCATGAAGTGGTGCTTATTTCCTGGGAAATAAGAAAGAGTAGTATCTGGGAAATGTTGCCTCAGTTTACTTTGTACAATCCCAAACTGATAATGAATAGGAAAGGCTGAGCATGCATTTGGATCCTGGTCGGCTTTCATATTGTCAGATCCAGGGGCAAGTCAAAATAGTGAAAAATCAGGTTTCTCTACCCAGAGTCTCTAAAACAGAGATGCATATTTTACTGGCAAAGTTGCTGCCAGATTTGTAACTTTTAACGTGACAGAAGAAAGGATTAAATGTACTCTGTGCAATAATTGTGTTAATGGCACTTAATTATTTTTATTTTGATTAATGTTTAAATTAAATCAAGCATAACTTTCATCATGGCACTGCTCACTTTGGGGATTTGAACCTTGGCAATTGCTGAAAAGCCAGGGTGGTCCTTTGGCCCAAAAGTTGTGCATGCTACTCAATAAACAGAAAGAAACATCAGAACTGATCCTGTTTTCCATTTATTTTAGCATGCTGTGATAAAGGATAACCCTCCAGAACATTCTGGGAATAAAATCTATCTTTTGGCAATATTAGGAGCAGTTTTTGTTTTTGTTTTCCTGCAGTGGATCTCATGACTGCTTGGATCTCTCTTTCTCTCTTATCTCTCTCTCTCACACACATACTCTCTTCTCTCTTTTTTTTCTGCAGGTCCCTTTAAAGATGCTAAGGAAGGAACCAGAATTTCTTGACATGAAGTGTGTTCTCTTCCACTGAGCCACAAATCCTCCCTATTATGCAAGTAAATATTCTAGTCCAGGATCAGGAGGAGCCTGGTAGCACCTTCTCTAACTAACACTTTTTATTAAAAGGCATAAGCTTTTAATACCTCCTTCTGATATTTTGCCACCATAGACTAACATGGCTTTCTTCGTACAATGTCTAGTTCAGATGTCTTTGATACTTCTGGATTTGCTTCTCATAATCCTGGTTCCTATAGCTTCATGCGTCACTCCCTGTGCTGACAGGGATTTTCCTCCATGGGAATCAGAGTCCAACAGTTGTAAAGGGCAAACAAACAAGGATCCAGTCCTCTCAAACTTCTCACAGTATCTCTACACATAGAAAATGTAGGCCCATATAGCAACCCTTATTAAGCAAGAGCAAAACAAAAGAGAAAACAATTTTGGAAAGACTCCATCTGTTGGCCACTGAGTTTTGCAAGCATTAATGGTAATAAGTGATATGTAATTTAGGGGCTGAATTATCTTCATGTGCTGCTGAAATCATGCACCAGAGAGAAATGAGACTCCAAGAGCTCAGTGTATTTGGCATGAAGGTAACGTCTGGATTGTGGCAAACAGAACTATCCATAGACGCAGCATGGCCAGATGGCTTATGTCAAAATAAATGTCAAAAGCTCCATCTGAGGTTGGTTTTCTTCCTCTCTCCCCCTCTTTTCTTTTAAATGAAATATTTCACTATTTGAGCCCATTCCCACAGTTTTTGAAGATAAACAGCTCCTGATGTCATTGCGGAGGCTTCTATTTTCAGAAAGTTGTATTTATTTCTAAGTGGTTTTAATGTGCATCTCTTGGCCTAAATATTTAGATACGTGAATGCTCATCTTGCCCCTGCTGTTCTGATAAGCAGAGCTCAGCTGCAGTCTCAACTCTCCAACCTGATTCTGTTTGGAGGAAGGTTGACTATCCCTGAACTCCAGTGCATAATGCACTCATTGTACTTCCACCCAGGAGGTGTTTATGAAATGAGATCTAAGGGGAAAAGTGCACTCTGGCTTGCCAGCAACAGAGCCAAATAGCCCTTTTCATCATCAAAAATGTACTGGCTTTGACAGGGTGCAGCTATTCAAAGTCCACTTTTCTTAATAGAATCATAGGTTTGTTTAGCTGTAAAGGGGTTGGTGTGAGCATCTTCTCCAGTTAACTGCATTAGGCAAACCCACTGATGGCTCTGGAGGCTCTTGATAATCTTCTGCTGCTGAAGCTAAGCAGGCTCAAGTTGGTAAACTACTTGGATGCAAAACCTCCTGAACCCTACGTAAGTTCCTCTATCAGAGTATGATATACATGTAATAAATAAATATTGGATTCCCCCACTTAGCATCTATTTCCCTAAACAACATCGTGATACATGTATTGCCATCTTTCTGTGGAGAATGTCTATCTTCTACCTAGCTACTTCTACAATTTATCCTTAAAGCAGCCATTGTGAGAAGGCCATTTCAAGCAAATACCATGTGGTGACTAGCAAGCAGACTGATCCTGAAAGATAGATTTCACTTTTTGGCTGGGTGCTCACTCAAGGTGGACACTTTTAGGGCTTATCCGCCGTGGATGGTTGCCCCATCACCAAATTCCAAAACAGAACAGCAATCAGGGTAGAAGTGGACAAGGTCAGTCTTTACTCACCTACTTCACATTACAAATCCTGCAATATTGTCCTGCTGCAGTCTGCAAGCAATCTTTTCCTTTTATGTCCCCTGAGGTGCACTTGTCCATTTCAACTGGAGCACTTACTTCCTTATAAAACAATATTGGCTACACTGCAGAGGAAGAAATTGCCCTTCAACTAAGCCAATGCTTACCTGTTAGACCTCCTCTTACCCTTAGTGCCGTAATAGCACAGTCAGTATAATTTTTGCCTTACAAATCAAATGTTGTTGATTCAAATCCCAGCAAAAATGTATTATTGTTATTTCAAGCTTCCTTCTTCTCTCTGTGTTTTATTTTTTAAATAAGTGTAGTTCCATTCGTTCATCATTTTTCCAGTCACCTGAGACAGTCACAGCCAACTCCCAAATAACCTTATCTCTTTGCCAGTTCTTTCTTTCCCCAATCCTTGCAGTAAGGACAGGAACCAATAAGGAATGGAAAACAGAAAGAGCCAGTAGTTGGCTAACATATTCCTGAGCATGATTCAGTGTGCTATTTTCAGCTGAAATGCATGGGGTTTATAGTTGTTGGTCTGCTCTGCTACAAGGTAGAAAATTCTCTGCCAGATCTGTGGACAAATTAGATGAACAATTTCTCCGAACCTCTCCAGGGTAATGAGAAATTCTCAAAGCATTTCTTAAGGACAGGATTTCCCCTGAGTGGTCACAGTAGCACAACAACTGAAAGAGCCCAATGGGAGGACTTCATGATATCTTCTGTTGGATTTAATTGAGGTATGGAAATCAGAGATACTGGAAAATGACTGCCAATGAAAAATAACATATTCAAACACACTCTTGACCACTTAGTAAATAAATACAAGAATATCACTCTGTTCATGAAGATTTCACTGTAAATTCTCTTTCATCAAATATGATGGGAACTGATGCAGAAAACAATGCAAAATAATATCTCTGACCAGCACTAGCCTGGCCTCAATTTAAGCCAAGTGTTTATTCAGGTTGCTTCACTCCATTCCATAGTTTTCTTTAAATCAAACTTTAGATTTATTGACAGCACAACTTGAACATCAAATTAATAAACTGAATAGATCCAATAGTGAGAAGAGGCATGCATGGAAGGCTGAAGATTGAAATGAAAAATGAATTAAATAGATTGTATGATTTATTAATGCAAGGTCTGGGTTTCCAAACTGGAACTCAAGATGAGAGTCCTAGGCCAACAACAGTATTCTCTGTTAATAAGGAAAAACTGGTCTACATCAAATTAGACACACTACTTTGGAACATTTTTAATGCCTGCTAGCCCACAATAGACTGAAGATCTGTAGAAGACACACCAAAATGATCCTAAATTAGCAACATGCAGCAAGTAACACAAATGCAGAGTTGAAGCAGTTTTCAGTGAGTGCTTGTCCAATTCATTTAGTTTAGAAGAAATAATAACAACCCACAAAATGGATACCCTGAACCAGCAACATCCTAGCCACATTTGGAGAACCTCTCCATTGCCATTTCCCCACCTCAAAAGTAATTTGCTTGGTCAGAGAGGGCTCAGGGTGATTTCCCTTATATTTAATTTTTCTGAGGCCATAAAAGCTGGTGTAACCTTAGTTTTGCTTCTCAGAATTTACTGAGAAAGCTCAACAAAACTGAAGCCATTCCAGGATAATTTTACAGAATTTTGCCTGCCATTACTAAAATCATATTATGAGTTTATACTGTTATAGAAATAAAGATCAGCTATTTCAACAGAAGCAACCATCATTCTTACAGCAAAATGCAGTACTGTATGTGCATCTAAGTGTTGCGATAGGTCAGTTGCTTAGTAAAGGCAAAAGAAAACATCAGAGCTTAACTTCTCCAAAATAATTTGACAATCACAGGCTGCCATTGGTTCTGAGAATTGGATTGCTAAACATACTGATTTCATTTGACTTTGTTTGAAATAGTTACATTCCTGCTAACAAAAGATGGCCCAGCATTTCTTAAAATTCCCAGTCAATTCAATAATTCTGTTATATTTATTTTTGTGTTTTACGTGTCTTCCATGGATGGATGAATAGATGTATGTATGTGTGTGTTTGTATGAATGTGTAAGTACATGTGTGTGTATTCCACACATGGTGGAAATAGTTAATGGAATTTTTGGCAAATTATACTAACAAACTTTTCATGGGGTTATTGGTGGAAGGAATTCTGTAGCAAATGATACTCTAAGGAAGTCCACATATGTTGAAAACCTATTTTCATTTTCCAGTCAGAACCCATTACTTCCTTCTTTGAAGCTCTCTTCAGAGCTGCATAAGAAAATACTATTCAGTCACCGCTAAAAACATACCTAAACAGTTGGGTTTCAGAAGATAATCCCAACTTAACCTAGGGTTAAATGTTGGCTGTTAAGAAAATCAACTGAAAGGCAATTCACATGAAATGTTTACAGATGGCTGTAGCCTCTAATATGCATACTTTTTCTTTTTGAAAAGTACTTGTTCTTTTAAGCAGCTTTGTGCAATTTGGTAGTTATGCATTCAAAAAGATCATAATATGATGGCTATTTCTAAATCTTTTATTTATACTTTGAGGGCTGTTGAAATAAGTTAAGTGTGTGAAATTACCACTCAGTTTTTTTGGTCAAGCAATGCTATTTTGAATATTATTGTAATCTAATGTATGTGGTCATGTGTCCTGCATAATCTCAGGAGAAGTGGACAAAGATCAAGAGCATTGTCTTCTTTTGAAAAAATGCTTCTTTTTCATATCCCTGCAGTCAAGGCAGGAGAGGGAACAATACATGGAAGCAGGTGTAAGAAGAGTTGAAGAGAGAGCAGACAACAACATTGTATTGCTGTTTACATTCTTTGAACTGGCTAGTAAGAGGTATGTTCTATCTCCTCTCTTAGTTTATGCAGATGTCCATTTTACTTAGTCCTACCACTAACCAAAATATGGCTAGAATTTTGCACAGTTGGGCACTTCTATCCACTGGTGGTCTGAATAATCAGTAGTAGTCATGAATTATTTGTCTTCCCATCCTTGCATTTTCTGAGATGAGAAGAAACATAAAGAAAGAAGGAAAGCAACAGATGGCAATTCTCCACATCAGCAATTTATTTTTGATAATGACATATTTATTTGTTCTAATAGCAACTGATTTCACTTTATTGGAATAAGGTGGCTGCTGCTAGGACAAATGATAAATTATTGAGCAGAAGAACTTAGTATGATGCAAATAGGGTTTCTATCCTTCCTCCTCCTTCTGGCCTGATCATAAGAAGGTAAAGAATAGTAATACATTACGTAAATGGAATGTCACACCTTTTTGGAATTCTGACAGTGATAGAAATTATTAAAGAGTTATGGCAATATAATAACATGTATGAACCAAAAAAACACCAATCCTGGGTAGCACAGTTGGAAGGGAACAAGATGGGACAGTACATTAGGACACAGTTGCTCTCTAAGTTCAGTTTCAAAACCGTGTAGGCACATGTACAAATGATGGCTGAAGCAGCATTTTCTGTTGTCTTTTATAAATGCATCAATGAAAAGAACAGAAAAATGCAATCACAAAGTGCTTGATTTGACAAACAGTTATCCATGCCTCATTAGGCTGAGGCAATGTCTTGGAAACCCTATGTAAAGATATGGTTTATAGTAATGTCCTTCAACATCGAGGTCCAAGTGTAGTTCAGACATAAAGCTGACTCATATGCACTGTACAGACAAACATTGTAATACACCCATCATAAATGACTCTCCTTATGAGCTGATAACATTCTTCACATTTAACTCAATGCACACAAGAAGTTAATAGGTAAGCAGAATGTCAGTATCTGATCTGTTATCAACAACACACACACACAAAGGCAATCATCAGTAGAATATTTGCCAAGAATTATGCCCTGGAATAGGATCAGCCAAAGTTCACAAATGCCTCACAGATATTTAACCAGAGGCTTAAGAAAACACAATGCATGCCAAGGTATCTTGGCTGATCCTGACGTGTGTCTTGGGTTTGATTTTGCCAAGACCAAATTTTCCTAGTACCATCATGTTACAATATTAGAATTAGTTGGTCTTCTGCAGTTTAGCTGGCTGATGGCTCAAGTTCTATTATATTTGTTCTGTCCGGTCAGCCAGAGGACAAAGGGAGTTAAATAATCTGATAACATCACCAATTCTTCACCAATAGTATCAAAAACAATGAAAAGACTCAATGGCATCAACAGACAAGAGCTTTCTGTCCATCTATAAGTATCAAATGTCAACAAGGAGCACACAAATGTTAGCCAGTATGTTTATGCTGAAGCTGAGTATCTGATCAACTTCTGGAACACACTGTGAACAAATTTCAAGACTATTGGACAAGTTATGTTACATGAAATCATCCTTGCCATTACTGATTTTATCAACTTCTACTGGATCTTATAATGCCCAATCACTGTTCTTACAGAACTTTCTATTCTCAAGTACACAACTTGAAAAATGTTGGCCTAGACCAAGTCTTCATCTCATATTAAAAATGGTTCAATCTGGGTGTGAGCTCCTGGTTTTTATTATTATCCCTATGTATATTATTACATTTCATATGCAATCACCAATCACCCAAGACTGGTTGAACATTTGCTAAATATCAGCTAAATGAAACCTTTTTCTATTGATATATTTAATAAGAGAGAGAAACTTGTGCAGGCATGTGTTTCAAATCAAGTTCATTTTGAATTTGAACAGCTAAATGGACACACAGAGAGGAAGGCAGGCAGGCATGTGTGCACGTGCATGCAGGCACACACAGACAAGCACACCTTTTATCTCTTTAGGATCCATCCCAGTAGAGCACTGTGACTTATAAAAGGGAGGGGAGAGACATTTTGCTCAGTGATTGAAGAGGCCTTTGGGGAGCACCAAATGAGTTTCAGATGTCTGTCCAGGGGTATATTAAGTGCTTGCACCATGGAAAATCTTCCCAGGTGTTTGCAGTTTCATGCACTGATGCAAAATAAGGACCACAAACTATTTTCCTAATGAAGGAACAGCTTGAACAAAAGGAATGTGAACAACAACAAGATGTAGTCCCAGAAAAGGCAACCACAAAGAATGAAAGGCACAAAGATGTAAAAGTGATATCATTTCTTTGCAGCCATGGAGGACTTTGTAAGTGAGCACATCAAAGCATAGTTTCAATATGAAGAAAGCCTGGTAACTATTTTTGTATATAAATCCCTGAGCAGCTTGGGCCTATACTTTATCTCCTTTCTTCCATCCACACTGAACTCTGCGGTTGGCTGACAGTGCCCTCTAAAGACAGAACTATTACTATTATTATATTCATTATTTTAAAACATTTCTGAACTGCTTATTCTTAATATAGCCTCTAAACTGTGTCCACAATAACACAACATCAAACACATAAAAGCATTGCCTCAAAAATAGTATCTTAAAAAGTGAATATTGATGAAAACAATGCAATATCAAATATCAGCAGAAGGAGTGAACAAAGTATGCATCTTCAACAAATGTTGAAAGCAGCACAGAGGGACTTTAACATATATTAGAGGGAAGGTCACAAGAGTCAACAGCTGAAAAATTGGGGGCTAGAAGTCTCAGTCCCTATTCTCCCTTTCTGTGTCTGATGAAAATATTTAGCCCATGTCTAGATGTTTGTCATGATAATGAAAATGAGCTTTCCATTAGCTGGATGGAAAACAGAGTTGTGATCAGGACACAAGTGAAATTATGGAAGACACAATGATATAGATACAAAGAGATCTGGATGTAATACTCTCAGTTCTGGAAGGTCTTCTGTTTCTTTATTGAACCTTGTCCTTGAGCACTTTTCCAGAGATGTACATGTGTGTTTGTGTGTGTGTATGTGTGTGTGTGCGCATATCACACCACTTCCCCCTCAACCAAAGCCCTTACAAAATACAATAAAAGCACAATCTGAGTATAGATAAAATCCCTCAGTGCAAACAAAGTAGATGACTATTTGATTGCATAAAGCAGATGGAATATTATATTGTATATCAACAGCAATCAATTGATTTCCCCAAAAGTTTCTAGAAACAAGAAATTTGATGTGTCTACAAACTGACTATGAACATATCTTAAAGCAGAAACAGGAGCTTTGTCTAATACTAACCTAATGAAAGGGAACATGCAGAAAAATTAGAAACAGCACTCTAAAATATATTCACCAAGTTTTCCTTTAAAAATATACATTTTACATCTTTCTGATCTTTTAGGAAGAAGTTAAATCTAACAAGTTTGTGCCACTACTCCTAAAAACCTCAGCTTTCTTTATGTATTTACACTTCATAAGCTGGCTCTGCAAATTCCCTTTACACTAACAACATGTAATATAACATTTGAAAATTGAGGAGAATTCAATGTCATCTAGATGCTCAATGGCTACTTCTGCGAACATCTCTCCAAGTTCTATCATAGCAGTTTAAAAAACAAATACCGTATCCTAAGCCGTGTCTCACTTACTTTGGTCTGTGTCAGAGATAGGGTGGAGGGAGAGTTTTTTGCTACTTTATCTGCATACAGATTAACTCTTGGAAGGTAGAAATGTAGCCAAGACTTGAAAAGCTGTAAAGCAAGTCGGTGGGCTGGGGAATCATGCATTCACTGGGCCTCACTTAATGGAAGGACTGCTGCCTATGAGAAATGAAGTGTTTGGAAATGTCTAGACCTTTCAGTGATCCTGCAAATAGATCATTCCATCAGGGAAAAAGCGGAGAGGAAACAGCATGACAGAGAGAATGTTATCTGCAGGGATCCCAGGGATGAGCCTTCTCAGTCATAGCCCCTCTCCTTTGGAACAGCACCCCCGCCCCCCCAAATTAAACAAGCTCCTTCTCTGTTAACCTCTGGAAAGTTGTAAAGACCTGGCTGTTCCAAAGGCTTGAAATAGGGAAGTGTGAAGAGTGGAGGTCCTGCTGTAGTATGCATCAATGTTGGTTTATTCCTTCAGCACAGAGTTTATTGCAATTGTAATTTGTGGCTTTATCTTGTTATTTCTTTTGTTATTCCAATGTAATATTTTTAATTCTCTTACTGGAGAGGGTTTGTAAGCCTCCCTCAGTCTCCATAGATTAAAGCACTGTATAAACCCAAGTAAATAATCAAATAAATAATCATGATGTAAGCATGGGCTGTGTTCTGGTCATGTTAATCATGATATAAGCATGGGTTATACAACAGTGACACAAGAAGTTAACTTTGTTTATTAAGCTCAGCTTGGACTCATCTCTGTCTTGGAACAAAAGAAAATTTAACATCTTGAAAAGAACATGCCAGCACTCTCCATAATATGGCGAGGTTCCACTTCTGGTTAATGCCAACTTCCTCACATCCCTTCCTTTCTAAATAAAATAACTTATTCATGCAACATTCAACACTGTTCAGTTAGTCTGTTTGGTTTCCTGAGTTCACACTGCTCTATAAATGAAACTTGTATATTAGCTTCTGAATATCTGGAGTCACCGTTGGTTGATACTGGCTATTCTAAGCTTTCTGCTGATAATACATTGGACTGTTTTGTGTTTTTACTTTTGGATGGAATGGAATCAGAAGAAGGCATCTTTGATTATGTCAAAGAATCTTTTGATTCTGTCTCGACCCAAAACAATTCTGGTGGTTTTGTAATTACACCAATACTTTGAAATGTTAACACTTTATTTTGGTAGGAGTGGACAAAGAGGTACAACTTTGTTGTGGTGGTCAAAATTGCATAGGTGCTTTCTTTTGAGTCTTTTGTTCAATATCACCGATTCCTTATAGGTTTCCATAGAACTACAATAGGAAGTTGTGTCATCAGGTTTCTTCCAAACAGAAGCTTGGCTTCAGCCTTTCCACATTGTGAAGAAGATGCCCTATAGTTCATAAGAAGGACCTTCTTTAGCATCACTAGGTTTCTCAGGAGAGTCTTGATAATCTTCACACTTGCTTCTGGAAGTTCATTCAATTATGGGTGTTAGGGACTTGATGTCACATGTTCAAATCCATATGCTAAGGCAATCTTTTTTAAGTAACATCAGGAAATTGTGATCCATTATCACAACTCATGGCATATCATATGTAGCAAATATAGTTTTGACATACTTGAAAGTTGTTTCTTCTAACCAGTTCTCCAGCTGAACTACTTCTGTACAGCATACTGTATTTCTTTAAAACAACATTTGTTTTTGTTTAATAATTATTCTTTGAGTATCTGGATTTTTCCAGATCATGAAATTTTAGAAACAGAACACAGTCCAAAGCGTATGCATTTTAAACAGTATCAACTGCATGGCCTATTAAGTCTACAGACATGTGTTTTCTCCAGTTATATGTGCCAAAGCCCAGCTGATGCATCCAGCTTGGAAAATATCTTTATCGTTGCAGGTTCATCTAAGAATTCCATTCAGATTAGAATGTAATAATACTCTCTTTGACTACACTTGCATAATTTTTTGGGATCCAAGCAAATTTTCAGACTTCCAATTTTCTTGTGAACCATTGCTATCAAATGAATCCATTCAGTTTGTTCTGCAACACTGAATAATGTCTCATGTTTCCATTCTGTTGGATTCTGATTTCCATTTTGTTCTCAAAGCTGCTGGTACATTTCTCATAACACGTACTAGTGATTGTGCATCTTTACCAAGGATAATAAGACAAGTTGTTGGAAGATACCCTATACTATATAAGGCATCTTCATATTTGTTTATCCATAGAAATATTTTTTCCTGTGATAGTTCTATGTTGACTGCATCAACAAAATTGATTATACGTAACTTTTCAGTTTTTCTAGGCTCAGAATGATTATTCACAGATTTTGTATGATGAATGCTTTTATATTTTTAACTTGTATTGATTCATACATAAAATGATATAAAATAAAAATAAACAATTGACCATATACAAAAACAAAGGATAGAAAAACTTTAAACAAGAATACATAAAAAGAACACATAAAGAAACAAGCAAAAACTGTAGTGCTAATTCTTTTACATGCTTTTCAATTTCAAAGTGTGTCCACAACCACGCAGTGTAGCTCTTAAGTCAGTATATGATTTCAATATATGATTTGAGATACATTTTCCTGGATACAGGAATGGCTTAGGCATCAATCTATTATATTCACTTCAGCTATCAGACTGACTTGCATGCTAGTATCTTTCTTACAAGCGATGGAGATTCCATTAGTGGATATTGTTTTAACCCAGTCTTCTTTCTAATGTTACCCTGGCCTTGTCAATTTAGCCTATGGAAAAAATTGTCTTCATCAGATTCAGCTTCTTTGTCACTTTTGTGTATGTTTCTTGAATTGTTTTGTACTTTTGCACATCTTAGTCATGCAGTTATACTTTCCTCCCTTGTGACATTTCTACCCCAATGCAAGGCATCGTTTACATGCATTCTGTTCCACTGTTTGCATAAAGCTTGTCCCATTTCCAAGATTTTTTGCTTGCAACTGCTTTCTTGGTTAGGGTCAAATTCATGTTTCTGCATAAGTCTTTACCATGGATGCTGGATAACACAAGGGTATTATCACTGCTATGTCCCATAACTTTCAATTGTGAATGAGTAACTTCTGTATCAACTGCATTTTCTATGAACAAGTTCATCTCTCTAAGTGTTCTTATACTCTCTTGTTTCTTATGTCCAAAACAATTGATCTTTGTTCAATGATTCAATCAATGCCTCTAAATCATAAGACGTACTCTTTACTTTCAGATCTGTTACAAATTCTTCAACATCTCAGTCTTCTGTTGTAGGCATGATCTGAAAAATTTCATAACTTACATTTTTTTCATGTTGCACAGTAGGCTTCAAATTTCTGCAGTATGGCTCTGAAAGGTGTTTTTTTTTTTTTTTCATCCATAAATGTAAATGTATTGCACACATCAAGGACAAATGCTCCAGCCACTGTCAGGTATAGTGCTATTTTCTGTTCATTCTCTTCTTTGTGGCAACCAGTTGCTCTCATATACTGTAGAAATCTTTGCTGAAAGCATTACCTTGGTCTTCCACATCGCCCAAAAGCCTCAGTTCTGGTGGTGGCCAGCTGGCCAGACTGCCTGCCTGCCTGCCTGCCTGCCTGCCTGCCTTCTCAAAACAACACAAGAGACAGCACTATTCTCTAATGGCTGCTGCATAATGCTGCAAATGGTATTCTAGCCATGTGCTGACTTTTTGCTGAAGTAGCAGAAGTACAAGTACCCCACCCCTTCGTTTTTTTACTTTGGCCAAAACCGAGTCTCTAGGATTCCATAAATGCTACAGTACATGGAGATTCAGCTTCACTTCTGACACTATAGTATCAAGGTATACTGTAGGGGTTGGGACGTTCTCTATATTTTTAGTAAGTAGGTAAATAAATAAGTAAATATGGCAATGGAACAGATCAACTGTTTATTAAGATCAGGTTGGATTCAATTTTGACCAGAAAGAAAAAGGAACTTAACATCTTGAGAGAAACATACTCCCCATAATATTTATTTATTTATTTATTTATATTTCAAATTTAGATACCACCCATCTCACAAAGAAGTGACTCTGGGCAGACTTGTTCAACTTCTGGTAAATACCAACATCTCCATGTGTTGGGGGAATGGATCATGTAGATGCTTTGCAAATTTGAAATTAACAAAGCACTGTAGTACTATTGTATCCCATTTGTATGGAAAGGCTTCATAAAAACCACATGATCTAACTAAATGAATAATGTACAAGTACTCTTAATATGTAGCAGTTGTTCATTTGCAAATCTTAGAATTAAAAAGCAATCAGTTTGAAAACAGTCAGGAGATGTCAGGGAGGGTGGATCCTTCCCTGGTCTGTGAGATTTTGGGAAACTACTACTCAGTTGTAAGATGTTGTAGAAAATGGAGATCATTCAACTAAAGCTGTGCTTGGAAGAAGCCAATTATCTAGACCCATTTAAATCTGGCTTCAGGCCTAGATAAAGCATGGAAATAGCCTTAGTTGTCTTGATTAATGATTTTTACTGAAAAAGGAATGGGGAAACTGCTACTGTGTTGATTCTACTAGCACTCTCAACAGCTTTTAACATCACTGGACATGAAATATTGCTGGAATGTCTCAGTGGATTGGGAAATGGAGGCACAGCATTATATAGTTCCATTCCTGATGGTAGGGTTGCCATCAGAGAGTGGCAATGGGGGATTTCCATTCAGGTCCATGGTGCTTGTGTTATAGAGTCCCACACAGATCTAGTCTTTTCCTTCTAGTATTCATTGATTACATGAAACCACTGGATATAGTCTTCCAGAGACTTGGAGTACATGCCATCAGAAAAAAAAGTCTTTTCCACCTCCCTAGGAGAAGTTATGCTTGACAGCTGGCCTGAAGTCAGTGACGGGCTGCACAAGACTCCAAAAATAGAAGCTGAATCCAGATGAGGTACTGTGAATAGGGGGGGTCTCAGGCCCCAAAATTAAGAAAATGGCCTGTTTTAGAGGAGGCAGCACTTATTCCAAATAAAGGCTTCCTTTACTCCAATCTGTCAATAAAGGCACCAATGGTCTTATTGTCAAAGAACACGCATTTTCAGTGTTAATTAAGATGCCAGCTACAACCCTCCTGGAATGTAGAGATAGCTTGTCATAGTGATCCACTGCTAAGAACCTCACAATTGGGTTACTGACCAACAGCAAAGTGGATGGACTCAGTTACAGTTACAGTGGGGCTGAATGCACCATTGGAAGGCCTGGAAGACCAGGTCAGGGACAGAACATCATGGGTAAAATCTATCTATGCAGCCTCTAAGAGGTGACAACAACTTGATGGCACATAAACAACATATTATATGTGGGACTTCACTGACAACAGCTGCAATTGGTGCAGATTGTAACTGTGTTAGTATTAAGAGGGGTGGAGCCATATAACATTGCTCCTGGTTCCCTGTGAGCTACAGGGTCTGATTCTACGTAGTCCTAAATAGTTTAGGAGTCAAGTACTAAAAGCTTATTTCTCTTATCCGACCTATGCATTTAATTCACCTGAGGACAGAAGTGTCTGCAAGGTGGGATGCTTTCATCAAAATAACTAAAGCAGTCTTGCGCCATCACAATGCAAGCTCCACTCCTTTGGGTGTTTGACATCACAATATACAGGGACAGTTAAGGGGAACAAAAAGAGCAGAGCTTGCATCACAATGGCACAATGCTTCTTCTGACATTTGTCCACCTTAACCTTCTTGGCAGATGCCACAGATTGGCTTGCCTCACAGCAGCACCATCCATACAGAGGTGGTCGAAATCTGCCAGATGGTAGATACCTTGTCTTGACTCAAGCCCTGCCCCTTTGTACATGTGTTGATGTCACACACAGATACAAAAAGGGGTGGGGCTTCGATTGGGATGCTGCGCCTGCCATCTTGCAAATTCTGATTATACTCTGTGAATGCCCTTGACTCTCATTGTGGTAGCCATGATTAAAACCAATAGGAGAGAATATCTGTAGCTCAGGGTTGAATTGAGGAGTCCTTGATGCTCTCTGAGCTTGGCTGTTCGCTTGCAAATGTTTCTTTACCCAACTAGGTAACATCATCAGTGTGAGTAAGAGTGGGGTTTACTTCCAGTTTATATACAGTAGCTTGCCCTGCCAGTTTTTTTTTCTTCTTCTTCTTTCTTTTGGAGTGGGGGGGTTCTCCTTGGCAGTTCCTTGATTATGGTATTATTTTCTGCTTGATTGTTTGTCTGGTGTTAATACCTGCTTATCTGGGTATTGGCTGCTGAAGAGGAAGTGTTCTGGTCTTTTTGTTTCTTTTTTAGTTTTTTCATTGTCTCTAAGAGACAATGATAATGATGTTACCTAGTTGGGTAATGAAATGTCTGCAAACAAACAACCTGATTCAGAGAGCACCAAGGACTCTACATGATTAAGACTTTTTTATTGTCTGTGCCCAATTATGAGATTCTCTTTCAAGGGAAGTCTGGTTGTTCCCATGCTTTCTTCTTATTTTATGGAAATGAAGACATGCCTGTTCTCCCAGGCATTCACAAGGTAACAACTATTCCAGAACTAGATTCTCTTTTAGATGTTCTGCTCTATTACTTTTCTTTTTTAAAAGGAACTGTTTATTTATTTGGTTTGTTGGATTTATTGCGATGGCTTGATCTAAATTACTATTATTTTCTCATAAATCACTCTGGGCTCCTGGAAGAAATACAGTATATACATAAATTAATGACACTAATTAAAGTAATAAAATAACATTAATTATTTGAATGATAACATAATTATAGTCATCATTCCCCCCCCCCCCCATTTAAGTTAAATCTTATTATAAAAGTTGATGGTCTTGAATCCTTTTGTTAACTGAATCAGCTTGGAAGTTCATTTTCTAGGACAGTTTAAGATTCTGTGAACTTAAGCAAGAAACCAGTTCATATAAATGGCATGGACATTTCAAAGAGAATGCATGTCAGCATTGAGTCTTTCAAGAAACACGAATCAGTGCCTGGTGAGGAGACTCAGATGTCTCCTCTCTTATGCCATCTGACATGTAAAGCTGATAATATCCTGCTGCACAGGTGTGAGTTGAGGCCACATGTAATCTAATGTGGCAAAAAGTTGTGTTTCAGGCCAGTCTGTGGTTGCTGTCAATATTCTGTGGGAACAGTCGTAGGTCACACATTTTTTTATACTGTACAATTGGTGAGGTAGAACACCAGTGATGCAAGGAAGGATCATATGACACAACACACCACTGCAGCTGTTGTTTTTCTTTAGCCATTTCCTTACTTCAGATATCCAGCTAATTCTCCTTTGGACTTAAAGAGATTATGCTTTCATTAGTGAGTGTATGCTGACCCCCACCCCAAATAAAACCTGAAGAGTAACAAGTAGAAGATTGCTGGGGACCAAAAAGAAAGAAAAGAAACAGCCATGAGGACTCTAGGATCAAAGAAAATATAAACTTTTCAGGCTGCCTTGGAACATGGGGCACAGAGCTTGTGCCATTACGCAGATGCATCTGAAAAATAAAGTGAAGGTTTTGGTAGTGAAAATCATTCTTTTATACAGAAGAAGGGAAGGAGGAATTATTTAAAAGGTTAAATTCTATGTTCATTTGCAACATTTGATTAATAATAAATAATTTATTAAACTTGCATGCTGCCCAACCCTCGACTTTGGCAGCTCACAACAATCAAACAAAGGAATTGCAATAAAACATAAAAAATAAAGAGAAAAACATGGCAAGTGTGATGAAGTGAAGGGTCTCCCTGTCTCTCGCCAAAAGCCTGAGTGAACAGCCAGGTCTTCAGAGCTCTTCTAAACAACATCAGAGTGGGGGCCAACCAGAGCTCGGGGGAACCTAATTCCAGAGGGCAGGCACTGCTACAGAGAAGGCACATTTCCATGGTCTTGGGAAATGACATTATTTAATCAAAGGAACCTGGAGCACACCAATTCTGCAGGATCAAATTGGCCAGGCAAATGTTATGGGAGTCAGGCTGACTTTCAAGTAACCAGGCCCTATGCCATGTAGGGCTTTATAGGTAACAACCAGCACCTTGAATTGGCAACCAGTGCAGCTAGCAAAGCAGAGGCGTTACATGGGCATACTGAGGCATGCCCATTACTACTCATGCTGCCGCATTCTGGGCCAATTGAAGCTTCTGGGTGGTCTTCAAGGGCAGCCCCATGTAAGGAGCATTGCAGTAGTCAAGAAACAAAGTGACTAAGGCGTGAGTGATTGTTTGAAGAGTCCCCTGATCTAGGAAAGGGTGCAAACTGGTACACCAGATGGAATTGTGCAAAAGCCTTCCTAACCACAGCTGGCACCTGCATTTCAAGTAGGAGCTGCAAGTCCAGGAAGATTCCCAGATTGCATACCAACCTTGAAGGGGGAAGTGCAACCCCATCCAAGGTCAAAGATGGAATATCTCCAGAGCTGGCCAGTTCAAACTCGATCTTGGTAAGATTGTGTCGGAGAGGATTCCTCCCCATCCAAACCCGTACAGCCTCCAGGCACTGAATTAACTGGTTACATAGACCATATATCTTGTCCTGAACTCTTTTTCCAGATGCAGGTACTCAGATGACCTTCTGAAATTCACAAGTAGGCCATAGGGGGGAAAAAACTTCCATTGAGGTGTAGATTATACTGGTAATTTTAATTTTCACTAAATTTCACATTTTATCGTCTGTCAATTCTGTTTTGCTCTGGAAGGAAAAGGCAAAACATAGTATGTAGCATGCACTCTTTTTGCAAGCAGTCATTCCATAAGGAAATTGTTGTGTGTGATAGGGAAAGAGAGGTGAAAGATAATATATATAATCGTCATGACTAACTACGGAATTCATAAATGTTTTTGTGGACATTGATAGAAGTAAAAAAAAAATGCATTTTACTTGTAGGAATCTGCCCCTTCATCACCTTCTCTTTGGGCATGCCTCTGAGCATGTGACTGCTTGAAAGTGTATAAGGAAAAAAGCCATGCAAGCAGCTCTATGTCTTTGGCCTCTACACATTCATCCAGGGATTATATTGGAGCTTGCCGGAGTGGAAATACATCTCTCCGGATAAATTGGAATCCTGTAAAACAGAGTTCCATACTGAGCAGAGCTGAACTCCAGACTGAACAGACAGCCATATTTCAGACTGAATGGAGAACTATGCTCATATTCAAGTGAATGCAAGTACAGCTTTCCTTTGGATCTCCTGGTTCTCCTTCTGAGAATTGGAGAAAGTAGGAAGTGGAGAAAATGTGCACGCCCCATCCTTTACCCACTTTCCAGTCCTCCCACATTCAGATAAAGAGAGCTATTCTGCTTCATGGGTACATCATTCTTATGCTTATCTGGTGGTTCTCACTATATTTTGAAATGACAGGTCACACAAACTAATTTTTAAAGTGTGAAGAACTTTCTCCTTCTTTCTGACAGTTTAGGTAACTCCAAGGCCTCTTTCACTGGCTTTTTTTTTTATAGTTGGTAGTTGGCAGAGTACCATCAACATGTAGAGAAGAGAATAAGAATATGGGGTCCCAACCTCAGCTTTCAGACATGAATTCTACTGCATAGGTCAGCCTTAATTAAGCTGGTGCCCTTCAGAAACTTTGGAACTATGACCTAGAATTTCTCATCATCACATTGGCAAAGAATTCTGGGTGCCATGGTCCCATCATATTTGGAGGCACTCAGTTGTGGAAGGATGCCTCAGGCATAACATTTATATGGTGGATTATTCATGTTCAACTTGAACCCACAATTTTCTTACACTCTGTAGCCTACACAACGTGTAGTACATATTCATGTACAAGTTTCAATTGAAAGTTGGGGGATGAGGTCTAGGATTATGATTGTGCTTGATCCTCAGCCTACTTGCAAGCAGCTATTTAACTAAAAATGTAATTTCCAAAGGGCTTTGCAAGTAATCAATTCAGGTCCCTGACAAAAGTGATCTGGCAGCTAGCTATGTATGTGTGACATAATAGTGGCATCACCCCTTTTGGACTTTGGACTATCCACTACTTGTTTTGGCTCTGCCAATTCTTAGCATACAATGCTACTTCCAGTGGATGAGTCATGTAGAAATGTGTCCTTCTCTAAAGAAAACAATTGCTTAATAAATAAATCAGTGCCAGAATGAATTTTCCTCAGAGGCAATAAGATTCTTCCCTACTGGAACAGATGAATTCATTCTGACACCAATACGTTTTAAATGAATAACACTTTTCTCATCCATCAGGATGAAAAATAGCACAGTGACTTTAAAAAGAGGGCTCTTTGTCAGATGTGTAATTTGTATTTTCAAAATAATGCAAATTCCCTTTTATACATATAAAAAAATAAAATAACAAAATACAACAAAAATAATACATTTTTTTAAAAAAATCATCATTCTGAAATGGATCTAAATGGCCATTAAAATATTCTTGCCCTTTCCAATGGGCAAGGTCACTCTAACATCCTTCACAGAGCACTTCAGCTTTGAAGGATCCAAGAATGACAGGCTAAAAGGGTAGAAGTATGCAGATGTTGGTGGATAATGGGAGTAAGGTAGACCAGCTCAGTATAACTTGAACTGGGGGCAAAGTAGAGAGCTGAGTGGGCTTTATAACCTGATTATGATGGGCTCTTTTCAGCAAAGAAAACTTTAGTTCAGCTATTGTCCTAGCAAAGGTTAGGTTGTTGCATTGGAAAAAAGGAGGAAGAGATTGGAAAGTGCTTAAAAAAAATCAGAAAATCAGAGAGAAGGGGAGTCCATATACAGAGATCTGATTGGCTCTCATCCTGATGACCTTCAGGAAACTACTGAAAATCTGGCTGTTCTCCCAGGCCTTGGGACACATTGATGGTTAAGCCTCTGTGAGGCATGTTTTTGGTTGATATGTTTGTGTTCGGGTCACTTATGATTTTTTTAAAAATTGTATTCTTACTTATTTTTTAAACTGTAAGGTGCTCAGAGTCATCAAGAGTTGGGCAGCCGCTAAATTTATGAAAGAAAGAAAGAAAGAAAGAAAGAAAGAAAGAAAGAAAGAAAGAAAGAAAGAAAGAAAGAAAGAAAGAAAGAACGAGCAAGTGTCTATTCATTAAATCTCATTTCAACACATATACTGCTGATTGCCTGGAGCTAACTTATTCTGAGGCAGATTTTTTTTTTTCAAAGAACAGAAAAAGCAAAATATAAAAACACTCCAACATGCAATAGCAGAGGTATTCTTTCACTTCCACACATAGATTTCAAATATCACTCTGATGTTCAGACACACTGTCTCCTGACTTTTGACAAGGAATAATCTGGGAAGCAAATAACACATTATCCCCCCTTCTTATTTCAGACCATATGTTTAACTATCTTACAGTTAAATAGAACCTATATACCAGGTAGGTATACCAAAGACACAAATCTTTAATTTCAAAATAGTGTCTATTTACTCACTGCTTATAAGATTCCTCCATTTCGTATGAGGTATGCAATTTTTAGTGCAATGAATGATCTTAGAACATATTGAGTTAGAGGCAATGTAATAATGAATTAACCAGAAATTTAGAGAGAACTTGTGGAAATGAAGCCTTGATAGACGTATAATGTACTTTAAACACGTTTAAATTCTTTGTCATAAATTCTGTAGTGTTCAGTGGGCAAGATTTAAAGAATCAAAACTTTTGATTTTTTTCCCCCTCTAATAATTATGACATTTTATACCACAGACATGAATTACTAGAACTGAAATTCAAATGTTATATGCTATTTTCTGCAATTTAACATTGAGCTTCAACTGATGGGCTCACTTCTCAAGCCTTCCCCTCCCCATTTCCAAAATGGCTAAAGCTGTGCTCTCTTCACAAACCTTTCTGAAGGGGGCGCAGCCTTAGCCACATGTAGGAAATGTTTGCCAGAGAAGCTGGGTCCAAAAAGGAGAGAGCAAAGGCAGTGAGGCCCTGGGCGCAAAAGGCACGAGGTTGGTGCGGGGATGAATGAATGAACATTTGCTGGGGACTGAAGGAATGCTTTGCTGGCTTGTTTGCTGGGGTGGGCTGGAGAGCCACGTGGGGCTGGTGAGAGAAGGCAGCTGGATGAATGAATGCTTGCTGGTACTTGCTGAGGCTTCCTGAGCAGCTGGGGCTGGTTGCCACCCTGCAAGGCAGAGTGCAGGGTGGCCAAAAGGGCAGAGATGGGGGGTGGGGGGAGATAGGGGAAGGGGGAGTTGAAGCCCCGCCTGCACGGACACTGCAACAGTTATAATTTCAGGCACAGGTCATAAGTTCATTTTTTCAGCACCGTTGTAATTTTGAATGGTTGCTAAACAAATGGTTGTTAAATGAGGACTACCTGTAATTTGCTTGAGAATTCAAAGTTCAAACAAATCTAATACATGGACTTTTTAAAAAAGCATACTACCATAAAGATAGACCAGATGTACTAGATACAGATAAAAAATATCCAGTTGCTTTGTTGCTTTCCAAACCAATTCGAAGTGATCACTATTCAGTGCTGTCTATCCTATTAATCTTATGTCATTAACAGGCACCTTTTGAATGTCCTGCCATGTATAGGTTGAATATCAACACATCCACTCCTTATTACAGTTTGTGTGGGGGAAACACCCTTTTTCAAATAGACCTTTTAGGACTATCTTTGTTTTAGGGATTTTTTTCATTGTTTTCTCTGATCATACTTTATAATCTGTCAAGCAATATTAAGATTAGCTGGCATAAATTTACTAAGGAAAGAAGGAAATTCCTAAAAAAAAAATGTTTTTATCATATTGTGAGATTCAGCAGAGAGTGTGCCAGTTGAACTCCTCAGAGCAAAAATATCCCAATTTAATGCAATTTAGACTGCTCTCTCATCTCCCATCAACATCCCATCAAATCTGAGGCACAGGGAAAGGCCTCTCATCACATCTCAGCGTATGGATAGATTAGAAATGGAAGAGAAGATCCAACATTTAAGTTATTCAGAGCTTTAAATATTAGTCCCAACACTTTGAATTGTAGCTTGAAATAAACTGTTAACTAAGGAGCCTGAGTTCCACTCAGACAGAAACAAAAAGTTCACTTATTCCAAAAAGGACATACATATTTTACAGATGTTCTATTATTATATTACATTTTAAGGATGTTTGCAATGATTTGTTGACAATACTGTCTTAAGCATAAAATAATGAGTAAGAGCTAATTTGGGGCTGAATCAGTGTCTGTCACTACAAAAGCTTTTTCCCCCTTCCCCTCTCTCCATAATAGACAGAGCTATTTACTGCAAAGAAACAAATCAATATAATGTTTATTTTGGCTACTAAACCCAAATGTTTCAGAGACTGCTCCAAACCTGGATTCCTGGAAATGCTGTGCAAAAGATGCTTAGGTCCTTTGCTTCAACACAACACAACACAACACAGCACACACTCAGCTGGAAATCTACCAATCAGGGGTCATAGTAAGCATGGTTTGGACATCAGCCCATCACCATAGCCAAAACAGGACTGAAAGAAGTTTCTTAAACCAGCTTTATTTCCAGCTGGTTTTTGTATAAGAGTCAGGCAGTTTAAAGCTATGGATCACATGACCTGGAAGAAGGAGGAAAGGGGACTTAGACCGGAAGAGCCGCTGCCTCTCCCATCGGCATCCGTTGGGGAATTGTTTTTTTCCCTTCTCTGCAGCCCCCAGCTGGATCCAGACCACAGCCACACTTAATCTTTATTTTGCTTGTGCTCCTATTCTGTTTAGTTTTCAGAGAGTTAATCTTCCAACAGGTACACAGACACAGATAGACAAAATATCTTCATTCCTTTTACATAATTGATTTCCAACATGCCGTTGGGTTGGAAAGACTAGAAAGAAATCCTCTGGGAGGGCAGAGAATTGTGCTCCAAATGACAGTGGTTGGATAGGAAAAGGAAAAGCCTTGGCTGCAAAGAAAAATGCAAAAGGTGGAGGAGAAAAGAGAAATAATTAATCCTTTCTTAAACTCAAAGCAGGAGGCAACTGCATTGACTTCCAAGTTTTCCCACTTTCTATCTCCACATAGTGGGTGCTCTCTCTCTCTGTCTCTCTCTGTCTCTCTCTCTCTCGTTGTATGAAATCAACTTTCTTAGCAACTCTGTTTAGAGTTTGTTGCAAGCCAGGCTATACCACATGAAGGAAATGAGGGTTGTGTTGCAGAGGGCAAAAGGTGAGCTTGCCTTGTTGATTCAAAAATGGAACACCAAGAGAACACATAATATGCCATTATGTCTATGGTTTCCAACTTGAACTCAGCATAAATTATTCCAGGAATGTTTGTACAGTCTCTTTTTATATCTCCCTGGCAAGGCCTATTTTGATTGCATGGCTTCATTACTTTTCTTTTTTTATCAACTTTACTTCTCCCATGAAGATAATCTTTTTTTGTTGTTATTGCAAATTTTTTTTTCAGAAAAAGCAAAGATAAAATATACTGCACCACTTGTCAAAGCAACGAAGTAGGCTGCAGAGGAAATTCCTGTTTATTTAAGGAATGGGCTGTGACTTGAAAGAAAAAAAAGGGAAAAATGATGGCAATGAAAAAACATGTACTAACTTTCTACTAGCTTCATAATTTGTAAGGTATGGTTTGTATTAATACAGAAAAATTAAAATATATCCTTTCTTTGTTGGATAGAAGAATATTTTTGGTGAATTGGCTAATTAAGAATATGGATGTTTTTGTTGTTAAGATAAAAGTAGCAGTAAACTCCTATTGAAAGTTAAAGTATGGTGGTAGCAAACATAGCCATCATGGCTTACTCCAAGTCCCTTGACTGAAGTGATACCATTTTTTTCATGAATCTGTGATCCATAATATTGAATTCCATCTTTGAAAGCATCTCAGTAAAAAAAAAAAACACATTCTCTGCAACAACCCCACACAACAAACACAAAATCCTCAGAAAAGCTGTTTATTTTGTGTATTGCTTTGGCTTATATGCTGCTCTATTTTTGAGGACTAAGTAGTTTGCAAGTACCAGGACTAAAACTAAAATATAATATATCAATAATGTAACAAGAATCTGACATGATACCATTCAGAGCAGCTGAATCTTCAAATCCATTTCTAAATAGAGAAGAGGTGATCTGGATATCTGGGGATAGGCTCTTCCAAATGATCCATCCTTCCAAAAAACTGAGGTAGTAGAATCCCACTTTAGATAACGAATTTGAAATTGTCCATATGATCTGAACACCAGTCATAACACCATCTACGCAAGTAGCAACTACATCACTATTTCAAATCTTGGTAGACAAAGAAAATCTGAGTTGCGTTGGGACCTTTTAATCCATCTTTCTCCATAGACTGTGATCTTGATTTGGATTCTCTGTTTCCAGCAGGTGGAAATTATCTATTACTTATCACCTACAGTATCTGTGTTACCTTCAATCCCAGATCACTAATGTCCTGACCACTGTTAACATTTACTTTCTCCTTGAATTCATGCAAACCATGCATTAAAAAACATGCTAGAAAACCTGAAATATATCTCAGGGAAGGGTATGAAAATGGTTGGTGCAGGATCTCAGGTAGAATTGTCTGTAATTTCATAAAGAGCATTTTGCAAGGGAGGGAGGGAGAGAATGGCTGACTGGCTGGCACTTTTGCAGAAAAAAATCACATCTAATGGCATTGTTTTCTGTATTATATTCTATTACTCTTCAAAATTATGTGCTAGAGCTACTTGAGGAAAAATAAGCCAACTCCAGATGGAACGAAGCTGCAGGAATCTGCAGGGGAGAGGGTGTAAAAAGGTCAGATGGTAGCTGCAACCACATAATTGAAGCCCCATCCCTTTTTATGTGCACAGTGACTTTTTAAATCCCTACCTCCACAGATGGCCCTGAATGAAGCTGGTGGTCCTTGGTGTCCAGAGGGTATATTAGCAATTACCATGGTGGCAACCCTCCCCATTATTAGATTAGGCACATTTTCCAAACTTTCTTTTGGATCTCATATTATCCTCAAACATCCAGGTGATGCCTCAACTTACAGAAAGTTATCATTTTTAAAAAGTGTGTTATGATAATTGCCATTATTTATTTGGACTGGATACAAGCAGAGGGATGAGGGAAGATTCTGTGCTGTGGGTGGTGATGGACCTAATCTTATTTAAAATAAATATTACTCTATGCTTATTTAAAATAACTATTCATTTGTATTACTGATTCTCTTTTTCCTGTTGTTGCTCCAAGAGTGCCTTTGGTAAGTGAAGTGTTTCTCCAAAACATACCACATGTCTTCATATTTTAACCTAGTCCAATTTTGCAGTTAGGCCTATACTTGGAACTTCACTGGATCTATCAATCTATTGTACCTTGTAGGATGGTTGTCAGATGGGTGAGGTGAAGGTACAGAAAAAAATGATACATCCAGCTGAATTCTTTTCAACAATGGAAGTGAGAAAGTAATGTAATCTAAAGAAACTTCATGCACTGGTAGGCTGAAGAACTGAAGTAAATAAAAGTACTGTTCTAACACTTTCTATGAGAACAGTGATAAGCCATTAAAGAATTAAAAAAAAAAAAACAGGGAGAGATGCTTGGCTGAACTGGAATATAGCTTGTTTGTTTTGCTCTGCTTTCAGTTTTTGCCTTGAACCATCAGCGTCTGCAGGGAGGGGATCAAAAAAATCAAGATGGCCACCACAACATTGTGATCAAAGCCCTACTCCTACACCATGTGATTGAAGTCCTTATTACATGGTTGTGGTGGCCACCTTGACTTTCTTTTACCCCTCCTCCATATTGATGCTCCCAGGCAAGGCAAAACTTGATCTTTGTGACCCCCTGCAAACCCCCCTGCCTTCAACTCTGTCTCAGGATTCCCTTTCTTTCCCCTTGTTCCTCTAGCCAGCTGGAGAATTCTGGGAATTGAAGTCCACACATCTTAAAGTTGCCAAGTTTGAAAAACACTGCTCTAGTTCAAAAGTTCATGTTTCTTTGGGGACCATGCAAAAAAGGCTCTGAACAGCCTCTTATGTCAGTTTTCTTTTCAGAATAAGAACTCAGGCCAAGATTGTCAAGTGAAGCAGAAAACTCAAATATCCGATGAAAGCAGGCTCTTGCAAGTGCCACAGACCATGCACTAGTTGCATTTGGATTTTGCAAATCATATGCCTTACTTGCAATCGCACCTACCCTGCATCTTCCTTCCACGGCCTCCTTGCAATTGCATACACCCTGCACTCTCCTTCCTCAGCCTCCCTGTGATCACATGCACCCTGCGCCCTCATTCCCCAGCCTTTCTGGGTTTGTACTACATTAAGCACCCCCTCCCCCAACTTGTGCATGGCCTGCCCTGGGCCTCCCAGGGCCTCCCCAACCCCTTGCTGCATCCCCTGCACTCCTTACATGGGACTCCCTCTGCTTCCCACTGAACAATCCACACATCTTGGGTTACAACACAATGACAACTGGGACTACCTTGATTGCCATTGCTAAGCGATGCAGTCACATGACATCACACTTTACGACTGCATCACTTAGCAACAGCAATCCTGGTCCCAATTGCAGTTGTAACTTGAGGACTACCTGTAGCCTCCAATCTAAGATTTGAGGGGCTTCTACCCTTTTAGTTTTCTAGAAGGTCCTGAGGACCTGAACCTTTCCCCAAGCACTGAGCTAGGATGGGGGTTGAGTCAGGAGGTTAATAGTTTCATTGGGCTGACACCTGATAGGAAGGGCTGTTTTGTTTTTATTCTGTTGTTGTTGTTGTTGAGCTGCTTAGGATCACTGTCTGAGATAGGTGGTCATATAAGTTCTTTAAATAAAATAAACAAAATAGTGTCATCACAGTGCTGCACGGGATTGTTCAGAAGAACCTCTCAGACAATTTTGTTCACAATATATATCTGCTATACCCTCTGTTGAATTCTTTTCAAACTGCATGTCTGGCCTTCATAATAACAAATCACAGAAAATGTAGCTAGACATCCTATTGCTTTGGCCCAGGGTTGGTGTTCTTACAGTGCTTGTGATTTGAAGTTCAAATACTGTGATGGCATATGATTTTTAAAAAGCAGCTAGGAAATCTGGTTTTTAGAAGTGTGATGAGAATAGAAGGAAGTTTGATTAACATATTATTCCACAGGGTCTCCTGTTCAACAATACACCATATTCTTCTTCAGTCAAATCAAAAGCATAACAATTCTTTGGCAAGTGAAATGGAAAATATTGATTACGTGTTAGGGATTATAAAAAGGTGACAACACAATGCAGTCCAAAGTATTGTAGTGAGTGTACATAATAGAATCAAAATATTAGATTTTTTAAAATGCAGGCAGTGGTTAGAATAGTTAATACTTGCCAAATGCCTAATTCTAAAGACCTGGTTATATGGGTTTGTATTTCCATTCCTCATGAAATGGTTGTTTAGCACCATCATGGAGTTTTACACAACATATGCTAAAGACAGTTCCATTTAGCCAGTATAAAGGCAAAGAAACAAAGCCCACAAAAGTTGTAAAGGTAGCCATAAATATCTAGGCTTCTTTCCAACTGTACATGAGGAATAAGAGTTGAACCCAAAGACTTCACAAAGGAAGTTACATTTGAAACTAAATGCTTGAATGCCAGAACTAAGGGAAAGCAGGTCAAAATGAGAATATGAGCTGAATCCTCCAATAAAGAAAGGAATGGATTCAGTTGCTTTTAGGGAGATATGTGAGGGCTACTGTAGATTTGACAAAACAGAAACCAACCTCCTGAGAACAAACTGGACAGTTAAAATAATAGGGCACAGGTGGCAACTCGGGTCATTGCCCCACTCAGAAGAGAGAAAGTAGCGCAAGAACTGAATCTTGCTTCTACAGTACATAAGAAGGACTTGTATCTTCCACTTGGCAGCTGCAAGCTTTCTTCCTTAACTTTACTAGCTTTTGAAATAAACATACTGTAATTAAAAAACCTGCCTTCTTGAATGACTGCCTGAGACTTCTAGTTCTAGTATTAACCAGGTGCAGCCTGAATTTCTTAGGAATTTGTAGGAGGTTTACACAAAATGGTTGAGGGATTTCCTAAGGTTGTCTCCCTCTCTGGGACTGGCTGTAATGGTAAAATTAGTTGAAAGTTGTCATTCGACATAGACCTGAAGATTTCCCAGTATTGTAAACAAAACAAAACCCACAGTATGATATTGTTTTGGATTTCTTCACTGAGCAGGAAGAAGATCCCTTCCAACTTTGTGAATATATTATTCTAATACCATTCTGGAGTTATCATTCTGGAGTTCCAATCACATTTTGATAAATATTAGGAAAACTGTTCCATCAAGTTTAAGAGAAATGTTTGAACAACTATATGAGAAGCTTTGGTGTACCAGCATGGCAAAGGTTAAAAATAGCAAGGTGGGTGGGCTAGCTAGTATTTTGTGTCAAAAACACTAATCCCTCCATTCTGAAAAACTGAAAAGGTCTCAGCTTTAGCACCAACAGGAAATCTACATGACTTACTCCTCTATTTAACAAACCTTCTCAGTTTTGCTTTGATGAAAGGCATAAAGCCTTTGCTGCATTAACAAGAAGGGAAATAAGAGACTTTCCAGCTAAACTACCTCACTGATGTTCTTAAGCATCAGGATTGAAGGAATATATAAGCATTCTCATTATCTTTTGTTTTTGATCTTTATAGATAAAGTCACCTAAAGCTACAATTTATTTTAATTGTAATTTATTGAATAAGCCACGGTGCCTGGATTCACACATCACCTTAACCCATAAACTATGGTTTAAAATGATAATGGTTTGGTTCATTGATGTATGAATTCCATCCCTGTTCCCAGTTCAGGAACCATTTGTGAATCAAAGGGTCCTAATGTGCACATGACATTCCCTGTTCATTGCAATAGAAAATGCAGTTTGCATACATTGTACATCTTTGTTCTTTTGAACATCTTAATCAAACTCTAATCTTGCAGTCCTGTATTGACTTAACTGGATTAAGCTCCACTGAATTCCTTAAGATTTATGTGTAGGTAAACAGGTCTGTGTTTGCACTATATTTAGAACCTTCTTCATGCGAATGAGAATAAGACATAGCATGGGAATGTCAAACTACATCCATCTACCATCCTTAAGGTGAAGCAGCACTGCTGATCCCATCCCATATGAGAGGCACGCACATCTGCAAAAGACATCTATCAAGACATGGGATATTCCCCTGGCTGTAAACTTAGTTTTGCATAACATATTCTATAAAATACCATGTACATTCATGGCATACAGATAGGTGGCATTACCTAGTCTACCTTGCTGAACTCAGTAAACTAAGCAGGGTCAGATCTGGTTAATACATGAATGGGAAATCACCAGGAACCCCAAAGATGGAGGCATGACTGCAAAATAAAAAAAAAAAAATCCTAGAAGACAATGGCAAACCACTTATGTCATGTTACCAAGCAAAGTCACAGTCATGTCCATGAAGTCACCAGAATCAGTCTTGACTCAAGAGATTTCACCTTCACATTCTATGGCAGGAAGCCATCGGTCAATCAGTAATAACTAAACTGAACTCAACTAAATAATTCACTTGGGATTATTATGATTATAATAAAATGTGTGTAATACATGGAAGGAAGGAAGGAAGGAAGGAAGGAAGGAAGGAAGGAAGGAAGGAAGGAAGGAAGGAAGGAAGGAAGGAAGGAAGGAAGGAAGGAAGGAATTGCTTGCTTAGAATTTGGAATTTCTGTTGATCCAGTTTAAACATTTACAAATGCTATCATATCAACATTTCCAAGCAAGTTTTGAGCTTCCAGCAGTCATTCAGGATTTGGTTTGTGAAATAAAGTTCATTGATACATATAAATATATTGATTATAACTGGAATATGTAATACATTACCCCAACACATGATCTGGTGTTCATTTAATATCAGATCTCCAAGGAAACAACATGGTATCCCAAACTGTTTCTACAGAAGTTACACTCCATTCTCTAAATCTAACTGAATCCTCTCAAAGTTTAAATGGCTGCCTCTTCTTGCAGGCAGATGTGGAAAAATTAAACCTTAATCTCCAAATAATTGTGTTCTTCCTTTGAAAGACAACTTCTTTCACAAAAACATGACACTGACAATTCATCCAAAATTATCAAGATTATCTAGGAAGTCTTTGTGGTCCATAACATTCTCCTGACCTAGAATTTTTGGGTCATTTGTACCAATTCCAAATAGCAATACAATATTTCAGAGATGGGTTTTAAGGATTCCAGAAGGCTTCAATGGAAATAAGAAACAACAAGGAAACTGCAGTATTGAGAATAAAAATTTACAAATGTATAGCATCTCTTTGACTTACTAAGATCTTTTACCCACCTCATAATATTTATACCCAAGAAAATTTTATTGAGAAAAAAACCCTAATTTGTCTTCAACAAAGTTATGCTGATGAATCAAAATCCCAGAAATTTAGGAGAAAAAATAGGTCAGTTAGGTAATATTAGTTCATAGTTAGGGAAGTAGAAGTAATATATAGGACAATTACTATACATCTTTCAAGGGCTAGAAAATGAAAATAAATTCATTGTCTAAATTTTTAAGGTGGATCTTCTTTCTGTTCATTTATGCAGTAAAATGGATCATGTCCTTTCAATTGTCCTACTTGGCATTTTAAATTTCCCACAATAGACAAAACACTATGAGAAATAAGATAACAATCACTTTAAAAAAACAGTAAGAATACATTTATCATTAAGAGAAAATTTTAGTGGCATATGGAAACAAACCACTTTGCTGAGGTTCCCTCAGGCCTTCAGTGACCTTGCTAATTCCAAATGAATGTGCAGATAACTGCAACGTTTAAGCGCATTTAAACTACCACAAAGAAATACATACATACTTACATACATACGTACTCAATAGTAACAAGAACTCAGCAAAAATCAGCAAATAATCCAAACTGTAGCCTCCAGTAACAATGTCCAACGGATATTGGTTATAAATATCAGCTTGTTTCCATTCTTCTTCAAGTGGGTCAAAGCATAATGCTTTTGAATCCTTTATGGTAATTTCCATAATCTGATAAGCATTCTTCAAATGTGTTGGACTTCAACTCCCATAATTCATCAGTCAGCATGGATTTTGGCAATACTAATTGAGGATTGATAACGAAGCTCAAGCTCAGATACTTTGGTCACCTAATGTGAAGAGAGGACTCTTTGGAAAAGACCCTGATGCTGGGAAAGATGGAAGGCAAAAGGAGAAGAGGGCGGCAGAGGATGAGATGGCTAGATAGCATCACTGAAGCAATGAGCATGAAACTGAGCAAACTCAGGGAAGCAGTGAAGGACAGGAAGGCCTGGCGCGATATGGTTCATGGGGTCACGAAGAGTCGGACACGACTTAATGACTGAACAGCAATTGAGGATTATAGGTACTCAAGTCAACTGTATTAGAATGAGGAAGTCTACTTTATGCAATTCACATGGAGTATACTTAACTTCCTTATGAAGTTACATACGCTAAGTTATCAATATTGACACTGAACCCAACTTCCCAGTATCCTCGGCTGTTCTGCAGCCTATTCAGAGCCAAACCAGGGACATTCTTGTCTTTGCCTGAATTTACCTTAGGACACTCTAGCACATCCCATTTTGCAGATCTCTCAAGGACTGAATTTTCTTTGTGAAGTGGGAGAAAAACAGGCTACCTGCAAACAGAAAAAGTCACAATATGGCATTATGTATCTGAAGGACAAATGTAATTTCTTTAAGCAGGTGATCCAGAAAGATCCATAAGGCACAGAAACCCAGGAAAAGTACATGCCAATACATTCCAAGATGGAGAATTATTATGGGCCAACTGTATGGGATTGAAACACACCCATGCGTTTACACCCAGGTATATCTAATCACATAGAAAGCAAGAATACATCAAAATGCCTGTACCAAAGTTGCAGGTGTTCAAAGCACACACAGAAGTGCAAATTGTGCATTCAGAGTTCAAAGTTGATGTTTTAGATATAGAAAAATGTGTTATGGCTATAGCCAGCTAATAGTACAAAAAAGCCAATGCTTCAGCTGAATGCATTTCTCAGAGCTAAAATAAACACCCACCAACAACGCTAAAGCAACATTTGCATTTGTCAGCTCTGATGAAAAAGAGTTTACCTTGTCTTCATAATGGGTGCTGCCACCCCTGAAAAATCCTACAGAGAATAGCTGACTGACATGTTTCTCCAGCTTCTTTTTGCTCTGAAGGATTGTTTTCATGCCATTTGTGGCTGGTCAAACCAAGCAAACTTTGGAAAGCTATCTGCAACCGCACATAGTTCAAACAGCATAACTCAAACTAGGCATGGCACAGACTCAGATGCCTCCGCACATTTATCAACTGATCTTTCCATTCCATGAAGAGATGTTGTTTACTTAACTCCAGTTTAGCTGTAAGGCTAAGAGCTCAAACTAAGTTTAGCCAGTTTGGATAGGGCCTGGTTCTACAACTGAAAAACAAAAGCCAGTGCTTTCTTTACTTTATTTCCCATCTTTCCTTCTCCAAACCTCTGAACGTTGTCCAGTCAGCATGTAAGAATACACAAGTTAAATTTCTGAAAGAAAATCTAGTATCAGCTGTTACAAATCTAAAGAAATTATACTGAAGTCTGACACTGACCACACTAGAGACAGATGTTTACTAGAGATAGAAGGAAAATATGGTCTCAGATTATATGGGCTCACCCAATTCAAACTGACACATGGACCAGAACGCATACTGTGATCAAAATCTATTTTGTGAGCATTTTGTGACACAGATGCTAAGAAATAATCTGCATCCAAAATGTAGGTTGGGGAATACTAGATACAAAAATGCAGTTGGTGGTTTTATTTTTCTTTCTGCAACTGTTGTTTGTCCATGAGGCATACTGCACCAGGAGCTGAAGTGAATGTTATCTAGCTACAGCTTGAGTAACTGGATGGAATATCTCTTTGGTGGGGCCCCTGCATAGCTGTTCAGTTACAAAGGTCTTTTTTTCAGGTTTTGGTTGTATTTCTGCCCCTACTGCTTTTCCAGAGTCACTGGTTATGGGAAAAGCATTGCTGGAAGTGGGCCATCACAGCATGCCTAGTTTAGGGCCCTGACGTTTTGAATGATTCTGATGTCAAAGGCACCAGAATGCCATTCCAGTTTCAGAAGTGTTAAAAATGACTGCTTACATTTCAGGGACCCAAAGGATGGCCAGGGAATTTGGACTTTGCTCCCTTAGTAATAGCTATTGGCAGTGGAAGAAAAGAGAATTTTTAATTATAGCTCCGGTATATAGCAAATAGAAGATCATGATGGAAATTGAAAGACAGGTTAGTGAACGTAACAACACTTTTGCAGCCCTTATGTATATTTATTGGTAATTGAATTTAGAATGGTATTGTCAGCAAATTTCCAAAAGCTTGTGTCTCCTTTCCTTCAAACCCCTCCTTAAAAATTGAATTTTTCCATTGGTTAAGTCTCATGGCACATAAAGCAAAACATTAATGTCTTCCCACACTAATCTCTCCATATCCATTACCATTCTTCCTTTCTTTTCTCACTCCTTTCATACACTGTCCATCTTAAACCACAGGCTCATTAAAGTTACCCCATAGCTCTGTAAGGTGCCATGAACATCAATATCGGACTAATAATAGGGATTGCAATAACAATAATGCTATCTGATTTTCATAAGTACCACCAGTACAGCAGATCCCCATGACTTAATGAACAGTTATTGAATCTGAAAAATTAGAAAGCCTCATTTCAAACCATCAATCACCCATAGTAACATTTAAAAAATGTAACTTTTCAGTTTACTTGTTCAAATAAAATTGAATAATAAATGCTGTTGGTTCCAATATTAATATTTAAAAAACAAACACAGAAGATTCATCTGGAGTATTTTTGCAATTCCAAAACAGGGAACACGGCTTTCTTTATGAGCCTAGGGTAGTTGCTGTCCAATTCATGAATGCCCAACAGACACAGAAAAATGAGCTTAGAGGTGATATTTTAACCAGATGGTCTTATTCAGGTTGTGAGAAAACAAGTATAAAACAGGACTTATAATAATAAAACTAACCATGCCTTTGTTTTTTGTTTTTCCAGCATGACAAGCTTCTACAGTCAATACGCCACTTAAAGATTCAGTTCTAGATCTAAAATTTTCCTATTTCGAGGGGATTTTGCATGAACTCCTTTAGCCAATATTCTGGCCAAATACCTCTTAACTATATCCTGCTTTACAGAGATTATATTTCACTGCAGAAATGATGGAGAGATTTTCTTCCACTCTTTTTTTCTTTTTAACCTTTCCCTTTAAAATTCTTTACTAAGGAATGTGGATTAATTGCTGGCATATATTATACACAAGAGATTGTGAAGTATACATTTTTGAATCAGGTGGGTGTGGGAGAAAGCTGCTTAACAGAGGGGGGAAAAAAACCCCTTCAATTCGAAATTTCCCAGAATCTGCAAGACCTGGGGCACAGTTGTTGTTTCTGCCCTTTCGCTTTCCTGCAATCCAGCATCTCACAAACATTTGGCTTCACTAATCAGAGTTCGGGAGTGAGACTTTGTTTTCTGGGAATTAATGATCCTTCTGAATAAAGCCCTTTCCAGCCCCACCTGGGTCTATGATGGAACCAGAGGAACACAGAAAGCTGCTTGTTACTGAATCTGAGCCAATAGTACATCTAGTTCAGGATTTCTGTGCTAGTCTCCAGGATTTCAACAGCTCTGTAGGAGCAATGTTTCTGAGTCTTATCTGTTGAGCTGGAATGTAGAATGCCCTTGTTTTCTTAAAATGATTTTGGATTTGAAGGGAAGGAAGGCAACAAGGACCCTGTTCAGGAATTCTAATGACTGACATAATAGAGATGACCAATCTCTTTTTAACACCTGCTCACAGAAGCTCTGTGAGAATTCTGATATGCAAGCGTTCTAAGTTCTGCATGTGGGACAGGTGGACAGGAAAGTCCATGACTAGAGGAAGCTCCATATTGCGGATTCATCTTCCCTGCTCTTCGCTACATCATCTGAATGGTAGAACTAGTTAACAATGGTAGAACTAGTTAACAAGTGGTGAGCTCTTCTTCACTGGATGTGTTCAAGCAGAGGATGGGGATGGTTTAATCTGGATTTCTGCACTGAGCTGATGGTTGGCTCAGTGGTGTAACTGGTACATTCCAACTCTAGAGTTCTAACCAACCATCGCCCTCACTGAGTTGGAAGACCCCCTTCACCTCAATTAAGCTGAGACTCAAAATGTCACCACTATCCCTTTCCAGTCTGTGCTAGCTCTCTTGAATTTGGAGGTCCCTAGTCTAGAAAGGATCAGAAGGCACCTGCTAGCCCATTTTCAGATTAATAAAGGTTATTAAAAGCATAAGCTTTCAGTTGTAGTTGATGGAAGCTTATGCCCTTTAGTGAAATGAATTAGACTGAAAAGGGGCTAGTAGATGCCTTCTAATTTTTGGCCACCATAGACTAGCACAACTCTCCTCTGCAAAGTCCAGAAAGAAAAGAACTTTAAACCTATTCTTTTTGCAGATTGGAGCAAATTGCAAGAGGCAGTTCAGTTTCAGCAGTTCAGTCAGGAATTTGAAGAGAGGAATGAAACTGATTCCTCCAACACCTAGAGAGCTATAATTCTGTCCTGTGCCTTCCTTATAGTTTATCTGACATTTTGACAGTAACTCTTAAGGAATCTTTCCTCCCTTTCTCAAGATTCTGCTACTGCTTATATACCAGTCCTGATGGTTGTAGGGGACCAATGTCACACCAGTTTTTTGCCCTCCAAGGAGATGCGTTGGACATAGTAGTTTAATTTTTCAAGGCACACACTGTTCCCCTCCACAATATAAGGGTGAATGCACATAGCACACAGTTGGCTAAAGACTGGTCCAAGTGTTATATTACATCAAAAAGGAAAAAAAAAAAACATTGAAATAAGCTGTGGTGAATAAGTGGAATATAATTACTCTGAATGAAATGGGGAGAGTGTAACTGAATTTCCTTTAACTCAGAAATTCCTTGTTCTGGCATATTTTCTGTCTGAGCATTCATGTTATTTAAGAAACTCTCATTCAATCATTCTGTATTTTCCACCACTAACTAGGTGGCAGATAGACTTGCCACCTGGCTGTTCTTTTTCTTCCCTCCAACTAATGGACTGGGGCACTTCTTTCTATAACAAGCCAAGAAAAATGAAGTTGTAGCCAGAAGTGCATGAAGTATTTTTAAAGAGGTCTTTAGCAAACAGAAATAAATGCTGCATAAGACTCAGATTTAAAGGCACTCCTTAGATTCCACACCTTCTCAGAATTATCTTCTAAATCCTCGCCAAAATTAAAATTTCCATAGGAAGCATCATGAATTACAGCTTCCATTAAACTCTGCCACTTCTTCCTGTTTTTGCCTATACCTTTTTCCTCCTGGAATTGCTTTCCACCATTTTTGCAATTATCATCTCAAGAATCTCAGTCTTTTCTTTGTCTCTCTTTGTTTCATTTTTGTTTATTGAATAAAAAAAGGGCTCCCTTTAAGCCACTTACTCTAAAGTCATCCCATTTATATCACAATAACATTATTTTCAAGTAAGGATTCTGGTTCACAATGTGCAATGTCTGTTTTACTCCCTTGCACTGAAGTTTCTCAGGTAGTAAGGGATGAAAAAGATAATTGTCCCAAAGAGAATGCCATCACCATTCAAAATCAAAGCCTGGGAGGCATAGAAATTACTCTAAATGAGAGCAGACATACCCCTCACTTTGCCCAAATCCTCCATCCTCCCAAGTCTTGTCACTCATGTAAAAGTCTGTGCTTCAAGTGACAGTTGCAAGTTTTATTGCAAGGATAACTCTAATTTAAGGGCATATTTATCAATCATGGATTTCAATATTCTGCCTACCTCCTAATCTAAATAATGCATTTTATTCCAGTCTCACAAGATATTTTTAATGCAGTATAGCTGTGACAACATATTGGTGATATATCTTCACTGAGGATTTTAAATCTGAGAGACATCCAACTTGTTGTGTGACTTAAAAATTACCCCAACTACTCACATTGATACTTTACTCCAAGTCTGAACAGAACTGTAGCTTTTACAAATCCACAAGTTGCTTGTGGTCTGTTTATTCATTTGAAATTGTGTTCTAATTGCTCAGCAAATAAAAGACAAAGGAAGGAATTCTTGGTTCTTATATGTTCTGCTAATTTGGGGTGTGTGTGTTCAGATGAGAAGTAGGAAAGTTTCTTCCTATACTTGCCATCTGTAGTGTGTATGCCTCTAGGGGGGAAAAACATTGGTTTTGTTTTGATTGATAGATGTATCAACTTTGTGAGTTGTTACAAACGTTTCAGTAGATATCATACTTCAGGAATGCTCAACCAAGTTTTTGATTAGCAAAGAATGCACAAATGGAATTCTTCCAATAACAACATTTGTATTCTGAACAGAATTTTTGGCCCTTTTTGGTACAAAATAACACCCTTTCACAGACTCTGTCTTATTATTCTGACTTTGATTTTATCTTTGGTTACCCTTTAGAAATAATCCAAAAACTAAGCTAACTCTATGTCAAAATAAAGGGATCCATTCACTAGTTGCCACTTTGGTAGGGACTGTTGCTAGAGTCAAAGAGCTTCATTACTGCATTGTTTTTCCATGTGAGGTGTCCTATATGTGGACTTTTGCTTTTACGGACTTACTCCAAAGTGATATGAAAAAAGTCACTCCCACACTCATACTATGGAAAGATTTTAGCTCAGTTCTCTGTAGTACTTATGGATCTATGCCTAATGTTTCCATTTAGGATATTTAGAGTGTTGTATCTTCTTAGAGGCTGCTGGTTTTCCTACAGTTGTTTTGGCTTTGAAACCCTTATTAATTTGCTCTCAATTCCTAACTGGATGCACCAGAGATTCTATGTACTGAACTGGAATTAAGTTCATGTTTGCAATTAGCTTCACTCAAATGTCAAGATTCTCCTTTTGCTTTACTTAGTTTCAGTATCTTAGCCTTTGGGCTACCAGATCTGGTCTGCAAAACCATAGATGACTGCTGGATGACAGCTGAAATTAACTGATTTTCAGTAACTCTTTGCTGCCATCTAGTGGGCATCCAGATTTATGTAGCCCAGATCTGGCAGCCCTATCTAAATCAGCAGTGAATATGGTTCTCTCTAGGTTGTATGAATAACCAGTCCATGAATCCCTCATCATTAGCAAGTTGGCTAGAACTGCTGGTCCAACAACATCTAGAAGGCCAAAATGTTTGGCATACTTGCCCTCAACAGCTAAAGGCAGGATTTCTAGGAAACCACCTCTCTATTTTTCAACAACTGAAAATAACAATTCAGTAAAACAGTTGCTACAATAATTTGGAATTCATTGGTTGAAGAAAGAGGAATGTTGCAATCATATATTAGCAAATATGGTGATTTATTTCTATTAATCACAATGAACTAGATACTTTAGAACAGAGAAGCCTAATGAGAGGCCATAGGCTGCCTTGTGTGCAGATCTGAATCTCCTATAATGACTGCTGCTTAATTTGAACCTTTGGCCTAAAGAAATTTGGGCACTCTTATTTTAAATATAAGATGATATCTTTTAAATATAAAGATGATAAAACAACAGAAGTTTCCTGTTCAATAGCTTACTTCATTATTTCCCTAGCTAATATTTCCTAGGATTACTTTAAAGTGGTTGGAATACTATATAAAAAAAATAAAGTCTCTTTATAATCAAGCTCATTACATAATGACTCTATCAATAATGTGCTTGGAAGCCAAATGGATATGTTTTGCCATTGCTTTTTTTCTGGATTTTTTGAAAGTACCCAATGCAGCCTAGAGCTGGGATTTCATGTCTCCATCTAATTATAACCAGATCTAACCCTGCTTAGCTCTTTGGAGATCAGCCAAGGTTGACTACATTCTAGTCCCTGATGGACTGCTTTTATTGTTGTTCAGTAGCTTCCAATTTTTCATGACTTGATGGGCAACAGACTCTCAGTACGAGTTTCTTGAGTTCTTCCATATTCATGATATCAGTATGTAGCCATTTTGTTTTCAGCTGGCCCCTTTTTCTGCAGCTTTTCTTTTTTCCAAGTTTCAGGGAAACTTGTTTCTGAATTTTGCATCTAAAATATTCCAGCTTTAGCTTCATCGTTAGTTCTTCTAGTGAGCTGGCTGGTGTTACTTCATGTACCATTGAATAATATGTTCTTCTCGTTGTCTAAGTACTCTCAATAATTTTCTCTACCACCATAGTTCAAAGGGGTTGATTTCTCTCCATTCAACCTTTCTGATGGTTCAGCTTTCACAGCAATATGTTATGACTAAAAAGACCATGGGCCTTAGAAAAGGTATCTTTTTCGTCAGTGTAATGTTTTGTCTAGAATTGTCTTACTCTTTATTCCAAAAAGCAAACATATTCCTATTTCAAGGCTACAGTCACCATCTCTGTGAATGTCTGAGCCCTGCAAGATAAAGTTCTTCTACTAGAAAAATGCTGAAGAAAGTATTTCAGGAGCAGGTTTATACTTTGTTAGCAGAGAGAGTTAGAAGTTTATCCTTTCACTTTCTTTTCAATTGTTTATTTATTGTTTTTATTTAAACCTCTTTTACCATTAGGTTTCTATACCATCCCACATTTTGATGATGTACAACATACTGATGATGTTCCAATAGCAACCACACAAATTTATTTTCTCCAGGATGATCCAGGTCCTTCAGGTCTTCCAACATGTATTCATCACTGCTGTAATTGAGTCCATCCACCTTGCTGCTGTTTTTCTTTTTTTCTCTCTCTCTCTCTTTTCTTCCATCTTTCCCAGTGTTATTAGATTTCTCCAGAGAGCTGGGTCTTCACATAATGTGCCTAAAATATGATAATTTGAGCCTGGTCATTTGTGCCTTGAGTCAGAACTCTGGATTAATCTCTTATATGATCCATTTGTTTGTTTTCTTGGTTATTCATAGTATTCTAAGGAGTCTTCTCCAACACCAAAGTCCAGAAGTGTCCTTTTAGTCCTGCTTCTTCAAAGTCCAACTTTTCCCCCCATAGAACTACTGCCTACATGATTCTGATCTTTGTAGGTATAGATACATTATGGCATCTGAATATCTTTTCTAAGGTCTTCATTGCTACCCTACCAAGTGCTACTCTGTAGCATATTTCTTGACTGCTGGTTCCTTTACTGTTGATAGTTGGTCCTAAATAGCAGAAGATATTCGCCACTTCTCAGTTCTAAGGCTGGTTGCTGTAGCTGTCATTCATTTATTTAAACTTACTCCCATTTTTTCACTGTGCTCCTTCACTTTCACTACCAGAGCTTACAGATCATTTGCATTTTCAGCTATCAGAGTAGTATCATCAGCATAGCATAAGTTATTAATGTTTCTTACTCCAGTTTTAAAACCATGCTCTTCTTCTTCCAATCCAGCTTCCCTTAATATACAGTATATTCAGTATATAGGTTGAATAAATAAGGGGAGAGTATAGAACCTTGTCTCACACCATTGCTCACTCCCACTCACAACCTTGTCTCACTCTTTGTGTCACTTCATTGCTTCACACCAGACTGGAGCCAGTCTGTTTCACCATGTTCCATCTGAACTGTGGCTTCCTGACCTGTGTACAAGTTTTGCATGAGGACAATGAAATGTTCTGGGATTCCTATGTTCCTAAGCACATTTAGACAGTTTACATGGTTGACACAATGATTTCTTTTTGGTATTCTTTGGCCTTCTCAATTATCCAACTTGCATCAGCAATAATGCCTTTTGTTTCTCAGCCTTTTCCAGAATTGCCCAAAGATAAGAAATTCAGATAATCAAGAATCAAAGAAAAGTCTCTTTGCTATGTTTATTTGTGGTTAGTGGCTGGGGATGATGGAAGTTATACTCCAACCTATTTAGAGAGCACCAGATTTGTTTACATTCTAAAAATGCAAAGAAAGGAGATTACAGGGGGAAAGTATTTTGGTGAACAAACCAACTAGATAGAAGAACTTAAATGTTATCAGAAGCTGAACTGTATCTAGGGAGTGTTTTGTACTTTGGAGGATTCTAAATTCTGTTCATAGAAGAAAACATTTCTAGAACTGAGGAAGGATACCTTCAAACTAACAAACAAAGTATCTAAGCATTCTTCTATCACCCAGAACTATTATTTTATTATAAGCTGCGTTAAAGGCTTATAATAGCTTGTAATGTTTCCTTTTAAGGCATTAACCAATTTTGTCCTGTTAGTTGTTTTTTTAGGTTGTGAGTAAGGATGCCTTGAAAAAGGGTATCAGAAGGAACCTTACGTTCACTGAATACAAAATTCAGTGTTTAAAGTTTATTTACCAGCATCACCCTTGAAATAATGTCAGCTTGATTCAGTGCTAGCAACTCTAATTGTAAGTCTGGTTTTACTGTTTTGCAGGTCTGAACATTTTTACCATAAATCTTGACTGTGACACACAGATTTCAAAGTCAGCAGAACCAGCTTCAATCCTATAATTACTACCATGTCTAAATTTTATTTCTCTATTCTTCGTACATAGCATCCCTCTCAGCAAACAATAAAACTCAGGTTAGGCTTTTTATTCTTTATGTGTGCAGAAAATGAATATATTTCAATCTATAAAGAGAAATAAGTCATAGCTAAAATTTCCAGTTAAACCAATCAATACAATAAAATCTGTGATGCATAAACTGTATATCAGCAAACAACCATAAAGGTTAATTTCCTATTTACAGTTTCAAAAGTTCTTTGTAGTTGCTCTAATTCCAGGATTTGACAACCCTCTGAAGTCTGTTTTCCTCAAAACATATCTGAAGCAACTGAAATGCTTCCCTGACATATTAAGATGTCAGCAAATTCTGGTTAAGGCATTTTGGTTTGGAAACACATTCCCCAAACCACAATGGGGCAAGATAAATACATGCTGACAGATATGCCCTGAAATATCCAGTACATTTTCATGTAAACAGTGATCTGACTGAAGTTTTATTCTTAAGTTTTAACTGCAGTAAAAATTCAGTCCTAGAATTCAATGCACAAAGTATAAAGCTGAGAATTCTGCCTTTAAAATTGTACTAGCGATGTAGGAATGGAAATTGAGTTAACTGGTCATGAAAATAAATGTAATACTTAGCAATTGGTTCATCATTGAGCAGGGAGTAAGATAAGGTTATATGATGGGGACAAAGTATAAGGAATGTTTGTACAGATGTTAGAGACATGTTGGTTGAGGTTGTGAATCTAGATGTACATTAGTAGGTAGACAGTAGTACATTACAGTACATTAGTAGGTACTGAGTTACTGGCTGAGAACCCAAATATTAGGCTGCATGATTCAACTAGAATACAGACCTGAAAATTAATGTATCAAAAACCAAGATAACGTTTGACAAGGGAAATGGAGTGAACAATTGCATGTTTTCCATAAATGGTCAAAACCTGGAGCAAGTAGATAAAATTGTGTATCTTATAGAAGGCTTACTAAAAATGGCAAATGGGTGGAGAATATTTAATTTACACAAATGCTTGTAGAAAGGCAGCAGATAGCATGCAATCTGTTTTGAAGAATGAATGTTTATTGAAAGAAGCAAAAGTGGTTTTGCTCACTTTGATATAAGGAAATGGGAATTGGGCATGTGAATAAGTTGAATTCAGTAAGAATGGGAGACTTCAGTGTGTGATAAAACAAGAAGAGGGTCAAGAACGAATAGGTGCTGAACGAATGTGAATTGAGTACAGAAGTGAGCAACCAGCATGAATGAAATACACCAAAGAGATCATGAATGAGAATCAAATGGCAAAACAAATGCATAAAACAAGAACGACTGGGTCAAGAGAAAGGGAAAGACTGGGAGAGCTATGGTCGGACAAGGTTGATAAGGTTCTCAGAAAGAAGTGAGAAGTTTGAAGAACAAAAGGCAATATACTAAGCAGTGCATGGATGTGACAGAAGCAAGGATGGTGTGCAGGGATACAAAGCTATGAAGCAGCATCATGAATGGTGTTGGTGTAAACGAGATGTAGCTGTTATTTCCTTTTTCCTCACCACACATCTACAATTTCTTTGGCTTACTGTTTCTTACCTCTTTTTTGTGCCTTGTTAACACCACTTACCCAAAAGGGAATAACATGATGAGTATGAATATCTGCTGTCACCACTGGATAGTGGCCTGGATAGCAGCAACGCAATGTCATTTTCTGTATCTCTCTTTGTGTTTGTCCAGTGTTTTTCAGCCAAACATGGTAGCCCTACTATATTTCTAATTATGAATACAGAGTTCCTTCTTCCTGTCATGCTTCTAGTAGCATCCTGGACTGAAAGCACTAAGTCTCAAGAACAATTGTCACAGATCACTGGTTAGTCAGATTTATTGTAAAGTAGGTTAAAGTAACACAAGAATTCCAGCAAGTATTTTGTTTTCACATGAAACATCTATATATAAGGCAATTTGGATAGGAAGGTTCAGACTTTTTTCTCACTGGGAAATAATGTTGTGTGTGTGTGTGTGTGTGTGTGTGTGAACAGACTCTACCTGCTGATTGTTTTAACTATTGGGGACCAGCTTTCACAGTCACTGGCAGCTTTTATTGCTACTTTCAATAAGACTGAGATCAGATTTCCCCAATATCTGAAAACTTTGCACTTTGGTAGTTGTCTGCTGGCTTTAACTTTTCAAACTCAGAATGGCCTGGTTATCTAAGGGATGGGCTTGTTCTATTATCAACATCTGCACAAGATAGTTTTTTGAAAATGCTATCTCCCTGTTTCAAAGGTATGCATGAAAGGATTTTTCTGCTGTGTTGTTCCTAAACAATTTAGCATTTGCTTCGGAGCTGGAATTAGTCCCTACTTTGGTCTCTGCTTTTAGAAAGTGGTTGAGAAAACACATTTTTTTAACTTTGCTTTTTACATTGTGAATGGGTGAATGTGATCAGCCTGAGTCTGCAGAAGTGCCCTGTCCAAATGTGGCAACCACTGCTGGTCTAATAAGTGATAAGCTGGAGGGCCTGAGATAGGATTGATCTCTAGGGATGATATTAAGATGGCTCAAATTGAGATCATAACAGGCAAGAAAAGCTAGGGAGGATGTTAAGTAGGCCTCTACAGGAGAAGGGGATCTGCAGTTCTCCTCTTCTATGTCAGTTGCCCCTGATCTGATGCCAAGTGGCTGGATTGTGAAGCATCTTGGTCTCTAGCTGCTACTGGTAAATGCCAGGTCTGTGTGGAATAAGACTGTGTCCATTTATGACTTGGTAGCAAATGAACATGTAGACCTAATGTATATTATTGAGACCTGGCTGGGAAATGATAGGATTTGCCCAGCTAGGTTTCTGGTCCTATAGCAGCCCCAACACCAAGGTGATGAGGAAGCGTTGCTATGATTGGAGAGGAGCACTGAATCAGAGGGGACTTGAGAGTTCATAGCCTCTATGGTGACCATGGGAGCATCACAAATAATTGTAGCACCAACTCACTTCAATGGGCACATGTTTGATCTGGCTTTACTTCAGAGCAGGTAAGATATGATCTGAAAACGGAGCACGTCGATATCTGCCCTTTGCTGTAGTCAGATCACATTCTTGTCAAACTGCAGATCATAGAAGGCCTAGTCACAGGGACAGTGGGTTTTTTTTAAGATTTTTTTTTTAAGATTGATGCACTCCAAGCACCTCATAGATCCACTGAGTTTTCAGAGGACATTTGAGGAATGTCCTGACAATTTGACAGGCAATTCTGTCATGCAACTGGTTGATTTCTAAAATACAGAGATGACTAGAATACTAGAGGCTCTGTATATTCTTTCATTTTCAAATTTTATTTTTTCTATGTAAACCACTGAGAATAATTTTGGTTGCAGTGGCATAGAAATACCCTTAATAAATAAATATAAATAAATAAAATAAAATAAAAGATATGCCTTGAAAAGATGGGACTGACATTTATTGTTAATGCTTAGACATGTAGCTGCTCATAATCCTCTAATGCTTTGATAAGTTAGCAAACTCCACACAAGTAATCCCACTTAGAAAAAGCTTTGCATATTGAAACTTGTTGAAATTCTTGTGGTACTAACATTTCCTTTGGCAGTGAATTACTCTAAAACTACAGGGAATGTTTGTCTTCCTGAAGATTATTTATGTAGTTTATCACTCTCTTTCTCTAGCTCCTTGTTTTATGTATACACACTCCTGTGGAGAACCAACCAAAAAACTCTACCTTATTAAGTACATATGGACAACATGGGCAATGATAATTATTTACATGCTGAGATGTTATTCACTGACTTCCATTTTTTCTAAATCATGTCTAACTTTCTTTTTCTGCATATGAAAGTATTTGATGACAACCCTCCACCTGAAAATTATTCTAGAAACAATTAAATAAGATTGATCTGTGTATACAGGTAGGGTAGACCATCAACATTTTGTTGTTCAAGGTGAAGGACAAGGTCGCACACCCACCAACCACCCACCCACAATACAAAGTGAACTGTACTCTCAGCTGAATCTTCAGCACTGATCGTGGGACAGCATCTCCTACTACATCTGAAAGCAGCAATAACCAAAGTTTGAGAGTGTCTACTCTGAGTCCATCAGCATCTGCTGCCTAGCGCTGTATGGTGGGCATGGATTTAGCAATTGTGCATCCCAGGCACTGCTACTGAGAAATCCATTCTTTGCACTGCAGAGTTCTGAACAGGCTCAGTATTTATCAACTTTACTGGGGAAAGTTCAGGAGGAAAAAAGTCTATGTATTTTCTTAGCTTTTTCCCCCATCCCATATCATTGGTTCACACGCTCGGGTGATGCCACCTGCATGTGAATGATTATGCCATTACTTCCCTGGTTATTGTAATTCGGGTTTACCTATTTTACATCCACCCTCCAGGGCTAAAAATGATGGAGATCCACTTAGAAAAATGCAATGCAATACTCCCAACAAATACTGTGACGCGGCTCCTCTAACAAGAGAACAAGAGTGTATTAAATCTGGTTCCTACAAGAACTGACCTACCTAAAAACACTTACAAAAAAGATATCATCAAAGAAAAATCTCTTTGATTAAGTGACCTGATCCTTTAGTTCAAAGCAATCAACAAAACTTTCACCAACTCTATTTTAAACATTCTGCAGAAATGCTACTAGTTTTGCATACTGAAACATTGTCATACATAGTAAACAAGTAATTAAGAAAGATAGTTAACATTTTAGAAGTTCACTGTATGGAATTTATACTTAATTCATATTAGAGTAGAGCAATTCAATTCAAGATAGTGACTAGGACAATTTTATGTAGTTAATGGCCTGTGAGGTAGCTCGCTCGCTCGCTCGCTCTTTTTTTAATTTGTTGTGTCTGTTGTGTTTTGTCTGGAGGAGATTTTTTAAGGATTTTTTTTTATTCCGCCTTTATTATTTTTATAAATAACTCAAGAAAGTGAATATACCTAATACTCCTTCCTGCTCCTATTTTGTCTGTAGTATATTGTACATTGTAGGAATTGTAGTACAGGTAGTCCTTGGTTAACGATGGTAATTGGAACTGGCAACTTTGTCTCTAAGCAATGCAGTCATAAAACACGATGTCAGGTGATCGCCATTTGCAACCTCCTGCCAGCTTCCCCATTGACTTTGCTTGTCGGAAGCTGTCAGGGAAGGTTGCAAATGGCAACTGTGTGACCGTGGGATGTTGCAAGCATCATAATTACAAGCTGGTTGCTAAGCACCTGAATCACAATCACGACTGCAGGGATGCTGCAACAGCTGCAACTTCAAGGACCAGCTGTATGTCTCCTCATTCAGTGCTGCCGTAACTTTGAACAGTCACTGAATGAGTTGTTGTTAACTGAGGATTAGCTGTATATGAAGGAGGATTACATTCAGTTTATTCTTGTTTTCATTGGGGGCTTCATAGGGTGTGGAGCCAAAAACAAGCAATGTGCTGAGCAGAGATGTAAGACCTGGGCATTTGGATGGCAGGGTGCGGGGGATGGGGGCCAGACTAAAGGTGGAGTGAGCCTCTGGCTGATGCTGCTGAATGCCATATCAGCCTTAACAAAGCAGTCCTTATCCAGGACCTGGCATTTATAATTGAGACCTGGGTAGACCCAGAAGGTGATGTTCCTTTCTCTGAGAAATGCCTGAGGTTTTCTTTGTTTTAGATTTTTTATTCTGTCTTTATTATTTTTATAAATAACTCAAGGTGACAAACATACCTAATACTCCTTCTTCCTCCTATTTTCCCTACAACAACAACCCTGTGAAGTGAGTTGGGCTGAGAGAGAATGACTGGCCCAAAGTTATCCAGCTGGTTTTCATGTCTAAGGTGGGACTCAAACTCACAGTCTCCTGCTTTCTAGCCTGGTGCCTTAATCACTAGACCAAACTGGGTTTCAAGTATGGCAGCAACCTCAAGCCTGGGGGTGGAGGTGGGAGTTGTCATTTGGGAAGCATTGATAGCTTCTAGAGGATCTGCACCATAGGTAATAGGATGTGAGACCCTGTGATTGAAGTTGGGCTCTAGGAATCAGTTGGGCTAGTGGCCTTCTTGCTGCACAGCAGCATCCCTGCCTGAACTGCCTGATTCCATTGCCAAATGGGTGATTGAGTCCCTGAGACTGATAGATTTCAACCTGACCTTGTGTGATATTGAATCAGGAGTAGCATAGGAGTTCATGGCCACCATAGCAAGCATGGATCTATCCAAAGTAACTGAGGGCCAAAATCATTGAGGGCCTAGCACACAGTCACATTTTAGATCTGGTTTCGTCTCAGGGCAACTGTGACATGATCTGATGGTGAACGATATTACCATGAGTCAGATCATTTTCTGGTTGCTTTTATACTTACTGGAGCTGCATTCCTACATGGAGGTGGGGGCTGTTAGATTAGTCCACCCCACGTGCCTAATGGATCTGGATAGGTTCTGAGGGAACTTGAGGTGTTTTTGTTTTGTTTTGTTTTGTTTTAGGATCTGGAGCATAGTTTGATTTAGGCTTTAGTCACCACCTGGAATGGGCAGGTGCCTGCGGTCTTGGACTAGACTGGCCCTTGAGGCCTCTCCCTACCTGTAGATCCTGAGGAGCACAGGGAGGTGAAATGATAGAAGAGACATACAGAGCACTGTTGGAGGAAAACAAAGAACAAAACCAATTGAATTCATGTAAAATGGATTACATTATAGCAATAAGAGTGACAAAATATCCCTATTTCTCTGCCCTTATCATATCTGCAAGTTTCTATTTATTTATTTGTTTGTTTGTTTGTTTATATTTCAAATTTGGTCACTGCCCAACTCACTAGGAAGTGACTGTAGGAGGTTTACAGTAAAAACAAACAAACAACAACAACAACAACAATTTAAAATACAATAAAAATACAATAAATCCCATGACCCTTTGTAAAATGACTTGTTCCCTGCTAGGTACAGATAAGCCATAGGAACATCTGCAGTGCGGTCATTGTAAAGGATCTTCTAAACCAGTGTTTCTCAATCTTGGCAGCTTGAAGATGTGTGGACTTTAACTCCCAGATTTCCCCAGCCACTGCATTTGTAGGCCACTGTATTTTGCCCTAATTGCAGCTCACAGGTGCTCTTCCAAGATAGCCCCATGATACATGAGGTGATGAGGTGACCTTGTCAGCACCTTCTGTTCTAGGAACTGATGCAGCTGGCACACCAGGCAACACATGGTGCTATTCCAGCAGGAGCTGAAAGTTAAGGACAATCCCAGATTGTACACCAGTGTTTTTGGGGGAGCATAACCCCAGTGAGAACCAAAGATGGTATTGTTCCAGAAGCAGTTTGTTCCTGAATCAAAGGCATTCTGTCTTCCTTGGGTTGAGTCTCAACCTGTTTCTCTCCATTCCAGACCGTAAGTCTCCAGTCACTGGGTTAAAACTTCAACTGCATCTCCTATTTGGTCTGAGATAGAGATATACAACTGGTTATCATCCAGTCCTGATGATACTGTACCCATAGGGATATAGACTTTAAAGCATTTTCTAGAAGCCTCATGGAATTGAATTCCAGCACTATATCCTCCATAGAGAAAAGTTTCATTTCATTTGCTGGTTGCCTTATGGTCTTAACAGTAGGAAAAGACATTCTGCTGACTTCTTGTTGTTGTTGTTGTTAAATGCTGCCGATGCTAACTCACAAGGCTATTACTTAGCTGAAGGGAAGAAGACTTTTCTAAGGCCACCATACTTTCAAGTACCTGTAGCAGAAAATCCCCTCAGATTAAAGCCTTGTCTTCATCTTGATGCAGTATGTCTGAAGGTGGAAGGTATTTCAAATATCGCTGTCTCTCAGAATTTGCATGGGGATGCTGAACATGTCTTGCTTATTCTAAACTTTCCCACCCATGACAAGAAAATAAGAATCACAGTTTGGGCCCAAGGGCTTCCAGTTCAATCCTTTGTGGCTTGGCAAGTAAAATGAAGTTTTATGCTGAAGCTTACAGGTGAGGAAAACCCATCCATATTTCCTCTTTGGCTGAGTAGAAGGAAACCAGAGCTGTTGCCAACTGCACAAAACTGAAAAGAGGGAGAGTACTTACAAGAAACATTACCACCATAGTATTTCTGCTTAAGAGCAAAGCAGGAAGCATTAATGAGTTCCTTATTTTTTATATATTGACAAATGTAGATTTTTTTTGCCATTCCTTCTTCCAATGTTTGCTCCTGTTCCTTTTAAGATCAGCCTAGGAAAGCATAAAACCAAGAGAGCTAGAGGGAGAAAATGCCAATTCTTTCTGAAGAAAGTGTTAACGTGTAGTAATCCAATGTGAAGGGGCAGGCTTTGATCACATGGTTGCAGCAACCATCTTGACTTTTGAGATCCCCTCATGTGGATGCCCCTGCCCCCCCCCAATTGCTCTATATAAATTGATCTAGCCTTGTTTTAAAGTTACCTCAGAGTAACTACCATTGAATTACATGATATTGGCTTCAGATAAAAGGGTGCACTGCTTACTTCTAATCCTAACTGAGAATTAAGTGTGTGACAGATTTCCCAGTCCAGTCACTGGGATTTAAAGATTAACTTTGGCCAGATGTAAGACCTCCCACAATGAACGTAAAACCTCCTACAAGTCAAGCTTGATTCCTGGTGATTTCATGGACACTTCCATTTGGTTTTCTTATCAGCAATACAGAGCTAGGATGCCATCCCCTGCTCCTGGAGAGTTTTCCTGACTTCCCAGCCTAGCCTACAGCCCTGGGATTTCCTGGATGTTTCCCATCCAAGTACCAAGTATCAACTGGCCTTGAATTTGCAAACTGTTGCCCGGAGAAACTTAACATACCCCATGTCGATCTCATCCAAACTGGCTTGCAGCGTGTTCAAGAACCCTTGGGAGCTCACTGCAAAGCAAAGAAAGATAGTGTGGAATCAGCTTCTCTAGCTGAGAGGCAAAAGATAAAAGAAACACACCAGAAAGGCTTTTCCTCCTGATGAAGAGGAGGTAGTTGCTTTCTAGAAACTGCAGAACAGCCAGTCTAGTGAGCTGTTTGCAACAACTGGCTGCAGAATTGCTGGCTGTGTGTGTGAGCAGTGGGTTGTTTTCTCAAGGAGTTGCAGGACTTTCCCCACTGGATCGGGCTCCCTGTTTATCATATATTAATTTAGGTTGTATTGTAATATATTTATGTTTACCTGTCCCATGGGTGGACAGCTTCAGGTAGAGCTGCCAGAAATGATGGAGTTTGCCTCACAGCTAGACCAGAGACAATGTGAGCCCTACTATGGTCCAGCCAAATTTACATTCTTGTCTTTTTCTCTAGTGTTGCCTGAGCCTGTTCACCACTTGCACAGATTAAAGTGAAACCCTCTGAAGATGGAGACGGGGATTTATGCGTGTGGGGTGGAGACAGGGAGAGACAGCATAAAACTGCAGTAGAGAAGACTGTGGCACATCGTTAACTTATTAATGATGCAATTGCCAAAAATGGTTGGCTGCTGTCATTCTCTTAAATCATTCTTAACCTCCCCATCCTATACAGATATTTTAAGGAAAAGTGTTTCATGCTGTTTTCAGAACACGCTCAATTCCTCAGTAGTGAATGTTATAAATAACAGCAAATAACGTTGTTTTGCCATTGAGGAAGCTACATTTCATATTCTAAGAGAAGCCTGCAGGCAGGAGTACAAGATGAAAATAACCATCTTTCTTTCATGATGCAAAATGCTAATAAGATGTGAATCCTTCTGCAAAGAAACCCACATATGTTAATGCATTGTAACTCTATGGTTATTTTATTGTGCCTGGAATCACCACTACAGAAAAATAAACACGCTGCTGGAAGCTATCTTACATGTGGGTTGAAGGGGCAGTGGGAAGCTTTATCAAGAAGCCAAAACAAATTGGCTTTTGTTGTTTGTTTGTTTAGCTGCTTTCTGTCTTTGATTTCAAGCTCATTTTATTTATAGAAAAAAAGGGCACAGCCAGATGGCACTGCTGAAGTGCTATTCATCATTCCTTCAGCCAGCCAAAAAAAAAAGCCAGCATAAACTTTACTGCCCCAATTGCTGAGCCTGCTATAAGAAGACCTACAAGTGGCGCTGCCCTTACGCTTTTAATGCAGGACAAGTTAAAGAAAAGCGATTGGTGGATTCCCCAGCTTGGATTCCCCTCCCAATAAGTGTTGCCTGGCACTGGGAAAACCAACACCAATCACTCTCGCTAGGAATAGGATGAGGTTGGGGAAGCAGATGTTTACTGTGGCCCATTTACCCAACTGTCAAGTTGCCTGACTAGCAGGCGGCAGGAGTAGAAGTGTCAGTCAGGCTATTACTGAACATCAGTGTAGTGCTCTTCTGAAACAATGATAAACCCACATCCAGAAATAGCCCAGCTGGCAGGATGCAGGTGCAGAGAGGTACAGGATGAAGCACAAGGGAACAACCGATAATTAACAAGCCCCATCCTCAGCTGTACTGCAAGGGAATGGAAGTGATGTCAGTAAATCCAGTTTGTCTTTGTGGCCAGCAACACCAGGAAGTAGCCTGTGGACAGACATGGAGCTGGACTGGAGTAGGGAAAACAGCATTGCCCCCCAAAGTAATAAAAACTATAAAGAATACAGCCATGCAAAACACTTGTGGGCAGAAATGGTGGGGAGCCTGTAATGTACCCAGTGATAACAGAACTAACAACAGCTCTCTTTCTTGGTTTAAACAGAACTTCTATGCAGCACAGGGCAGATGTCATAGTCAGATACAAACTGGAAGACACTGCAAGAAATTATTAATGAGGACAGGGGCATAAAGGAGCTGGCAATAAAGGGGGTGTTTTCTTGATCCCTGGCTAAAGGATGTGGCCCAAAAAGAAAGACCAGAATTCTGGAAATGAACAACTGGCTATGCAGATATGACAACAGGGACAACTCAGATGCTTTCATAAAGGGGACATGTTTCTGAGATAAGAGGCTCCTGGCAAGAGATGGGTTACAGCTCACATGACCTGGGATGGAAGTTCTTGGAAGATGCCTTACAGATTTGATCTGGAGAGCTTTAAAGAGAATCCTGCAAAGGAGGGAGAAGGTGGCCCAGAAAATAGGGTGATGCCAAATACAAGGAATGGGATAGGGAGCGGGATGCAAGACATGGAGACACATAATAATAAGCACATACGCCCAGAATGAAATAATTTATACAATTCAAAGATTCCAGGATTTCTGTACAAATGCACAGAGTATGGAGAACAGGCAGGATGAATGAGAATGGCTAATGAAGGCAGGCAGATATGATTTAGTAAGCATTACTGACATAAGATCAGACGAAACTCATGAGTGGAATTCAAGGAAGGGAAGGTATAAGTTATTCAAAAGGAACAGGCCAGACAAAAAGCAAGTATTGTAATGGCATGAAGGAAGTAGAGCTATGTATAGAGATCCAGGAATCTGAGCATGATGGTTCACTGGAAAGCATTTGGCTAGGAATACAAGTAAGGGAAAACAACAAAAATGTTATTGTGGAACTCCGCTTAGACTGCCAGGCCAAATATAAAATCTGGATATTGCCCTCCTGGACCAGATTACAGAAATGTCAAGCAGGAGAGACATAGTACTATTGGGAGACTTCAACTACACAGACCTTTGTTGGACTGTCCAGTGTCACAATTTCTCTTTACCCTACAGTGGTCAGAGTGCATCTAGAATATTGTGTCCAGTTCTGGTCTCCAAGGTCCCTTCCAACTATGATTCTATGCTTCTTTCAAAAGAGTTCTGAAGCTGGAATGCACTACTTTGGTAGTACATGGGCAGATGCCTCTGCAGAAGCCATCAAGCAAAAATGGCCATCTTCCGAGCAGAAGATGGCTGGCCACAGGAGCTAAAGGGGGCCAGTGGGAACTGGACAGATCTCACCCTTGACCATGTCATCAACCACATTGTTGATGAGTCAAGCTAGATAATATCCATAGCCAAAACTATGTTGGGAGAAGACGGAAAATACCACTTTAAAACTGGAATAGCTAAACATAACTTTAAGCTTTCTCATTTGTGACTGGATATGAGAAAAAGGCAATGTCATGAAGATGTGACATAAAAATGGTTACTGAAGCCTGTTTGTGCAGGAAATAAGGGGATGTGATGTGATATAATTTCCTGCCCCTTCCGTCAAGGAGGTCTGACTGTAAACTTCATAAGAAAAGCCATGGAACAATTTTCCAATGTCTGGTAATGTCAACAGGGGATTTCTCATCTGAAGAAATGACACATCATCAGGAAAAGCCCAGGCTTTACATTGAAAAGGAAGGTGGGCAAGAATTTTAGACCAATTGTATGAGCAGTTAAGTCAGCCTTCCAACATGGCACCTCCTGCAGAGAGTTGGGGTACAGCTTCCAGATTATGAGAAATCCAACACATCTGAGTATCATTAAGAAACGAAAGTTTGAACTAGTTCAAGTTCAGAAGCAGCAAAGGATGGCTCTTCCTTTCAAGACTGCAGTATCTTTTGGTACCTTTGCCTCAGAGTGAGAACTAGAAACCACACTGTAATTTCTGGACTCTTCTCACCTTACAATCAAAGTTTCCACCTCACTCAGGCCCAATTTATGTCTCTACATTGCTCTCATGATAAGGGATTTTTGAGATGAGCACTATGTTGCTGTCCTCCTCCTTCTAAATGGAAGTCAAATCCTTGCTGTAAGTATTTTTTATATTCTTGAGGTTCTGCAATGTAATTTAGAATCCCAGGAAATCACCTGGTATAAAAACAGACTGGAGATAACTGGGGGCAGGAATATAGGAAGTGGAATCATTTCTCTGCTTTTCTAAAAATGTAAATGGATTGTAAACTGCAAACAGGATTGATTATTTTAGAAAGCAGGAATTCTTTGCTCAGCTGAATGATGCAAAAGGGAATCAGACCAATACTCCACTTCTGCTAGCAGGAAATTTCTTTACTCTCCTTCCCCGCTGTAATCCTGGATTGTCTCTCTCCCCTCCCAAATCCAGGGCAGACCAAGGATATGGGCTACAAAATTCTGATGTGAGCAAAAACTTAAAGCTCTCTGTACCTTTTTGCTGCCTTGTAGTGGTAGTCTGCATGTTTGGAGTCCAGATCTAGTGGCTTTAGGTATGGAAGTGCAAAAGGGAAGGGGGGCTGAAAGGGATATGGTGTCCCTAGGCCACATTGACTGATTGGCACTACCTCCTGCCAATCTAAGGATTTACATTTTTAGAATGATTCAGAAGGTGGGGGAGTGTTGGAGCCCCCTAAGCTTTGATGCCCTAGACCAGTGCCTATTCAGCCTTAGCCTAAACCCAGCCCTGGGGGCGGGGAAATGTGTTCTACTGGCAGATGCTGCCTGTAAGGATCACAGCATTGCTCACAAGGACCAGTACTTATTCTCTAGGGAGGGGAAATAAGAGTTAGGTAAACTAAACTCTCCACTGTATACCCTCTCCATTTTCTACTATGACCTGCTTTACAGCTATTCCCTTTTTACCTTGTTGCCCCCTGTGCTTGAAGCATTCTTCCAGAACATTTGCATGATCTTGTCTCTTGGGCTTCTTCAGAAGCCCTGTTTTTCAGACTGTCTTTGTCTCTGTTCTTCTAGTTCCCATGGCCAGCTAGAAGCCTGGGACAAGGCAAAATGTATGCATATCCACCCTGTCTTTTGCTTCCTCTTTGCTCAGTTCTTCCCATCTCAATATTTAAACTGAAAATTCCTTGGGGCAGAGGATTGGTCTCTTGACCAGTTTCATGGGCTTTGCCCAGTTAAGGCACTAATAATAGGTGACAAGAATAGAGGCAAAATATATAGATAGTTGAAGGAGGTGAAAAAAAGAAAGAAAAAATACGTTTACTTTTTCTTTATTATTTTAACCAAGGCAACCTCCTGTCATCATTCTTCTGAAATAAATCTCTGCAGTTATTTAAGAAATTGTTTGAATTGGCCACTGACATGATATGGTATACTTATTTTTACAGTGTGCTCTTTTGTCTCACATGCTGAACCAATCTTGAACCTGCGTTGACCTTTGTCCAATGCATAATTTACATGTAGCTGCAAGCATATTGCATTCTTCTCTCTGTGAATAGAAAACATTACAAAGTCTATAAGCAACAAAGATGTCATTATTGGATGGAAAAACAAGTATTTCTGCCACGGACTAATGACTGGTTCTCATTTGTTTTATTTTGTTCTGTTTTTTTGTAATTGGTATTAAAAAATGTTACCTTTTCTGCCTTAACTCCCACTTCTGTGCTATAGGACAAATATAACAATTGGACAGTTAGTTGTTTCTTCCCTCTTCATGATTTGTACTGAAATATTGGGAACAGGAACAGTGTCTTTCTACATTCAAAGTCTGATCACATATAACTGTCTTTCATAAATAAACTACTTTTACCATCCCAATGATAGTATCTATTTTGATATAATTTAATTGTGAATGTGCTCCTTCTTGGAACCATTCCCTTCTTGGAGAACAATCCTTCTTGGAACAATCTTTAAGAATGGCATATACAGTCCAACTTCCTTTAAGCTCTCAGAGAATGAGATATGTTACATTATGTCATGATTTTTTACATGACTTCCACCACCATCCCCTTTGGAGGGAGGGAGACATGCTTCTATTTTTACACAGTGTATATTCCCGTGTGGTGTTTTCAGGTACATTAATCACCCGGAGGCACTGTGTGACAGGTTTCATCTTATTTGGGACTCTTCAGATCCTTTGGTAGAGGGTTTGAACCTCGTAGAATAACATCTGGCTATGTACATCTGAAGAGTCCCAAATAGGACCAAACTGGTCACATATTGCTTTCTGGTGGTCAGTATGCTTGGAACAAGTGGCCATCATTCTCCCATTAAATGATTTAGTAAACTATGTTCTATGGGATTTGATGAGATTTCATGAGAGAATATGTGTTCACTCAAACACAACCAGTTTTCTATCACTAGATAGCTTTGCATCTTAATTAGAGATTCTGCTATCTATCAGTCAATCTACTTATCTATCTATTAGGTACTGCAGCCTAAAAAAGTTTGAAAACCTCCGATTTAATAGACTGACAACAATGCTGAAAACATTGAAGTCTGCAGCTGGTGAGGACAATGTTATGAAATTGGAAGTCAGTTTAAAAGTAAATTGGGAATTATTTGTACTTGCAAGGCTGGTGCGGTGGAAGTTCTTGGTCTTTTAACTGTTTAGGAGCTGCTGCTTAATATGTAAAGGAAACATCAACAGTGTCTTAACATTTTTTTAGGAAGGTGGTGTAAAAACGTTTTCCTACCTCAAAAAATATATCTTTCCACCTTAATGATGACCAAAAAACCCAGCTATTAGCCTGTTCCAAGATGCATAATAATTGTCATAGAAATGACATCCACCCATCACACTCTCGTCCAAAATCATCAACAACTTAGAAGGAAAGGAACGACCTAGAAATATTCTGTTGTTTGTGAATGTAATAAACTATTCATTCATTCATTCATTCATTCATTCATTCATTCATTCATTCATATGAATATTTTTCAAGGGGAATTTAAAGTAGATACACATTTTGTATTACATTTCCATCCAGTTAAAACCAAGTCAGACAAACATGGCTCTGTACCTTTTGCCAGTTAAAGCCTTTCACATTTGTGTTTATATAGGTTCTCCTAATTTCTTAGGAAATTTAGGAGAACCTATATAGAGAGAAGCAAAATAGAGTTAAGATTTATTTATTTATTTATTTGTCTGATTCAACTGGCAAGGCTGATCAAAGTCAGAGCAAGTATACAACTTGGCAGTGAAGAGAATTGTTATATTTATGTTTTTTTAAAAAACCATTGAAGATCAAATTAAATGTAGTTACAAAGTTAGTATCAGTAAGATGGCAGTGTTTGTTGTTAAGGAATATCACTGAGAGGCATCTGGTGCTCTTTGGGAACAAGAGAGCCCAAATTACTGTATTTTTTGTGTCTCTGAGTAAATTATGATTTTGTGAGTTGGGATAAGAATGGAAGGAAGCTCTGATATGTTCACCAAACTCTCCAAACGATGTCCTCCTTCAACTTCCAGGAAGCAGAATTTGAATCTTCATGGGGAATTATAATGTCCCTGTTCCCATTTTACAAACAGATCTCTTCCAGCAGCACAATGAATTCATTGGATGTCACCCAAATCTCATTGTAAAAATAGAACACCTTCATATTGATAAATATTATAATGATTTATAGTGTGCAGCTGAATTTTTATTGTTATTCAAGAAAAGCCAAATAGAGTTCACATTTATTTGTTTGTTTACTTTACTCAGGCTTCTAGGCCACTTCAGTTGTGAACTGATTCTCAGAGGCAGTAAAAAAAAAAAAAAATTAAAACAATAAACATAACACAAAATAACAACAGTTCAAAATAACAGGGTACAGCAATCCAAAACTCCATACCATGAATAATAATAATTAAAAAAAAACTGGGGTCTAATCATACAATTCTACAAAGGCCCTTAATGGCTTTTTCAAACTCCACCAGGGTTGGTACCCATCTAATCCTGGGAGTGATGCTGTTCCAAAGAAGGGGGCAGCAATGGAAAAGGAGCTGCACTTCTTCAGGGTTGAACCTATGTTCTGATGTTGAGATGTAGAGTCTCCACATAATTAAAATCTAGAGCTGGTTTACAACATTTTGCTCTCTGAAATAAAGGATAACTTGTTTCATCCCTTCTTTATTTAAGTATTGGGAGTGGAACAGTGTTCAAAGATAGCTTAGGATTCATCAAGCTGATACACAACTGTGCCTTCTAACAAAACATAGATGCGTTTAAATTTAATCTGAGATAGAATGGCTAGTACCTACTGGTAGGTAGTAGGGCTGGCCATTAATGTTAAGGGTGCAGATTACTTACCCATTACAGTCAATGGGACTCACTGTTGCACTCAATAGGACTTACAGTATCTCTGAAACAAAGTGCGTAGTTTTACAGTGTTAGACTATCCCCCCGTGATGCTGCAGAATGCACCTTTTGGCAGTCCAATTTTCATCAGGTCTAGTTCTTTTTTGAACACTCACATACTCACTAGAATAAACTTCACAACCTAATAAATTTCATATTTCAGAGTCAAGAATCTGCCTGAAGATGCAAGAGGATACTATGGCATCCCCTCATAGTGGAAAGCTTCCTTGGCAAGCACGCAAGACTGAGAAGAGTCTTTAAGCATTAAATTGACATTATTTTTAGGCCATATAAGTTTGATGGGTGCCAGATCTAGACTTCCAATCATATGTTTGACCCCTCAAAGCTGAACACAAAAACCCCAAAACCCTGAATATATTTGATAAATATATTCAGAAATCTGAATGATCTTTTCAGAGGGAAGAGAAAGAAAATTATCCCTTGAGCTGAGATTTTTGCATGACAAGGTTCATCCAAGAGGAAACTTTAAGTTATAGCCAAATAATAAACTCCATAGAAAGAAGGAATAGAAACAGAAATGGCTCCTAAAGGAGAAGCTGGACCTAAGCTAAGACTATTTCTGCAAAAAAAGAGAGAAGGATGAAAGAAAAAACCCTCAGATGACAGCAACACATGAAGACACATGAAGTCCTGCTCTTCACTTTTCTTTCATAGCAGGACTTGCCATAGTGTTTTAGAAGGAATGTCATATATTTCTACAAAATGAAGCAAAGTAAACTGGGTCTGCCCTTGAAAAGCATTTGGAAGCTACAGCTGTGGAAGTGATCGCCAAGGCAAGAATGGGCATTTCCCAAAATACAGTGGTACCTTGGGTCACGAATGCTTCTGTTCATGACCAATTCGGGTCACGAACAGCACTGTTCGCAAAATTTTGCTTCCGTTCGCGAACTCCGCATCGGGTGACGATCAGGATCCACGGCCGTTTTCCCTGACGTGACACATGGTCGTGGCTTCCTGTAGGGAGGGGGACTCTCCCTCCAAACAATAACCGCCTCCCCACCCGCCTTCCTGTCCTCCATGCCTCAAGCAAAGTTAGTGTTCTCTCTCTTCATACTGTACTGTACTGTACTTTGTGTCGTATTTTTGTGGTTTAAAAAAAAAATACATATGGTTCAGAACAGATTAATTGCATTTACATTGAATCTTATGGGAAAATTTGATTCGGGTCACGACCAAAATCGGTTGGCAACCAAATTCGTAGGGGTCAGAATGGATTAACCATATTTACATTGAACCTTATGGGAAAATTTGATTCGGGTCGCGACCAATTCGGGTCGCGACCAGAGTCGCAGAACGAATTAAGTTCGTGACCTGAGGTACCACTGTACTCAAGTGACCTCACTGCTTTGGTTGCTGCTTTGAGTATCAGTCTGCTTCCAGGTGTGTGATTCAAGGTGCTGGTTACCACCTTTAAGCCTTACATGGGTTCAGAATGGGTTACCTACTAGACTGCCTTCTCCCATGTTTCTTTGTCTGTCTATAAAGAACAAGAGGATCCTATCTATACCACCTGATGGGTTCCCAGAAATTTTTGAGAGCCACACCCATGTTCTGGCGTTCCCTCCCAATGGAATTCTGGTTTGTTCCTTCCTTTCTGGGTTTCAGGAGAGCAATTGAGACTTGGCTATTCCATCAAGCATAGGAGGAGGACAAGTTATGATAGATGCTTTGAATCTGGTGGATGCATGCTTTTGGACGTTTTTCCCTTAGTATAATTCTGATGTTGTATTTGGTTTATTTTATGTGTGCATTATTTATTATTTCTAAGGGTTTTGTTTTTGATTTTTTTGGAGGGGGGGTTTTGTCATTTTTTTTTTGTTTGTTAGCTGCCCAGAGTCTTCAGGAACAGACAGCATATAAACAAAGTAAGTAAGTAAGTAAGTAAGTAAAGTTGCAAACACACTAATTGGATCTTATTGTATTTAATACTTGTATTTTTTATTTGTATTATTTATGTTTTTATTGATTTTAAACTGTTTTGGTGTGAACCACCCAGAGTCCCTCCTTGTGGGGGAGTTGGGCAGTGATATAAATTTGACATATAAATTAAATAAATAAATAAATAAATAAATAAATAAATAAATGTATAATGCCTATCCAACAGACAGTCATTCTATTTGGTTATGTTCAAAGTACATATATTAGTTTCAGACAACAGACATTAAGCAAAGAATGGCAGGAATGGTGAATCATAATGCTTGTATAAATCTCCGTATTTAGAAAATGCCAGAAGTATGAGAACCTGATTTAATTATGGAGCGGTTGGTTTCTACAAAAATTATTTATGTTGACTTTTGGAAATCCCCCAGTCTGTGTAAATCATTTGACAAGGTGCCTCACTGAATGATTTGCACAGAGTATGTCTTGGGAAGATATTTTAAATAGCCCATATTAACAAATCCTTTGCAATGATTCAAAGAAGAAATAGTGCTATTTCTACAGCAGAACTAGACAGCCTGTCCTCCTTGCCATCGTCTCGGCCTTTCACCATGCAACATTTGGAGAACTGTAGGCTGCCCACCCTTATTCTAGAGCCAACCTGGGATTACAAAAAAGTTGGACTACAACTTCTAGAATTCTCAGTCAACAGTCCATACTAGCACATCTGGAGGGCAATCACATTCTGTTGTAAAACCAGCAGCTTATATTATGTTCCAAATAACATGAGTCTTTGTATTCAGTCAAAGAACTGAAAGGAAGAAACAGGGCAAACATCATTCAATAACATACCAAATCCTCTAAAGTACTAGTACTACATCCTTTTGTAATAATAAAGGATAAAACAGCTAATAAAAGCTTTAACACAGAGCAGTGTTTTTCAACCTTGGCAAGTTTAAAATGTGTGCACTTCAGTTCCCAGAAAATGCTGGCTGGGGAATTCTGGGAGTTGAAGTCCATGCATCTTAAACTTGCCAAGGTTGAGAAACACTCACATAGAGTGTTTCCCATGGTGACATTTATTTTGAAACAGTGGATTGCTTTTTTTTTTTTTATTTGATTAAAACACAAGAATAAATGAGCAGCAAAAGTGGACAATTTGGATCAGCTTCACAGTTTAAAGGCTGTAAGTGCAACAAACAGACTCCAGATGGAATGGCAGGAAAATCGTAACTCTCAGAGCTGCCTTCATAGCTTTGGCAGTCCTTGGACATGACTAAAAGATGTCACAAGGCACTCCATACTGACTTTGAGATTTTTGGGAAAGTAGATGAACAAATGTGCATGCCCTCTTGATATGGGGAGACAGAGAAAAGTGTACTTCTGGCCCTTGTATTGTGTTCAGCTAATCAGCTTTAGTGGGCACACAGAGCTGGGGACTGTTGAAAAACATCTTATCTTGCCTTCTGGAGATGCTGGCCATCACATAAATCTTCTCACCCTTTCTTCTAGAGGTACATTTACCATGAGAAAGAGAGAGCATTACTTTTTGTATGAATCTAAATCAGGAATCAGAGCTATGAGAATGACAGATAGAAAAAATGGAAATATATTATCTGCTCCAAAAATACATTCACACACATTATTAGCTTGGGTGGGGGGTGGGTAGGATATTCATCAGAAAAACTGCTGCAGGGAAAGACTAGAAAATTTTTCCAGCACGAGCACTATCTCCAGTACCACCAGCAGCATTGACTGATAGCTACACCTTCCCTACACTTGACAATGAATAATTTAAGCTGGATTATTTTTCTCTAGATAGAATCCCAGTTCATACATTGCCTGCTTAAACAGCTAGAAGGTGCTATGTATCAGTGAATAAATCCATCCAGGACACAGATATATTAAGTATTCCCAGAGTTCAGCCTCATTTCTTTGGGTGGGGTGGGTAGGGTGGGATCGGGTGTGTCTGTGGAAGGAATCACATGCAGCACAGAATGAAATCACAAACCCAGGGAGATGAACCATTCAGTGGCAACTCCACTCTTTATGGATGGAGTATCAATCAATTGGCTTCCATCTCCAGCAGGACACAGACGTTGATTGTGATATCAATGTTGAGCTTTAACATTTAACAATAGAAAACTTTTTTCTCTGACTGTCCTCAGTTTTTATACATGTGTGCCTGTGCACAAGCAAAATTGCATATTCGCCCTTGTTTTGTCCTGAAAGTATATTTTAAATAGGAAAGAAAAGCAATATATAAATTACCAGAGTCATCCATGGTCTGCCCTAGCACTGATGAATTCAGGGCGATGGGAGAAATCTCTTATCAAAGCTTATCAAAGTGAATGACATTGATATTTGCTCTGGTCTTAATATGTAGGATAGCCTTCAGAGATGACTGTAGGAACATCTGCAGAGCAGTCAGTCATTATCCTCACTCCTATTGCAAGCTTCCTGCTGCTGTAAGTCCATCTAATTATCCCTTGAATTCCAAAGAGGTAGCCCCAAGAGATGTGTTCAGCTGCCTGCTTTTCAAAATATCCTAGTTCTTGCCACACTTTGTCTTGCACTCATGGTTGATCAATGTGTGCTGCCTTTTGTGCTTCATGAACCAGCTATTATACTTAAGAGATGAGTTGCTGGTCCCACATCACAACATATGGCATAAGACCAGCATGCTCCATATAATCTGCTTTGCAATAATGGTCTTTCATTATGTTTTTGCATTTAGGCATGTTCCAAGCAAAGTCCTTACTGAACAGTTGGAATGATTTATTTCCAAAGTGTATCATATTTTTCTAACAGGCTCATTAAATAATAATAAAGCCATTTGTGAAAGTAATTTGTGGAAATTGACTCTATAGACACCAGAATTAATAAGACCTTTTCAACAGTTCATAGAAGCAACATCTAGGCAAATGTCTGATATTGTCCTCTTTCACTTTGAATATAATTTAGTTCCATTAATTAATCCAATTATCTGCAAAGTAAGGAATTCATTTTTGGAATGTGATTCTGAAACACTCCATTTCTAGCCATGCATGTAGACAACACAGAGAAGCTAAAAGTTATGGGGGGTATAGTCCAGCACATCTGGAAGACACCACAGTTTGGGAAGCCACAGTGTGGCTCTGGCAATAATGGCAAACTTTAAGCCATCAGCACAGAGTGCTGGGCTAGCAGCAAAGATTCTCACCAACACTAGCCGATTCTCAGCAAACCAAAGTCCCCAAAGAAGACTGGTAGCCAAAAAATAAGTCTGGAGTTCATAGTACCACATGATTTGAAGGGTGCTGGCAGTTTTAAAGCCAATTTTCCACCACCACCACCCCTTTCAGAATTTTTCTAAAACCTCTTCAAAGACTTCTGAGCTTACATGGCAATTGCTGACACAGCTACTGCTAAGCCAAAAAGTCTCTTGATCAAAATATAAACAGTAAGGTTTTATTTGTTTACATATGACTATTGCCTTGGCCTTGGCTGAGCCTAGCCCTCTCCTGGCAACATACACATGGGAAGAAAGCAGAGATCTTGGTGGCAAATTATCAAGCTGGAACTTGTAGCAATCTAGGAGAACTTGTAGCTTGCAGGAGAAGTGAGCAAAACCGATCTGCATGTTAAGTCAGTCTTCCCCAATAGAGAGGGTCCTCCTGAGATGTTGTCATTCAAATTCCTCCAGTTCCCAATCAGCATGGGTCATTGGCTGTAATGGATGGGGACTCTAGGGGAAGGAAAGCTGAATTAAATATGACTCTCTTAAGCAAATTTTGTAGTTAAAATGTACAAGTCTCCCAGCAGACAATCCAGGAAGTCAGCTACACCATTATCGATTTAGCAGCCACAGTCAAGGCCAACAATTCTTGAAATTTTTCTTTCTTCTTCCTTTTTTCCATACTCTGTTTAATCCTCTACAAAGGTTTCCAGAGAACATCTCTAGCCTTCATTTCCTCTCAAAATCCTATGGGAAATGAGAAATGCATACAATTTATTTTCCTTTCCATGGCTTATAGCAACAGATATCTGGGTACATATTAAGCAGTGTTTGATAATATAGATCCATGTTTCAAATGAACACCTGTAAAAGAATGTAATGCCTACAGACCTTAAAAATGGCACCAACGTTTTTGCTTCATAGAGCAGTTTGCAGCTATGTGGTTTCAGATTTCTCTGTATCATTCCCATTCAGTATCATTTTCTTTCAAGAAAAGAAATTGCTTTCAAATGTATTTCTGGATGGGATGTAGGGGTCTTCAAGTTGTTTTAGTTATAAAGAGGAAGAGGGTGGGTTTATGTGAATGGCATCTTCTTTACTGTCCCATTATTTCTCCAATGGTTTGCACTTACCCTGGCTTTCATACTTCACTTCAGTTGAAGCGTAATGGAGAGATGTATAACAAACCAAGAACAGCCCCAGGTTTCCCCAAAAAGAAGTTAATCAACATCACTAAGAAATCCACCCCCGCCCCCAAACCATGAAATAATTAAATAGGGAAAAAGAAGCCCATTTTGCAGAGGAAGAAAATGTTTGAAGAACTAGAAGACACTTTTTTTGGGGGGGGGCAGAATATTAAATCATAGTATAGCACTAAACATGGCGATAAAGGAATAGTTCCACTTTGTTCTACTTTAGTCAGATCCCACCTTAACTTCTGAATGCCACATTTTCAGAAGGATTGAGACAAACTGAAACAGGTTCACAAAAGAACAGTGAAAATGAATAAGAGACTGGAAACTAAGTCCTACAAAGGAGGGATCATGGAAACTGAAAATGTTTAAAATGTTCAAAGACAAATGAAGGAGATGAAGTATGACAACACTCTTCAAGTTTGTAGAAGACCAAGACTTGCCTTCTGTTGTACCATGACATGAAAAAATGCATTTCAGGTACAGGAAGACAGATTCCAATGAATATTTGGGAAAAAATCCTATCAATAAGAATAGTAGTAAAACAGATGGTATGAATGTCAATGTTATTTTATTGTAATTTAGATGTTTGCTGTCTCTTCTGGCAGAGAATGTAGGATGGATGGATGGATGGATGGATGGCTGGCTGGCTGGATGGAATCTTGGTTCTCTCAAGTTACCATAATCAAAGTAAAGAGAGAGAGAGAGATCTCATTGTGACATCTATAAAGAGTACTATCATCCCCTGTAATTACTATCTGCCCTCATCTTGAAGGAGAAAACTTCCAAAAACTTCAATTTCTCTCTCTGTGCATTTCTTGATGCTAAAGAAAATGATTTTTTTCCTTTAAAAAGTCATGTTTTCCTATGGATTACAGTAAAGATTTGCTACTACCTCCCATAAATTTTCTCTGGGGATATTACAAACAGTTCAGGCAGTTAAACCACTACAGCTCAATAAATTAGTATTTCAGTCTACGCTTATATTATTCCCCATACAACTATTTACCACTTTACTTCCAGTTATGTAAACTGCCTATAGACAACTTCTCATATGGAAACACTGCACTCCCTTTAAAAATAGAATGCTTTCCCATAAACTTCAATCACATCTTCTCTTCCCTCACAGCTCATATACTCTCACAGGATATTGCTGCCTAACACAATAAAAGATTTCTTCAACGTGAGGTACTCACTAGGTTTCACATTCCATGGAGAGTGCATAAACACTGATATTTAAGGCAGAATTGCCCATTCAAGGCAACAATTTATTTCAGTAAGAAATATGAAAAAATATGTGTTCCTTTAAGAATGATGAAATGAGACAAAGTCTCAAATATACTTGCTTGTAAACCTTTTAGTAGAGTTATGTATTTATATCTTTAGAATATTAATCACATTAGGTAGTCATGTTTGACTGTGTCAGTGGCATCAACACATTAATTATTAAGCTTTCTGAGACTTTTACTAGATAGAGTGTAATGATCACTACATATATGAGAATAGCACGGGCCTCTACATGCTATTGGAAATAATCATACTTAGAATATCGTATGCTGGGGATGACAATAGGACAGGTGTTGCCTTAAAAGGTAAAACTTCTACTGAAATGTCTTCTCTCTTTTTAATAATAATGTTATTAAACATTACAATTAAATAAATAAAAACTAATACAACCTAAAAAGAATTTTAAAATATAAAAAGAAAAAATAGAAAGTGCAGAAAAGAAAAAAAAAAAAGAAAAATAGAGAAAAAATAGAAAGGAAAGAAAGAATAAAAATATAGTAGAGAAAAAGAAAAGAAATATATTAAAAAAAAACAATTTCCCCCTCTATAACAACAACTGTAATCAACTTTGGTAACCTATCACTTTCTCTTAAAATACAACAAATGATCTCTTCTCCCCATATCTCATCTCTCATCTGTGAACAAATCCTAAAGCCTCCCCATTCAAGCCTGGTCAGCAAAAATCCATTAAGGGTTGCCAGAGTTAACAACATATCTACTTTAACCAAATAAGCCAACTATTCCTTCCTTTTACTTTTAACAGTCTTAATCTTTAATCCCTTCAAAAAATGTCCTGGAACTTGATTTCTTTTCATTTTTCCATTGTCCCGTCCCTTTTCACAAGACTTAACAGATCTCTTTTGTAAATTCAATTTTTGTAAATTCAATATAAGAGTTACCCAGGTCACTCTTTTGGTTTGTTAAGACAAAAACCAGTTTCACTGTATATCCAGAGCAGCATCTCCTTCCACATCATTCCCGTAGCCCATTATTTTTAAATCCACTTTCAAATCAGATACAGTCCTATCCAGTAAAGCTTGCTTCTCTTCTTTATCATCTTCTGAATACAGTCTATCTATAATGGCAGACACTCCTAAAATTAACTTCTGGGTCCCTTGTTCAAAAATATCCTTCAGTACGTCCAAAGTTAAAGTATTTTGCTCCATGCTGTATTAGTAAGTCAAATTTAAGTGTTCTTCTCATTTAATTGTAATCTTTAGTTCCTTCTGGTTCCCTCTAGTGTCCAACTTTCAAAATCCCATCTTATCATTTTTATTTTTTTTAATGTATTCAAAACAACATTTTCCTATGGGAAGGATTTTTATCATTAATTTCAAAATCTTATTTTAAATGCATCTGCACCCTTAATCCATTTATAACTTTCCAAAATCAACATTCTAATCACCCTTTTGCTGTTTGTGCCAAAAAAAGATTTTTTTAAGTCCTTAAATTTGTATAAAACTTTTTTCACTAAGGATCAAAGGAAACTCATCTGATGTAATAGAACTTGCCATTATAAAGGTTCTTAATACCTGAAAAGCAGTTAATAAGCAATGTCCAAAAGTGATTAAGAAAGGAAGTACACAAACCCTGTGCCCATAAAGGTGCTGAACTGCACTTTAGGTTACAATGGCATGCCCTCATCTCCCAGAGCACTAAACACACTGGGGATTGCTATCTTATGGTCTCCCCACAAGGAATTACTGTCCAGAGTGCTTGTGGACAATCCCAAGTCCTCTCCTTGTACATAGAGGAGTCCCAGAGAGCTGGTCCATTTGCTGGCTCTTCATTCTGGTACTGTCATTGGCTCTGCTTTTTCTTCAATTCGCCATTCTTCCCTGGAAATCTACTGAATTTTTTCTGAAAAAAAACTTTTATAAAATGTTGCAAAATATTAATATGAATAGAGTTTTGCTAGACACTGTATGTATGTATGTATGTATGTATGTATGTATGTATGTGTAGGTAGGTAGGTAGGTAGGTAGGTACGTAGGTAGGTAGGTAGATAGATAGATACATAGATAGATAGATAGATAGATAGATAGATAGATAGATAGATAGATAGATGAAAAACTTTTTTAAAAAACCCATCACCAAATAAACTTAGCATCAGGAAATAGGTTGAAATACTATAGGGACAGTGATCTTTAACATGCTTGTCAGTCATCTGGAGTTAGGAATATTTGCTAAGCCTATTAAATTATTCAGGATAAAAAAGAGAATTATGAAGCTTCTGAAGAAGCTCTCCAAATTGGGTGAATATGCAAAAGAATAGTAAGTACAGGTGAAACTCGAAAAATTAGAATATTGTGCAAATGTTCATTTATGTCAGTATGGCAACTCAAAAGGTGAAACCAATATATGAGATAGACGCATTACATGCAAAGCGAGATATGTCAAGCCTTACTTTGGTATAATTGTGATGATTATGGCGTACAGCTTATGAAAACCCCAAATTCACAATCTCAGAAAATTAGAATAGTGTGAAAAGGTTCAATATTCTAGGCTCAAAGTGTCCCCCTCTAAACAGCTAATGAATCCATAACACCTGCAAAGGGTTCCTGAGCCTTTAAAGGGTCTCTCAGGCTGGTTCAGTAGGAATCACAAGCATGGGAAAGACTGCTGACCTGACAGTTGTGCAGAAAACCATCAATGACACCCTCCATAAGGAGGGAAAGCCCCAAAAGGTAATTGCAAAAGAAGTTGGATGTTCCCAAAGTGCTGTATCAAAGCACATCAATAGAAGGTTATGTGGAAGGGAAAAGTGTGGTAGAAAAAGGTGCACAAGCAGCAGGGATGACCGCAGCCTGGAGACGATTGTCAGGAAAAGGCCATTCAGAAGTGTTGGGGACTTTCACAAGCAGTGGACTGAGGCTGGGGTTAGTGCATCAAGAGCCACCACACACAGACGGATCCCGGACATGGGCTTCAAATGTCGTATTCCTCTTGTCAAGCCGCTCCTGAACAACAAACAACATCAGAAGCATCTTACCTGGGCTACAGAAAAAAAGAACTGGTCTGTTGCCCAGTGGTCCAAAGTCCTCTTTTTTGATGAGAGCAACTTTTGCATCTCATTTGGGAACCAAGGACCCAGAGTCTGGAGGAAGAATGGAGAGGCACACAATGCACGATGCTTGAAGTCCAGTGTGAAGTTTCCACAGTCTGTGTTGATTTGGGGAGCCATTGTCATCTGCTGGTGTTGGTCCACTGTGCTTCATTAAGTCCAGGGTCAACGCAGCCGTCTACCAGGAGATTTTGGAGCACTTCATGCTTCCTTCCGCAGACGAGCTTTATGGGGACGCTGACTTCATTTTCCAGCAGGACGTGGCACCTGCCCACACTGCCAAAAGTACCAAAACCTGGTTCAATGACCATGGGATTACTGTGCTTGATTGGCCAGCAAACTCGCCTGACCTGAACCCCATAGAGAATCTATGGGGCATTGCCAAGAGAAAGATGAGGGACATGAGACCGAACAATGCAGCGGAGCTGAAGGCCGCTATTGAAGCATCCTGGTCTTCCATAACACCTCAGCAGTGCCACAGGCTGATAGCATCCATGCCACGCTGCATTGCGGCAGTCATTGCTGCAAAAGGGGCCCAAACCAAGTACTGAGTACATATGCACGCTTGTACTTTGCAGAGGTCCGATATTGTTCTATTTCCAATCCTTGTGTTATTGATGTCATGTAATATTCTAATTTTCTGAGATTGTGAATTTGGGGTTTTCATAAGCTGTACGCCATAATCATCACACTTATACCAAAGTAAGGCTTGACATATCTCGCTTTGCATGTAATGCGTCTACCTCATATATTGGTTTCACCTTTTGAGTTGCCATACTGACATAAATGAACATTTGCACGATATTCTAATTTTTCAAGTTTCACCTGTATACTTTATATATAAATTTTATTAAATTTTAGAAAGCATAAAATACAAAAAACAAAAGAAGGAGAAGGAGAAGGAGAAGGAGAAGGAGAAGGAGAAGGAGAAGGAGAAGGAGGAGGAGAAGGAGGAGGAGGAGGAGGAGGAGGAGGAGGAGGAGGAGGAGGAGAAGGAGAAGAAAAGAAAAAGCATAGGAAAAGAAAAGTTACTTCTGACTTTCCTTGACACAGGTATAAATGTAAAATGCATTCACCTCTTACTCTAATATCTAAAGATTTACATAGTAAAAAATGATCTTTAGTCTAACATTCAAAAAAGTCATAGAATCAATCTATTTCAACAATACATATAATTAGTACAAGATATTTATATAGGTATAAAATAAATCAGTCATCAAATCTGAAAATCAAAATTGCATTTTTTTTTTGAACATCAAGCAAAACGTCCAAGAGTGATTTCCAATTAGAAACAAAGCTAGACAGTGTCCTTTCTTTAAGCAAAGTAGTCAATTTTGCCATCTCTGCCCGTTCTATTAATTTCAATATCCATTCTTTGGCTATAGGTATTTGTAGATCCTTCCATTTTTGCACATATAAAAGTCTCACTGCAGTTATCATATAAAGAAATAAGTTTCCATAATGTCTTTCCATTTGTTTATCCATCATACCTAAAAGGAAGGTCTATGGTTTCAACTGCAAATCCATTTTCAAAATCTTTTGAATCAAAATACACATTGTGTCCCAATATTTCTTGGTTGTTTCACAAGCCTATCATAAATGATAAAATGTACTTTCACACTGATTACATTTCCAACAAACATTTGAAGTTCCTTTATACATCTTAGACAATTTATCTGGTGTCAAATACCAATGGCACATCATTTTATAACATTTTTCTTTTAAAGTATAATTAAAAGTAAACTTTAAATCTTTATTCCATATATTTTCCCACTGATTTAGCATTATGTTATATCCTATTATGTTATATTTGCCCATTTAACCATACAATATTTAACATATTCATCTTCAAAATTCATCTTTAACAAAACTTTATACATTTTAGCAATAAGATGTTCATCATTAAACACAAGGCATATTCAAACTCAGTTTTCTCAGTGATGACTTCGTAACTTTTCTTATCTAATTTAAATCTTTCCAACAGCTGTGCATCTGTAAACCATTGGCAAATACAACCTTCCAATTTTAACAGAATAATAAGTATACTTTGATATAAGCATAACAAGAGATATTGGGCAAAAATTCCTAACTTTGTATAGACTGAGAGATGAGAGCTGCACTGAAGTGATTGTCCATGAAAGGGAACTTACTGTGGGATGAAGAGAAATCTGCTCCTTGCCCTGATACGTATTATTTGATACATGCTATCTGATTAAAATAATAGTGAGAAGTATTCAAGCATCATGTTTGTTGCATTGCCCAAACAGATAGAGTACATACTGGTAGTTACTCATCAACAGGTAGCACTTGTATAGCACAATGAACAAGCACTGAAAGATTCTTGACAAGATCCAGAGTTTATTGGACTATTGATTAATTGTATTCATCTTGCTGGTCATAAATGGTTCAGGTCTGACAGTCAGTTTCCCAGGAATAAAATTGTACATCTTAGTAGTGTAGAATAATGTCCAGAGCAATGCATATTATGTCCTTGGCAATTTAATAAATTCAGTAAATAAAAGAAATAGAGTGGTGAAGTAATGCTGAATGTAACATCAACAATCGGTTTATGAACCAGATAACTTCCTTCCAGCATAGATCAATTAGAAGTGAACTCACTTCAAGCTGGTGCTTATCAACAATAAGCCAGGGATGGAGTGATAACAAAGCAAGAATCTTGTGACTCCTGTAAATATTTATGAACCCACAAAGCAGACTGCAATAGCTGTGGATGTTCAAAGGAACATTAAAGGTAATAATTAACTACATCCAAAGTCATTAGGTGTGTCTGTGGTTACTCTTGGTGCTAAGATACACTAATGGCCATGTAAACTAAGAAAGAATCACAGAGTCCTAGAGTACATGAATTAAATTTTGCCCCACTGTATCATAATAGCCAATCCAAGTGAGAGCAGGATTCTCTCAAACTCTTACCACAAGCATAGGAATAGAGTAAGAAGTGGTGATAAAGAAGGTTGTACTGGACACTACAACTCTCTGATCTAGTAAATATAAAGAGAGAAAACACTTTCAAATAACATCTTTTCTTTCACTATCTATCTATACAGTATGCACATCACAGTTTTAACATCCCTGGATCTCTTTATGAGATGGTAATCTTCTGTGCTCTTGGCCTACACATACTGGGTTTTATAGACTGCATTTTAAGTTACATTCCTACATGGCATCATCCAGAGTTGTTGGCAGTAAGGGAGAAAGAAGAAAAAAATCTTTGCATTATTTCTGTATGAATCAGAGAAATGTACTACTTAATCTATCTCAAAACCTTGCAGGATAAGTTGGGTTAGCCATTCTGTTTTCTAGTTATCTGTGAGAGCTACAGAAGCTTCCCTGTACTATGACCTGATCCTGAAGAGAGAAACAGACATATCTACATGTGATAAAAATTAAAATATGGGAAATACAAGGTGAAAATCAACTATTTTCAGTTCATGTATTCAGACACTCATTTGATTTCAAAAGACTTTCGTTCTATTTTCAGTGGACAAATTGGGGAGGGAGGGAGGTTGGGGAGGGAGGGAGAAAACCACTAATAGCTTTTCATGTCTGTCTGTAGAGGAAGGTGAAAACTTTTTTTTCTTGTCAATCCCAGGACCTCCACATACAATGGGGAAGGGACCTGCTGATGGGTGCAAACAAGAGTTATTGAAGGCACAGTTGACTGGCTTGGTCAGCAAACTTTCAGGAACTCCACCAACCAAGGAACACAGAACCAATGCACTAAAGGGACAATCACCCAAATATTCACCCAATCTTGTTTTTTTCCCTTTCATCCAACTAGAAAGGTTCCTTGTTAAGAGTTCTATAGCCTCCACAATAGGATTTATAGATGGAAAAGATTGATGCAGCTGGCTATCATATATACCTTGATTACACAGTGGAATGCTCACAATTCACAAATGTTTATATCTGTGTGTGCATGTACTGACAAGATGGCTAATTGACTGTTATGTCAGGGAGATACAAAGAAAATCATCAATGTCTTTCACAGGAAAGGACAATACCACACAAAAGCACTTATTAAATGGAAAGGGGGAATATTTTCAGTGAGATTATTGGAGGTTCTGTGAAACATCAAGCAGAGGTGCTAACCACGTAAAAAGAGATGGCATAATGAATAGAGCTTTAATTCATTTTGGTGAGCTGACACCTGACCAAACAAAGGTGGAGCCATGCAGCAGTTACCTTAACATGCTAAAACAGATGCTTTTCAAAATGCCAGGATCTAGTATGTCAGAATATTGAACCACAGAATATAAAGAAACAAAGTCACAGACTAAGCTTTCAACAAGCAGGAAATTCAGTTGCTGGGCCTGTAGATCTCATTCCCTACAGCAAGGATGGGGAAACTGTGGCCCTTCAAATGCTGCTGAATGAGAACTCCCACCATCCCTATCTAGGGCTGCTGGGAGTTGTCCTTCAGCAACATCTGGAGGCCCATCCCAGGAGGAACAATGGATCTTGTGTTTGGCATTCTAATTTTTTTTTCTTTTTTTTTGCAGCATAACTTTACCTTTCCACTCAAACTTAAATATACCGGATAGTGAAAGCCTTGAATTTCTTGAACAGTGCCACATAATTGCTCACAGTTTGCAGAGCAGTTGATTGATGGCACATGATTTAATGTACAGCATGGAACTTTCCCAACAAACAAGTTGAAGAGTATATTATTTATAGAATTATCTGATTTGATGAACCATCAAGCTACCAAAGCCTCTTAGCAGTTTACAAAAAATACCAAAATGTTGTTGTTGTTGTTGTTCAGTCGTTAAGTCGTGTCCAACTCTTCATGACCCCATGAACCATATTGCGCCAGGCCTTCCTGTCCTTCACTGCCTCCCTGAGTTTGCTCAGTTTCATGTTCATTGCTTCAGTGATGCTATCGAACCATCTCATCCTCTGCCGTCCTCTTCTCCTTTTGCCTTCCATCTTTCCCAGCATCAGGGTCTTTTCCAAAGAGTCCTCTCTTCACATTAGGTGACCAAAGTATCTGAGCTTGAGCTTCATTATCAATCCTTTCAATGAGCAATATTGCTAGATATAAACACTTTTTTTGATTCTGGATCAGGTCATAAGTCCAGATGTAGCTGCAATGTAACTCCCATTGATGCCAGTCAGCAAAATCAGTGCTTGGGATAATGGGGGAAGCAAACCATTTCTACAATTACATATAAGCCAGGATTGGAAAATACTGATCAAATGATATTAATATCATAGACCAGCAGGTTGCAGTTTTTGCTCCAGGGTATCCATTGAAACAGTTTTCACTGTGCTGTTTGAGGCAGTATGGCTGAGAAGCAACTTTTTTCACACTTCTACTGGTGTAAACATAACTCCATGTTTGTCTACATAATAAATATTTATAACAAGTGGAACAAACTGTCCTGTCCATCTAACCACAAGCAAAACATGTCATATGTTGATGCCTTAAACCTTTCAATATGTCAGCACTGGCTTTTCAAAAGCCATCTCCTCCTTACAACAAAGTGAAGTGAACCCAGAAGACAACAAGTTTACAATTATTAACAGGCTTATCATCCTGTTCCTTGCTAGGATGACAAGAGAGATGATGACAGTCTGTATATATGAGTCATCTCTGTTGTGAGTCTTCAGCACTGAAATGGCGTAACATGTATTTAATTGTTCAAAAGGGTATTCCTTTTTTCTCCACTGAAGAGCTCTTCTTCATTCTCAGTCCCTTCCCCAATAATTCTCACTCTTTCCTGACATGGCTTGTCTTGTTTGAGACAGCTGTAAAATGAATCGGTAAGTGCTACCAGTGGCAACCTTGAGAAAGGAACTGCAATCAGGTATCTAGTACTTCAAGGGAGAGTCAACCCCAAAATTAGCAGTATAGTGCTTGGGCTGCAGAAAGCCTTCCCAACTTAGATCAGATGTCTTAAAACTCTGATCCCTCAAAATCCTCAGGCAGCATGCTCTCTGGGCACACATGGAAATCCAAACCATTTGGAGCTGAATTATACAGTCTTATTGTTATCTCTCAACCTTTCTAATTTATTCAAGCTTTATAATTTATTCATGTTATTCCTTTTAATATGCAGGCTGTAACAAATATTTTCAATGAGGGTTCTGCAGTCCATCTTTTAGCTGATTTTGAAAAAGCAGGCTTGTACTGGAAGACTTCCGGGAAATCCTAAGGATGAAATGAGAAGTTTAAAAAAGATACCCCCAAAAAAGAAAATAGCAAACTTTTTCCATATTGTTGCCAACGAATGAATGTACCCATGAAGTCCCAGGTGTCAAGTTTAACTTGAAGAAGACTTGATGTTTTCAATCATTGTTTTTTAACAATTGTTTTTGTTTTTTACCCCCCCCTCCTTTATTTTTTTTTTTTACAAAAAATGGGATTTTAGTTTGTTGAAAGGGAAACTCTGTTTGGAATGATGACAAACACATTTTAAAAAATAACTAATTATTATAAAATATAAGAACTTGCAATCACTATTTGTTATGGCTGTGGGCTGAAGAAAAACATTCCACAAGTTATTGTTAAATGAAATTAGATATTCAGATACATGATATGAAATGGACTTCTTAGAAGTAAACTGCTACAGATCCCTAATGTAAGGATGAGTGTTCAGATTTCCTCCCTATAAAAGTCTAATATGCTGGAGAAAAGACTAAGCTAAATTCTTTCTCCTTAACAGGCTACATTATCAGGCAGAGTCCAGCTACTGTGATTGTTACTTTATGTAATAAATAATAAAACAAGTTATTCTGCAGGATAGCTACACTGGTTGGAAATTCTGCAAGTGGCAATCGCAAGAGCTTTGGAGAGCATCACATTGGAGAAGGCTTTGTGTAACAAGAAATACCTTTCTACACTTGTCTAGATCCTAGCAACATAAAAAATAGCATTATTTTAGGTCACAGACTGACTTCACTTTAGCCAACTATATTTATGGCCATTAGGTGGCTTATGAGTAAAATGATGATTGTTCTAATCTGTCCTCTCTCAGTCCTGTACTCTCTCTCTCTCTCTCTCTCTCTCTCTCTCTCTCTCTCTCTCTCTCTCTCTCTCTCACACACACACACACACACACACACAATCTATATGCTGTAGTTAAACATTCCCATTGATGTTATCAAGCCAGCAAGCTGAATAGCTACAAACACAGTAACAGGTATTGTGTTGGGGTGAAACACACCCTGCCATGACCTTCCAGGCACAGACACATTCATTGGAGACATGGCTGTGACCCATATCACAAACACTGAGAAGAGGGAAGAAAGAGCTCTATTTTAAAAGCTAAACAATAAGGCCAATAGCGTATTACCCAACACTGTCTTGCAAACCTTAACAGAGACAGGCTGTAGAAAGTAAATAACTATAGAGGCATGGCTCTGCTTGGTTAGCCCAAGCCTTGAATCTGAACTTGTCAGCAATGGAAATTTCCGTCCTCTCTTATTCGCCAGCACCTGTTCTAGAAAAGCAGCATCAATCACAAGTATTTCCCCATAGGTCATAGCATAAGATTGTTTTATTCCACTTTTGTCCTAAGGCAATTGGGCCTTGACTGAATAATTGTTGTTCTGCTACTCTAATTGAAGCTCTCTCTTGTTTCAGTTTTTGGAGGGTGGGGCAGGTTGGTGGGGAGAACATATTTCCAAATGCTTCACCATCAGGGAATGAGCGCAAGGCAGCTATAACCAAACTACAGTTCCCAGATCAAGTTAACATACATGGGCATAACAAACACCATGTTCAGAAGCTGAGAAAGAATTCCTTTCTTTAGTTAAGCCAGTTTAACTTTTCTCAAACATTTGGCAAGAAACCTCACATTTCCTAATCCAATTTCAAAATTAAACCCAAGGTAATTCTCTCAACAATGTTTACTTGCTATTTTCTCTGAGCAATATTGAGGTAAAATGGATTCATCCCTTTAACAATGTTAGTCAGAAAAAGACCATGTTATTTCTACCATATAAAAAAGAAACCCTTTGCATTAGAAGGATGTTCTTCAGAGTAGACTAGGACTGCACTGTTAAAAATGAAGTTACTGATTGCAGCTTTCACATTTATCCATACATGGATGTACAGGTGAAACTCGAAAAATTAGAATATCGTGCAAATGTTCATTTATGTCAGTATGGCAACTCAAAAGGTGAAACCAATATATGAGATAGACGCATTACATGCAAAGCGAGATATGTCAAGCCTTACTTTGGTATAATTGTGATGATTATGGCGTACAGCTTATGAAAACCCCAAATTCACAATCTCAGAAAATTAGAATAGTGTGAAAAGGTTCAATATTCTAGGCTCAAAGTGTCCCCCTCTAATCAGCTAATGAATCCATAACACCTGCAAAGGGTTCCTGAGCCTTTCAATGGTCTCTCAGGCTGGTTCAGTAGGAATCACAAGCATGGGAAAGACTGCTGACCTGACAGTTGTGCAGAAAACCATCATTGACACCCTCCACAAGGAGGGAAAGCCCCAAAAGGTAATTGCCAAAGAAGTTGGATGTTCCCAAAGTGCTGTATCAAAGCACATCAATAGAAGGTTATGTGGAAGGGAAAAGTGTGGTAGAAAAAGGTGCACAAGCAGCAGGGATGACCGCAGCCTGGAGAGGATTGTCAGGAAAAGGCCATTCAAAAGTGTTGGGGACTTTCACAAGGAGTGGACTGAGGCTGGAGTTAGTGCATCAAGAGCCACCACACACAGACGGATCCTGGACATGGGCTTCAAATGTCGTATTCCTCTCGTCAAGCCGCTCCTGAACAACAAACAACATCAGAAGCGTCTTACCTGGGCTACAGAAAAAAAGAACTGGTCCGTTGCCCAGTGGTCCAAAGTCCTCTTTTCTGATGAGAGCAACTTTTGCATCTCATTTGGGAACCAAGGACCCAGAGTCTGGAGGAAGAATGGAGAGGCACACAATGCACGATGCTTGAAGTCCAGTGTGAAGTTTCCACAGTCTGTGTTGATTTGGGGAGCCATTTTTATCTGCTGGTGTTGGTCCACTGTGCTTCATTAAGTCCAGGGTCAACGCAGCTGTCTACCAGGAGATTTTGGAGCACTTCATGCTTCCTTCTGCAGACGAGCTTTATGGGGACGCTGACTTCATTTTCCAGCAGGATGTGGCACCTGCCCACACTGCCAAAAGTACCAAAACCTGGTTCAATGACCATGGGATTACTGTGCTTGATTGGCCAGCAAACTCGCCTGACCTGAACCCCATAGAGAATCTATGGGGCATTGCCAAGAGAAAGATGAGGGACATGAGACCGAACAATGCAGCGGAGCTGAAGGCCGCTATTGAAGCATCCTGGTCTTCCATAACACCTCAGCAGTGCCACAGGCTGATAGCATCCATGCCATGCCACATTGCGGCAGTCATTGCTGCAAAAGGGGCCCAAACCAAGTACTGAGTACATATGCACGCTTGTACTTTGCAGAGGTCCGATATTGTTCTATTTCCAATCCTTGTGTTATTGATGTCATGTAATATTCTAATTTTCTGAGATTGTGAATTTGGGGTTTTCATAAGCTGTACACCATAATCATCACAATTATACCAAAGTAAGGCTTGACATATCTCGCTTTGCATGTAATGCATCTACCTCATATATTGGTTTCACCTTTTGAGTTGCCATACTGACATAAATGAACATTTGCACGATATTCTAATTTTTCGAGTTTCACCTGTAGATATTAAACTAACTGGTCTGTTAGTTTTCTGGAGACTTCCTCTGCATCTTGGAATAGCAGGACTACATCTGGTGTTTTCCAGTCTTCAGGAGTTTTGCCCAGGTGCTTTCAAACGTTACAATCCATAATTCTAAGATTATTTCTACTTACTCCTTCAACACCCTGAAATGTACTTGTCTGATCCTGGAGATTGAATTAATTAGGGTAGCATGCTGAGTTCTTACTATACCTTTATCCTGAATTTTGTTCCCCCACTTTTCTCATCTATCTAGTAAAGTAGAGATAATGAGCAGATAACAGGAATATTTTTTTAAAAAAATCTATATTTAAAAGGCCAAACTTTAATAAAAGTTATTCTGTGTTTTAAATTATAGTTCATCTTGCAGTTCTGTCCTATTGTGTTACCACCCAAACTTTCTTCCACCAAAGTGTTGAGGTTTACCTCAACTCATTTGCATAGCTCAAGTTTGCTAGATTGTGAGGAACCAGAAGTCCTGTATGCTTTTTTTTCCCCCAGGAAGCTGTCCTTTCTTCAGTATTGACTGGAGCAATTAAATCTGGGTTGCAAAATTCAAGTCAACTATTAAGCAGCAAAATTGGAAAAGATGCCGTAGGACTATGTAATGTTCATGGAAGAGAGTTCATGGTGTCCCTTGGGCTGTTTGCATTATAATAATAATAATAGATGCCTATTGTTTCAGAGACTGACTTGTGTGTTTGAGTTCCTTCTTTAAGAAGGCTTCTTAGTGACAGAGAAAATATGAATATTTTTGTGGATATCTGAGATTTGAGATTTATTGTAATAAATTTATTGTCACCTAAGAATTTGCATATACAGGTTCTTAGGTGACAATACAAGGACCTATATTTGTCTTGCTTCACCATTTTGCTAAAGGAGGAAAGGGAGGAAGAGTTGGTTAGGTATACTACACCACACAGGGCTGCACATAATTAGCCTTCAAATTGGTGACTCTAAGAAAAGATTGCAGTGTTAAGAAATAGATACTACATGGATTAAAGAATAGCTAATGTCCATTTAGCCTAGTCCCACTAGCATTTAAAAGAAGTTTTACCCATATTTTAAGCACCTCCACCTACTCCTTAGAACAAGCCTTGAAGGTTCTGTGGATAGAAAGAATGGTATTTAAGCACTTGATTATTAAATTTGAAAGAATCTCATGATAATGTATTTATATGGGAACAGGGGAATCTTTTCCCCCCAGAGTTCTCTTCCAGTGGGCAATGATTCAGGGGCCAGGAACAGATAGGGCTGGAACTGGTGGAGAGGCAGGCCAATGCTAGAGGTGGGAGGAACTGGAGCTATTAGCAGATCCCATTCCCTTCTCCTTCTTTCCTTCTTATTTCCGCCTCCTTTGTTTCCTACTGTCATTCATTGTTTCTGTTTCAACCGGTCTCCTCTTCCTTTTCTTCTTTCTCACTCTCCCCTCCTTCCCCCCTACAGAAAACCATTTTGTTCTCTATGCAAGATTTAGGGTAATAAAAAGGTCTCACTCATGTCAGTAGTGCCTATGGCTCCTTGAACTCAGTTGATATACAGGGGTTATTTGTTTCCTTATTTATTTTTGTGGGGCAGTTATGCTGCATGGGAAAAGCATGGGTAATATTTTGTAACCCTTCCTCAAATCACCTGCCTAGCAATTAATCTTACAGGAAAAAAAAACCCTTTGTAAACTGAATGTGACATTAGTATGGGTGTGTGAACTGAATCGCTACATGGGCACAGAAGAGAGATGGGGAGCCCATGTCCACATCCAGGCCATGAACCAATGGTTCCACCACTGCTATTCAGAGAAATTAGTAAATAGAACATTCCTTCCTTGGGGAGTTTACATTCTCAAGTAAGATGGTCGGGGGAGAGGAAGAGGCCACACAGGGGAAGAGGAGGGGGACATAAAAAAAAGATTATGTAATGCATTTCATTCATACCAAATTTGACCAGGGAATGTACACCTGGTACAATAGTCTCCAAGTTGGAGAGTCTCCACCAACACTTTTTTTTTTCCAGATTTCCAGGTTTTGGGAGACAAAAATAGCGTAAAGCACTGAACTCTGGAACCATCCTGGGTGTAATATTTCTACACCCTGAACACAGTGCATTGTGTTTGCAGAGTTACAGCATTACTTTATGCAAGTAATGCTATGATTGGAGAGTATAAGTCCAGCAGAAAACAATTTGTCAGAGCTGCAGGGTATCATTGACCCCAAACTATTTATAAATTCCGTGCTCCCTCATTCCATGACCATTTATTATATTTTCCTCCCGTGTGATCCTTGTGAATCATTTCGGTCATGCTGAGGACATGGACTGGAAATGTATTACTGCCCTCCACAATTCATATGCCTTTCTTAGGAAGTAAGATTTCCCCTTTTTGGGGAGGAAAAATCACATCTGTTCTATTGTGTAGAGCTGGGATTCAGCCTTGCCTTCAAAATTAATCAAATCAGCAGCAGAAAGGGGGAATTTTCTGGTATGGGCTTAAAAATACAACTGGCTTGAGTATATGCATGCCTGACCAGAGACGCAAAGCATGAGTTATATACTATCCAATAACATATAGCAACACTGGAATATATTCGACATGATATAAAAATGCAAGATATTGTAAAAGCTTTTATTTTACTTTGTGTGTGTGCACACACTATGCACATGTTTTCTTAGAAGTTGATAATATACAGGCTCATTTGCTACTTAAAAATGTGTCACATAAAATTCTCAAAAATAGAAATAAATAAATAAATAAATAAATAAAACCTGAAACCATAATCAGTGTTTGACACAATCAATATGTAATTATATTGATCTGTCTACATTTGTAGTGAACTTGCTAGGTATTTTGGGAAAAAGCCTAGGAGAATGGCTTTGATAAGCATTTTGAAAAATGCACACTGGGGATTAGAAATTTTTGGAATCAATAACATTTGTGAAACCTAACAGCCATTTCACACATTACATGTTACTATATGAGTTGCAGCAAAGGTTGGTCCTGCAGTGATCACACTGTACATATGTGTATATACATGTATATACATGGGCTTTGACATTTTCTTACTTATATTTAGATGTACACTAAAAATGGTGTATTCTTAAACATATAATGTGCTAAGTGCTGTTTCCTATATTCACAAATGACTTAGATTTAGGTATAATGGCTAAGATTGCTAATGACTTCAAATTCATTATAGTGATTGAAGATGAAACATTCTTCAGAAGGATCTCTCCAGATTGAGGAAATGGTCAGTAAAAACAGTAAATTCATTTAAATAAAAATGACATGCATTGAAGCAAACAATAATAATAATTCTAAATCATAATAAATATGCCTGTGAGATGGAAATGAGTAACCAGGAAAAAAGTTTGGGTTACTCAATAAAATATTGATCAAATGACTTAGTTTACATGACAAAGTGAACCACAAATGAGGCAAACATATTTAGCTTGATCTGTTAAGTGAACTATGCCCATATAGTTAATGTTTAAATCTGTCATGCAATCAGAAAATTCGGATAATTAGAAAACTATTATTCAATTAACTTGTGTAGCTGTTCTGAAAAAAGGCAAAATCCACATTGGAATCATTAGGAAAATAAAACTGCCAGTACTGTAAGCTTTTATAAATATCTTTGGTGCAACCTCATTTGGAATATTAAGGTCAGCTCTGATTAATGCATCACAAAATGATTTTGTGTAGCTGGCTGAAATAAAGAAAGGGTTGCCAAAAATGTTCAAGGGAATGAAACTCTGCTCTGAGGAAAGCTTGCACATTTCTACTTACATTAAAATAAAGGTTGGGTGATATAGTGAATATTTTTCTCCTGTTCTCATCATATTAGAATCCAGGGTTATCTAACAAGGTTCAATATGAAAGATTTAAGATGGAGAAAAGGAAATATGTCAATATGCTCCCTCAATAACTATGGAGTTTGCTTCGCTTGAATGAAGTGATGGGCATAACATAGATGGCCTTCATAGAGGATAAAGTTGTCAGTGGTTGCTAATCATGATACAAGTAAATTCTTCTAGTATCAGTCATTGAGCTACTGGGGAATATGAGGGAAGTGAGGCCTGGCATGCCCACTCTGCTTGCAGAGTTCATCTAGGCATCTGCTTAATCATTGTAGGAACAAAATGGCAGACTAGATTTGTGTTTGTTTTTATGCAGCGCAGTGCTTCTCATGGTCTTAAGTACCTTTGAAAGTAGGATCAGAAGAGCCTCAGGCAGCTTTGATTTCTATTGCTTTAGAAGGCAGGAAGAGCTAGTGTGTGAAAACTTCAGGGAATTCCACTAATTATTAGGAAAAAAAATCCTGATGCTGGTTTAATGCTGAAACTGACATCACAGAAATGATAAGCTCTCCTTTTCTAATGTATTTAAATCAAAAGCTGAGCAGATGTCTGCCAAAAACTATGCAGTACATTATTTAAAGTAGATCCCTGATGAGAAGAGGGTTGGGTGGAATAATCTCCAAGATTTTGTTCAGTTCTAACATTCCAATCCGGGCAGGCTAGCAATTGAACAAATTTATGAAGTTTATGTACAGAATGATAGATTGTAGCCAGTCAGAAAATCATCTGAGCTCAGCTAAGCTGCAGGCACAGAGACAGATATATGTAAAGAAGTAAAAAGTGAAAAAAATGAAAGTTTTCTGAAGTTATTCACTGCAGTACATTGTATTCACTGCTGTGACTTCAAGAGCTTTCTACGGATGTGAGAAATAACTTCCTGGACTAACTTGTCTATTGTAAGATCTTATCTTTCTTTGCCCCTTAATTAAATGATTTCATTCCTGTTTCATCATCAAATGTTTCCTTGTATGCTAAGGACATGCTTGTTTTATTATGTCCCTGTAAGCTCCCAGAGGGCTATATTTCTATAAGTTTGCAACTATCTTAAAATTATGCTCCTGGATAGAACATTCGCTTTCTGTGGTGTCAGGTTGCCTTACTCTCCTAACACCGCAAACCTAACAAACAGTTTTTGAGACTTACTTATTCCTTACTGTGACTATAGGTTTTCCACATACATATGCATTGAGCACACAAAGTGGACTACACACACACAATATTCCATTCTGTGTGCTCAGTGTTCATGTATGTACTGTACAGGTGAAACTCGAAAAATTAGAATATCGTGCAAATGTTCATTTATGTCAGTATGGCAACTCAAAAAGGTGAAACCAATATACAAGATAGACGCATTACATGCAAAGAGAGATATATCAAGCCTTACTTTGGTATAATTGTGATGATTATGGCATACAGCTTATGAAAACCCGAAATTCACAATCTCAGAAAATTAGAATATTACATGACATCAATAACACAAGGATTGGAAATAGAACAATATCGGACCTCTGCAAAGTATAAGCGTGCATATGTACTCAGTACTTGGTTTGGGCCCCTTTTGCAGCAATGACTGCCGCAATGCGGCATGGCATGGATGCTATCAGCCTGTGGCACTGCTGAGGTGTTATAGAAGACCAGGATGCTTCAATAGCGGCCTTCAGCTCCGCTGCATTGTTCGGTCTCATGTCCCTCATCTTTCTCTTGGCAATGCCCCATAGATTCTCTATGGGGTTCAGGTCAGGCGAGTTTGCTGGCCAATCAAGCACAGTAATCCCATGGTCATTGAACCAGGATTTGGTACTTTTGGCAGTGTGGGCAGGTGCCACGTCCTGCTGGAAAATGAAGTCAGCGTCCCCATAAAGCTCGTCTGCGGAAGGAAGCATGAAGTGCTCCAAAATCTCCTGGTAGATGGCTGCGTTGACCCTGGACTTAATGAAGCACAGTGGACCAACACCAGCAGATGACAATGGCTCCCCAAATCAACACAGACTGTGGAAACTTCACACTGGACTTCAAGCATCGTGCATTGTGTGCCTCTCCATTCTTCCTCCAGACTCTGGGTCCTTGGTTCCCAAATGAGATGCAAAAGTTGCTCTCATCAGAAAAGAGGACTTTGGACCACTGGGCAACGGACCAGTTCTTTTTTTCTGTAGCCCAGGTAAGACGCTTCTGATGTTGTTTGTTGTTCAGGAGCGGCTTGATGAGAGGAATATGACATTTGAAGCCCATGTCCAGGATCCGTCTGTGTGTGGTGGCTCTTGATGCACTAACTCCAGCCTCAGTCCACTCCTTGTGAAAGTCCCCAACACTTTTGAATGGCCTTTTCCTGACAATCCTCTCCAGGCTGCGGTCATCCCTGCTGCTTGTGCACCTTTTTCTACCACACTTTTCCCTTCCACATAACCTTCTATTGATGTGCTTTGATACAGCACTTTGGGAACATCCAACTTCTTTGGCAATTACCTTTTGGGGCTTTCCCTCCTTGTGGAGGGTGTCAATGATGGTTTTCTGCACAACTGTCAGGTCAGCAGTCTTTCCCATGCTTGTGATTCCTACTGAACCAGCCTGAGAGACCATTGAAAGGCTCAGGAACCCTTTGCAGGTGTTATGGATTCATTAGCTGATTAGAGGGGGACACTTTGAGCCTAGAATATTGAACCTTTTCACACTATTCTAATTTTCTGAGATTGTGAATTTGGGGTTTTCATAAGCTGTACGCCATAATCATCACAATTATACCAAAGTAAGGCTTGACATATCTCGCTTTGCATGTAATGCGTCTATCTCATATATTGGTTTCACCTTTTGAGTTGCCATACTGACATAAATGAACATTTGCACGATATTCTAATTTTTCGAGTTTCACCTGTATGTGTATGAATCTATGTTAAATCCAGATACCTAAAGAAGGCATCTAGAAATATCTATAAAAAATGTTATTCATTCCACAGGCATTGGCTCCCTGATTTTCAGAAAAAAGCGTTTCCCATCATGTGTTATATAAGTGCTAGGAATAAAGCTAAGACCTGAAACACGAAAAGCAGATTCCCTATCACTGATATCTAATTCCCCACTAGGGATTCTGTCCAAGGCTCTTGAAGCATTACCATTCTCTAAACAGTCCAACTTCCGAGGACGAGAACTATTTGGGTATAGTGCACTGAGTAAGTTGCATTTAAATCTCATTAAATGAATGGAGCACAAGGTACTTATTTTCCTATCTATTCATTCAATTAATTTAAATGTGATAACTTTAACAAGAACAAGAAATGATGGGATGTCCATCATTATCACAAAAAAAGAGAGATAATCCTACATCTCCTCCTTGTCTCTCCCTCAGTAAAATCTGCAACTAAAAACCAGATGATATAATATCACCAATTCCCAGTTTATTTTACTGCCTGTCCTTTGGGAGAAGACATATTTACAGCACAGTGAATATCTCCATAGCTATATAAGCATTTATTTATACATACATTGAATTATATGCCATCTTCTCTTAACATTCTAGGTAACTGACGATAAAAATAAAAGCACATACAACAATAAAACATTAAAAAGCAACAAAACAAACAGATGTGACCTCTGAACTAAATAAAATAATTATTCTCTGGCCCATCAACTTCCAATTAAGTAGTATCTTTAGCCCCAAAGACCCATTAGAAAAGCATAGTCTTGGCTGTTTTTCAAAAAGACAACAGTGAAGGAGTCAACTTCGGGGGCAAAATGATTCAAAGTAAAGGAATAAACTGTTGCCTGACTACCACCTACTTGACTTCTTACAGGGGAAGATTTCTCAGCCTGTCCTCTTGCCTCCATGAGTGGATAGACAGACTCTACTTGTGTAAAAAAGACCCAAGCCAATAAAGGGCTTAATCTGATTATCAGCACTTTGAATTGGACCTGGCAACCAATGCAATTCCCCTAGAATGGTTATTATTATTTTTCTGTACTGAAGTTGACCACTCAGCAGGTGGGCAACTGCATTCTGAACCAGGTGCACCTTCCAAGTTGCTTTCAAGAGTAGTCCTGTGTTGAGCAAATGTCAGTAATGCAAGCACAAGTTGGTAAGAATGTGAGTTGCCTGATCCCAAAAAGAGTGCAACTAGGGTACCAACTAAAGCTAGGCAAAGTCCCTCTTGGCCATGGCCATGGTTCTAGCAGCAGCTTCAAGTCCAGAAGAACACCCAAGTTACTGCCTTGCAGTTTCAAAGGAAGTTCTACTTTATCTAGAGCAGTGTTTCTCAACCTTGGCAACTTTAAGGTGTGTGGACCTCAATTCCCAGAATTCCCCAGCCAGCCATCCCAGGTGCCATTCTGGTGCCCAGAGTTAAAATATAAATGAACCCCTATGGTTAGGTCAGTGGAAAGGGATATAGAATAGGCTGGGGAATTCTGGGAGTTGAAGTCCACATGTCTTAAAGTTGCCAAGTTTGAGAAACACTGATCTAGAGCAAAAGCTAGAGGAGTTCCAAAGCCTAAGACTTTCAGAAAAAAACAGGACTTCTGTATTTCTGGGATTTGTCTTAAGTCTGTTCTGTCCATCCAACACCTCACAGCCTCTAGGCACCATGGCAGGACTTCCACCCAGCATACTGATGATATCTTACCCAGAACTGACAAATGACCTCTCCTAATAGTTTCAGGTAGAAATTAAAAAGGATGGGGGAGAGACCCATACCCTCATTCTCCTGCTTCCTATTTTCCCCACAATGACGACCCTATGAGGTGGGTTGGGCTGAGAAAGAGTGACTGGCCCAAAGTCACTCAGATGGCTTTCATGTCTAAGGGAGGCCTAGAACTCACGGTATCCTGGTTTCTAGCCTGGTGCCTTAACCACTACACCAAACTGGCTCTATTTTGCAATACTCAAATGCTTAAGCGAGGTATTATGGTTCCACTGCAAACAAGAGGGGAGAACAGGGGAGAAGAGGGAAGACGAAATGAGGGAACCCATAATTGGAATTGGTTGTTGCCTAATTTCAATAACACCTCTGATTAAAAAGATAAATATAGCATGCTGTTATTTGATTCGTTCTTATTCTAGTATCCTTTTTGTTCACAAAATTTACAGATGTTTAAAATTATTCTTCAAAACCCAGTGAATTCTCTTCAAATCAGGTCTTATGTAAATTATTACAAGTTTCCTGTGTGAGTCTTTTTGGGAGAGGGAATAATCCGTTTCCTATGAGTTCTTATATAGGGTAAGAACAATGTTGAAAATTTACTGACTGCATGTACAAAATAACATTTTACATTCTGAGTCAGAGAAGAACATGTTGAGTAAATGTTATTAGATTTGTAACTCATCCAACTGAACAAATTAATCTTCTGATTTGAATCAAGGAATTACAACTGTTGGCAACATCATTAAAGTTATACCTAAACTAAAATTTAAGAACTATTCTTGCCACCCCAGGATATGTAGCCAATGCCCCTCTCCAACTTGAGACAAATATGTCTAGAAGTTAGGGCATGGAGGCTGATGATGAATTACTAGCTAAAGATTCAGTTCTTTCCCATTGGCCTATTATCCCTTGTATTGGCAGATAATTATTTTATCTGGAGAGTGTGATAGGGTTCAGGCTAGCAACTTACAGACTTTCAGCTGGGTTCCTTCTTTCTTTGAGATATTAAAAGGCCAGAATATATGCAGGACCAAGAGGAGGCCAGCGGGATGCCCCAGAATAGCAGAATCTGGATTTCAAGAGGGCATTGAGTACTAGCCAAATATCTAACACCTCCCATCTTCCCCAGGTTAAGGACTTATTTCAGGTATGACATATTGTGGGCAGATGTTTCCAACCCCCCTTATCCAAACAAGGCCTTGTGATTCAGAAGAGACTGAAACAAATACCCATGTATTGCTGTATTGTAATTTCTATAGAGATATTCCCCCTCTTCTGCAAACAATCCAGGACAAACCAACCATTACATAAAGCTCCTACATTCTGATTCCAATGCAAGCATTATCAGTGATATGACTATGTTCTATGCTGCTGCATTTAAATAGCATTACCAGATATTGTATCCTTGATTACATTTTTAAATGATTTTTGTAGATCATTGATTGTGGAGTCCTTGGGGTTCTCTGAGCTTGGTTGTTTTCTTGCAAATGTTTCATTACCTGGCTTGGTAACATCTTCAGCGCTCAACATCTTCAGCCACTGAAGATGTTACCTAGCCGGGTAATGAAACGTTTGCAAGAAAACAACCAAGCTCAGAGAACCCCAAGGACTCCACAGTTCAACCATGAGCTACACATATTCGCTTCTATTGAGATAATTGATTATCATAATAAAGTAGTTCATATCTAAATTTGGAAAGTAACTGCCCCAAACCAAGTCAAGGTAGAATCAGAATCAGGGGCTAGAGCAGTGTTTCTTCACCTCAGCAACTTTAAGATGTGTGGACTTCAACTCCAAGAATTCCCCCAGCCAACAGGTTCAAACTCAAGGTAATTATTGCATAAATACAAAGGCACATTACAAACTTTCTGCTTAGAGAACAAAAACACAACAGCTTAATTTTCAGATAGACCAAAGAAACAAAACACCAGAAATGATCCAAGAGTGGACAGTTCCACCCCAAAGAAGCATTTGGATAGAATCACAGGTGAGGGGATAGAACACTGATGACTACAGAGAGCCAGTGAAACCATGATTTCCTTGAAATGGAACTTAGACTAATTACTTGAGTTGTGCTACTTTATTTCAAGTAGACAGCTTAACTTTCTTTGCTCTTCTCTTCTTAATTTGTGGTGTATTTCTGGGCTTGGGGCCTTGCCTAGCTCAGCCTCAGCTGACTCAGCTGTAGCTGTATCTCCTCTTCAGCTAATTCCTGTGGTATAGGGTGAGGCTCAGTCTGGTCAAGCTTTTCAGCTTCTGAATCTGAAGATTCAAAATGATCCCTAACAGTTTATAAGCAGAGACTATTCATGATTAGAGGACAAACAGGCAAAGACAATAGTAGTCCCAGTCAAGGCAGTTCCACAAGCAGGAGCAGGGGACCAAAGAAGAATGTGGAACAACAGATTTGTTACAAAAATAAAGGTTGCACAGATTAAGTGAACTTTAGTGGCATCTGCATTGACTGTCAGCTGGTCATCTCATAACCCCACAACTTAGAAAGTGAGAGAATTATTGAGTTCTTTACATTCCAGGAATTAAAATTATTGCATTTTGGTGACTGAAAGGTCTGATCATAACAATTATGTCTCTTTGTTCTTTAAATCCCCTCAACTTGGAAAATATGGTGTGAATTTGCCAGGACAATCAAATGATGAAATACTCAGCCTATAAGGAAGAGAAGGCAAGCAATTCATCATATATTTCTGTGGAAATTGTTTTGTGAGATTCACCAAAATGGACTTTCCCGTAGGACAATTGCAGGATTAAAGTAAAACCACTAGAATCAAACCCAACATTAAAAAAAAAAAAAAACCCTAACGAACACCAACACTCTACCTTTATTTCTGAGAAATGAAAAATATATGTTCTAGATGGCCTTCTCAAAAAGGTGTACTGTAGTTATACTTGAAAGAGGGAATATACATTGGAGAAACATACATTTTAAAAACCTACACTGGGGGAAATTTATGTAACAAAGAAAATCAGGAACATGGTTTCTTGGAGTACGTATATAAAGAGATGTGAATGTTGGGGGAAGTTGTACATAGAAAGCTCTGAAGGTTAGGGAAAGTTGCACAGGCAAATGAATGCATTTTTTTTAAGAATAACTTTTTAATTTTAAAAAAGCCCAATAGATCAGAATACTACTCTAAAATCACAGAAAATAAAACAAGACATACATTGATCTGCTCAAACCTAGTACAGAAACAGACTTCAGATGTAGTTATGCTTCAGCCATTTAAATGTATAAGAAAAGCTGAAAGATAGCTATTGCCAGGTTTTATTTTATATATCACTGTAAATCAAAAATTGCATAGTCACACCCATTCAAACTATGCCTTCAGGTTCAGCTTTGAAGTGGCTCCTTAACTTTGAAACCTTACTTTGAAGAAGAAGAAAAAACTAAATGAAACAGATTTAGGACAGTTTATATGTTGCTCCTTGCATTATTGTACTATCCTTCAACTTGCTGCTACAATAACAACAACAGCAACAACAATTTGTTATAGCTGTCCAATTCAAATAGACTCTGGGTGGTGTATCACATCAACCCACCCCCCAATAAAAACAATAAAAAACATAAAAACCACACAGACAGCCCAGACTAAAACAATCGTAAAGGCAATAACAGTGGTTTTGTAATAATACAGACTCCTCTGCTTAGGCAAATTAATGGAGCTGATACATATTCAGGAAAGGTAAAAGTTGGTAAGCTAAATTGCCAGATGTAGGAAATAACAACCAGAGCTGATTTACCCTTGCTGATAGCCATTCTGGTGCCCAGAGTTAAAATGTAAATGAACCCCTATGGTTAGGTCAGTGGAAAGGGCTGAGGAATTCTGGGAGTTGAAGTCCACGCATCTTAAAGTTCCCAAGGTTGAAAAACACTGGAATAGAGGATGGAAAGAATAGAGGGGAAAAGAAAGTATTTGGGAGGGAAGCAGAAAATAGCTGAAAATACTGTATAAGTCCTGGTTTGGCAGAAGAGTGACAAAAGAAAGGATGTTTGGAACCAACAGAGGAGGGATTTTCTCCCCATTCTTAGAAAAACTACATACTCATGAATAAGCAAGAGTGTAAGTGAGAATACACAAGACCCTTCTCTCTGCAGCACTTTGCCCAGCTAGGATTTGTCTGCACCTAACAAAGGGAGAAGGCAATTTGGAGAACGTAAAGGATTCAAGAGATCAACTGGCATGCTTGGCTAATATGGAGAGAGAGAGGCTGGAAAGCTTTACCAGCTACAAATTGCCCAGTAAATTGGCTTGGAGAACTGGGAGGAGAAGTTGGTCAAGAAAAGGGCTGCATGAGACTTTGCAGAGCCAGCTGTTGCAATTAGTATTCGGCCAAGTGAGGACACTTGGTTTGTTTTTTGAAGGTTCTGGGCTTTTGAAATGCGTTGCATCTTTGAGAACAGCAGCGAGACTCATAAATGTGCAGAAATGGAAGGACCCACAAATACCTTCAATTGCAGAATGGATGGTGAAGTTGATGGAGTTGGCAGGGATGGCGAAATTGACTATTTGAATTAAAGAACAGACTTTGACAAGCTTTGTTTCTACTTGGAAACCGCTTTTGGACTTTTTGCTTGAAACTGAAAGAAATGAAACTTTAATTTTGGGATTTGATGATTAATACTGTTTATGACTATAGAAATACTGTGTATTAGTTTAAATTGTACAATAAGAGGTGGATGTATTATATATTTGTATCTGTACCAAAGGAAGTTGGAAGTGACCTTTTTCTTTTTCTTTTCTTTTTTTCCTTTCTGCACTTTACATTTCATTCTTTCTCTGATCTTTTCTTCCTTCTATCTTTTTTTTCCCGTTTCCTTGTATTTTATCTTTTGTTGAAAGTAAATAAAGTTCTTATTGAAATACATTGCATCTTTAAGGACACTACTCCATTGGGAATGTGAGCACACGCATCCTGGGTGTCGGTGTGTGTTAAAAAAAAAAAACAAATCTCACAATGAAGACCACAATCTTGCAATTCAAGCCCCACTTCATTTTTACATGTCTAAAAGGGGCAGGGCTTTGATAGGGTGGTTGTGACTGCCATATTGACTTTTTTTTACCCCTCCCTGCAGACATCCCTATGTGTGAGAGAGGGCAAACTTCTAATTCTGAGCAAGCTTCTCTGCAGGACACAGGGAGATTCATCCCATTGAGTTCAGTGGCTTAGTTTTGTTTAAAGTTATTCTTTTACCTGTGTGATATTTCTGATATATTTGTTTGGTTGCTGTTCATACCCAGTGAGTTAATATTTTTTGTATTGGTTGCCCCAAAAGGGAAGGAAACCTAGTCTGAAAATTTGGCAGCAGGCTTGTTTAAAATAGGTTACAAAGAAGCTGGAGGAATCCCCGCCTGGGAGAACTCCGAGGTAGCTGAGTCCTCAAACTTAGGACTAGCTCCTCTGTTACAGCACTTGCTATCTTTTTATTATTATTTTATTTTATTTTATTTATTTATTAAATTTATCCCTGCCCATCTTCCCCCAATGGGGGACTCTGGGCGGCTTACAACTCATTAAAAACAATAAATAAATATACAGTTAAAAGCCTATACACACAGTTACAAAAGATGAAGGAAAAGGTCCAGGAGGCCGATGGTTTAGAGCAGCAACATCAGGCCTCTAAGGGGCTAGCCAACCCCACACTTGATGACTTCCCTCCCTGCCCCAGGCCAGATGGCAGAGCCAGGTCTTCAAATCCCTCTGGAAGGCCAGGAGTGAGGGTGCCAATCTCACTTCCGAGGGCAAGATATTCCAAAGGGTGGGGGCTACAGCAGAGAAGGCCCGCCTTCTGGACCTCGCTAGTCAGAGCTCTTTTGCCGAGGGGGCCTGGAGCATGCCCCCCTGTGTGATCGGGTGAGACGGGTTGAAGTCGTGGGGAAGAGGTGGTCCCTCAGGTAACCTGGTCCCATGCCATGTAGGGCTTTAAAGGTGATAACCAGCACCTTGAATTGGACCCAGAAGCAAACCGGTACCCAATGCAGCTTGCGGAGAAACAGTGTTATGTGGGTCCTTCTTCGGGCCCCAAAAATAGCTCTAGCAGCCGCGTTCTGGACCAGCTGAAGCTTCTGGATACTCTTCAAGGGTAGCCCCATGTAGAGCGCATTGCAGTAGTCTACCTGGGAGATAACAAGGGCATGAGTGACTGTTTGAAGGGCATCCTGATCCAGGAAAGGGCATAACTGATGTACAATCCAAAGTTGTGCAAAGGCCCTCCTGGCCATGGCTTCCACCTGCTTTTTGAGCAGGAGCTGTGAGTCCAGGAGGACCCCCAAGATTATACACTGGGTCTGTCTAGGGCAGTGCTACCCCACCCAGCACCAAAGATGACAAAGTCCCAGATACAGAGGAGCCATTAACCCACAGCCACTCCATCTTACTATGGTTCAGCTGAAGCTTGTTGTTCCCTATCCAGACCCTTACAACCTCCAGGCACCGTGAGAGGGTGGTCACGGCATCACTTACCTCACCTGGGATGGAGATGTAATACCTACATGGGATACTTCATCCTATGATGGCCGATGATCTCACCCAGTGGTTTCATGTAGATGTTGAAAAGGAGTGGAGAGAGAACCAAACCCTGCGGCACCCCACACAGGAGGGGTCGAGGATGGGACCTCTCGCTCCCTATCTTTTTATTATTAAAAACCTCATTTTAAAGAAACAAGCGGGAATGTTTGTAAGAACTAGCAAAACCACAAGGAATGATAGCTTAATTAATCACCATAAGTACAACATACCAGCGGCTTTTTAAAAGTTAATACTGAGTATACCAATCACTGGGGGTGGGGGGGGGGAGCTTTTAGTAAAGCCAGAGCATTTTATAAGTTTCTGATGACTCACTGACTCCTGCAAGAGAAGAGGAATCATAGTAACTCTCCTTTTTAAGTGGTTGCCACCACAATCATAAGTTGTTTTTTTTAATACAGCTGATGTGCTACGAAGTGTTTGTTATGAAAAACAGACGATATTACATAAGTTTAATTCCCCAGATGCAGATACCACATAAGAGGAGATCTACATATTCAACGTTGGACATGCCAAACTTGTGGTTAATCTGTCCTCCCCTTGTTTAGAAAACAAATGAGCCCCTATTTCCTTTTTGAAACACTCAAGTATTTGCTTTGCTAAATCTGCTTTATTCCTAGACATCATTGGGATCAGTTTGATATGCAATGAAAACTGTTCCCTGGAAGACATTCTACAGTTAGGGGCTGATGATGGAAGTTATGTAATATCAGCATCTTCACTTGATGTCAGGGAACATTAAACATTGATGAATTATAGAAAGGAGAGAAGGAAGTATAATGATTATCTAGGAAAATTGGTCTGATTCAGTATAAGACAGCTTTATAAGAGGACTGTTAGGTAGGAATGTTAAGATCCATATAATCTGGCTCTATTTTACTAAGGCACATTTCAGTTTCCATTTTCTTTAAAAGATCTATTTAAAAAATCAGAATATTTTCATTTTTAACTTTCGCTCAGACGTGAAGTTTTTGGATGAAACTTCCACATATATATGCAGTTTTTAATATAAATTCCTCAAGCAATCTCTTAGTGCACCCAAATTTCCCTAATACTGTTCTTTTTTACACAAATTTCTCCAATATGGGCTTTTGTAAATGTAAATTTCCGTAAGTAAGAGATTTCCCCTCTCTCTCTTTTATAAGGCTACCCCATTTTGTACTCAAGAAATATTATACGCTGTTGTTTCATAGCTTTCATTTCTTTTCCTGCAGATATTTTACCAGAAAAACAAAGCTGATGCCATCCATGGGTACAATATTGCCATTTCCTGAATCCAAATCCACAGCAAGTTTCTGACTGAGAGATCAAATGTTTGCTGTTTGGGGATTTTTTCATGTGATTAAGACTGTGGATTTGTGACTGTTATTTTAGAACTTACAAACCAGATCCTTACGAAATAATAATTTTCATACTACAGCAACTGTGTTGTAGTTTCAGCTTCCAGTTTCAACTGTGCTGTAGTTTCAGCTTCCAACAGCTGCGTTCCTGGTTCAGCTTCCAGTTTCACTAAAAATGTTGGAGTGGTAGCAGAATAGCACAATACTGAACAACACAAAAATCGATTAGTTGATTTAGAGGGCTGTGACATGTCCTACAGTCCCACTGAGAGCAGATTGGCAGAGTGGAAAGAGGAATAGCCAATATATTATGGTTGTTGAGGAACAATCAGGAAGAAAATATTTTAACTTGCAAAGTAGTTTATCTAAATTCCCCTGGTGGGGGACGGGCTCAGGATCCTCAGGATATATATGGCCTTTCTCATTCCTAAATCCCGCAACATCCCATTTTGGAGTTTTCCAGAATTTCCAGACCATATGAAGAGCCAGCTGAAAAGTCTGGAAAAGAGGAAGGACCTTAGGATCAGATACTAGATTCTGCTCTCCAAGGTCAGAGTCCTGTCTTCAACCTAGGAGGCTGTGAAACAAACAATCTACGAATTCTGATATTTTGCTCTAGAGAGTACAGGATTGCAACCAAAATCTATTCACATGTTAGGTGGCAGTAAGCCCTAACCAATACAGTGAATACAAAAGGATTGCATGGTGGGATTTTCCAATAGTGAGATTTATTCATATTTACTTAGGAGAATCTCTTGCTGACTTTGCTCAGTAAGGCTTGCCCCTTAGAAATGTGTCTAGCTTAATTGGGTCTTATAAGAGGAACATGTGCAAAAGCAGAAGACTGAATACCTCAGATGACTTGATCTCACCATGGGTGGGCTATTTGAAGGGATCACAGGTTAGGATCCAGTTTTGCAACTTTTCAGACACAGGATCCTTATTTAATAAATGATTTGCACGTATGACTGTTTGTGTAATTGACAGTTAAACAAAGGGGAGTAATTTCCTGCTTTCTTTTCCCCCAACAAAAATTTAACTTACATCGTGGAAATAGCTACCGAGGTACCAACTTCTGTATTTGACCAGATCCTCAAGAATACTTCAAGTCATGAAAAAGGAGTAATTTCTTTGTAGCATAAGACCTTTCAAACAGTTTTTTAATTTAATGAATTCTATTTAAACACTTACATCCCACCTTCCTTGAAAAAGTCCAAGGCAGTTTAAAACAGACAATAATATGAAATAATATAAACAAAAGATAAAATAGAATTTAAAAAATCAAGAAAATTCATTCAGTTTAAAAGGACAATTGCTAATTCAGAAAATGACAGTGTTTCGCCAAGCCTCTAACAGGCAAACAACTTCCTAGCAAAGAAGACCTTTAGACCTTTAGAAAGAAGACCATCAAGGCAGGAATACGGCAGGCTTCTCTAGGCATGGAAATATTTCTTTCTTTATCTGAAAAATAAATATCCTTGGAAGACATAAAAGACCATCTGTCAATGATAATAATATGCAGGCAAACTCAAAGGGGCAAAGGGGAATCATTCAGATACCTTAATCCCAAGCAAAAACAGGACCTATTTGTATAACAGGAAGAGGGGTGGTGACTAGCCAGTGTGACTCATAGTTCAGACAAACTTGCACTTTGGTCCCATACAAGGAACTACACATGCAGATTGAAGCCACTCAAATTTGGGTGCGAGTGTACATTTTGGTTCTCCACGAGAGAAACATGTTTAATAATTTGAAGCTGTTGCTACCAGGCTCCATGTATAGAATCAGGTTGTGTTCACTAATAAATATTATTCTAGAAAATATCGCAGAAGGATAAATATTGCCGCTTGTCTCCTTCTCTGCCATGATTTTTGTTATGCATGCAAAGACTAATAAATGGCATGATATGCTGTGAGAAGCCATAGAGGAAATTCACCTGAAATGTTGGCAGGTTCTGTTTAACCGCTGGCTATTGATTACCCTAGGGAAGGATAACTACTCTAAGTCCTATGTGCTTCTAATGCACATTACCATAATGTTTGACACTAAAGCCCTCCCCTTCACATTTCTGTTTATAAAAAACAAAAATTAAATAGCTTTCCTTCCTCTTCCTCTTTAACAAAACGTTTATATAATATCAGTATTATGCATCACAGTCCTTAATTGCAGGTGTTGAGGTCTTATCTGCTCTCAGATAGTTGTCACTGAGCTCCACCAATTAAAAGGTACTATGCAGTAATAGGGAACACACCTGTTTTACCTTGCAAGGTACACCTAAAAGCTCTCTTAGGAACAAGTGAAGGACTTACAACAATCTTCCACACCAGCAACAAATAATGGTCTCACTTCTAGCTCTGGCTTTAAACCAGTGGTTCTCAACTTCTGCAACTTTAAGATGGGTGGACTTCAGCTCCCAGAATTCTCCAGCCAGTATGGCTGAGGTTAAGAAACACTGCTCTAAACCAGAGTTCCTCAACCTCAGCAACTTTAAGACGGGTGGACTTCCATCTTAAAGTTGCTAAGGTTGAGGAACTCTGGTTTAGAGCAGTGTTTCTTAACCTCAGCCATGCTGGCTAGAGAATTCTGGGAGTTGAAGTTCACCATCTTAAAGTTGCTAAGGTTGGGGAACCCTGCTTTAAACAGAAGCTGATGCAGAATATATAGTGTGAGTTGATCTCTAAGTCTTGGGCTATTTTGGTTGGGAATTTTAGGTCTTGAGGGTACCAGGTGTGGAAAGCTGGCATAGTTATTAAAAGTATGTGAGAACTGTAATACAGTGTATAAGGATAGGGAAGTCTATGGGGGCCAGATTGTGCCTACTCCCAGCTTCACCCCATGCATTAGCTATCATCTTTTCTGGACCAAGATAGCCAGACCTCAGTTATCCTTACCTTATTAACTTCCCAACTGGATTGTTGTAATTCATTCTGTGTGAGGCTATCCTTGAAGTTGATCCTGAGATTAAAGCTGGTGCATAATCTATCTGCCATGGTGGGACAGCAAAATGGGATTAGGGATCAGCACTGATCTTGGGTGTTGAATTAAGCCTCAAAGAGTTAGGATGCAAGTACTAAGAAGAATGCCTTCCCTAGAACCAGCTGACCCATATGTTGAGATCACCAAGGAAGGCTCTGCTTACTGCCTCACCTTCTGGTATGATCTCACAGTGATTTGAGATAGGGTTGTCTTGTTCATGATACCCATAGATGACCCTCTCTCCTCCCTGTTCAGTTACAGCTGACACCAACTCTTGTTGATGAAAATGTATTTGTTCAACAAGGCCTTTGTTGAATTTACTCATGCATTTTTATTGTTGTTTTTACTAGAAAACACTTCAGTTATGCTCCAATTGCTGCTCTATTTTATACGGTTTTGTTGTTACCGGGTAACAGACTCTTGCTTTAGGATCATTCTAACAACAAAAAGAAGGTAACCAATAATAAATATACACATGCATATATATAACTTAACACATTATGTCAGTCTGGGCTTCACTGAATAAATTCTAGGGTATTGTTGCTTTGGAACTAAATATGTTGTACCAACTAAATTTCTATTTCACAGTGTGAGAATTGCCAGAGGCAGAGCGAGTGGAAAAACAAGTCCTAGCTAAGAACCAGCTGGATACGCTGACATTTGTTATTTCTTAATTCTTTTGGAGAAAGAAATAATATCAGAAATAGGGGTGGGGGAATGGTGCTTTAGCAGTTTTTAATTAACCTGTTTTCCTCTTAGGAAAAAAAAAGGAGTTGCAGTGTTGTTATTCATTTAAATTAGACTTCTGTAAAGCTGAGATAGAAGCAATCTTTTATACTTAGGTCTTGGTGTGAGCAGATATACAGGTGAAGATAGGAATGTGGAGTTGAAGCAGGTGGGGAAAGCAATGGGGAGAGCTAGAAAAGTTAATCAGAGCCAGCTCCAATTTCTACAAAACCACAATGCCACGTGAGCTGGTTGCTGCAGTCTCAGGCCCAGAAAACTTGCAGTAAATATATCCAAACCTGTTTTGCATGATCCTATCTTTCATTCCCAGAAACGCCATCACACCAAGAATGAGAGCTCATCGGAGATTTAGAACACAGATGTGGAGAACCCCTGTTTGCAGAAATGAGAAAAAACAAACAAGCCTCAGCCCATTCAAACTGTCAAGAATTTCATGCTTGTTTATAATGGAAATTTGCCTTTGCACAACAACCAGCCTTCTAAATGAAGACATCTTCATTCAAATCGTGGTGTATCTCATTCCTTTGGCAACATGCTTGGTTGCCTTTTAAACTCATTACCCTGAGACAGATGGCCAATTGCTGTGTCTATGCAGTAATGGTGCTTTGCAATAGGGTGGCAAAAACAAAACAAACAGAACAACACCTTCTTCTGGTTGAAAAGTACTCTGTTAGGGGAATGCCAGTAGCATGTGGTTAGACTCTCAAATGGAGCAACTTGGAACAAGATTATAGCAGTCAAGAATGTTGGCAAATGCTCGCTTAACAACTCATAGTGTAGTAAAGCAATGAGGCAACTTGTTTATTTATTAGATTTCTATCCCATCTTTCATTCAGGAGCTCAAGGTAGAGTGTTTAGTGCTGCCTTTCCATGACTGAGGGTGGACTTGAACCAACATCTCCCCCATGCCAGTCCAACACATTAACTGTTATACCATACTGGTTCTCGCTCATTTAAACTTCTTTTAATATACGTGATCTTGTGTGTGTGCCTTGACTCCTGGTGACCACCTGGACTAGTTCCTGCAGTTTTCTTGGCAAGATTTTGGAAGTGGTTTGCCATTGGCTGCTTCCTAGGGCTGAGAGAGAGCGACTGGCCCAAGGTCACCCAGCTGGCTTCGTGCCTGAGGCAGGACTGGACTTCACGGCCTCCCAGTTTCTAGCCCCGTACTTTAGCCACTACACCAAACTGGCTGTCCTTACCTGATCATAGAAAAGCTAAATTGCTACCAATTTTGGTAGAAATTGAAGTAGTGTAGGAAAGGTAATGAGATATTATCCTAAATAGAATGTTATAAGAAAAGACTACAGGAGTTGTGGGGTTTTTTAGTGCAGTACAGAGGAGGGAAGGGAACACCTGGTAGAAGTACCAGGTCATGTGTGGCATAGATAACATAGAAGCGATATTTTTTCCTTCCTCTTTCTCCATGTTACAATGGAATCCACTGAAACGAAATCCAGGGAGGTTGAGAACCATCAGAAGTAAACACTTTTCACAAGTGCAGATTAAACTGTGGAATTCATCGCCAGCGGTTGTGGTGATGACAGCCAATCTGGATAGTTTAGAAGGAGATTGGACAGGTTCATGAAGGATCAGTGACTACTAATATTGATGGCTATTTACTACCTCCCAAACATTGGTAGCATATCTTATATACTGATTGCTAGGATGACTATATTTCTATCCAGCTCAGGCTGGAATCCTATTCCTTCAGCCACCTCATCACAATTGTCCAGTGGAATGATTATCCTCTTCTCAAAGAAAATTAAGCCAGATTAGGAGTTGAGCAGATCTGTCTTTTCTCTCTTATTGGTTACCTTGTTGGCACCTTTCCTCTTCCTTTTATTTTCAGCATAACCAAAAAAACTTTTTTTTTTTAACATTGGCATACTTTGCCATCTCAACAAATTCTAAGTGCAGCTCATTTTGAGCTGTACCTGTCTTGACTTTCTCTACAAATTCAGGCTACTGTCCTTTTCCCACCCAGTACATGTATTTTTTTCAGTTTTTTTACTGAAGAGTTCAATGGCACTTAACCTATAGAAAACTGCAGCTGTACTCAAGATACCCTTTGTTAAAGATCATACTGAATATCACCTCTTTTATTTTCCTTGCATTCCTTGTTGTTTACCTGGGTTCAGAAAATCACACTCACTGCAGGGATGGTCATGTTCACAATTCATAGGTTATTTACATTCCCATCACTAATGTTATGATTATATTGGAGTGCCTTCTTCCGGTGGTTTCTGCCTGTCCAATAAGATGGAGTAGGGAAGGCACCCTTTAAATCCCATCCTTAAAGGAGTGTCACCATCAGTGGCCACAAAGGTATGTCTTCTCCCTACCTGCCATTCACTTTTGGAAGAATGTTCTCCCTGAGGTTAGATCAGCACCAATTTTGCTGGCATTTAGGAAAGCCATTAAGACCTAACTATTTCATAAAACGTTTGGGGGACTTGCAATATGTGATTGGTTGTTCTTGAGAGAGTTTTTCCAGTGTGATGATGAATAGGAAAGTTGTTATTATTTGCCTGGCTTATAATGTCTATGTTATTGTTTTTATTCTAATGTTTGTACTGTTTTGTAAACAGCTTAGGGCCTCATTTGAATCAAGTGGCATATAAAAGGTTGTAAATAAATATGTTCTTTTCTATTTGACTTGTGAGTACAGAAAAGAAAATACATTAGCCTTGGTCTTATAACCTTCATCTTCACTTAACCATAGATTTCAGTAATATTAGCCAGATTGCCTGAAAACATTTGCATCATATTAACCCGAAACAGTTTTTCTTTAATAACCTTTAACTTTCCTCTTGTGCTCTTACAAAAGATCACTAAAGATTGAGACAAGGACAGATTTTGCTATCTACTCAGATCATCTTTAGAGATAAAGTATGTTTTTCTTCTAATCAACAAAACTGCTGTTTATACAAGTCTAAAAAATAGTTAATTGGTTTCATTTATTTAATTTGGAGTACAACAGTTTGATTTTGAGCATGAAAACAAGAGGGGAAAAAAATCAAAATACTCCAGGGATTTCTTCCTCATCATCCAATCCTGATGGAATCACATGGATTTCACACCACTCCGCCTTTCTCCTAAACCTCTGCAAAAATTCTGTAACATTTTCTAAGATGATAAAACATAGTGCTACAGAATGAAAACATCACAAGATTAAACATACTTTGCTACACTAAAATTGTGAGTTAAAGTTCACAGGGAAAAGATAAAATCTCCCAGTAAAAAGTTGCAAACTCCTGCATTAAAATACATAAGGCTGAACATGCCCTGAGGGAGAAATGAATCTGGGACAGGGTGCTAGTTAATGGAAGTTTAATCCTGAATTAAACTTGGAAAAATGTATAACAATTTGATATTATTTTCCATCTATTTAAATAACTGGTATTAGAGTATTATGGTGATGGGGCTAGCAGGCAACTTAATGTTTACATTCATTCTTCCAAAACCTTCAGAAAAAGCAAATGTATTTCACTACAGAACAGGAAACATAATGCTTAAAATGAAACATAATGAAAATAGAACCCAATCTAGCTAAAGGTTGAATTTAAAGACTTTCACGGGCGTGTCTCAAGCTGGATGTGAAACTGCATATAAACAGATCCTGCATGCCTGTGACCCACCAGCCTGGGCAACAGCTGTAATTGTGGCAGTACATATGGAGACTTTCAAAGAAAACTTTAGAGAATAACAAACTAAATTCATAGAAGTTTGATGTCATATAACTCTTTATCTGGCCATCAAACAGCTGATCAGTATCACATATTTGTGTTTAGATCAACCCTTGATGACCAGACTTGCCCCTAAGCCTGTCCTGCAATATCTAGCACAAAAAATGCTGCATTCATTTGTGAGGTTCTTTGTGCAACTCTACTGCAGTTTCCAATAATGAAGAAATGCATTTCAGAGTGGCATCAGAACATGTAGTAAACTGTATGAGAAGTGAGGGGCCATATAAGAACAGGGTGAGAATGAGAACTGAAAACTGCCATTTGGGGCATCAGGGCTGAGGCTGAAGAGATTTCAATATTTAGTAGAGCTGGGCACAAATAGCCCTTCAAGAATCTCCATCAAATGTGGGCAAATAAATTAGATGGACAAGTCCTCTGAATTTCTCCAGCTCAAGAAAAAAAATCTCCAGCAAATTCTGAAGGACAGGCAGTGACAGTAGTGCCATGACTGAAAGACAGAGTTCCATTGACAAGGAGCCTTGTCAACCCTTGCAGCTGAATCATAAAACTGGGTGGCCAGTTTACAGACTGGTGGAGGCTGCATACTGCTAGCGAAATGATGGTCCAAGGAAAGACAGACATTCAAGTAAGTGCCGGAACAGCATACTCTGCCCAGAATAATCCCACTGAAAGAATTTCAAAAGCAAATGCTACACTCCAATGCCACACTGCAGACATCTACAGAATGAAGGCCATGACTGTATCCAAACCGCTTGGCATCTTTTCTGATTCTTCGCTTGTAGCACCCAACTCAGTGGTCAGCGATGCCCGAGGCACTTTTGTGAAGCTGAGTTCCAGCATTATCTAAATGTACATAATATACAAGTCCAGTAGCTTCTCGGTGCTGCAGTAAAGCATTTAACTTTTATAGGAATAAAAACCTAGCCATTATAAAATACTCGTAAACCAAGAAAGTGTGTCAAGTACACAACATTGTCTTTCATAATTAATGTTAATAAGATGCATGGGAAACATAGAGCATAGCAATAACATAAGCTGGCAAATTATCAAGGCATAGCCTTGTTTGCAATTATAAATCCATGATCATGCATAAACATATGGCTTCAAGGAATTCATAACTGTAATATTTTATCCCAGGAGCATGGGTGTTGCAGCTATATTTGAATCCTTTAATTATTAGACTTAGTGGGAAAGTAGTTTGGTCTGTTAATCACAAATCATGTTTTAGAATTATTTGCATGCATTAGTTCCCCAATGGCTTAACAACATGTGATATATACTAAATAATAACACAAGTGATGAAATATGTCTAAAATAATTGTTCTTGTGTTATGAAAAGGATTTCTCAGATGTCACTAAAAACAAAACAGCAAACTTACCCAAAAAAGAAGGAAAATCATTTCAGAAACTTGTAACTAAGTTATAGAACAGTACTTTGCTACCACCAGGAAAAGAGGGTATGTTCACACCACCACTGTTTCCCACTTTTCCTTCTTGCAAAAACTGTTGGAAAATAACCCATATTTCAAGCATTTGATCTCTTGCTGGAGAGAAAGGAGAAAGTGCCAGAACACTGTCAATTTCCCCCTTGCTTACTTCCCCGGTAATTCAGGAAGAGCAACAAAACTATGAAGCCACCCTTTTTCTTACGGGACCTACAATGGCAGCTGAAACTCGGGAGTTGGGAGGAAGGGTGAGGCAAGCATTTCCTCCAGAGAAAGATGCCCTGTCCCCAAACTCTGCAAAGCCCAAGCTTCAGACTGATGCACCTGGAATTCTTTACTGAAATGCGAGAGAGTGCATCCAGTTCCTGTCTACCTTAGCATGCACTTCTGAATCTTTAACTTCACTTTGTCCTTGTACAGTAGTGAAAAGCATGATTCCTAGAGTTATGCCCAGAATGAAGATTGTCGCATCATAGCTTATGCTGATGGCCTCTTCAGCTCAGTTTGTGCTTAAGGCTTTGATAGCCTTTCAGCTCCTCATAGGAACCACTTGGATTTGATTTGATTTTTTGCATATGACTAGACCAGCATTTCTCAGCCTTGGCAACTTGAAGATGTGCAGACATCAACTCCCAGAATTCCCTAGCCAGCATGCATACAACAGAATGCATACAACAGAAAGTAAGAACACAGATGGGATGTGGAGTGCAAAAAAATCCCTGTTTGTGGAAAGATAATCCAAGGACGTATTACCCCAAGACCTGTGGCTGAGCAGCTATTAAATCACATTCTTGTTCCCTCTTCTCAGAATGAATTGTCTTCAGAGTGTTCTTGAGGATTGGAAATAATTGGAAATAATTCTCTTGAGGATTGGAAATAAAAGCAGCCTCATAAGGTTTATGTCTGAATAAACAGTTTTATCATTGTGCTGTTACAGTATAAATAGATATCAAATATCTTCTTTGCTCTATGGATACCAGTCAGGAAGATATCATCTCAAAGCTTGGTACCATCTCATAGTTGGTTCACCACTAATACATGGAAAGGCAAGGTAAAACATGTTGGAGAAACATATCTGGGGAAGTATTAAGTCCCTTCTTCCATCCAGAAGTCCTCCAGATGAAGAGTGGAGTTGACAAGCCTCAAATGCGCTTTTCCTTCTATGAAATATCTAACGTGTGATGTTAATTAAATGGCAAGCCTCTGGGAATTTTGCATTACTTAAATTATTAGTTAATTGTAGGAGTTTTCCTCCCAGAGTTGGATAGTTTGTCTTGCTCTGTTCTCTTTCCAAATATATTATTTTCCTTGTCAAGCAAGATTAAGGCTTTCTTTAAACATTGCATCGTAATGCTCCATTGTAAAACGTTAAGTAATAGTTCTATAAGATTGTATCTTTGTCCTTTCCTAGTTCCAAATGCACTCTTTTCTTGCCCATTAAGTTTTGCTTCATTTAGCTAATGTTTGCTGAAACAAATTTAAAGGAAAACAATATTGTACATACAACAATGCCATTTGCATCATATTTGTCTATGATGAGTCATGGGGTGGATGAGAAGGTCCTTCACTCTTCTGGCCAAAGGCAGAAATCCAAGCCCAGTTATGGTGTATGGCTTCTGGGTTCCCTCCACTTTAGCTTGCTTGCTCTGCTTACAGATTCTTATAAGCCCTGGGACCTATAGGAATCAGTAACTAGGTGGTTGTTTTACATTGTTTTAAAAATGTTCAGATTATGCGTTCTGATATAAAATTCCATAGAATCGTTGACAGACAGCCAAACATTGCACATCCAACACAGCTCATGTCAGGTTGTCAGCTATAGTACCAATCAGTACTGGGGGGAATGGAAATTGGGAAGACAGATCCTTCTCTGCACCATTCACCCCTGTGCCCCCAAGCAGTTATTCTATTCCAGGGTTTCTCAACCTTGGCAGCTTTCCGATGTGTGGACTTCAACTCCCAGAATTCCCCAGCCAGCCTTGCTGGCTGGGGAATTCTGGGAGTTGAAGTCCACACATCGGAAAGCTGCCAAGGTTGAGAAACCCTGCTCTGTTCCAGTGCTGATGATCTAAGCAGGACTATTCACTACAAGAGGGATTTTGTACATATTAGAACAAGGAATAGAAGATTTATAGTGTCTTTCCTATTATAAAAACTTATCAAATTTGCCCTCCTTAATAGGAATGCAGCTGTGTGCTCACAATATAGCTGTGAGGATGTTGTGATGATTCACTGCTCAACAACTGCACAAAAATATAGACATATGAAGGGAAAGTGTGTACCAAAATGCAAAACAGCATACTAGTTGCAAAAATATGTACACACTAGGAACAGTATGTAAAAAAAGATTTATTAGGAAACCTGTTTATAAAAAGAGACCTTTTTTGGCTGAATTTTCAAACTGAGGCCGAATCACACTGAAGCTGAGTGAAACCAAAACTAACAATTTTGCCCCCTTCCCCTGAAGAACCACAGATGAAAGTAAACATTCAGTGGTAATTTTAGCCTAGGTCTAATAACCTAACAGGTTGCTCTCATTTTAGATGGCAACGTGGATTACTTCCATCGTTTGAAAATATGAGAAGCTCGCTGTGTTATGCAGTGTACCTTCCTGATTATTTTACTAAGTGGAACCCTGGACTTCCACTACAAAGTGGACCTGATGGCATTATTGTAAACATTGATTCACAGTTCTTTGTCCATAAGAATTGCGGGCTCTTTCCAAGGTCATGTTGGTCTTGCAGTCAGAGTGGAAAACCATATGATTCAGAAAAGCTCACATGAAGAGGGTGAAGGCATCATCCTTTCCTCCTTGCCTATCCATAATTTCGATAATTCAAGGAACTCTGTCTCTGAAAGCAAATGTTCTATTTAATTATGCCTTGTGTATTACTCTAATTCTTTAAAAATGTGTACAAATATTATAGTCATGAATTCCCTAATTCAACCAAGCATTGTGCAAAATAATACTTCTCTGAATCTAGCTTTTGTCTGTTCAAACCAAGTTCAAACAAACTCTCCTCTCCTCTCCTCTCTTCCCTCCCATCTCTCTCTTTCCACGCTATTTAGCATCTTATAAACCTGTTAGCTTATCTTCCCTGTGTTATCTTTTTTTTGTAAATTGAAACACATCAAATGTGCTTACCATTCTTTTTTACTCCTTTGCTCTAACCCTTGGATAGCTTTGACGATGGCCTTCCTCATCTGAAACAACCTCAGAAAACAGCCTTAAAAACCTGGCTGTTTCAGAGGGCATTTGGGGATGAGCTAGAGGTGGGGGAGCATGTATGATGTGATGTTATGAGAGTAGGTAGGAGTTAGATGTTTTTGTTCTTGGTTCCTACTGTTTTTAACCCTATTTTGTACACAATATTTTGTAAGTTGCTCAGAGACTTTGGACTGAAGCAGCATAGAAGCTGGAGATAAATAAATAAATATATAAATACATTGTGCTATTTGTCCTTTCAGTACCTTTTCCACGCTGGCAATGACATTTTAATTTGGAAGTGGGGTGATAAAGATTGTACAGTACACTGTATCACAAATGCAACTGCATCTACAGGATTGGTCAAATATTTATTGTGCCTCAAGGAAAAGAAAAGAATAGCACACACACACAATTGGATTGGTAGTTTAATCTTATTTTAAGATTTATCTTCCAGTGATAAACAGATGATGTGGCATATATAACTTTGTCCACGTAATGTCCTTAGCATCTGTTTTCTCTTCCTTCTTTTGCTTTATAGCAGGGTCGACTCTTCCTATAAAATGTTGCTAGGATGCTGGGAATTTTATTTTCAGTCCCTTTCTAAAAATCCCAACATTTATTTCATAGCCATTGCATACGTGGGACAATATTCTTAAAGTTCTCCTAACAAAAGGCTCCATGTACAGAAACTATTCTCTTAATGTATGTGAGGTTTAAGAGGAATAATGAATGTATCCTTCTTAAACCTCACAGAAGGATTGGAGCAACCAAGCCCAAGAATAATTGTAGAAAAGACTAAAGCTTGCCTCTGAAGAATACTTAGTAAGAAATAAGCAGTCCAATCTTATGCCTCTCTACTACAAATTGAGAATTACTGCCAATTACAATATAAGATTTCATCCTAGCAAAATGCGTTTTTTCCTCTTTGTGTATTTCTCAAGAAGAAAGTCATGTATTAGCAGCAGGAAGCCAAAGAACAGCATGCATATGAAATATAAAATCCCAACGAACCCAAAGTTAAGAATTAAGCTTCTTCCTCTCTTCAGTTGAAATATATGGTTTTAAACTGCTTAACACTGGCTGGTTCTTGCCTAGTTTATAAAATAAGCAACAGTAACTCAAATACCAACAGAAGATTAGAATGTCCTCCCTTGCTTTAGGGAAAATTTCCAGTGTTCTTTTAGTCACCTTAGAACATATTTTGAAACTCAGCTTGGTAAAGGCAGATTACTTCATCCACAAGGAATCCAAATTGATTTCATGCAAGCTTATATTTTAAAGAGCTTACTAAGCAACAGCAACCCCTATATTTTGGGACATTGCAAAAATACATCCACAGCTAAGTGAACAGATCTGCCTACAAATCTGAATAAAATCCATTGTAGGGGATTTGTAGTGCCTAATGTGGGCTATTACACTGGCTCAGGAGTTTTAGAATTATTCTAAAACGATTCATTTTGTGTAATCCTCTAGAATTAACACTGTTGGATCACCTTCCCAGCTCTTGCTAGATAATTTATGGCTCTAAAATACATCTAGAAACAGATCAAAAGCATGATCATATGCTGTATTTTGGAAGGAGAAATTATCTATTTGAATGCATCCTCCATTTGAGACACTTTCACTCCAAGTACAATTCAAGGATTAACCAAAGCAATCGTGGGTCTTGTAGTTGTCAATCAACAGCGAGCACCACCTGAACAAAGCAGGCACGCTGCCTCTCTTATTCTAGGGTGACTTATTTCTATTTATATTGAAATAACAGTAAATATTTCTACACATGCATCTATAAATCAGTACATGCACATTTTACGCACATTTATCCTTTCATTTTTAGTGATATTGAAAGGCTGAAATGTAAGCACCCACAAATATTTCCTCTTATATGAATGTTATATATTGCAACAGATACCAAGGTTGTATTGTTTGAGAGGAGGCAAAAGTTTTTGAACTTTCACGTGCTAATAGGCAGATTAATTATTTATATTTCTCTCTAGCATAATCAGTTGCAGCCTTTATTAAAGAGGCTAACAGGAATAAAATGTTTTCAGGAACTTGCCATCCTTCCTTCAATTGAAAAAGCTGTGCTTTTGTAACCTAAAAGGAAAGAAAATTGTGTGATTTTCTAGCATTTTTTTCCATGAAAAATAAACAGGTTGAGCTATATATTTGTGGTTTTACCAGTCCACCTTTTACCAGTCTACCAGTCTATTTCTTGGCTTTGCATTATTCTCTACCATTAGTTTTAATACCTGCTTTCTCTTGTTACAGAGTGCAGGACATAGAACAATAGATTTCAGCTACAGGAAGGCAGAGCCTGACTGAATGTTAAAAACAACAACACCACCTCCCTAATAGTAAGAGCAGTTCTACAGAGGAACCCATTACATGAGAAGAGGTACTGATCCCACTGCCCCACTAACTGGTTATGTTCAAGTAAAGGCTAGATAGCATCTCTTAGGGATGCTGAAATTTGAATTCCTCCCTGAGCACGGGGTAGACTGTACTAAGTAGATAGTACCAAGCCAGATAGACCAATAGTGTGACTCAATAGAAGGCTATTTCTAAATGGCACTGTGTCAATCAGAAATGTAATGATAATGAATATCTATATTTCTTATCATTACACAAAATCTTATCCCATGATTTCCATTTATAATCAGTTGATTGACTGATTAAATACCATCAAGTTGGTGTTAACGTATGTTTTTGTAAACCATTGAAAGATCTCAATAGTCAGGGATATATTAAATATAATAAAGACTACTAAAACTAATCATCATCATCTTCATCTCATCATCATCATCATGGGAGCTTCTTTCAGCAATTGCAGGGGAAAGTATCTGAAGCTATACATTTCAGGAATAGGCACATTCATCTAAAATCAAGTCCAACATCCTGGCTGATGGCAATTTCAGATTAAAAAGAACAAAAATACCAACAGAAAAAAAAGCAGCAACCCACATTGCTAAATTGTTGCAAACATAGGTGTGTCACTGGCATCCCTATAAATGGGAATATTATAGAATAGGCACATGTTGTGTCACACTGGTTTTGTGGTTGTCTCTATGCAACCTAGATGCCCTGTTATTTGCCTAAAATGAGAGATGACATAAGGAAGATCGTGGAACATTTCCTGGATTGTATAAGTCAGTGTTGTCCAAACTTGGCCACTTTAAGATGAGCGGACTTCAACTCCCATGCTGGCTGGGGAATTCTGGGAGTTGAAGTCCACTCATCTTAAAGTGGCCAAGTTTGGACAACACTGGTATCAATGGTTTGCAAAATGCATTTGGAGTTTCAGAAACATTCTGCCTCAGAACCCCACACCAAGGGCTATTTGTGACCAGGCAGATCTCTGACCCTGGTCCTCTGAAGTAACTCTCCACAGATGGCAACCAGTTCTTGAGAAAATCCTATATTCAAGTAAAGGACTAAAACAAACTCTTCTTTTTGAAAAGTGCCCGGGAGTTACCAATTCCTATGTGACTCCCACTAATGTCAATAGAGATTAGGTAAACACCTCTCCTATGTACCACTAAGAGAAAAAGACATCTCTAAATTTAGAACAGTCATATGCTGAACTGGAAACAGCTTTCACAACATTCACCGCTGACATTACAAAAGGATCATTGACTGCACATTTATTTAAAGTGCACCAAAGTTTTGGGGAGGTCGTTTGGAATCCTTTTGCTATTTTCCAGCTCATTCATAAAATTATGATATAAACTAACAAGTTTCTCCATACTTTATGCTTTTGTCTGTACTTAAACTGTCGTGTGCCTCCTTGAACTCATATATGTTCCCTGAGAAATATCTTACAGTATATTATTACCTTAATGCCAAAAAGGTTAGCAGATCCCGTTTTTAAAAATGTTAACTTGTCTGCATAGAAAGCAATGCCTCCTTCCATAGGATTCTTCTACAGGAGAGGCTTCTACCATGTATATAATAGATAGATTTCTAATAGGTAGAAATTTAGCACACTAGAAGATGCAGCTAAAATCGTTATCAGTTCTACTCAAGATATTTGATCATTCAATAATCAATTTAAAATTCTGTTTTAAACATATGTATATATAAATACACACACATATATACATACATATGTATCTGTATGTATATGCATGTGTGTATACTGTATATGCAGCCACCTGCATATACAGTATACACACACAAAATCTTGCCATATAGGAGTCACATTTTTGTCTTTATAAGAATTGTTAATCCCACTCCACAATTACATAATGCCATCATATAAATATCAGAGTTTGTAATACTGGAAACTGCAATTCTAGTATGAAAAAGACTCAGACAGCAATTAAAGGTAAAAATGTGTAACATAAGTTTAGATAAAAAATATTTCAAAAGGATGCATTGCCATATAGGCAAATATATGAGGGCAGGATCAAGAAAAGAAAAGGCCCTTGATAACCTCTATCTCTTCCAGATACAGTTTAGCAAATTCAAACTGAATTTTTCTGTGGTTGCCTGTTAAACCATAACTTTATCCATTCACACACAAAGGTCTTCCCTGGTCTGCAAAACCAATGTTTTCTATACAGTAGGCACATTGGAGGAGGACAGCCATATTAGTCTATGGTAGCCTAGTCAGAAGGAATGTGGCAGCACCTTTTCCAACTAGCATATTTTGTTAAAAGCATAAGATTTGTGAGCTACAGCTCACTTCATCAAATGCACGGAGTGGCTAAAATGTTGTAGGATTGCTGAATTCTCATATATAAAAGGGTTTCAGGCCATCTCAGAAGTTCTTGGTAAACACAGTGGGGTTTTAACACCTTACAAATAAATGTTAATTGATAAGGTACTTGTAGAGAGCCAGTTTGGTGTAGTGGGTAAGACACCAAGGTAGAACCCAGGAGATTGTGAGTTCTAGTCCCGCTTTAGGCATGAAGACAGCTGGGTGACCTTGGGCCAGTCACTCTCTCTCAGCTCTAGAAAGCAGGCAATGGCAAACCACTCTGAAATCTTGTCAAGAAAGCTGCAAGGACTTGTCCAGGTGGTCACCAGGAGTCAAGACATACTAGAAGGCACCCCCCCCCCCAAAAAAAAGTACTTATAATCTGTCTCATATGTAACCACCCTGTCTTTCTGTCTTTTTTTCTCCCACCTCATCCCAATTTAAATCTTGTATCAGTTAAGGTGAACTGTAGTTCACAAAAGCTTGGGCCTTTTAATACAATTGGGTAGTCTAAGAAAGTGTTGCCAGACTCCGTGCTATAGGGACAGGAACTAGGGAGGAAAAAAGGACCATTAATGATTGTCCTGTCTCTGTCAGCTCTTGCCAGGAGGCATTTAACAATCTTGGCAAAAATGATTATCTGGGCCAGCCTTGGTGTCTACTCACTAACTCAGCTGGGCCCAGAAATGGAAGCAGTAACCCCTCTGAAACTTCCAAGGGTAATTACTGTTGCTTAAAGAGCCGAGATATACTGTAGTTAGGTTTGTGAATTAAGCCTTTTTTTTCTTTTTTGCAGCACACTACAATAAAAGACAGTTGCAGAACTGGGAGTTGCTTAAAGTTGAGAAGAAAGAGGCACGTGAAGAAAATCCATATGAATCAGCTGATGGCTTTTGAGCAGAATAGTTATTTTGTTGTGTTTATTCAAGCAAACATTAAATCTACCCCATTAACAATTAACAGCTTTTTACATAACTGCATGCATTCAAACCTATGTATGCCTTTTCAAAAGGAAAGCTCATAATTTTAGTGGAGTTTCCTTGTACATGTGTGTGCAGAAGGCTGTGATTCTAAGCATATTGACCGGAGGTAGGATACAGGGAACACAGTGGGATTTACTTTGGGTAAACACTCACTGGAATGTGTGGCATATCTATATTTCTATATTATAATAAGCAAAATTTTACTAGATTGTAAGAGAAATGGCTATATCTCAGTTGCAGAATGTATTCCTTGACAAAGAGCATCTAGAATCTGTTCCTGGCACTGACTGATTGATTGACTGAGCAATTTATATGGCTGTCTGTCTATCCAGCAAAACTCTAGGTGGCAAACAAAATAATAAATATTATCAAGCCACAAAACACAATAAAACCAAGTTGAGACCCCAAGTTAAACATCTCAAAATACACGCATGACATACATCCGTACCAGACCTCCAGGAACAAATGTCCTGGTCCCAATGGCCGGGGGAAGAGGCAGGTTTTCACAGTCTTCCAAAAGCTAATAGGTTGGGCCCATCCATATCTCTGGAGAAGGCTGTTCAATATGGCTAGTGCCACGACAGAGAAGGCAGGCTACTCAGGATCCACCACATGACCCTGCTTTTACTGATCGGACCCAGAGCATGCCCACTTTGCCACATCTGGTAAGATGGGCAGAGACTATTGGGGAGACGCAGTCCTGCAGGTCCCAAGCCATGCTGGGCTTTAAAAGTGACAGCCAGCATCTTGAATTCCATCCCTAAGCCTACTGGAGTCAGTGCAGCTCACATAGCAATGGTGCTACATGAGCGTACTGTGGTTCACCCAATACTGCACATGCCGTTGCATTCTGCACCAAATGCATCTTCCAAATACTTTTCAAGGGCAGTTGTATGTGCAACATGTTGCTATAGCCTAATTGGGAGTGACTAAGGAGTAAGTGATCATGAGCAGGGCCTCCCAATCTAAGAATAGGCACAACTAGTGCATGATATGTATTTGTGCGAAGGCCTTCCTGGCCATAGCTGCCATCTCTTCCTTGAACAGGAGCTGCAAATCCAGGAGGACTGCTGGATTGCGCACCAATTCCATTTGGGGGAATATAATCCTATTTGGAATGAATGATGGAAAACCTTTAGATATGGAAGGCTCCTAAAACCCACAGTCCTCCCTCTGCTGTAGACAGAAAAAGGAGTCGCTCATTTTAAAAGAAGTGGCAGAGGTCTGTGTAACTGAGCCTGGAAAGGGCTGAGATTTATCATCTACCCACAGCCTCTGATCAAAGTTTGGAATCTAGAAGAAACTGTAGAATCCAGGAACTTTTTGCCTCAGGAAACCTATTTTTCTGTGGAAATGGGTAAATGTCTAGCCAGGAACTGTAAATGTTCTTATTCCTTTGAATTAACTACGAATGAGTGTGCAACCTCAGCCTTTTGTCCATACTTTAGTATGTGCACAAAGTTATAACATTTTCCTTAGAATCTTCTTGGAATCTCTATATTGGAACCTTTGTAACATCTCTTCCAAGATTCTGCCTGCGAACTTTGTAGCTATAGCAGACCACCACCATTTTGTGGTCTGGCTGGATCATTGCAGGGTTTTTTTTTTTTTGATATTTTCTTTTTTCTTTTAATGAAATTGCCAGCATTGTAGTACCAGGACATGGTCACCCCTATATTTATGTTCTTCAGCTATTGATGACACTGTAAGTTAATTATTGCTAAGGCAGTATTTTTTTTTTTTTGGTGCATCATCCAGCTAAAGTTAGGAATGCTGAAACCAAGCATACCTAATGCAATATCACCATCATAATATTAAGCTTTTTAAAAAGTTACTCCAATTGTAGATGTAAGTAAGAGACCGATGGTATTGCCTTACAACTAAGAAATTAACAAGGGAAGTACAGGAGTTGGCAATGAAATGCTCGCTATGCTCCTGCCCATCTGACTGCTCCAAATAAGAATGGGGAGGCTGTACACGGCAAAACAAAGAACTCGTTTTCCACTTTCTTCTTATTGAAAATAATGCCTCGGGCTTACATATGCCCCCTGAGCATTCTCCAGAAATAAAAATGTGGGGGTGACTTCAGAATAGGTGACTTCATTTATATTTGATTATATTACTGACTATTTGGGGGAAAAAACCAGATAACTATAAGCTAGGGTGGTGGAGTATTTCCTGGAGGCTACAGAAAGCAAGCAGCCCCATCAGTCTGCCTTCTGAGAACTACATTTTTTCTTTGGCTACATCTCTGATTGTGAGGAAACCCACAACATAGTTTGAAAATTCCAAAAATGCCCCCCCCCCCCACACACACACCCGTAGTCTGCCCTTGGCTAGTACTGAAACTTTCAGTGGTCTAACTGATGTTCAGCCCCATGAACTCCTGTGCTCAGCTTATGTGCGGCTTTCTACAGCACTCTTTGGGGAAACTAAGGTCACATCTGCCTCCAGTTAAGCTTGTCTTTCTTGATAAGGTCATGCATATCTTTGGTTTTTTACAAAGCAAAGTAGAGTCTGGAACAGAGAAGGAGCAACTTTAAGAATAAGCAAAATGGCTAAGTTGATGGAATCAATAAAAGAAGTCATTTGGAAAAGCAACCAGAGATTATTTTAAAGTCAAGTCAAAACAAAGAAATGAAGTTCAGCTCCCTTCTAAATCCGTATGATGAGGTCATATCTTATTGGGAATATTGGAGGCATTTTCTTTCCAAATGTTTATAATATAAAGTAAAGGCTTCCTTTTCTGTCCATTTCTGGTTTATGAAACAAAGGACAAATTACAATAATGTATAAGAAACAGGTTGGGCTCTCTGGTCAGAGAATAAATGGATGTAATCTGACACTAAAAACACAGATGTTCACAAAACCAGCAGGAGGAACCCCAGGACACTCTACTGCTGACCTGAAAATTGCCATGCACCAACTAAAAATTTAAAAGAAATATAGGCTCAAAGAAAGGAGGGTGCCAGAGTAAAACTGCCACACTAGAATTTATCAACAGATCTGCTGATTCTGTTCAATCTGGTCTTAATTGAAAAGGTGTGTTTCCTTCCAACTACAGATGTTAAATTACTGCAGCTAGAAAGACAGATATCATTTGCAATGGCTATGGTAATGGGGCTCTGTTCTGCTCTTGCAAACATCTGGGGTTTGCATAGAAATGTCAGCCCTCTTATATTTCACAGCCTTTTGGCCCCAGTGTTTACAAAGTGGCATAAAAAAAAAAAAAGGGCTGCCTTGAATGGCTCAGCAGTAAGATGTGTGTCTCCTAGGAACACTTGGTTGCTGGCATTCCCCAACTCCCACCCCCAGGAAGGAAGACACAAGGCAATTTAATGGGCAAAGGAACACAACTCTATTAGCAACACAGGATGTGCAACAAAACGACATTGGGCATCCCTATGACTTTGGGACAGGTTTCTATCCCAGTTTACAAACAGAAATCCCATCTGGCTATAAATCTCAATTCATTCACCAGCTAATTTGAACTTTCACTGCCTGACCACTGTAAAGGCAGCTTCCTGAGTCCAAGCAGCAGATTAATTCTCCACTTTCAGGAACTGTGAAATAGAATATTCTTCCTCTATTTCACCCCTTTGTTGACTCAGAGTGTTTGCCAGGTCAACAGGGGTGTCCATAGGAGTGTAAAAAAAAAAAAAAAAATCAAGATGGCAGCTGCAACCACATGACAGACATCAGCCCTTTTTTAATGTGAGTTGGAAGCTGGAATACCCCAACATTCCTGTGGTGCCTGAAACACATATCATATTGCAACCAAATAGCAAGCAGTCAATTAAAACAGATGGGTATCCTTGAAGTAGGTGAACGCCTTTTTGTTCAAAACCCCATGCCCCTGAAAATGAAGTAGGGGTCAACTCTTTGAAAGGGACAGCAGAACTGCATTTCTAGGGCTTCCGGGGAGGAATGGTGGACTGAAGATGTCTCCGTGAAAGTAGAGCTGACGACTGCGGCAAAGAATGAAGAATCGGTGAGTAGACTGGCTCTTTGGAACCTCTCCACATAAGGAAAGGATGGGAGACTGCCCACATGTGCTCCAGATGGCTGTTCCTCACAAGGACATTGCAGGACGACAGTTTTCCACAGGTTTAAGCAGCAGGAGACAATGGGATTAGCCATCTTGCTCACAACCATAGTTGGTGCATTTTAAAAGACTAAGTTCGCTAACCTCACTTTCTAATCACTTTCAAAAATTGCTTAGTAACTACTTTTAAAATATTAGAGAACTTCGGAATGACAAGTTTGAAAACGCTGGGTGAGTTTGCCTTCAATCCTGAATGAAAGAAAATTTTAATCATAAACTTAAAGATTTAAAGAATTTGAAATATACAGCAAAAAGCCACTGTAAATAAGATTTTGATCTTAGAAAGTTATAAATGGACTAACGGTCCAGATAAAATTGGAATATACAAACTTTTACAGTAAGATTTTGGAATTAATTATAAAGAACCAACAGCTTCTTGTGGGAAATAGATTTGTTTTGGTTTTTGCAAGAGATAACCAAGATAAGTAATTTTCTGATTTTAAAAACTGGACACTAAAGGGGACTAAAGATTCTAGACAGAGGAAAAAAAAACACAAGCCTATCTTTTGTGTTAATTAATTGGGACCTATAAAATGATGCAAATGTTATAATATTAAAAATACTAAAGGAGACTTTTGAAGAATGGAGCAAGAAATTAGTAGCCACAATATCAACAGTGACAGTGACAGTCATGATGTCTGCCTCTATGGATAGACTATGTCCAAAAGATGTTATTGAAGAAATGACAGCTGTGGAACAATTTTATCTGACAAGACAGAAATGGTACTGAAAGTGGATTTACAAATGACAGGTCAAAAGAATAACTTGGAAAAGGATGTCTCATTGGATATACAAAAGAAACTGGCTGATATTTTAAAAATCAAAAGGGAAATACAAATGATAAATGAAGAAAGTGAACTGGATAATTTTTTCTTGTTGGATTCACAAATGAGGCTTGTTAAAGACCTCAAGAATTCTGTGTGATGGGATAAAGAAAAAATTAAGAGAAATCAAATCCTACAACAATATTTGAATGAACTAAAGATTAAGACTGTTAAAAGTAAAAGGAAGGAATCTAAAGTTGGTTTATTTGATCAAGGTTAAAACAAGATATGTTGTTTCTTCTGGTTACCCCTTTTGGACTTTCTGCTGACACCAGGACTGAAAAGATGATGTTTTATGGATTTGCCTATAGATAAAGGATAGGATATGGGATGAAGAGATAATTGTTTGTAATCTTAGAGGGGGTGAAGAGTCACTAAATTTGTTCATACTTGTGATGAAGGTTAGAAGTCATTTCTTTATATATTTATTTTCTCTTTATTTATTATATTCTTACTTTTCTCTTTCTTCTCTCTTTTTCCTCTTTTCCCTTGCACTTTTTAGTCTTTCTCTTCTCTTCCTGTTCTTTAAGTTTAGTTTGTATTAGGTTTTACTTTTATCATCAAAATTCTTAATAAAAATTATACATATAAAAAAAAAAAAACAGAATCGCCCATAGCAACAAGAAATTTGCTGAATTATGTATTTTGATTTTTTTTTTAAAGGGATAGCAGAACTGCATTTCTGGATGGTTTTTCCAGAATGACCCTGAGCATAAGGTTAGACCAGAAAAACCTTCATGGATAAACTAGAACTAAGTTTACTTAGGAACTAGTACCCCTTGAATTCATAGATCTCTATCAGATGCAACTCTTTCTTGGCTCAAGGCAAGATTTAACCTTTTAATAGGGTATTGGCCCACATTCTATAATATAATGGGTAGGTTTGGGACAAAAACTGAATTTGACTTTAACTAGCATTTAATTAATATCATTACTCTCCAATTATGTTGTACAGCTCTGACTTCTATGGCTTCCCCCACTTGGGCATTTGCACAGTGCATGGATATCCAAAGCTGAGGAAAGTATTCCATACTGATAGCAGAAATGTCAGTATGGACCTGCAGCTTTTTTTAAACATAGAGAGCTCCTTCACATATGTAAAACAAGAATGGGGGAGCTGAAGTTAGACTTCTGAACGACTTAGCCCAGTCCTCCCATTGTCCAACACTCTGAAGAACATCAGGGACATCTTCTCTGGTCCCCTTGCATTTCAACGTTGCAAGTGGAGATGCCAGGAGCTAACCCACAAAATGTTGGGATGCATGGCAGGTGTTCAGCAACAGAATAGGGGCCCCTCCCCTTTCTTTAATCCACTTTTCAAATCCATTCATGGTCTCTGTGTTTCATAAGACAAAAGAAAGGAGAAAACATGTCAACTTGAGAGGGATTACAGCTCTTACTGAGAGCACATTGACTTAGTCCTGTCGCCAGGGTGTTTATATAAAGTGCTTGCCCTCTGCAAGCCTCTCATAGAGGCCAGGAGTTTAACTTTGCCATACTCAGTTAGGGTGGTAATAACAAACATACACTCTTTCACACATACAAACCTTAAAAGGTCAAGAGTCAAGGCTGTTTTGAAAGAAAACACATACATTATAGAATCCATACCTCTTGAGTTCTTGGTGAAGACAAAACTTCAGCCCAAATATTAAGTGCTTTGATGTGACACTGAAGCCTTTTGAGGCTCACAGGCAGAAATATAAAAGAGGGGAACATGCTATTGTCTTTAGAACATGGTATGCCACATTCATTTTGTACAAGGTGATATTTCCAAATTAAATGCTATGTTGGTCTACTGAACTTAAATTTCAGTTTCATTCTTGGTCATGGTTACTTAAACCCTGATTTGTATATATATAATTATGTCAATAGGAAGACTGAATTTTTTTCTTTACTTTCTTCTAGAACTCAGTTGCACATGAGTTGTGTTCAAAAATTCAAAATTAATTAAAAACTCATTAACTTTGAATGTTTGTTTGAAAAGGGATTAGACCAGCCTTTCCCTAAACTAGTGCCTTCCAGATGTGTTAGAGAACAGCTCCCAGAATCCTGCAACAATGCAACCAGTGAATTTCCTGTGTAGAAATGATAGAATTTGTAGTCTTACACATCTGGAGAATACCAGATTAGAACCAGGCCAATTCACAGAAGATTAATTACAGATATGTTCAGCAGAGTTCTAAACAGGTATAAGTTATGTCTTCTATTTTTATTAGCATCAACCTAAAAAGCTAAAAAAAATGTATCTTATGCTGGCAAAAGCAGCAGAGTCTGAGGCTTGGAGATTATTCAAAATGAAAAAACAAAACCAAACTACTCTCCTACAAGAAGGTAGTTTCTAATTGTCTGAATGCCTTGATTCAATTAAAGAATGCTTGCCTGATTGTCAAACCACTTCAGAGTAGCAATTCCTTATTTGATAGAAATGCAGCCTCGACATGCCATTGAAAATCGCCTGCTTGAGGTAGCACTCTCCTCTCTTTAACATGCAGGGCCAGCTATGTTAGCTATTTCCAGTATCTCAGCTTTCCTTCGCTGTCTGTCTTCCACATGTGATGAGACTGCCCCTATCAAGAAATTTGGAAGGCATTAGTTTGGGAAAGGCTGTATTATTTCTTTTGGGTGGTCTTCTTTCCCGCTCAGAAAACACAGGAAGAAAAAGTAATTTCTAAACCCAGAAAAATTGTAAGGCCAAAATTCATATAATATTTTATTTAAAAATTAGGAGAAAATAATGGGCAGACTTTCATATATTCATTTCCAGCAGCTTCTAAGAGTCATAATGGAAGAGATGAGGGTGAATGAAAATGTTTAATATTCTGTGAATGCTTAAGATTCTTCACTTGTTCTGAAGTTCTGCAAAAGCCCCAGGGAGGAACCCCACCACTCCCTGTAGCAATGACAAGTTCTTGCCTTAACTTGCCTCTTTTTAAGCGCCAGACTGGCAGGCACTGGACTTCAGTAAGAACCAGGAGAACTAAGGAGGTCAGGAAATAGTTATTTCTTCAGCACTTCAGGCTAAAATCAATTGAGAGGACTCCAAGGATTTATATGTTTTACAAAACAAGCTGTCCACCCCTTGACTTTGTCTAGCTTTCAAAATATATTTACTCTTTCACTAATAGCTTGAGAAAGCCACCCCTAATCCAGTGAAAGCAGCCATGCTCAAATTACCTGCTTTTCCCCCTTAGGGTTTCTTATTTAAAGAAAGAGGTTTCTAAGTGGCCCTAAATACTATTTAACTTTAGGTAGATACATTACACACCCATATTTATTCCTTTAAATCCTGGATAAACTGTGATGACCATCAACCCTTTGATGACTACTACACAAAGGCCTGGTTTACAAGCTTCCTAGGTAACAGTCCAACTCCTGGAGAAAAAAGGCACAGCCACATGGTTTCTTCTTGCATTTCTATTACCTAATAATACCTAATACAGGCATCCTCACCTGACACTTGCTAGATATTGGATTTCACCTCACTTTGGCCATGCTGGCTACCTATTTCCAACTTAAACTCTGCAAAGCTAGAAGCTAGCAAGTTACCTAATGCAGGCTAGTGGCATGTATTGTGAAATATTGTTTGAAACCATAATTTCAGTTCCCTTCAGATATAAATTGTGCAAAGCCATAACAATATGAGCATCATCACACTGCCACTTTTTCATATTTCTCAAAAAGCAGCAAAGCTCTCAGAATAAGGACAATGCAATTTTCCTAATAGGTAAGAATGAGTGCAGGCCTACTTCAAGGCTAGGAAATAGGGATTTTTAAATTTGCTTTTATCAAAATTAAAAACATTCTGCATCCTTGGAAGTCTGTATTCAAAGAAAGTTCAGAACCTTGCCAGTTTCAGAACAGAACTGCTGCATCAAAGTTAAACATAGCCCTTTGTGACCACTAAGTCTTTTGCCTTGTGTTTATAGCCAGGGGTTTGGAATGCATTTTTGACTACAGGAATGGAAAGTACGATTTAAGAGATTTCCTGTTATTTTGCAGGTTTTTAAACCACTGGAACATTTTTTCCCCTAAATCACAACAGGAAAGTTCCAATATGCCTTTTGAGTGCATTTCATACTTTCTCAGAGCAACAACTGCTTAGTATTATTATGACTTTACTCTGCACTCTTCAATATCCTTTGGGCACGCTGGGCAGAAAGTGATACTACTGAATTAATACACTTGAATGACTAGCTTGAGGCAAGCAATGGTTGAAGGAATATCTGCAGAATTCATTTAAGAATGTTTTTAAAATGTATTCTAGTGTCTGAGGGTAAGGGGTCTTAGTATAAGGGTGCTGTTCTTGTGTTAGGCACAAGACATTCTAGAGATCCAGAGTTCAATTTTCAGCTGAGTATCTGCAGCAGGGGAAAAGAAGGGGGATGGCTGAAAATCCAGACAGGGCCTCATTTAGAAGCAGGCAACCCAGGATCTCCAGGATGGAGGCTTGCTGGGTTCAGGAAATAGCTATCCAGGGGCAATCTATTTAATTATCCCATTCAACATCAAAAACATTGTATAAACAATTCCTATCTCATGAATGAATATGGATTACATTGTAATGAATGACAGAATATCAAATATATATCAAAGTTGTGAAATGTTCTTCAAGTGAAAAATGAAAAATTGGCCTGTGGAAATTAGCTCTTATTTGATTCAAATTGGAGATTTAGCAACTGAAAAGTGAATGATCTGCTTTGAGTTTGTGATTCAAGATCTGAGAGCAAATTGATTTGATCTGAAGTGATTTGAAATTCTGTTAAAAAGAGATTTGTCTATAGACTATAATGGAGAAGGATTAAGATGCTTACAGATGTTTTCCTCTGAAAAATGCTATGAAATTGGAGGGATAATAGGCCCTTTAGAAGACAGTAACCATGCCAGGTTAATGCTTGATACCATCAAGGATTCCATCATAATAAATTTTTGAAATATTCTCACAGTATATCTTTTAAGCCAAAGATGAAAGGACAGTCCAGCGGTCCTCCAAAGTGTCCAAAAAAGAGCTTCAGTTATGTTGAAACAATATAGAAATGTCCTACTCCAACTTAAGAATAAAAACTTTTAGAGCTATTCAAAAAATAAACTCCTTGCTTTCCACTTGCTTTTCAGAGCACAACACTGAAGAATGTCCATTGGTTTACCTTGAAGGGGTGGTTAAGCTTTGCTTCCTCTGATCACTTGGTTTGGGGGGATTCCAGAAAGAGTCTCCTGGAAATAGCCCCTCATCACTTGCTTCACTGGGGTACCAATCTGGGCAGGGTATGTTGGCCAAACATAGCTTCTTCTGGACAGGGTTCAGAAGAATTATTACAGTATTGGCTTGTCCTTGTGGATAGTACAGTTTTGTTGTCTCTAAACCCTGGCTTTTCTGCAGTGCCAAAAGGGTTGGAATAGCTCACTGGCAAGGTTTGCTGCTCCTGGGAAGGACCTGCTCATCCCTGGCAGGACTCAGTAGTATCAGTTTTGTGTCTTGCTAGCAAAACTCAGTTATCAGAGGCAGCAGAAACTAATTGGCACAGTAAAATATGCTACCAAGACAGGCAGGCTGTAAAGAAAGAGGGTAGCATAGAAAAAGTGGTATTTGCAGTGGTATTTCACCCCCAGCAACCATTTAGAACAGCACCTATAAGTATTAGCCTGGTCCCTATTTACTCATTGTTGAGAGACTGACCCAATAATGGAGAATTTAAAAATAAGCTTTGACTGCATGCTGGATCACCCTGGGGCCATATTCAGAGTGCTGGAAGCTAAGTTAGACTCCCAGTTGCATTGGCAGGACCAAGACAGAAGTATAACACTCCATTAGCAGAAGAGAGTGCAAAGTTTGAGGCTGGTCAGTTAAACTGAGAGTTGAGTAAGTAAATTAAATTCAAAGCAATGTTAGACTTGCCACTCCAAACTCTATGACAATCACAGAGTTAAATGAAGTGATAGAATTCATTGGCCAGCTATTCATGTCAAAGTCAAAAGTTCATCATGACACAAAATCCCCCCTCAATGTTCTCTATATATAGAAATGAAGTTGCAAACATGTATATTGCCTCTAACAATGCTGGAGGCAATAAGAAAAACCATCAAACAGATGCTTCACATCCACCTGATTCAAGTCACTGCTTTGGAGCTGCTTTAGTGGGATGATTTGATCGAAACTTTGTTGAACTTTCTCTTTTCCCTAATGAAAAATAAAACAAACAAACAAAGATAGCTATGAATGCCATCAAAAGTATCTGGTTTGCTTTTAGTTTGCCTCAACCATTATTTATTTCTCCATTCCAGCAGTTCTATGGAAACCATCAAAGTACCTGTATGGCTTGATTAGAATACCTACTATCTCAAAATTGAGTGTACTTCCACAAGGGTTCATTTTATCACTTCAGAATCAGCCCTGCACGCACGTGATCTCACCCATTGTTTGCATTTGATAAGTCCATTTATTACCAGCTCAGGTGTACTGTATTTGAAACTGCCTTGAATCCCTACAGTGCTAAGGAATTTATGGGCAGTCTGTTTCCCAATTTGCAGAAACTCTTGCCTCTTTGTTCATGATTTTCAGCTGTCTAGCAGGTCTTCCAAAGAGAAGGGTGGCCTGATGGCTTTTCACCTTCATCTCATGAGAACTGCTTAGAATTTTTTGCATACAAACATAAGAATGTAGAATACATTTCTTTAGGAGATTACTACTCTATTATACGTACTGGTTTCTTCAAAGTTTCACTGGACAGAAATGTAAGCACCAAAGTGAGAAAGCCCCTTTGGACTATGAATCTGCTCTTTGTAATGAGTTCCTAGTAGTGACTTTGAATTCTTAAAGAGTTTGGGGCTTCCTTCATACCTGGCAGAACAGTTGCTCTGAGCACTTAAAAGTATTTTAAGTGCTCAGAGTCCAAAACCAAATTTTATAAAAGCAGGATTCCATGTTAAGACATGCTAAGATTTATGCAGTTAAACCTAAAGCTGTTACTTAGGTCACAGTACATCTTATCAAATCTAAAGAGAACAAAGCACATATAGTGTATGATTCGTGAGAGATATGCACACATATGGAACTGTGGAACGATACTTTGTTCAGAAGAGGATGGGGAGGGGCATCATTGAAGGGGCAAACATTTCAGGGGCCTTGGGATAGCCAATCAAAGATTTTCACAGAATGGCAAGATAGGATTGGGTCAGACAAAAACAGCAGTTTGAGATGATGAGAGTAATAAAACAGCAGGTGACAGAGTGTAAGTATGCCTAGCTGCAAAATGATAACTTTGTTAAGAACTGAACCTAAATCTAATTCAGCATTTGGGCCCCACCATGTCAGCCAGACACTATGGGAAATTCAGAATCAAGGCATGAATGTTGATGTCTAAGAATGCTGAACAACCAAAACTCAACAGGTTTCACAGAATATGCAGAAAACATGGAGAAGTAGGGCTTTAGGATAAGATATTTCTTTTATGATTCTATAAAATCATTTTTATGAGGTACATATGAAACACCTTAACAACATGTGGCACATATAAAGACAGATGATCAATTTGACTGATTTTATTGATTAGATTTAATTGGCCAAAATGTTTGCCAACTGAGTTTCCACTGTTTGTGGGTGACCTTGAATCTGGATCTCTCTGGTCCTAGGCTAACACCTTAACTACTATACCATGTTGTCTTTACATGTTGCCATCTAAAAGCTTTCTATAGTTGCATAATTAGGAAATACTTATTTCATAATGTCACACATTATATGAAATATGTGAATATTTCACCAGTATTTAGTTTTCTCACCTGCAATTACCCTGAAACTCTTTGTGACATCTGTCAGGCCAGCTAGCCTAAGGGCCTGTATCAACTTTTTTTTTCTTGTCAAGCCTCTTTCTGATATCAGAGATGAGTTGTTCATCTATGAATCCAGAGGAGAACATACTGGTTGTTATATGTAATTCCTTGGTTGCAATCAAAATTTATAGCTCATGTTTGATTTTTTTTTATGGATAAGAATGTAGCCTTCATAAAATATGAATCTTTTTCTGGCAAATTATATTATTATGGAGTATATTGTGTATTCTTGAGATAATTCCTTGGATTTATGAAGTGAAATTCAGATCCAAACCATTGTTTCCATTGTTAGTTCCTACCGCAAAAGCAGAGGTTGGTCAACACTGATAGAGGTGACTTCATCTATTATACTTAGTCAACACATGTCAATACAATTCCAGTCCACCTGGATTGGGTGTGAATCAGTTGAAACTAAAAGCTTTGCTATTCCTAGCATCCTCTTGAACCATCCAGCTTCTTATTTAAAATTGTAGATTTTATAAGACTCTGTTGACCCTTGTACAAATGCTATTCCCACCTGGCTCATGAGATCTAACTTTAATCTTGTAAATAGGGGGACCAAAATGGGCTTCAGGCTTAATTCAGAGAAGATAAAACATATCTCAGTCTGATTAAAATCAATGGAATTCATGTACACATTCCTTGGATAGCAGCCAACATGTCATAACTATGGGGCAGCTCTTAAAAATTATTCTGGAGTGGACTTCTTGATTTTGGTGATATGAAGTTGAGCTGGATTTCTTTTTTCAGTGCATTTTGTTCGTCTGCTTGCATGCCTGCTAAAGTTTGAGCTCCTTTTCAAAGTAATGTTAGAAGCCTTCTTGTTTTGTAGGGTGATCTGTGGCTAACTGAGCAACCATCTCCTCTGGCTATACCAGCAGCCACCCTGTTGCTATTGGTACAATCTTATGCTTGACTGCAGGATAGCTACAGAAATGGCAGCCAGCATTTTTTCAGTACCATCTGAGGCCTTCTAAAACTCCATGGGCAGCTTGCAGATAAAATCTGATCAAACCAAGACTCTGCTCCAGTTGGGTGTCAGCCATCATACATGGCATACGCACAGTAAATATTCTTACATTTCTAGCTCATATTTTAACCCTTTGCAATTAGAATGGCATTTGCTCCCCTTTTATTTCCACAGTAGTATTATCAAGCAGGATAGGCTAACAGGTTGTAGACGATCTTGACTGAAATAGGCAAGAACCATTACCTAAGCAAAGGGGGCTAAAATATTTTTAAGTCCTGAAAAACAAAAGAATATTCAGAAGCAGCTCAGGCAGATACCTCCCTGATTCATAGGAGTATAAAGAGGGGAGGGGGATTAAGCCCAATCAGACCTGCAAAATTCCTAATATGATAGCCAATCTGAATAAAATTAGGTCTAGTCTTCCTGTGGAGTTGATTTCCTGGTCTGGTCCACTTAGTTCAGTCAGTCAGTGGTAATTCCAGAGTGCTTTACTGGCTATCACGTGCAGTATGGCTCCCTTTTTCTTTCCCCTTTCCCTTGGTGTTTGCCATCCCCCTGTCAATTTTCTGCACTTATGTTCACAATCCTCTTGATGGCTCAGAATGAAGTGGCCATTTGTTACAGACCTTCATATAGATGAATATATGAACTCCATGATCCCCAGTTGGTTGGGTGGAGTGTATATGTACAGTATTTGCCAATATGCTGGTTTGGGCTGTAGGATACATCCTAAATACTTTGAGTGACAAAAGATAAGGGGAAAAAGATGAGAGACATTTGTTCAGGTTCCTACTGACTCAATGTTTTAACTTAAGCCACCTCTTTTAACAGAACAAATCAGGAGTGAGACTGATCTTTGAATGAGCATAGAATGCAAGTAATTTTGCTCCACTAACATGCTTTCAACTCAGTCCATTTTCTTTCTCAAATCATGAATAGTCTATTGACAATAAGGGCTACTTGTACAGTCATGAAACTGTATGAGAGAAACAAAATAATTTATTTTGCAATTTAATTTTAACTTCCACTTCCTGACCCCATGCATGAATACACACTTACCTTTTAATAATCACATTAAAACTATTTAGCAGAATGTCGATAGTATGGAAAAAAGCACACCCTGATAGTGTGTGTGTGTGAGAAAGAGAGAGAGAGAGAGAGAGAGAATAATATACAGTGGTACCTCGGTTCACGAACTTAATTCGTTCCGCGACTCTGGTCGCGAACCAAATTGGTCGTGAATTGAATCAAATTTTCCCATAAGGTTCAATGTAAATACGGTTAATCCATTCTGACCCCTACGAATTTGGTCGCCAACCAATTTTTGATCGCGTCCTGAATCAAATCTCCCTATAAGGTTCAATGTAATTACAGTTAATCCGTTCTGAGCCATATGTTGTTTTTTTTTAAAACCGCAAAAATATGACACAAAGTACAATACGAAGAGAGAGAACACTAACTTTGCTCGACGTGACTTCTTGCGTGGAGGACAGGAAGGCTGGTGGGGAGGCGGTTACTGCTTGGAGGGAGAGTCCCCCTCCCTACAGGAAGCTGCGACCACGTGTCACGGGAGGGAAAATGGCCGCGGATCCTGTTCGTCACCCGATGCGGAGTTCGCGAACGGAGGCAAAATTTTGCGACCGGAGCTGTTCGTGAACCAAATTGTTCGTGAACAGAAGCGTTCGTGAACCGAGGTACCACTGTATTATAAAACATTATAATAAAATACATGTATCAGAAAAAGTTCATACGGAAGTTACCATTTTAGGCAAAATACACAGAGAAATATATATTGGTACAGTCTTTTTTTTTTTTTTTTTTTAGAAAATACAAACTAAAAAGAACTTCATATTAGAAAAAAAGAGAAGCAGGGTGAAAGGAAACTTAATACAGTATTCCATCCCTACATTTTGATACACATCCTGTAGCAAGTGTATCTTTGTTCTTTGTTTTTATCACCACCAAAGTCAGGGACGATACTGCCCAAAATGGTTACTCAAGAACAAACCTTGTCAGTGGCAGCCCCCAACTTTGGGATGTCTTCCTAGGAAAGTATGCCTGGCACTGTCTTTACCATCTTTCCAACATCAGGCAAAGACATTGTTATTTTCCCAGGCCTTTTAATAAGGAGTTGATTTTTACATAGCTGTGATATTTTAATTTTTTTTTTTATTGTGGATTTTTAATTTTTATTTTATTTTATTTATTTATATATCAAATTTGTCACAGCCCATCTCATTGAAACAACTCTGGGTGGTTTACAGCAGAGATAAAATAAATAAAAATACAATATAACGACAATAATAAATGAATTCCAAGAAAAATGGAGAATTGGTGGACAACTTTTATTGTCTCTTTTATTGTTAATTTTCACTTGGGTATTTTAGATAATATTTTAATGTATGTGTTACATCAATTTGTTTGAACTTATGGTTTAATCATTTTGATTTTGGGGGGTAAACTGCTTTTAAGGTTCCTACTGGGAATTGGCATGTAAAAGTTCTGAAGAAATGAAATGAAATGAAATGGTATTCGAGGGCATCGGGCATGGGGGGGGGGGAGGAGGAGGAAGATGGTAGGTTCAATTGTGTGGTTGCAGCAGCCATCTTGGCTTTTGGAAACACCCTCCTCCCCACCCCCAAGATGCTCCTGATGGTGTAGCATCCATTTTGGATGTGCTAATGGCAGGCCACTGACAGGAGATTTAAGATGATGTTTCTTCTTTGTCTCCTCTAATGTTATAATATTATCCCTTCTTGGAAGCCTGGTATTCAGACAAGGCAGCAATTAACAGACACATAGAGATAAACAGCATCTACATACTATTCAAAAGAGACAAAAGACCAGAAGATCGCCTCACCAGCATTCAATCACCAGCAATCATCTCCAGCAATCATCACCCAGATAAGCAAAGGTCACCACCAGGCACACAATCAAACAGTCAACAGATGTTAATCAATGAACTACCAAATGAGCAAAACAGAACCCCCACCCCCACCCCCACCAGTACTGGCAAAGCAGGCCACAGCAGATAAACAGAGAGCAAACCTCATCCCATTTCAGCACTGAAGATGTTACCTAGCCGGGTAATGAAACATTCGCAAGAAAAGAACCAAGCTCAGAGAACCCCAAGGACTCCACATTATCCCTTCAGTAGACACTAATTTCCATCTGTTTGTTCTCTTTCCTCCGCTGCTCACTGGGATGGAGTGGAGCTTTTCAAGAACCACACCACACCAGTGCTCTGAATTTAGCAGTAGGTCTCCCCATTAGATTTGCCACAACAATGCCTTGGTGCTCTGCCAGCACACAGCTTTGAGCAGCTGTGCCCTGCCCTTAATCACCAAGCTTTCTTTTCCTTCCTTATATCTTCAACATCTGCATCTGTAGCTTGCTTTATTTAGCTGTTTATTTAGATACAAAACCTGCCTCATCCTGAAAACATGAGTTGGGCAATAAAAAGGGTGGGGGGAAGATAATCCAAATAAATCAAAACAGAGCATGTTTTGTCTAATGCTACGAAGTTGCCTGACTGTTTTGCAACTGAGGGCCACACCAAATGCAAGGTTATACGCATATAACATGCAGGGGGTTTTTTAAGCGTAAAGAGCATGAGGTGGTAATGATCATTATCAGGGTTGCAGCAGACACAATATGGTCCTAAGAGAAATCCCACTTCAGGAAGGACCCAGGGCCAGCCCTTATATTAGACAGAGTGATGGGACCGCTTCAAGCAGGAGTGCTAGCCCCCTGGCTATTTCCCCGTCATCATGGAACTCTCCCTCTGCACTTACAATCATAGACTCGTGGTGTTGGAAGGGGACATCTAGATCTTCAAGCCCATTCCCATCTTGCAGCAACCCTTTGCCAGTTTCTCTTCTGCCCTCCCTCACACCCAGTTGAAAACATTTACTTTTCTTTGGACCACATCACTTGTAGTATTGCTGAATAGTCCTTCAGCAATAGCTACATCTGATGGGAATGTCAAGCAAAAGATGAGACAGAACTTTTTTTTTCCTTTTCTTCATTTTTCTGCATATCAAGATTTACTTTTGGGGGGGGGGGTGTCAGAAATTTAGCTTTCACCTCCAATACCTATTATTTTAAATTGTATGATTTCATTTTATTACTGATTCTGCTGAGTGTATAAACAAGAGCTTACTGTTTCTAGACACCCGGTGGTTTGCAATTCTTGTCTCTTCTTAGGCAAGCATTTTCTATGGTCTAAACATTCTAGAGTAAGCAGGTTAGTGGTGGAAGCTGCTCTGGTTCTCAGTGACTGGGGAGGTGGACATAGTATTCAGTAGAGGAAGTGACTTGCACTCTTTCACATATGATCTTAATTTTGAATATTCACATCTATAAGGAAGCTGGGAAAGGGGAGGGGCACCAGAAGGAATGTTAACACTTTACAGATGACTCTATCTAAATCTGCTATCTGCCATAGTTTCCTGTGCTCCAAGCAATTTTTCAGATATTTCATGTGCACAACTTTGTTTTCAATTTAACTGTATGACCAACTCGTGTCTTGTTTTGTTTTTTAAGACTCAAATGATGAATTTCCAAGATGACAACTGGGGAGTTTCCCCCAAGCCCCAAAAGATACCATTAGCATAATCTGCTAAAATCTGCTTTGCAAAACATTTTCCGATAATGTTTGGATTATTATGCTTTTGACGGATTGCTACTATTTTAGATAGTAATGGAAGAGTTAAAAAGGAGGCCTGATTTGGCCACAGGAGATAATGCAGAGTGCAACATTGCCATCTACTGCCTCTTTCTAGATGAAACTGGATTTCCAACCCCCCTTTTTTTTAATCAGTTAACCTCCTGCCTCCCTAAATTGGTCCTTCTGAGATGGTGGGTTGCAACTCCTATATTTCCCATGCAGCCTGGCCATATAGCAGGAAGTTATAGGCGTTCTAATCCAACACCTCTAAAGAGCAGCAAATTGGAGAAAGCTGGTTTAACTACAGTTAGACAAGTATGGCTGTTGCTAATCCTTGTCATGAATGTGTATCTCCCTTCTCCTGTCTTGCAAAAGCAATGAGGGATATGATATTATTGTGTTCAGCATTTTCCCACTCCCAGCAAGAGCTATCAGTGAATGCCAAAAACAATGAATCAGAAATATTTGCACATTACTCTCCAGACAAGTATAGCTTATGTTCCTAAATATGGATTGCTGAGAGAGAGAGAGAGAGAGAGAGAGAGATCCTCCTCACTTTATCTTTAAATAAATAGCTGGCTATGAAGAATGAAATAAAGTGAGATTATCTCTGTTCAGATATGCAATCAGCCAACAGGTTTCTTCTTTTCTGGTGCACATGGTGGTCAGAGAGTGTGCAGGCCTCTCCTTTGGCTATATTAACTCTCCTGGGTTTGGGAGGGAAAGAGAAAAAGACATGGAATTATATATAAACCCACAACTCCAACCTACCATTCAACACAGAAACGTTTTTGAAATGTGATTATTATTCCCCAAACGTTGCAGCCAGTTCTCTTTCTGGAACAGCTGTGTTTTAGGAAATCAGAAGTGCTGGAGATGGAACACACAGTTAGATCATCCATGCTAAATTAGCTTTAAGTTTGGTCTGTGCACATTCCAGGCCAGCTTTGGTTCTGGATTGGTTTCTTGAAGAAAATGTGGCAAGCAAGCAAGCAAGCAAGAATCCAGATTAGGATTTGGTGTTATAAAGCTGAGGGAAGTGCTTTGTGACACAATTTTTTGATGAAAGACTAGATTTAATCTATTTTACTTCAGTTTACCTAAGGGGCTCGAGCATACTGAAGTTAGAGAGATGCTGCACCTTTTCCCTGAAGACCATGTGGAAGTTGGTGCAGATGTAATTTGCTTACTGCTAATACTACTGTATAAGATTGAAACCCTATGAACATTTATTTTGTGAGTAAACCTCACTAAGCCTGGTCAGATGTTTCTTTCATGCCTTCATAGATAATATTTGGTTTCTAATTTAATCATTCTTAGTTGCCTGTGAGACCAGACTGCATGTGAAATTAAATGTATGGGTTTATGTCACTGTGGTGGGAGTTTCAGTTTTTTTCACAGCTTCAGAGAAGAGTAATCAGGGTTAGAGCACAGTGTATAGGGAGGGGGCTCCATTGGTATTTGATTTGGGAGGGGGAGTTTCATTGGTACATAGACAGCTTCCTCCCATAGGACATGGTGAAGGGAGGGCATTTTCATGAGAACCACGACATATAAGGAAAAGGTTCAGTTCCCTATTCCTAGGCCCTAATGAAAATAATCACACGGTTGTAATACTAGTACAATATATGTACAGCCATACTTTCCCCCTCCCTAAAATATGTCCTGGAAAAGAAGTAGTGGCATTTGAGTAGCCTTGGTGAATGGAGGGTCTTATTGGGGGTGCTCTTTTTTAAGGATTCCTTTGAACACTTAATCAGTGGTTTCTCAGCACGCTCTCTCTTCACTGGGATGTTTCAGGCCCTATATCACAGGCTCAGCAAACCTAAGGTTCTCCTAAAGCTGCTGGGATACCTTCTGAGTAGATAGTAAGACTGGGAATACTGTTAGTATATGCATTACTCTCAAGACAGAATAGATTTGGTGGAATGTTTCGCATCCCACCAGCTTAGCTTGAACAAGTTGCTGTATTATCTCCAAACCATGACCTGTAATCTGGGTCTTACTCAGGAGAATTTCTCCACCAAGCGCTAGTTTATACTAAACCCCATGAGGGTTTGGCTCTGCATGGAAAACAAAGAGCATAGCTTTCTTCAAAGGAAAAGATTCATTCAACCACTTTACCTAAGAGCTTATTGTTCTTCATCTTCTCATGTTAATCTTGTTGATTTTTCTGGAGCTAACTTGCTGTTTATCTCCCATGGAAATCAGCAAAGTAGTACAATCTAAGATGACCCTCTGAGTCCCTCTTGTCCAACCCCAGCAACCTCAACTTAGCACAAGTTGATGACTTTCGAAAAAAACACACTTACGCATAAAACTTCAATCATATATTTATTTCTCGGCAGAATTTTCTTAGTTTGTTCTTTTTATTTTATTGCTTTTAGATTGGGTATGGCTTACTGTGGTTTGGGGAATTTGTTTTTTGCACTGCCCTAATACTGTTGATGGAACAGCAGTAGTAGGAATAATAATGTTAACTATGAAATAATAATGTTAATGTTAATTATCAAATAATAATAATTTGATATTGTTCGTGTTTGAAAATTTAACTATAGGAGAATCTTTTGCAAAGTAACTGGCATTTTACCCGATGCTACTCTTGCATTACAACCTGATTGAATATAGAACTGCTTATGCCATGCATGAAAACACAGAGTTTCCATTTGGAAAACTATTATTTTACAGTTATAGTTCTATATTAAAAAAAAAAAAAAAGCAGGGGGAGAAATGAATTGGTCTCCATGGCATCTGGGGGGACAGGATATTTTGTGAAAGATAATAGGGGTTCTGTGGTCCCAGAAAGTTTGTAACCTCAAGGGCTTAAAAGATAGCCCACCCTATCCTATTCCCTATCTTGGAAGGAAGTTCCAGTGAATACCATACACAGTATAATGTTTTCCACAAACAATGGATAGTATTGTGCTGAAGAGAACAAACTACAATATCTCATAGGATTTGTGGTGGAGATGAATGAGATATGATTTGTAAAACACATCCATATCCAGGGTACAAAGGGAGCAACAGACAGCTAGGTGCATTCAACAGGGAGTATGTGTGTGGTTGCACATGTGTTCAGCACATAATTGGAAGCAGCTTTTACTGCCTTTCCATCAGCATTTTGCAATCCAGTACATTTCATCTGTGTGCAGATCTGTTTGTATTCACTCTATCAGGACTAAAAAGTGCAACGTGAGCAAATAATAAGAATCCACAATGGTTTTGAGCCAAACCTGACTTGGAATGTTTTGAAAAGTCAGAGGTGCGTGTTCTTTTCTTTGTCTCTTGACGATTACTAAGAAAATAACATCGTTTCACTTAACTCTCTTTTTCAAGACACCTGAAGGCCAGTGGCAGAGAATATGGTCAATAAAAGCAGATCTTTTACATTATAACGTTCAGAGAAGTTTTGTTATCTTGCTGTTTAAAGATCTAATTGCAGACAAAGGGATTTTCATTTGTTTTCATTTCCAAGGCCTGATTCATTTGTAACTATTGAATAATGTTAAATATATTCAGAAATTTTAAAAAATGCCATTCAAAATTATAAAGCTTCAAATCTTGTTCAGTTCTTTTACATGGCATCTAACAGTTCATTTTTAAAACACTGGTTCTGGAGGATTTTTTTTTTTTTCTTTCACACACAAGCATGCAGGCATATACAATCCATGTGGTCCATCCAATTATTACTCTGTTTTTTCTCTAACCACTGGAACGCAGGCCTATTGTTTTTTGCTCTGAGGAACAAACATTGTAAATGCTTGGCAAGAAGCCTGTATTATTTTTAGAAAGTTTGGAACAGTTTTCTCCTTGTTTGGGGGTGGGGTGGGGGTGGGGTTGAATTTCCTATCCATCCATGTGATCACACTGCCATCTGTTGTCCAGAGTTTAGAAAGCAGACAATACAAATTCAAACAACCGCCATGTGAAACACAGTCCCAACATTTGTGGCAGAAACAATATTTTGCTCTTCAGGAGGCATACTTCTGGTGAATTATTAATATGCACATGCCACAGTAATGTAAGGAAAATGGATAATCACTTTCTGTATCAGTGATTAACAAAGAATATACGGCAGTTAAGTCCATGCATTCACTCTTGTGTATTTCCATGCTAGAACAAAGGAGAACATTCCGCTCACCCCATTTGTGACATAAACATTAAACAGCACTCTGTAAATGCCTTCTACTTCATTTCTGCTCAGGTAGCAACAATGATACACTTTTCCCCTGAGAAAAGATGAAAGTACATATTTAGGAGGGGAAAACATAGAGGGATACACCTCTAACTTCTTCTGCAGTTGTTTTTACATTTCATCTGTTCTTGTTAGAGAAAAATTGAGGTTGTGTTGCGGGTGTCTTAAAAGATTGAATAATTAGCAAAATGCCAAGGTCAAAAGAATTCAAAACTTGTATTCCTGCTCCCATTTCGGAGTAATGTCATGAATTCTATCCAGTAACAATGGAACAGAACAGTAGCACAAGACAAAAGTAAATAATCTAAAGAATAATGAAGATTTTATCATTAAACCTTTTCAAGAGACTTATGTTCAGGTATTTTTATTTGGACTTAAGCCTTAAAAATAAGGATTTGTGAACATCCTCCAATATCAGCATGCTGGCTGGGGAATTCTGGAAGCTTAAGTCCACACATCTTAAAAGTTGCTGAGATTGAGGAACACTCTTCTAGGGAATGATCGAAAATCTGAACTCAATTGAGACATGATGTGCATATTTTTATTTTTTTCCAATCGAGAATAGCAATAGGAAGTGGAGGCAGTGAACAGCAACAAATTTCCCTCCCTTCCTCCCCACTTTTTGTCTTACGAATATCAATATATTTTCTAAGTAGTCCTGAAGACTAGGCGAACCTGACCTAGCTAATATTGATAGCGTAGGCGCAAATGCAGTTAAGTCTGCGAGTATTCAACTGGTTCCTCATTCCCCAAATTATGCAATATGAGTGCGTATGCAAAAAAAAAAAAGGGGGGGGGAGAAGAAAGAGCTTTTCTTATTTATTCCCCCTCCCCATCACGGGCTGCCTTAAGCCACGAAACCCTCTGAGACCCTCGAGCTCCCGAAGTCTCCAAGGAACGGGGCGCAGTGGGCGCGGGGCAATGCAGCAAAGAGCGAGCCTCTATCTCATTTCTTCTTTCGCCGCGCCTTGAGAACGCCACAAGCCTCCAACGTGTAAAGACCCGTCCGAGGAAAATGTCTGAACCCCCCTCCCGCTTCGAAGCTGGGCGGAGACGAACCGGAGGCGTTTCCTGCCCAGGCGCCGTTTCCCCCAGGCCGAGCCTGGCGTGAAGAGGCGGGCGGGGTGGGGGCGCAGAGCGAGAGATGGCGGGAAGGCTGGGATGGGAGAATTGGTGGCAGAAAATGTGTCAGGAAGGAAGTGTACAAAAAAGGGGGAAATTGGGAGGCAGGAAAAAGAGGGTCAGCCGCACGGTGGCGTTTCTCCCTTCCGTGGGACTGTTCTTCCCGCTCACCGATCACACGCCTATGAGCTGCACGCCACGTTCAGGGCGTCGGCAGGAAGAGCGGGCGCGTGAGCCGGAGGCGCTCCCGCAAGTCTTCATTTTAGAGCAGCGGCTTTTGACGGGAGTTGTGCGTGAGAGGAAGCTGGCGACTTTCCTACCCGTGCGGTGGGATTCTGATAATGGGAGGTTGATTGTTTCCCTAGTATCTGCGGTTTAACAGTGTTGCATTTAATTTTGCCACTAATTTCTGCCTGAGAAAATCAGATGCGGTTATAGCGGCTATACGTCCTTTATTATAAAAGACAGCCCTTTATTTCAGAAAGCTGTCCTTTAGATTTATTTATTTTTCAAAAGCTCACTTTTGTCCTTGTTTGGTCATTTAACTTTTACCATACAAATGGTGCCACTGAACGCACAGTCTTTCACATTCATTTGAAAAAGATGGAAATTGAATGGTCTTTTTAAAATAAATTTACATAGGCTATTTGCTTTTAGATACTTTTATTAGAATTTTTTTTTAAATTTTTCTTGGTTTCGCTCTTGAATTTTCCTGTGTAAAGCAAAGTTATAAACACAATTTTTTTATCCATATGAACCTCTTTCAGATTTGCCTCTTTTTCAGGTTCGTCCTTTATTTTTTCTAAGAAAATATGGCCACTATAGATATGGTTGCTTGAGCTGTTTTGTGAGAGAAGACAACGTGAGAGGCAAGAGCCCCTTTGTTCTCCTGACATGTGCCTTGAGCCACTAGGTATTTATGAAAGTCTACTGGGGTGCTAAATTAGGACTATGTACTAAGTCTTTGCACACTGTCCACTGCATAACCTCATTTACTATTCACTTAAAAAAATTTAAAAATCATATTCTCTTCTTCAGCTTTGTGGGAAACAAAACATTGCTGAGGATGATTTCTATTTTTATTGGAAGGGACTCTTCTACCTTTCTATCTTTTAAATAAGCATTGTGCTCCATGTTGTACTCCTTGTTGCTCCCATGAACTTTAAAGACGTTAAGAAGTGAGGGCATCCTCTAGACCAGGCCTGCACACCTTGTAAAGGAGAAGGAGCCATGCTGACAAATTAAAAATAATCACAGGCCACAAAAGAATAGCTGGTGCACCAGTTACCTATTTAGTGGTACAGCAGCAATGATGGAGCTTGTGGAGTTGGTGAGGCCTGAAGGTGTGGGAGGCGCTTGGCCACGTGCCTTGAGGCAGCAGTAGTGGCAATGTTTGGTGGTGGCGGATTTATTGAGTTTTCCAAAAACGCCAACAGTTGCACAAGACTGGTAGGTCGCATGTTATGCAGGCCTGCTCTTAACAAACTTGATTTCTGACTGCATCCGTGCAGTTTTCTTGGCAGTGTTATGAAGTGTTGTCCATTATGTTGTTTGGAGACACACACATAGCTATAGCTCATCCAAATGCTAACCTGGCCCTATTCTGCTTAGCTTCCAAAATCAACTTGGTGCTGCTACTTATTGAAGGTCAGAGCCCTTATGTTTAAAGTCACTGATTCCTAAACAAACTCCATGAAATTGGTTGCTACAGGTCATGGGACTGAGGGTACATTCAAGGTTACATTCACTGAACATAGTAGAAGGGCCTGTGCTTTGTACCCTCCTCAATCTCTGACATTCAGTGGTCAGGCTTTGCAATAGTTAAGGTGAGAGTATCAAAAAACAATGCATGGTTTCTCTGCTATTAAATATTCTGTTGCAATTGGGTTTCTGACAGCATGGAATGATAACTAAGGCAATAGTGCTTCACATAAGTACCAAATATCGAGCCATTGTGGAACTTACGCAGTTCACTATACAGTATATGTATGTGAAGCCTGTGTATAGGCTCGTTGTACATGTGCCAGTTCCCATCCAAAGACTCATTCCATCACACTGTACACCAGTGCATATGGGATATATTTCACCTATTCAGCAACTTGTTGCAAAGCTCCTTCAATCATGTATCTGTGTCTGCATAAAATTACTGATATGATTCCAAGTGATTTCAGTGTTTTCACTATTTTCATTTTAATTTTTGTTCCTGACTTTGAAAAACAATTGCATTAAATTACAGTTATTTTTTGCAGGTTTGACTTTTCACTTATATGGCACAGTACATTAGATGACAGTTATTGTCCATAAAAAATAAATCCATCACAGTGTAATGTCCAGAAAATGCTGGGATGGGGTGAGGTTGGAGTCTGAAGATGGTGGTGTTGGTTGCATCAGAGAATTGTTGTGGCACCCGGTTTTTGCTTTTATTGTTTTTATGGGGTTTTGAATTTGTACTGCTGTTTTGAGCTGTCTAGAGCTGTGTCTCTTAAGATGAGTGGCCTATAAGTCTTTAAATAAATTTTAAAAAACACCAAGGTTTGGAGCTTATTTGCTGAAGAAGAGTAAGAAGGAACAGAGTCTGAAGTATTCTCCAATATTCTTTTTAAAAGTGTAAAATAGATAAAATGAGTATTGAAATCATGCAAGTTTTAATTATTTTGCCATAGATACAGTAATGCATCATTTATATATCTTAATGGGAGGCATGGACTTGCATCAATATTTGGAGTGAATTGGTTGACTGAGTGAAAATATCCACCTATGTTGGTGCTGAAAATGCCCTTTCCTAACGGTATGCTGGAAGAAATGGTGGTAAGATCTTCAAAGCTCAGATACTCTATGGGTGCTCATACAAAGGTTTTCTAATATCCCCCCCCCCCCCCCAAATTGTTAAATGTGATATTTGAGGAGAGATTTACAAGCATCTCTTCTTCCTGGATAGAGTACTTGTTTGGCTACTAAAACTGAATGGATCAAAAATCCACCAAGAGTAATATAAAAAATTATCTCTCAGATCTTGACCTGCCCATAGCCATCTTCAGATTCCAATAGAAGAGAATATATGTAGCTCAGGGTTGAACTGTGGAATCCTTGGGGTTCTCTGAGCTTGGCTGTTTCCTTGCAAACGTTTCGTTACCCAGCTAGGTAACATCTTCAGTGCTAGATGGGAATGGGGTTTGCTCTCTGTTTATATACAGTAGCTTGCCTTGCCTGTGTGTGTGTGTGCCTGTGTGTGTTTTCTTGATCAACCAAAGGGGGGGGGGACTCACCCCCACCAACACTGGCAGGGCAAGCTACTATATATAAACAGAGAGCAAACCTCACTTCATTCTAGCACTGAAGATATTACCTAGCTGGATAACAAAACATTTGCAAGAAAACAACCATGCTCAGAGAACCCCAAGAACTCCACATCTTCAGATTGTACAGGGAACATGCCTACATGGCATAGGACTGGGTTACCTGAGGGACCATCTCACCCCCACTATAGCCACCCGTCCCACCAGGTCAGGCAGAGAGGGTATGCTACGGACCCCGTCAATGAAAGAAAGTTGACTGGCGGGATCCAGAAAGAGAGCCTTCTCTGCCGTGGCCCCCGACCTATGGAATACTCTCCCCCCAGAGGTGAGGCAGGCCCCAGCTCTCTTGTCCTTCCAGAAAGCAGTCAAGACCCAGCTCTGCCAACTGGAATGGGGTGAAAAAAGGGGTAACCAACCCTGGGGGTAGCTAGCACCTTGAAGATGCTCCCATATGTTGACATCTTACTGATCAATATCTTCGAAGATGTTTGTATGCCGCCCATCTCTGCTGGGGGAGATGGGTGGCATACAAATTCAATAAATATTTGTGTATGTGTTTGGTTTTATTCTATTTTTACTGTATTTTTATACTGTTTTTATTGTATTTTAATTAAAATTTATTGTTGTTTTATTGTGAACCGCCCAGAGTCACTTCTTCGTGAGATGGGTGGTATCTACATTTGAAATATAAATAAAATAAAATAAAAACATTGGTACTCTGTGGAACATAGATAAAGCATTGCTACTCTATGTTATTTCTAACTGTTCCTGTAACAATTGTAAAATAAATAAGCACACCAAGCCATTTTAATTCTAGGATTTCAATGGGGAAGATTTCAATATTGGCTTAATTTTCCCATTGACATGAATGAAGTTCAACCTAAAACTTGAATCTAGCTATGAGATCCTATGTAATCTCTTTATTTTTTTTAACAATTAGGTATACACTGGAATCAAAATACATGAATATTTCTGCTCCTGCATAATGAACATGAAATACTGATACAAATGATTCTTAAATGCAACTATCATATTTATGATACTAATGAAAAGCTTCAGTAATAATACCTTGCAGTCTGATAGCAGTTTTAAAGTTACTGCCTTTGCATCCGCGAGTTACTGCAATTCTCATGACTAGTGTTCGTCTGATTAATTTTCCACGTAGAATGAATCCGTGGCACACGTAGCAAGCGAGCTGCTAACAAATGCACGGAAATATCCCAAAAGCGAGCGGTCCCAAAAGACATGTGCTCCAGGTGAGGCTCGAACTCACAACCTCGGCATTGCTCTGCTGTGTACTGCTGTATAAGTACCGCGCGCTAACCGATTGCGCCACTGGAGCCCTGACATCAACTCTTCCCGAACGCTTTATCAAGGGCTCGACCGGAGCGGACGCCATTCCAGTGCGCTCTTCCTTTTTTGTCTTTGCCCGTTTCTTCCTTTGCTCCGAATTTCATGTTTCCGGGCCACAACAAAGCACGCGCTAGAGGGGCAGAAGCAACGAGTTCTATTTCACGCCGGCCGGCCTTCCCCCTCCTCCAGCGTCGCGTTGTTTTAGCGGCAGCAGCGGCTGTTACTAGGCCCCGGCGCGGCCGTGACGCTGCGAGCCTCCATTGCGAGGCGGGAGGAGCCGCGCTGGTTGCTGCTGTTTAGGCATCTCCGCCGTTCCCAAGAGGGGACAAGAACGGGAGCGAAGCGGGCCGAAGTAGTAAAGGCGCGCAGGCCGGCAGGGCTGGCGCTGAAGAAAAACTTAAGAGGGGGCTCGCGCCTTTGGGAGAAATGGGTAGAGGCCGCTGGCCGAGGAAGGCGAGGAAAAGAAGGCCCCGCTGAGGAATGAGGGGAAGTGGGCTTCCCCCCGCCTGGCCCGCACGGAGTTGCTAGAGGCGCGCCGGCCTTTCCCCGCGCCGGGCATCGACGGTCTTCCCAGCCGAGTAGCCCGGATCCGGCCTCCCTTTGGGTGGGTGCGTTAGGATCGTCCGCAGGGCCGACTACATTGCCGCAGTAGGAAATAAGGAAAGCATATTGAACTTCCTCTCGGATTAGAAGTTGCTTTCAGTTAGAAAGGAACAGTGAAAGCTTTTGCCTCTCAAGATACCCAAGAAATTATAAGATGCTTCTAGGGTCCACCCCAAATGCGTTCACTTGTTTTTTTAATAATATAAAACAACATAGGCTTCTGGGGAAATAAAGAGTACCCTGATAATTCTACAAACAGTTAACAGGTACTCTGTTTTTTTCAGATCCATAATTCAGCTTTTGCAAAAGCACACACTAAAAGGGGAGTCTTCCTTTGCTTACAGACACAATTGCAGACATATAAGCCCAAACAGCTGCCAAAAAAGTTTGTTAAGGGCCCCTTTGGTTTTGAGGGGGCCAAATGAAACACTTCTGGGGATGATCTCTAGTGCAGTCAGCCTCATCACGGTACATATTTACTCTCAACCCAAATAGCAACTGCTCTGTGGATAGCTGTTTTACACTTAAAATATACTCTATAAACTACAAGAACACTACATGCTTAAAGCTTGATCTAAGAACATAAAGTCTATCTGACCAGCCCTTGTTGCTATAAGATCCATGGAGCAAGTAATTGAAATTAAATGTCAATAATCAGTGGGGAAATAGAAAAAAAAATTCAAATCAATTCTAAATCCATTCTATTTTAGAATCATTTTGGTCTTACTTGATCTACTTGGATGTGGGACCACCTGGGAATATCAGCTTGACTAAACTGGAAAATTAAAAAATGCTAGAAGAAGATAAAGGGAAACTGCTTCCATAACGCTGCCAAGAAAATTGCACTGATTTAGTAACTTGGAATCAAGCTTGAGGATGTCTTTATCTTGTTATGTATTTATTTATTGCCGCAGCACTAACATGTTTGATCTCAAAGTTTTCCCAAGAGATATTGGCCAAAAGTAGAGAGTATAGGAGGAATCAGTGACTGTTTCTGTTTCATATGCACAATGTACCTGTCATCTTTTCACACTGTCATACCATCTTGGTCCCCTATCTGCCCCTTCATAGAAAAATAATGAACAATTTTTCTATGGGTGGTAATTGATAGCTTTTCTATAAATTTACTTCACTTATCATCTTTGAGCAAGCTCACAACAAAAATGCATAATGGCACCATGTTCTGCCACTCAAGCCCATCTATTTAAAAATAGCATCAGTCAGAACAACAACAACAAAATAGGACTCACTGTTGGATCTTTCTGCTATTTGGATTCATTAATTTAATTGTAGGAGAGGTGGGAATAAAGAAGGGAAGTAACCAGGAGAGAAAGGAAAAGAATAGTAGATGCTATGTGGTATTTAAAGGGATTCACTTGTCCATGTTCTCCAAGTTATTTCAGCTGTATTTACAATCAAGTATTCACAATGTCAGCAAAAGTAGCCTTGAAACCTCAAAGCAAGAGGCCCGCCCAGTTGCAGTGAACACTTTTGGGTATGTTCCAGGATGATAGAGGATCCATCATGGACAAGTGTGAGAAATCAAACTATTAATGATAATCGTTATTAGTAGCCCCCAATAATTTTATCCTGCTATTTGTTTAATCTCCTTTTAACTATCCAAGTTCATGACAATCACTGTAGTAAATGTTTCTATAATCATGTTCTGTAGAGTCAGCTGCAACAATTTGATAACTGCCAAGCCTTCTTTACTTACACAGAACCTAAATCTACTTTGAGTTGAATTGGTATGCTTTTTTATCTGAAAAAATATGTATACAAGTTCTAGAGGGCTATATTTGACTGTAATAAAAACTGACTTTTAAAATTAATAAATATTGTGAAATGTTTATGCTACATATAGGCCAGATACTAATAATGTAATATGTGTAAGGGTGAATAGGGCACACAAAAAATAATTCATCCTACTGGTACATTCTCTTTACTAAAATTGAACAAATTTCTGTGAGGAAGATATCTTAGACATACGGTAGTTTTTCATGCATGAGTTGATTATTGGCTAAACTGTTGAGAATGCCCTTTAGCTAAGTAATCATCTAAATAACCTTTTGGATTTTAAACTCATCAGCTGAGGATAGTGCACTGTTATGCACCAATCATTCCAATTATACAGAGACCCTCATTTGCAATAGCATATAAAAACGGTTGCAGTGCCAGACCTACTAAGTTCATATACCATTTTGTCTGGAGCTCATTGCTATCAAGAGTCATGGAGGAGATGCTTGTGAATATAAAGAAATGGGTAGAAGAAAACAGAGATGCTTTTCTGCCTCCAGTATGTAATAAGCTTATGTAAGTGAAGTGTACCATTATTATTATTATTTTTTTTTTTTTTTTTTTCAAAAATTTGTAGAAATGAAGGGTAAAGATGTATCTGACAATGCTAATTGATGTTTGGCTATTGTCTGCTTTTGCTAGGCTAGCCTAAGGGTTGCTTTATATTTAGAAAGTTAGCAATAAATAAATGACAACCCTGGATTCTAATTTTTTTAAAAAAAATCCATAGCAGATACTTTTCTAGAACTACTGTTGTTTTAGTCCAGAAGCTGTTAGTATTTCTCATATCAAAATAGTCTGTAGTTGTAGAGTTTATCTAAATTTATAAGTGAAGTATGCATGTGCCTAGGCCTCCACAGCTAGCTATGATGATGCAAAAATTATTCTTAATTGTGGTCTTGGAGCAAAACCACCCTTACATACCTGTATCCTGACATTGTAAGTACATAAGTTTCATGCACATGCAGTATGTTGTGATGTATGCTTCATCACTTCCCGCTTGCAAACTCCTAAATCTGACTACAGGCATACCTCAGAGATATTGTAGGTTTGGTTCCAGGCCACTGCAATAAAGTGAGTATCACAATAAAGTGAGTCATATGAATTTTTTGGTTTCCTAGTGCATATAAAAGTTATGTTTACACTATACTGTAGTCTATTAAAGTGTGCAACAGCATTGTGTCTAAAAATGTACATACTTTAAAAAATTTTTTTAAATAAGACAACAGTGAAGTTTGCTGCATCGACTGACTCTTCCTTTCACGAAAGAGTTCTCTGTAGCATGTGATGCTGTTTAATAAATGCAATATCTGCAAAGCACAATAAGGTGAAGTGCAATAAAATGAGGTATGCCTGTATGTGTGCATGTTCACAGTAACTCTCCACCTCCATGTCTAAGTTTATTGTAGCTGTTTTCCAACTGTTTGTTAGAAAATTGATAATATAATCTAGAATGGGGTATGGAGAAGATAAGCTGGTATTTGGAAGACACAGAAACAAATATGAAGTAACTGAAGGCAAAAAATCTTGAGTTACAAGCTCTCCCTGCCCAATGCTCATGTGCCGCCTTCTTTTTTTCTACTCTTGCACAGCCTACATATTTTATTTTCAGCAATAAAAAAGAGAACTTCTCCCCTATAAAAGTATAATTGATATACTCATTGACCTAGTGTTAACATTTATATTCCTGTCATATGAAGTTAACAGTTAAATCAGTTCCTTTAGTGGGAGAAAAATAGGAACTTAAATCTATAAACTAGTAAAATAAATAAAATAGTATAGTATAGTCTAAGGATCTAATCAGTCATTTGAAGTTCCCAGTAGTAAAACATTTGTTCAAAATACAAAAAATAATATGAGTCCAACTGTGCAGTATTTTAGTGTGTGATGAAAGAAGTACCCAATATTCATTTCCACTGTTCTATTAATTTCCAAGCCACTGGTATATAATTCAAAAGAAGATGAGCATCCACAAAAAACAGTGAGTCTTCCAGAACAAATTAATATGCAAAATCACATCTTCAAGAGAATCACTAAAGCACAAAACCACATTATATGAAGCAATGTTGCAATATTGCATTCTGATCACAAGCATGCATCAGTTCCTAAAAAGACATACAGTATAGGTTCCAACAAAAACAAAATAATAATTTTTGTTGAATTAATGGAACCTTCAGCTTAGAAAAGATGCCACAATAGGTTTTCACTGACATTTGTATACTCCAGTTCCTTATTCTCTGGCTGACAGTAACTGCTCTTTGGTTTGGACAACATAGTTAGCTGTAGTTAATCAAAAACAGAAGCCTAGACTTCCCAAGTCCATACGTTATGCCAAAAAAGTTAGTGCTGAGAAAAAAAAAACATGAACTAGAGGAAGCTTAGGAGTGTTATAGCAAAAAGCTATATATTTTACACTATATCTGAATGAGTCTCCAGTGGGAATTCATCGTAGGTTGAATTTGCTGCTTGTAGGTTATATGATTACCTCACTACCTTCACTTACCGCCTTCTGTTCTCTGAATAAGGGAAATATTAGAGAGTCCATTAATGCTCAATAGACTGACACAAAAGAAATGAAGCATGGTAGGGTAGACCTGAGGACTTCTTTCTCCCCAGGGAACTCAGAAGCAAAGAATTACATATTGCAAGAATTACATATTACAAGCACTGTTTTCTTCCTTCTAATTGTCCATGAAAATAAACTTCTCAGCGGAAGTTACTTCTGGTTTGAATGGAGCAAGATTGCATCCTTAGCAAAAAAAAAAAAAAGCCCCCCCACCCTTCGCTTTTCTTAACTCTTTCTTAAATTCTTTTATCTTTTTATGCCTTATTTTTCATTCTTTTTATGTCATTGCTGCTGTCTGTGGTTATTAACATTTAAAGCAAAATACTTTTACTGTTGTATATCACTTTTTGTATGCTATGAAAAAAGGACAGTAATAAAATTGAATGAAGCATTAAAAAGATTGATGCTTAAAACATGTTGTCCTGCAGGCATTGCCGACAGCTCAATATAATGTTTGTTGGTGGGCCAAACCAAAGGAAAGATTACCATATTGAAGAAGGAGAAGAGGTAATACAGTGGTTTGAATTTATCTCTCAGTTGTGCATCATTTTTCGAAGCTTAGTGTTCTTCCTCATAAGGTTAGAAAAAGGGATTTTTATTCATTAGAAAAATACAAATTAAAGAGTTCTACAGTCCAAAGTACACAACTTTAATGTGGCTAAAATAATTATAAATGTTTCACATTAAAGAAAGAGAATAAATAAATCATTTACTCTCAACTTCACAGTGGAGGTTTTATCTGGATTGGTCTGGAAGATTGGAGAGACAAACGAAGAAAATGAAAGCTGCAGACAAATATTATTAATGAGGTTTTAAAACCAAAAACTTCAACGTACCATATAGTATGCTCCCCTATCTTATCAAAACCATTGTGAGATAAGTAGTATAATAGATGTTGATAGGCCTAAAGTCATCAGAAAGAGTAATAAGTAACTGGGGATTTTTAAAGATTTTTTTTTTTTTATGTCCCTGATTTTAAGCATTTTTTTTTTTCCAATTACAGAAGCAGCAGCGTATTTGTTGTTGTTGTTTTATTTAAATTTGTTACAGTAGAAACTCTAGTAGACTCTGGGTGACTTACAAAACCCAACAACAATAAGAACAGTTAAAAACATACCACACCACAGACAGCATGGGCTAAACAATAACAGACAACCACAGTAGGGGCCTCACAAACACATGAACCCCAGGCCTGAGATCAAAGCCAGGTCTTCACGCTTTTTGGAACCCCAGGAAAGTGAGCACCATCTGTATCTCTGGGGGGATGGTATTGCAGAGGGTGGGGGCCATGACAGAGAAAACACACTTCCTTGGTCCCATCAGATGACAACATTTAATAGAGGGGACCTGGAGCGCATCCACTCTGCTGGAGCATAGCAAGTGAGTAGAACAATTGGAGATATCCATCCATTTTACAGCTTGCTGTTTCTTTTCTGCACAAGGTGCCCTGGGCAAATCTCATGAAATGGTGATCCAGCTGGTATTCTGAAGCCTTCTTTAAAGATTTTGATTTTTCCTGTTTTTTTATTTTTATTCATTTTCTAATAATTTTATTAAGATCTTTGGAAAGAGCAATAAAAGATAACACAAAGTATAACAAAAAAGAAAAAAATCTGCCCTTTTAAGAAAGCGACTTCCTACCTTCATCACAACAAGTATAAACAATTTCATAATTTCTTCACCCCTCTTAATTAACAAATATAAAACTGTTCATCCTATAACCCATCTCTCAGTAATAGAATCAAATAAGTAGCATCTTCTCCTTATCCAAATGTCAGCAAAAGTCCAGAGTTCTAAAATATTAAAATTAATTAACATATATAAAACTCAAATTTAGCTGTAAGCAAAACCCCATTTAAAAGGCATAAAAAGGTCCCAACATCCTAGTATAAACAAACCAAACCTAAAGTTTAACATAATAAAAGAGACCATTTCTCCTTTAAAAAACAACTCCAATACACAGCCCATTCCAAATGCCAACCGTTCCAGAGATGACCACCCCAAATAACAGCATATCCCATTCAAATAAACATTCTATATCTCAGCTCTAAACTATTCACAAATATAAAGTAATTCCAGCATCCTAATACAAAAAAGACTAAAATTTAACCTAACAAAAAGAGCTAGTTTCTCCTAAAAAAAAATCACACAATTAGATACTAAATATTTAGATACTAGGCAATTAGGATACAGAAAATAGCTATACAGTAAACATATTTAAACACCAAATAAGCAAATCCAGTTTCCAGTCAAAATATCAGTAAATCCAAAAAGAACTACCCAGAATAACATGTCCCATTTTAACCCTGGTCAAATAAGGCAACTTTGTATTCCTTTTTTTTTATATACAGAACAGTCTTTCTCTGTAATCCATTCCAGTAGTTGTTGATCTTTATTACAAATTTCTTCTATACTTTAAGCAATCTCTTTTGTAAATCTAACAAAAAAGAATTATTCCCATTACTCTCTGGGATTGTCTTTTCTATTTCCTTCTTAGTTTTTAAAACCTCATACAGTTTTCTCTTTGCATCTGATGGCAGGTTCTTATCCAAAGTTTCATTCATATTAATCTCAAGTGAAATTTGTTGTATATCTTGTTCTATAACATCTTGTTCTGAAGACAGACTATTCCCAAAAGGACACGACATAGCTGCCATAATTGATTCAAAGTCTCAACGCAGTCCTCAGTGGAGTTCCTTAAAGATACCTCCAAATGCCATGATAATTATTTCCCACAAACATGCATTTATCCTTTCAAAATAATTTCAAAGTCTTAATATTCAAAATTCAACCAATGTTTTCTGTGCCCTTAATCTTTTTAAAACTTTCTGTAGCCAAAACCTTGTCTTGTTTTTTGCTGTTTTAAATTCTTAAGAGCTATAAAAAATAAATATTTATTTTCTTATATTAAGGTCTGAAGGTACTCACTCACCAGGCGTTTCCAGCCTTGTCCCTTTGAAAGTGTCTAATTTAAGTGAAGCAGTTAATAAGCAATTTCTGAAAATAGTTAGCAAGGGAAGTGCATGAATTTTGCTCTGTTTGTGGCTGGAGTAATTATGTCGATTTCCCCCATCTCCCGTGCCCCCCCCCCCCCCAATAGCAGAGATCACTGTCTTGCAGTCTCTTCCTCTTCACGAGGAAGTGGAACAACTGTAAGGAGAAACAGCTTGGGCAATATTGCATCTCCTCTTTTATCCAGAGAGGATCAAAGGAGCTGATCTGCTGACTGGCTCTTTAAAAAAGTCCGCAAACGTCAGCTCCACTTTTTCACAGAGCCATCTTCAGTCGGCCATCTTCCTCAGAAGTCCAATGTTCCCTGTTTTTTTCTGAGGCAAAAGAGAAAACTCTGGAGAGATTACACTGGGAAATCTAGTTTTCCTTCATCAGACTCTTCAGTTCACCTGGGCAGCATGTTCAGATTGCTCAGTTCAGTAGAGCCATTCTTTGAATGATTCAGTTTTTTTAAAAAATCATCTGCAGTTTTGCATGTTATTCTTTTCGCTGCTACTCTTATAATCCTATTTCCCCATGATCCCACATGCTGCCAGCAGCTTCATATTATTTGTGAACTCTTACAGCAGCTCAGCCAGGCAGCTTATACCTCAATAATCTTTGGGAATAAAGAAATAAAACAATCAGGAACGCAATGGTACCAGCATGCTCTCTCTCTCTAAATCTAGCAAACAACTTGCTATCAAGAATAACTCATCTCATGTACATATATTTTCTAATTGTGCACTTACAATGTTTATTTTATCACCAGTCATACAGTGCTTGTCCAGACAGTATATAGATTTAACTACAAATGGATATAATATAAATAACCATACTATCCAAAGATTAAATACATAAAATAATATAATGGCAGCTATAATTTGTGTTTTACCATCAGGAACTCTCAGATGCTAAGATTTATTAAAAGAATACTGTTTGCCTTCAAGGACAGAACCTACAAAGGAAGAGAGAGAAAGAGAGAAAGCCTCAGGAATACACATAGACCTCCAGGGCTGGCCTTGCATCCCTCTCCCATAATTTAATCATGATGTAGAGTAACCAAGGTTGATCAGGTTTCTTTGATATTGTGATAAAAAATTCCATGTACTCATCTCCCCTTGTCGATTCATCATAATGGCCAGCTCAATTTGCATAAGGTCATCAGGCGATCTTTCTCTTACTGTGACTAATTCTCAAGATCTACACTGGAGTTCTTTGTCTTTATAAGGTTCTGCCATGGCTGTCTTTTCCAAAACACCACAGTTGCTCAGTCATACCATGCAGTCAATATAGTACAGACTCCATTGTGTTTAATGTGTGAATATGATGTTTACTACTTGTAAATGAAAATTATGTAGATGGCAAGAGTTTTATTTTATTTTAGTTACTTAGAGTACTGTAATTATTGGTTCCAATTCCTACCATTTTTAAAAAGCTGTTCTGACTGAACATGCAGATCTGTCAAGGAACATCGTTTAAAAAGTAACCCTATCTTATGTATGAACTAGGTGACAGAGAATTGGCCAAAATATTCTGTAGATCTACCCTAGCAATTATATTCTATTTCGACCAAAAGAAACAAAATCAACTGTCTGGGTTTAATTATTCTACTGGTAATAATACAGATTCCTGGGGCAGCTTAAAATATGAATCCATTTCTTATGGAAGAAGCTTTGGGATCTAGATTCCATTTTCTAATGACTCTGGAAATGGTTGACATGGGTGGAATTCTTTAGCATCTTCAATACCTTGCCTCAGATTTCAGTCGAAAAGAGCAGCTGAGCTATTTTCACAAATAAGCAAATAATGCTTTTGGCGTTATTATTTTTCTGGGGCTGCTTCAGGAAGTTATATGCTTGGAGATAATGCATAGCTGCTGACATGAGAGGTGACCCACTGCAGAAGCAGATTGCTGCTTTTGGCCAAGGGAACTGTCCTATCTGCAGTTGTCCCTTCCTTCACCACTATTGTCCTTCCTCTTCAGTTATTGGGCAGCAATAGATAGCAGTTTTGTCTTGCAAACTACCTCTCCTAATTTGCAGGTAGGAGTTGCAAATCAAGTTGTCCTTAAATCAAGTTGTCAGTAGACACAGAATAAAAGGAAGCAGCTCATTATATATATTAAGACTTTTCTGGCTGCAGTTCATTAGCCCACTGGCAGCAAAGGCTGTCTTCCTTTTTCATTTTTTTAAAGAAATAATAAAACAAATGGATAGTAGGTAAAGCCACCAGTAGCATTTAGATTTGATTGTTGTAGAATACCGAATGCTGAGACAAGTAAGAACTCTTGCTTGTATATCTTGTTTGTGGGCTTATCAGGAAAATCTGAATGGCTATTATGGAATAAGTACAGGTAGTCCTTGACTTACGACCACTCATTTAGCGACCATTGGAAGTTATGACAGTGCTGAAAAAAGTGACTTACAACTGGTCCTCGCATTTACAACCATCACAGTGTACCCGCAGTCACATGATCAACATTCAGGCACTTGACAACCAGCATGTATTTACAACAGTTGCAGCATCTCAGGGTCACGTGATCACCATTTGCAACCTTTCCAGCAAAATCAATGGGGAACCGCGTGATTCACTTAAAGACCACTGCAAAATATGTCATAAAATCAGATGCAGTTATGTGATGCCTCATTTAACAACTGTACTGCTTAACGATGAATTTTCCAGTCTCTATTGTGGTCATAAGTTGAGGACTACCTGTAGTGTTAGATTTGATCAGCTTTCCTCAATGTGGCATCACTCAGCTGTATTAGAGTCCATCCCACCCACTGGCAAGACAGGAATTATGAAGTACAGTATATAAACCAACACATCTGTAGGAGGCCAAATGGGAAAGACTGATATACAGTAGGTCAACTGTAGCCAGATCCAGCAGGTGAGCAATGTATTCATCATATGTTTTAAATTAAGCATATCCTTATCCAGAAACCTCCAATCATTAACAACTAAACTAAAATAATGCTATTTTTATTTGTGTCAGACAGATAGTTGATTATAATGGTCAGGTTGCCAGAAGTCTGTGGTAGTATTTGTTATTCATTATTCTTAATAATTGATGCTAGTTATTTGAATAGCTGAATTTCAGCAAAACATTTGCCAAATCAGATTTAGTAGCTCAATATGTTATCCTGACTATCCAGATGGTTAGCTATTTTTTAAACTATAAACAAACAAACAAGCACTTAGGATTTCTAAAACATGATTTGCCTGCACTGTTCTGCGTGTCCCATAGATGTCAGTGTATTTCTTTGTATTCTTTGAGTTCTTAAAAACATAATTCAATGCAGTAATGAAAGATAAGACTTAAATTAAATGTTAAATTAAACATTTACAACAAAGACAGAAAGTTATATAGGGATTTAAGAAATATAAAGGACAAACATCTAGACTAATTAAATTTCATCACAAATAGGTCAGTCCTCTCATGAAATCTTCATAGGCAGAAAAAAAAATAGATTGGTTAGGTTCAAAGTATGTTTACTTTCTCCAAAGGAGATATGAGAAGCCAACTCTTACTTCTGTATAACAAAATGGCCAGAATCATGTTCTCATACACAGTCATTTTGCTTGCTTGTGACAAATATTCTTGTTTGCTTGCTTGCAACAGAACACCTTTCTACAAGCATTTGTTCATTTTCAAATTTCTCCATCCATTTCTCCATTATTAGTCAATGGCCTACCAGTGTATACAGTTCATCTACATATCTAGTCTTTCACCATTTATCTATAACTTGCAATCGTTCATTCTGTTTTCCCTATCAAACTACCTTGGTATCATACAATCTGTCTAACACTCAGTATAAACAATTTAGTTTCTTGGCCAGCAACACAGCATCATCTGCATACAGAAGTACATGGGTATTCATGTCTCCAACTAATACACCGCTAACATTACCATAAGCATTCCTTATATATTTATCCATAAATGCATTCAATATTCAAGGGACATCACACAACCTATACAAGAAGAGATAAAGGCCCCCACCTGGTTCCTCCTGCTTTGCTTTAGGAACTGATTCCTCCAGTAGTTTTGGTTTAAAATGAGTCTGGAATAGTACGTTGACACAACTATTCAAGTCGCATATAGTTTGACCGAGCTTACCTTTTTCAAATTTCTCCAGAAAACCTGGAACACAAATGAGCAGCAGCTGGCTTTCAGTAATAGCTGTGTTCACATATCCATTAATGTTGCATCCATTAATTCTTCCATTCATCCTGGAAGAAAATCGTAAATATATTATTTATAAATATTTTTATAAAGGCCTCTATCTTATATAAGGCCAATATTCAATGTTCATTAAAAATTAAAGCGTAATACAATAAAGTATAAAACAATAGAAAACCATTAACTACAGCAATAAAACGCACCAAATAACATAAGTAGCTCACATCAGCAAGTTTAAGAGGAACTATATTAAAATATCCATGCAAACAAACAGGTTTACACTTGACAGTAAAAATTTAAAGCGCTAGCACCAGACACACCCATTTTTAGAGTGTTATACAGTTGGGACACCACAAGAAAAAAAGTTCCTCTTTCTTTGTAGTCAATACAGTTCATCCTTCCTTCATAGACCATTTCCTTCCAATGATCTCTGTGTTAATGTTAAGTTGTTGTCCTAATTTATTAATTTAATTTCACATATTTCAATTTTGAAAAGACATGTATATAACATTCAGAAAAAGCTTAGGTGGGTATATTAGCAGTTATTTAATGGCTCGCATTCTCCTGAATTTATGCACAGTACAATAGGATTTGAACTATGATTATTAGTTCCTGTGGTCCTGTTGGAACAGAAATATAAACAACATGACTAAAATACAATAATAGATTAATTATACTGCTATAGTTTTGTGACTTGAAATGTAATCACCTTGAAGGCAAAATGTATGATTTATACCGTGTATTATTCTAGTTTATAATCTGTAATAAAAATAAAATAAAACATTTCTATTCATTCATTACTTCTAAACTTAAAGGAAGCTTTGGCATTGTCCAAGCCTTGCTTCCTTAAATGAAATGAATTTGTACCACAAAATCACCTAGAGCTTGACACTTTGACATAAATTACAAGATAATTCAGTTTGGAAACATTAAACATTCTCATTTTCTTTGGAAAGGATCTACACTGCAAATTTAAAACTGAGTCCAAAAGCGTCACCCTGAATAGTACACTGGAATCTCAGTTTAATCATTTTCTGTACCCAGATTGAACTGATCATTTTAGGAAGGGGAGTTCAACTTGGCATAAAACAGATTAAAACATAAAACAGCATTAGCATAGATATATTCTAGTTTATTATTTTATAATAATCAAGTTTTCATGCATCATGGCATCTCCCTCTTGAAGATATAGAAGAACTAGCAAAACATATTCTTAAAGGGAGTTATTTAAGTACAATAATTCGGTTACTGGCCCTGCCTCCCTTTCTGTCAGTGAAGTGTGTTGCTGGCTACACTTCAGTTGGCTATAAATAAATATAATCTCAATAAATTATTTAGAGAGAAAAACAAACATATATGCAAAGGCTACACTGGACTACTAAAAATGACTTTATATATACAAGTCTTATATATTACATTTAGCATGAAGACAAAAGGTAAAAGAACAAGTTTCTTCTGATTCCATATATTTATAGAATAATATGTGCATTATATGCTGCTTCCCCATATCTGGCACTACAGCCCCCACTCTGCTGTTGGATCATCCTCATGCTGAGTTCTCACCATGAGGGTGCTGCAGGAAAAAAAAAAAAAAGGATTTGAACTCTACATGGGTGCCCTGAGGGAAGACCCATCTTGTAGATGCTTCCAGAAAGAGTATAATCTTATTTGGACTATAAACTGCAAGGCTGCACATTTTGCTAAAGAAACCTGATAAACCACTATTAAAAAGCATTCTGAGGAATTACACTGTGTCACACCAACAACTTGAGAAAAGTTCACAGTGGGCTTATCATGATATTATACAGAATGCAAACATCTTATAGAGTAAGGCGAGGCAGGTTCCTCATATAAAGAATATTTACAGGAGCCATATTTGCTTTAGCCATAAAAGCTCCAGTGTGTGAACCTAGGCTACAATGTGTGAGATATATTGACATGTTTTTAATTTAACGTTTTCCTCCTTCCTACACAGTTGTTTTACCAGCTGCAGGGAGACATGTGCCTGAAGGTAATAGAAAATGGAAAACACAAGGATATCCACATTAAAGAAGGAGAGGTAAAGATAGGTTTGTATATAAACTAGCAAGCAAATCTCAGGCTGTAATTGTTGTATTTCTCTGTTTATGTATATATTATTTTCATATAATAATTTTTTAATAATTACATGAGACAGTTCGGTAGGATTTCCACTTCCCACCTCAGTAGCACATCATGCAAAAAAGAAAAAAAACATGAAAATCCTGAACAATGTTAGAGACTGTATTATTATTACTGCCATTATTACAACACATCGCATTGTAATCAGCTGTTCCAAGAACTTTTTCACAAGTGCTATTACCAAGATAGACAGAAGGGCTGAAGGTAGTAAAGCTAGAACCAGTAGTTAGGTCATTCAGAACCATTATATAAACATTGAGATTTTTCTGACTCTCAAGGTTGGGAGAAGTCTCTTGCCTGAACATGAGGGAAGAAAAGGCCTAAAATTTAAACCCCTGGAGCAAACATATATATTTCTACTGTATGTTCTTCAATAGGCAGATCTTCTGTGTGTGTATGTGGGAAATTTATCTAGCCATGTCATGTCTGTGAAACTTCTATAAGCAAGTTCAGGTTGAATGTCTGGAGATTTGAGAGATTTTGAGGAGGCTGGGAGAAGAATGAAAGGGAGAGCAGACATAAATAATCAAGAAAAAGAAGGCAAGTCCATTGACGGCTTAACTCATAAACAGCAACTTAGGCCAGGTAGCAAAAAATTTGGGAAGAAACATTTCAAATTATTCAGACACTCTGTCCCAATGAACTTACTTTAAATGAGGGTGGGAAATTCCTTTTACAGTTTCCAAGTTTCTGTATTTACCTCAGACTAGCTTTAAAGATACCTTGCTGAAATCTGTATAGTTCTTACTTCTTTCATCTTGTCCAACTGCTTGTGGCCTGATGGAAGAGTTAAGATTTATTGCCATGCCTGGTGTGTGAACTCTGACATCAGGTATCCCCCATTCTGTACTGTGGATTTAATTTCTTTTTCCTAGGTGAATAATTTGGACATGCTGTCTTCCGGCCATTATCACACTGTTTTCTAGGTGCTTTTAGATTGATTTCATTATGATTGTTCTACAGCTTCCCAATTATTGATGTCAATCTAATATGTCTATAGGTCCTCAGATTCCCACCCCGCTCTTCTTTGAAGATACCAGTGTTTTCTGTCCTCCCATCATCTGAACTTCACCAATTCTGCAAAGATAATATATATTAATTGATTTTAACTGTTTTGTACACTGCCCAGAGTCATTTCCACGATATGGGTGGTGACAAATTTGACGAATGAATGAATGAATGAATGAATGAATGAATGAATGAACGAACGTTCACCAGACCATCAATTAATTCCCATAGTACCCTAGGATGCAATTCTTCTAAATATATCCAAGGAAGCCTTTTTTTTTTTTTTTGCTGTTATTAGCTCATTCTGACCTTTTGCTTCCCATATGCCCTCTCTACAATTCTGCACTACCTTTATGTATACTTTCATGATGACCTGAGTCTTTCCATCTCCTACATTTGTCCTTTTTTATTTTCACATCTTCACTAAACTTTTTGAGGAGCCATGCAGGCTTATGTTTTCCTCCATTTTCTTTTCTTATTGGAATTTTTACAATAGTCCATCAAGCGTATTCATTTGAATTCATTGCAGATACTGGATACTTTATTAGGCCACATTACAGGAATATTCCCACTTCCTTCTAAAGTGCACAAGTCTTATTTGAGGTCATTACTTCACAGATTTAGTCCACAGGATTCCTGAATCCCCTCAGTATTCATTTTAAAGCCTTCCCAGGCAGTGGCATTTTACTAGTACTTATGAGATACAACCATATTTCATGCCAAATGTCTGTCAGCTACATAATTCAATATGGTTCCAGAAACCATTTTTCCCCACTGATACCATTTCCAAGGGCAGTTATTCACCTACTGCAGGGCTCCTCAACCTTGGCAACTTGAAGATGTGTGGACTTCAACTTCCAGAATTCATCCACACATCTTCAAGTTGCCAAGGTTGAGGAACCCTGACCTACTGTCTTCTTTTCTTTCACTTCTTCTTCCATGGTCAGCAGGATGAATGAGAAAATCTCTTGAGCAGCCACAGTGTTAATTTCTAACTCCTTGATGCCTTCGTTGTATTTGCTTTGGCAATATCATTTCCCCCCGCTTGGATTAGTAGGAAGGAATAAGTCCTGGAAGTTATTCTGTCATAATTGTAATCCATGGGCCTACTACATACCTTTAAAAGCTTATGGATGAGGTCAGTAGAATGTTTTTCCTGTTCCTCATGAGTTGCAAATTACTGCTGTCTTTCTCTTTGTCATCTTCCAAGGTGCAGGTATTCAAGGATCTATCCTCCTGTCTCCTGTTCAGCAGTGTCTCTTTTTTCCCCAAAGACTCAAAGCCTATTTTCTCTGCAATATCCTGAAAACTTTTCCTGAGTACCAGCTGGCAGAATATCTTTTATATCTTTTGTTTTTAGTTGTTACTCTTTGACAACTCTGCTCCTTTTCCTTATGTAGAGTTGCTTCTACTGTTAGCTTTTGCTGCAGTGTCTCTTTTGCTTGCACTAATAAATCTTTTCCTTTCTCGTACGCTGGGATATGACCATTCTTTCCTACAACTCTCATATCTTTTCTTCAAGTATTGCTACAAGCTTGTAACTTTTGTAATATATGCTGGATTAGTTTCATGAATGAATGCAAACATGTCAAAGCACTGAAAGTCACCATTATAGAGTCATGTCTATCTTCACTTCTGTTTCTTAAGGCACTACCATTAGAAAAGCATTTATTTCTTTTTGTTCCTTTCCTAGGCTCTCATGTTAAGCTAATATCCGTTGTCTACTTAGAAGGAACATTTGGTAGGATTTCAACTCCTTTGCTAAAATCCTGTTAGCTCACTTACTGAGTTTTCTTCCTCATAACTGTATCTTACATTCCTCCTACATTTTCTGTACAGGGTCTGCTTGCTCAGTAGGAAGCAGTCATTTAGTCCTACACAATGGGCAATCTACAGCTGTCAGGACACAGCCCTTTCAGCCAGCAATTATTCAAGACATAAACTTTTCATTCCCCACAGCTGAGCATATAAGTCTGACAGAATTCATGATTCCTCTCTTCTTTGTCTCATCCTGTTAGCCTTTCAAGGTAGATCACACTAGGAAACCAAAGTCATGAATGCTAATACTACTTTTACAATAAGGTTACAGTAACAGAATCTTGCAAGTTTGAATACTGTTCCCCCTTCCCTCCCTTTATCTTTGTGAGAACTAAGGAGGAGGGTCTTGTCTGCCCCAGACTTGGATTTCTTTTATCTGACTGTTATCTTGGTAGCAGCTCTTCCTGCTGTTCCTCAAGGTTGTTTCTTCTTTCCATTACATCTCCTCCTGTTGCCAAACTCTTGTTCACTGACTCAGGGCATTCCACTCCCATCAGAATGGGAGAGCAAAGACCAATTGAGAAGTCAGAGAAGACATAACCAAACCTCCTGCTATTGCTACATGTTTCAACTTTCATTTTTATCCTAGATGTTTCTTTTACCAGCCAGGATTCCACATTCTCCACAAAGGTATGCAGACACTGTGGGATTGGTAATTGAAAGGAGAAGATTAAAAACAGAAACTGATGGACTCAGGTGAGATGTCATTTTGTTATAAATCTTTATAAGCCACTCTGACAGGGGTTAGAGTTGAAAAAAATATAAAATATTTACCTCCACAAATAAATTATATGAGCACATGGACAGTACTATGATGTGGGAAATGCTCTCACTTCTTTGTAGAGTCTTGGGTCTACAGAACCAAGTTTTGTGTATTGTATGTTTAATTCAACAGAAGAAGTTCTGCATGTAACCAAAACTCTGAGAACCATAAAGTATTAGTGGGTCTGGGTCCATTGTTGTATACAATTGGATGGAGCTTATTTGGATGTTTGGAGTTTATTGTCTTTCTCCCACTACAAGTGTTCAGGCTTTGATGGACATCACAGGGCTTCAAACATTCAGAAATCCACTACTGGAGAAAATGGCACATTTCCTCTCTGTGTGTAGTTTTTATCAATGCTGAACTAAAGGAAGGTATATGTGGTGGCACAAAACATCATCTAATCAAGTCCTTTTGATTTTAATGGAACTAGAGAGAGAAGGATTCATAATCCTCTCCCATCTGTCACTCCTTTGGGGGAAATTATCCTACTTCCTACCATGATGAAAAACATTCATTCTTGAGATCATGGATATGCTGCCATATAACTATGGTCTTCTAATAAGTTTAATCTCATTTGACATCACATGTTCAGTTTTTCCATCCTTTCAGGTATGTTCGAATTAAATCCAAAGCATTATACACTCTTTTTTTCATGTTCGTAACATCACATTATTTTTAAAAGTAAATTGTCTTCTCTTTTATATGAAAGATGTCATATATTTATTAAGAAATCTAATTTCTTTTTTTCTCTTCTCAGATACTATGTTGGAGAATCAACAGATGTCCTTTTTGAAAGATGGTTTTACTGTGAGGATCTTGGTGTACAACTTATCCCAATAATTCAAGAGTAAGTCTTCTTCAGGTTGAGCTTGATTCCTGGGACTTTTTGGGAAGGTCTATGTGGCTTTCTTGGCAACTAGAGAAATGGTTGGTCATTGCCTTCTCCCAGGATGATTTTTCCTGGAATTTCTCTGGGACTTCCTGGTGGTCCAAGTGCTAATCAGGTTCCTCCTTGCATAAACTTTTTGAGATCATCTATCACATAGCCAGGACTGCTTCATTATACAGAATTAACAGTTGGACTTGATTTACAGCATTACTGTATATTAGAGCTAACTGTTTTAATAATATTGGCACTTGTTTTAAAGTAGTTAGATATTTCAGGATTATTAGAATGAGGGGGATGAAGTTTTATTTCCCAATGATCTTGTCCAGCTGTGCTCTGAGTGACCACATGTGATGTGTGTGAATGGGTGTGAACAACATGTGCATTTATTTTGTTCCTAATTCTATATTCAGTGCTACCCCCTTTTCTATACTCCTCATTTAAATTCTACAACCACACTAGTAAAGTGCTTGGACTATATCATCATAGAATACCAGTATCAGTTCTTTGAGAGCTTGTCCTTAGATAGTCTATATGGCACCAGAGATATTCTAGGAGGTGGTATCTATATGCTTGGAAGAATCCTGGTTTTCTCAAAATATAATATTAATGGGCAAAAGACCAGGAAGAGAAATCCCAAAATACCCTGTTGAGGACTGAGCATGCTCATTGGATACAAAAAGTTAACTGTATTGGGGAAATTGGAGAAAATACAGATAAAGATTAACATGGAACATCTTGGAAGTGAGCATGGCAGGTCTCCTTGAAGCTTGAATATGAATAACTATACTGTAATAATAATTTCATCCATCAAAGGACTACTGTTAGTTAAATGGTTTCTCTCCATATAATCTAATGGTAGGGGAACAGATGGATTTTAGAATTACTTAACCTTTGTTATTTCAGATTTTTCAGTTCAGTGCAGTATCAAACTGGAAAACCCAAACCAGGTGACGTAAAATGACTTTGGAACTAAAATAATTTTTCATCCAGCAAGCAATAATAATTTTAAAGCTTAACTAATTTTACTTTTCTTGCACTCCTATCCTTAGTCTCTTTTAATACTCCTCTAAATGAAATTAATATTGCACGTGAAAAGTTACTTTTTTTCTCTGTTCGGTAACCAAATGTGTGCCAGAGAAAGGGAGAATGATTCATTATTTCCAAGCTAAACTCAGCAGGCAGACTGGGATCATCAGTTGTCCCAAGCCACAATCATCATTACATCTGAGTCCCAAAAGGCAGAGGAACCCTACGCGCTCCATACATTTGCAATAATGGTGATTATACCATTCCTGAAAAATTCTAGTTGGATTTTTCTATCCATCATCAGAGAGGATGGGTTTCATTTTTACTCCCTTTCTGTACCTTCCCTTCTCAACCAATAAATTTAACTTCATCTTAAGAGAGTGATGGGTTCTCTCTAACCACAGGTCCTCAAAGAGAAGCTGGATAGCCATTTCTTGGGAATGCTGTAATGCTGGGCTTCCTACATTCGGCATGGAGTGGGAAGCAAAGAATAAATTAGGAACTGCTGATTGACCTCAGAGTGATTTGAACTAGACTAAGATTTACGGTTCTAAAATATTTAATGAGGAGAAAATCCAGGGGGAAATCAAGAGAGATCCACCACTTGAAGTGGGAAGGCTGCTGCTGTACAGTAGCCATTACCTCTGCACTCCTCCAACGGTTTCCCCATTTGTGTTTGGTTCCTGCCAGGCCATATTTGTAGATATTTGGTCATGGCAGTGCTTCTCACACTTCAGTAAACATCTGTTGCTCTGAGGAGGTTTTCAGCATTGCACTTTTTCCAAGGACCTCCTTAGAAAGATATATTTGGCCTCAAGGGAAACAGACAGTGCAAGGTCTCCCGAACTTACCAGGAATGTATCAGTTGAAGTAAAACTCTAGAGACACAGAATTGTCCCACCTTCCTACATCTCTCCTCCAATATCTTAATTAATACTTGGATAGATGACAATATTATGGACTGTATAGGTTAATACCTAGGAGTATCAGGGGAGTGTAATGTATCCCCAGATACTTCCCTTTGTACTTGGAAGACTTTCTGCCCCACCTGACTATAAGAATGACAGGCAGTTTCCAACGAGTGCTTTGTTTGAAAATATGACTATTTCTGACCCCCCAAAACCCCAACAAAAGAACAAAGGTATAAATAAATACAGGTGAAACTCGAAAAATTAGAATATCGTGCAAATGTTCATGTATGCCAGTATGGCAACTCAAAAGGTGAAACCAATATATGAGATAGACGCATTACATGCAAAGTGAGATATGTGAAGCCTTACTGTATAATTGTGATGATTATGGCGTACAGTTTATGAAATCCCCAAATTCACAATCTCAGAAAATTAGAATATTACATGACATCAATAACACAAGGATTGGAAATAGAACAATATCGGACCTCTGCAAAGTATAAGCATGCATATGTACTCAGTACTTGGTTTGGGCCCCTTTTGCAGCAATGACTGCCGCAATGCAGCGTGGCATGGATGCTATCAGCCTGTGGCACTGCTGAGGTGTTATGGAAGACCAGGATGCTTCAATAGTGGCCTTCAGCTCCGCTGCATTGTTCGGTCTCATGTCCCTCATCTTTCTCTTGGCAATGTCCCATAGATTCTCTATGGGGTTCAGGTCAGGCGAGTTTGCTGGCCAATCAAGCACAGTAATCCCATGGTCATTGAACCAGGTTTTGGTACTTTTGGCAGTGTGGGCAGGTGCCAAGTCCTGCTGGAAAATGAAGTCAGCATCCCCATAAAGCTCGTCTGCAGAAGGAAGCATGAAGTGCTCCAAAATCTCCTGGTAGACGGCTGCGTTGACCCTGGACTTAATGAAGCACAGTGGACCAACACCAGCAGATGACAATGGCTCCCCAAATCAACACAGACTGTGGAAACTTCACACTGGACTTCAAGCATCGTGCATTGCGTGCCTCTCCATTCTTCCTCCAGACTCTGGGTCCTTGGTTCCCAAATGAGATGCAAAAGTTGCTCTCATCAGAAAAGAGGACTTTGGACCACTGGGCAGCAGACCAGTTCTTTTTTTCTGTAGCCCAGGTAAGACGCTTCTGACGTTGTTTGTTGTTCAGGAGCGGCTTGACAAGAGGAATACGACATTTGAAGCCCATGTCCAGGATCCGTCTGTGTGTGGTGGCTCTTGATGCACTAACTCCAGCCTCAGTCCACTCCTTGTGAAAGTCCCCAACACTTTTGAATGGCCTTTTCCTGACAATCCTCTCCAGGCTGCAGTCATCCCTGCTGCTTGTGCACCTTTTTCTCCCACACTTTTCCCTTCCACATAACCTTCTATTGATGTGCTTTGATTGGGAACATCCAACTTCTTTTGCAATTACCTTTTGGGGCTTTCCCTCCTTATGGAGGGTGTCATTGATGGTTTTCTGCACAACTGTCAGGTCAGCAGTCTTTCCCATGCTTGTGATTCCTACTGAACCAGCCTGAGAGACCATTTAAAGGCTCAGGAACCCTTTGCAGGTGTTATGGATTCATTAGCTGATTAGAGTGGGACACTTTGAGCCTAGAATATTGAACCTTTTCACACTATTCTAATTTTCTGAGATTGTGAATTTGGGGTTTTCATAAGCTGTACGTCATAATCATCACAATTATACCAAAGTAAGGCTTGACATATCTCGCTTTGCATGTAATGCGTCTATCTCATATATTGGTTTCACCTTTTGAGTTGCCATACTGACATAAATGAACATTTGCACGATATTCTAATTTTTTGAGTTTCACCTGTAGTTGTGGCAGCCATTGTGTGTATGAACATGCTTCTTTCCTGCCCAGCTGCTATTGTGAGAGCACTCACAACATGTTCTCAGTCTATCAATAGAAGAGAAGCAGGGATTAACACCAGGATTAACCCCAGACAAACAATCAAGCAGTAAACAGTAACCTAAGCAAAGAATTATCAACTCAGACAAGGGAAAAACAACTCCCCCACCAACACTGACAGGGCAAGCTACTGTATATAAACAGAGCAAACCCCACACCCATCCAGCACTGACGATGTTACCTAGATGGGTAACAAAACATCTGCAAGAAAATAACCAAGCTCAGAGGACCCTAAAGACTCCACATGTTCTCAGTCTTCCATATGATCCTATCATCCTCAGCAGTTTAAGAAAATCTGGATTAATTTTGGGGAGCTGGAAAGTACATGCTTAATTCTGGGAAACAGCTATATTTCAAGTGGTAAAATGCATGCTTAGCTTGCAAAAGTATCCAATTTTGTTCCATAACATCTTGAGCAAGTGTACTGCTGCCTCCAGAAAGGCTGGGCAACAGTTCTCATCAACTCCAGCCAGCATGCTGACCCATTTGGAGAACACAGATTAGTGTGATAGATGGAACAAAGGCTTGGCTTGGTGTAAAGCAGCTGTTTATGTCTGCTTTTGCCAGCCACATGAAGCAAGGATTTGTTCAAAGTTTTGTTTGTCAGCCTCATTCTAAATAGTTTCAGAAAGAATGAATTTAATCCCTTTGAGCCTTTCAGATTTTTTTTAAAAATGAAAAACAGAAAATTTGCATTTTTGAACAAAGTTTTTCAAAAGAAGCAAAAAAAAAAATGTTCTTCACACTCTGACACTTCTTTCTGTAAATATGTATGAAAGATCTTCCATGGTTCATTTCCCATGGTGAAGTATTAGAAGACCTCTTGGAGATAACTGTTTGTACACTGTCTCACTGGGCCTCTTCTCAGGTGAGATTATGAACAAAACAATATACAGTAATGTCAGGTGTTATAGAACAGCATTTTTTCTTCGGCTCTCTGTTAGCAATAATGGAGTCGTTTCTGTTGTTAATTAAGGGCTAAAATACATGAAGCCTGTGTAGTTCTTAAGCTCATGAACATATAATAAATAATCAAAAAGGTGAAAATTCCCTACTGTGTCAAACAAGAACATATGGTAGATGTGGAACTTCCATTAAAACAGCAAAAATACACCTATTGCCTCTTACCGTAACAAAGCCATAGTAGGCATAATAAACACATAAACTGCTCTATGTGTCCTTTAACTCCTCCTTCTGTATTTTCACTGTAAATTATTTAAGATTGTAATCCATTTGGAATATGCCGCAAATGATTTTTTTTCAAATTAATTGTTTTATTACAAAATACAAATAATACGTTGTAGAATACAAATAAAAACTAAGAACATAAGATGAATTTTGTTTGGCAGAATACTCTTTTAAAGGCTTTTGCAGAGTCCCCACCCCACTCCACCCCACCCCTGGAATAAATAACAATTAAAAATGGTAAAAACGAGAGGGTGTGCCCAGCAGCAGAAAAGTTTGTTGATGTTTGATTTATTGGATGTGCACTGTGGGCAGTATTGGGCAAATCACAACTTTTTGTCCCATGTGTCCTAACCTACATGATAATTTACCAGTATAAACTGGTTTTCACTTTACCTCCATCACTTTTCAGCCACCAACCTCCTTCATCTAACATATTGTTCAAGAAGTTATCCCAGGAAAAACAAGTTGTGGCAATTATGCAGCATTATTACACCATAATACTAGAAACTTTGCAATAACATCATCCTTTCCTGTTGTTGTGTTTTCATAGTTTTTATAGTTTTAACAATTGTTTTATATGCATTTTTTTCAATCAAGTGTTGTACACCACCCAGAGTCACTTTTTTGTGAGATGAGCAATTATATAAATATGATCAATAAATAAAAATAAATAAAAAATAAGCTGAAAACAAATGCAATATCATCATTGCCCCCCACCCCCAACCAATTATGTTGCTGAAGTTAGAAGTGGATGTTCTTAATGAACATTTGGGATACCACTGAGATGCACAATATTTTTCTGCATCTTGTTTGGTCCATTATTGAAAGAGCACCCCAAAGACATATTATAAAAGCACCCCATGGCTTTTGAGGAATAAAATGTGGGTGGGAACAGGGATTTTATCTTTGCTCTTAACTGAATGTTGCAGTTAATTTCACAGGGCACAGATCAGAAAATTTCAGAAGAGAATTTGAAATGCCTGCTGGTCTTTCAGACGTCTTGAATACAAACTGAAGATATAGTGCATTGCATTTAAAAGTATGATAATTACTTCTGTTCCACAGAGCCTCCAAAATGTTGCTGAGTAGCATAGGAGAATATGGAAATGAACTGTATTATGCAGCATGATAATTTAAAATGTTTGAAGGGAGTTTTTTCCCCCAAAAGTGAACGAGGGAACAATGGATGGGAGATCTGTTAGAAATACTGTATACAAGGCACAGAGAGAGTGGACAGGATTCTCTACTGTCATAATGTTGGTGAAACCAGTTAAAAGCAAATACTTATTTACATAGGTAGGTGTTGGGGCTCAGTTCAGCTCTCAGTTGGTTCACAAAATTCCTGAAAATTTAACAATCCGCTCTCCCGAATTGGTATGAGTCAGCTCCAGCACAAGATTGGTAACAGTCCTTCCCAAGCAGCTTATAAGCAATATAAATAACTCAGAAATAAGACTCACTATGTTTAACATTAAGCTAGTGTTTCTCAATCTTGGCAGCTTGAAGATGTGTGGACTTCAGCTTCCAGAATTCCCCATGCCACTGTTGAGAAACACTCCATTAAGCATACATAATCATCCATTGTTGTTTTTTAATTGCACTGCAGCCATAAGAGAAAACCAGTTTGTGTATAGCAGTATCTAGAGTAGCAAGTCTTGGGGAATAATATTTAATCCTTCAACCCATTCAGTTTCCCAGAGCTATACTATATAAAAAGTTGCAGAGTTGGAAAAATAGTTGGAAGGAAACGTTGAGGTTGTCTAGACCAACCCCCTGCCCTATGCTGGAACCCATTATTACAGCATTCCAAATAGAGGGTTACTCAGTCTCTGTTTAAATACCAGAGTGAGGAAGGGCTCAGCAAATGCAATCTACTTCATTGTTGAACAGCTCTTACTGTTAGGCAAGTCTTCCTGATGTCCAGTTGAAATTGAAATCTGCTTCCTTGTAATGTACACATATTTCTTGTCTTACATTCTGGAAGAACACTGAACAAGTCTACTCTGTTTCAAATTTCTCTTCATATGTTTGAATCTTTTAAAATAAAAAGTTACAGTATCAAACACTGTCTTTTCAATAACTTTGTTCTCTCTTTGTTTTTGATTTGTTTGTAGATGAAATCTTAAGAGCCATTCCTTTCCCACTAAATGATATCACAGTCATGGATCCCTTTTCTTTGCAAGGCTGGTTGAATGATTACCAAGAAGATATAGCTCAGAAAAAATCCTTGAGTCTTTTTGGAGACAACTTTGAAACAGAGGTTAAAAAATCAACTCTTAATTCTAAACTAGGGGGATCAAATGAGATTCTCTTTTAACTGAAGAAATTATATCTGTTGAGAGATTTATTTTGACCAAGACATTTTGCTGTGAAGATATTTTGCTGTTTGAAATGTTGCAGGAAATAACTTTTCTCTCTCTCTTTCTCACATGCACACACTATAGTCTAGGTGCATAATATCTACAAGTAGTAGATATGTATTATTTGTAGATTTTGGTACTCATGGCAAAAGTTTGTTTCCCGGAAGAAAATTGACAATCTGTTATCTTCCCATGACACTTAACATTATGTATCCTTCTGCCTAATGGTAATTAAACGATAAGTACTAACCTTTATGTGCAATCTAACCTCCAGACTCCCCCTACTGATCCTCTCCTTCCACTGATCTATATAAAGCTAGAAATGGGCACATCTATCAACTGTTGATTTGCTCATTTTCTAATTCTAATAACAATAAAAAATAGCAACTCAAGAAAAATAAACTCTACGGGTTAGAATTTGCAATCTGAAATAGCTCAGTCTTCAGCATCTTTCTGAATGCAATCAAGGATGATGCTAGCCTGAACTGTGCAAGGAGACTTCTGGTGCTGCAACCAAGAAGCAGCACCTCCTGGCTTCTTTATTACCTAAAAGTGGGGAAGTGGGAGTAGTTTTCTCTAGATGACCTGATAGGTTGGTCCAATTCTGGTTGGGGCAAGTGGTCCTATAAGTATCCAGGTGCTAAACCATAAGCCATAAAGGATGTTATAGATCAAAACCAGCAATGTATGTATGTATGTATGTAAAATTGCACTCAGAAACTAACCAGTAACCAGCACATTGGCAATGCTGTGGCATATTGCAACATTCCCAGGGATGAGTGCCAGTTAGCACACTGGCCACTGCATTTTGGACTCAGTGCAGCTTCTGAGTGTTCTTTAAAGGTAGCCCCAGATAAAGCACATTGCAATAATCTAAATAGGTGGTAATGAAGGCATGTGTTGCTGTAATGAGATCCTCTTGTATCAGGTAAGATTGCAAATGATGTACCAAACTAGGCTGGGCAAAGGCCTCTCTAGCTACAGCTTCTACCTGCTGTACCTTCAGGAGCCATGTATTGAGAAGGATGCCCAGATTGTAAACCTGCTCCTTCAGAGTAGTGTCTGCCAGTCCAGAGACAACACAGTGTCAATACAGAGCTTTGATAGGATTCAGCTTCATCTAGACCTTGAAAGGCTCAAGGCACTGGGATAAAAAATCAGTTACATCCCCCCTGCAGCCTAAGGTGGCAATGTAAAGTTGTGTATCATCAGTATACGGATGATACCACCCCACAAATATGTTTATATTTTACTTGCTTTTCCTAGAGTATATAATGTTTGCAAGCACATTTCCTAAATATTCATTCAATTGTTTTTATAGCCTGCTCAAATGAAAAGACTCTGGGTAAAATGTTAAAATTTTAAAAGCAATAGTAATAAATCAAATTATAAAAACATCAGTAGTAGTAAATCAAATAGTAAATCAACAATCTACCACAAAGGATGCTAATAAAACTTAGCTAGGGGTTGAATGCCCAGTGAAATAAAACTTTATTTCAAGATGTTCTAAAAACTAAGAGGGAAGAGTTTTACAGTCTCTGAAGGTAAAATCAAAACATCCATAGATCAGTTATCTGACCACAGTCCAGATGTATCAAAATAGTTTTGGCTTAAAAAAAAATATAACCTTAAAATAAAAAAGAACATATTTTTTGGTTGTCTCCTAGGTTATAATATTTGGACCAGGAATAACTGAAGAGGGAGGAAAGAATGCAGATATATGGATATGGCAGATGGTATATGATATTTGCTTTATTTCCTACTCATTATGTACAGTATTGTGTAAAAAACAAACAAACCTTCAGAACCAATATGCACTGATCTTATTGATCCTTCCCTGGGATTCTTGGTTACAGAGGAATGGTGGGTCACTACAAAGAAATAATCCTTCATAGTGATCCTTCTGCCAGAACAGTCCATATATTCTAGATAAACACCTATATTTATTTTCCTTTTAATTATATTATGGCTTTTGTTTTACCACTGGGGTTTCAGCCCTCAATTGGTAATCTGTTGTGACAAACTTTATTTTCCTCTTTTTTTAAAAAAAAATATTTCAAAACATTCTTGAAAATTAACTAGAAACTCTGGATGTTTCCTCACTTGATTAAAAAAAAATTGGGCTTTTTCTGCATCTACCCATTTTTGAGTCAGCAGAAAACTGTACTGACATGAAATTTGTTGCACCTATTACTCATCCTGCCTCTGTTGCCTCTCTTTCATAGTTTCTGTCCATTCTTGGTCATATGTCTGAGAAGGAAGAGAGAGGGGCAACATTAGACTGGAACAATCAGCAACCTTCCCAGCTGCTGCCTTTCTCATAGGGATGCATTAGGGAACATTTTTTCAGAATGTTTTAATTCCAGCTTCCCCCACCCTACCAAATTGCATCTAATTCATTTCCACTTTTGGAGACTTATCCTGCTGAAGGACAGGGACAGTCCTAAGCAATTTTATATCATGTCTTTCCAACCTTCCATTGGCTTGGAAAGATAACATGATAGGGAAAGCATACTAAGCTTGGCTTCTAGAATTCTTTCCAATCCTTTAATGGCTGCTCCATTTTGGGTCATGTGACCCGAAGGAAGTGGGGGCTTTAGAATGGAACAATTGGCAGCATTCTGAAGGGTTTCCCACTGCTCTTCCACAGGGGGGCATTGGGGAGAGTTTTTTTATGGATTTTTCATCACAGTCCCTGGCCAGATGTGGCCCATTTTTTAATGTGAACATTCTTTAGTTGGATTCTCATGCCACACGAAATTTGATCCTATTCTGTTCTGCTTCCAGAGAGTTATCCTGCTAACAAATAGGCAGATGGACAGAGTCCTGAGTGCATTTACATAATTTCTTTCCAAAATTCTATTGTGTTATAAAGAATTAGAATGGCTTTTTGCACAAAAAGCAGGGAGCCTGTAGCTTGTTACTCACCTGCAGCCCTTGGCCACTTTTTGAGTTCTCCAACTCATAGAGTGAAACCTATTCCTCCCCTTTCCCACTCTCAATAACCTTGTGTATCCTGATGTGCATTAAAATATGGGTGTACTTGCATGGTTTGTCTACCTGGGGTAAGTACATAGGCATACTCACAGGTTTTCCCCTTCCACATGCCCTAATTTTGAATGAGGCCCTTAGGGCCAGAAAGGTCATCCTTGTCTGCCTAAGAACAATTCTCTAAAATAATATAGTAATAATAACAACAATAACATAACAAACGAAGTCAGAAGCTAGAAAACTTGGCAAAAGAAGGAGGAGTTAGCTAGAAAAGCTGCTGCAAAACTAAAATCATCCATGAGTAGTTGTGCTTGACTCAAGATGGTTGCAGTCTTTTAAAGTAGTTTAGTTCCCCTGCTTGATGACCACCAACTTTGGACTCTGAACCAGCAACCTATAAGTGGCTGCAAGACTCTTTGAGAAACCAAAATGGGAAATAGGAAGCCTGAAGGCTACTGCATTGCATGTGCAATCAGCTCTTTCTTTTTGAAGGAAGATAATTGCCCTACAAAAAGTAAGAAAAAGAGATGGCAGCCAGACACAGTGTGCCTTTCTGAATGCTTGCAGGGGCCTGAGTTCATCTACTGATGATGACCCTCCTTCCGTTCAGGTACTGTATAGCTCTCTTCAGACCAGACTTCTTTTAGTTCTTGCAGAATTGAATTAGGTCACACAACATCTCTCTGATGAGACAGAGATGGCCTTTTTCACCACTAATGTCTGCATCATCCCTGTGGGCTTAGAGAACCATTCTTTTAGTCTTGGAAAGCTTTTCAAATATCAGATGAGAAATGCAGAAAAAGAAATTGGGAGAGGGAAATAATACCTCCAGCAAATCTTCTATTTTCAGGCAGACCAATCAATCTGTGTATTGCAAACTTAGTTTATTAGTGAGTCACCTGGCTTGATTGTTTCTGCTCACTCTTCTTCAGTGCTGGTTAATAGAGATATCTTTTTTGCTAGCTTTATCATGGGGCTGAGGGGGTTGTACTTAATCTTTTGATTTGTTTGGGTTGTTTTCTTCAAATTTAAAAATTATAAGAGCATCCCAAAGAGGAAAGGAAGTATTTAATGTTGTAGTTGACTGACAGAAATATACTAATAAATTTACTAGCGTTTTTTCCCAACTTTTTCTCTACATGCTTGTAAGCAGTAGTCATTGAAGAAAGGAGTAAGAATGTGTCCGTGTTGCCAAGCAACCAGTTTAATTGTGTATGTACGATTAGCCTACTGTAGTTAATGAAGTGGAGCAAAGATGAATAAGAGATGGGCAAGATTTGTTTATAAAGATATGCTGATGAATTTTTAAATTTAAATTTTAAATTACAACTCTGTCTATTTTAAATCCAGAAGGAATTAAAAGTCTGCCTCTTTTTCCCCATCATTTTAGGAAGGCACATCTTTTGTTACTATCGATAGTAAAATCCTGACTTTAAGGACTGGAGACAGCCTTCTTGTCCCAGTGCAGACTAAGTAAGTAAAATATTATCTACTATCCATTGTTGTCCACATTTGACTAATGCATTTTTATATTCTCAGCTATTTCTGCATCATTGACCTTTCCATTTTCTATTACTGTAATATTAAAATGAGCAGAGTCTTCAGGTGCAAACTAACACATTTCTAATGTATAAGGTTCTGTAGATTATCACTCTATCCAGTTCAGCACAGGTTTGGCAGGAACTTCAACAGTCTTCCTAGCTGAGACCTTCAACACAGTGATGCTCCCCAAGGCCGTATAGCTCTGTCCTAGCACAAGCAAAGCTACAGTAACTCTTTGCTGGCTAAAGCATCCTCCATCCCTGTTGTGAAGGCCGAACCAAGCTCTTTCATTTCATCTGCTTTCCTTCCCTTGACTTGTTGAACTAGGTTCTAGTAGCTCCCTAGATCCCTGCTCTCACCAACAAGCATTGCTGCTTCTGCTGCTGTCCTTGCCATTTTAACTGCTCACAGTGCTTTGAGCTCCTAATGAGGCATTGCTATGGAACAATGCTCCAAAGCAGTGTTTCTCAACCTTGGCAGCTTGAAGATGTGTACACTTCAACTCCCAGTATTCCGCAGCCAGCATGCTGGCTGGGCGAATTCTGGGAGTTGAAGTCCACACATCTTAAAGTTGCTAAGGTTGACAAACACTGCTCCAAAGTGTACCCTGGGACATTCTCAGAGAACTTAAATGCCAGATGCATCAGCACTATTCACCAATGACACTCTTTGTTATTGCTGCCCAATCCAACAATGTTTTGGAAAGGGGAGGGAAGATAACTTTGGTAATGAACAGAAAGGACTTAGTCTCTTTGGCCCACAGTAAATGCCAAAGGTTGGCAATCTCTAATGCTAGACTACATAATCTCTGTGCAGGGTTGCAGAATTTGTGGCTTTAAATTTGTGGCTTTCCAGGCATAGATGACCTACAATTCACAGTATAACTACTTAGTGTGACCAATAGCAAAAATGGCCAGAAGTTAAGTTTAGCAAAATCTGGAAGCCCATGAATTGGCCAATCCTCCTTTGGTGCTTTTTTTTTTTTTTTTGGCTGAAGCTGATGAAATAGCTATCTTTCAGAAATAGCTATAATGTTAAAATGATCTGTGAAAGTTCTTTTTTCCTCCAGATCAACTAAGCACTGATTTTAACAAGCTATCTTTGGCAAATGTGCCATGAGTCAAGTCCAATACATGTTATTCTTTTTGGGAGTAAACTCCATCAAAATAATTTGTGCTGGATTTTTAATCTCCTGAAATACCAGTTCTGTGCTATCAACCTAAGCTTGATTCTTCAAGATGATTTTTACCTCTAACTACTTGATTGGGAAGCATATAATGGTATCATTGAAAAAAGAGGCAGTCTATGAACACTATGTACATCCAGGACATACAAGTCCCAAATGAGGCTCTGTCACTTATATTTTCTATACCATGAATTGCTTACATATTGTCCTGCTCTAATGAACAACAGTCTTTGTCTGAGTTAAGCAGGTTACTCTTGAGCAGTCCTGCAAGATCCAGCTGTGATTTGGTACAAGTCAGCAAATCTCTAACTACTGAAGGCCTATCTTCTGATGTTGACATTCCCAAGGCCTTGAGTGGAGGAGGCTCCTGGTCCAGGGCAGAAATGATAAGGCAGATTGCTGGTTCAGCATTACTGTGGTGTTTGATGGCACAGAATCTGATTCTTGAGATACCTCCTCCTGGTTCTATTCCTTGTTTTAGACTCTTGAAACTAGCCCAAGACATACATATAGTGGTAGTCTTCTGAATATGTTTTGATGTTGGTAGAGGTAATTGCAGGGACTGAGAATTAACACTGAGATCACAGTTAGATCAAACTGAGTTGAATCTAGCTAAATATTTAATTCAGCCAAGCCTCCTGATAAGATTCATTCATTCTTTGTTATGGGAATTTACTCTAATTATTGTAATATAATGTTTCCATATCTTTTAGCAACTTTCTTTGTAATTAAAGTGATGATATTTTCCCAGAACTCCCAAATTACTTGGTTTTATTGTTTCAATTACTTGTAATTAAATTTGCAGGAGGAGGAGCAGTTTGGGGTTACACTATAAAACATGTAGCATCCTCATAATAATACTAAGCTTCTTATTAACTGGTAATAATTCTTGGAATCATACTGAAAAAAATAGCATGGGATGATTTTTAATGGGCTAGGGTATCAGTATTTTACATTCATTACATTACATTCATTCAGATTTTACATTCATTAGATCAGTGTTTCTCAACCTTGGCAACTTGTAGATGTGTGGACTTCAACTCCCAGAATTCCCCAGCCAGCCAGTTGAAGTCCACACATCTTCAGGTTGCCAAAGATGAGAAACAATGCATTAGACCAACCTTCCCCAATGTGGTACCTCCAGATGTGTCCAGATTCTGACTCCTAGAATTCCCAGCTAAGAGCTAGGAGGTGGCTAGGTTGGAAAAGGTTAAAGGGTGCTGTGTAAAGGTGTAAAGTAATGCTGTGGCTTATGCTATAACTAAAATTCTGACAGTAGATACCAAATATCATTCTCTATTTTTTGTTTGGTGCTGTTTTTAAGGTTTCACTGGAAGAGAGATGAAGGATCCATTGCTCTTTCTGTTGTTCAGAATCCAGCGAGGAAAAGACCCTATGTCTGAGTTTGGTATCCATATCCCGCTGTCGAGAATTATTAATACAATTCTACTTTTTAAATGAAAAGAAGTGTCAATTTTATGCTTGTTTTTAGAACTTTGAAATACGATGTGAATGTATTTCCTGGAATTAATTGAGTGCAACTTGAGCTATATGTATGTAGGAATGCTGCCTCACTTAAAAGGCATCATGTCCATAACTATGTCAGGACATAATTATGAATAATTAGTAGTGATGAGAGTTATATATTATGCACAGGACCAGATGTTCATTACCAATAGCATTATCTCAGTATAAGTGGGAAGGAGTATCAGGATGCCTGTATCTCACTTCTGGACTCCTCACTGATGTGTGGTTGGTTACTAGACTGTAAGGTTTGGTCTGGCCCAGCAGAATCTTTCTTAGGTTCTTAACCTGGCTTTTGCATCTGCTTGCATCCGGTAAATTTGCTTTGCAGATCAGACTTACAGGCTTTTAAAAACATGCCCAATCCACAGTGAAAGTCTTTGACATACAGGGGCATAAGCAGGAGAATATTATGAATATTGGTAGTATTTGTAATATCTAGATCTTGGAAAGAAATGGAAAATTCAAACCAGTCAAAGAAAGTACCTCTTTGAATAAATGACTTAATGATGAAAGGTGCTGTTCTAAGATACACTGATGGCTGCCTGTTTGGGTGGCTATAAATGGGGATTGGATGGATTCATGCAGTATCAGTCTATTCTGATAGTTGTGTGTGGCCTCCAATATTGGAAGCGGCAGGTTTCTCAAGTGCAATTAAGGTGTGTTCTTTCATAAGATTCTGATAGGCAGAAAAGAGGCTGCTACCAGTGAGCAAAATGTTGACAGAACAAGACATTTTGCATTCATAAAATAAGATCAGTTGAACTTGGAAAAAAACAAGATGCAGTACCATTACACCAATGACTCTCCTAAGAAGTCTCTGCGAGCATTTGGGAGCACAGCGTTGAGATAAAACTCCATAACCAGCAGCATCTTCTTCCTCTGGGCCGGGGTCAAAGAGAGATATAACTGGGCACTGCCCAGAGCCATCCACCTACAAAGGCCTCTCCCTGGTTTTGTTAGAACCACAGCCAGTTTTATGAAGAGCATGTGAACAATAACACAATCGAGGAGCCAAAATAGCATCCTTCATTTGCTGTGTGCTGTATTCCATAACAATTGTTCAAACTGAGTGCAGAGGAAGAGGAAGCCAAGGCGTCTTTCCAAGATGGCTGTATCCCCATTTAGCCCTAGTTGCCTACATTCTCAGTATTATATTGTTACTCAGAGAGTTGCAGTAGAATTGGGAAATAAATGAATTTGGTACATTGCCAATACTAGGCAATGAGCCTGGGTGTTAAAAACTAATTGCTCTGGGACATGTAATTGGAAGGAGTCAGAAGTAGAGAGAATAGAATAGGCATAAATAAATGTAAAGAATTCATGGGAATTGCTAAGGGGCTTCTTAGTAGACAGCATGAAGCCTGCAAGGAATTCAGAACTGAGTACCTCTGGAAGGGAGGAGAATTCTTTTCTTGAGGAACTGAGAAGAAAGCTGGGTGTCCGGAAAAGGTACAAAAAGATTGTGTCCATGAGGTGTGCATGTGTGTTAAAAAAGTCAAGATGGCAGTTGCAATTTTACAGTTGAAGCAATGCACATTAAAAACGGGTGGAGTTTTGATTAGATAGTCATGGTTGCCATCTTGACTTTTTGGAAATACCACCCCCCAAACATCCCTGTTGTGGAGCTAAGGGTGTAAGGCCTTTTCTTGGACACAGATGAGTGTCTGGGGGAGAAAGCAGAGAAGCAGAAGAAGGTTAACCTGGAAGCCATGGGTAAGAAAAGGAGGGGGAAAGGGGGCATGATTAGCCTATAGTAAAGAAGCAGCCTAAGGAGATAAAGGGATAGGAGACAGACCTTTAAAGTAAGAGAGGCAGAAAGATCACTTGTGTGATGGAATAGAATTATGAAGGCCAGACTCAGGGAGGGAAGCATCCTCTTTCGTCTCCTGAAGCGCGGGGAAGAGATAAGGGGATGAGGCTGGCACCTCCCTGAGGAATTCATGCTGTGTTGACTGACTGACCCTGGGAACTAGTTCAGTCTGGGAAGATTCTTGATAGAGGTTGTAGCTAATAAACATTGCTGAACTGAATCTGCATGGTCTCCTCGAGTTCCCTGGGCTAGGCCTGACAACTTGAGAGTGAGGGAGAAAAGAGACAGAAGTCTCAAGCTAGGGGGATGATAGAAAGATTGCTCATAAATTAGAGCTAAAAGGGGAAAGCAGGCGGCTACAACTCGGTGGTTACCAGGGGAGGAGACCTATGGATGGTACCACAGGATTTGGTTCAGTTGGCAAACTCAGCCAGTGGCAAATTTGAACACCTGGTGTGTGTTGGCTGAGGGTCAGCTGTGTTTGCAGAGACGAGAGGAGGAGAAGGAAGAAGAGACTGGATTTGGATGAGCCAACAAAGAGGAGGCTCAAAAGAAATCAAGCAGCCAAGAGTGAGACTACTCTGTGAGACTGGCTGCATGTTTAAAATAAACCACTTCTCTATGGGCACGAGAAAGAGAGATGGCCATCACTAAGTAAGCCTCTCAAGAGCAAGGGATTCACTGCCATCAAGTTCAATAGCTTAACATTATTAATATTACCATTGTGCCTGTGTACTAATATAATAAAACTGTCTGTATATCTGTGTGGTTATTGGTTCTGAACACAAGTATTGTAGTAAAATAGTTTCAACAAAGATCTGCAGAGGGAGGAGGAAATCATCCCTTAGAGCTCACCCTGCTGGTTGGAGAGTAGGCAGCAGACATACTGTACAGTAGAGGATAGGATACATGCTGAAGGGAACCTGGGGAATCTGCTTCTCAAACTTAGGGATAGCTAATTTGAAAAAAAACAAAAACGAAATAGGGCTATGCATGAGCTAAAATCTTACCTTAGCAGCTCCTCTGGGCCTGACTTTTGTGAAAGTGTATTAATAATTTTCAGCAATCAGAATCTGGTTGTTTTTCAAGGAAGGGCCAGACATACTTTCTAGTCTCACACAACTAACAAGTTTTTTCCATCCAATAATTCAAAATGTCATCATGTTACATGCCTACTGATTAATGGGATAAATTCACAAGGAATAATTCTTCTAGTTTTGTCAAAAGATGGGATTCTGTCTATTAATATCCACAATTTATGAGGTCTCCTTCCCCCAGTGCTTGAATTAGTTTCAAATCAATCTTAATTAACAAAGCTAATTAGAATTTCTTTCCAACTAGTTGCTTTATAACCAATCACTTTCCACCAAAAAGTCTAAGACACTACAGAATCTTTACCTGGGAAAATATAATACATTTTATTATGTGTTTGTACACTTATACACTGGTACTTATTTGAAATTGAAGACTGAAGCAGGATTGTGGAGTCCTTGGGGTTCTCTGAGCTTGGTTCTTTTCTTGCAAACATTTCATTACCCAGCTAGGTAACATCTCCAGTGCTAGAATGGGATGGGGTTTGCTCTCTGTTTATATACTATGGCATGCCCTGCCAGTGTTGGTGGGGGTGGGGGTTTTGTTTTGTTCCTCTGATAGTTCCTTGATTAGGGTATTGTTTGCTACTTGCTTGTGTGCCCTGTGGTAACCTCTGCTTATCTGGGTGATGATTGCTGGTGAGGAGATGTTCTGGTCTTTTGTCTTCTTTTCTATTGTCTCTTTTGAATAGTCTGTAGATGCTGTTTATCTGTATGTGTCTGTTGATTGCTGCCTTGTCTGAATACCAAGCTTCCAAGAATTCCCTTGCATTTTTGGATTTAGCTTGGTATAAAATGCTGACAGTTTCCCAGTTAAAACTATGGTTAAGTCTGTCCAGGTGTTGTGAAATTAAGGAGTTTTCATCATGTCTTCTGACTGCTAGTTGGTGTTCATGGACGTGCTCTGCCAGCCTTCTGCCTGCCTGTCCTACATAGTGTTTGTTGCAGTCCTTACACTGTATGTTGTAGATGACTCCTGTTTTTTCTTCTTGTGCTACTGGGTCTTTTGGTTTACTTAAGATATTTTGGAGGGCTTTAGTTGGTTTGTGTGCTACGGAGATGCCATGTGGTTGTAATAGTCTGCTGGTGGTTTCTGAGGCGTTTCTGATGTATGGCAGTGTGATCCTTTTCATAGCTTGTGTTGGTTGTGTTGTAGTAGGTTGAGTGGTTAGGCACTTTTTGATAAAGTTGCATGGATATCCATTTTGTTGGAAGATGTTGTATGGGTGTCTGTTTCCTTTTTCTGCTGTTCTGGGTTGCTGCAATCCGTTTGTGCTTGCTTGAATAATGTTCTTGCACAGCTCTTCTTGTGGGCAGTTGGGTTGTTACTTTGGTAATGGAGTACTTGATTAGTGTGGGTTGTCTTCTGATAAACTTGAGTTTCTAATTTACTGTTGTTTCCTCTGCTGATGAGGCTATCCAGGACGGGTAGCGTGTTGTTGCTTTCTTCCTCTCTGGTAAATTTTATTCCTTTGAATATGTTGTTGATGGTTTCATGTGTCTTCTCTAGTTGTTCATTTTTTATTATAACACAGGTGTCATCTACATACTGGATCCATACTTTAGGTTGTATGTGTGGAAGTGCTATAGCTTCTAGGTGTTGCATTACATCTATGTGTACATCTTTGATTTTCTGGAGGCATTGTAGTGAGGAGTTGATAGAAAACTCATTCTTCTCTGTGAGATGTCCAAGCTTTTTTGTCAGTTCTTTCGCTATGTTGTATGTTGGAGTCCCTAGTAAAGATACAATTGGTCTGATCAGTACGTCAGGCTTGTGTATTTTTGGTCGTCCATAGAAGCATGGGAGGATGGGTCCACTGCTTTTCATCCACCACTGTTCTTCTTTTGTGATCTGGCCTTTCTTGGTTAGGTCATTAAGGGTTCTCTTGATTAGATTGTCTAGTTTCTGTATTGGGTTGGTGTTAACTAGGATGTAGGTTTCTTTGTCCTCTAATAACTTTTGGGCTTTTTGCAGATGTTGTGATTTATCCATAATAACTGTGGTTTGGCCTTTGTCTGCTGGGAGGATGATGATGGTTTGGTCCTTCCTTAGGCTATTGAAGCAGGATTTCTGCATGATTTCCAGCTTCTCAGAAAACAAGATTTTCAGTTGTGTTTAAAGACAAAAGAGTCATGTAACAAGTAGGCCTTCTAACTGAGGCCTGGAACTGAAAGCAAATGAAACCACCCCCATTCAGATCTTTTCTATAACAGAAAGAACAATTAAATGTGTAGATTGATTGGGATTTCTCCAGAGACTTAGAGTCAGGAATCATACTACTCAGTACAATGTGAACCCAAGCTATTTGGTAAGGTTTGAGGTCAAGGTATTGATCAAACCAAGCAAATGATTGAGTAACTAGGTCACATCAGTTTAAAGATAGAATTCATGACTGTGTAACTAGGTTTCAGAAATGGACAACATTGTAGATTCTGCCACTAATACAATTAAGTTACAGAATCAAGGAAAAGGGCTTTTTCCTGATGTGCTCTCCTGTTTAACGTCATTTTTTTTAATGGAAGTTGGCAAAATTCCCTTGTCCAATATCTGACTATAGCTAAATTCTAAGTAGTTTGCACAACAGAGGGAAAAATGCAATACATTAGTCTTCTATTCTGCTTCCACATCCCTTGTTTTCCTCTTGTTTCCTTTGTATGCAGGGCGAACTGGGGATATGTATGACATTGGTACCAGATGTTCCTTCTCTGTTCTGCTGCCAGTACCTTTTTTTAAATAAAGCAAGAAGTCTTAATATCCTTGTCAAGTTATCTGTGAAAGTGCTAACTACCTGTACTTAGGTATTACATATTATAATATTAATTCCATTCATACTTGGGGGGAGGGAGGACCAGTGGCAAAGCAGAAGTTTGGTTATATAAAAGAGTCCTACATTTCAAGTCTGAATATCATGCATTCCACTTGGAGAGAGCTTTTGTAACATGAATGCTTAACTTTTTGACTGAGCATAGCGTTAGAACTTTTAAATCTGGTTAGGCAATACCAGCAATATCAGATTTCATTTTAGAAATTGTCAGATTTCAGAACAGTTTGAAAGATTCTGTTTTGGAATTTGCACTGTCAGAGGAAAAGAGGCTCATAAAGCTTCATGAGGTCTGCAAGAAAATAACAAAGAGTGCATTCTATTTTTTGTATTTAAAAAAAATGAAATACCTTGGAAAATAAGTTGTGAATAAAAAACTTTGGAGTTGGTGAAGATGCTGAAAGCTGAGGGAGTGTGGGCAGATTGCATACAGTTGATCAATGTGATGGGAGGGCTGTTGCTATTTGTCTGTCTTGTAACAAAATATACATGAACAGATGTAATGCATTTGCTAGAAGTGACAGAGTCATCAACCTAACTACCAGCACTGTACAGGCTTTAGTCGTAAACTCCTTTTACAACTAAATAAATCTAGGAAGTACTAAAGAATAGTCATTTCAACATAACCAGTCAGTAAGAGAACCATCAAATTCTTTAACAGTGTACAGCTTAGTTCAATGTGGAAATTTATAACACCACCAAACCATTATGTGATAATGATACAGTATTATCACCAAACCGTGTAGTAATAAAAAACCTGTTTGCATTAGTGATATATTGCCATAGCTATGGCTGGGTGACACTATAAAAGACTACTGTGGAAATTCAGTTTTGTTTTTGTCCTTTGGCAAGGGGCCGATAAATAAGGCATTTAATATAGAGAATTAATATATTCTCAAGGGTCAGGAAAATTAGATGAAACAAGCAGTATTGTTAGATGGAACAAGAACCTGAAGTAGATGGCGATAAAATGAATCGGAAAGCTTTGTTAATATAGGATTTAAAAAAGGGTGACCTAAATCATCTAAATAATCTTAACCATAATGGAAGTATCTTTCAAAGTTTTTCTCAGGTTAACTCTTAAACTAGAAGCCTCCCAGAAAGGGGTTCAAGAACACAATGCTTGGTTAGAGATCTAGGAGAGCCATCAGAATGAAGGGGACAAGCAACTACAAACAGTAAGATTCAAGCCCTGTAGACAGGGCAAACTCAAGGTTCAGGCTTTACATCTCTTTTTCCTGTCTGGGCACCCTTATTGGCGAGAGTAATGAAATTTCTGCTGGGGAGAACTATTGACTCTTGTGCACTCTTTTTATTTATTTATTTATTTATTTATTTAAACTATTGACTCTTGTGCACTCTTTTTATAATGAATCAGTCTGCTTTGAAAACCTTTTCTTCTGAACAGTCCTCACACTCTCTTCTTGTATGTTAACTTTTCATCCAAATCAATTTCTGCAAATTGGGAGAGAATGTCTCTACATTGGTGACATTGCCACAGTTTCTTTATTTTACTGTAAGAACAACAGTATGGCCTTTTTCAGGGCTTTTGTTTTCACAAGATTTATCTATGTAGGAAATATAACATATATTAAAATCCACATTACTTCCCACTTACTCTCCAGCTTCAACTAAAGTCAAGTTCACATTTCAGATCCTTGTTCCAGAATTTTGTAAAGAATGTTGGGAAAACTTGTAATGCTTAGTATAAGAATTTTCCACAAGATGGACTTGCTGTTAAATGAACTTTATGAAAAACATTCCTCAAATGTTATTAATGACATTGATAGATAAGTTCTAGATATTTTAGAAAAGAATGATTGAACATTTTCATTGTTAATTGCTTGATGAGTCAAGTATAATGTCATGCAATTTCTAAATGTTTGAAAAACTGCCATAATAATTTTCCTTGCTCTAGAAATGGAATTTGATATATTGGAATACAATCTTGACTATATATCTATATCCACATACACACACATTCGTATATGACATAAAATTTATTTTTTATCATGTAATTGGCCTGATTCTTGCACAGCTTTGAATATATTACATGAGCCTCACAACCACAGAAATATTTGCCTATTTTAAGGCTATCTTGAAGTTGTCCATTACAGAGCAATTCTTTTTTCAATATTTTTTCAATATGACGTACTTTAGCAAATGTTCCCCTTTAAAAGAATCTTGGTTTCTGAACTGAAGAAACTCAGGATTCAGTGCTAGATACCCACCACTCAGCTCTGATAGAATGGATTTGTGGGAAGGGGAGGGCGTGGAATCAAAAAAAAGCAAGATGGATGGCTGCATCCTTACAATCAAACCCTGTTCCCTTTTTTACATGCATTATGCCTGAGAAACACAGGAGTATGAGGTGGGACTTTGATCCTGAGGTTGTGGCCACTAGGTTGACTTTTTTGACCATCTGTGTGGATGGCCCTGCTTCAACTACCGAACTTGAGAAAAAGAAAATAGAGAGGAAACCAATTTATTCCTGGAAGATCTTGTGGTTACTTTCCTTGGGTAAATTCCATATTACATAAGTTATGGTTGCTGCAGCACTTGACATCATAGCGGTAATCATTTATGGCATGATATAGGCTGAGTTCACACCTCGTTTTCTTCTTTAAATGGCAGCCTAGAATTCTGTCAACAACTTTATTTCCTAAAACAAAGAATTCAGAGGACAGAAATAAAAATATTTTTTAAAAAATACACAAATCACCAGTTTTTCAGATTTAGCTATGCAGTCCATCTATCAAGCTTCTTTCTAAAAAATTAAAACTGGAAGCAGGTGCAGGCAAGGAGACAAGAATGTAAGTCTCTGATAAGTAGATTAGTAGTAAAAAAGAAGAATGAAGCTATTATGAAAGAAATCCAGCAACTGCTATGTATCAAATGCCAGCCCTGTTCGTCCTGAAATCAAGATTCAATTTCTTGCACTCTTTTATCCCACCCAAATGGTGCAATAGATTGATGCATATCTCGCTTGGTTTCCACCTGTCCTTTTTATGGTTATAGATAAACCAGGCTTCAGGCTGTTTGCTTCTGATCTTTCTAGAACTACATGTCACACCTACCTTTGATCAGTTTCTTCTTAATCAGTGGAACATGGAGTGAGTGTTCTCCCTTCTCTTACAGTTTCTTACATGGCTGCAAATTTTACCCTTTCTGGTGGGAGGCCCTCTAGATTAGACTGGGATGGAAATGGAGCAGGTTATTGTGAAAAGGAGAGAAGACCATGACTGACACATTATTGGATTTGTTTCTAAACAACCACATTGTTTTTCATTTACTCTGTATTTACTCTTGAACTTTATGCTTCAGTTTAACAAACGGGATAAGGAAGAGAAAGTCCACTGAAATTTCTTTCAGTTTAGAGTAGCCCTGTTCTTATAGTTTTCTTCTGATTTCTGTGAGTGTCCTGTTAAGGCAGATGTGCTCAAAATGACATTTCTGTTACGTATTTCCTTCAAGAATGGGAGTAGGACAAAGGATGAACTGCCTCAGTCAGCATCTCCTCTGCACCATGAGAAAAGTGATGTTTCTTAAGTATTATATTTAAAAATTCAGCATATCTAGTTAGTACACTACCTATGGAAACTGTGACAAATGGGCACTTGAGATGTTTGATAAGGGCTGCACATTGCAATGTACAATGAGGCTGAGAAGCAGAAGATATATAGCAAAGAACAAATAGCAGCATATATCACTAGGTCCCCTCCCTTTAGGCCATCCTTCCTAAATCTGATGTCCTCCATCAGTGAGATTACAACTCCCAGCTTTTGTAATTATAGTTGTGCATTCTGGAAGTTATTGTCCCAATATCTTTGAAGGCTTCCATGTTTCAGGAGATGTTTTAGGCACATGTTTAGACAATAGGTGATCTACCTATAGTTTGAACAGAGAAGTGCATGTCCAGGGCAGAGAAGGACTGATATTATATTTAATATTGTACTGTACAATGATACAAAAGTCTGGAAGGACAGAAGATTGTTGAAACCCAACAGTTTCACTTGAATAATCTTTTGTCATGGTGAATGTTGTTTCCATGTTATTCCTGTGGAAGTCTGGAAGTTTGTCAGTGTCTACATCTCCAGTTAATTAACAACAGTCTTTTCGCAATACATTTTCCTTCTTCATATCATTAAACCCAAAGAGGGAGAAGAAAGCAAAAACCTAGTAATCAATCACCATTGTTAAAATGTGACAAGAAAAAAGAACAATTCTAGCAAATCCAAATATTATCCTTGAACTTAGCATTTTGTACCTTTATAAATGAGGATGGCAACACAGAGTCCATCATGGTTAATATAACAGGTCTTCATATTGCAGGTATTCCACTTTTTGTGAGGTAGGCATTGAGCACATACAGTGGCATCTGTTTTGAAAGGTACGTTTTGAGTATTTTAATTATATCACACCAGATATAATTTCATTTAGGTTTTGTATGCCCTGCAACAAAGAACTCCTTTATGTCAGGAGTGGCATAATTTTAATGTGCACAATTCATCATTTACAACATACTGAACCTATTCAGACAGTATGCGTACTGAATGAAGCCATCTTTCTGGGTACTGAGTGCCAAACAACCAAATAGCACTGGTTCTAGAGATATGCAAGGTCACTGTGATTTCATTCACTGAGTTCTGATCCAGGGAAGTGACCTTGATTCCTTGTCCAGATGTTCCTTTAGCTGAAGCTGATTGGAACTGCTGGAGGAGGCCTCAAAACAAGCTAAAGGGAAACAATGGGGCCATTTCTTTTTAATTTAGAAGCAGCAGGGAGGTGCAGGTTTGAGGGGATGGCTTGCACAAAACTTTGAAGTTTGAGCAGGTCTACTAGATTCACACAATAAACTATTAAAAAATAAACTAACCAAGATTAAAATGAAAAAAAAATAGCATGTTGTGCAAATCCATCAGGATTGCAACTGCCTTGGTTAAGTGTGTGCTTGCAGCTTCTATACGAAAAGTTCAGTCACTTTGGTTTTAGACTATGTGGCAGTGGGACAATGGAGAAGAATGTTGGTGTCTGCATAAAATTAGTCAGTGGGCTGAGAAATGGAATGAGCAATAAATCATCTCACATACTTTCTGTTTTGCCAGGAGGAAAGGCTGTTACAACTTTCTGTATCAACTAAAAATAGAGGGCCATACATAAGTTTTAGTGCAGGAGAACTGATGGGGGGAGCACATGAAGACAGAAAGACTGATCCTGCATTGTAAGCAGCCTTTTTGCCCACTGCATATAATATGAAGTGGAATGGTGATTTGGGTTTTTCCCTTTAAATAAAACATGAAAAAAATGTTTCTCTACACTTCAAATAACTGTGTGCCACTGGTATTCTGGGGCTTTCAAACAGGTACAGTTTTACAGTACCTTTCTAACTGTATGCAGGTTTTGCCCTTTCTCTGACAGTCACAAAAAACACACCACCACAACAACAAAATAACAAATTGCCACAAAATAGGAAGGAGGGAGCAGAGAGATTACATTCAAAGTCAACAATTTTTAACATAAAAAAGCCTGCACACTTCCAGTTTGAAATTCACCATGTATCATGCCTACTAAATGAACTGCTACAGCAACAGGTTAAATCCAGCTTGGCTAAAAATGTAAATAGTTTCAAATAGTTTTAGATGGCTCCAAATTTTAATACTCCTTTCACCAAGATCAAACGCTAACCAAAAAGAAAAGCCCTATATTTAGCAGGCTTAATCTTCCCTGAATGGTGTATGAATTTGCAAATGTCATTCAATAATTATAATTAAAATATTACAGGCATTACTTAAAACCCTTGATGTTCTGAAATAAGATTCTGAATTGAGGTGAAGTGTGCCCAACCTATCAAGACAGAAGCATGTCCTATCTGTGGTCCCCAGGACTCATAACTAAAATAATATTACTGAAGCACCTAACAGATCACAGAAGGATATCAGAGATAGAAAAGAATACCACTCACTATTGCCTCCTTCAGCTCCATGGTAGCATATGTAGGACTTCTCCCTGGCAAACCATCCCATCGGTTACCACCAAGCTAAATTTTCATCTATTGGTTAAAACTCACCAGCAGCTGTAAGACAAGAGAAGATTAAGATGGCAAGGAGCAAGATCTGATTTATGGGGGGCATCTTGCATTCAGAAGGATTTTATAACACAAATGACTCTTTGCTTCTCAAGAGAGTAACATGTATCAGTGGCCAGAGAAGAGTGGACAAATGGATCCCTTTTATTTTCTTAATAATACCCACATACTCTTTCAGAACACCTGGTCCTCATGACAGCGTAAACTGGCCACTCATACCTAGGACCATAATCAAGGTTGGAGTGAAATAATGAATTGGCAGAAAGATAAATTATTGAAGGCATTCAAATCCAGAGCTTCAAAGGGCTTCACAAATCTGATTATGGAATTTCTAAACCGAAAAAGCAGCTGCAGTCAATCACCAGCTGCACATTGTATTTAAACAATGCTTAGATAGTAATCCATACATTTCTTTAATCTTCTCACTATGCACCAAATATATGAAAGAGTAGTGGAACGTGCCACAGATTTTTTTCCCCTCCTTTTTCTTGTTCTGGACTCCGAAATTTGATGTCATTCCCCCTTAATCTCCCACATAGAGAACATGGCAACTGAACATGCCGATCCTCATGGAAACCGTCCATTATGAAAGTTCATATAAGTGCCCTTGTAATCATTATCTGATGTGTATTCTCTCTGTGTGTGTATGCATGCATATATGCATTCCACAGGTCTAGGCTGAAGGGGGTTGAAAAAGTAAAGTTGGCTTGCATAGCAGGAGTCTTTATGCTGACTTTTATGTTAAATGTTAAATGTTTGTTTGTTTGTTTGTGCTTCTGAATGTTTAAAGAGTGCAACCCGTCTCCTGGCATGTCAGGAGCATGAATAAGGAGCCAACACAGAGCAGTCAATACTGTAGAGATGATCATGGGTATTAGCATGGAGGTTGGGGAAAGGCATTGGAAGGAAGATGTAATAACAAATATACTTTGTTCATGTTCTTATAGTTTGAATAACACTCTGATTATCTTGCTGACTCGTGGCTAGATTTCATTTGAAGTTTCTTTCAATGAGTTCACACAGTGTTATAGTGTATCCCTGAAAGTATAAAACTAAAATTCTCAATGTTGTGTGCTTAGGAAGGATATTGACACCTGGCTTGGTGCCTGCCAGTCTCTAGGCGGCATCTGAGTCACACATTAGAAAGTAAAAAAGATGCACATGTGAACCCAGCCTTTGCTTTGGAAGCATGCTTCTCTGCCAGAATGGAAAAAAGAGCATGGTAAGTGGAATAGTGATTTATACTGAGGGCTAAAGGAATGGCAGGGAGCATCCTGATTAGTTAGCATTTGGGGAAAGCCATGGTTTTTGACCAGCCATGCAGAAGACATATGTTTGTACGTAGTTGTATCCTGGGAAGCAGAGGGAAGACTGCACGTGCTCTGTCCCAGGTAACATAACTGGCAGGGAAGATGGAGAATGGCTTAGAGTGGCATTTGCCAATATTCCAAGTGCTGCCCAATTGTTTCTCCCATAGGGATCATTTTCTCCACAGCCCCTGGCCTGATCCACCCCGTCTTCAAACTCTTGCTGGCTTCTACCCCCACATCAAATTTGGTCCTGTTCTGTTCAGTTTTAAGAAAGTTATCATGCTAACAGGTGATCAGAGTCTTTCTGCCCTTTATATAATTTCTAGGAATCACACAAGATGGACCTGAAGTCAATAGATTAGTCCCCAGCATCTGAACTCAGAAATACTGTATATCCCCCCTGAACATAGAAGGGCTACAGTGTCTGATCTCAAGATCTGGATGACCACTAGATGACAACAAAGAGCTTTGATGCTTTCTAATGATAATTTGGATTTTTGCAGGCCAGATGGGATAGCCCTAGAACACCAGCCTAAGACCAATATTATTCAGGCAGAATATTCAAAGGGAACCTTCCTCTCCTCCTGGAAGATCCTCAGATCTGTGATGTCTGACAAGGGCTGTACATTTTACTGTGCAGTGAGACTGAGGAGCTGAAGATATATAGCAAAGAATAAATAGTAGCATATGTCACCATATAGCCACACTTTTAGCTAGCCTTCCTGAAACTGGTCTTCTCCCTAAATGAAATTACAACTCCCAAGGCTGATAACTATAACTCTCTGGGGGAGGGGGGGGCATACAAATTTAATAAATAAATAAATATTATGGAAGTTGTTGTTGTTGTTCCAGCACCTATGGAGGCTTGAAGAGGCTGCTATAAGCCTATGAAGATTAGGCAATAAAAGATTCCTATATAATTTGCGCAGAAAAGTAAATGTTGCTGGCCATGGACAGGGATGGAATTGATGTTGAACCTGATACTATATTGGGCAATGATACAAATGATGCAAAAGTCCCAAGGATAGGAAATGGATTAACTTGCATTCCCCCACCACATTACTTGAATGTCCTTGTAACAAAAACAGGTATTATCTTAGCATAGTTTTCTTATCTTTATAAATTAAGGTGGCAACGCAGGTTCCTTCAGGGCTAATATTATTTACTGGGCATATTTGGTGGCATCAGCTGTAAAAAAAAGTTTTGATTATTTTTATTATATCACACCAGAAATTCATTGGAAACATCCCTTTATTGTATTTGGCTTGCAGGTCTTCTTAAGCCAAGCAAACAGAAATCCTTTATGTCAGAAAATGCATACATTTAATATGCACAATTCATCATTCTCAACATAGTCAAGTTAATGGAACACACATTATTTGCTTCATGAAGGAACTCATCTTTCTGGGTATGTGCAACGTACTGAATGATAACCAAATGACCTGGGTTCTGGAAATATGCAAGGTGGATATAAATTCCCTCAACAAGATCCCCTTTCTCATGGAGGTCACAGGATTCACCCTTTGTCCATAATGCCTTATCCAGATGTCCCTTTAGCTAGAACAGACTGAAATGGTCAGAGGAAGCCTCAGAAGCAAGAAGAGAAACAGACCTATATTCTCACAGATCCTGTATTCTCACCTCCTCTTTCCCCCAGTGCTTATAACATGAGGCCCAGGAGCTTCTGAAATAAAATATGAGAAAATGCCTCATCAAAAAGAAAAAAAGTCACCCGTAAATTCATGTCAGTAATTGATAATATCAGCAAAGCTACTGCCCAGTTCCTGGAAAGAAAATACCGGACAATAGATCATTGTATAGAATATAGAGAAGTTACCTTGCTTGTCTGAAGTAGTGGATATCCGTTTCCACCATCAAGGTAAGGCTAGGCTTCTGTGCTGTTTTCTGGGCACTTTGATTGGGTGATCCATCCTGACTGCAAGTATCAAATCCATCATTCCATCAGTTTTTCCCCCCATGTATAAAGCATAAAGACATGCATGGGAGGCCCTGTTTATTGACTAAACAACATACTTCTTTCCTGAATGCATCAGGAAGCAAGAAAAGAACATCCTATCTACAGAAAGAGATACTTTACACTTCACAGATCACTTTAAAAACATAGATCTAAGACCACATTTACTGGGAAAAAAATAGGGACTGGGATACTGGCTTCTTTCCTCGAATGAAGATAGAAGATAATGCTACAGCTTGAAGGGAATGTGAATTAAGAGCACACTGCTGATTTAATCACTATTCAGTTGCCAAACCACTGCCTTTAACTCAAGTGCATATTGTTATTCACCAACAACTCAGCACAGTTTTTTGTACTCTCTCATCTCATTCCACCATCCACTGATGTCACCTAACAGTAATGCTTCCCCCTGAATCCCATACATTCAAAAGTTGCACATTTTTCCAAAACTCATATTTGGTTCTTCCATTAGCACCATAAAGTGGGATAAGCAACTATCACCAACCTATGGATTCCTACTGTCATACACATCCAAAGCAACCTAGATTATACAAATTTATATTTTTAATTCATTTTAGAAAATTAAATGTAACACTTACAAATTAAATGTACACTTTCACTTTCCTGCATGTATTTATCAACTCTACTCCACAGGTCAGATCACCTTCATTATGATCTATTATATCCTTCCCCTTTTTCCCTAGTTCTCTAGATATGTAACATATCAAAAGTTTTAAAGAGAACATAAAAACTAACACAAACTAATACAGAATAAAGAAAACAAAGAAAAAGAGAAAGAAAAGAGAAAAAGCGAAAGTGCAGAAAGAGAGAATAAAAAGAAATAGAAGAAGCTTCCAATTTCCTTCGCAGCAGATATAAGTATGATTACAAAGTTATCTCTTACTCCATGACTACAAAAAAAAAAAAAAAACAACTCACTTTTTTCTATTATCCAATTTTTTTCTAAACATCAAAACCACAAGTGCATTTTTTCTGTTTCATACAAAAAGTCTATAAGGGGTTTCAGTCAATCATAAATATAGTTATTTCCTTTTCTCTGATCAAGGAAGTTAATTTAGCCATCTCTGCGGGTTCCATCATCTTCACCAGTCATTTCTCCATTGTGAGTACTGTCAAACCTTTCCATTTTTTAGCATCTAATAGTCTCACTGCAGTTGTCATATATAAAAAAAAGTTCCATGACTTTTTCCTAGTTGCCTGTCCATTAATCCCAAAAGTCTCTGGTTTCAATTGTACTTTCATCTTTAAAATCTTCTGAATTAATGTATGTATTTGTATCCAATTTTTTTGGCTTTTTTACATGTCCACCAAACAGAATAAAATGTCCCTTCATGTTGTTCGCATTTCCAGCAAAGATTTGAAGTGCCTTTATGCATTCTAGACAATTTTTCTGGTGAAAAATACCGACAATACATCATTTTATAAAAATTCTCTTTAAGACTAGAACATAATGTAAATTTCAGTCCTTTCAACCACATACTTTCCCACTGATCCATTTATATATCATAGCCAAAATTTTTAGCCCATTTTATCATACATTCTTTCACTTGTTCATCTTCTGTCTCATATTTCAGCAAAAGTGTACACATTTTAGCAATAACATGTTCATCATTAGTACATAATTCTATTTCAAACTCAATCTTACTTTGTTCAAAACCAAAAAATCTTTTATCCACTTTAAACCTTTCTGATAATTGTACATAAGAACACCATTGACAAGTATATCCTTCTGTCGTCAAATCTCTTGATTTCATTTTGCAATCCCCTTGCAAACATTCTCAAGTTAACCATATATGTTTACTTATCATTTCTCATCTATTAAATGCTTCTTGTGCTGATAGCTACAGAGGTGTTTTTGGGCGCAGCCTAGATTTATAGTTATTCCACACAATAACCCACCTGAAATAATGGTTTTTCAAATCATGTCCTTCTAACTCCAATAGCCTTCTATTTTTTAACAACACCTACTCTTTCATCCAAGCTAAACAACAGGCAACAAAGTATAATTTCAAATTTGGTAGACCCAATCCTCTTTCCTTTGCATCTTGTAGTACCTTATATTTAACCTGAGGTTTTTCCCCCCTACCATACAAATTTAAATATATCCTTCTGCCATGTTTAAATGGCACATCAGTTGTCAAAACTGGTATTGTCTGAAACAAAAATAACATTCTAGGTAAAACATTCATCTTGATCATAGAAATTCTACCCAACAGTGACAATTGTACTTTATCCCATCTTGACATATCTTTTCTAACTTCATTCCATGTCTTAACATAATTATTTTGAAATAACATAAAATTCATATTTGTCATAGTTATATCTAAGTATTTTACCTTCTTATCAATCTTAAAACCCATTTTATTCATCAGTTCTGTTTGAACTTGTATCTTCATGCTTTTTGTTAACATCTTGGTCTTCTGTTTATTAATCTTGAAACCTGCTAATGCCCCAAATTCTTTTAATTTACTCATTAAAAGTTCGATTCCCTTTAAGGGGTCTGCCAAAATCACAATCAAGTCATCCACAAAAGCTCTTAACTTGTATGAGTCTTTTCCTTTCCTTGTTTTCTTTATTCTATATTAGCTTGTGTTAGTTTTTATGTTCTCTTTAAAACTTTTAATAAAATTTATGTTTCTTTTATTGTTTTTATTCATTAATGCAAACTGTTTAGCATTCATTTTTACATTTAAGGTTTCAATATTCTATATTGAAGTTGATTTCACTGTGCATCATGGCACTGGCCAATCAAGAATTTTTCATAATACTTTTTAGTAAGTTAGAGAAGGTATGACTAGGTTATTATTTACTTATTAAATTTATATGCCACCCATCTCCCCCAGAGGGTGACTCTGGGCAGCTCACCAAACAAGGTTACTTGTTTTGGTCATACTCTTGCCTCATGCAGCATTCCTTACTAGTGGTAAGGATGGTACTTATTATTTTCAGCAGTATACAACATACACAACCAAAACCTGGTTTTATCCAAAGCCTATCCACACTATTCTATGCAACCTAGGATTGCCGACCTAGAGATTACCATGCAATCCAATGTACTTTGCTGCAGCATATCAAAAAGATGGTACAGGGCCTGGTCAAAAATAATCCAAAATTTGAACATGTTTCACATTAAGCATTGACTTACAATTACACAACCTCCAAAGCAGACTTTCTGAGAATCTAGAAGACTGCACAAGATGGTTTCTGCTATATGATTCAGAGGTGGGAAGACAAGTATGATATTGAATACAACAGTACCTAGTGGGAAATGGATGTCCCATATGTCAAAGTAGTTATTTCCACCAGAAACCCATCCTGAAGGAAGTTAATGTAAATTAGCGCAACAGCAGTATTGACAAAGGAAAACTTCAAAGGCAGCATTGATAGGACTTTTCAGAGGTATCAAAAAGTAAGCTATGATGCAGCTGAATTCTGAAACAGATGATGCCTAATAAGTAAGGCAAACAAATGTGCTTGATAGTTAGATTACTTTAGGAAAGTAAGAGAAGACATTCTTGACTTCCTGGTGGGGAAAATCTAGGATGCATATCCTAAGTGCTAGGTCCTGTGAATAGCCCTTATATTCCACTCCAGAATCCTAATAAATAAATCCTAATTCAAACTCAAAATGAAAAATAGCTTGGAGTGGGAATTGAAAAAGAAAGTTTAAAATCTGATGTAAAGAAGAACTACTCCATTCTTTGGGTCTCCAAAATATCATTTCAGACAACTCCCCAATCCCCCTGAAGCCCCTCTTTTCCTTAAAGCCTTACCAGGTGACAACAAAAGCAACTGCAGTGTGTGGGGAAAATTTTCTCTCTTCCTTTTCCAAGGAACCCTTAGGAGATGAAACTCTTTTGAGGGCTACTGAAACTGCAGTTATAACTTCTAAAGGTCAGTGGGAGCTTCTAAGCATAATGCTGTTTGTCAACAAGGCACCACCATGTTCTATATACAGTGTTTTTGGCCCAGTGAACACTAAGGACACTTTTTAATACAATCAATCAATCGATCATAAAGGTGAGAAATAATTGGTTTCAGTGGAAGTCAGCAGTCACTTAGCATTTATCAGACATCTCAAAAGACTGGCTGAGATTACAGACAGGAGTCTATTTGCTGAAATATATATGTAACCCACACTCTTGTACGATCAGCAACAGGTTGAACTGTCAGCAGCACTGAAAGAAGTCCATGTTTCCAATCAGGAGCATGGTGTATGAATGCAGCCCTCAGAATTGCCATGAGCTACTCACAAGGACTTCTGAGAGTTGTTTCAACACATTTTAAAGGTCCCAGTTGGGGAACTTTTACCCTAGAGCTTGTTTAGAAAGCAGCATTTCAGGGAAACTAATCCAGCAAGGTTTGGGAGAAAAGAAACTTCTTCAGAAGGATTGGGAAGATCTGTATTTAAAAATGTGACCTGTTGTATTTTCAGCAGGTTGCTGTGATTATAAGACAAGGTGCTTCTTCAAGAGACTGTCTGAAAGGCTTGTGAGCCAAAGGCCTCAGATGAAGCCCCAGATTTTAACTATATAATGCAATAGCAGACAGATTGTGTAAAACAAAGGGAGTTATGGTTAATGCTTACATACTTTGGTTATGTGTTTAATTTTTTTCATATTTCTTGTGTTGTTATTGTTGTTGCAATTCACACTGCCATAGTACAACCATAGGTAGGATTTCTGTTGTCAATGCTTCTGCAGACCTACAGTTGATAGTGGATTTCCCATAGCAATAGTTGCTCCTTATTCTTGTATGCTATGTATGTTTACAATCTTCTGTAGTATATTTCTGCTTTAAAGTGGAAGGGGATTTCCAATCAAGTCCTCGACTGATGCTTCCCAAAATTCATTACTCTTGAAGAAGGCAGAATAAGAAAATCTAGAGAAATCTTAAATATGGAAATCCTCCTAGGGATTCATTTTATGTTATGGGTTCCTTCTAAATCATTCTGGTGTTGATAGAAACAGTGAGAATACAATTCAGATAAATTGAACTGATGTTTTAAATCAGTGGCCTGAACTAGTAAGCCCTTTAGTCTGTGTAAAACAGCCATTCATGTAAATGACATTGTACCATCATGTCACCTTGTTCTCAGTGAATTTTATACCTGGAACCTGACAGCATGACAGGACACTGCAGAGTTACTGCTTCAATTAATCATATTTTTGTGTTTAGGAGTTTTAAAAAGAAATGGGGACAGATAAAAGGCTCAGTCACCTCATATAAAGAGGATTTTTTTTTTTTCTTCCCTTTGCCATTTTTAAACAAATGTGCTTGCGGGGGGTAAATGGTCAAAGACGTTGGAAGATAGTTAACACAGCTAATACAAATGTATTTTGTATCTCCTTTCCGCTATACTTAATAGTGCATGTAGAAAACATATTTTTGGCATGATGCCATTTTAAATGTTCTTGACTCCAGGAACACAGTAGGAAGATGTGTGCATAAAGCTAAGGTTCAAACTTGCATTGAGGACTATTTCTGTAGTTACCTCCATCTTTAAGGCATTACAGTAGAGTTAGTTTTTTAAAAAGTGTTTAGAAGTTTGAGTTAGGGAATGGAAAACTTCAGAGTAATCTTATATACTATATTGCACTGTATTTTTTTTATTTATTGAACTTTTTTATTTTTTATTTTTATGTACTTCTAGTCCTCCTTTTCATTTTGTAAAGTGCCCAAGGTGGCTTACAAAAGAAACAACAAAAGAAGGGGGGGGGAACACTATAAACAGGACAATGTATTCCCAATCAAAACAAATAGCAGCAGGATAGTAAATCATATCTTATTTGCAACACTCCATAAATCTGATAGAAAAAGGAAATATGCAGACAGTGATGAGAACATGTAGAGCTCAGACAGATTTCCCTGGGGAAAAAACTCCCAACTTAGTATCTTCTCCCATGTTCCCATCACCCTTGGCTCTTATGATGCAGAGACCCATACAGAGCTCAAATTGTAGGAGGAGAGGTGTGGGGGGGGGGGTCAACACAATCCATAATCCATACATAAAACTCCTGCTTGAGTTTAGCTACCCCCACTGACCTTCTTAGATCTTCTAAGTTTATACATGTAAGTCCCAATAAACTATAACTGTCTTCCTTTTGCTGTCAGAAATAAGGTAAGCGTTGAGCTGAAATACAGCCTTCTTGGAGTGGAAACTCCTCTTCAGAATGTTATCTTCCAGAAACTCTCCTGGATCTCTTTCTCTTTCTCTCTCTGTTGTGCTCCCAAGTTTTTAAGATGCTGCTTTAATGGTAAACATTTATGCTGAAATGGAACACTAATTCTCAGAGAGATAAATGTTAATGAAAGATGCTCTATGTATCCCTGGGTACTAATTAACTTGGGTTACATGAATGGGTTTCTTCTACAATCAAAAGGATAAAGACACTGCACTTCTTATCGTGTTATCATTCAGGAAAAATAGGAGCTCTCAAGATTCTGAGTAATTGTGTCTGTCTGTGGATGTGTCTAATCACAACCCAAACTATAACTTGAAATAGTAAAACTGGGGGAAGGAGATAGGAAACAGAAAAATCCAGAGTGGAAGATCATGCACATCTGTTGCTGTATGGAGGATCTTCAGGCACTTCAGCTCTCTATAAACTTTCATTGCAGAAGTCTTTGTTGTCACAGCAGTGATATTCATACCGAATGCCTTTCTCTGGAAATTCATCTGAGCTGCCACACCTTGCTGCTGACTTGAGCTTGCAGGACAGGATTTTTTGTTGAAGTTCCCCATCTGAAATGGAGGTGGGAAAAGGAGTGATTGTGTTTTATTCCAGTAACCAACCAAACAGAGCAAAAGAGAAAGAAAATCTCAGAGGATAATGTGGAAATTACATAGAAAGCCCAGATTCGTAAGGATTTTCCACATAGTAATCTTCGGCAGGTGACCGCACCCAGCTGCTCTTCACTGAGCTGGAAAAGCAAAGCAGGGCTGGATTTTAGGAGCTGAATGGCACACCAACAGGGAATCCCTGGGCTGTAGATGAAATTCGGCAGTCAAAAAACATCTGGAAGAAGACAATGGCAAAGTACTTTTGTATTCATAAAATCAGAAAATTGTGAGGTTGGAAGGAACTACAAGGATTATCTAATCCACCCTCCAATTATTGCTAAGAAACTGAATTTGGGCAATGTGAAAGAGGATGCTTCATGGGATTATAAAGTGAAAGAGGCATGGAAAAAAATTGTATAATGGAATGATTGGTACAAAAGAATAAGGCTAAGAGAAGGATGTTATGTAATGTGCATAGAAAGAAATAGATAATTGTAATGAATGTCATCAAATAGATCAAAGAACATTCAGATTAAAAGAGATAAAATGCAAAGCAATTTTAATGGAAATTTTTAAAAAATTATTCTGGAAGTAGGTGAAGAAGGCAAAAGAAGGAACCTTCCAGTAAGGTGAATGGAATTAAAAGTAAAAATGATGAAATTGTTGGGATGAAACTGAAATGAGGGAACGCGTGAAGGAATGTTAGAAATCTGTGTGAGAATGACAGTGATATGTTGCAGAGCAATTGAAGTAAATATTATAAAAGTTAGGGTCCAAAAATGATGAAAAGGGAGTTATAAATGCTATGAGAATGTATGTGAAGACTGGATCTGTGCCTAACAATTAAAAGAAGTTGTTACTGTTCCTCTATACATAGGGAAAAGTGCAAAAGTGAATACTAACACTGCAGGGTCATTAGTATCTTAAGTGTGGGAAGGTTTGATAGAATTCTGGTCAAAAGGGTATGAGAGGTGACAGTCAGCAATACGAGTGTGGCTTTATGTCAGCAAGAGGGGAGCGGGCAAACAGATTTTTGTTCTTCAGTGGTTCATTAAGAAAAGTGAGAGTAAAGTAAAAAATTGGTGTTCCTTGGTGGAATGGTTTACTGAAGAGAGGAAAATGGGAGAAATTTTAAGATGAACTGATTGGGCAGAATAGTAGAATATGTGGTCTACTATGAAGAATAAATGTTTATTGAAACAGCAAGAATAGCTGTGTATGAGACCATGCTTCTATCTACTTTGTTATATGAAAGTGAGCGTTAGATATTTCAGGAAAAATATATGAGCAAACAGGAATAAGGTAATAGATGAGTGTGTGTAGTAAAACACGAAGAAATAGGGTCAAGATTGAAAGAATAAGAAATGAAAGTAGTTTGAATACAAAAGTGAGTGACCAGTACAAAAAAATGTGTTGAGATGCTTCGTCATTTGGAGAGAATGAATGAGGATTGAATCATGAAACAAATAATATGGACTGAGAGGAAGGGGAAGATTAAGCAAGTCTTGATGAGATGGAGTTAATGGACTCCTGAAAAAGATAAAGGTGAGAACTTTAAAGAACAAAAGGCAGTGTATGAAGTGGTGTATGGAAGTGGTGGAAGCAAGGATGGTTTGCAAGGATGGAAAGGGGTGGTCAATTATAGTAATGATGTTGCTGCAAATTCATTTTAGCTATATTTCCTGCTTTCTTTTTTGCTTATGTCTTTAATTTCTTTGGGGTATTATGGTTTGGTTGTTTGTTTGTTTGTTTGGCTTGGTTTCTTCACTTTGAATAATGTTGCTCATTCCAAAGATAGTGTAATAGGAATACACAGACACATATACATATACATATACATATATATACATATGCATATGTACATATGTGGGTTGAACAGGTCAATAGATTGAAAAGTACAATAAAAGAAGCATCTGTTAGGTAGGTTGCAATTAAAAGCATGCCCTATCAAAGTGGGCAACTGAACAGTAACAAGTATGCATGTTCTGAGTAGACAATGCTGAAGGGTAGTTAAACTAAATGCGCTGTGGATGGTAGTCACGCCAATCAATAATGAACAAGTCTGGGGAGAGGGGCTAACAAATACGTAATATATTAATCACTTAAATAGTGTGAATAATATGAATGTATTTTCCCACCTTGCCTAACTAAAGCTAAAGAAAGGAACTTAAATTTCTTACTGTAATAGATATTGAGGAGATGGCAGGTTTGTTGTTTTCCAATAATCGGGCAGGCAACGGAAGGCAAGCAGAGCTCTCCTGGGCGCATGATCATGCACGTTCGACATTGCAGAGTGGCTGTTTGGAAAAAGAAGGCCTTGGGATCATAGATCTATCATTTTGAGCCTCAAATCCTATTGAAGGGGGCATTTGTCATTTGGCTTTCGGTTTTCTATGGCCTTTGCACAATACACTTAGCAAGGATGGAAGGATCTTGGGTGTTGGGGGCATTTATTATGGTTATTGATTTTATTTGTTAGATTTATACCTTGACTTTCCTTTGAGTTCAAAGTGACTTACAAACTTTACCTGGAAATGCCTTGGCCATGACAAGAGAGCTCATGTCCTTCTGAAGCCTCATCGCTTCAGACCAAAGACATAACTTAAAACACGCAGGGTGATATCACAAGCCAGTGAGGGGGAAAATGCACCAGCAGGAGCTGTATTCTGTCTTTCTGTTGTATAACAGGTATAAGACTACAAATCCAGTTCACAAGCAGAAAAGCAGCATTATGGAATTCCAAAGGAACATGCTGATCCCTTCCCCAATCTCCCAACATCAACAGGTTCTGCTGTGCAAATCAATATCTCAAGAGTCCCCCTGCCTAAGTCACAGGAATATATGCCAGGTTAGTCCCCCTCATCCAACCCAGAGAGATGCAAAAATTGCGATCCAGCAGGTTCCCTTTTGTGACCCGCAAAGGACTTCAAAAGATGGGCCCTTTCTAGCATGGGGGAGATTAATATGATTTTTAAGAGGCAACATATTTGCCTTCTGTTTGGATCACCTGAAAGCCTCTCCCAAAGGGGTTCCCCCATTTTTGGAATGCAGCCCTTAATATGTCACATAAAATGGGGTGTGGCCCTCAAGCCAGCAGAAGCTGTACCTTCCTGCAGGAGCAAATTGTAGCTGCTTGTAGTCTTACAGATCACTCAATAGGGAGGGCTGATTAAGAAAACACATGGTTTCTGTTGGCTGGGGGGCAGGCCAGGAGAGGGGGTTCCAAGTCCTGTTTACATTAATTTATTTGAAACTTGTTTGCAAAGGGTTGTAATTAGAACCTGTTTTTAATTCTAGGTGTTATCCAGGGAGCACATGGGACAGATAACTTAGTTAAGCAAGTGGAAGATATTTATGTCAAGGGTTCCCTGCTAAACCATTCTTTAACATGATATCGAGCTAATTTCTATTTGAAGGAAAATAAGGATATTATTTGTTACAGTTAGAACAATAAAGGAATCAGCATCTCACATTAATTGGATATGAAACTTAAAATAAACCAAGGTTGAACTCTTCAGATATTTGCCCTGGGCTTGTGAACAAAGTTCTCTAAACTGCAATTTTGTAGGCTCTTATTCTATTACTAGTTAATAGTATTAACAACCTATTAAACTTATTAACAGTTCAGTCATCAGATTTATAAGATAGATTGATCTTGACCTATTAAATATGCCTGGTGTATATGATAATCATAATGATAATCATAATGATAATCATAATGAAATTTGTATGCCGCCCAACTCTCAACTACTCTGGTGGCTCAGAACAATAAAAAAAAATACAAGTATATGGTTTATACAATATGCTATATAAAGTACAATAACTTTATATAGTTAGTGCAGGGGAGTTGGTCACATGAATACACTTCCATAGATTGCAGTGACAGGGATGCATCACAGGACACCTGGCTGATAATGCAGCAGTGGCTGGAAGGGCAGCACCTATTTCTCAGGTTTCTTTTTTGGGCTTAAATATTTAACTGAACTGAATCCTTTGTCTTTTTTGAAGGAAGATTATCTTCAAATATCTCAAGCTACTGTCAAACAAAGTTCATAAAATCACACAATTGGATGGGTCCATTTAGGCCACTGAACCCAATCAATGCTCAGGGCAGGAATCCAGGTTGAACCATCTGGACAAATGTCCATCCTCTGCTTGAAGATATCTGGAATGGACCTGGACTCATGAGAGTCAGAGGCTGAGCCTGAGAGGCCCAATCCATCATGCTGCCAGCCTCAGCAGAGTTCAACAAAATCAACAGAACCAGTTGCAGGACGGGTCAAGTGATGAAGGGCCAGATCCTGGCAGAGCACCTAGTCCCAAGATGCATCAGCGGCTTCAGTGAGCCAAGCACAGACGGTCTGCTCCACCCCTCAAGGCACCAAGGCTTGCTTGCTTGCTTGCTCGCTTGCTCATTTATTTGTTTGTTTGTCACATTTATATGGCCACCCATCTCACACAAAGTGACTCTTGGTAGTGTACAACAATTAAATAAAGCAGCAAATAGATAAAAAACAATCATGGTAAAAAAAAAATAAAAAGTAATTATTAAAATAAAAATATTATCAAAATGCTTAAACCCCACAGAGAGAGCAGAATATCAATCCGTAATATTAGTGGAGCCATCTAATAATGTCTCTGGTTCCCAAAGGCCCCTAGGCCTGATGACATAACCAGGTCTTGAGGGACTTCCTAAACAATATCATGGAACAGGCAAGCCTAATTTCAGAAGGGAGAATGTTCCACAAGGAGGGAGTCACAGCAGAGAAGGCCTGCCTCCTGGGACCCACCAAATGCAAGTCCCTGGCCGCTGGAACTCGTAGCACAGCTTCCCTACCAAATTTAATGCAATCAGCTGATGTAATCGAGGAGAGGCAAGCCTCAGATAACCCGGCCCCATGCCATGAAGGGCTTTAAAGGTCAAACCCAGCACCTTGAATTGGACCTGGAAGTAAACTGACAGCCAATAGAGCTCACGAAGCAGAGGTGTAATATGTGCTCTTCTAGGAGCACACATTACTTCCCGCACTGCTGCATTCTGCACCAGTTGAAGCTTCCGGATACTCTTCAAAGGCAACTCCATGTATAGCACATTACAGTAGTCCAATCTGGAGATGACTAGGGCTTGAATGACTGTGAGCAGAGCCTCCCGGTCCAGAAAAGGGTACAGTTGGTGCACAACACAAAGCTGTGCAAAAACCCTCCTAGCCAAAACTGCCACCTGCTCTTCGAGCAGAAATCGCGAGTCTAGGAGGACCCCGAAATTGCTCACTGGGTCTCTCTGTGTCTATAACTGAGCCAAACCTGCATCTGGCCAATTTCAGAGTGGTGGCCAGCCCTTCTTTTGCATTTGCATTCCTGCAGCCTTGCTTCCTGCTGTTCTCTGTGACTCTTGGCTCTTTAACCCAGACTAGCTGACTAACCTTTTGGCATTAGACCATGTTTACTCCTCTGAACCTGTGCTCTGTTTGATTCTGGACTACACTCTAAGCCACTTGAGGCTCAGACAAGAACTTGCTCTCCAACTTGCCACTTGTATCTTTCCAGGGCACGCATGCATCTGCACAGATGGCTCTCTGTGCCTTTGTATTGGATTGCATTGCTACTTGCCAGGAAGCCAGCACGTGTGTGCTCAGTCTGAAACAGTCTGAAATATCCAGGAAGTGAAGTCTGTCATCTTGTTCTACTATCAGATGCTCTTATCTCTAGGATTGTTCCCCACGTGACCTTTTTGTTTGAGCTTCCTTCTCCTAATTTTTTGGGGGAGGAAAAAAAACTTACCTCCAGGTGTGAGGCAGAGGAAGGCACAGATTGCAAAGAGTAAGATCTGATACATGGATGGCATCTTGAAATTTGAAGAGCTCAATGCTATAGCCAAGCCCTAAGTCAGAAAGGCAGATATTCAGATTGCTGTTTTAGATGAATAACAAGGGGACAAGTGGCTTGTTTTTATCCCTTTCATGACGTCCACACATAGGCACCAACCGGAACATCCTGTCCTTGGGGCATTTCCTGTTCTATTTTAATTGTCGTCCTGTGGGTGAGAAGGTCATAATGGCAGATGTGCCCTGAGATCGTATTTGCTATTCAAACCCACAGGACCACAATTAAAATTATAGCCAAAATATGGAATGGCAGGAGAACTGATTAAAAGGAATACAGGAAGTTAGTTGCAGGAATAATATTTATCTGTTTTACCTAATATACAGTGGTACCTCAAGATACGAATTTAATCCGTTCCGTGACTCTGATCGCAAGTCGAATTGGTCGCATCCTGAAGCACGTTTTCCCATAGGGTTCAATGTAAATACGGTTAATCCGTTCCACCCTCTGAATTTGGTCGCATCCTGAAGCAAATTTCCCCATAAGGTTCAATGTAAATACGGCTAATCCGCCCTCCGAATTTGGTCGCATCCTGAAGCACATGTCCCCAAGTGGCTAGGAAATTCCCCAGGCATGCTTTAGTCAGCCCTAGCGCAGAAAAAGGAAGGGCTAATGAAATCTGAGAAAGGGTCCCACGTGCACAGCCGGGAGCGGGAGCTTCCCCCCACCCCCCACGCTGATTCCTCTTAATTCCGCGCTCTTTCCTTTGTGTATAGCCCTTGGCGCGCGCGACAAAAGCACAGTGAAAGCAATGGGGGGGAAGGCTTATGTAGCATGCACAGCGGAGCGGGAGCTTCCCCCCCCACACACTGATTCCTCCGCACTGTTTCCTTTCTCCATAGCGACAAAAGCACAGTGAAAGCAATATCAGCGCGCTGGGGGGAAAGGCTTATGTCGTGCACACGCACAGCCGGGAGCGGGAGCTTCCCCCCCCCCCACTGATTCCTCCTCACTGTTTCCTTTCTCCATAGCGACAAAAGCACAGTGAAAGCAATCAGCGCGCTGGGGGGAAAGGCTTATGTCGCGCGCGCGCACGCACAGCCAGGAGCAGGAGCTCCCCCTCCCCCCCCGCGCGCTCAGATTTCATTAGCACTTCCTCTTTCTGCATTGCTTTCCTTGGGCTTTTGTCCTCGCGCTCAGATTTCATTAGCACTTCCTCTTGGAAGCCGCGACCACGTGGCAGCAGGGCAAATGGCCACAGATCCGGTTCGTAGCTTGAGGCGGAGTTCGCATGTTGAGGTAAATTTTTGCGGCCGGAGCTGGTCGCATCTCGAAATTTTCGTAAGGTGGGGCGTTCGTATCTTGAGGTACCACTGTAATCCCATATTTCAGATGGAAGAAGGCTACTTCCTGCATTTAGACATTCTTTTAATTTAATCTGGAGGCTTCAGCATACAAAGCAGGTCTTCTCTCACCAAATGCATATTCTGTAATCTGGGTAAACTCAAATTAGATTACAGAAATACACTCTACAATGGGCAGTCCTTGAAAGCTTGTCAGGGCCTATTGTTAGTTTAAAAAGCAAACACCACTATGATTTCTTTCTGCTTACCGTTTTAGGCACGTTTGGGGTGCCTCAGGACTCAACACTCTCCCCTTTCCTGTTTAACATCTATATAAAACCACTGGGTGAGGTCATCCACCAATTCAGGATTTGGTATCATCAATATGCTGATGATACTTAGCTGTACATCTCAACCCCAGGCTGCATAGGTGAAGCTACTGCTGTATTGACCCAGTGTTTGGAGGCTGTTCAGGTCTGGATGGGGCAGAACAGATTTTGGTTCAATCCTGACAAGACTGAGTGGTTGTGGTGGTTTGGCCCCTTGGGGACAGGGATGTTACGATCGCTGGTCTTGGATGGGGCTACACTTCCCCATTTGAGACTGGTGTGCAAGTTGGGGATCCTTCTGGATTTGCAGTTACTGTTTGAAGGGCAGGTTGCAGCTGTGGCCAGGATGCACAGGTTCATCTGGTGCGTCAGTTCTGCCCTTGCCTCAGCTGGGAGGCCCTTCAGACAGTTACTTATGCCCTGGTCACCTCACAACTGGATTACTGCAATGTGCTCTAATGGGGCTGCCCTTGAAGGCACCCAGAAGCTATAGTTGGTTCAAAATGCAGCAGTGCGAGTAGTAATGGGCACCTGTCAGCATGCCCCTGTGTCACCACTGCCATGTGATCTGCATCGGTTGCCAGTCAGATTCCGAGTGCAATTCAAGATGCTGGATATTACTATAAAGCTCCGGATGGCATAGGGCCTGGATATCTGAGGGATTCTTTATCTCCAGTCATTTCTACCTACCTGGCATGTTTCAGCAGAGTGAATGCACTCCAGGTCCCCTCTATTAAATGTTGTCATCCTATGGGACCAAGGAAGTGTGCCTTCTCTGTTGTGGCCTCCACCCTCTGGAACAGCATCCCCCAGAGATAATGGCAGTGCCTCTCTCCTAGGGCTCCGGAAAACTCTTAAAACTTTGGTCCCAGGTCTGGGGTTAATGTATTGCTGTATTTTGGGGTCCCCTGTTTTGTTTTGTCTGATTTAGGTCATTTTTAGATTGTTTTAGTCTGGGCTGTCTGTGTGGTTTTATGTTTTATTTGTTTTTATGGATTTTTTTTTTTTTTTTGGTTTTGAATGCCATTCAGAGTCCTTTGGAGTTCAGTGACTATGATAAATTTAAACAAATAAATAAATACATAAATAAATAGTATTACACTAATCTTTGATTTACACTACCTTCCATCTGATTTATGTGTCTAATTTGATTTTTCTGAGTTCAAAGATTTATTTCTATGTTTTTACTTTTAAAAAGTGAAATACTTTAACAAAATGCAAAGATATAAATATATAGCAAAACAATAATGTGACTATTTAATACATCAATATAAAGGATTTCCATATTAACTATTCATTGTATCTCTCTATATATGCCACATATATTTGTAGGCTCTGTTTATTATGTTTTATAATAATATAATAAACAGGACTTTATGTACCTATTGAGTGAGATAGAAATCAGTCTTATTTAGAAATTTCATATCAACAATTTTGCATTCTCAACAAATATTTGACTTTGAGGATATAATAGCATTTGGGTTTCTAGACATTCTGGACAATATTATTTTTAGTGCTTATACAATGACTGCATAGTGGACAGAGCAACCCTATAGCATTATGATGATGATGATGATGATGATGATGATGATGATGATGATGATGAAACTATGATTTATAACACTTTTCTATATCCAAACACCTGACTAGGAATACATTCTTTTTATCTGTTAAAATGAAAACATCCTTCCTTTATAAGCAATGGGAGAGAATACTGTACACATAGGCCATCCTAGCATTTGGGGGCATGCCAAAAAGTCAGAGGGTCTTCAGTCCCAAAGATCCACGCCCTCAATGATCTGCTTCCTGCCATGACCTGTTGGAGATCATGGAATCTTGCTCATGCAAACAGCCTGCTTAAGGCAATGAGGAAACAAGAGAGGGAATCCAGAGCAGAGTTCAATTCTGGAATCAGACATTCCAGCCATATGGGCCCTCATGAGTTGTTCTGGCACCACAGGGTATATCCTAAATGTCTGCATTATTGCAGGGATAATGTGCAGCACTGAAGTTAATACTTCAGCCATTCTTGCATGATCATATCATAGGACTTCATCTACTTGGTTAGTTATTGTAATACTTTGAGCTCCTGGATATAAGATGGATAGTAGGTGGGGATAACAGGTGGACTTAAATGGAAGTTGTGCTTGAATAATCAAGCAACTCATTGTTCTTGATGCACCGATGATGCTGATACTAACCACTTCTCTGCATAAATCTGGGCTGAAATATACATCTTTCCAACATCACTTGCCCACATTCCCAGAATTAGATAGGCAAATGGAGGTAGCCCAGGGATATCAAATGCAGCTGCAGTTAGGAGATTAAGAACTGATACTGTGTATTCAGTTTCATGCCTTTGATTCTGTGTGGATGTTATAATGTGTGGTCCTATCCTGCTTTTCCTATCGCAAACCTTTGTTGTGGAGAGAACTATGGGTTCCAGTTCTAGTGGGAAAGAAATGCCAGTCTTGCTCTGGAACACACTGTGAGTTCAACCCACATTTCCTGACAAGATGGTGGAGGAGAACTTAATAGAAAAGAAAACAACATCAGAGTTTTGTTGTGATTTATTTGATTTGGGGCAACATGTGCAGCAGAATGTGTGATGGGTGTTCTGAAGTAATAGTATGGACAAAACCATTTCAAACTCCATTTCTGAATCCTCACCATATAAAAGCTCTGTGTGTGCAAAAAAATATTACCTCAGCTCTATTTTATTGTAAACCTCCCAGAGTCACTTCCTAGTGAGATGGGTGGTGACCAAATTTGCAATATAAATAAATATAAATAAATAAATCTCTTTTCTGTGTTGTAATGTTGGCAAACTCAGAAAGATGATCCTGCACTCCAAAGTGACCCATTCTGCCAGCATGGATCCCTTTAAGCCAAACCTCTAAACAATAAAATCAGAGAGAATAAAATCTTAGACTCTTTAGGGGAATTTAGGCCATGAAGCCCAGACTATGCTCAATGCAGGAATCCAAATTAAAGCAGCTGGCCAGGCACCTGTTGATCACATCCAATGAATGGGAGCCCATTCATCTCTCTGGAAAATTGGTTCCATTGTGGTGCCCAGAATGGGACACAATAGTCAATATTAGGTCACACCAACGAAACCATTATTCCTATGATATGAAAATATATTTCCACTGATGGAACCTAAAATGGTATTTACTTTTCTTCTTTTGCAGACTTGTAGTAATCCTGACTTACTCCATTTGCACTCAGCTAATATTCCAATTTTTTTTAAATGTACAATTACCAGGCCAGGTGTCTCCATCTTATATCTGTGCATGAGATTTGCATCTCCTAAGTGAAGAACGTTGCATTTGTCTCGGTTTAAGTTTCATTCCATTACTTTTACCTCATTTCTCTTACCTATCAAAACCAACTGAATTTTATTTCTGTTTAAGCAAACAATTTTGTGTCATCTATAAGTTTTATAAGCATCTAAGACATTAATAAATATGTTGAAGAATATAGGAGCCAGGACTGAACTTTGGAGCATACCCCTCAGTACCTCACTCTTGTTTGATGAATGTTCTTACAATACAATTCTTCAGCTTGCAATATATCCACTTGCTTGTCATAGCATTTAGCTCACAACTCCCTTGCTAGTCAGCATATCAAGGGTACCTTATCATATGCTCTGCTGAAATCCAAATATATTACATCTACAACTTTTCTGTGCCATATTAATGAGGTTACCTGATCAAATTATGAGATATAGTCTTGATAAATCCATGCTATCACCTGGTAATTGCTCCACTGTTTTCAAGGTGCTTACACATTGATTGCTTTATGATCTGCTCTAAAACCTTCTCAGGTATTAATGTCAGACTGACTAGTCTGTGGTTCCTGGATGATTCTTTGCCCCTCTTTTAAAAATACGGTAGGGATATTTGCCCAACTCCAATCACCTTGCACTTCACCCTTTCTCCCAGATTTCTCTAATATGTCCATACATTTCAGCCAGCAAGTTTCTTCATGCAATTCCTCTGGTTTGGAAGACTTAAAATCATTCCACATTTTCTGAGCAAGCAAATAGGGGAGTTCTGTGTGGGAGTTTAACTGAGGAGAGGGAACCGTAAGAACAAAAAGAGGAAGAAGAGAGTGGGAGAACCAAATGGAGTCAGTTGACCAGTAGTTGTTGTTGCTGCTGCTGCTGCTGCTGCTGCTGACTGTTTCCTGACAGCTGTGGATAGCCTGTTGTGCAGCTCATTGCTGCTGATTGCCCTTTATGTGTAATTGGAGCACTGTTTGCTGCTAACCTCTGAGCAGCTCCTCAGACAGTCAGCTCACTGAATGGCTGGACAGGGAAAGTAGACAGTGGTTTGGCAGAGGGAGCATGTCGGAGACCCACAGCAACAAGTAATATGGACAGCAAAGGAAACTTTGTGGTCATCTGCAAGGTATGTGTAATGTTGTCTTCCTGCCTGAAGAGAACCTAAACCCTACTGAAAGTGCAAACTTGTATCCATATTGAAGAAGTTAAAAGGGATATAGCAGAGAGTTTTACATGGAGGGTGAGAAGTTTCTGGATAGGACAGGGCAGAAAAGGGAAATGAGCAACCAGTATCTGACTCTCGCTCTAGATGAAAATGCACAGCCACCTGAGCAAGCTTTACCAACCCTAGCTTTATGGAACAGAGTATAAGACCCTTGGGTCCCCACAGGTTGAAGAAACCTAAGAAGCACTTTGAGAAAGAAGAGGCATATTGGGATGATGGATGATTTTCCACTGAGAGGAACTGAGTTTGTTATGTGCAGATCTGAAATGATGTCATGGGAGGTGTATTATGTTCCAGGTGCCCATATCCAGGATGTGACAGACAGGCTGCCAAGACTCTTCAGCCTGCCAATAGGATTCTCTTTCTACCAATTCAGGTGGGAATGAATAACACTGCAAGAAGAGACCTTGAATATATCTTGAGAGACTGGGCTGGAAGGTGAAATTTAAGAGGCAAGTTGTGTTTTCTTTAATCCTTCTAACTAAGGGTCATAGCATAAGAACAAAGAACAGGATTTGAGAAGTAAACAACTGGCTACAGAGAAGACGTTTCTGAGAAGGGTTGGATCATTTGATCATGGACTGTGCTTTCTACATAAAAGACTCCCAAGAAAAGGTAGATATCTCACATACACTGGGAAGGATATGTTTAGCAGGTAAAATCAGAGGAAAACCTAGAAGCAAAAATGCTACCAAGGACGATGGCCAAGAACATAGGATACAATGGGAAAAGCATGAGGGAAGAACAGGGCTTAATGATTAACAGAAAACAAATGCAGTAAAGTCAGTGGAGGATACCAATCACAGGCTCATGTTTCTACATCAGATTGCAGAGAAGAAATTAATACACCTCCCATGACATCATTTCAGATCTGCACATAACAAACTCAGTTCGTCTCAGTGGAAAATCATCCATCATCCCAGGAGTGCAGGAAACAACTAGGGAGACCTTGAAATTCTAACACAAGAAGAAAAAATGATGACATAAGCATTATTGAAACTTGGTAGGATAACACACATAACTGGAATCAAGCCCTAGAAAACTACAATTTATTCAGAAGAATAGATTCAACAATCAACAATTGCCTCCCTATTTTCAAAAAAAAGAAGAAGAGGGAAATGAAGGACCTGTCAGCATGATATCTATACTGGGAAAAGTTCTTGAGCAGAATATTAAACAGCATGTTTGTGAGTACATGGATACATTGGCTGACTGATCATAAATGGCTCTGTAGCAGATTGAAGAGTAATACTGAGTGGAGTGCCTACCCACTTCTGTCCTGGGCTATCACATTTCACTAGTCTTCTCTTCTGCAGGCTAAACACACCCAGTTCTTTTAAATGGACTTGATTTCCCATCACCTGATCATCTTGGTAGCTCTCCTCTGAACTCTTCTTCAGATATTTAAAGTGTTGTCATATAAAAGAGGGAATGAACTTCTTCTCTGCCATTCCAGAGGGCAGGACCAGATCCAAAGGGTTGAAACCACAGTCAAGTAGATTAAGGTCAGTTATATGGGGGAATTTCCTAATAGGAAGAACTGTTAATCAGTGGATACAGACTCTCATGAAGTGGTATGTTCCTTTTTGCTGCATCTCTTCAAACTGAGGCTAGGTGTCCCTCTGTCAGTGTGATGGAATGGACTTATGAAGGCCAGGCTCAGGGAGATAAGTGTGTTCTTAGCCCCCAACAGGAGCGTGGGAAGTTCAGGAAGATGAGGCTGGCACCTCCCTAAGGAATTCACGGTGTTGTGGCTGGCTGGCTTGGGAACTAGGGTTCAGTCTGGGGAGATTTTCTGTCTGGAGGTTAACACTAATAAATGCAACGGAACTGTATTTGCATTGTCTCTTGGAGTTCTTTGGGCTGGACCTGACAGTCAGAATGCTTTAGTAGATCCTGCACCAAGCAGGAAGATGGATTAGATGACCTCTCTGGTTGGTCCCTTCTAACTCTGGTTTATTTTTGTTTTTGTTTTACTTTAGTATTTTGCTACTTTCAGTGAGAATATTGCTTTTTTTGTTAACCCAGTAATGACCTTCTCTGTAGATGAGCTATTAGAACTGGTTCTTCCTATATTGTCCTAGAATGGAATTGTAGATCTGTCTCTACTATTGCCTGACTTGTAGCTGCTGTTGGTATGTTTTATTATGTTAGAAGTTTTCTATTGTTTTCTCCTCTATGGTCCTCTGAATGGCTTATTCCTGTTCAGTCACCATTGTCTGATCCCCCTCTGAGTTTCCTTAACATTACTCCCTAAAATTTCTTTAGAGAAAATCCTTCTACAGTTTTTATGTCAGTTTCTGTGGGTCAGAATGTCAGGACTTCAGGCATTCTGAAGGGAATTTTATCTCTCACATAAGACAGAAATATAAGAATAATGGCCAAATAACCATGGCTAAAGTAATAAGATTGCAGAGAAGAAATTATTCTGCTCTTTGCTTTGTTTGCCATACCATAACTTTTTCCCCAAATATGTTCTTTTTCCTTTATCACATTGCATCAAGACTTCCTCTTTCTGAACAAGGCTTTCTTGCCTTTCTGTTTTTCTCACCTCTGCTCCACTACCCTCTTTGTCTCAATTCAGGCTTCTTAATGCATTGTCTCTTGAACATCTGAATATCGGAATAACAATTGACAATGAAGAAATTTCCATTGTTTCAGGGAATGGAAGAGCCCCGAAAGTGCCAGCACAGGCTTAACTTGAATCAGGGCTCTGACTTGTTTCATTACACAGAGTAATGAAATGAGCTTAACATTCAACAATCACCTTTTCTGAAAACCAGAAATTCTCTTTAAGCTCTTTGACATAGGGTCTAACTCCATCAGAAGAGCGAGATAATTCTCCTCTGGTATTTCCAGAGCACCATCATTGGGCATGTATCACCATGCTAGGTCCTGGCTCTCCTCTGTTTCAGTCATAAATTTTTTACCCAAATCATGCACCTAGAGTAGCAGGAAACTAGGATCTGGTGTATGCAGCTGATAAATGGGGGGAAGGGGTTATCATCTCATTCTATCTAGAAGAGCTTAGAACGATGCTATATTGAGGCTAACCACACTAGCAACTCATAGCACCATCTACCTATTGCTCTGGTGATGAGTTTGTCTTCAATAGTGGCATACCATCACAATGATGATTTGTTGATGTTATAAATCACTAGTGAGAATAGCCTCACTGTCACATCACAATTTTTTCTAGGATTTCTGGATAAAAGAGGAGCACTGTCCTCACCTGAAAATTGTTGAAATTCTCCCTCTTAGCCATCAACGTATGAGTTGTCACAACTGGTAGGCTTATTTTGTTTCAGCCCTATTATTTCAGTACTGATTTCAGGACCAGAAAAGGAGGAAAAATTCCCCTTAATCAATAAGGAATCTCCCTCAAACACAAAACCTTAAACATGAAAACCTCATAAGGGAAAACAACTTGTAAATGTATAATTTATCATTTGTAAACTTAAGGTCAGTCACACAGTATTTCATGGAGATGAAGAAAGAGTTGATCTAGGTCTAGTAACTTTATTATTATGACTTCATCTCAGCAATTCCCTAGAAAAGAAATATGAGATCATGAAAAGAATACAATCTTACCCACACACTGACAAACATTTAAAGAAGTAAACTGTTAGTAAAAGAAGGTTCCAGATTAGAAAGGGTTTTATACTGCCAACTGTTAAATTCACATTCATTACATGCTCGTGTTCTATCACTGTGTACAGAAGCAACTCATATTATGGCACACTGTACAGACAAAATATAGCAGAGGTATAAATACAAGGCATTAAGAAGCAACTCCAAATAAACAGAAAAAAAAAACAATTTGATCTTTTACATTTTGGAAAAAAGATTTTTCCCAGATTAAATCAAATATAACTTTTCTAGCATATCCCAACAACTCCCATCCTTTATATGTCAATTTTTCCATAACAACAATTTTCCATAATTTTACATACCAGAGATATAATGATGGAGCCTCTAAATTTTTCCAATATTGTATTACAGCCAACCTTGCAGCAACCATCATGAATTGAACAGTTATGTTTTCAGTTCTTTGAGTTGTTTACCCCAGGATATACAAAAGTTGTTGGAATCTTGATTTGTCCTTAGATCATTTTAATATGTTTGCTTTTAAATAAAGATTAAAAAAGAAGAATCAACAGCTCCAGATGACCACCTCTGTTTCCAATATTGTCATCAATAGTTTCGGTTCAGTTTTTTTTTTTAAACTAAACAGTGAATTTGTGTGTGTGCATGTAAGTGTGTGTATGTGCATACATATGGTGTCAGCCTTAAAATCTGCTATTAACTGTTTGATAGAAAAGAGGCTATTTATTTATTTGGTTAGTTAGTTGTACTTTTACACCCAATAACCAATATACAATACACCAAAAAACAGGAATTCTCAGGCAGAATTTAGTCAGTGAAAGCATATTATTGAAAAGCACAACAATAAAATCAGCACACAATGGACCAGATGTACCAAATCAGTAGCAGCAATAATAATGGCAATAAATGTAGCACAATATTGTAGCAATAAAACACAGAATTTCTAAAAAGCCCTGAAATGGCTTTTTAAGTGGTTGGGAAAATAAAATGGTTTCACCTGGTGTTTACAACACCAGCTAAGATTCTCTGGGCAGTCCTTCCAGAGTTGGGGCATTGCCACTCAATTTGTCTCTGACCTAAACTGCTGATTGGTAGTAGTGTAGCATAATTTAGAAATAGATTTGCATGTACTGCCCCTGTATTTGGGGAACTATCACTTAAGGAGACCCATGCAGTTTGCATTCATGTGCATTTTCTAGCTAGATTAAGTCTTTCTGTTTAAATAGGTAATTTTGTTGCAATCGGGGTACTTAGGAACATTCCTTTTTTGGTGTTACTGATGTATTTAAAATGAAGAAGATGTGTTATATGTGTCACGGTATAGAAGATCAAGAAGTCCAGTGTGCACTCTCCTCTCCTGGGAATCTTCTGGTCTGCACATCTTGCAGCTCAATATTTCCCATTGAATCTGGAGCACTCCATTCATGGTCTTAGTAAATGGAATGACTTGAGAGCGCGAGCGTTAGGTAATTCAGGTGATAATTCCCAATATTTATTTATGCTTCAAATCCAATCCCCAAATATTTTCCTCTGTACCTTGCTTATCATTACAACAGAAAGCTACAATTATTCCTATGTCAAAGATCAGGAAGATAAAGTCCATTGCCGAACATGAAACTTAATCCTGGATACAACAGCCTTAAGATTTCCTATAGTTACATTTATCGATTTGTATTTCAAGGGGAGGAATAAAATCCACACCTTTACAAAGATTTCAGTTTAAGCTGTTACAGCCTAAGACCAATTTATTATGACTGGGATGTGCAAGAAGATGATGGTAATGACAATGAATTATGCATGGGTTAATAATTTAGTTGTGGAGCAATGGCTTTGCATATTAAGTACCCCAGGTTCAACCATGATCTTTAGTTAAAAGTAATGAGGTAGCTGAAGATCTGAAAGACCAAATTATTCTAGCTCTGCTAATCAGTTTGTTAGGTAACAGATCACTTCAACAGACTGGCAGTTCTTTTTGCGAAGGACAGATTTCCAGGATGCAGGTATTTGGGGACATAATGCCATAGAAAGGCAGGGATGGAGACAAGAATCATAGAAAAGAGACAAGGCCATAACTGTGGAAATTCTCCCAGTCTGGCTCATTGCTGAACTCTACACAGCCAACATAATATCCCTGTTTCTCATGGAAATTAGAAATGCTTCAGGTTTTGCTTACACTATAAAAGCATTTTTGTTTTATTTTTTCCCAGCAATACTAATTAAACTGATTTAAAGCCCTTAGTTAAGGATGTTGTGAGGACATGGCAGGTGGAAAGAGTGAAGTGCACATTGTCTTGAGCTACTAGAATAAAGGTGGGATATAAATCTAAATAAACAGCAGGTGCTTGTTTCAAGGTCAGCTTGACATACCATGGGAAACATAAATAATACATTTTGATGGCTATACAAATTCTCAACTGGACAAAAGGTTCCTCAAAAGAGAAATTTTTGGAATTCTAATGCCAGTGTTCATACCAAGTAGAAATGAATGAGCAATCTGTGATTTATGGCAGTTTGGATTGCAGTTCTCTTTATGGTCAGTAGCATAGACATTTGAGACAGTTGAAGAGATACAAAATGGGTTGTGTTTTCAGCAGCAATGCCATTCTGAGACCAGATAGGCTAAGATGTTGTTCCTGAATGTTTACAAATGACACAAGTTCTTTGAGCCAACTGGAATATCAATGTGCTCTGGAGGATGGAAATAGATGGGCAATAATTTTAAGGAAGGTGAGGGGGAAAACAGGAACAGTGAAAAGATAGGAAGAACACTTAAAGGGGTAGAGCAGGTGGTAGACTGAGAAGAATGATCTGAGGAAGAAATAAGCGATTGGAATTTAGGTATTAATATGTATTTAAAATGTTTATATGGCCACCCATCTTAAACCAAACAGTAAAACAAAAACGATAGAAGCAAAAACAGAAAAGCCTGGTGCCACAGCTAAACTTTCCAATGCCACCTGCAACACTATCCTCCCATTACAAGCTTGTAAAACCTGGGGAAAGCCAGGTTTTTCAGAATTTGATCTTCTCAGTCCAATTCAAACTTAATTAAGGACATTTGGGGAGGGCTTCTCTGTTGAATCACTTTCAACCCTGGAAGCGACCCAAGGACATGTTAAACAGATAATCAATAGCCTAGAGAATACTGAATACATTTACAATGTTCTTTGTTGTTTTGAAAGAATAATTTCCATTCTTCAGGAAAAGAGCTATAACAAGAATCTTGTCAACATGCTTGTTCTGTATAATCTTTCTACTGAAATGTACAGGGAGGAATCCATTTCTCATCTTGATATTTTCTATGGATTAGCCCATTTCAAAGGCTTGACTGGGATCTCTGCTTTCTCAACAGTTTAATACCTAATTCAACACAGCATGCAATTCTTTGGTTTGAAGCACACAGCCATTTCAAATAGAGTCATATGCCAAAAATAACTCTAGAACTGACTTCCCAGCTGTTTAGTGCATCTGCTTGTATTGCCATAATCTGGGGCAATATGCATGCATGTTCATTGTGGGACCTAAATGGCTAAAACTTGCCTCATGCTTTTTTTTTTTTAATGAGTTAAACTAGTCACATGGAATGGCCCTCACATTTCGTTTTGGAATTACTACTTTTCTCTACTATTTTTGATATTCGTGTCTTTGCGTTGATCACGTATATCTGGTTTCTCTCCAAGGAGCATTTTAGAGGTAAGTGTGTACAATCCCTTAATGAAAGAAACTTATCTTTAGGAATGAGGCAAAGAAAAGTCCATATAATAAGGCACTTGATATGACCCATGAGACATAGCTTGGAAATAGAAACATTCTGTGTATTGTAGCAAGACTACCCATTCCTTTTCCATTGATGAAGCAGATGCTTCTTTGGTCAACTTGAGAACATGTGCACACAAACAGTCTGAATATTATTCTATTCCACTTATATCTGAAAAGATTCCAGTAGACCATAGAAATGTTGACTAGCTGCTCAAGTTCATGGCAAAGAATAAGGTTGTAGTGAAATGTAGAATGTTAGTGGGACAATATCCCCAAGGATTCAGGTATAGAGCTCCAGTGGCCTATAGTCTATATTATGGATTAGATACTTTTCAGTCCAAACAAAGAGAAATATGTGATACAGAACAACACAAGACATCATCCAGATCATAATAATTTTTACAACTAGAGAAGCGATACACCAGCTACAAACAATTTAAGAGGCATGCAGTTATTGGAAAAGTTACTTTAATACAAGAAGAATAGTATACCATTAAACAAAGTGGATGTTTGATTACTTCCTTGATTTAGAGGTATAAATTCTCAATCTACTTTATACTGCACAGACCAAGTTGAGTACTATGTCCAGTTCTAAGCAGTATACTTTAAGAGAATAATCCCAATGTCCAGCCCCAAGATCAACCCTTAGGGTCAGATTATCAGATCCTCCATAAGCCTGAACTCCAGCTGTTGCTGCTGAATGCCAGGTTGGCCTGCAATAAATCTGCCCTCATCCATGATTTGAATGTGGATAAGGAATCAGACCTGGCTTGTGTTATCAAGAGATGGGTGGGCCCAGAAGGTGATGTCCCCACCTGGGTTTCAGATTTGGCTCCAGCCAAGAGTCCATGGGAGAGGAAATGGGGTGGTAGTTGTCACCCATGATGGGGTTTTCAGAAGCTCTGCTCTGCCAATAACTGCCTATGAGGCCTTCGGCTGAGCTTGGACTCTAGGCAACAGTTGGGATTGCTGCTGTATACCATCCTCCCTGCTGCCCAGCATCACCCCTACCTGAGCTGCTAGGCTGGCAGTAGAAAACCCAAAGAGGCTGGTTCTTGTGGATTTCAATTTGCTACCCGGTGGTTGTTGAGTTCAGGGTAGCTCAGGGGTTTGTGACCACCATTGTAACCATGGATCTATCCCAAGTCAGCATGGGCCCAAAACACACTGGGGGTGACACATTAGATTTGGATTTTGTTTTGAGACAGTTGAGATGAGATTTGGTTGTGGAGAACACTGTCATCTTTCTGTTGCTATGGTCTGATCACTCTCTGATTGTTTTTCAGCATGCTGGTGTCACCCCATCTCGCAGGGAAAGAGGGCGTGTTAGATCAGCCTGCCTCAGGTGTCTGATAGACCTGGTTGGGTTTCAGAGAGAATTTGGGGTTTTCCCTGAGGATCTGATGCAATCTGGCTGAAGTCTTGATTGTAGCCTGGAATGGTTGAGTGGCAGAGGCCTTGTATTCTATTACCTCATGTGGCCTTTCCTCTTTTTTATCTATCTATCTATCTATCTATCTATCTATCTATCTATCTGTCTGTATTTATTGGCCACCCAACTCCAGTGGACCCTTGCACCAATCCTGGGGTGCACCTTGGTGATAGATGAAGCACTAGAAGAGATGCCTAGAGAGCCAGTAGAGGAAGACAAAGAGTTAATCTGACCAAATGCAAGCAAGAACCCATATTAGAGCTTACATGGAGATAAGGGTGGTGACATTATTTCTCTGCCCTTATTGCATCTGCCAATCTGGTAGCCCTTTTTAAGGTGGCCTAGTAATTGCTGGGGAAGGAAAAGTCACAGGACTTGCTGTGGGGCTGCTGTGAAGAATATTTGTGGTGCTCAGAAGAGTTGGATTCCAAATGGGCAGGTCCAAATAGGGGGGAAGAGGTATGGTATCTAGAGTGAGTTTGACTCTGTTGAAACGGACAGAATTCTCCAGTCTGTGACTTTACCCACCTGTCTGTTAGATCCAGGTCACTCGTGGATGGTTGAGGCCACCCGGGATGTCACCTGTGGTTGGGCCTGTGCAGTGGTGTCTGCTTCTCTGTGGGAGGTGGTGGTCTCCTCAGCCTTGAAGGAGGCTGTGGTACATTGTCTTCTTAAGAGGCCAACCATATTGGACAATTTCCATCCAGTCTCCAACCTCCCTTTTCTAGGGAAGGTGGTGGAGAGGGTGGTCGACTTCCAGAGGACCCTGGAGGAAACAGATGATCCAGACCCATTTCAGTCAGGGTTCAGGTGGGGTTCAGACAGCATTGGTTATGTCTGTCAATGACCCATGACAGAGCCAGGATGGAGGCGGGGGTTGCTGTGCCCATCTTAGTGCTCCTTGATACCATTGACCAACACAGTCAAGTAGCTATGTGTGTTCCTCCTTTAAGTTGCTATAGACTGTAATATGATAGCTGCCAGAATAAGACATTTCCAAACACAGCACATACCAATAGCCATTCTCATTGTCTGATTTTATAGTTAGTTGTTTCCATTAAAGTGTCTCAGTTTCAGCACAGGACTATGCGACTGAGGGTCTAAAGGAACGTGTATGTATTCAAGAAGTTTAGGCATTGAAGAATTTTCCTAGGTATTGTTTTTTCCTGAAGTATGAAGGAGAGGCTGTGTTTCAGAAGGAAATCATTATTTTATCTTTCTGGCATCTTTGGTTTCAAGATTGTCTGTTTTCTGAGATAAAATATAGGATAGCCTAGCTAGAATTACGTTATTTGTTAATATAATTAAGATGGATATATTGCTTTGAAATAATAATAAGATTAATAAATCTCAGTACAGTAATGAAATTAGATTCATGCTTTCCCATGTGAAGATAGCAGCTATGATGCCATCAGCCATATAGCCAGCAGACATGCATCACACATACACCATTCTATAATGTAAGGCAGCCTTACAGAAGATTGTTGTTACGCTCAAAAGTAAAATGCATGTGCTATAAAACTTGTCCCTTTTATTTATGATTAACTATTGTCTCATGTCTGAGTAGAAAAACTACAAATTATCCCACTGAACATTAATGGGGGGGGGGGGGGGGAAGCAGTGTAGAAAAAAGTGCTAATAAGACCATCAAGGATGCTGAATCCCTCATCCTGGTAAATTATACATGTGTTTTCAGGTCTTTCATGAAGATCTTTTGAGATAAGATGACCTTGAGCAGAAAAAAACAATTGTTTTCAGATTAAAACATTCCATTGGTTTTGCTCCAGTTTAATTATGATTGAATTCCAAATTATGGAATATAAATGGTATAATTTGGTGCATCCACAGTTTTTCAAAATATGCAACTTTTTAAAAGTATGCTTGTATGTATTTTTTGTGGATTTTTTCCCTAATTTTGGAACTTGCCATCATGTCATTTTACTCTTTCATCCAGTAGAAATGGAGCACATCAGCAAGGAAGAGGTAGTACAGGTCTGATCCTTTCACATTCATGAGTTCAGTGATCATGTTGGCCTTCATAAAAGAATGGACCAGCATAAAATATGCCCTCTGAAAGTGAGCTGAATACTTTTGTCCTTCTAGAGGTTTGATGTAATAGGTAGAGGTGAAACAGTCAGAGTTGTGTAGATGAAGCCCTTTGAAGCTTGCCTGTTTTAATGTGCATGTCAGGAAGCAGATGGAGTTTGGAATGGGATTTCAGTTCCCTGAAAAATCAAGTTTACAGCTTGAATATGCTTGTGGATCTAGCTTTGCCCATCATATGCTGGTTGCCAACTGATTCTATTCCTGACAAGATCAAACTTGGCCATAGTAATACATGCCTTAGTTACATCTAGATAACGTATTGCCACAGGCTCTACTTGGACCTATCTTGAAAGATTCTTGGAAACTGCTATTGGACCCAAATGCAGCAGTAGAAATGGTGATGGACATTTGCAGGCAGGACTACTTTATATCAGTCCTGCATGAATTGTGCTGGTTGCCAGTTTATTTTTGTACACAATTCAAAGTGGCTGTTTAAAAAGTTTAGCTGCAGGATTGATTAGGGAATACCTGCCTAATATCAGCCTGCCTGTACCATAAAGAGTAACGGGAAGTCTTTCTGTTTATTCCAGCTTTAACTAAGACATCGTTGGGGTGGATAAGAGAAAAACCCATCTCAGTGGCCGAACCTGCATGCACAAGTTTTTAAGGAGAATAGGTTGGCATCTTCTCTGGTGTTCCTCTGTCAACCCATTGAGATCTTCCCATTCAAGAAGGCATGTTTTTCCACAGCGAGTATTAATTGTATCCTTTTCTACTGTATCTATCTGTGATGGAATGGACTTATGAAGGCCAGGCTCAGGGAGATAAGCGTGTTCTTAGCCCCCAACGGGAGCGTGGGAAGTTCAAGAATATGAGGCTGGCACCTCCCTAAGGAATTCACGGTGTTGTGACTGGCTGGCTGGCTTGGGAACTAGGGTTCAGTCTGGGGAGATTGATGTCAGGTTCAGCCCAAAGAACTCCAAGAGGCCATGCAAATACAGTTCTGTTGCGTTTATTAGCTTCAACCTCCAGACAGAAATCTCTCCAGACTGAACCCTAGTTCCCAAGCCAGCCAGCCAGCCACAACACCGTGAATTCCTTAGGGAGGTGCCAGCCTCATTTTCTTGAACTTCCCATGCTTCTGTTGGGGGCTAAGAACACGCTTATCTCCCTGAGCCTGGCCTTCATAAGTCCATTCCATCACATCATCTTCTTTTTGTTTTTGTTTTAAATGATTTTAATTTTCTCTTAGTTTTAAGTATTCTTAGTCATTCTGAATGGAGTCTATGCACCAGAAGGCTAAGATATGAATTTTTATATAAATGAAAACATAAATAAGTTATTTTGCACCCCAGAGGAACAACAGTAATACTAGCAACAGTATTAAAGCTTTATTTTAAAAAGGGAAATATTTTTTCCCTATGCTCAGCTCTTATGTAAATATACAAAATTCTATTTTTACAAGCACACAGCTCCTGCTGGGATAGGAATACCCTTATCTGTCACATTCATTTTATGCAACAAAAATACTTAGAAAAGTCCCTTTTTCTGTTTTTTATTCTTCTTTTCCTCAGTGGGATCTTGATCCCCCAGTACAGGCACCAGAGAACTGCTCCCTTGCTTGTAGCTCTGTAGATGGCATAGACAAGGGTGAAAAAAAACAGCAAGCACAAACAGAAGAACATATATGCTGTTTCTATAACCTCTCATTGCAGAAATCGCCATTGTTGCAACAAAGGTGTTCCGTCCACATTCCCAAGTTTGGGGAACTCTCTGTGATGCCACACATTGCCTTTGATTTGCAGTCTAGTATTTTCATTTGAAGTTCCCCATCTTTGGATGGAACAAAGTGAGAGAAAAAAGTAAGCAATTATATGTCTTCTGAGGAACTATTTATACTTCGCACTATATTTTCAAATGTTCAAAACATTCAGACTTGTTCATCACTGCCTATACCTCATTTAGCCACCCTTATTCCCAATTTTTGGAAAGTACGAGGGGGTAGAGTTCATTGTTAAGCAGGAAATTTAATCCAGGTCTCTATGACTTGAATTAAGGATATGAAACTGGGGTGAAGAAGTTGATCCATGATGTGTATCTCTGCAGCAATATTCCTTTCCCTTTTCTAGAGTGCATTAATTTTTATTCCTAATCCTAAACTGGATGAAGTTCTGTGATATCTAGATTATGCATCTGCCATAATTCCAGTCATAGTGTCAGGCCTAGCCCAAGGAACTCCAGGAGACCAGGCAAATTCTGTTCAGCAATGTTTATTAGCTACAACCTCTATCAAGAATCTTCCCAGACTGAAACTCTGTTCCCACAGTAGCTGTGAAAACAGAGTGAATTCCTCAGGGAGGTGCCAGCCTCATCCTCTTATCTCTTCCTCGCCCTTCAGGAAACGAAAGAGGATGTTTGCCTCCCTGAGTGTGGCCTTCATAATTCCATTCCATCACACATAGATACAGTATATTTAACTCTGACTGTCTTCAGTGGGGCTTATTCCCCATAACATGTTTTTAAGATTGCATCTGCAGTGCTTCACTCTACAATTCCTATTTCATTTCTTAGGATCTCTACAACTGCTGCCTTTTCTGGGTTCTAGAGCATGTATGAAGAATTTGCAGGCTACAGATTGCATTGGCCAACTTCCACAAGATCTTCTGCCTGTACTTCAGTTGTCTTTCTTCCCCTCTATCCATTCAGATGAAGATCCTGGTATTTAGTCTCTTCCACAGCTTTTTGCAACACCAGTAAGCTGGGTGACAGAGGTAGGTGTACAATGGAGTTGCTAGCTCCCCAGGGTGAGTCTCCTACTTCCCCATCCACCAGCTGATTGTCACTGGACAGAGATGAGGAATGTACAGATTTATGTAGAAGGAAGAAAGGAAGAAAGAAAGCACAAGAATTCCTTTACGATTCACTCTCTATTAATCAGCTGATTGTTGCAGAAATAAACAGGATGGTTGAGAGGAAGAATGTGTTTGTTTACATGAATAAACGTGTGTAAATCAGAAAAAGAGCAAAAAGCTGAGTGTGTGGTTGTGCATTTGTGACTCTGACTAAATTCTACCGCCATGCAACCCATGCCTGGGGACAAAAAACAGTTGTCCGCCTCTTTTCTAGAGTTTGCAGTTGAGTTGCTTACCAAATATTGACTTTTGCAACAGATATCCTAGTGTAACTGGATTCTGAATAAATAGTCATGGGTCCATCTAGCTTTCGGTTCTCAGGATAGTTACTGCCACTATCACTGTTTTATGGATTTGTTTCTAGATAAAAGATGGGATATGGGGAGAAGAGATCATTGGTTGTATTTTAAGAGAAGGTGATAAGTTACTAAAATTATTTATACTTCTTGTGATAAAGGGAGAACTCATTTCTTTGTATGTTTCTTTTCTTTTTCTTTACTATATTCTTATTTTTTCTTTCTTTTCTATTTTATTCTTTTCTGTACCTTCTGTTTTTTCTTTTTATTCTTTTATTTTTTTAGTCTGCATTCATTTATACTGTTGTAATTGTAATTTCTAATAAAATTACTGTATTAAAAAAAGGCAAAGATATTCGAATGCCATGATGTGTCTATGTCTACCAAGAACAGAATCACACAAGCCATGGTATTTCCTGTGACACTGTACAGAAGCGAAAGTTGGACTAAAGAATCAGGATAAGAACAGTATTGATGCTTTTGAATTTTGGTGTTGGAGAAGACTCCTGAGAATACCATGGACAGCCAAAAAAACAAACCAATGGTTCATCGAATAAATCAACCCAGAGTTCTTACTCAAGGCACAAATGACCAGGCTCAAATTATCCTACTTTGGACACATTATGCAAAGACCTAGCTCTCTGGAAAAGGCTCTAATGATGAGAAAGGTGGAAGGAAAGAGAAGAAGAAGACAACCAGTAGCAAGATGGATGGACCCAGTTACAGTGGCAGTGGGTGCAATGCTGGAATACCTGAAAGAATGGGTTAGGGACAGATTGTCATGGAGAAAACTTATCTATGTGGTTGTTAGGAGTAAAAAACTACTTGACATCACATATTCAATCAATCAATATTCTTGAGGGCTTACCTTCTTTTTCTCTTCCCATTTTCCCCATTTTGGCATATAAAATATATAGACAAATAAGGAAGAGGTTCAAGTTTCTTACATAAATAGGTCTTGAGGGCATGGCAGGCTTGCATCCCAGGAGGGGCTTGGCAGGCCACATTAGGCAAGCAGAATGCTCCTGGCCCCATGGCCATGCAGACTCGACACTGCAAAGCATTGGCTTCAAGACAAAGAGCAGAAAGTCAGCAGATGGATTGTCAAGCACTTTTTAGCTGAGTTTGGCAATCTCTCATCTCCAAACCCAAGTTTCAGGTTAAGACTTGGCTTGCCAAGTTTTGCTACTTGCATTCAGCAGGAGAATACAGAAAGCTGGTAATTAAATGATATGAGTATGTGGATTATATTAGCAGCAGATTATTCCTGCCCCTCCCCCAAAAAACATATTTTCTCAGTACCGTTGTTTGCATTTTGTAGAATGTATTGGGAAACAAATGAATCAGTGCTGACTATCAATTACATCTGGCATTATTATAAAACTAATACATTGATGTGAGTTGCAGCAGTTCTTTTTTAATGCTATATTTAACTTTGGATGAAAAAGCCAAATAATGTTATGCTTGTAATATTGACATCCTAAATTGTAGCTAATATTGATAGATTTTTCTTTCTTTCTTTTCTCTATTTTCAATATTTTAAGCTATCTAAATAATAGAACATTAATCTCTAATTGTATCATATAAACCTCACTGTACTGAAATAATACAATGTATCAAGGTTTATAACAATATAATAAAAAGGGGAAAAAATCTGCCCTGATGGCTTATAAAATCATTGCCACAATACAACAGTAGCACTACAGGTAGTCCTCATTTAACAACCCTAATTGAGACTGACACCTCTGCCATTAAGTGAAGCGGTCGCTAAGTGGGAAATCAAATGACTGCGACTATGCTTTCCAGCTGGAAAGAGACAAGATTACTCAGTTTAACACCTTTGGGTTTTGTTTGCCTCCTAATCACTCCCCCACCCTTTGGGATGCTCGAGTACCTGCTTACTGTCTTGTACACATCAAAAGCAATGCGATCACGCCATCAGCCTTGGACTAGAAGCCATGGACGTGTTACGCAAATAGTTTATTCTCTTGAAATCCCTTCCTCTCCAAAATCTCCACTCTGCGTGTGTGTGTGGGGGGGGGGGGGAAGCAATGTGGAGAGGTTGGAGAGGGATTTCAAGATAGCAAGGTCTTTGTTCTTCTACACATTGAAAACAATGCAATTGCACTGGCAACCTGGAGAGGGAGGGGACAGAGAAAAAAGCAAGCAATTTCTGTAGGCAATCTCTCCTTTGCCTGACCCTTTCCCACTGCCAGCGTGATCGCATTGCTTTCAATGTGTAGAAGAGCAAACAGCTTACTTTCTTGCAATCCCTTCCTCTCCAATCGGTCTGCTCTGCAAGGGGGAAGAAAAAGAAAAAAAAAACAGGTCAGGCACAGGACAAGGAATACTGATTGTAACAGCGATCATGTGACTGAGGGACACTGCAAAGGCATAAATGGTCAGAAATTGGCCTTAAAATTATTTTTTCAGCACCATCATCACTTCAAACGGTTGCTGAGTAAGTGGACTACCTGTACTCTCCTATTCAAGTCTATTCAGAAATTATGCCTATGGTGTTCAATATGACTTACTTCCATCCAAGTATGTAGAGAACTGTGGCTAAATGGAACATATTATTGGCTTAATGTGAAATGAATCAAGCTTTCAAAGTTGTATCAAACATTTTTTGACCCATATCCATAGTGGAGGTGAAGTTGGTTATTACCAGGCATGAGAAAGTTATAGGAATTCCTCAGTAAGGAATATTGATCATAGATCCTTCAAAGAGCAGTAGTTGAAATATTCATAGCAGCAGCACATTAACAGGGACTGAGTAAGAAATGAACCTTTTCACCATAGTCCTTCCCCATCCAAGTCTCTGCTAGTTCATTTTCACTTATTGGCTGGGTTTGAATAACAGACTAGACTAGCCTATAGTTAGTGTGGGAAATTAACTTAGCATGTTGAGGGAGAATCTACCATTGTGGTAGCAGGTTGTATGAACCGGGACATTACATTAAGCCATAATACGTCTATTTGTTTGAGCATAGCATATTCTGTGGCCACAGCAATTCTGTTTTGTAAAGCATTTTGCCAGCCTTGGCTAATCTTGACAAGCTAAGCATGATTAGACCTGACTAGTGCTTGGATGGGTGACTACCAGAGAACGCCAGGGAAACAGAAAAAATCAACCTGGGAGAAGGCAAGGGCAAGCCACTTCCATATTGTTCCTAAGAAAATTATCCAGACATCTCTTTTTAATAAGAAAAATGGAACAATTTATTTTTAAATTTGGCACAAGCAATAAGTCTTGGAATTATACCACTTCAGTGCCTGCCTATCTGCCTGCATGCCTGCCTTCCTGCATTACAACTGTCTTCTGCCTTTTACTTTATGTATTTTTTCTTTCACCCTTTACAGACACTTTAAGTTACTTTCAAAGATTTGCAAAAAAAGTTACATATTGTATGATGCCCTTCTCCAAGATTCCTCTTTTAAGCTTCCAGTCTATGGAACTTACCTCCAGGTGGAAGGTAGAGTAAGGCACCAACTGCAAAGAACAGGATTTGACCTAGGGAGGACATCAGAGCAATGTCAATTGCAAGAAGGTCAAGTTGTAAACTGCAGCAGTGTCCCAGAGTTATAAATGTTCTTTCTTTCCAGCATACTTTGACAACCTCCCCCCTTTTATCTTGTTTACAGCACAACCTCCCAGTAGAACATGCTGTCCTCATGAAAGGAATACACAGACAGGCTTGTGGGTTAGAAATCTTATACTGACCACTTATGCACAGGGGACTAATTAAGATTTCAGAGAGATAAGAAATGGTATCATAGCATTTTTTAATTACCAAATTAATACATGAAACAGAATGTGATGAAAAGATACAGTCTGTTCAAGCAGAGACTGGACAACCATCTGTCAAGAATACTCTAATTTGGGTTTCTGCACAGAGCGGGGGAGTTGACTCAATGCCCCAAACGGCCCCTTCCAGTTCTAGGATTCTATGATATAAACTAGTGGGCTTTTTTTATTATAGTGGGAAGAAACTACCACCTAGCCTCATTCCTTCCACCACAAGCCTATAATGGTATGTGGGAAAGAGCTTGGGAGATAGAGCAAAGAGATGCTGCCTAGGGAATGGTCAGATAAGAGACAGCATAGCCCACAGCTGCACAATGGACAGGGCAAGAGGCTCAGAAGGGACCCTCCCTAGTTTCTTGGGCTGTAAAGGTGAAGGCAGGAGATTTGTACTTTCAGACTTGCAAGATTTGGTTAATGTAGCTTTACAATAAAGTAGAATTAGCTTCTCTGGTCGTGTTTCCAGTCTGGTCTCCCTGGTAAGGCTGACAAAGCCTGAAAATCACCTTGTCATGGTGTTGCGTCCCACAGCTCAGTTTGTTATCCCTTACAATAGGCTTTCTCCTAAGCCGAATAACCTCCTGTGTTTTCTCATGATCTGGATTCAGCTCAGCTCACCATTCCACTTTGCACCTACTTTAGCTCAGAAGGATGATTGGCTTCCTGGAACCAACCAGGATGAAGCCTGGGAAGCTAATCAAAGCACTCTCTTGAATGCTCTTCATCAGAATACATAACTAGCTAAAACAAGCATAACAAATATGTACTTCAACATCTCCCAGTCTCTGCTAGCAAATCTTCAACAGCTGGACCCAGAATTATTTTGAATAGCAAAAGTATGGTATATTTTTCAGCATAAGCTTGCATCTTAAAACAAAAAAAACCTAGAAATGAGAGACCAAAGTATAGCACAATTATTTTCTGGTTTTGTAACCTTTCTTCTCAATATAGTAATGCTACATTCAAACAACTTTTCTTTATGAATTGCTTCAGAGGCACTACCCTACATGAAAAAAAATGTGCAGAAGAGAGCCTTGAGAAAGCCCATCTGTAAAAGTGCTGGAGTCATAGTCCTCCTCCCCCAAATATCTGTGCAGACAGCAGGATCTTCTGTAGGGAGGAAGAATATTCAATGGAAGTTTCTATTTGAGCTTCAGTGCTGATATATGTAATCCTCAAAGACTGAGATCCTTTAGTTTGTTTGAGCTCCCTCTGTTTAACATTTTGCATTTCTAACTAATGGGTCGCAGTTGCTGCTAGACCCAGCAATGTTCATGTGAGTGAGGTGAGGGAATATGAGTTAGATAGCTCCCACTTTCTCTCAGATCCATGTTCCTGATTATTACGATATTTTGACCATTTAACTACTTTCCCCCTTTCCATCCTGTATATTAAACTCTTGGACAGATCATTCTAATAAAAGCATGTCACGTAGGAAGCAGAAAAATGCAAGAAAACAAGTCTTTGTGACTGTAATAATCCTTTCATCCAGGTTGGTTTCCAGTTAATTTTGCTCTCCTAATGAGTTTAATCTGATCAGCAAGTTTCTCTAGCTACAGTGTGTTTCTCTATATAGCACAGCAGGCAGAATAATGTAACTACTTCCTTGGTTACATTTCACTCTGCTTGATTTACGGTCAATACTATTTTTTAAAATCATTGTTATATTTTATCTTCAGCACCCTTAAAACTAGAGATATTACAATATTATAATTATTTCAGTGAAGAGGCTAGTGATTTACCCAGTCTTTCTTCATGCTCCTATTCTTGTTGATTTATATGATGCAGTAAATATTCTGTTTCAAGTGCATAAAGGTAATTAAGTTCCTATTTAGTACTCTTAAACCTTGATACAATTCTGGGGTATGTTCTGTACATGCTTAAAAGTTCCTTAACTCTTACCCCATATTTTCTTATATATTTTTTATTTTTATTTTCCCATGAATCATAAGCAATAATGCAAGCAATAATATATGCCTTTGTATTTGTAATATAACAAGTGGATTCTTTAACAGTATATCTATACACACAGAGGGAAAAAGAGCAAGAGAGATACTATCTAGAAAAAATGGGCAACTCTTTCTTGTAATACTTGATAATGCTGCTGGGATATGATCTGATGTATCAGTAGTATCTATTTTATTCTATTAATCCATTCAACTAAGGATTACAATGCCGGAAAATTATCTAGTCGAGAACAACTCTGTGAATACACACACAAATACACACACACATACATGTACACACAGAGACACATACTCAGAGAAAGAAAAAAATTACCGTGTATGAGAATTAGATTTAGATAAGGTAGTATTCCAATCTAATAAAGAATTTAAAACTTGAATAAAATCTCCAGCCATAATTAACTGATCTACATCCAAAGTAAAAAGATCTGTAATATATCTGGAAAATCCTTAGTAGAATCATAAAAAATTCATGCATGTAATAAGTTTATTAAAAATTTTAATCACTAATATTAAAAAGTATCCTTTTTTTTGGTCCAGCAATAGTTTGGAGTATTTCATATGCTTGACCAATCCATCTCCTATATAAGATTCCCTTCTTCTGTGAAAAAATATGAGTTTTCTGTAAAAGAACAACTTCAGTTGCCCAGTTTGGTAAATATCTATCTCCTCTTGCAAGTACGTCCCAGGTCTGTTATGTTCCACAAAACTAATAAAGCATAATATTATGCACACCAATATCTCCATAGATTAAGGGAAAAAATGGCTAACAAAACTTTTAACCAAAGTCAGCCCATCTCCCTGCATCATTCATACATATATATATATATATATATATATATATATATATCTCCCTCCATTCTGTAATATATATCCCTTTAAACCACATGATCCTGCAACAATAAATATCACAACAATAGGAGAAGCTTTTGAGCCAAATAGAAAAGAAAACGCACAGAATGAACAACTTCAGTCTCAAGTTTGTACTCTGGCTGCAGAGAAAACAGAAAATTTTCTTTCTGAAGATCTCCCACATCTGCACAATTCTTGCTTCATTCAGCTCCACCATTTTTAATCTAAATTATAAAATCTCTCATTCAAATCCTCAAATTTCTGATTTGAATTAACCACTATAGTCTTGATCTGTATAAATTCAGGCTTTTGTAGAAGTGTTTATATCAGAGAGAAGAGAGCTAAGAGTAGTGAAAAGCCCAGCTTGGCTTTCTTTTTCTTTTGGAGGTGGAAAAAATTCAGCTGAAGTTGTTAGTTACTCTACCAGCACAGCAGCAGGCTGCTCTTCCTCAAATAAAGGGGGAGACTTCTGTTTTCTCTATCTTCTCAATATCTGTAATGGTACATGGGAATTGCCTTGGGAGACAGAGGGAAGAGTCGCAGCCAGGGGAATGGTCAGATAAGAGGCAACTTAGCCCACAGCAGGAATGTGGGCATGGCAAACGCCTCAGAAGGGACCCTCCTTAGTTTCTTGGGCTGTAAAAGTGACAGGGGAGAAATGTACTTTTAGACTTGAAAGATTCTGTTAATGTAATATTACAATAAAGTAGAGTTAGTTGATCTGGGTGTGCTTCTTGTCTGGACTACCTTGCAAGGCTGATATCATCAGACACATGATAAATCAAATGCGAGATGCCACTGTCCAGTAATAAAGGGATTACCCACCCTGCCAGCTTGTAATGGTATATGGGAATGAGCTTGAGAGATGAGGAGAAGAGATGCTGCTTAGGGAACAATCAGATAAAAGGGGGAAGTTCCCACAGCTGAATAAAGGGCACAGAAAGAAACTTAGAAAGGATCCACGCTAACTTATCAGGCTGTAAAAACAGATGGCAGAAGAACTGTAATTTCAGACTTGCAAGATTCTGTTAATGTAGCCTTACAATAAAATAAAAGTAGCTCATCTTGTCGTGTTTCCTGTCTGGTCTACTGACACAGGTTGCCCTATTGCCAGTATGGGCCAGCAAGCATTTTGAGAAGGCAGAAATGGATGATGTCACTCTATACTTACCACTCCACCTATTGCAAATGTGACCTGTAGGGGTGTTTTCATGCTCTGCTTTCATGCTTTCAAAATAGTGCTTCCTCCCTTCTGTTGGCTCGAGTGCCACTATTTGTTTTGCCTGCTGGGCTCTATTTTCTTGTAGGCCAGTGTTTTTCAAACTTGGCAACTTTAAGATGTGTGGACTTCAACTCCCAGAATTCCCCGGCCAGCATGCTGGCTGGGGAATTCTGGTAGTTTGTTTGTTTGTTTAGTTATTTATTTATTTTTCAAAGCTGTCAGCACCCATCTCCCTGCAGAGAAACTCTGGGCAGTTGAAATCAAAGTCCACACTTAAAGCTGCCAAGTTTGGAAAACACGGTTCTAGGCCAACCCCTGCACTTTGACTACTTTACAGAGGTAATAATAATTTACTATTATTAAATAATCATAATTTATTAAATTTGTGTGCTGCCTGACTCTCAATGACTCTGGGTGAAGTAGGAACACTCCCCCACTGCATTTTCCCTGTTTTTCCCAAATAGCTCCAACCCCTGCTGTTGATTATTCTACAGGATATTTCTTACTAGATTAATGGTTATGACTTCTACCTTAAATTTAGGTGCAAGGGCTTTTTTTTTTTTTAATTAGCAGTAGTAGTTTTCTTTTCCTGAGCTACCTACTTTCACGTTGAACTTTTTTAATAAGCCCATTGGTGCACCATTTCATCATTGAATTTTTGTGGAAATCCAGTAGAAGTTTGAGGATCAGGGATTGGAGAAGAAGAGAGGCCCTGAAAATTACACCCTGAGGCTCAGCACTAACTTCACTGACACCCCAGGGTTGGTTGGTTGGTTTTTTCAGTCCTCAGAATAAAGCTATATTATGATATAGGAAAAAAAGAAGAACAGCCATTGAAAACCAAGAATGTTAATCTGATGCATATTAGGTAACAATTGGACACCATGAAACAAAACCAAATACATGCAACAAATTACAGAGTTTCTATTGCCGTGCCCTTGGTAAAGGATTTTATTTGAAACAGGTTGGGCTACCGTAATAAAATATTTGCACTGGTACTTGGGACATTTTCCTTCCCACTTTTCTTATATTGTGATATTTTCTGAAGAGACTTCCAGAAGAAAAACTGTGTTTATCAGCTTCTGACTAACAGCAATAACAGCCATCTACTGCTATTGGTTTGGCCAAATTTGCCACCAAATTCTGAAAATAATCCCGCTCAGCATCTGAACGACAAACCTGGGCAGCCCATCATAGTTCTGTGTAGTAGTTTTCCATTTCAATTTTGAATACTTATTTGACTCCCTAAAGGAACAGGAATAAAAAGCAACACATCCAACAGCTTTGCTGGAAAAGGTGATCTGGGGAGAGAGGAACAAGAGCATTGGGTGTTCTTTTTAACTTGGGGAGTGATAGGTAAGAGGATCACATCAGCGATATGTTAAAGATATTCTGTCATGCATGATGTAGAATAAGTAGGTAAATAAGATATAATACTGGAAAGTGAGACCATCAGCCTTAAGCTAAATGCAGATAGATCTGAGATGATAAAAGGAAATACTTCCTTATACAGACTCCAGTTAAAACATGGAATTCATGGTGATGGCCACCAGTTTTCATCATTTTAAAAGATTTTAGAAAGGACAAGATATTAATAGAAGATTAGGCTTTTTTTTCTTTCTTTTTTTTCCTGTTATTTCTTTGCATGCCTTAGGAAATATGGACAATAAATCACAAAGATTCATTGTGAACAATTATTGAATGATTTTCTGAATTTTTCAGTAACTTGTAACCAAATGATGAGAAAATGGGTATTGTCACCAAGGAATCATCAATTGGCTCACAATTCAGCCAATGTAATTTAGTGGCATTGATGGATTCTATGCTACAAAGAATTCCAGTGAGATTTATCAAGTTCAAATCCCAAATCATCTGTCCAGAGTTTAAAAAGATATTCAAGAGTACCTATCATTGTTTTATATAATACTGATGAGTTTCTGTTAATTTTAGGTATGCACATTCTTCAAATAATGTTAATGATTATAACTGAACTAATGGGACATATTTAGGTTAAGAAGGATTTACTGAATTTGAAATCACATAGGAACTTGTGACCAAGGCCTTTGCAAAATATATTCAGCTGTAACATAGAGTTATTATCAATAGTCAGTCCCCTAGTTCAATGAAATCCTTTATCCCTTGTACTGATCAAATTTATCCTTGTGCTTTAAAAGGAAGAATAGAAGAAATATTAGGAAGCAAAATCGTTTCTCCCTTTTCCATACTTCTAAAGTAAGTTTTAAATACATTTTTAAGAGAGTATAGATAAATTCACTAAAATGGAGGAATATCACCCTGAGTAATAGTAATTCTGATGATAACATAACTTGTAGCCATTAAACATTATTTGAGTTCCTAGTGATATTAATTAGATGTTATAATGGAAAGATAGTGAAGTAAAGTTTCATATTTGGTCGCACCCTAATAAAATCACATGATCATGAACGTACGATTGTTTTTTTCACACCATGTAGGGAATCCATTCTGCTTAAAACAAGTCGACCCAGGAATTTGGTGCCATTCCAAGATCACAGCCACATCAACTTCTACCTGTGACGCAGCTCAGGAAGGAAAGCTAAAATGTAGTTTAGAATTGTAATGATAGCGCTTGAGGATGGTGATTGCCTCCTGACTCCTCACTTCTTTCCTTGCTGATTGGTTGGATGGAGAAACTGCCAATTGGCTAATGGGGACTTCACTGAGATGTGAGGATGGAAATGGTTATTTCAGGCAGACCTGAACCCTTTCTGAGGATTTGGCAAATGAAAATAGTGGCTGCACAGAATGTCCACAAAGAAGTAAAATTGGGTACTTTGAGGTACAGAAAAATGTCCTAAGGCTGCAATTTGCTTCATCCTATCAATAATTTCTTGTTATACAAATCATGCTATTCCCATGGCAGAGTTGTTTAGCTGTGCGTATGGGAACTGATATCATCTTTGACATTACACATTGTAAGGACCTTTGGGCATAGGGGTTTAATGCATACACCCTAATCTCCCATCTGTAACAATATTTGGGTAGAGAAAAGAAGAAAGCATTTCTAGGTATGTTTGTTTCACCTCACATTAAATGTCCAAATTCCTTTACATTTAGCCTCACCATGAAAGGCTGTAATTACATTCTTTTAACATTAAAGAAGTTTGCTGCTGAGCAAAAACTTTAATTTAGAACCCTGTAGCTTAAAATCAGCACGGTATATTTATGCATTTGAATAAGGGTACAGAAGGAGAGCCAGTTTTTAACTGGACTAAGAGTGAGGAAACCCAGGTTCTAGTCCTCCTTTAGGCTGGGTGATCTTAGCCTCTCTGCCCTAATCAGTATCAGGCTCTCTGACAAGCTGTCTGAAATGAACAACTCCTGGTCCCATCACACACTGAGAGCTTGGCTATGTGAACTGCAGTGAGTACAGTACAAAACAAGTGGCCCCTACAACCAAGTAGGACAAATGCTAGGAACAGCAACAATGAAGGTACAGAAAAGGGTGGAAAAGTATGATATACTATTACGATACCAATAACTGAGAGCCCACTGATTATTTATGTGCAGAGCACATTATATAAACAATGAAGGACCCATTTCTAAATCTTGATCAGATCAGATAGAAGGTTGTGACCTAAGAGCACTCCTAGTTGAACTGATGAAAGAATGCAATAATGGGTGTTTGCCCATCAATGCAAAAGTGACTCCTCCTGCTGGATACAGATATACTGCACATTGGCAGGAGAGAAGACAAGAATGTGGAATGTTCTTAGTACGTTAGAAAAGTGAAATCTGCAACAGTAATAACTATGCCTGTAGAAGATAGCACATAGGTGTCTTACCCTTATAAATTTTCGAAACATGGCAGATTTTCTCTCCTGATGTGGCTTTACACATACTGGGAAGGAAGGGTTCAGCCCATAGAGTGAAGTAAGCAAAGGGAGAAAGTAGGGCATCGGCTTCAAATGAGAAGTCCTCATAATTATGAAAGTTCCAACTTGAGTTCTACTTGTACTGTAAATGAATGAACAGCCTATGCTTTGTAACCACCTGGACTGCAGCTCTCCATAGCAGTACAGAAGCTTTAATCCAGAGGCAGCAGAGACTGATTTTCTGGCATGGATAGAAGGGGGAAGAAGTAGCTGAACCCACATTAACCACAGTACAGACAGAATACCTTGCCATTGCTGTGACCAAGTTGGAGGAAGGGGTTGAAATCTATCCAGAAATGGAATTTTTGAACAAGTTGCATTTTCAACCAGTTTAGGCAGAGAAGACAAATCACTGAAGACTGTAGTGCATAGAAATCATGAGCTTTGACACTGAGTTACAGCCCTTCCTTCGCTTCAGGTCACAAATAACTGGGACATCAGTTGAAGAAACCTGTAGTTCTAAGGCCAGAATATTTACCAAATATCTGGGTGAATAAAGACATTTATAAAAATTGGAGTAATGCAGGTTTTGCCTTTTCCAGGAAATCTTGCCTTTTCATGGTGGCTTGCTATAAACTTAGAGTCCACAAATGTAAAAGATACCAATAGAAGAGAATATGTGTAGCTCAGGGTTGAACTGTGGAGTCCTTGGAGTTCTCTGAGCTTGGTTGTTTTCTTGCAAACATTTCATTACCCAGCTAGGCACTGAAGATATTACCTAACTGGGTAACGAAACATTTGCAAGAAAACAACCAAGCTCAGAGAACACCAAGGAATCCACAACGTAAAAGATCTTAATTAGCTAAAAGCCCTCTGTGGCTTAAGTCCAGATTATCTTAGAGATGCCTTGTGTGAGTAGAGAATTTATACTATCTGAAGGGAAACCAGAGTTGGCCTGCTGTTGGTTCCCAACCTATAGCAGATACGTGGAGCAGGGCCCCAGAAATGAGTCGGGATGATTCTCACCTTATTAATTTTCAGGAAAGAGGTTCAAACACTGCTTGAATATTAGGAATATCATTTTACCATGCTGTGTTTGAATTAGGCACCATTTGTATGGGAACTGATGACTGTATCCAATATTATGGTGGCTCATTCTGTTCTACTTCATTGTTGATTTTCTGTACTGGGTTGTAAGTAAACCATCTAGAGTCTATAGACTGAAGCCACAGACAACTCTGCATAAAGAAACAAAGACATAACTAAACATCTTACTCTTAAAATATGGGAGCACATGACAAGCCTACTGCAGGCTGAGCTTCACAAGAGGTGACTAGTTGACAGGGGTTTAATGCACACAGTGATAAACAATATCTACAAGGCAAAGCATCTTCTCTAAAAACATAATGAAAAACAGAAAAAAATGGGGGGGGGGGTCTTCATGAATTATTCCTTTTTCAATGCACATAAAGGAACATGCCACTATTTTATTTGCTGTTTTTCCAAACACAGTGATTCAGAAATTCATTGGCCAGAGGCAAGTAGGATAAAATGAATCACAAAACGATCATATTTGCAATACTCCTGATCTTCCCTCATCATGATGCTGTGACCTCATTGTGGATTATTCCACACTGCAGCCTAAACTGCTCATTTCTCAAGCTGATCCTGTCTGATTCTTAAGCCAGCTTCAAAAATTCCAGTCTGGGTTGCAATGGGTTGGCAATGGGACTGGGCTGGTATTTAATCTGTACAAGGACCACCACAAGCCTGACGGGACATTTCCTGATTCTTGTCCTTTCCATCCAGGTAAGGAAGGCAAGTCACACTAGCTGGCTCTTGTGTGAACCAGTTTAGGGAACAATTCCTAAAAGGAGAAGGCAGACATCCTTTTAGGAATTGTTTCCCCCCTCGTTAGCCCATTGCTTTGCCAGATGTATGCGCACATGGATGCCTTCATTCCCCTTTCACACATTAGCTCCTTTGATACTAATGCAGACCCTTTCTAGTTTTCTCTTTCTTCCTCTTATGTCACCATCATAGCTCCAATGCTACAGTAATCAAAGTGATATAGAACAAGTTGTTCCTTTATCCCTAGATTGCTTTGCAGATCTATGGAAGCTTTGGAGCAAGGAGGATAGTTAAACTTCATAAAAGCAAAGTAGCAATAGTCTTACACTGGAATTAAAGATGTTTGAAAAAACAAAGGAAGGGAAGTTTTCCTGTGATATTTCCATTGTACTTATGGATTCTAGAGCTGAATATATCAGATTTTACAGCATGTGATGTGGTGTGTATTCTCACTGGTGAGATTTCCTACCTATTACCTCCTGGGCTCAAGCAAGCCTTATTTCTCTCCCCCTCAACCCTAGAACATCTTATTTGCAAAGATCTCCCATATTCCCTACTACAGATCCTAGCAACCATGGTTAGAGGAACCAGGATGGCATTAAATTGCAAATCGACTGATACACTGTTGTTTTTCCAGCAGATCTTTTTGAGTATAGCAAAAGAGAGGTGTCAAAGTACCAAACTGGCTTGAGTATTCTTTTTTTTTATCCATTATCTTCCTTATTATTGTAATAGTTTAATTTATTAAATTAAATTAATTTATTAAATTAAATTATTGAATTAATTATATTATTATTGTTCATTATCATTTATGTTCAGGAACATAAATAAGGAGAGAAGAGGGAACTAGCATGTTTTGTTTAATCCTTTGGCATGAAGTAGGATAGAGCAGGTGTTTTACCTTCCCCAAGCCTGCTCAATGGACAGGACATTGATTGAATATTTTATTTATTTATTTATTTATTTATTGAACTTGTCCCCACCCATCTCCCCCCAATGGGGGACTCTGGGCAGCTCACAACATATTAAAACAATAAATAAATATACAATTAAAATTTATAACAAATTTTATTATTGATGTTTGTGCTCTTCTGTAGGCTAACCAGAAGGACCACTGATTGGCTCACAATAGTCTCTTCATTCTCTCAATATTCTGAGGGATTACAGAATAGAAACAATGTGGAAATAACCCAAATTATTGTTGGAGTTAGACATTTCTTGCCCCCTTCAACATATGCTGAAAACCCTTTCTGATCCTTGATTAAGTAGCATTCTAAGTGAGAAACATCCTCAGCTGCATCCGCGCTCACCTATTGCTTGCTTATCCTATGAATACCTGTTGTGATGCCAGATTTGCATGAATGACTATTCTGTTGTAAAATTCAATATATTCAGCTCTAAAATATGTGAATACTTGTTTCTTCATGTCCCAGCAATAATACAGCAGCATGTTTTTCTGTTCCATGGTTGCATTGTTGTCATACTCTTACATGTCCTCCTGGCCTGGAAAGGGTCTGTTATGCACAGATTCAGTAAACACCAAGTTTCAATCCACACAACTCTACTATTTAAGCCATTTCCCCCACTAATTACTTATAGCATCTTCTAGAGTCATCCCAAGACTGGTGTGGTGATATAGCAGGAATAGTTATATAATGCTTTATATGATATCAGCTATTATCTAAGGGACTGCCTCTCCCCTATGTCTTCAACCCGTCCCACCCGATTGCACAGAGAGGGCATGCTTCGGACCCCCTCAGTAAAAGAATTCCATCTAGCGGGGTCCAGAAGGCGGGCCTTCTCTGCGGTACCCTCCGCTCTTTGGAACATTCTGCCCCCAGAGGTGCGATTGGCCCCCTCGCTCCTGGCCTTCCAAAGGGCCTTGAAGACCTGGTTCTGCCACTTGGCCTGGGGTGGGGAGGGAATACTTCAAGCAGGGGGATGGCTAGCCCCGTAGTGGCCAGCTCTCCGCAGCCTGATTTTCCATCTGCTTGGATCTTCCTTTCTTTAGTATTGTTTAAATTTTGGATGTATTTATAGTTTTAACGTTTTTGTGAGTCGCCCAGAGTCCCCTATTATGGGGGAGATGGGCGGCGGAGAAATCCAATGAAATAAATAAATAAATAAATAAATAAATAAATAAATTGCTAGATGATCCCCAAAAGACCAACGAGGAGCCTGCCTTGCATTCTTCAAGTGTTAAAATGTACAGAGACCCATGTGCAGTTGATGGATTTGCAAGCAAGGGCATTTATTTATTTAGTGAAATAGTTATTGCTTCTCTTTATTAGCTAAGGTGGTGTCACTTACCAAAGCAGCATATCAGCAGGGCCTTGCTTATGTGTTAGTGATGTACAGATTTGGATACATACAAGCAGAAACTTGACTTGTCTGCTTTTCATACCAGCTCTGCTTGAAACCTTATATTTGGAAAGAATGTCTCTGATAATAAATCCTTTTATACTCCCCCAGTTTCAAATACACAAATCATCTATAGTCTGGCATAGATTATAGCAAATTGAAGTCTACACAGCTAACCTTTTTCAGTGCTTTTCTGCATGGTGAAACTGATCTCTCTTTTAGAAATATTGCTTTTCTCTGTATTTGGAGTATTAGTTTTTATTTTCAGCCATGTAACACTCTTCTCAAAGAACTTGCACTGAAGCTGATTTGTGTGTGTTGTCTTTGATTTTTTTAAAAATTAAACTTCTTCTATCCCTTGATGATAGAACTTACCTCCAGGAGTAAAGTGGCAAAATCAAAATAAAATAAAAGATTGCAGAAACAAGATAAGATCCTCTGAGATCATTTCAGAATTCTGTATAGTGCGGTTAATCCTTAAGTCACAGAAGAAGAAATATTTAATTCTGGTCCCTTTTTATACCACAGTTTGCATGAATGCACAAACATCCAAAGGAATATCACGTCTTAGTTATAAGAAGATCAAAGAAAAAGGTTAGTGGGTTGTGAAATCTTAAATGGATAATTTATTAACAAAGCAGCAGTAAAGATGACAGTCTGCAAATTAAATGGGGGTGGGGGGGTTGAATCTGCAAAGCAAGAAAGAATGACCTGTTTGAAACACCTAACTGCAGAATTGTTCAAAGAAAGAAATGGATGGATGGGAGTAGGAGAGTAGACCTTGCAAAGGAGAAGAATCATAAAAGCCAATTCTTTCCAATGTTACAAGAAGAGATAAGCATGGTCTCTTATGCAGGAAACCAGTTGCTTTGGATTTTGAATTCTTAACCTTCTCTTTGTGAAAAGTTCTGAAAAAATATTATAACATTCACTGCCCCAAATTAATATGCCATAAACAATTATTACATAGATCATTATCATTTAATTAAGGTTCCTTCACAAAGTCATGAATGTGGAAAGATAGCCTGCATGTCTCTTAATGAAAGGAAGATTGTATTTATTTCTTCATTCAATTTATCCTGCATCTTTTTACTCTGGTGAATACTTAGGGCAAAGAGGTTAAATTTTCAGAAAAGGATTCTTAATCATTTTTGCATGTACAATCTGTATATCACCCTCAATTACTGTTCTGTTAACATCTACTTACACCATGTTATTCAAAGGCTATGTTCCAAGACATTGCCTATGAAAGTGGGTGCTCAGCAAAGAGAATTGTTCAAATTTGGACAGATATAGAAAGAATAGTAAATGGTAAGACTGGATATCCCTTTATCAGACTGTATGTAGATTCTTCCCCAAAATTTTAAAAAAGCATTCAATCTAATAAGGTTAGAGAGACAACAGCAAAAACTTGGGTTGAGTCCAGATCTATATTTGATGTAGGGATTTCCTAACTAGCAGCTACAGCTTATCCTTTGGGATTCAGAGGGCAGCATAGAAGTTGGGACAATATTAATTAATTAATTAATTAATTAATTCATTCATTCATTCATTCAATTTTTATGGCCACCTATCTCAGCAAGTGACTGTAGGCAGTGAACAATCTTAAAATACAGGTAGTCCTCAGGTTAAGAACACCCGGGTTACAGATGACCCATAGTTAAGAACGAAGCCTACTGTAGCAAAATTTGAGTTAAATACACAATGGTTCGAGTTAATTACACAATACTACTTACATAGTATTATGTTTCGGCTTACATACAAATTCGACTTAAGGGCAGACCTTGGGAACAGAACTCGCTCTTAAAAACAAATTCCAAAAAAATTATGCAAAATGGGATAAATGAAAATACACAGCAACCAAGGAAGATGTCACAATCGGTGATTGTTAGTATGGAAGGCAAGGGGAAAGTTGCTACAGCTACCTTCACCTTAGCTTGTACTGTGGTGCAGCATTGCTATCCTACCGCTGACACCACCCATCAAAATTATGTCACTGGCTCCATGCCACACAGAGCATCTCCACATCCACTCCTTTACAATGCTGGGGGCAGGGGATGAAATAGCCATTGCTGTGGAAATGTCTCAAAGATCTCATATTAACAGATCTGATATTACAGTTTAATGTTGCCAGGTCAAGATGCAAGGTAAGATTCTACTACATTTCTTGTGACAGAACACCTGCTACCCGTTAGCTTTCTACCAGCATTTACCCATCTTAATTGTTCTCCATCCATTTCTCCATCTTCAGTAAACCTTTCTCCAAGGAACATCAATTCATCTACTGCTTTAATTTTTCACCACTGACATACTTTAACAATGCCATAAATTTAGGGACACAAATTTCCAAAACAAGGATAAGAATCCTGCCAATGGGCACACAAGGCACCTTTACACTGTATTAAAAGGAACATATGAATACACTAAAAGCAGTAAAAAAAAAGGTCCCAAGGAACTGCTTTATTTATATAAATGGTGCAGTTGAAGTATAAGGTAGTCCAGTCTGTGCAAAGTGACCCAGCCAGCATGATAATAACATCTCCATTTATTTTCTGTTACTATAAAAAAATGTGCTTCCAGATATAATTTTAGTCTGTTCTGTGTGGTGTACCACATCAAATACTGAAAGCTGTCCCCCACCACATTACAAAATGATTTAAGGAGCAATAACAACAACAACAAAGAGCCCAGAGTGTCCAATCCCACTAAGGAATACTTCTCAAGGTAGGAGGAGGCATTAGGATTCCCATAGATATCGCCAGCTTGCAGACACTTCCTTGAACCCCTTTCATTTTTTTTCTTCTCAGATCAATCAATTGCATAAGGATGGATTGTTTCAAGCAAACAAACTCTCCACTGAGGAGCTAATGGGGTTTGATAAAATCTGATTGCATTATATCCAAAACATAGTAGCCACAGGCTATGAAAGCAGGGAGAACTTGCTGCTTGTGTGCTTCTCTGAGCCATAATCCTTGATCATCACTGCACTGTTGAATATCTAAAGAGCAGTAAAATGGTGTTAATCTTGCACTGGGTCTGGAGCTTGACTTTAAAGCTTTCTTCAGATAACTGTGCACTCCAAGCAGCTGACTAAACCTACTATTTATGCTATTTGTGCTCCCTTGCCAGTAACCCAGGCTTTTTTCCTCCCGTACATTGATCTACGTGCAACAATGTGCATACACAGTGAGCATAAACATCACGCGCCATCTGCCATATCCATGTATCTGTGTGCTTTTCTCCCTCTTTGGGTATTATTCCTGGCCTATAAATTATAACCTGGGAAATGAACCAAGAACACGCAATATATTTTTATTCCAATTTTTTTTTTTTTAGATTACACTACTCTGAAAACCTATTGGCTTTAGTGTAAAAAGATTTAAATGGTCTTTTGAATAGATGCATCAATTTATACACTAAGCATGTAAAAGAGAAGAGACTATAGCTCACATTCTTTCTCCATCTGCTTATTAATTTATTTATTTTATGCATTTATCCTGTACTAGGACAACTAAGAACAACAGAAAATCAGGATAAAGAATAAAAACACAGAGGCATGTAACATTACAAAGAAGAATTCAAAGCTGCAGATCATAACACTTCACTCCCTGAGTAGAAGAGGCCTTGGAAACAAAAAATCTATTTCAAAAGGAAGCCAGACAGGGAGAGTACAGTTTGATAAGAATGTACCAATAGAGGTGAATATGTATAGCTCAGGGTTGAACTGTGGAGTCCTTGGGGTTCTCTGAGCTTGGTTGTTTTCTTGCAAATGTTTCATTACCCGGCTAGGTAGCATCTTCAGTGCACTGAGCACTGAAGATGTTACCTAGCTGGGTAATGAAACGTTTGCAAGAAAACAACCAAGCTCAGAGAACCCCAAGGACTCCACTGATAAGAATGTGTCATCACTAGATAGACTTTCTCCCTAGGTTAGCAGCTCTTGTATCAAACAAAAGATTGTACTACGTGACCTCTGAGGCCCTCTTCAGTTTTATGATGGCCACTCCAAATTTCCTGAGACAGGAAAGGTATTTAGAGAAGTCTCACTTGAGGGTTTTTTTCCTTTGGGCAATGGAAGGGAAGGGTATTTTGTGTAATAGATCTGCTGGCCCCTGCCTTATAAGGAAAAGCATCTGCAAAACTACAAGAATTTAGAGAAGAAAGAGGCAAATGAGAATCAAGCAAAGTAAAAAAGTGAGGTAAAGGAAAAGGAAAGGAAAAGGAAAAAAACTACTATGTCTTAAACAAAAGAAAAAAGAGACTCTGGTAATGCATTGTGATAAGCCAAACATCCTATAATTAAACACAGAGGAGCAGTTTTGTTGATATACCTTGTTAAAGAGAAACAATTGATCATATCCTATATTACTTATTTATGAAAAAGGTTTTGCTGAATAAAGTTTAAATTGTTCCTGATGAACTGATCTTTTAAGTAAATGGGAGGCAGAATATAATAACTCCTCCTCCCCCAGTTCTAAGTCACTGAGATTCAAAAATGAGAACAGATAATATACAACATTAGTATAAGATCAAAGCTCAATTTATGAACTCTGCATTCAGGTTTGGGGTGGTGGAGCAGAATTTAAAAGGATACTTATCTATTCCTAAAATAAACTTCGTACAAATTTACATTTAGATTATGAGTTTATATCATTATGATAATGATCTGAGGATTATCCATGAATTTATCATGTTTTGGTATACATTGTGTTTAAAGCATTATTTCTGATGATTATTTGTTTTTCCCTTCACATAAGCCCTTGGGAAATGTGGCAGTATAATAATGTAGCAAATAAACAAACAAATACATCCACTGGTGTCTAAATAAATCTTGGTATCAGCCTAGACAAGGATTTTAGGTAGCTAAGTCCCAAACCATTTAGTCAGGTCCTAGTTATTTAGGCTAAAGCAAACCTATGCCCCCTCAAATTCTGTTGGACCCAAACTCCCTTCAGTGTTAATCATGAACTGTGGTATAGGTAACTTGTAACAACATTGTAAGGCCAGTGGTTCCCACCCTTGACCTAGACATTTACAGATCAAACTCAGAAGCTTGACTTGTACTTGGAAATGCACTAGCAACCAGTGAAGCATATACCTTTCATCCATGCACCTCCTCACCCCAGTGTCAAGATGGATGTTTAGATGCTTGTGGAGTACATGTCCTCCCATCTTGGTGCCACTGAGGCAGGCTTAAGCTGGATCACAGTGATCCAGCAGGGAGTTGGCATTCAAAAAATGCAATGCAACTTCCTTTGCAAACATTCTGATATACATGGAGAAGAACCTAAGGGAACTCTGTGATCTGTGGGCTCTAGTTGACCCATTGCAGGACTTCCCCTCCCATCCAGCTGAGAATCCTGTCCTCCATGACTATTTCTATATTTCTGTGTTGGCTGCAGAAGAGAGCAGAATCTCCCCAGCAACCTGTTCTCTTTTCTTCTCTTTTTTTTTAGTCTCACCTAAGAATAGCAACCATGTGGGAGATATCTCACAAAGTTGCTATCCCTATCAGTAACCTCTGATGCCATCTCTCACCAGGTGACCACTGCTTCCTCACCTTCTATCACACACACCCTCCCCACAGCGTGCTTACTTGTTTCCTGCATCCCCACCAACTATGGTGGAGCTCCACTGGCTCTCCCCCCCCCCCTTCTCTCCAGAGGCTTGTTAGAGAGAAAGGATGGATCTTCTTCTTCATTGTCTAAGCACAGATACTTCATCCTCCTTCCTCCTCTCCTCTTTGCTGCACCTACCCTAACCTCTGCACAATCCCTGGCAGCCAAAGCCTGAACAGCAGCAGCAGCAGCAGGACCTGCTACTCTCACCCTCAAGTAAAGGCACCAACTTTGTGGGCCACATTTTGGAATGTTGAGAAGAGGAATGCAACAGAGGCAGGAATTTTCAAAGAAGTGAGCTTTTCTGCCATCCCACTGGGGAGTTTCTTTTAAAAAACTTTATAGTACATGAACTATTTTTTGCTCAGGACAACTATTATGAAAGTTCAGTACCCAAAACAAAATGCCTGTTTTTTAGGAGTTTTATTCTGAGCATAGGACTCTCCTTTTAGCCCAAACCCTATTTGCTTGCCTTGTTGACTGGGATGGAAGAACCATATGATATTCAAGAGAATTCAAATATTTAATCCTAGGAAGTCTGAAAGGTAGATATTCCACATTGTATGGAAAGTTAGATTAAGAACTGAGTACGATGATAAACAAATCAGTAGAGTATGTGGAAATACCTGCACAGACAAATGGATAAATCATAAGAAGAGACAGCTTTTATCAGTGTGTGTTAACTTATCATCATTTTAAAAATCTAAACACATTGATTCTTATGTCTGATGTTTGTATATGTGCTCACTATAGTGCTATCTTTCAAACAATACCCATAATTCTGGCCAAGTAGAGCAAACTGGAGAATACAAACATTGAACTCCATCTTTGTTACAAGTAATAAAACATCAGATCAAGTCTGGATACCAGCTACCAGATAATAATTGCTATGAAATAGGTCACAGGGAAACAATCCATCAAGACCAAGGTGCAGAATGACAGCTACCAGAGATAAGATGCAGGTCACATAACTGTCAATGAAAATCTGAGATGATGTGGAAAGGAATGTGTGATGGATTCTGTTGGCATAGTATTAAAAGGAAAGCTATAATGGGACTCATACTGAGAAACTTCACCATTTGTTCATGTTACCACTGGATTTTGAAGCCCTGTCTCTCCTAATATCCCTTATGAACTTGACCAATTCATAGTTGGGAAAACATGAGTATCTGAATGTGTGTGTGAGTGTATGTGATGCTTAAGCAAACTATCCAATAAATGTTTGTAAGTTAATAGAGATTTTATGCGTACTGCATGCTTTCTTTTAAACATTTCAATTACTTCATAGAATCCTGAGATTTGTATCTCCATTGAAAGTGTGTGTGAATGAATTCCCTAATTAATTCAATTTCACCTTCTTCCTCACCTTTTGTTGACCAAGAGTATGCATTACTAAGCCTCAGTCGCCCCTATCTAGCCCTGCATGTGTGTCTCAGCCAGGAGTTTGAAAGAGAAGAATGAGAGTAGTGTAAGGGATGATAACATTGTCCGGGAGAGTTACAAACCTCTGTAAAGAATTATTATCGCTGTCCAGGGCTATTGGTTCTGAAATCTCAAGGAATAGAGTATGTGAAAACCTGAATTACAAACAGAAGGATTTTTGTAACATCTTAACCGTAGACATACAAGTTCAGGAAGGCTACCATGTTGTGTGCACAACTTTACATGCCAGAAAATACCATGTAGAGGGACACTGCTGTGTATTTAGATGGCTTCTCATCCTTTCAGTGTAACGTTATTCAACTTTTATTCTTTTTTTTTCTTATGCTTCTTTTTTTATCTCTCACTCAGGTAAGTCACTTGTCCTTCAGGTGTTTTACTATGGTACATGGGAAAGAATGAGGCTGAAGTTGTATTTTGGGGAAGTTTGGGTCTAGAGTGTTGTGTCTGTTCTACATGTGTTGGTTCCCCATGCAAATTAGAATCCTAAATGTCCAGAATTTTAAATCTAGAAACCTGACTATTCAGCATTCTAAATCTGCCATCTTGATTCTACATGGTTCTTAAATGTATGAGGTATGATCTTCAACATAACAGAGTGCTTATTTCAAACTTTCTGTTCCTACAGCATAGGATATCATCATTTTGATTCCATATGAGGAGAATAAATGAAACAGTTTCAGTTCTTTTTAATTTCCTTATTTTCTCACTTATCCAACATACCAAAAGAATGTTGGCTGATTTGCTTGCTGAAATACTCCTATGGGTGTAATGCAACTTCCTACATGTTTCATCTTAGCTTCTGTTCTTTTTTTTCTCCCAGCTAGGGAAGAAATTCAGTAGACAAATATTCTGATACATCCTCCTCAACAGACAGGTTTCTTCTCTTGACTTTCTTCCATGTAGCTGTGAAAGCAAATATTTTATTCTGCAGAGAAACCTATTATTCAGAGACAGATAACAATACTGAAGTTGTTTCCATTATTGTTCTCAATTCAGAAAGAAGGGGAAAGAAAGAGTGCACAGTGATTACAGTTTAATAAAAATTATCTTAAATTAGAAAGGGAATTGGCCACAGTCTCAAATGTACTTATTAAGGTCTTTATATTATCATTTATTTTTAAGTAAAAGTGTAGCAACAGGAAGAATGAGAGGGTTTTTTTTCCCTTTTCCTTGAGAAGATTAATTGTATGCATACCATGTATTTCCAGAATGCACTTCACCTTTTCTTGGACTCCCTCTACATTTGCTTTTTTCTGACAGCATCACTGCTGGTCAGTCTCACAGAAAGTGTTTGCAAATGTTCTGCCACTTTTGATTTGCTTTCCCAATATTCTCAATCACAGAGGTAAGAAAGAAGATTTTTTTATTTCACAAAATCAGACTTTACCCTTGGAAAGGTTGTGCCTGTGCCAGAAGCACAGTGGACAATTGCTGCCTCTTCCCTCTCCCTCGGCTCCAGATATGGTTTTGTGTAGCAGTGCTGCTTGTCATCAGGGCAACAGTATTGAGTACATCCCCTCAGTCATAAATGAGCAGGACAGTGTCCTACCAGGATTTCCATGAGCTTAAAGCAAGGTTGTGTCTAGTGATTCAAAGCTCATACAGAAACAACAGAAGGGTCATCAGAAATTGGCTTTTATCCATATTTGCCCCTTTTCTTCATCATGGAAAAGTTATATTTAGTTCCACCACATCAACTTCTTCCTTGATTAGCTTGATAAGGACCAGCTCTATTAGAGAATGGTGGTAATGAGGGGGTGTTGAATGGATAAGATTTTATAAAGTTGTTGTTGTTGTTGTTGTTTTTATTATTATTATTATTATGGTTGGTCAGCCAGATGTTTAGACTGGATTTGGCATTTTTATCCATCCATCAAGTCCTTACCAAGGTCCTGGGATAGGCAGATGTTATTTGACGGTGTTAAAGGTATGGTCGCAGGATGTAAGCTGTTCCAAGTAAAGCTGCCTTTTGCAATTGACTGATGGTGATTTTGTCAATGCTGATGGTCTTCAAGTGGTGCTCCAGATGTTTTGGGATTGCACCCAGGGCACCTATTACTATTGGTACTATCTTTGCTTTCTTTGGCTGTAGTTGTTCTACTTCCATTTGCAGGTCTTTGTATTTTGTGATTTTCTCCAGTTCTTTCTCTTCTCTTCTGCTGTCTCCAGGTATCACAATGTCCACTCTTCAGACATTTTTGTCTTTCTTATTAACAGTTGTTAAGACTGGGGTGTTGTGTGGCAGGTGCTTGTCTGTTTGAATTTTAAAGTCCCACAGCACTTTAGATTCTTCATTTCCTATTACTTTGTCTGTTTTATGGTCCCACCAGTTCTTGCTTGCAGGCAAATGGTATTTCTTGCAGATATTCCAATGCACCATTGTTGTTATTTGTCATGCCGTTGTTTGTAGTCAGTCTGTGCAATCTTCTTGCAGCAGCTAACTAGGTGGTCCACTATTTCTTCAGCTTCTTTGCAGAGGCAACATTTGCTGTCTGTTGCTGTCTTCTCAATTCTGGCTTTATATACATTTGTTCTTAAGGCTTCATCTTGTGCAGCCAAAATTAGCCCCTCTGTCTCTTTCTTCAACTTTCCTGCTGTTAGCCATTGCCAGGTCCTGTTGTTATCTGCTTTGCCTGATAGTTTGTGTGTGTGTGTGTGCTGGCCATGTAATACTTTGCCTTTTCTATTCTTCATTTGGTCTTTCTTATAGGCCAGCTTGGTTCCTCTGGTATACAGTAAGCCTTCATGATGTACTAGCTTCAGTGCATGTTCTTCACTGTCCTTTGGATATTCTTCCAATGCCCTTTTTTCTTCTTCAGCTGTCTGGTGTACTTGTAATATTCCATTTAAGTTCTTCGTTCTTCTGATATATTCAGTACTAACCTTCTTCTTGATTTCAGTGCGCTTGGTATTGTCAGCCTGAAGGATGCCCAGGTATTTGTAGTGATCTTCATCCAGACTCTTGATGCTATTTCCATTGGGCATCTTGATTCCTTCAGTTTTCATATTTTTCCCTTGTTGATGGTAAGGGTGGCACATTTGTCCTGTCCAAACTCCATTGCAATATCTTGGCTATTTAGCCTTAAGAGGGACATGAAAGTTGCATTTTTTCCCCCTTGCTTCTCTTTTTGTTTTCGCTTCCTCCTTACTTTTTCCTCTTCTTTTTGAAATTAGATTTTACATCATATAAATCATAGGGCTTGGTATATATTTTATTATATGACATAATGTGTATTATTCTATGTAAGATGTATCTATACATACCATGCAAATGGCTTAGAATCGAGATGTTGCATGTTAAAATATCTCTGAAGTGTTCTGGATCAGATGTGCACAGAACCAATTTAAAAAGTACCCATGTCCTGTTAAAGTATCTTACTGAACGTGACTAGAAGTAGAAAACCATTAAACAGTGCAGTCAGTCAGTCAGACAGATAGATTGATAGCCCAATTTGATGTCATCTAGTGTTTAATAAATGTAAAGTTGGAAGTCATTTGTGCCAGACCTGTCCTCCCTGTGTTGATGGGAAGACTCTGAAGAGGAATTGTTGCTATATACAGTTGAATCCATTCACATTTCTCCACAGGATCAGGAACACCAATCATGCCAGGTTTTCATTGCCAGGGAAGATTGTAATAGGAATCAGCCAAATGTGATTACAAATGATCTTCAGACTTTCCTCATCAAAACAAGAAGATGGAGAAAAAGGGCTGGCACAGAGATCCCAACTCTATGCCTTTTTATAATAAAAAATTATATGTACTTTTCCAGCATATGGAGGAGGGAGTGGGAGCACACTCCAGAAATTGCCATAGCAGTTCATTCCCTTTTTTCAGCCATCCAAATATCTCAAGGAGTGATGATGATTACACAGCCAACTTCAACATGCTTTGGAGAGTGGAGATAGTGCCATCAGAAAGAGCATGACATTTCTAATTTTTAACCTGACTCTACTTCCCTGGCATTTCCAATCATTAGTACCCATCCCATTCACAGAGAATAAATCTGCTCCACATTAGGCGCACACATCCCAAGATCCCAAGGCTACAGTTGGCCTTCAAAAGTCTTGAATGCAGCCCCAAAGTCAGTGCGTTATAATTTTGACATGAAACAAAGGGGTATAATTAAATATCTAGGAAGTAAACCATGTTGAGGGTATTTAATTCATGTAACTTAATAGAATGGAAATTAAAAGAATCAAGTATAATTTTTGTCCTCCCTTGCCTGGTTTTTTGTCCAGCCCTTGGCTACTTTGTAGACTGCAGCCCTGATAGGTTTTCTCATAGGCCAAAGGTGCACATGACCCTTTGAGCAGACAGGAACTTTTCAGGCACAGCATTGCTGCAGGACTGTTTTGCCTGCTTCCATGTCCATTAAAAAGGGATTTGAAGAGATTAGTCTTGGTAAATTCTTCCTTCTCCCAGAAAAGGCTTGCTTCCAAATATTCATTTTCAAAAGAGATTTTGGTAGCTTTCCCTATGGCAGGTGGCAGGCTTTGAATTTTGTGCACAACTGTCTTCATGACATTTATATTATAGAATCTGAAATGCCTGTCAATCAGGTTGTTCTCCTTTCTCCCATATGGCTCTATAATCTATCATCCAGGACGTGTGGTTTTTTTTGACACCCACTTTGGATTATGCATAAGCAGCTGTGTGTACAGATGGCACTTTGGCACTTTGGCCCAGCTATTTTCCCCATCCAATCTTTGCAGACTGAGCCTTTAAATGTGTAATGGACTGGTAAGGATGGGAATATGAATTACTAGAATATCTGGGCAACTATCATGGTAGAAGGACAACCTCTGTGAGTAATTTCAGGAGATATACAAAGGATACCGTAAGTTTCACTACCTCTGATTTTCAAAGACTTTCTTGGGGTTCATCATCTCACTATTATTTATTTATCTTGTTTTAATACCATTGTGGCAGAAAACGGGTCTGAAAATTTTATTTAAAATACTTCCATTAGCAGGCAAAAACCAACACTTAATTTGTAGAGCAATGTGGCTCATCAAGAGCTTTCTTTTGTACTATTTAGCCTTTGGGGATTACTTGATAATTCCTTGATTGCAATCAATATGCATCTCCCCGGGTTTTAAATGTCCATCGTTTAGAGATTGATGTGTAAGATACATATAAACTCCTGCTTCACAACAGGGTGTGGGATCAAAACGCAGGACACAAATGCAGAATAATCAAGGCTTCACTGCAGTATTTATTGAGCAGTACGTACTGGAGGGGGACCCCACCAGGAGTTAGTGGGAGGCACTCCCCTACAGGCAAAATGGATGCTCTGATATTTATACAGTTCTACAAGAAGAGGAGGGGAAAAAGAACATATACGTATACAGATACATATTCATATGATGATGCAGGCATACCTAAATAAGCAATAGTTCTCAAGTTACTCTCTGCCCCTCTGTTATCTGCTAGTAAAACAATAGCGTCACAGAGAAGAAGAAACAAATTAGTTCAAGGTGCCAAATGCCAGGAAGAAGGCATCCTCCCTCAGGTTGCTATGGGAATCTTTGTGATAAGGAGTTTACAACCGGCCTGGTTCACATCAGCTTCAAGGATGCTTCCACATGCCTTTATGTTTCAATCTTATTAAGGCGATCCCATTCATCTGAGGCCTCTAAAAACATGTCTTTTTCACCCAAAGATTCATTTTTCTCACACCGTCATACCTCAGCGCAGGTATCTTGCCGCTGGTTGGGGGTGATGATCAAATTGGTCATTACGAAAACAACACTGTCGCCCTAAGATGGGGGAAAGAATTAGAAAAAGACTGTTTCAAAATTTTGCTAGACAAAGCGGAAGGAAGATGAAGGAAGGAGGGAAGGAGGGAAGGAAAGGAGATTATTGCTCTATTTAAACCATGGGCATAGTTTATCCCTCCACCCCTTTCCCTGAAATTACAATATTCCCAAATCTGATGTCCAGTGTGGGAGGGTGGGGGGATTTGAATAGGTATATAGCAGTCGGTTTTAATACATCCTGGTTAGTCATTGCTGATTCCATGAAAGGTAAGCAGGGTTGATTTAGCGGGATGGGAGACCACCAGGGGATCCCAGGGTTGTAGGCTAGACTCAGAAGCTGACATTCCAGAAGAAGGTCACTGCAAACCAATTTTCTATCATGGCCAAGAAGTCCCCAGGACTGGTTTTGAGGGCATCTGTGAGATTTCATGAGAAATCTGGAAATTGTTTTCCTCTACCTGAACAAAGAGAGAACCTCTGCCAGTCCAAAGGACACCACCCTTCCCCAAACCTGGGCCTTTTAAATGGATTGGGCCACTACCCCCCCATCTCCAGCATTGAGTTACTGGCTGGGGATGATGGGCCCTGAACCCCAAGCCTTTTGGGGCGGTCTGGAGGAGACAACGCAGAGGAGGTGAACCGGGTTCTCGAAGCAAAAACGTTGGACCACGGGAAGTCAGCCCGGTACCTGCGGGGGCATGACGTAGTCCACCACGTCCCAGATCCTCTTGCCCATCTCCGAGGTGCTGGTGAAGGCGACCCCTTCACCTTGGTGATCACCGAACTCTGGATCGAGGGATCCACTTCCTGGTACCCCTTCTTGACCAGAAAGACCCACCTGTTTATGCAGCCAGAGGAAAGAGTTTAAGCGGTGAAAAAAGGGCACGGGGTGTGTGTGAATCAGAGCGGATTTAGTCAGCTTTTGAATTTCAGGAGTGCAGATTTTGGTGGGGCTTCAGGAAGGGCTTTCTATGTTCAGCCACAAGCTGGTGGCATCTCCTTTGGAAGTATTTAAATAGAGCAGGGACGGCGAAGCTTTTGGGCTCGGCGTGTCAAAAATTCGGAAAATGCCTATCTTGACTCTGCTGGCGTGTCACCCCACCCCCCACCCCCCGGGACAGCAGAGAAACAATTCTTTACATATTCACGTATTTTTTAAAAATACAGTCCGGTCATGTGGCGCTATATATTATATAAACAGACGTCAAATAATTACCAAAACGAAATATGACTGAAACAAACTCAGTTTCTTTGGTAACCCAGGGGGAATACTTGTTGTCGGAGGTTGGTGAACGCTGGCATGTCCCCCAAAACATCGTGGCGTGTCACCCTTGACACGCATGTCGTAGGTTCGCCGTCACTGAAATAGAGGCTGGCCGGCCGGACATCTCTCGGGGAAGTTGTGATAGTCTATACCGGCCCTGGACCAGTGGTGGGACTGGATGACCTCCAGGGTCCCTTGCAAGCCTTATATTTCATGGTTCTGCATCAGAGGACTTTCCTGATGCAAGAAATTATTTTATTATGCGCTTGGTGTATAGTGTATAGTGCAATGACAATAAGGTTATCACTCTATTCTATGCTATTTGTGAGACTAAAACCAGAAAGGAAAAAAAAGCGAAAGTAAAGCGACTGTAAGATTTGAACTTCGGGCACCAAGTTCTCTTTCATACTTTGGAAATAGACCAGATCGTAAAGTGATTTGGTGCAGAAAAGCGAATTCTTCTTCTTCGGTTGCAAAAGGGGCAAAAAGAGTCAGCGGCCTCCGTGGCCATCGCTCTGACTAGCGGCGGAAGGGGACCACGTGAGGGAGGACAGTTGCCGTGGCAACCGGCAGGGTTAGGCCTGGCTGAGTGCGACAGGCTGGAAGCCTCGACCTTGGCTTGTTGATGAAGTAACCGGGTTGGGGACAAGAACTGGCTTGCGGAGAGGATATTTAGCCACAAAATCCCAGAGGGGAAAGGGGTATCTACAGGGAGCCCCCGGGTTAAGAACACCCGGTTTTCGGACCAGCCATAGTGAAGAATGGAGCCTATGGTAGCAAAATTCAAGTTAAACGCACAATGGTTGGAGTTCATGACACAATACTACTGATACAGTATTATACAATAATCCTGTTCTGGCTTACTTACCAATTCTACCCGAGGACAGACTGTGGGAACGGAACTCGGTCTTAAACTGAGGACTACCTGTAGGTCATTCTGCACTGCGTCCTGGCCTATGATTGCTATTTTCACACGTCTATCAGACAGTTCTCATTGAATCTGGATCCTTCCCAAAGATCCAGGATACGTATTTATTTATTTATCCATCCAATTTAGATAGGCCCCCATCTCACTTTTACAAGCGACTCTGGGCGGTTTACAACGCAGTCAAAACAGCACGAAATACCGAAAAACCACTCTAATTATTAACCATTAAAAAACTATAAAAACGAGCTAAAACAAACGTAAATGAAGGGATGCTAATAACAACTGAGCCTCCTCACCAGCTGGCTAGCTCCTTAAAGACATGGTTGCAGTAGATGCGCTATTTGCAATAGACGTGAGCTGAGATGTGAGTTCCTTTCTAGATCCTTCAGGGAGGCACCAAGCGCACGATTCGGGTCATTATGTGCGTTTCCCAAAGACGCCCAGAGTGGTAGACAAAACGGAGAACACAAACAATCTTCGGGAAAAGCAATTTGGTTCAGCGTTCAAGAATAAACCATCCGCTATTAAAATGATGTTTCTCTGAAAGACAATTAGACGAGCCGCTCGATGCAGCTTTTGGGCTGAAATGCAAAACATGGGTGGATAGGTGATGACCAAAGAAGGCCAGGTTTTTCCCCACCCTCTATCCCAGTGCTTCTCAACCTTGAGCATCTTAAGATGGGTGGACTTCATGGCTGGCTGGGGAATTCTGGGAGTTGAACTCCACCCATCTTAAAATGCCCAAGGTTGAGAAACCCTGCTCTATCCAGTCCCCTGTGCTGTTGCTTTTCTCGTCTCATTTCTTACTTTCTCATTCTCAAACAGAGTCTGCTTCACCAAGAAAGAGGGAGGGTAAAGCACCCGTTTTGCACACAGAAGACACCCTGTGACAATCCCGGCATTTTCACACAGGGTTGGAGGGTTTGGGGGCTTATGCAGGCGATGATCACCGATTATGCAGACCCTGGTTATGCAGACAAGGGTCATTATGCAGACAAGGATATATCTTTCCAATCCAACCAGAGCTTTGTGAATGGCCACTCCCTATAGATCATGATACATCATTATCACTGTCTGCCTGATGATGTTCAGGGAAGGCTCCATGAGTTTAAGGAACTGGACCGTGGGCTATGCAAACGTAGGGCATGATTAAAAAGTTAGTCTTATAAAAGAAAAACTCTGTCCTGTTTATAACAGATGTCTCCCTCTCTGCTCCGTGTTAATGCAACTTGCTGCCCGAGGGTTGCTGCCTCGCCATAGCAACCCAGGGGCTGTCTGTCTGTCCCGGTTGCCGTGGTTTCTTCCATGACACAATGACACTGAGCCAAGATGTTGGCAAGAAAAGCTGGGTGGGAGCCAGACCAGGCCTGGAGGTTGGACTGGAGAGATCAAAGCTCTCCAGTTGCCATTTCCTCCCCTCCTTCCTGTCCCTCCATCCTTCCTCCATGTCTGTCCTTCCTTAACATCGTTCCCCAATCCCCCCTTCCCCAACCCTCTCTTCCCCAACCCCTACTTCCCTCCCCACTTCCCCTCCCCTCCTTTCCTCCCCCTCCTTCCCTCTTTCCTGTCCTTCCTTCCTGTCTGTCCTTCCTTCCATCCTTCTTTCCTGTCCTGCCTTCCTTCCTTCCTTCCTGTCCTTCCTTCCTTCCCTCCTTCCTTCAGGTCTGTTCTTCCTTCTTTCTTGTACTTCCTTCTACTCTTCCGCCTCCTCCTTTCTTTCCTTCCTTTCCTTCTTCCCTTCCTTTTTTCTTCCTCCCTCCCTCCTGTCTTTCCTCTCCTGTCCTTTCCTTTCCTTTCCTTTCCTTTCCTTTCCTTTCCTTTCCTTTCCTTTCCTTTCCTTTCCTTTCCTTTCCTTTCCTTTCCTTTCTAACCCTAACCCTGTCCTCTCCTGTCTTTCCTAATCTAACAATAACACTAACACGAACACAAACACAAACACGGACACTAACATTAATCCTTTCCTGTCCTGTCCTTTCCTTTCCCTCCCCCTCCCCCTCCTCCCCTCCCCCTCTCCCGTACCCCTCCTTCCCTTCTTTTCCCTTCCCTTCGCCTCGGATAGAAACGGCTTCTGGGGTAGACTGCTCCTGAACGTGGAGGCTCCATCTTGCTGCTGGTACCTTTTTTTTGCTCAGGAATAGTAGGTCTGGCCCTTTCCGGTTATCTGCTAAGTCACTAGATCTTGAGGTCGGGTCTACAGCTGTCTACTGCTTTTTCTGCAATGATGAGCTGGGAGTGTTGAACTGTGGTTTGTTGACTAAGCCATAATGGTCTGGTTTGTGGATAATCTTGAGCCGTTACAGGGGGTTTTGGTCATCATGCCCGAAAGGGAAGAAGCACACTGTTGCTTAACATAATGGGCGAAGCCAACTATATACTGTAGAAATAGACATAAATGTAAACAATAGATGCAGAGAGAGAATGTGGATATGTGTGTGTGTGTGTATAGACACACTATATCTGTAATATACACACACTATAGTTTGCTTGCTCTCTCTACACCAGTGTTTCTCAACCTCTAACTTTAAGGTGGGCGGACTTCAACTCCCAAAATTTCCCCATCTCAATGCTGGCTGGGGAATTCTGGGAGTGGAAGTCCACCCATCTTAAAGTTGCCAAGGCTGAGAAACACTGGCCTAGGCCACAAATGTGTTTGGTCTGGGTTTGGCTTAGTAGGTTACCTGATCTGTAAACTCCAGCCAATAATCTCCAGACAAACATAGCTTAGGATAATGCACAAACCCAGGTGTGGTTGACCAAGTTGTCTACTCGGCTCCATTTTGTGCCTTGCAATCGTAGGTCCCTTGTGCACACCCCAAAGACCTTTCACGGTGACCTCACAGTGTGAATAATACACATTTGTGTCCTTCCTGCGATGTCACGGCCCACATGAAGTCACTAGTGAGGTGGCTGTATTATTATCATCCCTTAGCCTGTTATTTCCTCCTTCTGCTTTAGTTCTGTTTTTAAAGTTTTTCATGTTTTTAATAATTATTATCTCTTGGCTTTAAGTAATGACTGTGTGCCACCCAGAGTCACTTTTTGTGAGATGGGCGGCCGTAGAAATTTGGTTAATAAATACAGAAATAAATCCCTCCCTCCCCCCCCCCCCCCCGCCTTTAGAGGTCATGGAAATCTTCAGCAGGAAAGGTTTTCGTTGGCTATCTTGAGTTCCCCCCTTCAAAAAAAAATAAAACTCTGAATCCAGGTATTTTTGCACCAGAAGGCATCCTTCCTGCTTCTACGTTCAGGGTTCTCCTCCATCTTCATGTGCACTGCAAAGCCCCTCTGACTTGAGACCAAGACAGGTGCTTCTCTCTGTAGCTGGCCGAGTCGCTCAACGGTGGCTTGTTGCATAGGTTACTATGGCCGTGTTCACACATTCCTGTAAGCTGCCCCTCCACCAGACCCCACGTGGTTTAATAGCATGCATGATCCCAACCCAGATGATCCCCTTCCTGCCTCCTTGTTCTCTATCTTGCTTTTAGAGTGTGTTGCCATTTTTTGTTATTCCAGTGTTCCAGCTGCACCGTTTGCCTTCCATGAGACCAAATCAGACCCTAATAAATTAAGGTGATCTTAGGATCTGCAGGACAACACTCAAAGTTTTTGCCAATTGTTGATTTCTCCCAGCGGAGATGTATTGCATTGGGAAAGGGTAATGGTATGTGGGAATGGCCTTGGGAGACAGGAGGAAGAGCCGCAGACGTGGCGACCGGCACGTAAAAGATGCCTCAGCCCGCAGAAGGAGGAAGGGCGTGAGCCACATTTCAGAAGGGACCCTCCCTAGTTTTCCGGAGAATAACAGGAGAGGAGGGGAGAAATACTTTCAGCCTTGCAAGATTCTGCGAATGGAGCCTCGCAATCAAGGCCGAGCGAGTCCTCGTGGCTGTGATTCTTGTCTGGACTACCTCGCAGGGCTAACAGAATGAGACTCCCCTCTGGCAATCCTGGCGTAAATGCCAGGGAGGTTTGGAGGTTTCTATTAGGTCTGCAACACTACAATAGGAGCCCGCGGATCAGAGTCTGTTCTGACGGAGCCTCTGCATTGCAGGCGCCCAGTCGAGCGGCTGGAGAACATGCGGAAGAATGTTGTGGGCAACGGTTTGTCTGAATGCCTTCTCTGTGGGGAAGCCCTGGGGTTTCTGGATAGCACTGTTGTGATTTGCCAAGACTGCGAAAAGGTAAGCCCCCTTTTCCTCTGACTTGAGCTGCGATCCAGGGAAGCCGAGCCTTTACGTGGTTCTTTCGTGCTTTTGAAACCTCTTCTGGAGTTTTTTGCCGTCAAAGCCACTCACTTCTCCAGCTCCTGGAATTCCTCTTTCCTCCCACCCTCTAACGTTGCGGATTTCTGTGCCCAGCTCCACACTTCTGATGTTGGCTTTGCCAGCCCGGAAGCACCTTTTGGCAGCCCCAAGTTTGCCAATTGCACATTTGTGGGGACGCGGTGGCACAAGGGCTTAATCACGCTGGAGTTAGCCGGTCAGAAATGGTCGGCACTCCAGCGGTTCGGGACCGGGTGAGCTCCTGTCCCTTGTCCTAGCTCCTGCCCACCCAGCAGTTCGAAACCTATTCCATCTGTGAGTAGATAAATGGGGACTCCCGTTTAGATGGGAAGAACCGGCAGGGCTGCACAGGGGAGCAAAATACCGGTGCTGGCCGAACTCCGAATGCAGCCAGCACGAGCGAAGATCAATGCGAGCGGCGAGAAAGATCTACGGAGGAGGAAAAAAGCCCGGATGACCCCCTAGTGGTCCCTGCTGGCCATTAGCATAGTAGTACTAATTGTAAGATTTCTCACTGTTTCTCACTCTTAGGATTATATATGTACTTTGTGAGCTGCCCAGAGTTCCCCATTGGGGGGAGATGGGTGAAGAATAAAATCGAATGTATAAATAAATAAATAAATAAATAAATAAATAAATACATGAAAATTCCGCAGCTGCTTTGGGAAAACTTTGATGGATTGATTAAGTGCCATCCAGTCATTTTCGACCCTTAGCCACCACGTAGATAGGTTTTTTCCCATGACAATCTATCCCTAACCTGTTCTTTCGGTCCTTTCAGCTAGCCAAAGTTGGCATTGTTTTCTTGGCACAACTTAGCTGACTGGAAAAAGCAAAGCAGAATGTCACCCAGTTAACTCTCCGATGGGAGATCACAAGGAAACCCCAGGGTGGTAGGCTGGATTGGAAAGTCGAGAAGACCTCCAAGAAGAAGGCAAGGGGCAAACCGTGGACGTCCCATGCAATCGCAAGCTTGACCGAAGGCCTGGTTATCTTAGAGAGACGCGGACAGCAAGCAAAGAGAGAGAGCTGTATGTTGGATCCGTAGCCGTGCAAGCTTCTGCCTGCAGGGAGCCGTCTTTCAATGGACTTGTCTCCTTTTGCATTCAAAGTCTTGTAGACAGCACTGAAGGAACGGATGGTCGTGGCGGGTCTGCAGGAGTATCCCCTTGAGTCTGGGAGTAATAAAACGGTTTTCAAGAAACCTTGCTTTTATTTCACATAGCTGCTGATCGTTGGCCCTTCATGGTGAAAGGCCTGGGGAAACGTTTTCATGCTCTCAAATTATCGAGAGAGTTGCCAACCCAAATGGCCAGCTCCGTACGGTTTTTCTGAGAATGTTTGCAGCTTCATTTCAGCAGAGAAGGAATGAGAGAGAGAGAGAGAGAGAGAGAGAGAGAGAGAGAGAGAGAGAGAAAGAGAGAAAGAGAGAAAGAGAGAGAGAATGAGAAAGGTTTTCAATACCATTGTTTTAATGGTAAGTGTAAGATACATATACACTCCTGCTTCACAACAGGGTTTCTTTTAAATGGCAAGGCAGAAAAAATAGCTATTTATTTAGAGCAAGTAAGGTGAAGTGTTGAATAGCAGGTCAGTAGGCACAGGGGAGAAAATAGGCAGTGTGATAGTGCAGAAGAAAATTACCTCTTTCTTGAAGGTAGGAAGGTAGGGATAAATGAAAGCAAGTTCAGCTATCTAAAAAAATCTGACAATGTTTATCCTGAAATGAAAATTCTGAAAAATAAAACAAGAAAAGAAATCCTCATTATATATAGGCCCATATCTATTAACTGGCATTAAGAGAATAAGTTCATACAAATTATTCCTCACATGATAAGTGTTAAAGTATTTTAGTGGGACAGCTCAAGTGTTTTACAGACATGTATAATCACCAGAGATCTTTAATTTGGCTTTAATATTTAATTCTAAGATGACACTGTCTTTCATGTGCCCAGTAGCACATAATATGGCTAATGTGTGTTAACATATGGATTTGTTTTCACAAGACATATGTCATGCCCTCTCAGTCTTCAATAATCTGATGCTCCATTGATTACTCCTGATGATTTGTTTGTATAGTGGCAGATTTTAAGCAAAATTAATTTCTTTTAAAAGCAAAGGTTCAATAACCATTCTTATCCAAGTGCTCAATTTTCTCTGCAGGGAGAGAGACAAAGTTGTTGGAATAAAACAATTCTAGGTGTTTCTGGATATTGTAACTTTCTTTAATCCTTTCATTTTGACTATAAACTTGATTTAGAAATGAAGGCAGCTTTTAATAATCTGTCCGATGCTCCATAAGAAGAGAGTCTTTACTACTCACATGAACTTATCATCTTGTGATTCTATAAGGCACATCATGCTGTGAGCTATGGAATGACTACCCCCTTCCCCCCCCCCCCCAACAAAATAATCTTTGGGCTCATTTCAGACAGACTATGCAACCTAGATTTTTCCACTTTCAGAGATTTCTTAGTACTGGGATTACTTTTCCAACTAATTATTGCATATTTTCTTTTTATCTGTGCTGATTTACAATGATTTATCTTGCTTATCATATTTTCAAGAATATTGCTCTAAGAAAATTGATATAGTTTCTTCAGTGACATCCAATTTAGTTCTTCATATTTTGACTAGCTGTTGCTAAGCAGTCAGAAAGGCCTCTCTTAGAGGAGGGAAGATGTCAATAACTATGAGAAGTAAGATGATGCCACTTGTGAAGATTAGATAGAAAGATAGATAGATAGATAGATAGATAGATAGATAGATAGATGTACAGTATTTAAAATTTTTAAATACTTTTGAATAGACATGGATAGAATTCCAGACCAGCACCAGGGACATCATGGTGATACAGCTGCCAAGAATGGCTCAAAGATTCAGATGGGATTCTACTCATCCCTCCTGACCTCTGCATTCAGCTCCAGCTGTGACAGCTGCCAGCCATATGAAATGTACTCATAATGCATTGCCCAGTGTCAACATGAGGTTGGACGTTGCTTTTGGTACAATTTAATAGGATGGGTAAATGTTAATGATGTGAATAGTGCCACAGCAAGTAGTCACTCATCTTACATCCAGAAAAGTGCCCCTGGGAGATGGGATTGGATGGGGTGGGATGGTAACCAAACCACCATTCTGCTCCCACTCATGCAAGCCAGTTGCTTTGTTAAATTACAAGAAATGCTATATCCAATGACAATATTGAATTACAATTTTGTACATGGTCCCGTTTCAACTTGTCCCCCTCCCTGCCATAATGACAGCTAACTGTACCATGTAAAGGTAAATATCACGATAGATGTCACATCCAATTTAGCCTAATATTCTATTTTGGAATGCAGAGTTCCTTCAAATGAGGCATGTAGTTAAATCTGTAGCCATATTCAATGCACCTGTCTAATATAAATTCCAATAGAAGTATAAACTACATGTAGCTGATATACTGTATGTATCTGGTAAGAATATAAATTGTGTGCGATCTGGAATTAGTGCATCATCTGTCTTTTTATTGACACAGGAAAAAATTGAGAGAGAGAGAGAAAGAGAGAGAGAGACACGTACAGAGAGAGAGAGAGAGAGAACATTCTACCATGATGTGTTTTATTCCTTTAGGGCTGGTTTTTCTTTTGTCAAGTAATGGTTAATCTCACAATCTTAACTATGTGCCACAGGTAACAGGTAAAATGATTTAATGAAATATTCATCTTGAAGGCTTCTGTTTGTTTCATATTTGTGTGCAAATATGGGTAGCAATAAGAAATGAATGTAGGTACTCCGGGATCTGACTGTAACAATTAAAGTTCTGTCAGCCAGGAGGACATATTAGAAACTGTCACTATGCTAACAGTCATCCTCTTTGCTAGCTACTGTTTTCAGGAAATTTAACATGTTGATTCAAGAGTGAAATATATTGAATAAAAGCCAGCTGACATAGCAGGAGAAGAATGCATTGATCATTTTGACAATGCAAAAAAAAAAAAATTCTCACTCTTCAGTATGCACATAATAATCATTGGATCATCATCATATTTTAGTAAAGCCACAGATACAAATTGTGTGTGCTTTTTTTTTTTTCCGTTTTTTCTTAGATGTATTTATAATCAGATTTCATCCTTTCAAACTGTCTTTGTGGGGACCTGGGAGGAAAAGAAAAACCACGAGAGAAGATTTGTATGTGCCATTAAGTGAAAATGCTGACTTGTTTCAGCCGCAAAGGTATTCCTTTTTTTGTAGGAAAACCTTTCAGAGTCACCGTGGCATTGCATATTTTTAGTGTGCGGTACTTGTCTAAAATGATTTTAATTACAAATAATTTTGGATTGCTTTGTTTTGTTGTTTATTGCAAGATCTTGAATTTCTAAATTCATAATTTGGCCGTAAGGGAGGGGGCATATGAAAATGAAATATATTTCAGTAGATTCCCTAGATTTGCTGATGGCTCTGGTGGTTCCTATATGTTATTTTAATGATCCATGAGCCTATTGTTTCATTAATTTGAAATCTATGCCACCCAAATAGTAATACACTATGAGGCAGATCTAACTGTATAGGTTCACTTCTGTTAGAAGAAAGCTTTTCTAAAGCACTTCCTGCTGGGAATACAAGGAGTGGGAGATAATGCCTTCTTTTGATTAACTGAAAGAAAGATATCGATGAACTTAAGACACCCTGGCACAAAGGAAGACAGACAGAAAAAATACCCTATTCTCAGCAAATTGGAAATGGCCTTGACATTTTAAAGGTAAGTTCAATTGTTTGGGAAAAACATAATTTTCCTTTCAAATCAACACCATCTGTCATTTGGCACCATATGCTTTTTTCTTTCTCTACAAGAAATACTTGTGCTTTTTCTGTCATTTTGAAATTATGAGAAAGATCTCAACATTTTGAAACCTAAACACCTAATAGTTTTACAATAGCTTTTATATGAGCAGTTGTTAAAGCTCCTCTAGGCTGCAATTCTGACTATGCCTTTTATTTGCTTAGAAAAATCTGCAGAAAACCAATTATTCAGTCTCAAGGAAACATAATAATATGGATGGATGCATCCATGCACGGATGTGTGTGTGTGTGTGTGTGTGTGTGTGTTTAAAATATACTGAAGTGGTCCCCTGCTGAGCCAATCAGATGGCCAATGGTAGAGCACAGTGTCCCTGCTGCAGACTTCATTTCATCCTCTCCTGATTAAAAAGAAAGAAACCAGCAGGCCGCTATGAGTAGAAGCCAAACCATTGCTCAGAGTAACCTGGAGCAACATGAGGGTTGGGTGAGTATTATGGCACACTGGATGCTAAAGGGAAATGGATTACGTTGCCCTACTACAAAAGTGGGTGGAGTTAGGCTAATAAGAATTAGGTGCAAGCCTGTTGGTCATACAAGAGTTAAGAAGTAAGGAAGTTGACTTGAATGCTAGGATCTCCTTGCATAGATTTTTTCCATAATTGAAAAAAAGTCATAAGTAGAGGAGATAACATCCTGGAGATGGTAAGTTAATAGAGGAGACCTAAAGTGTCTATGTGGCAGACAGCTTGAAATCAGTAAAGAAATCAGAATTAGAAGATCTCTTCAAGAAAGCAAGAAAAATGAAAGTCAAAAGACTCACTATGGATGCACAGAGACACAAGCATTTATGGGGATAAAAGAGTGAAGAAGAACTTTAGCCTGCAGCAAGGGTCAGGAGAAAAAAGAAAAGGAAAGAAGGGGAAAGCTTAGCCTAGAAAGGGGCAGAATAAAAAGATAAAGGGGATAAGAGACACAGCTTTTAAGTCAAGAAATACAAAAAGACTACTTGTGAGTAAGCAGAAGGTAAAGGAGAGAAAGCCGGAGATCTTGCAGCCTGCAGCACTTTGCTCAGATAGGATTCCATGCCCTGCAACTAACAAGGCAGCTTGAAAGATGCTTGAATCTGGAAGATGGGTTGGCAGATTGGCCAGGAAAGAGGGAGGGATGCTGGCATGTTTCCTCTGCGAAGAAATTGAACAGTGAATCGGCTGAGGGAGGATCAAGGTTTGAAGTGCGGGGAAGAGGAGAATGGGGCTCTCATTCCTTTTTGCCTGCCATTTGTGTTGAAATCTCATGTCCAAAAGTTTTTGCCCAACATGGACGTAGTCAATTGGGGTGATATCCTCCTTGTGATTACTGTGTGGGAACATAAATTTACAGTGATAACTATCAATAATCCTAAACCTAACCCCAACCGCAACCAATTTGGTGGGGGGGAAAGGGTGAGGCAGCTAAAATAAGCAGACATAACTGATTGGTGCATGAAACTCATTGGTGGGCAATAATTTTTTGGTGGACAAAAAAAGGACAAGAATCAAGAAGGGGATTAGTTTCAGACAAGCCATGATGGAGGAAGATTAAGAGGGATCAAGCAGGCAGGAAAAACTGCCAAATGAGACTTTTGCATAGCACAGCTATGAGCATTTTTCCATAAGAGAGAGAAAAAATAGATTGTTTAAATATGTACTATGCTTACAAAGGAAACAGCTCAGTTGCTCTCTGTAGGACACAAGGAGATTCATCTCCTTGTATTCAATAGCTTACTGTTTTTTAAAGTTATTCCTCTGTTTTATGCTGTCTCTCTCTATTTTTAAAATCTAATTCAAGTAATGAAGTTGTTTTTGCCTGTTCAGAATTAGAAGTTGGACATTTTGCTTACTGGAGGCCCAGGAGCGGGGGGGGGGGGGGGGGGGGGGAGGATTTCCCCTTACAGGCCCCACCCCTCTGGTTGAAAACCTGGAAGCTGGCTTGTTTAAAATAGATTGCAAAGAAGCTGGAAGTATGCTTGCCTGAGAGTTCTCACAGGGAGCCAGCTCCTCAAACTCAGGAAGAAGTGCAGTGGTAAATGACCAGTGATAGCATTGACTGATTTCCAAGGAAGTTTAATTCATTTTGTAAGTAGATCTGAACCCAGATCTGGCGTGTACCTTCCTAGCTGTGCAGAAATACAAGCTGAAAGATAAATTGTTAGACCATTCATAGTTTCCCAGTCCAGTAGGAGCCCAGAAAAGAATAGCTGCAGGAAACAAAATAACTGGTTCTCTGCCTGCAAATCTCTTTTCCCCTGATGAGTTCAAAGCAAAGTGCCTGACTCCTTCACATCCTTGAACCTCTTCTTTAGAAATTAGCCTTTTGTTCCTTGAATGTGTCTTTTTCTTCTCTTCCCTGTTTGGCAGTCATCATGCTTCTTGTGGCACTGGAAGGAGTGACACATTCGAGAATGGATCATCAGACTAATCCCCATTTGCAGGTAGGCTGCTCTGTCTTTTAGTTGCAACATTAAGAGACAACCCCAAAATCCAATTTCCCACAAGAAAGGAGCAGGGGAAAAAAAAAAAATAGAAGGTGGAGAGAGATGTTAGAAGTAGGAAGTGGGAAGAATCCAGGGTCCTAAATATGGCAAAGAAGGAGCTGGAAGCAAACCAGTGAAGCCATTCCCAAAATTAAGAAACTTATCACAAACTTGTAATGCACATAACCCAGTAGACTGTGGGCACTGCAATCATCCCTAACAAAATAATAAAAGTAGTCTGGAAAAAATGGAACATAAGAGAGAAATGGCACCATGGGTAAAGGCCAGGAAGTGTCTCATGTGCTACACCAGTCAAACAGAGGTCACTTGCCTGACTTAAACACACACACAATAAAAAGCTAATAAGAAAAGAAAACAAGATTTGCAACCGCTGCAAAGCTAGTGACAGAATTGAAGCTCTAGGGACTTAAGAGTTGTTTGTGAGAGGGTGTCAAGACTTTGAGAGGAAAAAGTGCTAATTAACGCCAGGCAAGTCTAGAATTCAGCAAAGCTGGTTTTCCCAGCAGAGCATGGGACTTATTTAATTGCTCTTGTTGTGTGTGATCAGATGAGGAGCAATTTCAAGACAGGGACATCCGAAAGACATGTAGAAAAAATATTGATAAGTCATTAAGTGGCTTATTCACACAGGTTCTAGGCTGAATTTCAAAATAAAGTGTGACCTAAGACACAGTTAATCTGCATGGATATGAATTCCATCTTTCTTTATCCTTATTTTTAAAAGAACACTGATGCAGACTGGAGTCTATGTACATATATGTACATGTGTCTCACTCACTACTTGCTCTAGTGCTGCCTTTCAAAGGGCTGGCACTGCTCCTGAGGGAGCAAGTCTGTGTCTTGGAGGTCCTCTTGGACCCATAGCTCCTGAAAGATGGGCAAAATAAGACCATGACCAAGAGAACCTTTGTCCAACTTTATCTGGTGCAGCAACTGTGGCCCTTCCTGGAATGGAAATGTAACAGAGCTGCTAGGAAAACTAACACAGTTCTGGACTGCATCAGAAGAATCATTGTATCAAAGACAGGTGAAGTCATTATTCTTTTTATTTAGCATAGTGAGACCTCACTTGGAATACCAAGTAATTCTAGGCACCACATTTCCAGACAGATATTGGTTCGGAGGTAGGCAGCAAAGATGACACAAGGACTTGAGGGCCTGCCCTATGAGAATAGGCTGAATGGATACGCAGTCTGAAAAAAGAAGACTTGGATAGACATGATAGCTGTGTACAGGTAAATAAAGGGAAGCTACAAGGAAAATGGCCAAGAACTATTTTCCATGGCCACATAAACTAGCACCAGAAATAGCAAATATGAGTTGCAGCTAATTAGATTTCATTTAATAAGGGAAAACTCTCTGATGGTAAGCCTATCTATGCAGGTTGTGGGTAAAGATTTTTAAGATGAGGCTGGATAGCCATCTCTCATGCATCATTCAATTGGTTTTCTGGCACATTGCAGAGGTAGGACTAGATGATCCTTGTGATCCTTTCCAATTGTACAGTTCTTATTTCTGTGGGAGGAGCTGGCTGCACTAACTCATGCCCTTATTTTCACTCAGTAGGGTTCTATATGGGGGATGCCCTTGAAGACCACCCAAAAACTGCAGTTGGTTCAAAATGCAGAAGCCCACTTGCTGCCTGGCGCTGATAACTATAAACATATTATACTTATTTTGTGGGCCTTGCATTGGTTGCCAATAGGTTTCTGGGCTAGATGCGAGGGGCTAGATTTGACTTAGAAAGCCATATATGGCTTGGCACCAAAATACCTACAGGATTGCCTACTCCAACTATTTTTACCTATCTGAGGAGGTTCTCCTGGGAGAAGCTGCTTGTGATAACTTGCTTTAGTGAGATGAGGCGCAGTAAGGCCAGAAAGTTCTGCTTTTCTATCAAGGTGTCTATGTTTTGAAACAGCCTCCCTCTAGAAATTAGACTGGTCCTATTGCTGATGGCCTTCTGAAGCTTTTAAAGACCAAACTTTTCTGAACTACCTTTAAGAAATTATTATTGTGATCATTGCTTAGGGTCTACTTTCCATTACTGGGCATTATAATTAGTGTTATTGCTAACTAGCATGTTTTCAATGTTTTATGATATTCTGGATGTTTTTATTGTATTTTACTATATTGTAAAGCCTTAAAAATTCAGTGGCATACTTTATTTGATAAATAAAATATATACATACATATAGTTAATGAGTGTCATTATCGGTCATAATATGTAATGTCTTTTTTTATTCATAGTAAGTACAGAGAATTTTATGTGGACTGTAGCCTTCTTCACCATGGCTTTCACAAAACGTTCCCAGACTCTCACTTTTTCTCTTTCTCTTTTCTTGCCCAGATTCAACTTCTTTGACAGGTATGTTAATTCAGAATATTGATCTCAGTCCTGAGGCTGACATGGGGATACAGACTGTAGTTCAGGGCTAGTGAAAGAGCCCTTGAGTCAACTTCTGTTCCAAAGTACTTGCTTTTTTAAAATTCACCCTATTTGTAAAGGTTGGTGAGAATGAGTTAAGAAGGGAAGAAGAGCATGGAGAGACACAAGTTCCTTCCAAATGTATGTGCATGTATGTGTGTATGAAAGAGAATTATTTTATTCTTTCTTTTGTCTAAAAACCCTATGCAATCCTTCACTCATGGCAGTATGGAGCCTCCCTTTCCTCCTCTACTGTCTTGCAACAAATAATCACATGAGTGTGTAATACACAGTTGGCACAGGGTTCTGCATGAAACAGAAACATACATACATACATACATACATACATACATACATATATATATATAAAATTCCCTTCTCACCCCTATGGGTGGTATGTGTCTTTCTCAATCTCGGGTCCTCTACCGGAGGCCTGGGAGTTTGAGGGTTCTGTGCAGTATCTTCGCTGTTCCTAGCACTGCACTCTTCTGCACAGAGAGCTCTGATGTTGTTCTGGGATCTGTTGGAGTCACTCTCCCAGCTTAGGAGTCACGGCCCCGAGTGCTCTACCACCACTGGGACCACTTTGGCCTTGACTTTCCACATCCTCTCGATTTCCTCCTTCAGGCCCTGGTACTTCTCCAACTTCTCATGCTCCTTCTTCCTGATGTTGCTGTCACTTGGCACTGCTACATCTATCACTGCCACTGTCTTCTGGTCTTTGTCTACTACCACGATGTCTGGTTGATTGGCCAGTACCTGCCTGTCCGTCTGGATCTGGAAGTCCCACAGGATCTTAGCCCTTTTATTCTCCACAACCTTCTGTGGAATCTCCCATCTGGACTTGGGGGGGGTCTAGCTCATATGCTGTGCAGATGTTCCTGTACACAATGCCAGCTACTTGGTTGTGCCGTTCAGTGTATGCTGTTCCTGCCTGCATCTTACACCCTGCGACTATGTGTTGGACTGTCTCTGTGGCCTCTTTGCACAATCTGCATCTTGGGTCTTGTCTAGTGTGGTAGACCCCTGCTTCTATGGATCTGGTGCTTAGTGCCTGTTCTTGTGCTGCTATGATCAGTGCCTCAGTGCTGTCTTTTAGTCCGGCCCTTTCCAGCCACTGATAGGATTTCCCAATGTCAGCCACCACAGCTATCTGTCGATGGTACATCCCATGCATAGGCTTGTCTTGCCATGGTATTTCCTCCACTTGAACTTCCTCCCATGTCTGCTGCTGCCTGAAGCATTCTCTCAGCAGCTCATCTTTGGGTGCCATCTTACTGATCTACTCCTGGATACTCCGGGTTTCATCCAGGACAGTGGCTTTGACACTCATCAGACCCCTCCTGCCCTCTTTGCGGCTGGTGTACAGTCTCTGGGTGTTGGACTTGGGGTGGAAACCTCCGTACATTGTGAGGAGCTTCCGGGTCTTCACATCGGCAGCCTCCATGTCCTCCTTTGGCCAGCTCACTATACCGGCAGGGTATCTGATGACTGGCAGGGCATACATGTTGATGGCATGGATCTTGTTCTTCCCATTGAGCTGGCTCTTCAGGACCTGTCTTATCCTTTGGTGGTACTTGGATGTTGCTGTCTTCCTTGCCTCCTCCTCATGGTTCCCATGTGACTGTGGGACACCAAGGTATTTATAGCGGCTGGATAAACATATATATATCGAAGTATGAATGATTCAGAAATCATTGCCACGTTGCGCCAACTAGGAAAGAGCTAAATAAACTTGTAGGTCCACAATCATTGCTGGAAGAAAGTTTTTTTTATGATTACTCTGTACAAACCACAGCACCTTTTCTGGAGACTTGAAAGGCCACATAAATCATGCCTAAGAACAAATTGAAAACTATGATAGGTTTAGGTTTAGAATACCTTCACACTGGTATTTTGCACCATTTTGCATCTGATGGCTCTTGTGTTTTGAGGAACTAAGGGCCTTTCCACATCTGCTTGTCTCCTATAGATCAACCAGTTGAAAATGAAGCCATCTTAAAAAAATCTCTAAATTTCAACCCCTTTCTCCATCTTGGCCACTCAATGGCCTGGCGTTCTGTCCAGACTGTGGCTAACATAGCCCCTGATTGGTGGATTCCTCTGCTGCTTTTCCCCTCCCACCCATGCCAGGAAAGCAAGCACAGGTTACTTTTGCTTCTGTGTGCATGTTCTTTGAGCACTGGTGGGGGGGAAATGGATAACAGTTTTACAGTTCTTCCTCTCACTTGAGCTATAAAGGAAACTTGGGAAAACTCCAGTCAATTTCACCCAGTTAAAGAGAAAGAGTATTTCACCATTCCATTGCTGTGCCTGTTTTTAAAAAATCAGCCTTTCATGGGAGACCACCAGAGCCTGGTATGAAATGCATCAAAGGCAGAGGGCAGGAACCTGGGATCCCAGCCAGTGGGAATGAGGGCATTGGTGAAGGTTGAATGCAGCACTGCAAGTGCACCTGACTGCCTCTCCATACCAGCAGAGAGGCAAAACCCTACTTCTTACATGGAGCCAGAAAAGAGATCCACCTTCCTAGAGATCACCTTCCCAGCAGTGTTGGGGCTGTCTGAGGAGAATGCCATCCTTTCTTGCCTTCCCAAAATTGTAGATGGCCTGTCCTTGAATAGAGGCAAGCAGGAAGTGTGAATCAGCCCTAAATCAATGTATTTCTAGATCTACTGTATTTTATTAGAAAGCAGAGTCAAACTGGAACTTTCCTCATGGGCAGCCCATTTCCTCATTAATAGGAACGCTTGCCTTATCTCATGTTCTGTCTCCTCGACTCAAGCTAGCTGTGTCCTCTCCAAATCTAATTGTTTTGTTTCCTAGAGGCTATCTCTTCCTGCATACATTGTTTAGAATTTATATTTCCCACTCTCAAATCCAGCAGCCATGACAACATGCAACCATGGTACAATTATTGGTAGCCAAACAACTAACATACTACTGCCTTGCCTTCACAAGTCACAGGAATGTATAAATCATATTATGACTGATCTTGCATATTTTTTTCTTTTGCAGTGAGATGGCTTGCTATTGTTGAAGTGACTTTCATGCTATGACAAGAGTGAAAGCAGACAAATGAACACATTTCTGATAATGTTATTTATTCAAATAGTGATTGACAAGTTTTGCTATAGGCTTCCGTGAATATTCTGAATGACTGTGATTTTTATGACAAGAATGGGCCCCTAGAAAATATTATCCTTTCAGGCTAGAATTCAAAAGAGAGAAGGTAAATGCATTCATTTGTAATGCAAAGATACCTGCTATCTTTCTGTCTCTAAGGAAATGGTTCTGCAGAAAGTTATTTCCTAAATTCCCCTCTTCCTGTTTAGAACATCTTGTCTCTTATTCTTGTAGCAATCCGAATTCTAAAGGTGGCAGGATGACAGAGAAGGTAGGAGAGTCATAAAAAGCAAACGTAACCATACTGATTGCAGGGGGAAAATACAATACAATACAATACAAATAAAAATACTTTAATGACCAAGTATAAAATATATACAAGGAATTTGTCTTCGGTGACGAACAGCAAGATCAATGGTGCATTTGGATAGCAACAGGAAATTAATAAATAGTAACAATAACACTGCCCCAGTAAAATAACTTTTCCAAAGGGAGAAGCCACTGTCCAGTACATATCAGGTCATATGGTATTTAACAGAGCAATGGCACAAGGGAAAAAACTATTCCAATGTCTACATGTTTTAACATATGGTGCTCTGTAGCGCCGTCCTGAAGGAAGAAGTTGGAACAGATTATATCCAGGATGGGAAGAGTGCAGATATCCTCTCTGCCCTCCTTTTGACCCTCGCAGTATATAGTTCTTCTATAGAAGGAAATGAAACTTATATTAGAACACAAATTTAGTAGCAAAACTCAGGATCACAACAGGTACCAGTTTTTGAGTTCAGGCAAGAAGATAAAGCAAAAGAGGCTGATGTTTAAGCCACCAAGTGTGCGTTTAATTTGTCTTAATTTTTTTTTTTTAACTTTAGTGTCAGTTATAGTGTTCAATGAAAAATAGAACACAGCTGAAAAATGCAAGGGAGTCTCATTTGTTCTCTTCCTACCAGAAGCTGTCTTCCAATGTAAAGTGCTGTATCCATAAGTTTTAATATTAAAATGATATCATACCCACAGTGCACACTAGATGGTACTCAAGTGCATCAAAAGAGTTGCTTATCCAACAAAGCATTTTTGATTTGTGTTAAATAATGAGCCTTACATTAGGGCTCCAGCAATCCGTCATCTGCTCAATCCAAAGTAATTTCTATCTGCAAGGCAGATAAACAAGCAGATTTTCCTGGTGGCTTTCTATACATTAAAACTTCAACAAGCTAAACTATGATTTGTTAATCTGGCATCTGATGAAGATTGGGGCAACAAGCATGGTGCAATTCTAAATTAGAGTTGGACAACTATTTTTGCTAAGAACTGTGTTCCCTTCCATTAAAATGCTGGGAATCACATTGAGGGTGGTACTGAAGAAACAAGCTATTGGTAAAGATATGCACTCTCTTTCCAGTGCCTTCTTTTTTCTCTCTCTTTCTGACACTGTCTTCTCTCTGTGCAGGGAGCTGATCTCTCAAGAGGTACTGCACATTTAGATGTGGCGATAATGTTCTTTTTATCCTTCTTTGAGAGGATAGAATAAAAGGAAAGAACATGAATCCCAGTACAGAGAAAGAGATTGGTTGCATTTATCCCATTGAAATCAGTGCCTTTGATGGCTAACTTCCTCTGAAATGGATGAGAAATGTTGGAAACAGCTGAGATTCAGGCAAGAAAATTTCGAACTGGGTCTGAATGATGTGCAGATCAAGGATATTCAACAAAATACTCAGTCTTCAGCACTGGCAATTGAAATGTGAAATTTTGCTTTCAAATGGCAGATTGGAGCTTTGACCATGAAATCGGTATCACAAAGTGAACTTCAAGTGATCTACTTCTTAGTAGGTATTAACTGTACCTTCGGGAGCAAAGTACACTTGCCAGTGAGTTAAGCCAGTGTTTCTCAAGCTCAGCAACTTTAAGATGTGTGGACTTCAACTTCCCAGAATTCTGGCAGTTGGAATCAACACGTCTTAAAGTTGCTGAGGTTGAGAAATGATAGCTTGGTCACATGTATTTCTGTCATGGGTAGCATCCTACTTGATTTGTTGCAAAGTGCTGTATGCGTTTGGTCAGAAACTGTAATTAATGAAACCTACAGCAGCACAATTGGGAATGGACGTAAGAGATTAAGGAAAACAGAGGCAAATTCTTTCTTGCCATGTTCCCTTTTCTCTAGAATGACCTTCTACTGGATAAGGCACCTGATTTTAGCTCTGTTTACTTTCAAAATTTTTCAGTATTGAAAGATTGCTTGGATTTTGTTTTGGGGTTTTTTTGGCCATATTTTACTGTCCCACTGTGTCCTTTGTTCTATGAGATTTTTATTTACTGTTTTTAAATGGTGGTTGGATCATTTTATTCCATATTGACCCCGGGAACATAGTCATAGGCTTTAGTGAATTGACAAATAAACAAATTGTATAAGTTGTTAAAGGCCAAATGTTATTAACTTTTCATTGCATGCCATCTGTTTGTTATCATCAGGCTTAAAAATCACTGCTGCTCACCAGCTATTAAATTCAAGCAGTTATTATATTACAGCTAAGGGTTTACAGCTGTTTGGATCCAAAGCAGAAAACATACTTTGGAGGGGATGTGAGCAAGTTCACCATATCTCTTGGCATCTCCTTGAAAAGCTGCACCATTCCTGGCCTCACGCATTAGCAGTACAATCCTGGGAAAATATGCATTTGAGTTCAATTATGTTTAAATTAATTGGTTGCATTCTGCCACTGCCTCCTGAAGTCCTCCTTAATACAAACACATATTTTCCTAGGTGGCATTTGTGTAAGTTCGGTTTCTTTCATGAAGGACTACAGATGCAGCAAGCCTGCCCCCCTCTCCCCTTTCTCCACTTTGGATCCAACAACTGCACATCCCTAATTATTCCTGTTGCTGGTAACATCTGATTTGATTTGTTGATTTGATTTGTCACTATAAAAGTTTATTACATGGATGACTTCTCAATTATCAAATACTTTCAAATATTAGGTACTTAGGCCATATATCCAAGTCAAATATAAAGACTTGCATTTTACATAAACAATTATAAATACAATATAGACAGTGAGTATTGAAAGAATACCCGGGAGTCTGCTGCAAAATACTGTGCTGTGTTTCAGATGTGGCAGCTCCTACTGCTGCTTTGTGTGTGCACCTGTGTGCATATGTGTACACACATGGATGAATGTATGGCTTCTTGGCTTGTGATACCATGGTAAAAAAAAAATCTCAAAATCAGCCACTTCATGAAAATAGTTTGCCTTCTAGATAGCTTGTAGGAAGGAAACAGACCACTGTTTTGCCATATATTTTATTCAGATCAGTGAGAGATGTAGAGAATTCTAAACTTATTCCCTAAGAAGGAAGTCACAAGATGTATTGCTTCATAACCTCTAGACTAAGACTGTAACAGCTCTGCTCACACAGTAAGGATCTGAAAGGAATCAAGCAACACTTCCAGATGCACGTTGGTGCAAATTCTAAAAGCAAGCAAGTCTGGGTTTTAATACTGCACAGAGCCCTCAAACCAGATAACAAAGCAGATTCCGTAATAATGAGTAATTCATTCAAACAGATTCTACCACTGTGTGGTAGATCAAACCCCCAAATTAACATCTTCCCTATGCTTATGGTGCAGAATTGTTATTACCATGTATGACCTTTTCTGAGAGGTTGACCTGATTTCTGAGTGAAATTCAAAGTGCTGGTTTTTAAGCCCTATATGACTCAGGGCCTCAGTATCTACAAAGCTACTCGCTTGCCCCACCCACCAGCCACCCAGTGCCTGAACTATACTATTTAGGAAAGAAAAATAAAATCCTTGAAATTAACAACATGATTTGCCCCATGTTTTAGTTGCCTTCCACCATTCCACAAAGAAAGTAGAATTACACTATGAAGCAAAACAGAAATGACTTGTCCTAAGCCATACATTGAGCAACCTAGCTTTATACCTTTTTGCCCTGAGCTGTAAAAATCAAAAATCCCAAACTCTTGTTTCTAACAAAGAACATTTGTTAGGTATTTTATGGTACCATTCATTCTGTGAGATATTCATTGGCCTTGTTGCTGTTGCTTTTTGTGCCTCACTTACAGCTTTCAGGATGAAAGCAGTTTATAAATTGAATAGATAGAAAGACAGAACAATAGAAGACAGAAGGATAGCTTGGGGGGGGGGGCGAATGGGGTTGATTCTTTAAACAATAGTTAGGATATACAGTAGGTCAACTTTAAAGTTGAAACCTGTGAAACCTGTGAATGGTCCTGACATTGGAACACGGATCAAATAATTTAAAGAATTGTTGCATCTAAGAGTTTTGTCAAATGTCACAGAGCATGGCATGAGGTCAGATTTTCACCCAGGCCTTTGGCAAGGGAGAGTCAAAACCTGAAATCCTTTGCTTCATTCCTGTCCGGTCTGTCCTTTTATTTTTCATTTCTTATTAATTGTATTCCTCTTGTTTTATTTGTTGTGAGCCACCCAGTATCACCTGGAGTTGGGCAGCATACAAATTTGATAAATAAATAAATAAATAAATAAATAAATAAATAAATAAATAAATAAATATTTTCCCCCAAAGTTTAACAGCTCTGGATTAAGACATTACCTGAACAGAACACTATCTAGGATAAATGTTCCCTTAAATTATATACTGATAGAAAAGTTAGGATATGCACATGGGCATTTACAGGGTGAGGCAAAAGAGGACATGACAAAAATGGGCATAATGCCAGCTCCACCTCACCCTCCTTCTGCGTCATGAGTCATGATGTTGCATGCATGAACATAAGGAGCCAAACCTGTATTGAGATGTTGCACTATTCACATTGTCATTCTAATGAAACTGTTGGATACTGTAGATGCCTCTGGATATAAAGATCATGATGAATTAACGTACTATAATGTGTTGTATACAGTGTGTATAATACCTAAAAGAAAGTAGAAACCAGGAATAGCAAAAGAAGCTTCTTTTCTTGTAGTTTTGATCCAACCTTCCTTTTGATGTATTGATTATACCTATCCTTGACTAATCTGGCTGACTCAGATGGGTACTATAGTCCCCATAGCCAGAGGAAACTAGGTTAGAAAAGGGTCTTCTACCCCAAATCCTCATGTTGGAAAGTAGAAAAGCTTTGGAAACCAATAATTCATTGTATAAGATCAACTCTTCTGATCTCTGCTGTCTCCCTCAGAGAAAAAGAATACCGTACTTTCAACTGGACTAATGCAGACAGACCCAACATCGCATTGTTCTTAGAATGGTTTCCAATAGTTCCTCAGTGATTAGGAAAAAGACGTTAATATTAGGCCATGGATTTCCATCTATATGATAATCTGTTAAATACATTTCCATCTCCTCAAGTACTTGTAGCAACTTCATTTGAAATATTTATGCATGGTGTTATAGGAAAGTTTGGACTTATTTTGCATTTCCAAAACTTAGCAAGTAGTGAATGACACATTTGAATAACAATGAAGTTTTATTGTACAGAGAGACATATACATGAATGCCCAGCAATATCTGTTCTAGCAGATACTAAATATACATCACCAATTTTCCAGAGTCCTCGCTTTGACTTTCAGTTACTGATAGAAGAAGGCAAGGCATTCCCTTCTGGGACGTTTTGAGATTAAATCAGAAAACAAGATCTCAGGTTTTTCTTTACCTAGGGATTTTACTTTTCTTTCAGAAGGTAAAATGTGTAATTTCAGAATCAAAATTTAAAAATGCTGCCAGGCTACAAAACTGAAAATTAGGTTTAAAAATAATGCATTTGCTGTTGAGTTTTAATGATCAAAGTCAGGCTAGAGATACAAGCAATTAAGCAGCTTAATTAATAAATCTCTGCTGACTTGCTTCCCCCTGATTTCTTTCATTTTTCATTTTCTAGTCTAGTTGGCTCTTAATGGTTGGTTTGGAACAACTTTCCCCAAGCTGGTATCTTCAAAAACTGTGGTCCTAACTCTTACAATATGTTTTGTCCTACATATCTGGAGGATACAAAGACAGGAAAGTTTGCTCTGATAAGTCTAACACTGTAACTTTATGTATATTTACTCAGAAGTAAATCCCACCATATTCCATCATAAGTAAATGAATTGAAATATAAATTGATGAAAGGACAAGTTTGTCTCATGTCACTGAGCTCAGTTTGTGATTCTTTTGTTGCGGTGCTCCTGTAGCAGTTCCCTCGGCTTTCTGAAATGTATATCCAACATGTTCAGTAGAAATTACATGGAACTCTTCCTTAAAATGCTCTGCATTTCCTGTATGGGTATTAACATATCCAGGACTTTAAAATTCCATTGAAAAAAAAATACATTCACATTGTCACTCATAAAACAGTGAATTCCTCCAAATAATCATTTGAATAGTTGAGAAATAGGCATCTTTATCTATATTAATGAACTAATGCACAACTGATTTGTTAAACAAAATCTAAATATCAATGACATACAACACATTATAAATTGGAGGATATGTATCGGCTGAATAGTATTATTGGGAGAGATATGGATTCCCTTGCTTGCCTTTTTAACATGGGGAGGGCCACTACAGAAAGAATAATAGACATTGGCATAACAGCAAAAACCTTGCATGTTTTATTCAAATTTTAAAATACTATATTACCGCAAGCGATCTGGGAATATATCATGAAATTAATTGCAGTCAAAAGTGCAATTTAGTTCTATAGGAGGATTTTTTTCCATGTGGCAAAAAAGGTATTATAACTAAAGTGGAGTCTGCAACAAAAACTTTCGTTGGCATTCAGTGCTTGCATCTTAGAGAGCATAATGGGATCTGCTTATCCAGGAAAATTGCATATCTCCAAGACAGTCAATTCATTAAAAATCATTTTGTTCCTGTTGATGATTAACATTGGTCCTTGTCTGCAATATTGCAGAGTTATAAATTTTCCAACCTTGTTATAACTGAAGGCTTATTTTTCTTGTTACAGCTAAAACATTTTTAAAGGGCATGGATTACCATTACTGTGGATTAAAAAGAGAAAGAAAGAAACCCACAATTGACAGATATTTCAGGTGCTTTCACACTTTGTTCACAGTGGGCCTGCTGTCTCCAGAGGGCACTGATTCAAATTAGTATATCACACAGTCAATAGTCTACATTCACTCGATGGCATTAGTACATTACCTTTGAAAGTAAGGGATTACTTGCAAAATAACCTTGGTAACAGCAACAGTGGAATTTTCTCCCTTTGTTAAAAAACAAGATGGACTGTAACTCCCAGATTTCATAAGGAAATGGGTCCAGGGATGTCTAGAATCGAATGTGAAATGGTGATCACTACCCTGTCTGCTGGTTTGCACCATTGCCTTTAGCTGCAATGGAAGGGGAATGTGTAGGACTAGCCTTTCCTGATATTTGTGACACCCAAAATTTGCTTATAATTATATTTAAAATGTTCAGAATGAAAACTCATTTCAAATCTTATCTCATCTACAACCTCACTAAATGGACTTAGACGCAATAATATTTCTCTTGGCAGCATTTACGCCTTCGCATTCTTCAACAGAAGTCAAGGGGGTTCTGTGGGGTACTCCCAGGTAGTCATGGGCATTGGAGAGGGGTCAAGTAACATCATATGTGTCATGACATCATCACACAGGCAACATGAATTGTGTAATTTGCATAATTTGAACAATGATAGAATTAGCCATGTGAAATTGTAGCTTGTTCCAGGCTCCCATGCAGGTACTCTGCTACACAAATATTGTAGCCCAGATACAGTATGCTTTATGAAGTGGGGAAGCCTAATGCACTTTTATTCCAAAGACGATGGTAGTGATGTTACTCTTTTGCAATACTGAAAGCACTTCATAAATGGCATTTCAGTAATCCTTCACCAAATTTGCAAACAAGGAGAGAATTTTGATCCACATACTATAGGGGAAGGCCAGGGAATCTTATTTAATTAGGTTTACTGAATTAATTCATGGTAGATGCAAGTTTTGAACTTGGAGCTTCTAGATTTGCAATCTACTGGCTAGTCCTGTGCATTCCCCACTGAACTCAATGAAATTTATCACATAGGCTAGTCTAACATTAACTCCCTCCTTACATATATGGCTATATAAATAGGCATCTATTATATAAATCAGTTGAAGGATCAGTCACAGAACATGTGAAATGTTTTTCCAATTTGCAGAAGGAAGCATATAAATGCCAAACCATCATCACCATCATAAAATGTATCAGTCTGAATATCATGATTGGCTGCAGTGCATTTGTTTTATTTTGTTAAGAGAATAGGGATATAAAATCTCATTCAGCACATGTCATCTGGAAAAGTAAGCAAGAACATTACTGCTAAGGTTTAAGCCTTGCATCAGTAATGAAAGGACTTTTTCCCAGTCAGAGGTTTTCCTTATGGGCATAACTTATTGAAAATGCCAAACTTCTGCCCTTTGCTAATTAGCCTGTGGAAAAGGAGGGGAAGGGGGGAGTTCTAGATGAATATTTATGAGCCAGGAATAGAAGCAAGTGCCATTCAAGTTACCAGTTAATATTGTTAACCAATAACATAGAAGCAGGGTGGGCAACCTGTGACCTTCCTGAGACTGGTGAATTAGAATTGGTTGCCCTGCATGAAAAGAAAAAAAATGTTTGTGAAGAGGCTCTTCCTAAAGACTCAGGATTAAACTGGCTGCAACGGCAGCAAATTTGTGTATCAAGGTTGGGTTACCACCAAATCCGAACGCAGATCTGGATTATGAGAAGCTTAATGCATCTCAGTGATCCTTCCACACTTGCAACTCTGTCCTCCAACAAAGGGAAATGTTTGGGGAGCTCAGGATGAATATTTGGGACCTAAATTTATGTTTTGGATTGTCTACAGTCTGAAGAAGTTGTCTCACACTGTTTCCATGTACAGAATCTAAAGTTGCCTCATATTGACTACAGAGGAGAGTCCATGACTAGAATATCTACTACCAGAAAAATGAGCTGAAGGACAGTTATAGAACCCAAAGCAGTGTAAATGAGAGAAAATACCTGCCATGGCGAACTGTAACCTATCACCACTGCTTTAGTAGGATTTGACACCACTCAAGATAGATGACATTGTTCTCAGTGTTTAGCTGCAGCCTAAGTGGAAGATGAATCTGGGGGATTACAGGAAGGAGTTCTGTAGGCTACTTGTGTGAAAAATATTACATGGAGGGGAGAGGAGGCAGGGTCTGTCACACAGCTTTAGGTAGAGAGTAGTTGAGATGTATGTCTTTCTCCAACCTAGGCAATAACAATTTATTTTTCAAAGCCACATCCCCATCAACTGTCAAGGGGGAACCTTGTTTATCTGAGCTACTGGAGAGGGCCTCTAAATTATGCAACTGTATCTATAAATAATGACAGAAACAGATTTAAGGTTACATTAAAGAAATAACTCTCAGTCCTAGCAGTTGCTACCCATAAAAACCACAGTGAAGCATTACTCTTGTTCAGGATATAGCAGAAAAGTAACTTTTAGAGATCGTTACTGATGATATTTGGATATGTAATTCAGCCAATATAGGCTGATCTTCAGACAGTTTTTCTCATTTTTTTTCCTTTGCACTTCAATAATAGTTTAGATTTTCTGCATTGATGAAACTGCTATGTCTCAAGGACAGCACCTTAACATAAAGATCAGGCGATGCAATTTGGCAATTGTGCTTCAACAGACATAGCTCCAAAGTTAGGATGGGCTAGTGCAATATATGCAGACCTTCAGAAGGCAGCACTTCTATGAATACAAGAAACTTATTATCACTATGAGATAGTCTTGGCAGAAGAAAGTTCATCGATAATTAGCAGATTGTCTGAATCTGCGTGAAACAAAGGCATTTTCTGTTTCTTCATCAACAAAAAGATACTGCAAATATTAGTGCACTGAAGAAACATTTAAGTAAATCATTCAATATCCTGGTTTGCCTTATCTCAAAGTAGTTTTTGCATTTAAGACAAGGCCCCAATTTTCTTTCTTAGTAAAACAAGCCCCAGACTTGCCCTCAATTGTCCTAGTAATGTAAGGACACAAAAAAGAACAGACTTCTGCCCAGCTTCCAAAAATGTTTCGTTATGAGGAGGTTGGACGGTGAAGCTTTTAAAAATAACCGCAAAACAAGTTTCACTGTTGTGTCTTCAGCTGTGAATGAGTGCTCAAATTCTCTTGAGTCTCCTTGTGAGTCATAAGGGACTTTGCCTTCCTCAGAATTAAAGTGCACGGCATTCTGCAAGCTCTTTTCAGCTGCGATCGGGTAAACTGCTTACGACGTTTTCTGTAGGGGAAAGAAAATAGACAGATGGAGGGGTAAGTCATTTATTAACAATGACCACATAGTCTGTATGTCTGTCGGAGGAATGTTAATAATTGATGGAAGGGTCAGAGGAAACATAACGAAAATTGACCGGTAGTACAGTCCTGTATGTTTCTATGCAGCAGCAAGCCCAACCAGATTCAAAGGGTTTACTCCCAGAAAAACATCTTCATTTCGCAAAGTTTGGCCCAATTCATGGTATCAGGACAACCACTGCCCCAAGCTACTATGGGTTACTGGTCAAGATTAGTATGTGTTCCTTTAGATATCGGAGGTACGGTGCTCCTGAATTTCAATTACTGAAGTCCACAAGCAGGAAGATGTTCAAATTAACTTCCTACAATATCTGGTTGGCCCACAGTGGAACCAAAATGCTGAATTAGTTAGGTATTTTGCTGGTTTCAGCAGGGCTTTTCTTAGATTCTTACATTATTTTGTAGTATTTGAATGTGCAGTATAATGCTTCCATACCAGCTTCATACTCCCAGTGACATGGATCTTTCCCAAATGATTGAAATTTCCCATGGAAACAATTTCATCCATTGCCACAGTGGTGTGAAATGAATAATGCCCAATTAACTAAAACCAAAATCCCAAGGTGTGTGGGGAAATTAACTTTTTGAGGAATATTTTTGAGGGAAAAAAGTTGAAATCTTTGTATAAATAATATGACACATTTTAAATGTCTCAACTTTTAAAATGCAGCAAATATGATACATATCTCAGATTAGGATCAATGCCTAACCCACACCTATCTTGGATATAAGAATACATAAAATATCCTAAAATATGGTGATCTAATTGTTAAATTGCATCATGTTAATACCAAAATTTGAGAAAATAACCATTACATATACTCAATTTCAAATAGTCCACCACATAAAATTACAGCTGAATTCATTAGTTTACAGAATAAAATTTAATATAAATTTTAAAATACCACCCTATGGATGGGTTCATCATCATGCTACACTATGGATTGTTTTAGCCATAGTTTGTTGAACAAACCACATTAGTTATATTCACACTTCATGCAAAGCCAAAACCATACAAACATACTATTGTTCAGAAAGAAATACAAATCCTACCATTATAAATTTGGAAGTGCTGCCATTGTATGCATGTCTGGTTGGATTTGTACAATAAGTTACGGGGTCAAATGCTGGGCTAGTATGTTAAGTAAACACCAAAACCCAGTCAGCCATGGAGAGGGTGAATATTAACTTTAACTGGGATTGTTTTGCCTTGAACTACTCTTTCCAAGTCAGCCATTATTATTTTATTTAATAAATTTATATGGCGGCCCATCTCATATACATGACTCTGTGCGGCTAACAATTAAAACAAAATAAAAACAGAGTAAAAACACAACCAATAATTAGAAACATAAATAGCATAAAATAGCATAAAATAGCTTTGTCATGTGAACAACAAAACCCAGTCAACTGTGAGGCAGTTTCGAAGTCTGGCTCAGGGAGTCCTTCGAGAAAAAGGTACAGAGATATGTGGAGATACAGAGATGCTGAAAAAGCCAGTCTCTTCACTACAGAATTACCTGGCATGGCCTGGCAGCAGAGAACCCACCTTCCAGTCACTGGAAAGTCAGTCCACACTATTGCTGCCCGCCCAGCCATCAAGGAGGGAGCTGGAGATACAGTAGAGACTTGCTGGCATACTCCTGATGCCGAGACTCTTCCGAAACCAAAAAAGATCAAAATAGGATGCGAGGAGGGATTCTGTGTCCCCCCAGATGGCAGCTCTTTATCCAATTAAGGTGATTATATTCTGTCAGCACCACCAGTAAGGAGATACAAGTCAAGTGTGTTGTTCAAACAGTGTCATCATTTTGATGAAGAAATACCATGTGATTATTCTGGGCCTAGTCCCCATAAGATTGTGCATGTTGTAGTCAGTCTTCTTATTTAACTCATGAAAAATAGTGAGGTGGGGCATTAATATTGTTTGCATATCATCTGTTTTATGGTTTAATAGACTGAAGTTGCTAAATAAACCTTTAGTGAATAAAGCTTTTAGTGGGCCACTCCCACTTCTACACTCAACATTAGAGTTCATTCTCACATCCTGCTAACTACAACATGAAGATATCCAACTCATCATTTCTAGAGGACAGGTCCTCATGATGCAGCCTCCACCTTATTTGCAATTCACTATGGAGGCACTCTAAATTTAGCTGTTCCAATTTTCAGTGTTCTCCTGATCCGTAGTGAATGCCAGCCCCTGATCATTTTATCACTAAGATTGTGATCCAGTCACCGTACAAATGATGTCCAATCCCTCATTCCTGGCATTTGTCAGGCTCCTATTCACTGTCTGAAGCTGCAGCAAGAAGATCCCTCATCCTAAGCCCTGGCAATGCTTTGGCTGCAGAAGAGACCAGACACTTCCTTTCTCTAGAAATATCTGCCTGCATAATGCCTGAGCCACACTTTCAACGCAGACATTACTCAGGCTCCTTATATACACTGGTATATGGTCTTGTGGAAGACTACTAGACCTGTTATTATGTTCAACTGTCTTTCAAAAGTCCAGTAGACTTGCCTGGAAAAAAGGCTGCCAGCTGATTTAAACTAGGAAAATAATTTTGTTCCAAATGGGTGCATTACAGGTAGTCCTCATTTAGCGACCACAATTGGGACTGGTAACTCAGTCATTAAGCAAAGTGGTGGCTAAGTGAAACCATGACTGTGCTTACAATCTTACTTCAGCTTTTCTTTGCTTTACAGCCCTGCGAAGGTCATAAATGTTTGAGACTGGTTGCAAAGTTATTTTTTATCACCATCATAACTGTGAATGGTCGCTAAATGAGGCAGTCACTAAACAAGGCCTAGCTTTTCAACTGCTCTTGCTATCCCTAACCCTTGGAGGCAGGGGTCATTTTGCCTACTCCAAAACTGTTTTGTTTATTCATGTGATACTTCTGGATGCTCTCAACTGTGGCCACTCACTGGCATCACTGTTGTTCCCTTGAAGCACTTATCAGTTTGGGATATTTGGAAGGTAGGGTGAAATTAGTAAGAGTTCTGACAGTTTTCTCTTTTAGCCCAAGTAATAGGAAGACTGGTCATGCCATTTAACATTATCACCTTAAAAGGGATTCTTTCTCTTTTTTTAGTGATGGTATGAAAGGTCCTTTGAAATGAAAAATATACTTTCTCTTTAAGGAAGGAAGGTAACAAATTGGCTTTTGTTTTAAAATCATAAAACATAAACCCTTGTAGTTCTTACATTTTTATTCCCCATCAAGCCTTTGCTACCTGACAGCCATGAGGCAGTTCTAAATGAAGCCAGTGCAGCATTTTCAGAGCAGCAGAAAATTTGCTGAGCCAGAACTGAAACCAAGACTGTACAAACACATCCCACCTCCCCCCGCTCTCCGCCGTGCGTCAGACTAGTTCTGCAGATATCTGGCCTTTCTTAGGCTGAACTCAGGAAGGCCTTATCCCTTCTATGAGAAATTAGATGAGTCCACAGAGGCATATATTGCTGCTGCTGACTTGCACCTAGGCATAACTGAAGGCCACAGTAGAGAATTAAAAGGCTGAAAGTGCCCACTCAGGCCATCAATTTCAAGCCCTGGGTTGGGCAAGAATCAGTTTAAAGCATTGTGGACAGAATGAAGGGGAATTTCCATTTCTTTCCTTTAAGGATAGGTTCAGCTATAGATATTCACAATAAGATCTCCTCAATCTCCCCTTAAATTGAAATTAGACATTAGACACTTGCCTTTGGCATCCACATCACACTTCTGATTCATATTCGGCTTGTGGTTAACTAATTTCACTACCTTTTCTACACATATTACTATCAAGCCAGGTATTCCGCATTAAGAGAGCCAGTTTGTGAGTTCTAGTCCTACCTTAGGCACGAAGCTAACTGGTTAACCTTGGGCCAGTCACTCTCTCAGCCCTAGGAAGGAGGCAGTGGCAAACCACTTCTGCAATCTTGCCAAGCAAACTTCAGGGACTTGTCCAGTCAGTTAATGCTCACTCGGAGTCACAAATATACATACAGGTAGTCCTCGGGTTATAACAGTAATTGGGACTGGAATTTCTGTTGCTAAGCGATGTGGTCACAAAGCCCAATATCACGTGTCTGCATCGCTTAGTGACAGCAATCCCAGCAGTCCTGGCTGCCATTGTAACCCAGGACTGTGCAGGTCATTAAGCGGGAAGAGGCAGGAGTCCAAGGCAAGCAGATTGGTGGGTGTGAGCTGCAGGTGAGAGCTACCAGTGAGCAGGCAGTGCGCAGGTGCCACAGGTAGGTGCTAGGGAACGCAGGCGGGCAGGTGAAAAAGCAGTGGGAGTGGGAGTGGGAGCAACTTGTGGGAAGCAGCAAAGGAATGTCAGAAATCATGATCACATGACTGCAGGGATGCTGCAATGGGTGGAACTCTGAACAACTGTTGTAAGTTCCCTTCATTCACCACTGTCATAACTTTGAATGGTCACTGAATGAGTGGTCGTAACTCGAGGACTACCTGTATCTATACATTCCCCATTACATCTCTGTGTTCTTGATTTTCTTTTCTAAGTGAAAAACTTGCATTTTCTCCATAATATTATAGTTGCTAAGGTTGAGAAACACTGTTCTAGAGTATTAAGTATCTCACCTAGATTTATATCATCTGTCTATTTGATCAGCTTTGACTCTACCTCATCTAAATGATTAATAAAAAAAATTGAAGAGTATTAATCTGAGGGCCCAATCCTACAGCATCCCTCTAGTAACCTTACTATTTTTGAGGAAGAACAACTGATGAGCACTCTGTGAGACAGGGGTGTTTGCAGGGTATGGGCAAAGAAGTCAAGATGGCAGCCGCAATGGTACAATCTAAGCTCCACCCATTTTTTGTGCATTGACACACATAAAAAACAGGCAGAGCCTTGATTGCACTGCCATGGCCACCATCTTGATTTTTTTCTTTACCACACCCGGCAGACACCCCTGCTCTGAAGAGTTTTTAAATTGTCTGTTGCTCCATCTCACATACATGCTATCCTGCCTATACTTAACAAACTTGCTAGTCAGAATGTCACAAGGAATTCTGTCACAGGCACACACGAATCAATAGAGGAAGTATGTTCAATAGTATCTGAACAAAAATGAGCCAATTAAAAATTGGATACTAATGCAGATTATATATGTGGTCTTTTAAAATGACAAAAATGTGGCAGGCTATGCCACCCACTCTTCCCCATTCCTGCATATTCAGTCTTCCAATCTTTTTCTTGTGGGGAGGGGGGAAGACCTGAACAAAATGTACCTCTACTTTCCAGTGCAAAAGTTAACATTTTGTGGTATTAAATATCTTTGGTTGAAAGAACTAAGAGGGGATTTCACCCCCTCCTGCAGCCAGCCTATTCTTCTTAATATAATAGTTGCTGCTCCCCTATTCAATTTTTTCATTACATTTAATAACGCAGCTTGGAAGCCAGATAGTAGTTAAGCCACCATAAAAGTACTGTAGAAATTACTCCGAAAATTTAGTCTAAACAGTGATTTGGTCCAATGTAAGGGTGATCTATCAAGACTATCTATGAAATGGGTGTGTGGGTGTGTGTGGGGTATGGTGGCCATGATGGTGCAATCAAAATTCTGCCCATTGTGTGTGTGTGTGTGTGTCGCACAGCTTCGATTGCACTGTTGTGGCACTATCTTGACTTTTTTGACCAAGCCCTGCAGACATCCCTGCGTGCCTGTTTTTCAGCACTTTAAACTAGATTTGAACTAACAGAGGCTGATTATCTGTAGGGTATTTGGCTTCCCTACTTGTATTCAACATGTCATTTGTGATTAGACAGCTTGACAAGGTACTGTTATAGTTTTGAGTGACAAGGAAGAAGAAAGATAAGAGTCTAGCCCATTTTCTCTTTCAAAATATTTTTGTCAAAAAGACAATGAGTAGGGAAAGCAAAAGTAGCTATCTTGAAAGTTCAATTTCCTGTCTCTTTGTCCTTATTTTTTTTTAAGTATGGATTTTTTTACAATGGCTATTAATTTAATATGTTTAAGAATAGAAAACATAATTTGGTGGTCTTATGAGAGGCCACCTTTGGGGGAGGGCAAAATTACTTGTTGCCCCTTCATTGTTTTGAGCATGCCCAAGTGTGAGGATCGGAGGACAAGGAGCTGTCAAATTCTCATGAATTTCATTAGATAGTTCTCAGAGATCCATGTGCAGGGAGACCATGTGGTTTTTGGTATAGAAAGGCAGGTTCATGTGCTTGAACATGTCAACACACACGTGCTTCTGTATTAAGAGATAGAACACTAGTCTGGGAACAGAGAGTATGCTTATAGTATTCCTTCTGGCTACTTGGTACATGGAACCACTATCCTGCACATCTCTGCTGCCTACCCACATACAGTTTTCTTCCTTATATTCATGCGCAGTGGAATCCTGTAGGAATTTCTACATGTAGAAGCTACAGCAAGAGGCACTTTTTACTACAACATATGTATGTATTATGCAAGAGGAATATATAGAAATCGTTAGCAATTTAAAAGATACAATATCTTATTGCTAGTTATTAGAAATCAATAGTGCAATCTTATGCAAGTTTACTAATCAATATGATCCGTTGTGGGTCTTAATGAGGATTACTCTCATTCCTTTAAGGAGGTGTAGAGTTGTGGTTAAAGCCCCGCTTCCTTGGAAAAATGTACTTCCCAAAATCAGATTAGCTTCCCTCTTGCTAAATTTTAGGAAAGATGTTAAAACGTAGGTTTTTAAGGGAGCACTAGGAGTGATGCTGCTATGGGTAATGAGCCCTGATCATGGGTTTTTTCTTGATGCTTGATTGTTCCTCAGGTCTCAAAGATTTTGCAATTGCAATTGTAACTACCATATTTTTCCGACAATAAGATGTCCCCATGTACAAGACAACCCCCATTTTTCCAACCTCAAATTAAGAAATCAATATTTTAAAGATAGTGCAGAACACATTTTTATTTAGTAATTAGTTAACATTTACCTGATACACTCGGTGGGAGGAGGTCCAAACCGTCTCTCTGCAGCTCTATTTCCATGCTCTTTTGCATAACTGATTATATTCAAGCACGAGTGAAACTGCCGATAGCTCGTCTCTGCAGACTTCCTCTAATTGGTTTGTTCAGCATCAGCTGACGTCAGTTACATAAGGCTCGTGATTGGAGGAAGTCTGTTTGGGAGACAAGCTATTTCACTCGTGATTGGAGGCTAGCAATAGGAGGAAGCCTGCCTGCAGAGACAAAGTATGGGCAATTTTGCAACCGCGCGATTTTCAGCTGACTTCCTTGAATAAGACGCCCTTCAATTTTTAGGGTAAGGATTTTAGAAAAAAGTATCATCTTATAGTCGGAAAAATACGGTAAATTGTTATGATAGTTATTTTTATTTTTAACCTTCTTACTGTAGGAGAGGAATGTAATCCCTCAGAATTCTTTTGGATTGGAGCAGCATATAAACCCTATGAATAAATGAGCTAAAACCAAGGGAGAACAAATATCATCTTTGCTTCTCTCACATATTGACATGTTTAAAATCTCAAATATCTTGCACTGAAGAAGGCATTAGACTTTACAGTTTAGCCCATTTACAAAGACATTCATACATTTCAATACATTTGTAATGAAAATTAGCAAAATATCAACTGCCATATTTTTCCTTTTTTGCTTGCAATGCTAGAAAGTTAGACTGCACTTTTCTAAATGCAAAGCTTGGCCACAGCACCTTGATCCCTCCTCAAATAAATAAATTGCACCAAAAGTGCACAATGATGGATATAGCTGTACTCTGAATGATTTGAAGTTGACACATAATGTATGGAACTGGAAATAGGCATGTGTTCTTCAAGTAAGGAAGAAAATGTTCTGAGTTAATGAACCAAAGTTTTCTGGTTCCAGAAGCTTAGGCCCAGGATGGGAGAACTCCTAGGAAACTATAGGTGGTGTTGAAATCCATCCAGGATGAAAAATCAGATATAAATTTATCAAATAAAAGACTATTTTAAACCTTCAACTCATTACTGGTGTATGTCACAATGTAGATTTTGGCTGTTCTTTTCCTATCATGGTTATCATGACTATCCTTTCTTCTTCTGATACTGTTAACTAGAGATCCATGCATATACTGTAAGCAGGCATCAAATATGAAAAAAGGGAGAAATCAGTAGTCAGGATAAAAACAATTGTGAGATATTTTTCCAAATAAGCATAACAAGCTACAGATCCAAGCCTCAAACTGGATTGGACTACCTCCAGAGTGACTGGATTAGATCAAGCTGTTTCTGCAGCTCTGGACTGAGGCCTCAGAACAGACACAATGCTCTTTATGCACCCTAGTAACCACTATACAACAAGCTTTAGGAATCTGCCTTATTCTGATCAGGCTTCTGATCCACTTAGCTTGTTGTTATGTGCAGTATATTGCTTGGCAGGGCCTCACCAGGGAATTTTGGCCAAACCTATTTAGAGATGGCAGGCTAGGGGTCCCAGACTGATTGATGGCCTTCCCTAACTTCAGATCCTGTGAAATTTTAAGAAGTAAACAGTTCATTAGTTTTCTTGCTGGAATCTCCTATTTAACACTGAAAAACATTCTGAACTCCAGGGACCACTACTCTACCTGTAAATCCAGAAAGCAGCTTGAAATCTGGGGCAATCTGAGAGGCGTTGCTAGGCACACATTTCATTCTCTCCCATAAATCCTTTATACTGTCTCTGTTCACATTCTTACAGAGTGGTGTATGCATGATTTTAGCATGGAAGGAATAGGAATTTAAAGGCAAATTCCTTTGGGAATTTGTTCCATTGTGATATCATTATGGTTGACAACCTGAATAGCTTGCAATTTATGATATTCAAGAGCAAGCAAATGCCCAGGAGACCAGCTCCATGGCCAGAGCATCATTTCAGGTATCACAACAAGCTGATATTATCAGGGGAGAATTTTTTTTCCCTCTTGATGATCTTCAACAGATCCAGCAGAATATTTATGCTAGGAAACTGCTCTCTTTCTTGAACAATAAAATGAATTTAAAACTGACTATTCTTCCTTTGGAAGTCTTTGGGTTCTGGTAGTATATAAATTAAATAAATAAATATGGTCTTTAAAAAAAAAGCAGGGGAAAGGGGTTAAAGAAAGGGATGGGTGCCCTTCTTTAACATAATGTGTTTATATTGTATTTTAATTCTTGTTAGCCACCCAGAGCTACGCTGGTGAGATGGGTGGCCATATAAATCAATATGAAACAAACAAACAAACAAACAAACAAATAAATAATTGGGTTTAAATAAATAAATAAGACTTATAGCGGCCAGTGTTTCCTATGGGTTAGAGCTAAGCTCTGCAAGACTTAAGGACTCATTTAATGATTTGATGTGTCCTGCAGACTGCAAAACGACAAAAACCATCCTGAAAATTTAACCTTGTGCTCTTTGATGATGTCCTGAAGATACCAGCTGAACACTCTTCTGAATAAGGGGGAAAATATCTTAAATGAATAGATGGGAATAGCAAAAGGGGCCCTAGATGCTGTGGGGGTCTGGATGGGGAGTAACAAACTCTAACTCAACCCTGACAAAACTAAGTGGCAGTGGGTGCTTGGGCCATCCAGATCCCCATCTTTAGTCCTGAATGGGATTACACTTCCCTCTTCAGGACTGGTACACAGTTTGGGGGTCTTCTTGCTTTCACAACTCTTATTCAAGGAGCAGGTGACAGCTGCGGCCAGGAAGGCCTTCACACAAATTCATCTCATACACCCCCTGTACTCTTACCTGGACTAGGAAGCCTTAAGGCAGTCATTCATGATTTGGTCACCTCATGTTAGGACTATTGCAATGTGCTATACATGGGGCTTCCTTTGAAGACAACTTGGAAACTGCAGCTATGTCAAAATGCACGCATGGGCAGTTTTGGGAATGCCCACGTAACACCACTGCTCTGTGAGCTGCGCTGCTAACCAGGAGGCTTTGGGCTGCTATTCAGGGGGCTGGTTATCATCTATAAAGCCTGGTTATCAGAGGAGCTGTCTGTCTTCCATAGTTTCTATTGACCCAGGAAGCATGCTTTCTCTGTAGTAGCTCCTGACTTGAGGAACAATATCTCCCCAGAGATTCCTACAGCCTCCACCCTGACCTCATTTAAACAAGCCCTTAAGATTTGGCTCTTCCCCCAGGCATTGGCTAGATTGAGTGCTAGGCCCCTTGAAGGCTGTTTTGTAATTTTTACTGATATTCTTACTGGAGGTTTCCTTTCTACAGTTTGGTTTGTATGCTTTTAAATTGTTATATTGTGTGCAGTGGAATAGAATAAAAGTTTCTTAAAGTGTAATTTGGAACTTTGGATCAGTTTGTGAATTACAATGGAACACATGTTGATTTATCTTAGAAACAGCTTTCCCCAAACCCATAACTATTTGTTCGTGGGTTGAAAGGCCACAATAAAAGATCATTAGTTATAGCTTTCTTCCAGGAAGAGTTGAATTTGTATAAAGAAACAAGTTGGATTAAAGTGTTGGTCCCCAAGTTTAATTTCAGGGCACCTCTCAGGCAGCAAATTGGCATGTAAGCAGCTAGAGAAGGAGATTCTAGTTCTCCATCAAGTATCAGAGCTAGATTAGGGGACACGTAGAATAGTTCTTATATAGCCACTTCTGGGGACATTGTATTTTTATAGGAATAGAGTTGGGCATCACAGAATGAAAGTGAGATCACCTAGCTCCAAACAGTTTAATTCCTGCCAGGACAGAAATGTTACCCTTATGGTTGATGGATCTAAGGATTGTGTTTGAGGTCTTCTCTGTGCAAGATGAAACTTCATCAATGCATTGCTTGCATGTGATGGTTAGGTATTTAAAGCTCTTGGTTTGTTAAAGCCCATTTGAATGCCATTCATTTGTCATTTACGTTAGTAATGGAAACAAATTAAATTATTAGTATCTTCTCTAAAATACTTTTTCTCCCACCATTCAAATTGAGAGGAAGACAGTGACTGGGAAACATTGTTCTTGGTACGGGCTTCTATCTGTGCAACATCCTTCCAAAATTTAGGGCATTAGGCAGTTGCTCCAATACAATAGTATCTTATTTTTTCACAAGCTTTGCTCTGAGCATCCAAAAGAGTAGCTGTATTAGGCCACAATTTTATGTTCACTTCTACTGTAGTATTAACGTGTTACTATTGTACTTGCTTACCTATAACGTCATTCCCATCAAACCATTCTCAAGGGGGAATACATTTGGGGTGCTGAGACTAAAAGTAGCAGCAAAACTTTTTTTTGAACATTTAAAGAAGTCAAGACCTTTCACCCCAAGTTATGTATTGAGATCATTAAAGGCTTTGTGGGAGGTGGCACGTTTTCAATCTTGTCCAAGTGCTGAGGGAAAGGTCTGTGCCAAAAGCTTGGCCTAGCATTGGACATAATAGCTGGATCTGTTCCTTATGACTTTGTCTTATCCTCTATTTTTGATCTGGTATCATTTGAGCCTATGAACTTCTTCCAGCCACAGCAACTTCTGAGGTTTAAAGATGTCCTGCTCCTTTACAAGACTCTGCCCTTTCCCACTTGGTTCCTTGGCTGGTGGAATATTGTGATAGAATAAACCCTTAGTTCCTTTGGCCCACTCTAGCTGAGGCTATAGCTGAACAGTCTTCCACTGGGAATGAAAGGACCCTGCATAAAGCTTTAAAGTAAGGACTATTCATTTCCTGTACGCCACTGCCTCCATTTCCTTAATAGTCTCCCTAACACATAAACCTATGTTGTTGTCCTCCATAACTCCCATGCTCACTGGTTACACTGTAGTAACAACAACAATGCATGAGGAAGAATGAAGAGTATTATTGAAAGTCCTCACAACCAGAAATAATGGACACATTTTGTATTCCAGAATGATAAAATGTGACTCTTTAGATTCTTATAAAATCAGGGGCAGTTGGTCAAAAAAGTCAAGATGGTGGCCATGAGCATGTGATCAAAGCCATGCCCCTGCTTTATGTGAGACCTGTAAAGAAGGAGTGGACTTTGATCACATGATGCCAGCCCTATGAGGCAGACCAGACCAAGAAATAGGCTCCAAGGAAGACTAAAAACAACTTTATTTAGATTGGTTATAGTAATATAACCTTGCAAATCTGACGGTGCTTCCCTTCCTCCCTCTTTTATATTGATGTGAATTAGGGGGGTATCTGTCTGAGATGTTGTAATCCTCCCCCATTGTTCTGACTCAAGCAATGTTTCCCTTTTGGTTTCTTTGGTAATAGATCTTCCCTCTCTCTATCGAGGTCATCCTCTTTACTCTCTACACATGGCGATGGTCACCATCTTGACTATTTGACACACAAATGCACATATATAACCCATGAATGTCCGTATATACAATTAATGTTTAGAGTAGTTGGCTCTGCAAGACAGTCTGTATTATGCTAAATTCAGTTCTGAAATCCAGGGAATATAGAGATACAGCCAGTTTGGTGTAGTGGTTAAGGCACTGGGCTAGAAACTGGGAGACCGTGAGTTCTAGTCCCGCTTTAGGCACAAAGCCAGCTGGGTGACCTTGGGCCAGTCATACTCTCAGCCCTAGGAAGCAGGCAATGGCAAACCACTTCTGAAAAATCTTGCCAAGAAAACTGCAGGGACTAGTCCAGGCAGTCACCAGAAATCAATAATGACTTGAAGGCACCCCAAAAAAAAAAAAAAAAAAAGAATAGAAGAGATACTGCAGCCTATTTAGAAAACCCATAACAAGATGCATGCTTAAAATGATATTTACCTCAATCTTTATTCATAAAAATACTAATTTATTATATTAGTCAATATAATCCAATGTGACACTGAATTAAAGGTCAAAGGACATAAACTAGTGAAGTGCTAAGCTTTTTTCTTGTTACTTACTTGTCTCAATGGATCTGTGGGAATTGCAAGACAAAGGTGGATAACAAGGGAGAGGATGAGCGGTTGGGTAAATGATGAAAGAGAAAAACTAATAAGCTTGTCAACCCTTTCAAATATACAGTTTTTTCCACCCCCACAATGCTTTGCATTGTAAAGTTCTATGACAGGCAGGAACACTATGTTTTCTAGATAATGATCCAGGAACTCTGAGTATTTAGAGTTTATTTATTATACAAAAATATTTTGATAAATAAACTAGCTTTCACATAAATCTTAGGGCAGGCACTGCATAGAAAATCCAGAGACACAATAACCATATAAGTGAATCCACTGTTTCTTCCTGCCCCCACCCCCTTTTCTTTTTACTTTCATGGATAAGTGAAACAGAAGATACTGCACTTGATTAACAGCAGTAGAGCTATTAGAGAAAAAAGCTTGAGGAATCAATCCAATTTAGGGGTAACTGTTTGGGGGCATTGAGAAAAACAGATACTCCCCTCTTTGCTTTGTTATTTCAGATTTATTTTTAACTATCAGAGTTATCTTCTGCACTGAGAAAAGTTAAAATTCTAAAAATGTTTTGCTGGAATTTGGGTTCAGAAGCTCGGCAGGCTTGGAGCTGGTTCATACTTGGACTGGAAAATATGAGGGAATCTCAAGGCTTCAAGCTAGACCAGAAAGTCTGAAAATATCCAGGAAGATGGCAATGGCAAATCCCTTCTGAATTATTGCCAAGAAAATTGCATGAACACTTCCATGAAGTCACTTAGAGTTGAGCATGACTCAAAGGAGGCATTCTTCATTATTCTCTTATTGAATTCCTTTTTCTGAAATTGCAATTGTAAACATTAATGTGGGACTCCTTGGGGGACTTCAGTTAGTATATACTTGTAAATTGTCCCTTCCTCCATTATTTTATGTGCCAAATTTCACTTGAGATTTAATACTGTAACATCCAAATTTTTTTTAGGTTCACTCTGACACAGTTTATCAGCTAGGTTCTTGGTACTTTATTACAGCTTTGTGTATATGTGTGTTTTACCTTTTTTTTTTTTTTAGCACAGCAAAGATTGCCTGACTGCAAAACGAATAACCCAATGTTTTCATCTTGCACAAAATTACAGGCATGATTTTAAAACCTTAGCAAATAATGTTTTTCCAAATATCCTTTTTTAAAAGACTGGTGTTTTGAAGCAGTACAAGCACTGTAGATATAAATAAATGAAATTATCTAATCCTTTTCTTACTAGACTAAATATTTGAATCTTTCAGACTAAAGGCATAGTCCACATAATCAGGATAATACAGCTTCCTTCAGTATCCTTCATGGTAAAACAACTAGGCAAATCAGCCTTAATATAGAAGACCGTAAAGCATTTTAAGGAAGGAAGTACTACAGGTTTAATCAATGTCACTAGAAGTACCATATGTTCAGTTAATCAGTGCAAATGTATGTGGTATATACATTTGAAAGTGACACAGTTGCAAACTTACACACTCCAGATCAGGGTTTCTTAACCTTAGCAACATTAAGATGTGTGGACTTTAACTCCCAGAATTCCCCGGCCAGCCCTGCTGGCTGGGGAATTCTGGGAGTTGAAGTCCACACATCTTAAAGTTGCTAAGGTTGAGAAACCCTGTTCTAGAGTTTCTCAGTGCAGCAGGGCTGTGCAGATGGGCACTCCTGGAAAAGGAAACAAAAAGGATATCTTTTCACCTCCATCCTGAAATTTCCCCCCCAAGATCTGAATGACATTTCCAACTTGAATGCTCCTTTTTGAGGAGGAAAGACATTGGAACTTTTGTGTGCGCATGTGGGTGCAATCTTTGCAGCTCTAATGAACTTACTGAATAATTTTGGATGTTTTTGGTTCTTGTGAGACACTTGCACAAATATATCCACGTGCATATGCACTTACAGAGCAAGATCAATAGTCTAACCATGGGCTATGTTTTCAAAGGTATTATTAATCAAATACTAATTAATTTGAAATAATTTTAATGCAATGCAATATTTTCTTGAACTGTCTGCACTGCTGAAGATCAATGAAAGTGAAGGTTGGGATATTAATATGCAGTTCTACACAGTCTTTTCAGAATTACAAGCTTCACTGAGTTGAGTAGGATTTATTCCCAGAGAAGTTAGCTTAGGGTTGTAGGTTTTAAAATTCTGATCTAAAGCATGGAAGAGGAAACCACTGCAAACTTCATAATATCAAATTCAGAGACTCTCATTTCCTACTGAAATGATAGCAATATCCTTTTTTCCCCAGTGGGTAGTTCAAGAATAACTACAGCATGATTAAGTAATATTTCAAGGGATTCCTTAAAGAATCCTTTGCCAGGGGCAGGGATCAAATATCTCAAATAAAAGTAGAACAATAAAGTGCATAAAGTAGAATTATATATTGAGAAGGCAATAATTTGGAAACAAAAGCTATTTTTCTCTAATGTGATACCATTGTTGCCACTCTTGCTAACATCAAAAGGTAAGATCAGCAGACCTGTGAAACGGAAGGTCATGTTGGCGTTGTAGTGAATATGTTCACAATAGAGTTGACACTTACCGTGAGAAGGTTTCTAACTGCTTCCGCACTGAAATGAAACAAGCATTGAGTCATTCAAAAGTTGTTCTAGGCATATTTTTATTGGCCCATTGGTTCATCTATTGAAATAACCACTGGATTTATATAATACTCTGCTAATTGTGTGCATATGTTGATTAAAATGGTAAAATATTAAGAATGATGCATCTAATAGAACATGTAACTGTAGCCCTCTTCAAGCATTCACTTATGAATACTTGAAGGCTCTACAAGAATTCATGGATTGAACTCTGTCCCCTTGATGAAGCTCAGAATGTCAGCAATGCTCCTGATCTGATATATAATGGGCTGAAGTCTGAAGGAACTTGCTGAACACAGCAGCTTGAAAGATCTCCCAAACCAGAGAGAGTCATTCAAGGGATGGAAGAAGCTCTATGCATTCCTGTAGCCCTCAGCAAGAGGCTATAGATATGTGGCCAAACTGGGAAAATATTTTATTTCACATATTTGTACCCCATTTTCCAGTTTATGAGCTATCTTACATCATTAAAAAAACCAAGCAATAAAATGTTCAGCATGTTCTCAACAACGTTCACTTAACACAGTTTGGATGAGTTACTGTCTGTCTCTGCATTTGCTCAGCTTCTGTACATTATTAATCCACTCTTCTGCTCCTCAAAAAACCCATATAACTTTTGCATGCCCTTAAACATTCATCAAAATGAATGGTGGGATGATGGATGCCTTTTCACTATAGTTCTGGAAAGTGATTAATTTTGTTGCCTTGGGTGTCACCTAATTATTTCTCAGACATACAGGATGGGATAATGCAAGGAACAGCTAATTTTTCAGGACTTAAAAACCCCTGTGAGGAGCATGCAAGCAAATCCAAGTTTAAACATAATGGAGGGAGAAGTTTCATTGGGCATACATGAATATAAGTTTAAGATGCTTCTGATTAAAAAAATGTATAAAACTATAAAGCAATTAACGTGCTGGGGATTGCTGCCATAGCTTAAAGGGATAGCAATTTGGCATTCTTTGAGGATTCGCAGAATAGCTGAGGATTGGTCATGATGATTGAAGTTGGACTCCAAACATCTGGAGACTATCAGGTTGCTTACCCTGATCTGTGGGCATACACTCAAGATCTCCTAGTCTCTGTGAGACCAGACCCTTTTTCAGGCCTGTAACTAGATTCACAATTCATTAGTATGAATTAGCACTTCTTATATTGTTACATATTTTCCCCAAAGTAACATAATATAAATTCTTCAAAATAGAAAATCTAAGCCAAGAATCTTTCTGTCCCTGAATATTTTCCAAGAAATATCATTACTTTCCTTTCAGTGCTTTTTATGGTCAAACAATAATTTCTTGAATGCTGCTGTTGTAATAACCCTACTGTGACCATTTGAATCTTTAACTAACTAGGAAACAAACAAGCCCCAGCACTGATAACAATCAATATCCAGTAAGCCAGGGATCCATAAACCTGGCTTCAAACATGTATGATCAGAAACCAGATGTAAGTATGATTCTGAGATTAACACCACATTTTATGTGGTCATCAATTTGTGAACAAAAGGAGATGGAGAAAACTGCAGTGCTATATAAAATAAATATTTAACATGATTTCCAAGACATTTCAATCAAAATCTTCCTTAAGAACTCTAAAAATGACTTCCTTACAAATTTATTATGTAATTCTCAAAAGGTAATATGATAAAACAAAGGCTTTTTAAAAATGTATCTATTGCTTACAGCCAAGCTTTTATGTGAATTTCTTTATAAACCATTTTGTTTTTGAATTAATATAATAACTTTTATCCTTTCTCTATATATCCTTGTTCTGAGAAAGGAAATGCTTGAAAGATATTGGATTTGCACTAAACTTACTTTCATATCACACCTGCAGTTTTCTCTTCTTTTTGTATGGTATTTTTTTTGGGGGGGCGGGGAGTATTTTTGCTTTTAATCATGTTTGTGGGATACAGACTGATATTGCACTACTACTTCCTGAAGTAAATACATAACCTGTGAATTATGCATGGCTGTCTGGTATCCAAGAGACAAAAATCAATCAGGCAGATGTATATGAATAAATATTACAGTAGAAAATCTGTCTTTTATATGCTGTTCTGTTTGTTACAAGAACCCCCAGTGTAACACAAAAGTACCCACAACAAACAGAATTGTTGTATAGCAGACAAGGCCATTCTTTTTTCTTTTTTTTTTAATTCTAAAAAAGTTAGCATCACTGCCTTATTTCAACTCTCATTTGAGTTCTTTTTCGGTTTCCATCTAATTTCAAGGTTATCTTGTTTTCCTATTTTTCGCTGCTTCCAAAACCATCTATTAATTTCCACACACTTAAAAAAATTCTTAGAAAAGTAGGGAAATTGGGGGGCTTTTTTCCTTATTTTTCATTTCATTTTCTAACTCATTTAATTGAATAAAATTTGGTTAAAATTCAGATGTACAGTTCAGCCCTTGTCTGATATCATGAAGAGACTCTTACTTAAGTTACTTTCTGTCTAGTATGGCTTTCATGAACTCATGCCAGCAAGTCAAATATGAGAAATGGAGGCATTTCTTTCCCACAATAAGGCAAATTCTGGAAATGGTATGTTTTTCTTCCAGTCCTGTATGTTTATGGCTGTAAACCATAAGTCAGGGAATGGAAGGATATTGTCCCAACCTGAAACATATCCTCTGCAAACATATTCTCTGCAAACATATCTTCCTTAATAGGCCTTGGAATATGCCCTGTATTTCATTATCACTCTCATTTTGACAGTGGGCATTAGAGGGCAACTTATGCCCCATTAGAAGGCAATTTATGAGGCCCTTATTTGTGAACCTTTCTCTCCATAAGCAAAGTCTGATTCATTCTGTCCCACAGCTTCTAGGACAGTGTTCTGCGGAGCACTATGTTTCCATGAGAACCTGATGGGGGGTCTGTGTGAGATTAAGGGGGGGGGAGTTCACTTGAACATAGCCAAGGCTGTCCATAGCAATTTTCATAAGGAAAAGCAATCACATCCCACTCACTGAATACTGATGTGTGTGGTTAAAGCATTAACTTCCCAAGTAATTGTAAAAGTCAAGTTTTAATGTTTGTACATTGAAAAGGTTAATTTTGCATTTACAATAAGCAGTTTACATTTTATACTGAAAATAAATAAGTGGAGGAATGTTCTGGGACGGTAATTAGGGCATCCATTTTTGTGAAATTCAAATAACTTTAAGATATACATTTGTATAAATACATTCCAATGAACACAAGTGTCATTTAAGACTGCTATACCTCAGTGGGGCTACTGATAATAATTAAGGAGAGTTTGGGGTTAGATGGTCTTTCTTCTTTTCCAGCTACGCTACTCGATATTTACTACATTTATTCTGTTTGCAGGATATTTATTCCACATGTACAGATTATAGATAGGAGCCTTGAAATATTTAAAGATATTTAAAAATTCAACCATTCAATCAATTTCCTCATTTGTTTTCTTTCTGGTTATACTTCATGCAAAATGGAGGTAAAACTAAGTCAAACCATCATTCAAAGTCACATTGCTCCTAAAAGTCTGGATAATGCAATATTAATGTTTTATATTCTTTAGTTATATAAAAATGAAGAGTGGCAAATTATCCCAATGGATCTAATCTTAAAAAAATATAGCTATGCCCTGCATTAAGCTAAAAAAGGAGTAATTTACAATAGCCTGTATTACAGCTCTTTCATATGAGGATGGAAAGACTAAAACAAGGCTTTTTGCCACAACCCCTGGTAAATTGAGACACATTATGTATGTTCATGGCACCTTGAAGTCCTTACAAATATATAGAAATTAATGAATGGCTGTAAACCAGTGCTCTACCGGCATTTTTTTTAAAGACTCAGAACTTAAATCTTAAAAACCACTTCTTCCAGTGAGTGTGTAGTTTCTAACCATACCCCAACTGCCAGCCGCCATATTCCAACATATGATGAGAATAATTCATGAATGCATCTATATTACTTGGTTTATCATCATCTTCATTATATTGTTATATGTTACTAGATGTCTAACAGCCAACGTATGAGACAATCACAATATGTTCAATCAACCCATCTCCAACTTTCAAGTATAGATTGCTTTCTCTACGCCGTGGTTGCACATAAATGTCAATAAGTTGCTGAATGTATTATTAATATAATACAAGTTCAAAATACACAGATACAGAGAGATCTATGGACATAGATTTGCATGAGAAAAATATCAGTCAAAACTGGGGCCATCAAATGCAGACTCTTCTTAGGGTCTCTGTGTTGTCTAAGCATATGAACACTAGGCTGTGGTATTAAAGACGTGCAATAATCAAAGAGATAAGTACACACAAAAGTGCCAAAATAAACTTCTGTACCAGACTACATATAAAGACTGAAGAGCCTGAACAAACAATCTCTGTATCTAAATGAATGGAGGAAGTTAATAGTCAGCTTTTTCTTCTTCATTCAATAGCTCCCTGCCCCACATAATCCTAGCCTGTGCTTTTATCTTTATCTTTATTTTTTTATAAAATGTCCAGAGTGACTAGCCAGAGAGTATGATCTTTTAATTAAGAGAACAGCATCTGCAATATAAAAAGTGAGTCTTTAGAAATAAAAACATAAATATGAAGCTTTAATATCATCAAGGAAACTTTGCAAGTATTCTTCCGGGGAAGAAATGGCAAACTGAACATGGCTCCATAAAAAGCTAGCGAGTAGACCGGCTCTTCATAATCCTCTCCAGACAACAAGAGGACTTGAGATCACCCACAAGGGCTCCAGATAGTTGCTCCTCACAAGGAGACTGCAAAGCAGCTGTCCGGTGGGTTTAGAGCTCTGGGAGACAAGGGAATAGCCATCTTGCTCAAACCGTGGTCAGCACTTTTGAAAGGACACTGGGTTCACATACTTCCTTTTCTAATCACTTTAGGAAATTGCTTGTTAATTGTTTTTCAGCTATTAGAAACCTTTGGATTGACAAGTTTTATACTACCAGATGCATTTCCTTCAGTCCTTAGTGAAAGAAGTTTTAAATACAAGTTTAAGGATTTAATTTTTTTTTCTAGAATAAACAGCAAAAGGGTGATTAAAAATTTGATTTTAGAAAATTACAAACAGACTAAGGGTCCAGATAAATTGGAATTAATTATAAAGAATCCTTCCCAAGGGAAAATGCTTTTGTTTTGAATTCTTTTTTAAAAAAACATAATAAGACTTTAAAAACTGGACACTAAAGGGAACTAGAAGGAACTAAAGATTACAATTAAAGGAGAAGAACACTCAAACTTAAATTATTAATATAAAATGAAACAACATATTTTAACATTGGACATATTGAAGGATATTTTTTGAAAATGGACCCAGAAATTAATTTTAAGAGTGTCTGCCTCTTAAACTGTGGCTAAAAAGATGCTATAGAAGAGGAACAAGTATTACCTGACATGATTGAGACTGATTTGAAAGTGGATTTAAAAATCACAGGTTACAAGAATGACATGGAAAAAGATGTTACACTGGACATACAAAAGAAACCAGCTGATGTCTTAATAATTAAAATGGATATACAAATAACAAATCAAGAAAGTGACCTGGATAACTTTCCTATATTGGATTTACAAAAGAGGTTTGTTAAAGCTTTGAAGAATTTTGTGAGAAGGGGCAAAGAAAAAATGAAAAAAAAAACAAGTTCCAGGACATTATTTGAAGAGACTAAAGATCAAGATTGTTAGAAGTAAAAGGAAGGAATATGAAGTTGGTTTATTTGATCAAGGTTAAAATAGATATGTTGTTATCTCTGGTAACCCTTAATGGATTTTTGCTGACATCAGGACTGAAATGACAAAGTTTTATGAATTTGTTTATAGATAAGAGATGGGATATGGGAAGAAGAGATCATTTGTTGTATTTTAAGAGAAGGTGATAAGTTACTAAAATTGTTTATACTTGTTGTGATGAAGGGGGATGTTACTTCTTTGTATATTTATTTTCTTTATCTTTACTATATTCTTTTTCTTTTCTATTTTTCTTTCTAGGATTATTTCCGGACCTTCTATTTTTTCTTTTTATTCTTTTATTATTTTTTTAGTTTGTATTAGTTTTTATTGTTGTAATTTTTAATAAAATTATTATATAAAAAAGGAAATATTGCAAATTATGGCTACTTATGTAACACTTCCTAATACTGCAGCTTTTAAATATCTATTTATGAAGAATTTATGATAACCAAGTGAAGCTGATTGAAAATCAACTGATGCAGAATGATGGTTAAGTAGAAACTTTGTATTTCATTTTTGAATGCTAGATGCTTGAGTTAGAAAAGACATTTTCTTGCCATGTCTCTAAGTTTCCTAATTTTTAGATGCACTTTTGATCTGATCCAGCAGGGTTTAAGTAATTATCCCTATATAGCATTATCCTGGCATTTCCTAGTCTGGTCTGAAGTTATCATTCAATCTTCATTAGTTTTATCTGACTCTTTCTCTCCATTAGCTGCCCAGTCTGATATATAGCTTGATACAAACAAGGAAAAACAAAAACAAAGCTGGGCTGAGATGTCATAGCAAATCATGGCTCATTATCCGTGTTTTTGTTATCTGTGGCTGTTAAGTTGGAACAGCATTCATGTGAATAACAAGGGCCACCTATACGCATGGAAGCACACCCACACTCCTCCCATTATGTTTATTGTTAATGATTTTTGGCTGCTATCAAACTCTCCTTCACTCTGAAGAATTGAGAAAGTTACACCAGTACATTAAGGATCAAGACTAAGAAATTAAAATATAAAGTTATATTACCTAGGTCTATTTGAACACATGCAGATCAGGACCCAAGGAAATTTGCAACTAATTAGAGAATTCCAAATGTTGTCCCTCTGTCTCTGTATATGTGTGTGTGTGCATGCATGTGTTTGGAAGTGAAGTCTCAAAATCTTATTCCATATGCCATGTGGCAAACTACTTTTGAATTGCTAAAAGCAGTTTGTCAGACACTCTGAGCTTAATCTGGCTATTCTATACCAGGGAGTGGAACAACATAACCTTGTCCATATCCTACCCATCCATTTAGGGCACGATTAAGAACCCAAAACAGACTTTCTGCTGAGACCTTCATTTAAAATATGTGTATAGAAGAGAAGGGTCACAGGTAGTAATAGAGTCAACAGCTGGGGATGTTCCCTGATCAATGCAGGAAGAAAAAGGGAAACCAGAATGGACTATGATGCTAAAATAAACCAGGTCAGACAGGGAGACTTATATGCTGTGAGGAGGCACCCTGTGTGAAGAGCTTCTAGAATGACAGCTTAGAATATGCAGAAAAAGCCATAAGTTGAATTTGACCATTGGCTCTCTAATTGAATACTATCTGCATCTTAAGTAAGCAGCCTGGTGAATTTTGGGACTATGGTTTCCATAATCCTGACCAGGCTGGCTGGGATATAGTGGAATTGCAGTCTAAAATACCTGAGCAGCACCAATTTGGCTACTACTGCTTTCCAACGGCTGGCATTGGCTAACCGGGTGACCGTTCCAATGGCTGACCGTTGTAATTGCAAATGGTTGCTATGTGAGGCAGTCACTAAACAAGGACTACCAGCTAGTTGTCAAAAGACAACACTGACTCTAAGACACCAAAAAAAAAAAAAATGTCCTGGGGGAAAAGGAAGCTTTCCATCATCCTGTTTTATTCATAGTTCTAATCACAAACCAAGCTTGACTCACTCCAGGAAAGTGAGAGCCAAAAAAGAGCTGTACAGGTCCTCATTTAGTGACTGCCTCACTTAGCAATTGTTTGCAGTTACAATGGTGATGAAAAAGTAACTTTGTGACCAATCCTTGCATTTACTACCTTTGCAGGTCTGTAAAGTAAAGAAAAGCTGAAGTAAGATTGTAAGCACAGTCACAGCAACCACTTCACTTAACAACTGAGTTACTGGTCCCAGTTGTGGTCACTAAACGAGGACTAGCTATAATCTTCTTGGGCTAGTCCCTTAACTCTAGCCATTTGTTTCCCTCCAAGCCCTATGTGAGGGAAGTTGCAAGTCTTCAAAACAAAAAAGGGGCCAAACTCCCTTTAAGATAGACTCTTTCATGTCCCTAATGACTCACTGAATCCCCATTGTTGTTTCTTGTGATTTTAGGCTTTAACAAAGTCTTTAGGCTTTAATAAAGGCATTAACAAATAGATAATTGCTGATAAAACGTACGTTCATTACAAATAACTGGTGTTTCTTGGATTAGACATACAACATGTGACTAAAATGTGTATGTGTTCTAATTGGCCTGGATCTCAATGGGCAAGAGATCAGAGATCTATGTGTACATGTTGCACACCCATATATAATATATATTTACTTCAGAGAAACATCAGCATAGTAAGAATAATGCCCTGCAGTTGGGGAGGTCCACAAGGGAAATCAAAAAGGCCTAGATGGTGGTTGTGACTCTATAATTGGTTTAATTTAATTTATTTAATTTAGGCACTACCCAACTCCAAGCTGACTCTGAGTGGTGTACAATAAGACTAAACAAAATAAGAAAATTCAATATAATAAAATTACAAAAAAAAAATAAAGGAATAAGGAAGGGAATAAACAACAAGAGCAGATGGTAAGTCTGGCTAACAATACCCACAGCCCTAAACATATCTGGCAGGGGCCTCAACCACCCTAACCTGAGGCCTGGGAGAACATCCAGGTCTTCCGGGCTTTCTGGAATGCTATCAGGATGGGAGCTACACGGACATCAGGGGACACTTTCTTTCAGAGGGCAGGTATTGCAACTGAGAAGGCACACTTCCTGGGTCTCAATAGATGACACTATTTAATTGAAAGGACCTGGAGCATGCCAACCCTTTCAGCTCATATTGGCCAGGCAGACACCATTTGAAATAAGCGGTCACTTAGATAACTAGGTCCTATGCCATGTAGGTTTTTATAGGTCATAACCAGCAACTTGAATTGCATCTGAAAACATACCAGTAACCAGTGCAGCTCATGAAGCATACCCATCACTGCCCATGCTGCTGCGTTTTTGAAGTTGAACTTCCAAGAGATCTTCAAGGGCAGCCTCATGTACAGTACATCTCAGCTGTCAAGCTGTGCAGTCACTATGACCTCCCGATCCAGGAAAGGATGTAATGGTATACCAGATAGAATTGTGCAAAGGCCATCCTGGCCGCAGCTGCCACCTGCTCATTAAGCTGGAGCTAAGAGTCCAAGAAGACCCCCAGATTGTACACCACTCTTGAATAGGGAAGTGCCATAGCCATCCAAGGTTAAAGATGGAATATTCCCAAATTCAGGTGGCCTTAATACTTACAGCCACTCATCCTTGCTAGGATTGAGTAAGAGTTGGTTCCTCCCTATCCAGGCCTGCACAGCCTCCAAGCACTGGAATCGAACCTTAACAGACTGACTTGGCTGACATGAGATCAAAAGATAATTATAATAATATAATCCTGATGATACTGAACCCAAAACCTGAAGATTACCTCATCCAGCATTTTCCTTTAGATTTTGAACAAGAAGGGAGTGATGTCTCCCCCACCCCCACCAACTACCCCCAAACCCAGAAGCCAACGCAGATAAATATCATGGTCAACAGTATCAAAAGCCACTGAGAGATCAAGGAGCATAAGGATGGATGTGGCACCTCCATCCTAGGTCTGCCACAGGTCATCTACAAGTGTAACCAAGGCTGTCTCCATATTTAGTCCCAGCCTGAAATCTACTGAAACACATCTAGATAATCCACTTCCTCCAGAGTCCTCTACAACTGCAGTTTGACCACCTTCTCAACAACTTTACCTAAAAAAGGAAGGTTAGAGACAGTACGACAGTTGGCTAAGATGTTGGGTTGGCTTCTTGATGAGGGGGGCACACCACCACCTTCTTCAGAGCTGAAGGTACCACCCCTGCCCTCAAAGAGGCCACCACCACCACAGCATGGACCCAACTACTAGTCACCTCACTGGTCACCTTAATTAACCAGGAAGCACCTGGGTCCAACAACAGTGGCTGAATTAACAGCACCAAAAACCCTGTCCACTTCTCCAGATTTACTGACTCAAACTCAGACCAAATCCCAAGATTGAGCCCCAGGCACCTTAGCCGGACCTGCCCAGTCACAAAAAGAGGGTGGGGCTTTGATCATGCAATTATAGCCACCACCTTGATTTTTTTTAAATCCCTCCCTGCCACCCCTACAGATGGCCATGCTTTGCAACAATCAGAAGGTGTGAAGCTGTCACTTCTTCTAAACAAATTATTAAATAGACCCTCAGGATGACATTCTGCTTTTCAATTGTTGTCAGATTTTTGGGATAAATGATGTTGAGCTATACAATTTTTCCCAAGTACTTGTGTATAATCACTCTTCAGATGTGTATAAGCCTAAACTAAATCCACCTGTTTCCCTTAGATTTTGAAGACTGGGTTGCACCATCAGACCTTCAAGTGATGAATTACAACTGACACTTTTTCACTGCAATCAGCACACTGAAAGCATCTGCTTTGGTAAAGCTGGAAGCTTATAAATATGAATGGAAGGATGTTTCAACAAAAAGGCCAAGCAAGGAACAAGCTGCCTTTGGTTCTTCATACAGAGATGAACCAAATAATGGTCAGGTAAGGAAATCAAAAAGAATAAAAATCCCACACAAGCATACAACTGTGACTCAAACACAAAGACTCAAAGTACAACCAAAGGGCATTTGCCTCCAAAGAGCCAACAGCTTCCTTTCTGGCATGAGTGAATGAATGAATGAATAAATAAATAAATAGTTATTAGAAGGAAATAATTAAGGATTTTATTCTTATCGGTATAATAGAGACTTTGCATATTGCAGAGTCTCAGCAATGTTGCTGTTGTTGCTATTATACTATCAATGGTCCATGACAAGGCTCAGAAGAAAAATGACCAGCACTGGCCCTGAGGGGAGCTATAATTACTTTTCTCCATAGGAATTAATTGCAGCCGTTAACTTACATGGCAGGAATTATAAAGGCCTTTTAGAGATCATGCAGGTCCTAATCCTTCTCTTTGCACCCCCCACCCCTAAAGAATAAGAATACTCATTACAAAGTAAGCCAGCTTCTGCCTTTATTGTAAGAAGGTACTTTTTAACAGGTTATCAATTTGTTTACTGTTTACAGGCTTTCCATTGGATTGATATGGACCTATACATTTGACTGTAACACTCCACAAAACTGGTCTGAAGGCTGCCAAACATTCTGGAATTTGTACATGCATAGCCATCGTATGCACAGGAATGCATTTCAGTTTTCCCCAAATTATACTTAATAACAGGGGCTACCAATGCTTTTGGTTCAAGAGGACAGAGAATTTGTGATGCCTCACTGCTAATGTTGCTAAATCCCAGCAACCCCAACCTGCATGTTCAAAAGTGAGGCCTGCTGGGAATTGTAGTTCAGCAGCATCTGGATTCACCACCCCAATGTAGGCTCTTGCTCCCCTCTTTTTCTTACCTGGTCTCTTCTGTAGCAATAAAGAAACCATCATCAGGAGCATTGAGCCAATTCTGTCTCTGCCTCTTGAGCAATGGCATAACACTTGGCATAAGGTCATTTGTGCCGACTTGTAGAGTTTTGCCATTAGTTGTATAGAAATCATGTGCCGCTTGCTGAAATCAATATAAAAGGGAGAGAGATCAGCAACATAGACTACAATCCAGTATAGAGAGTTGCCTCATTCTTCTTTATTCAGGACAAGCGGCTCTTGTCTCAGTCCTGGGCTGGAGGGCAGCACTGGGCTGTTGGTGGGTCTAAATTATAGGCCCACTTCTCAGAAACCAGCCTGACATATATTCAACAGCAGCCCAAGACCATTTATCCTGCCTGGCCTTCTAAATATTTAATCTTAATTTGCTGTACTAGTGCTGCAACAAGATGTTAAGCTCTAAACATTTTTGCTGTTCAGTGGTTCCTAACTGACCAAATCCTCTGCAGACAGAAACAAAGCTCAATATATCATATATACTTGCAGATAAGCCCATCTGTGGATAAGCTGACCCTTGAATTTTTAACCAAAATACCATGAAAATGCCACCCGCTGATAAGCTGTTCCTCAATATTTTCATAGGTTTAATTTTCACAGTTGGCTTATCCATGGCTGGAGCATTCTTCGTGGTATTTTGGTTAAACATTTGAGGGTTGGCTTATCCACAAATGGGCTTATCTGTAAGTATATAAGGGTACTTTTCAAAAATATCAGCATATATACTCGCGGATAAGCTAAACCCAGTTTTTGAGGTGTATTTTGGAACCTAAAGTTCTCCGCTTACCTGCTAGGATATACAGTAGATTCTTAGCCTCAAAACAGGGTTGGGGAACCTGTGATAATCCAAGTGTCAACTAAAGTTTTGACCAGGCTGAGTAGAGCTGAATAAAGTTGGAATCCAATTCTAGACAGGCACAGATTTTCCACCTTTGCCCTAATCTAAAGCTAATGCTGTTTCTCAGACTGGGGAAAAGGAGCATATAAGCATAATGTCCTGAACTACACACCGAGTAAGCCCTAAGCATAGATTCACCCCAGAAGTTGTGTCCTGAAATTCAGGAGAGAAATATGGTGAACATTTAGTACTGCAACATTCCCACTGGTAATGGATAAAGATTTGGTGATCTGCACTGCATTCTGGGCTATCCTCAGATATTTCATTTAAGTTCTGGGCTCTGAAAATTAAAAGGTGATAAATGCTTTATCTCAATTTCAGTGAAGCCCTCTGTAATGAAAAGCTGGCTTGTTTCCTGCTGCTCCTATTTTTTACCTTGCTCTTTCTTCTAGTAGCTATGAAATCCACCTAGTAATAATTAGGCATTAATAAATAGTCCATGTTCTGTTGCAGCATAATTATAAGAAATTTAACAACAGATGCATTTGTTGCACTTGGTGCAATCTGGATGTTAAACTTTATCTCATTCTGGGTGGCAAATCACTGTCTCAGGGCTCCAGTCACAATTCTGTGTGTAGACATCTGTTAGGTTTAATACTAAGGACACTTCTGCTACCCCCCAAATTTTGTTGCATTCTTAGCCCTCATGTTTGCATCCTCAGTGGGCAACCAGCTGGTTTTCTTCCAGCTCAAATTGCAGAATTTTCATTTTCTACTCTTTCTGCCTTCCCCTCAACTGTGAAGACCCCATAACACAGTTGCACTAAACTAGCTGTTTCCTACCATTACCATTACTGTCTTCGCTAGCAAACACAAGGCCAGGATGGGTGCAGGTATGGGGCACTGCTTAAGAGCTGATTCCTACACTCCCTTATTGGTCAGTTGCATGGGCCATAGACATCTTTGCCCATTCCCACAATCAGGTCAGGAGATGGGGGGGTGGGTGTTTGGAGGATGGCAACATTGGCCATGCGGGAACGCCTTGAATTAGACCCAGTAGATGCATCTTGTAACCATGTAATGAAATTTATTTCAAAGGTGTGTTCAGATAAACGAGGAAGACTAAACTTAAGGTCATTAATAGGAAGAGTAAGAAATGAAAGACAAAAAGGGTGAAAGGAAGCAGAATGCTTTGCTTTTTAACTTAAACAGAAGATTGTCAAATATTACCTGAGTACTGACTGCTCTCAGAAGTCACTGGAAAGCATATCCATCAAATACCTCAAAGCATAATCAATTAAATCCTGAGCCGTAAAGCTAATGTTAAATATGGTGTTCTGGGGGCTGCTTTAGCAACCTTTGTGTATTATTGATGCCAAACTGCTCTCCTTTTATGCTGAAGGCCTCTCAAATTCCATCCACCTCATTTTTTGGCCTGTCCATAAAAAAACAATTCTGCAGCTCCAGCCTTCAGAATGAGGCTCTGCAATGTTTTCCCCAGGCAGCTTTGCTCACTTATTTACAGAGGGCTGAAAGGACACATCCATATATCATGCTTTTAAGGATTTTTGTTTTCTCCCAATGATGGAAATTACAGCCTGGCAAGAGCTATGCAAGTCCAACCTAAGAAAACACATGCTTCATAAACATTTGGCCAAAAGGAAAAATAATAATAATAATCAGGGTTCAAATTAGCACAAACAATTCCAGTCTAAGTTTTACCACCTGCCAACCTTCCAAGTGAACTGGCCTTTTCAAAATCTTGCTTGCCTTGTCTGTGTACAATTGTAGATAAAGGGCTGTGAGGTAATGGCTGGCAGGCTTATTCTGAAACATTGCAGAGCATAGGAACGCATAGTCCATTTCAGAGCCATTGTCTTTGTCTTTCACGTGACCATCTGCACTGAGTTCTTGAGAAGCCAGGAGAAGAGTCCATTGCCTCTGATCTTCCCAATATCTTCTGTACATCGATATTTCTCTGGGCCATCATGTCTCACAATGCAGGCAAAGCCCTGAAGGGAGAGAAGCCACTGCCAGAGATTTCATTAGCCTGCAGTTTGAAACAAAATGGCCAGATTGCCTAAACTTAGTTTAATACATGGCCTAGAATTTATCCTTCAACTTGTGTGTATTGCTGAATTTATCCATGGCCAAATCCACACAAAAAAGTGTTGAAGAGTTTTAAAATACATATTTGAAGAGAAAATATATTTGGAAATGCATATTGTTGAGAAAATGCATTAAAATACATTCAGAAATTCAAAATGCAGTTTGGAAGATGAACAAAAGTCTGTCCGGTGCAGGCTTGTGATGAACAGGCAGACTGGAAACAGATGGATACAACCAGTCAGCCTGCCAGCCATCCTACATAACAGGCAGATTCTCTTTCCCCTGCCTTTCATACCTTTGATATTGAAAAAATCCCAAAGGGGCTGGCACTTCTCACTTTCAAGCCTATTTTCTGGAAGGATGGGGTGTTCTTCTAGACTGAAAAGACTAGCGTGAAAAGAGGATAAAGAGAAGGGAAAGAACAGAAGTACTGTATACAACTTCCAATGGAATTCTTGAAGTACCATAGTTTTCCTTTGTGCTTAAAAGCAGTACATATAGGCAGGTCACTATCAGGGGAGCATAAAGTTGATACCACTCCTGAGAAGGTCATTGGACAACCTGACCTCCAGATAATAGGAAGGAGTATCTCAGATGCTGAACAGAGAGTATCAAGAGACCTACATCAGCAAAAGTAATCCTTAAAATAGTGGACATTTAGAACTTTAAAATGTAAGTTTCAGTACTTTGATCTAAACTGGAAACACAGGCAACCAGTACAGACTAAGTAGTGCTAGAGTCATATGTTCTTATCAGTAGTATTTGTACTAGCTGAGGTTTATGCTGGATGCTTTGAAGGGTATATCCACATACAGTTACGTTTGGGCGGTGAGTAGAACATAAATGACACTGGGCAAGTTTGATATTTCCAAGCTGCTAGTGTTTTTGTTTTTGTTTTTTTTAAGTCTGTGTCTCTATTTCTCGATTGGAGGGAACTTTTGCTTCACTCCCAAGCTTTAGGTCCTATAAGGGAAATGCTAGCTCGATGGCCTTCCAGCTCCTCTTCAGTTGCCCAGAGAAAATGAGCAGGATTGAAATTGACATATTATTTGATAGATCCCCCTCTTCTTCAGGGTGATCAGCTGACATGCAAAGTGCCTGGCTATTGGATTTTATTTTATTTCTTTCCCTTTGTATGGAAGGATGAGTGGATTTTTCTTGTTCAGAAAAATCATCTTGGAACAGTGATTAATCCTCCTTTTTTAGGAGTATGATATACAAAAGGAGGATAATATATGCATACTGTAGCTGGTGATGGTAGAGTGAAAAAGAGAAGGAGACCTAGAGTAAGTCTAGAGTACTAAAGAAGGCGATTAGCTTGATTCAAGCCAATTTTTAATATTATTCAGGCAGAGCAACCTTCTGAACCTGATTCCTTTCATATTAGTCAAAATAGAAATTTCATCCCATTGGCTGGAAATTCTGGTATAGTCCCAACATATTTGGAGGGTACCAGCATAAAGGAGAATAATTAAAAGGAAGAACAATGAAAGCATTGCCATTGATATTTGGCTTTCTAAACATCTCTGACAACTGTGTGAAACCATCTCCTTGACATGGTCCAAATGCCTGCTGAGAGATATCTAGATACTGCCTTGCCGTTTTCATTTTGTTACAAAGTCCCTTGTGAATTGTCTCCAGTTTGTCTTTGATTGATGACCTGTACCATAAATGTATGCATATGTCATCTCTGCGACTCAACTGTAGTATAAATCCATCCTTCCAGCTTTCCGTTTTTCCATGCATTGTAAATTCTTGCTATCTCTTTGCTTTACTCATCCTTTTCATTACAAGAAGCTATTGATGATGCCATTCCAGTTTTTCCCTAACAGAACTTCAATGGTTTTATTTATTTAATTCATATTGTTTGGGTTTTCCTGTCTTGTATCATAATTTCTACAACACTTATTTCTTTCCATGAACAAGAATTATGAGATGAGAAAGCACATAAAATATATTCAAAGGGAAACACTAAAAATATTGCTTAGGTTTCTCTCTTAGTCTGTCCCAACAATTTATGGATAAAGGATTTGATTTGCCTCCTTCCTTCCTTCCTCCCTCCCTCCCTCCCTCCCTCCCTTCCTTCCTTCCTTCCTTCCCAAATAATTTATCAACAACTTTTTTTTGTTAATTTTCCACAGTTACATCTACACATCCTGTCAGATCTGGCAGGAGAGGCTTGCTATGGGTCTTATCCACTAAGGAATGTCATCAGAGACCCAGGAAAAGAGCTTTTTCTGCCGTGACACCTGCCCTTTGGGACATCATCCCCCCAGAGCTTAGACTGGCCCTGACCTTTCTGGCCTTTAGGAAGAACCTGAAGACATAGCTGTGCCACTGAGGTTGTGGGTCCAGTAGTAGTGGTGAGCCTTTTCAATGGTTGTACCGAATGGGATGTATGGCTTCTATTCACCTACTGATTGAGTTTTAATAGTGGTTTTAGTACAGTTGTATGTTTGTTATGTTTATTTACATTTTTATTGTTCTTGCTGTTGTTTTTAATTGTTATGGGTTGCCTAGAGTCACAGAGTCATGTATATGCGATGGGCGGCTATACAATGCTAATAAATAAATAAATACTTTTAAAGAGTAAGGCTGCACCCCTAGGCACTTTCACCTGAGAATAAGCCATGCTGCATTCAGTATGGCATTTCTAAATAAATGTGCATAGGATTGCACTGGACATTTTGCCATTTCAAACCAGTTAGAATGAAAAAAGTGAACACTTACCAATTTAGTTCCATGTGTATGACTGGAGAGTCCTAAAATATACATACACACAACAAATTAGAGCCAAATTAGCATTTGCTTTTGAAAGTAATATTTTCCTTACAATTTACTTGAAGGCAAATCTAGGGCTGAAAGCTATAGAATCCCAGCATTTTCCAAAGAGGCCAAAATATCTTCCCACTTCATAAAAGAAACCACAACAGGTACAAAATCCAGGATAGCAGGTGTCATTGATAGTGGTCCTACAAGAAGTTCTGAGAACCTGGGATGTAGAACATAGAGCAGGTGGGTTTTCCTTACTACAATGAGCAGGATGTGAACATGAAACTAACAAGGAAGCAGGTTTAAACATTACATATTTAACTATAAGAGCTGTTGGATAGCGGAACAGAGAAATACATCATGAAAAACTGGAGACATTTAAGCAGACACTGAATGGGAATCCTTCCTTCCTTCCTTCCTTCCTTCCTTCCTTCCTTCCTTCCTTCCTTCCTTCCTTCCTTCCTTCCTTCCTTCCTTCCTTCCTTCCTTCCTTCCTTCCTTCCTTCCTTCCTTCCTTCCTTCCTTCCTTCCTTCCTTCCTTCCTTCCTTCCTTCCTTCCTTCCTTCCTTCCTTCCTTCCTTCCTTCCTTCCTTCCTTCCGCCACTGCTTCATATTGAGTCATACTAAGCACCATGCAAATAATAATTCAAAGATTTCCAAAGAAAACACTTTGTAAGTATGCTAGGTATACTTACAAGACTACTGAACTGAACAGGGGATGAACTTGCAAAATGACCTTCAAGATGCCTTTCAACCCTAAAAGTATGTTCTACTCTTGCTCTATAATCACAGTACACTGTTGCTCATGTTCAGTTTTTGCTGTTTTGCCTTTTAACTGATACTAGTTTGATCATTCTGTACTCTTCCATTAAGACTATCAGAAATCTGCTTATTCATTACTGCTCCATTGATTCCTTACTTCAACTCCTGTAAAACACCTATTAAATACCCTCTTATTTTATTTCATTTTATTCCAGCTCTTTCTCCAAGGAACTCAGCATGACTTGCACAGGGGTACCGGGTCTAAACTTAATTAACCCAAGAGTAAAAATGGCTGCAATCTGTCTTTGGCTATGCTCTCTCTTAGTAGGAGAGCCCCCCCGGGCTTATAAAGCAATTATATATCACTAGAAAAATCAAATTGTTCTGAATAAACTATACTGGCTGCTAATAATCATCTACCTGGGTGTTTACACATGATTTTCATTCTTAAAAAAATGTCTTCAATTTTTCCCCCTTTTTTTCTGAAGTTGTTTCCTGTGTCCTTTCTTCTTTTCCTATACATAAGCACATACAGTAGCAACTTTGGCAATCTTCTGTCAAGTGAACATTTGAGCTTGCCTAAATGACTAATCAATTTTGCTAAAAGTAGAACAATCACTTGGGGAAGCATGGCTAGAAATTAAAATTCCTAGTTGTACATTTTTCAAAAGTCATGGTACAAGACATATTCTGCAAGAATCCATTGCTACCTAACATTTCAGTAAAACAGCTCAAGAAAAATAGTACGTATCCCAAAATGAAGCATATGCTAAAATTATATATTACTACTGGATCCCAACTGGGGCATTAAAAACCCTCACAAAATTAGAAGCACATGAAGAACAGCAGGGGAAGGAGTGTGTGTTCTGCTCCTTCCACTGCTGAATTGGAGGATGAATTATGGCAGCAGGAAGTGTTTGATTCATGTTGGTTCTTGGTACAATTTAGAATATTGCTTCCCCGGGGTTCTGAATCACAGAGTGGAGCCTAAACAAGTAGAACGCTTCCCCATTGAGATGTTCACCCTCAGATACAAGGAGATTGATGGGTCATACCATGTAGTGGTAGAACTAGGACATTCCTCCCCATTGCCTCCCTTACAGTTCTATCTACATGGGGGATTTAATGTGGTTGTTATCTATTTGTTTTGTTACTGTTTTAACCCCATGTTAATAATTTTTTAAAGTCAGGAGGTAATAATCTCACAGTGTACTTTGCAATTTGTAATTGTGAACAAAGACCAAACCTACTCAACTGAAAGACAAACAGCAATGCGTTTCAGGTGCCCACCCATCTTTCTCTCAGCTCTTGCCCAGGGCCATGGCATGTGTGGTATGAGGAAAAGGTCTATGACAGTGTTGTCCAAACTTGGCCACTTTAAGATGAGTGGACTTCAACTCCCAGAATTCCCCAGCCAGCATGGCTGGCTGGGGAATTCTAGGAGTTGAAGTCCACTCATCTTAAAGTGGCCAGGTTTGGGCAACACTGGTCTATGAACTCTATGTGAAGCAAACACCCAGTGGAGCAGGATGCTGCTGTTGGTGTGTTTGGCCACAACCTCTCGCTTTATTATTACTTGAAAGAACACCACATTCAATGTGGAGAAAAAAGGATATCTGATGTTGGCTGTCTACAGGGAACTACAGAGAGACCTCTGTTATTCATAGGGAAAATATACATATAGAAAAATGGGAGATAATAATCGAGGAGGAATGTATTATATGATTTGTATTTGTTTATCATTTTTATTTTCAAAATAAAACTCAGGTGAGAAATTGCTAGTGCATAGAGTTAAGGTCACATGTATTTTCATATCAAATGGAAGTTGCACAGAAATAAAATGTGGGGATATGAAAAATTCCAACTTTCTCAGATAAACTACTTCTAAGGGTAGGTACTTCCAGCAACTTTCAGGATTAGTATTCATCATAAAAGAAATGTGGTGATTCAGGGTTGTATATTAGAATTTTTTAAGTTTCAAGCAGATGAGCTATGAACTAAACATAGATTTCAGAGAGAATGTCAGGTGTTCTCCTTATGTTAATTGGGAAAAATTAGAGTGAGGAAAGAGAGAACAAATTGAACTGGTTTTTGGGCTCTTGTAAATTTCTTCATTCCTGACTTTTCTACATTAAAAGTATACGCCAATTTCTTCAAAACCAAGGAGACTTGAAAGAAAAGCAGGGTGAGAAGAGATTATATATTTTGCAGGACAGCTGTTAAAAGCCAGATTACAATCCAGCATGTCATCTAAGTTAAGTTAACTCTTGGAGCAAAGTATACAAACAGTATGTGTTGTATGATACTAAGATAGGATTTCCTTATCATGCTAAGCCATGATTTAATCATGATTTAACAATGGCTTGGGGAATTGCAATTGACTGGGTTCACAGATCACATTAAAATATAAATTCTGGTTTACCAATAATAGCTGGGTTTAAAATCCACATAAATTCTAGATAAGCTTCATAAATGAACTTAACCTGTGTGTCCATCTGCTGGGGAAATATGAGAAAACCTTCTTGCTGAAAGTAAGTAGGTTTGTGTCAGATAGGAAGCCGCTTGAAAAGCTCATGCACTCAATGAGTTTCATGGTGGAAAAAAGGTGAAATAGAAATCTACTAAAATAATTAAAAAAGGGCTAACCCATGATCTTGTCTCCAACAGTCATCATTCACAAGGCCACAAGAAGGATATAATGAAGGCTATTGGCCTTTTCTGTTAATCTCAGTCTTAACCAAACTGACACTTTCCCAATCTGTTGAACTACAACTTCAATCATCCCCAGTCAGAATGGCAATGCTGGCCAAGGATGATGGGACCTGTAGTCTAATAAATCTGGAGTAGTATATTGGGCAGAAGAGAGCTTCTTGACTTACCCAGATTATAGCAAATTGGAGCTAAAGATATGCAGTCTGACGTACTGCCAATGATCTGATTGTCTATCCTTATCTGCTCCCCTCATCCCTCCCTGCACTCAGGGGTAGTTTCCAGGATTTTGCCTTAGCTGTTCTTAAAAGTGTACCCAGTGATATGATAACATATTGTAGCAATGAAGTATATATATATGAGCTACAAAATAATTCTTCTGTGTAGCTGGAACAATTTTGGGGATTACACCATTCTCCTCCTCCAAGCTCAGTTATTTTGAAACAAGGTTAAATACATTTTTTCCTCTAGATGTACATTTGTCTATCAGTTCAAATCAGTTCAACAGAATCCCTTTGCTCAGTACTTAATCTACTTCATGGCTTTTATTTATTTTAAAGTTTTACAGTACTAGCCTACTAAAAAGCTAGTTCAGAGCCTCTTATTTATTTATTTATTTATTTATTTATTTATTTAACTTGTCCCCACCCATCTCCCCACAACGGGGGACTCTGGGCGGCTTACAACAACTAAAATCAAAAATACATAATTAAAATTATAAAAAGTTTAAAAGTTGTAAACGCTATAAAAACCAGACTTTACAGAAATAAGGATAAAAATAAAGAGGCTAAAAGATCCAAGAGGCCAATAGAGGCCACACCAGGCCGCTAAGGGGCCAGCCAACCCCATTTCTGGTATCCTCCCTCCCCGCCCCAGGCCAGATGGAAGAGCCAGGTCTTCAAATCCCTCCGAAAGGCCTGGAGTGAGGGGGCCTGTCTCACCCCCAGGGGCAAGATGTTCCAAGGGGTGGGGGCTACAGCAGAGAAGGCCTGCCTTCTGGACCCCGCTAGTTGAAGTTCTTTTACCGCGGGGATCCAGAGCATGCCCTCTCTGTGAGATCGGGTGGGACGGGTTGAAATCGTGGGGTCGAGGCGGTCCTTCAGGTAACCTGGCCCCATGCCATGTAGGGCTTTAAAGGTGATAACCAACACCTTGAATTGGACCCGGAAGCAAACCGGTACCCAATGCAGCTCACGGAGCAAAGGTGTTATATGGGTCCTTCTTCGGGCCCCAAAAATTGCTCACGCAGCCGCACTCTGGACCAGCTGAAGCTTCCGGATACTCTTCAAGGATAGCCCCATGTAGAGCGCATTGCAGTAGTCTATCTGGGAGATAACAAGGGTGTGAGTGACTGTTCGCAGGGCATCCCGATCCAGGAAAGGGCGTAACTGGTGCACAACCCAAAGCTGTGCAAAAGCCCTTTCCATTATCCTTCCATTCTGGCTTTCCATCTTCCAACACTGACATTTCACCTCTTTGCACAGTGGTGAAGGATTAGCCCTTCCTTCCTTCCTTCCTTCCTTCCTTCCTTCCTTCCTTCCTTCCTTCCTTCCTTCCTTCCTTCCTTCCTTCCTTCCTTCCTTCCTTTGTAGGTAAGCATAACCAATTTTATTACAAAGATTCTAAGACTTAATAATGAATGCAAAATAACTTTTTAAAGGTAAACTTCATATTTCTGCTCCTGCTCAGTTTATCATGTCTTCAGTTTATATTACTGCTGACAGTTTCATATATCTACATTTATATACATCTAGAGATGAAGAATCATGGCTTATCAGGAATCTGAAATATAATTGGAAGCTCTATCACTATTCTGATGGCTCTGGAAAAATTTCAACAGAAGAATTATAGGAATGTGTTTCCATAACTACAGATTCCTCAATATTTAAAAGTGAGCATTATTTAGAAACCTTTAGATTCATGGTTAATTTAAGAAATGGAATGATTCATTGAATTTAATTATATTTTGTTGGAGGACTGTTACTGTTACTTATTTTCCCTGATCTGACAGTACAAATATGTGTGTGTGCGTGTGCATTACGTTTCTGTGTGTATATTATGTCTGTGTAGGCACACACACAATCATTTCTATGCCATTTACTCATAAGATTCTAGGCAGATTACAATAATTATTTATGTGAAGCCGACATCTGCAAAAATAGGCCATTCAATTATTTTGTAGGTAAGAAGTAAAATTCATCACAGTTTCAAGTTTTTTCTTTTTTAACTAAACCTTTGGTCATAAATAAAATGCAGCAATATTGGGCTATAGTCATTGTTGTTTCTCAGGATTTTTTTTCAGCTGAAATAAAAAGCCAAAATCCATGAAGTAGTTTTTATCATAAAGATGAAATGTCTGACTTTGCTAACTTGAACAGTTTCACTGTTTAGCAAGAGTTCAGATAGAAGTGTCTACACATCTTGACCTTACTGCTGAGAACCTGAATTATTGATTATTTTTCCCATACCATCCACTGAAATAAAATGCTGAATGAAACAATACAAGCAATAATTAAATATTTTCCAACTTCAGTTCTCATTCCACCCTTGCAAGGTATATATCTTAAGTGCAAGCCGATCCAAATGTAACTGAGAATATACTAATAGAAGAGAATCTAAATTATATTGCTGATTTAATACTGAAGATGGGTGAGATTTTTTTTAGTTCATTTTTATATAAGCTTACCAAGATTTGCACATGACCTCATAAAGTGTTAGAAAGAACATGAGGTTTGTTTTTGTAAAAAATGTGGAAGAAAGCCACACTGAGGCTGTGTTTACAAATCACAGTCAGCCTTGCTTAGTTTTCTTTGTGGTTTAGCATGTCGTATGAATTCAGACCATTCAGTTAGCTTATGGTTCAATGCATTGTGTGAACCCAGAAAGTTGGCCAGTCTAGTAACCAAGTTAACTGAGTTGGGCAAACGCATTATAATGATTTTGTCAATATTACTTATGTTCTGCTGAACTGGCTGGATGTGCATAAAGATATTAATCCGCAACTCTAGGCCAAATATTCTTCCATTTAACTGAGTTGAATGGAGTCTAGATCAGCCGAAGATCAGCCAAAGCCCACTCATTCTTTCTGCAGGGGAAGTGGCTGCTCCTAAATTGAAGGGCACAGCTCTTCATAGGAGACCTGTTCCATAAAAAGCAAAACCAAAACTATTCTTCCACCAGCTGACGAATTTGAACACACACAAGAACTCCATAGGAGTTCTTTAGATCAGCACTATGCATATCTTTCTTCTACTGTTGTGCTTTTTTATAAGTGTTTGCTGTAGTAATTGCAACCTCACTGAAATATGATCTTTCCTCTCTTGAGAGATGCATTTAAGATTCAGTTCTTAATCTGTTCTTCGGTTTTTCTTCTCTCCCACTGCCTTGTTCATTTATATCCCCACCACCAAGACAGCATCCTGTGTCTGCCTTTGGTGTTATTTATTCACTCAGACTCCCTTTATATATCAGCAAGACCCATATCTAGGTCTAATAACTTTCTGTGGCAAAGTTATTAGACTGGCCAGTTTTCTGGGTTCACACAATGCATTGAACCATAAGCTAACTGAATGGTCTGAATACATACAACATCTTAAACCACAAAGAAAACCAAGCAAGGCTGACTGTGATTTGTAAACACAGCCTCAGTGTGGCTTTCTTCCACATTTTTTACAAAATCAAACCGCATGTTCTTTCCGTGGCAAAGATATGCAGAACTTCAGAAAATCTAACAGGGGATAATACTTCTTCACACAACTAGCATACTCTGTTTTTTCTCCTTGGCGAAAAGGACTGAGACATAGTGACTGACACACAGATACCAAATCAGCTTCCATTGCAGATTTGTAACTAAGAGTCCCTGCTTCCTTAAGCCAGCAACACCCAAATCACTAGACCACAGCGGATCACAAATAGGCCATTCTGTCTTGATGTTGCTTATATTGCTCAGTTTTCAAGATAACTTAAAAAAAAATGTTATCAGGAACATTCTGACTTGTTTGATACTCTATACTGGCAATCCTGTCTCAGATATCAACATGCATAGCAATCATATATTTTGAGCATCTTTACATATAGTAGATGGCCACCACTTCAGGAGTTCAAACTGATATCATTCCTTCCCAAAAGCTAACTGAGATAAACAATGATGCAAATTTAATCTAGGGATTTATTCCTGATTTTTCATTTTAAAATATAATCACTCAAGTAAGCAGAAGCATTTTGTTTAGAGAAAAGGACTAATATATCAACTTTCTCATTCAAGCACCATTGTGCACAAGTTATAGATACCTTCTCTCACAGGTAAGATAAAAAGTAGTCCCTATTTTATTCAAATCTATTTTTATTCAAAATGGTATAACCTGTACCATTTTTATTTATACCAACTCTTTAGTGAAAAAGTCAGTGAAAAGTTGATAAGGATAGGCATAGCCACTGGCATTCTCTCAAATTTTGTTTTTAATTAAAAAAGAAGAGGAGGAGTCAGGGAGGAGATTAAGATATACATACATACCATCCAGACCATTATGATGATGACTGTAATTTCTCTTTCCCAAAATACTCAATGATGAATGGCCAGGAGGAGCAAGCAGTCGCTTTGACATTGAGCTCTGAAGGCTTGGTGTTGACTTGATTATATTAGGCTTCATTGCAGGATGAATCTCTGTAATTTTTGTTAAAGGAGATAGTTAATTCAAATCATCATATTATCACACTGAGGACTTACACACTGTAATTCAAATTTCCTGGTTTCTGGCAGGAAATTGATAAACCATAGATTAACCTGGATGTCCATTATCATTTTGCCCCATTATTTGGGATTCTTTGTGACCTGTGGGCTCCAAAGAAATATCCGTTGCTACATGCAGGTTCGACTCTTGCCCATTGTTGCTGTTGTGGGGAGTGAGTGGAGGAGTGATTGTATGATGCTACAAGATTGTAAATGCTTCCTTACATGGTGGGCAGCTCCCGGCTGCCTTGAAGGAGACTGCAACCCTTGCTAAAGAGACTGTCTCGCAATCCTATGACCTTGGATAGTTATAATCCTGCCCCCAATCTTCCTTTTGGGGGGAAGGCTGTTGAGACAAGTGTGATGAACAGTGCCTTAGAGGAAGCAGATTATCTGGATGCTTTTTAGTCTGGGTTCAGGACTGGTATGGGATTATGATATTAGTTACTTTGCTATGTCAGGAGCTGGATGGGGGTTGTACACCTCTTCTTTTTTTTCAGACTTCTCAGTGGCTTTTGATACTATTGACCATGGTTTCTTATAGGACCACCCATGGAGGTTGGGGATTGGGGCCCTATTTTGCATTGCATTTACAGTTTCAGTTAGCTGTAGTGGGGAAAGAAGAAATTAACCTGGTAGCCCATCATATATGAGGTATTGCAAGGATCGGTCCTTGCCCCACTGCTTTTTAGCATCTATATGAAACTGCTAAGAGGAGTCATCCAAGAATTTGGGATACACTATCATCAATATACTAATGATATCCAACTATACATTGCTATTCCAGGGGGCAGGGGAGATGCTGTTGAGGTTTTATGCCAGTGGCTGGAGATGTAAAGGTCTGGATAGAAGAAACAGGCTCATATTAAACCCAAGCAAGATGGAGTTGCTGTGCATACATCGGGGTTCTCCTTTAGTGCCAGTGTTTTCCCTAGACAGACAGACACTATCTATGCTGAAGCAGGTTTGTGATTTGGGAGTCCTTCTGGATTCGTGGCTCTTGGTTGAACAGCAGGAGGAGGACATGGCTGTGGGACATTTGACTGGCTTCAGCTGGTACACAAATTCTTACCTGGTGCAGGAGGACCTAGTGATATTAACTCATGCTCTTATCCCATCTGTACAGTATAGAGTACTACAATGTACTTTACATGGGGCTGCATTTAAACACTATTCAGAATGCATACCTGTGTCTTAACTGACTTCCAACATTGGGAGCATATTATGCCTATATTATGGGCGCTACACTGGTTACCAGTTCAGTTCTGAATACACTTTAAAGTGCTGGTGTTAACTACAAAACTCTTCAAAGCTTGGCAAGTGAGTACCTATGGGACTCTGACTGGATTTGGCCAGGCCTGTTAGATGATGTAGGGAAGGCTCCTTGTTGTCCCATATTTCCATGATGTCAGGGAAGCCAGAGCTAGAAGGGGCTGCTTCTCTGTAGCAGTGCTGACTCTACTGAACGGGATCCCTACAGATATGAGACTGCTTAGGAAATTATTAAAAATGGAGCTTTTTTGAAGGCCTTTCAGAAACATCACCTGCACCTCTTCTCGTTCTCATTATTTTTCTCTCCTTTGTTTTTGCCATTTGGATTGCAGGTTGTTGCAATTCTGTTACTTTGACTGTGGCCTTGTAACCACCGAGGGTCCTGAGATTGCAGTGGGATAAAAACAATCGATAAGCAAATAAGCTGACCTCCGTGCTTCCCGCCTCTTCTGAGTGTTCTATTTGCAATACCTTCAAAAGCTTGGCTCACACGCCAGCTTCAGCTCCACTTAACAATTCTCATTCTAAAAAGGAGGGGGCTAGTTTCAGGAGGGGGAGGGTGGCAGTTGCATAACTAACTAACAAAAGAGAAGTGACCCCAAAAGAGAAGCTGAGGAGAAAGGATCTGGACAAGGGGGAGCTGCTGTCAAAGATAAGAAAGATACAGAAACTCCTCCCTTTCCAATTGATTGCCAAGAACTGGGGGGTTAGGTAGAAACTTCAGAAAAAGGATAAGCTTGTTTGAGCTCTGCTGAAGAAGAAATGGACCTTCCACTTCCTCCTATGATCTCTGTGCAGAAGGATGGAAGACAGAAACAATCAAAGGGTTAGAATTTATCAGCTCCAGGACAAGAAAATGGAAGTAGAGGGAAGGATAAAAGCCTTTCCTGTTTCCCATAGCAGGGGTAGAGGAGGAGAAATGTTCCTGGCACTTCCAGGTCCAAGGATGGAGGAAAAGGAGAAAAGAGGGGACATTTGGGTTAAAGGCTGAAGGTAGTAATACTGGAAGCAAAGAGCGAGAGCCCAGAAATTTAGCAGTATCCAAACACAGTGCCAGGAAACAAATGGTAAGAAGTCTGTTAGCATGGAAGGGCAGGAGAAAGTGACTGGGTTATAAACAGAGGCCATGACTGCTTGATTCTGCGGTAGCTGATTTTTATTATTAGGGCTTCTTGTATCTGCAATAAACGCAACCTCTTTCTTTGAGCCTTGCCCTTGACTCTTCACCCCGAGCTGCACTGTGTGGGCTTGAGTTTCTAGAGGCATTTACTGCCAAGCCCCAGTGGGCCATCTCGGTATCAAAATATTGTTTGGTTAGCTTATTTTTAAGAATGTTCACTGTACTATTCCAAGGTTTTATTCAATGTATATTAGCTTTATACAACTTGTTATTTATACTGAAAGCCTTTAATTTTATATAATAATTAAGTACAGAAGTTGGGAATCTGTGTCACAGGAAGTAGCATCTAATTTGGGAGGGAATATTAGTGAATCAAATATATACAATTTACAACAGTGTTCACAGGAAATACTTTTTGAAAGAGGCACACCAAGAATTTAACAGAAAGCATCCTATTTTCCTCTGCCTGGACCTGCTAGCACCATATCACTGAACCTGGAACCTAGGAAGGATCTTTAAAAGTAAGTAGTCTTAAATACTTTGTGTATTTCTTAAATAGTGGACTTCCAGAAACAGAGAGTTATAAAAAGAAATAAAAAACAGGGCAGAGAAATCTCAAATTTTACCTACATTAATTTACCTCAGGAATGCATACGTCAGTAAAAATGTTTAACAGAAGATCTTTTTACAATCTGGAGAAGAAGATAGAGTTATTTCTAATTATCTGTCTGTGACTGTCAGTCAAACATGAGAAATTCAGTAAATGATTAGATGGGAAAAAATTATAAAAAGGGATTTATTCAGAAGCCATTTCAGCTATACAAAATGGATAGCTAGGATTTCCTCTGGCTGGCAAGGTTCAGATAACCCTGGTAAGCGATTATTTTGATAAGCCTCAGTATAGAAATGGTAGGTAAATAATGTGAATAAGTAAATGCTATCTGAATAAGTAAATGCTATTCTATATTAACCTTCTTCATTATCTGTTAATACTATTATAGCCTGTTTTAACCTTTAGTAGAATAGATCTGTGTTTTAATTAAAAGAAAGAATAAGAAAAAGAAACTCCTTATTTCAGAAAATGATTGAAAGACTAATACTGTGTGTCTGACCCTAGAAGACCCATATGCTAAGGAAGTTTAATAGTATATTTCAAAATATGACCAGAAATTGATAAGGTATTAAGAGATTTTTGAATATAAAGCAATAACTCATAATGTATAGAATAAATGTGACCACAAACTTCTTTTGTGCATCATGTAGAGTCCTCAATACTATAATGTTTTAATAGAAAACCATCAAATATGCCAATTTTTACTGTTATTTGTTAGAAAAAAAGCAAAACTGTGTTAGTTTTAATTAATATTTAACACTCCCAGAATCTTTAAAAAATGCAAAAATACTGCAAAACTTACAACGAAGTATGGAAGTCTTCCTTCTAGTAACTTCTACAACATTATCATGTCATTGCCTTGGCCATTGCAGCCGTCTGCCAGGAAAGGGAAGGGAAGGGAAGGGAAGGGGAGGGGAGGGGAGGGGAGGGGAGGGGAGGGAAGGGAAGGGAAGGGAAGGGAAGGGAAGGGAAGGGAAGGGAAGGGAAGGGAAGGGAAGGGAAGGGAAGGGAAGGGAAGGAAAGGAAAGGAAAGGAAAGGAAAGGAAAGGAAAGGAAAGGAAAGGAAAGGAAAGGAAAGGAAAGGAAAGGGCTTCCAAACACCCAAAAAATTGTTCCTTGTTTACTGTTCCATCTGAGCACAAGTATATGAGGTTCTACTCATGAAAGGTAGAGCTGCATATTCATCAAAGCCTACAGCGAAGACCTATATGGTCTCCCATTCTACTAAGTGCATGTGGAGAGCTCTGGGTTTATTAGGGTTTTGCAAAGTAGGCACTCTCCATTTGATCTTGTGCTTTGCCTTGAGGAGGTGCTTTGGGCCAGGATGATATGCTTCATTTCAGTGCTTTGATTAGAATCATTGATGCAAGGCTAATTTTCCTCAGCTGGCTGCTTCACTTTTCAAAAAGTAGTGTTCATGTATGCAGAAGAGCCATTTTTAATGGGTAAAGCAAATGTCATAAAGCTGTCAGTTATCAGTGGGGTGCTGCAGTGCTGTGCAGAACAGCTTCAAGAGTGCTTTGATCAATGCTTAATATTTGCACATTCCCTTTTCTTAAGTATTCTGTATGTTTGCATTTACTAAATTCAATCAACGTTATACAGTATATATACAATAGTATTCACCCTGAAATTCAGTTTGGCTGGAAACACTCACCTAAGTATCCAATGATACATGATAATGATTTTCTGGTGCTTTTAATCTTCAAAGGATTCCCAATAAATTCACAGTGTCTGTCCGCATCTAGGGGTTGAAGAGAAAACATTACTCTGAAATGTGGAGGAAAGAAGACACATCCAAAAGCATCTGTGGCCGCCAAACTGCCTTCTGATAAGAAGTAGCTCTTAATAAGATAGTCAGTAGTGATATAGAAGCTTTGTGGAAGCCTTTTCACTTAACAAATTGACCAGGGCTTGATGTACTTGAAAGAACACTCACAGATCATGTGGAATGACAGCAAGTGGTCTGTTGTCCCTCCATGAATTAAATGTGTGTAACAGAAAGATCTAGAGATCATTGTAACAGAAAGGTCTATGGCAGAAGTTCCAGCCTTACCATCATATAACAGAAGGCCCAGATGGGGTGGCCTCAGGGTATCACAATGAATCCCACACTGAGGACCCTTTTAACCTAACAATTTCTGCCTGTCCTTCATCTGTGCAGCCTTGAATCTCAGCAGCCTGCTGCTGATTACACTGGCAACCTGTGTCAGCTCCAGTTAGTCTTGCAGCAGCAACATTCTTTCATTACTCTAAAATAGGTGAAATTCAGTCAGCAGGACTCAGTCAGCACTATCCAAGTTCCTGTTACCCTTCAGTGGTTACCTTTGCCTTGATAGCTGTGCTTACAACTCTCTGAGTTCTTCCAGAAACACCCATAGCCAGCGATCTACATGAATAATTTTCTTTCCCCAACCAACTACATAGTGACAGATGAGTATCTTACAGTATAAACAAACCTGTTGTGTTCCACAACTTATATAAAAGATCTTGTGAGAAAATGACTAATTTTTGTGCAAGTGAAGACACTAAGAAAATGGTTTACCATGACATTTTAAAATGAAATGTTAAAAAAAGCAAACAGAAAGGAGAACTGGAATGCCAATAAATATAAATCCACTGGTTGTTGTACTGAGGCAAAAACATAAAGGCACAAAAAAACTAATTCCAGTTGGAAGGCAGATACAAAAAAAAATCGATATGGTGCTTGACTATGTCCATGTGCTACAGGCACCGTAGAATCTACTGACCACATTTTACTGTACTGTTGTTTTTATACAGATATCAGAATCCGTTTTATTTTCTGTCAGCTGGTAAAATACCTAAATCACTCTGATACTTTCTTCATAAAATTCTGCTTTCTGATCAAAGGGACTCTATCTCTCTGGATGTTGCCAAATTCGGTTATGCTGCTAGTAAGACAAGATTTAAACTGAGCAATCCACATCTCTCAACACTGTATAACTGGGCCTAACTTTTAAACAATACTAAATAAGTATTTATAGAGAGAGGTCACTTTATTCTATTTTATTTTAACCCACTTCTATCTTAGGTTTTAGCTTTATGCCTTAGTTTTACACAAATAATATTCTGGTTTTTTGGTCCTAAAGACATAGTTTACAATGGTAACAATAGTGACAGTAATATTCTGTATTGTTCTTTTAGCTTGTGTTTTATGTTTGGTCTTCCTCTTTTACTTTTAAACAGTTTGTTAATTGTTTCATTCCATACTTCATCTGTACAGTCTTTGACTGAAATAAAGTTTGAACCACCAATTCCAGTTTAATCTCTTTCTTTTAGCAGTAGTAGAACTGAAGCCCAGCCTACTTTGGAAATGTTGAACCATTCTGGAAATCTGGCAGTAGAGGGCAGGTTTTTCAAATTCCCTTATTCAGAAGCCTATGGCCCAAGAATATTTTGGATGCTCAAACAGTAACATAAACATGGTCTTCCAGTTTTTTGTAGTAAAAAAGTCCTCTTATTATCTGCCTTATATTTTCTCATAAAGAGTTATTGTAATGTAATACCTAGAGCAAAAGATAAGCAAATGCCCTGTTTACATAGAGAATATAGGTCCAAGTTACAAGGGAGACTACACTTCTGGTAATATATTGGAAAGAAGATATGTAACATCTACCATTTGTATAGGAAGAGTTTTAAAAAGTGGGAATGAAAAAATCCTGATTGATTACATACCTAGTAGACCACAAATGATGTCCTCCCTATATATATATTGTTTCTACAATTTGAACAAATTCTAGCCAGTTAATTCTAACTAGCTGGGAATTATGAAGTTGTAGTTTTAAAACATCTGGAAGGTATCAGGTTTGAGAAGGCTCTACTATGAGCAAAGAGGTTTAGGAACAGAAGATGGTGACTGATAGTATCAGCTACTCATACATCCCAGTACATAATTTGAATGTGGCTTTAAGCATGTTGCACCAGTTCAGCCTAAATTAATTCTAGATTCTTTAATAAGTGACAGGAAACTGAAACGATTAATTAAACCAGTATATTAAACAAATGTGTTATTAATTATTAATTACCAAGAATGAATTGTTAATAATTTAATTATAAAATTAAGTTACATAGGATTTTATAGGAATACTCAATATTAATTCCCAAGTTCATAGAAAAGACTGTAAAAATCACACTAATATAGCTTTCAGTGCATTGAATTTATAAAGTAAAACTGCAACCCTAGTTATACCTACCAAGGCTCTAAAAGCCTCACAGAATACAAGTGATCTTACTCCAGTTCTGCAAGACTATATTATACAAGACCTGTCATCCTTAAAAAAAGAAAGGAAAAGGATTTATTTCTAATCTAGTTCACTGAAACTATTATGACATCAGTCACTGCAAAAACTTAAACACTGTTAAGTCCAAAGATTTATCACCTGCTGAATTTTGAACCATTAAATCAGTAGCACCTAGAAATCCCTGACTTTGACTGAATTGTCCTTTTGGAAGTAGGGAATTAATTGTATACATAAAGTAATTATGTAAAGAAAGATTCAGTACTGTAAATGTTGGTTATGACTGTATTAAAGGAATTACACAGAGTTTGGATGAATAGTTACAGACAATACACAGATGCAACATATTGGATCCAAAAAGAAAATGTACTGTCAACAACACATAACATATTGAGAAAATATTCAGGTGGAACAGCAGGAGGAGGAGGAGGAGAAGGAGAAGTCTGGCCAATCATCTGAAATGTTCCAAAATTAGCTGTCACCTGGACTGAAATACAGTGGCATATGAATGTCATCACAACATCACTAATAAGGATCAATTATGGAACCAAAACAGGAAGAATTCATAATGATGTTATTTTTACCATTTGATCCCATGTTATTTCTTTTGTACTCCCCCCCCCCCCCCCCGGCTTAAGAAGTATTCTATTAGGTTTTACCACCCCTGTTCCTATTTATTTTTATGGTTGGTTGCACAGTCAGCCAGATATTTAGACTGGATTTGACATTTTTGTCCACCTATTGAGTCCTTCCCAAGGTTCTAGGAAAGGAAATGTTGTTTAAGGCAGGGTTCCTCAACCTTGGTGACTTGAAGATGTATAGACTTCAACTCCCAGAATTCCCCAGCCAGCATCACGGAGGAGCTGTTATGCAAGTAATGTCTATATTGTAAGATTGGTCTCTTTAACCTTTAGAAATGGCCCATTTATTATGCTTATTATGCTTAAAACATGGGAACTCAAAACTGAATAGTCCTATCTTTGCTCAAGCATTGTTAATATAATTCTATCCATATATATTCCCCACTCAATTTACTAATTCTTTTAAAATTCAAATTAGAGCCCTCACATCAAAAAAGGAAAAGAGTAGAAAAAAATAAAAAAGGAAGTAAGCCAACTTTGCTTAAGTAGAAATTCACAAGCAGAGAGGCAAGATATGCATTTCCTACTTCATTAATGCAGCATATGAAAAACAATAGCACTCCATATTCTGTAGAAACCATAGATATGGTGGAGAAAGAATAATATATCTGAACTGCACACCTTCCAAATGTGTGATTTTTGTATGTTAGGGCCCACCTTAGTATGAGAAATAAAAAATTGTAGGTCATTCAGCATAAAACCAATACCTGCATTCGTTCACAAGCTTCTATTAGGGTTTTTTTTTTCATTTAAATATTGAAACAAATGAAGAATACATCTATGTAATCTATGTGAACATTTGTACAGTTTTTTTCCTCTTTGTAACTGCAACATAAGAGGTAGAAAATCCTTGGAAAATCAGCCAATGGGCAGATTTGAAATATATGAATCCCAAATGGGTCCAGGGTATTTGTCACTTTCTACTCTCCTCCCTCTTTTTTTCTGTTTCTCTTTTCATGCACCTCATCTCCAATCCTATTAACAATTATTCCAGATTAATAACATAATTAGAAAAGATCAAAGAATAAAGGGATTTACTATAAGACCTTATTAAGCCTTCATTTTTAGATAAAATAGTTAAAAGCATTGACAAATTGTACAAGATTAGACAACTGTATCGATTAGGAATATATTGAGCGTCATACAAGATACCTGCATTCATGGGAGTGGGTGGGGGAGGGAAGAGGTTGAACATGTTAATTGGACATTAAGTAGTCTAGCCTTTATAATATGTGATATTTCAATTAGGGCAAAATTCCCCAACCAGATACTCTCCCACGCTGGCTGTGGAATTCTGAGACCTGTAGTCCAGTGCATTAGAAAGCTACAAGGTTTGGAAAAGATTACGCCTATGCTTGAATGGAACTTACAAATCAGTGTATTTATACTCAGATTCACTCCATTCATAGTGATCAAGGGAAAAAATATGCATAAATAAAGGGCCAACCCCATTCATGGACACAGGATACCTATAATTATTCCCTAGAACCTTTTGTTTGAGATTATTACCAAGAACAAAAGATTAAAATAAATAATCATTTCTCTGTACTCTGCATTGGTCAGACAGCACCTAAAATATTGCATTTAATCATGGTTATGGCATTGGTAAATTTGAATGTGTCCAGAGGGCAGCAATTAAGAAGGTAAGAGAATTCAAAGGAAAAGCAGGTTGAGCTGTAAGGTATGTTTAGCCTCAAAAAGAGAAGACTGTGGGGAGGCATGATAGATGTTTTCAATACCAGAAAAGCTGTCATGTAGAAGACAGCAAAATTGTCCAGAGTTGTTCCAGGAAAAGAAGCAATGGAATTAAAGTACAAGGGAGTAGATTTAAGTTGTACAGGGGAAAATGTTGCCAACAATAAGAGCTGCTCAGCAATGGAGCAGATTGCGTTCTTGTGTTGGAGATGTTTAGACAGAGACTGGATGGCTCTCTGTTGAGGATGCTGTAGTAGTGGATTCCTGTACTGGGAGGAGGTGGAGTATGTTCTGTGTCTAATAGATCTCAGTTGAGGAAAAAAAAAACCTGGGGAGTGACTTAGAGGAAGTAAGCCATGGGTAAGGTGCAATTCAATACTCTGTGACCCTTTCCTCTCTTGCAAAACAGATTATATAACAATTTTGACAGATAAAAGAAATTTCAAGGTGATCATACTGTTTCCAGACATCAACTTTTATCATATGCCAAAAATAAGAATGAAGTCACATCCAAATTGTCCAATCATATCATAAACATATATATGTTAGTCTTTGTTGGCAATAGTGGGTATCAAATATGGATGCAAAAGTCTTCTTGAGGATCAGAAGATGAAAGGCCATTGTGAAATACTTGGCTTATCTCCAATAAGGTTATGTGGAAGCGCAGGCTGAAAATGAGAGTTTCATATGTGCCTATGATTTACTCAGAGTTTCTCCAACCATTTTCTTGGAGGGACCCAACAGCACATAACAGTAATATATATTTTATTTAAACTGGCAGGGCAGTCTAAGTGGAGCAAAAGGTGCAGGGCACCATAAGATTGACTGAAACTACATCATCATCTGGTTCAAATTATCTAAATCTTGAACCGAATCAGAGATATTCTGTGGCTGTTCAATTCAAGGCAAATTCCCATTGAAAAGATCTGAACAAATCTGAGCTGAAGCTCAGAACTTTGGAGGCAGCAGAAAGGTAGACAATGCATCAGTGAAAAGATGCAATCTTCCTTCGCTTTTCTACATATGAAAAACACTATGACGGAAAGAAAGTGAGGGACAAGTCTGTCTTCAGTTCTAGGAAGCAGTTTGTCAGGGATTCTCAAATTAGTTATTTGTTAGAAGAACATTGAGGCTGTATGATGGTTTTCTCTGCTTTAAGCTCTTGTTTAGTTCTGTCTCATTCTTTTTGGCTTCTATATTTTCCTCATTTCTTATCCTAGTCCAGCTTCTTTCTTTCCTATTCCCATCCATTAATTCATACCCTGATCGTACCCTGGTTCCACCTGTTGATTGTTAAAACTTAAGTTGCATATGAAGTAGCACGCTTCTCCCCAATTTGTTCTTAATTATTTGCTTTGGATTTATTTTGAATTAAATACTTTATTTCACTAGTATGTGTGACAGTAATTTATTAGCATTCTGTTGGTTAAGTATGAATCTTCTGAGTGACCAAGGTCACTACATAAAAGCTCCTGATAAGTCTTCACTATGAAAAAGTGAGGTCTCACCATAGCAAGACTTTGGGAAGGAAAGTCTTACATTCAATCAGTGTGAAATCAGTTCCTGGTAACATTTTTAGGAGAAAGGTAGAACTGTTGCAGTGCGCAGCAGATTCTCACCGTCACCACCAATCAATTAATAGACATGGAGTACTTTTAGATAGGAACAGTTTGAAGCAGATATGCTTCAGCTTCATCTCAGCTCTCAGGCTTTGTTAGTTAGATCCAGGACACTCAAACTGGCAAAAGCTAGTCAGTATGCAGCACAGGGATATCCAAACCAAACCACAGATTGAAACAAATATTATTTCTCTACATTCTTAAAACAAAAAACAAAAACAAAAACCCAAGCCTCAAAAACCTTTGCCTCCAATCTGAACTTTGCTCACACAGGTTCATCCATCTCTGGAACTCTTCTTCATTCATTTCTCAAATTTGTCATTCAGTGAAGTTTGTTTACAGCCCTAAAGTTCTTTTTGCATGCATTTGGAGTCAATCACATTTGGGATACTTTCCCTCATTTTTATCACTCAATCCAATGCCTTAAGATGGTGTTCAGGATCTTAAAATACATCTTTTCTACTACTCAGGTTAAATTCAGTTTGAGATTCTTCCTCATCATTTTCCAGCAAACTAGTAAGAGTCAAAATTGTTTTTGCATGCATGCAGTCTCAAACAGGTATCAAATTCTTCCTTTGTAGTAGCTTTCCTGTTGAACTTCCAGCTTTCCAGTTCTATAACCTACTAAATTCTGAAGCACTGAATTTTCTTGGATGCTGAGCCCATTCAGTCCCAAGTGGGGCTGGGGAAATTAAATCATTACGTTTGAATTCCAAACCAATGTTGATTGTCCTAAAAGCCCCTGGCATCCTATACATAGCTGTTCAGCAATTTCATATCAAAGGATCCTTCTACAGTAAAGACTCCCCTCTACCCAAAGTATCTCCACCAATCTTTTTAAAATTTCACTGGCTTTTTCATCACAGATAGGACATCTCATTTGATTCTGTCTAGGAAAAGAGGTTATCTGCATTTTCCTTTAAAAGAAAAACAAGGAGAATCAAAATGTAAAAAACTGTTTCTATGTCTTTGAAACCTGACAGATTTCAATTATGAACATTTAATTTATGTTTGAATGTTCTATTATGAACATTTAATTTGCCTGAAAATTTCATTCAGTTCCATTTGTTTATTTTTGATGTAGATTTCCAAGGCTCTGGAAAAGGCTCTAATGCCAGAAAAGGTAGAAGGAAAGAGAAGAAGAGGACCAGCAGCAAGGTGGGTGGACTCAATTACGGTGGCAATGGGTGCACCGTTGGGTGATCTTAAAGAACAGGTTAGGGACAGATCATCATGGAGAAAATATATCTATGTGGTCACTAGGAGTCGAAAATGACTTGATTGCACATAATCAGTCAATCAAGATTTCTAAGTGGAAAAATCTTTTTCTTTTCCACTTACACAAAGCAGCATCCCAAACTCTCCCCATATCCTCACCTTACTTCTACCCACAAGGAATTGTTGTAGGGACATATTGAAAAAGTCGAGTACCACATGTCGAGTACCTCCATTCATTTATCTCTGAATCCAAACCTGTTATTTATATAACATACATTTATACAAGATTTATTGTCCTAATTTTAGCATTTATACTACTGCCCCCTTCTCCCTTTAGATTGCTTTCTCCAAATTTCATGCAAACATTATTTTGAAAGACTGGACAGCTTGAAATCAATTCAAGCTTACAAACCCTTCACAAAAAACTAAACTTCGTGCCCACGTTAATTCACATTATAAATGGCAATATGACCAGTCTAGGAAAATTAGGTAGTATCTCTTAATGCCTTTACTATAAATGCATTTCATTATATGAAATGATCACATGTCTTACAAAGATTCTGTACATTTTCCTTTAACAAAACTACTGCATTGCCCATTCTCTGTGCAATTCCCACTAAGTAGAGTTATATATGTATCCTAATGGAAAATCCATTAAGTAGTTGGAACATTTGAAATGTAGGAGTGGCAAATCATTTTGAGTTATTGTTGAGCCAGAAATGGCCCAGCATGAATATTATGTTCCTGGAAATATATAACTAACGTTGAAGGTTCTAAACTCTAATAACTGAATATTAAAATTAACTTTCTCCAATGGAACAATAGTCTGCTCTAGGTGCAAACTAATCCAGCTCTATGCCAGTTTCTTCTGTGTTATTTTCTTCTCAAGTATTGTTTGTTCGTTCATATGTGTGCGTGCGTGCGCGCGTGTATTTGAGGGACATGGGTGATTACAGCTAAAAGTTCTGCAATAAAATACAAGAATAGCATCAAAAAATTTCCCCCTGTTCCTCTCATATATTTTTAAAACACTGGACCAGAACACATTTATCGCCACCAATTTATCTGGAGAGTAAGAACATTTACAGTACTTTAAGAGCAATAATGCCCTTCTGGACATTTCCCACTTCTTCATGGTATCATTGAAAAGTGAAGAACAAACCTGGCAGCTTTAAGATGTCTGGACTTTAACTCCCAGAATTCCGCAGCCAGCTGGCCAGGGAATTCTGGGAGCTAAAGTCCATACAACTTAAGTTTGAAAAACACTGCTCCAAACAACCTATTTCTCTCTAGGGTTGAACACTGAGAAAAAATAGTCCTGAAATTTCAGGATACAGGTGACTATCCACAGTGCTGATTCCATTAGGATCTCATTGCTGCAAAAGGGTTAATGTTAAATCCTTTAAAATAATGTTATGAATATTGGTACATAAAACCTTTTGTAAATACATGCACAACCAGCCTAAGATGCAAACAGTAATTCTTATTTTTAATATTTTGGATATAAAGATCTATATTTTTAGTTACAAAGCCAGAAAATAGTTGTGCTTATGCCGTAACTGAAAAATTGGCTGCAATTTTTTTCTGAGGGTTCTAGGGTTTACTGCAGGCATTTCTAATCTTTTACAAAAGCTTATCATCCTCAAACATATACTTAAACTATGACAAGGCCCTAAAAAGCTTTAAAAACAAATTAGTATGCAACATAGTCTTTACTCTCAAACATAATAAACTTCATTATAGCTGAATTTTATGAGGACAATTGGGAAACTAAATTATTTCCATTGCTAGCTTATTCCACTAGTTCTACCTCTTTCATTTGCACTTGCCTTCTTTTCATCTCCAGGTGCTCTCTATATTATTACTGTTCCTTATCTTCACTTCCAACTAATTCTTCATTTTGACATTTTACTAACTCAGGGAGATTCCTTGGCAATACATATTAAATGAATGAATAGGAAAGAAGTGTAAGTAAAGGCATGGATAGCAAAGAATGGCACTTTCAGCACATTACACTGGGAGATTTCTGCACCATGTTTGATTCAGAGAGAATAGGGACCATAGTGCAACACATTCCTACTACTAGAAATTCCCATGGCATTGCCATTTTTGCAAATTCCTGAGGAACCAAATTCCTTTTGGCTCTGAAGTCTTGATTATGTGCCATTAAGCCAGTGTCAACAAACATGTAGATAGAACTTCTCCAGGATGATTTGTCCCAAACCTGGTCCTTCAGGCTTTTCAAGAGTGCACTCATTGCCAGCCACGTTGCTACTGGTCATCCTACTCTACTTTTTCCTTCTACCTTTTCCAGAATTATAGAGGCTAAGTATTTGCATAATATATCCAAAATATAGTACTTGAGCCTGAGCACTTTTTCCTTAAGTGCGGATTCTGGATTGATTTGTTTTACAATCAGTTTGTTTTCTCGATTATCCATGGAATTCTTAGGAGTCTTCTCTAACACCAAAGTTCAAAAATGTCAACACTTTTTCTATCCTGCTTCTTTAAAATGCAATTTCACTTCCATTTAATAATTTCATGGGGAAAACCATTGCCTGCATGATTCTGTTCTTTGAAGGTACAGACACACCACAGCATGTGAATATATCTTCCAAGACCTTCACTGTTACCCTTCCAAATGCTAGTCTGCGACATATTTCTTGACATCTGGTTCCTTTATAATTGATCATAAAAGACAGAAACTATCCACCACTTCAGTATCTTGTCAATTCTAAGACTGCTTGCTGTACTTATTATTATTATTGTGTGGTGGTGCCTTTGAGTCGGTCTTGACTCTTGGTGATTGCCTAGGTAAGTCCCTGCAGTTTTCTTGAAAAGATTTCAGAAGTGGTTTGCCTGCTTCCTAGGGCTGAGAGAGAGGGACTGGCCCAAGGACACCCAGCCAGCTTCGTGCCTAAAGCAGGACTAGAACTCATGGTCTCACGGTTTCTAGCCTGATGCCTTAACCACTACACCAGACTGGCTCTCACACTTTCTATTAGCTTGATCTTTAATCTTAGCCCCATTTTTTCACTGGGCTTGAGTTTCATTACTAGAGCTTGCAGATCATATGATTTCCAGCTATCAAGGTAGTGTCACCAGCACAGTGCAGGTTATTAATGTTCCTTCCTCGAATTTTGAAACCATGCTCATCTTCCTATATTCAGCATGTAGGTTGAATAAATAAGGAAAGATTACTTAAATTTGTCTCCTCTGCTGACCTGGAGCCAGTCTGTTTCACATGTTCAGAGATCTTCATATCTAAAAGGAAGTTTCTAGTTTTTACCATTCTAAAACAAATTGGTGCAATTTGTAACCCAAGCCAAGTATACCGCACTAATTCTTACATTATGGTCTGCCAAATGCTGGATCCAGATTAACTACTTAAACTCCTTTGTCAGTAGCAAACTTTCAGGATTCAGTTTGATATTATTGTAAAGCAACATCTAAAACAGGAAAACAGCAGTTTTCAAAGATGGGATTTCAAGATAGAACATTTTCTGAGAAACAAACTTGTGAATGTTTACTGATTATTTCCCTTGAACTCCACACATTATGATTGCCTTAACAGTATACCTTTCTTTTCCTTTGCAGATATAATAAAAAAGACAACTTTATTCTGCAAAAAGGCCAATAAAAATTATATAAGCCAAGGAAAACAGATCAACTAAATGACATGCAGACTAAACTTACAGGTGAAACTTGAAAAATTAGAATATCGTGCAAATGTTTATTTATGTCAGTATGGCAACTCAAAAGGTGAAACCAATATATGAGATAGACGCATTACATGCAAAGCGAGATATCTCAAGCCTTACTTTGGTATAATTGTGATGATTATGGCGTACAGCTTATGAAAACCCCAAATTCACAATCTCAGAAAATTAGAATATTGTATGACATCAATAACACAAGGATTGGAAATAGAACAATATCGGACCTCTGCAAAGTATAAGCATGCATATGTACTCAGTACTTGGTTTGGGCCCCTTTTGCAGCAATGACTGCCGCAATGCAGCGTGGCATGGATGCTATCAGCCTGTGGCACTGCTGAGGTGTTATGGAAGACCAGGATGCTTCAATAGTGGCCTTCAGCTCCGCTGCATTGTTCGGTCTCATGTCCCTCATCTTTCTCTTGGCAATGCCCCATAGATTCTCTATGGGGTTCAGGTCAGGCGAGTTTGCTGGCCAATCAAGCACAGTAATCCCATGGTCATTGAACCAGGTTTTGGTACTTTTGGCAGTGTGGGCAGGTGCCAAGTCCTGCTGGAAAATGAAGTCAGCATCCCCATAAAGCTCATCTGCGGAAGGAAGCATGAAGTGCTCCAAAATCTCCTGGTAGACGGCTGCGTTGACCCTGGACTTAATGAAGCACAGTGGACCAACACCGGCAGATGACATGGCTCCCCAAATCAACACAGACTGTGGAAACTTCACACTGGACTTCAAGCATTGTGCATTGTGTGCCTCTCCATTGTTCCTCCAGACTCTGGGTCCTTGGTTCCTAAATGAGATGCAAAAGTTGCTCTCATCAGAAAAGAGGACTTTGGACCACTGGGCAACAGACCAGTTTTTTTTCTCTGTAGCCCAGGTAAGATGCTTCTGACGTGGTTTGTTGTTCAGGAGCGGCTTGACAAGAGGAATACGACATTTGAAGCCCATGTCCAGGATCCGTCTGTGTGTGGTGGCTCTTGATGCACTAACTCCAGCCTCAGTCCACTCCTTGTCAAAGTCCCCAACACTTTTGAATGGCCTTTTCCTGACAATCGTCTCCAGGCTGCGGTCATCCCTGCTGCTTGTGCACCTTTTTCTACCACACTTTTCCCTTCCACATAACCTTCTATTGATGTGCTTTGATACAGCATTTTGGGAACATCCAACTTCTTTTGCAATTACCTTTTGGGGCTTTCCCTCCTTATGGAGGCTGTCAATGATAGTTTTCTACACAACTGTCAGGTCAGTGGTCTTTCCCATGCTTGTGATTCCTACTGAACCAGCCTGAGAGACCATTGAAAGGCTCAGGAACCCTTTGCAGGTGTTATGGATTCATTAGCTGATTAGAGGGGGACACTTTGAGCTAGAATATTGAACCTTTTCACACTATTCTAATTTTCTGAGATTGTGAACTTGGGGTTTTCATAAGCTGTACGCCATAATCATCACAATTATACCAAAGTAAGGCTTGAGATATCTCACTTTGCATGTAATGCGTCTATCTCATATATTGGTTTCACCTTTTGAGTTGCCATACTGACATAAATGAACATTTGCACGATATTCTAATTTTTCGAGTTTCACCTGTACACACCTATAGGCCCTCAGAATTTGATCTTACTCTGTACATCTTTTTAATTTGATGCTATTTGATCACATGGCATAATTAAGCTGATGTCAAGAATCCAATGACATTGATTTTATGTGCAAAAATCCACAATAAAAAAAATAAAGGGGTATAACATGGATGATAAAATCAATTGTAACAGATTAAATAATATTGTATGATACATATCTCAGTCTATCATGGCTCATAAAATATTTCAAAGCTTAGCAATTTTAAGATGTTATCTGAATGTATGTTCATTTGTGTATGCAATGGATGCTTGTGGCAGTGTATAAGCAACTAAGGTTCAAATCTCTATAGAGAAATGGATCTAACTACAATAGTCCTAAAGCACCTCTTGTAAGAGTATTAATAGGGACTAGTTAACAAAAATAGTATTAATGGTACAGGCAACTTAAAATGAATTATATAAGCTATTTTTTACAGAGTATATATATTTTGTAGCAGGTTGTTACTACTCCTTTTGGGTATTGCTGATCATGTCACACTGGGTATATGCTAACCTGATTTTGAAAAACTAAAATGGGATAACAGAAGCATCAGGAAAACCTTCACATCCTGCTTGTGGATGTCTTAGAGATAAATGAAAAGTCTTTGGATCAAGTTATCTCTCTCTCCCGATCTCCCCCTCCCCAGTCTCACATTCACACATGCACTAATATACCACATATGTATGTCTAGAATCCATTCTTCCTTTTCCACAATAGAAAAGGATTTCATTATATGAAAGTGAAAAAGAAAAGCTATAAGTAAAAAGTGGAAATAAATGAAAAAAGTGTGAGAGCTATGTTTTGTGAAAAGAAATGAACAGAAGGGCAAAGGCTTAAAAATAATACGGAAAACAGTCTTAAAATATTTTCCTTTGAAAGAAACTGTTCAACGAGTAAAATAATAATAATTTATCCCCTTTCCTTCAACTCTCCATTTGCCAAACAAAGGCAATTCTTTACACTTTTAACATGTAAAAGCATTCATAATTCTATGATAAAATAAATAAAATGCATATAAATCAGCAACTCTGTCTATTCAATCGCATTCCAGTAAAATGACACTGAAAATATCCACTCCACTTTGACTCCTTCCTCCATCACTCAGAAATGTGTGAATCATCTGACAACAATTACCTGACCAATGATGAGGAGGTGAACTGAGAAGCACAAAATATACAAAAGGGAAAGGATTCAACTTCAGGATGCCTTAAAAGTTGACAGTACACAAAGTTACTAACATCAAGTGCCTACGGCTGCATCAAAAGCAGTCTATCTCTTGTGATGAAATGGCCATTAGGACAACTTATAAAATTATCCTGAAATTTGTCCCAGTACGTTTCTTTCAGTCTTCTGGACATAGTTATTGTGCTGCTCCAGTAGAGAACGACATTACCAAAGATAAAGTGCAGTGCCATTAATTTGAATACTGTCCATGAATATTAATATTCATTCTTAAAGTTACAGGATCCTTTATCATTTCAATGGGCCATATGATTGGATCTACAATCAATTTAAAGGTGTCTCCATGCTATACCAAGAAATAGTTTGTGAGCCTGTTTTCTGCCAGATAAATTAAATATTAAGAAATTAAAGGAAGTACATGGCAAAAGGATAAGAAGCAGGCACACAAGTCTATGATCATTTGCCAATTATCTGCTTTAGAAACCTATTTTATTATTAAGTAATAAATTTATTTTTTATAATCTTACAGTATTTTTAGAAAACTTTCTTTGGTAACAAGTAAGACAAATGAAAATAAAGATTATTTTTAAAAAATTAACACAAAGGGAATATAGACAGAAATGTGTTTATTGCCAAAATAATATTAATAATAATAATAAGAATGATGGACCAAAAAAAAAAGACAACAGAAAGTGGCTGGAATAATGACATATTAAACTAAGAATTTAGAAACATCTTACATTCTGCCCTAATGGCAGCACAGTTAATAAGGGCAAAAGGTCTTCTTGCAGCTCGCTTCAGTTGTAGGGTATTTCTGCAGACCTGGCGGGCAAGTTTAGTCAAGTATGTAGTATGAAGAAAGAAAGACTGACGTGTCTTCACAGCAGATTTTGGACTACCAGTGTTCCGGACTGGTATGCCTTGGGTTGCTTGTCGTGACATATGTGTTCGGACACATGAATCCTGCAAGAAATAGTAACAATAATAACAACAACACTGCCATTATTACTCTTCATTTTTTTGGTCTATCGTTGTATTTTTTCCCTGTTTTTAATGTTTTTGTCTGTAACCACCCAGAGTTGTTGAGAGTTTGGCGACATATACGTTTAATAAATAATAATAGCAACAACAACAACAAATAACAACAAAGTGAACACATTTCTGTCTGGAATCTTCTCTATCATTATTGCATCAGTCCCATCTGTGACTGACCTGCCCTCTGAAATTATCAACAGCAAATACAGAACATAAGAGTTGCAGTGTCCTGCACACTGAAATGATGGAAAAGAGGTCTTTACTATCTTTTTTATGATCCATTTTTGAGGCATTCAAAGAGTACTGTTAGATCCCCCCCTCAATCTTTTCTTCTTAAAGCTAAACATTCCAGGGTCCTTTAATCTCTCTTCATAATACTTGGTTTCCTTTTTCCTGTTCACCCTCACTGCCCTTCTCTGATTATGATCCAATTTGTCTGAAACCTTTTAAAAATGTAATGCCCAGAACTGGACAAAATATCTGAGAGGGAGATTGAAAAAGCAAAATAAAGTAGATCTAGTATTTATCATAAATTAAAAATTATATTTTTGATGCAGCCTAAAATTGCATTTCCTTTTTTTGCAGCCATATCACATTGCTGATTCATTCAGTTTGTGATCAACTACTATGCCAGTATCTTTTTCACAACTACCATTACCAAGCTCCCCTGCCTATTCACATACATTTGATTTGTGCTGAATTAATAAGACATACAGGTAGTCCTCATTTAATGACCCTAATTGAGACCAGAAACTCCGTTGCTAAGTGATGCAATTGTTAAGCAAAATGTCACATGACCACCCCACTTAATGACTACAGTTCCAGCAGTCCTGTTGCTGTCGTTGAGCAAATCCCACATGGTCATTAGGTGAGGACCCACCCAGATCCAAGCCATTCTTGGAAGAAGGTAAGGGACTGCATCTACTTCAACTCCCCCACCCACCTACCTCCCCCCATACCTGCCCTTTTAGCCGCATGCCTACCCACCACTGCATCAGCCACATGGCGCACCACTACCAGCTGGGTTCTTTTATGCCAATGCAGCTTCTTTCACCCCCTGGCCACGACCTTCTTTCACACTGGCATTGCCAGGACTTTCTTTTGCATGCTGGCTGGATCCTTCTTTCACGATGGCTTTCTTTCATGAAAGAAGGAATCGGCTAGCACATGAAAGAAGGTGGCATGAAAGAAGGGCCTGGCTGGTAGTGGCGTGTGCTGCACAGCATGGCACACATTTGCCTGGCTGTACTCCATAGTGCCTACCTGCACTATACAACCATTGTGTATTTAACTCAAACCATTGTGTATTTAACTCAAATGTTGCTACAATGGGCTCCTTTCTTAACTATGGGTCATCTGTAAACCAAGTGTTCTTAACCTGGGGACTACCTGTACTACATCTCTCAGATGTAGTTATAATCCCAACATATTTGGAAGAAACTATATTGGGGAATAGTGTAACTTAGTAGCATGCACAAAACTTGTCAAAGTAAGCTGAATAAGTCATATAATTGTTTAAATATAATGTAAAAGTGTACATTGTGCCTTTACAAAGGAAAATATGCACATTTAATTAAGTAGGAATAACAAAGATGCTAAGTACCATCAGCAAAGAAACATTACCTCTGTGGTTTGATTGGGAGAAAATCTATCTTCATTTGTTAGAGTTGGCATTTTCAGACCACCATATTTTTTCCAATAAATCCAACATGGTGCACATAATCTACACTGCATGTTGGGTGGACCCCAAGAATACCACTGGTGTGACTGTGTGACTAAAAGAAGAAGAAATCAATATATGCAGGATTAATATTCACCCATATATTTACACATAAATACAGATGCACAGGATGGAAAGATACTTCTTCAAAAATACTATATACTAAATAAGTGCTTTCTCTTTTCACACAAGAACATAAATGTAAACATATATTTGTTTGTTAATATAAGTCTGTATATACCTGTATATAGCAAATAAACAGTGGAGTTCAGAGTTCAACATGCAACCAGTAGCTTGGGTTCATGTTTGTGGACAACAATAATACAAAGTACTATGAGTTTTACAATCAATTTATATAAGTTGTCATCTGGAATCTACATTGATGTATACATAAAAATTTTTGTGAGTAGACATCCCCATTCACTTCAACTTCGACAAACTGACATACATACATACATACATACACACTCCCTTTTATGAGGAAGCTCCTTCTAGAGGAAAGGGTTCCATACGCATTTCTGAACACACCTACACACACAAATATTTTTACTTACTGTAGCAACTTTCACAAGCACGGCCTATTAGTGAGTTCTGAGTCTGGTGAGGTGCTCCAACTGCTCCGTTCATGGCACTTGGTTTTCCATTATTGCTGGATATCTGACTGGGATTCGGTTTGTTACTTTAAAATGATCACACATGCATTTATAACATGAGCTATATGACAGAAACATTTTTAAAATTCTTAGCTTTCCATAAGAGCTGTGCAAGAGTTCGATTCACAGATTTGTTGACAACTCAACTGAGTCTTTGAACCAAACTGACTTTTGTTCAGATGGACAATTTGAACTGAATCAAATACATTTGAATCAAAGTGTCAGATTGACTTGATTTTCCACATCAAATTGAATCAAATCAAATCATTGATCCACACATCTCTACTGATTATATAATTGTCAAGAGTACAAGTAAACGTCAGCATATTTTCTATGGAAATGACAAAACATGTTTGAAATGCTCAGATTTTCTCAAAAAGCTATAATTTACCCCCACACTGGTTACAACAGAGTTCCATTTATTATAATCAAGTTTTGTGATAGCTACAGAAAAATCCTACAGTTGATGCTAAAAGTTAAAGGCTTCCTCAAAGTGGCATCTAGCAGTTATCCTGAACTGCATGCTTCTCTATGCTTGTGGCTGCCAGGTGTGCTTCTACTCACAATCTTCCTTGCCAATATGGCCATTGGATCAGGCTGTTTGGAAATCTGTGGCTGCTGTCCAACTACATCTGGGGATGTGGGGTACTGGGTTGAGAAAGGCTGTACTATTTATTAATAAGAGTCACAGGCAGACTGCAATCTGCTCTGCATTCCAAATTTATTACAAATGTGAGATGTAATGAAATATAAACTTTGCTATGAATGTGAAAAACATTTTCCAAATAAAATTATCAGTGTGAAATAGACCTCAATTTTATTCAGAGTTTGAAGAAACAATGACTTCAGTTTAATGTAACAATATGAAACTGTATTAAAAATTACTTTACAATGCCTCTAAAGATGAATTTATGTCAGGACTAACAACCTTTGGTACTTTACTTACATAATTTTTCCTTTAAATTAAAGAACAGAATGCAGACTTAAACATATTTAAAATACAGGATCTTTTGTCCTTCTAGATGTGGGAAATTACCTGTTAGGCACCCACAGGTTTCCCCAACCCTGGAGCACTTCACTGAATTAATTGACTTAATTTAGTCATAACTAACTCTATTCTTATGTTTGAGACATGAATGAAAATACTGAAAAATTAACTCCTCTTGTGCAGCAATTATTGTTAAGAAAGAATGTTCAGCATGCTAAAATAATTTAGACACCATCAATGCTTTTAGGAATACAAAAATTCTTTAAAATGGGCAAGTTCTTACTTCAATAGAATAAACTAAGCTTTGAATCAAATATGTTAACAAAAAGGCTTTACAATTTTTACATTTTTCTTATGACCCCAACAGCAGGGGATATATTTATAATCCTAGATTGGTTCTTAGTAGCAAAACAATATTAATGACAAATATATTTGCTTTCTGAAATGTGGCTGGAGAATATTGATTTTCATAATGCCACAAAATTAGATGTTTGGTGAATTGGGCTGGTCATGAGTGAAAGAATCAATAGATTTATTTAAGATTACTGTGACTAGGGCTGCAAAGAATCTATGAATAGCATCCTAACAACATGTAGCTTTTTCTATTCTCCTTTGATTAGATACTTAAATGTATCCAAGCAAAGACTGTGCATGTATATGGGCCTGTGTCAATATTTGGCAGAATGATTTTTCATTTTTTTAAAACAAAATTTAGGTGGAATCTAAGCCTTTAAGTAACCAGTATTCTATTTCTTTGAAGGTGAAGAGAGGGGCTTTACTAATGCCTCAGCATTCCCCAATAACACAAAGTAGCACAAACAACATCATTATATAAAATCAAATTGTGTAAAATGGATATTAAAGTATTTATTTATTTATTGGGTTTATATGGCCACCCATCTTAACTAAATAACTCTGGGTGGCTAACAAAAATATAGCTCCAACACAATATAAAAAACCATAGGCAAATAGCTAATTTAAACAAAGCAACTGAAGTCCTTTACAGATGGTCTGACAGCATAAGGCTGACATCCTTGCCCCAATGCCTGAGGGAAAATTCACACCTTCAATGCCTTCCAAAAGACCAGAAGGGTCAGGTCCATTAAAATCTCAGGCGGGAGGCTATTCCATAGGGCAGATGCCGCAAGAGAGAAGCACACCTCCTCGATCCCACTAAGCGACATAGCTTCACAGAAAGGACCTGTAACATGCCCACTCTGCCAGTTCTGATGGAATTACCGTATTTTTCCGACTATAAGACGATACTTTTTTCTAAAATCCTTACCCTAAAAATTGAAGGGCGTCTTATTCAAGGAAGTCAGCCGAGGAGAGAACCGCGCGGTGGCAAAACTGCCCATACTTTGTCTCTGCAGGCAGGCTTCCTCCTATTGCTAGCCTCCAATCACGAGTGAAATAGCTTGTTTCCCAAACAGACTTCCTCCAATCACGAGCCTTACAGGTGAAACTCGAAAAATTAGAATATTGTGCAAATGTTCATTTATGTCAGCATGGCAACTCAAAAGGTGAAACCAATATATGAGATAGACGTATTACATGCAAAGTGAGATATGTCAAGCCTTACTTTGGTATAATTGTGATGATTATGGTGTACAGCTTATGAAAACCCCAAATTCACAATCTCAGAAAATTAGAATAGTGTGAAAAGGTTCAATATTCTAGGCTCAAAGTGTCCCCCTCTAATCAGCTAATGAATCCATAACACCTGCAAAGGGTTCCTGAGCCTTTCAATGGTCTCTCAGGCTGGTTCAGTAGGAATCACAAGCATGGGAAAGACTGCTGACCTGACAGTTGTGCAGAAAACCATCATTGACACCCTCCATAAAGAGGGAAAGCCCCAAAAGGTAATTGCAAAAGAAGTTGGATGTTCCCAAAGTGCTGTATCAAAGCACATCAATAGAAGGTTATGTGGAAGGGAAAAGTGTGGTAGAAAAAGGTGCACAAGCAGCAGGGATGACCGCAGCCTGGAGACGATTGTCAGGAAAAGGCCATTCAAAAGTGTTGGGGACTTTCACAAGGAGTGGACTGAGGCTGGAGTTAGTGCATCAAGAGTCACCACACACAGACGGATCCTGGACATGGGCTTCAAATGTCGTATTCCTCTTGTCAAGCCACTCCTGAACAATAGACAACGTCAGAAGCGTCTTACCTGGGCTACAGAAAAAAAGAACTGGTCTCTTGCCCAGTGGTCCAAAGTCCTCTTTTCTGATGAGAGCAACTTTTGCATCTCATTTGGGAACCAAGGACCCAGAGTCTGGAGGAAGAATGGAGAGGCACACAATGCATGATGCTTGAAGTCCAGTGTGAAGTTTCCACAGTCTGTGTTGATTTGGGGAGCCATGTCATCTGCCGGTGTTGGTCCACTGTGCTTCATTAAGTCCAGGGTCAATGCAGCCGTCTACCAGGAGATTTTGGAGCACTTCATGCTTCCTTCCGCAGATGAGCTTTATGGGGATGCTGACTTCATTTTCCAGCAGGACCTGGCACCTGCCCACACTGCCAAAAGTACCAAAACCTGGTTCAATGACCATGGGATTACTGTGCTTGATTGGCCAGCAAACTCACCTGACCTGAACCCCATAGAGAATCTATGGGGCACTGCGAAGAGAAAGATGAGGGACATGAGACCGAACAATGCAGCGGAGCTGAAGGCCGCTATTGAAGTATCCTGGTCTTCCAGAACACCTCAGCAGTGCCATAGGCTGAGAGCATCCATGCCATGCCGCATTGCGGCAGTCATTGCTGCAAAAGGGGCCCAAACCAAGTACTGAGTACATATGCATACTTATACTTTGCAGAGGTCCGATATTGTTCTATTTCCAATCCTTGTGTTATTGATGTCATGTAATATTCTAATTTTCTGAGATTGTGAATTTGGGGTTTTCATAAGCTGTATGCCATAATCATCACAATTATACCAAAGTAAGGATTGAGATATCTCCCTTTGCATGTAATGCGTCTATCTCATATATTGGTTTCACCTTTTGAGTTGCCATACTGACATAAATGAACATTTGCACAATATTCTAATTTTTCGAGTTTCACCTGTATGTAACTGACGTCAGCTGATGCTGAACAAAACAATTAGAGAAGGCTGTTTGCAGAGAGAAGCTATTGGCAGTTTCACTCGTGCTTGAATGTAATCAGTGATGCAAAAGAGCATGGAAATAGAGCTGCAGAGAGACGGTTTGGACCTCCTCCCACCGAGTGTATCAGGTCAACGTTAACTAATTACTAAATAAAAATGTGTTCTGCACTATCTTTAAATATTGATTTCTTCATTTTGGGTTGGAAAAATGGGGGTCGTCTTGTACATGGGGGCGTCTTATTGACGGAAAAATACGGTAACTGAACTACACGAAACAGCATCCCAGAAGTAACCTGTGCCACGCAAGGCTTTGAAGGTGACAACTAGCATCCTGAATTACATTCAGAAGCCTACTGGGACCCAGTGCAGCTTATGTAGCACTGGTGTTACATGACTGTACCATGGTGTACTAAAATTGTATGTACCACTACATTTTGGACCAACTGCAGTTTCCAAATGCTTTTCAAGTGCAGCCCCATGTAGACTGCATTGCAATAGTCCAACCAGGAAGTGACTAAGGCATGAGTGACTGTGCACAATGCATCCTAATCTAGAAGTGGGCACAACTGGCTCACAAGAAGGATTTGTGCAAAGGCCTTCCTGGCCACAACTGTCACCTGATCCTCAAAACTGAATACCAACTCTATGTGGGAAAGTGTTAACCAATCCAGAGTTAACCATGGAAGATGTCCGGATCAAGGGTGGGGACTTAAACCCACAGCCACTTGGTCTTGTTAGGGTTGAGTCAAAGTCTGTTCTTCCCTAGCCAGACCCTCATACCCTCCAGACACTGGAAAAGAGCCTCAACAGCATCACCTGGACAGTCCAGAACAGAGATGTATAAATGATGTAATAAGCGTATGGATGATACTTAACCCCATACTAATGAATGACCTCACCTAGCAGTTTTGTGTAGATATTAAATAGGAACAGGGGATGAATAAAGTTCTGTGGAGCCCTGGAAAGCAGTGGACTGGACCTATACCTCTCATTCCCTACCAGCACCGACTGGAACTGGTCTCAGAAGATGGAGGAGAACCTTCATGAAACTGTGCCCCCCAGTCCCAACCCCTTCAGTTGGCCCAGAAAGATACCATGATCAATGATATTGAAGACTGCTGAAAGATCAAGGAGGGCTAGGATGGATGCACCTCCCCATCCTGCGTGCCAGAAGTTACCCAGAAGCATGATCGATGCCACCTCAGTGCTGTAACCCAGTCTGGAACCTGACTAGTGCTCATGCATGTATAGATAAAAATTCAGTCTTAATATAAACTCTTATATATATAAAAGAAATAATCTGAGGTGTAATCATTTATTACATTTGCACTGCTTTTTGATGCATCCCATTAAAGTCAGTTACTTTTGAGTTACAACTACAGCTAAAACTAAATCTCAGCTGCAGCTGAAAGGTCCATGAATTTGCAGTGGTACGTCTACATAAAAAGTAGCCAAAAACTGTTTTATAAATGTCAATATGAGTGTGAGTCGTACTGGATTTTACCCAAGTTTGTTAAATGTGAAAATAAAGCAAATTTTATGAATGCTTATTCTTTGCTTATTCAATAAAAAATTAGGGTTTGTTGTCTACACATTGGAATTAATTTTAAAATGAAGTATTAGTGTTTGTTATACTTACTATGTTGGTATGTAAACTTGTTTCAATTTGCTCTCTGCTTCAGCAGCTTTTAGACGTTTCTAATAGAAAAGATGAATAAATTTAGTATCTCACACAATGTTAATATTACAGTGTTGTGCAAACTATTATATGAATCTGCTTAGTCTTTAAGATCTATTTCAGAGGACTCAGAGGCCTCTGCCTGCAGAGATTTAGCTGCACAGGGACTCAGGGAAAGGATTTTGCTGTGGTGACACTCACTTCACTTCTAGAATATCCCTTCCAGGCATAGTTAGGTTGTACCAGGTTTGTTATTCACTTGAGCACTGATAGCTGGATTCTTCTCACTGGGTCTCAATGATTTAGTTTAATTTAATTATAATTTAAAAATAGCAACATTAATGAAAACTTTTAACAAAACTTTTTAAAGAATCATTCGGTCACTGTAGGCAGCCCCCAAGAAGAAAGCAGTATGTTACTTTAATAACATTTTTATTTAAACACTGGATTTCTCTGACCTGCCAATTTAGATTAAGCTAAAATGTGATCTTTCTCATATGAATTTAAGTTGAACTTGTGTTCAGATGAAATGTGGGTTTGTTTCTGTATATTTACAGCTAGAAAACATAAGGGAGGAGTGAGGTTGGCCAAGAACAATTCCTGATCTCACCACTATAAGATTCTCAGAAGCAAAAAACATTTGAAAAGTCAGTAATTTCAAGACAAGATTTGCTACTTATGCTTAAAAGAATATCAACAAAAACCCTGTAAGTTAGCCTAGGAAAGAACATTACAGCACTCATTGTAAAAACAGAAAAACAGTGAAGTTGGAGTAATTATTGAAATGTTGTAATTAATTGTATCCATTACTACAATGCATAAACACACCCACACATATACATATACATACATTAAAGTTTTTATTAAATAACAAAGTCCATAATAATTTCAGGATTTGGGGACAGATTGAGTACATAAAAATACACTAAAATTAATATATTACTATAACCACTGTTATATTTCCCATCTGAAAACACCTGGGCTACAGACATATGAGGACTCACCTCTTGCTAGACAACTCTGGTAGCTAAGAGACATTTTTGCTCAATGTTCACCATACAACTTAAAATACCATTTTATAGGATCTAAATAATGTTATCACACATGGATTTATTGGGAAGAAATCAGTCTAAATGAGAAGAATTTATAATGCTCTGTACTAATTGAAGCTAAGAAAGCTAGTTGGAAGGTGTGATTATACCCATATGGTGCAAAATTCAGTTATGCACCAACCTTAATTACCACTCCTGATCAGCTTTTTCACAATGCCTCCCACTGTATATGTGGCAACAATATGGACCAATCTGCTCCTTAACTGCTTCTTGAACAGATTAGGGGATAAACAATGAGTTGAAAAAGCAACTTTGTTCTGCATCTATTGGATCACAAACAGCCAAAGAACAAGGCAGTATAATAAGAGTTATGATTTTGACATGGTAAATTCTATAATAAGGAGTTGTTAAGGAGGAAAAGAGATGATGGGGGGAAATTCCTGACCAGCAATGACACTGTAAAGTTTTACTGTACAGAAAAGGGAAACAACAACCAATGTCTCGGTCTCAACAATCTCCCAGGACTCAGGGGACTGAAATCAAGCTGTAGAAGACTTTGGGCTTGTGTGTACCCCTCTCCTTTCTGCTTGAGTGAGGAAGAAAGTGAAAGAGAAGAAATTATCTTTCTCCACTATGCCTGAAGTCCTGAAACTGTAATCATATATCATTCATATAAGCTAGGTCATAAATCATTTAAATAAGCTAGATTCAAACTATGGTTTCTTCATTTGTTAAACAACTTTGGCTACTGTGATGTAAACTTTGCACAGCTGCCATTAATGGCAAGACATCAAGTTTTAGGAAGTGTAACTGAAATACTTAAATGAGAAAGGCCTGAATCCAGAGATCCAGTGAGGAGAATTCTAATTATGAAAACCTCCAGAATAGTCTGAAAGATATCCTGGCATTTATGGGAATGGAAGAATTGGTAAAATTCCCAATTTTTGCCCTTCCATAAAAATCCGTCTTTGCATTATAGCTATTCTGAATCCAGGGCAAAGTGTTTCAATTATTCTAAATCCTGAATGTCTTCAGGTCTAATTAAAACCTATGGGGAAAAATGAAATTATAGAAATTAATACTTTGAAACTATTATGCGTGGTAACCTCACATGGCCTTCCATAACCTGGTGTCCTCCAGATTTATTTATTTATTTACTTGCTCAAATTATATGGTCACCCATCTCACAGATGCAACCTTGGGCAGCTAACAACACATTAGAAACAATACAAAACACAGTATCAACACAAGTGTAAAAACCTACAATAGTCATTGAGAACAAACCCAATAAACACTCAACAGCAACATCTCACAGCCCATCTAACTTCCCAGCCCCCATGCCCTGGAACACATCCAGGTATACAGCACTTTGTGAAAGGACAGAGATGTGTTATACAAGTACAAAAACAGAACCAGCATGATTTAGACCAAAACAGCTGGAGAAGAGTGAGGTTGGGAGCCTTATTATTACATGCACATTCCCTTTTAGTTGCATCTTTTATATAGCGATTTTGTAATGTCCGAAAGTCCCCTCTTAAAAAAATGTTCATTTAGATCTTATTTTATATCATACTGTATGCCTGGATGTTATAAATGCAAAAAAGAAACCAAAAATTACCTGCTGAATGTATCTATCTGTGGTTTTCCACATATAATAATATTCAATGATGCTAGTCAGAGATTTCCAAGGAAGCTGAAAAACATTTAACACAAAATTACATTTTTTTAAAAAAATGAAACAGTTGGGCTATCTGAGACAAACTATTTTTTGCGGGGATGGAAGTCATGTAAAACCCTGGACATGAGGGCATAATATAATGTAACATCTGTATTCCTCTCCTCTGAAGCTTAAGGAAAGGTGGACTGTATATACCACTCTAATGGATTCCATATATCCTTTGCTGCAACCCCACTGAGTACCAGGACCTGGACAGTTCCTAAAACTAATACACTGCATATAGTAATCAAAAGTGTAAAGGTCCATACGTTTGATTCCCAGTAGAGGGTTTGAACCCTATAGAATAACTTCTGGCTGCCTATATTTGACAAGTTCCAAATGAGACAAAAACAGTCACATAATGCCTCCTGGTGGTCATTAAAGCTATGCGTGATCTGTGAATTAATATAAATGAACGCAGTTGGAGAAAGAGAACAAGTAGATCCTCTGTTAGTTTCAATGACTATGTTCAGTGGGTGAACATACATTAAGAGCTTGCTTGACAATCTCTGACCAAAATATAATTTCTTTTTTGCTAAGAACCAGAAAAGATGGTGAGCTTGTCCACTATTCTTGGAGCTTTAAAACTGTATAAGAAGTACTGTTAGAGCTGGGGGACTTTTTCCCCAGGGGAAAAAAAAAATCCTTCTATTTAGGGCTTTTTTCAGGAGCAATCTGGTCCTCTACTATACATAGGGGAAATGGATCTTATGCTGTACTACATATAACACAAAGAGATGGATAGACTCTCCTATGAAGACTTATTATGATGAGTGGTTGCACTTGAACATTTAGCCTCCTGTCATTATTGGAGGGAAGCCAGCCCTAGCAAATCAGCATAGCCTTAAGAACCGTAAACCATTTTATACCTAGTATGTCATTATTTACATTATTCTGGTTTTCAGTACTGCTAGGGGCACCATATCATAACATATTAAGATTAACTTATGTCAATCAACAGTATGTCTTTATACAACCACAACTGTCAGAATTAAGCTGCAAGATCATGCTCAGATAATTGTGAGATTTTATTCTATCATCATGGCCAATTCTGATTTTTAAAGATCAATTATTTAAGCCTTTGTGTTATGAAAGATAAAACAGGGGAGCCATTCTGCCCACAACTCTGAATTTCAAGTTTAGGGACTTTGTTAAATTTCATTCATTCATTTTTCAAAGCTCTAAACTATGAACTTGAGTTGGAGCGGCCTAGGAAATTGGCATAGTCCTGACAGTGCCAGCAACATTCCTCATCTGCAGAAATGATGGAAACATAGAATAACTTTATATTACACCTATGCTGCACTGGCTTCCGATTAGCTTCCAAGTACAATTCAAAGTGCTGGTCATGGTCTAGAAAGCTTTATACGCTAGCCACTGAAATATCTTCAGGAGTGCCTTCTCCAACTGGAATGGACCTGCTTGACTCATTTGTCCTGAGAGAAACTGCTGGTAGTCCCCAATTTCCATGAGGCATATACTGTGGAGGCTCATGGGAACTTGTTTTCTGTGGTAGCATCTATACTTGGAAACAATCTCCCACTTCAACTGGGGTTGGCTTCTACAGTTTTCATCTTCCAGAAACTAACAACATCAGAATTGTTCTGGAGATCCTATGGTAATGCATGATACCTAGGAAAGACGACTGTACTTTTGGCACTTTGAGTTTTATGATATTATAATTATGTAAATTTAATGCTTTATTATGTTTTATTTTTTTATGTTTCACTACGGTAAACCACTGCAACTCTTGGGATTGTAGCGTATGACGAACCCAGGTAAATAAATAAAGCGAATGGGCATAATTCAGTGGATTTATATCTAATGCCATTTAAATATTTTTTTTATAAAAAAACAAAACTACTAGAAACATTTGCAAATGTTTTGAATATTGCTATCACTTTGTTTACTTCCAATCTGTGGCATTATGATAAAGGTGGAAAACCTCTGGCCTGTCAGATGTCATTAAACTATAAATGCTGAAAGCACTACCCAGAATGGCAAATGAGACATGACAGAAGTATAGTTCAGCAATATCCCAGGTCCCTCAATCCTGCATATGAGAATATAGTAATCCATATATCTCTGAAAAGTATAATGCTTTTATTTATGTATACAAAAAATTATATCTCACAATTCCAGTTGGAGAAGGCTAATCCATTCTGCCCCTTTACTGCTTTTGAAGGTCCCCAAGCCCTGATAGCAAGGGTGGTTGAAGATTTCAGGGGCCTACCTACCTCCATGCATATCAGGTACTGTAGTAGACTATGCACTTACTGTATATAGAAAAACAGGCTCATAATAACATATCTTTAACTTAGCTGACTGTGGGAATAGAAAAAACAATGCTATAATAGGCATAAGGGTGATTTAAAGATAATTTAGATATGTCTACTTACAAAGTCTTGCCGTATGTCATTGAAGTCTTTACCATATTTCTCTAGGGCTTCTTCAAACAAACTAGCCTCTGATGCTGACCACTCTTCCATTTCGTCTCTACAAAGAACAGGCCCTCCAAGGGGAACCAAGACACTAATGGCACTGCTCAGGTCATAGTTGTGTTTATGCAATGTATCCATTGCATGAAACTAAGAATGAAAAGAAAAGCTCACTGGATTAGTTATACATGAACCTATTAAACAACAATATATTAAATAATGTTTTATATTAAATATTGCAATGAATCATTTTGTCCTGTCATGTATGACAGTTAAGCCATGAACCAGTAGTTCTCAGGGAGTAAGACATCAACGATGTCAACAATTACGTAGATTCAAGGTCAGGAAGCACGGCGAAGGAAGTTTGCTGAAACACTGGAAAGGCAGGAAATAAAAATAATGGGTTTAAACTACCCTGGGTATAAGAGGGAATTCACACCCTCACACTGACAGTGGTAATCAACTGTTTCATGTGGCTTCATTGTCATTTGCAATAAAGTTTTATCAAACTGTGCCATATCAAGTGAGACTTCAACTAATTTGAACCTATCAGCCTGGTTAAGCCATGTAAAATTAAGTCGAGTCCAGTTCAAGGAGTCTGCTATGTGTCTTTTAGGACTGCAAATCTTCAAAGTGATATTTTGATTGAGCAAATCAACCTATCAAAGTAGAGTCATGAACTGGAGATTTACTTCAGTGCAGCAAATCAAATCAAACAATTATGGAGAGTTCAGATTTGATGGCTATTTTGCTGCATCTGGAGCTGTTGGTGACAACATATCATGTTGCAATTCCATTTCCATGGAACTTCATTTCCTTGGAGAATGTTGAACAGGGTTGAGTGATGACCTCTCCAACACTGACATAAGTAGCTGGCCAATGAATTCTGTCATCTAATTGGGAAGGCAAGGCTAACATTGCTTTGGACTTCATTTACTATCTTAGCTCTCAATTTCTTTATACAAGGTCCACTTTGCCCTGACATGGTGCCATCGACAAGACTCCTCCACTTTGCACAAAAAATAGACCAGACTTTTGCTGCCATACTTCCCCAATATACAGGTTTCTCATTCTCATGATGGAATTCTTGTGTTGTAACCTTAACCTTCCTTCTAATTAAAATTACTAATCATGCCTCTGAGATACTGGTTCTTTGTATTAACTGCTTCCTGACTCAACTGCTAGGAAAGAAGCACGGCAAAACCTTACCTTTAAATTCTGCCCGACTGGGGAAGCTCTTTCAAAATGAGTGAACAGGTCCCAGGCAAACACGGGTGCTGGCCAAAAATGTTTAATAGGATGGCAAAACTATGGATGCCATTTTTTTTCTGTGCCAGTATCTTTCTTTGTGGCTTTCCTATCTCTATGACACTGTATCTCATGCTGCCTACCTGCTTCTGTTGCCTGATAACTAGCATAAAATACTGTCAGCAATCCTGACACAATCAAATTCTTCCCAGAAAGGGCCACAATTTGACAATATATTCTGCTCAATCTCACACTCCCACAAAGCCAATTATGATGACACTCTTCCTAGAGGGGTTAAGTTTGCCGAGTGGCTAACAACAGCCAGTTTGGTACAGTGGTTAAGGTGCTGGCCTAGAAACCAGGAGAGTGTAAGTTCTAGGTCCCCCTTAGGCATGAAAGCCAGCTGGGTGGCTTTGGGCCAGTCCCTCTCTCTCAGCCGAAAGCCCCTTACAGGGTTGTTATTGAGGGGAAAATAGGAGGCAGGCATGTTTGCCACTTTGAGTTATGTATCAGAATGAATGAATGAACACACAAGAAAAGGTGGGATATAAATCCTAGACTTCAGTTCAATAGCATGCCAAGTAAGGCACTCCACAGAAGCAAGTGGAAAAATTAGAAATAAAACATTTTTTAAAAAATAGTAATAATTTGGAATAAGACTTTTTCTGCATTGGTTTGATCAGCACAAGATAAGCACTTTGCTGAATAACTTGGAAATAAAATGTGTTTTATTTCCTCATTCTCATTACTTCTGCCTTTCCATGGTGCAGGGATTTGTTTTGGTGTAAGTAGAAATGAGAAAAATCAGGATGTTAACAAATTCAGTTCTTACGTCTGTTCTCTTCCACTCATTATATAAGTGGGAAAACTAATGAGGGACGTGTAATGTTCAAGCACAAGCTAGTAAATTCAGAATACCCAAAGAAGCCAGGATAATAATAATAAAAAACCCCTCAGATTTAAATCTGGCTTCCGATTCTGGCTTGATTAGTTGCAGGAATATATATTCCTGGCTTTGGCTGCCACAAGGCAATAGCCTGAATTAAGACAGAACAAGCACAATTCTTGTTCAAATTCCTAATTATTATGCCGATTATTAAGGATCCAGGTATTCACCAAAGGCATTTCCTTTTTGCTAAGCAATACAATAGTATAAATTAAGTGCCAACATCTGAAATACTTAAATACTTAAGTCTTAATACTTCAATAGTCTTAAATACTTAAGTATTCAGCAACAGATTAAGATTCCTATCAATGTAAGGATATAATGTGAGAGGAATCACATTCTTACATGTCAGTCAATGTAAGGATATAATGATAAAGAGGAATAACACTCATTCCAGATCTTCATACATTAACTAGACTGTTCTACACAAAAGCAGATAGACAGCTGCATTAAAAATATATATCTATATATGTATATGTTTTTCTGTGACTATATGCCATGTTTTTTTCTTTTTGTTATTCTTTTCTTTTTTTAATACAATTGTCTGTTCTGTTTATTTTTCTATTTGTTTTTGTACTCAATTAATAAAAGTAAAAAATAACAATAAAAAGGGAGAAATAATAATATATTTAGTATTTCCTAAGTTAAAGAGCAAAAAAAGGACAGAAATTGTAATGATCCCAAGGAGGGAGATAAAGGCAATTAAAACGCAGAAAAATAATCAACTGTTCTTCTAGTGTCTCAGTTGCACCTGTGGTCCACAAGAAACAGCTGAGCATGGCCACTGTTGAAAAATGCTGGGAGCTATGGTTCAGCAGCCAATGGATGGCTATTTTATTTCTTAGTGTCCCTCATTTTCTCTTTGCTTCTCCATATTATCCTCACAATAGCTCTTGTGAGTAGGTTAGACTGAAAGAAATTGACTAGCTCAGTGAGTAAAGAGGAATTTGACATTGGATTTCCTCAGTCATAGTCTGCCATTCCAAACACACACCATGCAATCTCTCTCATTATTCTTTCATACAGAAATCTTTAGATGGCCAAAAGCTATGCATTCTGAAGGAACAGCAGTCTGCCAGGAACCAATAATCTCTCAGTGGCAGTTCTGCTTAGTCCCTCACTCCATCTGCAAAACTCCTATTTGTCAACCCCTCCTTTCAAATTCACTATTTCTGGAACAACTGGATAGTCATAACTCTTTCCGCTATCAAGACAATGGAATCACAGAATGTAAGGGTTGGAAGGGATTTTGAAGAACATTTAGTCCAACCCCTTGCCCAGTGCAGGAATCTACTGTTATAGCATCCCTAACAGATGGCTATCCAGATTCTGCTTAAATACCTCCAATCTCCTGAGGCAGTCTCTTCCATTATTAAATAGCTGTTATACTTAGGAAATTTTCCCTGATGTCCAATCAAAACCAACTTCCTGGTAATTTAAAACCATTGGTTTCTGTCCTATTTTGGAGGACAACGCTGAACAATTCTGCCCTGTCTTTTATATAACAGCTCTTCAGATACTTGAAGACAGCTACCACGTTTCCAAGAAGCCCCCTCTTCCACATGCATACACAATGCCTCTAACCAAAACCCTCACAATTTTTTCTTCCAGGCTCCTAATTCCTTTGGTTGTACTGTATTGGAATGATTCAGAAGAATGGGAGTGGGGATGAGCTGAGAAGCAAATACCACATATGGTTGATGGGACGATGGGTACATGTATCTTACATGTATACATTTATGTGTGTGTGTGTGTGTGTGTGTGTGTGTATCTATCTATCTGTATGTGTATGTGTATGCATAAGCTGCCAAGGAGTGACAGAACAGTTATAAAGCTAAAGGACTATCATATGTGTGTATGGGGTGTATGGGGTGTCCAGGGAGGGGTAGCACCTCTGGTGGAGAGGCCTGACATGCCCTTTCTAGGGCTGCTCATTCACCTTTGGTGCCCACATGGCACTCAGCTCTCACCTGTGGCTCCAAGCAGCTGTAACCTGCACACCAGCCACACTCTGGTAAACCATCTCTCCAACTCTTGGTGATTTAGGGGATTTGTCTATCTTGGTGTGTGAAGTCTGGCCCTGGCAGATTGAGCGGAGGAAGCTGATCAATGGTCCAACAGTCAAGAAGGCAAGTCCAACAGGCGCTGTGGAGCGCTAAGAGCATGACAAGATACTTAGACATCATGGTCATCCACTGCAGCAGGAGAGATCTCCAGCCATAATGGTTATCCATGCCACTGGATTAAGGTCTCTTATGCCAATAGAGTGGGACTGCCACTGTGCAACAGCTGTTCCACTTAAAACTTCATCACACACAGGTTTCTGTTGCGCAATTCATTTTCATCTACAACTCATCTGCAAATCATCTCAGTCCAAATTTAACTGGTTGAGCCCTGCAGTGATGGGAGAGTGGCAAAGCAAGAGGAGGAGATAACCACTGGTAGCTATAGTCACAAACTTGTACATGGCCGGACCTTGGACCAGTGGTCATTCATCTCAGTACCCAGGGCAGCAGAGATGTCCAACAGCATCCAGGGTGACTGGGCAGCCCTTCTAGGATAGCACTGCCCACCCTCACACGAGGGAGGAGGTTAGAAAAGGTTCCCTAAACATTGCCTGCCCTACATCTGTCTAGCTAATTACAGCTGGCAGATCATCTCCTTAGGGGTCAAGCATCAAGAAAAATGAATCAAAGAAGACTCATTTTCAGAGCGTGGAATGTCCACACCTTGCTGGATAGAGACAAAGTGTCAAGGCCTGAAAGATGAACAGCACTCATAGCAGCCAAACTTCACCATTACAGCATTGACATTGCTGTACTCAGTGAGACCAGGCTGGCAGACAAGGGATGGGATGGGATGGGATGGGATGGGATGGGATGGGACGGGATGGGATGGGATGGGATGGGATGGGAAAACTAAATAGCATCACTAACACGATGTTCAGACTTGTTACAGGAAGTAACAAGTGGATATACATTCTTTTGGAAAGGGAAACCACAGACTGACAACAGGACTCATGGAGTAGATTTTGCAATCAAAACTGCCCTGCTGAAGAACATCTCTACTGTACCCACTGGAATAAATGAACGCATTATGAAGTTCTGCTTTCCTCTCAGCAAGTCCAATGTATCATCAACGTCAGTGCCTACGCACCAACTCTCATTAAGTCCAGACGAAGACAAGGAAGGTTTCTATGAAGACCTGGACCAGATTATTCAAATAACCCCTGCCAGCGACAAACTCATCATTCTGGACAACTTCAATGCTAGGGTGGGGACAGACAGCGACAACTGGGATGGAGTCCTTGGGAGACATGGGATGGGAAAATTAAATAGCAATGGCCTGCTGCTTCTGAGCAAATGTGCCGAGCACATCCTGTGCACCACTAACACAATGTTCAGACTTGCAAACAAGTACAAAACTACCTGGATGCATCTCAGGTTCAAACAGTGACACCTACTTGATTATGTCACAGTATGTCAGCATGACCTTAAAGACATCGCCATCACCCAAGCCATGCGAGGTGCTGAGTGCTGGACAGATCACAGGCTGGTTGGGTCAGTCCTCAACCTTCATATAGCCCCTTTACATTGTAAGCAACCAAGGAGTGTCAGAAAGTCATTCAACTTTGGCAGACTGCAAGAGCCAGGCCAAGTCCAACATTTCCAAGATGTACTTAATGAAAAATTCTCCGACAATTTACCACTTGTAGGATCCTGTTCTGAAAAATGGATGCAGTTTAAAAATGTCATCACACAGACTGCAACAACTGTACTTGGACTGAAAACCCAGGCACATCAAGACTTGTTTGATGAAAACCATAAGACCATTTCAGCAGCCCTCCAAGCCAAGAACAAGGCTGGCAGAACAATCCATCATCTGTCTCAAAGAAAGACAAGTTTAAGCACCTGCAATCCAAATTACAGACAGAACTGTGAGAAATGTAGGACCAGTGGTGGCAGAAAAAGGCTGAGCAGGTGGAACACTATGCAGACATGCATGCCACCAGAGAGTTCTTCAGCATCATAAAGTCAGTTTATGGTCCTTCTAAATCAGGATGCTCCCCCCTGCTGTCATCTGATGGATCAAGCCTGATCAAAGACCAGGAAGGACTGAAAAACCATTGGGCTGAACATGTTTCCAACCTACTCAATAGGCTGTCCACAGTTAATTATGATGTCTTACAGTAGATTCCTCAGCTGCCAGTCTTGGATGCCCTAGTTCTGCCTCCCTCTACTTATGAGATCAAGAAAGCATCTCATAGATGAACTGAAATAAAGCAACAGAGCAGGGTGGCATTCCTGCTGAGATCTACAAAGCACTAGATCCAAATGCTTTATAGGCATTCCAAGACATCTTGGAAGACATTTAGTCCACAGAGGAGATGCCCTTATTGTGGCTCTCTACAAAAATAAGGGAAAGAAAAGAAGGGAAGGAAAGAAACTACAGGGGTATCTCACTGCTGTCCATTGCAGGTAAGATCTTTGCCCTCATTCTCCTGAACAGACTTGTCACTGTCTTGGAAAGGAACCTCCCAGAGGCGCAATGTGGCTTTCAGCCAGAACCGAGTACAGCAGACATGGTATTTGTCATGAGGCAAGTCCAGGAGAAGTGCATTGAGCAGAACAAGCCTCTTTACTCTGTCTTCATTGACCTGACATTTGACACTGTAAACAGAGAGGCTCTCTGGATCATCCTGAGACATTATGGATACCCAAGGAAATTCGTGAAGTTGATTCAGCTACTCCACAACAGAATGACAGGACAGGTTCTTTACAATGGTGATACATCAGATGCATTTGCTATTTCCAATGGGGTAAAACAGGGTTCTGTGTTAGCCCCAGTCCTGCTCAATCTGTCCTTTGCTTGTATATTGTCACATACTGTCCAGGGTCTGAAGGAGGGAATGTATATCAGGTATTGAGTGGATAGCCATCCAATCTTTGACCTTCAGCTCTCTTTGACCTTCGCCGCTTGAATGCACAGACAAAGTACCTCCATACACTCATCCAAGAAACCCTCTTTGCTGATGACTGTGTGTTCATGGCACACAAAGACACTGATCTACATTTGATGCTGAACCAATCCTCAAAAGCTGCTATGCCCTTCTGCCTGACTATCAGCCTGAACAAGACTAAAATACTTTACCAGTCTGTGCTGAATACCAACCCCACAGAACCAAAAATCACTGTTGACGACACCCAGCTGACAAATGTAAACAGCTTCAAATACGTGGGAATCATCATCTCGAGCAATGGGTCTTTGGACAATGAAAGTCACTCCAGGATCAGCAAGGCCAGCCAAGCACTAGGGTGGCTGTGTAATAGAGTTCTCAATATCTGTATCTCCACAAAGCTGAAAGTCCATAGAGCTGTGGTTATTTCTTCTCCCCTGTATGGATGTGAGTCCTGGACTGTACCAAAGGCACATCAAACAACTGCAAAATTTCACATGCACACTCTTTGTTCATTGGCAAGACCATGTTTCAAACCTGCAGGTCTTGGATTGTGGAGAATTCCCCATCACTGAGTCTCTCATTATCAGAACCCAGATGCTGTGGGTGGCACACATCATCAAAATGGATGACCACCGTATCCCTCGCCAGTTGCTCTATAGTGTAGCGGAGTTTGGGAAGAGACCTCGAGGTCGACCAAGCAAGTGCTACAAAGACCCTGTGAAAGAAACCCTATGCCAGAACTAGAAGCTGCGGCTGCTGACAGAATCTGCTGGTGAGTCCTGTGCTATGAAGTGTCCCCGGCTTTGAAGACAGGCACCACCAAAAACTGATAGAACACTATGAGCAGCATCACAGAATAACACCCACAGTGCCCCCTTTGTGCTAGGCTCTGCAATTCCAGACTGGGACTGCAGAGCCACTTCCGTGTCCACAGATGAACTGCATAACAGTGTGTCTTCTTCAAACCTGAAGGACTACCATATATGTGCATGTGTATATGTACATGTAAATATAAGCTGCCAAGGAGTGACAGAACAGTTATAAAGCTTCCATAACTGTTAGTTAAAAACTGGCAAGATGCTGGAGGTAGTTGAGATGCATTCAAGGAATGCCTTCAAATACAAATTGGGGGAAAACATATTAGAAAATGAATATATATATTTTTTCCAACACACAAAATGTGCAAAGACAGTATGTGTGTGCGTGTATGTATGTGTGTGTATGTATACACACATATACATATATACATATACATATATGTAATATATATAATAGACATGGAAATCTCAGCCAACAGCAGGGGAACTTTAGTGGACAAGAGGATGCAAATGGCAGATTGTCCTCCCCAATATAATACAGATGATTTCAAATTGGATTTCACATTCGTATCCTGACTTCTCTTGTAGTCTGCTATTTGTGACAGTATTCCAAACCCAATGTAATAGTTCAACTAGAATATTAAGGTTTATGACAGGTAGAAATTATGATAATAAGGATATAACTACCCAGTAATTTTTCTACTGAAAAAAAAAATCTACACTTGTACTATATGAAAATAGACTTTTATGATGTTACTCTTTTGATTAACCAATTAATTGCTTTATTGGGAGAGACTGCAAGATGGATGGCATGTTTCCATGCATTTCAATACAAAAACATGTAATATTTTAATCTCTGGAGGTATCCTAAATTATTCAGCTTTACAGAATAACTTTTGCTTATCCGAAATATTGGTTTTGCAGAAGAGGGATGGGTGGGCAGAAAAAATCTAAAACAAAACACAGAAGCATATTTTTAAGAATCTGAATATTACATATAGTAGATCAAACAGCTAAGCATTAATGCCTGTTATCAATGCTTAGAAAAAGATATGAGAGTTGCAGAGGGTGAGCCTGTATGACTTTGCCCAGTGTAGAATTCTATCATTATCACAGATTAGGCACTCAATACTGTTGATACATGTATTTATCAGTCTTTGATTCTAGCTTAAAAAACCAAAATAGAGCTCAAATTACTGTTGTTGTGCATTAGGGCAGTACAAGAAATTTACGAACTGCTACACAATGAGAAGTGTGAATAAGGCCTCTTATTCAATCCCTAAAGCAGATACATCTTTTGTAAGCCTCATGCAGATACTTTCAAAGTTACTCCTAGTTATTTCTGTATGTGTGTACATATACAGCCACTTCATGTTTTCACAGTCAAGAATGTATCTGCAGGCATAGCCCATTCACTTTCTTTGCTTTCTTCCTAATGAAGTGGCTGTGCATGAAAATGCATGCAAAAATAACCATGAGTGGTTTCTGAATCAGCTGATCAAGGCTTGCAAATGATGCAATGGCTTTAACCATTCAAACAGAGGGGCTTTGTTCATGTTGCCACACATCGTTAAACACCTCTTCCAAATGCTTTGTATAGCCCAGCTGGATATATACATACTAATTCTGCATATTTTTTCATTCTTGCAAAGGACGTACATTTCAAAGGAAATAAAGATAAAGGAGTATCTCACCAAAGTGATATCCCGAGAAGCAGCAGCTGCACTCATGTGTAAACTAGGCTGTCGTACAGAACTACTGCAGTCCAGAGCTCGGGCAAATGTACCAACAGCACTGAAGGAGGAAGAAAAACGGCACTATGAGCACAATGAAACCCAGATAATTTTAAACTACTGTCATAGAAATGCATCCTTTTGCCCTCTAATATACTTCATCATTGATTAGCGTGCACATTCAACTGCATTACAGAAATTTCAAAGCATTCCCAAAATTACTTGTTGCAAATACCTGCCAGAATTTGACCCAGCATAGAAGAGACTGCAATCCTATACTTCTTTATTCAGTAAGCTTCACTATATTAAATGGGACTTCCTTTTAAATTGGCATGTATAAAACTGGGCTATGAAAGGCAATTTTTACTTCAAAATATACTCATCTATGCTTTGGTACACAGAATACTCTATATACTATAAAGTAAGAATGCAGAAAGATAAAATGCTATCATTTTATTTAATTTTTAAAATAGATCTACTCCTAATTCTTAAAATAGATTCACTAGGTTAATTCTTGCACTCGTTAATTATTTTACTCTTTTTCTCCTTTTTCTGCTTAGCACAAAGTCTGTAGTCTATGGTATACAATTAGGATCTCGGTAAAATAAGTGTAAGGGTTGGTTTTCAGACTGAAAAGAATTAAGATAACCACAGCTGTGGACTCTCCTGGAATCAGAGAAGAGACCCACCTTCTTCATGAGAAATAATTCACAAACTGTGAGAAGAAGCCCCATTTTGATATACAAAGAGATAGATTGGTTTGTGTTCATTTACTAGAATTCTTGTATCAGTACTACTTTTATCTTAATAAATATTAGTAAAGAGAACCCTGTGAGATCTGTATATGGGAAAACTCACCTTCAGTTCCAACAGCTATCAAATGCCTGACAATAAAGGCACCAACATTGAGAAATGGCTTGTGATGCTCTTTAAGTTGCTGTTGAGATCTGGGTCCAATGAATGTTCTCAGAGAGCAACTTAGCAATCACAATTTGAACTGTGTCCAGATTGTAATTTCTGGATAGTCTTCAAAAACAGTCCCATGTACAACACATTGCAATCAACTAACTGAAGATCACCACAACCCATCTATTTCTGAATGTTGCAAAAGCTTTTCTCAAAAGTATTGTATTAGGGTTCTTATAATTTCCAAATATAATCACAGACTTGATAAGGCTGCCCATACTTCAGTAACACAAAAAGAAAAATAACATTTTAAGAAAAGTGTTTGAATCATTTTCCCAGCTATGTGACAGTTACTTACAGAAATGGCTTCTATTGGGCTCAGAGAACATTTATAAACTACTGAACCAGTCAGATGTATCTACTTGGCAGGATTCTGTCAACTAAGTGTGAGCTTTAACAATTGAGTGGTTCTTGCTTCCCACATGACAAAACAATGTGCAAAGAACACCTTTGGATATAGTATAAGTAAATATATGAATTAACCCACCGTTAGAACTGTTCCAATATGTCAACTTTCAATTTACAGAAAAAACAAAATTTCAAATTACATTTCCTTTTTATTTATTTATTTTTAAGATCTGCTACCAACAGAAATACCATAGTATTTTCCAGTTAGGTGGTTTATACTATAAGGTAAGGTAAACTGTGTTTCTTGCAATAATTTGCACAAGTAACTGAGGCAGTCAACTATTCATTTTCCTCAGTCCTTCTTATTTTAAAAGGAAGTTTACATGAAGTTGGACGACTACTTTCACTTTACTGAAAAACGACTACTGAGTGATTGATGTTGCTTCCCTGAAATGTTATTTTAGTTATATTTTCAGTACTGATTGTCATCAGTGTTTTTCTCTATATAACAGTAATCTGGCCTTTCTTTCTTTTCCCACATTTGCTCATGAATGGCAGTTACACGTTTACATTAACAGCATTCTTGCCCTAGGAATCTCTAGCTACTTATGAGATAGAAATGGTACTAAACACATACATGGAGATATAGTCTATCAAAAACAATTAGTAATGATACTTAATAGTAGTAATTATTTATCTGTTGCATTTATATCCTGCCTTTCCTTTAGGAACAATAGTTACTTAATATAGTAGATCTTCCAAACTTGGTGAGGAAGTTTGGGTATGGAGCAAGAGAGGCCTGGCACCTTTTGGCTCCTATTTGTGTGACTTGAAACCAGCCAGTTTGTCTCCATGGAAAGAAGGTTCTGAAGTGGATGAATCTTTAATTTAATCTAGCAGATATATGAACAATTAGCTTATGGTTTTAATCAGGCTCTTGCTACCAGGCAGTGATACTATGGCCCCAATACCCAATGTCTGCCATGTTTTCTCTTTCTTATTTTTTTTTCCTGATTAATGCAATGGTGTATTATACCCACAATGCCTCCAACAGAGCATTATGGGAACCTGAATGCCCAGCATTGTCCCGAAAGACACCATAGTCCAATAAACATATCAGAGGAGAAGTGGCCAAAAGAAGACACAGTGCTGAGAAATCCACAAGGCTGCATAAATATTTCTGCCTCTACAAAACATCTATGTCACTTCAGTGGGCTGGAATGTCAATTTCACATATGGAAAAGATCACTTCTGAAACAAATGTGAAAGACTAGGTAATAGAAATGTCAGTGCAGATCCCAATGTCTAAGGCTTACTTGTTTGGACAATCTGTATGAAAAAAGCAATTTTGTGAGCAAGTGACTATCACATGATTGCACATAATAACAGCTATATTCAATATATTATATAATACCAATATGAGACCTCAGCCCCTCAGTTTGACAAAATCTAAAACTGATGAAGAGTGTGTTTTTGTTTGTTTTATCAATTTATGTAGCTGCCCATCTCACAATCATGATTCTGGGCAGCAAACTTAAAAGTAAACGTTGCCCAAGAATTTAATAGCTGGCTCTAATCAGCAATACTATGTTGTTGTTCTTAATTTATATAATATCCTGAATAAGCTACAAATTAAGACAACTCCAGTTGGAATTTTGTCTCTGATATGAATTCATCAGGCAGATTTAGAACTTTGCTATTTGGCTGTTTCATTTCCCAGAAGGTTGAAGACGAGATAAGGAGATCACTTCTCCTAGATCTGATCATTTGAAAGTGTGGCTGAAGAGGTAAAAGCAGTGGGAATCTTGGGAGGAAGCAACCATGAGTTTCAAAATACTATAGAAAGGGAAATTGGAACATAGTTGTACCCATAGCCTAGATTTCAGGACAGCCAATTTCAACAGATTTAGAGAAATACTAGGTGGGATCCCATGGACAAAAATCCTCAGTCAAAGGGAAACAGAAAGGTTAAAAACTCAAAAATGAGATATTGGAAGTACAATCACATACCATTCCAATAAGGGGGAAATGGGGGGGGGGGCAGCTTAGGAAACTATTGTGCGTGAATAGGGAACTTTTGATGAAGATAACAATGAAAAGGGACATATGCAGAAAATAGATGGGGTAATCAGCAAGTAAGTGTACCGTTATTATTCCCACAAATTATATTGATGGGCATATAGTGTCAAAATCAAGAGAAGTCATCATTCTTCTTGATTGTGCATTATTCAGGCCATGCCTAGAATTAGTGTGTACAGAGGACAACAACCAAAATGATAAGGGTCCTGCAAGAAGAAACCTGTGACGATTATTTGGAGACATTAGGTATGGCTCCAGGGACTCATGACAGCTGTCTTGAAGTATCAGAAAGGCTATCATGTAAAATTTGGATTAAAAATTTTCAAACTTGTTCCAGAAGACAAGACAAGAAACAATGGGCTTAAATTACAAAGTAGATCAGGAAAAATTTCCTAACATAAAAGCTGTTCAAAAATGGAACAGCCTGCTTTGGGAATGCTGGACTCTCCTTCACTGGAGAGGTGTAAATACAGGCTAGATAGCCATCTGTCAGGGATGCTGCAGCAGAAGATTGCTGTACTGAACAGAGGGTTCAACACTGGTTCTCAATGTGGACCATAAAGACCCCCAGGGGACCATTCCTTGGGGGGCACAGTCTTTATATGATACAGTTGACAGGAGTCCTCAGGTTATGACAGCAACTGGGACCAGAATTTCCATCACTAAGTGATGCAGTCGTAAAGCATGACATCATGTGACCGCATCTCTTAGCGATGGCAATCCCAGCAGTCACAGTTGCCATTGCACCCCCAGGACTGCATGGGTCGTTAAACAGAAGAGGTGGGAGTCCCAGGCAAGCAGGCCAGCAGGTCAGAGCTGTGGGTGAGAGCTTTCGGCGAGTGCACGGGTGCTGTGGGGGGTGCCATAGGCAGGTTCTACGAAATGTGGGCAGACAAAAAAGTGGTGGGAACAACTTCCAACTTCCTGCTGGCTTCCCCGTTGACTCTGCTTGTGGGAAGCTAGCAGAGAATGTAAGAAATTGTGATCACATGACCACGACAGAAGGGACTCTCCCTAGTTCTCTGGAAAGTAAAGGCAAGGGAGGGGAAAGTGCTTTAGCACATGCAAGATCAATGTCAACCCTTCAAAGTAGTCCAGACAAGAAACCAAAACCATGAGTACTAATACAACCTTTATTGTAAGGTTACAGCAACAGAATCTTGAAAGTTTGAAAGCACTTCTGAGATATTTCCATGCCTCCATTCCTTCTGTGGGCTGGGATATCTTTTGTCTGACTGTTGTCTAGGTTGCGGCTCTTCCTCCTCCTGTCTCCCAAGATTATTCTCATAGTCTATTACAGGGAGGCAGTTGAGCAGCAGGTTGTTGGAATGTTAACTCCTCTATTCTAAGCTACTCTCCCTTTCCTTCCCAGTCACCTGACCCAGATGACCTCACCCTGACCACTATTATGAAGGTGATGCAACAAATTCCAGGAGCCATGCCATGCAGACTTTCTCATCCTTGTTATTCTTTTTTAACCCAACAAAATGTTGGAAAGCAATTGGGCACAGAGGCTCAGGACTCACTCTCTGTCTGTCTATCAGCATGATAATGCTCAGAAAATTAAACAAGATCAAAGTGTGTGTGGGGGGGCAGGGGGAGAAGTAAGCAAACTAGAGACTAAATTTGAAAATTAGGTGGGTTAGGCCAAGGACTGTGGAGAAAAAAGTCCATAAAATTTTTTCCTCAATACATTCTTATGGGAGAAGCAGCTACGCAGCAACTTTGAATGTTATTGACTACTGCATTCTAAGCCCTCCTTCATACCACTCACATGACCTGGTACACAGCATAAGCAGTCTGCCCTGTGCACATATATATACAAACATGCATAGATGCCACATAAGGGGAAAGTAGAAACATACATGCAGAAACAACACATCACATAGTTACACAGACAAAAATACAGATGCCTCCTATAGCTGCTATCGGTAGAAGGCTAGAAAGAATTCTAAAAGCCATACTTTGTATGCTTTCCTTATTTATTTATTTTTTTATTTATTTTCAGACTTGTATGCCATTTAATCTCATTATAGAAGTTTTAGCAGACAACAGTAGAAAGAATAAGAATAGTCAAGCTCTTAGTATAGGAATATCATGTCATACATGTTTCCAAATAATATGATTGTTTTTCTTCAGAATCCCAATATAATTCAGTTGCAACTCGATAACCCTAACCCTGATAAGTTCTCTGCTATATGTGCTATTAATACCTTCAAAAATCTATTGAAGTTTGTATTAGCTCAGATTATTTACAAATTTAGGATAAAGTGTTTTGAAAGATGGCAAACTTTTATAAATATAGCTAAGACCTTCTCGTAAAAGATTGAAAGACAATTTAAAACACTGATATTCCTTTATGATATCAAGAAACTAGTATCTACTATTAAAAATCCAAATTTCTGGGAAGGCGCCCCTGTGGGTCCCTTTGCATCTGGGGCCAGCCTAGAGGAGATGTACAGGAGCTGATGTCTTTCCGAGGCAAACGCTCTGTCTCCCCCATAGCCAAGCAGGAGTAAAGGTCTTGAACATGAGCAGTGGATGAGGGAAGCTGCCTTGCCACTCTGCTCTCTGTCCTTCACTGCTTCCCTCTCCCCATCTTCCAGCACCCATATTGGGCTAGAGATGCCCCCCCTGCAATATGCACAACTGGAAGCCCCCACTTCTCCCCTCGCTGATTCCCTCCCACCCAAATGCACTGGCCCTGCCCAGGTTTGCAAAGCAAGAGAGAGGAAACACCTGCGCGCCTCTCTCTCCCCCACCCCCATTGATGCCCAAGTCACTCTGGTGCTTCCCTGCCCTCTTCCCCTCCCACATGCCAACCGCCATCCCTCTTTTCCCCTTGCACTCCCCAGAAAAGAAGGGCCCTGCCAAGCAATTTCTGTAGGCAATCTCCTTTGTCCCCCCTCGCAGAGAAGAGAGATTGGAAAGGAAGAGATTAGAAGAGCGTAAGCAGGCACACAATGGGGAATACGCTGGCTGTTTGCCAAGCACGCCTATGGCTGCCAGCAGCAGCACATTGCTTTTGATGTGTATTCCCCTTTGTCTGCCTGCTTACTCTCTTCTAATCCCTTCTTCTTCAATCTCTCCACTATGCAAGGAGGGAGAAAAAGAAAAATAACAGGTCAGACACAGGACAATGAGTACTGACTATAATGGCAATCACGTGACTAAGAGACACTGTGAAGGTCATAAATTGGTCATAAGGTTATTTTTTCAGCACCACTGTAATTTTGAATGGTCACTGAATGAGTGGTTGGTGAGCGAGGACTACCTGTAACTGAAACCTGATAGGTTAGGGAAAATCAGTGGGACATGATTATTTCTGGTTACAAACTCTACAGGGAAGACAGGGAAGGGTGTAGTGGAGATGTCACCTTGTATGTAAGAAAGATAATTGAGTTAAGTTATGTTGACATCCCCAAAGGGGCAGGTCATTTGATGGAACTGGTCTGGATAGAAATATCAGATCATAAAGACAGGTTGATACTAGGGGTGTACCATCTTCCCCCTAACAAAGATGCTCAAAGAGATCTGGAAATGTAGAGGGAAATCAGAGAGACATCCTGAAAAGAAAAGTCCTGTAATTATGGGAGATTTCAATTACCCATACATCAACTGGGTGAATGTGTGTTCAAACCATGAAAAAGAGGTAAAATTAATAGATACTATAAATGACTGTATGCTGGAGCAGTGAGTCATGGAACTGATGAGAGAGGCTGCAGTACTAGACGTCCTCTTAAATAGTGCTCAGGACTTGGTGAGAGAAATATATGTAGTCAAACAGTCTGGGAATAGTGATCATAATGCAGTAAAAATCAACTTTCAAAGAAGCAATAACCTACATAGCAAGTCCCATTTGACTTTAAAAAAAAGGGGGAACTTCTCAAAATTGAGAAGACTGGTGAAAAAGAAAGGGAAGGTCAAAAGGGCAAGTTTGCTCCAAAAACCTTGGCTATTGCTTAAAACCACAATAAGAGAGCCTCAGGCACAATTAGGAAAATGGCACCAAAGTCCAAGAAGAGGCCTGTATGGTTGATTACCTTTGTAAAGGAAGCTATTAGGGCCAAGAAAATATTACTCATAAAGTGGAAGACCTATCCTAATGAAGAAAACAAAAAGGAACATAAGCTCTGGCAAAAGAAATGCAAAGACAGTGAAGGAGGCTACAATAAAATTTGAGGAGTATATTGCCAAAACTATGAAGACAGATAACAAAACGTTGTTCAAATACATTAGAAGTAGGAAGCCAATCAGGGAAGCTGTTAGTCCCTTGAATGAAGTCAAAGGTGTGCTAGGAAGAGAAAAGGAAATTGTAGAGAAGCTGAACAAATTCTTTGTCTCTGTCTTCACAGAAGAAAAATCAGGGCAGATCCCTGAGCCTGAGTCCTGTTCTCAGGAAGGAAATCAGGATGAACTGAGCCATATAGCAGTGACAAGAGAAGAAGTGCTGGGCCTTATTAATAAACTGAACATCAAGAAATCACCAGACCCTGATGGCATCCACCCAAGGGTTACTAAGGAGCTTAAAGCTGAGATTGTGGAACTCCTAATTAAAATATGCAACTTGTCTTTACGCTAGGCCTCGGTAGTTGAGTGGAAAGTGGCCAATACAACTTCAATTTAAAAAAAAGTCTCACAGGGAGATCCAGGAAATTATAGGCCTGTCAGCTTATCATCTGTTCCAGGGAAGATAGTGAAAACTGATACTAAAGGTAAAATTACCAAACATTTTGAGACACAGGTCTCACTCAAGGATATCCAACAAAGCTTCACTAGGGGAAGGTCGTGTCTTAACCTACTACAGTTTTTTGAAGGTGTTAATAAAAACATATGAATAAGATGAATCAGTAGATATAATCTACTTAGATTCTCAAAAAGCCTTTGATAAAGTCCTTCGTCAAGGGATTCTCAATAAGAATAACACCCATGGAATAAAAGGACAGGTTGTGGATAAGCAACTGGCTAAAAATAGGGTGAAAAAAATAAAGAGTAGGGATAAATGGTTATTTCTCACAATGGAGGCATGTAACTAATGGGGTCCCTCAGGGTTGTCCTAGAACCAGTTATAAATGATCTAGAATCAGGCATGACTAGTGGAATAGCCATGTTTGCTGGTAACATTAAATTGTTCAGAATGGTTAAAAACAATAGGGGACCGTGAAGAGCTTCAAAGGGATCTCTGCACTTAGGGGAGTGGGCATCAAAATGGCATCAAAGATGGCAGTGATTCAATGTGAGCGTGTGTAAAGTGATGCACATTCCTGCCAAAAATCCTATCTACTCATACAAACTAAAGGGATCAGAACTAGCAGTGACTGATGAGGAAAGAAATCTTGAAGTAATGATAAAAGTTCGATGAAGGTGTCAACACCGTGTGCATCTGCTGTATAAAAGGCCAACAGCATGTTAGGGATAATATGAAACAGTATTGAAAATACCAGAGTGATTGTGAGTTGGGAAGTACAGCATATTAAATAAATAAATAATAAAAATAGAGATGCCAATATTATAATGCAACTTATTTATTTATCATTTATAAATCAATGATGCTACTTCAACTCGAATATTATGTAAAGTTCTGGTCCCTGCACCTCATAAAGGATATAGTAAAGTTAGAGACGTTTCAGAGGACAGCAGCTAAGATGATCAAGGGGCTGAAGCAGCTTCCCTATAAGGAAAGGTTGTGCCATCTGAGAATTTTTTGTCTAGAAAGGAGTGAATGAGAGCGGACATGATTGAGGTGTACAAAATTATGCATGGTGTGGATAAAGTAGATAAGGAGAAGCTATTTTACCCTTCCCAAAATACTAGAACCAGAGGTCACTCAATGAAACTGAATTCTGGAAGAATCAGGACAAAAGGATTTTTTTTAATACAATGCATAATTAAACTTTGGAATTGACTACCACAAGATGTGGTGCTGGCTATCAGCTTGGCTGGCTCCAAGAAAGGGTTGAGCCAATTCATAGTCATGGGGAGCAACAGGTATTAGCCTTGATGGCCATGTGACTGCCTCTGAAGGCCATCTGCTGTGAGACTAGTAGGCTTCTCTGTGCAGTTGGTTGGCCACTGTGAGAAGAGACTGCTGGATTAGATGGGTCAGGGGTCCAATCCAGCAGGGCAATGCTTAATGTTCTTAAAAGAGACTATACTGAAAGTCTTAAAAAGTATGGGAACAGGACAGAAGAGGTGAACTTGATGAGTCAAACTGGAACCTCATCAGACTATAAAATTAAAATTAAACCTAGTTCAGCATGTCATCAAGACCTGACTATTAAAAAATTAACGAATACTAATACACCGCATTACATTATTCGAAGTCCAAATTGTGTATGTAAATCTTACCGTGCTACCACTAAAAATTGGTCAATCTGATGATCAGTGAGATGGCTATCTGGATCCCAAACTTTTACTTCAAGCTTTGCCTGTTCTCTGTCGTCTGTTTCTCCTGGAATAAAAATACATTAGATTAAAATTAATTGATTAACTGATCGATTGAAATATTTTAGGTCTTATTTCAGGAAAAAGCAGCTTTCATCATATAACCTGTAAAATATAACATTTGTTACAGATGCCAGTAGCCAAACCATGATTTGATAATAAATATCTGAATTGGGTCTCTTATATCAGCTTCAGATTTCTCTGAAAAAATTATCAACTATATCCAACTGATAATCACATAAATGCATCCAATTTCTTTGTGCTTCAACACAGTCCAAACAGTACTTAAATATATACTTAGCAGATAGCCACAAACTTAATTGCTTATAGATTCCTGCTTCTTAGTCACTGATTCAACATAACAGTAATTTATATCTTTTCCTGAATGCACTCTCATTTGTCCTTGGAACAAAAAGCAATTAGGCTGTATTTGTGCAGTTCAGGAATCCATATCTTTGTTTCTGTGGGTAGATTGTGACTAGACAGCTTGTCTCCGATCTTTACTTCCACTAATTTTTCTTACAGAAAGAAACCACAAAACATCAGTGGTCTGTATCTCCCAACTATACAAATGAGAGATAATATGCAAAGTTCAAGTTTGTAAATCTTTATTTATACACCCTGAATTGTTGAATAATTCATTTAAGAATGTCTACTTCTGCCTCAAAAGAAGCCCTTTATAACATATTTGATCATTTTTGGGGGCATATCAGATCATCTTTCTGAAGATTTTATAAATGTGGGTAGATATTCTGATGTTCAGGGTGTTTTTTTTTTTTTTTTGCTTGGGAAATTACCAATAAATTAAATACTCACAAATTGTCTATTGCTGCAAATAAAATGGATCGGGATAGACACATGGTAGTCTCCAGGATAATCTTATCTGATCTTCTAGAGCAGCGATTTTCAGCCACTGGGCTGAGGTACTTTTGTGTGCTGCAAAAGGTCTAAAGGTGTGCTGCATCAGCAAGCCACAGTAAATGACAAGAAGTGCCGCACAGCTGCACAGCCAGAACCCGCCTCTGTGACATCAGCAGGGGAGGACTGCCTCCTTCTCCCTGAGTCCCAGAAATCTGTGACGTCACAGGACTTCCAGTTTTGCGACCTAGAAGTCCCGCTTATGAGACATATGCTGTGAGATGAAAAAGGTTGAAAACCACTGTCCTAGAGATTCTACCAACTTTGAATATAGTATGGTAAATATTTTTCATATTTTCATTTGTAGAAAACCAGCAATAATATTTTCCAATAATTAGAAATATAGTTAATATTTCAGAAGTTTTATACGTATAAATTTGATAAATTACATTTTCAATATAACTATCAATTATAAATTAAATTTCTGGATTTTGCATATAATTGAAATATAGATTATTTATTTATTGACATACAATTCTAGACAGCAATTCCAGTATGTAAATATAGACACTAATATGTAGTTGAATGTATCCCTAACATCCTAATATCACTTTCAGTTCCTTATATTTTATCATTATATTTTATTGCTTTAATATTTTTTAAAAGTTATCTTTCTTCCATGGAGCTTGGATACTGTACATAGTTCTGTCCTTCTGTCTGTTTTATCCTATGAGGCCATTTAGGCTGAAAGGTAATAACTAGTCTGATGTGCTTCATAGCTAAAGTTAATTTGAATCTGAGCCTCCTCAATTCTCCTCTAATACTCTAAACACAACTGATTCCATTAGCAGATGATTTAATTTTTCAGAAAAATCATAGGGCACATTCCTCCCTGAAATGTATTCCTTCAGAATGCAGATGAAATTAGTATTATGAACATTCCTTTACCACATCAAGAATAAAACTTAATATTCTGGCAACAGAGAGTATTTCACAGAGTCCCTTGCCACGGCCAGATCATCTCCACGCCCAGGTAAGTTTAATTGCTATCCAGCCCTTTGCAAGGGAAATGAACTGATTAGGATGGTTTACCCTGGTCACCTCATGGGTTTGGATGGAACTTGGTGGGCACTGAGGAGTTTCCCAGTGATCCGTAGGTTGTTCCATTGATTGGCTGGTTGACCACCAGCAATAGGTGGCAACCAGGGCTGTGTTTGTCAATCCAGGGTAGCTCCCTTTTTTTTTTTATTGAGGAGCTCTGGGAGATGAAGCACTAGAAGTGACATCTGGCAAAAAGACAAAAAGTGAATCTGACTGAGCATGAATAGGAGCTCAAGTTTGTTTCTACACCATAGTGCTAAGGGAGCCAAACTGTATATACTATTCCTCAGTCATTGAGTCCATGGACTGCAGGCCAGTAGCCTTATTTAGAGACTCAAATTCCCTGTTGGGGAAAGCTAGGCAGAAAGATCTCCTGCAGGGCTGCTGTGAATGTTTTGCATAACATTTTTCTGATAAAGTAAATTCAAATTTGCCAAACTTGAATCTAATATTGCGCCTTGTTTTTTTAAATTCTTTTTGGCCTATGGACTCCACTAAAGTGGATAAAGTATTTTCTATTATGCCTTCTTGTTGCGCAGAGTGCAGCAAAAATCCCATAAATCCTGCTCTCAGGAAAATTACACATCAGCCTGAGAGCTTGCAAAATGCAATGTCCATATTTTGTTCCTCAAAGAAAATCCAGTCAGAAAATATAAACTAACTGGTCTTTATTGATAAAAATGCAAAACTTCACAAAATACAAGTTGCATACAAAATATAGAATATAACAAAGACTTCTTCTCATATTAGCTTCCAAGACTTAACTACAACAAAGTCTCTAGCTAAACAAACACTCTCAGAGAAGAGGTACACTACTTGGTTACTAGTTAAGACTACATAACCTATAAACTACATGGTTAACTGTACAAAGCAAAAACACACTGAAACTGAGCTGGGCATTGTAGCCCTCCCCTTATATTGCTAATATGACACCCCCACTGAATAACTAACACACATACATACAGTAGGTGGCAGTAAAAATCATAACAGAATCACAAGATACTTTGTAATCTCAACACCTGTTTTGTATAGAGAACGGGGTGACCTTCTTCCCATGAGAAAATCCTGATACCCCTCTCAGCCCATTTGCGACACAACAACACGTGTTATGGGATAGTATAAACAACTGATTACAGCAATACAATAACAATTTACATTTGTTCTAATCCAAGATTTGCTAACATTGCTTCATGTTGTACAATAGGCAATGATTTTGTAAATACATCAGCAAGATTTGCTTCAGATGCACAATACACAAGATCAATGAACTTTTCTAACATAGCTTGTCTCACATTTTTATACTTTACATCAACATACTTTGTACGAGCTCTAATTTTTTCTGTTTTAGCTAACCCTATACAGGCTTGGGAATCTTCATACACTGTATAAGGCAATGACACTTGAATGTTTAAATCAATGAATAACTGATGAAACCATCTTAATTCACAGATTGCTTCTGATAAAGCTGCAAATTCAGCTTCTGCAGTAGACAAGGCAATGGAGGTTTGCTTCCTTGCTTTCCATGCAATTGTAGATTCACCAAATTTACAAACAAACCCAGTTATGGACTTTCTGTCACTTTCTTCTGCAAATGAACTATCAACAAAAATTACAGGCTTTTCTAACCCATTAGCTGACATTTTAAGACAAAGGTCTATTGTACCTTTTAAATATCTCATTAATCTTTAATTATTAACCTTCTTCCCATGAGAAAATCCTGATACTTCTACCACCTATATTCCGAATTCATAACCCTCCTAGATCCTTCAGGGGGTGGGGAGTGGTGTGGTATGATGGGTTGGATCTGGGAACTTGTCAGCACATCTTTGCAGGAGCGGGTGATGTCTGCAGACTTGAAAGAGGCTGTCATAAGTCTTCTCAAGAGGACCTCCCTGTATCTAGCCATGCTGGACAACTATCAACCTGTCTCCAATTCTTTTCCTGGGGAAGGCTGTTGATAGGATGGTAAGGATTCAACTTCAGAGCACTCTAGAAGAAGCAGATTATCTAAACACTTTCCGATCTGGAATCAGGCCTATACATGGGACTGAAATGGCACTGGTTGCACTGGTGATGACTTCTGTTGAGACCTGGAGGGGGGAGAGCACTCCTTGTGGTCTTAACAGAATTCTCATCAGCTATCAATACTTGAATCATGGACTGCCTGTGAGCACTGGAGACTGGAGGTGCTGTTTTGCAGTAGTTCAGTTCCTTCTTTAGCAGGCAGTTCCAGTCTGTGATGATGAGGAAAGAGAAGTTGGTTGAATGTCCATCAACATGTAGTACACCACACACTTCAATTCTTCCCCCTATTTTTTAATATCTATATGAAGTTGCAGGGAGAGGTCATCCTTCGGTTCAGGGTGTGCTATCATCAGTATCTGAAGATGTCTAATTGTACATCATCCTCCTGGGCTGGAGGATGTTGTAGAGGTCTTTTCTCAGTGCCTGGAGTCTGATAGAGTCTCCATAACAAGACGGAGTTACTGTTGATTTCTCACAATTCTCAGTCTGCCCCAGAGTTGTCTCCTGAGAGGGAGGCACTACTCCTGAGAGAGGTCCAAAACTTGAGTGTCCTTCTATTGCTTGAACAGCAGGTGGAGCCAATGACCAGGAGGGTCATTGTCCAGCTTTGGCTGGTGCACCAGTTCTAGGGCATGAAGTTCTTGCTATAATTACTACCTGCCAAGACTACTGCAGTGGGCTTTACATGAGGCTCCTTTTGTAGACAACATGAAAACACAATGTGGTGGCCTGCTTCCTGGCAGGTGGTATCTGTCAGGAACATAGAAGACTTTTGATGTGTGCCCTACACTGGCCATCTATAGGTTAGGGTTAAGGTTAGAGCCAGCTTGGTGTAGTGGTTAAGGCATCAGGCTAGAAACTGGGAGACTCTGAGTTCTAGCCCTGTCTTAGGTACAAAGCCAGCTGGGTGACCTTGGGCCAGTCATTCTCTCTCAGTCCTAAGAAGGAGACAATGGCAAACCACTTCTGAAATCTTGCCAAGAAAACTGCAGGGACTTGTCCAGGCAGTTGCCAGGAGTCAACACTGACTTGAAGGCACACACACACACACACATTGCTAGATACCTAGGTACTTACAGGATTGCCTCTTCCAACTGGAATCTACCTGTCATGCTCTTCCTGGAAAAGCTATTAATTATTCTCTACTGTCATGAAGTGATGGGACCTGAGTCAGAAAGTGCTGCTTTTCCCTTGTAGCACCAAGCCCTATGGAATGGCTTCCTCCCAGAAATCAGATTTGCTCCTTCCTTAATGGAGTTCCAGAAAATGTTAAAGACTGAATTTTTCTGGAGGGTATTTTATGTGTAATTTGTCACGATCATTCTCACTATTTTATTTCTGTTTAAGTTTCGATTTTTATGTATTCATGTCAAATTGTTATTGGATTTTTTATTATGATATTTTAATGTTTTATACATAATAATGTTATTATCGTAGACCGTCAGCAGTCTGTGATTGATTCAGTAGGGAATAAATGTGATAAGTAAATATATAAATAAAATACTTTGTTCTGTTTCAGAAGCTCATATTTAAGGATGGTGGGGTTTTGTTGTTATTGCTCTTATTAAAATGAATAAACACAACCATATCTTCCTCATCTTTATCTTAAAATGCTCTAATTCCTGCATCACTGAATCATTTTTTGTAAGTTTCAATGAAGACTAAAAATATAATCTTGTTCCTTGCAAATACCAACAGAAAAAGTTCCCACAAGCACAAATGGGAACTTTTTCCAATCACATCCTGTGTGTGCGTGTGTGTTTTCCTAGGATTGTAGTAATAATCAAATTTCCATTATGCTGATTTTAATTCTAAAAAACAAAACCAATTCTAAGTTTTCTACAATGTCACTTATAATTAGGGCCTAAAATTCCAAATCAGTTACATCAGAGAAACAAGTGAAAATTATTTTCACAACGTTCCATAATCAACCTCAGTCTTAAAACCAGCATTTCACCAGAGTGTACACACACATACATTACACACATACATACCCCTTGATATTCTAAGTTATTTAGAAAAAGTACAGTAAGTTGATTACAAAATTTGAAAATCCTGCAAACATACATTCCTTCATACAGCTTTCACATTATTTCTTGATGCACTAAAGCTAATTTCATAAGGCATGAGGTGGCCAATCTGTGCCCTAAGGGCTGCAAGTAGTCACAAATTCCTTTTGTTAATATATCTCAGAACTCTGGTTACATTATACATTTTCAGAGATGTGGCTGTTGAAATTAATGCAGTTTCTCACTATTCTGAAATAGGAAACACACAAAAACTATAGCATAATCCTCTAAATAAGCTTAACACACACACATACATATGTGTGTGTAATATAGTATAGTATAGTATAGTATAGTATAGTATAGTATAGTATAGTATAGTATAATATAATATAATATAATATAATATAATATATAATATAAAGACTCCATGAGCGAAAGAAAAACAAAACAACTGGAAATCCCCACAAGCAACATTGCTATATACTCACTACAACCCTCATCTCTCAGACATACTAAAAAGTAACCTTCACCAACCAGAAAGTTTTCTAGCCCTGCAGCAGCTCCAAATGGTAAGTTTACACTAGCATTAGTGATACAGTGGACTGCTATAATGACTGCAATTTTGTCTCTTTCTAGTGGAACCTGTTGTTGGGTGAAGTGTTCAGAAAGGAGGCATGTGTATCCTGACCAATCCAAGAGAGGCATTAAATTTTAGTGGGAAGAGACAAAATCCATAGCAATACCTGCCAATGATTATAGTTTCAAGATCGAATTGCAAAAAAAAGTTCTCTACCTCTGTTCTGATTACTTTTATTTGCATCATAAGAACCACAAATAGATCTGTAGTATGAAATAATGAGAAAATGTTATTTTCATCTTCTCTAAATGGCATTCAAGCTTCCTTTTCCACAGCTGTTTATCCAAACAAATTTCCATTAGCAAGACATCGGTATAATTTATTTGTTTGTTCATTTATTTATTTACTTATTAAACCTACTTCTATGCTGCAACAATTAAAATGACTCTTGGAAGCTCACAATTCTTCAGGCTTTGCCATAGTGGACCTAAATGGTAAGGTAAAATGAAGCAAGTACTAGAGTAGCAGAATAACAGGAGAAGCCATGTGGGTTGTGGAACTGAGCTCTCTATTTCTCCCACTTCAGCTTTGAAGGGAAAATGTTTTGAAACTGAGTTGATAGAGAGGAGGATCTTCCTTGCAATTATTGACTTATTTGTTCAATTTGTATAGCCACTCGTCTCACATATGTGATTCTGAGCAGCTCACAGTTTAAAAAAAAAACAAAAAACAAATACAAATAAATAACCAAAACAGTAACAACAAAAAACATTAAAACACATTAAAGCATAATCTGCAGGAAAGTGCAATCTATCTTATAAACAATGTAACCATTCTGCAGGCTCCATGCCACCACTGGATTCCCAGGCATGATGGCAAATCCAGGTCTTCAGGGCCTTCTGGAAGGGGCCAATCTTATCTCAGGAGGGGATGATGTTTCAAAGGGCACAAAAAGGCAGAAAAGGCAGAAAAGGTCCTGTCAAATGACACTCCTTAGTTGGTGGGACCCATAACATGCCTTTTCTGCTGGACCTGATTGGATGGGTAGATGTAATTGAGGAGAACCAGTTCCTCAAATAACCTGGCCCCATGACATATAGGGATTTATGGGTCATTACCAGCACCTTGAACTGAACCCGAAAGCAAAATGGCAACCAATGCAGCTCACAGAGCAGAGGTGTAAGATGTGCTGATCTTGGAGCTCACGTAACTGCCCGCATTGCTGCACTTTGCACCAATTGAAGCTTCCAGATGCTTATCAAGGGCAGCCCCATGTAAAGTGCATTAAAGTAATCCATATCGGAGGTGACCAGGGCATGAGTGACTGAGAGTACAGCCTCCTGACCCCGGAACAGGCACAACTGGCGCACAACCTGAAGTTGTGCAAGGACAGTCTGCTACCTGCTCATTGAGCAGGATTCATAAGGCCAGAGTCTGTTGGGAGCAGTACCACGCCATCCAGCACCAAAGATGGTAACTTCCCAGATCCTGAAGTCCACAAAGCCACTCAGTCTTGCCAGGGTTGAGCCTGTTGTTGAGCCTGTTGTTCCCCTTCCAAACCTCTACCGCCTCAAGGCACCAAGACAGGTCAACAGCATCACTTAATTCGCCAGAGGTGAATCAATCACAGGTGAGGGTACCCTTGTTACAGGGTGACCTGGTATTTGGCAGCAGCATCCAAAAGCCAGGCCTCTAAGAGTCTGCTGACCAGGAAATGGGGAGGAGCTCAGGGGGCTAGAATGCAAAACTGAAACAAGACACCAGGATTGTGTTCCCCAAGATTGGCCTGTCCCCTGACTCCCACTATGCCCCCTCATAATCATCACCACTGAGATGTTCTGACCTGCCCCAAGCTCTCCTGAGACCCTAACACCACCCAACCCATACTTACCAGTTCCCAAGACAGGGGATCCCCACCCCATCACAATCCAAACCACCACACCAAGTGAGACTAACCGGGATCCTCAAGGCACTTCAGCCCTCACTCTCAGTGCCATGAGAACCCCAAGAAACCACCTCACAGCTCACCCATTGCCCAGCACCCCTACCAAGTCACTCTCATGGCTGGTTGGGTACTCATCTCCTATCCACTACACGGCTCTCCTTTCCTCTCCTTTCCCCCAGCTCTCATCTCCTACTCCTTTCCTCTACTTTCCCCTGGCTCTCATCCAGAGGGAGGGCAGCCATAGCCTAATACAAAGAGTGGATTACCCACCACACACTCAACAGCTCTTCCAACAATTATGAGCCACCCAGTTGATAAAATCCATAAGGCAGCGTCAAGGCTGAACACAAAATGATCGCTGTGCTGTCCTTTTCTGGTGTAGGGTGGAGAAGAAGAGGGAGGGATGCACAGTGGGCTCCAGGCACAAGCCCTCCACTGCCGCTAACCTCCCACAGTTCTGCCACCAAAGTTATCAAGTAATCGATCCCCCCAAAAGAGGAACTGGAACAGTCTTCCCCCCACACACAAAAAACCCTGACATTGGCAAGCCCCTCGCCAAAGAGACCACATGAAATACCACACTGCACTGCTGGCAGTCCTTAGTGCAGTACAACCAAGTATCAGGCCACCATCATCCAGTAGCCCAGATGGATGAGTGCTGCCATCACCTCCAAACGTCTGGTTGCTGCCATCCAGCCATATCCCTCCACCGCCACCAAGGCACCCAATGCTGCATCTCTGGAGCTGCCAGACAGTTTGTCGGCAATGCCACCAGAAAAATATCAGCAAAGTGCCAGTTATCAGAGTCTGGTAAGCTTCCAGGGCAGCCCCAACATAGCTCCCACCTTCGATGGCAATCTGCTCTCTCCTTCCATACCAATAGCCCAAGCAGGTGTCTGAGCCATTCCGGTCTAGCTGGTAGAACCCAGTAGAACCCATGTAGGTTCCAACACCACCAACATATCTAACCATCTCCAACATGCAAATCCAGTTGAAATGTGAGCCTACACTAAAATGCATCCGCTCTCACTGCCATCTGGTTTCCTGTTGTCAGTGTTGTGCAGATGATGTCTGGTGTTTCCAAACTGGGAATCATCCTGGAAACAGACACATTATGTCTGCTTCAGCCCTGCTTGTCCTAGCTCTAAAGACCATCCCACTGCTGTTCAATAAACGAAATTATTTCTAAATGTCATCATTCAAAGAGACAATGTGTGAGATATACTCTATTTCGATGGGACGTGACTAGGGGTGGTAGTCTTTGGGGATGGGGCTGTAGGACTTTTATATGTTTTAAAGGCGATTGCCAGATTGTCTTTGGATATCAAAGTTGCCAGTTAAATGTGTTGGGAATATTTATTATATATGGGGAGGGGAAAGATCTATTTCACTTGAGTCTGAGCTTGAGATTACAGTAGCGGGTGGGGAACAGAAATTTCAACACTAGCAGGCCAATAATTCATAACAAGAAAAGGGATACAGAAGTTTAAGAACTATTTCCCCTTTTGGTTGCCCTGTCTATTCTCAAGTTTTGGGGATCAGCTTGCCAAAGAACTTGATCTTACACCTCCACAATACCAAAAATAAAGCTGAGATTACTCATGATTTGATCATAGATGATGGGATAACTTGGCTTACATAAAAGTTCAGAGCAATCATGACAATCACTGGGCTATCTCAATTTATCACAGGCCAGTCACACATGCAATTTTTTCTGTTGTTTGGGAGTATTACACAGCTGGGGATCCTTCAGGTTTTGTGAGAACCATGAAGTGAAACCATTCAAGAGTTTATGGAAATAGAGCAATATTTAAGCTGGAGTAATTAATCAAGTAAGACTGGATTCACAGTTGCAGTGGTAGAGGGTTTATCAGAGTGCCCCAAAAGACTGTTAAATCCAGCTGGATTTCAAGAGGCCTTGGAAGGATTGTGGTCAGCTCCATCAGTGGTTCTACTGATACCCTTTTTGGCAAATGAAATATGAAATTTTCCAAAGCAGTCAACACAATTGGCTGCTAAGTCCTTCAAATGAAATGCAGGAGCTTAACTGGCAAGGTAACCAGTAACGTGTAGGTGGAAGAAGTTGTGACTTAAATCTGATAAGGCACAGCATCAATCCCATTTGAAATCTTATGCTGTAATGATACATATATTTAAAAAGCATCATTTTTTTGTACATACTTAGTTCCCAAACCTGATGAATTGTTTTCGTCATGAAAGGGCTGACTCGTATCCCCATAACATCCTCCCAGAGTTTGATTATGGAATCTTTACTGACTTGCAGTTATCCTTTTAATGATTTTTTGCAGGTAACATCTCTTGCATTCAAGTCAGTCTGCAAAGCATCAACTATGTGACCTCAACAGAGCATCAACCAAGACCTGGTAATGCCTTGTGTATGATTAGATTTGGTTAGTTTTATTTGTGACACTCAAGGACATGGACAAACTGTTGGGAGCTGTATTTCTATCCCTTAGTCTCTTGACCAATATGGCCTGTAACACGTAACCAAGAAGTTATTAGTAATAATGTTTGTTAATATCATAAATATTTATATGAGAGAGGGCAGGAAGTCTCCTTTAATCTCTTCTTAAGAAGCTTGTATTGGATTCCTTGGAGATAGGCAATTATATGCTGGTTTCTAGCCTCCCATGGTTAGGTAAGATGATAAACAAACAGTTGCTCCTCTGCTCTAGACAATAATTTAGCAAACAGATTATTTTGGCCCATTTCAAACTGATAACTGAGTGGACTACAGGACTGAGATTGTCTTATTCAGCCTGACAATATCATGTACTCAAGGTCAGGAGCTCGACAAAACCCTGGACAAAATCCTGAAGAAAGTAATCAGCACTCCCTTTTGTGCCATCCCAGCCTGAGAATCTAAACTCAGATTCAAAAGATGAAGCTTCCATAAGTCTCTTCAGTATCTTATATTAAGATGGAAGGCAGCGTCAGGCAGAGCTTGAATTAAAAGAAGTTAAAAGGATCTTTTGACCCTGTCAGCCTTCTTAAGTCCTCCTTTGCCCAGGCTGTTCCTAGAACAAGAGCTCTTATCCTGGGAGTAACCCAGTTTATAGCTTTCTATACTGCACTCTCCAAAATCTTCACATTACTTTGTTTTGTCAGAGTTTAAACTCACTGCATTACTCCTTACCTGGCTTCTTTGAGGTGTTCAGCTACTTTTAGAGTCTGATATTGTTTCTACATGAGAATCAATAGAAGAAAACTGAGTGCTGGTGTGTTCTTAATCTCTCATGACTTTCAATACCATTCACCATGGCATCTTTCTGAATTGCCTGGGAGACCTATGAATAGGAGGCATTGCTCTTTGTTTCTTGCTTTCAGGTAGATTTTACATAGGATTGCCTGGAGATGGTTACTCCTTGAAGTAAGAGCTATTATATGATTTCCCTTAGGGCTTCATTCTATCTCCAAACCTTTGCAATGTTACATGAAACTGACAGAGGAGATTATCAAAAGACTTGGAGCTGGATGTTATTAGTATCCTGATGGCACTCCTACCAATTGTTATATAAAATCTTCAGGGAATAGTTTGGCTTGCATGAAAACCTGGCTTCAGTAGATAATGAGTTTGAAAGAGGGACAATAAATTGAAGCTGAATACAAACAAGACAGACATATTTGCTGTAGGAGAAATGGTAGAACTTCTGTTCTGGGTAGGATTACATTCCTCCAGAAGAAACAGGTATCCTACTTAAGGAACTTCTGGATTCAGATCTTTATTTGTTCTCCCACATCTAGGCAACAGCCAGCAGCACTTGTTATCAGCTTCAGGTTGATATCCCAATGGCGCCCAATCTTGGATGAAAATGAACTAAAAGCACTGGTTCATGTGCTGGTGGCTTCTAAGGTTAGGGTTGATTACTGCAATGCACTCTATGTGGAACTGCTTTTATAGTTAGTCCAGAAACTGCAGTCAGCATATTTCAACAGTCATATTGGTCTTTGGAAGCACTCAAACAAATCAGATACACTTACAGAAAAAAACCATATTGGTTATTATTTTGGTTCCTGTAAAATATATTTTCCCTTTAAAACTTGGTTTAAACCTGGAATCGCTTGATTCCAAGTTATTGGAATCACAACAACAATAAAAACCCTGAACTATAAAAACCGTAAAACCTTAAAACCCAACCAAAACCTGGCACCTCAGTGATCCCCTTGGGATGCCCCAACAACCAACCCAAAACACCCCCCTTCTATCTCAGTGTCTGGGTAAAAAGCCAGGTGATGGCCTTCTGGAAGGTTAAAAGGGTGGGAACCTGCTGGTTAACTGGGGGAAGGTGTTCCATAAGGCAGGGGCAGCCATGGAAAAGGCACACTTCTGAGCTCCCACTTGATGGCAACATTTCATGGAAGGGACCTGGAGTGTGCCTACGCTATCTGATCTGGTAGAATGGACAGATACTCTCAGGGAGATGCAGTCCCACAAATAACCTGGTCCTGTGCCACATAGGGCTTTAAAGGAGATAATCAGAGCCTTGAATTGCACTGGGAGCCAGTACAGCTCGTGCAACAGAGGTATAACATGAGTGAACCTAGAAGTGCCTAGCACTGTGTGCATCACTACATTCTGGAACAGTTGTAGCTTCTGAGTAGGCAGCTTCATGTAAAGTGCACTGGAGTAATCCAAACAGGAAGTGACTAAGGCATGAATGACTATGAGCAAGACCCCCCAGTCCAGGAAAGGGCACAATTGGTGCACAAGACAAATCTATGCAAAGCTCCCCCCCAGCTACAGCTGCCACATGCTCATTGAGCAGGAACCACGAGTCCAGGAAGACCCCCAAATTGTGCACCAGCTCAGTCTGGGGAAGTACAACCCTATCCAGAGTAAAAAAATGACATATCACCAGATTCTGCGGGGCTAAAACTTCAAAGCCACTCCGCCTTGCCAGGGTTGAGTCAAAGCCGGTTCCTCCCCATCCAGACACTCACAGCCTCCAGGCACTCGATCAGCACTACAACAGCATCACCTGCCCAGCCAGGGGTGGAGATGTATAGCTGAGTTTTATATGATCTTCCTTGTTATCATGGTTCACCTTCAGTTGCTGTAAGCGCATCTAGCGGCAATTCAGAACTAAGCCTTCTCTGCAGCCAGACTTGACATCTAAAATGCACTAGCCATTGAATTGAGGAAACTGACCTCCTTGTTGGCATTTTAAAAAGCCTTAGAAAGACATTTTTAGAATTGGCTTTTAATTATTGATGGCTTAAACTTAATTTTAATGTTTAATTGTAATAGAAAAAATCAAGGTAGATAACAGGACATTTGGAATAAAGCAAAAAAGACAGAACTGGAAGTTGAATTATGTACAAATGATGAACATGTAATTGCCAAAATGTATAAACTCTTGCTGAAATTTGAAATGGAGGATGAACAAGTGAAAGAATGTATGATAAAATGGGCTAAAATTTTTGGGTATAACATATTGTTGGAACAGGGGAAAAACATGTGGTTGAAAGGATTGAAATTTACATTATACCTTAAAAGAGAATTTCTCTAAAATGATGTACCGTTGGTATATGACTCCAGAGAAATTAGACAGAATGTATAAGGGTACTTCAAATTTATGTTGGAAATGTGGGTAACATGAAGGGTCATTTTATCATGCCTGGTGGACTTGTAAAAAAGCCAGACAATTTTGGGTTCAAAGACATACACTGATGCAAAGAATTTTAAAAACTAAGATTCAACTGAAACCAGAACTTTTCTTGTTGGGATTAATGGACAGACAACTACAAAAGAGCCATGGAAGACTGTCTTTATATATGATCACTGCTGCGAGACTACTATATGCACAAAAATGGAAAGACTCTGATATACCCACAATGCAGGAATGGTTGGTGAAGATGATGGAACTAGCAGAGATGGCAAAACTAACTTGTTTGCTTAGAAAAAGATCAACTATTACATTAGTGACTAGAAATCCCTTATGGACTATTTGTTGAAAAAAGAAAAAAATGAACTTGTGACTTATGGGTCTGATTATTAGAAAGGGTAGCTTATGGAAAAAGGAAATTATGATATAACTTTAGAGAGAGAGGGTAAAATATAAATGCATTTATAACTCCTGTCAAAAAGATAGGAAGCTGCTTCTTTACAATTTTTTCTTTCTTTCTTTTTCCTTTCCTTTCCTTCTTTCCTTTTCTATTTCTTTCTTTTTCTACTTTCTTATTCACTATTCTTCTTTATTTTCTTTGCTTCTTTACTAATGTTTGTATTGCTTTTATCCTGTTAAAAATTTTCAATAAAAATTATATTTAAAATGTTTAACTGTAATTTCTATTTTAATATTTTATTAACTATTTCATGATTTTATTTTAAACTCCTGTGAGACTACTAAGTGATATTAAAAAACAAAATAAATAAGTGTGCTGCTGCTATGCCATCCATCCAACTAGCCACAGACTGGATGGCTTTGCAAGAGTCCTAAGGTACGGTATGAGAAGCATGGAGACCCAGGCTTCCTTCAGCCTCAGCCATGGAAGTCCCGCTGGATGATTTTAGGCCAGCTGCAGTCTCTTGGCTCAACCTATCTCACAGGGTGGTTGTTGGGGGGAGTAATGGAGGAAGGAATGCTAAGTATGCACTCTGGCTCCTGAATGAAAGGCAGGCTATACATTCAATAAAGAAATAAAGACAGAGATACCCTTGTACTGGTAAGCTAAGCTGTCAGTCAAAGTACTAGCTCCTTATAACATACTTTTTGGGGTTTCTTTTATGGCTTTATTATACAAAAGAGTAAATAAAAGATTAAAAAGAAAAATAGAAAACCAAACAACCCAACATGCAAAGAAAAAAAAAAGGGAAAGGGATATTATAAGAATAGTGTTTTTTAAAATCAGTTTTTAAATCTGAATATTCAGAAACTGGGTGTTGGAACTGTTTAAAAAACATTTAACAACTTGCTTCCACTGACAGATAACAAAAAAAGCACTGAGATCCACCTGGTACATATCCAGATTACTTACAAATTGGAAAATGCAAAACTGCATCAATTACAATAAAAGCTGGCACTGAAAAATCACAAATCTAGCATGCTTACCTTCTGAAAGAATATCTGGTACATCTGCTTGATACCTTGGTCCAACTCTGATTTCTCCTTTGTCTGCCAGAAGTGTTTTCAATGATGGATCATATACCAGAGAATAAAAGAAAGTATCCTAAAAGGAGAACAGTGAAAAAAAGTACTGATATCTCAAAATAAATAAAACTAAGCAAGGAAAATCTACAGCCTTCCTTCTAGATGTGCTGAGTACAAATGCATCAAAGTTAGACATAACTTTGTTGAGGCTGTTAGGCACTGAAGCTGAGCAAATCTGGAGAGCCTCAGGGGTTGCTACCTCCTCCACTAAAAAAAGTTTGTTTTTTTAAAAATAATTCTTAAATAATCCTTGGGATATTGAACTTGAGTTATGGAAGTCTCTATGATGAAACTCTGAACAGCTGTTGCAAATCAGAGTGAAACCAGGAGTAGGCAACCTGATGGCTTCCAGTGTTTTCAACTATATCTAGAAATACCAGGTTGATTTCCCTGATACAGAGAACACCATAATAGCTAAACCAATCGACTGACTTAGCACAAGGTAGCTTCCTGTTTTGTTTTATGCTTTACTAACCACATATAATTCCTGGAAGAATAAGTAAAGAGAAGGGCCCCGAACATACATTATTCTCATTAAGGAACACAGCATTTTGGCAATATTTAAATTATTAAGTTATGACTTACCTGTCCGATTAGGTTCAATTAGTCTATTTAAAGTACTGAGGCTGTATGAAGCATTTGAAAGAGGTGTTTTGCAAAATGTGTTCGCACGAAGAGCTTTAAGCATCTGGATGCGCTTGCAAAGGGCACAGGTGCTTTAATGCTTCAAAAAGTGGCGCTTCATTTGCACTAACATGCTTTGTGAAGGACCTCTTTTGAGGCTTCTTATAGCTCTACTAAAAATAACTGAGATTTAGCAGAATGTGTGAATGAACTCGGTATCTTGATCCAATCCAAAGTTGTACTAAATTTCATCATAGTTTAGAATCAACCACTTTCCCTTTTTCTTTAAATTATTAAATGCTGAAGGAATAAATAAACGACTTAGAGAACAAGTTTTATGCAAAACTATTTCAGCAATATTTTTACTACTGCAACAATACAGTGATATATATCTTATCCAGAAAGAAACTGCACTGAATACAGTGGGGCTCACTCCCACAAAAGTGACTACAGAATTATAGTCCTTTAATCTAATCCATTAATTAAAAGGCAGAGAACTCGATCTGCTAGTTTTGTTTTTTTTGAATGGGACAGTACAGAAATTGGGGAGTGGTACAAGGTAGGTATACTTCCTCATACACCATACGGCACGTAAATTGTGTATGGGAGGTATATACAAACCCCTCCACTAAAACGATGGTCAGTGCTCAGCAGTGTATTCATACTTATGGACAACAAAAATAGTTCTACTGAATCATATTCTCATCTCTTCCTACACATCTGCAACAATCAAAATATCAAATGTATCAATAGTAAGTTTGGCGTTCATACTTCAAGAAGCCATTTCAAATTTTACTATGAGAATTTGTGTAAAGAGCTAATTTGGAACAAACTTTAGAGAGCTAGATACTAATTTCTGAGTAGATGCTGAAAGGTGTGTACCATAAAAGTTTATTATCCCTAAACTCTACTAGACTGAACTTAAATGCTTTGCTAATAATAATTTAACAAAAAAAAAATGTTTGCAACAGGTTTAATAAACAATCTTTCTGGTGTAATACTGAGATTACTAGTTTGTCATGGTCATAAGGATTAGGCATACATTCTCATCTGGTTCTTTTTTAGAACGTTGAAAAGGAAAAATTCCTTTTTTTGATCCCTCTTTGTCCATCCAGAGCTCTTCCATATTTAAATGTAACCCTACTGTTAATAAATGGCAAGAGAAACAGACAAAAGTATTCGTTTAAGAGAGTCAGCATTTTGCATTCTGAGCTGCAAATTACTGGCTGAAAATCAAATGAATGACTTCAGTATTATTTCAATAAAGCATCAATAATTCAGGATGTTGAATTACCACACCACAAAACAATAAAACAAAATACCAAGCCATTTCACCTTCATAACAGCAATACACTATTAAACAAAATTACGGTTTGATTTTATAGCAATCTGTTACAAATGAAATACTCAATAACATGTAAATAAAAAGATATTGATAGGTGAACCCATTATATACCTCTTTAGCGAGATACGACAATACAGACTCCGTCTCATTCAGAAGTGCAACACTGCATTTTCCCCTACAGAAGCATAAAAAAAAAGGAAGTGTTTATGTCTAGCAATATCTTCTTGCAAAGTAAACAGCAATAAATCTGTCAATGAAGTTCATAGTGTGAAAAGTTCAGGTATATCTATTATTTTTACAAACATATGGGCTTAAGGAGAGCTCTGCTGAATTGGCCCAAAGACTAACTTACTGTGGCTTCTATTCCCACAGTGGCTATCCAGATGCTGACAGGAAACTAACAAACAGGGCCTTAATGCAACAGCACTTTCCCCCTTGCATTCTTGAATTCAAACAAACTTGCTTTTGATCAAGGAAATGATATTCAGCCATCATGACCCTTAAGTTGTAAGGATATTAAATGCATTACATTAAACGTTGGTTTAAATATAAGTGATTAATAAATGAAAAGAAAGAAGGAAGAAAAGAAGACATATGGTATTATTACAAATGCAAACAATATAAACTGTGAGCCCTTAAATGGTCCATGGAAGCTTTATCAATCAATCAATCAATCAATCAATCAATCAATCCCCCTGCCTTGGATTAATTTTTTTCAAATGACAGTGATCAGAGCCATTTTGACTAGGGCCAGATTACTGTACATCCCACAAGGGTCCTTGATTTTCAAAGTACATTGCTGATACAATCTATTACTTTATTTCTAAAATGTTGTTGCTTAAAGGTCCCTTTCCAGATGCTTGCTCTGTGGTATACAGTTTTCAAAATATGGCACTGAGTTTGACAATGATTCCAAAGCTAAAAAACTAGCGTCTTATATGCTTTGATTTGTAAGTTAAAAAAAAAAAGAGAGAGGCCTGCTGTGACATCTTGAAATTTTCAAGGGCTCCATAGGGGGAAAAGTACTCAGTCCGGCAGAAGGGGCATGTTGCAGACCCCACCAGTCAAGAAATTTTGACTGGTGGGATCTAGGAAGAGGGCCTTTTCTGCTCTTGCCCCTGCTCTGTGGAACAACCTATCTCCCGAGGTGCAGTGTGCCCCCACTCTCATGGCCTTCAGGAAAGGTGTAAAATCTTGGCTTTGCCAGAAGGTCTGGGGGCTGGATGGGGGCTCGCACCAGTGGAGGTAGCTTGTGGGGCAACTGACTTTGCCCCCCGTCATCTTGAATGTTTTTAGTATTTATGTATAGGGTTTGTTTTTACAGTTGATTTTTAATGGATTAATTAATTTTAATTATTTATGGGGCATTTTAATTGTTTATGTGTTTTTGATTTTTATCGTGAGTCACCCAGAGTCACTCATTGGGGGAGATGGGTGGCATACAAATTTAATAATAAATATATAAATAAATAAATAATAAAAGTGTTTTGAGAGCTGTTGAGCCTTTTGTATAATTAGCTATTACTGAAAATATATCAAAAAATAGTTCCCTGTTGATTCTTGATAAACATATCCTAAATATGCTTTCAAAACAGCCTGTGACAAGCTTATTAAAAATAAGCTTATTTTAAATTCCCTTCAGTAACAGGCAATCAAATGTTTGTGTTACTGCTGATGGGGTGGTAGCTACCACCTTATGTCAGCAGCAGAAAGGTTAAAAAGAAAAAGTTTAGATTTGGAGGAGCTTAAGAAGCACTAACTAAAAAGATGAATAAAACAATTCTTCACCTGAGAGAAGCAACAATATCTGGGCTATCTCTGGATGGTATTTTTTCCATAAGCCACTAAAAACTTTAGGTGTTTCCAAGCCACAGAGTAAATTGTACCTGTTTTCTGAACTAAGGGTTCCCGTCCAAGCCAATCACCACTGAGAAACAGCTATCTTAACATGGCTGAGAAACAGCTGGCCCAGATTTGATTTTTTTCTTGTCTCCTGCTACTGGGTGAAAGAAGTGAAAAACAGCTGTGCAATTTTGCCATTTTTTGTGTATTTACATGTATGCAAAATGTGTCCACTTTAAAAGGGAAGTGTGTGCAGGTGGGTGTCAAAGCAGCACCAGAGAAAGAAATCCACATATAATTCTTAATATAACCAGTCTATCAAGCCAAACCTGCACCAAAATAAAGAGTAGTTCCTTGTTTTCATGAACTTAAACAGAATCTTTTGAACCACAACCAAGAAAAATCTTCCTCAGTTCAGGACCTACTGCAAGTTGTCCATTAAGGAGACCAGTGTGATTATAGCCTGATATCTACGCTTGGATCCTGACTGCCATGGTCCAGATAATTCACTGCTTCCAGGATTCTCTATAATTGTCACCCCACTACTTTCTCCACAACTTTCCCTACAAAGGGAAGATTGGTTATACAGTGATAGTTATCTAAAGTCGACCCTGGGTAGACCACTTGAGAAGGATGTCTCTTTCAAGGCTGCTGGCAATTCTCCCTCCCACAAGGAGGCACTGATTATTGCCTGAATTCACCTCCCTGCCCTCTCCCACAGGAAGACTAGGTGTCAAGTGTGCAAGTGGTGAAGCTAAGATCACAGAGGACTTCCTCAGATTCCAAAGGCTCCAAAACTTTCCAGATAACATTGCATGGTGCTGCCTCTCAGTTCTCATTGGATCCTTCTACCTGGTTTCCAAGTCAGAGAATATGCAAGCTATTTTTTCTATGAAATAACTACCCAAACAATCACAATTTGCACTGAATTGGATTTTCCACTCCAGGACTTCCAAGAAGGGAACAAATCACCTTAAACAGTATGGCTGGCTGACATCCCACAGATGCAGTAAAGACAGAAGAATAGTTTGCTTCACTGTCCTTATCACCACAGAGTAGGCTTGAACATGAGCTCATATCCATATCTGACTGTCCTCATTCTTCATCTTCTGTCAGTGTCATTCCAGGAATCCCTTTATCTACATCAACTCCCAGAACTCCTAAGAAAACCAAGGAGCTGCCCAGGAACTGCTGGGCAGCTCTAGTTAACCCCAGAATCACAAGAAAGTGATCTGCCATAATAAGGGCTTGATGGAAGTGTTCCTTAGCATCAAATCACATCTCATCTGCTCCAAGATGAAATTCAGATCTAATGTGTGGCTGGTCAAGTCTGTGATGACCTGGGACAAGCTCATGATTCTCATGCCAGTCATGAATTCTCAAGCTCTATTTGATCACAGAGAGGGGAAACTACAATCACCTAGATTGAGCAATTGGTGAATCCACAGCCATTCCTGAAATGAGATTGAATATCTTAGGAGAGAGAGCTACTACACAGCTGAAAGGACAGCTTGTTCCTCTGCCCTAACCTACAGTGACCATACATCCTTTATTATAAAGGACAGTCCTTTATTTCAGAAAACTCCTTTAGATTTATTTTTCAAAAACTAACTTTTGTCCTTTATTTTAGTCATTTAACTTTTACTGTACAAATGGTACCACTTAATGCACAGTCTTCCACATTCAAGGGAAAAATATGGAAATTGAATTGTCTTTTTAAAATAAATTTATATATACTGTTTGATTTTAGATATTATTCTTAGCATATGCATTTTTGCAAAGTTTTTCTTGGCCTTGAATTTTCCTTTGTAAAGCAAAGTTATAAACATAAACAATTACAAATTTTTATCCTTCTTTCAGATTTGCTCCTTTTGAAGCTTTGTTCTTTATTTTTTCCAAGAAAAAATCATACCAAAACCTCATAAATACACCATCATGCCTATGGAGTAGTGCTCCTTGCAATTGCCGGTGTCTTCCATTATACAATTGAATATCATTTTCCCCATCTTGGGATTGAACTTGATGCACTACTCAAACCTAGACAGACAGATCTCAGTAAGGGAGACTCCCCATTCCTTGTCTAGCCAGATTTCAACTGACAAGCACAAAACCTGCTCTCTCATCCCAAATTACATTTTGGCCAAGGTTGAATTTTGCAGGGACTTGTCCAGGCAGTACCAGGAGTCAACGCTGACTTGAAGGCACACACAAACAAGTTTGGATTTAATACAGAAAGATCTGTCTGTAATAAATCCATTCAAGACATCAGTCCCAGCCCACAACACTCAGCAAACCAAGTAACTGGCTCATGGGATGAGACTAGACAGCCTGAAGTAGAAATTGGCACTAAAATTTCAATCTTTCTTCCTTGGAATGGCTCTCACATCATTCTTCTGTCTGCCCATCATTAATGCTATCCTCCTTTCCATCCCCCATACCCCCTTTCCATTTCCTTCAGCTAGTAAGCTCACCACTTGCAATCATCCAGGCCTGTACAACACAATCACACAAACTCTCCAACATACAATATAAAATTGGTACATAAAATGGAACCGATACATGAGAAATGTAAACATTTTTCACAAATCTACCTCACTCTACTTTCTTTGGGATTTGTGCCATTGAAGCATTAGGCAGGACTGGAGCTTGTTTTCCCTTTGTGATAGATGCTTAGCCACTCTACAACAGCCTTCCTCAATTTGGACCGCCTCCAGATACACAGACTACAGCTCCTTCTAATCCCAGCAATGTCCATGCTGCCAGGGGAATTCTGGGAGTTGAACTCCACACATCTATAGGATACCCAGGTTGGAGAAAACAGCAATACAAATTACAATATGGAAAGTATGAACAACAGGGGACAGAGAAACAGGAAAGAAAAGATGAAAAGGGTAAATGTATACAAATGTTCTGATGAAGGAGGGGGTGACTTAGTATTTCCAGTAAGCTTCTAAGAGGGAAATATACTATCAAACTTAATTAAGAAGTCCAACTGATATACAAATAATGTTTAAATTTAAGTCCCGCTGAACATTTGGATATTGTTTTCCAAGATGTTGTTTTCTGGGATCTAGCATCAGGACCTTAACTAGATTGTTGAAACTGCAGTTAACAATACCATAAGGCAATTCCCCTAGTTTAAGGTATCGTTCCTAGAGCTCTGAAATGATCAGCTTTAATAAAATACACCATAAAGGTTCTTTTAATGAAAAAAAATAAATTTTGATTTTTGAAAGATAAATGAGATCTTGCTTCAAAATCAATTTGGCATTGTCTATAATGATGGCATTGCTGACATTTCACTTAGAGCCATATTGTCCTATCCAAGGTGTATAAAATTTAGCTTTAATAAAATCCATTTCGTAACTTAATAAAAGCATGACTCTCTTTTTAAGTATTTAAGTGGAAGTTAAACCACTTCTCTTAATGGGTTAGGAAATTTTAGAGAATCCAAGAACTGTTATGGCATTACATCAAAGGAACTGAACATTGAGGGTTTAAAAAAAAAAAAAATCTTTGCATGTAAGATTAACATTTCCAGAACAAAAACTGTTTTAGAGGCATGCTGAACTCTAAAACATCTAAAATGCACCATATCTCACTATACTTTACCACACCTTTCTATTTTTTCAAACTTGTCTCCACTTCTACCATCTCCCTATATAATCTCATATGTTTTGGTCTTCAAACATTTCTCTTTTCGAGGCTATAACAACTCTATAAAACCTTAACCTACTCAGTCTTTTCCTTCCCTTCATCTCAAATTAATGGTCATTGATACAACAATTTTCACACACATACGTCTTGCTGCATCAGACAATGTAAGTAACATTTGCTACAAAACAGCTGAATCTCAGCCAACAATTTGGTATTATTAAAAAATACGCATGCATTTACAGCCCCCAACCTCTAAATGACACAACAAGCATTCCTTATGAATGTACCCATCAATACACAAAACAATCAAGGGAACTTCACACATCTTTGTCTCATTCTTTGCTCAATGCTTAGGCATTTTGTAAGATTTTTTTTTTTTTAATGTATACTTCATTTCCATCATACTCTTACTGCATTCAGCAGCCAACCTTGAACTCCTTATTGAGCAAAACACTCCTTCATTCACATATTTTTGAAACTTTATCACATGCCTTCTCTAAATCAAAAAATGTACAATAAACTTACTTTCTCACATTCATACTTCTACCTGTGTAACAACAAAAATCTACATATATCCTGCCTGGCAAAAAGTAGACTAGAGTAGACTTTCCAGATTTTGCTTACTATCACCTGCCATATTGTTTCAACAGAAATTTTGTTAAACATTTTTACAGGGAATCTTTACATTTCATATAATTGCTTTAATACAAGAAAGAAAACAAAACTAAAAGTACAAAAAAATATAAATAAATTGCAAATAAATAAGTACATATAGTTGTATATACATAAGAAACAATGCAGTCCAATTTTTTAAACATCAAATTAAATTTTGATGTTACAGAATCATATTGTTCTGTTCTTCCATTAAGTTGATAAAGAATCACTTCAAACACTAATAGTGCCCACATTTTGTCAAGCCAATCATCAATGTCTCTTTTACAAGTGTCTTTCCAAAAAGACAATAAATCTTTTTTTGCAACGATCTAGGTGTGATAGATCCAAAGTTCCTCATACGGAGATAAATTCCAAATTTTAGGAATATAACTTAAAAAGTAATTGACAACTTTAACAGATCCATATTAATGATACTGAGATTATTCAATCAATATGGAATAGAAAGCAAATCATATGTGTTAAAATACCTTTAAATTTACCACATCTCCAACATAAAAATGTAGATTACAAACCCTTTTTAAACATCCACCAAGACGTCAAGGAACCCAAAAAAAGATTTTAATGGATTATTTTCATCTTAAAATCATAAAAAATATATAACTTTTTTTTAGAAATGAAATACCACAGATTTGTTAGAACTGGATATTTCAATTATTTATTCCAAATTCCAAGTTATCAATATTTTATCTCTGTAGATTCTTCATCTGTTGATGTAACTAAACCACTGGTTTAGCCTATAAAAAATGTTTATGTAATATACTCAAACATGTAGAAGTTTCTGAGGCCATAAATACATCAAGCCCAGAATGGGAATATAACAAATATTTTAATTAAATATATTCTCATTCAATATTTACATATGTTATATTCTGTTTGTAACCTTTCAAAAGTCTTAAAGATGCAATCAGCGAGAAGCTAATCTAAGGTGTTAACCACATTTTCAGCTCAAATTTTCCAAAATAAAAAAAAAGTTCATCCACCAACTTTAAATAAGAAATATCCAGAGAATCAATTTCTCATGTAAACAAGTCAGAATTAAATTGCTTTCCAATAATATCTAAATATGTCTTGCTGCCTTAGGGAGAACACTTCTAAATTCCAACTGTAATTAGATTCTACTACCTGCTAGTATTTCAAAGGATCTAAATAATATATCTCTAGTCCTGCCCATAATGGCACAATATTCAAACGCATTATCATTCCAAAAGAAACAAGAAATTAATAGATATGCCCAATAATACAATTCAAATTCTGTAAAATTAAATCCATCTTCATATGGAAGTTGCAATTTAGAAAGAAAGAATCTTATAGTCTGAGCATTCCATGAAAATTGACTTAAACCATATTGGTTTATGTAAGTGGAATTTATATAGGTATCCCTCTTAAAATATACACTAGTCATGAAATTCATTTATATAACATTTAGTCCTCCCAAAAAAATTCATGGGCATTTTCAACCACCCATGAGTATCATGTTACTGTCACACCCCATATAGCTGGCAAACCAAAGATTTAAAAAGCACACGGATTTCAGAAGGCATATATAATGCTAGCCTGGAGTAAAAACATAATCTTGAAAACTGTTAAAGTAATTTCCACTCAGACTCATAGTGAGTTAATTCAGATGGAGTCTCTTTGAAGCCCTTCCTTCCTACAGTTTTCACATCTGGCTGCATTACATCTTCCCACCTAACTAGCATTCCTCCCCTGCCTCCTTCCCCCAGTCTCAAATAGCTTTACAGTTTACCATACTGACATTTACTAATTAAAATATTTTTCTGGTAATATTATTCGACTCTAGACAATAAACAAAACCTACTTTTTTTTGCTGCATTTCCACAAAATTTGCTGTCATTTGGTTGAGATGGCGGCTATAGAAATTAAATAAATAAATACATCAATGAAATTATTATTGGTAATTGGTAACATTCTTTATTACCAACTGGCAACACTTTAGATTTGGTTCCATTTATTGTATATCCATAAAATTTGCCATATTGTTGTGTAACATCCACAAAAACTGAGAGCATTAATAATTACCAATAAGACCTAAAATGTATTCAGTATACAATAACAACTCACATTCCATTCCAGCCACTTTCACTATCTCTGTAAGCCAAAGGTTCCAAACCCAAATTAAATATATGAAGCAGTAAAGGACACCCTTGACAAGTTCCATGATACTTCTTAACTAATAGGGAGATAATCCCTTTTGTAATAACTTGAGCAGGAGGACTAAAATGATACATTTTAATCAAAGAAATAAAAGTTAAGGGACATTCATTTATTCTCATAATATGTTCCAAAAATTTAATATGTAAGCGTTAGAACAATATCTGGATTTCTGTGAGAAGAAAAATGGCAGGATATATAGTGTTCGATCAAAGTGAACAGCATACACATTTCAGCCAACATAACCCGTCAGTGCATAGCTAATAATCAACTTAATATAATGTCATGCTAGAATGATCGGTTCATTTGCAAACATGACAAATAAAAGAAGTCATGCTAGAATATACTGGAAGAAATTTCAATCCAGATCAGCATTATTGTATCAAAGATGGGCACAGCACCACTAGGAGAGCGTAATAAATGAGACCCAGCAATCAGTGGCCAAATTGCCCGTTCAAATAGATAAAAATAATTTGAAAGGCTGAGATCTGAAGATAATGTTCCTGAAGAGAACATTTCCCTTTTAAAAAGACAGTAAAATTGTAAAAATGCCCAATTTGGAATTAATTGAAAATTGCTAGTCAGAGTTGTACACATTGTTCTGCTTAGCAATATAAGAGAGGAGAAAGAACTCGTTAATTAATTTTTTAAATTCAGCTCTTCGTTCAACTTTGCCTCTAACAATATGTTCTAGCATCTTCCTAGCAGCTTTCATTTCTACAGGTGGAGGGCACTACTGACCATTCACTGTTTTTACACCTGCACCAGTAAATGCCGTTATTAACTGTTATTTTAATAATTTTTGAGTAGGAGAATCAAGCACAAAATTCAGGATTGTTAATTCTGATTTTTCCTTTTATTTGTAAGCTGTAACTGAACAATTATCAAGTCAAGCAACTATTATAAATAGAGTCATTATGTGCTGTTAACTGTGAAATCCTCGAGCAGAGATATTATACAGGCAGTCCCCAGGTTAAAAACGAGCTCCATTCCTAAGTCTGTCTTTAACTTGAATTTGTATGTAAGTTGGAACTCGTACTTACAAACAGGCTGCCTATTACTAAAAAAAATAGGCCGATAGCATTCTCCTTCCTCAAGCCGATGAACTGCTGAAGCTCAGCAATGTTTTCATGAACCATTGAAAGCTGCTGAAAGCAGGCTGTATATTGAAAATGCGCAGCTTCAGCGGTTCATGAAAACACTGCATGGCTTCAGTAGTTCATCAGCTTAAGGAAGGAGAACACTGTCCGCCATTTTTAGTAATAGGCAGCCCATTCATAAGTATGAGTCGTCCATAAGTTGCACATTCTTAACCCGGGGACTGCCTGTATTATGTTGTTGCAGTCAAGAGGCCAACAATTTCCATTTTCCCCATGTTTGTTTGTTTGTTTGTTTGTTTCTTTATTATTAAATGTGTATGCCGCCCATCTTCCCCCAATGGGTGACTCTGGGCAGCTCACAGCTAAAATCAAAAACCCCATCAACAATTAAAAATACCCCATAAATAATAAAAAAAATAATCCATTAAAAATCAAGTATAAAAAACTTGATTATTGTTCCAAATAATCTGCTTAATATGTTTTCTAACAGTATGGCTGAGCATGAAGCATGAAAGGCTCGTAATTTCACCATCTCTTCCAGAGGTCCTTTGGGTATATACACCTTAGCTTCATCTCCTGCCTTGGTGTAGCAGTTTGGTAATTATTGTTACCACCACCTATCTTCAAGGGGAATTCCTATACCTCCAGCATGTGTTTAAGCTAGTAGATGTATCTTACTGGCAAGTAAGAAGAAAAGATATGATAAACACAAAACAAAGCCTATAGTGTCAGTGCTCCTATATTATAGCACTGAGAAATGATGCTAGGGAAATCAGCCCCCACTGCTATGAAAAACACTCATACAGACTCAACCTTTATTTTAAAAAAAGACAAGGCTAAAATTACAGACATCTTTAAAGAACCTCTAATGGAAACTATACAGGAAATAATAAAATTCTGACAAACCACAGGAAGGTGCCAGTCAGCTCCTAATTTAGAGGTAAAGTAATGCCAATCTGTATAAAACATGCAAGGATTGGTTTTGTAGGGAGACAATAACCACCAAAGACAATAAAGCATTAACTAACATAGAAAAGAAATTAGTGTTCTTAGCTAATATTTTCTTATTCCTGTAAAGAACAGACAACCCTAGGAACAGATGTTATCCCCATGCCAATTTAATTACCTAGCAAAATATTCTTCCTGAAAATTCCAGCTTATATCGGGAGCCAAGGAGAGACAATAAATCCCACTGGTTTCCAGCCTCTCACCTAGCAACTTTGGCTTTTTAAAAAGACAAATCATTTTCCCCTCTAACCAAAAGGGAGGGCTTTGGGAGAATCTATTTGTTGCATGCTTGCCAAAATCCATGTACTTCTGCTTGAGATGGAGAAGATGTGTACTTGAATGTCTGAGCCAGCAGCTCACTTTTTGGCATGAGGGGCTGACAAGAAGGCTGCAAGAGTGAATGTAGGAGTGGGGAGTTGCCTACCCATTCACTATACACCATAATGAATAATCCATTTTGGAAGCGTACAAATGATCAGGTTCCAGCTTAGCAGACCTGAAAGCATTATATGGTTCTGGTGTATGGTTTCTCATATAATTATTCAACATCTCCTTATAATTCCTTTCCAAGTTACGACCACGCTTCTTATAAGGGGAAACCCAGAAACTGTGGACAAATTCTAGATATGAGGATTCCAGCACAAATAATAAACTCTGTATGCTAGGCAGGGAGATGGGGAGAGGGCGCAAGAGAAGGATGTGCTTCACTGCAGTTCTGTTCAGATATCAGTGATGGCTTGTTTGCCCCGACTTTACAATGTAATGATTCATAGGTAGAAGTGGTCAGGCAGCCTATCATCCAAGCACCATGGTTGTAGAAACTCTACATGGAGAGAGGGTATGAATGGATGAAGACTGGTGAGCGAGATTAAAAAATACTGTCCCGTTTGTTATTTCTGCACTTATCCTCTTGTCACAGAATGTCTAATAGACCTTAGGAATGCAGAGAAGGCAACAAGACTGTTAAGGGAGGAAGCAAGGGTACGACAGAAGAGATTCTTGAGTCCAGGGAAGAGGAAAGTGTGAGAAAGAGACTCACAGTAACTCTGCCTTAATTACATTAGGTATAAGTTGTCAAGAGAATTATTTTGGTAGGCTTTCAAGATTCTGTTACATTACCCTATTAGCAATAAAGAGCTTTCCAAAAATCCTAGTGGTTCTTGTTTCCTCATAGGGCTTGACACCTCTCCTGTACTATTTTTAGCATGCAGCTTCCCTAGAACAGAAAGATAATATGACACATTCCTAGTAACCCCAATTAGGACAAATATCTCACTACTTACCCCTCAGGGAAAGCTGTGTGATTGACTGTGGATGCCTCTGGGATAGTTTACACTGGAACTGAGAAATTTACTAAAGGGACAATTGTACTGGAACTGCGAATGAATAAACCGATGCAAAGGTGGTTGAAATGCATTCTGTTCCCTTCAGTGGCTGGTGTGCACACTGGGGACAGAGATCCTAAGGGCTTTAAGATTAGCCAGTCCAACAAAAAGTTGAAAAAAGGTATATTTTCATTGTATCAGAATTTTCATTAAATGGCAAGCAAATAATAAGTATCAAGGACACTCCAGATCTACGACTTTTTCCTAGAAGCTTTTGTATGGTCACTTGAAGAGTCTAAAACTAAATTAAAATCCCCAACCACCATTATTTGGTTCACCTTTAAACTAAACTAAAACCTTAAACTGAAAAGATTAGCAAAGCACCTGTATAAAATATCTGATTTATCTCTGGGTGGACTAAATAATCAATAAGAGCTATCTGTATATCAAAATTGCTTACTACCAAAATTAAATAATGGCCTCCAATATCTGATTTTTTTAAATTTTATTTTTACAAATACAAAATGTTGACCAAAAACCTAAATACACTAAAAAAAACCTTCACAATTAAATGAAACAATGCCTAAACCTAAAGAAAAAAATAATGGAAAGAAAAAAGAAAAAAAAAAAAAGGATTAAAAAAAAGCAACAAACTAAGAGAAAAAAAATCTACTTTATATATTATCAGTAGTCACTGATTTACTAATAAATACTATATAGTACTATAGTAATAACCAAAATTACCATTTTCCAATATTCTCAGAGCATTTATTACTTCCTTTTAATATGTTTTTTCCTTGGGCGATAAGAAAAAAAATTCTACTCTTTAATAAAGCACTATCATTCCCATACAAATCTCTAAAAATAACCAGCATTCGCTCATTTTATTTTATCCCAAATATTTAATCACTTTTTAGTTTCTTTGCAAATCATTATTTCATTTTTAATTCCATCCACTCTGCTGGCAGCTGCCAGTTTAGCTCATTTCATTTACTGTATGGTATTTAGTTTTAGAAGCTTTTCTATTTTCATCAACATTGCTGTGTATTTTCTCTGATTTTTTTTTCTATCTTAACTGTTCCTTGCTCTTTTTGACCACATTAACTGCAACTATTGTTTTCTCTCTTTATACATTATACTGTATATTTTTGCCATCCTTGTTCTTTGCGCTATTCTCTTATATGTACCTTTTCTTTCCCCACAGCCACTTTCACTTCACCATTCTACTATAACTTACTTCTGTGGTATACCAAAATGTAATTCTTTTTACTCTGTTCCAAGCAACTTCCCATACTTCCCTTCATTCATTTTCCATTTGTTTTGTTGAGACATTGATACTTTTCTATTTGGGCATCTGCTTTCAGTTCCTGCAGAACTATCATTTTATCCCCACCTCTTCTCTTCTGTTCTCTTCTCTTCTCTTCTCTCCTCTTCTCTTCTCTCTCTATTTTTTCTCCCAAGATCCAATCTTGACATTACCAAAAGGTGGTCTTTCTCACATTTAGGACCTCTCATCACCTCTGTGTCCTTTACTAAATCTCTCACTATTTCATCAAAAGCAATCAAATCAAGCATAATTTTTTATTCAGTTTTTCCATGTGTACTTATGAATAGACTTGTGTTTAAATCATGTATTTGAAACAAACAGATGTCTGATGTTCATCAATCAACATTCTCATTCATTCTTAAGTCTCCAAATAGCCTAACCACTTTTTTGTGCTCTGTATTTTCATCCCATCCATTTATGGCACCTATTTTTTTTTTCCTCTTTGGATCACATTCATTAAAAACTTTGTAGTTAGAATTTGGAGCATTTGTATCAATGCAATCATTGTGGCTTACTCAAACCATATATCCTGTATTAGCATGAATGGTCAATCAGATCATGAGCATACGTGTTAAACTCCTTACCTCACTGTAGCTGATTATGGTAAATATGCATGAGACTTCTTCAACCCTGTCTGCACAGCTCTTTATCCATGGCCAGTGTCCATTCTTTGAGTAAGCATGACATGCAAATACAGAGCAACCATCATTTGTGGTTAAAGCCAACCAGAATTCAGCAAGAATTATATAAGACTTTGAATGCTAGTTAATACTGTGACAGCTGCTCTGCATTAAGACCAAACACATATCTCAGCCTAATTATATTTCATTGCAATTTCTAATTTATACAATGAAATCTTTCAATATGCTTAAAATATTGAGATCTTACAGTCTACTGGGCTTACATGGACAGGAAAACATTAAATTTAATGATTCAAAAGAAACATCACAAAACTGAAAGGAGATGCCTTTTCCCACTGAAATATGGGAGTTTTATTTATTTTAATTTTATTTTATTTATCAAATTTGTCACTGCCCATCTCGTGAAATGACTCTGGGCAGTTTACAAAAAAATAAAAATTCATTAAAATACAACATAAAAACAATCCTAAAAATAAATAAGTTCCAAGAAGATGGAAAATTGGCAAGTAATTCCAGGGAGCATCATCAGGGGGCTAACCACCTCCAAGGATGGGTAAAACCCGTATCATCCCACGCATGCTGACAGAGCCAGGTCTTTAAACCTTTCTGGAAAGCCAGGAAGGTAGGGGCTCACTGCCCTTCTGGGGGGAGAATATTCCAAAGGGCAGGGGCAACAGCAGAAAAGGCTCTCTTCCTGGCCCCACCAGTCGACATTCCCTCGCTGATGGGATCTGCAACATGCCCTCTCTGCTTGACCAGGTGGGATGGGTTGATGTAATGGGGATGAGACGGTCCCTCAGGTAACCTGGACCCATGCCATGTAGGGGTTTAAAGATAGTAACCAACACCTTGAATTGGACCCAGAAGCAAACTGGCACCCAATGCAGCTCCTGCAGCAAAGGTGTTACATGTGTGTAATGGAAGGCATGTGCGAGGAGGGTACTGGAATGGAGGATCAAGGTTATCAGGAGGGAGGGGGAGCATTCCTGGAGAGGTTACAGAGCAAGTGCTTCCTCAGCCCGCAACATAACTGTGAGAAGATGAAGAAGCTGAGACTGGCCCCTCCTTAGAGTCTCACAGGGTATAGCCACTAGTTGCTTTAGCATAGATTTAGTCTGGCAAGATACTGTTTATTAGGTGCAAGCTAATAAAGGAACTATGCTGGACTGGACTGCCTCGTTGTCATTCTTGGGCTGGGCCTGACAATGTGCCATCCTAGGGGCACCTAATATCATCCACGCAGCTGCATTTTGAACCAGCTGTACCTTCCAGATACTCTTCAAGGGTAGCCCCATGTAGAGCGTATTGCAATAGTCTAACCAAGAGATGAGCACGGCAGAAGTGACTGACCAGAGAGCCTCCTGATCCAAGAAGGGGTGTAACTGGCACACCACCCGAATGTGGGCAAAAGCCCTCATGGCCACGACTGCCACCTGCTCTTCAAGCAGTAGTTGGGAGTCCAGGAAGACCCCCAGATTATGTACCAGGTCTCTTTGGGGCAGTGCAACCCCATCCAAAACCAAAGATGGTAAGTTCTCGGATACAGAGGGCCTCCAATCCACAGCCACTCCATCTTACCAGGGTTCAGCTGAAGCCTGTTGTTCCCCATCCAGACCCCCACAGCCATCAGGCACCGTGAAAGAGTGTTCACGGCATCACTCAAGTCACCCGGAATGGAGATATATAACTGGGTATCATCTGCATATTGATGATACCTCATCCCATGGTTGCAGATGATCTTACCCAGTGGTTTCATGTAGATGTTAAAAAGGAGGAGAGAGAGTACTGAACCCTGCGGCACCCCACAATGGAGGGGCCATGGGCTGAATCTCCCACTCCCAATCAACACTGATTGGGATTGACTATGAAGGAAGGAAGAGAACCAGCACAGAACTGTGCTGCCCACTCCCAACTCCCTAAGTCGACCCAAAAGGATACTATGGTCGGTGGTACTGAAAGCCGCTGAGAGGTCAAGAAGAGCAAGGATGGATACACTCCATCTTGCTCCCACCACAGATCATCCATGAGTGAGACCAATGCAGTTTCCGTCCCAAATCCAGGCCTGAAACCTGACTGGAAGGGATCCAGATAATCCATTTCCTCCAGGATCCTCTGGAGCTGCAATACCACCACCTTCTCAACCACCTTCCCTAAAAAGGGGAGGTGGGAGACTGGGCAAAAATTGTCCAGTATGGTGGGGTCCAGTTCCCCTCTTGAGGAGGGGAAGCACCAGCACCTCTTTAAAGGCCGCTGGAAACACTCCCTTCCTCAAGGATGAATTCACCATCGCCTGGGCCCACCCACATGTCACCTCCCAAGTAGCCTTAACCAGCCAGGAGGGACATGGATCTGGTTGGCAAGTAGTAGCATGTGGTGGCGCAGCGGCTTAATGACACTGAAAGTTGCCAGCCAGAAATCATCGACATTTCAGCGGTTCGAGCCCAGCTCCGCGCAGCAGAGTGAGCTCCTGCTTCCTCCCCAGCTCCTGTCAACCCAGCAGCTCAAAAACTTATGTGAGTAGATAAATGGGTACTCTCACCCCGGTGGGAGGAAAAATGCTGGCGGTGCCTTGCAAAAGGAGACGGGAGCAGTTGCCAGTAACGCAGAAGCCGTGCGCGCCCGAAAAAGGCGCAAAGCAATGGAAACCCTGTCTCTTGTGCTTGCCAGCTGGGCTGTGCTCTAGGAAGGAGGCAATGGCAAACCACTTTTGAAACACCTTGCCTTGAAAACTGCAGGGACCTGTCCAGGCAGTCACCGCAGAATTGGTAACGATTGAGTGCAGATTAAAAAAAATAAAATAAATAAACTAAAAAAAAAAGTGGCACTGACTGTTCGGAGGGCCCTGTCTACTTCCTCAGGTTCAACAGGTTCAAACTGTTCTGAAAGTTAATGGGGGATTTCCTTCCTCCTTTTTCAATCAGCATACAATCATGTTTTTCTTCTTTTCAGTCTTCAAGCACATCTAACATTTATCTCCAACTTTCTTAATATGAGAACTATTACATTTCTTTTTTATTCTCTCTTCCTCATAAGGGACCCATCTGTTCTGCTTGGCACTGAAGAAAGATCTGTGTAATTGTTGGCTTTTTTATTATACAGACATATACAAAAGCTATTATTTTTGCTTTTGTTCCATTAGTTCTTGGAGCAATTGAAAATGCTTTAGTCAAATCTCATTAAGTCATCTTGTATTCTGAACAAAATGCAGACCAATGGTGTTTTCTATCATGCCCACTAAACCCACTTTTGTCTTTATTATTTTGCTTAAAACTCAACATGCAGAAGAGCACTAGGGAACTCAGAAGAACTCTAGAGAACTCAAAAGTTTTGTTACATTTTAGTTAGTCCCAATGAATGTTTTACAAACAGAGAGAAAACTCCAAAGATTTACAACTTCCAGATCAATATACACATATTAAAAACATGTTTTCTTAACATGACAAAAATATAGCAACAAGAATAATTAAACTTGAAGAAATTATTAGGTATTGTAATAATCTTTATTTGAAATCTATGTTGAAATTATTAGGCCAATAATATTAACTATCTGAATGTTATTAGCCTAAGAATAGATTACATCAAAAGTATGTAGCAGCCCAGATTAAAATGATCATAATGGTTCCCTATCATGTAACATCAATGATACCTAGTCATCAAGGAAAAATAGAGCATTCAGTATATATATTTGGGTTGGTAAAAATGTGAACATTAAGGCTATATTCAAACCCTAGAACTGACAAAAAAATACTGATCCTAAGCTAATTGGTAGATATTCATTTGATATTCTATCTCACATAGTTGCAATTGAAAATATAGTTGCTATGACCTGATCATCAGAATTAACTCTGTAAGCACATGTATATACTAGATGATTGAAAATGTACAAGGAATACACTTAAGGTTAATTCAACTACCTAATAATTCAAAATCCTATTTTTGAGGAAACAGAATTGGTTTATTAAACCGTATCTCATTTCCACATTATATATAGATTATTTCAATAATTTCTGCAGCTTCTAATGGGAGGGGAGATGCAACTCTTATTTTAGCTATGAACCTAGTTAAAATAAGGACAAATGGAACAGAAAAGGAAACATTCATTTCATGAGGATTATTAGCTATAAGGAAAACAGAGCAGAAATAGTCGTGAACCACACAGAGAATACAGTAAATACTGTTGAGTATGTGAAGTATATGCCTGTTTTATTCAATGGAAAACAGTTTCATTTGCGTCAATTTTCACTGAAATAATGGGATTTAGAAATATTCAGTTTAACTACATTGAATGAATTATTTATGACCAAAGACCAGCAATTAAAAAGACCAGACAATAATGCAATACTGAAATATAAAGTAAATAATACAAAATATAATAGAACAGACAGTAAGATAGAAGCAATATATTACATACTATAGTTGGAGATGGATTATTAGTTTTTGTAGTATCTCCTTGTGAGCTAGCATACTCTATATACATCCACATATTATAGGTAATAGCAGGCAACTTGCTCAGAAGTAAAAGATGAAATTCATCTGGGTGGTTTAGAAAATTTATTACAAAGGGCCCAGTGACTTTATTATTCAGACCTGTGGGGATGAGCACAGGGAGAGGCCAACCAAGAGGGGTCAAGAACGTTCTCTCATCCCCCAAACAGCGAGGGAGAGATAAGAGGATGAGACTGGCACCTCCCTGAGGAATGCTAGAGATGTTTATGGGTTGACCCTGGGAACTACTCTCAGTCTGGGAAGATTCTCTGTATAGGTTGAAGCCAAATAAACCTTGCTGGATTGAATCTGTATGGTATCCTGGAGTTTCATGGGCTAAACCTGACAAGACCCTTAGCTAAGTCACATTATATCAAGAAATGCATGTAGAACCCGTTTAGTGACTGCCTCATACAGTGACCATTTGCAGTTACGATGGTGATGAAAAAGTAACTTTGTGACCAACCCTTGCATTTACAACCTTCACAGGACTGTAAAGCAAAAGAAAACTGAATTAAGATCATAAGTATAGTTGTGGTTTTACTCAGTGACCGCTCTGCTTAACGACCAAGCTGCTGGTCCTAACTGTGGTCACTAAATGAGGAATATCTGTACCTAACTGTCTGGACCATCCCTAAGCCACAAGGATAATATGTTTCTCACAGGAGTTTCTAATCAATTTGCCTTCCAGCAGAGCAGATGGCAGATGTTAAATTAAAAAGAAAAGGCTCTGTGAAGGATAAGTAGTTCTAAGATATTTAGCTGGCTGCAGACCCAGATCTAGTATCTGGAATTTAAAGTTGTCAGTGACTAGGGTTAGCTTGTGTTGCCATTCAGTGTCAGGACTTGCTGTTTAAAAAGCATTAAAATCTGATCATAGTGCATGGACAGCAAAAGTTCTGGGGAGAGTCTAGCAGTTTACACAACAGCATCCTTGGGATGCACCATGTGTCCTTGCTGACTCATCACCTGTCCAGACTTCCATGCTCTAACACAAACAAATGTTTAGGGGCTCTGCTGATAACAAGAAACTAAGAGTTGGTGCAACTGTTTAGATTACCAGAGAAAAGCTTCTCTGATAGAAGATAGGAGGGGCTACTGGACTGAGCTAGCATCAATGGGAAAAAAATCAGAGCTCTAGGAAAAGAACTAGAATGAAGGATAGGAAATGGCTAGGAGTAGGGAGCAATGGCTGTTGAAGATAGATTGCTGATCTGAATAAAGGACGATGTAACCTGGAAAACCAAAATTAGATTGAGCTATCTTTGTAATGCTGAAGAGAGTTGATGGCCACAATCTGAAGAGCACTGAAGACCAGAATAGGATGAAGAGTGCTAAGGACAGGCAATAACTGTTGAATGCAAACAGCACAATGAGATACCAGAAGAAAATGAAAGCCTACTAGCTACAGAAAGGCCACTTATCAGGTCATCTGAGAGAAACTTTGCCATGAATCTCTGATAAGCCCTTCCTTAACTCCAGAATTAGGACACCGATAGGATTAAAAATAGTGTAGTGGCAATGTAAGAAACTTCTATCATAATCTGCACCTATATATAGGATGAACTGTTTAATACTGAAATCTTGATTTCAAGAAAATAATAGTTTTGGTGTATTATAAAGACAAACAGCACTCCTTTCTTATCAACTAAGAGGAGAAGAGGGAGAATGATAGGCAGTACAATTAGCTGTGGTTGAGACTGAAAAATCAAAAGTGTTTTGCTATTCTCCTGAGGTTTTTTTTAGATTTTTTATCCTGCCTTTATTATTTTTATAAATAACTCAAAGTAGCAAACATACATAATACACTTTCCTCCTCCTATTTTCCCCACAACAACCCTGTGAGGTGAGCTGGGCTGAGAGACAGTGACTGGCCAAAAGTCACCCAGCCAGCTTTCATTCCTAAAGTGGGACTAGAACTCACAGTCTCCTGGTTTCTAACCTGGTGCCTTAACCATTAGACCAAACTGGGTCTCATCAGTTAAATTAACAACAAAAATAGAATTCTAACCCCCAGAACCATACATGCACTCTGTGCCAGTCCTATTCCTATAAAACTCATCAGAAAGTATTAAAGCAGATCCACTGGACAGTGGTTAAGATTTAACAAGAGATTAAGAATTATCAAACACAATGTTCCATGTTGGGAAAAAAAAACATCCTTTAACTGCAAAATGGTACTAGAGAAAGACTTGGGAATCTGAAATATTGCCTCAGGAATTTAGAATGCATTGTTTCTAGAGGGGTATAGTCCTAAATAAGCTCTGTATAAAAAGTTGTGATTACTTTAGTCACAAATAGTTTAATAACAGCAGGCACAAAACTGTTTTGTTTCAAACAAAAGGATCTTAAATTACCTGTAGCACTTTTCTGTGCTGTTTATTCATTTTCAGCTTGAGTCCTCTCCTTACCTGAGACATCAGACACAAAACCCAGATCTTTAAAGCCCTTTATCTATTCTGTGAAGTTGCCTTGGATATTACAATTACTCAAACTTTGTCTTTTGATAATCAATCAGAAGATGATTATCAATACAATAGTGAGCAAGGGTCTTCAATGTTCTCCCAAGGCTAATTGGTGTCTGTGAATAAAATCACAGTATCATCTGCCTAAAGTAGAATTAACAAACTTTTTCTAGCTCTTAGAAGGGTGAGAGTCTAGATCAGGTAAGAGACCCAGGAATGAATGTAAAAATAGGAAAGCAGAGGGGCCAGTAAATATCCCTGCTTAACCCATTTCTAAGTTGGGATATAATTGTTGTTGCTTCAATAGGGTGCATCTTACTTGTAAGCTTGTGTGTGCATGTACTTTAAATATGAGCAAGAGTGGGTAGTTATCTATGTGGTAGCTTTTTCTGAGGCTGAAACAGGTAGAAGGTAGTCCTCATTTAGCGACTGCCTCATATGGCAACCGTTTGCAGTTACAACAGTGATGAAAAAGTAACTCCCCCATTGGGAGGAGATGGGCAGGGGAGAAATTTAATAAATAAACAAACAAACAAACTTTACGACAAATCCTTGCATTTACAACCTTTGCAGGTCTGTAAAGGAAAGAAAATCTGAAGTAAGATCATAAGGACAGTCAGGGTTTCACTTAGCAATCACTTTGCTTAACGAGTTACTGATCCCAATTGTGGTTGCTAAATGAGGACTATGTTACAGACCACTCAAAAATGAGACACACACATTTCAGAGGGAGTGCAACCTGCAGCATACGATAGACATGAACTGGGATACTCTGATATAATATATTAAAAAATAACTGGACTGGACTTTGTATTAAACATTTTGAGGTCAGGAAGCAAAGGATATATGCTGTTTTGAATTAATAATATCCTGTGGCAACCTAAAAATTAAAAGTATTTAAAAGCTCAATCAAATACTAGATCAATAAAACTGAACTGTTCTCTTGGCAACTGTATTTTTCTGCAATAGATGTGTATTTTGCCACACAAATAGATCTCTCATAAATTTTAAGGCTTCATAATGAAAGCCTGAAAACTACCTAGTGATATGGTTTACCTGTTACTGGTACATGTACTGAGGCCCCATTGGGGAAATGCACATGAAGTTCAAAAGGACTATTTAACAGTGAGGGAAATTTCATTTGAACATTTTATTGCCAAGTTCTCAATCTCTAATAACATGTTTGAATTCAACTATAAAGGTTCAGTTTTGATTCAGAGAGTTCTAAGAAAAAGCCCATCATTCTAGGCTTGTAAATCTCTTAATAACCTTCGCTTCATTTTCTTTGTCTCCTAAACTTAATCCCATCTTCCTTCATGTACTTCAGGTCCCATTGAAGGACTTAACCAAAAATGAACTCCCTTTCCCCCTTCATACACACATAGTACACACACTTCACAACAAATTCTCAATTTCAGCAGATTTCTAATGTAATGAGCAAAATTTGAATTTCAGTAACAACATACCTTGCCACAAGCAATGGACAGTCTATTGTTTGACATACCAGTCCACACAACATTGTTCAAACATTTCATATACACTGTATACAGGTAGTCTTCGACTTACGACCACAATTGGGAATGTAACTTCCATCACTAAGTGATGTGGTTGTTGAGTGAGTCATGCCCAATTTTACAACCTTTTTTGCTGTGGTCATTAAGCAAATCACGGTCATTAAGCAAGTCACAGTTGTTAAGTGAATCCAGTTTTCCCCATTGACTTGACTTAGAAGCCATCTAGAAAAGTCACAAATGGTGATCGTGTGACTCCGGGGTGTTGCAACCATTGTAAATACATGCTGGTTGCCAAGTGCCCGAATTCTGATCATGTGACTGCAGGGACACTGCAACGGTCACTTTTTTCAGCGCCACTGTAACTTCAAATGGCTGTTAAACAAATGGTCATAAGTCAAGCCTGTACTTTTTATATACATTTAATGCATGTAAAAATCTCATTTGCTATTTAACTAACATTTGGCACTAATAGGCATTCCTTCCCCCCATTAGTCTGTTAAATAGAGGATTTGGTCGAGACATATTTTTACTGTCTTTATTTTAGGTATTGAATCTAAAACTCAGATAAAAGATGGAACCTCAGTAGCTAAACCCTGAAGACCTTTCCAAAACCTTGGGTCAATATTTGAACGTTGAGTTGCCTATTTTTCACATTTCGTGCCACTGCATAACATTTTGTTTATATCACTGTCAAGTCTGTGCAGAAAGAACAAATACATTACACTTTTAAAAAAATTCTGGGATTGCTAGACTTCATCAAAATCAAAATCCAGGTAGGTATCTAAGTGTAAAATCCCTTACTGGAATGCTAGGGAGCCTCCTAATTCTCTTTACCTCTACCCATAAACTGTACCCCTAACTTGTACCTTTGTCCTAGCCACTTCTAATCTCTCTATACCCAGATCATGCCAAAGCAGTATAGTGGTAAGGATATTGAATTAAGATCAGGGATACCATATTCAAATCCACATGCATGCCTGGAAGTTCAACAGTTGATTTTTGTAGTAGTTATTAACAAACTAGATTGATGTTGCAGGGATAAAATTAAAGAAAGGACCATAATGTATGCCACTTTGAACTTCTGGGAAAAAAGCCAAATATAAATCTAACAAATATCTAAAATACAATTAATGCTCATATTTTCTCCAGAACCCTCCCCCAGCACACTGTAACAATACCTTTCTAAAAACCAACTAAGTGCTTCCATTCTATTTTATTTGCTTTTTCCTTTTTTCATAGCTATTGTTTCACATTAACGTTTCTGGAAGTCTTCCTAAAACTGGTGTCCTTCAAATGTAATGAGAGAACTCAGAATTTCTAGCCAATATGATCCAAATATAATTGGAGGGCACGAGGGTAGAATACTGAGTACACATACATATCAAGCATTAAATAGCATAAACAGCAGTGATGAGGAGTGAAAGCCTTCTGGGTTTACACACTGCACACTACTTGCTTTAACCAGTCTGTTTATGAAGACATACCGGCCTGGTTCACAGAGATTGGGTTTGTGCATCATGCTAAGCCATGACTTATATATGTACACTTCTTGAGTTCCTGAACAAAAGGCAGAATATAAAACAAACAAACAAACAAATATGCAAAGTACTTCATAGTTCTATGTAATATCTTTTCATATACAGTTCATCTGAGGCTACCAAATCTGGGGTGCAAAAAATATATATGTTGCTAAAGAGGTATTGGGAATTCTAATTCTTTGTGGAGTCCTTGGTGCTGTCTGAGCTTGGTTGTTTGCTTGTAGACATTTCATTACCGAAGTAGATAACATCTTCAGTGCTAGTGAGTGTGGGGTTTGCTCCCTCTTTATATACAGTAGCTTGTATCCTGTTAGTGTTGGTATGGCGTTCTCCTTGGTAGTTCCTTGATTACACTATTGCTTTCTGCTTGCTTGCTTGTCTGCCTGTTCTTAATTCCTGCTTATCTAGCTGTTGGTTGCTGGAGAGGATATGTTCTGGTCTTTTTGTTTTCTTCTTAGCATTTTTAATTGCCTCTTTTGAATGGCATGTAAATGTGGTTTATTTCTATGTGTCAGGATCTACGCAAGCTAGAAAACTTAATTGCTTTTAATTTAGCTTAGCAATGTATGTTAAAGGGTTAATAGTAAAAATGTTAATTGCAGGCTGCTTGCTTGTCCTGCCATTGAAGTTAGGAGAAAGGGGGGGAGAAGATGCCAGGTGCTGTTATCTCTTCAGAGGCGCTTACAAGGTCGAGCACTGTGAGAACCGGAGCAAGGCACGAAGAATTCAAGCGGGAAAAGAAAGGAGAAGGGGGGGGAATTTGGGCTTAAAAAGGGAAGGTTTTGCTTTGTAGAATTAGACTCAACAATCTATGCTGCTGTGCACTTCTCCTAATAAAGAAATCTTTGATGGAGCTGTTTCGTCTCCAGTGGATTTACTGAACTTTGGGAATGAGTGTGCAGACTCTGACACTATGTATCTATGGATGGCTGATTTGTCTGAATGCCAAGCTTCTAGGAATTCCCCAGTGTTTTTGTATTTAGCTTGGTTTAGGATGTTCAGTTTTCCAGCTGAACCTATGGTTGAGTCTGTCAATGTTTTGTGAGATTAAGGAGTTTTCATGATGTCTTCTGATTGCTAGTTGGTGTTCATGGATGCGCTCTGTTAGTCTTCTGCCTGTCTATCCTACATAGTGGCTGTTACAGTCCTTACACTGTATGCTGTAGATGACTCTTGTTTTTTCTTCTTGGGCTACTGGGTCTTTTGATTTACTTAAGATGTATTGGAGAGCTTTAGTTGGTTTGTGTGCTACCATGATGCTGTGTGGTTATAATACTCTGCTGGTTGTTTCTGAGATGTCTCTGATGTATGGCAGTGTTAACCTTTTCACAGCTTGTGTTGGTTGTGCTGTAGTGGGTTGAGCGGTCAGGCACTTTTTGATAAAGTTGTGTGGGTATCTATTTTGTTGGACGATGTTGTATAAGCAGTCTGTTTCCTTTTCCTAGTGTTCAGGGTTGCTGCAGTGCATTTGTACTTGTCTGAAAAATGTTCTTACACAGCTTCTCTTGTGGGAGGTTGGTTTGCTATTTTGGTAATGGAGCACTTGGTTAGTGTGGGTTGTTTTTCAATAGACTTGTGTTCCTAATTTGCTGTCATTTCCTCTGCTGATGAGGGTATCCAGAAAGGGTAGTGTGTTGTTTTCTTAGTTTCAGCTGGGAAACTGTGAATATCCTAGACCAAGCTAAATCCAAGAATGCTAGGGAATTCCTAGAAGCTTGGCATTCAGACAAATCAACCATTAATAGACACATAGAAATAAACCATATTTACACACCATTCAAGAGAGAGAATAAAAAAGCGAAGAAGGAAATAAAAAGACTAAAACACATCCTCTCCAGCAGCCAACACCCAGATAAGCAAAGATTAACACCAGACAAACAATCAAGAAGAAAACTAGACCCTAATCAAGGAACTCCCAAGGAGAAAACCACACCCCCTCCAACACTGCTAGGACAAGCTACTGTATATAAACAGGGAGCAAACCCCACACTCACTCACACTGATGATGTTACCTAGTTGGGTAATGAAATGTCTGCAAACAAGCAACCAAGCTCAGAGAGCACCAAGGACTTCACAGTGCAATCCTGAGCTACGTATATTCTCTTCTATTGGATTCTAATTCTTTGCTTGCATTTAGAGTTTGGAGACTGAAGTAGCATGCAAGCATTTGTGATACATAAATAAAATTGTATGGTAACCCTAATTCCAACTCCTTTACCTATCACAAATCTGATTCTAACAAATCAGTTTTATTTACTTGTATTTCACTTTTTTGATATTACATAAATCTTACATGCCATTCACAATTAATTACAAAACATTACTTAAAATGCCAAATAAACTTAAACTTTGCCAAAGCTGAGAAACATTTGGAAGAAAACAGTGGGGATGTCTAAAAATATGTAGAGATCATATTGCATGCAGGGTAATTGTACGTCTATGCAAATCATGCATCACAATTTCATTTCAACAGTAAATGAATAGCCGTCAAAACAAAATAACATCTGAGGAGGCATCTCATCATAGGGTGGCATAAAATGCCTAAGATCAGCAAAAATTGCAACTTCCTTCAGATCCCATCAAGCTCTAATAAACAATTATTTGCATTTTAAAGAATTATAAGGTATTAAAGAAAAAGGTAAAGCAGAGATAACCACAGAAACTACATTAATTGTTATTATGTAGTGATATGTCACACATTTATAGATTATGACAGCTGCTGTAAAAGCAATACTTTCATACGAAATCTTAATATTAACCAACTGATGTTTACTATTATTGTATTTTTTTATCCCACCTTTTTTATATATAACTCAAGGCAGCGAACATACTTAATATTCCTGCCTCCTATTTCCCCCACAACAAATGCCAATGCCTTATTATATTAAGGACAGCTTAATAATTTCAAGAGTGAAATTCACTAAATGATATTCATTATTAATATTATGCTTTTGAGCATTTCACATTGCAATGGAAAATCAGTCCAAAAATAGATAAATCATACTGGTAAAATATTAGTTATTTTCTGCATTGACTAGGATTGCCAGATATTCAAAGGGAACTGAGTAGTGATCCTATAAAGCTTTCCTTGTTCATTCTTCCATCCCCAATACCTACTGTATAGGAAATGAATCTGTTCATCTGCTATCCACCAAAAAGCATCCACTTTGAATGCCTCTTGATAGAAAGCTAAGCTAGGATTGAATGAATGAATGAATGAAAACAAACAATATTAATTTATTCTTTAAACTATTTTGATTGAATATATACATGTTTTGTTTTCAATGGTTCCTTATAATAATTTCTGTAGAGATGTAAGGCCTTACCTTTCTATTAAATGATGGGAACAAAGATGCCATGATCGGTCCCAGGCTTAAGAAAAACCTGGAATATGTCATATAATGGAATCATCTACTCAGTAGCTCTAAGTAAGAAGGTTCTTGCTCTGGGGAAACTACTGAGGGGGGCTAGGTTTATCCATCCTTTGATTTCTATAATTCCTCAAAGAGTTAAAATGTTATCTAGGTTCAGTCATCTGCCACTATTCAAAGTACCTGGCTAGAAAGTGAAAAATTAGAGGGGACAGAGCTAAAGCAGATATAACAGATTAGGGGATACGATTCCACATAACTGCCCACCACATAATGAAAGCAGAGAGGCTCTTTCACCTTCAGCCAGTAAACAGTCTTCAGAATATTTTCTTGTTATCCGACAATGAACTAACTTCTCCCATTTATGTGTTCATCCTGTCAATTCATCCCTCCAAGATTCACACTTGACCAAGTTGGGATATTTTTTAATCTGCACATTCTCATCTATATCTTCTATTCAGTAACATACATTTTCAGAAGTGTTTTGCTGAATTGTCCTGTAATGCTGCTGCATTGTGCTAATGACAAAAGAAAACACTGAAAGCACCCCCCCCCCAAAAGCAACTTAGTAATTCTATAAAGATGACAGAAGGACAGTTGCATCCTTTTTCTGAATTTCACAAATTCAAATTCTACTGAGGCACTGCATCCCATGAAAACATCACAAACTTTAAAAAAAGTTAACTATTAAAAAAGAAAACATAAGCGCAAATAATGAGACAAAGTCCTCTTATTCTGCCCACTTAGCTAACAGCAGACCCAGAAATCCATGACTGAAACACCATTCTCATTAGCTTCTTACCGAATGTGGGTTGCAGGGAGGGACTCATACTGACGAGACAGAAATAATTCTCTGTGCTTCAGCTGGTGCTTCTGTTTATCAGTCAGATCTATTTCTTTGGGAATTTCAGATTCTTCCTCAACTTCTTCTGCACAAAAGAAGAAAAGAGAGGCCTGATGTTATCTTCAGAACCACTATTTCAGTTGGGTTTCTGTTTTCTATGAAACTTTTCATCTTGTTTTTAATAGAATTGCATCTTTTTATTTCTGCAAACAAACCAACAATAATCAAACTGATCACCATAGAAAACAATCTTCAGTAGGAAAAACAATCTATTTACAAGAATTATTTATTTCTACAACATGGCAATAATAATAATAATAATAATAATAATAATAATAATAATAATACAGCTACACCTCACCCTTGAGATTTTTTACAGTTCCAATTATAATTATATTGGGTTGTATTCAACTGTGTCTCTGCCAGCAGAATGGGTATCACTGGCAAAAGAGATTTGAGGGCTGAGAAGAAATAAAAAGATGAGGAAAGAGACACTTCCTTGTATGGGCAGAAATTCCCTTCCATAATATTGAATTTAGCTGTTTAATTTGCTATTTTATCTACCAAGATACTCAAAGCAATTTTACCTAAAATACAAAATAAGGCTGCTATCTACTCAAAAGACCCATACATATCAAAGAGAGTTTATTCATAGGAAAGTAGGTTTACAACTATAGCTTTAAAATATATTAAAATGCACTGTAAAATATAATCTATAATGCCACCTTTGACACTGATCCATCACTTTCAACTTACATATATTTTATGAATCTGCACTGTATATAAAGTTTAGAATTGCTGGTATATAATGCATGGATGTAGATTTTTAGAATTTAGATTTTTAATGTCACCAAATAATTAAATATCACTTGGAATTGCAGTACTTATTATTTCCGTAATCTTTTAGATCAGAGATGATCACAGATAAGGAATGACTGGAAGAACTCTTTATATCAAAACTCTCTAATCCCCAGTGGTATAATAGCCCCACATGAAGCCTTTTTCCTATTAAATTAATTTGCTGGAAACAACAAAATTTAGGAAGAAAAGAAAATCAGATTCATGTGAAAAACATTTTCTATGCATGTTTCAGGGATGATATAACACAAATTTCTAGACTGAGCATGTCTTCAACAGCACTTTGTTCTATAGTCCAATTCTTGCTCTTTTTTTTTACCAATCTCTATTGGCCCTAGAGATTTTCATAACTATAACCTAATAAATCTAATACCTGTCTAACCTTATAGGGCCTGCTCAAATCTGACTTCATCCTTGGGTATAACTTCCATTCATACTCCTACATTCTCACCACACAAATAATGTAATTAATTAATAGGGAAAGATATGAAATAGGCTTACAGAGGCAAGGGGCTGGCTGCCTGTAGAACAAGGGGTTTGGAGAGAAGACTCTTTCTTGGAAGTCCTCTGGATTTTACACACCCTGACCCACTTTCCTGCCTTGGCTCAGCTTTTATGTTATGTAGTACTTTCCTCCAATTACTACCTATCTTGGGGGAGACAGGAATGCCTTGGTCTGCCTTCTTCTCCTTTAACACCATTCTGTGAGAGACACCAGGTAACTCACAGTCTGAATGCTTACTTGTCCATAAAGTAGCATAATAATAATTAAAAAAATAAGAAAGACAAAAAAGTCCAGATAGTGGACACTGCAATACCTGGAGACGACAGAAGAGAAGAGAAAGAACTGGAGAAAATCACAAAATATAAAGACCTGCAAACAGAAGTAGAATGACTACGGCAAAAGAAAACAAAGATAGTACCAATAGTTATGCCTTAGATGCAATCCCAAAATATCTGGAGCACCACTTGGAGACCATCAGCATTGACAAAATCACCATCAGTCAATTGTAAAAGGCAGCTTTACTTGAACAGCTTATATCCTGCGACAATACCTTTAACACCATCAAACAACATCTGCCTATCCCAGATCCTTGGGAAGAACTTGATCAGTGGACAAAAATACCAAATCCAATCTAAACATCTGGCTGACTGTGCGACCAAACAATATAACAACAGTGGTAAATCACTCTATAGCATTACCTCCTGGCCTCCTGGCTCCAGTAACTTTGAGACACGTAGACAGAGACAAAAAGCCTTGATATTAAAAAAAAAAATCAAATGTATTAAAAACTAAAAAAAAGAAAAAGAAAAATATAACTTCATTTTAACCTGAGGTAGTCAAATGCTCCAAAACAATTACAAATGGATGGAATAAAGCATTTAAGCACTGATAAAAATTGCAAACATCATCTCAATAATCTATCTCCTATAAAATGCTATTGGTAAACAGGGCACAGGTCCATTGTGGGTAGTAGTTGAAGATCAAATAGTTTTAAATAGAACAAATCATGCATGGAGTTAGCACAAAATAAAATAAAGTTCTGATATAAGCATTAGAGGATGTTTCCAAAAAACTAGCAGGCATATTCAAAATGTTAGAATCTATAAAGCAGATACTTTCATGGTTATGATACTCTATTATTCTTGATAAACCTTGTTTCCCGCAGATTTCCAATTGCCAATTAGAGGCTTTGAAGTAACTTGACCTTAGCTCTGGTGACCTCCAGAGGTTTCTGGGTCCTGTTCTGGGCTCTCTCCCTCATCTCTATTCCAAAGGAACTAGATTTGCTCTCTGCCATGGATCCAAGCAGTGTACTGCTCCACTAACCTGGAGTTACCACCCTCTCCCTTTCCAAGTGTTGCCTTTCTCCATTTCCTGAGAACTAGTTTTCCAATGCCCATCCCAAGACTGCCATCTTCTTCCCCAAAGAACCATTCCATTTCTCTGGTCTCACTTACCTCTCTGCCAATTTCTCAATGCTGTCTATTCTCTTAGATCTCTGCCTGCATTCTCCTCCCTTCATTTCAACCCAACAGTTTTTAACCAGTAAGGATAGAGCTGATGAGAATCTTTTTGGTTCTTCTTGAGCAAACTTTCTCCTTCACCTCTTTGTTTTTGAGACTAGGATTCCAAAATGACTAAACTTTTGTTCTCTCTAGCCAAAAGGGGTGAAACTGTAGGTCATAACCTGGCTAACATATTCTCAGATATGTTTTACTAGCAAGGCAGGAGTGGGGAGAGAATATCTTCCTCCCTCTAAGCTCACTCAGATATTTTATACTGGATGTCTACATGAATGTGGGGAAAGGATTGCCTGCCTTACTTAGTACAGCACCACATGCCTTGAAAGAATGGGGCTCATCCATTCACTACAAGGTCAATGAGGAAAGAGAATGCAACTCAACTTTTTCTGGACTCAACTACTTCAGAAAGCAAATGAACCTTATTTTTAAAAAAGCTAGTAAAGAAAGGATCAGACTAGAATACTTACAGCTTCTTTTTAACTGAGATATAGAAGAACATTCATTCACGTAAGCCAGACCTACAGCTTGAAGTGATTTCCCATCACAGCAGGAGTTTGATTTTTAATTCCTTATGTTGCATGCTATCTCAGAAGTCAGGCTGCAATTATAGTCACCTAGAGTTCAACCTTTTGAAACTACAGGTAGTCCTTGCTTAATGACCCTAATTAGGACCAGCAACTCTACTGCTAAGCAAAGCAGTCACTAAGTGGGAAATCACATGACCAAAACTGTACTTTCCGGCTGGAAACAGACAAGACCGCCCAGTTTTACACCTTTGGCTTTTGCTTGCTAACCACTCCCCCATCCTTTGGAATGCTCGAGTGCCTGCTTACTGTCTTGTACACATTGAAAGCAATGACTGGGACTGGGAGCTGTGGGCACGCTATGGAAACAACTTACTCTTTTTAAATCCCTTTCTCTCCAATATCTCCACTCTGCAGGGGTAGAAAAAAAACAAGCAATTTCTGTAGACCCTCTCCTCTGCCTGACCCTTTCCCACTGCCAGCGCAATTGCGTTGGAAAGCTTTAAAGGGAGAAGTGAGTACTCATGCACACCACAAATTCTTTTCTCTTGGTACAAATTTAGTGTGTCATTTTCCACAATTTGTATCATCCTTTTTAAAATCCAATTTCTACAAGTTATGTAATAAATTGAAAAAATGGGGGAAATTTTTAATCCAATGATCAGTAAATATTTTTCAAAGTAATAAAATATAAGTAAAAGAGAATGAAACCAAATATAAGTACAGGTAGTCCTGGGGTTACAACAGCAATTGGGATCGGGATTGCCATCATTAAGCAATGTGGTTGTAAAGTGAGATGTAACCACATCGCTTAGCGACAGCAATCCTGGAAGTCCCAGCTGCTATCATGTCTCCAAGACATGCTGGCCGTTAAGCAGGAAGCAGTGGGAGTCCCATTGTAAGCAACGTGGGGGTGCCATGGGGGGGTGCCATGGAGGGAAATCTCTGGGAGGCCTGACAACACAGGCCATGCACAAGTGCAAGGAGGCTGGGGGAAACATGGCATAGTGCCACTTGAGTGCAGAGAGGCTGCGGGAAGGAGGCCATGGATCAGCACAAGCACATGGAGGCCAGGGGAAGAAAACTGCAGGTCAGTAGAAGCTCAGGGAGGCTGGGAGGACTTATCAGAGTAACTTGTGACTTTCCCTGCCAGCTTCCCCATTGATTTTGCTTGTGGAAAACCGGCAGGGAAGGTCACAAATGGCAATCACATGACCATGGGGCACCGCAACTGTCATAAGTGTGAGCCAGTTGCAAAATGCCCAGATCACAATCACATGACCGCGGGGGTGGCACGACAGCCAGAACTTTGAGGACCGGTTGTAAATACCACTCACTGAGTGTCATCGCAACTTTGAATGTTTGCTGAATGAGTGGTTGGTAAGCGAGGACTACCTGTAAGCAAAGCTATAATGTTATTTAAATACTTTTTATACTTGTAGTACATTCCAGATCTAAGCACAATTGTTAATATAGGCCTTGAGTTAAAATAAAATATACCTTTTTCCAGGGAAACAGTTAATGTTATAATCTAATGCCTTTGTAAAATGGCTTAAATCAACAACTTTAATCAAGATTTTCCACTTGGCTTGCTGATTTTAAATGTATGCTTAAAAATAGTCATGTTGTTTCTATTCTACAAACTACTTACAAGAAGCCAAGAGTAATGAGCATAATTAAATACTGAATTTGGTAGAAAGAAATAAATGCAAGTTAAGATTTAACATTTGGTTTTCCCTAGTATTCTCACTATACTATAAATTCTTGACAGCAAAGTAACTGAATTTTTTCACCAATTAAAACCAGAAGAAGCCTCTAATTTTGCAGTGTGGCTTATCCTGGGAAAGTAACTATGTACAGTACTTATGCATAGAAAATTAGAAACTTGTCAAGGACTGGAAAATGAAGCTCCATTAACTGCTGCAGACCAGAAAGCACATCAGATCTACTTCTAATATCACAGCAGTTAATATGGTATAACCTATTACATCTGAAAACAGAAAACATTGTTCCACATAAAGATTGTGCATAACATTGGATGTATAAGCTTCAAGTGGATAAGGGCTTACATGGAGAGTTACCTTTTACAGGATTTATTTCTACACAAATGCTTGAACATTCTTGTTAACTAAATGATCGATATTGCTTTAATCAGAGTCAGCAATACTGAATCAGTAGTAGTTATCCAGCCTGGTATAATTCAACTTCCAAAATAAGAACTTTTTGAAAAGAAAGGAAGTAAGGGAAAGAGATGGGACAGGATTGCCTGTAACTATTAAATTCAACTAAACTGACATCTCCCCCCCCCCAACAAAAGTATATGTATACAGGTGAAACTCGAAAAATTAGAATATCGTGCAAATGTTCATTTATGTCAGTATGGCAACTCAAAAGGTGAAACCAATATATGAGATAGACGCATTACATGCAAAGCGAGATATGTCAAGCCTTACTTTGGTATAATTGTGATGATTATGGCGTACAGCTTATGAAAACCCCAAATTCACAATCTCAGAAAATTAGAATATTACATGACATCAATAACACAAGGATTGGAAATAGAACAATATCGGACCTCTGCAAAGTATAAGCATACATATGTACTCAGTACTTGGTTTGGGCCCCTTTCGCAGCAATGACTGCCGCAATGCGGCGTGGCATGGATGCTATCAGCCTGTGGCACTGCTGGGGTGTTATGGAAGACCAGGATGCTTCAATAGCGGCCTTCAGCTCCGCTGCATTGTTCGGTCTCATGTCCCTCATCTTTCTCTTCGCAATGCCCCATAGATTCTCTATGGGGTTCAGGTCAGGCGAGTTTGCTGGCCAATCAAGCACAGTAATCCCATGGTCATTGAACCAGGTTTTGGTACTTTTGGCAGTGTGGGCAGGTGCCACATCCTGCTGGAAAATGAAGTCAGCATCCCCATAAAGCTCGTCTGTGGAAGGAAGCATGAAGTGCTCCAAAATCTCCTGGTAGACGGCTGCGTTGACCCTGGACTTAATGAAGCACAGTGGACCAACACCAGCAGATGACATGGCTCCCCAAATCAACACAGACTGTGGAAACTTCACACTGGACTTCAAGCATCGTGCATTGTGTGCCTCTCCATTCTTCCTCCAGACTCTGGGTCCTTGGTTCCCAAATGAGATGCAAAAGTTGCTCTCATCAGGAAAGAGGACTTTGGACCACTGGGCAACAGACCAGTTCTTTTTTTCTGTAGCCCAGGTAAGACGCTTCTGACGTGGTTTGTTGTTCAGGAGCAGCTTGACAAGAGGAATACGACATTTGAAGCCCATGTCCAGGATCCGTCTGTGTGTGGTGGCTCTTGATGCACTAACTTCAGCCTCGGTCCACTCCTTGTGAAAGTCCCCAACACTTTTGAATGGCCTTTTCCTGACAATCCTCTCCAGGCTGCGGTCATCCCTGCTGCTTGTGCACCTTTTTCTACCACACTCTTCCCTTCTACATAACCTTCTATTGATGTGCTTTGATACAGCACTTTGGGAACATCCAACTTCTTTTGCAATTACCTTTTGGGGCTTTCCCTCCTTATGGAGGGTGTCAATGATGGTTTTCTGCACCACTGTCAGATTAGCAGTCTTTCCCTTGCTTGTGATTCCTACTGAACCAGCCTAGGAGACCATTTAAAGGCTCAGGAACCCTTTGCAAGTGTTATAGATTCATTAGCTGATTAGAGTGGGACACTTTGAGCCTAAAATATTGAACGTTTTCACACTATTCTAATTTTCTGAGATTGTGAATTTGGGGTTTTCATAAGCTGTACGCCATAATCATCACAATTATACCAAAGTAAGGCTTGACATATCTCGCTTTGCATGTAATGCGTCTATCTCATATATTGGTTTCACCTTTTGAGTTGCCATACTGACATAAATGAACATTTGCACGATATTCTAATTTTTCGAGTTTCACCTGTATACTGGTGTCTTTTATGCTGCTGATATGATGAATTGTTATTATGTTGGGACATGTTTAATGATAATGGTTTTTAATTATTGAATTATGAATGTTATGTTATTCATATTGCACTGTCATTGTTGCTTATGGGCTGTTTAAGATTCATAATGACTGCAGTGCATAAAAGCATGTGTAACTAATCAATCAATCATAGGCAACAATTATTACAGCAAAGAGACCACACAGTTCACATGGAAGTGTATGTAATCAATTATTTATTTAATTATTGGGTTTCTAGGCTGCCCAACTTCAAAACAACTCTGGCTTCACAAGTTAAAATAAACATTATGTAAAATAGCATTGACCAAGGGACAACATAATCTCTAATCATATTACCACCAACTCATCATAACTAAAGCACTGGTGTAGATCGAAGTAATTTATGAAACTGCCTACAAGGAAAGTTTTTTGTCATCTCTACCTTTGACAGTCACCTGCTTTATCCCTACCAGCATCCTCACATGTGAGATGCAATGTGGCAGAGGCTTACTGGGAAAAAGGGGAATTGTTCAAAATTATGCAGGGGCTTAGCCAATCTTGAATGATTATCTTTTCCATGGCAATCCCCTATATTCTACCTCAACCTTTGGGAGAAACTTTAGGTGAAGTAGTCATGGGATGCATGGAACAGAAAGGAAGGATGAAGAATTTCATGGAAGGAAAAATTAAGTTAACTAAATGTAAAAGTCAATCTTACAGGGTTTGAAACAAAAAGAAGCATGTAAAACATGATGAATTATTTTGTTCTTCTAGGGAACTATTAACAATATGAATAAATACAGGATAAAATAATACTGCTGGGCTAAATTATCTAGATCAATTCAGCTATGGCTGAAAAAAAGAGAAAAATCAAATAGCAAATTTATTAGCCCTTAGTTCCAGCTCTAATTGCTTGTAAAGATATATTTGATTGCTTGTATGAAAATGCAGACAGGCATGAAATTCTGAACGTGCATCCCACCAAGGGTAATGGAGTATTAATAAATTGCATGTATATTCAGTTTCAGATGCACAGTCTAATACGTGCATACAGATAGACACAAAATATTATTTTAAGAATGCATAATTCATGCTATTTGTTTCTAAATAAATAAAAAACAACTTACTTGCATGTTTGTCTGCAAGCATAATGAGGCTATTGGAGATGTCTCGTCGTCTGTAAAAGCATACTACTTTTGCTTCCACATTACCACTGGCAGTCTGGAAAATGACAGGATAAATTAATAAAGCACACATTAAAGAATAAAACTAACATTCACCCTAGACTTTCCGCAAAGCCAAAATTCATCTTTTTAAAGTTAGTCCATGTGATAAGAGAAGCCATGTTGACTTAGACCAAAGATCTATCTAATGCAGCATTCTGTCTCAGAATGGCCAGGTGATGCCCATGGGAACCCTCCTGACCTGAGGTGACGAATTTCACAACTTATTTCATTAGCAGGCACTCGGGCATGACTGAGGCAGGCAGCATTATGGAGTTATTAAAGCTTTATCATTCAGCAGGTGTCCAATGATAAGAACAACCAATGGTATAGTTAAGCCTCAGACTCTAGCTTTTCTCTGAGGCTGAACACCTGCTTCTCTGTGTAAAGATTACGACCAGGCTGCTATTACATCCTGATGCATTTTTCTTGGGGGGGTTTGTTTGTTTGTTTTTTGCTCTCTTACCTAATCCTCCTTCAAGAAGCTCAGAAAAATTATCTTTATTCCTACATGTAATTATTTAGGAGGGCAGAGCTTGCTTATTTGGAAGAACTGCTAGAGAACAAGATTGAAATCAGCCATCAAGGTAGGCCAGGCCAGAAAACAAACACCCCAAAGATTTCAGGAATACCACTTTATTGCTGTAGGGCATCATAATAACAGAATTTTGAAAGCCTTTCAGAGTTTCTCTCTGCTTCATCTTATGCCAAACAGAATCAAGGTGGGGTTATTTGGAATTTCTTTGTCATGCTTTCTACTTTTCCAGGATTGAGTTGCTTTCCTCTTCCCTTAACAGTCCATTCATACTTTTATCAAGGTACACTTATTGACTTTAACAGGTCAACTGATTTTAAAGAGCCAGTTTGGTGTAGTGGTTAAAGGCCTTGGGCTAGAAAGCATGAAACCATGAGTTCTTGGTCTGCTTTAGGAACAAAGTCAGCTGGGTGACCTTGGGCCAGTCACTCTCTCTCAGCCCTAGGAAGGAGGCAATGTCAAACCACTTCTGAAATCTTGCCAAGAAAACTGTAGGGATTTGTCCAGGCAGTCACTAGGAGTTAACACTGCCTCAAAGGCACATAAACACACATTTTAAAGCATTGCCTCATGAAGAAGCTTTAAAAAGTCAGGCTGTTTTGATGAGTAACAGGGAGATGCTGTGCTCACCTGAGGTATCAAGCACTTCTTCCTAATCATTTTCAAAGCATGCACAGTCCTATTATTCTTTAGTTAGTTAGTTAAACATTTGGCTCTTCAATCTGAAAGGCTCTCATATAGTCCTTGCTTTCAGCTTACAATTTAAATGGGTACAACACAAAATGAAGGAGGAAAGAAACCCTAGCACTTTATTCTTAATGATATATGGTATATGATACAGTAATAATCTATACAGTTCTCTTTCCCCGCATTAACACACCTTTTTATTTTCAGGATTTTGTGAGGCAAGCTAGGTTTGGACATAATAACTAGCCAAGGATACCTAGTAACATTCGTAGCTAAGTAAGTATTTAATTTACATCTTTCATAAAGTCTTTTAGCCCTTCTATCACAATTCATTCACCCTGACCAACGGTGTGCTCAAAACAAACAAACAAACAAACAAACATGTATGTATGTATGTATGTATGTATGTATGTTCTATTTCAGACTTGAAACAGAACTCAACAGGACTTGAAATGTTCCACATGGAAAAGAGCTTCTGCCCCCACCCCGGTGCAATTCAAGATGCTGGTTATCACTTTTAAAACCCTACATGGCATGGGGCCAGTTTTTTTGTAGGACCTCCTCTTCCCGATTGTATATGCTTGTTTCACCAGATCAAATAGAGTAGGCATGCTCCAGGTCCCTTCCCTTAAATGTTGCCATCTATTGGGACCTTGGAAGCATATCTTTTCTATAGCAGCCCCTGCCCTGTGGAACTCCCTTCACCTTGAGATCCAGCAGGCCCTAACCCTCTTAATTTTCTGGAAGGCTATAAAGCTATAGAGCTGGTTCTTCTCCTAGTCGCTGGGATAGGGAGAGGCTGGAGTCTGAAAATGGTAGTGTTCGTTCCACTGGAGGAGAATGGTTGTAGTGTCAGGTTTTGAGTTTTGCTTTTCTTGTTTTTATGGTGGCTTGGCTTTGTACCGCTGCTATGAGCCACCCATAGTTGTTGCTGGCCATATAAGTCTTTTAAATAAATTAATAACATAAACTTGGAACAAGGTCTTTGCTCGTTTACTTTGCAGCATGGGTCAACAAGATTTGGGTTCAGCAGGGTAGCAGTTCATGCAGCCAACTTTGAGAAAGATTGATAAAATCATCATCGTCATCATCATAGTCATCATAAGGCAATGGATTGGGGGAAAAAACCCTAATATATTAACTTAAAAAATTGTTATCAAAAAATCCCTCCAGATTCTCAATAAAGAAGACAGAGGTCTTTTTCTTTTAAAATTTTTAAAATAAGTTTTGGGGGGAGTTTTAACTGACACACTACAGCCAGACAAAGATAGAAGACTAATCTGTCTCATCAACATTCTTTATCCAGCAGTTAGTTCACAGAAGCCAGCTAATTAAGCCAGTAGTCAATTAGCAACAGACACCAATTTAATGTACTATGTTTCCATTTCAGTTGTATTTAATGTTGTTTTGTTTTCAAATAGTTTTTAAACATATTTTAAGCCAAGTGCTGTTTGCGCGCTGCTTAATTATAACTCTTACATAAGCAAATTGAACATGATCATACAGAATGAGACCAAAGCCTACATGTAAGCTCTGAACAGGACAAGAATCATGCAAGCACCCACTCACCCCATTCCCACCCCCAGAGCTGCGTCAGTGGAAGTTAACAAGAGAGGATGAGGCAGACAGCAACACTTCACCAGAATGCAATCCTGAAATTTTAAAATATAGTGCACAAAGTGTACTCACAACCCAAAATTCAGCAAACAACTCAAACCAACATAGGGGCTTTGCATTTTTAAATGTACTCTGAAATCTTAACATCAGGATCCAAGAGCAACAGAAGGCTCACCTGAGAATTAACAAACCAACTTTATACTGGAGTCTTTGCAAGTACAACCTCAACAGCATTAGTAATACTTGTGTGTAAAGCACTGTTCTGCACAGACAAATGCATACACCTTTGAATTCACCAACATTTATCTACTTTCTTTTGTAGGTAACATACATTGAGCATATATCTCATGAACTCCAACTTCCCCATAGCAAGGAATCTTTAAGAAGGTGACAGAAGCAGTTTTGCTACATGGCAGGAAACAATGTCTTGAAACTGTGAGCAATCCTCTTCTATTGTCTGTCCTGTGGTTTGCTCAGCCATAGAGAATGACGTCTGTGTGGATAATGTAGCATGTCCCATGTGGCTTCAGAGACAGTCCACCCTGTCTGACCCAGCTAGATCACTGCATGGTGTCCAGCAACATTATTGTTCGCCATGTGTGAAGGAAAGTGGGCCAAAGGAATGGAGCTGATAGTGGAAGGGAGGTTGCCAGAGAGGTGGTAGCAGCTAAATCCCACTTCAGTTTAGGTGATGCCATGATTAGATAGTGGCCAGCTTACATTAATCAGATGTACTACAAGAGTCTCTATTCATTGTGGGCATCAGTCTGGTGGTGCTACAGGAACCAGAGAGACATCCAGCTAAGCCACATATAATGTGCATTTCAGATGTCATGAGCCACTGAGTCATGAACCATTATGACTTGCTTAGGTGACTCAGTGCCTGAGAAGATTCAAGTATCTGAGGAATAGCACCCTTTACATCTATTCATATCTGAGTAGAAGACAGGTGGCTGCCAGTGATCTGATGAATGAAGTAAAGGCTATCTCTCAGTCCCTCACCAGTGATAAGACAGGAAACTGCAGCAGATAGAAGTTCATCTTCAGAAAAATGATTTGCTCCAAAAAAGTCAGGTCCAGTTGTGACTCTGCCATTTCACCATGTCACTGCCATGGAGAACATCTTGTCACTTCAGATGCTGACTAGAAAATAACAGACATATTGCTGGGCAACCAAAGACAAGTCTGCCTTAGCACTGGTTGCCCAATACAGGAGTGGGTCCACCTTCCTTGGCCCACCACTACTGGCTAAATGATGAACTGTATCTGTCTTTACTCTGACAGTGAGCCAAGCTTGCTACCTCAAAAAGAGAATGGCCTGCTTGGGTCCAACAAGAAGAAACCCAGGACAGAAATGGGGCCCTGAGTGCTACTGGGGGTAAAGCATGACTGCCTGTTTGTCACCCATGGATTTTAGCAGACACAAAACTCTAATGTCAGATTGGCTGCTAAGATTTTGCTTTCCTTGTCTTCCAACTTCTCCTGAAATCCATGCCCCCATAATTTCTAAAAAGGAACCAAGGATAGAACCTGACTTGTTACTGCTAGACCTACAGTTAAAATGTTAGATATAGAGATGATTAGCTATGGGCTTAAATTCAGGAGAGGATTCCTCCTCCTCCTCCGAACCTGAACTGCTAATAGAAGGGAATGGGATGACATGGTCAGAGTCACCTTCTTATGCTGGCAAAAATGACTGCCTTATACTTCACGACTGGCTCCTGCTTCAGTCTCACCCACCAAAATGGCAGGTGACCATTGATACAAGTAAAATCAAGTTAAATCTGATTACCCCTCTCTACCTCCCTTAATCTTAATCTGCCCTCTAATTATCTTTTTCCCAATGACTACTCTACCTCCATAGGCTTCTGAAGGAGGGTCAAGTGATATCATGTGTGTTATGATATCATAGCACAAATGGCACAAATAGTGTACACAACGACACAACGGATGAAAATTACATAATTTGTGTCATTTGCATCATGATGCCATAAAATAGGTAAGTTACTCTGGTAACTACCGGACCTCTTTCTCTCTCTCTGATGACTTTAAAGAAGTTGTGATAGGTTGGATTTAGCCTATCTAGCACCAAATTAGGGGAGAGACCATAAAGGAAAACTTCTGTTTAAAAGGGCCATATTTAATATGTAACAGAGCAAAATTAAAAAGCAGAAAATCATTTAAAACAAAAACCCAACAGTAGCGGATTAGAAGGAAAATGGGACGGTGTGGAAGTCACAGCAAATAGCCAGATACCTACCAGGGAAGCACAGACGGATCCCCTGGGACAAGCCACACTGGTCCTGTTCTACAAATCCTAATTCTCTCGCTCTACAGCAGTCTCAGATGCAGAACAGCTCCTCTCTGTCCCATGTACACCTGCCGCTCTGCTCCAGCACTGCAACCCCCACAGCTAGTTTGAAAATAAGGCCGTTAAAAACCATCCCCCTGGCAAGCCTCGACACAGAATTCCAACTGCAGCACTTGGAACACTCAAAACATTCCGACCTCAAATGTCTGAGTTTTGTTCACAGTTTTATTTGGCACTAGGAATATTTGAAATGGCTCTTTTAAGTGTGAAATGCTTTGTATGCTCCTGTGACTAGAAAAAGCTTCAAACATTTTAAGGTCTAACGGAGAACATCGAAATGCCATTCTCTCACTGCTTTTAGCAGTAACTCAAAATCTACCAATTGGGATAAACAACATAATGGTAAGACCAATGTGGCTCTACCTTTGCAACCAACACATAACAGCGCAATCTGTCTGACTTAGGAATTTAATTTACAAAGGCATTTTATACCTCTTTAAAATTACATTATCTTAATCAAATGTTTTCTGTGTTAGAGGGGTTATAATTATAATTAAATCACTACATGTTACTATCTCTGGTGGAAATGCCAATTTATTTATCTTGGTCAAATGTTTTTCATGAAATTGAAAAAAATTACTCAGCAATCTTTGGTAATGAATCCTATTGTAGTTTTATTGCCCATATTTTCCAATTCCTATAAATTGTTGCAACTCTATAAATTAATTCAACTGTTTCTGCTTCCTGACAGATTTAATATCACAAAACTGAAATGCATCTTTCTTTGAATCAATGGTATTTAAACATGTAGGAAATATTATTGGTTGAAAATTAATACAGGAACAAAGATTCCTGAGAAAACCATTAATTAAAGAGAGTTTCATTTAAGCCTGTTCCCTATATTTTGTTACAGACAGACAGAAATTTTATTTTGGTCACTGACCAATAAAAAAACATTCAGTAAAACAAACAAAGCAAAGTTAACCCCTAACATCAATGACTACTGGCAACCATTTGTGGGCAAAGCTTACACATAATGTAGCAAAATGTTGCTACTTTTCAAGGGATAGATTTATCCTGGTTATCTAACAAATAATAGAAATAAAAATGATCAGAGTGCCCTGAAAATTTAGATAAAAAATGGGTAATCAGCTTGTGGCAAATGTCCCTGTAAAACTGGCGGTACAAAAGAACATGGGTTGTGGTTTCTATAGCATCCGTATTACAGGGGTAGTGTGTGTTTGTTTGTTTGTTTATTTATTTTATTGGATTTCTCCGCCGCCCATCTCCCCCACAACAGGGGACTCTGGGCGACTTACAAAAAACATTAAAACTATAAATACATCTAAAACACATAAAACATCCAAAATTTAAAACAATACTAAAGAAAGGAAGATCCAAGCAGGTGGAAAATCAGGCTGCGGAGAGCTGGCCACTACAGGGCTAGCCATCCCCCTGCTTGAAGTATTCCCTCCCCACCCCAGGTGTTGAGTTTCATAAGGCATTTTCCTATATTTCCCTTCCAAAACAGTTGTGGGGAGAGCATTAAATCGAGCTAAAGATAAGCATCTCTTGAATCTGGGAACTATGATGTGATATAAATATGAAGCTGCCACAGGAGGTAAAATTTGGATATTTACAATATGCTGTGAGAGAAAGCGGCAATTTCTGTTTGGCCTTCTATGTCAAAGATCCTTTGCCTTAATATTGATCTATCTTGATCTAGCCCTAAAATTAAGACGACATCACTGGAAAAGCCATAATGGCTCAGTTTCTTTTGGATAGCTGTTTCCCAAGAAGATTTGAAGTTGTCTACCAATATTAAATGGGACAATCCACCAGGACTGTGGTGTAGTTTTAGCCAGTATCCAGAGACTGGATTCAAGTTTACTGACTCCTGCTTCCTATCGAAGTGCTACATTTGGGACACAGTGGGTAATCTGAAGGATGCTTCTCAGAAATTTTGTTTGAATTCTTTCTAAGGTAATCATGCTTTGAGCCCCATATAGTAGTTGTGCTCAGGCTTTAGTTGCAAGTAATTAAATTGCAGCTGGGATAAACTGAGCTCCTCTGGCAAAATAATAACTTTGAATAGCCAATGCAGATCTCTGTGCATTACGAGATAAATAATCCAGGTGGATATTTCTGCCTCCTGAAGCTTGAAAACTATCTGAAAATATTTAAAGATCTTAACCTGCTCAATGGACTGCCTACCTAAGTCCAGCTTCTCTGTTTTGGGCATTTGGAGAAAGTGAGAATCCTGGTCTTAGAATAATTTATTATTAATTTCTCCTCAGTATGCTGTATAAGCAATCTCAATGCTCTTTTAAGGCCAATGGAAGTCAATGACAGAATTACTGCATAATCAGCATAGAGTAATAAATTGATATGTCCATGGGCTAATGTGGGAGGATGAAAAGTAGAGTTACTTAAGTGAAGAACCAATGAGTTTATATAATAATTAAATAAAACTGGAGCCAATACACATCCCTGTCTAACTCCCCTCCTTATTGGTATTTCCTTAGTGATATATCCTTGGCTACTGCAACTGACCTTCAATCTTGTGTTCTCATGAATTTTAATCAGCAGCAGAAACAGATATTTGTCTACCATAGCATATTTAAATTTATGCCACAGTTTAGATCTAGATACCGTGTCAAAAGCTGACCTAAAGTCAATAAATGCTGTGTAAAGGGATTGTCCAGATTTGTGGGTATACTTTTCTACTAGGTGTTGCAACACCATAGCATGGTCTAATGTTGATCGGCCTGCTCTAAACCCAGCCTATTCATCCATCCTCAAGCCCTGCACCATGGCCTGCCACACCAGCAGCACAGCACAAAGCCCCTGCTGCCTTGTGCTCTGCAGGTCCTGCCGTGCCCAGCTGATCTTCGCTGACTTCCTCCCACTGCTGACAAGGTGCGCCCAGCCTTGCCCTATGCAAGGCACCTGTTGGCCACACCAAGCCTTCTTCCCAAGGCTGCTCGCACCGTTCTTGTAATGCTTCAGAAAGCCTTTGGAAAGCTTCTGGTTCTCATGCAATAATTCTATAGCTAGATTTCATCTGGTGCTACTATCTAGCTTGCTCATACCATACCAGTCTTAAGATTATCTACAGCAGACTTAATAGCATCCCCACGTTATTCCTTAATATTCCTTATTTGCTTTACACCCTGCCTTTCACATTTACAACTATAAACTATACAATAAATATACAAGCAGAAAATAATTCATAAAATAGTGCAGTTAAAATTATAAATACAGAAATAAACCTAAAGTATTTCTTAAAGTGCTAGTTGAAAAGATGTTCCTTAACTCTTTTCTAAAGACAGAGGAGGACCAACCACAATCACAATACAGTTCTCAAGGAAATGCATTCCTTAGTTTGAGAGCAACACAGAAGAAAACTGCCTCCCACAGATTAAGTTATAGTTTATTTTTGAAAATCATAAACCATCACAACAAAGAAAATGCTTGGCAGAGCCTACCAAAGACCTAAGGAAGAAATGGAGTTTTATATTTTAGAAAATTATCTTTTCATTCCACTTGGAAATATATCAATTCTTGTCAAGTAGCCAACCCACCCATCCCACCCCATATACCTTATTAAGTTCTTCTATTCTCCTGATAAGATATGGATTGCTTGAAGAGTTTTCAAAATAAACATAATCTGTAAAAAAAGAATGAAAATATATTTAAAGTTCCTCAAAAAGTAGTATTAGAACAACAAACTGGAAAATCAAATCAAATGATCCATGTTGAAGTCCAAGCATACACCGCTCTTATTTCTACAACAAAAACATGTGGCCTTATGTTATTTCAGAAGTTTATAGTTTATAAACAAATTATCTTCCCATCTCCCAGGACTAATCAAGTAGAACTTCATTAATTGTTCTATCAGCAATGACTGGCATTCTATTAAAATACTTAATTTCTAAAATTTTGGTCCCATACTACATCAATTCTCAAATAATTATTTTTGCACAGATTAAATTAATTAATCAGGTGTCAACAAGTTTATTACATCAGAACCATAAAACTAAGCAGGTGTCAGGTTTAGCCCATGAAACTCCAGGAGACAATACAGATTCAATCCAGGAAGGTTTATTTGGCTTAGCCTATACAGAGAATCTTCCCAGACTGAGAACAGTTCCCAGGGTCAATCCGTAAACACTCCTAGCATTCCTCAGGGAGAGGCCAGTCTCATCCTCTTATCTCTCCCTTGCTGTTCAGGGGATAACAGTACATGCTTGATCCCCCTTGCCTGGCCATTCTCTGCCCACACTCTCACAGCAGGTGTATAATAGCTTTCCACCAAATAAGGCCCTAAAATGGCAATTTCTAACCAACTTATACTTATCAATTCAGAGATTCAGAAAAAATAGCACATTGACTTTCATGTTAACATTTCTAATATATTAGCCTTCCATAATATTGATTCTCCAGTAGTGTTTTTAAACATTAGTACAATAGACTTTCACCACAGGATAAACCCTTATTTAGCAGACTAACTGGAGGAAGAGGTGTCTGCTAAAGCAAAATATCTATTAAATGCAACTGAGATTTTATGTGTATTTTACAGAGTTTACATATGCATAAAGCAGGAATGCAATGTTTTACTCACACATATTTTATGCATGTGTAAAATGCTAAATGGAATTTTATGTATGTACATAAGCATATTCTTTGTCCACTGCCTGCATCTGAAATTTGTTAAACCGAAATATATTAAATTAAGGGTTAATTGTATACCGATACTCTTTTAAAGTCAAAATTACTGTTGCTCAAGGAACCTTCCTTTACATTAATGTGAGTTATACAGGGCTTCACTCTAATAATTAAGAATATTTTTCAAGAGCTCCCGAAGTCATCAAGTTTTTGATCCAGATCACAGCTTTTCATCCTAAAATTATGGCAGATAATTAATCCAATCCACTGATAAGGCTTTTTTTCTGACTAGCATATACTATAAAGAACCAGAGTTGTGAAGCATCTTGGAGACAACCTAGTCCAGCCTCCATAACATTCACTGCAAGAATCTTGCAACTATAAGATAGCTGATTAATGGCTCTCCAGACCCTGCTTTAATAACTGCTTCCTTAAATAACTGTTGCAAAGGAGAACCATCAAGCCCCAATTCAGTCAATTTCACTGTTGATTATCCTCAGGAAGATTCTCCCAAAATTTTGTCAAAATCTGCTTCTTTGCTTCAAAGTGAGGTGTGGAACACATCACTTTTCTACAGCTCCTTAAAACAGCTGTGCCACAGCTGGCATTGAATCCTGGGAAAAGAAGTTTAAGGAAGCAAAGTAACAAAAAGGAAGATGTTAAGAAATGTTTGTGAGCCCTTACGATAGCTACAATCATGACTGGAGAATTCATAACCTAAGTCAGCCTAACCCTAACCGGGGATTCTTAGAAGTATTAATCTACAACCCTTCCATAGCCATCCTGGCCAGAAATTCTATAAGTTGCAGTCCAATATATCTGAAAAGTCCTAGACTGACTGAGATTGAAATAATTAATAATAGCTTCTAGGTAGAGTTCAATGGGACTACTTCCACTAGGACTGTTTGGAAGAGGGCTGGAAAAAGATTTGTAGCCCACTTCGTAGAGTAATCAATAAAAGTTAATCACAAGTGTGCAATGCAATTTTAAAAGCTTAAGAAAATCAGAACTCAGTAATGCAATTTCAAACATACTTGCTCACAAATAAGCTCCAATAACTTCAAGGGAATTTTCTTTGTATGGGTCTGCATCCAAAATATATTAGTAAAAAAACTGCAGTACCCATGATACCAATGCATCCAATCACGCTCCTGGGAAAAATAAAATATTTTTCTTTCAATGTACAATTATTTTGTTCAGTACCTGATTTGATGAAACATTTGACTCAACAAGAACATGGAGAGCTGCTTTATAACCAGCATTAACCAGCTAATCTGGTACTGTCTATAATGGTTAGCAACAGCTCTGCAAGACTCTTCACCTGCTACCTTATCATGCTAACTAGAAACATCAGAAATTAAACCTGGGATGGATGGATGGATGGATGGATGGATGGATGGATGGATGGATGGACGGACGGACAGACAGACAGACAGACAGACTTCTGCTTTTTTCTGTCTATATGGAAATTGATGTAAAACACACAAGGGAGAAGATTAACAGAGGAAGGGTATTTATGAACAAAATCAACTATCATCATCACCATACTACAGTCTGCACATCTGAGGTTTCATAATAAATTCATGGCTGAGGTATGAATTGGGATTTCCCAGTTCATATTCTTGTCTGGGCTTAGATGTTAAGCAGAGTAGGATCTGTTTATTACTTGGGTAGGAGACTACCATATAGGCTAGAGTTTAAAATCCAAAAGAATACCATAGCAAATTATTTTCGTATCATTGCTAAGAAAACTATATCCATGTGTCCATGTAGTCACCAGCTGATTTCAGTTCTGTGGAATCTTTACTTTTTATGATAAACTGATCATGTTGGAAAAATAAAAAATAGGACTGTCACCTACAGAAAAGTTAATAGACAGAGTAATTTTATTGGTTGAGGAAAGGAGATTCAAATACCAGAGAGCCACCTTATGCAAGGTTCTGTCAGGTGCAGGGTGGGCGAAGTAGTGCCATTTCCACTTTCCTTCAGAGTTATTTATTTTATTCACTACATTTATATCCCCCACTTTCCTCTAAAGTACCAGCTTGAAGTATATGGGGTTATCCTTCATTTTATACTCTCAACAAAAACCTTGTAGAAAAGGGTTGAGAGAAACTCAATGGTTCAAAGTCACTCAGCAGTTGAAGGGGCGGGGGGTTGAACTAGGATTCCCTATCTAACATTCTACCCACTACACTACATCAAGGCTGGTGAACATCTTCCTCCACATTAAAGTTTTCAAAGATGAGCACTTCTTTATCTACTTCCCTCTCCTTTAGTTTACCTGTACCAACTCCTGAGTTTGGACATCCTGTGGTTTTCCTGGGGACTGGGTGAGGCACTTGGAACCCCTGCTCTAATAGAATTCTCTTTCTCCCTCAGAGGATTAAACTATCCAAAGGCCCCTGGGGACTTATTCACAGGGACTACAGTGTAGCAACCAAGAAAGTATGAAATGTATTAATTATTCCATTCACTGATTTTCATGGGAATAATTATAAAACATAATTCTAAAACAAACCTATCTGTTAATAATTCTAAAATAATTCTAAAACAATTCTAAGACTATAATAATTCTAAAACAAACCTATTTATGTTTTTACATGAAAGATACAAAAACATGCTAATATATAGTTAGAAGAGACATTCCTTTCATGTTGAATGTAGGACTGTAGGAATGTAGATGTTAATAGTCATTTGCAGTTCTTACCAAATATGTGTCTGTTAATTAATCATCCACTAGCTGATGAAAATATTTTCTACTCAAATGCATCAGAGGAAGGCAGGCAGGCAGGCAGGCAGGCAGGCAGGCAGGCAGGCAGGCAGGCAGGCAGGCAGCCAGCCAGCCAGCCAGCCAGCCAGCCAGCCAGGTTCAACATGGATTCTAATGTGAACCTAAACTGACAACTTTGAATCATTTTTATCATTTTTCAACTCTACCCACTTCTGCATTTTCAGGAGAGTTGAATTAAGTACCCCTTACGATACAGCTATTTCTTAGGATGGCACTACAATCCAATACATCCTGGTCTCCATCATGCCTGCAAATACTTTTTTGGCACTCACTACATTCATACTCTCATTCATTCATTCATTCATTCATTCATTTATAATTTAATCTTAAGACAGTGGGAACCTAGAATGTTGGTAGGTTATTAGTCTCAGATATACATTGCATTTTTCACAACACCACTGGGTTCCCTACAGGCCACAGGGGTGCGAAAAAACAGTGGTTAACTGCAGTCCAGTTCTGTTCAGAACTGTGTCCAACTACCATAAAAATCAGAGCTGAATTGTGGGAGTAGAATATCCTGAGGAGCTACTTAATATAGTGGGCAGCAACCTCATCATTTTGCTTTTTGGTGTATGTGGTTTTTGTTATCTATTTTATTTTATTTATCAACTTGTACACCACCACAATCACCAAAATAACCTTAGATGGCTATTGGTTGCAACGATGTCATAACATGGTCTCAAAATTCCAAGCATGCCCACAAAGGTAGGAAAGATTCCTGTTCTACATGTTTACTAAGCTCAGTGTGCCTTACCCACCAGTAAGTGGGCACAAAGGATTGCAATTATAATCTCACTTCATTTCCTGAATGCCACTTTTTGATGATATAGACAAGGTGAAACCTGGACAAACTTAAAAAGTAAGAGTATGCAAAATATTTCATTTGGAAATGTTCTGAACATGAACTTTGAAGAATTGTCTGATTTTAAGTATGAAACTGCTGCTTTGAGCATTTTGGGAATTTCAATTTTGATTCAGAACTATCCCAAACTCTAGATAGAATGCTCAAAAATTCCATTTCACAGTCAAAGTAACAGTTCTATTAATTTCACACTCAAATTGCCTTGAAATGTTTTGTACACCTCTATTAAACAGCATGAGCTACATACTGAGCCAATTAAACAACACACTTTTACAAATGGAAAGCAAGAGAACATTTTTATTTATTAAGTTCATTCTTGTGCTTAGATATGGGCTATGAACTAATAAGTTGCTCAACATTTGGCCAAGTGATGACTCTAATTCCTACTACCTACTGACATGAAATGCAAAGGTACAATTATCCAAATGCCCAAAGCAACTCTCACAGCAAGCATTAAGTAGCCATACTACCTCCTCCTTTCTTGGTTTTCACTCTCCCACACCTTAAAGAAGCTTGAGGCATGATTGCAGGTCTCCTAATACATCAAAAGATAAAAAGTGCAAGAGCTAGAACGCTCCTTAGGATGAAGAACAAAAGCCATTATTTTCTAGGATTGGGAAAAGTCTTACAACATCTTCTCTACTGCTTTCAGGGAAAAGAAAAGATAGTACAGTGTTTTCCTGTGTTAGGAGAAGACCACAAAGAATAGTTGTGTATCTTCTGGATAGGTGTAAACTACTTTGCTTCAGTCCATTCTAAACTGAATTCAGTTCTAACTCAGAGGAAAGAGGGAATTATTAAAAGCCACCTAATTTATCTAAAGCTAAGACAGGAGCTAAGTTAAATTCAACATATTATTGTCAAACTCAGTTTTTTTAATGACATTCAGAAATAAGGGCATTTATTTCAATATAAAATATCTGGTAATTGCGCACCACAACACCAAAGCCCATTTTTTATCTAAATACAAAATACAGTATCAGGTGAAACACGCTTGGTTTGATTAATTTAGAAAGTTGTGGAAAAGGACCAGAGCAACAGCACAAGAAGTGTTAATAACCTGGGCAAATAATGAAGCATGCGCATGGCCACTTAGCAACATGCCAAATACTACAGAGATACATAATTGCCCACAACATAATCTCCACACATGTGAACTGTGTTAATCACAAAGCTGTATCATCTTGGAGGGTGGGGTGAGGAAAGACAAGGAAAATTGTGGTTGGAGTAATCAAACTGTTCTACATTATATTATACTATAGCACACTAATTGCCAGGGGAATTAAAGCAACAGTGAAACTTTCTCACACACAACAAATCTAGATTCCATCAAACCTGAAAAGGAAAATTAGGGGAGAGGAGAAAAAGTAATATAACATGTAGAGGAAGACTGTCTAAGAAGGGTTCCAGCCACACATTTTTTCCTAAAAGAACTCAATTATTATACATTCCCATTTCTATCTTGTGACAATGCTGCATGAACTTTTATTTCTTTGCTTCATCTTCCTTCAGGTATGATTTAAGAAACTTATGTACATAAAAACAAATTTCAGCCAAGCTGGATTTTCCAGGTCAGAGCCACAATCCTTAACACATTTATTAGGGAGTAAGTTCCTCTTAATATATTGGATTTAATGCTGAATAAGCATGGAAAGGAGTGCAATATTAGAGTGTGTTGTGAGAAAATCTTGATCAACCAAAACCTGTACGGGGTGAATATAGGTTAATTTGGTACACTTATTTTTCCTTTGTTTCTCTATGTTGCACATCTCTAGCTTCAAATCCAATATGAATTGTTCCCCAGTTCCCATCCATGCTTAAGACAGACACTGGAGGTTTTAAATCCACACATTAATTTAACAGATTTATTTAGTGTAATTTCATGCCTTCCAGAACCTTAGATTACAATTCCTACAATTTTTGTCACTGGTCATATTGGCAGGAACTGATGGAAATTAAAAACATCTGGAGAATATTTGAAGTTAGTGACTCCCTTATGTTTTTTTCTTCCTTTCATCTCCCTTGTACATTTGAAATGCTGCTCACCAACAGGTGAAAAGCAAATTGGCTTCATGATGTCACAAGGAAAGCCAATCAGCATGCTACTCTGACAACTTTTACTGGAAGCAGGAAGAACCTGTTGGTCTTGAGCTAGTCTACATCTAACCAAAAAAGGAGTGACAGCAATCCCACACCAGACTCATCACCAAAGCTTCACACACCTCTGACCAGATTTGGCATCATGGATGCTTGTACTTCTATTTCTTTTCAACTTTGGGAACAAATATGATGGTCTAGTTGTCACAAACAGCAGAATGTGCTAAATTTGTGCTTGAGATGTAGCATTACAAAGACTCCTATGATGGAATGCTTAGAAGGACAGGGGAAGCATCCAAAGTTCCCATGACGTTCCCCCACAAAAAGAGGCACAGACTGAAGAGTCTCAGAACATACTACAGTGCTGCTAAAACTGGTTCTTTGGTCCTGATCCTCGGTATATGTCTTGAGTAAGAAAACAGGAATCCCTGTCTTTATTACTGTCTCCTCTGCTGGATCTATAGGGCTGACTTCTCCAATCCCAGAATTCAAGGACCAAAACATAGGCTTCTATGTACTCCTCACTGTCTCTGTTTCCTCAGCAGACAGTCCCTTCATTCCACCTCTTCCATTCTACATCCTTCCTTTTGTTCCAATCTACTACCTTCTAGCATCATTATCTGAGGATGTAGCTATGCTTGGGACAGATGGACCTATTTCTCTTTGTCTTGTGTATGAAGAGGTGATTGGGTGCTTCTCTCAGCAGCCTTCCCTTTTTTTTTTTTTTTAAGGTAAAGAAAGAAAACCTCTGGCACAAAGGGCAGTACTGTATCAGAGAGAAACTAAGTCCACCCTTCTTTTTTGCATTAGAAATATTAGGGAGAGGGGCATTTCCTTCAACGTTTTAATTTCTAATGTCCCAATTTGTTTACATAACTTTGTAGCTGATCCTCCAACTGGTATTTACAAGAACTGGGGTTTATATTACATTGTATTATATTCATAAAATATAACATTTCTCCACACAACTGCAAAACAGCTACTCATGGTAGATGCTTTTTCACACTTATTTCACATTCAAGTCTTCATTCCCATGGAGAAAATACATGTTGCGTTTTCATACAATGTAGGGACCAAAAAAAAGAAGCGTGCCTAATAAAGACAGTGGTGATAGTGATCTAAAGCCATTAGAAATAACCCTACATACCTAACCAGAGTAAGGATCAGGCTTACAATCTCCTAATGCCAATTGCACTCAAGTAAAACTTTGCTCCATTTCTGGAGATCATCACTGAAGAATCTACGAGTAAGAAGTGAACTTCCATTTTTGCCCAACCAGCACAGCAGGTGAAAAGTGGAGATAAAAGTTCCACATACTAAATGGAATAAAAGAGACAACTAAGTAAAACATGTGCTACTCACTCAATAGTGGCCTGTGGACAAATACACAAACACTCCACATAAGGCTGCCCTCCATCAGCAGAGAGTAGGACACTGAGCCCCATTAGTGTGAAAGTTCTCATATATGCAGGAGGTATTTCAGGATCACAAATAACTATGAAAAAGGTCCCTGATACAGTAAGGAGGAATTTTGAATGTATCATTCTGAAAATCCAGATCAAGGACTTCTTGTATAGTTCTCTTAGGGCCAAGTGATATTAGGAATGGCGTGGAAAGTCCGTAGGAAGAAAGGTCTATGACAATTTTTCTAAGAGGAAATGAATTTATTAGCAAAAGTAAGCTGAGCTAGTAACTCACCCAGAAACTTTGATTTATCCATTATTTAAGGCAGCAGATTCTCAAATAAGCTGCCACAGAAGGATATTCTACTTCTGGGTAAAGACCAGCATCTGGGGTAGAGTGGGGCACTCACAGTAAGATTTTAATTACTCTTGATTGGGTGACTTCGAGGTGCAATGGATCAGAGTAAGCATAAAACTGAGCACTAAAAAACAAAAGCTTAGGACTTTATCATTAAATAACTTAATGACAGGAGGATCTGAACTGTTTCCATTAGAGCTAGCAAATCTAATGATTGCATTCGTGGCCTTTTAAACTTTTTTTGTACAACTCATACTTAGTACACCGACAGTCCTCTAATGTTATCCTCTGAGATGTAGGTAATGGGTAAGTTTAGAAGTTCATCCTATTTCCAGCTACAGGATGCTAGATACTAGCCAACAGCCATGAAGACGAGCATGGCAACTGATACTTATATGGTATGCTGCTTTCATTTCACTACCATACTGAAATACCATTGGAATACTTATCTTCCGTGGATCCCATCACAGCTTTCTGTGGTAGCGGATTAATAATGCCCTGCATGAAACAGTATTTCCTTCTAATACAAACTAGTTTCACTGAGTGAATAGTGCAATCGTTTTTATTTAAAAAAAAAAAGAATTCAACTACACTGATAACTTATATAAGCCATTTTTTCAGCTATCTGGTGCTGCTGTTCTTGTTAGAGTGGAGTTTCAATCACTAATATTCTCTATTTCTTAGCATTCCTGTTTTATTTATTTATCACATTTATATCCTGCCTTTCCTTATATCCAGGAGCTCAAGATGGCCCACTGGTTATCCCTTCCCCCCTCCAATTTTATACATGCACAACAGAGCAGCATCCTGGGATTAAAGGTAGGGAATGGTCCAAAATAACCCTCGGTATTTTGTAGTTGAATGGAGTTTTGAACCCAAGCCTACCTAGTGTTAGGCCAACGCTTTAACTGCTTCATCACCCTGGTGGAATAGGGCTGACAAGCAAATCAATGCGCAAGGGGTGCGATCCCCAGCACACCGGGCCGCGCTGCATTGTCGCTCTTCAACGACAGGAAGGTTACCCCTAAGGGACCAACGGAGGAAGGCCGCCTGCCTGGTTTTCAGAGAGCGTTTCTGCAGAACTGAGGACGCCCGGGAGTTCCCACGCTTACGGAAGGAAGGGACAGGTTTCCAGCCCGAAAGGAGCTTCGGGTGCTTGGTTTCCCTTGCCGCCCCCTCCCAAGCGCCAGCCCAGCGACTGCAGTTCCCGGGCGAGGGGTTCCCTTGGGCTTCGCGCAAAGAGGGGCTCCTTCCCCCTTCCTCACCACCATCACCTCCTCCTCCTCGGCCCGGTGGGTGGTGGCCTCCCTCATCAGGTCCTCTCGTTGGAAGGAACCGGGGGGCTGGTTCTCCCTGGGGGCGGGTGCAGGGCTAAGCTCGGCTTCCCAACCTGCACGCCCCTCTCCTCCTTCCCGCCCCCCCCCATGCCCCCGTCCCTTCACCCCCCACCGACCACGGCCCGGAACCAGGCCCTTTTCCTCAACGGCGAATCAAACCGGAGTCGGGGGCGCGTGGCGCATCCGCCGAGGACCCCCACATACCTCCCACTCGATACATGTTAGCCGCCATGTCTGCGCTCTGCGCCCTCCTTGTTCTGTCGCCGCCGCCGGGCTGGGGAAGGGGCGGAGCGTTCAGTCGCTTTCGCTGCTGTTGCTACTTTTTACGCCACTCGCTCCCGGGCAAATCAGGGTGCCGGGCGGCTCTGCAGCTTCTCTGGCCAGCCCGCTCGGGGGAGGGGACCTGAGAAAAGCGCAGGAGGCGAGGGGTTAAAGCAGAGCGGCCGGGCCCGCCTCGCTGGGCAGAGCAGGTCAGAGAGAGCTGTCGGCCGAGAGCGAGCGGCGTCGTTGCAGCGCACGACCGACCGCTGACCTCTCCCCATCCCCAGGAGAAGAGGGGTTAAAAGTTTGCTCCCGTAGCTCCGTCTCCGGGAGAGGGGGGGGGAGAGGAAGTTCTTCTGGGTGTCGTGGGGTCGGGCGGAGGTACAAGAGGCGCCTCCTGGCAGAGAGGCGCATCCTGGGGGCCTTTTTGTGCTGCAGCAGGCACCGGCAGGTCAAGGTTTGACCTGCTAGGAGGTGGTGCTTACAGGTGCCTTCTACATCCGCAGCGCTGACAGGACAAGAAGGATGGGACTTTCTTGTAGCATAGTTGGCAGAAACCTCAGGAGTTTGAGAGAGAGAGCGAGCAGTATACGCATAGAAGAGTTTTGGATTGCAGGGTGATCCATAAATCCATGTTGGCTATCGTGTCCTATTCTAGAGTTGTCCTCTATGGTTTTTCCCTATTCCATGCTCTGGCACATGGGAGAGGTTGCAGTTGAACTGCATCTGTGAACTGACTTTTATATGCAGTCTGCACCCCTGTCACTTGCTTGCAAATATGGGGCAAAACTCCTTGTGGAGGATGTGAAATTCCAGAGGGGGAGAGGGCCCTGTGGCAGACTGAGCTAACTGACTACAACTGTAACCTGTTCTTGGTCTTTTCTAATCCCCCTTGGGGTTAGAGCTGACTTAGCATGATGCCCTCTAGATGTTCTGGAGTGATCGCTGCGAGAATTCCCAACAAATCTAGGGAATTAAGCCCAGGGTACAGCTACAGTCCATACATCAATATATAAAGCATTTGCAAGGTTGCTGGGTCTTATACTTTTGGATGTGTATAATTAATCTTTTAAGGAGGGTAAACTGCCATCATCACTTTATATGGCATAGATAAGGTTGATTTTAAAACCAGGGAAAGAACCTAAATGTTGTGCTAGTTATAGGTCTATTTCATTAATTAATGCGGATACTAAGATATTAACTATTAGACAGTTGCAGAAGATCTTACTTTGTTTATCTGCTCAGCCAATTCAGTCTGGCAAGGGTGGCACACTCCAGGTTCCTTCAGTTAAGGAATGCCATCTATCGGGACCCCAGAAGTGTGCCTTCTCTGTAGCAGTGCCTGCCCTCTGGAATAAGGTTCCCCCTGAGATTGGAATGGCCCCCACCCTGCTGGTGATTCAAAGTGGCCTGAAGAGCTGGCTCTTTACCCAGGCCTTCGGTGGGGATGACTGAAGCCTCCTTTTAACTTTTCTTTTGTTTATTATTCTACCATCTCTACCCTTTTTTGTTCTTGTGGTTTTTATTGTCATTTTTTTCATTTTTTTAATCATTTATAAACCACCCAGAGTTGCTAGGAGTCAGGTGGCATATAAATTTAATAAATAATAATAATTTAATTCACCCCTCCCTGTCTGGGTTTATCCAAAATCATCAGACATCAGACAGTTTACTGTTATTAATTGACAATATTGGATTTAAACAAGGATACAATGGATTCTGCTGTATTAGTATCTTTAGATACAGAAAAAGTCTTTGATTTGGTTCAGATTAAGTGATGATTACGTACAGCTTTCCACAGGACTTTGTTGAGTGGATTGAGATTTATTATATGCAACCCTGTGTCAGAGTTATAATAAATTGAATTATTTCAGACTCTTTTGAGCTACAATGTGGCACTTAGTAAGGCTGCCTGCTTTTGCCCTTGCTATTTAATTTGACCTTTTACCTATGGCCACCATTGTAAGGCAATCTTTAGATAGTAAGTGTATTACATTGGCAGAGAATAAATATAATTATTTTTATATGTTGATATTTTGGCAATTTTGGATCAGTACTCTTATCTCTCTGCATAATTTTGTAAAGGTAATAAGGTATTTTGGAAAATATTCTGCTCAGAAGATTAATTGGGATAAATCTTGTTTACTTCCATTGGGTCCTAATATATCAATATAGTTTTGTAAAAGAGTTGGGTTTTGTGATTTTATTCATTATATTAAATATTTGGGATTTTACATACCCAAAAATATTTATAAATATGTTGAAACTTTTAGAAAAGATTGAACTGGATGTATATGGATGATTTAAAATTCCCTGAAGCTTGTGGGATAAAATTAATGTTATTAAAATGAATATAGTCCCTCACTTGCTTTATGGCTTTGAGGTATCCCTATGTTAATAGCAAATAAATATTTCCTTCACATTGATAGGTTACTTAGGAAATTTATTTGGGATAATGGGCCACCAAGGTTTTCTTTAACTAAATTAAGATTATCATTTGAGGAAGGTGGTTTTAATCTATTCCAACTGCAAAAATATAATTGGACTTATATTTTATCAGCTATCAGTATGTGGAATGAAAATATAGTGGAATATTATCTTTTATGGGCCATGTTGGAAAGTTATTATCTATTTCCCTTGCAGTCATAGGAGGTTTTTGGTATAACATACAGCAGAAAAGGTGTTTTATTTCCAGGAGTGTAGGCAGTAAGAAATATTTGGGCCATATTGGGGCATAGATTGCATTTTGATAAGGAGACTCATGAATATTTAATTCTTTGGAAAAAATTATACTCTGAAAAATAGATGGTAAAATGTTTTATTCGAAAGTTTAGATAGAAGCCAGGATTGTGACTTTGAACCAATTATAATGTAATAATTGTTTTAAGGATTTCTCCCGACTTCAAATTGAATATGGTCTTCCCAGTTCACAACAGTGGCAGTATCTCCAACTTAAAGATCTTTTAAGAGATCAATATGGGCCAGAGGCTTTGGCTGCTTCAAAGGGACCTGTGATGCTCTCTTATTTGACAGAATCCATGACAGGAGTAAAGCCAGTAACATACAGTATCTATTGAAAGCTCAAAAATGTTTTTGAAGTGGACAGTTCTGGGATATTCCAAACGTGGACTAAAGAACTGGAATCTCAAATAATGCCCTCTCAGTGGGTTCATGTCCTTTAAAATGTTGAAATGGTATCAACAGTTTTAAGATTAAAGTTGATTCATCAAAAAATTGTATTTACAGTGTATTGGACTCTCCAAAGATTGTATGTGAAAGGATAGACATCAGATTTTCTTTGTTGGAGGTATAAAAAATTTGAGGATTCATTGACTCAAATGTTATGGTCATGTTATTATCTGGTAACCTTTTGGAATGCATTCTAATGTACAGGTGAAACTCGAAAAAAGGTAACCTTTTGGAATGCATTCTAATGTACAGGTGAAACTCGAAAAATGCATTCTAATGTACAGGTGAAACTCGAAAAATTAGAATATCGTGCAAGTCACTCATGCCCTTGTTATCTCCCAGATAGACTACTGCAATGCGCTCTACATTGGGCTACCCTTGAAGAGTATCCGGAAGCTTCAGCTGGTCCAGAATGCAGCCGCGCGGGCAATTTTTGGGGCCCGAAGAAGGACCCATATAACACCTTTGCTCCGCGAGCTGCATTGGGTACCGGTTTGCTTCCGGGTCCAATTCAAGGTGTTGGTTATCACCTTTAAAGCCCTACATGGCATGGGGCCAGGTTACCTGAAGGACCGCCTCGCCCCCACGACTTCAACCCGTCCCACCCGATCTCATAGAGAGGGCATGCTCCGGATCCCCACGGTAAAAGAACTTCGACTAGCGGGGTCCAGAAGGCGGGCCTTCTCTGCTGTAGCCCCCGCCCTTTGGAACATCTTGCCCCCGGGGGTGAGACAGGCCCCCTCACTCCAGGCCTTTCAGAGGGAGTTGAAGACCTGGCTCTTCCATCTGGCCTGGGGCGGGGAGGGAGGATATCAGAAATGGGGTTGGCTGGCCCCTTAGCGGCCTGGTGGGGCTGTATTGCCCTCTTGGAGTTTTTAGCTTTTTATCTCTGTAAATTTCTAGTTTTATAATGTGTATAATTTTTAAACTTTTTTAATTTAATTGTGATTTTAGTGATTGTAAGCCGCCCAGAGTCCCCCATTGTAGGGGAGATGGGCAGGGACAAATCGAATAAATAAATAAATAAATAAAATGTTCATTTATGTCAGTATGGCAACTCAAAAGGTGAAACCAATATATGAGATAGACGCATTACATGCAAAGCGAGATATGTCAAGCCTTACTTTGGTATAATGGTGATGATTATGGCGTACAGCTTATGAAAACCCCAAATTCACAATCTCAGAAAGTTAGAATAGTGTGAAAAGGTTCAATATTTTAGGCTCAAAGTGTCCACTCTAATCAGCTAATGAATCCATAACACCTGCAAAGGGTTCCTGAGCCTTTAAATGGTCTCTCAGGCTGGTTCAGTAGGAATCACAAGCATGGGAAAGACTGCTGACCTGGCAGTTGTGCAGAAAACCATCACTGACACCCTCCATAAGGAGGGAAAGCCCCAAAAGGTAATTGCAAAAGAAGTTGGATGTTCCCAAAGTGCTGTATCAAAGCACATCAATAGAAGGTTATGTGGAAGGGAAGAGTGTGGTAGAAAAAGGTACACAAGCAGCAGGGATGACCGCAGCCTGGAGAGCATTGTCAGGAAAAGGCCATTCAAAAGTATTGGGGACTTTCACAAGGAGTGGACTGAGGCTGGAGTTAGTGCATCAAGAGCCACCACACACAGACGGATCCTGGACATGGGCTTCAAATGTCGTATTCCTCTTGTCAAGCCGCTAGCTGAACAACAAACAACGTCAGAAGCGTCTTACCTGGGCTACAGAAAAAAAGAACTGGTCTGTTGCCCAGTGGTCCAAAGTCCTCTTTTCTGATGAGAGCAACTTTTGCATCTCATTTGGGAACCAAGGACCCAGAGTCTGGAGGAAGAATGGAGAGGCACACAATGCACGATGCTTGAAGTCCAGTGTGAAGTTTCCACAGTCTGTGTTGATTTGGGGAGCCATGTCATCTGCTGGTGTTGGTCCACTGTGCTTCATTAAGTCCAGGGTCAACGCAGCCATCTACCAGGAGATTTTGGAGCACTTCATGCTTCCTTCCACAGATGAGCTTTATGGGGATGCTGACTTCATTTTCCAACAGGACCTGGCACCTGCCCACACTGCCAAAAGTACCAAAACCTGGTTCAGTGACCATGGGATTACTGTGCTTGATTGGCCAGCAAACTCGCCTGACCTGAACCCCATAGAGAATCTATGGGGCATTGCCAAGAGAAAGATGAGGGACATGAGACCGAACAATGCAGCGGAGCTGAAGGCCGCTATTGAAGCATCCTGGTCTTCCATAACATCTCAGCAGTGCCGCAGGCTGATAGCATCCATGCCACGCCTCATTGCGGCAGTCATTGCTGCAAAAGGGGCCCAAACCAAGTACCGAGTACATATGCATGCTTATACTTTTCAGAGGTCCGATATTGTTCTATTTCCAATCCTTGTGTTATTGATGTCATGTAATATTCTAATTTTCTGAGATTGTGAATTTGGGGTTTTCATAAGCTGTACACCATAATCATCACAATTATACCAAAGTAAGGCTTGACATATCTCGCTTTGCATGTAATGCGTCTATCTCATATATTGGTTTCACCTTTTGAGTTGCCATACTGACATAAATGAACATTTGCACGATATTCCAATTTTTCGAGTTTCACCTGTATATAAGTACAGTTTTGGGAAAATCTTTAAATATGAAAATGTTAATGCAATGTTGAATTATATACCAAAGCTTTGGAATCTGACTGTTAATCAGGAATTATGGTTGTACTGAGCGGGGGGGGGGGGGGGGGGGCTAAAAGAATTAAATTGAAGAATTGGAAAAATGATATTATTCCAGATGTTAAAGAATGGCTTTTGAAAATGTGTGATTTATACCTCTTGGAAAAGGCTTTCTACTAATTTATCCTAATCAAAGGATGAAACAATATATACTACTTTAACAGAGATTTTGCAATATTTTACAATAATATTTTTATTGTACTATAATACTATATGGTATTTATTAGTAAATCAGTGACTATTGATAAGTTTATTATATGCAATAGATGTTTTCTTTTAGTTTTTTTTATCCTTTTATTTTGATTTCCATTTTTTTAAGTTTAAGGATTGTTTCATTTAATTGTATTTTATTTTTAGTGTATTTAGGTGTTTTGTCAATGCTTTGTAGTTTGTATTTTGAAATAAACTAAGTTTTTAAAAAATAATAAAAGTTGCCAGGAGTCAAAAACTGACTTGAAGGTACCAAAACAGAAAAAAAAAATGTCCATAAACCTATGCATAATTAGAGCAGTTGATAACATAGCACGGTGCTGAATGTGAGAGTTCTCACATTGGTAGAAATATGGCTGAAACTTGTACTCAAACATTCATTGTGGCCTTTTCCCAAAAACAAGTAGTCAGATAATGCTACAAGTCATGGAAAAGTGGTAAACTGTAACCTCCAATCACATAAATAAGCCCCTTTTGCTCTTCAGATTTTAAATTGTTTATGGAGGGATAATGCCACATTTACTCACAGAGGCAGAAGCTCCATTTCTTTCACTAATTTACATTTTTAGGAGTATATCAACTTTATAAGAGTATATCAACTTTCATACTAGTTCTCATTCTCATAGTTTTTCCCACAAAAACTATGGGAAATACTGACACTTCTCTGGTAACAATTCCTGGAACTCTTAAAGATCTTCAACTCCATGGAAAAATGGAATAGTAGTTTAAAAAGTCTGAAAAGTACTATTGAAGAATAAGATCTCTGGGGCCTTACTTCCAAGTAAACTGCATAGGCTATAGATAGATGTTGTAGATATACTTTAGTTGACCATGGAGAGATTTCTTTTCTAAATTCATATGCAAGCTACTGTACTTAGTATCTCGTTCTGGAATCTGATATAAGATGATTGAATTGTGTTTGTCAGTAAAGATCAGGAGTGAATTATAGCATTGTTTCAAAGCCCCAAAATATGCTCATTGGAGCAGAAGAAGTCGAATTTTAATAGGAAAGTCTAATATTGCTTGAGTGAAAAAAGAAAACTATAAAATTAGCTCTCAGTGTCAGCGTCAGTAAATATCAGGATTGAATTACATACATATAAATTATTGCATGATGCTTTTAAGAAACTGGTTACTTTTTAAAAAGTTAGCATATTTGAGTCTGAGTACAAAAACTCATTTTAATGCCTGTATTCTGGGTTGGAAAATTACCTTGAAGAAAACTATCTTCTACTCTGGCTCATAGATTATAGGGAGTAATTAATTTTATTTTTATGCAGTGTATACCTCTTTTACTTCCTGCTCCATTTTAATTAAACTGGTTTCTCAAATCATATCCTGTAGCTAAAGAATAATGCAAAATTAAGAACTTGTATAATGCTTAAAGTTATGACAACTAATGCAAACATTTCTTTTCCTAATGATATCCTTTTTCAAAAATGAATATGTGGCCACGCAGTTAATCTTTCTTTAAAGTCATTCGCCACTATCTTTTTCATTTCCTGCCCTAAAGGGAAATAAACAGTCTAATCCCAGCAACTAAAATAAATGAACATGTGAAATTGCAAATGCTACCTATTGCTCTTTCTTGTCTGGAGGAGAAATCTAATTCCTATCATGGATAAAATGATTTCATAATCTTAAATGGATGTCTAAAAATTATCAGCAAAAAGAATGTGTTACTAATAAGAACCAAACAGATATTTCTAAACTATAGTCATCTTTTCCCACTGAATACTATGTTCTGAAACCTATAACTTTGCTCCAGCCTCAGTTCCTTATTTTAAAATAGAAATAATCAAGAATCAAGAAAAACTGTGCTGAATCAAATGAAGGGTCCATTTAGGTGGGTGTTCTGTTCCCTCAGTGGTCAACTAGATGTTAAGCCTGCAAGTAAGTCAAGAATATAATAGAATTCCCTCAATTGAGTACCCCTGCATTTGATCTTTGGAGTCATATTGTCTTTAATATTGGAGTACTGTATATAGTCATCATCAAAGTATTGTTAACTTTATTCTGTGTGTCTCTCTAATCCAGTTTCATTTGGACTGATGGTTTTTCTTTCAACTGCATGGGCCATTAAAACACTTAATAACAGCAATTCGAGGCTATGAAAACACCTAGTTTTTGGTATGATGCAACAGTGCCACCTAAAGCATCTAATAAATTGACCTCATGATGAATAGATGAAATTCAGATTCCCTCCCCCCACCCCCACCCCACAAAAAGATGTCCTCTTGCATGTAACACCATGTATACAATGGAGCAACTGGTGAAAACTAAACTATATCATTCCACCAAGAGTTGTTAGGAAAGTAGGTTTAATAATTATGTAAACTCTGATGTTCTGGCAAAACCCAGGATATCAGAGATTCCATTAGACATTTTCCTTTTTTGGACAAAGCAACAGTCTCTTCAAAGAGATGGCTTTCACTTCTCTGTACTCTATAAAACAGAAGAGGGAAGGAGGCAGGGAAGAGGGAAGGAAGGAAGGCCTGCCTATCAATATCCAATCTATTCAACTATCTTTTTCCAATTCTGTCTTGACAGTGAATTCTGAACATGAAATGAAAGCCAAGAGCTTATTGAACAAATAATAAGTAACTAGCTAAGCTGACTACTGATTTAATTTAAAACCTGTGTGTATCATTGTTGATACACAATTTTTTCTATATTATCCTTTTTTTCAAATATACTTTTAACATCCAGAAATTTGACTTCATTGGTTTCATAAGGAGATTTCGCATTAAAGTCTTTTCCACAGACAAAATGCCATGATTGCATAGCTACCCTTGTGTTCTAGGATTGGAACAAGGTTTACTCAGTTTTGTATTTCTGGCTTTGAGCAGAAAACTCCAAAGCACTTTCCTTTCTCTTTCTATTTGAGCTGGGTTGAAGTCAAAGATATATTGGGAGGTTCAGCCTGAGTAATGGCAGCCTATCATACATGAGCATCTGCAAGAGCTTGCTGTTTTTGTCAGCACACATGTACAAAAGATGTGGGCCTTGCATTGTAATGCTACAGTGCTGCTTTCCTCCTCCTTTGCCTTCTCTTGCAAATGTCACTGCTATCATAGCCATCTTTTACTGGGGAGCTCTTGGAAGAAGAAATATCCTATAGAGCTCTTAAATTGTACCTACTCCCAGTTTGTAACAGAGGCCAATCTAGAAAAATTGGATGCAAAACCTTGGGAGTATACTGCTTCCAAATGTTTACGGGTATTCCACATTTAGAAGCTCCCATTTCCCCAAAACCTCCCAGCACAATTGGGGGGCATAATTGTGGCGTATAGATATGCCTCTTGTAACCTGAGGTACCTTATACTTTATGTCCAATATATAATTCCTCATCTGCATTCTGAAATGGAGGAGGCTGTACTGTGTTAAAATAGGTTCAAGTCCTGAAGTCCTTCCTTTCAATTTGATTCATACTTTTTAATTAACCTAAACAGGGTTTTTAAAACATTCTCATAATGAATCTCATTGATACAAATATAAGCATTCCTATTAGTGACCTAGTGAAAAATACACTTGCCATTTCAGAAAGTATCTGGTTTGTACATATGTTGAATTAGTTGGGAGAACCAAGTTACAACCATCTTCAGCCAAGGAAGATGAATAGATGACTTTGGATCACTCTCTCTCTCTCTGCCCAGCCTATTTCACAGGGTTGTTGTGGGAAAAAATAAGAAAGCACTAGGTATGTTGCTTTGGGCTCCTAAATGAAAAACAGGATATAAATTTAATAAATTAGGGGGAAAAAGCATAAATAGAAGAGCAAACCTGAATGTCTATTTTTTTTCATATTTCTTGTTATGTTGAAATGCTGTCTCTGGCATAATTCCAGAAATTGCTGTTTGGGTGTGAGTTGATGGTTGGATTAAGATTGGAGGTCTCAGAATGGGACTACAACCCATTCCAGCTCTGCTTCCTATTCTCTCTGACCTCCATATCTTCAGCCAAAGGTCTGAAGGAGAGCTGTACTCACATTTGTTTGAACTCTATATCTTCATATGATTCAAAGCCTAGAGCTCATGCAGAGTTGTACTCCTGTTCATACAAACATGAACATAGCTTTCTTTCTGACCTCCAACTGGTCACGGGGAGAAAGGAGTGGAACAAGCATTCATGGTTCCATTTTCTATCCTATTTGAGTCTTCCATGTGTTCAATACCCGAACAAGACTTTAGTTTCACTGGAATCCCACTGAAATATGTGGAATACGTTTGTCATGACTTCATCCAATTCATTTCAACTAAGTACCGATAACTTAGCTTTGAATTCAACTCTCTTGTCAGGTTCACCAAGCTGTAATGAAATTGGTTTGATGTTGTCTTAATGTCTATGTTCAGCCAGTCATTGTAGTTTGTAAACCACGCATATGATTTATTGTATTGTGTGTAAACCAGCTAATCATGGTGTAATATTGAATAAACCATGTGTAAGCAAACCAGGGCTTAGTTCAGTGCACAAACCTGAGCATCATCCAGTAAAAAAATTGTTCTGAGTGAAATTGCTTTATTTTAAAAGTTTCCAACTCTCCAAACAGCCTTTGAAAGTCACCTACAATAATCAGAACACAAATGAGAAGAGCAAACATTAAAATGCCATGAATTTCCAACCATAACATACATCAGTAAGAAAAACAAAACCATCCAGTTGACAAAAAGCTGATGTCAAAAGCCTGATAGTAAAGACTGCCTTTATTTTTCTTTGAGAAAGGCAGTGATTGAGTTAGGTTCTGGGTGGTTGAAAATTGAAGATTGCTCCATCAAGGTGGAACAATGATCTCAGTGAACACACTCAAAGCAATGTAGATTAGTGGCAATAGCATAATATGGTTCCTTTCATGGGAAGGAATTCAAGGAAATACTAACAAGTATTGCATTGTTGGATATCTTAATACTGGTTATTAATACACATGAAACAAAAGAGGGAGAGAAATACTTTTAAAAAATGTATAAAATGAATAAAAATCAAACTTTGTTTTAATCAAAGGGAATAATAAAACTCTTTTTTGTCTGGTGAATCATATATTTAAATACTTTTCCCTAAAACAAAGACAAACTGAGGTGCTCACAATACAAGCAGTATAAAAAAACAAAACAAAAACAACCTACATAATGGTAAAAAGATGGTGAATCTGGTAAACACATAAACATCATACAGCCAACAGGGGCTCCAGCCACCATAGCCCAAGCCTAGGAGAACAGCCAGGTCTTTAAGGCCCTCTGGAATGCCATCAAGATAGGAGCCACCCAAATTTTAGGGGGAACCTCATTCCAGAGAGCAAACATCATGACAAAGAAGGTACACTTCCTGGGTCCTGAAAGTTGACACTGTTTAATTGAACAGATGCAGAATACACCCACCCTATTGGTCCGAACCAGCCAGGCAGATACTACTGCAGATGGTCTCTTAAATAGCCAGGCCCTATACCATGTAAGGCTTTATAGGTCATAACCAGCACTCTGAATTGCACCCAGAAGCAAACTGGCAACCAGTGCAGCTCATGGTGCAGTGAGGTCACATGCCCACTGCCTGCATCACCACATTTTGGACCAGTCCAGTTGGTGGTCATCCAAGGCAGCCCCATGTAGAGCTTGTTGCAGTAATTGCGCTGTGAGGTGACTAAAGTGTGAGTGACTATCTGAAGGGCCTCCTAGTCTAGGAAAGAGTACAACTAGCACATAAGATGAAGCTGAGCAAAGGCTCTCCTGACCACAGCTGCCACCTGCTCATTGAGCAGGAGCTGTAAGTCCAGGATGACCCCCAAGTTGCACACCACTCTTGAATGGAGAAGTGCAACCCATCCAAGGATAAAGATAGAATATCTCCAGATCTAGTGGCTCCAACATCCACAGTCACTCAGTCTTGGTAGGATTGAGTCAGAGATGGTTCCTCCCCATTCAAATGTGCATAGTCTCTAAGCACTGGGAATTCTGAGTGCCTCACTTGGCCAGCCTGGGGTTAGAAGATATAATCGAGCATCATCAACATATGTCTAGCCTGAGCCTCCTTCCTCGTAGTTTTAACCCACTGGTTCTGGTTCTGTCATCTGGGGCAACAGAGAAGGCGGCCACCCCCTCTGCTAAGTCATCTGTTCTATGGGCTAAGTGTACTCATATCCTTTAACCATTCTTCATAGGGCTCGGTTTCTTTCAACATCCTTTGAACTTGCTCCAATCTGTAGTCCTTTCTGAACTACAGTGTTCATAATTGGAGACAGTATTCCAAATGGATTCTGAATAGGAGAGAATAAAATGGAACAATTATTTCCCATGATGTGGATTCTGTGCTCCTGTTAATGTATCCCAAGATATTATTTGCCTTTTTTAGTAGCTGCAATATACTGCTGGTTCATGTTTAATTGTGGTTGACAAGGATACCCAGGTCCTTTTCATATGTACTACTGCCAAGCCAGGTCTCCCATCCTATACTTGCACCTTTCATTTTTCCTGCCCAGTTGTAGAACTTTATAGTTCTGCCAATTAAATTTTATTTTAATATATTGCTGAAGCCTCCCTAGTTCTTTATGGATCATCTTTCTCTCCTCTAAGTATCAGCTCCCCCTTCCAGTTTTGTATCATCCGCAAATTTTATAGGCATCCCCACAATTCTTTTATACATAAACATGTTGAATAGTCCAAGGCCTAGGACAGAGCCCTACAGCACTTCAGTCTGAAGAGGAGCTACTAACAAGCATTATTTGGGTGCAATCTGTGAAAGAGAATGAGAAGGTAAACATCTGCCAACCCATCAAATGACCATCCAGAGATACAACTTGTACTTGTAGCCAATACCCCGAGTCTGGGGAAAAAACCAACACAAAAGGGATCACACAGGATGGGGTGAGGAGTTGAAATGGGCTAAAAAGCTGGTAAGAAAGAATTGAGTTGAACTTAGAAAGGAGAGGAAGAAAGAATCCCTTTCAATCAGAATTCAGACCAGGGTATGGGATGGAAACGGCATTGGTCATGATTTTGGAATGACCTTTGGTGAGAGCAGGATGGGGGTTGTGCATCCACCCTTGCCCTACTTGACCTCTCTGCAGCTTTCAATACCATTGATTGTGGTTCTGGATCAGCTCAGAAGATTGGGGGTGGGCGGCCCTGTGTTGTGCTGGTTTGCTTCCTTTCTCCAGGGTCGATTCTAGTCAGTGGTGATTGGGGAGGAGAGATCCCACCCTCAGCCCCTACTATGTGGGATCCTGCAGGGTTTGATGCTCTCTCTGCTCCTATTCAACATCTACATGAAGCCGTGGGCAAGCTCATCCATTGCCATGGGGCAAGGTATCATTAGTATGCTGATGATACCCAACTATATATCTCTGCCCCTAGTGAATTAAGTGATGCCATGAACATATTATCCCAGTGTCTGGAGGCTGTGAGGGTCTGGATGGGGAACAACAGGCTTCAGCTGAATCCTGGCAAGACTGAATGGCTTTGGGGTTTGGGGCCTGCTGGTTCTAGAACTATACCATCTTTGGTGCTGGATAGAGTTGCACTGCCCCAGGCAGATTCAGTGTACAATCTGGGGGTCCTCCTGGACTCATGACTCCTGTTCAAAGAGCAGATGGCAGTCAAGGCTAGGAGGGCCTTTGCACAGCTTTGCATTATGTGACAGTTGTGCCTGTTCCTAGATTGGGGGGCTCTACTCACAGTCATTTGTGCCCTAGTCACCTCCCAATTGGATTACTGTAATGTGCTCTACATGGAGCTGCCCTTGAAGAGTACCCAGAAACTTCCACTGATGCAAAATGCAGCACTGCAGGCAGTTATGTGTGCTTCTAGAACAGTACATTACACCTCTGCTCCGGAAGGTGCATTGGTTGCCAGTCTGCTTCTGGATCCAATTCAAGTGCTGGTTTTGATCTTTAAGGGCTCTTCATGGCATGGGGTCAAGTTATCTGAGGGACCTCCTCTTCCCAATTACATCAGCCCATCCCATTAGATCTGGCAGAGAAGGCTTGCTGCAAGTACCATCTGCCAGGGACTTACATTTGGTGGGTCCCAGGAGGCGGGCCTTCTCTGCCATGGAGCCCGCCTTATGAAACATTCTCTCCCCTGAAATGAGGTTAGCTCCATCCCTGCTTATTTTCCAGAAGTCCCTCAAGACCTGGCTAAGTCATCAGGCCTGAGGGTCCCAGGGGACTGGTGAGATCTTGAGGTGGCTCCATTATTGCTGTTAACATGTAATCTCTTGTATGCCTTATGGTTTTTTAAAACTTTTTAATACAGACTGTTTGATATGTTTATGGTTTTATGCCACCCAGAGTCACTTTTTTATGAAATGGGCAGCCGAATGAATGAATGAATGAATGAATGAATGAATGAGAAAAAGAGAGAGAGAGAAACAAAGAAAGAGAAAGAAAGAAAGAAAGAAAGAAAGAAAGAAAGAAAGAAAGAAAGAAAGAAAGAAAGAAAGAAAGAAAGAAAGAAAGCAAGCAAGCAAGCAAGCAAGCAAGCAAGCAAGCAAGCAAGCAAGCAAGCAAGCAAGCGGGCGGGCGGGCGGGCGGGCAGGAAGGAAGGAAGGAAGGAAGGAAGGAAGGAAGGAAGGAAGGAAGGAAGGAAGGAAGGAAGGAAGGAAGGCGGGCTGCTGAAGAGATACAGGTTCCAGGGGGATTCAAGATCACTAAAGGGAAACCAGTAGAGGAATCACCAAGCAAAGAGGACAACAGAGCATGGGATTTATCAAGCCTGCACAGATATGCAGGGATTGAAGAGGAACCCAAAACATCAGAAAGTAAATCTAAGTGTTGCTTTAGTTAACTCTGTGGAATTTAATAGCAACTAAATTTTAGGAGAGGCACACTGTCATTTTTAGCAGAATTGGTAACATTATCAGCAGAGAAATAGTAAACCTCTGAACTGAAGATCAGTTAGATCATACAGTAACCTACTATATTCTAAACTCCTTTGAAGACAGACACAGGAGGGAGGGGAGAACTTCAGGTTTGTTGATATGCATTCAGTGACTTCTGCTTGTTTACTCTCTATCCTTATTATATTAAGAATAAAGAAAAACATGGAAAAAAGACCTTGCATACTGTATTTTGTCTGATGAATCCTGAGAACTAGCGAGACAATCAGTTAATAATGGGTCCATCTAACAGTAATTTCATCCAACCCTTATTTTACCATTTTATTAAGGATAATATCTTGATTGTCTTTGCTGAAGTTTTGTGGAGGCCAACGTACACTGTATCTACAGCTTTCCCTGATCTTCTAAGCGATTAACTCCATAAAAGAAGGAAATAATTGTATCAAAATTATGCTGACTCCTGTTCATTGTAACATTTCAGGGAACTGAATGTCTTCATGTTGACATCTTTGATTCTCCCATTTTTCCTTCTTGTGGAAATACACCTTATAATATCTCATTTCATAGGATTTCCCATCATTCCTGGACACTTTTCTGCTTCAGGATTTCAAGTCATTGGATCTGAGTTACCTTCCTTTAGAGTTCATCAAAATCTGCTCTTCTGAAATCTAATATCCAATATACATTGACATTGTAGCCCTGAGTGAGACTTGTCTTGCCAACGAAGGTCAGTTGACTGAAATTGGAGATGGATACACTTTTTTCTGGAGTGGTCGTGGCAGCAATGAGCATCATGATGCTGAAGTTGGATTTGCCATCAGGAGTCACCTTGTTCTGAAACTTGTTAGTCTCCCCAACGATATGAATGACTGGCTTATAAAATTGCTGCTTCTGCTACAGAATAGAAGTCAAGCCACCTGATCAGCACCTATGCTCTCACAATGACCAACCTGGATGAGACGAAATACAGTTTCTATAAGAACTAGATGCCCTACTATCAGCGGGGAGCAGCACCAACAAGCTGATCTTGGTTGACAACCTTAATGCAAGAGTAGGGTGCGATTCTGCAGCCTGGCAGGGAGTTGCTGGGAGACATGGAGTGGGGCAAGTAATGGCCTACTCTTACTGAAGACCTGTGCAGCACACAACCTTCTCATCACCAATACAACCTTCTGCCTGCCTACCCATTACAGGACCTCCTGGATGCACCCCTGCTCTAAGCATTGGCATCTTATTGACTATGTCATTATTAGGAGAAAAGACAGGCAGGATGTCATAGTGACCAAGGCCATGTATGGTGTTGACTGTTGGACAGATCACAGGCTCATTGTCTCCAAAATGAAACTCCACATCAGATCCAAGAGGTGACCACAAGGAAGCAAGGCCATGAAAAGAATTAATCTGGCCAGGCTGAAGACTTAGAAACTAAGCTTGCTGACCCACATCTTTCTGGCAGGGCTGAGGATGACTGGGAATGCTTCAGGGATGCTGTCCACTCATCTGCACTGAAGATGCTAGGGCCCTCTACTCGCAAGCACCATGACTGGTTCAATGAGAATGATGAGGAAATAAGGCTTTATTTGTTGAAAAGCATCACCTTCATCATGTCCATCAGAACAACTTATCATCAGCTGCCAAAAAAAATGCCTTTACCAATGCTCGTAGGATAGTCCACAATAAACTGTGCAAAATGCAAGCTGCCTGGATGAGCACCAAGGCAGATGAAATACAGGGATACGCTGATATAAGTGACTTGAAACAGTTCTGTGAAGCCCTTAGCACTCACTATGGACCTCAGTTTCTCAGGAGTTCTCTCCTCCTAAGTATAGATATTACAACTCTCATTACAGAGAAGGCTCAGATCCTGCAGAGATGGGCTGAACAGTTTGAAGCCATCCTCAACCAACCATCATCTATTAATGATGAGGCGATAGACAGGATTCTCCATGTTGACATCAATAGCACCATGGATGACCCACCAATAGTAGCTGAAATCATGGAAGCTGTCAGGCAGCTATTCAGTGGCAAAGCCCCAGGGGCAGACACCCTATCTGCAGAAATATACAAAGTCAGTGGTCCTGTATTTATAGAGAAACTCACCAAGTTATTCCAGTCTTTTTAGAAGTAAGGATTCATTCCTCAGGAACTTAAAATGCATCCATCATACACCTCTACAAGAGGAAGGGCAATCAACAACCGAGGAATCTCACTGCTCTCCATCACAGGAAAAACCCAGAGTTCTTGTAAATCATCTGGTCACTCATCTGGAACTGGCTTGCTGCCAGAGTCACAGTGTGGCTTCCGCAGAGGTCATAGGACTATTGACATGATTTTTGCCATGCACCAACTTCACAAGAAGTGTCAGGAGCAGAATCATGAACTCTATACAACCTTTGTTCACCTCACAAAAGCCTTCAATACTATCAGCTGACAAGGCCTGTGGAGCATCATGTCAAAGTTCGGCTGCTCTGCCAAATTCATTCAGATGGTACGCCAGTTCCATGATGGCATGATAGCCAGAGTGCCGGATGGCGGAGAATCCTCTAAGGCATTCCCAGTTACCAATGGTGTTAAACAGGGCTGTGGGTGTGCACCCACACTGTTTAGCATGATATTTATTGCCGTGCTGAATGATGCCTTTCAGGACAGTGATGCTGAAATCAGCCTCAGGTACAGAGTGGAAGGGAAACTGTTCAACCTGAGGAGACTTCACGCTATTACCAAAGTGAAGGAAACTGTTCTGAGACACTTTCTGTTTGCTGATGACTATGCCCTGAATGCTGGCTCAGAGCCAGAGATACAAGTCAGTATGGACAAATTCTCTATGACTTGTGACAACTTTGGACTCACCATCAATATTTAAAAGACCGAAGTCATGCACCAGCCTGCTCCTCAAGCACCATACACAGAACCCAAAATCACAATCAAAAGTTAGAAACTAGTGGGAGGAAAAATGCTGGCAGCGGCTCAACAGAGAGAAGGGACAAGTTGCCGGTAAAAAGCGCGAAACCGCGCTCGTCCGAAAAAGGGGCGCGAAGCAACGGAAATCCCGCCTCCTGTGCTGCCAGCTGGGCTGACGCTCTAGGAATTAGGCTCTGGCAAAGTCTAATTCCGAAACTAGAAAGATGCAATTGCCTTGAAAACCGCTAGGGGGCGGTCACTGCAGGGTCAGTAATGACTGTTAAGCAGATTAAAAAAAAAAAAAAAAACAGGCAGTGGACCAGTTCAGTTACCTTGGCAGCACCCTCTCCCAAGTAATGACCATTGATACAGAAGTTAACTGCAGAATAGCAAAGGCAAGTTCTGCTTTTGGTAGACTGTACTCCACTGTGTGGGAATGTCAAGGAATTAGTCCAGCAACAAAATTGAAGGTCTACAGAGCTGTGGTACTCACTAACCTTCTGCATGCCTGTGAAACATGGACTGTGTATTGAAGGCATGCAAGACAGCTCAACCATTTCCACTTGACTTGTCTTCACAGAATATTAGGCATCAGATGGCTAGATAAAGTACAGACACTGAAGTTCTCTCTGGAGCAACTTTACCATCAGTCCACACACTGCTGATGAGTGCACAGATCTGGTGGGCAGGTCACATCATCCATATGCTGGATGAGCACATACCCAAGCAGCTCTTTTTTGGGAAACTCTCTGCTGGAAAACGCTCGCATGGAGGGCAGAAGAAACATTACAAAGATATATTAAAGGCCTCCCTGAAGTCCCTTGACATAGAGACAACCACCTGGGAAACACTGGCACAAAATTGATCTACCTGGCATGGCCTCATTCATAAGGGCTGTCAAGCTTACAAAGTAAGGCACCCTGTGGAAGCACAACATAAGTGCAAGCTGCACAAGTCTAGAGCGATCACTGCAACAACTGCAGTGTCTAAACATGTTTGCTCAACATGTGCCAGGACATTCCATGCCTGCATTGGCCTGATCAGTCATCTTTGGACATACCACATTTCATTTTAATGTGGTTAATGGTGTTGAGGTTTTCACTGATGATGATGGACGAACAACAACATCCAATATACTCTTCTCAGATATCTCCTCCACTAGATATCACCTGCAGCAGATACGGTTTGGGTTCTTTTCAGGCAGGAAGTCAAACATTGCAGATACTTTGTAGGTTATGACAGAACTCTCATACAAAATTTCCCTATTTGTAGAAATTATCTCTCCTCTTTAAAAAAAAAAGTGTTTGGGGAAGTTCTATTACAGTGGTACCTCAGTTCACAAATGCATCTGTTCATGAACAATTCGGTTCACGAACAGCTCCAGCTGCAAAAATTTGCCTCCATTCGCAAACGCCGGATCGGGTTACGAACAGGATCCGCGGCCATTTTCCCTCCCGTGACACGTGGTCGCGGCTTCCTGCAGGCGAGATCGCGGTGGCAAACAGACATCCTGTGAAGCTTTTTGGTGTGCTTGTTAGCATGGCTCCGAAAAAGGTGCAGAGCAAGCTTGGTCAGAATAAGGGTTTGAAGAAAATAACCATTGAATTGAAGAAGGAAATTGTAGAAAAGCATGATCGTGGTATTCGTGTGACTGATCTGGGCTCGGAGTACAAGATGGCGAAGTCGACAATCTCGACTATTTTGAAGAATAAAGATGCCATCAAAGGAGCTGATGTGGCAAAAGGAGTAACGATGTTAACCAAGCAGAGACCACAAGTGCTGGAAGAGGTGGAAAAACTTTTGTTAGTGTGGCTGAATGAGAAACAGCTGGCAGGTGATAGTGTTAGTGAAGCTATGATCTGTGAAAAAGCCAGGAAATTGCACAGTGATTTACTGCAAAAAAAACCCTCTACAAGCGCGGCAAGTGAAGAATTTAAAGCCAGCAGAGGCTGGTTTGAAAAATTCCTCAGGAGAAGTGGCATCCACAGTGTGACAAGACATGGTGAGGCTTCCAGTTCTGACAAGGCTGCTGCAGAAGCCTACAAGAAAGAATTTGAGGAATTCATGAAGGCGGAAGGATACGTCGCTCAGCAAGTGTTCAACTGCGATGAAACAGGGCTCTTCTGGAAGAAGATGCCAAAGAGAACCTATATCACACAGGAGGAAAAGGCACTGCCGGGGCACAAGCCCATGAAGGACAGATTGACCCTTTTGCTGTGTGCGAACGCAAGTGGCGAGCTGAAGATTAAGCCACTACTGGTGTACCATTCCCAGACCCCTCGTGCATTCAAGGAACACAATGTGAACAAGGCCAGACTGCCTGTCACGTCGAGGGCTAATGCGAGAGCTTGGGTCACCAGGCAATTGTTCATGGAGTGGCTGCACGAGGTGTTTGCACCCACCGTTAAAAAATATCTTTCTGACAACCAACTGCCTGAAAGGTGCCTTCTTCTGATGGACAATGCCCCAGCACACCCTCTAGCCTTGGTGGATGATATGGACGCCGAGTATGACTTTATAAAGGTCAAGTTCCTCCCCCCCAACACGACACCTCTTCTGCAGCCCATGGACCAGCAAGTGGTCTGCAACTTTAAGAAGCTGTACACAAAGGCGCTCTTCACCAGGTGTTTCAATGTCACTGAAGAAACATCCTTGACTCTGAAAGAATTCTGGAAGAAACATTTCAATGTCCTCCACTGCATCAGCCTCATTGACAAAGCCTGGGAAGATGTCACCTACCGGACCTTAAACTCAGCCTGGAGGAAACTGTGGCCAGAATGTGTCACTGAACATGACTGTGAAGGGTCTGATGCAGAGGTAGTGGAGGAGATTGTGTCCATGTGCAAGACTATGGGTCTGGTTGTTGATGGTGCAGACATAGAGGAGCTTGTTGAGGACCATAAGGAGGAGCTGACCACGGCAGAACTTGCAGAACTCCAGAGTGAGCAGCAGAAAGCACTTGGTGAGGAGCATTCCACTGAGGAAGAGGAAGACAGGGAGGAGGTTAGCAGTGACATGATTAAATCCATTATGGAAAAATGGAATGAGTGCCAGGACTTCTTTGAGAAGCACCACCCCAACATAACTGTAAAGAACAGAGTGTTGAATCTGATGAATGATAACGTGGTCTCTCATTTCCGGAGGGTTATGCAGCACAGGAAAAAACAAATGACTTTAGACAGATTCTTCCCCAGAACTGAGCGTGCAGCTAAGAGACAAAGAAGAGAGGAAACCCTTGAAAGAGATCTCCCCGATGTCCTTTTGGAGGGGGACTCTCCCTGCAAACAATAACTGCCTCCCCACCCCCCTTCCTGTCCTCCACGCCAGAAGTCGCCTTGAGCAAGGTCAGCGTCCTCTCTCTTCATACTGTGCTGTACTGTACTTTGTTTCATGTTTTTGTGGTTTAAAAATAAAATACATATGGTTCAGAATGGATTAACCTTATTTACATTGAACCTTATGGGGAAATTTGACTCGGGTCGCGACCAGAAATCGGTTGGCGACCAAATTTGGGGTCAGAACGGATTAACCGTATTTACATTGAACCTTATGGGAAAATTTGATTCGGTTCACGACCATTTCGGGTCGCGACCAGAGTCGCGGAATGAATTAAGTTCGTAAACCGAGTTTCCACTGTATTATAGTTGATTTTTTAAAAATCTGTCAATCGTCCAAATCTCAGAGACTGCCTGGAAAAGTCCCTGCAGTTTCTTTGGTAAGGTTTTTCAGAAGTGGTTTGCCATTGCCTCCTTCCTAGGGCTGAGAGAAAGTGACTGGCCCAAGGTTACCCAGATGGCTTTGTACCTAGGCGGGACTAGAACTCACGGTCTCCTGGTTTCTATTCAAATTAAAAATTTGCTTCACTAGTAATTTTCAAAGCACACTCAATATCATGACAACAAATTATCTTTTCATTATAGGAGACCTTTTAGCCAGATAAGGATGGGTGACTTTTGATTCCCCATTTATCACTGTCATAAGCAAACATCACCCTGTCAAAATCAATGGCATTGAATTTCTGCGTAAATTCAATGCTTACCTTTCCAAAAGATATAACCAGCATAGAAAAAGATACATATGGAGAAAAAAAAAAATACTTACCTCATCTGTCTGATGTACTGTTACATATAATTGGATAATAAATATTGTATATTCAACAGTGTCAAAGAAATCTCTGCTGTATGCAGCATCTGCCTGTCTTGTCTTTTATTAAAATACTTCATCTCTTCTAATGCATATAGGAACATCAGATTTAGAGATAATGTGCCGAAAAGCAGCAAAATGAAAAGGGGCTCCCTTCCTGCTTATGGTTTTGCCTATGGCATCTGGTTGACCTTCCTAATCCATTTGAAGCTAGAATTAAGGGGCCTTTGCAATGACTCACTAGATGTCTTCCTCAGTTCTTATTTAAAATGAGAAGTTGTACTCAGTCAGCTGAATTCCCAAATGATCAGAAAATATATTACTTGTGTTTTTTAAAGAGCTACAGATTTGAGTTTTTTTCATGAAACTGAGATTACAGTTGCTTCCTAATTACTGTAATGGAAATACAGCATCCTTATCAGTCATCAGATCAAGATTCAGAATTTTGGCAGTGGAGTTTTTGTGAAAGGCTACTGAAACCAAAGCAGGTCCAATTATGATAAATCTTTGTAGCTATCTCCAATATATTTAGAAGCTATTCATAATGTAAGACTTTACACAGTGGTTTACTTGCCTGTGGCAAAATTAAGTATTGGGTGTTTCTGAATTTTTTAAAAAAATTAAGCCTGTATCTTGGTTGTCAGTGATATACAAGAATTACATCTCATTCAAGATGCTCAGTAAAAAAAATATTGTGGGGAGGGGGAGACTTTGTTTTTAGATATTTCATTTTCTGTTGAAGAGCTCAAGGTAGAGTAGTATGCAAAGTTCTACCTGCCCTATTTTATCCTCACAACGACCCTATGAGGTAGATTAGGCTGAGAGAACTTCTTAATCAAGTTGAATCCACTATAAATTTCTATTACTGAGTTCAAAATGAAGATTTTTGTTAAATAACGTGCCTTCCTGTGTTAACATCTAGAAATAATTTTCCCTCCTCAAGCATATTTTCAGTCCTGTTGACATCAACCAATGGAATGATTTCAACATCAGATAATGCATAGATTTAAATAGCCATTAAGCAATTCTGATTGCTTAAAAGTGCATCAGTTTTTCAGATTTAACATTATTTCCAGCAGGTGTTCAAACATGAGATAATGTTTGCTTTCAGATGATAAATGATTTATGCTAAACTTCCAACATGCTATTCTTTATTACTTATTATTAAAATGTAAATACTACATTGCTGCTACAAAACAAATCCAGAGATGGTTTGGAAATTATTATTGTGAGACTGTTAATAATAAACCAAAGAGTAATAACCATCTATAGCCATTTACAGATAATAATTTTGTAAAAAAAAAACAAAATATCCAAGAAAGTAGAGAAATGCTATATAGAAACAAATGTTTCACAAAACACCTAAAACTGAATAAGGATGTTACATAGTGGACCTCACTAGAAGGCAAATTTCACAGCTGGAAGACCATGATTAAAAAGACCTCACTTCATGTCCTAATTATCAGTTTCTGTCCTGATGAATGTGATAAGATTTTCTATTATTGAAATCTATATTTTTATGTATAGGCTGATTACATCTTGATGAACCAATGCTAAATTGATATGAATGGTCAGTCAGTTTAATTGGATAATTATTTCAGTGAGGCAAGAAACTCACTGAAACTGGTTGTGGACTAAGAAATGTGGAAAAAACTAAATGAGGTTGTTGCAAAATGAAAGGTTCGTAGGTCATATACAAGTGTGGACAAGTGTGTGGTACTTTTTCAGAGTACTTCGGATGGAAATACTTTACTTGGAACATTAGAGTTTCCTTTTATCTTTGTCCCACCGACAATGGTACCTTTGACTCAGATGAGTAGGATAGCTTGTGCCAAGTAAGGCAAATGTAGAGGGAAGCATAACACTGGATGGTATTGGAGATAAGCAAATTAGCTTTCATGGTGGATTACAAAGTAAAGTGGATATTTTTATTTTTGAGTGGGGAAGCGTAAGATGGACCAAAGGGAAGAGGGGGGAAGGGAAGTACTTCACAAGAATGGAAGGAAGAGGTGCTGGCTTGGAAACCAGGAACTTGTGAGTTCTAGGCATTCCTTGGGCATGAAGGCCAGCTTGGTGACTTTGGGCCAGTCACTCTTTCCCACCCCAACCCACCTCACAGTGTTGTTGTGGAGAAAATAAGAGGCAGAAGTATTAAGCATGTCCATCACCCTGAGATCGATTGATCTACCTACCTACCTACCTACCTACCTACCTACCTACCTATCTATCTATATGGAGTGGCTGGATAGCATAGTGGTTAGAGCACCAACTTTGATGCAGGAGACTGGGGTTCAAATCCCAGCTGGTACCTACCTTACCAGTAGGGGTCCTTGGGCAAAGACCCCCTAACACTTCACCTGCCTAACTCGAATATGAGAGTGACACGAATTAAGAGAGTCATGCCAGCTCGGACATCGCCTGGATTAATAAGGTCTGTGCCAGATGCTGGGGAACCAGGGCAATCTGACAATAAGTGGGCTACTGGAACAAACCATACATGGATGAGACAAGAGAACCTGGAATTGATGGAATGCTACTACAACAATAGACCTAATGAGAGGGGATATATGAAACAAATGATGGAATTATGGATGGACAGAAGACCTACATCCTCCCTGAGAAACAGCTAGTTACCCAACGCTTCAACATAGTGAAGAGGAAGCTGCTCTCACAACTTGAGATAGACCAACTATACATTACATCCCAGACTTAAGAAAACTCGGAAGAACAAAGAACAAAACAAAACAAAAAAGAACAAATGGATGTACAGCCAACACCTGAAGATGGAACGTCACTGCCACCCCCTCCATTACAGAGCACAGTAGCTGATATGAGGCATATGATCATGGATAAACTAGCTACAGTCAACCCTCAAGACTGATTACCTAGGCTCAGTGGAGAAGTACCATCAGATAGTATGCCAGAAGATGCCAATAGAGCCCTCATGACAATCCCTACTACCACCATAACTCAAACCAATGAACTGGTATATGCTACAGACCCTGTAATCCTGGAAATGCTTGGCTACATGATCAAGAACAGCAATACATACCCCCCTTGGAAAATGAGATTGGAGGCTAAGACCAAAGGATAAGACAAATCCTGAAGAGCCAGCTCAATGGGAAGAACAAGGCAACCCAGAGAGAAGTTAGTCAGCTAGTAGAACTACAGAAGGGTTTGGAAATTAAGGATAAGACTCAGATACTGAAAAAATACATGGGCCTGACTCCATCTGAAGCCTAGTGGCTAAAGAAACTAACAGCAGTGCATAAATACCTAGCGGCACAGATGAACCAGCTGCTAGCAGCAGGCTCCCACCCAGACTGGCTAACACAAGGAAAGACAATCAGGCATCATAGCCACCAAGCTAAAGGTCCATATGGGCCAGTACATGAGCACAGCTCAGAAGGGCATTGGCAACAACACCAAAGGTTCAAAACACCAGTTGCTCATAGATAGAGCAGTCACTCAAGACTCAAGGTCTAGACAGACCAATCTGAGCATAGCCTGGATTGACTACAGGAAAGCCTATGACTCAATGCCACACACATGGATCTGTGAACGCCTGGCATATACAAAATCAATAGGACGCTAAGGACCTTCCTCAAGAATCAATGGCACTGTGGAAAACAACACTAGAAGTCAACTCAAGACAGCTCACACAAGTGGCCATCAAGTGCGGCACATACCAAGGTGATGCACTGTCCCCACTGCTGTTCTGCATAGGCTTGAATACCCTCAGCCAGATAACCACAAGGACTGGATACAGGCACAGGTTCAAGAGTGGAACTACCATCAGCCACCTCCTCTACATGGATGACATCAAGCTGTATGCTAAGAGTGAACAAGACATCAACTCATTAATTCACCTGACATGGATCTAAGTGAGGACATTGGGATGTCATTCGGACTGGAGAAGTATGGCCGGAAGGTAGTAAAGAAAGGGAAGACTGTTAAGACTGATGGGGTGGAACTACCAGTGGGCCACATAGCAGACATAGAGACCAGCTACAAGTACCTTGGTATCCCACAGTCAGATGGGAAACACAATCAGGAGGCAAGGAAGACAGCAACATCCAAGTACCACCAAAGGATAAGACAAATCCTGAAGAGCCAGCTCAATGGGAAGAGCAAGATCCACACCATCAACACATAAGCCCTGCCAGTCATCAGATACCCTGCCAGTACACTGAGCTGGCCAAAGGAGGACATAGAGGGTGCTGATGTGAAGACCCAGAAGCTCCTCACAATGTATGGAGGTTTCCATCCAAAGTCCAACACCCAGAGATTGTACACCAGGCAGAAAGTGGGTTGGCGGGGTCTGGTGAGTGTCAAAGCCACTGTCCTGGATGAAACCCAGAGCATTCAGGAGTGTATCAGTAAGACAGCACCCAAAGATGAGCTGCTGAGAGAATGCCTGAGGCAGCAACAGATGGGAAGAATTTCAAGCAGAGGAAGTGCCTTGGCAAGACAAGCCCCTGCATGGGATGTACCATCAACAGATAGCTGAGGTGGCTGACATTGGGAAATCCTTCCAGTGGCTGGAAAGGGCTGGATTAAAAGACAGCACTGAGGCACTGATCATAGGAGCACAAGAACAGGCACTAAGCTGGATAGTGGACACTGCAGTACCTGGAGACAGCAGAATAGAAGAGAAAGAACTGGAGAAAATCACAAAATATAAAGACCTGCAAATGGAAGTAGAATGACTATGGCAAAAGAAAACAAAGATAGTACCAATAGTTATAGGTGCCTGAGGTACAATCCCAAAACATCTGGAGCACCACTTGAAGACCATCGGCATTGACAAAATCACCATCAGTCAATTGCAAAAGGCAGCTTTACTTGGAACAGCTTATATCCTGCAACAGTACCATCAAGCAGCAACATCTGCCTATCCCAGGTCCTTGGGAAGGACTCGATAGGTGGATAAAAATGCCAAATCCAATCTAATCATCTGGCTGACTATGCCACCAACCATAATAATAGGCAAAAGTACAAATCTCTAAAGAGGTGTGGGACAATTCAGAAGCTGAAGAAAAATGTTGCAACAGCAAAGCAGATCACCTCCCCTAACTGGTACAATAAGGTTGAGGGAGAGGACATAACAAGATATAATTCAACAGAAAAGAATGTAGCCATCATGTGCAGAAAGGGATAGAATCCATTCTTTAGTTTGTCAGACAAATGTGTCTTAGCCAATATTGTTTTTTTTTTAAGTTATGTATATGCCAACAGCGCCCATCTTAGAGCAACTTCTCTTTCCTACTGCACTCCAAACAATAAACAGTGTAAGTGATGTGTTTATCACACTGCATAAAGATCTAATTCTAACACTGCTTACAATACTTGGGAATACTATTCATTTCTTCCCATATATTTAGCAGGAACTGTGTGGCATAAAAAAGCTTCATGCACTTAAAGAAAATTGTGTGTGGGAGAGACAGAAACTCACCCACTGGGAAGCCATGACTGAAATAAAGCGGCCTCTAATATGGATTGTATATTAATTAACCTAATTTGCTGATTTCTTAGAGTTGGGCCATATGGTATACCATCAATATGCACATGCAGCAGTTTTGCTATAATTTCAGCCAGGTGTCCTGTCTGAGGCTTCACCATTTTCCAAAATACAGAGATGGTGCTAAAAATAGGGCCCTCTCAGTAGGAACATGCTACTTCTACATGCTCTTTTTCAGGGTATGAAGTTGGCAGCATTTTGTTATCTTATTAACAGCACAGGAGGCATTTTTATTTCCTGGGTTTTAATAGATAGTTTCAACTTGGATAGTTCTAGTTTCATTGTCTTCTTTCTTCTGAGTTTTGGTTATGCTGTGTTATCGGTTTACTGTTGCTGTTTTCACTTAATTATCTGTTTAACTACAGATTTCTACATGGTTTTCTGGGCAACTTCGTATCTCTGATAATGAGATGGATTAGAAATCTTTTAAATCAGTTTAACATGGCTCAATGAAATCTAGTTGTACTAAATTAAGAGAGGATCTACCATTTAAGGAGAATGAGACTGCTTAATGCTAGGGGCATCTGTTAGATGTTCATCCGTGCAAATAATATATTTATTTTCATGTGTTAATATTCTCCCCCATATGGCATTTAAATTAAAATGTAAAAGAGAAAACTAACAAAATATTTAGCTATCATTCCAGTTACTCTTTTATGAAAGAAGTCAGATTAATGAACAGATTTCTCATTAACCTTTACATTCAATGGATAAAAAATATTTTAAGCAAAAGGAAGGAAGAAGCATTTGCTACAGAATTAATTATCAAGGAGATCCTGTTTGAAAAACTTTCACATAGTTCACAAGCTCATGGAAGTTGGTTCATTCTTAAATTCTGCTTAAACTGACAGATGTCTACATCATATTAAAATTTACTTCAAAATAGGGAATTCACATTAAAGAATATCAGAACTGGAATAGCAGGGAGATGGGAGGGGAAAGCTAATGGGATCCCTGGTAAGGAAATGGAGAGGAGCGGGTGTGCAAAACTCCAAGTTTTATCCCCAGTTCAAGAAGGATGGGGAGATGCAGATTATCAATATCTGCATGCATATTTGGGGAAAACTCCTGCATGACTCTGGATAATTAATACCCAATTGCCCATACAGTTAGTCAAGCATCTTTTGTGGAAAGAGACTCAAGAAAGTAGCAGCAGTCTAACTTCAGCATTTTTGGAGGACAGTTTAGGCACTATGATGTGGTCTGGAGTTGGGAACAAAGCAGCCTTTGGTGCTTGGCTGAATGGTCTTTAATCAGAAAAAAAATCCTCCTGCTTGATTTCAAATAGGGACATCATGCCATTAACTGTATGGATAATCTCCAGAACATGGAGGTAGGAAATACTATTCCACAGTGACTCACATCTGTGTAACCAACTACAGTAGCTAGCTCTTGATGAATGCCATTTAGCTTCTTGCAATTGTACTGAACAGTAGCATGAAACAGTATTTTATTCCCAGTGCTAATTTAAGAAAATCCAAATGGGGTCTTTTCACTGCTCTAGAGTCAGCTCTGGCCCTCATGACATTGTCTGTGTTTATTAGCTGACCCGATTTATTTCTGGATCAGCTGTAGTGTATCCTGAATTGTAGAATGAATGAATGAATGAATGAATGAAGAGAAGAGAAGAGAAGAGAAGAGAAGAGAAGAGAAGAGAAGAGAAGAGAAGAGAAGAGAAGAGAAGAGAAGAGAAGAGGAGCTCTTCAGAACTTGTAGGCAGTCTGTTTTCCCATTAGCGAGAACTCTTGCTCCCCCCACCTCACAGACTTCAGCTGCCATAGCATTCTGTTCACAGGTCCTTAAAGGGGGAAAGTGACATGAAAAGTTCCCTTGCAGTGAATGTGGAGACAGAGAAATAGATTCCATGCAAACAGAAAAATTACCATCATGCTGCTGCTGATTCCACTTCAAAACTGAGCCAGGATCAAACTGGGATGTTTTGCCCATTTCCAGGTACTTGCAATTGTTCCAGTGAAAAGAGGTAAACTTGACAAGAATTTTGTTTCCTTCTTCTCTTTGGCAAGAGAGAAGCTGGTGTTCAAAGGTTCAGGGTTTTTTCCTTAGGGGCTGTTCAAGGATGGTTTGGGAGACATTAAGTAATTTCTCTCCTTTTTTTTTTCTATAGAATGGGATAAGGAATATTTTTTATTCCAGGACTGTCTCTATCTCCCCTTACCTGTTCCTAGTTCCTGTCTGTAAGCCTTATTTAAAACCTATCTCCTCCACTCCAGCAATATCCAACACAGTTACAGCTACTAAAAAAACACCAACAGTACTTGCAAAATTGCTGGGTATGCGATCCTTTTAGTAAGCTTTTAAATGTAACAGAAAATGGCATCCTCCCTTTAATAGCAATGGCTCAGAAGACAATGATGATTTTGTAAATGATCAGATAAATACAATATGTTCTGGAAACATGGATGGGAGGGGCACTAGGAATGGTGGTGGTTAGATTTTTTGGGGGCGTTGTCTTGTGTTAATGGGGAGTTTTGTTGCTCTGGGTCCTGCAGTAGTGTGTGGTGAGGAACTGGCTGATTGAATGAACTTTGCTATTGGTCCCCAGGAGAAAAAGCACCATTTCACACATGGGAATCTCTGAGTTTCAGAGTCAGCAAACATTAATATAATTGCAGCTCAGCTTTAATCTGGTTTGTGAGGGACTGGAAAGTGGAAATGCTGTGGTTCAGGAGTGTCTTATATTTATATGAATGGGAGCAATTGTTTAGAGATCTGAAGTAGCTCTATTTCTCTCTTTAGAAATAGAGATGTTTAGGATTCTCTCTTGGATTAGGAGAGACTGTGTATATTCTTGTCCAATGAATATTCATTTGACTTCTATAGGAAGAGTAACTTTTCTCTTTACGTACTGATTCCATTTAATGTCCTCCCTCCAGGAAAAAAAAAATGAACAAATTGTATTGCAAGTTAATACATATTTGAAAAACATTTGTATTCACCTTGCCTTTTGAGGAATTACAACTCAGCAAAGGTGAGCAAAGGCTTTCCCATAGACCAGTGTTTCTCAACCTCAGCAACTTTAAGCTGTGTGGACATCAACTCCCTGAATTCCCCAGCCAACATGCCTCATATTTTGAAACATGCAAATGAACTTACTGCCTGAACAAGATGTAGGGCTTCTGTTATTCCCCAAACATTGTGATTTGGCAGTTCTAAAGCAAAAATGTGCCCAAGAAGCTGTGGACAGAGTTTCACATATGAATTTGAACTTCCCAGCCAACTCTTGGGCTGCACTTTTCTAAGTACTTATTTAAAAGTTGCTCAGTATTACTCTTTTGGAATTCTCCCCCATGTATTGCGCCACTGCAATGACAGATGAATGTTCTGCTTCAATGTAGTAATAATAAGAGCCATGTGGTAATTGCTGATACATCCAAATGCCTGATGTTAAAAGCTAAATTAAGCTTTCCAATCTTGCATTACCATAGTCTTTGACTAGAAAGGAAAAAAAAATAAACGTTTGTACCAAGTCTTACCTGTTAATTCTTGATAGACTGGCCTAAGGCTCTCGGTTAAACAGTATTAATTTTGTTTCTTAACAGTAATTAAGTATATGACTGCTTATAGTTCTTCATCTTTTACTAGTAGAAAGACACATTCCCCAACTGCTTCTATTCTTTCTGCATTCTTCCTTGCCATTTAAGGCACTGGCCCTTCTTCTCCGATTCACTGACTGGGATTGCATTTCACTACTCTGTCTGACTTAATATTACCTGTAGCAATGATGGGAAACAGTGCATGCCTGGGGCAAAGTCAGTAAATTCTCACCACTGGACACATAGAGGCCCTTCCACCATTCATAAAGCCCCATCCCATGTTTGGAACACTCATTATCACTCAATCATTAGAAGGATTTCTATGCCACTTGTTGTAGATATTGTTGGTGACGTATAATAACCATACAATCATTCCAAAATAAAGTAAAATAGAATAAAAACAAGGATATATATAGTTAGTGGCTAGGAATATATACAGTTCATGTCTAGAAAAGACTTACCTAAAAATTGTCGGGATCTAATCCCTTACAGATAACTTTTTTTCTTACTACAGAGAAAGAAGCTGTCTTTCTCTTAATGCAGAGTATACAGTACAATTATCTCCTGATGAAGGAAGAGACTGGGTTTCCTCTATTGCTCTTACATGCCCAGAGAAAAATGCTAATGTCCTTTTGTACTGCTCTGTCCCCATCCCAGCAGGGTTAGGTCACAGGGTCTTTTGGACCCAGGAACAATGACAGCACAATATGCGTGCTTAAGGCTTTATTCCAAGATATTATAAGAAAATAACAGAATAACATAACATAAGACAGCAATTGAAGAATATTCAGCAATAGTGAAAAATATAAGCTAGGAGGAGGAGGATAATAATGTAAGAATACCGAGGGGTACAATAAGACAAAGAAAGACCTTATACCCTTTCTGCCATTCAGAGAACCCCAAAGAGATGGCAGTGGGAGGACTTCAAAGCCAGTAAATATGAAGCACCCTCCCATTTAGGTCTGCATCGAAGTTCCATCTCAAAGGAATTATATCAACTTTGAACCACCATTACTCATATCCCTTTTCGATGGTCTCATTTCACTGGAGTTTGCCAAGCACCAGTTCATTTTATCTGGTGCTTGGAATGCATTTTCTAGTTCTGCTGAAAATAAGACTACCAAGATTCAGGAGTATTTGTTTATGTCAAGTGACGATGACACCATCTAAAGGTTAAAGAGTATCGGTTTCCCAAGTTAATTTGGGAATTATCTTGTTTTGGATTGATGATGAGAAAGGTTATCCTACTCTACACAGGTGTCCCACCGAGGACAGGGCAAAACAAAGTATGACCCAAGTATAACCTTTAGTGACTAAAATAAATGCTTGCTTAATACTGTATTACACACGCAACCATTACACAGGGATATAAAGTTCTATGCACCAATTATCCAATTCCTCCTCACCAATCTTCCAGTAAGACCACCAGCACTGCACCTTTCTCTGTGCAAAGAGAAATGAAGCAATCTGACAAATGAGGGAGAGACCAGCCTCTTCCACCATGGCAATATATATCTTCTGTGTCAACGCAAGACTCAGCTAAGTCTGCCGATGTGCAGTCCCAAGGATGAAGCTTGAGAGACAATCTAATCTTGGAGGTAGGGCAGATTTTGCCTGTGGAACAAGAAATCCTGAGCAGGATTTCTATCCTACCTGGAAATGTCAGGGACTGAAGCTGGGATATATGCATGCAAAATATGTGTCTCTTTGCATAGGAAGAAAGCGTGTGAAAAAGAGCTTAATGTAAAGTTGAGAGAAGAGAACTATGGAATGCATTTATAGTAAAAGGCTCTCCTGAAGGTATATTGGACCCCAGTATTTTAAGATTTTTAAAGAGGCTATCATAGCTTTATACAATGTTTTACCCCCAAAATTAAAAACAACCTTAAGTTTCAGACAATCCCTGACAAAGAAGGAGTGGATATACATGCATGTGCACACACACAGAGATAACCCACATTTACACACCATTCAAGAGACAATGCAAAAGCTAAGAAGGAAACAAACAAGCCAAAAAAAACCCAGAACACATCCTTTCCAGCAGCCAACACTCAGATAAGCAGGATTAACACCATACAAACAGTCAAGCAGAAAACAATACTCTAATCAAGGAATTACCAAGGAGAAAACCACACTCCCACCAAACTGGCAAGGCAAGCTACTGTATATAAACAGGGAGCAAACCCCACACTTAGTCGCACTGCTGATGTTACATAGTTGGGTAATGAAATGTCTGTAAGAGAACAACCAAGTTCAAAGAGCACCAAGAACTCCAGTCTGTGGAACAGCTAGTTTCCCACAAAGAGTAGTACCAGAAAAAAGAGAAAATGAACATCAATTAGAGTAAATAAATCTCAAGGTTAAAAAACCCCATATTTTATATTAATTTGCATTATATTTATGTAATTGTATGTTAGCCTGCATACATAACACATGTAAATTTAGTAATAATAATTTTATAATAATTTGGTCCCAACAACCTCAGCCTGCACCTTTGGGGTAGTATTGCTGTTGGTATTTCATTTACCAAGTTATTCTAGCTTCTCTCAGTCCCACTGCATGTCTATCCTTTCATCATTCAGTGATCCTTTAATAATCTTCTCTTCTCCAATCCTTCAAGAGTTTAAGTTCCTTTTCATAGTGCAACTTATCACCCTCAGCTGGAGCATCAATTATTCTTCCTTCCCCTCCCCAACCTGCCTCACTCAACACTAAACTGCAAAATGAAACAGGCACCATTACAGAGGCTAAGTCTACTCAAACAATTCCTTAGTTCTCAGTTAATTAACATTTTCACCCCATCAATAATTATTTGGGGGGGGGGGAATCCCTCACCTACTTATCTGGTTAAATAAATAAAATAAATAAATTATACCAAGTGCTGCAATTTGATGGGCTCAAATGCTCCAACCAAGCTATATTAATGATATGCCATCTGAATTTATTGTTGAGTCACTTCCCAGATTAACTTAAATATTCCATTTTACCTTGCTTGGTTATTTGATAGTTATTTGATGGACTATCTACATGCATAGGAGCTATCAAGCCTTAAGCTCTGTCACAGAGACTGTCATTTGCATTATGAAGCAGACAGCAAGCCAAAGAAACATGATCTTTTAAGGGTTAGCCATATAATTATGGAAGTCCCTCCACAGGAGGTAAATGTAGCTTCCTCTTTGTTTGCTTTTAAAGGAATTTAAAAGATCCTTTGTTTAACTTAATTCATACTTTCTTGAAAAATTGAATTGTTTTAATTATTGCCTTCTACTTTAAACTGTGATATAACTTTCATGGACTGATCAGAAATAATTTTACACAGCCACTTTAAATTGAAGAATCACTTAAAAAAATAATATTAATTGTAAGCTACCTTTGGTGTGAAAGGCAGCAGACAGGTTCCAAAATAAGTTTTGAGTAGGATTTAGTTAATAGTTCACCAATGCATTTACGTCAAAGGCAGAACCAAGATTCTGAGCTTGGTAGGTTGTGTTGAGTATAAAAAATTAATGCATCCCTTCCTTCTGCAAGAGAAATAAAAAGGAATCACAGCTGCCTCTCTCACAGAACAGGAATCACACTGGGAATATGGTTTATAGTTTGAATTACTGCATCTCTAATTGTAAAATAGAAGAAGGTAAAGAAAAAAGCAGGCAATATTATCAGGGGGTTAGGATAACTCCATAGGAGGAATGGTTAAAAAAATTGAGTGTCTTTCAAGCTTGGCAATTTTAAAATGTATAGACTTCAACTCCAGAATTCCCCAGCCAGCATGTATATGCTATGGATATAGTGGAGAATGGAGAAAAGGAGTTCATCTCTCTCGTAATACTGGAGCCTAGGATCATCCAGAGAGACTGAACAATGGAAGATTCAAAGCAAAAAAAAAAGTGAATCATGTTTCTTCTTGATTTGCAACTAGAAGACATTCTACTGGCAACAGCTTGCCATGATTTCCAAAGTGGATAAGCAAAAAAACACAATAGTTACTAGCCATAATGGCTATCTATATTCCTACATATGTCCATCTGTAACTCTTATTGGTACCTTTTTTGGTTACCACTAGAAAACCCATGGAGACAGCTGAAACGTAGCAATATGTAAACTTAAGTGATATAATTAGAGCAGAGGCAGATGCATACTTGAGTCCCCTGAACTACATGCAACCCCCTAAAATTGTTATTGTTTCTCCAAAGTTGCCAAGGGGAAATGCATTAAATACATGGGGAGTTATTACATTAAGTGAATTAAATTAAATTAAATTAAATCAAATGTAGTTTTTGTTTTGTCATCACCTACTTCTTTTCCTGACACCAACTACATTTTAAAGTGTGGCTCCTAGCAATCGCTAAAGGATCTACTGTGGCTCTTGCCTGGGGAAGAAGTTGTACAGGATGATTAGGGTGTTGTATTAAGCCCAGAAAAGTCTAAATTCAAATAATTACAGACAGGAAACTGAATTGATGACACTGGAATTAAGTTACTATATCCATTTTTTACAGAAGAATTAAAACAAAGAGGATAGAATAAGTACATACCTCCAATCCAGTGATTTGGGGGAAAGGTTATATTTTATTTTATTATAGATTCCCTTGCAGGCAATTTGTACACTGATAGTGTTTCTTCCCAGTAATTTTATTGGTATGGAACATCAGACTAAATGGAACTGACCTACGCAAATCTCTCCAGAGGCCAGGCTGCCTTGAAATGGATGCAGATGAGCCATTCAGAGACGAAGTGGATATTTTCTAAGGGTTCCTGCCCCGAATAGTTTTCACTTGTTGGCTGCAGACATTAAAGTGTTGGCTGTGGGGCAGGGAAGAAGGAAAGATGCTGCCAAAAAACTCAAAAGTTTTCTCCAAAAAGACGTTTAAAATCCTTTTCTGGCTTGAATCTGAAGCATTTTAGTTTGTTTTTCTGGAATGAGAGCTGAACTGTGAAAAGGTGGGGGTGGGGTGGGTAAAAAAGAGATCAAAGGAAGCCAAAAATGTAATACAGTGAATTGATTTTGGCAAGAGCATGCTGCACTGAAGATGTAAGCATGCTGCTTGATTCTGTTGAAATCCAGCCAACCACCCAGATGCCTTCACAAATTCAAACTACATTTAGAAACAGAGGAAAAAGTGAGGAACATCTTCATTCAGTTCAGTCACTTTAATCAACCTCTTTTAGTTTTCAGGAAACATCTTCTCCCCTATAATTCCCCACCAGAGCATTTAAGAGATACAATGCCACCTCTTATTTGAGGGTGGCAAGGCCCATTTTTACAATTTCAATTTTCTTAAAGGCTCACACATGCAGGTTGTCTTAGACTTCTCCTTGCTGTCTTTCTGCAGGTGATTCAGGACTTCTTTTTCTCAACTTGCCTTTCACATTTGAGCCTCTGTGCTTAGGTTTCAAGTATTCAGGCTTTCTGAAGGTGGTATATGCATTTAAATGACAATGACAACAACAACATCCCCCTAGTAACTAAAATATGTTATTAGCCTGGTTGATTGGGGAAATATGGATACAGTATATCTTGGCTCTAGCAAAGCTTTTGACAAAGTCTCTCATGGTATCCTTATTAAGAAAATGGTCAAATATGGGCTTGACAACTCCACAGTTGGCTCAAGGATCATACTCAAAGAGTAGTTATAAATGGTGTCAAATCTACCTGGAGAGACATCTTAAGTGGGGTATCACATGGTTCTGTCCTGGACCTGATGCTGTTCAACATTTTTATGAATGATGTGGATGAAGGAGTTGAAGAAATGTTTAACAAACCTGCAGATGATACAAAACTAGGAGGGGTTCCTAATACTTGGGAGGAGAGGGGGAAAAAAATTAAAAATTTACATGCTAGAACAGCGATTGGAAACAAATAGAATGAAATTTAACATGAAGAAATGTAAAGTCATGCATCTTGGTAAGTTAAATGAAAGAAATATGTACAGTATGGGAAAAATCTGGCTCAAGAACAGCACATGTGAGAAGGACTTGGAAATATTAGTGGATCACAAGCTCGACATGTCCCCACAGTGGTAATGCAGCTGCCAAGAAGGCCAACAACAATGGCACAGGGTCCAGACTGCAGGAAGTAATTATTCTGTTCTATTCTGCCTTAGTGACACCTCACGTGGAGTATTGCATTCAGTTTGGCAAACACCAGTTTAAAACAGATATTATTGATAAACTGGAGCAGGTTAGAGAAGTGCTACTAAGATGGTGAAAGGACTAGAAATCAAGCCCTATGAGGAAGAGTTAAAAGACGTAGGTATGTTTACGTTGCAGAAGAGAAATTGAGAGGGGACATGATAGCTGTCTTCAAATATCTGAGTGGCAGTGACATTGTAGAGGGTTCAGATTCATTCTCATTTGCTCCAGAGGGTAAGACTAGAACTAATGGGATGAAACATTAAGGATGTAGAATTCCTTGACAGTAAGAGTTGTCATTCAACAGAATAGGTTACCACATGTAGTGGTTTTTTCCCTTTCACTGAAAGTTTTCAAACATCTATCAGGGATGGTGTAGTGAATCCTGCAGTGTGCAGGAGGTTGGACTTGAAGTCCTCTTAAGTCACTTCCAACTCTATCATTCTATCTTTGGCCACTTGATTGTAAAATATATTTTAAAAGACACTACACTGTGCAAATTTGGCCCAGTGTGCCTGCTCGTTACTCAGATACTGACACCTATAAATTGGTGCTTGTCATGAGTTGCTCACTCACTACCTTCTTCAGAAGTGAAATCAAGTCTGTATGCAATCTTTTCACGTCCCTTATTCCCAGATAATGCTGCTCGCATTTCTGAATTCTGGGAGTTGAACTCCATGCATCTTAAAGTCATCAAGATTGAGAAATAATGATTTGGAACACTCAGTTTTAGGAAGAAAAGACAGATCAGTCAGCTCGCTTTTAGGTGACAGACCAGTCAGCAGTGGGCAGGAATATCTTTGTCAGAGCTTAATTACTGCTGGCTCCCAATTCAAAGTATTTCATTAAGGATTTTAGAATTTAAAAAAAAATGAGAGGTTGTACACAATGTTAAAAGTATTTCCATTTAAGTCTATGATTGACAGCATTATAGTGTTTAACTTTGTTCAACAAACTTACAAACATAGCTTCAAGGGACTGAGACTGAAACTTCTTTAGAAATAGGCAACCAGTCAAAAGGAAGTATGCTGGGAGGGGGAAACTAGCCTCCAAGCTGAAATGTCCCAGGTTTCACCTCCTTTTATTTTATTCTGATGTTTGTTAGATAGACTCCACTTTTCCTTTGATGCTGACTCAATAGCACATTTTATTACCAGGATTTCATTTTTATATCCACATAAAGTAAATTGGAAGATCCTTTTGCAATAATGAAGGCAACAGGACTTTGTCTCCTGCTGAATCTACTTCATACCTGCCTACAGCATTAAAATTGCTTTGATGAAATGATACTTAAAATTTGACTATACGCATGTGAAAATGAACAGCAAAACCTGTGGTCTGGCATGGACAGCAATGTACTATCATACTGGTTCTCCTCATTACATATTAGAGAATATTACAGATCTTTGTTTCCTTACAGCTCCTGTTAGGCAAAATGCCAACCAGCCAGCTTTGTCCTTTTGCAGGAACTCAATTCCATTCTCATTCCAGGTTCCTTTTCTCATTGGAAGTTCTGTGGCTATCGAGCATGTTTTGGCCTTCTTGGTTGACTGCCTCCCCTCCCCACTCTACCCCCAGTCTTAGATATTTTTAAAAAAAGTTTCACTTCCACAAACATCTCTTCCAAGCATGCTGACACTGACCTCTTATCCAGTAATCCTAACTGGTGGCACCTCCTAAATAAGTGGTATTCCTACCTAAGTCCATTCTTAGAAGGCATGATATAGGTTGTTGACTATTCCTTTGTTATATTAGGCTAAATCCAATGATAGCCCCTTGTATAGTGGGTGTTTCCTCTTGCACCTATCCTATATAGCCTCCAAAATCTGTTATGGAGAGTCCAAAGTTCTTTTGAAGCAGGTTTGGGAAATGTGCAGAGGATGACAGAGAAGTGAAATTTGATCCACCAGCATGTGTATTCCATTAGCAGAAGAACGTTGTTGGATTCAGCCCAAGGAACGATGAGCTCCCAGTGTGGAGTGTCCCTGTTGTAACATTTGATTTTTAGTACTTATTGTAAACACCCTAATAATTATGTTATTTCAAGTTATTACTTGAAATATGCAATTTAATACAGTGTGGTGTGCAATGCTATGAAAAGTTAGCTCCCTGCACAAACAACACAACTAGGTGACAATTCCTGTACCTGGTCCTTGTGATTTATTAATCATTCAAAATGGACTCAGCAGAACAGTCAAGAATGCTGAAATAGCTGAGTGATTGACAGCTTTCAGGAAACTGAAAGAATGTGATTTACAGCAAAAAGGCTGTCATGTACACAACTAAAACAAACAAAATAATAAGACTGTAGAATGTAAGTTTTCATGGCCACTGTTCACTGATGAAATGATTTCCACTAATATGGCATGAGACAGTGAAAATGCCCTGATAGTTTCAGATTAGTTTAGATATGTTGATGATACTTTTATTGTCTAGCACCATGAAAAAGAACAGTGGATGAAATTTTAAACCATCTGAACAGACAACACAGGACCATAAATGTTACCATGAATGACAGGTCATCACTCCTGGATGTTCTGGTGAAGCAAGATAATATACCACTAAGTATAAAAAAAGAAGACAGAGACAATTACCTCAACAAAAAGATGAGTAGTCTGGTTACTAATGAAAACAGCTGACAAAATAACAAAACTGATACAACTTGCAAATCAAAAGAGTTTCCAACACCTGTAAGACCTCTTCAAAGAGCTCTTCTTTATAGCACTATAAATGATATAACTAGAGCAAGAAAAGCATCAGAATGACTAAACAAGGATTACAAACAGTATGCAATCCTTCTGTACATCTTAGCAGTAACTGATAAGATAAAGAAAATTCTGGACAAGAACAGCATAAGAGTGAATTCAGGCTGGTAGACATACTGCAACTTAAGGATAAAATCCCCAAACCAAAAAAGGGGGCTGTGTATAAAATAAATTGCTAGTGTGGGGACTGCTATATTGGAGAAACCGAGTATTCTACAGAATACAGAATTTTTTAAAAAGATGAAGGGAATATTAGACTAGAAAAACATAGGACAGTCTTTACTGAACATCTATTTCCCACATATTATTAGAGAATAAATTAATAAACACCCAATAAGTTCAATTGGGAGCAGAACAATCAAGTGTTGTCTATTTCGTGATTGACATTTTGCTCCATAAACACAGGCAGAACATTATGGCATAACATTTGTGGCTGAGTTCAGTTTTACATTAGCAGTAAAGAAGCTAGCTGCAAGGCAGATAAAAGATCAGCTCACAATTCACTGACTTGTGAAGTGTTATCTGAAAAGTCCTTTCATTAATTTCATTTTTTTTTTAATTTTTCTAAACACCTAATGCAGTGAGCAAAGCTTGGTTTTCTGTTTAGAGTCTGGAAAAAGAATGCGGTGATCTGAGGGAAAAAGAATGTGGTGATCTGAGGAATAAAATTAATTGAGAACCTTGGGGGCAGGTCTTCCCAACCCCTCAGAAAATCAATGCGCACTTAAAGGAATAGATGAAATGGCTTTAGCTATGACCTCTAGCGGACATAATACAACAAAGCATGAAATTTTGACTACTGAAAGCATTTCTTTCAAAGGAATATGGTTTGATCTGACACTGTGTACCCTGTTTGACCCTGCATGCTGCATGGGTTACTTTGAGAGCAGGGACCAGGATACAGTGTATTGTGAAGTGATTCAGTTAAAAGATTCTGCCTTAGTATACTAAGACAGGAGAGAAAGACCATTTTTAAAGGCAAAGGCTAGGCCAAAAGAACTTTAAATTATCATAGGGGCCTTTCCATGAAACACAGCACACACATACTCCTTTTGTCACCTGCGGCCACCTAGGTCCTTCTTTAGAGAACAGTAATAGATTAATAGTATATCAAGCTTCCTACTGGGGGGGGGGGGGGGGTTGAACTGTCTTCAGCCCTCAGCATCATCAGATAGGGTTTGGAACATGACCAAAACACAATGCTGTGTGAAGTAGTCTGATAAGCAGCATCCTTTGACAGGCATTGAAGGTGGTTTAAAAACCCAAGAAACCTTTTTGACCAATCTGGGATGTATACACAAAACAGTAATCTTTTGCAATTTGCAAAATACTAGATGTTGTCTCCATCTCAAATTGAACAAATGATACTCTAATGCCTTCTGATTTGGTGATCCCATAATTTCTTTCTAGTCATTTGGTAGAAAGCTCTTTAAACCTGACTCTGATTTAATTCCATTAGCATGCATTTTTGTCCAGCTCCAATGTTCCTGATATCATACTTAAAAGTAAAAGAAAATCTAATAATATATTCCTTTTTTTCTTTCTAAACCTGTCTGTGTTTATATCTGAGGAGTTTCTCAAATGTTGGACCATGATATAAACATAACCAACACAAACAGATTTAACGGTTTCATGCATACCTACAGTGCTTTGAGTAAATTTGGATTAATTATGCATATAACAAGATGTTATTATTTTATGTGTGCATATTTAAAACTGTTCTAAATATATTTGTGTTGGTTATAGACATACCAGCTAAACAGGACTATATAGTTCAGAAGAGAAACAGGCATCAGTCTAGTTGTAAATGGAAACGGCTAATGGATTTTATGCTAAAGTGAGAAGACATTTGGAATATGTTCTGACTTGCTGTGAATAAACTAAATATAAAAATGACCCTTGTCACATGCCTCAAGTGGAAAAATTATTTGACTGCATGGAGAAGCCATTTACTTGCCAATTATCAATGACAGATATCATGCTATTCCTTAAATTCACACCTGATATACAGGTAAAACTCGAAAAATTAGAATATCATGCAAATGTTCATGTATGCCAGTATGGCAACTCAAAAGGTGAAACCAATATATGAGATAGACGCATTACATGCAAAGCGAGATATGTCAAGCCTTACTTTGGTATAATTGTGATGATTATGGCGTACAGCTTTTGAAAACCCCAAATTCACAATCTCAGAAAATTAGAATAGTGTGAAAAGGTTCAATATTCTAGGCTCAAAGTGTCCCCCTCTAATCAGCTAATGAATCCATAACACCTGCAAAGGGTTCCTGAGCCTTTAAATGGTCTCTCAGGCTGGTTCAGTAGGAATCACAAGCATGGGAAAGACTGCTGACCTGACAGTTGTGCAGAAAACCATCATTGACACCCTCCATAAGGAGGGAAAGCCCCAAAAGGTAATTGCAAAAGAAGTTGAATGTTCCCAAAGTGCTGTATCAAAGCACATCAATAAAAGGTTATGTGGAAGGGAAAAGTGTGGCAGAAAAAGGTGCACAAGCAGCAGGGATGACCGCAGCCTGGAGAGGCCATTCAAAAGTGTTGGGGACTTTCACAAGGAGTGGACTGAGGCTGGAGTTAGTGCATCAAGAGCCACCACACACAGACAGATCCTGGACATGGGCTTCAAATGTCGTATTCCTCTTGTCAAGCCGCTCCTGAACAACAAACGTCAGAAGCGTCTTACCTGGGCTACAGAAAAAAAGAACTGGTCTGTTGCCCAGTGGTCCAAAGTCCTCTTTTCTGATGAGAGCAACTTTTGCATCTCATTTGGGAACCAATGACCCAGAGTCTGGAGGAAGAATGGAGAGGCATACAATGCACGATGCTTGAAGTCCAGTGTGAAGTTTCCACAGTCTGTGTTGATTTGGGGAGCCATGTCATCTGCTGGTGTTGGTCCACTGTGCTTCATTAAGTCCAGGGTCAACATAGCCATCTACCAGGAGATTTTGGAGCACTTCATGCTTCCTTCCACAGATGAGCTTTATGGGGATGCTGACTTCATTTTCCAGCAGGACCTGGCACCTGCCCACACTGCCAAAAGTACCAAAACCTGGTTCAATGACCATGGGATTACTGTGCTTGATTGGCCAGCAAACTCGCCTGACCTGAACCCCATAGAGAATCTATGGGGCATTGCCAAGAGAAAGATGAGGGACATGAGACCGAACAATGCAGTGGAGCTGAAGGCCGCTACTGAAGCATCCTGGTCTTCCATAACACCTCAGCAGTGCCACAGGCTGATAGCATCCATGCCACGCCGCATTGTGGCAGTCATTGCAGCAAAAGGGGCCCAAACCAAGTACTGAGTACATATGCACGCTTATACTTTGCAGAGGTCCGATATTGTTCTATTTCCAATCCTTGTGTTATTGATGTCATGTAATATTCTAATTTTCTGAGATTGTGAATTTGGGGTTTTCATAAGCTGTACGCCATAATCATCACAATTATACCAAAGTAAGGCTTGACATATCTCGCTTTGCATGTAATGCGTCTATCTCATATATTGGTTTCACCTTTTGAGTTGCCATACTGACATAAATGAACATTTGCACGATATTCTAATTTTTCGAGTTTCACCTGTAAAGTCACTGAATATAAGAAGCTGCCTCATACCCAGTCAGACTTTTGGTTTCTCAACTCAGTTCTTGTAACCCTGACTGGCAGCTCTCCAAGATTTCATACCTGAGAACATTTCAACTTCCCTGGAGAAACTGAAAATTGGACCTCCTCCATACAAACCATTGTGTTTGAACTCTAAACGTAGCCTCCGCCCTTTTTATTCCCACAACGACAGCATGAAATAGATTACATTAAATATTGGCTATGATTTCAGTTAGCCGAGCAGGGGTACAAATATAGTTTTATTTCTATTAAAGGACAAAATGATGAAGAGTAGGAAGTTTAGAAATAAAGAAAACTTAAGAACCAAAGTACAGAAAAAATGTTTCTAGGCTAGAAAGTCCTCAGTGGGAAAGGTAAGTTAACATAACTTAGGGGGACTTTATGTGCTCCTCTTCATGATATTATCAGGTGTGTATTAAAGGGAGGGGAAATTTACAATAATAATGAGCTTCAAAGGATGTGTATCAGTAGTGGTGACATGCAGTGTAGACCACACATGAATACAGAAACATACTTGATACATATGCCCAACCGATTCCAAGATACTTTAAACCTACAGGAGGAAAGGTAGTGATCAAATGTTTCTGCTTCACTAGTTTGTAAAGCATGTGCTAGATGAATGCAATGCCTACATTTGCTAATGGCTTTTTCTCCAACTCTGCACTACAAGAAAATAAGGATCTTGTTTATTATTCTCTTCCTCCCATTTTTTTCTCCATAAGCTGTACACAGAATCAGGCCACCAACTCTAGCAGAATCCATATCAGCTGCAAGTCAAATTCCTCCAGTCAGTTGCTCTCCAGATATTCCTAGCCACTAAGGTCGTTTGGAGAATGCTCCCTATATATGCAAAACATCAGGTTGGAGAAAGCTGTTTTAAATATTCAGAAGTGTACTTACTGCATCCAAATCCATCACGAATAACAAAAGGAGAAAATTGTACTAAGGCTATGTAATCACTTAAATTGGCATAGGTGTACTAGATCCGGCGAAATAAGATAATAAGAATTAAAAAAAAAATGTGCAGGCGTAGCAATTTTAACGTTTTCTTTTCCTTTCAGTCAGCCCTGCCAGTTCTTTCATAACATGCTGGTATGAGAAAGAAATCAGAACTTTTTATCCAATGCGAATGAAACAATCCCAAATGGGAGACCAGAGAATATTGAGGAGGGAAGGAAGAAAGGAAGGAAAAGTGTATGGAGCAAAATTGGAGATCTCTGGGACGGCTAGAAGAAGGAAAACCTGACCTTCAGCAAGGCGCTTGATTGATCAAGGGTGAAAAACAAAGGGAAGTCTTTCAGGTGCTTCCATTCTCCTCCCAGCACAGTCGGAGAGATACCGGGCAGCTCCGCTCGCTTCCGTGCTTGGAAAGGGAGGGAGGGAGCGAGGGAAGAGGCGTGTCTCTTCTCTACCGCCTCCGTCTTCGCTCCGAAAGCCGCTGGGCGTCTCAGCCTGGGAGCTGCGCTCTCAGAGCCGGTGGCGTGCGGCGCAAAGCAAGGCTGCGCGCCGCGGAGGAGCCCAGAGCCGACCCAACTTCGCAGGAGTTTCCCTCACCTCCTTCAACCATGCCCTCCGCGCCCGCCCGGGTTTTGCTCGGCGGCGGCGGCGGCCGTGCCTCTGTACAAGCTGTCCCGGGCGCTCTGGTAGCCGCGTGCTCCGGGCGCACCGAAGCGCCCGCCGCCAGCCCCCGCTGAAGCCAGAAGCGTCGCCAGGACTCTGGGTTGTTCGAGGAGGCGCACCGCCGCGCGCGCGGCGCCTTACCGGGACAGCACAGCCGCCGTTCCCGCCTCGTGGACGGCGAAGGGGGCGGGGGGGGGCAAAAGGGCTGGAGGGCCTGAGAGAGAGAACCCAGAGAGCATCCGTCCGCCCGAGGAGAAGCCGGGCGGGGCAGCCGGACCCCGCCCTTCCTGGCCCCGTTCCCCGCGGGCAGAAGGCAGCCGGAGCCGCCGTTTCCCGCACGCGCCCCCCTTCTGCTTCCGTCCCCCCAAGCCATGACCTTTGGCCGGGGTGGCCCGCCGGTGGTGGTGTTGAACGTGGGGGGTACCCGCTACTCTTTCGCTCGGGAGGTGCTGAAGGACTTTCCCCTCCGGCGGGTGAGCCGCCTGCACGGCTGCCTGTCAGAGCAGGACGTGCTGGAGGTGTGTGACGACTACGACCGCGAGCGGAACGAGTACTTCTTCGACCGGCACTCCGAAGCCTTCGGCTTTATCTTGCTCTACGTGCGCTACGGCCACCTGCGCTTCGTGCCCCACATGTGTGAACTCTCCTTCTACAACGAGATGATCTACTGGGGCCTGGAGGGATCCCACCTGGACTACTGCTGCCAGCGCCGGCTGGACGATCGCATGTCCGACACCTATACCTTCTACTCGGCAGAAGACCTCCGGGCGGAGCCCTCTGGAGGCTGCAGCAAAAGCAGCGGCCACCCGCCGCCGCCTGAGGGCCGGGGCGAAGAAGCGGCCCCGGATAGTGGTGGTGCAGCGGCCCCATCTGGCGCCGGGGAGAAGAAATGGCTGGAAAGGATGAGGAGAACTTTCGAGGAGCCCACCTCGTCGGTGGCCGCCCAGATCCTGGCCACTGTCTCCATCCTGTTTGTCATCGTCTCCATGGTGGTGCTGTGCGCCAGCACCATGCCGGAGTGGCGAACAGCTGAGAACCGAAGCCTGGAGGAGCAGAGCAGGTACACAGCAGACTCAATCAGGGAGCCTTCAGGGTAGGATGAAGTGATTAATATTTCCCCCATCAACGGTGTCACCTATGTCCCATCTGGTCTCTGTGTATTCCTCTGCCAGCATCAGTTTGCCACATTGGAGACCCCAACTCATTACACATCCCATTTGGCAAGGGGTAGGCTTGGTTTTAAAAATCAAATGACTCTTAAAACCAGGCCAATAACTTCTAGATGTCTCTGTGTTACCTACACAACTTATAGATGGGTTCAGCTTTCTTGGGAATTTATTTTATTTTATTTTTTATTTATTATTAAATTTGTAATAAGATTAAATGCAGTTGGGTTTACTTCAGACTACTAGAAACAAGATTTCACTGTGTGAGTCTTGAACTGTCTTCACTTGGGTTGCCAGTTTGAATATTTAAAAGCTGCAGGATTTAGTGTAAAATTTCCTTGAGCTCCAATGAAGCTGATATAATAATGCTGAAATCAATCAGTCAGCCAAGTTTTCTGGACTATAGTGGCTGCTTTGGAACAAGTAGCTTTTTGGTAGCATGAACAAATGTGTTGTCCCTTTCATTGAATGGATTCTCTCCTTCCCCAGAGAAAAGCCTATTAGGGTTGTCTTATACAGAGGCTTCCAAACGTTGTTCTGAGGAACTTTCAGTCAATCAATGTTTATCTTGGGAAAATCATATAAAGGCAGATAAACTTCTCCTGAAAGATAACTTGCCCATTACTCTCAGTCATTCTCTGTCAGATGCAGCTGTAGGAAGAAATGTGATGTTAGGTATGTCTCATATTCAATTCCCAGTCAGTGGCTTACAAGCCATCTAGAACTATGGAGAGCAGCCTTTTAGAATCTACTTTATTTTTTACTAAAAGCCCAAAATTAAGCCCTTAATTAATTCAAAGACATACACACGAGTTAAAGAACAGGGTGTCTTTCAGCACATTCTGAGCCTAGGAATTTATTTTTGGTAACCAAACTGAACTCTCAGTTCCTTTCACATAAATCCCCTCATGGTTACCCCAAGCCTTGTTAATTTCTGCATCTTAATTTAGATGAAAAAGATTCCAACTGGTAAATTGCAGATCAGCCAGGGATCAACCAGTAGAACTCAATTTACATTCTGTTCATCTTGCCCAGAACATATCTCCAAGACTCCCTTATAAAAGTTGCTATTATTTTAATGGAAGTTTAAAAGAAGTTTGAAAAAGATAGGCTTGAGATTTAAGTTCTTAATCAGGTCTGGAACCAATATCATCTGGCATTTTAGAGGCAAGCAACATTCCAGCACTGAAATCTGTCTTGCCTTCTCTCAGGTCTGCTGACTGCTAAACCACAGTTGTTATATACCATCCCTAGAGTACCCTTCCCTGAACAGATTTACTCCAGGTGTGATAGAATTGCAAAACCCAGAATGCCTAAATAGATTGACCACTGGCTTTGCTGGACAGATATCTGAAATTGTAAATCGCAGCACATCAGGAGGGTGCCAGGTTGGGAAAAAGATCTAGGCAAATCCCTTCATCTCGAAACAAATTGCCCTACAGATCATCAACTTTTTCAAAAAAAGATTATTGATCTTGTAATGCATCTTGATCATGCATTAAACAAATTGTTATTTAGATTACAGGCAGCTTTTGATGGGCTTATCCCATGGAATAAGAATCAAGTAAATGGATATCTTTTCTTGGATTATTTTTTTAGTGCTGTTAAGAATATGCACATAATGGTATTCTTCCATTTGTCTAATGTAGATCTTTGAAAGCTTGATTACTTCCACCCACAGAAGCTGGGCCAGTAATAGTATTATCTTAATTATCTCTGTGTCCCAAGTAAGAGAGGAAAATATGCCAGATTTCATTGCTTCAAATGCCCATTATTCCTAAAAACTCCACTCTTTAGAAAATAATCTGTGCCATTGGTTTTGTAAAACCATAGCCTTAAAGTACTCTTGTTCCCGTAATTCTTATTTTTTCCACTTTCCACCATGGTTACAGTCATCCAAGTTTTGCTTTCAAAGTTTTACAGTACCCAAAAGGAGTGGTAAGAATGGCTATTATATTATTATACAGTAGCACTTGCTGCCTCTGAAGTACTGGACATTCTGTGGCTTATTGCCATTTTCTCCTACCCCCTGGAGCTGAAGATCAATGAAAAAGTTATTATAAAGTAATCATCTTACATTTTAAATAATCTTCCCACACCTACATATAAACTCTAATTAGAAAGCTATGTGTTTCAGAGGAAGCTTTCTAAAAGGGTTACCAAAAGGTTTGCCAACCAGTTTTGCCTGAAATGGAGAAAGGGACATTTGATTTTAAGTGGTGGTGGAGTCATGTGAAAACTATCCTATTTCTGCAGTCTGATTGCAGTGATCACATTGTACAGTACTTTACCCCTGCATATACTCATGACTTGCTCTTTAATGGAAGTTGAAGATTGTACTAATTGAAATAGTCTTAGCTCAATGAGTTATATTTCAGGAAGTAGGATTACCAAATAGATTCTGCAATCAGAAATGCTACAAAATAAGGTATGCTTCAAGTTAAGGAGCACTCTATAACCTTAATGTGGGCAACCTTATTAATGTCATCAGTCACATCCTGATTATGCATACAGATACACTGTGCTTTATTTTGCTTCCTTATATATCTCAAGATCTGAATACAGTAAGATTTTTTTAATCCCATAGAAATGAAACAGGCATTTTAAACAGTGCAGCTAATATGTTTAGGTTTAGACAATACATTCATGTTTTGCTTAAATACAAGCCAAGTATCACAAAATGTTATGGTCATATACAGAAATAGGATAAATTGACCCTTAAATCTGGGAAAGATGAGATGATCTTTTAGGCTATATACCTGCAAAGGTAGATTTTTAAAATAGTAGTTTCTACTATTGAGTCTAATGATCTATGTAACATGTCTGCTTCAAGCTGTTCCTATGTATATGCTTTGGTTTTAAGGAACATGGGTCATGGGCCAATCATCTGATAGGGTTGCTTTAGTGATGTGATGAAAGCAGTCTTAACCCCCCAGAAGATTTCTTCAGTGACAAGTACTGTAGCATACAGTAATATCTCTTCTATCAGCATATCTTATGTATACATATCTTACATGTGTATAAATAATGTAGGGCTATTTATTCACTTTAAAATTTATATCCACACACTCCTGGCAAGCCTGCCAATGGCAGATGATGATGATGATGATGATGATGATGATGATGATGATGATGATGATGATGATGATGGAGGAGGAGGAGAAGGAGAAGGAGAAGGAGAAGGAGAAGGAGAAGGAGAAGGAGAAGGAGAAGGAGAAGAAACAACTTTATCACAGCTGCCCACTCCCATAGACCGGGCTGCTTACAAATAAAACAAAAACGAAAGCAGTTAAAAGCACAACCCCACAGGCAGCCTGGACTAAATAAAACCATAACAAATCCAACCAAATGAGGATCCCCACAAACACATCAACTGCAGGCCTGAGACCAAAGCCAGGTCTCAAGTGCATTTCCCTAGGAGAGAGGGTGCTGTCCATATGTCTGGGGGGGATACTGTTCCAGAGGGCGGGGACTGTAACAAAGAAGGTACAGTACTCTTCCTTGGCCCATAAGATGACAGCATTTAATAGAAGGGACCTGGAGGGTATGCACTCTGCCAGAATGTACTGGGCAGGCAAAAACAGATAGATAAGCGATCCCTCAGGTGGCCAGACCCTACACCAGTTTACAGTGCAGCAGTAAAGTACAACAAACAACATCAATTAAAACAGCATAAATAAAATAATAAAGCAATAAATGCTACTAAACACACACAGACACACACACACGTGAAACAGCCATCATATAAAGTCATAAAAAGTGTAAAGATTAAAAAGAATGCTTGCTATAACAATAGATCTTTAGATTTCTATTAAAATTTGCCAGTAAGGGTGGGGTCCATACCCCCTCTGCTAATGGAAAGTAATTTACAGAAATACATGGTAGTGAGCTCTACATAATACATGTTTCACTGAATGCATGCAGTGAAAAAAGATACACCTTATAGATTCCTAGAATTGAAACAGACCTCAAAAGTCATCTAACTCCTGCCATGAAGGGTGACTGGAGGGGATTCAGTAGTGTGTTACCTGTGGTAGATGGCCATACAGCTACTCAAGATGCCATAAGTAATGGTGAAATAGGTTTGTTTTACTGAACACATGAAGTAGCTGTTAGCTAAATAAGACTTCCTGATTATAGGTCTTTTCATGAAAGAGTTGGCTCAAATTCAAACTGAAGATTTTTAAGGCCAGCATTCTTCTGTTCTTTGCCATCACATTAAGAATATATTTACTATTCTGAAGGAACAAGAAAAGTTCTGGCAATCTTTTGATTTTTTGTTGTTTTGCATTTTTCCTTCATGCACAGTTTGTTTTTATTTTCTGAGCAACAAGATTGATCTCACAAAATTGCTAACATCACATTCATTTGTTCACTTTAATAATACAGATTTGCAGAATTCATCGGCGAAGTGTTCAGAGTCTATCCACAGCTCAGTTACACTGATTAATAATCTGACTCAGCACTAACACAGAACAGTTCTGCATTGTCAGCTTACTTCAACCAATTCCGAAGACGCCTATTAGTGAGAAAATTAAGGGGGCATTTCAGCAGAATAATTTTTCCTATGCAGAATACTGCTGATTAAAGTTTAGCTGTACACATACATGCATGTTTTTGGATGACTCTGGTCCCAGATGAGGATTTGCAGTTTCAAAAGACACTGGATGATCCCTGCAAAGTAGAACTAAAATCAGCTGCCTATGTAGATCTTTCTTACTATATCAAAGTTGTTCATTGTTCTATACATACCTTATTTCATAGCACTGTCATTGCAAGAAAGTCCAGTTTTGTGAGTACTTAAATGCCTGGTTCATATATAATGTTAAGCCAAGAGTAAATAACAATTTTGGGGCTAATGTCCACCATTTATTTTTCTTAACTGTTTCTTTAACCACTAAGTACTGCAGGGGATGTGGCAGTAACATATGACAACAGCAAAGGAGAGATGAAAGTTTCAGTGCATTTCTTCAATTTGGCTTTTGTCTAAAAAAATAAAATAAAAGAGGCACTTTAAATTACTGAAGATTTAATATATGCATTTTGCAAACCTCTTTTTTTGTTTAAGTAAAAAAATTGCCATCTTAAGTTGGCAGTGTGCAAACCTCTTTTTTGCTTAAGTAAAAAAATTGCCATCTTAATTTGGCAGTTTGCTGCTGAATTTTGGCAGAATGATCTTCAGTAACTCCAGGACTTGCAACACAGAGGCAAAAGGACATCTTATAATTGCAGGTTGGCCATCCATGCACTAGTCCATTCGTTTTTGTCTTAGCATGATATGATATGATATATGATATGATATATATATATGAATGATGTAATAGCCTAAAATTGCAGTAGTTTGTTATTGGAAAAATGGTAACAATGCACCCACATTTTTATTTTTGGCTACTATGTAGGCTCCCTATACCTGGGCTACAAAATTCCAGACAACCACTCAATGGCAGCTGTGTGAATACTTATTCTAAGTATCGAGGCCCACGTTGATTAGTCTTTGCGCATCACTCCTGACCAATTAGACGCCTAGACAAATGATTTTCAACCTTTGGTGGTTGGTGGGCACCTTTGGAATTTTGAGAGCAAATTATTTGTTTCTCTTGTTTAGAAGACAAACGTTTTTCCTAATACTGTTTTCCCAGTCCTTTAAAATTTAATAATTTGTGAACTTGCAGGCAGGGGCCTTCCATTTTTGTGAACCTTTTGCTTTTTACTAAATTCTTTGAAGAGTTTCATTTCTCACTCTGTAACACTGGGACATAAATGTAGTTTGTTTTGCTTTTTTTTTCTTTTTCTTTTTTAAAGAGGTCAAATAGACGTTAATAGACCACATAAACAGAGCTATCATAGTTTAGTTGTATAGATGTTAGCAATCTTAATATGTAAGCAGATGTTTTCAAAAGACTTTGAATTTATTTAGAAATGTCAGGGGTGTCAGTTATTTGCGGTATGTGATGTTTTTATTGATGCAGTTTTATTCGCTTTAAATAGGACTATTCCAGATCCAACAATCCAGATTGGTATGCAGATTTCTGAGAATGAAAGATAGCAATGAGTGAGAAAGAAACAAGCTTTGTATGATGACATCATATGTCAATTCTTTTATTTGTGGTGTTATCTTCCAGAACAGATTGTGGAGTACAGATTAGTTGTGTTTTAGTTTAGAACTGTTGTCTTATGCCCTAATTCTGCATGTTTGGATTATAAAAAAATTCCAGTGAGTGAAGTGGAAATTACTGCCAAATAATATATTGCAGATTAACATATGAGATTACTTTGTGGTCTCTAAAAATATCAGGTTTGCTTTCCATGAGTGGTTGTCCTCTTTTGCTCTCAACCATAAATAAATAAATAATCACAATTAAGGAAGAAAACATAATGCATACGCAACTCACAGTATTTTAGCAGGGAATATAAAGAGCCCAATTGCTGGCATTGCATATTGAAAACAATTTGTTTAGATTTTCCTAGCAAAAGTTCATCATCATCATTTGCAAAATAGCTTTTCCCATTTTTGCTGTTAAGTACCTGGTTCCCATAGAAATCAATAATACATTTATCCTTCGCATTTAATTGCTCTCTTACTTGATGAAGCAGGTAGCAGTAGCCTCCTGACAAAAACCAAGCCATCTGAGTAATCATCCAAACATCACTGCTTGGAACGATGGGAATCTCCAAAGACAGGGAGAGCAAATCATGAGTGGCCATGGCCATGTCAGACTTAGAGAAAAGCTCTGTTTTTATTCTGTCTTAATGGCCACTGGTTCTTTCAGAGGCAGATAAGCTTGACCTGGCTGTTTGCAATCCACAGCCACCTGGTATTCTTTCCAACTAAGCGATTTACCACCGTTCTTAGACAGCTGGAAGCATTGTGTGTCCATATATCCCTGCGACATAGAGAGCAAGAGAGGATGAGCCTTAAAACAACGAAGGAGGCAGGCAGGGCACCTGCCTCAGCGCTGCACTGAAAACCAAGTGCAGTCCCCAAGGCAACAATCGTACATACTTCATTCTCTCTGTTCCCACTGAAGCTACACGGAAGGCTTAAATCAGCAGTGAGATGAATGAGGAGAGAAGAGAAAGGGAAGAAGGGGGCATAGCAGCAAAGTATAGGGCCAGGAGAACAGAACAACCACTTAGCCTGTTATTTGGATCGTCTTGGTGTGAGAAGTCACAAACTTAGTTGCTTAATACCCATTCCTTTTTCTTCAAATGTTCTGGGAGCATGGCTGCTGTTTTTTAAAGAATGCTAGAAGCACCTTGATAAGGATGAATTAGGAAGAGAAGATTTTTTTTCACTCCTATATTGGTACAAATTCAATTGAGATGAAAGGGAGAACTGAAAAGTCTAGCCATGATACATTAAACCAGTATATATATATTATACACACACACACACATACACACACGTAATGTAACCATGTCGTTTGGAAAGCAGGATGGTTGTTACTATGAGGATGAACATGTGGAAAATAATACATAGCAGGTTTTCCATTTTGCTTCATTCTGTGAAATAGAAGAACTGAGCCTGAACTTCTTTAGCTTTTGAAAATTTAAACTCCACTCTTATTTTCTACTTGTTCCCACATGGCAGAGACCTAATAAAGGATCCTGAACATTTCTGGCCTGTGAATTCCACAGTAAATCAATCTTAAGCATGACCTGTTGAATTGTACACTATGGAAAATCTATCCTGCGAAGCTTTTTCAGCACTTCAGTGTAACAGGCAACATGCAACACTACCTGACACTATGAAGCCACCTAGGACACAAGCATGCTAATCCTGTAATGACAGTAAATCTGTCATGTGGATGCTTTTGGAGATTTAGGGAAGAATATTAGTAACTTATTAGCCTCAGAAACGGGACTGAGTCACCCAACCCTTAACACTGTATGCAAGGGTTGTGAGTCTCATGTTTGTGGTTAGCAAAGCAACTAACCGCTGAGCCCAACATGACTGGATTCTTAAGCAGAATTAAATCCCAATATCTGCTTCTGCAAATGTTAGCTATCATTAGCTAGGGAGGATTTAACCCCCCCCCCCCTTTTGTTAATTCATTGATATTCTAAAGAATGCCAGTACTGTGTCAGAATACTCATACTTGAATGAAAACTATGTCCTAAGCAAGTGGCATGGCTGGCTGGGGAATTCTGGGAGTTGAAGTCCAGTCATCTTAAAGTGGCCAAGTTTGGACAACACTGTCCTAAACTAAAAGAAAGTTGGCAAAGTCTTAGCCTATAAGCACTTAAACATCGTTTTAAATTCCTTTAAATACACAAGTAGAAGGAAAATTATCAACATATTTTTAAGCACAGAAATATGAATAGTCTTCTACAAAGTGATTCCTGTTTTACTAGATACAGTATTTATAAATCAGAAAGATAAAATATTTCTGTGGAATGCAATCACAGAAAATTAACACATATTTATATCACATTCAAATCCATGTCTTTTACATTTTCAGTTTTATGATTAAGCCTCAACTTAGAGCCTCCAGTAGAGTTGGAGTATAGTTCCCATCACTCCTAGCAGCATAGTTATCATAGATAGGCTTGCTGCAGATTGGAAATTGTTGTCTAATACAGCTGCTTTAAAAAGAAAAGCTAAACCTTTACTGTTTTTAGCACATGCTAAAAACTGCATAGGTATATGTATTTTCCCTGGGAGAAATCTCACTGAATTTAATGGGACTTAGTTTCAGTGAACCAGTTACAGCTGTGGCTTAAGAGTGTCTATGAGTTATTATAAGTGCTTATATAATAACTGTATTGAATGTCTGTATTGAATGCTATGTCTTCAGATTAGGAATTGATAAGTAGAGGGTTGTCAATCTCTAAAGGCTTTATTACCAACTGGCTTAGAAACTGACAGAATAGGGACATAAAACGGATAGGAAAAAAAGCTAAACAAAGCAACAAGAAAGGTTAACTGGTTTTTGCAGACAGGGAGACAGGATAGGATCTCCAGTGCATCAAACCTAGTTGCAGAAGGTCTCTTGAATTGAGGCTAGAGTAAAAGGAGGAACTAGTTGATAACTTGACCTGAGGCTGAGTTGTCTCCTGGCATGACTACTTAGGGGCCCTTAACTATTATGGGCAAGTCACCCTTTTTTTTCCCTTTGCTAGTGTCATTCTCTAGATTATACATTGAACTATTTTGGAGGCAGATCTAAAAGATAGGAAAGAGCTGCATTGCTACACTGGCTGAGCTGTTTGGGGTTAGCATGTTGGGTGAACCCAACATTTGGGATTTGTAAATCATAAATATATAGTTTAACATATTACATGAACCCAGACAATTGAAGCTTATTTGGGAGATCATGATTAAGCAAACTGTGGATCAGCATGATATTGAGAACTCAAACTCTTTTTCTTTCCCTCCCTCCCTCTCATGCTAAAAAAACTGCTGGCTTTTAAACATTGGAAGGGCAATAAATGTTACCTAAGTTCCGTATTAGCACATACTTGCATCATATAGGATTGAAGTATGTGGCATAATTATAGCCATCATATGGATTTCAAATAATAGAACTAAACAAACTGCTAATATTTTCAAAAAGGATTTTAACCAGAGTGACCAGTGTTAACCAAACTGGTCCAATGGCTTGACCTGCCACAAGAGATATTTATCCAAGGGTGGGCACAGGAAGAACAACTCTGAAGGAGTATGTTGGCACAGGCAGGGAGGATGAAGAAGAGGAAAAGGTAAAACAAGCAAAATAAATACAAATGGCATTGTGCTAGATTTTATGAGCCACTGAACCCTGAGGTAAGTGCTAGTAAATCTTCCTTCTGAACAAATAACAAATGTTATTCTACGCCAAATTCACATTTACTTTGAAACAATTGGAAAAAAGTTAACTACTGATTTTATTGGGATTTCATAAGGGTAGGAGTGGGAATATGTGGTTGGTTTCCAAAGGTACAATAAGATGCAAGAATAAAAGCATCCTCATCCACAAACTGATGTTGTCAAATTTAATCACAGGCTGTCTTGTCTTCTGTTTTTCCCCCCCTTCATGTTTCTTGTCTTGTATATTCTGTTTTATTCAGACATTTAGTGGATGATGAGGCCATTCCTTTGATGTTTCTATTTTTAGTTCTCAACAAATTTGAAGAAGAATTTTATAAAACTTTGGAAAGGAAAATGTGCAATTTGCAACTGAAAGCTGCTTTGACAGCTCAGAATATAATTACTTTGAGTAGAACTAACTAGCCTTAATAGTGATTTTTAAAGAATACTGAAGCAGTTTAAACCTGTAGGCTATTTTCTTTAAGTCTTATCAGTAAGAGCAAAAAGAAAGAAAGAAATTAAACAAAAGGATTGGTTTAGAGTAATTTCCTGGTATTGAGGGAGTTGCAAGAGACCTAAGTTTAGAATTGTCATTGAAAGAATTGTGTTGAAATAATTCTTTTAGAAGTGTAATAAATATTCTAAATTAAGAAAGTTGTATACACAACAGATAAAATGGCCATATGTATTGGAATATCAAGCTTTATCAGATGTTTTTATTTTTCATGTCATCTCCCTCTGTGCCCCCACAAGTAATGCTGAACTACCTTTTTGAATGAGTTTAGTTCCTAGACACATGGGAAATTCTGGGAGATTCAAAGGGCCTGCTCTTCTTCCAATGAACCCTGAAGATCTGGTTCTTCCCCAGACCTTGGGCTAGGGTGAGTGGAGGAGGCTCCTTGAAGTAGGCCAGCGTGAGAGTTCAGTGGTGGGTCATTCCTTCCAGGTAAGCCGTTGTTATTTCTTTGACTAATTGTTTTTCATACTGTTTGCCCAGGCTCATTTGAAATCAGGTGCCCTTATATTGGAACTAAATTAATTTTTAAAAATTGTAATTCAGCATTACAGGGTGGGGGGAGTATACTGGAATCCTTTGCATTGCTACTAAGTAAACATACAGCTTATTGAAGAATATACTACTGTACATTTCTTTACCTTTTTTGTTCCTTAACAGAATTGTGTATGCAACTAAATTGGAAACTACAAACCAGGGTAAACCTAGATTATAGAATTCATTTTAAAGTAAAAATAAAGCAACGTTAATGTGTACCACTCTGAAATAAAATGTCACTATTGTTGTGCCTATTAAGATTTTGACAAACTCTGCAACTCTTCATCAGGAAAAAATGTTTCAGAAAGCAGAATGGAAGAGAGAAGAGAGAAAGGAGACAGAGAAGACTACTCTGATGAAATGGAGGAAAATATGCATATTTGAATAATTTAGCGTATACTAGGAATTCTGCAGTTTAAGGATTTATTGGGATAATCCTGCAGTGTTCAGGTTATGTTAGATGAGTGGAACTAATCCTCCCATTTTTGAAAATACATAATCTAGTTGTTATTTGGATATGTCTCCAAACTTAGGTGAATACATAAATTTTCTTGGTAGGCAGTGAACTAAATGTAACTCATGTCATTACTTGAAATAGTATGTAAAGAGCAATTGGCTGAGCCTCTCAGTGCCTCTGTCACTCTAATATGCAATGGTAATCATTCTAATGGATTGAAAGAAATAGTGAAAACAGCCTCTACTTGTAAATTAATTAAGTAAAATGCCACATATCTCAATACAAAAATATTGTACCATATTTACTTGAAAGAAAGACAACCTTAAATTTAAGACACTCCCCCCCTCGCCCACAAAAGGCAGAACAGGCAGAAAAACTACAGATGTAGGCAAAAGCCCTGTGCAATGTTCAGTTTCCTCACATGGTCCAGTAGAGGTACTAATTCTGTCTGAATCTAGTCCTGGAAATTTCCCCTTCCCCAGTACATATGTGTACAGTAAGTGCCACATACTGTATGTATGCATATAGCTTGTGTGCATAACTATCAGAAGTCTTGCTTGAAAAAATAGCAAAAGTAGGACAAAACAAAAAGATTAATTGAATTCATAATGACTGATTACTGGTAAAATAAGATACTCAGTTTATAAAATTTATTATCTATCTGCATATACCAACCATTCTGTCTTGGCACGCACAAATCGCTCACACACAGAAGTGCACAAACATTCCTTTCCCCTTCCAGAGAAACAACAAAGAATAAAATAGGTGGGGATGAAGGGAAGGGAAGGAGTAGCTTCACACAGAAGGAAAGAAAAGAGAAATCTTGTTTAGGCTTTAGAAAAAGGATTAACATTGATCAGGAAAACATCTTCAAACAAATCTTCAAAGGCATCCATGCTTTTCAGCAGTGATATCTCCAGTCATTTGCACCTCCTCCCCATTTTTTTTTTTTTTTTTTTGTTGTTGTTCTCAGCAACAGCTTCTTTTTTTTTCATTCAATTCACAGGTAAGTATTTTGGAAGAAAGTTTCCTTTCTTGATGAAAATTGTATGTAAACATTGAAGCACCATAAACACTGGAGGGGGATATAAAATAGCCTGACCCAAAGGTACAGCTGTGGGAGCCCTCTATGATTAACTGCCTTTATGTATCTCCATTGTGGGAAGCACAAATGCTGAGATGGAGTTCTACCTTTGGAGAGTAGCATTGGCTTGCATGATTTCTACAGGTTGCAAGTTGTACTCATCTTGCCATAGGATTTTGCTTACTTTGACATCCCATTTTGATTTCCATAGACTGGGCCTGGATTTTCAGACTCTTCTAGCTGCAAAACAAGTGAAGCAGTGGGCAGAGAGGGGATCTCTTTTCAATATCCAGCTGGTAGAAGTTAGATAAATGCAGAAATGAAAACCAAGTGAATTTCAAAATGTAATTTTTGCCATTTTGGAATTAATTCAGGAAAATGGTATGGTAGAGCTGTTGTTGCAGCCTTACTCTTCCCCTGATGGTGGGGTAATCACCTTGGCAGTATATTTAATATATATAATATATATATACAGTACTGTGCAAAAGTTTTAGGCAGGTGTGAAAAAATACTGTAAAGTAAGAATGCTTTAAAAATATATATATTGTAATTGTTTATGTTTATCAATTTACAAAATGCAAAGTGAGCAAACAGAAATAAAACCCAAATCAAGTCAAAATTTGGTGTGACCACCCTTTGCCTTCAAAACAGCATCAGTTCTTCTAGGTACACTCGTGCACAGTTTTTGAAGGAACTCAGCAGGTAGGTTGTTCCAAACATCTTGGAGAACTAACCACAGATGTCCTGTGGATGTAGGCTGCCTCAGATCCTTCTGTCTCTTCATGTAATCCCAGACAGACTTGATGATGTTGAGATCAGGGCTCTGTGGGGGCCTAACCATCACTTCCAGGACTCCTTGTTCTTCTTTACGCTGAAGATAGTTCTTAATGACATTGGCTGAATGTTTGGGGTCATCCTGCCACAAAATAAATTTGGGGCCACTCACATGCCTCCCTGGTAGTATGGCATGATATTTCTCAGCATTGAGGACACCATTGATCCTGACCAAATCTCCAACTCCATTTGCAGAAATGCAGCCCCAAACTTGCAAAGAACCTCCACCGTGCTTCACTGTTGCCTGCAGACACTCATTATTGTACCACTCTCCAGCCCTTAGGCGAACAAACTGCCTCCTGCTACAGCCAAATCTTTCAAATTTTGACTCATCAGTCCAGAGCACCTGCTACCATTTTTCTGCACCCCAGCTCCTATGTTTTCGTGCATAGTTGAGTCGCTTAGCCTTGTTTCCATGTCAGAGGTATGGCTTTTTGGCCGCAATTCTTTCATGAAGACCACTTCTGGCCAGACTTCTCCAGACAGTAGATGGGTGTACTTGAGTCCCACTAGTTTCTGCCAGTTCTGTGCTGATGGCACTGCTGGACATCTTCCAATGTCAAAGGGAAGTAAGCATTTCATCTGCATAAAGTTTCTGTGGTTGACCACTGTATCTACAGTCCTCAACATTGCCGGTTTCTTTGTGCTTCTTCAAAAGAGCTTGAACAGCACATCTTGAAATCCCAGTCTGCTTTGAAAGTTTTGTCTGGGAGAGACCTTGCTGATGCAGTAGAACTACCTTGTGTCTTGTTGCTGTGCTCAGTCTTGCCATGGTGTATGACCTGTGACATGAAACTCTCTCCCACAACCTCACCTTAGTAGCAGAATTTAGCTGTTCCTCACCCAGTTTTAAGTCTCCTACACAGCTGTTTCTATTTCAGTTAATGACTGTGTTTCAACCTACATATGAAATTGATGATCATTAATACCTGCTTGGTATAATTGGTTAATCATACACCTGACTCTAATCTATAAGATCCCTGACTTTGTGCAAGTGTAAGAATTGATGCTGGTTTGAAGCCAAAGGGTAGTCACACCAAATATCGATTTGATTTAGATTTTTCTTCTGTTGGCTCACTTTGCATTTTGTAAATTGATAAACATAAACAATTACAATATATATTTTTGAAAACATTCTTACTTTACAGCATTTTTTCACACCTGCCTAAAACTTTTGCATGGTACTGTATGGCAAAATTGTCCCACATTCATATCATCTCCATGAATATTCTCAGAATTACAATACAAGTTCCCCTCCCTCACGCATAGCAACTTTTGGAATGGTAGAGCTGCTAGACTGGAGTCTCTACTTTGTTTTAAACTTTGCTGTTTTAAAGATACAGCATGGCTATAGTTTAGCATGATTTTAGAGGTGGGAAGAAGTTGAACGATCATTGTAGAGTTTCCTTTCCCAACAAACCAGGTACCTTTAAATGAGTTGGACTTTAATCTCCCTAAATAGGGCTACCAGGTCTGGTCTACAAAAATCTGAATGCCCACTAGATGGCAACAAAATGATACAGAAATCTCAGCTCTTCTTTACTCTTTGCTGGACATTTGGAACATTACAATCCAGATCTGGTAGCCCTACCGTACTATACTAGCCCAGCGAATGGCATACTGAAGCCCAACACATATGGAGGTTACCTAGTTTATGAAAGCTGTGGAAGCATCATCCTTTGGCCTTCGTTTTGATGACTGGCATGGCTGCAATGATTAAGATTGTGTTCTATTCAAAAGGTATTAGGCATGTCTGAGCATGATATTCAGCTTGAATCAGAATAAACAGTGTTTTAAGGCTTCTATTAGAAGAACTTTTCTAACATTTCACAGAAACTATTTGCTGCTCTTTTAAGGATGTAGTAACACAGAGAGCTGTTCCATTCTATCCAGTGATTTCAATCACCTTGGAGTAATACTTGGGCTGTTTCACTGCTGGTTAGTAATCATTCATCCAGAAAAGCATTTTAAATGGCCTGACACTAGTATTTTGAAGAGGAATTCACAGAGAAATAAAACTGCAGCACAGTTTGATTCAAATGTAGGAACGCTGAATTAGTCCTTCCACACATTTTTTATTTTATTTACTTTTATTATTAAATTTATATGCTGCCAATATTCCCAGAGGGTGACTCTGTACACACATGTACACAACTCCCTCCTCCCAAAGTCTAAGTGTATGAAAAGATATAAAACATTTAACCTGACCAAAGTCTTAGGTTTCTAGTTTTTGATGATGATGATGATGATGATGATGATGATGATGATGATGATGATGATGATAATCCAGTCTAAACATCTGGCTGACTGTGAGACCAACCATAATAATCCTTTCCCCCATATATCAGAATATAAAAAGAAAGCTTTAGGAAAACATAACCAGATAGGACATGGGTGTAGAAGACTTTAACACAATACTCATTTTTGGGAGGAAAAACAAAAAGCAGAAATCTGTATTGAGTCGAGTTTGACTTTATATTTGGCATGTTTGTCTACTAAAAGTCTGAGTCCATGTCAGTGTAAAAGTGTCTGTTAAAGAAGCCTCTAGCAAATGAAAAGTATTCCCAATGAAGAGTTTCAAAGAAATTGAATGGTTTTGCTTATGTTCTTTTTGGCAGGATAATTGAAGCAATTTGCATCGGCTGGTTCACCGCAGAGTGCATTGTGAGGTTCATTGTCTCCAAAGACAAGTGTGAGTTTGTTAAGAGACCACTGAACATCATTGACTTGCTGGCTATCACTCCATATTATATTTCTGTACTGATGACAATATTTACAGGGGAGAATTCTCAGCTTCAGAGGGCTGGAGTCACCTTACGGGTTCTGAGAATGATGCGGATTTTTTGGGTGATTAAATTGGCCCGCCACTTCATCGGCCTCCAGACGCTTGGCCTGACTTTGAAGCGATGCTACAGGGAGATGGTGATGCTGCTTGTCTTCGTTTGTGTTGCGATGGCAATTTTCAGTGCCCTTGCCCAACTCCTTGAACATGGACTGAAAATAGGGAAACCCAATGAAGGCTATGCAAGCATTCCTGCTGCTTGTTGGTGGGTTATCATCTCCATGACCACGGTTGGTTATGGAGATGTCTGTCCCATCACAGTACCTGGAAGGATTCTTGGAGGGATTTGTGTAGTCAGTGGGATTGTTTTGCTAGCCCTGCCTATTACGTTCATCTACCACAGCTTTGTGCAGTGTTATCATGAGCTCAAGTTCCGATCCGCTAGATATAGCAGGAGTCTCTCTGCTGAATTTTTAAATTAACAAATAGCACAATTGCATTTCATAGCATCACTTAATACACTGAAGAAATTAGTAAGTCCTTCTTCACTACTTTCCATCTTGGTGTCTGAGGAATTAAGAAGCCAGTACCCTGTGACTTAAGAGGAATACTTCTCTCACTGAGGGATGTTCACTTGCTCTTCACCCCGGAAGAGCTGAGATTCATAAGGGAGAAAACAGCTTCATTTCCATAGTCTCAGCAGGTGTGAATGTCTCCAACTCATTTCTCCAAATCTTGAGAAGTCATAAATGGTATGCACTATTTAGAGCTAAGCACATATATGTGTGTTTTTAAAATACTCTTGATTTTGAAATGCATTTCAAATAACATCTATCAATAAGAAGTGGCCAACCTTTTAATCACCAGGATCCACACTTAACAGTCTGTGAATAGTCAAGGGCCAGGGTATTGGAGGTGCAAAGGGGCAGAGCCAAGAAGTTCTTTCTTTTTTTCCCCTTGGACTTTTGGTCAGAATGGGAGGGTTGCTTTTATTTTATAAACCATGGTAAGTCTATTTTAGGGCAATCTGGAGGTATTTCTCAAGTCAAAATGGCAGGAAACTATGCCACCAATTTTCAGTAACTGTAGTCAGAGATGGCTCCATGGCTGCAAAAAATAGTCTTGGGGGGCCAAATGTAGTCTTGGAAGCCTTAAATTGCTCCCTTCATACATACATACACACGTATTCACACACACACACACACACACACACATTTATTTTTCAGGAAAACACTGGTCAGATCCAAATTTTATGTAGAACAAACTCATCAAAATCAGTGAGATTTGTTAGTTATCCCTATTTTGTCCAATTCATTTCAGTGAATTTTTTCTAAATGTGATTCATTCTGGATCTGACACGTTATGCATCTTGGTTACAATATAAGCAACCAAGTGACCAGTATTGTGCACCAAGAGTTATGGGGAGAGTTATGATTATTTTTAAAGTTACATGAAAGCTACTCAAAGTTGGGTACTGTGATTCAGTATGGGGAGAACAGGCTGCTCTTCCAAGAGGAGAAAAGTAATCAGAATGGTGGGATACAAATTGAATAGTAATAGTAATAGCAGTCATAGTAATAGTAGTAATCAAGGACAATCTTCAGAGCAGACCCAGTGAAGCTCTCTGGATTGTAGCTTTTTGTTTATGAATTGGAATTTATAGCAATAGTACAAATGTGTTTGGGAAAAATCATTGTCCCCCTTCCCAGAAACTGCTGTTGAGGAGAAAACCAAAGCTATGTTTAAAACCTGCCTACAGAAAAAATGGCATGATATTTTGAAGCCACAAGCTGGAGATTTGAATATATCGTACCATTGCTTGTGCCATGCATGCTTATTTTTGCCATCCTTTTCATTCACAAGTCTTGCACATTCCTTTAGTACATCAACAATGTCAGAAAAACAAAGTTCAGAGACATAATTAGATAAAGGAAATGATATATGAAACACAAGCAATGATTTGTATGTCACTTTTGACTCTCTTAAAAAAGTATTTACATTTTTCCCCATTAATCATATGGTAAAATACCAGTCCCTCCTTAATATGCCCTGACATCAATAATTTTAAAATACCACTATAGAGTTTTTCTCAGAAGCTATCCAACTAAAGACTTACTAAAAGTAAACTGTATCATTTATTTGCATATCAAAGCATTAGTTAAAAGTTACTCTGAATCCTTTAATGATTTGAAGAATGAAGAACATGGCAGTCAAACCACTACTACATTTAATCGGATCCTTTATGGTGCTACTGTCACCTCAGGGAATAATCTGACCTTTGTTAAAGTCAAGTAAATCTGTATTAAAACATTTGAGATCGGTAAAGTTTCCAGATTAGAGATTTACAAATGAGATGACAACTGTCATTTCTGTTGCGCGTGTGTGTGTTTCTGACACATTTTTCTGTGGGCCCAATTTTTTTTCACCTTTTTCAAAAATGTCTAAAATTCCAATCCTAGTAATTTTTACATGTCAATAAGTCAAAGTGATGCAATGGAACCAAAGATGAATTATTGAAGAGAGCTGCCGTGAAACATAACTTTGAATCATTGACAATTTGCTAGATGTTTTCAGGGAGGGTTTGCTATGTGAGGTAAACATGAGTTATATTGCAAATTAAGCTTCATTACTTCTCACAGCCTGAATCAGAGATTGTTAAGAACATTAGAAGAGTGCAGCTGGATCAGGCCAAGTGCCCACCTAGTCTCCTGTTCTGTCTCACAGAATGATCAGCTGGGTAGCTTCAGGCAATAACCTTCATTGGCTGTTGTTTCCCAGCAGCTGGTTTTAGGAGGTGTGCTACCTGGGATTTAGGAGATAATATTTAGCTACTCAGCCATGGATTTATCCAGCCCCCTTAAAAACATAAAAATTTATGGCCATTACTGTAGTTGATAGCAATGAATTTCATAGTTTAACTACCTGTTGTACAAAGAAATACATCCCTTTATCAATCCTGTTGTGTGAATAAAATGGATAATGCCATATACCCAGACCTGAGTGCCTTGGAGGAAAGAAATACAACTGTGATAGTAAATATACATAGGGAAATCAAACAAATTTATATCTGATATATGGAATAATTTTCCAAATTAAATTTTGTGTGGAAAAAAGGCAATGGAAGAATAGTTTTGCAAAGTAACAGCTATGCTCATCCAGTGTCTAGAGAAAATACCCCAAACTATCATTTTAATCCTTTGGCAAAAACTGGCTACATTTCCCCTGAGTTTTTTTTTTTTTTTTGGGTAATCATGGTCACTAAAACCTTTCCCTTTTTTAATATAATAAACGTACTTTGGATTATCATGAAACTTATATCAATTATGTTGCATTCAAATGGGATTTGTTATCTTCAAGTCCAGTAGTGATCCTTATTAAGAGAAATATATCTGAACAAATATCCTTCCAAATAATGTATTGACTGAACAAATGAAAATAAAACTCAGTTTCACTGATATGCAAAAGGAGCTGCTAGCTCAATGTAAGTTGTACTGTGTAAAATATAGTATGTGTTCTGTATTAAATGTAGAACTGGATTAAAAAAAAACTTGTTCTTACACTTTGTGTTCTTATACTATGTGTAAGAATGTGTCCTTACACTAACACATTTAGTGGTACTTTTTATATGAGTTAGAAAAGCTGCCATAGAGACCTGTGCTGTAAAAAATGAATATACATACTCATCGCATCATTCCCTTTTAGGGTAAGCAACGTTATGCAAAGTGCAGAAAAGGAGTAAGAAATAATAAGCCAAAGAAATTAACCAATGAGGTAAGAAAAAGAAAAGGCAATATTGCTAATTTTAGTTTACACCAGCACCATTCAGTACTCCTCCCCATATCTTTCCACCCCTGCAAATCATCCTTGCTACTATATGTCCATACATCACTTCATGCATTGTCCTTTATTCTTCTACTTCTCATCTCTCATTTTTGAACTTCTCATCAACTCTACCCAACCATGACGTTTTAGTCTTACCTTTCCATTTGACCCATTCCCTCTTCCTTCATATATTTGTTTTGCAATTCATTCTTATGACCAAACCAGCTCAACATAGCTTTATGCTGTTCATTCATTTGCTACCTTTCCTCTGTTTTGGAGAACAATAATGTCCTTCTTCCATAGGTGCAGTTTTCACTCATATGCTAAACAAGTCACACAGCCATTCCATAAGGAAACCACATCCATATTTTAATCTTTCTCCAGTTATGCCATCAGCACTTGCAGTTTTATCACATTTCCACATCATTTATTAGTTCTTTTTAATAAATTTTTCTTGAGCATTGAGTTTTTTTAAAATCCTACCTTTCAACATACTGCTGTCTTTCCATATACTTCTCTACAATTCTTCTTCCAGGATTCCCTCACTTCAGTTTCATCCTAACTAAATTCCTCATCAGAATTACTCTGCATTTTCTTTTCATTTTTCTTAACTATTCTTTGCTCTCCTTGATTACAGTCTTTGCAGCTCTTTTCTCTATTACTCAATACCTTTCTCTTATCCTCTTATGTGCATATTTCCTCAGTCACAGCCTCTTTCACTTCATCATTTCACCAAGCATTCCTTTTCATACTTCCTAAGTCCACATATTTCTGTGTTACTCTGCGACATAATTCTTTTCATTCAGTTCCAAGCAGCTTTTACATCCTCTTGCCTTATGTCCAGTTTCCATTCATTTTGTTAAGAAAGTAATCTATAATATTTTTATGGAACTCATCATTTCTCTTCTTGCAAGTATTGCATTTTCATGCCAATTTTTTTTTTTTTGTATCCTTTCTTTCATGTCTGTTATTCTACCCAATAATCTGTAAGAAGCTCCCATCTCCACTGTGTCCATTACCAATTAACTCATCATGAATCATTAAATCATAAATAATTATTTCAATAATCCTTTTTGATTCAATCCTGTTTCATGGGTATGCATGAATAGACATACTTAAACCAAGTATATATTTTTATACTATAATCATTATGACTCTCAGCAGCATGCAAAGATAAAACATCCATTACAATCATAAATACAGTAACAGCATTCAAAAATAGAATAATAAAGCCCCCAAAACAAAACAACATATTTTCTGATAGCATTATTTAATAATAAAGCCAGTTTGCTTTAATGGATAAGGTGCTGGAGTAAAAACCAGGAGCCTGTGAGTTCTAGTCCTTCTTTAGGCATGAAAGCCAGCTGGGTGACTTTAGGCCAGTCCTTCTGTCTTAGGCCAAGGGTGATGGTGGTGGTGGTGGTGGTGAGGAAAACAGTAGGCAGGAACATTATGTACACCACCTTGAATTATACAAAATAAAGGCAGGATGTAATAATAACAACTCATACTATTTCTAATTTTAAAAACCCTCTGGAAGAGTTTTACTTTAACTTGTTTTCATTGGGGCAAGTCTTATTTCAGAGGTAGCCTGTCCTACAACTTGGCAACATGAGAGAAAAGCACTTCCTCCTAACCTCTACTCCCTTTATTTCATGGTTATGGGGAATGGCCTATATTTTTCTGATAATGATTTTATAGGATGGATTATTCTAGTATTTGAAATAACTAAACCTTTTTCTAAGCAGACTCTTGCTTATCACCATTCTTACTCATTCCTGAGTCTCCAAAGAAGCCAATAATTTTTCTGTAATTTTTGAACAGAACTTTGCCACCCATCCATTCATGTTAGCTAGCATAGTTCCCTCCCCCCAGATTACATTAATTCAGAATATGGCATAATTTTTCCCAAAGCTCATCTCTGGTCCTTCCATTATCACCATTCTCCAAAGACAAGTGTCACCAGCCTATGGAATTCCGCTTTCATACACACACAACAGAAACCTAGATGACATTGACTGATACTTTCTGACATACATCTTAATCCTTTCATTCATAACTGAAACTACTCCTTCGCTTTGCTTATATACTCATCAGCTACACAAGATCAGGCCACATTCATTCAAATCTGTTACCAGCATGAAAATTATGTTTTGTATATCTGCCATATATTTCAATTTGATGTTCACACCTAAGAAAAAACAAAGAGTTGTTAAATATCTGTGATTTCAGAATATCTATTCTTTTGTATACATCTTTATCAGCTAGAAGCCATTATTTATTTAATTAGCTTCTGTTTATTATTTATTACTGAGCTGCTGTTACTTCAGTTATAGTTTGACTGTGGTTATTGATCACCTCAGCCCAGCATTATGCTTCATATAGTAATGTCAGGAGAAGCTGTCTGTCTGTACAAACTGGTAATCACATTTTGATCTATGGAAAATCAAAAGAAAACAATGAATTGGGAAATTCAGTGGTTTTGCTCAATCATAGAACATTTAGAAAACTGGATCAAGTAGGCCTACATGTCCCCAAAGCAAATTTCATCACAGAAGAAATTAAATACAGATAAAGCAGGAACATGAAGAGCATCATGCGATACTGTGATGAAATATTAGATAAGATTTGAAAATCTAGATTTGAAATAAACACACACACTTATCTGGGAATAAATTGTTATTGCATGTAATGAAATATTCTCCAAAGTAAGCATGTCTAAGATATTCTTGTTTACATAAAGGGGATCAGCGGAGTAAATTTATCTTAAAATACTGAATCCACCCAAGAAATTTAAAATGTATTTTGATATTGTGACTGATTTTTTTTTAATAAAGAGATTTAAAACACAGGATGCCTTTTTTTTTCTGCAAAAGGTATCTATTTAAATGAATAATACTCAGACTTTATCATGTCTTTGCAGTGTAAGCCCTATTACTTTCAGTGAGACATCAACTGAAATAGCAATTAAAACTATAAAACTTATTCTTTAAACATATTTATTCTAGTCTTAATCAAAAATTCCTTTGTGGAAACAGGTTATGCTGTTTTTACAATGGACTTGTAAAAGCAGTAAGTATGTTTTTTTATTGCTGCACAACCTATAGTTTTAATTGCTATGGGTTTTAAAGCAAAGTGTAAAAATGATTGTGTAGGTTTCATTTTAATATCACAATACATTATTTTGAAAAGGAAATTAAGAATCCTTTATGGTGGCTATTCAGAGCAACGCTTGTTCATATATAATTAGTTGTAGAGGCCAACTGCCAGTTCTTTAACATAAAAAAATAAAACTTCCTTCAGGAGGTCCTGCTAAAATATTCTTAATGGCCCTTTTTTTTGCCCACCAAAAGGTTTTGCTCGCCAGTGAGTTTCATGCGCCGATTATGTCCACTGAATTCAGCTGTCTCATGCTTTTTCTCCCCAGGTGGTCATGGTCAATGATTGACAGTTACCTCTGCAAATGTATGCGCTCACAGTGTAATCACAACAAGGATCTTGCATCAGCCAGTTATGTCCACACTGGGCAAAACTTTTCAGACATACATAAGTTTTTAACCCAAGTGGTGGGCAGAAAGGATACGAGAGTCCACTTAAGTATAGGCAGATAGATTTTCACTAGCATGAGGAGAAACTTTGTGATCTTAGAACACTTTGAAAGCCCATTGCCTAGAACATGGTTTCTAGCCATCAATTGGAGATTCCACTAGCTTTAGAATCCCTTTAGTAAGCCGAATGTTAGACTAAATGACCCACAAATTAGTTTTACATTAAGCAGTTGCCTTATGTTAAAGGATCATAGTTTCTAGCAGCAATTGCCTTTTTTTCTCCTTTTGCTGCTGAGATATTAACATACTTTAGTTTTATAGCATTAAACTGCTTGGCATACGTATACCAATGTAAACAGTAAGGTACTTCATTGAGGCTGCAATTCTAAGCATACTTTCTAATCAATAAGACTTAGTTGAATTTATTTCTGAGTAAGCATGCTTAGGACTATCTATGTACTACTAAAAATCTCATGTCTGTTTGTCTGTAACCATCAATTGGGTGAAACAGCGCACCATAGGGCAACAATTTTTCAATCAAAGTACCTCAAATGGGCTAACATAGAATGCATTTACAGAATGCATCCAAAATCCCATCCTGAAATTTGGCAAAGTTGTGGCTGTTTCAGCACCACGGCATTGCTGCCACTTCAATGCCACTGTACTGCCACAATCAGCTGTGGTCATGTGATTGTCATTTCCAACACTCCCTGACAAGTCAATGTGGCAGCCAGCAGGAAGTCTAAACTTGATGGTGATTGCCAACATTCCCTGCCAGCTTCCGACAAGCAAAGTCAGTGGGGAAGCCGGTGGAAAGTTACAAGTCCAAGGCCAGCAAGCAGGTAAGTGGTTGCTGCCAGGTGGGGGAGGGAGCCAGCAGGTGCTGGAGAGGTGCGGCGAGGGTTGAGGCAATGCACAGGGGTGTGCAGGAGCCACAGTGCTGGTCAGGGAGAGGGGTGCAGGTCAGGGAGGGTGTGTGGGGTGCATTGCGGGTCAGAGAGGGTGCACAAGGGTGTGGCACAGGTTGGGGAGGATGTGGCATGGGTCAGGGAGGATGCGCAGGGGTATGTGGCTGGTGTGGCGCAAGTGCAGAGGGACTAGGTGTGTAGGTGAGGAAGGAAGAGGGAAGAAGGAAGGAAGGAAGGAAGTTAGTTTCTCTGTTTAGGTAAGGAAATATCTCTGAAATGTGAGCCCAGTGGGTCACGGATTGTCTAGTAAAATTATAAAAGTGAAATGGGGCATTTATATGTTTAAATGATCCTGGACGCTTTTTTTTTTAAAAAACTCAGCATATCCTTCCAACATGTAGGGAAAAAAAATGTCAGAATGTAAGCATTTTCCTTAATGAGCTGCATCTGGGTTATCCGAAGCATTTATTATATTTCTTAACCTAGGAAGCATTAAAGCATGCAAACATATACCTGTAATCTGAATTGCTACAGTCCCAAGCAAAGCTGTACCTCATGAATTTCTTTGTGTTTGGTAGATCAGCCCTTATTCATTTCATTCCAGAGTTCCTAATTTTAAGTAAAAATGTGAGCTCATTGACCAGATCTAAAGCAGGCTACTATACAAATAGAACACAGAACCTGCTGGATAATGGGAAAAATCTTGGAGGAATATGGGTAGCCTTGATTGGAGCTAAGATGGAACCTGACAGGTGAGAAGTCGCTGAAGGAAACATACAGCATGGGTGAGTGGTGGAGCCTCAAGGAATCTGCACTTGCTGTCTGGTGATCTCAAATTAGGAATATTAGGGCTTCATGACTTTTTTTTAAGATAACATTTCAAGCATCTGATAAAGTGACAGTCCATAAAAGTTTTCTTAGCTCATAACCTTCTTGCTTATTTTTAGGAATCTTTTTTTTTCCTTCCAGTACATGTTATTTATATAACTGTAAGTTAAAAAGTAATAAAGACCCTATGAATCTGATGATCATATAGAGGCAGAACATAAGGCAGTTTTTGATCAGAGTTACAAGGAGTTTATGATCACCTGAAACTATGGAAGAAGCTAACAAGGTAGATGGTTATCTAAGAAGCATGGACTCCATACTCCTCTGGCCTATCCCATGTGCCCCTGACCACCTACCATGCTCAGACCTGAAATGAGGTTATTGTAGACTGAGTAACTTGGCACCAGGTATAGCAAGTCACTACCACTGTATAAACCCCAACTGAGGCAGGCCAGCATTCAGGTGATGGGTTGTATGACAGAGCAATATCACTCAGTCGTCTTGTCAAAACATACTTGGAGGAACTCTAGTGAATGAAACTCTGGTGAAAAGGCACTTTGCACAACACAGAGGAAAACACTGCACTCAAATGCAGATTCTGAAGAGGAAGGAATCCTTCACTACATAAGTAGAATCCAGCATCCTCTACTAACACATCTCTGTTTAGAACTCTTACAGGTAATCCTCAACCACAAGTGCTGAATGTTCATTCCAGAAGCAGGTGCTCTTTTCCACAATAATGTGACATGGGGAAGCATGGAAGGAGGAAGCAGATGTCATCAGGGTAGATGGTTTGAGTTTGTCTACTTTCTTGTCAACCACTAAGTTCTCCCATTGGTTTATGATACAATGAGAGCAAACCACAGCTTGACACAAAGTTTGAAACCCACCCATTATGTATTGTTTGAAATATTAGTCAAACTGCATTTTTTAACACATTTTCATTCCAACATCTATGACAACAACTCAAGCAGGGTAAGGCTCATTTCAGGGTTTGTTTGTTTGTTTGTTTGTTTCTTATCCAATGTACAGAACTTATAAATCTCCTCTTTATTTATGATTTGATTTTTATATTTATAAATTTAATAGAAATAGTTTAAAATAAAATAATTAGAAAGAAAACTCAGGTAAGCTGCACTTTATCACTGCAACATGTGCACCTTAAAACATTGAACTGCAGTAAAGGAAAAGGATTATGCCTCCTAATACACATTGTTTATTGTGGCAAAACCTCTTTAGTGGCTACCTAGTAGTTCAAGTGGATTCATTCCATATCTTTCCTGCTGTGCTCAAAAAACCCATGTCATTTTATTTTGGGTTGCTAACTCACCCAATATAAAATGCCTCATTATTTTAACAGATTTCTTCCCCCCCCCCCTTTTAATAATATAAGGGAGACATGACGCTAATACACACACACCTTTTTAAGCTAAACTAAAATAAGTACATTCTAAGATCTAAAGGAACACTGTGTTGCAAAATCTCCCTAATATGAAAAGTAATTTTCACCAATTTCCCATTTGCCTTAGAACAAATCCTCTAACAAGGTATAAAATCCGCTCTTTCATTCCCACACACCTAATAAATACCCTTGCAATTACCATTAATCTTGGATAATCTTGAGTCATGCATAATTGTGTGAAAAATGGCCTTCTAGAAGATGGCTGTATGTACCCTGAATGCATTGATAGGATCAATCTGAACAGCATGTCATGCCCAAAAGAGAGGGAGTTTGTCTTCACTGCCTTAGCTAGCATGGAACCTATCTAGAGAGGGAAGCAAAGCAGGCATGAATGTCCAACTGTAAATCCACTTCCAGTGTAAAGATGGAATTGGTCCAGCTGTTCTGACAGAAAATATGCCTTGCTTCTGATCTAGACTAGGACTTAAATTATAGAGGCCCAGAAAACATAATGGAAAGAGAAGGAACTGAATGCATCTCTCTATCTTAGTTAATTCAGATAAGGATTAAAATATGAAACTGCAAAAATAATTTATGCTTCTGGAAATTCTGGAAATTGTAGTTCCAACACATCTGGATTGGGGAAAATTAGTTTGGCTCAACAGTTGGGCTATGGCAGAATTTTTGCAGTTTGCTTATATGGACTCAGAAACCCTTCCTGATCTACTAAAAATTTCCTAGAGGCCAACTAATATATGGCATTCTGTCTTCTGTTTTCTGCAATATCTAATGAGACTGGAGCGTATAGAATAACAGCTGTATCCTGGTGGAACAGTTGAATCTAGAGCAAGGCAAATATTTACCCATATGAGAAAGATGCTCTTTAACAGTAAGGATTTAAAAAAAAAACAAAAATAAACCAGGACTGGCCTTGTCATTTGTCAGTAGATGAAGATAGTGAGCAAACAGTAGGAACCTCCCAGCAGTCCTTCCAAATGTACTGGCTGTATCCCCATGCTGATGGATAGAGCTTTATAAGCTACCTAACGTGTCCTAAGTCTCTAAACCAGGTTAGTGTTTCAGGTATGGCAGAAGAGGACTCAAAGCTATCAGTGATGAAAGAAGCTTACGGCTCGGTGCAGCTGCTTCTATTCATGAAATGGGGCAGATAAGGGAACACAATATTGTGGGCAGGCTTTACCACTAGCATACTATTCCAGAATGTATCATAGGAGAAAATATATTAAATTGCTTAGTCTAGAAGTGAATATGGCAATGACAACTCCTGTGTCTAAGCAATTAATGAGTGGCTGAGGACTTTAACCAGGAAAACTTAATTTTCCTAGATGTCTGGAACTCTTGCTGTGTTTGGAAGATGAAACCTGCCCTTTTCATTTAGTAGAAAAATCAAACAGCAGGTTGGCAATTTGAAATATAGGAGAGGGATTAAGGGCTGTGAGTTCAGCTAGAATGGCTATGTGACTTTGGAATTATTTGCTGTCCTCTAGGAAGACATGGTAGAAACAGCACTTTTGCTGCCTGTCCCCGCCTTCCTTTTAAATAGCCTTCTGGCATGGGCAAACAAAAGCATAGTTTACAAAGACACTTTGATTTCCAGTGTCTAAGTATTCCACTCTTATCCAAAGAACATTATGATTGAATCCAATTCATTTTGACTAAACTCACTGGAACTTACTTTTGAATAGACACGCAGAGAATAAAACATGATACACTATGCTATGCATATGTATCTTTATGGTGTCTTGCACACAAGTCTTGCTCCAAGAGTGCATAAATGTACCCTGATCATTGCTCCTTTCAACAGATTTATGGATGGCTGCAGCTGTTATGCAGCAGGCAAACATTCTTGCTGCACCTAAGGGCATTTCCAATCCCATAATAGCTTGCCATGAAGATAACCCATTATGTGTTTTGTTTTGTTTTCCTGTCATAGTTCTTAAGAATTGGCACAGAATATGGTATAGTTTTGGATTGTACAAGGAATTGGCCGCCTTTTTAAAAAATATTCACCTGTATCTGTGTTTGAATACTTCGTAACAATCAAGCAGGTGCCATTGGCCAACAATGCTTGAGATCTGATATAGCTTTGTTAATGGAAAAAGCTTCTGGTCCTAGAAGAAAAGTTTCATTCACTGAAAAATCATTTCTGGAAGCGTACTTTCAGTTGCTGTGAATGGAGCAACTATACTGAATCTCACCCATGCTCAGATGTGGGTCTGAGGGTAAGAGAGAGGGAATTTGCATAAATAATGATTTTTACTTCAAAATATCTAGCAGAGGTGCTGGTGATGCTTACCAGAAGTATAAACAAAACAGAAATTTAGATCTTAAAAACAACAGACAGGATATATAACCTCTTTGCCTTTCTTTCAACATTAACTGTTAGAATAAATGTATTTATTTAAATGAAACAAGTGTGCACTGTGGATGTATCTTTCTATCAAGAGTTCATGGGAATTAACACATTTATACAATATCTTCCAGCTAGATAGAGATTATCTACTTATAGATTAATCTGAGAAGAATATCTATCCCTTGAGCTTCTTAACTGCAACAAGATACAAATGAATCCCAAGAAATAAGAGACACCCACTTCAGACTGTACCCAGACTTTTCCTTGAAACAACCCAAATTGTTGTGGTGTTCTGCACCCAAATTGTTTAGTTTCTCTCTTGTTTATGCAAAACTTAGACTTCATCTGTATCCAGTTCTGGATACTACACTAAGGATTCAAAGGAATTTGAATGGAGATGGTCATAGATATGAAAACAGGTCCAGTGAGGAAAGGCTGTCCAAATTGGGTGTGTTTAGCCTGGACAAGCCTGAACAAATGATAATGTTCTTCAAATATTGGAAGAGCTATCTTGGAGGAAAAGATTGTTTTTGCCTGCCCCAGAGAGCAGAACTAGACCTAATAGGACACTCAACTTTAGAGGGTGCCCAGTACCAAACCAGACCACTCATTCATCTCAGTCTACATCTGGAATTCCCAGCTGGCAGCAATTCTCACACATACTGAGAAAACCAGGTTCAGAGGAACTGCTTTATGACTGGCAGTAATTCTTCAGGATTTTAAGTTTTCTCCAAGCTATATTGGGAGATATTTTATGATGTATTCAGTTAACCTAAGTGAACATTTTGTCTTATGAGTGGAATATAGATTTTAATATTAGTCAGTTCTTTAAACTATATTTGTTTCTTTTTTCTATTTTAGTTTATTTTTACCACTATTGCATTTTACCATTTTTTTTCCTTTTTTTATTGTATCTTCAGTTTTTACTTTTGTTTGTTAAATTAACTAATTAAAAAATTGACTACAATACTATGACTGAAATAGGATTAGTCATAAAGTGGAAGAAAGAAGGAGAAAGAAAAGAATGAGTCTACATCTGGATTTGCCTAACATGCTAAACAAGGTTAGTAAAACATAATTGAAATGATAATCCCAAATAAAGATTAACAAAACGTAATTGGTGTGTTTATAGAACTAGTTCTGCCCAATCAACCATGAGGCTTAATGCAATAGCCTGATTCAGATAGCATTTACATGGCAACGCTTGGCTACTCACGATACACTGAACCTCAAACTGCTCAACTTCATTTTAGCCTAATCTAGTTTAGCATGTTACTGTATATGAACCCAACTTACAAGCCTTCAAAGTCAGGTAGCAGTGAGATTTGCCACTTTGACAGACACATCCTTGGGAAATAAGTCATGGAATATTCCATTCCACAGCTGAAAAAGGGCTTAATTTGTGTTGTGCTTTACCTTGCTACAATCTGCCTATTAAAGTCTGCTCTGATTTCCTGGCTAGAGGAAGGCAGTTTATCTGCCTCTTTCCCTACTTTGTTGGATCAATCTGTGGTCTCCCAAGCCCTGTTAATGATGTTCTGCTGTGCATTGGGATCTGTGGGTGAGCTGTAAATGCTCAGATGTCTCATAGAGTTTTGGGTTGGGAGAGGGGTCAGAAAGGTGAAGCTCACAAGTGGCTGCTTTTAGTGGTTCACCACTGTAGCTTTTCTCCTTTCAAGGCAACAGCTCCCTGTGCAGATTGTGTGACTTTTGTCATGCTCAGCATAGAAGGATCAGAGCTCAATAATAGAACACATGCTTTGAATGCAGGAAGTTCCTGATGTAGTCCTTGGTCTGCTGCAATATCAAAGAGCTGTTGCCTGTAACTGCCTACATTCACACAGTACATTTAAATCAGTTCATTTCTTAGGTTGGCACAATATACAGGTTTAGTTCACACATCATTCAAAGCACCAGCCTCCCCTAAGCAATGTTAACACTATGAAATTGTTAATATATTGTGCAAATTGGGTTGGTGGGCTTTAAAAGATCTGGTAGAGTTATGTGAACACAACCATTGTGTAGATAAGAGTAGTTATGTGCGGGCCCAGAATTACCTGTGGTCTGTAATGTCTCTCTTTGTTTGGCCTCCAAAGCCCTTCCAACATTGACTGCCAAAAATCTGCCATTTTCAGGCAAGAAATATATGATAACTGCAGTGTAAAAGTCAGTGTTTCTCAACTTCGGTAACTTTGATGTGTGACCTTCAACTGACTGGGGAATTCTGGAAGTTGAAGCCCAGACATCTTAAAATTGCTGAGTTTGAGAAACATCAGTGTAAGTTAAAAAAATGAACATCCCCCAGCCCCCAAACTGACTAAAAAACAGCAAAAAAATATATGACATCTCTCAAGTATTGGCTATCTATTGATGGTGTGAATGTTTCAGCAGGATTATTCTTATGTTCCTCACTTAGTAGTGTCTTCACTGCTGATATCAGTAAGGAAATCAGAATGAGCTGAATAATGTCCATAGTCCTTCTTGGAGACTGATCTCTTGGTGATTACAAGAATGCTTGTTTTTTGGGAATTACAAACTCTGCAGTTCTGATATTGAGGTCATTATTAGCTGATGCACCCATACCATTTGAATTGTTGATAACAAGTGGATAGGAAGCTGCTAGACAGCTAGGATAGCTAGACATTAAGTACTAGTGATTACTACCACTACTGAAATTGCACTTCTCTCTTACAAGGACCATGCATGTACCCGTATACTCAGGGCTGAAATTACAGCTGTGAAAAGTACAGCTACAGAGCATAGCACTGCACTGCAACAAAGAAAGAGGATGTTATTATTCTGAGCACTGTAATGCAGATTTGCCCAATCAGATGCCTTCCAGGCGTAGTGGGACTACAACTTCTAGAAATCCTAACTAGCCAATAGCCATGCTAACAACAGATTATGGGCAGTAAATCTCAACTCCTTTGGAAAACACCAGACTGGAGAAAACTGCTGTCATGTTCTGAAACTTCTTGGAAACGTTCTGGCAGCTCAGTGGTATAAAGAAGAGAAATTCATACTTCCTAGGAATTAAAAGCAGTTTGAGGATAACAGGAACAGCTTTGGAAAAATTGGCTCCATTTTCACCAAACAGATTCCCTCCAACTTTGCAGAAAGCTATTACATTCATTTGCCTATGCTTTCTGCACAAATAGACAATTGCATGCACAGTATATTAAACCAGAATAGGCAAAGCACATATTTGGAAAAGGTGCCACTTAAAACTTCATAGGCAAGGTTTTTTTAAAAGCAATTAACCCACCAGCAAATTGTACAGAAAACTAGATAAACTCACAACATTTTAAATGGAATTGTCAACTAAGTAATAAAACACAATAAGTATCTGTCTCTGAAAACTTGCAGAATTTCCAAAGGAGACCAATGTTCTGTCTGAATGTGAGAGTTGCAAAGGGAGAACAGGATTAATCCATTGCTACAACATGCACTTATTCTTCAGAACTCATTAATTACCCACAAGCTTGATGCCACAGCTTGCATTTCTTCCATCTGCATTGAAGTTCCAAATTACATTACTTAATTATCGATTTCCACAACAACTTTAGGTACTCCTTCAAGCGGTTCTGTTTTCCAAATCTCCCACGCAGCAAATTATTTGGAAGATAAAGTTTCTTTCGTTAAAGGGAAGCAAGTGTGGGACAATGCCGGTTAGAACCTGACTGGAAAAAAACACAATTACTTCAAGTAGGGGGCCTTTTGGACTACCTGTTTCTCTTTCTGATGAAACTGAATCCAGACCAGGTGCTTCTGGTCAAATGAAAGAGACTAGGGAACAGGGTTTTAAACTATGCTGGAGGACGTTACATTTCTCCTGAAGGTTTAAGATTTGTAGTTTGCATTCCTGGATTCAACAAACCATCTGTGTGCAGTAGTTTCATAGCTAAGGCTAGTGCCGTAATTGCAGTTATCAGACCCACCCATAATGGTGTGTCTTAGTTACACTTCATTGCAACTGTGAAATGAAAAAGCACTCCCATGTGGAGCTTTCTTTAAAAAATGTTGGGAAAGATCAGCTGATCCAAAATGCTGCTACTATTCTTTGGATTAGGGTTGGTTATAGGGAGAACATGATTTCCTTTTTAAAACACTTTGCTGTACTATATGGCTGGAAAACAGTAACTCCTTTGGCAATTTGCTGATGATTCAAGATTTTAATTGATTAGATCCAGTCTGTTTTATTGATGCACAGTACTGTTTTTCATTACATTTAAAATAATTGATTGGGTTTTTTTTGTATCATATTCATATTGTTAGCTGCTTTGAACATTATTCTTTAAAATATATCAATGAAATAAATATACATGGATTATGTAATGGAGGTTCCTAGAAAAGCTATCCCTAACCATGTCTCAGAGTGGCTCTGAGAGATGATATAAATGAAAAAGGAAGAAAGCTTTTAGGAATCTAAATTTTGGGAATCAGGATTGCCCATTTTTGCTGTGACACCCCTCTTGGTCCCCCTCAACCAGAATAAGGCTGTTTGAATGGCTTTTCATGGAGAATGCAACCAAATTTTAAATTGTTAATGGATTGCTGTTGCCACTATTGTCTAATGTGTAGAGTAATGAATTTGAATACTCAGGTACAGTACTATGTGCACTACTAGATTATTAATTAATTCATTTATTTTATTTATTTATTAGATTTCTCTCCCGCCCATCTCCCCTACAACAGGGGATTAATACAGTTTATGTCATTTATATAATGCATATATATCATGGGTAACCTCTATTTTGCATTATTTTCAGGACATATGATTCTCCTAAGCTTGTCCTTTTTTATCTATTGTTTTCAAGTTTTCTTTCATAACAAATCTTGTTAGGGCAATAAAGGGAACAATTCTAGGAGCTTCCCCCCCCCCCCCTTTTTTAATCCTGTTGATATCAGTTTCAGTCTACTTCTATATTCAGATATAGGCTGTCAAGGAAAAACATGCACATTTACTGAAATATTTAGAGCAGCATTCACAACTTGCTGCCTTCCAGAAACTTTTGTGTTCCCTGAAAGTGTGGGAGGCATTTGGCTGCATCAAGTTGAGGAAAGATCGGCCTTTCTCAAGACATGAAAGACCTGGAGGTTCCCAGAGGCATTTGAGCTGAGAGCTTAAACAAGCCCTGTTGTCTAATTGTTTTGGCTTAGTCTGAAACAGAATGGTTTTTCAGCTCCTGGTATACATTATAGTATGGTTTTGAATATTGATTTTTATGAATTGTGTTATTGTTTTTTGTTTTTAATCTCTGTATGTTGCCTGGAGTCACCTTACTGTATATCAGTGAGATATACAGCTATACAGATGTTTAAATAATTAAATAGAGATAACCTATAGGATAAAGAATTTGGATTGCCAGGAGTCGCTGGTTTGAATTCCATCATGTCATTCAGACAGAGCTATCCAAACTGATGTCATTTACTGTCTAGGGATGAAGCCCTCCTGTGTATCTAAGCAGGAGCAAATGATTATTTGGAATTGGAGATAACTGGAAAAGAGATAAGGATAGACAACATTGGGTAAACAAGGGTCTTTTAAATGTGGTTCCCCCCACTAGGTTAAGTTTATGTCAAAGATTTCCGCTACAGCTTTCATGCATTTCTAACATCAAAATGGTGGAACCTATGCTACCAATTTACAACAACTGGAGAAAGTTTTGCTGGCCACAAATAAATGAGACACTTGTAACCTAGAACCCTTTGGTTTTACACCCCTGGGTTAACTGAATGGTTGTTCCATCAAAAACTCCAGTCTGATAGCCACACCAAATCAGAAAAAAATCAGTAGGTATTTGGGAACTCAGCTAAGCTAAGAACTCAAGATGATATTGTAGATTTTGCTCTCATATACGAGAAGAGGTAAAATGAAAAAAGTTACAAAATTTCTAGAAAAATAAAAAGGAAAAAGAGAAAGAAAAAGAGAATGAAAATATGCAAACAATTATAATACGAACAGTATAAATATGCATAATTGCTTAAAAACTATTGTTTTGTGGTATGTTCCTTTTCATCTCTGACCACAAGTTTTCTAAGGGAAGAGACAGGTTTGTTAGTCACAGTGCTTGGAATAGATTCCTTGATTCTGCCAAAGAAATTATCTGATTTGTGGGCACAGGGGGAATTATACAGGAGTTAGGGTCTGTTAGGTTTATGTCCTGCATAGATGGAGGTTGGGGAACAAATATGTTTGGATGGATCAGGAATTAAGGAGGAAGGAGTGGTATGGGAAAACTATTACTTAGGGTTAAAAATAGTTCTGCATGCTGTAAACTGTTGGCAGCATGAAGATGCAGATTAAAGTTAATCTTCCATATTGATTCAAAACAGCAAATTATATAATAAGCTCAAGAACTCAGTTATAGGAGAACCCAACAAGTAATAATGCCAGTCTGTTTTCTACTGTTTGTATGTATGCACCTTCAAGTCAGCTTTTGACTCCTGGGGGACTGCCTAGAAAGTCCCTGCAGTTTTCTTGGCAAGATTTCAGAAGTGGTTTATCATTGCCTCCTTCCTATTGCTGAGAGAGAGTGACTGGCCCAAGGCCACTCTGCTGATTTTGTGCCTAAGGTGGGACTAGAACTCACAGTCTCGCAGTTTCTAGCCAGATGCTTTAACCACTATACCAAACTGGCTCTCTTTTTCTACTGTTTCTGGGCAAAGCAAACTTAAAACTGGAAGAAAAATTGAAACAAAATCTCTACTAACATTAGGAAAAACTCCCCACCACTCCCCACAATATCAGCATATACACAAACACACCATTCATACACTGCTCTTATGACATAAGGCTTTCCTGGAAGTGAAACATGCTGGTCTTATCCTAATTTACTTCTGCCTGGAGCTCTAATAACTTTATTCTATAATTTATCAACAACAAAATGGAAAGGCATGGAGGAAAGAAATACATTAAAGGCATGAATTTCCATCGTACAGTTTTACTCTTATGCTGCTGGGCAAATGCCACAGAAGGATGTATTGACAGAAGTCTTATGACACCGGATAAAATGGTTTTTGCTTTGTCTAAAGCTCAACTGGAGTGCTTTGTTTGACTCCACAGCACATATTCATTAAGACAGAGGCAACTCAGAAAAAATTGGAAGGAAAATTGGCAAGAGGACAAGTAGCTCACAAATATGGCCTAGGTACATAATTGAAACCAAAAATGTAGGACTTGCATAGCTAAAAGTGCATGCCTGTGTGTTTGTGCTTGTGTTTGACTCCATCCATGTCTGTAAAAGAGGAAGCAGTACAGCTGCACAGTCTTGCAAACGTTTTTCCTTGCAAACATTTTCTCCTTAAAAATGTTTAAGAGAGGGAAGCTAACATGCTGCAAAGAAAAGTGCTAGACACCACAATTTTACTTATGAGTCTGTCTCTAGGACCGTAGCCATTCTTAGAAAATAAAAATAGTGGTAGCTGTGGCTCAGTGCTTTCATAGAATCATAGAATCATAGAATTTTGGAGTTGGAAGGGACCACATGGATCATCTAGTCCAACCCCCTGCAATATGCAGGAAACCAATTAAACCATCCCCGAGAGGTGACTGTCCAGCCTCTTCTTAAAAACCTCCAGAGATGGAGAACCCACAACCTCCGTAGGTAGACTGTTCCACTGTTGTACAGATCTAACCGTCAGGAAGTTTTTCCTTATATTTAAGTGAAATCTAGGTAGCTGCAGTTTGTACCCATTATTTCTGGTCCTAGTTTCTGTGGCCATGGAAAAGAGTTCCTGACCATCTTCCCTATGGCACCCCTTTATGTACCTTTGTTTGGAAGTATCCTCACCTGCCAAAAAGAAACAGCAACCAGTCAACAGAGAGATTGGAAAACTCAAAGATGTGGTTATCCTGACCCATTGGCTTCCATCAAGTTGTAACCTAATGAAACACCTTTGGTTAATTCACAAGACAAGAGGTTCTCAAACTGTGTGTTTGACCTCCTGTGATTCAGGAGCAACTTAGGCGGGGAGGGGGGTGTCACAAAATTGTTCAGATCTTGCCTAGGCATGATTGGATCATAAAGGTGATGAGTCAGTTTTTCATTTGCTTCCTTTTCTCAGCAGAAGAACAAGAGTTTTGAACAAGCAACTTTGGGTGTGACTATTCAGCCAACAGTGTGTCTTTAGTATCTCCCAGTAATAGTATATCTATAGTCTTTGGAGTTTTATTCATGTGGCAGGTACAGAGATCTTTGATCAATTTTGCCATGATATTACAAAGTTTGAGAACCCCAGATTTGGACAAATCTAAGTCAAAACATAGATTTACTACTGGAAAATTGGATTCAAAGGGCAAACAGAACAGATAGTAAAGGCAAAGCAGAGGTTTAAGGATTCCAGAAGACAAACAACATAGCAACTAAGGTTCAAGGGCAAGACAGAAACATGATCAAGGAGTCATATGTACCAGGTCTCAGGCACCAAAGCCAGGCTGTATTGAGAAGTAATTCAACCACTTTTTTGCATAGGAACAAAAAAATCTTGGCAATAGATTTTGTCCTGAACAGTACAGTCAACCTTCACTCATCATGATGACCTTGATTTGGTTCTGGCCCTCACCTTGGCCCATTGCACATTCCTGTTGCATTTCATTATTCCTACTGGTAATATGGGCAAACACAATATAGGAAAGGCAGAAAATAGTATTATTGAAATCCATGTTACTAAATTATAGTTCCCAGGTTTCTTACCATTGGCCATGCTAGCTAGCTAGCTAGCTAGATATATCACTGCCCATCTCACAAGAAGTAACTCTGGGCAGCATACAACAAAAAATATAAAACAATAAACATGTTAAACACAGTCATATTAAAAGTTGAAACACACACAGAAACAAACACACAATGTTAGATCAGCAAGGGAGCCACCTCAAGATCTCACCAGTCCCCTGATACCCCCAGGCCCGATGACATAGCCAGGTCTTCAGGGACTTCCAGAAAATAAATAGAGCTGGAGCTGACCTCACTTTGGGGGGAGGGGGTTGAGAATGTTCTATAAGGCGGGTGCCATGGCAGAGAAGGCCCACCTCCTCAGGCCCACCAAGTGTAGTTCCGTGACAGGTGGGACCCACAGCATACCTCTCTTGCTGGATCTGATGGGATGGGCAGATGTAACTGGGGAAAGGCAGTCCCTCAAATAACCTGGCCCCAAGCCATGAAGGGCTTTAAAGGTTAAAACTACCACCTTGAATTGGACCTGCAAGCAGACTGACAACCAATGCTGTTTGGGAGCAAAGGTGTAACACGTGCTGTTCTAGAAGCACACATAACTGCCCGCACTGCTGCATTTTGCACCAGCTGAAGCTTCTGGATACTCTTCAAGGGCAGTCCCATGTAGACTGCATTACAGTAAACCAATCGGGAAGTGACTAAGGCATGAGCAATTGTGAGCAAAGCCCCCAGATCTGGGAATGGGAGCAACTGTTACACAACGTGAAGCTGTGCAAAGGCCTTCTTAGCCATGACCACCACCTGCTCTTCAAGCAGGAGTTGTGAGTCCAGGAGGACCCCCAGATTTTGTACTGGGTCTGTCTGGGGCTGTTCAACCCCATCTAGCACCAAAGATGGCATAGTCCTGGAACTGGCAGGCCCCAAAACTCCAAGCCAATCAGTCTTGCCATGGTGGCAGCTGAAGCCTGTTGTTCCGCGTCCAGACCCTCATAGTTGCCAGACACTGGGAGAAGACGTCCATAGCATCACTTAATTCACCAGGGGCAGAGATGTATAACTGGCTGTCATCAGCATATTGATGATACTGCACTCCATGGTGATGGATGATCTCACCCAGAGACCTCATGTAGATATTGAATAGCAGCAGAGAGCACTGAACCCTGCAGCACCCCACATAATAGGGGCTGGGGCTGGGATCTCTCCTCCCTAATCACCACCGACTGGAACCAACCCTGGAGAAAGGAGGTGAACCAGCACAACACAGTGCTGCCCACCCATAATCCCCTGAGCCGATCCAGAAGGATACCATGGTTGATGGTACTGAAAGTCATAGAGAGGTCAAGTAGGGTAAGGATAGATGCACAACCCCCATTCTGCCCTTGCCAGAGATTATCCAAAAGCACAACCAATGCCATTTCTATCCCATACCAAGGTCTGAATCCTGACTGAAAGGGATCCAGATAATCCGCTTTATCCAAGGTCTGATGAAACTACTGCACAACTGGCTAGATACTAGACAAAAATTGTCCAGTATAGAGAGGACCAGTGATGGCTTCTTGAGGAGGGGGCAAATCAAGACCTCTTTAAGAGGTAAAGGAACAACCCCCTCACACTAGAACCTACTCACATGACATCCCCTGGGCTGCTTTAACCAGCCAGGAGGGGCATGGATCTAAAGAGCAGGTGGCTGAGCTCACAGTCCTAAGGACCTTGTCCACTTCCTCAGGCCCAGCGGTTTCAAACCAATCCCAGATAACTGGGCAAGACTGCTCCCCAGGCATTTCCTCCAGACCTGCAACAAAGCTGGAGTCCAATCTAAATGAATTTGAGCTATTTTGTCTGATAGATGCTGAACAAATTCTTCCACGTGCCCCTGCAACAGGATCTCCAAGCCCCCTCACAGGGCTATGGATGCAATAAGGGCGGAGAAGCACTGATGCTTCGCCTCCCTTATCACTACAACATAGGACTTAATAGCGGCTCTAATCTGTGTTTGGTTGAATTTGTCCTTTGTTGAGTGGCAGCAACACTCTAGACATCTCTTTTCATCTCCCTCAGCTCCTCCGTGAATGATAGGGAGTGATGGGATCCATGAGAGGGGAGAGGTTGCATGGGTGTAATTTGATCTGAAGCCTCAGCTGCCCCCCTATTCCAAGTGGTGACCAAGGCTTCAGATGGACCATGCAGCAGACCAGGAGGAACAACCCCCAGCTCCCTCTGAAACCCATCTGGGTCCATCAGTTGCGGGGGGGGGGGACCAATCTAATGAGTCCGGCCTCCCTACAGTGGACAGTGGCACTAGAGAATCCTAAGATAATCAGGGCATGATCTGACCATGACAAGGGAGACACCAAGAGCTCCTCCAATTTCAGATCACGTAGCCACTGCTCTGACAGGAACACCAGATCAGGTGTGTGACCACTGTCCTGTGTCAGGCTCTGGATGATCTGGGATAGGCCCATGGCTGTCATGGTGGTCATGAGCTCTCAAGCCACCTCAGACCCCACTCCTAGAGAAGGCAGATTGAAATCCCTCAAGATCATAAGTCTGGGGAACTCTACCACCAACCCAGGGAGGCTGGTTCAACAGCAACAATCCCAACTGATCCCTAGAGCCCAACTTAATAAGCAGTGTCTCACATCCAGTGACCTGAGGAGCAGTGCCCCTGAAAGCCATAAGGGACTCCTGGTTGACAGTTGCCCCACCACCACCCCTGCCCCAGGATCTCGGCTGATGCCATACCTGAAACCCAGCTGGGCATATCTCCAAAAGGGCTACCCCTCCTTTTGGGATCAGCCAGGTCTCGGTAATACATGCAGGTTGATCCTCTCATCAATGATTAGATCGCAGATGAGGGAGGTATTATTACAGAACGACCTTGCATTTAAAAGCAGCAGCTGGAAACCAGGGCCTCTGAAGGTTTGTTGACTGGTACATGGGCTGAGACCAGGGAGCTGGAACGTGAAACTGGTGTAAGACAACAGCCCCACATTCCCCGAGAACGGCCCACTCCCTGTTAGAACTGCTGGGAGTTGTGGTTGAACTGAAGGGCCATATTCCTTATGTAAGTAGTGCTAGAATCAGGTTCTAGGAAGAGGATTCAATCTAAAATTATGTTTAATTCAGTTCCTGAATTAAATGCTAACCATGTCAGTCAGTTATATGTGTAATTTCATTTTCATGTTTTTCTGTTAATCATACCTGCAAAGGCTTTTCATTGCAATCAGAGTCATAAATGAGTAACTAATTGAGACACTGGAAAATGGGACCTCTCTGTATGTAATTAAGTTTGAATGTTGAGAACTGTTTTCTTCCTTTAACTAACATCAGCTTGCCTGCTGGGTTCTTTCAGATAATATGCAAAGTTTCCAGCATTTTTCCAGAAGTTTAATATGATACACCAATTCCTTCCAGTATCTGATATTCAATATTATTATTTTGGGTTTCCCTCCCAGATTGCTTAAAGCAAAATACAAATTGCCCACCCAGACCTGGAAGGGAAAGTGATAGAGATGCTCACTCTGCATTCTTTATTTATATATTAGTGCATTCCAGAGTTAGTCACCAAACCGAAAGCAGCCATATATGTCAACCTACATAAAGTTCCAGTTGATGCTTCTTGTCTAAAATTGCAAACACTGGAGAGTTACAAGCATCTGACAGGCCACACTATATAGCTGATGGCCACTTCCTAGGTAATATTTTGTGCAATCTTCAAGATTGATAATGTCTCAGGAACCTCTGCTAGTGTAATTCAAGTGATTCATTAGAAGCAGTCTTAAAACTATCGAATAAAAGATGGGGGATAGGATGAATTCTTGTTGTCTGAGCTGTAAATTTAGTGTTTGTGTCATTATCTAGCTGCCATCAGAAAATCACAATGCATTTATTTCGCCTTCTTGATAGCCTATAAAATATACCAGAAATGTTTAAAAAGAAGCAAAATTGAGATGCATCCATTATGTGTTTTGAAAATAGTGCCTTTAAGTTAACATACAGGAAAATCTTTTATTTTATTTATTTAGATCCCACCTTTTATTTCGGAACTCAAGGCATATCTGAAGTATGCCAGTTTGAGCTCTTGAAAGAAAGGTGGGGTGTAAATCTACAAATAAATACTGTAAGTAAATCCTATCCCAGTCCTTCCAGTTTTCATTCAGGACACTATGTTTAACTGTTTATGTTTAAATATTCAAATGTTTAACAAGTACTTGAAAAATATCATAGCTCTTAAAGCAATCAAGAATAAAACTTACATGGATTATAACAAAACAAGACATACTGCTTCTTTGTACCCCTCTAAAAGTTGCTTCTGAATTGTAATTTATGTGATAAAAATGAAAATATTGTTTTGTCCAGCCTCACCCTACCCCCCTTCCTCAAACTAAAAAAGATTGCTCAACTTTGTTCCAATAAAGTTAGTAGCTGTACTCAAGAGCTATTATTCCTAAGTGATCATGAAGATAATGCAATAATTCTTCTTGGAGTATATGAAATGAGCCAATGCACTTCTTTCCTCAATGGTTTGTTTCAGTACTGTTTCCTGACAAAGCCACAATTCACTATAATCACATATTTGTCTAGCCATAAAATTTGGTTTACAACCATAGTGGTTGGGTACACATAATGCATTAACACTATTAATTATTAATCGTTATTAATTCATTAATTCACTTAATGTGATCTGTAACCAGGGTTCCCTCTGTATGTGTGCTTTTACTATGATTTGATTAAATGTTGATGAAGCTAGATGAGCTGCTTTAAGGTGCAGGTTTATCAATGTGGCCACCTATATAACATGGCAAAAGAAGACTGTTATTTAGCAGTCTTAACAGAAATAGAGCATTGCAACCCCTAATAAATATATCTATGCAACAAATATAGTTTTATTAAAGAAATCTTTAACAAAATACAAGCAATACAATTTTTTTTAAAAAAATAAAGAAAATAGAGAAAAATAATGAATAGGTAAGAAAGAAAATAGGAAAAAGAATTTTATAACCGCTGTTGAGAAGATCGGAAGCCGCTTCTTTACAATCTTTTCTTTTTTTCTTTTTCTATTTTTTTTCTTTTTCCTCTATCTATGCAACAAATATATATATTGGTTTCATATTACTTTATGAATGAATGACTGGTGGGGTGCAAAAGGTTATGCCTGTAACCGGGGTAAAGGGAGAGATTTCTGCACCAATAAAAGAGGGAGTGTATCACTTGGAAACATATTTACATCAAATATATACAGTAAAATTTAGAAACAAAACAGAAACACCTTTATTTATAATACCCATTAAATATAATATCCATTTTTAAATTCTATTTACAGTACAACCTGCCCAAATCTCACATGGCTCTGGACAACATACAACAACAAAGAAAAAATAAAGACATAATAGTAAATAAATCAGAATCAGAACCAACAACAAAAAGAAAACCCCAGATAAACCCTGAGACACCCACCAAACCACCTCTCCTTGGGGACATCTAGCCACCCTACTAGATTGGATATGGTAGGCTCACTCCAGGTCCCCTCTATTAAATATTGTCATCTGGTGGGACCAAGGAAGTGAGTCTTTTCTGTAGCTCTGCCTACCCTATGCAACAGCCTCCCCCCGAGATATGGAGGGCCCCTGCCCTTTTTGCCCCCCAGCAGACTATTAAGACCTGGCTTTTCTTTCAGGTGTTGGGTCAGGATGGGAGGTGAGCCCAGCATTTTCTGTGGTTTTTGAGAGGATACTGTTACGGTGCTGATGGTGTTTTTATTTTTTGTGGGCTTGTTAGCCACCTAGAGTTATTTTATATACTTTAGGTAGCCATATACATTTTTCAAATAAATAAATAAATTCTCTGGTAACAGGACAAATCTAATGGAATCTGGATTTAGCATTGGAATAAGAATATTCATAGGAAGTGCAACATACGAAAGGATTCAAAATGAATTGAGGTCACATCTCTCCTTCCTTCCATCCTTCCACATAGGTATGAGAGATCGTGAGAAAGTTGGAAAAGTAATGGAAGGGAAAGCAGACATAAATAATTAGGGGATAGAAGGTGAACCATTGGAAGTTTACCTTACAAACAGCGATTCAGCCCAATGACAAGAAACCCATGAAGAAGCATTTGAAATAATTCAAAGAGCTCTGCCTTAATGAACCGACTATTACACAAAAGTTGGAAATTCCTCTTACAATTTCCAAGGTTTTGTATTTACATACTTCAAGATTAGCATTAAATGATCCTTCCTGAAGTCTGTATAATTCTTGTTTCTTTGATTTTGCCCAGCTGTGGGGGCTCAACAATAAGCAGCAAAGGAGAAATGGAGGATATATACTTATATTCCAATGTATATTTGAATGTAAAACATTGTTAACCACCCTCTCTTAAAAATTTCTGTCTCAAGCAAACACTAGAGAAGTCAGTAATCGGTTACAGTAACTCATGGCAAATACACATTTTTAAGTTGCACAACCTCCGACCAAATTTGTATTTGGTTTGCAGTATTTTTTAATCTATTGCGCAGGACTGCAGGGAAAATAAATAGATAGGAACATTGCAACCAATGGTTATAATTATGAAACTTAGCCTATACAGTAGCTATTTTGGGTTCATTTGCACAGCTCTGAAGATGTACTTTTCTCCTATCCTTGCGGTGCCTTTGCAACAAGACTGGCAGAGTTGCTGCCCACACACAAGGGCAGTATTTGCTATTGCTGTGGAGGACACAGTGGTGCTTCCACAGCCCTGCTGTAAATATGCTCCCTTCCTCAGTGAGCTGTAAGAAGGCAGAGTTGGGGCCAATTGCCAGGGAGAAACACTGCACTGAAGTGCTGCAGCTGCCTCTACCCATTTGCAAAGCACCTGCTGCCAGCTCCAACACCACGCTGGTGGCGAATTGACCCACCCTTCCCTTCCCTTCCCTGAGCAAGTTCAGCAACCACAGTGTAGGACAGCCAGAAAAACTAAGCATGTCCTCCCTGGCTTCTGGGGAACTGAAGGATTTCTCTGACCCCAAAAATGGGGCTGCCAGGTGAGGTTCTGTTCTCTCCAGCAGCCAAAGCTGAAATGACAATGGAGGCACAGAGCCCTGCAGCTGGAGCAGAGGTGGCCATCTTGCAGGATCCTCTGTCTGACACAGAATGTTTGCATAAGAAGTTTTATTCTGTTTTCCAATGGAAAATATCACTTTCCTGCTGAGTTTCATCCTGCCTCAGCAGCAGGCTGGCCCTCAAATGGAGGCTCTGTTGGGAGGACACACATCCTCAACAAATGGGAAGTGGCTGTTTTGGAGCCAAGGTAAGGAACCTATGTGGATCATCCATGAAAGAGCAGAACAACGCATTCATTTTGCACATTCTCAGAGGTAATCCTGGGCAATGGTTCCAGATGAAATTAGCTTTTCTTAGGTAACACTTTCTTATTTCACTATGGGCTTGGGAATGGCAATTCAGTAGCAAGGTAAGATAAGAATCTGGGGGTGGGAGAGCATGCTCAGAAACTGGTGGCCAACGTGGACATCAACATTCACAAAATACCCATCTACCACAAGCCAAAGTAATGATGGTGTTCCCACTAATCCTTTAAGTCTGTCAGGATGCTCCTTACCCCCCAGCTTATTGTCTTCTTTTGAGCAGGAAAGCACACATTTAATTAAACACTTGTGTTCAGCTACTTATTTTTATTTTCTAAGAATGCCCATGTGAGGCCCAGAGGTATTTTTGTAAATAAAGATGGCTACTGTTTTGCTTTGCAACATTCCTGCTTCCCATTTAATATTTTTAAAATTAACATAATCTTTTTAAGAAGTCAGGCTGGGCAAAAAGTTTGGAAAGAACTAAAGAAGACGTCTCTGTTGCATTTAGTCCCTGGGCTGCCACTTTATTGACAAATTCAGAATTCCCTATTTGAATTTGATTTGTGGGAACAGTGTAAGCAAAGCAGTGCCATACAGTTTCTGTTTGAGCAAACAACCAGACACATTTGTTCTTCTATTGCAACAGATGCAAACCTCTTTATATCTCAATCTTTTCCAGAAATGGCAGGAAGCCCACTTCTAGGAAATCTTTGTATGTTGTATAGGTAGCTTCACTTCTTCTTGTTGCATGGGGCTGCTATGCTATATCGTCTTTTTTTTCCCCAAATCAAAATGCCATTAGTGGGATATTTTTTGTTCTCCTCTGTTAATTGGCTGGACATATTAACAGCAAACATAATTTTACTGATTCCTCTCCTTCCAATTTCAATCCTTTTATAAAGGATTGTTACATAAAGAAGCCACAAGTGTGCATCATTATTTCATATTCTAAATCACCTACTCAGTTGTTCCCTGTGGCTGAGGAACAGAACTACATCATGGTTACATTCACAAGACTTTAAGCAGACTTCTGCCCCAGACATAATATCCTGCAAGGCAAGTTTTTATGCACTGAAAATTTCCTTCCACAAGAGAGCCACATCTTTTACCTGTCTGTTGCTCAGATCGGGGGAAATTATCATATAAAATCTAAATATAAAACTCCTCTGAGGGAGAAGCAACACAATCTCTGCTTTTGTTTTAATAGGATTCCTGCATAATTAATGTGAGGACTGAGCTAATGTGAGGACTCAGCTCTTCCTCTCTAACATGCCTAGCCTGCACATTCAAAAGAACAAAGGCTAGCTTTCATTTTAGTTGCTCCAGGAAATCTCAGTGTTTACCTATTCATAAATGTATACAAGGCAAGCATATTGGTAGATGCAAATCTAAGGCCCTAGAGGAAAGTATGATCAATTTGTTCCTCATACATCATTTCATTTTCAGTTTGAGTTTCCATCACTATCTGGAGCTCATTCACTAATTAGCTATAATGAAACTTACATATCCTAAGAAACTAGAGCAGAGTCTAAAGACTTTTTCCGTAAATTATCTGCAATAAATACTTGCAAAGCCAACACATGTCAGAATTTCAGAATTGATTATTTAGGTAAAGAATGTGGATAGCTTTCAGTTTTTGTTTTTTTCATATGCTTGCAAAGCAAGTAATATTTACATGAGTAATACTGAGGTATATTGAGACCTATGGAAAGAGGAGGAAAGTATCAACTACAATACAGCATCTGCATGTTTTTGTTCTTTTTGCCAGTTTTTGCAGCAATCAGATGGGAATACCTAAGTGAAGCTCTGTTTTTGGAAACACTGGATATTTTTATAGTCTTAAAACTTAATTGTGATAGATTCTAATGACTTTTGTGGTTGTTTATTCCTTTTTTTTTTAAACACAAGATACAAATGGATGTATGAATAAAATACATCCTTACACATATGAGAACACTATATTTGCATATATCAGAAGCAGACTTGATCTGAACCTAGTTCATTTAAGAAAATTAAAGATGAGTCAGAGGTATGGCCTCAACAATGTGTATGATATTCTACTCCTACAGAAGAGAACTTGGGATGGGTTACAGCCCATCTATCCCACTATCAAGGAGTACAATCAGGAAGTACCAGGGCTAAAAGGCAAGATTAAATGAAAGCCATCCTTGAGTCAAGCTTGATTCTTGGTCAAGTGCATCCACTCATTTTCCTGTCAGTGTTATGAAAGTGATTTGCCATTGCTTTCTTTTAGGATTTCTGATTTCTTTTTTAAGCTATTATTGCCAATTTCAATTTCCTCTGTACCATCTTATAGTGAACATGGTTTCATTTCAAACTGTAGTTCTAACAATCCATATTATTCTTTTCATCATTTTCCTTGTTTGCTTCCTTGAGCATTCTAACACCTAATCCAGTTCATCAGTATAATTGCTATTAGTTACTAATTGCTACTAAGCTCAGTACAACTTCTGGTGACTGTATGGACAAATACTAGCCATCCTGATCTATCCTTAGTAATAACTTGAAAATAGCTCTTTCAAGGACATTTCAGTAATCTCTTTGGACCTGTCAATCTACTTTATCCTTCCTCCTTCTCCTCCTTTATCCTATCATTCACTTGCATTTAGGCCCAAAGTATATTAATTTCCCCTTGTTGATCACTGCCTCAAGGGAGCGATCATACTCTAATTGGTCCAGGATTGATGAATAGGTTCTTCTTGCCATTCATGGTGCTCTTAGTAATCATCTCCAAATCCATAATTTGAAGTTAACTATCCTCTTTCTCTTGGTCTTTCTCAGTTTCCAGCTTTATCATTGGAAAGACCACCAATTTAACCATTTTATATCTTTTATTAGCAGTTTAAATTTTGCAGGATAATATAGACGGCAAACTGTTGCCCACTTACCTGGAAATAGACTTCACTAAACTTTTAACTTACTAGAATAGACATATACAGTATGTGGCAGGATTTTCCTTTAAAGTCTCAAGTTCAAAAAGAAAAATATAAGGTGCTGTTATTTCTTAACACTTACATCTGGCCTTTCCCAAATAGGTGCCTTCCATCTGGACTAAAATTCCCATAATTTCCAGCCACCTTGGCTGACAACAGGGCTATGACCATGTGGACTGGAAATAATAGCTTATTCCAGCAAATCTGGAAGGGTCCAGATCAATCAAAATATTCACGTTTTCATAAAATGAATAGCCCCTATTTTCACAAATAATTATTGAAGGGCTAGTGATAGAGAATGAGCCTATAAGAAATGAATATTTATAATTTATGGTATTTGTCATACCATTCACATGTGATTGCTTTGTATCCTGCTCTTCCTCACACTTTGGGTATATTCTTCAGTATGCAACAGTGTCAAATATTGTTCAATCTACAAAAGGTTTTCAGGCAAGTATATTACACACAGTGCTCCTTCCTGATATCAACTAATTGACTTCAGAGTTGGTGTTTCCTTCCAGAGTTTGTGTGCTAAACAGATTAGAAAGTTTCACACAGCATCAAAATTTTGATCTGACTTTGTATGCTGGTTTTATCGGAGTCTCTAAGATATGACAGCTGCCTATTGAAAGCTCTTACCCCAGTCCCGCCCACTTTCCCCAAAGACCTGATGAAACCCAAGGGATGTTTGGTATGTTGGCTGTTTCTCTGACAACACACATTACCTATTGACTGAAGTTGACCATATCTGGGGGGAAGGAGAGCTATAACTTCCACTATAGCATAATTAACTTTTAATTTTAATCTTCTTGATGTTATTGTTTAAATCTATTAATTTAAAACATTTTCACACTCACTGCACAATCCCTCACAAATGGTTTACATTTAACCATGTAAAAACAATACAATGAATTATTATAGATCTATAGTCAACTTTGGATTGGAGCTACCTAACTCCTGGATGGAAAACCAGCAGGAATTTCCAAAGCTGGAAGCAAGTCTGAAAAGTTGAAAAAAATACAGTAAACGTTAATGACAAACCACTTTTGAACTATTGCCAAAAAACTACATGGATGTGTCAAAGAAGTCACCAGGAGTTGAGCTGTCTTTACCTTTACCTAAATCTGTACTTTCCTTGAAAAAAATAGCAAATCCGTCTCTCAAAATTAGTGCTTTGATAGCTAGTTACTTTAGCTACTGAGGCAGCCCACAAATGGATAAATAACTAAAATAAAAACTAAACTACACTGCAACCTTGGTGCACACCTTTCCATCCTTTGCCAGTCGGATGCTCTTCAGATGGGTATGTAATAATGGTGACAACAAACTGCACTACCATTAGAAGATAATGTTTAGAATATGTTTAAATTTAGGGAGGGGAAAATACACCCACCCATGTACTACCATTTCCAAAGAGGATTAGAAAGACTATGGATCCCCACCTTTTTTTACTTTTGCCCATGAGTGACAAGCTAAATGTTTTGCCTTTTCTTTTGTCAATTCTTAGTTTCATTCTGCTTCAAGTCGAACTCTCAACTCCTGGTGACCTCACGGGCATCTCCTTGGGATTTTTTTGGGGACCAGTATGGAATGGTTTGCCCCTGCTTTCTTCCAGGTTGTTTTTCTGACCTCTCCGATTAACATACAGCCTTGGGATTTCCTTTCCCATCATAGCATTGACCCGGCACAGCTTTTCGGCCAAGGTCAGCTACGTACTGCCACCTAGCTGGGCCAACCTCCCCAGGTCAGCAGCGTACAACTTCAATTACTACCGCTCCGGAAGTAGAGACCACGAACTACGCAGGCGCAATACTTTTTTTTATTTCTCAGGCTGTCTAAAGGATTGCCTGATTAAAATGCCATTTTTCTCTGACCCCGCTAACTTCAAGACGATCCATAACTGTACAATCTGCAATTCACTTCAGACACTTTGCTAATGTCTGTAGTTTCATTTCATTTTCCTTTGAGGTGAAACATTTCAGGCACTTGTCTGGGCCCTCTTTTGGGACAGAGGTCCAAGAAGAAACCAGTCGCAAGTAGGTCTTTTTTATGTAGGCGTCGCAGCCGGATGCCTTCCTACTTGTAAAGCTGGAGAAGCGGGAGCGCGCATGTGGTTTGGGGGAGCCGTTCCGAGGCCCCGTCATGTATTACAAATTTAGCGGCTTCACGCAGAGGCTGGTTGGGGCCGGCGCTTCTGCTGCTTACTCCCCTCAGGTAACAGGAATCGCGTTGCCGAGCGACCGGCGATTTGACCTTCACAGCTTTATTCCGCGCGGCGCGGGACTTCGTACGTGTCCCCACAGGGCTCATTTCTCTTAAGGCGCCGGAGAAGTCGGAAGGGAGGGGGCGATGCTTCACGAAGGGGCAGTAGATGGCTCCCGTCCGTGGATGAGAGTGGAGAGGCTGCAGTTGCTGCTGCGGAGTCTTTTCCTGTTGGCTGGCTAAAAGGATAAATGGAATTGCCCTTTCCTCTTGTGTTTCGGTTGCACGAGGAGCAATCAACGGCCGGGAGCACGTGGATTTGACCTTGTGCTGTTGGAAAGGGGCACCTTGTAGCTTTGGTTGGGAGGGGCGGCTCTCAGACTTGCACGCGTTATTGTTTCGTGCGTACAAGTCCCCTCAGAGCCGTTTATATATTTGTTTAATTCTGGTTTGTTTGTTTTTTTCACCCTCAAAGCAATTCCAAATGGTCTTTTACTGGGAAGAAGATGTTTCCTCTGATGATCTGATTTTAAACTTTTCTCCCAGGTTTTTGCAAGGTTCTAGCACGCAATATCATGTGCTTAACTTCATTGTGTCTGACCTTCCATAGCATATCAGAAAAGGCAGGAAATGGAGAATCTCCAGGCCACGGATGTCCTCCACAGCCCTAATCTTTCCATGTCCAATGAAAGAAAGAATTTCCTGATCTGCAGGAAATCAGAAAAAAATATTTCCTTTTCCAGTTTTGATAAAAGGAATTCCAAGTCAAGAGGGAAATTGACCCACAAGGAAATGGAAATGCATAGAAGAAAAGGCAAATTAAACATGACCAATCAATATGTTAAAAGCTGGGAAGAAAATTTAACTTGGAAATACACTTTGCTAGTCACATATAAACAAAATGAACTTCCAAGGACAAGGTCTTGTGGGATTATCCATAGAATTTATATTTCAGTGTTATGAGATACCTAAATCAGAACAGGTTCTTAGTAGTGTGGACTGAATTTATTATAGCTAATTACATTTAGTGATTTATATTGTGTTGACTATGATTCTTTATATTGACTTTTAGCTTAAACTTAACAGTGACTTTTAGTTTTTTAATGTGACATATACAGGTGGTCCTTGTTTAGCAACCACAATTGGGACCAGCAACTTGGTTGTTAAGCAAAATGGTCGCTAAGTGAAACCAGGACTCTGCTTATGACCTTACTTCAGCTTTCCTGTGCTTTGCTTTATAGACTAGTGAAGGTCATAAATGCAAGGGTTGGTCATAAAGTTACTTTTTCATCACCATCATAATTGCAAACAGTCACTAAATGACGATTATCTGTATATAAAATATTTAACTATTTTTTTGTGTGTGTGCAAATCAGTCTTGATTACTGGTGGCTATCTGGACAGGTCCCTGCAGCTTTCTTGACAACATTTTTGGAAGTGCCTTCTTCCTAGGGCTCAGAGAGAGGGATTGGCACAGAGTCACCCACCAGCTAGCTTCATGCCTAAGGTGGGACTAGAACTCATGGTCTCTCAGGTTCTAGCCTCGTATCTTTATCCCATGCACCAAACTGGTTCTCATTTAATTATTTACAACTAATTAATGATATATTTGAAAGCTATAACTTCCATGACATTTTAAAATTCCTGGTTTATTCCTCTGTATTATATTCTTTTATTCTTTTTCATGTTATTGTTTATACTTTTGTATGTAATGTCCAATAAATAAATAACAGTTGCTATCTTCCAGGGTGTGCCTCACCCAGGGTTCTCCCCTTAATCCTAGTCTGTGAGAGACATAGAGGCTCCCCCAAGTGATCAGTACAACTTATACTGTCCTTCAGAAAAAATAAAAAGGAAAAATGGAAAAAATGAAACAATTTCTATAATGCATCCTCTTAGCCTTATAGCATAAAAACAAATGAATAATGTTTTCAGCCCTTTTTTCACCTTTTAAGAGATAAATTAATCTTGCAAGAGATAAAATCGAACTTTATTTTTTAAAAAAGGTAATTCAAAATATATATATATATGAAGCACTCGTTGTCTGGCTAGCCATGCATAGCAGCTTGTTTTATCAGGAGTGAACAGTTTATACTATAAAAAAAATAAGTCTGATTCAGACAAACTCATAGAAAATGGTAATGGTACATGCTCACCTTAGTTTTATTTTATTTATGCAAATGAACAAATCAGGTTGTCTTCCATCTAACTTCTATATTCTATCTGAACTGGGAAATTTCAGGATAAGACAGGACATTAAGCCATAATTGAAAGTTGATTTTATACCCAGGCTTGTTCTGAGTATAGTTTCAGTGACATGGGAATCTGTACTTGAAGAGTTCATGGTTGTTTATTTCCGTTGTGAAGAGAACAGCAAAGAGGACACGTACTCCCATCCTACTCTTGTGCGCATTTTCCAGCTTACTTTGTTATTTGATGGATCAAAATTAATGACAGAACTGAGAGATATGTGTCCACAGGTAGCATACAAGTTCTGTGCAGCAAAGTAAAATAATCAAAAGGGTGATGAGTCAATAAGCTCTATAAATTGTTACTGTTTTCAAGCTAACTACTTAGTCCAATAAATGTTTGAGCAACTAATTTTGCTTATGATGGGGCTGTAAAATTCAAAACAGTAATCTGTTCCCTCTGTCTTGAATACTAATAAAAATAATATAAAACTTTATTATAAATATAGCTTCACACAATGATATGGGATATTCTTAAAAAATGTGCCTTTCTTTAACAGCTAGTTTTTAAAAAATGGAATCAACTATATCTCAGTTCACAGCAAACTTTCTAATCATGAGAAAGAGATCAATCTTATATACAACAGTTTGTAAATATTAAGGAACTATCAGGTGTTCAAATATAAATTGAAGGTTCAGAAGTTGTCCTCAAAAAACAACACTTTAAACTGAAGCAAGTTTGCAGACACAGATCTCTTGCTTCTTTAACTTTTGTCTAGGATCTTACTGCATATCTTTGTAAATAAAATTACCCTAAATGTAGTACTTGTATTTTAAAAAATGTTTTTGATTGGCAGACAGTTTGATGGATGAGCTAACAAAAAGTAATTAGTAGGCATTCATTTCAAGTATACACTTATTAACCTTGTTAAAATGCAAATTTAATTCTCAGCACATTGTGTTCACATTTGCTGTCTTGAATAATAAACTAGAGAATTTGTATGAAGGTGATTGTAGCTGTGCTCCATAATCTGTTTACTTCAGTGGAGGCTTATAAACTTCAGTTGTGGGTTACAAATTGCCTGGGCGGGAGGGGGAGTAAAGCCTTTCAGAATTATTTATATTCTGGCTCTTTATTGGCAACACTTGAATGCATAAAGATACATTGCATTCTGAAGGTAATGTGTTCAACTAATGTTTGTTTGCTCAGGAATGTTCATAAATGTGGCCAAAATTGTTTGGGAACAAAGGTAAACAAATTTTTGGTTTAGAATGAAACTTGCTGTCCCTATTTTCCCCCACCTGTATAAAGGGTCAGCTTCCACATTTGTTTTAAGACTGCATTACTGTTCATAGATATCCTGACATAAACTTAACTGAGCTTATTACTGCATTGGATGCTCTGGAAGGGACAGGGAGGGGTGAGTACACACCCGCAATTAAGCATTCTTCAGCATTTCAGTTTATCCTACTGAGTAACTAGTACCCTGTCTTGTTATTCCTCTCCAACTATTCAGATTTCTTCCCATGCCAAAACCCTGAAAGTATTACTGAAATAATATATGGTTGATTTTTTTGCTTCATGAGGACTGATGGGCACGCTGAACACTATAATAGCCAGGGATATCTGCAGGGTGGTCAGAAAAGTAAAGATGGCCACAGCCACACAATCAAAGCTCTGTCCTTTTTTAATGTCCGTCACAATGCATGCAGAAGGGCAGGGCTTCAGTCACGTTGTGGCTGTTATCTTTTCTCTCTTTATTGCCCCCCCGCCCCCGCCCCCCGGTAGATACTTTCCTGGTAATCAGAGTTCCAAGTCACTGTAAATGGTAGTTGTTGTTGTTCAGTCGTTAAGTCGTGTCCGACTCTTTGTGACCCCATGAACCATATTGCGCCAGGCCTTCCTGTCCTTCACTGCCTCCTTGAGTTTGCTCAGTTTCATGCTCATTGCTTCAGTGATGCTATCTAACCATCTCATCCTCTGCCGTCCTCTTCTCCTTTTGCCTTCAATCTTTCCCAGCATCAGGGTCTTTTCCAACGAGTCCTCTCTTCGCATTAGGTGACCAAAGTATCTGAGCTTGAGGTTCATTATCAATCCTTCCAATGAGCAATCAGGGTTGATTTCCTTTAAGATTGACTGGTTTGACCTCCTAGCAGTCCAGGGGACTCTTAAGAGTCTTTGTAGTTAAAAAAAGACCCCTTCTTCCTCCATGTTAACAATTTAATGGCCATTTAGATAGGTTAATAGGGGCTGCACCCAAAATCTTCGGGCTGCCTAAATAGTTGTACTCTAAATACATATTTTGTTGATGATTCTGGAGTATTTCCAATATTTCTAACCCACCCTTCACCAGATTGAGCAGCTTATAAATTATATAAAAATCCACAGACAATCTGGAAACTTTCTATTCCAGGTCAGATATGATGTGCTTTTGTTTTGTATTCTCTTGTTGATTGCTAGTCGATGTTTTCAATTGCATAAATTCAATTGTTTATTTAGGGATTCAAGCCAGTGGTATCTGTGGAATCGCCAGCTGTGATATTTGATACCCCCATTAAAGTTGCCCCAGACACACCAAATAAGGCTGGGAGTTTGGTTAAGAACAAGGTACCAGAACTACAGAAATTATTTCAGGTAAAAACTAATTTAAAAAAATATATCTCTAAACATTCTGTTAATGTACTTGAAATGATCCAGCTCTGCCTGTCATATTTAGAAGTTAGCATCTCTGTTTTTGCACCATATTCCAGTTTGTATGTCTAATGAAAAACACAGAATATGCATCGTTCTACTTAAGATTTATGGATTCCATTTCTACAATAGCAGTATTCCAAACAACATTTTTTGATGCAAATAGTACAACCTTCAAGATGCATCACCTTTTTGCTTCTCTGTTCTTACAATGTTTGTCACGTCATTTTATTTTTGAATAATACAGAGCCAGGTTAACATCTTTGCTAGTCTTAAGCTGTTATACCAGGGTTCCACAAAGTTTTTGAGCTGGTGGTCACATTTAACCTCCCCTTCTTTCCTCAGAGCACTCCCAATTACCCCTTCTTCACTTTTGTCCTTTGTGGAGTTGTATCTGCCAGTCATTTTATTTGTTGTGAGAAGGTTTATGAGGCCCATTTGGGCCTTGAAGTCATTCTTGGAAATAATGCTGGAACCTACATTTTGCATAGCAACATTTTTTTTAATAATAATTTTACTAGAGTTGACAACTACAAAGATAAAAGACTAATACAAACTAAAGAAAATATAAAAAGAAAAGAAAGAGAGAAGTGCAAAGAGATAGGAAAAGAATATGTAAAAGATGACTCCCCCCCTCCCTCCTGACAAGTATAAACTTAGTAACTTAACACCTCCTCTAGTACTTCAGTAAAAGAAAAGAAAAAAAGATCTCTTCTTTCCATATCTCATCCCTTATCAATAATAATTAAAGTATAAATCATTCAATCGTAATCAGCAAAAGTCTATTAAGAGCTACCAAAAATAATAACATATGTAATTTAACCTTAATTTTTAAAAAATCCATTTTGTAATCCAATTTATCACTTTCTCTAAGCAGTAAAGTAAAAAAAACCCTCTCCCCACTTATAAATAGATCCTTAGAACTCATCATTCAGTCCTGATCAAAAAGAAATCCCTTTGATAGCTACCAGAAACTACAACATATATTTTAACCATAGTCAAATAAGTTCACTGTGTAAATCTTCTGTTTACTTTTTAAAAGCTGGATCTTTAATCCTGTCAAACAATGTCCCACAAGTTGATTTTTTTATCATTTTCTCTTTTTCTACTTTCAGGAACAATAGTTTCTCTTTGTCTCCTCTCATTAGTTTTAATGCATTTCTTTGTAAATTCTAAATAAGAAAGCTTTCCAAGTCACTCTTCTGATTTATTATTTGTATGTCCCCTTTAATTATTATAACAGCTGGTCTCATTTTAAACCATTTTGGCACCTTTTTCTATATCACTCTTACACGCTGACATTTTTAAATCTGTTTTCAAGTCTACAGCATCTTTTTCCATATCACTTTTATAATCCAGTATTTTTTTAGACTCCAAATCCACATTCAGATCAGCCTCAATCTCTGTTTTGTACAGTAAAATCTGTTGTTCTTCTATATCCTGTGTTATAGTATCGGACAAGTAATTTTTGAGGACATTGATCCCAAACAGCCTTAATTTCTTCTATAGTCAAATAATATTGCTCCATTGTATTAATGGGTCTCTTCTCCTTTAATTGTAATTGTTTGTTCTCTCTGGTTCCCTCTAGACAACTTTCAAGTTCCGCTCTTATCATCTGTTTATTTTCCAGTCAACAAAACTTTCCCATGGGAGGATTTCTTACAATTAATTTCAGAAACTTCATATATTTAATAAATTTTTAAACACCCCACAGGAAATATTCTTTCAAGTCCATCTAGCCCCTTAACTGTCCAAAATTCACATTCTAGTCTCCCTTTTGTTATTTCCAAAAAGTTTCCTAAAGTAATTAAGAGAGGAAGTAGGCAAACCCAGTGTCTCTTTGAAAGGTGCCGAACTGTGGCTTGGGAAGGATGTTTTTCCCCCAGCTCCCAGAACTTTTAGACCCACCGGAGATCGCTATTTTATGATCTCTTTGCAGGGAGATTCTGTATGGAGCAAACTTGTGGGTGATCCTTGTCCTCTCCTTAATCTGGAGAGGGGTTCCTAGGAGCCGATCCATTCACTGGCTTCTCTTTTCACCACAGTCATCAGCTCCACAAAAGTGGAGCTGTCTTCAGTCCGCCATTACTGTCCCCCGAAGTCCTATAGCAACATTTTTTTTAACGTAAAAAGTCATGGTACAAGGAGCCAATAGTTACCAAAAAAGGTGGTCATGGATACTCATAATAAGAAATTCAGAAAGTTATATTACTGTATGTACTTTTTAAATGACATAGATTTCTCAGGATTCTGAAAATTATGTAAAATATAGAGTAAGAGGTGAATGTATTTTATATCTATACCTGTACCAAAGGAAGTCAGAAGTTACCTTTTCTCTTCTGTATTTTCTTTCTTTTGCTATTTTCTTTTTTTTCCTTGATTTTTCTGCATTTTACTTTTTACTGAAATTTAATAAAGTTCTTTTAAAAAAAAGGATTCTGAAAATTATGTAAAATGTATGACATTCTTAAAAGACAACTAGAACATTTTATTTGAAGATGAGCTAATTGTCAGGCTCCAATTTTTTCCCCCAAGTTTTGCATAAATATTTAATTTCCCAACTGTATTAACTGATATGTGTATATTTTATTGACAGAGGCCTGATGATTTTCCAGTACATATGAAACGAGGCGTTCCTGATCGACTTCTTTACCGGACCACTATGGCATTAACAATAGGAGGGACCATCTACTGTCTGATAGCTCTCTATATGGCTGCCAGTCCCAAAAGAGAGAAGTAAATAATATATGTCCTGTAGGAACTGTCATCTAACTATGCTCTGGAAAGGAAGACCTTAATACTTCAGTCATATGATAGTATATTGCATATTCTTGGGTTTCATGTTGAGTTAAAGACAAGTAGAGAGTAATGTAAGGAAGTTAGAGTAATCACTACCATGGTGGGGAAAGTCATTACCACCTATGCAGTTTTGCAGATTCCTCTTCGCAATTATCAGTAAAATAAATCTCATGTAGAGTAGTTAGTTTGAAGAACTTCCCAGTAGTAAGGCGTGATACATTGATGGTTAAAATTAAATTGTTGCGTCATACTTTAACATTGCTCTCCTGCCCAGAAGTAAGAGCAAATAGATGTTGACACTTAGGTGATGAAGAAGGGAAAGACTACTATTAGGGTGATCCTAATGGCAAGCTGTGAGAGATACATAAATCAGAATCTAACACTGAAGTTGTTCCCAACATCTATTGAAATCTTGGATGTACTTTTTTGTGGAGTCATTTGGCAAAGAACTGTTTTGTTCCAACCTACCACAACTTTCTGTTCTGAATAACACTTCATTAATTCTGCTTCTGTCTGCACATTTCTTGGAAACAGTGTTGCACTTAATTCCACAATGGTTCCCTATCACTTCTGAAATCTTTTTGTTTTAACATTGCAATAAGTACTGATAAATAAATGTTTTATCCCTGCAGATTTGTCTACCTTTTTCTTTAATGGATTAAGTGGAATGATTTCTAAAATGTTGGTTTGCTTTCCATTTTTGTCACTAGATAGCTGATTGATTGATTTTCTGATAATTTATTACAATTCCAGAGTTGTACAAAACTATATACCTAGATATATCTGCATTATTATCCACATAAATGGTCTGATATTTCCCCAAAATTAAAATAAGTGAAAGTATCACTGTATTTAAATTCTGTGCTAGCTTTGTTGAACCAGCTCCAATGAGCTAGCCATGAGAACCAGGAAGTAACAGCATAGCCTAATTCAGTAAAATAAATTTGAAATATTTTTTCAGTGACAGAAAATTAAAACATGGCAGTAATGAGCAAAAAAAGTATATAAAATTGATGTGAAATATGTAATGATTAAGAATATTTCGGGGCAGGGGTATGAGAAAAGGCCTTGTGTATGCACACGCCACTTAAGCAGGATCGGGCCTGGTTAATGCTTGAATTCTAAGAACTTTTTCAGAAACAACATTACCAAGACAGATATCCCACATCTATCTGTGCATTTGATTTTTGATTTTGTTCCTTTGTTTATGTCTGTTAAATTTTATATTGTTGTTTGCAGATTATTAATCAAAATAATTTTGAATGTTACTTCTGTCTTATAAGGTATTACCTATTCCTCCCAATTTTCTGTTAACTGAAAATTTGATAAGCATTCACACCTCTTCTCCAGCCATATTTTTAATAAAATAATTGAAGCATAGAGGACCCAGGACTGACCCTTCTGGCACTCAATACTTCTCTGTAATTAGATGAGGAACAATTGATGATCACTCTTTTGAGTATGATTTTGAATGAACTATGATGTATTCAATTGTCATGCAATCCAGCTCACACCTAATCAGTTTGCTAATCAGCATGTCATAGGGTACTTAATCAAATGCTTTGCTGAAGACAATATACTGTGTTACATCTTCAGCATTCCCATAATATTTTAAGGAAGGTGGTTTTCTAGGGGGAGGAGGGGGGATTATGCCTTCAAGTCATTCCATGCAGTTTTCTTGGCAAGATTTTTCAGAAGTAGTTTGCCATTGCCTTCTTCCTAGGGCTGAAAGGGAGTGACTGGCCCAAAGTCACCCACCTGGCACCTTCAAGATTTCTCAAAAGATAATACATGATTGGATAGCTCCTTCAATGCCCCATGATGCAGTTCATTACTTCCTGGAGATTTAAACTCATTCAAAGTAAAGAGGTATTCCCTGATCATGTTTCTGTCATCTCAAGTTTCAATCCTAGCGCTTCAATTAACATTTCCTGGAAGAACACAGCTTTGTTTGTTGGAGAGGATGGAACCCAAATAGGAGTTTAGCTCTGCCTTGCCTTTGTCATCTGTTAGCACTTCACTGAGTAACTGGTGTGTTGATTCTTCTTGTTCAGTACCTGTCACCAAAGAAAAATGTGTACAAGTAGCAGAGAACTGTAGAAGTGATGTTACAAAAGCTAAGATTCAGAATGAACTGAGATTGGTAAAGGATGCCAAGAACAAGAACACTTCTTGGGATGTATTCAAAATAAAATCATCAGATACCACTGCTCAATGAAGATGGTAAAATCCTAAAAAGTAATAGAGCTATTCAAATAGAAAAATATGCCAATAATGATATTGAAAGTCAGCAAAAGTTCTAGAAAAATTAGCAGGGCTGCATTCCCCCCATCCAGAGATGTACAGTAGGTATTCCACCAAGGTAATTAAAGCAGTTATGAAATTAGTCTAAGTATTTTGCACATAAGCCTGGAACTATGAGAGTTCTTGATCACCTTTCCCAGAAATGCACTATTTGAAATTGGCCTATAATTGATGGATCTGAATGTCTTTGTGCTCAAAGAACAATGCAGATTGTTCACGATGAGCCACCAACTGTTTCAGCTCCTGGTGAATATTCCACATAATGCGGAAATATTCTACATGATACTTGGTGAACATTCTACATAATACAGAAAAGCAAAGTTGGGCTGTTCTGTATGGATACAATGGATAAAATTCTCCAAGCACATTCTGGATACAGTCTAGATCCATCTAATACTTGAGTCAGATAATTTTAACCAGTCCTCCACCCCTGTAGCAATATATATAGTCTGACCAGGTAGTGATGTCTCCTTGACCATAATGTTACCTAGATCTCTTCCACTTTCAGTTGGCCTCCTTTTCCTGCCATGCTCAGGTTATAACTTCCTACCATATCTCCTCTTGCTAGTTATTACTTTAATATAATTGCCCAGATTGTATTCCATTCCCCATTCTTGGGATGCATCTCTAGCGCCAGACTACAGCCAACTAGCAGTCCAGATTCCTTCCTCCAATGTTCCCTAATGCCCCCATACAAATCGAAAAATAAAAGAGGGGGAGGGCTTCAGTCCCAAGATTTTCCTAAGGGGTTCCCAAATCGGAGTCTCGCCAATTCTGTCATCTCAGGATAGCATTGAAGACCCAGAACCAGGTGGTTGATACAATCCTGGTATCAGTATTGTATGTGGCTTCTATAAAGCTGTTTTCCCCAGGTAGCAAAAGAGGCAAGCAGGGAGGCAGAAGTATGAGAAAGCATGTATTCCCTCTCTCACAACTATTTAGGTTCAGTGATGGCCTTAGTCTCTTTTCAGGGCTTGCCAAGATTAAAACTAATCAAGCTTGTATGAATAAGTATAATATGTTAAGAGGTTTATTAAACAATTCATAATTCTCAGGCTTTACACAATGTGCTTTATACATCATCCTTTACACAACATGCTAAGCTCAAATCCAACCATATTATTGTCCATCATGTTGCATGAACATAGCTATAGAGTCCAGTTTACAACAGCTGTCCTTGGAAACAAGCATGGTAGCCTTAGCTTCAGTGATAGAAAGAAATGTAATACAATAATGAGTTTTCCTTCTAAAAAGGAAATGTCATATTGGTATATACTTTCTATGGAAGGAGATGAATATAATTATATCCCTATCTCTAGTCCTGTGTGTGTGTGTGAGCAGAATATTGATCTACTCATATTCAGGAAAAAGGATGATAATGGAACTAAAAACTCAAGATGGTAGTTAGTAATATTTTTATTTGGTATAGTGCAATACCAATGTACTCTTTCCTTCTTAACACAACTGTGAGGTAGGTGAGTGAGTGAGCAAGTGAGTATGACTGTCCCTATATCACCCAATGAGAGACTAGAACCTGGGTCTCTCTGCAACTAGTTCAACCCCTTAGCCACTAGGCTACCCTGTCTGTTGCTGGGGGCATGAGTTTCTCTGAGGTGCTCCTGAAGCCACAGGTGCATGCCATTTAATATTTAGAGCTCTCCCACCCAAGGGGGCAGTGACAATCTGTGGTTGAGGCTCTGTCCCTGCCTCTTGTATGTCTACCATGTGGGGCTTGGGAATGTGGGCCAATTAACTATCAGCTCAGCTCCCATTGCAGAAGAAACACTACAAACACAGTTCCATGGTGTTTCCTTTGGAGTTTCAGAGCAAGTGGTTTCCCAGTGGTAGGAACTCCTGCCCCCTTCTGCCTCTCACCTCATGGGATTTCCTCCCTCATCACAGATGATGATGCAACTCTGCCTTGTCACCATCCTTCCATCCTCCACAGTTGCCCTGAATGGTGGCTCCATCCTTCAGCAGAGTGTTCAGGCTGGTTTTTAGAAACATTTTCTGTCTCCAACTGCAAAAGAAATCCCAAAACACAATGATGGAAAAGATGAGCGGCTGGATAGATGCTTTTAGATGTTTTAGTGCTTCCTCACTGGCCAGCTGGAGGAAGCAATGGATGACTAAGGGAAGATAAGGATGGGGGCTGACTTCTGTCAGTTTCCCCAACCTTTCCTTTCAAGAAAATCCCTTAATGGGGAGAGAGAGAAATCTCAGAGGATAAGTTTGAATACTTAGATTTTACAGTTATTGATGATAAAGTTTTACAGGAACCTTATTATCTTTTCCACCCCCAACTTTCTTTCTCTCATATCTAATTTTAGTACCGTGGAATGGGGAAATCTGTATTTTCAGTTATAAATGTTGCAATGCATGTTAATGGTGCAGTATAAATAAATAATAATATGTTTATTCTTCACAGAGCAGTGAAGCTAAAGTGATTCTTGCATACATTTCCCAAAATGATATGTGGACCAGGCTACCTTTAAGCTAAAGGATCTCTTTTGCCTTGAATTTAAATATCCTTTATTATTGTTGTATACTTAACTATATATTTGTAGCATATGGGTTTTACTAGCCTGGCATTGCTGCTGTTCTGGAGCCAGCCACTGGAATAGTAAAAGGGAAGATGCTGCTCAGTTCTGGCCTCGAATGGCAGCTGTGCTGTCACAAGGGCTGATGAGCTGAGCTGGCTGCTAGCCAGAGCTGGTGAGGGGAGATATAGAGACAGCAGTCCAGCCTGGAATACAGGTGTTGGGGAAGAGGACCCACCACCTCAGTTGCTGGGGAACATGCTGCCGGTCTGACTAAAAAATTGGAGAGAGAGAAAAAGAGAGGAAAGAGAAAAACAGAGTGAATGGAATGTCTGGAAAGTAAAGTTGGAGTGAGAAGTTAAGTATGTGGAGCAGTTGTCAGTTCCAGGTCAGGAAGGGAGAAGAAAGGTCCATGGGTGGCTTCCCTGGAAGAAGGGAAGGGAAGACCCAGGGGGATAAGAGCTCCACTGAAGACCCAAGATGGGATGGAAGGACCCAGCAGGCTGCAGGCAGTGGCTTCACCCAAGACCCAAGAAGGGAAGAAAGAGATTGGCTCTTGGTGGTGAAGCCTTAGCTCTGGGGAAGGACTAGGCAGAAGACCCTGAGAGAGGTTCTTCCCCCAATGGAGAAACAGTAGGTATTTGGCTGAGCAGATCCAGGAGAAGGTCAAGCCGTGCCAAGCACACTACAGCAAAATTTCAGCCCATTCCTTTATTTTTACTGCCTCTCTCTCTTGTTAAGCCCAGAAACAGAGAAGGGAGTTCGAGTGAAAGGGGGAGGAAAATAAAGGAGCTCGCAGGAGAGCTAGAGAGAGAGATAGTCTCTGGGTGGGTGACTTAAGAGAAAACGTGACTCTGGGTAAATACCAGGACTTTGTTGTAAATACTTGTTGACTGAGGATGGTCTACAACCTGAGCCTCCCCATGTGAATCTACATGACAAATGCAGGATGACATCCTGCAAATGCTGCAGTTTACGTATTTGCATCTGCTGTCATGATGCAAGTACCTAATTATGGTATTTGATCATGTACCATCATTTTGATGGTCACAATTTCTTACAGATATTGCTGGTCTCCCCAGACCTAATTCAGCACCTTAACTGCTGGTTATAGTTCATAACAGGCATACTACAAAAGAGTGGAGGAATCTCTGCTCCCTGCTGATGTTGCATACCAACTCATATAATCCTCAGTTATTCAATATTAGCAAAATCTGCAGAGGAGAAACAAAAAACATCTGGAGAGCCACACATTTCTCATCACTTCCATGTGTGTACAAATTTTGTTTTTTCTGAAACTTTCACAAAATTATATTAAAATCAGGACTCTACAGCAGAATGGATGGATCTGATTAGGATTTGAATGGGAAACCATCAGAAAAATCCCAGGTCTCTTAGGCTGAAGAGGGACATTTTAAACAAAACAAAAAACTCATAGAAGAACGAAATGGCAAACATTTCCATATTATTGCCAATAAAACAATATGAATATGTCCATGAAATCACTAGGAATTAAGCTCAGCTTCATTTATTAAAATCAGAGTTCACCGGGTATTAATATTCTGGATTTACTGGTTTTATGCACACATCAGCAATATAATCCACAAATGCATTACTAAGCCACTCATAAAATACCCTGAACTCCTCAAAAAAAACAAAAACAGCAAGATCCAACAGGAGAAAGAAAAGCCATATGAAGTAGTATTAATCAACCCAAGCAAAGAGCCATATTTGAACTGTTGGGCATAAACATTTCCTTGGATGTTATATTCTCCCTAATTTCTTTAGTAAAGTGTTGGTGATGGTATATTTGGAATCTATTACATGGATGGATTTTAAATGTAGATTAGAAGGAACCTATTTCATTGACAAAATACAGCTCATGTTTCCTTACATACTGTTTTGCATTGTTCCTTAAGCATAAGTCTTCTGGGATTCTCTAAATTTAATTCCCATCTCTTTTCTAGTCACTAAGCAGAGCATCTTCCCAATTAGCAGCTATTCCTTAAAAAAAAAAACCTGCTGTAAGCCTCATTATTCTAAATTTATCTCCAACTAGAACAAGCATTTACCCCACTTATAATTAGGCAAAGTAGTAGAAAGTCCTAAGTAGTCCTTTTGACCAAATTCTTTCTCATTAATGTGAGCATCTCTATAACCTTGTGGCAAATCTCTTATGACCTTGAAGCAAATCACCACACCATTTTTCCTTTCTTATCAGTGCCATTCATTCAACTGTTCTGGTGGGCAGTGAGCAGCCCTTCTCGATGGGTTCCCTGCCTTTTCCTCATTTGCTTGTCATTCTTGCAGCCTCTGCCAATTTCTTGAGAAGCCCTGAGCCTACAAATATAGGGTATTGGAAAGGTTCGCTTTCACCTTGCTATTTTAATATAAGCAAAGAAGATTCTGTGGATTAACCTGATGCTGAGGACTGAGAACTAGATATTGAAAAGGAGAAACAGTGAAATCACAGGTATCCTTTAGCCATGCAACAGTTTACTGCTAAGAAGTATAAAAGTTGGCAGCACTGTTTCAGTCTTTTCTAATCTTATTTAGGGATGCCCCAAATTGAATCTTGGGTCCTCTGCATACAAAACATGTGTCCTGCCACTGAATTATGGTCACTTTCCAAATTTTTAGAGGTGGCAACATATTTGGCTTTTCCTATCTCCAGAGGCATCTGCAGACAAAACAAGTATCACAATGCAAGATTTGTTCCTTTTGTGTGTGAAATATGATGCCTGATCAAAAAAGTGGACTTTGCATCATGATGGCATGACACTCATTTTGTCATTTGCCCCCTTCCCCCCAACACTTCTACCTATTCTTCTGATCTAATCTGGGCCCAAGCAAGCAAGCTTCAGCTCAGTGTGCAGACTTAAATGCCCCATAACAAAATGTGATTCTAGTCAGTAAATTAGGAGATCAAGAGCTAATACATTACATGGCAAGGAAGAATCTAGAAAGGCCAGAAGCAAGAGTTGGTGGGGAAAGGAGGTCTTCTGATAGAAAAGCAGACTAAGGACTATAAGCGGTGCTATTCAGGGTAAACTAAATTATTATTCAGCTGAAGGTCTCAGGTCACTTTATAAAGAACAATCAAATACTGCCTTTAGTAATAACAACCAATAATCCCACATAAATATACAGATCTGCCTCCCTGTTGCTATAAAATCAGGGGTTGTTGGATGAGACCCCTTTTTGAGACCCTTTCAGTATTCTGTTTTTCTGGTGGTTAAAGTGGGCAAAACTGGTTAGATGTATTTTTACATTAATAAATCAGACCTAGTCCACCTAACCACCTGTGTTACAAATACAAAGCAGATTGGTCTTAATAGCTGGCCTTTTGTCTGAAGAAGCAATAGCCAGACTTGGGATGAGGTTCTCAAGTTGCGTATCTGAGACACATCCATTTTAGAGATAATCAGCTGTGGCAAACACTGGGAAGTGGGTCAGAAGGTGAGGGTTTTGGCACTCAGAAAGCTTGTTCAGGATGCTGGCTGCTTTCCTGATGTGAAAGCTGCACTCTCTGGAATGTCTGCTGTATGAAAGGTTAATCTCTGCCCTTTTATTGATGCTCAATCTGTGTATTTGTAAATTAGCCCAAACATTACAAAATGGTAACAAGCCTCCAGTGACTACCTTCTAAGACATTAGCCTTAACCTCTGAAAAATTCTCATTTCTGGATATCTGGGGTACGTAAAGTGGAGTCAGTCAAGTGATTTGTGTGCAGATGTACGTGAAGAAACTTTGGCCGATGTGAGATATGTGTACAGTGACCATATTTTCTTGGAAAAAATAAAGGACAAACCTGAAAAGGGGGCAAATCTGAAAGAGGGTCATAAGGATAAAACATTTTAATTGTTTATAACTTTGCTTTACAAAGGAAAATTCAAGAGCAAAAGCAAGAAAAACTTTACAAAAATGCATATTCTAATAAAAATATCTAAAATCAAACAGTGTATGTAAATTTATTTTAAAAGACAATTCAATTTCCATATTTTTCACATGAATGTGAAAGACTGTGCTTTAAGTGGCACCATTTGTACAGTAAAAGTTAAATAAGTTTTTGAAAAATAAATGCATCTAAAGGACAACTTTCTGAAATAAAGAACTGCCTTTTATAATAAAGGATGTATGGTCACTGTAGGTATGTGTGAAGAAGCCATCTTCTATGTACCTACTTCCCTTGTTGGATCAGAGAAAATAAATAATCTTGGGAATCCCATCTTAGCTTCATGTCATCCTGCTGAGAGAAGAGTTACACTAAGCTAGTGTTGTCCAAACTTGGCCACTTTAAGATGAGTGGACTTCAACTCAATGGCTGGCTGGAGAATTCTGGGAGTTGAAGTCCACTCATCTTAAAGTGGCCAAGTTTGGACAACACTGCACTAAGCCATCAGAACTGCTTCTTTTTTAATTGCTTTCTGTTGTCATAAATGAATTTCCTTCCCCTACAGTAGTGTTTCTTAACTTTGGCCACTTGAGGTTGTGTGGACTTCAGCTCCCAGAATTCCCCAGCCAGCACACCACCCTCTTGCTACTCACTCTGCCATTTTTCACTGGCTACATAGGCAAAAAACCCAAAAACAAACGAACAAACAAAAACACAGCAGTAATTGTTCCAAACTACTTTTCTAACTGTGGAGAAACTGTCTTTCCTGCTCGCTTGCTTCTTGATCTTTGTCAGCTATATAAATAGCTTTGAACTGCATGGTAGCCCCTAGAAAAAGATTCTGTAAAAATCCTAATTCCATTGCTTTTGAACTCTCCTAATCTTCAGATCTTTCATCAAGCAAATCTGCTCACGAGGGGAGGAATATTAAAAGAGGAGGAAAACCTTCTTATGTATTCCAGGCCATTATCTTGTGCTATATGATTATTTGTGCTATTCTCCTGTTGTGTTAATAGAAAATTGTAAAGCAGTGAAGTGCTTCGTTCCATTTCATGTTTATTTTTAATGGAGCTCATTTGTAGCCAGAACGTGCAACCTTTTGATGTTTGGGACCACACAAAAGATTTTGTTGCTCTCTGAGGAGTACATGGATTGCAACTATGATACGAAACTGTCAGAGTTGTTTTTTCTTGTTCGTTTTTTATTTGTTTTTTAGGACCTGCTCTGTATTTTGTATGCATGTATTTCCCAGCCCAAAATGACAGCTATGACACCAGCGTTGGACAGTTGTAGCCAATGTTGGCTACAGGGGACACTAAAAACAAGCAAACCAAACGAAAGGAATTTGGGGACCATATCTGGCCTTGAGGCTGCTGATCTGCGTCATACAGGTGAAACTCGAAAAATTAGAATATCGTGCAAATGTTCATTTATGTCAGTATGGCAACTCAAAAGGTGAAACCAATATATGAGATAGACGCATTACATGCAAAGCAAGATATGTCAAGCCTTACTTTGGTATAATTGTGATGATTATGGCGTACAGCTTATGAAAACCCCAAATTCACAATCTCAGAAAATTAGAATATTACATGACATCAATAACACAAGGATTGGAAATAGAACAATATCGGACCTCTGCAAAGTATAAGCATGCATATGTACTCAGGACTTGGTTTGGGCCCCTTTTGCAGCAATGACTGCCGCAATGCAGCGTGGCATGGATGCTATCAGCCTGTGGCACTGCTGAGGTGTTATGGAAGACCAGGATGCTTCAATAGCGGCCTTCAGCTCCGCTGCGTTGTTCGGTCTCATGTCCCTCATCTTTCTCTTGGCAGTGCCCCATAGATTCTCTATGGGGTTCAGGTCAGGCAAGTTTGCTGGCCAATCAAGCACAGTAATCCCATGGTCATTGAACCAGGTATTGGTACTTTTGGCAGTGTGGGCAGGTGCCAGGTCCTGCTGGAAAATGAAGTCAGCATCCCCATAAAGCTCGTCTGCGGAAGGAAGCATGAAGTGCTCCAAAATCTCCTGGTAGACAGCTGCGTTGACCCTGGACTTAATGAAGCACAGTGGACCAACACCAGCAGATGACATGGCTCCCCAAATCAACACAGACTGTGGAAACTTCACACTGGACTTCAAGCATCGTGCATTGTGTGCCTCTCCATTCTTCCTCCAGACTCTGGGTCTTTGGTTCCCAGATGAGATGCAAAAGTTGCTCTCATCAGAAAAGAGGACTTTGGACCACTGGGCAACAGACCAGTTTTTTTTTTTTCCCTGTAGCCCAGGTAAGACACTTCTGACGTTGTTTGTTGTTCAGGAGCGGCTTGACAAGAGGAATACAACATTTGAAGCCCATGTCCAGGATCCGTCTGTGTGTGGTGGCTCTTGATGCACTAACTCGAGCCTCAGTCCACTCCTTGTGAAAGTCCCCAACACTTTTGAATGGCCTTTTCCTGACAATCCTCTCCAGGCTGCGGTCATCCCTGCTGCTTGTGTACCTTTTTCTCCCACACTTTTCCCTTCCACATAACCTTCTATTGATGTGCTTTGATACAGCACTTTGGGAACATCCAACTTCTTTTGCAATTACCTTTTGGGGCTTTCCCTCCTTATGGAGGGTGTCAATGATGGTTTTCTGCACAACTGTCAGGTCAGCAGTCTTTCCCATGCTTGTGATTCCTACTGAACCAGCCTGAGAGACCATTGAAAGGCTCAGGAACCCTTTGCAGGTGTTATGGATTCATTAGCTGATTAGAGGGGGACACTTTGAGCCTAGAATATTGAACCTTTTGACACTATTCTAATTTTCTGAGATTGTGAATTTGGGGTTTTCATAAGCTGTACGCCATAATCATCACAATTCTACCAAAGTAAGGCTTGACATATCTCGCTTTGCATGTAATGCGTCTATCTCATATATTGGTTTCACCTTTTGAGTTGCCATACTGACATAAATGAACATTTGCACGATATTCTAATTTTTCGAGTTTCACCTGTATATGGCAGATACAGCATTTTATCCATGTTCCTGAATGGCCCAGATTGGTTTTCTTGCTCTTGAGAACAATGTGAAGCAATATGTGGTTTGCTGTCGCCTTTTACTGGGATGTTTTTCAACTTTCCAGTCTAAGCTATGACCTTGGGATTTCCCAATAATTTCCCATTTAGTTTGCTTTTCTCATGATCAGCCAGGGAGAACTAGTAATTTACAGACTCACTTCTTGTTTAATAATTTCTACTTCTGTCACTTAAAACTGTGAGGGGAAAATTTTAGCAGCTTTTGGTATGTTTCAATGTTGGTTTTGATTGCATTTAATAAAGCCATGTTAGCTGAAAAATGACCTGTAGGGCAATGACAGGAAATGTCAGATGCAAGAGTAAGCAACCTGGTTGAGGGGAAAAGGCGTGACAAGGGAAGTATGGTAACGTTTGGTAAAGTCTGATAAAATTAGCACCAAGGAAGTTATGATCCAGTTGCTAAACCTAGGAGTCATGTCTGTGGTTTGTGGTTTTAAGGGATAAAAAAGATTACATCTGAGGTGGTCGGTACCATTTTAATCAAGCTGTCTACCTGACAGCTCGGTTGGAATGGTCACGACATTGCAATTTGAATCTAAGTAGGTATCTTGTATGCTAATGGTTGAATTTTACTTGCTTGTTGAACTAACATTTAATAAAGCTTTTAGAACTTTGAAGTAACTTGTTTTATGGTGTGTCTGCCTCCCATGTTTAACATGGTTTTCCCCCTGACAAAACAGAACACTGAACAGGATATTTTGAGGTGATTCTTGAAGGACCTCATACGGTTTGAGTGCCACAGGTTATTTATTTATTTATTTATTTATTTATTCATTCATTCATTCACATTTATCAGCTGCCCAACTCTGCTAAACTCCAGTGGACTCTGGGTGGTGTACAAAACTACCCCCCCACACACCCAAAAAAGCTAAGAACATAAAATGAGACAGACAGCCCAGAGTAAAATAATCAGATAAACAACTAAATCAACAAAACAAAACAGGGGCCTGAAATCATAGACCACAACCTGGCCCAAAGCCAGGTTTTCAGTGTTGCAGAACCCTAGGAGAGAGGGTACCATTCATGTCTCTGGGGGCATGGGGGCTGTGCATCCTTGCATGCATTTGAAGCCAATTTCATACAAATCCAGTTTAAAGCTATTGAATTAACTGTGAGTTAGATGTTATGGATCCTACATTCTCCTTTATGAAGCCCATTCTGTGAGCTTGATACAGATTAGTTAAATCCTACAAGTACAATCAACCCTTGGTGATCATCAGGTAACATTAAATGCTTCAGGGTTAGTCTGAAATCAAAGTGATGTCTCTGAGGCATTTATGGACTTGTACTGTGTATAATTTCAGTTTTGTGCAATTTCGCATATCTAAGATGACTTTCACAAAGCAGATGGAGCTACAGAACATGAAACTTTCTCAGTTGTGATCCATGCAGCTGGGAAATGGCATAACCAAATGAGTGAGTATAATTGGATTTCCCCCCTCCATGAAATGGCTGTGCACTCAGAGGGACAATGTATCAAGTGTGTCAGAAAATCCTATGTAATACATCTTGTCCCATTTTGCAACATTCACATTTAGACTAGCAACATGGATGGTGTCCTGGAAATGCAGCTCTTGTGCAATTGTATGTGATATATTGCCTGCCCCCCACCCCCATGGCAAAATAATGTAAAATCAACCAGTCAGGAAGTAAATAATACTATAACAGGGGTGGACAGTTGATGGTCCCAGGATGACATGCATGCCCAGTCCCTTTCTTTGCAGTCCTCAGAGTTTGCTCCAACCACAGCTATTTTTGATTTTATGTTGAGGTGGGAAGCATAAGAAAACTGCAGTGAAAGCCCTCAAAGATGCTTAACATACTTACCTCTGCCATCATTGACCTTGGACTCCCAAGCATTGATCAGTGTGGCCTCTGCCTTGCCTGTCTCTGCGTTAGAATTTTGGATCAGCATGCATGCAGCTTTCAGCTTGACATTTACGTTACTTAAACTATAGACAAAATGTGGCAATTCTAAACAATTTGAAAATATTGACCAAAACAGCCTCTGCAATCAAATTCCCTCTAGTTGGGCCACAACTCTCATAATGACCAAGAAATTATTCCCAAACTTGCTGAGTGCGTTGGGAGTTGTAGTAGAACACATCTGAAAGGTGCTTGGTTATGGAAGGTGTTTTGAAGCAGTCATAGATGATCATCTTTCTGTTCATACTATGTCTCCTCTTCCAAAAACAGCATTACCCCTAGTAAATGCCTTGGATTAAGACAAACTCTCCACTCACTCACAGGCTGTGATAGATGGTTTTAAAACTCTTTGGACAATTTGAAACAGGAATAAAAGACTCATCCAAGACCTGTATGTTTTAATTAAACAAACTGTCTTTACTGAGATGTAAATTAATGCTCATTGAAACTCCAGTCTTTGCACACTTTTTAGAAACCAAACATTAGTTGATTGAGGAATATTGCTTTTTTATATGGAGGTGGGGAGGGGGTGTTAGAAAGCAGATTCATTATCACTTGAATATTTGGTTAATTAAAAGAGAAACTTAAGGGACTTTCAAACAATCTTAGCTTTGCAAGTTAATTTTATAACAGGGCAAAATGCAATATTTCAGCTCTGCTCAAGTAAATATTGTCATTACTCCTAAAAAAATTAAAAAGAAGCAATTTCATCTAGTTAAAATGAGTAAATTTAAGATGTTACAAGATAAAAAAAAGAAAAAAGGGATTGGCTGAACTAAATGTAAAGTTATACTATCAAGCCAGCTGTCTGACCTAGTTCACAGACTGGATTATAGCACCATATGGCTGGATTGCATCTATGAAAGGAGCAGGACTCACAGAAGATCTGCATAAATATCTTTGGATTGATATGAAAAGAAGTGCTACAAATATGACAAATCATGCTATTAAAGTAGCTTATTAAATATATGGGATAAACATATATTTACACAAAAAACAGTGTCCAGGCTTATTTCCTCTGACTCCAATATTAAATATGTTTTCATGAAGAATATGCTAAAAATGATCAATGCAGAGAAAACTGTTACAGCTTCCAACACTTAATTATTAAAAAACAAAAATGAAACCATTCTAAGGCTTACTCCTTAAAATGGTCATAAGTGCTTTCATGGTTTCAAAATCTCCAGATGAGCAAAATACTCTAGAAAGAATTACGAAAACAAGGCAGCATGCTCAGAGAACTCACTGAATTGAAAATGTTTAGAACACAAAATACAGAACAGTTACCAGATCTTATATATAAGTTGCTACTAAATGTGATTCAGAGACCTAACAAGTTAAATAATCAAATGGATGCAGAAGTTAAACAGGACAATTTGATATACCAGCAATGGGAGGATCAATGGAAGACCCAGATCAAATTCACTGTGAATAATACACAAAGAGAAAATTATTATAAGAAGTTCTGCTAATATATTACCCCAGTGAGGATAGTTAAAGTGGATAGCATACCTTCAGAAAATTGTTGGAAATGCAAAAATCAAGTTGAAACCTTTTTTCATATTTGGTGGAATGTCATAAAGCCCAAGTATTCTGGAATGTGATCTACTGATGAATGATTCTTTCATTAGAGAAATGGTAGCTTAAACTATGGGAGTTCTCACTAATGTCTAAAATAACTTCATAAATGAAAAACAAGTCTAACATTAGCTTCAATTTAACCTGGAAACCATTTATGAAGTACAAGTCTGTACATGCTCTTGCTGCCTCATCCAAGGTTTGGATTCTTTTAAATTAAGGGTTCTAAACTCCTCAGCTATGATTGTTTGCTTTTCTTATATAGAACCAATAGGTAATCTAAATTTTGATTTCTATAATAGTTAAATGTAATAATTTTGAAAGTGCTAAAGTGTTAAAATGTCATGAAACTATCTTTATATTTGCTTAATCCAAGTTGATAAATAAGGGTAAAAGTGAGATGTTTCCATGTAATGTGCATTTGTAATTTCTGTGTATTTGTATTTGTCTTTTTTGCTTTTTTGCTTAATAAATAATAGAAAAGGAGTGCTGGTGTTTGTTCTGAAGAGGATTTTTCTTTTAAAATCCCCTTGAAACCTCAAACAGAAGTACATAAAGGACATTTACATCTTGCTTTTCCTCCAGAAACTAAAAATGGTGTGCATAGTAATTCCTCCTCCATTTTTTCCCCATAAGAACCTTGTTAGGTAGATAGGTAGGCTAAAAGTCAAAAAGTGACCCAAAGTCACCCAGCAAGCTTTCATGCCTAAGAGTAGACGTGAACCTAGGCCCAAGTCTAACACCTTGACCACACTGACTCTTTCAAGATAGGGATGCAAAAAATGCAGTTCAGAGGCTACATGTAGTCTCCTAGCATTTGCTTTATGATCATCAGAACCCCCCAAATAGGTAGGGCCAAAATTTGGGCACTTAGGGGGGCTTGAAGAGGTTATATGGATGCCTAAAGCCTTACAGATACACTCTTTGAACATTTGAAGCTCCCCTTCCATAAGTAGGCACTCACACACTCACTCCTAGTTTGGAGTATAGCCCTTGACATACTACTCAAAGCCCGGTGCAGCTCTCAAGCTGATTGCATTTGTTGCATTCCTCCCCCTTCCTAGGTTTCTAATTCTCTCCCCTCCCCAATCTTGGTTAACATTTCATGCCAAATGATTACCTCCTATTCTTAATAGTTTTTCTGAGCCTGCTGATACTTCCCTGCTGGCCTGGATGGAGCTGTTTTACAGTGCAGCAGGTCCCACTCTCTGCAAATGAATCCACAATTCCATATATGATTAAAGAGAAGTCAGCTGTTAGAATAAGTAGGAAGCAGCAGGAAGATGAACAGCTGTTATGCATCAGTTTGCTAGCTCATTACATTCTAGCATGTTTTCCTCCATTGCAGAGCATCTGATAATATGATTCTCAACTTAGGACCAAGGAGAGCAGAAATATAAACACAAACCCATGTCAGCTTAGGAGCTGCTAGTATGACAAGTTGCAACTTCATTGTGCCCAATGGTAGGGCTGGCCCTTGACTCTAGCAATGTATCTCTGGTGGCAGCAATGTTATTGCTCACCTGGCTAACCACCAAATAGCCACTAAGAAGATCCTTAGAACAAAATAGGATAAAAAGGCCATGACATCAAAATGCATCTCTCTGAAGACACACTCAGAGCAATGGCTATAGGTGGCTAGCAGAGTGGCAAGTCATTGTATGAGGGTACTCTGGGCGCAATGAAGCAGCAACTCCAGAAAGCAACCCGAGAGGGCAATGTAAAAGGAGGGTTTGCCCTCAATTTGTGGCACTACCAGAAAGCAGTTTCTTTATTTTATTCAGTGGTCAAGCCGGTCTTAAATCTTAGGAGTGTATCAGGGGCAGTCAAGCAATCCACAAGCAGCTTCCCCATATGCTGTCTCAAACCTATGTCTATTATAGCCTTCATGATGAAGCAGATCACTCTGGTAAAGAAAAGGGGGAAAAAACAGGAAACTTCAGAATCTTATTTTCATATTACCATATGATCTGCATAAGAATTTACTATTCAAGATTTACACAGGTTCATTTTGAACTTTGCCATCTAGCTTAAATGCAGGACAAACTGATTGGCACTTAGTAGTATCTATGGTTAATGTTTGGTAAGGTAAAACAACGTTTCTCAACCTTGGCAACTTTAAGATGTGTGGACTTCAACTCCCAAAATTCCCTAGCCAACATACTAACATTCACAATAACAAGAGCAATAGTATTCTGGCATAAAAGAACAGAGTTAGATTGCTACCCCGTCTACCTTAGCCAGTGGTAGGCAACCATATTGCTTTTGAAGGTTGCATTCCTGTAGAAATAAGCTGTTGGGAACCATGGACACACACAGCATGTGGGGCTAAAGCAGATGAGGTAAACACCAGTGCCAGGAATGTGAATTGGTCTTCTGTGCTTCATACCTTAATGGATAACAAGGCTAGGGATTTGTGAGGACGAAGTGTGACACCCCAATTAATATGAAAAGAAACAAACATTTGTGCCACAAGATTAATGCTTCTTGAGTTTACCTCTAGGGGCTCCATGCTAATCTGCTAAAAAGGTTCAGAATGTCCCTGTAAACAAAATAATTAAATGTATTGCTATGGAAGGCACCCCCCCACCCCCCACCCCACAAATGCTACATGCATCTAAAAATAAACCAACCAGATGTTTACCTTGGACTCTAAGCAAGTCTTTTTAGCCACAGACATGCTCAGGTAATTCCACCATCAGAAACAACAGATGTGGCTCTCCCCTAAGTTGCAGGTAACAGCCTTTGGAAAAATTGATTTCACTGAAAGGCAGCACAGGGAGCAGCTCAAGGTTAATTTTAGAAGCTGCGTTCCAGGGGATGCGTCAATCACAAAATGTGTGCTGTCTCCCTGCTGAAAGTTGCACTGGACATGCCTGCTTAGGAATCCGTTCCAAGCAATTGGTGAGCAACTCAGTGTGGAAAGATGCTCAGAGTCTCATTGCTGCCAAGCTCATGGTCCACTTATCATCCTATTCACTTTAATGAATTGCCCTCATGCTAGTGTAAGGAGTTATACTGAAGAAGCACATCATTGTGACTGCCTTAAACCAGATTAGATGATTTGTCTATTTAGCCCAGCTTTCTCTATGCTGACTGGCAGTTGCTCTGTAGAGTTGCAGGCAGATCTTTCTCATCATATGCCACTGAATCCTGGAGGGATCAGGGTTTGACCTGGGGACAGGGAAAACTGTCTACCCGTGTCACCAATTGTAAAGAGATGTCAGAGGAGTTGTGGAGCTGTCGGAAGTCCCAAACCATTCATATCCAGTGGTGGATTGGTCCATTATTTGCATTTCAGTCATTATATATGTCTTAAATGAAAATTTGTTTAGCATAACTTCAAAAATATCCTGCCATTCTGAATGGGAATTCTTGGAAATGCATTACCTGGAGGGGAAGTCAGATAATTTATATAGTTGTCAAAAGAGACTGAGATAAAGATGTCAATGAAATTATTTCTCTTTACAACAAATTTATAAACAAGAGCCTTATAAAGCCAAAATATATCATTAATATATATTGGCAAAGGAATACAATTTAGCTAGTGTTAAACTACCATATTTCAGATATAAAATATATTTATATATAATGTACAACAGTAGAGAATGGAAAGCAGGTTTAAGGGGGAAAATGCAAATTATACAGCAAGTCAGGTGCAGAATGGGATATACAGACAAGTTTATTTTAGCTAACCCCATCGGACATTCTTTTAGAAGCACAAAAGGAGCTAGCTGCAAGAATGACTTTAGGGTTCCTGGCAAATACATTTGTCTTCACAGAGTTATCCAAAGGGCTGACCAAACTCTCTGCCTGGACATTAACTATGGCTACAAATATTTTCAAGAACTGTGGCTGGTGCACCCTCTCGTGGAAAACACCGACAATGCTGCATTCATGGCTTGTTCACGTCTAGATTAATTACCCTTTGAAAAGTATACAGAAACCATTCTTAGTTCAGAATGCAGTTCGTGATCAAAACAGATTCAATAAGAGACAGCTAAACTAGGACCCCACGGTTTTGAAGTCTTGACTAACAGATAGCCATTCAGTGGGACTTTCATGCACATCATATATTGGGAATACTCTAGCTTCAACTTCACATCCAGCTGCCTAGGAAATATAAGAATTGCTAGATTTTTTTTTTAATTGGAAGGCACTATTATTGTGATTTGTTTATTTGTTTTCTAGTGTGGGAGAGGGGCAAAAGGGAGGATAAAATGAATCTAGAGTTAATACATTAACTAACTAACACCATCAGCAGATTAGCTGTGGAATGCAGCTGTATGCTTCCAGTGTCTTAGAAGTGACTAGAGCAGTGTTTCTCAACCTTAGCAACTTTAACCAACTTTGAGATGTGTGGACTTCAATTCCCAGAATTCCCCAGCAGGGAATTCTGGGAGTTGAAGTCCATACATCTTCAAGTTGCTAAGGTTGAGAAACACTGCACTAGAGGGTAGTTCAAGGGATGTAGAAGAAGTAAGACAACCCAAATTCATTCTCCAGAAATGTGACAAAGCACCAAGTAACTTTCCCTAAACAACCAACCCTTATTAGCCTTTTGTAAGACCCTGAAGACCTGGTTGCTCTTGCTGGCTTTTGGGCCGGAAGGTTAAGCAAGCTCTGCTGGTGACATGTTCTTTTTGATCTGGGGGTTATTGTATTAAACGTGGGCATTATGGTTATATTTTACTCTTGTGGTTTTAATCTTTGTACGTCACCCAGAGTCACTGTTGTGAGATGGCTGGCAATATAAATTACATAAAACAACAACAAACAAACAAACAAACAACTGAGCTAAATTACTGATTTGTTCATTTAATGGAAGAAGTATATATTAAGTAACAATTGCTTTGTTTGGACAGCAGCAGGATTCAGCATGAGTTCCCACAGAACCCACAATTTTAATTTGAATGCTATTTTGTGGTTTAATACATTCTCTGAAGCAAAAGATTTAATAGAGCTGGGAGGGAGAAGTATACATCCATCTGTAACAGGTTTGTTCTGACCATTCAGTACACACACCTATACACAGACACACACCCACACTCAGTTAATCATACATATTCTCAGAATACTTCATAGTCCAACATTCTCCAGCCTGTGCTTTGTTTATCTAGCAAGAAAATTAATAACTAATGTTCAATGTCATTTCTTTCAAGAATAAACACCTAACTCTAGCATTTTTGCAAAAATAAATGCTTCAGCCACCACCGGTCATGTCTGTATAGTAATTGGGGTTGGAAATGGATCTTTGATGAGCAACCTGGAGGAAGGTGATCACTGTTAATTCTTATGGGAAGCAATATAACTTGTGCCTTCAGACTAATGTGCAGGTTAGAGCTCAATTTTCCACTTGTTTTCACACACCCCAAATTTTCTGATATTGATTTCAGCTCATAAATATCACAGATACAAAATATAATTGTAAAGAAAATGAATTTATAAACATGTATCTTGACAGGAAATACATTTAAAATACATTTTAAAATAAACAAATATGGACTTATAAATGAGTATATAAGAATATGACATCTATTTATTTATTTATTTATTTATTTATTTATTTATTTATTTATTTATTTATTTATTTATTTGATTTATTAGGCAACCCAACTCAAACAGTGTGTCTCTGGGTGGTGTACAGCAAGAACAAAAAACAATAAACCAAAAAAAAAAACCCCACATAACATTAAAACATCTACAATATATAAATATAAGATACAAAATATAAAATGGCAACCAAGCCCCATAGAAAACAACCGAAAGGGGACTGTACTCAAGTGCCCCCTCATCCTCGGGAGAAAAAAAAACATATTCTAGAAGCAGCATGATGAAAGTGTATTTCCAGTCTTTGACAGATTTAACAATTTGCTCATTTTAAAAGAATGACCCTGGTTAAAACCCCATTCCACAGAAATTACAAAAGCCTCTAACATATATGCTTTTTACCCAGAAGCCATTTTCAATTGGCAATGCCTCGTCTGAAAAACGGGGTTGTAAAATCAATAAAAGACTTCACTGTTTCAGGCTTAGTTCAATCAAACAATAGATGAGAAGGATCAGAGTGTCTCTGGACTGTTCTAACTTAGACAATAAATGGAGAATTGCAGGACTAAATTCAGAGAAGAAGGAGAAGAAGCAAAGTTAGAACAGAAGGGATAAGCCTAAAAGTTGTCATCTTTTCTTTTATGTACAGGGAGTTTTCTCTCTTTCTGTTTCAATATAGACAAGAACTTTATAATATGCAAGCTGAAAAAGATCTATGCCAGGAACAATTTTACTACTTCATTTCCTGTTTGTCAGAATTCCAGTCCTAAGCTCAGTCCTCCTGGGAGAATGCAGTAGGACTTAATATTTTTGTGGGGGGCAATATTTTATTTGAATCTGCTTGGTTGGATGGCTGCAACCCCCTATTCTCGACCCTCAGGTGAGTAATCTAAAGCCCTATTGCTGAAGTGGAAAATTTATGGTAGTTTGGGTGTTCATGGTCTGGGATGCTAGAGATGATACAAATAAAAACACTTCTTCAAACACTTTTATGCTTCAGCAACATCTAGAGTTTCAGATGTTCCCCATCTTTGCTGTAAGCCTCATGCAACCCTCCTAATTCTATGCAGCTCTTGGCCTTATTTCCAACATCTTATTTTTATGATCAATTCAGACCTTTGGCATGTTGACTGGAGTAGCAAGCAAAGAGAGGAGGAGATGACTGCAGGAGAAGAAAACAGTGAACCATCTGGTTTTAATTCTGGCCATGCACAGTGCTACCATGAGTCCCTACAATCTCAGATGTGGACCTCTCTCATGACAGGATATCTCCCAATGTATTTTTTTCCCTTGGTGATACCAGCTGCAATAAGGAAACAAATTTTACCTCTTTAATCCATGGAACTGAGTTCTGAATATAGCAACAGTGTTTGGACAGCATTTATATACATTTACTTAGATGTATGCCATCTTCAACTAGTGCATCATACTTCTACAGTGGTATCCATAAGATTCAGCAGATTCGTTTGTAGTTAACGTGCTTCTTGCCTTAGATTTAGGTCCTCAAGGTAGCCTATAAGGGGAAAAAAGATATAGCTAAAACAACCCAATTCAAATCAAAACATAAATTTTATCAAAATAAAGCAGTCAAATTTAACCTGAGCAAGTACTTTGCAGGATGGGAAGGCTTCCAGCTTTTGCCTGGATTGTAACACCAAAGGGGGATTGCCTAAGTTGCTTTAGGCATTTTTAAAACAGCTTTGAACTCATAAACAGCAAGTGTATTTCATATATTTATTTTATTACATGGAGTATGGCATAAGCTAGAAACGTGGCATAAGCTACAGGAAAGAACAGTCTTATAAAGTAATAATACAGTGCTATAAAGTTATGGCCCAACAGGCTGCAGGGCTGTCAATGAATGAGTAAAAGAACAGGGGAAAAAGAAATATGTGGTACAGCTAATGAGTTCCTTTGTGCCAGAGATCTGAGTTGAAGATTAGAAGGCTCTAACTTCATCTAACTTTTGCAGCAACTGGAAAAGTGTAATTAACTTTGAAAGGAATATCATGGGCTAATGGACTCCCTGTGTAGCCTGTCATTTCACTGAAAATATCATGAAATGGGAAAAATGCCACTGTAGAACAGCAGGCTGTTCTGCAGGGGTATTTTTTTCCCTTTTTTTACTCATACTTCCACACGCACTCTGACTAGATGACAGCAGTTAATTGGGTGAAGCAGGAAATATGAGACCATTCTAGAGAAGAAAGAATAGAATCTGGCAAAGGGCTTTGAAGGCAGCGTTGCTTTAAGGGTTGACAAAGTACAGCTGAGAGAAATATATTTGGTAAAATAGGGAGATGCTTGGTATCCATGGCCGCTAAGTAAGTTCGATGTACTTACTTACTTTTCAGCTCTTCAGAGAAAGAGAACAAAAATTATTACTTGGTTTGTGGTAGGAGCTTCTGACTCTGACATGGGAAATTGAAGCTTAATAGCTAACTTCTTTAATTACTATCTAGCAAACATAAGTCCCTTCAGTCTCAATTTTTGCTAGAATGTTGGGTGTAGGTGGTAAGGACTCTGTTCAAGTGAAAGTCTGTAGGATTATTCCTCTGGCAAAAAATTAAGAAAAGAAAATACATAAAAAATAAGATTCTTCAGAGTTTGGATTCATACCTCAAGACAGTTATCTACAATGTGTTATTTGCATTCCAGTTTTGTCTAGTATTTACTTTAAATACATGGAGATATTCCCCATTAAAAAAAAACACATGATGTTATGTGTTCTTGAAAAGTTTAAGAAACACTACAGTTGTTTATTAAGATAAAGTTGTTTACATTACTTTATCTTTCAAAACAAGAGACAAGAGAACCAAGGTAATACATTTCAAACAGCAGAAGATTTCTTAGCTGATTTGATTGAATTAGAAGTCTTTGAGTGGAACCAAGTCAAGTGGTCCAGAATGACTCCATTCTGCCAAAGAAAGTGTATGTGGTTATGGCTGTAGTTCAAAACAATTTTTTAAAAGTTTTGAAGTTCTTGAAACAGCCAGCCTTGGGAAGGAGACATGTAGTCAAGGGGAAATCAGCTATGTATTCCGGTTTTCCTAACTGAGCTGTGATCAAAGTTGCTCAGCTTTTTGGACCTTTGTTTTGCACAACTCAACTTGATGGTTGAACAAGTCTGGCCAGATGTTATGAACATGCATTATTCAGCTCCCTATCACTAAAAGCGTATGGAATATTTGAGGCCTTTCAAGAAACTACAATATGTCTGTACATTACATCTGACTGCTGTATACACATATCTTATGATTGTGTGTGTATATATATATATATATAATATATGCACACACACATATACATAGACACATTTAAAAATGTTTACATAAGTATGGGATTAAAAACATTTAGATTTTAACATTGGCATATAATCAACCAATCGAACAAAGATTGATTGATTGATTGATTGATTGATTGATTATATGCCATAAAGTTGGTACTGACTCTTCACACCTCATAAATAGCTGTAACTAAGTCCATCTATCTTGCTGCTGGTCAAACTATTCTCTTTCCCTCCATTTTTACTAGCATTACTGACTTCTCAGGAGAGCTAGATTTTCACATAATGTGTCTGAAGTAGGATGATTTGAGTCCAGTCATTTATGCTATGAGTGAGAACTCTGGGCTGATTTGTTCAATGAACCATTTTTTGTTTTCTTGGCTATCCATGTTATTCTCAAGTTTTCTCCAACACCAAATTTTGAAACTATCAATGCTCCTTCTATCCTGCTTCTTCATAGTCCAACTTTCACTTCCGTAGAGTGTCACAAGAAAAAAACATTGCCTGCACAGTTTTGATCCAATAGATATATTATGGCATCTGAATATCTTTTCCAAGGCCTTCATTGTTACTTTACCAAAAGCTTGTCTGAGGTATATTTCTTGACTGCTCGTTCCTTTACTGTTGATGGTTGATGCTAAAAGGCAGAAGCTATCCATCTTCAATATCTTCATTGACAATGTATTAATATAAACAGTTATAAAAACATTTCATATTTTCATAACAGGTTTATGAAAGCTGTTTCATATGTGGATTCATTAAATTATATAATGTTCAGTGGAGTAATACCATCTCTATTTGGCCCTTATGAAATGGGCTAATACTGCTCTCTCCCATATGTTAACAAGCCAGCCTTTTAAGTCCATCCATCACAAAAGCACATACTTCCTCCTTTCCCACTCCCAAAGTAAATCTCTATTATTCCTTACTGGTTTTTCAACTTCCTCACAGTCTTTTCCATTCATCTCTGGTGACTTTCCTAGCTCATTCCTGTATGCTTCACGCATGGTTTTCCAGCTTCACAGATTTTCTTAACCTCTGCTCCTCTGCATGAACAGCTATTCTTCCAACAACCTAAGTAGCTTTCAGTTCGTAAGAATTGTTTCCCCTCTTGTGGAAGTACATTATGCTTTAATGGAATTCTTGCCAGCCTCTTTGATATACATACATACATACATACATACATACATACATACATACATACATACATTTTTTACTTTTAAGCCTCTGGAACTAATCACATTCCTAAGGCTTAGTGTACTTGGTTTTCTAAATAGGTGATGATAGGTTATGTGACTGTTTTACTGGTAACATTTTGCTTTCTTCAGCTAGAATGGGAAAAGAGAAGGATTATTCTTGCAAATACTTAATAAATAAGTTGTTTGAAGCCAAACTAAATACAACTGAGGTAGGCCAGCCAACCTCACCTTGGGGCACTCCAGATGTGTTGGAACTATCTAACTATCTCTAGCTCTCAGTTCTGTTGGCTGGAAATTCTGGGAGTTGTATGTAGTTCCAAAATAACTGGAAAAAGCACAATTTGGGGAAGGGTGAGATAGAACCATCCCTGCTTGGCCAATTAATCCTGCTCCATTGTTCTCATCTGATAATTGAGGAATGAAGAGTATGAGATTCACACTGCAAATTAATTACTACCCAAGAGTATTAAAAATGAACATTAACTTTTTAAAATGCACCTTAAGCTTTAACTTACTTTCTACAAAATGCAATTCATAAAAATGCAAATATGCCTTTCTATCTCAGGAGATAACAAAAACCATCTTCATGACTCAGCAGTCATTTAATGTGGGATCATTCCCATCTTAGCCTACTATCAAAGCAATTCCCTGGCATGCCAGTTTCCCCAACAGCTTGAGTAGAGTTTTAGAACAAAGCAGATATTGTAGACATTAAAGAAGATGACTTTGACTGACATATGCAGGTGTTGTTGCCAAGGCAAAAGGAGCTAAAGCATTTTTTAAGTCCAGAACATCCAGATAACATTTGGAAGTGGCTCAGACAGATACTTCCCTAATTCACCTAAGTATAAGGCAAAGGAGGAGGTACAGCAAAATCAGACTTGCAAGGTTCTGTTATTATAGCCAATTTCAATAAAAGTATTTGTGGACATCCTATGGAGTTGATTTCCTGGTCTGGTCTACCTAGCAGGGTAACAGATATATACGTAGGTATATACGGGAATGAATGTAGAGAACATAGATGTACAATTTTATTTGTGGGCCAAAGGCTGTGTCCTGGGGGCTGTACTCCAACCCTGAACAAGGCTATGACAAAGAACTGAGTAGGGAAGGACAAAAACTAAATTTAATTAAAACTTACAATGAATACATAACTCTCCAAGATGGTGGCAGGGAGCGGACACCTAGTGCAGAGCTCCCAGCCATAACCTCCTTTTTGGCCTCTACCATATCCATAACCAACTATGCGGGTGAGGAGAGTTGGAGGTGCGGGATTTTCGTACAAATGGGGGGTGAATGAAGAGAACCCCCGATGTTACCTCCGTCCAAGGTGGGCCGCGGCCGTGGGGAGAGGAGTTGCAGCGACGGTGGTGGCTGGAGCAAGGACGGAGAGGAGAGGATGTGGGCAGGCGTGGCAGTGGGCGATGGAGGCAGCGACGGGAGAGCGTTGGTGGCTGCTGCGGCATCACCGGCAGAGCCGAGAACAGTGCCCGGGCTTGAGGGGAGCAACACCGGAGTTGAAGGCAGGTCCTGCGGGGCCGGGAGTGCCGGCGGGGTGGTGGCCTAGGCCCAGCGCGGCTGGCCTCGGCAGTGGGAGCGCCTGCGGTGAGAGCGCCGGTGCTGATGGCAGGATGCCGGCGGCGAGGCTGAAGGGGATTGGAGGCCAGAGCCCGGCGGCCACAGTGACTTTGAGACCTTGGGGGTTGGGAGATGAGCCCCTGTGTGGCAAGGGGTGCCCCCTCCCCTAGATAAGACGCGGGGGGACTCGAATGGGTGTGTGTGTGTGAGTGGACGCTGCGGTTGGAGGAGGTGAATGTGCTGCTCTCTGCCTGGGTGGGAGACGGGCAGAGGGTAGGAGTGAATGGGGCCCTTCTCTCCCTGGCTAGTGAGAGAAGTCGGTGGAGAGAGGGTGAGTGTTTGTTAGAGGATTGGGAGTGGTGACCCCCTGTTGGCGCTGAGAGCAGTCAGCTGAAGTGCCACAGGGGCGCGCTGCCCCACCCCTTTTTTTGTCTCCTCTCCCTTGTGTGGTGGGTGGTATGGCGGGCCCCTTAAGTGGGAGGCCTGGAGGGGGGGGAGGAGGACCTCGGGCGGTTTATGGCGGGCATTCAGGTGGTGACGGGCATGGGGCAGTATGGCGGGAGCCAGAGGGCAGGCCGTTTCAGGGGAAGACACCCTTGATGCGTTATACCGGTGGTGTGTTCTGGCCCTCAGAGCTCAAGCCCAGACCCTGGTCAGCAGGCCTACAGAGGCCTGGGCTTTTGTCTGTTGCTGCTAATGCCAGGTCAGTCAATAATAAGGCTCTCCTTATTCACGACCTTATTGGGGAGGAGCAGGCTGACCTGGCATGCATCACCGAGACCTGGCTGGCACCAGAGGGGGGAGTAGCCCTCTCGGAATTGTGTCCAGCCGGGTTTAGGGTGTGGCACCAGCCAAGACCCCAGGGCAGGGGAGGGGGAGTGGCAGTAGTCATCAGAGAATCCCTATTGGCCTTCAGGGGCCCTGCTCCACAAGTGGCTGGATGTGAGACCCTGTTCCTGAGGTTGGGCACACGGGATCAGTTGGGAGTGCTGCTAGTGTACCAGCCTCCCTGCTGCATAGCAGTCTCCCTGCCTGAGCTGCTGGAGGCCATCTCGGGGTTGGCAGTGGAGTTCCCCAGACTTATGGTCTTGGGGGACTTTAATCTGCCATCCCTGGGGTTGGCCTCGGAGGCGGCTTGGGAGTTCATGGCTACCATGGCAGCCATGGGCCTATCCCAGGTCATCAATGGCCTGACCCGGGACAGTGGTCACACTCCAGACATGGTTTTCTTGTCGGAGCAGTGGCAGTGGCAGTGGATCTGGTGGGGGATTTTATATTATCCCCCCTGTCATGGTCAGATCACTCCCTGGTGGTGGCAGGATTCTCCTATGCTGCCCCCCTCCACAGGGACCTATTCGAACGGTCTGCCCCCGGCGAGTGATGGACCCATACGGGTTCCAAAGGGAGCTGGGGGTTGTTCCTGAGGCCTTGCTGCATGGCCCAGCGGAGGCTCTGGCCGCAGCCTGGAACAAGGAGGCGGCTGGGGCCTTGGACAGGATCGCGCCTGTGTGTCCTCTCTTGGCCCATCACTCCCGGCGCTCCCCGTGGTTCACGGAGGAGTTGAGGGAGTTGAAAAGGGCTAAGAGACGGCTAGAGCGCCACTGGCAGAAAACTGGGGATGAATCAGACCGAACACGGGTTAGAGCTACTATTAAGGACTACCTAGTGGCGGTAAGGGCGGCAAAACGTCAATATTTCTCCGCTCTTATTGCATCCTCAGAGTGTTGCCCTGCAGCCCTGTTTAGGGTCACCCAGGCCCTCCTGGGAAAAGGGGGGGGGGGGCGGAGGACTACTTGCAGGGTCGTGCAGAGGAATTTGCTAAACACCTGATGGATAAAATTGCTTAGATCCGTTCTCAGTTGGAAGCCAAGCGTGGAGTAGGTCCAGAGGAGTTGCCCAGGGAACGTTCTTGCCCAGTTATCTGGGAACAGTTTGATCCTGTTGCCCCTGAGGAATTAGACAGGGTCCTCGGGGCTGTCAGTGCAACCACCCGTGATTTAGATCCGTATCCCTCCTGGTTAGTTAAATCTACCAAGGAGGTGACCTTAGGGTGGGTCCTGGCGGTGGTTAATTCATCCTTGCAGGAGGGGGTGTTCCCGAAGCCTTTCAAAGAGGCTTTGGTCCGCCCACTCCTCAAGAAATCGTCACTAGACCCCACCCTTCTGGACAACTTTCGTCCAGTCTCCCACCTCCCCTTTTTAGGGAAGGTGGTAGAAAAGGTGGTCGCGCGGCAGCTTCAGAGGATCCTGGAGGAAATGGATTATCTGGACCCCTATCAGTCAGGATTCAGGCCCGGTTATGGGACAGAAACAGCATTGGTCGCACTTATAGATGATCTCTGGCGAGAGCAGGATGGGGGGAGTGCATCCATCCTTGCTCTTCTTGACCTCTCGGCGGCTTTCGATACCATCGACCATGGTATCCTTTTGGGTCAGCTGCAGGAGTTGGGGTTGGGTGGCACAATGTTGTGCTGGTTCAGCTCCTTTCTCCAAGGCTGAACCCAATCGGTGTTGATAAGGAGCGAGAGGTCCAGCCCCCAGCCCCTACTTTGTGGGGTGCCACAGGGGTCAGTGCTTTCACCGCTCCTATTTCATATCTACATGAAACCGCTGGGTGAGATCATCCGGCACCATGGGGTGAGGTATCATCAGTATGCTGATGATACCCAACTATACATCTCCATCCCAGGTGCCCTAAGTGACGCTGTGACTGCCCTCTCGCGGTGCCTGGAGGCTGTGGGGGCCTGGATGAGGGACAACAGGCTTCAGCTGAACCCTGGTAAGACGGAGTGGCTGTGGATACGGGGAGCCCCAAGATCTAGGACTTTGTCATCTTTGGTTCTTGATGGGGTTGCACTACCCCAGACAGACCCGGTGCGTAATCTGGGGGTTCTCCTGGACTCACAACTCCTGCTCAAAGAGCAGGTGACAGTTGTGGCTAGGAGGGCCTTTGCACGACTTCGTGTGGTGAGGCAGTTACGCCCCTTCCTGGATCAGGGGGACCTCCGCACGGTCACTCATGCCCTGGTCATCTCTGGGTTGGACTACTGTAATGCGCTCTACATGGGGCTACCCTTGAAGAGTATCCAGAAGCTACAGCTGGTGCAGAATGCGGTGGCGCGGACAGTTCTTAATGCCCCTAGGAGGGCACATATAACACCACTGTTGTGTGAGCTGCATTGGTTACCGGTTTGTTTCCGGGTCCAATTCAAGGTGTTGGTCATTACCTTTAAAGCCCTTCATGGCACAGGACCAGGTTATCTGAGGAACCGCCTCGCCCTGGTCACTTCAGCCCGTCCCACTCGGTCCAGCAGAAGGGGCAGGTTGCACACCCCACCGGTCAGGGAATTTCGATTGGTGGGGTCGAGGCAGAGAGCCTTTTCTGCTGTAGCGCCCGCCCTATGGAACATCCTGCCTCCTGAGGTCTGGTGTGCCCCCTCCCTCATGGCCTTCAGGAAAGGTATTAAATCCTGGCTCTGCCAGAAGGCCTGGGGGCCAGAGGGGGGCCCGCACCTGTGGAGATGGCTGGTGGGATGATGGGTTGTCCCCCCCAGCATCTTACAGGGTTTTTTTAGGGCCAAAATCAGAGGAGGTTTTTTAGGGCATTTTTAATATGTTTTTTAACTATTTATAGATTTTAGCCATCTTTGGAGAGAACTGTGTTTTTTCTTTTTATTGTGAGCCGCCCAGAGTCACCGGTTGGGGGAGATGGGCGGCATACAAGCCGAATGAATAAATAAATAAATAAATAAATAAATATTAAATGTAAACAGACTACAGATAAGAATATTATGTCCCATGTATTCCATTTCTTTATTAGAGCCTTGGGCTAGCCTAGCTAGTGGATTTATTATTGTCATCTTCTACCACATTAAAAATTACAACTTGGAAACAACTTTTGGAGGAGCTATGGTGGTGCCATCCACCATAAAAAGCTTTGAAGTGGGGGTGGGGTGGGGGTCTCGTGGTAAAGCTCTTCTATAGAAAATGTATTTTGGAATTATTTCAGAGCTTCATCCTCCAGGCAGGATGCTGCTGCCGCATTGTCAACTCAGTTTGCAGGACTATTCAATATAATGGGGGGAAATGAAAAGGCATGCATTTTGTTCTGCCCACACACCAAACAGTCCATTTGGGTTTTTTCAAAAGCAGGAGCATCAACTTCTAGTTCAGTCCCTGCTTATCAAAGAAATGGGTGCTGGCGCCGTTCTCCTCCTTCGCCCTACCTTGCAGTTCATCTTCCTAATGAAAACTCTCCCTAATTAGTCCTGCCCTTTTCCAGGGTCACTGTGTGAAGTGTTCTTATTGCCTATAGGCTGTGCTTGATTAGAAGACTAGCTCTCTATTATTGTTAAACTGCATTCATTAGGCGCTTGGTGTTCTATAATACCCTCTCCAAAGGGGTTCCCCCATCTCACCGGTCCCAGTATTGTTTTGAAATGCTGGCTCTTGCCCAAGTCTCCTTGGAATGTAATGAGAATATGTGATTTGATTCCTGACACAGCCCTCCGATATAAAATTAGATTTCTGCTCTCTTGCTCTCTCCCTTTCTTTCAGCTGAGAACCTTCCCACCTATATTTCTGTTGTATTTCTTCAAAAATATTGATGATACCAGTTTCAACACATGCCTTTTGAATTATATGCAGGACAAAATGTATTCTGGATTTTAAAAAGGGGTAGTTTTATTTAGAATCGATTAACCTGGGGCTAGAGACTTTTGCACATGAATTACTCCATTTGTATAGAAAGGACTTGTGGACCAAAAAGCTTTCCTAATTATATATTATTGTTTTGAAATTTTATGGACGTGTAGGAACCCAGAAGACTCTGTCCTTTGAATCTTTGAAGTAGGCCAAGTGGCTAGACCCCTTTTGTTACACTTTCAAAGTAGCTATGCTGCCACTATTTATATGACTTACAATTGCTACATCTCAGCCCAAACTCATGAAAATCTAGGCCTCAGCACTGCATCTCCAGAAGGATAAATGGATACAGTCTAGCAGAAGAGTAAGACCAGGCAGAAAGAAAGAAAGAAAGAAAGAGAAAGAGAAAGAGAAAGAGAAAGAGAAAGAGAAAGAAAAAGAAACTAAATTAACTTTTATTCCCCCATTTATTAATGATTCCAGCAGAGAAGTCTCATATATAGTCAGTTGCAGTTAAGCAGTACATAAACTTTACTAATTAAACAAAGACTTATCAGACTTTACTACCTAAACTTAGCAACCTAAACTTAGCAACCTAAACTCATCAGGAACTTTAATCTTTGATTATATTTGCAGGGTGGTTCTCTGGAACTTCATCACAGAGTCTGAACTTTACTTTCCACAAGACACTTGGAGTTCAAGTAGATTTACTAAACAGGAAACTTTAGAGAGTGGGAATAACTTCCAAGAAAGGAAACCCCAGTTGACCCTATCAGTACTTTGGGTGTCTTCCAAGTGGTTCCTGCCAGTACCTGCTTAGCATAAGGCAGAGTTATAGGAAAATCAGCCTGAGATGTGGATTAGGTAGGTTAACCTGGTATGCCTAAATGTGGCCTTCGTCCTTTGTTTAGAACAACAGTATAACAGAGAGAGGGAACTCTGAATCACAATGTATTAGAACAGTAAAAACAATGAAATAACTATATTAGGTATCAGCAAATAATATCACCACATTTCAAGTGTGGAATCTTATTGCTGATAATAGTGATATTAAAACAGGTGTTGGTAACATTGTATCTATGGGATACCATGGCATCCATTACCCTCCCCCCCCCTTTTTTTTAATGGCTGAAATCCTGCAAGTTGAGAGTGCTTATGTCTTTCTTGTAAGATTTAGCTATGCTGTGATTTCAGACTTTTTTGGAAGGAGTACCTGGGCATCAAAAATGTTGCCAAATACTAGAATACTGATAACAGTAATCTCTAGAGTGTGATGGACACTGATGTAAAAAGAGGCAGGGAAGGAGAGAGAACAATGTAAGTCAGCTGTTACTTATTTGAAAATAGTTGTCTTGAAAGAAGGTATTGGATTTTCAAATTCTCATAAACATGCATCCCCAACCTGGCTCACTTAAAGGAGACAATTTTGAAAGACCAATCAAATAGGACCATGAAATTTCAGTGTAGCCCTAACATGAAAAATAACCCTTCCATAAATGTATCCAATGTCCATTCCTCCCACAGAAACAAAGAACCCATGTTACTTTTGCCTTGCAGAATTCCATAATGACAGATTGTCCAAAAGCTTTTGAGACTGAATCAGCTAGTTAGGCTCCTTTCTTATCTTAAGCCTGGTTATAATGCTCTTGTATGCCCTTTGATATTTCTCACAAGCTATAAGAGAAGAAAATCCTGGTGACTTCAATGCTCGTTGAAGTTGCTTCATCACATTCATTAGAGACAATAATGACAGATGGGAACAAGACAGTCCAGGTTAAATTATGGGCAACCACCCAAAGCAGCACATTTTGGCAAGCTCACTCTCCTACAGCATATCCCATAGGATCCACCATACCTGCTACTGCCTCTCTGATTCTTTAGATTATCCACTTTCTGTTTGACTATAGGACCAGATCTGAATTATCAGGGTTTGACAGATCTCTTCTGTGTAATATGGCATGGAAACTGTATTTGGATCCATGGTTTTCTGCTAATTCTGTCATCCCCAGGCAGGGGTGTCTAGTACAGGAGGATTAAGATGGTAGCCACAGGATTGCCACTGCTATCTTGACTTTTTTGACACCTGCCTCCCACACTGTTGCCCCTGTCCTGAGGCCATGATTTGCATCCTGCTCCTGTAGGTACCACAAAGCAGCAGTCAGCAAAGGAAGACAAAGAAATGTAGGAAAAAGCACTATTATACCATCAGTTCTTTCTATTGCTACAGCAAAGGCTGGGTTTCATCAAGGATCTCTAAATTTTTATTTATTTTATTTATTAAATTTATATGCCTCCCATCTCCCCCAGAGGGTGACTCTGGGTGGCTCACAATTAAAATCCAAAACAGTAAAAAACAATAAAAATATAAATATCCATATTAAAATAACTAACAATTCTATATAAAATACAAATGCAAATAATAACAATTCTATATAAAAAGACTAAATAGTGCTCTAACAAGCTTTTAGATAAATCTTGACCTAGTTTGGAGTTTACCTTGCATTAGTATATATGCATACACATACATATAGTTTCACTGTTAGTAAGATAGTGTTAAGTTAATCAGAAAATATAGTTTGGGATGCCTGCCTACTTATAAATCCAGGTCTTTTTTCCCCCTTTGGATAATCAGATAAGGCTAAGATAAGGCAATGTGAATATCATTGTGAAATATTTCTTGTCTCTCTAAGATGATCTTCCAGTAACTGAGATAGTACTGTAACAAAAATTGCTTCTACTTATCTTGACCTTTCTCTTTCAGTCTGAAGCAAAAGAAAAAGTAAAGTTCAGTGATATTCTCATGGGTGGGTTGTGCAAGGTTCTAGCAGTTATCTAGGTCATGAGAAATAGCAAGTATCTTTTCATCTGCCCAAAGCTATTCCCAACAGAGCTACTCCTTTGGAAGCCTTTTTGTACTTGCACCAACTATAGCGTGAACATGCTCTGACAACATCTTTTGAATGTGGTTTCTCATGGAGTTGCTTTCATCTCATCCCCAACCCAAGAATCATACATGGGAGATCCTTAGCAGTACTGGTGTTAAAGTACTCTTTTCATTCTTAAGTCAGCATCATCCAATGAAAACTCATAAGATGTTTTAGGCTTTGTCACCCATTATTGTGGAGGAAAATCTGGAAACAGAGGGAGAGTAGGGATTGGAACTGAAGACAGCAGATTTCATGTGGGTATAAGTCTGTGCTGATCAAAGAGGGTGGTTAGCAGTTCAACTCAGCAGTAGGAGAAAGCCCTAGCTATGAGGATTTTCACTGTAGCAAGATTCTCCAGTAGTTTACAGCTCACCTATTTGAATTCCATCCTAAGGGAAGATTTCAGAAGGGAACTCCTCCCATGGCCTTTTTTAGATAAAGAAGAGAAGACACTTCACAAGAATGCAGTGATAGAGATATGTAATAGGAAGCAGTAACACCAGCAGCAAGAACAGCATCTCTGTTATCCATCAACCATCAAGTAAGCTCAGAAAATGCCACCGAAAGAAATTTGAAAATACAATGAAAGTAAAATAGAAAGAAAGGTTTGTTTCACTACCCCCAACTAGGAAACAGCAAGAAGCAAATGGCTAGACTGCTGACTATTAGAACTTCCTCTACCTGAAAGGGAAGGAAAAAAATGTTCTTTCCCTCCTAGAGAACTGTCTGTCAGAGAATGAAGTCATTTGTTCTCCATTTCTACCTCTGCTTCACCTCCCCATCTCTCCTTCACAGTACCATTCTCTCTCACACACACTTTTCATCCATAATTAATGGACTACCAGGGAAGCTCAGGCCACTCTACCAAAAGCTCTCAATTTTTTACCTGCAGTTTTTTTTTAAATGAGGCTATAGGTCTCAAGTAGCCCAATCCTGCCCAAGATTAAGATGGTTCCTTCTGATGTAGAAATCAATTTACTGAGTCACAGGAAAAAAAAAGAAAAGGAAAGAAACATCCTTTTGAATCAATCTTTGGGTACTTTCATATCACTTCTATTTTCAGTCCCTAATCAAATCTGTTTGAAACTGCCCTGTGGTTCTCTTTCCCGCCACCAATTTGACACATTGAGAATATCGCAAGTGATCAGTGTGTTTTCTAGCTTACCAAAAGGAGAGCAGAAAAAAAACCCATTCAATCAGTGCCACATACACCCATCTGCATATTTAGTTCATGTTACATTCATTTCCTGGGTGATTTCCAAAACAACAGTGGTTGTAATCAGGGGAGCTGCAAAGCTGCCAAGGCACTATGCCTCAGATGCATTTAAAAGGTCTGAGAAACCTAAAGCTTGACAGGGAGGGAGGTGCTGGCCTCCACACAAGGTGAGACAAGAATTCCTGCCAAGAGGCTTACCTTCAAGCAATGCAATTCTTCAGCATTTCTAATGGAAAATTGCATTCATTGCTATTCTGGATTAATTTGTAAATAAATTGGTTCAGCTGCTGAACAAAGAGATCATATGGATGCAGAGATTTGTGAATTACATGAAGTCTGCCTGTGGAAATGGCCTTTCTGTTTCCCCCCTTAGAAGGATGTTTGTTTTGCTTTGGTTAAATGATCCATAAATTTGAGATGCTCCTAAAAGTTTAGGGTTTGTGGCAAAGAAAAAATACAACAACATCCTTTATCTCACTTAGATATGAATCCAGAGATATGATATGAGCCGCTTAGATATGAGCCGCACAGAGTCACCCTCTGGGGGAGATGGGCGGCATATAAATTTAATAAATAAATAAATACGATTTTGTCAGAAATGAAGAAGTAAATCAGAGGGCTGAAAAAGGTCATTTAGGTGATGAGGTCTAACCCCCTGATCAGTGCAGGAATTCAAATTAAGCTTTTGCAGATAGATGACTATCTACTCTCAAGTTGGATCCAATGAAGAGGACCCTCCCCACCACTCTAGATAATTGGTTCTACTCTGTTCAGGAAGTTTTTCTAATGTTCAATCAGAATTTGTCTTTCTATAACTTACATCCATTATTCCATGTTCTACACTCTTATATGACATTCTTTCAGGAATGTGAAGAATGCTATCATAAGAATAGGAGACTAAAGTACAATAGAAGCACTTTCCTAAAACATGGGCTGAAGGATGATGATATTGCAGCCTTGGTAAGGTTAAGCACATCTAACTCTGAGTAGGCAGCAGCAATAATCAGACTGTCTGTGTTCAGAAGCTAAAAAGGATCCAGCCTGGTTAGTACTTCGATAGGAAATTCCCAAAGCATATCAGGGCTGGAAAAAGAACTACAGAAGACAGAAATCATAAATGACTTTTGCATTGCTGCTGAGAGAATATGCCCTTGAGCATAACTCAAAGGAGGCTTCTCTTAGCTCTGATCAATGTCAAGATGAGTACTGTTATTGGGAGAAAATGGAATTATGAATAAAATAATTTTGGGACTGAAAATACTAGAGAAAAATAGGGTTATTAATTGTTCTGTAAGGGCAATGTCAAGCAACAGACAATAGGAAAAAAAGGTGCACCAGTAACTGTGGTGCCTTCTAAAAGCAAACTTTTAGAATCAGAACACCCTAGGCTGCCACATTTCAATGCGGGACCCACTTCGAAGTCCTTTTAAGATTCTGAACGTCCAAGTACAGATTGTTCATTTGAAACCCCTTAGTCCACCCTACTCCACTTTCTTCTTACTGCACCCTTCATTATTTTTTATTCACTGATGCCAGTAATTTACTCAGCTGGAGTATGCAGGAACATCTAAAATACTTAAAATAATTCCTGGGATTGTATTTTATTTGATTCGTTTTCATGCCTTGAACAGAACATATTGACTAATTTAATTATTTCAAATACTAAATAATACTTTGCATGAGGTGTCTGCCAGGTGTGGGAGCTGGGGCAGTTTCCCCCTTTAGAAAACTTTCCTATGTGTATAACTAATAATAGAACCACACTTGCAACAAAAATGGTCCAAAGTAAGTAACATTTTAATATCCCAGACTTTAGAGCTTTTGGATGCATAATTCTGTGCTCTGGTAGGAACACACCAATTATGGAGCACTGACATCCACGTAGCCTGGCAGCATGATTTAGATGGAGGAAAAAGCGACAACTGTCATCTTTCCCCTTTTTATTATCCTTTTAGTTTTCTTTTATCTCCTTCCCTATTGCTTACATTTGGGGGTAAAGTAATAGGCTAGCAGGAATCTATCCCACCTCTCTCTCGACCACACCCTTTTGAAGCCTTTTTGATGCTGGAGTTTCTGGTTAAAGACACTAGTTTTCTCCCCATATCAGACCCAACCTTAAAGGCAGGGGGAATGGACTTTAGTCCTCTTGTAATGCTGTCAGGCTCCCCAAGACAAGCATGAAATAGGAAGAAGTTTCCCAGAGACTTAAACACTATGGCTAGGTACCATAGCCATTAAAAACAGTTGGCAGTCACTGAGACGCATGAATCTGATCCTGATGTATACCTGATATACATCTCTCCTCTTAATTCAAATCCAGCACCCTCTTTCCCCAAGTATACCTCTGTGTCACAGACTTCCTCTCTTATGTTTGTCACACTCAGTCATCAACACATCTCGTAGAAGGCCTCCCCCTAACCCCAACCTTCATTCTCCTATGGAGGCCTATCTGTTAATGAAAGTTGCATGTTTACATTCTCCATGTTCATTCTCAGAATCTCTTGCTAATAATGAACTCCTGACAAATATTCCCTGTGGATAATGAGGTGGATGACAAGTAGGCTATGTCTAATGATCACTGCACATAAACAGGAGGAAGATAGTAGCTTCAAAACAGTTGTATTATGTGTATGAAAGCACTGGTGCACTAAAGTATGATGTGGGGAATTGGGTAGAACCTGCTAGACAGTCTAAATGAATATGGCAAACCATGGATGGAAGGGTGCAGCTTCCATTTTGTAAGGATATATTTGTTACAGTTTTGCACATCAAGATGATCCCTTCATGGACCTTCTTGCCTACCTCTCAAATGTGTGTTCTGTGACTGTACTTTTCTTCCAGGTGATACCAGACCTAATCACAGGGTGATGGACTGTTGTGACACATTGGGCAAATGTTTGTGTTATAAAAATGCATACTGTTCCTGCAGAAGATAATTATTTTGTCAGTCTATCAGAAATATTTTCTCTAAATAAAACCAGTCCAGAGGAGACACTTTCTATTTTATTTTTTTAATTAAAAATCTGACTGATTTTATCTTCTGTGCCACATTGCTGCCAGGCAATAAAGAAATTGAACTGAAGACACCATGACAAGATATCAGGTAAAAATCATGAAGTAATTAAGAGTAGGATTGATTTCAAAAGTAAACAAGGCAAGATTATGGATTCTATCAAATGTTTAGTGCTGAAAATATAGACTTCTAATCCCAAAACAGGCGGTTTATATTTGATATCTTTGATCCTGACTCCCACAACTGCATGTTTTAAATGTACTTTGAAATATTGTTCAGTGGCAGATAAAAATAGAATACAGCCTAACAAATGCACTGGAAAATAAAATAAAACAAATATTGACACTGTAAATTCATACATAATATAAAAAGAAGTAGGACCTCTTTCTCAAGAGTAAGGAAGGACTTTACAGAAGAAGAAAAACTGAGGAAGAGGAAATTTCTCCTCTGAGTATTTACTACAGGTAATCCTTTGGTTATGACAGCAATTGGGATTGGGACTGCCATCGCTAAGTGATGCAGACATGAAGTATGACATCACAAGACTGTATTGCTTAGTGCCAGCAATCATGGGCAGTCCTGGTTGCTGTCGTAACCCCAAGAAGCATGGGTCATTAAGTGGAAAGAGGTAGGAATCCTAGGTGAGGAGTGTGGGGTTGCCACAGTGGGGTGGGGGAGGCCGGGGGAGGGCCTGGGAGGTCCAGCAGAGGCTGCACGTGGGCAGGGGGGTGTTGCAGATAGGAGAAAAAGTGGGAGCAACTTATCAGAGTGACTTGCAACTTTCCTGCCAGCTTCCCCATTGACTTTGCTTGTGGGAAGCTGGCAGGGAAGGTTGCAAATGGTGATCACATGACCATGACTTCCTGAGACATCATAATCATGAGCTGGCCACACAAGCACCTGGATTGCAGTCATGTGACTGTGGGGTGCTGCAATGGCTAGAACTTTGAAGACTGGTTGTATGTCCATTTTTTTAGCGTTGCCGTAACTTTGAACGGTCGCTGAATGAATGTATGTAAGCTGAGGACTACCTGTACATTAAAATGGTGTAGCAATCTTACATATTTTAACTTTTTATTTTGTCCTGATTGTGGCTAGATGGCACATATATGGAAGCATTCTTCTGTCCTTTATCTCTATCTGAATGAGAATGAAACATATAAATCATGGTTGTGTAGACATTTCTGCAGCCCAAAGGAACAATTATGAGTGTAGCTTTTCCTATGCTTTGAAGTTTAGAGATGAGTAAAGCCCATGTGAGACTTTTCAGAAACTTTTACTCATACTTAGTGTCCAGCTGAAGATTCCATTCAAAATTTCAAAGCCTCAGTTTCTCCAAGTATGTTTGAAATAGAGTTAGCTCATATCTCCACCATTTTTTTTCTGTCCCTTCGAGTCAGTGTTGAATCCTGGTGACTGCCTGGACATGTCCCTGCAGTTTTCTTGGCAAAATTTCAGAAGAGATTTACCATTGCCTTCTTCCTAGGGCCGAGAGAGAGTGACTGGCCCCAGGTCATCCAGCTGGCTTTGTGCCTAAAAGGGTACTAGAACTCACAGTCTCCCGGTTTCTAGCCTGGTGCCTTATCCACTATACCAAACTAGCTTTCCTCCAATATTACCCAGGTAAAAACAGGTTCAGATCTTCAACTTTAGACACGGGCCTTGCTTGTCTGAAATAAGTGGCCTGATGATGCATTACACACTCACTACACTGGCTCTTCTTCTATAGTGTAGATTAATTCAACCTAAAGCACTATAATTATTACTTAATGTTGGCTTGATTTGCTTAGGCAGCCCAAGAGGGACTGCCCTTGAAAAGGGAGGACTCACTCCTGTTACCCCCAAAATCATTCCTGCCTTTCCCTCTTCTCACCTGTATATTTGCTTGCTGAACATCTGGCATGGTGCCTTCTGTGGTAGGACCACTCTTCTCAGCCTCCCTCCTTTGCCTGAATGTCTCACCCTGAGGAGGCCCTTGGAGTGAGGCATTTTCATTGTGAAGGGAGGGTAAAAGGGGCTCCACCACCATGATATTTAGCTGGAAGGCAGGCAGGCAGGCAAAGGAGCTAGATAAGGAGCAGACAGACAGTTTCCAAGGGAGAGACGGTGGGGTGAGGCTACCTGAAATGGCAGCATTACTCATCCTAATTATACTTAAGCAAGTTGAGGATTAGTTTGCAGAATGGACCCAGCTAATACAAGAGAGAGAGGGAGAAAGGGAGGGAGGGTTGTGGGTGATTTACAAGTAAAATTAGAATTAAACAAAATCTTAATTTCCCTCAGCATTTCTAAGTCCCCTTTAAAATCCCCCTGTGGAGAACTCACATGAGTTGAAAACTCCCAGTCTTCAAATTTCAAAATTCTGCTGTTTCACTGATAGTTATTTACCTGATCTGTTCTCTGAAAAGAAAAACATGAGACCAGATTCAATCTCTTTCTGTTTATTTCCTTGCCAGCAGTTCAAGAAACAGAATATGGTTTTAGCCCCTTACGATGTGCAGTCTCAGAGACTTTGCCATCTGTGTGCTGGATCAGAGCCATTTGATGCAAAGGTTTATCATACAAATGATACTGTATTGAGTCTGCCTGTCAAAATTTTGCCTGCGAGGACTTAACAGAAACTTTGAAAATTTCTTGGCGGCTCTAACATTTAGAATGCAAAACCCATTGGAACTTTAGTGGGAAAACAAAAAGTAGTTTTTTTTTTCATTTTGAACCTGAATAAAGAAGCAGATTGCTGGAGAAATGAATGCTTTCAGATGGAACTGATTGCAACTGAAGTATCCTCAAGGTTCAATTATTGTCTTTGGGCTTGGGAACTTGATTGTAGACAAGCAATTGTGCTGCCTCTTTTTAAAAGCTTGCTTGCTTCCAACAGGGTCACCTGTGATATTTATAAATAAAAATTAATTCATTAGATAACTTTTATTTGAATGAGGGGAGAGGTAACTCTGGTGTGCTGCTCTTGGAACCTTTCACAGCTCAGAGAACTGAGGAGCAAAAATGCAAAAATAGACAATGCAATCTCATTGCTAAACAAATCACAACATAAAATACAATCAGTGGTGACGTCATTACCATTAAAATATTCTCCAAGCCATAAATTATTCTCATCATGCCCTAACTGCGTTTGCTTTTAGGTATTTTATTTTCTAACTAGGTTAGTGCAGTGAGGGTAGATCATATGTGGCTGCTTCTGACATCTTTTGCATCCCAAATGTTTGAATCAAACAGTCAAGAAATCTACTTCATTGTTAAAACAAAGAAAATCCTATATCATGGAACTCCAGCACTGCTGCTTCAAATACAGCTGGTAAGCAATAAGAATTATGCATTTCGGACCTTGAAAACTATTTCATGCTGGACTATAATCAAATGTTAATTCTAAAAATACTTTTCTTTTAACGTTGCTTGTAAGCCATAAATTATAGGAATGTGTTTTGTAAATAAGTAACCATTTGCAAGCAGGCGTGTGCACGTATACATGTATTTGGATAGGTCTAACAATAACATTCCAGGCTAAACAAAAGGGCTCTTGAAAAGTTGCTGGATTCAAAGAAAATGTTTTACTGTTTAATAATGAACCTCCCTGGCAATTAAGATCAAAAAGGCCCTCTTGAAGATGGCACATCTTTCCAGGCATTTGCTAGGCAATAGCTGAGGAGAGAGATTCTCAGGGAAAAGAGCCCAGTCGTGGAATTCCACTTGCATTTGGCACCAGGTTTTGTCAGCTTTTGGTATCCCCTAAAGAGGTAGCTCTTCATATTTAATATGTTGTCAGTGTTAAAGTCTTGTTTATTGGTTTAGCTTTTGTAATTTTGCATGGTTTATTTGATTTGCTTTTATTGTACTTTGTTCTGGGATTACTTTTAATGAAAAGTAATGGGTTTTTTTGGTTGTTGTTGTTAAATGAATAAGTAAAAAAAAAGAAAAGTAAAATAGTTCCTACCCTAGGAGCTTCATTTTGCAATCTAACAAAAAGATCTAACAGCTGAGAATCCTTAATTGTATTGCAACAGGATATAAATGTAATGAATAAGCAGAAAAATGTAGGGTAGAATAATCGCCATTAGGAGCAGTGTTTCTCAATCATGGCAACCTTTAAGATATGTGGACTTCAGCTTCCAGAATTCCCCAGCCAGCCATGCTTGCTGGGGAATTCTGGGAGTTGAAGTCCACACATCTTAAAGTTGTCAAAGTTGAGACACACTGATTAGGAGCATGGCAGGGGAGCAAATTTAATCTGCCTCCCCCATGTTTTGTGATCTTAATCCCTTTCCATTCTTCCTGTGCTTGCTCTCAGTGTTTTTAGAAACACTGATACGATTCTTAGCACTGTATTTAACATTGCCAATAACGGGGGCCTAAATGAGCTAGTGGGAAAATGCATCTTACCATATTCCTCTAGGGTTCCTGCCACTACAGCTGTTCCCTCTAGGGAAGGCCTGGAAGGGGTCTGCTAAATAATACAATCTGTAACTCTTCAATCTTGTATAAAGGTCATAAGAAAGAAGCAGCTGTTTAGATTTGGATTTGCAGCTGTCTGATGTGTTCTCGAAAAACCCAAGCCTTTTATAACATCGCTAATCCATTTACAAGCAGAGTCCAACATCCAAGACACCATCCTAACTTTGGTATCTGGGGGATAATTGACTCAGCGTCTTTAAATGCTCTTCTGCCAGCAGTAGGGCCACTTGTAATGCAGGCACCTATTTTTATTCTCTTTCTGGGAGCAGGAGAGATTTTTCTCATTTTCATTTCTCATTCAAAAAGGTTGTTCAAGGTTGAGAAGAGAATTCTCCCCAGAAAGAGACATTATCACCCTGCAAGCCATACTGTGATGATTCTGTCTTAACCACTCCCTCCCTCTGTCTTTCTCTTTCCTATTTAAAAGTAATTTTCGCTGGCATTATCACACACCAGCAGAAAACCACCAATTGCTCTGTCTTAGTGAACTGTGCCCAGGTATCGATCATTAGCCTCAGTGGAAAAAGCCTATCAAAAATGTCTCTTTCCATCTTAGCATTTCCAATTCCAGGCATCCCCCGTGAATGAATATCTATCAAGGTCCTATAAAAATCAGTTTAATCCCATACCCTAGTGGCAATTCACAGACAGTCCCCTCTCTAGCTGAGCCTCCTCTTTATTAGTTGCTATGCCTTATAAAGTCTTATGCTATGCCTTATAAAATCTGTTATGAATAGTTAATTTACAAGATGCTAAGTCAACCACGATAAGAAAAAACATTTAATAAAATAAGAATATAAACTCAGTGAAAGGGGCAAGGAAAGGACTTCTGCATCCAAACACAATATCCATATATGCAATGCATCCAAATTCAGCAGGAGCCAATGGGACTCTCTGCCCCAGTCTGGCTCTTACATAGACATATATGGATGAATCAACACTTCTCTCTGTCCAGCTAGGATCCATTCAGACTTAATATATGTGTTATTTCTAATTAGATTGTGGTGGCAGTCTACTAAGAATAAAGCTCTGGATATATGGGAAGCATGCTGTGAGCAAGCTGGTTGGTGAGTGAGTTCCTATAATCCATATTGTAGATCTTTGACTATCCCAGGAATTGCAAACATTGAGATTTTCAAATATTATGGAATTGCCTTTCACTTAAATGATCCAAAGGCAACTAACAGAAAGAAATTGGACAGTGGAGCAAACCAAATCAATTAAGAGCAAGTAAACAAGGAACATCCCACAACTCACAATTAGGTTTAGAATGTTTCTAACACCTAAAGAAGTTAAAATGTATAAATTTAAGGATTTAAAAAAACTTGTCTAGAATTGGAAAAATTACATTGTGAACAATGGGCACCACAGTTGAAAAGTTTCCCTTTCTGCACACAGCCTACCAGACCGAGAAAATATGATCTCAGGGCTTGGCAACAGGTGTCTTAGGTCTGTGCTGTGAAAGATAAGCACTAGTATTTGAACTGAGCTTAAAAACAAAGCTAAAGCTGGGGACCTTTTTTAGTGTGATTCCAGTCCAATGAGTAGCTTTACAGCTTTACTCTGAAATCCCTCACTTTTCCTAGCCAAAATTTTATACAGAGTAGAAGATGTTACTGGTTGCACTAAAGTATTGGCTTCAAGATAAGCCAGGCATGTCTGAAGGTTGCATTGATATTATCTACTGAACCCCTTAATGGATATCCATGGATGCTAACATAATTTAAGTATATATGGTGAAGTTTAATGGACTTGGCAAAGGATCTACCTAGACAAGCATCTTGTTTCACATGGTGGCCAACCAATTGCTCAGAGAAGAGCATATCACTCTGGTATCCTCATTCCCCAGCATTTGCCACAGAGAAACATATTAACTCTGACATTTATAAGCGTGTGTTTGTTGAGGGGGGGAGGAGAATAATTGCCTTGGTTTCCACATATAGAAAGGGCCCCATCCTGAGAATGATTCAGTATATGAAGAGATCAAATCAACCAATATTTTCTATTTCATCTTCAGTTAAATTCCATGATTCATTTCAATGTATAGAAGTGTTTTCTCACCCACTCTTAGTTATAATATACCACACAGCTGCTATGATTTTATTTTCTAATGAGGAAAATTTGGGCTGAGTTTTCCCGGATGATTGCTTATGCGTTTAGGCAAAAGGTCATATAGATTTGTGAGACGAAAATTACTTTGGCTGATGTTTTCTAGACTTTTAATGTTTACTCAGTGTGTGTGATGTTCTTATGTATTCAGTTTGGATTTAGTATATAAAAACCTATAGTAAAACATATTGATTTTTTTTTAAAAAAAAAAGGGAGCCAAGGGAGCCATTTTCATTTCTTTAAAAAAAATTTAAAAGCACCAGGTACTTGCAACAGCATGAAAATGTGTGGAGAGAACCTTATTCCCATCTTCCAACTCTTCCTAGAATGATGACAAACCATCACATGATCTCTACCCTATACCAGGAACTTCTGGGAAGCAATTCTGAGGTTGCAAATAGCAGAATGCAGCAGTAACTGTTTCAATATATATTTAAAGCTAAAGAAAGATAAAATAAAACTCTATGATCCCCTCATGTTTTTGGAAGTGCAATCTTCATCCACACTAAGCTATTTTTTTTTTTTCCTGAAGGAAGATAAACACTATCTAGATAATTCCTGCTATCTTCATTTTGCCAAGGATTTGCTGAGAGTGAAACAACCAACACCAACATTTTTAATCCATAGATTTCGGTAGATATGATGCTGATAAATTATGTTGAATGCTCACCAGAGTAGAAAAGGGGTGCATATAAACAAATAATAATTCATGTATTTATCTCAAAATCTGTAAGCAGGGATCCGTGGAACAGATTAAATCCTGTCCAAATCAGTGTGCAGTTCCATAATTCCATTCTGTGAAATGTTGTTCAGATTTCTCTAATGTAGAGGGTTTTATATGCAACTCTTCTTTGTGTGCAGTTTTAATGCAACTATGTCTGATATATACATTTTAAAAATGCAGCTACCTCTGGTATATATTCTTTATGCTTTTTTATGCAGTTCCCCATATATACTCATCTTGTGCATAGTACTGAAATACAGATGATGGGCTCAACATTCTGTGCCATGAGTAGGTTTGATTTGATGGATGGCTCCCTTTTGCTCCCAGTGAAGTTCATGACTGATTTCTTTTATATCCCAAATGTATTCCTCGGCAATTTGAGATGCTGAAAGTGGCTAAAAAAAAAAAAAAGATTGGCCTCAAAGTCAATCAATTAAAATACAATTGTTTTCAAATAATTTCTGCTCTTCCACTGAAGGATATCAGCCCACTTTGATAAGAGAATTGCAGTTTCCCAGTGTCAGTTCTCTGATAGGTATAGTGCATCAACATGAATTTTCCATTCTTTAAGTACAAAAGAAGATTTGAACATCCGACAGTGCCTTTTTGTGGTCAATTATGATGAAAGATGGGCTCTCTAGCTTGCAGTTTAGCACAGCCAAATGCCATTAAATTGAATGTTGAAAAGATACATAAGCACTTTATTCAAATGTGGTGTGCCTTGTGATAAAAACAGATTTGAGGAGGAGATTTGAGTCTCCTCTTCACTCTCCCAAGACAGTAACTATGTCTAGTTCTGATCAACGTATATAGTACTTGTGCCCAGGTATATATTGCCCTATAATTTGAAAGGTATATAAATATTACCTCTTTCTCTGTCACCATAGCAGCTTCATTTTTTTAGTGTATTTCTCCACTGCTTTTAAAGCAATTGCTTTGACCTTTTAGATCTGACCGTTTCTGACTAGATTTTTGCTTCCCTATGTGTTAAAATTATAGAGAATGAAAAAAAACCCTATGACAGCATAGTATTTTGAACAACACACATTGGAAAACTGTTAAAATCAATCAGTGTTAATCAGTCCTTTATCTTGGGCCCTCTGTTGGGTTTGTGATGAATCTGTAGGTCAATTCCCCATTCATCTGTCTTGAGGTGGCTGTATTTCTTTGGGTATATGACACAGGTTTTATACTGTACTGAGGGAGAAGAAATAAATGCAGGAGCTTTATTCATAGAGGTTGTGGTGTTTGCCATAAGGTCTAAACTTACCCACAGTACAGTTTGCAAAAATGTGTAACTGCTGAGGGTAGATGGTCCAAGGCAGACTGGTGAATGGCATGACATAAGTTATAACCAGGGGCATCTGCACAGGGGTCAAAAAAGTCAAGCTGGTTAGTGTGACCATGCAGTCGAAACCACATCCCTTTTTTGTATGCATGCCAAGTGTGCAACACACATTAAAAAGGGAAGGGATTTTGATTGCATGGTTGCATCTGTCAGCTTGACTTTTTTGACATTTCCTGCAGACACCCCTCTTTGCCCCTTCATAGCCCTAATTAAAATCAGTTTTCCCTGCCTCTGCTATTCATAATAGGAAGAAAGCTCCCACTGATACCACTGGGAGCTTTCGTCTCACTGAAAATGAGAAGCATAGGAAGACCTGATTCAGGCTGGGACAGTACCACTGTTAAAGGCCAAGTACGCCACCACAGCCATGATGCATCTTATAACAGCAATATGATTAAAATCAAAATTAGTATGGAAGAAGAAACCAAGTGGCAAATGTAATCTTCGAGTTGGACTTCAATTAAATCATTTCAGCCAGCTTCATCTATAAGCCAGTTTAAAAATACTGGTATTTTGAAAGGTTGCTGAAAGCTTAAAAAACAAGGCCCCATTACAATAATTCTTGCCCTTCCAAAGAAAGCCCAAGTACCTCTATTTCTGGGATTTCCTGGCCCTCTAGAAAGTGGGAAGTGCTTAGCAATATGCTAAGTCAGATTTCTTTCAGAAATTAGCATCATGGGCTGACTTGCTATGGAGGAGATTTATGAGCATCTATCTAGATGTGAAAACTGAGTTGATTATTCCTACTTGCATATTTCAGACTGAGAATTGATTTCTACTTTGCTTGAAGACATTGGGATTGGCATAGCTTTTATGTAATTCATATTTTTTACCCCACCTACAGACATTAACAAAGTTGTCTACGACCAGTCCACAGGGAGGTAACTTCCCATATTTTTATCACAACTATCTATTAATCTTGGAATGTAATGCTCTGCTCATTCTCCTTGCTCCTGTTTGCTCCCAATATTTTACTCTTTTTTTTTTTAAAGATGTATTACGATGAGATGATTCAAGGTCACTCTGTCCTTCTCCTTCTTCCCTTTCATACTTGGGACTCAAGTCTCAACTTTACTACTGTGCAATCAACCATCCATTTGTACTTTCAGAGTCAATAATGAAACAGTGATCTCACTCTCCATGTTAACTTTTGGGAGTTCCTATGGTAGATAGAAGTTCCTTCTGGGTAGGTTTCCAGCAGGATTTTGAGGGCAGTTCCTGGTGACTAATATATTCTTTCAGAAGATAGAAATCTCAGTTTTTGAACACAGGTGTGTTCCATATGTTACTGATTTGGAAATCAGTAACACAACTCCAATATAAGATTAGATTATACTTCTATGGTAGTTTTTCTCTATAGAAACCATCAAACAAGAATAAAAGTGAAATGGTATTTTGTAGATAAAATAAAAAGTCCACTTTGGAATTACTTACAAACTTAAATTTTACTCTGTTTTAATCTTTTACCAAGACTATTTAAACTAATTTGCTGGCAATCATAAGTTAGCTTTCTGAAACTATGTTTGCTAGATCTCTGCAGATTCATTTAATGGAATGTCAAAAGTCTAAATTTTATCCTCCAGTGCAAATTTCATCTGCCATAGAACTGAGCTGAGTTGAACTCTTTTTTCACTAAAGTAAGAAAAGAAAGATCTGATTATTCTGTCTTTATAAATTCTAGAATTATTCAGTTCATATATGACATTTGTATGAGGGAGGAATCAAAACTGAAGGCATAGACAGAGAACTAAGTCTTTCATTTTTTAAACCTAAACAATGCAAGTTCTGGTAATATAGTGCAGGACAGATCAGTATGTTCAAATGTTCAAATACAGCCTTCGGTGATCTTATACCGGATCACTGGGCTGTAAATACTATAGGCAATAGGTTTCAGAAGACTGGAAACTTCCAAAAACTGAATTACATTTCACATCAACCCACAGCAGGGGGCCATCATGAGCTACTTTTCCAGCTGATGTTTTGCTTGTAGGGAGTCCCCAGGTTAAGAATGCCCGATTTACAGATAACCCATAGTTAAGAACAGAGCCTATTGTAGCAAAATTCAAGTTAAATACACAATTATTTGAACTAAATACACAATGGTTCAAGTTAATTACACAATACTACTTATACAGTATTATACAATAATACTGTTCTGGCTTACCTACAAATTCGACTTAAAGACAGATCTTGGGAACGGAACTTGTTCTTAAACTAAGGACTACCTGTAACTCTGTGACAGAACATATACTCCCCCAAAACAGAAACTGGATGATTATTTGATGGAGGTGCTCTAGTGCAGGGTTTCCCAATCTGTGAGGTGTACCTCCCTTGTGGAGGTGCAGACAGAGTCCAGGGGAGGTGTGAATAACCTTTTAGTTGTACATTGTTACAATAAATCAACCTTTCCCAAAGTTTCATTGTATTGTTTTCATTGTTCATTGTGTTCATTTTGGTGTTTGGATTTTTAGGGGAGGTGTGTACATTAAGATTACACTAAAAGGAGGTGTGATGGCAAAAAGTTTAGGAACCCCTGCTCTAGTGGATCCTGTTCTGAGTAGGGGGTTGGAATAGATGGCCTCTAAGGCCATTTCAATTACATTATTCTATGATATATCTAGAGTTGTTCATGATATATACACCTGTGCTATGCTGAAATGAACAGAGGTCAAAAAAATGTTTGGTAAATTTTATCATGTTAAAAAAAATGTGTGATTGGTAAACATTATCATGTTCTATTTGCTGAAAAATAGAAGCTTTATTCTATTCTCTTTTATTGCTTGGAATATTTGAAGAGCAATTATCTGATATTGTTATATCTTGCTTAGTTTTTCTCTTTCTGGAAAAGCTTCCGTATAGTACCATCTTTTACACATCTGCTGTGAAGCCAGACCCATAAACTTTAATGGAACTGACTTCCAGTTAAGCAGGTGCTGCACTGCAGACTTAAAATCATACCCAAATCCCACATGTCCTCCTGCTGAACTGTCTGGTGAAGTGCCACTAGAAAAAAATGCTTCTGAGTCCCAAATTATTTTAAAAGCCACATTGCTATTCTTGTTGTTGTAGGTATGCATCATTTATAAGCTATTCATCAATCAGGTGATTATATCTGAAGGCAAGTTCAGCATATTCAAATAACACACAGCCACAGTCAGACAGTATGGAAGCATCTACTCGCAGGTATTCACAACTTTGTCTAAATTTCTAGGTACTGTTTTGTGTAAGTAGCTCCTAGGATCCATTTGCTGTGCACCCTACAGAGGATCAAATTGTGAAAACTGCAACATCTGACAGAAGAACAGATTTGTTTCACTATCCTATCCTATAAAGGAGAACACTTTTTGATGGCTCTGTGTTTTTAATTTTTAAGAAAGCTTGAAAGAGGTCAAATGAGTAGCCCCAGTGCTTGATTTTAAAAAGGTTAGAAAGGCATCAGAGAAAGTTGATGACATACTTAGGGCATCTTTGATGTCCAGCTGAACCTAAAAGCTGGTCATTAAAAGGTACTGTTTCACTTTGATGCAACATGATGCATATGAAAAGCAATATGGGAGTTTTCATCTCATCTTCATTAAAAAGGGTGTAAATGGCTGCCAGGCTGCAGGCATGAGACTTGAATTCTTTAAAGTTGGCATCAAATTAGCAGGACATCTAGAAATATAAGTCGTGTGATTATGATTATCCCATTATGCAAACAGGAGCTATTAAAATAGAGTGGATTGGGAGTTAGTACTGATCTCTTTGCCTTTCATTAGTTATTCTATTTGCTAATTTTATCTGGCCACAATGACTTGGAACAACTGCCACATTGATGGATCTGAGGCTTATGCTTTTTAGCCAATATTTTAGGAGATCCTGCAATTAAAAACAGACTTCTCCAAAGCCTGGAGTTCAGGAAAATGTAGGGAGCATTTTGCCTCATACTTTCCTTCTCCAGGAACATTTGCCAACTAGTTAGCCAATGTCAAGATTTTAATCCTGCAATTTTTGCTGTTGATAGTCTGCATCAACATGGAAAATGCTGGACCGGTAGCTGTAATTTACTTATTTATTCATTGTAAGCTCTTATACTGCCAACACCGTATAGAATCCCAGCAATACTCTCCAGAAAATACCCAAGTTATTCATCCTTCACAAACCAACAGGAAGACCGCCCCTGGCTTCTGAATGGCAGGCACAACTGAGCAGTCAAAATCTGTGCCCTTTTCACAGATATGCAATGCCTGTGGCACACATGAAAAATGGGCAAGGTTTGATTGTCCAGCCGTTCTGCCACGTTGCAGCTAGTGAGCATCGCTGCAGATGCCCCTGAAAGATGTCATCCAGTTTCTAGGGGTCATGGTTGGTGGGGACTCTGAAACCTGGAGGCATAGATTCGGGACAGGACAGGATCAACATCATAGTCTCATTTTTATCCTAAAAAAAGCAGTCACTGCAGAGTCGGTAACGACTGAGTGCAGATTAAAAAAAAAAAAAATTGGAATCCTAGGAGAAAAATTATGGCTGCCAGCTAGCAAGAGATTTAGGAATACTATTGGTAAATCTTTCTCCCTTTGTGATCATGGGATCCTATCCCACTCAATGAGCCCTGCAGACAAGTTGATAAAGTTGTGAAGCAGAATCAGCATAATTATATTACTTAACTGTTGCTTGTGTGATTTTATATTGTATTATTAAACCTATATTCCTACTTCATGCTTTACTGCTCTGTGAATTGCCCTGAAAATTCTGAAAGCTTATAAGGTAGGGTGTGTGTTTGTATGTATTATATATAACCTGCCTCCCCACAACATGGAAAGTTCTATCAGGCATCATAGCTGCCAAGCTACAAGACCATATGGGCCAGTACATAAGCACAGCTCAGAAGGGCATTGGGAACAACATCAGAGGCTCAAAACACCAGTAGCTCATAAATAGAGCAATCATCCAAGACTCAAGGTCTAGGCAGACCAATCTGAGCACAGCCTGGATTGACCACAGGAAAGCATCTATGACTCAGTGCCACACAGATGGATCTGTGAATGCCTGGTGCTATACAAAGTCAACAGGACATTAAAGACCTTCCTCAAGAACTCAATGGGACTGTGGAAGACAACACTGGAAGTCAACTCAAGACAGCTCGCACAAGTGGCCATCAAGTACGGCATATACCAAGGTTATGCACTGTCTCCGCTGCTGTTCTGCACAGGCTTAAACCCCCTCAGCCAGATAATCACAAGGACTGGATACAGGTACGAGCTCAAGAGTGGAATCACCATCAGCTACCTCCTCTACATGGATGATATCAAGCTGTATGCTAAGAGTGAACAAGACATTGACTCACTAATCCACCTGACAGGGATCTACAGTGAGGACATTGGGATGTCATCTGGACTGGAGAAGTATGTCAGGATGATAGTAAAAAGAGGGAAGGTAGTTAAGACCAATGGGTAGAACTAACAGTGGGCCACATAGCAGACATAGAGACCAGCTACAAATACCTTGGTATCCCACAGTCACATGGGAACCATGATGAGGAGGCAAGGAAGGCAGCAACATCCAAGTACCACCAAAGGATAAGACAGGTCCTGAAGAGCCAGCTCAATGGGAAGATCCACACCATCAACATGTACACCCTGACAGTCATCAGATACCCTGCCGGTATAGTGAGCTGGCCAAAAGAGGACATGGAGGTTGCCGATGTGAAGACCCAGAAGCTCCTCACAATGTACAGAGGTTTCCACCCCAAGTCCAACACCCAGAGATTGTACACCAGCCACAAAGAGGGTGGGTGGGGTCTGATGGGTGTCAAAGCTGCTGTCTTGGATGAAACCCAGAGCATCCAGGAGTACATCACTAAGATGGCACCCAAAGATTTGCTGCTGAGAGAATGCCTGAGGCAGCAGCAGACAGGGGAGGAAGTTCAAATGGAGGAAGTACCATGGCAAGACAAGCCCCTGCATGGATGTACCATCAACAGATAGCTGAGGTGGCTGACATTGGGAAATCCTATCAATGGCTGGAAAGGGCCGGACTAAAAGACAGCACTGAGGCACTGATCATAAGCAGCACAAGAACAGGCACTAAGCACCAGATCCATAGAAGCAGGGGTCTACCACACTAGATGGGACCCAAGATGCAGACTGTGCAGAGAGGCCTCAGAGACAATCCAACACATAGTGGCAGAGTGTAAGATGCAGGCAGGAACAGCATATACTGAACAGCACAACCAAGTAGCAGGCATTGTGTACAGGAACATCTGCACAATGTATGGACTAGACCCTCCCAAGTCCAGATGGGAGATTCCACAGAAGATCATAGAGAATAACAAGTCTAAGATCCTGTGGGACTTCCAGATCCAGATGGACAGGCAGGTACTAGCCAATCAACCAGACATTGTGGTAATAGACAAAGACCAGAAGACAGCAGTAGTGATAGATGTAGTGGTGCCAAGTGACAGCAACATCAGGAAGAAGAAGCATGAGAAACTGGAGAAGTACCAGGGCCTGAAGGAAGAACTAGAGTAGATGTGGAAAGGAAAGGCCAAAGTGGTCTCAGTGGTGGTAGGAGCACTCGGGGCTGTGACTCCTAAGCTGGGAGAGTGACTCCAACAGATCCCAGAACAACATCAGAGCTCTCTGTGCAGAAGAGTGCAGTGCTAGGAACAGCTAAGATACTGTGCAGAACCCTCAAATTCCCAGGCCTCTGGTAGAGGGCCCGAGATTGAGGAAGAGACATACCACCCATAGGGGTGAGAGGGGAATGTTTTTTTTTTTAATAAAATACATACATATACAGACCCTACCTTATAACCTTTATATATATCAACCAACACTATTTTTTATTATTATCTCCAAAGCCAACTCCAGTTGCTAATTCTTATTTATAAATCCATAAATGACCTGGGACCAGGATATATGCAGGATACCCTCAGGGTCATCTCTTCTCACATGGACCTGTCTATCCATTACAGTCAACATCAAACACCTTATATTGTATTCTGCAATCAAAGAAGATGTAGAAGAACATGGGGCAATGTCTGCCAACCTTGTGTCCTCCTCCTATGCTCCACAATCCTAGGTCATGAAGACCAATACACATGGATGGGAAAAGCTGCCCTTGGGGTTCCAGTAATGGAATTCTTTGCCAGGAGAGATTCAACTGGACAAAATATTTTTATTTTCCCAGGATTTTAATAGATTTTAATTGCATGTATGTTCACTCTGCTCATTTTTTCTTTAACTCTTATGGTTTTCATGTTTTCCTGCAGGAAACCAATAGGGATAGAATAGCAATACATAAATGATTTGTCAGTAGAACTCAGTTAAGAAATCAATACATAGCATGAAGCATTTAACTCGAATGCTCCACTGTTCTCACTAGGAACCGGAAAACTCCACTCATATTAGCAGTTAAAGAATGGTTGATCAAAGCAAGTATGAAAGTAGACATATTGATGGATAGCATTCTGCAAAAGAATGATTTTGATTTCAATACAGCAAAATGACAATTATTAGGTAATTGGAACAAACGTTATAAATGTACTTTTTGGCAGCAATTTCTTGTCAGGCAGATTATTTATTAAAAAAAAAACCACAGCAACCATTACATCCATTCTTTGGAAATGAGGTGAATCCACAGCAGAATATACATGAGAATCTGCTTCCATAGTGCGTATACACAGTTGGAGATATATTCCCTCATATCTGTGATAAATTTTCAGCCTCTCCAGAATGCTGGTTTTAGCTCCAAAACAAGAACTGAAGCAATCCATTCACTAGGAACTAGGTCCAATACCACCAAAACTAAACTTTAAATTGACATCCATACAGAAGTTAAGAGTAAGCAACTTTTTAGTTATGACATCTAAATTATGGAGATATGTCCAAAGAGAATTTCATCTGCCTACCCCTTTTTACTTGTTTTTGAAAGCAGGTTCTTAAGACTCTTATTACAATGCACATTTTTTAAAATTAAGGTCTTTGAAGTATCTGCATGCTGCCTCTGCATAATAGCATTTTATTTATGCATTTTCTGCTGCTATTAGTTTTATTGTTTTATAAGGATTATTTTAAATTTTCTTGAGATTAGTTTTTAGGTATAATTTCCCTAGAGCTCGATTTCACCGCTGAAAAACAGAATTTAAATATCAAATAACAATAAATACATATATGAATATCATGACTATATTATTAAATCTGCAGTTTTACCCTTTTACATGTATCAAGTTTGGAACTACACAAAAAATAATTCACATATATTTGCAGCTTGACTAAAAAGACTGAAGTTGCGTAGGATCTAAACACATTTCCTTTTCTCACTTTACAGAGAAAGTTTATGGTCAAAAAGGAAATGACAGCAGAAATATGAAAGAGAAAGTAAAGTCTGCAGCATATAAAGCCTTCTGAGTTGTAGATCGTTCCCTGTGGCCTTTAGCAACGTCTGCTCAGTGCTTAACTTCCATGCAGCAGTGTCCACAGGGAGGGATCAAAACAGGCAAGAAGGCAGTTGCAGCTGCAGTCCAAACTCTGCCCTTTCAAGCCCTTTAGACAGTCATTCATGCCATAGTCACCTCATGGCTCAACTACTGCAATGCCATCTACATGGGACTGCCCTTGAAGACCACTTAGAAGCTTCAACTAGTCCAGTTGTAATCATGCTGTGGTATGCCCATGTGACTCCTCTGCTCTGCAAGCTGCACTGGTTGCCAGTTTGCTTTGGGTGGAATTCAAGGTGCTGGTTATTACCTATAAAACCTTAAATGGCATAGGGCCTGGTTATATGAGGGACCACTTATCTCCCATGGTGTGTGCCTGGCTGATTTGAGCTGACTGTCTTGGCACACTCTGGGTTCCTTTAATTAAACAATGTCATCTGTCAGCACCCAGGAAGCACACCTTCTCTGGAATGACATTCCCCTGGAAATCCAGATGGTTCTGACCCTGTTGGCACTCCAAAGGGTCATAAAGACCTGACTGTTCTCCCAGGTCCTGCACTAAAGTAGTTGATGTTTCTTTCAGTGGATGTTAGTTGTTGATGAAACTGGCAAACTTCAAAAATTCCCATCATCTTGCTTTTCCTTCTCATTTTTTGTCTGAGTTTGGTTTTGTTGTCTGTTTTTTTCTGTTATATTGTTTTTATATTGTTTGATGCAATGAGAGCTGCCCAGAGTCATTAGGAGTCAGGTGGCAGCAAATGAATGCATGAATGCATGAATGAATGAATGAATGGAGTGTGCTATGTCACCACTTATACAAAAGAGACAGGGCTTGGATCACAATGCCACAACCACTGTCTTATTTGTTTTGACATTCCCCCCCACCCCCACCCCCAATGGCCACCACTCCTTCTGTTGCCCTGCTCAGGATATTCCTGTCTTTGAAATTTAGATGAATAGGCATCAAAGAGAAACCATTGTTTGTTGTCAGCCCTAGTAATGGAATATCCTATATTAGGAAGATATGCCCAATGTTAATACTATTTTTTATACGCAACACTAAGCCTAGTTTCCTAATTCCTCACAGTTTGCCCCCAAACTGTTTGAAATTCTAAACACCAGTAGCCATTATGTGCCCAGCTGATGGCCAAACCCCGAAGCCATTCTGTTCTATATTTCTGTTTGCCTTATCTTGAAAGCTGTGGACATCCATCCAAATTGCTGTAACCCTACTACAGAAGGCAAATCATGATCAACTGAAATTTGAACTATTAAGCCAAATATTAATATCCCACTGGAACTGATTTTGCACAAATGGTGTCTCCATGAATGATATTTCCCCCCCATCCCAGCTGTCTTGATTACTTTATACCCTTCGGCTATAGATGGGATAGGAAATACAGGCATCATTTCAGGTTTTGATTAAATCTTCATCACAGCTATAACTGCCTTCTACAGTTTCATTGCAAAATGAAGTCTTCTTGCAAGTGAAACTGATGTTCCCATGGAAACTGTTTGAGGTGCCAATGAAGCAACATGAAAGGTACTTGTTAAAAAATTAACAGTGCCTTCAAAATGTTTGTGTGTTTGTTTTTACTATCCTGGTTCATATCTAGTTTGTATGGTCAAACATAAATTTTATTTATTCTCTGTTACTATAAAATAGCATCCCAGCCATAGAATGCATTCATGTTTCCACAGTTTAAATACTGCTTTCATATCTGCAGTGAAGACAAAACAAAATGTTAAGAACTATTGCCTTGCAGCTTCATTTTAACAGGGTGATTATACAGAGCTATGCATATACCTGTGTTTGCGGGTGTATGCCGGGGGGGGGGGGGGGGATGTGACTTTAGCAACCAGGTTGTCATGCAAGGCTAAGCAACCTGTGGTGCTCCAGATGTTGGTGAATGACAGTATTCCACACTATTGACCATGCTTCCACAGAAGTTGTAGTTCAGCAATATCTTGCATGCCCCAGGTTGTCTCTCCCTGCTTTAGTGTTTTACTGCTATTATAAACCATGATGAGTAAATGGTATTCCTCAAGGGTACCATTAGGTTCAAAACTCAGTCAGATGGCCACAGGGTCAGATAGAAATGGTGTGTAAGAACTAGAAAGTCAATGCATTTTTTCCTATGGATAAAATAAAATAAAATTCCATAAAATCTTTACCTACATTACATTTTTATTTATGTTAATATTAATAAAACAAAACAATGCTGGAAAAATCAGGTTTACAGCAAGACAACTTCAGATGCAAATCAGGAAAAAAAAATCTAAAGATCTAATGAAGTGAACCAAATTATTATAGATCAATGCAACATTATGGGGAACTTCATGAAATAAAAAGTTAAATAACTTAGGTATTGCTACTGTGTCACATCATTCATACATAAAGATGATGGTTGCTCTTTTAAGTGTCCATGTCCCAATTATATATAAGGTCTATGAAACCCTAGCTTCAGAGTTTGATTTTCACTCTGAGTAGTTCTACTTTTATTAGGATTGGGGAATATCTTCTTTCCTTGCCAATACGATTTTGATGTTTTGATGGGGACAGTGTCTCCCTCCTATTTCAAAATATGGTTGAAACAGAAATGGTAGCTCTCAGTGAAATAGTGGTTCTCTGCCTCTCTGTTGTAATTGATGATGTCGATGGTAGGAACAACAGCTAGTGGATGACTGGACAACATTAGAAATAATTGCACTCTATTTCACCAGGACTTGCACCAATGCTATAAACGCAGGTTTTGGCTTTTTAAAAAGGGTGAGTATGACTTTGACCCAAGAAAAACTATATAGTCCTGATTATGCTATAGACTCCTGGCCAATATAATTTTTAATTCCTAGACTGGATGTGGAATTCATTTCCTCTTATTTTTGTATAACAGTTAACTTCAAGAAAGGGAGATTACTTATTTTCTTTTAATCCAGAAATAGACAACCTGCTGCCTTCAAATGCTTTTGGATTTTAACTCCCATCTGTTCTGTCTCACCTAGCATGAGCAATAGTAAGGGACTATGGAAGATACAAACTGAAATACAGTGGTACCTCGGGTCACGAACTTAATTCGTTCCACGACTCTGGTTGCGACCCGAATTGGTCACGACCCGAATCAAATTTTCCCATAAGGTCCAATGTAAATACGGTTAATCCGTTCTGATCCCTACAAATTTGGTCACCAACCGATTTTGGTCGTGACCCGAATCAAATTTTCCCATAAGGTTCAATGTAAATATGGTTAATCCGTTCTGAACCATATGTATTTTTTTTTAAACCACAAAAATATGACACAAAGTACAGTACAGTACAGTATGAAGAGAGAGAACACTAACCTTGCTTGAGGCGTGGAGGACAGGAAGGCGGGTGGGGAGGCGGTTATTATTTGGAGGGAGAGTCCCCCTCCCTACAGGAAGCCACACCCACGTGTGTCAGCAGGGAAAATGGCTGCGGATCCTGTTCGTCACCTGATGCAGAGTTCGCGAACGGAAGCAAAATTTTGCAAACGGTGCTGTTCGTGACCCGAATTGGTCATGAACAGAAGCGTTCGTGACCCGAGGTACCACTGTATCTGGAAAACACCAGTTTACCTATTCCTAATCATTCTCCCTCCCTCCAACAACTGAAAGCCAATGAAGTGATTTTTTTACTTTATGCAAATAGCAGCTTTGGAAACAGTTATGTAATTTTCATCAGGATCATGGAAAGTGTAAAATAATTAATTTTTTTTCTCTTAACTTCGGCCCATAAATATTTTCCTCTGGCTTTTAGCTTCAGATTCTGGGTAACTTAATGCTGTCCACTTTTTAGATTACATCTTCTTTATTGAATTTTTATACAGCCTTTAGATAAATATTATCTTTCAAGGAGCTCACATGTATAAAAAGAGATAGGCAGGGGGGGAAAAACTCCTATAAAGCTTACAGCATAAAAAGATAAGCCATACCAGGAAAGAGAAAAACAGAAAAAGAGGTTCAATTTTTTTTTAAGTCTAGAAGGTAAGTCTTTGATGGTTAAAAATGTAGTAATATAAATGCAAAATGACAAAAAAGGGGAAAAAAAACACAGTTCAACATCAAAAAGTTAAAGCAGCTTTTAATTTATACTGGGATAATATAGGCAGCAACCCATAGAAATCCAGCAGAGCAAGGCTTTCATCTGCTAATGGGAGATAAGCAGAGAAGAATAGAAGAGGGAAAATTGGAGTCCCCCTCATTGTCCCTGAAAATATCTTTTTTCCATGTTGCACCTGACATGCCTTAGATGTTAGTGAGATAAAGAAAAACATTCATACACTGAATGGAGCCATAATATATAGTTTGTTTAGTTCTGGCTTAGCGTGATATGTGAGCACAATTATTATGATTTGTAAACCCTCATTTATAGCTTAGTTTTACACGTCAGCCATGCCACTGTGATTAATTCAGCAAAACATGGTTAAAATAAATCCTAAAATGGTACAATGTATGCAGCCAGCTTTGTTGTAGTCCAAAGACAATACTTTGGCTGGGACCATCAATAAAAAGAACTGGCTGCGCATACACACATACGCATGTACTATAGAGCCTGGTTCCTCAATCTTGGCAACTTTAAGACGGGTGGACTTCAACTCCCAGAATTCCCCAGCCAGCAAGGAGTTGAAGTCCACCTGTCTTAAAGTTGCCAAGGTTGAGAACCCTGGTATAGAGAATTGGGGGGATGACCTTGAGGGAAATAGGCAAGAACTGTTATATGAGCCAGGAGGGCTGAAACACTCCTTAAGCTCTGGGAAACAAGATAGTATTCAGAAGAGACTCGGGTGGGCTCCTGCCTGATTCACTGGAATATAAGACGGAGGGGAGATAAAGCACAATCAGGCTTGCAAGATTCTGTTATTGTAAGCTATCTCAATAAAATATAGCTCTAGTCTTCCAGTGGAGTCTGTTTTCTGATCTGGTCTTCCCTGAAGGGCTGACACAAAAGCACAAATGTGGGGTTCAGCCTGCCTGAGCCTTGCCAAGGATGCACTTGGTTTAATGTACCTTGAAAAGGTGTGCTCTGCTACCATGGACGTGCTTTGCATGGCCCTATTATTTATAGCCTCTAGGAATGGAATCCAGCAACAAGCAAATTCTCTGTGAAGATTTTCCCCACTTGATGGCAAATCCTCTATGGATTTCCATAATGCAACTGGGTAGTCCCTTGAGGTTTCCTTTGCGCCCTAGAAAGTAAAACCAACATCTACCATTGCTTAAACCTGCTCTTGTAATGCATAATATTGTTTTTACCACCATAAAAGCTGCATTCAAATCCATATACAGAAATCAGGACAACTGCAAAAGATGACCCTCTCCTCACCCCTTCCGCTAAATTCCCTCAAATGAAATCAGGCTCCATAAGGCATCCTACAAGATGGCTGTCTGCTAGAGGAAAGCCTTCCTCATATTCAGCCGGTTGATGTCTGCAAAACGTTGCAGGGTGAGAAGGTGGGAGAGCTCCTATGGCGAGCATTTCCAACTTCTCAATGCCTGAACTACAGCCTGCAGTCCTGATGCTCCTGAACCACAGCATCCTGATACTTTATGAACCCTTTTCACATCCAAAATCATTGCTTATTTTGCCAGCCTTTCTTTCCTAATGAAGTGTTCGTTTTTCTTCGTGGACTATTGTGAGTCAATTATGAGACATCAACACCAGGCACATATCTGATAATAGAAGATGCCATAGCATCATTATTAAAGAAATCCCAGCACAACTTAGCTAATTATAGTCTGACTGGTCTCAATTTGTTTTCTGCCATCTGGGAATACTGGTTGCTCTCTTTGTACTAATTTATTAGTTCAGGATTTCCTAAACATTAGATGATCCAGGAAGCAGCTGCTCCCATCTCATTTATTTGTTTGCAGATATCTGTTTAATGGTACTTCTGCACCATAAATAGATCCAAACAGCTGAGCTTGGTTCAGATGCTGTTCCTTGGCTTGCTTCAGGAACCGAGCAGAAAGGAAGGCCAGGAAATCACGTGGCCGCTCTAAAGTTTGCCAGGACATCATGGTAAATCTTAGTCACTCAGCTTGGAATTCAAATCCAGTAGGACTGCAATTCTCAAATACAGAACAAGCCTTGTCCTTCCATATTTCTGTAAATCAAGGCAAGATGGATTACATTAATGTATATTTTCTGTGCCTGTGTTGTAGCCAGCATGACTGGCACTGAAGCATCCAAATGCCACCATTTGTGGGCATTGTCCCTATAATTATTCCAGTCTGAAAGCCTGGTGAGCTGTTCCAAAATGGTAAACAGCTTGCAATTAGATTAGTTGTATTGGCAAAGGAGAGATTCCTGTGTAAGTGGGGCAGATATAAAAAAGGGAAGGGATTCCTGTTCCTTTTTTAGATCTTCAGAGAAATAATTTCAGCAATACTTACTGAAATTCCTTTTCTGTGTAACTGACAAAATGTTCAGGAATTGTTTCATGCTTTTGGTTACCCAATTCCTCTACCTGGGACAGTTTGAAGCAAAGGTACAAGTCCTAGGGACCCCACATGCAAATATGCGACCTAGACTTGAAAAGTATCTGGAAATTGCAGTGGGTATAACATCTGATTTGTCAGAGGGCTAACCAATGCAAGGAGGGGACGCGGTGGTGCAGCGGCTTAATGACGCTGAAAGTTGCTGGCCAGAAATGGCTGACGCTTCAGCGGTTCGAGTCCAGCCTTCGCTGTTAACAAGGTGAGCTCTTGTTTCCTCCCCAGCTCCTGTCAACCCAACAGCTCGAAAACTTATGTGAGTAGATAAATGGGTACTCTCACTCGGGTGGGAGGAAAAATGCTGGCAGCGCCTTGCACAGAGAGACGGGATCAGCTGCTGGTAAGCGCGAAACCATGCCCGCCCGAAAAGGGCGCGAAGCAACGGAAACCCCGCCTCCTGCGCTCGCCAGCTGGGCTCTGCTCTAGGCAGGAGGCTCTGGCAAACCACTTCCAAAACAATTGCCTTGAAAACTGCACAGGATTTGTCCAGGCAAGGACTCGTCCAGGCAGGCACTGCAGGGTCAGTAATGACTGAGCGCAGACAAAAAAAAAAACACCAATGCAAGATTAAGGGTGATCTGATGCCTGTACTGAAAGATGCCAGTACAGTCTGCAGTTGCTTACCAAGCATAATTTCAAGTGTTGATGTTGATCTTTGAAGTGCTCACAGCTTAGGGCCTGACTGTCTCAAGAGCTGCCTCTTTTACATTGAAGCTGTCCAATTATTTCAGTGTTTCTCAATCTCAGTAACTGTAAGATGTGTGGACTTCAATTCCCAGAATTCCCCAGCCAGCATGCTGGCTAGGGAATTCTGGGAGTTGAAGTCCACACATCTTAAAGTTGCTGAGATTGAGAAACATTGAGTTATTTGGATCAACAAGAGAGGCCCTTCTGAAGGTGCCTTTGCTGCCAGATGTTCAGCTCTCTTGTAAGTAGGAGAGTGCCACTCCTGCATAGCTCCCAGGCTATGGAATGCATTGTCCAAGGAGATGTGTTTGTCCCCGACTCTCCCAGCATTTAGAAAAAAGGCAAACATGCATCTCTTGTGCCAGGTTTTTAATTGAACTTAATGACCTGGACCTATATAATGAACTATACTTTATATTTTTCTTTACTGTTGTAAATTGTTACAACAGTAAGCTGCCTTGAATGCTTCCAAGACTACAAAAGTATAGTTGTAAGCTGCCTTGAATGCTGTTGTAAGCTGCCTTGAATGCTTCCAAGACTACAAAAGTATAGTGTGGATTTTAGAATAAATAAAAACATGTATATGCTTTTTAAAAAAAATGATTTTAGGTATTTTCAGTGTTTGTTCTAATCCATTCTGAGGACACAGAACTGTGAGAGTATGGGGAAGGGGGGTGAAGAATGTACTCTCATCCCCCGAAGAGTGAGGGAGAGATAAGAGGATGAGACTGGCACCTCCCTGAGGAATGCTAGTGATGTTTATGGATTGACCCTGGGAACTACTCTCAGTCTGGGAAGATTCTCTGTAACGGTGAAGCCAAAAAACCTTGCTGGATTGAATCTGTATGGTCTCCTGGAGTTTCCTGGGCTAAACCTGACATCAATCTTCCCAGACTGATAATAAATGAAATGGACCTAATATATTTTTCTTTGTTTTTTTTTTTACTAAGTGGGAATTTCTTATCTGAATGCTCACTTCCAACCTTAAGGATGTATGAGCTAAGTGACTTTTTAAAGTGTAATTAAAGACCCTTCAAGTAGAATGAAGTTTTTAAGTTGCTCTCCTGAGACTGCCATTAGGAAAATGCATCCAATCTTGAAAAGGGCTTGGAGAGCTAGTGAATATTTTTCAGAACAAATAGGCCAGGTTTCTTCCATCAGTGTTATTTCTGAGATTTTGTAAATGATAAGGCTTTTTAAAAGAACCATGTTTTCTTACTAGGATTGCTGTCATAATTAGATCTTCATTTTAAACAACCTGACATTATTTTTACCATTTACCTTCTCAAGTTGAAAAAGCAGTTTCTCATTGTAAATGTAACATAACATATTTGGAGAGAATATGTTGGATTTAATACTTTTGAGGATTCTTATATTCACAATATCTCTTAGAAAGGTGTTCAGCTCTGCGATTAATATTCCATCTTACAATAATCTATAGCTTTTCCTGATAATTTATAAAACTCTGTTCACTGTTTTTATAGAACTTTGTAAAAGTTCTGATGATCTACTTCAAGGCAACTTGAAGACTGGGGAGTTATTGAATCAAGAGCCAGAGTTGTTGAAAGGCTGAAATGGGCAATGAAGAGAACTGCTCAGAGGCCTACAGCGGTGTTTTTCAACCTTGGCAACTTTAAGACTTCAACTCCCAGAATTCCCCAGCCAGATATTTGCACATCTGAAGTACAGAAAAAGGACAGAATCATAGAGTTGGAAGGGACCTTATTTTCCTCATAAAGGAAAAAGAGAAACAATGTTAAGGCTATTTTATTCTATAATTTTTGTGCATTTTGTATCTTGAAATAGTGGGGAAATGTTGCTGATTTTTAGCAATTGTGGTGAAAGGGAACTCCGAAAAAAGGGTTAATGAGCCAAATACTTGATTGCAGCTTTCTCCATCCTGAATATCCACCACTTCTCAGAATTCTCAACAATGGCCAGGCTGGTTGAGGAATTCTGGGAGTTTAAATCCTCTCAGTCAGAAATTGGGGAGCCGGTTTTATTGGATATACAAATCTATCAGGTAGCTTGCAAGATTAGGCCTTGTTTCTGAAGCGGTGCAAAAGTGGAGCTGTGTTATGCCTCAGTCCATTCCTTGAGTCTGTGGCTGAGATCAGGAACACTCAATGAACGAAGTGGAATGAAGAAGTTCATTCCATTCCATCAGTGTTTCAGACTAAAAACCAACTGTCCTTTTGTTGGGAGCATAAATTAAGTCAAAAAGAATGGGCCAGCATACTTGGGTATGATAGAAACAGAACTGTGGCTCAGGGTTAGACTGTATGCCTTGTTTAATTGCTGCCAATCAAAATACTGGCCAATAAACCAATGTGCAGCTTCATGAATCCAAGAAGCATTAACTCTTAGGTTCTATACATAGGGCTCTTCTGCACAGCCACATTAAAGTGATTTCTTTCCTTCCTTGAGATGGAGGAAAGTATTTTGATATAAAAAGCAAACAGCCTACCTTTAACCATGCCTCAGCATGGTTAAATGTGGCATGGTAACATGGTTAATGTGGCTGCCTTCACACAATTTAATAAATGATCGTTTCAGCTGACCGGAAGAGAGAGGGAACTTCGTGTGTACAGAGTTCCCACTCACTAGTCCACCCTGAATCGGGGTTTGCTTTTGGAATACTCACTTCTCTTCTTGGGAATGAGGGTGGAAATCACATACTTTGTTTTTCAGTTTTATCCCAAAACAATTACATGATTTCCAACTCCGCCACCAAAAGAAGAAAAGTGGTGTGATGAAAGTAAGAAGCACTTCCTCGCTAGACCAAGAATCAACTCCACAGGAAGGCGAAGACTCCTCTTATTGAGAGTGGCTATAATAACAGAAGCTTGCAAGAAGCCTGAAGCAGGCTTTTGCATTCTAGAACACTGAAAGAACCTAGCATTGAGAAAGTCAACCTCGCAGAAGACCATCTCCCATGAGATCAGCATTCCCATACATGAACAGAAAGAAACCAAGAAGAAGGAATAGGCTGTGTCTCTGGCAGCCATAGCAAAACTGGTATTAGAGGCACTGTCCCTTCTAGCCAGAGGAGGAGGTCCTGCTGTGGGCCAGCTGGAGCTCAGCAGATTGCTGATCTCTGGAGCCTCTTCTTCCACATGCACTAAAATGTTTGCACGGGAGGCATTTCCCCCCCATTTTTCTGGGGAAATGCTATTTTCAAGCTGGAACACCATGAACCAGCTTTACCCTGTCTCAGCACCAGACTGACAATGAGTGGAGGCCTGCTGTGAGGATGTATTCTCAGTGAAGGGTAACGAGCATTTTTGAGCCGGGGCAAGGAGGCTGTGTGGATGAGCCAGGGTGAGTGGGCAACCATATAAATTGGATAGATAAATAAATAAAAATAAGGCTTTTTAAAAAAAGAATATTATTGTTCAACTACTTTTCATTATCATGTTTTAGTACAGTAAGAAAAATCCTCTGTAATAACAAGTTAACAAACTAAGTAACAAATATTTCAACTTCTCGTGCAGCTATCAGGAAAAAATATTTATATGACTCTTTGTAGCAACCATTTATCTCCTGTGACAGAAATTCTGAAAATAATTTCTGTAGAGTTTCTGTAGAATTCTGGAACTCCAAGTGGGAAAGAGTTTCCTCTCATTTTTCTCTTGTTAGCTCCCATTCACTGCCTCACTAAATGCTTGGTCAGGACATCTAGTCCATCTTTCTAACAGTAAAGATTTTAAGTAACCTTGAAAAGAAGTTAGCACCAATAAAGGGCTTGTCCTGGGAAAGAAGAGACCAATGTCATGCCTAGTTTCCAAGAGTTACTAGGTCTGAAAAGCACAAACACTGTACCAGTGGATTTCCTCCCACCCCCTAAGTTCTATAGACAGGCTAGGAGAGGGTGTTTCACAGGAAGGTGCATCAGGAAATCCAGTGGAGACTGGCACCTCCAAAACAAGGGATGATGGCAGGCAGGCAGGCAGGCAAGCCTAGCAATTATCAGGTAGATCATTAGCTTACTATGAAGCTAATGAGATAATTCAATATGTCAGTTGTTTCTGTACCATTATAACAGGTGGGCAATCAGTGCTGTGCAGGATATATGTGGTCCACAAGAGCTGCTGCGGGGGGCTCTGCTCCCACCATCATTCTTCCCTTCTGCCCCACTGCCTACCACCTGCAGGTCATCCTGTAGAGGAGAAGAGCTATTTAGGGATGGGAATGGTGATGCTACAGCCCTTTGCTTGAAAGTTTAAGCTCTGTGAACTAGCACTACCTGGGTTAAAGAGGTCCTCAGAGTGAGGCACTTTGACCAAGATGATGGCTAAATGCAGCAATCTCGGAGGCTTTAAATTGCTGGAAATGGGAAATTACATTTCTTTTTCCATTACCACCATGCATCTAAGACTGCTTGCTGAGGAAGTGGACCTGAGCTACCAAAGCTCCTGGGGTAATGCATTTGTTAATGTTTGAAAGTGCTTCAGGACTCTTGATTTTTAGATTTGGAAAGATTGCCCATCTCTGTCTTATAGATCACAGGTGAGTGCTCACATGGGTGATTGATTTCCTATTAGAAAACAATGATAGCCATAGAACAGGGTGCCACTAAGACAGGACCACAGTCTGGAATGATCCAAATTCAGCACGACCAACTCTCCCTCCCTCCCTCTTCAGAAAACTATACTCCAAAAAGAATTTTGGATATATCAAGCTTGGACTATCATGAGAAAGGTAATTATGTACCGTATTCCTAGAAGAATGCTTGTATCCCAGACTCTAAAAGTTGGCTTAATGAATTTGTTAGCTCTCAGTGTTTGAATTAGCTTTGTATAAAAGGAGAGGCAAGACCAATTCCATATGGTTTAGCTTTAATTCATTAGTTAAAAATATGATGAAATATGATGAAAAGTATTTAATTTCAACAGCTTGAGAATGCTTCTGTCTTTCTTAACGTTTTTATAGAGATAGATATAACTAGGGTTTTTTAAAAGTTTCCTTTGCTTGTTATTTTTTTAAAGTTATTTTTTTATCCTTTTTTCCTAGGATTTTTTTCTTTCCCTTTTTCTCCCCTCCCTCTTTTTTCCCCCCTAAAATATTTTAGTATAAGATTTTTTTTCCTTTCTTTTTTTTCTCCAGATGGTTTATGGTATATCAGATTAGGGTTTTTTCTTTAAATAGTCTTTTATACAATAGTAACATTTTACATAGATATATAGACATGTAATCAACCATATACCATATATAAAAATTCCCTTCTCACCCCTATGGGTGGTATGTGTCTTCCTCAATCTCGGGTCCTCTACCAGAGGCCTGGGAGTTTGAGGGTTCTGCGCAGTATCTTAGCTGTTCCTAGCACTGCACTCTTCTGCACAGAGAGCTCTGATGTTGTTCCTGGGATCTGTTGGAGCCACTCTCCCAGCTTAGGAGTCACGTCCCTGAGTGCTCCTACCACCACTGGGACCACTTTGGCCTTGACTTTCCACATCCTCATATATCCCCTCTCATTAGGTCTGCTGTTGTAGTAGCATTCCATCAATTCCAAGTTCTCTTGTCTCGTCCATGTATGGTTTGTTCCAGTAGCCCACTTAACATCAGATTGTCCTGGTTCCCCAACATCTGACACGGACCTTGTTAATCCGGGTGACGTCCGAGCTGGCATGACTCTCTTAGTTCGTGTCACTCTCATATTTGAGGTAGGCAGGTGAAGCGTTAGGGGGTCTTTGCCCAAGGACCCCTACTGGTAAGGTGTATATATATATATATATCTTGTCTCGTCCATGTATTGTTCTGGTTCCGCAACATCTGATGCGGACCTTGTTAATCCGGGCTACGTCCGAGCCGGCATGACTCTCTTAGTTCATGTCACTCTCATATTTTGAGGTAGGCAGGTGAAGCATTAGGGGGTCTTTGCCCAAGGACCCCTACTGGTAAGGTAGGTACCAGCCAGGATTTGAACCCCGGTCTCCTGCATCAAAGGCGGTGTTCTAACCACTACGCTATCCAGCCGCTCTAGAACAGGCACTAAGCACCAGATCCATAGAAGCAGGGGTCTACCACACTAGACAGGATCCAAGGTGCAGATTGTGCAAAGAGGCCTCAGAGAGAGTCCAACACATAGTGGCAGGGTGTAAGATGCAGGCAGGAACAGCATACACTGAACGGCACAACCAAGTAGCTGGCATTGTGTACAGGAACATTTGCACAGCGTATGGGCTAGACCCCCCCCCCCAAGTCCAGATGGGAGATTCCACAGAAGGTTGTGGAGAATTACACAGCTAAGATCCTGTGGGACTTTCAGATCCAGATGGACAGGCAGGTACTGGCTAATCAACCAGACATCGTGGTAGTAGACAAAGACCAGAAGACAGCGGTAGTGATAGATGTAGCAGTGCCAAGTGACAGCAACATCAGGAAGAAGGAGCATGAGAAGCTGGAGAAGTACCAGGGCCTGAAGGAGGAAATCGAGAGGATGTGGAAAGTCAAGGCCAAAGTGGTCCCAGTGGTGGTAGGAGCACTTGGGGCCATGACTCCTAAGCTGGGAGAATGGCTCCAACAGATCCCAGGAACAACATCAGAGCTCTCTGTGCAGAAGAGTGCAGTGCTAGGAACAGCTAAGATACTGCGCAGAACCCTCAAACTCCCAGGCCTCTGGTAGAGGACCCGAGATTGAGGAAGACACATACCACCCATAGGGGTGAGAGGGGAATTTTATTTATATATATCATATATTAAGAACTCATGTTTTTAGTAGTGTTAATCATAATGTTTTAACAATTTAAAAAGTCAGACAGGATTCCTTCCTGCCCCCCCCCCCCCCGCTCCCACAAGAATCTTTTGAAGAAATGACAATGTGGGACAAGTTGGCTCCTTGTCAACAACTTGTCCCATATTATCCCAATAACAGACAGTATGACCAAAAGGCATTAGTGCCACTCTTGATCATTGGGGGGGGGGGGGGGGGGGGAGAGGAGAAGTTGTGATCCAGCTGGAAACCCAGAAAATGAAGAGGAAGGGGGAATTGGGGTGGTGGGAGGTGCTAAAAGCAAGTATATAGAGCCTCAGAGGGCCTGATGCCAAGGTTACTTCAGTTCTGGCAGGAGAAAAAAAATGACCTAGTAGCTTTCCTAACACTAATTCCTGTGTTCTGTAAAACACCTCATTTAGTGCTAGCAGTGGAGTTATAGCCCAGGAGAACTCAACCAGTGTTTCTCAACCTCAATGTCTTTAAGATGTGTGGACTTTAACTCCCAGAATTCCCCCAGCCAATGCTGGCAGAGAGATTTCTGAGAGTTGAAGTCCACACAACTTAAATTTGCTGAGGTTGAGAAACACTGCTCTAAATGAAGAGAGCAATCAAAATAGGAATTGCGTTGATGAAGTGGTTAAGATATATTTGGTGTTTTATGTCCCCCTTACAGAGCAGCTTAAATTCTCTTTTAAGTTCAACTTCTGCCTGATAGATATTTCATGCAGATAAACGAAGAGGCTTTTTTTCTTTTACTGATAAAGGTGATGAGATTGTTAAGTCTGGAAGAAAGTCCCTTCCAAAACCAAAGTCCACTTACATCTTACATAAAGTACAACTGGCCCAAAGCTGGTGCTTATGAATTCTGTTCCTGTATTTTATTGACTAGTGTAGGCGTTTGCGTAGTAGCATCCCCCTGCTAGCAGTGGAGTTATAGCCCAGGAGAACTGTAAATATTAAATACAACTTGAAGATTTATTTCTAGTGAGCAGGGAAATCCCACTGCTTCAGCTCATGCTGATAAGTTTCTTTATTGGCAATTTGTAAACGTTGAACAGGAAGGTCAGAACGCCAACAAAGTCTCTGAGTAATTGAAAAGTAAAGACTGCCTTGGTTCCTTCTACTAAAGTAATCACAAACCGTATATTTAATTTATAACTGTTAATATGATGTTAGTTTCATAATGGAAAGGAGAGTTAGGCGGTCATTAAAGCAATGCTATTCCCAGTGTGTAAGTGCTGGCAATCTAAGGGTGAGAGAGATATTTTCAATTAAGAGTACTTGTGTAAGAATAAGCTTCTTTTGAAGTTCTCTCTGATAAGGCTTCCATGCCATTACTTGACTTGCTACCCCCGATGTAAATTGTACCCAGTTGGCTCAGTGGTTGACCCCAGTATTCTGGTCAAGGCCATGAGGCCAAAACACAGTTTGCAGCAAGCAGCTTGCTTTTATACAGAAGGTGCCATTTGATGGCCAATAGCTAGCTAGCTAGCTAGCTAGCTAGCTTTATTTATTTATTGATTGATTGATTGATTGATATTGATTACAGGTGGCTGTCCATCTTGGAGTACTGACTCTTATACAAGGAAAGAAAAGCACTGACATTATGAGTATAACATTTATAGGAAAGTACTTGTGCAACTGTTGCTTGTTTGCAAGAAGAAGAAAAAAAGCTTTATTTGTGAAATAACAAGGTGATGGGAAGGCCTGGGTTGCTTAAGTCGGTCTAGAGCTGAGAACTTGTAGTTTGCTTTCCACCATTACTGAGGGAGAGCAAGTCAGATAAGGACCTGAACTTTACAAAGAGTCCAAGTCAGAAGAGAAAGAAAACTGAATTGAGAGAGGAAGAAAGTGATGAAGGTCCTGGGGATATCATCTAACCCAGTGTTTCTCAACCTTGGCAACTTTAAGATGTATGGACTTCAACTCCGAGAATTCCCCAGCCAGCATTATTTACAGCTATTATGTTATCACAGGTTGGCTGCTTTGTTTCACCAGTTATATCCCTATGTGGAAAAGTCAGTCTTAGGTCCCTTTTATGACCATGTTATTTGCTTGTTATTCTCTGTTGCTACCAACATTTTGCTGAGCAAAAGAAACATTGTAGAGGGCTCTAGAGCCATGGCTGGCTGAGGAATTCTGAGAGTTGAAATCCATACATCTTAAAGTTGCCAAGGTTGAGAAATGCTGGTCTAACCATTAGGAGATGTGTTACATCACATGGAGGCATACAAAGTAAGACATTTAGACAAGGAAAGGGGATTCAAGTGCAGAGCCCCTCTGCTGGCTGTCCCCCCATCTATAGCCCCTACTGGTCATTAAGTTTATATTTGCACAGAGCTGCTGAATGCAAAGTTGGATTTCAACAGCTGGCCTCCTTATGCTGCAGAAACAAGCAAGTATGCAAGGTTTGAAGAGGCAGAAAACAGGGGTGCCTCTAGAGCCCTCTACAACGTTCCCCCTTTTGCTCAGCAAAATGTTGGTAGCAACAGAGAATAACAAGCAAATAACATGGTCATAAAAGGGACCTAAGACTGACCTTTCCACATAAGGATATAACTGGTGAAATAAAGCAGCTGACCTGTGATAACATAATAGCTGTAAATAAAAAATAAAATAAATTAGTAAAACAAATAATAAATTTAATTTAATTTAATTTAATTTAAAAAATAATAAAATAAAATATAAAAGAATCCTATTAACTTCTTATCAGCTTCTTTGATAATCTTGTTCCAGCAGGAAACTTATTAAGCAGCCCAGACACTGAACTGTACTATGATATGACCTATTAACTTATTATTCACTTCATTAATTATTGTTTTCCATAACAACTTTAGATTTTTACTCCTCTTAGTTCCCCCGCTAGCCTCTATAATATCAAAATCCAGTGTCTGCTGTATTAAACTATATTTCTTGGTCATTCTCTCCTTTGTCTTTTCCACTTTTTTGTAGTCACTCTAATCCTATGGAAAGATGCTACAGCATCATTTCCAAATACCAATTGGCCAATGCAATGCAATGCAATGCTCTGTAGTTAATGACTCAGTGATAAACGTGTGTACAAAGTTGTAGATCCAGCCCAAACTCTCCAATCAGAGTACATGACCGTTATCCTGTTAAGGGCTGCATAACCTGGGGATATTCTGCTGCAAGTGGTAAGTACTAGTGGAGGAGGAGCAGCCAAAGGTGGGTGAGGCAAGCTGCCCATTTTTCTATGTCCTTTACTTCTACCTATTTTTCATTCTCCTCCTGTTGTTCTGCCATCCAGTTTTCTTTCTTTTTTCTGCCATTCCATGTTATTTTATTCGCTCTCTTTCCCTTGTTTCTCTTGCTCCAAGGGATATTAGAACAGTTTTTTAAATTAGTTACAAAGGCTGCATGAAATTTATATAGAGAATTGCATGTGGCCATAGCTGGTCCATTCTTGAGTTAAAAGATCTTGCATTAAAGGGCTAATATATTCTGAAAGTCTGGAGAGTAATGAAAGGGAGGGTAGATAGTAAGGTGTACATAGTTCAATCATCTCATTCAATATAAAGAAGGCTTGTATGTTCACAGGTGTACAATGCCTCCACGTTCACTTCTACAAAAATAGACCAGCACACTTTTTGCACTTTTTCTCCATCCTTTCTTCTTTTTTCTTTGCTCTTTTTACTTTGTTAGTTTGTGTTTGTTTTTTATGTTCTTTGTAAAACTTTTAATAAAATTTATTTTAAGAATTGACCAGCATATAGGCACATTTTACGCATACATAATTAACAAAACAACCTTTAAACTTAAAAAAAAAAATAGGAGACAACCCCAGGCAAACTAAAAATAGGAACTAAGGAAGAAAAGAAAAGAGAAAAAAACTACCTTATAGTTTATACTTATCAATAGTCACTGGTTTACTAATGAATACACTATTATAATATGAACAGTACAAAATATTGTATAAAATATCCCACAATCTCTGCCATAGTATTGCTGCATCTTTTGATTCGTAGAAAATATTCCCTTTTCAAAACAGATAGATCACACATTTTTGACCACCATTCCTTAACATCTGGAATAATAACACATTTCCAATTTCTCAGTGTGATTCTTTTAGTCACCCTCCATGCTTGATTCAACCATAATTCCTGATAAAATTCCAAAGCTTTGGTATATAGTTCAACATTATATTTACAACTTTAACATTTAAAGATTTTCCCATAGATCTGTTTATATGCATTAATGTACTACCTGAAAAATATACTAAATTATCACATAACCATATCATATGGCTCAGTGAACCCTCAAATTCTTTACGCATCCAACAAAGGGAATCTGATGTCCGTCCTTTCAAATTTGTTCTCTGGGGAGTCCAATACACCTTAAATACAATTTTCTGATGAATCAACTTTAATCTCAGATCTGTTGATACAATTTTAACATTTTTAAGAACATGAATTCATTGATGGGGCTTTACCAGAGATTCTAGTTCTTTAGCCCATGTGTGAAATATCTCAGAAGTGTCCATTTTAAAAATATGCTTGAGCTTTTGATAGAGATATGTTATAGGTTTTAATTCTGTCATGGATTCCATCAAATAAGAGAGCAACTCAAGTGCCTCTGAGATGGCCAAAGTGTCTGGTCCATATTGATCTGTTAGAACATGCTTGTTGAAGATAAAATAATTCCTACTACTTGAAGGAACCAGATTGGAAAAGGCTATTTTACAGAATTACACTGGGCAGGAGGGCAAGCAGGAAAAATTATGACTAGTGGCACTCAAAAGGATTGTACAGTGAAACAGGAAAATTTGGCAAGTGGACTGAATAAAGATAGCTTAAAGAAAAATAAATTACTGGAGAGGGCAGGCATTTTTAGGCAGGAGATTTAAAACAATACAACACCAGGTCTTTAAAAAAGTTCTTCTGTCTCTGTACTTGCCTAAAATATGAGTTAGCCCTATAAATGTGTCCACTCAAAAAATATAAACAAGACTAATTTAGTTTTATAATTCAACTTTTGCCCTAATTAGTGGCAGACTGCTATATCTATGCTGTCATTCCCAAACTCATTAGGCTATTGAAAACAGAAGCCTCAGAAAAGATTAAAAGTAAATGGGTCACATAGCTGTCAGATGAGTATTTCTCTTATTTTCAGCACCCAAGATACTTTAATCTATTTTGGGAAATGTTTATTCCCAAAGGGGTTAGAGCACTACTTCAGGGGGGAATGTAGAACCTAATGAAGAAACATTTCTAATTAGTAAAGTTTAAATCTGATAGGAAGCAGACCAACTTAAAAACAGTAAAAGTGATGTCTCCTTCATCATAACTTTTGATGACTTTGATGACTTCATGGATACATTCATGTAATTTTCATGGTAACCATATGGAAATGGTTTGCCACTGCCACCTTCTGTTTCCCCACTCCACCCCATCCCACTTTACAGTCTAACCAAAGTCAGGCACTTCTGGTGGCCTCCCATCCTAGTACAAACCAGGTCTGACCCTGCTTAGCTATTTGAGATCAGCCAAGATCAGCTACAAATGTTATTCTGAAATCTAGCAGGATTCTAGACATGTGTATTCAGAAAAACCCTAGACCAGGATGTCAGATTTGGGCATGAAACCTAGATAAACACTCAGCTGATTAACTTGGCCCAATTGTTGTTTATCAGCCTTACAGTTTTGTTTTTAAGATAAAATTAGAGAGAAGGAATGCCATTGGGGATTGTGAGGTTCTCAGGATTGAATAGACAAACCACCACACCCAAGAATCTTCTTGTAAAATAATTAAGAATTTGTCAAAAGGGACAAAAGACCAGAAGATTGCCTCACCAGCAATCATCACCCAGATAAGCAAAGGTTACCACCAGGAACACAATCAAGAAGTAAACACATGCTAATCAAGGAACTACCAGAGGAGCAAAGCAAAACCTCCACCCCCACCAGCACTGGCAAGGCATGCCACAGTATATAAATAGAGAGCAAACCCCATCCCATTTTAGCACTGAAGATGTTACCTAGCCAGGTAATGAAATGTTTGCAAGAAAAGAACCAAGCTCAGAGAACCCCAAGGACTCCACAATTAAGAATTTTCTTTATTCATAATATCTCAATATATAAAAGCATTGGTATCTAAAAGAGTTTGACACTTTCCATTAGACAGCTCTGCAAATAGCTATCAGTTAAAACAAACAGACAAATCCTACCTCCTTCCTGCTTCTGGTTTCAGAAGTGAGTGATTTATAGCCTAATTTCCTCTATGAAGCTGGGGTTAACTGTGTCACAAGAAATGCTTCTGCTAATATGTCAGTGTGTGTGTCAGCTGTTGTTAAGATATGTCACTCTTACTATGTTCCCCAAAGAGTTAATCAAGGGCTTAATTGAAACTTAGCTAGCAATCTCTCATGGCAAGCAATCCTTTGATTTTCTTCTTTAGTCTTTGGATCCTCTTTTCCACCTCTGTAATCTCTACCCAGTAGACTGGTCCCTCAAAACCTGGTCCTCCTCCATCTTCAGTGATCTTCAGCTCACCCTGGAGCCAACATTACTTCAGCAGCTAAAACAGCCTAAATGCCACTTGGTTTGCCAACCATCATATTCCTCTCTCTTTCTCCAACTCCCACCTTTCCATAACAGACTCCATATATGCATGAAAACCTTTTCTGTTTCATTCCTGGATATTTTCCCAGACTGAGTTTATCACCTCCAGGCACAGTCTGTATTTCAGGGAGATCATGTGACAGGATGGCAGTTTGTGTTTACCTATTTCCTTCTGTCACTTGGGCTCCTTGGAAGAAATGTAGGCTATTAAGACTGATTAAGCTTATTAGTTAATAAAATCTGATAAGCTCAATCAGGCTGAATCTTCATAGGGCTGTAGCCTAAAAAGTTATCCTTGCCTCTGTAGTCTGAGTAAAAGCAGGCATATTCCACCTGAGGGGAAACTTGGCCAGAGGGCTTATGTTGTCCATATGACTGAGTTGTTGCCGTATAATAAGGTACATGAATATTTAAAGGTACATTCATTTTGAATGTAACATTTTGAACACAATGTGGTGAATTACACATACAGTACTTATTAATGTTTGTGGTTATTTTGTTTAGATTGATTTCTGTAACCAGAGATATTGGTTGGTCATTGTTATTCTAACATATACATTAATTGATTATGCAATCTAAGTATATTAAAAAATGAATGATGAGTGAGAAAATTTTGCAGGATTCTGCAGGAGGCATAAGAATAAACACAAGTGAGGCCAGAAAGTTGCAAACAAAGAAGCTGAATGGAGAAATGGGATCAGCTAGAAAGCTGAAAATCACAACAGATGGGAAGATTCTAATTGACAAGAAGGAGGTAACAAGAACACTGAGGTGTCTAAGCAAGTGGATTATTGTCTGTAAGCTAAAGAATTTAATAACTTATATTAGAGAAGACTTGTGATATAAAAAGCAGTTGGACAAGCCTCACAAGAGAGATAACTTGGCAACATTAAGAAAGACCTTTGAGGCCACAGATGCACCACCAAAACTCTGATCTCTAAAGAAGCCATCATATGCTCACGCTTTTGGATGATCTCTGGCATGGGCAGGATGGTGGTTGTACATCCATCCTTGCCTTACTTGACCTCTCTGTGGTTTTCGATTCCATCAACCATGGTATCCTTCCGGACCAACTCAGAGGATTGGCATTGGGCGGCACGGTGCTGTGTTGGTTCACCTCCTTTCTACAAGGTTGGTTCCAGTCAGTAGTGATTGGGAAAAAGAGATCCTGCCCTCAGCCCCGGCTATGTGGAGTGCCGCAAGGGGTTGGTGCTCTCTCCTCTCCTATTTAACATTTACATGAGACCTCTGGGTAAGCTCATCCATTGTCATGAGGTGAGGTATCATCAGTATGCTGATGATTCTCAATTGTACATCTCAGCCCCTGGCGAATTAAGCAAAGTTGTGTCTGTCCTATCCCTGTGTTTGGAGGCTGTGAGGGTCTGGATGGGGAACAACAGGCTTCAACTGAACCCTGGCAATACTGAGTAGCTTTTATTTATATATTTTTTGTATTTATATACCAAATTTGTCACCACCCATCTTGTTGAAACGGCTTTGGGTTTTGAACCTGGTTCTAGGACTTTACCATCTTTTGTACTGGATGGGGTCGCACTGCCCCAAACAGACCCTATGTGCAATCTAGGGGTACTCCTGGACTCATGACTCCTGCTCAATGAGCAGATGGCAGTCGTGGCTAGGAGGGCCTTTGCACGTCTTCGTATTGTGCACCAGTTGTGCCCATTCCTGGACCAGGGGGCCTACTCACCGTAACTCATGCCCTGGTCATCTCCTAGTTAGTTTACTGAAATGCACTCTACATGGGGCTGCCCTTGAAGAGTATCCAGAAACTTCAGCTAGTGCAAAGTGCTAGTAGAACACGTGTTACATCTCTGTTTCATGAGCTGCATTGGTTACCAGTTTGTTTCCAGGTCCAATTCAGGTGCTGGTGTTGACTTTTAAAGCCCTTCATGGCAAGGGACCAGGTTATTTGAGGGACTGCCTCTCCCTGATTTCATCTGCCCATCCTACCAGATCTAGCGGAGAGGGCATGTTACAGGTTCCGTTGCCTAGGGAGCTACATTAGGCGGATCCTAGGCAGTGGGCCTTTTCTGCTGTGGAATCTTCCTCCTCCTGAGGTAAGGTTGGCCTCATCACTGTTGAGCTTCCAGAGGTCCCTCAAGACCTGGTTATGCCAGCAGGCCTGGGGACCCCAGGGGACAGGTGAACTTGTGAGGTGGCTCCTTTTTTTTAACATCCCTTTGTCTGTTTTTTTGTTGGTTTGTTTGTTTTAGTTTTTATATATTTTAATGTATTTATTGATATATTTTAGTCTTGTTGTACACCACCCAGAATTGCTTGCTGGTGAGATGGGCAGCTATATAAATTGTATAAAATAAATAAATAAATAAATATGCTGTCAGAAGACCTTCTCCACTATAGGAGAGAAGTGTGTGACTATCAATAGGAAATACTATTAATAAAGTATAGTCTCTTGAATGAAATTAAGTTGTACTGAACTTTAGGATTAATTTTGTCTTGAGTTGTTCAATATCCCACTCTAAAGATACTGTAGTGCAAGACTGATTAGTATGGCCAGTGTGGGGTAGGTAAGGTAATTAAACAGAATTGTGCCTTAACTTTGCACAATTCTATGCAGAATAGGAAGAAATATTAAGCATGATGTAATTGCAAGGTACCCTTCCTCTCAGACACATTACTTTTGAATTTCTCACATGGCTTTAACTAGCTTCAACAATCTTATCCAGATGTATAGAATCCTGTTAATCTTTGGATCTTTCCCTATTGCTGAATTAAAACATTAACTGCCCATATTTAAACTGTCAGAGAACTATACCAGTATGACGTCTGCTGCTCCAGTTGCTGATAGCTGCAGTATCCTGCCTCTATTATGTCTGTTCTGAATCACTGCCAAATGGTGCTGTCCTGATTTTCTTTGCTTGGAATGTAATAAGCAAAACAATTGGCTTAATCCACAAGTTTTGCTGTCTGCCTTCTTCATCACATATCCAGCTGGTAAGAAACCATTTGCCAACCATGGCACAGCAGTAATAGGGCAGGAATGTGTCCATCATCTCTACTGTAGACATTTTATAGGTAATAACTAGCACTGTATTGTCGAAGGCTTTCACGGCCGGCATATGAAGGCTGGCGTGGATCTTCCGGGCTGTGTGGCCGTGTTCTGGAAGTTCTGTTTCCTAACGTTTCGCCAGCATCTGTGACCGGCATCTTCAGGGTGTAGGAGCAGTTCTCTCTGTGCCCAGGATGGTGTGACCCTTTTGTGGGTATTTATAGAGATCTGAAGGGGGGGGGGGAATTGGGGGGTTTTTGGGGGGGGTTAATGAGTGGCTGCTTGTTTTGGTATCAGAATATCTGTGTATCTTCTTGTGGGCTAGACAGGGTTTTTTCTTCTATTGAGTTGTTAACGAGTGGCTGCTGAGGGTGATTAGCATGTTCATTGTGTGAGCTGTTCACATGTCCTGGTGGTTGAGCTGAGTTCATTGACTTTTTGCAGGCTGTATTTTTCAGGATTGGTAGCCAGGTTTTGTTGATTTTTAGACTCTCCTCTTTTTTATTGAAACTGTGCTGGTGTGAAAACACAGAGATACTGGACAACACCAACAGCCACTATACCAGGCTATACCGGGAAGCCATTGAGATTCACAAACACCTGCCTAGCCCACAGGAAGATACACAGATATTCCGATACCAAAACAAGCAGCCACTCATTAACCCCCCCACCCACCCCCAATGCCCCCCAATTCCCCCCCCCCCTTCAGATCTCTATAAATACCCACAAAAGGGTCACACCATCCTGGGCACAGAGAGAACTGCTCCTGTCTGTGCTCCTGCACTCTGAAGATGCCGGTCACAGATGCTGGCGAAACGTTAGGAAACAGAACTTCCAGAACATGGCCACACAGCCTGGAAGATCCACATCAGCCTTAATAACTAGCACCTTGACTTGCACCCAGAAGCAAATTGGGAGCCAGTGCAGCTCGCAAAGCCAATTAAATGGGCATAATATGACACACTATAATTGTGCATGCTAATGCATTCTGGTCCAATTGAAGCTTCCCAATGTTTTTCAAGGGCAGTCACATGTGGAGTTCATTGCAATAATCCACTCAGGAGGTAACAAAAGCATGAGTGACCACATGCAGTGCCTTCTGAGTCAAGAAAGAGCACTATTAGTGCACAACACAAAGTTGTACAAAGGCCCCCCTGGCCACAGCTGCTGCCTGCTCTTTGAACAGGAGCCATGAGGCCAAGAGGACTTGCTAATTGCACACTGGTAGTGCAACCCTTCCAGAACCAAGGATGGAAAATCACCAAGTACAGGACACCCTGACAACCAAAGCCACTCTGTCTTGCTAGGGTTGTGTTGAAAGCTGTTCTTCCCCATCTAAATCTCCATAGCCTCTGGGCACTCAGACAGAATCTCCACAGTATCATTTGGCTGGCTAGAGGAGGAGGCATGCAGCTGAGTACCATCAGCATATTGATGTTGCTTTATCCCATGCAGATGAATGATCTTCATGTAAGTTAGACAGAAGTGGGGAGAATCAAGCCTTGAAGCACACATCATAAAAGGGGCTATCAGGTAGACCTCTCCCCTCCATCAAAACTGATCAGAACTGGTGTCCAGTGGAAGGAGGAGAACTAATTACAATGTAGTAGGATACATGTCATCCATAGAATTTTTTAAAGTGAATGACAATCATCTTTCATTAAGAATGTGACAATTCTACTTAAGAAATAAAGGGCACTAGGAAAATGACAGATATACAGGTGAAACTCGAAAAATTAGAATATCGTGCAAATGTTCATTTATGTCAGTATGGCAACTCAAAAGGTGAAACCAATATATGAGATAGACGCATTACATGCAAAGCGAGATATGTCAAGCCTTACTTTGGTATAATTGTGATGATTATGGCGTACAGCTTTTGAAAACCACAAATTCACAATCTCAGAAAATTAGAATAGTGTGAAAAGGTTCAATATTCTAGGCTCAAAGTGTCCCACTCTAATCAGCTAATGAATCCATAACACCTGCAAAGGGTTCCTGAGCCTTTAAATGGTCTCTCAGGCTGGTTCAGTAGGAATTACAAGCATGGGAAAGACTGCTGATCTGACAGTTGTGCAGAAAACCATCATTGACACCCTCCATAAGGAGGGAAAGCCCCAAAAGATAATTGCAAAAGAAGTTGGATGTTCCCAAAGTGCTGTATCAAAGCACATCAATAGAAGGTTATGTGGAAGGGAAAAGTGTGGGAGAAAAAGGTGCACAAGCAGCAGGGATGACCGCAGCCTGGAGAAGATTGTCAGGAAAAGGCCATTCAAAAGTGTTGGGGACTTTCACAAGGAGTGGACTGAGGCTGGAGTTAGTGCATCAAGAGCCACCACACACAGACGGATCCTGGACATGGGCTTCAAATGTCGTATTCCTCTTGTCAAGCTGCTCCTGAACAACAAACAACGTCAGAAGCGTCTTACCTGGGCTACAGAAAAAAAGAACTGGTCTGTTGCCCAGTGGTCCAAAGTTCTCTTTTCTGATGAGAGCAACTTTTGCATCTCATTTGGGAACCAATGACCCAGAGTCTGGAGGAAGAATGGAGAGGCACTCAATGCACGATGCTTGAAGTCCAGTGTGAAGTTTCCACAGCCTGTGTTGATTTGGGGAGCCATGTCATCTGCTGGTGTTGGTCCACTGTGCTTCATTAAGTCCAGGGTCAACGCAGCCATCTACCAGGAGAGTTTGGAGCACTTCATGCTTCCTTCCGCAGACGAGCTTTATGGGGATGCTGACTTCATTTTCCAGCAGGACTTGGCACCTGCCCACACTGCCAAAAGTACCAAAACCTGGTTCAATGACCATGGGATTACTGTGCTTGATTGGCCAGCAAACTCGCCTGACCTGAACCCCATAGAGAATCTATGGGGCATTGCCAAGAGAAAGATGAGGGACATGAGACCGAACAATGCAGCGGAGCTGAAGGCCGCTATTGAAGCATCCTGGTCTTCCATAACACCTCAGCAGTGCCACAGGCTGATAGCATCCATGCCACGCCGCATTGCGGCAGTCATTGCTGCAAAAGGGGCCCTAACCAAGTACTGAGTACACATGCATGCTTATACTTTGCAGAGGTCCGATATTGTTCTGTTTCCAATCCTTGTGTTATTGATGTCATGTAATATTCTAATTTTCTGAGATTGTGAATTTGGGGTTTTCATAAGCTGTATGCCATAATCATCACAATTATACCAAAGTAAGGCTTGACATATCTCGCTTTGCATGTAATGTGTCTATCTCATATATTGGTTTCACCTTTTGAGTTGCCATACTGACATAAATGAACATTTGCACAATATTCCAATTTTTTGAGTTTCACCTGTAGTTTCAGAAGAGCCTCCTGACAATCCACATTCAACTTTTGGGGGGTAGATACATCAATTTCTAAATTCCAGAAAGCTTAAAACCACTAATTTCTGGAAGAAATCAGCTATGAAAGGTGCTCACTGGTTATGCAAGGTGCTGATAAGCTGTCACAGCAATTCTAAAGACATTACTCATGTTCCCTGTCATAACTTTAAGGAGGACTGATTGTTTAGTCCTTCTGTTTGTCACAGAACCATTCACATATATTTTTCCAAAAAAATCAAACCAGAAGGGGATCAACAATATATACCTTGTTTGATAACTAAATATTTAGTTCAGTCTTCTACCAACTGATTTCTTCTAGATGCAGAAGACTTCCACTTCCATTGTCATTTGTGATTTAATTCATTTTACTCTTCATTTATGCTTTTTATATTTTAGAAATATTCCATTCATGATTTAAAGTAGAACTGTAGTAAAATTACACATTGAATTAGCTAGTACTGTGTCCTGGAGTGGAGACAGATTATGGAAATCAGGTAGTTGTTCTTAGAACTTGAATGGAATGGTGTGAAAGAAGGAAATATGCAGATACCATAAGCATTGTTTATGGAACATATTGATGGTATCTAACAAGATAGATTTCTTACAGTGTAAAGGAATGCAGGGCCATCATGGTAAGGACACCTCCAATCTCTTATCAAAGACATTCCAGTGTAAGGTTCATACAGTGATTTACAATATCAAATTTATTAAGATATATGCTGTTGGTTATGACGACAAATTTGGACCAACGTTGGAAAAGAGATACTTTGCCAACAATATCAGAAAACCAAACTTGGGGAATATGCAACAATAGCAAAATTAACAGTATACATCCAGAATAGAAGTTGGGCTAAATTGAAACAAGAATGGCTTCCATATATATTACAGGTTACACCACAAGATAAACTCAAATACTTAGAGTACAGTTTTTAAGGGGGAAATATTTGATGTAAAGATAGAAACCAGAAGTAATTTTAATATTTATAAATATTTTGATGTACTCACCAGTCGGGCACAACAAGAGTGAATTTACAACTTAATATTGCTTTTACTATTTGTTTGTTTGTTTGTTTATTTTTCTTTTCTTTTTTACAAGATCATGCACATTTATTTTAGGAATAATGATGAATAATGGTGACCTCAATATAAATATTAATTTTAGAGTTTTGTAGTGATTTTCAAATATTTCTTAAGATGATATGAATCAGTTTTATATATTCAATTTATTATTTAATCAGTGAAACAATGAAATTTAAATGTTAAGACAACAAGGACATTACAGAACCCCAGATGAGAGGGGAGGGCAAATACCCCCCCCCCCCTCAATTCACATGTTATATAAAAGAAGGAAGGGGGAGGCACAATCAGACATGCAAGATTCTGTTATTCTATTCAATCTTTTTTAAAAAGTAGTTTTGGCCCTACATGGCATCTGCTTCTTGGTTTGATCTACACTGTAGAGCCAACAGGTTCTCACTGCATAACTGGTATCAGATTAAACAGCTGAAGTTAATATATCCAAAAAAAAATTGCTCATTTTCATCAAAACAATATTATTCCCAACACACTAAAAATGAATTCACCTCAGGAACTATGATTTGAATGAATTTACAATACCACTAATAAATTAATATATAGAATAGGGATGTGCAAAATATTTAATTTTGAAAAAAATTAAGTGCAAAATTTCCTGAACATTTGTTTTTGAATTTGAAACTGCTGTTTCAAATGGGAATCAGGCTACCCCAAACATTTTAGAAGCATCTAATTTCAAAACAGAGGTGTTTTAAAGCCAAAATGTTTTCAAAATGCTCAAAAATGCCCATTTTGTACTTGAGACAGCAGCTGTGCACTTAAAGATATTTAATGAAATTCCACACTTGAAATGTTTCCAAATAAAACATTTTGCACATCCCTAAAATAGGGTATAGCTGCAAGGACTTAAGTTTTCTGCTGCCCCATTTTACTTTGAATGATTTTCAGATAGGTATATTTGCTCAGGTGGGTAGCATCACCAGTTGACCTTGGCTGATGTAGAAAGCTAAGTAGACTAAGAAGAAAAAATGTTCTAGAAGAAGGTACCATGAGCCACCTTAGACTAGAAGGCAGCTTTTCATGAGTGTTTATTCCTATTTACATTTAACATCTTATTTTTAATCACCTGTCATATCTAATCAACTCTTATAGTATTCTTTCTGTCTGAGTGTATATTCAATTCGCAGATTTAATCAGCGAGAAAGATACAATCTATTACCAAGCTTTTTAATTAAAAACAATGCAAGTATTCTTTTCATGTTCTGTGATATACAGTAAGTAGGAATGCTGCACTAAGAAAAGGGGAAGGCACTGTAATTTAATTAATAACGTTTGATAGCATGTCTAAACATTATAATTTCCTTTAAGTCAATTATATCATGCTCTAGGAGGCTAAAGGATACTATATAATGTAAAAGTCTATCACATATAATTACAATACTGTATAATTGCAGCTATTATAAGAAATACATTTGTCATCTTGGCTTTTTTTCAGAGCACAGATTCAAAGGATATGAATGACTAGAAAATAAAAGAATGCTAACAAGAAGGTAGGATTCAAGTAAATAAATGTTCACATAAATTGAATGCTGCTGTAAACTATGCTTTGGATGAAGAGGCAAAATAATCTAAGTCTTCCACTTCTCAGTTGAAGACTTTTCCTTCTGAACCCGATCAAGTGTCTATGTGTCATTTTTGGTGAATGGTCACACTGATCCCAATAGAGATAGAGGAAAACCATACATATTCCAATATGCTTAGGGCATTTCTATACACAACAGCTAACTGCTTTTATTTTTAAAAAATACACTAAGCATAGATAGATGTGGACTTCCGGGGAAGCAATGGAGAACTGAAGATGACTCCACTGAGAGCAGGCTAATGACTGCAGCGGAATGAGAAGCCGGCAAAAGGACTGGCTTCTCAGAATTCCTCTCCAGATAAGAATATGAAAAGAAATCAAATTCTGGGACACTATTTACAGGGATTAAAGATCAAGATTATTAAAAGCAAAGGGAAGGAATATAAAGTTGTTTTATTTGATTAAGGTTAAAATATATATGTTGTTATTTCTGGTAACTCTTAATGGACTTTTGCTGATTAAGACTGAATGATGAGGTTTTAAGAATTTGTTTATAGAAAAGTGATGAGATATGGGAAGAAGAGATCTTTTGTTGTAGTATCAGATAAGGTGATAAGTTACTGAAATTGTTTCTACTTATCATGATGAAGGGGGAAGTCATTTCTTTATGCATCTCTTTTCTTTTTTCTTTACTATATTTTTTCTTTTTCTTTTTTCCCTGCCCTTTTTTTCTTTTCACTTTTCTAATATTTTTCTTAGTTTGTATTAGTTCTTTATCTTTGTAACTGTACCCTTTAATACAATTATTATATAAAAACATAAAGAGATGTGTGTGGCCTTTTGAAATTAATAGGTCAGCCTACATTTGCTTCCTTCTATATGGCTTCTTAGCTTCCTTCTAAAGCCACATCTTGATGTGATATTTCTCCTTGCTAGGCACCACATCTGTAAGATCCACTTGAATTTGGCATATAGAGGTCATGGTAATTTGCTAATGTCAGAACATAAAAAGACCAAACTAATACAGAGCGCTCAACTATTTCTCCGCCATCCAGCCCAGAGACCCAGTAAGCTATTTTGTTTTCACTGGGGAGAAGTGCCTTCTTTCCTATGGAATGATTTCAACCAAGAGTTAACAATTCAACATAGATCCCCCCCTCTTTTGCACATGACACCACAGGGATGGTGGTTCAGACACGGGGCTAATCACCCACAGAATCCTATGAGCCAGACATTATGTACTTCTGAAGAAAACGAATATGAATCATACAGTATATCAAGGATTCTACTATTTTCTTTTGGATTTAAAGATTGCTATTTGTCTTTTAGAAGTGCCACTCTTACAAATTTGGAAATTGGAAGCTCTTAGACTGCAAATCATCAAGAAATCTCCCAGCCAGTCCATACTTTCTTCTGCTCAGTCACCCGATTCACAACATGCTATGTGGCATTTGCAACTTTCTCGCTTTCATGATAAAAAAAAAAAGTTATTAAAAGCCCTATCCAAAATTGCTGAACAAATCAATTTCAGCATGTAGCTATCTCTTAGGAATAACTACACAAATAGATCTGGCCTGATAGGGGTCACAGATGCTGGAATGAGAGGTCACAAATAGCTCTCTAATTGCCTTTGCTAAGTGGACACACACACACACACACACACACACACACACACACACACATATCCCCAAGAAACCCACTTTAGCACATGGAAACAGGTTCTTTCAGCAATTTCAGCTAAGCCTTAAAGGAAAAGCTGACATGTTTTTAAAAATCTTATCTACCAGACCAGGATGTCATACTAGCGTCTCTCACAAAAGGAAATATATTAAATTCTTATAGAACAGGAGTTTACATTTGGAGGCATCACCAGAAAAGATATAGCAAAGTTGTTGCTATAGGATAAAAAACACTGTTATTACTTTCCTAGTGACCTTGATCAAGTGAACACACATTTGAATGGCACCCATGTGCTTATTGGTACTGTTTTCAGTAACAGTGACAAAACAAAACTGACACCAATTCTGGATATTTTCAGGCCCCAAATCTATTGGATGTGCTTCAATCAATGATGACATTGAATCTGGTTTAAAAGCCTGGTGCAGATCAAATGCACTGTATGCCATATTTATATATACTTTAAAATCAGTCAGAACTACAATTACCTGACAAAATATATGGCAAATGCAAACAAAATAGTGTCATCAAACTTGTTCAGATTACCTCCTCACTGTCAAGGAAAGCCACATGCTCAGAAATTCCAATTATCCATTACCAAGGTGGGAAATCATGACAGCGTGGCAAAGTAGGAGGGTTTTTTGGTCATTATGAAGCTGGGCTGAATTGGGCTGAAGAAAAGGGACGCAGCATGTTGTGCAAGTTATATCTTCTAAAACGTAGGCTTTCTGAAAAATTGTTGACGTCTTAGAACCAGTGTGCCTCTTCCTATAGATTCAGTGAGGACCATAGGTGTATAATAGATGCATATCCTGGAACTCATGGACCACCTATACCCCCTAAGTTTCCTTTTGTGGCTTCCAGAGCATCCCTGGAGTGGGTGGGAACAAATTTAACAGCCCATTAAAAAAAATTGGGAAGGTTGGTGGGATTAAGGGACACAGTTTCAATTTTGTAATCCCTGTTGTAGCTTACCGAAGGGGGCAAAAAAGCATGATTCTAACTACTGCAATGATATCAAAAAGTTAGTGGCCACACCCCTTGCAGGCTTCTGAAGCTGTGGCTCCAATAAAATGACACATCAATATTATATATAGAATTGGGTGACTTTGTATAACAGAAGCCGTTAAAATTCTTAAGGTACTGTCTTGGAGCAAAGGTTCATCGGAGGAATTGTGAGAAATAAAAATGATAGCATAATGCTGGAAAAAGGAAAGATGAGTCAAAAGATAATACATGACATAATAACTGAAGCAAGAAACTGGAAATACTCAACTTCAAAAGTGTGTTTGTTCAATGTCCCTTTATTATCTGTTTATTTTCCTTTAAACCTTTACACGTAAACTGCTTTGAACTTATTAAGAGATGGTGTAAAATATGTAAAGCAAAATGTGAGGATTTTGTAATCGCTGAATTCAATCACAAAAATATTGTAAATGATGTTAGGGCTTCTTTCAGATGTGGAATTGTTGACAAGCAGAAAGCAGAAAGAAATAGCAGCAGACTGCTCTTACACTAGAGAGAGAGTACAGATTGCCCATAAGATACATATTAAGATTGGTACTTTTTGACTTAAGAATGACCAGGCAATCTGGTTTGCAGAGGACGCTAATTTATGCTGAAAGATAAAAACAAAAAGCAACAATGAATAATTCCAAAATAATGTCAGAAAATGTGGGGGGATGTTTGTTTATACCATAATGAAATTTTTATTGTTGTCTGTTTGTACTATGCTAAGATTTAAGTGCATGCCAAATAAAAATACAAAATAGTAAAATACTGGCCTAATGATGGATTATCCTAAGATAATGACTTAACTTTGATAAGAAAGGCCAGGATCTCCTTGGTTCCTCAGGGACAAGAGCAATGATACCAATCTTGCCTACTCTTACAGCTCACCTTTTACAATGTTCAACCTTGAGAAATTAGCGGGGGAGGGGACAGGATGTCTAAGACACATCCTTGGTTTGCTGAAAGGGACAGTGATGCCCAGTGCATCTTAGTGACCTGTGCAAACTAAGCAAAGAGTCAGAAGCTTCCCAGGCAATGTTCACAGGTAGCTCTTCTGACTAGCCATAACTAAATATCCTGCGTTTGGAGCCTTGCAGGAGAGCCTTGGGGTGGACTTCTCAAGTTGCAGCTTGCTCTGACCAACAGCTTTGAATGGCATATTATCTCATATTTGCAAACAAATTCCTCTACATAGGAGACATTAGGAAGAATCTACGCATTGAATCATGCACTGTTCCCTCTTCTCTCAGTTATGTTGTACTCAAAAGTGAGCTCTTGCAAGTTTTATTTATTTATTTACAGGATTTATATGGCCACCTATGTCATATAATGATTCTGGGCGGCCCTTCCCCCCAGGCACCAGACTAAACAGCCTCTCAGCTCAATGCCATCCTAGCCCAATATTTGGGGGAAGAGCCAGGTCTTCACGGCCCTCCGGAAGGCTTAAAGTTTAGGGATCTCTCAGATCTCAGGTGGGAGACTATTCCAAAGGGCTGGACAGGGCCCTTCTTTGATAGTCTCTACTTCATGGCTAGCCAGTGGAAGAAAATGGCAACCTGCTTCTGGAAGCAACAAAGAGGAATTGTCTTACCGTTTGGCAAAATAAGGCACTTGCCTCAAGTGCCAGGCATATCTGGGAGGCAAGCAGTTGAAGAAAGGTGTTGGGAAGACAAAACAGTGTATGTCATGAAGTCTTCTCCTACTTCTCTTAACATAGATTGATACTTTTTGATATTAAGGAGGATGCTGTCCTGTCCCCAGTATTCAACAGCCAGTCTGGAAGCTTTTGTACATGGAATGGGAGAGAAAGAGCCTTTCTTGTTCTTTGCCTTAAGCAACCAAATATCTTGGGTTGCCCTGATAGCAAGCAGATGAAAAGGAGGTCTGGATTCTCAAGTCAAACCTAGGTAGCTCTGTGGCCAACTTTGCAGAGGGCAGTCTTTTATTTGATAAGCTCTTCTGCTTGAAGGGTGGCCCAGTCATAAGCTGGTTAAAAACAGACACACACACATACCCCACACACACAGACAAAAAGTGAAAAGCAAGGGCCCTTGAAGCTTCTCAAGAGTCAGCCCTTGGATAGCAGATGGAGCAAGCAGAAACAAGGCAGCTGGCTGCAATCTTTCCCCATTGTGCATTCATTTATTTGTAGATCAGTCTTCCTTCCAGAAGCCCAGGTTGCAATGCAAAAGTATTAAATAAAATTATCTAAATGAAATCAACAATGCTTAAAAACAATACAAAACATAAAGTCCATTTTGAGGGAAGAAAGAAAAGCAATACAACCAGTAATCTCACTAGGGAGAAATGTCTTATCCTTCAGGACAAATTATCGTGATTATTTCTAAATTTGCACATATATACCTATAAAGGAGCATGTGCAAGTTTTATGCAAATGAGCATTCTCTTTTGTCCTTGTTTTGTTTTGTTTTGTTTTGTGTTGGCATTGATGTTAGACCTCTGCTTCCACTTGCTCAGGACTTTCAACGGGATCTGTCAGTGGATCTCCACAAATTTTCTCTGTACATGTAGAAAGCTACAAAATAAAAGAGATGTCTTCACTAGAAACTGTCTCACTTCCATGCATTCTGAAGAGGAACCCTGCAGGTATAAGCAGGAGAAACCTGTATCATATGTTTCTCTGCAAGACTGAACCAGGCCTGTTGCTTACATTGATATAAAAGGTACCATTCTCCATGTTCACTGATCACCAAATAAAGGAGGAAGCATTTCAAAGTTTTGTGGAAGATAACATGCAAAGCTTTCAGATGAACAATTACTAGTACCACCCACCTGTGTGTGTCTGTTACTTTCCATATTTGGATACTGCCACAAACAATGCAATTTTTTGCATATTAAAAATATGACATGAATATTAGGAAGGAGATTAGTTGAACATTTCTTCCCTACTTATTATTTTTCAACATGGAAGGAATGGGATCTCTGGGTGCCAGGAGAAAACACCCCAACAAGCACGTTTCCTATCAGCATCCTACAATGTTGCAGCCTCAGAAGACCACCACTGCTGACTCTGCTGTTTAAAGTTATCCTCAGAGGCAAGGCAGCACAATGCAAGAAAGATAATTTATGCTTTCTGAGGATCTCCAGTTGCTGCTTTGCTGATGCAAAAATATAGGGAATGGTTCATAGCAGCAAAACAACAGGCAGATGGTGTGGTTAACTCAGTGCTTCTCAATATTTGTACAATTATGGACTGTTAAATAAACATTCAGAAAATATGGTGATCACTCAGTTAAACAAATGCCTATTTCTTACATTTTCATATTTAAGAGTATGGGAGTTCACATTTTTTTCACTGAATAAGATAATTATTATTCATTGTATACACAGGTATTGCGTATGACTTTCTCTCCCTTCCATTTTTAAAGGCCTTTTGAGCTTAAATTTTGTACCAAAGCATTAAATTAACCAGCCCTATTATCAGTGTCCTACATTTTAGTATGCATGTTGCTACTGGTGTTATCAATGTTATGAAGCATTTTTCAGCCATCAATCCATTTTCATGAACAGGGTGACTTGTAGTAAATGGAGGGTTGGGTGTGCTGAGGTGGCAAGCAGGTAGGTGGAGATGAATGTAGGAAGGCTGCAGCTGATCATCTAGTAGACTGCTATGAACAGGGTTGGTCCATCTCTGAGAATAACTAGATTAACTCTTTACTTGTCCAACATTTCTCCTGTTATATCCTACAGCCTTTTCCATCATGCAGAAACCACAGATCTTCAGCCATCAATAGGGCTGTGGATTATAAGTGAAAGGCACACAGGCGGTTTCTTCGCTATGGCAAATTGTATTGAATGCTGTTGTAGTACAATAGTGGAAGCAAAGCTACAAATCAGTTTATTAGCAAATGTATGATAAACCACCAAGAGAACTTACTAGCTGATGGTATACTAAATAATATCAATAATGTGGGGACATCATAAAGGATCTGAGAACTGAGCTGCAACAATAACAACAATGGCAATAAAAAAGGGGGAGAAAAAGAAGACTTAGATGGAATTGAAGTATGGAATGGCACTCAAATCAAAGTATTGACAATGGAGAAAGTTATAAGTATTTGGATGTTTTAGGAGCAAACAGTATTTTGCATATATAAGTGAAAAAGAAAACCAATGCCAGATATGTAAAACCAATTATAAAAGTTTTAAAAATCAAAGCTGAATGGTGGTAATACAATCAAAGCCATTAATACTTGGGCTGCCCCTGTCTTAAGCCACACAGCAGGCATGGTTGACTGCTCAAGCAGAGCTAGATGCTTTAGACCACAAGACCAGGAACCCTCTGACAACATCATTATGCACTACACCCAGAACACAACACAGATCATTTGTATTTACCAAGGGAAATTTGTTGCAAGTGAAACAAACAGCGGAAGATGAAATCAGAGATCTTAATGATTATGTAAAAGCAAGCAAAGAGAGGATGCTAATAAATGTCTCTGAGGAAAACATTTTGAATGCAACAGAATAAAAGGTGGCATGCAAAACAGTTACGATAGGGAATGAAAACTGGAAAGATAAGCCTCTACAGAAATTGAAGGCAAAGTGAATAGTAACAGAATTTGGCAGTGGTTTCAGATAGGATCCATCAAAAAGGAAACAGAAAACTAAGAAAAAGCACTAGCAATAAATGCCATAAAATGAAAATTTAAAAAACTGGAAACAAAAGGAAATGTAAGCTATGCAAAGAGATAAACAAAACTGTTGACAACTTAAATCAGCAGCTGTAGCAAGACTGCCACACTGTTTTGTTTTATGATTCATTGGAATTTATGCAAAGAGTATGAATTTAATGCCCCAAAGTATTGGTATGACCATAATGTTGATAAGTGTTCCAGAATGACTATTTAAGAATGTTACGGGATTCCAAATACTGACGGACCAACATCTGGAACACATGTTGGACATCATAATAGTTGAAGAAAAGCAAGTTTTACTTATAGATATGGAATACCAAACAACACTACAGTGGTGTTTTCAAAAAGAACAGGAAAATACTGGGACTTAATTGAAATACAGAGATTGTGGAATAAACCATCAAAAGTTTTCCTTATCATTATTGGAGTATTAAGAGCTATAACAGTAGAATTGTCAAATCAGCTGAAAAAAATAGTTATTTGACCTCAGAATAGTCAGCTTGCAAAAAACAACATTTCATGGTACTACATACATATTTCTATGATATTTGAACAATTCTTAGGCTTTTGGATAAAGCCCGGATAGATCCGAAACCACCAGCATTTGCTGAATCATCATCATTATCATCATCATCATCAATTTCAGAGTCGTTTTGTGTGAGATGGACGGCTATATAAATGTGATAGATAGACAGACAGACAGACAAAATTATTATCATCATCAATTCTCAGACTCCTTACACTGCCTCCCTCATACAGGGACTCATTGAAAGTAAATTCTAACATGCAGTAAGAGGCTCTGAGTAACCTCCTGTGATGTTTTTATTTGACACCGAGAAAGTTTTATTTGACAAGTGATGCTTTAGAATGGGTGGGTTGAGGGATAAGCAAGTAGGAAAAACTTGAGCACCATCTGTGGTTTACTGATGCTAAAGTCATTTAAGTAGCTCAATCAGGCTATTGTATTATTTTTGTCAGATCCATCTGTTCTGTGATAACACCAAGCATTGTTTAAAGCAGTGAGGACTAAAAGGCAAGAAGACCTCGTTTCCCCCTTTCAATCTTCCCCTGCATATTTTCCCTTCAGAAAAAAACAGTCTATAGTTTACATCCCAAACCTGTCAGCATCTCCTTTAATGCCCTGCTAACAAAATGCCATTGTGAAGTTCTGATATCTACTGAGATTAAGAAATCCTTTTGATTTAGTAACATATGGCTCTTGACTCTTTTGACTGAATACAGGACTGTAACAGCATCTGGACAGCTATCATTAAAATAATAATATGTAAATAGTGAATATAAGTAAGCCCATTTTTTAAAGGCCTTCCTCTAATTTTCTGTTTTGGGGAAACAAATTTCCAAAGTTAAGATAGTTTAATCCCCTTCTCAGCATATCTCCATATATTTCAGATTTGGGGATTTTTATTTCCTTTTTTAATCCTCATTTTCCTTTGGCTATTTCAAACTTTTTAGATAAGCTGCTGACACTGAACCATCAGTGAGTCAAATCAAGTTGCATTTTTATGGTTCCTTCAGCACTTGGAAATACAAAGAAAACTCTAGAGCTAAGGGCCAAAATAGCTGAGTCACATGTTAAAGCAATTTCCAGTTGTGGAGCAGTGAGATTCTGTCTCCTAAGACATGCCACTCTCCCTAAATTCTTTTCTTAGCAATTGATTGTACTTAGTAGGCATGCTGAAAATTATCATCACTGCGTAATGATGGAAAACAAGACCATAGAAAGAACATGCAGAGCACCTTAGCTATCCTTACAATCTAGACACTACTTTTTATATGACTGTGGTGAGAAATACCAGGATTACTCTTCAGTTTTCTACAGTAAAGCATGTAGGTATTATATTCATCTTGACATGTCTGTATGGACATAGTGTAAACCTTGGTCCAGGTTTCTCAGATGCGTGTACAGAGATTTTTATAAGTGTATACTAGAACTACATAGTAGAAGCTTATTCTTCAAAATGCTATTTCCTGCAGCAATCATGGGCATCTTTGGAAGAAAGAGTCATATACAAATAGAGATGATGATGATGATGATGATGATGATGATGATGATGATGATGATGATCTACAGTTCTCTCCCTAATAGAACAAATAAAGATAGAAAGGGTGAATTCATAAGCTCAACTCATACAACTATGCAGTTCATTTTGACAAGCTCAGTCATGGTTGTAATGTCAGTTCCTTATCTGATTATACACTCTGAGCTACCTTTGAAGATAAATGCATGGACAGCTGCCCAGGCTATTTCATTTCTAGAAAGTCTTACTTGTAGGTATAGCTGGATGTAGCAAATGCAGCTTGGCAAGAGGATGATTCTGAGAACTCAAAGGCATAAAAGTCTGAAAAGCAGAAAAGATCCAGTTGGAAAATAGATCAAGCGTGTAATCAAGCTGTCTCTTTCCAGTTCTAAACATCACAGCAGAATCCACTGTATTTAAAAGAAAGTTTGGTTATAAATGTAATAAATAAAATAATTATAATATGCTGCATCACTCAAGACTATAGTAGTGTTTCATTTATTTTTATTTATTTAGTAAATTTATATAGCTGCCCGTCTCACATATGTGACTCTGCATGTCAGAGTTCTATTTTTCAACATTTTCACTGTGCAAATTATCAGATATCGAATGACAGCTTATTGATAAAAACCCTAAAATATGCACAAACACATGCATTCACATCACCCTCCATATAATGGGGACCAAAAGACTTAAGATTAAGATGTGCTGTGCTAGGACTACAACTCCCAAATTCCCAGCTATGGCTACACTAGCTGCATAGTATTGGAATTAGTCCAAAGTACTACACTCGGGTGGCTGATATTTACAAAATACTAGTCTCAAAAAGTGTACTCAAAAAGCCTACTCATTGTAGGCAATACCAGGAAGTTCCACATAGCTATCATGTTCTCTCACAAATTCTCACTGTTGAATTCTCTCTATTCTGCAAGGATCTTGGGGTCGGTTTATTTAAGGGACCATCTCTCCCTGATTTTATCTGCCTGTCCCATCAGATCTGGCAGAAGAAGCATGCTATGGGTCCTGTCTGCTAGGGAGCTACATTTGATGGGTCCCAGGAGGCAGGCCTTCTCTGCCGAGGCACCTGCTTTATGGAACATCCCCCCCCTCCCCGAAGTGAGGCTGGCTCCATCCCTCTTGATTTTCTGGAAGTCCCCCAAGACCTGGTTATGCCATCAGTCCTGGGGGCCCCAGGGGACTGGCGAAGTACTGAGGTGGCCCCATTGTCATTAACATCTGCTGTTCTCTCTTTGTTATTTTTCAAAATTTTAAAATTATAATTGTTTTTATATATTAATTGTTTTATAGTCTTGTTGTATGCTGCCCAGAGTCACTTTTTCATGAGATGGGCAGCCATATAAATTTGATGAATGAATGAATGAATGAATCTTATTGCCAAGGATCTCCTGAATCAGCCAGTGCTCCTTCCAGCTGGCCAATAGGAACATACCCAAATCAGCACTCCAGATGCTGCTCTGACCCCTTTCCTGCCTTTGCTATTGCCCTACCACATTTGTTTGCAGCGAGGAGAACAAGCCAGCGTGCAAGGGAATGGCAAAAGCACTTCCTACAGCAACCAGGAAGCCTGGGGGAAGGGTAACAAGATAAGCTGGTGTCTTGGTGCTGGGCAGGAGGGTTAAAAACTGAAGAATCAGGAGGCGGAACAAGGCAGGAGTTCTCACCAGTGAGACACCATTCACCCCGCAACTTCAGAGGCGATTTCTTCTGGAACAATAAATAGCTGAGCTGGATATTAATAGCAGACATACTAAAGCAACATAGTGAGGGGTGCATTGCTAAGGCCACAATACGTATAGCCTTTGCATGTGTGAAAATGTCTATAATATACAACATGGTGAACATGCTTATTGCTGGCTGACTTTCCATAAAGCTGAACTGAACTCTTTCAGTTCATAAAATGCACATGTTTAGGCAGATTAATACAGAACAAATTTTTCTCGATGGCAGTTTTCCACCATTTGGGGGAGAGGGAAAAAAGGGGCTTTTGTTTTTTCTACAGGGTTGGTCCTGTTTTGGGAATAGATCTAAAAGAGATTCATCGCTTGGCTTTGAGAAGCTTCCAAATTCCAATCACTGTTCATAGATTTGTTTGCAAAGTAATGCTAACCTTTGTGGAAGCATAACCTATGAATTTAAAAAAAGTTTTAGAAAAGATTAAGTACGGATTAGTTACACATTATTATAAAATATATGTAAATGCAAGCCCAATTTCATTAAAACTGCTGTATTTCTTAAAACTCTTAGACAAATATTCAGCTTAAGTTAGTCATCCTTTGTATTTTCTTTTCTGCCTTCACGTACGCTATTCCATACAGGAGCATTTGCTGTTGCTCCTTCACCCTTTAATACTGTGACAAAATCTGACTTCCAACTTCCCAACAGTTTTCTTCCCTGCAGAAGAGGTCTCTGTTTTTCCACTTCATTTAGAGTTTCTTTTGTGGTGACATTATTTTATTTTTGTTAGTTGCCTTTCTTAAGGCTATTGTCTTGCATGCAAGTGTATTGGAAGTCTGTTCTTTTATTTGAGACAATGTTTCTAGATTTATATTTAAATGAAACATTATGTTTAATTTTCAGTTGACAGAGAGTGTATAATCAAAAATTCACCTCAAGTTTAAATCATGGTTGAAATTTGAGATCGGATAGGCTCCAAGAACTGAAAGACAGACCTTCCATTCTCTCACGCGTTGTACAATAGAGTGCTGGAAACTACGCTTGGGATGGAGTGTGGTGGAAAACTCACCCCAAAATCACCAACAACTGGAGAGGATCTGATAATAATTTTATATTTTCTAAACTAGCAGATTACAGTGAATAATCTTGCAAGCCCAGAGCAAGATTCACACGTTTATAGAGATCTTCTGTAGAATATTGATCAAAGAACATCGATCAAAAAAGTTTAAGGATACATATGAACTATGCAGATCCCAAAGTCAATGACAAATTGTTTTACAGCTGAGAAGTGTACAAAATAACCAAAATGGAAACATGGTATCATTCAAAGTGTGAAGACACTATATATTCTCTGAAATGCAGTATAACAGCTTTGATATATAGAGGTACCAGGACTCTAATGGTTATTCTAGCTGACCTTGTATTTAGCTGTGGAAGGAGGAGAGAGAAGAAAGCAGTTACTACACATCCTTGAGTCTGCTGCATTTCATCTCACATCTGATGAAGTGAGCTACAGCAAACAAAAGTTTTTCCCTTATAATGTGTTAGTGTTAGTCTTAAAGATGTTTCCAGAATCTTTCTAGTTTTCGTTACCATAGACTAACACAGCTCTCCTCCTACAATGTCTAAGCATATTTGGGGTCTTTGGCAGAACGTTGGCACAACTCTAAAAAATCCTGCAATTAAATGAATAATTAACAAATACATAGTTGCTGACAAACTATCAGGCTACCAGTTAAAGCATGAATAATATTTCACATGGGGAAACTGACAAAAATAACTCCTCTTTCAGCCAGCAAAGTTCTTTCTGTTGGGTCACTACTCCACATTGTTCTGGGGGATCCCAGTCTTCTAGGTATGTTACTTTATTTTTGTAGAATCTTGAAAGCCTAAGTTTCTCTCCATCCCATTATATACTAAAAAATGTCAAGGCTTTTATTTTAGTTTCTTTCTCACATTTCCTTCAGTCTCTTGATTGTATTATCCCTTGTCCAAATCCCTCCTCAATGGCTCTTTCATAGCTTCCCATAAGTCAGCTCTAAAATTGTTTATATAAAGTTTACCATTTATTACACAAAAGTACAAATATAAAGAAGGTATCTGATGTTCATAATTATCTCAAAATGCATTTCTATTGGCTCTTTCCCTTTCCTTCATACTAAAGCATTCTGAAGCGATAAGGGTAATGAATTGTGGAAAAACAGTGCTGATTATTGATGTTCACTTTAAATCTATCAATAACATATTGTGGGGTGAAATTCATTTCATGATTTGCTTTTCTTCATTGTTATATTGTACCACTTTGTTGTCATTGTGGACCTCCAATAACTGGTGTGCACAATATTTCCATTTTTTGAATAACCAACCCAAATTCTCTTTTAGTGAAATAATAATCATAGGAATAATGACAAGGGGAGATTGAAATGCCAAAGAGGAACTTACTCTTATTTGAAGAAGAATATATGGAGTGGAAAATGACACAGCTGAAGAGAACAATTTTATATATATTTATAATACCCCTTGAGGTAGGTTATGACCTAAAATGTGTAAGAGAACTAAATCAATGAGAAATTTAAAATATTTTTTTTTCTATTGGAAGTGCTACATTAAAAAATTATTTGAATATTATTCTGCATATTAATCTTTCCTGAGTTCCCCAAAGTTAGATTTTCAGATGAAGGGGGAAATATTATTAGGTTAAAATAGAAAGACAATACTTTTAACCAAAGGGATATTGTTGGGGTTTGTTTCTTCCAGTGGGGTTAGGGTTATGATGTCTTAATGGAAAGTTTTGTAAAACTCTCTTAACTTTTCTTCCATCATTCAGGCCTCCTCCTCTTTGTTTCTAACATTCAGGAATATATGAGTAACTACTGTAAACAAAACGAGTCCCCAGTAATTCAACTTATTTCAAACAAGAGGTAGGTAGACTGGAATATCTTCCAGGTACAACCCTTTGCCCAAAAACACTAAATGCTGCTTGTATTCCACTTACAAAATATCAGTCTTGCTCTGGAATATTGGAACCAACAAATCAGGATCAACATGTATTTTGCTCCAATAAAACATAATAGGAAGGCTCATTTTCTAGTGAGGGCCAAAGGATACAAAGTATCTTTGTGAGCCAACTCACTGAAACTTGTGCCAGTTGTACAATTAACCAGATAAAGAACTCGATAAATCCCTTTCAGGATTGCTACCTGCCTTCTCCATTGTCCAGAAAGTCTGAATCTAGCACCAGCTCTATTGCCATCTGAACCAGTTTCCAGTTCACTTCCTGGAGCCAATGTTTAATTATAAAGACCTGAATGACTTGAAGCCAAGTTATTTTGGTGAAGGTTGGGCTGTTTGAAAGACAACTTCCCTCTAGGTTAGCCAACTCTTCCATCTACTCCTTCATCTGAGTTTGGTTCTATGTCTTGAGTCACAGTTGGCTGTGGCACAAAGTTGAGCCTTTCCAACCCTAACTGTGGAACCTCTTCCCAAGAAACTTCAGTTGTCGCTTCCTAAAAGTTAAGCCATTTGAGTTTTGCCAAGCTTTTCATGTGATCTGAGTTTTAATTTCCTGTTCTTTTATATGATTTTATGTTTTTTCTCCTCCAGCTGTTGACATTTCATTATTAGTGGTAGAGGATATATTACTTTATTCTAGAAAGTGGGTCCTGATCTGGAACTTACATTCCTGATGTTGCTTAAGAATAAACTAGGAACCTGCAGATTCACATGTCATCATTATCTGCCTATCTTTAGCTCCTTTCCTACTCATCCATGTATTTATTCTGCATACTGTATTTAATCAATTTTAATACAATTTTCTGCAACAAAACTTATTCCAGCAATATTTGATAGAGCTGTGCAGCACTTTGGATTCAATCTCCAATCAGTTGCATGCAGTTCTGGGAAAAGACACAGCTGATTGAAGATGCGGCAGAAACAGCTTTTGGGAATCAAACCCAAACTGTTGCACAGCCCTAATGTTTAACCTTTGTTGCTCCCAGTACATAATGATTGCTTCTCGGTTGAATTAGTAGGCAAGATACCAAGTGAAGGAGGACAGGCAGAGAACTTTCTGCATTCTATCACTGCCACTACTGGAGCAACATCCAAGCCAGGCAGCTGGATCGAAGGATGTAAGCAGGTAGGTGATAGGAGATTTGGAGACTGAGCATGTAATTGATCCCTATGGCACTGCTAGTGTCATAATCAGGGCAGAATTTTATTTAGAACTGGAGTTGGAAGAAGCACAATTATTCTCCTTGTTTGAGAAAAAAGATGGTTGTTGACAGAAATTCTGAGATAGATTATTGAGGTGGTCATTCTGCAAACGAGAATGATTAACATTTATTTCCCAAGCTACAGCTTCCCAAAAGGAAGAAAGCTGTGATAGTTTATATGTTTATAGCAGCCTTCCCCAATTTAGTACCCTCCAGATATGTTGGGAGTTTGAGAAAGGCTGATTTATTGGGTGGATGAGTCCATGTGCTAATTTCAGAAGACTTTTGCAGGCTATCAGTTTAGGTCTCTAGTAAGAATAATTTATTGATCTCCTGAAAATCTTGGACAGTACATGTGAGAGAAAAATTGGAAAAGGAGGAGAAGAGGAAAGAAATGGATAGCCCATCCATCTTTGGCTTAGCCGCAGTTCCAATCAACTTTACTCTGCATACAAGTTACATCTGGTCCCTGATAGATTTCTTCTGAGAGACTAAATTCATCAGCAAAATGTTCCTCACCACTGGTCTTGGGAGAAAAGGAAAGTTTGAGTGTTGATTTTCCCATCTTTGCGCCTTCAAAGAATTATTGAATTATGTTCAAAGTAGCATGGCTGGTTCCTCACTTAAGAATTAAGAACAAGTTAATGGAGGCAAAGTATGGGAATTCATCCAATGATTTTTAGACAGTAATTTCCTCAAGAATTTGAGGGAAAGAATACTCTTTCCCTGAGAATGGAAAAAAATGTTATTCTCTGGCTTTATGTTTTATACTTTGCATGAATCCCAGCTGCCTTATTAATTATTTGGTGCGCAGTTAAGGCCTTAGAAAAAGAAACAACAGTCATTCTATTTTTCCCCTGGCCAAAAATAAAACTCATGAAAACATTTATGTAAATTGACATGGATGCTCAACAGTGGGCAGCTTAATGACTCCATTTCCACCACGACATCACCATGACTAGATAGGACCATCCTCTATGCATCTAACGTGGCAGACTGATCTATGAAGGTTCAGTTTCCCCAGGATGTTTCAATGTTTTGCTGCAAATCCCTCTGGAAACTTAATTACTAGGATTAGTTTCAAGAAGGAGAATTGTTTGGAATGAGTCCCAAGCTTACTTAATGTAGGTGTAGAAAAAAAACTAAATTATGTCCCCTCCATTTGGTGATACACTTTTGAATTCTACAGAACAAAATTCATTCTCTGTCATTCAGGAAGTCCCAGATGTTGAATCTACTTTCCCCCCTCTTTGCAATGCTTTTATCACTAAAAGAATCCTATCTGAAGTCTTATCTGCTGGTGGAAATTTGCTTTTGCACACAAAGTGTCTGTAATGTCTCTGCTTTAATGGAGGAGTTGTTCAAAGTGACTGACAGTATCAGAGAAGCAAGAATAGCTTTACAGGAATATACACAAAATTGCCAAAAATAACATGATCCATATATAACCATAAAATTCTTATTTAAAAATGGATCTGCAGTTCCTAGTAAAAGGTGGTATACAAATAGACATTTCCCCTAATTTCTAGGGCATACAATCCTCCCTGAGGATTTGGTGGTATGGAACTATTTTCACTTAATACAGCAAAAATTCTTTCCTGCTGCAACTGAATAATTCATTTAGATATTCATGAATGCAACTGTTTGTATATCACCTTTGTCCATCAAAAGATCTAATGTTCAATATTGAAATAACAATTTAATTGCTATCAGAAAGCATTAAACAAGCCAACAGTTTAAATAAGCTTAAATAGAAATTAAAAGTTTGGCAAAATATTTTTTCAAAGTCTTAAGTGTTCCCTCCAAAATCATTTAAGAAGAAAGCAAATTAAATTCCTTTGGGTTATTATGATGCTACAATGATATCCCTGCTGAGTCACATCTGTTTTGGTGATGATGAAACACAGAGTGGAGCTAATGTTGCATAGAATTCAAGTTAACCCTTCTATTATCTTAATTCCAGGGTATTATATTTTGCTAGACTTAAGGCCCAATGCCTGCATATTCTTTGGAGCCCTAGTTTTTACATTTTAAAAAACAAATATTTTCATTAAGACAAATGGGAAGCTGACATGGTATTAAAGGGAAGTGCCAGCCTCTAGCATCAATCTTTGTTTCCTCAAAGAATGTTTTTGAGCTCTCAAGGACCCCCATGGCATATTTTTCCGTAGGAAATGCCACATTTTTCAGGAAGTCAACTCATCTGGGCAGAAAAAGGAGAAAGATAAGCAAATAGTCTGGTAGAATGGGAGGCTAGAGGAGGTGGTAAATCAGTGCCTTTTAACAGGTAGTATCTCCTATGGCAACCATTTTATGCATGGGAATACTTCCCCTGCAGCCACACTGTGGTCGAACATGTTCTCAAAATTCAAATGTGCCCACCAACCCCAAAAACATTAGGAAACTCTTTGGAAAACTATACAGTAGAGCTGTGGGTGTTTGCCACAGTCAATTCTAAAAAAAACCCTTATGCTAGAAAATCTTAGGCATAGGATAGCTTCCAAACAGGGAGTTTAAATCTGTTCTGATTCTTTACAGGAGGTCATAGTGGTACTTCCTCCCTATTTGTTTTCATACTTCCTTATCCTATTGAAGGATCAGCTGAATTCAGTGGGGGTTTATCAGCCTGCCATGCTCAGTAGTACCAATACTTTAGGTAGTTTCCCCGTGCAAGATGCAGAGATATTAGCAAAAGCAGGAAGTACGTGGCCTACTTATTGGGCTATGACTCCCATCCTTCCCTATCTATAGTGAACAGTGCTACTAGGTTGTTCAGCAACATCTGTATGGTGACCAACCCTGCAATATAAAATTACCCAAGTACACATTGTCCAAACAATTCTGGAGAAATGTACAAAATAGCATTGAAGAGATTCTGATTAAAGCTTATAGATTTCCATGCAAAACTAAAAAAATAAAAAGAAAGATCTCAATACTACAAACTGAAGAAACAGAAAAAGTATGCGATGAAATACAATTAGTCCAGTAAACATGGAGGTCAGAACATCTATGCAAATAAATAAATATTTAGGATTGTTCTCTCATAATACATTGAACTGTGCAGTAGAATTCCATTTAACCTTCTTTATCTATTCCTACCATTTCCCAAAATTTCACATTTATCTAGTCCTTTGCAGCTATAATGGATACTTTTCTTTTTCACTGATTAAAAAAAGTGGCATTAAGAAAAATGTCAGGGATTTTTCCAGAAAAGGTTCAGCTCAGTCAGAACGGAACTGAAGTTTCCTGAGTGAAAGTCTTACTCATCTATGTGAAGAATTTAATCAAAATGTTGGTCAGCCTTCACTTTGAAGACACCCTTTTTGTGAGACCAACGAACAAAGCAGCTATTTCCTTTCATGCAACCATTTTAGGAAAAAGACAAAGCCCATTTCCTTCACCAAGCTTTCAACAGTTACTAATTCTGATTGCATTGACTTTAATGTTATGTTATGCACTTTGCATTATTAATTATTGCAAATTGTCTGAAGTATTTATAGAAACAGAGAAGCAGACGTACATTTAATAAATAAATAAACACACACGTACGTACATACACGCCCTATTTAAGATAAAAGTAAGGCTAATGAAGAGAGGTTATTCACATTTAACAACAATGCAATCTAAAGTTTAGAAAACAGTGCTTCCCAGGATACTTACTATTGGGAGCAATATTTGCAGTTGCTTATTGCAATCCTAGACTTGCAGGAGCCTGAAGAACAGACATTATGAGCCCCAGCAGTTTGTTACTGCTGTGCTAGTGGTTAAGTTTGGTCATCGAAATACCAACAAGAATTACAAAGAGCCGAGTGCCACAAATTAATAATTCATGCAGAATCAAAAATTAAATATTTATATTTTATATTGGATGTTCATTTATTAAAAGGATGTTTACCTTGTTTTTTAACTAAAGAGGTTTAGAAATATCAATAGTAAATAGAACCTGTCCTCAGGATTAGTGTCAAAGATGTAACAAACCAGGAAGAAATGGGGAAGGGGGGAAATGGGGGTAAGTGATGGATGAAAACAAAGTTGGACCCCAGCTCAAACCTCCCCATTTCTCATGTCCATCTGGGATGGCAACAATTCAGGCAGGATGGATTCGCTGCTCGCTAGACAGCCACTGGGGAGCGCCTAAGACAACTGGCTTTTCAACAGGGTATGGACTAACCTCGTTTTAATGGGGGGGGGGGGGGTGCAGACAGGCTTATGAGGAGAGGGAGGGAGAGATTAACATCCTTCCTGAGCAATCTGAATGGATTAGGCTATTAACAGAATATTTAATATTGGAATATTTGGGAGCATTTTAAGGCATTATCCAGAAGAATTTGACTTTGCCAAGCAAAGTATTTCACAGTTTCATCAAACAAGATGAGGATACCTTCAGGATATGATTTTAAAAAAAATCAAGATAACAGCCACAATAATGGTGCTTATGTATGTTGCACATAAAAGCAAGTGATGCTGCTGAAAGTTGTTGTCCTGAATTTAGAAATAGGAATTCTCCTGCTCATAAATCTTCAGTATATTGTATTAATAATTAAGAGTGAAATTCAAGCAATGTCCCATTCCACTCCTTTTCTATATTTGTGTTGGGCTCCCCGAAACACGAAATACATAAATATCTAATGCATGTGAATCTGAATTGTAGATGAATGAGTACCTAAATATTAAATGGAGAAAAAAATTGTCAGCCTGAAATAATAATTTTGCTTCCAGTACATAGTGTTTCTTGTAATCTGAAAGCTCATTTTTGGCTTCTCACCAATATTTGTAATCATATAAAACAAAACAGATGGAAAAAAATGTGTCCCACCCACCAGTTATCTAAACTGTGGATTAGCAAAGACTCGATGGGAGATAATATTTGAGGTCCACTGAACACTTAAAATATGTGTTCTATGAAGTTGATCATTCATAATCATGAAGAACAAAGGTAGCAAACCATTTCTTCAAATCAGATAACATGTTTTATAGTCCAGTCTTTAATTCCAGCTTAAATTTAGCAGAGAACTTCCAAGAAGTAATAAAGTTGGGCTACCTCAGGAAATTTAATTCCCTTCTGATACAGAGGAAGCTGCCCCAAATTGTGTTTTGAACATCCTGATGATGACATGAATAATACTGGTGCTTTGTGTTTCCTGTTATTCTGCCACGCTTTTATGTCTGAAGAAAAACTTCTTTGCCTCTCTCACCCCATCCAGAAGGCAGGGTGTCCCCAGGATCAAAAACATCAAGATGATAGCTGCAATCAAGTGATTGAAATTATATCCCTTTTTAACATGTGTTGCACATGTAATACCTGTAAAAAAGGGGGGACTTTATTCAGGTGTGTGTAGTCATCATATTGACCTTTTGGACATCCCCCCTCAAATGGCTCTGCCAGAAGATATACATGCACTCAATGCTTGCCTTGCTCTGCAGTTCTGTGCTGTCATAAGCCATGGTTCATAGGATTCATTCTGCCTGTATGAATGAGCCACATAATGAAAAAATTCCATGCTACCTCAGATGGATTCTAATGTGACCAAATGCTCAGTAACAAAATTAAGGCTGCGGTACTACATACTTACTACCTGGGAATATATCCAATTGTACAAAATGTACAAAAGTACCCAGTGTACTTTTGGATAGGCATATATACACTTGCAATGTAAATAATACAAAGTCTGGGTGGTGAACAATTTCAAAATAAAAATAAAAACAAGTACAAGTATAAAAATTAAAATACATAGCAGATGAGAAAGTATCACAATCTTCAATCACTAATAAAGCCAAGAGATGGGTTCCTTCACATACTTGGGGCCTCAGGCCTCGGCACAGAACCAGATCCTTAAGCGCCTTATGAAAGGCCAGCAGGGTCAGGCCATCCTGATCAGCAGAGGAAGAATGTTCCATAGGGTGGGCACTACGGCAGAAAAGGCAGGCCTTCTGGGTTTCACTAACCAGCATTCCTTTGTCGATGGGACCTGAAGCATGCCCATCCTGCCAGACCAGATTGGAGGGGTGTGCAAAGGCCCTCCTAACCATGGCTATCACCTGCTCTTCCATCAGGAGCTGTAAGTGCAGGAGTAGTCCTAGATTGCACACCAGATATGTCTGAGGCACTTCCTCCTCATCCAGGATTAATGATGGAAAATCTCCAGCACCAGAAGGTCCAAGCACCCAAAGCTATTCAGTCTTGCTTAGGTTGAGCTGAAGCCTTGTGCCCCATTCAGGCCCCCGCAACCTCCAGACACTGGGACAGGATGTCCATGGCATCACTCAGGCAACCTGGGATGGAGATGTAAAGCTGGGTATCATCAGCATACTGGTGATACCTTACCCTCAAACCATTGGATGACCTCATCCAGTGGTCTCATGTAGATGTTAAACAGGAGGGGAGAAAGGACCAAACTCTGCAGCACCCCACAAAGTAGAGGCCATGGGCTGGACCTCTCCCTTCCTATCAACAGCAACTGGAACCTGCCCTGGAGGAAGGAAGAAAATCAGCAAACACAGTGCCATCTACCCCCAACTCCCGAACCCTGTACATAAGGATACCATGAGCAATAGTACTGAAAGCCGCTGAGAGGTCAAGAAGAACAAAGATGGATGTACTACCTCCATCCTGCTCCCACCAAGAGCATGTTCAATGCCATCTCAGTCCCATACTCTGGCCTGAATCCTGACTGAAAGGGGTCCAGATAATCTGTTTCATCCAGAGTTCTTTGAAGCTGCGGTGCGACCGCCTTCTCCACAACCTTTCCTAAAAAGAGAAGGTTGGAAGCTGAATAAAACCTGTCCAGACTAGTTGGGTCAAGTGATGGCCCCTTGCAAAAGGGGCACACCACCACCTCCTTAAAAGCTGGTGGGACCACCCCCTCCCTCAAGGAGGAATTAACCACCACCCAAACCCAATCACATGCTTCCTCCCAGGCAGCCTTGATCAGCCAGGAGAGGCATGGGTCTAATATGGAGGTGGGCAAACTGACAGCTACAAGAACCCTGTCCACTTCCTAAGTCTCAACAGGATCCAACTCTTCCAAGATAATCATGCAAGACCTAGTCCCCATAGCCTCCACTGACTCTGCTTCAAGGTTGGAGTCCAACACAGAGCAAGCCTGAGCCACTTTATCTGTCAGATGCTTAGCATATTCCTTGCAGTGGCCCTGAAGGTAAACCCCAGAATTACTCCCTCCAAGCAGGGTCCAGGTCACCTGAAACAGGGCCACCAGGTGATTCTTTGTGGATGCAATAACAGCACAGAAATAATTACATTTTGCTGCCTTTACTGCCATGAGGTAGGCTGTAGCCTGTGTTTGGCTAGGTTCACTCCTTGTTGTCAGCCAACGGCACTCTAACTTTCTTCACCCATTTCATCTCCCTCAACTCATCCGTAAACCACAGAGAATTCCGGGATCCATGGGTGTGGAGAGACCACTTAGGTGTGATCCAATCCAAAGCCTCAGCCATCCTCTCATTCCAGGAGGCCACCAGGACTTCAGTTGGACTGTGCAGCAGACCTTCTGGAACAACCCCAAGCTCCCTCTGTCACCTAGCTGGATCCATTAGTCATCTGGGGCAGACCGAACTAATTGGTCCACCCTCCCTGTGATGGGGGGGCAATGCCAGAGAATTAATAACCAGAGAGTTGCCGTATTGAATCCTAATCATTGGGATTTGTTCCTTCGTGGTCCCTGGAGTGTGGTTCACTTGTATACTGCACTATGTAAAAGGAAAGTTCAGCTATATCACCACAATTATGGTAGGATTTAGCATAGCTCCAACAACAGCTTTGCAGATTTCATCTCCCCTCCCCCCCAAATTATGACTCACTATGTCTAATTATCTGTTTAAAGCAGTCTTGAGAATCTTACAAATAATTTAGGGCTCAAGAGATTTGCAATAAGCTCTCACTTTAACTCCTATTCTTACAGGTTCACTGCAAGCACATTGATTTTATTCCACTCTCAGGATCATTAGCCTGTGATTCTGAAGTCATAAGAGTTAAAGGAGGGTTTGTCTTCCTTCCTTTTCTGTTGACAGATAACAGCAGTAGAGAGTTTAAAACTGTGGGATCATTTAATATCAGCTACTATATAGAAACTGGTCTGTAATACTTGCTTGCTGAGTATCAGTTAACTATCAGCTTTTTGTTTTTACCATTTTTAGCATGATTACTCTGTGCTAGCCATCTGTAACGTAATGCCCTCCAAATGCATAGAAAGTTAACTCCCAGCATCCCGAGCTAGCACAATGTATTCACTAGGAATTCTGGGAGTTGAAGTCCAAGACATAGAAGAACTTGGCTTTCTTGAAAAGCTAAGTAAGGTTAGACCAGGATGCTGGATGGTTAGGTTAGGCTTGGATGGGTGATCACCAGGTTAGACTTGGATGGATGATCACCAGGAAATCTCAGAGCAGTAGGCAACCCTGGGAATCTTAAAAAATCCAAGAAGACAACAGTGAGTCAGTTCCATATTGTTGTCAAGAAAACAAGCTTGACTTTAGGGAAACTTGCCTGGAGTATGAAGGCATCACTGGGGATGGTGGTTGTCTGGTAATGGTTTGTTTCACTGAGAGCTTGACACCATTTTCTCTGAATTGAATTGTGGCAAGTCCTGCAAAGGCAGCAGTTCTGCCCATGGCATTCCTAACATGATGGCTTGCTCACAGAAGGCAAGATAACTTGTATTATGATTATCATTGTTGGTTGCATAGTCAGCCAGATGTTTAGACTGGATTTGGCATTTTTATCCATCTATTGAGTCCTTCCCAAGGATCTGGGATAGACAGATGTTGTTTGATGGTGTTAAAGGTATTGTCTCAGGGTATAAGCTGTTCCAAGTAAAGCTGCCTTTTGCAATTGACTGATGGTGATTTTGTCAATGTCGATGGTGTTCAAGTGGCGCTCCAGATGTCTTGGGATTGCACTATTACTATTGGTACTATCTTTGCTTTCTTTTGCCACAGTCATTCTATTTCTGTTTGGAGGTCTTTGTATTTTGTGATTTTCTCCAGTTCTTTCTCTTCTATTCTGCTGTCTCCAGGTATTCCAATGTCCACTATCCAGAGTTTTTTGTCTTTCTTATCAACAGTTGTTAAGTCTGGGGTGTTGTGTGGCAGGCACTTGTCTGTTTGAATTCTGAAGTCCCAGAGCACTTTAGCTTCTTCATTTTCTATTACTTTGTCTGTTTGGTGGTCCCACCAATTCTTGCTTGCAGGCAAATGGTATTTCTTGCAGATATTCCAGTGCACCATTGTTGCTACTTTGTTATGCCACTGTTGTGCACAGCTGCTGGCCCTGCTTGCTCAGCCAACAGTCCTGAGTCCTGTAGCCCACTTATCAGCAGATGTCCAGGAACTAGAACACCTAGTGCAGTCCTTGACCCAGTTGACGACCAATCCAGTATGGGTTTCTGTAAATTACATCTCACCATATTGTTTATGGGAGAGGCACTCTTCATCTGGCTCCTCTGAGGAGGCCTGTCCAGTATGGTTGAACCTCTGGCATAGGTCTCATCCTCCTCAGAGCATACAAGCCTCACAACCACGTCAAAGTAGTGCCTCACTGGGGATGATGATGATGATGATGATGATGATCTTCCTCTTCCTCTTCCTCTTCCTCTTCTTCCCCACTTTTTTTAGTATAACCCAAGACAGTGAACATACCTAACTTGTACTGTAAGAAGCAGGGAGAATCAGCCCTTTTGACTTTTCTGCAGACTAAACCCAAGCAGCCTAATATGCTTAATGCAATAGTAAAGCAATTGTAAAGCAACATTGAAAAAAGATTAAAATTAAGAACATGCTGTTTTCTCTAGTATTTATTGCAGAGAAAATTTGCTTCTTAATAATTAGGCCCATCATCCTGTATGCTTTTTTTTTTCCACCTCCACAGGTAAAGACAGTTTTGTTACTGTTCTTACATAAAACTAAATGCTAATTTTCTCTTAGTTAAGTAAAACATGTTTTCTTTGTTTCCTTGACACGTAGCAGTACTGTTTTTTTTTTTTACATCTACATTGGTTTGTTGTGATGATAAAGGTGTAAGATGTCCTTCTAAGAAGAGAAATTTTTACAAAATTGGGTAATTTAAACCTAAAGGATTTATTTTTTTTCCAAAAACCCGCACGCCACAACATCCATCATGTTCTCCCACATAAGGATTTTTTAATCTACAGTAAAAGATCTGTAGGGCAAATATATATCAGTGGTAATTTAAAATCCACTAGGAGGGCAGTAACCCTGACTAATAGATCTTCAGAACTTGTGGAACAAAAAAATAAGAATTTTTTTTTTAAAAAAAAATGAATACTCAGATGTTTTGATAATAGGGTCACATTTATCAAATATTGTCAGCCCTTTGAAGTACACCAGTTCAGGAAATAGACACCACCAGAATTATTGGAATTCTACACTATTGTTATGAAGTAAGATAGATAGTAGACTTTTGAAAGCCTGACAGTAATTTTCTCCCTCCTTGACTACCCGCAACCCTAACAATATAAAAAGAATCAAAGCAGGGCAATACGGAGTTTCTTTCTCATCCCCTCCTGTCTTTCTGGGCTAAACTAATGTTTACATAATGGCTGTGGCATACTTCTTTAAGTACGTCAATATTCTTCTACAATTATAATGGTTCAACAAAAGCCCGTCCAGATGTTTTACACAGATGTTATACTTACCTTTTTATTTTGCAGGTGGTTCAGGTAATTATGGCTGGCAATTTTAATCAAGGTTTGGACTCTGTGCTGGGCTATAGTATTGTTCAAGTAAGCTAAATGCTATGATTAACAGAAAATGCTGTAAGCCTATTGGAATTTAATTTGGTCAATATATGGCAAGTTCTGAATCCATCACAATGGGAATATACTTTCCTCATAAGACTTGCTTTTGACATGATTATTTACTTGGTTCTCAATGTTTAGTTGATAACTGTACTATAGGTTCTATTTTGGTATCTGATCATACTCCAGTAATATTTAAGGAAATTAATTTTATTGTTTCAAGATATATTTGAAAGTATGTTTATTAGAAGATTCCACTTTTATAAAGCAAGTCAAACATATTTGAAGGATTTTCGTTTCTATAAATAGGCAATACGCAGTTTGAAGAATTGTATAGGGTGCTTTTAAGGCATTCACTATTGGATAATTGCTTATACTTCATGGAAACAAAAATTGGCATGGGATAATCTGGAGAAACAAATTAATGAACTTTTGAAGAATTAAGTGAGATATCCCAGGCCAGAATCATATAATGCTTTTACATCTAAATGGAACTTAACTGTCTTTATGCTGCAGATGCTAAACATGTATTGAATCAAATTAAGCAATATTATTAGAAGCAAGGGGGGAAATTATTGGCTTCTAGGCTGAAACAGTATCTACCAAAGGATATTATTCCTGCAGAAAAGGATTCTCAGGATAAATATATAATGATTTTTGTATCATTATTGTTCTACCTGGATTTGTTTAACAGCCTTAGAAGAACATATTAAAGATTTTGGTGATAAAATAAACCTTCTGAAGATTATTCTTGCTAAAATGCTTATTTCACTACACCATTATTTCTTCATGATAATGAGGAGATTATCATTCAATGGATTCTATTCAATGGATGCTATTCAGTGAATAAAAAGAGGCAAAGAGTCCAGCTGATGATTTTCCATCAGATTTTTCTAAGACATTTATTTATTTATTTACTCAGTCACTCACTTTTGAAGCCACCTGACTCCACAGATCTCTATGCAGCTTATAGTTTAAAAAAATTATAAAAAGAAGACAACATATATCAAAGAAAAATAATACAGGTTTAGGGGACCTGCGGGTCCTAGTCTCTACTACTCTACATGCCATATCAAGGCCTGTCCCTCCATTCAAATCATATGCCATGGCAGTGTTGATCCAATTCCACCACCGTGCCCTGTTGATAATAAATGCTTATATGCCCCGAATAAGACACAAACCCCAGATCAGAACCTTGTGGGCTGAACTGGAAACTTACGCTACTGACCGTATACTGTTGAATTCAAATGCATTTTTAGTCCTGGGAGGGGATCTCAATGCTAGATTGGGCCCCAATGATCACACCCTCTACATATAGCAAAATGTCACCCTCCCAACCCTGAAGCTGACGGATTCCTCTTTATCCGTTGCTCAAAAGTGTTGAGCAGAGTGCAGCAAAAGACCCATAAACCTTGCTCTCAGGACAAATACACATCAGCATGAGAGCTTGCAAGTAGCAATGTCCATATCCTGAACTCCAAAGAAACTCCAGTCAGAAAATATAAGCTAACTGGTCTTTATTGATAAAAATGCAAAAACTTCATAAAATACAAGTTGCATACAAAAGATAGGATATAACAAAAACTTCTTTTCATATTAGCGTCCAAGACTTATCACTGCAAAGCCTCTAGCTAAAAAACACTCTCAGAGAAGAGGTTCACTACTTAGTTACTTGTTAAGACTACATAACCTATAAACCTACATGGTTAACTGTAAGACTAAAAACACACACACATACACACACTGGACAGGTTGGGCATTGTAACCCTCCCTTATAGTGCCAGTTGAAAACACTCCTACTGAATAACTAACACACATACACAATTTCAGTAGGCGGCAGTAGACAAAATCATAATAACATCACAAGATACTTTGTTATCTCAACACTTGTTTTGTAAAGCTAACGGGATGAATTTTCTTCCCATGAGAAAATCCTGATAAAAAGATCAGAAAGCAAACTTTGCAGGCCTCTGCCTGGTTCAAACAGCCTTCAGGCTAAACCTCCGCATTTTAAATGGTGCCCTTGAAAGTGATCATCCAGCTGAATTCACCTACCTATTTGGCTCCTGAATGGGTGCTATTGACTATATAGTTGTCTCTAAGGACCTTCTCCTTTATGCCAAGGCCCTAGGAGTTATGCTTAAGTTTGACAGTGATCATATCTTAATCCTGCTCCAGTTAAATGTATTCACTCAAGAAATACATACTGAGGACTGCTACCAACCTTTTCTAATGCCAGCAGGAAGAAGTTATTGCTGAGCCAAGTAGACCCCCCATCTAAATCAAATGATAATTGAGCTACTGGCCTCAGATCGCCTACAGTGCCTTCAGTCTGCCCTGACATCAGCTGACTCGCCTGATGTACTCTTGGAGAACTATAACACCCTTACCCAAGAGCTCCACCAGCATCTAACCCATAATAACAGTGCACCCTTGAGGCAACAGCAGCACCACTCCAAGCCATGATTTGATGAGGAATTGTGTTAATGCCAAAAAAGTTCTTGCTACCACTAACCAGGCTTATCTATCCAATACTATACTGACAGCTGCACTGGACCTCCTCCAACAGAAGAGAAACTGCAAACAGCTGCTGGCATGTAAGAAAAAGGAAGTCATGAAAAACAACTGGACACAACTCATTCAAGCAGTCAAATCCAATGACTCAGCCTCATTCTGGCATATCACATCAAGCTTCCAAAGCAATGGTCCATCCATGGTAGACTTTTACATCCCCCCCAGGACCAGAGGCATACTTTCAGGAATTCTACACGGACACCTCTGCTGGAAGTGGATGCCTTAGCCAAACTAGAAGATCTGCCAATGTGGGCACCAATGTCAATGTCAGAGATCAAGAATCTTGTTGCTCAGCTAAAACCAGGGAAGGCCCCAGGAGAATAACTAATCCCTCCAGAGGCCATTAAAAACAACTTGGACTTCTGGCCCCCACTCTGGCCTCATTCTTTACCTGCATCAACACCTATGGCCTAAGGATTGGGGGCTTGCGATCACTGTCTGTATATATTTAAAAAAAGGGGGAAAGGATGATCCTGCTAATTACAGACCAATCAGCCTCCTCAACACAATCAGCAGACTCTATGCTAGACACCTACGATAGAAATTCCAGGACTGGCTGGAACAAGAAAACATACTTGCAGAGGAGCAACCTGGCTTTAGATCCACCACTGATCAGTGCCTAATACTCCATTGTCTCCTTGAAAAATACTCCTCCTGCAATGCAACCTCCCTTTATGCTGCTTTCATACTTCAAAGCAGCATTTGATGCCAGATCCTGAGATAAATTGTGGGAAAAACTGAAGGCCTCCTTAATTGGCCATTACCTACTTCATTTAATATGTATGCTGCATGAAGGAACCTATTGGCCTTAAAAGAGCACTGAGACCTCTAATACCGTACTGCAGGGGAAACCAGCTAGAACTCAATGATCAGAAACTAAAATCATGGCATTTGCCAACAGGCCCAAGAACCACTCTCGGAGCATAGTTGGCCACAAGATTGAGCAGGTCTCCTGTTTCAAATATCTGGGGGTAGTCCTCCTTTCTGCTGGCAGTAAGAAAGCCCCCAGGGACTACATTGCTGAAAAGGCACAGAGGAGCTCATCCTCTATCCATAAATTCCTTAAGACAAGAGGTGGCCATTATATACCTGCAGCACTCAAAATATTTGAAGCCAAGCCAATAGCACGACTTCTTTATGGTGCCCAGCTGGACACTTGCTGTAGGATGATCCAAGCATTGTAAAAATAATATGTCTACTTCTGTCTATTTGGAAAGCTTGTCAAAAACCACCACCACCACCACCACCACCCCTGGCCTGTACTTTATGGTGGACATATGTGTTCAGTTACAGAGGTGCTCTAGAGGTATGTAGACAAAGGACAAGTCACTTTCTGGGTATATAAGATTCTAATGTAATTCTCATACTGATATTAAAACATTTCAAAATGTCTTTTTAAATGGGAGGACAAGAACTCCTTAGCTTCCCCCAGCTGTAGCCTTGGTTAAATCTATCTGGTGATCAGAAGATATGGGAAACTTGGCTCAGGGCTACCGGGTACAGTAGGGCCATGATGGCTGGGGATGCGATTTCGGCACCTACTCTGACTTAATAATGGTATTGGTAATGATAATGATGATAAGGAGGAAGAGGAGATGGTTGGCATGTAGTAGAAGAAAGTGCCAACCTCTAGTAACAACTTTGTTTACAAGACTGCTTCTGAGCTCCTTAGATATTTAGAAGAAATGGAAATGTATCCATGAAGGAGGTAAGCTGAGGATTGGTAGAAGGCATCCTATCAGAGCCAGAAGGGGTGGGAGAAAATAATTTCACCAGTAAGCCTTCAGGTAAATACCAGCAAGTCAATGATATGGTGAACAGACAATGCACCCCAATAGATGATCTGCGAAAGCACCCATTACATCCGCTCAACATTTCACATATAGCCATCAGCCCCGCCCCGCCAACTGTGTTGCGGCCAGCGCCTGGGCACTTTGTGGATAAAAGCTCCCCAAGCTGTCCTGTCTCTTACCACATTATGCAATTCAAATATTTGTGGAAAGAGGCTCAGCATGAAAGGACAACAGATTGTCCGCTCCTTGCTAAATGAGAAAAAGCGGGAATTTGAGACTGCCATAGCAATACTGGCTTTCATCACTTACTATTGCGATTTTACCATCTGAAAGGGGAAGACAGAGAGGGAGCGTCCCTGTCCAAAGTATTAGCCCTTTATTATTATTTCAGATTTTTCACAGTTTTAGTGTTGGCCTTGTTCTCCTCTATCTGTGTCATCCAAGTTGTCCTGTCCCACAACTGTTATCTTGATAACTGTTAAGTTTTCCTTTAAACTAGAATGAAGATAAAGTTGAAACTACTTACCTGGCAGGGGAGATACCTTGATCATAAAGTGAAAAGGAACTTTCCATGCTTTTGTGGTGGAGATATAATTTTCTTGGCTGTGAAAAAGACAACAATGCATATATCCTCTTCTGCATGTTTTTGTGAGGACAGAAAACAGCAAAGGATGAACTTTACATTTGAATGTTCTGCATCCCTAAAAAATGAGTAGATTAGTCTGCAATCATTTTATTAGCACCTGGGAGTTTGCTGATCAACACAAAACCAGGAAGCTGTGCCAAGGGAAATTAATTTGTCAAGAAATCAAATTCATTAAGTTGGAAAGATAGTTGATACATTTGCCGTGATTAATTCAGAATGATGCTGGTGTTTCAGAGCTGCTCCTGGGACAAAGAGAAACCAGTGGTACTGAGCTCTGTTTTTCTCTTTTACCGATTTGTATCATTAGAGCCGCCTTCTAGAAATGCCTGTGGGATCCCACCTTTTCACTTCTTTCAAATACATTCCTCAACCCCACTTTTTCATAACCTCTTGTTACTATCCCCAGTTCCTATGTGTACTGCAGGAGTTGACACACTGCTGCTCTCTAGAAATTTGGGACTGTAATTTCCATAATTGCTGCTAATTTGGGGCACTCAGATTCCTAGCACCCAAGATGTTTCCTTGTTCATCATTGGAAATGCCTATCAGTTTGCACCAGCTTCATTCATTTCCCTAGCATCTCACCAAAGTCCCCACTGCCAAACTCCCTGCCGCTGTCCTTTCTGTCAGGTTGCCAATAATGAATCTGGTCCCTGAGTCCCCTGCAAGGTCCTCCATGTGACTGTAAGAATCTTCAAGAAGGGGGCAGACTGCAGCAGCCACCCCAGGATAAGGGGGTCCCTCATGGGAGAACATTCCAGGCGAGGGACAATCAGCTGCACCAGGAGGCTGCTGACTCCCCTCCTGGGACTTATCCTGCGTCTCAGCGGGTTGCATCCCTCCTCTCCATTTCCAAACCATGATGTAACCCAAACAAAACCCAGTGGTATGCTACCCACCCCACACACTATAATCCCCCAACCCAGGCAAACACAGCAGAGACAACTAATTAAACCAAAGAAAAAAAACCTCCCTACCTTAGAGGCCACTAACTAGACAAAACTGTCCTGATTGCCATATGCTTGCATACTGATGTACCAACAGGGTTGATTGCCTGAGATTTCAGATGCCAATCCCCTATTACACATGGCAAGCTATTATATCTTAAGTTATATTGACAGAACCCTTGCACTCTGGACTGTTCTTTCTTCAGAGTTCATATCAGCTCTTTGAGGCTAGGACACCGAAGTTATGAATACTAATACTACTTTTATTATAGGGTTACAGTAACAGATTCTTGCAAATCTGAATGTGCCTCCTCCCTCCCTGCCTGTATCTATGAGAGAACTAGGGAGGGTCAAGTCTGAGAGGCTTTCTGAAACTGCATTTCTGTGTTGGACTCAGATTTTGTCTATCTGACCATTGTCTTGGTTGCGGCCCTGCCTCCTGTTCCTCAAGGTTATTCTCACATCCCACTACAGTTCCAGCCAGCAGCATCACAGGCAAACATGCACTTTTCTCTGAGACCCTATTCCCCTTCTCCTCAGTTTTCTCTCCCCAGCTTACTATATACACACGTACACACTTGCAGCGGCATTGCACACCCACTGGAAGCGTTCACTATGCTATTCTGGGCTCTACCCACCCACTCCATGACTGTTCATGGTTGTTGGTGGTTGTTGCTGTTTGTCTGTTTTCTAATATTTTTTTCCCTGTGGGTTTTCCCCAGCTTGCTAACCCATCCTTCCTGTCCTTGGATGGTGCTTTCTTTTAACTTCATAACGGCTCATACTTAGAGGATGAGTTTACTATTTGAACACAGGTATAAATGTTCTATTACAGCATCTCACCATGGATTTAATTGTTCCTGAAACAGAATGCTACAGAGCAGTCAGAAATATTTTCTGTCTGGATATAGCTGCTGGCTCAATTGCCAACCAACTTGGCAGGGGTGGGGGATGGCAACAAAAACAGGCCGCCTGTTTTATCATTGCTTTCAGACCAATTCCCAGAAAAGCAGGCAGGGTGGCGGGGAGCAGGCCATTTTTCTCTCTTCAGCTCTGTGTGGGCATGATTAATGCTACTTCAGTAAACCTTGCTTTATTACCGTCTGACCTTGTATCTGCTACCAGCTACAGACTACCCTCCCAAGTTCCATCCCAGTACTGAAACCTTTCCTCTCAAAAACGTTTTGTTTCCATGAGCATGCATTTACTTGACTCGTGGGAGTCTTCATGACAGGCAGAGTCTGTAGCTCAGTAGTAAGTTTCTATAGAAAATTTTCCAGGACCAATCACGGGTGTTTCACGATTTTCTTTTTCTTTTGAGTATCAGGTAGAAATGGTTATGTACCATGAGATCCCAAAGAACAACCAGGAGAAGACAATGCTAAGTTAAAAGGGCAGATGGTTTGACTGGGCATAAGGCAGTTTGTGTATTCTGTACATTGACAAAGACAAAGACAGCCAGCAGATTAAACTTATTGGAGAAACATACATTTCATTTACTCTGGAAGCCATGTTTAGACTACAATTCAAGATATACGTAGATTTGTACCAAGCGGACCCCGCACATGCGGGAAAAATGCTAGGAAAAAAAAATTGTACCACATCCAACATTTGGGTGACTTTGGGCCAGTCATTCTCTTTGCCAAAAATATCTCACAGGATTGTTGTTATGGGGAAAATTAGATTAACTGCTATGTGTGCCCCCTTGTGCTTACCTAGGGACAAATCAGATTGAACCTAGATTTGGCCCAGTTTTGGATTCTCAAAAGTACTGTAGTGGCTTGAAGAAGTTTTTGCAACACTGGAAGACACTACCAGATACATAAGGGCAGACAAATTGAAAGGTGTTTGATTTACAGTATACATTTTCAGTCCAAATCACCAAATGCAATTTTAAAATACAAGCAGGAGAAATTAGCATTTAGTTTATCCCAAGGAACCCATTCTATCCTCTGCCTACATGGCGTGTTCATCTTCTGCTGCTGTTACAAGAACTTGCTGCCAAGGAAGATCAAAGATTTTGGCACCAAAAAACATTTAAGGGGATAAGTGGATCAACAAGTACATTGTGAGTCATGAGGATTTATGTTCAATGCATGTTTGTTTTTGCAAGCTATTAAGCAAATGAAAAATGATAGCAGGCCATGTACATCCATCACTGTATGGAACTGCACACAATGGTAAGCACATGGCTCTCAATAGCATTGATCACTGCAACTGGAGTATTCACAAAGCATGAATTAAGTTATCAAACTGGGCCCTTCCTTGTAACATTTCATTTGAAAGGATATGTTTTCCTTTATTTTATTCTTTTAAAAATTGATGCATTACTACAGAGTTTTTTTTTTAATTAACACATTCCTACTCAGTATTAGAAACCAAGGTTCTTGATAAATGAGAATTGGCTGAAATTTATGAAATAAATCTGACTGCTTCTTCCAAATTTGATTTATTAATATTAGTATTGGCTACTGTGAGACACATCTTACTGTGTAAGATGTCACTTACTGGCTGAGATGCCTAGGGCAAATAAGCAGAAACTGTAACAAAAGCTGAGTTCACACAACATGAAGCCAAAATCAACCAAGGCCACTTTATGGCTTAATGCTATATGATGAACCCCACCATGGTGATTTGTAAACTATATCTTATGGATTAATAGGTTGTATAATTATTGTGCATTATTCAGTGAAACATGGTTAAGCAGACCACGGGCATTATATATAACATTAGATAAAACACTGCAGTTCAGGGATCCAGCCTGCCCTACCCCATCCTGATCAGTAGTTATTCCTTATGCAGAGTAGGTTTGGACCAGTTAATAAGCCTGTCGAAGAATCAGAGTCAAAAACAGAAAAGGGACAGATAGGGAGTGGAATAGTTCAAGAAGCAAGGCTGTATTCCAGCTGGGGTCAGAACACAGTGCAACTTCTAAGCAATAGGATCTCTAGAAGTCAAAACAGTTGAATTAGACTTCAGGCAAGGCTACAAGTGATGTGTTTCTTGTGAACCATTGTGCTGAGGAATAAAGATTGACTAAGTAAGTAATCAACCCAACTACTTGAGGCTCCTCTTGTAAAATTAAGCCAGAATATTATGTGGAGTTGTGATCATAATGAGGTGGTTGAAAAGAGGAAGCAAATTACACAGAAGAGTTACAGACCAATTTAGAAAATGTAGTAGCTAAGTGAAATTGCACTGAGGGGAGAAGCCAACTGGTAATGAAGAAATGCTGACAAGGACAGAAACCTCACTCTTCCATGCTCAAATGTTCTAGGAGCAATGGACACTTGGAACCATCCATCACCACTAGGAAGTCTGGGAAATGTAGCTTTCTCACATGGCAACAGGAACTGAAAACTTGAGTTTCCAGATTCTGAAATGTCTACTGCTGTCAGACTTATTCAGCAGCATTTCTCCCCTCCCCCCGACCTCATTGTAAGATTAAATATGAATAAAAGAAGACTTCTTGTGGCATATTGCTCGGAAAAAGTGTGTTTCAATTAGATATTGCCAAAAAAGAGGGAGGCATTTTGATCAAACTTCTAATACTGGAAGAATTAAAAAGGTGTGACAGCTGTAGAAGTTGAGATGTAAATTGTAGTGGCATGCAAAACATATCAATTCAAGCTAATTCTGAATTTGAAACATCCTGTTCTGACTACAAAGCATCTCAATTTCTTTGAAACGGACCCTTTTAAAATGGAGCGCCTTGAGTTTAGAATGGTTGGAACCTTTCGCTCACCCAAGTAAATAGCATGATAATTTTTGCTGTCAAAAATTAGTCTTTATTTTAAGTTGCTGCCAATCTCTTTATTATCAAAAAAGGAAAGCCTTGGCTCTTGCTCCTCCCTAGTAGGATTCCTTTCTGCTTAGATTCTTGAGCGGTAAAAAGATCTGCACAAGTTTAGGGGGTCTGCGTGCCACCTTTCATTGGTTCATATTGCACCCTCTCCTCAGGAGGGGTGTGGAAAAGACAGTTATGAATATTTTCTTAGCCTTTTATTTAAAACAAAGGTGTATTTTCAAAAAGGATATTATCTGTGAATGGACAGATGATTACTGAAGTTATAAAATTGATGCTCAACGTAACATTAGTAAAAAACACTGCATGGTATTTTTTAATTCCAAGGAGAAAAAGGACGGGTGCAGGTTCCTCTACCATAAGTGATTAGCTTATTATGGCAACTTGGATTTTAACTTTGGAAGGGACATCATTTGCTGCTGCTTCATCTCAGGAAACAGGCTCATCTTCTGTCCACAGCTTTATTAAATGCATATACAGGGAGGAAAACAACTGCCCATGTAGGAGTCACTATATAATAAAAGATGGCATGGGCTGTCAACAGTGGACAGAGCCAGAGAGAGTAGTGGTTAAGGCCCCAGGTTAGATACTGGGAAACTGTGAGTTCTAGTCCCACCTTAGGCACAAAACCAGCTGGGTGTCCTTGGGCCAGTCCCTCTCTCTCAGCCCTAGGAAGCAGGCAACGGCAAGCCACTTCTGAAATCTTGCCAAGAAAACTGCAGGGACTTGTCCAGGCTGTTGCCAGGAGTTAGCACTGACTCGAAAAAAAAAAAAAAAAGGCAATAGTGGAGTACACCTTTCTCATCTAATGAGGCATTTCTCTTTTTTCCCAGTATTTTTTCCAGCTACTTCCTACCTGAAAAATGCTCTATTTTTGCCAGCACACTTTTGCTAGTAAACAATGCCTAATTGTTGGTATTTAAAAAACTTTTCTTCTTCTGTACTCTGTTCTACCTGGGGGGCTGTCTTTGGCATAGAGTCTTGTTCAAGACTTGAGAGACCTGTTTCTATAAACCAATGAGAAATTATTGCCTAAACAAACCTACTTTCATCTAAAAGAGTTTCCATTTAGGTATGAGTTTCCTCTTCAATGTTATTCTGATTTCTATAGCTGCTATATGAAGCAATAAACTTTTATTTTTCCATCAGTTTGATAATAACATGAGTAAATGATAACAGTGCCAGCATTGCTGAACTGATAGGCTGCTTTAAATAGCAGTAAGGACATATTTACTTTTATTTATTTTACAAATTGAAATGCTCTTGAAATAGCTCTGGGCAGCTTGAAATATATATATATATATATATATATATATATATATATATAAGCATTACAACCACATAGTCAGCAGTATAAAAACAGTTCAAAATCTCTAAAACTCATTGGCACTAAAATGAAACCACAAGTTCCAAAACTACACAAAGAAAGTGAACCTTCACTGAACATAGTATAAGGATAACTTCATAGAGGAACATACCCTTCCTAGCCATTTCTTAGGGATGTCTGCAAACACACACACATCCCATTATCCTAGGTAGACTATCCTTAATGTATGTTTGGCATTTCTTCAACCCCGTTCATTGCATATATATGGTCTTCATTGACATGAACAAAACTGCAGGTCCACATTAAAAACTCAGCGCTAAGATGGGCTGTCAATCCAATCCAATCCAATCCAATCCAATCCAATCCAATCCAATCCAATCCAGTCCAGTCCAGTCCAGTCCAGTCCAGTCCAGTCCAATCCAATCCAATCCAATCCAATCCATTCAATCAATCAATCAATCAATCAATCAATCAATCAATGTATGCCTCCCTCCGAACTAGAGCTCATACCGGACTTTTGTTTGGGGCATGATTGTTTACAGGAGTCACCTATTGCCATGGCCATTTTGGGAACAGGTGCCATGGCTGAGCAGCATCAGTAGACAATGTTTTCCAAACTAGGATCTCTGAAAAAGGCTTGGCTTTATGTAGGATGATTGCACTCTGCACTTCTTTATCTTGCTGCTAAGGTTGTGCTTAATATTTCCTAATGAGTCCAAGAGAAGAGAAATATAGCCTACAGATAGAGTACATCCTTGCTCTGAAAGAGGCTCAGTATGTAGTCAGGTCACTCACTGTCCTGAAGCTCTTTGTTCTTTTGTATCTACCTGGCTGAAAGACCAAAATACCAGCTTGAAAAATGGGGGCAGAAGAAGGGCTGTCCCAGAACTCTGTTCAGCAACCTCTCCCATTGGAGATTCTTGGATTTTGCAAGTCCTCAAAGAGTGCACAGTGTGGGCTCGCCAGAAATTGCTGAACTGTATCTTCAAGTATCCCTCACTACTGGCCACCCATGCCTGGGAACAGGCAACGTTGGGAACAGAATTAATCCATGTTAGGAACACCTTCATCTTGGAGCATCTTGGAGAAGGGTGAGGCAGCAGATGGAAGGTTCAAGGAGAACTGAGAAAAGCACATCCTGTTGGTAGCAGGCGGTGCTGGCAACCCCCATTACTTCTGCTTGTAGGAATGAGAACAAGGGTGTTTATTGGTGCAAGCATTGCTGCCAGAATTATGCATGGTGTACTTAAATGTGGGACACCACGAGTGACCTGGTGAGTCACATTCCTTCTTAAGAGTGCACATCTCTTTCAGTGCAAAGCATCAGCTCATCAGCTACCCAATCTCTGGGGAATCAAGTCTCAGTTAAAAATGGCTTCCTTTCAAAGTCTTCCCAAAGGAAAATGTGTCCATTTTTTACATGGAATGCTAGCATCCCCATATCCATCTTTAATGTTCTCCAAAACACTGTCCCAACCTAAATAAAGATGTGAAGCAAGAATGCAACATAGAAACAACATTGTTTCTGAGATACATGATGCAATAAGAAACTAGTACTTGAATATTTCTGCCCTATCCTCCAGGAAGTTGTTCTAAGAGGCTGATGCTTTCAAATGCAAGAAGCAACCAATGAAATTCAATTCTATGGAATTATTCTATGTTCATGCACAGTTTTCTCAGCTGTCCACGTTCAACGCACAGACATCAGAACTCTTGGCTGCTCAGTCATGTGCTATTAGGACACAGCTAGCAGTGCAGTCTGCTCCTCTTTCTAGGTGACTCATGGCATCCATGCACATGAAGAGAGTAAATAATCCTGCATAAATCCCAGTCCTGCCACTACTCAATGCCTTTCTAGATCATTTGCCCTTTCCTCCATTGCTTACAAATTCATCTTTATTCTCATCTATATAGTCCAACTAAAGATAACACTTTATCCCTTTATAAAAAGCTTTTTCATAGATAAGAAAGGCTCCACGATGTCATCATTTCACTCCCCAATCTCTAAAAACTGAGTACCGATAGCCTTCATCCCTTCTGCCATCCTAAAAACATGAAGAACAGGCAACACCAGGAACTAATCAGTGTTCTCTGTAGCTGACCAATGGGAGGGTGTAAAAACAACTTGAAAGCAATGCTAGGGGTGTTCGTAGGGGAGAGGTAAAGAGTCAATATGGTGGCTTCAACTGAGCTATGCCCTGATCAGTGTCTGACTCCCTGAGCTACCACAGCTGTCATGGTATGTGGGAATGACCTTGGGAGACAGGAGGGAGAGTTGGAGATGGGACAGCTGGCATGTAAAAGATGTCTCAATCCACAGAAGTGGGGATAGCAAGGGAAACATTTAAGAAGGGAACCCCCCCCCCCCATTTTCTGGAGAGTAAAAGGAAAGGAGGGGAGAAATACTGAAAGAGTCTCTTACAAAAAAGATAGTGCTAGTACTCTTGGTTGTGCTTCTTGTCTGGACTACCTCGCAGGGCTAACAAGAGCTCCTAAAGTAACCCCAATCCCCTCCCCTCCATACAAAAGGGAAAGAAAGCAAATTTCAGGCTCCCAGTCCCCCAGTCAGTTTTTCAGTACTGTACACATTTTGTGCATTTGTCTGGCTGTTTGCAAACAAACAAACAAAAGTTGCTGCAACAGGAAATCTATCTAGCTGCAAAAGCACCATTCCTTCTGGTTGTTCTCTTTTAAAAGCCCCCAAAGTTGGGAAGCCAAAAGAATAGCATGTCAGGATTTTTGCAATCAGACATTTTTCATTACAGCTCTAACCATGTTCGGTGACAGGAGTGAAGGAACATGACCAGAATTGATCTGAGTTGTTTGGACTTTTTGCAGACTTTTGCAATTCTTCCTGGTTCACAGCAAACCAAGAGAAGCAATTTCCCCTTTATCTCCATCAGGGGACCACTGAGCTGCAAAATGCCCCATGAGATTGTTTTTTCCACCCCCAAGCAACTGCCTTGAAATGGAAGCCTCCCAGAGGAGCTATATGGAGGGATGAGGAAGAAAGATGAGGTAGCATAAGAAAAGAGTTGCCACCAATGTAGAACCTGGATCATCCCCAAGCCCAGGGTTGTAGTTTCAAATACACCAGAGCTGACCCAGAAGGAAACTGGTGCAGCTATCTAATACAGGAACCTTTGTGGGGCACCCTGGATGGCTATAAGAAGACAAGTGACGTAGTGTATGTCACAACATCACACAAATGATATACATGTTATGGATTGTACGCTGACATCATGACACACATGGGCATCATCATGGCTTGTACCAAATACCTCTGTGTGGAAGTACCTTAAAGCTGTGTAAGAGAGTACAAGGGGTTTGTGTGCAGCCTTGTGAGCTGATACTTCAAATAGAGAGAACTTTGTACACTGAATGATTTTAATAGAAATAGTGATAAAACATGTTTGATAAGACTGGCATGGAAGTATATCAACAAGACCTGATTGAAAGCATAATTCAGAGAATCAGCCTCTGAATTTTACAGAGGTTGACTTCATGGACTAGATTGTGCCACCCTTAGATTATAGCAGAGCTCCATCTAGTGCTTAGTTACCCTGGAAAGTTTAATTCAAGATTACCCCACTCATTTTTGTTAATTTAAAGCCTCTTTTTCCAGCTTATTTTTCTAGCTTGCATTTGCAGCATTTAAATACTCTGTTCACAAAATGGTCCACAAAGGACACAATAACTATCCTCAGGATCCAACCCAGAGATTACTATTCTCTAGTTTTGTCACGGTGACTGTGTTAAAAAAAAAAAAAACTGGCACAGTGCCGGAGGAGCTGGTAGTACCTTGGCGATCTTGAGAAAGCCAAGCAGGATCCCCTCCAGATGCCTCTGCCTATTAGCACAGCTGTGACCGGTTTTCATTCTGGTTCACTGCTTTATCTGGGGAGAAGGAAAGGAAGAGATACAATACCGTAAACCTGAGGGATAGCGTTTTTTCCCCCACCAATCCCACAGAGAGAACAAACCTTAACAAAGGAAGAAGCATAAGGGAAAATGCTTTACATATCTGTGAAATGTTCCCTCATGCTTTTTTATACCAAAAAGATAACTGGAATGGTATCAGATTGTCTTTCAACCCTACATGTTAACAGTGTTGACTTGGGAGTAGGAAAGCAATTGACCAGTGGTTGGTTTGACACAGCCTTGGATGAGGGAGGGGGTGAGAAGATCCTTGGACAAAGAGAATAGGGTTATTCTGGAGTACTGCCTGCTAGTTTAGATTATTGCCTTTGAAATATTTAAACTTTCAGGCAAGACTGGGCTGCAAAGCATTCTTTTCTGGCAACTGCAATCTTGCTTCAAAAGCACATGTGAAATGCATTTCAGGGTAATCTTGGAGAATCATGGGCCAGATGGTAGCAGTTAGATGGGACCCATTTCTTCCTCTTCTTCTTCTTAAAAAAAACCCTGCATATTACAAATACTTGATTTGTTTTTCTCATGTACATGCGCAGCATAATTGTTTTCTTTTTCACTGAGACTGTAATGTAAAAGGAAACCCATGCATACACAAAAGTAACCATCAGTTTCAATTACCTCTGAATTTTAAAGATCCAACAAATAATGCTGGGGGGTGGGGGTTGTGTGTGAAAACAGTCAAAAAAGTCAGGACCCATGCTTTTTATACATGGATCGTGACACAAGAAACTGTCAGAAGTTTGTTTCAGAGTTTTTCTGGGAAAAGTGAAGCAGCCATTTTTCTGGGAAAAAAATGAAGATTTTATAAAAGTGCATAGATGGTTAACAGGTTGAACCCCCACAAAAATGTGGGAATGTTTTCCCAGGAATCCACAAACCCTCAATATGCATGTAGTGAAACAATCTTAAATTTCAGGATGGGGCTAGAGGAAGGATCTAATCCAAGTTTAAAACCTAGCCCTGTGATATAATTCACCCATGTAGTTTTCTTGGCATCAATGCAGAAGCGATTGGACATTGTCTTTTTCTAGGTTTTCCTTTTTCAAAATTCCAGGTCTAGCCTATAGGCCAGGATTTCTGTGCTTAGCTTCCAATTTCAGACAAACTTGGCCAGATGCTGTTACTTACTTGAAGGAACACCTGTCTTTCCATGCCCTGGCTCATACAAATATTTATTAAACTTCCTTCTCCAGCTTTCCCCATAATCTGTGAAGCAACAGGTGCTACCTTGAAATGGAGAAACCCAGAGAGGCTTCCTGGAGTGCATTCTAATACCTTTTGGATGCCAGCCCTCAATTTTACGTCCAGTTCATTTGGGCGGCGGCGGGGTGGGGCAGGGGGCTAGTGCATGCAACTGAACAGTATTTGGAAATAATCCAGTTTTTGAAAGTGGCAGAACAATACAGATGAGCAGCAGGCTAAAACACCAGGCCTCCATGTCACAGTTGGGTTGAATTATCATAGCAAAACATTCTCTTTTGTTTTGTATCAGTTTTTCATATAGGCTTTATAATCTCATCCCACATTTATAGATCAATGCTGTTTTTAATTTATTGTAGCATGTTATTTTATTGGCTTTTAATATTTATATTTTAAGGTGACTTGCACAAAAAGTGTTCTGTGTGGATGTGTATAATGAAGTGACAAATAAAGCCCAAGCTTTAAGCAATCAAGCTAGACCTCGGCAGGATTACATTTTGCTTCTGATTATTTTGCTTACACTTATTTTTATATCATGAGGTGAAGACATACCTAATTAATGTGGAAGAGTACAAAATGAATGAAGGAATTCTCCAGCAATGCATGGATAGTGTGTTCCCTTAGCAGCATTCATTTATCACCATTCAGCTTCTGCATAATTAAGCTTTTGGACCAAACCGAAGCCTTGAATGGCCCCCAGATTAAGTTTCAGCTGGGCATAAAAGAAACAGAAGTGAAGATTTCAGCTGCTGCTATGGTGGAGTGTTTTCTTCCTTCAGGAGCAGAGTTAGGGTTCCCTCCTAGGCAGAGGCTCTATGGCTTAGATCACCATGGCCTCCTGCTAACCCATCACTCTTGAACCTATGTGGCACAGTAGCTAGGCCTAAAATATCCTTTCATTTGCCATGAAGAGTGGGGTTTCAGGGGATTGCAGCTGGAGAAGGCAAGGCTGACTTTCCCTTGCGGCATCTACAGAGGGGGTCAAAAAAGTCAAGAAGTGGTTGCCACTATGTGATTGAAGTCTTGCCCCCTTCTACATGCATGTAACATTAATACAGATATGAAAGGAGTGGGGCTTTGCACCATTACAACAGACATCTTGGGTTTTTTGACTCCCCCTACACCAACTGCTGATCCTTTTTCTATATGCTGTGACTCTTCCAATACTCCCATCCTGCCATGGCAATTAGCTTTTTAAAAAAGAAAAAGTTTTTTTTTAAAGTTTCCACTGGCACTTCAAGGAAAGTGGTTCCCAACTTCCTCTATAATTATCTGCCTAAGTCTGAATCCACTGGCCACACAGAAGTCTCAGAGAGCTTGCTTGGGATATGTCAACATCCCTGCTTCAAGTTATAGCCCTTGAACTTTGTGCAAGTTGCAGGCAGAGCAACAACAAATCACTTCAGGATTATGAAATGCCCACACCAAGTTGATGAAAAGGCTGCGGCAATTTTACCAAGCATCTGATTTTCATTCACATACTTTATTATACATTATAAAATATTACTTCACAAGAAGACTTTCCATGGAACACCTGCAATGAAAAAGTGTGCATATAGAGTACGAGCAATAGAGCTCAATCCAAGCACAACTTCTGTACAAAATTGTAAAGCAAAAAGCATATTCCCAGCCCACCTGTCTACAAGGGTTTATAGGTTATGGATTCAGATCACATCTGAAGGGTACTGGATTTCTATAAAGTGGAGATTGCTCCTTAATCTTCTTGCATTAAATCAGATGACCTTTTGCCCATCCTACCAAATGTGCTTGGAATCCTGTCTGCCACCTTGTTGGTTTTGACACCTCTCCCCACCTGAATACGTGATTAGCACATGCATCTCCCACTCAGTTAAGCTGCCCCCTCCAAAAGGAGGAAAATATGAGAAATAGGCCACAACTTCATCTAACTTTGAGTAATTCAGCTCCAGAAAGGATTTCTCTATGAAAAAGTGATTGATATCAGTGTTTCATGGGCTTTCCCCAGGTCTATTGGAATGTGTACTATGCATTGAATGGAAAGGGCTTAGGGATCTCCACCTGAGGAAGCCAGATGGGCAACCCAACACACCCCAGGTGTGCACGTAGCCAATTACAATATCATTTCTTGAACTCTGTACATTCTTTTGTATTACCTTGGCTTTTGGGGTGTTGTATTTTGAGATCCCTAGGGGTTTTTGTGATACATTTAACCCAAATGTTTGTTTTGTACATCTGCAAACTGCCTTCTTCTGTGCGTGTGAAATCATAGGTACCCCTCTGGCAGAATCAGGCAGCATTTTTGTAGGTGGGACAATTTTTATGTAGAAAAGATTGAGAGGCCCAATTCTGTTTTAATGTGATCTCCCTACTTTCCCTCTAATTTTTCTACTAACAAATGGCTGACATATCAGCCACTGATTTTTGATGATTTTCTGCTGAATTCCTGAGAGGGACCAGAGGCTGGAAAAATGAGGTACTATGTATGATTTCCAGGTTGCCAACTGTTATCCTAGGCAATATGTCATATTTAAACAGATGTGAGTCTGATGAATTAAAAACATTCTATTCAACTCAAATCAAAATGACAAAGTGAAATAGAACAGAGTAGACGAGGAATATGGAGCAGTCTGATAGAAGAGGTGAAATTCCAACATTTTCTAAGTAATGGCCTAATGCTACATCCTCCCAGCTTCCTCTGATTCCCCCATTCTTTTTTTTTTCTTTTTAAAAAACAAACCTGGGAAAGAATTGGCAAAGAACACTGATTGCTAGAACCATCCTGCAATGTAATGCTACAACATTCCCTGTGATCACAACCCTTGCACCACAATTACAATATTTATCCTTTTTCTCCTAAGGCATTTCCTCATAGGAAAGCTTGGGGAGAAAAAGTTCAGTATTTGCAGACACTGCTTGCCGCTCTTTAATATTCCAGAACACTCAATAAGCTCCTGGAGTGTTCAGATCTGGAGGTGAGACACTTTGAATGAAACCCCTAAATCTAATCAAATTAGTCTGTTTGGATTAGGTAGCCTAATTCAATGTTCACCTACACTAATTTTGTGGACAGAAAATTACCTTCTTGGAAACTGGCTCACCAGAAAATGTGAAACCTCCAAACCAGAAAAATCAAGAAAAAAGCCCCCTGAAGCCACATTAATTTTTGCTCCAATGTTAATTTCACAGCCTTTTTGATGAATATTAGAAAATAGAAAGAGAAATTATAATGCAGTGGAAATGAAATTCACCAAATGGAATAAAAGCTGATGATTATCACAGCTTCTAAATCAATTATTCCTCACTTACAACTTAAGAGAAATGAATTTAATTGAAATTTGAATACTACAAATGATTGTATCATTTCTCTCTTTAGGACATTGAATGTACGCACACCTGACAAAAACTTGGGTCATCTCAAGTTTTTACTACCATCCCTTACACTGGTTTCTTGATTAGTTCTCAGATACAAGTTCCTGTAAAGTCTCCTATGGCCTCAATCCACTATAGGAACTGCTCAATACAGTTCCAGCTTCTTACACTCCTGAGCATCACTGTCCTCCACCATTTGGAGGTGCTTGCTCTCCCAGTTGTTTCCACCTATTCTCTATTGCCATTTCTGGGATCTAGAACACTGTCCTAGAACTGTGCAAGTTCACCTCCCCTCCAGCCTTTAGAACCCTATCTAGTCCTCTATTCTCAGCGGGAGTATAGGGCACAGTCCCCTGCTGTATGTTGGTTCCAATGAGCTTTCTCACAGCTAATTCACTCCAAAGACAGAAATAGGTTCCCCCTCTTTACTTTGGTAAATGGATAGGAATTTGAAATAACAATTAGCCTACTATCTTCCAAATGTTTTTGACTTCTGTTTCCATCAGCCCCAGCTAGCACTGCCCGTGACAAGAGATTGTGGAAATATTTTACGACATGTGGAGATATTATCTTCTTCTGCTCTAAAGTTTGTTGGACAATAAGCCCCAGCACCATTGGTGAGCACCTTTCTTAGAACAAGGCCAAATCTGAGCGTACTTCAAAGCAGTATATGGCAGCTGGGACAAAAGTTAGATTTAAATTATAGTTAATATGGTTGCTCTTTTGTCATTTAATTTCCCTTCTCTGTCATATTCAGAACTGAAATTTGGTAACAATTTGTGAATATTTGGGGGGATCCATGTGACCCTGGGGACTTAGATTATGCATCTGTGCAATTCTGGGTAGGGTTGATAGGAGATGGGAGTCCCACATCTGGAAGCTTACATATTTCTTACCATTGCATAAGCTACCATTGCATAAGCCCATTTCTCCCACTATTATCCAACCCAAATGTGTATTTCTAAGCTGTTACCCTTCTACATCTATTTCCCTTCCAGTATATGTGAAAGAGGAACGCAGACCGAAAGGCTAATAAAACACCTTGATCATTAGTTTGTAGCTGGAAAAGGGGCAACTAGAATAGTGGTTCATAACCTGTGGATTATCAAATACTTCTCTCTTCTGGGATAAACTGGATATAAACACTGCACTCCACACAAAATAACTGAACTTTGATATACATATATATTTATGATACCTGTATACAAAACCAACCCAAGATATAATTCAATAAGACTTTAGTTCTTAATGGTCACATTAACTAATCCTTAATGTGAGGTTTTATTGGAGCCCATTGGCACTTTTTTTGAGAAGAGCTGAAATTTCTCTTTCTTAAAGTTATTCACACATGTGAACTGTGCTTGTTGTGAACTGAACATATACAGTAATTTTTGTCTGTTTGCTTGTTTGGTTTTACAATTTCCTCCTCCTCCTATTTTTCAAAAAAGAAAACATTTCTTAAAGTACTAAGAATGTAATCATTTTCAAGGATGGGAAATACTGAGGTGAACAACTGGTTAACTCATGAAGTCACCCCTCTCAAGATACTTTAGAACAATGTATAGAGGTCTGATTGTAAGGGCACTCTGACTTGGACTTCCCTGAATCCTTGTTGTCTTTCCCAGATACCGAGCACGGAGCTTCATCTTAAGTTTTGACACAGAATAGGATGAACTGGACTCATCTGCTCTGCCTCAAGACAGATCACATCTGCCTTGAATTCTCCAATCCACTGCAGATTAGTGAACTGGAACACAGTCCTGCTTTAGACTACTGAAATTCGAACACATGAGCAGAGACAAAGATACAAACAAGAAAAGATTGCTACATTTTGTTGATTCTTTTATTTTTATTATTATTTTTAAATCTTCAGATTTTTCTGCCATGAGACAGGAATGCATGATAGACAGAATGGCTCAAACATCTTCACATGACACACTCAAATCATGTTTCATTCACAATTTTACCCTAAAACATTTATAGTTAACATAATCCCACCCATTTCTATTATCACAGATTTAATTATCTATTGAACAGTAGTTGCCAGCAATCAAAAGTTGTAAGGCTTTTTTTTTTCCTTTCCCTTTTTTGGTGTATTAGAAAAAAATCCTTTAATCTACAACATGAGGAAAATCACAACTATTAATTCTCATGTTACATGGCAACCTCAAGGTAATAGTTATTTCCAAACAAAATGCACTGTTTTCATGGTATTCAATGAGGATGTTAAAGAGCTCTACAATCCATTTAATGTTAATTAAAATTACTAGAAGGACTATTTTACCTTATTGTGTTTTTAAAAGCTGTGTTATTCAGTTAATCTCTCTCTGTGGAATAGAATGGAACAATAAATGGGAGAGAATTTTCAATGAATCCCCTTCTTCCATCTTTCCCCCCATTGTTATGGATGGTTATAAGACCCACTGAAGCAGACCTGGAAGTTGTAAATCACTGAAAATGGCCCTCCTCCCTGGTAGGAAGTCCTTTCCAAAGGAATCTGTTCTCTTGACACAGTATTGGTATTTGTGTTGCCCAGAGGCACTATTTGGCAAAGTGGCCAATCATACACTGGAGCACTTCAATGTATTATTCAACAGTACAGCTTTTTAGATAAAGCAAAACAGATCAGTTGCTTGGAATTCACATCTGTATCTGAAGATAATTATTTTGAGGTTTTCCGGAATGGATGTAAACAAAGAGTATGCGCACCTGTATGTATCTGTATGTGACAGTATTTATGACCTTTGGAAGTCTACATCAATTGTTAATGTTTCCACTGATGAATAGATTACATACCTGATCTGTAGCATTTACTCCTGAGAATATAATAGAAGGGAATGACAGTTCTGATGCACTTTGGAATGGCACATTCACGTAAACCCTTGCACACTTAAGACTTAACAAACTCATCCAAGGTTTCTAAACACAATTTCTAACCAAGATCTAAAATATCAGCACAATTTTAAAAAATCCTATGTAATTAAAATATAAAGTAGGATGTTTTTCAACAAACGTTTAAACAGGAAAATCTAGGTATTTAAGAAAAAATGTAGCTGATGTGTTTTTTGAATTTTTTAAAAAAGATATTTTTTAACACATAATAAAATGCCATGATATCCCATAACTGGCCAAGTCCAGCTATCTCTGAGCTGCACGGCTTACAAAATTGGACAAGAGGAAAAAAAAAGAAAAAGAAAAAGAAAAACACACACAAAGAGGGGAAAAAAACCCAAAATAGCCAACATTATCTAAGGAAATGGGACGTTTATATTACAGCTATTAAAAAGATGGCTGTAAAAAAGTCTACTTGAAAATTTCTTATTTTTAAGGTTATCCCTAATTTTTGAAATAACTGAGTCAATCATTACCTTACTCCCAAGCATCAGATTTCATAACTTAATGCTATTTCTCTAATATCTAAACTCTTATTGAATGAATTAATTGTATCTGAAAGTCAGGTTTGAACTTGAGAATTAGAACTTTTATCTTCATGCAGTTAAGTCAGTTTGCATCAAAGTCACAGTTGGTGTTCTTGAATTTCAATATGTCAAGGCAAGTAGTTCCTTGAAATTACATCATATAACAGTCATCAGATGGAAAACTAAGTAGAACTTGCTATCTTAATTTTGTTCTTTTAAGATCTACTATCATGGAACAATAAGAAGTATACTTTAATATGAGCTGTCTTAGGACAATCAGTATCCAAAGTAGCGGCTAGTAAGAATTGATAGTTTTAGAAAATTGCATAGGTATTAATCAAGAAGGCAATAAGCACAGCACTGTATGTGCCATTATGATGTTGTCTTATTCTCATCTCCTTCTCTTTTTAATGTAAAAAAAGAAAGGAGAGCTTCCTGAAGAGCTTTCATCAGGGTTACATTACATAGCAGGCATTACCTAATGCTTCTGTTTAGTCTTAAAAGTTCTTTTCCAGAAGATATCTCTACCTGCTGCTCTCAGAAAACTTATTCCTCCTTCCCTCTTCCCTAGTTATTTGCATCATGCATCTTTCTGACAGCAATATCTGAATTATATTTAACCTATGGTAACATTCGAGTTTCCTAACTAGCGCTTGACTGGAACTGTCAAAATGAGTCCTTACAATAATTCCATGCATTGAAAACAGAAGTAGATCAAACTAACAAGCCTTCCACAGAAACTTGAGTGCTCCATGTCAGAGCTGCTTCCCTTCCTTACTTGAACCCTCTTCTTTACAAAACAATGTGCACTGAGAGAAAATATCTAAAGATCATCTTGAGTTTCAAGCTGGTAAGACACTGGAGAGTTTTCCTGCTGATCTTCAATAAGAGTGGATTCACTCTGCTCCTCACTCATTTCATTGGCTGGTTCTTCACAATTTGGCTCTCCTGGATCCAGACTACTTTCCTCACTTTGCTCCTCATTCTGCTCTTCACTGGTCTTTACAGTATGCTCCAAGTGACTCTCCAAAGATGGTGAAAAGCCATCCATTAAATTTTCACTGGCTGCCATTTCATGAAATGGTTGATTAAGGGACACAGGGATGCTTGGCTGTGTAAAGGTGTCACTGGCAGTTACAGACACTTTGTTTGTGCCCATTTCTACCGCAGTATCATTCTGCGGCAAAGCTGCTTTCTCAACAAGTCTCCACTGAATGATACTCGTATCTTTGCCTCCAGTTGAAATCAAATGACTATCATTATGAGTGAAGCTGACATTTGTTACATGGCTACTATGGGCACTATATTTATGACTTGGAGCCTGTTGACACAAATAAAAAAACACCAGCATTAGGATCAAACTATACATCAAACAGTGTTACCTCAATTTCTGATTACATGTATTTATACAGGAAAAAATATATCTCATAATTCCAATGGACTATAAATTTTACCTCACCACACATTTTCCAAAAATATGAATCACTGCAAACTCAAATATGAATTCTACATAAGTCTGATGTGCTACTGGTCACCTTGGCATATATACACTTTCAAGCAATAGATGGTTACTGGTAAAATAAATATGCAGGTCTCACAGAAATGGATTAGTCCCATTCTTCATGTAAATACTGCTGCCATAGTAGTGGGGAAGCTGCTTGGTTTACATCTCCTAGCAATCCTAGTAAATTCAACATAATAAAATTTCTGTTCTGTCCTTTCATTGCAATCACTGTGCTGCTGACAGTTTAAAAATTCCAGATAAATATGAAATTAAAAAGAAAATGCACTGAGAGACAAAGTAGTAACTTGATCATTATAGCTCCAGGGGACCAATCCAGTATGGCAAAGGGACATTTTTTTTCTAGCTTATATCCACCATTGAAGCCACACAACAATAACCATTCTGGGAAATTTGGTGCAGAGGAGAGGAAATTGATATTTCTGTAAGAGATTCCATCATTCTAGCATCTGAACTTGAGTACATGTCTCTTCTCACTCCTGCTCTAAAATATTGCCTCTAGACGTACCTTTGCTTTGGAGCAGGGATACTGAAATAGATGGACTTTACAAAAGTCATCAGCTACAGCTATCACCTTCCTATTATGGGACCTCACAAGGGCATTTATATCTGTTCCATCTGATCCTTCTGGCCACACTCCTTCATTATATGAAAACAGAAAATAAGAATGTTACTAAAACAAGGTGCAGAAACCTATGGCCCTCAAGATGTTGGACCCCAACTCCTATCAGCCTAGTCAGCCAATAATTCTGGATGGTCACAAATTCTCCATCTATGGCTCAGAAGAATCTTACGAGATTAGGCATGCATTCGTAACAGAGCAATCCTATGTACAATAAATTATCCTAGAAACACTGTTATTTCTGCTATGTGTATGAGTAAAGACAAATCGTTTATCTGATATGGTACAACCCCATTTAAAAATATTTTCTAAGTCCTTTTATTACTTTTAATAAACAACTAAAAAACTTACTATTGCCCAAATTTAAGAGGCATATTTTTAAGTAATTGAAATATATTAAGATACCAATCTACTGAATGAATTGCCACTAATGAAGCCTTAAAACAAATATAGATTTAATGACAAATATTCAGTCCTTTCTTATCAGTGTTTCCCAATCTGGGCAACTTTAAGATTGTGGACTTCAACTTCCAGAATTCTTAGCCATGGCCATGCTGGCTGGGGAATTTTGGGAGTTGAAGCCCATACATCTTAAAGTTGCCCAGGTTGGGAAACTCTGTTTCTTATGATAACATAAATATGAACAGACCCATAACCCCAGATCCCAGGTGACAAAATATGTATAATCAGATCCCAAAGCAAAACCTGAAACTCATGTACTAGCATCCAACATCAGGTAACTGGTACTAAAGGCTGAGGTTTGTGCTGTGATACTGTGACACCAGTTTCATAATTATTTGCTAATAATTTTGATTTGTAGTAGATGCCTATACAATTATAATAGCCTTCTACCAAAACAGTTATGCTTAATGAAAAAGAAAACGTTGGAATATGATTGATATTACAATTCCATTTATAAAGTCAATTTAAAGAAACAACAACTCCAGAATACTTAAAATACCCTATGAATTGTATGATCTCTGTATTTTCCAAAGTAGGCTGATTTTAAATTTAAGAACAGTAATTAAACAGGAATATGTTACTCACCAAATACCTGAAATCCCAGCACACAAGTATATGTTGTCCAATCTATGTCCTTACAATCAGAGCGATTCCTTATCAGTTTACAGCCATTTGGAATGTCCCCTTTATAAAAATATATAACCAGTATTGGAATAGTTATAAATTATTATTTTCATTTGTATCCTACCTCTCCATCCTTAGGGTTCTCAAAGTAACTCTCAAAAGAAAAACATTCAGAAATATAAAGCAATTAAAACTCTGTTAAAAACAGCAACTAATCATTATCATTCCAATTCAAAAGAGCTGGTTGAAAAGAAATGTCATGAGTTATTTCCTAAAGACAGAGAAACAGTAGTCTCTGGAAAAAATATGTTCCATATCTTGGGAACAACAGGAGAAGGTCCTCTCTTCTATGCCTAAAAATGGGCCACTGAAATTGGTGGCATCTTTAAGAGAAGCTCTTCTGTCAACTTCTGTGTCTCAGCAGCCTCAAGCACAGTAAAACTATATTAGAGTGAGACTTGTTTAAGCTATCTATATTATTATTTAAAAAAAATAAATAAAAACAACTGACAAATATTTTGAATAACTGTTGTTTAAACATGCTTAGTAGCAGCAGTATGTTACAAACTGAAAATATTTTTTCACTGTGCTATCACCTGTTATTTAAATATCGCAAGAATTCATGCTCCAAAGTAATGGAATGCCAAGCAGATTATTCTACATGGCATGCATTTTCAATGAAGGATTCAAAGATAAAATGGAAAAAAAAATCTAGGTACTGAACTATGTTTTAGCTATAGGAGAAATAAAAGTCTAAATAGCAGCTTTAATTTGAAAAAGAGAGAACATTTTGTTATAATTAATAGTGCTTACAGTTTGTACTGTAGATCAATAGCTTGCAAGCCCAAGAATTAGGGGTGACACAATCATGTTAATATGAAAAAGATGATTTCAGCAGACTGGTATTCATAACTGTCTGTGCATATGCTACTTTCCAGTGCAAATCCTATTTTAATATGACTGACATTTCTAAGCTGATATATCTCAAATATCATGAAAAAGCCTCACATATCTTGAAAATCTGGGTGACCAAAGACACTCTTCAGTGGAATCTATACATGAAGCTTTCTATCCTACCCCTACACTCAAAGGGATCAGGATCAACATATATGGAAATAATGTAAATTACTGTTAATAATAAGACAAGTCAACTTCAAATTGAATTTGACTCCTGCTGTCCTCCATGGATGCTCTCATAATTTCTTGGCAAGATACAAAGAACCACTGCCTTTTTTTGGAATTTTTTGGCTAGAACAATCAAGCAATCTTAACGGTTCCTAAATCTCCTTCAGTTTACAGTCAAACGCAGGAATGATTGGATGAAATAGGCATTGTGTTTTATAATTTATATGTGAATCCACCTTAAGTTGGGACAGATCTGGGTTCATCTAACTCACACCTTGCCTATTTTTCATAAGCCACTATTCTTCACCACTACAGAGTAACAATTTATGAAAGACAGCAGATATGACCACAGATCCATGGTGGCTTTTCATATGAGTTTACTGTTACTTCATTATTATTCAGTCTTGTTCAGTTTTGTAATGTTCATATCTGGGATGTCTCCAAGCTCATTTCAAGCTTACCATAATGGTTCAAGATATTTTAACTCAAACTTGATTTTCAGGTCTATAATAAGCGTTATTTTGGTAATGTAAGGGAAAATCCTGCAAATGTGTGACTATTACACTGAATGCAGCCTGCCAGTTATGAATTTTCCTAGTTTAGGAATCCCAAACAAGCAAGAAACCTGGGAGATTCTGCTAGACCACCTCTGGGCTAAGGAGAATAATTTGTTTTGTAGGTCTAATGCACATGGAACATTTTGAACATCTAAAATAAAGATTACTAAAATACTAAAAGATTTCTAAAATTATTAAAATAATTCTCTTGTAACTATTATATCAATAAAGAAGGGATTTAATCAGGCAAACACACATAACACTTTCAAGCTACAACTTATACCCTGACATATCATACACGAGCACCACTCTTATAAAGTGTTAAATTAATTGATGCGCTTGCAGAGACAGGAACTATATTTGGAAGCAACATTAAGAACAAAATAGCTTTGAATAATATTGGAAGGTCAGGTTACAGAAGGTCATATCATTATCCTCTGTCAACAAGCATTCCTCATACTGCCTCAGTTTTTCCCTTCGTATGATTGTTAGCACTTTTCTAGGTTGGAGGTAGTTACAATTTTGTACTCACAGTATAATATTTCATAGTCTCCCGAGTTGGACATTATGTATTTGTTTTCTGGGGACCAATCAAGGTGTGTAATATAGCTGGAATGTCCCTAAAACACATATACACACAAACAAACAAAAAGGAGATAAAGAAGCTATCAAAATTCCAGTTAAAAGACTTATTTCTCCTTATTTTGCCTTTTATTCCTAGTTTAAAAAGTTCATATAAACAAAATGACACAATAATTTATAAAACTACTGAGTTCTGCCATTGAAGTGTGTCCATACATTTTGATAGGGCTGATCGAGAAGCCCATGAATGGGACTACAATTACCATAAATCCCAGCCAGCTTTGAAATTTAAGCATATGGCAGACAGACGTAGATCCCTGCTGTAATCATTTCATTGTGTGCTCTTCCACCTTTTCAAGTGCAGTGACTTCCCCATACATACCTGATTTAGTAGCAATAGCAAATCAACCTGCAATATGAACCTGGACAAAAAAGGTTTGTAAGAAGATGGAGTGGAAGGCTACAATTTACTCTTAAACTGAAAGAGTAGACACACAATAACAGAAACGTTTGTTGTGAGCTGTTTTTGTATAGAGCTTGCTTCATGCCAAGACTTCTTTATCGGACGCCAAATTCAACTGGCTTACATGAATGAATTTGCTTTTACAATGTTCCCAGTTTCTCAGGAAAGAAAACTCCATCTGTCCCCCCCCCCCTCCTGTTATCCTGAATCTTTAAGAAATGAGAAGCTAGCACTAACAATTAATCAATTGCTGGGCATTTGGCAGCTGTGAACATTTTGGAAAACAGAAAAAAAGCCAATTCAAAGAGAGTCTTTTGTGCAAGAATATCCCTTTGAGCAAATTAATGTGAGAGCTGAAGATCACATTGTTGCAAGAGTCCAAATAGTTTACATTGAATGTATATTTCTATAAGCAACCACCATCTCTTCAGTGGCAGTCACAGCAAGAGAGTTATTTTACATTTCATTTCTGATATACCATATGCATAGGTGAGAACTACCGGAATCTCAGTTTAACAAAAACTACATATACTATGTAGAAATTCTGAAACATGACAGATAGGAGAATGTCAAGTTTCTAAAGAGAATGCATAGAATACAGAGCTATCACAAAGTGAAATACTACTATGAGCCAAATAAAAGTTCACCAGTCACGCCTCCTTTTATTATCAGATAAATCTGAATTTTTTATTCTTTATACTGCCAACTGTCCGAGTCGTAACCGTTTACACTAAAATATAACATTAGAGTTGAAAAAGGCAATTTAACAAAGACATGGGGGAGCTACAGGACAAGCTTTACTGCTGCTGGATGAGCTCTCAGATGACCTCCTTGAGGGGTGGAAGATCATTCAGAAGATGGTATTCTCTCTATTAATCCAGACCTAAGATTTAAAATTAATAACCAGCTCTGTGTATTTTGCCTGGAAACAAATTTACATACTAACACTATTCTAGAGTCCTCACTCCCCGAAACTTTTTGGAAGACGTTATGTCTGGGCTAAGCTTGTGTTTAAAAATGAAAGGCACAATAAGCACGTTTTTACTCTGATCTTCCAAACAAATATATTTTCTGTCCTTATTTAATGTGGGGCAATTGTTTACAATGGAAAAAGTTTCCAACCTCCCAATATTTGCATTCTGATAGACAATTTGGAATGTCAAATTAGCATTCAAAACTGAAAGATACACGTGCATTCAATTGATATACAAAATTACTTTCTAGCCTCCACATGTCCAGAATAATATAAATAACAAACAAAACAAGCACAGAATGGAGAACTATACTAGGACTCATGACACTTGAACAGTGATATACTGTATGAAGCAATGCGGCAAAAATGGTCCCTGAAAACAAATTTTTGGACACAAAAATAATTCCAGAACTAACTATAGAAATAATGAGCATGGAAATCATGGAACTCTACTGTATTTTACCACAGTTAAAAGCATATTTTGCCTACATTTAAACTGGAAGGAGTATATACAGTATACGTGTGTGTGTGTGTGTGTGTGTGTGTGTGTGTACCTTCATGCCCTAAAAGGGCAATCAAAAGGAATATAATGTAAAACTCATCATACAAATCAACAGTTTGGCCCTCTGGTATACCAATCCTGCAAGCTATAATTAGAATACCATTGTATCAAAAGCTGGTCTGCTCAACTTGCAGCCAACAAAGCTGAATCAAAAATATAGTCAGAGATTTGTCAACACACTCTTTGTAGCCTACAATGTCTGCAAGTGATATGAGAAAAAACAGGATATAGCAGATATGTCAGGCAGCAGCAACAGGCTAGGAAGTAGGTATTGCTTTGGGAGAATTCATGGAAAATAATCTAACTGTGGGAAAAGCCTTGGGAATATATTAATGAAGGCACCAAGAAAAACCAATAAAGTATCTTCCATGGACAGTAAAATAATTCTAGATATGATATCCTGGGTAACTTGCCAGCAACCTTCTCATGTGTATTTTATAGAAGCCTGAAATCAACGAGGGAAAAAGAAGCATTATAATTCCATTTGTACTTGTCTATGAAGTCAATAGGCTAATGAGCCAGATCTTTCAATAGTGATTAATCAAATTATTATTATATATTTCTTATATTCCTCCTTGAGTTTCCTACTGTCATCAGTCCCCATTCCCCAATTCTTCATATCTCACAGATTAATATTAACTGCTGTTCTTGAGGCATAACAAGAACAACTTCATTTATATCATCTACAGTTGTACAAAGCAACTTACATGATACAAGATGTCTAAAGGAAAAATGCTCCAAATAAAAACCAAAAAGCCTAATTTTAGTACCTGGAAAATCAATAATTATTCTTCAGGATAATATGTATGGGTGAAACTGAGACAAGAGAGTACTGAAAAAATGATTGGGTCATTCAGAAACCCAAAAAACAAAAAAATAAAAAGCTGGTGGGCACTTGCTTAGAAAAAGGTCTGTTTCTTTCAAGTGCACATTTTAGGTACATTTAGACAAAAGACTATTAATACATATAAATGGCAAAAAGAATGACTACGAATCTAAAAGCATGATTGATATGAAAACACAGAATTAGTGAAGGATACAAACCTTGTGGGAGCTTCTGAATGTGGGAAAGACCATTTTTTGGTTGTTTCAAGAATGGAACTTGGGAGAAAAGCAGATTAATCTCCCAAAAGATGAATGGAAAACACATGTAAGGAAAGAGGATGTGGAAGCTGAGAGAAGAATGATAAAGTGCCATATAAGTGTTTGGAATTAAACTATTATGTAATATATACATAATGTTTTGAAAGTGGGCACAAAGAGCAAAATAAGGAGCCTTCAGCAGAGTGAATGGCATTAAAAATAAAAATGATTACATGATTTGGGATGAAACTGAAGAGAAGTGTTTGGACAGGAGTTATTTTAGAGATTTGTATGAGAATTATATTGAAGAAAGACAGTTGTGTTACGGTTGTACACAGCAGTTTCCTCGCAAGACCTGGGGAAGATGGCCTCGCATGGCCAGCAGCTGCCCCACAAAGAGCCAGGCCGGGCACGCCTCATCATCAGCAGGAGCAAGAAGACAGTGCAAGTCAGCTGGGGCAATGGAATGCAGGGTGGCAGGGGCCTTGGAGTGCAAGGTGGCGAGAGCAACAGCGGCTGGGCCTGGGCTGGGGCAGCTGCGGCTTTGCTCTGTGCTGCTGGGCTGGGCTGGGCCTGGGCTTTGTGCTGCGCTGTGGCTCTGGGGCCGCATTTTCCAGCCCCACAGCTGTAGCCCTCCAAAAAGCCCCTTTGTGCCGTGCTCCTGGGCTGGGGCTGGACTTTACACAAAGGGGCTTTTTGGCATGCCGCAGTTCTGGGGCTGCAAAAAGCAGCCCCAGAGCTGCAGTGCAGCATGAATCCCAGCCTGGCCCAGCAGCCAAGCCAGACATGCCTTGTAAGCAGCGGGAGCAAGAAGATGGCAAAGGTCAGCTGAGGTGGTGGAACTCAAGGCAGCAAGGGCAACTGGGGCTGGGACTGGGCTGGGGTGGCTGCAGCTTCCCAGGGTGTGCCAAACAGCCCCAGAGCCACATGGTTCTAGAGCTGCTTGCCACCCTGTACCCTGCCTTGCTCCACAATTATGGGGCTGCTTGCTGCCCTGCAAGGCAGGGTGCAGGGTGGCCAAAAGGGCAGACATGGGGGGGGGACATAGGTGGGGGGAGTATCTTATCTTACTGAGGCTCAGTGCTGGGAGAGACCAAGCCCAGAATGGCTTGGATTGGTGTGGGTCCTCAGCTAATGACCGGCAGAATTTGCTTAACAACCGCAACAGGGAGTGCCGGGATTGCCATCGCTAAGTAATGTGGTCACGTGACGTCTCGCTTTACAACCTCATTGCTTAGTGATGGAAATTCCAGTCCCAATTGTTGTAAATCAAAGACTACCTGCATGGTTTTGAAAGTTGATTGCTCCATTTGATCAGAGCAACATATGATGAAATGGAATGATGCATGAGAATAAATTGAATGCTTAGCTAATCATTCAACATTGTGCAGGAAGTAAGATAATAAAGATGTACAATGTCCTTTGGTTATTTCATATATTAATGGATAAATGCATAAGGAATGCTTAGGTGATGCTAATGTGTATTGGCTGGAAATATGAACATATGTGTACTTTTGTATCCAGATGATGCTATCTTGTTGGCTGAGAACCAATCTTGTATGATTTATAGTGAATGCTAGACTGTGTAATACAGTAAAGAATATGCAGTTGAAAATTAATGTATAAAATATCAGGGTACTTGGGTTTGACAGGGAAAATTGAATAAACAGTTGTAAGTTAGACAAAAATAGTGTAAACTAAAGCAAGTAGATGAATCTGGGTACCCTGAAAGAATATTTACTAAAGATGGGGAAAATGAGTTGACAAATTTTAAAATGTGCAAATATTGGTAAAAAGGTAATATGTGGCCTGTAGCAAGGAATATATATTTGTTGAAGTAAACAAAAATATTGTGTGTATAAGACTGTGCTTCTGTCCACTTTGTTATATGTCAGGAGGAACATAAAAGTAAGTTGAATGCAGTGGGAATGCAGCAGATACTTATGCCTGGGGCAAAATGAGAAAAGATAGGATCAAGAATGAAAAAAAGATTAATGATTTGAATAAAAAAGTGAGCGACCAGTACATAAAAATTATCTTGAAGTGGTTTGATTATATAGTTCAATGAATGAGGATCAAAATGCAAATCAAACACAGGTAGTCCATGTTTAGCAACTGACTTGATTAGCAACCATTTGCAGTTACGACAGTGATGAAAAAGCAACTTTGTGACCAGTCCTTGCATTTATGATCTTCAGCAAAGGAAAGCTGAAGTAAGATCATAAACACAGTCGTGGCTTCACTTAGCAACCACTTCACTTAATGACCGAGTTGCTGGTTCCAGTTGTGGTCAGTAAAGAGGACTACCTGTACAGGTGAAACTCGAAAAATTAGAATATCGTGCAAATGTTCATTTATGTCAGTATGGCAACTCAAAAGGTGAAACCAATATATGAGATAGACGCATTACATGCAAAGCGGGATATGTCAAGCCTTACTTTGGTACAATTGTGATGATTATGGCGTACAGCTTATGAAAACCACAAATTCACAATCTCAGAAAATTAGAATATTACATGACATTAATAACACAAGGATTGGAAATAGAACAATATCAGACCTCTGCAAAGTATAAGCATGCATATGTACTCAGTACTTGGTTTGGGCCCCTTTTGCAGCAATGACTGCCGCAATGTGGCATGGCATGGATGCTATCAGCCTGTGGCACTGCTGAGGTGTTATGGAAGACCAGGATGCTTCAATAGCGGCCTTCAGCTCCGCTGCATTGTTTGGTCTCATGTCCCTCATCTTTCTCTTGGCAATGCCCCATAGATTCTCTATGGGGTTCAGGTCAGGCGAGTTTGCTGGCCAACCAAGCACAGTAATCCCATGGTCACTGAACCAGGTTTTGGTACTTTTGGCAGTGTGGGCAGGTGCCAAGTCCTGCTGGAAAATGAAGTCAGCATCCCCATAAAGCTCGTCTGCGGAAGGAAGCATGAAGTGCTCCAAAATCTCCTGGTAGACGGCTACGTTGACCCTGGACCTAATGAAGCACAGTGGACCAACACCAGCAGATGACATGGCTCCCCAAATCAACACAGACTGTGGAAACTTCACACTGGACTTCAAGCATCGTGCATTGTGTGCCTCTCCATTCTTCCTCCAGACTCTGGGTCCTTGGTTCCCAAATGAGATGCAAAAGTTGCTCTCATCAGAAAAGAGGTCTTTGGACCACTGGGCAACAGACCAGTTCTTTTTTTCTGTAGCCCAGGTAAGACGCTTCTGACGTTGTTTGTTGTTCAGGAGCAGCTTGACAAGAGGAATACGACATTTGAAGCCCATGTCCAGGATCTGTCTGTGTGTGGTGGCTCTTGATGCACTAACTCCAGCCTCAGTCCACTCCTTGTGAAAGTCCCCAACACTTTTGAATGGCCTTTTCCTGACAATCCTCTCCAGGCTGCGGTCATCCCTGCTGCTTGTGCACCTTTTTCTCCCACACTTTTCCCTTCCACATAACCTTCTATTGATGTGCTTTGATACAGCACTTTGGGAACATCCAACTTCTTTTGCAATTACCTTTTGGGGCTTTCCCTCCTTATGGAGGGTGTCAATGATGGTTTTCTGCACAACTGTCAGGTCCGCAGTCTTTCCCATGCTTGTGATTCCTACTGAACCAGCCTGAGAGACCATTGAAAGGCTCAGGAACCCTTTGCAGGTGTTATGGATTCATTAGCTGATTAGAGTGGGACACTCTGAGCCTAGAATATTGAACCTTTTCACACTATTCTAATTTTCTGAGATTGTGAATTTGTGGTTTTCATAAGCTGTACGCCATAATCATCACAATTATACCAAAGTAAGGCTTGACATATCCCGCTTTGCATGTAATGCGTCTATCTCATATATTGGTTTCACCTTTTGAGTTGCCATATTGACATAAATGAACATTTGCACGATATTCTAATTTTTCGAGTTTCACCTGTATGTGAAGGACATGTGAATGGGTTAAGACGAAGGGGAAGAAAAAGAAGCTAGGTGAATGGAGTTCATAAACTCCTCAAAAAAAGAGGTGAAAAGTTTACAGAAGAAATAGCAGTACATAAAATAGTGTATGGATGTAATAGAACAAAGATAGTTTGCAGGATAGAAAGATACGGAAAGGTATATTTAATGGTATTATTCTAAATTAGCTATAGCTTTGTTCTCTTTTGTTTTTCTCATCTCATGCCTTTAATTTTTTGGTCTACTATTTCTTACTCATTTTTTGAGTTCTGTATAGTGTTGCTTATCTTGAAAAAAATAGCATGACAGATAGACAAGTACATATTTATATGCATGTATTTTTAGATTTTAGCAGTTACTAAAGTTTTGTATTTGTTTGGCAAGTAATCATGTCAAACTGGACGTTCCCCACAAGAGGGCAATAGATACTATTTTCTTAAGGCAGCCTTAAAAAGTGGCATAGGAGGATAACACTGTGGTCAAGTGATAAGATCACAATATTAGTTGGCAGTATTTTAAATAGAAATGTGCTATTCATTTCCTGTGTCATCAACCATCAGAAATTGAAGGCTCATCATGATATTATTTGCTGCAATTAAACAGTTCTGCATCTAAGCAGTACTTGGATGGGAAAGCAGCTAAATCTATACATATATTCTACCTTTATTTACAAAATAAAAAATGAATACTAATTTACAGTTCTTACAACTTACAGTGCACTTTCCATATCTGCTGTACTTTCTTCCATTTTCTGTTACTATGTAGAGGTAAATGAAGTTGTCATGAGACCCCACTGCAAGAAAGGTACCATCTGTAATGCAAGTCAGATACAAACTATAATTGGACAGTGCAAAATTGACTAGCATACCATATCTGAAATATGTGAAGAAGATAAGAAAATAAATAAGTAAGTAAGTAAGTAAATAAATAATAAATAACATTCATAATCCAGAACACATGCTATTTCTATTTTATCTATGGAAGAAAAATGATAAGCATTCAGAATATTTTAATTTTTATATAAGACAATTAACTAGTATGTTTTGAACTACTGGACTGGCTGTTGATAGATTATGTACCATCAACTCAGTGTTGACTTTTAGTGATCACATAAATAGATTTTTTCCATGACAGAAAACCTGGTCCTGTCCCAAACCTGGTCCTTCAGGTGTCCCAATGGTACACCCATCAATGTTGTAACTGAGTTCATCCACCCTGCTTCTTGTCCTCTTCTTCTCTTTCCTTCCACTTTGCCCAGCAGTATAGAGTTCTTCAGAGAGCTGTGTCTTTGCATGATGTATCTGAAGTATAATGATTTGAGCCTGGCCATTTGTGCCTTGAGTGAGATTTTTCAATGGTATTCTCAAGAGTCTTCTCTAATACTGAAGTTCAAAAGTGTCCTGCTTCTTCAAAGTCCAGAATTGGCTCTAAAGAATGCCATATCAAAGGAAGCTCATATATAGAGACTAGCCCACTGTCTCTTCTCCAGTGAAGTCCCCTGAATTCCAAAAACCTGCTACTCAGGGTCAGAATTGCCAGGCATTATATAAATTGAGTTTCACTTACAGAATTATTTCTGCCTGATTTTTCAGAATCTCTTCTCTATGGCCAGATTCTTTTTGTGCCATATCATTCAATTGTACACCAATTTGACAAAGGAGCTTTGGAGGGAGCAATGGGAGCTCCAGTGCGAAATCAATTGGCTTCTTCTGGTAGAGGCTCTCAGGATGCAATCTGCAAACCCAGCCATTTGCAAATTAACAAAAACCTTCATGTCTTAAAACTAGAATAGGAACTACCCCACAAATTAAGTTTACAATGAGTCAGAATTGTCTACACAGCTACTGAATGGCTTTTAGTGGTAAATTAAGATTTGCTGCAGCCTAATTTGGGAATTTGCCTTCCACCAGTCAGAGATATATTTCAATGTTGGTTTCCCTTCAAATTGTATAAGACTGCTCATTCAATGGAAACTTCAACTCACAGACATATGTGGGAGTGGGATATTTCAAGTATCATATTTTCCTATATAAAGCTGCTTGTCTGTTAAGATCATCTAGCAGAACTTATTCTGATATCCCGTAAGACTGGGGAAGCAGGAAACAGAGAATGGACCATTTCTGTGGCTACATCATGTTTCTTGAAAAAACCTTCCTAGTTTACGTTTGACACATTTTGCAAGAAGTTGACCAAAGCCCTCTGAAGTGCCTGCAAATGATAATTAGTTCAAAAACAACATAAGCTGATACATAGCTTAATTAAAATAACCCTCAGAGGGAATCCTACTCAGACACTGAGACTACATTTCCCCTTATACAGGCAGAACATCTCACAAAGTTCTAGTGTAACTGCTATAGCAATGCTGCCTCCATGACATGACATATAATGTGTTTAAAAGGAACTGGTTGTGTTTAAGAGCAGACTTGCGGAAATTAAGAAAGCGAAGTTATTTATGACTAGAAGTGTATACAGAACTTAAATGTGTTTTGTTTTGTGCTTGGCTGGATTGATTCTGGATGGGTCATAGACTGGCCAAAATGAAATTGGGAATCTCTTGGTTGTTCCAGGTTTCAGCTGAGACAAATTCTAGATGGTCTTATGGGGTGAGCAGAACAAGGGTTGGGCACCTCTTGCCTTCTCCTTTGCATGGCCAGTGCACTAGCCCACCTGTCAATTGTCTCAATGCCCTTCTCCTTCTCTTTCACCTCCCTCCCCTCCCCTCCCCTCCCCTCCCCTCCTTCCTTCCTTCCCAGCCAATGTATTCAAGCATGGCATAACACAGTCAGCCGATCCCCACTTGCCTTCTTCCTTCTTGCCATCAGCTATTATCTTTTCCCCATTTTCTCCCACCCTGGAGCATGTGTGTTCTGAGTCCACACCTTAACCAAACATGTATGTTCTTGGTCTAAATGGATTATGTGTTATGGTTTGGACACAGACTGCCTGAACCTGGTTGGTCCATGCTTGGGATCTTTTACACATCTGCAAATATAACTATGGTTCTACTTATATGCATGACAAACTAGCCCAAGAACTTTGGTGCCTGCCTTGGAGTAGCAAAAGCTTCCTGTCCACCCTAGCATAAGATACTTTCCTAGAGCTGCACAAAACTTGGAATGAAACATTTCAAAACCAGGCATTAAAAGATCCTTGGCTGCAATGTCTCTTCATACTTAAGAAAACCATATTACACAGGGCCTGAAACTGCAAACAACACAGCAAAATCTTCCTCTGATGCCTTCCCATCTCCACATAACTTCTCACATACTTCTCTAACAGTTTAGAACAAATGTGGACCAGTAAAGATCAGTAACTATGGTTCTGCTTTATTAAGATCAACGATTTATTACAATAGCAGCAGAAAACATACCTTTCTCAAATTATTATTTAATGGATCAGGAATCTTAAAATATTAAGTGAATAAAAAATCTGACATGTAGAGTATTCAACTGCCAACTGCAGATAAACGTCAACTTCAGTCAGAAAAATATCCAGTTTTTGTACTGTTGTCACCGCCTATACCTGCATATTATTTTCCACGTGAATCTGCATCACTGCATCCTTTATTTAGCTACTATTTAGGAAGGTAAGCTAGCAAAAAATACTGTTGATTCAGGTGCAGTAAAACCAAAGCCAGACAAAAATGGATGTTCCCTATTGCTTTACTTACTTTATTAAGTAACCTTTTTTAATTCTGGAGTATAACTTGATACAGGGGTTAACATTATTTTGTTCTTACTTAAAACATGCCTTTAAGAAAAGTTAACAGACAGGTATGAGGAAGTAAACAAATGGTTTAAATACATTACAATTCTGCATACCTACTGTGTAGCGCATCACAGAAAGCTGCTCATTGCCATCCGTATGGATTGAAACCAAATCTCTTGTTTCAGCATCCAAAACAAACCACCTGTGAAGGAGAAATAGAAATGTTCTTGCAAAGTTACCTTCAATTTTCTAAAATGACATAACCGGTTTGACTACTGCTTAAAAGTTGCCCTAATAATGTACTGATAAATGCATTTTTGCTCACAAACATTTCTAAGGCAGTATGCGTATCACTAAATAGGGCATATAGTGTGCATCGTTTAATAATAAAGTGGGCTCAACAACCTGTTTTTGTGGCCTGGGTCATACTTTCTATTTAAATGTTTATTATTATTTTGCCTCCAAAGGCTGCAAAAGGTATAACTGGTGATGTATACAGATAAAGCCAAACATTTTTGGGGGATTAAAGCGAACAACAGGTCCATTAACCAGCTATTAAAAAGCTACTCACTACAATGACGAGGTTGGTTTGCACCTGAATTTCAGTGGCTGCACTGGTGATTGAAAAAATGGGCCTGAGGATTGCCCATCCCTGGCATATATAGATCTGTAATTTTAAACATATGTCTATATTTTATTTATTTATATTTCAAATTTGGTCACTGCCCATCTCACTAAGGAACGACTCTGGGAGGTTAACAGTAAAAACAAGAATAAATATTAATTAAAATACAATACAATAAAAACCATATTCATACATAAATAATATCTTCCAAAGTACTGATGGTAAATAAGGTTATTAGCCTACAGGAACATCTTCAAGGTGCTAGCCACCCCCAGGGTTGGTTGCCCCTCTTCTCGCCCCATGCAAGTTGGCAGAGCCAGGTCTTCACCCCTTTCTGGAAGGTTGAGAGAGTAGGGGCCTGCCTCACCTCTGGAGGGAGGGTATTCCATGGGGTGGGGGCAACGGCAAAGAAGGGTCTCCTTCTGGGCCCCGCCAGTCAACATTCTTTCGTCGACGGGGTCCGTAGCATACTCTGTCTGCTTGATTGGGTGGGACAGGTCGAAATAATGGGGGTAAGACGGTCCCTCAGGTAACCTGGTCCCATGTCATGTAGGGCTTTAAAGGTGATAGCCAACACCTTGAATTTGACCCTGAAGCAGACTGCACCCAATGCAGCTTCTGCAGCAAAGGTATAATGTGCCATATTTGGGGCACCCAAGATTGCCCACATGGCTGCATTCTGAACCAGCTGTAGCTTCCAGATACTCTTCAAGGGTAACCCTATGTAGAGCGCATTGCAGTAATCCAAATGGGAGATGACTGGGGCATGAGTGACTGACCAGAGGGCCTCCTGATCCAGGAAAGGGCATAACTGGAGTATAGCACATAGTTGAGCAAAGGCTCTCCTGGCCATGACTGCCACCTGCTCCTCAAGCAGGAGTTGTGAGTCCAGGAGGATCCCCAGATTACGGACCGGGTCTGTCTGGGGCAGTGCAACCCCATCCAGAACCAAAGATGGTTAAACTCCTGGATACAGAGGAGCCCCCAACCCACAGCCACTCTGTCTTAACAGGGTTCAGCTGAAGCCTGTTGTTCCCCATCCAGGCCCCAACAGCCTCCAGGCACTGTGAAAGGGTAGTCACAGCATCATTCAAATATATATGTATATATTTAATGTCTGTACATAGACTGAGTTAGCCTAATCAAATCAGGAGCTCTGATGCATATGTTGCCAACAGAGTACACACCAACACCAAGCAACATGAGCCCCACTGAGGTCTAGTAACTCAAAAGTATTATCCTAGGAATTAATAAGAACAAAGCCAAGGCATCACTGTCTTAAAGTTGCTCTTCTCCTTTATCTTTCTGCATTACAGACACAGTACTACAGATTAGCTTTGAAATCAGATCTTAGAGGCAGATTTAAAACATTACAACATAAACAGTTATCTGGATTAAAAAAATGTTCCTACAAATACCTCCTGAATCTCAGAACAATTTGAGTTACATCTCTTAGGAGCAGGAGATTACCACAACGACAAGATGAGGGGATGTCATAATTTCAGTGACCTTAAGAGCGATGCTGGCATGAGTGCGAGTTCTCTGCAGGGCCACTTTTGCTAGCGTTACAGAAGTTTTATGTATCTTTTCTCTGTTACTTTTTGTTACGTTTTATGTAATAATAGCTTATGCTATTGTAGAAAAAGTGGAACCCCCAGCTGATTTCATGGACAGTTTAAGAACCATGATCCAGCAGCACTCTAGACTCTGATATAAACCAATTTACCCCTAAGTTAGTAACACTTTTTGTAATGAGTCTGCAGCCAAAGATTCAGCAGCATTTAAAATCTATCTTGTTGAACTGGCATAGAAACCCTCTAATGAGATTGTTACCATGGCTACTCAGGCACCAACATTTCTAAATGAGAAAAAGAAAAAGCCTGAACTACAGCTTACGACTCTTCAAATGAGTTGACTGCAAGGTTCCCGCTCGCATTGGCAAAATAAATACATACATACTGTCTGGTGTGCACTATATTGTAGCTCCTAATAGATATAGCAGCTGGATATAGCAACAGGCAATAAAATCTGGGACAAACCTTTAACCCATCTTTTCCAGGTGAAACACCCTCTACTGTACCTCCAGAATTATGTTGCTTCTGTGGAAATCCTGGGCATTGGCAGAAAAATTGTGGATGTATTTCAACAGGACAGCACAGATGTAACAGCATCTTAGCTACTCTTATCTCCCTTTCTGCCTCTGAATCCTTTGTGGACTGCACAACAGGAGGAAAAACTACCCCTTGTCTCTTAGATAGTGGTGCTTCTTATTCTACCGTCACAACTTCAACATTCTCACGTATTATGTTGGAATTTCTAATCACTCTGTTTCTGAGCCATTCACTGTCGTTATAGGATATATTTCTCAGCAGCATGCTTTTTTCTTTAGTCCCTCTTCTGTAGATCTCCTTAGAAGAAGGGATCTGCTGTGCAAATTAGGACCTACTATATATTGGACACCAGATGGAAGGTATTAGGCGTATTAGATACACCAGATGGAAGGTATTAGGTGTATTAGATACACCTTTCCAGCATGATGAAGAAGCAATGGTTGTATTGGCACTCTTAGGAGGAAAGCCAAACTGATATGATGATTCCATTTTGAAACAAATTACAGAGATTTTGTGAGCAAAGCATTCTAATGAAGGGAGACACATAGATTTAGCCTGGCCTGTGAGAATTCAAACTAACCCCACAAAACAACTGCTCAATGCAATATCCCTTAAGCCCAGAAGCTAAGAAAGGAATTAAACCAGTAATTGAAGCACTCTTGGAGTAGGACATAATAATCCCCACTAGAAATCCCTACAACACTCTAATCCTCCCCATTTAAAAAAATAAAATGGCCGGGGGAGTGGGCAATAAGCACTTTATGCAGGATCTAAAAATGGTAAATGAGAGTTGTGATTCCTTCCTTGTGGTTCCAAACTCTAATGCTGTTAAGGCCAGCATCCCCCCACACATGCTTCTCATTTTTCAGTTGTTGATCTCTTTTTTTCTGTTCATGTTCATCCTGATAGTTTCTTTTTGCTTTTACCTACAGGGATGCTAGAATACATGGTGCAGATTACCCCAGGGGTACACCAAATCTCCCTGTTTCCTCTCTCAAACTTAACCCTATCTTAAAGTTACCCTTGCCCACTCTTGTAGCAGAGGTACACACTTTCCTGGGAATAGATTTTGAACTTCACAGTTAACCAAACTCTTATATATCCTTCTGAAAACCTCTACTGCTGCTTTTCATTGGTTTGAAGTTGCAAACTCCTCTTTTCTGGCTTTAAAATGTGTTGTTTCTATTCATACTCTAGGAATTCCTAACTATTCTAAGCCTTTTATCTTCTGCCATGAAGTCCATGGCTTTGCTCAATCTGTCTTAACATAGAACTATGGAGAACAAGACAGACCATTGGCTTACTACAGCAAAGCATTAGATCCTGTGGCTGCTGCTTTCCTCCCATGCTTCTGCACAGTAGCAGCTGCTGTGTATTCTGAGGAAGTTTCAGCACCCCTTGCCTTGGGTCATTAGCTTTTTATTGTACCACATGCTACTGCTTTTTTTTTGCTTAAAAGCCAGACTTGAGTGCTTTCTTCTTCAAAAACATGTTGCTGTCCTGGAGTCTCCTTTGCGGTTCTCCTTCTCTGGTATCCATCCTGCAAATTCTAAATTAAATGTCGACGCACAAATTACCAGAAACAGCCTCTATAAGTATTGTTAATTCTTACACCTAGCGCTGTTCTTAATTGTTTTAATAGCTCAGCTTCTTGACTACAAAAGCTCATCAGAAACTTCTCTCTATCACCATTTCTATGATTTCCTCTCTGTTATTAGCACTGTCATATTGATTTGAAGGATTATCTATGTAAAAAAGATGCATAAAAGCCTGCATCAAAATGCTGTAAGGGGAGGAGGATGTAACAAGGTAAAGAGGGAGGTGCCTGTTCTATGCTTCTCTCAATTACATAATTTAAAATAAAGTCTATTTGGCTTTCACCCTAATTAGCAAGTGCTGCAAATTTCTTTAACACCAGTAAGTCAAAAAGGGAGGAATGAAGCAAAGAGTATTTCACAACATGTGTAAGGGCAAGTAGGATTCCGCAGGCCAGAAGGAAGCCAAATTACCTGGAAAAAGGAACTCCAAAATCAAATCTGTATGGACAAGGCTGAACTATTTAGACAAATTTGGATGCTAGGTGATGAAAACTCCCAATAAACACAAACCACTTTTCTAATTACTATGGAAGAATGCTGAAGTTCCACAGGTAGATCTGGAGATGAGGGCATGGTCAGATAAAAACAGTAAGGAAGTGTAGTCACTGACAGTGCCAGTACTGAAAGAGGAGATCCTCAGTTTAAAAGGACACATATGTTAGAATATGGATTATGAAAAGCATGAAATAGGGGAAACTTGTTGAAGTGAAAATGAAGTAAAAATGGGTCAGTACAAAGCAGGGGTTCCCAACCTGCGGGGTGTGAGATGGAATTTCAGGGGGTTCAACAATTTTATGCACTGAGTTAAAAGCTTATTTTTTAAAGTTCAATTTGTTTACCTGCATTAGAAATTAGACTTTTTCATCTTCAAATGTGATATTATTTTTGTAGGGAGTGCAAACTTTAATCAAACATTTCCTAGGGGTGTGGGGCATAGAAAAAGTTGGGAATGACTGGTATAAAGATTATTAACAGATATATTATGCAGTGCATGAGTTCATACGAATGAATGGAGAGGGAAAGAGTCCCAAAAAGGATGTTGCTAAATATATGCTTGATTACAAAGAAATAAATGCAGGTTATTACAATTAATGGTTATCCAGTAAACCCCGAAACAATGGTGGAAAATGCTGAATAATTCTATGGCAACTTGCAACAGGCTTTGAATGCAACAGCTTTGAAAGGGTGCAATACTAAGACAGTTGACTGGAATGCAAAAGTTGGAGAAATGTAGGAAGCTGGAATGACAGAAAGATTTAGTCATCTGCTGGGTATCAAATGCAAGTTATATTCACAGTGAAATAACAGTTCATATTTTTGCATCTCCCTCTCCCATCCAGGCTGGTGGCCCCCTCTTTTGGATGGGAGGCTCAGGTTCAGTCTCTTTGTTTTCTAGTAGGCACATATTATATCAGGTTGCTTTTTTCTGGTGGTGTAAGAACAATTCTCACAGATGTCATCAGATGGACAACACTAGACTCAACTACATAATAAGAAAAAGAAAATGAAGAAGTGCAATCAAATCAGCAAGGATGCTTCCAGGTGTATATTGTGAAACAGGCCATTAATTATTTATTTCTTAGATTTATATCCCACCTTTTATTCAGAAACTCAAGGCAGTATATGTAGTTCTCTCATTATTTTTTCCCAGCATAAAAACCTTGTGAGTTAAGTTAGGCTGAGAAAGAATGAGTGGCCTAAAGTCATCTACTGAGCTTCTCTGGTTAAGGGTAGACTAGAACCTGGATCTCCTCATTCCTAGTACAGCATTTTAAATGCTACACACTGAGTTAAATTTAGATAATTAAAATAATATGTGTGTCAGCAAGAATTGATCAAGAGGACATGAAGTCAGAATTTAAGAATGATATATGGAATAGATTTGATATGCTTAATGTGTGTGAAATAAAACCTTAGCTGCTATGGGAATAGATAAGAAACTGTGAAAACCAATATGAAAAAATAATCCCAAAATTTCAAAGAGGACAAGACTGATGTGGCTTTTAGAACAAGTGAGCATGACAGCTAGGGAACGAGAGAAGATGAAAGTCTTGAGCAACAAGATGAACTAAGCACAGGCTTTCCACATCAAACAAGAAAGAGGAAGAAAAAAATATCTCAATCAAGAATGTCCAAAAACAGAGACAAATGGCAAGAAAAGGGAGAGGTGCCTTTAAGATAAGAGAAATCATAAGAGAATTTATGCTAAAGTTGGAATACTCAAAAGTAATCAGATATCTGATAGAGCAGCAGCATCTGCAGCAACCTACAATGCCAAAATCATGGAAGTTACATGCACATGCAGCAACTTACGTACTTGCCTATCAGGCATGCCAGCATTTGCACATCACATATTCACCATTTACCTGTCCCCCCACGAATGCCCATTTGATAGAGGCAAATTAAGTTAAAAAAAAGAGACCAAATTAAAATCTTTTACAAATTGGATAATAGGTGACCGGAATATTTGCAGAAAGAGAATATATTTAAGAAATAGCTCCACTAGAAAGTGAACAGGTAAATTGGCCAGCCATCAAACAGGAAAACACAAGGTGCAGTTGAAATGTCCTTTAAACTGCTTCAAGCTTCAGGAGAAGAGGCAATTAAAGTGTTAACAGTTCTACATCAAGCAATATAGAACAAGACTCTGTGACCTAGAGATTGGAAAGATTGGTATATATAGCCATACCAAAAAAGGAGATGCAAGAGTATGCATTCATTACCAAAGCATTGCATTAATTCCTCAGAGTAGACCTACACAGGGAGAGATAAATGCCAAATGAGCAGGCAAGTTTCAGAAAGAGTAGAGACCTGAGATCGCATAGCTAACATGAGATATGTATTACAGAGAGTAAGAAAATTTAAGGTTTATTTCTGCTCAATTGATTACAACAAGGACTTTGTACTGAATATGCCAGAATGTGAAATGTATTAAAGCTAATGGGTGTGTCAAAACACCTGATTATTCTTTTTAGGAATCTTTACAATGAACAAGAAATATGAAAAAAAATTGAATTTGGAGAAACTGAGTGCTTCAGAGTGAAAAAAGTGAAACAAGGATACATATTTTCTCTATATCTTATAGAGCGAATATACTGAATATACTGAATGACAGGATTGGAAGAGAGAACAGCTGGACTCAATAAGTACAGGCTGGAACACTATCAATCTGTGGGTGACAGGCAGATGATATCACTTCATTAACTTAAAACAGAACTCAGAAGAGTCCATTATGAACATAAAAATGGAAAGAGAAAAATCTGGGTTGATGTTAAAAATTAAGGCAACAAAAGTAATGGCAGCCAGCATGAATTCACAGCTGTTGGCAAAGAAATGAAAGTGGAAGATAATTTTGCTTAGGACAATGGGCTGCAAAAATAAAGGAGATTAATCCTAGGAAGGATGGCAATGATATACCTAGACAACATCATGAAAGATAAGGATATTTCTTTGACAGTGCATCAGAACAGATGAAGTAATTGTCTTTTCAGTGGTAATATATGGCTGTGAAAGGTGCACACTGAGAAAGAGTGAGAGGAAATAAGACAGTCATCTTCATATTATGGATCTGGAGATGGCTACTAAAATTACCATGGACTGCAAGAAGAGCCAGTCAGTCAGTCTTGGATCAAATAAAAATTGAATTGTTCCATTGGAGGAATTATCAGCATGCAGAAACATCTGGAGAACTGATGGGAGTGGATGATGGACCAGAAAAATGATTATATTTAACAAGGTTGAGGAAAGCAGAAGAAAAAGGTGGTTGGATAAGTTGCCCTGGAATTTCCTTGGAATAGCTACAGATTATTCTTGGGTCAGAGTAATTGTTGAGTATTTGTCTATGCAATCACCAGGGGCTGAGCCCAATTCAATGGCACCTAACTAGCACATTCAGGACCATATGTATGCATAACATATCAGCTTCCAAACTAAACAAACAAGGCTCTGCAGAGATCCAGGTTTGAAGGGCAAAATGTGCATGGATGTACATCTAGTAGTACTTACTGGGAACATTTAAAGCATTTTCCTAGATTTTAGGAGTTCTCAGAATATGCCAGATAGGCTGCCACAAACATTCCAAATAAAATTTTGCCCTTCAAGCTGGATTAGTACACAGCTGTAGTAACAAAAAGAATTAGTCAGCTACATTGGTACAAAAAATAAAACAGATGAAGAAAACACTTCATTTACATTCTTATGGATGAATTTCTTGTGCGCAGAAAATTATTGAATCTGTGACTGTAGCTCCTGTACATCAGCAGGCTGCCCCAAATGGGATAATTTTAAGTAACTGTGATGGGGGTCACTACTTTTTGTGCACTGGGAATTACAAAAGTTCACCCAAACCATTTCAGATTTTCTTAGGTCTATGAGATTATCTGCCAGTACTGTCAGCTAGACAGCACTGCCTATAAATATAATGTGCAATATCAAAAACACAGCAAAGCATTTTTCTTTGACAGTTAAAAAAATCCAGTTAAGAACAAGAGTGGCCAGAGTTAAGCTCATCTTGTAGAAGTCACTTATTTTTTTAAAAAAGAAAAATCTGAAGTCTCAAAAACCAGATACAGTGGTACCTCGAGTTACGAACTTAATCCGTTCCGTGACTCTGATAGCAACTCGAGGTAAATTTTCCCATAAGGTTCAATGTAAATACGGTTAATCCGTTCCGCCCTCCGAATTTGGTCGCACCATGAAGCAAATTTCCCCATAAGGTTCAATGTAAATACATACGGTTAAACAGTTCTGAAACATTTTCTTTGGAGCCATGCTGACAAGCACACCAAAAACCTTCCAAACGCAACAAAACACACCACAAGCCTCACCGAACGTCTCCTTGCTACCGCGATCTCACCCACAGGAAGCCGCGACCGCGTGGCAGCAGGGCAAATGGCCGTGGATCCGGTTCGTAGCTCAAGGCGGAGTTCGCATGTCGAGGTAAATTTTTGGGGCCGGAGTTGGTCGTATCTCGAAAAATTCGTAAGGAGGGGCATTCGTAACCCGAGGTACCACTGTATCTGGAAAATGGCCTATTCAATTGGCTTAAAACCAATTTGTGGTTAAGGGACCAGATGAAAGGCATAAAACATGAAACAGCTCAACATACTACCGCAACTAGTGGATATGCTGTGTGAAGATGGAAGAAACAGTGGAAAAATGGCTGAAATGTTTTCATTAGAGAGCAATTAACATTATCACTTTAGGAGAGGAGAGGAGAGGAGAGAATTTTACCTCTGGGTAACTCAGTACTGCAGCTGGAGAAATGATGATTTTCAGCTCACTGCTTCAGTGTTAAATTACACTCAATTATTTTCCTTCTCCTATTTTAAAATATTATCCAAATTACCAAAAACGTTTTCTCTGCTATCTCTATTAAATTCTTGGTAACTCCAAGTAGGTATGATGCTGAATTCTTTTTGGAGCATACAAATGCTTTTTAACAAACATGCAAACCAGTTCACACACAACTGCCATTGATTTTGGATCCCCTGCTTCACTTGGAATAAAGTAACCCATACTAGGAGTTGGGCTAATGAAAAAAGAAGAAAATCAGAATTGTGTACCCTAACATTCTGAAATATACCCCAAACATATATCAGTATGGTACCTATACTTTCTTATTGCTAGAATGTGAGTAATAGTATTCCCTTGCAAGTTAGTCTCTAGATTAGAAAGCCTAGCTTGCATAGAATAGCATGAGCATGTTTACAATAAAACTGAGCTCTGGTTGCATTTGTGATACAGTGACCAAGGGTGCCAAAATTGACCAGTATGGCCCTTACCATCAGTAGAGAAAGCTAATTATTGCATAGGTACAGAAAAAGCTAGTGTGGTATAGTGGTTTAAATGTTACAGTGGAAGGGGGCTATCACCTTGGGGAAGGGTACACAAGAGTGCGTGAATGGCTAAGGAGGGTGCATGAGTGGCTGGGGAGACACCAGCACAAGTGCAGTGAGGTTCAGGGAGGGTGCGCGACAATCCACAGGTGGCTGAGGTGCAGTGTGAGTGCAGCGAGGCTCAGTGAAGTTGCACAAATGGTGGGGAGGCATGGTGTGAAAGCAGCAGAGCTTGGGGTGGCTGATGTCAGGTAGGGGAAGGTGCACGAGGGTGTGTGGGTAGCTAGGGAAGTGCAGCGTGAGCAGGAGGGTGTTTGAGGGTGAGGTGCAGCAAGAGCACAGAGGGGCTGAGGGAGGGTGCGCAGGTGGGGGAGGTTTACCCACACAACTTGCAAGCCTCCCCATTGATTTTGCTTGTGGGAAGCTGGCAAGGAAGGTTGCAAAGTGCAATCATGTGACCGTGTGACACTGTAACTGTTATAAGAGTGAGCCAGTTGCCAAACACCTAGATTGTGATCACGTGACTGCAGAAGTGCTGAGACAGCCAGAACTTTGAAGACTGATTATAATCACCACTCATTCAGTATTGTCATAATTTTGAATGGTCGCTGAACAAATGGTCATTAACCAAGGACTACCTGTATGGATTGTTATCAGATCAACACTTTCACTATTGGGTTGTAGATTTGTAAAGAACACTATAAGAGAGGAAACATTGTGACTGATATGCTGGATCATAGATTTGTCAAGTAATCAGGTAATAATAACACTGGCTAAAGGTGATCCTAGAAGGATTAAGCAGAGAGGAAACCAAGAAGAGATATTTTGTAAATCATTTTTATGAATGATTACACTACAATACATCTTCTTAAATAACTGGGTGGATTAAATATATATAACAAATTAAATTCAACAAATTATTGCTTCATTTACAAAGAAATCCCCCCCTCCAAAAAAAAAAAAAAAGCCATTTAGGAATCTGAGTTATTCTGCTGATATTTAAAAAACTCCAGCTAGGTGTTGCACTGTTGTCATTTCAGACAAATCTACATTTGAGAGCCTTATGTTAAAAAAAACTTACAGCTCTTTCATTCACATAGTACACACATAAAAGTCTGTTGCTAATAGGAGTATACATCTCCATGAAATGAATTTCCTATATAGTAAGTCCAGCTGTTCAAATGTAAAGTCTGTACAGTCTTTATTACTACGGCCGGGTTTCATTTTGGAGAATTTGGAGAGTTTCATTTTCATTTTGGAGAATTATCCATTCTTCTAAGATCTTTCATTTCCAAATGAAAAAGCATGTATTGAGCAGATGGTAAACTAGCTTAGTAAATTTGTACAAAGCTGTGAAATGCTGCCTTCAAAGCAATACTTTTCACTGATAGATAAATGAGAAGTGGGGGATAGGTTATGTGTTCAACTCTGTGTCCCCAAAGCAATAATTATCGACCAGTGAGCCTAACATCAATACCTGGAAAGATGTTAGAGCAGATAATAAAGCGGACCATTTGTAAGCATCTGGAAGACAATGCTGTGATGGCTAAGAGCCAGCATGGCTTTGTCAAAAACAGGTCATGCCAAACAAATCTCGTCTCCTTCTTTGACAAGGTAATGACTTTAGTGGACAAGGGGAATGCGGTGGATATAATCTACCTTGATTTCAGCAAAGCTTTTGACAAGGTTCCACATGGCATTCTCATTGACAAGCTGTTAAAGATTGGTTTGGATGGCCCTACAGTAAGGTGGGTCCACAATTGGCTATCTAACCGCACACAGAGAGTCAGCATTGACGGGTCAACATCGAGTTGGAGAGCAGTAACCAGTGGCGTCCCACAGGGATCGGTCTTGGGGCCGGTATTATTCAACATTTTTATTAATGATCTGGATAATGGGGTTGATGGGCTACTCATCAAATTTGCAGATGACACAAAATTGGGAGGTCTGGCAAACACCCAGGATGAAAGAATGACATTGCAATCTAACCTGGACAGGGGCTGAAAGGAACAAGATGTCCTTCAACAGGGAGAAATGTAAGGTAGTACATTTGGGGAGGAAAAATGTAGGGCACACATACAGGATGGGGGACTCATGGCTTGGAAGCTCTACATCGGAGAAAGACTTGGGTGTGGTCATAGACAACAAGCTGAACATGAGCCAGCAGTGTGAGACAGCTGCTAGGAGGGCTAATGCAGTTTTGGGCTGCATTAGGAAAAGCATTATATCAATGACGCGGGAAGTCATTATTCCCCTCTACTCTGCACTAGTGAGACCACACCTGGAGTACTGTGTACAATTCTGGGCACCACATTTCCAGAAGGATATTGACAGGTTAGAACAGGTTCAGAGGAGGGCAACAAAGATGATACAGGGACTTCAGGACATGTCCTATGAGGACAGGCTGAAGGAACTGGGGCTGTTCAGTCTGGAGAAAAGAAGACTGAGGGGAGACATGATAGCAGTGTTCAGGTACATAAAGGGGTGCCATAGGGAAGATGGTCAGGAACTCTTTTCCATGGCCACAGAAACTAGGACCAGAAATAATGGGTACAAACTGCAGCTACCTAGATTTCACTTAAATATAAGGAAAAACTTCCTGACGGTTAGATCTGTACAACAGTGGAACAGTCTACCTACGGAGGTTGTGGGTTCTCCATCTCTGGAGGTTTTTAAGAAGAGGCTGGACAGTCACCTCTCGGGGATGGTTTAATTGGTTTCCTGCATATTGCAGGGGGTTGGACTAGATGATCCATGTGGTCCCTTCCAACTCCAAAATTCTATGATTCTATGATTCTATAACAGAATAGCAGGTCTTTGGAATTTGCTGTTTTTCCTTGAAAAATCACTTGAACTTGCTTCTCATATGACTGACCACTCAAAAGTTAAGCAACTGAAGTTTTGCTATCTGAATGCAGAACAACAGTGATATTTGGAATGCTGCACCTGAACAGTAGGTTGCATATTAAGTTTGATTAGGTCTTTCTGCTCCCTCTTCCTGAAATTTTAACAGAATTTCTTTGTAATATACAGAGTGTACCAAAATCAGGCCCCATAGACAATTTATTATATAAATTAAAATAAATGTTTGAATTGGTTAGCATTTTCTTCTAAACACTTCCTACTCGTTTGATGCATGTCCTTTGAACATTCCTAAGTACAGTAGCATTTTCTCTGAATAAAACATATTGTGATTGGCCTGTGGCACCTGACTTTTGATACACCCTGTATAGGAGATTTCTTCCTCACTATATTGTTTTCCTAACACCTTTAGCAATCACATCCTTTACTCTACTGGAGTACTGGACTACTGAGTAACTGGATCTTCACAGAATCATGAACAGGTCTTCTTATTTTTATACTATATAAAGTTTTGGAAGCCTTATAATTCCAAAACATATATGATTTAATTATCCCATCATAAAGAAAACATATGCACTATGAAGGTACATAGGAATGGACTTTGCTTGCATACTGATAAATATGAACACACTTGTTCATTTCTAGTATTTTTTTGAAAAAAAAATCCTTTCTTCTGGATGCTCTTTCTCTCTCTTTCATGCAGGAATGAACAACCTGAAGCCCTTCAGAAGTAGCTGAACCCATTTTCAGGATATAAAACATTGAGTCTCTCTTGATTTTGGTGGGTATATACCTAATCAATCAATTGATCAATCAATCTCTCACCACTGGCCATGCTGTTGAAGTTTCTAAAAATTGTCACTTACTGATATCAGAACAAGTCCTTTGCCTCATAACTTGAGGACATTATGATACAATCTACTTGTTCAAGCTAAGCAGTCTTGAATATGGCCAATGCTTGAATGGGAAATTACCCATGAATCCCATATCCCACTTTGAACTCCATGATGGAAATAACTTGGTGGACAAATATGCTAACTAAATTAAAAACAATAACAACAGTAAATCACCATCAGACAGAGAACAATTTCCAAAGGAGGATTATCTTTGCTTTTGCCTGAAGAAAAGCATTACAACATTTTTACCTTCCTGAGTGTGTTCCTATTGCTACCACTGTACCACTTGGATGGAAGTCAGCACAATGTCCTGGTTCCTGCAAGACACATTTGATCTTATGATGCAAGTTGAAATTTAATAATATTTACACAGGCAGTTATTCACTGGGCTGCCTCACCTGAACTAAGAAAAGTAAATTGGAGTGAACTTCACAGTTCCAATTTATGAAGCCATATACTTTGCAATTACTCCACACATGAGGAGCACATGTAGCCCATTATCCTATACTGATTCTGACCTCATGAGCTTAAATTAAATCTGTAACTGTGCAATCTGAAGATCACATCAAATTTGCTAAAACTAATTTGGGGATCAATGCTAAGGCAACCAAGAACCAGACCATTTTAATGTCATGGGTTCTACTTATCTAATAATTTAGCAAAACATTCATCTCCAGCTTAAGTAACTGTAATTGATTACTCTAACAGACAAAGTTTTGCACCACTGTAGGAATATTGTCAGCAGTTTTTTCCATCTAGACCAGCATTATTCAACTCCTCTGTGGCTCTTCAGGTGTAAGTTGTGGTCATCTCTCACTGCTAAATATTTTTAATTTAAGATGTCAAAGAATGGCCTTCCATGCAAAGCTTAAACTTTACTACTGACTTATAGACCAGAGATGGGCAACCTTTTTCAGCCTGGGGCTGCATTTTATATATATAAAAATATATATACTTCCAAAAGCTGCAGCAACATGGTAATAATGCAGTGATGTTACAGGATGGGTAAGAATAGTGTTTTTAGCTTACTACTTTCTGTGTAAAATAAGGTGCATTAAATCAATCAGAGCCTTTAAAAAAAAAACTGGAAATCATGCTGCTGTAAAAAAAAAAAAGTTTGCTACTGAAGTTTGAAAGAAAAAGCTTGCAAGGCTTTGGGGGCTGTGAAAAGGTTCAGGACCTTTTATAGCATATGGACTGATTTCTGCTACAGACCCTCTCTGCAAAGGAAAGAATTTTCTTTGAATGTCATGACTGAAAAAACTACTGTTCAATTTTCTCTTAAGGTGGAATCTCTACTTAAGAAACATCCCATAATTATCGCTAATATCTTCACAGAGGATAGGGCACGTACATCTAGTAGCCTGGTCCATTCAAGAGTGTGGTCCACTGAGTTCCACATACAAACTTGACGATCTTGAGCACATGTTAAGAACAGATCTTTGAACGGATGTGTTCCCAGGCCCCAGAGTTCATCTGTGTGGCCCTAAAAAACATAAGTTTAATGAATGGACAGATATCCATAGCTATCCAGCAAACAAAAGAGATCAAGTATCTATAACTGAATTCAAAGAGAAGAAAGGGATGCACCTGAACTTCCACTTGGAAACCATCATTAAACGTTCCACGCAAAATAAAATTCCTTGATGTTCCAAGAATAAATTGATCAGCTTTGCCTTCTGCCACAGCTCTGATTGTCCCATACTGATCAGGAACCTATGAAAATCACACTTTCTTGAAATCCATTTTGTAGATTACAAAGAATAACATAATAATATTTTAAAATACTGAAGGTCACAATTATCCTTCTTGTGCAAACAATTCTCAAGTACTTCCAATGAGATATAATGTTTCCTTTTTCACTTCGCTACTTTTCCTATTTTTATCTACCTCCTTCTCTCTTTAAAGATCTGGGTGGTATATATGACATAATTTGAGTGATAAATTTGCATTTTAAAAAATAGTTTTTTGGCATTGCTGTTCTCTCCCTCTTACAATCACTGTTTCCTAATCCAGTCTTATTTCAGGGAAGACAAGGCAGTAAGTGGAATTTCTCAATATAAATCTGTTTTCTTGGGCAACAAATGATATACATACAGTATTTCATTTTCCTACCCACAGAAGATGGAACTTAGTTACAAGTTTCATTACTACAAGTACAAAATAAAGCTCATCCATCACTGCAGCTAATGAGAGCTATCTCACTAGCTGACTACATATATCAAATTGGCATCTACTTGTTAATTTTATTGATTACCTTTTTAAAAAACTGTTTTGAATTTATTTCCTCTATTAACAAACTGCAGTTAAAAACACCCAGAGCTATCACTATAATAAAATAATTGCATTTTTGTTAAATTCAAACTAAAATGTCCTTAATGTATCTGACAGTTGTCAATGTCAGATGAAGGGATATTGCACAAGTTAGAAATTTAAGATGTGATTTTATTTCTCTTAACATGGCTACATTCTGTTTTACTATTTGTAAAATATGTCATACCTTGACCACACCAGTTTTACAATTTTTGGGTTTTACTGTGGTTTTTTGCTTGTTGTCTCACAATTTTTCTTTTTGGTTTTTGAGTTGATCAATGACTGTAACAAAGCACTACTACTAGAATTTTAAGTCAAGAGTGACATTCAATTAACTTAACAGAGAATACTTTAAATCAAAAGGAAGAATCAATTTGGAAGATCTCTGCATGATATTCATTTAAACAGATATAGTTTTGGCGCAGTTCACTCCAGCAAAGCTAATGCAAAAAGAACACAACTCTATTAACTGTATTGTGTCCCATAGGTAAGATAGTACTGAAGGCTATAGATTTTTCCTATGCCAATGTGATGGCAATTTATCCTAGATTCTTCCAGAACAGGGGAACAATAGCTTCTCACCTTCACCTACACAGAGAACAAAGCAAGCGATATGGTTTTACTTGAGGTTTTGCAATCTGTATGGAAAGATCTACTGGGTGTACTCAGCTTATGGTCCAGAATTTATGATCTAGCATTTTAGGCAGATATTTTGAGCAAGTTTGTTTTGTGGGGCTAAATAATTTTACTTGCATTTAAACTCCCCCCCCCCCCAATTCTTAATTTTGCTGTTCCTAATTTTTTTTAAAGTTTTTAAAATTTATTTTCAAGTTTTGAATTGTAAGTTGACCTGGAATTCTTGTTGGCTGAAAGATAACTCAGAAATACTTGTGCAAATAAATACTGTGCTAATTGTGTGAAGCAGACTAGGAGTTAGAAGGGAAAGATACATGGACACAAAAGAAAAATAGTCACCATGATTCTTACTGTAACCTGAATTTTCAGCTTAACCTACTTAATAAGATTACTGTGAAGCAAAATAGAAAGAAATCTTCTAAGGTTTTTTGAGCTTCTCTGAAGGAGAGCCAGATAAAAATGCAATACGGTAGGTTAATCATGAAAAGGAGAGAAATTGATTGAACAGTACTTTTGAAATCTTAATTAGTGCCTGCCCTTCAACTCCCATCTCAGCTCAAAAGTACAGTTTCCCATTATTTGTTCATCAGTTATCTTCCTTACCTCTATTTCCCTTTCAGCATTCAAGTCATGATCCCACAAAATGATTTTTCTATCCTTCCCACCTCCAGTTAGCAGCATCCCATTCCTCATTTGACAGAGTGTGAACACACTGCCATCGTGAGCTTTGATTTGTTTGCTGATTTGATACACACCTGTAATCATGTAAGAAACAGTACAATTCCAATAGAGTATTTGCCAACCAGCTTAGAAGATTATTTCGAGAAACAAGAAATAACTAGTACTATACGTATCAATAAGGAGATGTTTAAGGGAGGGGTAGAATCTTTTCCATCTACATAGTTGAACAAAAGCCACATTTCTAAAGTCTGGTCAATCTGCATCTGAATAGTTTTAACGGCTTCATGATAGCTCCCTGTTTTGAACAATGGTTAATTCTTTAATAGAGGGAGGAAGAGTCAGCTGGGTTCATGGATAGATGTGCATACCTAAATTTTTAAAAACAAGAAAATTGAGCCTCTGATACCTACTTTTTGTTAGTAAAAAGTCAGAAGAAAGTTAAAAAGTGTGAAGCTTTAATAGCCTTCTGGAATGGGTGGCTATAATAAATTTTAATAAATAATATTAATTTTCTGCAAACATGCTCAAATTGAATTAAGAAAAACATATAAACCATAGTTGGACTTTTCTGGTTACTGAAAGATGAACCTTAAGAAGAAAGGGGATTCCTTTCACCTTTTTTAGGTAAAAGGCAGCCCCTTACTCTGCCCTGTAGAAGAAACCCCACTCTTCAGTTGCATGTACTAATTAGTAAAGAGTGTAGGTCAACTTCTTCATTGTTAATTTACCTTAACAACAAAAATTTTTCAATGGCAAGAACACAGACAAATGGAAGAATACATAATGATTAACAAACCATAGGAAAGTACTTAGAAAATTTACCCTTGGTCATTTGAATTCTCTTTGAACTGTTTTCCCCTCTTCCATATGGGGACTGTCAGGCCTATCTTTCTGTGACCAAAGATACTTCATAGTAAGTCCAACTATGTTCTTGGTCACCAAAGAAGGAACTGATAGGAAAAGGATATACTACAGCACAATTCCCAGGATGGGTAAGTGTAGTATCAGGGCCTTTATTAGAGCCTAACTAGTGGTGATAACAGCAGCAAAAAAAGCTTATTTCTCCACTCTTATTGTGTGCTCTGAGTGTCAAACAGCAGCCCTGTTTAGGGCAACCCAGTCCTTTCTGGGTCAGGATGGAGCAGTAAAGCATTTTCAAGGTTGCTGTAAGGACTATTCTCAGTAGATAAAATTACTTGGATTGACTCTGAGTTGGATTCCAACTGGACAACTCCTATGGAGGCAACTGAGTTCAAGCCTGTTAGTCCTGAGGAATTTGACAAGGGTCTTTGGTGTTGTGGCTGTGGCCATTTATTTTAGATCCATATGCCTCCTGGTTGGTTAAGGCCTCCAGAAACAGGGTGGTGGTAAATGCCTTTATGAGAGACGGAGCGGTTCCACTCTCTCTAAAGGAGGTGATGGTCCATCACCTTCTCAAGAGACCATCACTGGATCCAGCTGAACTGGGCCATTTTTGTCCAATTTCCAACCTCCCCTTTCAGGATTACTGTATATACTTGTGGATGAGCCAAGGATTTTAGATGCCAAAATATACCCCCAAAATTGGGTTCAGCTTATCTGCAAAGGGCTTATTCAAGAGTAAATATGGTAATATTTTTTTAAAGTACTGGTATACCCCATATATCCTTGTGGAGAAGCCCATCTGTGGATAAGCTGAACTCAATTTCTGGGGTATATTTTGGCACCTAAAATCCAAAATACCATGAAATATGTGCCACCTATGGAACCAATTCCATGTGAAAATCAAAACATACAAACATTTCAAGGGTTAGCTTATCCGTGTGTGTGTGTGTGTGTGTGTATCAGACTGGGTTATTGGATCAAGATAGCTTTGGTTGAACTTGTGGATGACCTGTAGTGAGCCTGAGATGGGATCAGTACATTCATCCTGTCTTTCCTTGATCTCTCAAAAGCCTTCAATATCATTGACCATGGTATCCTTCTGGACTAGCTGAGGGGGCTGGAAATGGGGAGCACTGTTTTATGGTGGTTCTTCTCCTTCCTCCAGGGCTGGTTCCAGTTGGTGTTGGTAGAAGCAAGTGATTGAACTCTAGGCTCCTAGTTTGCAGGGTGCCTCAGGGCTTGACCCTCTCCCCCTTCCTCTTTAATATCTACACGAGGCTACATTCATAGGTATGGGGTACAGTATCATCAGTATGCTAATGGTACTCAGTTGTACATCTCTGGCCCTGACCACCCAAGTGAAACCCTTGAGATTCTACTTCAGTGTCTGGAGACTGTGAGAGTCTGGATGGGGAAACATAGGCTTAATCTTAATCCTATCAAGACTGAGTGGTTGTGGGTTTCAGGTCCTCCAGATCCACACTCCCTATTCAGGCGCAGTGTGCAATCTGAGCATCCAGATTCACAGATCCTGCTCTTGGAGCTGGTGGTAGCTGTTGCCGGGGGCGGGGGGCTTTACACAAGTTTGCTGGGTGCCAGTTATGCCTGTTCCTGGACCAGTTGGCTTTGCTCATGGTCATTCATGCTTTGGCAACTCCCAACTGGACTACTGCAAGGGACTGTACATGGGCTGATCTTGATGACCATCCAGAAGCTTCAGTTGGCCCAGAATGCAGCAGCACAGGTAGCGCATCTCATTACGCCAACATGACACTGTTACTTTGCAAGCTGCACGGGCTCCCAATAGGCTTCCAGTACAATTCAAGGTACCAGTTAACATCTTTAAAGCACTAAATGGCATAAAACTGGGCTACTTGCAAGATCGCCTGCTCTCAAGAACATTTGCCCAACCCACACACTCCCATAGGGAGGCATGCTACAGGATCCCTAAGTTAAATATTGCCATCTGATGTGACCTAGGAAACATGCCTTTTTCATGACTGCCCCTGCTCTTTGGAATCTTCCTCCCAACATACAATGGGGCCCAACCTTAAAAAGGCAATTAAGATCTGGCTCTTTCCCAATGTGTTTGATTCTAGGTGAGTGGAGTGGAGTCCCCTGTGTGTGTTTGTTTCAATTTATTCCATTCTGTCATTTTGCTTTTTCTTTTTTAAGGATATGTAGTTGATTTTTTGCTGTATATTTTTTGTGATACATCAGGCACAGTCACATTGGTTGAGTTGGGCAGCCATATAAATGTTTGAGACAGACAGACAAACAGACAGAGTCAGAGCAACTGCTCTAGCACTGTTATCACCAAAGGCTGCTTCTGTAGAAGAAAACTTGTCCATCTCATAATGCTTAACAAACAGACACAGATCTCCCAAGGTCATGACCCCACACATTTTTTTAGCAGGATCCATGCTATTGATGGAACTATCCTCCTAAACTAATGGGCTCTGATGTGGGAGGAAAGCTGCTTCATGCTGGTTAGCATGCCACAACAATTATCTGAATCAACTGTAGATTATGTAAGTCATCTCTCTAGGTTTCCTGTTTTATAGGAGACAAATGTGCCATTGGCCCTCTGCCCTTCTAGAATATCTTGAAGTATATTCTTAGAGCTCTACACATATCTAGCTTATGTTATGTTCTGGTAAGGGAAGAGCTTGGAAAGAAATTGGGGAGTACAATCTCTTGTGTTATGTGGAATTTTGAGCATGAAGCATGGATCTCATCTTAGTGTCACAAACTTGTTAAGATAAGTCTTGATGGAATGTGCATAGATCCCTTCTCACTGCGGCAATTGTCCAACTCTCCTAGCTAAGATGACAGATACTAAAAATGTGGTCTTCCAGCTGAGGATGTTAATGAGGATCCGTCAAGTCTTGAAGACTAATGACAAGTCTCATGAAGAAAAATTGTGAATCACTGGGCTGAGAGAAGGCTTGTGCTTGTGAGGAAGTGATGTGTGTGCACATCACAAGATAGAGCCCATCCAGGAGCAGAGTCTAAGGCCACTGTCTATCAGCATAATATACTAGGTGCTAGCTCCCTCTCAATAGAGACTTCTTGCTCACCTTAATTAGGCAAGACAACCCCCACTTCCTGGACCAAAATGAGCTTCTTCTAGAATCACCCAAACAGTTTCTTCCTAGAGGTCTTAACTATGAGACTGACTCTTTATTGGTGATCCACCTTCCAGTGCTTGAGCCACAGGCCATCACTCCAGTAGCCATACATCTGACTATAAATTGTTACAGCCTATGAATATGACTGCTATGAGCAATTCTACTCTGGCTAATTTGATGGCACCCTCTCTCAGGGGTTTGGCTTCTGTCAGGACTTATGGGAGCAAGTTGTGTGTCCATATCACCAAGGCTCAGGTGATGACGGAGGAAACAGCTATAGTCATGATTCTCAGAGCTGCTAATTCATGGGCTCATTTCAGTCATTGTCCATTTTGTGTTCAGTTGGCTTTAGGAGTCAATTTAAAACAACCAATTTAGAGATTAGGGTTGCTACATGTTCATCATTATTAGGTATAACTGGGCATATTATGATCTCTACGGGTAGGGACATAGATTATTTGCTAATATGGAGAGTACACTGGGTTCATCTGTTTCTGCCCATTTCTTGATTATGTCTGCAAAGAAGTCTGGAAATGGCATTCCAAGGTTTCTTCTGGAATCTGAATGAAACATCCTGCAGAACCTTTTAAACCCTTGGAGGCACTGAAAGTAAATTAGCATTACACAGTCTCTGATGGGAAACTGCACAAAGCCATCATGTGAAAGCTGAACTTCCTCTGGTTTTATATATTACTTGGCCCCAGGAGGTACTGGAACTCATCAGGTATACACAGCCATTGTGGTAAATATTAGATCTTATGTGGTTCAAACCTGTGTACCAGGAATTGAACTATTAGACCACTGTGGTTTATACAGTGTATTTTAATGAGTTATAACAGCCTTGGTTATCAAGTATGCAAGAAGAGGATATATGGAAATTCCTCTCTCTCCACTCATATACTGAATATCTTCCTGAAGATTGCCCCATAAGGAATGGGCCTCAGACAGTTTGTGCGACTCCATCTTCCATTTCCCCATAAGATGCAGAGGTTCCTCCTTGTCACTTAGTGGCTCAGGGTCTTGAGCATGAGATCACAGCCCTTTCCTCACTCTTCTGGCCCTCTCTTGGCCTCTGACCCTGCCAGGATGGTTGTCCATCTCCTTCTGTATCTCTTTTCTTAGCAACTCTTTGGGTGTCTTACTCTTCTCTTCTTTCCTTTATTGCTGGAACAGATGGTCATTGTATGTATGCAGAGGATAGGAAAGGATAGGATTCACTTGATGGGTTTTTCCCACATGATCTGGAACAGCTTCTGCTCCCAATAAGTTGGTTACAAACTACAAGCAACTCTGCTCCTAAGACTATTTTGGTTGAGGAAGGGAGCAGGCTATCCCTTCTCTGGGTTCTGAACCACTATGATTGACCTCTTTAGGCAAGCTTGTGTCTTCTCTGGTCCTCCATTGGTGCTCATCACCCTCCCAACATACCACTACATCTGGTGCTCTTCTATTCATCTGCTATTCTGCCAATGGAACATTGGAGCTTACTTCTTGCTGCTTGGAGGTCTTGAATGCTGCTGAGCTGCCTTTTCTGGCCTCTGTGTTTGTACCCTGCCATCCGAGGGTTGTTGCTGATGACCTTGTCTGGTGCTTGCCCTGGCTCTTTGAGGTCATCAGAGACTGCATCAGCTGGTGTCACCTAATTACTAATCTGTGAGGGGTGTGTACGTTGAGCAGTCCTCAGTTTGGCTTTATTGTGGGCAAACTTGATGCTAATGCTACCACTCACCTCTTCCTGTCAGGAAGGGTGGCTCCCCTTGCTTAGTTTCTGCTATCTCTGGAGATCTTTGCTCCACAGCTCATTTAAAGACTGAAGGGGGGAACTTCCTCCACAGGATAGGAAGATGTTTTATGCCCTGCCCTCCAGATGGAAGAGGTAGAGTTAACCCCTTTTGCTGTCAACTCCCTCTTTAATGCCTTCTCAAATATATTTCCTTCAGCCTATGTACTTGAAAAGAAAAGGAAATCAGGTTTTATAGCTCAAATGCATACTTCACTTAACAGGCTAGCCTTATGGAGAAGTTCATTTTTTTTTAGATATATGTAATGAGACATTCTTTGAACTAAATCTTTATTAATCCTATGGTAAATTCAGCAAGACTCATCAGTCATAAAAAGGCCAACTCAACAAAACCTGGATCTATTTAAATAATGAAAATATTAATGTTTTCATTATAAAATATTTGCTGTATATAGTAGTGTTATTTGCTTTAAAGGTTATTATAGTATTAAATGCACTATCTATGTTATAATTATGCTTCTACTTTATTATTTTCTTTAGAAACAAAGCTCACTGAAAATATATATTTGCAGTTAAAATGTCATGTACTGACACTGTTTTTTCTGGCATGCGTATTTACACCCCAGCATTTTAATTAGCTGCCAAATAAAATAATTATCCTTGGATTTAAGAATTTCCTTAGGACTCAGCAGTGCCAGACACACATATTCCTAGTTGCTAATAATAATCCTTTTTTAAAAATTTAAATTGAAATGAAATGTAGCCATATTTAACTTAAAGGCCAGAACATTAAAAATAAAATAAGGTCTAGTGCCAGTATTTGATGCTTGGCCAGATTAAGAACAGCTGAAATTCTACATTACATTTTTCTCTTTCTTTCATGTCTGTATTCATATGAAAATCAATATTATTATATTAAACACATTCTATAAAAACATTTTATCCAATGTTACAACTCATATGTTAAGTTAGAAACTCTGCATTGCTCATGTACATTTCTTATTCTAATCCCTGATCAGCTGTAGTAATAAGTTATACAATCTGTTCATACATATTGTTCATCCATTGATAATTATGAGTAACCATATTGGAAAAGACTAATGATACACCTAGTCAAGTATCCTGCCTCTCATAGCAGTCAAAATAGGATGCTGCCAGGAAGTCCACAAGCAGGATAAGAAGGCAACAACTTGTTGCTGTATTACTTCCCAGCAACTTATATATGCAAACACAGCAATTCAGTGGCCAAGAACAGCTTCAGAACTTCTGGATTTGAAAGTAGCATATAAACACCATTAGAAATAGTTACTAACGTAATAGCCAGGAATAGCCAGACCTTAGCCATAGTCTGTGGCAGCAAGTTTCATAAACTAATTATGGAATGTCCTTCCTTGTATCTATCCTGATTCTGAAATACTTATACTTCTGTTTGTTTTAAATATTTTGCTTAAAACCTGAACAGAACATAAAAACTTGCTGAGAAGTTTGTAACCTGGAAGAAAATTAATCTAAAATGTTACATCAGAGTTTTAAAATTCTTTTTAGATTACTTTTCAAGTACATTCAATGTATTGTGTATTGTGTAAAGTCTGACAGAAGTTTGTATAGTATAGTATTATATGCATTAGCATAGTTTTGTTGAAAACATATGCCATCTACATTCTCAGGAACCTACAGAGATAATTTGATTTCCAGTATTTCTTGCATTTTTATTAAACATTAAATATATTTTCATAACATAAATCCATTGAATAAGTATGATACCTTTTGCTCCTTTTCCTGATGTACCTTCTACAGTAGTTTTGCTCCATATAAGCAATATCCCACCTGAATCACCAGTGAGAACTTCTCCATTGCCTAAAAATGCTAAGCACTGAACAAATTTGGGTTTGTCATATTTCTGAAAAAGAACAAAATGCATTTAAGGCTTCTTTCTGCGTGAACAGCTTATATATGCAAACACAGGCAAGTAAGCTCAATTCAGACAATTTTACTGGGGTTGGGGTTTGGTATATTGCCTTATTAGAGCATATTAACATACATACAAACATACATATATTTGTCTATAATGTGTGATTAGATCTCCTAAATTCTGAGTAAGAATTATTATGGAGAACAGTCCCTAATCCTTTGATGAAAAGAAAATAATCTTATCAATATAATACTTTCAAACATTCTAATTTACAACTTCAGGAAATTTGCCTAACACAAAGCTTCTTACCCCAAATATTCCTTGTTTCCTTGTTAATGAATTTGTACTCCAAGTCCAGAAAAAGATATGAGATTTGCCAGATGTTATTATTGTATCTTTATCAGTTGGATGGAATGCTACTGCCAGGACAACTTCATTTGTAGTCTTTTAAAAGAAAAAGGGAGTTGTCATTACTAAAGTGTTTGTTCTTATAAGTAATTGGAGAACTTATTATGTACACAGAAACACAAAACACAATACTGAAGCAGATTGCTTATTTCTTATTCATGATTCATTCTTAGTACTCAAGTATCTGTTAAGCAGTTTTATTTGGGGGTATACCTCCCATTATTCTATAGAGAAAGCAACATGTGATCTGGTGCCAAAGGGGTTCATTTTTCAAATACTTCCAAGGCCTCTCAGCCTTTTGGCTAACATCAATTGTGTGATACCTCCAAAGCTGTTGCAATAATGGGAAGTGCTGTGTGCATCCAGCTATATATAAGAAGGTTGCAGTTTACTTTGGTTGTTTTCTATACGAAGGAATATGAAGATTCTGGCTCAGAGACACCATTTCTTTGAGTATTTTAATAAAGCACCAGAGATAGTTAGAATCAGATATTTAGAATGTAATAGTGATAAAATTGGAGAAAGGAGAAGGTAAAAGATTTACCTTGGAAATATAGTTTACCCATATTATTTATACCTACTACAAGAGTCCCTTTACCCTTATATTTTCTTTCTATTTCTTTCACTTTACTATCTGTCTCAACTTGAGAAGTTTGGCTGTAGGATATAAGCCCAGTCTCCTTGACATAACTAAGGAGAGCTTCTTATTCACAGTATAACTCAACACTTTTTTAAAAATACTTTTTCTACATACTGTCCAAATTTCCATATAACTTTTCACTTAAACATATAAATCAGGCTAGTTCTTAGAATAAGCAACATCTTTTCCATTCATTCCAATGTCATTCATAAAGGGTTAATAAAGGTTTTATGAAACATACTGTATACTCTGTTGAAAATTCAATAACCACACAAAACAATTCAAGAAACAACCCCAAGGAATGCATGCATGCATGCATATTAAGGCTGTTCACAATTTGGAACAAGAGCTTTGGATTTTGCATGAGTGTGGTATCTCTTTGTTTCTGTGTGAGCCTGAAAGAAGAGTCTATTATCAGTTTATCGATGCCAACCATTCCATAGCTTCCTCAGGTGAAAGATACAAGTTGCTTGATCAAGATGCTTTCCAACCACTCCCCTTTGACTATTTGTGGGGAGGAGTCTGGAAATTAGGCTGTGAGATCTGTTGATAACATCACAAGGAAACTTTTCCTGTTGTCCCTTGGAAACCTGTAGAGGTGCTGGCTGCTAGATTGTTATGATCTATTCCAGATTGAACACCTTTCCTAAATTCATCACTAAAACAGGCCAGTGCTGAACAGTCTCCAACAAAGAATTGCAAATTACATGAAATCAGAACATAAGGGCTGGCCTTCTTTCTGGTCCAAATCCATCAAGGAATAAATCTCAGATGAGGATTGTTCCTCACTTCCATGCAGACAATGAAATCTTCAGCGTTATTTAGGGAGTCTGAGGCAGAGATCCTGAATGTGAACTTGCTCCTGCATCCTATGTCTATACCTGAAGAGGGTGTGCTGAATGGACTCTTGGAAGTGTGAGTAGTTGTCTTTCTATGAAAAAAAAAAAGGGGGGGGGATTCTCCTTCTCCTTAGGACTGCATATAATTCTGCTCCCCAAAGGGAAAACTGGCCGGAGTTCCCATAACTTATAGACAGGGCACAATGAAGGCTTATACTTTCTCTCTAGGGCCTATAGTGCCATGCCAAGCATCCCTAGGTCAACTCATGTTTCTGTTGATTTTCCTCTTGGGGATCAGTCCCCTGACATACTGTCACATCGTGTCCTTCAGCTGTCTCACTGGGGAAGGTGTAGTACTTCCTATCTTGAAGGAGGTAGCAGTACATTCTCTTCTGAAGAAGGCCTCCAGGGATCTATCCATGTTTCACTGGGTGCAGTTTCCAAAATTTCTTTCTTAGAGAAGGTTGTTGGAAATGTGTGCATCACCTATAAAGGATTTTAGAGAAAACAGATTATCTAGATCCTTTTCAATCAGGATTCAGGCACTGTCATGGCTCAGAATAGCACTGATTGCTATGGTAGATGATCTGCATCTGGATGAAATAGGAGGAATGTAACACTTCTTAGTCCTTTTAGACTTCTTGGTAACATTCAATTCCACTGACCATGATTTTCTTCTGGACAGCCTATAATAATTGGAAATGACATTCTGCAGTGGTTTCACTCCTGCTTGGTGGGGTCATTAACTGAAACTTGGGACCCCAGTTCAGGGTTCTCCAGGGCTTGGTCCTTCTCCCATGTGCAATCTATGAAGAAGGCCATCTGTTGGCTTGGAGTGAGATGTCATCAATACACAGATGATTCCCAGTTATTTGTTGGCACCTTAGGCCAAATTGGAGATGCCCTGGAAATGTTGAATTAGTGTCTGCAGGCAATACAGATTTGAAGGCAGCAAAACAAGCTCAGATCAAATCCCTCCAAACCAGAACTGCTATTTGTCAGTAAGCCTTTGGGCAATCCAGTAACAATCCCAATATTTACTCTAGTGGGATTGTACTTTCTCCAAAAGTCTTTGACTCTTGTTTCCTGTTGAAGCAACGTGTAGAAACCATGCCCAGCTCCAGCTGGCGTACCAGTTCTGACACTACATTAGCAAGAATGCCCTGGCTATAGTAACTCACATCCTGATCATCACATGATTAGACTACTGAAGCACACCTTATATGCGGCTGTCTTCAGAAATGATCCGGAAGCTGCAGCTGGTACAAAATTCTGCAGCAAGTTTGTTGATGAGGCTGTAAAATGGCAACGATTTTGAAGTCACTGCACTGGTTACCAATAGGCTTGTGGGCCCAATTCAAAATGCTAGTTATCACATTTAAACCCCTTCATAATGCAGCATCAGGTCATATCAGGCAAACACCTCAACAAAACAGAACCTGGCTGTCTAGTATGGCATGTTTAGGATCCCACCCTCCTCTTGAGGAACATGGGATGGGGACAAGATGACAAGCCTTCTAAGTGGCAGCTTCCATTCCATGGAAGACCTTATCCCCAGAAGGTAGCTTCAAACTCCTTGCTTTCTGGAAGCAAGTTAAATCAATGCTATTTCAACCCCTAGTTCTGTTTGGGTGGCCATCATAGGTAGACTACTATTGTTGATTGTTTTAATTTATTATAGACTGGAATTGTTGTCTGCCAACCAGAGTGCATATAGATTGGGGCAGCCTATGAATACTGTTTACACAGCATACATGTATTAGATCCATCCTTAAGTTTATAGTAAATACAGTGATTATATGCAGTAAATACAGCGTTGACTGTAATATAAATATCCTGGCATTGATAAGCTGACCAAAAGTTGAATACATCCCATTGCTTTGATTCATGAATAGAAGTCAGTTTGTATTTTTTTCATTTCATTGCAATATCCAACCTTCTCTCACAAACACTTTTTCCTGTTAACTTAGAAAACACTTCATGCATTTGATGAAATGAATTTTTTTCCAAGAATGCTTATACTATTATAAATATGTAGGTCACTGGGTGGTATCCAATAGGTGTCTGCTGATGGAAAGCTATTTGATTCAACTGACACTTCTGTTAGTGGAATGGAGATATGCTATAAGTCGGGTTATTGTATCACTGGAGTGACACCACCTGGAAGGTATTCTTTCTTGCTTCAGCCACAACACAGACCTTTACATTCCCCTCTGAAAAAGTGGTGGAATTATTAAGAGGGACAAACTGAACTTAATGTTACTCACATCGTAACTATTTGTTTTGAAATGTTTCAAGTTTCCAGTAAGGTGGTACAAAACAGATTTATGTTCTCATGCACTGATTCAACATAAACTTCATGACTTTGGTAATACAACTAAGTATTACTTGGGTCAAAATGAAATCTACTATTTACCTTTATCTCTGCTACTTTTGATTTCCTCTGCCAGTCCCAAACAGTCAGCATGTGTTCATTAGAATCATCAATCACACACAAATGTGTACCTGAATCCTTGCAAAAAAGATTTAAAAATAAAATTCATGTCATATAACTATAGGAAACAGGATTGAACATTCTTTCACTTAAATCCCCCAAACATTTCCTCTTGTCTTGAAGAATGTTACGATGTAATCTCAACTACGTTTTGTTTATATGTAAGGGTAATTTACATGTGCCAGATTAGGTCACTGTTCTTTATCACATTGGCCTAATTTAATGTGACCTGAGTGTGGAAGGGAAGTATTTATGTGTGACATTCTTCAAAGTCAGCTTTATTTTTAAATTGGGGTCTCACCTAAAAGTGAATGTTACTGTGGCTGTTGTTTGAGTCACAGATCCTTGGAATATGAATGTTGTCAATATAGGTAAGATAACAAAGTAATGCTCCAAGCATATGCACATACCTAAACCAAGCAGCTCTGCATTAAGATTGGGTGCTATATGGTCTTTAATATTAATTACTACTGATATGTTTCAGAGTCTCCTATCAGCAATTTCAGACAAATTACTGGTATGAGAAAATGGTACTTATATATTTTTGATTCTACTTTACATATTTTCTATGCAAAGTGGGTAAAGATGTATCAAAAAGAATTGTTCCATCATGGGTTAAACCAAACTTTCCCTGCTAGGCAATGATTTATGAAATTATTCAGTTAGAAGTAGAAGTAATGTGGCACAAGAAAAGTCATTCTTTTTTTACTTTAACCTCATAAATTAATTCCCCTCTGCTCTTTATAAAATTCAGTTGATGATTTACATTTGAAATGCAAATTTAACAGTTGAATGGAATAAAGAATTAGAGAGTCCTAAGAAGCATTAAAGCGACTTAGATAATTGAGGCAGCCTACACATTAAGTGATAAATAAATAATAAATAAATAATAAAGCATCAGTACCAAAAACTTCCATAGATCTTAGCTTATATCCTATTCAATAAAACATAATTTTGGAATTATTGGCAATGTAGATTAGGAATGGATGATTATAATAAGATATGGCTATCTTCACTAAAATGCTGCTATAGAAATGTTATTTAATTATTTATTAAATTTATATGCTGCCCATCTCCCCCAGAGGGTGACTCTGGGCGGCTCACAATTAAAATCAAACATCAAAAACAGTAAAAAATATAAATATCAAGATTAAATTAGCTACAAAAAATCATACTATATAGCGAGACTATATATGTAAAAAGACTGTAAAATTCAAGATGATGGGGGGGGCAGAATCAATTACCCCATGAGCCAATTCCAACAATGCGAGCCCCCATCAGGCCCCCAGGCCATCTGGCAAATCCAAGATTTCACACTCTTCCTGAAGGCTATGAGAGCGGGGACGCACCGCACCTCAAGTGGTAAGTTGTTCCACAGAGTGGGGGCCATGACAGAAAAGGCCCTCTTCCTAGTTAGGCTCTGTATGATTTTGTTTTTTCTTTATTTATTTGAATTGCTTATTTTTCTTTCCCTTTGGTATTCAACTAATAAAAGTAAAAACAAACAAACAAAAAAACCTCCCCTTCACCTCCTTCCTGGTAAATGGGAAAATGTATCTGTGGCAATAAATTCCAGCACAACATTTGAAAAATACATAATAGAAAATCACCAATTAAATGCTCTTTTTCACTTAATCAGTTTTCTCTTTCCCTATAAAAGGACTTATTATATTATATAAAGGGAACAAGAAAGACAAAATTAGTAACTGTAAACTAAATTAAGTCACTTTCTTTCCTTAAAGCTAGTGTTCAACTTTTAAATACTATGATGATGGGTGGCATATCATTAATAAGAAAGAGGAAAAATTAAGCTTTGGGCATATGATATGAAATAGTGACAAAAATTGCCATAGCATATGAGCTCAAGTGCCTGCACATCAGTGTTTCAGCCTTCTGATCGTCTTCATTACCCTTGACAATGCATTTTTTCTAACCAGGCTTTGAATAAAAAACATGTCTCATAGTTAGAAACCTTGGAAAAAACTTATTATACCTTCAAAACATTATTTTGCAAGGCTTCATACACTTACTGAAAAGTGGACAAATAAATAAATAGCAGCTATTTTTTTGTTTCTGTTTCTCCTTAGAGAATACTGTCCATTGCAGGAAATTCCTGCCGTCAAGTTGTAAGGACTACATGTGACACTCCACTGAAATGGCACTAAAATAAACCAAGATAATTACTCATGGCAGATAAATCAAGATAAATTTCAGAAAATTATACATAATTCTAATTGTATGTATTCTAATTAATGAGACTTGCAACAAATTCATCTACTACTACCAATGATTTATTACAATGATTTTTTATACTGCAAGCACTACTATACCCAATGCTTAAGTAAAAAGACTAGGAGGATGCTATTTCAAGAAATATAAAGGGCTAACTATTTTTATAAAAGGGCAGAAGTGCGAAACAATGTTATTTCCTTCTCTGTGTCAACATCTGAAATCAGCTTCAGAATGAAAATTAAACTTTTGTATCAGGGCTTGCTAAGAATAGATTTCATGAATGCTCTTATAAGAAAGAAAGTTTTCAACAATAAATATGTTGTACAATAAATATATTGTATTAAGCTATATTTCTAGGTATTACTTTCAGTTATACTCCCATCTCTGCTAAGCAGTAAATAATAATCTATTCTCTAGAGAGGGGTAACCTATGACATTCCAGAAATCGTTGGATTTCAACTCTTTATCATTTCTGATTATAGATCATAAAGGCTAAAATTGAAGACCAATAATATCAGAATAACTACAGGTGGCCTACATTCTGTTCTAGGCAGTCAGATTATATAGCATCATTTATTTATCCATCCACATTTATATGCCTCCTGCTCCTGCAACTCTAAGTGGCTATTTATCCCTATCTCTATAGTCATCACTATAGTTTATTACTGGTAAGTTATATAAAGGATCTAGCTAAGTGTTTAAATTGGAATGCCTCAATATACTGTATTTGCACACTGATCCATGACATTCGGCTATCATCAGATGATTTACTAGTTTTGCTACCAGGACTATGTAATACTTTGGATTCAGTTCCAAAAAGATGCCTCATAGCATGTGGGGATGGAATCAAGCACTTCTCTGCAGCTCTAATTGAAACACTACCTGTAACTGCTGGAGGCAGCTTTGTTCCACAAAACGACAATTTCTTGGAACAATCATTGTTAATCAGTAAATAAGGAAAATAATGGATACAAATCAGGAATAAAAAGAATGAGTTACACTGGGATTGGAAATGATGCAGTTAATCACTAGAAAATTGACTTCATGAAGAGAGTTCCTTGTATAAAAAAAGAAAGTAATCTTTCATAGCTTGAATAGATATCAGGTTGGGAACAGCTGTGATAGATGCAATGTTACAAACAGGTGAGCAAAATTCTCACAGCTGTTTATACAGACACACTTACCCACACACATAATTGGATACATCATTTGAGAAACAAAGACATGCAATTTTCCTTACTGCTTTTGAAAAGTCCAGACATCCCACTCCACGTTCAAAAGTCCCAAGGCCAATAACTTGTAGAGTCATCAGGCTCACTGAATCCCATACTCTAACATGGGGCTGCAAAGGCTGTAAGTAAAAACAATTTGAAAGGGATGATTACTGAAAAGATAAAAAGAGACCCAAATAGAACTGTTATTACATTAAGCAGATATTGATTTGTATGGAGATAGTCATCAGCTGGTATTGACCTACAGAATAAATATTGACTTGAGTGATGTCCTTGCAAATAAATAAAGGTATTTCAGTTCAATATTCTGAAAAAGATTTAGAGTATAACTTTATCCATATCGACTCTAAAATGTCTCAGGTAAATAGATATAAGGCTGCAGCTTCCAACCATCACTGTGCCATAAACACCATCAGTGTGTACTGAAATGTTTAAAATAATACAAGTAAGGAAAGATATAGTTGATTAGCAATATCTCAACATTTGGATTAAGAACATTTACTGGAAAAAAATGGGCAGAAATCCAGACTTGGGCAATGTGAAGTCCATTCATATCAAAGGGCCTTCCCATTGCCCATCTTTCTTTTAAAAAATGCATAAGAGAAGAAAGTATAGCAGAAGTCTGGTTAAAATAAGCTTTTCAAGATTCATGTGGCCAACTGAAGATTTCTTTGAGAAATACAGATTGCATCATGCAAGTTAAGATAACATGCACAAATTCATGCCTTTTGAATTATTCACCAGACAAATGCAGTAGTAAAAATGAAAAATCCCTAAGGGCCTTTCCAGAATCAGAAACCAATTATTGAGACATTTGTTAAAAACTTACTCTTCCATCTTTATCTACTCCAGCTAGTTGTCCAGTTGCAATCCTGATTTTGTCTGGATGAACAGCAAGGCTAAAAGAAATAACGTATCTTGTTAGGAACAGTGCATGCTTTCACACTAATTACCTATCTAGAAGTGGAGAAAAAAGTATTTGACAGCTCCATGTAGTTTTTAGGGAAGGAGCAGGGAAGGAAAGTTTATGAACCCAGACCATTCTATTCAAAATGTTAAATAGGACCTGTTTTGTACCAGAGTAGAAGATCTGTATGGTCTTGTCTTGCTCATGTAATCCAGAATCATCACACAGGCACACCCAAGACTTCAAACACATTTTTCTCTTTCACCAGAAATTTAATAACCGATAGAAATGTTACCAAAGGTCCACAGTTAAATAGTTACCACACCAATATTTTGATCAAGTATCTGAAAATATTATATTTACTATACCACAATTTTCTAAGGAACATACTAAGATGACAGATTGTTCAGATAATGAAAGAAGTGAGATAAAAATTAATTAGGTATGTAAAGACACAATGTAGTCTCTTATTAATGTTGAGGTCATATGGGGAGAATGCAGATTATGTCAGTTGAACTAGCTTTTATTAGGGAAGAGCTGAAATACTTCATTAATAATAAGGGACTGGTAAATCCCTTGATAAACTCAAGTATCAGAAAGAATGCCTCCTGTCTCTCCCCACTAATTATTCTGGAAGAAACCACATGATTTTAATCCAGATACATGACAGTCTTCATCACTGTTCTTGGCACATTTGTATACTGGAAATCAAGCACCTTGCAAATAGCATGAAAATATCAATCTGTTAACATTAGCCTGAAGCATGAATAATGGAAGCATATACTAACCATTTAACGCAATCTGTATGACCCAAGTAATGACGTTGAGTCCGCTCTTCATAATTAAACAGTATTACCACGGATGCTATGAAATATACTATTTCTCCAGTAGGTAAGAGGTAAACATTAGCTCGACAGTCCCTGCCACGATAACCGTATCTTTTTTTTTTTTGGTCAAGGTTTTTCAAAATGAATCAGCATTAGTGATGGAAGTTTGTGCTGTAAAGATCTGTGGTAACATGAAAACATGCTTCTCTCATATGTTGCCTATGGTCTTAAGAATCAAACATACCCCACCCCACCTCTTGGAATTTTGCCTCCAAGAGACTTGCTTGGAGTCCATGTTGGTACCTTTTCAGAATCTGGCATTTTTTCACAGGTACTTTAAAGTCCTTTTGAAACCTCTAATTGAAATTTATCATTTAATAAGAATGATATTGTATTTTTTCAAGCTTGACTGATAGTTGCACAGTTGTTAACTCTTCAGTTTTTCGCTTTTATGAAATTACTTTTGCATTCCTGCTGACATAAATAATGTTGATATTCACCTTTTTAAGTTTTGTGCCGTTTGGACCTTATGTTTGGCATTTACATTTTATTATATGTACATGATGTAATTTTATATATTGACCAAAAAATCATGGAAAGAGATTATTAATAAAGACAACACACTTTGTGGGGAACACTCTTCCTTCAGATGGAGAAAATATCTCTAACTCTATAGTAAGAGATAAGAAGACTATACATAAGTATGAAAATGTGTGTTCATTTGTAAACCCAAATCATGAACTTCTCATTACGTAACTTAATCTATTTTGCGGCCCTAGAATCATATCAGTCAACAGGAATTCTGCTTTGCACTCTTTATAGAGACTACCTTACTTCTATATGGCCTTCTAAAAATAATGATCAAAAATCCCAGAAACTTCTCATAAGGGGAAAGATGTCTAGAATACTGATAATCATCTTCAGGATTTCAGTGGAAGAAAGTTAGTTTTAAATTAAAATTTGAAATAGAATAATTCTTCAATAGACAAAACCTGAAAGACCAAACATGATTACAGTAGTTAGCCAGCAAGTACATTCTGCTCTGGTATTTTTACTAACCATATTCAATGCTATGTCACGGTTATTTCTGAAAACAAAAGATATGACAAAATTGTACATGATGTGATAAAATTTATGAGCTTTCTTGTGATCCTATTCACTTAACCAGCCTCTTTTATTTTCTAGGAATTAATTTCAAATCCTAATAGAAAAGTTGTGTTTTGCTATAAAATTTGATCTGAAGATAGGCTGCTATCCTTGTTTTAGAACAGATTATAGAAGGTTAATGAGGTAGCAATTAGCTATTTTTATTCTACAAGAATAAAAGTTTTTTACAATTTAACATTGAAATAGTGGGGGGGGGGGGGGTGTGCATGGGAGGGAAAAGAGAAAAACATCCATTTAGTGTAAGTTCTACAAGATATCTAACAATAAATCAGCCAAACCTAGACCCAGACTCATGAACTAAAAGGATGTCAACCTTACAAGATAGGCCAGGTAAGGGAATAGACAATGCAAGGGCTATTTTTGTTAGTGCATTGTTGTATTGCATTACTCTATTGTTGTAGTGCATTACAGAATCTTGAAAGCTTGCCAGAGTTTTCCACTATACTGCCTTATACCACGCAGAATCAAATTGGGGTTATTTTGAGTCTCTTCCTTATGTTTTTCCCAGGGCTGAGATTTCATTTATTATTTTATTTGTTAACAGCTTTCACACTCCTTAACTACCTCTGCCTTCCTTTACAAAGGGAGAGGCATCCACAAGTCTGAGGTTTTTTTCAAAATAATGAAATTGGTGTTCCTCCATAAGCTCTGCCCCTTTCATGTAAGTGTGTTACACCACAATGCAAAAGAGGTGGAGCTTGCATTGTGGTAGTACTTTTGTCAATCCCTCCCCCCACTCCAGACATCCCTGCGGACACCCCTGCTGAAAGAGTAACTTACATAAAAAGAAACTGGGTTTTTTATAATAGTGTTTGTTACCCAATTAAAAAGTGTATCAATGCTGCATTCACATCTTTGTGTTCACACACATGTGTATGCATATATTTATCTGAAAGGAAGACTAGTTTCCCCCTTTTCCCATTAAATGATTTGCCATTAAAATGGGATGGTTGTCTGAGATCCACTGAGAATATGATAACAGTCTACTTTCTGTAACATTAAAAATTATGTCATAATCCAGCTTGCTACTCTGATCTTCCAAACTCATCTGGTGGTCCTCACGTTAAGTCTTTTCTTCCTGCATGCTGCATCTTCTCTGAGACTGTATGTGGATAATGAAATGTTAGGATGAATGAATAGAAATGTGATTTGTATATGGCTTTGGCCTGACATTCTGGTGGCATGCAAAAATTACACACAAGGGAAGGCAGACCTCAAGATAACAAACAACAACAAAAGTTCCCTAACTTGTAAAACATAAACACCACTCTGATCCAAGAGGGCAACTGCTGCCTTCTTAAGTGTCAGTAATCCAGTACTTAATAGCATGAAGAAATATAGGGAATAATAGCATGAAGAAATAAAGTAACTGTGAGAAATGTCTGTATGAAACTATAAAAATAATAATAATCAATAGGAGTAATAGAAAGTATTGGTGAGTGGCTGTAGGAAGGAAACTTGCATCCTATGAGTTCCAGAAGACAGCAGTATTTTTTTCCCTAGGATATATTTTTTAAAATTTTATCAAATTAAGAAAACCTTAGCATAATAGGGCAAAACTGGAAGTTAGATTTTAAAGGGAAGTGGGGGGGGGGGACAAAATACTGGAAACAGAAAGTGTTTTCCTTGAAGCATGCAGTAAGGATACACCCACTCCAGTTTTAATTTCTCAGGGGGCAGCTCTGTCTTGATTTCGTAATATTTGTCAACATCTGAAGGAAGAAACATTGTGATGGGCCGTCCCCGCATGAACATCTTGATATACTCGCCTTCTGTTAAAACAAAAAATGCGTACCAGAATGAGAATGTTTTGCAAACAAAAACATAATAGGCTTGGTAAAGAACTATAAAGTTGACAGTAAGCTCCATTTTAAGAACACAAATATGAGATCCAAAATTTTCGGCCAGAACACACAAGCAGAATTACAAAAGCAGAATCTCATTAATGACAAAACACTCATAATGTCAGCAAACTGGTGGCTCAGAGTATTGGAGCTGGAGCAGTAGAACACTTTTTATCCAGCCACCCAACTTTCCCATCCCCTCCTCTAAAAGTACATAACAGAATTCTTACTTGATTCTAAAGTGTCTGCATTTTCCCTACTGCTTATTTATTAGTTTTTGCCCCTACTGTCTTCTGTGGTATGTTAAAAATTACAAGCAGAATGAGCCAAATAATTATTAAAAAATAGTGCTGGAGCCAGCATCTGAACTAAAAAGTAAAAAAAAAAAAAAAAGCATCAGCAATATTTTACTTTAAAGGTCAAGAATATGCAGACTAAGTAGGACTTGATGGCACCAGGGGTGCCATCACATTATTCCACTGGTTTTCAACTGCTCTGCCACAACACATGGGTGTGCTGCGAAAGGTCCGCAGGTGTGCTGCATCATCACCAGAGGTGGACTGCCTCCATTTCTCCCCTTGAGTCCCAGCAACCTGTGACATCACGGAAGTTCCACCTATAAGATGTGTGCCGTGAGATGAAAAAGGTTGAAAACCTTTGCACTATGCAAATAAATCTAGAGCAACTGCATCTCTCTCAAATGGACATCATTGAGATCAGCCTAAACCCCTCTCTCTTTGGGGACTAAATCATACAAAATAGCAATGATTATCAGGACTATCTTTGCCTCAAAACAAATACATGAAGTTTGTTCTGTGTAGCTCATTTAGAACTACAGACTGGTCCCTGAGGGAATGTTGATAATTAGCAAAATCCTGGATTAAGACAGACTGAAAACATGCCTTTAAGTAATAGCAGTACAAATAGATACCATCTAAAGTAAGAGAAGGAAAGGGAGCAGAAATGGCAAATATAAAACTCATCAAGGAGACATTTTATTAAAAACAAAAATATGTGTGAGTAAACTTATATACAACACGAATTAAATTCCTTTATGAGGGATATTTCTCTTTCAAATGTAACAAGTGAAAAGTTCAAACACTCCTACTTCTCTCACGCACCTTAACATTATACTTAATATGATAACAATCTAACTATGTTGAAATAGTTAAATCTACATAGCATAAATTAATCATTATAAAGGCAGAAGGCACATTTTCATTATTTAGATGGCACATACACATGTCTCAATAGTACTAAAATTAAGGGTAAGTTATGAGGAACATGCCTCCTTCAATAGTAAAACTTTGCTGTATTCTGCTATTGATATTTCATCAGTAACCCAGTTCCTCTAAGTAACTAATTAAAATATATATATTTTTTACAAATTGTAGGGTACCTTGGACAGACCAAGGTATTACAAGTGATTAACGATAGATTGCCTAGAATTTTACTTGTTTGTGAAACAGCAACTATCCATGCTTTGCAAAGCTATTGTAAAGTACAAGAGAAACTCAAAATTCAAAGCAAAATATGTTGTGTTATAGCATAAAGTTGCACCTTTAGAAAATAATATGGGTCCAAAAGTACCCTTGAAAGAGCAGAAAATTCTGCTGCCTTACTGCTTGCACAAAGCACCCCCTTCCATTTGTGCTGATTCCTCTCTCCCGTTATAATCTTCTGAAGAAAACCCCTCACCATTTCAGAGACTTTGATTACTCATGTTTTTGGATCCAAGTCATCAAAATGAAGTCTGAAAAGCTGAGACAAAGAAATGCTTCACTGCGTATACAGCCAATGCCTTTGCCAGGATAGAAGCTTAGGGTTGAATCCAATGAAACACTAGCCAAAAGAATTTAGCTCGAGTATGGGGAATATGTGGCCCTCTGGAAGTTGCTCCATTAAAATTGTCAGGACCTTTTACTGACCATCATGAACAATAGTGAGGGTTGCTGAGAGTTGTTCAGATGTTAGTAGAACAGCTAACACTAGCAAAACCTAACAAAATGAATTGTAAAAGGAGTATGAAAATGCCTGTACAGGTAGTCTTCAACTTATGACCACATGAACTTATGATCTCATGAATGGCCAGCAGCTTCCAATGCGCTGAAGCCCACAGACTGGTTCTCCAGGGGTGCTTCCAGCACGCACTTTGCAGCTCACGCTGGAAGCTGCTGACCATTTGTGAGGCTTTGCAGGAGGAATGCTGGGCTCAAAGCGAGCAGAGGTCCTGTGGATAGGGTTTGCCGATGCTGGGCTTGCCTCCACCCCTCGCTGAAACCTGCATGCCGGTTTTCCAGAAGCACTTCCAACACGAGCTGCTGAGTGCGTGCTGTGTCTCCAGGAAGCCCGTGTCCCTCCTCTTCCTCCAGTTCTGCCACCACCTTACATAGCACCTCCCACACAGCCTCCACCTTCGCCCAGGGAGCTGCTGTCAGTTCTCCTGCCTTGTCTGGCGACGGAGAGCACCGCACCTTCCTGTTCTGCTACCTCCTCCCTGGCCAGGTGTGGCAAATGAGGCTCTGCCATCCTGCTGCACTCACCACGTGCATCCCAGGGCTGCACCCTCACCCATTGCCTGGATCCCAGGCCACCAGCAGGAGGAAGAAGATGGTGGTCAGGTGGCAGAAGCGGCGGGCAGCAGAGGTAAGCAGCAGAGTGCAGGGCACTCAAAAGGGCAGAGATGGGGGAAGATAGGTGGGTGGGGGGAGCTGAAGTGCCCCTGTGGTCATAAGCGCGGGCGGGCTGCCAAGCACCTGAATTTTGATCACATGACTGCAGGGGCACTGCAATGGCCATAACTTCAGGGACTGGTCATAAGTCCCTTCATTCAGCATGCTGTAACTTTGAACGGTTGCTGAACAAATAGTCGTAAGTCGAGAACTACTTGTATAATGGATTGTGTAAATGAAGGATTTTAACAGGATTTCCTTAAATAGTAGAAGTTTGCAGCATAACACACCTTGATTCAATATTCTTGGTAAAATGAGACATATAAAAGGAAAAACACCAAGAACCTATGATAAAACAGCTTCCTTCATGTTTCAAAAATTCAGTATAGATCAAATTAATTACTGTTCAATAGTTCAACAGTCAATGGACATTAAGTGCCTTTAGTTATCATTCCAAAATACACTATATGCAAATTGTACTCAGGCAAGTTAGTACTGCTTCCTGGCAGGCATTTTGTCTATCCACCTATCGTGGGAAACAAGTTAGCAGTGCTTCCTGGCAGGCATTTTGTCTACCTGCCTAGTGTGGGAAGCAAGTGCTTTTGAATACTGCCTAATGAACTTTTGAAAACACAGAACTCCTAAGAGAACTCAATGACATCAGAAGAAAAACAGGAAGTTAAAGCAAGAAGCTTGTGGAGTTTAGATTAAAAATAACTCCCTAAAAAGATACTAAGCCACTCTTGTGTTCTTCATGCACGGAAATAACAGGACAGAAAATACCAGTACTGTTTTATTTGGGTGTAGTATGCAAACTTCATAAAATGAATTCATTTCTCAGATAATTTGATTAAAATGTCTGCGTAAACAACTTATCACTAATCTATCTGGGGCAGCCTGGGTTTGCTTCTTACACTATCCTTCATTCTCTCTTTGAAAGCCAACACCATGAAATGGTCTCATCAGTATACAAACCTGCAGGGCAATTAAGGCATTAATGCAAAACTCTTTTGAAAACTGTACAGATAATGTCAGAAGATCAACAAAAGCATTTTCAAACAAAGAATCCTAGCTCTGGGCCAAATTCCTGCAAATACAGGCTAAAAGAAGAAACAGTTTGAATCCCTTTTAATTTATATTGCCTTAATTACCATGTTCCAGAACATTAGTTTGAATTTTACTGGATCTCTTCCAAACTATTTAACAGGTTTTTTTTAGGATAAAACCAGAAGAGATAGTTCATGTGTATATCTAGCAAGCTTCCAATGTACCTTTTTTATCATCAGTGTTTCTTCAAATCTTTAAGATTGTATTAGCTATTTTAAAAAAGAAATGTGTAATCTCTGATATATTTTAAAAGACAAAAATAATAGAAATTCAGCTCTAAACTGGTAAACTATCAATGGAAAAATACAGACTGTCAAAAATGGTTAAAAATATTATTTTTATAGGATAACTTAATTTAAAAGAAACATGTTTTACATACATATTCAGAATATTCCTCATATGAAAGCAACACTCTGACAGTGTATCTTGATCTTGCCTACAGAATAGGAGAACCAAAAAATGTTTGCTATAACACTGTAATTGGAGCAAGAAAAAGGAATGATTTGAATTTTTTTTTTTAAAAAAAAAGCCCGACATTAAGATAACGGTTCACTTATCAGGCAGTGACAGTTTGAGATGGCCTGCTCGTTTTGCTCTATTGTAGTTGCCCATCAAAAAGAATGCATAAATGTCACTGCAACACTGGTGTGCTCAAGCACTTCACACAACCCTATGTTCAAAACAAGAATGTTTTTACATATGGCTCTTGCACTGAGATTAAGTCATCAAAGGGTAACATGCAAACACCCTTTTCGGTCAAATCACTTCTGTTTCTACCTAAGGAAGAAAAACTGTAGCCTTAAATTATGATACACTGGTGTCATAATGCCATAATATTTGAGAGGGGTTTTGCACTAACCCTTTTAAAAGAATTAACATTTGTTTCCAAAATGTTTATGGTAAATACAAGTGGGAAAATAATGCAACAAAGGAACCAAAAAATAGATGTATTTGTACAATTCTAAGTCACTATTTGTATGGCAAATTATTTAATGTAGTGGCAAGGGAAGATTCTAATTCAGTCTCCCCCAAGCTTGGTGCTCTTTAAATATGTTGGACTGCAATGCCTATCATTTTCAAATAGCATAGTCATTGATCAGTGACTACATAAACCTCCAAGGTACTCATCCCTGCTATTTCCACAACTACATTTCATTTACATTTTTTCTTGAAAAACAAAATTGCAGAATAGTATCAACTTGAAGGAATTTCACATTTGCAGACAAATTAGGAAAAAAATACAAAATTACATATTGCCAGATATATCTCACAATATTTTTAAGCAAAAGCCCTTATATCTACACAACAAATGCACTATTTATGAAGTAAATGAAGGGGTGGGTAGGTGTACATCTATTCCATACTATTCCAAATCAAGTATTCAGACAGGTAATCCTGTACTGCATTACCACCATTCTTGCTAAAGAAATCTGCAGGTAGAGACCTGCTGTCCCTGGCAGTAAGCTATCAAGGCTTTATTGCACATACAGCCATGTCAAAAGCTGAGTCCTTAAAATAGGCACTGGCACGTAGTTGTACCCTTGATCTAAAGCCAAACATGGTAGAAAATTTATTAGAATCATTAGAACAGATTCTAAAAGTCACGACACATTGTTGATATTCATTTCAAGACTTTTGTATGCTCTTGAAAAAATGTATATACAGTTAGCCAATGCTGTTAATGCTACAATGAGTTAAAACACATTAAAAGGAGAAAAAAAATGAAGAAAAAGCATTTTTCAATGTTCCTCTTTAAAATATCATGCCACAAACGTTTGAGATTCAGGTCTGCTTCATAAGATATGTGAAGCATTATTCTTAACTGAAATGCACTGCATACACATGAACAAACGAGAAAACAGAACTATAAACAGTGGGGATAAATAATCATGAAGTATTCAAAAAGTATTCAAAAAGTATAACCTGTGGTAAAGTAATCTTGAAAGTATGTAAAATTGTCCTAGGGACCGTCACAACAGCAGTGATCGATAATAAATAGGACAATCCTAACACTGATCAGTTAATTAATAATTATAGTAGGGCAAAAAAAAAAATCATTATCTAAAGTCAGATCTATATGACAGAATCAAATAAATTGTAATACAATTGAATTCAGTGATTTCTTCCCATGAAACTTCTTTTTAAGAATATAGTAATTTTTAGGTCGGCAGAAGAATGTCCCAGGAGACTGAAATGTTTTCCCACTGTTTTCTGAATGCTTCTTTCTCTTATGCCTGTAGGTCTTCATCCAGAATCAACAATAAACCACAGTTTATTATTCTTAGAACAAGTTTAATTAAGTCTTGGGCTTGTGCTTCCAGCTTTCCCTTTCTGTTTTGAGCAGAACAACTGGATACTGGATTTGGATAACTACCATTTAGACTTCTATGAAGTCTCAAACTAAGGTTGTTATTATACATGGTTTAGTGAAACAAACCACTTTCACACCTTGTTTTATAAAGCTATCTTGATTCAATAAACTTTAATTGAGATTAATCTTATTGTAAACTTGGACTGTGGTGAAATTTAAAGTGGAAGATTCAGATCCCTCCTCCCTGCTACTCTGGAAGAAGAGAGGGTAATGATGGATGCATAAAAGCTGGCTTTGACTCATAATGCCAGGTATTTATTTATTTAAATAATTTATATGGCTGCCTGATCCCAGGTAGCTCACAACCACCAATAAAAATAAGAATAAATAACAATAAAACAGAACAAATCCTTCCCACCATGTGTCTGACTACCTATACTATTAACCCCGACTCAACCTGACAATATATATACAGTGGTACCTCGGGTTACGAACGCCCCCCCTTACGAAATTTTCGCAATACGACCAGCTCCGGCCCCAAAAATTTGCCTCGCCGTGCGACCTCCGTCTTGCACTACGAACCAGATCCGCGGCCATTTGCCCTGCTGCCACGTGGTCGCGGCTTCCTGTGGGCAAGATCGCGGTATCAAGGAGACGTTCGGTGAGGCTTGTGGTGTGTTTTGTGGCGTTTGGAAGGTTTTTGGTGTGCTTGTCAGCATGGCTCCAAAGAAAATGCAGAGCGGGCTTGGCAAGAATAAGGGTTTGAAGAAGAAAGTGACGATCGAACTAAAGAAGGAGATTATAGAAAAGCACGATCGTGGTGTTTGTGTGACTGATCTGGCCGCGGAGTACAAGATGGCGAAGTCGACCATCTCAACTATTTTGAAGAATAAAGATGCCATCAGAGAAGCTGATGTGGCAAAAGGAGTAACGATGTTAACGAGGAAGAGGACACAAGTGCTGGAAGAGGTGGAAAAGCTGTTGTTGAATGAGAAATAGCTGGCAGGTGATAGTGTGAGTGAAGCTATCATCTGTGAAAAAGCCAGGAAACTGCACAGTGATTTACTGCAGAAAAACCCCTCTACCAGCGCAGCAAGTGAGGAATTTAAAGCCAGCAGAGGCTGGTTTGAGAAATTCCGCAGGAGAAGTGGCATCCACAATGTGGCAAGACATGGAGAGGCTTCCAGTTCTGATAAGGCTGCTGCAGAAGCCTACAAGGAAGAATTTGAGGACTTCATGAAGGGGGAAGGATACGTCCCTCAGCAAGTGTTCAACTGCAACGAGACAGGGCTCTTCTGGAAGAAGATGCCAAAGAGAACCTACATCATGCAGGAGGAAAAGGCACTGCCAGGGCACAAGCCCATGAAGGACAGACTGACCCTTTTGCTGTGTGCGAATGCAAGCGGCGACCTGAAGATTAAGCCGCTACTGGTGTACCATTCCCAGACCCCTCGTGCGTTCAGGGAACACAATGTGAACAAGGCCAGACTGCCTGTCATGTGGAGGGCCAATGCGAGAGCGTGGGTCACAAGGCAGTTGTTCATGGAATGGCTGCACGAGGTGTTCGCACCCAGCGTTAAAAAATATCTTTCTGAGAACCAGCTGCCTGAAAGGTGCCTTCTTCTGATGGACGATGCCCCGGCATACCCTCCAGCCTTGGTGGATGATATGGACGCTGAGTATGACTTTGTAAAGGTCAAGTTCCTCCCCCCCAACACGACACCTCTTCTGCAGCCCATGGACCAGCAAGTGATCTGCAATTTTAAGAAGCTCTACACAAAGGCGCTCTTCACCAGGTGTTTCAATGTCACTGAGGAAACATCCTTGACTCTGGCAGAGTTTTGGAAGAAACATTTCAATGTCCTCCACTGCATCAGCCTCATTGACAAAGCCTGGGAAGATGTCACCTGCTGGACCTGGAGGAACTCAGCCTGGAGGAAACTGTGGCCAGAATGTGTCACTGAATGTGACCGTGAAGGGTCTGATGCAGAGGTAGTGGAGGAGATTGTGTCCATGGGCAAGAGCATGGGTCTGGATGTCGATGGTGCAGACATAGAGGAGCTTGTTGAGGACCATGAGGAGGAGCTGACCATGGAAGAACTTGCTGAGCTCCAGAGTGAGCAGCAGAAAGCGCTTGGTGAGGAGCATTCCACTGAGGAAGAGGAAGACAGGGAGGAGGTTAGCAGTGCCATGATTAAATCCATTATGGAAAAATGGAATGAGTGCCAGGACTTCTTTGAGAAGCACCACCCCAACATAACTGTAACGAACAGAGCGTTGAACATGATGAACGATAACGTGGTCTCTCATTTCCGGAGGGCTATGCAGCGCAGGAAAAAAAAACTGACTTTAGACAGGTTTTTCCCCAGAACTGAGCCTGCAGCTAAGAGGCAAAGAAGAGAGGACTCTCCCTCCAAACAATAACTGCCTCCCCACCCCATTCTCCCTCTTCATACTGTGCTGTACGTACTTTTTTTCATGTTTTTGTGGTTTAAAAATAAAATGCATATGTTTCAGAACTGTTTGTATTTACATTGAACCTTATGGGGAAATTTGCCTCGTGGAGCGACCAAATTCGGAGGGCGGATTAGCCGTATTTACATTGAACCTTATGGGGAAATTTGCCTCGCGGTGCGACCAAATCAAGTTGCGATCAGAGTCACGGAACGGATTAAATTCGTAACCCGAGGTACCACTGTATTTTATATATCCAGAAACAACTCATGCATCATGTAAAAAGATTCTAAACTAATAACGTTTATGCTGTAACCAGTATTATTTTTAGAGGATCATAAGCAGGAAGCATTTAACATCCAATTGTGACATTGGGAGGTCCAAAATCTTTTTTCAGAATAGTCTACATCTTGGTCCAATTTAGTGTGATAATTACTAATATGGATATGAAAAAGCCTTAAAGAAACTGAAAATCGGTAGGACTAAAAGAGAAAGATTGTGTCAGGATGAAAATCTTCAGATTTGAAAATTTTAGAAAAAAATTATACTGTTTCTTTCTGAGCATATTACCTTTAGAAATATGTCAATCATTATATAAAAAGGCCTTACAGTTGTGTGAAAAAGAAAGTACACCCTCTTTGAGTTCTATGGTTTTACGTATCAGGAAATAATAAAAATCATCTGGTCCTTAGCAGTTCTCAAAAGTAGGTAAATACAATCTCAGATGAACAACAACACATGACATATTACACCATGTCATCATTTATTTTACAAAAAGAAAGCCAAAATGGAGAAGCCATGTATAAAAAACTAAGTACACTCTTACTGCTTCCATAGATATGAAGGGGCTAAGTAGCAGCCAGGTGCTGCTAATCAAATGCATTTGATCATCAGCAAGTGTGACTACCTCTATAAAAGCCAAAGTTTTAGGAGTTTGCTGATCTTGAGTATTGAGGTGTGTGTTAACACAATGCCAAAGAGTAAAGACATCAGCAATGATATTAGAGAAGCAATTGTTGCTGCCCATCAATCTGGGAAGGGTTATAAGGCCATTTCCAAACCATTTAAAGTTCATCATTCTACAGTGAGGAAGATTATTCACAAGTGGAAAACATTCAAGACAGTTGCCAATCTTCCCAGGAGTGGATGTCCCAGCAAATTTACCCCAAGGTCAGACCGTGCAATGCTCAGAGAAACTGCAAAAAATCCAAGAGTTACATCTTACAGGCCTCAGTTAGCATGTTAAATGTTAAAATTCATGACAGTACAATTAGAAAAAGACTGAACAAGTATGGTTTATTTGGAAGGGTTGCAAGGAGAAAGCCTCTTCTCTCTAAAAAGAACATGGCAGCATGGCTTAGGTTTGCAAAGTTGCATCTGAACAAATCACAAGACTTCTTGAATACTGTCCTTTGGACAGATGAGACAAAAGTGGATATGTTTGGCCATAATGCACAGCGCCACATTTGGCGAAAACCAAACACAGCATATCAGCACAAACATCTCATGCCAACCCTCAAGCATGGTAGTGGAGGGGTGATGATTTGGACCTGTTTTGCAGCCACGGGACCTGGGCACCTTGAGTCATTGAGTCGATCATGAACTCCTCTGTATACCAAAGTATTCTAGAGTCAAATGTGAAGCCATCTGTCTGACAGCTAAAGCTTGGCCAACATTGGGTCATGCAACAGGACAATGATCCCAAGCACACCAGCAAATCTACAACAGAATGGCTGAAAAAGAAAAGAATCAAGGTGTTGCAATGGCCCAGTCAAAGTCCGATTGAAATGCTGTGGCGGAACCTCAAGAGAGCTGTGCATAAACAAATGCCCACAAACCTCAATGAACTGAAACAATGTTGTAAAGAAGAGTGGGCCAAAATTCCTCCACAACAATGTGAGAGACTGATAAAGTCATACAGAAAACTATTACTTCAAGTTATTGCTGCTAAAGGTGGTTCTACAAGCTATTGAATCATAAGGCGTACTTAGTTTTTCACACATGTCTTCTCCATTTTGGCTTTCTTTTTGTAAAATGAATGACGACATGGTATAATATGTCACGTGTTGTTGTTCATCTGAGGTTGTATTTACCTACTTTTGAGAACTGCTAAGGACCAGATGATTTTTGTTATGTCCTGATATGTAAAACCATAGAACTCAAAGAAGGTGTACTTTCTTTTTCACACAACTGTATATATAGCCACTTTGCTTTCATAAACTATTTATCTAGTTTAAGGTTGACAAGATAGATAACCATATAGTACAATTCAAGTAACATTAAAATGCACAGTAATATAAAGAAGAAATCTGTATATTCATCAGAGTCTTCACCAGGATGGGTGAGGGGAGGATATTAAATGTTATCCCACCGTACAACTTCTGTTTGTTCAGATGGGCATACTGGATTCAAAGACAGTATTTGTTTACATCACAAATGGATAATTTATGGCCTACTTTTCTGAAGACCAAAGCCTGCACAAATTGTGCCACTGGATTTTGCCAACAAACTAAAAAGGAAAGAGAGAGAGGCTGCATGATTTCCTGCAATGTTTTGAGGCAAAACTACTAAAAATGGACAGGTAAGCATTTTGTAGTTCCTACATTTTGAAGGGCACGGGACTGGGAACGGTTGCCATATGTACCTGGAAGCAAGCTTTCTCAGTTATGGCCCTGCTCCTTTTGTTCCTGATATTCCAAAAAAGTGTTGAGATACTGCTTTTCCACGGTCTTCAGGTACTAAAGTGGAAGGTAATATACTATGAGAATATCTTGCATGCTAAATAAGAGGAGGTCATTGTGCTATGAATGCAATACTACTGGATATTTATTGAAATACTGATTTGGTATTTTATTCTTGTTACACTTTGTTATATTTAGACTGTGTTATATCTTGTCATATTCTTATTGTACTGTATGGGATTGTATATGCTTCTTAGCATTAAGTGGTAGAAGTGGCATTTAAGCCTTGTGTGGGATGGGCAGCCATATCAATTTGATTAAATAAATAAATAAAAGTCATAATAGAGAAATATCAATTCCCTTTCCCAACCTGGCACACTCAATGTGTTAATACTGAAATTCCTATCCAGTAAGGTAGCTGGAAAATTTGGGGAATTGCAGCCCCAACAAATTTGGAAGAAATCAAGGAAGGAAAGGTTGGTATATGCAGCACCACAAAAGAAATACCAAATAAGTAAGGGATGTTTGCCCAGGTACAGAGATAGATAAGAAAGTCATCTGAACCATATAATAGAGGAGGAAGATAACCCCATATCTGCAGATAACTGTGCAGATTATGAATTTGTGCAAGTCATAAATATGAATGTGTGCCTCTACAAAAGAAAAATTGCAGCCACTATAGAATATGCCATTGCACCTAAATGAACTTGTTCCATATTTCAACTTTGATGCTTTAGTCACGTTTGCAAATCAAAGCAACTATGTTCTAATCCTCAATAAGAACTTTTCTTAACTAATGGTAAGGTAAATAATATAACTCAATATTTTTTTGTCTTCTTTTGATGCCAGTTGCAGCCAGATAAATAAAACTTCTGACACAAACAAGTTTATTCTTTTGTAAGTGTTGTCTTAAAATGATATTTCAAAAGCTTTCAAGTTTGTTTTTTGATTATATACTGTATAAATGGTAATATAGAATATGGAGGGCAAGAAAGTATCTGTTAGTTAGCATTGCAGGATACTATTCGAAGGAGATTACCTGTGCAATATCTCAGCTTAGGTATATGTATTTTGTGTCCATTCTCCAATGAATATTTGGAATTTAGAGAGAAGTGCTATTATTTCTTAATTACAATGTTGAATTATTGAGGTTAAAAAATTCCAATAATTAATTTCAATTAAAAATTGCATAGACTGAACTCATGTGCTTTATGGAAGAGGAAAGAATAAAAAGTCAAATTAAAACAAAACCACATTTAACTAAAAAGAAACCAGCAGGAATCGTTTTAATCCTTATCTTGATTATTTTTTTCCAGGGTTAACATTTTTCTAGTTATGAGTAGAAATAAAAGAACTTACAGGTGTTTCCTGTCCCAGGTGAAGCCTACCATTTCAAACTAAATCTAAGTTTACAAAAACAAGAATATGCACATGGGAAAGAAATCAAGTACAGCAAATAAACCACAGAAACTCTATACTACATATGAAAGCCAAACAATATTCACAGCAGACAGAATTCTGTAGAGGGGTATTTGTGCTGGATTTTAGTATGGAATTTCAGGCCATACCCAAATCCAGAATCCCATGTGACTACCTAGCAGCCTGCAATGTTTTTCTGCATGACAGAAACCCCAGTAGTTTAAAATGAAGGCAGCAGATCCAAACGCACAGAGGAGTGTGCACAAGGAACAGCTTCTACAAGAGATATGAATCAAGACACAGGTTCTTCAGATACAAGGTTCTTCTAACTAATGTATGCAGTTTTCCACTGTATAGGTGTGCAAGCAAGAGAAACAAATCCACTGAATTGTAAATAGTAAAGCAAATTTTATCATGTTAACAATAGACTTTAACTAATTATTCTAAAAAACTGCTGCAAATGGTTATAACTTACATTAATCTTAATTAATAAAAATAACAGCAAAAAGCAAGTATTTCCAATTACCTTGGCTGACGATGACATCTTTGTGTCTATGGAGAGAAATGCATGGTATTACTAATATATGAAAGTATGAATCTGAAAGCTTATATTATTTATCCCTAAACTAGGAGCCCTCCAGATGGGTTAGCATAATTCTCTGGTGATAGGACCCATTGTATTTACTGCCTGGAGATAATGACTACTGTATTCCAACAGAATTGGAGGGTAATAAACAGGGGAAGACTGATTTTGATCTTAAAATACAGTGACATTGATACTTTGGAATATAAATCAAATTACAGTGTTAAATCACTTACATGAAAGGTTATGGATAAAAATATGCATTTTTAAAATGGAATTTTCTACATGAATCTATTTTTAGAACTTCAATGCTTTTAAGTCCTTCAATATTTTTAAAAGTAATTTGGCTTTGTATGAAATCTGAATTAAAAAAGGGAAAACTCTAATTAAGTAATGGCAACAAACAGAATAATTGACTTCAAAGCTACCCAGTTAAAGGAAACTAATTGGTAAGGTAAGAATGCAGGTGTATAGAAGCCTGCAACATACACCTATAGCTTTTCTTGGTGTCTAGAACTATACCACCCCAAAAGTATGCAGGTTCGTGACTTGCAGATCAAAACGTTAACCAAATTTTGGAAAAGGGGTGAAAATCAATGCAACTGCATAGGGCAATATCCAACATTTCATCATTTTGCTCAAGGAACGTGATCTTCCCCATCCTAATTCCCACATCTGCTCCTGATGCTTTTATTTAGAACAGATTGGGTGGTGGCAGTGATGAACTCAAAGGAAAGGGAAATCCATTCCACCAGCGACAGTGATGGGCAGCACTGGTCTTCAAAACTACTATACATTTTTACAAAACTTTATATACTAACAACTAGGATAACTTTTTTGATGCCAACAAGGAATCCAGTACTTACTTGTCTGCATTCTTGCCACTTTTGGGTATCAATTTTGATGCGGAAGTTGCCCTTACTAATTTATTACGACTATCTTCTGAACTTTCCCATGCACTATGTGATTTTTCAACTGTTGACAATCTCTTCAAGCTAGAAAGGCAAGCACAGTGTATTTCTATATTTAGTATATGTTAAACCAAGAACTAAATGAGATACTGCAAGCAATTGTACTGGATACAAAACAGGTCAAGCAGCAGGAGATAAAAGAAATGCCAGGATAGGCCTTTCTCCAAGCAAATCCACAGGACCCTCAGAAATAAGGATTAGATAGTGCTCTAACTGGATCTTTAAAGACAGTCAAAAGGGCAACATTTTTTAAAGCCTCTTAGCACAGTTATCAAAGGTTGCTCTAAAACACTTGGTAAAAATAAAAAGATCACTTGATTGGCATGAAGTTCTTATTCACAAATGTTTAAAATCAAGAAACAACAACTTAACAACTTTACCCATCCCAAATCAGGGGAAAAACAGGGGAGGTTTTTAAGTAAAGGAGCTTATGAGTCCTAGTTGAACATGTGCTCAAAGCTCTTCTTTAAACTTTTATTTTCCATCTGGTTCTGGCTGGTGACCACTTTGATAGGATTATAGAGAATGAATGATTGCTAATCTTTAGCACAGTAAAGTAAGCTGTCACAATGAGTGACTAAAAATGAGAAAGCTTCCCTCTGAAGCCACAGCTGCCACCTGGTCTTCAAACAGTAGCTGCAAGTCTAGGAAAAACTCCAAACTGTGCACCAGTTCCATTTGGGGAAGTACAATTCAGAGATAAGGACAAAAAATCACCGAAGCCAGATGGTCCACGAACCATTGCCATGCAGTCTTGCTAGGGTTGAACCTAAGCCTGTCCCTCCCCATTCAGACCATAACAGCCTCCAGGCACTGGACAAAACCTTGACAGCATCACTTGGCTGTCCAGGGACCGAGATGTACAATTGTGTACAGATGCTACTTGACCCCATGCTGACAGATGCTCCCAGTAGCTTTATTTAGAAGTTAAATAAAGGGTGAGAGCATAAACAGAAAGGGTGAGAACATCAAACTTGGTGGCATCCTGCAAACTAGGAGCTTCAGGCGCAGCCTCTCCCCCCCCCCCAACTGGAAAGAGCCATAGAGAAAGGAGGAGAATCAGTGCAACACTGTGTCTCCCACTTCCAGTCTCCTTAGTTGGCCCAGAAAGATACCATGATCAATGGTATTGAAAGCTGCTGAAAGATAAGAAGAAGCAGGATGGTTGTACCATGACCACCCTGGTTCCACAAAAGGTTATGAGTAAATGTTGTCTGAATCCAATGCTCCAGAATGAAACCTGAAGCTCCAGCCCAACCACCTTCTCGAGAACCTTCTCTTATAAGGGGAGGCTGGAGATTGGACAAATTAGGTCTAGGATTGTTGGGTCCAATAATGACTTCTTGAGGGGTGTACCACCACCTCCTTCAAGGTGAACATGATTACTGCCTCACTCAAAAAGGAATTAATCACCGTGTGGATCCAGCCACATGTCATCTTTTGACAAGCCTTCACCAACCAGGAGGGACATGGATTTAATGAACAAGAGGCTGGATTAAAAGACCCAAGAACCTTGTCCACTAACTTGGGAGATACAGGATAAACTTCTTCCAGATAATGAGGCAAGATTGTGACTCAGTCAACTTGATAGATAACCTAGTCAGAGTCCAACTCAGAATGAATCTGAGCAACTCCATCTATCAGATGCCTTGTTTGGTAAGACAGTGACAATATATTTGGCAGGAAATATCCTATATTCCCTTCCCTGGTGCCAACTGATACTGTGTCAGTAAACCAGGAATGACTTTAAAATGCAGAGTTAATGTAATGAATTTATTGTGTGTAGCAGGTTTCAAAAACATAGAGAAAGGTTTTCAAATTGATAAAAAAACAATGCACAAATGATTTCAAAAGCTAGAAGCCTTATTTTACCTCTATTAATCTACCTTAAGATTGTATACAATGATAAAATATTTAACACAATAAGAATTTATGACTTGGAAAAGAACACAGAGTTATGTCAGATTAGCTCTCAAACATAGGAAATGAATGATCAAGTAAATAATTAGATTATGCTTCAGCCATTTCAGCTTTCTGAAATAAAAGCTTATGGGCTCTTATTTCTCTAGATCTGGTAAGCAGTTATTTTTATACACCTTGATATAGAAATGTGTTCCCTAGTTGAATACACTATGCTATGATAAACCATTTTTGCAACCTTTTGATAATATTTAATCCTATTGCAACCTGTAATACACTTGTGTTTCAGTAAAAGAAAAGTGTACTTCCTCAGAAAATAACTAAGTACAGTGGTACCTCGGGTTACGAACTTAATCCGTTCCGTGACTCTGATTGCAACTCGAGTTGGTCGCAACGCGAGGTAAATTTTCCCATAAGGTTCAATGTAAATACAGTTAATCCGTTCCGCCCTCCGAATTTGGTCGCACCACGAGGCAAATTTCCCCATAAGGTTCAATGTAAATACGGCTAATCCGCCCTCTGAATTTCGTCGCACCACGAGGCAAATTTCCCCCAAAACACACCACAAGCCTCACCGAACGTCTCCTTGCTACCGCGATCTCGCCCACAGGAAGCCGCGACCACGTGGCAGCAGGGCAAATGGCCGCGGATCCGGTTCGTAGCTCAAGGTGGAGTTCGCATATCGAGGTAAATTTTTGGGGCCGGAGCTGGTCGTATCTTGAAAAATTTGTAAGGAGGGGCGTTCGTAACCCGAGGTACCACTGTATATGTTCTGAATATCTTGAGGCTATCAAGGAAGCCTGACACCACAAAAACCCTGAATGAAGCCAGTAACTAATAAACTATTGGTTGAACTAAAATTGTATCGCATTAGGATATTTTTGAATATAGATCAGTAGCTCACAATCTGCAGTATTACAAATCTTAAGAATGCTCTTGCAATACTCTAGTTGAAACACTGAGCCCCATACTTTGGAGTTCACACAAATATTAAGCATGACATACTAAAAGTAATAAGCCTTTTGTCTGGATATTAATCATTATAGTTAACAGTTAACAGCTTAAGAAAATGTGGTTCTATTTTTGCCTGGTTTAGCAAGAAGACAGGTACAAATGAGGTTGAAAGTTAGAATACCTCACAGTTCCTACAGTTGCCCAATTAACTGCCTTGCTATGCATCCAGTTAAAACAATTTTTAAAAGACAATTTGTGCAACAGTAAGTTAATTTCCACAAGAATTTCAAAAGCTAAAAGGAAAAAGAGAAAGTGACAAAAGTTACAAAGTCAAACATTAGAAAAAAATGAGAGTACACATTTTCTCTTTTGTTCAGTCACAAATTAACATGCGGATTGCAGGAACAAATACCTTGTACAGCAAGATACCAGACATAACAGACCAAACTCCATGTTAAAGCTAAGTTTGTACCGGATAACAGAGTTCAATGAGAAACTGTTAAACATGCGTTGGTTAGAGCTGCATTAAACATCATGATTTTGCTACATGGAAAACATCTGCTGTGTCTCCAAGTACTGGAAAACTAACCAGGTACAGCTTCCCAGCAGATGGGAACATGCAGAAAAAAACACGAGTGACGTATATGAAAGTTTAGATTTAATCTTTGATTCCAAGTGCTCTTGCAGAAGCAAAAAGCATATTTGCGTACACATTTTTTGCTTTTTACAGCCTTCAATCTGCTACCCATCTGAGGCAGTAGAAGGTCATCAGATCTTAAACAATTATTTAATGGAATGTAATAGCTATACTTAGGACAGAAGGGTCAGCAAAAAACAGTTGTGTGAGTGAAACATGGCTTGCAGATCTAATGATCCAAGGCATATTTTCTATTTCATATGAATAGGAACATGAAACTCATGTTTCAACAATCTGAAGCAGCTTTAAACAGAAGTATTAGATTCCTCCCCTTTTGCAACAATATCTCTGTATGTTTGTGTTCCACAATGATTAAAATATATGGGGCTGAATCCACAGGAAGTTAGTTGTACTAGAGTTTCAGTGAAATTAATATAGCAAAATTAATCATGAATATTTGTTTGATTACAATGAAATTTAAGTTGAATGTAATATGCAACTAGCCCATACCTTGGGATAGGCAACCTAGTATACTACAAATGTTCTGGAGGAAAAATTCTGCAATTCCTGATTACCTTGGCTCAGCTGTTGGGAAGCTATACTCTTCTGAGGGATAACATGTCACCCATCCTTCAGCTACACTTCAAAAATATACTTTTAAAAAGTCATTTTGATTGTGAAGCCTACTCCATTGGAGAAACATGCCATCAATAGCAACTGAAATGCATAACACTATTTTATTTATTTATTTACTTACTTACTTACTTACTTACTTACTTACTTACTTACTTACTTATACTCTCATATACATGACTCTGGGCAGCTAACAATTAAAAAAAAATCTGCTGCTAATCTATTTGGGGGAAGAAAATCTGCACAAGAGATTTCAGCCTGATTCAGATCTGTAAGAGCTGTTATCTGCCAAGGTCTCAGTGACATATTATACACTTTACATCTTCAGCCTCTCTGATTAATAGAATCAGGTAGAAGTCACCTTTAAAAGCCTCTGATTGGGATCATGGAAGAACTGTTGCCTGCCATACACTGTTATGACAGAATAATTTATTCAATTTTCAAATTAACTGGATCCAGCTTTGGGATTATACAGTACTATCTATCTATCTATCTTTTATTTATTTATTCGGCTTGTATGCCGCCCATCTCCCCCAATGGGTGACTCTGGGCGATATGCAAAATAATCTGAAGATATGTTTTAGTTTTTGTGACCTGCTTAGAAGGTTGCATGCTCTCTCTCTGTTTTTTAATGTCAAAATCTAATTAGGGTAATTGTTTAGATCATTTCAGAAACAAGCCTCAAGGCTGCTACTTTTGCTTCAAAGAGTTCAGAGTTTTCATTGTGATTCTTATTCTTCAAAGATGTGGGCATTTTGGAACCAGAATGCCTGGTAAATTTTGCTGTCTATTTTTCTCCTCTACCCTAAATCAGAGAAGGTGCTACAGCTACTGTTTTGCATGCACAATGTCACAACTCCAGTCTTTGGCATCTATAGTTAAATGGTGCTAGGAGATTAGAAAGACCTATTCTCTGTTCCCTGCAGAATAACAGATAGAGTAGGTAGTCAGACATGATGGAAAACAGTTTTCTAACCTGGCACCGAAGCAAAAAAGATAATACAAAGCACCCAGCAGAAAAAGGAGGAATTGCAAACCACCCAACACATTGAACAGCAACTTAAGAAACAATGTGCCAAAAAGGGTTATAATTCTAATGAGAAAAATTGAAGGCTATTAGTATGTATTCATCCAAATAGCTGAATACATTATGCTCATTGAGCTATGAAATGCACTGAGGATCCAATATAGTAACTGTAGATATGGACAGTGTGATCACTCATACTGTATTTAAATTTGTCTTTCCCTTGTTTCCAGGAAAATGCATGGGGTGGTCTGGTTGGTAGAAGCCAGAATGCATAGCTGATGTTTAAATGGATAGTCCTTGCTACCACACGTATCCTCCTCTCCTGCCTTCAGAATGGTTTTCCCCTTTGGCTGATGTTACTTCAGGGGAACCCTCCTTAGTCAGTAACTGTTCAATAGTAGCAATCCATTTATTTATTTATAATTATGCCTTTATTTGTTAGATTTATATTCTGCCTGTCCTTCAGGGGCTCACATAATGCTTGCTCTTCCCATTTTTCCTCACACTAACAATAACCCTGACAATGACTGGACCAATGTCACCCTGTAAGTGGACTTCTAGTCCAACACCTTGATCACAACCCCACACCTTACATAATTGCTGCCGAAGGGAGGTCAGATTGCTGTTGAGTTTCAGACAGGCAATAAAAGCGATATAATGTCATTAAGCTTTTGACAGCTCTTAATACTATTTGGGCTTCTTTTAAATAATGTTTTTAAATATTTTGTTCTTGCTTTGTATATTATAGTGCTATTTTAAATTGAACATCATTTTAAATATTTCTAATAAACATTTTCTGGGGGAAAAGTGGCTCAGTGGAGAACTGTTACTCTCCAGCAACAAGCAGCATCAACTCCAAAAGGAGTTCAAAAGAAGGATGGAAATCTTTTGGGAAAAGATTTTAAAAGACATATGCATGCTTTTAATGGGGAGCAAAGCATAAGGTTAGTATCATCGCAATTGCTTCCTAGCTCTGTATTTGGGTACTTAGGAAACCTTTTGCCTGGAGCAGAGCTCTTGACTTCTGGGGTCTGCCTGTGTGTTGGGAGAATCTGTGCAGAGGGTTGGGGAGAAGGTGAAGGTGATGCTTGAGATTGTGGGTTTTGATCACTAGAATGAGGGTCCTCTTTTTTCTCTGTTTGTCCTTGATGTTTTTCCTTCTTTTTTTCTGTACCGCTGCAAAACAAAGTATAAAAAGGTGTGTGTGTGTATATATATATATATATATTTATAAATATAAATAAAATATTTTAAAAAGCAAACAAATAGGGAAAAAAGCCATTAAAAGTTAATCAGGTTAATTACAGAAGAACCAGATATTTAAATAATTTTCTTCATCCCGCTTTTGCATTAAGAACTTTAATTTACCTATTAAACAAGATGGATACTTGGTCTAAGGATTTAGTGAACAATTATATATTACCTGATCCATGGAATTCATCACCACCCTGTCCCTGTCTATATCATATTGGTTATGATAAGCTATATTTTCTCCCCAGCAACATTCTGTAGATTTCAAAAAACAAACTACAAATTAACTTTCAGCATTTCTATAATCAATCTTAAGGCAATTTATCAGAAAATATTCTACCAATATAAAATATATGAATATTATTATAATAGCCGTATTAGCAGCATTTTCTTGCAGGCATTAGGTGCTTTCACAATATTTATCTACAGTGAATCAAATAGTATTTGTTTAGTTTTCTTTTGACATCCGAGTTTCCTTTTCGTCCTAGATGTGGATACATTTGACAGACACTTAGGTTGTTAAGAAATGGAGTGGCATATAAACAAACAATGATTTCCTACAAATAGTACTCCTGGGTTTTTTATTTACTATTCTACAAATTAGCACAACTGTAGAATAATTTCTCTTAAAAGAAAGCATACCAAATCCGATTATTTTATACCAAGTCAATGAAAATAAATTCTTATCATTGACATAACTGAACAAGCTGGCCAAGACTAATGGGTTTGAGTTCTTATAATAATGAGAGGATTACTTATTGCCCATCCCTATGCTGTATAGTTCCTCCAGTAGGTACTAAATCAGAAAATATTGAGATAAAAATTATGCTACTAGCTTACACAACAGCAATGAAAAATATGTTCCCCATGGACTATGGGGAACTTGTGAAATCTCACTATCTTGCTCTGCTTCCTTTCTAAAATCAAATGGCCATGTGCCTGAGAACTGTAATTTTAAATAAACAGTCCTGTTGAATGAAGTCAGTGGCCCATCTAGTTCTGCATTCTATGTCCAAGAATAGCCAAACAGATGCATTCAGAAAACACAAATATGGAAACAAGCTTGATAGCCTTCTTCCACTGTTGTTCCCTAGCAAATGGTTTGCACTCTGTTGTTCTGAAAGAAATAAACAGCCATCAAGACTAGGAACTCCTGAGAGCTTGATTCCCCTGAATCTGTTCAGTCCCCTTTCAGAACAATCTAAACTGATGTTTCCTATATCTGACAGCAACAGAGTCCGCAATTTAGCTACACATTGTATATAGTATTTTCTGTTATTGGTTCTGAATTTTCACAGTTTTAATTTGAATACTGGACACTGAGTTCTAATGTGAGAGAGGAGCAAAATTTGCTATTTTCCATACCATGGATGATTTCATACCCTTTAAAATATTTTCCCCATACTCTTGTGGTACAATATACTAATATAGAATATGCAAATAACATCTTGGAAGAACAATAAAACACACAAACTGAACATAAATACACATTCTTATTTTTCTTTAATATATATGAGTACAGGTAGCCCTCAATTAACGACTGCCCTGTTTGGCGACCAAAATTATGACAGTGCTGAAAAAGTAACCTTAAGACAACTGGTCCTCAAACTTAGGACCATTGCAGCATTCCCATGATCACATGATCACCATTCAGGTGCTTCGCAACTGGCACACATTTACAGCCATTGCAGCGTCCCACAGTCATGTGATCACCATTTGTGAGCTTCACAGCTGGCTTCTAACAAGCAAAGTCAATGGAGAAGCCAGCAGTAAAATTGCAAGTCATAGTCATGTCACACTTAATGACCATGAGTGATTTGCTTAACGACTGCAGCGGAATGACACTGTAAGTCTAGCATGGTCACGTGATGTTTCGCTTAATGACCGTCAGTGACAGACTTGCCGGTCCCAATTGTGTTCATTAAGTGAGGACTACCTGTATACAATACTATATAGTTGTATATTTTTATTTGTGTATTGTATGCTTGTATACTGTTTTGAATCTGTTTTTAACACTATACGTCTCCAAAGCTATATGGGGTCAGGCAGCCTTAGAAATTCGATAAATAACAAAGAAAATGCAGAAATATCTCTACATTTTCATGCAGACTACCCAAAGCTAGATTTAATCTAAAGCAGAAATGGAATGAAATAAATGTCTGCCCACAATTAAACAATAAGCACACAGTACCATGGTGCAGCTCATTTGTAGACATTACTCCTTCTTTCATATACTTTCATACTTGCTGTTTTCCCATACCATATCTTTCTTCGTGTTTCTTTCCTTCAGTTTTACTTTTTACATAGCTTATCCTGTCTCATTCAGATGGGTATGGGTACGGGGAGACTATTTTTATCCTCAGATCACCGGAGGTAAGGCAGAATATTAATGTGATAAATGAAATATATTTTTAAACTTTACATACGTTATTTGAAATTAAAACACACATACACAAAGCATTCAATTTTTCACTCTAAATTTAGTCTCCTATTTTGATTTTTCTAATCTAGAAATATGACCAAAAAAAGTAAATTGATTAGAATTATATAACCGTATCTGCTTACCTTGGATTTGGTTTTTAAAATGTTACTTTACTGTTTAAATTAACATTATTCCATGTTTTGACAAGAAAATTAAGTTGACACTACACTCACTATTTATATGAAGATGTGACTCATTCACAGATAATTTACCAGATGGCGAATCCCTAAGAATGCTACAGTCTTACGTCTTATTTTTTTGGTGTCTTGAATAAAAAATCTCCTCCAAGAATCTCCCTTGAACAAGTTTCTGGAGACAAAAGGAAACTGACAGAAGTGGGGAAAATATACCCTACTTTACAGAGCAGTAGCATTAAACTTGCACAGTAACATCTAATAAACTCAGAAAGTATAGAGGGCACCTGCTTAACTCTTCTCCATTATGATGAGATACACAGTAGTAAACCACACACCTCCCACCCCCCCCCAATTATTGGGCTAACCAACATGCACCCATCTGTTAATGGAATGCCACCTTTCAATATAATGGATTCTTATTCTCTCTTGCATTTTTCCATAAACCCCCAAAATCTACTCTCAAGATTGGGAGACAATGGAGAAGATTTTAGGACTGTGGAAAATCGAAGTGGAAGTACACTGATGTAACACTGGTTTTAATCATTACAATACTAAAGTAAATTTGCATCTTTGTTTACAAATTAGCACATGCAAGTTTAATACAAATTTGAATCTGCTTTTGTTCTTTTTGGCAATGTTTTTCCTCTCTAATAATGATATATAAAGTTGTTACCTTAGAACACCATATAGGTATATCAGCCATTGGCTAGTCCAAGACTTTCACATACCCTCTTTCTTTATCTCGTGTATCCAATACTATAGAAGGAAAGCTGAGTTACTGTGTTTCTGTGATCCTTAAAGCCTCCCAAGATTATGATGCAGAAATTTACTATTAGTATCAAAATACTAATTTTTGGTAGCATGACATTTTATTTTTCAACCAAGGGCTAAAATATGAGCTGCTTCTAGGCTTACCACAACTATTTTGCGTAACAAACCTCACCTCTCAAAATAGGCCACAAATTTTGACTCACGTTTCTTCAAAGCCTGAAAAATACTATACAGGTAGACCTCGAGTTAGACGGTAACTGGGACTGGAATTTCCGTCACTAAGCAATGCAGTCGTCAGTCAAAACATCACATGAGCGCATTGCTTAGCGACAGCAATCCCAGCACTCCCCATTGCCGTCCCTAACCAAATCCCACCAGTCGTTAGGCAAGGACCCACCCCGATCCAAGCCATTCCTGCTTGGTCTCTCCCTGCCGTGAGCCTCAGTAAGGTAAGGGGCTACCTCCCCAACCACCTATCTCCCCGCCCATCTCTGCCCTTTTGGCTGCCCTGTATAGTGGCGTTCCTCAGTGGCAGAAGCAGCGATGGCGGCACTGGGGCTGAAGTAGAGGCCTGGGGCCTTCAGCAGTCTCAGCTGGCTGCCACCATCCCAGGCCTCACCTTTACCTCTGCACTGCCAAGTGCCACCTCAAGCCCTGCGCCGCAGTCAGCCATCCCAGCCCCACAGTGCAAAGGCCCTGCCGCCCTGCACTCCGCAGGCCCTGCTGCGCCCAGCTAACCTTAGCCGTCTTCATCCTGCTGCAAGCGAGACATGCCTGACCTGGCCTTTTGTGAGGCAGCTACTGGCTGCACCAGGCCTTCAAGCATGCCCCATTCTTGTGATGCTTCAGAAAGCCTTTGAAAAGCTTCTGAGGCCTTTCAAAGCATTGAGAGAATAGGGAGCACTATTTGGAGAATGGCACAAGCAGCCTTGGGAAGAAGGCCTGGCACAGCCAGCATCTGCCTCGCACAGGGCCATTCCAGGCATGCCTCATCAGCAGCAGGAGGAAGACGGCTAAGGTTAGCTGGGCACAGCAGGGCCTGTGGAGTGCAGGGCAGCAGGGGCTTTGTGCTGTGGTGGTTGGTGAGCCTTGAGGCAGCACTCCTCAATGGCATCAGTGCTGGGCTGAAGTAGAGGCCTGGGGGCAATGGTGGCCACCTGGGACTGCTGAAGACCCCAGGCCTCTACTTCAGCAGTAGAAGTGCTGCTGGGCAGGGCAGCGAAAAGAGCAGAAATGGTGGGGGGAGATATGGGGTGTGGGGAGTTGAAGCGCCCCTGCAGTCATAAGTATGGGCGGGCTGCCAAGCACCCGAATTTTGATCATGTGACTGCAGGGGCACTGCAACAGCAATAACTTTGGGGACTAGGTGTAAGTACCATTTGTTCAGCACCACCATAACTTTGAACCATTGTTGAACAAATAGTTGCAACTCAAGGACTACCTGAACTATACCATCTCCTAGTCCCCAAAATTAAACACAAAAAGAAAGCTGGGATGGGCAGGGTAGAGAGATTAAGAAGGGAAAAGTGGTGGCAGATTTTTGAATTAACCTGCTTACCAGACAATCTGTTTAATCACTCATATCAATGTATTCCATTGAAAAAGAGAGTGTAAACTATACCTTTTAGCAGCAGATGAGAGGGTTTTTTTCCCAGCAATAGGAATGGTGGGACTACGATTATTTTTTCTGTTTCCTGTGCTTCCATTGGTGATGCAGGACAAAGAGATAGCTTCACGGAGAGCAGGCTGACCTAAACAAATACAGTAAGAAAATAATTTGAAGTTTTCCAAATACTCATTTGAATTTTACATTGAGTTTTATTGCACTGAAGATGCAGTATGTTTTTGACAGAAACAAAATGTTTCAAAAATGTTTATGTTCTGTCAAAACACAGTATGTTTTGTTTTGACAGAACATAAAATTAAAAAAACCCTGCACGATTAGTATATACATAGCAGTTTATTAGTCAACAACTGCATGTGGGCAGAATTTAAATAAAAATTGTCTTTTCAAGATTGTTTGAATCAACAAAGCAGCATTTGGAATAACAGTTCTAATTTATCTTTTCCTCTTCATTTTTCAGGAACAAACACTTTTCTTAGTACAGTATAAAATGTGTGTGTTTTTGAACTATTAGTCTACATGGAAAATTCTATGAATTAGTTGACAAGATCTTGATATGTATATGATAAGCAAATGGAAAACTCCAAAGATAGTATTAGGGGTAGAAAGAAACCAAACAGCATCAGATTATTTAGATGTCCTTCATTGTTATAATAAATAATGTACTTTAAAATAATGGAACATGATATATCTATTATGTCCAGAGAAAATACATAGTTGCAGTTAATTAACAGAGCATCATTTCATGGACTAGAACAATACCCTGTTGGATACCTGGAACTGGGAACTCTTTTTGGTTATCCTTTTAAATCTGCTTTAAAACAAGCTTTACAGAAAACTATAGAAGCAGGAAGATAGATGACTGGAATGCAAATAAAAAATTCAGTAACATAGCACACAGCTCATTTGAAGGCCTATATAATGGCAACACATGCAAGAAAGAAGCAATTTATTCCGCACATATTGCATTGGCAAGTTCACATCCAGCAGAGCTTTGCCAGGTTGTTAGGATTTAATTTAAATCCTTCCAGTTTAAATTTGCTCCCAGAAACTTTGTCTGTGATACTTTTACAGAGGTATTTTCTGATAATTTTTTTTACATAGCCAGGCTGACCTGGACTGCAGAGTAAGACAATGGGGTCCTTTTAAGTCCTGAAGATATGGATAAGCTGCTTGGGGCAGCATGGTTCATCATCTATCCTTTGGACTTTTGCTCAATATTTCATCATGCATGGAAATTATTGGAATATTGATCATTTATGTTATTAATGTCTCACTGAGGGAGAGAAGGCATGTTTAAAGTAGGCAATGGTTAGACTGTTTGTTAAAAGGTCTACCCTGGGTCCTTTGGTGGTAGACCAGTCTCCAAGATCCTGGGGTTGGGAATTGTGATAAAGAACATTGTGCCAATTATCTTCAAAAATTCTCAGAGTATACAGATTAGCTGTGCCCATTTCAAACTGCCTCTAAGCAACGTCTGGGGTTGAGATGGCCCAGCAGTTGGGCTGACAGATGGCATTAATCAAACACAATGTTTTTCTCTCAGTGACTTTCAATACTATTGACTACAGTCTCTTTTTGGACAGCCTGACGTATTTGAGAATGGGGAACTGCATTGCAATGATATCATTCATATAACTTCTCAAAACAGGAGCGGTTACATGGAGTTCCTCAAGGCTCCATTCCATCATCTATGTTTTAACAACTATGTGAAACCACTAGGTGAAATTATTAGGAGAACTGATACTGGATGTTACCAATATGCTGATGATACTCAAATCTATTTCTTCACTACATCATTCCCAGGTTATGGCATTATCTCTCTAAATGTATGCCTGCAGACAGTAGTGGGTTCAATGAAAGTTAATAAACAGTTTTTTCATTAACAGATTCTATCCCAACTTCTCTATGGGATCCCATATGAGTGGAAGGTATAACAGACAAACTGAAGATCATTCAATCCATCTTTTCAAATAGCTATTATTGATGTTCCCAGGTGTGTATTATATCCTATCTTGTGCTTAGAAACTGGGTCTATCCCAGTGGTATGCAAAGCTTGGGCACTTGTTTTTCTCAGACAGATTTAACTGAGTTGTTATTATATAGGGTCCCCCCTACCTCTCACTGTGAGATGCTTTCCCTACTTTTTGGTCGCAAAGTTGTTTTATACTGCTATCAATGTACCCAGTTTTGTGTCAAGTTAATTTTATTTACCCAAAATCTGATCTTATCATGGATTTTATTGCATTGTTCACATGCCAATGGTCATAAGATATGTTGTTGTAGCTCTAAACAAACAAACAAAAAACACTGAAATCAACAAGATAAAGGTGCTAATTATAATTGTTTATATTCTGGAAGATGGGAAGGATTTTCTTGTTCTGGATGAGGTTAAACCTCCCCAGAAAGAGTAGTGTCCAATTTGAAAATATTCTTGGATCCTGGTTTCACTTGGTGCCTGAAGTCAAAGGCTATGGTTAGGAGTGCTTTTCACAAGCTGCAATCAATACAGTAGTTTTGCCCAATCTTTGAAAAGAATGATCTCAAACCAATGGTACATTAGCCGGTAACCTGCAGAGGCATTACTGAAGTATATCTTATTTAGGACTGTTTTTGTATGTAGTTCAAAATTTCAGTTAGCTTAAAATGTGGTAGCTAAATTAATCTCTAGGGATACTAACAGAGACCATACTATACTGTTCTTCAACAGTTGCACTGGCTGCCCTTGACTTGAGCCCATAGGTTTTCAGGTGATATATTGTCTTTAAAACTCCTCTGACCTTTAATTTAATTAACAAGAGTGTGCATATTTAGGCACAAGAACATTTTTCTCTCTGTGATCCTCAATCCTTATTAAGGTTATCAGGAGAGGTCTATCCTATGGTGCCCCTGTTTGTTTGGTGGGAACTTGGGACCAGATTAATTGTGTGCCATCAATTCATTTTTAACACCTACTAACCACAAAGATAGATTGGGACCAGGCCTTCTCAATGATTGCCTCTTTTAGAACACACTGCCTTAGTGCAATGGTCTGTGGTAATGACCTTGGGAGATAGGAGGAACAGCCACAGCCTAGACAACCATCATGCAAAAGGTATCTCAGCCCACAGAAGGAAAAGGGCTGTGAGATGATCTCAGAAGGGATCCTCCCTAGTTTCTGGGAAAGTAAAAATAAAGGAGGGGAGAAGTGCTTCCAGACTTGCAAGATTCTGTTACTGTAACCTTACAATAAAGGTAGTGGAGTCCTTGGGGTTCTCTGAGCTTGGCTGTTTTCTTGGGATGTTTTGTTACCCGGCTAGGTAACATCTTCAGTGCTAGAATGGAATGGGGTTTGCTGGCATGCCCTCTCAGTGTTGATGGGGGAGTGGGTTTTGTTTTGTTTTTATTTTATTATAGTTGAAACTATAGTTTCAACTGGGAAACTGTTAGCATCTTAGACCAAGCTAAATCCAAAAATGCGAGGGAATTCCTAGAAGCTTGGTATTCTGACACGGCAGCCATCAACAGGCACAGAGATAAACAACATCTATACACTATTCAAAAGAGACAATAAAAAGCAAAACAAAAGATCAGAACATCTCCTCACCAGCAATTGTCACCCAGATAAGCAGAGATTAGCATCAAGATTATCGCCAGACATACAATCAACAGTAAACAATACTCTAATCAAGGAACTACCAGAAGGAAAAAAACAAAAAACAAAACCCACTCCCCCACCAACACTGGCAAGGCAAGCTACTATATATATATAAACAGAGAGCAAACCCCATTCCATTCTAGCACTGAAGATGTTACCTAGTTGGGTTATGAAACATTTGCAAGAAAGCAGCCAAGCTCTGAGAACCCCAAGGACTCCACAGTTCAACCCTGAGCTACACATATTCACTTCTAATAAAGTGTTAGAACTCATGGTTTGTGCTTCTTGCCTGGACTCACTCAAAGAGCTGACACTTAGGCACCTATCATAGAACTATAAAAGCCTATTTCTGGCTTTTAATAATATTTTGAATATATTAAATGTAAGTAACGTTTTAGGGGACGCGGTGGCACAGCGGCTTAATGACACTGAAAGTTGCTGGCCAGAAATGGTCGACACTTCAGCGGTTCGAGCCCAGCTCTGTGAGGCAGAGTGAGCTCCTGTCTCCTCCCTAGCTTCTGTCAACTTAGCAGCTCGAAAGCATCTGTGAGCAGATAAATGGGTACTCTCACCCCGGTGGGAGGAAAAAGGCTGGCAGCGCCTTGCACGGGAGACGGGACCAGTTGCCAGTGGTGCAGAGGCCGCGTACGCCCAAAAAAGGTGCGAAGCAACAGAAACCCTGCCTCCTGCACTCGCCAGCTGGGCTCCACTCTAGGAAGGAGGCAATGGCAAACCACTTCTGAAACACCTTGCCTTGAAAACTGCAGGGACTCGTCCAGGCAGTTGCCGCAGAATCAGTCACGACTGAGTGCGGATTAAAAAAAAAAGTAACTTTAGATGGTTTTAATGGAGAATAATAGTAATAATAATAAATGTCTTGCCCAACGTTCGACAATTTGCTGAAGTCAAAAGGACTCAATTTGGGCCATTCATCTGAGTGGGTCAACTCCAAGTACAATGAAATCTGGATGCTACTCATAATCTTTTATAGATGAAATGCAAAATCTCTGCCATCTCTCCTGAGAGCTTTGGCTTAGCAACCTATTTTTAAAAGCAGTCAAAAGCTTGTAATTTTGGCAACCAGATGGCTATTATTTCATCAATTTATTTCTTATTACTGCTTCAACAGCATTTACCTCTTGTACCCAAAATGGATAAAATTTACCAACATATGTGTATGAGTATACATGTTTATTTAAAGTGGGTATATGATGATGATGATAAAGGAAGGTACATTATTATTCTACTGCACTTAATATGCATGTCCTTAACTTAGGGGATCCAGAAATTCAGAACATATATTGGGGGGGGGGGGGGGGATGCAAAAAAGCAAGTTTAAAAATTAAACAATGGACAAACTCTAGAGATATATCCTAAAGAAAAAAGTGTTCTCATGAAATATCTTCATGAGAACACTCTCAAATGTCAGAGAGGTTCCTGTGAAATCAATTCACCATCAAAGAATGCTCCTTTTTATGATGTGGATTAAGGACACTTTGGCTAAGTGCAACTGAACACTATTAACAAACTAATTTTTGTAGATCCTTCCCAGAGATGGAAAAGCATGTGCTCTTGACTATAAAGAAAGCTTTTTCCATTCCCATTATCATAATAGATCAGTATCTCTACATTTCCAGTCAGACATTAAAAGGTTACCAAGGTTAATTTCATTTATATCAGATGTAGGCACTCTACATGAGGCACTCAGCAGCAGTTCTTTCTACAACCCCAAGAGCCCCTGGAACCAGGCCACTGTTTTCCCCAATCTAACAGCTGAAGAGAAATAATGAACTGAAGTAGGACTGCTATAAAAGAGGACAGGGATAAAGCTCCTTCTCCATTCCAACAATCCATTTCAAGACTGCTCCTTCCCCAGAGACAAAAATAGTCTACATTCATGGATTCCGCAGTAGGGTCCTTTGCATTCATAAGCTGAAGAAAAATGCATGCTGAAATGAAGCTCAGTAGGAGAAATTAATCTACATTTTACTCAATAGATGCATAAAAGTATATTGTACAGAAGCATGGTATGACTTGTAAAAAAGTACAATATACTTTTATGCATCTATTAGATGCATAATATTAAAAGTTAATTTTTAATATTTATGGAAGCTTATAAAAATAATATAAAGCTGTTGCTAAAGAAATAGCAAAACAGAACACTAAAATATAAAACAAAATAACCATAGCATAACCATAAAACATTAGAAACAAGAACAGTTAACAAATCAAGAATGCAAGTGCTAGTTTATCCTACTGAAAAAAATCAAATCTTATACAGTATATGCTTGTGGAAACTGGAACTTACTATGGGGAGGGAAAATATTTTAAATTAAAATGCCGCGTTTCATGAATTCATCTACTATATTTTAGACAACAGGGCTTATCTAATGAATTCATTTAGAAGAATGTGGCCATTAAGGTATCCCGACTTTAAGACAGAGTCAAGTGTTAAAAATTAAGACCTGCATGTTGAACCGGAAATGTACGGACTGCCATCAGCAACTTGATGGCAAAACACTGAAAAAAAATCTGCCTGCCTGCACTGGATATGTGGACACAGATGTTATCATGTAGTGAGCTTGGTATGTTTAATAGTGCTTAAACAGAGTGGTTTGTTTAAAGTGCTTAAAGGAAGGAACCAAATGTGCTCCACAAAATTTTGATAAAACATTGTGGTGTTTTACAATATTTTTGAAATAATAAATAGGTCAGAGTAGAATCTTAACAGATGGGCTGCCAATAGTATATACATTCTCCTGAAACAAAGAATAACATTTTCTTTATTTGGAATAATAAGCATTTTCAGTATTTTGCTATACTATTTTTACATGCTGTCAAAAACACCAATATTAATTTTTTAATGAGATTTTGAACCTTCCAGTAAACGAACAGTCCTCCACCTGAACTGCCTGCCTCAATGTCACATCTGTCAGTTTAAACTGTGTAACTACTATGTGTTTGCTTAAGCCAGCTCTAAGCTCCCTTTCTGTACAAACACTGTGAACACTTGTGCACTGCAGGCAGAAGAAAGAGTTGTACAAAGATCCAGTATCATTGCTCTTTCCAGAGCAAGTTGTCTCGGCTACCTATCTTAAAAACGTACTGGGCATTCAACAATATTTCCTATAAGCATTTTTAAATTTGTAAGTTAAATTTTAAAACTACTTTAAACTGTTACTGGATGAAGCAGAATCTACTCTAGGCTTTTCTCAACTTCTTTTATTTTCACATTGAAAACAAGACTGTTGAGTATTGTTTGCCACTAAATCTGCTTTAATTAAATGCCTGATTTTATTGCAGTTTTCACTGTATTTTCAGAACTTGACCACTTTAAAATATATGCAACTCACCAAACTTTTTTTTTTTAAAGAAAGAAATCAAATTATTTGATACTAATCAATATATACTTGTGAATGCACTGAAAGTTCCTCTACTAACAACATGCAGTATGATACATTTCAATTTTTGCTCGTTTCTTCCCCCAAAGAGTGATGAATTCTTTGTTGCTTTTTTCTGCTATAAGCCACTGTCCCAAAGGTTCCCCAGTGAAGAAAAGCCACATCTCAGAGAAGTGAAGGGACAGTAAGTCATGAAATTTCTGTATCATTCATGATCAAAAGTCTGACCCATAAGTGGAAAGAACATCGTTTTAAAAGGTCATTTCAGATGACCAAGGATTTGATTATAAACAGATACTGGTTATAATCTCTACTCTGTGTCAATGACATCCACATAGAGAAGCCAACCATCTTAAAGGCAGGCTATGTATTAAGGTCAACTTTATTTGCCCCAATGACACTCAATATTTCCATGAGTCACTACAAATAAATAGCTTCCTCTATGCATGTAGCTGCTACAGAGGGCATTCTAAGCAGCCAAATGGAGCTGAATTACCTGAAACAACTGTAACAGAAGAGCACTCTGGTGCATCCCATATACAGAACTAATTAATGGTATGATGCACATCAAATACAGGCATGAACTGCCTAAACAGCAGTCGTTGTTATCATTTGACTCAGGACTGGAGCCAGATGAGAGCTGAATATGAAATGGGTTCCTGTGTATGGGTGACAAAGATTAGAGTCAAACTGTAGGAGATCAAAGTGGTGAAAATGCCTTCCACAGATAATGAACTCCATTTTGATTGTGATAATTTTCCTAGAATAATATCTGCCAAATTCATGAGAGACCTTTCATTAAAGCTCTGCCAAATATCCAACTGTGTGAATAAAAGATAACTTAGATTAAGGTAAAGTCCTCCACAACTTTTTTTTCCTTTTTACAGGCACATAATTGGAGAGCCAAAATGGTCTTTATTAATAAAGCTGAAGAATGACGAAGGGAATTTTTTTGCAATAATATATCAAACAAAATTATTGAACAAACAGTTTTTAAAGGAAGCTAATTTTATTTTTTTTTAAACTGTAACAGTTCTAAACTAGAAATGATTAAAATAATGGCAGAAGAAACATGCCTAAAGTTGACTCTCTACATCAGAGCCCACTGCAATGCATGTCTCAAAGAAATACTAACTGATCTTAGTCCAAAGCATGGAAAAGAGAATTGCTTGGTAACCCACAGTGACTTACTTGATAGACACTTTTGGATAAAGTTATTCATATCTGTTCCAATATAAAAGTTGAAATTTTACACAGTTACGTAAAGCAATACTAAATAGCATACCTCTGCATCTGTGTGTCCAGGTAGAGTAGATAAATTTTAATTTGTGTAGCCTGATGATGCACATGGGATTCTTGGAGAAGTGAAATGAAGATAACCAGATATATACTTAATCCAAGCCCTTCTTAATAAAGCCCAGATGTGGCTGGCTGAGTGGAAGCTGTTATATGTTTTGGCATGAGAGAGTGTGAATCCAACATATTTTGGAGTTCTGTATGGTAAGTTCAGTGACAACCCTGGTGTAATTGTCTTCTTTGGATGCACGTGCATACACAGATAGTAAGTGATATGGTGTCTTAATACCGCAAACGGCAGGTTCAGACTGATACTTCAATATCTCACACAGATCTATTATCCACCATGCATGTTTCCTTATGAAGGATACATAAAATGTGCTGAAGAAAGTATTTTAGAATATAGTAATTGCTCAACAATCCATTGCCACTGATGCAGGTTAATTCAGCCTAAGTTCTGCTGTCATAATTTCTGGAGAAAGTATTGTCAGAAAATATTCCTGCAGGATTCCTGTTGATGCCCTGACCAAGAATTTAGTATTGTCCTTATGTTTTTTAACATATATTTGAAACCAGTGGGCAGATCATCTAGAGTTTGCCATAAATGAAACATAGATGATAACAGGTAGTTCTCGCTTAACGACCATTCATTCAGCAACCATTCGAAGTTACAGTGGCACTGAACAAATGGTACAGGTAGTTCCCAGTTTAAGAACGAGTTCTATTCCGAAGGTCTGTCCTTAAGTCAAATTTGTATGTAAGCTGGAACGGTATTATTGTATAATACTGTATAAGTAGTATTGTGTAATTAACTCAAATCATTGTGTATTTAACTTTAATCATTGTGTATTTCACTCAAATTTTGCTACAATAGGCTCCATTCTTAACTATGGGTTGTCCTTAAACAGGGCGTTCTTAACCCAGGGATTACCTGTACTTACGCCCGGTCCTCGACATTATGACCATTGCAGCACCCCTGCAGTTATATGATCAAAATTCAGGTGCATGTCAGCCCACCGCATTTATGACTGCAGGGGGCACTTCAATTTCCTCCAACCTGATTATCTCCTCTCCATCTCTGCCCTTTTGACCGCCCTGCAGTCCATCGCAGGGGGTGGCAGCACGCAGGCTAACAGGGGTGGCAGAGGCGGTGGAGTACAGGGTGGCCAAAAGGGCAGGGATGGGGGGGTAGGTAGGTGGGTGGGGAAGAGGAATTGAAGTGGAGGTGACCATGGCAAGGCAGGAGAAGTCTGAGGTCCTGGCTGTCAGATTCAGCCGGCCGCACGGCCAACACCACTGTTCAGTTGCACCACCTCTAGTCAATTTCACCGCAGGCAGCAGAAAAGAGGAAGTAGGGCAAACCCCAAGTTAATTGCTGGCAGGTGGTGGCAACTGACTCAGGGCATAAACGGATACTTTGTAACAAACCCAGCTTCCCTTGAACACCCCAGGCACCTTCAACCATAACAGCTCGGAAGCACAGCAATTCAGTAGCAATCCGCAAGCAATCAAGGAGCCCCAGCTTGGTCCGCAGAAAAAAAGCCCAACGAATGCAATGATCACACAAACAAAGGGCAGCAATCAGGGAGACAAAGAAACCCAGCTGAATCCGCCATTAAGGAGAGGGGAAGAACCCTGTTGATGAACTGAGTAACCCAGGGAACCGGGATAAAGGGCAGGAACGAGGGGTAATTCCTGGTCAAGGGGAGAAACCCTATAAAACCTCTGTATGTAACCACGCCAAGCCAATCCTGGCTTTGTCTGTAACCGCTACGCATTACACCTGAGTAAACTGCTTTCCTACGAGCCTGTGTCTCACGGAATCTTTATTCAGCACTGAATGCAGCGATCTTTACACTGGCCTAATGACTGCAAGTGGGACTACCGAAACTGCAGTCACTAAGCAGTGCAGTCATGTGATGTTTCGCCTAATGACAGAAATTCTGGTTCCAATTAGGGTCGTTAAGCAAGGACCACCTGTATTCAATTCTATGTCTTCTTCCTGATTTCAAAAAGATTGCAAGAGTCTCACGTTGTTGCTTGCCTAGGAGCAGCAATGCACGAAATTTACCCAAACCTTAATTAAAATAAGACAGGAATGCTCCAGGAAATGGGGAACTGACCCATTGCTCCCAAATGGGCTAGTACTCCTCTTGAATATCCAAGATCGTGATCTGAAGGATCTTTTGGACAGAACTCAATCCTGGATATCCAATGCTTTTACTTAACTAAGATTATACTTGTTTCTCAAAAAAGCAAACCTGGCTAGATAACATCTATGTCTGTTACATCACAACAATTCAGTTTAGCCTATATAATCTTGCCTTTGATGAATAGCATTGCACATTCATATTTGCAAAAAGATAAAATAAGTATTGTAATTTTATACACTGAATCAAAACTCATTTAATCTTCAGTTTTGAAGAAATTAAAATCCTTTGCATCCTAAGGGAAATATTATTTATATAATATATGCTCAAATTACAGGAAATCCTCTGGGGGGGGGGGAGAACACAATATTACTGCCAAGCAGTTATCAAAATTGTATATGCATTTCAGTGAAAATTGGGTACTGGCTTTATTTAGGACAATTCCATCCAGCTGTGGTATTTATTTGCAACTCCAAAAATTATGCTTTATAGGAGAAAGATAACATACACATTCCATATACACAAAAATTTTTTCCATTAGAAATTCCACCTGAACCAATTCTCATGTTCATCTCCATTCAGGCAAATGGCAAATACATTACTCAGACTTTCAGCTGAGAAGCTGCTTCTCCTAAGGTGAGGGTCTGGGTAGGTGAAGGAGGCATGCTGGATTTCAGATGCTGTTTAATCTAAGATGACTGCAATTAATGCCATTGTATGCTGTGGATACAACTGGGACCAGGGAACTGTAGCTTTGGGTTACTCTCCATGAGGTCCTAATATACTTCCTAGGCACCACTACAGTGCAGTCTATCTTGCTGGCCTCTCACGTGTTAGGCAACATCTTTTACTTTTCTACTGCTTTCAAGTGTGTGTCTGCATATATCCACATATATATACTGATTCTCCATAACAATATCTCATAAACAAACAAAAAAGCATCACTACTTCTTGATTATGGAGGAGAAGAAGGAAGATTCCTTTAGCAACAAAAGATGCCCTTGATCTTTCTTTTGGTTCCATTCTTACTATAGCTATGTACCAATTTCAGTCTCTACAGTATATCCAAAGATCAAGTGACTTAACTATTCAAGGGCTGCTTATTTATATCAGGATATCTTGAAAAGTAAGATGGCTAAAATTACAACTCTAGATGTAATTCTGTATTTGAGGCTTAAATGCCATCATGTCCTTACTGATCATTTGCTTGCTTGTTCGTTAGTGATAGGGAGACAGATGTCTTGAATACCAAAACTTAATAGAATCGGAATTCACACATTTTTTCAAGCTTCATCTTGTAAAGCCAACTAGGTTGACACATTGTGTTAAACCACAGTTCACTGAGAATGATACAGTTGGCTTGTCCAAACAACATGCTAAGCCAAAACCTAAAAACCCACAGCATTATGGCCATATCAGACATATCTGATATGGCTTCATCAGCAGGCCTATCCCTGCTCCTGGAGAGGAAACCCTGCCACTGAAGGGAAACGTATCACTGTCAATAAACTAAGAAATTGCAAATATCATGTAAGGGTAGAAATTCACCATGATAAAATAGCCAAAATATGTATCAAGTTAATATTCAGTATAGCTCAGAGTATTAGTATTTTAGAATTCCTCTCAAGAATGAAGGTGCTGAAAGAAAAGGCTGGCTTGGCATGGAAAGGAGTATTTTTCAGCCTGTCCCTTGCCTATTGCTTTTAAATAACCCCACTGGCTTACACCGATGGAGCTATATAGAAAGAAGCAGAAATTTATAGCCAATCTAGGGTGTACGAGAGTATACCTGAAGGGGACGGAGGAGGATGGGGTGAGAGAGAGATGTACAGTAAGTCTTTCAGACAGTCTGGAGCTGGCTCAAATGTTAACAAAGACATTTCTTACCAAGAGAACTGGAAAAACATTTTTCTCTGAACTACAGAGCTGGTTAAGCATCTAAAAGCCAGAGGGGAAACAGTTTGCTAAATAAGCCTGAAGCAGGTACAGATAAAGAAGATCAAGGCCTGGAAACGTTTCAGTGGATGAGACGAAGAATGGTTGCTGGCTATTAAACAGATTAAGACCAGCTTCATGGGAGAGGGTAGTGTATGGCAGTAGGCCCCTGAAAGAGAAAACCCCAGGAAAACATTAGTAAGTATGTAGAAAGCTCCAATGTAAACTTTAGTGCTTCCCAGAGGAACTATAGGTACCCCCATAGTTAATCAAGGCTGTTAATATAAAAAGATATGTATTTCAAAAGTGGGTGAGAGAGGAATATACAAGCCTAGGTATTAAACATGCTCAGGAGTCTTCTCCAACATCAAAGTCCAACAGTGTATCACGGGGAATACCACGGCTTGCATGATTCTAATCTTTGTAGGTATAGACACATCATGGCATTTGAATATCTTTTTCCAAGGCCTTCATGGCTGCTCTACCAAGTATTAGTGCAGCTTTGGGACTTCAATGACAGGAAATATTCATTGATAAAAAAAACAGTATTGTGTGATATCTGCATATGAGTGCTGATTGAATGCTGTAGAATGTTGTAGAATCTGATGTGGTCATAAGAGAGGACGCATAATTAATAAATTTAAACTTAATAAATGTATGCACATTCGTTACAATGAACAATGGTAAGCCAAGAAAGCCACTATGTAGATAAAGAAAGCCATCCATGAACTATAGATGATTTTTTTTCTCAAGTTTGAAATATAAAATCTGTATGTAACAATACTAAAAAAAAAAAAAAATACAACATAGCATATTGATACTCTAGATTTATTAGCTAAAATTACCAGACAATGCATACTATACAAACAAAATATTAGAAATCAGTATAAAATATTTCAGCACAAGAGAAATAACATAAACCTAACACTTATTTCTTTTATTTAGGTTTCTCTGCCATTCCAACATTGACAATTGCTATTAAAAAATTGGATTCTATGACTTCTACGCATGATGATGTATAATATAGAGCTTTGAAATAATCAGTGTCTGATTAATGTATTAATGTAATATAAATAGGAAATAAAAACTTAATATAATAGTGGATATGTATTTACTTTTTACCATATTAGTTTAATACTTCACACAGCACACTTATCTTTAAAAGCTACTTTTGAAAATGAAGAAATAAAAGAGGAAACATAGGTTTCTTGCTTATGCAAATTAATAAAGATCCACTGAAACTTATAAACAGATACTGCTAATAGTACACTGAAATTCAGTGTCTGCAAACAGCATTCTAAGCGCTGTTTGGTTTTTACCATGGTGTATTGAAGAGGCTAGAAGAAAGCAAAGTCTTTCTTGCAGATGAACAAATAATTATGGCTCATTTCTGATTTTTAGCTACTCTTGCCTCGCACCTCTGTGAATTAGGTAAACCATTAGAGTCTTAAAAACAAAGTAGGAATGAAATAGGAAACCCCAAACTATATTTTCCTATTCCATTAATTCACAGTTGCTAACAGAGAACAATCCATGGTTTTAAGAACTGTCTTACTGTCCTAAAACAGCCCATATTTTATTTTATTTACTGATCCTATTTACACATCAGTAGTAGTAGTAGTTGTTGTATTAGTTGTATTGGTAACATTAAGATTAATGTCAGTAACCAACTGAAAAGTTTTCTTGAAGTTTCCCCAACTATGTGCTCTTTAACATTATACAAAATATTGCTGTCTTCTTTTCTTCTTTTCATTCTAAGCAGTTTGTGAAAACATTAGAACTTGTTCAAAATCTTCATGATTATTTTTTATTGTGGTACTCATGTCAGTAGCATTTTATACAGTACTGAAACATCTGCTCCAGTAACTAAACAGATATTTTTTGTTCAAATTACTTTTCCGGGACAATTATTTTTTATCAAAGTTTAAACTGTCCTGTTTTAAAATTTTGTCAGCTAGATTTGTTTTCCAAATGTAAGAAGAATCAAACTTTACAATGTTTAATTTGTTCGAAAAGACTTCACTTTCCAAATGAGTTGAGCTACTTTGATGCAAAAAATAAATGTACCATGTACTGAATATTATGACATTTTTCAGAATTTATATCAAAATAGCAGGTGGATATACAAGTAGTCCTCAAGTTGCAATGGGGATTGGAATTTTGATCGCTAAGCGATTAGTCATAAAATGCGATGTCACATGACCACATTGCTCAGAGATGGCAATCCCTGCAGTCCCCCATTGCCATCATTAACCAAGCACCTCCTCTTAACTTTCTGCTGGCTTCCCACAACCAAAGTCAGTGGGGAAGCTGACAGGAAGTTGCAAGTCCCAGGTGTTTTGCAAGCAGGCTGGCAGGCAGGTAAGTGGCTGCTGCCAGGTGGGAGAGGAAGTGAAAGGGTTTGTGAGTGGCCAGGTAGATGCAGCATGAGTGCGGCAGGACCTGGGGTGGCTGCTGAGTGGGGGAGGGTGCGCAAGTGGCCGGGGAGGCATGGAGTGAGTGCAGCAAGGCTTGGGGAGGGTGCTGGCAAGTGGAGAGGGTACGCGAGAGGCCAGGGAGGTGTGAGCACAGCAAGGCCTGGGGAAGGTGCACAAGGGTGTGAGAGTGGCCAGCAAGGAACGAGTGCAGAGGGGCTAGGAGAGGGTACGCAGGTGGAGGAGACTTACCCGAGCAACTTGCAACCTTCACTGCCGGCTTCCCTGTTGGCTTTGCTTGTGGGAAGACGGCAGGGAAGGTTGCAAATTGCAATCATGTGACTGCAGGAAGTTGCAACCTCATAAGTACAAGCTGGTTGCCAAGTGCCCAGATTGCGATCATGTGACTGCAGGAGTGCTGGGATGGCCGGAACTTCAAGGACCAGTCATAACCACCATTCATTCAGAGCCATCATAACTTTGAACAGTCGCTAAAAGGGTGGTTGTTAACCGAGGACGACCTGTAACAGAATCAGAATGACAGTTCTGCCCCCTGGAATTCTGTTATTCTGAAAACATGTATTTAGTACTGCCAGCCACAGAAATTACATTTCATCCAGTTGGTCAAACAAGGTAAGTGGATGTTAAGCCGTCTGTGAATAAATGTTTTTTTTTTCTTTTGGTGCATACTGCTATCAAGAAAAATGATCAGTTCTGAAAGACTAACTATAGATATAACTAAACTAGAGATCTGTCTCTAAGGTGCCACTCTCTCTGTAGGCAGATGAACTGAGTAACTGAATAACTAAGACAGGCAGCTATAAACTGATTTGACAGATTAAAAACTGAAATAATGCTTTAATTTCCATTCTTTTCTTTATACAAACCATAATGGGATGTCTGAGCTGATCTCCTGTGATGTAAATGGAAGGACGCAAATCAACCAACCCAATGGAGGACAAGCTCAGGAAAAGGCACAACTCTTTTAAGGAGCTGCAGATAGGCAAAACAAGGGTGCCTACACTGGTTCTGAAGCACCTCTGCTTGCTTCAAATCACATTTTGGCACACCTTTAATGTAAATATTGTTCACATTTTTAAAAAATAGCACTTGGTCTTGAATATGTTATCTACTATATCTACCAGGTCTACCTACTGCCCATCTCCCACATACTCACGCTGTTGCTTGACATTAGTTCTGCAATTCTAAAATTCCTGAAATAGTCTGATGTTTCTTTAATTAATAACCCAAAAGACTTTTTAAACTTTTGTAGTTTGGAATGAGGATTTCACTGTAGTTGCTGCCAATAATAAAAGGCATTAAAATGCTGCTGATGGCTCTTAAAACAACAAAGCAGTTTTCATAAGAGCAATCTTGCTACATGTCAAGTTCTCTTACAGTACCATCTTTCTTCTTCAAGCAACTCATTTTCATTTTTGCTTTCCCTGTATTAAACAATATGCAAATACTACCAAGTAGTCCCACTTGTTTTATGACTCATTAATCATCAGAAGTTGTTCACCAATGTTCTACTAAATTAAAAATACCAGCCAGTCTCAATCTAAATATTAATGTTGCAAACTAAACAGTAGCAGAGGTATAAAATAATATAAATGATACAGTTCATTTCCCATATAAAATGGATTACAATATTATTGCAGCTGAAAAAAGCAAGTTAGCCAGTAATGTTATCACCAGGAAAAAATTAGGCAGGCAAGCTTTGGAAATCAAACAGGTCAATTTATTAAACATATAGACTTGATGAATAATGGCTCATTTCTTTCCTCTATGTATATATGATCCTCACTATATGCAAATCTAAAAGTCTTACATATTGCAAGATTTTTTTAAACAGATAAACCAAGTATGTGTAAACTTCTAGAAGTACATCTCCCTCTCTCCTCCCCCATCTCTCTCTCTCACTCACAAACACATGCACACGTCCAAACATGCATTTTTTCAGTACTTTTCTTTCTTAGAAAATGTATTTTTTTGGAAAAAACACTCCTTACTAGGACTATAGCAAAGGGCTATTTACTTTCCTCTTACCACTGCTGACCATCAGGCTTAAAACATGCCATAAAAACAAACAGCACTCCATGCAAGTGGCTGAATGTTTGAAGTACTGACAAGGGAATTCAGAGATAATATATCAGCCTTCCCCCACTTGATACTCATATTCCTACTCCACTCCAGCCTCAGATATATTGGACTTCAATTTAAGTACTCTCTGTAATATACCGTACTTTATATTTATACTTTTCAGGCTGTCAGATTGTTTCTTGGGTTTAAATTCATTTTAAAGCATTCCAATGCTTTAGGAAAGGGTAGGGAAAAAACTACCAAATGGTGGTGTGCTAAGAGTTTTTAACGCACACACACACACACGCTTGCAAACTGTTTCCTTGATTTGCTGTTTTGTGAGGCAGGTTCATAAACCAAGCTAGCAGTAAAGAGGAACTGGCACCCCAGCAGTGGTATAATTTTCTTGGTAAACTCTTTCTGTGAAAAACTATTTTCTGCTTCCATAGATGATACTGGATACTAACTTTAGAATATGCTTAGTGAGAACTGGGGTGAGGATTCTTTTTTTTAAAAAAAAGTCATTTTACAGGAAGTAGAATTTCTTGCTAATAATATAAGGTGAAACATCTGCTCGTTTATGACAATCTTTGCAAAAGACAGCTACTTTTAAATTTCTAGATAAAGGCAAATTGCCATTTAAAAGTGCTTTAACTTTCTTCCCCTAATCCTATCCCCTGGTTACTTAATTGCAAATATTACTCAAGACATTAGGGAAAAGGTCATAGATTCTTAGCAAAACACATGCTTTGCTTGTTAATTATCCAAGGTTTAGTCTACATATAACATGGAGAAAAATCTCTGCCTACGGGGTCGGAAAGGTGCCAGATTGCTAGATTGCAAAGATTTCTCTGTGACTCTTTGCTGTCATGTTGCAAACTAACATCATCATATGGTCATCTGGATTTTTGCAGCCCAGATCTGAAATCCCTAGGAAAGCCACTGACAGGATGCTGTCCATACTCCTATATTTTCAACAGCAACAGTGGCGATGTGGAAGAATAGTTAGTTGTTAAAGAAGCTCTCTCAATCATTTTCACATTCCCTCTCTTGGGTGAACTTTCACATCTCTGGATACTGTTCAACTGCTGCATTCTTATGCATTACAGATGATCCTGAATCAACTCCTTTCAACCTGATGTCCTTTCAACATTGTCCGTTATCCACACACAGCATTCTTATTCACCATGTGATGCTTAGGAGAGGACAAGATTTGCAGAAAGAAACCTGGAAAGCACCAAGTTGGGGAAGACTATCATACAGTGGCGTACCAAAGGTTGAGGGGAGGGCAGTCTGCCCCAAGTGCAGGCAATAAGGGGGTGCTACCAAAGACAAGGAGGCTGGCAGCAGCAACCCAACTCCAGCTTTAGCTTTATTGTTGCATCTGTGCCTCACTGCCAACCACTAAACAGCTAGGATTGTGCAGATCAGCTGTTCAGCAGTCAGCAGAGCAGTGCAAGAACAGCCAGGGAGCTTGAGCCAGTGGCACATCAGCAACCTCTTGGTACAGTTCAGCACATGCTTCGCAGGAGGGCAGATGGCAGATGGATTTTTTTGGAGGGTGAGGAGGATTAGAGGTTCCAGTGTTCTTCATGGTTTTAGAAATCTTTACCAAATGGTGAAAAAGTATTAAGAACTTGAAAGGTTTATTCAAATCTAAAAAAAATTGTTGTTCTTTCTGCAGACTGTCTGCTGATAACGAGGCAAAAGCTGGAACATCCAACTCTATAACTAGATTTAAAACCTAGAGGAAATTAGATCCTAAATTCCGTGAACATGAGGTATCTGAATCATCTCTCTCCTACTTGGAAAAATGGAAGACCTTGGCAATGGAATTAAAACTAAAATGAAAAAAAAAAGATAAAATCCATCAAGTAGTAATGGATGATTAAAGAAAAAAATGGAGAAATGTTTTGCGTTATCTTTTGGATGTAATTATGTTGTGGGCTAAACAAAACCTTCCTTTCCATGGTCAGAGAGGATATGTCATCATCAGCAAACAAAGGAAATTTTTTGGAGTTGGTAGAATTACTCCCAAATTGCGAACCAATTAGAAGGAACATTTTATAAAAATTAAACATGCTGTTCCTTCTGAAGGAGATTGATTTTATACTTATCTGAAAAAATTCAAAATGAATTCATTTTCTCAAAAATTATGTCAAAGAAACAACAGGTAGTTATTAAAAAATGGATTTTTTTTTTTTTTTTGAGAGCACTCCTGATGGTTCACACTCTGAGCAAACTTGTGAAATGATCAGATACATCCATACTGAAGATGGTAAAGCTGAAAGAAAGTAATCATTCTTGGACTTATTTCCTATTTTTGGGAAGACTGCTGCTGCACTCATAGAAGAGATCTTGAAACAACTGGAAAGTGAAGGACTGGACATAAACCACTGTCCTGGTCAAAGATATGACAATGCTGAATTTATGGCCAGTATTCAGGTAAAAATCAAATAAATCATTCCCAAGTCCTTATTTGTGTCTTCTGCAAAATTCCTTGAAAGTTTGAGAAGTGTGAGCACACTAAAGACAAATTTTGAAATGTTAATGTCAACTTTTGAAATACTATGGGATCCAAAAGAAAACACAGACATAAGAGGATCAGTTCAAATTTTGCTCTCTGCTGTATGTGATATTTTTTCCTGAGTTACCCTTTTTTTCTGGTATGAAGTTTTAGATAAGATTATTCAGACACAAAATTATTTGCAAACATCTGGAATCAGCTTTGAACAATGTACAGTGAAACTCCAAAGTTTAAAATTGTTCCTTGAAGACTGCTGCATAGAAATTGTGGAGAAGGCCATTAACTACTGTATGCAACAACAACATGTAAGGAAATGGACATTAACATAGGAAAAAGATCAAATTTTGAAGAAAAATGCAAGGAGAAATGACAAAAGATTCTGGTCTTACATTGATAGAAGAAATCAAAAAGGCAATGTTTGAATGCCTCAATAATTTTCTCTAAGAACTGGACACTAGTTCTAAAGCAACAGATCAAATAGTGTCAATGTTCGCTATCATTCACCCATTTTCTCTAATTTTTCCAAAAGAATAAAAACTTTGGAAGTTTTTACCAAATGTAATAGAAATTTGTAATTACTTTTCTAGTGAAGATATTTTAGTGGAATTTTTTTGGCTAAGGAGACATTTGAAAGCTACTAGAATTGGGTAGCTTATGGAAAGAAGGAAATTATTATGTAACCTTAGAACGGGTAAAATATAAATGTATCTAAAATCACTGTCAAGATTGGAAGCCACTTCTTTAGAATCTTTCTTTCTTTCTTCTCCATTTTTTTCAATATTTCTTTTTCACTTCCTTATTATTTTTCTTTATTCTTTTTTTAATTCAAAATGTGTATTGTTTTTAATTTTGTTGAAAAACTTCCTCAATAAAAATTAATTTTTTTAAAAAAAGAAAGCCACTAGAGTCAATCCTGAAGAAGCAAAGACGTGAACAGTATTGCAATTTCTGGAATTTATTGTGAAGTGGAATTTTTATGAATCTTTGCCAAATGTATCCTTATGTTTAAGATTTTTCCTAACTATTTTTGAGAATTTAATACTTAACTACTTAGAATTACTTAGAACAACCAAAGGGAATAATCTAAAAGATTTATAGGTTATACTTGCAGTTAGAAATAGGAGATTCACCCATGGTTTAAAGGAAGCTTGGCATACTGATCTTGGTAAATCCATACAGGAGACTAATTTATAGCAATTATGGGAATTGGGTGGATTCACCTCAGCTTCAATGCAAGAACTGCAGTGGAAGATTGTACTTCGCTGACACTTGACTCCTGTTAGATCGGCACATATACATCAGAATTATTCTTCCAAATATTGGAGAGGTTGTCCAAAAAATAAAAAAGGTATTTCTTTCATTTTTGGTGTTCATGCAATAAACCTATATCCTATTAGTGTAAAATTTGGGGGGAGATAAGTACCATTACTAAACAAAGAACTGAATGCTCCCGAGAGTTAGGCTTACTGCATTTATTTACAGGACCAAATCTCAAGATTAAAAATAAGGAAATTTCTACCTATTGAATTTTATCAGCTAAAACAATAATTGCCCAACACTGGAAAACCCTAGATAGGTGAAGAAAGATTGACTAATCTGGCTATTGAACATAAATAAGCAAAGAAAATAAATGTTGATGAAGTAATTGACAAATTTGCAGAAGTTAAGGCTCAAAAAAGAAACTGTAATATTAATATTAATTAGTATTACGACAGACCAATATGTAGTCATATTATTTTTCCCAATTTTTTACAAAAAATGCATTAATGTAATTAAAAAGCATTAATTCATTGGTTTCCCCCCACTTCTTTATACTGTATTTTTTTACTGGCATAATTATATATATGAAGTTCAATAAAACAAAAATCTCACTGTATGTGTCCCTTTTCTGGCCATTCTTCTTTTCATTTCATGATTATTACTGAAAATAATTTAATCGTATAGAGGAAGATCTTAAAAAATGATTCACCCAGGGTGTCAAAATTGCTAGATATGCCACTGATACAATAGATAGCACACTCGGTCTGCATGTGTTTTGCAAAAACATGTAACTCTGAAAGTGGCATATCATTGAACGTTTAGTTGGTGAACCTAGTGAGCTTTAGTAATGAACAATATATAGATCACACAATCTTAAATGAAAACGATATCCAGAGGAGGCCTGTCTTACCTTTACTTGGTGCCGATTTTCTCACAGATGCAACTTGATCTTCTGAGATGGCAAGTCGTCTCAATACATCAGCCAGAGCTGCTTTCAGCACTGTGATTTCATCTTCTTGCTGCTGCACTCTCAGTTCAAGAGCCGAAAGGCGATCTTGGACATCAGAGGTACTTGCTGCAGAAATGCTATCATCTGTTGGAACAAAAGATATGGTGCTTTCAAGCTGTACCATAACATTCTAAAAGAGAACATTTTGTACATTTATATTGTGCCGTCAAAATAAAAACTCACGATGACCAATACTAAAATACAAACAACAATCCATATAACAGAAATGGGAGAAACAGAATAAAATTGAGAGGTCTGTGAAAATATTTATTAAAAAAAAATTAAAGTCTCCAGTTCATTTCAAGCAGATTGAATTTTGGACACATACCTGTATCTGTATCTATAGTATCATTATTATAGAGGCAGTTTGGCATTCTTCAAATATGTTGGGACTGTAATTCCCAGAATTCCCAACCAAAGTGGCAACATTTGGAGAAACTCTGAAATAAATACCTTGACTGTAAACCTTTTCATTAGATGTGAGAAATTGTTAAAAGCCCCATCTTATAGTAAGCACCTGTATGCAACTGCTTCTACCCACACAACCCAAAATAGTGCTTATGGAAAATTAAGGTAAGGGGTACCAAAAAAGGAGACTTAACAGAGTGTGCAAACTGGTATATAACATCCCTAATTTTACTATCTGGTAGTAAAATAATGCTTAGAATCATCGAATACAGATTAGAGCACTGTATATACCATTCTACATGGTAAGAGAAATTTCAGATGTTTAAGACAGTTTTAGAAAAGGTTCAGCAACAAGTGATATTGCTGATGCATGCTTGATAACTGAGAAAGCCAAAGAATACCAAAAAGAAGTCAATATGTACTTTATTGATTATAGAAAAACCTTCAATTTTGTGAACCATGTCAAACTGTAGAATGTCCTTACAAAAATTGGAATCCCAGAATATCTCACTGTCCTCATGCAAAACCTATACAGAGGATAAGAAGCCACAATCCAGATGGAACATGGCAAAACAGACTAGTTCCAGGGTGGCAAAGGAGTAAGACAAGGCTGTATACTCTCTCCTTGTTATTCAACCTATACATGGAATATACATTGAGGGAAGCTGGTTTGGAAAAAGATGAATGTGGTTTTAAAATTGAAGGAAAAATCAACAATAACCTATGCTGATGACACTGATAGCCAAAGATGTAAATAATCTGCAAACTCTAGTAATAAAATTCAAGGAGCACAATGAAAAAATGGGACTAAGATTAAACATAAAAAAAACCAAACAAATGACAACAGGTATGGCAATCTGCCCTAGAACTGACAATTAAGACACTATAGTGGTGGATAGCTTCTGCCTTTTAGGATTGTCTATCAACAGTATGAAAACGAGCAATTAGGAAATATGCTGCAGAGTAGCAATGACGGCACTGGAAAAGGAATTTCAATGCTTTGATAGTCTGCCTATACCTACAAAGATCAGAATCATGTAGGCAATGATTTTCCCTGTGATGCTCTATGTAAGTGAAAATTTGGGCTTTGAAGAAGCAGGATAGAATGAATATTGGTATTTTGAACTTTGGTGTTGAGAATACCATGGACAGCCAAGAAAACAAACAAATGGATCACAGAAAAAAATCAATCCAGAATTCATACTCAAGGCACAAATGACCAGGCTCAAATTACTATAACCTGGACACATATTAGGTCTCTTGAGCAATGCTGGAAAAGATAGAAGAAAAGAGAAGAACAGAATGACCAACAGCAAAATGAATAGACTAAATTACAGCACCAATGAGTACACCATTGGAAGACCTGAAGCACTAGGTTGGGGATAGATCATCTTGGAGAAGGTCCATCTACGTGGTTGTTCAGATTTGACACATTTCATGGCACATAATCAATTAATCACAATAAAGGGACCTGCCTATGTTGTATTATGCCGGTATAATAATTATAGTCATATCAAGGCAGATAGAAAACAGTTTTAATGGTTTGGCTGTAAGGCACAATAAAACTAAAATGCTAGTACAAAACCAAATACTATTTATAAAACCGTAAGTAGAATTTAAAAAATAAAAATAAAAAGCATATGATGTGAATGTGACACTTTAGGAATAACTCCTCTTTACAGCAAGACCAAATAAATTAGTTGTTGGCAGTTATTAGAATTTTTCTCTCTTTGAATTGCTGGCAAGAAACTATTCCAGATAGCTATTTTATTTGGCTGCAGTGGCACAACATAACAAGTTATGGGATACATGCTCATCTAATGAATCACTCAGTATATACAAAACCTTAAACTTGATGAAATATGACTATAATGACCATCAACATCAGCAGTACTGCATTAGAAAGGTGCTAATGAGCAACATTGAGATGTCTATACAACTATTCCTATGATTATCAAAGGCATGCACGATCAGGGTATCAAAACAAGAAAATACTTAAAAAACAGTATCTCAAGCCTGGTATCATACTGTGAAATATGATTCATATTTGCTACTGTTAATAAGGACAGAATATTTCAGTATTAGTATTATTTTTAAAATTCTCCATTACTAATTTACACTGTGAAGATTTTAAGTAATTAAATGTTACTTGCTCATTGCCCACATCAGCAACTAAATACAAACATTTGTTTTTCTCAGAACTGAATAAAGCCTCAACCAGATTTATCCCTCAGAAAAGAAATAAATGGGCAATAGTTTTGTTTGTTCAGCAGGAATCTAGAGATAACCTGCCATCAATGATTAAAACATTATATTCCTGCATGAAAAATGCTAATGTAAATTGTAACATAGCACAATAACAAAAATGTTATCTGCTGAATCATATTAGAGCCAGTTTTGAGCACCACATAGATTTAAAGATGATAACAAAGAAGCACAACAGTTGGGTAGTGAAACATACATGTCTGTAAGTTCTGGAAACATTTAAAGGTGTTAGTAACAGGATGAACATGTGGGAAATTTGAGCTCCAGATTCAATAGGTAGATATTTGCAGGGCTGCCAGACTCTGCTACAAAAATCTAGATGACCACAAGGTGGCAGCAAAGAGATACATAACCCTTTGCTGTCATCTAGTAATCATCCAGATTTTATTGCCCAGATCTGGTAGCCCTTACATTTGTAGATTCTCAATCTATTTAAATGTGACCTAATAGCTTGCACACACACAAAAATATCACATTGTTACTGACATTTCAGAACTGATTAACATTTTATATTTCATATGCCAACAGCTACCTTTGATCCTGACAGCTGTGCTCTTGATGATTGAGATAGGTATATTTTGTAAGTGAAAGAAAATCTTCAGTGAGTGGGTTTTGAAGAAGAAATGGTGAAGCATTTTTAAAAGAATTATGGTAACATCTATCGCCTACACAGAATTCACTATAATGCATCACAGTTAACCTTCATAACCATTTGAGAATTCTACTAACTTGTAAATAACTAAGCTCCAAGCACTGGGGAAGCCCCTGTAATTTACAAGCTATTCTGAAAATACAGAAAGAGGGGTAAATATTTTTTCTCCTTTCTGTGTAAGTTCACTGGCCATCATTACTGGATGGAAATGCACTCCAAAGCAGTCAAACTGGAATATGGGAGGTTTGCATCTGGACTTGCCCTGAGGAAGAGCTGTCTTGATTTACTTTGCTTGTTCAACAGAACATAGAAAGAAGCTACAGCTTATTACTAAAGCAAATAGTTGAAATATGCAGAACACCTGGGTTTCAAATCCTGACCTATCACCTAGAAAAATTTCATTTAATATTTCTCTGCCTGAAATTTTAAGAGATGCTGCCAACCAAGGAGGCAATAATGGTTTCAATGCAGCAAGGCAACTTCAAACGTTCAACATGCATATTCACTGACAAATGTATGAATATAAGAAAGTTTACTATATGTTTGTTGGTCTTGATAAAGTATATGATAAACTATAAAATGTTTCCCATGACTATGGAGTTTAAGACTGGTTGCTGAATGCACCACGTGACTAGACTCGATTTTACGACCATTTTATTAGAGTCACTAAGTGAATCACATCGTTACATGACTCACATGGTCTTTAAGTGAATCACATGGTCATTAAGTGAATCCAGCTTCCCTAATGGACATTTTTTGCCAGAATTCACTTAACAACCATGTGATTTGCTTAACAACCATGGTGATTCACTTAACGACCATCATAAAAATGGCTGAAAATCGCAATCATATGACCGCAGGGGAGTGTGATGTTTGCAACTGTCATAAGCGCGAGTAGATTGTAAAGTGCTTTTTCAAAGACTGTCATAACTTTGAACCATGGTTAAATAAATGGTCATTAAGTGACTACTACCTGTACTGAATAATTTAGTGTAAAAACCAAAACAAACAAACAAACAAACCACCCTTGTCTCTGGAAAGAATACATAGGAAACGGAAGAACAATGCGTAACCATTAGCAATCACAAGTATTTAATAATTGGACCCTTGGTTGCTTGAACTACATCTGAATCTAATAATGAGAAAGGCACTTCACAATATTCCAGAAAGATGGAGTTGACAGTAAAGGCTAAGAACAATGCATTCCCTGAACCATCGCTTCATGGTAGATCATGTAACTCATCTTCCCAGCTTTCCTGTTGTAGGAGACAAATAGACTTCTAACCCTCTAAGGTATTTTGGGGAATACAGGTAGTCCTCGCTTACCGATTGCTTTGTTTAGCAACTGTTCAAAGTTACATTTGGAAAAAAAAACAGCTTTGCAACCAATCCTCACATTTACAGCTGCTGCAGTGTCCCATGGTCACAAAGAGAATCCTAATACCCAATTTTCCTAGCCAAGGGTAGGGCTACCAAAAAGGTTGACTTTCAAGTGACCATGTTAATGGGGATCTATCTGATGAATGTGAGCAATCATCAGGACAGAGTTTCCAAACTTTCACAGTTCATGGCACCTCAAGTGTCTCAGTATTTTTTTCACAGCAACTCTGGGCCAAAAGATATCTAACAGTTCTGTTTATTAAGCAGTTAGGTTCAATTGACTTAGTAAGTATTTAACAACTTAGTAGCCATTTGAAAAAATAACACATGTACATTAAAAAAAATTATTTCATTCTTAAATAACCACAGTTACTTACTAATGGGATGTGGGTGCCTCCTGAGCACCACACAACTTCTCAAACCTTGAAATCAGATTGGATACCACTACCTTAATTTCCTGTTACACATTGATTTTTGTGGAGTACGTGCATTTTATCACAGCAACCGCCGAAACTCAATATTCACAATGATGTTGCAAATGGATGTCGCAAAACCCAGCTTCATAAATGAACATAGGAAAAATTTAAAATATCCCACAACAGCCCTGTAAGTTTGCCGTGATATCCCGGGGTGCCATGGCACAGAGTTTGGGAACTAAGGCATTAATGACCTAAGTCTCAATGATAAGCTCCATGATGTCCTAGGCCAGGGTTTTTGTTGGCGTCTTCTTTGTACAGTACAAACCGCAATGTAAAACATTTTTTTTTATATTCTCTCAGTTACAACGAACAAACCCACCTTGTCCCCCATATTGCTAGAGGAGATCATCTGGAATTTTGGTGCTCTATTACTCCTTATCATCCAATTCCAAGGAAACAGTTGGTATCCTTGAGCAATAATGGGATGCGTGACTAATGGGAAGGGCAAGACAGAACAAACTGAAGATAAATCCAGAGAAGACAGACATATTATTGGAAATAGGTATCTGACATATAGCCTGTTTTAGAAGGAATAGAATCTCCCTAGAAAGAGCATCTTCACACTCTGTCCCTGGATTTGTAGGCAGCAGCTGTGGCAGTGAATACCTTTGTACAATTATATCTAGTGCACTAGCTGCATCTCTTTCTGGTGGGATTTAGCAATGACTATCCATACATTAGTAATGCCATGTCTTGACTATCGCAACACCCTCTACATAGGGTTACCCTTGAAAAGTGTCCAGAAGTTGTAGTTGCTATAAAACGTGGCAGCTAGGCTGCTAAGCAGTACAAGGTACAGGGATCGTGTGTACATGAAATATCTGTACTTACTGCAAATCACCAGGCACAATCTCTGTTGCCATGCCTGCCCTCTGGAATAGTATTCCCCTTGAGGTCCATATGGTCACAGAAAGGTTTTTAAAATCTTGATCTTCTGGCCAAGTGATTTGTAAATCCACACTGAAATGAGATGCAATTGACGTTTCTGTCCTCCCTCCACATGGTTGCTTAATCTTTTTGTTTCTTCCTTTTATTATGTACATTTTAACCTGCTTTGTATGCTTCCTTGAGTGGTTTTGTAATTATAATTGGGTGGTTTTAGTTGGTACTGACCTCTAAAGTCCAAAACAGTTTTGTCTTACTACTTTATGGAATTCCTGTTACATTGCAAATCTGTGTAAAGCAAGCAAGAAAGGTCCTCTTGAAGATACTCCCACTTTCAGAGGGTCATCTTTCTAGTAAGCAGGAGAGGCTACTGAATGCATTGCTTCAAGAGTTGTACTGGCCCCCAATGTCTCAGTATTTAGAAAATCTGTGAAGATACATCTCTTTCATCAGCTCTTTGTTAAATGATTCTAGCATTTACTTAGTTTTTATCTGCATTTTTAATATTCAATATTTTCTTGCTTTTAAATCTGCAAGGTGCCATGAGTGCTTTCCAAAGTGAAGACAGAATATAAAGCCAACAAATAAATACGTCTAGGAAAAATAAATTGCTGCATATTGTTTTGACAAAGCTCTCAAGAAAAAAAATCTTTCTCCTGCACTTGTGATGCCTCCCATTTATGGAACAGTGTTACAAGGATAGCTCACATGCTGCTTATGGTATATCATTTTTATTTCTTCTGTTTTATGCCACTTTTATTTGTCATGTATTTAAGACTGTTTAAAAATAAATTATACTGATCCTGAGGAAAACAATAATTTTATTAGGGGAGGCAGAAAATAAATGATTTGCTAATCCAGAATAACCTGTTGGGAATTAGCAGATTTGTTAACTTAACTTTGCCCCCAGTCCATACAAGTTCTCTCATGTTTTATCTATTACTGTATCCACAACTTGATGCTCTTGAAATATACCAAGACAACAACCCCTCCAAATTTCAAATCAGTATGCCCAAAAGTATGGTATTCTGAAGTTGTAGTTCAAACACATTAGGAGGACATCAGCTTGTAGATAGATGATCTCTAATATTCAATTATACCTCCAATTTTCTTCTGCTGGCAATCTTATTATCTTGAATAGCTTGAGGCTGAGCAGATTTTCTGGCAGCTGAAAATGTTTTACTTTAAATTGCAAAAGAGTACAATGGTTCTCACAGAAAATGTTTCAAATCGTTTGTTAAAATATCAAACAAGAACAAGAAAATGCATCCAATCATTTTGATTTTCCTCTGAGGAACTCAGTGTGGCTTCTACATTGTCAATTGTTCTCCCATCTTATAAGATCAGACTTGTTTTCCTACAATAGAAAAGCACCACATACTGATCACAATTTAAATTAGAAAAATGATTAGGCATTGCCCCTATACAGGACAACTCCAACATTGCACCTTTCAAGATAATGTAAGCACCTGTAATTTTTTTAAAAAGCCTTTAACTTAAATGAAAGAATTACAGATAATATTTAAATACACAACCATGTTAACAATAAGTAATATTATTCAGAGCCAGCAATACTGAATATTTGCCACAGGTTGGGACCTGATCTAAAAATAACATTACCACTGCTGTTTCTGCCACCATCATCCTTTCACTGTCTTATGATGATGGACATATTTGCTTCTTAAACAGAGTGTGTACTGTAGCGAAACAATGGCCACATGATCTGAATGCTGATATTTCTATAACAGCTTTTATCAAGTTTGCTCCTGGAAACATCCCAGGAAGTGAAGTAATTACTTAATTGTGGAACATGGAGACTAGAGAAATTTGAAGTTTCCCAACTCTGTCCCAGGATCTGCCTAAACATGGTGGCAATGGCATCAGTAAGCAAAACTTTGTATGTTAATTCCTTTCTTTATATATATATACATATATATATATATACATACATACACACACACACACACACACACATACATACATACATACACACACACACACACACATACACAGAAAGAGAGACGGAGACAGACAGACATATACCCTAAAAGGCAGGCTCATATTGGAGTAGATTATCTTTACATCCGTTTACATGCAATAACTAAGCTGGCAGAAGCAATTATTTTTTTATTGAACACACTATTGGCATGGATTCACATATACTGTAACACCAAAGCAGAAATCATGATTTACAAACTTCAATAGCTAGGTTCACGCAGTCAAAATTATATAATCTATGTGAAGATTTAGGGTGATACATGAAACTATTATCAATATTAGGGAAATCTGTTCATAGTTAGCTTATATAAGTGGATTATATTCATGTAGCATTTTCAATGTCACCAGTTTTATCTCCAAATTCAGATACACTGCAAAGCCTTTTGACTGTCAATTACTATTGTTGTTTAGCCAAATTATATTTTTTGCACAAATATTAATCAACATATGACATTTCAGTGTTGATTAACTATTTAGTTAAATGAAAATATGTGTGAAAATAAAAAAGAAATGTTGTTGGCTATTTCCTAGAATCACTGTAGGATTTAAACTAAATCTAAAGCAACAAAAAGATCTACAACAGAAACTCAATCTTATATGAATATTTGCTCACTCTGATCCTGAATAGAACCTTAAAATAAATCCAAACAATCAATTTTTCATGTTTCAATTAAAAATGAACTGCCTCCAACAAGAATTAATCATGAAGCAATTTCACACATTTTACATTTGTCTAGGCTCCTGCACTAGGACAACTTGCAGTATTCAAAGTATGATAATAAATTACTCAAATTAAAAAGACATTTCAAATTTACTATAAATTGCTTAAATTAATTTCACTAAAAGCATAATGTCTCTTCACTAAAAGCATAATGTAATGGCTCATTACAGTGGACTATATTTCTGTACCACTTACTTTTTTTATAAATGAAACTGAACCATTTACTAAACATTTATAGAGCTGAACCAGAACATAAAAAAGCAAAACATAAATACCAAAATACATGAAAATTTGTAAATAATAAACCAAACTGGGATCAAATTCTCTCTGGTACTCCTAAATGCTATCCACAACCATTCAGCGCATGCAATATTTAAGTTCATCTGACTTCAATTTACTATATCCCCAACCTGCTCATTATGTCTGGGAATGGCAATTTATTATTATTTTTTAAGTTATAAACAAAGTCCACAAATGTAGCATTGCCATATTTATTTTCAATGGGATTTGTATCACATCCAAAGAAGACATTATACAAAAAGAAAGCATTAAGTACAGAATTGAATCCAACCTCCTTCAGCTCTCCTGCTGCCATGTATCTGTATGATCAAAAGAATAAATATTATTCTTAAACCAAATTAACAGTCAATCTAATACATCTGGGTATCTCTTTGCCCCAATTTCCAACAAGCCCTGCTCCTACTGTTTGGCACAAATGTTAATATCTCAGTACATTTTATACTATCTTATACTTAATATCTTTGTTTTGGTAGTGGAGGGAATGCTGAACATTACTTAACAATCTTCTTGTAAAGGAACATTTTTCTTCCAGATTAAACTATAGAAGGATATAAAAGTAGTGAAGCAGTTCCTATTTTAATATTTAATATCTTTCTGTATAAGTAACTTTCCATTCATCTTTAATCCCCTGAACACCGCCCCCCCCTTCATATACATGTGTGTGTTCATTCCAAAACCGATTTGGGCAAATCAGCAGAATTAATAAAGCTTGCATTGTCTTGAGTGTGCTTGCAAAATAAGATTGAATTTGAACTCTCCCATATATTTTGTTTTTCCTCCATAACTTTAGAATGCTTTATATAGACATACAGACATGCACAAATACAGGAGTCTAATGTGTCTACATGTATAGGTACATATATACATACACATGTGGAAGTGAGAGCTGGGTAGCTATCTTTCCCATAGTTATATGCATCAAACTAATGATATACGCAAGCAGATTAGATTAGTACAGGTAGTCCCTGAGTTAAGAACATCTGGGTTACAGATGACCCATAGTTAAGAACGAAGCCTATTGTAGCAAAATCCGAGTTAAATACACAATGGTTCAAGTTAATTACATAACACTACTTATACAATAATACTGTGCTGGCTTACATACAAATTCGACTTAAGGACAGACCTTGGGAATGGAACTCGTTCTTAAACTGGGGACTACCTATACTCCAATATTTTAGCATCTGTCAATTCAGAGAAAGCATAGTTGTTGTTGTTGTTTTGGATAATATAACATGCTAAAAGAAATACAAACTGTACTGTAAATGCTTCAGATTATAACATACATAATGAAGTATCCTGCACAGATATTTTATGGCATAGCTTCCTGCACGTCTCCTGTTCATGAAAAAAAAAATTATCCCAGGATTCGACTTTTAGCAAAAGCTAGTCTAACAAAAGTGTCTTACATATAAATGAGTGTCAAGTTTAAACTGAAATGAATTCAATTTCCATGTCACTATTCTTTAAAGAGACAGGAATTTTCATTCTGCCATACAGAATGAGTTGCAGCTTAGTCTCTATTTCATAACATCACAGACATTAATTGATAAAAATAGATTTCATTTAAAGCTTCCATAAAAGTGATCTAGGAAAGGAATATATTCGAAGGCAGCAGTGGAAGTTCATTTTTCCTGATATACGTTTTGATTTGATAAATATTTTGTTGACAAGATAACGAAAAATTCAAATAAGAATAAGAATAGAATTAACCCCTTGGAATAGTAAAATATAAGAGATATTCACTGGCATTGGCATTTCACAAAAAAGTAAGCTATACTTTACCAGTGCAGAAGTTCATAAGTGCTGAGGAATTGCACACAGAAGCAAGACAAGGCAAGGCATCTTCCATTCTTGCCACCTATGTTACAAGAGCTGTAAACCAGTTCTGTCTACGTTTCCTGCTGCCTTCCCAGAGTTTCAGAGCAATCCCCAGTTCTTCGAATCAGATAACATACTTTGAATTCTGAGGAAATCCTGCCAGTCCAGATGGCCTACCAAAATGCACTTATGCACAGCACAAGTAAGAATTCTTTAAGAAAAACTTTTATCCTTCTGAGCTCTGGAACTCTAACTTACTAAGGAGATATTCTTTCTTTTTCCTACTACTACTAAGGATAGTGTGTGTGCAGGGGGTGAGAAATAAAGAGAAAGAGGGCCAGGCAATCTGAAGAGGGGTGGGCTACATGGGGGAGAGAAATTTGAGACTGCTGTAAGGAGTGGCTAAACCTTAGTCGTCATGAGTACAGTAATAAAGGCATTTAGCAGAACAAACATTATGCAGTGATTTAGCATACAGGATAAACCAGACATTAAAGAATTTACCAAACACTACATGTTTACTTTGTTGTATTTTTAAATGGAAGGATAATAAGTTTTCTATAAGACTTTTATTAAGTGACATATCCAGTTAAAAAAAAATCCAGACCATCTTTTGTTTGAAAACAAAATCTATGGTTTAAATTTAGAGATCTGAATTTTAAGCTCCTTTTTGTCAGGTTGATACCAAAGCATGTAAAATAATGAGTAGCAATAATAATTTTTATGACACTGATAAAGTGAAGTTACATTTTTCCCCTATAAGTCATGTCAAAGAACATTCATAATGTTGATTTATACAATGTAAAATATTCCACAATAATTGGAGGGGGAGGGAAAGACTGAAAAATTATGCAGAGAAATCTGTGAAAAAGACAAAGCTAGCAGTATACCCTCTGAATGCAATGAGAGAATAAAAATATGTGTTCCAAAGGAAGTACAAAAAAGACAAGATATGACAAACAAGTTCCACCTATACAGATTTGCTATAATGTACAAAATGAATCATAGAACTATTAAATTTTTGTGACTTGAAAAATGGTAAGTATACAATCTGGCATCTTGTACGGATGGACAGAATATGCAACCAGAAGCTAACCCCAATTTAACATAATATATCAACTTTGGTCAGATATATATTGTCAGACTAATTTCTGCTGAAGCATCTTAGAAAAATGACAGAATACAAATATGTGAGAGAGAGAGAGAGAGAGAGATCTCCTATGGCTTAATTTTGAAGTTACATACTTGACCATTAAGAAGACATAGTATCGCCAACTGGGGAAAAATGCAGCTCTCTCCAGATTATTATTTCATTACAAATGTGAGAACTCATATTACAGCTGCACAACAGTCCATTTAATATGATAATGCTTTTGTCTGACTTGCAAAATTGAACAGAGCCAGAAGAAAGTTAATGAATGCAACATGTGTTCAGTCTTTTGGTAGCTGTGACTAAAGCCAACTGGCAGAATGATCACAGCAAGATAAAAGTCAAAACAAAGCAATCTTAGTATGTAGAGTGCTCTCCACCCCCAACAGGCCTTTCATGCATCTCTCCAAGGGCACAGCTTAAAAATATACAAAGGGAAAGGAGCATTACAATGAAAACACAAGTTGTGGTGGTAGCATAATAGTTACTTCCCTAAAAAGTTGCCCAATGTTATCAGATTAGATTTGTCCTGAGTCCCCTTCCCTGGGATTCTTCTCTGCAAGCACGTCTTTGTGCACAGAGAACAAATTCTTGCAATCTACATTTCAACTATCTGTGCTCATTCCCAAACTCAACTGGAATAATTTAAGTTCATGGATGGAAGGACTAACAACAATTTATTAATGAAGTGGACAATATAAAGAACCTATAAAGAATATAAGAACTAAAAACATTTTGTCTACTACATTCATAAATAAGTGCATTCTACAGCTCTGCTTTATTTTCTCAATGCACATGTAATGGTATGTGGGAATGAACTTGGGAGACTGGCCCCAGAGATGCTGCCTAGGGAACGGTGAGATAAGAGACAGCATAGTCTGCAGCTGGATAGTGGGTGGGGCAAGAGACTCAGAAGAAACCCTCCCTAATTCCTCAGGGTGTAAAGGAAACGGGGAGAGAATTGTACTTTCAGACTTGCAAGATTCTGTTAATGTAGCCTTACAATAAAGTAGAATTAGCTCACCTGGTCATGTTTCCTGTCTGGTCTCCCTGGTAAGGCTGATAGCGCATAACTTACTGTGTATTATAGTGGTATAGTCATGGCAGATGGCAGCACCTAGTTGATCTTAGCTGATCTCGAACAAAGCCAAGAAACTCAGCCCTGGTTAGTATCTGGATAACCATCAGGATGTTCTGTTTTAGGTTGGAGGCACACAGACACACAGATGGAGTTGCTAAGGAGCTGAGGTTTTTACTACAGCTAAGCAGATAACAGCAAAAAAGATAATAAATCAAGGACTTTGCAAAGAGTGCTTGCCTGAATAATTCTGTTTAAAGTCCAAGTAGCAAGAGAGTGGTCTAAATAGTTCCAGGAGTCACAGAGCCGAGTCAGAAGAGTCAGGGATTCAAGAGCAAGATATAGGAACAAGAGTCACGAGCTGGAATTTCGAACAACTGATTCCAACAAAGGCTGAAGGCAAAGTGGCTACATAAATCTATCTGCAGACAGGTGGCTGCAATTACCAAGGCCTCGCCCTTTGCCTAGCACAGAGCCTCACTGAGTGGCATTGCTTTGCTTGCCGCTGTATGAGTCGAGACCTGGGGCTTGAGGTCATGCCTCATAATCCAGCTGATCGGGAGAAGCCTGTGGTTGATCAGCCTCAGATGTATCATGGCTTGATGATTTCTGAGGCTGACATTCCTGAGGCTGACAATCCACAGGCTCAGCTGAAGCAACCTCATGAGAGTCACAGTCAGATACTGAATCGTGGCTCATGACACAGGAAATCCTAGGACTATAATCTAGACTGGGAAGTAAAAAAAAAAAAAAAAGCCAGTCTTCAGCAAATGCAACTGATCTTGTACATATCTTGAGTGACAATCCATTTAGACTTTGAAATTGCAGAGTATTTTGTACCATCCAACACTCACACTGCTTTTTAACTGTGGACCCTACTTTTGCATATCAGAACATTAGAAGCACCCTGCTCACCTAGATAAGCATTCTGTCATGCAAACTGGATGCTTTTGAAAACATAAACACTGGTGGAAGGGTAATAGTGAGATCATCCGGCACCACGGGGTGAGGTATCATCAGTATGCTGATGATACCCAACTATACATCTCCATCCCAGGTGCCCTAAGTGACACTGTGACTGCCCTCTCGCGGTGCCTGGAGGCTGTGGGGGCCTGGATGGGGGACAACAGGCTTCAGCTGAACCCTGGTAAGATGGAGTGGCTGTGGATACGGGGAGCCTCAAGATCTAGGACTTTGTCATCTTTGGTACTTGACGGGGTTGCACTACCCCAGACAGACCCGGTGCGTAATCTGGGGGTTCTCCTGGACTCACGACTCCTGCTCAAAGAGCAGGTGGCAGTCGTGGCTAGGAGGGCCTTTGCACGACTTCGTGTGGTGCGCCAGTTACGCCCCTTCCTGGATCAGGGGGACCTCCGCACGGTCACTCATGCCCTGGTCACCTCTGGGTTGGACAACTTAATGCGCTCTACATGGGGCTACCCTTGAAGAGTACCTGGAAGCTACAGCTGGTGCAGAATGCGGCGGCGCGGACAGTTCTTAATGCCCCTAGGAGGGCACATATAACATCGCTGTTGCGCAAGCTGCATTGGTTACCGGTTTGTTTCCGGGTCCAATTCAAGGTGTTGGTTATTACCTTTAAAGCCCTTTATGGCACAGGACCAGGTTATCTGAGGAACCGCCTCGCCCTGGTCACTTCAGCCCGTCCCACTCGGTCCAGCAGAAGGGGCAGGTTGCAGACCCCACCAGTCAGGGAATTTCGATTGGTGGGGTCGAGGCAGAGAGCCTTTTCTGCTGTAGCGCCCGCCCTATGGAACATCCTGCCTCCTGAGGTCCGGTGTGCCCCCTTCCTCATGGCCTTCAGGAAAGGTATTAAATCCTGGCTCTGCCAGAAGGCCTGGGGGCCAGAGGGGGGCCCGCACCTGTGGAGATGGCTGGTGGGATGATGGGTTGTCTCCCCCCCCAGCATCTTACAGGTTTTTAGGGCCATAAACCAGAGGAGGTTTTTTAGGGTTTTTTAATATGTTTTTAATTATTTATAGTTTTTAGCCATCTCGGAGAGAGCTGTGTTTTTATTGTGAGCCGCCCAGAGTCACCTGTCGGGGGAGATGGGCAGCATACAAGCCAAATAAATGAATGAATGAATGAATGAATGAATGAATAAATAAATATCCCCTACTACTGCTCCCTAGATATTCAAGGCATGCTGTTTGTGATTTTAGAGGTAGCAAAACACGATTAAAATTAGTAACAAAATAGCTACACAGAAAAGAAAGATCATGCATCTAGAATGAAGATTTTCACATCAGGAGTCTCAACAACAGTAGAAAGGGAAGTAGATGCAAGCAGGCATTTAAGGACACACTGTTAGCCCTATGAGGTAGACCAGACTCAAATACCAAAGTCATGAATACTAATTCTACTTTTATTATAGAGTTACAGTAACAGAATCTTGCAAATCTGAATGTGCCTCCCCCTCCCTGCCTTTATTCTAAAAAGAACTAGGGAGGGTCAAGTCTGAGATGCTTTCTCAAATTCCTTTCCTGCTTTGGGCTCAAGATTTCTCTTACCTAAACATTGTCTTGGCTGCAGTTCTTCCTCCTCTTCCTCAAGGTTATTCTCACAGCCCATTACATCAATATCCACCTTAGTAATACTCTTTGTTTAATACAAAATCTTGTAGCCTTAGAATCACCCAAATGAATAAAAAATACTGTAGACTTAGAGTCAACCAAAACACTGATAAATACTGATAATGATTCAGGACATTTAGACACTAATGCATCTAGACCAAAATGTGTAATTGATGTTTTAATTGAATCTATTTTACAGCTTTAGGCAATCAAAACTCCTCTTACAGTAACTCAAATTCTTTAAAAACTCGATTAGCAATAATCTGATCCAAAGTATTAATATCTCTATTTACTATCTCTCTCCGCCCCAACGAAAAGATTTACCTACAATTTTCAAACAGAAGTCTGTCCTGTGAATAAGGGTTGAAATTATGTTTCCGCCCCAACATTGTCCAAATGTGCCTTTAATGCAGGAAATATAATAGAGTTATGGCAAAAAAATAAAGCCAAGCATCTGCCATGATATCAGAAGGGCCACACAATAACTGTTTAATTAAGTATATAATAGTAGTTTGACTTGGTTGTTAGTGTTCCATAGAAAAACTGAATTCAAAGTACATGCCAATGATAAAACTGAAAATAAAGGCACCCCAAACCCATTATCATATGGTAGATGTAATTTAGATAACATCTAGGAAATTGTCCTTCCCATAGAAAACTTCTTAATATCTTATCAATCTCCTTAATTCAAGTGTATTATCATAGGAATCTGTCTAGGTAACTATTTCAATCTTGAAGTAATATTAATTTTTACAGCATTCACAACATATGAAAAAAAGTAATGACAATCATCAACTCTAGTCTACTTACAGCTTTCAATAGCAAACTTATCTTTTTTTCTTTCAAAGATGCATATTGAAGAATTTGCAAAAAATCTTAATTCATGGTTATAAAAATACAGTGGCATTCCAAAAGGGCATACAAAAGTGTAATTGCAAAAAAAAATGGCTTCATCTGTATTTTAGAAATTTCAGTGAGTTAGCTAATTGCCCTTGTTCTTCAAAGTAAATACTTGAAAAACTGTAGTCTACTTATGAAAACCTGTAAACAAATGACATCAGAATCAGGATACACAAAAATTAAGAAAAACTTTTAATTTTAAATCTAGCAATTAAAATACTTGGAAGGGTGAGAAAGGCTTTAGAAAGGCTAAACAACAAAACACTGTCACATTTATTTTCAATTACATGTGAAAGGGAATGGATCTTTTTTTAGAGGAGGGTACCTCATAGCACTATAAACAGGATGATCCACACTTATCTATAGGAAATGGCTATTTTGTTAAACGCCCTACAATAAACCTTCCTGTTGAAAAAATACCACCACCATCACCAAACTGATACACAGATGGCAGGGTATGGGAAAGAAGGGAGGAAAAGAAGATATGTGAATAAGGTATTTGTTAATTTAGGATTACGATTTTAAAAATACTTTTTCACATTCACTAAAAGTAAAACAATCTTGAGTAGTCACGTATGTGAAATGTGTCAATCTAGCCATTTGTCTCAAATAGAAGAGCCATTTAATTTTACTAAGTATAGTGGGGATGGGGTTCTTCTGGACTTAACAGGATGTGAGAAGGGAAGGTTGCTTACCAAATGTTATTTTTCCATTTCTTCCTCTCAAATGCATAATTTTGTGTCCTTCAGCACATCACAGTATTGGTTTTTTATATAGAATTCTTAATTGGTATTTTAATTGTGTATATTTATATTGTTACTGTTTTTATTGTCTTGGATTTCAACTGTAAGCTGCCCAGAGTCACCCTCTGGGGGAAATGGGCAGCATATAAATTTAATAATAAAATAAAAAATCAAATAAATAATAGTAGAGAGTTATGGGGATTTTCAGAATAACATAGCCAATCTGCCATAGGGCACTTTTCAGGGACATAGGTATAAATGAAGTTCACCTGCAAAAGTTTTGGATTGCCCATACAATGCTGGATTTAAATTACAGTATTCTTACAATATTGCTAGCAGTTTTATTATTTCATTCTTTTTCCCACTTGAATACTGGAAAACTCTAAAAACCAAAGAGTTCTATCAGCCATATATAAGATCCAAAAAGTCTTTCCACTTTTTTGTTAATAGATCATCATTGCTACTGCCATCAGGTATCATATTGCTTTTGCAAATCCCTTTAGCACCAAAGATCTCATGCTGTGAGGCTGGGAAGTGATTTAAGAGAGGAACACTTTTTGGGGGAGACAGGACTAGAAGAAAGCTCTGTCCTTTCAACATGATTGCACTGACATCAACATAAGATATTTTCTCTTTAATTTAGTGACTATTTTTTTGCAGAATGTTTTTGTATTGTTAGATGAGGAAAGTATATTTCATTGTTTCTTTCCTAATCGTTGAAGAAACAATCTACATATCTCCCTCATTTTCTGTAAATATGTCCCATTTCTAGATATCCCCTATTCCACATCACAAAAGTATCCCTTTTTCCATTTGCATGAAGAACTGTGATCTTCTGTCTACATCTTTTTCTTTGAAACATTTTATTTTTCTATTTCCATTTATCAGTTACCCCCTGATTTCCATTTATCAGCTACCCCCTGACCTCCCTTTGTGCATTGTAATACTTGCTTTTGTGTTTGTAATACTTTGCAGCCCAATTTTTTCTTTTTACCTCTCATTGTTTTTTCCTTTGCCTCTCACTATTCATTTCAGGTCCCAGTTTGCCCTTTTCTGCAGGTAACAAAATGTCTTGGAACAGCCCTAACTGGAAAGTTGTTCCCTCCTCCTGAAAGTGTTTGGTAACATTGGATTTTGCTGCCACAATTTCTCCAGGTGCAAGAGCCAGGAATGTATGTCAAATTTGCTTCGTTTTCAGACTGCAGTACTTAGCATATAGTTTAATTAACTGGATAAAAATAAAATGGGTGGCTGGCAATTCCATTTCTAAGGAATTAGCCTGAGGAGTCACTTTAAGTTAGCAATATAACTAAATAATCAGACTTAGTTCACTGAAAAAGGCATTTAAGATGGAACAAGATTTTTTTTTTACCCTGATGTATTAGAGAATTAAGAAAATTAGTATATCGCAGAAAACTGATGTGAGCGAAAAGAAAGAAAATTATGAGTGCAACATGGACTCATTCTCTACAGATACTGAAATTAACTTGCTGCATTTCTGCATGATCAACATTTATTTTGGAAAAATTGTTCCAGGCCTACTGCATCAGCATAAAGAATGAGGCATTTGCAGCACAGTTAAGGAACAGTGAATAAATAAAATACATAAATGGTTCTGTACCTAAAATTATCTTGTTAATGAGCCTATCCAAAGTTTTGCATCAACAGAATAAACCCCTCTGGCTCTGGCAAGGATCCATTTCCTCATGCAACACTATCCATTGAAAATAGCCATTGAAAGAGCTGAAGATATTCCAGCTAGTGCAAAAGCATTTGTGGATTCAATCCAGTACTGCTCAAATATGAAAGTGGGTGTTTGCTCAGCTTCAACCCAAAGTGTATCCCAACACAGTAAAGCAAGTCTACTTCACACTGAATAATGACATGTGCTAGAAACGAGAGCCAGTTTGGTGTAGTGGTTAAGGTGCTGGCTTAGAAACCAGGAGACTGAGAGTTCTAAGCCTGCCTTAGACATGAAAGCCAGCTGGGTGACTTTGGGTCAGTCATTCTCTCTCAGCCAAACCCACCTCACAGGGTTGTTGTTGTGGGGGAAATAGGAGGCAGGAATATTAGATATGTTCGCTGCCTTGAATTAAACATAAAAAGGGTGAGATAAAATAATAATCATAATAAACATCATCATAATATACTTATAATTACGTACTGCAGTTACTTTCAACAAAAACATATATCAAAATAAGTTATTAGCACCAACCTAAAATTATTACATTTGTATCTCATTCTTTTTTTATGTTTTCCAATATGAAGTTGCAGTTTTGTTTTGAATGGTCCCAAGTTACCTTATTCTAATAATGAAACCATCAGGAGACAGCCCACTAGTGCCACATACGCAAAGACATATATGGGACAGAATGTTGCTGCAGCTCAATTTTCAGTCCTACACTTCAATCATTCTTTGGAGGAAAGTACAAAAATTTCCATTATAAATCAGAAATATGAACATCTGATTGCAAAATGTCTTAGCCACTTATAAAACAAGCTAGTACAAGAAGAGTTATTTACTGCAAAATCAATTCCTCAAGAGTAGGGATGAGCAAAATTCACTGATTTGCAAAACACTGTTTGAGGAATTACCTTTTGAAATCACTGAACCACTCCCAGGACAGTAAAGTCTTAAACAGCTTCCACATTACTGCTCAGGATAAAATAAATGTAAGTTTCACTTGCTTATAAGACAGATTTTTTTTCAGACTTTTTTTTGTTGTACCAAAACAACTACAACAATCGAAAGCCAAATTTGATTTTAAAAGATCTTGTCAAATGTAAAGGAAGTGTATAAAATAATGTGAAAAAAGCCAAAAAGAGTTAAATGTGAAACCATCAACATCAACCATCAAATGCAACATTTTCTTACATTCTTCAAACCAGTTTTGGAAAGGCTTTACAGTACTTATTGCATGGAATGTTTCAATTTCACCACTCAGAATCAAAATATTGCAACTTCGAAATAGTTCCTTGCCATCTGCCATGTGCTCACAAAACACTGCAAATATAACTGTCCTGGCTGTAAGTCTAAAATGAATGAGCATTTCTCATTGATTAAAGGATACTATACATCATTAGTACCACAGGTCTGCTAGGAAAAGTATACTTGTATCTCTCTCTTTTTTTAATAACCTAGTTCTGACTACAAAGGAGGACACCTCAGGCTAATTATTCATACCCCTCTACAGATGGCTAAAAAGACAGCAATTTAGGAAATTTATTAATTACTTTGCAAGGTGGCTGCCAATGCAGTCATACATCTGCTTACTGTGGTTCAAACCAGTGAAAATTTAAAAAATAACATGCCCCCATATATTCTGATAGCCATTCTACAAGGATGCAAGACATCATTACAGTAATTCTACAGTCTGCCATGTAACTATTAATATAAAATTCTATTTGTTTTTATTAAAACAAAAAAATTAAAATAAAAATTTGTAGAAAATCAAGTGCCATCAGTCGAAGCTGTGGACACTGTAAAACAGGAGGATTGTGGGGGTCTTGCACTCCTTGCTGCAAGTAATTTTTCATTGCTTTACTCTCTAACATCAAGATTTCAATCTAATCCTACCTTCTTGAAATAACATGCATTGTATCAAAAATGGTTATTACCAATTTTATTCAAACAACATGCTAGCTTGTCTGTTTTAAGCAGATGGAAGGAAACTAGGTGCATTTTTAACTCAACTGCAAAATTTGAATAAGATAATTTTGTACAGAAGTGATCCCTATAGTAATAGTTATAGGGGTTGTCTACAGACACATTATTATTATAGGAATGATTCCAAGAGGTAGCACAGGCTATCCCATTCACCTAGTCAGCGTTCAATAATAGAACATTGTATGCATATATAGACAAATAGATGCTTATCTAGATAGCACAGCAGAGTTATTAGTTGCTGAAACAAATAAATGGGAATACCACTGATGGCAGACCACAGGTGTTATAAGCCTAGTTAATCTGCAAATATAAAAGTATAAGACACTTGGTCATGAAAAACCAAGAAAAAAAGTGTTTCAAACCAGTAGATATGAGCCTATTGAACCCACTGCCAAGATAACTGGGAAAAAAGAACAATTCTAAAGCGAGTGAAGAAGGTTGCTTTTGACAGCGTGTTTGCTAATGAAGAAAAGGCAAAAGGGTCATGTTAAAAAATGTGCAGACAGAATGTCAAGAGCTAACATTACAAGTTTCTTTGTTGATGCTTATCTCTCAGCACAGTAAAGTCAACCTGTTTTATTGAAGCAGAAAAAGAACTTTACTAGATGAATAATTAAGAAATATGCTAGTTGGACAATTGCAAGAGATATCAAAGCCACAAAGTCCTTTAAGGAATAGAAATATTGTTTATTCTAATTATCAAGAAACATAATGCTTACTGTAAATAACAGCAAGAGCTCACAGTAAAAATCTCTGAAACAAATACAGTTTTGCTCTCAAAATACAAGCATTATACACCTCCCTTGATTATTCAATTTACATGCTGTACTGGGCCCAATTATGCTGACTTAGAATCATGTCCTCAGTGGAAGAGGTCTACAACTGAATGAAATCTTGGTAATGTTATATGCTGGAGTGGCTAAAGTGTGACTGGCAAATGAACAGTCAGGAACATTTAGCATTCATGGTCTTAAAAAAATATTTTTCTACTTCTCTCCACTAAAATGTGGCTGAATACTGAATCTCGCTGACCTTGAATGGAATACAAATGAAATAACCTTCTCCTTTAATCCTGCCCTCATCCTCTCCAGAATCTCTAAGCAGGATGGTAATACAGGAAGAAAAACAAAATACAGCAACAGGAGGGAAATAAGAATAAAAGTAGATGTGTATGTGAGGAGGTGATAAAAGGGCCAAGCTGTGAACAGGAAGAAACTAAAGAATAATGCCAATTGCCTGGTCCAAGGATACACTAAAAATAAACAACTTTAATTAAATATAGCAAGGATAATACGAGGAAAAAAATGATAGTAAAAAATTAGGAAGTGGAAAGACTGAACAATTTTTCATGACATTTCATAAAAAATAATGAAAAAATTAAAAAAGAATGAATGGCATTCACTGAGTATTAAAAGTAAAGCAAGTGTTCAGGTTTAGGTACAATTATTTCAAAATAAGTTTGTCCAAGTCAAGGAATCTGTTCATGGTCAAACACATAAGTCATTTTTTTCATCAATAGTTTTTCTACCAATTTCAATGCATGAAGTAGTTACATGTACCTAAGTTTGATTTTCTTAGCTGCAATTCATAAAGCATAAATATTAATCCTTAGAATAACTCCCTGCATCTGACTCCTTGGGTGCCAAAGTAGATCACTAGATAACATCAATATTACATGTCTTAAGATAGACATCTGTTACATTCTAGAATATGAAATACCTCCTACCTGGACAAACATTTGATCCAGAGCATTTTTGTAATTGTACAAAAACCACGAGCATGATGTAAACCAAAGCCCCTTGCAAGAATAAATCCTAAATCACTTTAAAAATTATTTTTTAAACATAATGTTGAATCCAAAAGGATATATTCCCTGTATTCAATGTTTGTACTGTACTGTACTGTACTGTACTGTATTGTATTGTAATGTATACATTCAGTTGATCCAAAAAAAAGCGGACCCTGCACATGTGGGAAAAACTCTAGGAAGAAAAAGAAATGTTGTATCCACAAAGACCTCTGCCCTAGGTTTTAATGGAATGCAAATTGTTTTAAAAAGCAAAGCCTTTATCTCAGCACATCAATGTGTTGTAAGAGATGAAGGATGTTTCTTATTTTAGAAAACCACAACTATTGGCATCTAAAGAACAGATGCTTCATCCCTCTGGTGTCATCTTTGATAAAGCATATATTTCCACTTCTGATTTTTAATAGAAACCCAATAGCCCTCTTGAGGGTTCTGACTTTTCTGAGAAGTAATAATTGTATTCTTCTTTAGGAGAAAAATATCCCCCAGGATAAATTTAGCTCTCCCATTGACATTTTATCAGATCCATGATGTTCTCCCTGCTGATACTCTATTCTTGTTCTTAGAACATACAAATCAAATGTTAACTGGATGTTAAACACAAGATGTTCAGTGACAGGTGGGCTGGACAGAGATATATGACAAGAATATCGTCAGTTTTCTGCATTAATAACTAAATCAAAATCTTGCAAATGATGAAGGAAACAGAATGGAGAGCTATTTCTTTTCCTGCCTTCTTAAAAGCTTCTTCCACTATGGAGTCCAATGGTGAAAGACAAGTCTTTTGCTTCATAGGAGCAGTTTTTAAACAAACATGTATAGCACAAAGTATGCAGGAGTGGGTTAAAGCTCAGGATGGATATTCCCCTTGATGCAGTCCCATCTACTGAGGAAAAAAGTCCATAGAGACTTAAGCAAATCAATTCTTCACTTCATCTCTCATATTATATAAACTGGACAGGTACCAATGCTCTCAATGCTTCTTGGACCACTTTGGAGCATCACTAAGAATGTAAAAACCTGGTCTGATCTTATGTAATTGCTCAACAGGCATGGAATTTCAAGTTAGAAGAGTTTTACAATGGAACTGTTTAAAGCATTTTAGTTCAAAGATAGCAGACTTAGTTTTCCTATCTGTTTTGAGCTAGTTTTGAGCTGCATGTAACAAACAAGAAGAAAAAGAAGAAAAGCAGTAATAAAACTGAAATATTAAAACATTTTAAAGAAAGATTTATCTTCACCTTAAGACTGATGAACATATTACATTAGGTTTATTTCAAATTTAACTTCATGGATCTGAGGCAAAACTTTCACTCTGCTATAAAGAGGTGAAATGTTTTGAATGCTAAACTGTCAGCCCCACCAGGTAGATCAGACCAGAAAATCAATTCCACAGGAAGACCAGAATATTTTATTGAGATAGGCTGCAAAACAAAATTTTGCAAATCCAATTGTGCTGACCTGCCTTCCTTCTTATACTCCAGTGAATCAGGAAGGTGCTTGCCTGAGTATTAGGCAAGCACCTTCTGAATATTATCTTGTTTCCCAGGACTTAAAGAATGCTTCAGCCCCCTTTGCCTAGGTCAGTATTTCTCAACCTTGACAACTTGAAGATGTGGACTTCAACTCCCAAGGATGGTTGGGGAATTCTGGGAGTTAAGTCCACACATCTTCAAGCTGTCATGATTGAGAAACACTGGTCTAGGTAATGGTTCTTACATATTTCTGTCAAGGTCATTTCTCTTACTCTCCATAATAAAAAAAAAAAAAATTCTAATCTACATTTAACTACAAACATATTTAAAATTAACTGGTATTAATATGAGGTGACTTGAAGCCTATGAAAAAATCATTTAGTAGCCTATAATTTGTCCAGGCCTTCATATTTAAAGTAAAATATATATCTAAATTAGGGGGACGCGATGGCGCAGCGGCTTAATGATGCTGAAAGTTGCCGGCCAGAAATGGTCGACACTTCAGCAGTTCAAGCCCAGCTCCGCGCAGCAGAGTGAGCTCCTGCTTCCTCCCCAGCTCCTGCCAACCCAGCAGCTCGAAAACGTATGTGAGCAGATAAATGGGTACTCTCACCCCGGTGGGGGGAAAAATGCTGGCGGCGCCTTGCAAAGGAGACGGGACCAGTTGCCAGTAACGCGGAAGCCGCGCAAGCCCAAAAAAGGCGTGAAGCAATGGAAACCCCACCTCCTGTGCTTGCCAGCTGGGCTCTGCTCTAGGAAGGAGGCAATGGCAAACCATTTCCGAAACACCTTGTCTTGAAAACTGCAGGGACTCGTCCAGGCAGTCACTGCAGAATCGGTAACGACTGAGTGTGTAATGAATATATATATATATATATATATATATATATATATATATATATATATCATATTCATTATGTATAACTAATGATTGATACCTGAATAAGCATAATGTTGATACATGGATTGTACCAAGGTGTAATTTGCCCCTTAATAAGTAGCTTAGCCCTCCCAAGGGACTAATGCCTTGATGCTGTTGGACTGCTCAACAGTCCAGTGACCCTTAGAGATCCTGATAGAAGCAGGAACTCCTTATAGAATCAGCCTTGCCAGTAAAGTAAAAAGGAAAGAGTAAGAATAATCCACAATAGGGGTGAGGAGAGGTGGCTTTCTGCAGGAGTGAGGAAAGCCACATTGCCTCAAAGAAGGAAAACCAGGAAGAAGGCAATAGCAAATCACTTCTATATTACAGGTAGTCCTTGCTTAACTACCACAATTGAGACTGGAATTTCAATTATTGAGTGAAGTGGTCGGTAAGTGAGACACCCCCCCCCCCCCCCGTGACTGCTTTGCTCAATGACTGCAATCCAGGCACTCCTGGTTGTGATCGTTAAGCTATCTCCCCGGTCATTAAGCGGCCAAAATGAAAGAGCTGTCTGCTGAAGGATGTCAATTCTGTGTGGCATGGCACTGAAATCCTCCCAACAGGCAGCTCTTTGAGAGTGAAAGGGCTGCCTGTCCCACAGTTTCAGTTCAGCTCTGCATGGAGCTGAAATCCTCCCAGCAGGCAGCCCTTTCACTCTCAGACATTCCTGCAGCCTGCCGAAGGGTCTGCCTTCCCCTCCATGGACGGAAGGGAAATCCTTCGTGGGGCTGGAGGAAGAGAGCTCAAATCTTCAGGATTTGAGCTCTGTTCTTGCACACCGCTGAGAGGTTTCCCCTCCCCTCTGCAGATGGAGGGGAAATCCTTTAGGGGGTTAAAGGAACGGAGCTCAGAGCTCAAATCTTCAGGATTTGAGCTCCATTCTTGCACACCACCGAGGTGTTTCCCTCCGTTCTCTGCACTTGCAACCTTCTCTGCACTGACTTTCTAAGGAAGCCAGCAGAGAAGATTGCAAATGGTGATCTCATGATTGTGGGGCGCTTGGCAACCAATCGCAAATGCGAACTGATTGCCAAGCATTCGAAATGCAGCCATGTGACTGCGGGGAAGGGGTGGTGTGACATTTTACGATGGCCAGAAACAAGGACTACCTGTATTGCTAACAGAACTGTATGGGCATGGCTGAAACATTTAGGGAAGTACCAGATGATGAGGTATCTATTCACCCATCCCCAATCAAAAGGCACTTTTCTAGTTACTGGGAACAACACTGAATAGATCTGAAGGCAATGATGTGCCAATATTGAAACAGGGGTTCCTCATTTCAGAAGGGCATATATAATTAAGACATGGAATATAGGAAGTATGATTCAAGGAGAACTTGAAAATGGCAACATGGAAATGAAATGAATGAAATGAAATGAAATATTGGACATTTTAGTAGTAAGGGAACATAGGTAGACCACATGAGGCACTTTAAATCCAATGACTACAAGATATACAATACACTGCATGAAACCATATGAAGAAATAGAATGGCAATAATACCCCAAAAGGACATTGCTAAATAATGCTCAGCTATTATACAGTAAGCCCAAAATTCATATCTCTTAGAATTAGTGGATAGCAGTGTTATAGAAGTGTCCTACAAATTGTTGGAAGAATAAAAACTGACCTCAAAAATGAGGAAGGACTTCTAAGAAAAATGACAAAATTTGAAATATGCATAGAGAATCAAGACCATCTATTAGGGAGTGTATACACACTGTTACTTAGATATGACATGGAGATAAATAAAAAATTGTACGACAAAATGCAAAACTTTAAAGCAGTGTCACAACACAACAATAAATCAAATATAACAATAGAAAGAGCTAAGGAACAAGTCAATAAAATTCAACCCATGTTACAATTTATTAGAAAACTGGTCAAAATGTTTATAGGCGGTATACAAGTTCATCAATAATTGCCAAGATGGACAAATCCTATAGTAATAAATGTTGGAAATGCCATGATACAGAAGGAACATTTTACCAAATGTGGTTGGCATTTAAACAAATACTGGAAAGGAATATGCAGCACTATACAGAGAATTTTAGAAATCAAATTTGAATTGAAACCATGTTTTTTAAAATGAGTATAATTCCAGGACATATTAACAAAAAATATCACAATTTATTCATGTTGATGGCTGGAAGAATAAACTTAGTACAACATTGGAAAAGAGATACATTATCAATGATATCAGATTGGGAACTTAAACTTGGAGTATATACAGCAATGACAAAATTAACAGCATATATTCACATTAGAGTTTAACTAAATTCAATCAAGAATGGCTCCCATATACATTATATATTATGCAGCAAGACAAATTTAAATTTTTAGAGTATGGTTTTTAAGGGAAAAAAGAATTGACTGAAGATCTGAAGTTAGATGGAAATTTTAAATGTTTATAAATATTGTATATCAGCTGGAATACAACGAAGGAGGAATTAAAAACTAAATATCTATTCAATTAATGCTTTATTTAAACATTTCTTTCTTTTTTTTTGTTAGGTGTTTTATTTTAAAATAATAAAATAGTGGAGATATTGGCATCAAGCTCAGGAGTTTAAAAAGACCTTTAAAATTGTTTTACTTTTTGTTAAAAATAACTCAATGCATTTTGGTTTTTATGATTAAACCTTCATCAATATACTTAGCAGTAACTATACAACTTTTGCTATTTTTATGTCCCCTTATTGATATTATATATTTGTATTTATTTATTTTTGCTTCTCTTTTTTTTTTAATGATTAATTTAAAAAAGTATGTTATACAAGTGTATGTTCTCTACAATCAACACAGTGATGGAAGACACCAAAGAATTCTATGGCAAATTGTAACAGATGATAAATCCAACATCCATTTAGGCAAATGTAATAATGTAGGAGAGAGGGCAGTAGAGGATTCTTGGATTATTTCCCCACACCTGTTTTAAGCAACATAAACAGAGATTCTACACATGGATTGTCAGATGCACAACACTAGAATCAGATCTACTAGGTTAGAAAAAACAAAAAATGAAGAACTGCAATTCTGACATCTAGAATGCTTCCAAGTACAGATTGTAGAACAGTCAATATATTAGTGGTCTGCGAGTAAAGATTTGTTCTGGAGGACCTACATTCAAAATATAGGATCAATATAAATTACAAATACTTATAACTTATAAGAAATAAAACCTGAGAAATTATGGGAAGGGGTAAGAGACAGTATGAAAACCAAAATGGAAAAAAAGTATTCCCAAATTTCCAAGTGGCTTTCAGAACAAGTTAACGTTGTAGTCAGGGAAAGACAGGTTGAGTATCATGGCCAACCTTGTGGATGGATGATGATTGAATGCAGACTTTCAAATCAATCAAGAACAGACAAGAAATATATGTCAATCAAGAATGTCCACAAATATAGAAAAATAACCAAAAAGGGGGAGACCTTTTTTAAGATCAGAGAAATCACACAAAAAATTAAAGCTAAGGTAAAAATAATTATTTGAGATCTGATATACGCAAACAAAGTAAGAAAGACTATACTGTCCTCCATTAAAACAGGATTAGAGAACATCAGAAACGTTTCCAGAGGGAGAATATGTCTAGGAAATGGCTCCAGAAAAAGAGCAAGTCAACAGGCAACAGTGCTGCTATGGACTAGAAAAGCAGCAGGCACAGATGAAATGCCTACTGAGCCGATTAAAGTTTCAGGAGAAGAGGCAGTTAAAGTGCTAACAAATCTACAACATGTCAACAAATATGAAACAAGAGTGTGCGACTAAGAGATTGGAAAAGATTGGTCTATATATCCCTGCCAAAGAAGGCAGATGAAGAATATACACTCACACAAGCAAGGTTTTGTTTAACTTACAAAGAAAAACAGACCTATTTATGTAGGGAGAAATACCAAATCAGGAGTTATAAAAAGTACAAAAACATGAGATCAGACATCTAATGCAAGATACATTAGTTTAAAATAAGGAAAAATCAGAAGAATTCATTATGTACGTAAAAATGGAAAGTGAAAAATCTGGGTTAGAGATATTAAGAGCACAAAGTAATATCAACTAGCATGCCTTGCAAATTCCCAGTAAGGGTGGTAGGTAATTGTTTTCTTGGACAGTGTGCTGGAGAATAGATTAGTCCTAGGGAAAAAGGCAATAACAAACTTAGTCAAACTCATAAAGGATGAAGATATTTCTATGACAAAAAATATCAGACTATTTAATTGTAACATATCACTGTGAAAGCTGGATATTGAGAAAGAGCACAAGAAAGAAGACAGATACCTTTGAATTATGGATCTGGAAAACTAAATGATACATGCTGGTTCAAAGACTGGCTGTCCCTTGGGACAATGATCAGCATGCAGAAACTCTCACAATTGGGACATGTATCATAAACAGATAACAAACTAAAAAATAAAACTGGGCTTGACAATGTTGTGAGTAATAGAAGAAGACAACCAATAAGGTGGGTAGATGAGACTAAAAAGCCTGTGCTTGGAAGAGCTACAAATTATTAGTAAAAACAGGTCAAGGTGGCAAGCACTTGAATCACCAGGAGTCAAGCCTGACTTGATAGCACTTTATCTAAAGTGTAGGATACTTTCTTTAGTTTCAAACAGAACTGTATTATTCTTCATAACACAGCAAAGAATGACAAAACTATGAAAAAAATTACACTAAGGCTTGAGAAATTCTCAGTAGGATTTATAGAACAGAGTAGAGTAGAGTAGAGTAGAGTAGAGTAGAGTAGAGTAGAATAGAATAGAATAGAATAGAATAGAATAGAATAGAATAGAATAGAATAGAATAGAATAGAATACTTTATTGGCCAAGTATGAGACATACAAGGAATTTGACTTTGGTGCAAAAAATCTCTCAGTGTGTTTGCACAGCATCAGGAAATAAAGAATAATAAAAAGTAATAACATTATATACTAAAACTATGCAGTCAGAAGAGAAGAATTGGAGGAAGAATAATACTACGGCTACTGACTAACATATATTCATTTTTAAAAGGAGAAGCTATTGCCTAGCATATATTCACATTTAACAGAGCATTATCATTTTAAGATTATTTTGTTAGGATCTTATTAAGTAAAATTGTGTACAGTTGTTCTTAAATAAAAATATATGTATAAATTTACCATGACTGATTTTCAGGAAGACACAACCAAATTTTACTACCTAAACAGAGATAACCAGCTACGTTATTGCTACAACTATAGCTTTGCATGAAACATCTAAAAACTAGGTACAGATTTACCAGTTGTCTTTTATTTAAACAAAAGACGTTTCCCCTCCCAAATATATTGTATAATTTGGGAGCATTCATGGTAGTTACTGAAGCAGATTCTACTATATAAGCTTGCTAACTGAAAACAGACACATTGATGTCAAGAGTTTTCCAATACTCTGGACAGAAGGCATCACAAGTATGAGTCATGTGCTGTGAATATCACATAACTCTGACTTGAAGACAGGGTTATCTCTCCTACACAGAGCAAATTTAAACACTTAATTATCAACATATATAAGTTTACATGGATTTAACTTAAGTGTGAAAAAAAACGCAATTTATTCTAAACTATTTTTAAATATGCAATGTATAATTCTAGCTATCCTAGGTATATTAGTCATAAAAATTCAGCGTAGCTCCTGAATCATTACAGTTCTTCCAGGTTCAAGTTTCCATTTGACTATGAAGTTAAACTGGGCAACTTTGTGTCAGTCACTATCTCTCAGCCTAACCTATGTCATAAGTGGTGTTGTGGGGATAAAATAAAAAAAAACACAACTGCCCTGTATACTACCATTTACTCCTGGAGGAAAGAGAGAATATAAATATAATGTATTAATATAACACTGCATAGTAGCATAATTCCAAACTAGTTCCCAAAATTACCAATCTGAGGATAATAATATACATTAATAAAATAGGCAGATTGTTTTCTAGTATGGGTATGGATTCCCTTTCCATACAAACCAAGAGCACATCAATTCTAGGGCCTGCCTCAAATAACCCAAACCAGCAAGGACTAAAATACAGAGACTTGAATTTTCTTTTTAAAAACCAAGTTCATCTACACAAATAGTTGCTAGTATAAAATGGTTTGTTCGCAAAACTGGGAAGATTGTGTTTTGGCTGAAGCACGGCAAAACTGCTTTGGAGAGGTTTCAACTAAATCCTACACAGACTGGAGATAAAACACACAAGTAAGGAGTTTACATAAAGATTTGTACTGTACAGGAAAAAAGAATAGCTGTATCAGGACCTATTAAACCACTCATTAAAAAATCAGGAAGCATACTGATTCATAAAATTCATGAATATTTTTGTTTGTGCACTGTTTAGAGAATGAATATAAAATAAAATTAACCTAAATTTCTGAAGGCAAACCTGACATGATAAGTATAAAATTCCTGGAATATAGCAACTGAAGGACACAATTTGTTAAAAACAGCAGAAATAACTCAAAGGAAAGAGGAATTGCATTAAATATTAAAAATATCCAAACCTGCTCCGAAATCCAAGTGAATGACTTGGTGATTCTGTAAAGGCTATATAAACTTATCCAACACTTACAATGCACTAGCATCAACTACCAGCCATTGCAATTAATATATAGTTAAAATATATGCGTTGAATCCAAATTAATGTTTTATGGTCGTTGCTGTTATTTTTCTGAAGTCAATTTCACTACTCCAAAAAAAACTTCATCTGCAAAGGAATAGCATCCCACTGAGACTTTATACAGTGCTTTGAACTATCATTTATCAAATCCTGCTGCTAACCTACTGTAACTGAATGCAACAGTAAATAAAACCTACAAACAAATTTGTCTTCACTTCAAGGAGTTTTATGACTTCCAGTACAATTCCAAATCAGTATGTTAATATGCTTCAACTGTTGCCTAATTCCAGCAGAGACAAGCATAGCAGGTATTACTGCTCGAAAAGAAACAAAGGTTACAAGGAATAACAGAAATAACTTTGAAAAGGTATGACTACAAAACCTAACATGGTCAAATCAGAAGAAAACCAATTTTGGGCAAATCCTGCTTCATCATTCCAAAGAGAGCTACTGCAGTTAACCTTTTTTTCCCTCAAGATGATCCAGTTATTAATTATTTACACTGAGATTGCTGAGAAAAATCTTTTCCCAGACTTTTATTAAACAAAAAAGGAAAAGGGATTCATATTGTATGCAGCCAGACACAATACTTCCAGGTTCAAAGCAGTATCTCCTACAGTGTGTGAAACATGCAGAGTTACAAGAAATCCAGGAAAAGATTGGAATGCAAACTGAGGAATGCAAAAATCCTTTGAAGCTTAAACTGAAGTGACAAATTATTCAAATGTAAAGGTCTGGACTTGATGCTTCAGTCACTAAAAGATGCTACAATAAATATGTTGATAGTGAATCCTATTGGACATATCAGTACCCTGATTAACACCCATGTTTATCTTTCAGTTTATCTTTCAACCACAGGCTGGACAAACGAGGCTGTTGAGATTCTAACACAGTGCTCAGAGGCTATGTGGACCTGGATAGGGAGGAACAAGTCCAACTCAATCCTACCAAGATCTGTGGATATTAGGCTCACCTGGATCTGGGAATATTTCACCTTTAATTTTGGATGGGATTACACTTCCTCAATCAAGAGTGGGTGCAATCTGGGGATCTTACTAGACTCAGCTCCTGCTTAGTAAGCAGGTAGCAGTTGCAGCCAGGAAGGCATTTGCACAACTCCATCTGGTGCACCAGTTGTACCCTTTTACTGGATCAGCAGGCCCTTCAGATAAGTCACTCATGCTGTAGTCACCTCATAGCTTGACTTTGCAATACACTCTGCATGGGGCTGTCCTTGAAGGCCACTCACAAACTTCAACTGGTGCAGAATGCAATGCAACAGGCAAAGATGAGCACGCCCAAGTATGCCCATCTGACATCCTTGCTTTGTGACCCGACAGGATTGACACACCCAGATCCCTTCGATTAAACCTTATCATCTGTCGGGATCCAGGAGGTATGCCTTCTTTGTCATGGCACCTGCCCTCTGGAATGAGGTTCCCCCAGAGATCCAGCTTGATGGCATTACAGAAAGCCTTAAAGATCTGGCTGTTCTCCCAGGACTTGGGCAAAAGTGGTTAGGGCCCCTCTTGGATAAGTCTGTATGTGTGAGTGCTGTTGGCCAGATTTGCCATCTTGTTCACTATTTTTTTCTCTATTTTTCTCTATATTGTAATTTTTACTTCGTCTTGTTTTACCTAGAGTCAGTCTGGAGTCAGGCAGTGCCTAAACTGAATGAAATAAATAAAATAAAAATCACGCAAGGTTCCTACTGCTTGCAGAAATGTTTTTTCATTTCTATGTAATGGTAAAATCTAACATTTTTGAATCCATATTAACAAGTGATTATTACTTCATTATTCTAGATATTGTTTGCATTAGGTATACTAATTGTTCCACAAGCATAGGAATCAACAATACATATAGGCAATTCAGCTAAGATCCTATTAAAATTTGAAAACTGAAGGTAACAAAATTCAATTCACTACAATATAATTCAAAATTCAACCATAGGCTGAATTTGAAGCATTCAAACTACTGTACTTACAATTGCTTCTTCTTCTTTTTCTGTTGCTGTTGTTACTGTTGTGGTTGTTATGAGATGAAAATACCAAGGATAATAGGCAAGTCATGCACCAATTTTCTTTTAAAAAAAACCCAAGATGTAAGAAGCGTTTCAAAACTTTCAAAGAGTCTCCATCATAATTAACTCATTAATAAATTAGAGATGGAAGCTCCTATATGCAGTTTTCAAGACTCTGTACCTTACTCAATCCTTGCATTAAAACAGCATATTAATGTCAGCATAATTCTTGCCTCTTAGATTATGCTGTGAGAGGCTTTACGATTTATAAAGGAACAGTCACTACTCATTCAATACAAGAAAAACAAAGCTTGACAAGTGGCAGAAAGGAAACAGGATTTTTTTGGTTTTGTGTCTTTGAACTGGGGAGGACAGAATGGGAAGATAACAAGGGAGTGAAATGGGAGAATTGAAAGAACTGAAGAACTGCAAAGAGTCTAGACATGGAAAAATTGGGATTAAACTACAGGTAGTACTTGCTTAATGACCACAATAGGGACTGGAAAATTCATGGTTAAGCAGGGCAGTCATTAAGCAAGGCATCACGTGACCGCACCCAATTTTATGACATTTTTACAGCGGTCATTAAGCAAATCACCATGGTCGCTAAATGAATCACATGGTCGTTAAGCAAATCACATGGTTCCTCATTGATTTTGCTTGCCAGAAGCTGGCTGAGAAGGTCACAAATGGCAATCACGTGATCCCAGGATGCTGCAACAGTCATAAATGCAAGCTGGTTGCCAAGTGCCCAGATCGGGATCATATGACCATGGGGGTGCTGTGATGGTCATAAGTGTGAAGACTGGTCATAAGTAGCTTTTTTCAGTGCCATTGTAACTTCAAATGGTCACTAAATGAATGGTTATTAAGTGGGGACTACCTGTACAGGTAAAATGAATTAAGGAAAGAGGAGGAAAAGCAGCAAACTAGATTAAACAAACAAAAAAAAAAGAGCAGCAGAATAAAGTTCATCTATCTCACTCTCCAAGCAAACTGGCCTAAACAAATTCTAACAGAAAAATGAAACAAACAGCAGAACAGTACTCCCCCTGTCTGATAGTCAGGATTTGCAGAGGTAATCAAATGTATTGGCCAATTTACTCACATCAGTATCAGAAAGTCTCACAAACTAGAATTTTCTGGGGATTTCCACGGAGAGCTTATATAGTGAAAATAAGAAAAGACTCCTAATGTGGCACTTTTTTACAAACTAGAAGACACCAATAAGCTTAGTTAAGCTTCATGTCTTTGGTTTGCAAATGGCATTATTCCACATTATTACTACACACGGAGCATTCTTTAGACAATCAGACTACCATATAGGCATTTTAAGAAGGAAAAAAGATTAACTGTAAATACATTTAAAGCATCAATACGCTGCCTTTGTAACATACAGATTTGTTATAAAGTCTTGCAGAATCAATTAAATAAGCATGTGGTCGAACTTGGTTGAAATAAGAATTTATAGCAATATTGGTTTCCCACTACAGATTGGCATATGGAGGGCCAACAGTACTTTGTCTAGACTGCAGGTTGATTACCTTCACATCATACAGGCTTTAAAGATAGTATGGAATTTAATTCTAGAATGACAGAGTTATTTTTCAATTTTAATATCTGCTACCATTTACCAGTTACAACCAACAGATTTGCCCAACCCTTCATCTTCCAGATGTCTTGGAACTGTAATTCCCATAATTTTTACTATGGCCTTTGGACTGGGAATTCTAAGAGTTGCAACCTTAACATATCTGATGTATTTACTAGTCATAAATACTATTCGTTCAGCACCATCATAACTTCAAACGGTACTGAACGAATGGTGTTAAGTGAGGACTACCTGTATTTTTTTTATAGTGTGAGAGTCTCACCCATCTGCTTTTATATTAGTGACAGGAAAAACTTTATAGGTATAATTTTGAAAGGGAAGCTGTTAAATAACATTCTGTTATAATAGGAGCAGGGAATTTTATTAAATTTGTATAAGCAGTATTAATACAATCAAAATTAATCCAGATAAGAAGAAATTATCCTAGTTAGGAAGATCAGCAGTTTTGGATCTGTGCTACAAATGGACTTCCACATAGCATCATGGCTAGGACTGTCCACTACCAGTTTGGGCTGATTCACCAGCTGAAATCATACTCGAAGAAGGCAACCATATACCTGTCTCAAACAAATTGGACTAATGTAATGCTCTCTCAATAAAGCTATTTGTACAGTTTGAAAAGCTCAGCTGTATAAGAACTGAAGTTGCTAAGATGCGAACCAATGCTGCTCAGTCCAAATATAACCATTGTGTAGACAAGGAGCCAGTGTATTCCAGCCTCAAGACTGGGAAAAGGAAAGCCAAGAATCTGTTGACTTGAAAGAGTGGGAGAAAAAGGCTTTAAATCCCTGAATGGTTCAGGATAGGGCCCTAAAATTACCCTCTGAACTGTCACTAAGATCTGTCAAGTTGACAGATATCATAAATAAACAATTTCAATAGTAGACTCACATTAGTGAATCTGCTCTAAGATATTCAGGTGCATTCATTCCCTATATGAGGACCTACTCTAAAAAACAGGTTAAACTCAAATAGATCTATCATGTGGAATTCAAAATTCAAACTTCACCTCTGTCTTAAACTTCCTAGATGAATGCTTATGTATTATATAGTTTTATCCAAGTGAATAAGGATGTGTAATGATCAAAAATTGGAATGGAATATCTAATTCAGAACAGCGCTGAGAAAATAGTTGGAGCCACTAGCAATGACAATTTTCTTGAATGCTAAGAGTCTGATTTATCAGATTTGTTATCAGAAAGGAATGACCATGCATAGCAGGCTGACTCACAAAAGTATTTACATAACTTGATAGTTTTTAGACCAAACTTTAAACTGAATTCACTGAAAAGCACTATGATTCATAAAACTGCTGCTGGTGATCAAAGATGACTCATTTCTGCTTGCATATCAGCCTTCAATGCAACAATTAATAGAACAGAAGAATGCTTGACAGAACCCTCCCTAGTCTTTGGCAGGCCTTACAATGCAGCTTCTGATTTTTTTAAAAAAAAAATTCTTGTCTTATATGATGCTTCTTCTAATTATTTTAAACAAATATTCTAAGGCAGAGGTTTGTAAAGTTTCTTGGTTAATAGCACCAAGGGGCACCACAGCAAACTCACCTGTTCTGTTTATTAAGTAGTAAAATATCCCATGGTATCCCGGGGAGCTGCAGTACATAGTTTGGGAACCATGGTTCTAAGGTATTTTCACCATTCAGTTCCTGAGAACACTTTTCCTACAACTTTTTGAGAAAGAAAAAGAATAAAACCCATTTCAGTGAAAGAAAAATGGACAAGAACATTAAAAAAAAGTTTTTAATAACTGTATAGGCCAGGACATTGTTCACAGTGAGAAATACTAAAAAAAAATTGTAATATGGCAATGATTGTGAAGCTAATGAAATCAGCAGTTGTTAGTAAGAATTAATCTACTGGAATGAAAAGTAAATAAATCTTGGCACAGTCTAATCCTTTAGCAAATGTGCATGAAATGGAAAAAATCGCATTCTAGAAAAAAATACTAGAAGCCAATAATATGCAAGCTGGAACTAAGATCACAGGGAGAAACATCAACAACCTCAGATATGCAGACAATACCACCTTAATGGCAGAAAGCGAAGAAGAACTAAAGAGCTTCTTGATGAGGGTGAAAGAGGAGAGTGCAAAACCTGGCTTGAAACTAAACATTAAAAAAACTAAGATCATGGCATCTGGACCCATTAATTCCTGGCACACAGAAGGGGTAGAAATGGAAGCAGTAACAGACTTCATTTATTTGGGCTCCAAGATCACCGCAGACGGAGACTACAGCCATGAAATTAAAAGACGCTTGCTCCTTGGGAGGAAAGCTATGGCAAACCTAGACAGCATATTAAAAAGCAGAGATATCACCTTGCCGACAAAGATTCACATAATCAAAGCTATGGTTTTTCTAGTTGTAATGTATGGCTGTGAGAGCTGGACCATAAAGAAGGCTGAGCGCCGAAGAATTGATGCCTTTGAACTGTGGTGCTGGAGAAGACTCTTAAGAGTCCCCTGGACTGCTAGGAGGTCAAACCAGTCAATCTTAAAGGAAATCAACCCTGACTGCTCATTGGAAGGATTGATAATGAAGCTCAAGCTCAGATACTTTGGTCACCTAATGCGAAGAGAGGACTCTTTGGAAAAGACCCTGATGCTGGGAAAGATTGAAGGCAAAAGGAGAAGGGGACGGCAGAGGATGAGATGGTTCGATAGCATCACTGAAGCAATGAGCATGAAACTGAGCAAACTCAGGGAGGCAGTGAAGAACAGGAAGGCCTGGCGCGATATGGTTCATGGGGTCACGAAGAGTCAGACACGACTTAATGACTGAACAACAACAACAACAACACCCATTATATTTTGATATATCTCATTTTACTTTCTTAGGAATCATTCTTTATAATATCTTCAGGGTCTGTCTGTAATAAGATAAAAGTCATTTGTTCTAGTGAATATGAATATACAAGAAATATTACAGTTTCTACAGAGTTCAAATTGTATTCAGAAATATATGGGATTTTAAAAGGGCAAAAAAAAGTATTTGCTGTGTTATTCTTTAAATGAAAAGTCACATTATTTTTTATATCTAAAGTGACTGTGTCACCATCAGTAGGTTCAGACACATCAAAAACAGAGAAATCTGGATGCACCAACAGACTTACTATTTCCTACTTTTTATCTTCAATATCACTGCAGATAATTTATGAAAACAAGACTAGAGCAGGACCTAACTCAAAGTAGAGCACGACAGCTGCTTTAAAATACACTAGGAAAGTCTCATTCCAATACTTTTCATCATTTGGTAACAAAGAAAAAAAAAAAGAGGGTAAAACAACATGGTGAAAATTTCTGGAATAACAATCAAAACAGTCAAAAGCTACACCATTAACAATGATTCTTAAATACCAACTAAAGTTATCCACTAAAATAAGTAAAAAAAACCCTTTTCCTTTACACATTCAACTGATAACATAAAATCTAATGCAAATTATTCAACATAAGCTTGTAGATACTACAATTATAAACCAACCCAACCCATTAGTTTTAAATTTAAAGCTTATTTAAAGCATTTTCTTTCTCTACCTCTAGCTTTCTTTCTTTCTATTCCTTTTCTTGATTATTCGTTTGTATTAGTTTTTATCTTTCTGCTTTTTAAAATGTAATAAAGCTATTATAAAAAATAAAGTTTATTTAAAACAATTTATCCTAGAACATATTAATTTTGCAGTCTAAATTGAGATATTCTCCTGAAATCCATAGAACAAATGCCATATTTGTACAACTTATCTTGTTTCATAAATGTATCAGCCAATACTGATATGCAGATTAAATAGTGTGATTATCTGCTCTCACATATTTGGAGATTAGTGACTTTCAGTGACCTTGATTGTAACATTTTAAATCTTTTTTTCTTTTTTTCTTTTTGGCCTTCAAGTCAGTCTTGACTCCTGGCAACTACCTGGACAAGTCCCTGCAGTTTTCTTGGCAAGATTTCAGAAGTGGTTTGTCATTGGTGCTTCCTAAGGCTAAGAAAGAGTGACTGGCCCAATGTCACCCTGCTGGCTTTGTGCCTAAAATGGGAATAGAACTCACAGTCTTCCAGTTTCTAGTCTGATGCCTTAACCACTACACCAAATTGGTATAATCTAGCTCCAGGCATATCAACATGATGTTTGACAGATTTTTATTTATTTAGAAAATATGGCTGCCCATCTTGCATACATAATTTGCACACATACATAGCTAACAACTCAAAAGAAATCATAAAACCTCTACAGATAAAACAAAAACACAATTTAAATAATCATAATACATAAACCAAGACACTGCATAATAAACTCACAATACAAATCACACCTATATTAGGCTCAAGAAATATCTTAATCCAATGTCTGAGGGAAAACCCATGTCTTCACAGCCTTCCAAATGCCAAGAGGGTTGGGGCCCACCCAATATTTATTAATCAGATTTATATCCTGCCACAATAATAAAATACTCTTGGTGACTTTTTAAAATTAAAAAAAAAATAAGGAAATTTTGGCCCATGTTCCATTATCATTCCCTAGATTAGGTAGATCTCTTGTTCCTAACAGATTAAAATATATAAATATTTTCATTATATATTTCTTACATCACATATTGTTACTCTTCCACTTTTTCCCAAAGAATCCCAATCTGCCATGAAGTAAGTTGAAATTGACACAAGTAAATAGCATCCACCATTCTTTATTCCACAGTCCATAGAACAGACACTTTGCTTTTGAGGTATGACTCAACATATTCTTGTAAATAATAAAACAATGCACAGTACTACAATGTAACCAAGGCACCTAGAAACTATCACACAATCATAATCCCCTACATGCTAGGGTCAGTTAACAACCTGACCTCAACTTCTGTGGGAAAAGCCAGTTCTTCCAAGTTTTCTGTAAGGATAAGAAGATGGGGACATTCAGAGCTCATGGGGAATGCTATCCCATAGGGGAGATGCTGTGACAGAGAAAGCATATTTTTCTATCTTGCCCAGTTTACACATGACAGACAATGTCATTCTGGTATCTTAAACAGGGATCTTCCATACAACCTACTATTTAATCCTTTAATGTGTAATTCCAAAGATGCCACACAAGACTTTCTGCGTGCAAAATCTGAGTTCTGTCACTGATCCATGACCCCTATATAAATTAGAAGAACTCTACTGAATGGTCCAGAAGACCATCTTATGCAGAAATAGGCTACCTGATTAAGAACCTTAATAAACTTTTTCATAACTGATATCCATTCTGCTTGAGGAAAAGGGATACATTATAACATGAGTGTGTTTGACAATCATTCCTCTATTTCCCTGTTGCAAATGATCACTTTCTCCAGACAGCCAAACACTGAAGCTTTATATAAAACTAATATATTAGATCCAAACTGCCCAATAAATATACATTTTAGCAAATGAACAAATATTAGGGGGAGGGAAATAAAGAGATGATGCAAAAACTGGTAAATTACCTATAATATAGAACCCAAATGATTCAGCAGAATCTTCCCAATAGGGAAAACCAAATTATAGTTGCACTCTATCTGTTGCAACAATTTGTGAATTTAATATTAAAAGGGGATTGTGTTAGGAGATGATATAGATTCAGAAGGTTATTTGCTTGCATATTTATTATTTTGCAATACTCACAGCTTGCCCCAGTGCCAAAGACCTCTGGGTGGCAACAACATCAAACAAAAAGAAAACAAACAAAAAAGCAAATAATAACTAAATTCAGAACAGTATCAAAAACAAAACAAAAAAAATAATCACAGAAAGCAAAGATAAAACCCTAAATAAGATCCAGGATAGATGCCCAGAATTAGTTGGCTTGAACTAAAAGTGGACTTAATTAAAACAACTTTAACCTGTAACAGAATTGCAGTAGGGTAAGAGCTGCATGTTCTTCTGGGGGAAGAGTATTCCATAAAGTGAGGGTTATTTCAGAGAAGTCCTGCCTCTAATCCCCACTCCACAAACCTCATGAAGAGAGGAATCCTTTAGCAGGCCCTCTCCCAATGATCAGACTGGATGGGCAGATTCTGGCAAGTTTGTATCCTGGTACTGCATCATTTAGAGCTTTAAAGTAAATGACCAGTACTTTAGATTAGGCCCAAAAGCAACTTCAGTATAGATTTGATATTAAAAAACAGGCCTTTTTTGTGATTGAATCTATGACAGTTTCATGTGGAATATGTATCATTTGTCACAGCATGCAAAATATTCTGTAGTTGGACAGCCAGTAACAACATTTTGTTATTGAGCTCTCTTAATTATTCATAACTTTGACAAATTACATCCATATGGTTTGAAAATCTAAGCATTTGATTTTTATGCTTAGAAACAATTTTACTGCTTCGAATCTTAATTATTTATTATTTGGGAAGTTTCTGTGTTTGAGAAAGATGATATGACACTCTCCTACAAAAACTGAATTAGCAGAAGAAATGATGAATTGTTAACCTTTTTTTTTACTCCACAATATTTTCACTGAAGTTACAAGAACTATAAGAGCAATTACAAATGGTTAATGGCTACAATGCTCACATCCCAAAACTGGAATTCAGTCAGAGAAATCCTAGTTACAGGGATCACTGCAAAAGTCTTAAATTGAATCCCATTCCTACAAGAGTGGACTTTAATTGGACTTTATACAAAAATGTTCTGTATAAGCAGGAGAGTATTTTGAAACATGTACAGGTCCTCATACAAACATATACTATTTGGATTGAACCTTGATCTCCCAAGAGTTTTTATGGAGCAAGGATATGCGAAGAAGTCCTGTTCAGTAAAAAGGGCAAAAATGAGGGTCAAAGATATTGCCCTCAATCATGTTTTTTTCATATTCACACTGCAGCCAAATTCATTTTACTTGGTAAATGTCATCTTGTCCAATGCTGTCAACGGATGGGAACACAGATTAGATCAGAAGCCTATCTAGTTCAGTATTCCGTTCCCACAATAGCATCTGATTAATCATGTTCTCTAGGAACTGATATGCAAAGTCAGGGTGTCCAATTTTTAGCAAATTATCCAAAGAACTAAGTCTTTAAAAAAACTGCTTCAGTTCTCAAGTCAGCGTTTCTGCCTTACTTCAAGGATGAGACATAGAGATACTTGGAAGGTGGATTGCTTATGATTAATCTTTAAGAGGAGGGAAGATCCTCTTATTCAGGCACATGTTATTTAAAGAAAAACAACTTAGGTACTGAAATATAAATGTGGCTCAAATTAAAAGATAAGAAGACAAAGATCTAAATGTACAAAGATCTGTAGTTTTATTGGTGTTGTTTTGAGAACTTCCTTTAGTTTGAATGTAGGAAGGAGACAGGAATATAAGAAGGCAGCTGTAGCTTTGTTTTTTGTTCACATCTGAACTTAGCTTAAGTTTTTAAGTTTTAAACTCTCAAGTATTTTCTCTTTGCAGAAGTATGTTTTAAAAAAACATTTTTAATACTGAACTCAGTTTATAAAAGAGGCTGGAAGCCCTTTTGACATTTTTCTACGTCAGAAATGGCAGCTGCAGATTGACAGATAATTTCCCTTGATAACTTTAGTTGTACAGACTTGTTTGCCATTGCCCTCCAAATAATTTGGACCCCAACTCCCATCCCTCTAGGGATTCTGAAGATTTAAGCAACAAATCACTTTAAACTTTTATACATGAGTATTTTTACACACACACAATTTGAAAAGTATATGAATGTTGTGTATAATGCTATGTAATTTCAGCAAACCATAATGTCAGAAATCTTCCATAACAGAAATTATGAAAGTTTGGTTATAAAGATGGACATTTTCCTTGCAAAGATAATCAGGACTAGATACTTAGAGCATAACCTTGCATTCCTTACTGCATCACAGAGGCTCCAAAAGTATGGAGAGAAATGCCAAAGGATAGCTAGAACGTATCTATATATAATAAAACGCTTGTGTCTGTAACCTTCAACTGGGAGAACGGTGTGTCATAGGGTAACAATTTTTTGAACCAAAGTACCTCAAACAGGTTAACTTACAGAATGCGTCCAAAATCCAGGACCATTACTCCTGTGGGACTGAAATTTGGGGAAATCTGTGGTTGCTTCAGCATTGCTGCATCACCGTGGTCAGCCCAGCTCATTAATCATCATGGGCGTACCCCATCTCTTTCCTGCCTCCCTCTGCTCCCTGCACCCAATTGGCTGGTGGCAAGGCCTGGCAGGCAAGCAGCAATCAGCTGCTTTGGAAACAAAATAAAAATCTGAAATCTCTTAACGGCGGTGGGCATTGAGGGAAAGATGAGGGAGCGACTTGGATGCCTGCTGGCAGGTAGGTCTGGCTGGGGGGCACCAGTGATTAATGGGTGAGCCCTCTTCCTCCCTCAAGGGGGTCCTTGAAGTCATGTCAGAATGGAGAGCAGTTTTCCTCACGGTCCATGTTTCCCTTTATTCCACCTCCCCCCAGCAAAGTGGCAGGCAATGCTGTGGGTCGGAGGAGGAGGAGGAGGAGGAGGAGGAGGAGGAGGAGGAGGAGGAGGAGGATTCACCAGAACTCTCCTGAGGGTTGTGAGGGGAGGGCAAATGGCGTACGTCTATATTATATGTGGGAAGGAAGGAAGGAAGGAAGGAAGGAAGGAAGGAAGGAAGGAAGGAAGGAAGGAAGGAAGGAAGGAAGGAAGGAAGGAAGATTTCTGATGCTCCCTGCCAGCTTCCCACAAGCAAAGTCAATGGGGATGCTGGCAGCAAGTCATAACTTGCTCACACTCCCATTGCTTTTTTGCCCTCGGTCATTCTGTTTCTCTGTTTAGGTAAGAAAATATCTCTGAAACTATGACCCAATGGGTCACGCATTGTCTAGTATATTATTAATCGCCACCCCCACCACGTTTATACAGTAAATGCTCAATTCATTGGACAAATGTGGGGAAAGAGTGTTATAGAAAAATAACTTCAGATAATACTCTGGAAAGGACTGGGAAGAGAGATATATTGGCATATTACTCAACATCTATCCAGAGACAACCAGATAACCAGAAAGGCTGAGTGTTAATACTACAGCTACACCACAACCCACCTTTGTAGGCAAAATGAAAGGCAGCACTGTGATCAGTGTACTTGTGGGGATATGGGAAGATAGAGGCCAGGGTCGGGGAGTAAAAAATATTCTTTCGTCTCCTGAACCGCGGTTTGGGAAGATTGATGTCAGGTTTAGCCCAGAGAACTCCAGGAGACCATTCAGATGCAATCCAGCAAGGTTTATTTGGCTACAACCTCTGTACAGAATCTTCCCAGACTGGAAATAGTTCCCAGGGTCAATCAGTAAATACCGCTTGCATTCCTCAGGGAGGTGCCAGTCTCATCCTCTTATCTCTCCCTCATGGTTCAGGAGACGAAAGAATATTTTTTACTCCCCGACCCTGGCCTCTATCTTCCCATATCCCCACAGTACTTTACCCATTGTAACACATTGTTGATGGTGAGCATCGAAACATGAAACTTCCAAGTTAAACTACTATAATGGGATGTGCAGAAAGCTGAAAGCCCCCAAATATTGAAAAAATCATAAGGAATTGAGACCGCATTCTATTCTTGGAGTCTTGCTGTGTCTACCTGTGTCAAGACTACTATTTGGAAATGCTACTAAGCATCAGGCATCTGAACTTTCACTTTGATAATTCTGTTTCGATAAAGAATACTATGAGAAGATAACATTTTAAAAATTGCTTCAATATAAAGAGGGAAAGGAGCTACTGATTGCTCCACTGAGCTTTTTTCCCCTTACATTTTAAAATATCTTTTCATGGAAAATATATTTCAATGAGGTTCTATTATTATTGCCACTACAGTTAATGGAATAATAATTTTCTTGTTTTTGTCGAACTTTTAAGTCCACTTTCCCCAATTTTTGTGCATGCAGTGGCTCTACTGGGTGGGAAATATAGCAAAGCATTGTATTCAAAATAATGCTTTAGATTCTAAAACAAAAAGGTGCTTTAGGGCACATTGCACCTATCTGCAATACTTTAAAGCAAACAAATCTTTTCCTGGAATCACACTCCAACTGTAGAAAAGACATAGCTGCTTTAAAGAGTATCAGTCAGAAACTACATTTAGGGCCCCACACATTCTAAAGTACCTTTTTGCTTTCCAAACCAAACTGCTGCCCAGACTTATTATGGAAGTCTGTCCTAAATCTTGTAAACCTCCTTCTCTTTCTCTGTGGGATTTTCAATGTTTATTTCCATCACACAAGTTATGAAATTAAAGATACCTTTCACATGCTACCTGTTAAGAAATAATTAACTTTATAATGTCACCAGTTGATTATAATCAAGGAAGATATGAGAAATGTACAATCTTCAGTGCTCTTATTTTCTACTTCCTTGCAGCTTTCTATTGTAAACTGAAGTGAAGTCCTTGAAAAATGAGTCATCTCAAACAAAATTTAACCAGCAAGATAATAATTAACTAAGAACTGATACAAATAATACAGTGGAATACACAGTGGTGCTTAAAAGTTTGTGAACTCTTTTGAATTTTCAGTATTTCTGCATAAATATGACCTAAATTGTGATCTGCTCTCCACACAAGTCCTAAAACTAGATAAAGAGAACCCAATTAAACAAATGAGTCACAAACATTATACTTGTTCATTTATTTATTGAGGAAAATGATCCAAAGCTACATATTTGTGTGTGGGGCAAAAGTATACGGACCTCCGCTTTCAGTGAGTGGTGTGCCCCCCTTGGGCAGCAATAAGTGCAACTAAATGTTTCCAATAACTGTTCATCAGTCCTGCACATCAGCTTGGAGACCTGTATAGGTTACAACTTCCTATTTTATTCCTAATGCTATTCTGTTGGTCAGTCAGTGGAGGGATTCTAATGTATTCCAATATCATCTAGCAACCTTGTTCAGGATTAAATCCAGTCCATAGCCAGTATTTTGTCAGCTACTTTACATTAACTCTTGTAGCCAATTAAAGTGCCTGAATGCATTTTTAAGTTTTCTTTTTTAAATCTTACAGCTTTGGAACATGAATCAATTATGTGCTATCTTGCAGCATAGTTCAGGCCATTGCAAATTTTGAAGATTTAAATTTTCTCCTTCACTTCTCCTTATCTTCTCTTATAATCTTTCTCTTATTTCCATCTGTAATGTAATGTAATTGTAAAAAAATACTCTAGATTATACAAAAGTGGTAATTTAGCAGCAAAACAAATCTCATAGTAACACATTTTTATGAATAATTTTTTTCTGCAACCTGTTCTACAGCCTATAGTTCTCTCTGAAACTATACTGCAGGATGCATAATTCCTTGCTAGTTGTTGCACTTATATGCTATCACTACTAACATAAAATAGTCTTCAAAGCTTCTTCTCCAATTGCACATGCAGAAGTTAGGGAGTAACTGCTTTGTGCCTTCTCTTACGTGCTAAAAGTGTACATCTGGCTCAATGTAATTGAAATTATCCAATGGCTTATAAACAATTATGGTCTAGTACGTTGCATGAACTCAGCTAATTACAGTTTATTTGCCAGACTATATCAAGCAAACAATGCCTAGTATGTTGTATAAATCCAAGGTTCTTGTTTATCTGAGCAGAAGAAAAAACATACTGAAGGCAACAGGAAAGCGGCTTCTGGTCTGTACCTTACCCCTGTATCCCTATTTGTACCCAAAATAACTGCACCCTACTCATTCTTCCCATTCCAAGCTTCTCTTGAAGTGTGTTTTGAAGGCCCCCTCCTTTCCTTGGTAGAAAAGCCAAGGGAGATTCTTAATTTAGCGTATCTTGGGCTTGCCAGGCGTTGGAACTGCCAAACCATTACAGCTAGAGGAGGCTGGGAAGCTGTGCTGTTTGAGACAGGAAGAGAGACTGAAAGAGTAGCAGAACCAGAATCACAATCCATCCGCTCAACAGAAGGAATGAGTGAAGTAAGGGCTACATAGAAGAGGCATAATCGCAGCTGAAGGAGCACTTTCCTGTTTTTGGAAGAAGATATATATGATTACCCTTAAGATACCTAGAAAGATTGTCTTGTTCATAGTAAAAATATCATTCTGACAGCCCTCTACATGAGACCTCCAGAATTTTAGGGAATACTGTCTAGTAGCAATAGGAACAGAACAACAACAAAAAATGCTTCCAAAGAAACCAATAGTATAAGATTACAAGAGAGTAAACCAACTAATTTGGAGGCTGGCTTCCACCATTTCCTAGTTACTTGATGCCTTTGACTTACACGAAAGTTAAGTACTGCAATAGGGAGCTTATATTTCGTGTACACTTGCTGAAACCTAATAATGAAAATTAATAAAAGTTCATCTACTTTCGGGAATTCGTTGTGTTCTGGCACAGCGTGGAACAAGTAGTGAGGAATTTGATATCCCACTCCCAATGGAAAGAAACAACAGTGACATCTATGGATCCTGTTTGAAGTATATGTGGAGTTCTCAGTGGATCTACAATGGGGCGTCTAGTGCTATTTTTAAATGTCAGTCTATAATATGACAATCTCCATCTGTCAACTGATTACAGGTAGTCCTCAACTTACGGCCACAATTGGGACCGGAACGTCTGTTGCTAAGCAATGCAGTTAAGTGAGTTGCACCTGATTTTTTGCCATGGTCATTAAGCAAATCATGCAGTCATTAAGTGAATCCCACTTCCCCCATTGACTTTGCTTGTCGGAAGCCCCCTGGGAAAGTCACAAATGGCAATCACATGACCCCGGGACACTGCAACTCTCATAAATACAAGCTGGTTGCCAAGCATCCAGATTTTGATCACATGACCACGGAGACTTTGCAACGGTTGTACGTGCAAGGACCAGTAAGTCACTTTTTCCAGTGCCACTGTAACTTTGAACAGTCATTAAACCAATGGTTGTAAGTTGAGGACTACCTGCATAGATGATAGAATTGACCCACCATATATTAACAAGACTTGGTTGGACTTGGCGGAATTCTCCTCACCCAGCTCTGCCCTCCTGGTTACTTGGTATAGCACAATATAGGCTGGAGGATAAAGGGGGATGTTGTTGTTATCTAGAGATTTCTCACTGTCTTTGTAGATTTGAGGGCAGATAGCTGGTGTTAAGCCAGAGAAAGATAGTAACATTGCTGGTATAATATTCTCTCTGTTCTCCAGTAATTCATCTGGCAAGCTGCCTATGGGGTTCTCAGAGCTGGTTTTGGAGTACCCCAGATCAGTATTCCCCGAAGATTTTAATGTCATGCTGAGGCCTTCATGACAGGGCCAGCTCAGGACTTCATGATCACTCTGACAACTATAGACTCTCAATTCATTGATGGCAGCACATAAAAGAGGTCATATTTGTATGATGTAGATACAGTGGCTATATTGACTGTCATGGATGGATGTGCTCACCACAACTGTGAATTTTGAATTTTGTGATATGATTTTATGGTTCATATTGTTTAATTTTTTTGTTTTAAATTGCACTGTTTTTGCTGTTTTTATATTGCTTTTAACTGTCAGTAGCTCAGAGTCAGATGAGCAGCTATATAAATTTGATAGATAGATAGACAGACAGACAGAATAAAATAAGCTATTATGTAGCTTTCCCTACAGGCTGCCCTATTTCCTTGATAAGCTTCAGCCAAGTGCAAGACTGCTTAAGAGATACTCTAACAAATGGCACTGAACCCCATTATTATTGATCCATAAGCTGAAGCTGTGCCCATTATCATGTTAGAACCTTATTTAGATCAATGTTGTATGGATAAAAATAATCTATTGTATATTTTGTTGCCTTGAGTTATACAAAGCAAAGGCAAGATAAAAATCAAATAACTACATAAATATTATTTTTCTTGATTTGGGAGTCATACTGGGGAAATATATTAAGATATTTATCAAACAAATGTAGTAATAATTTTTAAAAGTCCTACCTAACACAGTTCTACCCTGCTATTCCACATGATCTGGCCATGATGTTTACCTAATTACCTTCCTTTTCCCAGCCCAGAATATATGCTAATATCTTATTATACTAAATATGGATTGTGTACCTGATGAGCAGGCTATAAATGTGTTAAATAAGTAAATAAATACATGCAAACATACGTGTGTCTTTGGAGAAAAGGCAGAGGGTAGTTCATTTATGCACCCAGAGTAATAGTTAATTATCATGTATTTCTAAACACTGGATGAGCTATGCCTGCTTCATTTTGGCCAGTATTTATAATAGTCTCAATGCTGTATGTCTTACTTGTTTTGTGATGGTTAATGGCATAAGGTTTCATACTAGGAAAAAAAAAAAAACAAAGGAAGCAATTATGCAACATTAGCTATTTATAGCATAATTTCCTTTTTTATGTCCTCTGAAAACAAGCATCTTTGTTAAACATCAACTAAAGCTAATCTGTAAATTGTTTCTGATACTGTTATCACATGAATGGAGAAAAAGAAAGCCAATACATTGACAGCCATCTCATCAGTAAATATAATTATGTTGATAATGTCAAAAAAGTGCTTCCTAATTGTCATCTTATTTTAGCACAGCACACTGTGTCCTAAGTTATCTTTGCTAAGCAGAATAAGCAGGTGATCTGTCCCAATTATTGACAAAGATTATAAGCACTGGGTCACTGAGTACCTGGCACTACAATATTAAGTGAACAAGACATCTGGCTACTGATAAAGACTGTACCTTTAATTTGAGGAATAGAGATGGCTAACAAAACCTGTTTAAAAGCTAAAAATAAATAGTGAAAGGGCAAATATCTACAAAAATGGGTATACTAAAAAGTGAAAAGGAATTTTTTTTTTACAATTTTCCATATATGTTTTCAACATCAGCACATATCAAAGCTAAATGATTACATATACAAGCAATTCTGTCAAGGGACATCTGTCTGTAGGGAGACAAAATTAAAATCTCCTATGAACATAAAATAGCCATCAACAAAAGAAGCCTTATTTAGTATCACCTAGCTACTTCTTCCCCTCTAAATAAAAATTAATTCAACTGCATTACCCTCAGAGAGGACTGACTCATTGAAACATCAGTAAATAAGCATGAGATAATTACCTGGCATTAAAGCAACATACACAGAAGAATGATTTACAGTGGAACCTCGGTTCACGAATTTAATTCGTTCCGCGACTCTGGTCGCGACCCGAAATGGTCGTGACCGGAATCAAATTTTCCCATAAGGTTCAATGTAAATACAGTTAATCCGTTCCGACCCCAAATTTGGTCGCCAACCGATTTCTGGTCACGACCCGAGTCAAATTTCCCCATAAGGTTCAATGTAAATACGGTTAATCCGTTCTGAACCATGTTTTTTTTTTAAAAAACCGCAAAAATATGACACAAAGTACAGTATGAAGAGAGAGAAAGCTAACCTTGCTCGGGAGGGAAAATGGCCGTGCTTCCTGCTTGGAGGGAGAGTCCCCTCCCTACAGGAAGTCACGACCACGTGACATGGGAGGGAAAATGGCCACGCTTCCTGCTTGGAGGGAGAGTCCCCTCCCTACAGGAAGTCACGACCACGTGACATGGGAGGGAAAATGGCCACGCTTCCTGCTTGGAGGGAGAGTCCCCTCCCTACAGGAAGTCGCGACCACGTGACACGGGAGCGAAAATGGCCGCGCTTCCTGCTTGGAGGGAGAGTCCCCTCCCTACAGGAAGTCGCGACCACGTGACACAGGAGGGAAAATGGCCGCGCTTCCTGCTTGGAGGGAGAGTCCCCTCCCTACAGGAAGTCACGACCACGTGACACGGGAGGGAAAATGGCCACGCTTCCTGCTTGGAGGGAGAGTCCCCTCCCTACAGGAAGTCGCGACCACGTGACACGGGAGGGAAAATGGCTGCGCTTCCTGCTTGGAGGGAGAGTCCCCTCCCTACAGGAAGTCGCGACCATGTGACATGGGAGGGAAAATGGCCGCGGATCCTGTTCGTCACCCGATCCGGCGTTTGCAACCGGAGGTAAATTTTTGCGGCCTGAGCTGGTCGTGACCCAAATTGTTCGTGAACAGATGTGTTCGTGAACCGAGGTTCCACTGTATACAGAAAGACAGATTTAAAAAATACCTATAGTATATCAACACTTCTAGCTTACATCCTGTTCTCTACAGTAAGCAAACGAGGGTGCCTCCAGAAAATAGAACTTCTTATAAGATTATCTAAGTGAATGACCATCCCATATCTAACAGCAGACACTTCCATAAATCAACTGCATATGTACAAAGAACTTCCTCATTTCTTTCCCAGCCAGCTTCAACTACACTGAGCTTCAAGCATTATGAAAGGGTCTTTTAGATGGGTGGCTTTTGTTCTTTTGTACTCTAGAATTAAGCCTTTTTAGGGTATACAAGAATAGAGTAGATTTATGTGCCTCAACTATCAAGAGTTTAGGAAATTCATGGATAAAATCACTGCAAAATTATCAACTTATATTATTTAGCACACAAATCGAACATAGAAAGCAAGCTAGCACACACAGAATTAACAAAAGTGAAAACAGTATTTGAGGAAAAGTTCTGTGTGATATATAGTAACAGCCAAATAGTGTTGAGTCCTGGTTTTGTCCTGTCAGCACTGTAAGGTTTGAGGTTAAGCTGTCAAGGAAAGCAAGGCAGAAAACAAGAGCCAAATTAGCAATCTAGGGCCAAATATAAGCAAACTGTATCCATGGGATGCTGTTCAAAAGAATATATCAAAACCTGTCACAAACCTTCTCCTCCTTTTCCTCATCTTTATACTAAACAAAAAAAGACGGTTCCCCTTTCTATTTTAATTGGTAATACTGCCATGCCTCCCAAAGGACAGAGCTGTTTTCCAAGCTAAAACTACTCCAACTTGCTCAAGATTCAAGCAAAATATGATACCAGAAAGGATACTAGAGTTCTAAGGTGAAAGAGGTAATAAATGTTACTTAATTCTCAGCTGTTTTGGGAGCAAATCCTACCCAATACTTGTTATGACTGCAGCATTTAGCACTGATTTCTTCCCTTCAATCCCCAGAGTTTAGGTATAGTGATTAAGGTTTAGGTATAGCAACTAGGACGGAGGAGATCAAGGCCCAAGTCCACCCTCACTGGGTAAGCTCATTGGGTGTCTTTAGACCAATTATTCTCTTTCTCTAGCCTTCCACTGGATAGGTGTTGTGAGAAAAATGGATAAATTGGAGGAAGTGCTGTGTATGCCACTTTGAGCACCAGAGGAAAGGTGGGAAAGAAACCTAACAGTAAAAAGCAAAAGCTGAGGCCTGGTTTACTCATACAGCATGGAAGGCAGAGATGAGATGAGTTTTGAAAGCCCTGTATCATTTCAGAAGTCAGGAAGGGTGAAACAAAATACTTCTAGTTTAAAAAAAAAAAAAAACAGGCAAAGAAAAGTAAGTTCTCCTTACAACTCACAGATGTAACTTTCCCACCTGCTGCCTGAAAGGAAAATCTAGTCTACCTCTGTAAGTAGATTAATGGCAATTTACAGGGGGAAAAAAATCTGAGGAATGCACTGATGAAAAAGTACTCTTACTATAGTAATAGCTGCAGAAAAGATACTGCATTTGCAAAGGGCCTGTTATTCCCAAGTTGTGGCATGTATTCCTTTAGAAGCTAAGACTGCCTCTTGCATTCGTGCTGTGGCATTTAATTTTTTTTTAATTAGCTCTTTAAAATTACTTTCAGCATTATGTTGTTTTACTATTTTAAAATAGTGTTTTAGTGGTGGCGCTTATGTTTGTATCTTTTTAAAAAATATTACTTTATACATCCTTGCAGCCTCCTTGCAGCATAGAATTATTAATAAAATAAACAACTGCCTGCCAAATCTCAAGTTTCAATGTTAAATACAGGTGGTCCTTGCTTAACAACAACAGCCATTCAGTGACCATTCAAGCTTACAATGGCACTGAACAAGTGGCACATATGACCAGTCCTCATGCTTACAATGGTCACAGCGTCCCTGTGGTCACATGATTGTGATCTGGGTGCTCGGTGACCAGCTCTCAATTACAATGTCACGGCATCCCGCAATCACAGTCATGTGACCATGGGGACACTGTGACCATTGTAAGCACAAGAACCACCATTTGTGACCTTCACTGCTGGCTTCCGAAAAGCAAAATCTATGAGGAAGCCAGCAGGAGGTCACAAATGGTGACCACGCAATGTCACACTTAATGACGGCATGCAATTCGCTTAACAATGGCAACTGGAAGTGCCAGAACTGCCGTCACTAAGTGGCGTGGTCACATGGTATCGTGCTTTACAACTGCGACACTTAACGATGGAAATTCCGGCCCCAATTACTATCATTAAGTGAGGACTACCTGTATTCCCTTTTCAAGTTGTATTTTTGCTTGTTTTGTCTGAGGCAAATCACTATAATGTAACAAGTAGCCATGCATTTTACTAACAAGTGTTTCCTTTAATGAAAGATAAGCTATCTATTCAAGCTTTTCAACTATCCTTCATTTCTCACCAGATTCTTAAAACTCTTATAGTAACAGATACAATCATTCAACTTTTGCACCATCTCAAAATTCTTCATGAATGGACCACTAATTATCTTGTTTTCTCTTCTATTTTTAAAGCATAATTGTGTTTCATATTTCTCCATCAATGCTAATCCATCCATTAATACTCATTCCTGGTTTACCTCTTTTTTTAAACATTTTCCCATTTGTAATCCTACTTTTTTCCTCATCTTGATGGCACCTTATTAGTAACTCAGACTCTGCATTTCTTTTTTCTCTATTGCTTTTTAGAGCCTATTCTGCAAATCAATTTTCTTCTTTCAAACTATAAGTCATATTATAATTAAAAAGGGAAGCCTCAATTATTTCTTGTTTCCCTTCAATTTGGTTTTGGGGATTTAAATTAAAATAAAATCATCTTGAATTTATTGGGACTGTACTACTGTATAAAATAATTAATTTACAAACTTGAAATTGATATAAATTATTGCATCTCTTTGGGCTATTATTTTTCTATGTTCCAAAGAAATATTATGAACTATGTCTAATGAAAAAATACCTTTCTATCTTATCCCTCTCCCCTAAGTAAATTAAAAACCACATCAGCAATATTAGTTGTTTCTGATTCATAAATCTTTGATAATTGTAATATCTTTTGGAAGTTTCACATTTAATAAATTTCTGATGCTTGGTTGAATTTTGCTATATTTTTTTAAAACAAAGAATCTCATCCTTTACCATATGATTTATGATTTGGTTTTGCTTACTCACTTTATCCTTTTCAACGCCCCTTCTTTTAGCATTTAAAGTTCTGAATTTCAGAGAGAAAGATGCTTTGTAGGATCAGGTGCTTGAACCAGCATTTCCCAAAACTCACAAGCTTGTGTCAACTTCCTGAAGTTCCTATATAAAAGAACTGTTGCAGAGCAGGAGGGCCTGTCTGCAGAGTCAAAATCAAAGATGGTCACAGGAGAGGGTAGGAGAGGGAGGAAGAAAGACCATTCCCTTTGTCATATAGAAAGAGGAAAAGGAAATAACATCACAGTCCACCTGAATGTAGGTTTTTCAGCTCTATATATTTTATCACCCATTTTGGGAAGATTATTTCCTGTTGGCAGGGAAAGGACAAGAGAGCACTTTCAGAGTAGTATAGGGGATTGGTATGCAACATGATGTTGATTGCTTCCAGACTCTCTCCTATAATAAGCTAAAATAGCATTGGTGACATTTACTATACATCTGACTTTCAGTATAATAGTCGGAGAAAGACCTGGGATTTGCAAAAAAAGACATTCAAGGACTGTTAGATGTTCAGTAGTGCTAAATCCAAGGACCCTGTTCAAGTCTTAAATCAATGTTTGATGTCAGAAATTAACTGGATAAAGTGAAACTTAATCCAAAAAATTAATTAATAAAATTAATAAAAACTCCTGAAGGTTTGAAAAGTAAATCAGGGAATAGGGTTTCAATCAGTGTTGAACAGGGTATAACTCCTTTGAAGGTTCAAGTATATTGTTCTTGACAAGTTCTCCTTGTCTCAGCTTAGTTTTCAGCTGTGGCTAAACTGTACAATGAGTCTGGTGATGGGGAGAATGTAGTTTATTTTTTAAGAAACTCCATTGATTGCTGATCAGTTTCCAGGTATAATTCAAAATGGTATTCATAACGTCCTCCATGACTTGAATCCAGGCTATCTTTAAAAAATATTTATCTTCCCTTATAAGGGAGTTGAAGTATTAAGAAACACCATTCTCCAGTTACCACAATTAAGAGGGACATTTGGTGTGGTCAACAGAGTCAGACTGTTCTTCTGTCGCCCTATTGTCAGCAGGCAAAAATAGTTTTATTTATGCAGACTTCTGGCATATAAGCAGGGTTTTAGTTGAAAGACAGGAGCATGTGTGTGTTTTTGTTCTTTTTAATTGTGTTTTAATTATATTATTTTTTATTAGAGTCCTTGATCCATTGATGGAAATGAAGGTTATAAATCCAATAAATACAATACTAATGTTACCATATCACCAAGTTTTATTCTATTTTAGCCAGTCACCTAATCCTTCATTATCTAAACTGAATTTTCTGTTTTGTTTTCTTGAAAAGCAAACCATGAAAGTACTACTGTGCCTAATACTCTTGTGTGAAATAAATTCTCAGATATCCAATCTATAAGGCAGACTAAAATAAAAATAAAATATTGGGGTGTGGGAGAGAGAAGAAAGAAGAAATTCAAGCAGCAGGTACTAAACTATAGTACCACTATCCCAAATATCTTCTATAATTTCATTATTTCAAGTTTACCTCTTAAAACAATGAAAAGAACAATTTAATACATGGCTAGGATATGTATTTAATACATGGCTAGGATATGTGTGCTTACATGCAAGAACTCTGCATATATCTGCAGCAAAGATTTTAGTGTCAACTTATTACAATAGAAACAGAGGCTCTAGTAATTACCAGGTTCATTTTCCAAATAATAAAGGTTGAACAACCAATCGACTTTCCAATTACTACACGTAGACAAAAAGGTAACATTAACCTAATTAGGATCTTCCTAACATTTATTGTAATAGTTTGCCAAGCTGAACTGTTTTAATTGTTTTTGCCCCTTAATAATACTGGACCTTTACTGGTGTTTTTCCTAAAGAACTGAACAAAAACATGAAAACCTCCTATGAATCAATTTATATAGCTTATACAAGACTGATAAAAATATACACAACTGAACTGCGAGTCCACTATGGAAGTTTATTTACATTTTAACTATATATAAATTATTCTGTCTCCAGGCTATTAAACCAAAAGAAATAAGTTTTCCTATTCTGCACACAAACCTGCATCAAGATCCAAACGGCTGCTTTTTTGCCCATTCTTTAAAAAATCAAGTATGTTAAATGTAAAAATATTAAAAGCTTGAAACAAACATTTGGGGAAATACTCTTCCAAGGCTTAGGGGGGGAAAGAATGTAAAAGATAGGAATGAAGAGAGCATCAGCATTTGAAACAGTTTAATCCATGTTTTAAGGAAAGAAAGCAGCAGAAAGCATTGCTCACACACAATAGAAAAAAGATTGCATCAACTTCCATTATTAGTTAATCTTTACACATCCATGCAGCTCCTTCAGATCAAATAGAACACACTTAGTAGTTTAATGCCTACCATGTAAATCTCATTTCAAAATTTTACAAGAAGCTAATCACCACTAAAGACAAAAGAAATAAAACAACCAAGTTCAATCTCAACTTTCAGCTTCAGTATCAACTCTTTCTGGCACACACATACCAAAATTTCAACTGAAAAGTCATATCATTAAGAAAAAAAATAACAATCACTGATGGCACCCTTATACAGACCATATTAAATAAATTTCATTAACAAGTTTGCATATTATTCATAATAATTACAAGCTATCCTTCTAGCTAGAGCATGGGAAAAACTAAGAAAACTTGAAGCATTTTACACAAAATATTAATGAATTATTGTATAATGCAAAAAAAAATCACACTCATATTCTTTTGTTTACCAATTTGTTTATCATCTGCAAAGCAGAACAAAGCAATATTTAAAATACAGCAAGAAATTGCAGTGTCATAATCACAATATCATAACCTAGAGTCATAATAGGGATAATATAATGATGAACACATGTCTCCTATTGTAGGAAACATCAAAATCTGATCTCATATTTTATTCCCAATAAACTCACTAGGCTTCCCAGTCTTTGTGAAACGATTTATACTGTTCAGTTATATATCTGTAAATTCAAAAGCTTTCAAAGTAGTCCTGGTCTTAAAAGCAGTCATGAACTTACAGGCAATTAAAAAATCTTTCCCAAAAGTTTCACCACAAGCAATAGGAAAAGCTTTTATAAAGTGCAAGGTGTGTCTTCACAGCCTGAAGCAGACACATTAATTTAAGGTGTGGAAACTACAAAGATTCTTATTTACATAAGACGTATCATCAAGTCTAAACAAGATAAGTAGTTACATTACACATATGAATTAATGTGAAGAAAATTAAGTTAAAGTTTTAAACAAATTAAATTGCATTCAAATACATGTATACATCTGCTATTAGCAACTTGAAGAGAGATGTTTCTTTAAAAATTGAAGATATATTCACACATTAACAAAAACTTTGTAACTCGGGTTACAGGGAGTACTGTGTTTCAGACTTCATTTTTTTACATATATATTGTGCTATAATTTATTGTAAGCCACAAACATAATTTTTATATTTTGGATCTGTTTACACATTTTTCTATCAAATAAATTAAATGCTACACAGTGACTTTTTAGAACAATTTTTAGTTTTGCAACTAAATCCGTTTCGCCCAGAAAAATACATGCGTTAGCCATACTTTACTTGCCACATGACCATTGGTGACAGGAGCTCCATGCAGCAAAGATTCAGTCTGTCCCACTTCCACCAACTTTTTGTAGATTTTTTTTTCAGGCAGGTCAACAGCCATAGAGGTAGTCCTTGATTACCGACCATTTGTTCAGCAACCATCCAAAGTTACAACAGTGCTGAAAAAATAACTTTACAGCCCATTTACAACCATTTATGATCTTCGCAGCGTCCCTCAGTCACGTGATCGCCATTACAGTCAATACGTGTTATCCTGTGCCTGACCTGTGTTTTTTTCCTTTCTTTCCCCACTTGCAAAGCAGAAAGATTGGAGAGGGATTTCAAGAGAATAAGCTGTCTGCTCTTCTACACATTGAAAGCAATGTGACTGGGCCAGCAGCTCAGGGCTGGGAGCCGCGGGCACACTATGCAAACAGTTTACAGTACAGGTAATCCTCAATTTACAACTACAATTGGGACTGGAACTTCCATTGCTAAGCAATGTGGTTGTTAAGTAAGTCATGCCTGATTTTTACAACTGTTTTTGCCAGGGTCATTAAGCGAATCACTGAGTCATTAAGCAAATCATGTGGTCATTAAGTGAATCCAGCTTCCCCCATTGACTTTGTTTGTCAGAAGCCCCCTGGGAAGATTGCAAATGGCAATCACATGACCCCAGGATGCTGCAACCACTGTAAATACATGTCAGTTGTCAAGCACCTGAATTTTCATCACGTGACCATGGGGACAGTGCGATGGTCGTAAGTGCAAGGACTGGTTGTAAGTCACTTTTTTCAGCGCTGTCCTAACTTTGAACGGTCATTAAACAAATGGTCATAAGTTGCGGAGTACCTGTACTCTCTTGAAATCTCTTTCTAATCTCTCTGCTCTGCAAGGGAGGGAAAGAAAAAAAGCAAGTGATTTCTGTAGGCAATCTCTCCTTTGCCTGACTGTTCCCCCCATCTCGCAGAGCAGAGATTGGAGAGAGAGAGATTTCAAAAGAGTAAGCTGTTTGCTCTTCTACACATTGAGAGCAATGTGACTGCACTGGCACGAGAAAGGGTCAGGCAAAGGAGACTGCCTGCAGAAATCGCTTGCTTTTTTCCTCCTCCCACTTGCAGACCAGAGAGATTGGAGAGGAAGGGATTTCAAGAGAGTAAGCTGTTTGCATAGCACATTCACAGCTCCTAGCCCTGGGTTGCCAGTGCGATCACATTGTTTTTGATGTGTACAAGACAGTAAGCAGGCACTCAAGCATTCCAAAGGGTGGGGGAGTGGTTGGGAGGCAAACAAAAGCCAAAGGTGGGAAAATGAGTCGTCTTGCCACTTTCCAGCAAGAAAGCACAGTTGTGGTCACGTGATTTCCCACTTAGTGACTGCTTCACTTAGCAGCAGAGTTTCCAGTCCCAATTAGGGTCATTAAGCAAGAACCACCTGTACCATTCTATTTGAGATGGAGGGAATTTCCCTCCACTGCAACTAGCACCAAAATGCAAAACATTAGCTTTTAGCAGCCTAATTTTAAAAAGTGCAGATAAATAACTTACAAGGCTGCAATAAGTTGTATATTCCATGCATATTTGATCTGTTTGGAACTATATTTATCTCAATGTTGGAATAAGTAATTGCAGATTTAAAGTTATTTAAAATACAAGGTTCCGAGTGATAAGAGCATCTTATTTTACTTGTATAGCACTGTCAGCAGCACTGAATATTTATTTGTGCAAGGAAATGACAGGGATTTGGTAAAAACCTGAATCTTCCTAATTTTTTTTTTTAATGAGCACTTTTCAATTGGAATTTTGGTACTAGAAAATGTCATTATAAAAATGGGCAAAGATGCATATTTTATATTACATACATTATAGTATCTCCTTAATAGAGACATAAAAAAATATAAGATTAATTAAACTAAAGTAGCAGTGAGTTTATTGTTGGAGTAGCTACATTGTGTTCAACATGCTAAAGAAAAACAGGAAGCAATTATAACTCTCTTTCTCTTAGAGCCTTCCATATCCAAAGCTTATTGCCTTAAGATCTTTTCTAGAGTTTGACTTCTATGTTTGTTTTGTTTGTTTACTTAATTTTTAATGTACTTTATCCTCAGATATCAGGGAGCACATGAATGTTATAATCCATAATATATTAGCTCATCACAACAAGATACCTTAGTTTAGCACCTGCAATCTCATCTGACTCAGATAGTATGAAAAAATAATGCTTATAAAGAAAATGACAAGACACTTACCTTGTAGAAATCCAGCTATTCTACCTATTTGATAATTACATAAATAATCACTTTCTTATAATCCCATGCATACACTCACTGAAGAAGTCACCCTTCAAGGTCAATCATATTTTTGTGCTTAATGCTTCTGAAAATGTTTCTTCAATCAAATGGGCCTTCAAGTTCCCATTTTCCCAGGACATAGCTGAATAGCTGCCAATTTAGTTGGATGCACTAGAAAAGCTCATACAATTCCAAATTGTTAAAATAATATAGTAGGCAATACTTTAAAAAGAAAGAAAGAAACAGTAGGTGGAGCAAGCAGAAAGTTCTTTTAGGTTCTGTGGAAATAATGACTACTCCAAGAAATTAAAGAGGACTAATTCATTCACCCATCTGATGCAAGAAATCTTTGAGCAGCTTTAATCCTAAATATATCCCCTGTTCCTTAGCAAAAGATGGGAGCCATGAGCAAATCAGCTGTAACTGATGAAAATTATCCTATCACCAGTATATCAGCAATAACATGTTCCCCAATTAGCCATTCACCTGAAAGTTACTTGCAAAACAAAAGTTATGGCAGTTTGTTATCATTTCTGGATCTGGATAGGAAAAAAACAGTAAATCGTTATCAAGTCAAAATGTCAACTAAAAATACCAATTGTATATTATGACAGCCGTTTTGTGATTTAAAACTCCAGTAAGGCTGAACAGGATTATGGATTAACCAGGAATAGTTGTCTACAAAAATCACTATCAGCATTCATAAAAGTTAAGGAGTGTCCAAATAAGCATTCTTCTGAAATTTTCAAGTATCTATTTAAACCAAATAGATGTGGCATGTCAAATATGAAGCATCTAATTTTAGCCCTGTTTGTCCTTTAAATACAAGTGCAAGAAATAATCTATATATGTTAAGGAGTAAAGAGACTAAAAATACACACTTGTGCCCCATATTTGAAATGCCATGTGTGTTAGCATGTATTCCACTATTCATAATCTAATGCCAAGGAGTCCCATATGATCAAAAGAAAAAAAGAAAAAGGCAGAACAATACATTTTACCAACAGAAGGATTATTGCATGTAGCTAAGCAAGAATTATTAGAGTGGGAAGGAACACAGTGAAATTCACTAAGTGTCTATAAATGTAGATAACAGTTCCAATCAAAACTTCAGTATTAAAGAAGGACAAATGCAATTACCCAGAATTAGATTCAATGCAAATTATCAATGTCTGTTTTGCTTTTTCTGTTCAGATATAACAAAATGAGAAAGAATGGGGGCTGCGAGCAACAGCACATACCTAATACAAATGTAATTTAACAAGTCAGTGATTCAAGCTTATTTTTACATAAAATGTCAACCACTAAGTCAGCCACAAAAGGCTTCTAGAAAGGTAGAATATACAAATTTTCAAGAAGAGAAATACCTACTGAATACGGTTGCCTAATAACAATAGATTCAATTAAATTTTGAAGCACTATTCAACACTTACAAAAATATTTAAATGTATGAATGAATTATTCTAAGCCCAAAGATTACACAAAGTTTTCACAGAGAAAATGGGACAAAGCCTAGATTGTTCATATCCAAGTACAGTTTTCCAATACTGATCCATAAGACCAAAGTTAAAAATATCTGTTGGTGGCATAAACGCTTGACTCTACACATTTCATGTATTTACATTTTGGCATTTTCCCATGGCATATGTACAGTCTTGTATAGCTTCTAATTTCAAACGTAATTTTTCAGAAATTATGGAAACAAATTTGTTCTATCTTACACTGTTCCACTAGAAAGTTCCAATTCAAAGGACAGTTGTGTCAAATATTTCAAACTGCAAGAGCCATCTGGGGAAGGATATTTCTGCCTAGGCTATACAGGCACCATCTGCAATAATGTTTTGGGCATTCAGATAACAATGAGAGGAGGAAATATTTATGAGACAACTGTGTAAAAAGCTTTTTTTGTTAAATCACATGCTCATATCTTTGTCAACTTTCTCATATACTGTAAATGAAGAATTTGCAATCTTTTTATCTTCACACAAGACTTAGATTCCTAAAATCTTAATGTATCCATAATATTATCCGGCTCCATCTATGTACAATAAATTCACATAGCATTACGAGCACAAGAAAAATGATTTTATAAAAAGTGAGGAAATAGGATCCTGGGAAAAACAAGAATAAAGACATAGTTCTACAGGCATATAAGGACTTAGATTATGGCAGGTCTATACAAACTGGTACACAATTAATTTCAAGAAATGTTTATATACTGTACTCAGAATTTCTTTGGATGTTATTCCAATTTTCTTTAGATTTTTCTGGAAGTATACCTATCTGGCATAAAAAAGTTATTCTGACTGCAAAAGGCAGTTCTTCAGATCCCCACCACAAGAAGTCAATTAATATTTCACCTGTAAAAGCTCAACATTCAGATGTCTATTCATTAGGAATAAACAGCACTGGAGAAAAAGGACACACTGAAAGAATAGCATTCTTCTCTAAGACGACTACGGATAAAAAAGAGCAATTGCTGTTGATGTTCTTACACTAATACCTCATTGTACAAATTACAAGTGCAAATGATGTTATGTGCACAACCTAAACCACCATATAATTAGGAAATATAATGTCCTAATTCAATGACAAATAGTGGGACAAAACTCAGGGGCAGAATGCAAGGATTTAAGAAGGTAACTTGTTTAAAAGGAGTAATCCAGACAAAAAGGGAGAAGCACACACGTTTAGAAATCCAGAACCTATATTATTCCGGGATTGATTGATTGATTGATCGATTGATTGATTTATGACATTTATATGGCTGCCCAACTCAAACAACATGACTCTGGTTGGTGTGGAAAAATATTAAACAAAAATACAAAAGTAAACAGCACATGCTACTAAAATAAAATAAAACAATTAAATGGTGACCAGAATTAAAATTTGTTGTATCCTCCAAATGGGAACTCTACTCAACTCAACCCAACCCAAGCACCCGGGAAAAGAGCCAGGTCTTAACTGCCTTTCTAAAGATTTGCAGGGTTGGGGCTAACCATATATCCGGGGGGGCAGGGGGGAGATTGTTCCAAAGTGAAAATTCTACTACCTGAACATTTATTAGAAAACCAACTCAGCCAATACAGGTAGTCCCCAGTTTAAGAACAAGTTCTGTTCCTAAGATCTGTCCTCAAGTCAAATTTGTATGTAAGCCGGAACAGTATTATTGTATAATATTGTATAAATAGTATTGTGTAACCATTGTGTATTTAACTCGAATTTTGCTGCAATAGGCTCCATTCTTAACTATAGGTCATCTGTAACCTGGGTGTTCTTAACCTGGGGACTACCTGTATTGCAGGGTTTCAAAAATTCCTTAGTAGGCACTTGCTGTTTCATTCTCCAAAAGAGACAATGAGAATAACTCTTCTAGAACTGATGCTAATTATAAGGAGAAACCAACTCCAGCATGCTTAGAGAAGTACTTGGCAGGATCCTCTGGACAAAAATCCTGAGGTCAAAAGGAATGCAGAGGGAACTTCTATAAAAAATAGATACTCAGTGAATGATTACACACAATTCCAATTAAACAAATGGGGACAGCTTAGGAAACTGTCCTCAATGTACAAGGGGATTTCAACTGAACTAGGCATTAAAAGACTCATGTACAAGAAAGGGAAGATGGATGTGATCACCAAGGAAGACTATTAGCAAGTAGCTAACAACTGCAGAAAGAAAGTCAGAAAAACTAAAATGTGAAAAGAACTTAGGCTTGCAAGGGAAGACAAAAGTAGTAAAAAGGCTTTCTTGGTTATATAAGTAGTAACAGAAGATAAAGGAGATGGGCCCGCTGCTTGGAGCAAATGGTAGGATGGTAACAGGCAGTAGGAGAGGACAGAGTTCCTCAACTCCTAATTTATTTTGATTTTCTCCCCACAGGGGAACTATGTTCAAATGGACCTAAGTAGGACAATTGCTTAGAGAGGCTTGCAGATGTTACCTCTGGTACTACCAGAAGACTGGAGAAAGGTGTATGTTTTATGTCTTGAAAAAGGAAAAAAAAAGACCTGGATAACTATAGACCAGTCAGTCTGACATCAATTCAGAGTTGCTTTGTGTGAGATGGGTGGCAATACTGTATAAATGTGATACATACATATATACATACAATTCTGGGCAAAATTCTGGAACAGATTTGTAAGTACTGTTTTGTGAGCATTACTTGATAGAAGCCAGCATGGGTTATCAAGAACAAGTTATTCCAAACCAACCTGATCCTTTTGACATATGGGAATGAAGTAGACATAATGTACTTTGATTGTAGCAAAGCATTTGACAAAACCTCCCATGAAAGCATAGTAGAAAAGATAGCAAAATGCAGGCTGGTCTATTATACTGTTAGAGAGATACAAACCTGGTGGAATAATCATACAGAATTATGCATTTCAAAGGCTCTGCACCAAACTGGAAGGATTAAAATATAAAATTATAGTTTTAAATCTATAAAATATGTCCTGCAGATATCCATTAGCCTTCTTTTAATGTTAATGTACCAGGTACTCCAATTTCTTATTCTATGCCTTAATACATTTTTAAACGGCTAATTTAGTGGCCATATTAACCAATTACAAACAGTCCCTATATGTTTATTATTTTGTAAACAGCATGTTAAATCTTCTAAGGTCAGAGGGGGCTAAGACTTTGTTAGTCAGCACTTTCCAGCAAATGAAACTTGTGCTGCAACACCTTAAATAACAAAAGGTTATCATCTAATCATATTAATTTATCTACCGTAAATAAATTAATAGCTTGCAGAAAAGTAAACATCTCAGTAATCAATGTAAGGTAACAATATACCTGTACTTCATTATCAACTAACATCAGAAAGAAGACAGGAAATATGGCTCAGCTTTCAATTTAGATTCCTGATTACATCGTGATATTACAAAGCTAAACTGATGAGATGCCATGCTCTCTCATCCACTATGGTGAAGCCAAAAGAAAATAGAAACAGTGCTGAACAACACAGAGAAATGCAGTTACTAGTTCTACCAGCATAGGTGATAAAGAAGCTGGAGAAATACTGTATATACATTTACAAAACCTTTTATCCTTATCTCTAAAAGCACCTTTTTGGATAGAAACTATATGTTTTATAATATGTGGTCATTTAAAAGAGATGCTAAGAGAACATTAAGAAATGAGCACACCAGAACAATGCTCTGCCTTAATTGCTACCACAACTCAAGATCTCTCATACTTCCTTTACAGTGAAAAGCACTAGAATGTGCTAATCAGCCAAATTCTAAGTCAAGATGAAAATTCAATAAAAGCGTTTGAGTCCATCAAATCTTTTAATCAATTTAAAGGTACTTAACCTAACGTATCAAATTCATTCAGGAATCTGAATCATCTTCAAACCAAAGTTTCCCACTGTGCTAAGAAGCGCTTTAGTTACTAGTAAAGCCAATAACAAATAGCAGACATTTTCACACATGCAATGCAATCAAGTCCATTCAAGATGCAAGTTACAGCAAGGTTTTACCATCTTGAACAAACATATTGTATCCTGCCAGTTTATTTTCAAAAGAGACACATACACATGTATTCTTTAGGCAATCAAGAAAAGTAGGAATATAATATTTAATGCACTTTGATATGGTAATCAGTCTCAACGCTGAAATATACTCATAAGTAGTAAATGTAATCTTTCCATGAGTCACCCATGTTTAGTTAAGAAAAACAAATAGAGCATTATAAGTTCATTTCCTGTACCTCTTTGATCACAAGTTTCAAAATGTCCAGGAAAAATTATTTGACAGAATACAGAATAACAGGCAGATCACCAGGTTCAATAGCATGTTGTTAATTATAGTTCACCAATTTGGTTCTGGGAGATGCTTGAACTGCCAAACATTCTAAAACTTAAAGAATGAGGCCCATATTCAAGATAATTTAAATAAATAATATGTTGTGATGTTAAATATTTTTCAGATCAGGAACAAACTATTTAAAATATTTATATGTGTGATTATGCTGGTTATTTTGGTTTTATATTATTTTTGTTTGCTTTTCATTATTACTGATATATGCATCTTAGAGTTATAAATTAAGTTGACCGGCCTTATAAATTCCTTAAATAATTCTTATCACCAGAATTTTGTTCCTATGTAATTATGGACCAATTTATAATTTCAGTTACAATTAGTTCATTACTTTTCCTATTTTCAAAATCCTTATGAAAAGTCATACATTTTCATGTACATATAATACTTTCCTAACATTCACATTATCATGAACAATTTTTCTTAATGTGACATTTGTAAAGTTCACTAATATGCCTATTTTAGCACATTTTCTTCTTATGTGTGCTTTTGTATGTGTTGTTTGGAGAAATGCATTACAAAACTCATAAAAATGTAAATTTTAAAATACAATTGCACTGTGGCTTAAAAAAAGGTAAATTGGGTAAATAATAATTTACTAATTGCTTCCTTTGGACAGTCCTTTTTTTAGAAGAAAATCATATTTATTAACAATACTACTTATATGATACTTTTATATTATTTAATTCAAAAACAGTTGTATCCTACCTTTCCTCAGAAATATTTAAGGCTTCAAATAAAAAAGACAAATCTCAATACATTTAAAGTAGTACAAAATTTAAGTAGTACAAAATTAACCCAATAATAAAAAAACTGATAAAACCAGCAGAACTATAAAGCTCAACCAAAAGCCAGCTTAAAAAATTGTGGTTGCAATCTCATTAAAGAAGACAATGTTCTAGAAAATCTTTTCTTATAATTCACACCACCCGTACATAGTACTCTGACATAATGTATCTCTGTAGGTAGTCCCCGCTTAATGACGGTAATTGGGACTGAAATTTCCATTGTTAAGCGATGCAGTCATAAAGCGTGATGTCACGTGACCTCATAGCTTAGCGACAGCAATCCTGGCAGTCCCTGTTGCTGTTGTTAAGCAAGAATTGTGGGTCGTTAAGCGAGGACCTCACGACTGTGACTTGCGACTTCCTATTGGCTTCCAACAAGCAAAAGTCAATGGGAAAACTGCCATGAAGTTGCAAGTCCAAGTCAGGACAAGCCTCTCCTTAGGCAGTTCACAAGCAGGCCAGCAGGCAGGTGAGTGCTATGGAATGCAGGGGGGTGCTACACCTGGGCGCGAGTGTAGTCCGGTGGGGGGGGTGTTGCAGCCTGGTGTGAGTGCCCCCGGTCAGAGGGGGTGCTGTAGTGCAGCACAAGTGAGGATAGGTGGGTGCTGCAGCCCAGCACAAGTGAGGGCAGGCACGCAAGTGCGTGCTGCAGTGAGGGGGCGCCTCAGAGTGGCATGACTGGGTACTGTGACATGGCACAAGTGCAGCCAGGCATGAGGGTGAATGCAGGTGGGTGGTGGGTGCTGCAGCTCAGTGTAAGTGTAGCCAGGTGGGTGCTACAGCCCAGTGTGAGTGCAGCCAGGTGGGAGTGACTTACCGGAGCAACTTGCAACCTCCTGCCGGCTTTCCCATTGACTTCGCTTGTGGGAAGCTGGCAGGGAAAGTTGCAAATGGCCATCACGTGACTGTGGGATGCTGCAACTGTTGCCAAACACCTGAATCGCAATCACATGACTACAGGGATACTGCGACAGCCACAACTTCAAGGACTAGTCATAAGCCCCCTTGTTCAGCACCACTATAACTTTGAATGGTCGATGAACGAGGTCATAACCCAAAGATTACCTGTGCTGAGGTCTTATTTTGTGGCACTGCTAAATGGCACAAGATTTAAAGCTGGCTTCCAATTCTTCATACACTGGGAGTGGTAGGACAGGAATAACTACCTCAATACAAGGTTAAGTTTTCTCTTGATGGCAAATCCCTCTCAGTCTACCATGTGAATAAACCGGAATTCTTAAATATCCTGTTTTTCATTTTGTACAAATATGACCAGTTGGCAATTAAAAAGACAGTCATGTGAATTTCTATAAACAGAGTACAAAATTCCTGAAAAGCCTTTGATTAAATTCAAAGATAAACTTCAGAAGCTGTTGGAATATACAAAGTAGTACTAGGAAGAACTAGGCAGCTTTTCAGATATCCTGTGCCCAAACTTCAAGTGCTTTTAAAAAATAAACGATTTAAATTTAGCTGGAAAACTAGTCAAATGTCAATATAGGTGGGAGCCATACATTCCAAATAGGAAACTTCAGTCAACACCCTGGCTATCACATTTTAGATCCAATGAAGTTAGGTGCAATGAATCACATTCTTTAGTCAGGCTTTTGAAATATGCTTAGCTTATGACTGCTTTTGAAAAATCCCTGGATCCTATAAAGTTTCCAGGCACTTTTCAAAGAAAGCCACTAACAAAGCATATTTCTTCAGCCTGACGTTAGCATCAGGTACACGATTACATCTAGAGTCTCCAAAATAAACACACCCAGCACAACAGCCTAAAGCAGGCAAAGTTATACTGGCGACCTTCTGGAAGAAGTCAGTCTCCCCCTGACTTTGAGCTTATATTTTCACAAGAGACACTATCTTATACAACATACCTTTTGGTCTGGTGTTCTGCTAATCAGAAGTCCCTCTGTCTGCTTTAAGAAAGCATTAATGGGTTATCTGACATCCAGTGATTTATCCCCTCAAGCACTGGCTCAGGATTTGTACAACCTTAAATTGTGGTATCACAAAGCTAAATGTAATATGTTACACTCCAAATCGCTGAACCACCACAGAGGCTATATAAACATATTAAATTAGAGTGGGGTGGGGGGTTGTGTGCTAATATGAGAGAGACAGTAAGCTAAATCTCAAATCATAGAAATAGAATCCAAATTCATATCATCTAGAGCAACATGTAGCAGGAAGGCTACATGTCCTGTAGGCCTCAAAACAGAACCCTGAGAACAGGTAGGAAATCTTCCAGTACACAGGATTTTTAATTATATTATTTTGAAGCCTGCCTTGGAAATATGCTTAAAAATGACACAAGCAAAAATGCAACTGATAAAATATAATCCTTTCAAAACACCACAGTTAGGTAAGCCAGTATTATTACTTTCATAAGATAATAAAGTACAGCAGATTAAAGAGATAATTTGCATGATCCCACTGAGAGTGTTTAAGGCTGAGCTTGGGGTTTCAATAGGGGAGAGAAACTTTTCTGGATTCTACCTTACACTTAAGCTTCATTAGAAGCAATCTAACCATTGTTTCTACATTCTTAGTTCAGGTTTCACTTTCTGGATTAGGATCTCATGTAAATATAGTGATTTTTTATGAAATTCCTTAAGTTTGTAATTTAACTTTTTCCGCTATTGAAACAGCAATTACAGACAAATAGTTTAGAAAATTTGGAAAGGGACAACTGGTTCTACAATGGGACACTGACTCATTTTTCCAACCACTGATTCATCAAATGATTTTGACCTACTGAATCTTTAACCCTTTTCTAATTTCACTCCACAAACTCATCTAAAAATATTCCATGAATGATAAAAAGAAAAAAAATATAATAAATTGGAATGTTTTATACTGTATTCTGGTAAGTCTGCTACCTTAAAACATTAAAACAAATAATTTCACTAAATGCAAGAGCAACAACTTTTAATGAAATATGGTTATAATTGTATTCCACACCTGCTATGGGGCAGAAGCCAAAATCTTACTTATGGTATAAATTTGTTTCATGGTCATACCACTTGAAACTACAAGTGAGGGCTTACAGTAAAAAATCATCATGACAACCTTGCTTCTCCTCAGGTTTGTTTTTTTCAAATCTGCAATGATAATTTTTTTTCAGGGAGAACTTACAGTACACACCAATCAAATTATACTATTAATTCCATGCAGTTAGCAAAACCTGGAATTATTCAACTACATAGGTTTCTGATTTCAACAGGACTAAATCCCAAGCTTTAGTATAATTGCAACCCAAGTAACTAAAGATCAACAGTTGGACAGCATTATCTGTGAATTCTCAATGGCAAAATATGAATTTCTATTCTTTGTGTCCTTCCAAACGAACTAAAACGAACTATATTTAAGACTTAAGCTGACATGAAAAGTTGATTTATGAAATACATCTCCATGAAAATTAAAATGATTGCATGGATAAAAAAGACAGGAAGGACAGATGAACAAGGTGTTGCTTAAGCATTCCAAGACTATGCAGAAAATATTTTCCCAAGAACAATAGAACCAGCTTTTCATTAATGCCACTACGGTATTAGTCCTACGTGAGCATTTTAACTTATCTTTACTGCTATACAAAACAGATGTTTGGAAGTGAAAGTTGAAGGCAATCAGCAGTCTGCTGGAGTCAAGGATGTAAAGGAAAAAAAACTGTATTGCTCTATAATCAGGCTGCAATTAAAAAAAACTGGAATGGACATAAGAACGGATTCCCATTTAGAAAAATGGATTCCTATTTGTAAACAGAAAACCTACTACTTTGGTTGCAAGAGATTAAATGAAATAAGCATCAAGCTTTTTTCAAACCACTTTCAAATCAGCTGTAAGGAAAAAGAGATATATTCTACCTCCAATCTTAGATCTAATTCTTCACTCAGGTTCCAGTTCCACTCGAGTCATTGCAATGGAGAAATGTATGGTAACATTACTCCACTCACTTTCACTCCTAAGTATTCTTGAATAACAGGCTTAAGATCCTCCATTATTTTCCATCTACAACCTATACATTAATGTGACTTTGTAACTCCAGTCTGTTCATTTTTAAATGTTCCAAAACAGTTCAGAGGTATAATTAGAGATCACAAAACTAATTATATGCACTGTACTGATGATTCCCAGATTATATACGGCCTGACTTACATAAACTTAATTTTATGCATGTTTCCATTCCCTGCCCTCCACTGGCTAGAACCACCACTGCCACCTGTTCTTAGGACCAGGCCCTGGCCTCTTAGTAACTACTTCCTTCTTATTCCGTTCTTATTACCCACTCACCTCCCCTAAAGCCACATAGCCCTATGTGCCCATTGCTGCAACAAACCAAAGCAAATGCAGTCAAACTTATGATTGTCTGTCCTCGTCCTTGCTTTTCTGTAAGTGTTGTTTGCTGGCTCACCATGAGGAAACTGACAGATCTCTCTGTGGGAAGATTCTCTCATGGGAGAGCGCAGCTTTTCATTACTTCCTTTTTCAGGGATTTCTCCCTCTCTTCTCTCCTCTCATTTCTTGCAAATAGATAAGCACAAGACCTAACATAAGTCCACGTACGCAGCCTATTTTATAGGGCATCAATCCAACATAGGAAAGGTCAGGCCACACCAGGATCATATCTCAAAGCAATGCTAAAGAAGCCATCTTGTGCAAAGATGTAACATTTCCAGAAATTTTGAAGCCATTACAAAAGAAACATTTTTTCCTGTTCTTAGGGGAAAAAACCAGAAATTTTTGGAAAATTGAAATAAATGCAACGCTCACTTTCATACCACTCTTTACTGATCTAAGTTCATTTTGCTATTTAAAAAACATAATGCAACATATACAAATTGATTTACTCTTTCCAATATTGTTTGGTTCAATTTATTAAGTGTAATTCAATCACATAATAATTATGCCTACCAATTAGTTTATTTTATTTTAAAATGTGTTAATTTTTGTACAAATGGAATAAGCTGCAGAACCTTAAAAAAATCTATTATCTCTTAATTCTGTCAGTTTGACAAGTTAGAAAAACATTACAAGTCAGAAGAAGCTATCAATAGGCAATAAAACAGTGTAACATCTTTTGAGACCTAGAGCTCAAGTATCCAGGTGGAGCTGATCCATCGGCCTCTAGAGTAAACGTCAGCAATAGAAAAGCACACAAGCAAACAAGGCACTGAGTCCTCATTCCTTCTTTGGTGAAAATAGCAATACAGTACCGCAGGATGAACAGAAATATATCTTGCATATGAGAGTTGCACTGTTTGTCCTCCTCACACTACTTGAGTACAGGAACAGTAGTACTCTGCTAGTTCAGATAAAAATTTTCCTATTACATGTTAATAAAAAACATTTTAAGGAAATATAGCAAATATGAGTACTTGTTTTATTGCATTCATTACCATAAAAGAAAATATTTCATTGGAGGATTTTTTGTACTGTTTCTGAAATTTAAGGGGGGGAGTGTCCTTTTCCCCCTTTGTCCCCTATCCCCCACCCACCCCCACCATATGTAATCTGGGCATAAAAGGAAGAGAGGGGGAAAAAAGGAAGGTGCTCTGGAAGCAAGCAGAAATGTTATTTGGGATTCATTGCCTAAGGGCAAATAACAGGTTCACCTACAATAACTTCAATGCAATCATCTCCTTCTACCTATACAGACACCCACCAAACCTTGCAGTAAATTTAGAGGAGAAAAGCTGGTACAGCAACTCCCAAGAGCGAAAAAACCCAAACACACATGGAAAGAAAGACTTCAGTCAAGATAGCAAAGGTATCAGCTTCCTCTCCATAGATTTTAATGCATCTACTCATGATTTTATCAGCGCCATGAGCACCGCTGGAGAGGTCAGAACAAAAAGTGCCCGCTTTCCTCCTTGAAAAGAGTGTTAGCAATTGAACGATAACGCCATGTATATATTATTTTGCGTATTTTCCTCCAGGGAAACAGGACTGAGTTCGTGCGGACCAGAGTTATATACCATGCCACGGTATCTTAGTTAATGTCCTGAAGTCACCCCACTCATTCCAATTTGTGATATTTTCCAAAAATGCATCAATGCCTTTCTCTCAGCGTTCACCAACATCTCATTTTCTCTCCCCCCCCCCCCCCACGGCACGCATTTTTCAGACGAAAGACTTCGCCAGACAGCCTGTAGGCAGGAAGGTCAGGGAAAGGGGTCGTCGCCGCTACACTTTACCGCGAAAACATTCACCTTGAGGATCAAGGAGGAGTCTGAGGCGTTTTCGCGTCGCCCAAGTCCCCAGCCCGCCCCTCCGCGCCAAAGAATCCGGGGGAAGAAGCGGAGCTGGCCTGGGCTAAGGCACACACACACACGGCAACGCTGCCCCGACCGGCCGCCACCGGCTTGGCTCCCGGCCGCACCGAGCCATTGCCAGGCGCCGCAACTTACCCAAACTGCCGGCGAAACCGTCCATTTTGGGCGCCGCGGCGTCAGCGTCCGAGCTTGAACCGGAGCCGCCGGCGCTGTCTGAGAAGGCAGGAGGAAGAGGTGGCGGGCGGGGGGCGGCTCATTCACTCGCGCCGCGGCTGCGGCTGCCCACTCCGCACCAGGAGCACGCGATGCCCGCGCTGGCCGCCCGCGCTCCCTTCCTCCTTGCCGCTGTTGCCGCCGCGGACGCTGCTGCCGCTCCACGCGCCCCCGGCGTAGCTCAGCGAAGGACCGCTCTATCCTCTCGCCCACCCGCCCCGACCACCGCTCGCAAGAGCAGCAGCCGCTGCCACTCTCTAGCCCCCTCCCCCAGCCGCTCTCGGGCCCGCCCTGCGGCGCCCGCGTTGCTTTCGCGCTTCCGACTCCGCCTTCCCCTGGCAGCCGGGGCTTCCCCTCCAGCGGCAGTTGCGGAGGGCCAGCAGGGTCTGGGGGCGAGGCGAGCCTGCAGCGGGGTGGCTGGCGGCTGCGGCGGCACCCTCAGTTTGGTACGCCTGCGGCCCGGCGCATGTGGAGTCGGAAGTCGCCGAGTAACAGGGAGGCTTGACTCCAAGTAAGGCTGCTCTGGAGCCTGGGCGCTTTTTTGACCGTATCGTGTCTCGGGGTAAGGCGTTAGTCCAGTGGCTTTTCTCGGGAATAACAACATCCCAGTAAACTCAGGACTGACTTCTGATTTTTAGCGGAGAGTTGTCACCTGCAATTAGAGAAAGACTTATTCGAGAGGAGCCCCATTTAATTTAATGGGGAACTGCCAGCTAGAATGGATTTGGGATTGCAGTTTACCATTCACCGATTTCTTGATTCGGCAGAAAAATATACCGGCATAAAATTTGCTGTCCCAACTGCCAAGTCTTAATTCTGCTTAGTCTGTTGCGAGTCACTGCCAAATTGTGTTTGTTTCTTATTTATTTATATATACAGACATTTATATACTGGCCTACTTGTATAGTGGCCTAGATTATTTGTCTTCAGCCCATGTTAGGCAAAAGAAGGGGTTGAATCTTCCAGTTTTGCAGCTTTGCTTCTTAAGCATGTCACTAGTCAACATTTGCCAATCGTGACTGCAGCAGAAGCTGGGGGGGCCAACACTTGGATTCTGTCAAGGGTCTTTATGTATCCCTCTCCCATACCCCCATTTTATCCAACACAGGCTTAACAAAGTGTGTAACTTGTAGAGTTCCAGAGAGCAGTTCTTAGGCCTGTCGTTTCACTGTCACACTTCTATATCCATGTGCAAAGCCAGCAAAAACAATTGAGGAAGTACATATAACAATACCACTTGTACAATCCAGCTCTGTAGCATAGATCAAGTGATGGCACAGCAGCTGCCTTCATATCTGCTCAAGTATATATTCAAAAATTACATGAAGTTCCTTTAGATTGAGTTTTCTTTGCAATAGCACAAAAGCAAGACAATGATGAAAGCATCTCCATCCAGCATCTGACAGAAGCACTGGTGTCTCTCTGAACACATCCACTGCTGCTTTTCCAATGTCCTGGGCAGCAAAGTATTACAGATTTTACATATCATAAGGCTGCTGCTGCTGCTGCTGCTGCTGCTGCTGCTGCTGCTGCTGGACATACTGGATTAAAGGGGAAAGCACCTTAACACAATACAATGTACCATAATACCAGTACAGTGGTACCTCGGTTCACGAACGCTTCTGTTCACGAACAATTTGGTTCACGAACAGCTCCGGTCACAAAATTTTGCCTCCGCGAACTCCGCATCGGGTTACGAACAGGATCCACGGCCATTTTCCCTCCCGTGACACGTGGTCGCGGCTTCCAGTAGGGAGGGGGACTCTCCCTCCAAGCAGTAACCGCCTCCCCACCCGCCTTCCTGTCCTCCACGCCAGAAGTCGCGTCGAGCAAGGTTAGCTTTCTCTCTCTTCGTACTGTACTTTGTGTCATATTTTTGCGGTTTAAAAAAATATATATATATGGTTCAGAACGGATTAACCGTAATTACATTGAACCTTATAGGGAAATTTGATTCGGGACGGGATCAAAAATCGGTTGGCGACCAAATTCGTAGGGGTCAGAACAGATTAACCATATTTACATTGAATCTTATGGGAAAATTTGATTCGGTTCGCGACCAGAGTCGCAGAACGAATTAAGTTCGTGAACCGAGGTACCACTGTACAACTGAGAATGATTGTCTCACGGATTGGAGCCAAGATAAATTCAACTTCAGGGGGACGAGGGGGAAGTTGCAGTTGACAGTGTCTGTGCCATGATTTAAGTGCAAGTGCTAGCCTAAATTTGATTAGAACCATTGTAGCATACTGGTTGAGGTATTCAATCTGAATCTGGGAAGTCCAGATTGTAATTTTTGTACCATTCTTACTCTCAGAAAAACCCAGCTGTTAAGGTTAAAAAAAAAAAAAGGCAGGGAACAGATAATCTAACATATAGTCTGGTCCTGGAATAATTACAATCCTACAAACAGTTGGATGAACAATTGTTTTCTGAAAGGTAACAATGCGGGGACCAGTGAAACTTTCATTGGGAGAGAGTTTTGTAAGGTTCAAATCCTCACTAAAACATGGAAATTCAATGACAGGGTCAGTTACTGTTTTCTCAGCTCAATCTACTTTGCAAAGTCATAGTTGAGATAAAATTAAAGGAGATCTCACTTTGAACTCTCAGAGAAGAGGCAGTAAATTCAAAACTACAGCATTAAAACAATAATAAAAGCAGGTGCAAACCTCTAATTTAAAATACAGGATTACACTAGTTGTACAGCCAACTGCAAAAATAAGTCTGCTAATATGTTATTTGGTAGCCCATACTGATATACTGTATATATTTAAATGAGATGGGGATCTGTTTAGTAGCCAAAAGCCTGCAGTGAATGTTTTTGAAGGGGGCAATGACTATAGTTAGATTGAGCAAAAATTTTCTGTTTTCCCTTATGGGTGACTTTGGACTGTGTGTTTTGTATTGACAGGTATTTTAGGGTTACATTTCAATGATTGTGTGTCTTCTGCCTCAAAAAGGCAGAAAACCATGTTACTACTTTTCAGTCATTTAGGTTAGGGAGACTATGGGGCCTCCAATTTTCATCCAATCCCAGATTTAAATGGTGCCAATGTTTGCCTCTTTGCAGAGTGTTAGGGTACTTTGCAATGAGCTTGAGAACAGGTTTCTCGTTGAAATATGCAACGATTACTAAATCTGCTTCAAGGGCCAGATCTGAACCTCTGTAAATAATCTAATCAACAGTTGTTCAGTCCAATTCAGAAAAACAGAAATTCACTTCCCTTAGTCTAATATACAAAAAACTGAAAAGCTGTAACTTTTGCTTTTAACCATAATTTTTTGAAATTTTCAGGGAAATTAGTTCTAGTAATAGATTAATATTAATAATATTAATAAAACATGATGAAACATATTTGAACTATTCTTCCTTTAAATTCTTATTTTGAAAGTGTCCATACCATTTTTAGTTTTCACCAGAATGGAATGGGAATTTCTAGGAAAACTGTAAGGTAGAAAATAATAAGGGGACAAAGTGTGCCAGAATTCATAGAATTTGGAACAGAGGTTTCAAATTTGTATAACTTTAATATTTGATTTTTTAAAAAAGAAAGATGCCTATAATTTTGTAATGAAATTTAAAATGGAGAGACCCTTTCTGGTGAGCAATATCTGTTCCAAATATCAGATGCATTGGTAGGTTGTAGGAAAGGAAGGGTGTTTGTAAGAAATTATACTGTTCCTTCTAAATGCAGAAGAGCTGATTGTCAGAAATTAGAGCAAAAGTAAAAACAGATTAAAATCACAGTTTAATGACAGATTTTGCATTAGAAAAGTTTTGATTACCGTGGTTCTCCTGAGTAAAATAAGATTTATTCCAGATTACCTGATCTGCCCCAGAGTCTTTGTCCTAAATTTTAGACCCAGGAACTTACAATCTAAAAAATAGAGAAATAGATAAAATATGTGATTATTTCAGTTGCATAGAAATAACACACTTGTTAATCTAGATATCATTCAAAGTAGAATACTAAATTTCTTTTTAACAACTCTATCTTGGTTATAATTAGGAATGTTACTGAGATCACTGTAGTATAGAAATTCCTTGCATGTCAATACATTCTAGGAAATACTCCATGACATTTTATGGATTCTTGAAAATTGTTTCTTGAATATGATTTCCAGAATTTGTTATGTGTTGCAGTACAATTATACAGTTGGGATTTTATGACGGACAGCAGTGTAGTTATAAAGTAGACACATTTACAGATGAATGTTCATAGCTATTAATCAAATTTTTTTCTGCACAGTCAAAATGCGCTTCGCGCTTTTGGGTGTTTCTGGCTGGAAATTCTGGGTGCAGTAGACCAACTCACCTGAAGGGTACCCAGTTGGGAAAGCTACTATAGAGGAATAGTCCTAATGTTGCCATCTTCCTTTTAGAAAAAAAATAATAATAATTAGACTACATCACTTCTTGTGACCTTCATTCCTCATCTAACTCCTCCATTCTCAGCATTTAAAAGGGCTTCTGCTCTCTGAAATAATTCTGCTTATTATCTCTTGCTGCGTTTGGAACTGCTTCTAAAAATTCCTCTGTGAAGGAACATACTGTATGTACATTGCTGGCCCTCATAAAATCTCTACTGTACAATTACCACAGAACAAATTCTGGAAAGCATTTTCAAGAAACCATTTTCAAGAATCCATAAAATGTCATGGAACATTTCCTAGAATGCACTGACATGCAAGAAGTCTTTTTTTTTAATTCACCATTTCCAGGAAACATTTGAATTATCTCCTTACTGCCTGCATATCAGATTGTGACTATGCCAGTAGCTCTATAAGTTCATTGTGTCTGTTTTATACTGTTCACTCCTTGAGGTCAGAGGCATCAAGTATTCTTTATAAAGTACCAGGTAGATGGATGATTGTAGATATATTAATACACAAACACACACATCCTAGTGTATGCATATTTCAACACAGAGAGAAGAGTGCCCATCAACAATAGCATACCTGGTGTTACTGATACAAGTGATACATTCCTGTAATACTTTGAAAGCAAAAATTTATATAAGCGTACAAGAGAGGAAGATCAAATATATATAAATCCTACCAAAGTAACTTAAAAGCATTATCAACAATCATAAATAATACAAAAACAAACTATTTTAATAGTAGCAGCTACAGTACCACTGCTGCTGGAAGCTTTCCCACAGATGCCAGTGTGAGAGAGATCAGTGGAAAATTCTTGTGGTGTGTCTTTGTCTACCTTGTTTTTTTTCAGGGATTTATCTTGTTAGGCTGTTATTACTGTCAGTAATAAGAGAAAGCTCCAAAAAGGGTGGTTGCTGGTTTGGGGAGCAACAGTAATCTTTACCAAAGTGGGTTTTAAAAAAAGTTACATGAGGGAACATTCAGAAAAGCAATCCTCTACCTGATTTTTAAAGTGGTATAGTCCTGAAAGTATTCTACTGTCTGAACAAATGTATGAAGGTCAATTTAAAAGATCTTCAGGAATCTTACTGAGTGCGAATCTACATAGCCTACACAGTGTTAACAAGTATGCTGGGAGATTAAATGAAACAGAACTGAACTCAAGCTTGCCCAGGGAAGATATTAGACAGAATGTAATAGTGGAGTCCTCGGGGTTCTCTCAGCTTGGTTCTTTTCTTGCAAATGTTTCATTACCCAGCTAGGTAACATCTTCAGTGCTGTCAGTATGTAATAGTGATGCAGCTGTTTTGTGATGGTTAGCTTTTTTCCTAGGAAAACCATGGTAAATCTGCCAGTATCAGACTGCTACCTCACAAGAACATTCTCCAATGTTTCTAGTTAATGTAGCAGGTATCTAGGAGTTTTGCAAGGAAATAAACTGCATATTGTTCATATGACAATATGAACAACATGACACATGACAAATAATGCAGAACTCTTAGTTCTGGTCAGTCTCCGTGATATTTCTCCTATTAACAAATACTCTTTGCCAGTGGAAGCTGTGATTTAAAAAAACACTTAAGAAATTTATATTTCTTTCTTCCAATAGTGGAGTTATAAAAGCAGCAGGCTGATGGAATTAATGGAACACATTGCTGTACTAGTAAAATGTGTTTTCAGATAGCAAGTACTGCAGAAATCCTGACCCTGGGCAACTCAGGAAATTAAGTAAAGAAGCCATGGAATGCCATCTGTGTCAGCAAAAGATTTTGGCAGAATTAACTGAATGAGACCATTTTCTTCATGGAAGTATCAATATACTGTAGCTCTGTGACATGATGAGTACAGACTGCCATAAGTGACTACTACCCCCACTGAATTTCTGCATCATTTAATTTCTGAAGCAATGCAGCCTTGAGGAAATGTGTGAGGCCCATTGGCCATTTAGCCCAAAACCCATTCAGTGGAGGTTATTTATTCAGTTTATATGGCCACCCATCTTGCAATAGTGACTCTACTGACAAAATATAAAAACTCAAAATAAACAAAAATATAATATTCAGAGCAAGGGAGAGCTCATCATTGCCTTTCAGAAAAGGAAGGATGGGAAGTAGGAAAAAGCATAAAATAAGAGCTCATTGTCCTTTTCAAAGAAAGAGCAATGCATAAGCCTCCTTGGTGCCAGTTTCTGGTTGGTCTGCTGGTTATGTTTCTCTTATCATGTGGTCTCAGAAGGTCCATTTGCCTCAAACAGCCATTCCTAGAGTTCTTTGCTTCTGCAATTAAATGTAAATGCTATACAGCTCCCATCTGGTGTTTTACTGGAATCTTTTCCTCTTGAGCAGGAATAAAATGTGAAATGTGAAATAACTTTATTGCGGTCATTAACCAGCACAAGGGAATTGGTATTCAAGTATCTAAACTAAATTGACAATATGAGGATAATTAGGAAAGGTACATACAAACAAAGAATTTTGACTAAAAGACAATATTAAATCAAAATATGCTAAGGGGCTTGCTCAGGCTACACATATGCAGCAAGGAAAAAAGAGATTAAAATTAGCAATCTGGGTAATATAGACTTTGAAATAGCAATAAAACCTACATTGGCAATTTCCCCCTAAATATTGCAGAAGAATCCTGCAACAAAATAATTGCTCTGTCCGGGATTCCAGACATTGCAAACTTTGACATTCTCCCTCCTGCTTCTGTTGTTCCATTCCCCCCCCCCCCCCAATAATGAACTTGCCTTTCTATGTTTGCTGAGTATCTTAGTAGGCCATTATTGAAAAGAGGATCCTTATTAAAGGATTCTGTTTTCCCTATTTCTGTACTTTTGTAAACCGTAGAGTATGTGCCTTCTTTGCATAGTAGCAGTAGGAAAATTTAAATTGTTCTTAATATATCCTAGTAGGGCTCAAAATGAAATATTTGTGTCAGGGAAAGAAGGTTTCCATTGGGGACTTTCAATATCTTCCTACTCACACAGCAGGCTACTCAGAGAAAGGGAGTGCAAAGCAAGTGAAAAAGAAGGTTGTCATTACAGTTGTGTTCCTTTTCCTCTATCCTTTTTTCTGTCTACAGTCTCCTGTCCTTTTCCCCATATTTTTGGGAGGATTTTGAAGTTCTCAATAGTCAGTCAGCATTCTGTGACCACTAGACAGGCTCCATCTTTGTAAAGCTGTTTGGGATTTCTCCATTTTTGTGCTGCTGTTGTTACTGCAAACTTGGGATAACCCTGCATCTGCCATATAACCCTCTTGTATGAATGTTGTTGCCTGCCTATATAATGAATGGAACCTAGAGAAAATGGCCACCATTAAAATATGAACCAATTTCCAAGCCTTTGGGACTGAAGCTATACTGTATATCAATTTCCTGAATGAACCATGCTCTCCCAGAGAAGGTACATCTCATTTCATTTCAGCTTGTCTTTTAAATGAGGATACTGCTTCGTGAACACCATTGATACAGGGAATTATTATGTTGTAGAACTCTGCAATCTGGTCTTCCCCAAGATGGCATTCTAAAATTCCCACCAATATGTTTCCTGGAGATAAGGGAGGAAATGTCTCTTCTAAGTCAGCATGATAACCAAATTAGCTTTGGAAGCATGGAAAATGCTTAGCCATCATAATATGCATGATGTATTCTTAAACTTCTCACCTAGGTTTTACAATCTCTTTAAATACTGTCAGTACCTCATGGGAAGCATACTAATTTTTCTTCCTTCATTTATCATAACTGCAACTTCATGTCAAAGGACTGTGGCTATTCCATGTAAATATTTCAACCACTTCCCTGCTTTGTCAAGAGTAAATGTACATTTAAGGGTAATTTATAGCCATAATCCCGGAAGGAGTTCATATAAATTTCCCAAGCAAAAAGTTTACAAATTATACATTTGAGCATTTCAAACAATTCTCAGACATTCTCTCTAGCAATAAATGGATACATTCAGAGAGATATTTCTTTCATAGCAGGACTGGACAAGACAATTTTTGCACCTTACCTGAAGCATTTACCTTACCAGCTAACCCTGTTCCCGTGTAATGAAAGCATGTCAGGCTACTTGCAGCCAAGATAATAACCAAGGAAAAGTATGGGGAGTGCCTGCTTCTTAGCTTGGTATTAACAATCAAGAAACTCAGTTACTTTTGAGAACTTAGGCTGGCTTAGGTGCATGGGTGGCTGACCTCATCTGTTTTTAGCAGGGGAACATCTATTTGAAGACCTAGAGGGCACTGGAAAGCTCCCAAGCAGCTGAGCAAAGGAGGAAACAAGCAGGAGATATAGCTAAGGGACAATATGGCTTGGGGTAATGACCCAAAATTTAGTGTACAATTTTGAGCCCACAGTAAGTCCTCATGTAGAAAAGTTTGCTTCACGCTGCTTCACACTTTCTAATTTTAGCTCTTTTTTTTTTTTACTTCAACTACTTAAAAGCATTTTAAAGAGAAAACAATTCATCTTGATTACTACATTGATCAAGGGACCATTGGACAATGGGAGGCATGGGTGAAGCCTTTCCTTCTAGAAAATACATCATAGCTAGGCTTCATCCATTGTCCAGAGAAAAAGTAGTTGCTTCCCAACCACCATTTAAAAGTATTTTGTAAGTAAAGGCTCTTCCATGCATCTCTTCTTTCAACACAGTAACTGTGTTACTGTGCATGTTTCCAGTCCTCAACTGGCAGAAAAATATACTGGCATAGTTTGCACTGTCTTGAAGTGCCCTCCATCTTCACTTAAGAAGGTGATAGTCTTCCCCCTCATCAAGAAGCCATTGCTGGAGCCCACATGTTGGATAATTTACCACCAGTCTACAACCTTCCCTTTCATGGGAAGATTGTTAACAAGGTGGCCAGCTTTCAGCTTCAGAGAACTGTGGAAGAAGTGGATTATCTGGACCCCTCTCAGTTGAGTTGAAGGCCTGGACACAGTAATGAAATGGCCTTCATCGCATTATTGTGAGATTAGGATGTGGGTGGTGCATGGATCCTAGCCTTTCTTGATCTCTTGGTGGATTGGCTCAAAGGGTTGGGAGTGGAAGACACAATCCGGTGGTTCTCCTTCATCCTCCATGATCAGTTCCAGTTGGAGTTGATGGGGGAGAGACGTCCAGCCGTCAGCCCAGGTTTCATGGGGTACCTTAAGGCTTGATTCCCTTGTTCCTGTTTAATATCTGTATGAAGCCACTGAATGAGATCATCCTTCAGCATCTCAACCATGGCTTTTTAAGCGATGCCACTGAAATACTGTCTCAGTGACCGAAGGCTGTGAGCATCTGGATGGGTGTTAAGTCCTTTGAAGCTGGCAAACTGTCAGCCCTGTGAGGTAGGTAAGGGCAAAAAACAGGCAGAGCAGGGATTCCAGGAATACTGTTTATTGTAGGATAGAATAACAGGTTCTTGAAAGCCACTTCTGGGGAAGCTATGGCAGATTGAAGACAGCTTTGTGGAGAGTGGAGCTGATGGCCATGGTGGAAAGAGGAGCTGGTGAATGGATTGGCTAGTTGGAAGTCCTCTCCAGATCAAGGAGAGGACTAGGATCACCCACAAGTTTGCTCCATACAGAGGCTCCCCGCAAAGAGATCATAAAGTAGCCGTCTCCGGTGGATTTTAGAGCTCTGGGAGCTGGGGGGAGGGGGATCATTTTGTCTAAGCCGTGGTTTGGCACCTTTGAAAGGACACTGAGTTCACCCACTTCCTCTCTCAGTCACCTTAGGAAATTGCTTGTTATTGACTTTTTGGATGTTAAGAACCTTCAGAAAGGCAACTTTCAGTACACCAGGAGAGTTTCTTTCTATCCTTAATGAAAAGTTTCATGTAAGTTTAAGGATTAAAAAGAAAAAAAATTTTTTTTTTTGAAAAAACAGCAAAAGGAAGACTAGAATGTTGATTTTGGAAAGTTAAGGGGCCAAATGGACTTGAAAGAATGCTGCCTTTGGGTTGTTTAAAATTTTATAAAAATATATATGAAGATTTTGAAATTAACTGTAAGAAATCCTCCCATGGGAAAGGTTTGTTGATTGGAAGATAAACATATGATAAGAGAGGGCTTTGAAGGTTGTCTAGAGGGAACGAGAGAGAACTAAAGATTACAATTAAAGGAGAAGAGACCTATTAATACAATGGAGCAATATTATTTGACTGTGGAAGAAATCAAGGATACTTGGAAACAATGTACCCAGAAGTTACTCTTAAGACTGTCTCCCACTATAAAAATGGATTTAATCGAGGCTACAGAAGAGGAACAGATTTTACCGGACAAAATAGAGACTGCGGCTGATCTGAATGTGGATCTGAAAATGGATTTAAAAATGCCAGACTACAAGAGTGATATAGAAAAAGATGCCATACTGGATTTACAAATGAAACCAGCTGATATCTTAATAATTAAAGGGGATATATAAATAACTCAGAAGAATGACTTATAAATTTCTTATCTTGGATTTACAAAAGAGACATGTTAAACTAGTGAAGGAGCTTCTGAGAGGAGACAAAGAGAAAATGATAAGAAATCAACTTGTGGGACAATATTTGAAGGGATTAAAGATCAAGCTTTTTAAAAGTAAACAGAAGGAATATAAAGTGAATTTATTCGACCAGGGTTAAAATATACAGGTTGTAGTTTCTGGTAGCTCTTAATGGAACTTTTTTTTTTTAACCAGGACTGAATGATTTTAAGATTTTAAGATTTGTTTAAGCTTTAAGCTTTAAAGATTTGTTTAGGGATAACAGATAAGATATGGGGAGAGATTTCTTTTGCCTTATTTTTTTTAGAGAAAGTGATAAGTTAGAATATAAAATGAATTTAATTAAAATTTGTGTGTGTGTGTTATTTCTGGGAGCTCTTAGTAGACTTTTGCTGATTAGGACTGAATTACAATTTGTTTATTGATAAGAGATAAGATATGAGAAGAAGAGGTTTTTTTATTGAAATACTAGAGAAGGTGTTAAGTTATTGAAGTTGTTTATACTTGTCTGGAGGGAAGAGGGAGTCATTTCTTTATATACCTTTTTTTATTATTTTTCTTTGCCTTTTTATTATTTTTTTCTGCACCTTTTCTTTTTTTTATATATATATATTTTAGTTTGTATCAGTTTTGTATCTTTGCATTTGTAAACTTTAATAAAATTATTTTTAAAAAAGTCTATCAGAGTTTCTCTCTGCCCCTTCTTATAACAAAGAAAACCAAGACAGAGTTATTTTGAGGTTCTTTCTCATGATTTCCTCTTTCTCAGGTGTGAGAAATCTTTTCTGAACATCTCCCCCTTACTCCTTCCCCATTCCCAAGACCTGGTCTACGTTCCTTCACACCACAACTCTCAAAATTGCTCCTCCCTCACGTGCATGAAGACAGGCCAGGGAATTTATGAAGAGCAATGGACACTCCCCACCCCTTGCCTGCAGATGCAACTGGCAGCTTGCCAAGGTCAACAAACAAACCTGGCAGAGAAGAGCTAGAAAATATCCCCTTCCCTCCTGTTGTATGGCAACTACCACTGGAGGTTTCAAGATGGCATGAAATAGAGTCTCCATCTTGTGAGTCATTGTCAATAATGGTGCCAGTTCATGAGAATGGGGCTTGTATGGGAATTTCAGATGGAACTGGTAGACAAGTTGTGCATGGACATCCTTCTCTGATTGCCTGCAAATGCAATGATCTCTCCAATTCAGTGTTGCCCTTCCAGTAAATGAGATATTCTAAATGTCCTCTCCCATGTCTAAAATTCAGAATATGTTACACCTTGTATTCCTTTTTTCCATCCAATAGAAGAGAATATGTGTAGCTCAGGGTTGAACTGTGGAGTCCTTGGGGTTCTCTGAGCTTGATTGTTTTCTTGCAAACGTTTCGTTACCTGGCAAGGTAACATCTTCAGTGCTAGAATGGAGTGGAGTTTGCTCTCTGTTTATATACAGCGGCATGCCCTGACAGTGTTGGTGGGGGTGGGGGTTTTGTTTTGTTTTTTCCTCTGGTAGTTCTTCGATTACAGTATTGTTTACTGCTTGAGTGTATGTCTGGTGATAATCTTGGTGTTAATCTCTGCTTATCTGGGTGATGATTGCTGGTGAGGAGATGTTCTGGTCTTTTGTTTTCCTTTCTATTGTCCCTTTTGAATAGTGTGTAGATGTTGTTTATCTCTATGTGCCTGTTGATGGCTGCCTTGTCTGAATACCAAGCTTCCAGGAATTCCCTCGCATTTTTGGATTTAGCTTGGTCTAAGATGATGACAGTTTCCCAGTTGAAACTATGGTTAGGTCTGTCCATGTGTTAACTGGGAAACTGTCAGCATCTTAGACCAGACATACAATCAAGCAGTAAACAATACCCTAATCAAGGAACTAACAGAGGAAAAAACAAAACCCACACCCCAGTCAACACTGGCAGGCATGCCACTGTATATAAACAGAGAGCAAACCCCATTCCATTCTAGCACTGAAGATGTTACCCAGGCAGGTAACGAAATGTTTGCAAGAAAACAACCAAGCTCAAAGAACCCCAAGGACTCCACAGTTTTTTCTATCCACCAGAACCCAGGGGGAAGAACAGGGATTGTCGTTACTGTTCTACTCTTCAAATCATTTTGGCTAAAAGTGGAATAAAAATAAAATCTTAATAACTGTTTTGGTCAGTTTTCACAATTATTTATGCATTACATTTAGAATTGTATAGATTCCCATAGAGATGGATTTAGACTAGTAAGTCCAACCCTCTGCTCAATGCAGGAATTCACATTGAAGTATTCCTGACAGATGGCTATCTAGCCTCCACTTGGACACATCCATTGAATACCACCTCTTTATATAATTGGTTCCACTGTTGTATGTCCTATACCACTATGTCTGGAGGCTGTCAGGGTCTGGAGGAGACCAAACAGACTGAAACTGAACCCAAGCAACATGGAGTTGCATCAGGGTTTTCTGTCAACCCCAGGGTTGTCTCAGTGGAGAAGTACTATCCTGAAGGAGCAGATCTGTGATTTGGGGTTCTCCTAGACTTAAAATGTACTGCTGGTTGAGCAAGTGGAGGCCGTGGCCAGGGAGGCCTTTGCCCAACTTTGGCTGATACATCAGTTACAGCCATATTTGGAGTAGGAGGTTCTTGCCACAATAACTCACGCTGTCACCAACACATATCTGGACCACTGCAGTGTGCTCTGCATGGAGTTGCCTTGAAGATTGCCCCCAGACCTGCAGTTGGTACAAAATGCAGTTGCCATTTGTTAACTGGTTCCTTGCACTGAGAATACATTATACCTGTGCTTCAGGCCCAACATTGGGTTCTGACATGTGGGTACAATTCAGAGTTTTAGTTTTGACCTATAAAGCCTTATATGGCTTGGACCATGAATGCCTACAGGACTCCCTTCTCCAATAACAATCAACCTCAATGACACAGTTGTCCTGGGAAAAGCTGCTAGTTCTACATTACCTCCATGAAGTGAGAAGGTCTGGGTCCTACATGATTGAACAGTTCAAGTTAAATAAATACAGTAAATACCTGCTCAATTCTGTATTCGATTCTTATTTTAAGGTAATTATCTGCACTTTTCATCCTAAACTTCAGCAAATTTCAACCCATGGGTCAGAATCCCATAATGCCTCTATTCAAGGGTGTGTTCTTTGTGAATACTCAGTCTGTTGTGGTGTATTCTATTCAAATTTAAGACAATAGCTCCAGTACTTTATCCTATGTTCTTATTTAGATATTATGTTAAAACAATAAGCCTTTCAGATAGCTGATGCTGCACTTAATATTTTATTAGTAAAGCAGAATAGGAAGTCATCTTTAATTCTCCTAAATTGTTTACTTGCCTGTATATGCAAACAAAACTGAGAAACTCTGAAACTGATTCTCAGTTTATTGTCACTAGGAATATATATCATAATATATAACAATATTAGGAGTACTGTATTGTGTAGGAGTGGGACATAGTATATTGGGTTATTGTTATTACTGATTGAATATGCAAGCCTTAATCTTGAGCATTCTCAACTGTTACTCTATTACTTTGGCCTGCCCTATATGTTGTAGTTCTTGCAAAGTCTTTGGATCTTTTTTCTAGAAATTTCAGTGGAGCAGAAAAAGCTGTTTTTGACCAGTGTCTTTTGTTTGATCAGGGTTACAATATCCTCAGTCTGTAAGCCTTTACCCTCCCCCACTCTAATCTGCTGTCTATTGTTTGAAATGGTCTGTGTTATGTGCTGGCAACAGTGAAAGAGTATGATTACATTTCTTTCCTCATTGCTCTATGTAAGATACTCTTTTTACTGTTTACGTATTATATAAGAATGCTTCAATCTATTAAGTAAACTTTCAGTTGAAAGTTTAACCAGATATTGCTTCATTATAACTTGAAAAGAGTAACACAAAAAGAAATTAAAATTGCAGGAACAGGAGTCCTGCCAGATCAGAACAAAAAATATCTAATCCGTCACTATGTTATTACATCCAGAAGCCTCTGAAACCCATATGCAGGTCAGAAGTGCGATAGTAGCTTCCCATCTTTGTTTCCAGCAACTGCCATTAAGAGAAATGCTACAGCGTTGTTTCTCAACCTTGGCGGCTTTCAGAGGTGTGGACTTCAACTCCCAGAATTCCCCAGCCAGGCACATATTGTGCAGACAGTAGCTCCATGATACAGCACATATTCTGCATGTAAGTGCTTCAGAGATCAATCTTTGATATATCCACTGGAAAAAAATAAGATTAAACAGGCTGAGGAAGGCCACTTCCTGAGGACTTCGCTGCCAGTTAGAATAAAGTAGACAATTCCAGGACTAGGGAACAAATAATCTGATTTGATATAAAGTTGCTTTTTCTGTCAGGAACAAGCTCCATGTGTTATTATTAATTATGTACAGTACTGTAGTTTGTGTACTGAATCCAATAAGCTGTATCCATTAAACCCCTAGGCAGAAGCATGGCTTCTATAAATTCAATAGGGAACCTTACATGGATTTAACATATTTCATTTTCTTTTTCTTCAGCTGCCATTAGGCTTGAACAAAATGGTGTTTCTATTAATATAAAGGTGGGAAAATGCTAATATATTTCCGTTCAATAATAAACTTCCCCAGAATGATAAAAAAAATACTTCCTAATGTATATTAAATACTTTAAACTTAAAAATTATATTTTTAAAATCCCACAGTGCTGCAGTATACATATCAAAAGCCGTGTACTACATGGAGGGACACCTTCTCATCTCTAGTTTGGTGCTGAGGTGATACTGTTAGCTGCATCTGCATCTGAGGAGAATACAGGTAGTCCTCAGGTTACAATGGCAATTGGGACCAGGATTGCTGTTGCTAAGTGATGCAGTCATAAAGTGCAATGTCACGTGACAACATAGCTTAGCAATGGCAATCCTGGCAGTCCTGCTTGCCATTGTAACCCTAGATGCATGGGAAGCATTGGGAGTTCCAAATAGGGAGTAGGGGGTACTGTAGGGGGGTGCCATTGGGGAGGCTGAGGAAGGGCTTGGGAGGCTTGGCACAAGCTGCATGTGAGTTGGGGAAGGCCAAGGGAGAGCTTGGGAAGCATAGTGGAGGCTGTGCCTGGACAGTGAGGGTGTTGCGGGTGGAAGCGACTTACCAGAGTGACTTGTGACCTTCCCTGCCGACTTCCCCATTGACTTTGTTTGTGGGAAGCCAGCAGGGAAGATTGCAAATGACAGTCACGTGACTGCCAGGGTGCTGCAATGGCCAGAACTTCGAGGACTGGTTGTATGTCCATTTTTTCAGCGCTGCCGTCACTGAACAATCACTGAACAAATGGATGTAAGCCGAGGGCTTCCTGTAATAAAAATGGACCATCATACAGATTTATTTTAAGGATTGCTGAAAAAATAGTTTGAAGTATTTGACATATTAGTGTTCTGAAAATTGTATCATTCCAAGAATAGAATATTTCATTATCCTCTGGACCATATGTGAAACACTACAAACCCCTTTCCAGTTCAGTTCCAGAAGATTTATTTTCCTGTAGATGCTGGATCATCCCCTGAACGGTACATTTTACACAGCCCTATGAAATATGTTTTATCATTACTGCACTGTTTATTTTGGGCTGAAGGCTATACTTGGTTTTGGTGTGTTGAGATCCAACAACCAAAAAATGAATGGAACTAGGACACAAATTTGATTTGATTTAAATACAATAAAATTACTCCCCATATATTTAATCATTTCTAAAGGTGTACAGAGCCTCCTGCCCCATCCAATACAGAGACCCAGATTGGAGCTCCAGAATTGACCCAATCTGATGCACATCACTTGGATGACCAGAATCAGCATGAGATGTGGAAAAAGAGAGTTCCATTCTTTATAGTCTGGCACTGAAAAAGATAAATGGTATACATTTTAGTTTTTTTCAACAGCAATTTGCAGTCAAGCCAGAATCTTATAAAGGGATTAAGTGTGTTAGATTTCATGGAAACCAGTCCAGTATAGTCAAGCTATTGTTCTTTAAAATAATGTTTAAGTGTCCATAATGTTATTGTTTGGGAACAAACTATGATGACATTTTCAGCAATAGGTCCTATGTCAAATTTCAGACAGTTACATTGAGGAGATGAATAATGCTGAATACTGAGGAATAATTGTTGAGTATTAAAGTGGAAATATAAGGGAATAACCCATCTGTCTGTAACATAATCATTTGCTCTAGACCATGTCAGCTGGCTAATGCATCTCACAAAATTTCAACACACCAATGTTCAGGATGAATGACTGGATGAAAGAGAAAAACAAATAATGAAACTAGGGATCTCATCCAAACCTTTCCCCCAGGATCTCTATAACTGAGTCAAAATGCTAGGAAATGACCAAAACTGTCCTAGTCACAGTGATCAGTTTTATTTGAAAGCAAACTTATAGATCACCAGATCAAATAATTCCTCCCTTTTCAACCATGGAATTTTATGTAAGCAACAAAAGACACTTTGTGCTCCTTCATGCCACAAAAGCAATGGAGAAACAGACAAGGATGGAGTTTCACGGAGGCCCAACATCTGGATGAACCCAGTTCAGTACTGTTTGCTCCAGACTTGAAATAAATAAAAATATGTTCTGTTCGCCTTGCAGTCCAGGCTTCACCCAAAGATGATGCACATTCTTAATATTTCCTGTTTTCTCTTAAAATTTGGCAACAACTTTTAGAAAGCTCTATGGGCCACATCAAAAAATTGGGGGGGGGGGGGAACATGAGCATATGACCTTGAAAAGTAGTGCTACATAAGTGCCCTATGTAAAACATTTTTTATTTTCATATTTGTATCCTACCAGGATATCCACAAGTCTATATGGGCATCTCCTCTCATTTTCATCTTCCCAACAACTCTGTGTAGGTTGAGCAAATAAAATTGACTGGACCTATGTCTTTTAGTAAGTTTTGTGATTAAATGGGGATGTGAACCTTGGTTTCTCCAGAAGTAGCCTAACTTCTTAACCACAAAACCAAATACAGCTATTTTGTAAAAAATAATTGCCATCAAAGAGATAGCCAGTCCATTAAAACCATTATCTTCAATGCAATCCTTTGGGCCCTCTATTGGTTGCCAATAGGTTTCTGAGTGCAGTTCAAAGTGTTGGTTTTGACCTAGGAAGCTTGGCACCTAGGTACCCGCAGGACTGCTTTCTCTTGCCTGAATCAGTATGTTCTGCCTGGAGAAGCTCCTAGTTATAACCTACTTCTGTGAAATAAGGGGAATGGAGGCCAGGAGGCACTATTTGTCACTTCTTGTCCTGGCCCTGTGGAATAGTTTTCCCTTAGAATGAAACTTTGCTCCTTCTCTTTTCTCAGAAGCATCTGGAGACAGAGCTTTTCCAGACAGTGTTCGGTGGGTGGTATGTCATTGCCATCTTTATTGTATTCTATTTTGTTGTTACTGTTAGGAGACGTATTATCATTGTGACACAGACTGTTGCTTGATCCATTTACTTTTTAAATTTACATTCTTACCATGGATGTTTTAAACTTTAACTATATATTATGAATGTTCTATTGTTGGCTATTCTGTAAACTGCTGTGAGTCTGTGGTTAATTTGGCAGCATACAAATGGAATAAATAAATACATTTACTTCAAAACATCATCACCCAGAAGTTTTGGTGCTATCAGGGGGCAGGATTTTGGACCCAAAGTGCTGGAGAGCCAGAGATGCAGGAGGGGCAGTATACAATACAATACAATACAATACAATACAATACAATACAATACAATACAATACAATACAATACTTGAAGTAGATGAAGTAACAGAAGGAGAATCTCTTTAAGATTCTGAAGCCCAGAATCTAGAATTAACTTCCTGCAGCAGTGCTCATAAGTATATTTTGTTCACAAGTTGCTTATAAAAACCTAGAATAAAACCTCAGACTCAAAATATATATGGCAATTATATTCCTGTGAAGCAGAATTATTGGGGCAGGAAGAAGGAAGAACCTTTGGGTGCTTTAAAAATTGTTTACATTAGAACAACCAGCCTCCAGGGAATCGTGTTCTGGTATCTTTCATCTCTTTCTCAGTTCTACAAAACATCAGTTGCATGTTTTTATAGCAAATGATTTTTTTTAAAGGGGTGGAGCCAAGCTGAGAGACAAGTTTGGCTTTTAATTTTAGGTGGCTGTAGGGTGAGAAATGTTCCTTTCAACATCTTACATTTGAAAAGCACATCCCATTATTAATCAAGGCTTTGATATTTACAACCATGGAAATCAGCTTGTCACCAGTCCTTAAAACAGTATGAATTCCCAGTAGATGGAATTTCACAATGAGTGAAAAAGAAGAGAGTAAACTCATATTAACCAACGTGAATGCTGTCTTCTGTCAAGATCAGTCAGGAATTTAGCCAGATTCCCAAGTCTTTCCATCTGATTGCATGGCTTTTATCCCTTAAAAAGAAAGCCAGTATCTTCTCCATTAGTCTGAGTCATAATTGTCAGGATTCAAACTTTGAAGTTGGGACTTAAGGCCAAAGATGGCAAAATCAATCTATTTCTGACTTGCAATGAAAACACATCGGAGAGACCAGAAACTACTGCTGAAAGTAATGCAGTTCAAGTTATCCCTCCTGGAAAGACAAATGCTGGGTGAGGTTGGTTGGTTGGTTTTTTAGATTTTTTTTTAATCCTGCCTTTATTATTTTTATAAATAACTCAAGGCGGCAAACACCTAACCTTCCTCCTCCTATTTTCCCCACAACAACCCTGTGGTTGCTGAAATTATAGCTTTTCTACTGTCATCTTCCTTTCCTCCAAGAAGGTACAGAGGTATCTCCACCTCTTGTGTTATAGTTGCTTCTGAAGATAATTGGGATATTTTGAATGATTTGTGCCTTGTAATTGGATGTACTTTAATTTTCTAATCCAGGACTACAAAAGGTACAGCCTGGGGCCAGATGCATCCCACCAGCATCACTTTTGTGGCCCTCAGAACCCATAAAGTGGATGGGGCAAAATAATTAGTTTTTTTTTAATGGGAAGTTTAATTGGCACCCCCCTCCCCAAGAAAAAAAAACCCACAGATCTTGCTCCTGTCCACTTTGGGAGTGTATCTTTTGACATACTACACAAACCCTGGACCACTTCTCCATCATGGATCAGTAATATTTCTTGGAAGAGTGGGACAGAAATCAATGGAACATATACATGATAGAAATAGGAACACATCTGGAAAAGGAAGAAACCAGCATCAGCCAAGAGTCCTCTCTACATCTCCATGCTTCATCATGCTGGCTCCAAATGCCAGGCCTGACTTTATGCTATGATTAAGCTAACTAGATTCTGGATGGCTCCTGGTTTCAGAGGTGGCTTTGGTAGAAAGACCAGATACCTTGAGACTTCCCAGCAGAGAAACAAGAGTACAGAAAGCTTTTCTATGGCTGGTTCCCTCCCTACAGAATGCATTCTTCCCCTAAAGCCCTCAGGAAACAAATCAGCTACACCCTATCTGAGAATTGTGCTGTGTCCTTGAGGCAACCTTGCATGGGTTTATATTCCAGCCTCTGAATTTGTTAACAACAGATCAAAGTATCTTGCTGCTCCTGCTAAATAAGATTATTTTTCTTCCTTCCAATTGATGACTGCCTATCCAATAGGAAAATACAGAAATATTGGCACCATCTCCTAAGTGGCATCCACTGGAGCCTGCTGTCTCTTTGTGTGTCTAAGAAAATTATAGCTGTCCCCACTTAAGCGCTTCTGAAGTAGCTGAGCCAAATCTGTTCAGCAGGCAGGAGAGTGAAGAAAAGATGGCACTGCTTCCTTTTATCTTCTCCACACAGAGGCAAGCTTAGTTTTGACTGTAGAGCATGACAGACAGCTGTGAAATAAATGCTAAATGGAAATTACAGCCACTGGGAAGTTTAAAAAAATACTGCCACATCTTAATTCTCTTTCCAATTTTGACTAAAGTTCAGTTTGCTTTCCTTTTCCATTTTATTTTTAAAACCAGCAGGAACAATGCATACATTATGAACACATTTCTCCATACTAATCATTTGTGGCTGTTTTATTCTAATGTACACACTTTTTACAAGCTATTCTCCTGACATAATGTGTTATGAAAGGTTATTTAATATGCAGTTTTCCTGTGGCCTTTTCTCTAATACTGTATAGCTCCTAAAGTCAAGTTAAGTGTGGGTGAAGATTATTTAATGCAAAATGCATGTTTTCTGGGTTCAAATACACACAGTGATAGAATTTTAAAGATTAACCTTCAACTGAAACCAAAACTTTTCTTGCTGTGATTAATGGACAGATAACTGAAAAAGGTTTATGGGCACTTCTTGTTGTACATGGTAACTGCAGCGAGATTATTATACACACAAAGATGGAAAGACTCTGAAATATCCACAATGAAAGAATGGTTGATGAAGATAACAGAATTTGCAGAGATGACAAAATTGACTAGTTTGATTAGAGAAAAGAAATATCTATGTTTATTGCTGACTGGAAACCCTTTATGGGCTTTTTGCGGAAAACAGAAAAAAATGAACTTGCAATTTATGGGTTTGATGATTTGATAGGGTAGAACACGGAAAGAAGGGAGCCATGAGGTAGTCTTAGAAAGATAAATGCATTTATAACTGCTGTAAAGAAGACTGGAAGCCACTTCTTTATATCTTTTTTTCTTTGTCTTTTTCTTTCATTTCTATTCACTTATCACTTTTACTTTACTTTCTTTTTCCTTTAAATTTGTATTGTTTTTATCTTGTAAAAAACTTCCCTAATAAAAATTAATTAAAAAAAAACATGAAATATATGTTTTCATTTCCATTATGTTCTCCCATTCCTATCTTAACAGTTCCTGTTTAATAGCATCAACTACTAATCTGGAGCTTTTAAACTACCAGGCTTGACTCTAGCACATTTACATTCCATTAATACAAGGTTGTTCATTTTTTTCCATAAAATGAACACATAAATGCCCTTTATAAGTGCATATATAGTGTCCTAAATATTGCTTCTTAGATGTGGTTAAATAATGTTAATATTTTTAGTTTCTAATTCTGAAAAACAACCTCAGTTGCTGCAGAGATCAATAGAAGCACCCACAATCAAAGTAATCTTGTGATCATGAATGTTTGAAAAAAAGCCTACATGACATCTTAAATACTAATCTAACAACACCCTAAATAATCTGTTTCTGATCTGAAACACATCATTTTGAACAGAGGAGTTTCTGAGGCTACTTACTGAAATTCAACTTACCAAGGCTGAATAGAGATACAGTTTGTAATATCCAAGATATGTTTACTAATGTTCAGAGTAGGAAAGGATGAATCAATTTCAGCTTTGCTATGTTCCTCTTTTCTCAAATGTAAATTTGTTTTAATTAGAGTCTGTCCAAAATTTGTATATTTATTTATATACACACACACAGAACACTCATTGTATCTCACTTTTGTCCATGTACACATTTTTCCAATGTTTTCCTAAATCAAATGCATTTTGTGGTTTAAGATATATATATTAATGCCAATTTCCTTAATAGAGACATTTTTATATATATCTTTTTGAACTATGAGTTCTCTTGTACAATTCAGAAGGGAGCTGATTTTGCTATGAAATTGCATTCTACTTTGCATATATATTCTGAAAAGATATTTGTGGTATGTTTGAATAAGGTATATTTGAATAAAGACTTGGACAAACCAAATTCTTCCTCTATCCCCACTTCAAAAACAGATGAAAGGGGAGTGGCAGATCTGTGTATCAGCCCTATCTCAAAAGCCCTGGCCTTGGGCCTTCCACCTCTACCTGCATGCACTGAGAGGTATGTTTAATCCAATATACTTATTATCTTCCTTTGGAACTTCAGACTAAAAGTGTGAAGGCCAAGGAGTTGGGTATATAGCCCTGCTGCTGTCTTTGCAGTAAACAGCTTAAGGAGGCTTGTGCAATCATAAATTACTGTTTTGAATGGTCATGGCAAGGCTTATTTTCCATAGATTTCAATATATTTGACTTACCACATGATGTAGACTTTTTGCATTTCGTGTCATTCGACTCTACAGTTTACATTTTTCTCTCAGGATTCCATATGTTTATTTATCTGCCAACTAAGGATTACATTTTATTCTTCTGACCAAGTATACTATTGTTCATGAAAGCTTATATCCATGTTGATTTTTAAGCTTTAACTTCAGACAAGACTTTTCTTGATCAGCTGCCCTGCTTAAAATGCAGATGTGAGGGGTGGTGTGAGTAACCCAGACTCATTAGTTCCCATTTGTAACTTTCTCTTTCCCTTCAAGTATTGCTTCATATTTTTTGCCATTACAGGTAACATCTACTATCAACTTTTGACTAATAGTGCTAATCTAGAGCTGAGCATATGGAAGAACCCAGGGACCCTTGCTTGTTCCTGGTGTGAGAAATTAACAAAACAGTCCCTCTGGAAATTGTGAATAGATTTTTGTCAAACAGTTGTATTCTAAAATTAAATGTAAATGGTGATTTTTCATAATAAAAGCAAACATGTTGGAAATGAAATAAATACCCAAATACCTCAACCCATTTTGATGTGGAAAACAGTAAATATGTGGCAGTCAGTTAAAAAAAAAAGTAATATCTTACCTAAATACTAAAGATGACAAAAGGATGCCTTCTGTTATCTACTGCAGTGGTCAGCTGTGCTCTGAAAGTTCAGAGGATATTCAATCTATTGAGCATAACAAGATCAATACTTTTTATCTCCTTTGTCCTGTCTGCTTTGTGAAATATAAACACTCATAGATTTCCACTACAGCTAGAAATCTTTCCTTAGTAAAGATATGCTGCAAATAATTGTTTAGCCTTGACCATGTCAGCTTTTTGTATCTTTGTGCCTTCCAGATGTTTTACTGTATAGTATCATCAGCACCAATGATCAAGGTTAGGTGCCAGCTTGGAGAAAGGCATTCATGATATTGGCAGTATCTCAAAATCAAATCCAAAATAGCTTGCTGCAGGTATACCGGAAAACTATAATATCAAGCACTATAGTATTGAATGAAGTAGGGAACTAAAAGGTCAATGGATTCTTGCAGCAAGGAGTCAATTGGAGCTTATGTTATGCATTATCCATTTTCTGAGTCCCAGCCAGGCCTTTGGCAGGCCTTTAGCCAAAGCCTTCATTAAGGGAAGCTGCTTGCTGGACTGTTCTGGCCATTTTCTGCCCATCTCACTTTTTTTGCTCCCTGGCCTGGTTTCTGCTTTGTAATGAACTGTGACCTTTGGTATGGCCTGTGTCTTAGAAACTTCACCCATTGCCCATCTCTGCTTCAAATCATCTGCATCCTTCTTAACATGCATGACCTAGAACAACACCATTGTTGTACATTGCTTACAGAACATTATTTCAGTCAAAAGTTGAATGATTTATGTGACTAGTCTGAAGAAAGCTCGCGTACTTTTTAACATACATAATGAAGGCAGTTCACAAATAAGCATGGTGGTGTACCAAAATCATGCTTAACTGCTGTTTAAGTGGCTGCCTATATGGTGGATCAAAAATTGTATGAAAAGTGTCCATAATAGTTGTCCATAATACAGCTTTTGTTAAACATATTCCTTCCATCTTTGTAATTCCTTTCCTTCTGCTAGCTTCAAACTTCCCCTTATGTATACAAAATCTTGATTTTGAATATTCTGTACATGGAATGATTGATCTTATGGAAGTGACCTGAGGCATAAAAAGAAGTGCATTTTGAAAGAAACAGGACAAGCCATGTGAATAGAATGACTTTGGTGCTCTTTCAATTGGCTGTGCTATATTTTTTTCCATACAAAATCATATTGCCTGTAATTTTCCATATCAACTTACCTTTTATTTAAACGAATTCAGCTTGACTTTTTGGCTGAAATAAAATGAGAAAGAATATGTAAGTATATGAGTCAGGAGAGGGAAAATCACATGCCTCTATTTAGTAGTCTATTGCTCATTAAATGATTATAAAGACAGTTTATCCTCTTTTAAGTTCATTTCAGTTGGAGAATTTGAATTGCCACTGGAATGACTGCGGTAACAAAGGAAATTCTATCAGCATTCAATTGCCTAATCAAAAAGAGAAACAAATAATTTCAAGACTTCTGCTGGCTTGGCTTGGCTTTTGTGGCAATTCTAGTTTCTTTGCATCACTTCCAGAACATTCAGAGTTCCAACAGGGGGGAAAAGTCACACTGATTGGCTGAGGTTTGATCAAATATGAGGTATCTACTAGCGCAGCTAACTTTTTACAGATGATTTGCTTTACGTTAAAATTAGAGATTCATATAAATAGGCCTGTTCAAGAATTAGAAGCAGCTGCAGATAGTTTGAAAACAATTTGGTTGCATTGTGAATGATTTCCCTACAGAGCTATCAGATATATACATGGCATATATGTAGGCACATGGAAAAGCAGTATGTCTCATTTGCTGCCTGTTTCTACAGTGGGAGCCATAGCTAATAAGTGCATAAGAAACCCAGAATCAAATTTAATATTCAGAAAAACTACACATAGAATTTGTAATTTGTCAAACATTACAATTCACAGTATGGATTATTTTACTAAATTCAGATCAATTAATTAATTAAGCTTTTATGTTGCTCCAGTCAGATAACTTACAAGATTTCAATATAATATTAAGTTTAAAAACATACAGTACAAACACATACACCAGGACATTCCCCACACATATGTCTCCTAACAAAGTATGCCATCAGTTCTTCAGGAGTCTGTTGCATGTCAGTAGGCCCTCCAGATGAGCCAAGTCTTCACAACCCCTCAGAATGCTAACAGGGATGGGAACATCCTTATCTTCTAGGGTAAGCTATTCTAGAGGAGGTGTTAGGGATCTGTCTGAGTCTTCAGATTCAGACTAAGCCTCAGCCTGCACTGCAGGAGTTAGTTGAAGGGAGTGCAGATCCAGAGTGGAGAGTGGTGATCCAGAGCCTGAGCTAAGCAAGGTCTTAAGCCTAGAAACATAAATTAAGAAGACCACAGGAAGTAAAGTGCTTTGCTTGAAAAAAAAAGTGACTCAGTCAGTCAATCAAACTAATAGTAAGGATTGTATAAAGAAAATGGCAGCTTGATTAGCTCTATGTGGCAATCAGTGTTCCATCCTATCTATGACCCTATCTATATGCTGGTTTGACTTTCTTGGATTATCTGGTTGAACTTTGGAGCGGAACCTAACCACTCTTGGTTCATTTCTGAACTGGTGTTCTGTCTCTCTGGGGTTTCGGAAAAGTATTTTGTTGTTGTTGTTTTCATTCTCTAAGCAGAAAGTTTGCAATTTGTTTATGTTAAGTACAGATAAGGATTTACAATCAATAAATATGTTGAGTTTGTTATCAAAAGCTGGCCCTGCATTGATATGTGTGTGTGTGTCATAGGCAGCAGTAAATGGAACGGGAGCCATAACTGAGAAGGCTTGCTTTTGAAGTCACTGATGGTGACATTCCTCAGCATAGGGAGCCACAGCAAGCCTTCTGTCTTGGATCTCACTGAACAGTCAGATTCAATACAGAATATGTCACCTTGCAGATACCCAGCTCCTAAACCATAAAGGACTTTAAAGATAGCAAGCCCAACTTTGAATTGCACTTGGAAATTAATTGATAACCAATGCAGTTTGTGCAGTAGAAATGTTACATGCACAAAATAAGCCAAGCTCAATACTACCTGGTTTGTTAAATTCTAGACCAGCTGAGGCTTGTAGATGATCTTCAAAAATAGCTCCACATAGAACAAATTGCAGCAGTCCAAATCTAAGATGACAAGGACATGAGTGACCATCAAAGAAGCCTCTTAATCTAGAAATAGTCACAAGTAGCTTACACGGTGGAGTTGTGCAAAGGCCCTGGACATAATCTCCACTTGTCATTTGACCAGGAGCTGTGTGTCCTAGATGACCCTCAGTTTGCAAAACAAACCTCCACAAGGGGGAGTGCAGTCCTGTCCAGAGCCAATGCAACAATTTCTGAATCCAAAGCAGCTCCATCTTGCTGGGATTAAGTCTGAGTCTATTTCTCCCCATCCAGATTCCATCAGCTGCCAAGCCTCAAGGCAGAATCTTGATGGCACTTTCTGTTTGGTGCAGGGTGAAAATATAGAATAGGTTATCGTCTGCATATTGATGATACCTTATCCCTTGCCCCCAGAAGCTTTATGTAGATAGGGAAGAGAGTTGAGCCTTGAGGCACCTGACAACTTAGTTTTCACGGACTTTCTGAGGCACTACTCCCCTTGAAATTGCCCACTCAGAAAGGAGAACCACTGTAAAACAGTGTCCCCATTCCTAATCTTTGAAGGCAGTCCCAAAAGATATCATGATTGAATGCCACTGAGAGATCCAGCAAAATTCAGGAGGGTTAGGGTCTAGGGCTCCACAGATTAGCCCCCCACCCCCCGCCTCCAGATTTTGCACATTTCTTAATGGGTGATGGCTTAACAATAACATGGGCTTGAATTACCCCTAGCAACACATGCTTTGATGTTATTTTTTATTATTTTCTTTCCTTTCATAAGAGACATGATTTTGTTCATCAGGAGCAAAGTCAGGATACCTCTAAATATCAGTTATAGAGGAAATAGCAAGAAAGCCTCTGTGGTTTTTTTGTAAAATAGGTTACTGGATCAGATAGGCCTACTACTTCGTACTACTTTGAATGGTGTGTAAATGTGGTTTATCTCTATATAGAGGTAAACCACATTTAAACACTATTCAAAGAGACAGTAAAAAAAGCTAAGAAGGAAACAAAAAGAACAGAACACATCTTCTCCAGCAACCAACACCCAAATAAGTAGGGTTGAACATCAGACCAACAATCAAGCAGAAAACAATACCCTAATCAAGGAACTGCCAAGGAGAACCCCCCCTCCAAAAAAAAACTGGCAGGGCAAGCTACTGTATATAAACTGGGAGTAAACCCCAATCTTACTCACACTGATGATGTTACCTAGTTGGGTAATGAAATGTCTGCAAGCTAACAGCCAAGCTCAGAGAGCACCAAGGACTTCACAGTTCAATCCTAAGCTACAGATATTCTTTTCTATTGGTCCCACAGATTTTTTTCCTTGATACTTCTCGAGTCCACAAACAGGACATTCATATACTTAGAAGGTAAGTAACAACAGAAAAGAGCAAGGCATACCAAACATTTTGTGAGAGCACTATATTGTTTTCCTGAGCCTTGTTTCATGAGCAATCTTTGGGCCAAAAAAGAATTCTGTCGGAGATATACGTAGATAGTGACACAAGAATGCCAGCAATACTTACAGAGCAAAAGTGTCCCAATCTGTGCTCCATTCAATGTGGGAAAACAGATTCCCCACCACCACAAAACCCATACATACAAAACTTGGTGGAGGTTAGAAGATACGCTAGAAGGAAGAAAAGAGCCAATTTGGAGAGAAGGAATTCCTCCCAGAAAATGCAACTTAAAAGATAGACTTACATTACCTTCCGGGGCCATCTAGCATATAACTATAACAAGGATTATTTAAAGGAAGTGGGAGGGCAGCATTTTAGGGTAAGTTAGAACAATCAAAGGGCAATTTAGATGGGTTACCTAATGTACTGCACATAGCGAAAAAAGTATCTTCCATACCATCTTTTGGTTAACAAAACTTCATTGTTGGGCTGTGCCCTGTATCCAAGAGACTCTTCCCCATGCAGCTAAGCTTGTTTCATCACTTTGCAAAGAGCCTTCATCTCCAGACTGAAGTACATTGACCATTGAGTAGTTGACAGATAATAATTAAAATATTTATTCCATTTTTCAGCTGGAAAGGTTCCCAGAACTGCTTACAGAGCAATATCTCACGATTCTCAGCTTAGCAGTTAAGGAAAGGGAATGACACAGATGGAAAACGGATTTGGAGTGGAAAAAGAATACAGGAACATTCAGGCACCAGTTCTTAACGTTTTCAGGGTTATAGAATTATAAGTGATATATGCAAAGCTACTGAAATGGCTTTAATGCAGCTGCACATTTTTCATATTAAGATTCTTAATGAAAGAGTTCAGAGATTCTTTGTATGACATAAAATCTCCTGATTTATTAGCTGAATTTCTATAGGTGGGCCTGCTTTTTTTCTATTTTTCTGTTACTGACTGAGGTCCTTTATGGGACGACAGTTGGGACAAAGGTAGAAACAGTCTTTAAAAATGGCTGTCTCATATTTGTTTAATCCCTAGTGCCTGTGGAGCATAAGCATTCAAGAATAACTTGTTCTGACAAAACATATAGATGTCTTTGTTTTTAATCCACTTTTACTTGCAGCCATCCTTTATGGTCATGAGTTAACAATTAGTGGAAGTTTCCCCATTCAGCACTCTCAGAATATGTTGTACTACAGCTTCTATTACTTCGATTGTAGTATGTGACTGTGCTAAGTGTACATACACATGCACACAGACACACACACACACACGGCCACACGTGTGTATATGCATGCACACTATGATTTATTTAACAGGGAGAGGAAAAAGAGGAAGGAAGCAATAGGAAATTTGAGGTGAATAATTTACTTAATGTTTCTACAGAACAAAATACAGGAAAGTTAAGTCCACAATGCAATGATTCATAGATGAGGGATTTATTTTTAAAACCTGTCTAGGCTTAAAAGGTAGCTATAGATCTGAGCCTCGCTTGCTTGTGAAACGATTTGGGAATTATAATTGTGAGAGGACAGAAGGTGATGGTATCTCTCTCTCTGAGTCTTCTTGGTCTCTTTCATCAGTCCCTTTTTAATCTCAAAGTCTCTTTTCCAACCCTTTGTATCTCATTTTTCTTCCTTTCAGGCAGGTTCACAGAAATAGTTCAGAATCAGGGCCAAACCCCAGGGCTCCTACAATATTGTCAATATTTGTCGGCTGAATCTGCTCCTCTGACCTCCACTCTGTTGCAGTTTATTATAGTTTACTTGAAACCAGAGCATAGCTGGCATTTTCTTGTAACTTTGCAGTGTCTGTGTGGTCTGTTGTTCCTTTGGCAGAAACTCTTGCCTTTACCCCCTCTCTGAGTAAAAAATCCTGATATACTCTTTTTCACTATCATAGCTTGCTAGAGCCATGAGATGCAGCAGAGGAGATATGTTTTGGTTCTTTGAAGCTGTTCTTTTCAACAACTATTTAGATTTTCTGGCCAACAGACAAATGAAGACAAAATGCACTAAAACATGGATAGGGGATCCAAGTGATGCAACTTTGGCATAGAATGGGGGTGAGGGGATTATGGTGGCTCCAGGGACTGTGGCAGCGGGTGGACATTGTTTGAAATCTGTTGTTTTTCACTCTCCTGTTGGTTAGGGCAGGGTTCCTCAACCTTGGCGACTTGAAGATGTGTGGTGGCTGGCTGGGGAATTCTGGGAGTTGAAGTCCACACATCTTCAAGTCGCCAAGGTTGAGGAACCCTCGGTTAGGGCATGGTGTTCCACTCTCCTTTTGGTCAACTGTAACATGATATTCTATGCCTGTTTGTTGTGTTCCAAGGTTGGCAAAAGTAAATGAAGATAGGTGGGTTTTGAAATGCCTTGGAGAGATTGGAGTAGTAATGTGAAAATGCCTTCAGATTCTCTAGAAACCCTCCTTCTTGTATTCTTCCCAGTCAGTTTCTTCATATTCTCCTCAGAACTGCCAAACTCTGCCCTGTCTCTAAAACATATTATACCAGCATAAAACCTCTGTGTAGGGTTTCTGTATGTATGTGGGGGGTGGGGAAGAGGGGTTATTATAAGCATGTTCATCAAAATGTACAAACTTCTCTCCAATCTTCATATTGAAGGTGAAGTTGTCTAGCAAAGAAGTCTATGGGGACACTGGGTGTAGAGTGTTTTGTATGTAACACAACTCTTCCTTAATTTAATCCTATTTGATTTGTGTTGCAGGCAAACTCTATAAAAAGCAGCTATAAGCATTCACCCAATCATCCTCTGTTCTCCTTTTCTGTACCCATTCCTCTTCAGTCTTAGTTTTACCAATTCTTTGACAATGTTTTCGTATCTAATATATATTATAAATTCTTTAGTAGGTCACTCCTAAGATTCTTGGCCTGCCTGCTGATGGAGCGTGCCAGAATATATATTCCCATTGTTGTTTTTCCTCTTTCACTGTTTGGATAACCTTTACATCTCAAAAAATATTAGTTTAGTATTGTTGTTTATGTATTATTTCTTCTCTTAAGAAATTTACTTCATCTTATCTCAAGTGGCTCTTTCCTTGTCTTACTTCCTTTTGGGTTTCATTGAGTTTCTTTGATTCAAATGTACTTTGATTGTATTTATTGTATTTTATTTTTTGTATTTATTGTATTTATTTTTTGATGTGCTTGTGTTTGTGCGGTTTCTGTCTAATCAACAGGCCCTTCTAGGATCTCTGGAAGACTTTAATATAAGTTAGAGATTTGTCCCAAGGCTATAGCAGTTGCCACTTTTATTACAATTCAGGATTAATATTTTTATTTTAATTCTACCACATGCTTAACACTAAATAACTGCACAATATCCATGGTATAAAAAATGAGAGGCATTTTTTATGTGGCACTGGAAATGTGGGATAGTCGAGTCAATCAAATTTCTGTATGTTTGGACCTGTAATTTTTATCTGAGGAGGTTCTTGAACACATTTAAAGAAAAAAACAGGTGGATGAATTCATAACTTGGGAAAAATGTACTAATACTGTGCATAGTTAATGTAGGCAGCTGCAGGAAGAATTTCAGTGATCTAGTGCCATATAGCTTTTGTTATGTGATTACATTCTTTTCCAATAGACAGCTGTTACTCATCTTATGTGCCTAAAATCATCATGCCATACAATGCAGAATTCAGTGTAAATTGATATTATCAGGGCATTGTATGGTGATCATACCAGTTGAAAGTCAATATATATTCTCTCATAAATGAAACACAGTCTTGCTTTTCCAGGACAAGTACTCTATGAAACAGTAAAAATGTAAAGACAGATCTGCTCCAAACTTTTTAATCAACTTTAATACATGTTTACCTTCCATGGGGCAACTTTAACAATGCAAACTTTCAGGTTGCCTCAGGAGAAGAGACTACTAGTGACTGTCATTTAATTTTTCAAGGTTGTACATGTTATGCATGCAAGGGGGGAATTGCATGTATGTACATTCCTTAAGTTCCATTTCAACTGATGATCTCTTATAGGGGTAAGGCAACTGTTATTGTCATGACAAGATAGAAGAAGAGTATTATTAGTGATTAAAAGAAGCTGTTGTGATATGTCTGTATGCATGAGAAAGACTGCTTATCATCTTTGTGGCTTCCCAGATGCTACTCTGGTAACAGAATACTGGATTAGATAAGCCTGTGGTCTGATCCAGCAAGATTCTGCCTAAAACAAAAAGAAAGCTCTTTGATATGTGTTTGTGTGTGTTTGTGTAATGCTGTAATAGAGCAAGAATGGAGAAATGCACAGGTAAGAGATTTTATGCATTACAAGAGAAAGATTGGACAATTCAGTTTGAAAGGGTGAACCAATGAGAATTACGTTACATTTTCCTGTAGCTGAGGAAATGGCATTCCAGAATTGGTTACTGACTAAAAGTTTTAAACAGATTTATCAGACCACTAGTAAAAAGAGCTGCCACTTTGAAGAATTACTAGTTTAGATGACTACATGTAGGTTTCATCACAAAAATTCACATAAGAAAATTAAGATGGGAGACTTGCTGCTTTAGAGCACAGGCAACAATTCTTAATCATAATGACACAAAAATGATGAAACATTTGATGTTCTGACACAAACTCCACCCTTTCATACATGTGTCACATGCAAGGGCATAAAGGATGGGGTTTGCATCATGACATTGCAATGCATACTTTGTAGGTTGCCCTCTTTGCCCTCTCCTATGGATACTAATAGATTTAAGAACACCCATGGAGCTAAGGTGTCACAGAATGCTAACCTAATGCAGTTTGATAGTTCATAACTAGGATGTAATGCTTCCTAGAAACTTGGATTTTACCTTTATATACTACCTTGGATTTAGGAAATAGTGGAATACTGTCAAGACTAGGAACTGTTGTTAGCCGCATTCTCTATGAATTATAAAGCCATCTAAACTAGAACCAACACAAAATCTGAAGGCAATATGTCCAGTAGTTTACTATGAGTTGCTGTGCAAAGATGTACTTCTTATAAGTCCTGAATCTCTCTGCATTTTTTTTAAGTTGACTTCTTGTTCTAATATGGGAAGAGGGGAGGGGAGGGGAGGGGAGGGGAGGGGAGGGGAGGAGAGGAGAGGAGAGGAGAGAAGAGAAGAGAAGAGAAGAGAAGAGAAGAGAAGAGAAGAGAAGAGAAGAGAAGAGAAGAGAAGTTTTCTCTGCCCTTATCTTTCATTCCAGCATAATTTTATATAGTTTAATTCTTATCCACCTTCCTTTTAAGCTAAAACACCTCAACAACCTAGCTTTGAGCTTTTTCTTAAAGAACTGTTCTAAGCTACTTCCAAGTCATAAGTCAGAACTACATTAATTAAGAGACAAGCAACAACATGGATTCAATGTAAGCTTTGTATTCAAGGCCATTTCAGTAATTCTAGAGATGTCTGCTCTGTGAGAAAAAAGGTTATGCAAACAATCAAAATACCAATTCTGTGCGCAAGTAACAATGTAATAGTTGAAATGCATTTGAAAGCCAACAAAGCATACATTTTGAATAAGCAACATTCCAAGAGTTACTGAAAATAATGTCATGTCCTTAGGTTACAATCTACCAAATATGGATTATGGTGACAACATAATTGTCCTTGATTAATTAAATGAATCACTTGAGACCCTTAAATATTTTTGGGTGTGGAACATAGTTGATTATCAAAACTTTCTATTATAGAGGTAGGTTAAGCTAATCTTTTAATATATTTAATGTTTCCTTCTGTCTCCTGTAGTCGTCTTAATCATTCCATTCAGAAGACAGCATGGTGGCATTTGTCTAGACTTTTCATTTGAAAAGGCAGGTCTTTGCTTGAAAATGATTGGCATTTTCAACTTCTTACTGCAATACAAATCTCAAAATCAAGCAAACCTCCTTTTTTAGTTGGTAAGAGACTAGATTAAAAGATATACACTGCAGCTTAATGCAGAGAGAAGTTGCCCTGCATATTGTAGAGATTCAAATGCCATGAAAGCCTAGTAACTCCATTTCTTAAGATAAAAGAAATTAGCAAGTGAAGCCAACTGAGACATCAAAACATTTACTAAGAGAAACTTGAAGAAGATGTTCCCAATGCATCTTCAGCCTTTCCCACAAGGAATAGCAAAGGGGAAATGAATCAATTTCAGGAACTGGTCTCTTTATGCAGCTTCTCCCTTCACTGAGATGATGAGTTCAGGTCTCAGAAGAAGCTTGATGGCCAGAATTTGGCCTCTGGGCTCCATGAAACTTTAATCATTACCTCACCTTTTCTGTGGCAGAACATCATCTGTTAATATCTCATGTGTGTACACACATATGCACAATTTGTTTTTCAACTGCATTGTATTTTCTCTTCTAGCTACAGAATAAGAAAATGAACAGGATGAATGATGTTTATTGTATTCTCAGGCAGTCTATCTCCCTTGACTTTTCAGTGTTAGAAGCTCAAAGTTCTGAACCATTTTAGTCACTTTCTCCTAAATAAAGGCCTTCAGGCCAAAGTACATTCTTGTTCATCGCTTGATTTTCTTCCCTCCCCGATTCTGGAAGACTACTTTTTTAGAACTCCCTTATCAAGAATGCAGCAGCACAAGAAGATGTTACAGGGCCACAAGTCTTCCAATGGTAAGGATCTGTGATCCTGAGCTGAAATATACCTGACTAATGTACACATTTTACAATAGTCACAGATTTTGAATAGAACAAAGCATAAGTGAAAGAAGCATTTAAATGTTCCTGCCACTCTAATTTTATTGATAAAATTAGTTTTTAAAAAACCCACTTTAAAAAAAAAACCTACAAGAAATATAATACCTTCTAACGACATTTTCCTTTTGTGAATAATACTGGGCCTTGTCCATCTCTTGGATTTTCTCTCTTCTTTTGATTAATCAGAAATGTACAGCCAGCCAGCAGCAAGATTATAGACAGGACTTTTTGTTTGCAAATCCATTTATTTAGGATAGACTCAGAGTCTCAGCATTTGCAAACATTACATTTTATAGGCTAAAAAGAATGAGTTCAATGTGTGAAAAATAAACTGACATCTCTGAATTCAGAGAACTTTAAAGATTAAAATAAAATAATATTTTATTTAGGAACACAGATTCTAGTCCACTGACTGCTCTTTTTACTGAATCCTGTGTTCATGCTGTTGTCTGCACGTCAGAGTTTCCATCATAAAATGTCAGAGGAAATGTTGGCGTTTCCATCATATCCCAGCATTAGGATATTGTATAATTAATACAATTGCTTCTACACAATCCTGGGTTTGTTCAGAAGCTTCTTGAGATAAATACTAAATTTTCCATTAGGAAGGACCTCAGGACAAGGGTTCTAGAATTGCAGCCCAGAAGGTTCCACCAAGTGACCTTTCCGAGTATCAGATGATGGTGGGAACAAGGTAAACAAGTCCAGAACTTGGATTAGACATGTGCAGGATTACAAATGCTCATTTTGTTATTTTTACTATATTTTATTCTTTTTTAATGTTACATCTTGTCCTTCAACGCCAGGTTTTTCCAGGTTGACTTATGATACAGTAAAATCTCTCTCACACATGTATACATATATAATTAAAAACTCAAACACAGTAATTCCAATATATAATAATTTTTAAAAATAAAGCAATAAAATGCATTTAAGCAGCATACATGTTTCAAAATAGAATGTTGCTTGATGCTGAACCAGCAGCTGGTCCCCTGCTCCATCAGTTCCTGCCCTGAACCCAAAGACTTGACAAAGACTTTCTCTACTTGGCTCCACCTGAGAATTGCGGCATGAGAGGTTATAGATAGGAAGCCAGACCTAATGAATGTGTTCAGACAAGGTAAAATTTGTGGAAACTTAGAGCAACTAAAAAATATTTTTTTATTATTTATTTAATTTATATCCTGCTTTTCATTCCATCCTATTTTTCCCACAACAATAATTTTATTGTTATAAATGCAAATAATAGCAATTGAGAAGAACACTTATTTATTTCATTCCAAACCAGTCAACAAGAACTCTATATCTGCAAACAAAAATAATACCTACTAAAAAGAAAAGGGAAAGAAAAAACTTTAAAACAAAACAAATGTAGCAATCCAGTAACGTTTCTCTCCTTTTCTATTGTAATAATAATCTTAAAAAAAAGTAATGTCATGATTATACAAATTGTATGGAGTTCAGGTAGAATGGTTGTTTCCAAGGGAGTCCTGTCAGTTAATGGTGGCTCTTAAATAGAGCCTCTACCAGGTGGGAGCCAATCAAGGCTGGGTACACCCTCGCCAAGTGAAAAGGCGCATAGAGTGCTTTTGCTCTGCTTGGTGCGGAACACGTTGTGCTCAAGGGCCGGGCATCCTGATCCTCACCATGGGTGCAGCTGCTCTTGAGGATTGCTGGCAGCTTCAGTCTTAGATGCTAGCTTGCTTACTGACTCCTGAGGCTGACACTGAGGAGTCAGTACATTCAGAGCAGAATCCTCGGCAACAGAGTCCTCTGGGTCTGAGATAGGCATGACAACTGGATTTTATTTTTAAACATCTGTGGAAGAGTCCATTAAACCTGAAAAAGAATTTTTGTTGAACTAACTTAAGAAGTGTACTTAATGTTCCTTAAAGCCTAAAACCAGTGATTTTGTAATATAGGATACCCCAGTTCTCTATTCCAAAATTCTTCTATATTATCCAGATTATTTGGGGGAAAATGTTTAATTGTTGATAATAATTACATTACTGGTTTAACCTCCAAAAACCTTCTCTAGTACATTCAAAACTACTGGAGTTTCAGAGACTGCAATAGCATACTGACCAGAGGAATATATTAGGTGTCTTAACTGTATATATTGCCATTCAACTGTTTTTAGTGAAGTATATTGCTTTTATAATCTGTCAGAAGTTTTAAAAGTTTTGTTACTAATTAGCTAATTGTGAGTAATCATCCCATCTTTAACTGGTATTTTCCACAAAAATATTATTTTTTCTTGTAATGATAAAGCAACAGTTATTCCAAAGCATCAATTTCTTAGGACAACTATGTTCAAATGTTAATTTCTTTCCCAATAATGCTCAAATATGTCTGACTGCCTTAAGTGCTGGAAAAATCACAGAATTTCTATTATAATTAGATCAAGCATATTTTAAAGATATCAAATAACTCTTCATTAAGCTCACAACTTTGATTCAGTTTTCTTCCCAATACATTATTGAAGTTAACAAAATGCCAAGTGATCAATTTTAAACTTAGGAGAAATGAAATTACTATTATCATTTAAGATGAATTGCTTTAAAAGAGAAATACTAAGTAACTGTTCCATTAATTTGTTAATCTATTTAAAATGTATAAGTGGAACCAGATTAAACAATTCTTTCAAAAAATATATCCGTCTTAAAACCATATTCATTTTTACTGCATTAGACTCATTGTATATTCAACTATCCCATGATATCCCCTTTTATCTAAATAAAACGATTTGACATATTCAAGCCTACTAAATAAAATTGTTTCTAGGAATAATTATTCCCAGATATTTAATATAATTTTATTAATTCCTATTTTTTTTTACCCACATTCACAGATATGCCACTATCGTTTGTCATAACATTAGACTTATTCCAATTTATTGTGTACCCAGAATATTTACTATATTGCTGTCCCATTTCTACAAATCTAAATGAAAATTTTTAGTAATCATTAAAAAGACCTAAAATATTATCAGAATCCAAGATCTACTTGTATTTACTTTCTGCTGTATGCACAGCTTGAATTTTGCCAGAGTTCCAACACCAGATTTAAGGAGATGGGGGCATCCTTGAAGCATTCCATGTCTTGACTTCAGGTTCTGTAAAGCTGTTGGTACAAAGCCAGTCTGTAAAGGCATTTGTGGCTAACCATTCCTAGAACTGTCCCAAATCCTAAAACCTTCCAGGATTGAGTCATCTCATCTCTGACTTCTCCCCGTCTCTTCCTCTTGATGCTCTTTTCCTGTAAGTCTGTTTGTGTGTATGAGAAACTTGGACTGACATTTGCAACTTTAAGATAAGCCTGACAGATTTACTGTGTCCCTAACATAGATAAGAGCTGCTATTTGGGAGGCCCCAATAGCACCAAAAAAGTCCGTAAAGTTGATGCCAGGCCTATCTCATTGGGAAAAGCAATTCCAGAGTTGAAGGCTACCAGCTTTTTACAAGAAAATAGTTCCAGCAGCATGAGCCAACTATTTATATTCCTGTACTCAGAGTAGTGTTTGAGTTTAAAATTTGAAGTTTCACATGCCTCCTTTTTTAAAATGTTAGCACTGTTGACTTGTTATTATTTGCTTTTACTCATATCAAGAATATGAATGCAAGGCTCTTGTTCCTTTTTTGCCTGCCAAAAAGTTTTTGTCCACCAATGAGTTTTGTGCACCAATCAATTATGTCTGCTTATTTTGGCTGTCTCGTGCTCTTTTCCCCACCAGATTGGTTGGGGTTAGGGTTATTGATTGATGAATGAGAGTTACCTCTGCAAATTTATGTACCCATGCAGTAATCACAAAGATATCACACCAATTTATTATGTCTGTGGTAGGCAAAAACTTTTTAGACATGAGATTTTAATACTAGTGGCAGGCAAAAAAAAAGAATAAGAGCCAAAAGCAATTGTAAAATATGGTACAACAATTCTGGGAAAGAAATATTAATTGAATTTTACAACTGAAGTAATACTTATGGTCATGTAATTATCTAGAATGTTCTATATAAGAACATTCAATCCGTTTTTCTTCTTTATTTTGTGATACATCTCAATAGAACACAGTTTGTCCATCATTACTAATGTTTCCTTGCAGTTCTCAACCCAACTACATGTTGATTATAGTTCAGTCATATGATTGAACTATGATTAATGTAAGACAAAACTCTAAATTTGGGCCCCTGTTTTGTGGGACTTCAGATTTTGTCCTGTTTGCCTTTGGGCAACCCCACTCTAGCTCAGAATCCCAGACTCAATGAAAGCCAGTTGACACGTACCACAAGACTCTTCATTTTACCAATCCATCTTAGTGGTTAATGTCTAAACAGCCACTTCCATCCTCTATCCTCTTCAGCTGGCTATCAGTAAAGACTCTTGGGCCTGGCCCCATGATACTTCACACTTTAGTACATCTCTAGGTGCTTGCTGTGATATCTCATATCTCTTGTGGTAGCCTGATCATCTGATTGGTTGTAACCTAAAACCAAGATGAAAACGTCCAACCCACAACTAAAATAAATAAGCATATCTACTGATCTCTTGGCCCACCCAGCAATCCTAAAAGCACGAGCATTTGCAGAAGATCAGTAAGAGGGGCAAATAATGAAACTCAACCTCTTAATGTGATGGAATGTATCTATGAGGAGAAGAGTAAGAGATTCAGGATAGCCACTCCCTACAATCTCACAGGGTATATCCACTAGTTGCTGCAGTATAGATTTAGTTTGGCAAGATTCTGTCTATAAGGTGTAAGAAAATAAAGGAATTGAATTCAACTGGACTGTTTCATTGTTCTTGGGCTCAGCCTGACACAAGTACTTGAGTGCAGTAATACAGCACAAGCCCAGAAGGGTAGAGCTTCATCAGGACACCCATTTCATTATTGTGGGTAGCTGTAGAGCCTGAACTGGGTAACAAGCTAATTTCATATAGCTTCCCTAGTAGCAGGCCAGATAGTGCACTGAAGAGGAAGAGCCCACAGGTCAACAATAACTTTCTCCAGTCCTACCCTTGCGGGGCTGCTTAAATAAGGAAGAGGCAGGCTTGAAATGGGGGGGGGGGGTGCCCATGTTTGAAAGAGTATTGTGGGTTTGTGATTGGTGAGGGAGGATCTAATGGAAAACCAGCTGGTGATGAATACAGATAGAGATTTTATCCAGTGAATGCTGAAGAAGCTAAAGAATCACCTTTCAGCTTCTTTTCCAGTTGTGCCTACTTTCTCCATGATTACTGTGCTCTGCCTCTCTTCAGGCCTGGGTTGGGGAACTTGTGAGGGAGGCGCCAAGACCCACTTTTGATCCCAGACGTATCTTGGAACCTCTTATTGTTGAATGTTAGCCCTACAATGAAGATTATTTTCACTCTCTGAGTGAGAGATAAAGGCAGTGGAAGGACCCACTTAGATCAAGAGTGCAGATGGGAATGCATTGCCAGCCCTGTAAGGCTGCAGTGGGAGAAGGGCCCATAAGGGAATGGAAAATGCTAGGGTGAGATTCTGACATATGTAAGGATTAGATGGTAGGGGCTAGGGTTAGTTGGTATTAGGCCAAATCCTATGAGGGAATTGATGGTGAAGAGTGAGATTTTTTGGATAAATGTTTCAGTGTTGGACAGATGTTCCAAAATATGTATGGGGGATATGAGATTGGGTGGCAATGAATGGGGCTGGCTGTAGTAGGTGCTGGGGACTGGCATTTGGAGTTGGTCTCATCCTCAAGGTGTCAGAGAAACGGAAGCTCAGAAGCGGGCTTTTTCTATTGTAGGCCTGTCACTTTGGAGCACCTTCTCCCCAAGGTCTGAATTACCTGCACACTTTTAAAATTTAGAGAAATTTAGGACCCTGTTAGCCTTTCATAAGGCTTGGAAGACCTGGCTGTTGCCCCAGACATATGGACCAGGAGGTTAGGTGAGCACTGCTGGTGCTGTGGTTTTTTGCTTTGGGGGTTGTTGTTTTAACCAAGGTGTCATCTTGTGGTGGTTGCTTTAATCTTTGTATGTGACCCAGAATCACTGCTTATAGGCAGTTTTATAAATAAAAAATTAATTAATTAATTAATTATGCTGGTGTTTGGAATTTGGGGGCTTCAGGCACTGGGCACCAAGTTTATGTTGTTTGTAATGCATGTTTTGTTTTTTTCAGGGTATAACATTTATGGCATTTTAAATGAACATTCCCAAAGTTTGTGAAATCAGACAGTAATGAATGATGCAAATCATAAGGATTACAGTATTTATAGCTGCAGCAAAATACTAGATCATGCGCTAATGGAATAATAAATACATTTAACATTTTGTAAGCTATTCTGGACTCTTTGATGAAGAATAGCATACAACAGGTGAGTAGGCAGCATAAAAACTGTAGGTAGGGAGGAAGGAAAGCAGATCCAATCTCTTTTTAATGGCTTATCTTTTCTCCTAGGATTGAATTATTATTATTGTTGCTCAGGTCATTCATTTAATGAATTTCCATGTTGTTTTTACTTCCCATAGAAAAGCCTGAAGCAGTTTACAATACAATGTCTAATACAATATCATTTTCTGCTAATAAAATAAAAGTGGAAAATATAAAGTATTATTACTTGGGTGGTATTATTAATTGGATGTTAATAAGCACAGTAAAAAAAAAAATGTATCAGGAACCAGATGTGCCATCAGCTACAGAGAGTCATTGTTGATTGTGGTGGCATACAAATATGTTTAATAAAATAAATAAGTAGATCAATCAATCACCTGTCAGAAGAAATGACAGATTCATGCTGCGATCTTACCTGATCGCAAAAGGGAGATCATTCAGTATAGAAGGTGCTGCAATGGAAAATGCCTACTTCTGAATAAACTTCAGAAACCATGATGCAAAAATCAAGGCATCCCCCATGAAACATTATGGCTAGGAAAGCCTATCTGGATAACATGGTTGTCAGTAGAGGGATTTTAAAGAAGTCTTAACCTCAGGGGAGTGCACATGTTTTTGGAATTTACTTAGAAATTGGAATTCCTTGACAACTGCAATTATAAAGATTATAGATAGATAGCTGAGCTGGAAAATATATCTGCCTGGGAGTGGAAAGATACTATCCACATTTAAGCATTGACATGAAACGTGTGAGGCCACAGGAGGCCAATGGTGTATGTGCAGGCTCTGCCCTCAGCATTCCTATGCATGCCTTCATCAATCCAATTCCCAGCAGGTGGGATTCTTCATCATATAGAATTCTTGATCATAGGAAGCTTTTAAGCACGTTCAGCTGAATGCACTTAGAATTCCCTTTCAGACTTTTGCATAAAATGTACAAAGGTTAGGAAAGGAAGCAGAACTGGTATATATGAGGATATTGAAGCCAGAGACAGCATGCATCCCCTTGACTCTATATACTTTTTTCCTTCTACATATTCAGAGTTACCCCTAAGCAGAGAACTCAACAGACCCTACCAAATTAGGGAGGGAGGGAAGAAAAAAAGAATATATATATATATATATATATATATATATATATATATATATATTTTTTTTTTTTTTTTTTTTTTTTACAGCATTAAGTATGCTTTAGTACCCAGAAATTGGATATTAAATATACCTAATTCAGTACAGGATCAGATTGTAGTAAACTCCTTTGTGGTCATAATGGCTAAAGCATCTGAAATATGCAAAACTTGTGAGTAATGGAATAATGAGGTATCATAAACATCTTGGCAATGCCTGTTATATAAAGAATTACAGTTACAGCATTTGTCCCACATACTCCAGAATAGCTTACTGTACTATATGAAGCTATACCCATATGGGGCTGCAATATTTAAAAATACTGAAGCTGGCAGAGAATTAGTTCAAAGATTGGTGAATCACTTTCTTCTTTTCCAAAATTTATAAGCACATACTTCTTTAGGATTTTACTATACATTGTATACATATAAGAGACTGTAGTAAAATCCAACATTCAAACCTTTTCAGTCCTATGATAATTGTTCATGACTTGAAAACCATTTCTGGTCCTTGAAGATATTTCAGATTCATGAAATATTCACAGACCAAATGGTAGCTAACTAAATAGAGAAACACTGTGAGAATGTAAGTCTATAAGGAAGAGTTACCAGTTTTCTTGTACCTTGATACTGCCTAACATTAAAGTATATGAGCCTCATACAAGGGCAGGCCTAGTGAAGTTCTTTAGGCTGACAAGGCAGGAGGTTATCTACCTGATTTAGTCAAGTGCATGCAAAATGAGTTAGCTTGATAAAATTCAACAACCAAGGTAGGGTAAGCAATCTGGGAAAGACAGGTCTGAAAACACATGGGGTCCAGAAAGGGAGAACAACACATCTGGTTCCCAGGCAACCATAGCACCTTGGTGAATGCTTGATTCTGAGGATTCCTAGAGATGTGGTTTTCCTTCCCACTTAGGTATGGGGCTCTATCTGACATTCAGATAGGAACTGGAAGTGAAGAGAAGAGAAGAGAAGAGAAGAGAAGAGAAGAGAAGAGAAGAGAAGAGAAGAGAAGAGAAGAGAAGAGAAGAGAAGAGAAGAGAAGAACAACCAGCGAGGTGGGTAGACTCAGTTACAGTGGCAATGGAGGCACTGTTGGAAGACCTGAAGGGCTAGGGTTAGAGACTGGTTGACACAGAGAAAATCTATTTGATCACTAAGAGTCAACACTGACTTGATGGTACATAATCAAAATAATTAATCGATACCCTGCAACCACCCAGTTTGCTTCAATGAATGTTGGCAATCCAGAGCAGACTCTCTAATATTATTTCTAATCTTTAGTGTACACTCATCAATCTATTTGTATCTGCATCACTTCTGCATCACTTCTCAGTATTTAGTCTCCCTGAGTCCAATAGGGCAGACTTACTTCAGGTATGTATGTATATAAGACTTTAGCTTAAATATAATACAAAGCCCTCTTCTATTTCTTCCTGTCTACAAAAAAAATTCAAATGCCAGTCTGGGCCAGCACGGCCAGTCCAGTTCAGAGGGATTTTCCTAAGAAGCTGCCACCTGCAGTTCAGTGGTGCACAGGATGGGGCAATGGCACACAGATCCCAAGCACCTCCAGCATAGGAAGACCAAGACTAATGGAATCTCTGTAACTGTTTTTGTAGAGAGAGACTTTTGTAGCTGAATATCATTGCAACCCTGTCTCAAAATAAGCTCTAATGTTTACATTAGGGAGTAAGAAACCACTTTTTAAAGCTTGCCAAGCCCATGTGGATATCTTATTTCTTTCCAGAGTGATTAGCCTTCTGTCTCTAATGGTCATGAAGACTGCCTTTTGCAATCACATCTGTCTATGTTCAATTTACCAGTATCTACTAACTAATGTTGTCACTGCATTGTATATAGGATACACATCTTGTGATTTGATATGTTAAAAGAAGAGAGCATTCATTAAATCCATCTTGGAATTCAGACAACAGGGTCTGCTTGTGAAATAATAAAAGAAGTGAACATAGCACATTTTTAAATGTTGGCCAACACTTTGTATATTTTATTATGGAAGTAGAAGCACCGCAATCTGCAAGTAGTACATAAGAGTGGGAAATGATTGTTGCTAAAGTCAGTATATATTCCTCCTGTATAATTAAAGGTCTGTGTGAAGGTAATTTGCATCTCTCTGTGTTTATGAGAGATCAGATGTAAGGGGGAAAAAGTGGCATCATGTCAATTTTATAAATATTAATTCAGCCCCAAAGCCAATATAATTGAACTCAAAACCTACATTTATCCTGGCTTCATTCCAAACAGTCATAATCACTGAACACTTTCAGCATCTACTAAAACAGGCTTAAGGTGTAAGATTTCTGATTAATATACTAGTTATATGCAATTTTCAATTCAAATGTTAGACTTGTTCATGTATTATAGGTAATATCCAGCACCTTTTCTTCATTCTATCTGCAATTCCTTGTTCTCCTCCTCCCCAAAGAAGGAGTCCTCCAAAAGACTGGGGAGACTTCTCAAATCTTGGGGGCTGTGTATTTCATGGCTGAGGTCTTGTGTGGGGAGGGGGAAGGAGACTGCAATATGAAGGGACAATTGTCCAAAATCAGGCAGTAGAATCTTGTACCACTTGGGTGAATTTCCCATATTATTTATATATTATTTATTTATAGGGAGCAAACCCCACACTCACTCGCACTGATGATGTTACCTAGTTGGGTAATGAAATGTCTGCAAGCAAACAACCAAGCTCAGAGAGCACCAAGGACTCCACTGTGGTAATATCAGTTTGTAACCTAAACCCTACTTGAGTCTGACTTTTCTTTATAATCACAAAGGAAATGCAGTAACAATTCTATCTTAAGATCAGTTTATAGATTTTAGTTTATAGACCTTAGTTTTGCCAAATACCTGCTTAGAGAAAGCCTACCTCAAATAAAATCTGTTGGGTAGCTGATCATTTCTACCGAAGCTCAATTAACTGTCAATGTATTAAAACCTTATCAGAAAGCTTAAGATGAAAAACTCAACTCTCGGTGGTTTTATGGATACATCCTTGAAGTTTCCTTGGCAACAGTACAGAAGTGGTTTGCCATTGACTTTTTCCTCTTTCTTTCTTCTTTCTTTCTTTCTTTCTTTCTTTCTTTCTTTCTTTCTTTCTTTCTTTCTTTCTTTCTTTCTTTCTTTCATATCCTGATCTAGCACATAGTCCTGGGAAATCCTGGTTGTGTCTTAGGAAGCACTCGCTTTTTGAGATCAGTTAGTAGGTTATATGCTGTTATAGCATAAGATAGCTTAGGCAGGATGCTTGTTTGTTTGTTTGTTTAAATTTTCTGCTTTCCTTCCATGAAATTCAAGCACTAATAAGTCCCTGACAATGTCATCTGTGAGGTGAGAGAAGGGGCAGTCAGACTGATACCAGCATTTTCCATATTGTGATGCAAGGCCCATCCTTTTTCTCTATGTAACATGCTGCTACACACACACAAATTCAAAAGGACAAAGTTTGCAGCACAACACTGCTTTTATCATTCTGGATCCTAATCAGTTGAACATCAGAGCAGCATGTCTTATTCACATTGCTGCTTGTAAACCTGTGACTTCAACATCCCTGGCTTGAGTCTGCCTCATATAATATTATAACTCCATCTACAGATTAGCTCAAGCATATCCAAAGATATTTGGCAAGGGTACACATTTTGTTAGAGTCCTTGGTGTCAAGTGTGATTCAAAGCATTTGTTTGCTCTTCTATTATGAAGGATGAACATTCTAAATCATAGTACTCTAGTGAACAACAGATGGACTCAACTAAGAAAAAGTCCTGTGAACATTTGGCTTGCTTAGCCATTATGTAGCTGTAAACTATAAGTTTCTGGGGAATGCAGGAGTTGCCTCGTCAGATTTCACAGCACAAAAAGGAGATGTGGAAGTTCCTGGTTAATTTGCTTTCTGCTTCTTCTAACAGTCAAGCTTCCTTTGCTTCTTCACTATAGATGTCACCATTGCTGCTGAGTTGAATGTATCCACTGTAGCTGCATTTTATTGATAAACTGCCATGGAAGGATTATGTACAGGGAAAAAAAAATCCTCATAGGGCTTAACTGCATTTTATACGAGTGGAAAGATACCTTCCATTTTTTTGTGAAGTGTGGGTTATTAATGGTAAATTCTACTTATGAATACAAGGCCAGGAAAGGCATTCTTAAATCCATAATCCTCTACCATCTGGAGAAGGATCTCATAATCCATTTCTTTGACAGAAATTTTCCATATGCTTTCTTGGGAAACTATGCATTTGCAGTGGATCTGATCCCAGTAAATGAAGTGTAACTTCAAGATTTATTGTTGCAGTTTAGCTTAGTGTTGGTTGCACACAGTGTCAATTAATTTTGGCATGTGAGTAAACAGCATCATTATACTTCATACTACAGTATACATAAATTGGATTTTCTTGAATGGTGGGGAGATTAGTGCTACGTAGAAGCTATTATTTTAGAATAGCAATGGGTACTTGTGGGGCTGATTTCTTTAGACAGTCTTAACTAGACCCAGAATTTTATTTTAGCTTTGATTAAATTTTTATTCTTAAATACAGTCACAAGGAAAATATTTGGAAGTTGCAAGAAATAAATATATTCCTTACTTTAGTATCACATCTCTCTTTTATAAAGACATATTCATATGCAATAATATTATATGTTAATTGCATATTTATTTATATGCAACATTATTTTATTACTATGGACTTTCCATTTTACATGGCATCAGTGGAACCTGAACTGTACTGAGGTTGCCACTTTATATAGCAAAATGCTATTCTTGTCCTTCAAAACACAAAAATTGAGCATCCATGTTTTAGGAATATTAGTCTGCCATGGGATTGCCCATGACTAGAAATCTGAAAACAAGAACCCAATTTTAGTTGAGATGTATTTATTTAATAATATTTGTTGACTGTCCCAGTCAATGGAGATTCTGGGCAATTTACAATAAAGGAGTTAAAAGAACAGAAGCAATAATGTGAATCATAAGACAGAATGATATAGCCACCATCACTTAAGGGCAAGGGCAAGCAAAAATAGGACATGCAAAATGCCAGAAGAGACAGGGTCACAGATACCACCAAGTGTGTCCGAGGTGGGGAGCAGGCCCAGTGGGGAAGATCTGCATGTATAAAAAGAAGAGGAAGACTAATGAAACATCTCACAGATTTTCTTTACAAAAGCTCCATAGTGGAGGGTCTTTTGAAAGAAACAATAATACAGTGATACCAGAGAACAGCTGTTCCCTGTTACCTTAATTAAGTTTTCAGTCTTTCCCATATTCCTTTTCTTTCTGCAATAAAGTTAGGGTAAAATAACAGGGACATTATGGAGGAAGCTTGTATGGAATGGAGTCTACTTTATCAGAGAGAAAATGCAGTCCAATCCAAAGTCACAAAGCTGCTTTAGCTGCTGCAGTGGTACAAAGAGCAGCTTCTATGTCTACTGCTTCTGTTAAACTTATGGCCCCAAAGTAGAGCTATACACACTGTGTGTACTCTGTGTCTGACAACACATTGATTTATTGTGAGGATCCAGAACATTATGTTAACTTTCTGTTTTGTCATAAGTCACAGTGCCAAATGACAAGATATGACAACTTAGTCAACTTAGTTAGGAACCATCTAACACTGATGAGTCTGAAATAACTGGCACACATTCTCTAGGTTTTCAGACAGAAATGTTTCCCAGCCTTACCTGAAATTCTCAGTGGTTCAAACTGGGACCTTTGGCATGCAATGCTTATGCTTTAAGACTGAGCTTTGTACATGTAAGGGGCTGTGTTACTTCCAAATAGGGGTATCCAATTACAGGATATACGTTATTGTGCAATATTCAAATCAGACCATGTTTACAAGTTTGGATTATATATACTACAATAGCAGGTAATATCTTTTTATTACTACTGTAGTTTTAGAAGACTATTCCTACTTTACAGCTCTATCCCAAAGAGCCAAAAGTCCACCCCGCATATGTTTGTGTGTATGTATGCATATATGTACTTATGTATGAAAGAAAGTAACACATTTCCCTGGGCAAGAATGAAAGCATGAAATTTATGCATCACCACATCATTGCAGTGATGCAAACCTCTGAGGTTAACAGTGATGTGTAAATCTTGTCTGAACCCAAATGAATGTTTCATGCAGCCTTTGTGTTCTGGAAGAATAATGAACTGAAAAAGTTCCAATTAAAAAAAAGCCTCTGCCCCAAATCAAATGATTACTCATTACTTTTTAATTTGTATATAAGAGTGCAATTCCAAAAATAAAACTGGCCATGAAAATAAGAGCCACAAAGATAACTTATTCCACCTCAACCCACTGTCCTCCCACCCCATTTTCCCCGGTTGCCCAATGCCCCAAAATGAGGTCAGAATGAAGCACTGGCTGGTTGACTACCATTTTTTGGGAATTCCCCATTGGCCAGTTGGAAGGAACACTGGTTGGCTGCATGGGAAGATGGAGTGCAGCAGTGAAGACATTTCTGCAATAGTAAAAAAAAAAAAGTGCTCTGAGGATTTCACCAGCAAGGGCAGTGACTGTGTTGGACAGAACTCCATATATATATGTATATACACCCACCCACACAGAGAGAAAAGAAATATAAACTGTGCTTCCTGGCCTACCCCTAAATCTGCATGTTTTCAATGGGCTGTATATACAGACTCTTCTATGTAAGTGGCAGCTTTGATCTGCTGGAATGGTCTTTGCCAGGTTTGGACTGTTCAGGTAGGGCTGGGCTTCAACTCCCACTGCTTCCAAATGTGGTGGCAAATGATCAGAGAAGAGGATATCACTGACAACCTCTAGGGAGCCACAGCTTCTCCATCCTGACCTATTCATTACATTGTCCATGTGCATAAATGCCTTTCTCATTCACCATTAAATGTGCAGGATAGTTGAAGGACATGGCCAGCGGCAATCTTGAGTGCAGAGGGAGAACCAGCAGGTGTGATGATGGTTCCATTCTCCATCCAGCCATTCTTTCTACTCTCACAGAGAATAGAAGTTGATAACCCAGCTATTTTCTTTAAAGTGCTCACAGATATCCATTTTCTTAGTTAAGGTACTGTTCTAATGAGGAAAGATAAGGGGGTGAATGGGTGGAGAGAGTATGTTGCCAAAATTTTTATTTCACAAATTCTTCCAGTGAATAGAAATGATGAAATCATTTTTTCTAATTGCAGTTGACTCACTGCTGCTACTGTAAACCTGGGGCTTATAATCCATTTCCGTGAATGTTTAACCTTCAGAAATATTTGTGGTTAAGCTAATGGTATAAGCATTTGTATTTCAGAGCTATTACCGGAATTCTCCAGCAGAATTGGATTTCTCATTCCTGATCGATTGTATCACTTTGGCTTTGTTCTTCCAGAATCTCTGTCCACTTCCTATTTACAGTACGACACATGAATGATGCTTGTGTGTGTGCGTGTCAAGAAATTTCACCAGATGGAATAAATCTAGATATCTGAAACCTGTACAGCCTGGCTGATTTACTGGCTATGCACATAGTATGTTTTCAGGTAAAATTTCCTATCTAATGAGGAATACTTGTGCCAATGCTTTCCACTAGTGTACTGTATGTATTCTCTAGTTGGATTGGGTTGTGAGATGTAATAATTATTTTTAAACTATAATTTATTCATAAGTTACTACCCATAAGTAATGGATACTATCTGTTAGTAATAAGGGTATGCAACAGTTTCAACCAAGCCCCAGATAATGGGTCAAAATGAGCTGTTTTTAACTAAATTGCTGACTGCAGAATCCCAAATGAACTAGGAAGCTTTGCCAGATATCAATGGTTTGTATTGCTGCAGAAAGGTAGATATTGTCAATAAAACAGTAGTGCTATTTCCATTTCTCTGAAATACAGCAGGAAGGTAAGAGGGTGAAAGGGCAAAGAGTGAAATTAAGTGACTGGTCGGTTTACCTTCGATTCCCAGGGAGTAGTTTCTCCAGCTATGATTCTTGACCCTTCCCTGAAGCCACAGAACAGCAGAGAATGGAGTGTGGCATTTTGAGAATATGCTGCCTGATATGTATCCATCACTGCACCATCTTTTCTGAGTAGCCATGGCATCCAACAATGTCTACCTTTTCCTGGCTTTTCTTCCATCTTCCTGGGCCCACTGGAATCTTCACCACTAGCTGTTTTTATGTTTTTTCTAGTTTTGAATGCTGCGCAGAGTCCACTGGAGTTGGGTGGCCAATAAATTTAAAATAATCATAATCTGTCTCAAACTTTTAAAAAACCCTAGAAAGTGTTAGAAGAGTCTAGCCCCCAAACCTCTATACTTCTTTCTCCAAACCCTAAGCAGTTGTTGTTCCCTCAGCAGTAACAAATGTTTCTATTAATTTCATCCTATTCTGTTGAAAACAAAAAAATCACAGCCCTTTGTGTTTTTCCCATACCAGTCAAGGGAAGGACAAATTTTGGTTTGGTTCAGGACCCAAGTTGAAGTAGACAGCTATAAAGTTAAAGCAAGCTCTTTTCTGAAATGCTGAGCTGAATCCCCTGAACAGAGAACATTCCTAACTGATATCTCCTTGTCAAAGGGAGACAGGAAAGTGAGCTTCAGGCAGATCTATGGAAGTTTTCTGTCCCATCCAACCTTTTAAAATATTTATTTACTTATTTTATTTATTTACAGGGCTTATAGGCCACTCCATTCAGTCTGAACAGTATGCAATTCTCCAAATCCATAATTTGGAATTAAAACAGACATTCACATTTTAAAATTGAAACCATACATTACAGGTAGTCCTCACTTAGTGACCACAATTGGGATTGGCAACTCCGTCGCCAAGTGCTGCATTTGCTAAGTGGAAAATCATGTGATTACAACGGGCTTATGACATCACCTCACATTCAGTCGTTAAGCAAGATATGTGACTGCGACTTACGATTTTACTTCTGCATTCTCTATTAACTGCTTTTCGCAAGCCAGTTGGGAAGCACACAAATGGTGGTCACATGACCACAGGACATTGTGATGGTCATAAATGTGGGTATTGGTCACAAATCTGTTTTTGTTTTACATCATTGTAACTTTGAGTGGTTGTTAAAACGTAGTTGGTAAGCAAGGACTACCTGTCTAAGTAACCATATAAAACTTGGAATCAAGATTCAAGATACAATAAAACCAATTTATTGTCTGAAGAGATGCTTATTACAAACCTGCCCACAAGGCTTGATGGAATAGTCATATCTTCCACTGACATTCTGAAACTTTGTGGGAGAGGGCCAAATGAATATCTGAGGGGATAGGATTCCAGATGACTGAAAAGGGGATAATGACTAAAAAACATATTTCTGCAGCCTCTGTAGGTAACAATCTCTAACTAGGGAGACATATAGAGACCTTGCCATTGGGAAGGCAGATGCCATCAGGAGAAGTTAGTCCTGCAGATATGCAGGTTCTGAACCAGAAGAGGCTTTAAAGGTAACAACCAACACCTTGAATTACACCAAGAAGCCAACTGGCAATCAGTGCAGCTCTCAAAGTAGAGGTACAGTGGTACCTCAGTTCATGAACAGCTCCGGTCGCAAAATTTTGCCTCCGTTTGTGGATGCTGGATCGGGTTATGAACAGGATCCGTGGCCATTTTCCCTCCCGTGACACGTGGTCGCGGCTTCCTGTAGGCGAGATCGCGGTGGCAAACAGACGTCCTGTGAAGCTTTTTGGTGTGCTTGTTAGCATGGCTCCGAAAAAGGTGCAGAGCAAGCTTGGTCAGAATAAGGGTTTGAAGAAAATAACCATTGAATTGAAGAAGGAAATTGTAGAAAAGCACGATCGTGTTATTCGTGTGACTGATCTGGGCTTGGAGTACAAGATGCCGAAGTCGACAATCTTGACTATTTTGAAGAATAAAGATGCCATCAAAGGAGCTGATGTGGCAAAAGGAGTAACGATGTTAACCAAGCAGAGACCATAAGTGCTGGAAGAGGTGGAAAAACTTTTGTTAGTGTGGCTGAATGAGAAACAGCTGGCAGGTGATAGCGTTAGTGAAGCTATGATCTGTGAAAAAGCCAGGAAATTGCACAGTGATTTACTGCAAAAAAAAACCCTCTACAAGCGCAGCAAGTGAAGAATTTAAAGCCAGCAGAGGCTGGTTTGAAAAATTCCGCAAGAGAAGTGGCATCCACAGTGTGACAAGACATGGTGAGGCTTCCAGTTCTGACAAGGCTGCTGCAGAAGCCTACAAGAAAGAATTTGAGGAATTCATGAAGGCGGAAGGATACGTCGCTCAGCAAGTGTTCAACTGCGATGAAACAGGGCTCTTCTGGAAGAAGATGCCAAAGAGAACCTATATCACGCAGGAGGAAAAGGCACTGCCGGGGCACAAGCCCATGAAGGACAGATTGACCCTTTTGCTATGTGCGAACGCAAGCGGCGAGCTGAAGATTAAGCCACTACTGGTGTACCATTCCCAGACCCCTTGTGCATTCAAGGAACACAATGTGAACAAGGCCAGACTGCCTGTCATGTGGAGGGCCAATGCAAGAGCTTGGGTCACCAGGCAATTGTTCATGGAGTGGCTGCACGAGGTGTTTGCACCCACCGTTAAAAAATATCTTTCTGACAACCAACTGCCTGAAAGGTGCCTTCTTCTGATGGACAATGCCCCGGCACACCCTCTAGCCTTGGTGGATGATATGGACGCCGAGTATGACTTTATAAAGGTCAAGTTCCTCCCCCCAACACGACACCTCTTCTGCAGCCCATGGACCAGCAAGTGATCTGCAACTTTAAGAAGCTCTACACAAAGGCGCTCTTCACCAGGTGTTTCAATGTCACTGAAGAAACATCCTTGACTCTGAAAGAATTCTGGAAGAAACATTTCAATGTCCTCCACTGCATCAGCCTCATTGACAAAGCCTGGGAAGATGTCACCTACCGGACCTTAAACTCAGCCTGGAGGAAACTGTGGCCAGAATGTGTCACTGAACATGACTGTGAAGGGTCTGATGCAGAGGTAGTGGAGGAGATTGTGTCCATGTGCAAGACTATGGGTCTGGTTGTCGATGGTGCAGACATAGAGGAGCTTGTTGAGGACCATAAGGAGGAGCTGACCACGGCAGAACTTGCAGAACTCCAGAGTGAGCAGCAGAAAGCGCTTGGTGAGGAGCATTCCACTGAGGAAGAGGAAGACAGGGAGGAGGTTAGCAGTGACATGATTAAATCCATTATGGAAAAATGGAACGAGTGCCAGGATGTCTTTGAGAAGCACCACCCCAACATAACTGTAAAGAACAGAGTGTTGAATCTGATGAATGATAATGCGGTCTCTCATTTCTGGAGGGTTATGCAGCGCAGGAAAAAACAAATGACTTTAGACAGATTTTTCCCCAGAACTGAGCGTGCAGCTAAGAGACAAAGAAGAGAGGAAACCCTTAAAAGAGATCTCCCTGATGTCCTTTTGGAGGGCGACTCTCCCTGCAAACAATAACTGCCTCCCCACCCCCCTTCCTGTCCTCCACGCCAGAAGTCGCCTCGAGCAAGGTCAGCGTCCTCTCTCTTCATACTGTGCTGTACTGTACTTTGTTTCATGTTTTTGTGGTTTAAAAATAAAATACACATGGTTCAGAACGGATTAACCTTATTTACATTGAACCTTATGGAGAAATTTGACTTGGGTCACGACCAGAAATCGGTTGGCGACCAAATTTGGGGTCAGAACGGATTAACCGTATTTACATTGAACCTTATGGGAAAATTTGATTCGGTTCACGACCATTTCGGTTTGCGACCAGAGTCGCGGAACGAATTAAGTTCATGAACTGAGGTTCCACTGTATTATGTGAGTGCCCTGAGATGCACCATAACCTTTTGAGCCACTACAAATAGCTTCCAAAAGCTCTTCAAGGGCAGCTCCATGTAGAGCATGTTGTAATAGTTCAATCAAGAGGTAGCTAAGGCATGAGTGACAGTAAATAAGGCTTCTCATTTCAGGAAAGATTACAAATGGCACACAAGATGAGCTGTGCAAAGGCCCTCTTGGGGATACATATCACCTCTTCCTTGAGCAGGAGCTCTGGATGCAAGATGATCCCCAAATTGTGAACTGCCTGTGTTTGGGGAGAATGCTATCACATACAGAACTAAAGATGGTATATTCATTGAATCAACAGGCCTTTGAACCTAGAACCACTCCCTCTCGCTGGAATTGAGTCTCAATCTATTCTTCCCCAACCAGACCTGAACAGCCTCCAGGCAACTGAATAGCACTTCAACCGCACCAGTTATTATTGTTCAGCCAGGGGTCAAAATGTAAAGTTGAGTATCATCAGTGTACTAATGAAACCTGACCCCATACAGACAGATGATCTTGCCCAGCAGTTTTATGTAAAGGTTGAATGAGAGTGAGGAGCCCCACAACTGAGGGTCTAGAGCTTGATCTCTCCCCCTGCCACCCACCAACTGTAATTGGCCTTACAAGTAAGGAGAACCACTGCAAAACAGTGCCTCTAACTGTCACAGAGGACTCAGAAAGATACCATGATTGATGGTATTGAAAGCCACTGAGGAATCAAGCAGGACCAGGAGGGTCATACTGCCCCTGTCCTGGTCCCACCATAGATCATCCACAAGTGCAATCAATGCTGCCTCTATGCTATACTTGACCTGAAATCTGATGTAGGTCCAGACAATTTGTTCCTTCCAGGCTCACTGCAGTTGCAGCCTCACCACTTCCTCCACAAACTTCCCCAAAAAGGGAATGTTGGAGACAGGCTAATAATTGTCCAGCATCTGGATTGAGCAATGGTTTCTTGAGAAGAGGAGGTATCATTGACTCTTTCAGAGAAGTTGGCAACATTCTCTCTTTCAGGAATCTAACCAGCTAACATCTAATTCCAAATGGACCTGAGTGACATTGTTCTCCAGATGCTTAGCACTCCTTAGGTGTTCTTCCTGCTTACCCTTCCCCCAAGGGGTCTGGGTCACTTTGAAAAGGGCCACTAGATGGCAATCTGTGGATGTACTAAGAGTAGAGAATGTATGTATGTATGTATGTATGTATGTATGTATGTAACTTATTTATGTGCCACCACAATCAAAATTAGCTTACATATAAAAAAATACAACATGAGTACCCAATACAAAAAATAAAAACATAGTGACATTACAATAATACAAAGAAAGTAGAATAAAAGAAACAACAAAATCAAATCGGGGCAGAGTCTCCAAAATAGCTTGCTCTTCAAGACCTGTCAAAAGACCAGCTTCTGATCTAGCTGGAGCTTAAGTTCAGAAGCACTTCCAAGTCATAAATCTGCTCCCTGACAGGTAGTACTTGCTCATCAAGAAGTAACTCTGATGGCAACAGAGGACCTGGATGTAACAAGAGTAACCTGGTATTTCACCACATGTATCACCATGGTATAGACCCAAATGTGGACTCTTATCCATGTTCAGGGTAATAAGAATATCCTGATGGGTCAAAACCATCCCAGCAGCCCAAATATGCTGCAGGGCAAGGATTCTTGAATAAATCAATAATCCAGATTAGTGATTATCTCTATGCAGGAACCAATTATTCAGATTAGTGTTGGATTTCCATTTGCTGCATGCATTCCATGGAGGTTGGACAGCTGTCTGTAGGGGTCACTTTAATTTGAACTTCTGCACAGAGCATGGGATTGCCAGAATATCTGGAAGAATAAAGAGGATCTCACTTGGCACCAAAGAGCCTAGGTGAGTCCCTCCATGAAGGGAACAAACAGGGTACCAGTTCTGAAAACAATCTTTCCCTTATATCCACTCTTCCTACATCCTTTGGTGTAGGAATTGGTAACAGTATCTGGAGAAGGGCTTCAGATACAGATTTTAGGATCTGGATTAGCAAATAAAGGATTGCTGGAATTGGCCATCTAAGTGGGAGCTGAGCCACTGTAATATCATGCCCACATTCAACCTATATAGCTTAGCTTAGTTTATCTAGATTCCATAGTTAATGCTCCTGAAAGCCACTGAGATGCCCAAGAGGAGCAAAAGTCTTACATTTCCTATGTCCTTTCTTGCATGGGATTAGCTCCATAATGAAAGAAAATTGGGATATAAATGTACAAAATTAAAAAAAAAAAATAATTAATGAGCTCCTCCTAGGTGTTCTTGCACATATCTGATGAGATTCATGAAGAGGGGTGTAAATTTTCTAGTATATACTACAAGATAATCTCAAGATAATGTAAGTAATCTTACATAGTTTTTCATTGCATTCTATAGGGGTGGGGAGATTATGGATAATGAATTATTTTACTTGATTTAGGGCTATAGCTGAAAATGGTTTGCCTCATCCTCAAAATATTTAAAAAGGCAAATCCCAACTTAATCCTTTTATTGATATGGCATTTTCCCAGCACTAAGTAGACAGATGTTTGCATTCTTACTATCTCCAGAGAGCTAGGAAAATGCATCTTTTAATTTAGATCTGATAAACTAAAATTAAACCATTATGCATGATCTTACCCAGGTTTATGAAAATGCATTCCTTTGGAACCACTTTAATTCTAATGGCCGGAACAATCCAAAGTCTATCGCAAGCATCTCCAAATTACAGTCTTATTTAAAAAGGACAGGAAACTTTTTTTTTCAAAGACAAAATCAAGGAAAAGTCCAGATTTTGGGGGGGGTGGGGGGTGTAGAAGAAAACAATGTTAAGAGCTACCCAATTTAATCATTTATCTTCTCTTCTTTGAAAAGAAAAAATTATTTTTAAAATGCTTAGTCATATTTGAAGTCTTCTGTATTTTCTATATGTTTCTATCCAGTTGTCATTATGTGGATAAAAAAGAATCAGCAAGGCAACTGTACTGGTGTTGATGTGGTAAGGGGCCTACATGCAGTCTCTACATTTGTCTTCTCTGCTATGGCACTGTCCAGATCTGATTGGATTACAACTCCCAGAATTCCCCTTCTTTTATACAAAAATATCAGCACAGCCATAGGTGGCCATTCCTGAAGCTTTCGGGGATCACATTTTTATTACCCTGAGGCCTCAGATTGTGCATGCCTGAAAAGAATGTGTAAAACTAGCTTAATGTAAAAAAAATAATAATAATCCAAAAATAAGATAAAATAATTACCAATTCAGATAAATAAAACAAATCTAGATAAAAAGTAGGATGGGATCTCCTGGTAGAAATAAGTATGGTTTGCAATTGGTTGGTCAGGAATTTAATGATATTTACTTGTACATGAAAGGGTTTTTTTTTTTAAAAAAATAAGCATCTGAAATTATTGAAGTTTTAAGGAAAACAAAGTGGATTTGGAATGAAAGGTTTAGTAAAGCTGAGCAGACCCATTCCTTCATTTTCAGTATATTACTCTATGTTCTACCATGCCCACTCTGTTACACTTTTTAATCTGTGTTGGATTGTTTAATTAATTAATTAATTAGCTACACCACGGACAGGATAACTTAACTAGGACCAACAACACACATATAAAAACTTCAAAATAGCCAGTAAGCTTTTGTTACATTCTTTTTCAATCTGGATATTACATTAAATAAAATATGTGATTATGACATGTATGTGTAAATTTAGGAGCATTGAAATAGTAACCAGCAGAGGGAGATATAGTGGAAGGGAACAACAGTTGACCTCCCTTCCTTTCATGTCACACCTAAACAAAGGAACTCAAGATGGCAGCAATAATGGCATCTCCAACCTCAAAGTCCTGCCAGCTCCTGGCAGATACAATAAATACAGTATCTGTTATCTGCTGACCTGGAGTATAATATGGAGATCTGGGTGACACAAGAAAAGGGAATTCCTTTTTGGCAGCTCTATCCATTAGACTACTCCATGGAATAGTGGACTAGGATTGGAGGGTTGGTAGAAGATCCATGGCCTGTAGGAGTTCCATATTGCTCACCATCCAACATTCTGCCAAATGTTAGTACACCCTGCTGCATTTTGGTGACCAGGACAGGCTTGAGATAATGTTAGTGTGTGATCCAAACTACCGCCAAAAAGTTTCCCTCCCTGAACTAACTAGGGTGATCTTAGACATGGCATTGGAATACTCTAGGTATTTTGTCATGGGATATTTCAATGTTTACACCAAGCTTGTCCAGTTAGGAGCAACTCAGAATTTCATAACATCCTTAGTAACCATGGAATTGTCCCAAGACTTCTGGATCCATACATATGTCAGGGCACCCATTGCACTTGACATTCTGTTAGGATAGAGCTGTGATCCAGAGAAGAAAGAGCCCTGTGTAACTTTGCTGCCATGGACCAATCACTCCCTTTTTAGTTTTAGACTGACAGTTTAGTAGAAACATTTGCAGGGGCTAAGGACTCATTTATTTTATTTAGTTGCTGTATGGTCATAGACTGGAGATTAATATAGAAACTCTGCAACTTTTGTAGGTATTACACTAGACTGTTCTATTAGTAAAAAGGGTAGAATCTCTGATAGGCCCAATCCAAGCATCTGTTAATAACAGGAGAAATTAGTTTTGTATGGCAAGCATTATATAGAGGACCAGTCAACATAACATGTGCAACTACTTCAGCATGTACACACACATAGTCATTCTGGAAAAGGATCTTATTGAATCTGCTCTCCATCACCTATGAGTGTAAGATGTCAAATCTCACCAGTGTAAATACCTTTCTTTGTGGGGCAGAGAAGATATTGTAAAAATATGTATGGTTGGCATGATGGGTGCCACCAGGGTCTCTATAGCAGTGATATGAAGCTTCAGATCTGTTTTGTTGTAAATCTAAATACAGCACTTTGCTTAACCTCAATCATTGCCTTTTTTGGATCCAGCATATATAGGGCATGGATTGGATCTGCAGTTAAGCCAGATCAAAGGCTATTTACTCCTTCCAAGAAGTGGTGTAGTTATAATAAACTGAAAACTGAGTCAGGGACTCACCCCAAATATTTGTTTCAGCCAAAACCTAAGACAGCATACTCTCATTCAGGCTTCTACAGGGCTTGACCCAAGTGCATGATAGGTCTGAATGAATGAATAATTTTCCACAACATCAGTGATATTATCAATGTCCTGGCTGTTCTATGGAATATGGAGATGGCTGCTTGAATAATATTATCAGTCATAAATGCCATATTTCTCGTTGCAGAGCCAAATCAACCTCTATTTTTTTTTAGTAAGAGTTGAATGATGAAATGACAGTATCTGGAGTACAAGCAATAAAGATTGAGTATGGAAAGAGGCCTACCTGAAGAGTCATTTAACATCGTATTCCACTGCAGTGGACACAGCAATGCCTCCATTGTCTCTGAACCAAAAGGACCACTTTTGCCTTTCTGTATTGTGCAACATCTCCATCAAGATGTTTAAACAGGGCAGCTCAAATACACTTTGCTTGTTGTGAGTAATTTGCATGCTTCCTTGCTGATCAGTTGGTTAAATCAATGGCTTGTCCTGGATTTCGAATTGTCTTTCATCTTGTAGTTCTTGAAGACATGGCAGAGTATGTAATGAAATGAGGATCCCCACCTGTTAACTTGATTGTCACACCTCCTAGGTCATTAAATCTGCCAGGATGGGACTGATGCCATTGTGAATAAAGTGGTCAATGTATCCTTGTAAGAGGTATCCCCTTTTACCTAAGAGATGGTATGACCAACTGAATAATGAAATATTTACTAAAGAAATATTCCTTTGGCCAGGGAGATCTACACAATTATAGGCCAATGTCAAATACTCCATTTTTGAGTAAAATGACTGAAAAATCATAGAGTAATAGGACTGAGTCATCTAATCCAACCTCTGGCTAAGATCCATTTTTCAAATGATCATACAGTTGCTCATTAAAGGTATCCAACAATGGAGAATTCACCACTTCATGTGGCAGCTTGTTCTACCAACTGACAGCTCATATAGTCATGAAGTTCTAGCCTAAACTTATTTCCTTATAGCTTTAACTTACTATTTTTGGTCCTGCCCTCAGAGACCACAAAGAATATGTTTACTCCCTTTTATGTTACAATGCTTCAGAAGTCTGCTATCATATATTGCCTCACTCATCTTTTCTGTAAGCTAAACATACCCAGATCCATTAACCATTCTTCATAAAGCTTGGTTTCCAGAACCCTCAGTATTAGAAGGCCTCCTTTGAACTCACTCCAGTTTGTCATTGTCCTTTCCAAACTGGTACTCAGAGGTGGATGTACTTTTTGAGGTGGGTTTTGAACAGGGCCCAGTCAAGTGGAACAGTTATTTCTCATGACCTGATACCATACTGTTAATGCTTGCTTAATGCAAGATAGCATTTTTAGCAGCTGTGTCATACTGCTGGTTCATGTTTAACCTGTGGTCAACAAGGACACTAAGGTCCTTTTCACATGTATTACTGCCAAGTCAGGTGTCCCCCATACAATACTTGTGCTTTTAATTTTTCCACTGCTCAAGCCTGCCTGATCTTTATGGATCTTCTCTCTCTCCTCTGAAGTATTAGCCATCACTCACAGCCTTCTGTCATCTTGAGCATCCTCTCAATTTCCTTATCCAAGTCACTGATAAAAATGTTGAGTTGCACAGGGACCAGAGCTCCACTGGATATTTCCTTCCAAACTGAAGTGAAGCCATTAATGAATACTCTTTGGCTGTAGTCGCTTAACCAGTTGTGAGTTCACTTAACTGTAACATCATCTACCATATAGTATATTTTACTCATTCATTATGGAGAGTATCATGAGAGACTTCATCAAAAGCTTAATTGATGTCCAGGTACACTATGTCTACTGCACTCCTCTGATCTAGTAAGCTACTAATACTAACAGAGAAAGAGATAAGGCTAGACTGGCATGATCTGTGACAAACCTGTGCTAGTATCACAGCTCCAGGTCTAGCTGAATGATGCTGCTAAGATTGATTTCAGCAGGGTTTTTGGCTAGGCTATGGTACTAAAGCTGCTTTGGTGGCCTTGATGCATGACTCACACCAGAAACTGGGAATACACCTCTGTTAGTTCTCTTGGACCCTTCAGCAGCTTTGATATTATAATCCATGGTATCTTTGTATGCTGGTGCAATTGGACCTTGGGAGCACAGTTTTGCATTGGTTCCAGGTCCTTCTTATTGCCAAGTGTTGTTATGGGATATTCTTTGGCATCTAGAATATTGACCTGTAATGTCCCACTGAGATTTATCGTGTCCCCTCTGCTGTTGAACATCTGCTTAAAACCACAGGGATGGGTGAGAGGAAGGCATCATTTGGAATTTTAGAGCGGGATGCTATCGATATGCTGATGCCACCTAGCTTTATTGCTCCTTACAATCCAACACCAAGAATGTTAATATTTTTTCTTGCTATTTGCATTTTATAATCTCTTGGTTTGTTTGTTTGTTTGTTTTTTGCCCAAACTCAGCAACTGTATAGTGAGATGGGCAGCATATATAAATTTGAAAAATAAACAAATAAATAAATAAAATAAACTCTGTTTTTATGCAATTAAAAATCTCTTTACAACATAGTTTCTGTATTAGTAGTAGATCAATATCATGTTGTGGTCTGCCTGGAACCTTATATATTCCTTTATATTATTCTATTAGAAATTGCTTTAAGTTGTAGCCTGTAATTTGAACAGCTTTATATTTTTATCTGAGCTTGATAATGAAGCTCAAGCTCAGATACTTTGGTCACCTAATGCGAAGAGAGGACTCTTTGGAAAAGACCCTGATGCTGGGAAAGATGGAAGGCAAAAGGAGAAGAGGACGGCAGAGGATGAGATGGCTAGATAGCATCACTGAGGCAATGAGCATGAAACTGAGCAAACTCAGGGAGGCAGTGAAGGACAGGAAGGCCTGTCGCGATATGGTTCATGGGGTCATGAAGAGTTGGACACGACTTAACGACTGAACAACAACAACAACATTTTTATCTATGTTGCCACTGAATGCTTTGCATTTGACTATTTGAAGCTTAAAAAGCATTTTACTTTCTCTCATTTCCTTTTTAAAGCTAAGCTTGGCTTTATTTATTACTTGTGAGATGGGTCTCCCTCCCAAAGGAGGGGCTGGAAGAAAGGCTGATTCTGCCACTCACATGCCTCAATGTTACAGGGCCAGGAGACTTTAGATTTCTGCCCCCCCCCCCATTTTTCCCTCTTAATTTGCCAGAAAGATAACATGGGTGATGGGCATCCTATCTCAATTGCCCTGAAGTTAGTGTAGATTGCCAGAAAAGGCATATCCCTGGAAGATAGTGGCGGCAGCCATTAACACCCAAGTCACTGCACTAAGGTAAGAAGTGAAGTTACAGTGTATAGACTAAGCAAAAGTTTGCAACTTCCAATGCTGCCCCCCACAGAGTCAGCTGAGACACTACACTTTGACAATGGACCAAGTTCAGTAATGGATTGGATAAGGGAGAACATGCTGAAATTAGATCCAAACAAAATGAAAAAACTGTTAGTAAACAATCCCATGGGAGCTTCAAGTCTCCATGTTTATATTCCACCTTTAAAAAAATTGTCAGCTACCTTGAGTTCTTGACAGAGTAGAAAGGTGAGATTATAACTGAATACTGTAAGTAACAAATAACTAAGATGGTGGAGGAATGTTTATTTCTGAGTTATGGTTTGGCTCAGAAAAATTACCTATTTTCCTCTGATTTTGGGGGGAGGGTGTGGAGGAGGAGGAAATTGTATATCTCACTGTTGTAACCATAGTGAGGGCTCACTTTTTGTGAGATGGCAGCTATATAAATTTGATAAATAAATTTACAGTTACATCCCAGTTGTATTACAATCGAGAAGCTTGTCTTTTAACAATCAAATGATAGGCTTCATAATAATACCTACTGATACAGATACCCCTCCCTTCTCTAGCATAATTGAAACTGATATTCTTCTTAATGTGAGTTGACTTATAAGCATTGCATTTCCATATATCTTTATGGATATATATGCACTGGCCCAAACTTGTAACATGATTTTACCCACCAGTGTCTTCACAAAAGTATAAGCTGTCACTGCCATTTTAGAGAAGGGAATATAAATGATACTTGTGATACTGTAAAAGCTCATCTAGAGTCTACATCCAGATACAAGTTTCATTGCCAGGGCTTCTGTTTGTTATATATTCTATTTATGTGACTTGTAGAAGGAAGGTGTCATTATAGGCTAGTATGTGTGCTGGTCATATTGCCATTTGCAAAAGAACAGCAGCTCTGCTGCCTTTCTGCCCTTAGGGAAATGCTGTTCTAGCTCTATAAAAAGGTTACTGAAGTTTACAGGATAAATATAGTGATTGCAAGAGACCTGATGCCAAAGATTTGTTTGCTCATTTTGTATCAATCTTTGAAATTCAACCTACCTCACTTCTCACATCAGTTGTATGAGGCCACATCCTATAGGGTTTTGGTATACATTTCAAATGTGAATTTGTTTTCAGTAATCATGCCATACCATATTGTAAGAAGTCATATTGTAAGTCTCCATATTGGACCTGTCTGCACATTTAAAGGTATCAGAGGCAGAAGTTTCTGTGAGGCTACCTTTTATTTGTGGTACGGACAATACTTAAATTGGGGGCTTCCTAATTCATGGAGGACATCACAGTCCTATAGTCCAGATAAATGGACCACCACAGAGCTTATACCCATGTAATATATTTAGAATCCTAAGCTTCTGCGTGATACAGGCCAGGCTTCTCTTTCCCATTTGCTAGAACATTCCTCCAACTGAAAGACATGCCTAGAGTGAAACTTATCTGAATCAACAATTCAGTCTGCTGTTCCTATGACTTAAGTTAATCAGGTATTAAAAGGATCACCTGGGAGATACCTGGTTAGATGATCTAAGGTACTGATTAGTCAGGTGAATTTTCCTCCCTGGAAGCTATTCTTATTCCCTTTAGCTATTCTTATTTTCCTTGGGTGAAATTACTTTGTCTTCAAGCAGCTAGTGAAAATTCCCACTGTGGAATTCCTGGAATTACTCTGTAACAGAGGCATCTGCAGGATTGGAAGTTTTCATCAAATTTGTGGTGCTATGACACAGGCTGTTCCCTTTTGTATGTGCATGTGGTGTCACAATGCATATATAAAATGGACAGAGCTTGCATCACAACACTGCAATGTTGCTTGTTATTTTGCTCCCCTTGACCATACCTGTGCATGCCTCTACCTGTAAGTATCTTCAAAAGTTAAGATTCCCAATAAGTTTTGTTGCTAAAATTTGTGTCTCTTTTATTTTAAATTGCAACCACTTTTGACTCCCCTTGGCTGGATCCTTCAATAAATGTACTGTATTGGGATGTGGAGTTGATTTAAATTTTTTGTTCAGATTGCTGGGTGTACACCTTTAGTTAGTTCTTAAGGAGAGAAAACGCTGAAAAAGATTTGTGTCCTTCTCTGGAAGTTGTACCTTAGGCCTGGATTCTTACATGTTCAGGCTGAGGTTTACTGACTGTTGTAAGTCACATGAGAGTTGGCAAGATATGTACTTTGAAATAGATGATAAAAAAAGTTCTGGCAGCCTATCCTACCTCACAGGACTGGAGATGCAGACACAAAGTCAAATAAAGAATGACTGTAACATGAGCCAGTGTGTACTAAGAGCCTGTCACCACCAATCACTGTTACAGACCATCTTTTTGCTGATCAACTGCATGAGAGCTAAAGTAATATTGTGGAACTTGTGTCACACTCTGCCCCTTGTGCATTCTTCATACAAGCTGTTACAAAGAGTTCATAGTACCATCTTAGGTGTAGGCTTTCACCTTTCCAAACTCAAGGAGTTTTCCCAAGGTCTTCTAAGAAAAAGAGTTTGAGTTTTCCTGCAGGACCAAAGCTTCCCACGCCTTTTAATTAGTGACTGCCAAGTATACTGACACTCATTCCCAAAATATAGTTTGGGGTGATTTAAGCATTAATTTCATATGTTCAAAAAATTCTTAATGGAATTATCACAGGAGGGCTGGCAATGTTTCCACCATCAGCCACTCTACCTACACTGCTCAAGGAGGAGAATATCATCTTGCACCATTTGTGTGGAAGATTTCTGCAAAGACAAGTGAAGCCTGTCAGTCCCTAACTTGTAGCTAAAGAGGAAAAAAGATAGTATATCTTGGGTTAAAGAATAGAATCTAGAATAGTGGGAAATTAAAAGATCTCCACTAATTAAGTGAAGGAAATATTTTGGAAAGTTTTGCTCATCAGTTCATTTGCTCATCATCACCAAAACTCTTGACTCAGAATTTGAAAAATACTACACTGGAATGACTTGCTTGACTGGAAGCTTCTGTAACAACTGGCTGTTACACAGACTAGAAGCAGTGATGACCTAGAAATATGGGCCTCAGTGCACAGAGATTGTGTTTATAATTAGAGATGGGCATGTAATCTAAATCACATAAAGTAATTTCCTTTAAGAAGAAATCTGGAATCAAGAACTTTTCAGGTTCTTGTATCAGTTGTCTTGTGGCAACCCTGTACTCATCTGAACATATCAACTTCATTATTACGGCCTACATTCCCAAAAGATTCAGCTGTCACTAAGTCTGGCTGATGATATCTATAAAGAGCTTATCTTTTCCACTTGAAAAAAGATAAATCACCTTTTCGTACCCAGGAGTTGCAGTTTTGCTCTTATCATGCATGCATGTGACATCATAGAGCTTGTATCACATTTAACTTCGAGGGCATGAGAGCATAAGTCACCTCCTCCTGCTCTGAAAACAGCTGCAATAGGCACTGGGTAAAGGACCCTTCCCCTTCATGGATCACTGCCTTGGCAAAGGGGCTTGTGTAACTCAGTGAAGCCATGAGCTATACCGTGCAGGGCCACCCAAGACGGACAGGTCATGACAGACAGTTCTGACAAAATGTGGTCCACTGGAGAAGGAAATGGCAACCCACTCCAGTATCCTTGCCAAGAAAACCCCATGGACAATGTTAAAAGGCTAAAAGATATGACGCCGGAAGATGAGCCCCTCAGGTCGGAAGGTGTCCAATATGCTACTGGGGAAGAGCGGAGGGCAATTCCAAGTAGCTCCAGAAAGAGTGAAGTGGCTGGGCCAAAGCCGAAACGACGTTCAGCTGTGGATGTATCTGGAAGCGAAAAGAAGGTCCGATGCTGTAAAGAACAATATTGTATAGGTACGTGGAATGTAAGATCCATGAACCAAGGCAAGCTGGATGTGGTCAAACATGAGATGACAAGATTGAACGTCGACATCTTGGGAATCAGTGAATTGAAATGGACGGGAATGGGTGAATTTAATTCAGGTGACCATTATATCTACTACTGTGGGCAAGAAACCCTTAGAAGAAATGGAGTTGCACTCATAGTCAATAAGAGAGTGGGAAAGGCAGTAATGGGGTACAACCTCAAAAACGACAGAATGATCTCAGTGCGTATCCAAGGAAAACCATTCGACATCACGGTAATCCAAGTCTATGCCCCAACCACTGATGCCGAAGAAGCTGAAGTTGACCAGTTCTGTGAAGACCTACAACACCTTCTAGAACTAGCACCAAAAAAAAGATGTCCTTTTCATCATAGGGGATTGGAATGCTAAAGTAGGAAGTCAAGGAGTAATCGGAATAACAGGCAAGTTTGGCCTTGGAGTACAAAATGAAGTAGGGCAAAGGCTAATAGAGTTCTGTCAAGAGAACAAGCTAGTCATAGCAAACACTCTTTTCCAACAACACAAGAGACGACTCTACACATGGACATCACCAGATGGTCAATACCGAAACCAGATTGATTACATACTTTGCAGCCAAAGATGGAGAAGCTCTATACAGACGGCAAAAACAAGACCAGGAGCTGACTGTGGCTCAGATCATGAGCTTCTTATTGCAAAATTTAGGCTTAAATTGAAGAATGTAGGGAAAACCACTAGACCACTCAGGTATGACTTAGATCATACTCCATGTGCGTACACAGTGAAGGTGATGAATAGATTTAGAGGATTAGATTTGGTAGACAGAGTGCCTGAAGAACTATGGATGGAGGTCTGTAACATTGTACAAGAGGCAGCAACTAAAACCATCCCAAAGAAAAAGAAATGCAAGAAAGTAAAATGGCTGTCTGATGAGGCTTTACAAATAGCTGTGGAAAGAAGGAATGCAAAAAGCAAGGGTGAAAGGGAAAGATATAAGCAACTGAATGCAGATTTCCAGAGAATAGCAAGGAGAGATAAGAAGGCCTTCTTAAATGAACAATGCAAAGAAATTGAAGAAAACAATAGAATGGGGAAGACTAGAGATCTCTTCAAGAAAATTGGAGATATCAAAGGAACGTTTAGTGCAAAGATGGGCATGATAAAGGACAAAAAAGGCAGGGACCTAACAGAAGCAGAAGAGATTAAGAAGAGGTGGCAAGAATACACAGAAGAACTATACAAGAAAGATCTTAATGTCCCTGATGTCCATGCTGGTGTGGTCACTGACCCTGAGCCAGACATCCTAGAGAGTGAAGTCAAGTGGGCCTTAGGAAGCATTGCTAACAACAAAGCTAGTGGAGATGACAGTATTCCAGCTGAGTTATTTAAAATACTAAAAGACGATGCTGTTAAAGTGCTGCACTCGATATGCCAGCAAGTTTGGAAAACGCAACAGTGGCCACGGGATTGGAAAAGGTCAGTTTACGTTCCAATTCCAAAGAAGGGCAATGCCAAAGAATGCTCAAACTATCGCACAATTGCACTCATTTCACATGCTAGCAAGGTTATGCTCAAAATCCTACAAGCTAGGCTTCAGCAGTACGTGAACCGAGAACTACCGGATGTACAAGCTGGGTTTTGAAGAGGCAGAGGAACTAGAGACCAAATTGCCAACATTCGCTGGATCATGGAGAAAGCACGAGAGTTCCAGAAAAGCATCTACTTCTGCTTCATTGACTATGCAAAAGCCTTTGATTGTGTGGATCACAACAAACTGTGGCAAATTCTTAAAGAGATGGGGATACCAGACCACCTTACCTGTCTCCTGAGAAATCTGTATGCGGGCCAAGAAGCAACAGTTAGAACTGGTCATGGAACAACCGATTGGTTCAAAATAGGGAAAGGAGTACGACAAGGCTGTATACTGTCACCCTGCTTATTTAACCTATATGCAGAGTACATCATGAGAAATGCCAGGCTGGAAGAATCACAAGCCGGAATTAAGATTGCAGGGAGAAACATAAATAACCTCAGATATGCAGACAATACCACTCTAATGGCAGAAAGTGAAGAAGAACTAAAGAGCCTCTTGATGAGGGTGAAAGAGGAGAGTGCGAAAGCTGGCTTGAAACTCAACATTAAAAAAACTAAGATCATGGCATCTGGACCCATCAATCCCTGGCAAATAGAAGGGGTAGAAATGGAAGCAGTAACAGACTTCATTTATTTGGGCTCCAAGATCACCGCAGACGGAGACTGCAGCCATGAAATTAAGAGACGCTTGCTCCTTGGGAGGAAAGCTATGGCAAACCTAGATAGCATATTAAAAAGCAGAGACGTCACCTTGCCGACAAAGATCCGCATAGTCAAAGCTATGGTTTTTCCAGTAGTAATGTATGGCTGTGAGAGCTGGACCATAAAGAAGGCTGAACGCCAAAGAATTGATGCCTTTGAACTGTGGTGCTGGAGAAGACTCTTAAGAGTCCCCTGGACTGCTAGGAGTCAAACCAGTCAATCTTAAAGGAAATCAACTCTGATTGCTCATTGGAAGGATTGATAATGAAGCTCAAGCTCAGATACTTTGGTCACCTAATGCGAAGAGAGGACTCTTTGGAAAAGACCCTGATGCTGGGAAAGATGGAAGGCAAAAGGAGAAGAGGACGGCAGAGGATGAGATGGCTAGATAGCATCACTGAAGCAATGAGCATGAAATTGAGCAAACTCAGGGAGGCAGTGAAAGATAGGAAGGCCTGGCGCAATATGGTTCATGGGGTCACGAAGAGTCGGACACGACTTAACGACTGAACAACAACAACAACAACAAAAGGACCCTTGTCCACAGGCTCCACTTGCTGATCAAGTAGTAGATATGAGTGCAGGAGAACTTTCAGGTCACAGACCTGATCTTCAGGGGAATGCAACCTTGTCCATAGCCAATACAGAGCCAGACTCAAATTCTCTCTAAGGATCATTTCCACACATACACCCTGTCTTGGTTTGTGTGTGGCAACTGAAAGCATCTGGATAAGTCTCAAAGAGCAGTATATTGCCACCCTCACTCAATCAGGTTTTAGCTATACATACCAATTCATGGGTGAGCATTGTCTTATAATAAATAGACCAGGTATTCACCAATAGCAGTCTGAAGCTAAAGCACCCAGCAGTTCAACCTCCCAATCCCAGGAAAGAGGCCTCTTGGTGAGAAGAGGAATCTAACACTGAATTACCAGTCATTCTTCTCTTGCAATGACCAGCCCAGTGCCCCCTGCTTTAAAACTCCCTGGTAAGACAGAGTGGCTGTGGATACAAGGAGCCTCAAGATCTAGGAGCTTATCATCTCTGGTTCTAGATGGGGTTGCACTACCCCAGGCAGACCCAGTATGTAATCTGGGGGACCTCCTAGACTCATGACTCCTGTTTGAAGAGCAGGTGACAGTCGTGGCTAGGAGGGCCTTCACGCAGCTTCATGTTGTGCATCAGTTACACCCCTTCCTGGATCAGAAGGCCCTTCATGCGGTCACTCATGCCCTGGCCACCTCCCATTTGGATTACTGCAATGCACTCTACAGGGGGCTACCCTTGAAGAGTATTTGGAAGCTACAGCTGGTACAAAATGCAGTGGCATGGACAATCTTGAACGCCTCTAGGGTGGTACCTGCAACACCTCTGTTATGCGAGCTGCATTGGTTTCCAGTTTGCTTCCAGGTCCAATTCAAGGTGTTGGTTATCACCTTTAAAGCCCTTCATAGTACAGGACCAGGTTATCTGAGGAGCCATCTCACCCCCGTTATATCTGGCCACCCCCCACAGTCCAGCAGAAGGGGCATGTTACAGACCCTGCCAGTCAAGGAATTTCGGCTGGTGGGGTCTAGGAAGAGGGCCTTTTCTGCCTTGGCCCCCGCCCTGTGGAACAGCTTGCCAGGAGATGCGGGCTGCCCCCACTCTCCTGGCCTTCCAAAAAGGTATAAAAACATGGCTATGCTGGATGACCTGGGGGCCTGATGGGGGCTCGCATTGCTGGAACTGGCTTGTGGGATGATTGATATTGCTTCCCCCATCTTCTTGAATTGTATACTACTTTATAGATTTGTTATTTGTGCATTAATCGTGGGGTATTTAAGTCACCCTCTGGGGGAGGTGGGTAGCATATAAATTTAATAAATAAATAAAATAAAAATAAATAAAAATGCAAAAAAGCATAAAACCTATTTAGGGACCCTGGAGCTGTATTAAGATTGCCCACTTCTGCCCTAAAGCTTTCTCACTTCTTTCAGAAGCCCTTAGCTATGTCATGGCCACCATCACTAAGTCAACATAGTCTTCCTAAGTCTCTAAATTGAGTAAAGGCTCTTACAGGGGAGCAAGTTATATTACATGGGTCATGACCTCATACAAATGATGCAAATTATGTACTGAACATCGTTCCCATCCTTATAATTATACAACAGATGCAAATTACATATCTCTTGACATGTGTAACTTTACTGTGGCTTCTACCTACGGTCCTGGAGTATTCTGAATGTATGCAAGCATTGGTCCGTTACATATTTATTCATCCATTAACACATTTATTCCATTTTTATCTCTCGAATAAAATGCCCAAAGTACCCAACAAAATCTATGAAATGCACATTAAGAACAACTCAATGCAGTAAAAGCAATCCCTTCCTCTAAAGCTGAAAGGAACAGAGAAAGCAAACCAGTAAGAGCAAACAGGAGCTTAGCAATAAAACTTATAGTTCAGGTCCCTATTTTTCCCCTCTTATTGGATAAACAGCTCCTAAACTGCACTTTGCAAGAAGATTAACATCCAGTAGTATAAAAGCCATAAATGTGTAATTCCTGGGATAAGTTATTAATATATTTGGGAAATAAAGTTGTCTTTGTAAACTTACTAGATTTAGGGTATGCATAAAACAAATCTTTGGTAAGTCAAGCCCAATGTCTATTTTTGGCAAATTTATGGCTTGCATTTCATTTTCTCAGCAATAAATGCCAATTCCAAAGTATTTGCAAAGCTAGTAGCCTTCCCTTATCATATTTTTTTCATTTCATTTGCTCAACAGTCATAAAAATGAAACAAGTTGTTTCAGCCTTATCATCAATTTAATTTAATATGTCATCATTTTGTTGTCCTTTATACTGCATTAAGATAAAGCTGTGAATATTTAGAAGTACAGTTGGCAATACACAATTATCACATTCAGAAGAATATTTCCTGTTTGTAAGGTACCATTCCCACATTCCAAAGAACTATTTCTGTATGTATGCAGCAGCAACTAAATGCAAGGATGTCAGAAAACATGGACATAATTCAATCGGAAGGCATGATTCCATGAAATCACTTTTGAATCAAAGTTTTGAATCAAAGCTCTACAGGAAATTATTAAATATATAACAGTAAGTAAGTAATCGTATTAACTGCATTAAATTTTAATTACATATAAATAATGAAATGAAATGTTTGTCTTGAACCCACCCATTACTTTTTGGAATGCAACCAAAGTAGCACACCTCTCAAACGCTAAGTGCAGCCCTTGGGCCAGCAAAAATTGCACACTCCACATTAGGCAGGTTGATTTATGATGCTGAGAAGTTCCTGGCAATTAGACAAGTTCTAACAAGGCAATGAGATATGCTTTAAATGCAGATGGGCACATCCCTTACTACAGAGATCACACCTTGTAGTCTTTTTCTATTTTTGTTGCATAATTTGCTGTTTCAGGAAGTTAGGTTTTGCTGATGAAGGTAAAATCTAATGTTGCATGAGCTGGCCATGGATGCTGTAGAACACCATTTTGAGAATACCAGCCTCTCCTAATTTATAACAAGCAAGTTAAGACTCATTAATTGCAGGAAATTTAACTGGGATCTTCTCTGGGTAATGTATGTGCTGTAAACTCTTCAAAGAGAGAATGCTTCAGAGTAACATGATTATGAAAATACATTCTGAGCCAATTCTGTCTTATGCAAAGATGTATGCTTAACACTATACATTTTTTAAAGTTCAGATTTTTTTTGTAGGTTTCACTAGATTCTTTTTTAAAATCTGAAATCCATCTTGAAGTAACAAGGCAGGTAGTAAATATCCCAAGAAAATTTACACTGCAATCCTATAACTCACTGGTTCCAAAACTTTGGGAATTACTTAAAAGCAAGCTACAAAGACTCCTATGTGAGTGGGTCTATAGCAGCCTTCCCCAGTCTGATACTTTCCAGACTGTGCTGGACTACAACTACCATCATTCTAGCAAGCCTACTCAGCTTGCCAGGATTCATAGGACTTGTAATCTAACATATAAGGATGGCATCAGGGGTTGGAACACCTGTCTATACATGTGCACCATTAGCCCATGATCCTGCAACTATAAAGCCCGCTTTATTGGCAGTATAAACTCATGAAAACTAGACTGTGTTCTCAGCTTACTGACATGACAGGAAATACCACACACTTTCAGGAGCCCAAAAGCGCTTTGTACACACGTTTTTGAGTCATAGAGTGATGCTCAGGAACTCTAAAATATATACAAACTGACAAGAAAATTGATTCTTTATTCTTCTTAAATGTTTGAAAAAGGAAATGATATTGTACACAGTAAAATTTTTAAAAAAACATAAAAACTAATGCCTAGGATTTTTAGAAGGAAGCTGATATCTTGGCTCATCTTTATATATTCATGGTATTTCCTCCTGTTAGATGTGTGATTAAGTTACTACATTTTGAAGTGCCTTATTGTTAGGCACAGATTTAGGCAGAGATCATTTTGCCCCTGCCTCAACTGGTGTCATCCCATCAGTCTTCAGCAGGGTAAGCTGTTCCCTGAAAAGTTGATATATGATGAAAATTTAAAAAAAACACCTGTTTGCCTTATTACTTTTTGGCATAACGCTGTTAACTCTCTAATACCAAGACAAAAGAACTGAGCTCATTGTTAATAAAGGTTATGTTGAGAAACAAAATCTCCAGGCCCCAAACACATTCCATTGTCATCAGACAACTTTCTGGCTGAAAGCCATCTCCCCATCTTTGGACACCATTTCCAGGGTAAGTGGTTAATCCAGCAACATCCCAGTTTCAACAAAGGCGGCCAGATGCTTCCTAGGAGTACGACACAAAGGAAGCAGCTTTTCTCTGTTGTGTGTTTCCTCTTGATTCTGAAACACAGCTTCTCAGCAGGGAAGTTTTACTTAGTGACAATTTCATTTTTCATTTCCCCAGCATTGCAGATTAGCAAGGCTGACACCCTCTTTAACTTGTTTCTAACCTCTTGAATACCACGCCAGGAGATATAGGTGGCTGTATCCACTCAAACTGGCATCCCACTTGTGCTCCATAGCCCTAGTGTTACTACATTCACTTACAATAAATCAAATGTCTACACTTCATCTATACCTTACAACAAACATATTGCCAACAGAAGTGGGCAACTCATGTTCAATTTTTATTTGTTATGGACTCTTCCAGCCTGAGGCTGAAGACAAGAACCTGATGGACTCTCAGCTTGAAGTTGTGGAGTCTGCAGCCTCCCAGCCAACAATTAGTAATGAAGCAGCATAGGAGGCTGCTGCTTCAGATAGCCCAAAACCAGAGCTTGACCTTGGGAGAGTGCTAAACCCTGCATTAAACCAACAGCTAAAGAGGGCTGAGCACCAGAGATTGGCATGACCCTTCAAGAGGAAAATGTATCAGATCTACCTAAGACTCAGCACCAATATAGCAGCAACCTTCAAACTTTCTCCCCTTCTTGGAAACAACTCTTTGTTACTGGATATGTGTTCCCCTGGCCTCTCAATCCTGTTTTTTTCCTGACTCCTTGCCCTGCATATGGATCTTTGCTTATGAACCAAGCCTACAACAGCTCAGGCTACTGGACTACTACAAGGCTTGCCCCTTCCAGCAACATGAAGGCAACAGGTAAGAGATTTTCTCTCTGTAGATCTTTCCCTGCCTAACTTCTAGCCCATTGGTCCCACTGTTACCTGCTCATTTAATTGATTTACAACCTAGGGAAACCTTTGGGAAAGTGCTAATCACCTCCTGCTTGTTTGCCATTCAAGCCTCGTGTGGGACACTGATTGACAGCCCACAGGCTGCTGCTGAAATTGCACATTTGGGGCAGCGTGGATGCTTGCTTTTTAATTACTTTTTTAAAATCAAAAATAAAATTGGATATCATCCTGATGTATTAAAACTCATATTTATACTAATACATATTATATAGATATTTTTATCTATATAAAAATATAGAACGTAAGTTATAATATCTCGGTAAGATATATTTCATTTAACTTCCAAGCATTTTGCCTCTTCTTCTTCCTGCAACCCATCCCTAATTCAACTTCCTTCATTTATAACTTCTCCAGCCTGATGCTTTTGCCCTTTTTTGTTCCTGTTTTAAAGCTATAGGTCTTTGTTTCAAAAACCATTCCAGAAAAGACAGGGTTTATTTATCAGCCCAAGCATGCCCATTATTCCTCAGTATCTCCTCAGATTTCCACATGGGCCACACAGTTTTTGTGTCTTCTACAGTGTTGCTAAAAAAAGCTTAAGTCATTTGACTTCTCTGCTGGAAGTAAGACAAGTGATTAGCAAGCAGCTAGCAAGTCTCTACAGCATTTTCCCTCTTTACACCTCATTTAGTTTTAGGTGGAATTGAGGGTGGTCCCCATGACTAATGATTCTAATCTGTTGTAAGCTCTCTGGTTCTCTCTGCCAGTGAAAACATCAGAGTACATATTGATACTTCTGTAATACATTGCCTGCAATATAAAATATCCTGCATTAGTATTTCAAGACTTTCTCCAAGTACCATTTGATGATAAAGTCTGTCTGTCTGTCTATCTGTCTAATCTAGCATCTATCACTAAAACTCTCATGTCTGTAACCTTCAGTTGGGCAAAATGGTGCATCACAGGGCAGCAGTTTTCCAACAAAGGTACCTCAAATGGGCTAACTTACAGAATGTGTCCAAAATCTAGGACCCATGACTCCCCTTGGTTTGATATTTGGGAAAGTCATGGCTGCTTAAATATCACTACACTGCTGCACCACCGTGCTCAGCTGCAGTCACATGACCATCATTTCCAACACTTCCTACCAGCTTCCCACAAGGAAAGTCAATGGGGAAGTGGGCAGGGAAGATCACACCTCCTTCCTCACCCAGCCTTCCTGCGCTCCCACATGCACATGCATGCACCCACCAGTGCCCTCCTTTCTGGGCCTCTCTGCGCTCACATGCACCCTCTGCACCCTCTTTCCCCAGCCTTCCTGCACTCACACAAACACACCCACCAGTACCCTCCTTCCCAGGCCTCCCTGCACTTGTACACATGCACATACCCACCCACATGCACCCCATACCCTCTTTCTCCACATGCACTTCAGCATCCCCCCTCTGCAAACTTGCACGCAGCCTGCTGGGGCCCACCCCCCTGCAGCAGCCCCCCCCCCACTTCTTACCTGGGTCTTCTTCTGCTTTCCCCACTGCAGGACCCCCCCACAGCAAAGGTATGTGCCCATCACACCAAGCCAAACTCAAGGGCAGAATACAAATATAATTTACAACGCACATGAGTGTGTGCATCAGAGAGAAAAGGAGTGGCATTTAATGGCATATACTACATATTTATAACAACGATTAAGAAAACAGGTATATTCAAACTGGAAAATTAACGTTTTAGCCTTCATGTTTTTCAGCTGCTGTACTGTAACCAGCAACTGTTTTTTCAGTCAGAGGAGCTGAAAAAGGCAGAAATCAAAGCATTTTTCTTTAAAGAGGGATGTGCGGATTAAGCCGTTCCAGGAATTCTATAAAAATTAGCATGAATGATAAAAATGTTTTAGATAAGCAAGATAAATATTCAGGAGTGGATTTCACTGAATTGACAGAAGTTATGGAAAAATTGTTACAGGTGTATTAGATCATACAGACAGCGTTTGTAGGAACAGTTTGTATGAATTCTAGCAGTTTATTTCTGCTATTCAGGATTTAAACTTTAAGTATAATGAACATAGTTTTCAAATGTGTCACTAATACTGTGCTCCAAATCCTACATTCCAGTCTGCAAATTTCATGTATTTTTTCTTCATTGAACTGGTTATTGTATATGCTTCTAATATTTTATAAATCACTCAACAACTCTCTCTTTTGGAGGAATAAAGCAGGATTTTTTTTAAAAAAAGTTTCAATTCTACAATAGAATTTAATTAGAAACATTAGACAAATTACTACCTTAAGCTTTCTGGGGTTTTTTTTAAAGTACACATTTAATTTTAATGCAAAGGAATAAAACAACATTTTAAAAACAATTTAACATACGTATGTCTATATGTGTGTTGGTCGACACTTGCTATCTCAGTCTCTTCCTCTCACTTCATATTATATTTAAAGTTTTGCCTGATCAACTATTCCGGACTGTGAGGCCTTGATGAATTCATATCATAGACCCATAGCCCTTTGTGCCTCTGTATGTATAGAAGAAGAGAAAAATCAGATGTGCAGAAAAGACAAGTCAGAAGCTGGATGTGAAATATTTTGGATATAATCCAAGAAAGCAGGAGAGGGGATAGTTATAATCAAAGCTGCAATACTACAGTATATCAAGTTTAAAATCAAATCGTCATTTAGTTTACAAAGGTCAAATCCATTTTTCCATTAAAAAAATCAAAAGTGCAAAAAAAATAGCTGATAACTTAAGCATACTCTTTATAATGAGTATGCTTACATTATTTATAAGTAATTTAAAGTATTAAGGACCCTAATTTTCATGATAACTCTGTTTAGGTAAGGAAATATCTCTGAAATGATGACCCAACAGGCTGTCGCAGTCAGCCGCAGTTATGTGATCATTTACAATGCTCCCTGCCAGTTTCCCACAAGCAAAGTCAATGGGGAAGCCAGCAGGAAGTTGGAAGTCGCTCACACTCCCACTGTTTTTTTGCTCTTGGTCATTCTGTTTCTCTGTTTAGGTAAGGAAATATCTCTGGAACGCTGACCCAACGTTGTCTAGTACTACTAAAACTCGTGTCTGTTTGTAACATTTAACTGGGCAAAACAGTGAATCATAGGCCAACAATTTTTGAACCAAGGTACCTCAAATGGGCTAACTTACAGAATGCATCCAAAGTCCAGGACCCATGACTCCCATGGAATTGAAATTTGGCAAATTTTATAAAACATTTTATGACATAAAAATTATCATTAAAAAATTCCTGTGGTCAACTCCTGATGTTTCAGTTCAGTATGAATGACATGGGCTATTCTGTTCAAATATGAATGACATGGGCTATACAGTTCAGTATGAATGACATGGGCTATTTTCAAGGCAGATACATCTCTGAATAGCTCCCTGAATTTTTAAGAACTTTTCCAGTGAAGGCAGTATATTAGAAACTCTGCCATTGTTGAAGGCATTGAGGAATCTGGTAAGAAATATCTCTGAAATGATGACTCAACAGGTCACAGATTGTCTAGTTACAGTTATTTTTATTGAAATACCCTAAGGAAATTGGTGCTAATGTTAAGGAGTTTTGGCCAGTACATCAAGGCATATAGCTTTGCATATTCACACCAAACTAAACATGTCTGATCATATTAACTGCTTACATTGTGTTGCATATTGTTCTCATGCATTTATTAATCTGTTCCTAATAATTATGTATTGCTACAGGGATATGAACTCAACTTAAGTTTAACTTTTATTTTTAATGATCACACTATTTTATTTTTATGTTTTATTATTGCAGAGCACCTCATATCCATTTGGATGAAGGCAAGCCAGGAGTGAAAAGAAAAATTTAAAAAACAAAACAAAACTGAACATCTGCAGGTGTGAATTGTCTCACTGCATGCTGTAACATCCACCCACATGAATTGCATTTGCGATAAAGCCCTTTAATCCCCTGCTGTGATGTTTCATTTTCCTTGTTTAATATGCTCTGCCCCTCCCTTCAAAGCCAAATGGTATTAAGGAGAGAAAGGGAAAGTAGAGATTGTTCCTGATAACATAATGTTTTAGAGGTTCACATCCTAGAAATAGAAATCCTACATTTAAATTTATTTAGCTCTTTCTGAAGAACTAATTTACAAATTATAATCCTATTTTACAAAGTTCACCCTACTATTTGAAGGTATTATTTTCTCTTTCAATAACTATCTTATCTAAGTCTGGTTTAAAGCCCTAGTAAAGAAAATAAGCAAGAATACAAGTCATTTGACAAGTGTCCTCCTAAGTGGAACCTCGAGTTACGAACGCCCCTCCTTACGAAAATTTCGCGATACGACCAGCTCCGGCCGCAAAAATTTGCCTCGCCATGCGACCTCCGCCTCGCGATACGAACCGGATCCGCGGCCATTTGCCCTGCTGCCACGTGGTCGCAGCTTCCTGTGGGCGAGATCGCGGTAGCAAGGAAGCTTGCTCCACAAGGCAAATTTCCCCATAAGGTTCAATGTGTCAGCCGGCTTGCATGACTAGGAAATTCCCCAGGCGCGCTTTAGTCAATTTTACCGCTCGAGCCCTAGCGCAGAAAGAGGAAGTGCTAATGAAATCTGAGCGCGCGGGGGGGGGGGAAGGCTTTTGTCCCACGTGCACAGCTGGGAGCGGGAGCTTCCCCCCCCTTCCTCAAATCTTTCCTTTGTCCATAGCCCTTGGCGTGGTGCGTGCGGCAAAAGCCCAGTGAAATCAATCAGCGCGCGGGGGGAAAGGCTTTTGTAGCGCACAGCCGGGAGTGGGAGCTTCCCCCCCCCACTGATTCCTCTTAATTCCGCTCTTTCCTTTGACAAAAGCACAGTGAAAGCAATCAAATCAGCCCTAGCGCAGAAAGAGGAACTGCTAAAGAAATCTGAGCGCGAGGACAAAAGCCCAAGGAAAGCAATGACTACGCCAAGGGCTATGGACAAAGGAAAGAGCGGAATTAAGAGGAATCAGTGGGGGGGGGGAAGCTCCTGCTCCCGGCTGTGCGCGCGCGACAAAGGCCTTTCCCCCACCCCCCACCCCCGCGCTGATTTGATTGCTTTCACTGCGCTTTTGTCAAAGGAAAGAGCGGAATTAAGAGGAATCAGTGGGGGGGGCCGCGCGCTGGTTGATTTCACTGGGCTTTTGCCGCGCTCACCATGCCAAGGGCTATAGACAAAGGAAAGATTTGAGGAAGGGGGGGGAAGCTCCCGCTCCCGGCTGTGTGCGCACGCAAAAGCCTTCCCCCCCCCCCGCGCGCTCAGATTTCATTAGCACTTCCTCTTTCTGCGCTAGGGCTCGAGCGGTAAAATTGACTAAAGCACGCCTGGGGAATTTCCTAGCCGTGCAAGCCAGCTGACACATTGAACCTTATGAGGAAATGTGCCTCGCGGAGCGACCAAATTCGGAGGGCGGATTAGCCATATTTACATTGAACCTTATGGGGAAATTTGCCTCGCGGCACAACCAAATTCAGAGGGCAGAACGGATTAACTGTATTTACATTGAACCCTATGGGAAAACGTGCTTCATGTTGCGACCAATTCGAGTTGCGATCAGAGTCAGGGAATGGATTAAATTCGTAACTCGAGGTTCCACTGTACTTAGTAACTGCTGGGTTCCCACAGCACTCTAAGTCAAAGTGGGCTTTCACATATTTGTGGATTAGTGTACTGTGTGTGTTCAAAGCCACTGTGGTTTGTAACCAACCAATTGTGATTGTTAGTCTATCATCTATGATCTGGCAAACCATGGCTTAACATCTTATGTAAACAAAGCAAGCATATTTCTGTTTAAATTAGAGCTACTATTTCAAGCTGGGCACTGATGCTATAACCTAGCACATGCAAATTATATTATTTATTTTTGCAAACCTCTGCCCTCTTTTGAAGTTGTCGACCACCCCCAGAAATGGATAAGCAGCCATCGTTTTCAAATACCTGATACAAACGGGCTGATCCATGTGATTTTAGTGAGACCGAATAGAAAATTGTACCTCTTGTTCCAAGTCAGGTTGCCCACCTAGAGAAGAAAACCTTATTTATTACAATTAAGGTAAACTAATATAACCTGTCAATCAAGATATACCCAATTTTATAGCCAGCACTTCTCCTCCTTGATTATTCTTTTTATACTAAATGTTCACAGAAGTTATAAAAAGGGGAAATCAGAATCACTAACTTAATACTTTAAGCTCTGTCTGTCTTAATGTTGCCCTGGAAGAAAGAACATTTTTGCTCTATGGTATACCATGCTAGGGCTTGCAGGATAAACGTTTTAATACAAGAATCTTCCCTGAAAGGTTTGTTTAATGTAACTCCTCTCATTCTTCAAGTGCATCCATTTTTTAATGACATCTTGAATATAATAATTCTTCTGATGGAAAGGAAAACTGTTTATACTGGTAGACTCCTTGATTTATCATTCATTTTAATGGGAGTACAGCAGGCTAAGCTATTCTACAATGTAAGTAAAAGAGGGCCCCGATAAATGAAGTCTGTGAAGGAGATTCCAAAAATGTTAGTGGCTGAAGGTCATGAGCATCTTCCCTTGGAGGTAAATAGTTTAGAAATCAGTGGGGCTTCTATACAGTGAACTATGAGACAATTGTCAGAGATACATATTTACTCATGAGTAGTTACTTTACATGCTAAGGGCTAATAAGCATAGAATTTTAGAACATCTGTTTTGACTGCCATTTTGCTTTATGGATGATACTTATTAGCTTTGATGAATCCAACCTAATATCATGGAATAATAAGTCTTTTGTAAAGCATCTTGAGTTTAAGGTAATTTAAAATTACTCTAAAAATTACTCTTAAAATACCTCTGCTGTAAAATTTGCAGAGTCATATACCATCTAGATAAGCTGCTAGACAGTGCTGGGGAGCAAGCAGAAATTTTGATCCATGTTGGCACCAATGACATTGGGAATGCTGGAAGCCAAATGTAGGTGGCTACATAATAGATTGAAGTCCAGGAGTGCCAAGGTAGCATTCTCAGAAACATTATCTGTTCCAGACACAGGGCTAACCAGAAGAAGATGCTGCGGAGTCTCAATGCATGGATGGGGTCCTGGTGTCTGGCAGTAATGGTTAGATTATTTAGGCACTGGGAAATATTTTGGGATAAGCTGAAGTCATACAAGAGGGATGGGCTCTGATTCAACCAAAATGGAATCAGGCTGCTGGCATATAGCATCAAAAAAGTGACAGACCATCTTTTAAAAGTGATCCTGAGGGACAGCTGACAAGGTATGCAAATGTCATCTGCTGTCTTACAAGAATGTTCAGTGTCTGGGCTGCCCTTCCAATGAATCAAAGATCCAGTCTGTCCCTCCTGCTTTGAGAATCCAAAATACATCTCACTTCCTCCATCCCTTCCCCCAGCCTGAGATGAAAAGGTGGGACAAGAGTGCACAAAGGAAAAGGGAAGTATTCCAAGGCCAGGAAGAAATGGTGCAAAACTGAATGTATTTTCAGTGTGTTTGGAAGCTGCAGGTGGAATGTTAGAAGATTATCTATGCAGTTAACAAGGAATAATCCACTAAACTCAGCATCCAGTTTCTTAGTCACATGAAGGGAAGAAATCCAGTAGAAATCCAGACATGATCTCCAACAGCAATTGGTAGGATGCCTTCCTGACGCTGGCTGCCACCCTGCCACCTTCAGCCTCTACGCTTAAGTAAGTTCAGCATAATTTGTGAAAAAGTCTGCATGTGTATAACTTTTGTATATGTATGCTCTGTATATATTGCTAGCACATTCTACTTTTTTGCAGGCAGAACTTAAGAACATAAAGACCACATCCAGGCACCTGTTATGTGTAGGCACCAAGCATGTGAAAAGGTTATTAAGAAAAGTAGACTAGCCCAAGAGTCACATGACAGATGTCTATCTTAAGGTGATACTCTTGTAAACATGTGGAGTTCTCTCTACATGGAGATAAACTGGGATCCCTGTATTCACCAAGGGATCCGTACATGTTTGTATTTGTACTGACATAGGCTCCTTTTTAGACCAATGATGGCGAAACGTTTGGGCTTGGTATGTCAAAAATTCAGAAAATGCCTAACTTGACTCTGCTGGCGTGTCACCTCCCTTTTCAAACAAAACAGAAACAATTCTTTACATATTCATTTATTTTAAAAAAAATACAGTCCAATCGTGTGGTGCTATGTATTATATGTCGTGTGGTGCTATGTATTATACAAATAATCACAAAAATGAAATATGAGTAAAACAAAATCAGTTTCTTTGGTAACTCAAACAGGCAGAATAGTTGTCAGATATTGGTGAATGCTGGTGTGTCACTCAAAACATCATGGCATGTCACCTTTGACGCGTGTGTCATAGGTTCACCATCACTGTTTTAGACTGACACTGATTCCCTACTGTAAGAAGTTTCAAGGCAACCAAGTGGGAAAGACAGGAAAGGCTAATGTTGAGCTACAGAGCTAAATTTCAGGAAGCAGGAAATAGAATGGTCAGATGGAAGGAGGAATGGAATAGGAGGACAGATTTTGAGATTATATAGGAAGCTCTTCCTGCCTGTAAGACTTGCTAGCCCCATATCCCTAAAGGTCAATAAATGCTAGGGGAAACAGAATGGAAGAAAGGAAGCTACTTTGGGAGGGGGTTGAGAGACAGATAAGACCCCAATGTTGGGTAGGGAGAGAGAGAAAGGAAGAGCATTTGAAATTCATAGGGTGGGGAGCCCCCACCTGCTGGCAGGAAGACTACTAATAATCAAGAGATAATGGAGAGAAGGTACAAGGTTTTATGCAAAGAGATTCAGAGCATCCTTTTGCAAGCATGGCCAAGATGGAATATGAATTGCTGGGAGATTCATCTGCCAAGAGGTGGAGTGGGAACAGCATCACTTAGAAGGCTTAGAGGAGAAGCTGAGAAGTGAATTAGATGTCCAGCCCAAAGGGAAGGAACCTGAAAGAGTGAGAAGAAACCTGCATGAGATTTTTGTCAAGCCAATGAGAGAGAGGACACATTTGCAAGAAGGGTGGGGCGAAGGAGAGAGAGAATTGGCATGGGACTAAGAAGACTTCATAGTTTATGTTATAAAAAGTTACTACCACACCTATGTGTTAACTGTTCATATGCTTGGATATTGTATGAGTTCTTAATTAGAGATGGAATATTCTTTTGTTCTTACTGGATGTCCCAGGAAGGAAAGAAGGTCTGATAGCAGACATGATGAAAATACATTTTTTTAAGAGCTGAAAGAGATTCTGCTTAGGAACTCTCTGGAGGAGTCAGCTTTCAAACTCAGGACCAGCTTTGATTTTTATAGCACATACATTGGCATCTAAGGGACATCTATTTCATTTGACTGAATGTGTAGATATTTTGTACTGAAATGCAGAATACATGTCTACCTTGAAAAATTAATGTAACACTGAACTCCTTTCTTAGTTGTTCACTGAAAAAAACATTCATGTAGATTTGCCCATTATTTACTTACTTGGGGGTGTACCTATTAGTAATAACATTTAATTTTCTATAGAACTATTAAAGTATCAATAACTTTGTAGTTGTTAGCTCATTCATCTTCAATACAGATTTATTTTGTGAGATATTGAGGATAATATATAGTGGATAAATGTCCTGTGCATTTTAAACCCCAGAAGGATTTAATATTCAGTATATAAATTTTCTGACATGTTTAAAAAGTGATCCAGATATGTAAATACCCAGCATTCCTTAGCACTGATGGGTTTCAGCCTCCACAGTTATATAAAACTATGCTGTGGTATGTTTTACAACTCCCTTTATGAATTAAGATATGGAAAATATGTTTCATGCTGACAGCTTAGGTTAAGGCAGAATTCTGTGACCAGGAGCATATAAGAGATTGTTTTATATATATGGATCTATAACTCACACTGGGAAAAGGCTTTCAAAGCAAATACCATGTCTCTGCAGTCACTTTTTAGAAGTCTTTCCAAAGCTTTCTTATTGGGTGTACTACGTGCCAGGTCAAAATACCAAATGTAGATTTTGCAATCAAATATCAGGCTGTGAAGTAGCCTCAAAGCAAGCATAGTTGCCAGTGGGACACTTTCTTATGCGGGAGAAAAAAACAGGATTCACGAAGAATTTAGCATCATAGCTTGTGAATATCAGTAACAAGAGACAAAAAAAGGAAAAATCTATCCAAAATGTGTGAGGAGAGGGAGGAAATGTCAGAAATATACCAGGAAAGGAAGTGACTAAACCCTTCCTCCATTTCCTCCTCCTCCATCATCATTATCATCTAATGCTTGACATCAGAAGCAGTGAGACTTTAGGTCTTATGACTAGAAGCGACAGGAGTCAGATGGAAAAAGGCATGGATGTTTGCATGAAAGAATTCTTAGCACAGCACTTTGTTTTAGTTTTAGTTTATTATTATTGTTTAGCCACTAGGCCATAATAGGATACAGAGTATAAAACATAAGACATTATTAAGACCATATATTAAAAATAGGACAAGAGAAACAAATTGAAATTAAAAAGAAAAAAGATGCAAATCATATTTCTGTATCACCTCTACAGTTTGCCCTGAACAGATCCACATATGCAGATTTCAACTGTACTGTTTTGTTCAAATAAAAGGGCATATTATGTGTAATTTTGGAATTCTGACCACACATTAAATATGTTGTTTTACTATAAGGATCCCAATAGATCATTCATCTAATGTGTGGTCCAAGATACTGATCCCTCTCTTTTTTACACAGTTGACATTAAAATAATATATGTGTTATGTCTTCTATCTCTGGAGCTCCACAAATACAAGTCCGTTCGTTATAAGGGACTTGGCTAAATCTTCCATATTTAATCATTTTGTCCAATTGCTCAAATCTTGCTCGAGTAAATACTGCCCTAAGATATTTGGGCATTTCTGTGTTTAAATATTTGGCAATTTGGAAGGTACGTTTATAACATCTCATCCATTTCAGCCAGCCAACCTTACTAAGAGTGGCTGTATCTTTCTGTGCTTCTATATCCAAGATTCTTTTTACAGCAATCTTTTTAGCCTGGTCTCTGGAAACAATTGGACATGAGACAGGGAGACCACAGCTCCTAATATAATTTGTCAACTGTACTATCCAAGAAGTCTGTAATTGAGATTTTGTCTGTTCTAACAGACACAATTGTAGGAGTCTGTTAGTTTCCATAGCATTGATTTTGCACCAATAATTATAAGCCCTGATTTTAGACAAAGAACAAATTGTATGGATTCCCAATTCGGCTCTAACTGCAGCAGCTGAAGTTCTTTTATCCACACCCAGGATACTTCTCAGATGCCGTGATTGCATTTGTTCTAATAGTGATATGTGTTTTAAGCCCCAAACTTCAGTGACATATAAGAGCATAGGAGTAACCTTGGCCTTGTATACTGTGATAATTGGGGCTAAGGAGCCTGGATAGCTATGATTTATTAATTTGAGCAGTAAGTTCATACATGCCTTTGCTCTAAGTGAGCTCCTTTGCTGATGAGGAAGCCAAGATCCAGTCTCAGAGAAGACTACTCCTAGGTAAGGGAAGGTATTAACTTCTTGTATTGCCTCACCATCTAATAGCCATCTATGGTTATGATGTCATTTTCCAAAAACCATAATTTTTGACTTTGATTTATTAATGATTAGGGAATTATTATGACAGTAGGAAACAAGACTTCTTAACAACCTACACAACCCAACTTGCGAATATGATAGTAAAATCATATCGTCAGCGTATAGCAAAGTGTTACAATATGTGTTTAACACCTTAGGCATATGTATTTCAGGGTCCTTCATTAGTCCTGGTAAGTCATTAATATATAGGCTAAATAACAATGGTGCAAGTATGCATCCTTGTCTTACCACTTTACAAGTATCAATCCTTCTTGTCATGGCTCTATTAATCCCAAACCGCACTCTCAGACTAGTGCTTGTATAAAGGGCTTTGATCAATGCCAGCAGTCTGGGTTCCATTTTGAGGACAATTTCCTCCATAATATTTCTCGATTTACTGTGCCAAATGTTATAAAGGCAGCAAACAGTTGTTTCCCCTTACTGATATATTTTGTAACTAGATGGCTCAAGACAAAGCAGTTATCAATAGTTGACCATCTCTGTCTAAAGCCGGCTTGTTCTTCCATGAGAATACGCTTTTTGTCTACCCAACTCTTGACTCTACTCAAAAGGAACCTAGCATATATTTTAGTCACAATATCTATTAGGCTAATGGGCCTGTAATTGCTAGAGTCCTTTTTATTTATTTATTATTTATTTATTTATATTTCAAATTTAGATACCACCCATCTCACAAAAAGTGACTCTGGGTGGTTCACAATAAAACAGGAATAAATACTAGAAGACAATAAAGACAATATAAAATAGAATAAAAATAGAATAAAAACCAAACACATATGCAAATAATATCTTCCAAGATGTTGATGGTCAGTAAGATGTTAACATATGGAAACATATGGAAAAGGAACAATTATTCCCTTTTTTGTATATAGGAACTACTATTGCCAACTTCTACGCAGCTGGGATATGGCAGGTATTATTTATATGTGTAAATAAACCTGCCAATAGAGAGGCCCACCAGTCAGGATATTTTTTGAATAGTTCAACTGGTAGAAAGTCCTCCCCAGGGGCTTTATTGCTCTTCAAGCCTTTTATGATAGATCTGATCTTGTTTTCTAATACTGGTGGCCAAAGAGGCTTACTGGAGGCTTCGGTAAGTGATAAATCACTACTTGAAAACTGTTTCTCAACAGGTTCTGATAGAGCAAGCAAGTCATGATAGTAGTTTTCCCATTCCTCGGCAGAGATTGGTATATTGAATGCAAATTGAGGCAGCATAGCTTTTTTTCTTTGATTTAATTAGTTTCTTACATTTGCTTCTTAGAGACAGCATCTTAGCTTGTATATGTACAGAGAGATGCCTTTGTGCAAGTCTCATAGCTGCCTTTAATTTCTTTTTCATTAAACGGCATTCATTCTCAAACCAAGGAAATCTACCAATAGGGAAACTTTTGGAGGAGGGTTTAGTTATTAGGTGTTTCTTTAACATATAACACAAATTGGTGAATACATTGGAGACTGACTGCCAGTCAGCCATGGGTGACTGGATTATTAAGGCCCAACTGACAGCATTCTCTGATTTGAGGCTATTCAGTATTGCCTTGGTCTACTATGGATCATATTAATCTTTTACTTTGACTCACCTCTGAGTTAATAGTAACCCACCTATCAGCCATGTTATATGACCTTAAATCTGAATGAGCTGGCATTTTCACACTCACTGGCTGATGATCACTTTCTCCTCTTGGATAGACAGTGACCTCTGAAAAGAGGTCAGCTTTACCTCTTGGTACACAAATAAGATCTAGCACACTGCTTGACTGGGCTGAATGAAAGGTGTATGGATATACATACAGTGGAACCTCGGTTCACGAACGCATCTGTCCACGAACAATTCGGGTCACGACCAGCTCTGGACGCAAAAATTTACCTCCGGTCACGAACGCCGGATCGGGTGACAAACAGGATACGCGGCCATTTTCCCTCCCATGACACATGGTCGCGGCTTCCTGTAGGCGAGATCGCGGTGGCAAACAGACGTCCTGTGAAGCTTTTTGGTGTGCTTGTTAGCATGGCTCCGAAAAAGGTGCAGAGCAAGCTTGGTCAGAATAAGGGTTTGAAGAAAATAACCATTGAATTGAAGAAGGAGATTATAGAAAAGCACGATCGTGGTGTTCGTGTGACTGATCTGGGCTTGGAGTACAAGATGCCGAAGTCGACAATCTCGACTATTTTGAAGAATAAAGATACCATCAGAGAAGCTGATGTGGCAAAAGGAGTAGCGATGTTAACCAAGCAGAGACCACAAGTGCTGGAAGAGGTGGAAAAGCTGTTGTTAGTGTGGCTGAATGAGAAACAGCTGGCAGGTGATAGCGTGAGTGAAGCTATCATCTGTGAAAAAGCCAGGAAACTGCACAGTGATTTACTGCAGAAAAACCCCTCTACCAGCGCAGCAAGTGAGGAATTTAAAGCCAGCAGAGGCTGGTTTGAGAAATTCCACAGGAGAAGTGGCATCCACAATGTGGCAAGACATGGAGAGGCTTCCAGTTCTGACAAGGCTGCTGCAGAAGCCTACAAGAAGGAATTTGAGACATTCAGGAAGGCGGAAGGATACGTCTCTCAGCAAGTGTTCAACTGCGACAAGACGGGGCTCTTCCGGAAGAAGATGCCAAACAGAACCTACATCACGCAGGAGGAAAAGGCACTGCCAGGGCACAAGCCCATGAAGGACAGACTGACCCTTTTGCTGTGTGCGAACGCAAGCAGCGACCTGAAGATTAAGCCGCTACTGGTGTACCATTCCCAGACCCCTCGTGCATTCAGGGAACACAATGTGAACAAGGCCAGACTGCCTGTCATGTGGAGGGCCAATGCGAGAGCGTGGGTCACAAGGCAGTTGTTTATGGAATGGCTGCACGAGGTGTTCGCACCCAGTGTTAAAAAATATCTTTCTGAGAACCAGCTGCCTGAAAGGTGCCTTCTTCTTATGGACAATGCCCCAGCACACCCTCCAGCCTTGGTGGATGATATGGACGCCGAATACGACTTCATAAAGGTCAAGTTCCTCCCCCCCAACACGACACCTCTTCTGCAGCCCATGGACCAACAAGTGATCTGCAACTTTAAGAAGCTCTACACAAAGGTGCTCTTCACCAGGTGTTTCAATGTCACTGAGGAAACATCCTTGACTCTGGCAGAGTTTTGGAAGAAACATTTCAATGTCCTCCACTGCATCAGCCTCATTGACAAAGCCTGGGAAGATGTCACCTGCCGGACCTTAAACTCAGCCTGGAGGAAACTGTGGCCAGAATGTGTCGCTGAACATGACCGTGAAGGGTCTGATGCAGAGGTAGTGGAGGAGATTGTGTCCATGGGCAAGAGCATGGGTCTGGTTGTCGATGGTGCAGACATAGAGGAGCTTGTTGAGGACCATGAGGAGGAGCTGACCATGGAAGAACTTGCTGAGCTCCAGAGTGAGCAACAGAAAGCGCTTGGTGAGGAGCATTCCACTGAGGAAGAGGAAGACAGGGAGGAGGTGAGCAGTGCCGAGATTAAATCCATTATGAAACAATGGAATGCGTGCCAGGACTTCTTTGAGAAGCACCACCCCAAGAGAACTGTAACGATCAGAGCATTGAACATGATGAACAATAACGTGGTCCCTCATTTCCGGAGGGTTATGCAGCGCAGGAAAAAACAACTGACTTTAGACAGGTTTTTCCCCAGAACTGAGCCTGCAGCTAAGAGGCAAAGAAGAGAGGACTCTCCCTCCAAACAATAACTGCCTCCCCACCCCATTCTCCCTCTTCATACTGTGCTGTACGTACTTTTTTTCATATTTTTGTGGTTTAAAAATAAAATGCATATGTTTCAGAACGGATTAACCTTATTTACATTGAACCTTATGGGGAAATTTGACTCGGTTCGTGACCAGAAATCGGTTGGCAACCAAATTTGGGGTCGGAACGGATTAACCGTATTTACATTGAACCTTATGGGAAAATTTGATTCGGGTCGCGACCATTTCGGGTCGCGACCAGAGTCGCGGAACGAATTAAGTTCGTGAACTGAGGTTCCACTGTAATTATTATCCTTACCTCCCAAAATTTGAAGATTACATTTAAAAATCAATGATACCAGGTATAAATCAGCAGTATTACTTTTGTTATCTCTTGAGAACTACTGTGGATGATTATCAAAAAATTCATTTGGAAGTCCACTGTATCGAGCAAAATCATGAAGAGATTGGCCTAGTTTGGCATTAAAATCACCAAGTAATATGATTATGGCTTGAGTAGGCAAGATAATTATTTCTTCCAATATTGTTTCTAAACATATCCCGTAATCAGAGTTATTATAAGAAGATGTGTTTGGGGGAATACAAACATTTACCAGTGTCATGGAATTTGCTAAAGGAAGGAGCACAACGCTGAGGAGAAAAAAACCAAACTTTATTCAAGGATCATTGGGTACATACTTTCGGACAAAGAGGGACCCTGAACAATAGAAAAGCATAGAATTTATACACTTTTGAGGTTGAGAGGTGGGAAATCTGAGGGATCTGATTGGAGGATAGGTTTGGATAGGTGTTAAATGTGGGATAAATGGTTTTTCTTTTGTGAGATAAGAACCAAAAAGCCTTAAGCAGACAGGTGATGGCCCTCCCATTGTTTCAGTATGATAGAGGGCTATTTTTGGTCGTGGAGCTAATCCAGCTTTGCATGAGCAAAGAATGGCAGGAGGAAGTGGAGAAGAGAGATTGCAGGAGAGGCAAGGGGGAGGGGGGTCAGAAAGAGAGAGAAGGGGGAGGGGGGAGTAAAGAGTTTGCTGGAGAGGCAAGGGGGGGGGGAAGTGTCCAGCTTTATTTTATTATTTTTCCATCACACCAGTATAAGCTCAAAATCTTTATAAATGAATTTCAAGGCCAATATATGAGGGAGTTTATCCCCATTATATAGTTTCGCACCCTGCCATTGCAATTCTTCCTTAATAAGAATGCATAAGCCTCCAGAGGCTCGCCCTTTGTTCTTTAATTTTTGGGCAGGAGTATACCAGCATTGAAAACCAGGTAGTTGTACTGGTACATCCTCTCCTGTTAACCAGGTTTCTTGTAAGGCTATTATCTCAAATCCAAAAAGGAATCTCACCAAATCACTGTTGACAGACTCTTTCCAGCCAGCTACATTCCAAGTTACAATTTGTATAAATCTCTCTGAGACAAAATGTTCTGGGTAGGATGATTGGATAAAGGATAAAGATTCAGACAGTCAGTTTGTTTCTGGGGCTGGAACAATGTTGTCAATACTTCCTGTGTATACACAGTTGTTATAAAGTTCAGCTTTCCTTTCTCTAGGTTGTGATTGTTGATCTTCTTTATCATAGGAGTTATTATTCAACAAACTCTGATCTGGTACTGATGACTCTATATCTGTGAGCTCAGCAGCTACTGCTAATGACAATAGATTCATTTTCTAATTGCTGAGCCTGAGGACAAGTAAGATCCGATTGAGAGCTGATAGCAGAGAGCTGCCCCAAATCAGGGCTCCTGTGGGTAATATTGGCTTGCAACGGTGAGTGGCAAGGTGTGGATGGAATATCTCCTTGAGAAGTAAGATCAGAGTTGTGGACAATGCTGGGGTCAGCTGGTAGAAGCATTTCTGGAGATTGCTCAGTCTGATACTCAGGAGCCAGCAATATTAGGTCATCAGCTACAGACTTATCTTCCAAATAGTTATATGAAGATTATGCTACATTGACTGATTGGATGCCCTTTTCTTTTGTATAGTTTTGCTTTGGACTGGCACACCTTTTTTTTTTTTGTGCTCTCAGAGGCTGGACTTAGCAGCATTTCCACAGAGGAACAACTAGAAGGAAGTAAGGTGTTAAGAGTTTCAGTTGCAGCCATGGCTGACTTAACAGTTAAACAGATTTAACTATTTCAAGCTTGCTTAAGATCAGTTGTTGTTCCTCTGGGGAGAGAGTGGCAAACAGTTGAGTTATATCTTCCTCATCTTCCAAAACATCATCTAAAACCTGTGTCTTTCCTTTAATTAGATTTGGGGCATCTCTTTCTTTGCATTTTTCCTGTTCTGACCTTGGCGACAAAGGAGTTCTCCATTTTACAGATAGTGGACCGTTGTGATTAGAGGCTCTAGAGCTTGTACCATCCTCCCTCACTGGCTTGGCTTTCCTCCCAGAATTTAGCAAAGGCTGGATACAGCTGTTGTAAAAAACATGTATTGGCAGAATATAGAACTTCCTTAAACAGTTGTTAAGTTTGAAAAGCATTGATGGAAAAGTAAGCTACCTAAAAGTTAACATTATCCTTTTAGATCCATGCCTGCTAGGAAGCCAGGAGATTTCTGTAAGTTCATTAGAGTATACCCTACATCAAAGAAGTTGTGAAAGGGAGTTTAATATTACCCATCTATTATGCCACCTGCCCTTATTCAAAAGGATATCAGCAACTTGAAGCAAGATCTGGGGTCTTTGCAAGATTAGTTTCTCCCCAATATCTTCTTTAACTGGATATATGCTTTTCTATTAAAGTCTTTAATTCATCTATTTTTTTGCGAGCATCCAGAAGCTGATCGACTATAGCAATGACTGTTTGAGCTGTTAAGAGGCAATTTTTAGCAACCAGATCCAGGTCTGCATTTAAATTCTTCCTGATATAAACACTGTCCTTCCCTGTATCTCCAAGCAGAGTCTCATTTTCAGACTAAGGGCAATCATCCACTTCCCAGTCCAAAGTGGAGTAAGAATTGTTAATGGAGGTTACAAGGGGAGAAGGAAAAGGAGACTTACATGCTGTGTCCTTAAGCTGGAGCAGATCCTTTATCTTTGGTTGCCTAAAAATCATTGCAGCCTTGTCTTGTTTGGGGTTTCCTCTCAGCTGGATCTCTGGTTTGTGCTTCCTTTTAATCTTTCTTTTCAAATTCTTTTTTGTTCCTGCTTTATAATTTTGCATCCTTGATTACTGTTTGAAGTTAGGATAGCAATCTAATTACTAAAAGTACTTGAATAAAACTAAATAAAAGCACTAACATTAGTAAAAATTCAAGAGCTCTTTACAGAGCTGTCACTCTATCGCCATCTTGGATCCACCTCCAAGAGACACCTTACAGGGAATAGTGGCAAATGAATTTCATTGGTATCGTCATTTGTACCCATTCAGATGACTTCAACAACTATTGAACACCCACTTTGTTGTTAGCATTAGAACTGAACAGAACTCACAGGTCTTCTACACAAAATCCACCCCTAATTTCTTCCCTCCAGCAATAGAATTTGGGTATGTGAGATTCAGGAAAAGCCATATGCTGCTGGTATTAAATGATTAGTAAACATTTCTAACTCTTCATGCTACTTATAGATCTCCTATTAGAATCAGATTCATCTTTATCATTTATTTGTTTGTCACATATACATTCTGCTTTTCTTCTCAAAACTTAGGTCATGGTATATGGGCATCTTTCTCCTTTTATCATCTTAGCAACAGATCTGATCTGAGAGACAGAATCTGGCCCAAACTCATTGAGTGAAGTTCTGTGATTGAACTTAGCTCTTCCATGTTCCAGTACAATACCTTAACCACTAGAGTACACTGATTCCCATGTTTTTCTTATCTTCCTGTACTACAATTATATTAAAATGAACAATGGATACTACCAAAAGACAAGCTTTTAACCTGAAATTTAATATTCTTACACTTGTATATATTTTTTGTTATATTGCTCACCAGCTTGGTGATATGCATATATGATGCACAAAGAGATATAACAATTGGAACCTAGGGATTCTGGGCTATAAATAGAATGTATCTTTAGTATTTCTCCCAGAATCCTTGACATTGTGTATTGTCATTATTCTCTTTCTCATTGTCACTTACTGGCATTGTCTATTCATGTCCTTCCTACCATATCTTCCTATAAATTAACACTATAGGCAGACTGATGCCATCTCCCTCTCTCTCCCTCTCTCTCTCTCCCTCTCTCTCTCTCTCTCTCTCTCCCTCTCTCTCTCTCTTCCCCCCCCCTCTCTCTCCCTCTCTCTCTCTCTCTCTCTCACACACACACACACACACACACACACAGTCAGCTTGGGGATAAAGTGGAAAATAAAATAGATTACATGGTGTTTCTATAGAGCTTAACCTATAATTTTTTTTGAGTTGGATTCCTATACTGAGAAGCAGAGAAACCCACAGTAATGGATATTATATCAACAAAAAACAAACAAAAGGCATAGCGAATTACTTCTTTTACCTTAATTTTGTCACAGCTATCTTTTCCAGAATCTGAGAGATGGAAGACCAAAAGTTGGGAAAGTTGAGGCAATGTTTGAGCGCTCCTGTGGATGTGCCCACAGAGTAGGTGGCTTTCTGATTTTCACAATCTGGTTCCAATAGCTAGCATAATCATGATTTGTTGGACAAACCATTATTGGCTGAATTGATCTAGCATACTAGATGTAAAATGTGATTTCTACACCACAATGGCTGGATTCACATACAGTAAGCCAAACCCAAACCACTTTATGACTTAGCAGAGTGCATGAACCAGTATTATAAATGTTCTGTGCTTTGGATTCAAGACCAAACAGGCAGTTCAGAGTAAGCATGGGCATGTATGGTCCAAAACACAGCACATTTTCATGGCAGGCAGGGAGTTTCATACAATTAATTGGCTCATAAAAACTGTTCAAAAATGCTACATTTTCATCTACTATATTTTTGTTATGTTGTTTTCGCTGAGATTTTGGCCTCTGGCTCCTAGAGCTTTGCAAGGGCCCTCTGGTTCACCCTGGCTGATGGGAAAGAAGCCAGACTAGAGCAGAACCCAATCTATATTTTGAAGGGTTCATCAGATAATTTGACTGTTTAGGCAAGGCTGAGCTGGGCTTCCAAAACCAGACGAATGGAAGCAACCCAAGCCCACCCATAAATGTTCATTGTCTGAATGTAGTGAGGATATGTAACATTCCAAATTTAGCTAGCATAATAAATTACAGTTATTAGTTACACAACTAACATTAGCCAAAATGTATTTATTAGTGAAGAATAAGAGTTTTCATTTTGTAGAGCTAAAATACAGAGCAGATTGTACACTGAGCTTAATTTGTATGGTCAACATGATGCCTCTTATTTTTCCCCGTTAAAAAGCTACAACAAAACTCTGCTGCTCAAAAGTGTCTTGGGTGTTATATATGTTAGAGGTTGAAGTGTGTATTTCTCTTCTAAGAGTGGGAATCTTAACTGCAGCAGGGATCAGTGAAGCAGGTTTTATAACAGAGGGGAGATTTATTCATTATAAGAATAGGAACAGACTAACACCTGGCTACCAACTTCCTACCAGGAGAAGGGTTAAAGAGGATGTGCTCCATGTTTATCTAGGAAGAAAGACAGAAGGAAGTTTCTTCAGAATATGTTAAGCAAAGAGCAGACAGAGTGATAGACAAAGAAGGAACACAGAGGAAATACTGAACTCTCTACCTACATCCTGCATATTTTGGGTCAGGTGCTGAAGAGTCAGGTCCATTGGATTTGGGCTTCCAGAATTGAATTCTCTAAATACCACCCAAAATATTTGATCCCTTGATCCAGTTATTCAATGCTATTCTTCCTTGGCCTAGTATAGAAAAGAAAAAAATATACAAAACACTGGGATGGTCTAGACTAATGACCCCCCCCCCCAAAAAAAACTAAAGCAGAAAACAAAAACAACAGGTTTCCATATTTTCAGAACTGTTATTCTAGCTTCTCATCTCATTCTGTTTCAAATGACATTCTGGCTTTGAAAGTGTGATAGATGATGACCAAACCATCACATTCAGAGAAATTCATTCACGCCACTGCCCAGAACAGCTGGCCAAGCCATCCCTTCATCAGTCAGTTCATTTGCTTCTTTGCACTAACAGCACATGAGTCAGTTATCTATTGGTAATTTTAATTATTAAATTATTAAATAGGCTTCCTGCCTTTTAGCTTATGCAATACTCACAGTTGCTTACAGAAATTAAAAATACAAATGATAAAGCATTAGAATAAAAAGGCAATGAAAGTCAAGAAAACATTATAATTAATATAATTAAAATCAAAATTCAGCTAGCAATGAAAAGCTTGGTGAAAAAGAAGCTTTTCCTAAAAACTGGAGGAAGGGGGCCACGTGACTTCCAAGGGGAGTGCATTTCATAGTCTGGGGGCTACATAGGAGAAGACTTGCTCTCACGTATTAGAAAGCTGAATTTCTAACCATGGAGGGAATCTTCAAAAGGGCCTATCCTGATAATCTAAGTAACTGGGCAGGTTCATAGTGAGAGAGACCAACCCTCAAGTAGTTAAGTCCTACACAGTGTAGGGCTTGAGATGTCAAAGCTTCTTAAATTGTGCTTGGTAAGCAGGGATGTCAAAAAGTCAAGATGATGACTGTGCAAGCAAAGCCTCACTCCTTTTTCTATGCCACACACACGCAACACGCTGTAATGGTATGTGGGAATGACAGGAGGGAGAGCTGCAGACTGGACAACCGGTGTGTAAAAGCTATCGCAGCCCACAGAAGGAGGGAAACATTTCAGAAGGGACACTCCCTAGTTTTCTGGAGAGTAAAAGGAGAGGAGGGGAGAAATACTTTCAGTTTTGCAAGATTCCGTTAATGTAACCTTACAATAAAGATAGAGCTAGTACTTCTGGTTGTGCTGCTTGTCTGGACTACCTTGCACATAAAAAGAAGCGGGGCTTCAATCACATGATTGTTATCACTATTTTATTTTTTTTTACTATCACCCCATGGATGCTCCTGTTAATAAGCAATTGGCAAAAAGTACACAACTTTCAATACGGCTGTAATATAATCCCTGTCCTTTACACCACTTAGCAGCCTAGTAGCCACTTCTAGTATTCCAAGCTGCCATAAAGGCTTGGAAGGTGTCACTTCCTTTGCCGTTAAAAAAAAAAAAGTCACTTCCTTTTTGCATTAAAAAAAATAATGAAACAAAATCAGTGACATGAATTGGGTTGGCACCAGCATGGACAGAATCAGAGGGGGGCTTATCTACCTCCACTCTCTTCTGCCCCCTTCTCATCTTCTCTTGGCATCCATGGGGCTGAAACTAAAACAGCAACATTTACAGAGTGCCTAGAGAAGCCCTGGTTTTTCAAAGGCCGTCTAGGATTTCGCCTCTCTCTCAAATGGGGAAAAGGCACGTTGTTTGAACACCTGACAGCTGACAAGGGAATTTCTTCAGCCGCAAAGTGCCTGGACTGTTCTGAACAACATGTAATGTCTTCAGAGTTAACTGTCTTGGTCATTCCACTGGTTAGTGTGTCCATACAATCCCATTCCCATGAACCTGTTAAGTCTATCCTGTTAGCAAGCCTTGCGGAGTCAAAGGCCTACCATAGAACCAATAGTAGAGTAGCTAGATTATTTGAGACCTTATGGGGAGCTAGGGCTTTCCCTGGCCATATATTATACAACTGACAGGTTTATGTTTCTCCATTGTCATTCCACCCTTCATAACAGATGTCCCCAACATTTTTGGAGCAGTGGACACATTTGAAACTTTGCATGTTTTGAGTGTGCTCACAAGACGATGGCTGTGGTAGGAGGGGCCAAAAATGCCCATATATCAAAAGCCAAGCAAAGTAAAAGCCTTGTAGACAGAAGAAGCAGCATAGAAAGAAGGGGGAAAAGAAAGGAGTTCCAGCTATTAATCAATGTCACTTTGGCTTATTGGATGAAACAGAATATTGTACTACATTGTAGCAAAAGCCTAGCCAGATATCATCCAATTACAAACAGAATTTGTTACACTTGAGTTTCTTAATAACTTGTAGAAGGCTAATTTCTATAGTTGCTTATTTTCATAAGAGTTGAGTCAGGTTAGGGGTTTTTTATTATTATTATTTGTTAAAGAAAACTGACTGTTTTATGAAATTTTACAGCAGAGTGAGAATTTCCCAAACCCCCTGGGCAAAATTAATTCCAATGATGGTTCATTTTTTCTTTCTCTATCCTGGGAAAGTTTTTTGCAGTTGGAACATATCACACTGTAAAAATACTACTCTACAGAATCTTTTTTAAAAAAATCATTCTAAGGTTACAAAGGGTTCCCTTTAACTTTAAGAATTTAACTTTAATGAACTTCCCACAATTGTAAATTTATTATATAATGTGTATATAAAATTTTATGTACTGCCTACTTCCAAAGACTGAAGACGGAGGAAGGAAGGAAGGAAGGAAGGACGGAAGGACGGAAGGACGGAAGGACGGAAGGACGGCCATCAGCAGACGTCCCAAAACTAAGGCAGTTCTTCCACCATTGGTGCCCAAATATCCTACAGAATAATGAAATCTTTAAAGCCTTCTTAAAGGCTACTCTCCAGTGAAAACTAACATGTTCATGCACCTACATAAACACAATCACATCCACACATATGTATATACAGTGTGCACAAGCATTCAATACATACTTGTTTAGCTACACATACATTCATACTCCCTACAATGTTCCTCCTGAAGCCTATCCTCTTTGCTGCCTATGAACTATGGCAGAAATAATAGTAGTAGCAGTAACTGCATGAAGGAAAGTTGGATCTTGGGCTGGGGCACATCACCTTGTCAAGAAGAAGATGTAACTCTTAGCCTCTTCTAAGCTTCCTCTGACATTTAGGTGTCATGAAACAGAACAATGAGGCTGCTTCACTCCTAGAGGTGAGGGACTGCATTGTAGTTTCCAAGGGATCGTTTACTCAGATCTTCATCACATAAAAGCACCTCTCCAAGGATCTACATAGCCTTACCACCAATTCCTGGCACTCCACATCTCTGGATCCAATCCCAAAATATTGTGGGCTTGAATCACCAAGTGGGGGATCAGAATATATGCCAGCAGTTAATTCTAGCTGAAGCAAGCTATTGTGAGATAGTTACACAAAAATGTATGTTTTTTCTGCCAGATAGTTATACAAGCTTTCCAGCCAAATTGTTCAAGTAAATGCTGTAACTGGTGGCTTCTTCCTCCTCCTCTTTCCCTGACCTTCACTGTCAACTTGTCAGATGTTGGATTTGATTGCAGATAATGTAGGTGTCTAGGAAAATCCACCAGATACCTCTTAATCCATGCCAGAACTGTCAGTCTTGCTATCAGTTGCCTCGGTCTACAATATTCACAAATAAGAGAGGTAAAGGAACAGTAGAAGCCAGCATTTCCAAGGCATTTTGATACATTTCAGACCCAAATCCTTCAAAACTACAGTACAGACTTGTCCGGTGAATCTTCTCCAAAGGCAGGTTGTTTTGGAAATAAGATTTGGAAAGAAGTAATTATTAAGAATAAATACAAGTTCTGTAGTGTTCCTGTAATATTTTCTTTGTATTCCATAGCTCATAGAGCTCAATGGGCATATCTTTCAGCTGCCTCACCATTCTAGCATTCTTTGCTACATTCATGTCATTTCTTAAATTGTGATACCATGAACTGGACACAGTACTCCAAATGTGGCTTAACAAATGTATCTTCTCCTTCTCCTCCCTCTCCTGCTCCTTCTCCTTCTCCTATATCTAAGCTGGTTCTATATTTTACCGGTTCAATAGCACTTCTTATTCAGCTTGATCAAGAATCACAGCAATTGATCCAATATTTATGGACAATCTTTCACCCATAACTTTATGGCATTTCTTCTTTCTACTCTGTTTCCTGGGGACATTGCAACCACAGAATGCCATTCAGCCACTTTTAATGAAGGATGCATAACTATTAGGAATATAAAACAAATGGATTTCTACTTATTACTACTCTACTATAAGCAATAACTATCTGTTGGTTTAGAAGACATCTATGGAGAATCTTCATTTTTTGCTATGGCATTTCTCTCAAAATACAGTGTGAATGGATTGTGGAAAAAGGTTTTGCATTAACCATATATGGAGAGTTTGTTAAAGGCCATCTCAAAAACCCCACTTGTCAATTAGGATGAAAGGATTTCTGGAGCATAACCAAGCTCACCATATCAGAGAAGATCTCAGTTCTATTCCAGAAATAAACAGGCTTTAGTACAGGAAAAATAAGGTCATTATGTCTTTCTAACTACACTTGGGGGATCTTAGGCATAGGTTGATAGTTAAAGGAGTGTGGGTGTGTTGTCCTATAGATTAAACTACCACTTCTGTCAGTGTTGCGGGGTTGCACTAGTGATCTTGACATTATTTGTTTCAGTTTGCCTTAAAGTTACTCACTGTCTAGTGCATAATCCCACCCAACATAAGGGTGCTATTCTGTTATCTTTTGCATGGTTAATATTAACAAAGGAATGAAAGAAAAAAGAAAAAAAATACAGTGAGCCTAGATCCAATTTTTCAAAGAGTTGTTTTCTTTCACCCTTTTGATGACTAGGGACAAGAGGCCAGGAGTTCAGACTTCATTACTCTGATGTCAGCCATGTTTGCCTTCATACATGAACTGTGTAAAATAGGAATGGACAAATCTCAGTGTTTCAGTTTTCAACTTTATATTTACCTCTTTGAGTTTTGAAAAATGTCTGCTCAAAAATACACATGCAGTATTGTACACATTTTTCATAGTGCATATATGTTATATGCATTTTTCTAATGTGCTAACTTTCCCCTAATACAACCATATTTTTCTTGTACTTTTCTATTGTGGTACTGCATTACAACATTCAAAAGGTGATTATGTTTTGAATTGCATACTGGTTTAGGAAGTACAAATTAGATAACTTTTAAGCATGAAGCAAATAATTCTTATTCTTCTCTGATGTATAGGATACTCATGGGTAGAGAAAAGTGTATGGCAAGGTGTCATGCATTGGGACTCATCTTATCTGCTGATACTTCAGACATATTAAGTGAAAAATCTATGTATGAATCATGTTCTCACAGTGGATTTCCAGAGTAGGGTTCTACCCACACAGGAAGGCTAGACATGACTGCTGCTTACACAGTGGCATTTTTCATCAGATCTTTGCACTCAAACAATGAAGGATAGAAATCAGGGTTAGACTGGAATGTGATATTCTACAGCCATGCTCCTTCTTCAATTTGCGAGTATCTTCCACATTTGCAAGGCAGGCTAGTCATGATTATTCATTCTGAATGTGACCATTCTTGGACCTGAGAATAGTTCAGTACTGTGAAGAGATCTACGAATAGTGTGAGTTTACTTGATAGACCATTTGCATATGGCTCTGATAGTTCCCAGTTGTTGTCATTTATTATTTTATTCTTTTCTTCATGGAAGATCCCTGGAAGCTTCTAATATCTGATGGTACACAGTGAAGTTGGTATCCTAGTATAGCTGTGGTCCCAGAAAAAGTCAAGGATCTTTAATGCCCATGGATTGAAGGGGAAGACAATATAATGGATATGAATTTTCTTTGTTTTGTTGTGTTCACTTAGTTCAAATTCACTGCTTTTATAGGAATATAAAGAGTCACATCTTTCTCAAAGGGTCTCTTTTAGATCTACAAATTTAAACTTCTTTAGTTATGGCTGCCTTTATATTAGATCTTTGTTGAAAGTTCAATACATACTGTTACATTAACTCGTTCTTATTTTACAATCACGATGCACTTTGTTTTCAGTGAATTGCCACTTCACATTTCTCACTGATTAGTGGAAAGGCAAACATGCTTTGTCTTTGCTGTTGTTGTTCAGTCGTTAAGTCGTGTCCGACTCTTCGTGACCCCATGAACCATATTGCGCCAGGCCTTCCTATCTTTCACTGCCTCCCTGAGTTTGCTCAATTTCATGCTCATTGCTTTAGTGATGCTATCTAGCCATCTCATCCTCTGCCATCCTCTTCTCCTTTTGCCTTCCATCTTTCCCAGCATCAGGGTCTTTTCCAAAGAGTCCTCTCTTCGCATTAGGTGACCAAAGTATCTGAGCTTGAGCTTCATTATCAATCCTTCCAATGAGCAATCAGAATTGATTTCCTTTAAGATTGACTGGTTTGACCTCCTAGCAGTCCAGGGGACTCTTAAGAGTCTTCTCCAGCACCACAGTTCAAAGGCATCAGTTTTTCAGCGTTCAGCCTTCTTTATGGTCCAGCTCTCACAGCCATACATTACTACTGGAAAAACCATAGCTTTGACTATGTGGATCTTTGTCGGCAAGGTGACGTCTCTGCTTTTTAATATGCTATCTAGGTTTGCCATAGCTTTCCTCCCAAGGAGCAAGCGTCTTTTAATTTCATGGCTGCAGTCTCCGTCTGCGGTGATCTTGGAGCCCAAATAAATGAAGTCTGTTACTGCTTCCATTTCTACCCCTTCTATTTGCCAGGGATTGATGGGTCCAGATGCCATGATCTTAGTTTTTTTAATGTTGAGTTTCAAGCCAGCTTTCGCACTCTCCTCTTTCACCCTCATCAAGAGGCTCTTTAGTTCTTCTTCACTTTCTGCCATTAGGGTGGTATCGTCTGCATATCTGAGGTTATTGATGTTTCTCCCTGCAATCTTAATTCCGGCTTGTGATTCTTCCAGCCTGGCATTTCTCATGATGTATTCTGCATATAGGTTAAATAAGCAGGGTGACAGTATACAGCCTTGTCGTACTCCTTTCCCTATTTTGAACCAATCGGTTGTTCCATGACCGGTTCTAACTGTTGCTTCTTGGCCCGCATACAGATTTCTCAGGAGACAGGTAAGGTGGTCTGGTATCCCCATCTCTTTAAGAATTTGCCACAGTTTGTTGTGATCCACACAATCAAAGGCTTTTGCATAGTCAATGAAGCAGAAGTAGATGCTTTTCTGGAACTCTCGTGCTTTCTCCATGATCCAGCGAATGTTGGCAATTTAATCTCTAGTTCCTCTGCCTCTTGGAAACCCAGCTTGTACATCCGGTAGTTCTCGGTTCACGTACTGCTGAAGCCTAGCTTGTAGGATTTTGAGCATAACCTTGCTAGCATGTGAAATGAGTGCAATTGTGCGATAGTTTGAGCATTCTTTGGCACTGCCCTTCTTTGGAATTGGAACGTAAACTGACCTTTTCCAATCCCGTGGCCACTGTTGCGTTTTCCAAACTTGCTGGCATATCGAGTGCAGCACTTTAACAGCATCGTCTTTTAGTATTTTAAATAACTCAGCCGGAATACTGTCATCTCCACTAGCTTTGTTGTTAGCAATGCTTCCTAAGGCCCACTTGACTTCACTCTCTAGGATGTCTGGCTCAGGGTCAGTGACCACACTAGCATGGACATCAGGGACATTAAGATCTTTCTTGTATAGTTCTTCTGTGTATTCTTGCCACCTCTTCTTAATCTCTTCTGCTTCTGTTAGGTCCCTGCCTTTTTTGTCCTTTATCATGCCCATCTTTGCACTAAACGTTCCTTTGATATCTCCAATTTTCTTGAAGAGATCTCTAGTCTTCCCCATTCTATTGTTTTCTTCCATTTCTTTGCATTGTTCATTTAAGAAGGCCTTCTTATCTCTCCTTGCTATTCTCTGGAAATCTGCATTCAGTTGCTTATATCTTTCCCTTTCACCCTTGCTTTTTGCATTCCTTCTTTCCACAGCTATTTGTAAAGCCTCATCAGACAGCCATTTTGCTTTCTTGCATTTCTTTTTCTTTGGGATGGTTTTAGTTGCTGCCTCTTGTACAATGTTACAGACCTCCGTCCATAGTTCTTCAGGCACTCTGTCTACCAAATCTAATCCTCTAAATCTATTCATCACCTTCACTGTGTACGCACATGGAGTATGATCTAAGTCATACCTGAGTGGTCTAGTGGTTTTCCCTACATTCTTCAATTTAAGCCTAAATTTTGCAGTAAGAAGCTCATGATCTGAGCCACAGTCAGCTCCTGGTCTTGTTTTTGCCGTCTGTATAGAGCTTCTCCATCTTTGGCTGCAAAGTATGTAATCAATCTGGTTTCGGTATTGACCATCTGGTGATGTCCATGTGTAGAGTTGTCTCTTGTGTCATTGGAAAAGAGTGTTTGCTATGACTAGCTTGTTCTCTTGACAGAACTCTATTAGCCTTTGCCCTGCTTCATTTTGTACTCCAAGGCCAAACTTGCCTGTTATTCCGATTACTCCTTGACTTCCTACTTTAGCATTCCAATCCCCTATGATGAAAAGGACATCTTTTTTTGGTGCTAGTTCTAGAAGGTGTTGTAGGTCTTCACAGAACTGGTCAACTTCAGCTTCTTCGGCATCAGTGGTTGGGGCATAGACTTGGATTACCGTGATGTCGAATGGTTTTCCTTGGATACGCACTGAGATCATTCTGTCATTTTTGAGGTTGTACCCCATTACTGCCTTTCCCACTCTCTTATTGACTATGAGTGCAACTCCATTTCTTCTAAGGGTTTCTTGCCCACAGTAGTAGATATAATGGTCACCTGAATTAAATTCACCCATTCCCGTCCATTTCAATTCGCTGATTCCCAAGATGTCGACGTTCAATCTTGTCATCTCATGTTTGACCACATCCAGCTTGCCTTGGTTCATGGATCTTACATTCCACGTACCTATACAATATTGTTCTTTACAGCATCGGACCTTCTTTTCGCTTCCAGATACATCCACAGCTGAACGTCGTTTCGGCTTTGGCCCAGCCACTTCACTCTTTCTGGAGCTACTTGGAATTGCCCTCCGCTCTTCCCCAGTAGCATATTGGACACCTTCCGACCTGAGGGGCTCATCTTCCGGCGTCATATCTTTTAGCCTTTTAACATTGTCCATGGGGTTTTCTTGGCAAGGATACTGGAGTGGGTTGCCATTTCCTTCTCCAGTGGACCACATTTTGTCAGAACTCTCTGTCATGACCTGTCCGTCTTGGGTGGCCCTGCACGGTATAGCTCATGGCTTCACTGAGTTACACAAGCCCCTTCGCCACGACAAGGCAGTGATCTATGAAGGGGTCTTTGCTGTAAATGCACCTTAACTTTTTTTCTAGCATAGAAAAGAAAAAATATACTCAAGATTAACAGGTTTCTTTTGCATGGATGAACCTGAAAAACACATTTTTGCCAGGGAGAAATGCATACCTGTTTCTTCTCATTTCCTTATTTCTATTGCATCTGGGGGCTTGGAACCTCAGTTAGTATGTTTCTTTGAACCAAATTCCAAAATGAATATTTCAAATTCTGGACAAGACCCAAAAGCAAACCTGCCACTGTGAAAGGGAGTTGGGTGCCATTTGTGTTGATTCATCCTGCTTTCTGCAACCTTCACACCATATCAGATGGTGTTTTAGGGATTCTTCACAATGTCTGAGGAGTTGGGGCTGAAGATGCTGGGAGAAGAATTTAGCCTTGCCCTCTTCCTCCCTCCAAAAACCTTCATGGAATCCTAGTCATCATTACAAGAGCAAAGAGCTCATATGTTTGTGTTTAGGCATGGCTAGGTCAAATCTATGTTAACTTATTTCAAAACAACTGTACTTTTGAAAGGGCATAAGGCTAATTTAGATATTTCTTATATTCATGGATTGCTCCATAAGAAAAATGGTATTAGAGAAATGAATGTATGTGCTAAATTAAACACATACATATGCACCCAGCAGGACAAACAAACATTATCAAGGTTTCAACATTTTCTACACTGTGCACAGCAGTTGCAGCTGTATCAGTTTCACTGAATCAATGAGCCATAATAAAGAGATATTATAACATGTTGGTGTAAAAAGAATTGCAGCTGCAATGGGGCTGGTAGAAACATTGTCTAATCCTGTGGCGTTGATGGGTCAACAATAGCCAAAGATCTAGGCCATTAAATAGTCACGTTTAAATTATTAAAACTGATCACGTTTCAGTTTTTAAAAATGGCTTACATATATAACACAAAGAAGTGGGGACAAAAAAGGGAAAAAAAAGAAAAGCAAGTCACTAAAGCATACATTCCTGATGTATTGAACAAAACTCTTCTATTCTAATACTTTATTCCAAACTTTCCATCCTGACACTTCTATAGGAAAACCTATTATTCAGGGGACTGGTTGCAATGGGAATGGCATTCAAAGCTTTGAGTGTAACTGTATGTGTTGAATAAGCAACATGAAATAACTATTTGCCTTAAATGCCCTATATTTCTTCCTTATTCATCTTCTTGGTCTGGTGCATGTCTTTTTATTTTTATGACATACAATAGTTGGATGGAATTCTCAGATTTGGTAGCCCTTTCTGAGATCTTACAAAAACACATTTCTCTTCAGAGAAATGTGTTTGAGAAGTTTATGTTTACCTTTACCTTTTGATTAGAGATTCTTTGCAGAACCATTCACTGTGATTAGATGCTACAGCTGACAAAAAAGATACCCCATTCTTTCTTTTCCCCAGACCAGATTTCTGTGTTTACATGCTACGTGGCCCATGGATCATGGATTATCTAGAATACCCTGAGTTTTTTTCTCTTGATGCAACTGTTTGGCAGAGGGAAAAATATACTGTAAAAAAAAAAAAAAAAGGCAATTTAGAAGCATGTTTTCAAATATCCTGAATTATGTTATTCAGCAGCAGGAAGAAACCCATAAGTCATGAGAATTTCTGAATATGACTCCTGAATTGCCCATATATTTGGGTTATATTCCAGACAATTCAAGCGTTCTATATTCTACTTCCAAGTACTAAAGTATGATACAAGTAACCAACCTCTTTTAGTTATTTGGTTAGTTAACAAGTTAATTAATTGGAAGGTGCAATGCATCCTGCAGTATAGTTTATTTCTAGCTTATTTATAAGATGACTGAAAACAAAAGACTTCAGAACAAAAGGGTAAGCCTCCAGGCAGCTGTCCTTGAATATACAAATTGGTTCCCTTAGAAAGTAAAAAAAAAGGGGGGAAAAAGCATATTCTCTTAGAAATATCGTTTCTGGAGGATAGAACTGAATCTTTCTGGGAAAGAGCGGTTCAGTAGCTGAAGATCAGGAAATCCTATCTTTTACAATGGCAACTTTGTTCTGGGCATAGACTAAGACAAAATTACCCTATGACTCACTCAGGAGGCATGGACAGTTTTTTATTTTCTTAAATGTCTGGAGTTTGAGTCATCCAGAACTCAGTCAACATTCCTTTCAGGCAGAACCTTTATTTCATCAAATGGCTGAATTTAGTCAGTTGAAAATGTGGAAGAACAGCTGCCAAGGTCAGCATTAGGCAACCTTGAAAAAAGTATGATGTATTTGTGTGGCAATCGTTAAATGAGCTCTTAGAATATTGCTACAGGTTTTCTGGTGCGTATATGAAGCCTTTGGAGAGGAAGAAGAATTTTGCGGTGAGGTATGTATAAATCATAACTTCTTGGTACAACACGGACATGATTGAAATGATGTCTTGTGGCCACGTTCTGTACTTAAGTCAACTGACAACAGATTTAATCATTTGATTCATTACTCAAGTTCAGGAAAACTATTATGACCATTTCAGGCATTGCAACATCTTTTACTAGAAAAGACTACTAGAAAAAGAATAGGAACGCTGCCCATCTGCAGACTGTTTTATATGATGATCAAATGTGCACTTTGTACTTTTTACAGTGCATCAGAAATGTTATCCAGCTGTGCTAGCATATGCACAGATATCTGTTTCCTTAGCTTACACAGGAATTATATGCACAAGCACGTGATATGTGAGTGGTTTTCGGGCAGTTCCAGATGCATATGCATAAGCCTGATTTAAATATTAACAGTAGTTGTGCCATATTTATTTGGATCAGCCCCCTGGGCCCCTGTGGCTGTTTGCACATCCAGCATGTATGTACATGCTGCACAGTACAAATGTGGTGTTATTACATGTAACAATCACCCACAGCTCACATGCTAAGTCTGCTTTGGAACTGTTTTTCTGTAGATATCTTAACATTTCAAGAAGACCTTTGAATCAGCTATTGCCTTAACACCAGTAAGGTGGTATAAATTTTCCAGTCCGGACAAAAGATTGTTAACGGTGAATAAAATGCTCTTTTTTGAGTAGCTTTTGTTTACTCCTTTATCACAAGTCTTTTGTGGAAACAAAATACAAAAGACGGGGTGGGCAAAAAAGGACGAAGATTATAGGTAGCCCTTATTTAGCAACTGCCTCATACAATGACTGTTCTCAATTACGACGGTGATGAAAAGGTAACTTTGTGACCAATCTTCTCAGTTATGACCTTCACAGGATTGTAAAGCAAAGGAAAGTTGAAGTAAGATTGTAAGCACAGTTGCAGTTTCACTTAGTGACCACTTTGCCAGTCCCAATTGTGGTTGCTAAATGAGGACTACCTGCATAAGGACAATGTAACATTATCTGTATCCCATAGATTCCATGAACAAAGCAAGGTGATTGCACAATTGCACCTTTATCTGGAAGTACCCTTATTCAAAGCTCAGCCAATAGTGCAAAGGGACATTTCCCTTAAAATTGTTTTAAATGCCATTAACAATTATGCTAAAGAGGAATAACACTGATGTCTATGAAAAATGCTTGAAAAAATGGCTAGGTGCTTCTAAAAAGAAAGAGAGGTGGGTTTGCACTAATTTCCCCTTTTTTCCTACCCCCCCCCCCCCCAAATACAGTATATTTATACTATTCAACTACTAAAAATACTAAAAACAAGTGGGGAAAAAAAGCATCTGTACCCACTGAAGGTATAGCCATAAGCCAGTAGGTACCTATTTCAGTTTATGCACATGTATGGAATTGAAATTTCAGTGCTAAAATAACACTAAAAATGTGTAGACTTATTGAGCTTAGCTCTTCAGGTGAAACATGTATGTGTTGGGAGGGAGGATGAATATGTGTGTGTGTGTGTGTATACACACACACACACATACAAGCTAAATGTCTCTATATTTGATCAGGCAGTCTAGAATCCATATCTAAAAAAGTCTGAGTCCATGATTGGACTCAACACATGATATCCAAAGCCCACTTATCGTACATCTCTTGATTTAGAGATACACTGACAAAATTTAACATATTTTGTCAGCTTCATTTAAAGTTGGAACTAAACCATTGGAAAAACCACTGGTAGGAGAACAGATTTGCCAAAGGCTGAATCATGCCATACCACCATGAAGCTAGAGAGAATGTTTTCACCAGGCCTTCTTGAAGTGGTTTACTGTGATTCATGCTGGCTTTTTAACCTGGCGCAACTGCTTCAACTAACCCATGCAACTCTTGATTGTAAATAGTAAGTGTATTTCCCAAAGGACATCAGTTTCTTCATAGAGTAAGAGGAATAACTTCATTAAAGCTTCATCTTAGATGCCAGTGGTCAGGGAACCATAAAAAGCCTGCTGGAAGAAATATCTGAAGTTTTGTTGGATGGCAAAAACCTACCAGTTTAAGTGGGCATTTTTAAAAAATCAGTTAGTCTGGTAAGATTTCATCTATTATATTGGATTATTCATTACCTCTGGAATGTTTTTTTGTGGTTTAAGTAGATTGGTTTTAATTATTAGCCATCAATATTTCAAAATATTCATTTATTTGTTATTTATAACATCTTCTGTTCATATGATCCTCAAGGTGGCTAGCAAAATGAGAAACATAAGCACCTTTAATAGTGTTTTTATAATAATTTATAATTTAACTCAGACTGAAAAAAAAATACAGGTGAAGGACTTGTCCCTGTTCCAAAAAATGGAAAGAGATGGAGACTAAGTACAACTCTCAAGAGCTTACATTCCACAGCCTGGGAGCAGCCTAGGCAAAGACCCTCTTCTGCATGAATAGATTTCAGAAAGTAAGACTTTTTTTTCTAGAGGGCTTCTCCTGCTGCTGAGTAGGAGAAGCAAGATAGGTAGTCTGGCTGAAACTGGTCTGTGATGGGGTCGAGAGTAAAGAAGATGATCTTGATGGAGAAAAGCCAGATCCATTCCTAGAGTGACAAGGTAAGAAGTATGACTCAAGCCCAAAACAATCTGAAGGGAGGAGGTAACGGCTCAGATGGACACCTCCTTAGCTTCACAGGAGTATAAGGGGTGGGTAGAGGGAGGAAGTAAAGCTCAATCAGTCTTGCAAGATGTTGTTACTACAACCAATTTAATAAAGCAGTTTTAACCTTCCTTTGGAGTTACTTCCTTGGTCTGGTATGCATGGTTGGGCTGACAGATGGCCATTAAAGACCTAAACTGTTTAGGGCTTTAAACATAAAGATCCATACTTTAAATTGTGTCTGCAAAACAGTTAGCACCAGTACAAACCTTTCAGCACAGGTATAATATATCCCTGCATCCATTAACAACCTAACTACAGCATTTTGCACTATGTGAAGCTACTTGATGCTCCTCAAGGTTAGCCCCACTTATAGCATTATTGCAGGAATAAAGTGGAGGTGCAATAAAAACATGGGTAACTGTTGTCCAATACATCTGGCTCAGGAACAGTCACAGCTGGTGCACTAGATGTAATTGTGAATTCAGAGACTCTTGGGGGTTAAGAAGCATATTCCAGACTATGGAACTGCTCATTCAGGAATGCAGTCCTGTCCAGACTAAATCCTAATCCCAGGGCCTGGTTTCCTGCTGACCAATAATACCTTCTTTTTGTCTGGATTTAATTTCACCTGATTCCTCTCATACATCTGGTTATTGAATTTAGACAGTGATCAAGGAAAACAACCCATATTTTGGAGCTAGATGGCAGGGAGCAATAGTATGAATAGCATTAGCACACCAATGGTGTTTTACTCCAAAACTCAGGAGAGCCTGTCCCAATACTTGCAAGTAAATATTAAACCAGTGTTCCCCAACCTTCACAACATGGCTGGCTGGGGAATTCTGGGAGTTGAAGTCCACATGTCTTAAAGTTGCGAAGGTTGATGAACACTGTATTAAACAACATAGGGGACAAGATGGTCCCTGAGACCATTGGCCCATGTGCCAAATGATAGTCCCCCAGTGCCATCTTCTGTCCATAAACTGAGAAGAAATCCAGAACCACAATAAAACCGTGAATCAAGATCCTGTTCTGTTAAATTATTCAAAAGTGTACCATGCTTGTTATTGCTCCCCAAAGCTGCAGGGGAGTATGGACCAAAAGAACTAGGTCCATACTTGTCCCTTCTAGTTCCTTGAATATTGGAATCAAGGCAAAGAATATGTAGAAAGTATAAAAATAGCTCAGTCTCAGTCCCATCTCCCAACTGAAAACCTGAATAAGATGGATCCAGATAATCAATATCCTCTAGATGTCACTTACATTACTTTGAATAAGTTATGGATATTTTATTCCATTGTTATTCCAGTGGGGCTTAGCTTTGATCATTTCAATCTATAAAAAAAGCCAATGGGATTTGCCTGCTAATTATCAGTCCATTAGCCTTTTTAGCATAATAAGCAAATTGTATGCTAAGCATTCTCAGACAATAAATTCTCAGACTGGGTTTAATCATAAAACATTTTGCCTGAACAGCAAGCAGGCTTTAGAGCTGGATGCTTGATCTTAGATCACAGTCTTATTTTGCAGCATGCAGAATGTAGTCATTTTAGGCCAGGATTCATGTTATATGCTGCTTTTATGGATTTCAGATTCCCTTTGGACCTTATCACTAGATATAAATTATGGTGTAAACTTAAGAACTGTACTATAGATAGGGCCCTGCTTCTGCTTATTTATAAACTCTATGAGAACTCTAGTTCAAACATTAAATACAGTACGCAGGGCCATTACACCAAGGAAATTCATGTCAGCAGAGGAGTTAGGCAGGATGCATCTTGGCGCCACTACTATCTGTATATCGATCCTCATATGGCCAAGAAAAATAATCAAACTTATCATCCTCCAAAATTGAAGGACAGCAGCTCATTGCAATCCTATATGAGGATGATGCTGTGCTGTTATTCTAGACACCAAATGGTCTAAAGCAATCTTTGTAGTGTAGAAGCACTCAACATTAACTATGCAAAGCTAAGGTTTTAGTATTTACTAAGCACCCTAAAATTAATGCCAGGAAACTGAATAAGCACCAGATGAAATGAAATAAAAGAAACTCTTCAAGTATTTAGGGATAGTGTTTTGTGCTACCTGTAAATGCAGGGTACATATGGAATATGTTGTGCAAAAGGCACAGAAGTCACCAACAGCCCTGCAGACTTTTTGTTACACTGTACATGTGTTATGCATACCGACTGTGCTAAAAATATTTCTGGCTAAACTCCAGACACAACTTTTGTTTGGAGCTCACCTGGGACCATGTACCTCCTTTACCCCTTTAGAGACATATTCCAAGTCCCACAATGTGTTTCTAAGGTGGTCTTTGCCATCAGGCTGGCATGACCAAAATAGAACCTCCTATTTGGACATGCATCCTCACCTCTTGGTTAAGGTTACTTTTCCCCATTGGTTTAATACCTCTGATTTTAATTAATGGCTTCCTCCCCACCCCCCATCTTGGGGTAGGACCTTGCATGAGGAACTGAAATGCTACAGTTTCTCACCTGATGCAATCCTAATGTTGGGATATTAATACCCAGTGGCAGTCTTTAAACAGTGCGCCAAGGATTTGGAAGCCCAATCAGACCCAACTGCCATAACCAAGGATGTATTCTTGGGCAGTCAGTCACCTTTTTTCAAGATGGCTAGATATCTAAGCCAAATGACAGTTGTCAAATTCAGAACAGCCCTAGCTCTGGCAAGATTTAATAACCTTCCAAAAGGGGAAACTATGGGGCATCCTGTTCAAACAAAGATCTTCCCCCATGGTGAAGGAGTTCCTGAAACATTAAGCCACATTTTGTTATATTACTGTTATTATAAAGATGCCCAGTTGCAGCTAATAACTCCTCACAGAGTCAGCTTTCCAGGCCACCAGGATCCATTTTATTTATAGTTGTTACTGTCTGATCAGTATGGCTTTATTTCTCTGAATGTGGTTAGGTTTTGTTTTGCTGTTTGTAAAATATGTCATGCTATGACCACATTAGTTTTATAATTATTAAGTTTTACCTTGGCTTTTACTTGCTGTTTCAGAATTTGTTTTGTTTTGCTTTGTTTTTTCTTCTTCTCTGAATTGGTCAGTTCCCATTATTACTAAAAAACACTCAACAATGATGAACATCAAGCTCTAAAAAGAAAATATTCATTTTAAAACCAAGTTTTTAAAAAGAAAAACTATATATTTAAAACATTAATCCAGATGGGCTAGAGCCATAAATAAATGTTTCAATATTTTTTTAGACACTGGGAGGAATGTGAGTATGAAAAACATCTGTTATGATCAGACTCAGGAAATAGAGAGAAGTTAAATTTTATTGAGGGAAGTAAGACCACAACTATATTTCAGTTGCTTAAAAACAAACACTGCAGCTGCTTGGACTTGGGCAAGAACAGATTTAATATAGAAGGACTCTGATTTTTATTCACTAATTTGTTCCTGAGCCAAACAGTTGTTTTCCTATCACCTTTCCTTCAGTCATTCCTGTTAGATATTAAAAGAGGTCTTCCAGAGATTATCTCTCTGCCTGAGTCCCCAGCTCCACCTGGATGAATCAGACTGTTTCCAAAGGTGATCCTTTGGAAACCCCCAGGTCCTACACCACTGAAAATCCAATCTTACAATGAGTGTAATGTAGCTTTTTCAATCCGAAATAGAGAAGGGGCTTTAGAAGGGGCTTGGGTATGCTTGCTGCCTCTGATGGTGACTTCTTGAAGAAGCAGTACCTTTTCCTGGGCTTGTAGAGTAGCTGCGCAGTCTCAGGAAAATATATGGGTTAGAATTAAGAAGTCATCTAGCTACTGTTCAAACCCAGAGAAAGGCATGCTTTTTTAAGGAGGTGCTAACAGATGCAGTGAGGACCTTTTCCACTTTGGATCCAAACAGTTGGACATCACAATTCAGGATTTGTCTTAGCTGTCCCTATTTGTCTATTATCATCTGCCCACACAGTGGGATTACTTACAGGTAGTCCTTGCTGACCGGCCACTCATTCAGCGACCATTCAAAGTTGCGATGGCACTGAATGAGTGGTACTTATGACTGGTCCTCAAGGTTCTGGCTGTTGCAGTGTCCCACAGTCATGTGATTGCCATTTGTAAGCTTCCCTGCTGGATTCCCACAAGCAAAGTCATTCCGTAACTGTGACTCCAGTTAGTCCCCCCTGCTTTCCTGTGCTTGCGCCCCACCCTGCCATCCATCCACGGTCTTCCTGAGCTCATGCATGGCCTGCACCAGGCCTCCCAAGCCCTCCCCCAGCCTCCCCAACCCACGTGGGGCCTGCACTGACCCCCTGACTGCTTTCCCAGCCTTCCCCCCCTTCCCCCCCCCCTTTGTTCCTTACCTGAGACTCCCACTGCTTCCCACTTAATGACCTGCATGTCTTGGGGTTACAAAAGCAACTGGGACTGCCGGGATTGTTGTCACTAAGCAATGCAGTCATGTGACATCACGCTTCACAACTGCATTGCTTAGCGATGGCAATCCCAGTTCCAATTGCCATCGTAACCCAAGCAGAAGCCATTCTCCCCACAGGGCAGGACTGAATGCCATGGCCCATTGTCCCACAGAAAATGCCATTGCCAGAGGGAACAGATATATTCCTAAGATACTCTGGTGACTGAAGTAAAGAAGATTCTAGGCTACCATCCACCATCACCATGACCAGTTCACATATAGAATATGCTGAAGATTGAACACATAGGGCCATAGCAGGGAACACCCTAAGGTTGCCATCTCTTTCTTCTTAATAATAAGGCTGGCCCTCAATGATCTGCTTAGTTACCTTGCACTAGCTGAACTTGTCTCATGTTTAGATAAATAACTTTACTTGGTCTGTTGTGACCTTCAAAAGAAAGAATTTGTTCTAGAGCAGGGATGTAAAAACTACAATCTGCAGCCAGATTTACATTGACCAGAAAATGGGATATCACTGTCTTCTAGACTCTCTTATTCCTCTCCATGGTCGACTGAGGAATAAATTATCCAGATAAGGAGACTACTTATTTTGCAAAATTAATACTGTTAGTAGGATTCAGATTTTGCTGTGACAAAATATAGAATGTCTGGGAAATAATTTTGGAAGGTAAGTGTGTTTCAAGAGTCCAGCTTGTATATTTATCTTATGAAATCTTATAAAAGCAGCTTCATATTGGGTCATCAGTGGTTTGTTTCAGCCACACTGAAGACCATAAATAATTACTGAGTAGAATTTCAGTTAAATAAGATGTCTGAGAAGAACTCAACTGTAGTTGAAAATAGCTTAATGTAACACTGATGTTGCACCATGTTGCATCCAAAGGAGAAATGATAGGCGACCACAAATGTTTCCCGATGTCCTAAATCTGCAGTTTCTTAAACAAATTTTCATGGAGTGAATTACAAATGTTGAAAACCATATAAGGAAGAGCTTTGGTGGAATGAAGGAAGTAAAAGAGAGGCAGAGCTGAATTTGGGTACAAATGTAATACACTCATGCACACATGTGCTTGCACACTTACATGCTTAAGAAAGTCTGGTGAGCAGTGAGTTTCTCCATTTGTGTTTCCCCAAAAATAAAATATAAGGATACATGAAATTTGTAGGCAGTTGTGCACAGCCAAAAATGGGTTCATTGCCCCCCAAAAGTATTTTTCATAAGTTCAGAGGAATTCTTAGTATTACTGAATATTCATTTTTGCTTATACATGTGCTTTGAGTTTTCCTGGTTTATAAACTGGGTTCAATACCTTTGAAAATATGTGGCAGTGCACAAACATTTGAGTTGTTGCAGCTTACCTCACTGCTACTGTCATGCAAAATTATTGGCGTCCAGTATAATTTTAGCTCCTGATTTAGAACTATGGCATGTTCATGTTTGTTCATCATTAACAGGCCTGGAGTGGTTTTGTTTTAATTGTGGGAAGGGGTTCTGTTGCTCACAAATTTCCATCAAAAGTTTGCTATTGTGGGGATTTGTATCATTTGTATAATCATGTCATTACACAAAATCATGTTATGGTGTAAATCACATATATTGTTTTATTTTATTATTCTCACTACTATTTTTGGAAGATGGCAATAGTAGTTCCTATATATAAAAAAGGGACTAAAAAGGACCCTAGCAATTACAGGCCCATTAATCTAATAGATACTGTGGCTAAAATACATGCTAAGTTCCTCCTGAGTAGAGTCAAGACCTGGGTAGAGGAAGTGTATTCTCGCAGAAGAACAAGCAGGCTTTAGACACAGTTGATCCACCATTGACAATTGCTTTGTCTTGGACCATCTAATTACAAAATACGTCAGTAAAGGGAAACAAATGTTTGCTGCCTTTATAGACCTTAGTGCAGCATTTGACACAGTAAACAAAGAAACATTATGGAGGAAATAGACTGCCCTCAAAATGGAATCCAGACTGCTGGCACTGACCAAAGCCCTTTCTACAGGCACTTGTTTGACAGTGTGGTTTGAGGTAAATGGAGCCATGACAAGTAGGATCAATACTTACAAAGGGGTAAGACAAGGGTGCATACTTGCACCGTTGTTATTCAGTCTATATATTAACAACTTACCAGGACTGATGAAGGGTCCTGAAGTACATATGCCTCAGGCACGAAACACACATTATAACACCTTGCTATACACTGACGATATGATTTCACTATCATACTTGCAAGTTGGGTTACGTGGGTTGTTAGGAAGACTTGGCTCCTATTGTCTTATGTATTTATTATTTATTTATTGAAATTTATAGCTGCCCATCTCACATAAAAGGGACTCTGGGTGGTGTACAACAATTAAAAATAATAAATACATAAAAAACAATCACAAATAAAAATAACTGTAAAAACACACAAAACAGGAGGGGATAATATTAATATGGGAGCCATTGTGAAATCTCCCCACTCCCCTGAAATCCCTAGGCCTGATCACAGAGCCAGGTCTTGAGGGACGTGCAGAATGTTGAGAGTGATTCTCAACATTCTGCAATTCTCTGATTCTCAAATTTCCTGATTCTTAATAAATCAAAGTAAAAAATTATGGTCTTTGGAAAATGACAACACAGCCATAGATGGCTATTAGATGGTGAGCCAATACAGTAAGCTAACACTTTTCCTTTTCTAGGGGTAGTCTTCTCTGAGACTGGATCTTGGCTTCCTCATCATCAAAGGAGCTCACTTAGAGTAAGGGCACATGTGAATTTACTGCTCAAATTAATAAATCACAGCAATCCAGGTTCCTTAGCCCCAATTATTGAAGTACAGAAGGCTAAGATTACTCCTATGCTCTTATATGGAGCTGAAGCTTGGAGCCTAAAACATGTACCGCTATTAGAACAAAATCAATCACAGCATCTGAGAAGTATCTTGGGCATGGATAAAAGGACTTCAGCTGCTGCAGCTAGAGCCGAATTGGGAATACAGTAGAGTCTCACTTATCCGACATAAATGGGCCGGCAGAACGTCGGATAAGTGAAAATGTCAGATAACACACAGTAACGATTGAGTGTGGTAAAAACAAAAACAAAAAAACCCAATCCGCTGCACCTGTTGCAATCGATTTTTGCGTTGCGGTGCCACACCATCAGGAGCAACAAGAAAGAGTACACTCACGCTCGCAAACAAGCGGTACACTTTTCTTGTCGCCGATTTATGTGTGTTGTTGTTTTTTTTTTAGGGGCGTCGGATAAGACGGAATGTCGGATAAGTGAAGGTCGGTTAAATGAGACTCTACTGTATATACAATTTGTTCTTTGTCTAAAATCAGGATATACAATTATTGGTGCAAAATTAATCTATGGAAACTGGCAGACTCCCAAAATTGTGTCTGATAGAACAGACAAAATCTCAATTACAGACTTCTTGGAATGTACAATTGATAAATTGTATCAGAAGCTGTGGCTTCCCTATCTCTTGTCCAACTGTTTGTGGAGAACAAGCTGAAAAGATTGCTGCACAAAGAGTCTTGGATAACAAAGCCCAGAGAGACATAGCCACCATTAGTAAGGTTGGTACACTGAAACAGATGAGCTGTTACAAACATACCTTCCAGATTGCCAAGTATTTAAACATAGAAATGGGGCAGTATTTACTTGAGCAAGTATTTGAGCAGTTGGACACAATGGTTAAATATGAAAGATTTAACCAAGTGCCTTATAATAAGCGAACTTGTGTTTGTGGAGCCCCAGAGATAGAAGACATAATACATATATTATCTGAATGTCAGTTGTATAAGAGAGAGAGAGATCAGTATCTTGGACCACACATTAGACGAACAACCTATTGGGACCCTCATATTAAAACAACCTATTTCATGTGTGGTCAGAATTCAAAAATCACATATAATACGGCCCTTTATTTGAACAAAACAGTACATTTGAGATCTGCATATGTGGATCTGATCAGGGTAAACTGTAGGGGTGATACAGAAATATGATTTGTATTTAACTTGTTTCTTTCATTCTATTTTTAATATATGGTCTTATTAATGTTCTGTATTTTATATTCTGTATTCTGATATGGCCTAATGGCTAATCAGTAACAACAGCAATAACAACAACAACAAAGAATGGACAAAAATAGCATAATTTAATATATTGGCATAACAACCTTATCACACAAATGGCACAAATCACCCCAAGGATTTGGTCAGTGGCATGCCAAATCTGTGATATTGAAGTTTGCTAACATGAAGTTTCACTGTGTTCTATTTCCCACCATTCCAAAGAGGAGGAGGGGGAGGAGGAGGAGGAGGAATAATAATGATTACAACAAACTGCAATTAAACTAGAAAGCAAAGAGCAGATTATGGCCTTTCCCCTTTCCTCATTTGCAAATTACATTGGCGCAGGACACCCTGGAAGCCCAAATGTTGATCACATGACCTAGCCTTATCTCATCTCCAACCCATGACTATTTCAGTCCTTGTATACTGCAAAATAGTCAATTTTTTCTTCTAAGCCATCACAAAGCCATGGTGCATAAAGTTTATTGGGTTTTTCCCCTAATTCTGGAAAGGTGTATTCATGCAGTTTTGTCCAGCTTTGATCAGTTATTGGTAGATTCCTGGGGGATAGAAGAGACCTTTGGTCATACCAACTTGTCCTACTTATGTGGGATTAGTCTAAGTAGAGCATGCAGCAAAGATCCCAGGAAGGAGTATACAGGAAGAAGTGATAGTTTAAGTATTATTGTTTATGAGAGCCAGTTTGCACAGACAGCTGGGTGATCTTGGGCAAGTCACTCTGCCTAAAAATGTCGCCAAGAAAAGGATTCAGGAGTCAAGATTGACCCAAAGGGACTTTTTTTTTTTTTTTCACTGATTTAACTTATATGTTATACCATTTCTAAAGACTCCAGGCAGCCCATCCTGTGATCTCAAACTGCAAAGGACCTTGAAGCTGAGGAAACACATGGATCAAAGACACACTATTTTAATTGCTCTGAAAATGGGCTGAGAAGAAATGAAGATGGCAAAACACTAGCAAAATATTATAATACATGTATAATACTATATTCTGTATCTGTAAACATTGTAAGACACAGTTCCTGAAATGTCTTCTTTCCTCATGTCTGAGAGCTTCATCTATGAAATATTGGGAAAGGGATACCTTGCGTCCAAGACCAGTCACCTGGCTTTTGGTTATGTTGAATGATGACACTTGTTCTTACTTTCTTTTTGATTTTTCATGACACTACCTCCTAACTGGCTTTTTGACCCACTCATATATCCATCTTTTTTTTTTAAATAACAACATTAATCATTGGTGTCCAAAATTACCCCTCATTAAATTTAAGGGATGAGTGTATGTGTATGTGTATGTTTCTCTCTCTGTATATATATATATATTTTTCCTTACTTTATTTCCTTTAAACAACAACAACAAAAACACAGTGCATAGGGGTACATCAATTGTATATCCTGACACTTTTGAAAAATTGAGGCTTTCCAGGCAATACTCTAATCTAATTTACCGAAAAACAAACAGAATTATTCCCATCCTACATACATGCCAGCAATAGAAAAACTACTATTTTCAAAATGGTTCTTTACATCTATACTTGTAAAGATTAAGTAGATTAAAAACTAAACAAAGTATAGTTGAGATTGTTTAGATTTTTCTTTTTGAAAGATATAGAATCAGATTTATCTCATTAAACTTCTCCTGAGCTTTCTTGATAATAAATATTGGTGATGAGTGAATTTTAAAGTCCCGTGTCTAAGCATTTTCTTAAACATGACTTTTAGTGTATAAGTTATTGCTTGATATACAGCTAGAAGGGTGGAAAATTGGTCCGTGGTTTGTTTTGTAAACCATGTGATATTTATTTGAATACTGAAAATTAAATATTCCAGAGAAGCTTTCTGAGAAAGCAGAGTGTTTTCAGATCTAACTCCAAAAACAGAGCAAGGTAATTGTCATGCAATTGCCTGTAAATGAATTATTAATTTTGCAGAAAGGAAATACATTTTTGTAGTTCTTGTTGATAATTATGCTTTTGTACTACCATTTCTCCAGAGAGTTCAGAGGAAAGCATTTATTCATTAAATCCACAAACAACCATCTGAGGTGGTAGTAATCAGTCACAAAGGGGAAATTAGCCTCTAGTATAATGTCTCTGCAAAAAGGCAAAACTTTCTTGAACTCAAAATATTCTTAGCTCAGAATGATTATTTCAGCAAATCACCCCATGATCTGTACAGTACCTTTTATCCTTATCTAGGACTAGTAGGGTATGTTGTTCCACACTGTTTCAAGCTTACCAAAGTCCCACCATTACTTTAAAAAAATTCTCCAAGCTGTGGAGGCTTGCAGAGCGTATTATCCAACCAGACAGCATGGATGGGTTCAATCCATTTTGTCACTGACTGGAGCTGATTGTGGAGAGGAAAGATGGTGATGGGGAAGAACCAATAAGCAACAGCCCTACCCTGTTCTCTATTGTTATTTTATTTACTTCAAGTATTGAAAAGGAAGGAGAGAGAGGGGAGTCTTTCCTCACCCCATCTGTTTTTCATACCGTCTTAAATTAATTAAATTTCTTCATCTCTATCCCCTCCTCACAGACAAGATTTGCTTGCTTACTTTGTGAATGTGGGAGATGGGAGTCCTACTGGAAATTCTTGAAGAATATCCCAACTGAAACAACCAACAAGCTGGAGAGAGTTAACTGGGTGTACCTTTATTTAAAAAAAGAAAAGGAAAAAAAAAAGGATGATGATCATCAAACACTTATGCAGGAAGAGAAAAGGCACTTGGACAGGAACAAGTGTGGAATATATATATTTCTAGTATTCATATTGGTTTAACTCATATTCATATATCTGTGGAAAGCCAAGCAATGTTATATTATATTATGTGCACACTGCTTTTCTAGAAGATTCATAGCACCTGTATCCTGTATAGACATTCTCTCTTTATCTGTAGATAAGGACCAGTTCTGACCAGCTTAGGAGTAAGGTGGGTGTGTCAACTCATAAGGTTACTAGAGTTTACTTCAGGAAGTTTCTTGTTGATGCAGAAAGAACTTCTAATACAAGAAAACTTTGATGAATCCAGCATCATCTCTTTCTTCATCTCCAGCAGCAAGCATCATAAAGGCGATTTTACTCTGTTTATTCCTTTAGGTAAAACATATCAGTATGTGTTTTCATCCTCAGCCAAATGCAATTGTTCTGACTGCTTTTTTTTAGAGAGTTATTTTAGAATTGATGGGGTGGGGGTGAGGATTCAAGGCTTATTTTTATTATTTATTTAGCCTTAACTTTTATCATTTATTGTGTGCCTCTTCTGACTAGACTATTGATCTATGTAATCAACACTTGGGGCATTAAGCAATCCACATGACCTCTAGATGGCAGCATTTAATGAAATCATTTCATTTCATATGAAATCTACTAGGAAGAGGAGATAGGAAAAAGAAGATTGATTTAGCTTTGTGAATCCACCCCCGCCCCCCCCCCCCCCCCCCCAAATCTGGATGATCAGAACACTTGATTTGAAATACGAAACAAAGAAACCTGAACCAAAGAGTTCTCATTACTACTTTTTCTCTGGATCTCTTTCTTTCCTTTCTCCCCCCCACAGCCAGTTTTTCCTATGAATTCAAGCCAAGACCCTCTTGTCTCTTTCACCCCCCATTCCACATTTGGGTGAGTTATGTGTCTCATGCACTTTCCCAACTTCACACTCTCATAGTACAGAGCTACTACTTAAGAAGTCCTTCACAGAGGGAATGCTTTTTACAATTATGTTTGTGGACCAATCAGAAAATGGCATTTAATCTTCTGTGAGATTGATATTTCCATATCCAAACTCCTAAAAAAAAGAAGAAGCAATAAGCCATGTAAGCAAGGCCATGGAGGTCCAGTGGGCCAGCAATCAGTTGGGCAGGGAGGATGGTGGTCCCATACCAGATCTGCCAGGCCAAGCGGGTTGAGCTAATCATCAGTGCTGACTATATCATCCCAAGGTTCTTCTCTGACATGTACTAGATTTTCCATTTAGGAAATGTGTCAGGATAAGCTAGAAAAAGCTACTTTCAAACTGGAACACCAAGAACCAATTTCAGACTATCTGAGTGACGAGACAGAGGCAACACGGTAAGTACATGTCCTCTGCAAGCGGTTAGTTGGGTGTCTTCATGCTGTGGCAAACAGGATGTGTGGGTGGATCCTGAGTCAACAGGGTTGAGCTTGAGGGAGCATAATATCCCCCATGATACTGGTTTGACACAGCAGGTAGCTTCATATGTCCATAATACACAATATAATATGCAAACATAATGTCTGTAATACACAGCTAAAGCCATCAAAATCCATAGTAGGATTGGAATATTTGGTTAGTCCTAGTAAAAGTGTTAACCTGTGGCTTTTGAAATCCTTTCATAATGCTTCCATTCAGACTTTTGGATACGTGATTAAGATGGCTAATTCTCCCCCTTTATCTTCCTTAGGTTGAACACAATCATTATCCAATTCTGTATGTATCTTGCTGTTGTATATGTTATCCTGTCTTCTTAAGGAGCAATATAAACTACCTGAGCTATGTCTGACATGCTGTTTCAGTGAGATGCTTGCTAAACATTGACAGATTTTTAGCAGATGTCAAAATATGTGCTGATGGAAGATAAATTCTCACAAAGCCTTACAATCTTTTTAAAAAGTGATTTGTCTCTGCCTTTATAAACGTGATATGGGCCTATAAAACAGTGCTAAATGTTTTTCCACTCCAGATCCAGCTTTGTTTTCAAAAGATTATCTTCCATTTTAAATCAGCTGACATTCCATAGTTAAATTGGGATTCTGTTACTCAGAACAAAGCAGTATCACACAACCTCAACAGGCCTGCCAGGCTATTAGGCCAAATATATCTGAGGACAGAACAAAGCAGTTGCTTTGTCATAACGACACAGTGACACCTGCTGGAACCATTTGAAAAATGCAGACCAGCTGGTGGAAATTCAACTTTGTTTGCTGCCACTAATACAGGTTCAGTATCCAACACAACAGGATGGTCTGTGGAGTTTGGGGGCGGGGGAGTGTTTCAAAAAAGTCCAGATGTCTGCTGTCAATGTGCAATCAAAACCCTAGCCCCTTTTACATGCACTGTGCCTGTGGTGAAAGTAAAAAGGGGAAGGGCTGTGATCTTACTCTCATGGCTGTCATCATGACTTTTTTTAACCCCCTTGTAGGTGATCCCAAGATAGAATCAAATGTAAAGATGAGATCACATTGATAAAAACATTGTATCACATCTGTTCACACTGTTCATACAGTAATAGTTTGGTCTTAGCCAACTGGAGAAAGCATATTTTGTTATGCTAACCACTAAAACCAAATATTGTTAAGTATTCAAGAAATACAGTCACACTGATTGCTTCTATACATGACATACCAACACTATACCCTTTCTAGATATTTGATGTGGCAACAAGATGAAGTAGCATTTGCTTTTTTTCAATTAAGGGGTGGAGGTGTGAGGAACGATGAGGTTGTGTGTGAAAAGGGAAGCTGCATATGCCCTCCGATGTCTGCAACTTGAATATTTGAGTCTATTTAGTATAGGCTTGAACATTTAATAAGCAGTCAATATGTGCCACTCAGGACACAAACTTAGAGATGTTTCGTTTTCCTTCTAGGAAAATAATGCTTTAAAAAGTATGTCATTTGTAAAGTGAGTTGCTGGATTTGTGACTCAGTTTATGTAGCTGGTTGTGTAAATGACTTAACAGGCTCCGTAAAATTTATTTACATATGTGCTGCTTTTCATGGGCAGGTAAGAGGGAATGGAATACCTTGTTAATTGAAATGCTGCTTCCTACTTTGCTTTTGAACAGTTATTTATTTTATTTATTTTTATTTATTTATTTATTATTTATTTATTTATTTGATTTGTCCCCGCCCATCTCCCCTACAACGGGGGACTCCGGGCGGCTTACAACCACTAAAATCGAAATACATAATTCAATTATAAAAGGTTTAAAAATTATAAAAGTTATAAAAACTAGAAATTTACAAAAATAGGATAGAGATAAAATGCTAAAAACTCCTAGAGGCCAGTAGGGCCCCACCAGGCCGCTAAGGGGCCAGCCAACCCCATTTCTGGTATCCTCCCTCCCCGCCCCAGGCCAGATGGCAGAGCTGGGTCTTCAAATCCCTCCGAAAGGCCTGGAGTGAGGGGGCCTGTCTCACCCCCGGGGGCAAGATGTTCCAAAGGGCTATTAGGTATTAGATTTAATGTCCTTCTTTCTTCTAAGAGTATTCCCTCCTCCATTTTTGCCATAACACAGGTTGAGCTGTGATATAACTATTGGCTGAATGTCACTCATGGAGCTTCTGTGGCTGAGGGTGATTGGGATCTGGGTCTTCTTTGGTCTACGTCAGACATCTTAAACACTGGCTACAGACTAATCTAGCAATTTCCATCCAGCTCTAGAATTCAGTAGAGGGTTAATGTGAAGGGGGAAAGGCATGAATAGCAGAAGGTTGCTGTGAAAGATCACAAACTTTAAGCTTTTTTTTTTTTTTAATCATCCTCATTATACCTCACCAGTCCTCCAGAAGGACAAAAAGTCAGTTGCCTATCTGAACCTCTCTAAGGGCACCAAGCTTTATTTATCTAAGATGGGGAACCTGAGATTCTTCAATATTGCTGAATGTTATCCCCCAACACTCTAGCTGTCTTGGTCAGTAGTAAGGGAGGCAGGAAACATGATTTGAAATGGGGTGGGATGGGTGTGGGTGTGCAAATTTCACTTCTTGGCTGTTTATACTGACCCAGGACAAGTACCGAAGTATCTGGAGAAAAAGCAAGGCTGACTTGTTCATTGCTGCATGCAATGGATTATTGTTTAATGTGATTTTTAAAGTACAGATTGCATGGTTTCTTATTCTGTCTTAACATGACATAAATCATGCAATATAAGCACTCAGGATCTTCTTGGATAAGCCCCATTTGGTAAGTAAACAAATAAATAAACTAAGCTGCACTATATCTTAGCACAGAAGTGATGAATCCTGACCATATATCCAAACTCACTCTATTACTGAATGTTTATCCTGATGTGCATCTTAAACTGCCTTTGTTTCTACTGTATTCCTATTGTTTGTGATGTATACTGTCAATTCCATATGACTGCAAAATGCATCAGTTTCTTCCCCCCACCCAAAAGATTTGATAAGACCACAATTCATGTTTGCAGTATATTGCTCAGGGTAGCTGGGAGGGTGAATGCTTCCACATTCCTGCTTTGTATCCAAAATGCCTTTGTTAAAAAAGAGCATTTGCCACTCTGAACAATGGAAAGGCTTCTAATTGTTTCCAGGTTTTAGATTCTTTCTATGCTGCCTTCCCTTGTGATTACATGAAATCCAAAACTCCATATAAAGTATTCAAAAAATCCAGGAATAAATTGCAATTAATTTGGCACTAAATGTTTAGTTTGGATGAGTCTTCTGGCTAATATTGTCAAAAAGAGATATATTTTCCTCCAAACAATGCCTCTGTCCATGCATGTACACATACTAAAATCTACATGTGCAACATTTTAATAGGGCTACCAGCTCTGGGCTCCAAAAAAACTTTTTTTTTCCTATTTTTGTTGCAAGCACTTGCTCCAAAAACCTAGATAATCACTAGCAGTGGTAGCAAAGTAATATAGAAAGTTCTAATTCTTTGCTGCCATCTAGCAGTCCTCTGGATTTTTATAGCCCTGATTTGATAGATGTAACTTTAAGGTTGCAAAGAGGAGCGCCACAGTTGGGCAGTTAATTGTAGATGCTATAATAGTACTGCTTTTATTTTTTCTTTCTCTTATTTAAACCAGGATACTCTTTATAGAGATTGGACTTCTGTGCACATTTTTAATATACAATGCAACCCCTCTTCTCTTTCTATTGATTCTGTTCATTTTGAATAATTTTCATATTTCAATCATCCAATCAAATCTTATTCTACCTATTAAATTATATTTGCCTTCCTATATTAATTATATAATTATATAATTATATTACATTCATCTTCTTGGACTCTCCTTTTCCTTTTTTTAGTAATGTTTTTTAAATTTTGATGTTTTATGTATTTATATATATTTATGCTTTTAATGTTTTGTGTGAGTCGCCCAGAGTCCCCCACTGGGGGGAGATGGGCAGGGGAGAAATTTAATTAATAAATAAATTTTTAAAAATCAGTTGGAAGAAGGCACTGCTTTGACATTGCTGCCAAAAAATAATAATAATAAAAAAAGAATACAACCATGAAGTCACAAGGAGTTGAGTTGGACTCAAAGGAGATTTTACCTTTTAGCTTTAACTGTTACAAGTTCAAGTTCACATTTATTTCCCATCCACTGAGCATTGAACTTCATGAATCAATATTTAATGACTCCCAGTCCTCCTGGAGTGCATAAGTCCTTCACTGAGTGGTAATAGCCTAGTCTAGTTACTCTCCTATTTAGTTTTGTTAGTTTAGGTTAGATAGAAACTCCTTTTCTGAAGTTCTTGTATGTTTCCACCCCAAACCCAGAAGTGTAAGATTCACTTCAAAACCCTCCTGATCAATGCTTTATGCTTTAACCCAACAGGTTCTTCCCAGCCTTTGTGACGAGCATCCCCCCTCATGTTACCAATCCATCTTCCAGGTAACATGGAAATCAGATCAAATCTCCCTTGAATAAAGAATAAAGTATTCCCTGTCCGGTCCTTTCCCATGGAATGAAACACATCCCCTTACCCCCAGGTTCTTCTCTTTCCTTTCTGGGGTTTCACAATATGGTTGCAACTGCACTTAGCAGGTCATTTGTTCACATGTCTTGCTTTGTTTCAAAATCAAGAAACGGGCACCTTTGAAATTTGCATTTCACCTCCACTCTGTCATGGAAAATTCAGAACAAAGGAGAACAACATTGAGGGCAAATAACCAACTGTTTATTTCATTGATCATCCTTGGGTTCCAGTTTCAAAAGGAGAGGAATGGAGAACAATAGAAAGGTAAGAGCTTTTATAAGAATTTTAAATGGCAGAGCTCTTTAAATTGCAGGGAAATTCTGGAGCTGTCAGGATCTTGGGACCAGCTAAGAAAAGAAAGGAGAATCATTTATTGTTAAGGAAAACTGCACTTTTTAGAGGCAGCAACAGTGCTGGAAATAGCCATTGTCTCTTGTTAGCCAGCAGATGAACACTGATGGGATTAGGCACATACAATACTGCCCAATTACTTCCTTGCAATTTCCTCATTAGGTTTGCGGCAGTCAATTGCATGGGGCTGGATCTCCAGCTGCCTATAGTCAATTTCACCCTGCCTTTGTTAATTATTTTCAGCAAGGAATGTGGGGGGGGGGGGGTTGTTTAGGGGCAGAATTATGTAAAGTGGGGAACTGAACCTGGTCTCTGTCCTGTTTGCAAAGTCGGGAGAAACGTCCTAGAAATAAACTCTCATCTCATTTCACCCATAGAAACTCTTTTCACCTACATTCCTCTTAAGCCATACCTATACAATTAATAATTTTATTATAAAGATCTTTTTAAAATACTTCATGTTTAGTGACTGCAATCTGTTCCAGCGACTTTGTGGTTAAGCAAAATGGTCACTAAGTGAACACATGACTGAGAGAGAGACTGCAAAGACCACTGGTTGCTGCTGTTTCATTTAGATAAAGTTCTCTCTACAGTTTCCTGCACACAACCATTTTTTAAAATTCTTTTCCCCCTCACAGAGCAAAGAGATCACGTAAACAACTCTTCCTGAGTTGCTTTTCTAGGCAGTGCAGAACTTCCCTAAAAAGTGCTAACCTCAAGTTAACAAGCTCAGCCCTGTGACCTTAACTAGTTGATTAGAACCCTTTTGTTGTCAGGCATGCAAAATTTGGTCATAAATGTGTGCATTGGCTGGAAACTGATTTTTTTTTTTATTACCATCATATTTGCGAATGGTCGCTAACTGAGGTAGTTGCTAAATGTGGAGTGGCTATAGTTTATATTTTAGTGTATACTATTTAACCACTATGAGTAGGAAGATGAGGTATAAATTGAATTAACAATGTGCAAAGCTAAATTTCCAATCACCCAAGGTTCAAGAACATATGAAATATTTATGCACAAAGGCTTTGTGTAACCTGTTTCTTAACATTTAACTAATGGGTGTTAGGAGCAAAGCATAAGATCTAAAGGGCAAGGAAAGAAGTGTGACCTCACAACTCTTTTCTACACATAGTGCCCTTCATGTAATTCACACATGAATGACTGCAAAGGCAATGTTTGAAACCTAGTTAAGGATTACAAATGGCCAGGGGAAAAAATAACCTGACTGAAATGTACCAGGGGTACCACACCATACTTTGAATTTATTTTGCAAATAATACCTGTTGATGGGAGGATTAACTTTTTCCCACCCTGTCATTTCATCCATTGAAAGTCACTCTGTCCTTGGAGCTGCTATTTGCCTCAAATGGAAAAATATATGCACATATAAGCTGAATGACACAGACAAACATGATCTTCAGCATGCATGTCTGTAGGGCAAATGGGTAAACCCAGTCTCCCAGAGCTATTGTCTTCTGCATGGTTGCTATCTGTAAACGTTTGAGAATGAACTGACATGCATTCACACAACTCTTCTAGAATGCTCAGTTAATGCTCCAAGATAAATAATGTTAATTGTGCTTCATCTATCTGACTTTTCTTGGAATAGCAGCATGAGCTGCACAACACCAGCAGGTGAAACTGTTCACAGGGTGGAGAAAATAATTTCCTCTGCTAATAATATCCACAGCTTAAGTAAATATCAAAGACCAAAGAGCAGAGGGTCAGTGATAGTACAAAGAAGTCCTGCAAATGTCTTATTGGTAGGAAGCACTTCAATGGCATGTTCCTCTATGGTTGCACAGCTGGTAAGGCATCACCAACAAGAACATGCTGTCACATTCCATCAGGAATTCATGACTACATCCAGGGAATTCTTCCTCTCCCATCAGGGTTAAAAGATAATGATGCCTTTGCAACTGACTACATCTATTTCTGTCTTCCTGAGGAGTGATAAGTGCTGTGTGTAGTATGGTGTGTTTTTATGACTTGCTTTCTCATTGCAGAAATGTGATAAGCATGTTTTCAGGCTGGAGGAGAGAGTTCATAGTTAATAGATGCATGAAGCCAACTGGAGGTTTAACTCATCTAATTAAAGAAGTTTTTTTCTTATTTTATGTTTAAAAAATGAAGAACTACATCACCATATTTCTTATCCTAGGTAAGCATTTATGGGTGCATTTGGGAACTGAGCAAGTTTACCAGCAAGATTTCAAGGCTTTATTAATGACACTTATGGCCATTAATGATTTAGGACTCTGATACTTAAGTCTAGTAAGTACCTGCCAGAATCTCACAACCAAAGAGAGCCATCTGTCATGTGGATGCAGGGGAGTCTTCTCAGTTGTAACCCACTGGCTTTGAAATGTCCATCCCCTGAAGGCCAAAGTTATTCAACTTTTCATCTTGGGTGAAGACCGAGCCTGGTCATTTGCTTCTCAAGTGAGAACTATGGATTGATTTGTTCTATGATTTGTTCTCTTCACTCTTGCATTGGTGATCTAGCATCCATAGCCTGACCATACCTTTTGCCACTTCAGTCCCACTCTGTCAATGCTACTTGTACATGATTGTATATTTAAAATTATTTGTTTTACTTAGTTTTATCTTGTTTTATGGATCCTCTGAACAATGGGCAGAATCTAATATTTTACATAAATAAATGAATGAGAAAAGGAGAGAGAAGAGAAATAATCATGGGAATGTGAAATTTAAAATGTGGTCATCCCTGTAGCCTCCCCTGTCTCTCATTGCCCAACTAATGTTCTAGAAAACACTTGGGGAGCAAGGAAAGGAGAGGTGTTATGGGGCAATTTTTTCCCCACTCAATTGTTTGCTCACTGCTCAGCTAAGCAGGATGGGAGTGAATGAAAATGCAGAAGGAAGATTTAAATGTCTCTCTGTTACTTCTCCATACTAAGGTGTTACTTGAGCAATCTAGAACCCAGAGCAGTGCAGGAAATGGGGGAAGAGCAGAAGGTTGGTGAATCAGATGAAGTCCCTAAGCAGGAGGCCCCCAGAGACATTGTGATATGATGGTTAAGATGGTGCACTTATGATGGGTGTGAGTGGGAGTGGGACTCAGGCTAAAGTCCACCCTCAGCCTTGGAATGTCATTGGATCATCTTGAGTGAATAATTTATTCTCAGCCTAATCTTGTGGGAAAAATTGCAGAAGGAAGTATTACATATGCTACTGGGAATCTTGGAGGAAAAGAGGGATATAAATCTAATAAAGAAACAAAGAAACAAACTTGCAAATAAATAAACATTTTCAATGCTTGTAAACTTTGATCTATGTTAATGTCGTTCTGTCCTGTCCCATATCAATTTAGATTTCTTTAAACCTAGCTCAAAATGTCTTTTATATGCAGCTCATCATAAAAAAAGTATTTTAATATTTATTTCACCATTGATTTTAAATGAACTACAGGAAAATTTGGATTTGTGGAACTGAAAGAAGAACCGCATGTTCTTCTGAGCATTTTCATCTGTTCAGTGTTGGGACAGATTCTGCATCAGATCGAGCTTCGTTCTCAGGGGAAATGACTTCCATTTAAACTAATTTCCAGCATGATTTAAACTTACAAACATTCTTTAGAAACATGTAGCCTATATTTGCAGGTTCATTTGCAAGCCTTGGGAATGGAATATGCAGATGGAGATGGTCTGGTCCCAGACTCAGTAGTTGTTCATTACAACCACAGTGTGCTTCCCCTTCATTCGTTTGACAAAATGGCCTGTTGAGACTGGCCACACTGAAACACAAAAGGAAATATGAGGGTTGCATCCACAGCAGTACTGAGAAATGTGGAGAGTTGTGGAGATGCTCAGGAGTTTCCTGGAGGCATCAACTCTCTAAGTCTTATGGGAAGTACAGTAGACTAAGAGTCTACTCATGCTGGGGAACAGAAGATAATTATGAGCAAAAGCTGGATTCAAGAGGAAAAAAAAAAGTGTGTTGACATATACAGTAAGCTGTTCTTCCTGTTCCAGCTCCTTTAACAACCTGTGGACACTTTCTTTGCTAGTGTTTTGCTATTTAACTTTTTGTAACATGGGATCATAGTTAATAATTCTAGCAAAGCAACAACAACAAAAATATTGGTGCTGAAAGATGCTTCATGACAAGTGCTTGCTTGTTTGTTTTTCCTCCAGCTAATGTCAACCTGCTTGGGGTTTTAAACCAATAAATTGGCACACAGTCAACATCTTATAAATTGAGCTGATAATTAGGAGGCTCTGCCTCTCTCCACACAATCTGGCACAGAAATGTTTCCGTTTAGGTTGCTGGACTCAAGGCAGTGGCACATCTAGCATATTTGACATCTGGAGCGGATCATTTTTTAACACCCCCCTCCTCCTTTGCCAAGAGCCAGTTTGTAGTAGTGATAAAGGCATCAGACCAGAAACCAAGAGGTTGTGAGTTCTAGTCCAGACTTAGTCACAAAGCAAACCTGTATTAAAAGGATCAGATTTCAGGCAACCCTTTGCCTTCAAATGCCTCTAATATAGGCGTAGGGTATGCTCATCCAAAACCATGAAGGGATGGACCACCCTGTGCTCTACCTCTTGAAGAAACTCCTCCCAAGAGAGCAGAGATACAGTACAATTGAAAAAGAGGCATATGTTCTAAAATGAGCAATAGAGGCTCTGTCTATGGGGTTGGGGATTTTCTGTAATAACCAACCATCCACCACTCACTTGACTGCAACAAATGAAGGATACAAATTCATGTCTGACCCGATGGTATCTGACACTACAACCATACCGATTTAATATTGTACAGCAAGTTGGACAACAAAACCTCATTGCTGACTTCATGTTGTGGTATGGTAAAGACACTGAGATTGCATTAACCTCATGAGAAAAAAAAAATCAAAGACTGTTGATCTTTTTTTTCTCAAAAGGGGTGAGGTATGTGGAAGAGCAGGCCGCTCAGCAAAATTGCAGGCACCCGTGCTGCCTTCTTTCCCTCCCACTTGAACCTTCTTCCCAGCATCAGCATGGCAGAGTTGCCAATAAAGCTGCAGCCTTGACACAGGTGTGAGAGGAGAGGAGAGGAGAGGTGATGAGTGTTTTTGGAGCTCTGCAGCCATCAGCAAACTGAGTACAGCAGCCAAATGAAAGAAGGCATTTTTCCTTCAGAAGGAGTGGACAGTCTAAAAGAGAGGAAGAGAAGTATAGAGGGGCCAGTGGGACAAAGTGCAATGGAAATAAGGTGCAAGATGGTACCTTACATGCTGGCCATTAACAGAAAAAGAAGAAATCTCAGAGAGAGGGGACTTAAGGCACAACAGGCTTAAGAAAAAACATGATGCATACTAGTAATAGTACAGAGCATAGTATATAGTTAATTATATTAGAGTACTAGGAAATAGACAGTTTGGTCTAGTGATTAAGGGGACTAGGCTAGAAACCAGGAGACTGTGAGCTCTAGTCCCGACCTAGGCATGAAAGCCAGCTGGGTGACTTTGGGCCAGTCACGCTATCTCAACCCAACTCACCTCACAGGGTGGTTGTTGTATGGAAGGAAAGAAGAAGGAATATTAGGTATGTTTGCCACCTTGAGTTATTTATAAAAATAAGAAAGGCAGGATAAAAAATCTAAAAAAAAAAAAATAGAGTAATAGGTAAGAATAATATAGTATACTGAATAGTAATAGTATAGAGTATAGTATAAATATTGTCATAGTAATAGTCATTGAATAGTAATAGCATAGTAATTGTAATAGTAGTTACCATAGTAATAGTATAGAGATAGCAATAGAACAGAATATAGGAAGCACTCACACATCACTTTTATATGTTAGTTTTTACAAATTAAAACCTCTCCCCAACCCTTATAGGGAGATATAAAGAAACTACCTGTCCAAGAGTCTGCTGTTTTTGTGTCTCTCTTGAGTCTAGGTCAATCCAACTGGGTACAGTTTAAAAAAAGAACCCGTGACATTGACATCTCCTGCATGCAGACATTAAAGAAAGTCCTTTTGCTCTTGTGAAGAAATGCAAGAAAAGAGTTAACTGAGAACTTATAGGGAAGAGGGGGCAGAAATCTAAGAAAACTTGGAGAGAGAAATGTGAGAAGAACGGCAGTTGATAGATGACCCCATGACATTGCCTTCATCTTGCATACCTGAGACAGCTTAAAGGCAGCTTAGCTTCTGAGCACTAAATTCATGTTCATAGCAATTGATGGGCCCTGTAGGGTTGTGCCATGAAGTGGCAGAAAGAGAGATAACTTGTGCAATCTCCCTTTGCCTACCATATCGTTTGGGCAGATTTCTGAACTGGAGAGAGGCTGGCTGAACCTGGATGCCCAGCCATCTGTCAAAACCACCCAGATCATCAGCAGTACTATGATTGGCAGATGGTTTTCCTGGCAGATGGTGACATTGAGAAGATGTGGGGAGGGCAGATTTCCCTGCAAGGAAATGAGAACACTGGTAAGAAAGCTAGAACTGGCAGTGAGAACAGCAAAATCTATGCTGGTTTAGTTTCCCGCTAGCTCACAAGTGTGACCTGGGGAAAGAGCCCAGAATAAAAAAAGAGAGAGAGAGAGAGAGAGAGAGAGAGAGGGAAAGGAAAGGAGACAAATCAGTACTGTACATTATAAAGGAAATGAAAAGAGAGATATTGGTAGATCTTGTGAACAAATAAAGTATCATTCTGTACCACTGAAACAGAAACATCTTGTAGCCATATTATCTTTTCATACAGTGTTATTGTTAAATATATGAATGAATGAACTACGGCCTTTGGCCAATCAATGGAGTACAATAAACTCCCAATAAACTGGAGGATCATTCTTTAAATAAATAAATAAAATTAACATAACATACATAACATTGTCAGTGCAGTTGCATTAACAATAACTGGGCTTTTAATAGCAATATGAAAGAACTTTGCACTATTTTTGTTATATCTGGGCTTAAATATGCAAGACATCAAGTTATATAAAATGAATCCTTTCTTCCAGGGAACCCTGAAAGTAGAGGGTTTTTAAGTTGCTTCCTAATGTCCTGATAGAGGATACACTATAGGAGAACATGTGTCATGGTTTCCAAAGCACCAGAGGATTCATTCCAGCCAGAGGATTCATTCCTTGAGAAACTCATCTCCAGGATGGATGGTGGAAATGCATTTAAACAGGCCTCAGTGAAAGAAATCCTGTATTTGGAGAAACTAAGCGAGGACAGGTTAATTTCCTTCTTTGGTGGTCCAAAGGAAAATATGCCAACATTGAGAAGACAAATTCTCTGAGCCTAGATAGTAGATTCTGGAACTTGGAATCATAAAGCTGTTGGAAATGGGCTTCATTGGCTCCCTTCCCCTCTAGACTGAGTAATTCAAATAGGGAGAGCCAGATTTCCATAATTTTATTATTTACAGTTGACAGCCATGAATTTTGGAAAGAGTTGCAGTTCCTGTGATTGTTGAGAGGTAAGAGAGTTCCTGTGATTGTTAAATAAAGTTTTGATTGTTTATAGACTACTGGTCTTCTGAGTAAATGAGAAAGAGAATATAAAACCCTATAACCATACTAAAGATACTAGGCTACCAGGAAAAATGCCACTTCTAATAAAACATGCGCGCGCACACACACACACACACACTCACTGGTTTCACTACAACTCTCAATAAGTTTTTTTTCCTAAGAAAATGTGGTTTAAGTGTATTCTAAAATAGACCTGCTTTGGGCCAACACATCATCATCTATTATTGTTTCTCATTTCTTGCATTTGTAGGCCATCTTTTCTCTGAGAGCTTAGATGGTGTTCATAAAGATCTCCCCTAATACGATTCTCACAACAACAGTCCTATGAGGTCTGTTGAGCCAAGAGAGCAATCTGTGAGCAAATAGGGACTTTATCCTGGGTGACTTTGATCCCTTAAATGGGATACCACATTGGTGCCTTCCAGATGTGTTTAATTATTGCTCTCATGATCTTCAACCAATGTGCCCACTGACAACACTCTTTGAGGATGTTGGGAGCTTTATTCTGGCATATCCAGGCACTGGTAGTTTGGAAAAGTCTGGGTCAATACATGCCATTAGCTGTGTGTAATATTGCTGTAGCTTCCCAAGTTTTCAGGCCAGAATGATGAAAGGTTTTGCACAATAGAAAAGGGAGAACTGCATCATTTTCTTATGCAGTTCTTCAACTATTCTTATTCAGTTTGATGGAAAAGAAATTATTTTCCTCACATTCTCCACTCCAAATATAAAGGGATGTTCTCATGAATGGAGTGTGGAATTTTGGCATTGTTTTAGCCGCTAGGTAACCAACGAGGTTGTGATAGTGTTATTTTTTACAATACAGTTCCCTCCCTAAGAGCCTTTGGCCTCCACAGTTTCCCAAACTTCAGTTAAACTGTAAGAAAAGACATCATGAAGGAGCTCCTTTTTCCATGGGGCTTTTTCAGATCAGAAAGTGCAGGTAGTCAGAATTGTTAAAGAGTGATGAAGACATGGGTGGATCAGGCAGCAAGTGACATCACCTGTATCATGACGTCCTCAAACAAATGGCACAAATTAATTTCCATGAGTCTTATGCAAATGACAGATTTCTTAATTTGTGCAATGTCTCCATGTCATGTATGACATCATTGGGGCTTTTACTGGATGCTAGTATTGGAGAATTGTGCATCAGAAAATAATACTGGCACTCTCTACCCTTTCACAACAGAAAGAGTAAAATCAAAAACATCACCCAGAGGAATTTGCAAACAGCCTCTAAAGCATTCTGAGAATGATTCGAATGCTTGTTTTGCAGAATAAGATTTTGGATAAATTGGAAGCAGATTTTGCCACTGGGAACTATTTAAGAAATCATATAAGAAAGTGCACGTGGCCCTAGGAACTCCATAAAAACAACAATAAATTGTATAAAAAACACCTTGAACTAATAATAAATTAGGCACAATTTCTTCCTTTATTACTTAAAAACATATATGGGAAGACAAAGAAATTTCTGTATCTTATGTGCGATGGGGTTGCTGCCTGAACTCTCCAAAGGTTATCTGTGTGGCTTATCACTGTTGCCTTTATCTTGCTAATCTGAGATATGGGTGTTAACAGCCCTGAATATTTAGAGGATGTCTTTCTGTGGGAATTAATTGCTAGAACTGAACAAAATCAATTTCTTCCCCCAAATCCTAACTATGGATTATGTTCTTGAAGTATACGTACATGAAAAGAAACCACTGAAATTTATTTTAAGGTACGGAAGCAAAGAAACTGGGAGTGACCCCAAAGCCTCAATCTTTCTCTCTCTCTTTCTCTTTCTGAATATCTAAACTATACCTTTCAACTACTATCAACCTATATATTTGTAAAAAAGCAAAGAAACAAAAACCCAAGTACTAACAAAACAGCAATAAGCTTCAAGTGATACCTTCCTCCACAAACCAAGCCTGAGTAAATGTTGTCCCCAGGAAATAGCTCATTACTCAAAGAAGTGAGAAAAATGTGATTCCTTCTTTCTGTCTGTCTGCAAATTCATTACAAGAAGGGGAGGTGTTGATTCCATAATTTGCTGTATGGTATGGATGCATTGCAAAAGTAATGGAGGGATAAGTATTTTCTAGAAAAACCAGTTTGGGACCATTAATAATAAATAAAAGTAATCATTTTAAATAATATGGAGAATTCCTGGGTGACATTAGTGTATTTCAGTATGTCAGCCAAGTTTAAACACACTTAGCGCTTCATGAAGTAATAATAATAATACAGCATTATAGCACCAAGGGGCATTAAAGCATTAGAAGCTGGCATATTTGGAGGCTTCAAGCTACAAGAACAGAAGACAGGTGGGCATGAAACAATGGCCAAACTGAAGTTTTGGAAAAAATGCTGTAGAACATCAGATATTTTTCAGGAGTTGCTAAGATGACAGACATTTGATGCTGATAATAACATGAATCAAGATGTAGTCCCACACAATGATTTAGCCAGGTATCTGTGACTAATGTAGCTTTTAACCTGTGTAATAAGGGAAAAAAGCACCCTCAGGCTTGAACCAACCCCTCCTCAGAGGTCCTTCAGTTCTGAGGTAACCGCACCTGTGGGTGAACAGCCACTGGCCAATTAGGTCTCCTTGCTGCCACCCCCTCTTCACTACAAACCCATTCCCCCTTCCACACCAACCCTCTGGGGAACCAGGAAAAGATTGAAGGGGAAATCCTCACCTCACCCTGGGTCTGGCAAAATACAAAAAGAGAAACCCAAACAAAAACTTTGGGAGTCTGTAGCTCAGCCAAGCTGAGGCAGGTAATAGAAGGCAATTTAATTCCAGGATTGAAACAAAAGTCAACTTACAGCGAAAAACTACCAAAAAAGTGTACTTAGGCCTACTTGTATATGAAATTACTTTTTCCAGCATCAGAAAGGCTGGTTTTACAATCGCAATATTTTTCCAAGTCTTTATTTTCAAGAACATATGCTAATGGTAACATAGAATTGACCATGACACGCTTTTCAAATTTCACCATAGAAACACAGGATGAGTTATATGATCTATGGACTACAGTGATCATAGATTTGAAGGGGCTGGATTGAAGCCAACTGCTGGAACCAGGAAATAAATTAAATAGTGTAAATCTAGGCTGTTGTGTCTTTCAATGGATGAGGGAAAGAAAAAAGCAGACAATCTACAAGGTCACAACCCATGAAAATTTGAATGACTATTATGAAAACAATCCATTTTTTTTTCAAAAGCAAGAGACACTCAAAAAGCCGGACAATGTTTGATTTTAAGGCTATGCCTGCTGGACAGAGGACATGAGGACAACATTTTTTAACATGTCCTCCTTTTTAATTTTTTTTTAACATGTCCTCCTTTTGTCGGATGTCTGGTAACCCTATGGTTTTTTTCTTCTTAGTAATGATAAAATTGGTAACTCCTTCAAAATTGCTGGGATATCTTCCTACAAGGAAGAATTCTTTGTCCATGTTGTTCAGTTGGCCAAGATGACAGAGGATCATTTGCATCCTCAGGCTTCACTGAATGAGCAGTGCCAAAGATATATCTAATAGCAGTGATCTGCAGATCAAAGTTGGGAGGTGTAGATATAGAAAATGTCTGGCAAATTAAATCACTACAGCTGACCAGAAAATTCTCTCCATTTGAAGGACAAAATGTAAAAATCCTCCAATGTTCAAAACAGTTCCACTGATACAACTCTAATTGCATCCAAGACTAACTTAAAATTAAAACTGCATATTTTTTTGCCATTCTTTAGTCTTGGCTTCTGACTTACCTTTTAAATCTATTGGCCAGAACAGGATTCCTGGGTCTGACTCCTCTGCCACTTCAGAGTACTGCCTGAATAAATGATTCCCAAAGAATCTCATAAAATCCAGGTATATAGTTATCTACGATTCAACAGCCTTGTTTCAGTGTGTGCATGGATATAAGGTGTGGTGATTTGGGATCAAAAGAAAAAGAAAACTGTATAAGTAAATAAAAATCCTAAAGTTGCTGAGGTGAACTGTAGTAGATAAGCTGATCAAAGTATTTATTTAAAAAACTACAGCTTTTCAATTGGCGAGGCTTTGGAAAATCTCTCCTTTTTATCTTTGAGTGCACCCCCCCCCCCTTTTGTAGGGTTATTTGGAATCACTATTAGAAGCAGTTGTAATGTAAATCTCAATAGGATGGAAAAATCCTAATTTTTGATTTACACAGCTGTTATGTTAAACCAGTGGGGAATGTTCATTATAAAATGGTCTGAGACTGCATTTAAACAGCAACATGATTCAATTATAATAATTAAACATAAAGTGTTACTATGATTCATTTTCCTGCTAATGCCTGCTTCTGTTCTTTCTAGGTTATTATCTAAGATATTGGCTCCTTTTTCTATTCACTCATTAGGATTATATTTTACTACTATTTGGATCATAGGGCAAAACAACAGCAATGACCCTACAGTGGTCTTGACTTAGGGCTGATTCACATGACCATCTTGCCCCTGACTAGTTTGGTCCACCAATCATTTGTCTAGGGTAGGAACACCCAATGTTATCCCTTACCTGCCCAGCCAGCCCAGAAGGCAACCTCTGCCCATCTTTTCCTACACATGCCAAAAGCCAGTGGGTGCTGGCTCACGTGGCGCTGTCCAGGCAGCCTGGGGCATTTCGTTCCATTGTAAGCAAACCCCTGTGCTCCAATGGATGCTTATGCCCTGTGGCAGGAACCCCCCCCCCCTCCGGTCACCGATCCCTGCCCTCCCCTGCCTTGTTTACTTTTTTTACAAGTGGAGTGATGAAAAGCTGAGCTTTTCTTGTTCCATTTAGCTTCCTTCACTAATTAGCTGATGAAACATGGACTCTTCTTTTTAAAAAAATGGATGAAATTGACAAGGATACTTTTAGTCCAAGTCACAAATAAAACTGTGGCCCTGCCCTGCCCTTCCCTTCCCTTCCCTTCTGGAAGAGGGGTAAAGAAGCAGGGAAATCCACCAGTCAGAGGCCATTGTAAACATGGACCAAACACAACGTCAGACTCTCACCATGGCCAAAGCAAAAGACAGGGTTGAAATCCAGAAAGGGCTTAAGCCTTCCAGCTGGCTTATGCGCAGAAGTCAAACATTTTAAGGCTGCAGTGCAGAAATACCCTTGTTCCCTCTCCCAGCATGTTCTTGAAGAAATCTATTCAAGATTCTTCCCATGGGAATATTAAAATTCCTCATTCACATTGGATGCTTTTTATCATAGTAAACAGGCCTTCTATCTCTATCTCATAAGGCATCATTCTATTCCCCCCCCCCTTTTTTTTTCCAAGTGATCAGGCTGGGAATCCCGTTTATATAGTTAATTGACACCTCCCATTTCTCCACTCTTATTGCATCCTCAGAGTGTCACCCTGCAGCCCTGTTTAGGGTCACTCGGGCCCTCCTGGGAAAAGGGGGGGCAGAGGACTACTTGCAGGGTCGTGCAGAGGAATTTGCTGAACACCTGATGGATAAAATCACTCAGATCCATTCTCAGTTGGAAGCCAAGTGTGGAGCAGGTCCAGGGGAGTCGCCCAGGGAGCGTTCTTGCCCAGTTATCTGGGAACGGTTTGATCCTGTTGCCCCTGAGGAAGTGGACAGGGTCCTCGGGGCTGTCAGTGTGACTACCTGTGGTTTAGATCCTTGTCCCTTCTGGCTAGTTAAAGCTACCAAGGAGGTGACCTTAGGGTGGGTTCTGGTGGTGGTTAATTCATCCTTGCAGGAGGGGGTGTTTCCGAAGCCTTTCAAAGAGGCTTTGGTCTGCCCACTCCTCAAGAAACCGTTGCTAGACCCCACCCTCCTGGACAATTTTCATCCAGTCTCCCACCTCCCCTTTTTAGGGAAGGTGGTGGAAAAGGTGGTCGCGTGGCAGCTTCAGAGGATCCTGGACGAAACGGATTATCTGGACCCCTATCAGTCAGGATTCAGGCCCGGTTATCGGACAGAAACAACATTGGTCGCACTTTTAGATGATCTCTGGTGAGAGCGGGATGGGGGGAGTGCATCCATCCTTGCTCTTCTTGACCTCTCGGCGGCTTTCGATACCGTCGACCATGGTATCCTTTTGGGTCAGCTGCAGGAGTTGGGGCTGGGTGTCACAGTGTTGTGCTGGTTCAGCTCCTTTCTCCAAGGCTGAACCCAATCGGTGTTGATAGGGAGCGAGAGGTCCAGCCCCCGGCCCCTACTTTGTGGGGTGCCGCAGGGGTCAGTGCTTTCACCGCTCCTATTTAACATCTACATGAAACCGCTGGGTGAGATCATCCGGCACCATGGGGTGAGGTATCATCAGTATGCTGATGATACCCAATTATACATCTCCATCCCAGGTGCCTTAAGTGACGCTGTGACTGCCCTCTCGCGGTGCCTGGAGGCTGTGGGGGCCTGGATGGGGGACAACAGGCTTCAACTGAACCCTGGTAAGACGGAGTGGTTGTGGATACGGGGAGCCTCAAGATCTAGGAGCTTGTCATCTTTGGTTCTTGATGGGGTTGCACTACCCCAGACAGACCCGGGGTTCTCCTGGACTCACGACTCCTGCTCAAAGAGCAGGTGGCAGTCGTGGCTAGGAGGGCCTTTGCACAACTTCGTGTTGTGCGGCAGTTATGCCCCTTCCTGGATCAGGAGGACCTCCGCACAGTCACTCATGCCCTGGTCACCTCCGGGTTGGACTACTGTAATGTGCTCTACATGGGGCTACCCTTGAAGAGTATCCGGAAGCTACAGCTGGTGCAGAATGCAGCAGCGCAGACAGTTCTCAATGCCCCTAGGAGGGCACGTATAACACCGCTGTTGCGTGAGCTGCATTGGTTGCCAGTTTGTTTCCGGGTCCAATTCAAGGTGTTGGTTATCACCTTTAAAGCCCTTCATGGCACAGGACCAGGTAATCTGAGGAACCGCCTCGCCCCGGTCATTTCAGCCCACCCCACTCAGTCCAGCAGAAGGGGCAGGTTGTAGACCCCACCGGTCAAGGAATTTCAATTGGTGGGGTCTAGGCAGAAAGCCTTTTCTGCTGCGGCTCCCGCCCTATGGAACATCTTGCCTCTTGAGGTCCGGTGTCCCCCCTCCCTCATGGCCTTCAGGAAAGGGATTAAATCCTGGCTCTGCCAGAAGGCCTGGGGGCCGGATGGGGGCCCACACCTGTGGAGATGGCTGGTGGGGTGATGGGTTTGCTCCCCCCCCCCCCAGCATCTTGCAGGTTTTTAGGGCTAAAAATTAGGAGGTTCTTAGGACATTTTTAATATATGTTTCTTTTTAATTATTTATAGATTTTACCCATTGTTGGAGGGACTCGTGTTTTTTTCCTTTTTTATTATTGTGAGCCACCCAGAGTCACCCATTGGGGGAGATGGGTGGCATACAAGTTTGATAATAAATAAATAAATAAAATAAATAAAATAAATACCAGAGGGAGGTGTCAATAGACTTGGGAGGTATGGGGGGAAAGGCTTTAGAACAAGAAATTCCAAAGGAGCAATCCCTTAGTGGGGACAACGTAGTCAAGAGGTGCTTTCTGAATCTTGGGGCAGGATGGAGATGGGAAAAGAAAGGACAAATCATGTGAAGTGGAAATGGTGTGAAGCCTTCTACACTGGAACAGTTTGTTGCAGGACCAACATATTTCACACATGGCAGTATTCTCAGAGATATCTTAAACTGTATGCCTTTCTCCCCTCTCCTGGCTCGATTTGGTTGTGAAACCTAGGTCCTCAGCTTCTAATGTGCTCTGGTATCCTTCATGATTAAAGTTCTGTGACAGGCCACAAAGTTGCATAGCAACTGTAACCACGACTTAGTCATCCTGAAATATTCTCGCCATAGTTCTGAAATTTTCCAGACTTTGTTGTTGTCAAGGGCGTGTGGAATCTTTTTCTTTCTTTCTTTCTTTCTTTCTTTCTTTCTTTCTTTCTTTCTTTCTTTCTTTCTTTCTTTCTTTCTTTCTTTCTTTCTTTCTTTCTTTCTTTCTCTTTCTTTCTTTCTTTCTCTCTCTCTCTCTCTCTCTCTCTCTCTCTCTCTCTGTGTGAGAGAGAGAGAGAGAGAGAGAGAGAGAGAAGTCTTGTCCCTTTCAAGTTCATCACTTGCAAGTTCACATGAGTGGATTGTGAGGCTCCCAGTCAATTCTCAGTCTAACCTGTAAATTAAGATAGAGTTTTAAGGCAGTTTGGCTTTCCTCAGGAGACATTAAGACTTCACTATAGTCTTTGACTAGATACTTAATTAGATGTAACACTCCGTCCTGATCACTCAGGCAATAAAAGAAATAATTATCATTGATCTGGCTCTGGAGATTTGAATGCAAAATGCAACAAACATTGCTCTGGAGTCATAGCTGTTCATCTTTACTTCTAGTTCTTAAGACACTAGTAAGAGAAAAATAATCATTTGTTCTTGTCTCCATCTCAGGCCCTCAAGGTATCTAAGTGCACACGTGTGTTGTCGCATGTTATGGTCCTTTGAGTCAGTCTGTCCCAGTCAGACAGGTTCATGCAGTTTTCTTAGCCATGTTGAAAGTGATTTGCCAGTACCGTCTTCTTGGGGCTGAGAGAGAGTATCTGGCCCAAAGTCACCCAGTTGACTCTGTGCCTAAAGTGGGGTAGAACTCAGGTTTCCTGCTCCTAATCCTGTGTCTTTAACCATTGTGCTAAAGTACCCACTAGCCAATAAGCTAAGTACTTACTGCTGTCTTCAAAGGAAAACTTGTTGGGGAGCCACTCTTTGAACTTTGCCACCAAACTCCTCTCAGCTTTCTATTCTCACACCCTGTCTGCCTTTGTGCTGGCTGGGGAATTCTGGGAATTGAAGTCCACAGATCATAAAGTTGCCAAGATCTGGGAATTGTAGTCCACAGATCTTAAAGTTGCCAAGGTTGAGAAACACTGCTCTATACTCTCTTCAGTAGCTTCTGCTTATCACTCAATCACCAGAAAGGGTAGTCAGCAACCCTTGCAAGCAGCAGCTATGCCAAAGGAGATATTTTAACTCACATCTAAGCTCACAGTCCTTGAAAACTTGCAGCTTCTTTGATCACGCTTCTTTCTCCTTCCAGGGTTTCTCCACACCGCCATACTCCTGTTAGCTCTTCCTGTTCACTCAGTCAGTGACCTTGCTCCCCAGTAACTCCCTTACTTTGGAAGTTCGATTTAAAAAACCAAAACAGAACAAAACTCTTTACATGGATAACACTGATACGAACCCTTATGTGCCATTTTATATTATATTTCTACAGAAAAACAAATGAAAATGAAATTGTTCAATTTCAGCAGTATGATCTCAGTGATCCCTCAGTCGTACAAAAGGAGTTCTGGTCTCAAGAGGTCTGACAATCGTGACTTGCCCAACCCTGCAATAAAAAAACAGCCAAGGGCTTTCTTCCTCTTAAAGGAAACCTAAAAGAGAAAAAATGCTCAAGTAATCCCAGGCCTTCTGTATAGTGAGATTTACTTTAAGAGGAAGGGGTGGGGAAGCAAATGAGCTCTAGGCAGCTTGTGCTATGTTACTAGTTAAACAAGGAGTGGGAAGAAGCCCCACATTTTATAATGAAGTTTGATTCTGGTATATGGGGCTGGCAGAGTTCCTACTAGTTGCCTTCCAGCATTTTTCAGATGTATATTGGGCTGAGCCCCCCACATGTGCTGCTTTATGTACAAGAGTATAGCCAAACCACAGTTAGTGGTTACTTTCATCTCAGAGCAGCTGTGGTGCTTGGAAAAATGAAGCCCCTGTTCTACATGGGGCAGCCTAATTATGTGCAGGAATTCTAGGACAGCAAACAGGGCAGGTCCTCTGGAAAGCTATATAAAAATTCCCCTCTCACCCCTATGGGTGGTACATGTCTTCCTCAATCTCTGGTCCTCTACCAGAGGCCTGGGAGTTTGAGGATTCTGTGCAGTATCTTAGCTGTTCCTAGCATTGCACTCTTTTGGACAGAGAGCTCTGATGTTGTTCCTGGGATATGTTGGAGCCACTCTCCCAGCTTAGGAGTCACAGCCTCGAGTGCTACTACCACCACTGGGACTACTTTGGCCTTTACTTTCCACATCCTCTCTAATAGGCCCTGGTACTTCTCCAGCTTCTCATGCTCCTTCTTCCTGATGTTGCTGTCACTTGGCACTGCTACATCTATCACTACCACTGTCTTCTGGTCTTTGTCTACTACCACGATGTCTGGTTGATTGGCCAGTACCTGCCTGTCCATCTGGATCTGGAAGTCCCACAGGATCTTAGACTTGTTATTCTCCACGACCTTCTGCGGAATCTCCCATCTGGACTTGGGGGGGGTCTAGCCCATACACTGTGCAGATGTTCCTGTACACAATGCCCTCTACTTGGTTGTGCCGTTCAGTATATGCTGTTCCTGCCTGCATCTGACACCCTGAGTTGGACTGTCTCTGAGGCCTTTTTGCACAATCTGCACCTTGGGTCCTGTCTATTGTGGTAGACCCCTGCTTCTATGGATCTGGTGCTCAGTGCCTGTTCTTGTGCTGCTATGATCAGTGCCTCAGTGCTGTCTTTTAGTCTAGCCCTTTCCAGCCACTGATAGGATTTCCCAATGTCAGCCACCTCAGCTATCTGTCGATGGTACGTCCCATGCAGGGGCTTGTCTTGCCATGGTATTTCCTCCACTTGACCTTCCTCCCATGTCTGCTGCTGCCTGAGGCATTCTCTCAGCAGCTCATCTTTGGGTGCCATCTTAGTGATGTACTCCTGGATACTCCGGGTTTCATCCAGGACAATGGCTTTGACACTCATGAGACCCCGCCCGCCCTCTTTGCAGCTGGTGTACAATCTCTGGGTGTTGGACTTGGGGTGGAAACCTCCGTACATTGTGAGGAGCTTCTGGGTCTTCACACACATACACTCACATATATACATGCACACACACAAAAACATGGTAGTGCTGGCAAGGGATGATGGGAGTTGAAAGTCCAATCCTCTGGATGGCATCACATTGAAGAAGGTTGCTTTACAAAATCTAGGGAGGAAGAGATATTCAAACGCAGTTGGCCTACTCCGTCCAAAGAAAAGGCAGACTGTAGGAAGGAGTGATTTCCTCCCCTCTTCAGGACTTTTTATCTTGATTTGTATGTTTTCCTTCCACTGGGAAAAAATTATGAGTAAGAGTTCCAGGATTGGAGTATAATTCTCTCAATTTTGGTAATGTGTTGGGGGAACTGGAAAGGAATAGATTCTGAAGTTCCAAATCTTCCCTCCTTTTTGCTTTTGCCAACAGTCAAATTCCACTGTCAGAGCAGTAAGTGGGTGGATGGGTAATTTTCAGCCCAGTTCTCTTCCATCAAGATCAAGATCTCTCCCTCTCCACCCTTGGTGGTGGAGAACCAAAACACCCTGTGACTTCTTCCCAAGGACCACAGAATTATAGCTCAGAGAATTTACATCTATTCAGAAGTCACAGACCAAAAAGAAACATAAAGCAGGTTTTTTTTTCTTTTTTTTCTAAGCAATAAATATAGACAGCACTCAGGAATCAGGATTCATTTTTAATCTACTTAGTGGTGGGCTGGTTAAGTCACCTGGTTAACATCTGCGAAATCTGAAACCATGGAGAAGTTCAAGAACTCTTGCATGCTGTCTCTTTTTCATTTTGCCTCTTACCATTTCCCCTGAAATTGTTTCCTGTCTTCCAAAACCTATGACACCACAGCAAGGAAATGTCTACAATATTGAACAAATAAGAACCAGCTGTTCTTTGTCAAGTTTAATGACTGAAAACCATGATGGAAAAACTGTGAGAAAATATTTGAGAGATAAGGAAAGTGGTTTGGGTGGAAATAGCATATGGGTGAATTCACACAGTACATTGATCATGTGAGCAGTCAAGATGTGTGAAAGTTCTATCATCAACTGTCACAGACTCATGCATCATGTATCACTTCTTCTCATCAGAAGGACTGTTGAGCCATATGGCAGAATAAAGTCTAATGGTTAGTATCACAAAGCTAACATAGGGTTGCCGGAATATGAGCTTGAAAAGCACAGATTCACTGGGACTTTAACCAGCTGAAATATAATGGTCTCTTTAGATGAAGGCACAGTCCCACTACTCAGACAAGATAAGTCCCCAGAATTCACACAGAAATCACACAGAATTGGGGAGGTGGGGAGTGGGCTTGCAACTGTGAGGCAGGAGTGTCTCACCTGGCAGCCTATAGGCTACATGGAGTGTTTGTCCTTCCACCCAAAATCTCTGCCCTAAAGTAAGGTCTTGATCCCATTGATAGCCATTTTGCAGAGATTTAGCTCAAGTGGGAGAGTCAGTTCACCACAGAGAACTACATTTTGTTGTTGTTCAGTCGTTAAGTCGTGTCCGACTCTTCGTGACCCCATGAACCATATTGCGCCAGGCCTTCCTATCTTTCACAGCCTCCCTGAGTTTGCTCAATTTCACGCTCATTGCTTCAGTGATGCTATCTAGCCATCTCATCCTCTGCCGTCCACTTCTCCTTTTGCCTTCCATCTTTCCCAGCATCAGGGTCTTTTCCAAAGAGTCCTCTCTTCGCATTAGGTGACCAAAGTATCTGAGCTTGAGCTTCAGTATCAATCCTTCCAATGAGCAATCAGAGTTGGTTTCCTTTAAGATTGACTGGTTTGACCTCCTAGCAGTCCAGGGGACTCTTAAGAGTCTTCTCCAGCACCACAGTTCAAAGGCATCAATTCTTCGGCGTTCAGCCTTCTAGAGAACTACATAGGTACTTCTTTTTCATAGCTATGATGCAATTTGAAATGTGACAACTGGCTTTTTTTGCTTCTTACCGTGAATTATTGCATCCTATAGCCAAACCAGTGGCACAGGGAATCCAGAGGGCACATCCTGGTACTAATCACTGGTGCCTGTGTCTTCTGAATTTATGATATGATTCAGACTTCCATAAGTAACATGGAAGCTTAACTTCTTATTTATGAAAGCACTTCTAACATTGGTCATATGCCAGTGTATGGTACTTGCTATCATATACACTGCAATAGAACAGATGCTACCTTTGATATGATAAGATGCAGCTTATCTGTAGCCCTTCCACAAGAAAAGAAAATGCTGTTCTTAAGAGCAGGTGCCGTGAAAAGCAGGGTAAGATGGCTGCTTCAGGTTGTGAGGGTTGTGGTGTGTATACTGGATAGCAGCATTCATCCTTCTAACCAATTGTTTCTACTGAAGGACAGAGCTGTAGGTTCAACATGCTGCCCCCATCAGCAGTGCATAGGAGAACTGGAAAGTTCAGTGGCCATTTTGTTCAGTTTATGTATGTGAAATGGGGTAGGTCTGTACATTCTCTCTTGTCCTTCAGCTCGGGTGGTAGAATACCTTACACCAGCTTTAGCTAAGGTTTAGGGAAAAGTGGAAGATAAATAGATCTGACCCATGGAACTCAATTCTTCTAGAATTCTTCTAGGAGCCCTCATAAAATGAACACAGCTTCCAAATGCCAACCATGTTTGCTAACAATAATATATTGGGGGGCACATGGTAGGGAGAGCTGAAACAAATACTGGGTGTGCCAGTGTTATAAAACTATTTTTTTCCTCTCACACACACTCTTTTCCTTCTGCCATCACACTTCCAATAGGCAGGGGCCTATTAGAAATATTCCTCAATGATCTTTGCTGGGGAGAGGGGTTGCAGTCAGGCTAGATGGGATGGGTTGAAGATTGCGCATCTCCTCTGATCCTGGATGGTATATCCACGAAAAGGGCAGCAGTATCTGCAGGGCTTGGTCAACAATGTCAGGATGGTGGCCATGATGGTGTGGTTGAAGCTTGACTGTTTTATGGGCTACCCTTCAAGTGCACCATCACAGCCACCATCTTGCCCTTTTTTTACCACAGCCCGCAGACATCCCTGGGAAAGGGTGTTGTTAAGAAAGGGTGTTACAGTGCAGCTGAAGAAATCCTTTTCTTTTTTAAGCGTACTCGTGATCTGCCAGAAATTACGTTCAGAATCACATGCTTTCTTTTCTTCTTCCTTCAGAAAGTTTTGTTTGCTTTGTCTTAGGAAGAAGTGAATTAAGCATTTTTACTGCAGGTGTAGAATTACCTGCCCCCTTTTTGCAATGCTGTGTATAAAAGATGTGATGCTCATAACAGAAATCGGGGTGATTCTGAAGTTGTCTTCAGCTAATGGGAGAGGGGAGAGAAAAGCAGGCCATGACATGAGCAGTTATGCCATTTTTGAAATGAAAAATTATGTCTTAAAAATTACGAAGCCATAGCCAAACAACACAGTTTATCTTGACAGGTATTTTTTTTTTAACAAAATACATTTTTGTTCGTAAATAACAAAATAATTCTCTGCAAGACTGTTGCTGGATTCAGAATAAATTTGAGCATGTAGTCTGTAATGACCTTTGTGATGCTTAGCTGCAAAACACACTTTTTTTATTATTCTTATTTCTTGACTCTTCATTTTTCTTCATGGCTAAAATAAATCTTTTGCAATGAAACATCCAAAGTCTGAGCAGCAACAGAACTTCACGATGCCTCGTTTCAGGGCTATACTGGATGTGACACTATTCACAGCAGTTGTAGGAAGGAAGGGATGCAGGATTCCTGTCTGAAGGCATATATGGATCACTTCTGGTTTAAGAATAAAGACATGTAAGACATGATTCAATGATTCTACAGTTCAGTGAGATGGGTGCTTGAAAGCTGTCCATCAGGAAGCTCCTCTGATCATAATTTTCCCTATTATGGGAAAATGTACAATAATAAGATCTGGCTGTTCCCATAGGCTTGGGTTGGGGATGATGCATAAACCCCTAATTGGGGTGTAGTGGAATTTGTTTCTTATCCTGGGGTGTGTGTGTGAAATGTTTATTGCTGTTGTTTTTCTTGTTCTTACCTGTTTTTAAACTTTTAAACCACCCAGAGTCAGCCTTGCTCCAGGTCCCCTGCCTTAAATGTTGTCATCTGGTAGAACGTAGCAGGTGAGCATTCCCTGTGCCTACCTTGTACACAGCATCCCTCTGAGGTGTGCAGAGCCCTTTTCTTCCTTGCCTTCTGGAAGGCCCTTAAGACCTGGCTTTTCCCCCAAGTGCTGAGTCAGGAGGGGAGGGGAGCCCTGCATTTCTAGTTTTGTGATAAGTCTATAACAGACTTGATGGCTTGATTAGGGTTACCAGATGTCTGGCAAAAGGAGGACATGTCCTCCATTTTGTCTTCACGTCCTCCATCCAGCAGGCACAGCCTTAAAATCAAATATTGTTTGGGTGTCTTGGTTGTTTTGTTGTTTTGGACTGTTTTCACAACAGTAGTCATTCCAATGTTCGTGTATTGCTTTTTTTATACTAATTTTGTTAAAATTACAATTGTAACAATAAAAACTAATAGAAACTAAAAAAGAAAAGAATAAAAAGAAAAAATAGAAGGTGCAGAGAAGAAAAATAGAAAAGAAAGAAAAAATAAGACTATAGTAAAAAAAAGAGAAAAGAAATATATAAAGAAATGACTTCCCCCTTCATCACAGCAAGTATAAACAAATTTAGTAACTCATCACCTTCTCTTAAAATACAACAACCAATCTCTTCTTCCCATAACCCATCTCTTATCTATAAACAAATCCTTAAAGCTTTGTTATTTCAGTCCTGATGTCAGCAAAAGTCCATTAAGGGTTTCCAGAGATAATAGTATATCTATTTTAGCTTTGATCAAATATACCAACTTTATATTCCTTCCTTTTATTTCTAACAACCTTGATATTTAGTCCCTAGAACTTGATTTTTTTTTCATTTTTTCTTTGTTCCTTCTCACAAAATTCTTCAAAGTTTTAACAAGCCTCTTTTGTAAATCCAATATAGGAAAATTATCCAGGTCACTCTCTTAGTTTCTTATTTGGATATCCCTTTCAATTATTAAGATATCAGCCAATTTCTTTTTTATGTCCAGTGTAGCATATTTTTCCATATAATTCTTGTAGTCTGTCATTTTTAAGTCCACTTTCATATCAGTTTGAGTTGTGCCAGGTAAAACTTGTTCCTCTTCCATAACATCTTTTAAACACTGTCTATAAAGGCAGACACTCTTAAAATTAACTTCTGGGTCCATTGTTCAAAAATATCCTTCAATATGTCCAATGTTAAAATATTTTGCTTCATTCTGTATTTGTAAGTCGAATTTAAGTGTTCTCCTCCTTTAATTGTAATCTTTAGTTCCTTCTAATTCCCTCTAGTGTGAAATTTTTAAAATCTTTTCATGGAGCAGTCTTCAGTCCACCATTTCTTCCCCGGAAGTCCAAACTTTCATGTATTGTTACCTTACAAATTGTCTGCTTCTTTTTTTTCCTTTGTCAATCAACAGACCAGATAGTCTTTCATTTATTTATTTCCTGATTCCAGAAATCAGCTTTAATCCAGCCCCTTCAAATCTATGATCACTGTAGTCTGTAGATCACATGACCTGTCATAACTTTCTATAGTAAAATTTGAAAAGTATGTTGTTGTTGATTCTATGTTATCACTAGCTTATGTTCTTGAAAATAAAGATTTGTTGGAAAAATATTGCGATTGAAATACCAGTCTTTCTGATGACAGAAAAAGTAATTTCATATACAGGTAAGCCTTAGTACTTCTTGCAGTTTTTCACTGTAATCTTTGTCATGGATATCAAGAAAGTTAAACAGTTAGTGTGTCCCCTTTCCCCCCCCCCCCCATTTGTCCTCCTTTCCAATTTTTATGTAATATGGAAGGCCATACAAATCTTTTAAATAAATAAATGAGTAGACCACTTTAGGAATTGACTAAATAAATAAATAAATAAATTCTATTTTGGCATTTGAAGATGTTATGCAATCCCCTATATATCTTTATATTTCTTTTGATTGATTGACTGATTGATTGATTGATTGTGAGGCCTGCCTGCCTGCCTCCCTCTCTTCAGTGATATAAATGTGAAGCATTTGTTTTCTTTCATGAACTCTATAGGCTATTCACTTTCTTGGGCATATTTAGGAGGATAACAAAAGAAAAAGAAGGTGTGGATCCAAGCACCTTTTTAAAAAGCCTTAAGGAAATTAAATGCTGCAGAATTACTGTGTAACAAGTCACTTAAATTATTGAGCTGTTTCACAACTGAGAATATACAGTTCCAGAACATTTTCCCATTTAGTTTTGTAAGATGAGGATGATATGTAGGTAGACAAATTATCTCCTTAACTGGTTTATCAAAGCACCCACAATGCAAAGTAATTTATTTGTTTTACCACTAGCTTTTGAACCAGTCCCAGATCTATATGAAAGGCAGTTTTATGCTGAAGTTAGTGGAGTCTATGTGATGAATTTCAGAAGTAGACTGTTGTGTGATTTTAGATCTTGCAATTTGGAAGATAGTGCAGCTTTGTTATGCACCTCAGGGAAGCTGCAGCTGGAAGGGAATAAATTCTAAGGGCTGTTCTACCACTTCTGGCACATGAATTGTGAAGCCAAGGAGAAGATGATTCTTCCACAGAATTACACTGTTTCTGAGCACAAGACAATCTTCAGTGGTTTTCCTTGAGAGAAACTCATCCCTTTTCCTCAGTATGCTTATAGCTGGAGTGGCTAGCAACTAAACCTGGATTGCAGCAGGCTATGAGTCTTTTGGGACATTCCCAGAGTTCAAGGGATCCTTGGTATAAAGCATTCCAGTGCACACACACCCCTCCCCTTCCTATAATCAAAGGCCATAGTTGATCTGGATGTACTGGCAATGTTTCAAACAATATCAAACAGCTGCACTTAATTTTTTCCCATAATGCCACAAGATATTAGATCCCAAAACCCAAGGAATCTGTGGGCTGGTATTGTTCATAGCACAAGGCTAGGAAAAAAATAAGAGGGGAGAAGCAAAGAAAGGCATGTTAGTTCCTGATCCCAGGAACTAACCTATAAACTAGCACACTGGTTTTGATCCAATCCTCTGTAAGCAGGGCTCTATACCATCAAGGTTCCTGATTCCTTTCAGTACAGAAGCAACAAGTCTAAGAATGCTTTTACACTGTTTACATGTATTGGTGCATGCAAGATGTTGGGATGAAATTTCCCACCATGTTCTAATGCAGTGTTGTCCAAACCTGGCCACTTTAAGATGAGTGGACTTCAACTCCCAGAATTCCCCAGCCAGCCATGCTGGCTGGGGAATTCTGGGAGTTGAAGTCCACTCATCTTAAAGTGGCCAGGTTTGGACAACACTGTTCTAATGTCACTGCACCTTTGACATTCTACCAAGTTTTGGAGACACCTTGCAAAATAAGATAATCACTGGTGGGTGGTTTGTTTTTTTGTTTTGTTTTTTCCTCTTGTAGAAGAATCATATTATCTTCAAATGAAACTGGAAAAGCTAACAATCACAAGCTGATTTATTCATATAGTAATTTACTACTCCTATATCTTCCTTTTAAATATTCCCAGAAACCTCTCTCTCTTATTCTTCACACACTTAGAGCTCAACAAAGTTGTGACGGGCTGATGCTGATGAATTTTGTAGCTAAAGGAGAATTTGCATCCTGGTCTCCTTAGACCTACTTCTAATCCTAATTGCTGTCCTAGGGTTTACATTTAATGAAACTGAGGCAAAGATGGGTATAAATAAACTAGTATCATACTGGCTTCTACGTTCGATTGGTAGTACATGAGCTGCTGCAGGAGAGATCTTTGCTCAAGAATAGGAGGAAGAAGTTGCATGCAGGGAATTTGGTTATGGTCCTGGCTATATCATCATTGTCCCAGGAAGTGGACAGGAGTGAAAATGTTCTGTTGTGAGGAGCTGTACCAAAGGCCTTTCCTATATGGCTTGTGGCTTCCTATATTATCCACGCAGCATAGAAAGAAGCTAGCCTGCAGAAACTGCTACATCAGCTGGACATAATGCAAATAATTCATTAGCTTTCCCAAAGCCATAGCTCCAAGTTAGCAGCCACTGTCCTTCCAACTCCAGTTGCTTTGGCGATCTTCATGCAGCAAGTAGGAAAGGGAATATATGCATTTGTGCGCAAACTTTTTAAAAATTGGTCTAGATACATGGATAAACTGGTTTTGAGCATTACATTCTTCTTACAAACATGTAGCCAACAGTGTTGTCCACTTTGAGGAACCCTGTGTAAGACACATTCCAGGAACCTCATACTTTAGTTCACCCCTCAATGTTCTCCTCCCTTTTCACCCAAGGGAGAAAGTAATTTTTAATTTATTTACTTGTAATAACTTAACAAGTAATTTGGCGGCTTTTGTTTTTCCCCGCACTCACCTAGATGTTTGCCCTTCATCCTGTTCATTCTCTCTCTCTCTTTCCCCTTTCTCTCTCCTTGCTCTCTCCATTTACCGGTCAACAACAATAAGGAAGGTTATCCCTCTGTCTGCTCTCTCCTTAAATAAGAGTTTAAGTATGGTGAGAATAAAGTTGCAGCGATGCCTAGGATTTGGATTCTTCTGAGAAGAGATTCTCAAATTGTGCAATACCACAGCTCCCTAAAATGACAAATGAAGTCTTGTCACACCTCTCACAAATAAAACTAAACAATAACTAAAAAGCTTAATAGTAAAACTGCTGTGATCAGCAGCTGGTTTTGACAAATGGCTCGACCCATCTTGCTGCAGGCTTTGTTGCCTGCTTGCCCAACCAAAGCAGAAATGAGATTTTACAGTGCTCCTGCTTTGCTTGGGCAAGCTTAAAAAAAAAAAAAGACTGTGAACCCTTCCCACTAAATTGTTTGTGACTCCCTAGGGATTGCAACCCCCTTAAAGTATCTCTGAGAATTTTAGAGTCTCTTTGAGTCTAGAGAGAAGCAAGGTGCCAAGGGCAGCTACAGTTTTGCTCAGCAGCACACCAAACACTTCTCTAGGAAGGAAGGAAGTTGCTCACCACATGGTAATAAGAACAGAGCAAGTAGAGAAAGGGCAAAATCTGGAAGGGGGGAGGTTGCAACTGCACTTGAGGCCTTGCAGGCTGTGCAGCCAAAGATCTTTGTCCTATAGTTCAGTTCTCTCAGTGCCTCTGTCAAAGGCTGAGATTCAGAAGGACCATTTTAAAACCTGCCCACCCTACACTTCCATTGTGCATTCTTCTAGAATTTCAGATTTTATCTGCACCTCACTTTCCCCCATATACTCTAATTTTTTAACTGAATCTAGCTTTACCCTTACTTCACCCATGTTACTACTGTAAGAGTAGCAGCAGCAGTGGTAGTCATGCTTGTTTAAAAAGCAGAATGTCCTTTATCTGTCTTTCTTACTAGCTAGTTTATTGGGCAGTTAGGAAAGGAATTGCTCCCTGGCCCATTTGGTCTCTAGAGATTTTCAGCCTTGAAAATTCCTTGAAAATTATTTGAAGGTGAGATAATTGTTCTCTGCAATATACGATGCATGGCCACTATATTTCAGTTATCTATTCCAAAAGTGAACATACTGCTTATTAAGAAATATGAAGCACAGTTTCATAGGAAAATGACTTTCATCTGTGTTTTCACGAGTAATAATATTTACAGTTGTTGTGTATTTTTTTCCTTAATGCGATTGAAGGAAGAATTCTGTTGGTCCTGCCTGCCTGCCTGCCTGCCTGCCTGCCTGCCTGCCTGCTTATAAATATTGCAAATTAGCAGATGTATAAGGGGGGGGGGGGGGAATCAGAAGCTTAATAGCTTTTATTCTTTTTTGATTATTTAAATTCTTTCTCTCTGCTTTTTTCTTTTTTACTTTTTAGCATTTTAAATTCTTTAACCTTGTTTTGTTCATCTATTTTATCCTTATAAATAAATAAATAAACAATACAATGGAGATTTCAATATCAAGTAATTTAGCCTAAGACCAAAATCTTTATTATATAACATTATACCTTGACATTATATAACAAATACCTTGATGTATGCTCTTCCCTTCCTTTGGATAACACTGATATCCAAAGCTGTAACTAATAATGATAGAAGAGCCTCCTTTTACCCCCCCTTTTTATATCCAATACTCCAGAGTATCTAAACAACAGAATGTTAAGAATTTAAGTACTGTATATTATATAAATATCACTGTACTGAAATAACATAATGTATCAAGATTTATACCAACGCAATAAAAGGGGAAAAAAGGGAAAAGGCAAAAAGGGGGTGTCAAAAGGGGAATCAGTGGCCTCACCCACTTTTGACCATGGGCCCATATGTGCATGCTTCAGCTCCCAATATATTATTCTGTTGGAAAGATGGCCTTTGATAGCAGGAAGTTATCCATCCCTATAGAGTTATAAAGATATAGGGAATATGTGGGTGGATTCAACATAGTTTGGCTGAGGCACGGACCATCTGATGACCACAGTGCTTTGTCCCATCATAAATGTTAAAAATCATCCATGAAAACAGTAGTAGAAGCTCTAAAATAGCCGGCAATTAAGCAAGCACTAGGGAAAATCCAGAAACGCAGCTTGTTGAAAATCTCTTGGGTATTATTTTTGTTGCAAACATGCTGAGTTAACTTCAGCTAAGAAAATGAAAGGGATTATCCTTCTACAATTGATTCTGAGCCTACAATTCAACTTCAGTTACAGGTTTACCCGAGAGTAAGTTCCAACCTTGCATGCAGTTGCCCTAAGGGGTTGTCTACAACTAAAATGTTGTTTGGCCAAGCCACATTTATAGCTGGAAGTCTGGTGCAATCTGTTTGACTAGATTCACGCTTCAGGATTATTTTTCTTTTCTTGTAAGTAGATAATGCAGTTCAAAATTCTTGAAAATAAACTGGATGAACACGCAGCTGTGTCTTATATAAATGATTATAATTGTAATGGTGCCCTCCAGTGGTTGCATGTGTGCTTAGCAGGTTTTGATATCCAGTTGCAAAAAAAAATCAGTTGGGAATGGTTATTTATTTATTTAGATGACATCTGTTTTTATGGTATTTTCCAGGGAATGAAATAGTTCTGTATTAAATTGTAGCTTAAAAACTGCTTGGGGCAGAGCACCTAACACATATATTCTCTAAAACTCATTTTGAACACAGATACATTGTCCTGGAGACAGGCTGGTTTAATGCTATTCTAGAGGTGCTTTCAAACTTAGGCTTGATGTTCATAATGCTTATCTTAAATATTTGTTCTTTCACAGTTTGGACTTTAATCCATGCCAGGAAATAATTTCACTCTTTCCTTCCTGATTCTGATCTGGTCTTCAGCTCTGCTTTCTGTTCTAATTCTAATTTCTCTGACCCTGGTCAGAAACAGTTTTCTGGCCTTGGCAGTCATGCACAGTTTCACAATGTCACCAGTGATTATCATCTTGCCCAGAAATCTTATGAGATCTGGCAAGAAAAAAGAAAAAAGAAAAGAAAACCTGAGATCGTATGAGATCTCACAGGACAAAAATAAAATCTTGCAAGATTTTCTTCATTCAAAAAAGCTCACAAGATTTTGGTCATTCATTTTTTTTTTAATGAAGTGGGAGGGGCACAAACACTGTTTGAGTGCCCGGATCCCTTGAGCACTCTGTTGTCAGTCTTAGATTTAATATAATTTGCTGCCTAAAATGTAATTATCTACTGGCTATTATTTCAGCAGAAAATAGAATGAAGAAATGAGTGGATACTGTGTGAAGTAAGCAGATTATGAAATGTGGCTTTTATGAGAGTCACTAACATGGAACTAAATTAGCCTGAGTTTATGAAGAATTTCCAGATGAGGTGAAATCTCACAAAAATGCCAAAATCAAGCAAAACTTTGGTTATTTTATGCAAAATGTTATAAAGTGTCCATGATCTATCCATCTCTCTCTCTCTTATTCACTCACTGACTCCTAGGACATCATGTGAGAGCAAATAAGAATATCTGGAGCCAGGCAATGTTGCCAACCCTGGGATAAGGAGTGGAAGAAGATGAGCATTTGGATGTTATTGAACATGGAGTAGGGAGGGATGGGAAAACGAGATTGTAATTATGAGAAATTATTCATACGAATAAATTCTAATGTACTGTTTTAAATTTATGACATGGAAAATATGTGCCCAAAGCCTCTAAAAGCATATGAACATTACTTTTTGAAGGTTTAGTATATTGTAGAATAGAATTCATGAGGGTGGGGTCCATCCTTACCCCAGAAGGCAGGCCACAGGAGGGAATCCCACACCACTAGGCCCCCTTCCATCACATGATAGGTGGGGATCCTTAGAAGGTGCTTTCATTTCAGCCAGAATCAACTCCCAGCATGGGGGAAGACAAGAAATGTCATTCACCCACTTCACTGAATTTTTCCTCACTATCATCTTACCATAGCAGCAACAGGAGCAGGTGACTGCAACCTGTCCACCATTTTGTTATTTTAAATTTTCTATAAAAACTTGTGTTACCACAGGCCAGATTTTCAGAAGAAGCTGCTTCTGTGATAAGCTCACCATTTGGGAACGACCACATGCAGGGTTATCTGCACAGGTATATCAAAAAAGTCAAGATACAACACATATAAGAAGGATTGACAGGGCTGTCATGGCCACCATCTTGACCCCCCTGCAGCCACTCCTGTATTCCACTTATGCAGCTGGTCATGTACTGGCTGTCCAGAGAAATAGAAGAGAATATGTGTAGCTCAGGGTTGAACTGTGGAGTCCTTGGGGTTCTCTGAGCTTGGTTGTTTTCTTGCAAACATTTTGTTACCCTGCTAGGTAACATCTTCAGTGCTAGAATGGAGTGGAGTTTGCTCTCTGTTTATATATAGTGGCTTGCCCTGCCTGTGTTGGTGGTCCCCCCACCCCACCCCGCCGGTAGTTCCTTGATTAGGCTGTTGTTTACTGCTTGATTGTATGTCTGGTGATAATCTTGGTGTTAATCTCTGCTTATCTGGGTGATGATTGCTGGTGAGGAGATGTTCTGGTCTTTTGTTTCCTTTTTATTGTCTCTTTTGAGTGGTCTGTAGATGTTGTTTATCTCTATGTGCCTGTTGATGGCTGTCTTGTCAGAATACCAAGCTTCCAGGAATTCCCTTGCACTTTTGGATTTAGCTTGGTCTAAGATGCTGACAGTTTCCCAGATGAAACTATGGTTATGCCTGTCCATGTGTTGTGAAATTAAGGAGTTTTCATCGTGTCTTCTGACTGCTAGTTGGTGTTCATGGATGCACTCTGCTAGCCTTCTGCCTGTCTGTCCTACATAATGGTTGTTATACTCCTTACTCTGTATGTTGTAGATGACTCCTGTTTTTTCTTCTTGGGCTACTGGGTCTTTTGGTTTACTTAAGATGTTTTGGTTTGTGTGCTACAGAGATGCTATGTGGTTGTAATAGTTTGTTGGTTATTTCTGAGATGTTTCTGATGTATGGCAGTGTTATCCTTTTCATAGCTTGTAATGGTTGTGTTGTAGTAGGTTGAGTGGTCAGGCACTTTTTGATAAAGTTGCATGGATATCCATTTTGTTGGAAGATGTTGTACAGGTAGTCTATTTCCTTTTTCTGCTGTTCTGGTTGCTGCAGTACATTTGCACTCGTTTGAATAATGTTCTTACACAGCTCCTTTTGTCAGAGATTGGGTTGTTACTTTGGTAGTGGAGTACTTGGTTAGTGTAGGTTGTTTTCTGATAGATTCAAGTTTCTAATTCGCTGTTGTTTCCTCTGCTGATGAGGATATCCAGGAAGGCTAGTGTGTTGTTTTCTTCCTCTCTGGTGAATTTTATTCCTTTGAAGATGATGCTGATAGTTTCATGTGTCTTCTCTAGATGTTCCTTTTTCATTATAACAAAGGTGTCATCTACATTCCGGATCCATGCTTTTGGTTGTATGCATGGAAGTGCTATAGTCTATAGTGTCCAGAGAAACCCTAAACTTTGGATAGTCAAAGAAGTCAAAATTAGTCTGCCAGGCCTCCAACACACTAATTTAGCATGGTCTAGAAGGGGAACAGAACTTCCAGTATTCTTTGGAATATTCTGTTCCTGAATTGGTGAGTTTTACACATGCCTAGTACACAATATCATGTTACTCAAGACAGTTTAACACCTGCTTGTAAGCAATTGTAATAATGCAAACTATAACAGTGCAACCCTTGGAGGCATTGGAGTTGAGCATTCTTTATGGAGTAGGGTGGGAATATCAAGCTTCCTGCAGCTGCTTCTTCTCTGATTGATGGATGGGACCAAGCTGGTCTTCCTCTAGATATTATGTTATCCTTAGGAGGCAAAATGTATACACTTACAACTTCCTTTCATTCCCTGGCTGAGAACAGATGCAAATTTCTTCTCAGCTCAGGAGTTCCAAACCTTGCGAAAAAATTTTTCTCCATTTTCTTAAAAAAAAAATTATTGATCCCTCCCCCCACCTATGAAACTTTTCTAAATCCCATAAGGCTCTTAGAAAAAGACATAATAACACAAAAACCACCGACATCTCACTTTCTGAGTTGCTTATCATAAAGCTGAAACTTAATTCTTTGAAAAAAGTAATTCATCAGTTCCTCTCTCCTCCCTACCTTGTTCCTTCTGGATGGTCCTTTTCAGGACTACAAAACAGAGACTTGGCTAGACAAGTTAAAAACATATTAATAACTGGCTTTAAAAATAAGTTAGCAAATGTATTTTTCAAATGCTTTCTTAGCAAGACAGATTTTGAAAAGTGTGTATTTATTGTTGCTACTATGTCCTACATATTTTTTACTATCAGGCTGAGGTCTGGATAGATTCCATTTCTTCCTCAACCCACCTTTCTCTTAAAGTCCTGCAAGGAAAACTTAGTGGTCAATCTATTTTTCTGCTAAGTAATTTTAAAATCTTCGTCAAGTGATTCTTCCTCAAATTATGTTGATGGTGTAAGAATTGCTGAGGAGTAACTCATAATAATACATTCAACTCATAGAAATCTTGGATTACCTGGGAGAAGTTTTCCATGAATGCTAAAGTTTCTCATATGACTCATGCTGTGCTATTGTGGTTCACATACATCAACAATGAAAAAGCGTGTTAACCAAGCTTGTATGTTTGTAAGATAAGCCTTTTACATGAATGCAATTAAGAACTCATGACCAAGAAGGGACTGCTTTCCAGTAAGAAATCAGTTGAGATGTGTTTATTTATTGTGCTGCCCAAGAGAAGAGTTTAGCATAACCATTTTTGAGCCAAACCTTGAGTTAGGTCAATCATCTCCTCTACTTCTTTTCTCCCCTTGTCTTTGGACTGTTGATGATTATGCACTCAAATTTGGCTTTGAATAACATACCAAGAGCTACTTTCCAAAATATTGTGGCTGGGGCAATGGATAAAAGCTGAGTTGATTGTATTTACAGTTTACATTTACATTTAAACTAAAATTAGATATAGTGTAGTTAATATGATACTTAATACAGTTCTTATGATCAAATGCAATCACATACTGAATCATTTTCTCCTTTCATCATTTTGTGGTGGGTAGGCTACAGGCAGGTCAGCCCTGTCACCCTCAAATAATGTTGATTTCAGAGTCAGTGCCCTGGCTGCCAGTAAGCATCCAGGCTCAATTCAAAGTGGTGGTGGTTTCCTTTAAAGCCCTTTATGGTACAGCACTGAGATATCTCAGGCAACCCCTTCCCAGAACTGAATCTCCCCACCCAGTCTGGTCATCTAGAGTGATCCTATTCAGAATACAGGCTCTGAAACAAGTACATGGGGTGAGGGGGGAGGTCTTCTCCATAGCCCTGCTTCTTAAGTACATTCTTCTCCCAAAGGTGAATATAGTCCTTCCTCTGTCAGCCTGTCCTGAAACAACTTCAGATTTTTCTGTTTTGGCATGAGACTCTGTGGTGGTGCCTTTTATAGGAATGTACTTGGAAATCTATTGTTTTGCTTTATAATTCTGATTTTATACTTGTACACCACCCAGTGTCCTTTGGGACTGGGGTGTGGTATAACAATAAATGAATACATTATACATTACAATCAAATGACAACTTTGAGATCTTTCCAAGAGCTGGACTCCAAGCTGCCAGGGATTTATAGCAACTGCAATAACAGAGGATATACGTAGCTCAGGGTTGAACAGTGGGGTTCTTGATGCTCTTTGAGCTTGGTTGTTTGCTTGCAGACGTTTCATTACCCAGCTAGGTAACATCTTCAGTGCCCTGATGGTGTTACCTAGTTTGGTAATGAAATGTCTGCAAGCAAACAACCAAGCTCAGAGAGCACCAAGGACTCCATGCTAATGATAGTACCGAGGAAGGTAATGAAACATCTGCACGAAAAATGCCATTTATGAAGGTTAAATAGTATTGAAATGTCTTTCAATTAAGAAAGGACTAAGCATGCTTCACATTTTTATTTATGCTCCAAAAGACATTCACCTTTAGGAATTTGGGGAATTGCAGCCAGGGTCATAGCTAGAGTGGAATCAAGGTTAGATTTAGACATGGTGAGACCTAAAGCTATGGGAAGGTGGAGAGGCTCTATTTGGCAAGGGCTTACCCAAGCTATTAACCATCGAACTTGGCAGGAATGCCACCAAGATACACAACAAACCTGTATTGGAGTGGGAAAGGGCCCTCTCTGAACAGAAGGTGTGACAGCATGCAGAAATGAACCATATCTTAACCAGTTAATGAGGGTCATGTGAACCATACAGGAAGGCTTAATATATAGAGACTTTTATATATGAAATTATAATTAAATTGTAACAAAAAAAACCCTAATTTTTTTAGAGGCTCCTTCAGACTGTGAGGTCCTAAACTATACCTTGTTTAGCTTATGCCTAAATCCAGCTCTGAGAGGAATGGCCCCCAGGCAAAGAAAGCAAAGTTGAGATTAAGAACATCCACAGAGTACACCACCACCAGTATAAACGACACCAAGCTCAGCAGCTGAAGCAGAGACTTTGGGGTGTGCTTTTTTAAAATGCAGCCTAAGATCATGAAGAAGTCAGTCAGTCAGTCAGTCAGTCAGTCAGTCCTCTTCTCTCCCTCTTTTGCTGGGTTGCTTAGTTTGTTAGCCAGAGCTGCATGCATGTATCGTGTGGCCTAACACAACAGCCCACCCTGCTACTCAGCCAGGTCAATGAACGTGGCCTAGCAACATTGTCTTGGCCATGTGTAGGTGGGGGCCATGGAAATGGAATTGTAAAATGTCACTCCAAAGTTTTTTCATTTGCAAACAGACGAATTATCTCTGAATATTCAGTTTTCTGGCATATTCATACTCAACTGATAGGACCTCCACGACCATTTGTGAAATGCTGCTTTATAGGTAGGTTTTTATAAGTTTAGAGAATGACTTTCTGTAGGTACCACTGTTACAAGTTTGGTTTTAAAAAGCAGGCATGCAGTGCAGGCTTCAGTAAAACTTGATGGTAGCTCATGTTATTTTATCTAAGTAGTTCTGCAACATGCTTTATCACTGATATTAGATTTCAGCAATGATCTGAATAAGAGCAATTGCCTAAGAAGTACTGTATGTCTGATGAGCTATTATTATATTTATAAATATAATAACGTTCTCCAGCTACATGCAACTGCTCATCAGTTGAGCAAGATTTAGGGCTGCAGGGCGTAAAATATAGAAACGACCTTATTTAGGGCTGCAAACCTATGTTTATCTAAGAGATTGCTATGTCCAGTGTTGTAATGGGCATGCATACTCTGTATTGGTCCTCTGCAGATATTGATCTTTGAGGCTGACAAAAGTCATTATGAAAATTCTTTACCCCTGATACATATCAGCCTTGTAATTCCTGAGACATATCTCAAGATTAGGTCATTCCCAGAACACTGTCACTCATAATGTTTTACTGACTTCAAACATCTTGCAAATTATTGAGAAAGGTCTGGAGAATCCACACAGCTTTGCTTAGGTCACTTTGTAGCAACTGTAAGAGTTTGAAATGCAGTTTGATAGGTTCAAAATGTTTGTGAGCACCCAGTTAAAGAGAGAAATTGGAGTTTCTCCATATGAAATGTCAGAACTCTAGCATCTGTTACCTCATCCCTCTTTCTCAGGATAATTATCTCAGCCAACACCTTGTAGATCTGAAGCAGAAATGGATAGGCATGAGAGCCTTATAGTATGCTGACCATCTTCTGCATAATTTTGGACTGAGATGTCATATACAGTAAGAGTGAATGCAGTTATTTGCTCCTGTATGCAAAGAAATTGTAAAGATGGAAGAAGTTACCTACTGTTAGAACAACAGACACAACATTGTTCAAGACTAAATTGAACCGTTACCAGCAGGTGGACATCTCTAGCTCATAGCTGTTGTCTAGCTTGGACCCCAGTGTATAACTTGCTCACAATTGCAGTTCCATCATAGTCTTAGCTGATGTCTTGTCTATTACTTTCCAGTCCATTAAAGTAACTGGTGCTTAAAATGTTACATGTCAAACCAGCTGCTGATTGGTCTTCTCCTCTAGAAAGCCCCAAAGGGTCTCTTGTATCTTTATGCTCAGACCTTCATTCGCTCTGCTATCTTTCTTATCAAAATCTTGGGTTATATGTATAATCACAGAGAACAATGGACCTTTCTTTATATCTGTTATGATTCCATCCCTGACAGAGATAGAACATTCTAATCAGTTCATTCTTTATGTTATGATTCAGATAGTTATTGTTCTATTCTTCATACTCAATAACGTGTCCAGCAAAGGATTGCATTTTGCAAGACAGTTCACAATAGAGAGAGAATTCCTTGAGACTTATAAAGACAGCCAAGATCAGTATGACCTTGATAATTCTTTTAAGTATTTACCTCCAAAACCTTGCCTGTAGAGGTTCTGTGTCAGCTTGTTCTGCTCAAGAATCACAGTTTTGGAGGTGGGTATTAGGGTGATATGCTACTTTTGCACTACTGTAAAATGTTGGCTTCTTCTCACCACTGTTTTTTGGAGTTCTCATGTTAAACATAGCCTGCCTCACTCTCCTCAGTTCTGACAGTTTTAATTGAACTGCTCAGAACAGGGAGTTTATTTATCTCAAAACCCTGCACTAGGTTCAAGTGAATGCTGTTCTGCACCAATATTCATTAAATAATTTTTATGGTTTATGGCTTAGTCTGTGGTACAATCCCAGATAACAGTGGTATATTATTTATTTAAAAGATTTATATGGCCATGCATCTTATACAACTAATCCTGGGCAGCATCTTACAACCTACAACAATATCAAAACACAAAAAAATTAAAACCATTTCATTGCAACCAAGGTGCCATAACTTTCCTATCCCAAATATACATGAGCTGGCCTCAACTCCCTTCCTGGCTCAATGCTTGGGGAAGAGCCAGGTCTTAATGGAGGGTAGAGGCCTGCTATGAAAGAGACCTGCCTCTCAATAAACTGTTCAATAAACTATGGTTAACCATGGCTTAGTGTGCTGTGAGCATTCTTATCACTGCTGTTTTTAGGTTCTTTTTAATGTATATTGTCACTGCTGTTAGATGCAGTTTGAATGACCAAAGAAATCTGTGCATGTGTCTACCTGCGGCAAATCAGGCCCCACTCCCATTCAAATGGGAGTTGCACCTTGGTGGATCTGCTGATTCTGGTTGCTCAGCCAGCCTGCACACAGCAGTGAACCTCCCCTTCAGCTATCCTGAGTGGAACCTCAAATCAAGGCCCTCCCTACCCCCACTGACTGCAGAGGCATGTCTCTGCTGCTCTCCTGCACCATCCCGTCCTGCAGCACACCAAGGACCTAGAAGCTCTCTAATCAGCCTGGAACCCCTCCACTTGGTCTATGATAAGGAGGCTATGGGGCCACTAGGAATCTCCATGAACAGCCATGAACAGCTGTGGGGAGAACATGGAGCTGCCCACCCAAGGATTCATGGGTAGTGAACCCACCTGTGGGCACTCCCTGGCGGAATCAGTCAATGATAGCTCTGCCACTGGTTGCAGTCTCAATGTATCTGGAAGGTATCAGGTTGGAGAAAAGATCTGCCAAAGCAACTAGTGTCAGAGTATTCTAGGAAAATGGTGACCACCAGGAATGTGGCAGATGCGTTTAAAAGAATAGGAGAAAGGGCAATGAAGTAAGGGCAATGAAGGAAAATGCTGAATACCAAAGTGAAAAGTCTGTAAATAAAACCATATCCAAAGTAAATGAGATCTTTACCAACAAAATATGAAAGAAAACAAAATCTGACATTAGAAGTATTTTTGTACATTTTGCATATTTTCTTAGCCTCCTTCAACTTCAATGTGAGAGTAAAAACATTTTATTTTATGGTATTTTATGGTAAGCCAGTGGTTAACTCTCATGTTGCAGAGGGAGGAGGCTGAGGAAATGCAGACTATCTAGGCCTCTGACTGAGTTTATGCTTGAGATGTCTCTAAGCCAGTGTCATCCCTGCTCACACATTTGCTGCAATCCTATTTTTTATTTCCTTTTGGAGAAGAAAGTGTGCAGTCATTTAAATCAGTGAGTGCATCTGGAGGAAGAGGTATGGGGGAAGACACAACCAGACAGGCATTTCCTTATTCTGATTTAGTTTTATATAACTAACTATATGGAGGGTAAGCTGTTGGATTCACATTGAATTAGAGAAAATGCTGCAAACAGCACACCATGATTCCATTATCAGCCTGATGAGGAATATTTTCTTCTTCTCCATTCAGAGTAATTTGCCTTTACTGATAATCACACACTGTTAAATTTGATAGGCTTCATGTACTATAATGCCAGCATGTACATCAAGTAATTCCTGATTAGTTGGGATTGTGCAACAGGGAAATCCTTTGAACTGGAGCTGGATCGTGTAAGGAATGGCAGATTACAGGTAGTCCCCAGTTTAAGAACAAGTTCCATTTGCAAGGTCTGTCCTTAAGTCAAATGTGTATATAAACTGGAACAGTATTACTGTATAATACTGTATAAGTAGTATTGTGTAATGAACTCCAACCATTGTGTATTTAACTCGAATAACTGTGTATTTAACTCAAATTTTGCTACAGTAGGCTCCATTCTTAACTATGGGTTGTCTGTAACCTGGGCGTTCATAACCCGGGAACTACGTGTATATAAGGAACAAGCTGTGAACACATATGAGAGTAGATGCATGAAGTAGAGAAGGGTAGGACTTTCTATTAATCTTTTTTGCCCCTGAAGGGTAACTGTTACACTGAAAATCAAATGCTGTAGTGTTTTGCAACTCTCTCTTTTACTAATACAGATAATTTTATAGAACTCTAAACTGTGCTTAGATTTAATCACTGCGTGCTACAGTAACATCTATATATCCCGCAGCAGGAAACCCAAGAAAAATTTGGCAGGACTTAATCTTTTTTTGTAATCTAAGGAACCTAATAGGGCATAGTATATTTTTAGAAGGAGGTTATTTGTTCTGTTCACCAATCTGATCCTTATTATGAGAAACAATTATTTTGGCATGTGGACTATATTTGTAACATCTTGCATGAAAGTTTGTTTGGATGCAGTTCAGCAGCATGGAAATTGAAAAAGTGGATCGCTGCCAACAGCAGAGATAAAAACATCTTGAATAAGTGAGCTTTTTCTCAGTAGCTGTTGCAAATCCTGTGTACCATTTTAATACCTGGGTTGCAAATTATCTCTTTCAGTTAAATATTCTTAATGATGAATCAGTTGTTTTTATTGTTGTTTTAATTTTATTTCTATTAGTCTTTAAAACTATAATCCAACAAACTTTTAAATAAGATATACAGTATGACTGGTTTAAAACTGAATGAATAGCTCCCGCCAGAATCAGGTGAAGAAAAGACAGTGACTCTCTCTCCTTTCTTGTTTGAATTTCCAACCACAAATTTAAGTATCACCTAATATAAAATAAGAGTCTCTATTGCAGAAGTCTAGAATGTTCTGCCTGTTACAACTGGGGAGCCATAATTCAAGAGCTGCATTCCTTCTGAGCATCTGCTAGCCATCTATATTTGATGGATTAACCTCTCCATTTAAGCAATATTTCAAATTTGGATGTGCCACTGATTCTTAGGAGGGGGATTTCCTGATTTCTTGTGTAATTATGGAATAGGGGTAGGAACATGTGGCTTTTCAGGTGTTCTCAGATTCCAATTCCCATCAGCCTCAGCCAGTATGGGAGTTGGGAGTCATAGTCGAAAAACATCTGTAAGACGTCAGTTTCCCCTATCATGCTATCAACTTTCGCTTTTGTTAACACCTGAGTATGCAAGTATTTAAGGAAGTACTTTAGAAATTACTTCCACCTGATATCTTGTGATGTTCTTTTTCTGCTGAACAAACTCCACAGATCTTGAAATACTGATCAATCTTCCCATATCATACATGCACCAGTTTATGTGAAAGAGTGCACTTTATTAAGAGCCAGAAACTCAGATCTGTCTATTCTATAGATCCATTATTATGAGCGGGCAAATAGGACTAAATTGGAAATCATACTGGCAAATATTTACAGAATATTTATTTATTTATTGGATTTATATGGCTGCACATCTTACAAGTGTGACTCTGCTGTTGCTGCTAGCAGTAGTAGTTATAGTAGTAGTAGTAGTAGTAGTAATTGTGCATTTTTACTGTAATTAAAATCCTTGCATTTATGTCTTTCCTTGATTTGGTCTGGCTTTGGATGACTTTTCCTCAATTTATTATGTGATGAAACACACAAAAAGAAGCAATAGCGGTCCAGGATTGTTTGGAAAAACGTAGTTTGCAGTTAGATATAGACTTTTTAAATTAACTAGGTCATAGTAGATCTGGTTAGAATGCCAGCTACTGTATTCTTTCATCAAAAACCAAACCACTATTTATGTATAATGTATATACTTCCTGGAAGAATAGGAGGTTTTTCAGAAAGGAAATTTAAGTTCACTTTTTGTGTTTTCTTTATATCTGAAAACATTCCAGAATAGACCTGAAAATAATTTGCTGTCCAAAATTATCTTTGTTAAAATTTATGTAGGACTTAAACCAGCAAGCATACGTAAGAACAATCAGGGTGTCTACAGGGTGTGTATGTTTGGGTGTGTGTTAAAATAAATCAAGATGGGGACTGTGACCACATAATCAGAGCCCAACACCTTTTTAACATGTTGTGTTTGTGACTCACAGCCCCGTATCAGCTTTTTAAATTGGTCATGAAACACACTGGCAGCCAGTGCCTTTTAAATGCCATGGATCGGACCTCTTAATATCATCTAGAATGTGGATTATGGCATGTTGTACTGGCTGAAATTCCTACATAATCTTTAAAGACAGCTCCATCAAGAATGCAGCACAGTAAGCAAACTGGCTGGGTTAAATTTGAAAAGTTTCATTGGAAAAAAAGAAAAATAATTTTAGTTCTGCTCCAGAAATCAAAAGCATTACTTACTGCTGAACTAATTTGTGAGGGTTCCCAGAACTGATCTTGTGCTGAAAACAAGAAAGTTTAAGAAAATATTTGTAGCCATAGGAAAAGGAGAAGGGATGGGATGGGAGAAGTGGCACCGGTGTGTGGTTTCTGTCACTTTGCCATGTTGTATATCACACAACTGTCATGACATATCAAAACTACCTTTCCAGTCTGTGCCATGTTAGTAATCCTAAAATATATAGATTTAGGAATATGGCTTATAAAAATAAACACATTTTTGACTGTTACATAAAAATCACAAAATTATGCAGGAGGACTTAAGGCTGAAAACCAGCGTGGGTGAAGATAAATCATCGTTCCTTTCTATTATCTGTTGACCAGACCATAGCTGGAATATTGTGTCTTGCTGATAGAGATTTCTCCCTCAAAAGAATGATGCTCAGAAGCAGCTAAGAGTGTTGTTATTATTGCCATGTTTCTAATAAGTTGCTCCTCTCTTCCCAAGTTGCTAATACGCTAAGCTCATAAATTGGGTGCCAAAATGTCTCAGCCCTTTTCAAAGTCTTCCTCATCAGTCATGAGGCTTAAGATCCTGGGCTGTTCTAGAAATTGACAGTCTTTCTCATCATGTATTTCCTACAAATGTATTTATTTCTGTGTGTAATATTTTAGTAGGGACTTTGAAGTAGCAGGACAGGAATAGTATTGATGCTTTTGAACATTGGTGTTGGAGAAGACTGCTGAATACCACGGGTAGCCAAGAAAGCAAACAAATGGACCATCAAATAAATCTATCCAGAGTTCTCACTCGAGGCACAAATTATCATACTTCAGACCCATTATGCCTAGAACTAGCTTTCAGGAGAAGCCTGTAGTGCTGGAAAAGGTGAAAGAAAGAGAAGAGGATAGCCAGCAACAAGGTGGATGGAATTCATTGCAGCAGCAATGGGTCCATCATTGGAAGACTTGAAGGACCAAGTTGGGGACAGACAGTCTTGTAGAAAATCTATCTATATGGTCTGTAAGATTCTATATTGACTTGATGGTGCATCCTCATCCTCATCACTGTTTTAACTGCAAACTAAAATTCTGAAAAGTGTGGACATTAGCATGCATGTGCTTTCTGCATTTTCCTAACATTCAAACGGTAACTGATAAGAACAGTTGGTATGCTTGATCTTAGTTAATCTTGATCTTAGTTAAAAGTCCAAGAAGCCCAAAATGTATAAATTCATCTAAGCATCCTGGCAACATTTCTCACCAGTTCTCTTATTGCCATACTCAACGGACATCACTAGATGGCACTATTTTACCAGCTAACTCCCTGACAGCTGGAGCAGAGTTAGAAAATTCAGAATTTCTTGCCCTATTCTGAAACACCTTCCAAACCCCAGGCCCAGACACTGTTTCTAATTTGTGAACTGGCAAACCTTTACCAATTCTGAGTGCTGCATCTTGGCACTGTTTCCCGTTTTTCTTAAGAGGCAGTCATAGTTCGAATGCACTACAAAACACAGAAGAATCCCAAAATCAGAACCTTCAGGACCAATTAACCAAGAAATGTATTATCTGTTCTGCTGCTACTTTGAAGAACGTTCTCAAGTGCAATGAAGAGAGAAAGGAAATATATTTTCTCCCATTTGAGCAGGGATTAAAAAAATGGCTTTTATTTGACTTGTGATGTGAAGCTATAATTAATGGAGTTGACAGCAGATTTGAAGCAGGCTTTCAGCACACGGGGAAGAAAAAATAGAACGGCAGCCTTGTGGTACAATATATAAATATTTCATTAGCACAATAATGGGCCTAAAGTATTGCATGCATGGCCCTTCTTCAAGTTAAACGAGTGCCAATTTTTTACAGATGTTTCACGTGCATGATGTAGTTGGCTCTATCATTTTGTAAGGCTTAAAAAGTCAGAAAGTCCACATCTTAGGAGATTGCTTCCTCTTTGTTTCTTTATTAATTTTCAGTCCGAGGAATAATATTTTCAGGAGTTTTCCATCTCAGCAGCAACTCCAAACAACAAGGGATCTCCGAGAAGCATTTTTAATAGCCGAGACCAGATTTGGTTGGGGAAGAACAGCTCAGAAAAGAGAGAAATCTTTCCACTGCTATCTGTTGATACTCAACAGCTTCCATGTTGAGGATACACATAGTCCTTGAATTCTAGACAAAGGCACATCATAGCCTGCTGACACTCATTCTGTAGGGGTGCATTCCATGCTTCATGCAGAACAAACTTCTCATATAGATGAGATGGGTTTCTATTTGAAGTGCTTATGTTGCAAAACAAAAGCCCATTTATTTGCTTAGACACTTTGTTGATTTCTGTTGTCTCCCTATTCAGTAGCTGCCTTAATAACAACTTTTTATTGTTTTTATATTTGTGCACTTTATTGCATTTATCAAATAGTTTGGTCAGTTTTATGGTGAATCGCTTCAACTTTTTTAAAAGAAGGCAGGATACAAATTCTGCAATAATAATTCTTAAATAATAAGAAAGAATAAATATAAAACTAAAGTGTCAGGAGGAAGAATGCTGAGGGAAAGAGATTTTGATAGGATTAGAACTTCTCAGTGAAGTTTTCACTTGGGTCCGCAGCCCAAGTATCTTTCAAGGATTTCATAGAATTATATAATTGTGGAGCTGAAGGGCATCACAATAATTTTAACTAGCCCAATCTTTTGCAATATGTAAGAAAACCAATTACCGTATTTTTCCAACTATAAGACGATACTTTTTTCTAAAATCCTTACCCTAAAAATTGAAGGGCGTCTTATTTAAGGAAGTCAGCCGAAGAGAACCTCGCTGTTGCAAAACTGCCCATACTTTGTTTCTGCAGGCAGCTTCCTCCTATTGCTAGCCTCCAATCACGAGTGAAATAGCTTGTCTCCCAAACAGACTTCCTCCAATCAAGAGCCTGATGTAACTGACGTCAGCTGATGCTGAACAAACCAATTAGAGGAAGGCTTTTGCAGAGAGAAGCTAGTTTCACTCGTGCTTGAATGGAATCAGTTATGCAAAAGAGCCTGGAAATAGAGCTGCAGAGAGATGGTTTGGACCTCCTCCCACTGAGTGTATCTGGTCAATGTTACCTAATTACTAAATAAAAATGTGTTCTGCACTATCTTTAAAATATTGATTTCTTAATTTGGGGTCGGAAAAATGCGGGTCGTCTTGTACATGGGGGCGTCTTATTGTCGGAAAAATACGGTACATTGTTCTGGAGAAATATTGGTCCAGCCTCTTTTTAAAAGACTCCAGAGATGGGAAAGTCATGACCTCTGTAAGTTTATACTGAACTGTTTCTATTTGCTGTAAAATGCTTCAGAAACCGATGGAGAAATAGGCTAAAATGAATTTATGATCAGAAAATTAAAAAAAAAACCCTGATCATAACTAATCCCTCAGGATTGCAGCAAGATATGAATGTAACAAACAAGCAAACAAAAAATAGCCTAAATTGGTGCATTCCTAACTTGAAATGGGGCTTTGCCCATAGCTCTTAAATAGCAGCCTGGAGGAATCTCCATGAGAAGTCAGAATGGTGGGTGACTCAGAAAATCAGAAGTACAATATTGGGGATCCAAAGTCCACCTCCTCACTTTGTCCTGCGAGGATGTCTGGAGCCCTACATTCCCCAAAGAATGCTGGAGACTCAGTTTCTGCATGAATGTGCTGTTTTGAATGTTTTATGTGCTCTTTTTCACATGAACAGTTTAGGGAACTTTCTTTTAATTTATAAACTGCACTGCAACATTCTAGAAAATGAAGATTTCACTGTGAGGGAATGTTCCAGTTCTCATATAAGTTCAAGTGGTGCAAGCTGGATATATTCAAATAAAAATTCAGAAACTGTTTTCCTCCTATTTCAGAACTGAAAGTGCAAAGTATAGAATTTTTCAGAAATGTTGCAATGTGCAAGAAGTCTATTGTTTGCAGGGGTTGTAGAGTGGAATTAAAGCCAGGGCCAATCCTGCTTAGAAAATGTGAATTATCAGTATTTGGAACATGCTAAAATGGTCCCACGCCATTCTTCTGAGTGATGAACTCAATACCTAGACCTCAATGGAAAGGCTAGCCCAGTTATTAAGCAAGCCAAATGTCTTTAACAACAGACTGAAATTGCATTTCTCTGAAACAATGCAACTCTGCAAATCCTCAAGCCTCTCTCAGGATGGGTGTAACCAGAATATTTACAAAAGCTTGACACCAGCCTTGTTTAGTAACCACTTGCTGTTTGCAGATTTTTATGACCAGTAGTTATTCTACAAGAAATCTGTTCCACTATCAGATAGAGAGTAGAGGTGGACTTGGATCCGAGAATCCCAATTGTATAATAATACTTTCATTTATGGCAAAAGGCCCAAATATCAGTTGATATAGTATAGAAGTCCCCACTCCAGTTCTAATTTCAAGACAGATTGGTTTAGGGAAAAGTTAAGCTTCATGAAACCCCCTTTCTGCCCTGCCTGACTTTAATGATATTTAGAGTCTTTTAATTTTAAAAAAGAGGGGATTTGGCATGATGCCAGGGGAGACTGCAAGGGAGAAGGAGTAAAGAAAGTCAAGATGGCAGACACAACCATGTGATCAGAGCCCTGTTTCTTTTTTACATGCTTCATGATGCACATAAAAAGGGCAGGACATTTATTGCATGGTTGTGGTTGCCAACTTGACTCTTTTCACACACACACACACACAACTTTCCTGCAGACACTCCTGCATACTGCAAAGTACAGCACCAGCCTCTGGCTTCTTCATTAGCCAGACTATCTTTGGACCTCTCACCTTGCCCACCTGTCCATTAAAAAGGCAGAGGTCAACCGAGGTTGTGAAAAACATTTCAGTGTGTTAGATGGATTGATGGCAAGCATATTCACCCTCAAATTTCCTGAGTTTCTGATGGACCACATTCACCATGGTAGCCATTTTATGACTAGGCAAGAATCCTCCTCAGGCAGCTATTTTATAAGAAACTTTGACACACTCTCAAAAGTCCAAACATACCTACCAGCCCAAATGTATTCTTACCCATGCTCTAGAATAGCATTTCTCCACTCGTGTTCTTCAGGTGCAAGGACTAGAACTTCCAAAATTTCCAGGTAGCATGCCCAGCTAATATGGAAAAATCTTCAAGCTGAACAGAAAGAGGTGGGGATTGTGGTGTTAATATTACCATGTACTCTATCACCCCGGAGACTAACACAAATAGTTGGAAAGAGAGCAGAACATTATCTTAATGCCTCTCTGATCACTGTAGAGATAAGAGGAAGAGTTCTAATGCATTAGATCTTCAGAACTGCTGCTGAATTTTGCTACAGCTGAAGACCTCTGCCAATCCTTCATTTTAGGAGTGAACAGCCTAAGTATCAATTTAGTCAAGAGGCTTGGTTTCTGGTCTGGTTTCTTTCTTGTACTTCCTTTGTCTTGTCACTCACCAATTGGCAGAAAAGAAAAATAACTTCCTCCCAGCCTTGGTAATCAGCCATAGCCCCATATTTCATTCCCAGGTGTGAGAATAGATGCCCCTTTGCACAAGAGGAGATCCCATGAGTCCATGAGTCAAGGCCAATACATTGCCATAACCTTGATGAATGGCATTCCTCTCAAAGCAAGAACTTGTTTCTCTTGGGAAAGATTTGCCCGCCTGTGTCTTTGGAGAGGCTCTGTAAATAACCTGCCCCACATTGCCTACCAATTCATTGCTACTCTCTTCTAGCAATCCGCTGAGAGACATTGTCGGCCATGCTGTTAAAAATAAATAAATAAATAAATAAATAAATTTAAAATGGTTTTAACATTTGTATCCTTAATAATGCAGAATATCAGAAATATGGATAGCACAGGAAGGCCTGTAGGCAGGCAGATGGGCAAACAAATACCAGCTTGCCTGAGGCAAAGCAGCACCTGAGCCAAGGCATCTAGAATTCCCAAAGCACCCAAAGACAGCAGAATAATTTTGGCACATGAAGCCAAAAGTCTGACAGCTTCTTTCCTCATCTACTGGCAGAAAACTAGGAAGGATTCAGAATGAAAAGGACGTCCCTTTTTACACATTTCCCTGTGGGATGTGTGCAATTAAACCAGGGGTCCCCAAACTCTTCAGCTCACCGACACCTTCATGAAGTTTCAGGTTGTTCCTCAACCCCCATTAATTTAAAATAATTTAATGAATACTACTTTAACTAATAGTACTATTGAAGGGATCAATATCTAAACTGGCAATGAGGCAATATCTAAATTGGCAATATTAACTTCATAGCTTTAGAGCATGCATGGAGTTCTCTATAGCCAAGCTTCAATACTAACAGCACTTAGCGAAATTGCAAGAGGACGCAACTAACCACAGAGGAGCTAGCTCAGATAATAGGGAAAACTCCTCCTGAAGAGACTAAGTCTGAAGCCTGATAAGGAGGGAGGACCCAGAACCAGGGTCTGCAGGGACTGACAAGGTATAAGAGTTAGGGGGATCTCCTTTAAATTTAATGTAAGCAAACAAGGGCAGGGAATAGAGTTAATGTAAGCAGACAAAGGTGGGGAATAATGTATTCTGCTAAAGTTTCTTTGACTGGCTGTAAAACTCACCTTCATTATAATATTAATTAGTTTTGCCCTTTTAAAAATACTATAAAAGGCTGTGGTTTTGTCTCCAAAGTGTGCCACCCTGCTCTCTCTTGGTGCTTGGTGTGGGCACCCAGACTTTTGCTTGGCCAAATAAAATGCTGCTTAGAGAAGTCCCTGCTTGAAGTCTTTCATTTTGTGCTGCTGATTGATTTCAAGTTTTCTGGGTAGCCGTGGACCATACACTATGAATAATAACAACAACAATAACAGCAACATTGACTCCTTAAATAGTCCCATCAACCCTCGGAGGTTGATATTGACCACTTTGGGTAACCCTGAATTAAACTGTGGAATTCAGTAGCATCAGATATAATAATGGGCACCAATTTAGCTGGATTTATAGGGGTCTGGACCAATTTATGGCTGTTCAGGCTTTTAGTGACCAGTCTTGATAGTTTTGCTTCTTAAATCACAGACAGAGTCAATGGCCACAAGGGTTGTTTTTTATCTTTGGAGTCAAGAGTAGAATGCCTCAAATACTAGCCACTAGAGAGCAACAGTGAAAGAAGACTATTGACATATTTCTGGATGCATCTCACTGGCCACCAAGTCATACCAAATGCTGGGCTAGATGAATCATGAGCAGTTTTACTGTACTAACATCAGCTTTCCCCAACTGCGTGCTCTCCACATGTGTTAGACTATATATCCCATTATCCCCAGCCAGCATTATTTTGTAGGATGCATGTCCCCAAGTTTGGAAAAGGAATGCTAGATAGTATAAAAAGTTCATGTTCTTCTGTATTTAGTTGTTCTTTTAAAAAGGAAATTATCATTAGATCCAAAGAGATAGTGAGCTTTTACACATTTATTTTATGCAGGTACTTTATATGCCTACAGATTAACTCCTCACCTCTTTCTCTCTATATATACAGACATGTCAAAGCTGCATACCTAAAAATAATTTTAACAATTATTGCAAAGTTGTTTTAGAAATGGTGGACGATACAACGGGAACCAACTTAAGAGGAGCCTATAGCAGACATCCATTCATCTCTCTCCCTTCTCAGAGTTAAAAGTCTTATTAGAGCAAAATTGTATGTTACTTCAACCTTAGTAAGAATATTCTTCTAAGAAGAGCTTGAAACGCATTGAGGAGACATATGTATAGCTGTGAAAGGTACTCACTGGCTAGATATCGGCTGCTGCTAAAAGACCAAAAAAAAAAACCCCACACACAGTCTGTTTGTACTCTTGTTATCCCCCCCCAAAGCATTCAGCTGCCCTCCTTCCTTTCCAAGGATCTGAATGCTTCTTAGTTGTGGGAACCTGTTTAAGGAAGAGCAGACATAATTTCCTCCCATATTTCTTTAACCACTTTTGAGCAAACTCTGGCTTTGAAGTGGTGTGTTGAAAACTGATTTACTTCCTTCCAACTAGAAATATATAGTATCTTGGTGTACATAATGTATTTATTGTGGATAGTGCAGCCCTGGTGCAGCATCTGTTTCCCAGAGAGATCCTGTTCTCGAAACAAATTCAACAGCCAAGGCAGATTACAACACTAAGAGGTCAAGCGATTTATTCAAGGTCAGGCCATAAGTCAGTGATGGAGACTCCACTGGGATTCTCAAAACTCAGGTCCCTTGCTTGGTCTCAGAGATACCTTAATCCATCTTGCATAGTTTAGGGAGAGGGAGGGAAAGAGAGACAGCTGCAGCCTGAGAATGCAGATGATGACCATCTTGATTTAGTTGAAACATTTTATTTGCTTATCAGAAATGAATCATTCTTCTTCTAAAGGAAAAGGGCAGCCCCATAGAGTTAAGTAGAAAATTCTCAGATCTTCTCAGACCTACTCACATTTGCAGCAATGTTCTAACAATGACATCAAGTTAGATTTACCCAAGATTAGATGTGGGCAGCTTGAGACTCACCAAACTAAATGCAGCCTATACTCTTATCTATTGTATCTCAGGAAGCATCTGTTTTTGCTACAAAGCATCCAGCAGGACACAAGATGTGGTGAGCCATAAGTCATGCAGGTGCTAAAAGTCAGATTCTTTTCAGTGGTAATTGCTTAGTTTTATCAAGTAATCATCTGCCACAGACAGTATCACACAATTCTTTGCATATCTACTCTGAAATAAGTCCCACTATGTTTTATCAGATGTAGTTGCAAGTAGGTTTCAGAGTAGGGATGAGTAACATGTGCTTCTCCAGTTGTTAATGATCTGCAACTCCCATAATCCCTCAGTCCCATAATTGGACTTCAACAACATCTGGAGGGCACACATTGTCCATCTCATGTATTCCACTGCCCAGAGCTTTTGCATAGGCAATTAAAATACATAAACACAACAAAAATCTGTGAATGGCTTCAATTACTATGATTTTTCGGCTTCTGTATTCCAGCATTTGTTTCTCACTAGAGCTTTTATGGTTTGCTTCTCAGTTTCTATTTATTTACACCAGGGTACGGAATTTTTTCATGGTTGGAAGCTTATTTAACATTCTGGGTAGAAGAAGGAGCTGCAGTGGGTGGGATAAGAATCAAAGTAGGTAGCATTGCACACATGGGTGGGGCCAGGATTTGACGCCCCCCTTTCAAATATATAAGCCCTATGTCTGGGGCTTATACCTCAGTTCTTGAATATTTCATGTCTAAGAATGATCACCAACTTTTGACAATCACAGTAGGAGGGGCCTCTGGGGCTGCACATATGAGCACTAGGGTTGTAGGTGGCCTGCCTTGGCTCTTCACCTGTAGTTTACAGAGTCCATTGGAAGACAACACACACAGTTAGAGTGCTTCCACAGTAAAGCCAGTACACTCACACCATGCACCACACAGCAAAACCCCTAGAACAAGTGAAGGTTGGAGCTAGAGATAATACCATGGAGGAAAATAGTTGGGTGACCACTGATTTGGGTCTATTGTCAAATTCTGTTCAAAAGTTAAATATTCTACCTGGTTGGAAGCAAAAGGAACTAAACAGATACTGCTTTTAAAGCAGGTAACCAATGATAACATTAGAATGATCTGTAAAACTGGGATTTTTGTCCAGATTCCCTGATATTTAATATATAGGCTATCCTAGAAAACATCCGGAAAAGATCTGCAATGCTCATGTCATTCCTTTATTATGTTTGTAACACACTCAGTAACAATGCACATTTAGATGAAAACATGAATAATAGAGGTGGAGGCAGTACTGTCTCAGATTAATATTGCCCCAGATTTTGAAGTTTTGTTCTTTGGAAATGATTTCTGGATTGGAAAAGCATATTAGTTTGAATTTTGCAAGAGTGTTTTGGAATATTTCCAAGGAGAAAACTAAGCTATTCAATTTTTGAAAGGATATAATAAATCATGTCTCAAATAAGGCCACAATTAAAAGTTAAGTTTAAAAACCTACAAAAGATACAACAGCACAGGAGAGTAGGTTAAAACCATTTGAATTATTACTGTTAGTCGCCATGAGTCTGGCTAAATTCCGCAGCATATAAATTCAATTCAATAAATAAATGAGAGTTTACATACCATCCAGTAGAACAGATGGAATTTACCATCAACATAGCATCCAAAAGATAATATTGGGTCAAATCAAGCTAAAGGAGCAAATGAGCAGCCCTTAAGAGAGAGTTCAAAGTTTGGGCATCACCCCAGAATAAATTCTCCATCAGCAGATGTATTATATAAAATAGTTTGTTTGACTGAACACAGGCAGATGGATTATACTGACTCAGACCATTGGTCCATCTTGCTCAATACTATCTACATGAAATACTAACAGTGTTCCACCATTTGGTGGGGAGGAGGTGAAATACCAAGGAACTGAACTTGGAAATTTTTACATAGAAAACATGTGTTCTTCCATGCAGTTACAGTTCTTCAGTGATATCACTGAATGTAAACGATCCCGATGCTATTGAGACACTTGAAGATTTTGTGAGGTCTGCATTTCTGTGTGAACAGGCCTGATTTAACTTCCCAGACTAATTCCTTGACTCTCACTTGTCCAATTTGAGAAAATGTTTCTCAGTTTAAAAAGTGCAAAACATTTGTAAAGTATATTTTAAGTTAAAGCACATTTTAAAAAGTAGAGAAACATGTATGTAAAGAAAACATGTTTCAGGATAAAATTAATATTTTGAAAAAATAAAAGAACAGGCTGTGAATATTGGTGCTTTTAAAAATAAAATGCAGATATTGATGGGGGAAACGAAAAAGGTCTATTTGAAGCTCAAACAGGCTGGAAGGAAATCTAATGATCAATTATTTTTATTCCTTACTTTTCTTCAAAAATGGCAAGTATATGGCTTTTTGAACATTTTCCCAAGAAGCCTGTACTGTTGAGAGGTAAAGCCACAAAATATTGATTTAATTATTTTTTCATGAACCTCTCACCATTTTTCCAAGCTCAGAGGGGGACTCTAAATGTTAACGCCTCTCTGCATCTTTTTAAGCTGAGTGATTCCTTTCCACAAAATCTGCTTCAAAGAACCTAAAGTATAACCCAGCAAAGTGGAAGCATTTCTAACTTTCTCATAAGGTCTAAGCATTTCATGACCCATCATCTCCTGGGAGCTGACAAATTGCAAACCATGTCATCTCATCTCTGTGAGTCAGCCTGGAAAGATGCTGGTTCTTTTAATTTTCAGTGGTACTATGTGATTTTCTAGAAACATCACTTGCTAAATGTAAAGTGCTAATCAACAGTGTCAGCAAAATCATTCGTCTGACATTATTGTTTTGACACTGAATGTAATAGACTGATTAAGGCAGGAAAAGAGCAATGCCTATTTGACTGCTGACAGCTACCGAACCACAATAGACCAGCACACAGACTCTATTGAACTGGTGAAACATGAAACTCAACAACTTTGCTGCAGAAAGTTCTCAGCCACAATATTGCTTGTCACTGAGAAATGTTTAGTCTCACTCAGGTGGGACATAACTAGTCCTTTCTTCTTCTACTGAAGCGAGTAATGTACCACATTTCATGCACTTCATTTAGTTCTCTGCCTTCTCAGATATGTTCATAGGCCTCAGTCTCTTCCTGTCTTTCCCCACCCACTTTTGGAAGGCAAAACACTTTCAGATGTGGGAATGGAAGTTTGAAGGACAACAGCTTTGTTCTAAGGAGTAACATTCAAATAATGACATATCAAGCTATTATTTGCTGTGGTTTTTGCAGTGTGAAGACAGACATAATGTAAAAAGAATTCAAAGCATTTCCCTTAGCTACGTATAAGGTGAGCCCAGCTTCCTTCTGCCTTTGTAATTCATTTGGCCATCAAATATTACTCTTAACCTTTTTTTATTCTTATTATTTTATTTTAAATTAAATAGTAACAGAAAAAGAAAAAGAACAAAACACAAAGAAAATTATGATGCAAATACATTCTCAAGAAAAAATGCATAAAAATGCTTTTAAAAAAAGTGAAAAAAGTATAATATATCATTAACAGTTATAATTCTATACATACTTATCTAATGTAAGTATTATTCAAGTGTGTATATATTTATTTCTAATACACCTATATAACTATCATTCTTTTTTAACCTACTGTATTTTATATAAATGAGCTTCATATTTCATTATGCCTGTTCATACAAAGTCTATGTCTATAGGCAATCCGCTCATAAGTGGCAAGTGTAATCATGTTTTCAATCCATTGAGTAAATGGGGGCCATACATTTATCTTTCCAATGCTTTATCAGTCTTTTGGCCATACTAAGAGCATGGAGAATCCTTTAACATTGTCCAGTTGTCAAATTCCATGTAGTAGGTATATAGTTCAAAAGAATATTATCCTCTGAAAATTTTAGCTTTTGTCACACAGTCATATTTATATACTCCACTACTTTCTCCCAAAACTTAATAAGTATAGGACATTGTAAAAACATGTGTTTTAAGAAGCATTATCTTTATTACAACTCCAGCAGAATGCTGTCTTAGTCCTATTTTATACAAACAAAGGGGGGGGGGGGGGTCCAATACATTCTAAATATTATTTTTTGTTGTATAAGTCATAGTTTGAGGTCCATTGACACTCTTGTTATAGAGGTTAGGATGCTGTCCCATTGTCTACGCAATATGGGAACCTCTAATTCTTTATTTCACTCATTTTTTAGTATCAGCATATCAGATTGATTTAATGATACCGAATATATACAAAACTAATAGTAGTTTAAAAAAAAATTAAAGGACTTAACAAGTTGTTCAAGTATCTCAGGTGTCTTAGAAGCTGAAAATGCTGCTGGTCCAAACAATGTTGTTAACAAATTTGTAGCTGTAAATATTGCCATTGGGTTACATCTGATAGATAATATTTATCTCTTAACACAGCATATATTAAAAATTCATCTTCATCATCTATTAGTTGGTCCAAAGTCAATATCCCAGCCTCCATCCAATTGTTCCATATCATCATCTTTTTCCCAATTTTTAAAATTGGGTTTCCCCATAAAGTCAATTTACCATGGGAAAAGGAGTCAAATCTTCTTTTATTAAACATTCCATTCCATAACTTTCTAATTGACATAATTGTTTCCATAGATACTAAAGTTCTAATGTATTTTGACCCTAATATTGTTCATCCAACCAAGGGTGCTATATATGTATATTCCAAAGCTGCCTAAATCAGAAAATTGATACCAGTTGTTGGCTTCCAATATTTAATACTTGACAATAGTAAGCTTGATGATATAGTCCAGATTCAGAAAACCAAATCCTCCCTCATTAATTGGTAGTTGCATTTTCCATAAAGATATTCTTGGAATCGAAGAACCCCAGAGAAATTTTCTAAACAAAGAATTTATTTTCTGAAAATATTTTCCAGATATATGAACTGGAATTTATATCCTCAAAATATAAATTAATCTGGGAACAATATTCATTTTGAGACCATTCACCTTTCCCCAAAGGGTGAGGTTGAATACTTCCATCTATCAATATCTGAACAAACTCTCTCTATATTTTATTTATATTACATGCTACTGAGTTATATTTTTTGGTATGCATATACCTAGATATTTAATAGATTTGGTACAAATAAGGAATTGATATTTCTTAAATGGATGGGTAACCACATTTTTACTTATTGGCATCAATTCTGATCTGGACCAGTTAATAAAGCATCCTGCAATTTTACTGAAGGCATCTATCATTTGCATTAACATTGGAATAGCAGTGTGAGGTTTAGAAATAAACAAAAGGATGTCATCTGCAAATAAAACCAGTTTGTGTTCAACTGAGTTATGTACTACTCTGTAGATCTCCCTATGTTGTCTAATAACACAAGCCAAGGATTCCACACAGATATTAAAAAGTAACGTGAAAGTGAACATCCTTGTCCAGTTTTATTTATTTATTTATTTATTATTTATTTATATATCAAATTTGTCACCACCCATCTTGTTAAAAAGTGACTCTGGGCGGTTTACAGGAAATAGTGGGAAAGTAGCAGAGAACATACCATTAACCTTTACTTTACATGTGGGTGACCCATAGAGTATCTTGATCCATTTTAGAAATTCCAGAGGAAATCCAAACCTGTTTAATACAGCAAACATGTTTATATATTTTGTCAAAGGCTTTTTCAGCACCTAATGATAAAATTACAAATTGATCTTTGTTTTTATTCAAATCTATTAAATCTATAACTAACCTAATGTTATCTGCTGCTTGTCTAGTTTTTATAAACCTTGCTTGATCATTCTTAATAACAAATGATATCACTTGCTGTAATCTATTTGCTAACACGGCTGTTAAGATCTTTGTATCAACATGAATCAATGAGATTGGACGATAATTAGCACACAGAGTGTGATCTTTACCTGCTTTTGGTTTGTTTGTTTGTTTATTTGTTTATTTATTTACTTATTAAATTTGTGCACCTGTAATATAATAATTATATATAGTTATACAAATAATAAAATTGTATAACTGTAATATAAGCCTGATTAAATGCCGCAGATAAAATTCCCTTATCAAACACTTCATCGTACAATTGACAGAGTTTGGGCACTAAAAGGTCTGTAAATGTTTTATACCACTCTGTAGGGAATCCATCCAATCCTGGTGTTTTACCATTTGCCATTTTTAAAATTATTTGTTTAATCTCTACCTCTGAATTTCCTGGAAAAAGGCAGTGGCAAACCACTTTTGCATTGTTGCCAAGAAAGCTGCATGGCTGTGTCCATAACACTTTCAGAAGCTAGGCTCAACTTAAAGGAGACTTCACTTTGACCTTGTACCACCAGTGACTACATCACAGTTTTTCCCTTGCAGTGCAGCTTTTTGGCTCATTAGCGGGATGATAGAGAGCATTATAGAGAGCATCCTGTTAGGTGAGGATTTTATGATCATCAAGTCCACCATGAGTGCCATTTTATGAATGGTCAAGTCTCCCATGGTAGTCATTTTGTGAGTGCATTTGGCACATACAACAGTCTAAAACTGGCCCTGGCTCAAAATGGTTACCTACTGTACATCCTTGGCCTAATAAAATCAGTCAAAGCGATATCTGAATTAAAATACATTGTAGTTCAAATGTTTAGAGTTGGACCTTGATTGGATTTTAGCTGTAACATTGTTCAGGCAAAAGAAGAATATAAGAGAAGCCCTACCAGTTCAGCCAAAGGACTGTTTAATCTAGCATCTTCTTTCCCATAAATGCCTATTCAGCTATAGTTCCCCAGAAACCAGTGGTCATAGACTTCTGATCCCGAAGTTAACATGCACTCATCATGGCTAACTAATGACTATGGATAATGATCTCTTCCATGAATTTCCCAAAGCACTTTTTAAATTGCCCAAGTTGGTAACCATAATTTCACCACGTGCAGTGTGAAGAAGTATTGTGTTTGTCTTTCCTGAATTTCCCACCACTCACTGAATGTACTGTATGTAAGAGAAGCCCAGATCAGGATTGGATTGGGAACAGATACAGAGGAATGCTTTTAAATGCAGCAGTTTTTAAATTGAAGAAAATTCTGAAGTTTCAATTTAAGAAGTGATGTATTTAAAAGCATTCCTGTGTTCTCTAGCCTTTCATGGCATCCTTCTTAGCTAAAGTGGCTGAGCGTTCTGAAATCACATTAAAAAGGAGTCCTCTCTGAATAGAAGTAGGATTTTTGGAGGGATATTTGGGGGGGGGGGCATTGTTTAAGCTTTGGAAGTGTTGCTGCCTCAGAGGATACCTCTCACTGCTTATGTGAGACAGTAAATTTGAAAAAGAAGGAAATGTTGAGGGTTACAAAGTAACAGAAAATTTGGAGATGAATTGGAAATACCCTAAGAAAGAATTTCTCAGTTCAAACAGGGAGAAGAATGGTTTGCATGGACATATGATTAGGGTAAAACTTCAAACTATTTTAAAAGTGTACTTAAAGTAACCATGTCTTGCTTTCAAGAAAACAAGCAGTACAGGCAGTCCTTGGTTTACAAAGGCAACTGGGACCGTAATTGCCATTGCTAAGCAACACAGTTGTAACGTGTGACATCATGTGACCACTCCACTTAGCGATGGCAGTTCTGGCAGTCCCAGTTGTCGTTGCAAGATTGAATGGTTGCTGAACAAATGGACGTAAGCCAAGGACTATCTGTAGTAGAGTTCTGGCCTGCTTTCAGTCTGAATCTAATGTCCAGTTTTACTTTCCTGCCACAATCAACCAGCTCAGCACTTTCAGGAAGAGGAAATTTTCATCAGAAAAAATTCATTGGTCTTCCTGATCTCAGTTGAGATCTGGCTATTGCTGTTTTTCTTTTTCTTCCTCAAGGTATCTTAAACAGAAGAATGGAATTCATAGTAAAAAAAAAATTATTTAACAGAAATTGTTTAGGAGTTGCAGATAGGGGATCATTCCATATACAGTAAGTGATGTGAAAAATCTGAAAATTTGAAGTTGAAATGGTGATTAATCATATTCTACATGTTTGTGAATTTTGTGATATTTCTTCATTTATTACATGAGATGTCCCTGAAAATGACATGGTAACAACAATATATACCAGCTTCTGAACTTTTTGTGTCCTGGAATGTTATAGGCTGTGAGAATAGCATTGAGAGTCAGGAGAAAGAGCTGCAGCCTAGACAATGGTTTGATAAGAGAAATCTGAGTGCAAAGGAAGGATAGGGGTGGAGAAAGCATCTCAGAATTGACCCTCCCTAGTTCTCTGGAAAGTAAAAGCAGGGAAGGGGGAAGTGCTTTCAGGTTTGCAAGATTATGTTACTGTAAACTTACAATAAAGGTTGTATTAGTAACCCTGGTTTTGGTTTCCTGTCTGGACTGCCTCAAAGGCCTGATATGGAAGCACACAAACTTCTTGAGTTACATAGCAAACCAACCAATAAACAAGGTCATCAGCTATAATTGAACAGTGAATAAAAATCTCTGTAGACAATTGATATATATAGGTACACCATCTAATTTCAAATCATAATTTTTTCAAGGATTATTTTGTGACGGAATTACACTTTTCATTCAGTTTTCCACTGTTTCCTGCCTTTTTGCTTTTGAAAAAGTGTTAAGGCCCCATTCCTACCCTTTCACTAGTATTCAGCTTTAAACAACAATTCAGCCTTGCACCATGTACAAAGCGTAATGATCCTCAAATAAAGCAAGGCGACCAGCAAAATTCCATAGCTGTAACATTCTGCAATTCCTTTGTTCTCACAGCCAGGGCTTATTTTTTTCAGTAATAGCAATTTCAGGAGATAGTACAATTCACAATTCAGGAGATTCACAATTTGGTGAATCTATACATTTGCCCTAATTCATTATCTAGGGGAGATCTGTTCTGGACCAGGTTCCAGCAGGCTTTCCATTGATACAGTGATGTCACTGGAAGGCATACAGCTGAAAATGTTTGCTACAGTTTTGCTTGATTGGGGGTGCTGGTGGATGGGGAGTGGGAAGGGGACATTTGCTTCACAGAAGCTCTATGTAGACACTTCCTAATCTTAAACTTACCCCAAACAGCTATGACCAGGTAAAAATCTAGTAGCTGAAAACTGGCCACATGTAGTTTGTGTGTCATAGGTTGCCCATCCCAAAATGAACAAAAGAAGAAGATAGCTAGCAGCTGAAACGTTATTTCCACTTCCCTCACCTTGGGCATGTCTAAATGTTTCCTATCACCCCAGCTAGAAATGCTGTATTTTCTTGATCAGTATTTGTGTTTGACCTGCAAATAATTCTGCTGTATCATCATTAGGATTGTCGTGCTTCAAAAGTGATTAAGAAGAAGTGTGTTGGACCTCATGTGAGCCCAGCACCTATTATTCAGTAAAGCACCCCATTTTTTGTCAGACTGAAAAAAAAAAGTGCAGCTGCTTTAAGGAGTCAGCTCACTGAAGTTAATATAACCCTTCTTATTTGTAAGCCAACTATTTGCATGGCAAGATTGTCACAAAATCATTTTGAGGAACAGAATGGTGAATAGAAAAAAACCATCCACACAAGGTGGTTGTGGTGGGAATCCCAGCTATCTGTGGATACCCCATTCCTCATTTCATGTTTGGTTGGCATAAGGGCCCCCTTCTGATAACAACCAAATGTAAACAAGGAGCAGGGCATGACAGAGTGGGTAAATAATTATTGAGATCACAGCTAGTGTTACATGTACTAGAGGGTGTGGTGAGTTAGTGATACCTTTACTGACTGCACTGGTGGTATAGTTTGAAAGAGCTGTATTTGTTGGACAGAGTTATGTCAGCATTCTTAACAGCTGATTAATAAAAGCTGTCTGACCTATACATGTTGCTTCAATTCTTCCCACTACAGGACAACATTTAGTAGGAAATAAGAGGTTTTGCTTTCAAATCATAATCCTATTGGGAGGGAAAAAACCCTCAGAACCTGCTATTTGCACTATGAGGAATGCAAGTTTATTTTTCCCTTTCTGACCATTATTAGTCTGCCTCAGAGGCTGCTATATCCATTTGAAGTCACTCCTCAAGTTTATTAACTCCTAATTAACATCAATCTCTTGGAAGGATTATATAGGAATCTTGTTGTTGTTGTTGTTGTTGTTGTTCAGTCGTTAAGTCGTGTCCGACTCTTCGTGACCCCATGAACCATATTGCGCCAGGCCTTCCTATCTTTCACTGCCTCCCTGAGTTTGCTCAATTTCATGCTCATTGCTTCAGTGATGCTATCTAGCCATCTCATCCTCTGCCGTCCTCTTCTCCTTTTGCCTTCCATCTTTCCCAGCATCAGGGTCTTTTCCAAAGAGTCCTCTCTTCACATTAGGTGACCAAAGTATCTGAGCTTGAGCTTCATTATCGATCCTTCCAATGAGCAATCAGAGTTGATTTCCTTTAAGATTGACTGGTTTGACCTCCTAGCAGTCCAGGGGACTCTTAAGAGTCTTCTCCAGCACCACAGTTCAAAGGCATCAATTCTTCGGCGTTTAGCCTTCTTTATAGTCCAGCTCTCACAGCCATACATTACTACTGGAAAAACCATAGCTTTGACTATGCGGATCTTTGTCGGCAAGGTGACGTCTCTGCTTTTTAATATGCTATCTAGGTTTGCCATAGCTTTCCTCCCAAGGAGCAAGCGTCTTTTAATTTCATGGCTGCAGTCTCCGTCTGCAGTGATCTTGGAGCCCAAATAAATGAAGTCTGTTACTGCTTCCATTTCTACCCCTTCTATTTGCCAGGGAATCTTGTTGTAGTGTAGTTTAATTAATTAATTAAGATTTATTTTATTTTAATTAATATTTATTCTTTTCTACTGTAAACTGCCCAGAGTCGCTCTGCAGTGAGATGGGTGGTGACAAATTTGAAATACAAATAAATAAAAATTAAAAAACATTACAGATAAGTGCAAAAACATACTTATCACCTGTTGCCACTAAACTTTTGTAACTAGAATTTCTAAGACAATAATTCATCTTTGTTGGGGTTGTAACTTCATTATTTTCTCTTATTGAATATCAGGCCACCAATAGAACTGGAGAGGATGGTTCCCTTCAGGTTTTGTAGCTCTCACTGCGGCCTCCAAATTATTACCTGGGTTGTTCCTAGATACATTTTATACAGTATACAACAGCTCTGAAAAAAAAAAGAGTGATCTGTGGCCAGAACAAAATGTATTGAGTTTCATGATAAATAAAAATAAAAATTAGTGAGTTTCTTGAATTACTATCATTAAAAAGGAAGGAGTTTGAACAAACATATTTGTATGCAGCTTTTCCAAATACTCCCCCACCCCCCACAATTATTTTATAAACTATGATGATTCAAGAACTGAGTGGACAAAAAGAGAACACCCCAGACAAACTATTATCTTGTGGAGATTAACACGCACATACACGTAAAATAAATCAGAGACTACTAAACTGTTTGCTCTTCTTGTTTGTCAGAGGTGTCCCCCACAATTCAGTACTGAGTCACGTGTACTCCATCCTGCAGGGCCACCTCCTGTAGTGCCACCACAACTATAGTCTTATATTGCCATAACCCAGTTCCAGGCCTTCCTAGCAGTAGCCAAATAAAATTGCCAGGGAACTGAGAAAACTAAGGCAAGCATAGCAACGCTGATAGCTGCTTCAACATCCAAGGCGACTCTGTTATTACTGCCTAATCACTAACCAGACGTGCTGATAGCATCTTCAAACTACCCTGCTGGAAGGAGAACGATCAATAGAGACAGCAGAATGCCCATATTGACCTTTCTCATGTGACTTTCACACACAGATATTGCACAAAGGCGGCAGCTGCTGCACTTATTATTCCCTCAATTTCTCTCACATCCAATTTCAAGTTTATTCTGTCCCATTTCCACATGCATTAGCATCATTTAACTGAAAATGCTTTGAAGCATCTTTTTGGTATGCATTTCTCCAGTTAGGCACTGCTATGTATGTAATTCTCCTAGTTGCATCTCTCATATACACGCACACGTGCACACAAACACACACACACATACTAGACAACTTGTGACCTGTTGGATTATTGTTTCAGAAATATTTCCTTGGGTTATTATTCCAGAGAGATTTCAGAGATATTTCCTAAACAGAGAAACAGAATGACCAAGGGCAAAAAAGCAGTGGGAGTGGGAGTGACTTATGACTTGCTGCCGGCTTCCCCATCGACTTTACTTGTGGGAAGCTGGCAAGGAGTGTCAGAAATCTTTCCTTTCCTTTCCTTTCCTTTCCTTTCCTTTCCTTTCCTTTCCTTTCCTTTCCTTTCCTTTCCTTTCCTTTCCTTTCCTTTCCTTTCCTTTCCTTTCCTTTCCTTTCCTTTCTTCCTCCCTCTCTCCCTCCCTTCCTCTCCATATATAATATAGGCTCGCACTGTTTGCGCTCCCCTCACAACCCTCAGGAGAACCCTGGTGAAGCCTCCTCTCCTTCTTGGCTGACCCACGGAATTGCCTGCCACTTTGCTGGGGCAAGGTGGAACAAAGAGAGCCGTGGACCATGAGGAAAACTGTACCCCCATGCCCCATTCTGGGGTGTCCCAAAGGGCCCCCTCCCTTGAGGGAGGAAGAGGGCTCACTCATCAACCACCAGCAACTCCCAGCCAGCCCTACCCTGCCAGTAGGCATCCAAGTCATTCCCTCATCCTTCCCTCAACACCCACCACCATTAGGAGATTTAAAATTTTTGCCTTGTTTCCAAAGCAGCCAATTGCTTCTCACCCATCAGGTCTTGCCACCAGTCAATTGGGTGCAGGGGACAGAGGGAGGCAGGAAAGAGGCCGGGGATACACCCATGATGATTACATGACCTAGGCTGACTGCAGCGGTGCAGCAGTGCAGCAGTGCTCAAGCAGCCACAAATTTCCCAAATTTCAATCCCACAGGAGTAACGGGCCCTGGATTTTGGATGCATTCTGTAAGTTAGCCCATTTGAAGTACTTTGGTTCAAAAATTGTTGCCCTGTGATGCACTGTTTCACCCAATTGAAGGTTACAGATATGAGAGTTTTAGTAATATATAGACACGCGCGCACACATATTCACAATATGCAATATGCATCATTTACAATATGTCATATATATTGTATCATTCTATATATAAAAAAATTCCCCTCTCACCCCTATGGGTGGTATGTGTCTTCCTCAATCTCAGGTCCTCTACCAGAGGCCTGGGAGTTTGAGGATTCTGTACAGTATCTTCGCTGTTCCTAGCACTGCACTCTTCTGCACAGAGAGCTCTGATGTTGTTCCTGGAATCTGTTGGAGCCACTCTCCCAGCTTAGGAGTCACAGCCCCAAGTGCTCCTACCACCACTGGGACCACTTTGGCCTTTACTTTCCACATCCTCTCGATTTCCTCCTTCAGGCCCTGGTACTTCTCCAGCTTCTCATGCTCCTTCTTCCTGATGTTGCTGTCACTTGGCACTGCTACATCTATCACTACCGCTGTCTTCAGGTCTTTGTCTACTACCACGATGTCTGGTTGATTGGCCAGTACCTGCCTCTCCGTCTGGATCTGGAAGTCCCACAGGATCTTAGACTTGTTATTCTCCATGACCTTCTGTGGAATCTCCATCTGGACTCTGGGGGGCGGGGTCTAGCCCATACACTGTGCAGATGTTCCTGTACACAATGCCAGCTACTTGTTTCAGTATATGCTGTTCCTGCCTGCATCTTACACCCTGCCGCTATGTGTTGGACTGTCTCTGAGGCCTCTTTGTACAATCTGCACCTTGGGTCCTGTCTAGTGTGGTAGACCCCTGCTTCTATGGATCTCGTGCTCAGTGCCTGTTCTTGTGCTGCTATGATCAGTGCCTCAGTGTTGTCTTTTAGTCCGGCCCTTTCCAGCCACTGATAGGATTTCCCAATGTCAGCCACCTCAGCTATCTGTTGATGGTACATCCCATGCAGGGGCTTGTCTTGCCATGGTACTTCCTCCACTTGAACTTCCTCCCATGTCTGCTGCTGCCTGAGGCATTCTCTCAGCAGCTCATCTTTGGGTGCCATCTTAGTGATGTACTCCTGGATGCTCTGGGTTTCATCCAGGACAGTGGCTTTGACACTCATCAGACCCCGCCCACCCTCTTTGAGGCTGGTGTACAATTTCTGGGTGTTGGACTTGGGATGGAAACCTCCGTGCATTGTGAGGAGTTTCTGGGTCTTCACATTGGCAGCCTCCATGTCCTCCTTTGGCCAGCTCACTATACCGGCAGGGTATCTGATGACTGGCAGGGTGTACATGTTGGTGGCATGGATCTTGTTCTTCCCATTGAGCTGGCTCTTCAGGACCTGTCTTATCCTTTGGTGGTACTTGGATGTTGCGGTCTTCCTTACCTCTTCAACATGGTTCCCATGTGACTGTGGGATACCAAGATATTTATAGCTGGTTTCTATGTCTGCTATGTGGCCCACTGGTAGTTCCACTCCATCAGTCTTAACTACCTTCCCTCTCTTTACTATCATCCTGCCACACTTCTCCAGTCCAAATGACATCCCAATGTCCTCACTGTAGATCCATGTCAGGTGGTTCAGTGAGTCAATGTCTCGTTTACTCTCAGCATACAACTTGATGTCATCCATGTACAGGAGGTGGCTGATGGTGATTCCACTCTTAAACTTGTACCTGTATCCAGTCCTTGTGATTGTTTGGCTGAGGGGGTTTTAACCTATGCAGAACAGCAGCAGGACAGTGCATCACCTTGATATATGCCGCACTTGATGGCCACTTGTGCGAGCTGTCTTGAGTTGACTTCTAGTATTGTCTTCCACAGTCCCACTGAGTTCTTGAGGAAGGTCCTTAATGTCCTGTTGACTTCATATAGTGCCAGGCATTCACAGATCCATGTGTGTGGCATTGAGTCATAGGCTTTCCTGTAGTCAATCCAGGCTGTGTTCAGATTGGTCTGCCTAGACTTTGAGTCTCAGGTGACTGCTGTATCTATGAGCAACTGGTGTTTTGAGCCTCTGGTTTTGTTCCCAACGGCCTTCTGAGCTGTGCTTATGTACTGGCCCATATGGTCTTGTAGCTTGGCGTCCATGATGCCTGATAGAACTTTCCATGTTGTGGGGAGGCAGGTTATTGGCTGGTAGTTAGATGGTGCTGTTCCCTTGTGAGGGTCTTTCATGATCAGCACTGTCCTTCCTTGTGTTAGCCAGTCTGGGCAGGAGCCTGCTGATAGCAGCTGATTCATCTGTACTGCTAGGCATTCATGCACTCCTGTTAGTCCCTTTAGCCAGTAGGTGTGGATCGTGTCCGGGCCAGGTGCTGTCCAGCTCTTCATGCTCTTGACCTGCTGTTGGATGTCTGCTACTGTGATGGTGACTGGTTCCTGTTCTGGGAGGTTGCTGTGGTCTGCTTTCAGGTCCTGCAGCCACTTTGCATTGGCGTTATGTGTCTTCTCTTCCTCCCGTATGGTCTTCCAGTACTGTTCAGTTTCCGCTGCTGGTGGCTCTGCTGTTACTGTGTGGTTGCATTGCAGTTGGGAATATACTTTGGATGATTCTCTGGAGAACAGGGCATTTATCTTCTTGGCCTCTGCTTCTCTAGTGTATCTCCTGAGCCTGGCAGCCAGTGCTGTGAGCATTTGTTTAGCAGTCTCTAGGGCTTCAGATGGAGTCAGGCCTATATATTTTTTCAGTAGCCAAGTCTTATCCTTAATCTTCACACCCTTCTGTAGTTCCACCAGCTGACTGACTTCTCTCTGAGTTGCCTCCAATCTCATTTTCCAAGGAGAAATTGATGTTCTTCTTGATCATGTAGCCAAGCATTTCCAGGATTACAGTGGCTATAGTGTATACCAGTTCATTGGTTTGAGTTATGGTGGTAGTGGGGATTGTCATGAGGGCTCTATTGGCATCTTCTAGCATACTATCCAATGGTACTTCTCCAATGAGCCTTGGTAATTGGACTCGAGGGTTGACTGTAGCTAGTTTAGCCATGATCTTATGCCTCATATCAGTTGCTGTGCTCTGTAATGGAGGGGGTGGCAGTGACATTCCAGCTTCAGGTTTGGCTGCACATCCAGTTGTTCTTCCAGGTCTGCTTGAGTCCAGGTTGTAATGTGGTCTATCTCAAGTTGTGACAGCAGCTTCCTCTTCACTATGTTGAAGCACTGGGTAACTAGTTGTTTCTCAGTTAATGTGGATGTAAGTCTTCTGTCTATCCATAGTTACCTCATACATTTCATATATCCCATCTCATTAGGTCTGCTGTTGTAGTAGCATTCCATCAATTCCAAGTTCGCTTGTCTCATCCATGTATGGTTTGTTTCAGTATCCCACTTATCATCAGATTGTCCTGGTTCCCTAACATCTGATGCAGACCTTGTTAATCCGGGCGACGTCCAAACTGGCATGACTCTCTTAGTTCGTGTCACTCTCATATTTGAGGTAGGCAGGTGAAGTGTTAGGGGGTCTTTGCCCCTGGACCCCTACTGGTAAGGTAGGTACCAGCCAGGATTTGAACTCCAGTCTCCTGCGTCAAAGGTGGTGTTGTAACCACTATGCTATCCAGATGCTTATATATATATTATTATTACACCTGGGGTTTCTTTTCAGGGTTTTTTTTTTAATTATTATTTTTAGATTCAATAACAGTAAATGAACTGCATTTTTAAAAATCTGGAAATGTAGATTTCAACGTGCAAGTCCCTGATGGCATGTAGATTCAGAAAATGCAAACTGGCTAAATCTGCCTTCACATGTCAATCAGATAAGCTTCTCCCTTATGCCCAACCCACACAAACCCCATCACGTAGGAGAGAGTAGGATGGTTCCGAGCTTCTGTCCTCCCTTAAACAGGAGCTCAGTATCACCACTAGCATTAGCACACAGCCATAACTCAAGAACCAGCAGTTTTAGACTCAATGCAAACTGCTGTTTTTCATTGTTAAAGCCCTTAATGGCTGGAAACTGACACATTTATCTCCACTGCTGCTTTCCTTGTATACTGTGGATTTAAAGAGTGTTCTTTTTCCAGTAACCCTGCTCACCAGCTAGCCAAGAGGAAAGGGTACAAACAGTGATAACGCCTGGAATATAGTGGAATACCCTGATCAAGTGCCATGGGATGAGGAAGATGTCCTGACCCTAAGAGGAAGGGAAGGCTAAAAATGAAATTAATGGGAAGGTAGGTATCTGATGATAAATATTTTCCTCCCCACTGTGAAGGACAAATCTGCTGAGCTATGAACATCAAATAGCTGATGAGGATACAACAGAAGGCTAGGATCCTAATCTGTTGATAACTAAAGTCATGTCTGTTTTTCATTTGGTGGAATGGGACAATTACCCCAAGGCCTCACATGGAATCCCATCCAAATAATGATTCCGTATTTGAATAATCAGACAGGTTGATATTTTTCAATCAAGGCATTAAACCTGAAATACTGTTTCAAGGGGTATTTCAGTGTGTTGGTTTCATCGTATATTATTGTTTACTGTGTCACTCACTTCCATGCAATATGCCATAGGGTGCAGAGAAAAGAAAATGGGTAAGGGAGCAAAAATGAAAAATTTGTCCCTGAACTTCTCAAAGGCTTAAAAATACCCTGGATTGAACAATAATCTCTACAGTCCTTCCCCATACTACATATTCCAATTGTTTCTGGGTATGTTTTTCTTGTCTCTTGAGAATGGCAATGCAACTCCCTCAATTTGTATAACAGCCCATTGTGATTTATAATGTATTTAGCAGAATAAAGATTTTGCTTGATCAAAAAGCACTTTATATAATCTAATAGCTTCCCAACTCTTACAGATGAATCAAATATCTAGCAAAATAATGTGCTGAAAGTAAAAAATGTAGAACCTGATAGGAGAAAGAGTAAGAGAGAAAAAATTGGAGAAATATAACTTTTTATTTATTTATATTTATATTTATACATTCAATTTATTCTCCGCCCATCTCCCCCCAATGGGGAACTCTGGGCGGCTCACGAAGTATATAATCCTAACAGTGACTAACAATTCTTACAATTACAAATCTACAGTGCTATATATATTACACTATGTGACCAGCAGTGGTCACTAGGGGGTCATCTGGGCTTTTCCTCCTCCGTAGATCTTTCTCGCCGCTTGCATCGATCATCGCTCGTGCCGGTTGCATTCGGAGTTCAGTCCAGCACTGGTATTTTGCTCCCCCGTGCAGCACCGCCAGTTCCTCCCATCTAGACGGGAGTCCCCATTTATCTACTCACAGATGGAATTGCTTTTGAACTGCTGGGTGAGCAGAAGCTGGGACAAGTGACGGGAGCTCACCCTGTCCCACGGAGCCGGGCCCGAACTGCTGGAGTGCCAACCATTTCTGACCGGCAAACTCCAGTGTCATTAAGCCCTGCGCCACCACGCCCCCTTAATTATCTCTTAATTAGTCTTAGATTAAAAATAACCAAGGTTATACTGCTAGTATTAGCCATTTAATAGCAGTTCAGCTATCAAATCAAGAGAATAATATTAAAAATACTATTTGAAAAATCAATAGATTCATCAGTAAACAAATTAGCAATTAGAATTTCACAGTCCCTGGTATTCCAGAGATCATAGCATAATTGGGCTGTCTGAGTTCAAAAAGGGGGGTGGGGGTGCGGGTGGGGGGAGACAGAGAGAGAATTAACTTTATAGAGAGAGTTCAGCACAGAAACCTCTGCTACTCTGTGAAAAAAAATCTGAGTAGTACAAACTTTAAAAGGATGGACAGGGTAAAGATTGATAAATACTCACCTCTTTGGGCCTCCACATTAACTCTTCCAAATTAGTTTCTAATCTACCACCATGTCCCTTTCAGTATACAGGTACAACCTCAGACTATTGGCACTGTATGGCAATTAATTAAATTAAGAAAAGGAATAACATGGTGGAGGAGCAAAATTACAGCCCCTACCAATCTTTTGCTCTGATGGTATAAATCATCAGGCTTTCTGATTCTTGGATTCTCTGTCATCAAAAGTTCCCACCAACAAAGTAAAGCTACTTTGTTAGGGTACAAAAATCTCCAAATGCCTGAAACTTATTTGTAAAGATGAGCAGAACTTTGAAGTAGAAGTGGAAGATTGCATAGGAACAATAACAAGGAATCTACTGTTCCACACCAAATCTGCTTCAGAGAACAATCCCCAAATGAGACTCATCAGAATGTCTACTGAGATCAGCAGCTGGCACTGATCCAAGGGCAGCAGTGGTTCCGCCATCCACAATGATTCATAATTTGGAGGCTGTACCTCTGCTGCACCCAGCTCTGAAGGAGCTGTAGAAGCTAACTTGAAGCATCTGCTTTGGCTGCAGCATCAGTGAAAGTTTTCACAGCTGCCAGGCTGAACTCTTCCCCTGCTCCAATTTTACATGCTTTTCAGGGGGTTGGTATATGAGCAATACCACATAACATTACCATTTGCCTTATGAAATGAGCTCTTTATATGACGGAGCGTCAAGTATCTGGTAATCTCTGTTGAGAGGAAGGCCTGCACATGAAACAAAGCCTCATGGCCCAAGATTTCTACATTGGCTCATTTTGGAAGAGTACATTTAAAAAATTACAAGTAAAGTATAGATGTTCACAATCAAAGAAAGCTATCAGGTCTTTTCAGTACTGCATGCAAAAATGAAGTTAGGATTAAAAAGATCATACCCATCTGTTGCTTTCTAGAATTGTTGTGCTACCTCTTATCTATAATTTAACACCTGCATTCCATAGGAATCCTGGGAATTAATCTTGCAGTACATCTGAAAAGTTTATTTAAGTTATCATAACATTCAATTCTACAGTAAAGTGAGCCTTAGTAGTAAAAATCCCACTCTTCTGGGCCATGAGTATTATCAGTCATATTTTTTCCCATCTATGTTCAGTGAGTTTCTCATGATGTTCTCATGAACAATTTATTGATATAGATTTACTTTATTCAGATGACCAACTACATGTTGAGGATATAACTATTGTGTCTTTAAATATCCTATAAGGTACTTGTTTTAGTTGGATCTCCTTTGTAAAATTCATGTTCATTCTTTGTACTGTACTGTTTATGTTTTATGAACTTTCTCCTTTTCATTCAAATCTGAAAATGTGTCATGTTTGGATTGTAACATTGTTGTTACTTTTTAATGAAAATCAAAATCATAAAAGAAGTTATTCACCATTTCACCTGGTCTTTCTGATAAGCAGAATTCACCAATGGAAGTCAGTTTATGGGTTGTACAGTGCTTCTAATAGTGGCTAGAGTCTTGGTTAAAATATTCCCAGGCACAACACCATGGAGCCATTTCCCATTGTGCCTGGGAAAACTTCATCTTCACAATATTATCAATTTCATGAGAAACTCACTGAGAAACATAAACAGTACAGTACAAAGAATGAACATGAATTTTACAAAGGAGATCCAACTAAAACAAGTACCTTATAGGATATTTAAAGACACAATAGTTATATCCTCAACATGTAGTTGGTCATCTGAATAAAGTAAATCTATATCAATAAATTTGGCATATTCAGTAGATGGAAACTGAAGGGTTGTTTCTGGGCGATTCCTATCATGTTAACATCAAATTTCATCAGCATTGTCAGTGATTTACTCAGGCCATTGCAATAATTCTCTTTCTCTAAGAGTTCAAACTGTACAAAAGAGTTCTTATGGGAAAATCAAGGACTTGGTTTGAGTAAAGAAGCTGCTTTTATTGAAGATACTAAATAGCCCTAGTAACAAAGATCACCTTCTACAGAATCTAAGAATTTGGGTCTTGGGGAGAGGTGTGACTCAAGATCTAAATCCTGAGATGCTGTCTCCTGCTGTTAAGTCAAAGTAGACAGTTTGCAGCCCATATCTCATGATGGAATATTGACAATACTTACACTGTGTTTCTATAACATCTTTGGTCTCAGGGTCTTTATTTCCTGCCTTGTCAGTGCCAGCCCTCATAGTAATTATTAATACCGGTAGTCTTGATTTTTTTAGGGTATAGAGAAAACATTCAAAATATAAATAGGCAATTATTCTTAAAAAAAAAAAAAAAAAGAACTACATACATAAAATGCTAAAACAGCAGAAGGAAAAAAAAGTCTATTTTTTTCTACAGATAGAAAAATCCCTAAAAGTTGCAAAATTCTGAAATATTTCATTTCATATCATATGTCTGAGACTGATGAAGCTACACAGTGCCTGAAAGTGGCTGCCAATGCTTGTTTTAATCCTGACTTCTGGGTGGGATATGAAGAAGCCAATTTTACTATCACATTAATCCAGCTCTCTTTTCTTCCCTGTGAGTTAGAGTCTCCTCCATGTTCTATAGTTACTATATGCAAAGGCTCAAAGTTGCAAAGTGTTATGCTAAAACAGCTGATGGAATGGGATTGTGGAACCTAGTTCATAATTGCTTATAAAGATGAAAACACTCACTTCTGCTTCAACTAAATTCTGAGGGAAAAGAAATTGGTTCAGAAGTGCTCAGCTAGTCTAGTGTTTCTCAACCCCAGCAACTTTAAGATGTGTGGACTTCAACTCCCAGAATTCCCCAGCCAGCATGTCCACACATCTTAAAGTTGCTGGGGTTGAGAAACACTGAGCTAGTCAACAGATTCCATCTTCCACTTGGGAAAATGCACAGCTGTAAGGAATTAAGTAATCAGTCTTAGAAGCCAAAGACTAAACATGACAAAGATTACAGCTTTTGAATGTTCGTCATTGCCAACATCGTTAGAGAAATCGTCTCAGTCTTAAACTCCCGAAGCTGCAAATTCAAGGGAATGGATAAACAGAAACAAAGGCTGCTCTTTTGAAATCATTAATTATGGACCAACAGAGCAGATAACCATTACTTTCATTCACCAAACTCTTGCCTGAGCATTTTGAAATTCCAAGAAACAGAGGTCAAGAAACCAAAAGTGTAACTACATGAAAGCCAGTCATGCTTGCTTGCTTCTGGCTGCACAGGGTGAACTTGGAAAATGTTTGTTACTGGGTCGATGTAGCTTAGAACTGGGGAGGAACCCAACCAAGTGTGGCCATTTTGGGTGCAACTGTGAAATATAAAAGGCAAAGACCCCCTTCCAACAGCCCCTGTTTTGGTGACTACATGGAAATTGGCAACTCACAAAAAGCGATTTGCCATTGTCATCTTCTGCACTATATTTTCAACTTTCCAGTCCAATCCCTGGTGGACTCCACAAGCTCATCAGGTCCAACTTTGCTTATCTTTTTAAAGATCAGCCAAGTTTGCTAGGTGCTGCTGTGGGCGAGCATTATGTAGGGATTTAATTAAAGAAAAAGAAAGCAGTGCCCTACTTCTACCTGGATATTTTCCTCATTCTTTAAATTTACATGTGCTGCTCTGTCACCAGGAAGAGCAAAACGTGAAAGCCTTGTTAGCTCCTCATTTCTCTGAAGATCAAAGAGAATCTGTCAGTGCTGCAAAAGGTTGTATCATTTCTCTGTGGAAAGGAAGGAAGGAAAACTTAGAGCTATACTCCTATTTCCCATCTCCACTGTCCACATTTCACTTGCAAGATTGATGTCAGCTTTGCAAGGTAGTCCAGACAGGAAGCATGCCCAGATGATTTAATTCTACTTCATTGTAAGGTTACACTAACAGAATCTTGCAAGTCTAAGTACATTTCTCCCCCATCACCTTTGCAGCCCAAGAAACTAGGAAAGATCCTTTCTGAGACACTTGCCACATCCACATTCCTGCTGCAGGCTAAGCTGCCTCTTATCCGACCATTCCCCTGGCGGCAGCTTTTCCCCCATCTCCCAAGATCATTCCCACGTAACATTACAGTTCAATACCTTCACCTGTTTTGAGTGCCTCCAATGAGATACATTCACAAATATATTTATTGTAAATTACCAGTATTAAAATGTTCTATTCCATTGACTCATGTTTCCATAGAAACCATGCTTAATAGGTTGCCATGCTCTGATTCCCAAGTGACAATACTGCAGTCTGGACAAGTACAGGACAAAAATATCTGCACTCAAAGAGCCCAATTATATGAAACATTCTGGATTCAAAAGCTCAGATCTCTTCCAATTCTCAGAGGCTCTTTATGTACGAGCAAAGTATATTGTATGTGCTTTGGGTTAGCATACCTTGGAGAAAGTATGCCAATGGAAAATCTATGGTGAACACTCATTTTGCATATGGGTTAATCTCAAACATCTCCTTTTGTCACAAGATAACTTAATGCTATTTGGGTATAAACCTTTCCTTCACTGTCATGTGAAGTCTTACTGTGTCCACATGTACTGCCTATGACTGTAACTGTGGGATGATGGTTTCTTCTGTCTCATTGGTGCAGAGTTATGTCAGTATCACACCCTATGTTCAATATCACCAGAATAAATCAGGCAAACCAAGATAACATGTATCATTTACTGGCTTACAGAGCAGTTTGCAGATGAATTGCAGAATTCAGATTTTTCTGATGTAGAGTTTTGATTCTTGGTTTTAAAACTCAGATTATGTACAAGTTAGGTAGCAAATTGCAGGATAGATATACCATATTCAACATTTGGTTTATTACTAGTATTAATTTTTGCCTTACCAATACATCTTACAGATGGAAAAGAAATTGAGGAAATATGTTTTCATAGGTCTGCACTGATTTGTGGGTTTAAAGAGTTGCAATTATTAAGACAAAATATGGTATCAATTTACCCTTTATTTCCCACCAGTGTTCACCTGTCATTTTATATTATCATTTTTTAGGGTCTCTTTAATGATGTCTCCCCTTATGTTTCCCTCAAATTCTCCAGTGTTCACTTCAAATGATTGATGAAGGTCTAAAAAAAAAACACCTCTTGAATGTTTCCAAATCAAATACAATTCATACACATTCATATATAAGAAAGGATGGTTAAAATAAAGAATTGTGTGTTTCCCAGAAATTCAAAGGCCCACTGGCATTGCAGTAGCTCAGATCTCAGAGCGGCTTTTGTGCAATCTAATAACATTTTTACCCTTGAAAAGGAAAAAAAAAAAATCAACAAAGTTATCCATAAAACTATTGCAAGTTTACTTGTTGCCTAGAGCATCTACAGATCTGTAGCCATTGCAAAGTTAAAAACTATGTGTTGAAATTATATATTGCATATTAAAATGGCAGGCTGATGGATGTATATTTCTTCAAAATGGTTTCGCTCCGGGATAGTTCCTTTATTTTTAAAAATAGTATTTAATAAATTAAACTTGAGGCAGAAATGGGGGAATGGTTGATTTGCTTGAATCTCTTAGCAGCATTTGATTTAATCAGTTATGTTATTCTTCTGAGTTGATATCCCAATGTCAGCATGAAGAACACCAGTTTGTGGTAGCCAAAGCAGAGCAAGAGGATTATTTGCTGGCTTTTTGGCCCTTCACATGAAAAATCTGCTTTGATATACATCAAATCTCTTGGGTCCCTAAATAATTGCGTCTGAATGATGATTTAAACAAAGTAAAGACAGTACTGATTTTCAGCTCTCTTTAGATTTGCTAAATAACTTGATGGGTTTTGGCAATGTTGAATTCAAAGCCTATCATGCTCATACTGGAAGCAAATGATTGAGTGAGCTATATTATTTGTGGCTGGGCACTTACTGGTGGAATGCTAGTTATTAATTTTATGTGCATAAACTTGCCGAAGCTGTATTCCATTTGAAAGTAGTCAGATTCTGTTCTGTTTCTAAGCAAAGGTTGTGCTTTGTTCATTTACCAGTGATGTGATATGGTCTAAGGTTGTCTGCAGAATTCTTCTTTATGTGGACTAGCAAAAGGATTCTCACTTACCATTCCAGTACATTGTCTCAAGACTTGTTTCACTGGCTTGATATAACCATGTGCATTTATGATTAGGCCATTAGTCTCCCATTCCTTCGCAGAGAAATCTCTGGGCATTCATCTTTATTTATATGGACTTTATTAAAAATGAATGTCACCATATATTAATGTCCATTTCACATTAAAACACATTGCTGTATGTAATTTATCCTAATAGATTATAATTTTATATTATTTTCACCAACTTGCACATTGTGTGGATTTTTTTTAGAAACACCCATTTTCATACTGCATTTTTGACTGTACAATTCCTTAACAGAATTTGGATATGCATGAACTGGAGTAATAATTTACACCCATTGATTGAAAAGTGCATAACTAGGAAAGATAGCATTAAAATAGAACTACGTTAGTTTCTTTCTCAGACTTGGATAACATTAGTGCACTGATACTTATGCTAGAGTGTAGGAAAAATAAAGTAAGCTTATTTTTTATTTTACTCTTTTTTTTTTTGCACGTCTTTGTTCCTGTATGCAGAATATACTTGTAAAACTTTCAGACTTAAATCCTTCATTAAATCCTTGAGAATTCTTCATTGGCTTATCAGCTAATGATTCCCCATACTCTGCGAGTGCAATTGCAGATTTGAGGTTAGCATCACCAAGTTCAGTTTTGTCAAAGCTTCATGAAAGCAAAGCTGCTTTGTGAAGGAATTTGACTCCCTTGTTTGTAAGAAATCTGGATGGTTTCAACCCTGTTGGTTCCAGCAGGCTTTGGGAGTTAGGGCATTTTAATGTTGCTCCCTCCACTATGGAAAATTTGTCTAATGTAATGGATGTTCTTGGTGTTTATATACTGTGCAGAGAGAGATGTACTTTGTTTTTCATATTATAATTTTGTTATTTTTTTTAACCTGATTTACAGATGTCAGATATATACACTGCTCAGAATCATGAGGACTGGAGCAGTAAATAAGACCAATAAATAAATGAAACAAGACAACTATGTTGCTTCATGTTGCTCTGCTTTGTCACACCTCTCAGCCTTCTGTTGGAGAAGGTTGGTAGAAGCATTTCCAGGCTGGGCAACTTTGGGAAATGTTGGAAGAACCCCTAAAGATATGCCAAAGACATATGGAACCCCCTTGGTTCATGCTGAAGGACTTCCCAGCTGAACAGCTTTGGAGTTTATTGAATCCCACAGCTGGAGCCACCCAGTCTGTAAGCAGTTTGGGCAACATTCAAAGTGTTTCAAAGTGAGGTTGATTGCTCTGTTGAGGTGAATTGCATCACCTTTTCTTTTTGATGAAGAGTTAATGTCACCTTCTCAGCACAAATCTCTGACAGATAATCTAACTCACTTTGCACTATTTAGTATCCTCCAAATTAGTGCATCAGTTCATGTCTATTGTGTGTATATAGCACCTTGGCAGAAGGATATCTTTTACCAGTTTTGAGGTAAATAAATAAACCTATTCATGCAAGTTTTTGAAGAACAGAGGATGCAGTGGGAGAATAGCTATAAAGAACTTCTGCCTTCAAATGTGACTTGGGGTTTTTCCAAAGCCTCCTGGATAGTCACTGTGGGAGAACTATGCTAAACTAGAAAGGCCTTACATCTGATCTAGAAGATATTTTCTTCTGGCATGGAGCTCATGTACAAAATGTCTTGCATGCTGACAGCCAATTCAACAGAAATACTAAATCTGACCATCACATTCTTTATTAGTTTAAACCAAAAAAGGAAAATGCATATTTCACAAAACCCTACAGAGCGGGAACGTTCAGTTAAGAATGTGAAACTACTTTCAACAGATAATGGGAAAGAGAGAAAAAAAGTTTTTTCTCCAGCTGGAAATGGGCAGTCAAAAAGAAAGAAAAGCAATGTTCACTCTGTTTTAAAGTTAGTTGATTCTGCTGCTTACTTGGAAGAGAATTTTGCCTCCAGTCTAGGTTCCAGTTAGACCAGTTAAACTGCTGGCAGATGAGCTTCTGTATAAAATGTAAGTGAATTCAAAATCATTCCTAGAGAAGAAGGGAAACCTTATTCTTTATGACACATTAATGCCACTTTTAATGGCATCTACTGATTCTCTTTTCATCCTTTATCTTTTAAAGCCCCAAATGAGATTTCCCTACAGCAGTATTGAATTACTGCTTCCATAATCCTTAGACAACATGTTGGCTGAAGATCATGAGAGTTGTTATCCAATACATCTGGAGGGCATCAAGTTGTGTAAGGCTGCCTTGGACAGTTTGTGATCAGAGTATCTAAAAGACAGTTTTCTTCCGTGTGAGCCTGTGATCACCTGGGGTACCAAGTAGAGAAGGCACTGGCATACCTCTTTTGAGCTACTTCAGAGCTTTCTGAGGTGGGGTGTGAGTTATATGATTATGTTGGACATGCATCCCAATGTAATTAAGAAGTTTTAATGTAAACACAGATAGCATGAATATAAGTTTTTATAGCTGACTCAGAAATAGGGGGTCATTTGGACACAGACCCAAATGTGCACTGAGGTTATTATTCCTCTGCACTACAGTGCTTTCAATAATAAATCTTGAAAGGGGTAAGATAAAAGGACTTTGCAACATGAAGGAGAAGAGCATATTCAGCTATTTGGGAAAGGTGTCCAGCCCATATTACTGCTTTCATTTGGACTGAACACCACCTGAGAATTATTGATCTGATGTCAAAATGCAGCCAGATCTCATCGGCCACCAGTTATAATTTACAATTGTTGTCCAAAATGAAGGCAGGAAGCTTTTCCTTAACAGTAAATTATCTAAATTATCCTGTGATTTATCTGAAGGTGATGCGTGTGTCATCCCTTAGCCAATTTATACTACACTTCCAAGGAGTACATATCAGATTTCGCAGATATGACTGCCCAGTTTCTGTTATGACATCAGAGCAATCATTCCATCTTCAGCTCCAGAGCCCTTCTTGGGACCTCAGAATAGATAAGCCAATTTTATCAACAGAGAGAACAGGTACAGTAGGCAGAGCTCAAGGAGGAGAATGCAAATATAAAGCAATTAGAGTGAACCAAATGAACATAATGATTGAATCAGATGAGGGCAGTGTTTCTCAACCTTGGCAGCTTGAAGATGTGTGGACTTCAATTCCAACATGGCTGGGGAATTCTGGGAATTGAGGTCCACACATCTTCAAGTTGCCAAGGTTGAGAAACACTGGATTAGTGCATTACTTTCTTCATCATGGTATCCTCAATTTTGCCTTGCTGAGATCAAAGCAATATAAGTTGTAATTCTAACAGTTCAAATCATCACACCATTGAGGGGAGCCCAGCCCCAGACTCCCATTTCTTTGGCAAATCTTTCTTTACCAGCAGGTTACAAAGAAAGAAGATTTGTTTGCATTATTTACTGCAGCATCATGGGTGATTGCATTTGCAGACTTCCCAGATTAGGATCATCCCCCCAGTCATGTGAGATGTAAGACATCAACATTCATATACATTTGCCAGGATTGTCATCACTTGTATATAGTTTCATCCACCAAGCGTGTATACTTTTGGAATCAGGTTGTTTTCTGTATGATTATGCGGCTCTTTCTTTGAAACTGGATTCTGCCGCTAAGGGAAAGCAAACCCGTTTCCTGAATCCTACAAAGGGAACATGGTATGTATCTATCCCCATTGATACATGCATCCAATAAAGCAGAAGTTTCTTGGGGGTTTTTTCCCTTAATAGTAGCAGCTGCCAAATATCTCACTGTTTCCTCTAGCCTTGCCCAACTCTGCCATATGTGATTCATTTCTCCTGCAATTTCTCATCTTCCTATTTTTATTCTAAAGAATGTGAACATTTGACATCAGACACTAATGATGATAAAGATCTTTTCCCATGGATTGAAATTGTGCTTATAATTTATCATCCCAAAGAAGCATCCCCAAATGCCATACTAACTGTCCCACAAAAGTGCCACGTGATTTCTTTCCCTTCCCTACAAGTGACAAGCTGTCCTAACAAAACATCATATGTTTCATTCATCTGAAGAACAGGCACATTTGCCAAATATGATTTTACTCAGTTTCTCATTTTCTGAATCTCATTTCACCCAATTTCTGCATCAGTTTGTGAATTTGCTAAAAACAAAAGTCACATAAAAAATCAGTACACATTTGTTCAAGTGCATATATCCTAATTTACACATTTCAATATATGCTTTCTAGTAAAACATTTAGCCAACTGTTGTTCTTACTATTATGTATTGTTGTGTCTATTTCCCTCCAATATACCACAACTGGGGACCACAACTTGCTTCCCCTACTAGCTGGAGGGCCATAAGATGCCTTCTGGTATCACAAGAAAGGGTGAAGGCAATATTTTACAACCTGATTTGGACCTTTAGGGTAGTTTGGATTGTGAATGGGAGTCAGGGGCCTTTAAGAAACAAATCATTTGATTTTCCATGTTTAACCTCCCCATTCCTCCAAACAGTCTAAAATTATGCTAACAAAATCCAGTGGCAAAATGGAAAGGAGCTACTCTATATGTTATACTCTGAATAGTAGTTGCAGATGAACCTAGAGAGGAAGGTACAATTGCTTTTGTGTCCTTCTCATGGGCTTTGCATAGGCATAAGATTGGCTACTGTGCGACCTGAAATTTCTTTGGTCTCATCCAGCATGATTTTTCTGAAGTTGTTTTGTTCTTTTATCACTAAAATGTGTATTTCTTAGAACATCAATCTATCTTTGGAGGATCAGGAGATCTATATGAGCTTTCTCTAGTCATCTAAATGAAGATTTAATCTGTTTTGAGCCATGGGATAAATTGTCTCTGGACAACTATGTTGTGCAGCCTTTCTTGCAGGGCAGATGGCAAGGACCAGAGTTTACTATGCCTGAGTTGTTTATCAGTCAGTTTTCAATAATCCACCAGAGACTTATAGAAGCTCACAATTCAGTGTAATTCTCATGAATTCCCACCACTTGTATATGTGTACACACACACACACACACACACACACACACATTCCAAGTCTGCTCATTCTAATTTCTAGCACTGTGGAAGGATGTCCTTCAAATAGCTATTCTGGATCTTGGATAGCAAACTATTTTTTGAAGAAGTGGTGAAACTTAGAATTTTTAATGAGAAAATTCCAAGAGCTGATGGGAATTGTGTAAAGCCAGCATGAACTAAAAAGAGTAAGTGTTGAGAGTAATTATAAGTAGTATGGCCATTTCCAAGTAACAAGCAGCCTCTGTTCCCAAGATTTTTAACTGGGGCTTTGTGTAATTCTGTTTCAATAGTTTGAACAAAGCCAGAAAAGTCACATGCTGTAAATACATGAAGCAAGAGACTAATGCATAGCAAACGAAGGGAAAATCTATATGGAAAAATGAGCAAATACAATCACTGGATAGAAAGTTACCACATGGTGGTAATTAGGGGACATATAGGTTACACTGTGTGGGATTTCTTCATGTGCTCCAGATACATGATTTTGTTTATAAGGCTCAATGGCTTTGCAGTAGCACACCCATACACCCTTTCATTCATTTTAAATTAATAACACCCCATTAAAATTGGCTAGTCCCATAGATTACACTATGCTTAGGCAGATAAGAGACTTTTTAAAAAAAAATTCAGACATTTGAAATTTTAGTTTTTGAAATCATACTTTCCCAGAGGATGAGACATTAAATCATGTTTATATGGCACATGAGCTTCTCCTAGCTTCACCATCCAGGGCCCTCAAATGAAAATGAATACAAAATTAGAACTCTGAACTTCCTATGTATTAGTAGAAATAGGAGAATAAATCTTCCCAGAGATTTAGTGCATAAAGATATGCATCTTGCTTTAAACCATGGATAGGGGACATGTGGTCCTTCAGATATTGTTTGACCATGGCCATGGTAGCTGAGGCTGTTAGGAGTTACAGCCCCAAATCTCTGGGAGGTCTAGAGAAGGTGGCACCTCAGCACACATTTCCTTTAGTTGTGTTTTATCTGACAGATCAGCATCAAATCTAAATTAAAGTTCTCTGGGTATGCTTTCTGCGAAGAGAGGACTCTTTAGAAAAGACCCTGATGCTGGGAAAGATTGAAGGCAAAAGGGGAAGAGGACGGCAGAGGATGAGATGGTTAGATAGCATCACTGAAGCAATGAGAGTGAAACTGAGCAAACTCAGGAAGGCAGTGAAGGACAGGAAGGCCTGGCACAATATGGTTCAAGGGGTCACGAAGAGTCGGACACGACTTAACGACTGAACAACAACAAAGGGTATGCTTTCACATGAACAGTATGGTATGATGTTATGGTCATTATTATTTTAAATTGTATTAATTTATTTACCACAAATCTATATCCTACCTTTCTGCCTATGCACTTCAAATAGCTAACAGTTTAAAATAATGTGTTTTAATATAAATGATATACTATTAAGATAGTGCAAAAGGAGAATAGGAAAAGGTATTCAGATGCCATGATGAATACAAAGATCAGAATAGTGCAAGCAATGGTATTCCCCATGACACTCTATAGAAGCAAAAGTTGGACTTTGAAGAAGCAGGATAAGAACAGTATTGATGCTTTTGAATTTTGGTACTGGAGAAACTCTTGAGAATAACATGGACAGCCAAGAAAACAAACAAATGGATGATTGAACAAATTAATCTAAAGTTCTCACTCTAGGCACAAATGACCAGGTTCAATTATCCCACTTTGTTCGTATTATATGAAGACCTAGCTGTCCGAAGAAGGCTCTAATGCTGGGAAAAGGGTAAGGAAAGAGAAGAAGAGGACAACCAGCAACAAGGTAGATGGACTCAGTTATAGTGGCAATGAGTGCACCATTAGAAGACCTGGAGGACCAGGTTATTGACAGATCATCACAGAGAAAAACTGTCTACATAGTTGCTAAGAGTTGGACTTGTCCCAAACCTGGTCCTTCCAATGCTGTACCATTGCTGCTGTAATTGAACCCATCCACCTTGCTGCTGATTGTTGTCTTCTTCTCTTTCCTTTCACCTCTCCCAGCATTATAGCCTTTTTCAGAGAGCTAGGCCTTCCCATAATGTGTCTGAAAAATGATGTGATTGATAAATGAGGGAATTGATAAATGAGGGAAGCAGGAAGGAGTACCCCCAATGCTCCTCACAACTCTTGATTTGCACATGTGACCTGTCAGTTGGGCTATTTCTGAGTACAGAACTGATGCTCTTTTGAAAGGACACTAGTTGACAGGTTGCAAGCATGGATGAGGTGTACCAGATGAAGGAGGAGGAGCTCAGGCTCTATCTTTCTCACACTCTTATTTGCCACTTGCTCTCTTATTTTCTTTCTCTCTTTTTCTCACCCGCACTCACTCTCTTGCTCTTTCTGCCCCTGTAGAGAATGAGGGAGGTGATCTTGACAGAAATATGCAAGAACCATTTCCTAGGCAATGGGGGCTGAAGCATCCTTTAAGCCCTGGGATACAAGATAATATTTGGAAGCAGCTCAGGCAAACGCCTCCCTGATTCACTGAAGTATAAGAAAAAGGGGAGGTAAAGCATAGTCAGACTTGCAAAATTTTGTTTTTAAAGCCTATCTCAATAAAGCGTAGTTCTGGTCTTCCTGTGGAATTGATTTTCTGGTCTGGTCTGAATAGAGGGGCTGACAGCTCCTTTCATTTTCTCATGCTCTCTTTTGACCTTTCTCTCACTCTTGTCTTGCTCACTCATTCTCTCTCTCACTCTGTCTTGCTTTCTTGCTCCCTCTTGCTCTGTCTCACTTTCTCCCACCTCACTCCCTGCCCCTAGATACCTATCTGTCAGCCAGGCTCTTATTAGATATGGAATTAGCACTTCTTCAGAAGAGCACTAGACATGTGTTCCGATATAGCCTGACTGACAGGTCACATTCAACAAGAAAAGGTTTTGAAAGGCATTATGAGAGCTCCTTGCTGCTTCATCATATGTTTTGGCCACCCATCAGTTGATTAAGAGGAACAGAAGAGGGCATATCGTGAAGCAGGAGGGAGTGCCCCATGCCTTTGACTCCCCTTCCTCCATGCCTCACCACTAGAGTTGCAGAGGACTTGCAAGGAGTATGGGGGCACTCTCTCCCACTTCACATGCCTTTCCTCTGTGTCTGGATCCTGTCAGTTGGACTATTTGGGGACTTGGTGTAGGGCCCTTTTCAAAGAGCACTTGATTATTGTCCAGAAATAGCTCTAGTGACTGATCATAGGCATGGAGCAACTCCACACCTGTGACTTGTCACTCAGGCAGTGAATGGTGGCCAAACCTTTTGTCCCAGGCACCTGCTTACACTCACCCAACCCCACCACATAACACATTATGAGAACCAGGTAATAAATAAATAAATGAATGAAGCCTAGGGAATTCACCAATTACTTTCCTTAAAGTTATGAGGACAGCACCAGTTGCTATTCTCATTCCTGAGGCAGACTAGGGCTTGGTGTAATTATAATTATTTTAATTGAATTATAAAATCTTATAAAAAGATTCTTGGTCATGTATTAATTGAATTATGATTATAATTGATTTATCAATTATAAAAAGATTCTTGGTCATGTAATAGGAAAGTTGATGTATCGTGGGAATCTGCAATATTAAATGGTTGATGCACTTTTTCTTCAAATGTGTGTGTGGGGGTGTGTGAGCAGAGATTAAAATCATGTGTGTGTATCATAAAGCAGAAATTAAAATAGACTAGTCTCTTACTGATACACATGTCCCTATTTAACATTACATATCTCTCAGTCTTGTTGTTTTCCCTTTAATGGCTTTTTCCATTCTGCCTAAAATTTTGGGGCCAAATCCTATAGACTTTTTTGCCCTATTAAGTTCTAAATGTATTAAATATTGCTGTTCTTAAAACCAAACCTTGAAGCTGATAGCTTCTGATCCTCCTTCTTCACAGATTTGTAATTTTTGGTTTTCATCAGTCCTTTTTTGAGTTTCCCCCTTTTATTCTTCTTTTTTTTAGCTTAAAATTTACAGCCAACTTTGATTTCCATCAGACTTTTCATTTCTTGAAGACTTTTCATCAGTTTTGCATTTTGGGCTGAGTCCAATAACCTTGTCTTTTATTTTTGGTGGTGTCAATTAACAAGCTTTTGATCGACAGCTCTTTTGGGTTAGCAAAGTGTGCAGTGCAAAAGATGTTTAAAAAGAAAGGAGCATGCAACACAACAGCTGACTGCCTAAACAGGGCAAAGAGGAGGAAAATTCAGGCAGAGGCAGGTAGGTGAACACTAAGTAAATGGCATACGGAAGTCCCCCCTGCATATACAAATAAGCCAAGCATCTCTTTCTCAGGATGATTTACAGTATGATCCTAAGATTGTTACTGGGATTTGCTCCCTTATAAACATGGCTGGGACTGCCTCTTTAAACATTCCATTTGGGAGAGGGGTTTAAAAGTAACACAATGCCTTCCTTCTTCCCTTCCTCCCTTCCTCCCTTGTTAAAACTAATTTAGTATTTCTATTACAATTCTATTACAGGCTTTAGTTTGTCTGGAAATGTCCATGCTAGCTAGGAAATTATGGGAAATGTAATTTATCATATTTGGAGGGAGGCAGATTTGGGGAGATACAGTTAGAATGCTATCTATCTGTCTGTCTGTCATCTATCTATCATATTGGTATGCCACCTGACTCCCAACAACTCTGGGTGCTTGACTCTAATTTGATTGGATCAAGTCCATCTATTTGTTGATTTCACTTGCGTTTCTTATTTGTCCTCATTCTCATTCTTCTTAATTAGATACAATAGTGTTGGGTGGATATTGTTTACCACCAATGAAGAAGATGTAAAGAAAAGGAAAGGAAAACATAAACATTAAATGCTTTTCTTCTTTGTCAAAAATAAGCAAAGGGACCAGGTTATTATAGTCAGGAGGAGATGTTATTGCAGTATCTCCTGAATTGAAGATACAAATCAGTCCATGTAAGCCTGCACCCAAGGCTAATGGGAATCCCTTCCTTTATTTATCAGTCAGCGTTAAAGGTTCAGAGAATGTCACAAGTGTGTGTGTGTGCCTTTGAGTCAGTGTTGACTCCTGATGACTGCCTGGACAAATCCCTGCAGTTTTCTTGGCAAGACCTCAGAAATGGTTTACCATTGCCTCTTCCTGGGGCTGAGTGAGAGTGACTGGCCCAAGCCATCCAGCTGGCTTTGTGCCTAAGGTAGGACTAGAACTCATGGTCTCCTGGTTTCTATCCTGGTACCTTAACCACTACACGAAACTGGCTCCACCACTAGAAGTGTATAAGCAGTGAAACATATCGGAAAGATGCAACAGAGCAAGTGCAAAGCAGAAATGTTTTGAGCAGCCTGGCAAGTGATGACAGGCATGGGATTTTCAAAGGAAGGTATGAGTGAATCAAGTGTTATATGAACCATTTGATGAATAGGATTGCAATTAACTTTAAAAACAGATCTTTATCAATGCTACATTGATAAAGAAAAAGACCCCTCAGTATTGTCATGGACTTAAAGCACTATTGTGCATGGTGAAAATGCACATTTAAAATTGTGGCTCCCTCAGCATTCTCATAGGAGTGGCAGAAAAGCAGCAGCAACATAATGGTTCCCCTAGAGAATCAGGATCTTGTAGGTCCCAATGCTTTGCAGCTGGAAGCAATGCATCTGCTTGAGTAATGTTCCAGACCTCTGTCTGCTGACTGAAAGGACGGCTGCCTGCCAGCTGCCGGGCACAACCCCTCAACTTTCAGCAAGATCTGAAAAGTAGTTTTCAACCCGCTCTGAGTGAGATCATCCTGGAGGATAAGCAGGCTTGTTTTGCTATTCATTTGGGATGGCTTGAATCCCCAGTAAGTTGTGGTGTGGTAGGGCTCTTGGCCAAGAGTTATTTATTACCATGATCTAATGGAATGAGAAGCTGAGGCCAACATGTTCAAGCACTGCTGTGACATCCTTGTCCTTTAATAAGGAATGTGTAAAGTAGGGCATCCAGGTGGTTTGCAGCTCATCATACCCCCCATAACCTTTTCCCTCTTGTGGCCACTCTCTCCTGAATCCTCCACCTGTTCTTTCCATTGAGATTTCCTCACCATGTTTCTCTTCTTTGCTTCTCTCTCCTTGTCTCTCCTTTCACCACACCACCTGACCACAAGGCCCCTCACCATCCCTCCCTCCCTCCCTCCCTCTTCATTCTTCTCTCTATTTCTCTCTACTTTCATAGAATCATAGATTGGAAGGGCCCTTTTTTCTAGTCCAACTCCTTTCCCAGAGTAGGAATCCTCAGACCATCTCTGACAAATGGCTGTCTGACCTTCCAGTGATGGAGCACCCACCATTCCAGGAGGCAGGCTGCTTAATAGCTCCTATTCGCAATCAGGAAATCTCTCCTTATTTTGAGTCTCCTTATTTTGAGTACTCCTCCCATTAAAAATGCGAAGTCTCCTTTGAGATGATTGTACTGACTTCATAGATGCATTCATTCAGGTATTTTTGGCAACAGTATGGAAATACTTTGCCATTGTTATTTTAGAAAATATTCTTTATTTCCCGATCTACCCTACAGCTCTGGTATGCCTTGGAAATCTTCCATCCCAGGACTAATTTGACCCAACCCTATTTTACTTTCCATCTCAATAAAGTCAGCCTGAGATCAATACTGCCTATCTCAGAATATGTCATTGATCCTTCCCAGGACAACTTCTCCTTGCATTTTCTGTTTTCCTTGTCTCCAGTTTTTCTTTGCTACTTTCCCCCAGCCCTCCCCAACCTTATTCATGGAATAATCATAAAATAAAACAAAAAAATAGCACAATGGTATAATCTTAATAAATACAGTGTAAAATAAAATAAATAAAATGGAAGAATGGAGCCCAGCCCTGCCCATTTTGCAACGTGGCTCTCAACTTCCTATGCAAAGCCGAGTGTGGTCTTCAAGCTAACAGAAGTTATGCTTTACTGAAAAATTGGAGCTTGCTTAGGCAGCTTACTTGCCATTTTCCATGTGGTCTTTTGCTGGCTTGTATACTGTAATTGGTTGCATTCTGTCTCTGATGGGGACTTATGGCAAATTTTCAAAATAACCTATTCTGGTACAGAATGTCTAACTATAAACAAGATGGGCAGATTGTTGCCTTTCATATGATGTGGTAGGTCATGAGATCTGGTCATGTGATCTTGGAATTCTGGGGATGTAGCTCTGCATGACTGTACCAGGTTGGGAACAATTGTCCAAAATGGTAAATGCAGGGTTCAGATCAGCACTGTAGCTCTGTGAGGTGAGTTTACCTGTGCTGTTACTGAAGTAGATTTTTCTACCTGATTCCTCAGTTAAAAATTAAAAAGTCACTTTATAATAAATAAAATGAATACAAAATCAAGTAACATTTGGAATAAGAAAAAATAACTAGGGCTATGCAAATCCTTTCAAAGCAGCTGTGTTGCTTTATATTAATAAATCTGTAATAAATCTATATCATCATCATCATCATCTTTATCTTGAAAAATAAATGAAGGCTACAGAGGGGTAAAGGGGGGGGGGGGTCAAATTGGTGAAGGAAGGGATATTGCATCATGACACAAGCCCAGCACCTTCTCTACTTGTCTATCACAAACAGGGTTGGACCCTGCAATGCAACATTGTAATGCTGCTTTCATCTTTCTGACAAAAGCTGTGAGCGCCTGTGGACACTGCTGGGTGATGCATGGTTACTTTGACAGTTTTTGCCAAAACTTTATTGGAAACAAGCACCTAATTAATATGGGCGGGAATTAAAAAAACAAGATCATAAGTAATCATATTGATTCCTTGGAATGAAGCTCAAACCACTTATTAAGACCAGCAAATGCTTCTTTAACAGTTATCTTGTTATTATTATTATTGTTAGTCGTACAGTCAGCCAGATGTTTAGACTGGATTTGGCATTTGTATCCACATGCCGCTTGACTCCCAGCAACTCTGGATGGTTTACAATTGTTAACTCAGGGCAGTGTAGTAGTAGTAGTAGTAGTAGAAGTAATATACCAATAGTAGCTGTTCGTTACACCCTAGGTTTAACAGAAATAAACTATGGATTTGCTTTTTTCTATAAATAAAATTAGTCTTTCCAGTGATAAATTCCCTTTATGAAAGAGAAAGAGATGGAGAGTAACTATCTGAAGTTGCTCTAGAATTCCATTGTCCTTGAATAGCATTGTATGTTGAGAGTTTCTGGTATAGACAATACATCTCCATAGCAGAAGCAACTGAAGGAGTGACCATTTTGAGGGCCATAATTCATAGTGCCATATTAGTAAAGGGACATAGGTAGACTGATGGGGGGGGGGGGCAAATAAGTTCTATATGGAAGAGTTAAAGAATCTGATTATGTTTTGCTTGGAGGAGACAAAATTAAGTTCTAGTCTGTTTTAGAGCTGCCATGTTGAAGAGGGAACGGACTTGTTCTCTATGGTCCCAGAGGGTATGACTAGAACTAAATGGTGGAAATTGCAGGATAATAGCTTTTGACTTCCATAAACATTCAAATAGAGTGCCTTGGCAGGTGGTAAGGCTTTTTCTTCCTGGGAGCACTTAAACAAAAGTTGTATAGCCATCTGTCAAATATGTTGGAGTTCCTTCTTGTATTGAACAGACTAAATGACTTCCTTGGTTCATTCTATTCTTTTTATTCTGTAGTAAAATATATTCTTTTTGGCAAATATACCATATCTTTTATAGGCCTTCTGAGTCAAAATACTGTATCCTTCATTAAGCAATCATATCAGGAGCGGGAAGGGAAGGAAATCAGTCCACAACAATGCTGTTGAGGGGAAGAGGAACAATTCAAAGAGGCAGCATTGCCTCGATAATAAAGTCTTCTTTAGTGGCTTGTCCTCCACAGCGCCTCATTGTTTGGACTGTCACTCGGTGGGATGGATGTGCTATAGATGTTAACCCCCTCCAGTCTTCAGCTCTGAATGCAATCTACAGAAAGGAGAGGGAGAATCAAAGGATTATTGTTAACTGGACAAAAAGAGACAACATGTCTTGGGAAGCTAAGAGATACATGCCCTGACTGAAGAAGGGGGTAGGGAGACAAGCCTGTCAAGCTTTATTAATGCTCTGAAATGGGATGGTTCACTTTCACTGACTTGTTTTCAGCTTCACAGCATCTTTGGATTAGAGACACTAGCAAGCAAATGGGCTGAATGGAGAGTAGCTGATAACTGAATGTATTAGGACTGTAGCTTGTAGCTGTCAACATGCACCCAGGCATAATGAAGAAACGTTACCAGTATTTAGGATTTCACTGGCTGTTTGTTTCTGAAATTAGGTCAGAACAGCCTTCTCAAAACTGGGAAAAGCCACTCAATAGGAATTTAAGGAGTTGTAATGCTAACACATCTGGAAGATGTTGGGGAAGAAGAACTCAAAGCCTTATATTAGGATAGAGCAGAACTCAGGGATATGGGACTACTTGTTTTGTCCATGAATTGGAGACAAAGGCAAAAAAGTGGCTCTGGGGAAGAAGAAATGAGCTAATTCATTCCATATGCTCTAGGATTTACATCTGGGCTGGTAAAGATTGTAGATTACGGCAATCTAATTTAGACCTCAAGCAAGTGGTTACAGCTGAGAATTGGAAATCACAACAGATTTATTTATTTATTTATTTATTCATTCATTCATTCATTCATTCATTTATTTATTTATTTATTTATTGTATTCTGTTTAGACACTGCTCGACTCCAACTGACTCTGGGCAGTTCACAAAGATTAACATAAAAACCAATACCAACCAAAACGAAGATGACATCCAGGCACAATATACAAACATAAAACAGAAATAACAAACACACCCAAGGGACATACATTTTCCTGAAAGGCTCATCATGTGATCCATCTCTGTGAGATCACATCCACATGCACATATGCGCACATTGTATTTTCTGTATTTTTTAATTATGTCTCCCATCTCTCTATCTTCTATCTCTGAAATCTAAGGAAGAAACAGGACAAGCAGAAACAGAAGCAGTAGAAGACATTGGCATTTCAGAACTGCAATTGCTAGTTAAAGGTCAACAAATTAGGTCAGTACTGCCTCATTTTCTTTTCTCAGAACATAAAAAGCTATTATATTTCAATAACTAATTCTTATTGGTAAACCTCTAATAGTGGAAGCATTATGAATTGAAATACCAATTTCTAGGGAGTAACAGCAGGAGAAGGCTATTGTACTCATGTTCTTCAGAGCTTTGTGTAGGCCTCCAACAGGCCATTGTGGCAACAGATCAGATATGCCTTTCTTCTGATCCATAAGGGTTCGGTTTATTTGTTTAATGTTCTTATGTGTTTTTAAATTCCCTAAGCTGAAAGTCTGGTTCCTTTTCATGAACTGTCCAAATACAAAGTTTCTATTAGTCAAACCAACTGATCAATAAAGGCCTTGCAAAAGATAGATTCCTGGCTTATCAGCACCAGTAAGAACACATACCATGTAATCTCTGTGTGGGTCCATTTTTTGATACACATGAAAAAAGTTAAGTCCTCCACAAGATATGCATCATAAACAAATCCCTGATATCTATTCAAACAGGGCAAATGCCTATGGCAGGGGTGTAAAACAGGTGGTCCATAGGCCACATGTGACTTGCCAGAATCTATTTACCCTAGAGTCCCCTCAGAGTAAGTAAGGAGAGAAAAAAAAGTTGGGGGCTTAGGGAGATTTTAAGGGGCAAAATGCATATTTAAGCCTCGCAAAAGATCAAGGAATCAATTGTATCTGTACCTGTAAATCCTCCACCCACCCACATATTGGGCCCTCTTTTTATCTTAGCACAGCCAGTTTTGGAGTGTGCTTCATGGTACAGCCTTTCAGCCAACAAAGCTGCATACTCTTGGCCTATAAAGAGGAGCCTAGTAAATCAGTTGTGAGCTGAATTCCTGATAATGCAGAGTTTTACTTGTGTGGAATTTATATGCATGTTCACCCTCTCATCCAGGCTATTAAAATTTATCTAAACTACAGTTATCCTAGTGATTGAGATTAAATCAGTTCAAAACTCAGTGCTGAGTACTTTTCACATCACACTATGTCTAAAATTCTAATTAAGTGATGATGTGGAATAAGGATTTTATTACAGCTCCTTTGAGTGTTCTTCTTATCTTCAGTGTGATTTCATTCTTTCTAACTCTGCCAAACTAAACAAAGATTCTTGTCTAAGAATCTTTCATAGCCTGCTATATATTGAATTATCAGGGCCCACATGAAAACAGCATGTGTGAAAATGCCATTTCTAAAGGATAGTCTTAAGGTCAAATGTTCATCTGAGGTCTCTGCTTCCTTCTCTTGTGTGCTCCACTGCAATGTTTATTGGTATTGATGTAGCCCCTCCAAGAGAAGTGAGAGAACTGGAGTAATTTGTTCAAACCCTCTAATTCAACAGTTTCTATGCAAATGTTCCATTCACAGATATCTAGTTAGCTAGAATGTGTGGACTGCCTTCGACCTGTCCTGAGGTGCTTGTTTTGCTGTGAGCTCTTCCACCTGTCATGCTTGCCACATAGCAGAGGTTCCCCATCAGTTGTGAGGATATGTTGTCACAAGGGAGACTCCCTCTCATCGCAACCCACTGCTGAATCAACCTGGTGTTCCAAGTTGAAAGTACTTAGTGTTTTCCATACTATGCTGGCAGAAGACCTCCTATCCAGACATTCCAGGTCACAACAAGGAGGAGCGGTTGGAGACCAGCAATCTGTTGGGCTCCAGGTGGACAGCTGCAGAATCTCCCTCCCACGAAATTTGTTTTTTGTTTTTTGTTTGTTTTTGGTGGCTACTAGAGAGATCAGATGCCCTACTGGCACAGGTTGCTTCTTTTTGTGATTAAAATTGTTATTATTTTTAGTTGTTGTTTGGACATGGCTAATACTGTATTCCATCTGATACATAAAAATAAAAGCATCACAACCCCCCCTTCACCAACATGCATAAGGTCTGACTTTCACCGAGGCATTGAAGAGCATAGATTCACGGACTGAGCAGCACCCTGGCTGCAATGCCATAGGGGCAGATGGAAGCCCACCTGGTGAAGGAGGAACTGGACAATGGCAGGGTGAGTGGCTGAAGGGGTGCAGATCCAGCCAGGTCAAGCCTGCCAGAAGCTGCTGAGACACATTGCCAAGCATCAAAGTGCAGAGAAGAAGGAGCTCAAAGCCCAAGATGGCTTGGCAGGGTGCTTCGGTACAGTGGTGATAAATGGCAATATATAAATAAATATTGACCCTGCATTGTCAACAACTCCCCACACCCATAAAATATTCCAGCTGACCTCAGGTGAAGGGATAGAGACCACCAGGAGTCCTGCAACTCTGCCCCACATGGGAATGATTGGCTGATTGTTTTTCCTAGATTATACTGGTCAGGAGGAAGAAGGATGGCAGAGATTCCACCCACATGGCCCTGAAGCTACCTCATATTCTAGAGTGGGCAGGCAGCAACATTGATCAAAGTGCATTAAAGGTAGGCTGTGGGAGCAGCATTTTTCATGCCGAGATCTCTTCCCCCTGACTCAAGGACGGGAAGAAAGCTCATTACCGTGGACAAGAGGAAGAGCCCTGAGCCTCGGTGTGGCAAAGGGCATCACAGAAGCATGCTGAGAAACAGCTGAGGTGGGGCTCCTCTGCCTCAACCAGCCACTCAGCTTCTTTAACAGCTGCTGTTACCTAGTGAAGAAAAACAGTTGTTCTACCTTAACAAAGAGAAACAGGGCTTCACTTCTTGTCATGGCTTCGTTTTGAAGAGGTGCTTCAGGCAAAGCCTCAATGAAGTGAAGTGCCTTTCAAAAATCTGCACAGCCCTATTGACTAGCCCCATTCTCTCCCCAAGGCTACCTTTTCCTTCCTTTGTTCCCTTCTTTCTTTGTCTTTTCCCCTTGCTGATTAGATTGTGCTCTTTACTTCAGGCTAGGCAATATTTTGTTTTGTCTCTTATTAAACTGTATGATGCTTCAGTTGCATACAAAGATTAAATAGTATAATATCATGATCACATTGCTCATAACAGAGTCTACAATAACATAAGACCCATTCCCACATGAAAGCATAACCTCATTTTCACTTAACTGGGATAATTGTCTGAAGGAAGTACTGTTGCAGACAGAGTCAACAATGAAGCCACTGTATTCAGAAGCAACCTGTTTAAAGGAAATCCTGGAATTGTTAGTGAACTTATTCATAACATTTAACAAGTGTAACTCAGTAGCTGCTAGGCCAAACAATCAAAAAAGTGGTGGTGGGAGAGCAACTTTGTTCTGTTTGTGGGAAAGGAATGCTTCTCTTAACTGATTTCCTGGGTTGACATTCCAGAGATGCCCAATGACAAAGAATTTGGTGGTCAAATGTATCTTGAACTGAATGAGTTAGAGTTTTTATTTTGAGAACAATGTCCTTTATATATGTTAAGAAAGAAAAACTCCACATGTAGGATATTATGCTGAGGGAAATATTTGGTGAGAGATATCCTTAGGGCAGATTGCAAAAAGATATCTATGCTAGAATTTTTAACTCTTCCAGAGAAAGATTTGGTTGCTTATGTTTACTGTCTAAAGAGATATAAATGCTATTCACAATAAAGTACGTTTTTCAACTTTGACAGAATCTTGATTCCCCCTGCTAAGAACTGAGTGGAATGTGAAAATCTGTTCATCCTGTCAAAGACATTGGTTCAATAGAATGTATAATCGCTATATTGTTAGACTTCTAAGGGTTGTATGCCAATCTGTTGAGCCTCCATGAATACATGTTCTTGGAAGGATTAGGAAGTTGGGGAGTCCTGTGGGATGTCCTCATGTGTTCATTGAGAGAGAGGGGTGCTTGCCTTGAGAAGAGGGAATGGATAACTAATAATGGGCAAGGATCATAGGCAGGGCTTGGAACATCTTTTTCCATTTAGATTTACCAGAGGTGAATTCCATGCAAAAGATATAATATTCTAGGAAATACATTCCTTTTAAGAGTATGTCACAAAATGATTGATTAAATCCACTCCAAATAGAGTTTAAAATTAGTTCTTTTATTCTTGTGTTATTTGGACAGAAGCAAAGCAAGTGTTTAATCAGTATATACCCGTCAAGGCTATCAATAAATGTAAGTGCCCACCTAAGCTAACAACAATATATCAATAAACAATTCTGCCCTACTAGGCTACCCAAGTTGCTGTATTTCTGCCCAACTAGGCTACACATTCACACAAAATACTTACATACACTCTCAACACAGTTGATCAGGCTGTGCTAGAGTGGGCTGGGAATCAGACTCAGGGCGTCCCCTGCTCCAACAAGAGTCGTCTCGCACTTCCAGGTGGGTATGGTTTCCACCCTTTCTTTTATACCCAACTTGTTTTATTTAGAATTCATCCAAGTCATCTCCATCCAGGTTGCCCAGGTATGGTACATGCCAGGAACATTTCATTTTCGGTACAGTTGGGTAACTTGTTACAATGGTACCTCTCGTCTCATTATACAGTTGGGTAACTTGTTACAATGGTCCCTCTTGTCCCGTTATCTTATTAATTTATGATGTGTCACTTTATTCCTTACACCCACCAGCACTCCAGCCTGATCATTGTTGAGAACTCATTTGTACAAGGTATCTAGCGTACATTCCAACATTCCTTCATGCCAGCAACGTGAGTTTCCTAGTAAAGTTCATGAATAGGATAAACATGGCTGTTCTATGGCTATATGATTATATAGATTTTTACATATATAAGGCTTAAAATCACTACAAGTATTAATCTTGCCCCAAAGGGTAAGGTTTAGAGACTACATCTATCAAGATCCTCATTTTTGAACCTATGGATGACCTGTCCCATGAGTTTCATGTGGACATTAAAGGGAGGAGGAATTAATGCTGCAGAACCCAACAAGGGAGCAACTGCTGTATCTGGTGAACTGGAATCACCAGTTCAGGAGGAGTACAACCAGTGTATGACCTTGTTGTGCAATTAACCTTGCAAGTGGCCCAAAGAATAACATGGCTGATAGTACTGAAGAGAGGTCTAAAAGGACCAGAAGGGTTACCCACCACCCATTCAGTTCCTGATGAACATAATCTACCAGAATGACCAGTGTACTTTCCATCCTATGCCCTACCTGAATCCTGACCGTAAGGAATCTAGATAATCCACTTCATTTAAGGCACTCAGCAGTTGCAACTTCACCATATTTTCAGCAAATGGAAACAATTGTTGTCTAAAATGATTGGATCCAAGAAGGGATTGTTCAGAAGGGGCTGCACTACTGCTTCTTTCAAGGCATCTGGCATAGCCCCCTCCCCCTCCCCCCCTCCCCCTGATCCAGCTATTCATGCCCCCCAGGCTTTCTGAAAGAGCCAGGTGGGGCATCAATCTAGCCTGCAGCTGGCAGTGTTCATACTACTGAAAACTTGCCCTATCTCCTCAGAAGCACAGATTACATGGCAAGAAGTTACCCCATTCACCTCCTCTGACCCTGCCTGTGCAGAATCCAGACCTCAGCAAACCTGAGCAATTTGATCAGCAAAGTATTGCGTAGACATATCATAGCAGGTGGTAGGAAGTTCATTTTGCACCTTGCTCCCCAAAAGGAAGCTGGCTGCTCTAAATAAAGCTGCTGGAATGCACACTTTTTAAAGGAATGCTGGGTTTCATTTTTTTATTTATTATTTTAAACAGTATTGTTTCTAATATGAACCTTTTATTTAATACTCTGTCCTCTCAACTGCTTTTTTAAACTACTCTGGGATCGTCTGGAAGCGTATTATAGAAATAAGTTACATAATTTTGTACTTAAACATACAAATGCATTTGCCTGGAAAATGTGTACAAAAATAGATACAAATGTAGTGCAAACTTACAAATGAAAAGAGTGTGTGTATGTGTGTGTGTGAGAGAGAGAGAGAATGAGAGAGAGAGAGACAGAGAGACCAGAAGAAACTGAATATGGCAGAGGTCCTCGCCCTTAGCAGGATTTCCCAAAATACACGTTTTTCTTATGTTACTTCTTGCCTCTCTTTCTTCTGTCTTCTTCCCATCTCCATTTTTAAGAACTGTGAGAAGGAAGTAATATGGAAGATGAAGAAAACAACTGTGCATTAGAATCAAGTTATAGAAGAAACTGTGGAATCAGATAGCCAGTAGCTCAGGATCACAGCCCAGGGCAAAAAGCCCATTTGACCATAGGACAGACTGCCCTTCTCTCTGTACAATATCTAAGGGAGATATGAGAGATGGTTTTAATTCATTCTTTAATTGTGCACTAAGGAATTACATGTGCATGTGTATCTAGCAGAATCTATTTATCAGTATAAGTGATTTATAAGATATAGTCACCATAGTACTCTCCTGATGTTTTGAGCATCAGTTCCCATCAGCCCCACTCAGTATGGCCAGTAGCAAGAAAGTATAAAGACTGTCATTCAAATGCAGAGAGAGAGGAGATTAGGTCACAGCTTCCTATTCTGAAGTGTTCCCATTATGCCCAATTAAAAGCACTGTGGTGGTATGATTGGAAAAGACTTCTGCCTATGTTTGAAACAGTTAGTAATCATTGGTGATAACAATATTAGCTTGGGTAGAGGGAAGCACTGGAGTGGAAATAAATCCCTGGTGATCATTTGGATATACTTCTATGAAAATGGACATAGAACAACATCCTTTATAGGGTAGTAAATGTAGATGGCGATTGGCCACATGGAAACACCCTAGAGTGGCTGTAATAGCATGGTAAGCTATTTGCCTGTATTTTCATAATGCATAATCCAATTGTTGTACACTTCTGCACCTTATGTTGTTTGAAATTATCAAACTCTTTACAGGCATCTTACAGTAAGGCATTCATAAATATAAAATTTTGCTGAGTTACATCCCATTCAGGAAAAAATCTGGATCTTTCAGGTGCTAGAGTTGGAGGAATCTTAACTTGTCCTCCACCCTTGCAAATAACTCACAAATCTTTGCATAGAAAAAAAAATGCAGAGAAAGAGTATTTAGAATCCATGTACAGAAAATTAATGCAAACTTCCCTGTAAATGCATCTTCTTATTACATTTATAGATAGTTTGTGTCTCTTTGAAAAAATCAACCTCTTATTATCCCCCCAAACTGCAAATAATTATGCTGGCATAGTGAATAATTGCAATATAAATAGAATAACATCATAATAGTTGGAAAGATGGAGAAGCACTAAAAAAAGTAAATAGATTAGTTATGGGGAAAACAAAAATATAGCACAACTGATTCTGTTTTGTAAGATATAATTTTACTATTTCCTCCTTTTGATTATGAGAAAAAATCCTGATATTTTGATATATTTTTTCCAACAATGAAGAGGTGCAATGATAAAAGACATAACAAATATTACACATTATATATACTTGAAAATGCCCATACTGTCATATCTTGATAAATGAAGATATTGTGATGCTTAAGGGAAAAAATATATAAATGGCATGATTGAAAGAGAGTTGCAAGATTCTCCAGATGAACTATGCCCCTTAAGTTAAAGAGAATCAGTAAATGCATTTAGGCAGATGAGGCTCATATTTTTGTAGGCAGATGAGTCCTTTTTCAGCTAATTTATTCCTTATCAGGAATGCAAGCCCTGTAGAAATTACTATCCATTACATTGCCAAACCTTCAGCTATATGCAAGAAATAATTCATTGATGGGTGGATTTTACCTTTTTTTAAATTATTATTATTTGTGCCTTCAAGTCAGTTTGGACTCCTGGTGATTGCCTGGACAAGTCCATGAAATTTTCTTGGCAACATTTTTGGAAGTGGTTTGCCATTGCCTCCTTCCTAGGGCTGAGAGAGTGACTGGCCCAAGGTCACTCCACTGGCTTTGTGTCTAAGGCAGGATCAGAATTTTATTTAGAACAGATAAATTAATTCAGATCTCTTTCTCTTTTTGAGTTCCTTGAATCTGGTGCAGAATATGCAATGAGAAATGGAAAGCAGCGTCTCTGGGCAAGCCTTCACTTACTATTAAACTACACCTTCCTTGTGTTCCTGTCAGCTTGACTCTAAGCCAGCTTTAAAAAGTCCTGCCGAGACTGAGAAATTTTGGCAATAATCTATAAGATCCGGACTGCAGGCTAGAACATCCTCCCTACATGAGTCCTTCACCATTGTGATAAATAAATTCCTTTGATGCTGTACCCTCTCACCTTCTCTTCCAAGAGAGAGATTGATGCAAAATGTTCCCAGACATATATATTTGTGTGTGTGTCTGTCTGTCTGTCTGTCTCTCTCTGTCTCTCTCTCTCTCTTTCTGTGTAGAAAGCTTTCATCTTCAGCTCCCCCAAACCCTTCTACTTCATGTAATAGGAAAACAAAATGGTGGAATGAAAAATGAAATGGTGGAAATGCACTTAAAAAAAAAAATAAAGCACAGGGAGAAGTAGGGAGTTTAGAAAGAAAAATAGTAATTACACACACACAACATTCCCTCCGCCACATTTCTGCTGGGTTTCGAAGCAGCAACCTTTGGCTTACAAAGCAAGAGTTAGACTAATCATGTTATTACAGCAATCATAGTATAATGGTAAGCATGGATTCGGTTGAAAGGGTGTTGTTTCTTCTGAAAAGTAATCAGTGAACTGATGGAGCTAAACTGTAAGGGGGTAAATCACTCCAGCCCAAAAGACAAGAGAACTTGAGCGTTAAGAAGGAAAAATTACTTTCAAACCACAGCAGGAAAACATGCAGGGAGGCTGAATTTGTAATGGGAGGAAGGTGAGTAAAGGCTGAGATCATCCATTTCTGCCCTTAAAAAATAGTTGGTGTCCCATTCTGGAACAAGGCAGCTAGGGAGTACAGATAAGCCCTTTGACATTTTTGTTTAACTATTTCAAGCAAAAAGAGTCAGCTATCTCCTGAAGTGTCCTCTCTCCCTGTTGAAAATATTTACACACGCATGCATCAGAATTTAGGTACACAACTAAGGCCCTTAGCCATGGGACTGGATGGATTTCCCCCTTCAGGGACAGAAGGAGGACTTTGATACCAGAGGGAGAAATACAATGTTGGATTCCCTTTACCAGCCTTTCTGCCAGCCTCTGTGGCTGGCTCTGACAGCAGGGCCTTGGTGATGTAAGAAATGCCTAAAAGGGGTGTGAGATACTGGACACTGGACAAGGGGCTGTCTGGGAGAAAAGGACACTGAGAACTATTTTGAGCCAATTTAACTATATTCCCTTCCACTGTTTATGAATGAAGGAAACGTTTTCATCTCGGGGGGAAAAAAAGGAGCAAGAAAAGCAGCAAGCACTGCATCTTCTCATACGTTGCTCTACTTCTGCGTTGCTGACAGAAAGTTGGGTTTGTTGAGGAACGTGACATTGGAACAAACAGGATTTCTCTGGAAGTATAACCATGAGCTCTCTGCATTTAACACAGAGTTGCAGGCAAACTAGGAGCTTCTGTACACACAAATCAATATAGTCATGGTTATTTCTTATGCCTATTTTCTATGAAGGTATATGATACACAGAAGCTGTGCCAGTCTCAGGCAAGCTTCATACAAAGGAGGCAGCGTCGGTTTGCTGGGGAGGGATGGGGGGGGGGGGGGGATGAAAAGACAAGCAAGGCAAAAAACAGAAGAAACTTGTGCATGAGAATAAGGAGGCTGTTAACTTCTCAGCTGCTTTTGGCTGTTTCAGAAAACAGACTAGTGCACATTTTCATAATGCTGCATTTTTTCCCTCATTTTTAAAAGCCTCCCCTGTGTATTGTGAATTAAATCATATAGCAAAAAGGCCAAAGATGAAATGGAAAAGTGACTAAATAGGCTGATGGATGGATTACTCATTCCTCAGTCCTGGAGATGGCAAATCCGGGCAAAACATTCCCCGCTAGTTAAATTTTCTGACAGAAAAAAAATGGTCAAATTATTTTTAAAAAAGAAATGTCATGATCTTAAATTATTTCATTAAAAGCTGTGCAAGCCATCAACAAATAAAATAATATGCATTATCAATGCCTTATAAGATGGAGAAACTCTTGCTGATATTTTAGCCGTTTGGCATTTGCCTGTCCTAGAAAATGACCTCCATGGCACTTGCCATCTTCTTTAATTTACATAACCAGTTCTTGAAGATGGTAAATGGAGTTAAGGTTTCCTCTACAAAGCACACAAGTAATCCTGCTGTCTTGGAGTCTTCCTTATCAAAGATTCCCCTTGGGATTGGGGATAAGGACTTGGGAGAGGTTTTAGAGCAGGACAAGCAGCCAGTTCAGTTTTACTTAACGGAGGAAAGAAAGTTAGATCAGGGTGAAGGCTCACCTTTGAGGTCTCCTATGCCCTTCACACTCCACTCCTACATCCATTTTTGTCCATAACCTTTCCTTATCCAGCTTCATGAAGCTCTACCAGCCTGAAAGTCTTCAATAAAAGTCAAACCCCAGTAGGAAAGGTTGGCCTGATTTGAGGATCATTTTTTAGGGGTGACGTCTTTGCCACTATCTGTAATTTTTGAATCAGTTGAACAGAAAGAAGGATAAAATGACCATAGAGAGGCAATTTACAGAACATCTTTGTAGATCCGCTGGGCGCGGACCACTCAGCTCCCGTTGCCGCTACTGCCCCCGCTCTCGGCGCCAGTGTGATCGCCGCCTGCTTTGCTACAGGGCCCTTGGGTCCCGCTGCCGCCGTCTCTGCTGTAGCCGACCTCTGCGTTGCTGTGGGGCCCTTCACCATCGATGCCACCGCCACCTCAGCAGTCTCCGACCTCGCCACCTTTTCCGCAGCTGCCCTCGCCCCCCCGTTGCGGGGCTGGTGCCTCTCACCACCAGCGCTCCCGCCACCTTGGGGATTCCCAGGGTTGCCATTGCCTCTGCGGCTGCCAGCCCCTCTCGTTTGTCAGTCGCCCTCGGCGCCGTCCTCGTATTCACTCACGTGCGGTTGGTTGCCCAGACCCCACTGCCGTTGCTGCTGCAGCTTGCCAGCCCTTGGCTCTCCATCGCACAGCCCCCACCTCATCGAGCTTCGTGGGGCCCTCTGCTCTTGCACCTCCTCCGCGGCTCAACCCTGTCTGCTCGGTGGTGCCACCAAACTGCACCGTCTTGGCCGCCCAATCGATGTGTGGGTTCTGGCGCGTAAGCCATGCCAGCTCCAGCACTAGTGCGTGGTCGGCCACCAGGGCAACTACCAAGCATAGCTCCTCCCGGTTTGTCCCAATTGTCAAACCGACTGGCTCAGTGCGATACTGCGCTGGCCCCCGCCCCCGCCGTCGATCCATCCAACTGGCTGAGTGCGAGGGGCTCCCTGAGTCTCCTCACTCTGACCCCCAGTGTAGATGCCAGTACCGCGTGGATCAGGCAGTGGGTGCATCCTGAGTCCAGCAGGGCGTCGACTTTCTCCTCTACTTCTGATCTCACCCCCTTGAGGTGGACCCTGACCCGCATGGGCGAGCAGTCTCTGCTGTCCTGCTCTTCCTCATGCTGCCACTCCGTTGGCTGCTTCGGGGTGCACCTCAGCATTGACGGCTGTCACCTTCCGCTGGCCCACTCTCCCCTCCTCGCGGAGCCAGGCTTCCTCATGAGCCAGCCGGCTCCGCTGCATGCCGCTCCACGAGCTGCTGCCTCCTTCCGGGATCGGTCAGGGTTTCTTGTAGCCAGGAATCGCCGGCCCGCATCCTCTGTGCAGCTCGCCAAGACCCCCGCCTCGAGAGGCACTGCACCATCCGATGCCCCTTTCCTCCGCAATGGTAGCAAGTGCCCACAGTCTGTTGGGCCTCTCTGACCTCGAGCCTCTGCTGTTGGCTCTTGTGCCTCGCCTCCGGCGCCGCCTCGTCACAGCCTGCCATGGCTGGTATCGGGGTTCGAGCCTCTCACTTTCCCCAGGCCCCGGCATCTCCCGCCGCCTCCGTCAGCTGGCTCCACCCCACTGGAGCCTTCAGGTCATCCCTGCTGGGTGCTCTCCCCTGGATCTCCGAGTGGAACCTGTCCTGTGTGCAGGAATAGGTTAGTTGCTCGAGACTCCCTGAGAGCTTGCCCCTCGAGCTCCTGAATCGGTGCGCGTCTGCTGGCTGCTGACGCTCCGTTGCGCTCCCCGTCAGGCTGACCACCTCTGCCAACCTGGTCTCTGCGCTGCCCTCTGTGGCTGCCCCAGCCGGGGCTCTGGGTCCGCCATGCCATGCCTGCCGCATGCCCGGTATGGCTATCGTCCGCTGCTGGAGGTCGCCCTCCAGCCGGTCCAGCCTCTCCTCTGGCTCCTGGCTCCTGGACCCTGCACTGCTGCTCCTGGGGACTGCACGTCCTGTCGAGCCCTCTGGCTCCATCCTGCCACTGAACGCCCACTTGGCGCCCCATGAACTGGCCATGGTTGCGGGTCCTCTCCTCCTCACGCTAGGGACTGGACCCGTCTGCACGACCTCTGGTCTGGGCTTCGCGCAGCTTCTTGAGCTTGTGCCCTCTCTGCTGCCGGCATCGCCTGATTCCTTCTTCACCTGTGATTCTGCCCTTGGGGCCTTGCCCCACCGGAGGATGGTCTGCAACATCACTTGGACGGCGTCCAACCGCTGCTCGATCTTGGCCTCCAGTCGGGTGAGTTGTTCCTCCAGCTCCTGGGTCTTGGGTTCCAAGTCACGACTGGTCACGACCCCCCATGCTGGCGACCCATTGGGGCTCCTGCCCCCGCCGAATGACCACCTGTCCTCTGGCGCCCTCTCGGCTGTGTCCATGCGCCATTCGCCCCGGACTGGTCCCGCCATAGCGCCTTCGGATCCGGGCTCCTGGTTGCCCAGCTGGCGAGCGGTTTCCCCATCACTGGCCATCTCCTGGTGCCATTAATCAATTCCTCTCCAGTCCTGGCTGCAGGGAAAGAAGGTGAGTGCTCCTTGGTGTGTACCGGGTAGCACTCAATGGGAGTCCTGGCTTTATGTAAGGAATGCCCCATTCATCAAGAGAAACTCCCGTGACACGTGTGGTTCACAAAAGAGGTTTACTCAAGCATAACGCAACAGTTACAAACAAAGCCAGGACTGGCTTGGCACATTTACATTGTTCTATTTATACCTCCCCCATTCCCGCATTTTCGCCCCACGGTCGCGTTACAGGCTGCGGATTATCAGCGCCCCAATAATCCCCCTTAATTGTCCAGATGGCAGGTTCAGCCTGAGTCCCATTGTTCTTGATTGACTATCCCTCCGGCGTGGGCTGGTTCCCTTGGGGTCCTTCCAGTTGAGTGCAGAACCGGGGTTTCTGGATTGCATGGTGATCTTCGTTTCGTGGCTCACGGCTCCGCTCATTGTCAGCTCGCGCCGCTTATCAGTGTAAATGCAACGCTTCCACTCTGTGGTTTTCCTACTGACTAGGCGCAGGTAGCCCATTAATCAGCCGCAGCTTTCACTTCCTCTTTTCCCCGGCTTGCAAGCGGGCGGTAGAATTGGCTCAGTGCGGCTGGCCGGGCTTTCTAGCAGTGGCGCGCTGGCTGAACCTGACACCCTGGACATGTCCCTGCAGTTTCTTGGCAAGATTTTGGAAGTGGTTTGCCATTGCCTGCTTCCTGGGGCTGAGAGAGAGTGACTGGCCCAAGGCTTCACCAAGGTGGCTTTGTGCCTAAGGCAGGACTAGAACTCACAGCCTCCCAGTTTCTAGCCTGATACCTTAACTACTACACCAAAATGGCTCTCTGAAGAATTGCATAGCACTGTTTAAATGTCCTTGGTTTCATTCAAGAAAATGACATAGCCAGAATCAGTTAGCGTTGCATACAATAGGCCATCTTTTATCTTCCATAACAATCAAGTGGGCTCAGACTGCACGAGGATGCAGTGAAATGTTTGTATATGCGTATGTGTGCGCATGTGCATGGATGCTATTCATTAGAAATTAGGTTTAAAAAAAACATTTAAAAGGGATTGCTGTGACTCTACAGATAACATGGAAAGATCAAGTTTTGAACTGATCATGATATGGGATGGGAAATGTTTCTTGGTTCTGTGGGATTTTTTTTTCTAACGATGCATTCTGTTGTTAATGGGCAATTTTGCCTTAGTTATGTCTATTACTATTTAAACCCATTTGCTGACAGCAATATTTTAAGTCATTTGGACCAAATGTGATTTGCTTTTCACGAAATGGAGACAGGAAAGCGTGTGTGTGTGTGTGTGTGTGTGTGTGTATACATATACATATACTAATAGTTTTACAGAACAATTTGGGTCTGGCATTTTAAGAAGGTTCAGGCTACATAATCAAGAAGAATAATGAAATATATACATTTTTCACAACTTTGGAATTTGGTTTCTGGCTTGGTTTGGTTTTTAGCTAATGTGTCTGCCCCTAAGGCAAAGTTAATAGAATTGTGCAAGATTGCTCTTCCGAATTAAACTTTCCTTCTGCTATGGACAGCAACTGACTTTTATTAGTTTTCATATTTTATCTGGCAGCTGGGGAGAGAAATTGAATTACTTGCTTTTTAAATGCAAAACTCAAAACTCATGATATTAGAACAGAAGCTTAGAGTCATCATCAATTAAATTATTATCTTGCAAGCTGGTTTTTGCTTTTGGCTAGAATGAAGTCCAGTTGTCTTTACATTAAGCCACAGTGACATCTGAACAGTCATTAGTTTTCAGTTCATTTGATAGTATGCACAATTGACATAATTGGTGTGACCATTAAAGCCCATGGCCAGATTGGGAGTCTTATGTTTACACCGCAAGTTCACTTTTCTTGCTAATGGAGTTGATTTGCTGTAGAGATCAGTGAGAGACAATGTAAAGGGAACACTGCAGTGCCTATTCAGAAAGGCCAGCTGAATCCATATGTTGAAACATATTAGATTTTGCAACTCCCTTTCATCTTGTGGGTAAGACAAGTATTGTTCACAATATTCAAGACTGACAGAACGAAACAGTCATCTCTATTAAAGGAAACAATATTTAGTCAAACCATTGGTCCATCTTGCTCAAAGTTGTAGACACGGTAGTGTGAAGGAATGGTTGGATGAAGGCCACGCTCGGGGAGATAAGCATTCCCTTAGCCCCCAACAGGAGTGTGGGAAGTTTAAGAAGATGAGACTGGCACCACCCTAAGGAATTCACGGTGTTTTGGCTTGCTGGCTTGGGAAGTTAGATTCAGTCTGGAGAGATTTCTGTCTTGAGGTGGAAACTAATAAACGCAACAGAACTGTATCTGCACTGTCTTGTGGAGTTCTTTGGACTGAATCTGACATCAATCTCTCCAGACTGAATCTAACTTCCCAAGTCAGCAAGCCAAAACACCGTGAATTCCTTAGGGTGGTGCCAGTCTCATCTTCTTAAACTTCCCACGCTCCCGTTGGGGGCTAAGGGAATGCTTATCTTCCCGAGCACGGCCTTCATCCAACCATTCCTTCACAGGTAGGAGGAGAATTGTGTTAGTCTGTGGTGGCAAGAAATCAGGAGAAATCAGGTAGTTTTTCCGACTAACAAATTTTATTAAAAGGCATACGCTTTTGTGAGCTGCAGCTCACAAAAGCTTATGTTTTTTAATAAACTTTATTACTCAGGAAGATGCTACCAGACTCCTGATTTCTTGCTCAGTGTTGTATACAGAATGCCAGCATCTCTCAAAAATTTTCTTCTTCTCCTCTGTGCTTGGAAATGCCAGGGATGAGCCTATAATATGCAATAACACACAATAACACAATATTTTTACTCTTAATTGTAAGTCACTCAGAATTGTTGGGAATTGGCTTATACATTTTATGAATAAATTAAAAATGGATAAATATGCAAGATAGGTGCACTCCCATTGACCTATAGCTCTTTCCTCCAAGCCTAAACCAAATAAAGTTGTAACTATTGTACACTGGGGCCTTGAATGTGTCTACCTTTTTACATGCATTGATAAGTATGTCTCTGTATGTAGTGCTTAGGATATTGGACTACAATCCAGGAAACTCAGATTCAATCCAACCTTAGCCATGGAAGCTCATAAATGATTTTGGACCAACCACTCTTAGTTACTCCAGGGAAGGAGGAAGGGAGGGACACATAGGAGTTCTGCTTGTGCATCAAATACAAATGAGATGTATAAGTGCCTCCTAAAAAAATTTAACTGAATTCCATGGAAATTAAATAGATGTACTTCCAAGAAGAACATGTGTCCATGGTTGAGGTGTTAGTTTAAAAAGTCATACTATACTGTTCCATTTTTGAATATTTTCAGTATTGGACTCCAAAACCAATTTATTCAAATACTGACACAGGCAATATATCTCCAGCCAACCAATGCCAAACTTTATGATCTCAAGAACACTAGGGATTTTATCTATTTTTTCCCTGTGAAGTTTTGTTTCTTTAAAACTTTGGCAGAGGGAATGTCTTTGGCTACCACTACAGATTTCCTAAGTGGGTTATTTGGCAAGAAATCAAGGATTCAGGTTACATTGATTAAAGAGCTCATATCAATCAGGCAGTGAAAATGACCTTGTACAGTAAGTTATTGCAAAGGCCAGTGTCCAAGAAATTGCTGAATATGGATTATTTCATTCTGCCATTATATATTACATGACTTACTAAAAGTGAACAGAGCTGGGAATGTCATTCTGCTTTGTATCTAGCAAAGAATAAGCTATCATTGAATTACAGTGAATATTCTGCACATCTATGTGCACATTATACATGCAGCCTGGAAGTAATTCTTTAAGTAACATGCCAAAAATACTGACTTCCAAAATGATTTCATCCAGGATCCACCTTGCTTAAACTAGTGAGTTCAGAAAAAATTGTTGCACCTGCCCATTATTTGCTCAATGTCATATCCAAAAGTACCAGAAGGGCCTGTTGTAATGCCCTCCCATCTGCCTTTTTAGAGGGCAGTTTTTTCGACATTCCTAATAAACAACATCTTTGTCCATATGGGGAGGGGGAAACTGAAATTGTGGGTCATATATTGCTGCTCTGTCTCTTTTATACAGATATTCAAGCTATATATATTTTCTAAATTACAAGAAGACATTTAGGCAGGACTAAGGATGACTACCTCAATCTCCTATTACCTATTCAAGAGACAAAGATTTTAAGTAGCTTGATTCTGTATACTGGCTGTATATCTATAATACAGGGAGTGTAGCTAGTTTCAAGTGGGGTAAGTCTGAGTGTTGTCTTATGTTAATATATTTGGTACATTACTTTGTTATGGTCTGATTCTAAAGTATCTATTTTATTATCATTTAATTTTTCGGTGCTCTGGTCTACAATCATAATAGTAATCCACTACTACTACTATTAGCAAAATATCCAACAAATAGCATTCTTCTTCTCTGATCCTCCTCTGCCTCCTCCTTCTCACCCTACATGTGTGGACAGCACATGTTGGAGATGTTATCTCAGATTCAATAGCTGCAGGCAATATTTTCCAGGATACAGCAGCCTGACAGGATCTACTGTTATAATCTCATCCACCTCCCTTTATGCATTGTTGCCAGTTGCTCTCCAGTCTGTGCTAAGAACGATGGATCTGGCAGCACCATCTGGAGATCTCACAAATCCAAACACTATGGAGTGGGACTACATGGGAGAACAATGTGAAATTAAAATGGGAATTTCAAGGAAATACAATAGCTTCTGTCTCCAGACAAGGCTGTCAAAGAGGTCCAACAAACAACACATTATTAGAACCGTAAAGCTTGCCCTGCTTTGTGTGATTGTTAGGGGTTGAACGGAATGGGAAGGACACAAAAATTATAAGATATAAATATTGTAGTTTAGACACATTATCTCAGCATTTACATAACAACCCTACAAGATAATATCAGATCAGTGTCATACATATAATGGAGCAATTGTGACTCGTATGAGTCATGGAGCAATTATGGGGCAATAAGTATCAAAGAACATTCATTCAAACCCACATTTGTTGTATTTGCATGCACCCATTATAAACTTGTAAATGCATGCATTCAACCCAGGATGTTCTCACTTGAGGCACGAATGACCGGGCTTAAATGATCCTACTCTGGATATATTATGGAAAAGGATGTAATGCTGGGAAAGAGGAGGAGGACCAGCAGGAAGGTGGATGGATTCAATTACAGTGGCAATGAACGCACTGTTGGAAGACCTGAAAGACCAGATTACAGACAGATCATCATGGAGAAAATCTCTCTATGTGGTCACTAACAGTCAGCACCAACTGGATGGCACATAATCAATCAATAATCAGTCAAGACATGCACTGTCAGTCATTGTCTTCATTCAGCATACTATGGGGAAAGGAGAAGGCTGAAACGAGAGACAGTCTTTGCTTAACATTTCTCAATGAATTCGTGGTTGCTGATATAATTTTGGAGTTCCTAATTTAAGCTTCCTGCTCTTCACAATTTTTTTAAAAATTCACACTTCAAATAGTAACAGAATTGCTGAGTGTGTTCATTAAAAAAAGAGGGTCACATCTATGATCTTGATGTCAGCAGTACAGACAAGTCATTTTAGGCTTGGAACATTGTGGTCTATTGGGAGACCCATTCACATGCTACTGTATATTCAAAATTGTGCTTCAAAATGTGGTTAGTGGTTTTCCCACTCCTCTTTCTGTTCACCAAATACCAGAAAGACTTTGGTGAATCTTTCTGAAGATTTCAAGAAGTATAACTTCTGTTGAAATTATATTACCTTGATGTTTTCCCTAGAAGAAATCTGAGAACTCAGGCTTGTGTAAGGAAATCATGTTTGCCTAATTCTGATGGATATGTCTAGGATTTGGTTAATAAGAAGCAAATTTGATGTGATGCAGAAATAAACATATTTCTTTATGGTTTTAAAACTATTAATTAGAGTTTGAAAGGCTGAGGTTTAGAGTGAAATTACAGTGCTAAGGAAGAAGTGTTGATCATCCTTTTCCCTATGCAGCATTTTCTTAATTGAAATCTCTTCCCTTCTTACTATTTGGCCCATAAGGCATGGATACCAGCTAGAAAACTGTATAGTTGTACAATAGTATACATTGACTCACTGATAGGACTTTTCCTTTAAACTTCCTATCTCAGAAACTCCAGCAGTGTGACATTGTGGGGGAAAAATCTATTAGAATTTTTGTGGAATATATAATTTAGCCCTAAACGAAATCTTTGCAGGACTCTTTGTGACAATATCGGTTACCACAGAATGTTCAAGTTGCATCATCACTTTTTCTGTGGCAACTTTTGAAGACTGATAACATTTACCTTGTCTGGTGGAGGGACTGTCACTGCGGGGCTCTCCAGGTTGCAATGCTAAATGTGAATAGAATTGTGGCTAACTAGGCAACCTGCCGTTTTGCCTATCAATGAATATACTATTGATTGACATGCAAACCAAGAGTTTGGCAGGGGTGGGGGGCATTCCTTGCAATCTCTTTTGTCCGCTTTCAGTCTCCATGGAAAGGGAAGATGTTAATGAAGCCTGGAAATCTCAAAAGGGCATTTATTGCCATTTGGGAAGAGGTGGAACACAGGGCAGCCAGAACTGCACAAAAGTGAAGTGCGGTGGATTTTGACATTGTTGAGAGAGTGTTAAAGATTGTGACAGTTTTCCTGCTTTGAAAATACCACCATTGTCAGGGTTTGTTCTAGTTACTCTGATCCTTTCTCCTACAGCCTCCTGTTGGAATTTTAACTTTTTAAACCCTCTCCTCCCACTACCTTCCCTACTGAGTGGAAAGAAGGTAAAATACTTTTCTGCTGATTTAGCGGGATTAAAAAATAAATTAAAGCCCCCAGGCTGCCTAGAAGACTTGTTTTACCAGCTGCTAGAAGAAAATCTACTAATGATTACATTTTAAGCCCTTTTAGCACGTTGAGTTCAGCAGGTTAAGCCTGCTGGACTGAATGGCCTAGGAGTCATGTGTCTCCTGTATCTGAGAGATCAATGTTTTATAGCAGGTTGGCTTAGAAATCACCAGAGAAAAAGAACCATCTTTCTACACCTATTAAGTGTAGAACATTCATACCTAGACCAGCTATATCTGATGGATGACTAGGACTTCCAGACAGACTTTCTAATTTCTGCCCAACACTAAGGCTCTTATGTGCATGTGAAAAACAAAATTCTCAAGTACATGAAAATAATATAAAATATGTTAGGGCCATGTAGAAGATAGCTTTATACAGCAGATAAGAATCACTAATTTTAGGAATATAACTTGTTTATAACTTGAGGCTGGTACTTATGTGAAAAGAAATAAAGATAAGCATTATTTTAAGAAAACCAAACTCAATTTAAATTAAATGTAAGTGAGGCTGGGGAGATTTCTTGGCCCTCACTATTTCTTTTTACAGTGTGACCCCAACATCTCTCTCAAAGGGCAACTGGACACTTTCTGTTGTGCACTCCTGCTCAAAAGTGCAAAGTATGGAGACTGGGAATGCAAACAGTCAGCATTATCCCCACTTTTGTAAACACAGTCAGCCCGGGTGCTTTACAATAATATCAAAAGGGCTCTTGTCATTGTTGAAGCAGGAATCTCCACTTCCCCCACATAATGAAGATTTCCCAGACTTCAGGGCAAGAGTTCTGTTGCTTAGGAAGCCAAGCCACACAACCTCTACCTGAAAAAAAATCATATCTCTATCTCTATCTCTATCTATCTCTACACACACACACACATACACACACACAAAGATATTTGGAGGGGATTCTAAGGTGGTTTCCTGAAAAGTCCAGTGATTATAGACAAAAGGCAATGGTCAGTTGAGATGGAATATTGATCTCTGAAATGTGATCCACAAAAATCATTGTGGAGTTCAGGGGTAACTATTGGTAGTGGTGGTGACAGTATCAAAAATGTCAAGTGAATGGCCCTAGCAGCCATCTTGACATTTTTGATAGACCCCTCCCCCCCAGTGGATGCCAATGTGGCCAATCTTCCCTTCCCTTCCCTTCCCTTCCCTTCCCTTCCCTTCCCTTCCCTTCCCTTCCCTTCCCTTCCCTTCCCTTCCCTTCCCTTCCCTTGCTAAGGATGTTCAGCATTCCTAGAAACTATCTTTGGTAGCCACAACTTTAAATGAGCCAGAATGTGGATGCACAGCCCCTTTCTCAGCCCAAAATGTGACGATGATGACTCCTAAGTCATAGTATGGGTGGTCCGTCTTGTCTGATATTATCTATTTTCCAACTGACAGAAGCTCTCTAAGGTCACTCAAGTAAATGTTTTGCCCTCCTTTCTATCCTGGAGATATCAAAGACTGACTACTTTTATTTCCTATCCCAAGTCACTAACCTGCCATTGGCACTTGGGTGAATAAATTAAAAAATAGAGCTTCAAGATTTGCTGCTTTGCTTTGGGGCAAGGATGCAGGTGGCAATTGCTTCTAGGAATATTTGATCGTTGATTCCACCAACGATCCGCTTGTGCTTTGTAAGTCAAAGGAAAATATAGACTGTAGTCTGTACAGAATTCTATGTTGAGCTTGTTCTCTGAAGCTGCTGGAGCTTTTGGACCTGGCTTAGTCTGTGCTTGCTCAGCCTGACAAGCTGGCATGGGATAGACATATTTTAGACAAAAGGTTTTTATACTAGCAAAATGTTCCCAAAGTCAACCATGTTATGAAGCCCAACAAAGAGGGTGGAGATTCATTGCCAGAGAAAATAACAAGCTCTAAATATTCCAGACAATTTGGTCATGCCACAGTCGAGAAAATGTTGCTTTTTTTCTTCTTTTGCTATAAATGCAAACCAAATCAGGAGTCATTTCAATACGCCCAGTATAGTGAGAGAAACTGTATGTGAATGCAAGACATTATTTCCAATAACAAAAGCACAAACAGTGATTTTGCTCTTGTCTGGGGTGGTGGCGGCAGTGGCAGCAAAAGCAGGAATAGAGGATCAGTTACATGTTGATTCCAGAAAAGGAAATTATTTACTGGAATTTCCTCTTGCTTTGCAATTTGATTCAGAATTTTTTCAGTCTCAGGTAATTCAGGCCTGGATAATTTCAACAAGTGCACTGCCAGCTGGGGCAGAAGCCATTTAACACTGTCACTTTTCCAGGCCACCTCATTATGATGTTTGTTGTTGTTTCTCTTTCTAAAGGAATAGGATCTTGTTTTTGCAAGATATCAGTACAGTACACTCAGACACCAGGGCTTTCTGCTCCACAACATTAACATACTGGAGATGTCTAAGAAGGAAAATCAAAATAAATTCACATTCTAAGGATGCAATAAAACATTTTCCTTCTTTCTTTCTTTCTTTCTTTCTTTCTTTCTTTCTTTCTTTCTTTCTTTCTTTCTTTCTTTCTTTCTTTTTTCTTTCATTCAAATTTGTATATTTTCACTGTTTGGAAATATGAAAAAAAAAGGCTGATATTTATATTTAAGAAAAACTATACCACTTTTGTGCAAAATGCAAGTAACTATGTTATTCATTGGAGAAAATAAATTATCCCAAAGCAATAATGGGATTAACTACAATTTTATCAGAGGCACTTCCATATTGCCAGTATTTCCAGTCCCTCACGAAGCAATCTGAAACCAACCCATGACTGTCTTCCTTGCCAAGCAACACCATGAGCATTCACCGTCTTTCCCTTTAGTTGGCCAGTGCAAGAATGTACAAATGTTTTTTAAATCAGAGTCCTACCCTCTGAGATGCCACAGAAATTGCCTCACCCCTACCCTGCCCCTTTTGTGTTTTTCAGGATATGTATTTGTATTCATTTGTCTGGGCGTTTCCAAAAATTGGAGAGATTGCTACTGTATGATGGAATGGTATGTGCCAAAAGACTGGCTGTAAAAAATGAGAACAAAGGCACTGAAATCCTCCAAAATTTTCCTAACCATCTTAATATTTCATGTCCTCTTACTACTGGGGACAGAGAGGGATAATTTCCTTATAAGAACAAAGGTCAAATTCTAACACAGAAAAGCACATGAAGACAATTCTAGGATGAACAACAAGTAGCAACTTATTCTTGTTTAACATCAAATCTGAGACCTGGAAGTCTCTCAAAGTCTAGCTCCATATTAATGACCCCCAGGGTAATGCAGTGTTTAACCTTGTGAACCTGTTAAGAAAAAGTACTGCCTATTGTGGAGAGGGAAGTGTTAAACTGTTGTTTCCGTCGGCTCCCTGAGACAGAATCTTTGGGTTGTTAAGCTTCCAACATCAAAAGGAAATTAGGTGGATGTCTGGGTATGAAACTTTCAGGCACCAGGAATCAAACAAATGACCTGTTATATGGCTACACACCAGCCACTTATCAGAGGTATTAGATTAAAACCAATCATTAATTCACAAATCAACAATGGGGTCTATGGGTGACTAGAACAGCTGATGGAATTATTTTTATGCATCCCTACTTATCCTGTTTATATACCAGACAAAATTAGTTGCTGGTAATAGATTCTGGCAGTCTCCATCTGAGGAGCTATTTGTTGCTCAATTGTTTCTAGTTAGGAATTAAGCCAAGAACACATAATGACAGGTTTATGAGCAGAAAGTAGTAGTTTATGATTTGCAAACATAGTACGGTGGGCAACGTACATGCCTTGACCGGCTGGGTATGTTTAAAAGCTGAAAACACCTAATTAAGTTTTATAGTCTCCTGGGAGAATGAATTACAGAAAGATCAATAAGAAACAACTATTAAACCTGGCCATAAAAAGGGATAAAACCAAATCCATTTGGGGTTAGCAGAGAATGAAGGAATCGATCCCAGCACATCCAGATGTCAGCAGGTGCCATGCTAAGCCTAAATCAGTAATTTCCAGAGAAGATTTTTTTTTCTGAATCCCCATTTATATTCATTTATTTTTTCATTACTGATACCATGCATTCAATTACCTTAACAGCCAGTTAGGCCATTGCACATTTCTTACAATTATTGCTGTTTTGCCAAAATCCTAGCTGTACTTTGAATGGTGATTTATTGTAAATAATGTATTTAGTGTATCCAGTGCAATGACAGTACATTTTTACAGGGATGAACTGGCCATAGCACAGTCGTTTCAGTTGAGCAGAGGACTTGTTGCTGATACACTAGGAGTAGATCACGCACCACCTTTCAAGCCTCAATAAAATGCACTGATCTGCTCCTGTCTACCTGTCCATCAACCAAACTTATCTATCTGTCCTTGCACTTTGTAACTCTATGTTCCCATGAAACATTTATTTGGAAAGCAGCGACGAGACTTATGTAAGGGAAAGCAGACACACCAAAACAGTGCATTGAGAAGGGCAACCAGTGCTTTGGATTTGAAGGGAGAAAGGTGCTTTGGTATACACATAATGTGCACACAATGCAACTTTTTCAAATGACTGTATCTTTTCCCAGTGTATCTTTGCATGACAGCTGCAGAGGAAAAGATGCAGCTCCTTTCAGGAATTGTGGATAGGAGTTACGCGATCATCCCTGCACTCTCTGTGCAGCAATCCTTACAATAGGATTGACTGAATAGGAAGAGGAAACCAAAAGTAGAAATAAGGCAGGCATACAAACTTAAGGTAAGTTTCTAAGACACAAAATAAGAGAGGATGTTGTTCAATAATTAAGCATGGCTTGAAGACAGAAGAACATAGGCTGTTTCCAAAGTTGCCACCAAATTGGTTTCAGGTGTGGAATGATATGAAGAATGTCCCACGATATCACACACGTTCCCTCACAGAGAAATTCTCGAAAAGTTATGAGAAGGATTGGGGAAGGCAGCTGGTGTGAACTGCAGTGGAGATGATTTTCAGCAGTCTAATATAACGTGCCATAGATACAGTATTCCACTTCATCTGCTTGTTTTGAGTCAAGTCAGAGGGAAGATAGGGTTTCATTTCTAAATGCCTTTATATTACTTGGAAGCTCCAAAATGTGCTTTACAAAATAGAGAGAAGAGAGGGAGAAAGATAATTCGATTCATTTCATTTTCTTTGGACTATAAGTTTTCACCTCATGTACACATACTTGGCACCAATAGGTATATAAATATTCTTTAGCTCAGAGTAACAGTTCGTGCATCCAAAATATGCAGTAGTCCAGAAAAATCACATGCTATAATAAATATGTTACAAGTCATCTCAGGGGAGAATAATAGACAAATTAGTATGGCCTTGGAGAAATTCTTTCCAGAAATAAAAATAGTATTTTCAACGTCTCCTCTGAAATGTAAAAGATACCTCTACATGAAAAGACCTTCTTTTCTCTACGTTCTTGGAATTTTAAATATTGGAAATACCATTACCGCCTAATAACATTATATAGTTGAATAGGTCCAGGTCTGGACTTAAGAATTTTTACAGATTCTGAATGAAGAGGGTAGTCACTAATGTATCATTGAAACAGTAGGGGGGAAAAAGACAAGTTTGTATCCCACCCTCATGATGTTCTGGAAGTCTTAAAAAACTTGTCTGTTAATCCTAAATTGTAGCACTAACTGTACAATTTAAGCAACTCTATGTTCATTTATATTTTAGAAATCATATTTAACACATATTTAACATTTTCTAGTTTGAAAGGGTTAATGTACAATACTTTAATCATCGCAAAATTAATAAATTCCAGTTCCTTTTGTATAAACACCATTGTATTTAGCTATTATTTGTATTTTTTAATGTATTTTTTGTATTCTACAATAAAACAATTCATGGGGGGGAGGGAACGTGGCTGTTTTCTCAGCTGTTGCAGTAGGGTGTTTGTGGAGTCCTGTTGGTGGTGGGTTTCTTCTGTGTGTGTGTGTTTTGTGGGTTTTTTGGTTTGGTTTTTTTTTTTTAGATTTATGGGATTATGGTTGTCCAGATCAGTTTTTCTCTTTTTTGTCTTTATTCTGTTTTTTAAACTCTAAGGCACTCAGAGTCCTTGTGGAGTCAGGTGACCTCTAAATCTAAATAATAATAATAATAATAATAATAATAATAATAATAATAATAATACATTGTATATGTTAATTTTCACATATAAAGATGCATTTTGAAAAACTAGCTATTAGAAATACAGTGGGCTTCCCCACAGGGTTGAAGATGCCAGGCATTTTATGTCTTCAGTCTAATAGTTGAGGGACAACTTCAAGGTTTTCTCCTTCAACCGTTAGTTCTATTTCCTACAATTAAGTTTGGGCTTCAGAGTCTTCATACAGAAGACTACCTTCCAATAGTCCTTCAAACAAAGGACCAACCTCTTCAAGGTAGGACACCTGCATGTTCTAACATCACAAACTAGGCAAGGCAACTATCAGACTTGAGATGTGTAAGAAATTAGCATCTCATGCTTCTTTGGACCTTTTTGAATTTCCACTTATGGAGGAAAATATGGAGAAAGGGGGATTTCTACTCCTTAAATGAAAAAGAATTTGGTCTTCTTACTCTTCTCTAACCTTCATAATGCAAAATGCATTAAAAACTGTAAAGGCTAAAGGGACAAACAAATACCAGATGCACTGGTAAATTCTAATATTGTCGTGGTCAATGCAGTTTTTTAAAATCAAGGAACTCCCTGAAGTACCTTTTGCTGTGTTTCTCCTATAAACATAAAAGAGATCTACTTGTGCTTTTCTTATCAGTGCTTCATGAAGATAGGAAAGGAATTGCTTTTAAGATACAAAGGGCCATTTAAAATAATTAACACAGACTTTCTGGCTAGGACTAAGTGCAGCAAAGTGTAGGTGTGACGTTCTGTCTTCTGGTCAGAGATCAAAGCAGTGTTTTCCAGGACTAAAAGCTTGAGATACTGTAGGAATCAAGCTTTGAAGACAAATGTCCCTAATACAATGCACAGGGGGAAAATGTGGCTCACCTGGACATTCTTCTGCTAGTGAAATGGATAATAGCAGAATATTTTTTCCACCATAGATTTTTAAATAGAAGTGTCATTTCCCCAACTGTCAGAAGATAGATGCTATGTAAAGTGGCTTTCTAGTTTAATTGGTCACCAAAGATGCAGATGGACAGAATATGTTAAAAAGCAAATAATAAGAAATCTTATTGGGAAAAAAAATGCTGTTTAAATTAGTTACAAATAAGGCTGAAATCCCTCAGACTAGGGTATAATCCCAACTAAGCACAGTGAGACTTCTGAACTCTGAATGAACATGTGTAGAATTGCATTGTGATGTTGGGGTCCAATACAATACAATCTAGGCTTTGGATGATTCCTAGAGACAAATTTGAAAGGGCCAAAAGCCTCCTAAGTTCTGAATCTCAGTGACCACATTCCCACAAGCTCTTCCTGTGTATGCAGATGTCATCTGCTAACACAGCCTTCTCATTCACTAAGGCAAGATCCAAATTTAGGGGCAGTGTACTATGTACTTCTGGAAGATGGTGGTAGGCTATTCAATTAACTGTTCAAATAAAAAATAGTGGGGCCAGTGCACCTTTGCCTACAAAGCTGAGATGGGGGATCAACATTGCCTGAATATTTCCACTTGTTTTATAATCATTATTGTTGAAGAGTTTTAAATATTGGATAATTCAACAGAAAGCAGGTTTGTGAGTAATTTGTAAATCTGAATGATTTAGAACCTAAATTTAAAATATAAATTTTAGATGATCAGACCACTAGTGTATATAAATGATGTGCAAGTCACAGGAAAAATTGTTATTCAGAGAGAGCCAAAGGGATGGGACAGTTAAGGGACTTCCAGAAAAGAAATGGCGGACTGAAGATGGGTCCGCAAAAAATGGAGCTGACAACTGCAGTGGAATGAAGAGCCGGTGAGTAAATCACCTCTTCAATAATTCCTCTGCAGACTAGGAGAGGACTTGAGATCACCCACAAGTGCTCCAAACAGTTGCTTCTCATGAGGAGACCTCAAGATAGCAGTCTCTGGTGGGTTTAGAGCTCTGGGAGATGAGAGAATAGCCATGTTGCCCAAACTGTGGTTGGTGCCTTTGAAAGAACACTGACTTTGCATACTTCCTTTCTAATCACTTTTGGAAATTGCTTGTTAACTGCTTTTCAGCTATTAGGAACCTTTGGATCAACACGTTTTATAGCACTGGGTGAGTTTCCTTCAATCCTTAGCAAAAGAAGTTCTAAGTACAAGTTTAAGAACTTAAAAAAAAAATTTTTTTTTTAATAAACAGCAAAAGGGTGATTAAAACCTTGATTTTAGAAAGTTACAAATAGACCAAGGGTCCAGATAAATTTGAAATAAGATTTTGAAATTAATTAAAAAGAATCATTCCTGTGGGAAAATGCTTTTGTTCTGAATTCTTTAAAAAAAACACACACACAGGATAAGACTTTAAAAATTGGACACTGAAAGGAACTAGATGGAACTAAAGATTACAATTAAAGGAGAAGAACATTCAAACTTGACTTATAATTACAGAATGAAGCAAAATATTTTAACACTGGACATATTGAAGGATATTTTTGAACAATGGACATAAAAGTTAATTTTAAGAGTGTCTGCCTCTATAGATAGAATGTGTCTAAAAGATGTTATGGAAGAAGAACAAGTTCTACCTGACAAGATCAAGACTGATTTGAAAGTAGATTTAAAGATGGTATATACTGGAAATACAAAAGAAACATACAAAACATACAAAAGAAACCAGCTGATGTCTTAATAATTTAAAGGAATATGCAAACAACAAACCAAGAGAGTGACCTGGATAATTTTCCTATATTGGATTTACAAAAGAGGCTTGTAAAGTTTTGAAGAATTTTGTAAGAAGGGACAAAGAAAAAATGAAAAGAAGTCAAGTTCTAGGACATTATTTGAAGGGACTAAAGATCAAGAAGGTTAGAAGTAAAAGGAAGGAATATAAAGTTGGTTTACTTGATCAAGGCTAAAATAGATATACTGTTATCTCTGGTAACACTTAATGGACTTTTGCTCATATAAGGACTAAAATGACAAGGTTTTGTGGATTTATTTCTAGAAAAGAGATGGGATATGGGAAGAAGATCATTTGTTGTATTTTAAGAGACAGTGATAAGTTACTAAAATATTTGTTGTGATGAAAGTGGAAAGTCACTTCTTTACAGATTTCCTTTCCTATACTATATTCTTATTTTTTCTTTCTTTTCTATTTCTATTTCTCTTTCACTTTCTTCCTTTTTCTTTCTTTCTTTTCTGTACCTTCTACTTTTTCTTTTTATTATTTTAGTTTTTATCAGTTTGCATTAGTTTATTTACTGTTGTAATTATAATTCTTAATCAAATTACTATTTAAAAAAAGTGATGCAGCAGTAAAGATTTTAGATTGGCACCAGGGAGACCTAAGTTCCTAAATAAATCTAAGAAAGAAAGAAACATTAAAGAAATGGAAATACCAGTAAGGTATTCAAAGATTAAAGAAATATTCTGCAGTGTGGGCAGTTATGGGTGCCAGACACTTGGCACATGTGACAACTGCCCCACAAGCTGCATTGGCTGCCAGTATGTTTCCAGGTGCAATTCAAGGTTCTGATGGCTATTTTTAAAGCCCTTCATGGCTTGGGGCTGAGCTACCTCTGGAACTGTCTTTCCCCAGTGGTGTCTACTCCTCCTGTGAGATCCAGCAAGAGATGCATGCTCCAGGTCTTGTGTGTGAGAGAGTGTCATCTGGCAGGGCCCAGGAAGAGAGCCTTTTCTGTCATGGCACCTGCCCTCTGGAACATCATTTCCCCAGAAATTAGACTTGCCCTGACCCTGCTGGCCTTCCACAAGGCATTGAACACTTGGCTTCACCATCAAGCCTGGGGTCCTGATAGTATGGCTGAGCCCATTTTTTGGTCTTGTCTGTGTTAACTGAGTTTCTTGGCTGCTATGTTGTTTTACGCTGTTTCTGTTGCTTTTAAACTTATTTTTTTAATTATGTTTTTGTTGTTTTTAACTGTTAGCTGCCCAAAGTCATGCATATGAGATGGGTGGCCATGTAAATTTATTAAATAGATAAAGATAGATAGATAGATAGATAGATAGATAGATAGATAGATAGATAGATAGATAGATAGGTAGGTAGGTAGGTAGGTAGGTAGGTAGATAGATAGATAGATAGATAGATAGATAGATAGATAGATAGATATAATAAATAGAAAGGTACATGAATTATGCTCTTTGCCTGAGATGCCATAAGTTTTAGGACAGCTTTCCTCAACCTGATACCCTCTGAAATTGTTGGGAGTCAGATGATTCAGAATTAGATGAATTGAAACTACCATCTTGGGAAAGATCTGACTGTGTGAACTGAAATATTTTTACTCTTCAAATACCTGAAAAGGATGTCACACAGAAGAAGGTCAAGACCTGTTTTGTCTTGTTTCAAAGTAGAAAACATGGAACAACAGGCACAAGTTCCAGGAAGGCAGATCTCAGTTGAAGAGTTTGACAGTGAAACCAAGAATGCAGAGCACAGTGGGCTCTCCTTCACTGGACATATCATCACATGAAAGCTATACAGTTATCTGTCTGGGATGTTTTAATTTGGATTCCTGCACTAAATATGGTCTGAATGGCCTTTCTGACTCCTTCCAACTCTATGATTCTATGAACAGAAAAACCAATACCATCTTTCAGTATATATAGGGGCTCAGTCTAGGTGATATGTATGGAACTTTCTGCAGCCATCAGGTAGCTGTGTTCCTGACAAGCCTTTGCCTAGCCTGTTTTATATATTTATATATTTATATATTTATATATACACACACACACACACACACATACACACACACACATACACACATACATATATACATACATACATATACACATACATACACATACATATATACACACACACATACACACACACACATACACACACTATTGTAAAGATTTTTAAAAACAAGAACAAAAAATGTTCATTTGACTGGGGTGCCAAAAATGTACTGAATAACATCTCTCCTGTGGAAAAGAAGGTAGTAAATCACAAGATTTCTATTTCTGTGCAATTCATTAGCCAGTGAAGGAAAATGGAAGGCATGCATACAGTTTATCTCCAGCATACTGGGCCTCGTTTTATTTGTCTTCTTACTGGCTCACAGGATTCAGCTGAACGAAGATTTGCAAAACAATGAATGGGGTCCTTATCTTTGTATGCAAAATGTGTCTCTACAAAATAAGTTTTTGTAACTTTTCAAATTGTGAGGACACAGTTGGAGGAACATCTCATGAGAATTTATTGGCACTGGGTGCAAAATAATGGATGGGAATACCAGGTAATTAAATGCAAGTTGCTTTTCCATAACTTCACACAACTGGAATAACTTAGGTTATAGAACTCCACAGAAGTATTTCTTACTTCAGGCTCCTCAAGATTGCCTTTAAAAGTGCATTTTTCTTTATTATGACTTTTCCTTTTCCTTTAGACAACTCAGGCAACCCAGATTTCAAGGAAATGAAATAGTGATCCATTGCTGTTACTCCCTACAGGTCAAGCATGCAGGTCTATAACAATGATGGATTAGTCCATAATGGGCCACTGGTTGGTCCACAATATTCCACAAAGCTCAGTTTAGAATGGAAAAGGATTCAGAGTTTTTGAATTCAATTTAGAGTTACTAGTGAGTAAACCTGGCTGTGCAAGTTACATAAAACATCAGTAAGCATAATGTGATGTTGGAACTCCCACCAATATCCCAAAATGAAATCCTCAGTTTTATAAAGTTGCCAAGAAGAGTAGAAATTGTGTCTCTGCCAACATGCAGCTGTGTAAACCATTTTCCTGAGATTAACTCCCATACTGTTTTACTAGCAAGAGCTTCTGTTTATAGAGAATGACAGCCATCTGCACGGGAAAGGAGGATGATATTTTTCACATATAAATAATATGAGTTGCTTCATCCAGCAATACTTCGTTTTCCCAGAGGCATTTGGGCAGTTCTTTGAAAAAACAAACCATTGTCCAACATGAAGGGTGGTTCCTCCCCAAGAGACAAATAATACATTAAAGGAACCTGTGAGTGAGGGCTAATGCCCTAAGATTCTATCCCCTTTCAAATGACAATTATGGATTTTCAGGACACATGAGAGGGGCAGTGGGATTGCTCTCACTATCCATGTCTTGAGCCTATATTGCTGTTAAGATAAAAACTCAAAGAGTGCCTGCTAAAGTACAGTACACAGTGGGGTAGGGTGTCCAAAGATAGAAGCACAACCAAACGATTGATGCCCCAGGCCTTTTTTTACATGTATGGGCTTTTAACACATGGTCACAATGACCACCTTGACTCTTTGGACACCCCTAGTGCAGTGCAGGTAGAGTCCAAATTTCTCATCCATAGTACCTCGCATTCACCAAATGTGTAAAAACTATTTCCACAAACTATCTAGAATAAGAATTAGTTTAGCTTTACCACTATAAAACAATGTCTTGGAGTTGGCTACAAAAGGCCCAGGATCAACTCACTGACTCAAAGACTAATAGCTGAACCTTGGACAAACCAAATTTTCTCAGCTTGTCTTTCTTCTGGGAGATGTGAAAGGTACTATGTTAAAGGTCTTTGGGAGAGGGTTAGAGTGCTGACTGAAAATAAACCACTCATTTGAACAGCTTTAATAATAATTTATTTATGCTAACTGCTTGATCCCTTTTAAAAGATAAGTTAGAGTAGCTGCCACGTGCACTTTGAGAAGCACTACTTTGAATAGAGAAACAGGAAAGAGGCCTTGGCTATCTCTGGGCAGGAAATGAAGGATGAGCCATTCCTTGTTTGTTTTGCATCATCGCCACAGCAAAAAGAAGAGGCGGCTAGAATGTGGCCATTCTGGACCAAATTTGCAGAAGCAAGCAATCATTGGGACCAACCTCCCAAAATTGGAATGTGCGGTAATTTTTGTCCTGAGAATAAATGAACAAAGTACTGCAAAATATGCCTTCTGACATATAGAGATCTGCAGGGCGGAGGGCAAGTGGTGCAACTATGCACCTTATGCACCTTCATGCAACATCACAAGTATGAAAAGACAAAATTTATGTCAGGATATTACTTTGTGTGAGATGGATGGCTGTATAAATGTGATAGATAAATAAGTATATAGAAATAATGCACTTCCATTATTTTGGTATCATTATGATTAGGAACGGACTCCTACACTTGGATGCAGTTGCTTTGTGGCTGGGTAGAGCAGATGTCCTCACTGCTGAGAGGAAGTGAAATAGGACAAGCACTAAGCTGAAGCTCCAGCATTCTCTAACCACTGCTGCAAACTGCACCACAGATAGAATTCCACATGAATCCCTGACCAGACGGTTGCTGTAGGCCTGCCCAATCTATCCCAGTAGACAAGGAGTAGCAAGAAATGAAAGTGAGCAGAAAAAAAACATTGTTAGACATGTCTGTCACTAATCGCTGTCTTTCCTTGCTGGGCAGTGGTGGACCTCGAGCCCAGAGACAGAGAACTTCTAGGGACAGAGAAGGATGGCTGGGAGAAATTCCTTAACCAATGGCTATGTTTGTATGAGAAATGTTTCTTTGAACTTGTAATGTAACAAAACATCCATGAACTTTCTGATATATTAAGGCATATTTCACCCATCCACGGCCTTCCATGGGTTATAAATCAACCTGTTTTCTGTTCAAAACTACACGGTGGAATAATGGCCAAGTTAATCCACAAAAGAAAAACAAAGAACTGCTGTAAAACTATTGGACCCACGCGGATAACCAAAACAGTTTGGAAAGTTGACTTTTAATAGGCCAGAATGTTTTATGGGAGAAAGAAATACACCAGGCACCTACTAACAATTGTTTATTCTTGCATATGCTTTATAGAAAGCAAATTTCCTGGACATTTTCTTTTGAACATCTGAGACATGAGGTTCGCCTTTTAAAAGATGGACAAATAACCTGAAATTTCCTGTTGCTTTTTAAAGCTGCAGTTTAAAATGTGCTTATTTGGAGATAAGTTCTATTGTAATTAGATTTTGGATGTGGCACCCTAACCCCAGCTCATAACTGAGGCAACTTGAACTTGTCCTTAACTATTCCAGTTGTCTCTCCATGCAATATTTGTCATGGAATGACCTAAAACACTTCATTAACAGAATGATTCGTGACACGGTGAGGGGCTGGGATCAAACCAGCTCCTGGTGACAATTTTAGGCTCCTGCAGGCATGTCTTCCCCCCTCCAATCACCAGGCTGTTTCTCCACAGCCAGTTTGGCTTTTGAGGAAAGAGTGGCTTCAGCGGAGGCCTCTGCCCATGTAATGCCTGACTGGCACTTTCTGAAATGCTTGCCAGGATTCATGCAGATATGGATAGGTTTAGTGTTCTGTTTTTCAAACATAGGTTCAGTCCTCTTCTAAAATAATGCTAGGCCTGTGCTGCACAGGTCGATTTAAACTGGGAAAAGAGAGTCTGGCTCTATCAGCTGTATATTGCTAGTTTAGATATCATTAGGTACATTACAGGTTTTCAACTGCTTAGGCTGATCTCCTGCAACATTAAAAAGATGGATCACAAGTAACTAACACTATTGGCATCAATGTTCCTGTGGACTTCCTTGGAGTCTGCCAAAGTCCCTGCTCTACCTGACTTTTATTTTCTCTTTATGTTGTTTTAAAAGTAAGCTTATGTTAATTAATTAAAAATAAAGAGCAAGATGGCATGTTGCAAAGTGACAGCCTCCCACATCTTCTATAACTCCAACAATATTTCTACCACACTTCTCATAGCCTCTATAGGCATTCTTCACAAATTAAGACTGATTGGCTTTGTTTAGAAGTGCATTTATCTTCTTAAAGAGGACAGAAGGAAGCTGGAATTGGATGGAGCATCATACCATTTTGTGAAAGCCTGACACTTCACTGCAACACCATTCTCTCCAACTCTCACAGAACCAGAGCGCAGTTTCCATCCAGAGGTGATGCCAGAGGGACTGGTGAAGGGCAAAAAGGATACATCTGCAATGGAAGAAAAATATATTGACCATGCACAGCTGATACACTGAACAATGCTGGAGGACAGATGGTGAGAAATGGAAGATGGACAGTGAACTGGAAAGAACAGTAGACAGCCAGTGCCAAATTAAGAATTCTCATGCCCTTGACCCATCTGGGGAGGACAGATGGCTGAGGGACCACATATCTGTCCCTGCTGCTCTTCTTTACTCAAGACTAACCTTCTTCCATGATATACTCTCTATGTGGAATATGTCCACAACCCATTCTAGATGAAAGCCAAGTTATTCTGGCAAGCAGATAATAGCAAGAGAAAGGGGAATGCAGCAACCACAAAACAGGACTGCTGCTGCCATTTACTAAAGAAAAATAATCCTCAGTTCCTGTGTCATGCATGTTACAAACCTGTTAGGAAGTACTGAATTCCTACTGGTCCCCTTCTACCAATCTAGAGAGGCCAAATATTACTTACAATGCTTCACCATCCCTGCATGCAGCCCTGACTACTCGGATTATCCTACATCTATCCCTGCCTACAGGTGCTACAGTGCAACTCCCAGAAAACCATTCCCACCCAGTATTGTTTCTTATCTGGCTCCCCTTATGCACATGTTTCCATCCTTTTTAGTGCATGCTGTGCTGGAGCTTGCTGATTTGTCTTCAATATCTAGATTGGCATTGCTTACCTGGTTGAGCCCATGGTGAGAAAATGATGGTGCAGTCATAGAACGATCAGCAGGAACTACTCTGTGAGTTGTCTGCTGTGACTGAGTTCACTGCAGCATCAAACAGAGTTGTGAAATCATGTATGAGGCCATCAGGAAGTGTACAAGAGATCTCTGAGTTCTGCCAGGCAATCCAGAATTCCATGTGTGCTCTGGACTGAATGCTGAAGGATCTGCAGAAGTAATGTACCACACCATCCCTGGTTCCAGAATATCTACTGTGCACAGAAAACATGGCAGCAAACGTGTGAATACAGGGCACACCACAGAGCTACATTCAGAGACTTCATTTTACAGCAATTCTAGGCATAAATTCAAACTTAGTATCTTGCATGCAACTCAGCAGGCAACAAAGGGCAGGACTACCACATGTTCCTATTTACTGGTTTATTAACTTCAGTGGACAAAAAATGAAAAAAGCTACATAGAATATAAAGAGAAGAATGTGTGTGAGGGGAGACAGGGGGCTGAAATGAACACTCTAATCCTGGGATTCTTGGAGTCTAATACTATTAAAACTGAATATTTAAATTCTACTATAAATTACTACATTAGGTATATAAAGGGTATAATATTGAAAGTTAATTAAATTATCCTTACCTGTATGGAAACTTTTCCCACAAGGCTATCACTTCTTGGAAGAAGTGCACTTCCTGAGTGTGCTTCCTGGGAGATGGACATCCTCCACTAAGGAGGGCAAGGCCCTTGTCATTGTGGAAGAGTCTTCTGTCATGCACTCCAAGTGATAGTTCATTCTTCTCACTTTGAGAGAGGTCAAGAAAGAGAAAGTGAGATGCTATATCACCAAGTCTGACTGTACTGATTTCATTTTAAATTTTATATCCATTACTATATACTTCACTAATTCACACTACAGGGTTTCTGCTAGCCCCTATTCCACTGTAGAACAGTCTGCAATATGACTGTTCAGTCTTTGTGCACGCCAAACCCATCTTGTTGGATGAAAACTTAATAATTAGAACTCTAAATCTGGTTAAAATCATTACATCTATAAGTCTCACAGCATGTGTACTTAGTAGGGTGCTCAAAATATTGTCTTGCCACTTGAAAAATGTAGCATTCCACTGTTATCTCAGAGTTCGGGGAAAGCTCTCCTGGAGTCCCTGTTACTCTCCTAAACAGGTAGACTCGAGATGTGTTGCATCTGTCACCTCTCTTAAATCCTGTCATCCCATATATTCTTAGAGGGGTGATTTTCATTTCCCTTCACCTTGTCTTGTTGACTTCTAATTTCTCAAATACATTTGACTTGAGCCATTTTTGCATATTTTCCCTCTCCTGGGTAAACCTGGAAATGGTTTTCCTGACTATTTTTCTATAGCATGGATGAAAGGCCAAGTCCAGGACAGACTTACTATCCCCTCCTACTTTTGGGATACATTCTGCGCATACCAAAATGAATAATGAGTGAAACAAAGATGGGAGCAGTTCAGGTTTACTGTTTTAGAGGACTGATACTTCAGGGAACAGCAGATGTCCTTCAAGATGGTACTGTCCTACCTCACTAGGGACACTGGTGATGAAGCCAGCAAAGTACCTCTGGTCTCAGTTGCCTTTATCCATTGTTCCCCAGTAGCACAATATCGAGGTTGTCTGAGAAATGAGTGCCTTTGACCTCTATTTCAAATTATTCCTGCTAAAAGACAGACATATGGCTGTCATGTTGCTCATTCCAAATTAAGCCAAGAGAAGAGTTATGGATTGTATACTAGCACAGTACGCAGACGATGTTTCATGAAAATATTTGGCACATACCCTAGCTAGTGATCCCCAGTGAATAACAGAAGATACTGGTCAGCAAATTGAATCACTGCCTTACCATGTCACTTAGGGCTGTCTAATTCCTCTGGTGCCATAGGGGGTCCTTCAGGGGGCAGTGGTAGGAACATGCCTAGTGGAAGGAAATGGGGAACTCTCTTCTCCTCTTGCAGCCCTGTGAGGACGCAGGAGAATCAGTAAGTACAGGCTAATTGCAGAGCTGCACAGCTATGTTTGACACATAGTGCTGCAGCTCCTGCTACAAGATCAATGCTGGTTTTGGGGAATGTGATGTGCTGACAAATCTAGGGAACCCAACAGATGCCCAAAGCCACAGTTACCTGCAGGCTGCTCTTCCCTTTGGCTATTTTTCACCAGGACCTTGTGGTTGCTTCAGGTGAGGATGATGACAGTAATAAGATCTCAGCCTCACCCACCTGATGTTGGTGCCCTGTGGATTGTGGATTATAATTTAGTGCACATATCCTTAGCAAGCATCTCCTAATAGGGCACATGCAGGCACAGATGAATTCAAGAGTAGAGGAAACTACTGTAACCCCATTTTTAGGTGAACATGCTCATGTTCCCCAGCAGCAGCACACCACATGCTAACTGAATGATAACCAGAGGAAACACTAGCAAGTTGGAAAGGAAAGAAAGTTAGCAATATGATCTGAAGCCCTATCATGACAATAAGATTCATCCTTTATCACACACAAACTGCCGTCCATAATATGCAAAAGTCCAACATGCCCCTGCCTAAGGCTGGATGCACAAACATTTACCTGGGAGCAGAGGCTATTCTGGGTCTGCCACATCATTTTAGTGCTGTGCAGATTATACCTCAAGTACACTTGCAAAAGACTGTGGAAGAGAATGCAATAATGAGTTGCAATGTAAGGCAAGTAGCAACTGCATAGTAGCAGTACATTTTCCTACTTTCTTTTGTAATTGTGTAATTAGCACCTTAGTTCAGGTGTTGCTTCCCAGAAACAGTGTCTTCCACCTTCAGGCAGATCATGCATGAGGACTGGCACCCAAGGTTATTGCATGGTAGCAGAACTAGAAATATTAATCTCCGTTGGCTGATGGCCAAGGCAATTCTCAAGATACTAATGGCAATAGTGACAATGAAATTCCTATTCTTTGGCACCGGCATAAAAAAGTCCAGGCTCACTTTAGATCTTGGTAGGCTGAGTAGAAGGCCAAAGGGCAATCACTCCATGTAAATCAGTAAATGCAGATAAGGAGATTTCGATGAATTACCTAGCAGGTACCAGTCCACCTAACTGGGCTTTCCACTGGCCACCCAGATCCTCCACGTGGTACTGAAAAATAGAGAGCAGAAGGAAGCCTGTGGCTTGCTATTGTGCTCCTCAAGAAGACAAATTTTAAAATTAGTTTTACGAGGATTGAATTTTCTGCTCGCTGGTCTAGATCTCCACTACCCGAGATACCAGGATGAGGCTCTGCATGGCTTCCACCTAGCAGCCACATCTGGTATTTAGTGGAGAGATGGAATGGCTGAATCAAAGGACATGGGAAGAAATAGACCGGCTCACGGAAACAACACTTCCCCTCACTGCTTCATTCCACAGCACTCCAAGTGGTTAGAAGAGCAATGCCAGAGGAACAGCAGTGAGGAAATTGTGATGAAGGGTCGATAAATAGCCCAGCTGACAAGTGATAGGTAAAGGAGAGGGACATTGGGTGAAGTGGCAAGTCTCTCTCCTGATGCTTCTGCTTCATGCAACCTTTCTCCATGCCTGCTACCTCCACCTAGGTTCCCTTTGAACAGGGGTTTAAAGCTTTTTCAGAAGTACACTAAATCCATGTTCAGAAGTAGATCACAGGCCCATAGCACATAGCACTTCTGAGCCAGTGACCTGTCGGTCAAGCAACTTGACAGGTAACTAAATCTATTGTCCTAAACACCCATCTATATTCAACCAGCCTCAGCCCAACACACATTAATAAGATTAATTTGTGGTTATTTTTCCTGCCAGCAGGCACCACTTGATGGGAGGGATTAAGCTATGGAAATACACCAATTACTTTCCTTAACACTGTCCCATATTAAATCTGTACAATAACATCAATCACTTGCTTCATTCCTGTGGCAGAATAGGGGCTGGCAATGAGGACAGCACAATTTATGCCAGCATACTTTTCTCGCAGCTCATGAACTGGAGGAGAGTGCCTTTATACATCCAACTGGCTATGTTCTAACTTACTAATAGAATAATACATTTCCTTGGGGAAAAAAAAACCCAGTAGGGAATAATGTCTATCTACCTTGTACATTTGATCTAGACAGCATTTCTCAATCTTGGCAGCTTAAAGATGTGTGGACTTCAACTCCCAGAATTCCCCAGCCAGCCATGCTGGCTGGGGAATTCTGGGAGTTGAAGTCCACACATCTTTAAGCTGCCAAGATTGAGAAATGCTGATCTAGGAATAAAAAGGTCCTGTATGATCTCTAATCCTGACCAGCAACTCCTTCCTTTTCTGTCATAATTACAGGTCTTTTCATTTTACTTTTCTTTTTACAGGGGAGAACACTTTCCCCAACTGCATGTTCTTCAATTCTATTGGACTATGAGCTTCACCATCCCCATCAGCCTGGAGAAAATGGGAGCTGGTTTTTTGGAAGTGAGAGTCAGCACTATAAGGACTGTGTCTTTGTCATTCAAATATAGACATTTTAGTTTTGCTTAAATCTTGAAAAGCTTTTAAAGTCAAACACCCAAAAAATGTCTAAGTTACTAATAACATCGTATTTCCCTATCATATTGCAACATCATCTCAGAGCGGTAAGTTTGTGTGGTCTGTTTTGATTCCAGGTTAACACTACCCCTGCAGAAAACTGACATACCCCATTACATTACTGAACTTTCCAGAATGCAAATGTAACGTATGCACATACTGTATATTGCATCTTAGTTGTCAGTTTTAAATCATACAAATCATCATACAAATGCAGATGTTGTTCAGAAAATGTGGAAAAGCAAAATAGGATTTGTTGTTCATCTACAGAATAAATACATTACATTACATTATATTACAGATATAAGTGTTGTTCCTTCAACTCCAACTCTTTCAGTTACAAAAGGCCCAGGGCTCAATTCCATATTTTTGTATGGAATGGTAGTCCATGACAATATCTACTATTGTAACTAAAGCACTTGAATACATAATAGTCTATGCATTACTCATAAATATATGTGGTATTTGCATTCTTTTCTTTCTTTTCTTTCTTTCTCTTTCTAATTTTGTGGCAAGCATTTGGAGACATGTATTGCAATGTTCTGCACAATATGTAACTGGATTTGGGAGAAAGTTCTGAAATGTACTAATCTTGGCTATTCTTGCTGTTGAACTGGTTGGGAAAATTAAATCTGGTTTGCAAGTAAGTGACAAAAACATCTGTTGAAAATTATCCTGCTCTAGGGAGATGTACACTTATTCAACTCTTTGTTAGTCTTGCAAGTTACAATTAATGCCAATGGAAACAGTAATCAGAGGCTTCAAGGAATTTTGAAGGAAATGTCTGCACCCAACAGACAAATCAAAAGTGGCAGGCCGGAGAACTGGCAAACAATGAACTGCCCTACTCTTTGAGGGAGAGTGAGGAGACCTTCAGGAAGGGCAGAGGTTTGATTCCAACACTATTTTTGCCTTGGTAGGATGTAACAGCTGGTTCCTAGAGGCGATATACTCTGAGACCAATGTACTAAATGTGTAGTCATTCCCAAATACAGTTGTATATGTTCATTTAACATTATGTGCTAAAATAGATGGCATAGGTGCAAAGGAGAACCCAGAAGCTGTTTTTTTTAATATGATGCATTTGGCATAACTGCTGGGGATGATGGAAGTTGTAGTCTAAAAGGGGCCATGTTGGCCCCTTAGTCTTTACCATCACTTTCTATGCCCATGCATTGATTGAGCTTGGGAATTTATGCAAGGATAGCTTGTGCTCTCTCTCTCTCAATCCCTTGATGGAGTCCAGCCTGAAAAATCAAAATTGAAACTGTAAAACAGATGGATTCATTCTCTCGCATGCACAGTCCCTCCTTCTTTCTAAATGGTCTACAGCTAAACTTGACTACATGCATATCTTTCTCATATAATTTAGCAACTCTTCCTGACCACGCCCTGGGAGAGAAAATATGTTTTCAGCTGAAAAAACCCCCCAAACATCTGGATTTCTTAATATTCATTTATGAATACTGTGTAGATGACCACCAGGCAAGATGCTGAAGAGATCTGAAAGAATATAGAATGTTTTTGCAAGCTATAAGCAGAGTACTGTATATGCCAAGACTTAAATTCAGAGTCCCCTTCTGGAGTATCATTCCTAGTAAGTAATGAGCATGAATATGTTCCTCTTTCCTTCCACTGATATCATGTATTACATATTCATCTCAGAGTCTATTCTCTCTGATGAAGGGAATAGACTTGATTTCTGCAATCCTTTCTTGCAGCCAACATTATATTTTCTCATAATGCTCTAAGAGTGAAGAGGGAGAGGGAGAACACACCTTTTTTGTTAATGAACTTTTTCCTCATAATGTTCCACCTGTTACCTGTCGGTTGAGGTATTTCTAAATAGGGATCTAGTGCTGTGCTAAATGAGAGCTACACCCATGTCCAAAATGCCCTGGCTGATAGGCCATTGATGTGAAGGAAGGTGCAGGAGGAGTAATCCTGAAGTAGGAAGGACAAATCATGAATGAGTGAGCCCCAGCCTTGACTAGTGCTACAAGAGAATGGCAGTGCTGGTAAAATGCCCTCCCCAATAATAAAAATGGTAACAAATATGGCCACATGAAACTCCTTGTCAGCAGAAGCTACGGAAAACTTCATTTACTCACTGGCAACACAACCAGGAAGAAGTAGCCAGCAGAACGTAATTCTTCTCTGCAGCACTAAATCTGTGTTTAAAAACCTGGCCTAGTGTTCTTTGAAATAACTGCTAAACCAATGTATATAAGGGGTCCTTATATAACCTGATGAGTGCTTCAGTGACAGTCAGTTGTTACAAAGGCAAATGCTTCTACGGAAGCCAGGTGTCCACTGGGCCTGTAGCCCAAGCCAAACTAGACATAGAGGGTAGGGGCCATTCCCTAAAAAGGTAAATAAGAGCTAGGCAGATCCCAACTCCTGAGTATATCATTGATAAATTGTGCTAAAACATGTTGGAAGATGAAGGAAAGCATGACCTGAAAACTGGAACAGATAACAATGACTTTAATCTGCTTTGGTGGTGGCCTGGGGAGAAGACAGAGGCAACATCATGAGGAAATGGCCTACAAAACCAGTTACTGGGGCATGCTCAAGTTGTGGTTAGGGGGACATGAGGATGAGCCCTACATTCTTTCATCCTTGGAACAACTCACTAACTGAAAAACCTGCATAAGTCAACAGGAAGATTTAAATCCAAATGTACACTAGTGACAGATGAATCATTATCTCTCTTTATTAAAAAAAAAAAAAAGTTGTATTGTGTGGGGTTGGGGGGGCTTCTATACAGTCTATGCTGCATGTACGAGGTGCATGGAATCCAACAAAATAAACTAGGGGAAAGACTCTGAAACATTTCATAGGCTTTCCTAGTAAAAAAACCCAGACTTCTGCTTCTATTCAAAGAGACAAAACGTAAAACTTTGATGTCTTTCATATGCCTACTTAAAATGAAAAGGAGAGGAAGGAGGGGGTAGAGTTGGAGAGAGAGCCTCCATAGGGTGAAGTTGGTTTGACTCCCTTGTTGACGCAAAAATGTTCAGGATTAAAGGTCTAATCTAGAAGATATATTGTACACCAAACAGCAGAACCATTTAGGGGAACATTAAATGGTACTTAAACTAAACAATTGTCCTTGGGAGCAGTAGTTAAACTGGAATACTCTCTAATAACCATGCAGAACTTTGAAAACAAGATGTCATTGTTTTATGAAATCACACACACATTTAATCTTCCCCTCATGAGACTGCTCTTGAGACTTCTGACAAAGGAAACAAATGAGGCTAGTGACAAAACAATTACTGTTATATATTGTGTTATACTGTTGACTTCCAAGATCATTTACATGTGCTGCATGGAACATTTTCTAGTACAAAAAAAGCCAAACTACATTTTTGTCTCTGTGGATAAAAGTCCCAAATGAAAGTATTTGAAACAACACTCCCACTCTTTAATATATGAATAATATGAAAAACATTTTCAGCTATGTGAGAAAGTCATGGAAATGGTCAATCCTGCTTTGTTTCTCCAATTTTATCTATATTAACATTTAGGGAAACATTAATATGCAGCAGCCAGAAAAAGGACCACTTAGATTAGAGTTGATTGATTGATTGATTGATTGATTATGTGCCATTAAGTAATTTTCGACTCCTAGTGACCACATAGATTTTATCCATGAAGATTAGAGTTACAATTATAATATTGTAAGTACAGTACATTTGATAAAAAGATGAGGAACGAAGCTCCTCTTACCTTCCAAATCAAATGTGATGATTTATATAGGATCAAGCATAGATAAGTGAAAATTGTTGCTTATATGGCCTATGTTTGCTTACAATTGTGTTCATCTGTCCCTGTTGCTGTTAGCAGCTGGGAATCTAAATACCAAGCCATAGAAAGAGAGTTGGCTAAAAAATACCCTGCCATTAGAAGAGGTCCAGAACTGTTAGATTATGTTATATATATTTCTTTGCTTTGCAGATGTTCGAGAAAATGTTCTACACATCCTGGTATGCAGAGGTGCTGAACACATATATTTATATACGAAGAATTCTACGTGCTGTTCCATGGAACTCTGGGATAGTGCTAGTCTAGGAGTATCTAGAATGCTAGAATATGTTTGAATATATCTTTTGACAGCTGATTTAAAGCCAGTTATCAAAAGCCAATCATAACTTTAAAATAAAGAAAAGAGGTACAATGCAATGTAATATAATGCAGTGCAATGCAATACTAAAATTAAAGAGTTTTATAAACTATCCAGGTGGTAAATGTTCCACAGCGGCCAAGCTTTATAAACCCCCTCCCCATAAACTTGGCAATGTTACCTTTTGATGTTAGTTTGGATAAGAATACTACTGAACTCTGCAACTCTGTAATAAAGTTAGTAGGAGAAATAGTCATCATTTGGAGGGCCTTGATTTGTTCTTCTGAAACAATAGAGTTGCCCCAGATCTGGATCCCAATGGGCAAGAGGCCTCAGTGTAGTCGGCACCAGTCAGTTACAAGCTGCCTGCAGTCTCAGAAAATGAGCCAGCTGGGAGAATAAGCAATCCAATGAACCTTGGCTGCGCTCCCAACTTCTCAGCAGGTCAGAACTGAGAGACATGCCATTGCCTATCCAGGGACATCAGCCGAGTAGCCTCTACCTCCAAAGAACAATGCAAACCAAAGAGATCAGGATGTGCATGGAAAATGTTCACTCTGAATGTTCAAGTTCCCCATTATCCTTTTGGCTCCCTAGGCCACTCATGTACAGCATCAAGCTAGTCATGTGATTAATCACTGGGGGGTCTGCAGTGCTGCTTTAAATTCTGCTAAACTGCTTTTTAATTAAAAACAGCAGTTGATGTATTGTGGAGTGCTTTTCCTGCAACCTTCTGTCACAAGAGAATTTGCACTCTCCTTTCACCCGTTTATGCTTGCTGTTCTTTCTGGCTACCTTTTTCCACTTCCTTCTTTTGGTCTCCTGCTAGCAGAGCACTTCTCTCTCCATAGCTGCTGCTGCTGCTGCTGCTGCTATTATCATCATCACCATCATTATCATCATTAATCTAAAATTAAATTCACAGTCAAAGACTGGTGAAAATTTAATTATTCAAGTCCTAACAAAGGATCTAAGACTTATTAAGGTAGTATCTGAAGATATAGGCAGTTCCAAACAGGGTAGTTTTTTGTAAAATTAGAGTGTTCAGGTCCAGTAAATTCAAAATTTCCAAATATCAAGGGAATCCTTTAGGTATTGCTCCAAGGGTTCCAGCAGACTTCTTTTTTCACAAGCATTCAACTTCGATCTGCAAGTCCCAATATTTCGTTAATTTTTTTCCGATTGCTTTTCCTCAATCCTAGCAACACCCGGTATAGCAACATCAGTGAACCAGACTTTCTTCTTTTCAATGACTGTTATATCAGGCATGTTAGGAACAAGATGCCTGTCTGTTTGGCTTTAAAGTCCCATAAGATCTTAACCCACTCATTTTCCAAAACCTTCTCAATTTGATGGTCCCGGTGGTTCTTGCTACATTCAAATCCAGACCTCTGGCAAAGTTTCCAGTGAATAATTTTGGCAATTTGGTCATGACGCTGTTTATAGTCTGTTTGTAAAATTTTGGTGTAGCCACTGATCAAATGGTCAATTGTTTCATCCTTTTCACTACAAAGGCGACATTTACTGTTGTTTGTTACATGATTAATTTTTGCTTTCATGCAATTAGTCGGCAAAGCTTGTTCTTGAGCTGCTAAAATAAAGCCCTCGGTTTCTTTCTTTAACACTCCTGATCTTAACCAGCTTCATGTGGAGTTTTTATTGGCTTTTCTTTCTATATCCTTCAAGTATTGACCATGCATTGGCTTGTTCTTCCAATTAACAAATCGGTTTTCGATTGTTTGTTTTCTCTATTCACCTTTGTTGTTTTCGAAAGCTTTCCTTGATTGACTTCCTCCAATAAGGATTCTTTCCTTTTCTTAATATAGTCATTCAAGCCATGTTTTTCTTCCTCCACAGTTTGTTTCACCTGTAGGAGTGTGATTCTTGTTATTTGCTATTAGGTGAACGGCAATGTGACAGTGTAACAAGGTTACCTCTTTTTTTGCAGTGGGATATTGACAATGGGTCATATATTTGTACTATCTTTGTGTACATGTGTGTGCATGCATGCCTTCAAGTCATCCATGATTCCTGGTGACTATCTGGAAGAGCCCATGCAGTTTTCTTGGCAAGATTTTTGGAAGTGGTTTGCCATTGCTTTCTTCATAGGACTGAGAGAAAGTGACTGGCCCACATCACCCAGCTAGCTTCATGCCTAAGGCAGGACTAGAACTCATGGTCTCCCAGTTTCTAGCCTAGTCCCTTTAATCACTACACCACACTGGCTCTCTTATGTTATCTAGCATCCATATATTACTGTACTGCAGGAGAAGCTGATAGCCATGGAAAGAAGGCCACAGTGAGTGTGGTCAGGATGCACAGTGCCATGTCAACAACAACTAGACAGCAACACAACTTCCCCAGGCTTTTTCAGGATCTATTGCGGGACATGCCTGTAGTTCTGGAGCAATCAGGTAATCAACAACCCCTTGCAAAAGCACTCTTCATAAAAAATATAGAGAAACAAAAAGCAACAAGAAGACAAGAGTAGACCAGCTATTCAATAATTCCACTCTGGACAATGAGAGGACTTGAGATTGGCCACAAGTGCTCCAGACAGTTGCTCCTCATGATGAGATGGCAAGACAACAGTCTCCAGTGGATTTAGAGCTATGGGAGATGAGGGAAAAGCCATCTTGCTCAAAACATGGTCAGTGCCTTTGAAAGGACACTAAGTTTGCATGCTTCCTTTTCTAATCACTTTTGGAAATTCCTTGTTAACTGCCTTTCAGCTATTAGGAACCTCTGGATTGACAAGTTTTACAGCACCAAGTGAGTTTCCTTCAATCCTTAGCAAAAGAAGTTTTAGCAACAAGTTTTAGGACATCATCGTTGTTGTTGTTGTTGTTGTTGTTGTTATGGGAATAAACAGCAAAACTTTAAATTTAATTAAATAAATTAAATTTAAATTAATTAATTTAAAACTTTGATTTTAGAAAGTTACAAATGGACTAGGGGTCCACATAAATTTGAAATAAGATTTTGGAATTAATTATAAAGATTCCTTCCCATGGGAAAATGCTTTTATTTTGAATTCTTAAAAAAAAATAAGATAAGATTTTAAAAATTGGACACTAGAGGGAACTAGGAGGAACTAAAGTTTACAATTAAAGGAGAAGAACACTTAAACTCAACTTACAATTACAGAATGAAGCAAAATATTTTAACACTGGACATCCTGAAGGATATTTCTGAACAATGGACTCAGAAGTTAATTTTAAAAGTGTCTGCCTCTATAGATAGATAGACTGTATTTAAAAGATATTATGGAAGAGGAACAAGTTTTACCTGACATAATTGAGATTGATTTGAAAGTGGATTTAAAAATGACAGGCTACAAGAATGATATGGAAAAAGATGCTACTGGACATACAAAGAAACCAGCTGATGTCTTAATAATTAAAAGGGATATCCAAACAACAAACCAAGAGAGTGACCTGGATAATTTTCCTATATTGGATTTACAAAAGAGGCTTGTTAAAGCTTTGAAGAATTTTGTGAGAAGGGACAATGAAAAGAAATCAAGTTCTAGGGCGTTATTTAAAGGGACTAAAGAACAAGATTGTTAGAAGTAATATAAGGAATATAAGAAGGAATATAAAGTTGGTTTATTTTATCAAGGCTAAAATAGATATGCTGTTATCTCTGGTAACATTTAATGGACTTTTACTGACATCAGGACTGAAAGGATGAGGCTTTAAGGATTTGTTTCTAGATAAAAGATGGGGTATGGGAAGAAGAGATCATTTGTTGTATTTTAAGAGAAGGTGGTAAGTTACTACAATTGTTTATACTTGTGATGAAGGGGGATATATTTCTTTATATATTTCTTTTCTTTTTCTTTACTATATTCTTATTTTTTCTTTCTTTTCTATTTTTCTTTCTAGGTTTTTTTTCTTTTATTTTTTTTAGTTTGTATTAGTTTTTATTGTTGTAATTGTAATTTTTAATAAAATTACTATTAAAAAAAAGAAGCAATCCTGATGTCAATAGAGATTTCTGATGGAATAATAGCAGCTCCATTGAACTTCAATCTGTTCTTTCCCATCCAGACCCTTACAGCCTCCAGGCACTGGGAAGGACATTGATAGCATCTCCCTTACGGCTTGGGGAGCAATGTACGATTGAGTATCATCAGTGTATTGGTGATACTGAACCCTGAACAGTCACATGCCCTCACCCAGTGGCTTCATATAGTGTTAAGGAGCAGAGGGGAGAGAACCAACCCCTTCAGCACTCTACATAGCAGAGGCCATCAGGCCAATTTCTGCTTCCCCACTAAAACTGAAACTGCCCATGGAGGGAGGAATGAAACCATTGCAAAACAATGCCTTTGATTTCCAATCCCCATAGGAGGTCCAGTATGGTTGATGGCATCAAAACCTCCAAGAGGTTCAACAGAACTGGATGGGCACACTCCCCCACCAGGTCCCAACACGGATCATCCAAGAGAGTGATCAATGCTGTCTCTATACTACAAAACATTTCAAAATACTCTGTAGAGCTGAAATTCTTTTCATTTTTTTTCTGTTCCTATGGGCACTTTGCCATTCAGTAACTTATGACCCAGTTGGTATCCTAAGGTCATATGTATAGAATACTGCATTTATATTATTTTAAAACTTTCTTTGTTGTGTTTTTAAAGTATATTTTTAGTTTTCCACCAATCACTGTGAACTTAGAATCATCATAATCTCTTAATGGAATCCCTGACCCCTTGTACCATTATTAGTCATTGACTTGATAATAGCTGCTTGTCTCTGAAGACTTTGATGTTGTGCATAAGAGCTATGGATCAATTGCATCCATTTTCTCCATTACCAGCCAAATATTTGGACACTTTCTGTTGAGTTGATTCAAGGCAGAGCTACATACTGTGCAGGCATATTCAGTCTCCAGGAGCTGAAGATTTTGTGATCTGGGAGAATTAATAGATGTTTATTCTAGCAGCATAGATGGAGGGCAGAGGAAGCCCATTTTCACTTTGGCAGGATAAATGAAGAGGGGCTCTGATGGGTATGTTATGACAAAAAATGGTTCAGAAGTGGAATGTCCAAGTGAGGGAAAGGGGTTATGTATGGATATTGCAGTCCAAATAGTGCTTTTGCTGAGAAATCTTCAAGTGGCAAAATGCATTAGTACTTGTTGCAAGTTCCCAGTTTTAACAAAGCAAATGCTTCTTGGCTGCTCTGTTTGAATAATTTAGGAAGGCCCGAAATATACTACAACACATGTCCTTGGAAAGATGGATTCAGAACTTTAAAAAGTAAAATATTTATTTTTACAACCACTGTTACAGGAGGAAGCTTTCCCTTTTCTTATTTGTTTGAATAAACAGGCACTATTGTTTGAGGGTTACTTAGAGAAGTCTACTCTGCTTGCCAGCATTCTCCCTTAGAGTAGCCCTAGAGTTTCCACATGTCTTGTTTTTAACAGTAAAGCTGACTTTGCCTATTTCAGACATTACACAGCAGCTACCCTGAGTGTATCACAATGGCCAGGAACCCATGTCCAGTCCAGGCTCCAAAAGCATGAACTTCTACAATGTGCAGATTGTGATTCATGATGTTAATAGCAGTTCTAAAGGCAGACACTTTGGGAAAATTCCTCATCCGAATTTATAATCTGGATTTGGAAGTTAAGAATAACTGAACATGATATGATTTCCAAAGTGGATTCAATCCATTAGAAACATGTCAAGAGAGAGTAAAGATGTGAGGGACCTGAAGATTTGCTCCTGTGGGGAAAGTCTGAAAATTTGAAAGAGGTGGTTATGCTTAGCTTGAAGAAGTAGAATGCTCTATTTTAAAACAAGGACCTGATGAATTCATTTTATTGTTCTGTTCTGGTATCTGATTTTATTGCTCTGTAACTGTATCTTATTTTAGTACTGAATATGGTGTGTTTCATTAATGCACTTGCACATCCATCATGCTACTGCCTTCCAGGATCAGCAACATTATGTGAAGTACAGGAAAAGAGTAAGGAATGGTAAGTAAAAGAAATCAAAGGCAGAATATAAAAGGAAAGGCAATCTGACAAAATCTGCTTCCTGGGTGTAAAAGTTCCTATGTGTTGGGGAATGCAAGAAACAGTATGTTGGCTTATAAAGTAGGGTCTAGATCAGAGATTCTAAGTTGCATAGAATAGCATGGACTTGACTGGTATATACAATTGGGTTTTGGTTGCACTTCTGGTATTCTGGACAAAATGTGCTAAAACCGACTGGTACTGTTCTTACCATTAGCAGGGAATGCTGCTTGTAGCATGGGTACAGTTAAGGCTGGTAACCTCCATCATAATAAAAAGCATTAGCTATCTATTTTATTACCTTATATGAGTAGTAATAGTACTGTGCGATTTTCTTTTTTTATAAATTCCTTTGATAGGTTTCATGCCCTAAAAGGTACTTTAAAAATGTTTAAAATAAATGATGCTAGCTATCCTCTTGGAAATGTTTTATGAATGTACACATATGCATCAACCATGTATATGGGGCAGAAAGGGAGAAGGAGTAAGGAAATGAATATGGAGAGAACTGCACACTCCAGATCTGGGGCTGGTGCTAGAATTACTGCTAGTTAGGCTGGGCTTCAGAAGCAAATGAAAGCAGGGCAGAGCAAACTAGAGGAACAATAAATGAATGGAATAGAGAAATCCCTAGCCAGATCCTTGCAGATGTTAAAAGAATAGAATCATTTGGCAATGAGTTATACCACTCTCGGTTGGTTTAACATCCTGTGGGTTTATGGGGCCATCACGCAGATGTATACTGAAGTACTGGTCTTCCATACTGTGACAAAAGAAAGGAGGAGATCCAGCACCAGAACAATTAAGGGTTGTTTGCTTGTTTGTTTACAAAACTTATATGGCTGCCCATCTCATATATTATACCATAAGATGTTGCTGGGTGGCTCACAGCAACAACAATAAAAACATGTAAAATATATATTAAAAACTAACTTCCCAAAAGAAATGGCACTCGGCAAAGTTAAGCAACACTCTGCAATAAAAACAACAACGATCACTGGGCTCCAGCTTCACCTAATCCCAATGCTTGGGGGGAAAGCCAGCTTTTTAATGCCTTCCAGAAGCCTAGAAGGGTAGGAGCCTGCCAGATCTCAGGAGATGTGGTGTTTCACAGGACAGGGCTGCTACTGAGAAGGCACACTTCCTAGGTCCCACTAGATGACATCATTTAAGGGAAAGGATATGGTGCCACACCCACTCTATCAGACCTGGTAGAGCGGGCAGTACTTGCGACTCAGTCTTAAATTTGATCTGAGTTAGATATTGTGCTGAAGTAGTTCTTGCGTTACGACCATTTGTTCGGCAACCATTCAAAGTTACAATGGCACTGAATGAAGGGACTTATGACTGGCCCTTGAAGTTCTGGCTGCTGCAACACTCCCGCGGTCACATAAACAAAATTTGGACACTTGGCGACTAGTTTGCACTTACAACCGGTTGCAGCATCCCACAGTGACGTGATCATCATTTGTGACCTTCTTCCCACAAGTAAAGTCAATGGGCAAGCCGGCAGGAATGGTCACAAGTCACTCAGATAAGTCTCTCCCACCCCAACCTTTCTTTGCTCGTACACATCACAACTTCCTTCTCCCCTTTGCTCGCATGCACCCTGTGCCCTCCTTCCTGGGCCACCCTGCACTCACATACACACACACACATGCACCCTGTGTCCTCTTTCTCACACACATACATGCACCCACTAGCACCTTCCTTCTCAGGCCTCCCCGCATTCACTCACATGCACACATGCACCCCATGCCCTCTTTCCCTGGCACCTGCACTCACACGCATGTGCTCACCAGCCCCCTCCTTCCTGGCCCTCTCTACGCTCACACACACCACACACCCTCCTTCCCCAGCCTTCCTGAGCTCATGCCACTCACGCCACTCAAACTGCACAGCAGCACCCCTGCCCCCTTACCTGGGACACCCTCCGCTTCCTGCTTAATGACCCGTGCGTCTTGGGTTACAACAACAACTGGGACTGCCAGGCTTGCCATCACTAAGCGATGCAGTCATGTGGCATCACACGTTACAACTGCATCGCTTGGCAACAGCAATCCCAATCCCAATTGCAGTCATAACTCGAGGACTACCTGTATGGTACTTCTGGCCATGGGTTTGGGGCTTTTGGATGGATTAGGTAGAGGGGAACTACTTTAATTTAAGAGGCTCTGGACTTTTGCTAAAATAATTGAGAAACAAATGCTTTTTTAAGAACATAAATTAACAGTGCCATCAGGATTAGATTCTTGTGTTATTAAATCACCATCATCATTTATTTATTTATATTGATTTATATATCAAATTTATATGGCTGCCCATCTCAGAAAGTGACTCTGGGCAGAGTACAACAAAGTCATAAAACAGTAAACATATAAAAACAGTCATTATTTTTTTAAAAAATTAAAAAATCACAAGGCATAAGAGAAAATAGTTGTTAACAGCAATAATGGAGCCACCTCAAGATCTCACTGGTCCCCTGGGACCCCCAGGCCTAATGACATTACAGCCCCTTTTGATTTGTCTGGAACAGTATGAAATGCCTGCCAAAGAAAGTACGGATGTGGTAGCAGAATAGAAAACAGCCTAGCTGTGTGCAGCTTCTCCCTGCGATCCTATTATTTCTTGATGAACTGTTGTAAATGCTGGTAGAAAACAGAAGACTTTCCCTTTCTCCTGCCTCTGCAGGAGTAAATGCCAAAGGAGCAGAATTCCTTAGAACATAAACTTCTATTTTTTCCCCACCAACAAAGTTTGGAAGAAATTATGTTCAGAATCAAAAAGGCTGACAAGGAACTGCAGCATTAGTTATAGTCACAGGACATGGGGCCAAGACCATGCTAGTCTTCCAGTGGGAAATTGAAAAAATAAGGTGTAATAAGCTTTTATAATCAGGAACAGTTCTCCTTCCTCCCCATCCCATTATCCCTTGAAAAATAAAAGGAAAGGCTAAGAAGTGGCCTTTCCTATTTAGCCGCTGAAAACATTCCCAGCTGCAAAAGGATTGGCTGTCCTAGTTTAGTGTCCCTAGGATGAACGAAGGAGGAAATGCAGTTAATACATCCCATGTATCTTCCTGTAGATGGTTGTGCTGGTTTGGAAGGTAGTCTTTAGATCTCCTAGCTTGCATTATGAGTATGCTTGGAGTAATCTGGGGTTTGGTTGCCATTGTGGCATACTGGCCAAAATGTCCCAAAATTGATTGATATTGTCCTTATTATATAGGAAAGCTGCATTTGATGCATATACAACTAAAGCTGGTAACCACACTAGTGTTTCTCAACTTCAGCAACTTTAAGATATATGGACTTCAACTCCCAGAATCCCCCAGCCAGCATGAAGTCCACACATTTTAAAGTTGATGAAGTTGAGAAACACTGGTCTACACCTTCTCTGTATTACTAAAAAGCATTTTGTGAAAGCCTCAATTGACCAAAGCCATGATGGTGGCAGATGCCAACCTCTAGCAGTCCATCTGGTGATGACTATGGCATATGGAAGATTGCAGCTTGAAATCTAAGAGGAAGAAATAGTAAAGAGCATGAATTAACAAATGAAATGAAAGAAAAATAGGTATCTTCTATGTCTGTGAAACTAAGAGAAAGGAGAAAAACGTAACAGAACTTGATTTGCATACCTTGATCAAATGTTCACTAACGATGGAAACATGGATTGAGAAATTTTAAGATGTGCAATTGCTGGCAGAAAGCTATTGTGTAATAGTGGGAAAGCTAGTGGTATGAGGAATGAATGTTTGCTAAAAGAAAGGGGAATGGCTGTATATAAGAGCTTGCTTTTGCCCATTTCACTTCTATATGGAAGTAAGTGTTGGGAATGTCAGGAGAAACAAAGTAACTTAAATGCAGTGGAAATGGGGTCCTTAAGAAGTGTATGCAGTAAAACAAGGAAAGGGTCAAGAATGAATGAGTGCTGGATGAATGTGAACTGAATACAAAAGCAATTGACTAGTATGAAAGATTTATTTATTTATCTATCTATCTATCTATTTTTTTTTATTTATTTATTTATTTATTTATTTATTTATTATTACATTTGTATGCCGCCCATCTCCCCCAGTGGGTGACTCTGGGTGGCTCACAATTAAAATCAAAAACCCATAAACAAATTAAAAATACCCTATAAATAATTAAAATTAATTAATCCATTAAAAATCAACTGTAAAAACAAACCCTATACATAAATACTAAAAACATTCAAGATGATGGCGGGGGGGGGAAGTCAATTACCCCACAAGCCACCTCCATTGGTGCGAGCCCCTATCTGGCCCCCAGGCCTTCTGGCATAGCCAGGATTTCACACCTTTCCTGAAGGCCATGAGAGTGGGGTGCGGTGTGCCCCCACTGCACACAGTGGAACACACTGTTGTTCCACAGAGTGGGGGCCACAACAGAAAAGGCCTTCTTCCTAGATCCCACCAGTCAAAATTCCTTGACTGGTGGGGTCCGCAACATGCCCCTTCTGCCGGACTGAGTGGGGTGGGCTGATATAACAAGGGTGAGATGGCTCCTCAGATAACCTGGTCCTGTGCCATGAAGGGCTTTAAAAGTGATAACCAACACCTTGAATTGGACCCAGAAGCAAACCAGCAACCAATGCAGCACGCGTAACAGTGGTGTTATATGTCCCACCAGGGGCATTCAGAACTGTCCACGCCGCCGCATTCTGCACCAGCTGTAGCTTCCAGATACTCTTCAAGGGTAGCCCCATGTAGAGCGCATTGCAGTAATCCAACCAGGAGGTGACCAGGGCATGTGTGAATGTGCAGACAGCCTCCCGACTGAGGAACAGGCGTAACTGCCACACAACACAAAGTTGTGCAAAGGCCCTCCTAGCCACGACTGTGAGTCGTGAGTCCAGGAGGACCCCCAGATTACGCACTGGGTCTGTCTGGGGTAGTGCAACCCTGTCAAGAACCAAAGATGATAAACTCCTAGATCTTGAGGCTCCCCATACCCACAGCCACCCACAGCCACTTACCAGGGTTCAGTTGAAGCCTGTTGTCCCCCATCCAGGCCCCTACAGCCTCCAGGCACCGCGAGAGGGTAGCCACAGAATGACTTAGGTTACCCGGGATGGAGATGTATAATTGGGTATCATCAGCATACTGATGATACCTCATCCCATGGTGCCGGATGATCTCACCCAATGGTTTCATGTAGATGTTAAATAGGAGCGGTGAGAGCACCAAACGCGGAGGCACCCCACAAAGTAGGGGCCGTGGGTTGGAGCTCTCGCTCCCTATCAACACCGATTGGGTTCGGCCTTGGAGAAAGGAGCTGAACCAGCACAGTACTGTGCCACCCAGCCCCAACTCCTGCAGCTGACCCAAAAGGATACCATGGTTGATGGTATCAAAAGCCACTGAAAGGTCAAGAAGAGCAAGGATGGATGCACTACTCCCATCCCACTCTCTCCAGGGATCATTCAAAAGTGCGACCAATGCTGTTTCTGTCCCATAACCAGGCCTGAAACCAGGCCTGAATATGCTGAGGTTGTTTAGTTATAGAAAGAGAATCAACAAAAATTGAATTGCAAACCATATATATGGAAATAGAGTGAACAGATTGAGAAGAAGGAGAAGACCAAGAAAACTGTAATTGGTTGGAATGAATGAGATCCTTAAAAAGAGAGAGGTGAGTTTAAAGAATAAAAGTCAATGGAGCTAAGAATGGTTTGCAAAGACAGAGAAGTCTGAAGAGACACAATGAATGGTGTTGGAGTAAACTAGATTAACACAAAAAAGTAACCTGGAAAGATGGGGACCATTCCTTTCAACTGAGTTAACTGCAGAAAAAAATAAATTATTCTGTTCTATTTTCCCATGGAAATCAACATGAAATGCTCAGAGAAACAAACTTTGTCTATTTCCTCACTTTTGAGGAAGGAAGGAAGGAAGGAAGGAAGGAAGGAAGGAAGGAAGGAAGGAAGGAAGGAAGGAAGGAAGGAAGGAAGGAAGGAAGGAAATAGTTCATCTGACTTATCTTCTTAGATTTCTAGATATTGAATGAATCACAAAAGAAAACTGGTGAGAATTACAGTAAGAATAAATAAATGGCTTTCAGGATATTTATAAAGTTCAGGTCTTTGTCATACCTAAATTAAATTCTAATTATTCTGATTAATGATACAAACTTTTTAGTGCAAGGGCAAAAAGAAATGATGGGCATTTCAAGTTTCTATTGCTTTCATTTTTTTTTTTCATGTTTGCTTTTCTCTGTGAATATTTCAGATTGTCTTTTCCACCTCCCTTGCCATTCTTTTGTTTCCAAAATAAAGAACCTGGCCTGAGTTAATTTTATGTTCAAGCTTCAACACAACACTTGGGTGGATTAAATATGGGCTCCCTGATTTCATGGAATGGACTGTAGGATTTTGACATTCTCTAAATCTGTAGATCAGATTTCTTTCCAGAGCCTGATTGCTTAGCTCTCCTCTGACAGCCTTATGGAGAAGCAGACCCTTTGCAAACAGAAAATGCCACCCTACCCGCAGAAGGCAATTGCTCTCAAAAAACACTCTTTGCCTCTTTGTAAACCTGTAGTTTACAGGTCATATTTGCCCCATCCCCAATTCTATTTTTGCAGACTTCTCTACATTGCTCCTGAAATTCAGTGGCAAAATTGGGATTTCTGGATTGTTTATATATATAAAATAAAGACTAAGATAAGAACAAGGTAGATTAATGGGGCAAGAGGTTCTCCGCTTCTGAATGATTTTTGGTAATAGTGAAGTAATATTGAAGCATTCTGTTGCAGTTTACTGTTATTCTTGATGTTACAAAAAGTGTTTTGCAACAGTAGAATTAAAAAAGCATCCTGTCTAAGGCCTGTGAGGAAGTACTGGGTATTATCAGGAAATCCTTTGCTAATAGTAAACTCAAGAATCTGTTATTATCAGCTCTGTTCCTTTTGGGAATTATAGCTAAAGATCCAGCAACAGTCACACATCTTCTCTATGTCCATCTTTTCCTTAGGAGATAGGAATGTTGAATGAAAGCCTGCGCCGAGAGCATGAGCTGGTGCGTGGGCGAGATCTCCCCTCACCTGGGAGTGACTGGTTCTGAATGGAGATGTGTGATTGGATGGAGGGATCTCTGCCCCAGATTGGGAACTCTGAGGGCCTGGGATTGGAGGTACTTGGGCCTGGTACCCCCAGGGATGATGGAGGGAGCTACAGTATCGAGGTGGTGATGGGTAGGGGATGTTATGGCGGGAACAAGGGGGTGGGCCATCTTCAGGGAAGACTCCCCCCAGTGTGTGTTACCGGTGGCATGTTTTGGCCCTCCTTGCTCACTCCCAGGTCCTGGCCAGCAGGTTCATAGGGGCCCTAGCCTCCGGCTGTTAAATCCCAGGTCAGTTAAAAGCAAGGCCCCCATCATAGGTGACTTGATCACTGAGGAGGGGGCAGACCTGGCATGTATTACCGAGACCTGGCTGGGGCCTGAGGGGGGGGGTGCCCCTCTCAGAAATGTGCCCAGCTGGGTTTACGGTGTGGCACCAGCCGAGATACCAGGGCAGGGGAGGAGGGGTGGCTGTCATCATCCAAGACTCTCTAGTGGCCTTCAGGGGCATTGCTCCACAAGTGTCTGGCTGTGAGACACTGTTTCTTAGGTTGGGTGCCTGCGAACAGTTGGGAGTGCTGCTACTGTACCAGCCTCCCTGCTGCATGGCAGCCTCTCTGCCTGAGCTGCTGGAGGCCATCTCAGGGCTGGCGGTGGAGTTCCCCAGGCTTATGGTTCTGGGGGACTTCAACCTGCCATCCCTGGGACGGTCCTCGGAGGCAGCTTGGGAGTTCATGGCTACCATGGCAGCCATGGGCCTGTCTCAAATTGTGCGGGACCCAACCCGAGATAGTGGCCACATGCCGGATTTAGTTTTCTTGTCTGAGCAATGGCAAAGTGATCTGAGGGGAGATGTACAGCTTTCCCTGGTGTCATGGTCAGATCACGTCCTGGTGACCCTGAGTTTCTCCTATGCCACCCCCCTCCGCAGGGAGGCTGGACCCATGCGATTGGTCTGCCCCCGGCACCTGATGGACCTGTCAGGGTTTCAGAGGGAGCTGGGGGATATTCCCGTGGACCTGCTGCACAGTCCAGCGGGGGCCCTGGCTGCTGCCTGGAATAAAGAAGCGGCCGGGGCCTTGGATAGGATCGTGCCTTTGTGGCCTCTCTTGCCACGTCGGCCCCGACACTCCCCGTGGTTTACGGAGGAGCTGAGGGTGCTGAAGAGGGTTAAGAGATGCCTAGAGCGCCGCTGGAGGAAGACACGGACTGAATCCAACCAAACACGTGTTAGAGCTGCTATTAAGGCCTACATTGTGGTGATAAGGGCGGCAAAGTGGCAATACTTCTCCGCCCTTATTGCGTCTGCAGAGTGCCGTCCGGCGGCCCTGTTTGGGATCACCAGGTCCCTCCTTGGTAAGGGGATCTGGTGGTTCATTTGCAGGGCCGCACGGAGGAATTTGCAGAGCACCTGCAGGATAAAATCGCTCGGATTCATTCCAAGTTGGACTCCGAGCGTGGTGCAGGGTCTGGGGAGATACCAGGGGATCATTCTTGCCTAGTTATCTGGGAACGGTTTGATCCTGTGGTTCCTGAGGAAGTGGACAGGATCCTCCAGACTGTGAGGGCCACCACTTGTCATCTGGACCCATGCCCCTTTTGGCTGGTGAAAGCAGCTCGGGAGGTGACATGTGGTTGGATCCAGGCGATGGTTAATGCATCCTTGTAGGAGGGAGTGTTTCCAGCGTCCTTTAAAGAGGCGTTGGTGCACCCCCTCCTCAAGAAGCCCTCCCTGGATCCTACTGTATTGGACAACTTTCGTCCAGTCTCCCACCTCCCCTTTTTGGGGAAGGTGGTTGAGAAAGTGGTGGCTTCGCAGCTCCAAAGGGTCCTGGAGGAAACGAATTATCTGGACCCCTATCAGTCAGGTTTCAGGCCCGGCTATGGAACAGAAATGGCATTGGTCGCACTTATGGATGATCTCTGGTGGGAGCGGGATGGTGGAAGTGCGACCATCCTTGCTCTCCTTGATCTCTCAGCGGTGTTCGATACCGTCAACCATGGTATCCTATTGGGACGGCTCAGGGATATGGGGGTGGGCGACACAGTTTTGTGCTGGCTCACCTCCTTTCTCTGGGGCTGATCCCAATCGGTGGTGATAGGGAGCGAGAGGTCCCATCCTCAGCCCCTCCATTGTGGGGTGCCGCAGGGTTCAGTTCTCTCTCCGCTCCTTTTCAACATCTATATGAAACCGCTGGGCAAGATCATCCGCCATCATGGGATGAGGTATCATCAGTATGCTGATGATACTCAACTATATATCTCCATCCCTGGTGAGGTAAGTGATGCCGTGACCGCCCTTTCGCGGTGCCTGGAGGCTGTGAGGGTCTGGATGGGGAACAACAGGCTCCGGCTGAACCCTGGCAAGACGGAGTGGCTGTGGGTAAATGGCTCCTCTGTATCTGGGACATTGTCATCGTTGGTTCTGGATGGGGTGGCACTGCCCCAGACAGACCCAGTGCATAATTTGGGGGTCCTTCTGGACTCACGGCTCCTGCTCGAAGAGCAGGTGGCAGCTGTGGCCAGGAGGGCTTTTGCACAGCTTCGGGTTGTGCACCAGTTACGCCCTTTCCTGGATCGGGATGCCCTGCGAACAGTCACTCATGCCCTTGTTATCTCCCAGATAGACTACTGCAATGCGTTCTACATGGGGCTACCCTTGAAGAGTATCCGGAAGCTTCAGCTGGTCCAGAATGCGGCCGCGCGAGCAATTTTTGGGGCCCGAAGAAGGACCCATATAACACCTTTGCTCCGTGAGCTGCATTGGGTACCGGTTTGCTTCCAGGTCCAATTCAAGGTGTTGGTTATTACCTTTAAAGCCCTACATGGCATGGGGCCAGGTTACCTGAAGGACCACCTCGCCCCCATGATTTCAACCCGTCCCACCCGATCTCACAGAGAGGGCATGCTCCGGATCCCCATGGTAAAAGAACTTCGACTAGCGGGGTCCAGAAGGCGGGCCTTCTCTGCTGTAGCCCCCGCCCTTTGGAACATCTTGCCCCCGGGGGTGAGACAGGCCCCCTCACTCCAGGCCTTTCAGAGGGTTTTGAAGACCTGGCTCTGCCATCTGGCCTGGGGTGGGGAGGGAGGATACCAGAAACGGGGTTAGCTGGCCCCTTAGCGGCCTAGTGTGGCCCTATTGGCCTCTTGGAGTTTTTAGCTTTTTATCTCTATCTTATTTTTGTAAATCTTATTTTTAGTTTTTATAACTTTTATAACTTTTAAACCTTTTATAATTTAATTATGTATTTTGATTTTAGTGGTTGTAAGCCGCCCAGAGTCCCCCGTTGTAGGGGAGATGGGCGGGGACAAATCAAATAAATAAATAAATAAATGTTCAGCATCTGAAAAGCTACAGGTCCAGCTGGTTTTGATGCTAGAGAGTTTGTGCTATGTGCTGTTGGTGAAGTTGTGGGTAGGCAACTGGAAAGGTTTTACAGATGTCTAATTTCTTGATTCTTTCATGCACATTGGGTAATTTGTGGCAAAATTGTGCTCTCTTCTCTAGGTGTTTTGTTTTGCCTGAATTTTGCACTTTCTGAATGTATTCATTTGATTTGCAAATTGTATATTTCCTCAGCTTCAGCTGTGGATGTTTTCTCTTTTCAATCTTGTGCCATGCTGGGTGCCTGCAGGGGGTCCTGGGAGAGTACCAGAATGTTTTGCAGCAGAGAAGCACCAGTAATCCCATTGCCTATAGCAGGCATCGGCAACCTGCAATTTGCAGTTCATAGGCCATATACCCTTGCCTTCTATTTTTGCAGTTATCCATCCATTGCCACTGAAACCCAATGGTTGATAATATTTCTTGAATAACAAGCTGTACATTCACCTCCTATACTGGATATCTATTGAGTTTTAAAACTGTTTGTTTGTTTGTTTGTTTGTTTGGGCTGCCAAATCTAGTCTGAGAATCTGCCAGATGTCTCAGTTTCAACTCCAAGAATTCTCTGCCAGCATGGGTATTGCTAAAAATTCTGAGAGTGGAAATCCAGACATCTGGACAGTGCCTAGGTTAGGTAAGGCTAGTATGTGCCAACTTCTTATATCTTAGGGATTGGAAGGACTGGATTCAGTCTCTACTCAATGTGAAGTTCATAGTTCTTGTGAGGGTATAGTGTTTCTTTTGGGGGGGGGGGAGATCACCATTTTGAGTTTCTTGCAGGAAAGATAAGGCATAGATGTAACAAATATACTAATAATAATAAATCAGAAGATTATGGTGGTCTTGTTTTTTCTTCATATGGTAGCCATTCTGGGATCATTTCTAGAGGAAAGATATGGCATAAAAATTAAATAAAGTAAATAAAAAGGCCTTGGGATCTACAAAACCTTTTTTTGAAGATTCTAGGGTATGAGAAGAACATTTTTAAGAAAGAAACATTGATGAATACAAGGCTTCATTTTTTAAAACAACTTAAAGTAGCTCTTTGGATTCCAGCCATAACCAATGCATCTAAATGCATGATAACTCCTCATGGTTTGCAGAATTCAGATCTGATGGATGAGTACAACCCAGTGCCCCAAACCAGCCATAGTTGGGCATGTCCAGAGAGAAATATTGTTAGTCAAACAAAGTTGTCAAGAGCAGCCTTTTCAGCCAAAGTTGTGCATGGAGCCAACTGAAATATAGCCTGAGAGCAGAGCTACACTTTAAATCCTAGTTATCAGTCACCAGTCATGCAACGCAGTACATAAAAAAGAACCATTAGAAAACTTAGCAAAGTTGCCTTTACCTTTTCCCATTATCTCATAATTCAATGCTGCAGGAAATACTTAACACAATTTATAGTGTTAGCTCTTGTTGAGAATATTATTCAACTCACAGTGCTCATCTATTTTTTCCCCTTCCAAACCATCCATTCTTTTAAAAAAATAATTTACTTAACTCCTTGAAGTGGCTATCAGTTGAGCTGGTATCAACAATTGATTGATAAGCACTTTTAAAAAACTGCATTCCACAAATGTACTTTGGAAAGATCTTCAGTCAGATTTTGTCTGTAAGCGAGACTGCTATAAAACCAGGGATTTATACAAAGAAATGTTTTGTGTGAAAGTTTTCTTCTCTCTTTGTCTATAAGCAAGAGGGTTGTTGTGGGATCAGGGCTCTCTGTATTTATCTCTGAAGAAATTATGGATTTTTTAAATAAAAAAGTTGATTTAGGAAGCTTGAAATGTCATTTGACCTAATCATCAACACAATAATGGTTACCATGATCATAGTTTACATATGACATATGCATTTGGATAACATGCTAAATTAAAATATGGTGGGTCAGTCTGTGATTCAATATGTTCTCCAAAACCAGCCAATAACTTCATATTTAATACAAAGTTTCAGACCAGTACCGTAATAAGCCATCCAGGGGGCATTGTTGTTTGACCAAATATAGGAATTAACTGAACCACTTGTTCCTGCCAATTGCATACCACATCTTATACCAAGCAATAGCAAGGTATTTCTTTCTCACATATTCCTCTTTCTCAGTAATCTTTTCTCCTCCCTTAATGGTTCATTGCTCCCTTCTCCCTTACCAAGGGCAGGTCTACATTCTTTAATGTGTATATTCTAAAGGTACAAGTGAATAGAAAAGCCAAAGAAAGAAGAAAGATATTGAATAAAAGATGAAAACTATTTTTAACTGGATAGGTTAAATGCATATTTGATAAAATCCATGTAGAACTAAAGAACTAAACTCTAACAGTTATTCAGAACCTGGAAGAAAATTGAAAGGAATGATCTACTAAAGTTGGGCCCTAAGCATGCTCAGAATATGAGCTATTACCACAAGAATATGTGGCCATTGATCACAAAGCTTGTGTACTTTAACTCTCTGGCCTGTGGTCTTCCAACCACAACGGGCAAAGGAAACAAACATCTTACAGCTGCCTAAATCTAAATTAAAATATATCAAGAGGAGTAGATAAAAGAAATAAAGAACAAAAGGCATCAGAACAAAATGACACCGGTTTTGACAGGAGAGTGAAAAGCAGAGAACAAGAAATGGATAACCATGAAGGAAAAGAGGAACAGACAGGGAAGGGTGTAAGATGAATGGCAAGGCATTAAGCTGAACATAAGAGCCAAATATAATGCAGGGTCATCAAATGGTATCCATTTGAGTTACAACAGGTTCACCAGATGACCAACTGGGTACAGCTTCATAAAAACTCAAGGCAAGCAAATGTGCCCAGCCATGCTTATCTGAAAGTAATCAGGAATCTGTTTCCTTAGCCTGGAAACTTAGCCCTAACACTTGAGCAGGTTCCTGGAGCCAATTTTTGTTTATGCTACCCAGACAAGAGGACTCCCTTCCTCCCAGCTAACAAGCATAAAGCAAGACAATGAATGGGGGTGCATTACCTGGAGGATCCCATCGCCAACAGCCTTCATTTCTAGTATGTCTGAAGTAGAGTCTCCCTGGCAAGGGAAGCAGTTTGAAAGAGGAGCCAGCCTGCCTAAGGAAACTTTGGGCTGCCAAGTCTGGCGAAGCATGTTCTGCCCAATGGTCTAGCCAGCCAGATCTTGTTGTTGGAGATTGCAGCATCTCTTTGTACTTATGAGGTGTTTTGACTACTAGCGAGTCAGTGGTGAGAGAAAGAGAAAGGAAAGCATTTTCATAAAAAATGCTGTATCTATTTCTCACTTAGTTAAACAAATCTCTGTATTTTTTTAAATACAAAGGGAACTTCCTCCTTCTCTTTCTCTCTCTCTCTCATAGTTTAGATAAAGGTGAGACTTTCTGTCCTCATGTATTCCTTAATCAACCAAACTGCAGATATAATGAATGCCTGTATAATCATTGACAGCTGGGCGAAGCTCACACTCTGCATCCAAGACAACAATACCTAGAGCATATTTTATTCTTTTCAGTGGAAAGCTTAGCTACTAATTACTCAGTATTCTTTCAAACCCTTGCTTATGCTCAGGACCACATCTTCTAACAAGGGTTCCTGCTGAATTTAGATTTCCAGCATTTGTCTCCACAAGTCCCTCCTCAACTGCAGGAAGCAGGAAGCTGCCTTGGAGGGAAGGATTTCCCCTTCTAAAACTACTTTCCCCATGGGATACAAGGCCTTGAAATAAGATGGGGCACTCCTGGCAGGCTTTCTGTTCAAATAAAATTGGGGCAAGCAGCCAACTTGAGCTGGCAGTACAGTTTGCCCAATTTTGCCTGAAGATACCACTTACTTAGCAGATGATACTTAGCCAGATTATTCTTCTAATCTGCTTAATAACTGGAGTTTTCTGGATAAAAATAGCCTTACTCAATTTTTCGTAACATCCTTACACATACACACAAACACACACACACAATCTGTTTCTTATATAATCATCCCAAGCTTTGCTAATGCTCCATTTTCTAAAACAGATTTAGCCAGCAGACTTAGCCAAAGGTTCCTGCCAACAAAAACATTGGCTTCAACAGGAATATTCAATATTCTGGTTCATTAAAAATGAAGATAATAACACACTGAAACACCTGTTGTGTGATCTACCCTGCTCGTTCAAGGTAATTATCTTTAATATTATTGCATGTAATAGTTGTGCAAAGAACAGATTTGCAGTCACTGCACAAGCATTGCCAAATTCTTAGGGATTTGGTGGAATTGTGCATGTTTCATTAAGAACAGCACTGTGTGTGGGCCTTCTCTAATTTCAAGGTTGTTGTATTTGAGTTGAATCCAGTCCATTAGTACCTTGCAATGGTTACTTTTAAAAGTTAAGAACAAGTGTGGCACAGTAGCCATATTCCTTTTGTCCATCCTCATACAAATGGAAGATTAAACTAAGATTACCAGAGCTTCTGGCTGCAATCCGATGCATGTATCCAGCAGAATTGATATAGTCTCAGATTATGCAATCCTGACAGCATTGTAGATTAGACGCAGATGAGAAACAGGATCATGGCCATAGATCCTGTCCCAGTCATGTTAAGCATAGCACTGGAATGGTATCTGAGCACACATCCTTTCAGTTGTGTTCCCTTGACAGAGCCCCAGCCAGTGACGTCATCTGATTTGTCCAAGGACAGGAAAGCGAGCCAGGCTTGGCTGGTTTAGGTTTTCCACCCCTGTCTGACAAAGAGAGTAAAGACATACCTCCTGCTGGTGCTGCTCATAGCCAGACAAGTAAATCTAGTCACAAAAATTCTATTCCAGCATTAAGATCTCTCCTACTGGAAGCTTCATTCATTCAAGCATGTAAAACTCCCCCCAACCCTCCAAACCACGCATTTCCCTAGTGGAGAACTGAGCCACTCCCTCAAACAGAAATGCCAGGTGAGAAAAAAGGGATCTGGTTCCCATAATGGAAAAGGACTGCTTCATCTGAGGCTGGCATTCCAGACTTGCCTTTTGGGGAGAGAAAGAGTAAAGGGCATAAACTGCTAAGACAGGTCCATCTCTTTAGCTGGATGCTATAATTTGATTTATTCATTTGGGAATGAATGAACCTTCATCGGATACTGTCTTGATTTTAAAGCTCTGTCCTTAAGTCAAGTGTGACTAATTTAATCAAACTCCCTATTCTGTTGTTATGTCCAGTGGTTGCCTTCTGTCACTTGCAATTGCCTTTCTGCATCTGACATCCTTACAGAAAAGCATCATTGCCCCAAGTGGGTAAAGCAGAGCCCAGTTCTAGGAGCGGGGCTCTTTCCCCAGCATAGGCAGGGCAGGCAATGGTACCAACTCTTCTCCCAATCAAACACTCCTCTCCAGTGGCAACCCAAGAACTTGAAGGTGAAGGATAGGTAGAGGAGAACCCCCCTTTCTGGAGTTTGAATCTGTAGTGATGGTGAACCAGTAGATGATCTGCAACCACCAAAATGGTACCCTGCAAACTGCCAGAACATAGCCAACTGAGAGATTCCAGAGTTAAATGACGTGCCCCCCCCCCCAAAGGAGCCACTTTGAGAGGTGTTGCTTTCACACATGGTGGTGGAGTTCCAGCCCAACTGTAATCTTGGGTAGCTAAAAAGCTGGCCTTGTTTTAAAATAACATGGTCTCCCAGGTGTAATAAGTTGCCCATTCCTAGAGATTTTCTATGAATTAATTCAGTCTTTGGGTGGTAGGGCTTTTCAGAAATCAGTGAAAATTTGCTGAACCTAATACTTCAGCCTAGTATTACTACATATTCGATCAGTGCAAATCCTTCAAAGGCATTACGTTTTTTCCCCCAGCAATGTGGCATGCATGCAAAGATGATTAGGACACCTTCCAAAGCAGCCATGTAAGTTTGGAAAAAGATGCTACTGCTTTAAGGATTTTGAGATACGTGCATCTGGGTATTGCAAAACACAAAGGATGTGTGCATTTGTTTGGAATGGCATATATCATGGTATTTATCAGGGAATGTGACTATCACCCAAATGTTTTTCTGAATATAATAAATAAATTTTAAGGGAAGGGATTATTCTTCCATGCATTCCTCAAAGATTAGACATTTTATTCGCTACATTTTGATCTTATGCCTGAAATAAAACTTATTTCTGCCCCTTAAAAAATGTAGGTCTTTTCAGGTCAGGATTTTATTTATTTTTTTACATTGCATAGTAACAAAGAACTTTAAAGTCTGCCAATTTTGTAATATAGAATTTATGGTCAGAGGGTGAAAGGAGACTTCCTGAAGGAATTCAGCAGAACTGAATAGTAAATCATCAGCTGTGTTCTTGATAAATACTTCCTGAGCTCACTAGAAGCTCCTTACTAGCGCTGAAAGTGAAAACTATGGGCAGTATATGAGGCAATATACTATGATTTAATGAAAGACATTAATCTAGAAGAACTAGTAAACAACTTTTGAACACCATCCATCTAGAACCAATTTGTAGAAGCATACCCTTTTGGGGAGGTGAATAGTAGGCAGAAGTAGAATTAAAATCCAAATTAAGTGCAAATAATCCAAGTGGGATTATGTTTTACTGAACTTAATGCTTAACTTCTGAAGCAACTTCCTTAGGATCTCATTCTGAATCTCTGTGCCTTAAAGCAAATTTACACTCATTTGGCACATAGAAAACTGCTTTTATGAAGGCCACATTCAGATATAATATAGTTCAGGGATCAGTACATGCGGCTTGGGTTTAAGCAGTTCTCCCAACTCACCCTCTTTTCTTCTAAATTACCACAAGAAGAGCAGAAACATCCACTTCCATTTTCATTTATTTCATCTGAGAAAATCATTGAAAATTGATGTGGACTGAAGACAAACAGTGGTTAATTTAAGCTATTGTTTGTCCAAATGAGTCAAGATTAAACCATGATTTCTGGTCTTTATTTGAATAAACTTTTTTCTAACTACAGTTCCCAAATTGGATGAAAAAACAGTGTTTGGATGAAAATGGAAACAGTTGCAAGAGGAGGGGGGGAACTGCTTTCTGTTTCATCCAAACCAGGTTAATGACTCAAAAAATAGGCAAGTTTTCTTCATCACCTCTCACTAATCCTTTTATCCAGACATACCAGAGAATCAACCTATAAGTCTCTATGTATGATTTACTGCAGGGATTCTGATTTTTTTTTCTACAGCTATGTATATCTCAGATGATGGTTTCTTCTCAGCCATTCAAAAAGCTTTTGGAATTTGGTTAAGGCTACTGGGTTGCAAAACTCTGGATGGCCACTAGATGTCAGCAAAGATTTAGTTTTCTGTATCTCTTTGCTGCCATTTATGGGGTGGTGTTGTTTTTTTTCCAGCTCAGATATGGTAAGTGTAGATTACTGGTTTGAAATATTGAAATTTAAAATTGGCCCAGTTTGAAATGATCTTTCACACACATATACAATCACTTATATACATATATGCAATTACTCCAAAAATGCATGGGAGTGACATATTATAAAATCTAGTTCTTTCAAGAGATAATCACTTTGACAAAGCAAATGTAGAGGAAACCCAGCCTAACCAGGATTTGATATTCCGGTGCAGGGTAAAAAAAATGTGGGCATTGCAGATGCTGTTGAGCTACAATACAAGGTAACTGTGACTTACAGTAAATAAGTCTGAAATATCTAGGATAGTCATAGATTCACCACTTCTATTCTAATGGCTTTGGGGATGTTTGTAAACTAAACATTTATGATCCTTAGGACTGTCCTGACTCTTTGGATTTGTTTAGATAATCTTCTGGCAAACTGCTGTAGCGTAGCCATGCCACATGAGGTACAAGTGGGAAGCTCTCTTAAGTGAGGATTTTCCCAGGGAGGTTGAGAATCTAAAATGTGCAAATCTGTATACCTGTGAGTCACCCCATCCAACTGGGACTTACTTCTGAGTAGAAAATACAGAACTGCACTTGGATCTTCTTTCCTAACGATCTCATGAATGAGGTTTAGGACCAGGGTCAGGTTTTGATTGTTTTAGAGGCCATTTGTGGGAAGACAGCACTCAAGCATTTATACCCTCCACCTGCTATTTTGTCCTCACATGTTATAAATCAAGCCGAGGCGAGAGATTGTGACTAACTCAAAACATTTCAAAAGCATCCACAATTGAATTGGGATTTGAATCCATGACTCCCTAGTCCAGCCCTGATCACTAGACAAAATTGTCCGTGTCTTCAACAGAACAGAGGAGGGGCAGTGTTCTGTCATGCAGTGGAACTTCTACTCTCTCTTTTTTCTTTCTTTATAAGTGTTGCTAATGATCTAGAATAAAGAAAGTGGAAAGTTCTGAACAAGAAAAACACACTGAATCCATTAGCATTTCGGATTGTTCTAAGATGATGGAATAGCAACTTCCTTCATAGGAAGCCAAAGATTAAAAATCAACAATCAGAAAATAGTATATCCAGTGGCGTGTCAGTGATTAACTCAGAAGCCAAAACTAAACTTAATTAAGTAAATTATCTGCTGAAAGTGATTTGCTGAAATCCAGGGCTTAGCTAATTTCCCAAAGTAGCACTTGCATAATACTTGAAAATAAACCGTGAGTTTCTTCATTACATCCAGCTCTTTCTGAAAATTTTATATACAACGTATACCCTATTCATATTTACAGCAGCTGGCTAACATATGAGGACTTACTACATATTTTATGTCTGCCATTTTTCCATTAATAAATATATTGTGGGTGAAGATTTAAAGATGCCAGTTAGAAGAGATTTAAACAGCTCCAAATGTTCTAAACTGACGCTGAGTCAGTTAATAAGGAATAATGAAGGGCAATGGGGAATAGTTTGTCCTTGTGTATTAACTCTGCTGTGTAAAACACTGTGAAAGGAGAGTGCTTTGATAATATTCAACAAAATGAATGCAGTTTGATAAGCTGCATGCACGCTAAGGAAATATTTGAGAACTTTCCAAGGAGAAAATATTAAGCTTTGGTTAGATTGTGTGTGTGTGTGTGCATGTTTAACCCTCCCTTTAACATTTGCAAGACATTTTTCATCTTGTTTGTACATATATAAAATATGGTCCTGATCCAGTTAGATTTTTACACATATCGCTGAGCATTAGCAGCTGTTCCACCAGCACAGTTCTCTGCTTGTGGGAGAGCTGCCCCTTGGGACAGGAGAAACATTGGCAAAAAATTCCTGTTCACAGAACTGTCAGTGCAGGAGCAGGAGGGGGCTACGGAAAAGTCATCTAGACTGTGCCTTGTCTATCTAGCCATCAAAAGCCTGGAGCTCTTTGCTCACAACCGTCTTGCCTTCTCTTTTTAGACATATTCACTTCTGGTCTGAATTTGTATCAGCTACTTTAAGATAATTATAGTCCTGTATGACATATTGTATTAAGATTAAGCTGGCTTCCAGTTGCTTTCCAGAGGCAATTTAAGGTGCTGGTTATCACCTTTAAAGCCTTACATGGCAAGGGGCTATGTTATTTGCAGGAATGCCTCTCCAGTTCCTGGGCACTGCTCATCATAGTCACTTTGGCTTGACGTGCGGGAGAGACAGGATACCTGGCTCTCACCAAAGCTTCTGTCCGCACAACGCCTGACTGGCCCTTTTCGAACTCCATTTATACACAGGCTTAGAACGCTTTTGCTAGATCTGTATTTAAGTATGTTTGAAAGAGAGCCAAGCTGTCTTTAAAAGGAGAAACAAAAAAGCCTGGTGCTGTTGCCAGTTTAACCCAAGGAAGATGCTGCCAGCTCTTGTAGCTGCTTGCATTCCAAAGGCATTATGGGTTTTCCACTGCTTTTGTCAACAAAGGGCTCACGTGGCCTCACTTTCTACTGTCTTTATTACTTTGGAGGCACCATTTTGCCTACTCCTCTGGCTAATTCCATGTATTGCAAGGAATTATCTTGTCATTATCTTGCAGCACCTATCCATTTGGAATATATTGGAATTGGAGTGGAATTGACAAGTTCTATCTGCTGGGAAGCAGGAAGTGATGTGGGAGGAAGAATACCTCTTCATGCTCTTCCACTGCATATTATACTCAGCTAATGCTCTTTTGCAGTGCCTGGCCCCCCAAATAGCCCAGCTGAGAGAATAGTCGGGTGAAGGAAAAGTGCTGGGTGAAGTGGGAGGGAGCTCTCTCAACACATCAAAAAGGAGCTTGCTCTTTCCCGCTTCTCTCTGCACTTCTCCTCCACCCCACTATCCTGTCAGCCAGGCTATTATTAGATACAGGGTTAGGGTCAATGGCAGCTCATCAGCATGGGCCACCTTCATGTCAGTGACCTGTCACTCAGGCAACTTGAAAGGTGACTAACGTGTCCATCTGCAGTCACCTACACCCAGTCCACCAAGCATTAAGGAGAATGATTGGGGGTGTTTTTTCCTGCTGGCTGTTGAGACTGTGGCAGGGGCAACATGGCCAAGGAAAGCCATCAAACACAGTCCTTAATATGTCCCATACCAAAACTGAGTCAGAATAGTTTTCAGCCATTAAGAGGGCACAATTGATGCTGGTGTACTTGCCTGACAACTCAACAGAATGCGTGGGATGTGATCCTAAGGAAAAGCCCAAAGAACTGGTCCATCTTGCTAGGAACTGATAATGATTATATCAGCCTCTTAGGGCCATAGGAGTTAAGTTCCATTGATTCCCTGATATCAACATGGGTCAAAAAATGTTTCCATGTTTTTGAAAAAAGATTTTGGGGAAGGGGGGTGGGGTTTAAAGGCAAAATAGTTATACTTTTCTGGGACTTTTTAAAGAAAGAAAAAGGAAGACAATTACAGTGGTAGAAACAAGCAGTTTTGCCACCACATTTCAGCCGAGCAATCTGGGGAAGTTCTGAGGGGTGGGGATGAATACACTCAGTAACAAGCATAGGCATACACTGCCCTTCCTGCTTCCTCCTAGCACTGACTAGCTAATCAGTACTGGCTCCCTAAGGGTTCAGTCAGGAATCTTTCCAGGCCAACTTGGAGATGCCAGGAATTAAACTGAGGATCTATTACCCATTGAACTTTTGCTCTTGCCCTCAATCTCTCATTGGTTCAGGAAAAAAAAAAAAAAAAACAGGAACCATTTTAACTATTGAAACCAAGAACCAGTGGTCAAGAGCACTGAAGCTGAATTATGCAATCTTTCCATCATTCTGGAAATGTTACTGTTATTGAAATAGGGTACAGTAAACGAAATTCCCCCTATACTTATAATATGTAAGTATATGATATAATATATAAAAAGTCTGTTTATTTTTCAAAAGACTTTTAAAAATGCATTTGTATTGATGACTATGCTATGGTTTATTAGAAAAATGTATGCAATCTTCTTTTTTTTAATCCATATGTTTAAAAAGAAACCTAAAGAAAATTGCCAATAGCCATGCTTTTATATAAATCAATGGTGCAAAGACACATGGAATTCTGTACATGATTCCTGTTTCAAAAAGAATTTTGTGGTCCTGGAAAACTGCAGAAAATGGTATCAAAATATTTAAGTATCCTCAAAAGAGGCCTTATGAGGAGAGCTGACTAAGGAGCTCCAGGTTCGGAGGCAGCATGCTGCTGAATATCAATTCCTGGGAAACACAAGATATGATTGTCCTTCTGTCCTCCATGTGGCTGTCCCTGGAGCATCCAGTCAGCTACTGAAGGAAGCAAGGCTCTCCTTTCATGAAATTCTACAACTTGAGCTCAAAAGAATTTGTGTAGCTTTGCATTACTGCTTTCCTTTGGTCTGATTCATATGTGTGCTTCTTGTGGAAGCATATGAGTCACTGCGTTCGTGGAAATGCTTTAATCTGCAGCAGAAATGCTTGCTCTGTAACTAGGTAAGGCTTCACTGAGAGTTCCCTTTCACTGTGCTGCTGTGCTTCAGAACATGGTTATTTCTTAAATTCATGCTGGTTGGTTGTAGAGTGACTACCAAACACCCAAAGCTACACATGAACGCCATATGGCAGAACAAACGTGCAACTTTGTGTTGTTGTTGTTGTTTAGATTTAATATAGCCGCCCACTTCAGTGAACTGACCCTACACAGAGTGGCCACTGGATTCTTTGGGACACAAATGAGCATCTCTGTCTTGCCTGAGCAATAAGGTTTTCTAAGTACCATTGTATTTCTATGTCTGTGATAGTTCTTGGATCTTGACATCTGGCCCACACTACAGGACAACTAGAGCAAGAAGGCACCTCTGAAAATAAGGCTCTGCCACAGACAGACTTTCAATCCACTGTTCAGACTTCAACAAAAAATGCAGCATTTGTGCTAAGCTTTCACTGACACTATTATCAAAATAAGTTGGAAATGGTTTACTGTTTTGCTCATTCAATAATTCCCATTATGCAGCCTCCCTTAGAGGACAAATATATGAGGATGGCAGTGTTTCTCAACCTTAGCAACTTTAGATGTGAGGACTTCAATTCCCAGAATTCCCTGGTCACCATGCTGGCCAGGGAATTCTGGGATTAGAAATCCACACATCTTAAGGTCGAGAAACACTGCCTTATGGCCATGTTTGAGGAAGTTTGAGGTCATTGCAAGGATGATCTTTGTATGGTGTATACATGCACATGTCCTTTAAGATCAAATCTTGCACTGACAGGAAAATGTTATGATAGACATTCATAACCTAAAATGAACCTTCCTAATATATTCTCTTTCAACTAATTCTGTGGTTTTGTTAAGAATTAAAGAAAGGACCTGTGGCAGAGCCTGCTTGCTCTTTAAGGTCATTTTTTCCCTTTGCCTACAAAAGATAAAGAGTCAGCGAGATGGACTGCTTACAAAGTGTTCTAGCAGAAAAAACAAATTAGGGCAGTTGAGACTGCAGCTTAGACTGCATATGGTATCAAGAATGGAGATAAGAGAATGGCTGAAATTGTTTTTTTTTTTTTAAGACACCTGGTTACAGGCTCCAAATACCCACTTCCTTTTAAAACAACTAGACCAGTGTTTCTTAACCTTGGCAGCTTGAAGATGCATGGACTTCAATTCCCAGAATTCCCCAGCCAGCATGCCAGAATTCTGGGAATTAAAGTCCACACATCTTCAAGTTGCCAAGGTTGAGAAACACCGAACTAGAGTATGCATAATAAAACAGAATGTACATTCCTGTCTCCCTGTAAACACCATAACTAAAAATGCATATATGAACATGACTTGTCATGTGTTATACAACTTGAGAACTTGCATCAGTTCTCAGAACTGATCAATGATCAGAAGATCACTTGCATGATCTTCATCATTCTTATTATAACACAGCATGATGGAGCCTATATTTCAGGAAGGAAATATGATGATTTGGCATGGTTTGGAATGGGAATTCCATTCTTCGATTTGCCATGACAAAATGTAAACCATTGTAAATGGTGCTTTTGCTGCCAATGGGAGCTATGCTGAGAGGTTTTTATCATTCATTCATTCGTTCATTCATTCATTCATTCATTCATTCAATTTATATAGCCACCCATCTCACTTTCACATGACTGTTGGCGGCTTACAATAAAATAAATAAAATACATAATATAAAATATAAAAATAAAACACATAGTGGCCGGGCATTATCCAAGCAATCATCTTCACAGCCAGAAGATGGGCTCTATCCCACACCCAGGGCCCCAGGCTCAGGCACAAAATCAAGTTTTCAAGGCCTTATGAAAGGCCAACAGGGACAGGGACAATCTAATTTCATGGTGGGTGATATTCCAAAAGACAGATGCCACGGCAAAAAAGTCTCTCCTTCTGGGCCCCACCAGCCGACACTCCTTGACCAGTGGTACCCACAGCATGCCCTTCATGCCAGATCAGGTAGGATGTGTAGAGACAGGTTTCCCACACTGTGTGTTTCATACATGATCTGAAACTTCATCCTGCCAAATGCACCCCCCCCCCCCAAGTTTGGGAAGGATAAAGATGAAATATAGCTGATTATCAGATCTGTCGGTCTCCAATTACAGGTGCAAGTTTGCAGGATAGAAGTTTAAGCACAGAATGTATTTGCTTTGGGGCAATGGGGTTAAAGCATTTATAGCACTTGAGCAAGGCCCTTATTGTCCTTCCAAGTTTCCAGTAACATTCAGAACCTAAATATTTGCATGTTGTTGTGTGATGATTCAGGATGTGAGACTGATATGAATAATGTGAATTAAAGACTTTTACTTCCTATTGTTTAAAGATGTGGCCAGAGCTACTTGACATCTGGACTCTTTTATAGGCATCTGGTGTTTTGTCTAGACAGATAGTGAAATTATGATTTCTTTCTTGTACATAGAATTTCATAATAGACTACCTTAACAGTTGCATTTGCTTATAACATATGCATACATTTTAATACTTTCTATTTAAATGATACAGAAAATGTGGCAGAAGGAACTTACGTATTCAAGTAGAAACAAAATTAACTTACTGTTTCATACAGGGCTACGTACTGCTATGACCTCTGTTTAAATGCAGTCAACATTGTCCGAATATACAGGTAGTATTGAAGTTATGATGGAGCTGAACAAGGAGGACTTACAACTGTTCCTTGTTGTTGCAGCCGTTGCAGCATCCCTGTGGTCATGTGATGGCCATTTGGGCACCTGGCAACTGACTCACAATTATGACAGTCCCAGCGTCCCATGGTAACATGATTGCCATTTTCGACCTTCGCTGTCAGCTTCCGACAAGCAAAGTCATTGGGGAAACAGGCAGGAGGTCGCAAAGGATGATCATTTGACCTAATGACCTAATGACCATGCAGGATTTGCCTAACATCAGCAACTGGCTGTTGCAACTGCCATCCTAAATCGGCACAGTCATGTGACATCGCACTTTAGACTGCATCACTTTAGTGATGGACTTGCCAGTCCCAATTACCATCATTAAGCAAGGACTACCTGTAATGTATTTTCTTGATCTCGTTTATTGTGTTAAGGTGCAGCTTTATGTATAGCAACCATATCACCTATTTTAAAAAACATAGTCCTCTTTTTAAAGAGTTGTGAGAGGACAGCCCTCTGTTGGAAGATATCCTCAGTTTGAAAAGCTGCTAAAAGATAAAGATCCTGTCTTTCTCACATGGGCAATCTTTCATGCTATGGAAACAGCATTATATTGCTTAAGTTGTAATAATTCATATTATTTTACATATGCACATTTTATTTCCACCTGTGTCCTCTGTTGTCCTTTTTTTTTCTTTTTGAACAATAATTATTTCCTCTTTTTACTGGAAAGCAGCCAAACTATTTCAGTTGCAAAATGTATATAGCAAAGAAAGCCCCTATAAATTGGCTGGGGAAAAAAAACACTGGACTACTCTGAAGGGTTGTCATACACCATGCTTCCCCACCCATCCCACCCCACCCCACTCTTCACAGGATGACTTTGACTCACATCCCTCAGTATAGATTACAAACTTTTTTCTCAGGCAGAGTGCATGGGGACAGAACTAAGCCACATGGCACCACAATCACCAACATTGCTCCTTTAAAGCCATAGAGAAAGTTGTTTCCATCCACTGTGCTGCTGACATGAGCTATGAAACCACCCATTTCTACTACAGTAATGAGAATGGATAGGTTCTTCCAGTACAGGAAGGATATTTTCTGGGAAAGAAAGAAAATTATTATGCACATTTTTTTTTCAGTGAAAAATGCTCTACTTCCTATTGCTCCTGCTACATTTTCCAGATAGGCCTCCCCAGGAATGCTGGATTATGATGCCACAAGTCCTACTTGGTTGTTTAAACACATAAGGGGTTAAACTCGGGAAAGAATAACAAGCCAAACATAAATCCTACTTCCTGTGTTTTCCTGTGCCCTTCTTCCAGGCCAGGCTTTTGTGTGCATAGCACTCCTGTCTGAAAAGGGCTTCTAAGCACAATCAGCTGAATTACTAGAGCTTTCTCACAACTGGGGACCATGCCTTGTCAGTTTTCCCAGTCATGGGGAAGCCTCTTACTAGTGTTTGTCTGAATGCCTGAATGGGATTATTACAACCAACATTTCCCTGGCTCAAGCTGCTTTATATTCCTTTCAATATTAATATGCTGCTTTTTAGCTCAACACATTCTCAGGACATTTCAATGGACATAAACAGTATCAAACAAAAATATAAGTCTGGAATGAAAAAACTGCAGAAGCTTTGCCTGTGCAGCTAAAAACAGCAGAATCAGATGCATCAAGAACTTTTCAACTTAAATTTGGTAACATAGTGAAGATCCTCCTACATAAGCAAGCTTTGTCCTAATATAGATAAGAATGGTAATGTCAAAAGACCTACCCAACAAAGAGCACACCATAGTAAGATGCTACCAACCCCTGATTAATGTCACATTCATAAATACAACAGTCATCTGTGACAATGTTTCCCTAGGTAGGGTCACATTCCATCTCCTTTACTAGATGTTGCCCAAAAGACATGAATTAGCAACTAAGCCATATACTGAAGGTCTACCGTTAACATGGGTTGGATCAAAATTAAGCCAGCATTTGACTTTTGTTTCTCTTAGAAACAATTGTTATATGAATACATTTCTAATCCTGACACAGAAAACAAATCAAAAGATGACGTCTGGCCACGGTTTCATGGAGACCATACATCAAAGCCAACTGAAAATTAAAGGGAGGAAGGAACCGTCGCCTAGAATATTTTCATATCAAACAATTGTTTGATTAAGTAGCCATTTGTATTACTTGATAAAAACCACAGGCTTAAGAAGTGCACTGCTCTCCTGCATTTATTTTTCTTAGCTGACTCCCAGATTTTCACAATAATTCTTCTAACAGTTTGGCTAGCCTTTGGCCGGAAACCTTCTTCTGCCTGACAAATTGTTGTGCTCGCTCTCGCTCTCGCTCTCGCTCTCTCTTTTGATCAGGAAAGTCTAGCAGTCAGGTCTATTCCTAAAGATTCGATTAGGACTGCTTCTTGCAGTATATGGGATATTGCCATAGCATACAGATTAACTCACTTATTTCAAGCCTTTACAATGTATGCTGGGGCAAGCCTGCTCATGATGTACTCCCAAAGTGGAAGAGTAGAGGATTTCATTGTTCCGAGGGCAGCATTGAATATTCTTTCAAGGTTTTTGATGCCAGATGCACTTGAGCATTTTCAAGCAGCCAGGGGCCAGATGATGATGCAAAATGGGTAGATTCAGACATTTTTGTCTGTTTTTTTCATGCCTTTTAAAAAAGTGTGAGGGTTGTCTTTGTCTCTTGCACTCAATTAAGTCTATAATGGAGCATATTCTAGGTTTTAAGTATCTTTTATCTCAAGACAACAGGAAACTATGTGGCTGACTTTTAGCATTGGTGGCAGAGGTAGTTCCAGAGCAGCAAGAGTGGAGTGGGGAGGCCACATGTGGCCTGGGGCTCTCACAATGCTCCCTTCTGTATTACGCATGAAAATAGGACAGGGAAGAAATCTTTGTTTCCCTTTTCTTCAGTGCCATTGATGTTTACAGGACAGATGCATGACTTCTCATTTTAAATGTTGTGAGGGGTACATAAATAGAAAGTATACACAATCTCCTTCTCTCCACCTCTTTGCTGGATGTCTGACAATATCCTGAGGATCATACCAGAAACCAAACCACTTTCCTTTTCATCTGCTATGCACTTTGTTGAATCCCTTCCTGTTGTCTGCAGACAGGCCAGGGACAGTGTACTCTTCTGCAGTTTCCTGTCATGCAACAAACTGTAGTAACAATGTCTGTATGCTAATACGCACCCTGCTTCCTGCTGCAGAATCTGCTCAGCTCCTTCTTAGGACAGCCTTCCTAAAGTTCATGGGGACACAGAGAAATGCACAGACTGGAAGGGGGATAGGGGGAAGGTACTTGAAAGAGGCTGGGGGAGGCTAAGGAAACTAGACAACAGGAGGATCCCAAGACAATTTGCTCAGCTGCACAAAAGAAGGCATTCAAAACAGCGATGGGTAGCCCCAAAGCTCTTTGGTGGTCCCCTGAGCCACTGGAATCACACCATCTCTCAGCAGGGGGAGAAGAAAACCCCATAAGATGATGGGAGTCTTGTTTCAGGCATATACACACAGAAGCAAACTTTCCTGATCAAAAGAGAGAGAGAGAGAGGGAGGGGGAGAGAGAGAGAGAGAGAGAGAGGAGCATATCTTAATGCATATCTCTCAAAACACAGCTCCCTCCAAATCCCATCCCTTCCCACTTGCCAGATATCACCATATCATTGTCTGTCCTCTTGTGACATTTGAGAGAATCCAAAAAGATAGGAAAATGATTGCACTAAATGTTCTGGATTAAGTTTTCATTGTACAATCATATCCTGATTCAATATGGCTGATTAGAAGTTCAGACAAATAATTTAATATATCTTTATGCTGGGATTCCTAGCATAACTATTCCACCAATATATGGCATTTGATGCAGCAAACAAAAATTAATATAAATACTTAAAAAGCACATGAAAAATTGTAATCCTCTCAACATTTCCCATCATGTCTTCTTTCCATTTTCTTTCCAGAGAAAATCCTTTAAAGAGAGGCAAATCATATAGCTATATCATTCCTTTTCAGTGGCAGAAGAGGTGTGATCCAGGTCCCATCTGTTAGGGTATGTCATCTGGCAGGTCCCAGGAAGAGAGCCTTTTCTGTCATGGCACCCACCCTTTGGAACATCATCCCCCAGAGATTAGATTGGCTGCACCTCTCCTGGCTTTTCGTAAGGCCTTAAAGATGTGGTTTTCCCACCAGGCTTGGAGATCCCAATACGTGGTAGAGCCCATGCTGTTGATGTTGTTTGTTGGTTCCTGTACCTTGGCTTACCTGCTTCTGCTTGCCTGGTTTTTATATACAGGTGAAACTCGAAAAATTAGAATATCATGCAAATGTTCATTTATGTCAGTATGGCAACTCAAAAGGTGAAACCAATATATGAGATAGACGCATTACATACAAAGCGAGATATGTCAAGCCTTACTTTGGTATAATTGTGATGATTATGGCGTACAGCTTATGAAAACCCCAAATTCACAATCTCAGAAAATTAGAATATTACATGACATCAATAACACAAGGATTGGAAATAGAACAATATCGGACCTCTGCAAAGTATAAGCATGCATATGTACTCAGTACTTGGTTTGGTCCCCTTTTGTGGCAATGACTGCCGCAATGCGGCATGGCATGGATGCTCTCAGCCTGTGGCACTGCTGAGGTGTTATGGAAGACCAGGATGCTTCAATAGCGGCCTTCATCTCCGCTGCATTGTTCGGTCTCATGTCCCTCATCTTTCTCTTGGCAATGCCCCATAGATTCTCTATGGGGTTCAGGTCAGGCGAGTTTGCTGGCCAATCAAGCACAGTAATCCCATGGTCATTGAACCAGGTTTTGGTACTTTTGGCAGTGTGGGCAGGTGCCATGTCCTGCTGGAAAATGAAGTCAGCATCCCCATAAAGCTCGTCTGCAGAAGGAAGCATGAAGTGCTCCAAAATCTCCTGGTAGACGGCTGCGTTGACCCTGGACTTAATGAAGCACAGTGGACCAACACCAGCAGATGACATGGCTCCCCAAATCAACACAGACTGTGGAAACTTCACACTGGACTTCAAGCATCGCGCATTGTGTGCCTCTCCATTCTTCCTCCAGACTCTGGGTCCTTGGTTCCCAAATGAGATGCAAAAGTTGCTCTCATCAGAAAAGAGGACTTTGGACCACTGGGCAACAGACCAGTTCTTTTTTTCTGACGTTGGTTGTTCAGGAGCGGCTCGACAAGAGGAATACGACATTTGAAGCCCATGTCCAGGACCTGTCTGTGTGTGGTGGCTCTTGATGCACTAACTCCAGCCTCAGTCCACTCCTTGTGAAAGTCCCCAACACTTTTGAATGGCCTTTTCCTGACAATCCTCTCCAGGCTGCGGTCATCCCTGCTGCTTGTGCACCTTTTTCTACCACACGTTTCCCTTCCACATAACCTTCTATTGATGTGCTTTGATACAGCACTTTGGGAACATCCAACTTCTTTTGCAATTACCTTTTGGGGCTTTCCCCCCTTGTGGAGGGTGTCAATGATGGTTTTCTGCACAACTGTCAGGTCAGCAGTCTTTCCCATGCTTGTGATTCCTACTGAACCAGCCTGAGAGACCATTTAAAGGCTCAGGAACCCTTTGCAGGTGTTATGGATTCATTAGCTGATTAGAGGGGGACACTTTGAGCCTAGAATATTGAACCTTTTCACACTATTCTAATTTTCTGAGTTTGTGAATTTGGGGTTTTCATAAGCTGTACGCCATAATCATCACAATTATACCAAAGTAAGACTTGACATATCTCGCTTTGCATGTAATGCGTCTATCTCATATATTGGTTTCACCTTTTGAGTTGCCATACTGACATAAATGAACATTTGCACGATATTCTAGTTTTTCGAGTTTCACCTGTATTTGAATAAATATATATATATATACTTATTCAAATATATTATATAGTTTTTAACTGTTGTTAGCCACCCAGAGTCATGTATTTGAGATGGGTACCCATATAAATTAAAATAATTAATCAATAAACAACAAAAAACAATAAATAAATAACACAAATATCCCTCCATCTGGAAACAGCTTAAGTGCCAAATGACATATCATAATAAATATATATTTGCCTTAAAAATCATTTTTTAAAAAAACAGTCATGGCAATGGTCAGATCCAGATCAGGACCACCAGCAGTGTAGAAGAACAAACTCTTTCAGCCCATCCTCCCGCAAAGTTGGCCTTTCCTCCAATTACTATTCCTGAAACAAAACAGTTATTATCCTGTTTGATGTGACAGGCATCACTTCAAGAAGGTAATATTTCAAGGCCTTCATTACTATATTGGAAATAAGGCCTTTTTCTCATACAAGCCACCACCCCATCCTTAGATATTGTTTGCAAAGACTTTTCTTGAACTCTGTTTCAGAGGAAACGAATACTAGCCAAGGCCATGCTCCTTAAAGTAACACAATCACAATACATGGGCTATTCTATTTAATAAGGCATTACTGTATTAATTTTTAAAAACAACTCCAGAGTCAATCTTCCTGCCAAAGAGGCAGGCTTGTTTTTATATCTATGTAATGAATAGCACCTTCATTTCTGACTGTTGGAGACTGTAATAATGTTGAGTTAGCATCATTCTCATGTTTTAGGCCTTTTATTTCCACACCAGAAAAGGACCAAAAGATTTTATCAAGGCGTGGTGTGCATTCCAACAGTGTGGACAATTTCTTTATTGTAAGAAGGGTAGATTTAAAAAAAAAAACCTATACATCCTATGTCTGAACAAAAACAATCTCTAAATACAGCTGTATTGTGTTGCTTCCACAATTATTTAAACATAAGAGTCTGGCCAAGGCATATACAAATGATTCATAAAAATATAGCTGTTCTTCACATATGTGCACCACATGGACTATTACGTGTGGATTTCAAACATGAAGAACAAACAAGCATGCCACCTCTTGTGTTGTATACTTTCTATACTTTAAAATGGCTACATAAAGGTTAGAAGACTACTACATCATATACAAATGCCCATAACAGAAATGTTTAAAAGTTGGCCTGTGTTTATTTCTTTTCTTACTGTGGAAATGAACTTCCCTGAGAGTGGAACTTTTCCATTACCTTATTTTAAAATTGTGCAGTAAGATTCCAGATGCACAATATTTCTTCACAAACATCAGGACATTCATTACAATGAATGCTTGAGTTTTGTAGGCATGCACAGGTGGTATTTGGGGATCTTGAGCACAGGAACACACTTAGACAGCCACCAGTGACTACTGGTATCTATGACTGAGAGTCTCCCAAAAGTCTTAGTGCAGTTTTAAGCTTTTAAAATTCAGAACTGCATAAAGACTTTTGGGACACCTGTTATATACTCCTGAATCACCAGCATCTTCCCTTAAAATGCAGTTACTAGGGAGCCATAGTGGAAAAAGGCTGCTGCCCTCCTATCCATGATTATAAGCACGCATCCCTAAATTCATCAGGAGTAGATGCTGGATTAGATGGGCTTCTGGCTTCATCTATCAGGATGTTTACATGCTTATGTATGCAATCCATTTTATGACTAATCTGAAATAAATTCCATTGAATTCAGTTAAGTTTAATCTCAGAGGTACATAGATATAGGAATGCAATCTTACCCTTGAAAAGAGAATTAGATGAATCCATGATGATTAAAATTATCAGTGGTTAGTAGTGATAATGACCATATCTAACTCCATAATCAAGGTATTTGCCATGCTTTGCTATAATAACCTTTTACTGGCGAGAGCACCATTAGATGATTAACCTCATGTCCTCTTTAAGGGTTTCCCATCAGACTGACCACTGAAGAAACAGATGGCTGTTCTGGTCTAGCATAGCTTTTCTTATATTTGAAACTCAAAGCACAATTTTAGCCTTTATGACTACAAAAGTTAGCCATGGAAAAGTACAGGACTCCAAATTTGAGAGGGAATGCTAAGCAGATGTTCACTGAGCCACATATGGGGATTCATGGAGTCACAGGATTCCTTGCATTTGTTGTGGCTCATGGAAACCAACTATGCTAACAGAGTGACTTTGTGACAAATTGTTGGCTCTGAGCAATTTGTTTAGTGTGCTAACTAGATGGTTTCTGCTATAAACTCAGTAAATTATCTTAGAACAATAACTCCTGATTACTGCTTCTGCTCTTACCTGCAATCCTGGAACGTTATTATTTGATCTACCATATAGAGAAATTGGAAGGATGAAATTGCATTGATACATTTAAATCAAGTATACTTTCCAAAATCTGTTCTGGTGGGCCTCCAAATGTCTGTTCTCATCACCGGGAATAAGAGAAAAGCCCAAAGATGAAGTAAAGGAATGGCATGCCTGCGAGTATGTGTGAAAATGTCAGTATGGAAAGCTGTGTCTGTGTGATTGAAGCCCCCACCCTTGCAGCTGCCATCTTGACTTTTCTGAGCATCCCTACCTGGATACCCCTGATAGAGAATAAAGATAGTAGTATAATCAATATCTCATGATGAAAGCAGTAAAGGAGTAAAGAAATAATGGATAGAAATATAACAACTTGAAGCTTGAAACGTATATGGACAGGGAGTAAGGAGTAGCTAGCTACTCTCATCAAAGAGATTTTTTTTTTTTTTTTGTCTGCGCTCAGTCATTACTGACCCTGCAGTGACTGCCTGGACGAATCCTTGCAGTTTTCAAGGCAATTGTTTTTCGGAAGTGGTTTGCCAGAGCCTCCTTCCTAGAGCATAGCCCAGCTGGCGAGCGCAGGAGGCGGGATTTCCGTTGCTTCGCGCCCTTTTCGGGTGAGCGCGGTTTCGCGCTTACCGGCAACTGGTCCCGTCTCTCTGTGCAAGGCGCTGCCAGCATTTTTCCTCCCACCGGAGTGAGAGTACCCATTTATCTACTCACGTGAGTTTTCGACCTGTTGGGTTGACAGGAGCTGGGGGGGGGGGGGAAACAGGAGCTCACCCTGTTAACGCGAAGGCTGGACTCGAACCGCCGAAGTGTCAGCCACCATTATGCACCAAATCAGATTTATATGTATTTATACATACCCATTGCTCTATTCCATTTCAGGAAATGCAACGTTAAACAAATGCAGAAAAAGATAAGAAATAGAAAACCAAAGAAGTTAAAGACAGAAAAGAGAGGGAAAACTAACTAAATCTGGTTCACACCATGACCATTCACTGTATCTCTCCATTCTGTTCTATCTTTGCAAACCATCTTTACTTTCATCATATCCATATAATGCCTTTTGTTCTTTACATTTATCACATTTTAGGATCTCATCAACTGTTTCTAACCATAACTTTCTCAGTCTTCCCTTTCCTCTCAACCCAGTGAATCTTGCTTCATATGTATCCAAGACAGATTGTTTCCTATAGTATATCAATTCTATAAGAGGATTTATACTAATTTTAAATATTTTTCATCTCCAAATATCATGTGGCTTATAGAAGATTTTTCTTCCAGCTTGGCAAATACATTAAGATTAGAATCTGGTTCAGCTGTTTATATTTGCTGTACTACATGCACAAGGCCAGGTCAAACACTAGCTGACCTTAGATCAATAGAAGTGGTAAAAACAAAAAATGAATTGTGTGTTTTTCTAAAAGAAGGATGGTATTGATAGAAATTCAGAAGTGAATGTAGTCTCCTACATTCCTAATTCTAGGTTCCTAATCTAGAAGATTTGTATTGACAATGAATGAAAAGGAAAACCTGCACCCAAAGTGAAAATGACACAATTGAGCTAAAGAGGGGATCTGCTTCCATGCTAGCCTAGGGGCTCTTTCACCTAAGTCGTGCAATTAAGCCCATGCACAAACAGAGGGTTTCCCTACTCAAAACCTTCAGCAGCACCACTACATGGACAGCATTGGAAATCTAGGGACAGGTCCAGAAATTCCTACATTTCCTTCTGTCCTGTGCCATGCAATTGTAATAGCACAGGCCATGATGCTGAAGAGGACTCATCACAAGCTACCCAACAGTATGACTGGGGTTATTTATGTGAATACATTATTAAGTTAGCAGTTTTATATGGTAAACTAGAGCTTGTTTTCAAGGTGAGAGATGAAAACTCAGATAATTGTTTATTGAATGAGAGCAACAGCAGAAATTAATGCTATAGTTTGAAACTGATATGCCCTATGGTCACAGATAGACATAGCAAAACACATTCATTCATGAAATATAGTTTGGGGGAGAATCAGGGATGTTCCACAGACATGGGATCCATCCTTTCTTCTCCCTTCCTTCCATCTTGTAGAAAGAGGATGCTTCTGAACAGTGACAGTTTATAATCTGGGTATCATTTTCTAGTGCTAGTTACACCACTGAGTTCTAAATCAAAACTTAAACACCTTGAACTCTTTTTTTCAAACATAACTCAATTGGAAACACATCAGAACAAACCTGCAGTACATCCTTAGATGGGGAAAAAGAAAGAACAGCGTTTTCAGTTCCAGACAATGTGCAATATACATGCCGCATATGTAGCCCTTATCGTGCAAAGTACATATTCACTTTGGCTTGGTTGTCAGGTTTTCTGAGACCATGGAAAATGCCACAGCAGATAAGATATACATTTCATTGTTCACTCTGTGTAGATGCCAAGTGCCGCCTGCCCAATGGTATGGGGTTTTATCTGAGCTGTTTGTGTCTAAAGCAAATGGTTTGCAACACAAGCTTCTGGTAGCACACAGTGGAGACTTCCTTAAGTTATTTAATAATAATAACAATGAAAAATAGGCGCTGAGTACAATGTAAAATCTTCCAACAAGGTTTAGTAGAACTCTCCAGTCAAATTTCTTTGATCAACTTATCCCAGCCAGGTGCCCTCTGGAAGTGTATTCCTATTGGCCACGTTAGGCAAGATTTCTGGAAATAGTAGTCCAATATATCGGGAGGGCACCAGGCTAGGAAAAAAAGCTTAGGGGGTGAAACAGGCAGCTGCAATTAAAATCATTCCAGCAATTATGAGACTATGTACTATCTTCTAAATCTGTAACAGAGGCAGGCAATTTGTAGGAAGAAACCTCCCTTTGGCATCAATGGGAGAATTTTCTACAAAGGAAATGTCAGGTTCAAAAGAGGATTTTCCTCAAATTCATGGGGGAGCCACAGAAAGGAAAGTGCCAAGGCCAGCCTGCTTCAATCTGATACTTCCTAATACTTAGAACTTCAGCTTCTATGACCCCCCAGCCAGCATGGATAAACAACTAAAAATAACCACTGAATTTTTTGCCACCCACTTGCAAACTCAAATGTCTTTTTTTTTTTTTTTTGCCCTGTAACATTAACCATATTTAACCAGTCTCTTAAGATTGTTTTTTTTTTCCCCCACACAGAATTGGTTTTGTTTCTTAAACTTAGGCCTTTTAAAGTTTTAGCTTATATACCAAGTTGTACTGTGAAATTGCCATTCTTATGCTGACATTTTCTAATGTGATGACTGCATTTTAACTTGTAAAGCCGCTTGGAGTAAATGTTTATACATGTAATAAATAAAATGAATACTCCCAACCATAATTTAGGGGTTGAATTGAGGCTTAGTGATAGAGTAGATCTATGGCAATCAATGGAACCTATTTTCTCTTGACCTTATCCAAGACAAACTGCTATTTTTTCTTGGATCACCCAAACATGAGGCAGTTGAGTTTGAACAGAATGGACAGCCAAGCCTCTATCTTAGCGTGGTTCCAAGGAAACCTAATACAGTATAAAGCTTCATCTGAACCATCTTTCACATATTGAAAAAGGATGAGATGCAGGGCATGTGAGCTGGTCAAGGGTGTCTGCAGAGAGGGTATCAAAAAAATTGAGATAGCAAAAAGGATGAGGCTTTGTTCATGCAGTCATGGCTGCCATCTTGATTTTTTGACACACTGATACCCCTGAAACTGGTCCCACTTCCTCTGTGCCCTGAAGCTTTTCCTTGATATTGATATGTACTCCGGCCCAGTCCTCACAGCACCTCTAGGTGTACAAAATGCGTGGAACATTTTCTTTTGCCATCTAAATGATATGATTTGGGCATTTTAAAAAAAAAAGACAAAAAGAATCAAAAAGAAATTTTGCCATTTGGAGGGGAAGACAATATACCAGGATGTCTATTGGTCATGTTGCCAGTCCCTGGCTTATGTTGGAATCCTCCATAGTGGTTGAAAATGATTTAGTAGTCCACATAAAGCAGAAGTGAGCAACTTTTTCAATCTGGAGACCAACATTTGGTTTTGTGCCCTGAGGGTCCTAAGATGCATGGGCTATGAAATTATGATGTCACAGGAGTGGTGTGGCCAAAAAGAGAAGTTTGGAGACTTAAGGGCTGTAATGAATCTGAAAATTTCAACTCTGCCCACTCTGGGAGATTCTGTGGGCCATAAATGGGATCCTGATAGAGTTTCATGCAGCCTGTGTACCTTATGTTGCTCATCCTTGATGACATAAAAGAAAATTTAGGAAGTCCTCTATTAGTAAATCACTTTTATTTTTAATATTAGGATATTCCTAATATTCTAATATTAGGAAGGAAATGTATAGATTTCAGAAAGATTAGCATGCTTATTTGTATTATTTTAAATATGAACCCATAATCTCCCAATAAAATACATTGATATTTTCAAAGGACTTGTTTGGAATGGGGATGTGGTATGTGTGTGTGGGGGAGGGGGACAGTTGTTTGTTTGTTTGGGGTTTTTTAGGATAGCACGTTTTCCTGCAATCCAGACACGTCAGGGGTGAACTGTTAGTGAAATCCCAATGCACCTTCTATAGGTTCAGCAACCGGGTAGTGAACATTCCATGTCAGCCTCTCCTCATCACAGACATGCTATCTGACTCCAGATTCAGAAAGGACTGTCCTCTATCTCCACTCTGGATGTGTGACAGTGGCTACACTCAGAGCAGCTGGAGCTCTTTGATATGGCAATGAGGTGCAGCAGTTCCATGTCAGTTTCACTTCTTTGCTATTATTCCCCATGAAAGATCATCTGTCATTGCTGGGCCTCTGAACACATTTGTAAATGAGACCAAATAATTTGTTCAGAGGTGAACTTGAAAGTATAAACATGTAAATATTTGAGTATGAGCTTTATGATGTTTGAGAACACTATTCTCTCACATATACATGCAAACACACACACACACACACTTCTTTCTACATGAATTGGAGAAATATATACATTATTTTAGTCTTTGGTAGGCATCCATCTTCATTAAGAATGTGTCAGTTTATTTTGACAGAATCTGTAAAGAAGTTGGATGGGGACAAAGCTCCAGCATCTCATTTATTATATCAATTTATTATTTGAAATTGTCTTCATGTGATCATTCAGTCCATGTATTTCAGATTTCAAACAGAATGTTGGCCATTTATGTAGGAATTAAGTAGGCTTCTAGTATTATAGGTTTCAAAACAAGAACTTCCCATTGCATGTTCAGGTCTTTGAGGTAATAATGAATACAAACCAAGAAGGACTGCCTTCTGTTCTACATACACTTTTCATGTGCTCCAATCAACATCTGGAGGTCTCACACAGCTGGAGTTGCTGTGCAGATGATAGGAACAGGACCTTTTCAATAGTGGTGCCACCTCTGTGGAATATTAAAGAGGTACCTTGAAGTCTAAATCTGGAGGGACTGGAGGCAGCCAAGGCAATACTCATAGGGGAGGGAGTCTTGTAGGATGCAGATAGAGCCAGGCTGAGTCAAGATAAAGCAAATCTAGTTTCCATAAAAATGCCTAGCTGAATTGGGGGGGGGGGGGGGTTTGGTTCTAGAGATGTTTGAGAAAATATAGGAAGTGGAAAGGTGGAGCAATTTTTCCCTCTGCTCTTAATATCAGTTCACCTCTGATTATGAGTTAGATTCAGAGATCACCTCCCTTAGATGCAGAGATTGCTAGCTACCCATGGCTTCTGATCCAGAGGAGAATGCAGTTGTTAGAATGGATAATGCAATGATCTTTATTAAATTTCCTCCTTCTTGGCAGTTATGAAATGTCCCACAACATTTGCTGCAAAAGCCTTCAGAATTTTTCTGATTTCTATCTCTCTTCTTCCCCCTCCCTGCCAACCACCCTTTATAAAATAATTTTGTTACTTTTAGACATTTCTTCATCCTAAATCTAAAGCCAGCACTCATAGAGCCATCAGCATGGGACTGTCATGCTTCCAGCAGCAGTCAAGCGGAGCAGACCAAACAGCATTTTAATGTAATCTTCTGCAACTTTAAATGGCTCTATTTTTGAGAATAAAATTTTCACACATTCATATACAATCAGACACCGACAAATCCATACAGCTCATGAGTGGGAGGATGAGAAAGAAGAATGAAAGCTTTGGTAGTCATCAGCAGAATGGTTCCATTTGATACAGGACCACTTTTAGTGAGATGCCAGCTTAGAAATAACAAATCCAGGTAACAGTGCTAATAGAATCTGGCAGAATGATTGCTACTTAGCTCCCTTTTAAACTATGCTGTAGATCTTTAGGCCTTCAGTTTACCCAAATTATCTTATTCTGGAGATAGCCATCAAAATATTAGCTGTTGTTCATGGCCCACTTTGCAATATTTGTCTCCTTTATAGGATTCTTCAAGGACTGCTGCAAAATAATCTAATGGGTAAGGCTCATCGTAATGTCTATATTTTAGCTCAAGCATTGAGTTTTCCTTGCAGTACCATTTCCTGGGGAAACAGGACTGGGCATGCACTACAGTGCTCTTGTCTACCCTGCCCAAAGACTTGTGGTTGACCATTATGGAAATAAAATTTTGTACAAGAAAAACCATTGATCTGTTCTAGCAGGGCCTTCCTGTATATATTTAACATCAGGAACAAGAGCCTTCTTATAACCAAAGGCCACACTTGAACAATTATTTTCTTCCAAAAGCTAGAAGGCATGTGGTAAACTGACATCAACAGTATCTTAAGGGATGAAGGGTTTTGTCATCAGTTTTTTAGTGCAATCACTTTTAACCCTTAGCATCCTACCTATCTTATTGTTGCGGGGAGAGATTAACCATCAGATTTCAATGGTGTGATCTTGAGGGGTAGGTTCCCACAAAGAAAGGGACTGGGGTTGCATGCAGCCAATGGAAGGGAGTCCAATCAGAAGCTCAAAATCTGCAAAATGGCAGGCATGACGTTGCAATCAAAACTCATGCATGCATGTATGAAAAACGTAGTGCTTTAGTCATAATACCGTATCTACCCTCTTGCAGATTATTGCGGGCCCCCCAAGTATGGATACCTCTTGGCCCATGATTGCTAATAGAGAATGTCAACTAGTGGGGACCAGGAGGAGAGCCTTCTCTGCCATTGCCCCTGCCCTTTGGAACATTCTCCCCCAGAGGTGCGTCATGCTCCTACCCTACCGGCCTTCTGGAAAGGATTAAAGACCTGGCTCTGCCAGCTTGCGTGGGGTGATAACAATTTTACCTCATCCTGGGGGTGGCTGGCACCTTGATGATGCTCCCTGAGCAACTGCCAATTATTCTTGGATCTATTTATTTATTTTCTATTTATTAATAGCAGATTGTAATTTTGTAATTTTAATTGATTTTAACTGTTTTGTAAACCACCCAGAGTCATTTCAATGAGATGGGTGGTGACAAATTTGATAAATAAATAAATAAATAAATAAATAAATAAATAAATAAATATTTTATATTGCATTTATTTTGCAATATAATATCAGGTTCTATTACCTCCTGGCCTGTGGGAGTAATTCAAAGTATAAACTTTTCTGTTATAAGATACAAATTAATTGATACAGATCCTTTAAAAACTGAAAAGAGAAACATTTGACCATTAGCCCTGCTAGCCATAAATCAACAGAGTTCCACTCAGGGTAATGAGCAATGTTAATTTGTAGCAGCTGTGTATCTATCCAGCTGGGTATACACTTTGGTGCACTGAGCCTGACAATATAGGTGCAAAGCACCAAGGTCCCTCTCTCTTGCTCTTTCCCAAGCTAAGCTGCTCTAAGCCTTCCACTAGGGAAGACTTTCCAGCAGCTTTCTCAGACTTGGTACTTTCCAATGGCCATACTGCCAGATAGTATGAATAATGATCCAATATGAGGCCAGTAGCCAAGACTGGTAGGAATAGCAGTCCAATGCATCTGGAGGATGGTAGCTTGGGGAAGCTAGACTGTATTCAATGTTTCAGATGTTCCCTCCTGGATCTGTCCAACAGCCCATCTAGTCCAGCATTCTGTGTGGCCAATACTGGACATTCAGGAAGCTCTCATATCTGAACAGAAGTGTGATATTCCTCTTCCACTGTTGCTCCCCAGCTGCTGGTATTCAAAGTATGCTAGCTGACCAAGGACTTTCTCCCAGCCATATCTGGAAATGTCAGGGAGATTTCCTTTTGAAGTCAAGCTTATGCTCTACCTCTGAGCTATAACCCTTACTAAATGTCTCTATATAGCCATGATCAATCAATAGCACTATAGCAACAAAGTAAACATCAACAGAGTAATAGAAGAAACCCTGTTTTCTTTATGATAGGATCCCTCCTGCCCCTGCCTTAAGTCAAGGAGTGGTTATGGCTTTTGACTCACAACTATATACAGTTGCAAGAAAAAGTATGTGAACCTTTTGGAATTTCATGGTGTTCTGCATTAATTTGTCATAAAATGTGATCTGACCGTCATCTAGGTCAAGAGTATTGACAAATATAATATGCCTAAAATAATAACACAAAAACAATTCTGATCCTTCATGTCTTTATTGAGAACAACCATAAAAACCTCATAGTGCTAGTGGAAAAAGTAAGTGAACCCTTGGAACCAATAACTGGTTGACACCCCCTTGGCAGCAATAACCTCAACCAGGCGCTTCCTGTAGCTGTGGATCAGACCTGCACATCATTCAGGAGGGATTTTAGCCCATTCTTCCTGGCAGAACTGCTTTAGCTCTGTCATATTCTTTGGACGTCTCATGTGTATGGCTCTCTTCAAGTCATTCCATAGCATCTCTATTGGGTTGAGGTCTGGGCTCTGACTTGGCCACTCCAAAAGGCGGATTTTGTTTTTCTGAAGCCATTCTGTTGTGGACTTGCTCCGGTGTTTTGGATCATTGTCCTGTTGCATCACCCAACTTCTACAGAGTTTCAGCTGATGTACAGACATTCTCACATTATCCTGAAGAATTTTTTGATACACTTGGGAATTCATCTTTCCCTCAATGACTGCAAGCTGGCCAGGCCCTGATGCAGCAAAGCAGGCCCAAATCATGATGTTTCCTCCACCATACTTTACGGTTGGGATGATGTTTTCATGATGATATGCAGTGCCCTTTTTATGCCAGATGTAGTGCTGCGTGTTCTTTCCAAATAGTTCAATCTTTGTTTCATCAGTCCACAAAACATTTTGCCAATACTGCTGTGGAGTGTCAATGTGCTCTTTCGCAAACTTCAGGTGTGCAGCAATGTTCTTTGTAGTAAGCAGCAGCTTCCTTCATGGTGTCCTGCCATAGACACCCTGCTTGTTCAATGTTTTACGTACTGTAGACTCATGAACACAGATGTTAGCCAGGTCCAATGATGCCTTCAAATCTTTGGCTGTCACTCGGGGTTGTTTCTTTACCTCATTGATGAGTCTTCATTGTGCTCTTGGAGCCATTTTGACTGGGTGTCCACTTCTTGGTAGAGTAGCCACAGTCCCAAAGCGTCTCCATTTGTAGATCGTTTGCCTAACTGTAGACTGGTGAATTTCTAAGGTCTTTCAAATCACTTTGTAATCCTTTCCAGCTTTATGTAAATCAACAATTCTTGATTGTAGATCCTCTGAAAGCCCTTTTTGGCGAGGCATGGCTCATATAAGCGTATTCTTCTTGTGCGGAGCAAACTCAAAAAGTTTGAGTGGTTTTTATCAGTCAACGTAGCTCTAGTCCACATCTCCAAGGCTTAACAAGACTCCAGGTATGCTAACACCTGACTCCAATTAGCTTTTTTGAGGTCAACTCAAGGGTTCACATACTTTTTCCACTAGCACTATGAGGTTTTTATGGTTGTTCTCAATAAAGACATGAAGGATCAGAATGGTTTTTGTGTTATTATTTTAGGCACATTATATTTGTCAATATTCTTGACCTAGATGACGGTCAGATCACATTTTATGACAAATTAATGCAGAACACCATGAAATTCCAAAAGGTTCACATACTTTTTCTTGCAACTGTATCTTACTTTGTTTGGGTGGGTGGGTTTTAAAAATCTTCAAAGGGCACAGCGAGTTCTCCATGTTAAAAGTGCAACCTGCTAGTCCTTGAGCTGGCAGAAAAATATTTGCCAGGCAAACCCTATTCTGTCTCCATATTGAGGCCAGTGGGTGATACTGTTCTTACAATCTAATTGTAGGATGGGTTAAGGAAAACAATTGGTAGCTTCCTTTGGCTTTCTTTCCCTTCTACCAATTGTCTCCTGACATCAGGAAAAACTATTACTACTTAACATATGATGGGGAGGGGCTGGGTGAATGTAGATGGGTGCTGGCTAACAGGTAGCAGGCACAGCAGTGCTCCCTGCCTGTGACTTGTCAGTCAGGCTATTTCTGAACCTCAATCTAGCGCTCTTTTCAAAGAGAAGGAGAGGTGTGAGATGAAACAAGTAGGAACGCTCCTGATGTCCTGAAGTAGAATCAGTTACTTCCTAAGGTTTTGGCCGCTTCATGCCATGGCCACTCTGGAATTCCCTTGTGGCAATATGCAATAAAGTACTGTGCTTGTTATTGAATGCTCCCTCCTGCTTCAGTCCACGCCACTCTTCTATACCTCTGACCTGTCAGTGAGGCTAACAGTGCTGGCGTTGAATGGCTATCTCTGGCACCACTTGGACGTAGCCCATGCAGCATGCAAAAAAGCATAGAAGTAGGCAAAAATGCACTACCCTGGCTCTCTTTCCCAGCTGAAACTGACCTTTTGTGCTGCATAGGACTAGTCTTCTTTCAAAAATGCACTGAACCCCTGCATATAAAGCCCATGTGAGACCTGGCAAGCTCTTTGGAAAGCACCACCCACACAATATATCTTTAAGGAACCATATGTCTAATTTCTCCTGCAGCCCAAGCCAAAATGGCCATAGAGAGCAGTGACCAGTGACCAAGGAGAGGGGCATCTCCAGTGCAGGCAATTGGAACTCAGGCGGTCCTAGCTCTTGACCATGTAATCAATGAAGCATGCTAGATGGTGTCCCTGGCATCATTTGTGGCAGGAGAAAATGGAAAAGGCAACTTCAAAACAAGAATGGCTGAAGGCAACTTCAGGCTGCCTCAGCTGTATGCTGGGATCAGACAAAGGCAACATCATGTGGATGTGGCATAAAAAAACAATTACAGGAGCATGTTCATGCTGCGGTTAGGGAAATGTGAGGGTGACTCCATAAGGAGCAAACTCAAATGGCTTTTGAAATCTGAACTAAATTATAGTTACAAGGTTCAGTTTATCCCACTGCCATTCCTCTTCACTGTCAAAGTCTTTGTGGCAGTGAGAACACATTACAATTTGCCCTTGCAGAAATCAAGGCAGCAAAAGCATAGGGCATCATGTGTAAGCTTATCTTCATACACAATCAGTTCCTGATGTAGTTTCTACTGGGTATCTGTTCTTCTCCATCAAAAGATGATTAAGGAGCAGAACTTTTCTTCACTTTGCAGGGCAGTAAGTCATGCTCAGCAATAAATCCCTTGGATCCAGAAATTTGCAATCGCAGCAGTTTGAATTCACCAACCCAGATGCAAGGAATCATTTGCCACACTGTAAATGAGGAAGCTGTGGAAAATTACCTATATGTGCGGTGCCATCAGGGATGGCAGAATGAATGAGAGGACCCCTGATCACTGCAAGACTTTGTTCCATTGGAAGCATTACCTTAAAAATATACATAGTACATATGGTTGAACACAACTGGAGGGCTTCAGGTTTGGGAATGCAAAAGTTATGAGCACTGATTCTAAAACTAACTGTACCTAACTGTACCCTAGAATTTTGGTGCGGCCCTCAAATTTGTTAAGCAAATCAAGTTTTTTTAATGTGACAGAGTAGAAAATAATTAAATGCATATCTGGAGAAGGTTCATATTAACTATATCAATGTTTCACTAAATGTAAATGAAATTAGATAAAATGTAGATCTAGGCCCCACCCAGCCCAGAAAAGTTGCAGACTTCTGGTTTACAGGAGAGTGAGTTGTGAGCAGCTTAATCCAAAAGTTTAGAGTTTATTTTAAAAAAACTGGATTCATTTTCACTTATATGCAGCACCTTTATTTAAAAGAACAGCAGGGAGATCCAACCATTTAGCTTTTGCAATTTCCCTCTTAGCTGTTATTTTTTAGAAGGTTGAAGAGTGAATGTTCTGAGCCAAGTGGGGAAGGGAGAGGATAGGGGATGGGATATAACAATTGCATTAAGGAGCCCTATCTTTCCCCCAGTCATACAACACTCCCATTATGGCAGATCAGTGTATTCTCCAGAGAATGATAGCATATTGACCATGCTTCAGGAAAAGCTATAGATCATGGTCTTATGGCGGCCATATGTCCTACTTCAAATTCTCTTCTATATCTGAGAGCTGTCCAGTCCATTTCTGGTTTAAAGATAAACAACCATAAGACATGAGAATAGGGGCTATGAAGCTGACCATCAGCAGACAGCAGCTGGATAGCAGATGGCACATAGGAGTCATCTGGTCACTTTTCCCCTTCTTGTATTTCTATTTAGTTAGAGTTTTAGTGCTGTACCTAAACAGATGGATTTTCATGTGCAAATCTTTGCATCTAAACCTGGGTTTTCATGTGGAAAAAAGAGATCTGCAGATCTCTTTTTGGGGGATGCAGTTTCTTGGTTTTTGCTGTTCCTAAATGGCCACCCTATTCTGCCTTAACTAAAACAGTGAGGCACTAAGTGAATAACCTAAGTAGTTGTTTTTTTGACAGAGAACCTCAACTATAGGTATAAGAAATAAATCAAAAAGAAATGAGTTAACAAGTCAGTTTTCCATTTGCTACCACTTGTTGCCTATCCATCTGTCTTTCACCGCATAATTTTTCTGGTTCCATGCTCTCCAAATTAAATACAATCACTGTTCTTGGTCCAAACAGTTCTTTTCACTTTGCAGGATTTTTTCCTCCCTTTTTTCCCATTTGGCAAGAGTTGGGGCACTCCCTCCTGTGCTTTCCCCTTTGACTTCTGCATTCATTAAAGTACCTTGGGGTTTGTCCATGCCCGGCACTATGAATCAAACTCCCCAGCCCAGCCCAGCAATTGCTGCTTTCCATGGTGCTCCTTGGTCTTTCATTCATTTATCTTCTCTGACACACCAAAAGAAATCAGGAGGCAAGGGAGATTATTGCATTTGGAGCTAAATTGATTGCACATTACATTTGGGCACAATCTGGCAATGAGAAGGAACACCGATAGATCACAAGGATTTCCATCTGTGATGTTTGAGAATTTATCAAGGCAAGAAATGACTTGTCTTCACATCAACCTCTTGTCAGCAACCTCTCTTACAATCTTCCCAGTGCTGTAGCTTCTAGAGTATAGCTTCTAATGAAGACTCCAGAGTTACCTGAGAGGATCACATTTTCCCACCCCAAACACTCCATTTTGGTGATCCACTTGCAAGAAGTAATCAGGGTTATATAAAATGTTCAGACTTGAAAATGCGGTGTTCCAACCTTAGAACAAAACTTACCCATTTCAAGTGCTGTTATTTCAGGGGTTCTGACTATTCCAAGAACTGTGACTTGACAGTTGTTTTCTGGTTTATGACTGGAATTACTTTTTTCCATCTTTTTCTAGCCTAGTGGTGCAGCAACAGGGACCAGTATGGCTTACCTTATTTATTTATTTGTTTGTTTGTTTGTTTGTTTGTTTATTTATTTATTTACTTATTTATTTTTCGAATTTGTCACCGCCCATCTCACTACAGATGGTAGTAGTGCTTACACTATTGGTTGAGAGTGAACGGGGTGAGTTTTGAGTAGAGTGTTGAGGGAAAAGCAGTAGTTAAATGCATCGCCCTGCAAACCATGGTGGCTATTCACAGCTGCATACTTGCCATTCTGACAGGTAAGTTATTGTACTATTACTATTATCATTCTTACTAGTATTATTTGCTTTGTGGAAATAATGTGGCTTCATAGTTCCATTGGAGGGGTTGTCTATGGGCTGTTTTTCAGGAAATAATACAGACGTATGTGTATGCACTGTTGTGCTTCGCAGTTGCTAATGCTGTAGCAATTGTATAAATACAAAGACAATCAGTGCTATATTGGTTCGATTGATTTGTTGAGCTTTAATGCATATGTCTGTGCACTGTACATGTCATGCTGAAGCTGATCCTCAGGGTGCATTGAAAAATCAGGGTGCATTGAAAAATGCAGTGCTTCTATGTTCACTTGGTACGATTCGTTAAGCTTTGGTCTATGCCATTGTACATCACTGTTCAACTTTCAGAGGGCATTTAAAAGACCAAGATGGAAGATTTTGCTTTGTTTTGGTATGGCGGGTGAGTGAGCTCTGCACTTCTGTGGGTTGACTTTTACTGATTCAGCTCTGAGTATGTATGAGTGCTAAAGTCTGTTTTCTCAGCGAAGTGGTATTGTGCCTGTTCACTGGTGCAAGGTTTATGAAAAGCACAACCAAACGAAAGTTACGCACATTAGTTACACACTAACTAATGTGTGTAACATTTTTAAAAAACACTAAAAATGTAGTAAAAAATATAATTTAGCTGAGCAGTATCTTCTTTCCAGAGTGGGGCATGGTGTACTTGCTGCTTCTTTTTAAGTAAATGGTAAATGAAAGACTTGATGAAAAACATTAGCTCTGTCCTGATAACAGATTGGCTAAGTAATTCAGGAAGTTACTTAATGAATTAAGGACTTCTGAGAAACCATGCTGGATGTCTTTTCTAGTAGCAAATTCAATTGCTGCTTTAATTTTATCCTACAAGCGATTTGATTTTTTTTATTTTGAAAAAGTTTCCCTGTGTTTTGCCAGAAATCATGAATTCCACCTCACTTTTTCTCATCTGTCCTGGCCCTCCGTGATCTTTCAGAGGGTTTCAGTACTGTTGGTCATGGTATCCTGGAGGGGGCTTAGGAGTGAGGGGCACAATGTTGTGATGGTTTTTCTCCTTCCTCTGGGATTGGTTTCAGTCAGTGTTGGTGGAGGGGAGAGGTCTAGCCCCAAGACCCTGCTTTGTGAGGTCTAACAAGGCTCTACCCTCTTCCCACTTCTTTTGAATATCTAAAGAAGTTGCTGGGTGAGGTCATCCAAGAGCATACGATTATACATCTCTACCTCTTACCAACCAAGTGATGCTGTCAAGATTCTACATCAGTGTCTGGGAGTTGTGGGGGGCTGGGTGGGAAAAAACAAACTTAAGCTCAATTTTAGCAAGACTGAGTGACTGTAGATTTTAGCCCCCAGATCTGGAGATTTCCCATCATTGGTTCTGGATGTGGTTGCAGTGCCCCAGATGGAACTTGTGTGCAAATTGAGGGTTGGGGTCCTTCTGTACTCTTGACTTCTGCTTGAAGAGCAAGTGGCAGCTGTGGCTGAGAGGACTTTTGCATAGATACATCTTATTTATCAGTTAGATCCATTCCTGGACTGGGAGACCCTGCTAATAGTCACTTGTGCCTTGGTCATCTCACATCTGGATTATTGCAATGTGCTCTGCATGGGGCTGCCCTTGAAGATCTATCAGAAACTATAGCTGTTCCAGAACATGGTGGTGCCAATAGTTAAGGACACACCATGGTATGCCTACATAACTTTGTTACTTCATGAGCTGAACTGGTTTCCTATAGGCTTCTGAGTGCAATTGAAAGTGCTGGTTATCACTATAGAGCCTTCATGGCACAAGGCTGGGTTATTTGCAGGACCATCTATCTTCAATTATTTCTGCTAATCCCACAAGGTTAGACAGGTTGGGCATGTTCCAGGTCCCTTTGATTAAACAATGCATCTGATGGGACCCAGGAAATGCACCTTTTCTGTTGCTATGCCTGTCATGTGGAACAGCATACAACCTTAGATTTCAATGGCCCCAACTATGATGCCCTTCTGTAAGGCACTAAAACCTTGGCTTTTTCTTCAGGCATTGGACCAAGAAGTTAGGTGAGGCACTTTTTAGGAGTTTATGAGGTAATTATGAATGCTGCCCCAGGTATAATGTTTCATTTTTATGCTGATATTTTTATTGCTCTTTTTAACTTGCTGTTTGCCACCCAGAGTCATTTGTCAAATGGGTGGCCATGCAAATTGAAATAAATAAACGAAATGAAATAATAAAATGAAAATATGGCAGAGGGGTAAAAATAAAGGGGTAGGAGACATGTCTGAGTTTTCATAGGATTTAGCCCTTATCATCTTTCATTACTCTTTCTCTACACTCTTTCCAGTTCCCCACCATCTTTGTATTATATTTTGTATTATACTACAATATTCCAAGTGTGGTTTGACTTGTGATTTATGAATAATGTGCTTACAGATGTCAATTACATATGTGTGATACACACACACACACACACACACACACACACTACTCTTTTTCAATCACTTCACTGGAAAAGAAATTGCTTTTGTTTTGTTTGAAAATAAATATTGATGACGTGGGATGCAGGTTCCTGGCACTAACTTTAGTTACAAGGCGACACAATGCTGTTCATGAGAACCTTCTGGCCTCCAGCAGCCTTTGTTCTCCTTGGTATCCTGGGTCTCAATTAAATCCCACTGAAAGAGATCAGTTTCAGAAGCATGGACAGATCTTTAAATGATCCACATAGACTACCTAACATGTTACAATAGAATTATTTCTAAAACTCTTAATATCAAATCGTTCATTTTACCAATGTCCCAAAGAACCCCATATTTTGACAACAAAAGGTTATTTGAAGATCTTCTTGAAGATGAGCTGGCTTATGCCTTTTGGATGGTGAGCATTCCTAATTTGTCCTTTGTAGAATTTTCTGAATGAGAAAGAAGGAACTACAAAAATGGTGAAAGCTGCTTCCAGAATGCATCTGGCAGTGGGAACAGCATGTGCTGCTTAAGTCCATTCACCTCCAGCAAACAAAGAGGCCTGCAAAGATGATAATTGCCTGAGCAGTAATCCCTTTGATTAATCGGTATGCCACCCTTAGGATAGATTTGTCTCATCTGGTTTGCTTATCTTTCTGTATGTGAGTATATCTGTAAAAAAAAGTTTCTTTGAACATGCTCAAATCAGCCACTGGAGAAATACACTGGGATATAAAGAGAAAAAACAGAACTAGAAAGAGGGGGGGAAATGCCACCAAGAAGTTCTGCCCCATGTGGAGAGAAGCAATGAGTCTGACAGTACAATTAGCGGTTACTAGGAACAACAAAGAACATTGTGGCATCTTAAAGACCATAAGTTTATCATGGAATAAACTTTCCTGGACTACATGAAGTGTAATCCTCAAATGGGAGCATCTATACACATCAAAGATGTGGAGCTGGGGACCTAAGGGGGACACATGGTCCCAGAAAGCTATAGAGGGGATCCCCAGAGCCTATCCAAAAGTTGCCAATAAATTACCATTATGATTATAACAGAAAAGGGAAAATATTAAGATCGTGTGGGGTAATCATATTCTAATGTTATTAATTACCATAATTAATTTGGTTTACATTAAACTAATTTTAATGCTAAATAAAATGTAGTTCTACCCTGCCCCCAACTTCTTTATCCTGCACTGTATTATAAAATATGGGCACTGGCATGCCACTGAAAGATCAAGTGTGACCTTTAGCCCCCCCACAAATTGGGTTCCCTGATATATACTAATGGTTAGGTGAGGAGAGGTGCAAACAGTAAGGTTAAAGGGAAATGAAATGCAGATGGTACACATGGTGATCATTACCTATAGATAATAGCCATTCACAAAATAATTCTTAAGCAATACAGAGATATTCTTGCATTGATGAGTTTATTTATAAATGTGGTGTTTTTATGAAGGTACATGATGCAACACCCCCCCTCCACTATATTACTATAGATGTCAATTAATTGTGTGACTGAAGCACAGACAAGTTTTAAATAATTGTTCATCTCATCAAAACTTCTGTATAGGAACATTCTGAAATACTAAAAGCACCACAAAAGAAATACAATTTAAATAAGCAAAGTTATTCTTTGATTAAAGGAAAAATATCTTACATATTTTAATCCTTCTGTTTTCCATGAACATGTCTAAATCAAAACAATTTCCACAAATAGAACTCATGTGGTCTTAAGTACCAGCCCTACCAATTAAAAGTGGACCCCACTGATTGCTAGAGCATTATTAGTTGATTAATCTATAATCTGAACCAATTAAAGATTGCAATTTAGTATTTTCCAGACTCATGCTGCAGAATATGCAAAAGGTTCATTTATATATACATAGAGAGAATACACAAAGTGGGGGGGGGGGCAGGGGGCAGAATGTACATATACATGAAGAAAAAGAGATGAAGGAAGGAAGAACATTTGAAAGTGAATATGCAGGGTTGTCCACTGATTATGGCAAAAAAAACCCAAGGTGGCAGCCACAACAGTGCAAGTTGAAGCCCTGCCTGTCCTTTATGTGCCCCACACATAAAAAACAGGGGCACCTTTGATCACACTGACATGGCTGCCATTTTGAGACTTTTTACCACATCCTGTAAATACCCCTGTGGATACGCATGGCTATTCCCCAAAATTTGGGTATATGAATAAAAAAAAATCCAGATGGCAATCCCCAAAGGATCTCAGGTCCTATACTTTCCAATGAGAGTCTTTCATTTGAAAGGTATCAGATGACAGTCCTCCCTTTGTACTGACTCCTACTTAAAAGGCTTCAAGTCCAAGTTTACAGATGAAAAACCGTAAGATGAAGAAAGAGCCCAGAAGCCTTGAGGTTGTCCATCAAGAGTTACCCTTAGGATGGCAGATTGAGCAAGCACACAATCTCAGTCACTTTCCCACTCCAGTGACATGAGGTTAGAGGCATCCAACAGTAACCACAGTGACAACAAAGTGATGTCACATGTATCATAACTTCATCACACAAATGACATGAACTACGTATTTTGGCCAAGTTTGGAAGATTACATGAGCTTCGATCTGTCCTTTGAAAAGGAGAGAGTAACTAAGTGTATCCTGTTTGCCACTTTCATTTTCCCACTGAGAAATCTATGTAGAGGGCAGAGTAGCTTTAATTGGGATAATAATTGCAAACTGTTCCCTGTCATGTGTTTAGATACAGCAATATCTAAATATCATGCAGGCAAATGGGAGGTTAGAAACTGTAGATGAAGAACATGTTTTTCATTTCAGCAAGCTGGAACAAATGGCTGTTTTTCAAAGAGACAGTTGGCTGGAGAAAAATGTACCTGCACCTTTGCACTTTTAGGAAATACAAGATTTTCCAAAGTTGAGTGGATAAAGATTTTTGCCCCCGACATTTTTGCTAGCTGGGAAGTTAAAGCAGAAAATATGACAGGAAATCTTTTGCTGTTAGGTTAATTTTTACAGCTGCTGGAGTTCAGAATTACATACTGCCCAATGCTGGCCCTGTGTTTTGCATCTCTTACAAGGTTTTCATTTGCGTTATCTAAATCACCCTGGCCAATCCTGGAGTCAAGTTGAGACCAAAGGAAAGATATGGTGCTGTGCCAGTGTGCAGGGCCATTCCTGTGCATATTCTCTTTTCCTGCCTGCTTTAATACTGACAATTATCAACTTCCCATTACCAACCATTTTCCAAGCAGGAGTGGTGATGGTCCCAACTGTTACTCGCTAAATAAAATACCTTCTGGTCTTTTTGCCACAGATCACTATAAAATCAGCCAATTCTGAAGTCTTTATGAGATTACTTTACTGAGGTAATGATTTCCTCAAAAGTTCAGCATGTTTGATGACAGGTCATTTCTTCTGCTGGGGCTCTGCTTGGACAGCAAGACAACTTGGCCCTGCTTCTTGTCCATGAAGTGGACAGCAAATCCTTAGAACACTGCAAGTGATGACTCTCCGGGTCTTGTGCTGTGTGTGCACTAGAAGTGAGTTGCCATGCTTTCAATAAGCTTTCCCCAGTAGGGAACCCTCCAGATCAGCCAGACTACACTTCCTAACATCTCTTGCCAACATGAGCATGGAAAACCAATACACACAAGAAGTAAGGAAATGCTGCTTTAAAGTATTAGTTTATCCATTGAACTCTTAGAGTCACATTGTAACAAGTTCTTTTTAAAACCACACCCAATCAGATTGACCTAGACTCAATCCTTGCATTTACGACTGTTGCAGCATCCCGTAGTCATGTGGTTGCCATTTGCAAGCTTCGCAACCGACACACATTTACAACTGTCACAGCATCCCAGAGTCATGAGATCACCATTCGTGTGCTTTGCAACCAGCTTGCAACAAGCAAAGTTAATCGAAAAGGTGGAAGTAAAATTGTAAGTCACAGTCACGTGATTTTTCACTTACGACTGCAGCACTTCACTTAATGACCGAAGGGGAAGTAAGGTCATAAGCCCCTCATGGTCACATAATTTTCTGCTTAGCAACCGCTGCACTTAGTGACTGAGTTGCCAGCCCCAACTGTGGTCGCTAAGCAAGGACTACCTGTAATGCTAACCACATATGTGATTGTTTTATTTATCCTTCTCTTATCCAGTATTCTAATATGTGCAATGATTTAGAGGTTTGCTATATAAAACTGCTTTGTTTGAAATGCTCCTTTGCATGCAGTGAAACCCAGGAACAAAGAGGAAGGAAACACCCATTACATTACTTCTGTGAGGGCTTAACTCCCTCACTCCCAACAAATACACTTTTCTGATTGTTCTTAAGTACCTTATAGGTCGAATTTGGGATTAGGTGGAGAACAGGCTTCTGTTTGATGGGATCGTCAAACATCCCCAACGAACCTACCCTCTCTTGAGTGTTTCTTACTCTGCTGCATTTAATGCTTTCTGTATTTCATCATTCCTAATTTTTGTTTAGGGAGTTATTCCCAAAGGTCCATTATAGAACCAATGTACAAGGTCTGGGCTTTGCAGTTGGGAAGTGTTCCCAAATGATTCTCAAATCATTTTTATAGTAGGTGTCACTTCTTGACTATGAAAGTCCAGTGTAGTCAGCAGCCAGTCAACAGTGAAGCAGCTGTGCAGCACATAATATTTTGTTTTAATATAGCATGCATATTAATACTTGGCATTTGAACTGGGCCATGCAAGGAAATGGAATGAGATGGGCATTTGGAAAAATGGTGGAAGAACATTGCTTTCTTAGTAACCAAGAGCAAAATTTTTATTTATTTATTAACTTATTATTAATGAATACTGAGGATATTGAATCCCAAACCGGTAATGACGTCACCCAGCAGTTTCATGTAGATACTGAAAAGGAGAAGAGAGAGAATAGAATTCTGTGGCACCCCACAAAAGAGGACCCTAGGAAGTGATCCCTCTCCCACAACCAACACCAAGTGGAACCAGCTCCAGAGAAAGGAAGAGAACCACTGTAGAATGGTGCCCCTGGAGCCGTCTCAGAAGGATACCATGTTTGATGGTATCAAAAGCTGTAAGTCCAGGAAGACCCCTGGATTGCATTTCACCCTTGAATAGGGAAGTGGGACCCCAAAGATGGAGTATGGTCAAAGATGGAGTATCCCCAGATCTGGGTGGCCTCAACACTCACAGCCACTTGGTAGCACTGAATCAGAGAAGGTTCTTCCCCATCCAAACCTGCACAGCCTCCAGGCACTGAGACAGAACTTCAACAGCTTCACTTGGCCAACCTGGGGTCAAAAGATATAATTGAGTATCAATAGCATACTGATGATACAGAACCCCCAAACCAGTGGATGACCTCACAGCAGTTTCATGTAGATGTTGAAAAGGAGGGGAGACAGAATTGAACCCTGCAGAACCCCACACAGGAGGGGCCTAGGGACCAATCTCTCCCAACAAATAGCACCAACTAGAATCAGCCCCGGAGACTGTAGAGTCATACCCCCAATTTGCAGCCCAGGTGCCATCTCAGAATACTGTGGTCAAAGGTATTGAAAGCCACCAAGAGATCAAGAAGCACCACTTCTCTGCCATAGATCATCAACAAGCCCAACCAAAGGTGTCTCAGTACTAAATCCTACCCTGAAACCTGACGGAATGAGGATTCTCATCAGCTGCAGGCCAGCCACCTTCTCAACAACCTTCCGCAGAAAGAAATCAGTTTACAAAGAGAAAACGTGCATTAGCTCCATTCAGTTCCATAATGAATCATTGCCTACCTTTTCTTACCCATCTGCATTATTTTTTCTCACAAATGACCAGACTTCTTTCACCTATGACCTGGGATGCTTTCTTTGCTTTTGCTAATATAGGGTAGCTTAAAGAAGGATGAGATGCTTCCTAGGCCCTGAATTCACATTCAGAAGCCTCCCCCACTGCCTTTTCAAGCCACATAGTATTGCCTTCCCAATTTACCCTTCTCTGCTTCCCTGCATTTACTTCTTGAAGTTAATTCTTCACTGTGCCTAATGAAAGGCCTGTCTCTAACAATCTGCCCTTCAAATAAATAGGATTGCACAATTCTCTAAGTATTGCCTAAGTCTGTGATCATTAATGGGATTTTTATAGGGAACATGGAAGTATAGTCTTTGAATAGTCATGTTCCTTGGATCATTATCATGAGGCTCTGGACTTGACCAGAAAAATTATGAATGCAGATGCTGAAAAGCCAAGATTTTCTCCTTTGAAGTTTTTGAAATGACAAATAATATGTTGACATTGTTAATAATAATTTCTGACTCCATTTTTCAAAAATATCCTTCAGTATTTCCAGTGTTATGTTTTGCACCATTCTGTAGCTGTTAGTCAAGTTTATGTGTTTTTCTCCTTTAACTGAAATGTTTAGTTCCCTCTAGTGTCCAAATTTTAAAATCTTATTTTTTTTTTAATTCAACACAAAAGCCTGTTCCCACAGGAAGGATTCTTTATAATTAATTCCAAAATCTTATTTCAAATTTATCTGGACCCTTAGTCCATTTGAAACTTTCTAAAATCAATCAACCTTTTGCTGTTTATTTAAAAAAAAAAGTTTGTTTTTTTTACATTCTTAAACTTGTAGTTAGAATTTTCTTTCATTAAGGATTGAAGGCAGAATTATCCCATGTTTTCAGACTTGTCGATCCAAAGGTTTCTAATAGTTGAAAAGTAATTAATAAGCAATTTCCATATGTGATTAGAAAAGGAAGTATGCAAACTTTTAAAGGCGCTGACCTTGGTTTGAGCAAGATGGCTATTCCCTTGTCTCCCACTGGAGACTGCTGTCTTGTGGTGTCTTCATGAGGAGCAATTGTCTGGAGCACTTGTGGGATGATCTTCCATCCTCTCTTTTCTATTCACTGGCTCTTCACCTTGGTCGTTGGCTCTGCTTTTTGCAGAGCCATCTTCAGTCCACCATTTCTTCCTCTGGAAGTCTCTTCCCCCATTTCTCATCTGCATCTAATACAATACTGAGATGGAACTGCTGAGAATATATATTTTTGTTGCTTTCATTGTTTGCAAAGCTAAAAATGAGAATTCAAGAAATTCAGAACTTCAAATGACTCATTATTCTTCTTTAGTGCCAATGAATGAAGATTCTGATTCTGGGATAAGATGAGTTTTTATGAGTTTTCTCCCAATTAGATGAAGTAGTGTTGAGGACTAATGTGGGACAACACTATGGCTACATTATCTGTATTAGAACATACTTCATGTGGGGTTGGTTCAGTGATATAATTCACTTAACCTATTGCCCTTCAGATGTACTGCACTTTTCGTTTCAAGATCAATATCAATAAAATGATTCTGGAAACTAAAAATCAACATATTAGGAGTAAGCTAAAGGGAAATCTGTTCCAGATCAATGCACTGATGGCACAAGGAGTATCTTGAAGATACAAGATGTAATATTTGTTCTATTCCTTCCCCTTTCATTTATGAGTCACCAACAGTTGGCTCATTATTTTCTTCTGCTGGTTTAAGGGCTTTTTTCTCTCCTAGCATGACATTCCTTTCTTATTCTAGGAGGCTGCTGTTGTCAAGCCCCATGCAGCTGGACAAGATCATGCAAGTAAGAACTACACAGACTTCAGTACAGTATCTTTAATGCTAGCTTCAGTAAATATAAAATCTTGAAAACTGTAAGAGGAATTTCCCACCCTCATTTATTCATCAAGTTCATTTAGGTGAACTTGAATGATTTGAAATTCTTCTTCCCAGATTTCTGTTCATCTGGGCTATGTTGCTGTTTATGAGATAAGCCATTAAAGGACTCTCTTGTCTCTTAATTGTTTATGTCTTCTCTTCCATTTCTAACCTTCCAATGTCTTCCCCAACAATCTTTTGCAGTCAGTTGAATATTCAGGAAAAAAAAAATCTTTAAAATTGTCTCCTCCTCCTCCTGCTGCATTGGGAACAAAAATTATATATTAAAATGTGTGTCTCCATCCATTCATCCTGGTGTATGCATGTGTGTGTGTGAAACTATCTGAGAAATGTCAGCTCAGCTCATAACAGAAAGAACTCAAGCCCCTGACTCTGGATGCTGCAGCTGCCATGTTCTGCCTTTGGGGCTAGGTAGCATCTCCTTGCTCAGTGGCCACCAGATTGCATTCTAGCTAAGAATAATATAATACCTGTAACTCAGGAAGGGTAAACGGCTTCTGTGAATAAAATGGGAGCTCGTTCGGGCAAGCAAATATTCCAGAAAGGGACAGGAAAGATAGAAGATACAAAGAGTTCTGCCTTATACCAGGTCAGACTTTTTAATCCTGTAACCCTGGTATGGAAAATGAGAATTCCCAGAATTCCTCACCATTGGCTAGTGAGGCTGGGTTTCTGGGAGATAGTGGGGCCATATCCTTCAGCTTGCCCAATCTTGTGATTCTTGGCCTTTCTCTTCCATGCTACCTGATCTTTTTAGCAAGAGATGCCACCTGATCCTTGGCAGTTGCCAAGATAGAGAGACAAATACTATGACTGTAATATTACTAAGTCCTTTAGATATGACTTAAGTATCTAAACAACCCACTACCCACAACTAATCTATTATTTTCCCCCTTCCAATCCCCCAGTCAACTTGTGTTGCTTGCAATTTTATTTATTTATCAATAGTATATGGCTGACCATCGACCAAAAGGAACTCTGGGCAGTGAACAAGAATAAAAACACAATACAATTCTCAAAAGAACCCATGCCATGTAGGGTTTTTTGTTCTTCTATTTATTTATATTCTAGGCAGGCCTGCCCAGTTCTTTAGGTCTGTGCTAACATTTAGCAAGTAAGAGGATAGAATTGAAAATCAAAAGTAGTGCTCTGCTAAAAATGCCTTCTACAGCCTTTCTCATTCTGTTGCACAGCGTTTCTCAACCTTAGCAACTTGAAGATATGTGGACTTCAACTCCCAGAATTCCCCAGCCAGCCATGCTGGCTAGGGAATTCTGGGAGTTGAAGTCCATATATGTTCAAGTTGCTAAGGTTGAGAAATACTACTGCAGAGTGAAAGAAAAATGTTTGAAAATTTCAGAGTGTATAATACCGTAACCTTACACAATAAAGTTCCTATATCTTAGAAATACAGTAACCTCTTTTTCATTGTACTGTCCTTTCTCACAATCTGCAGCCTTTCTGGCTTCCACACTTTAATCATTTCCAAGGGAAGACTTCCTAAGGCAATGCTTTCCATTGAGGTTTTTCGGTCTGAGCAGCAGGGACAGCCAGGGAGTGTTTGTGTGACTGAGGAGGTATTGTCACTAGGGAACAGCAGCATCCTTTTCCATTTTGTAGCAATCAAGAAAGCTCAACAACACCACCAGAAGACACTCTAAATCAAGGGTAAGGCATTCAGAGAATGAGGAAGACATGCTAAAGCCTTGTTACCTGTGAAAGGAGAAGGATAGCTTTGGGAGCAATATTAGCCAATATCATTTGACAAGGGAATTCTTCCCCCCCTTTTGCAAAAGTGTTGTTGCATCCAAAAAAGGTCATAGCCAAATATTACGACATTGATTTTTTAGGCTAACTGGAAGACATCTTCCCTGGCATTTTATCTGAGACCTTCTAAGTAAAAATGCCAGAACCGGATTCACATTTCAATACCAAGTTTACAGGTGGATATTATCAAGAATGTGGGTTAATCATCATCATGATGATTGGAGTTTTTTAAATCAAGCAAAAACTTTATTTGAGAGAGAGAGAGAGAGAGAGAGACAGAGAGGTTTCTGTAATTCATTTTTAATTTTACCCTCTCTGATGGTTTCACACACTTTGGGATGCCACTCAAGGCAATATTCAGTTTTTGACCCAATGGAAGTTGTGCACCCCTATATTACTAGGATTTTATTCTTTTCCTTTCCCCATTAGAAATACTACCTAAATAAATTTATTTCACTAATTGACCTACTTTCACCTTTAACCATCAGCTGTAACATAAAAGAACATCACCATCTTTCATGTTTAGCAATAAGCACAGGGCTTTTAAAGAGTTTTCTTAGTTCATTGGTTTAAATTAAAGACCTTAGGTGTTTGAATTCATTTTTCAGATAACATAATGGATTCTGCCTATAAGCTGAAGCACAAAGAACTAATGTCAGTGGATTCAATCATCTCCCATTGACAAGTCTGGTTAAATTATCAGGTTGTATGTAATTTTATTTGAGTATAGGAAAATGAGGGTTGCAGCCAAGAGCTTGGTGGGGTTTTTTTCCTGAGATGATGATTTATTCCTTTTGGCTTCCATAGCTATGGTGTCAGGCATATTTTATATTTCTCCAGCTTTGACACTTCAAACATTTGATTTCCCTTTGCAACTTCCAATCTAAAACATGTTTCCCATTATAGATATTCAAGTGACTGCCATGCGTACACTGACTCATAAAGCTGTTTTATATTCTCACCAAATATATAATGCTATTTGAATAAAATACAGATGTCCTCCAATGTGTTAAACACAGCAAATTTGCCATCTTCTTTTCCACTGCTCGCTCTCTTCCTCTCCCTCCATTGTACCACCCGCTTCTCTCTTTCCAATCTAACATGGTCTGCTTGACAGCAATATAAAATCTTATCAACCTAAGATTGAATGAATCTGAGATGTAAAGACAGCACATTAAACATTCAATCAGAAGTGATGCAAATATGTGAATGGATGGGAGAAAAATATGTCCACATGAATTTTCTGTGCATAATATGCATTTCAAAGAGTACACAACATTCTCCCAAACCAGTTCTAGTTTCACTAAAGTATAGCTGAAGCCGGGCATGCAGATTTGCGCAGGATTTCAGCTGGTGCAGTGCTGATGGCCAACACATGCTGAAGCAGGAGATCTTTCAGTAGATCTCATCTGGACTAGTCTAAAAATCCATGGCCACTAATTACTACAATGGGCTCCTCTTCATTGGAAGTGTTCCAGCAGAGGAAGCAGTGTCCACAGGAGGGCCAGGGGTGGGGAGGTCAAGCAGGTCAGTCTGATGGAAGTAGTGTCCTGCCATCATGATGCAATCCTGCCTCTTTTGTACATGCATTATAACAATGGACATACACCCAAAAAGGGCAGCGCTTGCAGCACGACACTTTTTTAGGCATACTGATGAAAGCAGCAGCAGCAGCAGCAGCCGCTGCCTGTGGATGCCCATGTGCAGAGGCTAGAGAACCATCTCTTGGGAATGCCTTAATTTAGATTCCTTCACTGAGCAGAGGCTGGACTTAATGGCGAAAATGGTCCTTTTAACTTTGTGATTCTAGGATTCTATTGACAGTAAGAAGAGTGTAGTCATCATAATCTGATTCCCCCTCATTAGACTAAAAGATCCTTATGGGAATTTCCAGCCCTCCTGTCTGTGTAACAAAATATCTACAGTTCCCCACCCCCCCACCCCCTCAGCCAGGATGCTATTTACTCTTAAATGCTTGTAGCAGCCTTCCCAGCATACCACCCTCAAGATAGATTGGACTGCAATCCTCTTTATCCTTATCCAGCACAGGTGTCAGTCAGTCTGGCTAGGAAGATGGGAACTGTAGTCCAATTCATCTGAAGGAATCCAGGTAAATGAAGACTGGTTTGTAGCATCCATTATGTGAGTCGTACAGATATATGTTCATTGCAGATCCACAATGAGAGACCCTCCAGGGCCTGTACTTTTTGATACATAACTGCCCTTGTCCTAAATGTTATTAATAATGTGTAAAGGACCATTCTTTTTTTTTTTTTAATGCTCTGTTAAATTCCCATTACATACACGCACACATAGAGCAGTATGGGAACATGTTACATGGTCCACCAGGGTTGCAACCACTGTATATGTGAGCAGAACATGTTGTATATATTTTTCTCATCTTATTGTAATCTCTCAGTGATCAGGTAAAAAAAGACTTCTGCAGCAAGAACCCACCAATATGGATCTGGTAGTTACATACATGTTCTCATTCAGGCTTTTCCAACCTAAGGTTTTCTATAGTTGGACTCTAAGTTTCGTAATTCATGTTGGCTTGGAACAATGGAACTATAGAGATCAAGGCTGGTGCTTAACAAAGGTCAAAGTATCCACCTCAGGAGCTGATGTATTTGGAAGTGGTGCATGGTATAACACTGTAACATGCATTGGCATTAGACATGTTGGCTCTTCACTTCTGGAAAGCAGCTGCACTTTGAAAAATGCAAAGTTCCCAATACACAACCTTTATCCATATTTCTGTACTTCTCCCAAATTCAGAAATATGGATAAAAAGGAGACACAATGATATGCCACTAGAATGTAATGAATTTCCCTGCCTCTGATGAACAGTTGGAGTATATATAATTCCATCAGACTCAGCCTTCCCATTTGGCAAAGTGAGTCAGCTGCCTCTGATGGCAGAAACTGTAGGATCCCAGAAGACAACTGTGTTCATTCATATGGCCCACTTTATGCCATCCAAGTTAGCTTGCTCCCGTCCCAGGCAGGAAAAAAGCTGTCCTGCTGTCCATATTCAGGTAGGATTCAGTGACTTCTGAACCTGAAGGGGGCATCAACTAATTCTTGGCTTCAGCCCTTTTGCATTACTTAACTTATTATATGTTTAGTTTGCTCCATGGCTCAGTCCTGAGTAGGCAGAAATAACTGAATAAAGGAAAAGATCTCTGCAGTTTTAGGGTAGTGAAACAAAATATGAATTGGTGAATGAAGCTTCTGGGCAGCTAATTTAAAAAAAAAAAAAACCTATGTCTGAGCAAGATTTTGTTTGCATGTAGAGAGCTTAAAGTATCCAGAGATGGGAGCTGAAAGAAGCAGCAGGATTCAGGAACTGAAAGAGTGTAAATACAGATTCAGAGTGCAAAAAAAGAAAAGAAAAGAACAGAGAAAAAGATAAAAGAATAAAAGAATAAAGAATGGAGTTAGGAACTGAAACAGCATGTGTGTGCTGTATCCTGATTTGGCTTCAGGGAATTAAAAATTAATCCTTACTTGAGTCTCTGAGTGGAATTTTTCATACTATTTCTGTCATGCAGCCACAACCAGTTTAGCTCAAGGAGTGAGCACTGAGCATGGCTTTGTTCAGACCTGGCTGATGTATTTCTTCTTTTGTCAATTTTTGTTCCCCTATTCCATTTACAGATCACCAGCAGAATTAGATCTGTTTGCCAGCTTGTGGCAAAAGCATCATCTTAAGCCCTCACATTCGCAACATTGGTCATGCCTGCATGAACAACAACAATACTTGTCTTCTGCTATTATGGCGAAGACCTGTGCAGTTTTCTGCACTGCTGGAATGTTCTGCCTCATTTCTACACAGGGAGCCACATTGCTGATGAATAAAGGTGGCCAGTGGAGAAGATGGGGCAGCAGTTCGCTGGTGATCCCATCATGTGCTCCATCCCTGAGAAGCAGAATTTCCTAGCCAAGAAGAGAAGGGAAAGGAGGAATCAAAGATGCTCTTTTATAAAACCAATTCTTCGGCACTGGGATCACTCAGTTCTTGACTAGCTTCAGTCTTTGGGAGACATTCTGATACTCTGGCAGTAAGATACAAAGTTTCATAATATGTTTTGTTTACTTTTTAATTAGTGCATCATACAAACCCTTTCAACAAAACCCTAACAGCCTCACCCTGTCTCTCTTTTCTCTGAATACTTTTTTCTTTTAAAATTCTCCCAATTTCCTTCCAACCGCATTCTCATCCATCACCGTCTCCCAATTGTCCACAACATTGGTTCTTTTTTCTCTTGCATTAATTTATTATATATTTACTTGGTATGTTTATATTCTACATTTCTTCCCACGTGTATCGTAAATATTCTATCATTGCCATCCTCCATCTGTCAGTGACTAGATACAGATTTGCTTAGCTTCCAGCATAATGGCTGCATCACAAGCTTTTAGATGACCGAGGATGATCTACAGCTCATGGGCTGCACTCATGAGTGTCCAAGTTCCCCTGACCAAATTCTACCAAATTTCTCCAATCTTTACCTTCCATTTAATAATTGACCTTTTGTCTATTCACACCTGTCTTTAAACCCACTTGCTGGTACAAGTAATTAGCTCCCCAATATTCCCCCACCCAGTTATAGTTTTCTTCCTCTTCTATTTTTCTTACCCAGTTGGATGCTTGGATACGCTTCCAGGTTCATTTCAGGAAGTCTTGAATGATGGAGTGGACTTGGAGTGGAAGAAGGAAATTGGTAATGTGGCTATCCATAATGGGAAAACAACTACCACTGCTTGTTTGCCAAGTACTATTATTTTTAGGCTGGGGGAGGCAGCCAACTGGTTAACTGATGTATGATTCTGTGTAATCAGATGCCTTCCAGAATCTAGGAGGATCACTATTTTTTTTCCTAACAGTTCTTAATTCTCCTACCTTTAGGTTGGAGATCTTTTTTCTCCTTAATTGTATTTGTTAAAATTGTGAAATACAAAAGAAAAGAATCTACATTAAATAATTACTATATGGGGTGGGGGGGGGAGCCTAAACTACGTTATAATGACTAAAATGAACTAAACATAACAATAACAAAAGATTAATTAACAGAAGGAGTTATATGGTAGATATAAAAACCTACATAGAATTAAGTCAATTTTTAACCTTATTAAAGGTAGGCTATATAGCAGTATATCATTTCATCTTCTCATTTTTTAGAACACAGAGACTTTTAAAAATTTGATAACAAACTCATATCCAGGATTCATTCATTAAAATCAGGAGAGTGATTTACTTTCCAATTACATAGATTTATTCTCTTTGCCATATCTCAGCCTTGAGAGAGCCAAAGCTTTTCATTAAAACACAAATTCCATGTTTTAGGAATATAGTTCAGCATCATATTGTGATCCTTAATTATAATATTTCTTCCCAAAATTAAATCCATATTTGCAACCAAAACAAAGCTATAACAGAACAGGACCAAATCATATGTGTTAAAACACTTTCAAATCTCTTACATCACCAGCATAAGAAATCTAATATCCATTCCTTTTTAAACATTCTTTGAGAGGCCTAATGGTCCTGAAAATATTTTCTGATTAATTAATTTCATCATAATTAATTTAACCAGAAAATATGAAGACCTGTTCATATGTCAAAACCAGAATTTGTTTGTTGATTCCCACAGAATCATAGAAAGAAGAACAAGAAAATCCCAGCTGGTACACATCTGCTTCTATCTGGCAAGGAGACATCCTGCTCTTCCATCCCGTCTTTGTGCTGGTGCTCTTTTATTACTGTTAGCATTCTCAAACTTGTCACAATTCTAAAGAGTTCTGTCATAATTCATCAGATTGCCAGGGTATTTCCTATTGTCCCACCAAGGAACTATCCATATTTTATAGGACAGTCAATAGATTCACATTAGGTCAGAACTTTCACAGTTTCCTCTGGGTGTCACTGTAACTGATTGGTGTCCACTGTAGCTCCTGAAAGATGTTGGGGAGAGAAAAAAACAAACCTCACTTCATGGATACATGGCTTATGAATCACATACAATTTACCTTCTTGCTTCCATCAATCTTCTTTTCCATTAGCTGTTTTCTATTGTGAAAACAAACAATTGTTTGGAAACTATCTATTCTTCAATGTCCTTGTACCATAAATAGCAATGTAACAAAAACAAGTTGTGATTGGCCCAAGAAGCTGTAATCTTAACCACTGATTAGTTACATATATTTATTATATATTTTCATCAGTCCATTCACAGCTTATTCCTTCCTGAAGGTACATATTAGGCAGCCATCCATGTTTGTTTGTTTCAAAATATTTATTTATTTATTTAGCAGACTTGTCCCCACCCATCTCCCCCCAATGGGGGACTCTGGGTGGTTTACAACAAATTAAAACAAATAAATACATAATTAAAATTTATAAAAAGAGAAAAACACATTTACCCAAAATAGAAAGAAGAGAAAAAATCCAAGAGGCTGATGGAAGCAACACCAGGCCTCTAGGGAGCTAGCCAACTCCATTTCTGATGACCTCCCTCCCCTCTCCAGACCAGATGGCAGAGCCAGGTCTTCAAATCCCTCCAAAAGGCCAGGAGTGAGGGGGCCTGTCTCACCCCCAGGAGCAAGATGTTCCAAAGGGCGGGGGCTACAGCAGAGAAGGCCCGCCTTCTGGACCCTGCTAGTCGGAGTTCTTTTGCCGAGGGGGTCCAGAGCATGCCCTCTTTGTGAGATCAGGTGGGACAGGTTGAATATAACTACCTTATTAAAGTTTTATTAAAATTAAGCAAGTAAAAGACAAGTAAACCAACTAACCTTATGCACCATTTATTTATTTTATTTATTTTCAGACTTGTATGCCACCCATCTCCCCCAACGGGTGACTCTGGGAGGCTCACAATAATAAAAAAGGAAGAAAAAAAAACACAAGTCCCTCCAACCATGGATAAAATCTATAAATAATTAAAAAACATATATTAAAAATGCCCTAAAAACCTCCTATGATTTTTAGCCCTAAAAAACCTGTAAGATGCTGGGGGGGGGGTACAAACCCATCACCCCACCAGCCATCTCCACAGGTACAGGACCCCCTCTGGCCCCCAGGCCTTCTGGCAGAGCCAGGATTTGATCCCTTTCCTGAAGGCCATGAGGGAGGGGGCACACCGGACCTCAGGAGGCAGGATGTTCCATAGGGCAGGCGCTGCAGCAGGATGGATGGATAGATAGATAGATAGATAGATAGATAGATAGATAGATAGATAGATAGAGTTTTCAAAAAGGCCAGGTGGAGTCTTTTAGTTTCCTTTCTCATATTAATAATCTGTTTTATTATAATTCAGTGGTCTTGGAGATTTAATTGTATTGCTATCATGTATTCTGGGGATTTCAGCTGTTATTGTGGTTGCTGAGCAGAACATATACATTCTTAACAAAAAGATTCTATTAGATTAGATCAGAACTGAGCTAACAGTTTTCTATTCCATTAAATATATTAATACAATACTAGGATTGTCATGTTGTATCCAATACCTTATGTCAGAAATCATGGCTTTGCTTATATAAAGCTTTTACATAGAATTGTCATACACTGCACCTCTTATTTTTCACTGCCATTTGCATTTTGTGTCCTCAGTATACTTATCCATATATCCATTTGGCAACTGGGAATGATACTTGATTAAATGGATGTTAGTCACAAATATTTATTCTATGGTACATAGTCTTTGAGATCTTTGTTTTATTTCCTCCAGTTAGGGGGTGATGGTGGAGCACAAATTGAAAATTAGAGTTTTAGTTTATGCTGCCGGTGCCAGTAAGAGTGCATATATAATGTCATGCATATAAAGTCTACCATGGCCATTTTTAAAACTAACATTTTTAAACAAGTTGTATTCCTACTTCCTAATTTCTCTTCCCCCCCCCCCCAATCAACTGAACACCCACCCTTTGCAGTTCAACACTTAAAAAATGCGAAAAGATTTCTAAGACCAATGTGGTCTCTCTTACAGTCAAAATTCTACCTTTCTCCTCAGCTCCCCCTGTCCCATTTGCTAAATTGCCTGGCAGACTGTTCATTTCAGAAGTTGACAGTTCCTTTTGCACTATGTAAATAGTATATCTCTCTTCTGATCTGAGGAATTTTTTTTCTTTTTATCCCCAGGATCATTGTTTAGAGCAGAGTTGGTGTCTCCTTTCATTTTTCTACCTTAGAAATATAAAGTTGTTTGAAGAAGCCAAGGAAAAATACAAACACACTGAAATTTTGAACACATGAAAAAGTTCCTATATTTCTCACAAGAAATCCTACAAATGCATAACCCAACCCTGCTGCACAAATTATTGTGTACCTTTCTTTCCTCTGCTGTTTTCATTTGCAAAGGAACAAGTGTTCTGAAAACTGGATTTAAAGAAGTTTGAACAAAAGTTATTATAGCATTATTATGTTTATTGGGCATTTCTATTCTGCAGGCTTTACTCATATTCTATAAGAAACTATTTTTTTTTTTAGCTTTTTAAAAAGTTTATATAAAACTGACCCTAACTGAAGCCTTTATATTTATAATCAAATAATTTTGAGGCGCCTTAAAATCTATTACATAAAACTGTAATGGACCACAATCTGTGTCATCAAGTACAGTCCATCTGGAGATAGGAGTATTACACCTTTTGAGAAAGGAGAGGGGAGAATAATAAATGGAGAGGTCAGCAGAAATGAAATGCATAGGGTATAGACATTTTTAAAATATATTGGAATAACTATTTTCTTTAGAAGAATCAAAGCTGCATAATTGAATTTCCTCAAATCCTGTCCTCAAATAAATCTCTAGTATTCCTATAGTCGCTGATCATCATCTAACTTAAACTTTGTGAGTAAAGGAGTATTTGAATGTGGGTCTGTTACATCACAACATGCTTGATCACAGAGATGGGCAACCTAACCAAGCACAATCACAGAGAGGGGCAGATATCCAAATTGGGAAGGGAAACTAAAAGTAAAAAAAAATCCAAAAGATGGCCCAATTTCTTAGGTAGCTGATGCCTACTAAGGCAAACAGTATTTTCTTCAGTGGTTGAAACCCATGAAACCCATGTCAGACTTTTATACAATCATTTTATGTTTTAAAACAACATATAGAACAAATGCATTTCATATACAAGGCCACAAGGTTCTACCTTCTGCTTGGTTTGATAGCTACCATCTCTAGAAGGGTTCCTTTATGAGAGCACAGTATGATAGGGCAGCAGTAGGAAAAGAAACCCAAAAAAGTTACAGCCAAGGCAGAAAGAAGTCCATCCATTTCATTTTATTTTCATATAAAAATAAACAATTTAAGAACAAAAGTAGAAAGGTTTCCTGGATGTACAAACTAGGTAATAGCATGACATTTGTCACGTTTAACATTTTCTTGCTTGCTTTCATTGAAAGCATATAATCTACATACATACACTTTGCCTGTTACAAGTTTTGCAATATTAAGGCTTGGGTTCACTTGCTGTTGTTAAGAACATTTATTTTTAAAGCTAGTAAGCAACAGTTTAAGAATTCCAAACATTCACCCAGCAGAAATTTATCTTTTGTTGTAAATACTCTGGAAAAATTACATCTTTCATTAGTGGTAGTTGCTATGCTGATATGACAGGATACATTTTTCTCTGCTTTTGGATAAACAAAAGAGACTAGACCCAAATAAAGTTCACAACGGCGTTTTTTTTCCTTTAGTTTTCTGAACACCTAGATTTTCAGGATGTTATGTCAGCATTTATACTGCCTCCTCTAAGGACAATTCCATCAGTTTTCAGAACCAAAAGCAACTGAGAATATCTTTCATAGTAGTGTCCCTTGGAGAGAAATATGGATAGGCCATTCCATCAATGTGAGTATCCAGACTTTTTAGTTCATTAAACATCTCCATGTGTGCAGCACATCAAGTGTACACTTTAGTCTTAGATTTCAAAACTTTTAGGTTTCTATCAAATTAATACTAATCAATTCTAAATATTGATCCAAGGTTATAGGAATGAATTGATCAAGTTATGATGCATGTCTGAATGCCAATTCAAAATTCTGTTTGTGATATTCCAGTGTCCCATTCTACGATAAAATGGGAGACCAGAATATACACAAACAAAATGTTGAACTGATATTTAGGTATGCATCATAACTTGATCAATTCATTCCTATAACCTTGGATCAATATAACCAAGAAATGAAACCTAACAGAAGCTATGTAGAACTTTATAGGCTCAATTGCTAGAGGTTCCTATGAAGTCCAATGGGATAAAATAAACAGACTACAATTTTCAGAAGTTTCTGTAGCATGATAATATCTCCTTTCCTTTCTCTTACTAACAGGAATATGGTTACTCCCCATGTCTTTTGGTCTTTTAATTTCTGAAGCTGTGTGAGATACATTCACCTATATGGGAAAAGTAAATGGGTTCAGTTAAGGGTGTGATCCTGGAGACAGAGGTTTCCCTGCTCATTTACTAACACACACTCACACTCATAGGCTTACCAGTGTATAGCTCTCTCTTACTTCATTCATCACAACAAGGAGCAACTTCTAGTTTAACTAAATGTTAAACTAAACATTGGCTATATGATTGACTGTAAAGGTACTACAATTGCAACATTCAGTCAATTAACCAATTAGACTGATTAAAAGCATATTAATCAATTTTTTAAAAAGTAATTGAGCAGCAGATGAAATGCATAATTTTATTACACGTACAGCTTAAAACCGCAGATGACAAGTGCAACTTTAAAAGTGGCATTATTTCCAGTGGTGCTACCAGGGGGACATTTGGGTAAAAAATTCAGAGCCCCATTCAGCAAACTGAGTCCCCAGAGCTGCAGAATTAGCTTGTGATATGCTAAAGTCAGTGAAGTAATACTTGATACCCTCAAGAGAGAATACACCCCATAAGGTCATTATATTTGAAGGCTAAAATGACTGAACCGCATCTCTGATTTCCTCCTCTATTAAAGTGGAGCAAGGTTTCTTTTAAGATAATATCTACTGCAAGCTGTGCAATTGAGCGTATTTTTTTTTCATAAATTTTGCTGGTTTAATGAAAACTGATAGAATTACTATATTTTAAAAATGGCAACTCTGATAGCATATTGATCCCTTACCCTAGGACCACCGTGATGTTTGCTCTTCTATATTTCATACAACCATAGAAGTCCTGATTGTCTTCCAGAAGGCTTGATCTTCAAGAGATTTAACAGTGCTGCATTAATTGTACTTACTCACATAAATATTGGAATAAGTAGTCCTGAGCTTCTTATGGAAAGGAAGAATTTTCAACCAACCCTAAGCAAAATTGTACATAGGGTGTATAATTCTAGTAAGAAAAGCACCCTTGAGGGGCCTGCTGCTTTCTAACACCATAAGGCTAGCCATGCAGTGTGTCACATTTTGGATTTCATTCTGCTTCATCATATAGAGTCACATTTTAAAAATGTCATTATATTGCACATTCCTCCTGGTAATGCAGGTCTCTTCTTAAAGTTATGTTTCACACTTTATAGATTAAGATGAGTGCAATTTCCTCCCCATTCTCAGCTTCTTTGCACGCAACAGCCATTTTCATTAAAAAGCCAATTGTTGTCATATTGACCAATTGAACCAGGGTAGCAAACCTGTGTGCACTTACTATGGAGTAAGGCATGTAGTAGTTTGAGTAAACCTGCCCAGAATTGAGTTTATAGGACACGTAAGCTTCATCCAGTCACTTTCACGTACGTTATCTTGTCATGGGCAGGCACAATGGAAGTGGATCCCATCTTGAAGTAGACAAGTTGACGACCTTATCAGACAACAAATATTTTTTTATTATTATTATTATTATTACTACTACTACTACTACTACTACTACTACTGATTAGGAAAGATGAGGAAATTTTATCCTAAAACTAACTCTGAAGTTATTCAGCTACAGCCCCTTCTTTTGCATGGTATATTTCAAGTCAGGATCATAAACATACATGAAGAGTTCTCAGTCGTTACTTCTAAGAATGGAATAGCCTTCCTCTAAAGACTAGCCATAGCCCATCTATGGTCATCTATAAGAGAAGTGTGAGACATCTTTACATGTTTATCCCAAATGCCTTTGGGCTCAACAAAAAAATAAACGGCACGCACTCATACGATTGTCCTGTGAGTAACTACATATTGCAGGATTCCTGGTTTATTTATGGATTATAATATAAAACCAACATACAAATATTACTAAAATCCTGCTTATTCTGATCTAACTCAACAAAAGCATAACATTATTAATTAAGCAATATTGCCATGTGTAATGAAGAGCTCCTGGTTGAAATAATCTACTACACCATTAAAAGTGGAGGAGCATGGCATTCATGTTCTGACTCATCAGTGCTGTCACCATTCCCTGTGCAACCACAACAGTCAGTGATATGGAGCAGAGGCCAATCGTGTAAAGACAATTTGCTCTGTGCAAACCTACCTACATAGGGGAGATATGGAGAAATTAACAACAGTTTGTCCTTTTTCCCCATCTTATCTTTCAAGTATTCCCCTCTCCAAAAAAAATCAAACATTTAGATACAGTGTTGTAACCAAAGAAGATTCATCCCAAAATAATACTAAAATACAAAGTCTAAATGCATAATTTTCAGGTTCAAATAGGGATAATGTGTTAGGTTAAATTGTAATAGATTCCTTTGCAAGTTTTTTGACTCTGCATATAATTTAACTATTGTTAAGTGTTGTTTTACATTGGGTTAATTTCTTGTAAATTGTTTCATAGGCCAGAAATATATTTCAAAGTTACTATTAAACAGTTAATAATAAATTCAATAGCCAAGACTGATAGCAACAGACATGAACTTTGTCAAGTCTCCAGAGTTCATCTGAGGCTGCCCTTTGAGTGAGGTGGCATTTGTTAGTATCTGGGAGTGCTGAGATATGAGAACAGAATGCTCTACTTGTCAAAGGAAGATCCTGCTTACATTTCATCCAGCTGGAAGCAGTTATCCAGCACACACATGCTAATCTCTTTGGAACTCATCAGGACTGATAAAGAAAAGGCGTTGGAATGTACTTTTCAGGATCACTTTTGTAGCAGATGACCTTCCTTTGCCTTCGACTTAGTCTTAATACAAAGGAGAGTGGCTTCCCTAAATCCCTTCTCTTAAGTGCTATCATCATCAACAACTTGTCCTCTGGACACTGCCAAGAGAGATTTTTTTATATGCTAAAGCCATATGCTAAATGACCTCCTAAGGTTTCTCCAAATTCCCCTGCATAATAATTTGGGAGGTGATCCTCCTCAGTAGCAGTCCCCACTTGTGAAATGCCCTCCATAGAGAGATTTGTTTGGAGGATCTTTCTTGATTTTCAGTCCTAGGCAAATCCTTTTTTGTTGTTGTTGTTTTTGTTTTTTTCCTCTCAAGCAATGTCTTTACTGGCTTTTATATTTTGTGTTTTATATCTTCCATAATTATGTTTGGAGCTAATCTTTCTCTCCATTTGAAAATGTTTCACTGTTTTTCTGCTGCATTTTTATTTCATTTTGGAGTTATTGATTTTATTCTGAATTCTGAGGCCTGACTCATCTGAAGAGAAGCAGAGTAGAGAAGGTCAACTCATAAGTTTGAATTATAATGTTAATGACTCCTTTTGCAAACTCAGATGTGATGGAAAGCACAATTAGCCACTTGTAGATCCTCATTCAGACAGGTCTACGTGCTTTAGTCACAAGGAATCCCTTTGTACAATTCTATCAAAGAAAATAGATAGTTGGTGAACCGATTACCATTTACTTAGTAAAGAAACGTCTCATTATCTGTCCTCCAAGGAACATTAAAAGCAAGGATCTGTAAACACAGAGACAATTGTGATATCATGAGCAAACAGATTAATTCTTTTCTTATGTGGATGTCTGAATGTGCCAGCCTGCTTTTTTCAAACATTCTCATTTTGTTAGTTGAGAATTACAAAAACTTTATTAGTTGGCATCCGTTACCTGTCCAAGTTGTTTGGTTGGTGAAGACGAAAGCTTTGCACTGTGAATGACTCTCGCATACCTCTATGGCCTCATTTACATCAAATACAGAAAGGAGACATCCTTTGTGATGGTAGGATGGCCAGCATCTGTAATTGTCATTGATTATTGTAGCTTCAGGCACTCTTTTATAATCTAGAAAAAAGCAAAGGAAAGCCACCATTTAAAATGCATTCTTTCTGGCAAATTGGGCTTCAACATCTCTTAAAAAGTGTTTCCAACACTCTTCTCCATTTCCTTAATATACAGCCTCTGTATGTGTTTTTAATCTTGCATGAAATATTTGCCAAAAAGAATATTTTGTTATATGCACTTTGATAGAAATTTGTGAGCAAGGTTTGCCAAGAAACTCTCTGTGCCTCTAATTCTATCCCACTTCTCTTTCCTGTGCAACGTTAAGTCTTTGATTTCATTGAGGTCTTTGTGGACCGATTGAGCGAATATCATGCACTTCAATGAGCAAAGGATTCAGCTGCTGTTATTCTTAAACCAGCCCCAACCTCATGCTTCAAATGTGTTAAGATTACAAATTCCAGAATTCCCTATCAATGATTATGTTGGCTAGGAATTCTGGGGACTGTAGTCCCACACATACAAAGGGGAAGAGCAGGGCTAGACTTAATAAGGCGTTCCAGCCCTTGTTCTGAATCAGGAGAGCTTGGCTGGGTTTTGCCTGTTTTATAATGAACAAGCAAGGTCTTAATTAAGCCAACTTTTCTTAATCAGTTTAGCACCAAAGGGCAATGAACTGATGGGCTCCACAGAGTAAGACATGGGAAAAAATGGCATGAAGTTGGTTCCTGCCCAGGCACTTCTTGTCTACGTAGACCATGGAATGGTTTTGGTTCAGTCTCCCTTCCATTTATGCTTCCCTCTCCCCCCTCTTCCCCCCCTCACACACACACGCCCATGTTTTGCTCACAACTCAGTGCTGTTTTCCAGCTGTCTGAGGCTACCTGTAATGAATGCATCAGGCAAATTAAACTAATCATGTATAAATAGCTCTACTTAGCCACTGGACTCAAAACCCATCCCAATGGTTTGTTAAAAGTATACATATAATGTGCTTCTAATTGTACTTATTTAGGAAAGTATAGCTAGATTTCCTATTTTATAGCCTGTACTTTGTGGGAATCATTAAGAATATTTTGCCTCCAGCTGTGAAACTTATGTTTGTTGATATTTTGGAAAGAGCTTGTTAAGGATGCATCCAATTCAACAGTCACATTACTTATTTTGGGCTGCATTTACACACTTACCTGAGAGTACAGCCCATCTAGGACAGTTGTATTTACTACTAAGAAACATTAATACCACTGCCCACACCTAACAGATAACATATTGCTTCATATGACAGATTCCTTTTATCATTTAGTATGCACTCCATATACCATCTCCTTAAAAAATATGTGAAATATTCTGTAAACATGCATTTGTTTCACACAGACCTTAATTTCTTCCCCTCTGATAACAAGGCAGTAAAATGCAATGGCATTTTCAGCAACAAACCTCCCATACTACTCATCCTTCTATTTTGGAAATAAATCCAGTCCTACACCTCTCAAAAGTGGATTCTGCTACTTCTTTTCTGCTGCAATTCTGTGCCTCTTTCATCTCAGAGCAAGCTCATTGAAATAAATGCAATATTTGTGGCTGGTCCATTTCTTAAACCAGGCTGTGTTTTCAGAATGGACTGAAGCTAAAATACAGGTATCTACTCAAAAGTTTTAGACTAGGGCAGGGCCAATCTATCTGTGGCTAAAGACAAGATCTACAAATTAAAGTATGCACCTTCTATACTTGCATTGGGTCAGATTCTTACTCCCAAAGGGTCTAGGCTTCTGAACGTATTTATTCCTAAGCAGATCATATTATTCTTGCTATTAATGTTATGTTTATATTATTATAATGTATTATATTATTTGGGCTTCCTAAGCATCCCAGAAGAATAAAAATAATTTTCAATACCAAAATTAAATAAACCATCATCAAGGAAATTATTAACCCTAAAACAACAACAATGAAAAAATAATGAAACAGAAGTTTCATAATGCAAATTGCCCAAATTAAAGCCCCTTGTGGCTTGTATGGTTTATGTACCTTTTTCTGATATTCACCATATGAAAGGTATTGAAACTATGGTCCAATTGCTGGAAGAAGATGGTGAGATAGTAACCGACAGTGAAATGATGGGGAAATGGACCTAAGCAGAACAACTGAAAATAGAGGAAGTGCCATCCTCAGGTAACTGAAAAAATAGTTAGGAAGCACCTAATTATCAGACTAATAACATCCAAGACTCTTTTAAGGGGCTTGTGAATGTCCTCTTGGAGCTCCTTTCCATGATTTCTCAAAATCATGGACATAGTGCCAGAGGACTGCAGATGGGGGAAAGATTTTCCTATCTTCAAAAGGGGATTAGACATCAATACTGGACAAAACTCCAGAGTAGTCATACTTTGCATGGTAGAAGCCAGTACAGGCTCAGGGAAAGGATAGTGATGGCCAGCCATATAAATTGACTAAAAAAATAAATGAGATTTAGGATGATCTTGACAAGCTAGGACAATGAACTTAACCAATAAGATGAATTTCAGCAGGGAGAATGGCAAAGTTCTATATTTGAGTAAGAAAAATCAAAGGCATAATATAAAATGGAGGGGAGCATACTGGGCAGCAGCACATGTGAAAAAAGATTTCACATATTCTGTGTAAAAGAATAAATGGACATGATATCACAGTTCAAAACAATCACAAGACAGTAGAACAACATTTCAACCGCCCAGAACACTCCATCGCTGACCTCAAGGTAACACTGATGAAAGAGAAAAATTTCACCACCACTATATAACAAGAGACAAACATGCATTAAAAAATTCCAATCCAATTCAGAAGGCTTGAACTGGGACAATGGCTTCATAGCCTGTAACATTTGCTTAACTGATCTCACCATGTTTTTCCCATCCCTTCTCCCTCTTCCATATACTGTATTTAAAGTCCTATAGTAGCAAACCAACTCTATACATCTAATAATAAAGTTGGTTAGTTTTGAATAAGCTACTATATTCTGTATTTACTTAAATGCAATACCAAGCAGTATCAACAGAGATGTAGTGTTAAGATTTTTTAAAAAGTAATAATTCCTCTGTATTTTGTGTTGTTCAGAATCTAGAATTTTGTCCAGTTCTGGGCACTGCATTTTAGAAAGAGCATTGACAAACTAGAGCATGTCCAGAGAGGAGCAACCAAGATAATAAGATGCTTAGAAGGAATAACTTCTAAAGAGTTCCTTAGGAAGGAAGGTTGGAGACACTGGTATGTTTAGCCTGGAGAAGAGAGGACTGCATGAATACATGACGGTTATTTTCAAGAATCAGAAAGATGTAGAAGATGGGGCAGAATTGTTCAGATTTGTTCAGAGTTATTCCAGAAGCAAAATGAGAAGCAGTCAGTTTAAATTTCAAGGAACCAGATTTTGATTTTGGTTGGACCTGAGGAAAAAATTCCTAACAGAAAGAGTGGTAGAACAGACTGTCTCAGGAAGTGGTGGACTCTCCACTGGACGTGTTTATACAGAGTCTGGATTGCCACCTACACAGAATGCTGAAGTGGTAGATTTCTGCACTGGGTAGGGGGTTGGGCTAAGATCCCTTCCAACCTTTACATTCTGCGATTTGACATTTAGAAATTATATGTCTTTGGATTTCTGCTATTTTGCAGAATAGGGATCCCATACTTGCATTTGTTTTCCTTTTGATTTGTAAGAGCTTAACCTGGACTCCCCCTGCTCATAAATGCCTTTTTTAGAAATAGACTAATGGGAAATCTCCACATAGCCCCTGTGAATTCACTGGCCTAAATAAAACTTGTAATATTACCTAACATGCTCTGTTCATGTGACAAGGTTCACACAAATAAAGTAATCTTTCTGTTCTTGGCAGCTTGCATGGGTATGCAACACCACCCATCTGTCAGATGCCTAGAACCCGGAAGCCACCGGTCTCCAAAGGTCTCTGGGCTCTGGACTAGCATAAATACTATGTCATAATATATTTAGTAAATGATAACACAAGCCACACAAAGATATACCAAACGGGTTAGAAAGAGGACTAACTGGGCCTTGAGATAGAAAGTTATTGAATATGAGAACTTGTAAAGCTGAGTCAGAGAGAAAGGCTTGAGGAAAACCCTAGAAGTATCACTAGAAGGGCACAACTGTTTCCATTAGCTTTTTGGCAAATTTTCAACAGTGGCATAGATTTTGGAATCACTCCCATTGCAACAGTTGTTCTCCTTTCTTCTGCAAACACAGAAGCCTATGGGGGGAGGGCAGCACACAAAATTATTTCTCCATGGGAGATTCGGTGCCCTACACAGAGTGAAATAAATGCCAGCTGACTTTCTGAACACAGAGAATGTCATCAGGAACCACAGCAAGCAAGTGTGGCTAATGTCCAAAACTGAACAACCTTACAGAAATATACCATCCTTGCAGCCTTGAATGTTGAATCCCTTTTATACCATCACCCCAATAAGGAACTGAGGTTTTCCTGTGCATGTATGATGGTACTTTTGGCATTAAGTGAAGACCTTTTTATAAAACGTCACATTATTTTATTGCTAATTTAATTATTGTCATTTTATTACATATTTATCTTAATTATTATCTTAATAATTATCTTAATTATTCCATTCCCTATATTGGTTTCATACTGCCATGACTGGGAGGTTTATAAGCAAAATAAATATACATATAAAAACACATTCTAGCTCAATTTTATGACAACTGGCAACAGCTTTCTCAGATTTCAGATAAGAGTCTTTATCGTTCCTCCAGGAGATGCCAGGGATTAAACATGGGAACTTTTATATGCAAAGTAAGTGTTCTACCATTAAAGATCATCTCTACTATGATCTTTCATGGAGATGCATAAGAGAAAGAGGAAGAGACAGACTTTGTAATATTAATCTAGAATTGTCAGTTCCACATAGGAATGCTGACATTCAGCAAAGTTGAATGTGTGTGGAAGAGAGAGAGAAGAAAGTCAATCATTTTCACACATGAGTTCCAATAGTGGATATAATAATCCTAATTAAATGTGTGGCAGATTCACAAGATTCCAAACTTCTACTGAGGATTGTCATTTATGGATCTGATGGAAGCTAACATCCCTTCAGCTGAGAGGAGATGGCAACTGTGTGTGAAGAAAAGAAATTAGTACTACAAGAGGTACAGAGGCAGCTGGAAAGTGCCAAGAGTTTGCAACTGAATTTAGCACAGATTAGGGTTCAGTCTGGGCAGGACTACTTAAATTGCTCTGTGTGGGATCTGCCCATTATGCTCTACTTAACCAAAGTAAAGTAAAGATTGAAAAGATTTATTGTATTTATATAAACTTTGCTAAACTGCACTTTGGTCCTAACAAAACTAGGTTTATTGCAGATTCAAAAACTTCAGAACTATAATCTCATTAAAACAGGATTAGACATTTTAATAAAAGTTAACTGGAGATTCAGAAACACTACAAAGGGAGGAGATGTTTAAACTCCAACATCAAACATACATGCAATTAGAAGTCAACTAAAAAAAATACTGACTTTTTAGCAGCCCTTTAAAAGTCTTTACAAACTAAATGGCTGCAGTGAAAGTATTCCCTTTTGAAACAAGATGTCAGAAAATGACTGCAACTTAGTCAATATGTGAGTTACCATATGCCATTCAACTGCAATACCCATCTTCCCTTATTATTGGCCATGGTGGCTAGGGATGATGGGAGCCATAGTTCAATAGTCCTTAAAGGGCTTTGAGCAGACAACCACCACAATATTAGATTTTAGATTTTTTTTAGATTTTTTTTTATCCCGCCTTTATTATTTTTATAAATTACTCAAGGCAGCAAACATACTAATACTCCTTCCTCCTCCTAATTTCCCCACAACAACCCTGTGAGGTGAGTTGGACTGAGAGCGTGTGACTGGCCCAAAGTCACCCAGCTGGCTTTCATGCCTAGGGCAGGACTCGCACTCACAGTCTCCTGCTTTCTAGCCTGGTGCCTTAACACTAGACCAAGCTGGCTCTATATAATGTATGATATATAATATGTAATAATATATAAGTTTAGCCACATCAACTCACTGAGGACAGTTTTATCCAAGGATAGAATTATAACTTTATAGAAAGCTAAGTCTCCACAGACAGGGTAGCATTCTACTCTCACCGTTGCCTATCATTCATCAGATTGATTTGCCAATTTAGCAGTTTAATCCAAAACAGTACATTAAATTATGGCTTCCTGCAGGTGACCATTCATCTATAAGCATTTAGGCTCAGAGATGAGCCAATTATATGGCCAAAAATTTTTTTTTTAAAATGGAAGCAATCTGGGACCTGTAGTAGTCTCTTTAATAGCATTTGAGTATATTCATTCTATCTGAATAAAGCTAAAAAACATTCAAATAATTTTCTATAAACAAAATACAAGTAAAACAGTAAATACTGAAACCCTAAAATAATTGGATTGGGCATACTCTTTAATTCAGCCTTCCCTAATGAAATACTCTCCAGATATGTCCATCTGCAATATTCATCACCCCCTGTATGCATGACTAGTGGCAATGCATGAAGGATCTTTTACGACAACTGGGTAACCGAGGCCTTTTCCCACCCCGAGCTTCCAGCCTTGTCTTTAGCATTATTACTATAATTATATGGTCAAGGCCACCCACTGAGTTCATGGCTGAGCTGAGATCTGAACCCAGGTTAAAGTCCAGCATTCTGTCAACTGGACCACACTGGCTGACGATTGGCAGGACACCCAACGGAGAAAAGCAACACCGTCTTATTTGTGCTCTGCTCAGTGTTGCTCTGCTTTGCCTGGCTGGGGTAGAGCTGAAAAACTGAACAGAGAAGCGAGCCAACCAGTGGAACAAACACACTGCCTGAAACGTGCTACACAGCCTGGAAGACCAGACCTGGGGGATGCATAAACCCATCAGCACAGGCTAGCAGCCTTGACACACACAGCACAGATCGATGCAAGGCTAGTAGAAAATAGAAGAGCTGCTGGCTGAAATGGATTCTTAAGAATTAGCTCATTGGAAACCATGGCTTTGTTACAAACTCATAAGTATCACTATAAGCCTATGGCAAGAGTACCTCTCTAGCTCCATGGAAGACATCTTTATTTATACGAGAAGAATTTATCTGAGGCATGCAGTTAAATAAATGCACAGAATTAAAAGAGGTAATGGGAAGCAGTTTCCAAAGCCAATGCATTAAGGCTCAAACTGGCCCACCAGCTAAATAAAAGAAGCCCCCTCTTCACAAACAGCTTTTCCTGCTCCCATTTTGCTTGTTATCATGAAAAGAAAAAGACAAGAAAAAAATGCCTAGGTGTAAAACATGCATCGCTTCATATGGACCCTAGAATTTGGCATAAGTGGTCCCTGTGTATAGTTTTGTCTAAAGACAGCATATCTTTTAGTAAAGCTATATGTGCATGCGAGACATGTGGGTAGCTAAGATTATAGCTATCATATATATTTTTCCCCACCCTCCAAATGTTGTGCGTGTGTGTGTTTGAAGTTTTCTAAGACTATTGGGTCAAGTTCACAAATGGAGACAAATAATAAACTGGTGATTAGACTTTCAAACCAGGGAGTTCATTTGATTTTTATTATTTTTATTATAGGGGAGAAAAAATTAGAAAATTAGTAGATCAGGGAAGATGTAGCCATTTTCTCCCTGGTATTTATTTTATTATGTGTCGTTTGCAAGAAGGCCAATATAATCTGAGTGGTGGGTTCTTGGTGTTCTCTGAGCATGGGTGTTTTCCTGCAGATGTTTCATTACCAGGCTCTGTGACATCAGCTTGGTTATGAAAGGTCTGCAGGAAAACAACCAAGCTCAGAGAGCACAGGAACCGAACAGTTGAGCTCTGAGCTACATATATTTTCTACTACTGGAATTTGACTGTTATCACACAGATAAAGATTTTCCTGTTCATCTGCTATTTGTGGGAACTAGATCTTCCTTAGGGTAGAGCTACATCCTGCAAAACAATCAGGGGATGCCCAATCACACATGGCTTATAAAGCTGATAAAGGAAACCAAAAGGCAATTGTAGAGACTCTTGGTTAGAAGTAGTCTAATGTCAGGAGCAAACAGCCTGAGATTAGAGTAGTCCGTTACAGTAACAGGGAGCATGTCTTAACCATTCTTACCCCCACCACCACCACCAAAAAAAGTATAAGGGTCTATGCCAGTGGGAGAAAAAGGAGCAAGAATTGGACCTTGATTTTACTATAAATAGGCTTGCATTTTACACTTGGCAATCACCGGGATTCTTTATTAATGGCTATCCTAGTTTTCACAACAAAGATCTGCTTCTCTGAATCACTGCCAGTGCAATTTACATTTCTGGTTTCATCTAAGAGAATCCTGACATCCTGCACCTCAGAACTGTTTCTAATAGTAAGCAGAAGGAAGTTGTTGTTTTTTTAACACGGCAGATACTAAAGTGTTGAAAACAGTAAGAGCGTTGGCCAACAGAGTTATTTAGGCCATGCAGTTTAATGCTATTCCTTAAGATAGCCTGTTGCCCTTAAGAGAGTGCTGCCCTTTCCCCAGAATCAAAGTAAAATTCCACTACTGGAATTATCAACTTCTGGGCTTGGAAAGGGAGTATCTTGTCCATCTTGGACAGCAAAATGCCTTCAGTTTGCTCTGCTTGCACTGCTCATCTAAACTATTTTTTAATTCAACCTTAGTGGCTACTGGAAGAAAGCAAACATATAAGAACTAATACCCTATTTAAAAAGCACACTATTAAAAGGGTGAGTATAGGATGAAAAGTACATCTGTGATAAGAACATGGGACATTGCTTGATACTGAGTTATCACTGGTCAACTTAGCAATAGCTACACTGGCTAGTAACACAGTTTCAGACAAGGGGGCCTTCTCAAACCTATTTTCAGATCTTAGGGACTGAATATAGGATGTTTTGCATGCCAGCCAAGCACTCTGCTAATGAACAAGGGTTGTCATCTTTTAGCCATTATACTAAGACACTGCTTTTTCTACCAAAGTTTATCTAGCTGTAGAGAGATTATAAACAATGCAGCATATAGTTAACAGCGAGACAACCATTCTAGCGAAGAATGCATCCCCACCAAGAGTGTTTCCAGTAATGACACACAGCACCATTTGCATTCCTCTGAGAATTACTCTGGTTGTATCAGAGTGTGTGGGTTTCTTTGCTGCTTCAAGGGAATCCATTATTGAAACAGCTGTACCAGACAGAACATTTTTCCAGTCAAGGATACAAAATGATGGGTTCAGTATTTATCTGTCAGAGCACCTCTAGCAGGAAAACAGTGGTAATCTGATTTTGGGTATCCAAATTCTTACACTTACTGATGTTGCTTTGCAGGTCCCACCTTGCATGCATTTGACATCAGTGGCTAACTCCAGTTCAACAACTTGCCACTGGAGTCAAGATATGTATGTATGTATCTGTATGTACAGGGTGTGTGGGTATGCGTGCATGCTCATTTGCTAATGACTTGATAGATTCTCCTTATTACAATTCAGGAGGGGGCTCAAAACATACTCACCCAATTAAAACAAAATAAATATTTCAGTATTTTAACAGCACGGAAGTATAATCTTAGTTCCTAGTGATTTATATTTCTTGTCTTTAAGAGAGATTGCATTATATTTATTAAACTTTCGCAAGCCACTCAGAAGCAGCAGAGATATTTATTTATTTATTTATAAATAAATAAATAAATAAATAAATAAATAAATAAATTTCCAATCTTGTGCAGCCTCATAGGAGAGAGACAGGAAGTCTCAAAAAATATTATTTCACCATTAGGCAGTTTTTAGGCAAGACAGACTTTCACTGTTCCCCCAACTTCTATCTGTTATACAAATATCCATCAGCAGTAATGGATTGCAATAAGGATGACTGGTTTTTCTTTTACATAATATTCTGATCATTCATCATGAGATAAAGAATATGAAAAATGATAGTGGCATGTGAAGGTTACTACTATTGCTGACAAATTCCTTCTAACACTGGAGGCCCATCTGGTAACAAGGCCTCATATATGTATGGCCTACCCTGAGTAGATGCTATTTCTACTCCACATACTTGAATTAAATTTAGGAAGACTCCAGGATTACAGGCAAATGTAGTTCAGGGCAAGGTTTCCCCCCCCCCTTTTTTTTTGTCTTGCCAAAACCTGAAACAGGTTTAAATGGCCTTTGTGGAATCTGAAGACTCCATGCAGTAACTCACATCATTAAAAGGTCAAAGTTCTGCCCAATTTACAGGCTCCTGTTGTTTAAAGCCTATAAATAATTTGCCTGATAAGTTAATGGTAGCAATAAATTTGCACATTCACTACAGCCACAATGTTTGAGACTGGCGAAGGGTGAAGGCTTCCGTTATAATGCTCCATTATAAAGACTGTTGAAGACATTGCAAACCAATAGCAACATCCTAAATGAAAATGATTCTAGTTGAAACTACTGTTGGAAAGTTCAAACCATTGGCAGGATGGCTGCATCTGTCTTGTCTAACAATCCTGAGTAGATTGTACAGCAAATAAGGCATGTTCAACATAAGTTCAAGAATTAGAACCAAGTTATCAATACTGAGGATAGGAAGTTTCCTATGATATAAAATCCTTCCTTCCCTGCACTTTGACCTCTCAGTGCCCCTCCATTTTTTCCCTGGTGCTGCCACTGATACCACAGAAACAATCATTTTGCACAGTACAGTACTTATTGTATTGATTTATTTTTAAATGTGCATCCCTGTCATTACTACTTAGAGCACAAGGCAGCTCATAGCAAAAATCCCAATATTAACTGTTCAAAACATCCTTACAAGTTAAAACCAAAAACATTTACACACTGAAAGAGCAGCCGAAGATCAAATTACAATAGCAGTCATAATCAGTAACTTTAAGATGTGTCGACTTCAACTCCCAAAATTCCCCAGTCACGCTGCTCAAGACAACCATGTGAAGAGCGCCTGAGACAATGACTGGCTGCAGGTCCACCTAGTAGCCTGCCCAAATCTCATATTATCTGCTCATGCCCCCATGTTATTATGACCAGAATGGTAGAAGTACCTTCCCTGATTACAGTCAAGATCCATCGAACCCAGCATTCTCTTGCTAGCACAAGTCATGCAAAAAGGGATATTCAGAAAAAATATTTTATACTAGGTTATTTGTTAAATCTAGTTTTTCTGACCTGCAGTGCCCTTCAGGCTAAGATCTCAGCCCACGTAACCTTTTTAATAAGAGATGCCTGGGACTGAACTTGTCATATTTAGGGCATGGATCCCACAACTATGATATGGCTCCTTCTCTTCTTACAGGCAAATCTTTCTAAAAACAATCTTTACTATCTGAATAGCAGGCAAACCCATTTTACCTTGACCAGTCAAATTCTTGGAGTACAATATAATATAAATTAGGTAAAACAGGCAGTGGTTTCCTCCTTTTAAACTTGCTTGAATCACTCTCAATCTGACTTTAATCAGTCCTAATGACCATTTACTTCAACCACAGCAACAGACTGTTGTTTTTAATGTTTTTTTTAATAGCTACAAGTTGGAAATCTGCCCAGTCTTTTTTTCAGGTTATTGCCTACAATGTATCAACGTTCTAATGTACTTTCTTCTCCTTCATTTGTTGAATTGACAAAATTAAATGCTTCTGTCAGACTCCAAAAAAGGGAAACATGAAAGCTATTTAAACTTATTTGTAGAATAACACAGTATAGGTATTAATTTCCTTTATATGTAGCAGAGTAACAATTGGCCAGCTTAAGAAAATAGTCTTGACTATTTTACATGGACTCAACTACTAACAAGTTTACAATGTTGCGCAGAGTGCAGCAAAAATCCCATAAATCCTGCTCTCAGGTAACTTACACATCAGCATGAGAGCTTGCAAGTAGCAACATCCATAGTTTGTTCTCCAAAGAAAATCCAGTCAGAAAATATAAACTAACTGGCCTTTATTGATAAAAATGCAAAACTTCACAAAATACAAGTTGCATACAAAATATAGGATATAACAAAGACTTCTTCTCATATTAGCTTCCAAGACTTAACCACAACAAAGTCTCTAGCTAAAAAAACACTCTCAGAGAAGAGGTTCACTACTTGGTTACTAGGTAAGACTACATAACCTATAAACTACATGGTTAACTGTACAAAGCAAAAACACACTGAACCTACTGGGCATTTGAGCCCATTCCTATCTAAAGCAGCTTACAAATTAAATTTCAATCACTGGTTTCTTAGACAATCCTACAAGAGGGAAGAGGTAAAAAAAAAAGAATGGGAAGGAAAGGGTACAGTTGGCTACATAATTTTCAGTAAACAAACAGTAGATATTTCCTCTGTCCTATACAGTAGTTCCTTGCCCTTAATCCTTTATCACTGAGATTTTTATGTTACGTGCTCTATTATCTTTTTGTTTAACATGGTAAACCACCTTATAAATTAAACATTGAAGAGTGGTGGAAAATATGATAAAATTAAATAAATAACAGATAAAAAGACAGAGGAGCAAGGAATAGGGGATTATCCTGCAGCAAGGATGTCCTGTTACTATTTGCTATGGTGACTCAAAGGTTAAATTTAAAACCATCAGTAGTGAATGCAGCTACAGCAGGGACAACCAACTGAGAAATATAATTCCCTGTTTCATAATGGTTTGAGAAAGGAATCAAGATTGGTTGATAGATTGATTGATTTAGAATTTAGATTTATAAAGCCACCCAACTCAGTATGGACTCTGGGCAGTATCTTGGTTTATTATACTTATATGGCATATGGGATGTGATAATCCTATCATTTTCCTTTTTTATGACCTTCTTTTTTCTAATTAACTAAATTCAATAATGCAGTAACTGTTTACTGAATGTACTAACTAATCACAAATTTAGGCATACTATGTGATGTGTAAAATGACCTGTAATTAGGAATAGGGAGATTCATTCAATTTGCCTTTGAATATACATTTGCATTTCTCAAACTGTACATGAACCAAAAAGAACTTGTTCTATTTTTTCCCCCACACTTGGCTATGTACTTTTCCAAACATACTTGTGCTTTTTATATATAAAAAGTATATACTGGGGAGAAAGTGAATACTGAAACGTGAATATTGACAAAAACAACAGAAAAACAGATTATATTAGGGAAAAAAGTCTTATAAAACTCCCTATAGTGTAAATGAAAAGTGCATATAAAAATGAATATATTAGAACAAATTCATATGGTTTTTTATGCCCACTCTAATTGATATACAGAGAATGAACATAAGAATGAAAAAAATAACAAATCCATCCTACTCCTAAACAGGCATTACATTTTCAACCAATAATATAGCCAGTAAGGTGATCTAGATTAGTGTTTCTTAAACTATTTAAGAACTTGGAACACCAAACAATTAGTTGGTTTATGCAGAACTTATTTGGTTAGTAAAACAAAATGGGTTCAAAAGCCACAAAAGTCTTTTCTTGGATCTTGGGACCAGGTCAGGGGCATCTTGTAGTTATTTGGGGACCACTAGTTTTCCGCAAAATGCAATTTAAGGAACAGTGATCTAGACCAGTGTTGTCCAAACTTGGCCACTTTAAGATGAGTGGACTTCAACTCCCAGAATTCCCCAGCCAGCATGGGGAATTCTGGGAGCTGAAGTCCACTCATCTTAAAGTGGCCAAGTTTGGACAACACTGGTCTAGACAAAACATGAGAGGGCATGTGTTCTATGGAAAACTATTTCTAATAATTTTTCAAATTATAATTAGATTAAAAAATATATGTTTTATACTTTATTTCTCTCACCTTGCAAGTCCTATTTACAGCTGATAACTTCTCCTAGGTTCCTTGCAGTCAGTACTGCTAACCCACTGAGGTATTTTGAGTGCAGTATCATTTTAAAGCACACAGTCTCCAGATAACCAACTTCAATAATAGAGTGATTTATGATTAGAAAAGAAGATGCATAACTATTAAACCTCCCCTTCCACCCCACAAACACACATATGATTGGTTTCTGCATCACTACAGTGGAATATAATTTATGGCACTATAAAAAGTTTTACAGCTAAAGCACAATGAAAGCTTAAGACCCTAGTCCTTCTGTAACATGACCAAGGTTTATCTTGTTAACATTTATTTATGGGATGACTCAGATTGACAAGAACCTTCATGGAGTTGCATTTCTCCTGATTGTGGTACCACTTTTCTCAGATGAAGTTCTACTTTAAAGAGGCTTTCCTTTCCCCTTCTCCTGCTTTCCCTTGAAACCAGTTTAAAAATGGTTCTCAGATTTTTCCATCATTCTTTATCGTTTGAGACAGTAAAATTCTAGAAATTTGCTCCATTTCTAAGGCTGGTACTTTACCTGATTTGCGTGTCCATGTAGAGTTCTTAAGATATATGCCATTCTTGTATAAATACAAAACTCTTTCAAGGTGAACAGCTGTTTCATCTATTCCCCACCGAAGTTCTCCTGTAAGAAGGAAATGGGGAAAAAATGGCTTAGAGAAGAAAATAAACTCTGTCCACACAGAAAGTACAGGAACTGTAGAAAGAAAGGCACAACCATATCATGCTAACTGAGTGAAAAAGAAGCAGAGGTGGGGACACCAACAGAGGTTTAATTTCTCATGTTTACAGTTTCACTTTGAAATTCAACCAAAAGGAAATGAAACGAAAGATATCAGTTTTATTTGGTGTGGTATAAAATGCAAAAAAAAAAAAAATAATGAAGAGATTGAGAGAGAGAGAGAATAGAATGATTAAGAGGTTGAAAAATCTTAGCGTGAAAAATGGAAATTGAGATAAACATTTTCTTTATCCTAATCAAGAAATTGGAAGTCTTCCAATGAAATTTATTTATTTATTTATTTATTTATTTATTTATTTATTAGATTTCTCTCCCGCCCATCTCCCCTACAATAGGGGACTCTGGGTGGGTTACAAAGAGATTAAAACTATAAATATGTATAAAATACATACCATATATACAATTAAAACAATACTAGAAACAAAAAATCCAAGAAGATGGAAAATCAGGGCGGGGACAGCCGGCCACTATGGGGCTAGCCATCTCCCTGCTTGCGATGTTCCCTCCTCACCCCAGGCCAAGTGGCAGAACCAGGTCTTCAAGGTCCTTCGGAAGGCCAGGAGTGAGGGGGCCAATCGCACCTCCAGGGGCAGAATGTTCCAAAGAGTGGGGGCTACCGCAGAGAAGGCCTGCCTTCTGGACCCTGCTAGATGGAGTTCTTTTACTGAGGGGGTCCGAAGCATGCCCTCTCTGTGTGACCGGGTGGGACGGGTTGGTCATAGGGGCGAGGCAGTCCCTTAGGTAGCCTGGTCCCATGCCATGTAGGGCTTTAAAGGTGATAACCAACACCTTGAATTGGACCCGGAAGCAAACTGGGACCCATTGAAGCTCACGGAGCAATGGTGTTATATGGGCCCTTCTCAGGCTCCAAAAATAGCTCACGCAGCCGCATTCTGGACCAGCTGTAGCTTCCGGATACTCTTCAAAGGTAGCCCCATGTAGAGCACATTGCAATAGTCTATCTGGGAGATAACAAGGGCGTGAATGATGTTCGAAGGGCTTCCCGATCCAGGAAAGGGCGTAACTGATGCACAACCCGAAGTTGTGCAAAGGCCGTCCTTGCCACGGCTGCCACCTGCTCTTCAAGCAGGAGCCGTGAGTCTAGGAGGACCCCCAGATTACGCACTGGGTCTGTCTGGGATAGTGCCACCCCATCGAGCACCAAAGATGACAAAGTCCTGGATACAGAGAAGCCATTAACCCACAGCCACTCTGTCTTACCAGGGTTCAGCTGAAGCCTGTTGCTCCCCATCCAGACCCTTACAGCCTCCAGGCACTGAGAAAGGGCAGCCACAGCATCACTTACCTCACCCAGGATGGAGATGTATATTTGCGTATCATCAGCATACTGATGATACCTCATCCCATGGTGACGGATGATCTCACCCAGCGGCTTCATGTAGATGTTGAAAAGGAGTGGGGAGAGAACCAAACCCAGCGGCACCCCACACAGGACAGGCCAAGGATGGGACCTCTCGCTCCCTATCAACACCGATTGGGATCGGACTTGAAGAAAGGAGGCGAACCAGCACAATACTGTGCCACCTGCCCCCAATTCCCTGAACCGTCCCAACAGGATACTGTGGTCGACAGTATTGAAAGCTGCTGAGAGATCAAGGAGAGCAAGGATGGTCGCACTTCCACCATCCAGCTCCTGCCAGCGATCATCCATAAGTGCGACCAATGCCGTTTCCATTCCATAACCGGGCCTGAAACCTGACTGGAAAGGGTCCAGATAATCCGTTTCCTCCAGGACCCTTTGGAGCTATGAAGCCACCACTTTCTCAAACACCTTCCCCAAAAAGGGGAGGTGGGAGACTGGACGAAAATTGTCCAGTACGGTGGGATCCAGGGAAGGTTTCTTGAGGAGGGGGTGCACCAACACCTCCTTGAAGGCAGCCGGAAACACCCCCTCCTGCAAGGATGTAGTAACCATCGCCTGGATCCAACCACATGTCACCTCCCGAGCTGCTTTCACCAGCCAGGAAGGGCATGGGTCAAGATGGCAAGTGGTGGCCTTCACAGTCCCCAGGACCCTGTCCACTTCCTCAGGAGCAACAGGATCAAACTGTTCCCAGATAACTGGGTAAGAATGGTCCCCCGGTATCTCCCCAGACCCTGCCCCACGCTCGGAGTCTAACTTGGAATGTATCCGAGCGACTTTGTCCTGCAGATGCCCTGAAAATTCCTCCGCACGGCCCTGCAAATGAACCCCCACATCCCCCTTACCAAGGAGGGACCTAGTGATCCTAAATGGTATTGGCGCTTTGCCCCCCCTTATTGCCACAATGTAGGCCTTAACCGCAGCTCTAACCTGTGTTCGGTCAGATTCAGTCTTTGTCTTTCTCCAGCGGCACTCTAGACATCTCTTAACCCTCTTCAGCACCCTCAACTCCTCCGTAAACCACGGGGAGTGTCGGGGCCAATGTGGCAAGAGAGGTCGCATAGGCGCGATCCTGTCCAAGGCCCCAGCCGCCTCCCTATTCCAGGCAGCAGCCAAGGCCTCTGCTGGACCGTGCAGCAGGTCCACGGGAATATCCCCCAGCTCCCTCTGAAACCCTGACGGGTCCATCAGGCATCATGGGTGGACCAATCGCATGGGTCCTGCCTCCCTGCAGAGGGGGGTGGCATAAGAGAGACTCAGGGTCACCAGGACGTGATCTGACCATGACAACGGGGAAAGCTGTAAATCTCCCCTCAGATCACTTTGCCATTGCTCCGACAAGAAAACCAAATCTGGCATGTGGCTACTGTCTCGGGTTGGGTCCCACACCATTTGTGACAGGCCCATGGCTGCCATGGTAGCCATGAACTCCTGAGCCACATCCGAGGACCACCCCAGGAATGGCAGGTTGAAGTCCCCCAGAACCATAAGCCTGGGGAACTCCACCACCAGCCCCACGATGGCCTCCAGCAGCTCAGGCAGGGAGGCTGCCACGCAGCAGGGAGGCTGGTACAATAGCAGAACTCCCAACTGTTCATGGGAGCCCAACCTAATGAACAGTGTCTTACAGCCAGAAACTTGTGGAGCAATGCCCCTGAAGGCCACTAGAGATTCCTGGATCACAACAGCCACCCTTCCTCCCCTGCCCTGGCCTCTCGGCTGGTGCCACACCATGAACCCAGCTGGGCAAATTTCTGAGAGGGGTACCCCTCGCTTGGGGCCCAGCCAGGTCTCAGTAATACATGCCAGGTCTGCCCCCTCCTCGGTGATCAAGTCACATATGAGGGGGGCCTTGTTGTTAACTGACCTGGCATTAAGCAGCAACAGCCGGAAGCCAGGGCCCCTACAAACCTGCTGACCAGGACCTGGGAATGAGCCAGAAGGGCCGGAACACGCCACCGGTGAGACATACTGGGGGCGTCTTCTCTGAAGATGGCCCACCCTCCAGCTCCCACCATAACGTCCCCTGCCTGTCACCACCTCGATGGAGTAGCCCACCGCATAGCCCCCGGGGCTTCTGGGCCCAAATACCCTGCCACCCAGACCTCCTGGGTCCCCAGTCTGAAGCAAGGGCCCCTCCATCCAACCAGTCATCCTCATTCACACCCAAACGCTTACCAGTGAGGGAGGGTCACCCCGGCGCACCAGCTCACCTTCTCGGCGCCACCAGGACCCACCCCCCACCGAACCATACACTCCCACACACCCTCTGCCACCCTGCACGGCCTCTCTCACTAGTCGGCAGGGTGGACATCTGACTCATTCCCTCACATCTCCTGTCTCCCACCCAGAAGGTGGATCCTTGTATCCTCACATGCTCTCAGACTCCCTCCCAGACTCTCACTCTCAAATTGAGTAGTTAGAGATTCAAGAAAAGAAATATTTCTTCATACAGTGCAATCCAGTGGCATTTGATGAGCACAGAATCCTACAGATCTTTTCATCTGATAAAGAAAGATTCTTTGTGTATTCTTACCAGTAGCATTGACTATCACATCAAGCAATGGTTTCAGGGATGAAGGGGCACTGTGTGGCAGGAGATATGTAAAGAAAAACCTACAAAAAATGAAACTTGTTAGATTTATGATAGTTTGGCAATTGCTGCTGAACAACACAAATGAATAATAAAATTCCAGTAATGTGTACATTTAACATGAAGAAAATCTATCCAAGTGGTCACTAGGGATTGACAGTGACCTAATGGCACATAATCAATCAATAACCAATGTGCACATCTCTGGGCTATGCAGGAAATAAAACCATGTTGTATATAGGTAGTCCTTGACTTATGACAGCAATTGGGACTGGAATTTCCATTGCTAAGCAATGCAGTCATAAAGTGCAACCACATTGCTTAGCGCTGGCAATCTCTGCAGTCCTGGTTTGTTTGTTTATTTTTATGTATTTTTCAAATGTATATATGCTGCCCATCTCACTGTACAAGTGACTCTTGCCATTGTTAAGTGATTTCCATGGTCATTAGGCAAGGCAACTTCCTGGCGGCTTCCCACAACCAAAGTCATTGGGGAAGCCGGCAGAAAGTTGCAAGTCCCAGGCCAGCGGGCAGGTAAGTGGCTGCTGCCAGGTCAGGGAGAGAGCAAGGGGATGCGCGGGGGGTGTGGGTGAGGGACGGGGAGGGTGCACAATGGTGCAAGGAGGTGTGTGAAAGGTGTAGTGTGGGTCAGGGAGGGTATGAGAGAGTGCCCGAGGGTGCGCAGGAGGCATGGCATGGATCAGGAAGGGCGCACAAGGGGGTGCAAGGGTATGAGCAGGTGCGCAAGAGGTTCAGCATGGGTGGGGAAGGGTGTGCAAGGGTGCAAGGGGATGCACGATAGGCATGGCATGGGTTGGGGAGGGTGCACAAGGGTGCATGAGGTGCAGCATGGGTAGGGTGCATGAGGGTGAGAGAGAGGCACAGCACAGGTTAGGGAACATGCACAAGGGTGTGAGGGAGGGTTGGGGAGAATGCACGGGGGTGTGCAAGGTTGCAAAGGAGGTGCAGCGAGGGTTGAGGTGCGCAGGGATGCGCAAGTGGCCGGCACTGCGCAAGCACAGAGGGGCTGGGGGAGGGTGCACAGGTGGGGGAGGCTTACCCCAGTGACTTGTGACCTTCCCTGCTGGCTTCCCTACTGACTTTCTGGGGAAGCTGCCAGAGAAGGTTGTAAATGGCAATCACATGATCCCGGGGTGCTGCAACCAGTCATAAGTGCAAACCGGTTGCCAAGTGCCCAGATCACAATCATGTGACTGTGGGAGTGCTGGGATGGCCGGAACTCTGAGGACTGGTCGTAACCACCATTCATTCAGCACTGTCATAACTTTGAAAGGTCACTGAATGGTCATACATCATAGACTACCTGTAATTAAATGTATAGTTAGCTGACCAATTCATACAGCTGTTTGGTAAAATCTGGAGAAGGCCAACTAACTACGTATAAATATGTTATTTATGTAAAGATTTGCTATAAAACCCCAAGGATTTGGCCAGTTTGGGAGAGCTTTCTGTCTCTCTATGAGCAAGGGCATTTTTAGAAAGATACACTTCCAATCTGAAAAACGACCAGGCAAATATTTATTCATTCTGAGTTGCTAAAATGTTTAGGATTTCAGATGAAGGCAGAATCAAAACAAAGCAAATTCTGTGACAAGTTTATTTCTGCAACCTGCATATATTTTGTAAACTGAACATTTACTATCCAGACAGAACAATCAAGTAGGACCAAGTAGGGCCAAAGAAACTGTCATGAAAACATGATCAGAGTTATTCAGAACTTTGCTTCAGACTTTACATTCATCAAATGTGGAGTGGAACAGCTCCACTCAGGCAACAATATTTGTAAAAATCTTAAACATGCTTAACTAGATCAGACAAGTTTGAAATAAACCCACAAATATAGCTATCTTGGAAAAAAAATTATAAATGTTATCCTGCTCAAAATTCAGTGACCTGTGATCTTAAATTGGCTGCAGAAGAAGGGAAACGATTTCTTTTGGAAACATCATAAAGTATGTGCTCTTTCTCCAGGCTGGAGCATTGGATTCGCAGCACAGGGAACATCTCAGTGGAGGATGTTTGATGCTTTAATACATCACTAGGGGATCCTTAATTCAGTCCTCCATCACAAAGTTTTAAAAAAGGCTTAAAAGTAAAATCAAACTCCTGAATGTTAAAAATGTCAGCACTTTTGAATAAAAAGAGCAGACAGTAAAAATTAATGTCAGAGAACTTTAAATCATCATGGCATGGTTTATTCAGGGACATATAAGGCTGAATTCCTCCAAGAACTGAGCACTACTATTACAGTCAGTCAACTCTCTTTTCAGAAGACTTTTAACAGGGTGGACAGTTCAAGCTCTATTTTAATAGACACATGAAATATAAATATTAAGTCATCAGTATATTAGTAACATAAATAGGGCACTTCAAGGAATACTGCCCTGTTCTACATCCATGTTGAAAATATATGGAAAAAAAATGTTTTTCCTTACATACATAACCACACTGTCATATAAAAAAGATGGTACTTATTCACATTCAGGAGAGAAAAAGAAAACATACCAATGAATTACTACTCAACAAATTATGTATTAATACCAGTGTGGATTGAATTAATAGAATAGGAAGATAGAGCCAACAACAGAGACTCACAAAGCTGGATGAGGCACTGTTGGCTTGAGCCAATGTCCAATTCAGTGCTTCTCAACCTTGGGAACTTTAAGATGTGTGAACTTCAACTCCCAGAATTCCCCAGCCAGGAAGCCGGCTGGGGAATTCTGGGAGTTGAGCTCCACACATCTTAAAGTTCCCAAGGTTGAGAAACACTGGTCCAACTTATAGAAAGAAGTCTAATGGTAGAGTATCCCTAACTGCGTGCCAGCCTCTGCTAGAAGATCTCCAGTGAAAAAGACCTCACCGTCCTTCTAAATAATTGCTTCATCAAACTTAAATATCAAATATTCAACTGAAATCTATCATATTGTAACTTAAGCCTAGTAGATCTGGAACTTCAAGGGCAACAGAGAATTGCATGATCAATGAAAAAAAATCATAATAACAATACTTGCATGTTTTAATTGTTAACATTTTGTTTAGAAAGGTAGCAAACCCTTGTACAAATTGTAATAATCAGGTTATTTCATTTTATTTTAAATTTTAAACTGTGCTTTTGGAATATTGTTAGTTGTCCTGGGAAAACTTTGTCTCAAAGGATGGCTTATAAATAATAGTTTAAAATTGGTGCAACTGGTTTTATTATACAATTACTGACTTAAACATTTATGCATTTTGTTCTGTTTTTTGTGGCAAAAAAACAGCTTTACAAGTTGCTGGAGGGCTGTGAAACAGCAGAAATCCTGCATGTGAGTGGTATAAGGGATCCATATGCTCTCTAATTGTTCTCTTTCCCTATATCATTTTCCCTATATTGTTTTCCCTATATCCCTAGAGTGGTTTTGTTTCTGGCTTTAAGGGTTCTTTTTATTGTAGTATTTTAAATGAAAGAAAAAGAAAACATACACAGAGACAGGTCAGGTGTTTCCTTTCAAAAGCTTTTGAACACTTGAATAACACATGCCTAATGTATGAAAAGAAGTAGAAAATGATATATAAAATGATAGATAGACAGATAGACAGACAGACAGATAATATAGATGCAGTATATTCTATCTTTCAGCTTACAGACATGTGCATCAGCATTTGCAAAGCTGGGTTCACAGATCAACCGTCTCCTTGCCTGTTACGGCTCTTAAAATGTTACACCTGCCCTAGACTCAAGAGATGTTCAACCCTTTCCATAATGCAGGATCTGCTATGTAGGATCTTGTAACACAGATCCTTCACAAATGGTTGACCAGCCTATTTAATTCTCTGCAGGAGTGTTTCTCAACCTTAGCCACTTTAAGATATGTGGACTTCAACTCCCAAAATTCTCCAGCCATCATGAATTGAAGTCCACATATCTTAAAGTGGCCAAGGTTGAGAAATGCTGCTTTGGAGAATGACTGCTCTTCAGCGTCCAGGACAGTACAATAAATTGTAACATAAGTCTACAGGTAGTCCTCAACTTATGACCATTTGTTCAGCAACCGTTTTGGAGTTGCACGGCACACCAAAATGCCCCTTTGCAAAAAGCTCCTGAGCAGGGCTAGGCTGGGCTTTTGCTTTGCATTGAGGGGGGCAGGGGAGGCCAAAAGTCCAGCCCTGCCCTGCCCTGCCCTGCCCTGCCCTGCCTTGCCCAGCCCAGCCCAGGAGCTTTTTGCAAAGGGGCATTTGGCATACTGCTGCTCAGGTGCTGCTTTCGGCTTTTTTTTTTTTTTTTTTTAGTGCAAAGCAAAAGCCCAGCCCAGCCCCACCCAGAAGCTTTTTGCAAAGGGGCGTTTTGGAGCAAGAAGATGGTGAAGGTCAGCTGGGGCAGCAGAACACAGGGCGGCAGGGGACTTGGAGTGCAGGGCGGCAAGGGCAACTGTGGCTGGGACTGGGCTGGGACGGCTTTAGCTTCCTGGGGCATGGTGGCCAGAAGGGCAGAGATGGGGGGAGAAAGGCAGGTTGGGGGAGTTGAAGGCAGTCCCTTGGCTTACTGAGGCTCAGGGCTGGGAGGGACCAAGCCCGAAATGGCTTGGCTTGGGGTGGGTACTTGCTTAACAATCCACAATTCTTGGTTAACGACAGCAACCAGGACTGCCAAGATTGTGGTTATTAAGCAATGTGGTCACATGATGTCTTGCTTTACAACTGCATCATTTAGCAGCAGAAATTCTGGTCCCAATTGTGGTTGTAAGTGGAAAACTACCTGTATTCCTCCTAAATATCTATTTTCTGATTTCAATATGTAAACAGTTTGACCCCAGTAATCCATTTCTATTTGCTTCAGTACCTGTATGCATTGTAAAGATTCCTCTTCTCATTCATACTCTGGCATTTGCCATCAACAGAACAAGGAAGAGTGAAATTTCTTGCTGGAAATTCCATGAAACAATCCCTGCTGCTAGTGCAGGAGGTTTCCTCATTGCTTGCATCATCCAGATCTGTCACTTTGAGCTCTCCATCCACAATCACAAATTGTCGAGGTCGGAAATCCAATAGAGTTACAGAGCCAAGAGGAGAATGGGCCAGGTAATGCAGAAGCTGAACTAAGCTGAAGCATATCTGAAATCAGAAAAGCCAAGTTGTCACACATGGCTTTTGTAACAGAACAATCCTAATAATATCTGTTCATTGTTAGAGACCATGGAAAATGACAATAAGCCTTCAGCCTTCTTCATTATTAGAAACAGATTCAGCAACTATGAGTGCCAAGTGTGCGCATGGAAAGTTTGCTCAATAATTTTTCCTGGTCCTTGGCATACAAATCTGGCTGTCTGATGTCCCGGGTGGAAAATGAAGCTAACATCACAGATGCATACACAAATTTCTTAGGAACAGATTTCACACAATGTGCCAATGTGAACTTGCAAGATGCATTTCAAAGTCCACCTCCACATTGGCTCCATGGATGGCTCTGGCACATGGCTTAGCCACACAATTCCATCTCTTGAGGGTTTACTTGGGAAACAACATGGCACAGAAGTGCCATGGAATGAACTGGTTCCTACACTGCTGCATTAAAAATACTCTTCAGTTGCAAACTATTCTGTTAAATAAAAAGCTCTAGAAAAGCTACAACTTAAAATGTACTCATTTTATGTTCAACTAGGCCCAGTGGCAGCACAGACCTCTTGAAGCAGCTTTTGCAGGCTCAGTCAGTAATGAATGATGATGTCATCATGCAAATGTCAGTTATGCAAATATGTAACTTGTAAATTATTTGTATGACAACATCACACATATGTCATCATTTCCCCATTTTTCTGCTGCAAATGCCCATGGTGTCAGTACCCCAGTATGGTCTACCTGCACTGTCACTTGCCACTTACCTCTCAGTGACTTGGAATTTTATTTATTTATTTATTATTTCAAATTTAGATACCACCAATCTCACAAAAAAGTGACTCTGGGCAGTTCACAATAAAACTACAGTAAATATTAATTAAAATGCAATAAGAACAATATAAAAATACAATAAAAATAGAATAAAACGAAACACATACACAAATAATAATATCTTCCAAGATGCTGATGATCAGTAAGATGTTAACAATATGGGAGCATCTTCAAGGTGCTAGCCACCCCAACCTCAAAGGGCTGATTGCCCCTTTTTTCACCCCATGCCAGTTGGCAGAGCCAGTTCTTGACTGCTTTCTGGACGGACAAGAGAGTTCAGGCCTGCCTCACCTCTGGGGGGAGAGTATTCCATAGGTCAGGGGCCACAGCAGAGAAGGCTCTCTTTCTGGACCCAGCCAGTCAGCATTCTTTGATTGAAGGTGTCCACAGCATACCCTCTCTGCCTGACTGGGTGGGACAGGTAGATATAATGGGGGTGAGATGGTCCCTCAGGTAACCCGGTCCCATGCCATGTATGGCTTTAAAGGTGATAACCAACACCTTGAATTGGACCCAGAAGCAAACTGGGACCCAATGCAGCTCATGCAGCAAAGGTGTAACATGTGCCATCTTTGGGGCACTTAAAATTGCCTGTGTGGCTGCATTTTGAACCAGCTGAAGCTTCTGGATACTTTTCAAGGGTAGCCCCATGTAGACAGCATTCTAATAGTCTATACAGGAGATGACTAGGGCATGAGTGACTGACTGGAGGGACTCCCGATCCAGAAAAGGGCGTAACTGATGCACAACCCATAGTTGAGCAAATGCCCTTCTGGCCACGACTGCCACTTGCTCTTCAAGCAGGAGTCGTGAGTCCAGGAGGACCCCCAGATTACACACCAGGTCTGTCTGGGGTAGCGCGACCCCATCCAGAACCAAAGATGGTAAGCTTCCAGATACAGAGGAGCCCCCAACCCACAGCCAATCCATCTTACCAGGGTTCAGCTCAGGCCTGTTGTTCCCCATCCAGATCCCCACAGCCTCCAGGCACTGCAAAAGGGTAGTCACAGCATCACTCAGATCACCTGGGATGGAGATGTATAACTGGGTATCATCTGCATATTGGTGATACCTCATCCCATGGTGGTGGATGATCTCGCCCAGTGGTTTCATGTAGATGTTAAAAAGGAGCAGGGAAAGTACTGAACCCTGCAGCACCCCACAAAGCAGGGGCCGTGGGCTGGACCTCTCGCTTCCCAGCAACACCAATTGGGACCGGCCTTGGACGAAGGAGGTGAACCAGCACAAAACTGTGCCACCCACCCCCATTTCCCCAAGCTGACCCAAAAGGATACCATGGTTGATGGTATTGAAAGCCACTAAGAGGTCAAGAAGAGCAAGGATGGATGCACTACCCCCATCCCACTCCTGCCAGAGATCATCCAAAAGTGCGACCAATGCTGTTTCAGTCCCAAATCCAGGCCTGAAACCTGACTGAAAAGGGTCCAGATAATCCGTTTCATCCAGGATCCTCTGGAGCTGCAACACCACCACCTTCCCTAAAAAGGGAAGATGGGAGACTGGACAAAAATTGTCCAGTACGGTGGGATCCAGTGATGGTTTCTTGAGGAGGGGGTGTACCAGTGCCTCTTCAAAGGCTGCTGGCAACACTCCCTCTCTCAAGGATGAATTCTCCATCGCCTGGACCCACCCACATGTCACCTCCCGAGCTGCCTTAACCAGCCAGGAGGGGTATGTATCTAATTGACAGGTAGTGGCATTTACAGCCCGGAGGACCTTGTCCACTTCCTCAAGTCCAACAGGATCAAACTGTTCCCAGATAACAGGGCAAGTACATACCCCAGGCATCTCCACAGGTCATGCCACACACTTGGCATCCAACTGGGAATGTATCTGAGCGATTTTATCTGCGAGATGCCCAGAAAACTCCTCTGCGTGGCCCTGTAGGTGGGTCACTAGGCCCACCTCTCCCTCAAATGTAAATTGATACTTACACCTTTCCCTCAAATGTAAATTGGTATTTACATTTCCCTGAGTGATCCCCTCTGCATGCTTTTTTATGTCAGTCTCTCCTAATAGTTTTATGGGATTCAACTTCAGAATTCCCAACCAAAATGAACTTGATTGGAGCTCCAGTTCCAATACAGCTGAAAAGTGCCAGGTAGGGGAAGACTGCTCCTTACAGGTAGTTCTCTGTTAACAACTGTAATTGGGACTGGCAACTCCATCACTAAACAACATGGTCGTAAAGTGAAAAATCATGTGATCACGCCAACTTGCAACGGCAGTTACAGCAGTCCCAGCTGCAGTCGTTAAGTGAATAGTGTGTGGTTTTTAAGTGCAATGTCACATGATCGCAACTTGCGACTTCCTGCTGGCTTCCCTATTAACTGCTTGTGAAGGTCACAAATGGTGATAACGTGACTTCAGGACACTGCAACTGTCATAAATGCTTGCCAGTTGCCAAGTGCCTGAATTGTGATCATGTAACTTCTGGGACATTGTGACAGCTGCAACTATGAGGACCGGTTGTAAGTCTCCTTGTTCAGCGCCATCGTAACTTTGAATAGTTGCTGAATGAGTGGTCACTAAGCAAGGACTACCTGTACTCATTCTGTGCATCATAAAACTGTACCATTAAAACTTTGTAATTGTACTTACATGGAATCTGTCCTCCCAGGAAGTCTGCAAAAGCTGTATCATCTCTAGTGGCGAACCTAATTCTGTGATGGCAGTCAATGTGTCTGAGATGTCATTGCTGTCTTGGTAACAGTATCCATGAAGCTACAAAGGCAGACATGGAAATTTGGCTTATAAGCACATTTCTCTATGGAGTTCTTCCTCATCACATCATCATCTGACCTCATGCAATAATGCATTTGCAAAACTTACACAAAAATCTCACTGTGTAGAGAAAACAGGCACATTAAGAATAGGAAGAGGGCTAGTCTGGCAAATTAAATGCTTCCATGCAAGAGATGTTGACCAAGACGGGTAAGAAGGACATAAGAAGTAAAGATTCCCTTGAGTTGAACTCAACTCTGGCTAACTATATGGACATGTCCATGTATTCTTGGCAGCACCACAGAAGTGGTTTGCCTCTGCCTTCTTGCAGTTTTCCCCACACACAGATACACACAATTTTATAGTCAAGCCCGCAGCTCTTCCATATCTAGTAGCAATTTATAGGTTGCATTCAAGCCTGAATTTGTTTACACCTCTTTACATTCTGTACTGTATGCACCAAGGCTGGATTCACTATTACTAATTTTAAAAACCCTGCATATTGAAATGCAAAGTGATATTTCACTTCACTTATAATTTGCCCCTTTATTCCAGCATAGTAATAAGATCACTAAGCCTGCCCTGCATTCCTGACTAATGCAGCACACCCAGCATGAAAATACCTTTAAAAATTATCTAGAAATTGCAGTTGATATAAACCAGTGTTTCTCAACCTTGGCAATTTAAGATGTGTGGACTTCATCTTAAAGTTGCCAAGGCAACTATGGCAAGTGTATTAACTTTTAAAACCATAATAGTTTGGTCCTGACTATTTGAGGGACTTCCCCACCTGTTAGGAACCTGCCCCTCTTTCAAAGATAAGCAGGCTCTGAAAATGACCTCACTTTCTCTTGCTGCCAGGCTGCAGAATGCAACTGCTCAAGAGCTAATCTGGCTCCTTTATTCTGTGTTTAGAAAAATCTGTAAAGATGAATCTCTTTTGCCAGGCTTTTCATGGTTAATTGCTTTTAGTCTCAATTTTAATTTAGCTTTGTTTAGTTTTTGTGTTCTGTCCTTTCATTTTGTAAGCTGCCCTGAGTATAAACTGAATTTTTGCAAAATGTAGAACTACCAGATCCACAGAATTCCTGTGTAGGAGTTCCATCAGGCTGGAAATTATAAATAAAGGAATACAGCAACTACATTTACAAAAATTACTGTTAAAAAATTAATCTGCAAATACAGGGCCCTTGTTTCAATTAAGACCCTGCAGTGGGAATATACTTTTCTCTTCTGTATTGTGTTTTCATCACCACCACCCTATCTCCGTGACTACTTTTTGTACCAAACAGAATCAGAATCCTTTCCCCACACGAATAACAGGCACAAAATTTGGGGATACTGCAGATCTAAAACAAAGTCAGGGATAAAGCATTCATTCTTCTATCCCCAAATCAGTCCTATATCCACACTGTACATTTCTAAGATATCAAATGCTAATTTTGTAAAAGGTATTCCATCTAGACTCATCCAAAGAAAGCTTCCCAAATCCAAAATTGGAGTGGAGACTCATGGTACAGAGGAACTAAGGCACCCAGGACTTCCCTTGCCCATTCCCTCCCCAGATGTGTTTTCCGTTATGTCCCTATTTCTATAGGTCCTGTTACATATCAACAGTTCTGAACTGTTGCACAAGTTAGGAAGAGGATGAGCAGCAGGTCTGAGCAGAAGAAACTGGGAAAGACTATATGGCTGTCTTATTTCCCACTGCCTGAGCAGTTATTGAGGTCCACAAAATATTCATTAGCTTCAATGTTAGAACTCTGTTATTTTTATATATTTTTATATTATATTATCTAATATTTTTCAAAATAAGAAGATTAAAAACGTATTTCAAGAAACATGTATTTTTCAAGAAAAAATGTATCTCAAGAATTTGTATAAAATCATTGCTCCTGTCCTGATATAAATGCCTTTGCACCTCGACACTCCTACTTTTTAACAATAAGACATTGGACACATAGGAATGTACTAAAAGTCCGCAATAGACACTTCGGCACCAAACATGTACTTTCAGAAGTTCTATACACTTTAATTTCTGGAACGGAGAAGTGAGAAATGTGAAGCAGTTATTCAGCTGAGGAGCAGAAATGAGATTGAAGTTGATGGGGATGGCAAGTAATTGGGGAGTATGAGAAGTGAAAATTCTGTTGAGGATTGTGTTGCCATCTGCCTATAATTACTGCTATTGCAGAGAAAACCAAGGCAAAGAAGACATGAATGCAAGGCTGCAAGAATTTCCAAGGTGTTACAGCAGCGAATGCTATGATTTTAACAGGAATCTGAAAGATATGCAGTACAGGACAAAATCCAACATCAGACTTGTTCCTTAAGATATAGAAGTTGTGGCACAACCATGCACATCCTTTAAGTAGCAACCAGAGCCACATTCCAAAAAGTGGACATGACCAGAAGAAATCAACATTTGAATTTAAACTCCAATTAGATTATATGGATTCAATGCTATTAATATGATTGCTCTCCATGAATTGAATAATATTCCTCCTTTATAATATTAAAAATATATAATTCAGCTACCCTTTTTAGAAGAGCTCTGGGCAACTTTCCACTGACTGGATTAACTCTCAGCCTAGGACATATGAGAAACTCTCATACTGCTATATTCCTAAGACTTCTCCATTCATTAAACCTTGAACATATTTGGGTTTCAGTTGCTACTTATCAGGAAGATGTGAATATTCCATTCTGAAAGAAAATGCAGCATAAGTACATCTCTTAAATCATATCACATTGGATTTCATGCCATCCTGAACCCTAGCCAAGAACTGCTGAGGCAATGGTGCTACGTCCAACCTTAATTGCTTTAGGAAAAGTCTACACATAGGGCATGACCTAATTTTAACAAAGATCAGATATCAAATAGTTGATTTGTTAAGGAAGAAACAGAAAGATTGGAAAAAGAAAGTAAGGGGAATTATAATATATCAATAGTGTAAATTGATAGTGATTATGTATAACTCCAATTATATTGATCGCCTCACTATTCAGGTGTGTATAATTTAGTATAGAAGCTATATGAGCAAACAAAGAGTAAAGGAGGAGATCACCAGCTAAAAAATACATTATAAATCATCCCTATTATGTGCACTCTGTAGAATGAAAGTAGTGTCCAGAAGAACAGGGCCTAGATGATGTATGCAAATAAATAAAATTATTTATCACGCATTGTACTTTACACTGGTTAGAGTTTCCCCCAAAGCATTCTGGTAATGTTTAGTGTAGAATTCTGAGTTAGGTCTTCTTAGGTCTCCTCACCAAACTATACCTTCCTGTGTTCCCAAGTGAAAGGAGGAATGACTACTAAATCAATTTAAGTCTGCTTTTTAGATAGACGTGCTCTTTACATCTTAAGCCTTTCCCCACATAAAACTGTCTTCCATTGTAAATGTCAGTAGCTTTGAAACAGTACTGAAATTAGTAGCAATTGATTCCATAACAGGTCTTTCTGGGGGGTATTTCTAAGGAAATAGATGAGGTTGCAAATCATCACCTCCTATTAAAGAAGCAGCAACTGAGAACAGAGTCTTTAGGAGTGATTTAAATGACACATATATTGGAATAGACAAATTAGCCTGGATTATTTCTCAGGAAGGACAGTAGAAAATGAGCAAAGATGGTAGAGGTTTTTTTAGTCAAAATCATTGTGTACCTTTTATCTTATATAAAAAGAATCCCCTCCTTATCACACCTTGCACAAGTCAACTCCCTCTGGGTACTCCATAGTTTCTAGCATCGAGAGGGCTACGGCCACTTCAGAGAAGAGACAGATAGCTCAACTAATAATGACATGGATAGTTACGGCTCATTTACAGTTGTATCAGCTCTGGCTTCTAGCAGCAGCAGAGTTCTTGCTAACAGATCTTTTCTTCACTCTTAAAAGCTCAGGATAACATCTGGGCCTTTGGGAAAGGTTCTTGCAATAAAGAAGCACTTTATGTCATTTATCTTTCTTCACCAAGCTGCATCTGTCTGCTCTTTTGGCGGACTCCTGTCTCCCCACCCCCACCCCCAGTCCCATGGGCTGCACAAGAAAAGGAACATATGGCCACCTCCAATGAATCACCAGAAGATGGCACTGCTTTGACCTCTCTAACTTCCATCAAGGACCACTTTGGATCTATGTATCCTCTTAAATAACTCGTATGCAACAAGACAACTCAACTGTTAACCAAAAATGTTACCAGGAGTCAACATAAAATGACAAAAATGTATGCATGCATTGTTTAGTGGGGATATAACCACTTATTTTAAAATACTTAATAGTGTGAGTCTGTATTTTATCATCTTTATTTTCCTCCAAGGATCTCCAAGTAGAGCACATAGTAACTTACTTCCATTCAATACGCACTACTACAAACCTAAGATGGAAAATCAAGTTGAGAGGGAATGATTTACCACATGACTACTCAGTAAAATTCATGGATAAGCATGGATTTGAAGTGAGATTAGTAATAATTAATTTGTAATTAATAATATTCTTCCCATGACATTTCTGTCTTTAAGTGCTTTAGATCAGTGTTGTCCAAACTTGGCCACTTTAAGATGAGTGGACTTCAACTCCCAGAAGGCTGGCTGGGGAATTCTGGGAGTTGAAGTCCACTCATCTGAAAGTGGCCAAGTTTGGACAACACTGCTTTAGATAGAACGAGTGTCTTTATACCAGTTGCAGTATAAAAAAGATAGAAGTGTTAAACACTCCTCAGAAGCAAGTTACTCCTCAGTGCATTTGACATCAAGAGAGTTTTGGGAGCAACTGTGATTCCATACTTTCAAGAAAATTAAATAATCTCATTGTACAATTCAGTTTCAGTACTCAGTCTGGAGCTGTGGATCTTAAAGCAAGTTTTAATAAATGCATGCATATCTTTTTCAAATGAAAAGGTTGTACAGTTATTCACAGCTGCACACTGAAAATTAAGCTAACCTCCCATGGACTAACTGTTCTAGGCAGAGGAAAGGAAAGGGACCGATTTTTGGTTTGACACCAGGTAAGTATGGATACAAGCCTCTAAGAAGATTCAGGTTACCAGGACACAGCACTTCAAACATTTCACTCTTCCAAATGCACTCATGTAACAACAATGTCACAATGACAACAATGTCACAATGACAACAATGTCACAATGACAACAATGTCACAATGATTCAGCTGAAGGATAATTAGAAAACTACACTATTATGAGCATCTTTGTATGTGCCGATCATACTTAGCAAGATCCAGTTATTGTTCAGTCATTTTAGCGCTTCTGATTTCACTTGTACAATTTAGTCTCTCCCACAGATACCAATGGGGCTGACTGCAATTTTAGTATTTAACAAGACTCCTCTATACGTCTGTATAGAATTGATGTGGCTAGACTGGGTCCATTCTCTGTGAGGATTGATTGATTAGACCAGTGTTTCTCAACCTTGGCCACTTGAAGAGGTGTGGACTTCAACTCCCAGAATTCCCCAGCCAGCCATGGGGCTGGGGAATTCTGAGAGTTGAAGTCCACACCTCTTCAAGTGGCCAAGGTTGAGAAACACTGGATTAGACATATAATCTTTACATTTTCTCTCTTGGGGGGGGGGGGGGGGCGCTTTTCTACTGATCATACTGAAAAGAGTTACAACACAAAGCTCTGTGGTAATAAAAAGCACTTAAGAGTAGAAATTATCACAACTTAGAAACATTGCTTATCGGGTTGCCCTAAATCCCATTTTATCAACAGGCAAGGAAGATCAATCCAATGAATTCTTTACTAATAGGAAAAAATGGCCAAAAAGATTTCCATATGGAGAAGTTTTCATGAGATGAATAGGGGTGTAATAGAAGTAAAACTGTTTCTTAGTGATTCTTTCCTTCTGGTTGGCTCCCAGAACATGAGAAGAATCATTTAAGATGTTGTTTATAACCGGCTGAGCATTTGTGCCAACACACAAGGCTTATAATTATATCTGATTACAGTAAATCAAACATCACCATTATCTCTTTACAATTGCATCCATTGTTTGAAATTAACAGTTCAGCACTGCAGTTCTGAAGGAAAGGATTTCTCTACTTTCTTCTCCAGACTGCAATGTATGGGGGCAGAGGGTGCACTGAAGCTAATCGATAACCATGCTTATTTATCTTCAAACAAAAATGCAAGGTCTGGAATCTCTCTCTCTCTCTCTCTTCCTCCTTCCACCACCACCAACCCACTTCCGCAAAAGAAAGCAGCCACCTTACAGGGCAGCCAGAGAAAGAGGCTGTCAGCCACTGGGCTTGATACAGAGCAATTGCACAGCAATTAGCGGAAGGGCTTAATCTTCAGATGAAATAAATCAGTGAATCTGATGCCTCCCTTTTGCAAATGCCCCTCATTATTAAATTGACTTTAATGAGCCACTGTTCTCTGCACCTCCTCCTCCACTTCCCGTCATTCCAGACAAAGCAATATTACACCTGCCTACCAAAATGTCCCCCACAAAAATGCCCACTTGCTAAGAGAATAGGGAAGAGATGGAACAGACAAACACGTTATTGTGCTATATTTTGTGTGTGTGCATGGATGGGTGCCTTCAAGTCAGTGCTGACTCCTGACGGCTGCCTGGACAAGTCCCTACAGTTCTCTTGGCAAGATTTTCGGAAATGGCTTGCCAGTGCCTTCTTCCTGGACTAAGAGAGAGCGGTAGGCACAAAGTCACCCACTTGGATTCAGGTCTAAGGCAAGATTAGAACTCATGGACTCCCGGTTTCTAACCTGCGCCTTAACCACTACACCAAACTGGCCCTCTTGTGTTATATCGGCAGTCTTATCCAAACTTTAGTAGTAACACACATCATAATAAAAGAAAGGCAGCTAGGGCTTTGTTGTTGTTGTTGTTGTTAAATAGAAGGTTGTAATTTTTCAGCAACTGAACTCTTCCAACATCTTTTGGGAAGTATTTCTTTTCTTTTGATATGCCCAGTGATTGATTTGCCACATCCAAGATGAATGGGTCAATATATAATACACACAGAGTTGGTAAGATCTTTAAGAGTGCTCATTTTTAATTCTCTCTGCCTACGTATTAACTCCATCTCACCTACTTCAATAAATCTAAGCTACTCAATCAGTTACATGTGGGATTAATCTATTGCATTTGATTATAAAGCAGCAATTGTTCTGATGAATTTAGATATTCATTCTAATTTTTCCTTGACAAAATAGTATTATAAAAACTCAGAAAAAGCATACTTTATTATTTGAATATAACCTTTGGAAAAACAGCAGACAGCCACAACATTTAGCTGCCAGGCTGCATTCCATATTTAAAATAAATTATTTAGTACATTTTTTTTGCTGTATTTTTATTTTTGCCTGCCTCTCCTGTGGTGCCATTTCCATTTCTAATGGGCACCTAACACACCCTTTCTACTTAATGCTCTTTTGAGAGAGGGCAATTTTTTTCAACCACAGGCATGATTAGGTTATTATCTGGATTTTAAAAATCAAAAGTACATCACCTTGATTAATCATGCCCCACTTTACAATTGATCAAAAGCATTTCATCAACATGTACTACATGCAGATTGTTTTGAAAGAATGCATTTAAAAATGCAAACACAATCTAAGCCGACTGTGACAACTGGCAGGATAAGAACTGGGAAGGGCTGAAACAGTAGAAGAATAAGGCTGTTATCTTACAGACACACTTCAGCCTGTCATCTGGAAGAGATTTACAAGGAAAATGTCCCTTACAGGGTCACATGTATGTCTAAGGGAAGACCCCCTTCCACTCAAAATAAGACTTGTGACCACGCTCAATTTGAAAAGGCCCAGGAAGGCATAATATCTAAAGGTGGCCAGCAGCAAGGAACACTCTGTATGTTAGATGGAGTGCTTAGAATAAAATAATATTTTATTATTTTAGAAGCAGTATCTGTCTCTTGAAACAAAGCATTCTTCCTAGGGTTGCACTACTCAGGTCTTTCATGCACGCAAAGTAAGAGCTGAAATGATGAGAAGGCTCCAGATGCTCAAGTGATCCCTTGTAAAAAATACACTAGTTAAGAGACTCTTGTTCAGCAAAATAGCTTTCTACTTTTGGGTACAGCAACATTCCCTAAAATGCTGCCCTTCTGCAAAACTTTTAGATACTGGATTGGGGAAGGTTGCACTCTTGCTATAATTTCACGGTAGCATACAAACATGCTACATACTTCCAGAGCTCTCTAGCCTACATTTCCTTGGTCATATAAATATGCGGAAGGAAATACCAAGCAATATTCAAGGGTTAAATGAAGAGCATAGCTTCATTTTAGAGCTGGAAAGAGTAATAATCTTGGCCAAGGGATGCTGTTCTCAATAATATCAGATTGACAAGAATAATGTGTAGTGCTAGTTCTAAGCAGGTCCTCTCCATATTTGCATGATTACTTTGATTTCTACAGCCACCCCACACATATACAAATCATGTACAACTATGACTACTCACTCATATATGAATTATAATTACCACCACTCCCAGCCAACCATGCTGAGAAAAGGTAATTAGATTGCAGTCAGCATAACTGGATGGTACCCAATTGGAGAAAATTTGTATAGTAAATTTCTAATTAATGAATCTATTAATATATGGATGAAGCCCCATAGGGCAAGCTATATGATGTAGACTTAGTCTAAACCAACATCATCCTAATGCTGGGGTGAAGAAGTGTGACTTGAAATTATTCTTTATTTTTATTACACATTTAGTGAAAACATAACAAAAAAAAATCAAGGTGACTTACGGAATAAGTTAATATATGAAACAATATTTTTCCTCCTACTGGAAACTCTTCAAGAGACTACTAAGAAGCAAAAAATCATTAAAAACCTGTGATAAGGGAAGAACACCTTCAACCAGGCAACTTTAAATGCCTGGAGGCTATGAGGATCTGGATGAGGAAGAACTGGCTATAACTCAGCTCTAACAAGATGGAGTGGTTCTGGGTTTTTGGGTCCCCTAGATCTGAAAAGTTACCTTTTTTAACTCTTGATGGAGTAGCACTCCCCTGAACAGCACTTGGGCACAATTTGGGGGTCCTGCTAAACTTAGGGCCCCTGCTCAAGGAGCAGATCACAGCTGTGGCCAGGGGGACCTTTGCATAAGTTCATCTTGAGTGCCAGTTGCAGCCAGTCCTGGATCGTGAGGCCCTGTTCATGGTCACTTATGCCCTAGTCTCTTCCCATCTGTACTACTGCAAAGACTCTACACGGGGCAGCCCTTGAAGACTACCTGGTCCAAAATATCATAACACATGCAGCTCTGGGCACCTTGCAATTTGCTCATGTTACACCACTGCTGTGCAAGCTGCACTGGCTCCCAGTTTCTTTCCAGGTGTAATTCAAGATACTGTGTATCACCTTTAAAGCTCTGTATGGCATGGGGGGCAAGGTTATCTGTGGGACACCTCTCCTTATAGATATCTACGCAACCCTCTAGATTAGATAGGGTGGACTTGCTCCAGGAGCCCTTCCTTAAATGTTGCCATCTGGTATGGCCTAGGAAACGAGCCTTTTCTGTATCTGCACCTCCCTTGTGCAACAGCCCCCCCCCCCCCCGAGGTGCACAGGGCTCCTACCCTCCTTGCCTTCCAGAAGGCCCTTAAAACCTGGCTTTTCCCCCAGACGCTGGGTCACAAGGGGAGGGAAGCCTGGCATTTGTAATTTTGTGATGAGTCTGTTTCGGCACTTGGCGGTATGAGAGAGTATTTAATGTTGTTGCTGTTGTTATTTGTTTATCTGTTTTTAGCCACCCAGAGTTATTTCATATAATGTGGGTGGCCATATGAATCTAATAAATAAATAAATAAATGTGTGGCAGCAGTTCTATGTGGGGATCATAAGAAATTCCACTAAATTAAATTATGCCAAACCAGGTAGAGACAAAATGAGATCATCAGCTTGGTTGAAATCCTTTCTGTGAGTTGTTTGCCACAACATCTCTGCATGGAAAGCTATTTGCCTACAATTTGCCACATCAAACCAGCCTTCCATCTGCTTACATTTCAATCACCCAACACTGCAGAAAATTATATTCAAAAGCAGAAGATTCATTCTTATTTATCCCCCTTTTTCTACAGCAGAGCTGTCATCCTAAACATAATTCCTCAGAAGTAAGCTTAGGTATGTGCAAGAGAACATGCCCTCTAGCAACTGTGTTGAAGAATACAACTTTAGTCTGCAATCCTAAGCACATTTATGAAAGATTAATATAACTTATTTTTGTAGTAAACTTAACTAAGGTGGCAGTATATATTGGTAGAAATCCCATTTATATCTCTGCCCCAAACTGTTTATCTGTACTTGTCAGAAAAGTGAAACATTTAGCAGTCCTGATGCAATTAAATGTTTCTCACATACGACTATTTTTCTCTACCATTTTCCCCAAGAGACAACTGCTAACACTTGACAATTTCCTTATCTATGTCTAAACCAGAAACACTCAAGTACCAGCTTCTAAATAAAGGAACCTGGATTTTTTCAGTGTTGCAGAGCATTTGTCTTAATTCTTCCCATTGAAGGAGAAACCTCACAAAAAAAATCAAAATAGCTTTCCCAAACATCCTGTCATGCACTGAGGAATGACTTGAAGGCACCTGTGGAAGATCACACTCCTTTGCTTACCTTTCCCCAATCCAGCAACCTTCAAATATGTTGCACTACAATTCCCATCATTTTCAATTACCTGTGTGCTGGATAGGAATTATAGGAATTTCCTTCAGCTAGAAGAGCATCAATTTGGGGAAGGCTAATCTAGATTAAATAAGTAAGTACCATTTGCTCAATCTGTGCCGTCACCCCAATCCACAAGTAAACCTCATACTTTGTCTCAAGCCATCTACCAGATCTAATTTTATACCCAGATTGTCCATACTAATTAAAGATAGTAACATTCTCCAATGTTGTCAAGAATTTCAAGTGCTGTATACATATGATCTCAGAAATCCTTGCAGCAATCCTACAACATAAATCCATGATATGACTGTCGGTGTAATTGAGAAACTCATTATCTTGTTGACTCCAAAAAGTCATTTACTGAGTCTGCTAAATGCAGACAATGGGTGAAGGATTTACATGCTTGGGATTACAAGAGGCTAGACAAGTTTCTTATTTTTTTTCGGATTAAGCATCAGTTCCTTTCTGTAGAACACCAGCATACCAATGTGGCTTTCCTCACATGCAAAGAGAGTAGAGCAAGTGTAAATCATATTTTCAGCCTGCATGAAGCTTTAAACATTTCTTGCAGTAATGAACTGTTACCTTTCCTAAGTAGGAGGTTGTTGTTCTGACCTGCAGCAAATAAAGATGCACATCAAAATGGTGGATGGATCTCAACTTCTGTGGACAAGCTGACTTACTGGAGGAGAGCCATGAGTACTTGAGATGTTCAGGGTTCCAACCACCATCTTCAGCAAAGTCCACAAACCATTTGCATGAAACAGACAGAATGCGCATGAAACAGGCCTTCCAACATTCTGCACAGCCAGGTCATTTAAAAATTCCTGAACAGCTTGGGAACCCAATAACCATTTCAGACCACTCCATAATTCTTTCCCACTGCATCTTGTATCCAGGATTATTTTCTGTTCATTGCATTTTGTCTACCATAGCCAATGGTCAAGTAAACATGAGAGTGTAGGAAAACCCAAAACGTTGGCACGGCTCTTGGGTTTTAATGTTAATCAGTTGGCTCTGCGGTCTTGAATCAGAAGTACTGATCCATTTGATAATACTGTAGCAAGCCATATTTTGGATGGGCCCCCCTCACAGTTCAAGTGCCCAGAGCCCTAGCCGAAGCTTCCAAGTTGCTTTCAGCAGCTGCCCCGATAAACTCTGTTGCAGTAATCAAGCCTGGGAATTCCAAAAGCATGAATCAGTGTTGCAAGAAATGGGAAGAGCCTTCTAATGAATCAAAGATGGGGAAAGAATGTCAGATTGTCACTTATTAAATACACATTATACTTTTTACTGTACAGGAAGAGATGCGGCTTGGATTTTTAGAGCTCATTCAGAGCTTATCCTACTCAAAAGAGAGTTAGTCTAACTTTGCACTAAACTGTCCTGCATATATTCCACAAGTCTGATTTCTGACTGAGGGTTACACACCACTTCAGAATAAGGCACTATTTGTGAATAAATGGGCTAATTCACTAATGCTTTGGAGGCCCTTGGCAACCCGTCACTCACTGTAGATGGATGTGCTGCTGAACTGGAGAGAAGAGCGGGAGAATGGGTGGTCTCCAGTGTATTCCAGCACTCAAGGAAGCGGCAACAGGAAAATAAGCTTCTGTTCTTGAAAGCTCTCTACACTTTCTCTGGACACTAAGAGCTTTGCTTTAGGAAATTCGCCTAAACAGGCTGGATTTATTTAGAAAGTCTGTCCCCCCTGTCAAAATTAAATCAGAAACCAGAAGAGTCTGAGGTGGGGGTGTCAAAGGATGGAGTTTCAAGCATTCCCAGAAATTTACTGTATATAAAGAGATCAGTCAAGTGACACATATTGCTAGTCCCTGGAAGTAGAAGCTCATATTGCCATTACTACCTTCAAGATATAAAGGAAGGAAACAAAGTTCAGAGTTTAGAAGAAAACCAAATTTCTCACCATGACATTGGGGTTTCATATACTGTATGCAGTTTGTTACCAGAAGATGTGGCTATGTTCATAGGCTTAGATGTTTGGAAGTAGGGAGAAAATTTTAAGTAAAGTAGGATAAATCTATCTGGGGGTGCTAAGTCACATTTATAAACAGTATTTGTTTCCCAACCTTCATAAGAAATTTTCTCAGGGAAGTTTTATAGAAAATAAAATACCCATTTAAAAACAAATACATAAACAGAAAGCCACAGACAAATATTAGAATAGTGAAAAATCAATTTTATAGGAAATGAAATGAATGAAAAGGCCTTGGCAAAAGATTAGAGGCACAAGGCAATTTTTTATTCTGTAATCGCTATTAAGAAGACTGGGTCTTACTTGGTTCTTCAGCTCATCTAAAATGGCAGGGATACCCAGAGGAGGACCTTGTGAAATTACTTATGGTGCCATGAACCCTAACAGAACTTCTTAATCAGGAAAGCCTCCTCTTACTGCAGAGGAAGTAGTGTGGAGCACAGTTGGCTATCTGTTGCTGTCTTTGTGTCCTTCTAGGGATTTCTGAGAATCACCTGGCTGGCCATTGTTAAAACCTGACGTGGGTCTAGAGGGATATTTAGAATGATCCTTTCTTACGTTCTATAAAAATCCCTGAGCAATATACAGGTAGTCCCCGGGTTAAAAACACCCAGTTTAAGGATGACCCATAGTTAAGAATGGAGCTTACTGTAGCAAAATTCGAGTGAAATACACAATGATTCGAGTGAAATACACAATACTACTTATACAGCATTATACAATAATACTGTTCTGGCTTACATACAAATTCAGCTTAAGAACAGACCTTGGGAACAGAACTCGTTCTTAAACTGGGGACTACCTGTAACATCCTGTTTAAAGCTGAAATAGCAATAGCAACAGAATGTTCAGCAACATTCTAAAATAATATTATTTTTTTCTGGGGAAAGAACAGATTCCATAGTCTAGAAGCTTCAGTGAGGCTCTTTTGCTTGGAACTTTCAATTCATTTCCATTTGATTTCAAAATTAAAAGCTCTGGTACAAACTTAAATCCTATATAAGAGCCTAGAATTTTTGAAGGACTACAGCTTCCTCTTTTGGAGCAGGATGAAACCAGAGCTAACAATCTGGAATAAAAGTGGAGTTCATGACAGCTTCAAAGAAAACTGTAACCCCACTTCAGACAATGAAGTAGATTGACTGCAGATTCATAAAACTGAAAGCCACAGTGTTGCCTTACCCCAACATCCTCTCAAAAATCTATTTCAAAGATGTCAGAAAAACAAGAATTCTAAGTGTCGCACGGCAAGCAGAATTAGCTAGGTCTCTCAGCTTCAGTTTTCTTCAAATTCTTTAACAAGCATTTACTCCTCACTTGCATTTTACAGATACACATTACTACTTCCTCCAGAATTTGTAGAATTAAGTCAAATGGGAGCAAGGACATTTCTTTTTTTTGTTTTCCATCTGCCTTTCCTCTTGTGCATTGGATATCCCAGTCAAGGAAGCCTTGCTTTGCTTGGTTTCCTCACAAGCACAATCAAAAGTTCATAGGCAAATATGGTTCTGATTATTTAAATGAAATATTCCCATAAATGCCGGGGGGGGGGGCACATAATCCACAAAGTTATAATTGAAAAGGCAGGAGAGGTAGGCGCTGAAAGGAGGTAACTAGATGACTGTCAAGTCACCCAGAAAAGAAAGAAAGGGGAAAACAGGATTGGAAAGACAAGCTGCAAGAAATACTAAAAAGTATGACATCTCATCACATCTTTTCTTAATTTCATGGGCCAAAGGCAGAACAAAAGATATTTTTTTCCAAAAAGAACCCCACACCTTTTTCTCCAAAGAGCAGTTCTCCAGGAAGTACCCAGATGCAGAGATTATCTGAACAGCATCATCAAATTATTTTCCCCAACTGGAAGAAGCACATAAATTCAGTTCTCAGAGGAGCCCTAAAGAGATGGTTACCACTTGGGTTGAAGTAGGATGGGGTGCAGGGGAGAGAAGGAGAGGGAAAAGAAGCATCAAATCTTCCTCTAGGCTAGGCATACTTAGTTGGAAGAAAGACCTATTGAACCTAATGGAACTTATGTCCTTGTGGACAGAGCTGGCTAATTTCTCTTCTTAGATACTCTTTTTCTGGAACTTTGGACCTAATTAGAAAAGAATTCTGATGGCCTAGATAGAACTGAATGAACTATTGGTTAAAAATGAGGATTTGGAACCAACCCCCCTATTCATATTTATTTAGAAGTAAATTCAAAGTGGATTATTCCCAGGCATAACAGTGGCAAAGAAGAAAGTGGGAAGAGGAAATGAAAAAAAGGGGAGGTCCCCCCCCCCCCCCAGTGTATGACATTCTGGACAGTGCCAAAGGCAGGAGACCTTGCAAATCAATTTGAATCTGAAAGACCATCCTTGTTTTAAAAACATAACAGAGCTCAGTCTGAAGGAGGTGGAGAAGGAAGCTATGGCTGTCAAGCCCCATTGATTGCCTTGTCTGTACTTTTGACAAGAGCAATTTGCCCCCAACAACAAATATGCACCTAAAGTAAAAAATTGCTAACAGAAACTTCTGTCTCCTGTTGTTCTGCTTGCTGTTTATGAAGAATGAGGAGAGTGGCTGCTGCCCAGCCATCCCCCCTTCCCACTCTGTCTCGCCTTTTTATCTATCCTTTCTGGGTAGGATGGTTTCCAAACCTGGTAAAACTCAAAGCACTCAAAGTTCAGCTAATTTCATATATTGGTCCTCAAGCAGTTATGAAATTGCCCAATGAAGTCCTCCTCACAGATATGGTGCAAATTCAGTGAAGAAACCAGAGTTAAATGCCCCCTGTTTTGCCTTTGAAGAAATAGAGTAATGACTTTAACTCAAGATTTTTATTTTTAGCAAATCTGATTTTGTAGTATAGGAAGACCAGGTTCTAGTCCAGAACCCAGAGTTTCAGATTTTCCTCTGCCTTATTAAATCCTTTCAGAAAAGATACAATAAAGTTGCGAAGCATCACATTTTCATCTCACTTTTAAGATTCATGCTGATTTGGCTGAATATTAAATTCCAAGAGTTGCTGAAAGCAGATTAACTCTCAGCTTTGCCTACCTCCACTGATTTAGCATACAGACAGAAACAAAGAGCTGGATGAGGATTTAGCATTTCATTTTGCTATAAAACTTACACATTTACATAATTGCAGCACTTCCCTGTCTGAACTCACAGAATGGCCTGCCAGATTTACTTTGGTCCAAATTCTACAGACCCCTAATTCATGTACAACTAACCAAAAAAAAAAAAAAAAGTCATTTCCAAACTCTTTGAATTGGTGAAAGTAATAGCTTTTGTCCAATTACTCAAACTATGTGTTTTATCCAGCTTTCTCACCACTGGATCAATATTCCCAGTTTAGGGGAAACATTTCACACCCTGTCCCCAAACATGCTGACTGTTACAACACCACCCTACACATGCCTAAAAAATAAAGATTCTCTCAAGCAGAGTTCAACCCTTGATGACTAGATGGCTACGTTCATGCAATTTTCTCACCTGCTCAGAAAAAAAATTCAGCAAGATTTACTTGCTATAGGTGTGCATAAAATTTCCAGCTTCATTTCTAGGTATGTCAATTGGAAACTTACATGGAAACAAATTCCATGGGAGTCTTATACATGCTTCAGAGTTCTAGGGGTTGAGAATCGTGGGCCCAGTCCCTAAGATGATGAGACCGGCTCTATACATCTTTCTGCAAACTCTTCGGGGAACTCTTTCGCGGGCATCTGACCTCTGACAGGAGCATCGGTAGCCAAAACAGCCCTCCTAAATTCTAAATCTTGTTCCGGATTTAGCCTTGATTTCAACTCTTTGAAACACGATCCTACGTTACCTTCGAAGCCAGTTCAGCTCAGTTTATAGCAGCTTACTTCCAAATAGATTGCAACATCTCACCCCCCACCAACGAAAAGTCGCACGTGGCCAGCCGTAAACTCTTAACACAGGGAAATGAACGCCCTCTTTCCACTTCCTCGAGCCCATCAGATGCAAGCGAACCGAATGAACTACGTTTGTGATCACGGCGAATAATCATTCGGGCTCCTGTTAACAAAACAGCCCTCACCCCACCCCCCACCCCCCGCCTCCAATTCTTCCAAATGTTTACAAAGTATTTTGTTTGTGCACAAACTAGGATCCCGCTTAACGAAAACGCAATCAAGTTTGAGTTTGAATCCTAAATCCCATCTTTCACCGCCTGGGCCGCGCAGCCTCCACAGGTCTGAAGTTCCTAGGATCAGGGATAAGTCCCTTCAGTACTTACCTGGAGGATGTTGGGGTGCTGCAAGCGCTGCAGAAGGACCATCTCCTTGATAATCTTACAGGAGGCCAGCCTGTAACAGTCTTCCAGAGACCCATAGAGCTTGACGCAGTTGTCGATGTCGTGCCCCGCAAAATCGACGGATTTCAGGGCCACCGCCAGGCTCCGGTTGAGCACCGCTTTGTAGACCGCTTTGGTGTAGCCGGAGCCCAGGTAATGCACCTCTGTCACGTTGCTAATGTCCCGGCATCCCAACCGAAGCGGGCTCAGAGAGAGTTCTAGTTTGGATCCGGGGGCCCAGGGCGCCCCAGAGGCGACGAGACCGGCCGAATCGGGCTGGAGCACCCGTGGGCTGCGCTCCGTGGACGAAGAGGGGAGCCTCGGCGGCGCGAGATCCATGAGCCGCCTCTCCAGTGGCCTCACCGCCGGCCGAGACTTGGCAGCGGCTCCCGCCACTCCCGCTTCTCCGTGCTGCCTCTGTTGGTACCGCAGCACCTCTTCGTACCGCTCTCGGATCTGCCGAGCTAGATCCCAGCGCCGGTGACGGCTGCTGCTTCTCCTTTCCGCCCCCCACGACACGTCCAGAGGAGAGCCCGCCAGCGAGTGCGCGATGCCCGCATTTTGCTGCTGCTGTTGCTGAAGGGGATCAAAGGCCGGGATGAATAAGACGTTGAGCAAAGTGCCCAGCAAGAAGGACAGGCAGAAGCCAGCTGCCACAGCCAGCTTTTGGCGCTTCATTGCCCGGCAGCCTCCACAGCGAACCCTTTCCTCCGGGCTCCCTGTCTTCGCGCTCAGCTTCGCCGCGACCTCACTTGCAGCATTCCAGATGACCAAAAGACAGACGGATGGACGGACGGACGGACGGAGAGATGAGGGGGGGAAAACCCCGACCAAACCCTGTCTTCACCCAGCCCTGCTGCCTCGCCACTCCTCGGCGAGGCGAGCTGCTGCCCACATGACACTTGCCTCCAGCCTTGCCTTTATAAACCCGCCCTAAAAGTCTTATTATTAGGTACACCGCAATCAGGAGGCAAAGGAGAGTTTTACATACCAAAAAAAAAAAAAAAATCCAAGTGTGCTACATTCATTGTGACGCCAACTGATTGACGGGTCGGCCTCGCCAGTGGAACAGGGAGAACAGCAGAGAGGATAGCTGGGAAATGAAGTCTTCTTGTCACAGGTGGCGGCCAGAACACAGCGGGACTGAGAACTACAACTCCCAGAAAGAGCCTTTGTGCTCCGGCTCGAGAGGCGGCAGGAGCTTGATAACGGTGTCGCCTCCCAAAGACAGTGTGAATGGAACGGGACGGTAGGAAAAGTATCCCTCTTGCGTGCTCAAAGTAGTGTCACGTATTGAGAAGGCAGAACGTGGAAATGAAGCCTTTGGTTGGGCAAAATGATAAGGAACACTCAAGGGCATCATTCTCTGAGGTCCGAGGAGGACCTGACGTTTGCCCTCTACGTGTTCCAGTCACGTTGTCTCTAAATTGATTCCGAGGAGAGGTGTGGGAAAGACCGTTGCATTTTGCGAGAAAGCGAGAGGGAAAGCGAAATTAAGTGGCACCTTCCAACCTCCGGATTATCGTTTCACGATCTTCTAAAGGTCATATATTGATCTGAGCGTTTATTTTTATTTATGTGTTGATTTTTGCCGTAGTGAGTTTTCCTAAGTATTTATCGATATGCATCTCGTTCACACAACCTTAAGAGTTCCATTTTGACAGTCTTCGCAGCATAAGCCAGAGGCGGAAACGTTTGGCGCCCACGTTTAAATACTCGGTTTTTAATAGCCGACCTTTCAAAAATCTGTACCAAAACCGAATAGGGTAGAAAATAGCAGAGGCAATCGTTTGATTTCTTTTATTTATGAACCCCTTTCCTGTTAAAAAAACAAGCCGGCGTATATTTATTTAACTCGTACCGCCGATCATGAACCATATGCACATGCGCTCGTACATGTGAAATATGTCGCATAGTTGAGCCTTTTTTTTCCCTTAAGGCCAAACGACTTAACTCCCCTTCCATGAAAGCGATTTTTTCCTTATGTCCTTCGAAACGCATAGCGAAGGGATGTCAGTCAATCAATTACTTCGGTCCCTCTACTAGGCTTGCAAGCTGATCGATTTGCCCGGGAAAATCAGCTGCGAGTGTAATCCTGGAGACTAGGATTTTTAGTAAAATGAGAGCAACCCCAAGCGGACCCACCGATAAACACGGGTAGGGGAGGCTCCTCTATGGTTGTGTTCACATCACACGCTTAACCAGATCATCATAGGCCAAGCAACTGTATTTGCATAATTTATTAAATGTATTTAGTTTTAACTTTAGTTTGAGCAGGGAAGGGGGAATCCTAGACCATTTGGTTAATCAATGGTTTGATATATTGTGAAAACTCAGGAAGAAAACCTGTTGTTCTTCTGTATCTGGTTTAATGGTTGTTCGCCGCCCAGAGTTGATGGGGGGGGGGGGGTAAATCTGCATAATAAATGAATGGGTTTCAGTCGTGAAAAAGGTCAACGCGCTGTGTGAATACAAAAAATAAGTGCCATTCATCTATTAAGGCACAATAGAGGTAACTTCGCTCTGGGATCCTTTGGTTAGGACGGAGGACATAGCATCCGAATTAGTAATATCACTACATAAACAGTAATAATAGATCAGGTTAGTCCCACATTGTGGGAATCATACAATTTTTGTTTAACTAAAGCACTATTTGATCATCTCTCTTCAAAATATGCCTTTCAGGCCGTTCCGTTTCGTTTGACTTAAAGGGGCCCTAAATTTCTTTCCTGAAGTCTTAACAACGTTATGGTTTTAGACTCTATGCAAGAATCTAAATCTAAGAACGAACTGATATTTTAAAGCCACATAATGAAGCTCATTTCCCTCCTCTTCGTCCTCCCTCCCTTCTTCTTCAAATAACTGCAGAAAATCACGGGGGCTGGAAAGTAAACTTTCTTCTGACAAGATATGTAAATCAATGGGCTTCACTATTTCGCCATCAGAGCATAACCGAGGGGGGCGGGGCGGGGTAAAAATCAGATTTAAAATGCACATGCAGCACCATAGAAAGGAGCTGATTAATCGCAGCGGTTCGCTGATTAGCCGGCCAAAGGTGCTTAAAACACGCACGTACACATATTGCTCAAGGTGGATCGCGAAGTTTGTGGGGCAGAGAGAAATAAAGCTTTACTTAAGCGCCTTTATCTCCAGGGAAGGTTATGTGAGAAATTTACAGCTCAGTTTTCCACGTGTAATCTGCAGTCGCCCGAGGCTAAAGAGTTTTAACTCCCATGAAAGCGGGAAGAAGAGGAATAGGAGGGGTATGTCGAAATTCATTGGATGGCGTAGTAAATTTAACGGATCGAAGAAGGCCTCCAGGAATCTTTGTGCTGGCTTGCCCCAACCCGAGGCACTGTAGGTGTGCGAGTCTACAACGCTCATCTTTCCTGGCCTACTGGCTGGGGAGCATAAGCCTTGTAGTTCCGCATATTTCAAGGGCATCTTTCGGCTGGGCAGAGCAGTTACACTAACAGGCTAAGAATTGGAAGCGGATCCACAAACAGTGGGGGAAAGTTTTCTGCGGTCTTTAAAAGGTAAAGAGGGAGACAAAGAAAATTTAGGGGAGCTTCTCTGCCTCTCCGTTCCCTGCCCCTCCCCCGGTCCACAGGCCCGAGCGCGACGTGGGTTTAAAAAATCGATAGGACTCCGCTTCTCCCCTGATCAGATGCGGCAAAGCGGCAGCTTGCCCCCACCCCTCATTAAAGTCCTCAGCCGGGAGCTCTGTGTTGTGGCTACCGCGGGAGGAATGAAAAGTCCCCGCCGAGACCTGTGGGGGTTAGGGCTAGGCGCCCCTCCTGCATCTCCCGGGCTCGGCGTGAGGTCGCCGCAGCTCTGCTGGAGATTGGGCAAGCCCAAGTGCTAATGGTGTGCTTATCTCCCCGGGCCGACGCTGTTAGCAACTAATTAACAAATGAAATTAGTCCCAGAAAGAACACAAAGGGCGAACACGTAATGAGCGAGCGAGCGAGCGAGCGCGTACGCCAGTCGAAATTGCCTTGGATTGAGAAAGTTTTAGAAAGGGCTGGAGAGCGCCATTCAGGTCGCCAGCACAAAGCAAGCGAGGCGATGTAATTAATGCACTGTTTGGATTGTCGGCCTGAGGACGTGGGCGGGGGGGGCGGCAGGCAGGCAGGCGGGCAGGCGCAGAATCGGTGCCCGCCTAATAACCTTGATAAAGGTGGCTCTGGACACGGCGAGTTCCCTTCCCAGGTCCCTTTCTCGCGGGTAATAATTGTGAAAGCACAAGCTGTCACAAGCACCCATAGTGCGGAACTGTTCCTTCTGCAAAGGAAATCAAGGCTAGTGCCTGAGAAAAAGAACACAACCAACTATTTTATTCCGTTATTATATTTTTAGCCCAATCTGCTTTAATGTGTCCATGATGCTACTACCCCCAATGTATATTTGCAACAGCCCTGTGACTAAATTTGGCAGTCCATGGCTATCATAGGGCTATGGGAGACATAATCTAACATCCCTGGGCAGCATCAGGCTGAGGAAGACTGCTTTGTTATTTAAAAAATAAATAATAATTTACAAGACATTACAGTAACTTAAAAGACTGTTGACAGTTGCCCCTCTCTCCCATTTTGAACAACTGATGTTCATTAACCTCAGCAGAAAGCGTAAGTGGGTTTTTTTTCTTTCAATCTCTACTTCTCTTGAGTGGCTGTTGTTGGTTATAATACTATTCCCCTCTTACCTCAAAGGCTGGTTCTCCCATCATACAAAACCATACTGTGGTCTGCTGCTTTTGGTTCAGCTTTTTGTGTGGATCCAACAATTGTTTGAAATCCATGGCTTCTCAATCTCAGCAACTTTAAGATGAGTGGGCTCTCAGCATGCTAGCTGGGGAATTCTGGGAGCTGTTCCACATACCTTAAAGTTACTGAGGTTGAGACACACTGCCTTAAGTGAACCCAGTCAAATAATTTTCTTCTCTTTGCCATAGTCTCTTCCAAACAGCATGTTAAGTTCAGCTGAGAGACAGTGGGTGGATTCAAACATCACACTAAAATCTAAGGTGGTTTGTTGGATTTTTGCTTAGCATAGCATGTGAACCCAGACCTTGTGGTTTGTCAGCCATGATCTTATTCATTTATTTATTAAACTGCACGTTACCAAAATTGTAATGAACAGTAGACTGCATTCTGCCTGCAAAAAGTTATTTGCAGATAACAAAGTTACTCTTCAGAATTGTGTGCCATTAGAAGCTAACATATGATACACCTTAATACCATTAATCTGTGTGTGAAGGAGGGGCGATTTTAGCGTCTTCAGTGAAATTCCCCAGCCTAACCTCATGCTCTCTGCAGCCTTCTGAAGAAGTGCCTACACTTGCTTCTATAGGTGATGATGACCATGATGGTAATAATGGAATAAGAAAGTACCCTAAACCAGCCAAGGTATTTTCTCTTTAACAAGTCATAAAGGTCTACACTGAAAAAACTAGGCAGTAGAAATGGTTACACAAATGGGTAAGCCAAAATTTGAATTGGAAAAGAGATGATTCTCAAGAGCAACCAAGAAAGATTGTTGAAAGATTCCTTGCATAAATTAACAAATGTTAGTAAACTCACAAGACAGAGAGTGTGTTTAAATGAGTGAATGATCTAAGATAGAAGGATTCAAAACATTTAACCTACTTCTACAATTGCATACTTGGGATTTCAGTTTGCACTAGCTGTGTTAACGGTGAGGTACAAGTGGAAACAATAATACAGAATGAAAACTAGTCTGCATATCTACTTCTTTATATACATTATAATGTGATTCTTAACAGGAGCCCTGTTCAGGCAGTACATTTTCTTGTAAAAATTCAATACGCAATGAGTGATAGTAGTCCATCCCCTCTACAAGTGATACTGTGATGTCAGTGAAGAGCTGTCCCTTGGCTGATCATGGATACAGTGCAATTATCTGTAGTAAGAATCTTAGTTCGACATGTGAATTATCTGCTTCCTGTCTCAGACAACTGTGGATTGTAGATGGCCAGCTCTTGATTGACAACACAGTGCAATTTGGAGAGGGGAGGAGCCAGTCACTTTGCCTTGCAAGTTGAGTTCTCCATACAAGGATAATGCCTGAGCAAAGCTAGTGTCTAGAATCGACTTCTTCTTATTTCTGTTTTCTTGCTTTCAAATATATAAGAGACTAATTGGATACTAAAAGAACAACTTTTCTAAATAAAATATAATACGCATTGTATTATATATAATAATATAATGCATATTGTATTATTACATTTATTTCTCAGCTTGCTTCTTAAACATACAGAGTGATTGCACATAATTATCCCCCTCTGTTTTTTCTTACATCAATTCTGCAGAGTAAAGAGACATAATGATTGATCAGAAGTCATGGCTGAAACTTGGAGATTTGAGCCTGGGTCTCTCCAGTTGTAGTCCAACCATTCTACCCCAAAACTATATATTTAATCAATCTACATCGAAAGATGTAATGATCCATAGACTCAGAAAACTCATCTCATTTCTGATAGGATCCATATTTAACCCAAAACTCCAAAGTTACAGTGGAATTCTAGTCACATGCTGAACATTCCAAAAGATAATCTGAATCTGAACTTCCATCAAAAATATGTTCCTAATTTAAATGCAATATTCTTTTAACTGGATGGCATGTCAACCATGAACCACTAATTAAAAGGGGGTGGGAATCTGATAATAACTTGCAGAGAGAGTCTGAAAAGGAAAAGGCAGACCAGTCCAAGACCCTTGGGATTTTCTCTCCCTCAATCTTTTATTATTTTAATACATTCAAATCTCTAAAAAGTGATGAGTGGTGTTGGTGAATCATTCAGATTATAAACTCAATATGATACATATTAATTGGGCAAACTAAGATCTTTGATTGCCTAAACCTTGGAGGGGTGCAGGTCTCCTCCTGATCCAGGTTTACAGTGTTTCTTTCCTACTATGTATTAATTGACCTTCACCCTAAAAGTCACATTTAGATATTCATGATAAAACTGTCTTTTAACAAATAAGAGAGAAGCAACTATCACCGCCTTTTAAAGGGATTTTAATGTGGGAAATCATGTGTACTGCTGAGTCCTGGGACATAATGATAGGAGTAGAGCCAACAGGCAATCAGTTAGCAATAAACAAAAAAACTCTTAATTGACTTACTATGGACTTAACAAGCTATGATACTGAGGTTTTGATGAGTACAGCTTTCACATTTCATGGTGTTTACATGCTGCGCTGATTGTCTCTACGTTGCAGATCTCAGGAAGGCACATGTGTTGTGGGAAGGGGAAGCACAGAATGAGATTCAAACAGGATGGACATAGGGATATCCAGGCCAATAATTTAAGCTCCACCTACTGGTTCCTGCTGCTGGAAGCAAAGCCAATGCATCCAAAGGCCCATCTGGAGGTTGAGTCATGACAACTGGATTTCTTTTCTTTTGGTTTGATACGTTTCGCTGCTTGTCCAGGCAGCTTCTTCAGTCTAAAAAGTTGGTTGGGGGGGACCCCATAAAAGTCTTTCACTGAGAGCCACCCTGGCAGACTTTTATGGGGTCCCCCCCAACCAACTTTTTAGACTGAAGAAGCTGCTTGGACAAGCAGCGAAATGTATCAAACCAGAAGAAAAGAAGTCCAGTTGCCATGACTCAACCTCCAGATAATTCCATCTGGATGACTGAGAATCTTCATCAACATCCAAAGGCCCATGTGTGATCTTAGTGTGTGGAGAAGATTTTTCTTTTCTTTTCTTTTCTTTTCTTTTTTCTTTTCTTCTTCCCTTCCCTTCCCTTCCCCTCCCTTCCTCCTTCCTTCTTTCTTTCTTTCTTTCTTTCTTTCTTTCTTTCTTTCTTTCTTTCTTTCTCTTTCTTACTTTCTTTCTTTCTTTCCATAGAAATAGCTCAAATAGTTCAATTCATTTAAAGATTCAAACCAAACAAAATCCCCTCTCTCTTTTCCAATCTCTACTGAAGCCTCTAGTTATTCCCATTATGACTGCTTGTATATTAAGGGCATAATCTAACAAGTGGAAATGAATAAGAAGCCTTGGTAAGAAAAGCCCATTCCACTTTGTGTCCACTGTTTTACAGAATCGTATTCTGTGCTTTTGGTCAGAAAATGGATTAGCCAGGAGAAAGTAAGTTGCTAGTCAATAAGATGACAACTCAACAGATGTGAAATTAAGAGACTGATGTTATACAATTAACTTCTGAACATTGCCAGATGTCCTGCAGAGAAAAATTTCTGATGAAAGGAAGTTGATGATCTGGTTGGGTTATATTAATACACCTTTATTATTCAAGTTTACATAATGAGTATTATACAGTTAAATATAATATTCCTTGTCCATTGTTGTTGTTGCTGATTCTGCAGCTGAGAACATAAGAACAGATACAAAAAGTTTAACTCCAAAGACAGTGGAACAGTTTTCTAATCTAACTTGACTTGCATCATAATGGCAAAATGTGTTAATTTTTTAGTTTTTGAGCATTTAAAAATCAAACCAGTCTGTCTGCAAACCAACAGAGCAAAAAGGTTCCTTCATGCATTTCAGTGCATGATTTGGATTGAATAGCAATCAGAGGGGGTAATTTAAGTAAAGTGACCTTTAGTATAGCTTGAGAAATAGAGTTTGAGAATCCAAGCCAGAGCCACCTCTTGTAATATGAACAATGAGCTACACAGCAGGAGAACCCTGGATATTGCAGAGTTGCTATAAATCAGAAATGTTTAGAAACAACAAACACCCATGACTCTATTTTTTTTTTAAAGGGGGGGAAATAATATTGAAATAAATCACATTTTAATAATGCTCTCTTTTTCCTCTTACATTTTAGTTTATGTTAGTTTCATCAATTATGAATCTTAATAGAATTTATGACAGCATATTTCAATAGTCTGTAATGAGATTTATTAATCATAGTTGGAATAACACTCAGATTATTTTCATATTATTCATTATTTCATTATTTTCTTGTTCGTGCTGAAAAGCAGCTATCACAATGCTACATTGAAGGAATTTTTAGTAGGGCCTTCGAAGTCTTTTCCCTGAAAAACTCCTGCTCTCTGTGAACTTTCAACCGGAAGTCATCTAATGATTTTTGTTGTCCTTACAGTGTGATGTTTGACAAGAAATCTTCCAACATCTCCTCTTCATTCATGGATAGTATACTTCTTCAGCTAATCCAACTGAATGGATGCATGACTAACAAAAACCACCTCCAGGATCTTGTGAGCAATTTGTAGAAAACTTTCAATTTTTTTTTGGAAAATACTGGTACTCCATGGAATATAACTTAAGAAACACTGCTGTGAGTCACTCAGATATTGTTCTTCTGCAAGCAGAATGAACTGCAGATCTACAGATTTATTATAACTTACTCTTTCAAATGTTCAGAAATAGAACATAAAGTAATTAGTAGTAGTAGCAAGTTTAGATCAAAGGGTTTTTTTCCCCCAAAAGCATGTCATAATCCATTAAAAGATACTTTGTATATGTTCATGCAACCAAAGTGCTAAAAAGAACATCAGAATGTCAGGCTACTGCATTTCTTAAAGCATTTTGAAATTTGGTTCACAAATGAATGGAAGTTAAAGATAAAAAGCAAATAATTCCATGAGCTGAGCTTAATTTCTAGTCACTACATGGGCACATCCATGTAGTTTCCTTGGCAGCAATACAGGATTGGTTTACCATTCCCTTCTTTAAGTATGTTTCTTGGATATCACAATCTAATCTATAGCTTTAAGATTTCCTGTTGTTTTCCCAGTCAAGTACTAACCAGGTCAGCCCTGCTTAGCTTTTTGATCTGCCTTTGAGTAAATACCTGATTTTTGCCATGTCTTTCTGATGTTGATGTTATTTATTCCAAACTCCAGTTGGATTAATTTATCCTAAATTAGTCTGCATAAGAAATGGCCAATAACAATTGTTCTGTTCCATTGGAAAGATCTATTTCAAATGGTGATAGTATATCCAACATCAAAAGTGCTTTCAATCCCTATTTTTGTACAATTTGTGTTCAGTGAATGGGCTACTACAGGTAATAGAAAACTAGCATTGTCATAGATAAGACAAATATTTTTGTTTAAGGCAACTTCCTGTGATTCAGAAGAAAAATCAGAAGAATAAATATACACGTTAATATCATTGGTTCTTTTATCCCATTACAAAGCTGGCAAATACAAACATAATTTTTTGTTTTAGATGTGACCACACCTTCCTTACATTCTTATTAAATCCATTCCTTGAGACCAGTTAGTGGAACTGATGATTCTGCTTCTAATTTCCCCCAAAGCCTATGGGGTGAACAAGGATCTTCCCATCAGCCTCTTCTAGGTAGAGTAGCCTTCTTCAAGGGTTATAATTCCTCCAAATTGCTGGCATTGTTTTCAGACACCTAACAGCTATTTACCATCCCTCACATCTTAATCACAGAACCCATTTAGAGTGGGATTAGCAGCCTTCGCACATAAGCAAAGGAAAACCTCCCATCCAGCACACAATGGAGGCTTAACCCTCCCACCCCTTTGGAGATTGCAGATCAGATAATGGAGCCAATTCTGTCCTATTGAAAGGGCCTTGTTTAGGCAGAGACTTTACATCACAATTTTACCTGAGGTAGTTCAGGAGTAGGAATGTCAACAGACCAAAAGAAAAAGCCAGAAGGCTGGAAGTTGCTTTAAAGACCACATACTGGTAGCAAAATTGAGGTTTTCATTTAGTTTCTGGCATTTAACAACAGAAGCAAAGCCCTAACTTGGCAGATCAGATGGGAGGAAAGATCTACTTAAGGAGCACCTGGTGTCCAACAGTAGTGCCCCTGGAAAAGTCACCTTTGCAATATAAACACATTAATGAACAGCAAGAGTCAGCTAATGGTGATTTCCACTAATATCTGTAGATAGAGTAACATTGCCAAAAAATGTGGGAATGCATCACTCAAAAGAGAATATATTTACATAGTATTTCAATATAGTTATCTATAGGACATTACACATTTAGAAATAAATGTAATACCCTTCTCCAAGTGAGGAAAATTGTATTCTGGTGACCCATATGCCAACAGATAGTCTGCTACTAGTTGAACTTCAAGGTTCCTACTCTCCCAATGAAGGTTTTGCTTTTAGTTCTGCAATCCATGAAACATTATTTATGTGAAAGGACATCTTCATATCTTAGTTCTTATATTCAGCCCCAAATTTAAATTATACATAATAAAAAGAGTCCTCACTGTTTTAAATATCATAATTTTTACCATATTGACTATCTCCACAATTTTCAAAATGAAAAGCTAAATGAATTGTCCTGTATATTGCAAAGGGTTGTCTAGATGATCCTTGTGACCCCTTTCAACTCCATAATTCAATGCTTTTATGAACCCTACCCACAGATCCCCTGTGTTAAAAGACCTTAATTACTACTGAGTAGCCAATATCAGCTCTGGCCAGTTTTCTTTCCCAGGACAAAAAACGCAGACTGTCTCTTACACATAAACACTGATTAGACTTGACCCAAGAAGGACCTCAAGATCAAGAACCTTTTCTCATCTTTCAGTCCTTTTTTTTTAGAAGATACCAGTTAAACTCAGATGTTATCACAACTTCAATTTAGACATCAAAGCTTTCCATCTGCCTGATGAACTCTCTCAACCCTAATCGTAAGAATAGTGAAATGTATAATGGAGATACTTAGATTTTCATTTTAAAAAACCACATGCACATGTCCTATCTTAACTGTGTGTTTTGTATGCTCTTAGTGCAGGAACACACAAATGAACAATGTTTCCTTTGTTGATACTAATCTCAGAGTTCACACTGAATGAGGTGAGTCACATGGCAATTCTTCCATATAGTAAGATACATATATAACTTAATTTTAAGATTTTCATTGACTAACAACATTAAATAAATAGCAACTATAATTACGAAACAGTTCCAAACCTAATCAGAGTTAAGAATTAATGTTCATATATTATTTTTATATTGCTATTTTTAAATTCAGCTTAAGGGAAACCATATGTACATTGTTATTAAAGTACTGACAACTGTTGGCTTTTGATACTGAGTTTGTGGCTTCATTCCTTTCATTTACCTGGTCTCCCTGTCATGTCTTTTCTACTAGATACTAGAAGTATCATAATATGTTCTTCTGCTGCTTGTCTTCTAGAAAAACTTAACTATGGTGGGTGTGCAAGAGTTCCAGCATATACAGGCAACTCAAGGTAATTGAACAAGAGTACTAGATCACAGGCATGTGTGACCAGTAATATCAGTAACCCAACACACTACACTCCCCATCTATTTTCTCTGATCTTTATTTGTGCTTACTTTGTTTTCTACATTAGCCACTTCTGCCCTTCTTTCAGTCCTTCAGCTCCAAATCTTCTATTCCTTGTCTCTAACTTTTCTAATTTTTTTTTCAATCCATTTCATGATCCCATCATGTTACAAAACCAGTTTGCTTCTGAGTGTGATTCAAGATGCTGGTTATTATCTATAAAGTCCTATATGGCCTGGTTATCTGTGGGACCACTTGTCTCCTATAACATCTGCCCAGCTGATTCAATCCTGCAGGGTTGGCATGCTCTGGGTTCCTTCAATTAAACAATGTAATCTCTCAGGACCCTGGAAGTGCACCTTCTGTGTAGCGGCACCCACCCTCTGGAACAAGGTCCCCTGGGATCCAGATGATCCCCACTCTGCTGTTGTTTAGAAGAGTCATGAAGACCTGGCTCTTCACCCAGGCCTTCAATGAAGGAGAGTGAGACCCCTCACTTCATCACATTTGCCATCTTTTATCTTTATTTTTTTATTTTTATTGATTTTATTGTAATTTTTTTTATTGTTGTGAGCTATCCAGAGTTGTTGAGAGTCAGGCAGCATACAAGTTTAATAATTGATAATGATGATGACACCAACTCATTGTAGAGGCAGGTTAAAGTTGTCTTTAGCTATTCCAGTTTGAAAGTAGTGTTTTAACTGTTCCCCCAACATGGTTTTTGCCATGAACATGATTTAGAATGATTCATTGATGATATGGTCAGGAACTGGGATCTGACCAGCTCCTATTGCCATGTGCGTGAATGCTATGTCACTGGACACTGCCTTTCATGACCATGTTGGCTTGGCACACCTGCTTCCATTGAGGCACCTGCCCACATAATGCCTGACCAGCACTTTCTGAAGCATTTGGTAGGACTTCCACAGGGTCCATGTTAAACATTCCAAAAGAGCTCCAGACTTGTATTTAAAAAACAGGTCTAGTATTCTCTTGAGCTCAACCAGGTGTTGAAATTTTAATATATCTAAAGACTGCCAGCTGGGAGAGAGCTGCTTTATGCCACATCCTGTTCCTTTGCCTTTCAGGATCTAGCCAAAGGATACTACTACCTGCACTACTTATAGTGTCTATATTCCCATCCAGATACTCATGTTCTGTGTGCCAAGAAAGGAGAGGCCATCTAAATGTGGTATGTCCACCGCTTTATTCTACTAAAGCAAAAGACACAGGGGATAGATGTACTCATTAAGAAATTATAAATTACCCAACTTCCCAATTAACATTCCACAGCAAATTTCAACCCATGTCTGCTGGACAGTCTGCGCTGGATGACCTCACGGATTTTTGAGGTTATTTTTCTCTAGGGTAAGGAATCTGATGTAGCCACAATTAATATGAAATAACAGATGAAATGAGATAGGTCTAAAAGAAACCCACTGAACCTGTGACTCATGAAACTGAACACAGCCCTCTAGCTGGATTGTGGCCTGACAGATGGTTTACCAGATTCACTTTTTTTTCTTTTTTTAGTCCTGGGCTAACAATAACCTAATAGTTTATGAGGCCAACAGCCCTGACAGTTTGGCTACATTTGGCTGGGTAAATAAAAAGTTGCGTAAGCATAAAGTAAACCAGAAACAGACAGCCTGATGCTCCAGAGTCCCACATGGCTACCCAAAACATTTGATACGCGTCTCCATAGCTCCTCTTAAAGTTGTCATGAAATTGAATTTTTAATTTCCTGGAATGGATGCATTACTAAATACATGGAGAATAATCATATAAACTGCATTTTATTAATTTAGTGTAAATTTCAATCAAATGTATTTTAAATTAAATCAAATTTTGGCCTGACTGTACCCACTGCTTTCTCCTGGCCCAACTTACTTTTTTGGAATGTGGCACTAGCATGTTATTCACAAGCTAAATGCAGCCTTTTGGCTTTAACTTTTAACATTTTTAGGGACAGTTGGGAAGATATCAGTCTCTGCAGCAGGGGCTTCTGCAAGGGAGGTCGAAAAAGCCAATATGGCCGTTGTGATCCTAGGATGGAAGCCTTGCCCCAGTTTTTCATGCATCACAGGCACACACAAAAAATTGACAGGGCTTGGGTTGCAGAGTCATGGTTGCCATACTGACTTATCTTCTGGGATAGATGATAAATAACATGTTTTTATGGAAAGTCTCAGCCCAACTTAGGATATCTCATCTCAAATGCCCATTTCAACCTGACCCAGGCACCATTTCATACACCTCCCTCTTACCTTACCAGCAAAAGTCTTGTAAAGATAGAAAGAAATGGCTTTATTTATGTTACTGAAAACTCCTCAGAAGAAGGGATATACCTGTAGTAAATGGATAAAAAATATTTTTTCCATTATGTGGGAAAATTACTTAGAAATATCTGCTAATAGAAATTACCTCAAGATAGCTTTTAACACCTACAAACATGTCATGATTCCTCCAATGGAGTCCACAGAAGTGTGTGTAGTCTACACCTCATGTGTAGACACACATTCAACCTGAATCAATCCACCGCAGAATGAAGGCCTCTTTATTGAAAGTCATGGACTGGAATCTACCATTATAGTTGGTAAATAGGTTCTTTTTTTCCTTACTTCCCAGTTTAAGGTTGAACTGGCTGGCCAGCTTCTGGGCCTCAGGGAGGACTAGAACCTGGGCTGCCCCAGTCCTAGTCCAGCACTTTAACCACTGTACCATACTGGCTGTCCTATATGTTTGAGAACCAGTTTGGTATTGTGGTTATGGTGCTGGAATAGCATCCAGGAGACCATGAGTTTTAGTTCTCTCTTAGCACAGAAGCCAACTGGGTGACCTTGGGCCAGTCACTCTCTTTTAGCCCCATCCACCTCACAGGGTTATCCTGGAGAAAGTAGGAGAAGGAGTAGTATGTACTCCACCTTATGTCATACCAAATAAAGGTGGAATATAAATATCTGTCTCTGTGTGTATACATATGTAATGAAAGCTAAATTCCCCAGATTACCGCCCAGGAGTCTCAGGTTATATGCTAAATGGTTGGAAGCTATTATGCATTCAAGTGAATGCCTAAGCAGGACTGTTGCATTCATATAAATGGAACACTCCTCTTTCATGGTATTTATCAATATTTCAGCCAGAACAAGCCACAACTTCCTACGAACTTAGTGTCCTTTAAAAAAAGACTTTGTTTGCAAACTTTATTTTGTTTATATTGGGATATTGGACCATTTTATGCCTTTAAATTGGATTTTTCATTAAGAGTGGAGATGTGGAATGTTGAATTTTATATATGTTAACTAATGTTAATATTTCAGAGCTCAGTTTGGAATTTTTGCTGAGAATTGAATGGGAGAAGAGGCTACTTATTTAATTTGCCTATTGTTAATAGATGGCTTATGGGATGAAGTGTTTTATATTAGTTAAATGAGAGGAGGTGAAGAGATTATAGAATTGTTTACACTTGTCATGATGAGGGTGGGAAGTTGCTTTTTTAGGGGGGAGGGTTGTTTTGTTTTCTTACAGCTTTTTTCCTTCTTTTTTTCACCTGAAATCTTTTATTGTTCTGTCTAAAACTTTTAATAAGATTATGGAAAAAAATATTTCAGCCAGAACAAATGTAAACTACATACATTCTATATAATATAAATATAAACTACATTTTTATGCATTCAACAAATCTGTTTTGCTTTTTTTCATTTTTTAGAATAGAACCATCGAGTTGCATGGTGGCTCTCTAGGCCATCACATGCAACCTTCTGTTCAATAAGGAAACCAAATTAAATCATCCCCAATTAATGACAATCTTGATTCTGTTTGATAACATCCAATGGGAGCCCACTATCTCTCAGAGGAACCAGTTTCACTATCAGGCTGATCTTTCTGTTAGGAATTTCATTTCCCTCAACATTCAATTGAAATCTATCCTCCTGTAACTTAAATCTATTTTTCAATGTCCAGGGATCTGGAATGATGGAGAATGGGTCTTAGAGAAAGAGGTCTTAACCTTCATACAGGTTCCATTTGAAAATATTCTCCAACATTATTCATTGCATCAACTTCCAATGGACCCCTCCCCCCCCCCCCGCCCCACCAAATACATCATTCATTTCAAGTTTGGAAAATGACTTATTTGGAATACTTTAGTGTTCAAGAGCTTAACTTTCAGAAGACCACCAACAACAAAAAATATCCCTCTGCATTCCTTGCTCCCGCTCATCTCTGTCCCATTGAGTAAAAAGTGTGCTGTAGACACCTACAAATGCAAAATCTGAAGTGCATTTAAACCAGCTGTCTTGAGTGTACTTAATTACATTAGTCTGGAAGAAAAATCAACAAGAGCTTATAAACAAAGCTACTGGCTGGAATTAACAGAGCAGCACACACCATCCTGAGCACAACAGGAGTTTCTGCAGGGGAAAGGTTTAAATTTCAGAGGTGAGAAGAGAAACCAGAGAAATTCCAGAGTTTACACCTACATTTGGTAAATACATTTCATTCATTTCTAAACTTCCTTCCTTCCTTCCTCCCTCCCTCCCTCTCCATTTCCATAATTAATTAAATGAATATATACTATATTGTTTTTCCCAAAGTTTCAGCAAGATGGGCAGTGACAAATTTGATATATAAATTTTAAAAATAAATAAATAAAGTGGGGGGGTGGTAAAGCCAATTTGCCATGTAAAGAGGATAAAGGTATTTTCAGCAAAGTTGAGCAGTTGCTGGCTTTCCTGGGCCCACATGTCTCATCTCAGTCCTCACTTTTTAAAAGCTGAAGAGAGTGAGTTATTCAAGGGTATTTAAAAAGAAATTTGGAAAAGTAGCAGTCCCTATTACTGCCTGTATTTTAAAAGTGAGGGGAATGAAACACTGACACATTCAAACAGTGTTCCCCTGATCAACAGGATCAAGCTTGTGGCGATGCATCAACTGTTTCTTTAGGAACATAAATGATGTTCCACAAATCACAGCAATCAATGGAGCTAAGAATGATAGAGAAATATGTACTCTATGATCAATAATAAAACTGGGTTGAAGAAGAGTTAGAATCAAATATCTTTGTATGGTAATATTTTCTCTTATCTTGGTTAAGAATAGCTATAAAAGATGGGTGTTGAGAAAAAGCAAGAGAAAGAAGATATATGCTTTTGAATTGAAGATTTTTGGAAATGATTACAAAAAGTATAGGTAGTCCCTGGGTTAAGAATGACCAGTTTAAAGATGACCCATAGTTAAAAACAGAACCTATTCAGCAAAATTCAAGTTAAATATACAGAGATGCAAGTTAAATATACAATGGTTCATTGCACAATACTACTTATACAGTATTATACAATAATACTGTTCCAGCTTATGTACAAATTCGACTTAAGGACAGACTTTGGGAACAGAACTCATTCTTATACTGGGGACTACCTGTACCATGGACTGCAAGAACTGATGAATTGGTCCTTGATGTAATAAAGACTGACTTTTCCTTGAGACAATGATTAGCCAGAAAAAATTCACATATACTGGGCAAATGATGTGAGTGGATGATGGACTAGAAAAACAACTGTGCATGGCAAGGTTGAGGGAAGGGAAGATGCCAGATAAGTTGGATGGACAGGATCAAGAATATCCTTGGAAGAGCTACAGACTGACACTAAGAACAAGCTGATATAGAAGAATTAGATAGACAAAAGATATAATCTTATTAATCAGTAAGTTGCAATGAGTAGCTACTGGGGCTTCAGCACCCAGGCAAGACCCATTGCTGATACCTGCCTTGCCCCACCTTAATCTTTTCATCTAGCCCAGAACTCTGCCAAGCAGCTAGTTCTACCCTTTCTGTTTTCTAGAAAGCTTTAATTGTAACATCAGTCTAGGGTGCTATGGGAAATTCAGAGGTATCCAACTACCCAGTGCTGCTTGGATACTGCCCTCAAAGCCTGCCAAAGACCCCTGGCAGAAATGGTCCTGTGATATAAACCAGATGCAATTTTAGCCCAGGAAATATAGTGACATTGCCTGGGTTGAAAGCTAATCAGAGTCTGATTTGGTTAGTACTTACATAGGAGGCACCTGGAAACCCCATGGCTGTAGGCTAGAGTGGAAGTCAAAGCCACATCCCAGAAGAAGGCAAAGGAAACCATTTCTGTACTGCTGCCGCACGTACACAAAAATGTGTCCATGTGTTCTCTCTCTCTTTTTTTTTTTAAATATTCTATGAACAGATGGAAATGTTTCCTGGTTTCTAGGTTTCAGGGGTAAGTAAAGTCATGTCTTCAAGTTGTGCTTGACTCTTGGGGACTTCATGGACATATTCTTGTGGGGGAGGGGTGCGCACCTCACCTCAGTGCTTCATTTCATGTGGCAAAAGAGATGCACTCTGCTTGAAGAAGCATCAAAATGAGGTCAATCCTTCTCTATTGTGGCCTTGCCTTAAAGGAAATGGCTTCTGCTGGCTGATCTACTGCTTTGAACCAGGGTATCTGCTTCGCCCTGCAATTTTGCTTGCAATTTTACCTGAAGAAATGCTTTAACACTTGAAGCATCAATGAAGCAAAGCTCCTCTTCAAAACTCCATCCATCTTTGTTAAATAACTGTACATGTTTCTTTTTTCCACAACTTCTTCCGAACTCCTATATTCGTTTAGGTGCCTATCAACTTGGCATCCTTCCTTGGAAGCCATCCAGCACCAGTCCTCTCACTTCTGAGAATCTTTCAGGAAATATTTCAGGTTTTATGAAACTCTGCTTTTTGACTTTACTGGAGAACATTTTTAGCTCCTTTACTGAATAGTCAGGGTAATCTTAGCTTCTGTTTACATGGACACACTGCAAATAAGCATAAGCATTATTGCATTCAATTATATGGATAGTTTGTACACTTTTTCTTATCTGGAGCTACTGTCAAATAGTTCTCTGGTCACATTTACATAGTTTAAGCAGCAAACATGGATAGCACTAAGCAAGAAGGTCATGCAATTTGGAGAGAATTATAATGCAACTAACCATAAGTCTTAGGAATGAAAATATGATTTATGGAAGTATAAGTCTTGTCTGTAACTTTTGCTGTTCAAGAAGTTAATAAAATAGGGCCAAAAGAGAATGAGGGGAAATAATTTGTTTAGACACTGAGAGTATTTTGATAGATCTACTTTTCAAAAGTCTATTAAGAAAATTTGGTCACCCCCAGAAAGTGAGAAGCAAAATCAAAATCAAATCTATTTCTATTAGCTGGAATAAATTGTCAGTTCTAAGGAATGTAAAGAATGGGTGCTTTAGAGATTATTCTTAATAAACTGGAGAAAAAAACTTGATTGTAAAATGACAAAAATCTATCAGAATAGAATTCCTTAAGTATGGCAAGAAATAGATGTGTGAAGGAATTAAAAATTATGGGCCTCTATGATCTTTTCCATAAAAATACCTAAAAGAAGAAACAAATTTCTTGTTTGTTTCTGGCACTCAACGAGGGACAAACTCGACTGAACATGGGTTAGAGCATGCCTACTTAGTGGCGATAAAGGCGGCGAAGCATCAGTACTCCTCCGCTCTTAATGCGTCCGATGATAGCCGCCCTGCAGCCCTGTTTCGGGTGACACAAGCCCTCCTAGGTAAGGATGGCTTGGAGAACCTTTTGTGGGGATGTGCAGAGGAATTTTCTCGGCATCTGTCAGATAAAATCACTCAGATTCATTCTCAGTTGGATGCTGGCTTTACTGCAGGTCCAGTGGAGATGCCTAGGGAGGAGTCTCGCCCTGTTACCTGGGAATGGTTTGAACCTGTTGGGCCTGAGGAAGTGGGCAGGGTCCTTGGAGCTGTGAGCTCAGCCACCTGCTCTTTAGATCCATGCCCCTCCTGGATTGTGAAGGCAGCCCGGGGGGGTGGGGTATCATGCGACTGGGTTCTAGCGATGGTTAATGCATCTTTGAGTGAGGGCATTGTTCCCTCACCTCTTAAGGAGGCGAGGCCTTGGTTCGCCCCCTCCTCAATAGGCTATCATTAGACCCCACTATACTGGACAATTTTTGTCCATTATCTAACCCCCCCCTTTTTAGGGAGGGGTTCAGGATTCAGGCCTGGGTATGGGATGGAAACAGCATTGGTCATGCTTTTGGATGATCTCTGGCAAGGGTGGGATGGGGGTTGTGCATCCATCCTTGCCCTACTTGACCTCTCAGCGGCTTTCAATACCATTGACCATGGTATCCTTCTGGATCAGCTCAGAGGATTGGGGGTAGGCGGCCCTGTGTTATGCTTGTTCACCTCCTTCCTCCAGGACAGATTCCAGTCGGTGGTGGTTGGGGAGGAGATATCCCACCCTTGGCACCTGTTATGTGGGGTGCCACAGAGTTCGGTGCTCTCCACCCTCCTATTTAACATCTACATGAGGCTGCTGGGTGAGCTCATCCATCGCCATGGGGTAAGGTATCATCAATATGCTGATGATACCCAATTATACATCTCTGCCCCTGGCGAATAAAGCGATGCTATGAATGTCTTATCCCGGTGCCTGGAGGCTGTGAGGGTCTGGATGGGGAACAACAGGCTTCAACTGAACCCTGGCAAGACTGAGTGGCTGTGGGTTCTGGGGCCTTCTGGTGCTAGAGTTATGCCATCTTTGGTACTGAATGGGGTTGCACTGCCCCAGACAGACCCTGTGTGCAATCTGGGGGTCCTCCTGGACTCACGACTCCTACTTGAAGAGCAAGTGGCAGTCGTGGCTAGGAGGGCCTTTGCACAGCTTCATGTTGTGTGCCAGTTGCACCCATTCCTAGATGAGAGGGACCTACTCACTGTCACTCATGCCCTGGTCACCTCCCATTTGGATTTCTGTAATGTTCTCAACATGGGGCTGCTCTTGAAGAGTATCTGGAAGCTTCAACTGGTGCAAAATGCGGTGGCGCGGGCAGTTATGTGTGCCCCTAGGGTGGTAGCTGTTATACCTCTGCTTCGCAAGCTGCACTGGTTGCCAGTTTGCTTCCAGGTCCAATTCAAGGTGCTGTTTTTGACCTTTAAAGCCCTTCATGGCATACAGCCGGGTTACCTGCCTCTCCCTCATTACATCTGCCCGTCCCATCAGATCTGGCAGAGAAGGCATGCTGTAGATCCCGTCTGCTAGAGAATTACATTTGGCGGGTCCCAGGAGGCAGACCTTCTCTGCTGTGGCCCCACCTTGTGGAATCTTCTCCCCCCGGAAGTGAGATTAGCTCCATCCCTCCTAACATTCCGTAAATCCCTCAAGACCTGTCTATGTGATCAGGCCTGGGGCTCCCAGGGGACCAGGGAGATTTTACGATAGCTCCCTTACTAATTTTATTCCCTCCTGTTTTGTGTGTTTTTACAGTTTTTTATATGTAGTTGTTTTTATGTATTTATTTTTTTAATTGTTGTATGCCTTGTGTGAGATGGGTAGCTGTATAAATATGATAAATAAATAAACAAATAAATAAATAAATAAAATTGAGGATTACCTTTGATACTTGACTGCTGTTACTTATCTTCCTTTCTTCCTTTTATACATGTATAAAATATATACACATGCACATGTGTCCTAAACACTTGAAGGGAATAGAAAAAGTGGTTCCTGTATTCTGTAGCCAACCCTTCCTCTTAATAACACATATAGAGTTATCCCATTTTATCTTCAGAGGAACATTGTAAGGTAAATCAAGCCAAAGGTTGGCTGACATTCAGTCAGTAAGCTTTTGTGGTTTGAGAAGATACTGCTGTAGCCCAGGTCTCCTTGGATGACATCCAGCACAGTATCCCCACATACCACACTGGTTTTGAGGTTAAGTCCTGGTGACTGAGGGAAGTATATCTGTCAATTTCTTCTCAGCTGAAGCATTTGAGGAGTTTCAAATGAGGCTATGCTACAGGAGTTTTGATAAGGTCAGCAAAATGTTTGTTGATTTGGGTGGTCTTTGCATATCTATAGATTGTCACTAGATCAATAGAGGATCAGGCCATCTTGAGGATATTTACTATCTCTGTAATCACTTGCAGCATCCTTTAAGTACCAGATGGTAGGTAGCAACAGAAGAAAAGGCCTATCATCCTCCTGTTAATATCGGGGGGGGGGGGGCACAAAATGCAGGGCTGTTGGTAGTTTGATCTGATCCAGAGGAGGTGTTCTAAGTTCTCATAACTGAATTCATAGATTTTGACTGTTTCTGAAACTAGAGGGAATTCCAGCAACACAGGAATTACTATTTGTTCAGACAAATCTTTGCTCAGTGACAGCCTCAAGATTGCTTTGGATGGGATTTTCCACCCTCTGAAGGAGCAGGTTTGCAACTTGGCAATCTTCCTGGATTCACAAATCTTGCTGGAATGGTAGGTTGAAACCATGGCTAGGGAGCCTTTACACAGCTTAGGCTGGTGCACCAGTTGCAGACATATTTGATGATGAAGTCCTAACAATAGTGATTTATGTCTTTACAGGAACACACTTAGATTACAGGAAGACACTGTGAAGATGACCCCCAAATTGTAGCTGGTACAAAATGGAGCAGCCAGGGATGAGAATGACTACTGTGATATATCCCCAATTCTCTCATCACTGCTTTGGTGATTGATAGGTTTTTAATTAAAAGTGCTAGTTTGAACATATGAAGTCATGCATGGTTTGGCTTAGGATACCTTAGGGACTATCTCCTCCAGCTGGAATGTGACTGGTTCATGCATGCAAGAAGGGAGGGCATGCTTATAGTCCCCTTCCTATGATAGATCAAAGAGACATGGACCAAAGGCAATTCTTCTCTGAAGGGCCCTCCTCACTGGGGAATACCTTACCCCTGGAGTTGTGCCAGGCAATATCCTTCTTTGCTTTCCTGAAGTTTTGTAGGGAGTTGGGAAGAATAGATGGGTGGGCCCGGGGCAGAGGAACCTGGGGGAGGGTGGCCTGGTGGGAGACATGAGGGTGGGGGGGGGGGTGCTATTGATACAGTGAAGGGTGGGATAGTTATGCTTTTGTCTTGGGGCAGTTGCAGTATGATCTGGCATTGGAGGACCTGGTGCTCCTTGATCTCTCAGCAGTTTCAGTTTCGTTGACTACAGTAGCTTTCTGGACCGGCTGCAGGGGTTGGGAGTGGGAGGTACTTCATTACAGTGGTTTACTTCCTACCTCAGCAGTCAGTCTCAGTCAGTGTTGATGGGGGAGGGGAGAGATTGTACCCATCGCCTCACATGTTGGGTGCCTCAGGGCTTAACACTCTTCCCTCCCCTCTTTAACATCTACATGAAACCACTAAGTGAGGTCATCCATTGGTTTGGGGTTCAGTATCATCAATGTGCTGATGGTACTCAGCTGTACATCTCAACCCCAGGCTGCACAGGTGAAGCTGTTGATGTACTGACCCAGTGTCTGGAGGCTATTCAGATCTGGATGGGGCGGAACAAACTTTAGCTCAAGACTGACAAGACTGACTGGCTGTGGCTGTTTGTCCCCTGAGGTCAGGAACATTTTCATTGTTGAACTTGGATGGAGTAGCACTTCCCCACTCAACTAGTGCACAACATGGGGTCCTTCTGGACTCACAGCTCCTGCTCAAAAAGTAGGTGGCAGCTGTGTCCAGGAGGTCCTTTGCACAGGTTCATCTTGTGTACCAGTTGCACTCTTTCCTTGACTAGGAGGCCTTGCAGACAGTTACTCATGGTCACTTCACAACTAGTTTATTGTAATGCACTCTACATGATACTGCCCTTGAAGATCATCTGGAAGCCACAGCTGGTACAACATTCAGCAGCACAGATAGTAACAGTCACTTCTTAATTTGCCCATGTGTTACCAGTGCTACACAAACTGCATTGATTGCCATCCAGCTCCCAGGTGCAATTCAAGGTGCTGGTCATGACCTATAAAGCTCTTCATGGCACAGGGCCTGGATATTTGAGGGACCACCCATCTCCAATGGTTTCTGCCTGCTAATACATTCCAGCAAGTGTGTGCGCTTCAGACCCCCTCTACTAAATGTTGCATACCTTCTCTGTCATGGCCCCCACCCTCTGGAGCAGCATCTTCCCAGAGATACGGACAATGCCCTCTCTCCTGGGATTCTGAAAAGCCCTTGAAACCTGCCCTTGGTTTTTGTTTGTAGATCCCCTGTTGTGATTGCCTGTTATTGTTACAGTTGTTTTAGCCCAGGCTGTTGTGGTATGTTTTTAACTGTTTCTATTGCCCTTGGATTTTGTAAACTGTCCAGAGTCTACTGGAGTGGACAATTATAACAAATTTAAATTAATAGAAATCATCAACAACATCATCAATGAAGGCTTCTGAGCACAAAATCCCATGTTTTCCATATCTTTGGGGGCATATATAGGCATCTGTCACATTCATTCATTCATTCATTCATTTATTTATTAAACCAATTTACATAGCTGCCCATCGCACCACAGCCAACTCTGGGCAGCGTACAACAAAGCTAAAAACAGTCAATAAATACCTTAAAAATATACAATTATTTTTATAATTTTATTATAATTACAATTATATCATTGCAGTAAAAATATAAAGTTAATGCAACTTAAACTAAAATGAAATGAAAGGTTTGTTTTTTTTCTGAGCTTCACCCACCATTTAAAATGCAGCACTTGGTGCATCCTTCAGCCTGATAATTCCCTTTTTTTATTGCACCAATTCATATGACTAGAAATCACTTTAAGGCTCTACATTAGGATAGAAATGTATACATGTAATTCCCCTAGCTGGAAATATTTCTAATATTTCCAGTGAATAGGTCAGTAACGCAGAATTGATATATTTTTAGTACTGCCTTTGTAAGACTACCTGGCATGCAGTTTCCCCATCACCAAGTCATCACAGAGAGAGTATGACTTACGGGCAGTTTCGAGGTCCACCTCCCATATTAAACACTAACTCCTTATAAATCAGAAATCAGATGTGTCTCAGAATGACATGACTTCTAGGGAAAAATGGCTTTGGTTCTCTTCCCAGACCTCTAGTGAACTCTGCAAGTTCTTATAACACCACTCCCTTCAGTTTGCAGCACGGAGTGAATCTAATTAAACCCTTGGGCCAGCAGCTGGTAATTGATTTATAGAGATCTTCACCCTGCAAATATTACCGAGAGACCCATTAAAAAAACAGTTTTGTACCCATTATACTCATTCCTTCTCATTATTTTTGCACTGTAATGTTTTGAACATGGTTGACTTCCTTCCTTCAGTATTCTCACAAACATACGCTGGCTAGAATAGATTAAAATGGGATCAGGTTATTTGTGGTTCAGCATCTTGTGGGAACAATGATTGCCTTAGTGTGCTGGGTGAACCAGGTCTTTAATTTAAGCCATAAAGAGGTTTATTTGTTTCTATGTTATGTAAATACAGCTGTTGTTATCCCAGGTTATGGGATTTAATGTGTCATTTGAACCCAGCCTGTTAGACATAAAACTGACAACATCCCCCGTTTTTCTCCTTTTATCTCTCTAAATGATATTCTATAGAATTTAGGATTGCATGTATTCATCTGTGTGAATGCAAGCAAATGCATGTAAGTCTTCATATTTTGCTCCTCATAATATGCCAAGATCAGGCACAGGGACATTTTCCTACTTTAAAATGAATACATGATGTGTTCTTGCTTCCTTCACCCTTTTAACCTTTCTTAGATACAGACTGAATACTGGCAAATGACCAGGTCAACTATTTAGCACAGCCACTATCTAGAGTCTGGGCAAACAACTGCAAAGTAATGCAGATTGAGAAAAGGTGGGAAATACTGTCTAGGATTTATTTAAGTCCATATTTTAAAACAAAATATAGATTGAATTCCATCATGAGATCATTATCTCACAGAATTGTGTATATATCACTGTGAATTATAAGTAATGAGATTATTGGAAAGAAGAGACAAAGGAGATGAGGTTCTCAGAGGACAGAAGAGGCATGAGACGGAGGCAGTGGGCAAAGGTGCAGAAGATGGAAGAGGCCAAGGAACTGAACTGAGTGGATCCTGGGCCAGCTGTAACTAAGAGGTTAGGAAAGAAGGAAAATATAAAATGAAAGAGTGGAAGAAGAAGACTGGGAAAAGAGAGAAATGAAATAATGAACAGATAATCAGGAGTCATGCTAAGGAAGAATGGAGGAAGCAAAAACTCTAAGAGAGAATGAGATGAAAGTAGGGCCAAAGAAGGTTGGAGCAAAGCTTGCTGGGAAGGGTTAGACCAACATATTCTGTTGCTTGAACAGAACTGCAAATGATGACACACATACATACATACATACACACATACATACACACACACACACACACCATCAAGGGTTGCATGAAGAACAAAATGGTGAAGTAATGTTGGCACTGAAGCTGAAAATCTAATCAATAAAAATGCAGTGATTATTGGGGGTTTTTTAAATAAATTACATTGGGAAATCAACTGCTGCCCTTTTAGGACACCCCCAAACTAGCTGCCTTAATCAGCTGCCTCACTCTTCTTAAGAAGTCAGGTATAGACTCACTAAGCACCTCTTTCCACCTCCACCCCCACCATTCATTGTGAAGCTTGCCATTATATATAACAGTATCCTTATCCTCCCAAGCAATGCTTTGGAGCTAAAAGATGGATTCGTTTGGTAACCTTATCAACCCTCATTTTTACTTCCTCCCACTTGCCTTACACTCACAGATAACAAGAAGACAAAAGAAACAATGGCCCTGAACGTTCAAACTCTTGTTTTCCCACCAAGATTTATTATTATGTTTTTAACCGGCAGGTCATTTTCAAGGATGAATTTTAGGAAACCATTAAAGATGTGAGAGATGTTAGGAAAGCAATGAATTTTTATGCAATACAACAGTGAAAAAGCAATAACTTACAAAATGTGGCAAGCATATGTTTTACAAGTGAATGTAGATTAACTTCTACATACATTATCCCCCTCCAGCCCCCTTCTTTTAATCTCAAGATTTTCCTGGGAAGATACTTTGTACCAGTCTGTGTATTTGTCCCTCTTACCCAGTGTTTTCTATGCTGATTAGTGTGGCCATGAGTCCTACTTTATAGGGTTCAGCCCTCTATTTGAAGAGCTGTTTGGTCTAAGTCCAGCATAAAGATAGCAGCAGAATGTCTGAACAAGCGGGCTGAACTCAGCAAGTTAAGGCCTTGCCCGCTTTTAATTTTAAAACAGGATTAATGGAAAGCAAAAGAAAAGTTTTAAAACAGATCTCTGGAAACGTAGTAGAGCAGATCCCAGCCAGAGGGAAGAGCTGCACAATCAGTATAAATCTTGATTAGGCCTGGACACTTCTCTGCCTGAAGACATTTTCTTTGGTGCTTGGCACACTCCTTGCCCACATTGTTTAGATTTTTTTTAATTGAAAAATGAAAAAGCATTAATTAGAAGGATTAATTACAAGGATAAATTGCAAGAATCCTTTCTTTGTAAAAATACTTCTGGATCCTTATAGGCATTCTTGGAAAATAAAAATGATAGATGACTACAATCGAGTGCTTTCTTTGAAAGTCTGCCATCTCATTAAAAAGATGCCCAGAACAAATTTTCTTAGCTCTGTTTGGATGCTAAAATAGAAGAAGCAGGCTATGCTTAAAATCCACCAGCAGCATCCACAGGTGGGCCAACATCTGTAAGTTGGTGGGTGCAGCACCGCAATTCAAACCCCACCTTGGGGTAGGGAGAACATGCCTCTACGCCCACTATCCCCCACCCACCTCTGAAATCTGCCTTGCAATTTTCTTCCCTTTCAAAAGAGATTGGAGTTGTTCTATCTTATTCTCAAGAGTGCTTGAGAATTTATTTCATCTTTCTCTTGGGGGTGTTTTCCAACTTATTTTATTGTTGAAGATGGCAGAGTGTGCCATTGCTCTAAGACTCCCTGTCTGCCTACATGTCCACATCTATAAAAGCCCGGTAGGAAGAGTTCTCTGGGATTTAATTGGAGCATGGGGAGGTAAGGGAAGCTACAGATTTGTGAAGAGATGGTTGTACAATGAAACATGCCACATTGTGACTAAATTAGTGCAAGAACACGACACTCCACCCATGAGGAAGTCAACAAAATCTTTTTCTCCTTTAAAAATATTTCAAAATCATAACTGGAAATAGCTTTCCCAGTGAGGTCAACCTCTCAGGTATCTCTTCTGATAAACTGGGATGATGAAATTCACTCTTATTTTGTTCCATAGTGTTCATTATTAGTCCAATGGAAGTACCCAGGAGGGGCTTTGAGGTTGCTAGTAATGGTTGTCTACTGGACAGTAGTATGAAAGGCAAGAATATTACCAGGATAATCTACGCTGTAATTTACATTTTTGTTTGATTTACAGTTCCTTAACTTTTTAATTCCTTACTTTTGTAATAACATATGTCTTTCCCACATATACCCAAATATATACATTTGCAGTGGTGTAGACAAACAGTCCCATGAGGCTTGTGTACCCTTTTTAAATTAAAGCTTTATATAAATAAGGCAGCATCTAATTTTTCAATATTTTTTCCTCCTGCTCTAATTGACTTTAATTTTGGAAATGCTCTATTTTGTGGGGCAGGGGTTATATACAGTATGCTAACATGGATAAGTCCCTTGCTTTGTCCATACAGAAAACAGACTGATCTGGCACATTGAGTCTTTAACTGAATATACATTGAGACCTGATAATTTTCAGTATTAACCGTTCCAGCCTACATCAGACAAGAATTTGAAACTCATCAGGTCTGAAAAAGATGAAAAGAATAATACAGAAACTGTTAAAATATAATATTTTGTCAATGGTGGTCCTGTAGATTCTTGATAAAAAAATGGATGAACAAAGAATGGGAAATGTTAATATGGAAGTGTTTTCATCTGATCTGTAATTCAAAATAGAGAAATTGGCTAAATGATCTGAACCTCTTTTTCTACAAATACGAAGGAGACGCTTCACTTTGTGCGTCCTGCTGGGCAGACAATATTCCCACATGGTTTACACAGACTGCTGAGCTACTGCTGCAATTCACAGAAATTAAACTTTCCATCATCTGGTTTTTATATTTGGAAAATGTCAACTATACTTCCTATCACTGTTGCTTCAATGGCTGAAACCTTCTGTGAATTTCAAAACACATAACTCAGCTCTCGAGCATTTCTATTGTAAATATTGATAATGGTTTCAAGTTCTTTATTCAATAACTTTTTGAGAAAGTTGAGGACAAGCACTATTTTTTTAATGCACTTGTGAAGATAAGAATCATAACAGTTCTTTTTGTACCCTGAAACACATGGGTTTCACTACTTTACTTTGAAGGGGAATTTCCCCCATATTATAAAAGTTTTGTTGGAAACACTTTCACTCAAAAAGGCAACTTGATTGAAGAACTAAAGCCAACCAAGAGACTCCAAAAAGCTGTAAAATATTTGAAAGCATACTAAAACTTCCATAACACACTGCGAATCACACTGCATTCATTGTGTATTGCTGCAATGAATGTTAATATCACAAAGTTGCTGTTAAGTGCAAATACCAGGCTTCAGCTAAAGCAGGGACTGTGGTACCCCCCAGATGTTCTGGACTTCAATTTCTATCAGCTTCATTTGTCACAACCGATGGCCAGGAATGGTGAAAGTTGTAGCTTATAACATCAGGAGGGCTTTTGGTTACCTATTCCTCAACTAAATCGATTGAAATTTTCAAGAAGAGCTCACACTCTTTTGCCCTGTACCCTCCAGCTACTTCCCTCCCGTATGTAAATCAACTGAAGATGAAGCTGGCTCAAGAAATCTCTCTCCAGATTTCAACCCCTTTGGCCAGGTCTTCTGGATTCAACTTATTAAAAAAAAAAAAAAACAGCCTTTCATTGCATACATCCCAGCAACCCAGTACAAAATGGTTGTGGAAGGCACAGAGAAAGAGGGCTAGTAGCTCTGGTTCCACATCAGAGATCGGTATATCACTAGACATGTTGACAGGAATTGAGGTCCAAAATTTCTAAAGGACACCAAATTGTCTGTCCTTGCTGGCATCATAGTTTCATGCCTTATGTATGGTTAATCAAGAGGGAAGATTACTAGACTAGTTCTATCTTCGGTGTGTTACCTGTCCTATATATAATGGTGTTATGCTTTGCAACCAAAAGAGTTTTCACATAATGGTCTCCCCTTGTAAGCATGCTTTCTAGTCATAGAAAATGAGACATGAACTTGTAAATGTTTTTTTGTTTCTCTCCATTGCTTCCTGCTACTTAGCAAAAAAAGAAAATACTGCCTGTAGTCAAACTGAACTTTTAGTGACTTCATGGAGAGATCCATGTCATTTTTTAGGCAACAATATGGTTTGTCATTGCCTTCTTTCTGGTCTACAGCTCTGGAATATTTCGGTAGCTCCCATCCAAAAACTAGCCAGGTCTGACCTTGCTTATCTTTCCAAGAGAGGACAAGGTTGAAAAATACAATTTGTGCCAATCAGATTTAAAACACGCACACACACATAATCTGGAGAGTGATGGTTTCTCTAAATAAAAAGGAAGCCAGAGAAAGAATTAGGGTGATTCCAACCACCCGTGTCTCATGCAGTTGTCCCAATCCATATCTGCTTATATGTGCTTACAGTAGAGTAAATAAATATGGAAATGAAGTTGCATGATACATAGTTGGTATAACATATAATTTACTCCTATTCAGGGGTGTCCACAAAGTGAGGTTTAAAAAAGTCAAGATGATGGCTATAATAGTGTAATCAAAGCTTCGCTCATTTGTTACTGGTGTCCTGTGTCCACAGCTTCCTAAGTCTGAATCCAATTTGTTGTGTCTAACACATCAGCCTGAATTAAAATTTTAGGCCCTAGCATCAAACATTTGACCCTCTAGTAGAATTTGCATAATTTATTCCTCTCCAATGATACATACAAAATGTAATCTTCCATACTGTAGAAAACTGGAGAGATGATTCATAGGGGGCCAGCACCTCTGCCAATGATGGCTTTTAGTAGTCTATAAAAGTTCTCTTCTCTACAATGCTGTACCATCCGATTATTTTTTTATGGATTGTGTCTTCACTAGAGAATATCCCTTTGTAGTAGCGACAGTAAAATGTCAGGGAGAAGAGGCTGTTTTTTTAAAAAAAAGTTCTTGTAAAGCAAGAAATAAAATGGGGTGGGGTAGGGTATGGAATTCAAATGGAACCACAATAAGATTTTTTTCCCCACTTCTGGCTTGGAAAATATTAACTCACACAAACTGTGACCTCTGTTTCCAGCATTAAATCTAGAGAATGTTTACATGTAGCATTTGTCTCTTTCAGAAACAGCGTAGTGTCAATTGCAGTTATTTTCCTTTGATAAATTGTATGTAGAAGTCCAAATATGCAGCCATACATTAAAAGAAGCAGGCTGCAGACCGATTTGTGTCTACTAAATAAATGATCTACATTTGAACTTAAAACTTGCTGACATTAGGGATTAAACCAGACAAGTAAAGTTTGAAAACTTAGAGGAGTGTTCTCTAGCTGTTGCCTTTCCAGTTCAGAGCTTGATTACATGAGTTACAGGGCTTCATTTCTCACCCCTGCCCACCACCCTTCTCTGTGTCTCTCAAGAACATTGTGAGTCTAGCTAGGCAAAAACTGACTTGTGAGTCTGGCTAGCCAAAAGTTGACTTCACACATTGTGATAAGCCAGGTTTGTTTTAATCAGGTTTTGTTGGGTGGATTCAGTCATCACAATAAGCACCAAACCATGGTTTATTAACTGTAACCATGGTTTACTAACTATAACATGCAACACACTAAACCTTTACCACCCAGACCATATTATACATTAGCATGATTTGTAAATTCAGACCAAGTGAGTTAACTGTTCACATATCATACGATGTGTGATGTACTTGGTTGTTCATTGATACAGTAAGTTTGGAAGACTTTAGAGAAATAAGCAACATTTCTTAAACCTGTTTATTTCATATTTATCATGCTCCACTAGACATTTTTGGCTTTTGGCTTTGTGACTGACCACACCCCACATGTTAGCCTTTTTGTGAGTGGGTAAACTGCTTTGGGGTAGTGCCAGTATAATACTAGAGAAAGATTTGTTCAGTAAAATAAAATGGGATGTTGGAGTTTATTATCAGAGGAACCAAGTTTGCACCCCCTGCCAGAAAATGTAAACAGTTATGACAAACTCATGCAATTTATATCATTCTTCTCATTGCAGTACCCTTGTGATGCAGTTCATTAGTATTCCAATGATGGAATACTTGGATGACATAGATTATAAATTGCTCAGAGCCATCTTGCAAATTAATCAAAGAGATGAAATGCAAAGCTGACCTCTCACGTTGGTCTCCCAAGTTGACAAGAGCGTATTGGAATCACCATTATACCAAGCCTACTATAGAACAAGAAAAAAGTAACTAGTGCGATATTATGTAATTACTGTATGATAACATAATTGTTCCAGGTTCATGAAGAGTGGGTTCACCAGAGAAAGGAACAACAAAAGCCTTTCCAGTCTGTGAGTCATCTAGAAACCTCCAAACTGGCTTGAGCCACTGGAAACATAATGGCAGAATAGGTGAACTAAATGAGTATTTTGATTCATCTGACAGGACTTTTCTCATGTTCTTAAGCTTCTAGCTAGCATCGATCACACTGATTCTAAAGCTGTCCACTGGCCATGTTTTCTCATCAGATCTATAGCCACAGGCTTCAGCCTTTTGCCAGAAGCACCCACAGAGGGACACCCCTGCCTCTTGTGGATACTCCTGCCTCTTGCCCTATAGAGTAGTCCCATACTGCTGTGTGAGTGACCTCATTGCTACTCTCTGGGACTGGGAAGGATGAAAAAAGGGGAGGGACAGAAATGCCATCCAGCTGGCCACTGAGGGAGCAGAAAAGTCCTATTTCCAGCCATTGCTGCATCCTTATTGTTACTTCATGTCATTTGCTTTTACAAGAAGAAAGAACAGTAACTGTGCAGGGGGAGTAACCCCCCTCTTTTGATCACTCTTAAAGAACAAGTGGGATGAGTGGGATGGTGCCGAGGTATCACGGCTTTATGAGGGGGAGAAATCCCAGGACAGGGTGAGAGTTCCTATCAAGGGGCAACCACCCATTCTGCAGCTCTAGACAAATTGTCTGAAAAAATAGTCTTCGCAGCTTTTCTATGGAGCAAGAGCTGACAGAGGCTGGGGGGAGGGTCAGGGGGTGAGGAACGATGAAGCAGCATTGTGCTGACATGATGCAAGCTACACCCTTTTTCTACTTGCATTGTCACATTGCATTGGAACTGTATTTGTACAGTGTAACACATATTTCTGTCATTGGATCCTGAGAATTACCTATCAACTCAACATCCATTTAAGCCCCCACAATGTCAGGACAAACCTTGTATATGGAAGGCTTGAAACAGACCCAAATTTCATCTTGCCAATAACTCCACACAGCTAAAAAGCTATACATGTGAGGAACCCCTGAAGTGGATCTTTGACCCAAGCTATGTTATCTCCTCCTCCCAGATGGTTCCCTTGCAAAGGTTCTGTCCTTTTCTTTATTGACACAGGGAAGAAGGGTGTAGTCAACTGTTACAGTCAGCAAGGCCTCAATATCACTAGCCAGTGAACAAAGGAGATGACAGAGCTGAGACAAGATCTGTCCACTCTCTGCATGGCAACTCACTGTGAAAATAAGCAAGCAAGCAAGTTCTGCTTACCTGCAGATATTTACTTATTAAAGCCAAGTTCATTATGCAATTGTGTATGTGTGTGTGTGTGTGTGTGTGTGTGTGTGTGTGTGCATGCATGCACCTAGATGATTATGTCCCTTTTCTTCTTTTGCTTACTCACATGATTCAGGCACAACTTAAATCCCATCAATTTCCTTTTTTTAATGAACTGCCATCTATCATTGCTGAGTAAAATTTTTATAAAACCAGTTTTTCTTTTTCTTCCAGATTCTAAGTATATTTGTTGCAGTTCAGACAGTCAGCTGAAAAGGATCCAATATGAGGCTCCTCAACAGTATAAGAATAACCCAAAGGGGCCTATGGAGAGAAAGAGTGTCACAACAGTACCTAAGGCTGACAAATTAACTGTAGGTGGCAAAATAAATAACTTGCCATCTGGATTACTGTTTCAATATCTGAATTTCACCCAGTTATTCTAAATTCATTCTATATTAGTTTATAGGACTTTTATTTGTCCCTATATTTCAAAAGCCCTCTTTAATCTCAGAATAATTTCAATGAATTTTGACTTCTGGGTGAGTCATGGCTGACTAAAGACATCTCTGCAGATAGCAGAGACAACAACCACTGTGAAGAACAAAGGACCAGCGAGTAGACTGGTCCTTTGGAATCTCTCCAGAGAATGGGAGATCTCCCACAAGTGATCTGAATGGCAGCTCGTCATGAGGGGACCGTAAAACAGTGCTCCCACAGGTCTGAGCACCAGGAGATGAGGGAGACAACATCTTTGCTCTCAGCAGTGGTAGAGCCGTTAATAAGGACACTAAGCCAGCTAAACTCACTTTCTAATCACATTCAGAAATGTTCAACTTAACTACTTTATGGATATTAGAGACCTTCAAAAAAGTAAGCTTAATTTGACATCTGGTGAGTTTTACCTTCTTCTTTGGAGTTAAGAAATTTTAAACAGAGACTTAGGAGTTTAAAATAATGTACAATTGGCAAAAAGTAAAAAACATTTTGATTTAAGAAAGTTTTAAATGGACTGGGAGACCAGAGATATTTGGAATATTGGATATTTTTGCTATATATTTTCAAGATTTGAAAAACAAGTATATAATTAAATAATATACCCATGGAAAACAACTGAAACGGAAGTAAACCCATATTAGGAACTGAGGCTTGATGAAGATTGCAACTGGACACTAGAGGGAACTAAAGGACCAGGCAGAAAAGAGTTAAAATGGCTAAACCGGCTATAACTTTTATTTGTCTAAAATAATCCTTTGAAAAATGGACTGAGATATTAATAACTAATATCTCAGAAATGATATAGATTTTAATAGTGAAACTTTTACAAAATGATTATTTTTTTTTTTTAAACACAACTCTTACCTGACACAGACGTTATAGAATTTGAGGTTATGGAAGGCAACAAAATTGAGATTAACAAAATAGGAATACAGAAGATAAATCAAGAAAAGGATCTGGATGTGAAACAGCTGTGACTGGATGATGCCTCTTTATGGAATTTACAAAATAGGCCTGTGAAAGCTTTGAAGACTCCCTTTGAATGTCAAATCCCGCAATGCCATTGAAATGATTTGAAGATCAAGATGTTGAACAGCAAAAAGAAGGAATATAAAGTTGGACTATTTGATCAGGGATAAACTATTTGTTTGATATTTCTGGTAACTCCTAATGGACTGTTTGCTGAACCAGGACTGAAAAGATGACAATTTGTGGATTGCACATAAATAAAAGTTAGACTATGGGAAGAAGAGGATTTTTTTATTTGTAATTTTAAAAGAGGGTGAAAAGTTACTATATCAGCTTATATTTGGTGTGATAAAGGTTGGAAGCCACTTCTTTATTATTGTCTTTTTTCTTTTTCTTTTTCTTTTTCTTTTCTCTTTTCCTTTTGTTTTTTTCCCTGCACCTTCTGAACGTTTCTTTCACTTTTCTTTTTCTTTCTAGTTTAGTTTGTAGTTTCTACTATGTTTACTAAAAACTTCAATAAAATTATTAAAAAAATAATTTTGATGAATTTTTAGATGAATAAGTTTTAGCTAAAGTGCATTGTACTGCTTTTTTTCTTTATTTCTTGAAAGGTACATAATACAGCCTGGACTGCAATGCATTTTACAAGGTCTGCTCTTGATGACTGTTGGGACGATGCACAGTCTGATGTACAGCTCTGTTCTTTTCTGGTGGTCTCTCATCCAAATACTAAACGAAGTTGGCACTACTTAGCTTCCTAGATCTGGCTGATTGACTAACTGCAGTATAGTATATGTGGCACATTCAGAATTGCAACTGGTAAAGCAGACTATAAAGATGCAAAAGATTTAGTAAATATGTGACAGTGGTTTTCTCCCTGTGAAGAACCTAAAAAAAGAGCAAGTTCTTTCTCCCTCTTTTTTATTTTCCAATTTCTTTTTAGTCATGAAATGGCTTCCAAGCCTACTGTATCCCTATTGTTTGCCCAACAGCCCTGTACTTTTCCTAAACTTTCTCTTGGAGAGGCTTTCCTTCTATAGAATAAGCCAGAGGCAAAGAAACAGTACGGCCCCTCACTCTATAAATATTTTAAGCCACTGAAGTTGGCAGTATATAACCTTCTTTGCATTAAATTACCTCTTTAAAAGAGTCTTAAACTGGGTGACTTATTTAACTCATTATGTTTAAGAGGTGGTTTAATGTGGCCTTTTTAAAGAAGCTTCCATTATACTCCTGGGCAATTTGTAAAGTTGATTAAAAGTAAAGGCAATGGAAAAAGAAAAGGAAAAAAAAATACTGACAACAGCCTGAGCAGGAGGACCAGCACCTTGAACTTGACTGAGTGTATTTCTACTCATGCATATAGCATCTTGCCAAGAATTACTTTCAGAATGACATAAAACCAGTTAAATCAATTGCTATGATAAAAAATTTCACACATGCAGATGACTCCAGTACTCTGTTTTCCACCACTAGACTTTTCCAGCTTGCACTTAATTACAGTCTCAGCATGTCCAGACCCCTTTTCGGGGGGTGCTGTCTCCCCATGTTATTGCCTTCCTCTCTTCAGCCGTCACTGTGTGAGACAGGCTCAAGCTGACCTTAGCTACACTCGTGCTACAGTAGCGTTCTCCCCCATAGTCCACCCCTGTTCCAGAGCAGCTTCAGGAGTGTAAACTCGGCTAAGCTTTGATGCTCATCATCCTGGAGGAAAGTCAAGTGACTGCACTGACTTGAAGCAGAGGCAGCAGAGGCAGGATAGAAATGGCAATGGGAGCAGCGAGTTTCATGTGGTGCAGTTTTCATCTAATTCAAGGGTCAGCTCAGCAGTGGGGAGAGTCCCACAGCCAGCCAGATGTCTCCATAAGTCAGTCACACAGAAATAACTCTCTCCCAGCTACTCACCAGCCACTGCTGTTCAGAGGCACACTGCCTGATCTCAGAAGCAGCATCGAGCCATTATAACTAGTAAACCCTGATAGCTTTAACTTCTTTTTTTTGTAATAACGTTATTAAAAACATAAAAAAGAACAGTAAAAACTAACAAGAACTAATATTAAGAAAAAGAAGAAGAAACAAATTGGGAAAAAAAGAGAATAGTAAAGATCAAGAGTGCAGAAAAAAAGAAGAGAAAAGACCAATGAAGAAAAAAAAAGATTGAGTTCCAACCCTCCTTGCAACAGATATAAGTAACAATATACATTAAATTCTTGCTCTAAATTAACAACATAACTTCCATTATTTCTATTAACCCATATTATTTCTAATCATCAGATCCATTCAATGTCATTTCATTTTTTTCTGTTTCCCACAAGAAGTCCAAAAATGGTTTCCAGTTAGCATTAAAATTACACAATGTCTTATCACGAATCAAAGCCATCAGTTTTGCCATCTCAACCAACTCCATCAGCTTCACCATCCATTCTTCCATTGTAGGTAATATCTTATCTTTCCACCTCTGTGCCTATAAAAGCTTTGCTGCTGTTATCATATATAAGAACAAAGTTCCATTAGTTTTTCCCAACTGTTTATCCATCAAGCCCAAAAGGAAAGTCTCTGGTTTTGATTGAATATTAGTCTTTAAAATTGTCTGTATGCAAATATGTATCTCGTTCCAATTTTTTTTTTTTTTTTTTTTGCTTTTTTACAAATCCACCAGAGATGACAGAATGTCCCTTCTTGTTGTTCACATTTCCAACATACATTCGAAGTACCTTTATACATTCTAGATAATTTTTATGACAAGTACCAATGATACATCATTTTATAAAAGTTCTCTTTAAGGTTATAACACAATGTAAATTTCAGTCTTTTCTGCCACATATTTTCCCATTGTTCCATCTGTATATTGTAGCCAAAGTTTTTACCCCATTTTATCATACAGTCCTTAACTTAATTCATCTTCTGTCCCTAGTTTCAGTAAAAGTTTATGCATCTTTGCAATAACATATTCATCATTAATACATAATTTTGCTTCAAATTCAGTCTTACCATATTCAAAACCATAAGTCCTTTTATCCATTTTAAATGTTTCTTATAATTGTACATAAGAAAACCATTGACACATGTATCCTTCTGATATCAATTCCTCTCTTGTCTTTAATTTAAAGTTCCTTTGAGATAATTCCAATACATCACCACAAATTAACCATTTATGTTTAGTTACCATTTCTCTTCTATAAAAAGCATCTTGTGGTGGCAACCATAAAGCAACCTTCAAAGACAACGATTTTTATCTGTTCCATATTCTTAATATGGCACATCTAATAAAATGACTTTTAACATCTACATTAATTTTAACTTTATCATACCATAAATAGCCGTGCCACCCAAATCTTAGGTCATACTTCTCTAGTTCCAATAACCTCCTATTTCTCAAAGTCACCAACTCTTTCATCCAAACCAAACAACAAGCTGCGAAATATAACTTCAAATCAGGGAGACCTAAATCTCCTCTTTCTTTGGCATCCTGTAAAACTTTGTATTTCGTTCACTGTTTTTTACCTTGCCATACAAATTTAGATATGTCTTTATGCCATTGTTTAAATGGAACATCAGTTGTCATGACAGATATTGTTTGAAACAAAAATAACACTCTAAGTAAAACATTCATCCTCATTACAGAAATTCTTCCCAACATGGACAATCGTAATTTTTCCCATCTTAACATATCTTTTAAAATTTCATTCCAAGTCTTAACATAATTATTTTGAAACAACATACAATTACTATTTGTCAAATTCACCCCCAAATATTTAACCTTTTTTTCAATCTTAAAACCCATTTTGTTCACCAATTCTTCTTGTTCTTGTACCCTCATATTTTTTGTTAACATTTTAATCTTTTGTTTATTAATTTAAAAAGCAGCATCAACACCAAATCATCTGCAAAGGCTCTCAACTTATATGTCCCTTTCTTAATTTTTATGCCCCTTATCTTCTCATCTTTCCTTATATCTCTATTCAAAACTTCCAAAAGTAGAATAAAGAACAGGGGAGACAGTGGACAACCTTGTCTCATTCCCTTTTGTATCTCACATGATGTGATGGAATGGAATCATGAAGGCCAGACTCAGGGAGAAAAACATTTTCTTTAATCTCCTGAGTCGCGGGGGAGAGATAAGAGGATGAGGCTGTCACCTCCCTGAGGAATTCACAATGTTGTGACTGGCATTGCTTGGGAGCTGGGGTTTCAGTCTGGGAAGATTCTTGCTAGAGGTTGTAGCTAATAAACATTGCTGGACTGAATTTACATGGTCTCTTGGAGTTCCTTGGGCTAGGCCTGACACATAATTTAGTTAAGTCTCCATTCATAATAATTTGCGCTTTCTGTGATGTATAAATCAATTTCACTCCTTTTATAAAGTTATCTTCAAAATCCATATCTTCCAAAACTTGGAACACAAAAAGGCCAATTTAAATTGTCAAAAGCTTTCTCTGCATCCAAAAAAATTAATGCAGCTTGTTTTTCATTACGCTGTTCTAAATATTCTATAAAGTCCAACACTGTTCTAACATTATCTTTTAATTGTCTTTTAGGTAAAAATCCACATTGATCTTCATGAATAAATTCTTGTAAATATAACTTTCAATCTGTCTGCTAAGATCGTTGTGAACAACTTATAATCATTATTCAATAATGATATTGATCTATAATTTTTAGTTAGATTCAAATCTTGTTCTTCTTTAGGCAATAACACTGTATTAGCCTCCATCCAAGACTCTGACATCCCACCTTCCACCAATGTAAAGTTCATCATAGATTGGAGTGGTTGTAAAATTTCATCCTCAGAGTTTTTGTAGTATGATCCCGGAAGTCCATCTGGTCCTGGTGCTTTACTTGGTTTAATCTTTTTTATAGCTTCAGATATTTACATTATTGTTATAGGTCCATTCATAATCTGTCTTTGGTTATCTGTAAGCTTTGGCAAATTTTGTTTTTTTAGGTAGTCATCTATTTATTCCAGAGAGAGTTCCTGTCTTTTATATAAATTAGAACAATACTGATTTATTTTTATTTTTTTGGTATAGTCTCATTGTCCATTATTGCAATATCACCTTCTTGAAGTTTTGTAATCATTTTCTCTCTCCTTTCTTAATTTATACACCAACCATCTCCCTGGCTTATTTGCAAATTCAGTTTTTTTGTTTGACATAGTTCATCTTTTTTTCCAGTTCTCTCACTGTTAACATAGATAGCTGTTGCTGTAGAAATTTAATCTGGTTTGAGATACTTAACTTTCCTGGTGTTAACTTTAATTCATCCTCTTTCCTCTTTATCTCCTCCAAAATACCTTGCATCTTCTCTTGATTCCTCTTTTTGAACTCAGTGTTATGCTGTACAAAATACTCTCTAATAAAAGCTTTGCTTGCATCCCAAACCATTCTCAAGTCCATATCTTTGTTTAGATTATTTTCAAAAAAATTTATTAATTTTTTTTTTACAACTTTTCACTATCTCTTCCTTTTGCAGCAACATTTCATTTAATCTCCATCTGAATGAATTAGATTTTCTTTTAAAATTCCAACTCACTGGGTTATGATCAGACAGAGTTTTTGGTACAATCTCTACTTTAGTGGTTTTAACAGCCAAAGCCTTTGAAATCCAAATCATATCTATCCTTGAGAATGATCTGTGTCTTTCTAAAAAATAGGTATATTTTTTAGAGCTGCCATTTTTCTGTCTCCATTTATCCATTAAAGATAACTTGTCCATCAAATCAAAAATGTCTTAGGTATTTTACCCTGATTCTTTTTAACTTCGTTCTCTGATATTCTATCCAGTTTTGGGTATACCACTCCAACCCAATCTCCCATCAGGCACCAATTGTCATAAGAAAAATGTATCAGTTTTTCCATAGGACATTTAAAATTTTCTCCTTTATTTTCATTTGGAGCATAAAGTCCCAGGATTAATGTTTTAATTCCCTGTAATTCGATTGCCACTCCAACAAATCTACCATGTTCATTAGCCAATACTAATTTTGGTTTTAATTGTGGGTTAACATAAACACAACTCCATTAACTTTTTTGGACCTGCCAAAATAATTTTTTGTCCAAAATTCTTGCAAATCAAATATTTTATGTCCTTTTTTCTAATATGAGTCTCTTGTAAGCAAATTACATCTTGTTTTTTTTTAATGATGAAACACTTTTCTTAACATTTGCTCCATTAATATTCCACATTAGCCATTTGTAATCCATAACTAAGACAGTAATTTAGAAAAGTCTATACCTGTGGCACTTAACTCAGAGTCCTCTTTTTCATCTTCCTCCTGGATCTGTTTGGCTTTTGAGATTGTCTGCTCATCCTCCTCCATTTTTATCTCCTCCAAGTCTCCTTTGAATTTTTCCAGAAATTCTTTGGCTTTATGAACTAAATTCAGTCAAAATCTTTTCTGTTGGAAAGTAAAAATCACTCCCTCCAATTTATCCCAATGAAACAAAATCTTCTTCTGTATCAATACCTCCATCAAAATCATCATCATCATCATCATCCTTTCTCTTACATAAAATTCTGATGGGAATTTATATCCGCATTGTCAGTCTTCAATTTAGTATTAGAATGCCATTGCAAAACTTGATCTCTGGTCCTTTTCTTTGCAAAATATACTAATATATTCCTTGGTAGATGTCTTATGGTGGCATAGCGTGAATTTACCTAATATACCTTATCAATCTCATCTTCAGCTTTTTCCTCTCCCAATTTAAAAATTCTGCCAACACTTGAACCATCCTTTTTCTAACATCTTCCCCTGGAATTTCCAGAATAGTTCTGAATCTCAGGCAAAATTCTTCTCCCTTAACTCCAGCAAAGCCATGTTATCCAGTCCTTTCTCCAACTCAAGATCTCTGGTTTCTGATTTATTCTCCAACATTTCCATTCTTTCAGTAATCTGCTTCATTTCTCCAGAGATTTGTTTCATCTCTCCAGCTATTTGTTTCACGTAACTGTCCATCTTATCTATTCTTTCTTCCATTTTTTCCCCAAATTTGGGATTAAATTAAGGACTAAATTGCAAATTTACTCCCTAATTCATCAAACATTGGCTTAAGTAAACTTAAAGTTATCATCTTCTTCTCTGACGGTTGCTCTAGAGCAGTGTTGTCCAAACTTGGCCACTTTAAGATGAGTGGACTTCAACTCCCAGAATTCCCCAGCCAGCCATGCATACCAAATGTTATTCTAAGGGGTTCAAACCCCGTACTGGAAATTGAACTCACAGACCTTCACACTTTAGATGAAATGTCCAGTACCTTACCTTTAGGGGCTATCCAGGCCCTTATGCTCAGTAGTAGTACGGTGGGATATCTAGAAGCACTATCAGAATGGTATATACAATCCACCTTCCCATTGACCTCCTGGTGGTCAATATAAATGAAAATACTGGATATATGCTGTGTATATACACTGTGTAAAAATAAATCCCCCCCCCCCGCAAGAGGGAGGTGTAGTAATGTAAAACACCATATATGAGGGCATGACATAATGTAATACCTGTATCTCTCTTCTCTGAGAGCTTAAGGAAAGGTGAACTGTATATACCATTCTGATAGGACATACAGTTCTACTGTCCAATAGAGGGGAAGAACAGCTGCCAGGATCACCTATTGCTGCTACCACCTCCTAACAAAGGCAGTTGCCTCCCTCTGCTTAATGATTGACTAATCAAAAAATAGTATCCTGAAACTTTTGTCAGTCAATGGGAGAACAGCAACATGCTAGCAGTTCCTAGCCTATGTCCCTAAATTGATTTTAGATAGCAATCTATACTGTAGCTGGACTGTGATTCATGTGGAGTGTTGAGGCAACCCCATACCCAATTTGGGGGAACCCCATTTCAAATTGCAGCATTTATCTCTGTGCTTTTGAAAAGCCACTGTGCCAAAAATGGGTTCAAGTGGGTTCAGGTGTGTCAGCCAAGCCTGTGGTATTTTCTTCCACATCTGCCAACAAGAATGTCAATTAATTTTAGTGATATTATTAGAACACAGCAAAAAGCCAGCTTGCTAGCCAGGTGTATTAGCCAATGAAATGTTGCAAATTACTTGGCTACAAATATGTGAGGACCAAGACTTAGGGTTTGTTTGTTTTTTAATTATTCTAGTTAAGTGATTTTAGAATTTGGGGAACTCTGCCTTGCAGAGGTACTGCTAAAATGATTACAGTCTGAATTTACACATACCTGAGAATGGGTATGTGCGTTCTGCTAGACTAAATTAAGGTAAGCAGATTTCCAACTATGCCTTGATAACATGCCAACTTCTTTTTAGCCATTCCAAATGTTCTCCTTCATTTCAGATTCTTTAAAAAATTGGCACTGCTTTTATTGAAATCCAATAGTAGACCATGGTGGTTTGAAATGTAATGTAATATTGGTGCTTGAACTGTCTTTTGGGAGTATTGTAGCAAATAACTTGTCAGTCACCTTGTCCCCAGAAGCAAGGGCATACTTTGCAAAAGAGGCATAATTTAGGCCCTGTTCCAGAAAACGTTAGTTACGATTCATGATGGAGATGACATACATTCTGTTACCCCCCCCCCCCCCCCCCACCAATAGCTCTGGCTACAAGATGTATGGTGCAATCCCAGGGTTGTTTTTGTAAGATGTCAATTCAAGGCTGATAACTCTTCAGTAGGCAAGATTACCAGCATTTTAAGCGGAGTGGTCAAGTGGAGCACATGACTCTCGTGGTGCACAAACCACAAGCAGACTCTAGCCCCATTTCTGTGACTCACAGAGCTACCCCACCCAAGATCACATCACAAAATTAATCGGCAACAAAAAATTTCTATTTTGGCAGTGTCATTTTTAGTTTTTAGTTGTTGTTTTTTAAAATAAGCATTTACATTTCACTTTTAAAAACTCTAAACACCAAAACTGCCAAAGAAAAGAGATAGGGGAGCTGAGAAAGGACTGCAGGGAGGCTGAAAATTCTACCCCTCCTTCTGCCTTGATTTCTCTGTGTCACTACCCCATCCCCTGTAGTTCTCAGATGCTGCAAAAACGTCACCCATCCTTGAATTATACCAAATCTGAAAAACTTGCCCTCATTGCCTATTGGTGGCTGAGCCCAAAGCAAGATGGTGATGTTTACATTGTAAAGACCTACATGATGTTGGACTAAAATATCTGTAAGCTTGCCTGCTTATATTTTAACTTCAAGAGATCAGTCTTTTCCAAGAGCTAAGCACCCCACCTATGGAACTCCTTGTTTGTCAGTCATTTAATAACTTGGCACCAGATTGAAATGGCTTTGTTTTCTACAGCATTTTAAATGGCCACCCTGCCTGATCCTATTTAAGAACATAGGAGAAACTCAGTGAATCACACCAAAGGTCTGTCTAGTCCAATATATAAATTGCAGAAATCATTATCATCTTGTTTCCTGAAGTGGCCAGCCAGAGGCCTACAGAACACTAACAATCAGGACAACAGCACTTTGTCGGTTTAGGTTCTCCAGCAGCTGGCAGCAATATCCAGCCATCATGGTTAGTGGCCATGGATGGCCTTATCATCTGTGAATGTTTACTCATCTGTGCCTTTATTTTTGCCTTTAGTGTAAACCACTCTGATATTCATAAGGATTAAGCAAAAAAATTAAAAGTTAATAAATACCTACATAATAGGTAAATAAATATGCTTTATTTATAGCAATAAAGTATAGAAGCAACAGTTTTAGGCCTGAACTACAAATGCCCAAGGTTATCAGATATTGATGTGTAAAAATGGAATAAACTTCAATGCTTCAGGGGAGGCATCAATGAATTAATACTGAGGAGCCCTGCTTAGTGCTTCATCTGAATCCCTCTTGAAGCATTGAAAGAAATGGGATTATACAAAATTTTTAAGCTGCTTAAACATATGAATACATGGAAATATCAGTCCAACAAGTGCTATGTTATCAATCAAATGAAGAGATACACAATTGGAAAGACACTTTCTGGACCTAGATTCAGGTAGTCCTGACAAAATGGGCTGAATCATTATCTAGATACAGAGATACATTGGAGGAAGGCATCCAAGTGAAGCACAATTTAGATAAGGAGACTCCACTGATCAGTAGACAAGTCAGTTTGGGATGGGGCTGCAGCCTGTTCTGAGTAGGGATGCTGCCCCTCTGAAAGACCAGGTTCACAATTTGAGGGTCCTCCTGAACCCAATATTCTCCTGATGTGTAGAATAGCTGCTACACTATGGTCAGGGATGCTTTTACCCAGCTATACCCTTTCTTGAGCAAGATAGATTTGGACAACAGCCATGCTAGATCCAGGCAGAAGCATTCATCCTTAATATGAAATATCTGATTTAAATAGTAGAGAATATATGAAGCTCAGAGTTGAACTGTGGAAGCCTTATTGCTCTCTGAGCTTTGTTGTTTGATTGCAGACGTTTCATTACCCAACTAGGTAACATGATGTCTGCAATCAAACATCCAAGCTCAGAGAGCACCAAGGACTCCATATCTGATTTCATCTGTGAAATACTAGCTATACAGTATTGTTTTTGTTGTTATTTATTAGATTTAGAGACCTCCCAACTCCTTGACTAATAAGTACACATATGTCCCTTATATGCAATGAGAAAAATTAAAAAGATACATTATTATTATTCCCCCAAACAGAAATTTTAATATGGAATTCTATGTTCTCATTCTCCAAATCACAGATTAATCTTCATTCTGTTAGTTTTACAAGTACAGTCTCATTTCAAGCAACATGTTAGAACTTACTTTCTTCTGTTTTATAGACAGACATGGAATCCCTAGCATCATAAAAAGGGATCCAGGCCAATTCCACAAGTTGATGGTTATTTTGCAATCTTTTTCTGTAGCAGAAGAAACAGTGTATAACCACACTTTCTCTAACATGACCTTTCCTATTTGCATTCTTCTTTCAAGCTGCTAGCTTTTGCTGTAGTCTGTTGTTTCCCACAACCTGCATTTCTGTGATGTTTACTTCCTGGATTAAATTCTAGTTTAGCTACCATACTAATCCTTAAATAAATCTTTTTTCAGTTTAACTCTCTTCCCCCTAGCCTTATTGGTCTGTGTTTACACTAATTTAAATGGGCAGGATATTAGATTAATGTTAATTGATGGAGTCAACATACTAATCCAGTTTCCACAGATTTGCACCTTTGAAGAATGAATTAAGTGAGCCACATAAATTACCCTCTCTCATAGTGGGAGAGAATATGTTTAGAAAGAGGCCTGCAATTAAGTTTTGGAAACCAAAGATGCTTGCATTGTGTGTTTCTCAAATCTAGTGTAATATAAACCAGTTCACATTGTTAAACTGACTTCAATTTCCCTCAGATGCCCTAGAATTCCTGGAGGTTGTCTGAAATTTACCCAAGCAAACTTTTACATTAACAAATTACATAGTTTAAAAAGCCTCACACCGTCATATAATTTTGTACGGTTTGTACAGCATGTCTGGTATTTTTATGCTAATAAGGAGTTTAAAACATGCATACTGGAATGTTTTCTATGTCCACAAAAGGAAAAGATGCCCATTTTAACCCATAACTCCAAAATAATTTAGTAACCCAGACTATGGCGGGACTACAGACAACAGCATTTACGTTTTATAGATAAGCTCAAGAAAAATAGCTATTACAGAACTGAAAGTGTATAGCCCATTTGGAAGGCTGGGAGAAAAAAAAATAATACAATCTCATGTCATTTACAGATATTTCAATAAAAGCAGGCATATGGAAAATAAGCAAATGGTATATACTTTAGCCAATTTGCAACTTTCTGAATTCAACCCACCCTGGCACAGAAATTTTTACTTTAAGTATCTTGGAATATCCAGTCTTGTTGGCTGTTCCAGCCAGGTAATTCCATAGAATAACAGTTTGTACAAAAGCTTCAGAAAACAGCAGCAGCTACAGCAAGAGCACAAAGGATAAATAACAAGGCAAGTCACTTGATTAACCTGAAGGAAGGCAATCATGACTAAAATGGAGATGTACTGTATGTATAGAGAGTTGGGAATGGGAAATGTAGGAGAAAAAGACTAGTACAATTCAAGAAAAATCAGGAACAAAAGGACTGACAGGTATAGAGATATACATAGATGAATAATAGAGAGACCCAGCAAGAGAGAGATAAGCACCTTCAAGGCAACAGCCAAACAAGAATATTTCTATGTACCAGATAGTGTTACGCAGATCATTGATTGGAATGTAAAAATCCTGTCTCCCTCTTTGCTATACACATTGCCAAGATCTAGCACACTTTTGCAACAGAGGAACAGTTCATACATGCAGGGACCCTACTGTATATTTATATATCCAGATGCTGATAACAAAAAGCAAGATAGCCCCATTAACCTCAACCTTTGATTTAGTCTTACTGGATAGATTTGTCCTAGCTTTTGTTATTGTTGTTTTCTGATTTATCTGCTTTAAACATTATTGTAGGAGCTGTTTTAAGGCAGCACAGCAATCTTTTAAATAAGTGAAAGCTATGCCAGGCTGAAGAGTTCCCAAAGGACATTTGGTTAACTACCATACAAAATGTTCCTTGTCTTCTCATTGATTTGGGTGGCTGATTGAGTGAGAGACTTTAAAAAAATTATAACCTGTCTTTCTATAAACGACAGATCTGTAGAGCTTCTTACAACCCCATCTCAAAATGGGAAGTAATAAAACTGGTGAACAGTGAAGGCGAATATAAGCTCTCTATAAAGAAAGGAATATAAGCTCACCAGTAAATCAACAGACAAAATCAACAGCAGTAATATTTCACAATCTAAAGCTTTACAGTCAAACTATGTAACACCCAACATACCTTAAACCTTTAAAGCTATGGATGGCTCAGGCTCCTTTGAAGTCTGGTTCCATCTCCTTTAATTAGGAAGCCCAGATGGTATGTGCTTTGGGCCGAAATTTATCCTAAACTATCTCAGCAAATTAGTAGTTGCCACAAGCCTCTGAATGAACAGAGGACGAGGACCCCAACCTACCTTGAGAGGAGAGATCTGAATGGCATACTCAGGAAAAATGTGGCCAGCTTCTAGGTGCTACCCAGCTAAATCCTCAGAAACTTAATAATTTTCTTTCATTAGATCCAGGGAAAATGCAAGTTGAGATATAATGATGTAAAATGTATCCATATCAGAACATTAGATTACTTTAGCTTTGAAAAAATAGAAGAAATAGAGCAAAAATGCATCAAATGATCAAACTTCTAACTCCTAAGACATATACTTTTAAACATATAAACATGTCCTAATTGGTTTGATTGTGGTAACCATTTATATTTTGTGGAAAGGATAGAATGCATAATATATCTCCCATCCAACTTCACCTCCTAAATTTTAAAGTAATTTCTCATTGGAGGTAGCTGTATCTGTCGGACCTTGGCTGATTTCAGAAGTTAAGCAAGATGGTCCTGTCTGGCACCTGGATGTGGGATACCTGGGAATTCCAGGACTGCAGGCTTCGCTAAGAAGCTAAAAAATGCCTCCAGGAAAAAGGCAACAACAACCCATTTTAACTGCTGTCATTCAGTTAAATCACTGTTAACTCAAAAATTAAATTTTAAAAATTATGGAATCATGGTCCATGCATTTCATAGTTCCATGCATGGGGTGGGGTGTGAGAATTCTGAGGGTGAGCAATTGTCTTTTTTCTTACACTTTTTAACCAGACTTAATCCAAACAGGAAAAGGCAAGCTAGGTGATCAAAGGTCATCCCTGCCCTGCCAGTATTATGCAAAGACAAACTTCAGATGCCCGTCCTCTTTTGGATGCCCTCAGGGACAATTGTATTGAAAAATAAAATGTTTACTTGTGCCTGCTAGCCTGCCTATGGGAAAGAAGAAAGAAAAATCCATGTAGCTATATACTCTTTCCTGTCTGTCCAGCCTTGAACATCTGAAGAGTGGATGTTCTTCCTAAAATATTGGTCAGTCTGGTATAAAAGAGGACATTTGGTATAAGAAGGACACATGGATGTTGGGAATATTGCTAGCCAGCTCTAAAGACTAGAGTGTGGAGACTGAGGACTATGACACAGAGTAATAGAGATTAGGTCTATGATCATGAACTGACCTGGGGCAGAGGGAAATATAAGTCAGGGAGATTGTGCAGAGATCTTCTACCCACAGTACAGCTGTGATCCAGATCCACCATCACTGTGTCCATCCCTGCCAGTAATAGTAGTTTATTGAGAAATAAGTGGTTTTTAACTTTATATTGATAGTCAGTAGAAATAAAACATAGCAAAAGTTCTTCATTACATAGTTTAGGTGTCACTGTGAAAATAGCCCTCTCCAGCACAACCTGACTGATCAGAATAAATCTACTGAATAGCTTCCAACAAACATCAAGGAGTCTGGGCAGACACACAAAATGGTCCTTAAAATGGGTGTACAATAATTCATAAAACAATAAGAGAACATCTCAGATAGTGACTTGCATAGTAAAGCATTGATAACCTAGGAAGATCAGAACAATCATCAACATAAATAAACAGTGAGAAAATTGAGAAAGTCAGTTTGCCACACCACAGTGTTGAACACAGTACAGTAGTTCCAGAACACAATAGTCCAACATCACAGCAAGCAAGTCCAGTCAATAAATAAAAGGCATCAGTTGAAGTTGAAATTACAGATAACCATGAGGCTACACTGGGTTGGCAACACTGAGAAGCCTTCATGTGCAGATTTAAATGCTGATATTGGGACATTTCTCTAGTAGCCCAAATACTGTTAATTTCATCAGACAGCAGGCAGATTCCTCTTCCTGCAAGTACTTTCTTTCAGACACTTGCTACATCTCTCTATTTTCACCTTCATTTCAATTTTTTAAAAATTTCCTTATTTATTACTTTTTTAAAAACTCTTAAGACTTAATTTTGGCTAAATTGTTTTGCTGTTTTAAATTATTATTAAGCAGGATATTCAAGTGAGAGGCCCAGAATCTGTTCAATAGGGGCAGGATATAAATTATGTATACCTACATACATACAACATACCTACTCTAAGGATCAGGAGTGGAAGGACAGGATTGAAAAGAACCATTTAAGCCACTGAATGCAAAAATCCAGATTAAAGCATCTCCAACAGATGGTTGTCTAGCCTTGTTCTGAATGCATCCATTGGACAGGAGCTCATTATAGGAGGAAAGATTTTCTAACATTCAATTTAAATCTGCCTTCCTGGAATCTACATTTGTTTTTCCATGTTCTTCAGTCTGCAGTGACAGAAAACAGGTCCTGACCTTCTGTGTGACATCCTTTCAGTTATTTGAAAAGTGCTAATATATCTCTGTACACAAGGCTATACATGCCCAGCTCCTTCAATCTCTCTTACAAGATTTACTTTCTAGTCCCTCAATCACCCTTGATGTCCTCCCATAAATTTGTTCTAGTTTATCTAAATTTTTAAAGTATATTGTCCAGAACTGGAGGCACTGCTTTAATTGGGAGCTGAGCAAAGCAGAGCATATGGAATTACTATTTCCCTCGTTTGGAAACCAGACTTCTGTTAATCACTCTACAACTGTTTTGCAGGTTTTGGTTTTGGTTTTTTCTGCATTCACATCACATTGTTGATTCTTTTTCCCAAGCATTACTGTATTGCAATCTATCCTTCATCACATATATGTACATTTGATATTTGTTTTCTAAATGAAGAACCTAAATGATGCATTTGTCTATGTTAAATTTCATTTTATTATTTTCAGCTAATTTGTCTAACATACCAAGACTATATTTAATTTTCATTTCTGTCTTCTAGGGAATTAACTCTGCCACCCAATTTTGTGTCACCTGAAAATATTAACTATTTTGAACCAGCTATGTATCTACTCAACTGTTATGCTAATCAGAATGTTGTGGAGTACTTTTTCAAATGCTGTTGAATAATCAATCTATTTTATATCTACATCATTACCAGAATCTATTAAGAAACCTGATCAAAAGCATGAGATCAAGTTAGTCCCTACCAAGCTACCTGTATGTTCTCTTTCATGACGCTGAAAGTTGCCGGCCAGAAATGGCTGATGCTTCAGCGGTTCGAGTCCAGCCTTCGCGTTAAACAGGGTGAGCTCCTGCTTCCTCCCCAGTTCCTGTCAACCCAACAGGTCGAAAACTCACGGGAGTAGATAAATGGGTACTCCCACTCCGGTGGGAGGAAAAATGCTGGCGGCGCCTTGCAAAAGGAGTCGGGAGCAGTTGCCAGTAAGCGCGAAACCGCGCTCGCCCGAAAAGGGCGCGAAGCAACGGAAACCCCGCCTCCTGCGCTCGCCAGCTGGGCTCTGCTCTAGGAAGGAGGCTCTGGCAAACCACTTCCGAAACACTTGCCTTGAAAACTGCGAGGACTCGTCCAAGCAGTCACTGCAGAGTCAGTAATGACTGAGCGCAGATTAAAAAATAAATAAATAAACTTGCTTTGTTCATTCTGACTAGTAACTTACTTATACTTACAGACTTATTTCTGAGGAAGTGATGGTCAAAATAAATTGGGAATTCACACAGATTATCAAATTCATCAGACTAGAAAGACGCTGTATTTTACAATGTAAGGTCATGACTGAGAGTGTGAAGGAAACAAATATGCTTACTATCTTTGCCCTGTATTAGACAATAAAATAGGAAAAACTTTATTACAGTTGGAGGCAATAGACTGTTTACAATTTGTAGATTAAGACGGAATGTTTAAAGATTGTGATGAATTTACAGATAGGTATATACCTACAAAATAATTATAACTACTGAATCAATTAGGTCAATCCCCTGTACCTGCTTCTCTGTCTATAATGTTCATGTATAAAAAGGTGCAAAGTTAGAAGATATTCCTGTAATGAGAAAGAATGTGGGGTAGCTCCAAAGACAAGGATTGACATGCTCAGTCAGGTGAGTTATGTGAATATGAGTATTCAGAGATAGAACTAAACATGTTTATCAGAAAATAGTAATAGGAGGTTTATGAGAGAGAGAGCAAGTGGGAGATATTTATATTTAATTTTGGATCTAATCCAATTCTCCCTGTAATCTCTCCTCTTTCATTTAACTTTACAAAAATACAACAGATCTTAATTTAGTATCCTGCATTCACCCCACTCCATTTCACTCATTCCACCCCACAATATACTAAGAACAAATGTGTTAGTTCTGTAGCCAAACTGCACCATTTACATAAAAGAGGGAAGTATGAATAGGATAAGGGCAGGGAAGGAAGACCAAAAATAAATAAATAAAATCCACTGGGGGATAGACTAAAATCAGCTCAATGACCACAGGAAAGATTAACAACAACAACACTGAGGAAAGGCATGGAATGGAGTATTCTGGAAGAAGGCATGAAGGGCTGGAGGGACCCTGAGGAGGAGCACTCCACAATGCAACATTCTGATGCAGGGGGCCCTGATGTAATGTTCAATTGCACCGAGAATGAATCTACACTTGACTGTTAACAACAATGATTCTGTTTATCCTGATCTCCTTATGAGATGGGATTTGCAGCTCAGCAGAAGCTTTAGGAAACACTTAGCACAGCCTATGATTAAGTCTAATATGGTCCTAACTGATGTTTTGTTGTTCAGTCCAAAATCAGGTCTCAGGGCCCAGGTTGCAGCTTTTTCCCTAAAGAGTAGGTGTTTATGGACACAGTAGCAACAGACGTTTTTCTAAAACCCACAAACCTAATTTAGCTGTGGCAATGTGAAATTACTGGCTCAATGCTCCTGTAGCAAAGCATGTTGCAAGGAATTGTAAAAAGACAGATGGAATGCTTAACAGTTTAACCACAAAGGAATGCTTGGATCTGATTACCCTGAACTGTTAATCTGATGATCATCAGTTGTGGCATATAAACCAAGCAGACTTGTGACTATAATGCTATAGTATTACTATGAGAATTCACATGTTCTTTCCCCTTAACTCAAAGGTTCCCAAATTTTAATTAAGAGGAATGTACATGGAAATTTCTGCTTGTTTTGCATCTCCATTTGCTGATCAGGCAGAACTTTACCAAAAGTCCAAGTGCTTTAAAATAGCTGGAAGTGCAATACCATTCTCTCCATTGACTCTAATGGCTTTATTTGTAAAAGGTAATCCTTGCTTGCTCATCTCTGCCCTTGGTAAATGTCTTCACTACTTTGTCCATATTTTTGCCCTTTGGGGAATCTGTAGCTAACATTATATTCATGTAATATTCTAGTTATCATTCTTCAGAATTCAGTCCCACTGGGCATGAAGTCTTGTAAAAGTCATCCCCAGCTAAATTCTGATCATTTCCATTCAGTTCAGTTTTGGTTATTCTGATCTACTTCATGGATCTTCTTTTACCTCATGAAGATATAGACTGTACAGAGCAACCAAATTCAAATTCAATTCAGGATTTGGCCAATTCCAATGCAATCCCTTAATTAGAATATCTTTGCTCACTATCTAAGCATAGACTATGAAAAGCTTGGTGTCACTGGGACGAGACCTGAGGGCAGAAATTCTGGTTCCTATTTTGCAAAAGAGAACTAACTATATTAAATGAAATTAACTAACACACATTCACATGTACATGGGGAGCTTTTACAAAAGCATTATATCAAGGGTCTAAAATTATCTAAGCCCTTCTATGCTGTCAGTCAGCTGAATGTGTGGAGAGGGGAACGAATCACGCAATCTGCTCTCAACGCATTGCTTTTAAGATTGTGTCTGAAAATTCTGCAAACTAAAATGTGAATATAAGATGTTAACCACTACCTCTGTCTTCTTAGTTGCTGGGAAAAACCAAGGAAGTGCAACAGTCAAGTATTTTACTTATTTGATTGATTGGATGAAGAATCATCTCTGGCACATTGTCCCTCAAAAGTGGACTGTGGTATGGTGTAAAGAATGACTGAGTTCACAAAATGATAATATGGATAGTATACATATTTATATACACATATACATTTCTGTCTAGTATAATTGTCAGGAATTTCATGCTACTTCATGAATAATTTTATTTCACCATTTAACATGAAGAATTCAAACAGTAAAGGTACAAACGATTTGCCATAGCAATAATAATAATAATAATAATAATAATAATAATAATAATAATAGGAAAGGAAAGGAAAGGAAAGGAAAGGAAAGGAAAGGAAAGGAAAGGAAAGGAAAGGAAAGGAAAGGAAAGGAAAGGAAAGGAAAGGAAAGGAAAGGAAATTCTCTGTTCACAGCTTAACCTGCCAACCCTATATATCATGACCCCAGCTTTAATTACAAGATACGATAACGAATCTCATCCAGGAATGCCAGGATCTAATTAAATCTCTAACAGCAACTTCAATTCGCTTCTGATGTTACAACCTAAGGGGGGGAAATACAAGAAAAGACTAGCATCATAACAATAGCATCTATCCCTTAGTCTACTTAACCACGGTTTAGTGGAGTAACATCTTAAGACTGCATGAGAAGATGGTTCTTTATTGCACTCCTGCCTTTAGAGGATACCCAAGGAAGTAAAAATATAGACACCTCCCCCCAAACATGCAATTCAATACTGAAGCTACCTGTAAGAAAAGGTTATCAAAGTTATCGGTACTTAATTTGGAATAGAAAAAAAAAGAAAAAGAAATAGTGACCTTTATCATCATTTTTGATACCCCTCTTGCATCTTTGTATTGGATGCTGATTGCTTCTAAAACTGGATAAACAGAAGTTCATGAACAATTTATCTTTGCTGCATATTCTAACCCAAAAGTGCTCTCTGTAGTGAGACATTTCTATGATTTCATGCATCTTTGGTGGCAGCACATGAATTTTCATACCTTCCCAGTACACTTGTGAAAAAGGGGCTGCTTAATAAAGGTATGACTGACTCAGAAAGTGTGTTTTGTTAAACTTGGAACAAAGCAGCACCACTCAAAATGTTCTGTCAAAATATTTCAAGTTGACTGTTTTCCATAAGAACAAAACCCAATATTGTTGGAGTGTTTTGTGTTCTCCTGGAACAAAATTCAAACATTTTGACTGATCTACTCATAAGAAACAATGAACACAAGCTGATATTAACTTGTTTTTCATCAGAGGACCACAAGCATAGATGGATAGTAGTCCACGCTGAATGCTACCTACCACCTAAATTACAGAAAATTTGGCCAGGTACATGGTTTTTAGTTAAAAATGTCCATATAGGAAAGTTTGAGAACAAAGCTCTGCTCTCAGCTGCTGAAAAATCTATTTGACTATAGTCTGTTATTTAAAAAAAAAAATCAGTTGTATGACGCAAATCAGTATATGCACATACAGATTGATTATGTGCTATCAAGTTAGTGCTGAATTTTAGCAACCACAAAGATAAATTTTCTCCATTTTCTTCTGCTTTGTTCATGATCTGTTCCACATACTTGCTGTTATAGCTGAGTTCTTCCACGTCCTTATACCAACATTTTCGCCAGTCTGATTTCTGTGTACTCCATTTGGTTATGTCCATGTATATAGGTGACATTTTGGTTATTGGAAGACCGTGTTAGCAATGAAGATATTGTTGGATTGACAGAAATTGATTAATTATGGTTTCCTAGACCATACATTCCAACTATATTTTCCTCCTTACTATTTCCAACTTTGGTATTCCAGTCTCCAAACACAAGCAACATGTATTCCTTGTACTTTCTTGCAATTTCAAATTGAACTTCACCATAAAATCTTTTCTTCTACATCAGGGATTGGTGCATAAGCTTGGATAATTGTCATATTAAACAGTTTTCCATGAAGTCTCATTGATATTATTTGATTACTGATTGTATTGTATCCAAGTACTGTCCTTGGTGTATCTTTTCAGTCAATTTCTATTCACTAAGATTGGCAAAGTGTGGTCAATTCATTTCTTCTTTCACTGTGTTAAGCTTTCCCATGTTCATGTTTCTTATGTTCTATGTTCCCACTATAATCCTGTTTTTGCAACTTTGAATTTTCTTTCCTGCATGGCAACATCAACAACTAGCCATCCCAAAGACTTTAATCTAGTCATGCCATAAACACCATTAGTGTTCTGACAAATCCTCAGCAGTTCCTCAATAGCACACTGAATATCATCCAACCTGATTTATCACTTTATATTGTCTATCCATGTGGTTTTCTTGGCAAAATACAGAAGTGGTTTACCACTGCCTTCCCCCGCAACCCGCCCCCCCCCCAGTATGAAATGATGCCTTTACTATTGTCACTAAAGTGATCATCCCTTCCAGCATCTTCCAATATCTCTGCTGCCCAATGTAGGAGCCTGCTTACTTTAGCTGGGTAGCTGGGGTGACTTTCATGCTCTGGTGATCCTGTTGGGATTATATAGTCTTGGCACACTCTCCCAGTTTTCTTTCTTCATCCATCCCAAAAATACCCCCTTGCCATGATGACATAACATGGCAGGACATGAGGACACACAGACAAAGACCTTGCATTATCTGCTTGTTAAATAAAGCACAACACAATCTATACAGAACCTACCACATATGCTCCATGAATCTTCATTTCTTCATTGCAAAGACTGAAATAAAAGAAAGTACTAATGCCAGCAAGCCTGCAGCTGTGAGGCAGCCTTCTTTTTCTTTCTGGCTTTGGTTTAACTGCTACTTTTCTCTCAACACTCCATTCCAACATCGCACCATCCAATGTAAACTAATAGTAGCACAGAAGAGACTAGTCCTGGCTGCTGTACTGGCTAGGCTGGAAAAGGTTTAGAAAAAGGCAGGAGATCACAAGCCACAAAACAAGAGCCCAGCTGTAGTGCTCAGAACAAGCAAATAGTCAAAACAATGCTTTTCAAAATATACAAGGTTTATTTCACACCTGACAATGTGTTTTCTTCCAGCCTTAGACAACATTCTTAAAACAGATGCATTTTGTTTCACTCTCAGAATATTTTTAACCACTGTTTTGATACTCAAACGTTTGGAGAGTGAAACGTTTTACACATCCTTACTGCTTAAATAAATACTTATTTAATTAATTAATTAATTAATTAAATTTATATGCCGCCCATCTCCCCTAGAGATGGGCAGCATATAAATTGCAGAAATAATTACACAAATATGGGATGTTATCTGGTTGAATATATGGCCTGTCTCTGTTGGAGAATATTAGTGTTAGGGTATTCCGAGAAGGTATGGAAACTCAAGCCATAGCATTATATTAGGGATGGTTATAGGGAATTTTGTAGCTTAAACAAATCTCTGAATATAAGGAGAAACTGTTCCAGTCAGGCTACCAGTACAGCAACATAAATACCATTTAAAATTGTAGCGTAGCCATCTTCTCTGTTCCATTTCCAAACTAGAAGAGATGTCATCCCATTCCCTCTCTGCTCTTGCTCCTCCCCCCCCCCACCACACCAAATCCTAAGACAGCCTCTCAAAACTTGGCTCATGTCCCAAACATATTGCTTCATCTGTCATGAAGATTCATTTGACATCTTTTCTCAGTCACTCTTCAGTAACAGTGCTAATAGAATTAACACATTTAGGTGTATAATGTAAGCTTTGGGATTTTGTGTGTCTGTGTCTGTGTATGTGTGTGAAAGAAAGAATAAAGATGCTTTATAGAGCTTAATTGCTTAATTCCTAGCTTCACTAAACACTAATTCCTCTTCTGAAATGAGGTGGGTAGGAAAAACCTTGAAGGCCTCTCTGAAGTTACAGAGAAGAACAAGTTACAGAGAAGAACAAGAAATATACAGCTACTCTTCTATAAACAGCCAGTCTTATTATTGGCCTAAGATAAACAATCACTAGCCTTTACAAATAGTCAGCAGTTAATACTAGGCTAAATAAAGTCCAAAAGTGATGTTTAAGCAGTGAGAAAGCAAACATTAATACAAATATTTTCATGCTGAAACCTCCTTTTTAGAATTTCCTTCCAGAAAAATTCCTTAAATAATTTTTTGAAGTTCCAACCATTGGGCTGAAGCCAGTTTTCCAAATGAATGAGGTGAGGGGGAATGCCACAAATGGAAAAGCATGCTGGAACTCTGAGGTTGTCAGAGGATTTTTTTTAAAAAATTGTGCTGCATTTCCAAATGAAGTGGGATTTCCTGGTGCTTTTCAAAATACCCTGGCACTTGATTATGTGCCATTAAATCAGTGTTGACTCTAAATGACTGCATAAACAGACCTTCTCCAGGATGATCTGTCCCCAACCTGGCCCTTCAGATCTCCCAGTTATGTTTCTATCACCCCTGTAATTGAATTTATTCATCTTGTACTGGGTGTCCTCTTCTTCTCTTCCCTTCCATCTTTCCCAGAATTATGAGCCTCTCGAGGGAGCTGGGTCTTCAAGTGAGAATCCCAGACTGATTAGCTCTATGTTCCAATTGTTTCTTTTCTTGCCTATTCATAGTATTCCCTAGAGTCTTCTCTAATACAAAAGTTAAGAAGCACTGATACTCTTTCTATCCTGCTTCTTTGAAGTTCAACTTTCACTTCCATAGCATATCACAAGGAAAATCATCATCTGCATGATTCTGATCTTTGTAGGTATAGATACGTCACAGCCTCTTCTCCAAGGTCTTCATTACTATTCTACCCTAAATGCTGATCTTTGGCATATCTCTTGACTGCTGGTTCTTTTACTCTTTTTTTTTTTTAATTTATTAACTTTCAGAAAGATTAAAATACAAAAAAAGTCAAAAAGAAAAGAAAAGAAACATCACCAAAAAAAGCATAGAAAAAGAAAAGTAACTTCTGACTTTCTTTGGTACAGGTATAAATGTAAAATACGTTCACCTCTCACTCTAATATCTAAAGATTTACATAGTAAAAAATAATTTTTAGTCTAACATTCAAAAAGGTCATAAAATCAATCTGTTTCAACAATAGATATGATTAGTACAAGATATTTCTATAGGTATAAAATAAATCAGTCATCAAATCCCAAAATCAAAATTGCATTTTGCTGAGTATCAAGCAAAAAGTCCAAGAGTAGTTTCCAATTAGACAATGTCCTTTCTTTAAGCAAAGTAGTCAGTTTCACCATCTCCACTAGTTCCATTAATTTCAGTAATCCATTCTTCGGCTGTAAGTATTTTAGATCCTACCATTTTTGCACATATAAAAGTCTGGTTCTTTTACTCTTGATTGATTATGAGCCATGAAGTTGGTGTCAGCTGTTAACAACCACATAGATTTCCTCCATGACAATCTGCCCCTAACCTGGTCTTTAAGTCTTCTAATGGTGCACCCATTGCTGCTGTAACTGAATCCATCCACCTTGCTGCTGGTCATCCTCTTCTCCTTCCTTTCACTTTTCTCAGCATTAAAGCCTTCTCTAGAGAGCTAGGTCTTTACATAATGTGTCCAAACAAGGATAATTTGAGCCTGGTCATTTGTGCCTCAAGTGAGAACTCTGAGCTGATTTGTTGATGATCCATATGTTTGTTTTCTTGGCTGAGCATGATATTCTCAGGAGTCTCCTCCAACCCCAAAGTTCACAACTAGATGTCCTGAAGAATGTAATGTAGCCACACCATAAACACTATTAGTACTCCGGAAGATCCTCAGCTCTTCCTCATTAGCATATTGAGTGCCATCTGACCGCAGTCCTCCCAGGAATCTGCCGTCACTGCAATGAGGCAGCATAGCAGGCCTTGGGGGAAACAGTTCTATTATATAACCCTTATCACCAACCCTTTTAGAATAATTTGAGGGGCTCAAGAGCAAAATGTTCATGAGCTAGGGGCATCTGCAGAGGGGTCAAAGAAGTCAAGATGTCAGCCACAGCACACAATCAACCCCCACCTCCTTTGTACACGTGTCATGCATAAAAAAGGGCAGGGCATCAATTTTTTTTTTTAATCCTCTCTGCAGACACCCCTGATCTAAGCTCAATCCTTTCTTCTCACTAGATTCTGTATCAATATAATTTTGTCTCTCTAATGTATTTTGTCCAATAAGGATAATAGCCAATAAACATGACTGTGTATTGAACACACAAAATACAGAAAATACAGAAATAAATACTGGAATTCTATTTTAATTGATTCATGTTAACACCCTGAAAAAAAAAAAGATCTATCTTATCATCTGTAATACTAAACCATACCTTGGCTACCCCTTCCATTTGTGTGTCCCTGAGCCATTGCCCACATTCCCACTATCCCTATCCCCTAAGATCTTTATATAAAGACAAAATCTTTCTGAAAAAGAAGTGGAAAGAAGAGGAAATCTGCTGGAGCATAAGCGTTAGATGAAGGATATACAGTATAAATGTGTTAAATGCAGATGAAAAATATAAATTTATGTATGTTATGTGTGCTTATATACAGTACCTGTAAATATAGTCTTTCTCAAATGCACACATATACAGTTCTATAGAATTAATGTGCAACATTCACAGGAATCTTTAACCTGTACAAAAAACATGAAGGACTTTCTATATTGTTTGTGAGGAAACCCAAATTCCAATGACTATTTCAAAATGAGATTACCCTACGTTCATCAGTGGATTGTCAGATGACCATACAATGTTGCTTGCTCATGTAATGACAGTCAGAATTTTTTTAAAAAAATGAAGGATTGGGGACCTTTGCCTGTTGCAGCACACAGAAGGAGCAATTCTAAATTTTTGTAAAAAGCCAAATAGAAAAAATGAGATGGATTCAGTGCCCCCAGCCTTTCACCTTTGACTCATCTTTGACTTGTTCCATCCCCTTCATTAATGGGGCACAATCAAAGCAGAGCAAAGGATCAGCATAACACCAACACTAACTAACTATCTCTCTATCTCTACAACTACATCTGTATCTGCATTTGATCTAAATCCAAGAAACAAAAGCCAAGAAGTTGAATAAGTATGTTATTAAGAAGGGCCCAACCTCTGGAAGAAGAGGTAGAAAGAGATCTGCTTGACTGACCCAACATTCTTATTGGAACCCAGAGATCCGAAGGACTGTATTAGTGTAAGAAAAATAATGAGGCTAAGATCCTGCTTGACTGGAGTTAGTTATCTAAATTTATTTCTCTGCATCTGCCTACCCTATTAATATTTTGGGAGATTTGCCAGAATCTATCAGAAGCAATATTAAAATAGAAAAGCAACATTCTGAGCAGATGCTACCTTCTCCCAGGAATGTGTGCTCCTGCAGTTAACCTAGGACATGTAGTTGGAAAGTTGGGGGCTATGCTGTCTCAAGAAAACACATACCCACACATGTTTCAAACAGAGTAGAAATGCAGAAAATATGTTTTCAGAAAGAAATCAAACAATTTGTTTCTGATTCTTCAGTTTCATGTATATATGTGGGGAGGCTGAAGAGGGCCCAAATTAATGCTGGAAAGCAAACTGTAGTGCAAATATGAGCAACCAGTGCTCCTTTAACTTCAAAAGCAAGTAATTAATTCAGATTTCTAGTAAGAGGGCTCTTCTGGGCTGAGATGGAGAGAGAAAGAGAGAGATGGAGTGGTTAATGTGGAAAAAAAGTGATACTCTAGGCCTACTTATCACTGACATTGGCTGTGTCCAATATCAACATGCACCCCTATCATTGCACCCCTATCACTGCACCCCTATCATTCAAGCCATACATATAGCTCAACAGCAACTGGACCTTCTACTGAACATCTGCATATTATTCTATTTCTTTCTCAAGCTAATTGATAATGTACAATACTAAGAGCTGAATAAACATGGGGCAGCAAATGCTTCCATGCAGCATTCAACAGTGGGGATAATCTTACTGGAAAGGCTAATATAAGTCTGAAATGAAGGACCTGATAAAATTCTCTGCCTTCCTAGCCTGAAGCATTTAAAGCTGTTCTAGTGTCAGACAACCAACAGATTTCTCAAGATGAAATTCATATGATTCCTATTAAGTTTGTTACACCCTGTGGCTACATTTTTCACCCAGTATATAGAAGACCATCTTTATCTCCTAACAAGGGTCAATGCACTGAATTGTAAGATCAATCAGTGATTAAGTGATCAATCAGTGATTAAGAAAACATGAGTGTAAATTCCACCTTAGTCCCTTGTGTCTCTGTGAGGTGTCCCATTTAGAGATGCTTTACATATTTTCATTGCAAATAATTTTCAGTTGAGCAGAGATGGACTATTTCTGAAGCTGTGGTTTAGTTATTTTGATTCAGAAGATTTTTTCAGAAGACTTTTTTTATCAGCAAGAGGATGTCAGCAGTCCTAGCATCTTAACTTACAAATATAGCAATGCCTTCTGTGACTTATTGCAGAAATGAAAAACACTTTTCTCACTTCTGGGTCAGCAAAAACAATCAATTTCTCATCTTGTTTCAATACTTGTAAAATTCAACTTCTTTCCCAATGGATTCACAATAGAGCAATTGGATTTTTTTTTTTTAACTGTGAGCTAGTATACTAGGTAATAGTTCAAAGGGGAATATTCCAGGTTCAAATTTCAACCCTTTCAAAAGGAACTGTTAACCAAACCAACTAAAGAATTAAGCTTATTGCCTAAGTTTGTATAACACAATGAATCATAAACTAAACACCATGGCTGGGTTCTTAGAGCACCCTGAGCCAAACACTAGCCCATCGCATTAACCTAGAAGTTGTGCAAATCCAGTCTAATAGTGCAATCCAATTCTTGTCTATTCAGAAAATAGTCACTCTGAGTGCAGTATGGCTTACTCCAAGGTAAGTGGGCATAGGACTGCACTGTTGCAAGTCAGATTCTACCTAATATTCATCATGTAGCATGTAGCTAATCCTCTGCTTTTTTAAAGACTAGAGTAAGTGTATAAACTCTGAATGTGAATTGAGGATACTGTACATGGATTATGGATACACTAATATAATGTTAAGCACCTAGAATACTTGAAGTAAATGGCTTGCCATTGCATCCACACTTAGGTGTAGAATCAGAGAGCCTTTGCCCACTTGCACCTAACTGTGGGACATCTAGCAATATCTTTTTTGTGTTGTATCCCCAGCTCATAAGACAAGCTTAAGACATCCTTAACATTCAGTGTCTATTAGTCTTGATGGCAAAGTGACTACCTCTGAAGGCCATCTGTTGAGAAACTAGTAGGCTTCCTTGTGTAGTTGGTTGGCCACTGTGATAGACTACTGGACTAGATGGGCCATGTATCTGATCCAGTAGGATACTGGTTATATTCTTATGTCCTTATGTTAACTGTACTGAAGTTAAAATATTGTTTTCCCTCTTAAACTGACAGCATCCAATGGCAACTACAAGGTGTATAAAATCTGTTATGTTTGCCACTTATTCACAGGTGAAGTCCCACTTCTGGGATCAGTGACAGTTACGTGATATTTCAGGCTGATAAGAGAATATCCTCTTTCTTTAGTCCTTAGTGAACCTCATCTGCTGCCATTGTTCAGCTGCCTCCCTAAAAAGCTGGTTATAGCAACACTGTTCCAATGGGCTATCAGAATTGCCTAACAGCTCTTAACTTCAGACAACAGTGCTGAAAGCCTTAGCTCTCTTCCCTGCCTCACACATAGGTATACAGAGACGTCTATTCATACAATGTCTTTAAATTCTCAGAATGTTAGTTCCTACACTGTTGAAAAAAAGCAAGGGGCTTACATCAAAAGGTTCTATGCCAGATCAAAAAGTTTTGCACCGGTGTGATTCTTTCTAGCTAAACTAAAGTGATTTTGAAACTGTAATGGAGTTTTTACTGTAATTTGTCTTTACAATGATCTGAATCACTGCACTTCTGAGAAATTCAGATCCAGAATTAAACAATTCATCCTTCTCCCAGCTGTCTGTCACCATTTTGCCATCTTCTCCAATCAGCGGACAGACCATTTCTTTGACTTTTCTGCACATACCCAGAGAATCCTTTTTTGCTTTGTTTTAGCATTCATTGTAAGGTTCAGCTCATTCTGAGCCTTAACCTTCCTGACCCTATCCTTAGAGATTCAGGCTGTTTCCTGATATTCTGCTTTCTCTCTCCATTTTTAAAATTTCTATTTATTAGAGAGGTCTTTACCCAACCACTATAGTCTCATCAGTTGTCTCCCATTTTTCGTTCTCTTTGGCATTGTTTGTGTTTGGGCCTTAATTATCTCATTTTCAGAATTTCCCAATCCTCCTAACCTGTCCCATTGAGTTTTTGTTAGAAAGCATTTCCAGGGAAATTCTACTTCAAGATAGTGGCTCAGATTAAACCCTACACAGCAACTTGGCATTTTGCATCAGGCTGGTCTCCTGCTGAGATGCTAACTCTTTGGTTTCACAGCTAAGAATGGCTTTTAAAGAAAAATTCAGGTAGTCCTCACTTAACAACCACAATTGGGACTGGTAACTCCATTGCTAAGTGACATGGTTATTAAGTGAAACATCACGTGATCGCCCCGGACTTACAATGTCAGTTGTACTGCGGTTGTTAAGCAAATCACCCACGGTCGTTAACGATGACATCATGTGGCAGCAACTTGCGACTTACTGCCAACTTCTCCATTGACTTTGCTTGTTGGAAGCCACTGCAATGGTCATAAATGCATGCCAGTTGCGAAGCACCTGAATGGCAATCATGTGACCACAGGGACACTGCAATAGTCATAAGTGCAAGGATCAGTCATAAAGTTACTTTTTCAGCACCATCGTAAGTTCAAACAGTCACTAAACAGGTCAGTCAATAATTGAGTACTACTTGTAGAAGAAACAATACTAGCTAGGTATGTTCTCCTCATGATAGATAGATAGATAGATAGATAGATAGATAGATAGATAGATAGATATTTAGCAAGCAGCCAAAGTCACACAACATGTACTGAAAATGTGGGCATGAGGGTGGGGGGACTAAAATGTTATTTTCTTTCCATTTTCTGCAGAGTAAAGGCAAGGGGATTTTTGTTACTCTTGAAGCAGGGACATCTCAGGGGATAGGAACTAACTGAATGCCATTTTTTTGTATCCTCCTATTATTTGTGCTAGATAGAGCACTGATTGGTTTATGGGGTTATCTACTTATTTTCAGCATTTCAGTGCCAGCAGAAGAAAATAATCTAGTTCTAATCTTGCTGGTAAAATAAAAATATTTATAGATCAAACCTCTTTAGAGCATAAGGATTTTTTCTAATTTGCATAGATAATCCCTTGAGCCTGTGTGTGGATTAAGCAAATGTGTATGGAATCTGCATGTCAAGACATTTTAAGTCATGAATAATTTATTTCTAGTTCCTCCCTTAATTTCTAACTTCTTGCTTAATTCAAATAATTGCGTTTGCATAGTGAAATGAAGATGGCCCAGCCCGCTATTTAATCCTACTTGGCCTAGTTTCACATGTGCCTCAACAATCCTAACATGAATTGCAATGGGAAGAAAATGCTAATAACAACACTTTTTAAAAAATCAATAGTAATAAATGCTGGTGAAAGTGGCTAAGATCCAAGTTTGTGTACAGGTAGTTCTGGGTTAAGAATGCCCAGTTTAAGGATGACTCATAGTTAAGAACGGAGCCTATTGTTAGCAAAATTCAAGTTAAATACAGAATGATTCGAGTTAAATACACAATGGTTCAAGTTATTTACACAACACTACTGTTCCAGCTTACATACAAATTCAACTTAAGGACAGACCTTGGGAACAGAACTCAAAACTGGGGACTACCTGCAACATGGAAGTGATTTGGTATCCATTGTTTTGATATAATCCTGTTGAACTATGCCACCTCATGATAAACCAGAAGAATTGCATTTCCTGTTTAATGGGTGCAGTGTCTGTAGGCCTAATTCTTGCTTTCATTGGAAGATATTTTGCTGCCTGAATCAGTGCTCAAGTGTACCCACAGCCACCCAGCCCCACAGTAATAGTTGAAACTTGTAAAGCTTTTGCTGCACACTGAAATGACTTTTTTTTTTTTACTCATAGGTTACTTTTTAACCACTAGTTCTTTTGCTATAATCCCTCCTCCTCCTCCTCTCCTCCACCAGAATGAACCACTTTTCTTTACTGAAGAAAAATGCAATAATGAAAGGATCATCCCACAAGCAACATATTAGAACCAGAGCTATTGAGCTGAAAGGGACTAGTTAGCTCACTAAATCCAACCCCCTATTCAGTTCAGGAATCTAAATTAAAGTATCCACAACTGTCTCTGCTTGAACACATCCACTTCCTCTGGATAATTAGTTCCACTGCTAAAATGCTCTCATTGTTAGAAAATGTTTCCTAATATTCAGTTGTAATCTGCCTTTCTGGAATGGACATCCATTGTTCCATGTCCTGCACTTTGGACCTTCATCAGAAAGTCTTCCTTTCATATGCTTGAAAAAGCACTACCGTATTTTTCTTCAGTCTTTTCTCAAACTTAAACATTTCTCATTCCTTCAGGATTACTTCCCTGATCATCCTTATTGCCCTCCCTGGAATCTTGTCAGAATTGTTCAAGTGTAATACTGAGAACTGGGCACAGTAATATAGCTGGGATCTGGCCAATGCAGAATAAAGGGAAAATATTACTTCTCATGATTCAGAAATTATATATATGTTGATGCAATTAAAATAAAATTACATGTGATCCTGTTTGATTATTTTTTCTTTGTTTTTGGGAAACACATCATGATGCTGAGTCATATTTAATTTGCAATAAACCACTATTTTAAGAATTTCTTCACAAGTGTCATTGCCATACTTGGTATCCTGTATTCAGTGCTTGTACATATGGTTTCTGTTTCTATGGAGAATTTTATATTCATGCTAAATTTCATTCTGCTATTTTCAGCCCATGCATCCAGCCTGTGGAAAGCATTTTGAATTGTATTTCTGCTTTCAGCATACTAAGTATTGAATCCAATTTTGTGTCATCTACAAATTTTATACACATTTTCTCTACCTCACCATCCAGGTCATTGCTAAATTATCAGAGACTACAGGAGTCAGGACTGAAATTTCTGCCCCCTCCCATTTTGATGAGAACCCATTAAAGGCCCCTCTTTCATCCCACAATCAAAATCTTACGGGTACTTTGTCAAATGCTTTGCTGAAATCAAGAGAGATGACATCTATACCATTACCACAATCTATTAAGGAAATTACCTGATAAAAAGCCAAGATTAGCCTAGCAAGACTTGTTCTTGACAAATCCATGCTGACTTCTGCTAAGTACTCCATAGTTGTTCAGTACACTCACAGATCAGTTTCTTTGAATCAATGACAAACAGATTTGTAAGTGTTTCTTCAGATTCTCCTTTGCTCCCTTTTTGATGATAGGGATGTTTGCTCTCTTCCAGTCACCAACACCTCACCAGTTCTTCAGGATAATATAAAAGGTTTTGTCAAGCACCTAACAGCCAACTAAAACCCAGAAAAAAAGATTCACAATGAGTCTCAGTAGTTAGATTTATTGTCAACTTCTGGAGGAAAAAATGGCAGACTGAAGACGGCTCCGTGAAAAGCAGAGCCAACAACTGCGGCAAAATGAAGAGGAGACTGCAAGATAGAGGTCTCTGGCAGGTTTAGAGCTTTGGGAGATGAGGGAATAGCCATCGTGCTCAAACCATGGTCTCCGCCTTTGAAAGGGCACTAAGTTCACATACTTCCTTTTCTAATCACTTTCGGAAATTGCTTGTTAACTGCTTATCAGCTATTAGGAACCTTTAAACAAATGAATTTGACAACACCAGGTGAATTTCCTTCAATCCTTAGTGGAAGAAAGTTTTAACTACAAGTAAAAGATCTTTTAAAAAATTGGAATAAATAGCAAAAGGGTGATTATAACTTTGATGTTAGAAAGTTACAAATGAACTAAAAGTCCAGATGAATTTGAAATAAGATTTTGGAATTAATTATAAAGAATTCTTCCTGTGGGAAAATGCTTTTGTTTTGATTTTTTTTAAAAAAAAAGATAAGATTTTAAAAATTGGACACTAGGGGGAACTAGAGGGAACTAAAGATTACAATTAAAGGAGAAGAATATTCAGACTCAACTTACAATTACAGAATGAAGCAAAATATTCTAACATTGGACAAATTCAAGAACAATGGACTCAAATGTTAATTTTAATAGCGTCAACAGAGATATCTGCCTCTATGGAAACTGTGTCTAAAAGATGTTATGGAAGAGGAACATGTTCTACATGACAAGATCAAGACTGAGTTGAAAGTGGATTTACAAATGACAGGCTACAAGAATGACAGGGAAAAATATGTTACACTGGACATACAAAAGAAACTGGCTGATATCTTAATAATTAAAAGGGATATACAAACAATAAACCAAGAGAGTGATCTGGATAATTTTCCTATATTGAATTTACAAAAGAGACTTGTTAAAGTTTTGAAGAATCTCATGAGAAGGGACAAAGAAAAAAATGTAAAGAAATCAAGTTCTAGGACATTTGAAAGGGCTTAAGGTTAAGTTTGTTCTAAGTAAAAGAAAGAAATATAAAGTTGGTTTAACAGATCAAGGTTTCAATAGATATGTTGTTATTTCTGGCAACACTTAATGGACTTTTGCTGACAGCAGGACCAAAATAACGATGCTTTATGGATTTGTTTATAGATAAGAGATGGGATATAGGAAGAAGAGATCATTTGTTGTATTTCAAGAGGAGGTGATAAGTTACTAACATTGTTTTTACTTGTGATGAAGGTGGGAAGTCACTTCTTTATATATTTCTTTTTTTTCTTTACTATATTCTTAATTTTCTTTCTGTTCTATTTCTATTTCTTTTTTCTTTTTTCCTTTTCTGCACCTTCTACTCTTTCTTTTTATTCTTCTTTTTTTAGTTTGTATTAATTTTTTACTGTTGTAAATATAATCTTTAATAAAATTACTATAAAAAAAGTACTTAGATTTATTGTCAAGAAGATAAGAGTTTAATATGCTGACTCTTGGAAACTGAGTAAATCCAAACTCTAGCGCTCATTTATTAGTGAGTTCATAAAGGCAGGTGCTCTGAGAGCCATTTGAATCCATTTTCCCCAAAATGCAAGACCAAAGGGCTAACCATCCTTTTTCCAGGTAAAATTGTCTCTGAAATATCTATCTGCTTGTCATTAAGTATATATTGAAATATTCCCATTTTGTTTCTTTCCCAGCCCCAGAGATCTCTCCTATTGGTTTGACCAGATGTTAAGGTACTCTTTCAATGGTGTATTTGGTTAGGTTACACAAACCTGACATACCTCTCCAACCAGTTGCATCTTTACCAGGGACTGTAACTTACAACATAGTAAAAGAACTGAAAAAAAAGCTTGGACATCTCACAGAGAGGAGCAAATATTCTATCAACTCCTCACTACAGTACCTCCAGAAAATCAAAGATGTACACAGAGATGCAGATGAAATGATGGTCTCATTTGATGTCACAGCACTCTTTACATCCATAAACCAGGAACTAGTGAAAGAATCCATGTTAGCAGTACTACACAACACACCTGACCTGACCAAATACACCAAGATCAAAATACCCAGAATCATGGACCTCATCAACCTCTGCCTCACCACCTATCTTCAGTTTGATGGACAAATATACCAACAAATCAGAGGCACACCCATGGGATCACCACTCTCAGGACTCATAGCAGAGATTGTAATGCAACGCCTAGAAGCTATAGCACTTCCACGCATACAACCAAAAGTATGGATCCAGTATGTAGATGATACCCTTGTTATAATAAAAAAGGAATAACTAGAGAAGACACATGAAACTATCAACAGCATCTTCAAAGGAACAAAATTCACCAGAGAGGAAGGAAACAACAAAATGCTACCCTTCCTGGATATCCTCATCAGCAGAGGAAACAACAGCAAATTAGAAACTCAAATCTATCAGAAAACAACCCATACTGGGAAACTGTGAGCATCTTAGACTAAGCTAAATCTGAAAATGTGAGGGAATTCCTGGAAGCTTGATATTCAGACAAGGTAGATTGTATATCATCACCCAGATATACAATCAAGCAGTAAACAATATCCTACTCAAGGAACTACCAGAAGGGGGGGGGAGGGGAACCACCAACACAGGCAGGGCAAGCCACTGTATATAAACAGAGAGCAAACTCCACTCCATTCTAGCACTGAAGATGTTACCTAGCAGGGTAACAAAATGTTTGCAAGAAAACAGCCAAGCTCAGAGAACCCCAAGGACTCCATAAATCATTATAAAGTTATAGTTAAAAGGCATAAATTTTTCATTTTAACTATAAATTTATAAGTAAAACATAAAAGATTTATCCCCATAGGCATAAAAATACCAACAATAGTAACATATATCTTATATTAAATCAAATAGGTCCCTTTTACTTTCAAACCTGTAACTTTCTCTAACAAATAGAACATAGAAAGTTTATCCCCATATGAAAAAAAAAATCTTTAAATCCTCACCATACAATCCTGGTCATAATAAAAGGTTCCAATAGTAAAAACCCAGAATCACAACTTATACAATTTAACCCTGATCAAATAATTCCACTTTGAATTCATTTTTTTTTCCTAAGAGGCTTGATCTTTAGTTGCTTCTTCAAATAAAGTCCCACATAATAATCTCTTGTCATTTTCTCCCTGTCTGTTTTCATACTTCCCTTCTGTGGATCCAAAATAAGATGGCTCTCAAAGTCATTCTTCTGATTTATAATCTGAATATCCCCTTTAATTGTTAAAACATCATCTAGCATAACTTGTAGGTCCCATGCAGCTTCCTTCTCCATGATGCTCTTATAGTCAAACGTTTTAAGTCCCTTTTCATATCTGCATTTTCTTCCGTATCTTCCATATCTCGTTTATAGTCTGACAGTTTTTTAAAGACCATTTTCAGATCCCTATTCAACTCATCCTTAGCTTCTGTTTTATCCAATAAAATCTCTGATTCTTCTATAACCTCTGTTAACTCCACTTTAACAGTATCAAAAACTTTTAAAAATAAGTCCTGAACACATTGTCTCCAAAACAACTTAAATTCTTCTGTAGTAAGATAATGTTCTTCCATTATATTAGTAAGTATCTTCTCCTTTAATTGCTCTCTGGTTCCCTCTAGTTAACCTTTAAAGTCTTGTCTTTTGTTTCTTTTCAGAGTCAAAACTTTCCCACATTAAGATTTCTTACAGTTAATTCCAAAATCTTCAGCTGTATTTTTATAAAATTTAAAACAGTCTATAAAAACTATTATTTCAAATCCATCTGGCTCGTTAACTGCCACAGTCAACATTCTAAACTCCCTTTTGCTGTTTCAAAAATTAAAGTTTTTTTTTCCTTTTTAATCTTTAAACTTACTTAAATCTTCTTTCTTCAAGGATAGAAGGAAATTCTTCTGGTATGCAGCAACTTGCCTTTCAGAAGGTGTTTAATACAAAATAAACTGTTAATAGATAGTTTCCTCTGTCAATTAAAAGAGGAAGTATATGAGAAACTAGTGTCCTTTGGAAGGTTCCAGGCCACAGCTTGAACTTAGTGTTTCCCATGACTCCCCAGTGCTCAACCCGTTGGAGATTGCTAATTTGCAATCTATTCACAGGAAACCTCTGTAAGGAGTACTTGTAGGTGATCCAATCTTCTTTGTCCAGGGATGGTTCCAAAGAGCCAGATTTTTTGTTGGCTTCTCTTAGCCACTGCAGCCATCAGCTCTGCAAAAACGAAGCCATCTTCAATCCACCATTACTCCCCCAGAAGCCAGTAAGTCTCACTTTTTGATGTGCCACAAGTAGGACCTGCCCATACTAAGTACATTTGATACCAAATTTAATATTTCCTGCTCTCATTTGTACTGATGTTATTTAGTCTCCTTGCCTTCCCTTCATTTTACCTCATGTAGTTTGTACATACTTTCCATTGCCTCCATGGTCTTATTATTCCATATAAAGCTGTCCATCATTTATTATCATCACCGGAGGTCCTATTATGTGTTTCACTAAGGGTGGGGCAAAGAAATTATCCTGCACTTTTTTCACTTTGTTCTCATTCAGTTTGATGAAAGAGGAATTATACAGACATTCTTTCAAAGAAGAAAAGAATTTTGGAGAATTATTCGTAAGTGGAGTGTGGTATTGTTCCACTTATTTAATGATCAGGTGTCCAAGGCACAGGTGTGAGTGGGCTGTCTTTTGGTGTGTTATTGTCTCTTCAGCAGTCTTCAGCCTCCCTGACTTCCCAGGGTTCCATTAAATCCCAAAGGAAGATAACATGTGGACATAGACCTTATGGTCTTTTATAGTAGCAATGCTACCACCACTGCTAAGAGTTCTACCCTTGAGATATTGTTGATGAATTTCTGGTTGCCCTGAAAAATAATCCATCCCATTTCTCTCCCCCAAATTGGGCAGAGAGTGCTAAAAAGCCATGTGTGCCTAGTTTAAAAATTAAATTGGAGGATACCTGAGGCAAGACTTTTTTTGAGGACCGCCAGCTGTGGAACTTCCTTCAGAAGCAACTGAGATTGGTTCCATTATTACTTTGCTTTAGATAGGCAACAAGATATTTGACTTCATTTGTGTTTTAATGCAGTTAATAGAAAAGAATATCTTCTCTTTCATTACATCTGCAAGCAAACAACCAAGCTCAGAGAGCACCAAGAACTCCACAGTGCAGTTAATTTTTATTTGTTATATTTATAGCCTCCCTTTCCGCTAAAAAAATCAAGTCATTGTTTACATACTACCTCCTCCAATTTTATCCCACAATTACAACCCTGTGAAGTAAGTAGGGCTGACAGACAGTGACTGGCAAGTCACACAATGAGCTTTCACATTTGAGTGGGTTTGAATCTTGATCTCCCAATGTTAGTTCAACATCCTAATAACTAAACCATGCTGGCTCTTAATTTTAATGCAACTCCCAGATATTACTGGAAGGTATAGCTTTTGTTTTTGGTATGGCTCCTGTGATTCATATTTTTAAAAATATGAAATATATTTTCCTATTGTACATTACCTTGGACATCTGACAGGTAAAGGTTTATAAATTAGTGAACTAAAGGATAATAAATACATCTCATATTTGAAATAAGCCAGCATTTTTTCAAAGTGCTGGAGTCATTCTGAGAAAAAAGCCAGCTTTCTTTGCAATCCTTTCTGAGCAAGCTTACCAGTCTGATGTATGCTGAATACAGAGCAATTCCAAGTTCCACAGTTCCTGGTATGAAGCCCAAGTATTATTTTGTTTTATTTGTAAGCATACTGTATTTGCTTTTCACAGGAGCAGTAATCATGGCTTGGACACAAGATTTTTATGCATATCTTTGACTACCTGACCTGATATTCACTCTATAAAGGGAATTAAGGCAAAGGTGAAGGGAGGATAGGAGAAAGTTGCCATTGTTAAGCAAAAACAACACAGAGAACACAAAAGTTCTTTGTACTGAAAGACAGAGACAGTACCAAAAGCAACTTACCATCTTCCAGTGTTTTGCAAGCTGTAGCATTTTAAGAACAAAGAGAAGCAGATTTAAGGCAAGGAAATGACCTTTTCTTCTCCTCCACCCCACCCCCATTTTAGTCAATGAGACTGGCTGTGTTGAAAATGAAGAATTATGCAGAAATAAAAAAGTCCCTTTATTGGTTTTGGGGGGAGGCTGTTTGAAGGAGGTCATTTGTTTTTGTTTTGTTTTGTTATTTTTGCTTATTTCCAGTGAAATGGTTTTATTTTTTAAAGTTAAAAGTTACACGTTTCTGTCACTGTTCTACTGGATATATAGATTAAGAGTGGCAGATTTAGTTGTTGCCCAGCTCTAACAAAGTAATAATTTGTATTGGGAGGGGGGGGTCCACAAATCTATTTTATCATTTTGGTGGGTCGTGTTATCGCAAAGTTTAAAAAGCCCAGTTACTTATGAGACCGTTTCTCCCCAGTGGTGTCTACCAGTTCTGTTAGATCCAGCAAGAGAAGCATCCTCTGGGCCCCATCCGCAAGAGAGTGCCACCTGTCAGGGCCCAGGAGGAGAGCCTTTTCTGCCATGGTGGCCACCCTCTGGAACATCATCCCCCCAGAAATCATACTTGCCCCAAGCCTACAGGCACTAAAAACCTGGCTTTGCCATCAAACCTGGGGACCTGATAATATGGGTGAGCCCATTTCATGGTTAGTTTGAGTGTTCATGAGTGTTCTTGGCTGCTATTTTTATGCTATTTCTGATGTTTTTCATTTTGGTTGTTTTTATTGTTTTTACTCTGTTTTAATTGTTAGCCATGCAGAGTCATGCATATGAGATGGGCAGCCTACACATTTATTAAATAAACAAACAAACAAAAAATAAGAGATTATTTTTGTCTGCAGTCCTTCCCCTACATCTTAATTGCTGGAATGCCTGTTTTTACTTCAAAATACCTACTTCAAATACATCTCTTCACCCAAGTTTATAGCTTTTGAGCTTTTCATTTTGCTTTCCCTTCTTCCCCAATAGATCTTATATTGTCAGTCTAAAACATAAAACCGGGGTTAGATTTTTATATATTTTAAATCACTAAAACATTCAAATTAGATTGAGACTGATTGAGGAGAAGCCTTCTTTGGGAAATCAACACAGAACTATTTATAAAGATGACATAATTTTCTATAGCCTGCCATTCAGTTATACAGCTTCTTAGTTCCCTGAAGTAACAGAAACTCAACATTAACCCTTTTTTAATGATTTTTTTTTAATGAAATTTTTAAAAATTATCGTAATAAATAGATGTTTACTGGTGAAACCTGGAGGATAAAGGATTAAAAAAGAATGGAATAAAGGTATTAATCAAGCAAAAAAAAATCTTCAGGTGTTATTTAAATGATTAAGCTGGCATCAGTCCATCATAAGGATCTCAAACAAAGCAATAGGGAAATTGCTATTGCCACAATCTAAAAGCCAGTTCAACCGATTTCATGTGGCCTATGTGTATCTGGCAACCTCTGCTAATTATGCAAAGTTAGCGCATTTGGTGACCTCTGCATTTTCACGGTTTCTTCTGTTTATGCTCATTTCCCTCCCTTTGTACTCTATACTCTGTGGCAATTTGTCTTAAGGGAAACCTAGAGACTGCTGAGCTCTTTTTCCAAGGCCTGTTTACAGCAGAAGAAGGGAAGTGAAGAGAGAAAGGAAAGAGACTACACAGGAAAATCCAGTGAGTTAGAAAGAAGTGAAGGCATGCCACCGATGAAAGAAGCATATGTAAAATGCCAGGCTGTCCCCAAGACTGTCTCTGTGACCATTAAGAGGCAAAGATAGCAGGGAGAGGTACCTTCATCCCCCGCCACCCAAAAATCCTTTATGTGTTTTTAATTCATCATAATTCCATAATCCTGGCATCTGAGATTTTGTAAGAAATTGCCTAGGGGTGCCTCTATATTCTATGATATGTTCATCCAAATTGCCCACAAAACCACAGAGAAGGGAAAACATCATTTTAAAAGTGCACACCCACACTTTAAAAGATCCAGACATAAAAGATTCCTACCGTTGCTTATATGCCATTTGGCATGGTTCATTCTCTTAAAAAGGATTACTGCTCCTTTTAAATATGTTATCCAGTTTGGCCATAGAATTTTTTAAAAAATGTGTTGTTGTTATTATTGCTGCTGCTGCTGTTGTTGTTTCCCTCTGGCAGTCAGTGAGGAAACATCTAACGCTCCGAAGATCGGGAAAAATGAACTGAAGCAAAGTTCAGCAGAGATTCCCAATCAAAGACAGATGTCAGTCAGAAGCACCAAAGAGGCTCTGTGTCTGAAGTACTAAGGTAGGATCCAAAGTGTTTCTCTCTCTCTCTCTCTCTCTATGTCCTCCCTACTTCTTGAGATACACAGCATAATAAGTGCAGCTGCACCATAGATTTATATACTGTATAGGTATTAGGACACTTCTAGTTGCCTGGAAAAGATACACATTCAGTTTAAAACTGACTTACTTTTTAATAAGGATCCCTATCTAGTATGGTGTTAGGTGTACTGCATCTCAGTTGATTTCAATAAGATTTCAGGGCCAAACCAAAGCACTAAGAAGCACTGATAGTCTGCGATTTTTAGTCATCCTTTTCCAACCTATTGCCCTCGGATGTGTTCAGACAGATTCTGAAAGTTGCACGCTTAACATACTGTATATGCAGGAAGCCAAGCTGAAGGAGAGTGCTAGCTGTTATTTGTATTAAACTGTTTTAATCATCTTAACAACAACATCAAAAGACAGGCAAAGTGATAGAGGCAGAACTATGGTCCCATCTCTGATAACTGTTTACCCAATACTATTTTTTTCTAGATGAGAAGTAGACCATCATGTCTAATCTCACAATTCCAGCCTTTTTTTTTTTCCAGTTTAGCATTTATATAGAGGCCTTAATATTTGGGGGGCACCTTTTATAACAGGATTACTAGTGGCAGAAGTATTAATGGCAGTTACTAGAACATAATCCTCCCCCTTTACTCCAAACTCATATGAAAAAAGATTGGGATCAAACTGCTGTATGGAAATAATAAAACAAGATACTTTTCACATGAAATAGACTCAAGTCTTCATGAAAACAGCTCATTATTCGTATCATGGTTACTTTTTAAAAAATAAATTCAAACCATCTGTTGATATGTGAGGTCTGATCAAACTTGACAATTCCAGATTTTAGCAACTGTATTACCCATGGTGCTGTTCATAAAGAGCAAGTGTATGAGTATATATGCACACTAAGTTAGAAAAGACATGAATGACAAGGTGGAGGGTTAGATAGGACACTTTGTATACAGAAGGTCACAGAGGAGGAGGAGGAAGTCCTGATGGGCTTGCACTCCAGTGCATTTCATCCAGACCATTTTCCCAAACGAATATTTATATTTAACCTCAAAATTTAAAATAGTATGTTAAGATTTTCCATTTTAAAAAGAGAGGAATATTACTGAGCTCACTTGCAAAATACAGCATGCCTTCTAAGTATGTTTAATATCCAATACAATGTCAGCGTCTGTGGATTTGACATTCAGTATGCCTTGGTGCTTTTGGAGGAGACGATAGCCTGGCTGGAGGTCTAAGTGACGGGACTATTAGCCAAAGTAATTGGTCTTCCTGGGGTTGTGTAGAAAAGCATTTATTGGGCTCTGCTGTTCCATGTAAGAGCAAATTCAGGTGGTATCAAAATGGGCCCACTGACCAACAAAAGAAGGCATCACCATATTCAGTGGAACTCCAGCTTTCCAGAAGTGCCTATCCAAAGGGGATGGGCCTAGGGAAAAAAGAGAAAGCTAAAGGACAAAATATAAAAAGAACCTAACAAAGATTGAGCATAGTCACAGAGTGTTAGGTGTCAGGTGGTGAAGAGAAATGGAAAGGGAAAGAAAACTTGGAATGCCTCCCCCAAAATGTCCTGCTGTGGACACATTCCTATATGGCATTCTCTCTCAAATTACAGAGAAAACAGCACTGGGCTTCTGAGGACCGCCAAGTCCCCATTCCATAGATGATTTCTATACCACAACACACATTCTGATCCCTTCCATTGTGGAACTAGTCATTGGAGGTTTGGATGGAGAAGATTGGCCATTTACTTAAAATGTTGTAGACAAGAGGTACATGTCCTATCTCTCATCTGAAGATTGGTGGTTGGGTTCTTTGATGCCCCACTGAAAGCTCCATTTCAATGTTTATTGCAACTATTGATTAAAATATCTTCCCTTACAAGGAACACTGTAAAATCCCATAGAAGGAATGCATGTCTATACACCAGCTGTAATAATAACCACGTGTTTCTGCAAACAGATTTGACTATTTGGAGAAAGGCCATCTGAATACAAGTCAGGGGAGTGGGGGCAGGGAAATATCTAGAAACAAGCCACACATTTTGTCAGCCCCCTTAAAACATGGTGGAGCAGAGATTGTCAAGCTGATACCTGTTTGGCATCATTTAAATTAAAATATGGACCATCTCCAGTCTTCAAAGTAGTAGGCTTCAGATGATAATGATGGATTAACATTGAGGGGGAAATGCCATTGCAGCCTGTTATTTAGATTCTACTTTTTAAAAAAAGCAATGGGAACACACAACATTTTTCATCGATCTGTCAGTTAAAGACAGTTGAGGAATGACAGTGCTGGGAATGTTACAACAACATGACATTTTTACCCCCAATCATGTCATGGTAGAAGGGGTGAGAGAAACAGTCTTTTATTTTTAAGACTCCCTCTATGCTCTTGCTCTTCCTGCAAAAACATATAAAAATTATGTTTTTCTAAACTATTGAGGATTACAAGTTCAAAGAGCTGTACCCTTCACAGACAATTGCTTATAGAATCACATGAGTGCCATTTAAAAAGCAACTCTCCTGCTCAGAAGATTAATGTAATGCCCTTTCAACTATGGATGTCATATTCAAATGTGGTTCCCATTAGAATGATTGAACAACGTTCCAGCTTCTAGCAGCATGGATCTATGTTTTCAGTGTTCAGATCTGAAATTGGGTGTCTCTACTGTTATGTCATTTGAAGACACTGTCTAGCTACAAGACTTGTTTAACGCTCCAAAGGGATAGATTATTCAGACTGTCTTCCTTTTCTAAATATTGATGGCTTGCATTCCAGACCCACTGGGATGTTTAAAGAAAATGATGCTCAAACAATAGTTTCTCTTTTTTAAATATATATATATATATATATATATAATTTTTATTAAGAATTTTAAATACAATAGTAAAAACTAATACAAACTAAACTTAGAGAAAGAGAAGAGAATGGAAAGAAAGAAAGAATAAAAATGCAGGAAAAAAGAAGAAAGAAGAAAAAGAAAATACATCATATAATAAAGAGAAAGAAAAGGGGATACATAAATACATAAAAAGGGGACCTTCATCACAAAAGGTAGAAACAAATTTAATAACTCTTCACTCCCTATACAGTTAAACAGATATCTTTTCATCCCATATCCCATCCCTTATCTACAGTATAAGCAAATCCATAAAACATCAACTTTTCAATCCTGGTGTCAGCAAAAAGTCCATAAAGGGTTGCCAGAACATTGCAAAAAAAAAAAAAGAAAGTCTTATTTTAACCTTGATCAAATAAACCAACTTTATGTTCCTTTCTTTTACTTCTAACAGTCTTAACCTTTAATTCAGTCAAATATTGTCATAGGATTTGATTTCTCTTCAATTCTTCTTTATCCCGTCATATAGATTTCTTCACGACTTTAACAAGCCTCTTTTGTAAATCCAATAAGAAAACATTTTCCAGGTCATTCTCTTGGTTTATCATTTGTATTTCCCTTCTAATTTATAAAACTTCAGCCAGTTTCTTTTGTATATCCAGTAAAGCATCCTTTTCCAAATCATTCTTTTGGCTTGTCATTTGTAGTTTCACATTCTGTACTTTCTCTATTTTGTCAGATAAAATTTGTTTCATATCTGTCATTCCCTCATTAACATTGATATTGTAGTTACTAACTTCTGGCTCCATTCTTCAAAGATCTCCTTTAATATTTCCAATGTTGTTTATTTATTTATTTTTATTTATTTATCAAATTTGTATCACTGCCCATCTGACAAAAAAGTGTTAATGTTTTGTATAATTTTGTAAGTCTCACTATTAACTGACATCAGGCTTTTTTTTTTCTGCTTAAAATCTTTAGTCTCCTCTAGTGTCCAATTTCTAAAATTATCAGTTACCTTTTGTTATGACTTGCAATTGGCTAGGATAGCCAAAATAAGTCTGTTTCTCACAAGAAGTAGTTTATTTTTTATAGTTAATTCCAAAATCTTATAGTAAAAGCCAACATTCCAAATTTATCTGGACTCTTAATCTGTTTATAACTTTCTTAGATCAAAATCTTATTTAGCTTTTTGCTGTTTATTTCAAATTTTTCAATTTGTAATAAATTTTTCCTTTGTTCAGAGCTGAAGATAAACTCACCCTATGAAAGCTTTTCAAACTTGTCATTCTAAAGGTTAATAGCTTTAAGATGGCTAATAAACAATTTTTGAAAGTGACTAAAAAGTAAGGCTTGCGAACGTAGTGTCCTTTAAAAGGCTCCGCTGTGGTTACAAGCAAGATGGCTGATCCCATTGTCTCCCAGCACTCAAACCCATGGAAAACTGCTGTCCTGTGGTTTCCTCATGAGGAGCAGCCATCCAGAGCACATGTGAGCAATCTCTTATTTTCTCCTTATCTGGAAAGGTTCTGAAGAGCCAGTCTACTCACTGGTTCCTTGGTCTCTGACATAGTCATTGGCTCCACTTTCACAGAGCAGTCTTCAGTTCACCATACCTTCCTTGGAAGTTCCCCAGACAATAGTTTTTCAGATCACATACACAACTCTGGTGTAGTGGAGCCAATATTCTGTGTGGCCTAGATCCTAGTATATATTGGCTCCCTCAGTTCTATACAGCTTGTATGCTAGGTTCAGCTGAGAAGATTCTAAACATGCCCCCATGGTGTAGTGGCCATGAGTGACCTGTTTAGTGGCAGCATTCCTAAAGGAAGCATGGCTGTCCTCACACTGCCTTGTTTTAAATAACAGCTGAATATGTCCTTGTTTATCCAGATGATTGCAAGGTAATAATTGCTCCAGAAACCAACTGTTTTTAGACGGCTTTTAAAAACACTTTGTTTTAAATTTTATAATCTTACAGTATATTGCTTTGTTTTAAGATAGGTTGCTTTAGCTTGCTAATTGTTTCATCTAGGCATTGTTTTTAAGTTGAGGAATGTTTCATTCTTTTGTTCTGAGCATCTTCAGGAGGAAAAGCAGTGCAAAATGAAATATATTGTTAATCTGATCATCATCAAGCAGTTTCCCCTATAGTTAAAATAGGCTCTGTTATAACTTAAGCCCATTGGATCTAGGCTTGTCCTTGTGACATCTTTTCATCTGCATTTTTTTCAACCTTTGTTTTGTTTACCATTGATCACATTTATTCATATCCAGTAGTAGTGCTAAGACTGAGCCAGTGGAGAAGTGCCAGTGCTTGTACAATTTTATAAGTTTTTGTCAGACTTATGCAATATATGACACAGACTCCAAAAGAGGTGTGCGATTGTGTATGCTCAAGGATGTAGATAAATAGTTCAGATAGGTAGCTGAATTAAGTATCCTTCTAGTCATGGTAGCTAATTCAGAAAGGAAAAGAACAGTAATATAAGTCAGTGACCAAGCCTTTCCTAATGTAGTTAGCCATAAGTAATAAAGTAGGAACAATAAGGGTTTTCTTTATAATTAAAAGGAACAGTTACTCGGCTTTTCCACTTCAAAGAACAGAAAGAGAAGACTTTTGTTAGTCGTAGCAATGAAAAAGGCAGGAAATGGAACTTTGGGGGCTCAGCCAAGCATGAAGTCTATGAACCTGAGATTATTTTTTCTTCTCTCCTACCCAGTGTGGCTGGGAGTATGGGGGCCAACTCACCAAGGAAATAAATGTAATCTTCTGTTCAGGTAGAAAGGTATTTTTTTACTCTTCAGAGGTCAGTAAGATATAAAATAGCAGGTGCACAACAACCAGTCTCATGGCAATTTCAACCACAAACCCTTGGTTTGTCTCACAATGATATTTATCATTTAGAAACAAGACATTTAGTGGAGTGGAGTTTAGTTTTACTGTGGCTTATCTGTTTCACCAAAGTACCTAAATAAGAAGTGTGCAGTGTGTATGTATGTATGTGTGTAGGTATGTATGATACAAATGATGATATATATTGCATTCCAATCATCATTTGTATTCAGTTAATCACTCAAGTATTCTGGCATTTGCATTTCAAATGTTTCAGATATTGTTTAAAAAGAAATTTATATTAGGCTAATTAAATCTCCAGTTTTATTGGAGATTTAAATTAGAAAATATAAAAGGAGAAGAGGAACCATGCGTAAGCTAAGCATAACTCTACAGTTCTAAAGTGCATGGTTGTAGAAGAAAATAAGAGATAAAGTAAAGACATATTATTGTGTATAGTAGTGGACATTTGTACTTAAAATGTCCCACCCAACAATCCAAAAACCAATGTATGTATTTATTATATTTATTATACTGCTGATTATTGAAATCTCTTAGCCAATAAAAACCTAAAAACAAAGTTAAAAGCAAAAATATTAGAATTAACAGTCAAAACCAACAATTAACAGCCTATGTAAACAGTGTATTTTAGGGCCTTTTTAAAAGCCAACAAAAACATTATTCCACAAAAACAATCTGGGCAAAAAGTGAAAGAACACTCACCAGAGATGAAGGTGCTGGGGTGATGGAAAACCAAGGGCAGGAAACAATTTCTGGCATGGAGAAGAGACGTTACCAAACATGGAGACGAGAGGCTACCAAACCAGTCTGTAGACTAAACCATTCTGATGTCAGAAGAGCATGTCTGTCATCCATGCTGGAAATTTTTCAACAGTAAAAATGCAAGGAAGAGAAAAAAAGAGTGACAGGTTAGATCTCAAATAAGAGAATTAAAAATGGGTATTTTGGGAGTGGAATGAGTTAGCAAGAGTGCCATAGGTGGATTCAGTCACAGAGCTAGTAGTGAAAGTTTTCATTCAGATTCATAAAAATTTTAAATGTTTTAGGGGTGTTTCCAATCTTAGGCTGAAATCCAAAGTATCTCCAGCTAATTAAATGTTAAGCAATAGACTGAGTATCGTTTCAGAAACGGGACTCATTCTCACAATTGCCAACCATGGCACAAAGAGTAATAATTTGTTTTGACATTGCCCTTGTCATATCCTCAGCCCCCAGATAAGGCAGTTTAAAGCCATTTAGCTGTTCCAGTTTTAAAGTAACCTCTTCTCCCTTCCCTCTCCCAATGCAATCTTTGCCATGGACATGATTTAGTACCCTTCATCAGCAAAGTGGTTGATGAAGCCACCAGGGGTTGGGATCTACCCAGCTCCTATTGGCCACTTATGGTTGCTGGGAGCATGCCCACTTCCCTCTGGGCACTAGGCACCACCCTCCTCCAAGACCATTTTGGGTTGCAGGAAAGAGCAGTCACTGGCTTCTGCAAGGTATTTGTCCATGTAATGTCTGACCAGTACTTTCCTCTGTGGAGTCCTTGGGGTTCTCTGAGCTTGGTTCTTTTCTTGCAAACATTTCATTACCCAGCTAGGTAACATCTTTAGTGCTAAAATGGATTGGGGTTTGCTCTCTGTTTAGGTACTGTGGCATGCCCTGCCAGTGTTGGTGGGGGCGGGGGTTTGGTTTTGTTCCTCTGGTAGTTCCTTGATTAGGGTATTGCTTACTGCTTGATTGTGTGCCTGGTGGTAATCTCTGCTTATCTGGGTGGTGATTGCTGGTGAGGAGATGTCCTGGTCTTTTGTTTCCTTTTCTATTGTCTCTTTTGAATAGTCTGTAGACGCTGTTTATCTGTATGTGTCTGTTGATGGCTGCCTTGTCTGAATACCAAGCTTCCAAGAATTCCCTTGCATTTTTGGATTTAGCTTGGTATAAAATGCTGACAGTTTCCCAGTTAAAACTATGGTTAAGTCTGTCCAGGTGTTGTGAGATTAAGGAGTTTTCATCATGTCATCTGGACGCTAGTTGGCGTTTATGGATGCGCTCTGCCAGCCTTCTGCCTGTCTGTCCTACATAGTGTTTGTTGTGGTCCTTGCACTGTATGTTGTAGATGACTCCTGTTTTTTCTTCTTGTGATACTGGGTCTTTTGGTTTACTTAAGATATTTTGGAGGGCTTTAGTTGGTTCGTGTGCTACGGAGATGCCATGTGGTTGTAATAGTCTGTTGGTGGTTTCTGAGATGTTTCTGATGTAACAGACACATAGAGATAAACAGCATCTACACACTAGACTCCACAGTTCAACCCTGAGCTACACATATTCGCCTCTATTGGTACTTTCCTCTGTGCTTGTCAGTTCTTAGGTTGGCTCCTTCTGTACAGTACACAGGTTTAGTACTGTTCTGAAAGAGTGCTGGGCTTATTTTTAATTTTTTAATTATTTTTCAGCACCTTTCTGAGTAACACTAGACCTTGTTTAAAAAACAGAAGAGTGCTAGTTCTGTGCTGCACAAAGGGTTGATTTGAACTAGGAAAGTGTGCTGCGATCTGCTGGATGTGTGTTGCTGGTTCTGTCGCCAGTGAGTGCATTCTGCCAACAAGGGGTTTCACACGGCTATAATTTTTACGTATTTCCTTGCTTGCTTACTTATTTACTTACTGGGCTTGTAGGCTGCTCCAGTTAGCCAACTCTGAGCAGTGTACAGCTCCCTAATATGTAATTGGGGTTAAAAACTATTCAAATTAAAAGTTAAAACCAATCATGTATTCTAATAATGTATATGATAACATAATTTGTATTATGGGGAGATGGGCAGCATATAAATTTAATAAATAAATAAACAAAGATAAAACCAGGAGACATACTCAGATGAATAAAACCAGTTCCTTCACAGGAGGGAGAGTGATAGCGAACTGCCCTCCATGGCTTGATGGAATAGCTAGGTTTTTATTGACTTCCTGAAGCCAGGAGGGAGGGGTAGGGGGCAGTGCCATTTTACCATGGGCTACTTCCAGGTACTGCTGGCAGTGCCATCCCATTACAGCACCAGTAGAGTTCATCTGCTACAAACTGCTCCTTCCCATTTCACCCCATACTCCTCTGTGCCCGCACCCTCGCAGCTCTTTCAGAAGAGCTCTAAACCAGTGTTCAAAATAGTACAATCGACAGATAACATGCATAGAACACCTCCACACCTGTGACCTGTAACAAACACTTGCCCAGCTTTATCCCATCCCAAGTGATTGATGGTTCTTTCTCCATCAGCAGGAGAAGCTTGGTGGGAGGGGAAGTGAAGCCAGAGAGAGAAACCTACAAACTATTTCCCTTTCCTTGCGTTCACATTCAGGAGGACCAGTTGATGGCCTTCTTACAGTGGCACAGTGGGATTTGGCCACTGGACAGAACATTTTATGTTGGCATACTTTTGTGGCAGATAACACTTTAATATGACCAACTGGCTATGCTCAGTTGTTTCTCTTTTGAAAATACTGACAAGGCATATTTAAAACCAGTATCGTCACATTGGTTTAGACCAGGGTTTCTCAAACTTTTTCAAACTGTAGAACCTGTTAATAAAAAATTCCCAGAAACTCTGATCAGGAGGCAAAGCATCAGTGATAGAAAACTGGCTGGTGTTTGGTTTATCTTGGTTTGGGTTTTTTGCCCTTAGTCTCTCACAGAAGCCCTGTCAAGTTATCATAGAATCCAAGGGTTCTGCAGAAACCAGTTTGAAAAACCCTCTCTTAGACATGCACACACAGAGAGACAGACACAATGTTCCAGATACCACTTTATACTTGTATTAGTGGGTTTTGAGGCAAAACCAACAATAACCTACCCCTTCCAGTGTTTCTTTCTCTTTCCTTGACTCAGGTTTCTTTTCTTTTACTTTTTTGTGTCATACTCAGGAATAGGAACAACCACCAACAATAAGAATGTCATTCCCAAAGACTTAGTTAGGATATAGAAATTGGGGTATTTTTTGACTCAACAGATTTGTGAATAAACTGGCTGAATCTGGGAACACATTTTATAACTGTGAAACTAATGAAGCCCTAGAAAGTCTGGATTGTTAATCTAGTTTTGCATAAATTCTGGTATGGAAAGTGCAGTGAGTACACAATTGTTATTCCAAAGGGCTGGTTGGATTTCAAGAAAGAACAATTGTGGATGGAAGGAGTTTCTCCCATTGTAACTGATTAAAAGGAAGAAACAATACAAACATACACAGACACTCATTAATGGATTCCTAGTAGTAAAGGAGATAGTTGAAAGGAACAAAAACTGCATGAAGAAAATGAAGAAAGCTGCTATGCAGTAGTTATTTTTTGGATTTATATCTCACCTTGAGCACTTTTTTATTTTTTATTTACCTTCTTTAGCTCCTTTTGATTTATCTGGAGCTGAATTGATCAGGGCAGCCTTTCTAGTCTGGTGTCCTCCATATGTATTGATTTACAATTCCCATCATACCCAGGGTCCAGAAGTTCAGTACATTCGGAGACAGAATTGGTTAGGATACAACAACAATATACAAATAGTGCTAAACTATGTTAAACGATTAGCTGAACATGATTTAAGAGAGATTACTTTCTCAAAGGCGACCCAAAGCTCTGATGCCTTCTTTGGTTTGCCTTTGAGAAAGTGAGTAATCATTCTTAGAAGGGGATTGTTTCATCCTCAGTGATGAAATTAAGTTTTCATTAGTAAAATTTGGAAGTTGTTATAAAGGTTCCAAGGCACTGGCTGATTATCCTTACAAATGAACAGATCAATCATATTAGTTTTTAAATAGTGCCATTGTACAAGAATTCCCCTTACGTTCTTTTTGTCCTGCACTGAAATGAAATGATTTCAGATACACCAAGGTAGGCTTGCCTGAACTAAATGTGATGGCTTCAGTTGTGTTGGAAGAAATAGAACAGGCCACATTTAAGTATATTTTTATGTAGTTTCACAAGCAGAAGACCTTGTACATATTATTATCCCTTGTATAATATACTGAGGGAACAATATGGTAAGATTTTACAGCAACATGTTAGGACCCATATATCTGAGACTGTCAGTTATCCACTTGTGGTCAAGATGGGTATCTAACTAGAAATACTGCCCTTTTTTATCTTCAAACTTTGAAGATAAAAATTAAGGGAAAATATTCTGCCTGCTGAAAAATAAGCAGAATGAATCTTGAGACTTTAGCACCTGGCAAACATCAAGCCGACTGAAGAAATCAAAAGGAACACGTGAGTTTTCCAATGAAGTTTTCACAGCAAACAAGGACAGGCTTGGGCACCACACACCACACACAGTATGAAATCCAACAAAGACTTTCCTATCTTTACTCAATTGCTTGGCAACCTCCATACCCAACTCTAATTAAGTGTGCACCCTGGATAACCCTTATTTAAGATGCTAATTAGAAATTCGTTAGCACCTTAAAATATATACCTTCATATGAATTTAAATTCATGGCTGAATGTGTTTACTTCATTCAGGCTTGTGTAATTAAATTTATCTTATGTTAAAACAGGGGCAGAATTTTCAAAGAGGAATATTGTAGAGATTCAATTTTTTAAGTTTATTTTAGATGATTGGTTACTGCCAATTTTATTTATGTTAACATGTTTTTATATAGATATATAGTTGTCTTTGTTTAATTTTCGCTCTGTGATGGTCTGATGACTGCATGCAAATAAACAAATCTGAAAAGAAATCTTAAGAATCTAACCAAAAGTCTTGGAATTGTTTGATCTTATTCAAAAACTGGGAACATATCCCAGGAATATTAGTGACTTGAACATAAACTAAAAGAGATGTTTAATTCGCACTTAATTATCAGCGCATTAAACTAATACCATAGCTGTGAAAATCAAAAGCATGAAAAAGAACAGAATAAATGCATGGATTTTGGCTTATCAGCAGTTAGTAGCTAAAGCACTTAAAAATTAGACTGAATAAAATATGATCAGATTGAACTACAATGGCAAAACTAACCTTTCTCCCACTGATAGGCACTTTTAGGAGTCAGACTGAAATTTTTTGCCGGTGTAATGATTGATAGATTTATATATTTGTGAGGTCAAGGATTGCAAAAAAGCCAAGGTGGCAGACATGATGCTGGAATCAAAGTTTCGTCTGTTTTCTATGTTCAGCACCTAGAGTCCAATTGGTTTCAGATAAATTTTCTAAATAAAATTAAATACTAATTATAGTAAATATTTCCAAAACTGTCCCTATGCATATACAGGTAGCCCTTGTTTAACGACCACAACTGGAACCACCAATTCAGTCGTTAAACAAAGTGGTCACTACATGAAACCGCAACTTACGGTTTTACTTCAGCTTTTTCTTTGCTTTACAGAACTGTGAAGGTTGTAAATGGAAGGATTGGTCGCAAAGTTACTTTTTTATCACCATCATAACTGTGAACGATCACTGTACAAGGCAGACACTAACAACAAGGACTACTTGTACATCATGCATATAGCATCAGTAACTCATGCGGTCATCACTGCTCAGTTGGATTACTATAAAGTGCTCTACACGGAGCTGCATTTAAAACCACTCAGAAGTTGCAATTAGTACAAAATGCAGGGACTCACGTGCTAACTGGCAGTGGACACCACCATCATAACACACCTGTGTTTTGAGCCCTGCATTGGCTGCCAATAGGTTTCCAGTGCCATTGGAAATGCTGATTTAAATCTATAAAGCCCTATATGGATTGGAACCAAACTATCCACAGGATTGCCTCCTTCAGCCACAGTCAAACTTGCTGTTACAAGCAACTCAGGAGAAACTTCTTTGTAGATCCCCACATCAGGAGATTAGAGGAGCCAAAGCTGCTCTCTTCTGGTCCCCTTGCTCCAACCCTGTTGGCCCTTCAGAAGCAAATTTAATGTTTTTCTGTTTTAATGTTTTTCTGTTTTCATATTTTTAACATTGTTAGCCTATCAGAGTTATTAATTTGAGATGGGTGGCCATATAAAATGAATGAATGAATGAATGAATGAATGAATGAATGAATGAATGAATGAATCTCTTCCAGAAGACCTTTTTCATCACATAAAATAGATTATTATATTACAGATTTTTTTTTCCTTATAAACCACCAAGAGTTGCATTGTTATGGTGGTTTTAAAATCTAGTGAATGAGTACATTACGCAAATTTGCCTCTTCTTTTGTCAATCTTCACTAACGCTTCAGTCCTAGTTCTTCAAATAGTTCCTGGACTTTGACCTCTTCATTGAAGGCTGGGCAATTTTTCTTGGGCCAAGGTCTGCAACAGCCTTTGATAGGCATGTTTGAGGTCATATTTAAAAAGGGAGATGGAGCTGTATAAAAAGATTTGGAATGGGGGTGGAAAGTACTTCAAATGAATTAAACATTAATTTATTATTTTCATTTAATTCTTCAGCATCAGCCCGCACATGTGTAGTGATCCCATCCAAGGGCGTGCATGGGGAGGTCAAAAAAGTCAAGGTGACAGCCATGACTGCACAACTGAAGCCCCACCACCTTTTACACGGAGCCTTGCAACACATATAAAAAGGGATGGAGCTGTGACTGAGGACACCATCTTGAGTATTTTTACATTTCCACCCCCTACCCCTGATCTCAACACATCTGAATGATTCTCAGGTGTTTGAATAAAGTATGTGAACAAAACAAAAAGAAAATGTGATAATGAATGCGTTCTCCCTAAAGATATGCATATCATATCATGTCTTATGTTCAAAGGCAGTGACAAAACATGGAATATGCGAGGTGGGGGATAAAGGGAGCTTCATAGCTCTTAGCAAACTTTCCAGCCTGAGAAAAGGACTTCCTACAAGCATATTTTAAGCATAGGAGAGAAGCTCTTTTTTCCTCTTCTAATCCAGCCATATGTTCTTTCTTTTCTTTAACAAGTAGGTCCCATATGCTTATATGTGAATTAGGAAAACGTGTCATAACCTTACTCAAATTGTTTTGCAGATCCAGTTTGAATCTCTTCAAGGACACAGAGATGCAAAAAGCTGCTCCTGAGACTCGAAAGCCTTTTGATAAAACCCTCCTTCCCAATTAACTGAACAATGTTCACTGGTGACATAATGAGGTGAAGGAATGTTACCATTTGACTGCAGATGGAGATGAAAGGAATAGAGCTGGACAGGAACAGCCTATTGTTGAAACATCTGTAGCTTTTGCCATACATTTTTCTGCTTTTGATTGAGCTCTTCAGATCTGTTGCAGCCAAAAATGGCACTATTGGCTGAGCGGTCAATTGTTCATTATTCATTCATGATTTGCAAACTAGCACAGATGGTTCGATGATATGGAGATTCCATTAAAATGATCACAGCTTTAAATAATCTGCCATGCATTCTGCCAAATTTTCTTTGCCATTCATCAAGTAAGACAAACTTTAAAGTCATTAGTAAATGCAGAAACATGTGCCCTTAATTGTATATTTAAGTAATGCTGGGGGCATTTCAAGACTAACTGGTGAGTCCCCAGCCCACAATACAACCACCATGTGGCAACTACTTGAAAGACTTCTGATGCATCACTGAGACATCTACATCAGCCTCCCTCAACTTGGTACACTCCAGATATACTAAACTACAACTTCCATCATCCCCAGACATCACTGTCAGTGTCTTGGACCAGCATTGGATCTTCAATCACATTCAAGATTAACAGTAGAATGTCAAAGCAAGAATATTGTTGTTACTCTTTAAACACCCTTTAAACAGCAATCACAAAGTACTCTATGTGGTATTTTTGTTGATCTGTTATTTATTTGGAAGATGTAGATGTTGTTATAAGCATGTGGTATATCACCCAATGCTGATAAAAAGCCCCTCTTATCATCTGAAGTCATTACTGTAGCTGCCCAGAGTCTGCAAATCTGATTCTTAAGGGGGAGTGCAACCATATCCAGAACAATCATATGTCCAGAATTATGAAGGTGTATCCTGCTCATGACAGCCAGGGGTGTAATATCTGACACCCAGAGTAGCCACCTTCACTTGCCTAACTTCCAGAGCCGTGAGGCTCTGGAAGTGCCACCAGCTCCAGGAATACTCGCAGCAGTGACCCAACTCCACACATACCACCGACCCTCTGGATAGCCTCATCATAATCTTCAGCAGCATTCCTTTATTGCCTGTACCCAGGGCAGGCCTCTCCCACCCACCCCCTTGGTACGCTACTGGAATAACTCCATCCTGTTCTTTTTTAATTTCACTTTTTCTCCCACATTCAAACCTATACAGCATGGAGACATTGAACTTGGAGGATTCAATCCAGAGAGTACAGCAAAGAAAGAATATAGACGAGTGTCATCAGAATATTTTTGGCAACCAAACTCCAAATCTGTGAATGATCCGTCCCCGGAGCTTCAAAGAGGTATAAATGAGATAGAGCACTGTAGGATAATTCTCAGGTGCTCAAGCAGCAGCAGTTTTTGGTTCTGTTCAGAATAAGAGGAACAGAAATAGGAATCCCCAAACATTCCAATGGTGATACATAATATCAAAAGCCACTAAAAATTCAGAAGTATCCACAAGTTTGCACTTCCCCAGTCTATTTTCCAGTATAGATCATTCTTCAGGGCAATCAAGGCTATCTTCATGCTAAATCTTAACCTATTCTCAGTCCAAAAAGGTTCAAAATCAAAAGATCCACTTCATCTAAGAGCTCCTAGAACAGCAGCACTACTGCCTTTTTTTTTTTTTTTTTTTACTGAACATGGAATATTGGAATATGGAATATTAGACCCCAGACAATAGCTGCTAAAATCACTGAGAACCAAAACTGGTTTCCTAAACAACAACTTGTTTAAACCTCATCCTTTAAACTGGAAGAATGAAAAAGTCTTAATGATTTGAAAGATCATTAGCAGGACAGTATCTTTAGTTAGCTTAGCAGGTTGCAGTACCTAGCTGACATTAGCTGATCTAGAAAGTTAAGCAGAGTTGGACCTGGTTATAACCGTGAGATTCCAAAGTTGTAGGAAAGACTGAGAAGTTGAAAAAACATCCTGGAAGAGGCAGTGGCAAATCACTTCTCTAGCACACCAAGAAAACTGCATGGATTGTCCATATAAATCACCAGGTAAATTTGTGCTCAACTTGAAGAAAACATTATTTTTCTAAGCCAAACTAGGGAAGGATCCAATGTTTTAACAGTGGCACAAATTGATCCCCCAAAATTATCTACTTACTCAGGAGAGAAACTATAAAACTGACTCAGACTGATGTTATTAGACAGTGCAATAGTTATAATATTATTCAAAGTATGATCAAGTGCAGCACAAATCTGACTGATCTTGCCTATGGTTTAAAGTGTTCCCAATGGAGTTTACCAGGAAATGTTTATAAATATAAACACAAACATCCATATCACCTTCAGATCACAACAGCTTGCAGCATCTAGCTAACCTTAACTGTTGTCAAGAAAGCTAAGCGGGATCAGATCTGGTAGTACTTGGATCAGAGACCACAAAGGCAAAATCCCAAAGTGACAGACTAAATAGATAGTTGGAAAACCCCTCAACACATGTGGTTGCCAGGTATCAAGCCTTGAGAAAAAAAATTAGCTTATCATCTACAGAGAAGACTAACCATGCAGATGACAAGAATGAAGTGCCCTTCTTCTGCTTCCCTCCCAGAGGATATTGAAGCACATTTTCTATCACCCAAGAAAAATCATGAGGTCCTTTCACACACAGGCTCCGTTCAGTGTATCGAAAGTGAACTCCTGCAGGACTGTTTAATTCTTTTCCCCACATACACAGGTTGTCTGTATTTCAGTCTAGTTCTGGGAAAAAAAAATGAAAGGATGATAAACTATTTGCACTAGAGTAAGATAAATAGGCGACAGCTGAAATGTGAGTCCTGGCACCAGAGGGCTTTTGCCAACAGACCAAGAAAAAGTGAACAACTTAAGCAGGAATGAAATTACATGCCTCGTCTGTCTGCACTATGTAAGAATCCGAAGCCAACAAGCCCAGAATGATAGATCAAGTAATTCATCATTGTAAGGGAGATTACACAGCGAAAACACTTGATGTTCTGAAAGATATGTAGCACACTGTCAACTGCCTTGAATAATATTTTACCACTTCATGGAATTCAATTACATATTCCTCAAAAGTCATTAAAGACCACAGTTGTTTCTTCATTCAGCCTTCCTGAACCTGTCCTGATTTTTTCAGCAGATTAAAATGCTGGTAAACAAGGTCCTGTTTAACGATCGGCACTTGAGCAGTCATCTCCTTAAGAGGAAACTGAAAGGATTATACCAATCTTAAATTTTAAAAGTTTGTCCCCAAAGAAGAATTATTATGACAGATCTTCCATCTAAGCATCTAACTAGGGACCCATGAAGAAAAAATCCATGTCATATGTATAAGCCACTTCCTTTAGGAATAACATTTGTCAAATAGATTGTGTTCTGTGAGGCTTGAATGTGGGGACTTAGTCAGAAATCTGAGAATTATTGTGGAAGGAAGAATGGCAAGTGGAAAATCAATTTCTTAGCTCCAAAGGAGGCAGCATTCATAGTACTGGGATTGAGTATCTTGTAGCCATAGTAACACTGATTCCTAAAAAGGGATCATCCTGCTCAACTCATTTGGAGAGGAGAGTGACCTGCCTATCACAGATACTCATTTTCTTTCAACCTAATTTATTTTAGAGTTAATTGGATTGTCAGTTGGACATTTTATTTATTTATTTAACCAACTTATATTGCCATCTACTCAGCACATGAGTCCTGGTCATATCTTGTCATCACCCTTGTGTATGCCACTTCTAGCACAATATACTTAGCAGTTAGTCCCACTTCACTGAAATCAAAACTGCTCAGTGGAAAATGCTACACCTAAGACGTGTAATGAAGTATATGGCTGATGAGGCAGTTGAACCTTGATCTCCAATACCTATCTTATTCCTTGTAGCACATTGGCCCAGTAGGAAGGAATGTAGTCAACACTGCACCAGTACTAAAAAGATCAAAATGGATCTGTCCCCAAAACATGATTTACTGGGTCAATAGTGGGCGGGAGGTAGTCTGTTGAAATGACTCCCAAAATAATTAACTGGCCCAGTTAACTAATCCCAAGGGTTTAAATTTAGCCTAAAACATATCCAGTCACACACAGAGTTAACTAACTCAATGGTTTTCAAACATTTTGATCTCAGGACCCCTCTACACTCTTAAAAATGATTGAGGGTCCCAAAGAGCTTTGGTTTATGTGAGTTATAGTATATCAATGTTTACTGTATTGGAAATTAAAACTTAGAAATTTTGAAGTATTTATTTGACTTTGCAGAACCCCTGAAAGAGTCTCAGACCCCAGACCACACTTTGAGAACTGCTAAACTGCTAAACCAACAGTCATGTCAGAGGAACACCCAAATTCAGTCAACTGACCTGTTTTGCACATCTAGTCTTCTAAGGAAAAGAGCTGGAGAAAAAAAGGGCTGAATAAAGAAGCCACAGAATTTATTGCAAAGACCTGGCAACATAGAACACACCAGTGATTACTTGCTATGATCAAGATACACTTATTGCTGCTATCTGGCCATTGGGGAAGGCACTCGTGACGTCAGTAAACTTCTGGTGCAAAACCTCATAAGATCAATGTCAGTGTCTAGTTGGGGTGATTCTTGACCCTTTTAATATGATTGTACATTAGCAGGAGACTTGCCGGGGCTAGAAATCGACTGCAGAAATAGAGTTATTACACTTCTGATTGGCTTGGCTTATGGTCATAGGAGTGGGAGGGAGTGACACAATAACATGATTTATGTATTTGTATCAGATGTTGGGACAAAAATACATGGGGGCGCTGTTGTGACATGTCATCATTTTTCTGTCATCATGGGTTATTATGGACAGTGAAGTTCTGGTAGAAAAAAAAAAAGCACCATGTCACACCCCATGAAATAATCCCATAATCTCATAATCCCGTGCATGTGCCTGAAATAACTTCCTGGACTGTGACCCAGATGGTACATTTTGCTGGAGAGAAATTAAAATTCATAATACTAGCTCACGATTTAAAGGCAGCCTGTCATTTCAGTTTGGCAATCTACTTGAATCTGAATTTTAAAATAGGGAAGGAAAAGTCCCAGTAAATCAGAAAATCCTTTCTTGGCCTAAACACAGATTATTTGTCTGCATACTGAACTGTAGATTAAATGGCTCTGTTATACCTACTGCAACAAAAATGACACTGTGAATCTGTCTAATTTATTCTATGTCAATTTGCCTTCACCTACTGAAATAAACACAGCTCTGCTTTTAGTCTTTTTAAAATCAAGCTATTGATATAAGAGGATGCCTGATAGTCATCTTTTGCTGTGCTGAAGTCTGATTTTCCAACAATTATCAGACAGGTATTCCTGATTGCCAGATGTTATTTGTCCAATACTTCCCTGTGCAGACTCTTATGTCTTGGTAACCATGCAAATATGAAAGTATATAACTTTCCAGTGAGTGAGGAGTTATCAGATGTGGTTGTGCTACAATATATGTGAAAGCCAGTTTGATGTAGTAGTTAAAGGCACCAAGCTAAAAACTGGGAAACTGTGAGTTCTAGTCCTGCCTTAGGCCCAAAGCCACCTGGGTGAAGCCTTAGGCCAGTCACTCTCTTTCAGCCCTAGGAAGGAGGCAACAGCAGACCGCTTCAGAAAATGCTGCTAAGAAAACTGCAGGGAATTGTCCAGGCAGATGCCAATAATCAAAACTGACTTGAAGGTACACAAACACAGAGTCTCTCTCTCTCTCTCTCTCTCTCTCATCTACCTACCTACCTACCTACCTACCTACTACAGTCCTGTGAAATTGCCAAATGTTAGGGTCCTGGCAGGAAATCTAGCTCAAAATCTTGCAATAGTTCAGGTCATAAGTTTGGTAATTTCAAAACATTTTCACCACTGAGATTTTAAAATTAATTTCAGAGTCCAGTGAAAGCTATCTCGAAGATTCCTGTATGCTGTGGTGTTCACAGATGCAATATTGTCATACTTATGCAGTGGCTACCAAAATCTTTCAGAGATGATGTAGTGCTCCAGATCAAAAAAAAGCTCTATCCTTCTGTGCTAGAATGCAATTATTTGAAATACCATATAATGCAATGTTGCCATCATTTGGCTAAATCTGAAATGAAATATTTTTGCTAGATAAAGCCAGAAAAGAAGTTAAATGGAAAGTCATTATATGACAATCATTTATGGTACATTATAATGCAATACTAACGTGGTGCCAGGCCATTCTGGTTCCAAATACTCAGCAGATGACACTAGACAATGCACAGAACAAGCTTTACAAGGAGAGGAAACATTGTTAGGGGTGTGAGATATAGGAGCTGCCTCAAGCCCATCTTCAAAGATTGCTTGTGCAACTCAGTTTATTAATGGGAGTCAAAGGAGACACACAGGAAATAAAAGACAAGAAGATTAGATCTTCGGAAGAAGGAACTTTCTATTTCATGAACCAAGCTCTCAGGACCCTAACCCTAACCCTATGATGGCAGATAACTTTTACTCTTTTTTATTGAATTACAAAGACCAAAAAATAAGGAATGAAGTAGTAGTAGTAATAATTAATAAAATAAATAAAATCACAATGTAATACACAATGCAATAAACAGTATTCTTTTACGGTGTTGTTATTTATTTATTACCACCATTTTTTAATGTTTATCATTTTGCTAAAGATGTAAAACATGTAAATCAAGGTAAGTTATAGTGCTCATAAAAACAAAACTTTGGCAGCATTAAGAACAACAGAACAGCAGTTATTACTTATTAGGGCTGCAATTTTTTTTTAGTGAAATCTGCTACAAGCTTCTTAGAAGCAAGGGCCTGAGCTCAACAGGATTTGCTCCCAAATCAGTATCTATAAAACTGAAATGCATTTATACATTTATAACCACTTGCTCTAGGCCAAGCCAGCCTGTATCTGCTAATAATAAAAATCAAAAACAATTTTAAAAATCACAACAATCATAAAGATATAATAAAAACTTTAAAATACAACACAACATACATAAATAATAACAACACTCAAGCAATGTAAGATTACATAACATCAACCTGAAAATCCAAGCAACCAATGTAAGAGTGGAATACTAGGGGAAACAGTTTGGGAACAAAAATAAATGTTTAGCATCTTTTTGAAACTGATCAAGGAGGGAGCAGTCCATACTTCAAGGGGGAGGGAATTCCAGAGAGATGATGCCAGTATTGAGAAGGCCTTAACCCTAATTCATTCGAGCCAGGCCTTTCTGATCAACAACTGCAGTAAAGACTTTAAAGGTGACTAGAGCTCCAGGTTCATAACCTATTGGGACCATGCCCCTTCAGGTAGGCAGGACCCAATATATTTAAGGATTTATATGTTAAACACTTTGATTTTGATCCAGAAATCTACAGGGAACCAATGTAACTTTGCTAAAACAGATGTCACATGGACCAACCGGGAAACACCCAAGATATGTTTGGCGGCCATATTCTGGTCTCAATGTAATGTTCATGTTTCCCTCAATGACATCCTAACAGAGTACCCTACAAAAATCAAATTGGGAGGTAACTAGCACATGGATTATACTGATCAGATCAAACTTTTCTAGGATAAATAATAGCTAAGCTGAAAATAGGTGCTCCTTATTACAGTACTGACCTGGGCATTCAAGGACAATTCAGAACCAAGAGGCATCCTCAAATTGCATACTGTTCCTTCAAGGGAAGTGAAAGCCCATCTACAGCAGTTAAGATTCCACTCATATGAATAAAGTCTCTCCCAGTTACCAAACCCAGTCTTGTCCAGATTCAGTTTTAGCCTGGTACACAACATCTAGACTAACATTTGGGCCAAGCAGAGTTCACTGATACACCTGATGCAGCTGAACAAACCTGACAAAGATGGAAAAGAGAAGAATAAGAGGATTTCATCCACATATAGATGGCCACCATACTATGCTCCCAATGAAACTTCCTGCAGTTTCATATCAATATTGAAAAGCATAAAGGACAGAATAAAATTTTGTGGCATCCCACAGCTCAAATGCTGCAGAGCAATGCAGTAATATCCCAAGACTACTATTTGAGCACTTAGAGTGGTTAAGGTACTGGCTTAGAAACCAAGAGACTGTGAGTTCTAGGCCTCCCTTAGGCATGAAAACCAGCTGGGTAATGTTGGGCCAGTCACTTTCTCTCGGCCCAACCAGCTGACAGGATTGTTGTTGTGGGGAAATAGGAGGCAGGAGTATTAGGTACATACATTTTTATTTATTTATTTAATTTTTCAGGCTTGTATGCCACCCATCTCCCCCAGCAGGTGACTCTGGGCGGCTCACAATAATAAAAAAGAAGAAACACAAAAAACACAAGTCTCTCCAAACATGGCTAAAATCTATAAATAATTTTAAAAACATATATTAAAAATGCCCTAAAAACCTCCTCTGATTTTAGCCCTAAAAAACCTGTAAGATGCTGGGGGCGGGACAACCCATCATCCCACCAGCCATCTCCACAGGTGCGGGCCCCCCTCTGGCCCCCAGGCCTTCTGGCAGAGCCAGGATTTGAGTCCTTTCCTGAGGGCCATGAGGGAGGGGGCACACCGCATTGCCTTGAGTGATATATTAAAAAGGCAGGGTAAAAATATAATTTTTAAAAATTGGAACTTGACCTTGAGATAGGAATGGAATCATGACAAAGCCATGTCCCAACCTCAATTCCCTAAGGTAGTCCAGGAGGATACCATGGTCAATGATACCAAAATCCACCATCAGATCCAAGAGCACAAGCAGGGAAATGCTAATCCTGAATAAATCATTTATCAGAGTGATAAGCACCATCTCTGTACCATGCACCAGCCTAAAACCAGACTAAAATGGATCCATTTAATCACTGTCATCCAGGAACACCTTAGCCAAGAATTGTAAATTGGAAACCAATTCTTCTGGTTCTGAAGAAATATGGTTTCTTCAACAGAAGGCATATCACTGCCTTCTTCAAGGCAAGCAGTACCACTACCTGGCTGTGAGGAGCATTAATAGTTAGAGATACCTTCTGGTACCAGTATCAGCCTCTCCTGGTCAGTATCAGCCAAGAGGGGGTGGGATCTAGAGGACACATGGCGGCCCAAATTCATCGAAGCATCCTGCCCACATTCTCAAGATGTGAAGGAATAAACTGATCCAATAAAATTGTACAAACAGGTGTGCTGGCCTCCTTCGTACTGTATCTTCATGAATGGAGACATACTTGGCCGACATGAGTTATTTTATCTCTGAAAAATTTAATTGTTTGCCACCACAAGCTCAATGAAGTATTCCACAACCTTCAGAGCACCATCAGGTCCCAGACCACTCAGAATCCCCCTCATATAGCTGTTTGCAGACACAACGGTGGCAGAGAAACAAATGTCTTTCTCTTCCCTCACTTCTACATCATAGGTTCTCCATGCTGTGCTTGCTTTTTATTTTCTGCTACCAGCACTCAGGTCATCTACCTTAGTTTAATTCCCAATCCAATAGTCAGCCATAGGGGCTGGGAATTCTGGAATTTGTAACCCAGCAGGTCTGGAAGGTGCCAGGTTGAGGAAGGTTGGTTTGACTGATAGATTCATTAAAGAACACTTTTTTGGTTTTGCACACTTTCCCACAAAAACAAAAACAGTATTAATAGCAAAAAATTATCACATTGTAAAACAATACAATATATTCTAATAATGTATTACTGTTATTATTAACATACTAATATTGAGATGAACTTTAAGTCTGTTTTGCTAATGGTGTTTTTTAAAAAGCTCTTTATTTTCTTCTAATGGATTGTATATATGGTATAAAGTCATAAATCGCTATAGTTTAAAGTCCAGTTTCATAGAAACTGAAAGAAAACTGTTTTAGGAAATGTCTTAATCTTCTGACAGATGATCCATTGGTGCCTCTTGGCACACCTTGTCTCATTACTAGAAGGCAGTTACATGCTGAGCCAGTGACAATCTCTCCCTGGGAAGCTTACCCACCAAACATTGCTTTTCTGACAGAAAGCAGGTGGTCCTATGTCCACATGCCGATCGTGACATGGGCAGTTGGGGTAGCCTGCAAGCAACCCCCAATCTGTGCTATCTCATTCATCAGCAATCAGACACCCCACCTGCAGTATTTCTAACAAGTAGTTCCAGAGCTTTAGGGAAATGAAAAGAAATTCACATACAATTTTCCTTGGGAATCAAAACACCTAGGTGAAATGAAACGTTTAAAAGATGTGGAAAACAGGAACAGTGCACTAGAAATGGAATATTGAGTTTATTCACCATTAATCTGAAGACCATTCACAATAAATAGTAAAGAGTTTTCTCATAAGTCACTTGGAATACAATTTCATGTGTGAAATAAATGCCAGGATCAAACTAAAGCAACCCAGTGCAGAAAAACATCGAGCATGAAAATATGGATATGCTGAAGAGGCAGTGCTGTACAGTACAGGCTAGTCATCCGAATAGGATAGCAACCTATTCAGGATGCACGTCAGATAAAGCTGAAGCCCGGATCAGAAGGTAGAACAGGATAATTTGGAATAGATTTTTATTTACCCAGGGTGGAACAGACAAGTCTGGACCCATTCAGTTCTTATTCTGGGGTTTCATTAACCCCCATCCTAAATTTCTTTCTCTGGTGCATTCGGCATGCTTCCTCCCCTCATATGGATATATCTTGCATGGAAATGTCATATCTCAGTTTGGTGAACGTGGAAGTTGCAGGCATTTGTGGTTTTCCTATGTTTCATACTGGGAGAACAGTTTTGATTCTCCCAATCTTGCTCCAGATTTAAGTATGAAATCATTCTGGACTATCTCCAGAGAATCATGGATTGGCTAAGATTATTTCCAGAGCTCAAAGCCAGGTTCTTGAACGAAATTGGAGGACTGCATATCCCTATTACATATGAATCACCACAGAGAGAAGAAATACATCACAAAAAGGACAAAAGGGGTAACTGAACTGCATAAAATTTGTGCATAGTAATGTATAGAGAGAGCTGCACATTCAAAAATAATTACTCTAACTTGAATAGGAAAAAGATTTCATCTTAGTGGAGAAGACGATCACCAGATGCTTTATGTACCTGCTCAGCCTGCTGTCTTAATAATACTGCTAATGGGCAACTTCATCGCAATCACCATCTTTACAACAGATTTGGACAGATGCCCAAATATAAGGTGCCTCTCAGTTGAGGAACATTATCTGACAACTTTTCAAAGAATTAAAATTAATGGCCACCATCTTACCTCTGACTTGTTTCAGCTTCCTAGATCTCTTCCTCCCTTTGATTAAATAAAGCAGCTTTTGAGTAGTGAGCACCCAAAACAAGACCACATTGCAAGAATGGAACCACAGAGTGTATTCCTGCGGTATCATTTCCCTCTTTAAAATCAGGCCCCCAACTGCTGATATTGGACTCAAACTCAGCTTCAGGAAATTGTGAGTTCACAGTTAAAATATGCCTAAACTCACATTTTGTTTGTCATTGAGTATAATTCTTATAAAACCTTAGAGCTTATCCACATTTAACTTTAAATAGGTGGTAGCATTTGCAGTCATATTTTTTTATGATTTTATTGTACAAATCTGTTTCACGTATCAGTTTCTGGAAAACACCTATTTTTTTTTTTCCTAAGCTTCTTTTCACTCATGAGAAATCTTATTTTAAGGTTTGACTGCTCAGAAGAAAACATTTGCTCCAGCAGGAAATGCTGGTACTGCTGATGTCTTCTCTGGTTGGCCATATTCCTTCCCACATTTTCCTGAAACACTTTCAAACTGATCTTAGCAGCCTAAGGGCTAGAACATTGCCTCTTCTTTTAAACTGGAAACTTCGTTTTATTTTTAAACATTCTGCCAAAAGTTCTCAGGGTGCTAAATTCTATGGCCAAAATACATTTTACAAGTGTAATATAATCATGGCACCACAACAGTTGGCCTGCAAAAAAAAAAAAAAGCCTAAATGAAACCCACCAATGAGGCAGGTACCTCCCTACTTTTAAGAACCTTGACTACCTCACAACTTATATCTCCTTTGTATTGCTAAGTAAAAGAAACCTTCCATCCCTGAAAGACTTTTCATCACACTTTTCACTTATTAGACATCACTGGGGAGACCCAGAAAAGGAGACTCAGGTAAACAGCAGCTACATGCTTCCTGTAAACTCTAGTTAGAGCATCTAAAAGGTGACCATTCATGAATTGTTCAGATAGAACTCAGAGTTAGTTTGCTGTGCCTCTCCTTAAGAACTTTCTCAAAGTTCTTTTGTATTAAGGCTGCCAGATCTGGACTGCAAAAATCCAAAAGACTACTAGATAGCAGCAATGAGAACTTATCCAGGTATTTGCATCTCAAACATAGTAGCCCTACCTTTTGGACTATTACAGTCGAATAGTAGGAGAGAAAAGTTATATTTGTTTGACACTCATTTCTATGTTCCATTGTGAGTACTTCATCCACTGCCAAGCTTAATCTGGGGACTGCAAGTCCTTGTTTTTAGCCAATAACCATTGGTATAAGTTGTGTTAAATCAATTACCCCTAACCTGCATCCAATGTGCAAAACTGATAAAAATTCCAGAAAAGGGAAAGCCATTTTCTTGTTTCTTTTAGTAAAACAGAGTGTGTTCCTAAAGCCTAACCATCTTTCTGCAGATGAATCCAGGTGGCAGCATCCATCTCCAGCAAATGTCACCCTCAGGAAGTTAAACAAACAAACGTTTCAGAACCACACTATAAAATATAACTGCTGCGATGTCCAACATCCCTCTCCTTTTCCACCAGGCTATCCTGTTGCTATCCCAGAACTAATCATCAGGCAGGATATGGCCCATCAGGAAAAAAAGTATTTTGTAGAACATGAAATTGTTTTATTCAAGAACAAGACAGCCAGATTTTTAAAATCAAAACAAAAGCAACTGCACTTTGTATAATAATTCTATGTCAGTAAGAAAATAAATGTGTGTTTCTCCTTTTCCCCAAACTCAAGCCATGGGAGTACCAGCACATACCTACATGCCAAAGTTTTAAACATATTTTATTTAAGCCAGAATACAAATTCCAAACTGTAAATGAATATACAGTAAATAACTTACTTTACATGTCAAGAAATCTAAAATCTGTGTTAACCCTAACCCAAGCAAAGAATCTGATCCTTGGAAAGGGAAATGAGGCCAGATGGACCAAGGAAGAATATGTAGATTATATCAGGTTGACTCAAAGAACACCAAAGAATCACTTCAGGGTTGTACCCAAAATATGATGTTGGAGAACTAACAATATACTAAGAGCCTGCTGTTGAAACTATTAAAGGCAAGATGACATTAACTGAGAAGCACGAGTTGGAGAAGTTCTATAGAGCCAGCCACACTCTTATGGGTTCTTCAAGTCGCATGGTCCAACCTACCTGGAATAAAAATAATAGTGTGATGTATTTTGTGAGCATCAAGCTGGATTCAGCCTAACATTTGATTGTCTACTTATATTTTTTTATTTATTTATTTTCAGACTTGTATGCTTCTGGTTTTGGAATCCCCAATTTTTAAAAAGGCTAAAATGTTAATCAACACTGATGTGATTTCTGGGCTCCATTCAACATCATGGATCAAATGAAGTTTTGATCTCATATTACAAAATAAGTGTTTACTTCCAATTCACATCAATGTTCCTTGAAGAGAACTACTTCTACAGGTAGCAGAAATGCAGGTTGATCCTATGCATGCTTCCTGAGAAGTAATCCTCACTTCTGATTTACACCCAAGGAGTTATGAATATTAGCTCCCCTGGCATACTATACCAGAAAGTGTCTCAGTTTAACATTCAATTTAAGCACTCAATTTAACCCTGGCCTGCAGCCAGCTGCTCACAGCCATTCTCTCTGTAAACTTGTTTCATAAAGTTGCCAGATAGTTTATCATTCTCTGTATGGCCTCCTGTTTACAGAGTTCATTCAAACCCAGGCACATTTTGTAGGAATGTATGAGTGGATGGTCTTGCAACGGGCCTCCAAGCAGTCATGGATTTGGCAGCTATCTGAACAATCACTGTGAGCTTACAGATGATCCACGTATAGAGCACCTCCACATAGAAAAGGAAATCCTAGTTGGCCCAGGAACCACAAGGAGGAATTCATAGGTCATTCACACAACTGTCAAAGTCACAGCCAGGAAGGAACATTTCCAGTGTGCATTTGCAGTGGGAGATGGGAAAGCCTGGTGACACCCCCCCCCCATCAAAACTTTCAATGTGAGTAACCTTCCCCTTTTGAGAATGGACTGATGGCTTTCACTTTCTCTCACTGGCTTTCTCCCTGCATAAAAAAAGCAAAACTTTCTTTTCCTTTGGAAAACAAAATCCAAAGTAATTTATTTTCCTTCAAATTGAAAAAAAAATGGTTAGAAAATCTGTAGAGAAACACTGGTCTAACACAAATTTTGACCTCCATGCGTGCTCTTTGACACTGAGTGAAAGTCATTGGCTTGAATTGCTGTAGTTGTTCCCTAAAGCTCTTCTTCTGGCAAATATCACAGACAGGAAGCTGTGTCTGTGTTCGCTGAATCAAGCAAGAAAGGTTGCCTTGTATGCTTGTTCTTCTGGTCAGTTTTGTTCCATTTGTTTCATAACAAAAAGGGGAGAGAAAAGAGGTCAGCTGCAATGTACCATTTCCTTCTCAGGCTGTAATCCTCTGAATGGATACATATGGAAAAGTCACCTTAGGTCAACAAATATTGGAAAAAATAATAAATTACCCAGCAGCCAATCTCCCACACAAACTTGTACTTGGCAGAAGTTTTCCAAAATAAGTCAAACTATTTACAACCACTTTGCTGAAAAGAATGCCAAGATAATCACAATCCTGACTGGTATATGGGCTACAATAGTAACACCATCAAGTCTTTAGTAATAAGATGGCTATCTATTGACTAAACTAAGGTTTATTCTCCTGGTTTCCAGCACAGAACTAATTAGTCAATCTTTGTATGTCATTCCTAAAGGCCCTTGTATGTTATTCTTAAGCTGTTTGTAAAAGTCATGGCGGGATTTTTTAATTGGTTTAATGATAAAAGCAATTCAGCATGGATTCTTTCTTTCCAGAAGACTTCAAAACTAGAGAGCTATCTGTTTGAGATATGCATGTTCTGGATTTCCAGCATCAAATATATATTGGACTAAATTACCTAAAAGATGATTCTACTGCCCTTTCTAAACAAAGCATTTTAAAAAGCATGCATTAAAACTATAACATATACTATGTTGGATAAACAGAGTAAATTCTTAGACACCAAAATTATACAAAACTTGGCCAGGTAGATGAATCAAAATAATTTTATCCTGGAAGTTATATATGCCCTTAGAAGAATGGGGGGGGGGGGCATATCACTCACAGCAGAAATCTCACCCTTGTAATATGTTACTTTAGAGCACTGTTTCTCAACCTTAGCAACTTTAAGATATGTGGACTTCAACTCCCAGAACTCCCACAGATTACAACAGCCTCATCCTTGGCAACTTTAAGATGGGTGGACTTAAAGTTGCAAGGCTGGCTGGGGAATTCTGGGTGTTGAAGCCCACATATCTTAAAGTTGCCAAGGTTGAGAAACACTGCTTTAGAGAGTAAGGAAGATTACCTTGACAGAGACATGCAGAAACCATTACCTAGGCAAAAGGGTCTGAAACATTTTTTTTTTTAGTCCAGAATAGTGAGATAACATTCGGAAGGGGTTCAGGCAGATACTTCCCTACTTCAGTAAACTATAAGAAGGAGGAGGAGGAACAGCACAATCAGACTTGCAAGATTCTGTTATTATAGACAATCTCACTAAAAGTAGTTTAGCCTTCATGTGGAGTTCATTTCCTGGTCTGGTCCACCTAATAGAGCTGACATTTCCACCTAGATTCCAGCCTTTAATTCAAATGATCTGTTATGGATACAGTCCACTAAAACGTTAGGACAAAGGTATGTAAGGTTTGGATTCAAAGCGGGCAAGAGTGCTTCCGATCCAGCATTGGGTCCCTCCCTGAATCCTGTCACTGCCTCTTTAATGCCTCCTTAACTTAAATGCATGTTTTCCTGAGCTGTGTATATACCATGTGAGCCCCAGAAAAAGGAAGGAGGAGTTGACAGTTACAGGTAGGTGCTCATGCCTTATCCAAAGTCCTCTTGCCTACTTGACATCTGAGCACTACATAACTGTATTTTGTAGCCTGATATTTCCCCTATCAAATTATGGTTTGGGGGGACCCTAGTGATGAATTCGGAGGACATGGAAATCAAGAGCCATTTGTCTTGTAATCCAGGGTTCCTCAACCTTGGCAACTTTAAGATGGGTGGACTTCAACTCCCAGAATTCCCCAGCCAACCTTGCAACTTTAAGTCCACCCATCTTAAAGTTGCCAAGGTTGAGGAATGCTGTTGTAATCTGTTCAAATGGTAGAAGCTGGTTCAGTATTTCATGTACATAAATACAGAGCCATCACACTATTCCCTTTCAGAGTAAACAACTATATACAAAATGCAGGAGTAAAAAATAGTCAACCAAATTAATTAAAATACAAAATAAACACACCATATAAACTAGGCAGCAGCGAGGCAGTTATTTATTTAAAATATATAAAGTTATTGCCACATTCAGCAAGCAACTTTCAGCTCCATATTATTGCAAAACATTCTGTAATTCAAGCTTATTTACTTTACCATGTGTTTTCTATAAATCAATGAATATACAATGAACTTTCTTTCTCATATTCATGTTTTCCAATGTACTGCTGAAGAAAAATCTAGGCTGGCATAATCCCTTGCCTGGCATAAAACCACATTACATTTTCCAATTTTTCCCAACTTTTCCCTTCGTACCCTTTCAATCAGAATTCTGCAAGATGTATTCCCATATCACTTGACAAACAAAGCCCCTCAAAGTTTTTCATTTATTCTTGCATCCTTTCCCTTTGTGTAAGGGAACAATAATGGCTTTCTTCCAATTGTCAAAAATGGATACAGACTTCATCCATTTGTTGTGCATCCACTCCTTAAAGTACATCTATATTTTAATAAGTTTCTATTTACAGTATCAGTTCCTGTAGCCTTACCATTTTTCAACATTCTATAGCATTTATAATTTCTTTTTCATCATTTTTTTCTTGGACACTAATCTTTATAGCATTTGTTTCAGTTCCATTTTTCACTATATCACTATCTCTCCCATACAGATCTGTAAAATACTTCTTCCACATTTCCATCATTTTAGTTTAATCCCAAATCATTTTATTACCTTTATTTTTAATACCCACCACACTTCTAGAGGTTCCTTCTTTAGCCCTTTTAACTCAACTTCCAAAATAATTTTATTTCCACAGAATCATTCTGTATTTTCCATGACTTTTAATCTTGTTTCTTGTTCTCTTTGCTACTATTGTTTTCATTCTGTACACATTACAACATGTTTTTCTCATACTCACTTTTTCAGCACTTATTCTCTTATAAGCATTTTTCTCATCCACAGCCTCTTTCACTTCATCATTTCACCAAGCATTTTTCATAATTCCCCTTAGCTTAACTACACATTTTTGTATACTCTGTAATGTAATTCTTTTTACCTGTTCCAAGCAATTCTGCATCCTTTTCCTTACATTTAATTTCCATTTATTCTTTTAGGAGATTAATGCTTTTTCATAAAAATAATACTTTTTTAAAACAAGATTTGTACTTGCTCTTCTTGCAGTATTTATTTTCATTCTTGGTTGTTGTTGTTGTTGTTTAATATACTGTATATTTCCTTTTCTTCCATGTTCATTTCCCCCATGATCTACTCTTGACATTACTAAAAATGGTCTGAGACCTGCTCATCTCTGTTGTATCCTTAAATTTCTCACCCTTCCATCATAAACAATCAAAATAGTTATGCCTTTTGATTAATTCCTTTTCCATATGTACGAAGAATTATGTTTGTTATGTATTCAAAAAAGATCTTTTTAAAACAGATGCTCATCAGTCAACATTTGCATTCAAACTTGGGTTTCTGAATGACCCAATCACCTTTTCTGTACCCTCTCATCTTGTTCCCACCAATCCATTCATTCCACCTAGCAGAATATTTTCCCTCAGATTACATTTATTTAGAATATTGCACAATTTTCCCACAAAACCCATTTCTAGTTCTTCTATTATCACATTTCACTGTAATCTAATATGCAACTGTCACCAACCTATAGATTCCTACTTTCATGCATACCCACAACTTAAATGGCACCAGTTCATTTTTTCCGATATATGTTTTGTCACTTTCATTCATAGTTAAACCTACACTTGCACTTCCCTGCTGGTATTCATCCATTCATCCATTCCTCTCCACAAAAATCAGGCTACATTATACAGACCTATTAAATTCTTCATTTTTCTATTAATTTCACTGACATGCAAAGTATTTATTTTTCTTTCATTTCATTTATTAATTTATGTTCTTTACCATTTACTCTTCCATATGCCATCATCATTAACAGATGGGCCCACAAAGATTGACTTCTGCCACCCATCATGGCTTTGGTCAATTGAGACTTTCATAAAATGCTTTTTAACAAAACAGAGAAGTGTAGAACAGGTTATGAACCATAGTCACACCCGTGCCATACAAAGTATGGACTTCACCCGTCAGTGCTAACTCATTTTGGCCATTATGCCACAAGTGCAACCAGTTTTACCACAAGCATGCTGTCACTATTCTATGCACGTTAGGGTCTCTAATCTACAGACGGTCATGGAAGCCAACATACTGTTGCCCACATTTCAGCAGGTAGGAGGTACACGCAGTCTATTGGCACACACTTAGGATACAAGTATTTCTCACAGCCATTTTAAATCCAGAATTGGAAAAGAATCTTGATATGCAAACCAATTCTCACTATTACATTCAAGACTCCCAAGAATTTGTCACACTTCAGATTAACCAAGAATTGGCACCCAGGATAGAATTAGGAGAGGAAGGGAAAATTTAATTTTTGATAGTCAAGTTCCCTCTAAGGCAAGATGAACATATATTTAAAGAGACATGGGTATTTAAGTTAGATGTGTTTTCTCATTCATCACATTTTGAGATATACCCATTCTCCCCACCTCTTCCCCCCCCCCACACCATTTTTAGGGTATATATGTCTACAAAACATAATGTGTGAATTGACCCTGAGACAACCTCTGGGAGAGCAATGACCTTTTCCTCACTGAAAGTCTTTTGAGTCAAATACTCCCTCAGGTTCCTTTTTGAAACTTAAATAGCAAAATCTTCCACTGCATTCCATGCGTTAGCACTATGCAATCTGTCACATCTCACTGCTATGGAATGCCTCCTGATAGCCATATGAAAATGTATTTTTCTTTAATCTAATCTCATTACTTTTACTTACCAGGAACACCCTAATTAAGTTTTTGTTGTATTTTTAGATATGCCTTACTAAGAAAGGAAAGGTTAAAATCTTGAAAACAAAGCAGAGGGACTAGCTTTGTTTTGTAAATGGGGCCTCTAGTAACATAAATCTTGCCAGACATCTTTTAAGACCTTGTTATCTTTTATATTTAGCAGTGTAAAAATGTATAGCATATTATTATATTTCCAAATCTGGAAAATTGCCATGGAACAATCAGTCCTAAGCAATTTAATTCATCATACTGATGCCAGTTTCAGAGGGAGGCATAAGGAAATGGGAGCAGCCAGATTTATCACCCCCACCAGCCAGCCCCAATCCTCCAAGATTATGATAGGTGGGTCAATTAACTCTCAGTGCAATCCGCTGCCACTGCTGTTCCCACATGCTTCTTGGCAAGCAGGAGACAGCAAATGTAGGAAGTTGTCTGGACCTTTCTAGCATTAGGATATGGCAGATTAAAGGAGCTGCCAGACCCTGAAGTGTTGGTGCAAACATTAGACAGAGGAGGCAACTGATTCGGGGTTTAGTGAAAGGATAACAAGTTCATAGTTATTTTATTACTATTGGTTTCCAAAAATGGCACACTTCTTGTGGGTTTTTCCAACTCAGGTGCTAAAATAACATGGTTGGTCTTAGATTCTGCCTAGTGATGCTAGAAAATGAATCTGAGAATCTTGGTTTGCAAAGTGTGTGTTCTGCCACTGAGGTACAGCCTTCTCATTGAGAATAATAGTTAAACAGTCTTCTGCAGATTGTCCTCATGTCTGTGGTGTTTGCCAGCCTTAAAGAGCCATACAAACGACTGGAAATCATTAATACATTCATATGTCCCACAATGTCATTCATGACTTTGAAACCTTTCAAATTCCCAAGTATGTAAATGCCCATCATAGCATGCTCACATATTCCCTGCCACTATAACCTCAAAATGAAAAGCTTCTGAATATGGCCACTTTGAAATGACATATATAGGTAGTCTTCATTTAGCAACTGCCTCTTTTAGTGACTGTTTGCAGTTACGACAGTGATGAAAAAGTGACTTTACAACCAATCCTCACATTTACAATTTTCACATGTCTGTAAAGCAAAGGAAAACTGAAGAAAGATCACAAGCACAACCATGGTTTCACTTAGTGACCACTTCACTTAACAACCAAGTTGCCAGTCCCAATTGTGGTAGCTAAACGAGGACTACCTATATAATTAATTGTTTGTCTTATTGTCCAAACCAATTTCTGACTGATACATAGTCATGGCTTTGCCTAATAGAAAGGTATGGCTACTAAGTGCAGTGAAGTTCATATGCTAACAAATACAACAAATAAACAAGAAATCTATTGAGGCAAATGAGAAAAATGTACATCTGTACATGTACATCCTTAAAAAAGAAACTAGTAGATTTATCTTTTTAAAAAGGAAACTAGTAGATTTATCATTTTAAAAAGACTAGGATTTCATGTAACATATTCACTTCCTTTGATATGCCAGGCAGAAATGCCCTATGAAAACAATGAACTGGTCCTGTTATAAATCACAGCTTTAAGCTGATGATCCTGTTAGAACATAGTAAATCTGTCTACATGCAGAATTAAAGTCTCTCACACTGTCGGATAGTGTGGTACGTCATCAGTAGAGTTAAAAATGTGTGCTTCGCTTTCTGCCTATAAGAACTTTCCAGCAGGCTTCACTCCGCTTTAAGGGGTGGAGAGTGGAAAATGATTCTTTGACATAACTGTAATTAGAAAAGAACATAGAAGGTGTGATATTACCCAACAGATGGAAGGTAGAATGTAGGCAAGGAAAAGACTATGCAGGGGATCAAGCGGAACATGACAATCCCTATTCATAACCCCCCACCCCCAGAGAGCCTTCAAATGGGAAGAGGAGAAGCATGAGTCAGAGATAAGCAAATCTACCATATAATTAAGGGAATGTGGACAGCCATATAAGCACAGGGAACTCAGAGGTGTCACAAGATCTCTGCACTCTGAAACTTACAAAATCCTCTTGAGGTCTGCATGAAACAGATCAGCCCTTCCCAAACCCTGACCACCCAGGTTTCTGGCCAAGTTAGTTGGGTATTATGAAAGGTGAAGTTCTACACATCTGAAAGACATTCAGTCAGAGAAGACTGTAACAGATGAATCTAAGATTATTTGATTTGACCAAGGGAGACTCCCTAGTTTAACATTTCCTTTTCACCAATGACCATTCAGTTTCTTTTTGCTCTCAGAAAAAGACAGTGAGGACTACCCCAAATCTTATCCTTGGTCCACCATCTCTAGTATTCATTATGACTTTACATATTGAAATTTTGATCAGTGAGAAAGAATCCAAATGGGAAGTGCGGCTAGTGAGATCAAAGCCATTCTTTCTGCTATTCTTTCCATGCCGCTTTTAGGTTCTTTCAGTGGCACTTATATCTGGACTAACTGTAATTCCCATTTTCAAACTTTATCTCTCTAATTACAGGCATATCTGGATCCATATTCTCAAGATTCTAAACCCAAGTTGTCTAGCTCTAACATAGTCCATTCAAACTTCTTTATACATGGGCACCCTAACTAACAGTACAGCAGATATTTTTAAAAAATATTCTTTTGCCTGCAGAGGAAAAATTTGGGGGGTTTTTTCCCCCTAAAAAAATAAGCTTAATACATATTATTTTCAATCTATTAAAAAGTGTACTTTTCTTCTGCGTGCCGCATATTCAGATTATACATACCTAACCCTGGTGTCAAGCACAGATAAAATGTAGTCAGATGCATTTTGTGGATACATTATGTCCAGCATGCCTAATAATGCTCCAGATAAAAGCATAAGTGCTCCAAAATATATGATTGTAATGTAATGCAAAGAATAATAAGAGGAGGAGGAGGAGGAGGAGGAGGAGGAGGAGGAGGAGGAGGCGGCGGCAGATGTGTGGGCACCTTTAAATCAATCTTGGCTCCCGGCACCTACTGTACATGGAAAAAACCACGCAGTTGACTTGGCCATATTTTTTGGAAGTGGTTTGCCATTGCCTTTTTCCTAAGGCTGAGAGAGAGTGACTGGCCTAACTGGCTTTATGCCTATGGCAGGACATGAACTCACAACGTCCTGGTTTCTAGCCCAGTGCCTTTAACCACGATACCAAACTGCTCTCAATATGAATTTAAATTAAGTGTATTTATTTATTACAGGTTTATCCCATTTCCCATTTTATTACAAGTTTATCCCATTTCCCTTCCTAAAAGGTCACAATACTGTAAATGGTTCCTCATCAAGTTCCTCCTCCCTCCTGTTGGGGGGAGAGGGGCGTCATACAAATTTAAAAATAAATAAATAAATAAAAAATAAGTGTTATTCTCACTGTCGATTAGAACCAGTCAATCAGTCCTGCTCCCCTTAAGCAACAACCAGCAAAGAGAAGTCATATACTTAGGGTGTGTGATGTGGCTAAATGTTATACTAGAAAAAATGACTATGGTTGACAAAGTCGAAATAAATCAAAGAAGGGAAAGATAATAGATAAGATATATGAATGGGATCAAGGTGTTTACTGAAATATCCTTGAAATAGCTATGGACTATCACTGAGATGGTAAACTTTTGTTCATACAAGCACAGGGATGGTGTCAGGCCTAGCCCAAGGAACTCCAAGACACCATGAAGATTCAGTTCACCAGTGTTTATTAGCTACAACCTCTAGCAAGAATTTTCCCAGACTGAAACTAGTTCCCAGGGTCAGCCAGTCAACACAGAGTGAATTCCTCAGGGAAGTGCCAGCCTCATCCTCTTATCTCTTCCCCGCTCTTCAGAAGACGAAAGAGGATGCTTCCCTCCCTGAGTCTGGCCTTCATAATTCCATTCCATCACAGATGGGACTCTACCTGATAGCACTGAACTAGACCTGTAGTATAGTTGACAATGGCCATTTCCTTGGGAGTAACTTATAGCATCTTCATACATTACTCAGCCATCAGTATCCTAATTATTGTTACATTGGCACAATAGTGGTTAGATGACCCTAATAGATGCTATAAGTTCTGCCTTTTTCATCACCCTTAAACTAAGTCAATATTGTACTTTTATGTATTTTTATAAACTATAATCACCCATTTTTTTTAATAAGGCTAATTTTCTAGCCCAAATGAGAAAATGGAACAAAGGAAAATTGTTTGTGTTGGTTGGTTAATGAGCTAAGACCAGTTTCTGAAGAGTGTTAGTGTATATCAAAAATATTCACATCTAACATGATTTATAATATATTCTTTATTTTTAAAGCTTTATAGAAAAAGCTCAGTCAATTGATAATTTAAACAAATCAGCCAGTATTTCTTACTAATACAGTATATGGTTTCTTTCTTGGAGGAAGAGGCATTATTCCTTAAGATGATTGCATTTATTCTTTTTTATATATAATTTTATTGAAAATTTTAAACACAAGAATAAGACTAATACAAATTAAAGTAGAGCAATAATGAAAAAAAGGAAAGGAAAGGAAAGGAAAGGAAAGGAAAGGAAAGGAAAGGAAAGGAAAGGAAAGGAAAGGAAAGGAAAGGAAAGGAAAGGAAAGGAAAGGAAAGGAAAGGTGCAAAAAGAAAAAGAATAGCAGAAAAATAGAAAAGAAAGAAAAAGATATAATGATTGCATTTATTCTGACCATGAAGTAACATGTACAACTATTTTAGAAATTAATTTGATTTTTATATTTTTTGTTTTTGTGCATTGTAAAAAAAGGTACTTTTTTTTCTGCATTCTTTGTTCCTGCTAACATTTATTTTAGACTGAATGTTTAATTTCTTAAAAAAACCTATCTGTAGATATTCTTAGTCCAGTGCTGTCCCAGAGCACTAAAATTGCCATTGGCTATTTTGTTCAGCATAGAATAGTTGATGTCATGAATTATCTGAGTTATAAGAAGTATTGCACAAAGAAGTTGCATCTATTGAGCATAAACCCAAATTTCTCTCTGAATTTTCTATTTCTGAATTTCTTGATATTATATCTGAGACTGCTAAATTAAGAAGGCTCAGACTATATCTGTACTGAAATGCAACTAAATCTGATGCAACTATTAATTCTTTCAATGTTGTTTTCTTTGTGTATTTTCCCCATTTCTTTAAACAAAGTTCAGATCTACATGTGAAGGGAAGGGAAGGGAAGGGAAGGGAAGGGAAGGGAAGGGAAGGGAAGGGAAGGGAAGGGAAGGGAAGGGAAGGGAAGGGAAGGGAAGGGAAGGTGGATATAGCTGTACAGTATCTATGACTACATCAGTGTCAGGCCTAGCCCAAGGAACTCCAAGACACAATGCAAATTCAGTTTAGCTATGTTTATTAGCTACAACCTCTAGCAAGAATCTTCCCAGACTGAAACCCCATTTCCCAAGTCAGCCAGCCACAACAGTGTGAATTCCTCAGGGAAGTGCCAGTCTCATCCTCTTGTAGCTCCCATGCTCCTCCGGCGAGCTAAGAAAATGTTTATCTCCCTGAGCCTGGCCTTCATAATTCCATTCCATCACAATCAGCTATTGTTCTGGTGTGCCATTTGATGCACACCTCCTGTACATTAAATCACTCTATTATAATGCCTTCCTCATATTTATAGTTACATTCAGATTGCTGTACTGTGTTGCTGAAATAGCACAGAGCAATACAGTTATACGGTAAATGAGGAAAATTAAGCTTAAATAAAATGTACCTGCTAGAAATCTGGAACTAATTATAGAAATTCCTCTAAGCCCTACTTATGCGTTCAAAGGATACGTGTGGGGATATCTGAACGTATATTTCAGCTACATTCATAACAGTGTGCGCTGGGCTTGTGCCAGCTCAACATCTCAATACATGCACTGAGCAAAAATGGGAAAATCTTATTTGTACATTCAGCAGATAGAATCTTCCCAATTATTAGGGGATGGCACCAATAGGGACTTTGGGACAGGACCTATTATCATGCATTATCTCTACTCTCTGCTCACATATGTTCCCTGAATGCAGCAGCTAAGGCAGAATTAAGGAGGAATAGAATACCCTCTCCTTCCTCCCAGTAGATCCTCATGTCCCTTTTCCACCTCTGCTCCAGAGGGTCTCCTAGTTCCGTGGAACAGATTGGAGAGCACAAGGAACTATAGAGAAAAGCATTCCATATATGATTCTTGCAAGGTACATGATTTTGGAAGGTCATGACCATACCTCATGTGTTCTGAACCTTGTCCGCTATAATTTGTGCACTGTAGGTAATATCCAGCCTTTGCCTGCAAGTATGACTTGAGGCATTCTTAGTAACAAAAATCACATATTTTTTCACTGAGCACAAGGCTCAGCCTGCTATGAGATTCACTTATTTTGGTGAATTCTTCCTCACCTGAGATCTGTCTACATTTTCTTAGACACTATGAAAAGTCACCCTCAGAGTTGGTATGTTGAAGAGGTATGAAGCTGTGAATTACAGTCTTATGGTGTCTCAAAGCCACTAGCCTACTGAAGTTACCATCTCAGTTTCAAAAAATTATTCTTCTTGGTAAGCTATGCAAAGTAAAAAAAAAAAAATCCTTCAGAACACATGCGGCAATCTTAAACCAAACTAGTCTTTGCTGTAATTGAGTATTGTCTACTCTAGGAGTGAAGAACCCGACATTGAGTTACAACTCTTAGCAGTTCCACCAGAACTGCTGCTGTTGAAGTATACTGCAGTTTTCCTATTCCTGCAAAAGCTGGAGTAATTCCTAGGACTTCCAGCAGATATTTTTCTGATTATCAGCTCTCTAGCTGTTTCTCTTTTAATAAGTGGATGTGTCAGAGATTGAGCCAGGACTATTTTGCACAAAATACATGTTCTATCACTGAGCCTTTCCCAAATGTTTCTTTTTCAGAATGGAAAAGTAGCTTATTTAACTACTTCTCTGTCTTGCAGACATCAGAACCAAGGCCAGCTTGATTTCACACAATATCCATGAGCAGTAAAGCAGTATGCAGTTCAAGAGGTGAGCCCTTCATTACTTTGAGGGAGCAAGTTTCAGACGGTATAATTCAGTTCAGTCACTTGGCCCCACAAATATCTTAGGTTGAGTGAATTCTTAACCTGCAAGACTCATTTCCTCAGGGGTTAAAGAGACCCATTAGCAAAGACTTGCCAAAAACTCCAGAGAACCTGGAGCCAGCATTTTGGGGGCCAACTCTGATTGTAACCAATGGTATGTCAGCAAATAATTTGTTTTCCAGGAGGTGATATAGTTGAGTGCTGAAACAGGTCAGCAAAATGGCTTTTTAAACTTTAGCTTCTGGTATGTAAACTGTAACAAATTGTGTCATTTATTACAGCAAGGAGATCAGATGTTCAGGAGGGAGAGAAGTTATTATAAAAATGCTTGCTTTGAACCTTGAGCTATTTACTGTTATTAAAATAAACAAGACTTATTTGCACACACCATTGATCAGGATGGAAAGAGAGCTGTATTTGTATACTTTTGGTTTTGGACAGGCAAAAACAGGACCTGAAATCCATATCCACTGAAGGGATTTTGCCAAGTCTGACGCTTCGTAGCACATAGAATTGAATGCTTTGATGCCTTAACATCCAATTAGCCCTATCAGTCTTTAAAAAGTAGAAGCCAAGATTTACATTTTGCAATGACAAGATGCTCTCTCACTTTAGGTTTATAATGACATTGGCTCCTATTCCCCCTATTTATAACCCAACACTATTAAACAGACCGGTTTCAAAAATGACATTCCAAGGATATCTACGTTAGATAAATGTAAAACAGTTACTAACAAATTGGGGACTGTTGCTTCTTAAAATGATATTCAGGAAGGTCCTTATTGTCACAGGATAATAGACATAGTATAATCAGCTTTCACCAATCTGGTGTCCTGCAGATGTGTTTGATTACAAGAATCAAGATCCATAATTCCTGTGTTTTCTGGGAATCATATAACATGTCATCTAAACACATCTAGAAAGCACTAGATTGGGGAAAGTTGTAGTGTTTCCAAGTAGAAAAATATAAATAAACCCTCTAACCCTATACACAAATCCCATTTATGTTTATCAACTTCTGTTGTTGAGAGGGGGAAGATTGTCTCTGTTGGCCACAGCCAGCACCCACACATCTATCCCCAACAAAGACCGCACATTCCATTTCAGTGAGAAAGGGCTCCACGCACAACCCGTTGCATGGTCCTATCTTACCAGAGAGAGAGCTGCTAGTGAAATGGCCAGTGGATTTGCTTCCTACAGACAGACATTTCAAAATCTGTTATCAGGTCCAGTGTCAGACTGCAGCTTCAAAGGGCCCTGGAGGAAGCAAATTGTATGGACCCTTTTTAGTCAGAGCTCAGAACTCCATATAGTATTGAGACAGAATTGATTGTGCTTCTGGATTATCTCTGACAGGATCAGGATGGTGATGATACATCCATCCTGGTTCTCCTTGTTCTCTCAGTGTTTTCAATACTATCGATCATGGTATCCTTCTAGATTGGCTCAAGGGGTTGGCAGTGGGGAGGACAGTGTTGCGGTGATTCTCCTCTTTCCTCCAGGGTAGATTCCAAGGGAAGGTTGAATCCCAAGTCCCTATTTTTTTGGTTTCTTCGGGGCTCTATTCTCCCCCAACTCCTACTTAACATCTGCATGAAGCCACTGGGTGAAGTCATCCATCAGCACAGGTTAGGTATTATGAGTATGTTGATGATACTCAGTTATACATCTGGCTGACCAAGTAATGTCATCAAAGTTCTTTCTCAGTGTCTGCAAACTTTGGGAACCTGAATGGAAAAGAACAGGCTTAGGTTTAACCTGAACAAGACTGAGTGGCTGTGGGTTTTAGAGACTACCAATCTTGGGACATTCCATCATTAGTTTTGGATGGGGTATCACTCCCCCAGAAGTAACTAGTGTACAATATGAGGGCCCTCCTGGACTCTCAACTTATGCTCAAAAAGTAGATAGCAGCAATGGCCTTTGCACAACTCCATCTTGTGTGCCAGTTGTGCTCATCCTGGATTAGGAGGCCCTGCTCATAGTCACTCATGCCTTGGTCACGTCCCTTCTGGATTGATTATTTATTTATTTATTTATTTATTTATTTATTTATTTGACTTGTCCCCGCCCATCTCCCCACAACGGGGGACTCTGGGCGGCTTACAACAAACTAAAATCGGAAATACATAATTAAAATGATAAAAAAGTTTAAAAGTTATAAAAATTAGAATTTACAAAGATAAAGAAAGATAAAGATAAAAAGGCTAAAAGATCTAAGAGGCCGATAGAGGCCACACCAGGCCGCTAAGGGGCCAGCCAACCCCATTTCTGATATCCTCCCTCCCCGCCCCAGGCCAGATGGCAGAGCCAGGTCTTCAAATCCCTCCGAAAGGCCTGGAGTGAGGGGGCCTGTCTCACCTCCGGGGGTAAGATGTTCCAAAGGGCGGGGGCTACAGCAGAGAAGGCCCGCCTTCTGGACCCCGCTAGTCGAAGTTCTTTTACCACGGGGATTCGGAGCATGCCCTCTCTGTGAGATCGGGTGGGACGGGTTGAAATCGTGGGGGCGAGGCAGTCCTTCAGTAACCTGGCCCCATGCCATGTAGGGCTTTAAAGGTGATAACCAATACCTTGAATTGGACCCGGAAGCAAACTGGTACCCAGTGCAGCTCACGGAGCAAAGGTGCTATATGGGTCCTTCTTCGGGCCCCAAAAATTGCTCACGCGGCCACATTCTGGACCAGCTGAAGCTTCCGGATACTCTTCAAGGGTAGCCCCATGTAGAGCGCATTGCAGTAGTCTATCTGGGAGATAACAAGGGCATGAGTGACTGTTCACAGGGCATCCTGATCCAGGAAAGGGCGTAACTGGTACACAACCTGAAGCTGTGCAAAAGCCCTCCTGGCCACGGCTGCCACCTGCTCTTTGAGCAGGAGCCGTGAGTCCAGGAGGACCCCCAAATTACGCACTGGGTCTGTCTGGGGCAGTGCTACCCCATCCAGAACCAACGATGACAACGTCCCAGATACAGAGGAGCCATTAACCCACAGCCACTCCGTCTTGCCAGGGTTCAACTGGAGCCTGTTGTTCCCCATCCAGACCCTCACAGCCTCCAGGCACCGCGAGAGGGCGGTCACGGCATCACTTACCTCACCAGGGATGGAGATATATAGCTGAGTATCATCAGCATACTGATGATACCTCATCCCATGATGGCAGATGATCTCGCCCAGCGGTTTCATATAGATGTTGAAAAGGAGCGGAGAGAGAACCGAACCCTGCAGCACCCCACAATGGAGGGGCCGAGGATGGGACCTCTCGCTCCCTATCACCACCGATTGGGATCGGCCCTGGAGAAAGGAGGTGAACCAGCACAAAACTGTGCTGCCCACCCCCATATCCCTGAGCCGTCCCAATAGGATACCATGGTCGACGGTATCGAACGCCGCTGAGAGATCAAGGAGAGCAAGGATGGTCGCACTTCCACCATCCCACTCCCGCCAGAGATCATCAATAAGTGCAACCAATGCCGTTTCTGTTCCATAGCCGGGCCTGAAACCTGACTGATAGGGTTCCAGATAATCCATTTCCTCCAGGACCCTTTGGAGCTGCGAAGCCACCACTTTCTCAACCACCTTCCCCAAAAAGGGGAGGTGGGAGACTAGACGAAAGTTGTCCAGTACAGTAGGATCCAGGGAGGGCTTCTTGAGATGGGGGTGCACCAACGCCTCTTTAAAGGGTGCTGGAAACACTCCCTCCTGCAAGGATGCATTAACCATCGCCTGGATCCAACCACATGTCACCTCCCGAGCTGCTTTCACCAACCAGGAGGGGCATGGGTCCAGATGGCAAGTGGTGGCCCTCACAGTGTGGAGGATCCTGCCCACTTCCTCAGGAACCACAGGATCAAACTGTTCCCAGATAACTAGGCAAGAACAATCCCCTGGTATCTCCCCAGACCCTGCACCACGCTCGGAGTGTTGGAATGAATCCGAGCGATTTTATCCTGCAGGTGCTCTGCAAATTCCTCTGTGCGGCCCTGCAAATGAACCACCAGATCCCCCTTACCAAGGAGGGACCTGGTGATCCCAAACAGGGCCGCCAGGCGGCACTCTGCAGACACAATAAGGGTGGAGAAGTATTGCCGCTTCGCCACCCTTATCGCCACAATGTAGGCCTTAATAGCAGCTCTAACATATGTTCGGTCGGATTCAGTCCGTGTCTTCCTCCAGCAGCGCTCTAGGCATCTCTTAACCCTCTTCAGCACCCTCAGCTCCTCCGTAAACCACGGGGAGTGTCGGGGCTGACGTGGCAAGAGAGGCCGCAAAGGCACGATCCTGTCCAAGGCCCCGGCCGCTTCTCTATTCCAGGCAGCATCCAGGGCCTCCGCTGGACTGTGCAGCAGGTCCACAGGAATATCCCCCAGCTCCCTCTGAAACCCTGACCGGTCCATCAGGTGCATTCCAGGTTGGGTGACCATATAAATTGAATTAAAATAATAATAATTGTAGTTAAAATAATAAAGTTCTACCATATATAAAAAGGCCCTGCTACCAGACATAATCTAAAACATTACGCAAGGTGGAAGAACCATGTGACCTGGAGAATTTCATTTATTTTTATAATTATAAATCTCTGGTTGGCTACAGAACCATCAGCCAAATTAACCTGTTGAATTTTAGGTTTACATTTAGTCAATAATAATTGCTCATTGTTTACAATGATTTCACTACAACCAGAGTCCAGTAACCACTTATCAGCATAACGTTTGTCTCTGTTAGAAATCAAAGCAGACACCAGTCTAGTACTCCCTTGTTTCTTAATTGTTGCTTTTCCACGACAGACGAACCTTCTGGAACTCTCAGCAGGCTGATTTTTCACAGGACAGTCTTTTATAAGGTGCTTGGTAGAATTACAACGAAAACATTTTCTCACCAAATATGCACATTCTGTGTCAGCTGGAGAAGGTCGCTGCTTTACATTATCAAGTCTTTTCTTAGAATTAGTCTGCATATCACGTGCACATTGTATTTCTTGCAATCTACTGGTTAGATATTCCACAGTCAAATCTGCTGGCGGTAAAGTCTGTACAGATTCTACAAGCATATCAAACGAATCATCCAGACTTGAAAGAATTATACATGGTCTTTGTTGCTCGGGAAGGATCAGATTACGATCTGCCAGCTCAGCAAACAAAGTTTTCATCTTATTCAGGTGCTCAATTACATTAGCTCCTGGCTCCAACTTAAGGTTATACAACTGCTTTGTCAAACTTACGATAGCAGATGAAGTTTTCCTCGCATAGATCTCACGCAAAGCCACCCAGCATGCATTAGCAGTTTCCAAACCACGAACATGCACCAATTCTGAAGACTCAAGTCCCAAAATCAAATTACCATATGCATAGTCCATCAAAGCTTGTTCAGCATTCGTGGGTGCCACTGGGGGCGGGTTGTTTACATAATGCCAAAGCCCCTCTCTCATGAAAAAAGATTTTATCTTTATATTCCATGTCTGGTAATTCTTTGAATTCAACCTTTCAAATGGAAGGCTCACTGCTGCAGGTGGAGCTGCTGCCATATTTCACTTAAAACAAGCACTCAACCACAGAGAAAAAATCCAAACCTCAAACGAAACAGTCACAGGCAGGGTAATAAATCCATAAATCACCCTTCACTCAGGAATTTCAGTCCTTGCTTCCAGCACTCCTGGCTTCATGCCTTGGACATCATTCCTGGAACCTCACACCTGGAATCCGTTCCAGAACCACTGAACTCAGTCCTCAGTCCTGGGCACTTGGTCCTGATTCTGGATCCTGGGTCCCCTCTGGGCTCTGAAACTTAGCCCTGGGCCCATAACCTGTTGTGCAGGGTGCAGCAAAGCTCTCAAAATTTCTGCTCTCAGGAAAAATACACATCAGCATGAGAGCTTGCAAAATGCAATGTCCATAGTTTGCTTTCCAAAGAAAATCCAGTCAGAAAATATAGACTAACTGGTTTTTATTGATAAAAATGCAAAACTTCATAAAATACAAGTTGCATACAAAATATAGGAAATAACAAAGACTTCTTCTCATCTTAGCATCCAAGACTTATCCACAACAAAGTCTCTAGCTAAAAACTCTCAGAGAAGAGGTCCACTACTTGGTTACTAGTTACAACCACATAACCCATAAAACTACATGATGGATAAAATTATACACGACTGACAGGCTGGGCATCTAGCCCTCCCGTTATATTGTCAGCATGTACCCCCCCCTACTGAATAACTAGCATACATATGCCAATAGGTGGCAGTAAAAAACATAACACAGTCACAAGATACTTTGTTTACATTAACTTCTCATAGTAGACGAAACAAGTTGTTGTACAGAGGACGGGATGACTTTCTTCCCATGAGAAAATCCCGACATCACACTCTTAACACAAGTAGGGAAGGAGAATACCTAGGTGCAAATGTCTTCATAGAACTATGTTAACTTTTGATTCTAACTACAGGTAGTCCTCGCTTCATGACAGTAATTCGGACTGGAATTTCCATCATAAAGTCATAAAGCCCAACATCACGTGACCATGTTGGTTAGTGTTAAGTGAGGACCATGTCAGTCATTAAGCAAGGACTTCATGTGATCACAACTTCCGACTTCCTGCCGGCTTCCCCATTGATGTGCTTGTGGGAAGCCAGCAGAGATTATTGCAAATTGAGATCATGTGACTACAGGATGCTGCAATGGTTGGAAATCCAGGCCAGTTGCTGAGCACCCGGATTGCATTCACGCAACCATGGACGTGCTGCAATGGCCAGAACTTCAAGGATCGGTCGTAACTACCATTTGTTCAGCTCCATTGCAAGTTCAAACAGACACTGAATGAGTGGTCGTTAAATGAGAACCAGCTGTACATGCAATTTGGCTCTTGTCACACCTGCTACGTATCCAGTAAGCAGCTTAGACTGGCAGGTTGATGTTTTCACAATGTTGTTAGGTGATGATGGCCTCTTTTGGAGGGCTCTCCTGTTAGCAGTCATGCAAAGACCCTCCTTGTGAATACCCCTGGATCTGCTTATTATTCTATTTATGTTCTTACATATTTGCAAAGCAAGAAAAAAATCATCAAGTTTGCCATACAATTCTTGCACTGTCTTGCTCAGAGAAAACCAAATATGGATTGCATCATCCTTAGTGTAAAGGAAGAAGGAGTATTATTAAAAGTACACTATAGTATCTCATTGTTTAAAAAAATTAAAAACTTTTTTAAGTTATGATGATCCAGATGTAAAGTATGGAGAGCTAATTCATTTTTATATATTTGAATAAACCTCCTAAATTGCTAACAGAACTTCTCAGCACTATACAAAAACATGTGGCTGATTTTCAGATGTGTCTCCTATGCCACAATTCTAAAAATAGCTAGAGGCCACTACAGTCAGAAAAATGGGGAACACATCATCCTGAGGATCTTAAATTGAACTAGCCAGAGATGTTTTTGCATTATGAATCTCTTCTAAGATGCATTTATGGCTGCTTAGCATCCTTTCCATCAATCTTTTTCATTTAAAAAATCTCCTGAAACACAGATGTGCATAAATTACTGCCCCCCCCCCCCCCACATTAGGAGGTTCACTTAACCATCTACTTGTTCCACTCTGTATGTGAGCAAAAGATTAAATTGAGTTAATCAGATTGTGGAGGAGAGGGACACCACCCTAATGGAGATTACTACACTAATCATTTCTATTTTTAAAAAAAAGACTGATTATTTGATTATCTGAGAACAAAGCAATCAAGTCTGCCATTGCTAGCTGTTCGAGGGGTAATGTATCCCTGTTATTAGCAGTTGATCTCCCTACCCCTTCCTTTCTGCCACTAGGGAGTTTCTGAGGACTATATATCTTGGTAGATTGCAATATGATCTTATCTGATCCCCATCTCTTGGCTATATGTATGCATAGGAATCATAAGCAGCCACCAGACTTTGCAAATCTCTTAATTTAGTGATGCAGTCTACAGCTTAGGAAAGAAAATGCCAGCTACACATTAAATGCATTTTATTTTAAGACAGCGTGTCTTTAGAAATGAATACCTTCTGGAAATACTCCATATATTTAGAAAGAACACATACTGAAAAAGGTTCATTCAAAAGTATATATAATTCATAATTAAGTATGAATTTTCATATTGGATCTTTTTAGAAAGACCAATTAATGTAGGAAAGGGGTAGAGTGGACTTTTGAATGCATGAAACTTCAAAGCAGCAATAGATTGTCAGCTTGGAGGAATAACAAGCCTGGGGGACTTGGGGGAGCTAAACGTTATATCTAACATATAATTAGATCCTGATTGCCCTCTTCTACATGCCTGCCATTTAAAGTTTTATAATCAAACATTTTTTAAATTTATTTATTTTATTCCATTTGGCTGCTGCCTGACTCCAACTGACTCTGAGCAGCTCACAACAATAAAATGAAATAAAAACAGCAAGATACAGAAAATTAACCAAAAGAAGTACAAAAATAACTACAAAATAGTTGCAAAGTGACAATCCAACAACAAAGCAAACATAAAACTTCACAAACAGGGGAGCCCCATCCACCCTGCCCCAAGGCCTGGGTAAATAACCAGATCTGTAAGGTTTTCTAGAACATCATCAGGGTGGGAGCCTCATGCATTTGTCAACATGCATTGACAAACCTCACTTGCACATAAATTAGCCCTTATGTTCACTGATGTTGTAACATTCTAGCTTTTCTCTAAGTAGATTATGGCAGAGCACATGGTGTTTTCCCCTCCATGTTGTCTTCATTAAACACTGTGAGATAGGTTTGAGAGACAACACAATTAACTGGCCTATGCTTACCCAGCAACCTTACTGACTGAGTGGGGAATCTGGACATCCTAATCCTAGTCTGACTTTCTGAGCGCTACATCACATTATCTTTATACAACTGAAATTACATTCATAGTGCATTTCTTTCACTTAGGAACAGAGAGCTTCCAACAGAAAATGGGGCACACTTTTTGGCATCTTTCTACCTGTAGAGGGGCACGCACATGTGTCATGGTAATACAGTGACTTCAGCAAGTGAATGGGATCAAAGACTTCAACCCTTTTTTTCATTTTGAGGGGAGATTCACTTAAAGAATTATCCATTCCAAACTCTAAGAGCCAGTTTGGTGTAGTTGTTAAGGCATCAGGCTAGAAACCAGGAGACCATGAGTTCTAGTCTAGTACCCACTTTAGGTACGAAGCTGGCTGGGTGACCTTGAGCCAGTCCCTCTCTCTCAGCTGTAGGAAGAAGGCAATGCCAAACCATTTCCAAAATCTTGCCAAGAAAACTGCAGGGACTTGTCCAGGCAGTTGCCAGGAGTCAACACTGACTTGAAAGCACATCCACACATCCACATTCTGAACTGTACTTAAACATTGCCAAAAGTCAGGCTACCAGATTTCAACTCTTTCTGGGGATGCTGAAGGGCACAAAATGGAGGCTGGGGAGCCACATGTAGGGTGCCAATCACAGACATCTGTTCCTACTCACAATAATGGCAAAAGCATTATTTTATGAGGAATATAGTCATATCAGCCCCACATCATTTTATGTAGCCCACAGCAGATAGGCCTGTATTGACATATGCACACAGCCATGTTAAGAGCTACAGAAATCAGCACTGATACTTCTCTCTTATAGAATTCTGTTACTTCCAGTTGGCTACTATCTGAACTCTGCTTTCAACCCTTTGAAAGTGCTTATGCTTGCAAATTACATACTAGAGATACTGTGATTTGATGGGCAATTTCCAGGTTCAGGGACTCTCCCTTCTTAGAGTTTTTTCTCTTTGAAGGAGGGCAGCTGGACTGGACAGCTCTTCAAAGACAGAACATCTTTAAACACAAGGTTGTCCCTCTGTAAATTAGGACACAAGGCAAAATCCATAAGTCAGCACACAAATAACAACTGCAAATGCAAAAACAAATTCTAACATCATTCCAACAAGCTGTTTCCTCTCTTGCCTTCCCTCAAACACATTATTTTATTGCAATTGAAAGCCTGTTTTTTACAACCCTCTAGATGGGACTGCTGGGATGAACTCTATCAGCAATCTGAGACTGACATCATTTCTTTGTACAAATGCATACTCTTACTTAAGTTCCAGCTTGAATCAAATGGGAATTTTTGTTATTGTTTGAAAGGACAGTTATATTCATTTCCTGATCATAAATCAATTAACTTACAGAAAAATAACCAGGATACATTAGAGGGGTTTATGTGTGTGTTGTTTGTTTTTTACTTACAAGTAACATAAGTCTTTAGATTATGAGCCTGCAGGCAGGATGGAACTTTCTCCATTTCATTTTTCTACGCCTAGTAATTTAAACTCTGTGTTCTGATTATTCATGTTCAATATTTGTTTTAAAAAAAACTTACCAGTGAGTACTGCCAGAGCAGTTTTGGGCAGGCAGAAGCTTAGAGCATGGAATGAATGCAGAATGAACGAGGGTAGCATTATCCATGGAGAAAAAAGTCAGAATTGTAGCCGTGCCACATGATCAAAATCCTTCTTCTTACATGCGGTGTGTGTGATGCATGTTAAAAAGGATCAGCGATCGATCACCATATCGTACCTGCCATTTTGATATTGTAGACGACTCTTCAGATGCCCCTGAGCACAACTAATATATGTAAAATTACTTAACTGCTCTCCTGTTACAAACTGGCCATGTTTGGCATCTTTAAGAACATGGGTTTAAACTGAATTGATCTCATTTAATAACTAGAATCATCATTATTTTAACAGATCAGATCTGGCTTAAAATTAAAATTCCTCATAATGTGGCTGATTGGCATTTTTTTGCTTATCTTTAACTTGGCATTTAGTTATACGTACTCCAATGTCATATGTTTATGCTTTTATAGACTTGTTATTTGTGTTTTAATCAGGGGGTATTTATATTTTGATTGTTTTTATTGTCTTGGTTTTTAATTTTAAGCCGCCCAGAGTCACCCTCTGGGGGAAATGGGCAGCATATAAATTTAATAATAAATAAATAAATATATAAATAAATACCATCTTTTAAAAATATGTTTACTCTATTTTTAAACGTACAGATAATGACCTTGAGGTGTTTTTATCCCACTTCTCAGTACAGTGAAAACGTATTCCAGACCAACTTTGCTTCAGGGAAAGAAGCAGATTTAAAGTGAGTTTTTCCCAGTATGAACAAATTAATTTTAATTGGGAAAAGTTAAATAGTTTGCCTCCTTGTAAAAACCTTGTAGGAATGGTTTTGCATTGAATGGCTTGGACCCAGCCCCTGGCTTGAATTTAGATTTTTGGGCAAGTTACCCAGTGAAATAATTGAATATTTTCTTAAGGTTAATCCAAATGTTCTTCTATAGAATGTTCAATGAGGTTAATAGAAAAATGCTGTCTGGGCTCTAAAGCAAGTTGCCAGGCAATTAAAAATCATGCTTAAAAATCACGCTAAAAACATCAGTACATGCTTTATTGTCATTCTGATGACATTTTTTAACCAGCTTTGTTGGAAGCAGGAGCAAACGAGACTACTTCATTAACAATTAAATATTTCCACCCTGAAAATTTTGTGGCTTTCAAGAAATTCTTTGTCCATTTTCAATGGAGGAATAAAGAGCTAGTAAAAGTGAAACAAAGATGAGCTATAGGTTTTCCACATTATGGGAGGAAAACAAATCACCTGACCTTTACATTGGACATGTCACTGTCTTTTCTTTCTTCAAAGCTTGGTTCTCAAAGTTAAACAGCACCATTCCAATTGCCTCCCCATTAGTTACAGTTCTTCAGAAGTTTCACTCCTCCTTTCCTTCTACCCTTCCTCCTCCTACACACCTTAACAGATACACACATAGAGACTTCATAGGCTGATTGGCAGTTCTTAAATAAATCAAATCCCAGTCACATTTTATGATGTCATGAAAAGTGTAGGCCTCACTCTTCAAAATCAGCTCCACAGCACACCAGGATACTTCCTGTTTCAGTCATTTGAGCAGCCCAGATAGTTTGTCTACACCACAGAAAAGTACATGAATTACCTCACCTCTGTGTATCCTAACAACCCTTATAGTACATTATACCACATGCTTATTTCAGATTCAGAAAAGGTGGAAGGAAAAAAATGAGACCTTGAATAATATCTAAAATAGAGTTCATATGAACCCAGGTTAAAGTCAGACTGTGAACACAAGTCCTCATATGAAATCTTGATATGATTTCTGTCTATATAAACTATCCAAAGATAGTGGGAATAAAATAAGACCTGAGCTACATTCCCCTGACAAGTAAACAACATCATACATTTTGCTGATATTTCAGGCTCAGGCTATTATCAATCAATCTCTGTGTGGAAAGATCCCCAAGATGCTATAAAACTCATGAGTAGGGCTTTTTGTGAGCTTGTGAACAAAACCAGATGAAAGTTGTCTTAAGAGTTTTTTGCTTCTTGCAGAAGCAGCTGGCAAGGAAGCTCTCTTCCCCACCCCCCCACCCCCCAGTGGAGACACAGGCAATGCAAACAAATATATCATGATACTTGGAATTGGTTTCATCCTGAAATATTTTTGATCCACTGATATCTCTTTTGTTCTAAAATGCCTACATTGCTGATTTGTTTTATCAGCTTAATTGGAAAAATATGTTTTGAACCTCAAGTGTGCCTTTTGGAGATTGGCAGCCGGGCTAGTCTCTGCAGCTGCCATCTTCGGGCAGCTGCTGAGCTCTAACTTCCCATTGTGGTCCACTGTGCTGAGTCCCTCTTTAAAATAATTCTCCACTGGCAAGATCATCAGGCAAGAACTATAGCTCACAGCCAAGAAGGTCCCAAAAGTTAGTGTCACACAACATTTTTATGAAGTGTTGTCCTTCTCCCCTCCCTCCATCTAGCTTTCTCTGTCTCTTTCTTTCTTCCCCCTCAGTGTGCCCTCCCTCCCACCTTACCAAGTGCTGGCACTACAGTGGTGGCCTACCCACCTCCAAGGTCATCTGCCGGGGGGAACAAACAATATCAAGATGGCAACCGTGACTGCACAAAGCCCTGCATATAAAAATAGGATGGGGCTTCACTGTCATGATCACAGCCAGCATCTCAATCTTTTTTACTATAGTTTGGCATCCTTCTCACTCTGTCTTTCTCGCTTAGTCATTACTGGAGCACCACTTTTTTTTTTTTTTTTTACTGATCCTGTCAAAGAATTTGCCATCTTGCAGAATGAAACAGCAGCTCGAAGGCAACATCTTGACTTCCCAAAGGTGTTTGGGCAGCTCCCAGTGAACTCATCCAGAGGCCTTCCTTCCAACCAGATAGTGTGCCAACTGTGCCTTGTAAATGTGCTCTGACCAGGGTTTTAAAGTCATAATGTAGAAATAACTATTGCCAATCAATTTCACTTAGGAAATGGCTCTGTTTTAATTGTGGTAAGGAAGATGGCTTGACATGAGAGTTTTTACGAATTGCTGTTGGCCTTGTTGCATTTTTGTACTTGTGGGTGACTTAGTTTTGCCTTTTTCTACCTTAGTCCTAACACCCTACAAAAGGACAACTTGGTCCTAAGAGTTTGGGTTTGATTACTTTTGCCTGGTCCCAGAAGTAGATGTTCTCTATAGGTTCATATGTTCCCCAACATTTGTTGGACCAGTGAGGTCCTTTCATTTCAGGCACACAGTAAGAAGACATGTCAGGAGAGAGAGGCATAGGATGAACATACCGACAGTACGGTTCCTTTGCTGTAATGAGGTGCCCCAGTATTTTGGAAGGTCAGCTGTTGGTTGCTGCACTTTCCTATCATGTATTTTATCATCCCCTATTGTTTAGTGAGCAGCTTGTCCTGAAGGAATGCATTAATTTAAGATGAATTATATTATATTTATTAACTGAAGAGTGACTATTTTGATTAGAACTAAACTGTAAATACCACCTTTTTAATGTCAGGTGCAATTTTTTATATGGTTTGCATTTCTTATTATTGCATGCGTTTTCTGTCATTTTGGCTAGATTGCACTTCTGTTTCAAAGAAATGGCGAAGTGAAAATATGACAAAAAGGAATACATGATTATCCAAAGCCCCCAACATCACTGGTAAACTTTCCATTACCTTCAGCTGGCTTTGGATTAGTCCCACAATCTATCACTTCCAATTTATTCTTGACATTCATCCAGAAGAAAGATACTTCTCCAAAATATACTGGATACTTTTTGAATACAAGACTCAAGGGCATTATGATGCACCTCTTATATCTTGAATATAAGCAGGAAGAAGAAATTACTAAAGATATCAACATTTTAAAATATGCTAAACCTAACTACTCAGTTTTCCAGGTTTTAATAAGTTTCTCAGCAATGTAGCAAAACATACAAGTTTATTATGCCTAGCATATTCAAAACAAACCTCAGGACATGAAGCTACATCATCTGTCCTATTTCTATTCACACCTGCCAAAAGAGCTGTTTAAGTGCCAAGAATTAAACTTCTTTTTTTTTTTTTTTGGAAACAGGCACATGTTCACTATTAGAATCTCTTCCACAATATCAAATGGGAAAGCATTGGGACCCTAATAGCCTTTTCAACTTGATGCCTCACAGAGAGATTGGATTACAGCTCCTTCTGTCCCCGCAGCAAGTTTTGCAGTCCATGGAATATAGAAGAAGGCTAACCTGTAACCCGTTCCTTCTTTTTAACATTTTGATCAACTTTTACCAGGCTAGAAGTCTGGATATTATTATTATTATTATTATTATTATTATTATTATTATTGGTCATTGACTAAAAAAAGAAAGTTAAATACAGTAATCAGGTGATACAACAAATGAAGCCTCATAAAACTGAATTTTAGGATTAATTCATTCTATTGACATTATAATTACTTAGCTTGGATTACAAATTGCTTTACTCACAATACTCAGCAATCTTACGAATCAAAGTTCTTGTACAACTTAAAATCTCCAAAACTGTACCATGGGTAAATGATTCTTAATTTAATTCCTGGTGGCCAATAACCGCCTCTCACACATGCTTAAGCAAATGCTCTGGATAGCTGGGTTTAAGACACTATAGAGCACTGGAAAAATCCAAGAATCCTTCTAAGCCTTGGGATCTGGAAGAAGTTGCCAAGCTCTCAAAGACTAGATACAGTAGACCCCCCCCCCCAACTTGCCATCCTCCAGAAGGGTTGCACTTGAAACATCCAGATTTCTCAGTGGCTGTGCAATTTAGCAGTTCTGGAAGTTATAGTCCTAACATATCTGGAAGGTGCATATACAACTGGAATGGCCAAAATAAAAAGATAATTTATTTTTAAAACATCTCTCTATGCCCCTGTGGATGTGACAGAGACTAGGCCCATTTGCACAAACCGTCATACCTAAGAAAATTATCCCCTTCTCAGAACGAAGCCTCCTTCATCCTTTCCTTGCCCCTAAGAAAGAAGTATTGCTCACCTTAACAAAGGTAGAATGAAATTGACTAGAGGCTGTGGAGGCCCAGTCCCCTGCAATTTGTCTGAGGCAAACCTAACAAGGAAAAGGTCAACAGTGTAACTTAGCAAAACCACAAAATGTTCTATGTAAATTGGAGACATAAACTAATCCCATCCACGTGGCTCATTAGCAAGGAGACACTACCTATTTCCAGTGCTGCTGCTGCCTCTATAAACCATGTTTTTTCTTAGCAACACAATGGCTTTCCTTACATAGGTTAAATGTATCTGGATTTCTTTCTATGGTCCTAAAATCCAGATAGCAAATTAGAATCTTACGATTTCCTGCTTCACAATTCAAAATTCTTATAAAAGGTCTTACTTTTCTATTGTTCTCTGTTCCTCCTTTCTGTAAGCTGGAACCCAACGATTGTTGCTTCAATAAGGTGTGTGATCTTACTCCTCAGAGTTAAGCTCCATTTTTCATCTTCTGTGACACAGCAAACTCTATGAAACTTCCTAGCTCATATATCTGGGTGCTATCTGGTCATCACCATGTTATTTATCAGAATATGTTATATAAATATAGCAAATACATAAATAAAGTGGAGGTTTTATTTGTTTTATATACTGTAAAATTAACTTATATTTTTATATTTTAATTTCAAAATCCACATTGCTGTTTTGCTGTCACTGACTGGCATGGCTCACCATTTTGGAAATAAAAAAATATTTCTGGCTTCTCAAAATCCTTATTTTCTGTTCAGTTTGTGACAGGGAGTCCTTCCCCCATTACTGAAATATAGCCTATATACTTGTTTATACAGGTAGTCCTCACTTAAGACCACAATAGGGACCCGAAAATTGGGGTGGTCATTAAATGAATCACCATGGTCATTAAGTGAGTCACATGGTTCTTAAATGAAACCAGCTTCTCCAATGAACATTTTTTGCTGGAATTCGCTTAATGACCATCGTAAAAAACTCACGATCACATGACCGCAGGGGATGGTGTGACAGTTTGCAACAGTTGTAAGATTGTAAAGTACTTTTTCCAGGGCTGTCATAACTTCAAACCATCATTAAATGAACGGTCATTAAGTGAGGACTACCTGTATACATTAGACACTGTTCTTCCCATTTATATTTGACTCCCATCACCACTCTCCCTGCCACCACTTTCTGAATAACAGATTGCAAATCTCTTGGGGCAAAGACTAGGATCTTACTATCAGGCCTGTTATCAGCAGCAGAATTCCACTGTCCCACAGCACAGCTGCTCTGAAGTTGTGTTGAAATAACCAAATTCTGGACTCAATTCAGTGCTTGATGGCAAGTTTTGGAACAGTCACCAAGCCCCAGAGGCACATTACATCACGGTGGTAGCTGCTGCTGTCAACAAGTAAACCAATGAGAGTTTACCTACATTGGAATGGAGTTAGTAACAAAGAGAGAAACTATGAGAGAGCTAATTCTAAAGGCTCCCTGAGATCTGTAACTGATCTTGCTTGTTTCTCTATAAAGCACGATGCACACAACTAGAATAAAAATGAATTAATGGTATTCATATTTTGCCTTTCCACTAAATACAGCAGTCCAAGCCACTAAAAATGAAAATAATATTTTAAAAAGCAAGGTAAGGAAACCATGCAGAGCAGGCTTCCAGAATTCATTCTAATCCTTTAATAATAACAATGCCTGGATATCTCTGTGACTTCCTTCTCTGAGTTCTCTGAGTTGACTCTTCCCTTCCAGTAAGATCTGGGAAAGGAGTTCTCCTAAGGGTCTCACTACTGAGGGAGTACCATTTCAAAGACTCTAAGCTTGAGCCTTCTCAGTGATGTCCCCTCCTCCTTTGGAACAGCTCATTTTCAGATATCTGGAACCCCCCCCCCCCACACACACATTTTCAGAAAGTTGTAAAAACATGTTTTTTCAGAAAGGTATTTGGGGACATGTAAAATCATGCAATCCCCAAATGGTAGTATATCAGTTAGTTTTATTTTAATTGTATTAACTGATTTTTGGTTTTGATCTTCCTATATTAATACTGTTAGCTTCTCAGAGTCTCCAGAATGGAGCAGTATGTACATAGCAATAACAAATAAGTAATTCCACCATGGGTCACATGACTAGGAAGGAGGGACAGGGACATAGATAAGGGTGCACTGAAGATTTTTCTTCTGATTCTTTTTCTCAGCAGCCCCCAGCCAAATGCAACCTATTGTATTTTCAAAATCACTCTCTTCAAATCTTTGTCAGCTTCTCCACACACACCAGATTTGGTCCACTTTTATACTTTTCTTAGAGAATTATCCAGCTGGGAGACTGACAGAGCCCCAATCCTCTTTACATCATTTATTTCCAAAGGAACATAATTGAATGTAAAGTTCAGTTGTTTAAAACCTATCATTATACATAAGCAAACTGTACCTAGGAAATTAAAAAATGTGTCAACATGTCAAAACACCTACTACTGATATACAGTACAAATAATATCAGATCAGTATAATTCAGAAAACTATTTTTGTATTATTTTATATCATTTGTATGAACTAGCTATCTACAGAATAAATCTCTCAGTAACTTTGTATGTGTATTTGTAATAAGCACAAACCAAGATGGAAGCTTCAGAACCTTCCCCCACCCCACTAACAATCCTCTTCATATTCTTGCCAGAATAAACAGAAACTATTTCCTCCTTAAGTCCTCTCATTCTCCTTTTCCTCACTTCCTGCTTATAAAGCACTGTCGCTCAGTCACCTCTGGCCTCTTGCACTTCTACACATCACGTTTCTCTTGCAAATGTGCAACATTCTGCTTCAGTGGTCTGAAAGACCATTTTAATTATTAGTGTTGTTCCATTCTCCCATTCACTCCCTCTGCTCTCGCACACAGGCATTTCTCCTCTATCTGTCTTAAAGTCCATGTTGGCTCCTAATTCAACTGTGCAAAGCAGGACCATAAATTTACTGCTCACTTCCTCACTGTAATGCCCTCTTGGGACTACTTAGCAATCTCTTATTTTCTTTTAATTGTGCAGAAATCTGTGGGAGAAATTCTTGCATTTGTGCAGATTTTTGTGGATTACAAAAGGCTCAGGGAAGCATCAAATGCTCTCAGCAAGCATTGGAATTTCTTTATAAGTGGGACAAATATTATCTAATTTATTCGTTTTATTAATAATCTTATGAAGGCAACAATATAAAATCCAATGGACATCAAATCCATGCTTAAATTGCTGCACACAATTTAAATGAAGTAATCAAAGAAGACAACTCTCTTCATATGTTACCTTGAGTTACTTTACACTAAATAAATAAAACTTCTCTTCCAGATCCCATAAATCAATTAAGCAATGGGATCTTTAAATTATACTTCCTTCCATTTAGCCTAAAACTATTCCACTGAAGTGCTATCCCATTGTTTCATTTGAAAAATGGGCATTATTCAGTTAAATTTCTTGAATGAATCTCAATTTGATTTCTATTCTTTTTTCCAATTGTGGAAATTAAGTTCAATTATTATGTTGATCCTAGTACATGATATAAAACAATTAGGGTGGAGATATATATGCAGAAAACAAATGTGTGTGGAAATGGACAAGGTTGTTCTATGTTGGAATTAATGTTCAGAATAATGTTATAGACCACATAGGTCTGGCTTTTTGCACCTTTTAAAGTATTTATCAAACTCATATATCTTCGTTCACTAACAAAATTGCTTGAATTTTGCTGGTAAATAATTTTTAAATTTTAAATTGCTATTTTTTTAATTAAAATTGAGCTAAACAACTCCCAAGTCTCCTATTTGTGGGAAGTGTGGTGTCCACTAACTTGATGAGCTGACTTGGTCAGGTCCGGTCTTAAAATTTGCTATACTGTATTAGGTTGTACATGTATTAGCAAATTCTGTGCAGTCTCAAGATTCACTGAATGAATTTTTTACAGACTAAAGTTGGTACATTTTGGCACAGATGCATCTTTTATCCCCAGACAGTAGCTCTTAGTCCTTAGTTCTACCACAGAAATAAATCCAATTAGAATATTTTAAGATGGGGCATTTACCTAACTCTAAATGTGTTTCTTATTTAAAACTTGAAGTTGAATATGCCAGCTGTGCTATTAAAGGATCTGTGCAGCATATCACAAGTGAATGAAATCTGGCACTCCTGCAGGTTCAAACTGCTAGATGTAGACATCCCATAATTCAAATTAGATTTAGATTAAGAGTTCTGTCACTGAAAAATTCTGAGTTGCTTAGTTCATACTATGAATTTTAGATCTCTGACCATAAGATACATGAGGTATCTTATGATCCCAAATTGAGTGTAACCTTTCCACTTTTTTTCAATAAATACTAAGCAGAAATAGCAGTGCAAAATATGCTCAGTTTATGCTTCTCAGATTGTTTTTTATTCCCAAGATTTGTTTCTTTGCAATAAACTTTAGTTGGCCACATCACAGCCTAGAAAATGGCAAGTAATGCTGTCAACTAATAACGGCTGTTATACTTCATGAAGAACTGAAAAATCCTGAAAGCTGAAAAATTAGCCATCCAGTATGCTAATGAAGTGAACAACTCTTTAGAAGGAGTTGATCTTCTGGATTTTTTAACAATATCTACAATTTGGCATACCAGATGTCAGGATCTGTCTTTTAGAAGTCTCAGGATTCAGCAGAAGCTCCCCAGACACTTGACAAGGAATATGAAAAGTATTTTTTGAATACTAGAATGAAGCCCAGTTGGTTGCCCTATCCCTGAAAGTCTCTTCTTGTACCCTGTTCTGTATAAATCAGTATAAAGCTTCCATAGCTTTCTGGGCACATTGCTTTGCATTCTTCATGCTTAGTACAAAGTGCAGTTGGTTATAGATATCCTGGCATACCTGTCCCAGGAAACTCTAGTTCCCAGGCTATCTCCCACATTGGAGATTTGATCAGATATTTGCACATATACATTTCATTTAGATTTGGTCATTCCAATTAAATCTTAAATTAACATGCATTTAACAGTCTAGTCCTCCATTGTATTTGTCTTAGGCAGAAGAATGAGAATGGCAGATGATTGGGTTCAAGGTCCTTTCCACTGTCCTCCCACACACCAGAGCCAATTGTCACAGCTTTTTGGCAGACATTGCCACTAAAATTCCAAATCCCCTATCACTCTTCTGCTGACACACATTACTTTGGGACTGTTGCAGTAATTCTCTTCCCTGTTGCAGCTATTTAGTCAACATTATCCATCACTGTTTTTTTGTTTGTTTGTTTTGTTTTGTTTTGTTTTAAATCTGCTACCATCAAGTACAGATCAGCTGAGACTGAGAGAAAAATAAGGCTGAGATAGAGTGAGAACTCCTGCTCTACTTGTTTCTTCTCTCTCCTTTGAACAAAGGAAGAATCATGCTCTTGCATTTCTGTGAGAAAGAGTACCATGATGGTCTGGTACTCTTGAGTGAGTCAATGAGGGAAGAGCCAATGACATGAAAATAGAGATGCTGCTGGTACTCTTGGCCACCCATCTCCTCTCTTGATGTCTCTGATATGGATGCCATGCCTGCTTGCTGGTTGGAAATATGTGCCTCTACTTTGCTTAGCTAATAATTTGAGACATGTGTAATGGTGAGAAAAAAACAGCTGCCCATAATTATGCCATGCTGTACCTCTTCCATCAATCCTGGTGAATCAATGTAAACCTTATGGAATCAAAGGAACTATTCTTTCATTACAGGAGTCAGCTGGATTGTGAAGATGAAGATACTGTTGACCTGGAGCGCTGATTGTACTATAAAGTCAATAAAGATACACGCATCAATCAGGATTCCAGGAATGCGACTTTACTGTTAGAGTTTCCCTCTCCCCCTCTTATACCAAACAGACTCAAGGTTGAGTGATTTCGAGTTTCTTTCTCACGCCTTCTCTTTTCCCAGGACTGAGTTATCTGAGTTCTTGTATTCCTTCACCAAAGTTCTCTGCACTCCTGTATAGCTTTGTCTAAGTAAAAACTGGGATCCTAATATTGAGAAGGCATTTTTGATTTAAAGACCATAACTATGGGATTCCCCCCTATTCACTTACAAAAGAATGAAGTATTGATTAGAATCCTGCTTTGTAGCTCTTAGTCAACATGAACAGTGCTTTTAGTGGAAAATCAAAATGTAAATTAATTAGAGAGCTAATTAAATAAAGATCCCATTTTGCTTCAATGGAACCCTTTCCCTCCCAAGTCTAAAGAGCTGGTATGAGGAGGTCAGCTCTTTGCATGGTCAGAATCTAGTTGCATGGTTATATTTGCACATATTTTAAAACAGTGTTTAATTAATGCTTGCACAATAATGTATGAGTAGAAATACAGACAATATCTTCTCAAAATGTTTGCCACAGCTACATTCATTTTATATTACAGCATAACATTTACAAGATCCAAACCTTCATACTTTTTCTATAGCAGAAAATACAATATCAGATGCCCCAAGGCACAATTACATTTTATTGCAAACATTTAGTGTCTTGCAATGTATATTATTAACCATACATTTCCATGCAAGTTTACTCAGTAGTAAATTCCACTATGTTTATGAAGCAACTGTGCATAAGACTTAAGGCTTTGAAATCATCCAAAGATGCATTGACACACACACTTCAGGAATGAAATTACATAAAATGTATTGTCTATGTTCAGATATCGTAACTGTCATTATAAAAGTAAAGCTACAATTAAAATCCGTGAAACTTTTGAAATATGTTTGGGACAAACAGAAAAATGGCATTAACAGAAAATAATCAGAGAAGTAGTGGCTTTTTTTTGAGAAAGATCAATTATAATGAAAAGTAGTTTATTATATCACAATTTTTATTTTGAAAGATATTAATATGCAGAATGCAAGTTATTTTGAACTGATAGATTTTGTGCATGTTTCATTTGGTAAAAAAAAAGTTTAGAAACACATCAGAGAATGTGAACAATCTAATATCCATTATTAGTCAATTAATCAATCCAGTATCTATTATTCAACCAACTATGCAAGATGATCTAATAAGTAATTACCAGTAGTCAGTGGTGTAGCCTACCTACAAGTGGAAATATCTATTTTTAGACAGTTGCAAAACTCATTGAGGTTGTCTCAATGTTGACATTAATTGGTTTGTGACTGTATGGTGTATATATGTTTGTAATTACATAGATGGACAGATATTTATTTTGGAAAAATTCTCAATTTTCCATGTTTGAGCACATCATTTCAGATCAAGCTCAGTCCCCCTATAAAACAATCACATTATTTTGACAGCCCTACAGACACATGTATGTGAGTGAGTGTGCAAGAGAGGGAGAGAGTGCATACATGCTTTTTGTTTATATAATCTTTTCTAATGCCATCTAGGTGTTTACTGTTCAATGGAACATGTTTGATTTTAACAGCCAGCAGTAAAACTGTCTGATAAAGTTGGATTTAGCTGGCCAAAGAAAGTTCCTGCTTAGAACAAATAAATTGAGGGGCCTAGAGATGGCTTTTGGGAGCCCAAGGTCCCTGGAGCTCTCATGGTAAAGCAGCCCTGCCCCACTTTATGAGTGACAAAGAGGGGCTTTAGCTGTTAAGGATGTCCTCCGACTCAACAGTCATCTAAAGCACCAAAGGGCATCCCTGATATTCAGGGCAAGGAAGCAAGCCCCCATCCAGACAGACAGCTGACACCACTGCTTGTTTTCTGCAGACTTTTGACTAAGCCTGTTTTGCAGGGCATTGATATGGGAAACCTGAAGGAGTCTCTCTCCCCTACCAAGCACCCAAGAATGCCAATGTAATACCATTCTTAAGTGATTAACAGGGAGTTAGCAGAGGACTCCAAGGGAGAAGAAGTTCGGATTTCAGAGAAATGATTCTAGCAGCCTTTGCTGCCTGGAGAAGATGAACAGCTCCTTTTTTTTTTGCATGTAGGAAGGGCAAAAGCCACTTTCACTGATAAATGGCTATAGCACAGAGAAATTTTCCAAAGCAGCTCCATCTGATATAGTTTAACAGCCATTTATTGAGAAGAACAAGCAACTAATTTCATACTATTAGGTGGTGATAGTACTGGTGGTGGTTGAAAAAGCCCAAACATTTCCATTGAAATGAAGATAATCTTCCTCCATTGCAATTCACTGAGACTAATTTTTTTACAAAATAAATTTGTCAGTACTGAAGACCAGAAACACACAAGTATTCCATTAGCACCTAATGCTCAGCCGTTGTTGCTTAAATATATATTTTAAAAATATCACTAGCAATGGGAACCCTTTTAATGTGCAGTTTGGGGGAGCACCTGCATTTTTAAGTACTTCTTTCAATTATAGCTAAATAGTCTTCCCATGCCAGAAGAGAAGCAATATATCCCATCTTCCAAGAAACTGACATTTTTAACCCACAAAAAAAAAGCACATGTTACCTCCCATGTTTTAAGCTAGTTGATCTGGTAGTTAATTTACTACTTATACTCATTAAATGATAGACAATTTTTAGCTTCAACAGATTCTCAAAATAACTCAGTGCATACACATTCTTCACAGCTGTCTTCCAGTTGGTTTATAAATGCATGTTAGTGAAAAATTACATGCTGAATTAACTTGTGTGAACCAGCCCTAGTGCAAGAGAAACAGAATGTTTGTCTCAATGTCATTTCAGACCCTGTTTCCTAAAACAGAATCAAGACACACATACCCTTGCTAATCATTAAAAGTATAATACTTGTGTCTTCAGTGACCTAGTGATAACATGTCCACATTAAACAAACCTTAATGCCTTGGGAGCACTCTTCTCCCCAGGTCATGCCTGGGGTATGTATGAAAGTATGAAAATGCCCCAAACAATGGCAGCCTTTAAGGGTTATCAAAGGGTTATGCTAGGCTCGTGATAGTTGAATTTATCTATAAAATCCCTCCCAAATACCAAAAATGTGGAGTGAAAACTTCAGCCCAACCCTTTCAATGACATCATTATGTCTCTGCCTTCTCCTGAGAGTCTTGGATGTTGAAAAATAAAGTGCAGCTTTGCTCAGCCTGCCCTAGCTGTTGTTTAAGTTGACATCATCTTCTCCTGCTCTTTCAATGGTCATGAGTATCAGCACTCTTAGGACATTCATCCCCTTATTCTTCCATCACAATAGGTAAAATATAAGTTAGGCTTTCAAGAGACAGTGGTATTTAATATCTCAGCACAATCTTTCTGTGCAGACAAGAAACTGTATGAAGTAGGTTTATAACATTAACTTTAGGATGGTATCATATTGTCTCAGATGTCTTTTTGTTAGTGTATATGGGATTGACAAAACCAACCTTAGATTACTTTATCCCTTCAACAATCTCTGAGAATTCTTCTCCCCCACTTGTTAAATGAGCATAAAATCAACAACATGGAATGGATCACAAAGGTCATCTAGTTTAAGCCCCTGCTGATGAAGGAAATCCAGAAGTACAGCATCATTAGTAGATAATTGAGAAACTAATCAATCCAATTCCAGCACGATCATATTTGTTATCATGTTTTTCAATAGACTTGGGTTTCTAATTTGCCATCATTTCCTTTACTGATGTGGATATCCAGGAGGGGTGGTGTATTGTTTTCTTCTTCCCTTGTGAACTTTATTCCTTTGAAGATGTTGATTATTTCATGTGTCTTCTCTAGTCGTTCCTTTTTTATTATGACAAAGGTGTCTTCTATATATTGGATCCATACTTTTGGTTGTATGCGTGGGAGTGCTATAGTTTCTAGAAGCTTCATTACAGTCTCTGCTATGAGTCCTAAGAGTGGTGTTCCTCTGATATGTTGGTATATTTGTCCATCAGACTGAAAATAGGTAGTGAGGCAGAGGTTGATGAAGGCCATGATTCTGAGTATTTCGATCTTAGTGTATTTGGTTAGGTTGGGTGTATTGTGTAATATTCCTGCCATGGCTTCTTTCACTAGTTCTGGGTCTAAAGAGTGCTGTGACATCAAATGAAATCATAATTTCATCTTCGTCTATTTTTAGGTCTTTGATTTTCTGGAGGCACTGTAGTGGGGAGTTGATAGAATATTCGCTCCTCTCTGTGAGATGTCAAAGCCTTTTTGTAAGTTCTTTCACTATATTGTATGTTGGGGTCCCTGGTAACAATACAATTGGACAAAGAGGTATGTCAGGCTTGTGTATTTTGGATCATCCATAGAAGCATGGGAGTATGGGTCCACTGCTTTTCATCCACCACTGTTCTTCTTTTGCAATTTGATCTTTCTTGGTTAGGTTGTTAAGGATTCTCTTGATCAGGTTGTCTAGTTTCTGTATCAGGTTGGTGTTTACTGGGATGTAGGTTTCTTTGTCCTCCAGTAATTCTTTGGCTTTTTGTATGTATTGTGATCTGTCCATGATAACCATGGCACAGCCTTTGTCTGCCGGGAGGATGATGAGGGTTTGGTCCTTCTTTAGGTTTTTGAGGGCTGTTCTGTCCTCTGCTTTGAGTTGGTTCTGATTCTATGTTCTTCTGGTCTGTGGTATGATTGTCTGTCTCTAAATCTATGTTATCATTGAGGGCTTTCTGGAGGATATTGTGTTCGGCGACGGATAGTGGGTGGCTGGACATGTTGACTATCCATTTGGGTTCAGGTACCTCTTTGCTTCTGGGGTTCAGCTTGAGCAGTTTGGTTTGGAGTTTTGTTTTCCTTTTTTCAGCTTGTCTTAGGGATGTAGTCTTGATGGTGGCTGTCAGCATTTTTGTGTGTTCTGGGGTCATGGTTTGTTCAGTTGCTCCTTGAGGTTGTCTATTGTATGCTGGTATTTGTTTAGTCTGAGGTGAGCATCCATGATCGTTAGCTGTATCATTTTTTGGCCGCTTTGTTGAGCTATTTTCTATCCAGCTATGCAGTTTATTGGAGGCTTTTATCTGACACTGGTGGGCAGGTCATGCTTTCTGTGACTGTCCTACAAGTGGAGGAAATGCTTAAAAACAAAAGAGAGTTCTTGGTAGTAACATCAATGGTTACAGAATACATAAAGGTAAACAGAGAAAAATGCACCAGACTAAAAAGACAAAAAGAAAGAAGAAAAATGCAGGACTGAGATTTTGCAATAAAGCAAATGAGCACCATTTTCCTTTTTTCATTTCCTTATATAATGTATAACCTTACAAATAATGGCCCAATGCCAACTTTTTGTCACCAATCACACAAATTCATTTTATTTTTTTAAGTCTATATTTTTAATCTTCTTATCATATTGTATTTATGTTAATATAATTGTTTTAATGCTGAAGAACTTTGTTAGGCATTTAATTTTTTGCTGGTTATTTTTTTTTCTTCTGTTTCAGAACAAAGTACTTGTAGAATTCTCATGATTTTTAAATGTTTTGATTATATTTATAAGTCTCCCAGAGAATTCCTGTGAATTAAATAAATAACTTCAATTTAAATTCACCAGCTTTTTAGCCATTGCAAATATTTCAAAAGCATTATAGGGTAGAGGGAAAGAGCTGGACACTTCCTCTTAATACCTGTCACTGATTGCATTTCTCCATCATTATCACCTCCGAGAAGATGACCTGCCTTAACTCATATCTCTCTTTTTCTATGGAATTAGTCTCTGAAACAATATGATAGCAAACCAAATGGAAGTCTGGGAAGATTCAGAAACAGCTATTTACATACGAATATTTGGAAGAGATAATACAGATGGCTTTAAAGTAATCTGGTTCACCAAGGCTGCAACTCCAAAGTAATCCCATTGGTTAAAATAGGACCACTCTAATTGTAGGTGATTGCAGATGTTTGGGTCTAAGGAGACTTAGCCTTCTGCTTTATGTACAGAATACATTGTCTCTATTAGTTATGGCAGTAGAAGCTCATCAAACAAAAAACAGATACATGATGGAATTCTTCACTGCTTGGCCCTCTGCTAAGTCTTTGATTAATTAAGTTTTTAAAGGTCTCCACACCATCAGTTCTGATAAATCCTTTATTCATAGTTATTTGCTGTTTCTTTACAAATAAAATAAGTTTATTATTTTAAACATCTCACAGCAAAGTTTTCCCAAATCAGAATTGTATTCATTTATTAATTTATCTAAAATATTTACTGTATATATTGCTTCTTTTTAAAAATCTGAAAGCAGTTTAAAATTTAAAAAACAGAAATTAAAACAGTAATTTACAGAATGAAAAAAAAAACATTGAAAGCATTATGTGAAATATACAATACCCTAAGGAATTAAATGACAAAACAACAAGAAAGAAAAAGCAGGGATAGAAAGTTTAAAACCTGAGCACTGAAGTCTTTGACTTTGTCTGGCCCATAAAAGATAATAAAGATGATGCCGTGTAGACCTGTCTGGGGAGTGCATTTCAGAGCAACTCCTAAAAAGGTCTATTCCCAGGAAACCACTCACTGTGTCTCAGTTTGGAAGGACACTCTGAGTAGATCATCTGAAGATGATCTTAAGGTAGAAGAGGATATGTGAAGACGTATCTGTTCCTTCAGATACCACAGTCCCAAGTGGTAAAGGGTGTTATAGGTTGCAATTCACAAGTTTGTCCTAAGCAGGAACTGCACAGAGATTTCCCCTAGCTTTTTATATTGTGCAGCTTCTATTCCCATGGATGAACCTATGCATTCATGTCTGTTTCTTAATAAATTATTTCCACCCTTTCCAATACACTGCAGTCTGTGTATTGTTGCCTATCCCTAATTCATACAAGGAAGCCAATAATTACTGTTTCGGGCGGGACGGGACAGTTTCTATATACTTGTATATTGCTAAGTCAGAAGAAAACGAGCAGTAAACTAAAAGAGCCCTCAGTAAGGTAAAGTTGAATTGCCCAGTATGAAGACATGAACGTAGGTGGCAGGTCCTGGCTGATCACCTCTGGCCTTGGCAAATAAACAGGGTAGGGCCAGTTAGGATTTAGATGCAACACTAGCAGGGAGCTGTAGGGCTCTAGGCTAGACGGAGAAACAACAAACCACATCCATACTGTTACTGAGAAAACTGGAAGGATATGTCCTTCTAATTAACAGGGTCATGCTCAACTCAAGAGTATCTTTAACAAATTAAAAATAAGTCTAAAGAAAGCTCTATGTAATTTGCTTCTCAAATACTCTTCTTATGAAATTAATGCTCTTTCTTCCTTAGATACTTGCCTATTAAAATTTAAAACTTCAGTTTTTCTAAAATTATGGGAAAGATGTTACGTGCCAAAGTAAATAGGGCTCATATGGATCTAAACTGCTCCAAACCTGCCAGGTCATAAAACATCAAATATTTTTGATGTTCCTAAATTATGAAAAGAGTCAGGAAAGAAAGGCACTTCCAGGTCACTGCTGATTTTATATCTTTATTTGAAATTCTTAAAAAATGAAGTATTTCAGCAGTAAAATCCTTTAAGCTCTTACATTCAAACAAGTTTTAAACTTACACCATTAAAAATTCAGTAGATAATAAATCAAAGGATGTGGGAGATTTGTCTTAAGACATTTATTGCTATATTCTTGCTTTGCAGAGGTTTATAAAATATGTATATTCATTAAAATATATTGCATTTTGTTGAATATTATCTCAAAAGCAATATACACGGCAGTTTCCTTCTGCCTTTGTAGATGCCCTTTCCTTTTCCCAATAATATATCTTTTTTTATTTATACTGGATTTATTGATTTCATTTATAATTCATGATCATATTTTCACAAGCAAATCAAAATATGTAGCTATTTACTGTTTCCAAAGCATATCAGCCTCTCAAGCTGAGAAATAAATCTGTAGAATAGTCAAACTATTTCCTTCATATGTAGAATCACATACTGAGCTTTTTGAGGCCCGAATCACAAATAAATGCTTCTAGAATTAAAAGGTGGGCCCTTTTTTATTTCTGTTTCCCTTAAAAAAAAGACTGCTGACTTGCAATGGTATGTGGGAATGACCTTGGGAGACAAGGTGAAGAGACGTAGCCAAGGGAATGGTCAGATAAAAGGCAACTTAGCCCACACCAGGAATGTGGGTAGGGCAAGAGGCTCAGAAGAGAGTTCCTGTTCCTGGGCTATAAAAGAGACTGGGTGGGGGGAAATATACTTTCAGACTTGCCAGATTGATGTCAGTCTTGTGTGGTAGACCAGACAGGAAACGTGACCAGATGAGCTAATTCTACTTTATTGTAAGGCTACATTAACAGAATCTTGCAAGTCATTTTTGAGGCAGGCACTTGAAAGAAAGCCCCAGCTGTGCTGGCACAAAAGAAGGACTGTTCTAGCCAGCTCCTTCTTTCATGAAAGATGGCTCTGGCTGGTGTGCAAATGGAGGCCCTGGGCAGGGCGTGAACTGAGGCTCTGGGCAGGGCACGAAAAAAGCCCTGGCAGCACTGGTGGGCACAACGGTGGCCAGTGTCATGGGCACAACAGTGGTGAGCAGGGTGGTGAGGGCAGCTGGCAGCAGTGGGCAGAGATAAGGGGGAAATAGGCATGTGGGGGAGCTCAAGAGGAAGCAGAGGAGGCAGTCCCTTACCTTATTGGGAGGGACCAAGCCAGGAATGGCTTGGATCGGGATGGGTCCTTGGCTAACGACCAGTGGGAATTGGTTAAAAACAGCAATGGAGACTGTACAGGTAGTCCTCAAATTATGATGGCTATTGGGACCAGAAGCACATCATGTGACTGCATCGCTTAGCAATGGCAATCCCGGCAATCCCCGTTGCCATCGCCTCCTGATTTTTTGCTGCCATGTTTTGCTAACATGGCTATTCTCCTATACTGTTTTAGAATAGGCATCTAATAATTGAATTGATTACCGTTGAGTTCACAGTTCATTTCCTCCTCTAAGTATTAATGTATCTCTGTGTACTGATTAAATACAGAGCTAAAAATAATCCTATTCATCACCTATATGAATGCATCAAGCTTTGTGTAGTGTTTTATTGATGTTCATCTAAGCTCATGAACATCACAGCAAAGTAATTTGATATAATCAAATCAAAGTTCCTTTTTGGGAGGAGGTGTTTCATCAATATATTCAACAGCATCTATTGAAATTTGGGAATAATGTTCTCCACATTCTAGCAAATTCATCATTGGAAAAATATTGAGCAAATAAGGAGTCAGAAGTCTGGGGAGAAATTCAGAGGAATAAAAGACCAAAATGTGTCCCCCACAATATATGACTCCAGCAGCTGCAAAAATTCCAAACTCATGATGAACAGTGTATGAATTTAGGGCTATCTCCTGTTCTCCTACTCAGCTGCAGCCATATGTGAGTTACTCTCATAGGGAATTAAGAAGCAACTTATAATTCAAAGGGAAAGAAAGGGGTTTAAATGCCATGTATTACATTATTAACTTATGCAGCTAACTATGATAAAATGCTATGCAGGAAATCAGATGCATATAGATTACTCCCTCTGTATATAGAGATAGATGATAGATGATAAATAGATTACATTACATTACATTACATTACATTACAATACATTACATCTCTTTAGGCATTTGGATTAAAATCCATCATCTGGATCCAGCAACTTGCTAAGATAAAATAAGGAGTTTCCAGACCCAAACATCACTGTCAGTCCTGGGATATGGGTCTTTTCCTTACTCATTCCATCTAGAATAATTCAAGGACAAGCAGAAAAAACTATCATAGCAGTAGGGTCAGCTGGGTCAGTGCAAGGAATTATTAGAGCTGCCTTCATAAAGACCAGGTGTAAGAAAGCTACCTTGTCAGTCATGGTTTGAATGCTAATCATCTAATAGGATTACCTGACATAGGGCTGGATTCCCTCCTTACAGATGATCAAATTCTCAGCCAAGAGACTGTTACAAAGAAAGTTCATTTAGCATAATCAGATTATTTCAACCAAAGCCTAGGAATAAAGTCAAGAAATTAACTATCCCTTTTACACACATGCAGATACCCCTTGAAATCACAAAAGTCCACAGACATCAGTTTCTGAAATTACAAGGTGCTATTCTTCCTGAGTCATAACATGTGTAACACCACCAGTTTACCTAAAGCAACCTTTCCAGTAGTACCTGAGGGTCCAGTGACTCCAACTCCAAATTCTTACATTCAGGATTTCTAAATTCCTATGGAATAGCTTTTTCACAAACTAAAGAAAGCTATATCTTGTAGTAAGGTTAAATTAGCAACAAAGGAGCTGATTTATGTTAGAAGAACTATGCCCTGTATAAAATTATGCACTCCTCCAGCCATTCAGCATGGCCCTCTTCTAGGTTACTCAATGCTATTGTTTTTCTCTCCCACTTTTGTTCTTCTCCTGCCTTCATAGTCAGTCAGCATTTCATGGCTCTTGAGCATGTTCAGCCATTAGGGTTTCTCTTCTGATGTAATGGTATGTGGGAATGACCTTAGGAGACAGGAGGAAGAGCCGCAGCTCTCGCAGCAAACTTCTTGAAAGGGACCCTCCCTAGTTTCTTGGACTGTAAAGATGAGGGGAAAGAGATGTAGTTTCAGACTTGCAAGATTCTGTTAGTACTTCTGGGTGTGCTTCTTGTCTGGACTACCTCACAAGGCTGACATCTGAAGATATGTTTGTACTTCCATACATCTTGTGGTTTCATAAAGCCTGCTGATACTTCACACTGCTTCCCTGACAATTAAGATAATTAACTTAATTAACTAAGGAAGAATCATGTCAAGGGCTGACTAGGAATTCTGGGAGTGGTAATCCTACACAAACGGAGGCATCAGGCTGGGGAAAGCTGATAAAAAGGATATGAAAATGGGGTCATATTCAACCCACCACCATCCATGTATCCAATTTTCACTAGTATCCTTTCTCTGAAATAGATCCTGAGCAGGCTCTTTCTGGTCTCTACTGCCAGAAATGAACTAGTGACATTGTTCAGACTATATGGGGTACATTCTCTACTATTTATTTATATATTTATTTAAGCAATTTATATGGCCGCCCAACTCACTAACTGTGACTCTGGCTGGCTTACAGAAATAAAACCCCAAAAACAAACCCACTATACCCCCACTCTCCTGACGACAACAATACATTCAAACAAACCACTTGATGGGCTCCATATCAACCTGGGATCCCCAGGCTTGCTGGCAAAACCATTTCTTCAGGGCTTTTCAGAAAAGTATCAAGGTGGGGGCCAGTCTTATCTCCACGGGGATGATGTTCCACAGGGAGGGAGCCACCACGGAGAAGGCCCTTCTTCTCAGTCCCACTAGATGGACCTTCTTAATTGGGGGGGGGGGGGACTGTAACATAACCTGCCTCCCCGATCTGGTGGTTGGGCAGATGAAATTGGGAAAAGGCCGTCCTTCAAAAAGCCTGGCCCCAAGCCATGTAGGACTTTAAAAGTGATAACCAGCACCTTGAATTGGACCTGGAAGCAAATCAATGCAGCTCCCACAAGAGAGGTAACACATGTGCAAATCTAGACTTGCACAAAACCAACTGAAGCTTCTGGATACTTTTCAAGGGCAGCCCTATGTAGAGCACATTACAGTAGTCAAGACAGAAGGTGATTAGGGAGTGGGTGACTGTGAGCAGGGCTTGTAGGTCCAAGAAAGGATGTAGCTGGTGCACAACCTGCAGTTGCACAAAGGCCCTCCTGGCCACGACTGCCACCTGCTCCTCAAGTAGGAGTCATGAGTCTAGGAGAGCCCCCAGATTATGCACCAGGTCCATCTGGGGCAGTGCAACCCCATCCAAGGCCAAAGATGGTAATTCTCCATGAACCAAAGAACCCCAAACTCAGAGCCATTCCATCTTGCCAGGGTTCAGTCTGAATCTGTTGTTCCCCATCCAGACCTTAACAGCCTCCAGGCACTGCGAGAGGGAGGTCATGGCATTGTTTAACTCACTGTGAGCTGAGATATACAGCTGAGTATCATCAGCATACTGATGATATCTCACCACACGGCGATGGATGATTTCACCCAGTGGCTTCATGTAGATGTTAAACAGAAGTGGAAAAAGTACCAAACCCTGTAGAACCCCGCAAAGCAGGGGCCATGGGCTGGACCTCTACTGTGCCGTATGCCTCATGGAAATCAATAATTACATTACATTACATTGAATTTATCTCCACCCATGTCCCCCAATGGGGAACTCTGGGCGGCTCACAAAGTACAGCTTTAACAATTACAATTACAATTACAACTTATTCTAATTACAATTGCAGTGCAGCCCCATTCTATTGTGGCCAGCAGTGGTCGCAAGGGAGTCAGCTCATCCGGGCTTTCTTCCACTGATGATCTTTCCACCCATCGCATCAGTCACATCCAGCATCCAGCGTTTTCTGCCGATTGGGTCCAGCACCGGTTCCAGCTTCCCTGCGCAAAGCACCGCCAGTTCCTCCCACCAAAATGGAAGTACCTATTTATCTACTCGCAGATGGTATGCTTTTGAACTGCTAGGTGGGCAGGAGCTAGGGACATGTGATGGGCGCTCACCCCGTCATGCGGAGCAGGCTCAAATTGCTGGACTGCCGATCATTTCTGGTCGGCAAACTCCAGCGTCATAAAGCCCCTGCACTACTGCGCTATGCCCCAAAGTAACATATCAAGAGTGCTATGAGAAATTAAAACTACTAGCCTATAGAATCAACTCCTTGGTGTGAAAGATCAGGGAAGGTACCAGTGACCTGGTAGAGAACCAAACCCAAAAACTGCTGGAGGAGGCCTGATGCCTTCAAATAATATCTAGGTCTGATATCTTATTCAATATTTCACAAGGGACCGGGACTGAAGCCAAGAGATAGCACTATGGTAATAGCACTAGACACAATTCATGACCAAATTAAGACCTCAGTCCAGCTTCTCTGGAAAACAGCTTCCATACTTCACTCAGTTATTCCTTTAAAAGCAACCCTCCAGATTTACATCAGACCTAGGTTCTGCCTCTAACTTTTTTTTAATGAGCATGTAACTAAGTAGCAAAGATTTTATCCTTTAGAAAGAAATACAAACACACACACACACACACACTGCATTTTAAAAAGTTCCTTTTTTAACCTCAGAGGTCCAGTCAAAACCATTTCACAAGTCTATGAAGATTGATAGGAAGATAGCATCAGTAAACTTTTATATATTTATTGTAAACATTTGTACAAGATGCTATGATTGTTTCCAGACAAATCTAATTAGTTATGGTGTGTCCACAAAAAATCATGCAGCGGTGGTACAGAGGAGAAAACAGTATATCCAAGATTTTAATGTAATGAACAAGCTGTTGTGGTGTATTTCCATCCCAGCAGAGAATTGGCATCCATTAAACATCACAAAAGAGCAATATTAGAAGAAGCTGTTTGAGGGGGGAAAAAACTAACCACAGTTAAATACAAACAGATAGCAAAGCTTGGCCTTCTAATCTATTTGTCTTTTCCTATTCTAATAGGGCATAATTGATTTAAATTGCCAAAATGAAATAGTCATCTGTCTCATTATAAGCACAATTCAAACATTCATGTATACTTTTAACTTGAGGCAATTGCTAGAGACGTACTTCAGCTGGACAAAGGAAGAAAATGGAAAAGACGCATATTACAGCCAGAAAATGCAATCCATGGATGGGGAAGAAGGAAGGAACAAGCAGCTTTCGAGGGAAAGCAGTGAACATGTATCACTGTGGAGTCCCTGGAGTTCTCTGAGCTCGGCTGTTTTCTTGCAAACGTTTCATTACCCGGCTAGGTAACATCTTCAGTGCTAGAATGGGATGGGGTTTGCAAACCCCATTCCATTCTACCATTGAAGATGTTACCTAGCCGGGTAATGAAACGTTTGCAAGAAAACAACCAAGCTCAGAGAACTCCAGGGACTCCACAAACCCCATCCCATTCTAGCACTGAAGATGTTACCTAGCCGGGTAATGAAACGTTTGCAAGAAAACAGCCGAGCTCAGAGAACTCCAGGGACTCCACAGTTCAACCCTGAGCTACACATATTCTCTTCTATTGGTACATGTATCACTGTTTAAATGAGTGCATTGATCCACCGGGATGCCAAATTCTGCATTTGTGAGTTAGATGAGCATTTATACAAACAGAAATTTTAATAATATATGAATTAAGTTCTCTTTAAAAAGTAGATGAACTGCTGGGGCAGGGGAACGCATATACATTTCTCCGTTAAAGAGGATTACTATTTGTTTGTTTGTTTTCCACTTTTCACTTTTCACTTAAAAAATCGTACAGGAAATAACATTTGTTTGAAAAAGATTACAATTTCTTCCCTCGGTAGTGTCACCTTTGCTTTAATTTTAAGCATTTCTTTGTATAAGTGTTTTGATTAAGTGAAGAAATACCACCAAGACACCTACCTTAAGACCAAGTGAATCTATTGTGATTTATGCATATTAGTAAAAACTACCAAAGAAATTATGGGTGGTGTTGCCATAGAAACTTGGAAACTGATGACAGTAGAGTCTCTTAGAAGCCAAAGGAGTGGTTTATAATGGATAAAGAAGAATTTGAGATTTTCATTTTGGATAAAGCCAAGGACTCCCTTCACATACTAAATCAAATGCTCACTTAATTCATCTTTTAGAGATTGTAGAAATTTCTAAAGTTATTATTTTAAAAGAATTGTAAACCAAGTTTCCTTAACTAAGTCCTGAAAATGCTAATATTTATCTTTTTCTTCTAAGCAATAAGCATCTATCTTATTCCAACCCTCTGTGTGGCCTTCTGTGGTAAGGAGACAACTTACTGATCTGAGCATAAAATTGAATAGAATGAAACTGATCAAAGTTAACTTCAGGAAAAAAACAGCAACAAATATAATGCATTTACCATTATTTTAAAAGAGTAAGGGCCTTTCATTTTCTCAAACAAATAAAACCAAGTTGTGTTGGGAGGGGGTGATATTGACACCAACATAGCAATAAATAATTACTTTAAATCTTGTCAAAATTCAGCACCTTCAGATATTTTTGAAGGTGTAGAAAGCCTTCTTATGCCCAGAACTTTGCTTCCAAAACCTGACAATAGTCTCCTGTTGTTTGTACACTTTAACCTATTTATAGTGATGTTTTCATAGGCTGTTTTAAACATTAAGACCTTCCCTAATAATTCAGGATAGATATCCTGATGGTTTCCAGATGTTTTGAACTTCAATTTTTTATGTCCAATCAGCATGGATGATGGTCAGCTATTATGGTGATCACAGTCCAAAACCTCTGCAGAATATTTATCTACCTATTTATCAATATTGCATATTATATAATATGCAATACACTGAATAATATTTATTCATCAAACAAACATCAGGTAACAATAATAATGAACGTACACTTATAGCATTAAATTGCTGTGCCTAGTTTTAGACACCTTGCTAAATCGCTAATACTTTAGAACTATTGTATTTGATGCATGGAAAAATGTAGTAACTCTTGTTCCTCACACAAATATTGCTGCACTTCCTTTTATTGTACAATTAGAAGGAATGCGTACCTCGTTATTTTTGTGACCATCCCAGATAGTTTTTCACCTGACACATAAAATAAATGTACAGCAACTTGAAAATACACACTAATGGTCCAACCAGGTTTCTGGGCAAATCTGACAATCCTGGAGGAATTGCTTTTCCTATCTGAGGACTGACAGTGATTGCAACATATTTCTCTGGACAGAATTATAGAATGAAAGGGTTGGAAGGGACCTTCAAGATCATCTTCTCCAACTCCCTGCCCAGTGGAGAAATCCACCATTGTGGCATCCCTGACATAGCCAGATTCTCTTTAAACAACTCCAGTAAAAGAGAGTCCACCATCTCCTAAGGTTATCTGTTTAATTGTAGAACAGTTTTTATCATTAGGAATTTCTTCCTGATGTCCAGCCAAAATCTAATTCCTTGTAATTTAAATGCATTGCATCTTATTCTATTTTCTGGAATGACTCTGAAAAGTTCTGCCCAATGTTCTATATGACAGTCCTTCAGATACTTAAAAACAGCTATGCTGTTTCCACATAGTCTTCTTGTTTCAAAGCTAAACATACTCAGTGCCTCCAAAATTTCCTTACAAGTTCTTCTTTCTGGGGCCCTTATCAGCTTGGTTGCTCTTCTCTAGAGACACTCAAGTTTGTTACTATCCTTCCTAAAATGTGGCGAAAAGGAACCGTGCAACAAAACTGCATGTGCTTGGGAAGTGTTCTGACTGATCAAACAAAAAGACTCTGTTACTAATTCCCTTCAAATGAAGCCACCTCATTAACTAATCACTGTGTTTATTTATTGCAGAGTGAGCAGAGACATCTGTTCTTTCCATTACATTTTTTCCAAGAGCAATTAGTAGCAATTTAGTAATCCAGAAACAACTATGAGCCTACCATGTGTTAGACTAGTGTTTCTCAAGCTTGGCAACTTGAAGATGTATGGACTTCAACTCCCAGAATTCTCTAGCCAGGACTCCAGTTGAAGTCCACATATCTTAAAGTTGCCAAGGCTGAGAAACACTGTGTTAGACTTCCTGGCAACCATCGTTTTAGGGAGTGAGATGGTTTAAGCTTTTAGGATAGCAGCAGCAGGGATCATACTTAGAAATAAATTCAGAACTAATTTTTCCTGACTGCCTTAAAATATACTGAGTGTGCTGATCTAAATTAGAAGATCTACTTTCATATTGGCTTGCAAAAGAATTCAGCTGACTCCTTGTGCGTGTAGTGTATTGGGTATTTGGTGTGTATTATGTTGCTTTTAAGTCTGCCCAGGTCTTTTGCTTAATTCCAAATGACAGATTCTAAATGTTGCTCCCACCTATAACAGAGGCTCCTCTAGAGAATGAAGACATAAAAACATGTTGCTTCATCTTGCAACCTCATTATCCTTAGAAATTGTACAAGGGAAAATGCATCATGATCAAAAGTAATAGAAATTCCAACAAAACACAGCCATTGAGATCTGTGTTATAATGAGACTTGTCATATCCCTGCTTTGTGCTAAAAGGGAGGCCCTTTTATTTAGGAAGACATAAAGTCCTTCCAGTCTATGGGATTTTAACTCCCATCATGCCCATTTGACCCAAGTGAAGAGCATTGGATTGGTTTACATTAAAAACATTAAGTCTCCTTCATGTCAAACTTGACTCCTGGAAACTTCATGGGCACATCCATCCCTGTAGTTTTCCTGACAACTGTAAGGAAGTGATTTGTCATTACCTTCTTCAGAGATGTTTTTTCCCTGTCTAGCCTACAGCCCTGGTATTCCCTGGAGGTCTCTCATCCAAATACTAATTAGGCCAACTTGCTTAACCTCTGAGCTCAGAAAAGGTTGTTGGGTGCTGCCATCTGCTGAGACATTGAGGCACTCTCATTTAGCAGCTATTGCCATGAATTTCACATACCTTTCTTTTCTCTCAAATGTCTTTGCAAGGTAACTGTATTGAACTACTGTACAAGTGTTGATCTGAATTACAACCTAAACTAACAGTTATGAAATTCCATTATTATCATTCATGTATTCCATCCTTGTGTCAAGTAATAGCTTGGGGAATGAGTTTACAGTGTGTGTGTGTGCGCGCGCACGCGCACCTTCAAGTCAGTGTTGACTCCTGGACAAGTCCCTGCAGTTTTCGTGGTAAGAGTTCTGAAGTGGTTTGCCGTTACCTCCTTCCTAGGGCTGAAAGAGAGTGACTGGCCCAAGGTCCCCCAGCTGGCTTTGTACCTAAGGCAGGACTAAGAACTCAAAGTCTCCCAGGTTCTAGCCTGATGCCTTAATCATTACACCAACCTGGCTCTTAAAATCTACTTTTTAAAAAATAAAGTCTGAATACAGTTTAAGGAAAGTCCCCCAAGATTAAGCTACCCAAACTGAACATGTTATATATATTCTGCTAAGTTTTTAACTGACCTGTTTAAAAAGCAATGAGAAACAAACGGCTTTGTATTTCTAATACATGCATTACTTTCCAATAAAACATGTTACCTTTCTCAGACTCCCAAATACCCCAACAACATGATCTTAACTTTAGTGAAAAGCATTTTCCATATTGCTAGATATGAATGTAAACTAAACGGTTGCCCATAGCTAAGAAAATAAGAAGAGCCCTATGCAATCAGACCACAGGCAGTCTGTTTCAGTATTCTGTTCCTAAAATAACCAACCATAGCAAGACAATGAGGAGAATATGAATGGAATGACATCCCCCTGTTTAAATATCTAAACCATGGCTATTCAAAGGGTTTTTTCACAGTCACCCAATTATCACTGTGCCAAAATACCAGTCAGGTGGACAAGTTTTATATCATTGCAAGGATAGCTAGGTGATGTTCTGAAGATGCTGTAAGCCACTAGCGCAGAAATAGAGACATACTACCTCTGATGCCATATGTAATATACAAGATTCATGATGAACAGCAGTTCATTTCCATCATAGTTATATACAGAAATGAAGAATTCACTCTTTATGAATCCCAGTACAACTGAGCCAAACATCCCTAGCCAATATGGAAATGAAACTTAATTATTCAGTGTTCTTCTTAATTCTTAAATACATAGATATGATTCTTAGCTAAAGAAAAGAGGCAACTGTGTTTTAAAGGTTGCATTTTGTGGAGAAAATACATTTTAATTGTGACATAAATCAAATACAAATGTTCTTGTGTGTGTTCTTAATCTGATATTTGTTTGTTTTGTGGGTGGTGATTGTATGCGATCCCATAAAGTAAATTCCACTGAATATCTTAAAAGAAATAAGTATAAGCATAATGTAAATAGAAAACCAGAATAGAAAACCATCAGCGTTATTAAAAAGAAAAAGAAAAAGAAGAATGCAGAAAATAATCAGAAGAGGAACAGCTACATGGCTACATTAGATATTGTTGAAGTTCTAAATAGAACCTTTCATGTTTTGTTCTAGAAATTGCTTTGTGTGGCTCAGAAAGGTGTCCTCTGAGCTAATTCCAAAATTAGATCTTGCTCTTATTTTAGTCCCTTCATTTTACTTTCATAATGGGAATTTCCTGCCCCTTTTTTTTCCCCTGCATCAATCTTCCCAAACTGGAGAAGAGTGATCATGGCTTAGAGGAATATGAAAACTCAGCCAGTGCTATACACCAAAATTATGAGATTGATTCAATCATTTAAAAAGACACCAATTAATAAAATTCTCCCATGCACACTTTTGCACATTTTAGTTTTATTTATTTTAAAAAGGTGTGTGGCAGCTTTCAAACACAAAATTTTCCCCAGGTAGCTTAAATTCGCAATGTACGTTTTTTAATAATAATGAAAATCCTATACATAAAACAGAAACAGAAAAAGCAGCAACTGTTACTGTTTAGTTAAGAAGTAGTTTAAAAGCTTCTATGCAGCATAAAATATAAAAGAAAATACGAATACATATAAGTGAATCAATATATAGGGCATACCAAAAGTCAAGCCTCATAGAAAATGTATTATATAAACAACATTAAATATCTGAATTGGTTGTCATTTTCTTCTAAACACTTCCATATGCATTTGGTGCATGACCTTTGAACGTTCCTAAGTACAGTAAGATTTCCTCAAGAAAAACAAATATTAATTAATAAAACATATTGTGATTGGCCTACGGGGTCTGACTTTTGGTACACTCTGTATATTAAAAAGGACCTAAGAGAGTAAAAACGTATTTGCCTGCCACTGAAAAGATTATAAGATACCTAGATCTGTCTTATTGGGAATGGCACTCACAAGGGGGCCACCACCGAAAAGGTACCCACTATTGCAACCCCACATGGGGAATCTGAGTTCAGTGCAACTTACTTCTAAACTGGCAGACATAAGATTGCAGTGATAGCTTACTGCACATAAGATACAGTGTGAAACACATTTTAAATCTTTGGGTATATTTTCCACTATTATTGAGGGTTCTCTCTCTCTCTCTCTCTCACACACACACACATTCTAATTTCTGCCAGCAATTTCCTTCAAAAGAAGAAGAGAGGAAAATGTAAAGAATCCCTCTCAAAGCAACTGAAATGGCTTTAAAGTAATCCTTGTCCTAATAAGGGACAGAGAGACATCGTGCCCCCATCCCAGGTTGTTTATGTGCCATTTTAGAACAAGATGATTACGAAAGCTGCCCATCTGCATAGCAAGCCTTTTACATGTTACCTGCTTAAATGTGAAGGAAATGAGCAGAACTTTTGGCCATCTTAACTGCATACTCTGGATGGCCATTTGAGTTGTTTTGGATCATGATCACGTGTGCAGTGAAAGAAAGGAAAATGTCTGCCTTCTCATATCAACATTCGGCAGCGACACGTCTTTTATTTTTTTATGAACGATAGAAGGGCTGCTGAATGCTATAAAAAGAAATTACATGGAATACAAATACTGTACATATTTTTACATAGTCTGCATATGCCAGGTCTGGGAAATTGAAGTGAAATATTTCAAATAATTGGTCAGCACTCAGTGATGAATCCAGGAAGAAAAACTCCAGCTCAAGTTTGATACATATTTCCTCATAGGGACAAAGTGAATTTATTCTAATTTTCTATCTCTCTTCACTCTCTACCCCTCTTTCTATCAATAGTTACATTCAATGCTGCAATGCTCCTTCTCAGCATTTAGAAATAATTTAAGGTTGATTTATTTCACCCACGTATAAATGTTAAGAGGTTTTGTTTTAATATTGGGCTTTTACTGTGCATTATGTCATTATGACATATGACTACAGCTCATATAGGAGTCTGTCTGATACCAAGGCCAAAGTAATAACAGAAAAAAAACTCTTGAAAGAAAATAAAGGAAAACATATAAAAATGTCTCCAGCATCCGTGTTTCTAAAAGATACCTCTGAAAAGAGCAAAATGTCCCCTGTTGGGAAAAAGCAGTGTGGGGAGGCAGGGAGTTCTAAATTTAAGAACTTTCTGATTCTTGTCTTCCACCAGTCTTCCATGATATTTTTTAAGGTACAATTCATCTGCTGAATTACTGCAGAGCAACTAAGCTGTGGGGCCCAGCCAGGGCAGAAAAGGAAGGCCTTCACCTGCTGGCTTCTAGGCCTCTTAGCCATAACAGAGCCCGCTACAGCCTGGTGTTTTCTGTTACGGAACTGAAATGGTTGCCCCTAGTCTGGGATTGCTTTCCAGGACATTCCGTTTATGAGTCACAACCATGACATTATAAAGATGGTCCAGAGGAGGAGAGCCTTTTGGCCCAGTAAGTGAAGGCTACTTTGCAGCAGTTTCATCAGTTCCTCTTTTCGTGGCTATTCCTATCTTCGGCTCATTCATCATATACAGACACACACACGCACACACACACACGAATACTTAGCAGTTGAATATTTACATACATGCTAACTGAACAGTTTAGGTTGCATTCTTCCCTGTCTTTTTATTATAGTTTTTAAATTAGTTTTAATTGGTTTTAATGGATGGATTATGCTGATTGATTGCTTTTTATTTTAATTGTGTACACTCCCAAAGTCACAAGTAAGTGAGATGGGTGGCTACATAAATTCAATGAATCAATCAATAGCATTAGTGGGTGTCATGATAGGATATCTGCAAAGGCTTTGGCCCAGCTACCAAGCCTTGTCCTAAATATGCATAAGGATGCATTGTATACTTCAGCTGATGGAATTCAGGCAACAGTATGTTGGCTTGCAAGGAAGTCTCTAGACTGGACATCCTGGTTTACACAAAAGGACATGACTATTCTTGGAATAGAACTGAGCTTTGGTTGCACTTCTAGTATACTGTATTTATATTTATAATCTGCAGCAAGCTTGTCTTCTGCATAAACTAAAACAAGACCCTTCGATCATCTCTGGGTAACTGTGGCATATGTTGAGAGAGGACCAAAGAGAATGCCAGCCAGTTTGTAACAGAGATATAACTAGATGTTGAATGGACAAAATAGGCATTTACTTTCACAAACTGGATTCATAAACCATGCAGGCTATTAATGTAGTCAAGTCTGACCCTTCCTATGGACTTAGATTGGTATTCCATCTTGAATAATTCCTGCAATTAAAAGGCTTATTTTCAGGATTTGAAAGGCTAACATTTAGAAATTCATTTTTATAGACTTCAGCTTTAAATATGAGATTTTAAAAACATCACAGCACACCAAAAAACAATAAACTGGAGCTAATGAAATTCACTGAAGTAAAAGTACACTCTTCTCACTCACTTTCTTGGGTGATTTATTGACAGCTGGTTGTAAAAACAATTTTATTAAAGGTCACAATGTTTGGAGTTTTTTTAACAAACAAAAAAACCTGTTTAATTTATAGTGTAATTAGCCTTCTTTCAGTAGGCATGCTGCCAGAGCCATCACTTATGACTTTGAAATATGTACTTGAGTGTTTTTAATTATATTCTTAAGAATGTGTTCAAAGACAGGATTCTGATGAGGCAGTGTTATTTTCTCTTGATTGCTACTTTATTGACATGATTTTTTAAAAAAACAAAAATTACATTTCAGTTTGCACTGATTGATATTTGATAATTAAATCAAAGTGCTTGATGGATGAAGAGTTGTAAATAACTGGTGATATTGTACAGACCAATGTATTATGAAGCTATTATTCAGACTTCAGGCTTCCTCCAGCAGATGTTCATATACATATTTTTGGAGTTTGTTCAAAACACAATTTCTTTTTAAGCTGATGTTTGCTGCCTGTCAGGATTAATACGTGTTATCACATGCATCTAGAGGGCTACGTGCTTGATGTTGCTTCTTTGCACACATCCTAAGTATATGTCAGTATGCTGCATGTACCTCCTAGTTGGTGGGATGTGGGTAACAATAATTGGTTTGCAAGATATCTCTAGATCAGAACTTGCATAAAATAGCATGAACGTGCCTGGGACAAACTGGGCTTTGGTCACTCTTGTGGCATACTGACCAAAATGAACTTAAATTGACAACTACTGTCCTGACCATTAGGAGCCACAGATTTAATTAAGGATGGTAACCCAGTCTTTATCTTTATCTTATTAAAAGGTAGTTTAGATATTTTAGTAATTATTGCCTTTAAGTGTCGATTTTATTATATGTCTTAATTTCAATCATGTTGTAAAAGATGAGAAGCTGATCTGCTTATGGTACTCTATAGATATAATAAATAACTAAAGAGCATTATTTGAAAGTCTTGCTTGGCCAAACTCACGATTGACAGTGGAAGTCAATATCTATGGGCACATTTGGTGACAACCATAGTATATGGAAGATTGCAAGAGGAATGTAAGAGGAATAAATGGTAAAGAGCATGAATCAACAAAAGAAACGAAAGAAAGAAAAATAGATCTTGAATGTCTGTGAAGCAGAAAGCGGAAGGCTGTAATAGATCTAAATGAAGGTGGTCTGCTATTTGTGGAGTGGAGATGAGGAATACATGCAGGGAAGCAAAATGCATGTATTAATGGATACATTTTAATATATAGAAATGCTGATAGAAGGTAGTGGATCACAATTAATCTGTTGTAAGGAAGAAATATTTTTCAGCAGAATTAAAAAATGAATGTACAGTATATAAGAGTGTATTTCCTTTCACTTTATTATATGAATGTGAGAGGGCAAGCATTAATGTCAGGAAAACATTAAACTAATTTGAATATAAAGGGAATGTGCCCTTAAGAAGCATGTGTGGCAAAACAAGAAGAGAATAAAAAATAAATGGGTGCTGGGTGAATGTAGATTAAATACAGAAGTGAGTGACCAGTACGAAAGAAGTATGTTAAGGTGGCTTGGTCAGAGATAAGAAATGAATGAGGATTGAATTGCAAAACAAATATATAAAGGAATAGTGAATGAATTCAGAGGAAGGGCAAGACAGAATAAATTAATAAATAAATAGAAACAGAATAAATAGATGGAGGTGCTGATCCCAAAAAGAGAGAGATGAGAAGTTTAAAGAACAGAAGACAATACTGTATATGAGTTAATATACAGATTTGCTGGAAGCAAGGATGATTTGCACAGATAGAAAGGTAAGGAGAGATACAGTGAACGGTGTTGGTGTAAATTACATTTAGCTATGGCTCCTTTTCTTTTTCTTATCTCAGCCTAGAATTTCTTTGGCTTGCTCTTTCACACTTCTTTTCTGCAATTTGCATTATGTTTCTTAGAGAACAGCATGATCAGTATGTATCTATGCACATACTTTTTCCCCATTAGAGTTCCTCACACCCTTGAAAAGCTGGTTTCTGCAGGCTGTACAAGGTTCTGGAACAGGACTCTGTATCTCCCTTGCTTTCACTCACAGTCTTTCCTGCACTTATATGTGCACTGATTGAAAATAGAACTTGAGAATTGAGTTTTTAAGAGGCAAAAACTTCTGTTCACAGGCTCTTCCCCAGCTTATGCTAATGGCTTGACTGCATGGCTTGAGTTAAGGAAAGCCCACAGAAGAATATTGGACACCTACTTCCTAACAAATTACCATTTTAGAGAAAAGTCCCCTGAATAAAAATTGATGCCATTCATTATAGTTCTCAGGTCTGGGCTGTGGGCCACCTTCATTTCTTCCAACATATATTCAGAGTGCCTTTCAATTCCAGTGGTTAGGATACATAAATGAGAAGAACCAAAGTACAATGTTCAACGTACAGCACCAATGTACGTATCTGGAGAACATGAGGCCACTGCAGAAGCATACCTTGAACTGTCCTCCTTGTTCATTCTAAACTGAATAGCTGCCATGTTCTTTACATCTTCCCTAAACCAGGCAGTGTTACTACACATGCATATAAGTGAGTGTCAAGAAAGCAGCCCATGAGGCTAGAATGGAAGTGATGGCAAATGAAATTTTGCATGAAGCGACTTACAGAAGAGCATATTCTGGAAGTGTTTATGAATAAGTTATGATAGTGTAAAAGTTCAACCTAGAGACAGTAGTGTGAATTTACCTTACCTGCACATATTGGACCTACAGAGTACCTCTTTCTGCCTGTTTATTTTAGCTCTCCAAACTATCTGCTTTGGTACCCTATGGAGTAGTTCTAGATTTTTGTTTTCAGTCCATTTCTTGGTTCGCTCAACTTCTCACTTCTCATAAAACCTTCCATCATCAAGAAATGACAACTTATTTATTATACGATTTTTCTAGTCTGATTGACGTATTTACAGAAATCAGTATAATCTATTCACATTATAATGAATGCATAAGTAGACAAATATGGTCAACAAATATGTAGTCTCTGCTTTTGACTGCCATATGTCCAGTTTAAAAGCCCACTGAGGGACTAAGAAATCTACTAGAGTATATATTTGAATATTTCTGCATAATCACATGTAGTTTTTTTCCAGGATCCCTATCTATTGATAGACTTTCCTATCCATATAAAGTACAGTCATACACTCAAGGCAGACATTACTCAGTAGGAATTTTCCCATCCTGAATAAGATTCTGTGGTGTTCCACAACCTGGGGTCCATCATATGTATTGACTTCAAAACCCCATAATTCTCAACCGGCACACAGTAAGCGTTAACCTACAATAATTCTGGTGGGCATCTCATTAGAAAAGATCAACCTATCGCCTTCAAGATTTAAGCTGGAAAGAAAATGGAAAAGCATTCCATCCATATTCCATTTCTTACTTTTATTCAGAAAGCAGAGGTTTCTAGAATTCACGAATTCTCTTGTTTTCTTAGAAGGGCTCCTTTGCTCCTAGTCACTAAGCTAAAACCTTTTATTTAACACCCACTAAAATAATCAAGTTTGCAAGTCCATTGAGAAGACACAGCAGTTGTGATTCAGTCTGAAAGACCACATTCTTTACTAAAACAAGCAGTTGGCTTTAGTGATCTCAGAGAGCCTCCAGGGCTTTTTGTTACATTTTGAATAAAATTATTAAATATTATTTGGCAGCAGTGTGCTTTTTCTGGCTCCAAAACTTCAAAATATATGTTCAGTGATTAATTTTATATTGGTCTAAAGTGGATGAACTCAAGTGAATTCTCATATAATGGAATCCTTTATAGACTTTATCTTGCCCAGGAACTTCAGCCAGAATGTGGATGTTCAGTTTCTACTACTAGTATTTCTGCAACAAGCCATCTCTGCTCAGCTCCTACTTTTTCTTCTTTGATAAGCAAATTTATGATTGGGCTGTTTTTCAGTAAAAATGCAGTTGGCTTTGATCAAAAACATTTCTTTGGAAAAAAATTAGGTGTGATTAATTGGATATATAAAGTACTATAGACTCAAAGGGATATAAGCCAGCTTGAATTAATTACAATAGTTCTTGTTAAGCCAAAAAATGTCCAGCAATAATTGTTTAAGTAAATTTGGGCAGGTAATTCATTTATTTACTTTTAAAATGAGTATGCAGCATTGAAGATGCTAGGACAACGGTATTTGTTTTTAATGAAGTTTAAAATTCATACACGGATTCTTGGTACACTCAAGGCCTTGTGCACATTTAGTTGTTTTGTACAAAATTAGAGCACAGTAGGAAAGATACTTAGGGATCCCCATGTGTTACCACTGTCCATGGATCATACCATTTCACCCTACAGCAGATTTCTTGTAGTTTCCTAGTCAGATCCTTTGAAATCGAAGGGGGTACAAATACTGTATACAGTTGATCTTAATCCTTCTTACTTATGGGGGGAGGCAAATGGAGTCCAATTGTAAGAGATACATTTTTAATAATATGCATTATATAATTGTTCCAATTTAATTTAAATATAAATTCTACTAAAGTTTACAGATTTCATATCTGGGATCCATCTCTTTTTTGGGTTTCTCTTATATCTCCATGCTTCTTTTGGTCATAATTCCAGGAGTCTTCACCCAAAGATTTCAGAAATCTTTGTCTATGCAATACAAGCTTTAAAAAAAAAAAAATTAAAGTAAGCATGTTTATTTTTGCAGGCCTTTATTTGAATGTTAAAAACATCTTGGGGGGAAAAACTAATAAACCACTTTTTTCTTTAGTGGTTGATTTTGAATACAGAATTGTTAGAGAATTCGTTATATATCCTTCTTAAGCTGCACAGATGCATGAATACTGCAGTATTTCAATACAATGACTCAGAAGGTCTAAATCCTTTTAGATGCAAAGAGTTTTAACTGGAAAAATTGAAATTACAGTTTAAAATGATGTCTCACAAGCTTCTTGCTGCAGGATTTTTTGATGTTCTATTCTGCAAAACAGTGGGCATATCAGTGGTGCAAAGAGGAGGATGGGCATTACAAAATATGATTTTGCAGCTGGTTAAATCACACCTAGACCTGAAATCTATTAGTTTCAGGGAAGAGATTGGGGAGGTTCAGATGGCTGCATCTGATGGAGTGTAGGGAGTTTTGCAGCCCAGAGATGCCCCAATGCATAGATGTTCATAAGCCGCAATAACCTCTCATGAGTAATATTTTGCACAATGATGTCATGAAATACATGACATAATTCCTCCTTGTCCCTCCCTTACAGAAGGCCATTTTCCAGTGCCTTTGCACTGACTGTCATTATACTCCTAAGTCACAGCAAAATTTAAGCAGATTGCCATACATCCTCTCTAGAAAAATAAATAACAGCCCTTTTCAACAAGCCCAGCTCTCTGAGTGCCTTTCTGAAAGACAGACCTTTGCCATTTTCCAGTTATTAAAGTTATTTGCACCAAGCTGACAGACCCCCAACAAGCCCCCTACTAAATCAGTGCACTCACATCTGTTTCTTATATCAGAAATGCAGGTGCATTCACCCATCTGTGTGCATTTTATCTTGGTATAGCTTTGCTTACCTTTCCCTGAACTTTATGAACAGCTTCCAGAAGTCTCTTGCAAATGCTTCTTCACAGAGAATCACCAAAGTTGCCCTATAGACCAAGGGAATATATATTATACACTAGATTTGATTTCTGGTCCCCAGAAGTAGTCCACATGACTTTCATAGATATTTAGTGATGAATCCATTTATAGCAAAATCTATTAATATGTATCCTTCTTACAAAAGATATTCATTCCAGTTTCCCCCATTAAGTCACTGTTGGAGTTTCTACATCATTAGTTTCTTGGTAGGATTTTTTAAAATTCTGTTATTAACACATCTTGTAAATGATACAGCCTTTTTTAAAATGTATTTTCAAGAAATCTATCTTCATAAATACTAAGTGAGGACCAGATATCTGTGTCATTACTCAGTAATATGAAAGCTACCTCCAACGGTCAGATAATAGTATAGTAAGGCTATGCTCCTATGTTCTCTTGCTTGGGAATAAAACATAAGAAGAACCCTGCTGATCAGATCTTGATCTCTTTAGTCCAGCATGATCTGTCACACAGTGACTAAGCAAATCATAAGCTCACAAACATGGACAGGAGACCAAGAACTCTCTTGCACTGTAGCTGCTCTCTAGCATCGAGGGATTTAAGGTACGATGGCTGTGATTCAAGAGGTAGTAAACAGCCATGAGAACTACAGGTGAAACTCGAAAAATTAGAATATCATGCAAATGTTCATTTATGTCAGTATGGCAACTCAAAAGGTGAAACCAATATATGAGATAGACGCATTACATGCAAAGCGAGATATGTCAAGCCTTACTTTGGTATAATTGTGATGATTATGGCGTACAGCTTATGAAAACCCCAAATTCACAAACTCAGAAAATTAGAATAGTGTGAAAAGGTTCAATATTCTAGGCTCAAAGTGTCCCACTCTAATCAGCTAATGAATCCATAACACCGGCAAAGGGTTCCTGAGCCTTTCAATGGTCTCTCAGGCTGGTTCAGTAGGAATCACAAGCATGGGACAGACTGCTGACCTGACAGTTGTGCAGAAAACCATCATTGACACCCTCCATAAGGCGGGAAAGCCCCAAAAGGTAATTGCAAAAGAAGTTGGATGTTCCCAAAGTGCTGTATCAAAGCACATCAGTAGAAGGTTATGTGGAAGGGAAAAGTGTGGTAGAAAAAGGTGCACAAGCAGCAGGGATGACCGCAGCCTGGAGAGGATTGTCAGGAAAAGGCCATTCAAAAGTGTTGGGGACTTTCACAAGGAGTGGACTGAGGCTGGAGTTAGTGCATCAAGAGCCACCACACAGAGACGGGTCCTGGACATGGGCTTCAAATGTCGTATTCCTCTTGTCAAGCTGCTCCTGAACAACAAACAATGTTAGAAGCATCTTACCTGGGCTACAGAAAAAAGAACTGGTCTGTTGCCCAGTGGTCCAAAGTCCTCTTTTCTGATGAGAGCAACTTTTGCATCTCATTTGGGAACCAAGGACCCAGAGTCTGGAGGACAAATGGAGAGGCACACAATGCACGATGCTTGAAGTCCAGTGTGAAGTTTCCACAGTCTGTGTTGATTTGGGGAGCCATGTCATCTGCTGGTGTTGGTCCACTGTGCTTCATTAAGTCCAGGGTCAACGCAGCCATCTACCAGGAGATTTTGGAGCACTTCATGCTTCCTTCCGCAGACGAGCTTTATGGGGATGCTGACTTCATTTTCCAGCAGGACTTGGCACCTGCCCACACTGCCAAAAGTACCAAAACCTGGTTCAATGACCATGGGATTACTGTGCTTGATTGGCCAGCAAACTCGCCTGACCTGAACCCCATAGAGAATCTATGGGGCATTGCCAAGAGAAAGATGAGGGACATGAGACCGAACAATGCAGCGGAGCTGAAGGCCGCTATTGAAGCATCCTGGTCTTCCATAACACCTCAGCAGTGCCACAGGCTGATAGCATCCATGCCACGCCGCATTGCAGCAGTCATTGCTGCAAAAGGGGCCCAAACCAAGTACTTGGTTGGTACTTGCTTGCTTATACTTTGCAGAGGTCCGATATTGTTCTATTTCCAATCCTTGTGTTATTGATGTCATGTAATATTCTAATTTTCTGAGATTGTAAATTTGGGGTTTTCATAAGCTGTATGCCATAATCATCCAAATTATACCAAAGTAAGGCTTGACATATCTTGCTTTGCATGTAATGCGCCTATCTCATATATTGGTTTCACCTTTTGAGTTGCCATACTGACATAAATGAACATTTGCACGATATTCTAATTTTTGGAGTTTCACCTGTATTTGTAGCCCAATCTTCAGTAAATTTGTTCAATCTCTTTAAAACCATCTAAAGCCACATCTGATGGCAGCAATGGAACTGATCTGACTCCAGTAGGCTTCTGTGAAAAAAGAATGCATACAATCACCAGATATTTATTGCAGCTTTTTTTTTTTAAATGTAGATATTACATCTCAAGTTCAAAGGATCAAACAGCAGGTGATGAATATTATTTACTTTATGTTCTATCACTGTTCCTTCCAAATGAGCTCAGATCAGATTGCCCTTGGTCTGACACAGTGAGAAGCCAGTGCCGATCAGAATAGGCAATATTGGGAAAGATGAACCAATGATGTGATTACTGAGTCACATGCAAATATGAGTGAGTACAGGCAAAAGTAGACATAAGCCTTTAGCAAGTTTTGAGCCATATATACAGATCATGATATATACATAAGCATTTGCCAAAAGGGGGTTCTGGTTTGAAACAGCTAGTCACTGTTTCCAGATTCAAAGTAATCGCATTTCCTAAATCTCAGAAAGGGGATTTTCAAAGAAACACAAATCAGAGTTTTTCCCCTGATTGAGGAAATAACTAACAGGCGCCTTTCTCTCGCCGCAGGGAGGGTTTGCAAAATCTGCTTCTCTTAAAGAGAATACAGTTTTCTCTAAAAATCCTGTAATCACAGTAATACCTCACCATGTGATTTTAAAACATAAATGGCTTTAACAATTATCTTAACTACACAGTGCAGCGTGTATGAGAAAAGTGTTGTCTTTCAGGAAAGCATTCAATCACCCATTGGTTTCCTTATGCGAGCCATAACACATCATTTCTGCAAGTATTGTAGGAGACCTCAGACTGCCCAGAAATGCAACTGGATTTCAGCAAGAGGAAGAGTTTAACAACATTTACAATTAAAAATCAAATCCTTTATGAATCTGCTAATAACAATTAAATAAAATAATATTTATTTTTCAAGTTGTAACTACTATTTTTTTCCCAGAACACCAGAAGTAGTTTTTTCAGAAAGTAAAAATCACAGACACTTTTACATTTTAGTTTGGCCTGACACATTCACTCAAAAAATACTTAGCTTTTTCAGGAACAATCCTACAGAAAATAGATGTTTACACAAATCCCTTTCTCCCTGTTCTTATTCTTGACCTCTTCTACAGTTTTCCCTGTTCTTTTCTAAAATTCCTTTCCCTCATCAACAGCACCTGTCCCCCTGTCTAGCTCCACCAAGACAGGGTTCCTCAACCTTGGTGACTTTAAGACAGGTGGACTTCAACTCCCAGAATTCCCCAGTCAGCCATGCTGGCTAGGGAATTCTGGGAGTTGAAGTCCACTCATCTTAAAGTTGCCAAGGTTGAGGAACCCTGCACCAAGACACCAACTGGCTTCCTTTTTTCATTGCCCAGGTAGTCTGCTTCAGCCCCTTACACTTTATGCTATATTTGCCAAGACTTTTAAGTTCTGAAAGAAATTGCAAAGCTGACTGATGGCCAAATATATTCACTTTTGGATCTCTGCTACCTATGTTCTAGACATCTGCCAGACCACTTTATAGTCCACAACTCCAGAGTAGACCAAGGAGATCTAAGGGCTTGGTACAAAGGCAGAAGTCACTTAGGAACCAAATAGCATATGACTAAAGCTCAGCCACAAAATTCAGGCCCACAGTAAATTGTCTCACCAATGAATTCTGAATTTCATAGGCCCTAGAAGCCACCTCTAGCAGGCCTCAATATTGGCCTCACACCCCTGCAAAAGAGAGAAAAAGCCATCAGATGCACTCTAACCACAAGGTGACCCATCTATGACAAAGGACTCAACTCTGGTTCCTTCACTCACAGAGGAACATCCACAGTGCTGAAAGCCAGATCCAGCATCTGCCCAGTCTGGTGAGTACGGCTATGGAGTCCCAATTATCTGTACTTCAGTTTGAGAATACATCCTTCCTAATTTTGCGTGGAACCTGCTCATCCTGCTCATTCCTGGTCCAAGTTCAACCACTATACCATAGCATGACTTCTGTTTATTCCTTTGGGACAAAATTCATCTTTTAATGGCTAAAGTCTAATCATGCAAGTCTACTTCCATAATTTCTATAAAACCCTATTTGCCTTCCTGCATTAAAAATTCAATTTCATTTGGTTTATTTCCCATATTATGAACATTAATATTTGCTAATATCAATTAATATTTGTCTAATATTTAGACAATAAAGGCTATGAGCTTTATGAGCCAATGGTCTGCATCATTCTTCATTTAAGTTTTTAATACACTACATTACAGTAACATTCCCATTTCTTTCTTTAGTGCACAAGTCTTTCTCTGAGGTTCCTTGCTTGGCTTTCATCCTCATCCCTCACAGGAGTCAGTTTTAAATCTTCCCAATCAAGCTCACTGTGCTTCAGCCCAATACATTCTTCCCAATTCTCAACCAATTTTGTGCCAGCAGTCCATGACCTAAATAACTCACAATAGGGTCCCAGAAACCAAATCTCTCTTGTGCTTTTTGCATAGCCAGTCATTAAAAGATGGAGGAGAACACTTCTTAAAGCCCCAGATTCTTAAGCTTCTTCCTAGAAACTTCAAAGTTCATGGTGATGCAGCTGAAGCTGCTTTTGGCAGTATGCTTTGTCCTTGCGTGTAGTAGCAGGAAAAGGTAAATGTTGGTAGTTTTGATAAGCCTTGGAAATTGTTCTCTTATATCCTAATCCATGCCCTGGCATACTTCACAATCTGATGGGTGTGGCTGGCTTATGTTTGCTTCCATTCCTCATGAGTCACCAGGTTCCAGGATTTTCCTCTTTGTCCTCTTATAGAGCAGAGCTGCATCCCCTCTGTCTTTTAAGATGTGAGGGCTGAAGCTGGTGAGGCAGGAACCAATTCTCAGGCCAGACAGATTTGTTATATAAAATATGTAACAAATGTCTCTGACTCCCAAGACTGTGAAAAGCACAGCAAAAGACCATTGACCCAGGGGGGCATCTATACAGTGTTCTGTGGTAAAGAGGGCTTCCTTTTTCTTGTTAGTAATAAAACATCTTATCTGCACATGTTGAGTCTGTGAAGCTTCTACTTTTAGCTGCATTATTCAATATAGGTTTGAGTTTCTGGACAGTGAAGATTATTTTCATGCCTGGTGTGGAGCCTGGCACCACCAACCTCCTCTAAAGTCTCTGAAACTATTTTGGGATTCTCACAAAATATAGCAGTTGTTTCTAAATTATAGCAGTGCAGATAATTTCAACATGACTTGCTTTTGACTATCACTCTCATCCACTAGCCTTCCTTTTTTTGTTTGATTGACTTCCTTGTGGAAGTCAATCTTTTTCTGACAGCTCTTTGTTTGATCTAATAAATCATAATCTGTCCTTATAAGCTGAAAAACAACCACTCGCTGCTCCAGTTTTCATGCTTTGTCCTCAAGCACTGCTATAAGCTTGTATTTGCTGTAAATATATGCCAGGTGGTTTTTAGAAAGGAATAAAAACATGTCACAAGCATTGCAGGTCACAACTGCAGAATCACATCTTTTCATATTCACTTCTGTTCCTTAAGACACCACCAATAGAAACGTTTTATTCCCATTTTTCCCCTCCTTAGACCTTTGATTAGTCAAGTGCATTAAGTAATCTTAGAGGAAAAAAATTGTTCAGATGCTCCCCTCAAACTCTTGTGATTGTCTTTGCTCTGCCAGTTCATAAAATGCTTGTCATATATCCTTCATATACTCTCTAAAACGGTTTCTCCTTATCCAGTAGAGAGCAATCAGTCAGTCACACACTAACAGCTTTCAGGACACGCCCTTTGCAATCAGCAACTCTTCAGATTACCTTTTCACTCCGCACAGATCAGCAATACAGTTCCTCAGAACACAATGTCAATATAGCAGTAACAGATATCAGAGCACCTCCTATTAACATCCATGGAGATGGTAAGCTAAGAAAAACATCTGCATCTAGATGAGCATGCTACTTGTGGGCGAACATAAGCATACCAACTGTTTCTTATAAACAAAATTCCTGGACCTGGTGTGTATGTATAACTGAAATGGCACCACAAAGGCATTTATTCATATCAAACATTTGTATACTTCTTCCTATTACTACACCTGGAAGTACTTCATTTATTTATTTATTTATTTTATTATATTTGTATAGCTGCCTACCTCACAAGAGGGCGAGATACACCTCTAGGTGGCATACAACACTTAATTAAGAAAAAACCAATGAAGACATATAAAGACTATAAAACTATAAAAGGCACACAAAACAAGAGAGGATGATATTAACCACAGGAAGGGAGACTACAATAATATCCAAACAATTAAAACGTTCACCTTATAAATATAGTATTCAAAGCACAGAGTGAAGCAATGCTTTCAGTGAAGAAAATAAAATTATGACACTACCCTCCTAAAAGATTCATGTGTGAAAAATTCTCTGTGCAATTATCTTTGAATTGTTCCAGATCAACCTTTTGGGATATTTTTCTGTCTTTGTGGAATGAAGCAGAAGGAATGATGAGGCTTCAGGAGAAAGTTCAAAAAGAAGATACAGTATGGGGTGTGGGGAAAGAGTTTTTCCAAAAGCCAGCCTTTTTAATGTAAAGCAGCTTAACATTTTATTCCAAACAGCCAATTCCTATGTTTCTCCAATACCTCAGATACTCAACAGTCTGTGTTTCTAAAACTGACTGGGCATGCACTCAGCTTCCCATTGTGGCAATCTGCAAGCTATTTGGCTGGAAATGATTTACCCATGTACTTATTAGGGCCTTTCTTATACTGTAATTTATAAAACCTTTTAGCCCAGGATCAAATCAGGCATCCCCATAATTGATCACTTTGGCTTTCTATTTTATTTATTTTTTTCCCCACCACCTTCTGGATTAATGAGCCTGGAGTTTTGTACTTTCTGTAATTGTCAGCCATCTCCTTCATTTTACACTGATAACCCATTCCCTTTTTTCCCCGTCTTCTGTTTGATGTAACCACGGGGGGAAAAGAAGCAGGACTTCAGCCACTGACTTTAATGTCCACATAATAGTAGCAAGGACAGGGCAGCAAAGAACGCCAAGCCTCTAGTACATAGATGAGGCTGCTGCTTATTATAAAGTCCTCCCCCTGCCCCAAGGATTTTAAAAGCATTAAAAAAAAGTTTATCCCACTCACTTACAAGCACAAACACACACATGCTTCTTTGCTCCCACCCTGACATGTCTACATCTTTCACTTCTCATGCATCTGCTTTCCACACAGGAAGCAATTATCATAAGGAATAGACAAATAGACTTTGTCTTACTATTCAGTTGTTGTTTTAAAATAATGCATTTTGAATTAATGAAAGCACACCAAAAAAAGGGGAGGTTGAGCAGTCAGATCTAGTTACCAAAGAGAACTGAAAAACCTGGTTGCGTATTTAACCTGCCACAACAGCAATTCCCCAGACCTATCCCATCCTGGCTTACCTTCAGGGACGCACACACAAAAAAACACGGCAAAAGTTCCAAATGTTAATAAGGACAAAACCTTATTTTCCAGCCCCACCCCCAAATTAAAAAGGAGATTTGCTTAGAATCTAATTTTAATAACAAGTCTGATAAGGCCCAGATTATTGCATTAGGTAGGTCTGGACCCTTATGTATTCATAAGTGTTTTCTGAGGCAAAAGAATGATGTATCCAGTGGTTCACTAAGGGCTTTAGTCCTTAATGGTCCCTGAGCATTAGGGTTTTCATCAGCTGCCACCATCTACTAAGCATTGAGAACCCCAGGATACTTTTCTCTCTCTCTCTCTCTCTCTCTCTCTCTCTCTCCCTCTCCCTCTCCCTCTATCTCTTCTTGACACTGTCCTTCAAGCCAGGATACAACCACTGAATGTGCCCCCACCAGAACTCCACAGGAACAACTCAATATCTTCTAAGATGCCTCTCTATGACGCTTAATAGGCTAAATAATAAACTAAAAAAACAAAACTGGTTTTAAATACATTTACACACACATGTACAACACACATCCTCCCTCTGACTTGTCTGACATCTAATGTGCTTTTCTAACTTTTGATCTCAGTCATTCATAAATTCTCATCTATTACAGAGCCCAACATTCTTTACATGTCTTATCCATTAATGTAACAGTAACTCCTTGGATTATTTTAATCTGGAAAATCTGTTTTAGGAGAGATTGAATGGGAACAGAGAAACAGTTGTGGAGAGATGTGGTTTTAACTACTGAGTGGGGTGCCTAGCCATGTATATTCTATAACTCTGTTAAGTTACTGCACCAGTTGCTAATTGGCTACCCATCAAGGTACATTATGAAAAAGTTGCTGCAACTAGGATTCACGACAGATCACCTTTGCCATTACAGCCCCAATCATTTACTCAGATCTTCGGGGGAGGTCAGCTAATAAACACAGAATACCATCCAGTAGTCTTACATAGGTGGATCTCCCCTGCAGTGATGCCTACATTCTGGAACAGTCTCTCCCCTGAAGGTTGTGAAATACTTTCTGTTACCTCCATTAGGTGCCTAAGGAAGATCTTTCTCTACAGTTCCAGCCTAATCTTTGTTGGTGACCTGTCCTTCTTTCTTCCCCTTTATTTGCATTTTTTGTCCTTCAAATCTTCACTGTTTTGTATTATCATACTTCCTAATTCTATGCTGTCTTCTATTTTTCCCTCTTTTGTCATTTGCAGCTTTATTTTATAGATATAGATATAGATATAGAACTCTCTTGACCTTGATTTCCTTTTCCCATTAGCTTCTACCATGCAACTTAGCTGTCATAATTTTATGTTTATTAAAATATACTTATTTGAATCCAAGGTGTGACACCTTAAAATCAAGAACTCCAGCATTATATGGTCACTTTTCCCCAGTATTCCTGCTACTTCATTGACTAATTCATCCTAGATTAAATATATTTCTGAATTACAGCTGCTGCTAGAATATTGGAATACATCTTCTCTACTCTGTGCCCACATCCATGCTCATCGTCCCTCTGTAACTAAAATGTCAGCTTGTAAATCAGGTAAATACAAGAATCCACATACCACCACCATTAAAACTGCATTGACAGAATAGCATAATATCAAATGCTATAAGACTTCATATTGTTTTTCCATATGTAGATTATGGAGAACTTTGCTTTCCACATTCAATATCCCAAGAAAGACACCCTCAAAAGAATTCCAATTCCATTTGGGAAACAGTAAGAATGAGGTAGAATTCTTGTGGCGGTAAAGAACCTATGGATGAACGTAGCAGCTAGATTAATATGAAGTCATTATTAAGCATCAATAGCCAAGGAAATGAATCACGATGTTCAGGAAGACATGAAATAACCCTGGGAGAATCAAGATAGAAAGAATGAAGCAAAGCAGATAAAATTTGCTGTACCAAGATAAACAGTTTGCAAGCTTTCCTAAGTCCAGCTGTCTCATGCCATTCTCTGTGTGAGGTTGCAGTGAAGGGGTAGTGGGAAGGTCAAAACCTAAAAAGAATGTAGGTGTTGAGGAGAAAGTGGAGATTCCAAAACACCCACTGGCACCATTCCTACTAGTCTTCCATAAATATCATGGCTCTGTCAACACATCCCAGTGTAATGGCAACATCCAGCTTTGTGACTCCAGTTTATTTTTTGAAGGCGTTTGTAAACTTCGAAGGCAATTTTTTTTTCCATGGATACTTTCTAGATAAATTACTTATTGAATAAAAGGTATGTATATGGGCATAGAACAGAGAATCCTATTACAGAAAAATCAGAATTACACAGTTTTTCACACAATCCATTAATAAAGATTTTCTATATATGAACAATTTTTATTTTATGTATGTATTTATTTATTTATTTATCTATTTATTTATTTATTTATTTATTTATTTATTTATTTATTTATTAAATTTCTCCCCGCCCATCTCCCCCCAATGCCATTTCTCCAACTGATAATATTAAAATGGCTAACATTCAGGTCACAGTTGGGGACATGTGGTAGGCCTATAAAGGTAGGTTTATCTATTTGTCACATATGTACAGCTATCTAATTCCAAAAAATCTCTGGGTGGCAAGTTTCCTATCCTAATCTCTTATTTGCATCCAAATGTAATTGCTTAAGTAATCATATTTTTTTCTAATTTTGCTGATGCTAAAGTAAGATTATCTGGTGAATAAGTATCTAATTTGGATTGAATTAACGCCTTCCAAAAGATAGAAATGATAGAAATATTTTTAGATCTTTTATCCCGCCTTCTTATTTTTATAAATAACTCAAGGTGGTGAATATACCTAATGCTCCGTCCTCCTCCTCCTATTTTCCCCACATCAACCCTTTGAGGTGAGTTGGGCTGAAAGAGAGTGACTGGCCCAAAGTCACCCAGCTGGATTTCATGCATCAGGAGGGACTAGAACTCCCAATTGCCTGCTTTCTAGCCTGGTGCCTTCACCACTCGACCAAATTGGCTTGCACTCTAAAGACCATTACTGTATCAATATTGGAGTTGTACCTGGAAGCAAACTGGTAACTAATATATTTGGGGTAAGAGTGGCATTGAGAGCCAGTTTGGTGTACTGGTTAAGGCATCAGGCTAGAAACCAGGTGGCCATGAGTTCTAATCCCTCCTTAGGCACAAAGCCAGCTGGGTGACCTTGGGCCAGTCACTCTCTCTCACCCGTAGGAAGCAGGCAAGGGCAAACCACTTCTGAAAACATTGCCAAGAAAACTGCAGGGACTAGTCCAGGCAGTTGCCAGGAGTCAAAAACTGACTTGAAGGCACACACGCAAGAGTGGTGTTAGATGCTGTCATCTCATAGTCAAAACACGTTCTTACATTGCAAGGTAGGAAGTCCTAGGCGTGGCCTTATGCACACCAGTCACTCCAGTCAGGGATGTCATTGCCACTGGTCCTAAATTCTTGCTGCTCAAAATGTTATGAAACCCACCTTCTGCAAACTTCTATAGTTTCCACTTAAAGGAGAAAAAATAATTAAATGTTGCTACTGCTTGCTTGGCTAACCAAGAATATTTCTGGGAAAAATAGCCATTCCTCCTTTCCACTAACCATGAATGCTAATTAACAGTATCTGCCAATGCTAGCATAAATCAAAACTGTCCAAGTGTTCTCCTGGGTCCTGTGCTGGAAAATATCAGAGCTGCAGAGGGAACAAGGGGGAAAAAAAACCCAACTCAGAATGTTTCTTTTTTAAATTAATGATAAAATATTGGATGTCAATGTGCAGCACTTTACAGACTGCACTGGGCAGACCTAGCAGTAATTGTGATAAATGGGAGGGAGAGGGCCAAGGCTGCAGTCATTTAAAAAGGACTCTGTGGGTTGAAAATACTACAATTGATTAAAGGTTAAATGCTTTAAGAATTTATCACCATTGTATATATTTTCTCCTGACATGGCATCCCTTATGCTTCTTGCCATGTGCAGCAGAAAAGCCCTACTAAAGAGATTATTTGTAAAATTGGAGAACAGCTTCTGGTTTTGCTACCAGGAGTACAATTAATGGAAATTAAACCTAACAATTAGCTCAGCGATAAACCAAGAAATACTTCCACCACGGACTATGGCTATCCATTAGTTTCTCATAGGTTCCCAGATCTATCCAGTCCCAGATCTATCCATTCTTTGAATTATAGAAGAACAACAGGGACACCTTTGGGAGCTGAGAGCTCTCAGATTCTTTCACTTGCACAGAAGAGTGGCTGAGGTTTAGGTTTTTCATCAGAGAAACCTAAAATCCTGTTCTTAAAGTCATACAGGAAATAATTCTGTTCCAGGAAGAAGTTCAGCTTTAGCAATGGTAAAGCAACTTTTTACATTATTTGAGGCTTCGCGTCTACTGTGTATATGAAATCAACTCTGAAGAAGCATGGATATTTTCTTTTGCCTAAGCATATCTAAAATCACAAATAATATGAATCCTGCAAGCAGCTGCATTGGTTTAAAAAGTACATTTCCAAAAATCCCTTTCACATGTGGAGGTGGTACCAATACTACCCATCTTCATCCCTACAAATCTGTGGGGTTTTGTTAAGTTTGGGAAGCTGAGCTAATCAACTTTTGGCTCATCTCTTCTTACAGAGTGAGAGCAATTTTGCACTGTTTCCTCTGGAGCTACCAGGCAGGTAGCTTCCCTCTCATGAGAACTCCAACATTTCATGCCTTCCAACTCCTGGGATTTTCTTCTTCATGTGAAATCAGAATTCATGGCATTTTGGCTTCTTCTCCCCCAGGCTTCAGGAGTTTTTGGAGAAATAGCTTTTCCAATCCCCTTCATTGTCACCTTTCCCCGCTCTGCTGTGAAAGAAAATGTAAGGAGAAGTAAGGAGAATAGGGATGGGGCTCTGGGTACAGTACAGATTTTCCCACTCCCTCATTGGTCATCTGGATGGCCCTACTTTCCTCCCCCTTGATTGCTCCAGGGACCTCCAGGGAACAATCACGAGGAGATTCACATAGCGGTAGGAAAGTGCAGCAGAGTGGGCTGAGGCTGAGGCAAGTGTCCATATGAAAGGGCCCAATGTCAACAAAAACTGATTGTCAAGCTGCTAACATCTACAGTTCCTTTATTTTGGATTATAACTCCCACAATCCATAATTGGTGATCATGTTGAGGCTAATTGGAATTAAAATCCAAACATCTGGAAGACCCCATCTGTCTGTCCCTGTTCTAAACTGACCTTCCCAATCTTGTGTCTTACAAATGTTTTTTCTACAACTTCCATCACTCCTCACCATTGATTGTACTGTTGTAGCTGATAGGAATTTAATTTGGAGGAAAGGCATGCTAAAGTTTAAGAACATTGGGTATAGGAGCAAACTATAATTGTTTAACAGTTGCATCATTTTTTTAAAGTACACTGTAACTGGTGATTGCAAGAAGAATTCAGATCCTCCCATTGATTTCCATATGTTCTGATGTAGGAGCAAAGATGCCATTGGTGCCAGTGAACCTTTCCCCCCAGTACAAATAACATCTATGGTTGGGCAGCTCTAGATGAGAACCGTGGCTGGGTCAAAGGCTTTAATCCCCTTCTCCTTTCAGTTTATTGATCCAGATGTGAGGGAGTACACAGTCCTGATTTAGATTGGTTGCTCTTTACTTATTTATACTTGATGTTTGGGATTTACTGTTACTATTTTTATTTATTTATTTAAATTTATTGGCTGCACAACTCCATAAAAACAGCTAAAATCATTAAATCAAACAGAAAGCCTTGACTAAAATAATCTAATAGAGAACAACATTTTGCACTGTTTCATCTGGAGCTATCAGGCAGATAGCTTCCCTCTCATGAGAACTCATGAAAAACAAAACAGGGCCATTGAACAAATAATAAACATCAACCCCAGGTCTGGGACCAAAGCCAGATTTTCAAAGCCTACTGGAACCCTAGGAGAGAGGGTACCATCCTTAACTCTTGGGGGGATGCTATTCCAGATGGTGGGGGCCACAACAGAGAAGACATGCTTCCGAGATACCACAAGACAGCTATATTTAATGGGGGACTTCCGCGGGAGGTATTGCGAACTGAAGACGGCTCAGCGAAAGTGAAGCTGATGACCGCAGCAAAGATCAAGGAACCTGTGAGTAGACTGGTGGAGCCTTTTAAAGGACCCTAAGTTCACTAACTTCATTTTCTAATCACTTTCAGAAATTGCTTATTAACTAATATCTTAAAAGTAGTTAAGAACAACAAGTTTGAAAAGTCTTCACTGGATGAGTTTATCTTCAACTCTGAACAAAAGAAAAGTTAATAATAAGCTTAAGAATTTGAAATAAATAGCAAAAAGCTAAATAAGATTTTGATCTAAGAAAGTTATAAATGGATTAAGGGTCCAGATAAATTTGGAATGTTGACTTTTACTATAAGATTTTGGATTTTTTCTAATAATTTTTATTGAAGAAGTTTTTCAACAGAATGAAAAACAGAACAAATTTTGAATTAAAGAAGAATAAAGAAAATTAATAAGAAAGTGAAAAAGAAAGTGAAAAGAAAAGAAAAGAAAAAAAGAAAAGAAAAGAAAAGAAAAGGCTTCCAATCTTCTTTACAGTGGTTACAGATACATTTATATTTTATCGTCTCTCTCTAAGCTTACATCATAATATCCTTCTTTCCAAAAGTACCGTTTCTGATCTTGAAACCCATCAATCACAAGTTCATTTTTCTCTTTTTTTAGCAAAAAGTCCATAAGGGGTTTCCAGTCACTAATAAATGTAGTTATTGATCTTTCTCTAATCCAACAAGCTAATTTTGCCATCTCTGCTAGTTCTGTCTTCTTCACCAACCAATCCTCTGATATGGATATTTCAAAGTCTTTCCATTTTTGCGCATATAATAGTCTTGCAGCAGTAATCATATATAAAAATAATCTTCCATGACTCTTTTCTCATTGACTTCCATTAATCCCAGCAAGAAAAGTTCTGGTTTCACCTGAATGTTGATCTTTAAAATTCTTTGTATCATTATATGTATTTGAACCCAAACATTTATGGCTTTTTTACAATGCATTATAAAATAGCCCTTCATGTTGTCCACATTTCCAACATAAATGTGAAGTATCTTTATATATTCTAAACAATTTTCAATGGAGTCATATACCAACGGTTCATCATTTTATAAAAATTCTCTTTTAAGTTATTACATAATGTAAATTTCAATCCTTTTCACCACATATTTTCCCACTATTCCATCAATGTGATATGTCCAAAGTTCTTAGCCCATTTTATCATATAGTCTTTCACTTGTTCTTCTTCAGTTTCAAATTTCAATAGAAATGTATACATTTTAGCAATTACATGTTCATTATTTGTACATAGTTCAACTCCTTTAATATTTAATATTCAAATCTTGTTTTTTGCTGCTCAATTCCAAATGTCCTATTATTTACCTAAAATCTTTCTCTTAATGGTGCATACAAAAACAATTGAAAACTAAATCCCCCTGCAGCCAGTTGCTCTCTTGATTTCATCTTAAATTCTCCATGTTCCTGTTCTAACAACTCTCAATATGTTAACCATTTTTCTTTACCTACTGTTTCTTTCCTATAAAATGTTTCTCGTGCTGAGACCCAGAAAGGCATATCTGGACACAGTGGGGGTTTATATCTGTTCCATATTCTCAGTATGGCACTTCTAATATAACGATTCTTAAAATCTGCATTATCCCTAACTTTATTGTATCATAAAGATTTTGGAATTAACTATAAAAAATAAACAGCTTCTTGTGGGAAACAGTTATTTTGGCTATCCTGGCAATTGCAAATCATAACAGAAGATAAGTGACAATTTTAGAAACTGGACACTAGGGAGAACTAAAGATTCTAAGCAGAAGGAAAAAAAATACAAGCCTGTTCTTGATGTCAGTTAATACTGGGGCTTACAAAATGACACAAAACATTATAACATTGGAAATATTAAAGGAGATCTTTAGCCAGAAATTAGTAACTACACTGTCAGTAATGATGTCTGCTTCTATGGATAGACTATGTCTAAAAGATGTTAATGAAAGAATGACAGCTGTGGAACAAATTTTATCTGATAAGACAGTGAAAGTACTGAAAGTGGAACTACAAATGACAGGCCAAGAGAATGATTTGGAAAAGGACGCTTTACTGGATATACAAAAGAAACTGGCTGAAGTTTTAAAAATTAAAAGGGAAATACAAATGATAAACCAAATGAATGACCTGGAAAATGTTTTCTTATTATATCTACAAAAGAGGCTTGTTAAAGCCTTGAAGAAATCTGTATGATGGGATAAAGAAGAATTGAGAAATCAAATCCTACAACAATATTTGATTGAATTAAAGATTAAGACTGTTAGAAGTAAAAGGAAAGAATGTAACATTGGTTTATTTGATCAAGGTTAAAATAACTCTTTTTTTTTTTTTTTCAATGTAACGCTTTATATTACAAGGCAACCCTTTACGGACTTTTTGCTGACACCTGGATTGAAAAGTTGATGTTTCATGGATTTGCTTATAGATAAGGGATGGGATATGAGATGAAGAGATATCTGTTTAACCTTATAGGGGGTGAAGAGTTATTAAATTTGTTTCTACTTGTGTGATGAAGGTTGAAAGTTACTTCTTTATATATTTCTTTTCTTTTTCTTTATTATATTCTTTCTTTTCTTTTTCTTTCTTTTTCTTTTTTTCCTGCACTTTTTATTCTTTTTTTTTTTTTTACATTCTCTTCTTCTCTAACTTTGGTTTGTATTAATTTTTACTATTGTACTTAAAATTCTTAATAAAATTATATTTTTTTAAAAAGATGGCAATTCTAATGGATGGGACTTGGAGTGCACCCACTCTGCTAGAACCTAATAGGTGGGCAGAAACAGTTGGAGACAAGCCATCTATCAGATATCCAGGTCCTATGCCACGCAGAGCTTTATAGGTAATAAATAGCACCTTGAATTGCACTCGGAAGCTGACTGGCAGCCAATGCAGTAGTAGTGGTGACACATGGGTGAACCGAGAGGCTCCCATTACTGCTTGTGCCACTGCATTTTGAACCAGCTGTAGCTTCTGTGTGGTCTTCAAGCACAGCCCCATGTAGAGCACATTGCAATACAGTAATCCAAATGTGAGGAGACCATGGCATGAGTGATTGTCTGAAGGATGTTCTGATTGAGGAAAGGATGAACCTGTGCAAGGCCCTCTTGGCTACCCTTCAAGCAGTAGCTGCGAGTCCAGAAGGACCCCCAAGTTGCACACCAGTCTTGAATGGGGAAGTGCAGCCCCATCCAAGACCAAGGATGGTAACATCTCTGACCCAGGGGGTCCAAACAGCCACAATCACTCAGCCTTGTTAGGATTGAGCCAAAGTCTGTTCTGCCATGAACATAACCTCCAGACACTGGGTCTATACATTGACAACTTCACCTGTGCCACTCAGAGTTGAGACGTAGAGCTGGGTGCTACACACTCCAAACTGGTGGATAACCTCACCCAGTGGTTTCATGTAGATGTTGAACAGAAGACGGAAGAGTGTCAAGCCCTGAGGTAGCCCACATGTGAGGGGTTACAGATGCAATCTCTCCCCCTTGTTAACACTGACTGGAACTGACCACTGAGGAAGGTGGTGAACCACTGGAGCACAGTGACTCCCACTCCTAACCCCCGCAGCCAGTTCAGAAGGACACTGTGGTCAACAGTACTGAAAGTCACTGAGAGTTCAACAAGGACTAGGATGGATGCACCACTCCCATCTCAGCTCTGGCAGGGATCATCAGCAAGTACTATCAACACTGACTGTGTACCATACCATGGCATGAAGCCTGACTGAAACAGGTCCAGATAATCCATTCCTTCCAAGATCATCTGTAACTGTCATCCAATCACCTTTTCCACAACCTTCCCCAAAAAGGGAAGAATGGAAACTGGCCAATAATTCTCCAACAGGGAAGGGTCCAGCAATGACCTCTTGGGGAGGGGCATACCACTGCCTCCTTCAAGGCTGGTGGGACCACCCCCTCTCTCAAAGAGGCTGAAACCATAGCATGAACCCACCCTGTAGTTGTAAGGTTTACCCCGTTCGTCTAGAGAAACTCTCGTGACACGTGTGTTCAACAAAGAAGTTTACTCAAGCATAACGTATGTAATTACAGACAAAGCCAGGACTGGCTTGGCACATCTTATCACACAATTTATAGTCATCCCGTTCCCCCGCTAGCCCCATTGTTAGGTTACATATTACAGATTGCAGGTTACAGATTATCCACAGTAATCGCCCCTTTTACTCGAATGGCAGGTTCAGCCCAGTTCTTTTGTTTCTTTCATTGTTGTTTTCCAATGGTGTGGTTGTTGCCTTCGTTGGGTCTTTCTGTTGTGTGCAAAGCCGGGAGTTTCCAATCGCGTGCTGATTGCTCTTCCTCAAATCTGCAGCTCTCCCCTTTGCCTATAGTGCCCGCGGCCATCTGGCGTTAACACAACGCATCCGCTACCAGTTTAGTTAAGCAGTGCCAGCTGGCCCATTAATTAGTTTGCGGTTTCGCACTTCCTCTTTCCTTGCTAGCGCTTGAGCAGTGAAACTAACTAAGCGCAGCTGGGCAAGTTCCTAGCCGTGCCGTGCTGGCTGAATCTGACAGTGGTCACCTCCCAGGTTGCTTGAATAACCCAGGAGAGCCCAGGATCTAACAAACAAATGGCTGGACTAACAAACAAAAGGAACTCGTCTACTTCCTTGGGCATAAGAGAATGAAACTCAGTCCAGATAACATCATATGATGTGCCCTGGGCAACTCATTAAGACTTGCCCAGTTGGAGTCCAACTCTGAGTGAATCTGAGCAATTTTGTCTGCCAGATAGCATGAATATTCCTCACCATGGCCCTGGAGATGATCCTATGGCCCTACCCACCCCCCAATAGGGAGTGGGTGACCCTAAACAGGGCTGCTAGATGGCTACTGGCAGATAAAATAAATAACCTAGTTTCTTAGACCAAGAAACTAGGTTCAAATCTGTTATAAAACATAAGGTTTACCATGTAATCTTGGGCTAAATCCATCTCTCAGTCCAATTTACCTTCAGAGGACGATTGCATGGATAAAAGGGGGATAGCAAATATACCATCTCAATCTTTTGGAGGAAGAGTGGTATAGAAACCTAAAAAGGAGGTATGTATAAAGAGTTCTCAACACCGTATGCAAACCATCTATCTAACCCTCATTATTCAAAAGCTGAACATTATAAGAAGTACAGTATACAACATGCTTGTGCATATTTCCCTGCATGAATGGCATACAAGAGAACGTTGGTACTGCTGTTAGAATTAGTTCTCATACATTCAGTGAAAAAACAGAAACAAAAGCAATTGTAAGCACTGCAAAGACAGGGGACAGATGGAAACCAGCTCTCCCATGCAAAAGTGGTTTGAATATTGTTTCTATATACAGGACTTGCTTTTGATACACAGCAGTAACTCAAATTATTTTGTTTTGGCTTCCTCACTTTTCCTCAATAAAGAAGATTTATCTGAATTTCTTGGATTCTTGCGAGCTGTTTCCAATCCTTCATGTTAAGTAAAATCTAACAACTCCTGAGAATGATACTAGACCCCAGGCTTTCCCTCAAATTGATGTGAACGGTGTTTAACAATGTTGCAGATTTCTAGATACTAGGTTAGATGCAAGTTTAGCCCTGCTAACAGGTAAACCTACTGGCATTAAAGGGACTTAAGTTAATCATAACTAAGGACAGGTTAACATATAGCATTGTCACACTATGGTTTGTTTGGTGTTATGTGAAATCTCAGCCATTATAATCCGTAAGCCATTATTCATGCCTTAGCATAGGTGTGAACTCAACTAACTATGGCTTATTAAAATATCCTTTAAAAATCATGGTTTAAGGTGATGTGTGAACCTAGCCTAAATCTCATTTATTTCAGTGGATCGACCCCAAGTATAGCTAAAAATGGATCTAAACCATTGTAAGGGTGCATCAGCAAGTCCCAGCTGCTGTAGATCTCCCACTCCTAGGATTAAGTGATGAAGAGTTAAACAGTTGTGGGGGGTTTTCCCATTTATTGTTATTTCTAAATCACAAAAATTAGGATAGCAATAGGGTTGTAAGATAGTTTTCTGTGTGGAAGTGGATGGGCGTTTTTCCCTTTCCATCTAATACACAGGACTCTCTGCTCTATATGGCTACGTGCAAATTGCTTTTTGCCAAGAAAATGCCTTTATAGCTGGGCTCATTTATTATGTTCTGTGTGTGAGATACACAGCAAAAGCCAAGTGGGTCTGAGATGTTGTGACAACCACATTTAAAATGTGGCCTCTAGCATATGCCACCTGATTTAATTAAGCCTTGGTTAAACAGGATAGTAAGTTCCAGCAGTTGATATAAGAAAAGTCAGGTCTGTTTCCTGTGTAAGAAGGCTTTTAAAGCAACACCCTATTTTATAATTCACCATTTGATTAGGGCTGCATTCAAATATCCCAGCTTTAAAGGTTAAGCAGAGACATATGCCCTGCATATGATGCTGTGAATAAATGAGGTAATGTTGATGGCTCCCTAACAACCCAGTCTGTTTCAGCACTGTTCTCTGGCAAACTCTGCAGTCCATCTGAAACTGAACAGTAAATGGGTATAAATTTCATAGCATGTGAATCAGGTCAAAACGAAGTAAGATTTTGTTTATTTAAAAAGAACACAATCCACCCCACAAAAATATATATATATTTTAAAACTTTTTTCCAATATATTACCCATTCTTTTGCTACCTTCCCTCCTCTTCTCTGCAAAATTAGTATGGATTAAAAGCTGTAGCAACAGCTGCATCTGTGGGAAGGTCAAAAAAGTCAAGACGGTGCCTGCAATCATATGATTAAAGCCCCTCCCCATTTTTATGTCCATAGAAATGGTTCTAGTTAGTGGTATATGCTAACCACAAGATTCAAATTCAGGCTTCAGTTCAGTGATTTGGAAGTCAAAGTTTGCAGTCCTCCAGAGTTGCATGAGACAAATGGTTGCAATTTTGATTTCAGGAGAATAAGGTTACATCTGCAGGAACGGTAAATACTTTGGAAGGGTGATGCTTGCCAAATGTCAGAAATAGATATAGAGATTTTGAAGCAAAGTTTATTTAAATGTTATTCTGAAAGGAAAGGGAAAAATGCGTATGGTTTTGTATGTTTCATTTTGACAAAGCAGAAGAGAGAAAAAGGTTCTGGGCCTGGAACTGTGGGTGAGTTTCACAGAAGCACAGAAGAGGGACCAAGAGAAATAGCCCTGGAAGCACAGATATCCTCAGGAGTGATGAATGTAAAAAAGGGGTGAGGCTTTGATCACACAGCCAATATCTTGACTTTTTTTACATATGCACACACAGATGCCCCTGCATGGAAGACAGGTGGTGTTAGCCCTTTGAGGTAGTCCAGACAAGAAGCACAACTATGATTACTAGCTGTATCTTTATTGTAAGGTTGCATTAACAGAATCTGGCAAGTCTGAAAGCACCCCTCCCTTCCCTCACTTTGACTCTCCTGAAAACTAAGGAGGCACTTTCACCACTCCTCCTTCAGACTCAAATTATGTTTATCAGATTGTTGTCTAGGCTGCGGCTCTTCCTCCAGTTTCCCAAGGTCATTCCCACACACCGTTACAGATGTGTGCTGGCCAGTTTTTTTAGTAGGTTGCAACATGTCTCTCCAGACTGATTCTAATGGTGGTAAAGGAAAGAGCACTCACACTCCAAGATCTCAGAACAAGAAGTCAACAGCTTTGGGACTAGACTCAAGTTTGGGTAGCATAAAAAGATCAGCAGTAGTTTGACATTAGGAAGTAAAAGTGATCTCAAAGTTCCTTATAACCTGATGGAGTTAATGTTTGCTGACTCAAAGGTAGGGGGGGAACCTCTATACTGGAGAAAGATGGAAAGATACAGAATTAGTTATGACAGATGCTCACTCGGCATTTTTACCAGCTGTTCTGTTGCAAGATGTTGAAACTTTAAGACTGGCCTTTAAAAAAAAAAAAAGCAGCTCTGGTTTGGCCAATTTAAATATATTTATTATTAACTTGATTTAATCAGTTTATTGGCTGTCTGACTGAAGCAACTCTAGGTGGGGTACAACAATGTAATAAAAATAGCTTTTAACAAATCTAACCCCTCCCCCCAAAAAATGAAATCCCAGAATAAGAGAGAAAAAGAAGCATGTGAAATCAAAAATATATTTTTATGGGATGTACTGCTGAGTTTTGTTTATATATATATATATATATATACACATACATACATACATACACATACATACACACACATACACACACAAAATATATAAACATTATATATATAAACATATAATTTTTATTAAAAGAAAATTTTACATAAGATTGAAAAAAGTACAGAAATATAAAAGGAAAAGTAGAAAAAAGAAAGAAATATGAAAGAAATATGAAAGAATAAAAGGGTTAAATAAAAGGGATGTATTACTGAATTTTGGAAATAACAGTAATGATGACAGAGCCCACTATTTACCCATCACTAGCAGTACAGTCTACCATAGCCTAATGTTCTGTGGATCTAACCCAGTGTTTCTCAACCTTAGCAACTTTAAGATATATGGACTTCAACTCCCAGAATTCTCCAGCCAGCTGGCTGGCTGGCTGGGGATTTATGGGAGTTAAAGTCCATACGTCTTAAAGTTGCCACAGTTGAGAAACACTGGTCTAACCTATATCCCTTTAAATTGTAAGACAGATTCACAATAGGAATGCTTCTAAGAAAACCCCTTCTTGCTCATATAATAAAACCTAGATGTCCAGGTGACAATGTTTAGTATTTCTTTTCCTATGATGCTAATTTCCATTCATAGGATTTGTGTTTGTATGTTTGTTTGTGTTAAGGAAACGCAGTCATTTGAACTCCCGCCCATCTTTTGAAATACAGCAAGCTAGTCATAGGCTTGTCATCTCAATGAGAATTGGCTTCACCAGAATCTAGAGAATATATAGAATGACTTTCAGTCAAACCTGATGATCAGAATCTATAAAATGAATCTATATCTTATTTCTCTGCTTGTTTGTTTACTCAGGTTTCTATGTCTCTTAGAAACTCATAATGCTGCTATGATAATAGAGTTAAAAACAACAGATGGAGTTTAAACAAGCAACAAAGGAATGGAAGAACCAGCACCATATAATCTCCATGCAACCCCAATTCAGTAGCATTTCAACCTTCTGTCCTGACCCCAAAGGCCCTCTGGAAGGGCCAGGTTTTCAAAACCCTTCAAAAACTTAATAGAGAAGAGGAAACCCTTCTATCCCAAGGTGGTTGTTCCATAGGAGAGAGACCATCACCAGGAAGGCTGGATCACACAGTCCATAGTGATAACAGTCCCTTAGCAGAGCAGACCTTAGTAGGCCTTCTCTCCCTAATCTCTCCAGATGGGCAGTTTCCAAAGACAGCAGGTAGTCTCAGACATATCCAGGCTTGAACCATGTAAAGCTTTAAAAATGACAACCAGCACTTGAATTGCACCCAGAAACTAACTGGCAGCCAACACAGCCCCATAATAGAGGAATATGCACTTTCTCTACATTGTCTCACTGGAATTAAGCCTAAACCTGTTCTCTCTATCCAGATCCAAACACAGCCTCCTGGCACCAGGACAGAACCTCCCTCACATCTCCTGCTCAGCCCAGATGGTCAATATATAACTGAGATGTCCTCTCCCACTGGCTTTAGATAGATTTTAAACAGTAGGAGGGAAAGAAAATACCTGAGGACTCAGCTTGTTCTTCCAGCATCTTGAATGAAACCAGTTGCTCAGGAAAGTAAAACCATTGCAACACAGAGTCCCCCCCCCCCCCCCAAAAAACCTTGTAGCTTTTATAAGGATACCACAGTAAATGGTACTGAAAGCAACTGAGAGATCTAGCAAGATCAACAGAGATGGAGTCCCACACTGGGTCACTTTACAAGAGCACCCAATGCAATTCTGTCCCAGACCTAATCCCAACTGAAAAGGGTCAGAATAATCTGCTTCATTCAGGGCTGTTTGCAACTGCAGTCCTATCACTTCTTCAACAAATTTTCCTAAAAAGAGAAGGCTGGAGACAGGCTGGTTATTATCCAAAATAGCCAGGTCAAAGACTGGCTTTGTGAGGAGGGTGCAACACTTCACGGCCAACCACAAATCCAAGAATATATGCAGGGAAGCCTACTTTTGCCTTTGGATTACTTACTTACTTAATGTGACACTTAGATAGGCATGTTTAATTCATGCTGTCTCTCTCTCTCCCCCCACCCCCTGTCTAGCAGCATTCTTATCCATTTATGTTATTACAACACACTTTAGAAAATCCCAGGCTTGGAAGGGAAATTTAATGTTTGCTGTTCTGGGATAATTGGAAGCCATGCATGCAAAAAGGACAGGATCACTTTTAAGTCTGCCTGTAGGAAATCCATCTTGGCAACCAGACAACTAGAATTAGTTATTAAAGACCTGTCAAATGAATAAAGACACCTCTGTAGGGAAAACCACAAAAGGCATTTACTTTTTCTAATGTGAATAGTGGACTAATACCAAATCAGCTTTCACTTTCTACTTTTGCCTTTTGCTCCCAGAACGGAGATCAGGCCTAATAAACATAGGCAGATTATTTTTAAAAAAATCTCTGATAGTTTTTATTGAAACCTATTACGAACTATTACACATTTGTCTTTTTTAGATATCTTAATGGTATTTCAACTGCACATATGCAGTTGTGACGTAACATTGATTAGAAATTAAGTAAGCGTGCATAATGGATGGATGGATGGATGGATGGATGGATGGATGGATGGATGGATAGATGGATGGGCAATGTGCTATCTAGTTGGTGTCAGCTTTTAATAACCACATAGACAGACCTTCTCCAGGATGATTTGTTCCAAACCTGGCCCTTCAGGTCTTGTAAAAGTGTATCACTGCTGCTCTAACTGAGTCCATCCACCTTGCTGCTGATTGTCCTCTTCTCTTTCCTCTTTTCTTCTCTTTTCCAGCATTATACAGGTAGTCCTCAGGTTACAACAGCAATTGGGACTGGAACTGCTGTCACTAAGTGACATGATCATAAAATGTGACATCACATGACCACATCACTTAGTGATGGCAGTTCTGGCAGTCACTGTTACTGTTGTTAGCAAGGACCTTATGTGACTATAACTTCCAACTTCCTGCCAGCCTCCCCATTGACTTTGCTTGTGGGAAGCTGTCAGGGAACATCAAAAATCACAAACACCTGACTGCAGGGATGCTGCAATGGCCAGAACTCTGAGGACCCATTGTAAGTCTCCCTTGTTCAGCACTGTTGCAAGTTTGAACAGTCATTGAATGAGTGGTCATAACCCAAGGACCACCTGTAGACTTCTCCAAAGAGCTATGTCTTTGCATATCATGACCAAAATATTATTTATTTATATTTCAAAATTAGATACCGCCCATCTCACAAAAAGTTACTCTGATCATTTGAGCCTGTTCATTTGTGCCTCAAGTGAGAAGTCTGAGTTTGATTTGTTCAATGAATCATTTACTTGTTTTCTTGGCTGCCCAGAGTATTCTCAGGAGTCTTCTCCAACACCAAAATTCAAAAAGTGTCAATATTCTTTTTATCCTGCTTTAGAGTGTCACAAGGAAAACCATTGCTTGGACAAGTTTAATCTTGTAGGTACAGATACATCATGGCATCTGAATATCTATGTATAGACACCTCATGGTATCTGAATATCTTTCTAAGGCCTTCATTACTATCTTCCAAGTGCTAGTCCGCAGCATATTTCTTGACTGCTGGTTCATGATAGTTGATCCTACAAGGCAGAAGGTATCCACCATTTTGATATCTTCATTGTCAGTTCTAAGGCTGGTTGTTCTACTTGTTGTCAGTAGTTTGGTCTTCTTTCTGCTTTATCTTAGTCTGATTTTTTTTCACTTTGGTCCTTAATTTTCATTACTAGCACTTGCAGATCATTTGCATTTTCAGCTCTCAGAGTAGCATCTTTGGATTATGAAGATTATGTTTTTTTTGTCCAGTTTTAAAACCATGCTCATCTTCTTCCAGTCCAGCCTCCCTCAAATTATATTCAGCACATAGATTAAATAAATACAGATAGTCCTTGACTTACAACCACAACTGGGACTAGAACTTCTGTCACTAAGCAATGTGGTCATTAACTGAGTCGCACACAATCCAGTAGAATTCTTAGAAGCAGACCATCCAGTCCATGATAACAGAAGAACCCTGTGAAAACAGCACTCAGTTGGCCTTAAACAACAACTCCTAGACATCAAAAACCTCTTTAGAGAACCTCCATTGGCTGAATTGTGATAAAAGCAGCTTGTTGCAGGCTTTCAGCCAATTTGCCTTGCCCCACACCAAGGGCTGTTCCCTTTGAAATTAATTAAGTTCAGTGGCCTCCAGATGTGGTCCAGCATCTCCCCCACTGTGCAAAAGTTTGAGAGTCTTCATTTCACTGTAAATAAACAGGCAGAAATCACTCTGTAATAAGAACGGGAGCTTGGGCTGTCACTCAACAAGATGCTCTCATTCTGAGGCAGATGACAAGCTTCCTGCTAGCTTCTCTGGCTTAACATTCTCTCTCTCTCTCTCTCTTTCTGTCTCTCCCACAAACACACACACACTTATAGCATTTCAAAGGGGAGTCTGTTTTAAAGACAATAATAGGCCAGACAATGTGGTAACCATTCTCTTCTGACTCATGGTTAAGTTGTTTGAAGAACTGAAGCATATGTGAAGACATGATATTCTGCCCTCTTTCCAGAAATCAACCTCTTTATACTTTATAGCAGCTTTTTCTTACCCAGTTTCCTCCAGATGTTTTGGACAACACCCCCATCACCTCCAAATGGATTATAAGAGCTGTAGTGCAATGCAACTACATGGAAGAAGGCAGCTAGATTTTGAGATAAAAAGAAATGCTTTTCAGGATTTCAACGCGAGGAGAGATGTTGTAATCCAGTCAAGAGACCCAAAGATGTTCTGGTGCACTGATATTTTGTGTCTCAGGTAGAAAAACTATAATACCCATGGGAAATCATTTTTGTATCTGAAGAAAAATCCCCTTGAGCACGTCTCACCTTCCTTGGAAATAAAAACAGTAATAAATTGGAAATAAACAGCAATAAATTAGATAACTAATAATTGTCATGATATCCCAGTGCCTGAAGTGGCCATATGTCTGATGGTAGGGCTGGCCTCTGCTCACTTTAACACAGAAGGAATGAAAACAATCAATAGTGAGAAATAGAAGTTCTCAATTATGAGAGCATCTTTAATTTGCTAAGATTTTTTATTATTTTATATTGTTGCTGTATTATTAGCTGCCTCTGTTTATCTCTTTGTGATCCATATTATACTCTTTTATCCCTATTTCTGAAGATCAGAGTGATCTGGTATACATTCAGATTGTTCTGGTATAAGCAAATTATGTTCCTTCTTGAGCAGGAATACACATTGAATTGAAACTGTTATGGGCAGAATTTTTCCCAAAACATGATTCCTGAAGTCCTTTCATATGGAAAGCCTCTCATTTTCAGAAGTATGTGCTTTTGAAAATACAAATGTTACTTCAAACTTCTTGAGGAATCATAAATTAATACCATTACCAAATTTTAGACTTGTAAATAGGGAAATAGATTCTCAAGCTAACCCTAATTTTCTCTTTGACAAAAGCAAAAAGAGTAAGAAATTAGAAAAAGTAGAGAAAGATGTCCTTTAGCAATTAACTCTGATTTAAAATATTTTTCATTTGCGCAGACAATGCTTTGCAATATTCCCCAGAGCCCATTATACCTTTCACAGTGACTCTGTAGCCTGCTCACATAGAAATCATACAGTCCATTTTCATCTCTAAATGCCAATTCATCTCAGTTGCGTTTTCGCCATCCCACCAGCAGGGCTAGCTGTGGGTGCGTTCTGCACAGAAGCAGCCAATCTCCAGCCTCAATTAAAATATACTTTCTAAGAAAGAAGGATGCTAAAACAAGACATCTAGAAAAAAATATATTTTATCAGGCTTTTTTTTTTTTTTTTTTGAGCCAAGTAGAGAACTTCGGCTATTGGCAGATTATTTAAAAGCAGGCAAAGAATAGGACAAGCTTATTTGGACCGTGAAATCCACAGTATAATTTTACATGGGCGAAATAATGGGGTGGCAAGGGAAAGAACGGGAAAGAGAGAAGTGGCATGGCTTACTCACATGCACACCCACTCACATAGCGAGATGGGGAAGAATCAAAAGAAAGATGGGTGACACAGAAAGAATATGGTGCTACATAATCATGCAATATAGCAAGCCTTGCCTACTTTGGTCTCTGATTCAATTGCCAGCAAACTCTGACCATCAGTGTGAGAGCCCCTCCCCCCACAGATTGGCCTGCAAGGAAATGCAGTCTTGTCTATAGCATTGGTTGCCAAATTCAGATTCTAGAACAGAAAAATATCTTCTTGCTTGAACTCAAACAGCAAGCTTGAGTTTCTGAAAGTAAATCTTCCCCCCATAGCAAATATTTATTTTGTGAAGGATGAGGAGAACTAGAAAAATGGTAAGACCAGGACTAAATAAATCTGTCCAAAGATATTACCTGCAAAGATATTATAGATATGTGTAGAGTTTATAATGTTGAACTGTTTCTATCCTTACTCAGAACTGAAGCTCACTGAGTATTTTTGTGGATAATCTCTGCTCTTAGATTATCATCCTTCACTGAAAAGTGAGCATAAAGCAGGGAAGAGGAAGACCAGGAGAGAAAGGCAGAGGATATAATAAATATATACTGATATAAATATATCAGTAAACAAATATCACTCTTCTACAAATACACTGTGCCCATAGAGAATGAAAGTTTCTAATGAAGAACTTTCATTCATGGAAATGTTTCTTAAAGCACATAATGACAGGATATATTTTGCAGGAATCTCTGAATGCATTTTGTAAGAGGAAAAAAAAAAATGAAAAGACAACCTGGAAGCAGATGCATTCCAATAAAAGCATCCCCCAAAAGATGTAAGGCAACAATTAGACCTAGAAAATTAGAAACTCTGAGGAACTTAATCAAAAAGGACAGTCTAATCAATGAAAAAGTATTCCACATGCTTTCAGTGTAATTGCATTCCAGCCAAGATTTTTCATGGTAACAGCCAGTACTTAAAAGTAATTGCATTTCAATAAAGATCAGCGGTCTAGAGCTACTATGGCTTTAATATTTGACATATGGATCTGATACTGTTTCAGTTAAAAATTGATGGCCAAATTAAAACTTAAAATGAAATTAAAGTCAGTGGCCCTGTATGGTAATACAAACCAAACCAGAGGGATCAGAGCTGATCTAAAATTGACAACTTTACAAGTAAATAAAGGTATATATTCCTGGCTGCTACTGGAATCTCCAGCATCCCTGTCAGAAAGTTCTCAGAGCTGCCCACTGTTTCTCCCCATATATGCCTGTGTTTGATTTTTTGTTCTCTGTTAGAATACCGTCTGTTTTGAGCTCAAATTCATTTCCCAATTTTAGATCTTAAAATTTCATTTTCCAAACTTTTCTGTTTATGAGAGCAGGGTTAGAATGACAATTAACCAAATTTAAGCTTTCTGGGTAGTGTGAAACCTTCACCTTTTGAAGAAAGTAAACATCCAATTTCAGACATTGTTGTTATCTGAAGACTTTTGACCAGATGTATAAGTGCCAACTTCTAACTTTCCAATTCATGTAGGGAAATCCAAACAGTATCAATAGCCCATTCCAAGGAATAAGCAAGTTAACAACTAAAGCAGTCATAAAAACATAAAAAGAGCCTTGCTGGATCAGATATAAGGCCAATAACGTTCTTCCACCAGTTTTTTCCAGCAACTGATATTCTGAAGCACTCTCTGCCTGTGATCTTGAAGGGTGAATGTAGTCATCAATTCTAGCAGTCATTCTGATATTTTGATTTGGCTCTTTTAAAGCCATTAAAGTTGATAGCTAGAGATGTAAAAGAAATACGTCATGCCTTTCAAAATGCTGTGATCCAGATATTCTGTCATGGTTCCTAGTTCTTAATTAGAAAAGTTCAGAAAAGTTAGTGAATGTTCAAAAAAGTGTATGTTCAAAAAAGTTGCATAAAAACTAAAGCATATTTTGGAAGGCTGCCCAAGCATATTATAACAAAGTTGCATTTTAACAAACCATATAATAGGAAAAGCTGAATAGAAAGCATTACATTAGGGATAACTGTGTAGGAAAAAAAAGTGTGTACAGAGTAGGCATGCAAGTTGCATAGATAAATACATCTATGGAAAAGTATGAAATTCATATGATTTTGTCTACTACCAAATTAAACCAAACAGAATACTATCTGCATATATTTAGCACTCACATAGGCTGGTTATAGATTGATTGGGGATCCTTACTGCTGACCCCCCACCTTCCCATAATGGCTACAGCTGCATGAATTCCATAGCTTAGCTATGTACTGTGTACTTTTTTTTTTTTTTTGGCCTTTCTGCAGTATTCTCACACAGCACAAACTGACATATTCTGCACAAGAGAGGATCCAATGCAGTTGCTTCTATGCAAATTAGGCATCTATCTGTTTGTGCAGTATTTGTATTGCCTCCCATCTTATGCTGATAGAATTACATACTGTATGTATTTATTACATTATCTTGCACTTGTAAACACAAATGCATAAAATACCATATAGAGCAAGGGAGCATCAAATATAGCTATTTCTATGCATCTTGGGTTCTATTTTCTTGGATATTTCCAGTTATTCACCAAAACTGATTAAAACAAAATTCCTTTGATCAAGCTGTCCAGCCATTCTTGAAGACGCTAATAACAGTAGTGGCGTTTTGAATCATTATGGCTACATGATGGCTACATTAATGCCATTGTTCTTCCAAGAAATTATGGAGATTTAATGAAGCTGCTAAGCCTTTAATAAGGGACTCATTTAATAGGGGAAAAATATTTTGCTAAAATGACAGTGGATTTGAATGGTTGGCTGTATGAAGCCTCCTAACCATCCTTTAGCACTTAATTACTTCTACTGAAAATATTAAAAGGCCTTTTGTTCATTATGGAATAAGTAATAAAGAGCTGGCTGTTGGAGGATGGAAAGGAAGTCATTCATTCTCTAGCTTATTGTCAATTAGTGTAATACTTTAAGATTTGATCCTCGAAGAATTTAGGAACTGACTTTAAATTTCTGCTGAATTTATGTTGAGGAGCTGTAAAGATTCCAGCTAACAACTAGCTGAGTGTTTAGACATTTGTTGGAGCTGAACGTGAGTATAATCACTATTAATACAAAGCAATATACCCATTAGAACTGTGTTTCTCAACCTTGACAACTTTAAGAATTGTGGACTTCAATTCCCAGAATTCCCCAGACAGCCATGCCGGCTGAGGAATTCTGGGAGTTGAAGTCCACACGTCTTAAAGTTGTCAAGGTTGAGAAGCACTGCATTAGACAATAGAAATAGTACTCTCTGCATGGTCTAGACTGCCATTCAGAGTTTGGTGCTGCTGTTTTGCAACATGTAAATGGAGAGAGAACAGAATGGTCTACTCATTTCATCCTAATATTACCATCTCTTCCTTACTGGTTTCCTAGACTAGGCATTTAACGGAGGCTGCTTGCACATAAGTATGAAATTAAAAATTTCCCCAAACATGTTCTATTGTCATCTTCTTTTTTCTGCTTCTTAATGGAAGCTCCCGTTCATACAAGTGAAGCAAGCCCAGAAGTTTCACTCAGTTATTTCCGATCTAATATCCCAATCTAGAGCTGTCAGATCTGTTAAGAACACAACTCCAGCACCCCCAATGAACCATAAGAATTGCAATGCCAACTCTAAACTGGCCTAAAAACTCTCCCAATACACCTGATGGCACTAGGGTGGGAAAGACTGGGCTAAACTAACTTGCATACTTTCAGATATGTTCAACTTTATTAAAGTTGATCTTTCCACTTGATCCAATCCAATTTTCACTCTGCTATTTTCTGCACTTATGGGAGTCCTCACTGTACTATAACATTTCATAAAAAGGAAGGTAGAATTAGCACCAGCAACCTTAAGCAACATGTTTTTAAATATACAAGGCCTGTATTAACTAATTACATTATACTTGGTTATTTCAGGTTGATGAATAAATGGTTGAACCTAGACCATAGAGATCCAGTTTCAGATCCTCACTCAACCATAGAAGCTCAGTGGGTGATTTTGGGCCATTCACCCTCTCTCAGCCTCACCTACTTGATTGTTGGAGGATAAAATTAGGGGAGATCTCTATTGATGCCATCTGGAACTGTCAGAGGAAGGCAGAATATAACTGCAGTGAAGGAAGGAAGCATGGCATACAGTGTGACTGACATGGATTAATACAACAGAAGGCTAAAACAGGCATAATGTTATTTGTATCTTTAGATCTGTAGGTGATGGTGGGATTTTTCATAAACAGTATGAGTAGGATTTTACTGGATCTAGAATGTAATATAGTGAAGGGGGTTAATCCTCAGCCTCACTCTGGTGGTGACTTAAATCAGGAGGGACATCCCTGCAATTTATAATGGGAAGAATTTGCACTAATGCAAGGTTTCCTCCTTGCAAATTGCAGGTGCTGACATACGTGCTTAGGTCCTACAGGCTACAAAGGTGAAATCCTACAGCTTCATAACTGTAGTCTTAATCTTGTTTATTCTCCATGCCAGATAATACAGGGGAAAAGTCCTGGATAAAGTTGCATCCTGGTTAGAGTTGGAACCAAATCAGATATTTTAGGAAAGAACTTCTTTGATGCCTCATCAGATATTTCCTTTTTTTTTTAACAACAGACTTTGCCCATGTTAAATGTTACTAAGCAAGTCAAACAAAAAAATTAGAAAACCTGCAAGAAAATCTGTTTTGAATCCCTTATCAGATTACTTCCATTAGTCCAGGAAGTGTAACTGGAACATGTGTGTCTGTCTTTACATCCTTAATAGGGGTTTTATAAAACTTAAGCAGAACCTCACTTCAAGTAATATGTTTAATTCTAGGCACTCTTTTTAAGCAGGATTCAGACATACTGGGACAGTTTCAGGGAAGGGCAAAGATGATGTAGGGAATAGAGATTAAATTGTATGAAGAGACATTAAAGGAACTAGAACAATTTAACTCTGAGAAAACTGAGGAGAGATATAGCATTCTCCAAGTGTTTGAAAGGATGTCACCCAGAAGAAGATCAAGACCTTCCAGACAGCAGGGCATAAAATAATGGATAGGAAAGCAGATTCTAAATAAATGTTACCACCCACCCCTCCTAATAGTAAGAGCAGTTAGACAATGGAACAAGTTACCTAAAGGAGAGGATGCCCTTTATTGGGCAAATTCCAGCAGAAGCTAAGTAGCCACTGTAGGGGATGCTTTAATTTGGATTATTGCACTGAACAGGAGGTTTGACTCATGGCCAATGTGGTCCCTTCCAATTCTTTGAGTCTATAATTTTATGATTTAATGATTCTTTCTGTGGCTTGATATATTAGTAATGACATACAAACATGAAACTAAATACTGATTGTTACTTATTCTTCCAGCAGAGCCTTTCTCACTTCTGGTTTATTATTATTATTGTTGGTCGCACAATCAGCCAGATGTTTAGACTGGATTTGGCATTTTTATCTACCTATTGAGTCCTTCCCAAGGACCTGGGATAGGCAGATGTTGTTGTTTGATGGTGTTATTATTATTAATTATGTCCTCATGTAAATGAAGATCAGTATCTGCAGACAGCTTTAGCAAATTTGTACAGCACAATTTGGGTTTGGCTTCAGAGATCTGCATTTTAGAAGAGTTCCAATGTGACATCCAATCTCTACTTAAATCTACATTTTCTTTTTTTAAAATAGTAATTTTATTAGAAGTTATAATGATAAAAATCTAATACAAACTAAAAATAAAACAAAGAATAGAAGGTGCAGAAAGGAAAGAAAAAAGGAAAGAAGAATAAAACATAGAAAAGAAAGAAAAAATATAGTAAAGAAAAAGAAAAGAAATATATAAATAAGTGACTTCCCCCGTCATCACAAGTATAAACAATTTTAATAACTTATCACCTTCTCTTAAAATACAACAAATGATCTCTTCTTCCCATACATATCCCATCTCTTATCTATAAACAAATCCTTAAAACTTTGTCATTACAGTCCTGATCAGCAAAAGTCCATTAAGGGTTACCAGAGATAATAATATATATATATTTAACCTTGATCAAATAAACCAAGTTTATATTCCTTCCTTTAACAATCTTGATCTTTAGTCCCTTCAAATAATATCCTAGAATTTGATTTCTTTTCATTTTTTCTTTGTCCCTTCTCACAAAATTCTTCAAAGCTTTAACAAGCCTTTTTTGTAAATCCAATATAGAAAAATTATCCAAGTCACTCTCTTGGTTTCCTATTTGTATATCCCTTTCAATTATTAAGACATCAGCCAATTTCATAAGTACGTCCAGTGTAGCATCTTTTTCCATATCATTCTTGTAGCCTGTCATTTTTAAGTTCACTTTCAGAGCAGTCTCAGTTTTGTCCAGTAAAACTTGTTCCTCTTCCATAACATCTTTTAAACACAGTCCATCTATAGAGGCAGACACTCTTAAAATTAACTTCTGGGTCCATTGTTCAAAAATATCCTTCAATATGTCCAGTGTTAAAATATTTGCTCCATCTTTAGTTCCTTCTAGTTCCCTACAGTGTCCAACCTTCAAAGTTCCATACTATCATGTTTAAAAAAAAAAAAAAAGAGTTCAAAACAAAAGCATTTTCCCATGGGAAGGATTCTTATAATTAATTTCAAAATCTTATTTCAAATCCAGCTAGACCTTTAATCTATTTATAACTTTCCAGAATCAAAGTTCTAATTACCCTTTTACTGTTTATTCCAAAAAAAAATTTTTTTAAGTCCTTAAACTTGTATCTAAAACTTCTTTCACTAAGTATTGAGGGAAAGTCACCTGGTGTTTTCAGACTTGTCAATCCAAAGTTTCCTAATAGCTGAAAAGTAGTTAACAAGCAATTTCCAAAAGTGATAAGAAAAGGAAGTATGCGAACTCAGTGTCCATTTAAAGGCACCAACCATGGTTTGAGCAAGATGGCTATTCCCTCATCTCCCATAGTTCTAAACCTGCTGGAGACTGCTATCTTGAGGTCTCCTCATGAGGAGCAACTATCTGGAGCTCTTGTGAGAGATCTCAAGTCCTCTCCTTGTCTGGAGAGGAATAACAAAGAGTCAGTCTACTTGCTGGCTTTTCATTCTGCTGCGGTTGTCAGCTCCGCTTTTAGTGGAGCCATCTTCATTTCACCATTTCTTCCACAGAAGTTCCTTAAATCTACATTTTCTACCACCCTAATTTCTACTTGGTACAATATAATTGCGTTAAAAAGATATACTAAAGCAGTTATCGACAGTTTCCATGGCAATTGAATAGAACATGGTTTTCTAATTAAGACCCAGCAGTGTCTAGTATGTTACCTGTTTGGATTTTGTTAAATCCATCAACAAGTGTGAAATCCACTGCATCAAGTTCTTCATATTTTATGATATTTTAAAGTCCATACTTGCCTGGTTTTCTTATTTATTTTAAGGATTCTTTTATATGTGTTTCCTTAAAGTATTACTAATAATAGTTTAGTGCACTGGTGAGTACTAGGATGTTCATTGGGCATAATCCACAGCAAGAGCTACATTCAACAGTTCATTTACAATATTTCAGTAGGAATAAATATGCCAACAGTAATACAGTATTTGGAAAGAACTGTCTTCTGGAGTTCATGCAGAAGAAAATGGATAAAGTTATGCTAAGGTACATTCAGCTGAGAGTTGATTACTGGCATAAGGTCATCTTGTGAACTTCATAGCTAGTTCTTGATTTGAACTTTGACCTCACTAATTTTTTTAGATTTTTTATCCCACCTTTATTATTTTTTATAAATAACTCAAGGCAGCAAACATACCTAATACTCCTTCCTCCTCCTATTTTCCCCACAACAACAACTTGTGGGGTGAGTTGGGCTGAGAGGGAGTGACTGGCCCAATTTCAGTCTCATATAAAAAATAAATCATCTCCATTTATCAAAAAGATCGTAATCTTGGTCTCTTTTATACACTGCCTTTCTGCTTATTTGAGCATGCAAGACAGTTTACTTCAAGGCTCATAACAAAAGATGCTATTAGGTCATCAAAGGCTAAACTATTTAGAGCTTGACCAACAACTTGAATTTTGTCTAGGAGGCACTGGTGACAGCACAAATCTTTCAATACAGACAACGTGTATTTCCTTGCACCAGTTAGCAGCTTGGCTGCTGTATTTTGCATCAGTTACAACTTTCTGGACATTTTTCATGGGTAGACCCACTTGGAGCATGTTACAGTTGTTAAGATGAGCTGTAACCAAGTGTGGATAACTGTTGCCAAGCATGCTTTAATACAGGAGTTTTCTGCTGGGTGCATGAGCCCCTAAAATTATGGATGAATTTGCATGACCCACCTCATGAATTAAAGTGTCAGACCGCACTCTGACAGGACTCCCACTTATAGGGCTCCTTCTCAGTCTGGACAGGCTGGGCAATGATCCAGTTGTGTATTTGCAAGCTGGGCTTAATATCCAAAGTTGGATCACTGTCAGAGGTTGCCCCTGGGGCTAGGGCTCTCCTTCAACAGCTTTGTGCCTGCAAAAGTTGCTGCAGGAGAGCTCCAGTGCCTGGATCCTGCACAAAGCCCTAACCAGTGCTAGCAGCTTAGCAAAGGCTGCCTATGTCCAGGAAGAAGAGGAGTAAGTGCAATCCCCCCTCAGATCTGCTTGTGACCAGCCAGGGCAGTCCTGGCTCATATCAACTCCTGTTTTAATTGCTGAAAACATTTCTAAAAAAGAAAAGACTTATATTTTATTACAATAAATCATGAAGATATGTAAAATATACCCAGAATAATTCAAACAGGGCTGAAAGTAATGTAGGGTATAAATTGTACCATTGCAACTAGGTTAAATATTAACAGTTGATGGCACTCAACCACAGCAAACTGTAAATATGTGCATTAGGACAAAATAATGTGTTATTGTGGCAATGTGTAAGGAAGGAGGGAGGTAAAGAAATTTTGATAAATGCTGTAGACGTAAAAAGATCGATTTCTAATCAGGATGGATTACAGAGATAATCAAATCTATAATTAAATGGGGAAGAACCATACACACACACACACACACACACTTTCTACTTTTTAACACTTCACTCAGAAACAGAACATAGGGGGCAAAATTGTTCAAAACATAGGACAAGAAATGATTGGTTCAAATTACAAGGAAGTAAAATTTGATTGGACATCAGGAAACAGTTCCTAATGGTACAAGCTATTTAGCAATGGAACAGACTGCCTCAGGACATGGTGGACTCTTGTTCATTGGAGATATTTAAACAGTGTTTCTGTGGCCATCTGTCAGGGATGCCGTAATGCTGTGTACCTGCAAAGGACAGGGAATTGGACTAGATGTTCTTCAAAATATCTTCCAACCCATACATTCTAGGAATCTTGGATTCTTGGATTCTCTGATTCATATACATTTTATTTTACCCTCAGTATTTGCAAGGAAGAACTGATTATGAAACTGCCCTTAGCCCTGAGACACCATACTATTTATTCCTGTGATATTCAACAATACACAATAAGGTGGAAGGAAAGAGAAGAGGATGACCAGCAGCAAAGTGGATGGACTCAATTAGAGTGGCAATGGGCACACTTCTGGAACATCTGAAGGTCCAGGTTGGGGACAAATCATCCTGGAGAAAATCTATTTATGTGGTTGCTAAGAGTCGACACAAACTTGATGGCAGATAATCAATCAATAATCAACCCAATAAATATGATAAAGCAAGATAAACTAGGGCCAATAAGTTATGGCTTGCAGAACCAGGAGCAGGAAGTCTACTAGAGCAATTTTGGTTGACAGAGGATTACACATCTGAAGGGCATAACAGAGAGATGTGGTGAGTGAGAAATAAAATCAGAGGGATATATAATTCAGAGGGAAGAAAACATAAAAGGAACCTTATTTCCCTGTTGTTCATAGAAAAAGAATTTAGTGGTACATTCATTCATATGTTTATTATTCATTTATTTATATATCGGCTGATTCCCATTGATTTTGTATATACATATCTATTATATTATATCTATAAAATAATAGATATATATTATATCTATAATGTAATATGTATGTGGTTATAGGCTTGAGCTTCATAAAAGCCTCAGTAAAATGTCCTTAATTGATAGTTTGATGACAAAAGCATACAGCATTGAATTTAAAGCTAACAATCTGCGACAATCCTATCACTCGCTATCACTGTTAGATCTGAGCCTTTCTGGACCTCCATGTAGCGTGCACAGGATGATAACTGTAATACTGCAATAGGTGATCTTCCAGTGTGGTTTGGAGACCTAACTGGAATGGAAGTTACCCAGATACAGTGATGAGCAAGGTAAAGACAAGGTTGTATAAATCTTGAAATTTGAGCTTGGCCTAAGTGGTGGACATTAGGATCAATGTTATTAAAACATTGATTGGGTGAAAGATCCAAAATGAACTAAGGGAATTCAAAGATAAAGTAAACTGGGTAGACTCCAATTCTGGATTTCATATTAAAAATCCTGACAGACATACAGGGATTCAGGTGAGATATAAAAATAGCAGAAACAGAGGAACAATAAAAGAATGGAAGGGGTTATTCATTGCTTGTGAAACTAGTGAGTCAAAATCCATACTCACTAGGTTCTCCTTTCTTCTAGGATGGCCCCTTCTCTTTATTTAAATTTAAAATCTTTCATCTTTTAAAATCTTTCATCACAACAGGCTTTGCCATCTGCTTCCATAATTAGCCTTTAAAAATAATTTGTCAATCCATCTATATCAGCAGCATTTATTTCAATAATTGGAAGAATTAGCTCTTTGTAGCAAGTCAAAGAATGCAGAGCTAAAATGAATGGGACTTGCTCCCATTTGAGCTAGAGACCCTTGGATGAACTCTTGGGGTGCCATTAAAATGAATAGTTATTCAGGAAAAAATATTTTAATGTTTACCTTTTTTTTTTCAATTTCTTTTTTTTAAGATTTTTCAAATCCTTTACCATCTGGATGAATATGCAGTATATCTTTGCAGTGCTGTGAACTGGATCATTACCATACACTGAGTGAATCTATAAGCTTAACTAAAAGGATCTTAAGCTTATTTAAAAGTACTTTATCAAGTAGAAAGGAATTTTAAGTATTTATTTATTTATTTATTTATTTATTTATTTATTTATTTACTGACTGAGTGCCTTACAATCCTATCACAGACAAACAGGATTAAAACAACTAAGAAATAATCAGATAAATAAACATTAATTAATAAAATATTCCTATGCCAAAAAAACATAAAAACCCATATAATCTTATATTCCTCTACAGGAGGAATCTCACTCCATTCATCTCAACCTCAAAGGCTTGTTGAAATAACCAGGTTTTGATTACTTTCTTAAGTCCACAATAGAAAAGTATATGGATATATTATGTTTAATAGTAGATTAGTTAAATGCCAACATCAAGGTCAATATAGTGTAGAAATATATGATTTCATTCCATTTTAAATAATTAATTAATTAATTTTCATTGCCCAAATTATTTTTTCAATTACCCTGAAAAAAAAAGTTACTCGGCTATTAAATGCAATAGCTTATATTACTTTTACTGTGCAAGATCTGTTTGTTGTCTGTTACTGTGTGTTAAGGAAGAATGTCATGTTATGCAGCCAGAAGTGATGGACCTGCCAACTTGAATTATATCTGATTAACAACAGAAGTTAGTGATATGACTTAGTGGAACCAGATCATCCTAGTTCCTATGAGCAACAATTTCCAGCTTCCTGGTCAATAGTACCTGGTTAACTGTGAGCACCTCAAAGTGATCCAAAGCCTGATATGACAGATATGAGCTGTAAGTGAGCATTGATCTGTTCTCAAAGAAGATTGAAAGCTGATCAATAACACATTTCAAAAAGCATATTAGTTCTTCTGCTAAAGTTAAGTAACCACAGTGCATATTATGGAGGTAATATAATTACAAAAGCAATCAGACTTTATACATAGAATCAATGAACTAGAAGAGAACCATTTGTGTTCCAGAACACTACAAATTAGGAAACTACAGTAATCAAACCATGAGGCCAACCCAAGGCTGTAGTTTTTAATGTCTTATGTCCAAACACATCCATAACCTAAATATTTGCTTGCTCTTCCATGTATAGACTTGTTCTCCAAATCCAAAGTAATTTGTCTCCTCCTGTATAGGAGACTGGTTACTTCAGGTCTTTTGGAATCCCACCTAAACTCCAAAAATAGATAAATTGATTTATTTAAATGAAGGAGGTTTAAAATCATGTAGGAAAAAACATGCAGAAACAGGAACTAACAAGGAAGGCTTTAATATGGATATCCCAAATATATATGGACACATATTCTGTTTCTTAGCATACTTAGATTTTGAGTTTTTAAAAACTGTTTATTATAAAATTGTGTAGCCTGTATGCATACTCATATAACTTTGAAAAGTCAAAAACAGGAATCACGGGCACATTCCAAATCTTCAACATGGATGAATATCTAACTGAGGCTTAATGATTATCTTTTTGTAGGATTTTATGGAATTTCTCACAGAGAGGCCCTGAAAAGAGACACTCCTGCTGTAAAAACCAAGAGCGGGGGGGGGGGGGGGGGGCGGGAATTCCTATCTTACGTCAGTCACATGTGGAAATGTTGGGTAGAACCACTTATTTTCTCTCCCTCTCTCTCTTTGGCCTCAAGTAAAGCTTTCTTTGGTTTCTCAGATCATAGCGATTAGCAAGGGCATAGTGATATTGTTCATGGCAGGAGAGTGCACAAAACAAAGGGCTTTTATGGCCAGTTAAATTCCAAAGCAATAATACACACACCAAAAAAAAACCTCTTGATTGCAAGCATGTCCTCATGTCACAAGCATATTATCAGGACATTTTTTTAAAAAAAATCCTTTTAAAAATAATTTTTAAATCATTTCAATTAAAAAAAAATCTAACCCGGTTATACATACCATGTTTTAAAAAGTCAACTGAAATGTGTTTATACACATGTTGATAGAAGTCTGTCATTATTCATGGGCAGGGGACACCTTGCAAGCCATGTAGAATAGGGACATGCTTCTAGCCCAACCACCTGGATACACCTCAGGAGATCTGGGGCAGGGGGGTCAGGGAGGCAAGTAGCATCACATGCACTCTGACCTCATCAGCAAATTATGTTAACTGCGTAATCTGAAACTGTGTAAACTGTGTAATTACATTATTTGCATCATTTGTGAGATATGACATCCTTGTGGCTTCTTTCAGATACTCGTTTTCCACCTACAGGTGCAGGATCCTATGTTGGGAAAAGTTGTGAAAAAGTTGCTTATTGAAATCTAGAAACAGATTTAGATGCAGAAACAAAGTCTGAAATGTCTCCTTTTGTCAGCAAGATGTAGCACATTTCATATAATGAATGAAAATATAAACTATATATATACTGTCCCTCTACACTTCATAGATGTAAACATTTAGCCCTGGACATATGTATAATAGATCTACACAACTCTGAACAATTTCCCCCCAACTTCTACATGACAATCCTTTAGATACTTGAAAACAGTTCTCATGTGTTTCTGCAGTCTTCTCCAGGCAAAACATACCCAACACTCTAACTGAGAGCAACCAAGGAAAAATATCAGGAACAGTTCTGGATGTGCTCCAGTTTGTCAATGTCCTTCCTTAAAATGCAGTGCCCAGAACTGGACACAAAATTGTAGGTACGGCCTGACCAATACAAAAGACAGAGAAATGATTAATTCTCTTGGTCTTGACACTCTACTTTCATTGATGCAGTTTAGGCTTAGAACTATGGCAGTGATGCTTTTTAGTAACAATTGCTTGAAAACACAACAGAATGATATACTAGACATGGCCTGCCTATTGTTGGATACATCATCCCTGTTCACCAAATTGTTTCCTTTATGGTATAGAATAGAGGAGGGATCACCTAGTGCTCTAATTTCCATCTCTATTCTGCCACTGTTATATACATAAAAGGATTAAAGCTGGATTTACCAAAGGACACTCCCTTTGGGACTGTCCATGCTAATTATCCAAGTGGCTCTGGAGAGTTCTTTTGATATTTGACATCAATTTATTGTTGATATCAATACATTGTTGCCTGTTCTTGATACTGCTCTCTCCCTGCTTTTACCTGTCTTTTACCCCACCTTCACAGTTAACTTTTGTTGTTTGCTTAATAAACAAACACCAAGCTGTATTTTTGCTAGCTGAATTGAGTGTGTGTGTGCTTCCTCTGATCTGAATTTTCCAGACCAAACTGGAAATTACTCACAGTAATTTTGCAACCCTTATGGGTTTCCCATAGACATCTGATTGGGTGCTGCAGAAACAGACTGTAAGACTAGAATGGGCTTTACTTTGATACAAAGGAGATTTGCATCCCTTTTTCTCCCTACTATCTATAAGCTTCTCTTAGTATTAAAGTTAAGGGTTATGTAAGGGTGAACCATTCCAAAATCTAAGAGACACTTTGCTCCCTCAAAATTAAAAGATACGGGATTCCATATTTTGTATTTTGGAACTTATATATAACATTAAATATGCCATCCTTTTTTTAGCCTATACTGAAGATGGCTAGAATTTATGTAACTTTAGGTCAGACAAGAAAGATGAGATAGACACATATATGTATTTATGAGTTTAGGGGATGGCTCAATTAATACTTTCAGGAAAGATGTGACATATTTCTCCAGGTTTAATGCAAAGGCCAAACATAAATTAAAGCAGGACCAGCATACAAATGAATTGGTTCCCAACACATTTTAAGAAAATATCTTTATCAAGGGAGACATCTTTCAATGTTACTAGGAAGAAATATTTATTTGGGACAGATTCACTTCCAGCAAACCTACAGAAACCAGCCTGGGCAGCTGCCTTTTGTTGTTAATATTTTTTTCTGTCTCTTTTCCACAGCGGTTTTTGATCCTCAATCCAGACATAACTCTTTGTTATGACAAATTTCACAATGTGCTTGTCTTGACTGGCCTCTATAAAGTTTAAAGTAACTGGCCCTAAAAGGCCCTAAAAACTGTCTACTTGAAGTGGAGGTGAGGGATAGATACAAAAAAGAGAGAGATGGAGAAAAAATGACTAGTGCCGTGCTGACGTTGTCTTCCACTTTTTTCAACCATCCTTACTCAATCTGCCTGAAAAGAAACTTTTTTTCCAAATGAAAAGAGCTCTTTAGCAAAAATTTCATTACTGGTGTGCCAGGTTCTTGCACTCATCTTCATTACATGGTTCTTAAGTGTAAAATATTTGAGGCTACAGCTTTTTTTATTATGAAAGAGTGTTTACATCTTACTTGAAACCTACCCTTGTAAAGTAGCAAAGATCTTCTCTTTATGTTTAATTTATATTGACATCCCAAACATACTCAAACAAGGATGAGGAGAAATTCTTACTTTTTGTGTATTAGCAGCTACAAAATGACAATTACCAGATTTAGAAAATAAAATACATAGATCAAATTGTTCATAACAGCCTTCTCTAGTCTGGTCCACTTCTGATATTAGACTTTTAGTCTAAAGGTACCAAGTTGAGAAAAACTGATATACCGTATTTTTCCGTGAATAAGACACTCCCGTGTATAAGACAACCCCCACTTTTACAACCCAAAATTAAGAAATCAATATTTTAAAGATAAAGCAGAACACATTTTTATTTAGTAATTAGGTAACATTTACATGATACACTCAGTGGGAGGAGGTCCAAACTGTCTCTCTGCAGCTCTATTTCCATGCTCTTTTGCATAACTGATTACATTCAGTTTGAATTTTGCAGATTAAGACATTCGCTTATTTATTTTTTTATTTTCCGACATCTTTATGGGCTCAGAATGCTCTGACATTACCGGTCCCTGTCGCATCTGCGCACTGCCTGCACGCTGTCCACCTCCAGCGGGATGTGTTCCAATTGGTTTGTTCAGCTTCAGCTGATGTCAGTTACATAACACTCGTGATTGGAGGAAGCCTGTTTGCAGAGACAAAGTATGGGCACTTTCGCAACCACGCGGTTCTCTCCTCAGCTTACTTCCTTGTATAAAACGACCTTCAATTTTTAGTGTAACGATTTTAGAAAAAAGTATCGTCTTATACACGGAAAAATGTGGTACATGGCTAAACAGTTGTATCTTAATAAATTTAGGGTCTGAAAAGTTTCAATCAATAAAATAAATAAATAAAATGAAACTTCTTAAATTTCACCAAAATATTCAATATTTGTTGTAAATAGTCTCACTGTAAATAGTAAAAACCATAAAAGCCTGCACTGTCTTGTTTTTCTGTCTCAGGTGCCACCCTTGCAAAGAAAAATACACCTTGTGACAAAGTCCCTGAAAATGTTAAAATGGTAAAAGATTTTTTAAAAAGTAGGCACTGTAAATAATGATGGGACTTCAGATTAAAAAATTAGACTTCACAGACATTTTTTGTGGCAAAATGTGTATTCTGAGTCTTTATTCCTGTATCCACATTTTTCCTACATTTTTTTCTGAAAATTAGTTATTTCTGTATAGAATACATAACGTAATTGGTTACTGTTTTCAACTTTAACTTTTTGCCTTCCAGCTTCTGTTAATCAGGCAAAAGTGGAGGGATACTAGAGTTAGGGACATTAAAGTTTTAAAGTTCAGCTCCACTTATAACAAAAAATTCAAAATATGTTGAAGTATCTTCAATTCATTTATATTTTTTTATCCACTATAGTTTTCAGCTTTATGTACCAAATGTACTTTTATGAACAACCATACTATATTTTAATAGTAACAAAGGGATTTACTATTGCTAAAATTGCCATTTTTCTATGGTTTCAACATTTCCAGAAATTTTATATTTCTAGCCTGATAAGCAATTGATGAAACCCTCTTCAGAAAAGTCAACATACTTAATACCCAAGAGCAACCAAGTTATTCTGGCACCTGAAATAAAAAGAAGATAAAACCCCAGGACCATTTTGCCCTGCACTATAGCATAAATACAAATATAATCATTTCAATAAAGAGACATTGCTCCTCTTCCATGGTTCCCCCCATCAAGCAGTCTGATGTCATTGGGTCACTCTTTCTAATGGACTTTGGGATGGCAGAAGCCCACGTGAGAGAGAAAATGAAAAGCAATGACCTGTGGAAGCTCCATCATCTGACAATGATGACACATATCTGTAGAAGATTTAGAAATTAATTTTAAGAAAACTGAAAAATTACACTTTTGTGAAGCTAAACAGATTTGGTTGGGAATTCTGCATGAATATAATTTGAGCAATCTGGAATATTGTATTTATCAATTTCATTCTCTCATGCACATACAGATGAAACTCGAAAAATTAGAATATCGTGCAAATGTTCATTTATGTCAGTATGGCAACTCAAAAGGTGAAACCAATATATGAGATAGACGCATTACATGCAAAGCGAGATATGTCAAGCCTTACTTTGGTATAATTGTGATGATTATGGCGTACAGCTTATGAAAACCACAAATTCACAATCTCAGAAAATTAGAATAGTGTGAAAAGGTTCAATATTCTAGGCTCAAAGTGTCCCACTCTAATCAGCTAATGAATCCATAACACCTGCAAAGGGTTCCTGAGCCTTTCAAGGGTCTCTCAGGCTGGTTCAGTAGGAATCACAAGCATGGGAAAGACCGCTGACCTGACAGTTGTGCAGAAAACCATCATTGACACCCTCCATAAGGAGGGAAAGCCCCAAAAGGTAATTGCAAAAGAAGTTGGATGTTCCCAAAGTGCTGTATCAAAGCACATCAATAGAAGGTTATGTGGAAGGGAAAATTGTGGTAGAAAAAGGTGCACAAGCAGCAGGGATGACCGCAGCCTGGAGAGGATTGTCAGGAAAAGGCCATTCAAAAGTGTTGGGGACTTTCACAAGGAGTGGACTGAGGCTGGAGTTAGTGCATCAAGAGCAACCACACACAGATGGATCCTGGACATGGGCTTCAAATGTCGTATTCCTCTTGTCAAGCCGCTCCCGAACAACAAACAACGTCAGAAGCGTCTTACCTGGGCTACAGAAAAAAAGAACTGGTCTGTTGCCCAGTGGTCCAAAGTCCTCTTTTCTGATGAGAGCAACTTTTGCATCTCATTTGGGAACCAAGGACCCAGAGTCTGGAGGAAGAATGGAGAGGCACACAATGCACGATGCTTGAAGTCCAGTGTGAAGTTTCCACAGTCTGTGTTGATTTGGGGAGCCATTGTCATCTGCTGGTGTTGGTCCACTGTGCTTCATTAAGTCCAGGGTCAACGCAGCCGTCTACCAGGAGATTTTGGAGCACTTCATGCTTCCTTCCGCAGACGAGCTTTATGGGGATGCTGACTTCATTTTCCAGCAGGACGTGGCACCTGCCCACACTGCCAAAAGTACCAAAACCTGGTTCAATGACCATGGGATTACTGTGCTTGATTGGCCAGCAAACTCGCCTGACCTGAACCCCATAGAGAATCTATGGGGCATTGCCAAGAGAAAGATGAGACCGAACAATGCAGCGGAGCTGAAGGCCGCTATTGAAGCATCCTGGTCTTCCATAACACCTCAGCAGTGCCACAGGCTGATAGCATCCATGCCACGCCGCATTGCGGCAGTCATTGCTGCAAAAGGGGCCCAAACCAAGTACTGAATATATATGCATGCTTATACTTTGCAGAGGTCCGATATTGTTCTATTTCCAATCCTTGTGTTATTGATGTCATGTAATATTCTAATTTTCTGAGATTGTGAATTTGGGGTTTTCATAAGCTGTACGCCATAATCATCACAATTATACCAAAGTAAGGCTTGACATATCTCGCTTTGCATGTAATGTGTCTATCTCATATATTGGTTTCACCTTTTGAGTTGCCATACTGACATAAATGAACATTTGCACAATATTCTAATTTTTCGAGTTTCACCTGTATTTAGGTAAGGCTCTGAATCTTACTTTATAGATTTTGCTCAGAAGAAACTGGCTTACATCAAGAGCTTACTGCAGTTTATAGAAGGAAAAGGTAGTATAGTTCTTGAGTGCTCATTTCAAGATCCCATCCGCTCTTCTCTCACTTTCTATGTCAGACCTACAGTTCTCACTCTCTGTGTGGTCCTTGAACGTAGTGTCTTCAAACAATGGTAAATAAAGTAGTACAGAAGAGGATTTTATTGTGTTTACACAACACTGTCTATGGGTGTGACTGTGTGTGATTTATTTATTTATTTATTTGGATTTAAATTTGAAGTGTACCATTCAAAATACATAAAGTACACCCTTCCCCACCCCCATGCACACCTCTCAGATGATTATTCCCCAATCATGTGATTTCTTAAAGACCACACAAGAAGCCATGTAAGAAGTATACAAGAGCTGAGTCCACATAGTCTTCTTAGTACCAGACCCTTTCATAAAGTCAGGTCAGAGCTATGTAGAAAATCTCAGTATAAATGAATATCCAAAATTCCTCCCTCCATACCCTTAACTCCTTACAATAGTCAGTTTCTAGAGGATGGCAAATTGCCACCCTTACTCATACCAAACAGAGGAACTACTTCATATAGTGAATGTTAACAATCAGGCTAATCAACTTTTTTTAATTTAGAAAGAAAAAAAAAAAGAAAGCCCAGAGGGAGGGTGAAACAAGGGCCACGTACAATAAACTAACAAATAAACACAGTGAAAGTGTAAGCCAAGTGTCTTTCATTTCCATTTGAAATGAGCTACAAAAAGCAAATGCAATCTGCAGATTTATTTCATTCTAGTTAACGGTGTGGATTAAGCAGATTCAGGTCTATGACAAAATAAACACTCAACACAGCAAAATCCACAAGGTGAATGTTTCCTTAGGGGCCTCTTGTGTTCCTGAGTCCACAAGAGCTTCATGTTACTCCTGAAATGAAAAAGGAAAATAAATCTTTCCCTCTGGTTTTTCCCAGCCATAAACACAATGAGGCAATTTCAATCCAGCTCATCCCTGGAGTGAGCTTGGCCTAAGGTTTCTATAACAGAGATCAATAGAAAAAATAATTGCCCTAAACTCACTCATTTCCTGGTTCGAGGATAAGCCTGACCTCAGTGCTCTGTTGGCCAAGTTACTGACTCCTATCTACCTCCCACATGTTATAATTCCAATTACTCTGAATAGGAAGGTGACATGGTAGCATGAGATGAACCCGAAGTTTGACAATACAGTACTGCACTCTTTTTCCATTCCTTGCCTGACATTGAGGAGAAACACCTAATGGGAGATCTCCTATGTAAATAGCATTATATACAAAAGCAGACTAAATAGGTAGCTATAAGAGGTAAGTTTTCCTTAGCAGTGTCTGCTTCTTTATGTTGAGTGTCCTCCCTAAAGAAACTTGCCAGCTACCTCCATTATACGTGGCTCCTGGAACACCAAATTGAAGTCCTTATTTCCCAAGACTTTCAAAAAGGTTTTGTAAGGGTTTTCATCCTGACAGTTTCCCCCCTACTACTGTTGATTTTATCCAGACTTTATTTTTCCCAGAAATATGACTGAATCATCAGTGTGAAATAAATAAATACTAGTATTAAAGTTGAACCTGCTGTGCTACAAATGTTGCCATTCAGATGAAAATCTTTGAAATCCACACCACCACATATGCACATCTTTCATTTGTTTCATATAGAACTTTCCATACCTGTTTTAGCTATTGTTTTCAACCCTGAAAACATGTCTTCCTCGTGTAATCCTAGCCAATCAGAGATTAGGTAGTGAGCTATAAACAGAAGCACTTCATGCTATTATATAGCACATTTTATTTGACCATGAGGCTATTTCACTGATGAGTAGAAATAGAGGACTTTTCTTGATGTCATCCTGAATGAAGGAAATGAAAGAACATCAGAATGTTTCTTCTTCCCCCATACAACAGTGAACAGTGCTGTCATCTAAAAAGCATGTTTATGCTGTCCTGTACATTCCATTGCTTAAGACAGAAAGGTGTGTTGCAATGCACTATTACCACTGTTATCCCACTTATATTTTGTAAACCTGAAATGCTTTCACATGCAACTTTTAAACTGGTGTGTGTGTGCATAATATTTCTATGACAGACAAAAATAAATGCAATTAAACCCTCTTGTTTTTCTCTGCCCTAATACCCTAGTCAGTCTTCAGACATATCTCCAACAAGGTATAATGTATAATGAACAGTATTCTCTTAGTGAACAATGGAAATTATTTAGAATCTCTGTTTTATGACATCTATTTCTCATTCATTTTCATGAATTACAATTTAATAATATAGGCTGCAACAAGGTTTGTTAATAAGTTATATTTGATTCTTATAACCTGCATTACCAGTTTCTTGACTGACAATTATCATGGCATAGGGAAGATTGTGACTTGGAATGTAAGAGGAATAAAAGATAAAGAGCATGAATTAACAAATGCAGTTTGTGAAACTGAAAGAAAGGGAAAAGAAATAAATGTAAGCAGAGGTGGTCTGATATTGTGGAGTGGAATGGAAGAAGACATGCAGGGAAGTGACGGTTCAGGCTTAATTTTTAATAAAAAGGCTAAAACAAACATCAGAAAATATGAATTGGTATCATGAAGTTTTTTGTGGGGACTTATGAAGTAGGAATATATGGGTTGATGAAAGTTGCATGTTATGCTTCAGTGAATGGCAATAATGGAAGAAGCAGAGAAGACTTTTGGATATAAATGTTCAACATTTGGTATGAATTTTATCCAGGGAAATTATTCTGCCAGGTGACATGAATGGATGGATAGCAATGAGTTGTGAGAATGCAGAAAAAGTAAGTGGGCCATTCAGAGATCTAAGAAAAAAAATTGGGAATGGTGATTTTGGAATTGGGAATGGTATCTACTTTTAAAAGATATGTTTATTCCAAATACATGGTGTATATAGAGAGAGAAATAGTTGCAGATTTAATCAAAGAGCACAAGGAATTCTTCAGATTAAAAGAGGCAGAGAAAATGAAGAGCAATTTTGATGGATATTTAACATCCAGAGAAAAGCTGTAGGAGCTCAGCTCTGAAGAATGGACCACATAACAATTCTTACCCAAAGGTTTAGCAAGGCCTCTTCAAAAGACAAGGTCCTGGAGAGTACATTGCATTACAAGCTGGAGATTCTATCTTTCTTGCCTTTCCAGGAAACGGGCAGACAATCAGTTTGAAGACTGGGAGCTCTCTGGTGATTTGCAGAAACTCAAGAGGGTTTTCTGATTCTGAGATTAACAGCTGCAGTTTGACTAGATTGTGATAACTAGGAGTTGCTTTACATGAAGGGACTATTAGCCCTGTTCAGCTGATAGTCAAGCACATTCATAGGCTCTGGAGTATGTGTTCAGACACCCTGTTCTTTCATTCTAACTTAATGTTGGGCAACTTTTTGGTACATAGGAGGTGTTCTTATGTTTGTTTGGATCTCCAGTGGCTGTGATGTGATGTGATAAGAAAGGGCTAAATGTTTCATTAAAAACATTGACCTTTATTGTAGTCAAAGAACTGGGAAAACTGTACAGTTGAAAATCAGTATTTTTGTTGTCAGATGTTAGTGACCCAATCTGGGGGGCAGAGGGGTGCTCTGTGGACAACAATAGTGGAACTGGGGGACATATGTGGCCAGCATGTCACAGGTTGCCACTTTCTGTTCTGCCTGAATGTCTTTTGCAGCTGGCTATGGTTATTGCATCATGGAGTTCTAGAAAAAATAAAGCATGAATTCTACCTATTCCTGTTCCACAGAATGGAAGAAACAGAGAGAAAGGCTTTTAGCAATACATAGGAAGAGCTCCAGGAAGATTCATAAATTAGGTTTTATATATAGAAAACTTTTTTGATAAGTAAACTTTAGGACACCATATAAATGTAGTTATTGTCCTCATCTTCAATTGTCCCATCTCAAATGGGTCTCTAAGTCATGCCAAGAAGGGTTTTTTTCAGAGAGATTATTTCAGGACATCCTTAGGATGACATTTCAGGAAGATCAAAAACTGCATGGCCAGCATCGATATTCCAGCTGTCTCTTCAAGGAGGCAGAAGTCCTCACTCTTCAAATCTGGCCCCAGTAACGTCTGCCTCCCTTTTAGCTACTGCTTGCAGAATGAGGGAAGGAACCACACTGGAGCTGCCACCAGTATCTCCCACCATTTTCTTTTATTGTTAATTGCACTCCACCCGGCAAGTTCCTTTTAAAAGGTTTCTGGATGCGAACATATAGGAGGAAGAGGAAGAAAAATACCCATTATTTTCTTTGAAGGTATGGGGGAAAAAAGCAATTAAGCATTTTATTTAGAGCAACAAATGTCATCATTTTATGTGCTCATAGCGGGCTCCTTCTCTTATTTTAAGCTTGCTTGGAAGAATTCCAGCTAGTCCATATACTCTAGGTATCCCTCCTATTTGGAGAGAGATAGAGACTAGATAGACAGATTAAAGGAAAATTCCTTTTAACTCATTATTAAACCATAACTCATCAAAAATCCTCCTGACTGTGCAGAGATAGCAAAATCGACTTGTTTGATTAGGGACAAGACAATAACTACATTTGTTAGTGACTGGAAACCCTTTATGGACTTCTTGCTGAAAACAAGAAAAAATGAGCTTGTGATTTATGGGTCTAATGATTAGAAAAGGTAGAATATGGAAAGAAGGGTGCCACGGTGTAACCTTAGAGAGAAAGGATAAAATATAAATGCAAACTATAACTGCTGTAAAGATCAGAAGCTACTCTTTATATCCTTTTTTCTTCTTCTTTTTTCTTTTTTTCTTTTTTCTTTCATTTCTGTCCTATTTGCTTATCCCTTTTTTCTTTTCTTACTTATTTAAAAATTTGTACTGTTTTCACTTTGCAAAAAACCTCTTTAATAAAAATTAATTACAAAAGAAAGAAATCCTCCTGACTGTTATATTTTGATGATGTGCTTTAAATATGTTTCTAAGACAGGAGAACATCTTGAAATTTATTTTGGCCACTGGAAATATAATAAAAGCATATGAATTAATTCAAGAAATAAGCTTTGTTGGACACCATTCATATATAATAGAAATATTATGAAAATGAAGAAGGGCACTGCTTGGAAAAAATTTTAATTCCATAGCTAGCTCATGTTTGAAAACCAACATATTAGCAATTTCAAGGTGATAAATGAATTTATATTGTCATATTGCCACTTGTAAATATTGCTACATTGTAAAGATATACATATAATAAAAAGATTTATTTTTTCCTCTTCCTTTTTCATAACAAATGCTAGCATATAAAAATGGGCAGAAGTTTTACCACCACTACTACTTACTGCTTAGTTTCTTTTGATTTTACAAAGCAAATTTCTCTTGTGTCTGTTCTGCCTATACAATGGTTCAGACTATAAAGTACAGTTCCTCCATTTTCTTAGCACAGTTACTTAAACTCTATTTGTGCTTCATAAAATATTGATTCAAAAGCTTGAACAGGCTTAAAAGTTGTATTTCTTTCTGTGTAAAACAACACAGGGCTTTAAGTCATATATGGTAGTCTTTCAGGTTTGAAGATACACTGTTTGTGCAGTTCATCCACAGACACGGAGGTGGCTCTGCAGTCCCAGTCTGCACTAAGTAATAATGAACATTAAATGAAATAGAGTTTGATCTGTAGCCTTATTGTTACCAGACCTATATTCAGTAGACTGTAATATTTCAGGAATGGACAAACTCTGCTCGTCAGAGTCTTGCACCAAGATGTGAAGTAACGTCTTCATGGGCAACGTCCAACAAACACACAGAAAACAAGCAGAACACCAATTCAATCAGCAAAACAAAAGCCATGATGTTTCCCAGCTGATCTTTCATAGAAAAAAGATCTTATAGGAAACAGATCATGGTTTCAAATTGCAAAGAACCCTAGATAGATAGATAACAGGAGCCACTAAAAAGAATTGAGCCTATATGCCTCCATTGCTGAAATAATGATACATTCTGGTTTCCCAAATGGAAAATCATGAGAAAACTGCTCAGTAAAATTGCTGTCAGAAGACAGCAATGTGAGTAATATGTAAATGAGAGAACAGACTTGTACCATGAAAGCTATAATATTGCAGCCAACATCTGGATTCAGGAAATTACAGGTTTAGCATTTGAATGAGCCCACAAGACCTTCCCATCCAGACAGCAGTCTTCTCCCCTACCTCTCACCACATATATATGATTTGTACCAATTGAAACTTAAAAAAAAAAAAAGCCTAGTTGCAATGCCTCCTTGAATTGCAGGATATTTTGGAGGAGGAGATTGGAGGCAAGGAAGGAAAGAAGGGTTAATCCTACCTTAGCAGTCTATATCTAGCAATGGGCTTTTTAAAAAAGTATATTAGTACCAATGGAATATTAGGATGATAGATAGATATCAATAGTTTATGGTTCCAAAGATTTTGACATGTCTTTTTGGACATGAATGCACAGCAGATTCCCTCACTTCCAGAAGCCCTGTGCCATGGGAGGGAGCTATTAAACCACAAGTTCTTTGGGTGCACAGGTAAGTAGCAACATGTGTACAGCTACTCAAAATGTCATACAGGAGCTCCACTTATCATCATCATTTCAGTTTATAAGGCTACCTAATCAAACCAACTCAAGGTGGCATAGAATGGGTTAAAAGCATAATAAAATGATACAGAAACTAATACAGTAATATCAAGTTGGGGAATACACAAGAAATCAATTAACAATCATCCAGGCAGGTTCAGAAATTGCCCTACCTAAGTCTTGCATATAAGGGCTTTTGGGCAGGCTTGCAAGAGATTCTTTAGAAAGTTCACATGTTTGAAACTCACTATGTTGAGAAGTGTATACTTCTCAAATGCTTCAGCTCATCAGCTCTTAAATGTTACTGGGTGTCAAATGTACATAACATTTAAAAAGTATTTGGAGAATATTCAACAGAATAGTTATAGCATAGGCAACATCAAAAATGGGTTGGCAGGAGGATTTTTCAAGGAGATATCACAATGCATCTGGAAAGCTAATCCATCACTTCCCAGCAGCACCCTCAGTCCTCACACATGGCGATTAGTCACTGGTGGCAGTTTCCATTGCTACCAGTGGAAGCTTTTTAAAATCCTAATTGCCCTATGGAAGTAAGAGTGGGATTTCAGCTCAGGGCATAGAAGAATTTGTTTTTTCATTCTCATAAATTCTCCTTCTTAGCTTTAGACTTTATACAGAAAAGACATACACACACACACACACACACACACACACACACACACAGCTACTTGATAGGGTCGAAGACATAGCCATGGATCAAATGAAAAGGTCAGGCTGCCCCTGAAGCTGGAAGCTCCACGCCTTTAAGGCAAGAATAATTATCCTTTGCCCCAAAGGAGAAATGCAGATCTCCAAGTCTCTCAGTCCCCATCTGTTCCTCTCTCCAGTTCACAGGTCTTCCTCTAGGTTCATATTATTTACTTTATTCCTTTCACTCGAAGAAAAATACAAAATACACAGGGAAGAATCTTTTATGTAATTCTAGCACTTTGGGTACTTTGGGTACTTTTAGCTCCAGCCACTGTTTCAACTGAGACTTGTCCTGACCTTAGCTATATATCTCTATTCATGATGTATACTCTTAGTCTGAAACTGGAGCAGAATATGTGGGCTGACTGCACAGGGAAGTCACTGACAAGTTGTGGGTTTAGGTAGGCTTGCTCAGAATCAAGTCATTCTGCAGCACACTGAGATTTTGAATGGGGTGGGGGAAGGAGGAATCTTACATTTTGACTCACACCTAAAAGTGTCTCATGAGATGCTTCCATCCTTCTGGTAGCTATTCCCCATGACAGCTTAAATAAAGGCCAGGCATACAATATTCATATTTCAAATGATTCAGCTGGAGAAATATAGCCTACAATACGTGGATTGAGGTCTGAAAGATCATAGTTCACCTCTTACTGACTTTAATATGTCTCTATGGGATAGTTTCTTCCAGACATCCTCACCGTCCTCATTCATTCCAGATTGCTTGTGACCAGGCAAAGAATTCAAAATATATAACTGTTCTCTCATCCACTGACAAGAAAGACATTCTACTGATAATGGTCTAACTGTCCTTAAAATTACACAGGTAAATTTTTGACAAAGATTGATAGTTGAAGAATCCAAGAATACATAGAGCAATTTTCCCTAAGAAGACAAGTATTATATAAGTAGATGCAAATTTCATGACAGAACCACAAGTGTTAGCAAACTAGTCAAGCAGCAGCCATTCTTCTTACAGTCTCTCTAGTTTGCAAGGCAGCGCAATGCTGCTCTTTTTCCAGTACACAAATTCTGTTCTCTGCTCATATATGACCACAGTCTACATTCTGGAGCAAGAAATTAGAGGGAGGCAAATGCCCCCTAATTTATGACAGTGAGCTTCAGAGAATTAATTTACATAGCAAATAAATAAGTACAGAGGATTTGTCTTTCTTGGGCTCCTAACACAGATTTTATTTATAGACAGGAACATTTAGATTTAGATTCTCCCTTCACTTTATTTATAATTATGCACAAATATTTTAGACTAAGTTGCTGAACTGGTAGAGTTTATAAGGGGAAATGAAATTGCATATTCCAGCTACTGAGTACCCTCTACAACTAGATTTCCTGCAAACATGCAGATATGATTTCTGAGAAATAAATTGTATGGCAACGGCTGGATCCTTCTCCCTCCCACAAAATACTCTTTAGCTTAAAATTATTCTCACAAGCATAAGGGTTGTTTCCACTAGAAAAAAGGATTTTTTTTCCTTGAAATTTCAAGCTGCATCCTAAATTAGGTTCATTTAATTTGACTGCCTAATATTCCTGTAGACTGATCAAGGCCAAGGTTTATATTTGTACATTTTTAGAATTCAGGAAGTAGGTCTTCTTCTACCACTGTGATCACAAATATTTCCACAGCCAAAGGATATCGTAGCAGAAAATTCCCCTCTTGCAGAATCTGAAAATGTTTATTTTGGACTTTCATGGTTCTCAGTTCCACTAATAATCACATAGCTTTAAAGGTTTACTGTCTAAAGTCTCTAAGAGATAAAGCAGTGTTCATACTAAAGTTAATGTTGCTTTATATGCTAAAAGCACAGAATGTGATACACACAGTCTTAGATACCCCCTTCATTATGTTTTAATGATCCCCAAATACATCTGTCCCACAATAAGTTGCAAGCATACTGTGAAATCTAAATAAAAAGAAGCTGTATGTGTGGCAATCTAGGTTTCAGACTAATTCACTAAAGAATATGTAAGCCTTTTAAACATATCTCATACAATTAAGGGCAAACTCCACAGGACTTCCTAAACTATGTTATCATAAAAAGCAGATTTTTTATATGCAGAGATTCCTGTGAAATTAATATAATTGTCCTTGATGGAGCAGGAAAGTATGCATTAGACAATTTAGGGGGGTTTTTTTACAAAGAATAAATAGAGGAATAGAAACACTGAAATAATTCAGGGCCTAAATTCATTAGCACTGCTGATTGTATATTTAGATTTGGTGCCAATAACTAGCATCTTTGATCTGGTGCAGCCCACTGTCATTGCCAACTCTGCGTTCCTTATAAGGGAGACCCCTTCAGCTGCATGCAAGTTTCAACAGCTGTGCCTAGAGTCCTTCCAAAAGTTGATACTGAATTGTAAATTTTATGTAATAGAAGAAGAAGAAAAATGTTAAATACTCAAGAGCCATCATACCATTTCAGTCTCATTTGAATATTTTGCCTTGGGACAAACCACTCCTTGGCCCATGGCTTGCTACTCAAAGGACTAGAGTAGATTTCAGTCCAGAAGTGGTTATGCCTCCCTGGCAGAAACAGTTTTTTTTCTGACACAACTATTTGCCAAGTGTCTCTGAATAAACAGACTGACACCAGTGAGTTACCAATTTCTCAATCTTCATTTTATCAGAAGGAATCAGCCAAGGTCTTTTAAGGATTAAAACAAAGTTAAGATGGTGGGTGCGACCATATGATCAAAGCTCTTCCCCATTTTTTAAATTAATTTCACAACACAGATTTCAAAAAAAGCAACCAACAACTAAAGCAATGGGTTCAAATATATGACCATTTTCTGCCTTTCACCCACACAACTGTCACATGTATTCTGATGGTTGGAGCACAATAAGCTGTACATATGCACAAAAAGGGGAGTGGAAAGTCAGTGTGAATAGCGCTGAATGCTGTCTATCTTGCAGCACATAGAAGAATTTTCTCAATAAAGGAAAGTTTAAGTTGTAAAAGGGTCAGGACTTCTGTTTTAAAGGTCCCCGTGGAGAGAGGAATTGGGACCAGGGAGCCCTATCCTGGTGACACTGTCTGGGACTGGAAACCATCCACTATATTAAATCTCTTGTAATGACTCAGAGCATCCAGTGTAGCAGAGGCCCCTCTAGGACACATGTACTCAAGAAAGCTAGTTGATAAAAGCTTTCTTTTCTTAGTGATAGCTTTACTTATCTCAATCTTTAGAAGAACATTTCTGAAAACAAAATCCTAAAACAACACATGCAAAATGGCCCACAGAATATGAAGGAGAGCAATATGGGAGGAAACTGCACCATGAACCTAAATCCAGATTTACTTGTATAAAGAAAGAAACCTCCATCAAGCAAATGAATCTTATCTCTCCAGCCACCTTTGCCTCTGAGCTCAGTCTATTCTGAGTATCACTTTCAGCTTTACCTATGAGGTCAACCTTCATGCTATTTTTTCAAAGCCTAATATAGCTTCATCTGGATCTGACCTTGATGGTTCCAAAAGAGTAATAATCAATGTAACATATGTGTAGAAAGCTTAGAGTCAATGAGGCCAGTCACAAATGCTATTTGTCAAACGTTCTGTAACAGATCAATACTAACTTATATTCTGAACTGGAACTCCCCATCAAATATTTAATGAAAGAAATGTGCAAAGTTTTTTAAAAGTGGCCTATCCAAATCTGGCAGGAACTCAATGCAAAGATCCAAATGCTTTCTCTCCCTCTCCCCCTGCCACTCTCCCTCAGTCTCCTTCCTGCTTACTTGGAAGATATTATTGTTTTACATGGCACATTCCCAAGATACTCAAGCAGGACAGTGAATTATTCATTGACTTTACTGTACTCTTCCCACCATCAGTCATTTAAAAAAAAAAAAAACTTTTAAGATTTCAGCCATTTCCACCACCACCACTCCACCACCTCCATTTCCCAGCAAAATTCTCATTGGGGTTTCTTCTCTCCCCTCTTTCTTTCTCAGTATACATGCCCTCCTCATTCAAGATCAGGAGGGGGGAAGACAAAGAGACTGAGGCCAAGCTCAACAAGACTCCTGCTGTGCAATAACGGTCCTTTTCCACCCACAGATGGTCAGGCTCTGACCAAAAAGAATGAGAGCTTTATAAGTCGGGCAGCATGCTGGCCCTCACCACCCTGTCTGCCCTGCCCTCTGCAGGAGTTTTTCACCACTAGTGAGAGAAAACTTCTGCTGTGAGATAGTTTGCATGGATTATAATGGATCAAAACAAATATAAGATAATGTGGGGATGTATCTTTCAAAATTTGAGAATGTTAATGTGATGTGTTGGTAGGGAAGGGAAAGTTTCCCTTTGCAGGTTAATCCACTATGAAAAGAATGGAAAAGAAATGCAAATAAACAAATGTATTGGGGAGTTAGGTAATTTTAGACATCAACCCAAATGATCTTAAGGTAGTTCCAGCCATCAGAATCTTAAACCATCCTTTGGATTTTGCCCAGAAACAACAGGCAGCCAGTATAATGTCTTCAGTACAGGTTTTTTAGTCCTTACAAAAGCCAGGCTGGAAGATAACTCTTAGCTTATTTATTTCAAAAGATGTTAATCCAGTTCCATTTGTGAGAAGAACCTCTTTTCATATTATTCTACAGCAAAATCTTACTCTGATTATAGTGTGGCTAAGATCATGGACACTCCATGTTCAAGCTGGTATTCTTGCCATAATTCTACTTGCCTCCTATATTTCTACCAAGATGATTCCAAGTTTTTAGAGGGGCCCTTAGCAAAGTTCCCTACCTGAATGATTGCTAACAAGCCTTAATATGTTTGTGGCAGCAGACCTGCATATCAGAACTGCTACTCATTTCCCACAATGGTCCTGATGTAGCATTAGTCTGAGGCCTTATGGGAAATTAAACTTCAGCTGCCAGGCCCAACTACTTTTTCAAGGGAGGTCCAAGGCAGGCTTCAGCAACAGCTTTGCCAGCTGAGGAGAAGAATGAAGACTATAGCTCTTCATAATTTAAAAGAAGCCTACGCAACTTCTGACTCACAGTGCCAAATGTAACCCACCAACTAAATTAGTGGCTTGCTAGATACTTGGCAAATCTTATCACCTGCCCTCTTTTTGTAATCTCAAACTGTCAGCAAAAGCACAAAATCAGATGATCTGCGTTTAGCTTTGCCATATATGGCTCAGACTTCAGATTTCATAAAATAAATCTCTCTATTGCCAGCATGATACACAGTACTCTTCCAACCACAAATTCATAGTTGTATTTAGTGCTTCTTTCTCTAAAGTTATATTTACTTCCTATTCCAGCCCTGGCCCCAGGATGAAATTTAATTGACAGTTAGACACTCTGGGATTTGCACACAAATCCCAGATGTTATGATTACACATGTCTCCCTGACAGGTCATGAGATTTGGAGAAGTATAGAGTCTAAAGAATAATTGGATTTTATATTTATAGGATATGTGTGAGTCAGGAATCAGTTCACTCATAAATGGGGCCAAACAAAATTCTTCCTCACACTTAGTTATCATGTCCGTAATATCCAGATTTAAAGGAAAGGCTTAGGTAGCTTGAGACTGCTCAAGGAACAGCACAAAAGTAAGTATTGGGCTCACCATTACAGCATACCTGTCAACAATTATCTGGAAACTGAGATCTATACATATGTCATGTGAGCAACTACCTCACTCATGTGATCCTACCATCCATATTTGCAATGAAGAAACTTGTGGTCACAAATGCATTTATATAAAGGCTAACATGAAATATCTCCTACACAGAAGGGGTAGTGAAGAAGCACAAGAAAAGCATTTTCTCATGCCATTTGGCATACAGAGTCACAAAAAAATAAAAATATGATCATGCTGATAGATAGTAATAGAGATAAAGCATCTGTATTTATGATATTATCAGAAAGATTAGAACCCTTACTTTGCCATAAAATGAAAGCCTAAAAGTTTATTTATTTATGTTTTACTAATACAATTCACTGCTGGATCCAGTCATAAAAAATGTGACATCTGGTCTTAGCATAAAATAATGGATGAAATATCCTGATATTTTCTGAAGGACTCAGATTCCGACTCCCTCCAAGGTTTCTGTATTACCAGTCAGTGGATTCCAAATGTAAGTACACTCACAAAAATGTAATAGCTTTACCATTCTGGTATTCTCTTTTCCCTAAATAAGACAGCTACTCAAAAATGTAACATTTCTATCCCACAGGAAATTCCAAGTGAAGTCATTTCATGGAACAAAATGTTTTTACTTAAAAGGTTCTTTCACTGTCTTCAACCAAGGCTAAACATTTGGGTTTGTTCAGTCATTTTTATTTTATTTAACTGGTAGGACAGTGGCAGAATAAGCACATTTTGAAGCATCATATATGATCTCCCAATTCTTCCTCTTCTTCCTCTTCTTCCTCTTCTTCCTCTTCTTCTTTCCTAGACTATGTCTCCCATGATGCTAATAGCTGCTTATGTGCCGCCAAAGAACTCAGGAAGGCATCATGGGAAATTTACTCTCACTGACTCAAGTAAACGTGAATACATTGTCTAAGAATGGTTTTTCAGTTGTTAGTAGATGCGGGGCAGAATGCCTGCCTGTGGAAAATAATATTAGAAACTTTCTGACTCAAGATCTGCCTGAGATAATTGAGCTTTGCTCTCTGACTTAACTCAGGACTCTTTGCAATTGACCTCTCTTTAACCAGCTAAACGTGCAGTTCAGTAATTGCAGTGGCAGTTTTGTTCAACACAATTATAACTTCAGAAAATTAATTAGTATGAAGTGAGACAGTAATTGGAAACCTTGTTTTCCAGCCCAGTTATTTGTATGAAAAAAAATCCCCTGTGATATGACCTGGGTGATTTAACTTGGAGTTTTTCCTCTCTTCTCTCCTTAGTCTCTTAGTCTAAGCTTGCATTGTATTTTTTTTAAAAAGGCAACTGAAATTGAATTCAGTCAGAAACACAATAGGATGAGACTGAAATAAGAAGTCTAGGTTTGTCCCCAGATCCTGTAAACCAACAAATGACACAAGTTCTCAGATATTCCATCTAAATTCACCATCAAAGTGTCATAGGTGTGGGCAGAAGCATTCTAGGAGTCAGGAAACAAGTCTCTGAACCTCTCTGAACAATCTGATAACTGAATGAAAAGAACAGTGTCGTCTTCAGAATCAAAGTGATTACGTGCATTTTGTGGTGACAAGCAACCTTCCCAAACTGGTGCCCTGAAGATACGTTGGAAGTGCAACTCCCAGAATTCCCACCCAGCATAATCACTGACCATGTGCATGGCGCCATGTTTCCCAAAGGGACAACATTAATAGTGTGCATGTGAAGGATATATTCCTATCTGTTTTGACTAGTAAATGTGAGAAACACCAAAGGGAATGGAGTAGTTCCTTTAAAACAAAAACAAAATCATCCAATCCCATTTGCTAACTGATCACCAATAAGCTATTGGATTCAGAAGACATTAATTTTTGCCCTGGACTAGAGTCATACGGGTGTTGTTGGTGTTATAAAAGTGCCCTTAGACATTCCAGTTCTGTGCTACTAATATTGGTCTTTGATGAGAGGCAGATATCAGCACAGGAGATCCAAACAAAGCACCTATTATATCCATATGGACTTAACTAGATCCATATGTGCACCTTTTATGCCCAGAAGGAAACTTGTTTTCACATCATGTCACCATGCAGAATGTAAAATGATCATGGCTGCATATATGTTTGAAGAAGATGATACCAGTGCAAACTGCTGAGCATGCTCTTGGGAGCTGGAACGCCTTCTGGGATAGAACACTATTGGTGAGATTAAACAATCCTTTCTATGAATGCAAACATTGAACATTTTCTGGCAAACACATGGCTTTTCTCTGTCTCTCTCTACAACCTCCGGCAGCTTAAAGGGGCTGGCCAATACTAACATCCAATTAATGAAAGGGGATGTTGCCCTTAATGACAGCCTTTAGGGTTCTTAGACATTTAAGCTGGCTGGTTTTGGCACAACACTCATTTCCCCACACATCTTCAGTACAACTTTCATCTAAGCCCCAAGCTAAATCTAGTGAACGTCAGTAAGTGCCTTAACATCATGTCCACACACAGTTCGGAAATAGTACTAAGTTTGGAAATAGGATATAGAAAATAAGAGAAATCACATTTGGTTTTGGTTTAAAGTTAAGTCCTTGTTCCAGTTGTGTTTGTTGTGCTGGAACCCATTATGCCACACTGTTTTGTGTTATACAAAGCTATGGCAAAGCATGTCAAAAATGCACTTTGAAGGGTAGTGTAACTTCATATCCAAAACAATTACTGGCATATGGCAAAGAGCAGTACAGGAGAAGCAGGTATTTCAAATTACAAGTTCTGCAGGGAGTTGATTCTTTTCAAAGATCCAATTAGCTGTCAAATTATCTCCCACACAATGTATACAAATATTCCTAACCAAACTTCACTGGAAAATGGATTCTCAATGCTTCTATTTACTTAATAGTTGACACAAGGATAAAAACATGCATACAAATTTAAAATAAAAACACATGGGGATATATTTTTTTCACGAAAAAAATGAATAAGAAACAGATGCATTCTTTAATCAGATTTCTTCACCTACTACTTTCTCTTTCAAAACACTCTACCCTCCATCTGTCTCTTTCTCTCATCTATCCTAAAATTATAGACATATGATGCATTCTATGTATTTTGCAATAGTAAGTTACAGCAAAGTAACTGTAGTCTTCAGCTGCATGAATAAATCCACACTAGGTTTCTTTAAAGATTGTTCATCACACAGCAATATACAGGAATTATAAGATTCAGTGAAAGAGAAAAGTTGGTTTTGAAATTAAGTGTTAACAAATACCTAAATGTATTCCTACTTATACAAGTGATCGTACTTGGTTGGGGAGTACACTCAGTCTTCTATATGTATAGCTGCTTACTTCAATATACTGTGCAGGAGATAGAAACATCCTCTCTGGTTATTATGATAGCTTGTTCTGAAAGTCACTGGGATCTCTTCTTTGAAATCCAGAGAATGTGTCTTTCTGCATCAGTTTCATAATGACTCTTACCATTTCCCATAGCATCTCAGATTCTCTTTTGCATAAATCAAGTTTATTGAATATGTTTTTTCTATTTTGATTATATGCCCTCTATGTCAGGGCTTGCCAGGACACTTATTCTCTTAATTTTCTAAATATAATCTAAATATTTAACAGTAGGGATTCATGGTCTGTTGCACAATCTGCAACAGAAAGTGGCCTGACTGACTGGATTACATTTCTCCATCTTCTGCTTCATAACATGTAGTTGATTCTGATATTGTCCATCCAGCAATGTCTATATGCAAAGTATGTGTTTATGTTGCTTCAAATAAATGTTATCAATGAATAAAGATTCTCTTTGTAAAACTCTGTTAACTTATCACCCACATTATTGTTTTTATCCAATCCAAACCTTCTAGTAAGTCAAGCTTCCTCCATTTAGCCAACCTTATATCCCAGGCTCCCATTAGTAATATTACATTCTTTCTAAACGTTGAATTTAACACCCACCACAATTTGCCATAAAATTCCTCAGTGTTTTCCACCATTGCATCCATGGTAGGGACACAGACCTGTATAACATTGATTAATAAATAGGGGTTTGGAGTGAGTTGAGAGGAAAGGAACAGGGCTGCAATACCCTGGTTTTGTCAGACCAGGGAAGCAGAGTAAACCATTCCAGGGGAAGAGATGTCTCTAATTTGGTGGCAGTTTCCTCTTCTGACTCAGTGCCACCTACTTGGGGATCCAGTAGCTTGATCTTTGGGGCACCTGGCCTCAAGTCAATGCAAGTCAATGCCAGGCCTATTTGTAATAAGACCATGTCTCTATCCACAATTTTATGGTAGATGAGTGGGCAGATCTGGCATGTATTACTGAAACTACTGAAATGACTGAAATTTGTCCAGTCACGTTTTGGGTCCTGCACCAACCTCAATGCCAGGAGCAGGAAAGAAGGGTGGGGTTGATCTATTGTGACACTTTATCTGTAGCCAGAGTCCTTGTTCTGGTGGTGGCTGGTTGTGAGTGCCTCTGTGTTCAGTTAGACCACAGGAACAAGCTAGGGTTCCTTTGGGTGTATCAGCTTCCCTGCTGCTCCTTAAGATCCTTTCCTGAGTGCCTGGACCTGGTGGTGGACTAATGATGGAAACCCTTGTCTGTTAATACAGGGGAATTTCACTCTCCAAATCAGTGAGCATGGGTCCAGTACAGCTCAGGAATTCATAGCCTCCATGACAACCATGGGCTTTTTCAGCTCCAAAGTATGTGGGTGGGTGGGTTTACAAATTAGATCTTATGTTCATGTCCAAGCACTTGCTGCATGATTTGGATGTGGAGCATCCAAATTTGCTCTTTGTTGTGGTCAGATCACTTCCTAGTCCAGATGTGACTGACTGCCACTCATTCCTTGCACAGGGCTGGAGCCATTCAGATGGTCCACCCTAGGTGTTTTATAGATCCAGGTGGTTTGCAGTGTGCTTAGGGATCCCCATAACAATCTTCAGAACAAAACAAAGGAGGACCTGGTCCACCTCTAGGAAGAAGTAACATCTTGAGGCTTTGACAAAATCACCTCTGAGCAGCCTCCATATGCCAGTCCCAGGTGGCTGCTTGATTCTCTGAAGGTCTCTGAGAGATGATGTGGCAGGATTGACACCTGGGGCCAACTGTAGGTGAAAGGTGAGAAAGACTGATTTTGACCAAGCATGGGTACAAGCACATGTTCAGGCCCACTCTGCAGTGATAAGAAAAACCAAATATTCTTACTTTTCCTCTCTTATTGCATCAGCAAGGTATTGTCCAATGACTCTTTTCCAGGTGCCCAATGCCCTTTTCAGCAAGAGCCATCTTCTTGAGTTTCCACCTGGCCATCTTGACCAGTTTGCTTGATATTTCATCCATAAAGTTGCTCAAATTCACTGTAGACTGGATTCATTTGGGCAGGGTTTTGTGTGGCCACTGGGGCATCATCTTACCCTGTTACCCAAGTTTCTATTAATTCTGATAAAGTGGATAAGGTGCTGTGTAGGATATCCTTGATCACCTATGAACTGGATCCTTGTCCTTTCTGACTTCTTCAGAAGTTGGGGAGGGGGTTTTACCTTGGATCCAGTAGGTTGCAAATGACTCATTATGGGGGGATTAATGCCAGCCGCCTTGAAAGAGGTGTTTGCTCATCCCCTCCTGAAGACACCTTCCTTGGATCCAGAGGCATTAGACATTACACACAGTCTCCGATCATCCCTTTTTGGTGAAGGTTGATAATTTCGGATCAGCTACAGAGTCCCTAGAGGAAGCAGATTATTGGGACCCTTACCAGTCAGGGTTCAAGTCCAGGCATGGGACAGAGACAATATTCACCATTCTTGTTGATGACCTGCATCAGAACCTGAATGGGGTAGTGCACTTGTCCTCTTCAACATCTTGGCAGCCTTTGGTACCATTATGGTATGTGGGAATGACCTTGAGAGACAGGGGGAAGAGCCCCCATCCAAAGGAATGGTTGGGCAAGAGGCAGCTTAGCCTCCAAAAGGAATGTGGGCGTGGCAAACATCTCAGACGGGACCCTCCTGGAGACTTCCAGGGGAGGCATGGGAGCGGAGATGACAACCGTGGCAAAGACCAAAGAACCTGTCAGTAGATCAGTTCTTTGGAACCTCTCCGGACAAGGAGAGAATGGGAGATCACCCACTTGTGCTTTGGATAGCTGCTTCTCATGAGGAGGTGCAGGACAGCAGTCTCCTGTGGGTCTGAGCATCGAGAGACAAAGGGATCGGCCATCATGCTCACCACCTGTGGCAGAGCCTTTTTAAAGGACACTGAGTTTGTTAATCACTTTCAGCAATTGCTTATTTATTATTCTAAGGCTATTAGAGATCTTTGGAACCACATGTTTGAAAAGCCACCTGGTGAGTCTACCTTCCTTCTTGAACAAAAGAAAAATTAATTATAACTTTAAGAATTTAAAGAATTGGTAATAAAAGGCAAAAAGCTAAATAAGGTTTTGATCTAAGAAAGTTATAAACAAATTAAGGGTCCAGACACATTTGGAACATTGAGACTTTTACTATAAGATTTTGGAAATAATTAAATAAAATAAATGGCATCTCATGGGAACCAAATTGTTTTGTCTATATTAAGTCAAAATAGAACCTTGAGATTTTATCATTTCAGAAATTGGACACTAAAGAGGACTAAAGACTCCAGGCAGAAAAGGAAAAAATGTAAACTTGCCTTTGGTTCTTGGTTAGTATGAGGATTTATAAAACAAGACAAAATGCTATAACATTTGAAATGCTTCAGGAGATTTTTGAAGAATGGGGCCAGACAGTAGAGAAATGTCAGTAATGATGTTGGCTTCTATGGATAGACTGTGTCCAAAAGATGTTAAATCTGATGCACAAATACCAGAACCAAAAATACTGGATAATATAAAAAGTGTGGATTACAAGATAGAGAAGGCACTTATAGCAGAATTGCAAATGACAAGCCAAGAGAATGACCCTGATAAGGACTTTTTACTGGGTATACAAAAGAAGTTGGTTAACATTTTGAAAATCAAAGTGGAAATACAAATAATAGACCAAAAGAATGACATGGATAATGACTTTTTACTGGATTTACAAAAGAGGTTAGCTAAAGCCTCAAAGAAGCCTTTGCAATGGGGAAAAAAAATCAAAGAGAGACCAAATCCTAAGACATCTGAATGAATCAAAGATCAAGATTGTTAGAAATAAAAGGGAGGAATATAAAGTTGGTTGGTTTGATCAAGGTTAAAATAAGATATGTTTTTATAAAGCTCTGGCAACCCTTTATGGACTTTTTGCTGACATCAGCACTGAAAAGTTGATGATTTATAGATTTTCATATAGATAAGGGATGGGTTATAGAAAGAAGAGATATTTGTTTGCAACCTTACATGGAATGAAGAGTTATCAAATTTGTTTTCACTTATGATGAAGATCAGAAATCACTTCTTTACATATTTCTTTTCTTTTTCCACACTTCTTATTCTTTCTTTCTTTCTACTTCTCTTTCTTTTGCTGAGTTTAGTTTGTATTTGCTTTTACTATTGTAACTAAAATCTTTAATAAAAATTATTTTAAGAAAGAAGAAGAAGGGATCCTCCTCAGTTTCTTGGGCTGTAAAGGCAAAGGGGGAGAAATGTACTTTCAGACTTGCAAGTCATGTCAGTCTAGATAGTTCAGACAGGAAGCATGACCATATGGACTAATTCTACTTTATTGTAAGGCCACATTAACAGAATCTTGCAAGTCTAAAAGTACATCTCTCCCCCATCACCTTTACAGCCCAAAAAACTAAGGAGGGTCCTTTCTGAGATGTTGGCCACGCCCGCATTTCTTTTGTGGGTTAATTTGTCTCTTGTCCAGCCATTCCCCTGGATGGGGCTCTTCCCCTGTCTCCCAAGGTCATTCCCACATACCATTACAACCATTGACCATGGTATCCGTCTGCACTGGGAGTGAGGGTATTATTTTTAAAATACTGAAATACTGCAAAATAAAAATTGATAACTAACTAAGTAAAACTGCAGACTAAGGGCGCATGTTCACACAATGGGGAGGTCATTATTCACAGCAAAACAGGGATGGATAACTTGACACCCTCCAGATGTTGTAGAGGAATGCTGGAAGTTGTAGCTCAGTAACACCTAGAGATTCCCCACTACTGTAGTAAAATTATGCTTCCACAGTGAGTTTTCCAAACTTTCAAATCCACATATTTTGTTACTGGAGAATACATGGAATAATTCTGCAAAGTAGAAGAGATATCCATGCTTAGTGCTCAAAGCTATGAAGTATTTCTTCAGTTTTGTTTTTGGGGGGGGGGGGGGGGGTATTTGTTTTTTTAGTCTCTTTTTTTTCCTCTGCCAGTGCAACTGAATGTTCCCTCTGATAACAATAGACTAGCAACACAGAACATGTAAAAAAGCTGTATGGCTATCCCCTGCAGCAAAGGTATTTATTTCATGACAGCATATTGGCAATGAATCAATATGAATCTATCCAAATACCCTGTGCACCAGGCCCTCAAATTAAGTGCAGAGTCTTTACTAGCCCCAAACCAAAAATATAAAAAACTATTTTTGACATAGCTTTAGGTCTACTGATCTCTGGTGGAATCTCAAAAGAAATGTACAGATGAGGAATTTAAGTCTTTTGGCTGAACCAGGCCACATTGTTGACACCCCATGATCCTGACATTATATCAGTGGTAATTTTTAAACCATACATTATGCCTTTATTAGATTCCATTAAGACCACATATGTGTAACCGTTTTCTGGCAGCTATCATACTTATGCACCAGTAGAAGTAATGAGGAATATTTAGATGGCCAAACACTAAAGCAGTTTTAATTTTAACAGTGGCATCGTACCTTTATTATTAAATAGCATTTTGAGAATTATAAGTGTGCATCTGTGACAATTATGGGTAATGATGATAGAAGCCAGTCTGTTCAAAGGTTATATTTGACTTGTGGCAAAGCAACAACAATCGTTCCCTGCAATTCCATTGAATGACCTTCTTCATTAGCTGAAGTGGATATAGTATACAGATGATCAAATGGCATGGAGACTACAAATAGGAGTGAGTAGTAGTGATGGTGCTGACATGGCACAAAGACAAGGAAAATATTCTCTTGATTTAAATTTAGTTCTTGGTGAGCACTTCCAAACATAAGCTGAAAAATTGGGGAGCCCTAATATAACATGAAGATTTGTCCATTGCACATCCAGACTGCACACCTTGTCCACACTATGGTTTTGCTTATAAGGCACTAAATTATAATTTGAAGTTATATCAGAACCAGGTCAATATGATCTCCTGTTGCTATAACACCACTTCAGACATGTAAGTAAAAAGAAGTCACCAGCTTTGAAAGGAAAAGAACATGGGTTGCATATATGGGCAAATAGCTACATGGGAAAGGCCCATTAAAATAGTAAACTTTTGTTACTTTTCTGGATAAAGCTCTGGAGAAGCTATCTGGTCAACCTGAAATAAATAATTTCCTTGAAATGTTGATACATATTCCAGGCCCAATGGCTGTGGAGATGAACAAGTATCAGGTTTTAATAAATCAGAACTTTGTAAGAGAGAGATGTTGGTTCTTCTATCACTATCCAAAAGAATCGATTTTGGTTTGAATGTGATATCCATATCTCATCTTTCAATGGCAGGAAATAAAAGGAATTCAGTCAAGTGATCACAATAAAGACCTACTTACACAAGCAAAACAAATCCTAAAAGTCGTAACTTTGAAAATTAGATTTTGCTGCCTTGCAACTCTCATCATGCTGCAGCAAGTAGCTTCCAAATTATTCTGGATGGCAGAGAACTGCCAGAGAAGGAAAGAGCCAATGACTTATCCAGCCAATGATGTGATTTTGACTTGTGAAGATATACTGGAAACCCTCTAGAAAATTATGTGGGGAAGCTGCAGATTTCTTAGTAAGAGACAGTGATGAATAAGGATGACAATTTATTCTGCAACAGGTCATGAGGTAAGTCTGACAATAGCAGAGGAAGGAATTCATGCTCTTCCCAGAAGCCTTGTGAAGCAATAAGTGTAGGATGTTTCAAGAAATTTGGTTTGGACCTCAGTACCAAATATCTGTGGACAGGCTGATCATGTCTAGCCTCTATTGCACCACCAGTAAGGATGTAGAACTAGGGTTCTCTTTTCCACCTCATTTGCCAAATACTATAATCTGTCCTAAAGCATCATCTGCCTCTGAGATAACCAACCAAAGTGCTTGCTTTTATACATAGTGTTCATTTGTACATTAATTCAAACATGAAGATTGACAAAAGTGTAATATTATGTAGTGGAGACAATTGCTCAGTCTTTATTTCTAACAGTGCTTGTAGTGGTGCCCTTTGTAAGATCTTAATTTGGGACCACCTTGTATTTCATCATGAGACCAAGGGAATTATGAAAATATTTAAAAAAGAAAAAGAAGAAATGAATGAAACAATCCATCAGAGTGCCTATTTTGTTTCACTGAGTTAGTTCGTACAGTCAGATTTGGAGTACAGTATCCCTCCACTTTACAAAATACGTTTCTCTAATGTGGACCACTTTCCTTTTAGTCCTAGTAGTGTGAAAGGGCCAGGATGAGGTGACAGGGATGACCAATTCAGGGCACTCTAGTCATTCAGTAAAAACAAAGTTTATTTTTACTTTACTTTTTTCTTAACCAAATTAATGAAACTGATGAACTTTAGCTTCTTCATTGAGCTCAAAAGGCAGCAGAAAAGCTGGCTGAACTAATTTTCCTACAGCTCTCAGTGATTCTGATAGAACATTTTATATGTGAGAACATTGCAGATAAGTCAGACATCCAGTTCCCATGAGACAATACAGCAGACGTTGCAGGAATTAAATTTAACAAAACTCGGACATTCTCCCGAAGGTCACCAAAGGTCATTCCAAATGCCTTTTCCTTTCTAAGTTTATTATGCTTCCCTTCCCCCATGTCCCAATCTTCCTCTTACTTTTTCATACATAAAAAGTATCACTTCTCTTTTAAATTAATTTCAGAAATGTTTGATGATCAGTTCCACTACAAAAATAATTAGGTACCCCTCAAAAGTTCAAACTTCAATCCAGCTTACAAAAGGTCTGTGCAAACTGTTATTCACTGTCATTCATTTGGTTCCAAAGCTTAAAACTGTAAGCAGATCCAAAAAAAAGCTAGATTCAGTATTCTGACAGCACAAACAGTAGACATCATATTCAAGATTGCTCAGAAGTAAGCTCCAAGTACTTCCATGGGAATTACCAGGCAAATCTCTATAGGATTGCTGCTTTAACATCTTTCTGCATAGAGTTTTCACTCATCATTTGCTAAAGGTTGAAGGCAGATTTGGTGGGTGCCTATCATTAATTTAGCACCCTCCCTCCATAATCAGCTCATAGCAATGAAGGGGGGACAATGTCTTATGGGCCATCAACTATGGCTACCATCGGCTGAGCAGTATAAAAGCAGTATAAAATGTATTGGCATATATATAATCATGGCAACGCATCCCAGATGAATCTTGAACAAAGCTATAACATCCGGCACAGCTGATGCACCAATATTGGCCACTAGAGTCAGGCGGCATACAAATTTAATACATGTTATTATTATTGTTGGTCACACAGTCAGCCAGTTGTTTAGATTGGATTTGGCATTTTTATCCACCTATCGAGTCCTTCCCAAAGACTTCGGATAGGTAGATGTTGTTTGATGGTCTTAAAGGTGTCGTCACAGGATGTAAGCTGTTTCAAGCAAAGCTGCCTTTTGCAATTGACTGATGGTGATTTTGTCAATGCTGATGGTCTTCAAGTGGTGCTCCAGATGTCTTGGGATTGCACCCAAGGCTCCTATTACTATTGGTACTATCTTTGCTTTCTTTTGCCATAGTCATTCTACTTCTATTTGCAGGTCTTGATATTTTGTGATTTCTCCAGTTCTTTCTCTTCTGTTCTGCTGTCTCCAGGTATTGCAATGTCCACTATCCAGACTTTTTTGCCTTTCTTATCAACAATTGTTAAGTGTGGGGTGCTGTGTTGCAGGTGCTTGTCTGTCTGAATTCTAAAGTCCCAGAGCACTTTAGCTTCTTCATTTCCTATTACTTTGTCTGTTTTGTGGTCCCACCAGTTCTTGCTTGCAGGCAAATGATACTTCTTGCAGATATTCCAATGCACCATTGTTCCTACTTTGTCATGCCATTGTTTGTAGTCAGTCTGTGCAATCTTCTTGCAGCAGCTAACTAGGTGGTCCACTGTTTCTTCAGCTTTTTTGCAGAAGGAGCATTTGCTATCTGTTGCTGTATTCTCAATTCTGGCTTTGTATGCATTTGTTCTTAAGGCTTGGTCTTGTGCAGTCACAATTAGCCTCTCTGTCTCTTTCTTCAACTTTCCTGCCCTTAAACATTACCAGGTCTTGTTGTTATCTGCTTTGCCTGCTAGTTTTGTGTCTGTGTGTGTGTGTGTGTGTGTGTGTGTGTGTGTACTGGCCATGTAATACTTTGCCTTGCCATGTCTCTTTTCTATTCTTCATTTGGTCTTTCCTGTAGGCCAGTTTAGTCTCTTCCGTAATCAGGAAGCCTTCATGGTATACTAGCTTCAGTGCATCTTCTTCACTGTCCTTCAGATATTCTTCTAATGCCCTTTTTTTCTTCTTCAACTGTCTGGTGTACTTGCAACATTCCATGCCCACCTATGCTCCTTGGTAAGAAGAATCTGTCAACCTCACTGCGTGGATGAAGGGCAGGATTCATTCTCATTATTTTCCTGGTTTTCTTATCCAGGGCTTCTAGTTCTGCTTGAGTCCAGTCCACAATTCCAGCTGTGTATCTAATGACTGGATCTTCTTCATTCTCATGATGTATTCACTACTAACCTTCTTCTTGGCTTCAATGTGCTTGATGTTGTCAGCTTGAAGGATGCCCAGGTATTTGTAGTGATCTTCTTCATCCAGACTGTTGATGTTATTTCCATAAGGCATCTTGATGCCTTCAGTTTTCACTATTTTTTCCCTGTTGATGGTAAGGGTGGCACATTTGTCCAGTCCAAACTCCATTGCAATATTGTGGCTGTATATTCAGACAGTGTTAAGCAGCAATTATATTTCAGATGGTGTTTTTCTGTACAGCTTCAGATCATCCACTTAAGGAGATGGGATAGCCTGGTAGATATTTCTGACGTTTGATAGCCATGGCCTAACTTGTTCGGTTTTGTTGACAGAGGAATCAATGCAATGGCAAACAGTAGTAGTGATAGTGAGTCTCCTTCAAAGATTCCTCTCTTGATATTAACCTTTCCCAGTCTATCACCATTAACCAGCAACTGTGTCTTCCATCATGTTATTGAACTTTGCACAAAACGTCTGATATTTCTACTGACTCCTGTTATTTCTAGGCACTTGATTATCCAATCATGTGGCAGAGTCAAATGCCTTCTTGTAATCAATCCAAGCTACATTCAGGTTTGTCTTCCTTCTCTTACATCCAAAATCATCTTGTCAATTAGGAGTTGATCTTTTGTCCCACTGCTGTTTGGGCAGTTTCCTTTCTGCTCAGGTGGAAAGAGCTTGTTTTCAACTAGATGCTGTTGGACTGCATGAGCTACCACACCAGTTAGCAATTTGAAAGTCGTTGGCAAGCAAGTAATTGGCCTGTAGTTGCCTGGTGCTGCCCCTTTTGCTGGATCTTTTATTATCAGGTAGGTTTTGCCAGATGTTAACCAATCTTCAATTTCACCTCCTTGCAGTATGTTGTTAAACTGCTTGGCAATGAGTGGGTGCAGAACAGTCAGATGTTTCAACCAAAAACCATGCAGTTCATCTTCACCTGGTGCTGGCCAATTCTTAATCTTTATTGCCCTTTTCTCCACCATTTCTGCTGTTATTACAAGTTCTTTCATTTCAGCTTCTTTTTTATTCTTAACCACTTCCTTTATCCAAGCTGCATTCTTGTTGTTGTTGTTGTTATTGTTGTTATTTAAAAAGTGCAACTAGATACCCCTGTTGTGGCACTGGTGGCTACCAGGCCTGAGTGACTTCATCTGATTATCTGCCATCAAGTTGGAGTCAGCTGTTAGAGACCATATAGATTTTCAGGAGCAATGAAATGCTACAATGCTAGAAACAGCATTTTTATTTAAATTGCGATCCATTGACAGCATTAGATCAGGAACTAGATAATGTAATATTGTTACTTATGGGACCATCTCTTTCCAGATATCTCTACCCATCCTATCTGATCCAGCAGGAGGGGAATGCTGCAGGTACCATCAGCCAAGGTGTGTCAGCTGATGGGACACTATAGAAGAGCCTTTTCTTCCGTGTCACCTGCCCTCAGGAACATTATTCCTTCAGAGAATAGGTTGGCCCCAACCCTGCTGGCCTTCCTCAGAGCCTTGAAGACCTGGTTCTGTGCTCGAGCCTGGGACTCTGCGTATGTGACGAAGCCCATTTCCTGGCTGTGTTGAGGTGGTGGTGGTTGTTTTTTAAATTCTCTGGCTGCTAGGTGTTTTATTTCTTGTTAATTTTGTATCTGTATATATTTTTATTTGTTTTAATGTTGTGAGCCACCCAGAGTCATGTACTGAGATGGGCAGCTATATAAATTGATTTAATAAATAAATAATAAATAAAATTGCATGTGAAGCTCAGCCAAGCAAAATAATTGCTTCAGCAACTTTAAAATGCTTTAAAATGGCAAAACAGGAGGTCTGTAGTAGTCAGTTATATTCACAGGCCATTCACAAAGTATGGAAAGAAGAGCAGGACCCATTTGACTGGGCATACGCTGATATTGTGCCCATGTTTAAAAAGGGTGATAAGATGTGATGCAAAAACTATTGCAGACTCAGTCTCCTATCTGTAGCTAGAAAGGTCTTTGAGCCCATGATTAGAACATCCAATGAAAGAATGAGCAATGTAGGTATTTTGGAAAGCCTTGAAGACTTGACTCTTCGCCCAGGCCTTTGGCAAGGGTGATTGAAGCCCCCTTCTGGGTAGTGTGGGTCTGCTTCTTGTTGCTCAGTTCTCAGTTCAGTTGTTTTTTTTCTGTTTTTCACTTGTGAACTGCCCAGAGTCACTGGGAGTCAGGTGGTGTACAAATTGTTGTTGTTGTAATTCTTATTGCTTGAGAGCAGGCTGTGGCTATGTAGACCACTGGTGTCAGAAGCCTCACAATTAATTGACCATTTTGTTAGCTTGCTTGCTTCGGTTCTGCCATTACAAAAGGGGGGGGGGGGGAAATAGAGGAATAACCATTAAATGCAGATACTCTGTTATCTGTTCCCAGGAATGCCAAGGTTGTACCAGCGTGAGACCAGGAGAGACCAGTGAAAGAGACAAGAAGGACTATGAGATGGAAAGGGGGGTGCGAAGGGAAGGGCATTAAGTAAAGGTTGGTGCGTGGGGCTTTTCAGTTTCAGCAATGCTTTTGAGACTATACATTGCTTCTCAATAAATGAATTTTCCTTTGAACTTATCGGAGTTTCCTGGGAATCATCTTTGTTGGGAATTGAGCATTGCAGGTCCTCACAACTGGCAGGCAAGTTCTTGAGGAGCACAGACACTATGGGAAGCAAATTATTGCTGCTTTTATTGATTTCCAGAGTAGCTTTGACAACATCCACCAGGACTCCATGTGGAAAGCTCTTTGGGTAATTGGCATAACCAGCAAAATCATCCAAGTCATTGCTGCCTTTGATGACAGCACCCCTTGCAGGATTGAAGTGCATGGTGACAAAACCAGTCCCTTCACAATCAAAGGGGTTTGATTGTCACAGTATCACTATGACCACTGATGTTCAATGTTATAATAGACTGGATAACAGGGAAAGCCTGGAGTTCTGTGTGGTGAGGAAGAGTTAAACTTCACAGATGCAGCATATGCCAATGATACTATTTTCCTGGAGGAAGCAGAACTGAAGGCACAGGAGCTATGAGATATCATAAGCAAAAGACCAGAGAGATTTGGACTATGGATCAATGCAAAAAACCCAAGACCATGTCAACAAATGACACACAAATGAATCTTGCCCTTAAAGGTGAGCCAGTTGAGTAGGTAAATGGCTTCAAATACCCACAATCTGATCTCTGCATCAATGGCTGCCACATCCACTGATATTGTTGCACAGATCAACAGTGCTCAGATGGCTTTCACCACTTTCCAGTGGGGCTTCCAGGAAAGGTAAACGGCCTGAAAATGAAGATTGGATTATTCAGTGTAGCCATCATTGGCAGACTTGCTCTATGTAGTGGAAATGTGGACCCATGAAAGCTGGAAGTATTTTCACATGAGATGTTTGAGGACCATCCTGGGCATCTCCCACATGATCAGTGGCAGAATGAGGCAGATCATAGTTGAGAATAAGATCTGACAATCATACCTTTGTTGGTTTGAGCATGTCTGCAGAATGGATGTAGTACTAGCCTACGTGACTGCTGGAAAAGCAACATCTACCAGGCTGAGAACTAAGAAAAACTGCCCCCTAAAAGACTAGATCAGCCAGAGAGAGGCTAATGACCAGCAGTTGTGCTCTTAAGTCAAAGAACATGCAGCATCTGCTCAGGACAGAGATCATGGGAAGAGTATCTGCAAGGACTTATTAGCCGTGGCTGGCATAACTCCAGCAGTGATACACTACAATTTGCAGGGCCATCCTACTGCATTAGAGTGCATGAATTTATATATATAGATATAGATATAGATATATAGATATAGATATAGATATAGACATAGCACATACACTAAAACATCCAGAAATATAGTCAGTATATAATTCCCAGTTTGGTTGACCCATTAGCTATGGGGATACAAGTATGTTTTATGCGGCAGCACACTCTTGAGGAACATCACAGCAAATTCTCCAGAATCTTCCCAAAGTTGAACTCATGCCTTTGTAAATATATATGGGAGCCATGGTGCATATAGATCAGTATTATCTATTCCCCTTTCTCCAAGTTAACCAAAATGATAGAATTTCCAACATATCTGGAAAGCATCAGAATGGGAAAAGTACATCTATATTCTCCTGGGTTTCAGATAGGAATCTCATCCAGCCTACTTGAAAAAAACAGGGATTAAAGTTTGGAAAGTATGTGCCTCACCATGAGGCTAATGCCAATATTGTCACTGATTAGCGTCTATAATGGCAGCAGAATAGTCCATTGGAGTTGGGCAGCTACAACAAATCTGAATGAATGAATGAATGAATGAATGAATGAATGAATGAATGAATGAATGGTGATTCCATTATACTAACATGTTTGTTATTCTAGTCAAGTATACAATTTAGTATAGTGTTTGGTGTAGTGGCTAAAGGTGCCAGGCTAGAAACTGGGAGACTGGGAGTTCTAGTCCCACCTTAGGCACGAAGCCAGCTGGGTGACCTTGGGCCAGTCACTCTTTCTTATTCCTAGGAAGAAGGCATGGGCAAGCCACTTCTGAAAAGTCTTGCCAGGACAACTACAGGGACTGGCCCTGGCAGTTGCCAGGAGTGACTCAAAGGCTATAGAAATATCCAGTCATGTGAAAAAGTACACCCTCTTTGAGTTCTATGGTTTTACATATCAGGACATAATAAAAATCATATGGTCCTTAGCAGTTCTCAAAATTAGGTAAATACAACCTCAGATGAACAACAACAGATGACGTATTACACCATGTCATCATTTATTTTACAAAAAGAAAGCCAAAATGGAGAAGCCATGTGTGAAAAACTAAGTACACCTTATGGTTCAATAGCCTGTAGAACCACCTTTAGCAGCAATAACTTGAAGTTTTCTGTATGACTTTATCAGTCTCTCACATTGTTGTGGAGGAATTTTGGCCCACTCTTCTTTATAACATTGCTTCAGTTCATTGAGGTTTGCGGGCATTTGTTTATGAACAGCTGTCTTGAGGTCCCACCACAGCATTTCAATCAGGTTGAGGTCTGGACTTTGACTGGGCCATTGCAACACCTTGATTCTTTTCTTTTTCAGCCATTCTGTTGTAGATTTGCTGATGTGCTTGGGATCATTGTCCTGTTGCATGACCCAATGTTGGCCAAGCTTTAGCTATCGGACAGATGGCCTCACATTTGACTCTAGAATACTTTGGTATACAGAGGAGTTCATGGTCGACTCAATGACTGCAAGGTGCCCAGGTCCTGTGGCTGCAAAACAAGCCCAAATCATCACTCCTCCACCATAGCTTCTCCATTTTGGCTTTCTTTTTGTAAAATAAATGATGACATGGTGTAATATGTCATGTGTTATTGTTCATCTGAGGTTGTATTTACCTACTTTTGAGAACTGCTAAGGACCATATGATTTTTATTATGTCCTGATATGTAAAACCATAGAACTCAAAGAGGGTGTACTTTCTTTTTCACACAACTGTATATAAAACCTACATGGGCCAAAATGTTAATTTCCATTACAAATGTCTCTACTCTACTTTCCCTTCTGCATTAACAAAGGCCAATAATATGAAAAACAAGAGGCAATATAAGTCTTGTGTGTGAAAATATCTTCAGGGTCTGAAGTAATGGTACCAGAGTAAAGGGAGAATCCACAGAAAACACAGAGTGCATTGTGAGAAAAGAATAAGCATTGTCCCATATATTTTTGGAAAGTAAGAAAAAAAATTGTGGGGGTAGTAAGAGGGTAACTTAATTGACCAGAGAGATGTAAATAACTCCCTCTCACTGTTCCAGGATGTGCCTACAAAAGATACATGCAGCCTATCAATTTATGTCCCTAAAATGCTATTGTATGATAAATCTCATTTGAGGAAATCCTCCAGCTGACATTTACTTGGAAACACTGTCAAATATCTAGCTGGAAGCCTGTTTCATTGCCAGTAAATAATCTTAGTGATATCAAAAACATGTGCAATTTGTAAAGAGTTGGTGCACTATATGGCTACCTAATCAATTTATTCATGCCATGTGGCAGTACATTAGAATATAATTTAATGTCTAAAGTTTCTGAGAGCCAGATTCCTTCATACATACACTTGTGTGCATGCACACACACACACACCAATGAACCATGCATTCACATATTGGAATGATTCTAAAAAAGAAGTGCATACAAATTAAACTAGCTGAAAAAAAGGAAGGCTAGTCATGGATGGTTTTATATCCATTAAGTACTTATGAACCATGCATGCCTGTTTAAATATATAAAAACATGGGTGGGGAAGAAATGGGGGCTTGTCTCCATGCATAGTAAAATGGATAGCGGCCGTTTATATTCTTGTGTGCATTCTGAGTCTTGATTACATGTCCTCAGCCACCTTAGGCAAAGCATACCTCTCTTCAGGTACTATTTGTTCTAAGGCAAGGCCCAATGAGCTTCGTTAGACAGATCATTACATTGCTCAAAATTCTTGTCTCGTGCCTGCATCTCACATCACACTGATCCACTGATTGGCCTTCCATTGCTGAAGGAAGCGTCTAGACAGAATCATCCTGCAAGAAGCAGCCCTTAAGGTACTTTAGGTCATGGATCTGATAAGGAACTCCTGATAATATCAGAAGCAGATTAAGACTTAAATCCACAGGATACAATAGAAAAGGATGATTTTGGAAAAGCCTTTTGAAATACCTGAGACCAAATCATGAATTCAAACTTGCAGTGCTTGGGCAAAGGATAAACGATATAAGTGACCGAGCCCTTGGGTCAAGAAGAGTGTTTCTTGTCACTCATATATTTCCCTGTAGAGCAACTGCAGGAGACGTGCTGACAGGCTCGGGAGTCCTGTCCAGTCCTTCGTATGCAGAAATACGTTGATTTTGACATGAGGCCTCAAGAGTGGGTGGGCTCAAAGTGAGGAACCTAGCTGTGTGGAGAGATCTAAAGGCTTCATCATAGTTTTGGCAGACCTCCTCCTTACTTTCCCTGGGGACAAGGAAGAATGTATTAATATTCTCTACAGCTGCCAACAACACCCTCCCTTGTGAACTTTTCACCAAGCAGATTTGCACATTTCTCATTTCCAGTTCTTTAAAGAAAAAAAAGGGAGAGGAAACAGAATAGATTCATTAAATTTGCAGGTGTTCTTCTAAAAGTGAAAACAGAAATTATGTTGTCTCCCCCTTGTTGTCAGTACAAATGTTAATCCGTCTCACTTTCTGTCTATTCATTCCACTGTCTATTTTGTTTTCAAACAGAATAGTTCTAAGATACTCATGGTGATAATAGCAATTGCTAGATGAAGAGACTGTTATGTGCTGTTTCCTTCAGAGTTCTATGAATAAAGAAGAACTTTTTAAGGCCAGTCTACATATCCAGACAATCCACTCAGAGTACACCATTCCGGAGAGTAGATGAGGACTTCAAGAGAGAATGTGCCCACCCACATAAATGTAAGTATACTCAGTCTGTGGAAAGTTTGAATGTCAGGGGAATTCTTTTGCTATTAGTCCTCTATTTAAAAAAAAGGAGTTGCTATTTTTGAGACCAGTGTGCTAGAAAGATTAGTGTTAGTCTAAGGAAAGAACATTCCTAGTTAAACCCAAGTTCAAATCAACCCACAGCCACAGAACCTCAATGGGCAATTTTCGCACAGTCACCCTTTCTCAGTGAACGAAGGGAGATCCCCATTTAAGCCACCTTAAGTTCCAGGAGGAAAGATAAGATGATGATGATGATGACGACGATAACAACAACAACGATTTACATTACAGAACAATAAAATACACCACCATATATTTTCCCATGATAGATAATAGAAGAGCAGAGATTTGATCTTTCCAGTTCTGTTTCCTAAATTGGGAATGAGTTGAAATATGCTACAGCACAAAAACTGAAGCTGTGGCTCCCTAATCCTGAATTGAAGGCTCCTTCTCTTACAATACATTGACTGCTAAGTAGCATTGGCAGGTGCCAAACAGAGAGGAGCTTTATGTTGTGTGACACAGGCACAGGAATGTAGTGCCTCAAGGGAGAGGAGCTTGTCAACAGCTCTGTTCCAGATCTTGAGTGACAAATCTACTATTTCATTTTCCTTACCTTCCCCCAGGATTGCAGTATTGGGAAGGAGGGAAAGGCTATAGTAACACAAACAGAGATAGCTCTTTCTCTCCCACACTGAACTGTGTTTATTTGTTAAAGGCTGCCAGAAAACAAGCTCCCGCTGAGAAAAATTCCCAAGCCACCGGAAGTATTAGGAACTGTGCTTCTACAAATAATCATAGCTTTTCTGTGATTGATGAGAGATATTGTCCCTGGGATTCATTCATTATATTGGCTGGACCTAATCTTATTCTCTGCTGAGTTTCCCTCCTACATCTCCACTGATCAATTTTTCACTCCAGGATGAAATTCAAGCCTGTCTGAGCACTAAGGCAGATCTTTGATACATCAAAATTCTCCCTTGAAGAAATACTTGCAACTGAGGACTGTTATCATGAGGAATTCCTTATTGAATCATGAAGTGAAATTTATCATAGTCCAGATTATCAATCAGATATAAACTGACTCTACCGACAGTCAGGTGGGGGCAGGCCAAATGCTGTGGATTAAAACATGCCAGAAAATATCCTCTTAGAAGGGTTGCAAAATGAGCAGAAAAGAATTCAGCTGGTATACCTGAAGTTGGTAAAAGCAAGTTTGGGCTATATTAGTCTGAAAGCCCAATGAAGCTGCATAAACACTTTTTCAATAATGTTCTGCATTATAACTTTCAGTTCCATTTAGAGACCTGTTAATCACTATGTTCCTAGTATGTATCTTCTAATCCATGTTGTTCCATTAATATACAAATGAAAGAAATATAAAATGTATTTCCTCACAAACCATGCATTGACAGATGTATTGGATCTAAACATACATTTCTAAAAATTATTGTCTAATACACATTTTTATGTGTTTTGGTATGTTTCAGCTTGTTGTACACTGCCCAGAGTCACTTTTTGTGAAATGGGCAGCTATACAAATTTGATAAATAAATAAAAAATAAAATAAAATAAAAACTGTACTGCAATATTTGAAGATCTGTGGAATCAAAAGGATTATTAATATATGGATCCATACATTCATTGGGAATATCCAGAACACATCCATTTACAACAGCTTTCTGTTAATCAACTGTTAACTGACCTGCTCTGTAACCACTGAATTATAATTTAACCATATGGACTTAGTTCAGACAACATATTAAGGTAAAATGTGGTTGGCTGGTTTGCTGAATCAAAAATATTGAGTTATTCAACACCATTCATTCCATCAGAGTTCATGATACCAGCCAGTCAGATACCTCTGAAAAGCTCATAAATAAAAATAAACAAATAGCTACTTTCTCTTTTCGTGTCGTAAATTTTGGAACAACACAGGAAAAATCCTTTTACAGACGGCCATGAAACAGGCTTCTGTAACTGATGGTATTCTTAAAAGGGCTATTCCAACAGATTTTAATAACTAGAAATACGTACATACATATCATCCTATTTCCTTCCAGGGTAAGTAACATTACAAAGTGCAAAAAAAAAAAAAAAAGCGAGAAGTAGCAAGTAAAAGGAATTAAAGGCAGAAGATACCTAAGAGAAAAGGAAACCTAAGTAAATGTAATTACAGTAACATCATTCACTGTGGCCATTCCCAGTTAGTAATTTATAGTGCCTGGATAGCATCATCCAGCCATTGTTGAACTGATATACATCCTGTCCTCATTACTGTTAATTTGGCACAATGACAATTGAATGAATAGAGAAGATATTATTCCTGGAGGGAAAGTATTGGGGGTGGGGGGTATGAGCGTTCCTGAGAGCAGAAATCTAATTGGAGCAATGAATGGGTTTTAGGACTATAACAGAAAGGTTTAAGGAAATACAAGATGGGATAGACAAACTAGCACCAAGCTAACTATCTCCTAGTATGAAGAGGGTAAGAGAGAAAAAGTTATCTGTGGGCATACCTAGGCAGAAAGAAACAAAGGCAGAAAGGAAGTGACTCTGAGATTAGAGCAGATGGAGTGAGAAACTAAAAGGGGATGAAGAGCAAATCCTTAGCCCTCTATCTGCACCCCATTGCCCTTGTGCCAGGAGCCTGTGAGGCACTAAAGAATCAGTGCCTCTGAAATCACAATTCCACCAGCTGTAAGTCAATAGGGGGAAAATAATGGATACCTCTCCATAGTTTTCTATCTTTGCAAGCAGCCTTGCTTCCATACCCTGCTTTATACATTGCCTTAATCTTTTCACACAGATGGTAAAATTAGACTATGCTACCAGCCTTAGTCACACCCATGCCGCTTGCAGTGTTCCCTGTGAACAGTAAGAACAGTACTGGTTACATCTGACACATTTTCCCTAGTATTTCACAAGTGCAATGAAAATCAAATTTCATCCCAAACATGCAAGCTAGGATCTCTAATCTAAAGACTACCTTGCAAGCCAACATATTGTTGCCTATACCCACCAACTAGCAGTACATGAGACATATTACCAGGCCCTAAGTTATTTGGAGTTTTAAGGTTTAAACCAGCACCTGAATCAAGCCCAGGAACTCAAAATATTGAACTGAGTGATTAATATCATGCACTAGCTAACAATCTGAGTCTTGCATTTTGTCTTCCATAGAATATATTGCAATACAGTAATACCTCAGTTCACGAACACTTCTGTTCATGGATAATTCAGTTCGCGAACAGCAGCATTTGCAAAATTTTGCTTCCATTCGTGAACTCTGCATTGGGTGACGAACACAACCTGCAGCCATCTTCCCTGCTCTGACATGTGGTCATGGCTTCCTCTAGGCAAGATCGCGGTCGCAGGCAGACACTTGCTGTGAAGCTTTTTGGTGTCGCCTCAAGCAAGTTTAGTGGTCTCTCTCTTCATACTGTACTGTACTGTACTGTTTTTCATATTTTTGTGGTTAAAAAAAAATACATATGGTTCAGAACAGATTAACATTATTTACATTGAACCGTATGGGAAAATTTGATTCGGTTCGCGACCAATTCGGTTCATGACGAGAATCGTGGAACGAATTAAGTTTGTGAACCGAGGTACCACTGTAATCTAACAATGATGTAACAGAGTATGGATTATTGTTGTTGTATCAGGCTGATTCAGAAAAGCTTACAGCTGACAATTGCACAACTAAGACTGAGGTTGTACTAATGCATTCCTTGCCATGATCACCACTTTAAAATCCAGGGAAAGTTTATGATCAGAGAGGCTGATCAAAGCTATCATGGAAAGGTATCTTTGAAGCAGAATTACTGTAACAGTCCATGGACTGCATGGTAGCAAGACTAGGATACCTTCTTACTTTATTTCATGGAAAAAAGATATAAGATTCTGACAGATAAGACACAGTAAAAGTATTATATGGTTTTGAGTGATTAAATGTCGGCTTATACTAAGAGGGTCAGGATAGGTATTATTACTATGCAGATAATTCTAAAACAAACTGCAGTTCTGAAGCAGTTATTTTCAGCCTTGCAATAGACGGTGCTGCCAGCCTTTTCCACTATGGAATTCAAAATAATGCACAGACATCATGTCTCTCAGTTGGGCAACGATGCCATGATCTCAGTTTCACTTGATGTTTTCTGAAGTTCTTGTATTGCTGGCTAAATTAGAATTTGCAGGATGGATACTGAAGCAGGAGGACATTAAATGAGGTTCCAGAACTGAAAGAAACAACATCATGTTTACTTAAATTGTCCCCATTAATTACTTTCAGTACCAGGGATCCTTCCCTAATTGCCATGGTGATCCCAAGTGGCAGGGACAGTCTCCATAATTTGACTCACAAAGGGATTGCTTTTGTTGGGCAAGTTTTATAGCCCTTCAACCTCTCTTTCCCCCTCCACACCTGGAGTTGCTTAGTTTAATCATCAGCAAGGGAAGGCTACATATTAAATGAGAATTAAGTGTGTAGTAGGTATCAGGTGCCTAGTTAAGACAAAAGAGGGAAATAATTATCTAATTGGGGTTAGAGCTGGAAGTGTGTTATCTCACAGCTCATGAGAGTAAATAGGAGGGCTTAGCTTGTCTAAGTAGACTGTCTTCCAGGTGTTAATTAAAAATGTGGCTCAATCACAGGACATTTAGTCCCCACCCTGTGAACACCCATACTTTACAACATTCAGCCTATCTAAACTCAACAAATTCTTCAAGCTCACACAAAGGCATACCGAAAAATAGGTATACATGTGAATTATCAGGACAATTTCCTCATTTGTAGCATTATAAAACCTTTATTTTATCACTCAAGTGCCATCTTATCAGTGAAGATGAACTAGGACAAGAAGAACAATTGAAATTGTTGAGAACACAGAAGATTCTACCTCACTCATCTTAGCAGTAATCGTTACTTGCCCAACCATAAACAGAACATCAGTCCATCTCATCAATAAAGATTAAGACTTAACTGGGCAACAACATCACATTGTCTTTCTAACTAGGGTTTAGTAAGCATCCTCAGATCTTGGAGGCTAATGCAAATATCTTTCAATGTATGGTTAGCCAATGTTTGCAAGAGGCTTTGTTTAAACAGGACAGTAGCCAAGAGGTTTATCAAAAATTGTTGCCCAGAATTTTTGGCTGAAGAATGATGGCCTGCTCCCAACTGATCCCTGATTTCTTTTCAATGGCCATCAAGGCCCTCTGTCACATAAAGATAGATGTTAATACCATTTGCATTACTAAACAGAAAGTGAATTCCCGCATTAAACTATCATTTTTAATAGGAATTGATTGTGTGGTGGAGACACTGATAGGGCCTCCTCCCATTTTACATATCCAAGAGATTTGGTTCCATGTGTCATTAATATCAGGGTTCCTCTAATAATAAATGCACATTGTTAGTCCATGTGGACATATTCACTCAACAAGTGTTGAATTTAAAAAGAAGTAACTGCCTATTCTCCCATTATACAAATAAGGGTCATGCACACTGTACAAAGGAGTGATTCAACATAATTCAGCAATTATTTTTAATGTGTTGGACTGCTGGTTTACTTCTTATGTTATTTCAGACAGCTTGACCTGCAAGTAATTTAACCATGTTTTCTCAGAGTAAAAAAAAGAACATTTTATTTGTTTATTCTGGAGACAAATTTCAGTGAATTGACACAATTTTGATTGATTAAATAATGGCTCTCTTCCTCATTTATGGGCAATTTCAGGCTTCCATCATATCATGAAAAAGGTGAATGGTTGTCAGCCATGTGCTTATTATGTGATGGGCAGACCATCAGGCCAAAGTCATAGTATAAAAGTGACGAATCTATGGTCTTCCAGATGTTGCTAGAGTCAACCCTCCAATCAAACTTCTCTAGCATAGCCTAATGTCTTTGATGAGGGGAACTGTGGTCTAACTACATCTGGAGAGCTAAATTTCCCTCACCCCGGTCTTGTTAGCTAATGATAAGAACTTCATAGTGAAATGTTCAGGAGACAAGAAAAATGATTCAACAAGTTGTGGGGAAGCAAAGTTCAGCTGCAGGCCAGTTGTTTTAAACTGTCACCCTCCAAATTTGATATGTTATCATGCTCGGGTAAAGTAATATCTATTAGACAAACTACCATTTTTTACTTTAACATCTCCATCTCCCTCTCCTTCTCTCTCCTTAAGAGAAGGTGGGCTATATATATCATTCTGAGAGTTATCAAGAAACATATCATCTCTGGCTATTCCTCTAAATAATGTAGAACCATCCTGAATAGTATCTATTTATATTCTTATGTTGCAGAACTTCGTTTAATTCCATTTTATGGCTGTCCAAGTCAGAATCATCTCATTGCATTTTATATAGTACATTCCACCTGTTAATTATGCACTTTTTAAAGAAATAACCAGGCCTTTTTATGACCCTGAAAGGCCTCAAGGCCGAATGTCCATTTCAATATTCATATATAACATACACAAACATGCACTTTAGACTCAGTCTGAGAAAATAAAGGGTGAAAATATTTTAAATAAATATCTAAGTAAAACTAAATAGGTTGTCTTCTATCAATATAGGAGGCAATATAGCGTATACAGTATTGAGCTTCCCAATCAAAGAATTATTGGATATAAATAGGGTAGTCTTATATTGCAGCTTACAGAGAACAGTGTTCTATTAGAACAATAATCAGAGGATTTCTGTATTTGTAAGCATCCTCCATCTACAAGCTCATCATTTCAAATCAGGTTCAAGATATAAAGCCATCACAAGGATGATGTTAACCATCAGCTGTGATGGATAAGCAGCCTAAGCTGAATAGGTCACCTAGTCAGGGTTCTTCTCTATACATTTCCATTTAAATTCTAGTAATTCTTTTTAGATGTCTTAGCGTTTATGGTTACATGCATCATCACAAGAACATTTGATGCAATCCTGAGATGCCTTTTGTCTTCAGTTTGAGGCAATGCATAGTGGCCACATTCAAATTATTACAGGAAGAATAAATCTGGTTGGCAAGAGAATATGTTGTGGTAACAGTGGAAACATTCAAGTAACATGACAAACACAGATACCGAGGTGTGGTTAAAAGAAAGGCTTGTTCATTGGCTCAGCCAACGGGCCCAGAGTTATGTCATCTTTAGTGGACCTGCCAATATACAGGAGCCTCACCTTTTGCCTCACCATGTCAGGTATAGAAAGCTTGTCAATCCTGCCCCTTTACCACCTACCACCTGTAACAGCTATTTCTGTTTTTCAAAGCTGTGAGTATTCAATTCAGTGATGCATATTTAATATTATATCTAGCTTTGCCCTTGGGGAGGGAAAAAAAACAGCTATGTAAAATGCAGTTACATATTTAACTTTCAAATTAACTTGGCCTTTGCTGTCAGAACCAGGTGGATTTGAATGTCAGTGTAACACTGCCATCTTGTGGCCTTTTCCTCCTGAAGTCCCACTTTGAAGATAATTGTCAGTTAATGATAGAAAAGCATTATAGTATTTACTATGTAGGAGGAGGGTTGTGTTAGTCTATGGTAGCAAAAAATCAGGAGGAGTCTAGCAGCAGACTTTTCTGACTAACAATTTTTATTAAAAGGCATAAGCTTTTATGAACTGCAGTTCACTTCATCAGATGCATAGAGTGGCTAGACTGATGTAAGATTTTAACTGGGATGAAGTGGGGAGAAGACAGCTTGATTATACGAAAGCAGGTTACATATGAGGCAATATCTGTAATCATTTAACAATTATAATGTATTAAAAACCCACTGTGTTTGTTGAGACTTTTTGAGATTGCCTGAAACCTTTTAATGTTCAACAATCTCTCGCACAGTTGTGCTGTTAGTCTCGTTTTTCTAAGATGGTCACTTCGAGGTTTGCAGTAGAGTGTCTTGAGAAGTTGAAATGTTCTGATATTACTTTGTCCTTGTTTTGAGTGCTGATGTCAACAAACCTGAGCGTCTGCTTTATCCCCACATCTATACCAACAGCACCATCAGAGGCCCCAACTTCACACACAAGATTAGAGGCCCCTTCAAATATTCTTCTTCTAATGTGATATATGCCATCATCCGCCAATAATGCTGCTCTGGATTTTTTATAGAACAACCAGGACACACTTTGTGCAAAAGAATTAATGCATATATGTGACTTCAGCACTCAAGACAATGTTTCTCCAGATCAGATGGTAGCAATCACTCCTCCCCGCTCCCTCAACAAAAAAGTGAGATTTTAGAGTTCTAGTTTAAAATTCCACATGCTATTTTGTATGATTCTCAATCTCATGGCATTTTAGGAATATTTTATTATATTAATAATTTTGTTTATTATTTATTAGTAATAATACTTATATTGTATTGTTTTATTTTATGTGGAAGCATTGGAAGCACCTCTTTAAGGTTCAGCAAATCTCCTGGGATCTGCTGGTGCGAGATTGCTAACCTCTTCCCTAAATCACTTTGTACTGACTTTACCAAATCAAACCAAAAAGAGAGAGATTAATTCTATATTTGTAGGAATAATACAGAATTGAAACAAGTCACAAGAATGTCAGAATCAAACTGATTGATAAATGATCATGTACCTGGGCACAGGACCAAAATATCATTGCTTGCACTTGTAGATGACCCCTGGTGAGGTGGGAGGATGCATCCATCCTGGCTCTCCTTGACCTCTCAATAGCTTTCATACCATCAATCATAGTATCCTTCAGGACTAGCTTCAGGGTTTACGAGAGGAGAGCAAATGTTATGTTCATTCTCCTCTTTCCTCAGTTTCAGTCAGTATTGATGGTGGAAACAAATCTAACTCACAGTCCCTGCTTTGTGGGGTCCCTCAGCACTTGATGCTCTCCCCTCTCCTGTTTAACATCTACAGGAAGCTATTGGGTTATATATAATCAGTAGGCTGATGATACCCAACTCTACATATCCACCCTGGGCCAGTCAATTGATGCTGTGGGCATCCTGCCTTGATGTTTAGAAGCTCTGGACATCTGGATGGTAAAAAAAGAGGCTTCAGCAATTCAACTTATGGTACAGGGCCAGGTTATTTACAAGACCACCATCCCATTAGATTCAGCAGGAGAGTCAATTAAAGATTGTCTCCTTGTGGGACCCAGAAAGTGGGCCTTCTCTGTCACAGCACCTGCCCTATGGAATGCCCCCAAGATTAGATTAACCCTAACCATGCCAGCCAATCATTCAAACAAAATAGGCATTCAGCAAAACCAATATAATATTTTTTAAATGCCTGGAGAAAGGGGGGAAGAAAGAGATGTGTGTTGTGTGTTTTGTAGATAGCCAGTATGATATAGTGGTTAAGGTGCTCAACTAGGAGTAGGGAGACCCAGGGTCTAGTGTTCCCTTAGGCATGGAAGCTGGTTGGGTGACTATGGGTCAGTCACTCTCTTTCAGTTGTAAATTGGGAAGCTGAAAAACATCTACAGGTAGTCCTCACCTAGTGACCGCAACTGGGACTGGCAACTCCATTGCTAAGCACTGCAGTCAGTAAGTGGAAAATCACATGACTGCAATAGGCTTATGTCACTTCCCCTTTGGTTGTTAAGCAAATCACCACAGTCATTAAGTGAAACATCACATGACCACAACTTATGATTTTACTTCCACGTTCTCCATTAACTCTGCTTGTCACAAGCTGGTTGCAAATGGCAATCACGTAACTGCAGGATGCTATGACAGTCGTAAATGTGAGGATTGGTCACAAAACTGTTTCTTTCCAACCATTGTAACTTTGAACGGTTGCTAAACAAGGCAGTCAGTAAGTGAGGACTGCCTGTATCTACAAGCTACACAGAGCCAGCATGGTAGATTACAGTCCATAACCATTAGTGAAGAGTCTTCATCCCACAGTGGATTGATTTGGAATAATAATACTAATTGTAATGACTACACCAATGAAATTTCCCTAGAGAGGATGTTCAAAAGCAGAAGTCCTTGTTTATAAATTAATAATATATTCACATATTAAATTACATGAAAGTGTAAGGTTTTCTTACTGATCAACTTCCTATGAACATCTAGTTTTGCCAGTCTTGGAAATAAAAAACCAGATCAAAATAATCATTGGTCCAATCCAACCATATTCTTCTTATTACTTTATAGATTCAAATAAAATACTACTTTCTTAAAATACTGGACAGAAGAGATTATCATAGATATTAATGAATCAAGCAAACATTTGTCCCATAGATTTCCAGCCACTGCTATTTTTGCATCCTGGTGGACTTGAACCACAAGACAAGTTTTAAAGTCTATTGCGGTTCTTGAGGATTTGGAAATAGAATTTTCATAAGTATTCTTGGAATAAAATCCTGGCTCCATTGGAGTCAGTGGCAAAAGTCCCATGGTTTTCAGCACAGAACTGCATTTCTTCTGCCCTTCTGCTTCTTCCAGATCCTGTGACAGTTTATCTTAACATGTACTAGTTTCCCATTTAATTTTTTATTGAAGCCAAGATTGTTCCATTTGCCTGCTATGGAAAAGTAACGGCAGTGAAGTTATAAAATATATTGTATCATATTTTATAATGCTGAACAGAGGTTGGTGTGGTCAAGTCACGTAGCTTAAAAATATGGTATTGAGGCCAACGCTAAATGGGTGGCCTTGCACAAAACCCTAGATTTCTCTATTTTGTTTAGTTTTCCTTTTGTAGAAGGCAGAAAAGGAGATTCGTTAATTTAGTAATTTCCTGAACAGGATCTCTCCAAGTCACTGACATTGGCCAAATTAGAAGTTTGGATATCCATCTAGATGTCATCTATTTTGTCCCTTAACCCCACTCCACCCTCAATCCCCCACAAAACTCAAAGAAAAGCTGAAAATAACCAGGCCTATCGACTGCGGTGACTGCCATGCCCCTTGCAACTCCCAGAGGCTATAAATATAAAAGTAAAGCTTTGGCCCACCCAGCACAAAAACTTGCTCATCTATCTCTACAGTTTAACCAGTTGCTAAATTTAAGTCATTCTGCTTCCACTAGAACCATTGTATCATCTGACTCATTTCATCAAGTGGTCAGCCTGACAATTAATAAGGAGTTCTCCATCATAAGGTACAGCTAAACTTAGATGATCTCATAAAAACTAAGCATAGTTGCAACTGATTAGTACTTAGACATTACCTGGAAATCACAGGGCTATAGGTTAAACCCAGAAGCAGAGAAAGCATCCCAGAAGAAAGCATTGGCAGGCAGTTTAATATTAATGAGAAACCAGTGTGCATATACTGTCCATGTATTCATTAGGAGTCAAGCTTGATTCCAAGAAGACTTTATTCTCCATCATAGTTTTCCAGGAGGTTATAGCCAAGAATGAATGAAGAAGAGAGTGAGTAAGATTGAGGGGCCAGTTTGAGAAGAAAAGCGTTTATACAGTCTTAAGTCTTCTATTCTGTTCATTTATTCTCTCCACACACACATCCCACCCCATTCATTGTGACCCTGAATGCTCTATAGGTTATTTCTAGCTGCCAGGGACAGAAGAAATAGCAACAACAGCTTCCTCCCTCCCTCCCTCCCTTCCTTCCTTGTGTAATGGAGGGCATGTGCAAGGAGGATACTGGAAGGGAAGATCAAGGCTATCAGGAGGGAGGGAGTGCATTCCAGGAGAGGGTACAGGGCAAGCGCTTTCTCAGCCCACAGCAAGACCATGAGAAGAAGAGGATTAGGCTAGCCCCTCCCTAGAGTCTCACGGGGTATATCCACTAGTTGCTTTAGCATAGGTTTAGCCTGGCAAGATTCTGTCTTTAGGGTGTAAGCAAATAAAAGAAATATACTGGACTGCACTGCCTCCCTCCTGATAGCTTTGATCTTCCATTCCAGTATCCTTCTTACACATGCCCTCCATTACACCTCCTATTTGTGGGTGCACTGGGTGCACTAGAGGAATTCTCCACTTTCATCCAATATCTTCATTTCTAGAAGGAAAATAAAGATATTGGGCAAACCTGGAGAATTCCTCTAGCCAGCAAGGTTATGCTCAAAATCCTACAAGCTAGGTTTCAGCAGTGTGTGAACGGAGAACTACTGGATGTACAAGCTGGGTTTCGAAGAGGCAGAGGAACTAGAGATCAAATTGCCAACATTCGCTGGATCATGGAGAAAGCACAAGAGTTCCAGAAAAACATCTACTTCTGCTTCATTGACTATGCAAAAGCCTTCGATTGTGTGGATCACAACAAACAGTGGCAAATTCCTAAAGAGATGGGGGTACCAGACCACCTTACCTGTCTCCTGAGAAATCTGTACGTGGGCCAAGAAGCAACAGTTAGAACCAGTCACGGAACAACCAATTGGTTCAAAATAGGGAAAGGAGTACGACAAGGCTGTATACTGTCACCCTGCTTATTTAACTTATATACAGAGTACATCATGAGAAATGCCAGACTGGAAGAATCACAAGCTGGAATTAAGATTCCAGGGAGAAACATCAACCACCTCAGATATGCAAATGATATCACCCTAATGGCAGAAAGTGAAGAAGAACTAAAGAGCTTCTTGATGAGGGTGAAAGAGGCAAAAGTGCAAAAACTGGCTTGAAACTCAACATTAAAAAAACTAAGATCATGGCATCTGGACCCATTAATTCCTGGCAAATAGAAGGGGTAGAAATGGAAGCAGTAATAGACTTCATTTATTTGGGCTCCAAGATCACCCCAGATGGAGACTGCAGCCACAAAATTAAAAGACGCTTGCTCCTTGGGAGGAAAGCTATGGCAAACCTAGACAGCATATTAAAAAGCAGAGACATCACCTTGCCGACAAAGATCCTCATAATCAAAGCTATGGTTTTTCCAGTAGTAATGTATGGCTGTGAGAGCTGGACCATAAAGAAGGCTGAGTGCCAAAGAATTGATGCCTTTGAACTGTGGTGCTGGAGAAGACTCTTAAGAGTCCCTTGGACTGCTAGGAGGTCAAACCAGGAAATCAACCCTGACTGCTCATTGGAAGGATTGATAATGAAGCTCAAGCTCAGATACTTTGGTCACCTAATGCGAAGAGAGGACTCTTTGGAAAAGACCCTGATGCTGGGAAAGAGTGAAGGCAAAAGGAGAAGGGGACGGCAGAGGATGAGATGATTAAATAGCATCACTGAAGCAATGAGCATGAAACTGAGCAAACTCAGGGAGGCAGTGAAGGACAGGAAGGCCTGGCGCGATTTGGTTCATGGGGTCACGAAGAGTCAGACACGACTTAACAACTGAACAACAACAACAACCTAAGTACCTAAAAATTGGAGAGAGGGAGGGAGGGATTGTAGCCACCTCTACAGTACAGTATGCCCAAATTTTTGTGAATTTTTTTTTTTAAAGAGTGTACTATATTAGTTGAGTTTGGGGACCCAATGGACTATAGCGATCCAGGCCTGTGCCCAATGAACTGGCCCTACTGGCACCTCTGCAGATACCTACAACAACATTCATGGCTTATGAATGAATTTATCCACAATAAGAACGGATGAGTTTTGCAAACATCCACCAGGGAACTTATCATTTTACCTGCCTTCCTTCTTCTTCTGGCTAATGCAGTAATCCTGTGATAAGAAAATCAATCTTCTTCTTCAACATTTTCTTTCATATTCATTATGGGCATGTTTCTCTGACCAACCTTTCCTGCTAACAAGCACTTGTTACTAGGGCTACCATTGTGGTACATTTTCTTCAGTGTTGCTGCCTGTCAAAGCCAGCTGGTGATCAGAATATATTTAAGAGAATGGTGATCCAAAATCAAGGTGAAATAACTTCTGGTTTAGAGCCTGCTGATCATAGTCCTCTTTTGCCAGCCAGATTGGTGATTTGCATCAAAATGCTTTGAACTGCTATAAAGACCATCCAGTCCATGGGTAGTTACCACCCAACTCTTCTTTCTGATTCACATTTATTTTTGTGTGAGTAATATATTTCTCATGTTTATTTTAAAGTAAAGTCTACATTTTGTGGTGACATTCCCCCATTTTGCACATTAACTGCCAACAGATGTTGCTACAAGGCACAGAGCACACACAGAAATTTAAACCACCAAAGTCTGGATCCAGCTTTTTAAAAGAGTTGCTGTTTTTGCATGCCAAAATTCTCCAGCTTCTCTAAAACTGCTTAAGAAAGAGCTAAGAGTGGAAATAGATTAGTACTGTTTATACAGCATTTCAATCTACTTAGTAGTTAAAGCTACTGTTGAAACAAAATGTCTATGAAGTTTCCTTACTCAAAAAGCATTATTGGTTGACTAATTTCATGCTATATTATGGAGACTTTATAGCCATTTTGTGTTAATTTCAAAATTCTTGGAAAATATTCAGATTCGAACAGGAAACCCAGCACTGAGCCCACAGTGAATCTCTCCTTTTCTCTAAAAAGGAGACAGGTTTCTCTTTTTATAGCAAATCTGAGTGCTCAACAGACTGCATATAAACTGCTAATCATAGAAGTTACATTGTTGTGCCCATATTCTCTTCAATCCATGGAAAGACTTTGAACCCCTAGTATTGATAATTCTTTAAAAATTATATTGACCAAATTTCAATCTGGTTAGAAGAAAGACTGTTGGTTTCAAATACATGGTTTAAACAGAAGTCCATTGATACATACAAATGGCAAAATAATTAATATAAACCTTAGAGCTTGATTGATTTGATTGCTTATAATGAAAAATTGAGGGAATTAGTGAAGGATACTCAGAGGTTCTGAATGAGGTTGTATATTTTTTTTATAATGCCAAGAGTGATGGGGAAAAATAGATATGGAAGTGAAGGGTAAAAGTGAAATAAATAAGTAAAAGTAGAACAACTGCAAGAATAGAAAGTGTGAGTGCTATATGAAAAAACATTAGAAAATATTCTATAATTGCCAGAAGAATGAATGGAAACTGAATTTAAGGATATACGATATATGGAAGCCACTTGGAACAGAGTGAAAAGAATTATGAGTGCCACAGAACTATGTGGAAATATTCTAATGGAAAGAATGAAAAGCAATGCTTGGTGAAATGATAGTGAAAGACACTGTGGATGAAAAAAATGCATATGACAGAATGAATGCTGGAAAAAATTAGGACAAGTGAAAGATGCCATATAATGTGTGCAGAGGAAAAATCATTGCAAAGAATGTAGTCGAAGAAATCAAGGAACAGTTAAAATTAAAAGAGCAACAGAAAGGGCAGAATGATTTTAATGAAAACAAAATTTTGTTTTGAAATAATCTTTCAGAGTACTAATAGTGTGCTAATGGTGTACTAAAAGCCTTCAGGAAATCTAGTTGCTGATGCTGTTACACATAAAAAGAAAATCCAAAGCTGGAAAGACAGAATTACAGTAGTAACATGGAACATAACAAACATGGGGAAGCTCAGCCCAGTGAAAGATGAAATAAATCAACCACACATTGACATTTTAGGCATCAGCAAATTGAAATGGACTGGCACTGGACATTTTCAGTCAGAAGAACCCAAATGGTGTTGCTTTCATAGCCAGAAAGGATATAGCAAGAACAGTACTTGAGTATAATGCAATCAATGGCTGAATAATATCAATTAGACTTTTCAGACAACCCTTTTATATGATGGTTATCCAAGCTTATGTTCCAACTCCTGAAGCTGAAGAAGATGATGTTGACATATTTTATGGTCAAGTTCAGTCTCAAATTGACAGAATTGGCAAGCCAGATGCGCTGCTAATGGTTGGAGACTGGAATGCCAGAGTTAGAAATAGGAAGGAGGAAGGAGGAAAATGTAGTTTTAGGATGTATGGCTTAGGAAACATACTGTAAATGAAGCAAGAGAAGCAAGTTATCTGTTTCTGCCAATCCAATGATTTCTTCATTGCTAACATTGTCTTCAAACAACCAAAATAACACCTATATACATGGATATTACAAGATGGAGGACACATAAATCAAATTGCCAATATTATTGGTACAAGGAGGTGGAAGAGCTCGCAGATGAACTCAAATAAAGCAACAGGACAGAATGGCATTCCTGCTGAGATCTACAGGTGTTCCAAGACACCTTGGAAGACATTTGGTCCACAAAGGAGATGCCTGATGACTTCGACAATGCCCTCATTGTGGCGCTCTACAAAAATAAGGGAAGCAAATCAAACTGCGGAAACTACAGGATATCTCACTGCTGTCCATTGCAGGCAAGATCTTTGCCCTCATTCTCCTGAACAGATTTGTCACTGTCTCAGAAAGGAACCTCCCAGAGGCGCAGTGTGGCTTTTGGCCAGAACTGAATACAGCAGACATACTTGCTATGAGGCAAGTCCAGGAGAAGTGCATCGAGCAGAAAAAGCCTCTTTACTCTGTCTTCATTGATCTGACAAAGGCATTTGACACTGTAAACAGAGATGCTCTCTGGATCATCCTGAGATGTTATGGATGCCTGAGGAAATTTGTGAAGTTGATTCAGCTATTCCACGATGGATGACAGGACAGGTTCTTTACAACAATGATACATAAGCTGCATTTGCCATTTCCAATGGGGTAAAACAGGGTTGTGTGCTAGCCTCAGTTCTGTTCAATCTGTTCTTCGCTTGCATGTTGTCACATGCTGTCCAGGGTCTCAAGGAGGGACTGTACATCAGATACTGATTGGATGGCTCTCTCTTTGACCTTCACCACTTGAATACATGGACAAAGTGCCTCCATACAATCATCCAAGAAACCCTCTTTGCTGATGACTGTGTGCTCCTGGTGATGCTGAACAAATTCTCAGACACTGCTATGCTCTTCAGCCTGTCTATCAGCCTGAACAAGACTGAGGTACTTTACCAGCCCATGCCAAATACCAACCCCATAGAACCAAAAAGCACTGTTGATGACACACAGCTGACAAATGTAAACAGCTTCAAATACTTGGGAAGCATTATCTCAAGTGATGGGTCTTTGGGCAAAAAAATTGACTCCAGGATCAGCAAGGCCAGCCAGGCACTGGACAGCTGCGTACTAGAGTACTCAATCAACACAACAATTGTATCTCCACAAAGCTAAAAGTTTACAGAGCTGGGATTATCCCTTCTCTCCTATATGGATGTGAATCCTGGACTCTGTACCAAAGGCACATCAAACAACTGGAGAAATTTCACATGTGCGCTCTCTGCTCCATCCTTGGCATTTGTTGGCAAGACCATGTCTCCAAACTGGAGATCTTGGATCTCATGGAGTCCGCCAGCATTGAGTCCCTGATTATCGGAGCCTAAATGTGGTGGGTGGAACATGTCATCATAACGGATGACCACCATATGTCTTCTTCGACTGCTCTATAGTATACTGGAGTCTGGGAAGAGACCTCAAGGGCAACCACACAAGCACTACAAAGACACTGTGAAAGAAAACCTACACCACTGTGACATCCAGCCAAGGGAAGTAGAAGCTGCAGCTGCTGACAGAATCCACTGGCGAGCCCTGTGTTAGGAAGCCTCCACCGGCTTTGAAGACAGGCACCGCCAAAAACTGACAGAAAACCGTGAGTGGTGTCACAGAATAACACCCACAGTTTCTACAACAATGGACTTCCAGTGCCCCCCTTGTGCTAGACTCTGCACTTCCAGACTGGGATTGCAGAGCCACCTCCATGTCCACAGATGAACTGCACAACAGTGTGTCTTCTTCAAACCCGAAGGACTACTGAGTGAATGCTTCAGAGATCCTAATTTAAAAAGTTGTTATGTTCTGGCAAATAGTGATTATGTACAGGAATCCTTTTCCTTTTTTAATTGTTTAATTAATGTGCCTTAATGGCAGAACCTGTAGAATTGTTTAAAAGTGGAACCATCTGAAAGTTTAATCATTTATTTATTTTGTAGTTAGTTATATATTGTTACTAGGTACTTTGTAACAGGATTTTCAGTTGCTGAAAGGGTTTTGGTTTTGGGTTTTTTTGTTCTTTGTTTTGCTTTTGGCCAGAAGAAAAGTAGAACTTGTAGATTGTATGAACTGTCAAGCGCTCACACGCGCTCTCTCTCTCTCTCTCTCTCTCTCTCTCTCTCTCTCTCTCTCTCTCTCTCTCTCTCTCTCTGTTGTAAAGTTTTTTTCTAGAGAGTGAAAAAAGGAAGTGGCTTATGCTAAATTCAAGGCTGGAATTATCCCAATGATTGAAAGAAATCACTGGTTTGTATCAGTTTGCCATCTGACTTTTTTAATCCAATTTTGCTCTACACATTTGAGTTCTCTGAAATAACAGCAGCAAGAACAAAATAAAATTAATGGAGACAACAGATTCATTTTTATTATTATATTATTGATATTATTATATCAAACTAATCTCCTTTGTGGGGCTGACTACAGCCAAAATGCGATGCAATCTTCCAAAATGTTTAGGAAACCAACTTTGGACTCTTAATTCCCTGATATTTCTAGAAATCATGTAATTGTGGAGCCCTTGGTGCTCTCTGAGCTTGGTTGTTTGCCTGCAGACATTTCATTACCCAACTAGATAAAATCATCAGTGCTGGTGAGTGTGGGATTGCTCTGTTTATATACATTAGCTTGCCCTGCCAGTTTTGGCGGGGGTGTGGTATATAAACAGAGAGCAAACCCCACACTTAGCAGCACTGATGATGTTACCTAATTGGGTAATGAAACATCTGCAAATGAACAACTAAGCTCAGAGAGCACCAAGGACTCCACAGTTCAACCCTGAGCTACAGATATTCTCTTCTATTGAAATTATTTGTTTAATCCAAGATTTAAAAGGCTTAGTGTTCAGTCTCATTATTGCTACATGGTCCCTGCTACTATGGGGGCTGTACTAGATATCTTGTATTTCCAAGCACAGCTCAAGGTGCTGGATATTACCAGTAAAGTCCTATGTACTTCGGGGCCTGGGCCTGCCTTTCTAGATGGATTTTGCTGCTCAATCCAGGAGGTCAGAAAGTGTTTCAGGGTTACCTCTTTTCAAAAAATAGGAGGGGAATGTGAAAAGGCATCCCGGGGGGGGCACCTTTATCTCTGGAATAGCTTCCCCTTTGAGCTGAGGGAGGTTCCAACTCATGGTCTTCCAGAGTCCTACCTAAACCTGGTGTTTTTGGAAGGCCTTTATGGATTGAATTAGTGGAATCATCAGCACCAGAATGGACTTACTTATTAATATTGTTTTATTGTCAATTGTACAGTGTAGCTTGTATTTTGTACACTTTCTAGAGCACTTTTGGAATCAGGCAGCAAAAATATTTAATAAGTAAATAAAGTAATGGAGTAATACATTACTAGAGTTTCCTAACAAAATCTGAATAACAGTGGGCCAGCCCAAAAGTTGTTCTTTGTCCCTTGAATACTTTAGTTTACATCTAACTTTAGCACTAATCATTTCATCTTTATCATGCTAGCTAGGAATTTAGAGAGCTGCAGTCCCAACAAATTTAGAGGGTGCCAGATTGGGGGAGGTTGCATGAACAGATAACAGCTTGAGTATAGATTTGTGGAAGAATTCTTTCTGTTCCTGACCTTCACATGCTCAGCTGAACCTGTAGAAATTAGTTTTATATAAGTAGAAATTAGATTTCCCTATGTCTATCTGTCTCTAGGGAGGCCCACCAACCCTCCACCTGCCGTGGGCCTTCCTATGCTTAATAGTTCAATTTGTGAGCCATCATTTAAATTTCCTAAAATCCCCAAAAGCAACACTACATTTGGTGCTGTAAAACTGTGAGAATTGAAATAAAATGCTGGGTCCCCAACACCCGTGGAGCATAGATGTATCGTTACTAACTCAGGGAAGCCAGAGGGCTGGGGCCCATCAAAATCTTTCAAAGTGCACATTTACAACCTTTCTAATCTTTTCTCCACAAAGTTGTAGGTAGCTCAAAGCACGTATCAATAAACTCATTATGCTAAACAGCAGTGTAATGGTTCAAATGAGAGGGATGGGAGAAAAAGTGTTCAAAAGGAGATGAAAATGAGCACTGAATCCTCTATTTTTGTCTTCCCACCCCCAGCATGCACACGCACACACGCACACACGCACACATACAAACACACTCTCTCCAAGGGAATTAGCTTCTTAATTATAAACAGGGAGGCCTGAAGCAAGAAACTGAAATGAAGAGCAAGGGAGGTGACCTTTCCATAGTCCTCTGCTTTGATACATGCGCCAGGCAGAACCAATCAATGACGACAGATTTAGCTACATAAACACCAAGGGCTACATGTCATATTTGACAAGATCCGGTCTTTTCCTAGACACAGAACAGGGACAGAAAAGCTGTTTCATACCTCTAGGAACACGCTATGCAATTAGAATGAAAATATTTGCTTATCAGTTATGGCACTGTAATGTCAAACATACAGTGGCTGGTTGATGTTTTAATTTTACCTCCCAGTGACAAGAAAATTAGCTGGGTTTGTTTAGTGTCTTCTGTGTGTATCAGCGTGAAAGATTGGGCTTACGTGAAATAGAAGATAAGCTGCCTGACAAGTCCAAGAGAGCTGAGGAAAGATCTCCATGTCCTATTTGTTTAGACAAATGCCATCAGTAGAACATTCACTACTGGTTTAAAATATCCAAAGTGAACAGACTATCCACTATTGAAAGATGAAGCTAACACAACATAAGTGATCATTACAACCAGGTCAGCAGAAATAACAATGAACTGTTAATGCATGTTATTATTATCTACTTGAGTTTGTTTAGGTCAAGGAAAAAATAATAAAGAGGAACATGTTAGAAACCTGGAAAACTATAAATGTGCTGAACAAGAGGACAAATCCAGATGTACCACTAAAACAGAGTTTACCATTATATGCCAAGTCCTGTTTTCTTCAGTGACGTATTTCCTTCAAATCTTGTTGAACATACCTTAATTCAGAGGTCAGCAGATTTTCAGATACATGGATATTATTATACAGTCTCATATGATGGCCTGGGCTCTCCTCAGCTGTCAGTATAATAGAATCTTCTGCCATATGGTAAATACTTTGTATGGAGAGATGACGGCCACACCCTGTTTGCCCAACTGCTACCCTTCCCGACTGAAGGTTGAGACTGGTCCCGTGGCTAAGGCGATCATCACCTTTTTCAAGGGCATGTCCCTGAATGCTTAAAAAAGACAGTTATAAGACTTTGGTTTTAAAAAAGCCCTCCTTTGGCCCAGAAAATCTAATTATAGGCCAGTCTCAAATGTTCCCTTCTTGGGTAAAATGACTGAGGAAAAAGGTAACCTCACAACTCCAGATGGATCTGGATGAAACTGATTTTCTGGACCCATTTCAATCAGGGTTTTCTCCAGTGACCTATCAGGAACTGAGCTCAGAGATAGGCTGATCATCAGGAAAAATATGAAAAATCTTAAAAGTATAGTCACACTTTAGAAACTATTGTGTTCTATTGATACTAAATAAAAGCAAATCTTGAAAGACGGGTTCCACAATTTATTTGTCCTTAGAAACCATATACCACACAGTCCTGTTAGAAGAAAAGCTGTAACGATACCAGGAAAAGTGTGTCCCTGTAACCCACTCCTTCAATAAGATGACCCAAGATACAACACTAGCATTCATTTTCATAATACTCATAATGGAAATTTGTTCAGTCGTTAAGTCGTGTCTGACTCTTCATGACCCCATGAACCATATCACACCAGGCCTTCCTGTCCTTCACTGCCTCCCGGAGTTTGCTCAGTTTCATGCTCATTGCTTCAGTGATGCTATCTAACGATCTCATCCTCTTCCGTCCCCTTCTCCTTTTGCCTTCAATCAAATCAAAATACCATTTAACAGGTAAATTTAACATTTAACAGGTAAATCAAAATACCATTTAACAGGCTATAGCATTATTAAGCTCTTTCTTAAGCTGCAGCTCCTTCTGTCTAGACATGAACTATTGAACTCTTCTAAAATTTATGGGAAGTCAATTGCATAAATCCAATCCCAAAATGCTTATAAAATTGGGTTCACCTGCATTAAGATGAGCACGTTACAAAGCTGCATGTGATACTCCATGCCTATAAACTTGGCTTAGCAAGGCATAACACATCAGGAATTTCTTCTGCCAAATGAACAGTACACCTGTGTTCTTGGACAGTTTTCTCTATTTTCAGCAAGGGTTGTTTTGCAAGAGAAGTTATTAGCAGAATATCAAACTCTTTTTTCTAGAGGTAATGACTTATTAAAAGGCCAGTGCTTATTAATTTAAAAGCCAGAAGGTAGGATGAATTCATAATGCACAGCAGCTGTTGGTCCCATTAATCTTGGGACCTTCTTTCCCAATGTTACAATTACACTTTCACTGACCTCCAACAATAACCAACATTGTATCAAATGGCATTATAAACTTTCATATGAGATGCCCCAATTGGGTATAATATTTTACATCAACAGTAACCTCAATGTTCAGGACTGGAGGATCCTGCCCATTTATTGGGTAGAACAGGACTTGATGGTCTCCGCCCTCAACATCTACATAAAGCTGCTGGGTGTGGTCATCTGTCAACACAGGGTCAGGTATCATTAATATGCTACTAATGCTCAGCTGCATATCTCAATCCCAAGCTGACCAAGTGACGCAGTCACGGTCTTGTGCAGTGCCTGGAGGCTGTTGCAGTCTGGATGAGGAGGACAGACAAGCTTAACCCTGGCAAGACTGGGTGGCTGTGGGTGCCTGGAATATTCAGGTCTGGGGACTCTCCGTCTTTACTTTGGAATGGGGTTGCATTTCTCAGAAGGAACTGATGAGCAATTTGGGAAGTCTTTCTGGACTTTCAATTCCTTCTCAAAAAGTAGGTGGCAGCTGTGGCCAGGATGTCCTTCACATAGATTCATCGTGTGCGCCAACTGCACCCATTTCTGGACTAGGAGGCCCTTCTCACAATCACTCATGACCTGGTCACCTCATGTGTATTGAAGTGCACTTCAAGGCTGCTCTCAAAGATTATTCACAAGCTTCATTGGACCCAGAATGCAGCAACAGTAGAATTATAGGTGCGCCATGGTATGCCCATGTAATGCGTCTTCTACACAAGCTACACTGATCACAGTAGGCTTCTAGGTACCATCAAGATTCTGGATGTCATCAACAAAGCCCTACATGGCATAGGTATCTGAGGGACTGTGTCACATATTCTGAAAGATCAGACAGTGGATATGGTCCAGGTCCCATCCATTAGGTAATATCATCTGTTGGGACCCAGAGGGTGTGCCTTCTCTTTCATAGCTACTGCTCTCTGAAACAGCATCCCCCCAAATATCCAAATGGCCCCACCCTGCTCTCTTTTAAACATGCCTTGAAGACCTGACTCTTTACCCAGGCTAGAATGGATGCAAAAAGAGTACATTTTCTACAAGCATGTGGTGGCCTGCAATATTGTAAAACTTAGGTTTGTTCATATATGTGTCCACGTATCCTGAGATTGGGAGTTATTAATTATGCCAAATGATATGACTGGTCTTCATTTTTTAGGAGCATCACAAACAGGGTCTAATTACCTATTCTTACTATTATTGTTTAAAAAAAAGAAAAAGCTGGGAATGAAATCAACATAAATACATTTTTCTGAAGCACCTTCACTTCTTCCTGGCATTCCCATTGCTCCTGGGTTGCATATTTATTCCTTAAAAAAAGAAATGAACCTGCTACACATATGGACAGCTGCTTAGAATACCAGTTTTTATACTTTGATGAAAGATGGTTTGGCCCTTATGGCTTTAGCAAATGTAAACGAGGGACTGTAGTCAAGAGCCTCATCACATCCCTCTGGTCAGTCTTTGTAACTGCAGCTGATGTTTTAAAGAAGAGGCTACTCTGGTTTCCTCAACACTCTTCGAAGACATTCTTCCAGCTCCTTTTCCACTGAATTGAAATGGGCCTAGTGCTATCAGCAGACTAGTCACTCATGGGGCATTTCTCCTCCCCCATCTTAGAGTCCAACGGGAAGTCAAATCCTTAGATAAGAACAATCAAGAACAGATACATATGTGATCCACAGTACTACACAGCAACAAAGAATTACTTAAGAATCAACTTAAGAGGAATTGCTGAGAACTTAGCAGTCTATCCTCTCTCTCCCCCCTCATCCACTGAAGGAGCCAGCTTCCTGACACAGGAAGCCAGCTTCCTGACACATATTTAAACAAGCCAGTTTTTCCCCCTCCTCTGAAAAAATGCTCCAAAGCTGCAGCATGTTGCTGTTTTTATTCTCCTCTACCTGCTCCTGAGTTGGATCTCTTCTAGCTGTCTGATCTTACCTAGTTTCTCTTCCTTCCTGCTCCCCGCTTGGCTCTTGTAAGCCTGGATCCTTCCCAAATCAATTTATTGGTTGAGTTCCTCATTGGTGAAGTTTGCTAGGCCCTCCTGCTTCCCTTGGTCAAGGGTTGCCAAGTGAGACTCCTATTCTCTGGCATTCCTAAACTTCCCCTTTTCCCTGTTAGTTGCTGAGAGTGGAACCCCATCAGGACAGAGTGTTGCAAAGGAGTTCTCTCTTGAAGTAAAGAGAGAAAGGCTAGCCAGCTTTGTCCCTTATTTCCTTCTCTCCTTCAGCTGCCTCTCTTGTTTTATATTGGCTAACCTTTCTTCCTCCTAGCCATGATACCAGGCTAAACCTCTTCTCCTCCTGTCTTTTTCCACACCAGGAGGCCCTTGCACTCAATCCTACAGCTCACATTTATAATTTCTTGAGTTTCTAAATTTCACTTCTTCCTTTCCACTCCTTGGGATAACAGTTCCCCTACTGACTCCAAGCTGTCTAACCTTTTCACCTGTAGCAACAGTTTATCTTCTCTTAAATCTCTAGCCTTATTTGCTCTCTCTCCCTCCCACCCCAGTTATTCTTACTTCTTGGTTACAAACCTAGTCCTTTTGTACCCAGGTTTTAATTCTCTTACTTCTCCTGGCAAACTCTTAGCAGTTTGCATCAAACATTGATTTCTTTAATAATGTCTCTAATGCAACCTGCTGTTCCTAATTTGTGGGAACAGAAGATTGGTAAAAGGGGAAGCCACTATAGAACTTCTTCCTCAACCTGCTGTTCTCCAGTCATGGCTGGTATAAATTTTTATGGCTGCTATATGTTTGGCTTTCACTTGAAATGCCAGGCCTTATCTTCCTGTCTTGCAACATTTCACAACTGAAAATATGAGCCCTTGTGTACCTGGACTCACCACCTGAGATGCCATTATACCTGTGGGATGCATATGTTCACTAGGTCTACCAGTTGTGGACTGCAAAAATCTGGATGACCTCAACAAAGGGATACAGACAACTCTAACTCTTTGCTCCCACCTAGTACTCATCCACATTTTGCAGCCAGATCTTGTAGCCCTACATAAAGTAGACCCATAGAATCGTCCACATTTGATTGGAAAGAAACTCCTCTCCTTAACTTTGTCTTTTTCTCAAATAATTCTACTGGAGAAACTAGAGCTAATCTATTTTTATTCCAGTTAGAATTAAACCTTCTGAATCTAGATAGAATAAAAAGATTATAGTGCTCCTTTCCTTTCTGCTGCTTCTCCCCATCCCTGTAATACGTATACATACACACACTACGGCACAAATACACACATGTTCCATTTTGGAATATTCTTTAAGCCTTTTAAACCATTAACTCAGGGAGTACTACCATTTCAAAGAGTAATATAAATTGGACTACCAAGTGATTTCATGAATAACCAGCTACAGATACATGCAAGTAAAGAGATATGATTGTAGATAAACACAGTTCTCTTCACTGTTGGCTAGCAATTGACCTATCGTTTGGTTTAAATTAAAGGTCCATTAGACTAAAGCAAATAACTAAATGGAAAGATATGGGTCCTTTTGAAGTGTGTGCAAATCAAATTTGAGTGATAATTAGCAGCAGATAATTGAAGCCTACTGTTTATTTACACATACACTGATACTGGACAACTGCTTGGCTATAGGCAAGGGCAAATGAAACATATGGAAAGAAACTGAACTGAGCAGCTAGATACATGTATCTGGCTCATGAGTAACTACATGTTCCAGTTTTGTAAAACATTATTTCCCACATCACTGGTTTGATCTGAATCATGATATGGGTGCCTATAATTTTCCCCCATCAAGCAAATAGTTTTTTCAAACTAGCAGGGAAAGAGTGTGCAGCTGCATTTTTTAAGTTGGGAGATTAGCCTTTAATCTTCCATCAGAATGAACTTAGTCCAGAGAGATACAAATCAGACTTTGTAATCTGAACCAAACATGACCATCTCAAGCGCTACTTCATTATTATTATTATTATTATTATTATTATTATTATTATTATTATTATTATTGGATTTCTCCCCCGACCATCTCCCCCACAATAGGGGACTCTGGGCGATTCATGCAATTACACATTCCTTATTATGTGTCACAAAAAGTTGCCCCTTAATGTCCCATTAAGCTTTGTTTGGTGCAAAATCTTCATGAGAATGCCAAGAATAACCCAGAATGTCTATAGATTCAGCGCAGTAGTAAGCATAGCAGCAAGAGCACCTTGTGTTTCAATCTGAATCTACCCTCATAGTTAAAGATCTAATGTAAAGGACAAAAGGATCCACTTATCTTCACTGATTTCACAAGAATCCAGGCTGGTTTTGCCAAGAATGCTCCCATCATATGAAATAATAACAGAATACAATACAGAACCAGTGTGGCCTTGTGGACAAAAGTGTTGCAAGTAGAAGTGTTGAGGGAGGGGGTTACAGATTTGTTTGTTTTCTGGATCACTTTGGCTCAATCACTCTCTTATCCTAACCCACTTTTCAGGGTTGTTATAAGGATAAGCTGAAAAGTTAGTAGCCATGAAGAAAGGATAAAAAATTGTCACATAGTTTGCTTGAAGAATGAACTGAATCAGTGGTATACACACACATTACCTTTGATCCTTCCATTCTTCTCCACCACATGGTTGGAGCATCAAGTTCAGTCTTGGAACATTCTTACCAAGAAGAAAGTCCCTCTGAAAACCTTATGGGACTTGCTTGTAAGGTCCCTTGCACATCGCCATTGTTTCCATTAGTCAATGCCTGAGAAGCACTTTGCTGCCAATGCCTGATCACTTCCAGTGATGTTGAAATGTAGAGAACACCACTATAGTAGATGAGGTGGGAGAAGGTTGCTGGGAGGCAGACAATGGGCAACAGACCACCAACTAGTTCTGCAGAATTGCAATATTTCAGGAAAAAAGACAGCTTTGCTGGAATTAAACATAGATCGTCACAAAACCAGCAATACAGTTGATCTCTGATGTCCATGAGATTAGAAAAGTTCAGAAGTTAATTCTAAACTGCCATAAATACTCTATGTGGAATTGCCTAAGTCAACCAGTTTAGGCTGTGCAAGTAGGACAATCTGCCTAGATAGCTTTCTGCTTTATGTGTTATGTATCTGCATAACAACCTTATGAGGTAAGACATTCTGAACTTTGTTGAATGTCATATGGCAAGATTCATGGTCCAGTGGGCCTTCACAGCTCAATTCCATGCCTATTCATCTAATTTCTAAGCTGTGTTGATTCAAGCTCTCCTGAAGGTAATGAAGTTATCCAGAGAACTATCCAGAGATAGTCCTTGCAACTGCAGCTACAATTTTTTAGAAGTGAATTGGGAATAGGGTGCAATTAATATATGGCTATACTTTCTGGAATAGGTTATAATTCCTGTTCTTTTACTAAAAGCTTCCTTTCACCACAGGATAGATTGCCAAGTTACAATGTTACATACCTACTTTGGACAACTTTGACAGAAAGAAAATCCTGTTTAATATTAGCCCTAGAAGAAAAGTAATAATATGATCGCTAACACCTTTGAAAATACACATACCAACATACTAAAACTCAATTGTATCATTCGGATTTCAAAACTTCAAAGCAAGCCATTTGGTAAAAATAATATATAATCTACAGACCTTCTCAAAGACAAGACAGTTTCTCCCTCTAGTGGAAAGATAGAAGCTTTTCAAACCTATAGCAATTACTGATGGATGATTCATTCTGCATTTAAAAGGCAAAGACTATTTGTAATTCCTTCTAATACAGGATATTGTACCTTAGTTAATGTAGGCTTTCGATTAATATAAGTCTCATTTCTTTGTCATGAAATGTAGCAAAGGAGCAACAAACATTTTCCCTCTATGATGAGCATACAAGGGCAAAAGAAAACTGGTCATTTGTAGCCATTGGCTCTGAGGTAAGATTCATTTCACATATATCCAGATCCAATTAGAAATCTAGAAGAGTAGGGCAGAGATAAATATCTTAGCAGAGTCTGGCTCGCAGACCAACTTTGATCAACCATGGCTCTCCATTTAGTCTACAAAGGCCTCTTCTTTGTCACCTCCAAACCCAAACCTTTTGTCTTCCCACTTTGCATTTTTATATATATTGTTTATTAAGCATTTTAATTACAATGGTAAAATCTAATACAAACTAAAAGAAAGAAGGAAGAATAGAAAGAAAGAGTGAAAGGTGCAAAGAAGAAAAAACTAGAAAATAGAAATAAAAAAGAAAAGTAAGGCTATAGTAAAGAGAGAGAAAAGAAATATATAAAGTGACCCAACCTTCATCACAAGTATAAACAATTTTTGTAACTCTTCACCTCCTCTTAGTTTACAGCCAATGATTCTTCATCCCATATCCCATCTTTTATCTATAGACAAATCCATAAAGCATCATCTTTTCAGTCCTGGTGTCAGCAGAAAGGCCATTAAAGGTTACCAGAAATAATAACATATCTTATTTTAACCTTAATCAAATAAACCAACTTTATATTCCTTCTTTTTACTTTTAACAGCCTTAATCTTCAGTCCATTCAAATAATGTCATCGAATTTGATTTTTTTTAATTTCTTCTTTGTCCCTTCTCACAAGATTCTTCAAAGCTTAACAAACCTCTTTTGTAAATCCAATATAAAAGAATTATCCAGGTTTATCTTGGTTTATTATTTGTATTTCCCTTTTGATTTTTAAAACATCAACCAGCTTCTTTTGTATGTCTAGTGAGACATCCCTTTCCATGTAATTCTTCTAACCTGTCATTTGTAGATCCACTTTCGATGCCATCTGTGTCTTTTCAGATAAAACTTGTTCCTCATCTGCCATTTCTTCCATACCATCTTTTGGATACAGTCCAAAAGCAAACATCACTATTGACATTATTGATACTAACTTCTGATTCCACTTTTCAAAAGTGTCCTTCAGCATTTTTCATGTGATAATGTTTTGCATCATTTAATACATCCCAGTTAATTAGCTGTTAATCAAGCTTGTGTATTTTTCTCCTTTAACTAAAATTTTTAGTTCCCTCTACTGTCCAATTTTTAAAATTGTTTATCTTTATTTTGCCATGCAAAAGTCCAAACAAATCTATTTCCCATGAGAAGGATTCTTTATAATTAATTCCAAAATCTTATTCCAAATTTATCTGGACTCTTAATCTGTTTAAAACTTTCTAGGATCAACTCTTATTTAGCTTTTTGCTGTTTATTTCAATATTTTTAAATTCTTAAACTTATGATTAAAATTTTCTTTCATTAAAGACTGAAGGAAAATCACCCAGCATTTTCAGATTTGTCAATACAAAGGTCTCTAATAGCTTAAAAATAGTTAACAAGCTATTTTTAAACATGATTAGAAAAGGAAGTTTGCGAACTTAGTGCCTTTAAAAGACGCCAACTTTGGTTATGAGCAAGATGGCTATTCCCATCGTTTTCCAGTGCTCAAAACTCACCAGGGACTGCTGTCTTGCAGTCTCCTCACAGGGAGCAACTGTTTAGAGCACATGTAGGTGATCTCCCATCCTCTCCTTGTCCGGAGAGTTCCAAAGAGCTGGTCTACTCACCAGCTCTTCATTTTTTGCTGCAGTCATCAGCTCTGCTTTTTGCGGTGCTGTCTTCAATCTGCCATTTTTTCCTCTGGAAGTTCCCCTATCATCCCACTTTGGAACCACTATCCCAGGCCTCTTGAGCAGGAGTTCCCCAGGGTGTCATTCAAACTTCCCCTTGTTGGGGGTTGAAGCGTGTGTGCATGTGATCATTCCCAAGAGTGGGAATCTGACTGAAGCAAGGATCATTGAAGTAGGTTTTATTATAATAGAAAGGAAATTTATTTACAGGAGAAACGTTACAGGGATAGGCAAGGTAGTGGTTAAAGGCACGAGGCTAGGAACTAGGAATTGTAGTCCTGCCAGCTGGGTGACCTTGGGCCAGTCACTCTCTCTTATTCCTAGGAAGAAGGTAAAGGCAAACTACTTCTGAAAATGTTGCCAAGAAAACTGCAGGGACTTGTCCAGGTGGTCACCAGGAGTCAACACTGACTTGAAGGCATACATACATAGAAAGCATCTAGCTACCTACAACCCATCAGGAGAAGACTCCAAGAGCATGAACTCTGTGTGTGTGTGCACGCACATGCATATGCCTGGGGAGATAGACAGAAGGAATTGACCTTAGATTAGCATTCTCTTGGGCAAAAAGCAGGCAGAGTGGCAGAAAATGAGCATGTCCTTCACTATCTACATCCAACTGCCCCCTGGTGGTCAGTAGCACAGGAGAGTCAGTGCCATTTCTTGTAAAGGCTGAGGGCTTGTTCACCAGGGAACTTCCATTTTAACATGTCTGTGAAAACTTGAAGGGGTGGCTTCCAGGGCTTTTCTTGGCTCTTCATCCACCAATAAGACTTATAGCCCAATTCAGGCTATATTTGTCAAGAGCTCAAAGCCAGGAGAGAATACATTCAGGCAGGAGATTTGATTTGGAGCTAAATTTGTGTTCCTTCACATTCAAGTCCAGCTGTCAGCTTTAGTCACCACCCGAACATAGGGAGGATGGCAAGAAGTGGGAGCATGTCTGCCTGTTTGGCCCTGTTCTCTCTCCATTTTGAGTTCTCCATACATTTAGGCAATTGCTTAAATGGGGCTATAAAAATGAATTAACTATATGTACTTGATGTGAATGTATATGGGCTATGAGAGAATACAATGAATATATGTGGTGGGATAAAGCGTGGTAGCTGGTTAAGCATATCAGCAAGCCCAATATGAGGGATGCACAAAATTCACTGATTCAGGAACAGAACATTCTGGAGAACTCCAGAGTGTTCTATCCTTCTGTGGACCATACCATTCCATGAGCATTTGACAATTTCTAAAATTACATTTCCTGACATGGAAGCAGTTTGAGGTGTTCCAGATGAATTTTGTCTGGCACACTACGTCTAGGAAATTCAAATTATATCTGGTTCAAGGAATTTACTTTTGGAGACTGCCAGTCCACTCCTGGAATGATGGGGTCTGGAGGGTGAAGCATGGTCTTGGGGGGAAGAGAATATTTCTGAATCATTCAGTTTTAGACATCCCTACACAACAAGGCTCTGCTTTGAAATGTAGGTCATTTGTGTATCTGTACGTTGGTGGAATATAACCTTCACCTTTTGCCTTCACTTTGATTTTGGCAGCCAGTGAATCCTGTTTTATTTCAACCAATCTTTGGTTCTTGATTATTTTTTGTACTCATTTTGCTGAGCAGAGATTTTGTAATTTTATAATCATTTGCTAAGCAGATATATTTATCTTCTGTGATAGATGCCATTTTCACCTTCTGTTGTTCTAAGATTATTTGTTTCATGCATTGTCCAGTTTGGTCGTTTTCTGTGCTGTAACTGACTTTGTGTAAGGAAAGAATAGTAAGGTTAAAATAACCACAAATAAATAAATGAAATGAAAATCAGTTCCTTAGTGTTATTACACTTGGTGAGTTACATGGTTTTTTTTAAATGTATACTTAGTTTATGCAATTTAAAGAACCATTCTCAGTAAAAAATACAAGGGCCTTGAAAATCAGAAGAATTATACACATATGAGAAAGACCTATACAATTTACAATATTTTACGAATATTATAAAAAATTGTTAATTTACAAATTTACACATTAAAGATTAATAAATAAATAATCTTTGCAGCTGTTGAGCATTAAGCCTATTGATTTCAGTTGCTTCCTTACCAGAGATCTTTCGCTTTTCTGATAAATAGAAAACTATGATGATAATGCTCTGTACGCAGGCATTAATGTTTCTAAACAAGCAGAAGGAAATACTTGTCTGCCCAGACCATAGCTAAATTATGGAATTCACCGCAAGTCACTGTGCTAATGGCTGCTAGGTAGGAAACCTTTAAGAGGGAACTTGGCAGGTTTATAGAGGATCAGGCTGTCAGTAGCTTCTAATATGGATTCACTATCTCCTGAATCTTAAGCAGCACTATTGTGTTCTACCTATCCTTTACCAGCCGGTGGCAGCAAAGAGTTAAAAAAAAGAAATGTTTACTAAGTGACAGTCCTTCATAGCACATAATCAATTGATTTCTGGTGATTCATGGCCATGCCTTTGTAAGAGATCCTGAATGCTAAAAGGTTTGTGGACAATGAAGAGGTATCTAGCCTCTACAAACTTCTGTGCCCCTTTCAGTATTCCTGATGGAAACAAAGTTGATTGATCTGAATTTTTCTTCTGCACATTAGAGAAAGAGAGCAAGGGAGAAGGAAAATCCCAAGTATTACAATGATCATTCAATAGAGATGTTGCATCGTTATCCCAAAGTGAGTAAGGTTGCTTTATGCGTGGAAGTTGAAGTCCACACATCTTAAAGTTGTTGAGGTTGAGAAACACTGTTATAGTAATAGAATCTTGAAAGCCTACCAGATTTTCACTCTGCCACTTTTATACCAAACCAATTCAAGGGGTGGGTTATTTTGACTTTCTTTCTCACACCTACAGCTCTATATTTTCTGATAGCTGTAAGAAATGATATCAGAGGCAGAGGGAAAAGCTATTGGTACCTTAGCATCAAGGATGTGCAAAATGTTCCATGAACAAACTATTCAGTGCCAGAACCAAAATATGCACATTTCAAATATTTTGGTCCTTATGTGAACAAAATAGGACTGTTTATTCTGGATGTGGACCATAATTTGATTGTTATAGGAGGAAGAATTTGGGATTAGTGGGGAAGGGTATAAAATTAGGGATGGTATGTAACTATGATAAAATGGTGCTTGAGGAGCAAGGAAGGATTTAAAAGGGAGGGGCCGGCTCCTTGCATAGCTATTGTGATGTCAGGCTGGTGCTAGACACTGCACTTGGAGCTACTGAGAACATGGCAGTAATGGACATGCAGAGGAGAAGTAGACAGAGGGACCAACGTGCAACAGCTTTGCTTTGCTCACCCTAAAAATCTCTTCAGGATACCTCCCCGTTTTATTTTGGTTTGTTTCTGCTGAACCATAGCCTATCTGAACAGCAGAACTTCCAGGATGTGAGGATTTGTTTTGGGATTGAAACAAACATTTTCTGATTGATGCACACCCCTACTTAGCATTCCTATACATCTTCAAGCATATAAAACACCAGATATTTAATGTATATTTTAATCACTTGATCAAATGAAGGTTCCTTCTGTAATACTTAGATAAGAGGTATAAATGACTTGCTTAAGTTCTGGACACTAGTTAGGAAATATTGTAGTGCATTTTCTTAAGTAAATATGCAGAAAAAATAAGTATCTTTCTTTCCTGATCCTGCTACATCCAACAGTTCACGAGGGAACATGTTTCCCCAAGAGAAATTTCACCTTCCCTCCTCCATCTTGCAGCCCCTCATGCATCCTAGAACTGCTCTGAAAGAATGCCCCCCAACCCTCAACCACAGTTATGTGTGGCCTGAAGGGAAGTTTCAGGAGAAGCTCATCCATCCATCTCCATTCCCTACCATTTTGTTGGGGCTGCGCGTGTGCGTGTAGGGAGGCAATTGCTCTTTTTCAGACTTAGACAGGGTGAGGCTATGAGGAAGATCCATGTTGACACTAGAGCATGTCGATATTCATTTACATCCTTTTTCATGCCCAAGACCAGCTCTCTAAAAGAGCAGATAATAAGTGAAAATATGTAATCAATGCCATTTTTTTTTAAAGGGAATGATCTGATTCTTTCTAATATGTGAGATATGCTTTCATACAATACATAATTGATCATTTATCATACCCCAGCTACTGAGGTTAATTTTAAATTAGTATTGACACATGTAAAACAAATTAGGGTTTATCTAATAAAATATTTGGCCTAAAATATACACTCCATCTTTTAAAATCCTTGAATAGACTACTACATAATAAATTAATGCAGCATTAGCAGATTGGCATAGAGGTTTTAGCAGTGGCCAGACTCCTTGATACACAGTTCATATGTTCATATGTGAAGTATAAAAGAAGATAACATTTTTTTTTAAATTACCTAAAGGAAAATTCATACAGCTAAGCAGTTCTTGTCTCATCAGTACCTAAACAGGATACCATTTGAGAATCCTGTATACTTGCTTTTGGTGCAATCTTGGAAGAAAGGTTGAACATAAATATAACAAAAAATATTTTTCAAATAGACTATCTAAAATTTTTTTAAAAAATCCTTTCAAAGCCTAATTATTTATCTTGGTTAAATCAAGACAATCACAGATAACAATTTTTCCCAAATCTTTGGCTGTATTGCAATGGTTGTTTCAATTTGTAGTATCCAGCTAAACATTTCCTATTCATGGGTTAACAATATATCTTTTACCAATATGTGTATTTTAACAGTATTTATCCAACATAACAAAATAAACTGCAATTTGTTATATTTTTTTACAAAACATTTTATAAATATTTTTACAAAATGTATACAAAGCAATTTCAAGTGAGACATACTATACAAATGAAAGTATTTAAGCAAATGAAGTCCATATTACACTGACAAAAAGTGACACATCCTCTTTCAGTAAAGTCAGTCTGTAAGGCCTCCCAAATCTAACAGATCAGTTACGCTGACCTTGTTGAATCAGATTTTTTATAGTTGCCAGCTAAAAATGTTTTAACTTTAGACAATATGGAAAGACATCAGGTAGTCAAGAGACCAATTCTACAAAGCAGGTAAGCACAAATAAATGGCCTTCACTGGATTCAGGACCATGGGCTGCATAACAAATTCACACTTTTTTTTTTTTTACAATGAACAAAAATATTTTTACTGCATTACCAATTAAAATATTCAGAACTCTAAAACCAAGTTCAGTTTAATAAATAAAATACATTAGCTATCCCAGATTAATTCAGCTGAACTTCGTTCAGTGGGTTCCCAGCACAAAATCCTGGGATAAATATAGGTATGATTTAATCCACATTGATGAAGTGCATTTCAGATGTCTTGGCTAAGACGTTATCTAAAATTAAACTCTCACCTAAGATTCAAAACATATACACTTTATTTTGGTATTTAGGTTCAGAATATTCTGTACAGACAATGGAAACTTTACACTGTCAGATAAAACCAAAATAAGTAGTTGTACAAATGTGAGTCTTTTTTTTTTTTTTTTACATTTCCAATCAGATACTAGTTAAACTAATTTATGTGACTGGTGCAATATACACCCTGCTTTCCAAGTTACCTCATTATGGTTACAGTTCAATTATTTTTCCTTTACAAAACCTTGAGGGAAAAGCACCTTCTACATTCTTCATATGAAAAGAAACAAATAATAAAAGCCATCCTTGCAGAAAATAAATGTGTGACAATGCCAAGCCACCACTGAATTATGGCTGCCATGAAGGGTACAAAATCACAAGTATGTGACTTTAAAATCACATACTTGTTTTTTTTTTTTAATGGGGCAATAAACTAAACAACTCCTGTTTCTACTCCTATTACAGATGGATTGAATATTAAATGTTGTTACTCTTTTGCTGAATTAAATTATATTTTATTAATCCATGGCAATGTGATCTCAGTACAAGGATGGGACTGTGTTCTGTGTTGACTAATACAGAACAGAATATAGTTTTGCATTACATTTGATTGGAATAAAGAAAGCAAAATGTGGCCCTTTTTTCTGGACATTCTGGCAATCTGACTGACAACCACAGTTTGTCACTGCTGCTGTGTAGCAAAACTACACAGGGTTTCACAGCTGAATGCAAGTGAGAGTTCCCCATCTTATCAGGATCAGAGAATCCTCAATAAATTTTGAATGTTTCTGTAAAGAGAAGCTGTAGACAAAGCGCCTTATAAATCACAGTTCTCTGTCCTTTTCAGCAGGCAGTTATATGCAGCAGCACTAAAGTAGGCTTGTGGGGGGGGGGGGGGGGTTATTTAAACCTGGCAACATAAAAGGAAAAATTCATAGATTAAAATAATAAAGAAATTACATCATCAATTCGACCACCAGCCAAATGCAACCATACATGGGGTTCCTTTGGCTCTAGATTATGAGATATATGCTTTTACATATAGTTCTATTAATGGAATAGTTTAACTTTGGTTTGTATGTGTTTTGGTAATATGACCACTGCTGCAAATGGATTAACATTCTGAACAAGAAGAAGCAGAAACAACCAAAATAACACTGTCCTTTAACTCATTCAGATTAAGGCTAGTACTCCTTAAACTATAAACACCTACTATAACAACACAATTTTCAAATAAAAATGCTTGTCATACTTGGTTTAGAAAAACATTATACCACCTCAGAAATATTTAGTTGACTATATCCAATTATAAAATACAAAATCCTTTTACTAAAGGATTTATCTGTTTTTGTGTATCTATGTATGGTATGTGCATGGCTACCTTATAGCCTCTTTTTTAAAATTCCCCACCTATTAGCTTTTCTAAACTTCATGTTTATTGTTCCATACCAAGCTGTAATTTAAACTGTACAATGTCATTCCTCTGAAATATATTGGTTTCTGCTCATGGAGCAGCTGAAAAGCACTTGAAGTATAAAGCTCTGTAAACTCTGCTTACAATTTCTCAGTTTACAATATTTCTCCATCTCTTGTAAATCTGACAAAGACGTTTCTGCAAAGAGGTAAACTGTAGGATTTTTAACCACAGATTTAAATCTTAAGTAACAGGGAATAGAGAACATTTTTCCTTATTAAATTATTGACATGTTATTTAATACACCTCTTAGTAGACTGTGATTGTCAGTATATTACCTTATGTAGGGTTTAGTCAACTGAAGTTTCAATAAGATGCAAAATTAAAACTGTTTGCACAATCAATGTAACATGGTGGTTAGATCATGATGATGTTGGGAATTTTCTGTTCCATATTTTATTAACCACAGTTTTGTCATGTTGACCAACTCTGGATTATGGTTAACCTTAATTGTAGCTATTGGAAAGCCAACAATTTCAAGCCACAGTTCCAGAATCTGGTTGTTTTAACTAGGTTAGTTAAGATTAATCATAGTTTAGAGTTCAGGCAACACATTAAACTACAGTCTAAAATAGAAACAGAAGTTCTGATCTTACCCTTACAGCTGAATTGGGAGAGGGAGGAGAAAGGCTCATTGAGACTCACTCTTGAAATGGTAAAGGTTAGGAATTCATGGTTGAGAATTACATTCAATCACAGCCAATGAACAGGCCCTACCAAACAGCTTTCTCTTAAGGTTTTACATTACTGGATACCTCACTGTAACCACAATGAGTATTGCTCTCAAACAAAGAACAGAATCTACTTTAGAAAGTACACATGTCAGGTTGTACTTGTGGTATCTTTCACATTTGTTTCTAAGAGAGATTTGTCCACAGTACTGTAACTATTAACACTCTAAGATACTATTTACAGCAGCTTCTAAAAGAGAGTCAGTTTCTACAATGCTTTCACTGTGGTCTGGAATAAATTTCTCCAGGCAGTTTTCTTGAGGAGCAATAAGCGAACAGTTAGGATACTCTAACTCTAGAGAGCCACTAGCAGCTACCTCACTTTGTGGCTGCCTTCCAGTCTTTTTCAGTTCTAATATATTTTTGAATGTAGTTTCTAAACTCTTATTGACCAGCAAATCCTTTTGGGGTTTTCCAGAAACTTTCCAGTTGTCTGATGGCAAATCCACATTCTTTGGAGAACTCCGAGGAGTTTTATCTTGGAGGGAATGATTATATGCTGTTTCCGAATTAGAATCAACGGTATTCCAACAGGTTTTATTATGCGTACCACGATCTGCATTTGATAAGATTTTAGATGAATGATCTTTAGAACCTAAAGAATTTTCATTCAACTTGTCAAGATCTTTAAGAGCAATTTTTTGTTCAGAAGAAGCCATATGTTGGCTTTCAGGAGAGCAGCTTTCAGAAGAGCATTTCTCAAATGTTAAAGCTTTTGTGAGATTGTCTGCTTTTTTAATAGAAATGTTTTCTTGTTGTGGACTCACAATATTGTTAGGCACTACATGAAGTTTGTTGCAAATTAAAGACTCTGCTGTGCTTGACTTGTCTCTCATTTGGATATTAGCAGTCTGGTTTGGAGAAGTTAAAGATTTGCTAGTTTGATGATCATTTTCATTAAGCTGTGTTTCATCAGCACTCTTGTCAAACTGCATGGATGAGCAACAAAAGTCTGCCAGAAAACCATCTGAAAATTGAAAAAAAAAGTATCTTAGTACTACACTGTTGTACAATAGCAAGACATAAGAAATATTCTTCAATGTTTTCAGACCTGAGACACCTGCATTTTGCCCAAAGTGGAATTTTGGGACCCACTTCTTAATTTTTTTTACCATGGATCTATAGGGCAAAAGTACTGTAGTACAGATAGTCCTCACTTGACAATCACAATAGGGACTTGAAAATTGGCCATTCATCAGGGTGATCATTAAGCAAGTCAGCACATGACCGGACCCAATTTTATGATCATTTTTACGACAGTCATTAAGCAAATCACTGCAGTTGTTAAGCAAATCACATGGTCATTAAGCGAATCCAGCTTCCCCAATGGACTTTTTTGCTGGAATTCGCTTAATGACCATGTGATTCACTTAACGACCACATGATTCACTTAGCAACTCAGTGATTCACTTTACAACCATCATAAAAAGGTTGCAAATTACAATCACTGACTGCAAGGGGTGGTGCGACAGTTTGTAACAGTCGTAAGTGCAAGTACAGGTCGTAAAGCACTTTTTCCAAGGCTGTTGTAACTTTGAACCATTTCAACTTCGAGTCTTTAAGCAAGGACTACCTGTAAGCCCTATATATATTAAGTCACAACCAAGAAGTAAAAAATAATTGATCTGCTAAGTGTACTTATATTAAATATTATTTATTATTATATTAAAATAGAGTTTTAGGTTTCAGACTGTAGCTTAAATGGAATTCCTGTATGTTCAGTGTGAACCACAATTAAAAGTGGAGAAACAGAATATCCTTTAGAGAGAAGTCAGAATGAGAAGAAAAGCCCTACAGGTAGTCCTTACTATCCAACCACAATGGGGACTGGAATTTAGGTTGCTAAGTGATTTGGTCGTTAAGCGAATCAGAGCTGATATTATGACCTTTTTTATGATAATCATTACGCAAACCACCAGTCGTAAGCGAATCACATGGTCAAGCGAATCACATGGTCATTAAGAAAATCCAGCTTCCCCAATGGATGTTTTTTGCTGGAATTGGCTTAACGACCATGGTGATTCACTTAACAACCATTGTAAAAAAGGTCGCAAATCTCGATCATGTGACTGCAGGGGTCATAAAGCACTTTTCCTAAGGCCGTCATAACTCCAGACCATCATTACATGAACGGTTGTTAAGCAAGGACTACCTGTATTACCTGACTTATCAAGTATTGCTGGACCTGTTAACCATTTCTGCACTGAAAACTGACAAAGGTTTTCTATACTTGTTTGTATAATTTTTATAAAATTATTTAAATTCAAATTTCATGATCAAATTTGTTCTGAATTGCCTTCATTTATCCTCTTAGCTTTTCACATTTCTGTTCAGAATTAACAGAACATTTTTCTAAGTATAGAGAAAACAAATATACTTGCAAACATAGTTCTTTTTAAAACAAATTACAGCATACCTCACAAGCTAGAGTGATTTAACTATTGGCATTTAGCAAAATGGATTTTTTAAATACATGAATGCAGGTGTATTAATTACCTACTGTATCTGCATCCTTCCAACAAACATTTTGTATGGTGGAGTGAAGACAAGACAAACAGTGGGGAAAAGAATTAAGATGAGTAGTATAACAATACAGATCACTGCATTACATTGTGATCTGCTCATTAGCATGAATAGGATGCCTTAGGGGTCTTTACGGTCACATATCCATCAAGAATTAATTATATTGAGACCATTGCATTCAATAAGCAAGTTAAACAAAATGGAAAAGCAATGACATAAACAAATGAAGGCTCACATCTAGGAGTCTTAGTTTCTTACCAGGATCAACTATTGCAAGACGTTTATCCCGGGACAGAGATTGTCTTTCTTCCTGGTTAAACATCCTGTCAATCATTACCATTTCTGCAGAAGGATTTATCCTCTGGAAAAGAAAACAAACAAAATCAGCTCCAGTGTTACAAGCAACAAGTTTTATTTGTACAGTTTCATAAAACCAACTATCAGTGTTTAGAGCAGGGCCAAAGAGAAGCAGTTGCTCTTCAATCCTCACCTGCTGAGCCACAGTCTCCATATTCCAAGTGTTAAAAAGCAATTTTCTGGACTTTCAAGAAGCCGTTATCCTGCCAATTAAATTAGTCTGCTCCTATTTTGATTGAATGATTGAAATTATAGAAATGATTGACACCATAGGGGTTTTCACAGGCTAAAACATGGCTCATATGTAGCATTTCCAATACTCTGTTTCCAAAATCATTTAGGGTTTTGTAACTCACATTCTGAATTTTGCCTGGAATTTTACTTCAGAGAAGAAGGGGATTACAATGCAAAGGCCTGTATAGTTCTTACTATTCCCATACAGTTGCCAGGAGATTTTTTATGAATAGGCAAATCTTCTGAAGGAATAAAGACATTTCTCCACCTCTATTTTTTAATTCATGAAGAACCCAGCTAGATGAATTTCATCACAGGAGAAGAATTCTAGTATGCTATAAAAGAAAATGTCAGTACCATGCAACAACAGTTTTTTTTTAAAGGTATCTATTTTTATTGTTAAAAAATGCAGATCACACAAGCAGGAGATATGGGTCATGGATTTAGATCACAGTTATACATAAATTGTATGAATATTAACCAGTGTGAGCTTGAATATAAACGTTCAGTTACACACATATGTATAAACATTTGTCATAAGATTAGTCAATGTTTTTCTTTACCAAAAAGCTACAGGTAGTTCTCGACTTACAATAGCAATTGGGACTGGAATTTCTGTTGCTAAGCAATGCATTCATAAAATGCTACTGCATCACTTAGCGACAGCAATCCCTGTGGTGCCGGCTGCCATTGTTAACTGAATCCCACAGTCATTAGGTGAGGCAACTTCCTGCCTGCTTCCCACAACCAAAGTCAAGGAGGAAGTTGCAAGTCCCAGGCCAGCAGGCAGGTAAGTTACTGTGACCAGGTGAGGGAGGGAGCGAGGGGATGCACAGGGGTGCAGTGGAGGTGCGGCGAGGGTCAGGGAGGATGCGCAAAGATGCGAGGCGGTGTGCGAGAGGCATGGTGCAGGTCAGAGAGGGTGCGGCAAGGGTCGAGAAGGATGTATGAGGGTGTGAGGGGATACGCAGGAGGTGCAGCATGATGTGGGGAAGGTGCACAAGGGTGTGGCGCAGGTCAGGGAGGGTGCGCGAGGATGGGCAAGAGGTGCATCAAGGGTCAGGGAGGATGCGCAAGGTTACCAAGGGCCCAGATCACAATCACACAATCACGGGGGTGCTGGGACAGCCCGAACTCCAAGGATGGTCATAACCACCATTTGTTCAGCACTGTCATAATTTCAAACAGTTGCTGAATGAATGGTTGTAGATCGAGGACTACCTGTAGTTTGACATGGGTGACTGTGGCAAATGAGGATGATGTCCTAGGGCTAAGGATTTCGAGCCTCTGTCCTTGTAGTAATCTCAATAAGAAATGGGCCCGCATGCTTGCTACTTACAAATGAAAGACAGTTTAAAGCTGTTTCATATCTTGGAACTGAATCAATTTTGCTTTCCTCTACTCATTACATTTGCATGCCAGTGTTAATCATGTGATTAATATCACATCTAGTTCGGCCTGAAGAAACATATATAATTATTTTTCATTAATCTTACCATTGCATCTTCCAACAGAAGACATCTATATTTATTTAACATCGACTGTGTTCTTTTCAGAAGCTGTGTTGCTGCAGATTCAAATTCATTATCCACTGAAAAGGCATAGAAAATACATTTAGATAGTAGTCTTTAAACCCTAAAATATTTATTTATAATAGTCCTTTTCTTCCATTTTCCTTAGCAACATACAGTTGCAAGAAAAAGTATGTGAACCTTTTGGAATTTCATGGTGTTCTGCATTAATTTGTCATAAAATGTGATCTGACCATCATCTAAGTCAAGAGTACTGACAAATATAGTGTGCCTAAAATAATAACACAAAAACAATTCTGATCCTTCATGTCTTCATTGAACACACTCATTCAACATTCAAAATGCTAGTGGAAAAAGTAAGTGAACCCTTGGAATCAATAACTGGTTGACCCCCTCTTGGCAGCAATAACCTCAACCAGGCGCTTCCTGTAGCTGTGGATCAGACCTGCACATCATTCAGGAGGGATTTTAGCCCATTCTTCCTGGCAGAACTGCTTTAGCTCTGTCATATTCTTTGGACGTCTCATGTGTATGGCTCTCTTCAAGTCATTCCATAGCATCTCTATTGGGTTGAGGTCTGGGCTCTGACTTGGCCACTCCAAAAGGAGGATTTTGTTTTTCTAAGCCATTCTGTTGTGGACTTGCTCCAGTGTTTTGGGTCATTGTCCTGTTGCATCACCCAACTTCTACAGAGTTTCAGCTGACATACAGACATTCTCACATTATCCTGAAGAATTTTTTGATACACTTGGGAATTCATCTTCCCCTCAATGACTGCAAGCTGGCCAGGCCCTGATGCAGCAAAGCAGGCCCAAATGATGTTTCCTCCACCATACTTTACGGTTGGGATGATGTTTTCATGATATGCAGTGCCCTTTTTATGCCAGATGTAGTGCTGCGTGTTCTTTCCAAATAGTTCAATCTTTGTTTCATCAGTCCACAAAACATTTTGCCAATACCACTGTGGGGTGTCAATGTGCTCTTTCGTAAACTTCAGGCGTGCAGCAATGTTCTTTGTAGTAAACAGCGGCTTCCTTCATGGTGTCCTGCCATAGACACCCTGCTTGTTCAATGTTTTACATACTGTAGACTCATGAACACAGATGTTAGCCAGTTCCAATGATGCCTTCAAATCTTTGGCTGTCATTCGGGGTTGTTTCTTTACCTCATTGATGAGTCTTCGTTGTGCTCTTGGGGTCATTTTGACTGGGTGCCCACTTCTTGGTAGAGTAGACACAGTCCCAAAGTGTCTCCATTTGTAGATCATTTGCCTAACTGTAGACTGGTGAATTTCTAAGGTCTTTGAAATCACTTTGTAACCCTTTCCAGCTTTATGTAAATCAACAATTCTTGATCGTAGATCCTCTGAAAGCTCTTTTTGGCGAGGCATGGCTCACATAAGGGTATTCTTGTGCGGAGCAAACTCAAAAAGTTTGAGTGTTTTTTATCAGTCAACGTAGCTCTAGTCTACATCTCCAAACTCATTTTCTTAACAAGACTCCAAGTATGCTAACACCTGACTCCAATTAGCTTTTTTGAGGTCAACTCAAGGGTTCACATACTTTTTCCACTAGCACTATGAGGTTTTTATGGTTGTTCTCAATAAAGACATGAAGGATCAGAATTGTTTTTGTGTTATTATTTTAGGCACATTATATTTGTCAATACTCTTGACTTAAATGATGGTCAGATCACATTTTATGACAAATTAATGCAGAACACCATGAAATTCCAAAAGGTTCACATACTTTTTCTTGCAACTGTACGTAACATAATTTATCTGATGTTTTTAAACCCCACACACACACACACACACACTTTTTCAAAATACTATCAAGAGAAAAAATACCTTTCCTCAAATCCTCTTCAGTTGGCAGTGATCCCTGGCACACATGATATGAAAGAAGTCTCTGGACTGCATCCCTTAAAGATCTGAACTGACTTTTATCAGGAGTTACAGCCTGTGCCTGGTCCTTCTGTAATTGCTGTAGAATGCTGGAGGAAGGAAGATAACTGTCAGTCATTTATAATAACATCTGGAACAATTTTGCAAAACTTGTGGATGGTAAAATAAATTAAAAAAGAACTAAAATATAAGTATAAATGAAAGGAGACAACTTACAAGGCTCCTTTTGTTAACTGTTTAGCAGCAGGCCTCTTTTGTCCTATTATGTGACCATCCACCTAGGTCCAAAATACATTTCTATTACATTATGATCATATTTATTGAAAGAATTTACAGTTTAATGCATATTGAAATGTTTTCAAAAATCTGCTGAACTATGTTGTTGAATGCAACAATTGCAATCTTAGACACACCTGCCTTTGAAAAATTTCACAAACAATCCCTCTTATCAGTAGAATATGCCTATATAACCAAGCATAAAATCAGAGTGTACTTTTTATAGTGTGATTCAAAGACTATACAAGTGTTTAAAATTTATACTGGCAAATGCCAAGAAAAATGTCTAAATATTGTTTAGTTTCAGATAATTTCTATAGCGATAAGAAATTTTCAAATATATTATCACAGATTTCTTCAAAAATCTCCCTTTTCAAGATTATGGTGGCAAATGCCAGCAAATATGCTAATGCAGTGTCACATGGCACAATGTTTTATTACTCCTGCAAGCAACACTACTCCAATAAACAGCGTCATTCATTCTTTATAAATACAATGGACTAAATAAGTTCTGTTGGTAAACAAATAATCAGCAACTTGTTTGAAATACATTAATAAACAGGAAAATGTCTGCATTGTTTAATTTCATATAATCTTTAAAGTGATATACAGTGATAAGAGATTTTTTTTTATCACAGATTTCCTCACAAATCTCCCTTTTCAAAATTATTATTTTCAATTACAAAATGGTACAAAATGAAAATTATTTAGAGAAAAAAAGCAGATTTTTTTCCTACCTGCACATTTGTTTGGGCTACAGATGATCCTGCTGTTTTTTCCTGGTGTGGCAACACTGTTCCTATAGGTGGTTGTATGATTTTGCCCCCAGCATCTTGCCCTGTAAGTATACTCACTGTGAAGATTCTTAACATTAAGCAAAGCAAACATTTTTGAATCTTCCACCTAAATATATATCACTGAATGATTTTTAAATAAATTGCCATTAGGAGTGTTTTTATACAGCTATTCTAGGCTATAAAATACAAAAATGTTTAATGCATTCTTTTATTTGCTTTATGTCTGCCCTTTCTGTTCAAGTGAATGCTCAAGGCAATCAACAACAATAAAAAAAATTAAAAATCATTCTTATAACTACTAGCAACTCAAGTCATGGCAAAGGAGAAGTGGCCTAACTGCTCCTCTAAACAGAGACACAGGACCAAATGCAGGTAGTCCCCAATTTAAGACCAAGTTTGATTCCCAAGGTCTGTCTCCTTAAGTCGAATTTGTATGTAAGCCGGAACAGTATTATTGTATAATATTGTATAAGTAGTAATATGTAATTAACTAGAACCATTGTATATTTAACTCGAATCATTGTGTATTTAACTCAAATTTTGCTACAATAGGTTCCATACTTAACTATGGGTCGTCCTTAAACTGGGCGTTCTTAACCTGGGGACTACCTGTATAACTCCCAAAGAAATGCATCCCACAGCTTTAGAACAATACAGGAGAAGGTCCTTTCAACAGTCCACTAGATGATGGCAGCATCTTTAGAAGGACCTCCCCTGCAGATCTTAATATACAAGCAAAGAGAGGTGATCCCCAGATACATCTTAAACCATTTAGGGTTAAGATGTATCTAATGGTTAGCATCTTCAATTATGCCTGAAAGTCAACTGGCAACTAGTTCAAATCTTTAATGCCGGGATCATCTAATCTAAGTGCACTGGTTACCAGTCTAGCTGCTACATTTGCATCAACTGAAACTTTATTTTACTTTTCAAGGGTAGTCTCCCACCATCACCATGCCAAATTCAAGTGGCCAGGAATGGATGCAGCTCTGCACTTGATGTAATAGTATGAATCACCATCATTGCCATCTGAGAATATTGTGACAGTTGAGGATAGGGAGAGAGGCAGCTATGCAGCAGTTAAATAAAGTAACTCATTGAGAATGAGTTTCCATAAGAATATTAATTACCTTAGGATAATCTCTTGTTTGTGATAAATAATTCCTTATCCAATTAGAAATATTCTGGTGGAAATTCATATATATTAGTATGGCAGATTACAAAATCATATATCTATATATTGTATTATTATTATTATTAGTTGGAACATAACTTGTTTAATTGCCTAAGATGTATATTTAAATTTTTTTGTATGATGTTAGCGATTTTTTTAGAAAAAAACAGCTATTCTTATATTTAACAACCTGCTGGTAGCAATAGGTAACAATGGAAGACAGGGCTTTTTCCCCATGACCAGCAAGGAAAGACAGTAAGCTGGGAGAGGGACAGATTGACGGAGATGAATGAAGCGTTTGGTTAGGAGAAGGAAATTTATTTTGTAGCCAGCAAAAACTAACAGTTGTATATCTCAGCTGGCTGTGAAGAAGGTAGCTTCTTTTCCTTCATAGCTAGGAGCATGGTTACAATTGTCTTGGGATGCTTATAATTAGGAATGGCAAAACATTCCATGCCTAGAACAACCAGTTTGGGATGGTCCATCTCCAAAACAAAGTACATGTCTTTTTTTCTGGACATGAACCCCAAACACTTGTCTTTGCTCCAGGCCCAACCAAAAACATATGTTCTGGATAGAAGTTGTTTCAGGTGGGGACAGCAGGGAAAAAAAAAAAAAAAGATCACAGTTGGCAATGCATGGTAAGGGTAGCTGAAGTAAGGGAAGGAAAGGTGCAAGAATATTGGCAGGAAGTAAACCCAAAGGTCATGAAAGCAGGATGGGAGAGAAGGTTTAGTCCATCTCACGGGTCAGGAGATTATTCAGTCTCATGAGTTACATTATTTGTAGTAAAGTAAAATGGCTCTTTATTCTCTTTGTCTTTGTAGAATGAATGTTATATTGACTTAAATAATAACCTCAGAATACTTTTTTAAAGAACACCTCATAGGTTACAGCAGAAGACAATTCTTTACATTTCTACAATAGATGAACTATTTTCTTCCTTCATAACATTTATAAGAACATAAGCAATGCCCTGTTGAACAGTCTGCTGTCACACTGGCCACCCAACTGCACAAGAAAGCCCACTAGTGTCACAGTAGATGGCCTTCAGAGGCAGTCACATTGCCATCAAGGTTAATAGCCATTGACCCCCATGTCTTCCATGAATTGGTCCAACCATTTTTTGAAGCCAGCCAAGCTGGCACATTTGTGTGTAAAAAAAAAAAAAAAATCTCTGTCCTGATTCTTCCAGGATTTAATTTCATTGGGTGACCTCTGGTTGTAGTATTTTGGGAAGGGGAAAATAGCTTCTTGTCCACTTTATCCACACCATGCATAATTTTGTACACCTCAATCATGTCCTCTTTCATTCACCTCCTTTCTAGACTAAAAAGCCACAAAAATCACAACCTTTCCTCATTGGGCAGCTGCTCCACCCCTTTGATCATCTTAACTGCCCTCCTCTGAACCTTCCAGATGTGGTCTCATCATTCCATCATTGATTTACATAAGAGCATTATGATATTGGCATCTCTATTTTGGCATGGGGCTGGGTTATTTGAAGGACCGCCTCTCCTCAATTACATCTACCTGTCCCATCAGGTCTGGAAGAAAGGGCATGTTTCGGGTCCTGTCCACTAAGGAATGTCATCTGACAAGACCTAGGAGAAGAGCTTTTTCTGCCACAACACCCACCCTTTGGAACATCATACCCCCCAGGTCAGATTGGTCCTGACCTTATTGGCCTTTTGGGAACACCTGAAGATATGGCTTTGCATCTCGCCTGGGGATTCAGTAGTGGTGGTATAAAGCCTACCAAATGGCTATATTGTTAGTAAGTTGGATTGCACTCTCACGGATGTTTTTTATTTTTTAAATAGTTTTTATTATTTTTAATGTGTTTTAATGGTTCTTGTTCTATGATTTTGGTTATTTTTTTGTATTGATTACTGAGTTTTAATTCTGTGAGCCACCCAGAGTCACATATGTGAGATGGGTTGCTATATAAATCAAACAAATAAATATATAATGAAGAGATCAAATGCAACTCTTCTTTGCATATGTAATAGTGGCATGTTCTGACACTGTATTCACATATATATCATCAAATAGCTGGTATTTTACAAAACTGATCCATATGTAAAGTTTATAAAGTTACTGAATCACTGAAATTAGCAAAGGAAACTTGTCAAATTCTTTTTTAGATTTTAATTCTACTAACCTTTTATATCTTGCCTCTGTATATCAATAGTATAGATAGTAACAACAATCTAACAACATTACAAACCCAAACTCTTCAACTAATACTTAAGATCACATTAGAATCAAGTCATTGTGAGAGTTTAAAAAGAAATTAAAATCTAGGAAAACTAGATTACCTAAAAGATTTGTTAACTGAGGTTGTCTCAAGCTGTCCTGTGATTTTGATGATGCAACTGAAGATGCCAGGTTGGTTGTTTTTTTTTGAGCCTGCAAAGATACAATACAGACATGTCACACATGTAATTAAAGAAAATAGGTAGTTAAAAAGCAATAGTCCACATTAAAAAATAACACATGAGCTAAGTAGCTGAATTCCATATCACAGTCAGTCATGGTTTGTTATAACCATAGTTATTGGATACATCACAACAGCTTCATTCAGGCATCACGCTAAACCATAATCCAGGAACACGTAACATATTTCTCATAGCAAGAGGTGAGAGTATGTCCACTGATGTGGTGACATCACTGAGAGGTATGGGTGGGGTAAGGTAAAAATGTCATAAGATTTTTTGGGAAGGGTTTCAATTTGGGTGGAATTGGAGCCTTTAAAGCAAATTTCCTACTGAACTGCACATTCTCTGTAGCAAATATATAACCAGCCTGATTTGAGTAAGCAAATTAGTGGTATCTATAGACATGCAGTCCTAAATATCTGAGCTGAAACATCTTGTACCTGGGCTAGGTCAGACATGGCAATTTCATTAAATTGAGAAAACATATTGTGCCCCAGGTTTAGTTTTGGATTATAAACTAGGATACAAAATCTGCAACAGATCCTAGTTTTATATCCTTATTTGTATTCCAAAATTAAACCTGTTTCCCAGTTCAGATAGATTCAACAAAGTCTAGAGGTCTTCAGTTCTGTCAAATGAAGGAGCAAAAGGAAGAACATAAAAACCATAACTCACTTTTTTTGGCTTATTAGACCAAAATCATTATGTCTGATCAGTTCTTTGAGTGCTAGACTCATTCCAAACTCCTTTTGATGTAATCTCAAGATAAGGCTATTTGATACTGGTATTAGTTAACTGAAGTGACTCTCCTTCAATCAGAGTTGACCTTCAACCAATTATACTCAACTTCGCATCCTAAACCTTTATAACCACATTGAATTGGAGCGTAGCATGGATAATTTCAAACCCTTATTTCCCATCTTTCATTTTTTTATATAAATTTATATAAACATGCAAATTTATATAAATTTATATAAACATGCAAATTACTACAAATGACATTCAATCATTAGCTACAGTGGTTAATTCAGATATCATATTAAAATTTATGACTAAACTATTAGCTAGCATGATGACAAGCCACAGTAAGCCTGGAATCATGTACTCCCCTCTATGCCTTCTTTACTGAGTATGTGAGGGCAAACTGGAAATAACTTAAATTCTGTTTTTACCATAAAATAGCATTATGCTGAAATCCCAAATTGTGGTTAATCTTGCCTATGATTAATAAAACAAAACAGCTTCATAAACTGCAATTAATATAAAATAGAAATGAAAAGTTCATAGAATTCTGACATTCACTGCAGTTTAGTGTCACATGAAATTGAATGAAGCTCATCTGATATAGTAGTTTTAAATGAATACACATCCAAGCCAATAATGAACCTCATTTCTATGAAACCAAATTTTTAATAAAAATACTTCTACGTAAGTGAAAACAATATTTTGATGATATAATCGTATTGATAAAACAGTAAAGTTATACCAAAATACTGCTAAATATTTAGAAGAACAGGCTGCATAATCATACCCAATCCTGCATTATTAAAGAAAATAAATTTATGAATATTTTTGACCTTACAAATCATACCTGACCAAAAGAAAATGGTGGCTGGGTTACTGATGTGTGACTAAAAGTGTTGACAGGTTTAGAAGAAGAAATTGGAAGTCGATGTGATACGCTGACTGACAGTTGAGTTCTATTTTGCTGTATAAGTTGATCTCCAGCAAAGCTTCCACTTGAAGCTACAGACTGAGCCGATGAGCCAATGTTGGGATGTACTGTAGCAGAAGAACTCACAACAGTAAAGCGATTACTTGAGGACATATTTGAACCAGTTGACAGTCCAGGAGATGCTGCTGAAAATCCTGTTCTACCTTGGGAAAGGTTTCCTTGGTTTGGGGATAAATGCAATACAGCAGGAGAGGATTGTTGTAGTGGAACCTGACCACCAACAATTTGAGAAGTTCCATGGTTTACTATAACTTGGTTTCCAGAAGGAGCAAACGTCTGACCAGAAACTAACTGTACAGCATTCTGATTATTCAGCATTTGTCCTGAATATGCTTGGTTACTTCTAAGCATATTTGTAGAGTTTCTATTTAACATAACATGCTCAGTGGATACTTGGCTGGGAACAAGTTGTGAAGGCTGATTCTGAAGAAGCTGTCCATTTACAGTCTGGACATGGTGAACTGGATTGGGATTTACAGAGAGACTTGTGGGTATAAGAAACTGATTCTGAGGTGCATGAGGTTGTCCCATTGGAGAATGGATAACAATGCTACCACTGGCATTACTTACTGTTTGGGGAGTAACTGATTTTCTTGAATTTTGTTGACTAACAATATTAACAGACATATGTGGACCCACTACTGAATTCTGAGGTGAGTTTGATGAAGCAAAGGGAATCCCTTGTTGTACATGATGCTGCTGTATTCCTAAGCTATTTACATTGTAAGTGGTTTGCTGTCCCATCTGAATTGGTTTGGGTTGAATATTGATGGGAATTTTGTTAGAATTTGGAGCAAGACCCCTCTGTATGATGATGTTGTGTACAGGCAAAGATGCCTGAAAATTGGTACTATTAAATGGAACAGTTACAGGTTGTGCTACTGAGCTTGAATTTGAATTGCCAAACAGTGAGTTGCCATTAGGGGTTTGTCTATGAACCAAAAGTCCACCACTCATATTTGCAGGTGCTTGCTGTCCACCACCCTTCAGTATAATATGAGATCCTTCAAGATTATTTATGGTCATCATAGACGGTTGATTACTAAATGAACCAATTAACTGTATTTGTCCAGAACTACCAATCTGACTACTGTTTGACAAATGCTGACTGGGAACACTGATCCCCACATGTTGCATAAAGCCATGTTGCACACCAACTGTATTGCTTGTAAAAGATGCTCCAACTGGTGGCTGTACTACTTGAGTAACTCCTATAGGTTGCAGCGTTTGACCTGAGTAATTAGAAACATTAGAAGCCTGAGTAAAAGATGCTGATGAGGAAGGATGAAGCTGAGTTTGTGCAAACTGTTGGTTGGAGCCTATGTTGGCATCCAAATAAGCCTCTTCCGCCAAAGTCTGCTCAGTAATATTAGCTTCCTGCAAAGATTTCTGGAGGATATCAAAAGGCTGATCTTCACTGAGATCAGGCAATGGAGATGATTCAAGTTCATCATCAAGAAACTGAAGGCTACTTGGCAACTGTAGTCCATCACTAGACCCTTCTCCAAGCTGACCACCAACACTTTTGATTGATGACTTAGGATCAGAGCTCTGAAAGGAAAAAATACAATAAAAATATTTTCAATCTTTTTTAAAAATGCCAAAGTACAGCATAGCTCATTATAATTATTTTCCTTTTAGGTTTACTATTAGAATAAGAAACATCACTGTTGTGCAGCACTGAGAAATAATCCTAGCATTTTTTCAACAAGGTTCTCAGACAGTATTACCCATGTAATTCCCACAGAGGTCCTGTATAGTAGCCTGAACCCAACAGACAAGAAACTCTAAAGCTGAATCCAACAACTCTGCTTTTAATCATCCCATTTCACAACTGGATGAGGATATTAGTACTTCAAAATGCATAAACTGATAGCAAGAGCTTAGTGTATCAGCATACGAGCTCAGCATTCTCCTTTCTTAGCCCCTGCACTCAATCATTTGAAAGTTGCAGCAGATTTACAACTGCAGTATTTATTATGAGGTATTTAAGATACAAGCGGCATATTAAAGAATGAAGCATTAATATCCCACCTCAATATTTGAAAATAATTATTACTTTATATAAGATCACTAAAAAGTTATAGTTGTTTACGTTTTATATTTTTCTTTAGAGAAAAATATAAATCTGACTCAAGGGCAAATTAGATCAGACTAAAACAATGTAGAGCTGATCAAACCATTCCCAGAGGTCCAGATCAAAAACATCTCTGCACACTCCTAATAATATGCACACTATAATTATCAGCAATAACACAGAAACTTTATAATATGTTAAACTTGTATCTAACTGCAAATCTATCATGACATTAAACATTAGGGCTTTGTCATGTCATGAAGTCACACTTTGGATCTGAAGGAAAAAAAACTACTCCAGAGTATGCACAGGGACTTTATGACAACTCCTTAAAGCAGCTTGGTCTTCGCCAAGGATCATACAGTTGCCTTCTGCAGCTGCAACAAACCTCCTCCTGTTTATGGAGGTGTTACATGGGTGCCTAAATGCAGTCCAAAGCACCCTTCAAGTGTGAAGTACTGCACAGCCTTAATACGCATCATCTCACTCTACTGTTTAGCTAGCATAAGTGCATTAACCCACACACCAGAATAGCATATTAAGCAAAGTCCAGAGAATAGAAAGTAATCAAACTCATTATTCATTGCTAGAATCTGCTATGACTGAATTGCAAATCTAGAAATGATAAGGAAAAAACAAGGTATGATGGCTTCAATGGAGTTACAAATCCTGCTGTAACAGATCCAGGTTTATTAAGAGATAATTCTAGCTCACTTCTGTCTCATAATCCTTTCTAACAGGCAGAGAGGAAGTAGCAAAAATTTTAGTAACATCTTGTCCACTTCCCTTGGTAAAACTTTCTTATATTGTAGCTTGCTCTAACTAGATACTCCTCAGTTTCTGAATTCCAGCAGTTTGCATACATGGGCTGAATAGAACTCACAGGACTAAATATTTTGTGAGGGAACAGCTTCCCATTGCAATTCGTATCAGGTGTATAAATAGAGTGAAATCAAAATCTGGGAGTATAACTATTCATATATATCACTGATAAAAAATTAGTAGTATACATACAGACAACATAAGAACTTGATCCTATAAGATAACCAATTCCTGTTTTTATTCCATTCAATTATAGTATAAACAGTCTATAGAATCTACAATAACATTGTATATTTTTTATCTATACTTACACTGGTATTGGCGAAAATGGAATTTGAGTTGGCTGCAGAATATCCTACGTTACTCAAGTCTTCACTATTCTGTGACAACACAAATAAATAAAATTGTCTTAAACTAACAGCAATACATATGGGACACAACTGTCCTCATGCTCTGATAAGATTCTGACCCCTAAGGGCAAAAATCCAACATTAAATCCTTCCTTCCACTACCTTTCCATCAATTTCTGTGCTCATTCTTTCCAACTTCAGGAAACTAGCCTCAGAAAGATTCAAAGGGAGACACAGAGGGAGAGACACAGGGCAAGATAAGAGAAGCTTTGGGTCTAAAGGGTTTTAAACTCTCCTAGCTCTCTGCCACATGGACTTTAAAAGTGCTAAAATGTAGACTAGCTTTTCTACATTTATTACCTCTCTTTGTACACAACATAATGGGATTTCTTTTAAATGGAAAGAAAAAAATCAGGCAGAACTGCAACCCCACACTTCTACCTTGTTGTGATAAACCTTGCAAATCACTGGATTTGCTTACGGCTCTGTGGGTACACTTCCAGCAACCCCAAACAATTAACTTTATAATAACATAAATAACTTACAGATTTACTGCCACCTCCATGTAGAAAATAATTCAGTGCCTGTGGATCTCTAAAAATATATAAACAAGAAAAGTGAGATGGACCAATTTAGACATTTATTAAAATACTCTAAAACATAAATGTTGCTAAAATTTAAGTTGTTTCAGTAGATAGCAGCACATGCCTATCTCCTCTAGGCTTGGAAGATTAGCAGGGTTGGACCAGGTTAGCACTTGGATGGGAACTGCCAAATAGCAGGACTGTAGGCTAAATTGAGAAATCAAATAACATCCCAGAAAGCTGCAACAGTAAAACACTTTCAGATTGTTACCCAAAAAAGTGCATGGTTGTGACCCTGTAATCATCCAGAGATGAAGTTGACTTGAAGACATTTTTATGTTTAAAATATAAACTGACATATAAACAGAAACAATTTCTTTGAATTATACTGCAACTGTGTTTCCCAATTGTCTAATTTAGAGTATTCAGCTACTGTATAAGCAAAAATGCTAGCTTACTTTTAGAAACATATCAATAATGTACATTGTTATCCTTCTCTTTATAGGACTTAATTGCTATTGTACTACACTTTTAAACATTTGTTTATGACTTATTCTATCAAGTCCAGACTGAAATTTATCTTTTTTATCTTTTGGTTTATTTTGATACTTCATATGACCAAGAGAATTTCTATATTTGTATAAATGATACAGCGCACTATAATTGGTAGTAAAAGCTACTGTTTATTTTTTATGGTGAAATTTTCAGTATATTATGTATATCCAGTGAATTTTTCAGACAAATACATTCCATTATTTGCCGGTCTTCTATGGATGAAATCTGCTAGAGCAAAAAAGTTATAATCCAAACCACTGACCAATTTCTGACTGACCATCTAGTGCCTACTAGATGCTCAGAAAGAAAGACTGATTCACTAGGTGGCTGTTAATTAAGCTCACTTACAACACAATTGGAGGAGACTGTCAACATATTAGTTATTTATTTCCTTGCATGTTTTCTCTTCCATGGAATTCTGCATGAGGTATATGAAGCCTCCCCAGCAATCTTCCATACAACATTGACCTGATACAGATCTGCATAATTTCTGCAAGACTTTAACCTACTCAGTCCAAGGGCTGAGTTTATCTTGCCCTGGGATTGATCTTAGATATTCATTTTTGCTTTTTATATTTAAAATAGGTAAGTGGAAAATAAACATTATGGGATGTAAATAGTAAATATATATATATGAAAACATTTACTAATATGAAAGTGACTTTTTTTCTTAAATAATTACCAGTAAATTGGAAGGAGGAAAGGATTGTTCTACATTCTCTGAGAACAGAAACAAGTTAATGTTAATGCATTACAGATGGCTGCGGATTTAGCTGATAAAAATCATGGATACCTTTAAAAATTGGCCTAAAAAATTAGCTGTTGCTTGAGAGGAGCTTCCCTAGTGAACTTACTTTCCCATGCTCTCAGTTACTGTATTTCCTTGCCTTGTCTCCATCCAATTTTGTTCTCTGTCCCCTCCCTTTTCTAGTGCAACTACCTTTTTGTATTTTTATTATCTTCCTTTTTGTTGTTTCTGCTGGAAGAAAGGTGAATTTGTGCATGTCAGAGTGGTTTCTGAGTTTGATCCTGCCTTTTTTGGAATGTAGCTTCTGAAAGTTATTTATAAAAACATCCATGTATGCATATACAAGTGTGTCGCATGCACATCTTTATTTGGGGAGGGAGGTTGGGGGAGGAATCTCCAGGATTAGTTTCAGCTGAAGTTGGCAAACCTAGATTCACCAGACAGCATAGGATGTTTAGCTTCATGTATTTTTTTTTCCTACTGTTCTTTGATGGATGAGTGTGATCTTAAATTTAGGATAATTTTTCAGGTAAACTGAGTAATTTTGATTTAATGTGATTTATTTATACATTATTGCTGATAAATTATGATTTCATATTGTAAACTCTAAGTAACTCTAGAGCCACTTTAAATTGAAAAAGTTGTAAATATGTGAGCAAATAAAAGTAGATAAATAATTTATATGAATTTCATTTCATTTACATAACATATATGAGAAGCAGAGGTAAATGCTGAGCAGAATGCTGTTCTCATTAGAAAGTGAGTTCTTTTCACCAGTTCCTCTTTGCTTCTGCAGCTTACTATGCCCCCAAAAAGCTCTGTTAAAAATTCATCTTGAGCAGTGAAGTGCTGGGAGCAGCAGGGAGCAAGGGGAATGTACAAAAACCATCACCTTTCCTACTTTCTTTTGAAGGAAACCTGTTCTGAATCCTGATTCCCTGGAAAAATGAAATTATTCACAGAGGGTAAAGTCTGTAGCTAAAGTTGTTTATCAAACCAGCTTTCCGTTTGAAGTGAATTTTGAATGTTTTTCAAGGAGAGGTGTCTAAAATAAAATCTTACCCGATAAGATCAAAGAGACAGGATTCATCATCATCATCATCCATGACAACTAAGAAGAAAATAAAATATACATACTGTATCATAAAACATACTTCAAATTCTCTTTTAAAAAAGATTTTGTGTAAGAAATTGCAAAATATATTTACCATAGAAGCGTTTTTACCATGCTAATTTACTATACTGGAAGACTATGGCAAACCACTTCCATAATGCTGCTAAGAAACCTATATAGGTCAAGCTTGACTCAAGGGTCTCTTTACTTTTAATTTGTCATAGGCTACATCCAGTAATATGGAAGCTAATTTTCCTTATTAAGAGTTACTCTTGCTCTCCTCCACCCACACCTCTCAAGAACTATTCAGATATGTTCCAAAGGTCATCCCAATCCTTCAGATATTTGGGGAGGTATGCAGGTGGATGTAATGTGTTAGCATTAGGATTACGTGCTCACTTCTAGCACTAATATGCTATAGATTTATGGGTTGAACTATGTCTTATCTCTAGACTGCAGCCTAAAAAGAAGAAATGATCTGATCCGGATTAGGCCAGAATCCGACTTCATATTCGTACTATGTTTCAGCAGTTTTTCTTCCCCAAAACACTGTCATGGAAAAAATGGAGATAGCCAAAATATAATGTGGCTATCTTCCCCAACACATTTAGCTGTTTACGTCCTGTATAAACAGATGTGACCTAAATCAAATGGTGCCCTACGCATGGTGGGTTTTTTTGTTCCATTTTTTTTGTTTAGCCTTTGAATACAGGTAGTCCCCAGCTTAAGTCCCATTCCCAAGCTTTGTCCTTAAGTCAAATTACAAATCTGTAAGCTGGAACAGTATATTGTATAATACTGTTTAAGTAGTACTGTATAATTAACTTGAACCATTGTGTATTTAACTTGAACCATTGTGTATTTAACTCGAATTTTGCTACAATAGGCTCCATTCTTAACTATGGCTTGTCCTTCAACTGGGCGTTCTTAACCCCAGGACTACCTGTACCTTGTTTTTACTGCATTTCTAACCCAATTCACAGCTTTATACTGCTGATTCTTGTCACACGCAATATTATAAATAATGCAGTGCTGGGTGTGTAAGAGAGTGTTTCCAGCTTTACAAATAAAGATGAATTGTTTGTACTATTTGTTGCATCAATTATGTTTAATAGATGGTTCACAACAAACAATTCCCAGGTCTCACAGTGTACATGGCTATTTGCCCATTTCTAGTTTTATAAGTCAGAGATATGCCAAACCCAGATGTGTATTGCAATATTTCCTCTCTAACAGATTCTACTACTTCATCCAAATGAATCAATGGCATTATCTTTCTGCTGATTCTTCAAGCTCACTGTGCCATAGTATGTCCATGACTAATTTTAAATCACCTGAAATACTTCCAGATGAAGCTTTATTCAGAGAATTTTACAAGTGTCTTCTAGTTGTACACGCCACATTTTCAAACATGTTTTCTATCTTATCAAAACAAATTGTTTAATTGAACAATCAAGAATCTTCCAGCTTTAACTTTGATCACTGTTATATTTTCCCCTTAAAACCTTTCCAATAGATGGGAATAATGGAGTACAACCCAGAGCATCTGGAGGGTGGACAGTGACAAGGTGGAAAAGGCATTTTAAAGGTATAAAAGCCTTCTCAGCACTACATTAACTTGTGGTTCACAGACTGTGGTTTCCAAAGATCTCCTCTATAAGTCTGAGACCTTATATTTCAAATTCTCTTTATATGCTTTTAGGTATTATGACATATTATGAAGGATATAAGTAGCAGGAGAATATAACAAATGAAACCTTTCCTCTTCATACTTCATTTACTTTGTTCATTAAAATGCTCTTAAAGGCATAGAAAAGCCAGAAAAAAAAGATATCTAACCTACCTTCCTGCACAGAAGTTCATCTCCTGTCCCTAGACCTTATAGAAATATTTTATTCTGGAATATAATGGCTTCATAACAGATAAATGGTTTAAGGAAGAACTGCACTTGCTAGTTTTAGTTGGTCTTGTTTTCCTGTCATACAACTTTCAAAGGCAAGGTAATCTGCTGCAAAAGAACATGGTACAACTGACATTTATCTTAAAATACAACTTGTTCCTTCTGCTCTATCCATCCCATCCCATTTTTTCCTCAAATTCCATAGTTTTATCTCTGTGCTTTTTGTACACAACATCCCTTAGTGATGTTTAATCTGATCAACTGTATTCTCTCTATATCTTTTCACATTTTATTTGAAGCCATGAAATAGTTTGTTTAGCATATTGTAAACTTGGCCAATTTTTATTAAAGGAACCAGGATTAAAAGAAGCCATAGCTTAGTGCAGTGTGAACTCAACCTTTTTCTAGACCATAGTTCTGTACATCTTTTATGTTCATATATGCCAAATTATTCTTTGAAATAAAAGGAAATCCATTATGTTATTTAGATCAGTTTCAAATTAATTGTGGATATTATATACATTCTTTGGATAAAATTACATTAATAATCAGTGGAGATTGCATTAGATTCAGGATCATTGGGTGGCTTATTGCATAGTAGTATTGCAAGGATGAATAAGCATTACTATTATGAACACTTTACCCTTAATTTGTCTCCACCTGGTTATGAAGAATATGCACAAGTTTTATTATGTTGTTTTTTCCAATCAATGGCTTAAAATATAAAATAAAGTATCAAATATTACTCCTTTCTTTCTTGGATAGATAGATGGAGCAAGTATGTGTGTGCAGAGGAGCATACATCCATTCTAAACAAACTTCTATTGAGAATAGATGTGTGCTCCTCTACACACACATACTTGCTCAATCAATGACTGCTAACTCTTGAGTTTGCATTCCTTTAATCAAATGGAAGGTGCTGAATGGACAATACCCACTGCCTGATCAGGTCTCCACTTACTGGATTGCTCATATGCTATAATAGAGCAGTTTTTTTCCATCAGACTTACTGTTACTGACTTGCAGAGTGTCCACATATAGTCAGCCCCACTACATATTAAAATTGCTTTTAAATCTTTTGGTAATTTCCACTGGAATGCAGGAAACTGCCCCAATGACGTATCATTGTTTCCTCTAACATGTCAGTTTTACTACTGAAAACTTATTGGGAAATTGTCAAGTTATTCACTAGTTTGCATTTATGTTTTGGTCTCATGAACAGTGTGGCAGATGTGATAGTGGCTGTAGCCCCACTCAGCTTGTGAGCTTAAACCTAGATGGCAAAAGCTGCCTCATGATACATTTTCCAGCATATTGCTACAGCAACTGCCCAGCTCATATAGTGGACTAGAGACATATAGAAAGTGAGTTGAGCAGATCGGTAACAGATGACAACTGCCACTTTATTCTTTACTGATTCAAAATAAAACAAAAACTGTGTACATGCTTATTATCAATAGTCTACAACTCCGCATACACACATTGAATCCTTCATAATAGCCTTTGTGTTTTGTTATAAAGACAAATATGATCATTTATCAGTGATAAACTCTAGTTAAAAAGTGAGTATAAAAATAGATCAAGCAATCTTTTATTCCGTTTGAAACAAAGCATTTTTTAATTGTTAGAAACAGAAATGTAGTAAATCATTACATACAGAAGTGTAGATGCCTACTTCCCATTACACCCAGCCTCAAATTTACCACACTATTTGTTTACTTGGGTGGGGTGTGTATGTCCATCTATGAAAAATCCACTGCTATAAACCAAGAATTATGAATAACAGAATAGGGCTGTACAGTACAGAATTCAGATCTAATACCAAAAGATGGCTGTGTGTGGGCCTCTCATACACACCAAAGCACTTTTTGGGATTTGAATATTAAGCACTCTGTAGCCCTATTACAGAATGTCAATATAAGCTGTGTAAGCTATTTTTTAATTTCTTAAATACAAATTATGCTATTCAAAAATAAATCTAAAATTAGACATCTTATCTGATTGAACTGTATTGTATGAATTTTTTTCTTTGTGCTATATTCAAATAAAGTTAGATCTTCCTAATGAACTGATAAACTAAGAACCTTCTTCAAAAGTTTTCTTTGTAATTATTTTATCAAAATGACAGAATGAGACTGTAAATGTCTAAAATGTGAATATCACCTGTACAAATATGAATTATAAGAATTCACTTAATATGGGTGAATGCTAACTTCACATGTATTTGAACAGGAAGCAGTACTTTTAAGATTGGCAAAACAAACAAACACTATCTCATAAAGCTATGTAAGTTAGATTTAGTGATCTGGGTCTATTATTAAACAGACAAGATTTATAAATCTTATAAAATGGTACTCTTACTTGCTAATTCTCATAACCTCTTCCCATCTATGCTCTTTATACATGATTTCCATTTTTTGAAAGTATGTCTTTTGCAACAGTCTTAGAAAGAAAAAATAATTGTGGTTGGAAGTATAGTTTATTTTTATATTCCAGGTGGTCTCTAGCACCTTGAGGAAATATTAATAGAATCAATGTCATCCTCTGAACAGTAAATACTGTGTTTAAATCCTGGGATTTCTATGTGGTGAGATCCATTGCTGGAAATAATCATAAGTATACCCAGAAGCTTGTCTTTTCAGTATTTGAAAAATATGGATGTTCCATAAATCTAGACCTAACAAAATATAATTTACTAAAATGTGTCTACATCAGATAGTATAATCCCCAGTGAAAATACAATTTTTCACATGTTCCCTTTCAAAGCTAGTTTCTTTGATGCCATTCAAACTATTTGCCAATTAACAAATCCCTTCTCTTTCTCTCATGAGACTTAGTGGAATGAAGTCAGCCATTTTATTTAATTTACAATGTAATTTACTAAACTGCTATTAAGTATTTTAAATGTAGTGTTTTTTTAAATACAGAACAGTGTATGTAACTCGAAGGAAAACTGAGAAACTGTTATTAAATAAACAATAAACAAACAATATACCTGAATTGTTCCTTTATTTAAACTGTTCTTTGATTTTTGGATATATTTTACACCAGGTATGTTAAGAGAACTACTACGCCAATGTGCTAGACAAACTCCCTCTAAACAATTGCCCAGGTGCAATGGTAGCTGCACTGTGCAGTTTAGGATATAATGCCAAAAAGCCCATGATAAATGTAGCCTAATGATAAAACTTTATAACACTTGGAATTCTGCTGTGAAACTATTTTTTTTTATTTTAGTATTTATCAGTTACTCATTAGAAACACATAAATAAACCAAGTTCAAATCATCTGTTTCAGTGAAGATATGAATGGCTCTCCAAACAGATGAAACTGACATCATTACTGTCGCATTGGAAACCTAATATTCTAAACTATCAAGGCAATCATTTCCTATTATTAATCATTTAACTTTATTCAAAAGGTTTTAGTTAATTCTGAAAAATTAGAAGACTGAAGAGAGACTTAATAGGAAATTACTGAAAAATGCAATATAGTGGCTGCTGTTTGCCCAATTTTGCTTCCTGTGAAATTTAATATCTGAAAATGTAAACAGAAAAGCACAATTGTATTATTAAAATCTGACACAAATTTGAGAGATGGCAAAATTTAAGACCACTTGTGTTTCAATAAACATATTTTACTCCCTTATCAGGCCTTCAGTAATAGGAGTGCTAATGGGACTCGAAGGCAGGAAAAATGAATTCAAGTTTTATTATGCTCTTACCAGGTTTTCTGGAATAGGACCTCATTGGTACAATATAAAAATGTGTTCCTACCAAATCAAATTTGAAAGGCCATCCAATTTCCCAAGCTCCTCCATTTTTAATCCACAAATCACATACTTCTTTGAAGTTGCTTGCATCATATAGATGTTTTTCTGTGATTTATTCATTCCAGTCCAGACCTCTGTCAAGGATTTACATCCAGTCTGGTGGGGAATCTAAGATGATAATTTCTATAAAAGGAGTCCACAGTATGTAGTACTAATAAGCATTATCATTTATCCCCATAACCATTATTATTCCTCATAAGCAACTAATTTATAAATGAAAATAAAGATGAAAGAGCTTTTTAAAACGAATGCTGGTTGCTCTACAGAACAAAAAATCGGGCTTGTAAGTTTTTAAAGCATTAAAATACGAGGCACCCGTCAACCTCCGTAAAATTTTCTCTCCAGACGAGAGATTAAGAGGTCGGAGTAGGAAATATTTCACCCCTTTAGAAAACATTTCATAAAGGTGAGGAAGTCCTCGTTTCCGTTAAGAGACCATTTTTACTCTACTCTGAGAGAGCAAAAGCGGCCCCACGAAATAGAGGAAGACGACGCCCCAGCCGAAGGGGGAAAACGTCTTATTAAAAGTATTTCAAAATGGCGGCGGCAGAGAACGAAAGAGAAGAAACTGCGCCACAAATCCTGGCCGGTGGCCAGGCAGCGCCATCTTCCCTCGTTCCTGTCCCTCCAGCCGGCGATGCACGAGCCCTGTATGGAGGAAGGAGACGCCGTGAGAAAAATCGGCTCCCTCGGCTGAGCTTTGGAAATACGTGTTCAATTCGGAGGCTCTTCCAGATTATACGAATTAAGGAAGGGAAAATTAAGCCCGGTAAAAACACAAAGGCCTGAGATTCCCTTCGCCCTTCTCTCAGCAAAAAAAACTCCATTTCTGCAACCCTACTTGCACTCCCATTATATCTATACAGGTATCGCCCACCCCTTAACCTCTTCCAGTTTCGATTAAAGAGGAGAAAAAATTAAAACGCACCTAAAAATGATCCATCGGGTTTTCAATCCATTCTTTATATATTCCTCCCCCTCCCTATTTTTTAACCAAAACCAATTCACAAGAGTTTTTTGGAAGGTTAATCCCATGCCAGATACAGATGCACAATCTTCGAAAGGCAAAAACGAAAGCACTGTTACAGATGTAGAATATTTATTATTCTTGCAGCTTAAAAAAAATAAATTACAACCGAAAAGGGTTTAAATCCTACCGACCTAGAATTACATACACCGAAACAAATCACCATTTCCATTCCTTGAAACAATGACGCACAGAAAAGAAATCGGAGGAAACTGGAGACAAAAAATAGTAATAATAAGAAACAATATTAAGGAAAAAAGAATCCCCGTCAAAAAGCGCAGCCCATGCTAGAAACGCGGTGAAAATGAATACGAGATAGGAAGAGCTGGTCGCTGAAAACAAATCCAACCGGGGAGGCAAAAGAAAAGAAAAATCCTCGGCAGCCTCCCGCCCAGGAGCGAGAAGACGGAGCGTCTCCATTTTCCTGAGGAGGAGGAAGAAAAAGTGTTCCACAGCCCAGAGAGCTTTAGAGAAAAGCAAAGAAACGAGGGGGGAAAAAAAGAGGGAGGAGATTTGAAAAGATTATTTTTCTTTCTCCCTCTCGCACACACACACACACACACTCGATCCCCCTCTTCCTCACAGACACACACACCCTCAGTCATACTCGCAGACACACACACACTCACGCACACTTTCTCTCCCTCTCTGACGGCCATGGGGGTGGCCAGGAAAAAAAAGCCCAAACAAAACAACAACTAATTTTAAACCGGCTCAATCAATGAGTCATTAAAAGAGGGGCTTTTTTCCTCCTCTCCTTTCCTACATTTGCATGGCCTCCGCGAGAGAGGGGCAGCCCCCCATCCTCTCCCGCCGCCCCCCTTGCAGCTATCAGCCTAGCCCTGAAACCTTATCTGTCCTCTCCCTCTCTCTCTCCCTCTCTCTCTCTCTCTCCCTCCTTGTCTGCCTCTCCCCCTTTAAGAATCACATTTTGGAGGTGCCCTCAGTAGCCACCACCACAGCCTCTTCCTGCAAAAGAAATAAATATTTCATTTCCATGTGAATTAACATCTGCCCACCAAGCACCACCCGCGCAAAATCGCCCTCCTCCTCCTCCTTTCCTCTCCTCCTCCTCCTCTTCTTTCTCTTCTCCTTCTTCTTCCTCCCTATGTCCCCTCTCTCTCCTCTCCTCTCTCTCCAGATATATATTTATATACCTAGCCCCAGAGCCAATAGCTCTCTGGGCTGAAACCTAATATCCTGGTTTTGGCAACTCCTGGTTGTTAATTTGCTCCTCTTTCTTTTCTGTCTGTCTGGAGATAGATTTCCCCCCTCTCTTTTCCCTCCCCGAAGGAAGGGAGGAAGGAGGTTGTGTGTTTTTTTTTCCTTGAAATTTTTATCACAAAATTATAATACACTCAAAGGGAAACTCACCGTCATGAAAAAGCAGTGCCTTGTCAACGGGGTTTCTTCGCCATCACATCAGGGGCTGGCAGTGTAAGAGAGAGAGCGAGAGAGCGAGAAAGGGAGGGGGGAGAGAGGGAGCGAGCGAGCAAGGAAGAGAGAGCGAGGATAGCGAGAGCCCAGTGCGGGAGTTCCAGCTACAAGGCGAGGAAAGAGGCTCAGAGGCTGCGGGGACGCCGCTACCGCATTCACATACATTATTAGGAGCGGCGGTACCGAACTTTCGCTCGCTGCTGCTGCCGCCCGCCTGCCTGCCTGCCTGCCTGCCTGCCTTTACGCTGGGCGAAGAAGGCACTTTCGAAAGATTGGGCTTGCTTTGAAAAAAGCAGTTGAGTTAGAGGCTTCAAAGGTATAATCTCCTGACCCTTCGCAAGAAAGCAAAAACTTTACTTTTGGTTAATCGGGAAATAACTAAATGGCCTTGTCTAATGGAACGTTGCAATTTACCAACCCTTTTAGTCCATCGCTGCATTTTTGAGAAAACAAGAAAAGCACTGCTTTAACTTAAATTCTCCCTTTTCCTTCCCTCCCTCAAATGACGTAAACAAAGGAAGTGGAGAGGTTTGGAATTTAAACGGAACTGAATGTTAGAGGTTAAAAAACAAAAGCTGGCCCTGCACAGTTCTACCAACTTTATTCAGTCTTGACTTCTTTTTCAATATTATTGTTGGTTGTGCAGTCGGCCAGTTGTTTAGACTGGATTTGGCATTTTTATCCACCTATCGAGTCCTTCCCAATTATTATTATTCCTGTAGCTTGTCAACATACTTCAAAATAAGGTTGCAAGTTACAACACAGCAAATTTAGGTTTATAGCATATTGCATCTTTTTGGCTCCCTCCAGCCCCCCCCAAAACAGTCAACAGTAATTAATGCTGTCCAAACACAAAGATAAATATAGAAATAAAAATATACTCATTCTTTCCAAAGTTTTAATTAGTTTTTAAAAAGCAATGCATGAAATTAGTTTTCAGATTTTTATCAGTTTCTGGGAGGGAAATATGATTTAAAGGTTTTTTTTATTGTGCACTGAAATATTTGAAACAAGTGCCATGGACAGGTTCATTTTTAATGGGGTTCATAAGTGTTTCAGAATATTAAAAAATATAAACTTAATATTCAGTGTTTCTTTTGGACCAATTTATATGCAGAAACAAAAGTAAAGGCTGAAGCACAAATGGAATTTAGACTTGCAAAAGAAAGTAACTGCAACAAAAAAAGCTCATTTGTCAATAGGAAAAAAAAAGGATAGACCCACTGTTAAGAGAGGTCAGCAGAATAATACCAGGTGAGAAGGAAAGGGCAGAGCTCCTCAGCTCCTACTTTGCTTCTGTCTTCGACCCAAAGGGGAATTATGTTGAAATGGACTTAAGTAAAACAATGTGTAAAAAGATGGAGCAGCAATTTAAAGTAAATAAGATGCACCCAGCTATCATTAACAAGTTTAAGGCTTCAGAACACCTTGAAGAACCTGTAGACATCATCTCAAAGCCTCTTTCTATAACCTTTGAGGATCATGGAGGATGGGTGTAGTGGAGAAGATCTGATGTTCCTGTCTTCAAAAAAGGAGAAAAAGAGGACCTAAGTAATTACAGGCAGAACAGCTTGATGTTGACACAGGGCATAATTCTGGAACAAATTATTGAGCAGTCAGTTGGTTAGAATTTAGAAAATAATGCATTGCTTGGCAAGAGCCACTATGGGTTTATCAAGAACAAGTCATGCCAAACCAAAGTGATCTCCTTTTCTGAGAGAGTACCAGTTTAATTGATTACAGGGAGTGTGGATGTAGTATCTTTGATTTCAGCAAAGCATTCAATAAAGTATTCCATTAGATCAGTGGTGGCAAAGCTTTTGGACTCAGCATGTCAAAAATTCAGAAAATGCCTCACTCACACCGAACAAAAGAGAAATAGTTCTTTACATATTCATTTATTTTAAAAAGTACAGTCCGATCGTGTGGTGCTATGTATTATATAAAGAAATGTAAAATAATTACAAAAATGAAATATGAGTAAAACAAATTCACTTTCTTTGGCAACTCGGGGAGAATAGTTTTGTCGGGTGTTGGTGAACACTTGCGAGTCACCCAATACATCGTGGTGCATCACCTTTGACACCTGCCATCACTGCATTAGATTCTACCACCTTACAGGAAGTATTAGGATTCAGGAGGATCTTGACAAGCTGAAACACTGGGCAAAAATCACATGCAAAAAGGATCTTGATGGATCACAAACTCTGCATTTTACAAGAAAGCAATTTCATTTGGACATCAGGAAAAATAGTAAGAGCAGTCCAGCAATGGAACAGTCCCAAGAGCTGGTAGACTTTGCATTTGAAGTATTTAAAAAGAGGTTGTATGGAAATACTATAATAGTGAATTCCTGCACTGGATAGGGAGCTGGACTAGATAATTTTCAAGATTCCTTCCAATCCTTCCCTTCTTTGATGCAGTAATTAAAAATGTCAAGCTGTTTTTAAGCACTTTTTAAATGCTTTTTAGGCGTCTGTTGCTGTGTATGCCTAAAAGACAGAAATTAAGTTTTTAAATACACTTAATTGTTGAACATGTAAGGAAGTATATTTACAATCACATTTCTGTTATTCTGTGAACAGAAGTACAGTGGTACCTCGGTTCACGAACGCATCTGTTCACGAACAGCTCCGGCCGCAAAAATTTGCCTCCGTTTGCGAACGCCGGATTGGGTGACGAACAGGATCCGCGGCCATTTTCCCTCCTGTGACACGTGGTCGCGGCTTCCTGTAGGGAGGGGGACTCTCCCTCCAAGCAGTAACCGTGGCCATTTTCCCTCCCGTGACACGTGGTCGCGGCTTCCTGTAGGGAGGGGGAATCTCCCTCCAAGCAGTAACCGCCTCCCCACCCGCCTTCCTGTCCTCCACGCCAGGAGTCACGTCAAGCAAGGTTAGCTTTCTCTCTCTTCGTACTGTACTTTGTGTCATATTTTTGCGGTTTTTAAAAAAAAAAACATGGTTCAGAACAGATTAACCGTATTTACATTGAACCTTATGGGGAAATTTGACTCGGGTCGTGACCAGAAATCGGTTGGTGACCAAATTTGGGGTCAGAACAGATTAACCGTATTTACATTGAACCTTATGGGAAAATTTGATTCGGTTCACTACCATTTCGGGTCGCGACCAGAGTCGCGGAACGAATTAAGTTCGTGAACCGAGGTACCACTGTACTGTTGAGACCATATTTTTAATTTTAAATTGGTCATTTCCTTCTATGAAATGATTACTAACATGTGGGAAAGGCCTTGCCAGTATTTTATTATAATTCTGTCCATGTCAGGATTAGCCCAGGAAACTCCAGGAGACAGTACAGATTCAATCCAGCAAAGTTTAATGGCCTTACTCCCGTTACAGAAATCTTCTCAGAGTGAGAGCAAATTCCAGGGTCACCCTCCCAACCTCCCTTGCATTCTTTAGGGAGGGTTCAGTCTCATCCGCTTATCTGTTCCTCGTTGCTCGGGTGATGAGAGTAAGTTCTTAACCCCTCTTGTCCTGACTCTCACATTCCACTATTTTCTCTTATCTGCTATTCAGCAAAATGAACTTTCTTGAACGGAAAACTGTTAATTTCATAACTGTTGGGGAAACTTTAATCCCCCACCCTTGTACCATTGCTTCCACTGTTTTAGATAGAGAAGAAGTTTAAGTTATGCTTTTCTTCAAAAGCACAAATACATGTATACATGTCCTTGAAAACATAGATATATCTTAAGAGCACTATCTGATGTGTGACTGCAGAGAGATACATTTATTGGGATCTTTCCCATTGTATATCTAATCAGAAGTAAACCCTGTTGAGTTCAGTTAGACCTACTCTAAGAGAAGAATCTATGGGATTGCATTGCGTGCTTGTATAGGATTGTAGGCTAAAGTACAATGAAGGGGCAGGACATCATTCATCTGAACTGGGGATCAAGAATATTTTAGTTCTTAAATCCCCAGTTCACATTTAAATTCTTAAATATCTTAAATGGTAACAACTTAGAGCATGTTCTTCACTCTTTGCTTTTACATTTAATTTTATTTATTTTAGGTATAAACCAACCCAACTAGGTCCTAAATTAAGTGTACTCCATAATTTACAGAGCCTTCCTGAACTTGGTATCTTCCAAGATTGCTGTCATGTTTTCATTTGTTTTAGATAACTAAATATATTTATTCGTGACTCTGCTCCAATTTATTTGAAATGATAACAAATCTGTATTTTTTTTAGAATCACTGGCTCTGTAGAACTCATGGACAATCCATTTTCACATTGGAAGGAACTCGTGCTTCACCTTCCTCCCAGTTTCTGGACTTTAATCTGCCATTATTTTTTCTATGCCACCTTCTTCCAGAGGTTCATTGTTCTGCTCCTGGAGTTTAGCATTTCCTGCATGCATTGTTTGGAACGTATCCACCTCATCCACCCAGTTCAACCATTAAGGGAATATGCAACTGTGGTCAGGCATCTGATGGTTGCTGACATGTTAACCTTTTACCTTCAAAACTCATGGGGCCTTTCAGATGTAATAGGGGAATGGTGACAAGATATCTGAGAAATTGAGACAAAACTCTACTTTTGATATGTACTACAGTGTGCCCTAAAGCACCTTATAAATTGACCTCATGCAATATCTGGAATTCTACTTTTTTTCCCTAAAAGTGTTTCTCGTATGTAATCCCATTATACAAAGGAAGAACTGATTAAAACTAGATTGCACCTTTAGTTCTACCAAGAGCTGGTAATGGATAATACCTAATTTGCTGGCTAGATCCAAGACATCACAGATGAAATTTTATCTTGGACAAAGCAACAGCCAAAGTCATATTCTGTAAAGCTGCAGGAAAAAAAGAAGGGCTTGCTTATGGACATCCAAACAAAATGGCCAGATGATCTCTCTCCAAATATGTACTGAATCCCAAGAACTTATTCAAGGAGGCAATTAGCAACTATAGTGGTTTAACTGGGCTGACTCTATTGATTTTCAGATTCTGTGTGTGCAAATATCTTCCCTTGGTTTCCCTATATTTTCCTTTTCCCAATAAACTGCTTTTTTATATCTATAGATTTTTGAATTATTGGCTTTATCATTAATACTTTGCCTACATGCAAAATTGCATTATTATTTTGATACTCCTTGTATTTTAGGATTGGTAAAGGTCTGTATTTCTGGCCTGTTTTCCTAGAACTGGGCCAAAATGAGTCCTGGATAGAACATTTAAGAACTCCCCACCCAGACAGCCTAGAGGATAGCAGGAGGTTCAGCCTGATGGTTGTAACCTACTATAATTATTTCTAATTGGGGGATTCTGGGAAAAAGGGATCTTGCAAGGGGAGTTTTAAATTATCCCCCTTCCATTTTAGAACAGAAACTGGTGGAATTTTTTCACTTTTTTTTTTTAACTTTCTCTATAGTTGCTGTTCCTCACATAGCTTTCCAACATCATTCATAACCTCTCAGGTTTTCTTGTAAACCATCAAATAAATGTACCCAAAACATGTACTGAAAAACATGGGTGTGGGACACTAGAAATTTATTTCCTTTCAGTGTGGATTGGGAGTGATGAGATTTTTCTTACTCCATGACATGTGGTAGCTTAAGGGGCTAGACACTGATTGGATTTTCTTTGCACTCTTCTATTAGTCAGCTGGAAGGGGAAAATGTGAGCAAAGCACTGATTGGATTATGTTGTTCTTTACATTTCAAGGTCAATAGAAGTGTAATTGCAGGTCACTTTTAAACTGCTTTGTGAGGGAAGGAGGTAGAAAATCTGTAGCGTGGAAGTGTCCTGCTAGGGAGTAGCTACTTTTTACTATCCTGAAAAGATACTACATGAGAACTGCATGTTATCTTTAACAACTTTATCCAGTGCTATTTCAGGAGGTTTGTGGAGGGTGAAATGGAATTCCCCCTGTAAACTGTCTTTCTCCCTTTCTTACACATCATTGTCTAGAACTGAGATTCTGAGTTGGCAGTTAGCTATGAATTTATGCCATTTACCACTACCTCAATGAAAAATGTCCAGGAAGATGGGAAAAGAAAAAAATAAACATTTCCTTTCCCTCCATCTCTTTCAAATCCTGAACATACAAATTAAGCTGCAAGTTGGCTAAAGATCTGAAATAAAGGTCCCCTGTTAGCCTCCAATTGTCATGGTACCCAGAGGATTGCTGTCTAGATCAACTTTCTGTTTGGATGCTCAAAATCTAGGAATGGGATTCTGGGGGAAAGAGAAGTAGAATTAAGACAGCCTTCCCCCTCTTACCATATTGTTTTTATTTGACTCACAGAAGTATATTGTTTTCTAAATTGAAAGATTTTTAAAATAATAATAATAGCTCAAGGATTTATGCTTGATGGATTCCCAAACCTATGGAATGTCAAACCATGGAGGTGTAATTTCATGGTGTAACTAGTGAAAAGTAGAAACTGGAGAGGGGAAAGATTTAGCTTCCTCAGGTCTAATGCATTATAAATAGCCTATATGTTTAAGAGGATATCTGCCATGTAACTAAAAAAGTTTTCTTCCCTAAACATATAAGAGGTTTCAGGTGAGAGGAATGGGAAGAGACACTCCATCTTGTTCAGTTTCCAGAAGTTTTCCTCTGCCCTGCTATATGGTAATGAAATGTTGAGGTTAAAGAAATTTTGTAAAGGTAGTAAAGGGGGGAAAAGTTTCTAACTGGAAGGCCAGAAACGCTGTCTGATGCTCCTGTTGGTCCATGTAAAAGCAAGAGAAAATATGCTCTCAGTAGCACATGCATAGTATTTAATCTCACAAAAATACATATTTTACTGTGTTAGTCTAATGTGTAAAGAGGATGAAAAATTATTTTTCCAGCCTGCTATGGAATTGTACTGTTAAAAAAAAATGAAGACTTTTTACTAAATTACTAAATGACTTCTCAAACATCAGTTTTATGATTGCCATCTTTACAGAATAAAATTCAGATTTAAGAAAGACATAAAAACTTAGTTTCATCTGGATGACCACAAATTGGAATTTTCTCCAATTGAGAAATTGGAGAGAGAATGAGAAGAAAAAGAGAATCAAGAATTATCCTAAGAGATCTGGAAACAAGGTCTATGGATTCATCTTCACATCCCTTTATCCATGGTACAAAGACACTTGCTAAAAATTTTTAAGCATCATATCCTCATGATGTGGCTTCGTTTTATTCCCAGACAACCTCAGAGGCACCTTGAGCTTGTCTTTAGTTGCTCCACTGTTAAAATGTCTCACCTTTTCTTCTGACACAAGTTTTGGCATGCAGTCTGCAGTCTTTTGGTGGTAATAACCTGGTCAGGAGCAGGGATCTACCCAGCTCCTATTGGCTACTTAAGTCTGCTGTGGGCACGCCCCTTCCTTGGCTGGTTGTTGGGCACTGTCCACTATGGCCATTTTGGTTTAGGCTGCAAAAGAAACCAGATAGCTGGCTTGGTCTGATCTTTTTGTTTGTGGTGACACAGCAATAGAAAACTCCTGGAAGACCAACTTTTTTTTTAACATATGAATACTGATGTCCTCTGATTGTCCTCTCACTGAGCACAACCCTCTCCTTCCATTTTGGCTTTCGCTGTAAAAGACAATGGACACCAAGCTTGTAGAGAGTAAATCTGTCAGCCAGGATTTGTTTTTAACTGTTTGTCATATAGAGGTATCTCTCTCCCAGGAGACCAACAATTCTATCATTCTATACTCCTATACCTATGCTGCCCCCACATCCACTCCCAAATCCAGCAGACTGGTTAGTGGATGTATAAGTGTGAGGGCTGGTTCTTACCTTGTTGAGTAGCAATCACCAAGACAACGAACAGATGCAAACAGCCCCACTTTCACAAAAATGGAAGGTTTCCTGCCCCTGTCCCTGTAAAAGCATTAGAAAATGAACCAAGGTTTTGCCACCATAAATTCTTTATATGTTGCTGCCTTATTTGAAAGTACTGTATTCACTGGAATTCTTGTGCTGTAATTTTAACCTTACTTTTAATAAATATTATTAATCAGGGTTCTGAGAAGTTTGTTCTTTACATTAACTGTTTCCTGTCTACTCTACTAGGAGGAAAATCTGACAGAAGGGAGTGGGATGAAGTGGGAAGACCCCTGTTAATGTGCATGTGATCACTGTCCCTACTAATAGTTTGTGGGTTAGTTTCTTTACACAGGACTTTCAGTCTCCCAGGAGATTGATAGTCCTATGGTCAAAAAAAAACCACTGTCGAGTAATCAGTGAGATGAAGGTAGAGGGAGCATCTAAGTTCTCCAGCACTGCTCTGAGCTTATGGAGAATGAATAATCAGGTTTTTTTCTCTACTTGTAGGTGATGCTGGATGGGAGTGGAAAGAAGCCAGGGAGTCCATAAATAATTGCCTTGAAATTGTCCCTCATGAAATATGTAAGGATGGCACCAATCATTGGACTCATTGCTGAGGTGCAGTAAAGTTTAGGCATGGGGCAGTGCAATTTATGTTGATATATTCTGCCCACTCAAGGATGGGAGGGATGCACATTTACGTGGTCATGAGGAAGTGTCTTGTGGACAAATGTCATAATGGAGAAACTGATGAAGCATGTCCAAGCTAAGAAAATAGGCAGACACAGAGGACTTCTCTGAAATATAATTTACCTTTATTGTACATTAGTAAGAACAAAATGCAATCTCCACATATGCATAGATCAGTTTAGAGGAGAATGTGTTAAAAGAATGTATACACTTGGAATTATTTTATTTCCTTTACCATTATAAATCCTGCATAATAACTAAGAACTATGTCGAAGTTTAAAGATCTTTTTTTTCATTTCTCCCATTCTTTAAAATTATGATCTGTTAGGAGAAAATAAATATTGCTGTTTAAAAAATTTCTCGGGGAGTTTGTTTTCACACAGTAAAAACCATGGTACAGGCCTATTCTCTGCCTGCACCTTCCCCATTTCAGCTAATCCTTGTTTAAAACTACTGTATCAATGGATTTTTTGCTCAGACAGATATCAAAGAAACTCTGGAACCAAGGGCAGCACATCTGCATCACAAACGGAGCAAACAGTTTCCCTCCTAAGATCTTATCAAAAGCATTAGCAACAACGTTACATAATTTGAAATAAAAAAACATTTAATATTATATAAAACCCTTACAATAGTCTATTAACTCAAGCCTTATCACTTCACATAGGGACTACTGCAGTGTGCTTCAGGTGGGCCTACTTTTGAAGCCCACCTGGAAGCTTCAGTTGGTCTAGAATGCAGTCGCACGGCTGCAGGCAGGTCTTGCTGATGTGCGCACAGTACCCTTGTGCTTTAGCCCTGCACTCGTTTCCTATTAGCTTCTGAGTGTAATTCAAAGTTCTATTTTTGACAATTAAAACCTACATGTTTTGGCACCAGAGTACATATCAGGCCACCTTCTCTGCCCACTTTCTACTCCTCCATCTTGAACATCTTGGGAGAACTTGCTTACAGTTCCCCACTTTTGTGAAGCAAAAGGGTGGAGGCTCATAGGCATATTTTCTCTGTAACTGTGCCTATACTTTGGAATAGTCTTCCCTCCACCCCTGAAATTCACCCTGCCCTCATTCTACTTGGTTTCCATCAAGTGTTAAAAACAGAGTTATTTTGGAGAGCCTTGGAGGGATAAGTTGGGACCATCAGATTGAGTGAATGGCAGCAGGCTAAAGGTTCAAAAAGTGGAGGAGATATGCCTAGCTGTTACCATTGCCATGATCTCCAGCCTTTTTTTTTTTTGGTAACCGAAAATATTTACACTTCAGTTTGGCAACTAATGTATAGCTGGATCCATATAACATATTAAGCCATGGCTTAACGTACTGTGTGAACCCAGCCACTTGCAGGTTATTCAATAAACCATAGTTAAACGGGGGGGGTAGGATAAATAAAAAGGCAGATGTGATTCAAAGCATGCGTTAGTATGCAGATGGCACCTGTCGGGAACACCTTCAACAGCTCTATCTTTTCCTGCACCCATCTACCTGACCTCCAGAGCTGAAGTCCCATCCTGGGAAAAGATGTGTTGGTTTAAAATGTTCCCAACAGGTGCTATGTGTGGTCCAACACATTCTGAATTGGGATCTCTATAAAGCCTTACCCTGTATTACACTTTGGTCTATCTCAGCTCTCTGTAGCTTAAAAACATAACAGTTTCCTTCCTTTATATCTCCATTTTTTCTAGTATCTTATTTTATTTTATGCATGCTTTTGACACATTTGTAAAGAATATAAAAAAGATACATATCTGGATTTCTTTCAAATCTTCATGATATAGCCTGGTTTTCAGGCATAAGGAATATTGCTGGTACAAATCACAAGCTTTTAATGTTCATTCGAAGGCAGAGACATAGCTTATTAATTTGTGAGCAATGAGCTGGCTAAATGGTATAATGGACTCAACACTGCATTGCTCTTCTAAATCCCATCCAGAATCACTTATTACTTCCTATAGGCTGGAAATCAAGTACAAGAAAGAAATTGAAATCATTTTAGTTATTGGGTCCCTATCATTTTTACCTACAAAGTAGTATGTACTTATTAGATACCATCCTTTTTATATGGCTTAGTATTTATAGCAATAATTGGCCCAACAGTTTCTCTACTTGCAAAACCCCAAATAGTTAGGCTATGGAGAAGTACTCCAAAGATATAATTCTTTACTAGCTTTCCTTTCTTTGTAACATTTTTATCTTAAGATTTCTAAAAGCTAGTATTACTTCATGTAGGATTGGAAAACTCCTTCATTTCCAATACTATAATTTTACATTTAACATAAAAGCCAAACTATCTGTTATATTATAACTTGGAAGAATACACTCAAATTCAGACAGACATTCCTCACTGTGAAATAAGAATGAGGTATATTACTGTGCATGAAAACCATCAAAAGAAAAAAAAAATGGTATTATAGTTCATAATTAAGTCAGGGCACTTTGAAGTTCCAATTGGTTTATTTATGCCGATCCTTAACATATACAGTATTTATACTAAAAATAAGCTACTGAGTCAGTAATTTGATTAAAAGGATTTTAAACTGGATGTTGATTAGCTAGTTTTGCAAATTTATCTATGCAAAACAATTTAGTAGAACTAGCCTCAGCCTTAGATATATAATTTGTATGGGAAGTAACAACTGACTTGATTCATTCCTAGCTTCAGATAGGGCTTCTTGGTGGCAAATTGTGAAAATTCAATCATGAAACATTTTTTAGTCATAATATTTGTATGAACCGCTGCCACAATAGGGCAGCTATAAATAGAAGGGTAATGAATCAGGTCCCTTTTCCTCCATGTGATCCAAATGCTTTTTCTAAATGATGGCCTGTTTTCACATGCCAATTTTTGCCAAAAATAATTTTGATTTCTGAATACAAGGTAGATCAGTTATACAGTTGGAAAGGACTTTGGGGGTTATCTGAGCCTCTACACCAGTGTTTCTCAACCTTGGCAACTTTAAGCTGCGTGGATTTCAACTCCCAGAATTCCCTAGCCATAAAGGGGGAATTCTGGGAGTTAAAGTCCTCACAGCTTAAAGTTGCCAAGGTTGAGAAACCCTGCTCTACACTTTGCAGGATCCTCAGTGCAGGATGCAGTTACAGTATCTCTGACAAATGGCTGCCTAGTTTTTGTTTAAATGCTTCCAGTAAAGTGTGGCTGAATGTTAATAAGGCAGTCATTAAGGTAATAAAGGCAGTCTGTTTTGCTGTTGAAAAACTCCAACCATAATCTTCAGCCAAAATCTGCTTTCTTGTCATTTCCATCACTGGTTCCAAGCCTGTCATCTGAAGCAAAAGAAAACAATTCCACTTTTTTTTTTTTTGCAAAAGTAGGAACTGAAAGTCACTATCGTTTCTTTGGATCATTCAGACAGAACACCTTAATAGTTAACATTTTTATTTAATTTACATTTATGAGATTTATATCCCACCTTTCCACCAGGGACAGAAGGTAACACACTAAGCACTCCTTCCTCCAGTTTTAGTAATAAAACCTTGACTTGATAGGCAATCAGTAATTTACCTGCATAAACCAGAATAAAAATATTTCAGAATAATCCAGTATGAACTTCTGTCCATATTGCCACCTCACCTAGTAAACTCTTCAAGTAACAATTTAAAAAGCGTATATTGGACACCATGATGCATACAAAATGCTATGTATGACACTTTGCATATGTAGAATGCTATGTATGATATACATATATATGAGTGTCACTTGCATATTTCATTCCATACATCATGGCATGATTTTATTATATCAATTTATATAGCCATCTTGCCAGAGACGGTTAACTTAAGGTTAAAAATAACAATCATATGGGAAATATAAATACAAGAATATATATTAAATCAGACCACCCTGTCTTTTACATGCAAGAGTTGCAATGACAACCTAATTTCTACAACAAACATGCAGAATTTTCAAGGCTGGCACAGTCAGTATGGAATGAATAAGCAAAACTTTACATTAAAATAGCTTTCTATAGCCCTGAAGCCCCAGAACAGAATTCTACAATGATTGGCAGCAATTATCCAGACTTTTCCAGAGCAACTTTCCCATATTATAGACTGAACCCCATTTTTCTCCAATTCCAGAAGCTCAAGAAAAACCTGGATGAAAATACCATACAGTATATTTCTTCCAACTCTATATAGAATCATAGAATCATAGAATTTTGGAGTTGGAAGGGACCACATGGATCATCTAGTCCAACCCCCTGCAATATGCAGGAAACCAATTAAACCATCCCCAAGAGGTGACTGTCCAGCCTCTTCTTAAAAACCTCCAGAGATGGAGAACCCACAACCTCCGTAGGTAGACTGTTCCACTGTTGTACAGATCTAACCGTCAGGAAGTTTTTCCTTATGTTTAAGTATATCATCCTCAAAAAGAGAAAGGTGAGAAATTTAAATAACAAAGAGTCCGTGTGTGAATGTGGTGAAAGCAAGGCTTGCTTGTCAAGACAGAAAGGTATGGAGAGAAGGCATCGTAGTGAATGGTGGTGGTGGTGGAAACTATGCTCACAGTTCCCTTTCCTTCATCTGAAATTAAGCCTTTAATTTCTTTGGCTTGTTGTTGTTGTTGTTCAGTCGTTAAGTCGTGTCCGACTCTTCGACCCATGAACCATATTGCGCCAGGCCTTCCTATCTTTCACTGCCTCCCTGAGTTTGCTCAATTTCATGCTCATTGCTTCAGTGATGCTATCTAGCCATCTCATCCTCTGCCGTCCTCTTCTCCTTTTGCCTTCCATCTTTCCCAGCATCAGGGTCTTTTCCAAAGAGTCCTCTCTTCGCATTAGGTGACCAAAGTATCTGAGCTTGAGCTTCATTATCAATCCTTCCAATGAGCAATCAGAGTTGATTTCCTTTAAGATTGACTGGTTTGACCTCCTAGCAGTCCAGGGGACTCTTAAGAGTCTTCTCCAGCACCACAGTTCAAAGGCATCAATTCTTCGGCGTTCAGCCTTCTTTATGGTCCAGCTCTCACAGCCATACATTACTACTGGAAAAACCATAGCTTTGACTATGCGGATCTTTGTCGGCAAGGTGACGTCTCTGCTTTTTAATATGCTATCTAGGTTTGCCATAGCTTTCCTCCCAAGGAGCAAGCGTCTTTTAATTTCACGGCTGCAGTCTCCGTCTGCAGTGATCTTGGAGCCCAAATAAATGAAGTCTGTTACTGCTTCCATTTCTACCCCTTCTATTTGCCAGGGATTGATGGGTCCAGATGCCATGATCTTAGTTTTTTTAATGTTGAGTTTCAAGCCAGCTTTCGCACTCTCCTCTTTCACCCTCATCAAGAGGCTCTTTAGTTCTTCTTCACTTTCTGCCATTAGGGTGGTATCGTCTGCATATCTGAGGTTATTGATGTTTCTCCCTGCAATCTTAATTCCGGCTTGTGATTCTTCCAGCCTGGCATTTCTCATGATGTACTCTGCATATAGGTTAAATAAGCAGGGTGACAGTATACAGCCTTGTCGTACTCCTTTCCCTATTTTGAACCAATCGGTTGTTCCATGACCGGTTCTAACTGTTGCTTCTTGGCCCGCATACAGATTTCTCAGGAGACAGGTAAGGTGGTCTGGTATCCCCATCTCTTTAAGAATTTGCCACAGTTTGTTGTGATCCACACAATCAAAGGCTTTTGCATAGTCAATGAAGCAGAAGTACATGCTTTTCTGGAACTCTTGTGCTTTCTCCATGATCCAGCGAATGTTGGCAATTTGATCTCTAGTTCCTCTGCCTCTTCGAAACCCAGCTTGTACATCCGGTAGTTCTCGGTTCACGTACTGCTGAAGCCTAGCTTGTAGGATTTTGAGCATAACCTTGCTAGCATGTGAAATGAGTGCAATTGTGCGATAGTTTGAGCATTCTTTGGCATTGTCCTTCTTTGGAATTGGAACGTAAACTGACCTTTTCCAATCCCGTGGCCACTGTTGCGTTTTCCAAACTTGCTGGCATATTGAGTGCAGCACTTTAACAGCATCGTCTTTTAGTATTTTAAATAACTCAGCTGGAATACTGTCATCTCCACTAGCTTTGTTGTTAGCAATGCTTCCTAAGGCCCACTTGACTTCACTCTCTAGGATGTCTGGCTCAGGGTCAGTGACCACACCAGCATGGACATCAGGGACATTAAGATCTTTCTTGTATAGTTCTTCTGTGTATTCTTGCCACCTCTTCTTAATCTCTTCTGCTTCTGTTAGGTCCCTGCCTTTTTTGTCCTTTATCATGCCCATCTTTGCACTAAACGTTCCTTTGATATCTCCAATTTTCTTGAAGAGATCTCTAGTCTTCCCCATTCTATTGTTTTCTTCAATTTCTTTGCATTGTTCATTTAAGAAGGCCTTCTTATCTCTCCTTGCTATTCTCTGGAAATCTGCATTCAGTTGCTTATATCTCTCCCTTTCACCCTTGCTTTTCGCATTCCTTCTTTCCACAGCTATTTGTAAAGCCTCATCAGACAGCCATTTTGCTTTCTTGCATTTCTTTTTCTTTGGGATGGTTTTAGTTGCTGCCTCTTGTACAATGTTACAGACCTCCATCCATAGTTCTTCAGGCACTCTGTCTACCAAATCTAATCCTCTAAATCTATTCATCACCTTCACTGTGTACTCAGATGGAATATGATCTAAGTCATACCTGAGTGGTCTAGTGGTTTTCCCTACATTCTTCAATTTAAGCCTAAATTTTGCAGTAAGAAGCTCGTGATCTGAGCCACAGTCAGCTTCTGGTCTTGTTTTTGCCGTCTGTATAGAGCTTCTCCATCTTTGGCTGCAAAGTATGTACTCAATCTGGTTTCGGTATTGACCATCTGGTGATGTCCATGTGTAGAGTCGTCTCTTGTGTTGTTGGAAAAAAGTGTTTGCTATGACTAGCTTGTTCTCTTGACAGAACTCTATTAGCCTTTGCCCTGCTTCATTTTGTACTCCAAGGCCAAACTTGCCTGTTATTCCGATTACTCCTTGACTTCCTACTTTAGCATTCCAATCCCCTATGATGAAAAGGACATCTTTTTTTGGTGCTAGTTCTAGAAGGTCTTGTAGGTCTTCATAGAACCGGTCAACTTCAGCTTCTTCGGCATCAGTGGTTGGGGCATAGACTTGGATTACCGTGATGTTGAATGGTTTTCCTTGGATACGCACTGAGATCATTCTGTCGTTTTTGAGGTTGTACCCCATTACTGCCTTTCCCACTCTCTTATTGACTATGAGTGCAACTCCATTTCTTCTAGGGGTTTCTTGCCCACAGTAGTAGATATAATGGTCACCTGAATTAAATTCACCCATTCCCTTCCATTTCAATTCGCTGATTCCCAAGATGTCGACGTTCAATCTTGTCATCTCATGTTTGACCACATCCAGCTTGCCTTGGTTCATGGATCTTACATTCCACGTACCTATACAATATTGTTCTTTACAGCATCGGACCTTCTTTTCGCTTCCAGATACATCCACAGCTGAACGTCCTTTCGGCTTTGGCCCAGCCGCTTCACTCTTTCTGGAGCTACTTGGAATTGCCCTCCGCTCTTCCCCAGTAGCATATTGGACACCTTCCGACCTGAGGGGCTCATCTTCCGGCATCATATCTTTTAGCCTTTTAACATTGTCCATGGGGTTTTCTTGGCAAGGATACTGGAGTGGGTTGCCATTTCCTTCTCCAGTGGACCACATTTTGTCAGAACTCTCTGTCATGACCTGTCCGTCTTGGGTGGCCCTGCATGGTATAGCTCATGGCTTCACTGAGTTACACAAGCCCCTTCGCCACAACAAGGCAGTGATCCATGAAGGGATGGCTTGTTGTACCTTACTCCTTTTCTACACTTCGCGTGTTGCTTACCCAAAGGAAATAACCTGATGGGAATGTAATATAAATGTACATCTTAGCTATTGTCTTCCAATTTATATCAGAAAGTCGTTCTCTGCACGTCACTGGAGGGGAAGACGGAATTCTAAGCTGTTTGGACGAAAATTGAGTCCAAGCTCATTGCGTTCTCTTCCGCCTAAAAGGTGGTTGGTTGCACCCATTGATGTTAATAGTCATTCTATCTTAAAGGAAAACCCGCCCCGTTTTAACCCATTTTTCTCGTCAGCCGTTGAGTTATTACTATCAGGGGCCCTTTAAGAAGGTGGAGAAGACACGCCCTCCTCCTCCCGGAGATCGCCTCACAAATCGCAGGCGGGGTCACGAAAGGGGCCAATCAGCCTCTCTCTTAGTACGAGGTGATTGAAGCCGCTGCTCAGAGATAGAGAAAGATGGAGGCTTTTTCGGAGGGTGCGGCGCCGGTGGACGGCAACCAGGTGCCGCTTGCTCCCGGCCTTTCCGCTCTGGTTCCCGACAGGCTGCATCAGCGCGAAGCAGAGCGGCGAGAGGAGGCGGAGAGGAGGCGACGAGAACGCGACGCGCAGTCGGTGCTAGAAGAGCAGAGCGATTTTTTTACCGCCTCCTTTGCCCGGGAGCGGGAGGCCATCGAGGCGCTGCTGCGGTCGGAGCCGGCTCGGGGTCCCGAGGCGGCCACCTTAGCCGTGTCTGGGGCAGCTCGGCGGCTGCAGGATCTGCAGCGGCTGCTGACGGATTCGGTGCGCTTCTTGGCTCCGTATGAGGTGCGGCAGGCCCAGGCGGCGCTGAGCAAGCTGCAGGGCGCGCTCTCCGAGAGGCGTCTTCAACTGCAGCCGAAGAAGCGGTTCGCCTTTACCAAAGCCCTCAAAAAGGATCCCGCCTCGGTTCCGTCCAAGCCTTCCGCTCAGCAGCCGCCCCGGGACAGCGCCACGCAAGGCCGAAAGGAGGCGGCCGCCTCCACGCCGGTGGACCCAGGTTGCGGCTTCAGCCGGGCCGAGGGACAAGCCCTGGAGCTCGGCCCGGCCGACCTGCTGCAGCAGGATGCGGTGCTGTCCCACCTCCGGCGCTGCCGGGTGCGGTTGCGCGGCAACCCCAACACGCTGTTGGTGCGCGACTGCCACGGTTGCACGATCTTGTGTGGGCCCGTGTCCACCTCGGCGCGGGTGGATGGATGTAGCGGTTGCCTTGTGGCCCTCGCCTGCCAGCAGCTGCGGACGCACCGCACTACGGAGACGAGCTTCTACGTGCAAGTGACTAGCCGAGCGATGCTGGAGGACTGCAGCGCCGTGCACTTCGCCCCATATTCATGGGATTATGCGGGTATTGAGGCAGATTTCGAGACTTCCGGTCTTGATAGAAGCAGGAATAACTGGAACCAAGTGGATGACTTTAATTGGCTGGCCAAGGATGAGGCTTCCCCGAACTGGTGCGTGATCCCGGAAAAGGAGCGGATTACGGAGTGGAACTGAGCTACAGGCTGCATTTCCAGAGGACTTGAAGGCAGCAGTACTGAAAAGAGGACTGACCTTTTCAAAGGGTGGAACTAAAGCTGCGTTAAAAAGACCTGAATGATGTTCACTATCTCTTTAAGGAGTATGATTAGGTTGCCAAAACACTTGTCCTGGTAGCCCTTCACTGTTTTCTTGCTAACTGATTACATGTCCTGGTACTAATGCCTAATATTGTGTATTCTCTGGGTTCTTTCTACAGTTCTGCAATTGTAGCTGTAAGATTATGCTTTTTGTCCTCTTAGAAAAAAACTTGTGAGGTTGGAGATTTTAAATTCTGTTAAAATGTTACACAGTTAGCAATTTGTTCACCGTAATACTGATTAAAATTACTATAAATTTAGACATTGGCTGTAATGTGTTTGTGACATATATGGACTAAAAAGGTGGTCTTCCTGAAGGGTAAGTGATATGAGATATTTAAGAATGGTTTAAAGGTACTGTCAATTTTTTTTGCCAGCTATATAAGAAATAATTTGGAGATGCTAGAAGTAGTTCTGAAACCATGCACCTTCACTTGTTAAAATAGTTGAAATTATGCTTTGACCTAGAGCAAATTCTTTATGAGATGCATCTTTATCTACTAGTTCCAAGGCAGAGAATTCTACAGAATTGATCTGCAAAGCATTTTGAAGGTTATTCAAAAAATATGTGTCAGTTAGCATTAGTTCACTTTTACAAAACATCATGCAGGTGTTGAGTTTACAAAAGTGCTTACTTTCTGATCACAAAATGTATGTGGTTTTACTATGCTGTGCCTGTAAGCATTCTGAAGGTATATATCTAAAAGGACACACCAAAAATGTATATAGGCACTTGTGATGGAATGGAATTATGAAGGCCACACTCAGGGAGGCAAACATCCTCTTTTGTCTCCAGAAGGGTGGGGAAGAGATAAGAGGATGAGGCTGGCACCTCCCTGAGGAATTCACTCTGTTTTCATAGCTACTGTGGGAACAGAGTTTCATTCTGGGAAGATTCTTGATAGAGATTGTAGCTAATAAACATTGCTGAACAGAATTTGTATGGTCTCCTGGAGTTCCTCAGGCTAGGCCTGACAGCACTGGGCACTATCTTACCATAGATAAGCACTTTAAGTGGGAGAAAGTTTAGTAGATGCTTAAGTTTTCTTCTGAAATTAATAAGGTTCCAAAGGGTAAAGTTGGGTTGGATTATACCAACAGTAAACTTTCTGCTACATTTTGTATAAAAATATTTATTTTCACAATAATATGTAAGATTTTATATAGCTGTATGTACATTTCAGAAATATTTCATTATCTGAACATTTCAAGATTTTTATTTGTTTTATTTCCACTTTATTTTTACAAATACCTTGATTCAAAGCAATTTTTCAGTTGTTTAGAGAGCCATATGGTTATTTATTATTAGCAAATTTACTGCATCCATTATCTTTTTTTCTTAACTTTTATACCGAAGTAATTCCAAATTTATAGAACCTGCACAGTATTGATGATAGAGCTGTACAAGGCCTCTGCAAGAAGTGCTGAACAATGCACAGGAGTGCATATGAAACTCTTGGCTTTGGAATATTAAAGCAGCTGCACTGTTGGCAAGCTTTGTGGGGCTTCTTTAGAAGCTGTTCTTGGCTATCTCAGTACTCATGAAAGCAGCCACAAGAGTCTCACAATGTGTCTGTTTTAACTGTTTGGAAAGAGGTGTTGTATATGCTCACAAACTTTGCTGAGCACCTCTAACAATCCTAATAGATTAAATTTAAATTGCTGTACTACAGAATATTAGTTCTCTGCATTTTTTTGTGTGTCCAGTAAGGAGGGTAACTGATAATGCCTTGGATTGAAGCAGTTATAATAGTTTCCTAAAAGTTGTGTTCCAAAAATAATCAATTTTCAATGCTTTTTTAAATATCCCCATTGTGATTTTACTAGAATAAGACTGCAAGCTTCACTGGGGAGGTAGGAAGTTGCCTGTACCTCAGGGTCCTTAGATGTTGAATGGGTAGTTTTGCTGAACAAAACCTGGCTGCTCTTTTACCTTTTAAAAGAAAAGTTACAGTTTTGCAAAATGCAACTTCTCATAATAGTATTATGTGATGGGGTACCAGTGAAAGAAACCTAGAATACATGATAGGAGCCAATCTAGAAGGAAGATAGTGGGACTGAAACTCTCCAAGCTAGAAGTTGGGTATAGTTACTCTAGGCTTACTCTTTTTGTGTTCCTCCAGGATAGCCCTGGTTGTCCTATAAAAACAGCAAGTTCTTGGATCCATTTTTTTCTTGCCAAAATAAAAGGCATAATTTTCCCACCTAAACATTCCAACTCCCCCCTAAATATATAATATGAAAGTTAGTCCCATCTGTTCTTGTGGTATCACATCATTGTTTTACTACCACTTTGTTCCTGAGGGAGCTAACTTTTAAATAGTACCACTTCCAATCACAACAAGATTGTCTGCCATTGCCCTACAGTGTTAGAAATTGTAATGGTAGGTGATAATATTGTTCCATTATTTTTATCATAGTAAAAAGTGCTGAATCTTTTGGCATTAATATACAGTCTGGGAACTTAACAAGGAAGCTATATATAAAAAGCATGTTCAGTTTCAAATTAACGCTGAGATGAGAGTAATTAAAGAAAATGCAGTAGCTAGCCAGCCATGGCGGATTAGAGAAAAATAATTCAAATTTGTTAATCTATGTGAGTTCCCTTAAAAGTTGTGCAAGGAAAAAGCAAGTGTACTCTCAGTTACAGGCCTTGCTTAATTCTATGAAGATTGTATGATCAAATCTCAATTTCAGGTTTTAAATCTTGAGGAAAATCTTGATAGGTTTGGTCACTAGCTTAAAGTCATTCCCACATACCATTACAATGACCAACCTTCAGAAGCTCAGCTTTACTATTTCTCAGGTGATTGGAGGAACAGATGATATGATTCCCTAAATAATAGGAAGCTCCCATTAGAGTCCAATTGCAAAACGTTACTGTGTATAGTACACATACATCTGCACATCAACAAATTTTGCAGCCACAGTGATAAGTTACATTTATAAAAATGGTTTCTATTTAGATCTACCTACTATGACATCTCATAGCTTTAATTTACTGTTGTAATGAGGGCCTTTTTAAAACATGTGCAACTGGAAATCTCTCACTATGGGTTGTTTTGTAACTTAAGGTTTCTGCTCCAGTTTCCTTACATTTTGAAGGTGAAAAGTTGCAACTGTAATATTACTTGAGAAAAATCTACATTTGTAACATCTTGTTTTCTTGAATGTCTTTTTAAATAGAATTCAACATTACAGTACTTGACCAAATAAAAGTGCCTAGCCCACCAATATTATGCTCCTATAATTTGTTAGCTTTGGGTGATGTGTAGCTATTCCTCTAAGCTTACGTGTTTATCATCTTTCTGTGGGAATTCAAAGATAATGCAAAATTTATTTTTTAGTAATTCATTTAACAAAGATTAGGTCTTTGTTGTTTAAAGGAAGAATTTCATCTTTCCTTTAATTTTGTGGATGTTAGGTATACTTTGGTATATTGCAAAGATTTTTAAAGTATTAAAAATTGCAAAAATAAACACAAGATGAACAAGTTCATGGGAGACAGTGTAAGTTTTTTACAATCTTTGCACAGATCACTTTTAAAAATGAAGCAAGCATGCCCCTAGTACTGATATTCAATAAGAACTAAACTTAGTTGGTACACAGGTCCTCAAATTTACAACATATATTATTAGATTTATATCCCATCATTTGTCCAGCAGCTCAAAGCAGCATACATAGCATTCTTTCACCCCCGTTTTCCCCCAACAACCCTGTGAGGTGGGTTGGACTGAGGGAGTGACTGCTCCAAAGCCATTCAGTGAGCTTCAGTGTCTAAAGGTGGACTTGAACCTGGATTTCCCCATATTCTGTCCAACACTTTAATCACTACACCACACTGGCTCAGCTATTGCTATATGGTACTGTAAGTTCCATCAGAACACCCTACTAACATTTTTAAGCTCAATAAAAAACACTTTTTTACCTTAAATAGTGATGATGGAGTTTAGACTCCTTAACAGTGGAACAATTACACCTTCTGTTTGCATTGTACAAGAAGTTTCTTCCTCAGCAAGCCCTGCTCCATTGTTGGCCTTTTGTGATTAACCTGTAAACTGCTCTATTTTGAGGCAAAATACCTTGGCAGTTTGATATAGTTTTTGTGATGATTTAATAAAGTTATCAAAATCAAGCTGGTAACCCTTGTTTTTCAGCTTTAAAATGCTTAGATTGAAAATAATTTAAAACATGACCTAATTCTACCCCCAAAATGCCTTAAGTCCCAGAGGATGTCATTCAAGGTGAGTGACATAAGATAAGCAGTATCATGTACTGGTTAATTTGTAAGTCAATATATAAGAAGTATCTGATATAGGTTTCAAACTAGTTTTTTTTGGGGGGGGGAGAATGGGGCAACTTTTTATACCTTACTTTTCAGTTATGTGAAAACACAAATCCATTGAATAGTAAAAAGAAAAGATTATTTTCTTGGCTCATCTGTGGACAGAGATTTCTTAAATTGGATTACACTAATTAGTATTGGAATGACGTAGTGTAGATCCAGCTTTAATTATTTGAAACTGAAACAGTTTCTCCTTTGTATAGAAGGGACGACCAGAAATAGTTGTGTATGTTATTTGCCAATAATCTTTTATTCATGTGATCTTTAAAAAAACTTGCTCATTTGAAAAATTTAGCTGTACTTCTTCAGTTTCGGGCTAAGCAAGATGGAAGAACTAAATAATGTCCCAACTAGAGCGATGCCTCTTTGAATCTTCAAGGCCTAAGTGGTGGCAGATTTTCTAATCTTAACCCTTTTCAAAGAAGGGGTGATTTGAGGAGAAGCTTGGTACAACTAGCATTGTGAAAAAGATGGCAGTGATGAAAGTCAAGTTCAACCAGAAGAAAAGGGTAAAACTAGCACAAGGATTATGGCTCATGAATTGGTTTTCAGTGTTTGCAGGAATTATTGTTTTTTCTATGGGACTTTTCCTGAAAATTGAACTCAGGAAGCGAAGCGAAATGATGGACAATTCTGAAAGCCACTTTGTGCCCAATTCTTTGATATTGGTAGGTCTACTTGCCTGTGTGTTCAATGCTCTTGCTGGCAAGATATGCTATGATTCCCTGGATCCTGCTAAATTTGGAAAATGGAAGTTTTTCTTGAAACTCTATTTAGTCTTATGTGTAATTTTTAATGTCTTCATTCTTTTCGTTGCTCTTACTTCCTTTCTGATGAGGGGTTCTCTTGAAAGTACACTGGCGGATGGGTTAAAAAATAGTATGAAGTTCTATCGTGACACAGATACTCCAGGAAGATGCTTCATGAAGAAGACAATTGATATGCTCCAGATTGAGTTCAAATGCTGTGGAAATAATGGTTTCAGAGACTGGTTTGAGATTCAGTGGATCAGCAACCGGTACTTAGATTTTGGTTCCAAGGAAGTGAAAGAGTAAGTAGTTCAAAGGAATTTAATTTTGTTGTATGGTTTTTGCCTTTAAATCTTGTGTTACATGTCATTCAGATTTTTTAAAAAAATACTGTGAATGGCAAACTAAGGTCAGCAATAAAGAGTAATATAAATTATTACTTTAATTAAGGAAACCAACATTTCAGACTCACAAATATATAACTTAATTGATTAATTTCCTAACTTTTCCCAGTATACATAGTATTGTCTTGTACTGTAATATTATAACTTTAACAATGATTTTTAGGAGTATTTCACTATACCTTTCTAGCTTAGGGTTCATCCATCCACTATATTTTTATTTGGCCATCATGCCTGCCTTTTCCCTAACCTGAAAAACAAAATAGTAGTATAATACACCAGGTTTCACTAAAAAGCTTTCACAACTCTTTGTTTAATATGAATTTTGCAGGAAAACTTCTTGTTTGTACATTGACATTTATCTTGACCTCTGTTAAATCACTTCATAGCTATTCTTGGCTTTCTCCTCTAGCTGGATAAATGATTGTATAGAGCTCTACAAATGTACATGCCCTCAAATGCATAACTTCTTTTGCCACTGAATTTATAAAATTGAATCCACACTCTTTCTTTTCAAGGATTCTAATTATTTCTCAATCTTGAAAGCATGACTGGATATGCTTTGGTCTTACCAGGTTACTTCTGCTATAGATATTTTTTGAAAATATCCTATCATTACTTTCACATCCTAGGAGGAGATTCAGTTTCCCCTCAATAATTAATTATACCAAAAAGAAATTGCAAGTCTTCAACTGGTTAAGAATTTTTAATGCTTTTGATTGTCACTAATAGACAACTTTAACATTTACAAAATATCTTAACAGTGAGCTACTGACCTGTATCAATAGTTTTGTTTGCACTGGACTCAATGGGATTTATGTTTAAATAGATATCTAGGAGATACATAGGATTTCACTGTCAGTTGCACTGTAAGCAGTTGGACAAGTTCATTGTGATTAACACAAATCCCATCAGTTCCAATGGCACTTAAAGATGTGCATCTGGATGGTGATAGAAGTCCAGTGCTGAAGTTCTGAATTTTAATATATTCATATTAATATACATATTTTTCATTTAAACATACGTAAGACATTTAAGTCATTGTATGTTGTATATTTGAATATCTTTTTATACTTTCTTCTGTAGGAACAAATATGAATTATTCAAGATATGTGCAATAATGGATGTTTTAACTTTGTTCTTTAGTTGTGGTGATTTTCACCTGAATGTTATAGTCTTAAAGTAGTCCAATTATATAAATACCAATTTTATTTATATTTTAATATAAATGTTATGCTGAGCAACTATTTGAATCAGAACCATTTAAATTATGTCTTAATATAAACAACTACATGGAAAGATGTAATGAGATGACCACTATGCTGGCATTATCTGAAGATTTGGAACTTGAGTTTAATCCATCCACAGGAGGACAGTGCGTGAGAAATAGAACAAGATTATGTTGTCAGACATGCATGTAATACTGTACTATATTTAAAAATGAAGATAGAATATCAGGTTTAAAAGTAGTCTCACTACTTATATTCGCTACCTAGGAAAATAATATGATCAGTTTATTTGGGATATGGATACGTAAACAATTCTCATTATTATCAAAGTACAGAATGTATTTGAATGTCTCAGAGACATTATCCAGTTCATACTGAAATCAGCAGAAGACTGAGTGGAGATAAGGCTATCTTATTGGTGTATAATGCTTTGGAGATTAGAAATAGAGTCAGGATTATCTTCAGATAAAAGGATCTTTTAATCACTTTCAGATTTGTCAGGTAATAATAATAATAATAATTTATTAAACTTGTATGCCACTCGACTCTCAACAACTCTGGGCAGCTCACAACAATCAAAGAAATTACAATAAAATCAATGAAACATAAAAAATAAAGGTAAAAGATGGCAACCACAATGAAGTGAGGGGTCTCACTCTCCCTCCCTGAAGGCCTAGGTGAAGAGCCAGGTAAGAAACGTGCCTTTAAACATGTACACGGATTGCTGCTAGCCATGTGCCATATAGCACAATTCAGGAGGCTACCCTTTGTAAATGGAATTCTAATAATTACTGCTTCATTAGCAATCCATTTGTTGGATACTTCACATATCGCTCCTGGAACATGAAATGATTATGTCATGCCCAAGAACAATTCCACTTCTCTAACATACTGCCTTACTCAGCCGTTATGCCTAAAAGTGAGGGAGGGGGCAATACTTATGAGATAATCTCTCCTTCAGATTCTAATTTGTGCCCCATTTTTCATGGCCGTCTGCATAGGGAGCCAATGAACTAAAAATTAGTCCAATCGTACATACATGAATAAGTGCATATCCATCAAAACATTTCAGTTCTGGGGTTTGTAAAGTTATGCAAAGCACAGAAAAAGAGTAAGAGGTAATAAGCAAAAGAAACATGAGAAAATAAAAAGAAACTTAAAACTAATCTACACCAATACCATTCAGTAACACAGTGTTCCTCAACCTCAGCCGCTTTAAGCTGTGTGGACGTCAACTCCCAGAATTCCCCAGCTGTCTGGGGGATTCTGGGAGTTGAAGTCCACACAGTTTAAAGCAGCCAAGGTTAAGGAACATTGCAGTAAATCCTTGTTTCTACCATGTCCATACATCTATTCATATGTTGCCTTTTGTTCTTTACAGTTCTCTCTCTTTTTGAGTATCTCATAAGTTCCATCTATCCAACCATAACTTTGTTTGTGTTCCTATCAATCCATTCGCTGTTCATATAGCTGTTTTGTAATTAGATTGTCATTTTCTCTGTAGGATCAAACCACACTGCTTTTTTATTCAAACCTGATTCATTCATCACTCATTATTTCTTTATCCATTTTCTTCTACAATATTTCCCTGGACGTTAAGATACTCGGGATAGGTCTTTCTGTCTTAGAAATTCAAGAGAGGATCTTCTCTGTGGCTCTTTCCAGCATCTGGAGTTTTCTTTTAACTTAGCCACATCAGCTTCTTTTGAATTTCCTTCCACCAGCAGAAAGAGAGATTCTTTATTAAGGAAGCTGACTTGATGCAGGATTTAACTGATAAGTTGTTTGTTTTATCATCTATAAATGTTTTAATTCATTTTTTCTGTTTTGTCTTATTCTATAGTTTATTTATGTTAAGTATCTTGAGCATCATTTGTAGTAGAAAATGGGGTAATTTAATTTTAACAATAAAAAGCCCAAGCTGCGACTTCAGGATCCCTTGGGAGAAACCATGGTAGTAAAATTGTTGAATTTTACTGTAGCATATTAATATCCTAAGCATCCACTAAACCCATTGGGCAGCCTTCAGCATTTACTCCAATAAATTCCTATGTGCACAAAATAACTCCCAATATTTAATGGTATTTTAAACTGGACAAAATATCTAAACCCGTTAATGTCCTCTATCATATGATACAACTGTTAAAGGTTTTTCAACAGTGGATATATCTGAAATAATCACTTCCAATTTTGGACAAAGCTTTGGTGAGTTCATCAGACTGACTAATAAGGAAATAACATTATAAAAAGTATCTGATTTTGATACTGACGTTTTGGTTGTACATGAAATATTAAAAAATAGTAATTAGCATTTCTGTTGTAAACCAACAACTACATCCCAGCCTTGTTTTACAAAGGATAAATACCAAACACTTTTACTGTCTTGTGTTTTTCTCTGACAATGTTCTTTCTCTTAATTACTTCTACCTAGCTCCAGCTAGGATCCTGAGAAAGCTCATCAGTGTTGGATGAACTAGTGAATAGTTGGATGAGCAACCACTAAGAAATCCCCATATATAGACTAGACTTGGGGAGTATAAATATCCTGGAAAAATGACAATGGGAAACTGCTTCCAGACTGTTGCCAAACAAAAGCATGGACACAACCATCTAACTCACAGGAGAGTTGACCTGCTTCAATCACCTGATAATTGTATAGTTTTTATACCATCCTTTTATGCTTATTGAAGACTTTTCTTAGCTCCCCTCCTTTTATAATCTACAATACATTTCAGTATAATTTATTCAACAGAACACTTCCATTGCCTTCCATGGGACTTACTGCCAATAGAAGAGTATAGGACTATGGCATTAATCTTTGTTCATTCATATTTTCATTTTATTCATTCCCATTCCCATTTTCAGTGGTGATATTCATTGCCCAGACCATTTTCTGATTCCCAGGAAAAGTCGGGGGGGGGGGGGGGGACAACTGCTGGCAGTTCTTTAACTCCAAGTTTTCAAGTTTGAGTTGGTTATTAATAAATAGCATTTGAATTTGAATAAAAATTATTTTGAAGCAAAAAGTTATTTGATGTTTGGGGATTAATGGACAGGCAAGTAGCCCTTATACTCCTTCTTGTATTTAATATATATATTAAAAATTTTGCAGAACAAATTGAGGGGTTTCCTTTAGTCAACTATTTTATTAAAATACACATTTAAAAAAGCTATTTTATATCCTACCTTTCCTCCAGGAGCTCAAGGAAACATACATAGGTCTCCTCCCGTCCATTTTCCCCCACAACACTAACCCTGTGAGGCAGGTTGAACTAAGAGAGAGCAATTGGCTCAAAGTAACCTTTTGACCCTGGTCTCCTGGATCCTAGTCCAACATCTCAATGTTGCACCTCCCTTTTAACACAACTTAGTTCCTCATTAGCATGTAAATGTGCCAAACAGTTCCCCATCTTTTCATTTGATGGTTGCTGGTAACATAGTTCTGAAACAAAAGGGCTGTTCCCACTCTAGCTCAAGTAACAGAATAGCAGTTGTTATAAATAAGAACTATCATATCCAGATGTTCTGGGGAAAATGCAGATTAATTCACATACTGCATATGGAGCCTGTGGAGTCCATGATGCTCCATCTTTCTCGGTGACTGTTCTTAAGTACAGATTTGCTGTCATTCATTTTCAGTCGCATTAAAAGTAACGTGGATGGCAAATACTTGGTGGATGGCGTTCCCTTCAGCTGCTGCAATCCAAGTTCTCCGCGACCATGCATCCAGTACCAGGTTTCTAATAATTCAGCTCACTACAGTTATGACTACCAAACAGAAGAACTCAATCTGTGGACCCGTGGCTGCAGAGAGGCTCTGCTTAATTACTACAGCGGCATAATGACCTCCATGGGCGTGGTTGCCCTCTTTGTCTGGCTTTTTGAGGTAACGCAATTGGCAAGCTAGCTTCTCTCTCTTGTTCAGAATCATAAAGAATGAACAGTTCTCCACCAAGAAGTGCATCAATGGCAATTATTATGGGTAAAGCAGCAATCTACAAACAATATTGCAGGGTATTACCAGCCTTGTTTAGATTTTTTGAGGGAAAGGTGGTTTTTAGAAGGAAAACAAACCGGGGTATTCTCCCCCTCCCCCACCCCCATCTAAGCCATACTATAAAATAATATGAGCATCAGGTTTGGCACAGTTGCCACGTTAAACCCAAGTATTTCTTGCTATATAACAGGAATGGGGAGGAACTTCCTTTCGTGTCATAAATATGAGATACTTTAATGGGGCAGACAATATCTCATTGACCCTAATCCCCTCTCCTCTACAATATTAGAAGTGGTTAAGACTTATGCAGGCCAATTCTCTCTCCTTCCATTTTCTTTCTTCCTTCCCTCAGTCAGAATTCACCCATATTGATTTGGTCCTGTAGGATGAAAGGTTCTTACAGAACTGGATTTTTTCTTATGAGAAAAATCTGACATAACTTGGGATATCTGGAAATACACATAGATCCATGCTTTCTTTTAGTGTCTATCACCAGCTTGATGACATGCCCCAGTTCCCATTTTTCTCTCTTCTATCCAGGTTTGACTGGATCCCATGTTACTCATATGGACACTAAAAGAAAGCATGTGTTTCTGCATATTATGGACATTTATTCATTTACTTATCATTTAAATTTCTAGGGCTGCCCACTCACCAATGACTGGCCAGTGTACAAAAGTTAAAAACAGAGAAGACAATGCTTTTAAACTACAAATAAAAGAAGGTCATATCAGGGGAGAAAAATGGAACTGTTAACATAACTCTTTCATAGTGGAAAATCATGCCTGGGAAAAAATCCAGGTCTTCAAGGTGCTCTTGAAAGCCATCAGGGTCAAGGGTGTCATGATCTTTGTGGAGGGGGATGCTACACCACAACAGAGAAGATATACCCTCTGGGTACCTTAAGATGGTGCTACTTAATAGAGGGAACACAAAGCACAACCACCCTGTCAAAACATATGGGGTAGGCAAAAGCAACTGTAGATGGTCCCTCAAATATCTTCCAAAGTATGTCATTCGCCTGAATGAGAACACTGAGATCTTGGAGGCTTTAAAGTCAATAAGTATTCTTCTTGTATTTATATATGCTATAATTGCAAGCATTCTGAGATTAGTACTCAGTAAGCTCCAACCTCACTGAATTAATCAATTAATATAAAGATTACCTTACGGAGTAACAGAAGACAAATTATTCATTATTGTAAAATTCTAACAGATATTGGGACTTGAATGCTATGGAATATTTTAAATGGACTTAAAACCATAAAAATTGTGACTCTTGAAAACAAACTTTTCTTCTGACTGATCTCTAAAAAGCAGATAGGGATCCCTAACATATATTAAATATCCATAATTTATTGTTACATCTTTTTTAAAATTGCCCCTTTTTTGACTAATAGGTTAAACACATTTGTAAATAGCAATGGTCTGGATTTGTTTCTAAAAGCAACGTTGCTGATTCAGTCAGAAGGGTATTAACTGTAAGATACTGTGCTAAAACTTACTAACCTCTACTTATCTTGCTATGTCCAGATGCCATTAAAAGATTTGACAGAGCGGATTACAAATTGATTTTTTTTTTAAATATACCAGAATTGGGCTTCTTCAAAATTCCAATGGCAACTTGAATGTAGGATCAGAACATTTGATAAATTGTCCACCAATTGAACTGGCTTCAAGATTTGTAAAACATGAAAAACTAATGTACAGTCTTTGTCTTTCTCCTTAAGATTACATATTTATCTATGTAACAGGGTTCCCAAGTTTCTGTATATGTTTTTCTTTTTTATTTATTTCTCTTATGATTTCTCTTTCATTTTTTTATGACTGATTTTTATTTATTTTGTGTGCTTGCTTACTAGAGCTTATATGCTACTCCAGTTCAAAAGGACTCTCTTTCATTAAAATAAAGGAAAAAATAAGACCTTTATTTACATTATTTACACATTTCATCTGTAGATGAATTGTTCTAGAATGCTATCATTTATAGCTGCCCCTTGAGAAAGTTTGCAGTGGGATCTAAGAAGGTCCTCCCATGAGATTGAATCCAAAGCTATGCATTCTTACAACTAGAGAGACAGTGTGGTCACAGTTTTCTTCTCTAAGTTCCATAAATCAGCAATAGAAGTATTGCGTAACTACCCTAGTTCTCACTCTGTGTTAGAAAATAATAAGAACATTAAAAACAAAAGATAATGTCTGCAATGCCCACAAGCTCCTAAGATAGCTTCTTTTGAAGCAGATGTGTCTGCATCAAAATAAAATGCTCTCTGACCATCCAGTTTATGCCAAGAGTTTTCCTTGGGAAACCTAATTAGTTACTATATGGTTGCTTATCTTGGGCTGTACGTCTTCCATTTTTTTCCAGACTCAATTTCAAGTACTGGTTCTTGCTTTTACATATCCCAGATGTTCCAAAGATGTCCCTTTGGAACATCTTGCCCCCGGGGGTGAGACAGGCCCCCTCACTCCAGGCCTTTCAGAGGGATTTGAAGACCTGGCTCTGCCATCTGGCCTGGGGCGGGGAGGGAGGATATCAGAAATGGGGTTGGCTGGCCCCTTAGCAGCCTGGTGTGGCCTCTATCGGCCTCTTGGATTTTTTAGCCTTTTTATCCTCATCTTTATCTTTGTAAATTCTGGTTTTTATAACTTTTAAACTTTTTTATCATTTTAATTATGTATTTCCGATTTTAGTTTGTTGTAAGCCGCCCAGAGTCCCCCGTTGTGGGGAGATGGGCAGGGACAAGTCAAACAAACAAACAAACAAACAAATAAATTTAAGTATTTTTAATCTTGACTGCTTCAAAGCAGCTCCCTTCCCTATGAGCTTCAAATCAAATCTTTATTAAGATCAAAGAGCAAAAGTTATGCACAACACAAAGAAACATATAGATGTAATAACTTTCAGTTAACAAGAAATAGCTTAATAGGAGGAAAATTTAGAATATGAGTTACAAATTGAAATTTAAAATTAGTTGGAGAAACCAGCTGTTGTTGTGTCTTCACTGTGGCCCGATAATAGATAGTAACATTCCTTGTTACATCTTTTATTGGTATATGATAGTAGCAGTTTGATGTAAAACTCATCTGTTTTGCCTGGGAATCAATGGAAGTTGGGTGCAAGATGGCATTTTTAAGAGTCTCTATAGTAGTCACAATAAAGAAGCACATGCTGAAGTATCTTTCTCCAGAATCATACCAGTATTGATATTTGTGTGTAGGATTTTTGTAATATCTACCAGTTATGAGACAGAAGATAAGATATTATGCCTAACTCTGAAAACTGGGGGATTTAGGGTGCTCAGGGAGTTTACAAGTTTCCAGCTAACCCTGGTAATAAGCATTCTAGAGCTCTGTGTTAGGAAGCTAATTTCAGTTTGTAGTTCTACATCCTCCAGCTTTTGGTATATAATCTTTTTAGCCTGGTCAAAGTCAGCAGAAATAAGTTGTTCCTTGGATAAGCCAATGGTGCTTAATTTATTTCCTATAGTTGGAGCCCATAGCAAGGCATAATTATTAAAATCTGTGGTAGTAGCCCCAATGGGAAGAACAGAAGTTTCAACCAGTATGCCTGTGGTAGTACAGGGCACAAAAATCAATACAAGCAGTCCTTGCTTAACAACCACTCATTCAGTGACCATTCAAAGTTACAATGGCACTGAACAAGTTGGACTTATGACCAGTCCTCAAAGTTCCTGCCATTGAGCATCCCCGTGGTCACGTGATCATGATTCAGGTGCTTGGTGACTGGTGTGCAATTACAAAGGTCGCAGCATCCCGTGATCACGTGATCACCATTTGCAACCTTCACTGCCAGCTTCCACCAAGCAAAGTCAATGGAAAAGCCAGCAGGAGGTTGCAAATGGCGACCACATGACATTGCGGTTAATGACTGCACGGATTTGCTTAAGAACAGCAACTGGAAGTGCCAGAACTACCATCATAAGTTGGCACAGTCATGTGATGTTGCACTTTGCATTGCTTAGCGACAGAGTTGCCAGTCCCAATTACCGTTGTTAAGTGAAGACTTTCTGTAAACAATGCTCAAGTTATAGAGGGTAGTTTGGAGCATAAGCTATTATCATATATTCCCAATTTTTCTTCTATCTGGAGATTGGTTAAGCTGGCTTTGAGACTTTTGACTGTTCCATTAGCATTCTTTGTCTACAGTATATCTATATTGCTTGTGGACCCTCCTGCTGCAATTCCTGTTGTATTGTATGTAACAATTGTTGCCAAAAGATCAGCATGCATTCCCCCATACTTTCAGTCCCTGGTTGGTTTGTATATTATCATCCTGAACCCCGACCTGCATATCAACCTGCTGAGGAGGGAGAAAAGAAATTGGGGCATGTGGTGGTATAGGGCAGGCACATATTAAATCCTAAATGCTCATTTGTTGAGTATAGCTCCTCATGTAGCTTAGTGACAACAGTATAAATGTATAAACGTGTGTAATCTAATACTTAGTGCTGTGGCCCTGGACCAGGGACAGTTAATATGAACCAGACACTTGCCCTTCTTCAGCAAAGAATTAGGTAACAGAAGATCACAATGCAAACACTGATGTTTATGGTACATGTTGATCATATCAGGAAGGATACAGTGCTGCAGGTGTGAAAAGTAACAGAAAGGTCAGTTCAATAGCTTATCAAAGCATTCCAGAGGAAAGGATGCCACCTAATTGTATTACTCCTTTTATCTTTCTGTTTCAAATGTAATTGACAAAAAGTATATAACTGATGGTGGGTTTGCTCAGGGCTCTGTCCTGCTATGGGCTGGCTGGGAGCCTGGTGATCACTGTATTTCAGTAAAATGTACTTTGGTACTTCTGTCTCCAAAAGCTTTGGTTTTCCTTTAGGTGAACATTTTTCTCACAATGCCAGTATTGCCATCCAGGCCTTAGGATCAATTCTGGGCATCCCCCCTTCAACTCTGAGGGCTGGCTAAGAGTTTTCTTAAAACAAGATCATCAGATGAGGTCCTTATCTTCTACAGAGTCAGAACAATCTTTGTTGGAGCCCCAATAACAGTGAATTCCTTTTCAGTTGACCTTTAAACAACTGAAATTGATTGCTATAATCTCTCTTTTATAGTTATTTTGCTGCAATATCTTTCCTTTGGTTGTATTAAACAAAAGTAGCTTTTATATAATTAACATTAAGTTATTATATCTTTTAAATATATACAGGCTACGAAATGAGCCAGTCTTTAGTTGAGTTGACCAACAGTTCCTTTTGTATCTCACTTAGATGTTAATAATGACAGGGTTGCGCCTGTTGCATACCTCCCTGGAAAGCATCGCTAATCCAGAAGATCCTGAATGTGAGAGTGAAGGATGGGTCCTGGAGAAGAGTCTGAAAGAGACTTTCAAGTCCACCCTGGAAAATTTGAAAAATATTGGTAAGGCAAACCAAGTGAATGCAGGTGTGGAAGCTGCAGAAGGCGAAGGTGCAAAAGACCAAGCTGTCGCAACTGTCAGCTGAGTTTCCCAGCTAACATGACTGTTCCTAAAGACTGAAAATTGTGAATTTTAACTTTTGGAGAACATGAGCCATTACAGCTACCTATTTGTTTATTAAAAACATTTAACATTTGGACTTACGGCAAGAACATTACAATGCATCTTGTTATAGCAAATATTCTTACTACAGACATATTAAGATGACTACTTTTATGGGAAAAGGTTAAATATTATTTTAAAGCAAATACATCAGGGATTAGGGTCTTTCATATTAAAATTCAAGAATTAACTTGTATTTTGGTATTCTGGTACTTTGTATTTTGTTGTGGATCACTGGAAACTAAGGAGGAAATGTAATTATTTTTGTATTTAAGTTTACAAATATTTGGAAAAATCTGTATGCTTGATTATGCATCCTTATGGTAGGAGAACAAAAAAAGTCTTGAGTGGAAAATTGGAAAGCTAGATAGAAAAATGCAGTTTTAAATTTCTTTTTTTGGACAAAAACAGATGTTTAAAATTGCTATTGAAGAACTGTACTAAGTCATATTTATTGGCTATATAGTAATAACAAAGTTAGTTGCACTGAATTTTTATGCACTGAACAGAAATTTGTAATTTTATAGAAGCAAGAATACCTAGCTTTGTAAACCAGCATAAGCTATAACCTAAGTTGCTGACACCTGCTCACATGTAAATCTGGTACAAAAACCAAGCTGTCTTTTAAGAAGGAATCATGAAACCCTATTTGTAATTCTTATCAAAAGAAAAAGTTATCAAACTCAGTAAATGGGTTTAAGAATTTTTTTTACTGGTACTGAGAAGCAAGCACTATTCAGCAATAAGATATTTGCATATTAATTTAGTGAATTAGATGCTATGCAGGAAGAGGTGGAGTTGCCTGTTATGGTAATATACAGAAGACTGTTGCTTCAATACATTTTAATATGAAATACTTCAATACATTTTAATACAAAACGTATTCACTAAGATTGTCTAGTATTATTTTGAGGGTGATAACTATAGGAGGTATCTTTTAAATGTTATAAGCTGGAATGAAGCATGGGGGGGGGGTAAATAAATATTTATCTTTGTCTTATACGAAGCACTCACTCAGACATCACATAAACAAAACTTTGCCAGGTGAGCCTTTCCCAAGAGAAAGCAGAGATGTCTGTCTATTAATCAGCACCCTAGTTAGTTCTGGAACTGAGCCAATCCTTGTCCAAAAGTCTTTGATAAAAGTAGTGAAGCAAGAGTTAATGTCATTAATGTGATGACAATGTTAAAGAGTTAATGTGATGTCTGCCTCATCAAGGCAGGGTACAGTTGCTCAAAGAGAGAAGTGGCACCAAAGGAAGTGACAGACAGGAGATCCTTGTTGACAATGGCTCTTTTGAGGTGTAAGTTGAATTATAGCTTCAGATCAATAGTCCACCTTGGCAGCCTGCTTTCACTGGTGGCCATTTCCCCAGTTTTGGCCCCCGGATTCCATTTAATTGGAAGAAGCAGAGGCTAAAACTGGGACCATTTCCTGAGAGATGGCATTGTAACAGTGCAGAAAAATAGAAGACCAGCAAGTGGTTGCTCTCTTGCTCCAGCCAGAGAATTGCAAAACTTTTGAAATAAAAACTGTGATCCTGAAGGTGATATGAAATGGAATAGGGTTGAATGTTTATGTGATCAGGGAGGGGAGTTTAGCAATAAAAAAGGTGGGGGAGGAGAGATGGAGAAGGTAGAAATGCCACAAGAAATTATACTGCAGTAGTCCCAGTAAGAGGTGATGGTGTTCAGGCAAGGATTTTAATAACAGCAGTTATGGCAAGTGTTAAAGCTGAAGAACTATCACTGTTTGATAACTGCCTGAATATCAAGAGGTGGAGAAAACTTTATACCTTTATTCAATTCTGCACAAACTGTCTTCCCTCTGAAGTGGTTGTGCTTGTATTTTTTATGAGGACACTTTGGGAAGATGATTCCCCCAAATAATATCCAAATCCTGCAATATCTGCTGGAATGTTTTGAAGTATTAGTACAGACCTTTGAATCCTTAATGAGTTTTGCATTTCTTTGTTCCACATTTTTGAAACTAGAGATGAAAAGTAGGGAAATGGGAATCTGTCTCCCACATTTGGAAGTCTCAATATGAACATAATATGATTACTAAATATGCTAACATAAGCATTAGAGATTTTGTATAATCCTAATCTATCATGGACCCAGTTAGGTCAATATGAGTCAACTATTCATATAACAGGCAGTTGGGAAAAGATTTAATTAGGAAGGTTTCAGAAATCTCATTGGGGCTATTTCACTGTGCTCATTCTTTGTAATGTCATACTAGTCATGTAAATATTCCAGAACTTTATTGTATTGTATTTAAATGTACCTCAACTCTAAAAATGTTCGACTCAAACAATAATTTTTCACTGGTGAGTATGGTACTATTGTCTGGTTTAACTTTTTTACTCAATACATTATTTTATTGCCATATTAGAAAACTCAAATTTATTTAGAGTCTCCAATCATCACAACTGATCAAGGATATTCATTGTTAAATCAGTAAAAAGACCAGAATCAGATTTGTGTCAGAACACCAGAAGTATGTATATTTTTTGTTTGGGAATGTATTCGTGTTCTCTTTCCCTTGAAGAAGCATTACTATCATGTTGCTTTCTTTGGATCAAGAGAAGAGAGTGGAAATATCTTCCATTTGATTTAGCTATCTTATTGATTTTGCAGTAATATGTCCTCGTATTAAAGATTACTCATTCAGAAGGAAGGGAAAATTGATAATCAAGAACGTATCTAGAAAACATAACTATTGTGGAAGACAGGAATTCCAGTTCATCAGGGTCTTTTTGTCATGATCGTGTTGTATTACGCAGTTTTTAATAATTGTCCTGTCAAACAAGAGAGATTATAGATATGATTTTTCAAATGTGAATGTACTTAGATACTATTACAAAAAGCTTATTTTAAGAACATTTGTTAAAAGTTTGAAATATGTTTAATAGTGTATTTTGTTCATTTGCATTATTGATGTCCCTGCAGTTATTGCGTGGCTTTTGTTCACTTACAAGCATTCTTTGGAAGGATTTTTTTCCAACCTAAAAGGGTCATTTCAAAGATTACATAATATATTCAGATGCATTACAGAACTGCAGTCTTACTGAAGCAAACCAAGCATGCTTAGATAGGGACAACAGCTTCAGTTCCATGATGTAAGAGAGATGGAATATAAATTGAGTAAATACAATACATGCACACAATGAGTTTTCAGTATTAAAACTTAATTACCACTATGCCTTTCTGCCAAGGCACTTGAGGTAATTTGCAATTTAAATTTCTTAATACAAGACATACCAAAAAAAAAAAAAAAAATCAGGGGAGCAGGAACAAAAATAAAAGCAGAAAAGCTCTTCACACTTGAAAATTATTTGGAAGTGCTTTAACACCTCTCAACTATTCACTTAAGCAGCCCAACCATTTTCTGGCTTCCATACGAACTTGAAAAATAATGCCGATGCTGAAAAACAAGTACAAATGATTTGTGGTTGTAAAAAAAAATCTTGTGTTTTTTTTATAATACTTTATTGGATGCTTATATTTTTCCTGATAAGGTCTGTAGGGAGTTCACTTCTGCTTAGATTTAGAAATGTAATAATAAGGGAAAGTAAGTAAATGTTTTCCTGTTTTTCTAAGTCATCAATACTTTATGAAACATCCTAGGAGTGGAAAGTATGCATGGCTTCTTCAGAGCTAATTATTCCTAAGTAACCTTAATACAATTTAGAAGATTAACCTTCACACATTCCTCTGTTCTTGGCACCTAATGCCTGACAACAGTTGCTTCCTTATGCATAGACTGCTTAACAGAAGCAAGAGAAGACTACAGCAGCCTCTTCATTCTAATGGTATCCTCTTGTTGAACTAATAATCAGCAGAACATAAAATGATAAAGCAACTTTTAAAAAAGTATTCCAGAAATACTAAAGTATTAACTTTTCTCATGCTACAGTTGCTAGTAACTTAGATGGCCTTATGAGATTTTAAAAATTATTTCTGAAAGAACAAGATTAGAGGTTAATAAATAGAAAAGCCAAAGAAACCGAATGCCACAAGGTAACAGCTGTCCTCTGGGAGATAAATGCCTAGATAATTTTATTTCCAACAAGACTACAGGTTGGTTAAATGCATGGATCTATTTTCAAACCTAAAAACAAATAATCTAGGAAGGATCCAGCCAAATGATTAGATTCATACTTAACAATTGATACCATCCAATTCAGGATATGAAGCAACTCTATGACATCATGTTCGCCTTATTTGTAAAAGATCAGATGAAGACTGTAATAGAGCAGACTCTGACAAAGCCCTGATTTAGATACAATCCTAAACATTGTTTTTCCTGCTTTAAATAAAAAGAAAGAGAATATTTTGAGAATTGCCATAAGATACTGAGAATTCAGAGATTCACATTTTGTACCAAAAATTGTCCCACCTTACAAACAGAACTTATACAGAATGCTGTTTTGAAGGGCATTTCCCTTGATCTTCAAAAGTAGCTTTGGGGAATGAGTGCAAGGGGTAGAACAATAGGACCGTGCAGTCAAGATGGAGCAAGCAACACCAACTGTGAATGTTTAGATTACAATCTAATACACTGTACATGTGAGCAAAGAGTTGGAGGAAGATATACACTACTGTAAAGCACTATCACCTTCAATGATAGTAGGATGATTAAATACATCTTGATTTGTTGCCCCAAAGTCACTTTTAAGTTGCCTTAATTTCTTCTTAGAGTTATTTACTGCTTTTCCCTGTAGCCCCTACCTTTGTCTTCCCTTCATGGTCTGGTTGTTTTCTGCCCAGTTTTTTTTCTTTCTTTCTTTCTTTCCAGGCCACCATTATCAGGTTCAGCATTTTATCCTACAGAATAACCTTTCCACACAAGGCTCACATTGAAGAAATTGCAAAACAAAATATGATTGTTCAGGAATAATATTGGAAAGTGTAAAAAAAAATTATTAAAATTAAACCATTAAATTATTAAAATTACTTAATTTTTAGACATATATAAATAATAATGTAATACAGTATAACAGTCACAAAAACTACTTAAAGGTAATTTCTGAAGTACTAATTTTATTAATGTTGAACTGTTTGAGCTCAGCCCTGAGAGGGATAGTAGACTGATATGGCTGACTGCAATATTTAAAACTTTTAAAAAATGTACACTGGGAACAAGAGATGCTATGTATCCAAGGCATTTTTTTTTTAACAAGTTAGCAATTAAAGTATTCAGCAGAATTGCCTCTTTAAAAAGTGAGCAAGATTCAAGCATTAATTGAATATCAACAACACCTAAAGCATTTATTCTTATATTTTTATACATATGATACATTTTAATTTTTACAAGTTGTTCACAGATATGAAAGTCATAGTCAATTCATTACAGGTATGAATTCCCTGATACTGAAAGCTTGTTATATAAACATTTCTACAATTAACATAAATACATGCTGAAAGAAATAAAAGTCAGAAGAAAATGGGCAGTTGAAGAATGAGCAACCTTGCTGAAAACCAGGATAAATTATACACTTTATATCTCATGGTCTTAAGACCATCAAACTATTTGACCTTTATTTCATCTATAGTACCCTGAGGGGGGGGGCATTTCTCCCAATATTTACTTTATACAATTCTCTTTCTTTTTTTACGAGCAGCAGAGTTTATTTTATTGTTTCTCATTTATCTATGCAGTCACAAGGGAGAAACAAAATCCACAGAATTGAATGCATTGTTACTATGTATATCTTAAAGCAAATTTTATATTAAATAAATTGTGTTAGCGCAGAATTAGCAACTTAAATGTATCATCTGCAGCAAACAGTTTTATCTATAACCTAAACAAAGAAGGAAGATGAAAACTACTGCCAGATAGACGACACACAGAGGAAAAAGAGGCTTGGTTACTACTAAAGCACCTAGGAAGACTATAATCAGACTGCCCAAAATTACCCTAATAAAAGGCAGCCAAATTGATCTAGTTTTGTATGTGTCTGATATATTACTAGCAACTATTCTGAGAAAACAGCATGAAGTGATGCATTACACTGAATAAAAAAATAAATTTACAATAACATGAAAAAGCATGTTCAAAGTATGGTTTCTCTGCAATGTACTGGTGATGAAATTCCCCTCCCCCAAATAATAATACTTTATCAGTATTAGATAAGATTACAGATTATTATGATTATGAAATAAAGCATTTTTTTTAAAAAAATGATATTTTAAAGGACAGATGACAACTCTCCAGAAAGTATAGTATTTAGAAAATTCACTGCCTTCAGGCACCCATGTGCAAAATCTGTGCAGTTTTCAATATACTTATAAAGTATACTATAGACAAACTTCTTTACAGAATGCCAGCCAAGTGCAGATTCATGTATTAGTTGGTGCCTGTGAAGGAAATTAGTAACTATTAAGCTTTGCAATGGGACCCCCACAGACACTGGGTTCCTCTGTTTCATCATAAGTATTGTAAAAAGGCAAATGTATCCAGAACCTTGAAAGTTGGAGTAAATACCTAAAAAAATTCCTATTCTCAGCTTCTGCAATTTGAGATCAAATCAAGATTCACAGGACTCCTCCAAGGGGTGAAGTTGCTATCTTACATTCTAAGAAAAAAATGTAATATCAAAGTCTACCAATCAATCATATGTGGAAAACAGTCTTTGCGTACTATGCCATTATCACAATCCACACAAAATACTCCTAAAGTGTGCAAGACTTCAAGAAGATAATTAAATTAGTTTTCCTTATGAAGTATTCTCTCCTAGTTAAGAAATACAAACACCAAGGAGCCATGCAAGACTGCAGATTACAAAGTCATTTTCAATGTTATTTTGCACTCTTGTAGATAAATCCATTGCTACATTTTTTTGCACCTTTATTTCATCCTATTCCAAGTTTAGAACAATTTAAGTACTAAAATGCAAAATGGCTCAGATTTACTACAAAAAGGAGACCACACTGCTTCAACATTGTGCTTGATCAAGATGTTATTTCAGCCAAATTTTTCCTCCCCCCTCAGTTATCAAAAATGTTTCAGTAGATGCCAAGGATGATAATTTTGTACAAATTCACTCAGCCAAGTTAGAGAAATCAACAGGAGGTTGTGAAGGAAGCTCAGTGCAAATAATACTATTAATCAGATATGCTACACAGTAAAGTTATATGGTTATGGTAACCAATAAATATATAAAACAAACATGGAAAAAATTAAGGAGGGATTAGATTCTTCTCTTTATTATTTTCCATCCTTTGCTTCCTAATTCTTTTTTGCTTGATGTATTATGATGGATTACAAAAGAATTATTCAGTTCTAGAATTCAGAAAATAAGTTATAAATTCTGCCAGTCAATGCCTACTAAAGTTTGGTTTGCTTCTTGTGCATGTCCTATTTCTTCTGTGATACTATGCTGTTGCCAGAGTTTTTGAATCTTTTTAAATCTCTCTCTGCACAGATGTAAAGGATTCCCACGCCTAGGGGAGGGGAGGAGAGAAAGAAATAACATACAAATTAATAATATGAAATAATATTATGAAATTCCATATATACAGTATGTATTTTCTCCAAACAGCACACACACACATAGAGATAATGTAGCTCGGTGGCCAGAAACGCTCATAATGGCCTAGTTACATGTGAATTTTAGTTACTACATTGTGATCTTACCAATGAACTTTTCTCTCCCCCTCCCCGTGATCATTTTATTTACAATGCTATGGCAAAGTATTACTTGGATGGTTTAATTGAAGCCCTTTGAACACTTGAGATGTAGCATAAACAAATCTGATTTGATGCAGCATCCCAGGTTGCTACTTCTTTTTTCTTTATAGTTAATTATCCATAGCTGGTAGAGTCTGGGGTGACCCAGCCTTCATCTCTAAAAGTCTTGGTCAGTTGATGATCTTACCTGAGATTGCTACTATGAGTGAAAAGAGTCAGACAAACTAAATAAAGTTTCTATGAAGGTGCAATAGCTTCAATTTATGTATTAAGCAGTGCTCCTTGGGCTTTAATCTGCAAGTCTATTTTATAAGGGCAGAACAAGAGTCATTCTGTCATAATCACATAACACATTCAATTCAGCTTAAAATTATTATTATTACTATTATTATTACTATTAGATTTATCCTGCCTTTTTAAATATTATGTTTCATTCAAGTCTGCAATGTATATACTGGATGTACAGAAAACATGAGCCCAGTGGCCATTTTGATTAGTGCAATAAAAACAGTCCATTTATGTATCTCACTTCTTCATTTTTGGAAAAAAATTCAATGTGGGAAAAATGAAATTCATCATTTGCAAACAGCATCACTCAGTCTTCATATCAAAAAGCAAATGTTGAAAAACTACCTGAGTCCCTGATCAGTCTCTCCATAGTCATCTAAATAGGGAGGAGCATAGAAGCAACCCTTTGTTTTTCCAGCTAGGAATAGCACTTGACAATCCCGTACTCTGAAGAAAAAGACAGAACAAAGATGGCATCCAATCTCTTAATATTGTCCAATAAATTATTCTATCAACTTCTAGAGACTAGAATTTATCATTTCAGAGTAAACAGGAGGAATGAAACCTTTTGCAAGACCATCTCTCCTTGATCGTTTCTACCCATCCTATCAGATCCATAGGAATGGGCATGCTATAAGTCCTGTCAATTAAAGAGGGCCATTTTATGAGATTCAGGAAATAAGTCTTTTCTGTCATGGTGTCTCTCGGGAACATCATTCCCCTGGAGATCAGATTGGCCCCGATCCTGCTGGTCTTTTGTAAGGCCCTAATGACATGGTTATATTCCTGGGCACAGGAGTCAGATTTCAGTTAGACACTACAAGATCATTATGTTATTTGCTATTGCTTTTGTTTTTAGCTGTTGTTAGGTGCCCAGAGTCATCATAATGAGATGGGCAGCCATATAAATTGCATAAATAAATACACAGATTTTGCTGCTGAACCTTCTGTCAATGAATGGCTGCACTAGAGGACAGCACCATCAAAGAAGAGTTGCATTATTATTCTTTTCTTACAGTGTGGCAATTTAGCAAAATTGACCACACGCAGTCATATTTTTACCTGAGGAAGATTCCGACTCCAGAGCCACATGTATATGTATGTGCAGTACATGCTCCTACATCTTCTCCCTCTAGCTCTGTTTGACAACAGTAACTCTGAGAACATAACATAGTTCCACAGACAAGGCATAATGTTGGTGCTCTACTTTTATCACCACCTGACTTTGGACACCTTTGAAAGAAACAAAATATTTGGTTAATATAGTGAAACATTAGCTATCATGCTGTACTAAACATACATTCTCCAGCTAAAAGACTATGGCTTAGGTTCAAAGTACTGCAAGTGAAAGCCCACTGCTGCAACAGAAATTTCCCGCATTCCCCCCCCCCCGATTGTAGCTTCACTGTATCCCTACCCACAAAAGTTGCTTCGTGTTTAGTGATATTTTTGTTTATTATTTTATTATTATATGCCACCCATCTCCCCCAGAGGGTGACACTGATATGGAGCAACACAGAATGTGGAAAAGAGAACAGAGCAGCCGAATGGAGAAAAGTAGCAGAAACTGGAGGGTCAGGAGACACCTTATGCTTTCTGCTTGAGGAGGATATATCTGGATCCAAACCATTTTTTTACTAGTTGAACAAAAGGTTAAGTATATAGAAGTAGGCTTGAAGTTCCCAAGGATAAATGTAGGAACTGCTTTATCCTGCCACACTGTTTCAGGCCATTCTTCAGTCTATACCAGGATTATCTACCATTACTTTCCCTGCTTAGTACTTCCAATTATATAGGACTACAGCCATGTTGTCTTTTGGTGGGAGGGAGTGATAGGGCACCAGGTGAGAGAAGGTTCATCTATGGAGAGTCAGCAGCTGTCCATTTACAGTAGTTGGCAATTCTCTTTTTCAAGTCCAACTGTCGATGACCACTTCAAAGGATTACAAAGTTTGTAATTTATCAAGATTTTATTCCAATAAAAATTAAGTGTCATAATAAAGACTTACGAAAAATTAGAAGCTTGATTGATTAGGCAGCTGTAATCTTCTGGAAGTTCTATTAATTTATTAGAGTCTCGTGGATAGCTGAAATCATAAATGCAAAGTATGTCATAAAAAATTCAAAACTGCATATGAAACTGCCCTCAGCATATAAACAGTTTGATCTATTACAGAAAATTGAATTAACTATTAGCTGTATGGTAGCTACATTTACCCAAGAAAAATCTTTAAAACAGTATGACAGTATTACCTATAAATTAGTGAGATAATGTAGTAACTTTTATAAAGAACAATTCTGTTATATAGAACAGATACATCCACCAGTATCCCATCTGGGCCACAGTCCATATTTCAAATCTTGGGATGCTGCTTCCAAACACAAATATCTGATTTGGCCCTAAGCAAGAGAACCACAGTAGGATAATACAGTGGTACCTCGGGTCACGAATGCTTCTGTTCACGACCAATTCGGGTCACGAATAGCACCGTTCGCAAAATTTTGCTTCCGTTCGCGAACTCCACATCGGGTGACGAAAAGGATCCGCGGCCATTTTCCCTGCTGTGACACGTGGTCGTGGCTTCCTGTAGGGAGGGGGACTCTCCCTCCAAACAATAACCGCCTCCTCACCCGCCTTCCTGTCCTCCACGCCAGAAGTCGCCTCGAGCAAGGTTAGCATTCTCTCTTTGTACTGTACTGTACTGTACTTTGTGTCATATTTTTGTGGTTTTAAAAAAAAAATACATATGGTTCAGAACAGATTAACTGTATTTACATTGAACCTTATGGGAAAATTTGATTTGGGTCACGACCAGAGTCGTGGAACGAATTAAGTTCGTGACCCGAGGTACCACTGTATAAGTAAAGTTGCAGAGTGAAGAGGCCTCAATATCTTAAGTTTCCAGAATTTTTGCAATAAATAACAGATTTTTTTTTTTTAAATGTTGGTTTAAACTCCATTCATAAAGTCTTACAAACAGATGCTACTGAATTAGGTGTGCTTCCATACATATGTTTATAGGATGCAAACATAAATCTTATGTCAATTCTTACGTATATAATTAGAACAAGTGATTAAATATCTCTCTCCCAATATTTGGAAATACATAAACACAGCAACTGTTTGAATCTTTTTAAACAAATAATTGTTGTTTATTTTCATTTATTTGCTTTTTAAAAACATTATATATGTACAGCCTACTTTTACACTGAGGCTCAGTAGCATCCCAGCCAACCCATTAGCCAGACTCATACTGCTTAGATTCAATAACTACCAGCTTTGTATTCCTGTTTTTCAACTGTCACAGAAACTTCAGTAGCTAAGAAACCCTTACCTTATGGCTTGTCTCTGACCTTGCAGGAATCTTTTAACTTCACTGTTATTACACCAGCTTTAAAAGAAGGTGAAAAAAGACATTACTTTTCATTTCCTCTCAAATAATCAAAGAATCATATACTTTGCTTGCCTTAACCTACAACATATGTATGCAAGTAGGCAATTCTGAATATAACCCAGTTTAATGCAAATACGCTTTAAAAAGGCAGTTCATTTTACTGCAGTAAAAAAAACTTTGAAGAGTTATTTATTTATTCATTCAATTTATATAGCCATATAGTTATATTCTTCCTCACCATCCAGATCCTCTCCACATCATCAAATGGTAAATAGATGGTGTATAAACTTGTAATGACTGGTCAAGTATCTGTAAGGATACACTATACATTTACAAACTAGAACAACAGTTCATAAGAATTCTTTATCATTAATTTTCCCCCAGGTATTTGCACTGCTATTGTTTGGTTTTCCCTCTTTCTCTTATATGTCTACCTCACAAATACCATGCAAAATTTGTATATTTAAATGGATATTTGTATATTTAAATGGATACAATATTGTTCCTACCTTTCTATTAAAGTATTTGTAATTTTGCTGTTCTCTTGAAAAAGGCAAATTAGGTTGTTGGGCAAGGAGAGATAGCTACATAAGTGTTCAAACTGATTTGCCCCATTGACTGAAAGTAAAAAAAAGTATCATTATAATTAGTTACAATTGATATTGACATATTTGCAAAGAATTCTATTATTAAAAGCTAAATAACACACAGTAATTATTATATGCATAAATCACAACAAAGAAGTAACAGTGGAAACACATAGCCTACTTTAGTTTCCCTACTTCTCCACAAAATTAATGCAAAAAATGTATTCACACTCACACACATACATCATTTGTATCACAGTTTTCAAGTGATTTACACGAATGTTTTAATGTTTTCACCCTAACTAGACTCCTGTACACCTGAAAAATCAGTTTCAGAAGGCTGGACATTGAGGCAGGGCAATTGGAAAATTGCATTTCATTTCCTGAATAGTTTGAAGCTATTCTATTCAGAAAGCATTATTAGGATTCAAGTCAATATAGCCAACTAAAAAAATACCTTTCAATTCTGGTGGTATGGGAACTCCATTTAAATAGTGGAAAAACATAGCAGAGCACCTCAGAAAAGGCATGATCCCAGTTTTTATATTTTTCCATAGATGCCATCCAGAAGAAATTTCTTTCAAGGCACTAAAAATAAAATCATTTTGCTTTTCACCAAAGAAGATTTCAGGTTTAAAAATTATGGAAAATGTTACATGTATTTAATCTAGATTTGACTCAAGTAGTTGGGAAGGAAATATAGTATTTTTATTTTATTGAGCCTGTTTTTAAAAACTACTTGCTTGTCTTATAACTACAAAGTCAAAACCCTTCACAGGCAAGATATATATACATACATGAAATCATTTACATGACAAAAGAACTGCACAATGCTGAAAGTGGACTATCCTTATCATATGCAACCCTGATGAAAGGAAAACTTATGGATGTAAATGGTCTTCTGATGCAGAATTGCAAGTCTAAGCTTCTGCCTAATTTTTTTAATTAAGGCAGCCAGACTAGCAAAGTGATACTTCATGATTTCTAAAGCGTCACAGTAACTGAACATGAGAAATCTTAATACTAATCCCCAAATGCATCTCAACTATAGGCATTCAATTCCCTTATTTTTGAGAAAACATCATGTATCACATCCCTCCAACAATAAGGAGATAATAATTTGTTATCTTCTAAAGTTAATCCTCTAAAGAACTAGTCTGTATTTTTCACCCCAGAAATATCATCACCTCACTTGAATGCTTAAATAATTATTATTGATAATCTTCTGCATCAGTTGAACTAAGGAAAATGTTATAGTTGACTGAAAGGCTTAAAATCACTTCATGTAACATCTAGGTTTTGAGGAATCAAAAAATGAATAAGCCTTTCTATCATGTTTTGAAGAAGAATATATAGACAGTCCAATACATAGTGGCAGGGTGTAAGATGCAGGCAGGAACAGGATACAAAGAACGGCACAACCAAGTAGCTGGCATTGTGTACAGGAACATCTGCACAGTGTAAGGGCTAGACCCTCCCAAGTCCAGATGGGAGATTCCACAGAAGGTCGTGGAGAATAACAGGGCTAAGATCCTGTAGGACTTCCAGATCCAGATAGACAGGCAGGTATTGGCCAATCAACCAGACACTGTGGTAGCAGACAAGGACCAGAAGACAGCAGTGGTGATAGATGTAGCAGTGCCAAGTGACAGTAACATCAGGAGCTGGAAAAGAACCAGGGCCTGAAGGAGGAACTAGAGAGGATGTGGAAAGTAAAGGCCAAAGTGGTCCTACTGGTGGTAGGAGCACTCAGGGCTGTGACTCCTAAGCTGGAAGAGTGGGTCCAAAAGATCCCAGAACGACATCAGAGCCCTCTGTCCAGAAGAGCACAGTGCTAGGAACAGCTAAGATAATGTGTAGAACCCTCAAACTCCCAGGCCTCTGGTAGAGGCCCAAAATTGAGGAAGACACATACCACCCATAGGGGCAAGAGGGGATTTTTATATATAGAAAATATATAGTATTTTTTTCTAACATCAAACAGAATGTGGGAGGTTGTTGTTTGGGAGATGATCTTTAATATGAGGGACTTGATGGGGCAAAACAGACTACTTGCAGGGAGACTACTGCAATTTGCTTTATGTGGGAACATCCTTGAAAATGACTTGGAAGCTACAGCTGGCAGAATTTCAGCTGTCACTTGCTGACCAGCCTTAGTTGTTTTAACAAAATAACACCTGCTCTGTGGGAGTTGCACTTGTTGCCAATAGGTTTCTGGGTCCAATTTAAGGTGCTAATGATCACCTATTAAAAGCTTTAAAAGCTTGGGCCCTTGTTACTTTGGGGACCATCTTCTCCATGCTAAATCTACCTTCACACACTATGTAACAGTGAGAAGATATTCTGGATATCCACCCTGAAAGAAATTAGAGGGCTGGGACCCAGAGATTGAGTTCCTCAGTAGTGGCCCCCTCCTTTTGAAACAGCTTGATGGACATTCAAATCTGCTGTCTCAATTGTGATACAGGGGATAGTCCCATCATTACATATGAAATGAGTTAGCAATTTCCTTTGAAATGCATCAAATTAAGGATGCATTAACAAAACCAAAACAATTTCAGCTTATGTAACATTAAACTGGTAAATCTAATATGATTCATTTGAAATATCTAAGGTAAGATATCCCTGAACATGTCCTGGTGACTACATGGACATGTACACATTATTTTCTTGCCAACAGTACTGGTGTCTTATTCCAGAATTGTTTAATCTAGTCTAGTTTATGGGCCTCCAATTTGCAGGTGTTCTTCTATAGAAGTACTAACCAGGTTCAAACCTAGTTAGTTTTTTGAGATCAGCCAAATTTGGCTAGGTATTGCCACCTGCTGAACATTTATTCAACCATTCAGATGACTGAATAGAGATGGAAACAATCTGGAATAAATTTATATAGATAAATTTACTTTCACAAGTAAAATGGGTAAGCAGGCTGGGTTTTCTGTAATTGGTGGATGAGTACCTAGAATATGAGTAGTGATTCTATTTTAATTACAAATAACAGTAGGGACACAGGCAGCATTGTCTTATCCCTCTGCTTTATTTGATTGGTTTCAAATCATACCCATTAGTGTAAAGGGAGCAAAATAAGAGGAAACACTTCTCTTTGTCTTCTTTAGTTCTTCTTTTCATACCAAACTTGTATTAAAAATTATTGGCAATGGGATAGACCGAGAATCTAAACAAGCAGATAACAATCTTCAAGGCTTGCTAGCCATGTTCCCATTTCACTGGTTCTGAAATAAGATACTAACTCCGTACTTCCCTTTATAATTTCACAGGAGAGCAAAGTTATTATTACACTGAAAACAACAGATAGCTGATTCATTATACTACACAAAAATTAGCATTTTTCTTTGGATAAAAGAATTTACCTACCACATAAATATCTTGGTAAGACTTAATCTAGATTTTTGAAACACTTGGAAACACTGATTGCTCCAGAATATATCAGCCACCTGGTCAGCTAAATCTGGTTGTATGAGGACCAAATCCACATCCAGTGTTATGCAGCACTGTCTTCCAGTAATTCTCAAATAAGTTCAAAGAGCTTACTTTGATATTTAAAGGCCAAACAATCTAAAACCAGAATAGTGAAACATTGCTAAACTTAAGAATCTGCTTGCATCCTCTAAGATAATCTGAGAATCAACTGCCATATTTATTTACCTTAAAAAGGACAAGGGAAAGAAAACAATGGGTAGAAAAACTAGGGTTCAAGCTATCTATTTTACCTTCCCACATACTGGCCAATATGCTTATGTAAAGCAAGAACAGCAGCTTCTTCAACAGTAGAGTTTCCTTGGTCCATGCCATTTTCTTCTGAAAAAGCAAACACAAAATCTAAACTAGCAATGTGCAAACTGCTCCATTTTGATTTTGAAACAACTATTCTAACTAAGGTCAAAACAGACTCATTTTGAACTTGAAACAGAGCTGCTTTAAGCTCAAAGTTCTTCAGGAACAATCAGAAAAATGTTGGAAAACGTCCAGTAAGCTTGAAATAAACATTCAAAAGTTAAATAGTTTACCTACAACTATTCTTAACCAATTTTATCAGTACAGTTTCAAGAATCAATGAAACTTGATAGAATATATTTATATCTGTCCTATTTTATATAGCATGACTTCAATACACAATGAATATAGCTTCTGCCAACTCCTATTCCCATTCAGTTGCTTTCCTGATGTAGTTTACCTTGCCCGTTAAACTGACCGTAGGTTTCCCCAATAATGCTTCATTGAAAAGCACTTCATTCAAATTTATTTTTGATTCAAGTACATATGTTGAAATACTTTGAAAACAAAATGCTAAATTAAAACTTCTAGTAAGCTTGAAATAAATATTCAAAAGTTATACAGTATAATTTATATATAGTTTATAAGAATTTTAAATTTGGAATTTAAATAGTTTATATACTGTAACAACAATTTCTGTTTGTAAATTAACAATTGCAGATATTTTACAACAATGAAATACGGGATGAAAATATACAAATAATAAAAAGAAAAGTAAGCCTCAAGGAAAAATAAGCCTCAACCCTCAATTTTCATGTACATGTCATTGCACTGCATTGTTATGATCAATATTTTCTTTGTTCAAAAATGTTTGGTTTTTCTAAAGTAAACCTAAACCAGACTTCAATGTACATTTCCCATTAAGCTTATTTTAATCCCGATTTTCCTGCACAAAATTCAGCATAACTTTGACAGTATATATTACCTGTGGATGAGGTAAGTATTATTTGCACAATATGTGCCATAGTGACAAGGTGGAAGATATGAATATCTCCTGTACCAAGACTAACTCCTGAAAAGTCCTGACAGTGTATAGCAGGGAAAGAGAACACCAAGCATACCTGTAGATAAAGGGGAAAATTGTAAGTGATGAAAGGGAAAGTATGTACATGCTTGCAAGACAACCCTTCCCAGCATTAAGCAATTCATGGGAGCAGTTTTGAACTGCTACTACAAAAAAGAAAATTTGACACCCAGAAGTTCTGGACTATATACAAATGTTGATCTACCTTCAAGATTTTTTGTGAGCTGCATGCTTAATAAAACAACTTGCTAAACCAATTTATATTTAATAAAACGTCTTGCTAAACATTTTGCACATGCTTCCACAGTAGTGCTATTAGGATTTTTAGTCACTCACCAATAAATGAAACATATCGATATCAAGAATGCAAGGAAGATTTCCACTTTTTTCATTAGGCACCAGTGCTGGATGTTTAAAATAAAAAAAATGGTTAATGACAAAAGCTAAATAACCAATTAAGTCATTTATCCAGGTTTTGAAATTTCATAAGTTTCAGAATATATTTCATAGATTTTTAAATGGGGGTCACAATTGCCAAAATAACTGGTTTATAGTATAAAAGACCACAGCAACAGAGAATAATAATTTCCATTATTTTCATCCTCAAATTCAGATTCCAGCATTTCCAATGGAGAACTATCAGCTAGCAAAACTAGGAAAAACTTCTACTTAATATACTGGAAAACTGTCACTAATGTAGTACTGGGAAAGTATGTGCAGTATTTGGATCTGAAGTAGGTAAGGATGCTTTGGATCTGGCATGAGCACACTGTGGTACCTGTCAAACACTCCTTAAAGGAGCTGTATCTTTTCCAAGGCTTGTGCGTGATCATCTGCACAGAACTGCACAGGTTCTCATTTGGAACCTTCTAAAACTTATAATATTGTTTTGCCAGAAGGCCTGTCTCCTACTATGCCACTTGATCAAGCATGAATTGAACCTCTTCAGTTCCTAAGACTGATGCAATTAATCCAAAAGAAAAATAACCACATACTGAGGCAAATTGGATAAGGAAGGTTGATTATGTAAATTCACAGATATCCACTTGAAAAACTTCATGTCTTTCATTGTGTCCTTGGTCATTCACACACATGAATGAGTGGCAAGCTTCTTAACTGGTGAAGGGTCTCATCAGCATAAAGTGATCAGAGAGGATGGCCCTTCCATAGATCTCATCTCTGTGACAGCAGAGATTCTGTCTATATTGCTGAATGAAGATTGGAGGACTGAGCCCATGTGGTCAACTGATAACTTCAATAGGAGAATACTCCAGAAGAAGGCTGCTGAGGCTGCTATTGCTCTTGTGGAGAACAGATCAGAAGGGCATAAAAACAAACTGAAGGACTTTGATGGGAGCTGCTCCTAATTATGTAGTATTAAGAGGGAGTGGGTTCCTGACACAAAATTCTGTAAGTTGAAGAAGGTTCCAAACAGGGATCTGTACAGGCACCTAACCCATATGTTTGAGTTATAGAGATTGTGATGAATTACTGTTCATGGAGTTACTAAAAACACTAAATGAGATTTCAAAGAACACTTTCAAGTTATAATAAGCAAAAAGAATTCAAGAACGTAAAGTATCACTATTCATTAAATAGATTTTTATGCAGGTGAAGAAAAAACATGATAATTGTTCCTGGTAAACAAAAACCTTATTTAATTTTATCTTAGCGCAATTAAGCACATGAAGGCTGATTCCTTTATTGCCCCCTCTTTGATTACTGTGAACATATGAAGCTTTGTATAATAATAACATCCAACTATCAACTTATATGGAGTGAACACAAAAAAAACCCTCCTTTTTTCCCTGAAGTTTGTAGTCCAGTACCCACACTGATGAAATGCCCCTCTCCCCCAAGTACAGAGACAACAACACTGCAGCAATAACCTATAACTGATCCTACTTCTCTCTATGGCAAGAATGGGCAAATCCGGGATACAGCCAGAGTAATCATGATGTCATTACACAGGGCACACCAACATTTTCAGTTTTTGGTCATGCTTTGGAAAGCTTTGGGAAGGATAAAGATCAAAACTCACATCTCTTCTAGGGCAAGCAGAGTGACTGTCATTAGCAACAATCATAATTGTGTTTTAGTAAAACACATTACTTACAGCACATTTTGCCCTACATTGAAGACTTTGTCCAGAACATAACCCATAGCCAGAGTTCCATATGTATCCTGTTTGTTGTATTCCATGGTAACAAATGACACAACTCTTATGGAAGTCGAGTTTTATGCACAAAAAACTTGTGTCAACAACAAATACTCTGTACAAAAGCATCAGTGGAGGTCTCAAATGTTACTTAAAAATACTCAAGCTGTTTCATGAATTCAACAGTCTGCCTTTATAACTGAAATTAAGATAAGTCACCATAATGTTGAACTTACATGATAAAAGCATACAAAAGTGACCCTGTACTGCTGATAGTGAAGAAACTGTCCAGTGCGCGGCTGCAAATCGTGTCAATGAAGTAAGACAGTCATCCTAAACAGAACATGATTACAATCATACAAAAATAGCCAAATATACTTAATTTCTTCATGCTGTTATAATGAAAATTAAAATTTGTGGATTAGTATTATTGTTGGCCATATTGAAATTCTGGAGTAATAAATATTAATTTATACTTGCAGGGGCCTTTTGTATGAGCACTTAGGAAACAGTGTCATAATGTTCATCACAACTTACTGTTTATACGGTTTTCATTATAATTAGCTATTTTTTAACTTTACAATAGAATTATAATAAGTGTTATAACTTCACCACATATACCTATCCCTCAGTAATTTAGGCTATGATAAATTGTTACTTCTTACCTGTCTGCAAGACAATTGACCAAATAATGGTTTTTCTTCATCGGCTAAAATTTGTTCTGTAGAATACAAAAATCATAATTATATGAGAAGAACAGAGAATCTAAACTGATCACCCTCCCATGATTGCCAACATTTTAATGAATAAATGTTACCTATTGCTTGGATTGTAAATGCACAACTGCCCCAGCACATTATAGGTACACGTGGATCTTCTTCATTGGGGTGAACTTTCAGACCAACTTTATATGTTGCAGTGCCAAATGTTTTCAGCATTTCTTTAATGCTTTCAGAATATGGATTCCTTAATTAATTGAAAATAGACACCATTACCTACAAGTGTTATACCATGATATTTAGAAGCTAAATACTGAACAGAAGCATGGCATTCGCCTGCCTAAAATGGCAAGGAATAAAACTTTCTCTGGTCTGGACTAACACATTTTTTTATTGTTACTAAGAATACTGCAAGAACAACTAATCAATCAATCCTGGGCCAAATAAGGCTGAAGGTTCCTTTGAGACAATGATCAGCAAGCAGAAATTGACATATGTTGATGTTGAGCATATGATGCAAATGGATGAGAGTTTAGAAAAAATGATTATACCAGTGTCATGGCAACTTATCCTGCCCTAGCCAAGCAAGACTGAGGGAAGTAAAAGAAACAGAAGGCAAAGGACAAGGTGTAGGGATGAAATCAGAGAGACAGAAGAGATGAAGACAGGCCAGCATAGCAAGTATTTGTCCATATAGTCACCAACAGCTGAACCTGATTCAGTGGTAACTGTTAAGTGGATAAATGTTTGCCATGTTGCTTTGTCACTAGTCTCTTCCATTTCTTTGATCCCATCCATGCTAATGCTTCCATTTGACATTCCCATCTATACATCATGGCTTTTGAAATTCTAAAAAGTGAATAAATATTCCATTGATTTGGTGACATATCTACAGACATCAAGGCACTGACTTCATATCATAATTTGAAATAATCTTGGTTATGTTTTAAATCTCACTATGATCTAAAAATACTTTTGTAGTAGCTTATGAACACACATTTTATTCCAAAATGCTTTTTGTCTTACAAATCTGTTGTAATGGACTTTCCCAACACTCAGAGCAAAGTTGGGGAGTATGTGGAAATATTAGGAATCTTTTCTGCTGGTAGAGCATCAGCCAGCAAAATGAATAATTGGATCCAACCCACAATTAACATAATCCAGATCCAAACTCTTTTTTACATACCTAATAATAATAATACACAATAAAGCAAATACTGTTTAAAGTATCAGAATTCTGAACAGCATAAACATAATAATCACAAGGTTGATTCTGACACCACTCTTTATCCCAGAATGAAAAGAATGGAGCCAAATATCCTCAGTATATCTATTTGTCTCCATAAAATAAATACCATATACATAAATATAAATACAAATATTAACTGGAAGGCTAATGTCATAAAGTCTTCTACTTACATTGTAAAATTACTAATTGATAATTAATACAACCAATACATACTTTGGTTGAAACTCTGGCCTAAATCCTTCAGGTAGATGTGCTTCATCCATTTTTTCTGAGTTATTACAAGACAGATTATCTAAAAATAAGACAAACAATATATTATAACAGTAAATTATAATTAGTACTGATGATGTCGGCAATCTTTAGATAGTATGAGATAGCACTTTAATTCAATACTAAAGGTCAGAACAATCTCAGTATCAAAAACCAAGGAAAAAAGTTACAATACATAGAAAAAGAAAAAGAAAAAGAAAAAGAAAAAGAAAAAGAAAAAGAAAAAGAAGACGTTTTTCAGCATCCTTCATGAAATGTGTTGCAATATAAATGAAAAATGTACACTTACTGGCACTTTCCTGATCTCGAAGTATAAGCAATGCTTTGATTTGCTGAGATAATCTTCTTATCCACTGAGCTAGATTTTGTTGTTTTGAAAAATCTAATCTATCAAGAATGAACATATATACAAATATTACTTACATCAAGAATAAAAAATCCTTCAAGTGCTCTTTACAAGTAGTCCTCAACTTATGATGGCAATTGGGACTGGAATTTCTATCACTAAGCAATGGGATTGTACAGCATGGCTGCATCACTTAGCAACAGCAATCCCTGCAGTCCTGCTGGCATTGTTAACTGAATCCCATAGTCATTAGGCGAGGCAACTACCTGCTGGGTTCCCATCACCAAAGTCAGTGGGGAAGCCAGCAGGAAGTTGCAAGTCCTAGGCTGGCAGGCAGGTAAGTGGCTGCTGCTAGGTGGGAGAGAGAATGAGGGGTTGGGGGAGGGTTGGTGTGAGTTGGGGTGTGTGTGTGAGGGTACATGAGACGTGCAGTGCAGGTCAGGATAGGTGCGAGGGGGAGGCACAGCGCAGGTTGGGGAGGGTGTGTGAGAGGCATGGGTCAGGGAGTGTGTATCTTACTTCAGCTATCCTTTACTTTACAGACTGTACTTTACTTTGCTTTACAGAACTACAAAGGGTGTAAAAGCAAGGACTGGTCACAAAGTTACTTTTTCATCACTGTCATAACTGCAAATGGTCACTAAATGAGGCAGTCACTAAATGAGGACTACCTGTATTTTTATTCATTTCTGTCACTAAAATGTTTCAATCTATATGAAACTTTCTTTACATTTTTATTTCTATCCCTGATTTTGAATTATCTTTTCTATAATACACTTGATACTTTTCTTTGATGTTTCCTTAGTTCACACTTCTTCCATTCTTCCCATTTCCTTATATTGCATTAAAGAGCCAATTAGTGTTTCACTCTCAATAAAAAATCCTGTTCAACATGGTCAAGGTGATAGAAATATACAAAGCCAACCCAATATTTTAATCTATTTGCTGAATATTTAGAGTTTCAAAACTTAGTAACTTAATTCAAAATGTACAACACATTCAAATCCTGCATGTAGTTACTGGAAGGTAAAGGTTCCTGATTTTTCAATCCCTGTAAAAAATCATAATGGTTCAAGAAAGGATTTCTGATTTTATCTAATTAAACAAGTTATTACATGGAGTTACTAACCTGCTAAATAAAGTCCTTGGAGGAGGAAGAAGAGGAATGACAGTATTGCTTAAGCATTCACAGAGAGGACAAAGGAATTCACCATTTTCTACATCGTAACTTGTGTGCACTCGTAATCTTTGTTGTCGTCTTTGTTCTTTTGCTTGCACAGCATCAAAATACCTTTAGAAAACAACATATCTTAAGCATAATATTATAATACTAGTTCTAAAATCTTTTGTGGGCTACTACTGTGCTGTCTTCATAAATACAATATACATAGGCAGACACATAATATATACTGCAGGAGTGGAAAATCTATATGTGGCCTTCTACTGCTCTTGTTTTACAGCGTACAAAGTACCCCTATAATGGACAACACAAAAAATATTGGCCTTGTTTTTTTTTCTGGAAAATTGGGGAAGGCAATTTAAGAGACAAAATGGGTAGCTTGAGCTTAAAACTTACCCAACCTTCCAAAAATCACATTCATTTCTTCCTTTTTTTCTTTGTTTTGAAGAGAGCTTAATGGGCAAAGTTGACATCTTAAACCTGTGTGAGGTTTAATGCAACTATTGTTCTTTGGCCATCACAAAAGATAGCTGAAATTTCTGATCCCATCCTTCACTTGTCATGTTATAACATCATCACCCGTGCTCTAAGCAGCACTGGGACCTCCCCAAATTCAGCCTAGTCTTGGAATATATCATGGCTAGTTACAAAATTTCTGCACTGAATAATAGTTTGAAAATGAGAAGGTAAAGAGGAAAATAGCTGATTTATTGTAAAGAGAATTATTTCAATACTTGTTTATGATTCTGAAGAATTTTTTGGAACAACTTTCTCCTAATAAATTTCATACAACATCTAAAACCTTTTTTGTCGTTCTACTAGTCTGACAGAGTAAGAAAGTCTACTTGAAAAGGGAATATTAATTTAAGAAACAAACTACAATTTTATTCATCATTGGAAAATATGAATAGTATGGATATGACATTGCCCTAAGCAGTAAGTCCTAAATAGATTAATTCAGGAAAGGAATTTTTATATATTTGCTTTCTCACTAGCATCCTTATACCTCAACTGTGTAAAAAAAACAAACTGCCAAATGCACTCTGAGAAGCCAATAGAGCAGTGTTGTCCAAACTTGGCCACTTTAAGATGAGTGGACTTCAACTCATGCTGGCTGGGGAATTCTGGGAGTTGAAGTCCACTCATCTTAAAGTGGCCAAGTTTGGACAACACTGCAATAGAGCTAAGTTTCATCAAGCATGTAGTATGTAACCAAAGCCTGGGCAAGAATAAAAACAACTTTCCTGCCAATAATCTACCAACAGGTATTACACGACTGGCCAAGCATAGCAGACAGCAGGAAAAAATGTATTTTAGCTGTCTTGACATCCTTAACATCTGATAATATTAAAAAAAAAATTACCTTTGCCAGCAATGTGCATGCATAATATGTCCACAGCTACCAGTGTGTGTTCCACATGACAGGTCTGGATGCATAAATAATGGATCATATTTTTCTGCATATGAAAAAATAACAGAGATAATATTCACTAACAGATTATTCACAATCCTTATATATGCAAATACTTGAAAAGTTTTGCGAATCATTCAACTGTTTAAATCCCAATAATCTAAGGCCAGTACACTAAGCTAGAATTAGGATATTTGTGAATGGGTTGACTTCATTATTATTTTATAGTATACTGAATAAAAGTCTCCTGTATAATTCAGAACAGAATCTTGTGCATTTGAATATTAGGTGGTCTTTCAAAACTGTATATAAAACTACTCACCAGGATCTGAAATCACTATGTTTCTATTTTTGGACAAGATTGTCGATCTCTGAACAAATGCTGCCAGCACCATTGCTCTGTTATCCATTTTGACCTCCTGTTCCTCTTGGCATAAGATACAAGTAACTATCTGTCTTTGTTCACACACTTTAGTCTGCTCAGGACCCAAGGCAATAAGCCTGGCATCTGAAACTGAAGGACTAGAATCAAATGATATTAGTAAACATTCAGCTGGAATAGTTCCTGAAGTAAACAATAGTTTATTTCATCATGTATAGCTGTGAACACAAGCATTTATATCCTAATCATCTTGTGCCATATTTTCCTTTCCAGAAATGTTCTACAGGGTGCCTTAATTAAAACCAACATGCTTGAAGTGTGCTAAAGTTCATGTAATAATTTCAGAGTATTTTCAGGGCATGTGTAAAGTTCTTTAGATTGAAATCTCCACTAAGATATAGTACAACAATACTTCAGAACCTTCTGGAAGCTGAAGAAAGCTACTAAGCATAATTATTTACCAAAATTCTACTTGATTACTAACGTATAAAGGAGCTAGTAAAATAAAAACATATGCATTTACTAAAACGTGATCAAATTATTCTGACTGATCTGAGAAATACAACTAAAAAATATCACTAGGAGCAGAGGCTTCAAATGTAATCCATTCTGTCCATTCCCCTGTCTATATTGTTATTAATCAGGTCTGGATGTACAATACTGAGACTACATTTCAGATTAGAGCAACAGAGATTGTGAATCTTCTGAGTACAGCCATTGTTCTTCCCTAAGCGAGAGATACATAAATTATCTCAATCTACTATGAAGTATTATTTTGCTTATTTATTTTTAAGATGCCAGATCCAAGCAGACTCATGGCAAATTTCAAAACAACAACAAAAACATCTATGGCTCTGGTAGTCCTCGATTTATGACCATTCGCTCAGTGACCATTCAAAGTTATGATGGTGCTGAATGAATGGCGGTTACGACAGGTCCTCCGAGTTACGGTAGTCCCAGCACCCCCGTGGTGATGTGATTGCGATATGGTTGCTTGGCAACCCATTTGCACTTATGACCAATTGCCAAGCACCCCGCGATCATGTGATAGCCATTTGCAACCTTCCCTGCTGGCTTCCCCAGAAAGTCAGTGGGGAAGCTGGCAGGGAAGGTCGCAAGTCACTGGGGTAAGTCTCCCCGACTCATGCACCATCCCCAGCCCCTCTGCACTTGCGCTGGCCACTCACGCACCCCCACACACCCTGCCCAACCCCCACAGCACTTGTTGCGCACCCTCCCCGACCTGCATGGCACCTCTAGTGCACCCTCCCCGACCTGCACAGCACCTCTCGCGCACTGCCAAGTACCCTCCATAACCTGCACAGTGCCTCTCACGCACCCATGCACCCCCCCAACCCATGTGACAGCTCTCATGCACCCACTTGCACCTTCCCAGACCCTCCCCCGTGCCCTACTGCACCCCCTCACTCCCTCCCCCACGCAGCAGCAGCCACTTATCTGCGTGCCGGCCTGGGACTTGCAACTTCCTGCTGGCTTCTCCACTGACTTTGGCTGTGGGAAGCCAGCAGGAAGTTGCCTCACCTAACCACCATGGGATTCAGTTAACAACCGCAACTGGGACTGCAAGGTTTGCCATCGCTAATCAATGCAGTTGCACTTTATGACCTCATTGCTTAGTGATGGAAATTCTGGTCCCAATTGTTATATCAAGGACTACCTGTATTACACAAAACATAAACATATATAACATACGATAAAATATAAAACAATAAAACATCCATGGTAAGTAACATATTTTAACAACCAATAACCAACAATAACAATCCATAACAATACTGATATAACAATTAAACTATTAAAATGAATCACTTTGTAAATGATCTTCCATTAATACCAATAATAGCAACCTCACAGCTACATACAAGATGATACTAAAGAAAAGATGGAAATAAATAGAAATAGCCATTTTAGAATTCAGCTATGACTGCTGTCAATTAAATGCCAAACAAAAAGTTCTCTCAGTCTACTCTTACTAGTTGCATCAAGTAGTTGCTGCACTTTTCTCACTTTACTTTGGTCAGTTGGTTGTACTTATATTGTTATTTTTATGATGTAGTAAGCATTCTTCAACTCTGGATGATGAAGAGCCAGGGCAAAATATCAAAAATAACTATTACTATTATAATGAAAAGGCTGAAACCTTTTCTTTTAGCAAAAGGAGCACCACACAAGTGGAGTTTTGCTTGTGGGATGCTCCTTTTAACAGCAAGAGGAAAGATGGGGAGAGTGGGAAGAAACAAACGACTTTTGCCAATTCTCTTTTCTCTCTGCCGCATCTCTCTGCTGTACTGGATGGTTGGTGGACTTCTGGAATATTGGGGAAGGGGGTAAATTTATTACTTAACTTATATCACACCTTTTAATTTATTCAAAGCTGAGTGAGAGTCTCCTAATTAAAGAGACTTGTTCAAAATTGCATTCCCTGTGAGTAACATACACAATTGGAACAGTTCTGTGAAAAGACACAAGGAAACATAAATTGAATGGTCAAGAAATTAGCAATGAGTATTAATGGACATGCTACTGCAAAATGATTAAATGAACTTTTCCTGTTTAAAAATTAAGTGACATCTAGGTTGTCAGAGCTTACTGACACTTTCATCTTACCTATTATCATGCACTCTGGAGGTAGAAGTTTCAAGTTCATCTAAAGTTTGCTGGAAGAGTTCTTTGTTCTCATCAATGAAATGTCGCTGCATCTCAGACATCTGTGCCATGATCTTCTCCCTTCGCAATCTAGCAATCTCTGCTTTGCGTTTTCTCTCAGCCTTTTCTTTATCTCGTGAGCTCTATTAAGTTAATATGTCAGCAAATGTATACAACTAATAATTTAAGTCTTTGATTATGTGTGATTTATACATTTAACACATGCCTTAAATTGGTATTAGACAAAATGAGTCAAGCATTCTTACACAGTAATGTTTCCCATTCTTCATTTGTTTAAGAATGCTGTCATTCATAAAGGAAAATTCTTTCTTAAATTATTTTTAATAGTTTAAACTAAAGTTATATCCTGCCTCTCTATAAAAGAATTTTATGGATGCATTATATTTTGCAACATTTAAAATAATGTTAAAAAAGTAATATTAAACAATCCAAAAGATGAAAAGATCTATTGACACCTTTTCTGAAAGCAGAGAAAGTGAGACAATTCCAAAGTATGCATGTTCCACAAGATGGGAATGACACAACAGGAGGCCCTTTCCCAGATACCCAACCAATGGACCACTGTAAGTAAGGCTTCTTTTGCAAATCTTAATGTTCAGGCTAGTTCATAACAAGACAGTCAAACCCTCAAATAGACAAGGTTTTTAAATGAACTATCTGAACTAAACAAGAAACAAATGGCATCCAATGCATTTCTTTCAGCATCAGTACAATGTGATCACTAAACTGTGCACAAGTTAATGATCTAGTGGTCACATTTTGTACCAAATCAAAATTCCTGAGATCCTTCGAGGGTTGCTTCATGTAGAACACACTGCAACAAGCTAATCATAATGCTACCAAGGTATGGATTACTGTTGCCAGATATTTTCAGCTCAGGAATACTTGTTCAGTGCAATTGTGCAAGTATACTCCTTGTAGCCACCACCACATGGAATTTGAAAATGCATTCCCTGGCAATGAATTTATTCTTTTAGAGGAAGCCAACCTTATTCCAAAACAATTGTATAACTATTCTCAATTCTACCAGCTAACTGTACTTCACCCTGTCTGGAATTAAATTTCAGCTTGTTCACTCTCATCCAGGTCATTATAAAACCTGGTAACACTTGGAATTGACAGGGGTTTTTTAATATTAAGAGGCAAGGAATGGTAGATCCATGATTCTATTAAATCTTTTGCTTCACGCTCCACACAATTAAACTTTAAAAAGTAAAGCCACCTAATTAAATCAATTTCTCTTTGGTAAACAGAGCTCAATCATTATCAGTTAATAATAAAGCTTTTATTATGTACCATTACCTGCCTATTGTGACTACCACTACTCTTCTCTACTGGTGATTAAAAATATTTCTAATTAAAGAACTTTTGACACAAATATTAGACACATTGCATATTAATGTACAAGAATTCAGAAAATAACTGCTGGCTAGATTGTCATATTATATTTAGAATCTGTCTTTTGACATACATACTACCCAAATTGCTAGTTTTTCCCTTGCATTGATATTACCTCTTCCATAATATTTCCCTCAGTCTCCAAAACAGGACTTGTAGAAGATCTCTCTTGGAGTTTCTTAACAGTATTAAAAGTCTGAAACAAGAAACTGTGTTACTATTTGCTACTTAAGAAATTTTATGTTGGCCACAAAACTGTAAAATTTACAGTAGAGTACAGTACAATTTACCTTTAGTATCCATCTGATCATGTCTTTATGCACTTCTAGGTGGGGTGCATTTTGCAAAGTTTCTAGCATAGCTAATATGCTTGGGGAATTGCGAGGTGTCTCACCAGGCCCTGGGTCAAACAAAGATAAAAGAAATCTATTTACATTTATTTTGGTTGTATACATTTAACACAGAGGAACAAAGATCCAGTGAGTACTTCTTTTCATTCTGTTTACTGTTCCTTGTTCTAGGAGAGGGATAGGTAAGTCATCTCTCACAAATCAAAGCTGATCTCCTCTATTCACACTTCTTCCTTGATTACAGAATTATCATCCATTTAATTACTTATAAATAAGGGGGACAAAACACCACAATAAATGTTACATGGAGATAAATCTATTATTTTCTATAATGAACTACAGGTAACAATATATGTATTTGGATCATATATATATGTATGTTTAACTATAATTGTTATAACTATATATAAAACGCATTACATGCACTTGTTAAAAAGCAACAGTAAGACAACTGTTAGGCAGAAAAGGAGAATAATATTTATTTTTACAAAAAGAAACTTATGTACAAATTTATAGTTAACTATCTGCAATTAGCAATAGGGCAATTTGTGTTTGTATATATTTATATATTTGTACTTAGAGGTGTGCAGTTCTGAAGCGGGCAAGGGTGCTTTGGATCCGATGTGGGTATTTTCCCTGTACCCATCAGCTGTTCCTTAAAGGAACTGTGCCTTTTCCTAACTCATACAAGAGTAGTGCAGGTTCAGGAAAACATCTTTGACTTAAAGATGTTTTAAGCAGTTGGCAACAAGGTATGACCAGGTGTTGTCACCCTGCTGCTTCCTCCTTTACTGAAAGATGTATTTTCCTAAACCCTTGCCCATATATTGCAGACTTCTATTTATTCTCCTGATAAAATGGTTAATTTTATTTAGCTTATTATTACAAATATTTTAACAAAAGTAAGTTTTTAAGAATAACTAGTACATTCTGAAACTGGATAATGCATCTTACTATACTTTAGGTGAAAGAAATATCAGAGTTTGCAATTTGTGTAGAAGTAGCAACGTACTTGAAATCTTCTGAGCAAACGTAAATGTCACAACATTATCTTCATTAGCATTCTCAATGTGTCGTTTTTCTTCTTGTAGTGCCATTCCGATCAAGTGGAGAATCTAGGGAAAAATGGCAAAACTTTCCTTTTCAGAAGTACAGTGGAACCTCGGTTCACGAACTTAATTCGTTCCGCGACTCTGGTCGCGACCCGAAATGGTCGCGACCCGAATCAAATTTTCCCATAAGGTTCAATGTAAATAAGGTTAATCCGTTCCGACCCCAAATTTGGTCGCCAACTGATTTCTGGTCGCGACCCGAGTCAAATTTCCCCATAAGGTTCAATGTAAATACGGTTAATCCATTCTGAACCAGTGAAAGCAATGGGGGGGAAGGCTTATGTAGCACGCACAGCGGAGCGGGAGCTTCCCCCCCCCCCGCGCTGATTCCTCTTAATTCCGCGCTCTTTCCTTTGTGCATAGCCCTTGGCGCGCGCGACAAAAGCACAGTGAAAGCAATGGGGGGAAGGCTTATGTAGCACGCACAGCGGAGCGGGAGCTTCCCCCCCCGCGCTGATTCCTCTTAATTCCACGCTCTTTCCTTTGTGCATAGCCCTTGGCGCGCGCGACAAAAGCACAGTGAAAGCAATGGGGGGGAAGGCTTATGTAGCACGCACAGCGGAGCGGGAGCTTCCCCCCCCCGCGCTGATTCCTCTTAATTCTTAACTCTTTCCTTTGTGCATAGCCCTTGGCGCGTGCGACAAAAGCACAGTGAAAGCAATGGGGGGAAGGCTTATGTAGCACGCACAGCGGAGCGGGAGCTTCCCCCCCCCGCGCTGATTCCTCTTAATTCCACGCTCTTTCCTTTGTGCATAGCCCTTGGCGCGCGCGACAAAAGCACAGTGAAAGCAATGGGGGGGAAGGCTTATGTAGCACGCACAGCAGAGCGGGAGCTCCCCCCCCCCACTGATTCCTCCGGCTCTTTCCTTTCTCCATAGCGACAAAAGCACAGTGAAAGCAATCAGCGCGCTGGGGGGAAAGGCTTATGTCGTGCGCACGCACAGCCGGGAGCAGGAGCTTCCCCCCCCCACTGATTCCTCTGCGCTCTTTCCTTTCTCCATAGCGACAAAAGCACAGTGAAAGCAATCAGCGCGCTGGGGGGAAAGACTAATGTCGCGCGCACGCACAGCCGGGAGCGGGAGCTTCCCCCCCCCACTGATTCCTCCGCGCTCTTTCCTTTCTCCATAGTGACAAAAGCACAGTGAAAGCAATCACCAGTCCAAGGGCTATGGCCAAAGGAAAGAGCAAATTTCCCCATAAAGTTCAATGTAAATACAAACAGTTCTGAAACATATGCATTTTATTTTTAAACCACAAAAACATGAAAAAAAGCACAGTATGAAGAGGGAGAATGGGGTGGGGAGGCAGTTAGTGTTTGGAGACAGAGTCCCCTCCCTACAGGAAGTCGCGACCATGTGACACGGGAGGGAAAATGGCCGCGGTTCCTGCTTGGAGGGAGAGTCCCCTCCCTACAGGAAGCTGCGACCACGTGACACGGGAGGGAAAATGGCTGCGGATCCTGTTTGTCACCCGATCTGGCGTTCGTGACCGGAGGTAAATTTTTGCGGCCAGAGCTGGTCGTGACCCGAATTGTTCGTGAACAGATGCGTTCGTGAACCGAGGTTCCACTGTACTGTATATTCTATATAATTTGCTATTCCTGAGTTAATGAAAACTTGAAGTATACACATACCCTTTGTAGCATGGATTCTGACCAGGCATATCCATTATGCTCTACCGCCCACTGAAGTATTGTTCTCATAAGGCATAACATCACATCGCACTGTAGAATATTAATCAGGCTTTCAAACAGAGGGCAGAATTGTGGTAATACAGGAGGTGGGAGTGCTGAAACAGAAATTAGCTGTTAATACATTGCGAAAGTTGTACAGGTAGATATTCACTATATTAGGAACATTTAAGAACTGATGTGGAACTTTTCAAATTAACAAAATAAATTAGTTTATTTTATTCTTAATAAAATCCTAACTATATCACCTGTATACATCCCTAGACATGTAAATAGCTCAGTAACATACAGTATTTCTTTTCAAGTACAGGCAGTCCTCAACTTATGACCATTCATTTAGAGACCATTTGAAGTTACAATGGCCCTGAAAAAAATGGCTTATGACCATCCTCACACTTATGACCATCACAGCATTCCCACAGTCACGTGATCAAAATTCAGGCACTTGGCAACCGGCATGTATTTACAATGGTTACAGTGTCCTGGGGTCACATGACTGCCATTTGTGACCTTCGTAGCCAGCTTCTGACAAGCAAAATCAATGGGGAACCACTGATTCACTTAATGACCACAGTGATTCGCTTAACAACTGCCGCAAAAAAAATACCATAAAATCGGGTGTGGTCATGTGATGCCTTCCTCAATGACCACACTGCTTAACAATGAATTTCCCTATTGTGGTCGTAAGTCAAGGACTACCTGTAAAATCTTCCAAAACAGATTTAGTTGCTTCTCAAATTGGCACATGGAGTTAATTTGCATGTGCAACAAAATATTTCTGGGCTCAAAATATAATTTTGTTGTGTTCAGTAACAACTGTGGATTTTTTGTAATATTTAAAAAAAAATCAGCCAAATTAAGAAAGGAACAGAATTCATGCATACTGACTGAAATTAGACAGAACCATTCATTCCTACTCAGTAACTCACTGAGTTTGAGAATGCTTACTCTCAGTTAAGTTATACTTGCCCAGCACTAATATCAAAGGTTGCATCCTATGCTATTTCAGTAAGTTTTGATGAATGAAATAACACTGGAGGGTAATACTCTGTGTCAAAGGGTCTGACAGAACTAATGGTATCTGTCATCAAAACATTAGAATAAAGGATCCAGAGATGAAAAATTAACTGTCACGCCATTCTGACCCATATTATTTAGTTCTATAAAGTCTTCTGTATATTATGTTCTAATATTTCATTATTAGCATATACAAATTAAAACTGGATTTGCATAGGGATACCAAGCATGATATGTCAAGAACACCATAGATAATAGGATATGATTTTTAAAAAGTTTCATTTAAGGCAGGCACAAATTGTGAATCAACACAAACACTACTCACAATGTATGGTACCTAACAAATACTTCTTGAATTATTATTTGTATGTGCTTGAAACGATATGGGTGGATAGTCAAGCAGCTAGAAGATACATTATGTAGACAGTGACTACATTCAGTTTTGTGAATCCCAGGTTGGGCAAGTATAATCTGAAGAACAATGTGTAGTAGGTTTTGCTGGTACAATTCACATAATAAACATAACAAGCTGTTACTGAATTTTGAAGCAGCCTAACATATCGCGTATACAAACGTAGTAATGTAGATAACATGTAGGTATTTATGGCATACCCAGATGTTTGCTTTAATGGCAGCAGTATTTTTTTGATTGGGAAAAAGGAAAATAGCTGTTTTAATTCACAATGTCTGTCCATCTAGCTTAAAGTCAATGTGATTTTCGAAAACGTCCTAACTTATTAAAAAAAATGGGGGCAACAAATATGGAGACACCAATACAAACTGGAAACATAGGTACCTGTGTCTTCCCGGTTTTGTCGTCTTAGTTTTCTTTGGGCTTCCTCTGCCTTAAAAAAATGAAAAGCATTCCAAATGCTGAAGACAACAGCACAATTTCTGGATGACTAATTTATTTCTTGACATTTATTTCAAGTTCCAATTTCCTATATTACCTGAGCGCAAAAACAATTGTCTCTATTTTTCACAAATTTCACCTTTAGTCAAAGCTAATGTTTTGATTTCATTTCCTTCATATTTGAATCAGGGTACAACTAGATTTTTTACCACAAATAAACAACCTGAGACCCCAAGGCTTCATGCAATCCCAAAAGCCTTCAGTACAGCCCCTGGAGGTCTTCAAGGGTTATCAAATTGTAATATTTAATGTGCCAGAGGGGGAAATAGCTAAACATAAGACTGTAGTGTAATTATGTTTCTAAAGTCAAAATTAATTTTTACCATTATCTTACCCACTGTTTTGGGGAGTTTGATCTTTGGCATGCTATTGTAAAATCAAATGCAGTCCTCAACCCAGAGAAAATTGTAACTCCTGTACAATCTTGCCATGGTACAACAATTTTGGCCAAAAACTACCTAGGCCCTTAATATTAAGCAGCTATACCTTCCAGCTCCCCCAATACCACTTTCAAGATGATGATGGTGATTTGTAACAGAAATGAAATACAGCCCAATTCAATTACCAGATTCCAGACTGAACAATATCACCACTGGCTTATGAATTTCTAAGAACCCTAAGCATTCTATGGGTTTTCCATACCAACTGTACCTTTTTTATTTAAAATTATTTCAATTACTGTTCTGAAAGATAATTCCAAAAGTTACATTAGCAGCAAGAAATCAAACTTAAAGAGGTTCCTAACTCATAACACTTGTGTTTTCAAAACCAGACAGATGCAGTCAAATATTTTTTTTTGAGCCCAGTAAGCATCTGGTATATATTTCCTCTGCTCTGACATTAATAATTTTGCTTGTTTATTTCTTTCCTCTTTACTATATTTTATTACCTGTATCCTATATGAATACCTCACCAATTCCCTCGTATTTCTTGCCCACATCTTACTTCCTTCAGACATTTGTAAACTCTATTCATGTTTCTCAATTATCTGTTTTGTCCTACTGTCACTGAGTCTGCCATGTGAAGAATTTCTACCTCTAATTCCTTAATGAAACTACCCATGCAACATTTCTTTGTTTACTCACACTTAAACTACCATTTTTATTTCTTTCAAAGATGCCTTGTACTGTTATAAAGTCAATCTGAATTTATAATGCAGGCATTTATTTCACAGTGCACTTATTACATTGCAATGTATTGGCTACAGGGAGAATCCAAATATAGTTCATTACTTTAACTGTGTTCTGTGAGAACAAAGCTTCATAATATAACTACATTATGAATGTTTTCATCTTGCATAATTACCTTAGACTGTTCTGCCCTTGAAAAATGGTAAAAATATAAATTGAAATCTTTAGCACATTCTGGCTTCAGCTCATATAAGCCTCTTCCTGTTAATCCTGGTTTCCTAAAAGATAATTGGAAATGTGCAATCAGCATTTTAATAACTAAATGACAACATTCTAAAGTAGTTCCATGAAACAGCAAGAACACTAAAACATAAATATGAAAGACATCTTACACTTTTAATTGGGTATTAGTAGTAGTGACAGCACAAAGCTTGATTGCTTACAAGCACAGACTCTACTTTGGCAAAAATGAGACTGGGGGCCTCTGTTTGACTGGAAGGATGGCTGAATGGCATCAGGTAAATAGGACTTCAGAGAGGGACAGACTTCACCTTCCCTTTCACCGGAATCCTTATATTTGACTTCATATAGGTCATCAGCCCTTCAGTTCACCACCCCATAAGATGAATGTGTAGCTTCTTAACTGACAGATGTGTGAGTCTGAGATATGGTACACAGGCAACTGATACCATGCTTATAGACTACTGCAATGCACTCTACATGGGGCTACCCTTGAAGACTATCCGGAAGCTACAGCTGGTCCAGAATGCGGCTGCGCGGGCTATTCTCGGAGCCCCAAGAAGGGCCCATGTAACACCGTTGCTCCATGAGCTGCATTGGGTACCAGTTTGCTTCCGGGTCCAATTTAAGGTGCTGGTTATCACCTTTAAAGCCCTACATGGCATGGGACCGGGTTACCTAAGGGACCGCCTCTCCCCTATGTCTTCAACCCGTCCCACCCGATCGCACAGAGAGGGCATGCTTCGGACCCCCTCAGTAAAAGAATTCCATCTAGCGGGGTCCAGAAGGCGGGCCTTCTCTGCGGTAGCCCCCGCTCTTTGGAACATTCTACCCCTGGAGGTGCAACTGGCCCCCTCGCTCCTGGCCTTCCGAAGGGCCTTGAAGACCTGGTTCTGCCACTTGGCCTGGGGTGGGGAGGGAATACTTCAAGCAGGGGGATGGCTAGCCCCATAGTGGCCAGCTCTCTGCAGCCTGATTCCATCTGCTTGGATCTCCCTTTCTTTAGTATTGTTTTAAATTCTGGATGTTTTATCTGTATTGTTTTAAATTTTGGATATATTTATAGTTTTAATGTTTTTGTGAGTCGCCCAGAGTCCCCTATTGTGGGGGTGATGGGCGGCGGATAAATCCAATGAAATAAATAAAAATAAAAATTAGAGTCAAGCTACAAGTTGTAAAGGGTTCTTGTTGTTGCCTAAACAAACCCACAGAATAAAAACCACATTTTCTTCTGAGATGCACAGTCCTGAAAGCAACTATCAAGGTTGTTGCCTTTTGCCTTGCTTCTCCACTCAGCATTTTGCTCTTTGTTTTTGGGCAAAAAATGACTTCTTCCTTCCTGTTGAGGCAAGACCACTCTTTGAAAGCAAGGAAATGGCTAAATCCACACTTATAAATTGCTGTTCATATGTTGTTTGGTGCATTTGGGAAGATGGAGTCTATCAGTTTGTCATTTTTGCAAAAACTAACAAGGAACACAATTTCTCTGCTAAAGTAACTTCTAATCCCCAAAGGCTTAAGCCACACTGTATTAGTTAGCCTTTAATGTGCAACACATATTTTTGCTGTTAATATGACTACTTCCCTCAAAAGTTTTCTTTCCATGTATTATTTTTCATCAGAATAAAAAAAATAGAAAGTTTGCTTTGTTAGTACCTTTAACAGAAAAAATTCCCTCAAAACATGCAGAGAGAGAGAGAGAGAGAGAGAGAGAGAGAATTAATCTTACTTCTTAAATTATCTCGAACAATTGTCAATTATTATTATTATTTGCAAAATGTCTAGCCCACTTTTTATTAAAACAATTATAAAGTAGGATTTAAAAATGAAGTACAAAACAGCCCTAAACAGTATCTACTGGGTGACAATATATACTATTTTACACATTTAAAGAGGTTTATTGCAGGGGAGCCATTACTTGAAACAGGCAACTGCTTCAATCACGGTTTCCATTCCAGTCTCTTTGTTTTCCTATAAAACAAAAGGAAAAAAATGTGCATTATTATATATGCATATATGTTTCAAGTATATTCCCTAAGGTAATAATCAGCTAGATCAATCTGGAAGTGTTAATCAGCTAGATCAATCTGGAAGTGTTAAACATTTAAGGGTCTTTAAGACTGTGCTATCTTAACATTAGTTATTGTAACTGAGGCACTATACTTTGCCAAAATTTTATGTACACTTCTATAATCTCACAACACTAATGCAAAATAATTTGAAATAATGACTTCCTTTATGTTTCTGAAAATTTGTTTCCCATATATCACCTTCCTGTTCATGATTATAGTAATAATGGTCACTGTGATTAAATTGCAACAAAATAAAGTACTCTGGATGGGTAGGAAAATTCAGCATATCTACTAATTTTTAGGAAGTATAAAATGATGCGGAAAGTATTTAATACCATCCATAAAGCCTGCTGGGAAATCATGTCCCATAAAAGCTTTTAATTGCCTGCTAACTGAAGAGATTTTCATCACCAATTCCCACATGTTAGAAATCCCCCAAAGATCACCCACCAATTAAAAAAGAACAAGTGACAATATTTTTTAATAAGACTCACATCTTCTGGCAATGCTTTTACTAATTCGCTATGAGCCATGGGTCTGATGCTTAGCTGGTGAATAATCTCTCTCTTGATTTCATCTGTAGCATTAATCTGCCCAACTCCTGGAGTAAATCTCTCTCCTATAAAACAAATCAATAATTACAGCAAGCAATTCCATTTTATGCATATGCTGAACAGAAGCCATAGAAGTGACTATTTTTTCTAGTACAACATTTAAAGGGATATTCATATCGTCATATGACAAGATGTAGGGATTGTGTCATGATCATAAACACCCCCAAAATAATTTTATTATATCTAGGAGCACAAGAAATGAAGTAATTTGTACTTTCACTCTCTAACATTTGGAGTTGTAGGTACAGTAAATTAATGAATTAACATAAACAACCTGTATAAATAAGACGACTTCTAACTATAATTAGAACTAATCCATAAAACTAATCCATAAAATGTTAACTGAAAAAGCATAAACTCACCAACAATAATTATAATTAGGTATAACATTTCTTCAATAAGAGTATTATTTTGCTGAACCATATCCTGAAAGAAACAAGGACTAAAATGTATTAGGAATCATTTATACATATTTCAACATTAATCTAAGATATAATATCTTGTAATCTATTTGTAATGCATTTCTTAAAGCTTTGAAACTAAGTCTTCAACAGCTCATAATGTACCTTATTGGTATTTTCAGAACTGAATCTTTTGCCATAATCAGGGGTACTAAATATCTGATAAAGTTCAAAGCGACACAGCATCATCATCAAAAAGTGGTTTGGATCCATCATAGATGCACCTGTCTAAAAAAAGAAAAATAAGTTTAGAGAAAGAAAACATTGTATTGTTGGCCATACTCATATATAAAATTTGTCTTCCTTTACAAATACAAATAGTTCACAAAACAGTTGCATATGAAGCAGCATGGGTCTTCATATTATAGCCCTTTGTAAAATTTTTAATTGTAATATTTATTTCAAGCGCAAACAGCTTATTGAATATTTGTTTTTCAAAGTTTTGTATTTTTTTAAAACACTGGTTCTATTAGAATATATTAATATATAACTTTTCCATAGCCCAAAAAAAGTAGGTACATTGAAAAAAAACCTGACAGTATAAAGAACTAATATAAATATTTGTTTTTGATATGAGTTTATGCACAGGCCAAGTCACAGAAAACATATGGACCTCCCTTCCAGGACCCGATTTGCCACTGAACTAGACAAGAAAAATATGCCCATAAGCATAGACCATCAGAGTACTGGGAAGCATCAGATACCTAAACAATATTTTTTCCCAAAGAACTCAACTGATAAAATAATAAGGAAATAGTTTAACGAACTCTTTTAAAGAAGGCAATCATATTAGTGACATCTCAAGGCCTATCCAAACAGCAATATTACCTGGAGCATTACTATGTCTTTGTCAAACATTTCTCTTCTACATTTTACATTATGATAGTAGTATATCTGAAAGAGAAAGTTTTCAGAGGTTGATACATGTTTCAACTCAGATTCTCAAGTCTAGCTGCTATAACTATTTTGCACAGCATTTTGCTGACAAAATTGCTCAGATTTACCAAACACCTGACTCCTCATGAACAACATCAGACAAAGTGACTGAGGTAATCCTTGGACGTGTAACCCAAGAATCTTTTTGACCTGCAGACTCTGATAAAGTGGAAAGGCTGCTTTCTTGCATGACTCTCCCCATCTGTGTTCTGCATATTTGACCCTCTTGATATCTTTGAGAAATAGGTGGAGGCAGGTTTAGCTGGGCCCAGGAAATTGTCAGTGTCTCTCTGTGTGAGAGGATGATACCTGCAGCCCTGAAAGAAGCTGTGGTACAACTGCTCTCTCCCTGGATCCAGCCATTTTTTGCAACTATTTTTTCGATCTCCAACCTTCACTAAAAAATTACTGAGAGGATCACAGGAATTCAGCTACAGAGCACAACAGGGGAAGTAGATTATCTAATCCTCTTTCAGTCACAGGGTTTGGCATGGGACAGAAATGGCACTGGTGGTACTGGTGGATGACTTTTATCAGGACCTAGACTCCCTACCCCTCCTGATACTCTTAGATCTGTCAGCAACTTTCAGTACCATCAATCATGGTATTTTTCTGGACCACTCTTGGAGACTGGGAATAACCACCATTCTACAGTAGTTCTGTTCCTTCCTTGTGGGCAGTTCTGCTCAGTGGTGATTGGGGAGGTGGGATTATCTTGGTGGCTTCTTCTTTGTGGGATGCCTCAGGGCTTGGTCTTTTCCCCTGTTATTTCAATCTACATGATGCCACTGGGAGAGGTAGTTCATTGGTTTGGGTTGTAGTACCATCAATATGCTCATGATGCTCAGTTGTACACTGCCATTCCAGACCATACTAGTGATGCTGTGAAGGACCTGACCCTGTGTCTATAGGCTGTAGGGACACAATGAAACAGGCTGATATTGAACCCAAGCAAGAGAGAGTTACTGTTTGTTCACTGAGGACATTGGTCAACTGCAGTATTCTCTCAAAAGTACTATCTCTCAAAAGGTCTGAAGGAACAGGTCTATGATTTGGAGGTGTCTCTCTCATAGCTACTACTGGATTGGAAGATGGAAGCCATAGCTAGGAGGGCTACTTCCCAGTTTTGGCCAGTGTGCCAGTTGGGGCCCTACATGGATTAATGCTACAGAATGCAGTGGCTTGCTTATTATGGGTACATTACGCCTTAGCTTCAGCCCCACATTCCTTACCAATAAATTTCCAGGTGCAATTTGGTTTTGACCTATAATGCCCTGTATGACTTAGTGCCTAGGTACCTACAGAACCACCTCCTCCTACCTGAATCAGTCAGTCCAGTATATTTATCTTTGGAGAAGTTCTTAGCTATAGTCCCACTTCCCTGAAGTGAGAGGAACTGAGGCCTGGAGGTACTGTTTTTCTGTTGCAGCCCTACCTCTGTGATATAGCGTCCCCTTAGAATTAAGGTTTGCCTCATCTATTATGTTTCAGAAGTTACTCAAGACAGCATTTGGTGGTTAGTATTTTGTAGCACCACCATCATTAATATTGTTTAGATTAAATTTGCTCCATCTGTTTCTATGCTTTTATTCTATATTTTTAGCGTGGACATTCTGAACTGATTATATATTGTGGATGTTATATTGTTGATTGCTAATGTAAACTGCTGCAAGTCTATAGCTGATTAGACAGTATATAAATGGAAGGAAGGAAGGATGGACAGACCTGGTCTATAAGATTTAAGAGATTTTTTTTTTAACAGTGAGACTATACAATATATTTTTGAATTTCAGACAATGTAGACAATTAGATTAGACAATTGGCTAATAAAAATATTGCTTGCTAACTGCCAAATCATTTATAAAAAGAATTATGGATTTAAGACCACAAACACATTTTCACCAAATCCTTAAAAATGTATTTATTCTATTACATAAAAGACAAATGTACCACAGCTTCCAGAGGAGGTTAAAACTTCATATATTTATTCAATGTCATATTGTCAGGCCTAGCCCAAGGAACTCCAGGAGACCATGCAAATTCTGTTCAGCAATGTTTATTAGCTACAACCTCTATCAAGAATCTTCCCAGACTGAAACTCTGTTCCCACAGTAGCTATGAAAACAGAGGGAATTCCTCAGGGAGGTGCCAGCCTCATCCTCTTATCTCTTCCTCACCCTTCTGGAGACGAAAGAGGATGTTTGCCTCCCTGAGTGTGGCCTTCATAATTCCATTCCATCACACATACGTATTGAATATGTCATAAAAATAAATAATAAATAAATAAATATTACAACTTTTTTAAGTTCAAGAAAATATATCCTTGTTAAACATATTTAGGAAAACATATAAAATAATCAGATCACAGCTTTAAAATTAATCACTTATGTGAGTACTTTATTTTTTAATAACCAGGAAATTAAACTGCTATATGATTCTCAGGTAAAAGGAAAGGATTGAATGTTTTTTTCCATACAGGACTTACTTGATTAACAAGTGAAAATCCATTCCTCCGCCACATTCCAGCATGAACTTGGGCACACAGAACTAGACATCGTAGGGGATGTTCTATTAACATAGGTGGACTAAGTTCACTCTGTATTAGTTGAAGATAACACAGAAATTCACTTGATGTATGTGCTTAATGTTCTTAAAGATCATTCAAAAATTCATTTCCATGACTTAAAAAATAGGAAGTTACGGCTACCTATCCATATCTAAATGGTTCACTGGACCCTAGCCACTGTCACCTGTGGATCTCCCCAACTAACAGTTCAATTGATTAAAAAAAAAAAAACTAAAATACCCCAATTATAGAAGTCTATTAATATAACACTACTCACCATTGGTAGCTGTTCTGGAAACTTGTATGCTGCTTCAGTTTTGCTCAAAAGTGCATGCAGACCTATATTAAAAACAAATATGCATTCTACCTATTACATTACATTACATTACATTACATTACATTACAATTTGTTTGTTTGTTTGTATTTATATATTGCCAGAGTCTCAAAAACTCCTGGTGGTTTGCAATTTGGTCAATAAAATAATAAAACTAATACGGAATGTAAAAACCATAAACTATCCACCCATTTCAGCATCTGTTAATTAATGACAATTTTATGATTAAATTACAGATTATAGTTTAAATATCTGTGAAACACCTCAGTCTTCACCACCTTCCTAAATACCATGAGAGAAGGTGCCATCAGGATCTTCTTGTGTAGGCTATTCCACAGGGTTGAATCCATAACAGAAAAGCATTGTATTTTCCCCTATGCACTTAACATAAAGTGGGATCTGCAACAATTCTGCTTGGGACAAATTGATGGTTCTACCTGAAGAAGACTGTCCTGGAGATATCTAGTAGTGAGTTATGAAGGGCTTTATAAATTAAAAACATAATTTTGAACTGCACTTGGAAGCCTACTGGTGGGCAGCATAGCATCCAAAGAATCAATTTCACATAACTGTAACGACTCTCATTTATCAGCAAGTAAGCTAATATATTTTATACTAATGTAGTTTCAAATATGGCCTTCCACAGTAGCCACTTTTAGAGTGCACAGAGATGATTATAGAGTGAGTTAGTGTCACCAGGCTTCCGATTCCAGAAAAGGTTGCCAACTGTTGCACTAGTCAAAGCAGAGCAAAGGTTCTCCTAGCTACAGCCTCCACCTGCTGATCAAGCAGTAACCATGAGACTAGGACAACACCCAAATTGCAGACCTGCTTCTTCAAAGGAGTGTTATTCTGTCCAGAGCACAACCAGAGCTGACAGAAAGCCAGTTCATTTCTGGACAATCAGCAACTTTGACTTGGAGGGATTCAAATTCAATTTCAGCTTGTTCCTTGCCATCCAGTCCCTCACAGCCTCCAGACACTGGATCAAGACTTCTACAGCATCACAGGAGTGGGCTGGAGATGTATACCTGGGTATTATTAGCATACTGATAAAAGCTCAACCTGAATCAGCAGATTACCTCTTTCAGGGTTTTCATGGGAGAGAGGGATGAATCCTTCAGCATCCCACATGTAAGCAAATGCCGGATCAACCTCTCCTCCCCCACAATCGCAAGTTAAAACTATTTAGTGAAGTGCTGAAACCATGTAATATAGTGACACAATGACCAATCCTCTTAAGCTACTCAGAAGGATACTATAATCAATGGTAATTAAAGCTGATGAAAAGTTTAAAAGAACCAAGAGAGGTGCATTCCCCCAATGCAGGCCCAAAAAAAGTAATCAGAAAGAGCAATTATATTACTAGAATAAGCTATTTTCAAAGCTGGAGTATGTATGGATCCTAGGAAAAATCATGTCTGTTTAAAGAGTGGCAAATAGGTACCACACCTACTCCAGGTATTACAACCAGACTAGTTGCACATGAACTTAAATCACTTATCTGTAGATGAAAACTTATAACCCACTTTGGAATTTATAACATTCAGACTCAGCTTGTCTGTCTCAACATTCAGACTCTTCAACCTTTATAATCATAGACAATTACAGTATCCATCTATGGTGCCTGGCATGTCTTGAAAAGCAACATGTTAATGGCTTTCCTGTGAATACAAAGCTGGCAGACTGACATATGCCTGCTAGGGCGTGACAAGCAACCGACTTTATGGGTAAGCTTGACACCAAGGACACAAAAATTATAGCATGGGAACTATGCAAAACCTTTTGGCATTCTTTTTGTGGCTCCCAGATTTCCCATAAAGTGAATGGGGTCAAAAATTTGGGAAATCTTTTTGCATTTTAGGGGGCAAAATATATGGTTTAATAACTGCTTTACAAATCCATTTCACCAAAAACACCCCTCACAAAAGAACCCTGCACCTGCTCATTTTTAAAGTATAGATTTTACCTGCTCCCCAAAACCTTTTGTGCCCCTGAACCAATAGAAGATGGATACCACTCCTCAGAGTATACAAGATTTAAATATACCTAAAATATACCTGTTACATCTATAATTATATATATTTACACAACAGTGATAAACTGTTATTATGGTAAGTATTGTTGAATTTGAGTCTGATAATATCAAAGAAACAGTTTCGTACAGCCTGCTAGCTCATGTCTTTGTTGTAAAGAGAATTCACTTCATTTCCCACCCACAAAGATAGCAATCAAAAAACAAGATCTATGTAACAGCTAGGAAAACCCCTTTGAATTTTTCTAGTTGCATAAACTGCATTAAAAAGTAAACACCAATTCAACTAAGCAATCTAGGTCTTACCTGCAAGTAAGCGGGAAACAGGAAGATGAATGCTAACTTTTTCCTGAGAAACACAATATCGAATAGTTTCAACTGTATGTCCGCACATGCTGAGTTCAATCGGCTGCTCTCCATCAGTAAAACCACAGTGGCATTGCATCAAAGTAGTCAGACATTTCTTATATGCTTCAATGAGCACTTTTTCCTATAAAGATTAAACGTAATTACATTTACAGGAAATACAGCTCTTAAACATTATAACAAAATTATCATGTATTTGTAATCAAGTCAAGCAAGTGAAAATTTGCATCAAGGTAAAATTTATCTAACCTATTTGATTACAATGTATTTACCAATGCTGTTTCAAGAATTATTGGAACTATGTCACAGTAGGCAGCAGGAGATATGTAATTCCACCTTACAAAGAAAACTCTAATGGCAGAAGCAGGAACATAGGAAGCACATATGAAAGACACTTTAAATTCTGATATTATTTATCTCCAAATAAAAGAAGAAAATTTCAGTGAGGAAAAGTTTCCATTCTAGCCTCTATGGCTTGCTTTGCAATGGGAACTGCATGTATTTCAGCTAGAGGGACCTACTTTGTGGACTTACAGTGATAAAACCTAAATGGATTAATGGCATTGCAGAAAGATTGTAGTGTTTTTAGTGCCTTCCTCTAGGATACTTTATCATTCCACTCTAGAGCAAACTTGTATAGTACAGAAGATGGCCTTGACAGAGAGAGGAAAGATCTATTACCAAGGCAATGAACAGATAAACATGACTTAAGCTCATGCAGAGAAAGAGATTAATGAAAACATTTAAGACAGGAATTGTCTAATTGAAGATAAAATATTCTGTTACAATAGTCATTCTAATAAAAGTAGTTTAGGCCTATGTGGCATCTGTTTCTTGATCTGGTCTGCCTTGTAGGGCTCACTAGACTTCATTTTGTGGCCCAGTTTTTATAGATGAGTCCTCATTAGATCATTTTCTGGATTGTGCTTTACCTTTTCTTATACATTTGCAAACCTTGCGGTTCTTCATGTGTGCTATCACCATTTCATGTATGACTATGTAAACAGTGGTACTTGCAAGGACTGAAAGTAGACTGAATCAATATGAAGTGTATCTTTCTAAAAAATTCAGTGATTATGAATTTCAGCTCTTTTCCTCACATACAGTGATCTATTGACAAGTCTGAAGCTATGGAAGCTATCCTTGTTTCTTTAAAAGACACATCCAGCCATATTTCCATCCCAGGACACCATCCTAAGAGGTAGGCAAAAAACTTGAGACTGAAGTGCTTTCCAAACTGCATCCCACTGTATCAGTTTGCTCAAATATTAAGATCCACCTCAGCCACATATATATTTCTAAATGTTTTATCATTTGTCATGCACAGAATCAACTACAACAGGCTGGATTTAATTCAGTGCATTCTGCCCATCTCTGATTCAGTGGATACATTTGTGCCTCTGTGCTAATGACAGATTTTTTGAACTGCCTAAGTTTTCAATCAGCAAAATAGGGGGAATTTCCCCTTTATTTTACATCTCTCCCTGTTCTAAACAATCTCCAAATCCTCCAAAGAAAATTAGTGAGGGAGCACAAAACTACAAATGCAAATAGGTATAACTCACAACAGTTTTTCCACCAAATAATTAATCTTATATTAATGAGCACCCTCTTTTCCTTTTATTCCTCCTGAAATACAGCCCTAGCCCAGATCCAAAGGTTGTGTGTTCCAATGCTTCTTGCTTGAAAAACATGGGCATTTGAGCTTCCATTTTAAACAACTCAATCTTATTGGTACAAATCATATAAAACGAACCTTGTGGATTCATCCATTCCCCTAATTCATTATTTATTTATTTTATTCAATTTGTATAGCCGCCCATCTCAAAGTGACTCTAGGCAGAGAACAATCGTAACGACAATTAAAACAGTTAAAACACAATACAAAAAAGAAATTAAATACAGATAGCAGCCAAGAGATACTATTATCCATCAGTGTCAACATAACCAGGAAACGGGACCCTTCACACACTCAGGACCCTGGGCTCAGGCACACAGCCAGGTCTTCTGAAAGGTCAGCAGGTTGGGGCCATCCTAATCTCAGGAGGAAGAATGTTCCAGAGGGCAGGCACTATGGCAGAAAAGGTTTCCTGGTCTTTGCCAGCTGACATTCTTTGTCTGACATTACCTGGAGCATGCCCATCCTGCTGAACTGGATTGGACCGGAAGAAACAACTAGGAAAAGATGGTCCCTCAGGTAACCCGGGCCCAAGCATGAAGGGCTTTAAAGGTGACAACCAGCACCTTGAATTGCACCTGAAAACACACTGGCAACAAATGCAGCCCCTAAAGCAGTGGTGTTACATGTGCCGAATGGCTAACACCATTTACAATCTGTGCAGCTGCATTCTGTACCAGCTCACCCCAAACCATTGGATCACCTCACCCAGCGGCCTCATGCAGATGTTAAGTAAGAGGGAAGAGAGAACCAAGCCCTGTGGCACCCCACAAAGTAGGGGCTGTGAGCTGGACCTCTCCCCTCCTATCAACACCAACTGGAACTGACCCCGGAGGAAGGAAAAGAACCAGAACACCGTGTTGCCCACCTTCAACTCCCAAAGTCAGTCCAGAAGGATACCATGATCAATGGTATTGAAGGCCACTGAGAGGTCAAGAAGAACAAGGATGGATGGACTACCCCCATCCCACTCCCACCAGGAGTCATCCAAGAACACGATCAATGCCGTTTCAGTCCTGTATTCTGGCCTGAATCCTGACTGAAAGGGGTCCAGATAATCTGTCTCATCCAAAGCCCTTTGAAGGTGCTGTGTGACAACTTTCTCTACAACCTTCCCTAAAAAGGGCAGGTTGGAGACTGGATGAAAACTGTCCAGGTTAGTGGTGTCGAGCAATGGTCCCTTGAGGAGAGGGTACACCACCGCCTCCTTAAGAGCCAGCAGGACACCCCCCCTCAAAAGAAGAATTAACCACCACCCAGGCAGCCTTGACCAGCCAGGAGGAGCATAGATCTAACACAGAAGTGGCCAAACTAACAGGTCCAAAAACCCTGTCCACTTCCTCAGGTTCAACAGGCTCAAACTCCTCCCAGATAACTATGCAAGACTCAGCCCCTCTACTGGCCCCTGCATCAAGGCTGGAGTTCAACGCAGAGCGAATCTGAGAGACTTTATCCACTAGACACTCAGCATATTCTTCACAGTGACTCTGAAGACAGACCCCAGAGTATCTGAAAATATTTTAACAACTTACATCTAAAGCACACCAGTCTTGCATCATTGAGATGACATGTGTTAATTTCATCTGCAGTGTGAATGCAGCTTCCCACTCTGGTTCCATTTCAATATGCTGCCCTACTTGACGGGTTATTGGATCCATACCCTTCAGACACAGATGAAAACAAAGATGAAAACAACAGAGGAGAATTAATGCTAAGATCGAGCAAGTCTTTGCCTAATGATTGCCTATAGTGAAGATGAAAAAACTGCTGCCTGTAGTTTGCTCGTCCTAATTTCATATGGGGTGGAGGAGAGGGAGAGAGAACTAGACAAACCTGCAATGCTGAAAATTATATCCATCATAGTTCTGGCTCACCACTTTATCAGCTATAGCATCTGACTTCCTGAGGATCAACAATTCTTCACAGGAAAATCCTTGATTAATAAAGAGGACTGTAGAAAAATTAGCTTTACTGAAATTGGGGCAACAGTAGCCATCTAGTAAAACTGGTTCTATCTCCAAGAACAGAGAAACCTAATGTAAAAGGTATTGGAAATTTAACAGTTATATGAAAAACAATTTTCACTCCCTCATATGTGTTCCTACAATTAACATGGTACCATTTTTGAAAAAACTTCCTACCTGCATGCATCTCAGCAATTCCAAGAAGACATCAAAGCCATCTAGAAATTTTTGCCTCAATTGATCTGACCAGTCAACTGGCTTGCTTATCAACACATACCTATGTACAGCAGAAATAAATTTGCAGGCTGATTTTCGTGCATTTACACAAAAATATGATATCTGTGTGATTTTTAAAGACACACTTACTTTAAATCCAGAATCAGACTTTGGACTCGTCGGAATTTGAATGCCTGTAGTGCAGTATACCGTTCAAACTGAAATCTCCCCTGTATATCTCTATGTCGTAAGTGGTCCATAAATGTTGAAATTATAGTAGTCAGGAGGTTCTCTTCTACAATCAACATTCTTGCCTATAGCAAAAGCACATTTTAAAGTGTGTTTTAATCAGAAGCTGCAGGAACTCAAGCAACAGCTTCCAACTATTTGTAGGCCAGATGCAGTTCTTTTTCAGCACCAAATGGCAGATAATTCCTGAATGGGAGACCAGCAGAATCATCATGTTCCAAGATATTTAAAGGAAGGATTGGACAAATTGTTAAAAACCCATGCCTCTATTTAGGAATTTTACTTTTAAATAAAGCCACCATTATTTTGAAACTTTGTGTCATAGTTAATATCATCCATTAAGAATGAATATCTGCTGGTAAGTACTCTGATCTCATGAATAGCGATCACATTCATTTTTTAATTGCTTAGAATATGAACAACATACAAAGTTGCTGAAGCTATGTGGCACTGAAATTATCTAAACAGCACACATTTTTATAAATTAAGAGGACCCCTAGAGTTTTCTTATAGCATCCACCCTTATTTCTCCAAAAGATGAATAGAATCATCAAGTTGCAAGGGGGCTTTTCGCCATCAAACTCCACCCCCTAGCCAGTGCAGGTACAAAAATCAAAGTATCCCAGTCATATGCTGTTTAGCCTTTGCTTCAACACATCCATCACCCTAGATAAATGGTTTCACTGCTGAACAGCTTTTATATTAGCAGAGTAAACAGAATTTACTCATGTAACTTCAAATGATTATTTGTGTCTTATAGTCTAAAACAGGGGTATGCACTTCTCTTCAATCAAAGGCTGTTCTTCGCTTTGTACAACACAATGGTTTTCAAACATTTTGGTCTCAGCACCCCTTTACATTCTTACAAATGACTGAGGACCGCAAAGAGCTTTGGTTTATGTAGGTTATATCTATCAATATTTACTATATTAGAAATTAAAACTCACAAATTAATTTTTTTTTTAATTTGATTTTGTGGACCCCCGGAAAGAACCACTGGTATAGCAAATCAAGGATCACACTCTAAAGCTGGCCGGGCTATGGGCTCCAATCTCAACTGTGATGTATTGCATTTTGTAAACTTTAAAAAATATACATTATTAATATTGTAATAAGAACCAACTTTCCCCTCCTCCAGCCATAGCATTGATCCCCCGCCCCCGCCCCCTGCAAAAATTAAGGGAAACAGAGAAGCAGTAGAGAAAAATGTGGGGAAAACAGGTTGGAAAGGCCTAGATGGGGGGTAATGAGAGCATGGGGAATCCCTGCCAGGCATTACCATCTTGACACAGTGGAAAGAATTTATAGCTCCATTGGGTAAGAGTGATGCCAGTGGGAGAAGGAACTTTTGGTATAGAGTTACCTTTGCTTGGTAAGATCAAAGAGAAAAGGATAACTCTTAGATCCACAACTGAGGTGTGAGGGAAGCAAAGCAATTTAGGAGATGGAATTCGAAAATCAAACTCAGAAGAATGCAGTAGCAGACTGTTTTTGCACTGTTACCTAAAAAACTCTATGGACATGGTTTATATATTTAGGCAACTGATAAGACTCCTACATCTAAAAGTGATGAAATGGCCACTTTAAAACTGAAAGGACATTGAGTCACTTGATAGTGAGAGTACTGAGAGATGAGTTCCTCATATTACAAGTACAAATCTATTTATAGCATAGATATGAAAGTGCAAGCCAATTAAAACTTGAAATCATCAAACTCGAAATAAGTGAAATTAAGTGGGCCAGAATGGTCATGATTATCAGGCAATATTCAGAGTATGAGAGCATATTAAGGAATAAAATGACAATGATATTAAAAAGAAAATGGTTAAGCTTGGCTATAATTTAAGAAATGAAAGGATCAAATCTAATAAGAAAAGGAAGGAAATGCAGTGAGAAAGTTGGGGTGGGACAAAGTTGGGTAGTAAAATTGGGCAAAAAAAGGTGGAGAGAAGAGAAAGAAGCAGCAAACATACTGGGTAAAGACAAACCCTGACCAACAATCAGGAAAACTTAAGAGCATATGAGCTGGGGGGAAGAAAAGATTCAGAAGAGGTCTTAGTATGCTGTATGTGCTTAGAAGAACCACTTATTAGACTTATACTTTGGACTGAAAGATGATACCTTCTTCTTGGTGGCTGGCTTCATGCCTAAGGCAGGACTAGAACTCATGGTCTCCTGGTTTCTAGTTTGGTGCCTTACCCACTACCACATATTGGGTCTCTTTTCTTCAATTAACAGGTTGTAATTTTGTTACAGGTAGGCTCTGTCTTCTTTAATAATGAAATTATATAAGACTCCATCAATATTTAGGATTCCATACAAAATAATAATGCATTATCTATAGTAGATTTAAGCGGCATTCAGAGTAAACAGAGGGTTTCATTCAACATTTAAATACTTACAAGAGAAGGTACTGTGAATATCTGCACCGAGAGGTCAGCAATTGAATACTCTCTGTCATGGTTATCTTTCACATAATCATTCTGCAATCGCTCATAATTCTATTAAGAAGGAGGCAAAAAAGGCAAAGGGTGCCAACTATCAGTTTAAAAAAAGGTAGCACTACTCACCAGAGTAGGTACAGTGAAGAGCTGAACAGAGAGAGCAGTCACCGACACTGGCCGCTCGTGATCATCCTCCATAAAATCTCTCTGCAACTGCCGATAATTCTAAACAACAAGGGGAAATTCACCTCTAATCCGCGCTGATCGGATATTTTCTCTAAGTTTAATATTTATGATGGGAAAACTATGTCCTAAAATTGCATTGTACACAGACTGAATGGCAATTTTTTATATCTCAAATTACTAGACTATGGATAAGGGCACACCTGTAGCAATTGGAGTTATTTGGGTCAAAGAAATAGGAAATTAAATAAAAATACCAAATGTATCCATTGTTATAAGAAAGATTTCTGGATTCAACCTATATTTAAAGTAAATTGATGGAATTGTGCAATATAGAGAAAACTTTTTTTACATTATACACAATGGACTAATTATGAGTTAACAAAAAATGGAAAATTAGTTTTCACCCTATAAAATAATATTTGTTAGGAGAGGAAGTGCTAAAGTGATATAAATTTTTAAAAAGTTAATATTTTCACCTAAACTGCCAGATACATTTTGCTAAAATGGCCACATGTGCTACCATAGTTACAGGAGAATATGAATTTTCACATTTAGATTTGGAATATTCTAGTAAAGAAAGGACTAAAAGGAAACAAGTCACTGACTTTAATAAAGAGAAACATCTCCATTGTGCAAGAATTACAGATGAACTACTGAGCTCCACTGAGCATTTGGTGAGAACCAGTGTGGTGCAGTGCTTAAAATATTGGACTGGCACTGGGAAGAACCAGATTCAAATCCACCCTAAACCACACAATCTCAATGGATGATTTAGGGCCAGTCACTCTTTTAGCAACCTGCCTCACAGGTTTGCTGTTGTGGGGAAAAATGGGAGAGAGCACTGTTTCTGAACAAAATACAGGATATAAATCTAATAAATCCTTGTATCAGATTTTTATTGTTTCAATGTTTGTATTTTGTTTGAATTTGTATTATTTATTTATATACATGTTTATAGCTTAGCTTCTGCTGGGGACTCGAGGGGTTTACAACAGATCAGAAGTAACAACAAAGAAATAATTGAATAATAATAATTCAATCAACTAATAAATGGCAGTCTTTTTACCATTAGTATGCAAATACCTTACAAAAATCTGAATCTTCAATGCCTTCATAAAATCTACTAAGTTAGGGGCATTCTATATCTTAGGAGGTGTCAGGTTCAGCCCAAGAACAACAACAAGGCAATCCAGTACAGTTCAGTTCCTTTATTAGCTTGCACCTAATAGAGAGAATCTCGCCAGACTAAACCTATGCTAAAGCAACTAGTGGATATAACCCCATGAGACCCTAGGGAGGGACTAGCCTCCTCTTTTCTATTCCCACGCTCTTGCTGCGGACTGAGGAGGTGCTTGCTCTGGAATGTTTCCCCTCCCTTCCGATAACCTTGATCCTCCATTCCAATATCTTCCTCGCTCAAGCCTTCCATTACAGGAGGCAAGATATTCTAAAGAGAAGGTAGCCACTGAGAAGGAGCATCATTAGGTTCCCACCCCATTTACTTCATCTGGGATGGTGACCTTTCAGAGACCACATGGGGTGGGCCCAAATTAGATGGGAAAAACTGTCCTTTAGGAACCTGGAGGTCAAGTTATGCAGACTACTTTGAATCTGACCTAGAATCATATTTGTAATCATTGCAGTAACCACAACAGAGGTGTAACACTGATTAATTTGCTACCTCCAGTTAGTAGGCTGGTTGCTGCATTTTGAACTTGTTGAAGCTTACAAGTCATTGTTGCAAGGGTCTCCTGATCCTAAAAGGCCCACAACTGGCTTCCACCTGCTGCTGTAGCAGGTGGCATGAGTCCAAGTGGACTCCCAAACCATGGATCTTTTTCTGTATGGGGAGTGCAACTCCATCCAGAGTCAGTTGGAATTGGAACCAAGCCAGATTGGTAATATAATTACAAATAATTTTTCACTGGATGAAAGTTACTCACTCTGGCAAACCGGAAAGCAAACAGTTTCTTGTATTTCAAATCCATAAGTAGGCTGCTCATGAATAACTGATGATATACACTTCTAGCTCCTAGGGATGGAATGGGAAAGTGTCAGGAAAAAATACACATTAATGTGGACTTGCATGATAACTGTCTATTAAAAAAATAATACTAAATATTTTATACTATGCAATAATTATGTAACAGATGGCCCTCTAAGTCAGTGAATCAATGCATACTGATAGAATGTTACTAAAAATGGGAAAATAACGAAGGAATCTTAAGATGAGAAAATGTTAGTAGAATGGTAGTAGATAGTATTGTGACCCATTGTGAGAAATGAATATTTGTCAAAATGAATGAAAATAGCTGTATATATGAGCATGCTTTTGCCCATTTTGTAATATGTCAGTGAGCAATGGAACAGCCTGCTTCCTGAAGTTGTGGGTGCCCCATCACTGGAAGTCTTCAAGAAAAGATTGGACAACTATTTGTCTGGGATGGTATTAGGATTCCTGCACTGAGCAGGGGGTTGGACGAGAAGACCTGTAAGGTTCCTTCCAACCCGATAATCCTATGATTCTGATTCTGTATGCCAGGAGAAGCATAAATGTTGAATGCAGTGGGAATGGGTTACTTGAGAATTCTGTGTGGCTAGAACAAGAAAAGGGTTAAGAATGAATGAATGAATGAATGAATGAATGAATGAATGAATGAATGAATATAAAAGTGAGTGACCACTATGAAGGAAGTACACTGAAGTGATTTGGTCATATAGAGAGGAGGATAATGGGATCCACAGAAAGAGAGATGAGAAGTTTAAAGAGCAGAAGGCAAAGTATGCATGAATTAATTTCAGGACATGGTATAAGCATGTTTGGTAAGCACAGAAAGGTATGGAGTGGCATGGTGAACAGTGTAGGTGTAAAATAGTTTTAGATTTCCTTTTCTTTCCTTTTATCTCCTGCCTTACTTTTGCTTATTACTTTTTACTTTTTTTCTGTGCTTTGCATAATGTTGCTTACCCAGGAAGGAAATACTGTGGTGGGTATGTATTTATAAATTCTGAAGAGAAAGGTGCTGCTTTATCAGTCACCGTGAACTCAATCAGGATGCCTGAAGATGCTTTTCAGTACCAGGTGCCAGCATGAAGCAAAGGATCAGAATACTAATGCTCCCAAACCCTGCTGAGAAACTAACCAACCCTGTAAAATTAGTTCTACTAGTTATAAGGAGATTGTAGCATAATCCTATGCATGTTTATTCAGAAGCAGATATTAAAACTGTTAACAGAAATGACTTCTTAAAGAGAAGGCTTACAATTAGTCTTATACTTGGCAAGAAACAAAAACACATCTTTTAAATGCCATGCAAAAAAATGGCCAAAGAAGCAAGCGCTGCATAGCAGGCCACAGAAAATGTATCAACACTTGGTGCCATTAGATTTTTTCTTTAAAAAAGAAAAAGAGCAAATAATTCACCTTTCCAAAGTTTAGAATCAGAAAGCATCAATTTATCAACAAGGGAAGAATTTTCTCCTTCTGCACCTTCCTGTAAACCAACGTGGCATAATATTCTACGAAGGCCATCTAATTAAAAAGAAAGGAAACAAAAGAGTCAAAAGGAGGCATCAATCTGCTTCCACAATCAAATTTCACATACATGTCATCTCTTATGACATTTAATCACTAACATACAGAACCTTAGCACTGGAGATATTTACATTGCCTATTTAAATTAAAACTAGCCATGTATAAATAGTAATTACACTTCTTCAAGTTTCTAAGAGTTTAAAGCAACGTGGCAGAGATTCCCACCTCAAAAGAAGAGAATGGGCCTTGCAAAAGTATTTTCAATGTGGAATATTGCTGAATTTGTTTTTAGTACACCTAGCTGAAATGGAGAGATTTCCAGCTACTGTTTTCCTTCTGGCTACTGCTGAACTATATTTCCTGGCATCCCTTACAATTGTCCATGATGTCAAGTGCCAAAGAAGGGACATGGGTTCTCTACACATAATATAAACAAGATAAGAATTCACCAAAGTCAAGTTAACCTTCCCTGCTTACATTAACCATTCTTTCTCCCTTGCTGCTGAGGGGCACAATTGTGCCTTTATGTTTTCCTTCCATGAGATGATTTTGAATATGGAACTAATACTCAGGAAGGGTACTCTCCACAATAAAATTTCAATGCAAAATATTCTTGCAGTTTATTTTAGGGAAATAGTATTAGGAAATCCAATTACAAATTTCTTCCAATTTAAAGTATTTTGGCTCCTATGGTTTGAGGAAAAAAATCTGTAATGAATCAGAACATTTGTTTATATTTTTTACCTTGCTTATAATAAATGCCAGAGTAAAGAACATTTTGAACATATGTAGAAACATCCTGTTCTGCATGATAATCTACCATTCAGTATCCAGAAATATTTTCTAGTTTTTCGTTCATATACATTTTCCCTCAGATCTTTTTTTAAGATCATATTTTAATTCCAGTACCTGAATATCCAATAATGTTACTCAGCCAAGTGAGAAGTTTCAGACCAAAGCTTTGATGGGCAACAATAGATGAATGCATAACTTGAACCTTCAATGGCCGAGTCTGGCGAGTGGTACTTCTCTTAAGATGAGTGAGAGAGGAAGGGCATAAAAGTCAAACGTTTTATCAAAACAAAGCCTTTTTGTATAAGATGTGTTCATTTAAACATTAAAAAAACTTAAGAAAAATATTGTTTGTAAGCTTTAATTCTCAATACAATATGCCAACAATTTTAATGCAGCAAGTTTTTTTGAGTTACCTCACAAACTGATAAAAGAGTAGCATCATATATTAATTTAAATTCTCATACCTTTGTAATACCAATATACACTTAATTTCAGCAAAGGGCCGATCAAATATATTTCATACCTGTCAGCCTGCATAGGCTTTATCTTTCCAATATTGAATAATTATCTTCTTTACTTCTTTTTGCTTCTTTGCAACTTTAAAATATGCATTTTTGAATAAATATAGATAGGCTAGAATTGTGAGATGGTAATGCTGAATCAACAATTTATTATTAATTAAGGAAAATTAAGCAATGTAACATACCACTATCACGGATTTGGCTTGATCACAGTACTGAAAATCTCCATAGCGAACTGATCTGCGCCCCTATTAAACAATCACATGGCAATTAACAAGTCATTCAAATATAATTAAAACTTTAAGATAGGGATCAGCTGGCCTAGGTTCAGAAGCTTTCTGCAAGCTATCATTACAGACCTCTGGTGATAGTTACACATCATTTCTCATGTAGTCTTCTATGCAGGAGAAAGAAGAGGATATCAGAAAGGAAAAGCATTACTGTAGAGAGAAAAAGCTTCAGTATGAACTACTTACTTCCACATCAACCTCCACTTCCATATAGCCTCAAAAAATGACATGAGGGAATGAGACTCTTAACAGAAAAAAGACTGCATGTTGCATTTTAATGGAAGGTTGAATAGTTTAAAAAATGGCTAACTGTTAAATCCTATGGATGTCATTAAGTTCAGGACTGCAGTCAACTATATTGTCTGTTCTTGAATTATACCACATTTACCAAATATCAACAATGACTTATGCTTATTACAATATTAAATAATTATAGATTCAGTACATATCCAAAACTGAAGGTCTGCATTTTCATATGGAATTTTATATTTACAATAAGCATATACGTGGCTATGCAAATTGGTAGTAAAATTAGTGCTATACATAAAAATGACCTTGCATGTTTTTCCTACCAGTTCTCATTCAATATGATGAAAGAGGATTTGCTTTTGAGATTTCTTTCAAAGGGGAAAAAAAAAGTCAGACAATTGCTCGTAAATCTGTTTTATTTATATTTATTAAGAATTTTCATATAATAAAAGACAAATCAAAACAAAAAAGCAAAAAACAAAAAAGTTCAAGGAAATTAAAGGAAAACGAAAAACTAAGGTTAAGAAATATATAAATGACTTCCAACCTTCTTTTCAACAGATAATTACAATCTTATTGTCCCTCATCCCTTTTAAATATTTTACAAATCCCCTCATTTAGTCTACAAATGCTCATAAATCTCAAAGGAAAACTTCATGAAGGCCACTGAACTTTGCATACTACGAAATATGGTAGGTAGGCTTCAAAGTGATGAAAATATGTGTATTTCCATACATATGTATTACATACATTTCATAGCTTAAACTGTAAATATAAAAAAGGCAGCAAAGATTGGCTTGCAGAGACTGAATAAAACTACAAATTTCCCAGGAACCAGAAATACATGCCAATATAGATAGGGCTTGATGAGCTAAGAGGATAGAGTTAGAGATGGTACCTAATTGCTATTAAGGGACAGTATACGAATGGGGGCTGAATTTAATTATTTAATGAATGTATAGATTACTTCCTAGATCAAAAAGATGCTGTGCATGCATAAGTCATTTTAAAACATTTGATATGCTTGATAAAGTATAGATTTAAGCAAGTGTCTTGGTATGCTGAAATTTTAAAAAGCATGCTTTCCCTAATTCACAGTTATGATGGTTACTATATTGCAAAAGTTTCTCAGACTGGGAAGGCATATAGTACAAACTACCCTAAGTTGTACAGCATATACTGCAGAAGAGGCAGGGGGAGAATCTGCATTATTTAAATTTTCATTAATTGCACATTAGTAAGAACACTCAAGCAGTGAACCATACTCTAATATTGTTCTGGAAACTGTCACACCCCCATATTCTTCTATGTAATTTTTTTACTAGTCAGTACCAAGGAACTTACAAATCAAAGATGTCATACATTTCTAAGTAAAATGTTAATAAGCTTAAATAAATTACTTACATCTCTATCCACAGTTGTTGCAAACCCAACGGCCTCCTTCTGTGTACAATTGACTGCTTTTTGAAGTGTATAAATAACTTGTTCATAGGTGTGTACTTCATCATTAAAAAGCATGCAGTAATAAGTATCATTTCTCTTCCTGTAAAGACAGTATCAACAAATCATACATTCAATGATTTAAACCAGTTAAAGTATTTTTGGCATCATTCTTCCATTATTCATTGCAATTTCTGTATAGAAAGATACTGCACTAGACAGTAAGAACAAGGACAACTTATTGAGGAAAATTTAATTAAAGTTTTACTATTATTAATATAATACAGTAATACCACTAAGTACACTGGATCCCATTTCAAATTTTATTGGCTTTTTATCTGGACAGATCTCTTTGCTTTTCACACGTTTTTGCATTTCATTTATTGTTAGCTGTCTTCAGTGCTCAAACTGAATAGAATAAAGGAATACTGACAAAAGTAAGGAAGTCATCAGGTCTGACTACACAGATATATCCACAATATTTTCCTGGCAACAATGCAAAGGTGCCATTGCTTTCTTCCTAGGTTATTTTTTAAATGTTTAGGCTACCTACAGCCAAGGAAGCTTGGATGGTTTCCCATCAAATTACTAACCAAGCCCAACTGTTTGGCTTTTAAGCCCAGATAAAGTCAGCCTGATGCTGCTACATGCTGATACTACAAAATACAATTCTAAATTTGGCAAGACTACTCAGGAGTAACTTCTTGAAAAAAAACAGCTGATGAAACCTGGGCTCTGGCAGGTTAAGGGACTTCTGGTAATTAGGGAGCAATCATGGGCTTTGTTATGACGCTAAAACAATGCCAGGCCATGAAGGCTGCCATCAAATCCTGACTTAAACCTCTAGCTGAAAAGACTTTTCTTGGTATTTGATTTGGTATTGATTGACTGATTGCCTGTTTTTTTAGACACAGTCACTCAGTGAGTCTTTTATGGCGATGTCAGAAGCTGGGGGCTGAATTTATAACTTTGAAGTAAGTTGTTTGCGGTACTACTGCCTTAGCTGCCATTCACGAAGCCACTATAATTCAAGTCACTTTTTTTACAAACAACTCCAATATAATAGCATTTCCCTTTTAGTATTTAACAGAGTAATCATAATAATGTTTTATTAAAACTAGGAATCCAATGGTGGGATTTGGTCTCCTACTTACGCTGTTTCTAAACCTGGTGGCAGTTCATTTTCTTTTTCCCATGTTAATATATCTACAGCATACTGAAACACGATTGCAAAAATACCATACACTTTTGTTATCATATCTTCTGACAAGTGCACAAGAGGGTCCTAAAATAAGACAAAGTGAAAATATTATTATACTGAGACTACGTTTTCTCATTTTTTTCTACTGTGAGATTCAACAAGAGTTATCTTTGGGTGGATTATTAATATATTGACTGTGAATACACCCAAAGGAATTTGAATATTTATTTCATTTCAGTGCTTTTCTGAATATTTCTATAACATTCGCTTTGCTTTCTTCATTTCTTTTCCATCTTCCAGAATCAAATGAGATATAAAAGGTTCAGATATATGTTAATAAACAAGATTTAGGTAAACAGATAAGCAAAGTATGGAGGGTAAGTAAATAAAGGAAACACTACTATTATCTTAGACAAAATAAAATAGCTCCATCATTACTTTTTATGAATCATATTAATCAGTGTGTATTTCCAGAAGCCCAGGCTAAACTATCTGGAATTTGTCATCTTTCTGAAATTAAGGTAATTTTTTTCATGGGTAGATAGTATGAAAACATAATGGCGACATGCTACATATATAATCCTTCAGCAGTGGTAACTAAAAAGAATCTTATGAACATTTCCCCTGGTCTTTCCCCAGCTTCTATTCATTGGATACTCTTACCAAAACAGAATTATTATGGATCATTTCCACAGAAGGGGGAAATCTGCTGAAATTAAGAATACAAACAACAGGAACTTCTGGTGAGGATTCATGGTGAACTAGATGTCCCTGAAGGAGCAGGGACAGCACTGCTACACAGATTGGTGGCCAGACTATGAATTCTGGCCAGCGAAGTCTCTCAGCGAAGTCTCTCCAGAAAAAGGAAAGATTGTGAGATCATCCACTTGTACTCCTGGCAGCTGCTACTCATGAGTAGACTGCAAGAACTGAGTCCTCGCTTAATGATCGTTCATTTAACAATGGTTCAAAGTTACGATGACCTTGGAAAAAGTATTTTAAGACCTGTACTTGCAACCGTTGCAAACCATCACACGACCCCCGAGGTCATGTGATCGTGATTTGTGACCTTATCTTTAAGGTCTTTAAGCGAATCACGTGGTCATTAAGCAAATTCGGGCAAAAACAGTCCATTGGGGAAGCTGGATTCGCTTAATGACCACTGATTTGCTTAATGACCACTGATTCACTTAACAACCACATGATTCGCTTAACAGCCATCATAAAATGATCATAAAATTGGGTCTGGTCATGTGGTGACTTGCTTAATGACCACACTGCTTAACAACCAATTTTCTGGTCCCTATTGTGATCATTAAGCAAGGACTACCTGTACATGATAAAGAAGTTCTGTGATGACAAGTAGGCCGAGATAGTGTAGTCTCAAATTTTACTCTCCATCCTCTTCTTCATTCCACACTATTATCTCAGCATCGCATACTATAATTTAGATGACAGCATCCTGTTACCTCCTCCTCCTCAGTTTCTGAAGTTCTGCGTTCATGCTTCTGGCAGTAAGAACCTTCTTTCCAAGCTTCAGTGTCACCACAGTCACAGAAACCACCTCCACCTGAAGTTGTCATCTAAAGTATTATTTAAAATGTGCAAGAATGGAAAAAATACTGGTCAAACGAAAACACAAATAAACATTGATCCAAAAGCTGATAGCAAATTTCACAGAGCAATAAAATTACTTAAGAGGCTGTTCACAGTTCCATAGGGCAATCATTCCCCAGGGCAAGAACTGCAAGTAAGATAACCATTGTTAGAGCTACGTGTAACATCTTAGAATCCAAGCTTTAATTCATAGAGCAGAAATTGAACACTAGTGTTATGGGAGACAGGGGAAGGGGATCTTTCCTATCTATTTTCTCCACATTATTTTATGTCCTGTTGATGCTACTTGAAAAGTAGTATAGATAGATAATTAACGATGAATACTAATAGGGAAATTGGCTTATTTTTCAACAACAGCTGCATACAGGTACAACAATTTCACTGAATTATGTGCCACAACTCCAAAATCCCTTTTTTAATCTTTGGATTACAATTCCTACTAATTCGCAGCCATCGACATATGAGCATTTATTGCAGTAATTATGGCAAGTACCTCCTTCCACTTTGCAAAGTAAATGTGTGATAACTAGACAATTTAAGCTCCAGGAATATTTATCCCAAAAGAAGACAACCCTGAATTTAAGAAGATCCCACTCCAAAGGAAGAGTGGACTAACAAACAAACAAATGGCTAAACATTGATACAAATCCTGTAAAATGCCCAAGTTCCCCACTTTATCAACCAAGGGTTTTCAATTTCTCCTCAATTAATGCTGCAACTCCCCCCACCCAATAAATGTATATATGTAACACATTTGAATACCTGTGTATATGCACTATACATGCCAGGAGCCACACTCCAAAAAACAAAAACAAAGGCCAGGGCCCAACGAAAGAAATGCATGCATATTAACTGAATTAATATCTAGTTATTAAAATTAATTTCCCCTAAAATAAGGTACCCCATTTATAAAACCAATATCTATCTGCATATACCAGCTGTTCTCTCTCCTACATAGAGACCATGCTCTCATATAGAAACATAGAACTACACATACATACAAAAACACCTCTTTCCTTCTAGAAATGCAAAAAAAATAGGGGCTGGAAAAAGGATGGAGATGACATAAGAAAAAAGGCCGACTAGCCAGGGAAGGGAAGGGGAGGGAATTTATTATTGTTGTTGTTGTTGTATTTTATCTGCTGAAATTATGAATTATAATACAATGCCAGGGCAAATTATTTGGAGGGGTGTTTCAGTCATACAGCATCACAAGTTAAATGCTACTCCTTGAAGCATTGAGGCAGCAGTGTCCTGGAAGTTCTGCTCAGCTACTTAAAGGGCCTTCTCAGGTCATCTGTATGTAGATTCCAGAAGATATTTTTGCCTGGCTTGACAACAAAGCAAAACAGAAGTGCTGGTAGAAATGTCTTCTGTGTGTGAATATTATATGCAGATGATCTGGGAAGGTCTTTGACAGGTGTGCAGAATTTGAATCTGAAGTGCATGAGCATCTTTCAGATCTGGCATGGGTACCCTCATTATACCTGTCAGCTGCTCCTTAAAGGAATGATATCTTTTCCGGGCCTTGCAAAGTAGCCACACCTCATTTAAGGAGCAGCTTATGGGTACAGTGAGTGTGGCCATGCATGATCCAAAGCACCCTTGCACACTTTAGATTCAAATCCTACACATTTCTAATTTTCAAAGTAGCCTCAGTGAGCCTTTTGAAAGTCACAACTATTTCAGTATATTGAGAAGCAGTATTTTTGTGATTTTGTCTGGTATTGTCTGACAATGATTTGTACAGCCCTACGAAATATACACTCAAACAAAGTAAAAAAAAATAAATGACTAAAGTAATAAAACTTACTAACCCTATATCGATGCTCCCTGTGAACACTTCCCAGAAAACATTCCATGCATAATACACAAGTTGGATCAACTGCACAATCTCTGATGGAGGAAAAAAAGAAAAGGAAATGCACAAAAATACTTTAAATGCTCAAGAAAAAAAAACATAACAGAAGCAACTCAGGCTATTCTATACACATGGAAATCCTGTTCATTAGCTAAGGGTAACAAAATGGGAGTAAGGGAGAGAAAATGAGGAGGAGGATTAGGTATATGTGCATCTGCATAAATGATATTTCCTATTTTTGTCCTTCAGCTATCCATTTCTAAGAGTAAGCAGCAGTATTTTCAACTATTTATATCATGAAATTATGATGAAAAAGCTGGTAACTTCAGAAATAGACAACACTTTAGCAAATAAATAATTTTAAAAAACCACAAAGCATTATTACACTTTAATACTTTAAATCAGATTTTAAGCTGTTTTTAGTTATTACAGGAGGAGTTTAAACTCTGTAGAACTGTGAAATGACAAATATTCAATTAAAACACTTCTTGAATTGCAATTTGACCTGGATGTTTTGTCCTGAACTATTATCATTATATGAATGAATTTTAGCATCCAAACCTATAGCAAATTTCTAAAAGCCATTAAAAGTTATTACTGTACTAAGGTAGTCATTAGTTGTCTTCAGGAGCTTTGGAATAAAGTACTATCCTATGCTAGTGAATCAATGGCAGACTCTTTAAAATTATTTATTAAACATCAATATTATCTCCTATCAAATGATGAGAGTAATTTAAAAAATATAATCTTCTTTTTCATGTCTATTAAATTCCTTTAAAAAATTTTCAAAAAGAGCTGACAACCACTTCCATTATGCTAAAATTGCAGTACAGATGAGGGTATAGTTACCTATATGATATGAGCTTATTAATTAATATCCCACTTTGGTTTGATATTTGCTAAATTGTTAATACTGTACAATGTTACAATAACCATGTGAGTGTGCTTTTGAATTATATACCCCAAATTTGGAATGTATTACTATGTGAAAAATTATGGATACATTATACAATTATTTAACAATGGAAAGATAAAATTATTCTGGACTCATAGTTTTGAATAGCAGATATGTGCCCACTTTCTGCTTATGAACAGGCATTTAATCGATGCAGTAGAAAGACTGATATTATATTTTATGCTCAGTTAAATGATTAATTTAAAAATTATGCTGAATGATATGTTCAGTATGCAATATGTATGAGTTTTTTGCACATAACAAAATAAAAATATTAATTTTATGTATATATAGATAGAATTCTGACATAAATACAGACTAAATAATTAAATATAAGTGCAACTTCACAAGCTTTCTAAGGAAATCACACTGTAACCTTCTCATATCAGCATAGTGAACTACCATTCTGAAGGCTTCCAGAAAAGATCAAGTAAGATTCCAACTGCCACAATGGAACAAGTTGAGATAGTTAACACCTATGCATCTTCCTAAAGAGACAATTCAATCCAATACAAAATATCTGTATAGTATTCTATATTCATCATGGATTATGCAAACATACTTCATTTCCTCATTACTGCTTGAAAAATCCCAGAGCTTCATCTTGTAATCTAACCCAAAGTCTCTCAGAAACACAACAAAATTAAAGAATGAAGATACAGTGGTACCTCAAGATACAAACGCCCCACCTTACGAAAATTTCGAGATGCGACCAGCTCTGGCCGCAAAAATTTACCACAACATGCGAACTCCGCCTCAAGCTACGAACCGGATCCGCGGCCATTTGCCCTGCTGCCACGTGGTCGCGGCTTCCAAGAGGAAGTGCTAATGAAATCTGAGCGCGAGGACAAAAGCCCAAGGAAAGCAATGCAGAAAGAGGAAGTGCTAATGAAATCTGAGCGTGCAGGGGGGGGGAGCTCCCGCTCCCGGCTGTGCGCGCGCGCAACATAAGCCTTTCCCCCCAGCGCACTGATATTGCTTTCACTATGCTTTTGTCGCTATGGAGAAAGGAAAGAGCGCGGGGGAATCAGTGGGGGGGGGGGAAGCTCCCGCTCCCGGCTCTGCGTGCGCACAACATAAGCCTTTCCCCCCAGCGCGCTGATATTGCTTTCACTGTGCTTTTGTCGCTATGGAGAAAGGAAACAGCGCGGAGGAATCAGTGGGGGGGGAAGCTCCCGCTCCGCTGTGCGCGCTACATAAGCCTTCCCCCCCCATTGCTTTCACTGTGCTTTTGTCGCGCGCGCCAAGGGCTATGCACAAAGGAAAGAGCACGGAATTAAGAGGAATCAGCGCGGGGGTAGGGAAGCTCCCGCTCCGCTGTGCGCGCTACATAAGCCTTCCCCCCCAATTGCTTTCACTGTGCTTTTGTCGCGCGCGCCAAGGGCTATGCACAAAGGAAAGAGCGCGGAATTAAGAGGAATCAGCGCGGGGGTGGGGAAGCTCCCGCTCCGCTGTGCGCGCTACATAAGCCTTCCCCCCCATTGCTTTCACTGTGCTTTTGTCGCGCGCGCCAAGGGCTATGCACAAAGGAAAAAGCATGGAATTAAGAGGAATCAGCACGGGGGGGGGGGGAAGCTCCCGCTCCGGCTGTGCACGCGGGAGCCTTTCTCAGATTTCATTAGCACTTCCTTTTTCTGCGCTAGGGCTGACTAAAGCGCGCCTAGGGAATTTCCTAGCCGTGCAACGCCGGCTGACACATTGAACCTTATGGGGACATGTGCTTCAGGATGCGACCAAATTCGGAGGGCGGATTAGCCGTATTTACATGGAACCTTATGGGGAAATTTGCTTCAGGATGCGACCAAATTCAGAGGGTGGAACGGATTAACCGTATTTACATTGAACCCTATGGGAAAACGTGTTTCAGGATGTGACCAATTCGACTTGCGATCAGAGTCACGGAACGGATTAAATTCGTATCTTGAGGTACCACTGTAATTAAGAAAATATTTGAAGAAAAAGAATATTAACCAAAACTTGTCATATGCTATGGAAAAATAAAAAAGCAATACTACTACATTTTAAAGTAGTTTGTTTCACTGAGCCCATAAGAAATGGATGGATGGATGGATGGATGGATGGAGACAGATATAGATATAGACATAGATCCTAAACATCCACACAAGGCCTGTCTCAAAGAGAAATTTTATTATATTTTATCAAATTTCTGGCTATCTCTTTTCTCAGATCATGTGATGGCATCCAGAAGACTTTTTCATGTCAAAGTAGAAATATGTTTCACTTTCTAAATCTACCACTGTAATCTCTTTGGAGAACTGAAAACTTTCTAAGTTTTGTTACAGTGCTGGCTCCAACCCCCTGGTACCAAACTTTTTTACCTTTCGTTCTGTGTTTGTTTCTGCAGGTTTCTCCTTAGAGCCATGAATCAAACATTATAAATTGTAGTCTTTTTTACAGCTATGATGTTCTCTCCACTCAGTCTCTTTTTCTTTTCTAACATTTGGATTTTCATATATTTATCTATATCAGCAGTAGAATCAGCAGAAAATAAATTTCATTTTAACTTACGTTATAATAATATATGAGAGTGTCAGACTTTACAACAGATTTGACTACTATGAATCCAGAAGTATAAATTTTTAAAATCACTTTTTTTCTTTTTGAGGCAAGATTAATGTAGTTAAGATGAATGTAATTCTGAGGATGATTTACATATTAAGAAGTCTTATATTTATTCCTTACTCTAAGAAAATGCATATGCTATTAAATTTCCTTTAGCAGGAAATTCCTTTCCACTGTACCAATTACAATTGCCTGTTGAGAAAGGTAGATTTATTTTCTCTACTTTAAAGCATGTCACAGGGTATCTTTTTGTTAATCTTTGGTTATTAACTAGAACAAGGTATTTCAGAATTCAGCTCCACTCTGGACTCAGTTTGAAAGCTACCGTATGACTGCTGAAATCCTGGCAAGCATTAGAATTCTTGTTTCTATGAGGATCAGTTTTAATACCTGCACCAAACACATACAGAAAACATTGGGCCACAGGTATCATACTGAACCTTTTACCTACAAAAAAAAGCATATATTATCTGATAATTTTAATTTTAAAATGGCCATAAATTTTATTATCTTGGACAAACTCATGAAGTAGTTTTACATGCTTCTGTAAAACCTAGAACTTGATTTGATTTACCCTACCCTAGATACCCTACCCTGCCCTAGATATCCTAGATAACTTATGCATCATTATTTGGTCTTTTTGGTCCTAATGCTACCATTGCTTTTGAAATTCAATGTTTGTTTAAGGTTTTGGAAGAATTACATAATCTATTTTGGAAATTCAATGACACTAATCATTATTTATATGACCACTGGTAAAATGCCCTGTTCCTGTAAGCAGAAGACTGCTTTTAAACATGTGGTTAATTTCTTTTGATGTTAAAGTGAGGTTAAAACAACAGAAAATGTTAGCTCCTTGTACAATGACATTTGTAGAATCTCAAGGGTCAGCAGGTTGTTACAAAAAGGACTTAAGATTCTTGATAGCCCTATGTTCAATGAAGCACAACATTAAAAATTATAATTTGATTTAATTTTTATTACCATTTTCGTACTCCACCAATAGTTATAGTCTTCCAAAATGCAATTTTATTAGCATACCAATAATTTCTTCCCTAGTTATAAGGAAACCATCAGGAACATTTCAATATTACACATGACAACTATTTAACTGATTTTAGTAACATACCAATGTAATCATGCTAATGTTAAAGGACAACTTAAAATAAATGATTTGTAGTTACCTGCAAGAATAGGTAGGCTCTCCAACTTTAAAAACACGGCCACAAAGATGTGAAGGTTTGTTTGATTGCTCAAGTTTTTGAAAGCCGAATGCAGGATCTTCACCACAAAGATACCACTCCATTGGGCCCAGAAGAACATGTTGTGCCAGCATATCTTCTCTTTCAGGGGCTGGATTAGGACCTCTGCAGTAAATTTGAGGCACATAATAGGCTAGGTGCTTGTGTATTTCTTTAGGAAGATCAGATGCTTGCAGCCATTTCTTCAAGAAAAAAATTGAAAAAATAGAACATTAAAATATGATATAGCTACCCAAATGTTTTAAGAATAAAAGCTACTGATGAATTCTGCAACTTCTTGAATATCTTACAATTCAAGAATTGTAAATTCTGCATTTACAGTTCTTGAATTGTAAAACATTAAAGTCAATATTAAAGCTGACTTTAATGCCCACAATTCAAAGGAACACTTTGAACATACTGAAGAGCTCAGTATACCCAATAAGAAGTTGATGTCACCTCTCCTCAGTACAATACATTCTTGTATTTCAGGAATGTCAAAGAAATTACTATGCGATTTATACTCTGTATAAATGTTGTTTAAAAATAGAAGTCAAATGGAATTCAGACTTTTTTTTTAAAAACTTGTTAAATTCATCATAAAGTTGTAAGCAGAAATGCATAAGAACTGCCTTAACAGATTGAGACAAGAAGCAGGCACTCCAACATTTCTGTAAATGCTTTCTTTTTTTATAGCAACCACTCATATATCTTTGGAAGCTTGTCACAAAGACAATGATCATATATGTCATTTGTAGACATTTTCACCAGATATTTTCAAACATTATATGCCCAGAACCAAAAGATTTTCAAAACTTACATCTGGACCTCTTCCTAATGTTTTTATTGCAGCTGAAATAGTCTGTAAGCAAACAAAAGTTGCTCTACTACAGACCAACCATTCAAACTGATGGCTAATAGATGCCCATTAAAATTCAAACTAATTTAAAAAGATTAAAATTGCACAAGTTCATCTCCCTTACCCTTCACCTATAGAGGCATCCCTGGCATTTATCTTGAACATGTAAGAATTAAGAATGAAAATATGAATAAGGTACTTTAAAAGAAAGAAAGACTGTGCAATGCCTATGTTACTGCTTGTGAACTGTTGCAGTGAAATTCAAAAGTCCAATGGATAATACTAAGCTATGGGATAACATGATAAAGCCCAAAAATGGCACAGGTATCACTCCTTAATCATTCAATAGCATGGTGTTGCAACTTGTGTATAATCAAGATGAGCAAGGGTGAACTAAAATGACCTTACATTCGTTAAAAAAAAAACTTTGCTGACATTTCTATTTATGTGCATATAGTACAATTACATCCTAGCTAATTACAGAACATGATTTTTCCAACATACTGGTTGATTTCTGTTAGTTTATCTGACTTGTAAATATACACAGCTCTCCTTCTACAATGTCTTTAGCCAAATTCAGAATCTCTTAAGAGTCTTTTTACATAATATTTAAACAGATTCTTGTTCAGTAATCAAGAAATTGGATTTGTCTTAGGACAAGAATGAGGCTACAACTACTCCAAGTCCCTTTTTGACCCCAAAATCATGTTGCCAAATTTTAGTAATAATAGCAGGATGATTTCTCACTAGGTTTTAACAGGAAACTCAGGAATAAGGAAATCTGTAAATCTTCTGGCAGGTAACATAATTATTAAAACAACCCCTAAAACTCCAAAATAAATTAAAAACAAAAACAAAAACAATGACTGAATGTTCTAGCCTTCCCATCTCCATGAAAGTTACCATATGATCACTATGCTTTTTGCAATCTTTGGCTACCTGCCCCACCCCCCCACTCCCACCAATTTGTGTGTGTGTGTGTGTGTGTGCACACGTACACACAGCTCTTGACCACAGGGGAAAAAAAGGCCTCTCCTGAAAAAAACTAAACCTCCAATTAATTTTACTGTTAACTAGGACGTTATCAGGAGTGTCTGGCAACAACGTATTGTATTTAATTAACTTCAGGAACTTACTTTTGTTTATTTGAAATATTTTGTTTTGTCAAATACTTAAATGAAAAAATGTTCAAACTAAAGAACCGGAAATAAATGTATTGTCAGCTTTTTTAAAAAAAATAACAGACTATGAGTTGAACAAATTTTGTATTCCAAGAAGGCTAAAACAAACTATTATTTCAAACTAACAAAATAAGATTTACACTGGAGCTTACTTATCTATAACATTTGTGACTTATCATTAAAAAAAATGCCATGCTCCATGTAAACAGTATTTCAAATCATATATTTTGAACAACTTTCAGCAACTATATCCATGAATTCTTTAAGCCATACTCAAAAAAATCATTATATATGTATGATGAGAGAAGTGTTTTTAAAAACATGCCAAGTTCTTATTTTTCCTTTAGATAATACATACCAGACACCTAACACTCTTTTAAACTAGGTATCACGATAAAGCTATTCAAAGGTCTGTAAGAGCAACTGCTGAATACATTTCAGGAAAACTGAACTATGTGCCCATTGAAATCCTACACCTAATGCATTTTAAAAATGGATATCAGAAAACACATTTTAGAATATGTGTGTCAGTTTTATATTAGTGTAATATTGAAATTACATAATTTCACTGTACATAATTATTAGGAATAAGTCCTACTAAATACATTGGAGCTTAATTTATAACAATAACCTAAAAGATGATATTGTAATTGTCATGTATTTTACTCAAGAAATCTTGGAAATAGACGTTTACTTAAGAATGAGAATTGTTTACCAAAATCACCAGCTCTTCCCACAGTGTAACTTGCAAAGTGAATAAATACAAAATAATGGTAAAATGCTTCAAAGCATACATGATAAGAACACATTCCACAGTTGAGCAACAGCTTTTTTAAGACCTATCAAAACACTACAAAGTATTACAAGTTTTCATCTAAGTACTGCATCAAACTGGGTGATATAAAAAGGGATGGAGAACATGGAGAAAAATCTAATCACTAATCTAATCACTGGAACAGATCTCTCATAGATCTAGTCTAGAATCCTATATGCCAGAAGTAATGGCTCTTACCTTTTAACAACAGTAATAACAAAACAATTTTCTCATCCAAATTAGGTCATGCAATTAAGTATCTAATAGTGGATTTTATATTAAAGGATTGTGAATTCAATTCAGTAGATACTCAAACTGCTTTTCTAGTCCCACAATGTGTTCAGCAGCATTTATTCATTTATTTAATCCTTGTATCAATCTCTAACAATATTCATTTGTGACATAATTTTTTAACAAGTTATAACTTGTAAAGAAATTATATACAGTTTATATAAAGAATCAGTTACAGAATCATGGTATATATTGAAGAAAATGTTGCACAATCCCAAATAAGTGTTATAATACCTAGGTTTTAATTGTCTGCTCAACACAGTAGATAGATCATTATTATATGTTATTGAAAAGATACAAAGTATTTTTCACACTTTAATTCATACTTCCATGTTTTAGTTATCATAAAATTTCAAAAATACATATTCAAACATATATTTAATATTAGTATGCTTGAGAACTGCATACTAGACTTCCAGCTGATAGAAAGAATGAAAGATTAAAAGGTAATAACAAACCATATTGATTGGTCTCTGTAAAAAAAAAAAAGAGATTACAATTTTCCTCAGATAGATGCATTGCAAACAGGATTCAGCTGACTATGATCATATAGTAAATCAACTTCTCTCCCTCTCTCTCTCTATATATATGCTATTAATAGTCATTAACAAATTTCTAATGTTTTAGAACCATACATTTACAAATAGCTGAACTTATTTAACTGAACAAACTGGAACCGGATGTTTCAATAAATGAATTATGAGGCAACCAGGACAGAACTTACCAACTCTTTATTATTTTAAACATATAATTCTTCTTGACTACTTACATTTTAAAAGACTGATATCAAAAATAATACCCCATAAATCTGTAGATAATCACATTCAGGACAATTCTCAATCTATACACTTACCAGCAATTTAAAGAAGGGCAAATTTTTATTTAATTGCCCACACATCATAGCAGTATTTGAGTGCAGTAGTTTATTGATCTGGAAGCAATCATCCTTCAATACTAGGCAAATAGTAAATTTGTACTTGGCATTTAACTATCAGATCTGCCCTTTAGAGCTGGTCACATAAACAAAGATAGGCCAAATAACCAGTTTTGGTATTATTATAAAAGAAGACTGTGTTCTGATTAACCAGAACAAAAGGAGTTATTCAATCTGCCACTAGATAGTGCTGAGGATCAGTATTACATCAGCATTCTCCAAACTGATATTTTCCATATGTGTCGGGGCTACAATTCCTACAATATGGGCACCATTATACCGACTAGAATATATCTGGTGAACAACACATTTCTGACATTTCCCCAAATGGTTTCAAATCAAAAGTGTGAGTCCATTAAATGTTTAATATTTTGAAGTAAACTATAATAACCTGTCTGTGAAAATTATAAATATATGATGAAGTAGGGGGTCATTTATAAAAAATTATACTGTAATTAAAGTTTAGTCTTTAAAATATAACACTTTCTATAATAAACCAATATAGCTAACCTTCTAGAATCTGCTAACAGGATAATTTACATAGTTAATTAAGTATAAATGTTGATCTAATAAACCAAATTCTATTCTGGGGGAAAAAAAACATGTGATTGCACTTGGACTAGAAAGTAAGCTAAATGAAGCACACTTCAAATCGTTATTGGTTCACATTCAGCTTCATAGAGCAATATATACTCAGTATGACTGCAAATCAATTATATTAAAATACATTTTCTCCTTGTATCCACATTTACTGTAATAAGTTGCTCTAATATTATAGGGTGGGTTTTTTTGTTTTTGTTCTGAAATTTTGTCCAGCAACTCAAAAATAAAGCAAGCAAAACTCTTCTTTCATTACTTTGCTTCAATCTTTGCAGGCAACAGCCTATGTTACCAATTCACTTAGATGGCTCAGTTCTGTCACTCTTGAACTCAGCAGCACAGGAAAGACCAGAATTTACCATAGGATATACTGAATACTGCCTACCTTTACCCAAACGGTGAGGTAGGTTTTGGCCTCCAAGCCAAGGACTCGAAACCTTCTCCCTCCACCCTCCAAACCGCCTCTTTTGTAAACAATTTGCCTCCTCATTCTCTCTTCCCAAAGGGGAGCCACCCCTTCTCACCCTTCTTGGCTAGGAATACAGCCCTCTTTTCTGCCACCTGTCTACTGAATCTCTCCCACTGTTTGGGAGCTATTCACACTCAGAAGCTCGCTGGACCTCATCTCTCCAGGACAGACCCCCGCCATCTCCTCCCTCCCCTCGCCTCTTTATTTGTTCTAACTACAGGCCTGACAGCCCAACTCCTTTCGGCGCCCTCCCAGTCTCGCTCTTCTACCGTCCTTTGCTTTAACCGAGTTCTGACACGCCACCTGTCTACCGTCTCCGTCCGTTTTTCGCTCCGCCTGCCCGCCCCCGCCGCTTGGCTTCCCGCGCCGGAGGCAAGTTCTGCCCGCTGTTTCTTGAGAGGGCCTCACCACGGCAATCTCCTCGGAGGAACATTCCAGCAAGCTCCTGTCAAGGGCCTGCACTTCTGTCTCCATGTCAGACGCCATCTTCCTCTCCTTCCCCTTTCCACCTCCGTCGCCAAGTAAGTGACACCCGGAACCGGCCCTTGCCAGCCCCTCTCTCAGGAGAACCCGTTTCCGTTTAGGTCTCCACCTCAATTCCACTCCTACTCAGACGCCCTCCGACTTGGAGAATCACCCTTGTTCTAGTGTCGCCTCCCTGCCGGAAGGGAATCCATTTTACGACTGCGCGAGGCACCTTGGGAGATGTAGTCGCTCTGACGAAAGGAAGGTACTGCTACGGATAAGGGCTGCGAAAGTTCGGACGACCAAGGCTTTTGTCTCTTCTCTGCCATCTAGACGCCGTCCGAATTTTCGCAGCACTTATGCAGTAATTCAAGACGAAAGCTGCTCTGCTATTCATTGAAGTGACGTATTCTCACTTTCAAGCGCCAAATGGTCGTGTATAACGTAGCCCAGATATCAAGTTGCCTTGTGCAGATAATGCTGTTCCAGCCCATACAGCTCGCACTTCGGAGTTGCTTCCAAGGCTTACTGTCCTCGTTTGCTTAAACAGAAGACTATATCCGAGATAATAAATGGAAGTGCCTTTGCACATGTATAGAGTGTGAAACTGAGTTCTGCTACATTTGTTTTACATTTTATTCTGCATCTGCTTAAAATATTCAAGAACGTGTGGCACTTGGAATAGACTGGGGCAATTATTCAACATGCCCTTTTTCAGGATACTCTATTTCACCACAACTTGAGTATGCTTCATCTATTTGGAGCTGTTTGTCCTTCCTCCTTCTTTGCACATCACTGTTTTTTGCAATCTTATTACATATGAAAATAGCTGTTTGATACTTTATCCTGTAGGGAGCAGCAGTGTACAAGTATTTAAATATGCACGTACAGAATTACATAAGCACACCATGTTATGTTATGGCCTACATTGTTTGCTTTTATGTACCTATACTAAGACAGAATGTAAATAATGTAATGCTTATATAGGAATGATAGATGTCTAAGAGACTTTGCTCGGATACTTTTCCTTCCGGGAAATTGCTGAAAGAATCTGGGTAAGATTAAAAGGAGTTAGCGACAACAGTGATATCATTGTTAGAGATTTCTGCCCTGTACCTGCAATGCATTTCTAAATTAACTTACCAAGTTCTCAAGAGTACAGGCTTTCCCTAATGAGAGACTTCAGCTATCATGATTATCTGCTGGAAAGCTAACTCACTTGTCAAACAGATTTCTCTTTTGCTGACCCTTGTGTTTTACAGAAGGTTGAAGAAGAAACAAAAGAGGTCACGTAGCCTGGGCCCAGTTCTGACTAACTGTGGAATTCATTGATGCAATGGAGATGTCAACACCTGTGGGGAAAGCGGCTAAGGGGGAAGAAGAGCTGAGGGCATATGGTCACATACCTTGGGCTTCAGGAAGATAGATTTTAATTAACCTGGGTGAAAAGTAGACAACATACCATGACTTGAAATGATAAAGACTAAACAAGCCAAAGAGGGATGGGAGATCCTGAAAAATGAGATAGGGAAAAATACAGGCACAAACAATCCTCTTAAGAAAAAATGGGATAAAAAATAAAGGCCTCTAGATGAACAAAGAGCCAGTTTGATACAGTGATTGAAGGCGCCAAGTTAGAAACCAGGAGACTCTGAGTTCTAGTCCTGCCTTAGGCACAAAACCAGCTGGGTGACTTTGGGACAGTCACTCTCTCTCAGCCTTAGAAAGGGGGCAAGGACAAACCACTTCCAAAAATCTTGCCACAAGAACTGCGTGGACTTGTCCAGGCAGTCGCCAGGAGTGAAGATTGATTCAAAGGCACAATATCTATCTATGGATGAACAAAAAGTCACAAGCTGGGAAGCAAGAAGAAGATATATAGAAGTGGGTTGCTACTAAGGGGGACTACCAGTTGGGAACTCAAGACTGTAAAGAGGTCAGGAAGCCTAAAGTTCAGAATGAGATTAAACTAGCAAAGAATGTAAAAAATGTGTATGTCTAAAATGAAACTCAAGGAAGCTATTAGTCTATTGCTCAATGTAGGCCAGGAAGTAATGACAAAGAATAAGGAGATGGTGGAATTACTTAACACTTTTTTGTATCTGTTTTCTCTCAGAAAAGGGAGAAAGCCCTTTGTAACATGACTGAGCAAATGGTGGGGGGGGGGGGGGCAAAGCTCAGGACTGATAGAAGCATGGTAAGAACCCACCCTGCTACCTTAAATGAATTCAAATCTGCAGGGCCAAATGAATTACTATGTGAGATAGGTGGCTATATAAATGTGATAAACAAACAAACAAACAAACAAACATGCTAGCTGGTTGAACAATCCGCAGGAGTAAAGGCAGGATCACTGGCAGTAATCTTTGAAAATCTGTTACTAAAGTAATCAAAACAAAGTACAGGTAGTCCCCAGTTTAAGAACGAATTCCGTTCCCAAGGTCTGTTCTTAAGTTGAATTTGTATGTAAGCTGGAACAATATTATTGTATATAATACTGTATAAATAGTATCGTAACTTGAACCATTGTGTATTTAACTCAAATCATTGTATATTTAACTTGAATTTTGCTATAGTAGGCTCCGTTCTTAACTATGGGTCATCCTTAAACCAGGCATTTAACCCGGGGACTATAGTTTAAGTAATACAACAAAGTTAACTTGAGAACAAAACAAAGTTAAACCTTACTTAACCATCACCACCCCCATTCAAAAAGCAATGTTTTTGATTACTTATTTATTTGATTTTTATCCCGCCTTTATTATTTTTTATCAATAATTCAAAGCACCCAGCTGGCTTTCGTGCCTAAGTCTCCTGGATTCTAGGCTAGCACCTTTGCCACTACACCAAAACTGGCTCTCTTTTTTGACTACTTGCCAAAGTTAGCAACAAAAACAAAAACACACCAAAGGTTTTAACCCTATCCCCAGAGAAACTAGGACTGAAAATCCATTTAATTCTACCAAAACCCCAAAGAAATGAAACGCGTTCTCTCAATTAAGTATTTTTCATTCTTAACCACTCTGTGACCAAGGGAACCTCCAGGCACAAACCTCTGCACCTATTTTTCTGCATCCTGTCCACAAAATCTATCTTGACTACACATTTCATTTGAAAGAGCCATGTCAAATTAACTTCCCAAGTAAATTAAAAAATTCCAATGCAAGGAATTTTCCAATAACCATTGATCTCTCATTTAAATAGGAAAGTAGTATGAGGATATATAAGATCACAAAAAATAAAGTTTAAACAAAATGTGTTGAACTATATCATAGAAGTTGAAATGATTCTTTGAAATGTTAAATTCTAGTATTGTCTAAGAAAGGCACATTATAAACACAACAAGCCTCAGTTTAAGGGACCAGTTAGAGGGAAGTGTCAGCCCTTTGAGATAGTCTAACTACAAAATTTCTTTTTTCTACTGTACTTCTGTTCTTGAGAGAATAGAAAATGAGCTTTTATCTGAACCTCCCCTTTTTCCTTCAAAAAGGTACATATACCCTGCAGGTAGATTGCTAATTGAAGAAACATTCGCAACATTAGGAAGACATCAAGATTCTTTTCTGTTAGATTTTTGCTTCCCATTATGTGGCACTTCAGGCAAATGCATCCTGAGAGCTCCATTTACAGTAATCAGATCACCAAACTCAACAGTAATGATTTCTTGTATTTATGCATGCAATGCTGATTGGGGGGTGGGGGTTCATGTTGAAGATACCAGTGACAAAACAGGTTATATATTTCAGTACATGTACTTTAAAACATGCAGGAATTTTCTCATTACTAATCCTAAACCCAATAATTATTATTGGGAGGGGGGATTATATTGCAGGGGTAGATCCGGTGGCTGCAGGGAGTTGGATTTTACCTGACGCGCTCCTCTACAGATGGAGAAGAGCCTTGCCAGCCAGTTCCTAAACCCATGGAAACCACTGCAGACATAGATTCTCTTCTGGTGTGAGGCTTCTACTGGATCCAAAGTCCCACCTTCCCTCAAAAGCTTCTAGACTGCAGACGGACCCACTGACAGTATAGCTCCTCTTCATTTATTTTGAGATGGGGAGCAGGAGAGGGAGAGGACAAATTTCAGAAAATAAGTTGTACCAAGCTAAAACTCCCAAAGAAACTCTCCCATCTGTTGCCATGGCTAGAAGAATTGGTATAGCTATTGAAAATGATAAAACTGTTTAACAGTTTCAACACATAGAAATCTTCTTTCCAAAAGATAATTTTGCAAAACCAGAAATGGTCCCCAGTCACATCACTGTTGTAGCCAACAGTTTAACCTTTTAATAATCCAGTATGGCCCATTTTAAGGAGCATTCCTATGTAAACATTATACATTCTCTGTGTTATTTTCACATAATTATTTGATGTGAAGAAAAATGTGTGGAATTGGATAAAAGAAGCCTGAGGGGGGACATAATAACATTTTTCAAATATCTGAAAAGCTGTAATAGAGATGGCACAAAGTCTTGCTTTATGCTGCCCCAAAGAACAGCCAATAAATATATTAGAGAGATAGGATATCAGTGCTCCTCCAGATGTTGCTTAACAGTGGTTCCCATAATCCTGATAGGAGTTGTAGTCAGTTGTAGTCAGCACCAGCTGTAAAACAACAGCTTCACTACTCAAGTTACACTCACTCCGGAGTAGTATTGTAGTAGAATAACAAAAAAAGCAAAGATAGTAGACATGTTGGTTAGAGTAATATTTTTATTAGGCTAAGTCTTTGACACAAAATGGAGTATAATTTTTAAGTTCTCCATAGATGAGGCAAGGTAGTAAGCAAAGCAAAAAGGAAAGTAAGAGCGGCTCATGTTTGTGCCATTTACTCACAGGTAACCTTCCCTAATCTGGTTCCCAAGAAATGTAATAGACGACATCTCCCATTTCTCCCACCCATTACCTATACTGATTTTAGGGGTTTGATTCTAAAAAAGAGCTTCAGAGCACACAGGTGTGCAAACATAGTATTCTTCTACTTAAAGCAGCTGCAACATTTCTCAAAGCCATGCAGCAACTATAGACAGCAACCATGCATTCCCAGGAAAAGATGCATTTGCTTTAAAGAATTGCAGACTGATGCCATGTTTATTCTGTTATGTGTTCAGAAGCACCTGTTTGGAATCAAATCCAGAGTCCTGTTATGGGCACTGGTGGTTATAGTCCAAGATATCCATTGGGAATCAGGCTGAGTTACAGTCTTAACATAGAAATGCGGGAGTAGTTTCCAGATATTAGTCACCGCCCAGAGTCGCCCTTGAGTGAGATGGGCGGTGACTAAATTTGAAGATATAAATAAATAAATATTCAAATTAGGTTCTATTGCCTAATCTGTTGCCGATAAAACCCTTTAAGGTATGGGGTCAGCACATCCAAGGGACTATCTCATTGTTTCTGACTGTCCCACAAGTTCCAACAGGTTTGGCATGTTTTGGGTCCCATCTAATAAGCAGTGCCATCTTATAGGACCCAGGAGGTGGCCATTCTTTGTTCTTTGGAACAGCAACAACTCTTAAGTATGGATGGCTCCAACCCTGCTGGCCTTCAAGAGAGCTCTGAAGACCTGGCTGTTTCCCCATGCCCCAGGCTAGCATATGCATTTTCAAGAGTTTTTCTTCAGATGGTATGACTGTCTTCTATTGGGGATTTTAATGTATTCTTTGTTTTTAGCCATCTACTGTATATTGTGGAACATAATATAATTGGAGTTGAGGCTTGCCTGCTTCTTACTACATTTTAGGAAATGGCCCAAAAACTTTCATTTCAGTTGTTTTAATTTTTTTTCAGTTGCAAATAGTATTACAATGTGATTTTATACATGTCCAATCAGAAGTTAGCCCTACTGAGTTTAATGAGATTTACTCACAGATATACAATTACAGCTCATAGATTTGCTGTTTTTCAACCTTTCATGAGTTAAAGTTCATTTCATCAGAAGCATTAAGTGTTATCCTTGATTGGTAAATCAAGTAACAGACACTCACATAACTATCTGCCCTCTGAATACTTGGGCATTCCATGTAGCACAACACTGTTCTTTGGCAACTTAGATACAAGGGCACACTCATTAGGAAATCATGTGTTATATATTGTTCTTGTTGATACTGTCCCCATTCAGGCATTTCATAGAATGCACAAGGGCTCAAGGTGGAGACAAGAGCAGCAGTCTGGTCCTTTCTTTCTTCCCAGTGAAGCAAAATGGCTGCGCACACACATACATATGAAAACAGCTGGGAGCAGCTTATGAAGCAATGGTGCAAATCTAAAAAAAGACAGTTCCTTTATTTATTCAGAAAGGTGTTTTGTACACATTCCCCTGCACTGCAAAACACCTTTTTCAAAGGCTGTGCACTCTTATTTTCTACAAAATACATCAATAGGCCCTTCTATAAACCCCAAAAGTAGTTAATATACACTTCCTGTTATAGAGACTTCACACATGTGTTATTTTAGCATGAACTAGATGCTATTGATGATTACTAGTATTATTTTGATATATTTTTATTTTATCACATCAGAAGCTCAGGGCAGTCTGCTTGGCTTTCTCTCTCTTTTTTACCTTGATAAAAAACCTATGAGGTGGGCTAGGCTGACACAGTAACTAGTTTAAAGTCATCCCAAAAAATGCAAGTCTAGGGCTCTGAATTCAATTCACCTAATTTAATCCAACACTCTTAACTACTACTGCCTTCCATACACTCAAAGTAGTCATCAAAGCCTGCTGACCTTATTTTGGTCATATAAATCTAGAGGAGGTGGTTTTCTGAGTCAATTCACTAACAATAGACATAAAGTCTAAGGGTTTAAAATATGTATCTATGCAGAAATACTTTACCCTCTTTTTGCAACCACTTCCCTTGTGGGATGAAACTGTAAAGTTACATCAGAACCTGTGCCCATTATATGAACATTATACACACACCCAATTCTCTTTCTCCATAGTATCTACTCTTCACAAACAGTAGAAACCAATTACCTTGTTCTGGAGTAGTCTCATTGTAAAGGGAGCTTCAACCACAGTGGGAAAATCATGATATCACCATAGTTTGCTATGAATGCTGCTGAATAGCAGTGTAATAAAGTAGAACTATTGCACAGTTTTAACATTTCAGTTAACCTGGGAAGGTACAACAAATCCCACATCTCTCTGTACTGTCTTTCTAGAGGGATTGCAAGATGCTTCTTTGTCATATGGACTTCAGTTATGCTGCCTTAGTTCACTTGTTTGATGCTATCTTGTATAATTATAACTATTTTATTTGTATGCTGCCTTACACTTGTTCAAAGACAACTAATCCAAAGGTGATAACTCATCTCTAAACTGATGTTAATCAGTCAGTCAATAATCAAGAGATACTTCAGCTACTAGATCCTCTATTTGGAGAAAAATGGCTGGAAGGAGAATCTGCAGAAAAGTAAACCATAAAAGTATGGAATCTTCTGCCTATCATTTTTTAAATCAATTTCTATATGATTAGGATAGTACCATGCTTAAATTTAATAGAAATGTTGCCTTGATTCTGATGTTTTAAGCATTACATAGTTAAATATGAAGATAAGCTGTAATTCTGGATGTTTTTAGATGTCTTAGTTCAAAATTACCTCCAAAAAGACATTTCAAAGGAAGAATGTTCCATGAATAGGTGAGCAACTGTTCTTCCATCCAATACCCCTTTTATAGATAAAATACACTTGTAGCTGTTTTAAAAGTTCCAAAACTTAAATGAGTCAGCTCCTTGAAGCAGTGACATCTTTTTCAGCCTCATGTGGAAAACAGTCTTTTTTAATCAATAGTAGAGGTGCTTTGTTCACATGAAGTCCATCTGAACTTCTTATTCATTTTCCAAGGATACTCAGCCTTATTAGCTATGAATGCTAAGTATATATGGAATGATTTGCAACAACTTGCAGAAATCTTAAAAGAAGCATGGTATCAGAAGTAACCCAGTGAATCACCTAGTCAAGCTGTGTACAATTTCTAAAATAAATCTTAATCTGCTAATTTGCTGGAGAAAGCCATCCACTGACATGGTGACATGACTGAACCAATGTTTTGCATCATGTTTTTGAGAAGAAATGTAGTATAGGAATGGAACTGGAAGGCCTTTAGTGTAAGGCTCCCCTGATGAGGACTCAGCAGTAGATTGCCAACTGCAAACTTTACACAGCTTTACTAGGATACTAGTTTCAAACTCAGCAGAAGGCACTCAGACACTCAGAGTGTGGCTTGTTAAGAATCTGTCAAGTTCTTGGGCACCCCACCTCCACAGAAAGGAAGATTCTTCCAGCATTTTTTAAACCATCATGTATTAAAAGAGGATAAAGTTATGGAAATCTCAACAAATGGATCATTTTGTTTAGAATTCAGTGCATCTCCCAGGTTCTTAAGGCCTTCTTAGTCATTCACGGCTCCTGTGTGGTGAGAAGCCTTTCTATTAACAGATAACAGAGGAATGTCCAGATGGTTAAAATGTGAACCTCTCTCCAGTTCTAAACATACACTATACATTTTTTACTGCTGTGGGATCATCATGACTAAGTCCATAGAGTGAAAGGCTGGAAGCCTCAAATCCCCTCCCCCAGAGATCTTCTGAGACTATACACCCTAGTTCCATTTCCTCTTGCTGTGCAGCTTGGAAGTTACTGCTGCCACCAGATTTCTTTCAGGTGGATGTCTCTACTTGGTGTCCTTCCATTAAACCTGCTATATGAGAAAGACAGAATTCCCACAGCCTCTGGCAAGAGAAAAAAAATGAAAAAGGAAATAAATTCTATAGCACTACCTTCTGATCCTGCAATCTTGAGGTGTGTGAGTAGGCATATCAGCCCATCCTCCTTTGTGGGGAGGTAGACCAATCTCACAAGAGATAAATAGAATTAAACTTCATTTTTTAAAAAAAGAAAAAGAGAGTACAAACATTCACTTTTAACTTTTAATATTATCATACCAAAACCATCAAATGGTAGAGGAGATAAAAATGCACTGCTGTTCAAATCACATACAAATATCTTAAAAGAACCTTCAATTGAACAATATACAGGAGAATATAAGGCTCTGAGTAGATACTAAGATGATGCTGATCTGTTCCAATGTGGAAGCAACTTTGATATAAAGAGATGCCAATTTGCATAAAGCACACAAAGTCTGAGTGTATATACAGGTGAAACTCGAAAAATTAGAATATCGTGCAAATGTTCATTTATGTCAGTATGGCAACTCAAAAGGTGAAAGCAATATATGAGATAGACGCATTACATGCAAAGCGAGATATGTCATGCCATACTGACATAAATGAACTAATTTTTCGAGTTTCACCTGTAGAGACAATAATAACCACAGACAAAATATTAAACTTAAAAACAGAAGAAAAAAAATGTTAGCAGAGTTTTTAGCTTATTCGTATTCCTCTAGACAATCCTTAGAACAAATGTTTCCTTTGTATCAACATGTTAACTAGAATATCTTTCTAAATTCCAACTTTAATCAGAGACTGGGGGAGAATATTAGTTTTCTCTTCCCCCCTCCCCTGCCCCGAACACACAGCTTCCTGCTTGTCTCCCTTCTGCCAGAGAATTGCCTATAGCCTCCAAAAGGCCAAAGCTTCTTTTGAGTACTGCTCAAAGGTTCCAGAATGTCTTCTTTATCATTTTAGCTCACTCATGTTCAGTCAATACCTGAACTGAAAACATGCAGAGATCGTGAATGTTAATATCTAATGCTAGATAAGGGTGTGCAAACAGCGGGGAAAAAAATGTAATTTGGAACACAACAACTCCACTATGATCTATCAGAATATTTTAAATGTCCTGTGTTCTGATGAAACAAAAACTTATACAGAACCACAGGAACTTGAATAAGGTAGTGAAAGCATGCACAACATGATTTCTGGAATTCTTTCCAAGCCCTTTTGCAGCAGTGGGCATAGGAAGTGCTATATTTTCTTCAGAGTAACAAAGTAATGTACAGTTAGTTCTTGAGTTATGACCACTTGTTCAGTGACTATTCGAAGTTATGGTGGCACTGAGGCAGCTGCTGGCTGCACCAGGCCTTCTTCCCGAGGCTGCTCACACTGTTCTCCAAATAGTGCGTTCTTGCAATGCTTTGGAAGGCCTCAGAAACTTTCTGAAGGCTTTCCACAATGTGATGTTTTGCCTAATGACCACATTGCTTAGCGATGGAAATTCTGGTCCAATTACCATTGTAATTCCAGGACTACCGGTATGGCATGTGTTTCTGCTTTCCCTTTGTGTTATATCTGTGTGTCTGTGTATGTGTGTGCTAGAAAACATGGGACAAACTGTACCCAATCCACTCTCTATCACGTGACCAGGAGGGAGGTGGGAGGGGTGCTTAGAATGGGGCGGTCTGCAGCATTCCAAGCTGCTGCCCAACTGCTTCTCCCATCGTGTTGTACTGGGGGATTTTTTATGGAATATTTTTCTCTGTAGCCCACAGCCACATTTGGACCATTTTTAAAGTAGCTCTTTCATTGGCCAGCATTTTCCCATCACCATTTTTTTCCCATTCTGTCTTTAGAGAATTATCCTCCTGATGGACAAAGTCCTGAGCAAAAACCTTGTGCTTATTCAGAAACACCTTATCCTTGATCATTATGCAATGTCATTACCAAAGCTTGTTGAACTCATGTAGCTACTGTATATGACTTATATTCTGGTTATATAATTAAGTGGAGCAAATCTAATTTATCGCCTTTGGGATCTGTGATATCTATAGATTACCATAAGAGATTAGAATTTTGGTACAGACTTGGGTTTACAGTATATCTTCCTTGAAATATATCCCAGTATGTTAAATTAAATGTATAGATGCAATTTCAGAAGATATAACTCAATGATTAAAACTCCCATTAAGTCTAATGTATATTTTAGGAGAGATCATAATGTTAAACTGACAGATATTTTACACAGATAGATATGCTAACGAGAAAAAATCTTATGGCAGGCTAAACCCCTAGGATATCTTTGGCTAACGTAAAGCTACCTTATGGTGATGGCAGCTTTAACTTACCAGCCTTTTATTTTACCATCTATATTTTGGGGGAGACTTTTTATGATTATGCTCCTCTGTGGCCCCATTTGGAAAACAAATGTGTAACACCTTTGAAATCTTGGCAAGTTTTAGGGTCCAGGTGTACTAAACTAGGATCTTCATTTCCCTCTTTGAAAGCTGCCAGACATGTTTCATTATTAATAGAAACTGATGCTGGGGAATAAACCATACTTGAAAATAATGGGGAAGATGTTTCATTGGAATACTTGGGCTAAACAAGGGATCAAGAGAAGCAGTTGATTTCTAACAGTGGTTTTAAAGACTTGGAGAGCTTGCATGTTGAGCATGATTAATCAAGAATACTTGCTTGACAATATACAATTGAAACATGTACTAACTAAACAGTATGGCCCAGCTGCTCTAGCAGTCTCTGTAGCACCTGCAATTTCAGATTCCTTAAGAGATGCAGTGCTGGAACGGAAACCAAGAATTCAATTTTATACGGAATTAAAAAGTAAAATGAAAGTTAGTATTGTATATCTGAATTGTGAAATGAAGAATTGGAATATCTAGTTTTGGAGAATCAATGGATTCAGGTGTTAAGAAATGTGAAATTTATTTCTTAGGATTTAAAAATTAAATTAATTCATCAGAAAATATTGTTTCGTGTTTATTGGACCCCTCAAAGAATGCTTAAAAGGGAATGGAGATTGGATTTTTTCATGTTAGCATTGTAAAACAATGTAAAGGATTTTGACTCATATGATTTGGTCTTGTCCAACTATAGCTTTGTTTTGGCTTCAAATTGTTGCATGTCAATACAGTTTTGGCAAGAAATATATTTAAGGATTTCAGTATGTGTCAGTCCTTCAAGGAAATCAAAGTCATGCATATTAATATTACTTTCATTATAATGTTATAGTAACAGAATCTTGCAGGCCTGAATGTGCTCCCCCTCTCTCTCCCTTTATATTTGAGAGAACTAGGGAGGGTCTTGTCTGAGATGGTTACTCAGGTTACAGTTCTGGACTGGACTCAGAGTTCTGACCGTTGTCTTGGTTGCGGATCTTCCTCCTGTTCCTTGAGGTTATTCCTTCCACCTATTACAGTATGATGTTGAACTATACTGTATTCTGAAAACATGGAATCTGTCATCTCATCAAAAATTGTGACTCTATCAAGCTGGGGGCACAGAAAAGAAGACAGTTTTATATAACTGGAAAGAAACTTACTCTTCTGATTTTATGGAATGGATTCAGGATATGAGTTTATTATCTATTTTTCAGAAGTTTCTGTGTTCTACAAAAATGAGAAGATGATTTGATGTACTGCAGATTTACTGATAACTTGCAATATGTTCTGATGTAGTCTAGATTTACTGATAACCTTAAGGACTGAATTAACTTTATGTTGTTATCTATAGTTTGATATCTATATCTATGATATCTATAGTTTTTCTTTGGTCACGTTTAAAATAAATGACCGTCAGACTTTCCAGATAGGCCAGGTCAAGAAACAGACACTGCAGGGATTCCAGGAATGCTACTTTATTGTTGTAGGCTCTATTAACAGAATCTCGAAAGTGTGTCCAAAACCTTCACTACCACCTTTTTAAGGATAACAAATTCAAGTTGGGGCTGTTTCAAGTCTCTTTCTCATGCTTTCTCAGGACTGAGTAACCGTTTTGCCTCTATATCCTTTCGAAGGCCAGAGTTACATTCCTCTACCATCACTACAATATAGCCCACAGCTGCTATAAAGCAGTTTTTCACTTCCAGATCAGAAACTCTGCACATCCCTAGTTGTTCCACCACTGTTATACCGGGGGGAGGGGGGCAGGTAAGGGAAAGTGGTATATGACAATCTTTCAATTAAGCCCAGTATTACCCAGTCTTCCGATGTGTTGGGTATTTCCTACTTTTTTTTCAAGAGAAAGGTGGTAAAAGAAGGCTGTATAAGCAAAGCAGAGTTATTATGGACTGGAGGAGACTGGAATGCATGCATACATGAAACTACAGAAGGCAGCAAGTTTTCTTCTCTCTTTCCTCCTGCTTGGGTCCTCTCCATCCCTCTTAAAGCAGGCTCTGTGTCTGCATCCGAGTCTCTTGAGTGGGCTGTAAGCTAGACCGAGTGGTATTAAATAGTTGAAAGAAACTAGGTAAAATGTATGTATCTATTGTATATCCCGCCTTTCCCCCTCAGTGGTGATCAAAGGGGTAATAATTCCTTGCTTTTTCTACTGAGTGAGAACACCTTTGTTCAATCTGGATTAAGCATCAATTTGTCCTCCTTTACCAAGTTCATGACTGATATCAGGAATTGTTCTAAGACCTGAACATCTTCCTTGGATGTTAGCCCTTGAAAACCAATAAAAAATGTTATCTAGATCTCGTATTTCCCTCTGGGTCTTCTTGGAAAACATGACTGAGTCAACTATGACAATTAACTCATTCTGTACCCAAACAGAAAGTGCAGTGGCCATTTTTAAGGGCTCCCAGCCACCATGAAGTACATCTGAACTTTTTCCCCTCAGTTAACATTACCAAAACCCTTCAGTATTCTAGTTGAGGTCAGAAACATTAGGGACAGAATCAGAAAGGGGAGTTAGCCATCCCCCCATTTTCATTGGGGCAGGGAGAATAGAAAAAAGGAAACAGAGATGGAGCACCTAGGGAAGCTCCCAGTTTGCAAGACCCTCTTCGGCCTTGTCACTGTTTGGAAGAGATAGTTGAGGGACAGAAAGACCCTCTTCTGGGTTACTGGAATGGATTATGGTGTTTGCACAACACCCTCCATCCGAATAACTAAGTTAAGTGTGTTTTGTGAAGAGTGCCACTGCAAAAAAAGTACCCCAGCTGCCGATTTCTCAGTCAGGCCTGTATGTCTTGATGGATTATTTGCCCAATACCCCCAGCCACAGGGAATTGTACGCAGGGAAGTGACAAACCTACCATAGGGACTTGTTCCTCTTCAGCATTCATTAGAAAAGTCCTGACTTATTAGCAAGGGAAGTCCAAGGCTGGCAGTTCCCTCCTTCCCCCTCCTCTACCAACCCAAGGCAGAGTAGTACAATCTTACACAGGCAAGGAACTTTGGAGTTTATTTATAAAGACTGTTGTAAATTATACCATTTGAAGATGCTTTACTGGTAGCGGATATTTTAGTAATTTAAACAGTAGAGGCACACTTTGGAATTACATTCAAGTCACCCCTAATTCTATGCAAATTTTACAGCAGCTGAGTCCACCCAGGAGTGATGAAACCAGCTAAACACAGCACATGGTTGCCATGTTTTGACTGCAATATGGCTTCTATGCTTTTGACAGCCACCCGACTTGTAGAAATTCAGTCTTCAGGTATTAAAATGCTCCTTGCTCTGTTGTGAAATTAAAGCGCGGAATCTTACGAGGGGGGAAAAGTACAGCACACCCGAAAACGAGTTGCATCGAAGGCTTTCAGTTCCACTCCACCTGATCACATTTGGCGAGAGGTGGGCTTCCTTTTCCTGCAACTTAGCGGGCGAAAAAAACCGAGAAAGGCGCCTGGCTATAATGAATACAACTTTTCTTTCGCTGCGTTTTGAGGAGGACCGGGGGGGGGGGGGCGAGGGAGGGGTAAGCAAACCGGGAGACGCAGCGCCAAGTGCAGGCCGGTTGGGGGCGCTCCCAGTAGGAGCAGCCCCTGCTATTTCCCTCCCCTTCCCCTTCCCCGCGTTTTGCAGTCATGGCGTTGTGGAAAGAAAGAAAAAAAGCCGTGCAGTACAGTAGAGCACCCTCCTTAGGTTCACGCGCTGCTACTTGGAGTGAAACGGAAAAACTAAGAACTCCCAAGTCACCCTCTATCGCCTGATTTTAATTACGTTTACTAGCGAGTAAAGTCTCGGTGCAATCTATGGGACTTACTTTCAGGTACCCGGAGATCCTCCAGCCCAGCTTGTGGTGCATTGTGGGGAGAGAAGGTTCCTTCTCTTATTTTCTTTTTTTGCTGCAGTCAAACACAAATTAATCCGAGACTGCGCCCTGTGCAGCACTGAGAGGATTTACTTTCGAGTAAACATGCACAGGATAACACCGGGATCTCTTCAAATCCCTCCCCCACCCCGGTGTGTGCTTTAGACCTTTACAAGGAAGCAACCCCAGCCGCCCGGATTCAAGCAAGCTCAAGGGCCCCTCTAAAATCTAGTTACGAGCTGCCAAAGGAGGAAGCGGTGCGACATCCACGCAGCTCTTTTTGACTGTTGCGAGCCCGGAACTAGCCTGAGACCGTTCTCGGTCTAGCGAGCGGACTGGGGCCGCTTACAGGTTGGAGAGCTCTAATGAGGGGGCTCAATTACGTGTGGTGAATCTACAGCCTTTAGGAAGGACCGAGATATGGGGTAATCGAACCGCACCCCTAATCCCCTAGGATTACCAGTGCGATTAACTGGTAAGGGACTCTACTTAGAAGCTACCTAGTCTAAAGGAAACTGCGGGTCACCTTACACAGGATAATCCACTGAGGGGTTCCTAGGTATTATTACTATTACTGCTGCCGCTACTACGACAGCAACTGCCGCTGACACCTTACTTCCGGGTTTGCAAACTCAGGACCAGACCCATCTCGGCGGAGGGATCCAATTTTCTCCTCTAGCCTCCTCCCCTTTTTGCTTCTGCTCCCCCCTTTTTTTTTTGCACGAAAATAATTTGACAGCGTTTTGCTGACACTGGAATTTTGTACCCGAAATGGGGGGAGGGGGCAGAGCTCCATTATACGAAGCATGCATGGAATTTCTTGAAAAGGTAAGTCTAACTCCCTTGAGTTCCCCCCCCAGGCGTGATCTTGCAATTAGTTATTTCACCCCTCCCGAGTGCAATCTCCAAGGGGAGGGTACATTGCGCGCAGCTTGGGGAGGGAGGAGGCGGAGGGGGTGAGTATATTTCCTGGCGGAGCGATATTTGTTTACAGGATGAGCTGTAATGTAAGCAAAGTAGGACCCCAGTAAATAGCGCTGTAGTAAATTAAAATTGCAATTGCCTTATCGGTGCAAAACAAATTAAGAAAAAAAATTGCGCCTACAGTGATCTTGGACCTGCATGCACTTGTTGCAGAGTTGCACCAGGTAGGCAGACGCTTAACAACTTCATTCTTTCATTAAGCTACAAGCTCAACTTTTTTTTTTTTTAAGTTTGCAGTTCAGTCACTTTCGGTATGTACGATTGAGTAGGCGAGGCCCTCCCTGCCTCCTCCTCCTTGCTGCAAGATATCCCAGTAGGAAAAGAGCAGAGCACGGAGGTCGGCAGTTTTTTTTTAAAGATGTCCCTATTGCTTAGGATTCCCTTGGGCGGTTAGTTGCTTAAAACTGAGATCGCGTGCAGGAGAATGTCTTGAACGACGGCAATTAAAACTGGGACGACCGTGTGTGATATTTTAAATATAGTGCGTGCATACGTATGTGCAAACTCCAAGCCTGTGTGCGGTCTGGCAAGGTACCATCTGCGTGGATCTGACACTTGATAACACGCTGCCGTACCTGCTTGCAGTCGGTGGGAAACTGGAAAGCTGGAGATTTGCATCTTGGCCACTCCCTAACGCCGTACACCCATGCTTGTTTTCCCCATGGCGTCTGCTGCTTCGCGCTCGGCCGAGCAAAGAGACGCTTAAAGTAAGATGGATGCACTTTTTTTTCGCAGACATGAGTCAGATTCAGTCCCTGAAAATTGAGAAGATAATATGGTTGAGGGGTTTTTTTTTTATAAAAGAGGAATATGAAACGTCAGCCCTGAGGCTGTGTCTTGTTTCGAGAGACTGGGAAGTTTGATTCGAGATCATTTTATACATGGCACCAACAGAATCAAAGTCTGCGTGTGTAGTTCTGATTATTGTAATGCGAGGATTCCCAGCGTTCAGTCTAGAGGTTATGTTTTATGCAACTTTGGGTTGATGGTTACTGAGAAGCATTTTGGTGTCCCCAAATAATCATAAGATTCTTAAAGATTGTTAAACTGTTTTTTAATACAGATACTTACAAACATGTGGCAGCTGGCCTCCATTCTGTATTAGCATTTCTTCTTTTCCTGCACAAAAGCTGGCTCCCCCCCCATGCTTATGGAAAATAAGCATTTTTTCTTTTTTTTCTTTAGAAATATTCATATGCATTGATCAGTTTAATAAAGTCACAATAAGATCAGATTTCCATGGTCAGCTCCTGCCCCTTATTAAATACTAGTGAGCTGAATCTGGACTTTGGTTTTACCATACCTAAACTCTTAACATTATTACAGTAAAGCAGAGTCATGACTAATTGACCTTATTGATTTGAATAATTCTAGTTAAATTATGAAATAGCCTAGTTGATATAAAAACAGTATGCAGTAATTATAACAATATGGTGGAGCAATTAAGGTGACTGGAGGAGCTAGTATCCCTTCTACTAGAAAACAAGTTCATTGCCCTGTTCCCAGGTTCTGCTGTTTTGGGGCTCACCACTGTTGGATACTTCTCTAGGCCAGTGTTGCTGGCTGGGGAATTCTGGGAGTTGAAGCCCAGGGCTCTTAAAGTTTCTGAGGTTGAGAAACACTGCTCTAGGCCAGTGTGGAGATGACAGCACAAGTGTACTGCTTTCATCTTCTGCTTATGAGCTTCCTAGAGGCTCCTTATTGGCCACTATGTGAAAAAGGAAGCTGGACTAGATGCACTTTTTAAAATCTAAATCAGCTTTTCTCAGCCTGGTACCCTCCCTATTTTCTCAGCCTGGTACCCTATTCAGCTGCAATTCACATTATCCCTAGCCAGGGTTGGAGAAAGCTAATTTCAACAATCAGGACTCAAGGGAAGTAGCCTGAAGCTGTACATTACATATATATACATATATAAAGGAGACTATGAGTTCTAGTCCCGCCTTAGGCATGAAAGCCGGCTGGGTGACTTTGGGCCAGTCACACTCTCTCAGCCCAACTTGCCTCACAGGGTGGTGGTTGTGGGGAAAATAGGAGGAGGAAGGAGTACAAGGTTTGTTTGCTGCCTTGAGTTACTTATAAAAAATAATAAAGGCAGGATTTAAAAAATCTAAATAACTAAAAATATATACAGGATTAATCTATGTAGTATAGCCCCAGTTTGGACATTCCTCTTAGTTCTTTCTCTCTGTGTGCGTGTGCATGTGTGTACGGGTATAGCTGATCATACTGGCTGTTTTAACATATGCTAAGCCCCAATTGTGCAAAATATGTTTTTATTATAATGTTAATAAATATAATTATAATATAGGCATCATAACAGTCATAATGATTTGGTGGTGTAGACATTGGGCTAAACCATAATTTTATTTGATTCACAAGGTAATAAAACCCAGCCAGAATAGATTGTCACAGAAGATTTTCCTCACATTGACAGATGCTCTCCCCTTCAGTATCTCACATCTCGGGACAAAGCCTTCATGAATAGATTTTAAATGGCCTTTTTGTGATAACTGTACCATTTGCTTTTAAATGAATACTAATTTAAAAGTAATTAACATGTATTAAATGACATCTTGCTTGCTTGATTACTGAACCCTTTGAATTTCCTGACAATGCAATCCTATGTGTCTGTTCACATGGTAGTTCAGATCCATGATGCTTCCTTCCAGGTAAACATCAGTGTAGGATTGCTGCAGTCTTATACCTGTGAGTAAGCTCTACTGAATTAAATGGGACTTATTTTGGAATAGATCTGCATAGAATTGACCCTTAAAGGTTGCAATCCTGTTTGAAATAGCTTGAAAATCAAATATCCATATGGGACTCATTTGTAATTAATTAATTATTGAAACTTCAGAATTTTGATTTGACTGTCCCTAATGGAATATAATCCACCTTTTTAGTGACACAGTCAGCATTAGTAAGTTTTTAATGTGTTTTTACACAAATGTACGAGTGGTTTTGTCCCTTTCTTCCTCAGAAAATGACTCTTTCAGTTCCTTGTTATTTTCAGGTACATGCACTGTGTGAAGATATGGCTTTTTATTTCCATCTTTGAAGAAAGCTTTGTAAAATTGATAAATTATATATTTTAATATTTACAATGTTTTAATAGAGTGTTACTGTGGTGATTCTTAGAAATCATACAACTTTGGTTTGTGTTAAGAAAAGCTTATAAATAATCGTGATATTACTATGCATTTAAAAGGAATTTGCCACGAGCAAGAGTTTCACTTCCAAACCAGAGGAGTGAAATGCTTGATTTTATGAGATCCTGTGCTTTTGACAGAATGACGAACACCCTTTGGTCCTCCAGTATATCTCTGCATTTTTAATGCATTTTGATAAGTTAAAAAGGGTTTGGGAGATGATTTCAGTGTGTGTGAATTCTCCAGCTAATAAGATTAAAAAAATTCATTGGTCACCACACACTGTACTCACATATCATGAGAAGCCATTATTTCCTCAACCCTGATTTATTCAATAAATCACACTTGAGTTTGCACAGCATGCTAAGTCATAAAACCATGGTTTACAAACTAACTGCATGGTTAATGCTACAGCTAAATGAGCTACATTATATCTTAGTGTGATGCTTGTACTAGATCTTTAACAAAGGTGTAGAAAAACTGGAATAGGTCTAGAGGAGAGTGGTAGAAATATATCCTATAGTAGATGGTTGAAAGCCTAACAAGGAACAAAAAGGAATATGGTAGCACCCTTCAGATATTCTCTCATAGAAGAACAGATTAGTTCTTTGCCTTCCTAAAGGTAGGATTTAATTTTAAGAGATAAGTCCTGTGGGTCTCACTCACTGAAGGGCTTCAAACAGGGATTGGGTAGTTATACAGTATTTTGGGGATGCAATAGCTTTGAATGACCTGTGCCAAGCAGAATGATGGACTGGATAGGCTGTAAGGCCCTCTACAAGACATATGGTTGTGTAATTATTAGAAAAGTGACAGACTTGAGGATTGTTTGTTAGTAACCTGCAATGAATGTCACATAGAAGATGTTCAAGTGCTGTTCTGTATTGTCCAAGATGGAGGAGATTGGATATCAGGTTAAGTTACAGGAAGTTACGTTTCTGTTGATTATTTTAAAAAATGTCCTAGTGGTAGGAGCAGTTTAACAGTGCCACCAGTTATCTAGGGCAGTGGTCTCCAAATGTTTTTGATTGTGCACCCTAATCAGGAAACGAGGGGGGCATGTATCCTAATATACACATGCTTATTTATTTATAAAGTATGTGCATGTGCTACCATACAATTATATACATTGCAAAACATACTCCAAAATAGAAATGTAAAAATAATGAGATAAAGGTAAAATAAACAGTATTCTAATATTTTCTTCCTGTGTCCCAGTGGATTGTTTTGTGTATCCCCTAGGGTGTATGCACCTCCCTTTGGGGACTATTGATCTAGGACAGAGTTGTGCTCCCTAAAATAGGTCTAAGCAGCAGCTGGACAGCCATCTGTCAGAAATGTTTTAAAATGGATCCTTGCAATGCTCAGCAATTTGGATTCAATGACTTGAAAAGTTATTTCCAACTCTTATGATTTTGCCATTGTGCCTCATACTTCATTTATTTTACAGTACTGGATTGTACTGTTTGCACTGGCATGTATTTTAAAAATTGTGAAGGTATGTTGTGATGGTGTTCTTGTTGGCATCTTGATAAATTTGCTTCCTTAAGTGGATTCAGTCTCATGATCAGATGTCAATACCATAGTCATATTTTGTCTGAGCTTATAAGCATTATTGGAGTGTGTGTAGGGAGAGACAACTATTTATGAAATTGTAAAGTAGCTAAGATACACACACACACACACACATATAAAATGCAGCTTCAACTTTAACCTAAAGGACTTATTAATAGAGTTGATATGTGTGTGTCGTAGTAAGATATTGTCACTGTTCATTAGCATTTTAATGTTCATTTTAAATGTATGTAAATTTAAAATAGCCTCGTTGATCATATTGAAGCCGAAATCAATGGAGAATGGGTCTTAAGAAGAAAAGAATGACTGAATTTTACAAACTCTAGCAGAATTGTCAGCTCTTAACTCTTTGCTAGAATTGGAAGATATAAAATGTGAACAAAACCAGCCAGTTCATCTTTTACTGTTAGCCTGTATGCATATCAGCAGGCTGATCTGGATCTAGTGCCTTAGCATGTTCTGGCATTACAGGAGCACCTCTCTGATTCATGGATGTTCCTTGCTAAACTTCTTAATAGACTATTTCAGAGCAAGCTGTTGCTTTTGATCAACTTCAGAGTGAAGACTGAGACCTGTTCTAGTAACATTAAAACCATCATTTGGCACTGCATTTGAACCATACAATAGTATATGCATGCTAGGAATGTACAGAACCAACCAATTTGGAAATGGAATGTTCTGGAGAACTTAAGAATATTTTGTGTTCTCCCCCCTCCCCTGGCACATGCCAAACCTCATTCTGGATCGTGCCTTTCTGGAGGCCATTTCTGGAACAGTATTTCCAATTTGGAAGATTTATGTGAAGAAATCACTGAACTACTCTCAGAATGCCATGGGCCAAGAGGAGGTTTGGTATGGTCCAGAGCGGGAATGGAATGTTCCAGAGTTCTTCAGAACATTCCAATTCTGAATTGATGAGTTGTGCACATTGCTTATGCATGCATGTTGGGATAGGCTGTATTTTCATTTAGGTTGCAGTCTTTTAGACACCTCAGATTAATTTTCATTAATCTCAGTGAAATTTACTTAGGAATAGAGCCTTCTATTCTTAAGTATTTAGCATCTTTGTCTTTCCTGTTTGGCTTAAAAGTATATCTGTTCTTCCTGTTACTAAAATGGGAACTTTAGGAAGCCTATATGGTTAGATAAAGTAATATTAACAATACTCTGTTCTTAACTCTGGTTTTGAAAGGCTTTTTAAAATCTATTTCTAATCTATGTTTGGCAAATTGGTTCAGAAAGGTAACCAAGTAGTTTTAGTGCTTGTTCACACATATATATGTCACCTTATCTTATCACAGTGACTTATAGCAGATGTGTTGACTTGGTAGGAATTTTCTGTGTGTTGAGTTATGTGTGGCGATCTGAAAATTTGGTTCTGGTACTCAAGCTTGTGCCCCAGCATGCTCTAAAACTCTTTTTTTGTCTTTGAATCCAAAGCATTGCCCAGTTTTATTCAGCATTATACTTTGACAATTTGAAAGAAACTTCTTTTTGTTGAATTGCACAGAGAGTTTACCCTTCTGGAGAATGGCAGTTTTGTTTTGTTTTTGTTTTTTGTTTTTGCCACAGCATCCAGGTCTGAAAGGTTTGAAGCCGAAATAAAAGTCAGTTGTCTTCTGCATCAATGGCACATAAGCTATCATTTACTGAGGCTCAAACTGCAACTAAGCTGATTAATGATTAGTTGAAGTTCATAAAAAAGTTCATAAAAATATTTAGTATCATTGCTTGGAATAGAAGAAATTCCAAAGGTTATATTTTTGTGATGAACTATCAGGTTTTTTACTTATGTTAGAGTTTTAATTTGATAAACAAAAATATTCTTCCTAGCAACCTTGAATTTGAGTTGGAGAACTCTTGGGTAGGAAAAAAGAGATACTTTCTTATTGATGAGTGATAAAGCATGTTTTGTGTTTTGTGGGTAGAAATGAAAAACAACGAACATAGGAAGTTGCCTCGTGTCTGATCGCTGCACCACCTTCCCCAGAATTTTGCAGCCATTTGTCATGATATTCCCAAAAGTTTTCCTAACCCAGCTACCCCATAGCCTCAAGTTTTCTTCATCCTGAAAAATATCCTCTTATCAGTAAGTTCCGGCACTGCCCTGAAGATTTACTACTACTAATAACAAAAAAAAAAAATCATTTGTCTCACTTATGTTACAGTGTTAGTAAGACTGATCAGAAATAGCTGTCTACCTCTGAAACAGTAGTTCCCCTGCCATCTTAGTTGTATGACATTATGGAACTCATGATTTGCTAGTTCAGTAATAGCTATGCAAAGACAGGTGTGTTTATGTGCCTTCTAATATTCATCACCGTAGAACAGTCTTACCTTTTCATCACTCTGTTTTGTGGCTTGTGCTGAAAGGAAATACATAGCAAGCCTCTCTCAAAGTGATGGGTGCTGTAGTTAGAAACATCCTGGAAGATGAAAGTTAACATTTACTTTCAATAGAGACTCTTCCTAATCTTACCTTCCCCCTATTTCAGCCCGAAACTTAATCTGCACATCCATTACTTTATTTACAAATATATGCTTGAACATGATTCTCTGTCTCTAACAAATCTTTTACTAGACCAGCTGATTATATAGAATTTGTAGTCTTAGCTGGGAACTTCCTGGTCCTGATCCAGTGCACAGTCAAGCTTAAACACCACTGAAATGAGTGGGACAGCACCAGCATCATTCTCTAGTAGACTGGAACCATTGTATTTAGAATATTAGTGGTGCCAGTGCCAAGGTGGTCACCTGAAGACATTTTGCCATTATTTCCTCTGCTCCCTTCTGAAAAAAGAAATGAACTTTATCCATAGGTAATCTATGGCCAGGCAGAAAAACCCATAAGCACGTCTCCTTAGGAGTAATAATGCAACAGTAATGAATTAAACATTAAGAGTTTGCACCACTTCCATGATACCCCAAACACCCAAAGTTAGGTGTTGAGGGTAACTACTTTAGTCTGCTTAATAATAGGGCCAGATTCATCAATTATGATCTTAATACCTTATACACAAAACAGTTTGCTCTTCTCCTCTCCTCCCATCTATTTTTTAAAATATGTGTCAGTGCTGAACTCTAGGGAACTGATGTATGTTTTCTCAAAGCAATTGGATTGGAGCTGGATGGAGTAGTGCAGAATAGTAGTAGGATCAATATTGAAATAGAGTTGGTTCAAACAATCGCTAACTGAATAGAGAAACTGACAGAAGAGCAAGTATTATTGATGCGACTTAGAGCTTGCTTTTCTATCCAAAGTTAGGGAATCAACAGAGAAACATGTAGAAGGCTAGAAGCAAAACTTGGATATAGTGTATGTAAGGTGTACTTCTAAGGCTAGAAGCAAAACTTGGATATAGTGTATGTAAGGTGTACTTCTAAGGCTAGAAGCAAAACTTGGATATAGTGTATGTAAGTATTACTTAATTTAATTAAATTAATTTTAATTTAATTAAAAGCCTTGATTTGCAACACTGGTAACAAGGCCATGTGATGGATGAGGCTGGTATGTGTGAGAATGTCTTATGTCCAATGTTGATCCACTTCCTCATCCACTCTGCAACTTTGTGAGTTCATTGAAAGGGTCCCCAGTACAGAAGATCATGTAGCTGACTTGTTGAATTCGGCTAATCTTGACCAAAAGGTTACATGAGAAAGCCTATAGAATTAAGTCAAGGGATCATTATATGTGCTTGAGATGTTAAGAGGCTGGACTGTTTTTGTGCTTTGAAATGGTCACTCTATGAACAGAATTTTTCTGTCACTGCCAGTTCTTAATGTGATCCTGTCTCTTTGGGCCTCTCGACAATTCATTTTCAGTTTTTTACCTGGAATTGTGTTCAAACAATAGGATTTGCTGTTAACTTTCATTATTAGTATCTCAGAAAGAAAAGACAGCTGCATTCTACACCCTGCTCCATGTAGATTTTGTCACCTCTGAAGTGTTGACTTGCCACATTTCAGTTGAATACTGATATATGCAAGAGGAATACAGAAGTGGCAGCTAGCTTACTATAGTTTTTGAGTGGTGATGGCTTCAAAAAGAGTTGGTTTGTTTTGCATCATACTCAACTGCATATGCAAAAAACCTTATTAATAAGGTTAGAAAGGAGTTTCATCTACAACAGAGTAATTGGAATGAGGATTTACTTGTAAAATTTAACATCTAAGCTCTTCCCAACCAAATCAATTTTCAAGGCAACTTATAAAACTGAGATAATACAGTTTAAAACTAATTAAAAACAGACACAGATAACTGCATTTCTCTTTTTTATTTAAATAGTATGTTGAAATTAAATATGTTTCAGGGTTTGAAACTTGCTTACATAAATTCAAATTGTCAATTGTTTAGCTTTGGCATTGGCATATTTGCGGGCTAATGACAAATGAAATGCTTTTATTTTTGTTCAGTCTGTTAATTATGCTCCTTAAACCACTTAATTCTTTTTATTCCATCTCATTAAAACATTACAAATATTACATGCAGTCTAATGTTAAATTTGTTTACTCAGAAATAACATATTAAATTGAAATAGGTTTACTCTTAAGTAGGGCTGTATAAATTGCAGCCCTAAATATTGAGACATCTAATCTTTCAGTGGATCTCTTTACCCCCAAATTTCATACAGTTAGTGTTGATCTGACACCAGCTCTGATCTTCTGCCAGTGGTGTGGCATCTTCAGTGGAAATGAAGTTGTCTTAGTATCCAAAGAATTCATTGGTAATAAAGAAAAATAAAAATGTGAAATTACATATTTTGATATTTCAGCTAGTTTCACTCAGCTTTAAAAAATGAGTATGATTCTTGTAAGGCAAGATGATAAGATCTCTTCAGGTGTTAAAGTCTTGTATATGTGAAGACTGGATGGGATCATGAACTTCGATTCAAGCACTCTAGTCCTCTAACACATCTGGCTGATTGCATTTATGATGGGGGGGCATTTGGTCAAATACAGTTACAATGTTGTTTCATCAACATTGGAATGTAGGAGTGGAAGAAGCAATTTTAATCCATGAGTACACTTGGGTGTACACATAGTTCTTGAAGAGGATTGTGGTGACTGGCATGGTCATCCTGAGAATTTTATGGCGGAGTGGGGATTTCCACCTGGATCTCCTAGTTTTAGTTTGATACCCTAAGCCAGCGTTCTACTTTGTTATCAGCTTTATTTGAAAGGGCTTTACAAAACTCTGCAAAAAGAGGTTAAAATACTCATAGTAGTACGGGCATTGGGGGAGTTTTTACGCTCCTTAGATACAGTCAGCAAGGGCAACAGTTAATAGGTGACTTGGTAATTAAGCAACCACACTCCAAACTACATAAATGAAAGAGTGTGTACATGGGGGTGGAGTCTACATGTTTTCGTGGAATAAAGTGCTTTTTTTGGTGACAAAACATAACAGCTGAACTAATACAAATTTTCTTTGCAAAAGCAGCATTTTTCAAAGTAATGGCTGGATAGTTAATGCTCATCCCCGGGAAGAACTTTAAAGAGTCTCTGTTTGTCTCAGTTCCCATAAAACAATTACAGATGTGATCCATATTTTTACATTAGACATAATATGACAATCTGTAGTTCGTTGAAGAACCACAATTTGCTGAATTCATACAACATTCCAAATCCAAACCAGGCCATGTTAGAGATTGGCATAATATGTGAATCCACCTACCCATCCATGGACAACTTGCTTGAAGGTTGACTGGCAACCTTTGATTGGAAGAGATTCTTGATTTTTCTATCAGTGGGTAACCCGGCTAGTAAACAATAATTACTTTATGATTCCAATATTTTTCTCTCTTTTTTTCTGCTGTACTATTTTATTTGCCTTCTGAATCCAGTACAAAGTAAACTATATGCACTTCTTGACAGCTTAAGATTCTGAGGGATGCTGTTCTGTATTCCCTTCTGCAGAAAGGCTTCAGGTTTTGCTGAATTGTAGGTAAATGGTGAAAAAAAAGTATTTTTTTTTCTCCCAGGCTGGTGAAGTTTAGTCTTAGTAGGCAGGCTGATGTTAGTTTTATTGTGAAGTTTGTATTCTGATTAAGGTTACAGTAATAGTTTCATTTGTGTTCTCTGTGCGTGTTTCCTGTATCACATGCATTTAATTTATGCACTCTGATAATGGATAAAGTAAAGCCCCTTGGAAATATATCAAGACTTCGCTTGAACTTTAAAAAAAAACACCTTAATGTTACTTATTGTTTGTTGCATTATCAGATTATTTTTCTTTTATAAATATTGCTTTTACATTCTTATTAGCACATTTTTATATCAACAGAATGGTTAAAAACACTCTGATACTTGTTTCACAGACTTTTAATACTTTTATTATACTTGTCTATTCATTGCCTTGGTTATGTTTTTTATTTTTTATTTAGCTTTTCATTTTAGAATAATTTTAATGAAATACTTTTAGTCTTATATTTCTAACAAATACGTCCATATTTTTATGTGTTTGCAAACTTAAGCAAGTACAGTTTTCTGGGAGCTAGTATTGCCTCTAGATACAGTAGAAAATTTGGGTTTATGTCTGTGTATATGTGTGAAGAAGTCCCTAATATTTTGGATTTGCTGTATAAGATAGCTATAACTCAGATTTATGATTTACAAGGATTTCCTTCTCTCTTCTCTCTTCCCAAATTTCTGTAAGTGATCTCTGCAAGTGCTATATCTAAGGAGGATCAGTAGTGATCCCCCAAGGAGGACGAATAGTGCTCTTCATTCTATAAGTATATAGCATGAACAAAAAAAATTGATCTGAACTTTCTAAGACAATAGTCTTCCTGTGCGCTAAATTCACTGAATAATGTTGCAATAGATTGAAGCTACCTCCTGGGGCTTCCAGGTAGTACTTTTGTTGCAATACTTTTGTCAAGATAAAAATATTTTTCCTTTTCTATAACAACAAACTCCTGAGTCTGTTGTGATGCAAATGTTTTTTATCTTAATTCATCTTAGTAGTCTATAGTAGTGTTGTGATTCTATTTGCAATTAAAAAAATAGAATTATCTGCATATATGATTAGTATGGTTTTGAGTTCTAGTATTAATAGTTAAGTAAATATTATGTTTTTAGAGTGAGAGAGGAGTCTGTTTACTAGCTAGCTGGAAATTAGTAGAACAAAAGACATTGAAAATTTATTACAATTTATGATGGTCAACTAGATACGTTGTTTGGAACTTTCCCTAATATTTTGGATTTGGTATATAACATAGCTATATTTCAACTTCATGATTTCCGTATTTGTGATCTTACATTTAAGTCTTTGAGTGTTCCTTATATGCTACATTTAAATGAGAGAGCGTTTTAAGGACATAGATCTGCAGCATGTTGTTCCTAATTTAGAATTCTAGGTTTGGAGCTGTATTTTGGAAATGGTAGTTGTGCAGATTTTTTCCTCTGATTTGAGGAGGATACCTTCTGATTGAGACTTTTTCAGTTTCGTCAGTATCAAGCATGTAAACTGAGTCATGAATAGTAGGCTGCAGATTAGTTGGCTAGTACAGGTGATATCTGCATTATCTAAACCAAAATAAAGACCTAATTTGTGTGTTTTCCTTGAGCGTGCTTTTCTTTAGTTTCCATATGTGTTACAGTACTAAATTTGCACAGTACTAAATTTGTAGAGATGAGAGTGTGGAGAAGCTACTGTGTGACCATAGGTTAAATGTTTGCAGAATTATCTGCATATTCCAAATCTACTGTTATATAAGAAAATAATTACAATTGTGATTTCTTTATCTAGAGAAGAAATAACATTCACTTTGTAATTAAGTGTGCAAGTACATTGTAATTTGCCAAGAACAATTGTCAGCAGTAAGCCTTATGCCTTATTTAACTATAGTAGCTTTTGTTGCATGTCAAATTAAATTTCTATATACTTTTAGGGATCCTTCCAGTTCTAATCCTTTAAGTAATGAGAAATGAAAAACCAGACAAAGAACATATGCAATTTATTTTAGGCATTGTGAAATGCAAATCGGTATGTCCATGGTTTAATAGTTGCAAATTCATTTGTGTGGAATATATTTGTTTTATGACTAATATTAGTTTAAAACTAAAGCTTCAAGACTCTTGTGCTTAATCATTCTTGAGCAGTGATGGTGTAAAATAGCCATAGGCAGCCTACAGCCCAAAGGCTACATTCAGCCACCGAATTTACATTTTTGCAGCCCTTGGAATCCCTTCTGACCATGATTATTAAAAACTGCCACTTAGAGATTCGAAACATATGAAAAGCCCTAAAATAGGTATTTCAAATAAAAAAACCTGCCCTACCCAGTTTCTGCCCCTCAGCTGCTCGCCTCCATCTTAAATGCAGCCCTTGGCCATCAAAATGTTGCTCATGTTTGGTGTAAATTGTGAATGGTCTGACTTTCCTTGGACATCAAAAATATTTATGAATGCAGGCTTTTGGTAGCTTAGAAGATGGTTTGAGAGCACCAGCTGTAGCACTGTTGAAACCGTATTCTGGATGAGATTGGAGCCAGAAAAGAATGCCTCGGAGAGCTTCATGTTAGCTACCTTACAGCTCTCAAAAGAAGAAGAGGATATAAGGCTATGTCATACTTCGTATACCTTTGATTGGCCTTGGAGGATATATATAACAAGAAGTGATTGCAGACTGTTACTCCAAAGTGAATGTATTATTTTATGGCAGGGTGAATAATCCTTGTCAGTGGGCCACTTCGACCATCTGAGACTCCTTTTTTTGTGGGTATTGAAGTCTCTGATGTTTATAACAAAAAATCTGCAGTACAGGTTCCCAGTAAATTTTGGAAGGAAAGTAAAGAAAAGAAATGTGTTACATTTATGATAGACTTAATAATTTTAAAAATTGGGGGGGGGGGGGGAAGCTGGGAGAAAAATTAGTCTAAAATTTTACCATTTCCAATGACAGCATTACATCATCATTCCCCAAATAATAATTTAAAAAGTACAATCCATTCCTTTCCCTGTTTTTTGCTACTCATATTTCGAAAGGAATTGTCATGTTTATGTGCCCTTTTCAGTCTGTACTGTGTACATGCATAAATGTGCACCAAAAACGCATATGTGAAATGTGTACGGCCTCTTACTATAGGACAGGAGGAAGCTAAAACAGAGGATGTGCATCATATTTTTCTGATTAGTTAGGATAAAAATTCAGTTATAGTTTCTTCTACATTGTTGAAGTAAAAATGCACAAGTTTGGAGTTGAGCACATTGTTTTGTCTGAATGAATTACAGTATGCTTTTCATCTGAGTTGCTGGCATATCACTGTGAATGTTGTAAATTGCTCATCATTTACTGTAAATCTTTACGATGCTTGGCAGACATATGGCTCAATCAAACTATATGGTTATGCATTCTGAGAAGCAATTTATTGTAACTTGTTTCTGCAGTGACTCAAAATTGGAAGTATGTTGAGACATACAGACTTCTGAATACAAGAGAATAGATGAAAACATGCAGCTGTCTTGTGTTGTGGCTATTTATTTTAACTTACGATGATCTATGGAAATTATTACTGGGCTTGGTCATACTTTATTAAACTAGAAGAAAGAGAAGAGATCTGCTCTAAATGGGAGAGTGGAGCCAAGATTGTGACAGGTGAACAGCTTTGAATTTAAACTCCCCAATCCCTCTTTTCCTTTTTATTAGTTTTTGAAAGTATTATTTATTTTACCATCTAGCCCCTTTTACCTTTTCATATTTTATATATTGACTATCTGCCCTAAGTGTATTTATTTTGAAAACAGCATACAAAACTTGCAAATTAAATGTTTACCTTATCTTTCTTAAATAACTTATACTAATACAGAATTCACAATTGAAAATGTTGAGACAGAGGCGGAAAATAATTCTACCCTTTTTTGATGGAAAAATTCCACAGGCACTATACTTGTGGAAGCCTTTTGATGATGAATCTTTGTCCCTGAGAATACAGACAACTGACTTAATAAGTAACACTGTAGTGCGTGTGAAGGGAAGAGATGTATTGGAAACAGAAGTGGAAGAAAAACAATTTGAAATTAAGAATTGTTAAGAAAAGGAGGCATATAGAGTTCTGTATGGTTTAGGGAAAGTGGACAGAAAAAAAATTAACCCATAATAATAAAATTGGGAGTCAGTAGATGAAACTGAGTGGTGGGAGCTAAAGGATGGACAAAAGAAAGTCCTTTGTTAGTGAATTGTGATGATTGCCAACTTAGGTGGCTTTAAAAAGATTTGAACAAGTTCATGATGCATAGCACTGTTGAATGATTGATTGATTGATTGATTATGTGCCATTGAGTTGTTTTTAACTCCTAGCAACCACATAGATAGATTTTCTCCATGACGATCTATCCCTAACCTGGTCTTTCAGGTCTTCCAGTGGTGTACTCATCACCACTGTAAAGTGAGTCCATCCACCTTGCTGCTGGTCATCCTCTTCTGCTGTTTCCTTCCTCCTTTCCCAGCATTTGAGCCTTCTCCAGAGAGCTAGATCTTTGCATTATGTGACCAAAGTAGGATAATTTGAGCCTGGTCATTTGTGCCTTGAGTGAGAGCTCTGGGTTGATTTGTTCAAAGATCCATTTGTTTTCTTAGCTGTCCACAGTATTCTCAGAAGTCTTCTCCAACACCAAAGTTCAAAAGTGTCAGTACTCTATAATTATGAAGTCTATAAATTGTTTGCAGTATTGAATGTGCATTGATCACTAAGAAGGGATTATTATTCCTGTTGTTTATTTGTGGGTTTCTCATGTGCATCTAATTGCCCACTGAATGAAACAGAATGCTGGATTACATAGGCCTTTGATCTGATCATAGAGGGCTTTTCTCATGTTATTGAGATAGGAGACTATTAAATTGGAACATTAAACATACAGTACCTGTACTTCAGATTATATATTGCATTCTTGAATCTTGATATCTGTATGGCTCCTATGGAAAGAAGACAGGTCTGTGATAGAAGAAGTCACCTTTTTTTTTTTGGTTCTGGATAGAATTTAAAAGCATACAGCATTATTTGAAAAGGAGAGTTAATTTCAGTAAGCTTGGTGGTTTATTGTAACCTTAGTGATCTAGATAAATAACAGTATTGCACAAATAGATAATGTATGGCTTTCTTTTCCACTAGTGGAAGAGGTGGACTATTTAGGAATAATGATAGAAAGAAAATAAGTGAAACTAGAAATATGAGCAAATTAAATAACCTTGGGGGTAAAAATTAGATACTCCACAAGTATCTGATTATGCAGAGAGTGTTTTCATGTTATTGCTTCTTCCGCCACCTCTTTTCTAAATAAAGTTTAGAAGCTAACTTCAGATGCAGTTGATAGTCAAGGAAATGGGTTTATACTGCTTTTCCTTATGCTATTATAGCACCACCTTGAGCTGAAGTATGAACAGAGTCTGAAGACTCTATGGATAAGGTGGAGCTCATGCAGTAATGCTGTTTTGGGGAATATATTTGCAACTAATTTTACAACATCAGCTACTCTAAGTGTGGAGGAACTGACATCCTCATCTCTGATCTGGGTGAACCATTTTGTCTTCCGTCTCACCAGGGCATAAAATGGATTGAAAAATGTATGGATACAATTGTATACTTAGTACTTATTTAATTTTAAAGAATATTATAAACTTCAAACATGCAATAATGAGAATGGAAAGACATGTAGGTATGGGCAATGCAAAAAGATATCAAAGATAGGAAAATGAATGGTAACAAGAGTGAGTGTGGCTTCAACCTTGCCTACAATTATCTTCATTTGTATCAAGAACATAAAATACTCTTTTACTATTAATTCTGATCTACATTGACTTTGTCTCTTTTGTAACAATGCAGACCTCAACATTCTGAAAGGCTCACACTTACTCACCAGCCTGGCAATTTAGTTTCTCTATGACTGGATGATAACAAGAGACCTCAGTGTATTTAGTGAATCAGGTCTGGTTTCAGTGACATGTTTGGCATCTTTAAGAAACCTCAGCTTATGTCACATGTAAACCAGGTGTCTGGTTTACATGTGCATATTGACCTCATGCCTATGGGACATAGAATGCTAGAATGCTAGCACTGCATATGTGGGTACCAGCAGCAGCTCGCTTAATACCTAGGAACTGTACTTTACTTTTTTAATTTTTTAAATGAATAAAAATAATTTTATGGGGGGGTTCACGGCAAGTAACATTTCCAAAGTACGTGAGCTGCATTTAGTTACTATGCTTATTTTCTAAAAAAGTTTTAGGGAATGATGTAGTGAGTTGGTTGGTATTTTATTTTGCGGCATGAAAGTTTTTTATTTAATGTGCGCACGCGTGTGTGTGTGGTTGTTGTTTTGAGGAAAATAGGAGGGAGTATTGTGTATGTTCCTGTGCAAAAAGCAGGCTATAAATAAAATGAAATAAAATAGAAACTCATCTAAATTAGCAATGTAACTGTCTGATATTTAAAAAATGTTAAAAATGACACTGAGCTTCTCTAGATAATAGATTTAAAATATAATAAACCAGTGGCAATCAAGCGTTCTTTTGGCCTTCTGTAGAAGTTAGTCTCTTCTCCACTAGCAATGCAATCCTATGCCTGCCTACTCTAAAAAAAATACTACTAAGAAGTCTTTCTCATAAACAAGAGTGAAAAAGAATTCATGAAATCTCTTATTTAGTGGCCCACAAAGGGATTGTGATACATCGTGAAAGGTCTGGAGAGGAAAAAGAGATGTTTTAGCTTTTCTCTAAGCAGTGTTGTAAACGAAATGCCTGATCTACCCCTTTGGCTTTTAGAATTGAGCCTTTCTGAAATTCTGCGCAGAACTGAAATTGAAATGTATCTATCACCGTTAAAGCAATAATTGTGAGAAAAAGAAGGAAGAAAATGGCTGGGATCTGGCAGCTAAATACCTGCATTTTTAAAGTTGGAAGACCTCAGTGGTTAAATATATAGCAATTACATTGTGAAAGCAATCACTATTATATGAAGATAGTAGAACAGTTTTGGTTGGAAGATGGTATAGTATTTCATTAGATCAGACTAAATATATGATCAGATCAGTCACATGATGTAGCTTATTCAGTTCTGCTTCTTCACATACATCCTATAATATTGGAGGGAGTGATTGATTCTTGATTGATTGATTATATGCCTTCAAGTCGTTGTTGACTGTTAGTAACCACAAAGATCAACGGCTTTCACCCATTTTCATCTCAGGTCACACATTTCATGGGCAGGATTTGGGGGTTGGGAAACCGGAAATCCCGTGATATCACAGGATGCTGGGACTTGGGAGGAGAAATTGAGGCAACCCTCCCCTGGTGATGTCACAGAGCTGGGGTTCTGTCTGCGCAGCATTTCCTGTCATTTACTTTGGCTCGTTGATGGAGCACACCTATGGACCTTTCATAGCACACAAATGTGCTGTGGTACAGCAGTTGAAACCTGCTGATACACCTGGAGATAGATTTTCTTCATGATGATCTGTCCCTAACTTGGTCTTTCAGGTCTTCCAACAATGGTTGGAAGGAAGACTAGGCTAAATATTCTGCTTTGATTTAAAAAGTATGCAGGGAATTATTTTATATGAAAAACATCCAGGAGCAATAAAAACTTTATATGTGACTGCCAATCTTGTTAATTTAGTTTTAATAGTGTACATGCTAAATGTTTTTGTTTTTATTTTATCTAAGGCTTTAAACATACATTATACATATTGATTGTGAACTGTGTTGTCTCCATTTAGCAAAGTACTTTCTTCAGATATACAGTATTTAATCACTGAGATCTTTCAACTTTAAAAATAAGATCTTTCTTAGAAAGTTCCGCTTATACTGTGGAGCATTAATGGACAATGGAAGACCTAGACATAAACTCAGAGGTTTGAGTAATCTGTAAGCTCTGCTCAAGTGATTCATGATCATGACAACTAATAGCACAAGAAATAAAATAAAAGATCTAATTAAAACATAATTAAAGCACACCCAAATGTTGAAAAACATTATTAAAAACAATTGAATCATTTATAACACAAAAGAAGGTGGGAGGAAAAATAAGAGATTGAGGCTGCATTATTAATATCAGACCAAATCGGAACAGCTTAAATTTGATCTGCTAATTTTTCTCTAAAAGTGTTCCAGTTTTGATAGCATATATATATGCTATCAAAAATTAGCAGATCAAATTTAAGCTGTTCTGATTTGGTCTGATATTAATAATGTAGCCTCAATCTCTTATTTTTCCATCCATCCATCCATATATATGAATGAATGAATATGAGGTTCTAAATTGGATATGCATTTTGATTTTCAAAAACTCAAAGGAAGAATAACTAATCTACATAATTTCCTCTTTAGCCTTTCAGCTTTACTTTCTATAAAGTTATTGTAAGAAGAGTAGGCTTTCCTGTAAGTAAGGAAATAGTCTATAAAAAGACTCTAAGCCCAAGCTCAGTTTACCATTATAAATGCTTACAAAAATGCTAACACAACATGTCTACCTTCAAATGGACTCTGTAGTTGGAAGTCAACTGTCAAGATTCTTGAAAATTTGGAAGATTCCACCATGGATTGTTATTTCCTGGAGACAGTAGAATGAAGATATTCCCTGGAATTTCCTGAGATTCTCAGAGGCAAGTTCCCCCATTCCATAATTGGGAACCCATCAGACGATCTCCAGAAATAAAAGCCTTCTCCCCCCACACCCAAAGAAAAATGCCAGCAGAACCATACCTTGCTGAAATAGAAGCAAGGTATATGTTTGGCCTGGTTCTAGAACCAGCTCTGTTATTCGTATATCATTCATGAGACCTGCCAGCTGCAAACAGATTTATAAGCTTTTCAGAAGGAAAGCCAGTTTCTGCAAATAGAACTTATTTCTTATGCTTGGCCTAACAGAAACCTGTGTATTGGGGATTAATATTTCAAGATTGTAAAATGAAAGTAGAATTCAGGATGCTGAATCAGCATGTGATTTGATTTGAAAATGCTTGGAGAGAGAAAGAGTCTGTTGTCATTATGAATGAAAACAAACTGCTTCATGGCTTCTGATGAAGGCTTAGCTAGCATAGAGAAGGGTCAGAACATGGCTCCATTTCTAACTTAGCCAGAAATTGTACTGTTGAAAATAATATTTATTGAAGGCAGTAAAGGTGTCTCCCCCCCACCCCCCGCTGCAAGCCACTCTAGGTCTGGATGGCTATAAAGAGTGTCTCATTTTGTGAGATATTTGTTAAGGTAATGAACCTTAATAAATAGTTAATGGTGGCTGTTGTACTGGTTGTCTGGGTAAGGTGCAGATTTTGTCTTCACTTCTGCAATGTCCTGAAGCTCAAACCCTTTTTCACTTCTACAGTCATTCATTTAAATATATAAAAACTTATTTATTCTTGTTGCTTTTTCAAAGCCTCAGCAGACTATTGTATCCCATGTTTTATGACTATGTTGATGACATTCCTGGTCTAGTTTTTATGATGTGCTGCATTTTAAGTGGTTCAACTGCTGTAATGTATATTGTGAAAGTACTGTAGTTTATAGTAATAGTTGAGGGCCATGATTCCTAAATCATCTAACCTAGTAGATTTCAGTATTCAGACATGAAAACGGATGTTTTGACAAGACACTTAATAAGTAAATAAATGTATTTATTTAGCCACAGATTATTAGAACACTTGATACTTTTTAATTTTACAAATCAAAGGACATAAATTAATTTAAGAAGCATTCTTTTAGTGCCAAAGTAATCACTGTACTTAAAAATATATAATCATTTAAAAAAAAAGAAAAAAGAGCAAACAAGTAAAATGAGAAAATAAAAAGTAGTTTTTATTATTTAAAAAATTATTAAAAAGCAGAAATATAATTTCTATAAGTGGACAAAGGAATTATCAAGATTGTACAGTTTGTGCTCAATATATAATGGCTTAGAAATTAACCATAAAAAACAAAGTATATTAAATTATTTTAATAATGTGAGTAAAGATTTGAATCTCTGAGCTAAGTGCCAAAATCGCCTGTATTTGTTTTTTAAGAATACAAAAAAGAAAAAACCCTACTAAAAATATTATAGATAAATACTATTTTTTAACTTCCCCTTTATTGTACTCCAACTAATGTACAATATTTATAGGCCAAATACTTGTCTTGCTGTGTAATATATAGTATGTATGGAAGCCTTTCTTGCTTGAATTTGGTTAAACATCTTTTTGTTTATATGCTGTTACATTTTGCTATTTCTACATGTTCTCCCAGTCTGATATCTTTGGTAATGTATCTCTTTTCCAAACTTGTGCTAAATTTATGCTTACAGCCATAAACATGTATTTTAGTAAATTGTGATATTTTACTGTACTTTGAAAATTTAAGCTAAAGTCTTGAAAATAAGGCTTTATATAATTCAGCCCTGGTTAAAATGGCTTTGTTTTCTTCATTAGGGGAAAAAAAAAATAAAGTGCAGAGTCAAGTATTAATACTCTTGACCATTCAACCCCCCCTTTTTTTTTGCAAGGTACCTGAAAGAAACATGTGGCCTCCCAGTGAAACAGGGACAGCAGGCTGAGAATCTTAGCTGTAGTCAGTTGCATCATATTTATATGTAATTAGCTCCACAGAAATTAAGACGACTACTATCAGCTTGTATTAGTTTCTCACTCTCAATTCAAAATCCCTTTGGGATCAGAAGGGGTTTTCTTCTTTGATTCTCCTTGAATTCTTGAAAATTATCTCTGCATGTTCGTGATACCCCACTAACATCAGTGAAAGCCTCTACTAGATCACCAATCAGTTTGTTAAATAGCCTTTCCATTTCTGCAAAGGTAATTGATGATTCAAGCCATTACAGGTCCTCAGTTAATAACAGTAATTGGGACCATGATGCAGTTGTAAAGTGCGACATCACATGACTGTGCCAACTTACAATGGCAGTTCCAGTTGTGGCCATTAAGCGCAATGTCACATGATCACCATTTGCAACCTCCTGCCAGCTTCCCCATTGATTTTGCTTGTCAGAAGCCTGCAGTGAAGGTCGCAAATGGTGATCATGTTACTGCAGGATGCTGTAACTGTTGTAGTTGTAAACTGGTTGCCAAGTGCCCAAGTTGCGATCATGTGACTGCAGGGATGCTGCGATGGCCACAACTTCAAGGACCAGCTGTAAGTCTCCTTGTTCAGCACCATAGTAACTGAATGGTCACTGAACAAATGGTTGTTAACTGAGGACTACATGTACATTAATTTTTCTTGAAGAATGGTCACTGCTAGATTTTGTGTCTTACATTGCCTTCCATACGTCCTCCAACTCTGCTTCTGAGACTTAGAGGAACACATTTCGGGGGTGTGGTCAGAGGATCGGGGAGGAAAACATGGGAAACTCCCATTATGTGAGTGTAATATAATGCTTACAGTGTTGACCCAGGGGCAGGGAGACCCAGGTTCTATCTACTCTCAGCCACAGAATCTCACAAGTGATTTAGATAGTCAGCCCCTCTCAACCAAATTTACTTCACAGTGTTATTGTTGGAAAAATAGGGCAAAGGAGTGCTATGTGTGCCATCTCACACTCCTGAATATAGCTTATAAATCAAGTAAGGCCACTTACATTATGTTGGATAGAACACATGGTTTGAGGACATTTCCTTTCATATTGCATGTACCACACAAATAAGGATCAGCATTTCATCAGAATAGATGTTGAAGCTACTTCTATAACTAACCTTGGTGTTACACTCTAGACAATAACACCAAGAAATGGCTTTTTCTGAAGAGATGACCTGGTTTTTAATAATTCTGATTGAGTTTTATAGGATAATAATCTGAAGGGGAAACAATTTCCTTTTTTTCAAACAGTGCCTGATGGAAGCCTTGCAGTGTTCAGGTGCTTTCTGATTTTACCTGTATCCTAGTCCATGATTAGGATCCTCTGTTAAGTATATGATGAAAAGGATTTGAAGTATTTTTCTTGATACAGTTTGAAAAACATCATTATTTAACATGCTTTGAATCTAAATGCATAGTCTTCATATTTTTCGTATTAAAAACTCACATATTTCTAAATATACAGACAGATGGAAAACAGACTTTAAGCCACATGCCTATTTTTGACTCTTTTTTTAACAAGGAACAGATAAATTTATAGCTTATTAAATTATTAGACAGTTTTAGCAATGTGTAAAATGAAATTTATGCTGCAAGAATATATATTGCAATATCCTGATTTAGAACTTGGCATATCTTGAGTCACGTGGCACAAATGAGAAGGAGGAATTTTTGTTATTTCAAAGAAAATAGAAATGTTTAACCTTGTCCTGAAACCATTAGCTTATATGTATCAGACAAAAGCATGTTCAAGCCCATTTTCCAGGTGCTTATAGATCTAAAGCAACTTCCATTCATTTATGCATTATATTTTTTGTTTTTCTTTGTCCTCATCAGAGGGAAGTGAGAGTTGCATGTGACATAACAAATAATATCTTACGCAGCAACGAATCACACATAATTCACACAAGGCAATTCCAGTCCAGGGCTCAGGTGGCCTGATTATCAATGTTCCTAACCTCAAAGTGCTAGTGATCAATGCCAGATCTGTCTGTAACAAGTCCTTGACTATCCATGACTTGGTGGTGCACAAACAGGCAGACCTGAATAAAATGATGTACCATTGGTATATGACACCAGGACAATTATCTAGAATGTATAAAGGTACTTCAAGTCATTGTTGGAAATGTGAACGAGAAGGGTCATATTATCATGCTTGATGAACATGCAAAAAAGCTAGAAGCTTTTGGGTTCAGATATGTACACTGTTTCAGAGGATTTTAAAGATTAATATACAACTGAAACCAGAGTTTTCCTCTTGGGACTGATGGATAAACAGTTGGAAAAAAGTCATGGAACTTTGTTTTTATATATGATAACTGCAGCAAGATTATTGTACGTACAAAGATGGAAAAATTTGGCAATACCTACAACAGAGGAATGGTTGGTGAAGATGATAGAACTTGCTGAGATGGCCAAATTGACCTGTTTGATTAAAGACAATACATTTATTGCTGACTGGAAACCCCTTATGGACTTTTTGTGTAAAACAGGAAAAAATGAATTTACGATCTATGGTTTTGATTATTAGATAGGATAGATTATAGAAAGAAGAAAGTCACAATGTAACTTTAGAGAAAAGGTAAATCTACTTATAATTGATGTAATTGCTGTAAAGATTAGAAGCCACTTCTTTATATTTTTTTTCTTTTTGTACTTTAGCTTTCTCTTTTATTTCTTCCTTTTTCTTTTTTCTTTCTTACTCTATTTTAGTTTGTATTAATTTTTACTCTTGTTTTTAATAAAATTATATTTAAAAAAGGCAAACAGGCAGACCTGACATGTATAACTGAGACCTGGCAGGGCAAGGGGGGCAATGCAGCCATATCTGAAATTGACTCTACCGAGTTTCAGGTCATGCGCCAACTTCAGGGCCAAGACTGGGGAGGAGGAGGGTCTTGATCTGTTGTAAGTCCTTATATGTGATCAGGACTACTGTTCCTAAGGTAATGGGGTATGAGTGCCTGTATGTTGGGTTGGGCCATATGAACAATCTGGGAATCCTGCTAGTGTACCGGCCACTCTGATGTCTGCCAGGCTCCCTCTCTGGGCTTCTGGATCTGGTCTCCAGGCTGGTGGTGGAGACCCCTTGCATGTTGATGCTGAGGGGCTTCAGTCTCCATGTCCACCTAATCTCTCACCTGACATACATAGGGCATGTGTTAAACTCATTTTGACCTCGGAGCAGATGATTTAAATGTGGAGGGAATTTCTTTTTTCCCTTTCCTGGTCCAAATGGTGTACAACATTTGTATACCACTCAGAGTCACTTTTTGTGAGATGGGCAACCATATAACTTTGGTTGATTGGAAGGAAGGAAGGAGGGAGGGAGGGAGAAAGAGAAAGAAAGAAAAAGAAAGAAAGAGTGAGTGAGTGAGTTTGACAAACACCACCCAACTCTGCAGGGCAGGATCTATTCAACTGATCTGCTCCCAGCATCTAATGGATCTGGTTGGTTTCTGGCAGGCACTTGAGGAGTTTCCCAACGATTTGGCAGCTGAATCTGTTGAAAGCCTGGTTGGTCACTGGCAGCAGGGGCCAAGATAGGCTCTTGATGAAATCACCCCCATGCAGCCTCTCTTTGTTGGCTGATCCTGGTTGCTTCTTAGTCTAATGAGGACCTCTGGAAAGTGAAGCAACAGAAGCAGCACCTAGAGCTTCAGCAGAGAAAAAAAAAGTGGGTCTGACCAAAGAACAGATACGAGCCTATCTTCAGGCCTATACCTTGGCGATAAGAGGCAAAACATCTTTACTTCTCCCTTATTGCATCAACAGCTGCCTTGCTTAGGGTAGCTGATTTCCTTTTTATATATGATAACTGCAGCAAGAACTCCCACCTGGTGACTATGACCAGTTAGCTAGGCTCTTTGAGGACAAAGTTGCTTGTATTCATTCCAGTTTGGTTCCACATTGCCAGATTCCAGGATGTTGAGTGGGCTACTGTCTTGCCATGATACCTGGGTCTCTTGGTCTGTAACCTGCAATGAAATGGATAGGGTGGTTTCTACGAAATTTTCTGCCACTTGCAGGCTGGATCCTTGCCCCTCCTGGCTTCTGCAAGCAAACAGAAGCAGAGGTGGTTACCTGAAACAGGGAGGTGGTTAACACCTCATTGCAGGAGTGGGAGTTGCTGGCAGTCTGAGTTGTGTTTCCATCCTTAAGATGCTCTCCTTGGATCTACAGATGTTATATAACTACTGCCTGGTCTCCATTATCTGGACCCTTTCCCAACAGGGTTTAGACCTATACATGGGACAGAAATGGCATTGGTCACTGAAGTGGATGACCAATGTGGTGGGTATGTGCCTGTCCTGGACCTCTAAGACTACTTCTGTGGCCTTTGGTACAATTGGCCATGGCACCCTACTGGACCATATGCAGTGAATGGAGTTTGAAGGGATTGTACTATAGTGGTTCTTCCCCTTCCTTAGTGGATGCTTCCAGATGGGGGGCCAGGAGAGATCAGCCCGGTAGTCACTTCCTTATGGAGTGCTATGGGGTCACTCTTCTCCCCTGTACCTTTTAATATCTACATGAAGCCAGTGAAGGAGGTCATTTGATGTTTGGAGGTTCAGTATCATAAATATACTTTACATCATGACTCTGGGCCATGTTGGAGATGCCACTGAAGTCCTCTCCTGGTACTAGAGGCTGTGAGGTTCTGGAACAAGCTCAAACTGAACCCAAGCTAGACAGAGCTACAGTTTATCCATTAGGACTATGTTTCCTCCAGTGCTATCTCTTGATGGGGAGGTATTACCTCTGAAGGAGCAGGTGCATGAATTGGAATCATAGCTCCTACTAGTTGGAAGCTGCAGCCAGGGGTGCTTTGTCCAGCTTTGGCTGATACGCTAGTTGCAGCTCTACAGGGTGGGAAGACCTTGCTACCATGGTTAATTCCCTTATCACTACCCATTTGGACTATTGTAACATGTTCTACTTGGGGCTGCCTTTAAAAACCACTTGGAAAATGCACATAGTCTAAATTACAAATACCTGTGTACTCACTAACACCAGGCATTGGGAGTAGATTACTCCTATACTATAGGCCCTGTACTGGCTGCTGCAATTTAAAGGGCTACTTTTAATCCATAAAGTAGATACCACTTTATGGCTTGACACCAAGTTGACTTCAGGACTGCATTCTGTAGCTACGTGATCTTTCCTGGGTGGAAAGTGCAGGCCTTTTGGAATAATTTCCTGATTGAAATTAGATTGGCTTCCTCCATGTCTTCCACAAGCAGTTTAAAACAGCTCTTCGGTAGAGCATTTGGAGACTGCCATAATTTACTGTTATTTTCTTTTTTTTCCCTACTGTGTTTTATTTCTAAATAAAAATTGTGGACATTTTAGCTGCATATGTCTGTCTGAACTGCTGAGAGTCCTTATTTGGATTGTAGTGGGATATCAGTATAATAAATAAAGGAGCAAAATCCACATCTGCCCTTAAATATATGCTCCACAGGGAGCTCTGTGTATCTTAGTTCTGCTATATTTTCACACTGTCATGGGTCACTCATAGTATTTTGACACATATAATTAGCATTTTGGCACAGAAAAATAGTTTGAATCTGGTGAGTGATCATCTTCCTTTCCATCAATCTCAAAATTCAGTGAATATGCAGGGAACATTTTGAGCCTGTGGTTAGTCATCCTATAGCTTACTAGTAAGAGAGTACATAGAATGTAATTCAATCAATGCCCCATTCTAAGCTTTGGTAGCTCCTGGTGCAACAAAAATCTAAACCAGACCCCATGCAAAAAGGAAATGTTTGCGCTATAAAATTTCTTGCATCCATATTTGTCAATATTTTGATGCCTTTGAGGATTTGCAAAGAAATAAGTCTGTTTATTTGCTTTATACCCCACCTTTCTACTCCAGCAAGTATTCCAAGTGGCTAACAAAATTCAGCAGCAAAAATGAAATATAAAAAGTTTAAAACACAGATTAAAATAAAAAAGATAATAGGTACTAAAAATCATTTAATAATTGAAACCTTGGCAAAAGAGATGCTTCTTCACAGGTTTTGTGAATACTGAAGAAATAGTGGGCCAGTGCAGCTTCTCAGAGTATTCTTTTCATAGACGAGGCAGCGTTACTACCTGGGGGAAGCTACGCAAGGGAGAGTGATTGTAACAGATACACTTGAAAGTATTGAAATCCTCTGAAGACTTCCTAGCCATTTTGCAATATTCTTCTGTTCCATTTAAAATCCCTTCTGAAATGTGAAGGTTAAATGCTCGTGTGTTGCCAAGATGGCTTTGAGGAGTGAGGAGTTACGTTCTGCACATTAGAAGAGTTAAGCTCTAGAAAACAGATGCTAGACATTTGAAAAGGGGAGAGAGAATCATGGCTGGCTTGATCCATGAGTTAGGAAGCAAAACACAACTTCCTGCTAATGGGTTGGTTACAAGGTTTGAAGAAATGCAGCAATTCAGTACAAGTTTACAGCAGTTTAAAATAAAGCAGAATAGGGTTGAAAATCAACTCAGCTCCTGAAAGCAGGTGACATTATGAACTGTGGACTGGACTGTATACTTAGTCACTGTTACTGAAAAGAAGAGGAAGATTGATTAAATCCACATTTCTGTAAGGCATGCAGAGTTGTTATACATCTATAAATACAGGTGATTCTTTACTTACATAGCGTGGGCTAATTTTTTGGAAAGATAATAATCTGTGCCCACTTAATTTTAGAAACTTAATCTCTCTCTCTCTGCACACATACATACATGCACGCACGCACATACAGGTGAAACTTAAAAAATTAGAATATTGTGCAAATGTTCATTTATGTCAGTAACTCAAAAGGTGAAACCAATATATGAGATAGACGCATTACATGCAAAGCAAGATATGTCAAGCCTTACTTTGGTATAATTGTGATGATTATGGCGTACAGCTTATGAAAACCCCAAATTCACAATCTCAGAAATTTAGAATATTACATGACATCAATAACACAAGGATTGGAAATAGAACAATATCGGACCTCTGCAAAGTATAAGCATGCATACGTACTGAGGACTTGGTTTGGGCCCCTTTTGCAGCAATGCCTGCCGCAATGCGGCGTGGCATGGATGCTATCAGCCTGTGGCACTGCTGAGGTGTTATGGAAGACCAGGATGCTTCAATAGCGGCCTTCAGCTCCACTGCATTGTTCGGTCTCATGTCCCTCATCTTTCTCTTGGCAATGCCCCATAGATTCTCTATGGGGTTCAGGTCAGGCGAGTTTGCTGGCCAATCAAGCACAGTAATCCCATGGTCATTGAACCAGGTTTTGGTACTTTTGGCAGTGTGGGAGGTGCCAAGTCCTGCTGGAAAATGAAGTCAGCATCCCCATAAAGCTCGTCTGCGGAAGGAAGCATGAAGTGCTCCAAAATCTCCTGATAGACGGCTGCATTGACCCTGGACTTAATGAAGCACAGTGGACCAACACCAGCAGATGACATGGCTCCCCAAATCAACACAGACTGTGGAAACTTCACACTGGACTTCAAGCATCGTGCATTGTGTGCCTCTCCATTTGTCCTCCAGACTCTGGGTCCTTGGTTCCCAAATGAGATGCAAAAGTTGCTCTCATCAGAAAAGAGGACTTTGGACCACTGGGCAACAGACCAGTTCTTTTTTTCTGTAGCCCAGGTAAGACGCTTCTGACGTCGTTTGTTGTTCAGGAGTGGCTTGACAAGAGGAATACGACATTGGAAGCCCATGTCCAGGATCCGTCTGTGTGTGGTGGCTCTTGATGCACTAACTCCAGCCTCAGTCCACTCCTTGTGAAAGTCCCCAACACTTTTGAATGGCCTTTTCCTGACAATCCTCTCCAGGCTGCGGTCATCCCTGCTGCTTGTGCACCTTTTTCTACCACACCTTTCTCTTCCACATAACCTTCTATTGATGTGCTTTGATACAGCACTTTGGGAACATCCAGCTTCTTTTGCAATTACCGTTTGGGGCTTTCCCTCCTTATAGAGGGTGTCAGTGATGCTTTTCTGCACGACTATCAGGTCAGCAGTCTTTCCCATGCTTGTGATTCCTACTGAACAAGCCTGTTGTTGTTGTTTAGTCGTTAAGTCGTGTCCGACTCTTCGTGACCCCATGAACCATATTGCGCCAGGCCTTCCTATCTTTCACTGCCTCCCTGAGTTTGCTCAATTTCATGCTCATTGCTTCAGTGATGCTATCTAGCCATCTCATCCTCTGCCGTCCTCTTCTCCTTTTGCCTTCCATCTTTCCCAGCATCAGGGTCTTTTCCAAAGAGTCCTGTCTTTGCATTAGGTGACCAAATTATCTGAGCTTGAGCTTCATTATCAATCCTTCCAATGAGCAATCAGAGTTGATTTCCTTTAAGATTGACTGGTTTGACCTCCTAGCAGTCCAGGGGACTCTTAAGAGTCTTCTCCAGCACCACAGTTCAAAGGCATCAATTCTTCAGCGTTCAGCCTTCTTTATGGTCCAGCTCTCACAGCCATACATTACTACTGGAAAAACCATACCTTTGACTATGCGGATCTTTGTCGGCAAGGTGACGTCTCTGCTTTTTAATATGCTATCTAGGTTTGCCATAGCTTTCCTCCCAAGGAGCAAGCGTCTTTTAATTTCATGGCTGCAGTCTCCGTCTGCAGTGATCTTGGAGCCCAAATAAATGAAGTCTGTTACTGCTTCCATTTCTACCCCTTCTATTTGCCAGGGATTGATGGGTCCAGATGCCATGATCTTAGTTTTTTTAATGTTGAGTTTCAAGCCAGCTTTCGCACTCTCCTCTTTCACCCTCATCAAGAGGCTCTTTAGTTCTTCTTCACTTTCTGCCATTAGGGTGGTATCGTCTGCATATCTGAGGTTATTGATGTTTCTCCCTGCAATCTTAATTCCGGCTTGTGATTCTTCCAGCCTGGCATTTCTCATGATGTACTCTGCATATAGGTTAAATAAGCAGGGTGACAGTATACAGCCTTGTCGTACTCCTTTCCCTATTTTGAACCAATCGGTTGTTCCATGACCGGTTCTAACTGTTGCTTCTTGGCCCGCATACAGATTTCTCAGGAGACAGGTAAGGTGGTCTGGTATCCCCATCTCTTTAAGAATTTGCCAGAGTTTGTTGTGATCCACACAATCAAAGGCTTTTGCATAGTCAATGAAGCAGAAGTAGATGCTTTTCTGGAACTCGTGTGCTTTCTCCATGATCCAGCGAATGTTGGCAATTTGATCTCTAGTTCCTCTGCCTCTTCGAAACCCAGCTTGTACATCCGGTAGTTCTCGGTTCACGTACTGCTGAAGCCTAGCTTGTAGGATTTTGAGCATAACCTTGCTAGCATTTGAAATGAGTGCAATTCTGCGATAGTTTGAGCATTCTTTGGCATTGCACTTCTTTGGAATTGGAACGTAAACTGACTTTTTCCAATCCCGTGGCCACTGTTGCGTTTTCCAAACTTGCTGGCATATTGAGTGCAGCACTTTAACAGCATCGTCTTTTAGTATTTTAAATAACTCAGCTGGAATACTGTCATCTCCACTAGCTTTGTTGTTAGCAATGCTTCCTAAGGCCCACTTGACTTCACTCTCTAGGATGTCTGGCTCAGGGTCAGTGACCACACCAGCATGGACATCAGGGACATTAAGATCTTTCTTGTATAGTTCTTCTGTGTATTCTTGCCACCTCTTCTTAATCTCTTCTGCTTCTGTTAGGTCCCTGCCTTTTTTGTCCTTTATCATGCCCATCTTTGCACTAAACGTTCCTTTGATATCTCCAATTTTCTTGAAGAGATCTCTAGTCTTCCCCATTCTATTGTTTTCTTCCATTTCTTTGCATTGTTCATTTAAGAAGGCCTTCTTATCTCTCCTTGCTATTCTCTGGAAATCTGCATTCAGTTGCTTATATCTTTCCCTTTCACCCTTGCTTTTCGCATTCCTTCTTTCCACAGCTATTTGTAAAGCCTCATCAGACAGCCATTTTGCTTTCTTGCATTTCTTTTTCTTTGGGATGGTTTTAGTTGCTGCCTCTTGTACAATGTTACAGACCTCCGTCCATAGTTCTTCAGGCACTCTGTCTACCAAATCTAATCCTCTAAATCTATTCATCACCTTCACTGTGTACTCACATGGAATATGATCTAAGTCATACCTGAGTGGTCTAGTGGTTTTCCCTACATTCTTCAATTTAAGCCTAAATTTTGCAGTAAGAAGCTCATGATCTGAGCCACAGTCAGCTCCTGGTCTTGTTTTTGCCGTCTGTATAGAGCTTCTCCATCTTTGGCTGCAAAGTATGTAATCAATCTGGTTTCGGTATTGACCATCTGGTGATGTCCATGTGTAGAGTCGTCTCTTGTGTTGTTGGAAAAGAGTGTTTGCTATGACTAGCTTGTTCTCTTGACAGAACTCTATTAGCCTTTGCCCTGCTTCATTTTGTACTCCAAGGCCAAACTTGCCTGTTATTCCGATTACTCCTTGACTTCCTACTTTAGCATTCCAATCCCCTATGATGAAAAGGACATCTTTTTTTGGTGCTAGTTCTAGAAGGTCTTGTAGGTCTTCATAGAACTGGTCAACTTCAGCTTCTTCGGCATCAGTGGTTGGGGCATAGACTTGGTTTACCGTGATGTTGAATGGTTTTCCTTGGATACGCACTGAGATCATTCTGTCGTTTTTGAGGTTGTACCCCATTACTGCCTTTCCCACTCTCTTATTGACTATGAGTGCAACTCCATTTCTTCTAGGGGTTTCTTGCCCACAGTAGTAGATATAATGGTCACCTGAATTAAATTCACCCATTCCCGTCCATTTCAATTCGCTGATTCCCAAGATGTCGACGTTCAATCTTGTCATCTCATGTTTGACCACATCCAGCTTGCCTTGGTTCATGGATCTTACATTCCACGTACCTATACAATATTGTTCTTTACAGCATCGGACCTTCTTTTCGCTTCCAGATACATCCACAGCTGAACGTCTTTTCGGCTTTGGCCCAGCCGCTTCACTCTTTCTGGAGCTACTTGGAATTGCCCTCCGCTCTTCCCCAGTAGCATATTGGACACCTTCCGACCTGAGGGGCTCATCTTCCGGCGTCATATCTTTTAGCCTTTTAACATTGTCCATGGGGTTTTCTTGGCAAGGATACTGGAGTGGGTTGCCATTTCCTTCTCCAGTGGACCACATTTTGTCAGAACTCTCTGTCATGACCTGTCCGTCTTGGGTGGCCCTGCATGGTATAGCTCATGGCTTCACTGAGTTACACAAGCCCCTTTGCCACAACAAGGCAGTGATCCATGAAGGGGGAACCAGCCTGAGAGACCATTTAAAGGCTCAGGAACCCTTTGCAGGTGTTATGGATTCATTAGCTGATTAGAGGGGGACACTTTGAACCTAGAATATTGAACCTTTTCACACTATTCTAATTTTCTGAGATTGTGAATTTGGGGTTTTCATAAGCTCTACGCCATAATCATCACAATTATACCAAAGTAATGCTTGACATATCTCGCTTTGCATGTAATGCGTCTATCTCATACATTGGTTTCACCTTTTGAGTTGCCATACTGACATAAATGAACATTTGCAGGATATTCTAATTTTTCGAGTTTCACCTGTATATTCACTTGTCATGTTATCCAGCCCACACTTAAATAGCTTGATGATCAGAACCTCATGGGGTACTTTGTCAAACGCTTTGCTGAAATCAAGATATATTATGTTTACACCATTTCCACCTGATCAAAAAATGAGATCTGGCTACTTGACAAGTTTTATTTTTGACAAATCTGTGGTGACCTCTGACAATTTTGCAGTTTATCTCTTTACAATCTCTTTTAGAATCTTTCCAGGAATCAATGACCAACTCAATTGTCTGTAGTTTGCTGGATATTCTTCCTCCACTGCTTTGAAGATGGGGACACATGCTTCTCTCCAGTCAACTGGCACTTCACGGATCTCAAGGCCAGACCATCATCTAGTATCCTAGGAAGCAATTAATTTGGTCCTGGAGATTTCAACTCATTCAAATAAGAAGGCATTCTCTGACTACGTTTCTATCAATTTCAAACTTCAATCTTGTTCCTTAATGTGGTTCTTCACAAATTCCTTTCACAGTACCCTTTCTGTTGTAGATGACTGAACCAAAACAGGAACCAAGCAGTTCTTCTTTTTGTTATTGGTTAATGTGTTGCTATCTTCACTGAGCATATGGTTTACTGATTCTTTTCGCTTACTTTTATCTTTTATTCTGAACATATCTAAATAAGCCCCTTTTGATATTCTTAGGATCCTTCACTGACTTCAGCTCATTCTGAGTTTTCACTTTCCAGATATCAGCTCTACAGTTTTTAGCTACCTTTCTGCACTGTATTTTCTGACCTGTCCCTTTTTCCATTTCCTGTATATGCCCTTACTCATTTTCAATGGATTATAACTTCTAACACAGACACTGAAAGAATATAAAGTACAAAAACCATTTCAGATATATAATAATTTCAACACAAGATTTCCCCAAATACATATACAATGGAATAGCATTAACACTTATTAGTGCTCACAAAGCCAAAAGCAAACCATTTAAAACCAGAACTGGCCGCTACCCAAACAAGGAGCAGATAGAAACTGTTATCTTCCACCCAAAAGAGATCTTCTTATAGCTCTTTAGGTGGGAAAAAGAAGTGCAAGAAATCTGATTGTATTAAGAGAGCTCACATATGATATACAATAACTGGTGGGATTTTTTCTTAAAAGCCTTATAGTTTTGCTGCAATAAATCTCCTTATCTGAGCCTGTATTCTGGGAAATATATTCTTGCTGTGTTTTGCCTTGTTAGCTGAGACTGGCCAGACACATGGGAAAGCAGGAAAGGTGTTTGTTGAGCTACGGTCACTATGTGTACAGGTGAAACTCGAAAAATTAGAATATCGTGCAAATGTTCATTTATGTCAGTATGGCAACTCAAAAGGTGAAACCAATATATGAGATAGACGCATTACATGCAAAGCGAGATATGTCAAGCCTTACTTTGGTATAATTGTGATGATTATGGCGTAGAGCTTATGAAAACCCCAAATTCACAATCTCAGAAAATTAGAATATTACATGACATCAATAACCCAAGGATTGGAAATAGAACAATATTGGACCTCTGCAAAGTATAAGCATGCATATGTACTCAGTACAGTGGAACCTCGGTTCACGAACGCATCTGTTCACGAACAATTCGGGTCACGACCAGCTCCGGCCGCAAAAATTTACCTCCGGTCGTGAACGCCGGATCGGGTGACGAACAGGATCCACGGCCATTTTCCCTCCCGTGTCACGTGGTCGCAGCTTCCTGTAGGGAGGGGACTCTCCAAGCAGGAACCGCGGCCATTTTCCCTCCCGTGTCACATGGTCGGAACTTCCTGTAGGGAGGGGACTCTCCCTCCAAGCAGGAAGCACGGTCATTTTCCCTCCCGAGCAAGGTTAGCTTTCTCTCTCTTCGTACTGTGCTTTGTGTCATATTTTTGCGGTTTTTTAAAAAAAAAACATGGTTCAGAATGGATTAACCGTATTTACATTGAACCTTATGGGGAAATTTGACTCGGGTCGTGACCAGAAATCGGTTGGCAACCAAATTTGGGGTCGGAATGGATTAACTGTATTTACATTGAACCTTATGGGAAAATTTGATTCCAGTCACGACCATTTCGGGTCACGACCAGAGTCGCGGAACGAATTAAATTCGTGAACCGAGGTTCCACTGTACTTGGTTTGGGCCCCTTTTGCAGCAATGCCTGCCGCAATGCGGCGTGGCATGGATGCTATCAGCCTGTGGCACTGCTGAGGTGTTATGGAAGACCAGGATGCTTCAATAGCGGCCTTCAGCTCCACTGCATTGTTCGGTCTCATGTCCCTCATCTTTCTCTTGGCAATGCCCCATAGATTCTCTATGGGGTTCAGGTCAGGCGAGTTTGCTGGCCAGTCAAGCACAGTAATCCCATGGTCATTGAACCAGGTTTTGGTACTTTTGGCAGTGTGGGAGGTGCCAAGTCCTGCTGGAAAATGAAGTCAGCATCCCCATAAAGCTCGTCTGCGGAAGGAAGCATGAAGTGCTCCAAAATCTCCTGGTAGACGGCTGCATTGACCCTGGACTTAATGAAGCACAGTGGACCAACACCAGCAGATGACATGGCTCCCCAAATCAACACAGACTGTGGAAACTTCACACTGGACTTCAAGCATCGTGCATTGTGTGCCTCTCCATTTGTCCTCCAGACTCTGGGTCCTTGGTTCCCAAATGAGATGCAAAAGTTGCTCTCATCAGAAAAGAGGACTTTGGACCACTGGGCAACAGACCAGTTCTTTTTTTCTGTAGCCCAGGTAAGATGCTTCTGACGTCGTTTGTTGTTCAGGAGTGGCTTGACAAGAGGAATACGACATTGGAAGCCCATGTCCAGGATCCGTCTGTGTGTGGTGGCTCTTGATGCACTAACTCCAGCCTCAGTCCACTCCTTGTGAAAGTCCCCAACACTTTTGAATGGCCTTTTCCTGACAATCCTCTCCAGGCTGCGGTCATCCCTGCTGCTTGTGCACCTTTTTCTACCACACCTTTCTCTTCCACATAACCTTCTATTGATGTGCTTTGATACAGCACTTTGGGAACATCCAGCTTCTTTTGCAATTACCTTTTGGGGCTTTCCCTCCTTATGGAGGGTGGCAGTGATGGTTTTCTGCACGACTGTCAGGTCAGCAGTCTTTCCCATGCTTGTGATTCCTACTGAACCAGCCTGAGAGACCATTTAAAGGCTCAGGAACCCTTTGCAGGTGTTATGGATTCATTAGCTGATTAGAGGGGGACACTTTGAGCCTAGAATATTGAACCTTTTCACACTATTCTAATTTTCTGAGATTGTGAATTTGGGGTTTTCATAAGCTCTACGCCATAATCATCACAATTATACCAAAGTAAGGCTTGACATATCTCGCTTTGCATGTAATGCATCTATCTCATATATTGGTTTCACCTTTTGAGTTGCCATACTGACATAAATGAACATTTGCAGGATATTCTAATTTTTCAAGTTTCACCTGTACTTACTTTGTACTGATTACTCCTTTTTTATTCAGTCCACATTCATTTGACACCCATTCATTCTTGACCCTTTATCTTGTTTTGCCACACACACTTTTTAAGAACTCCGTTCCTTCTATTTTTAACTTTCACGTTTCTCCTGACCTACCTAGTTCCTATTTCTATATAACAAAATGAGCAGAAGCACACTCTTTATGTAGTGTACACCCGTTGTTCCTTCTTTCATGCAAATCATTTCCATTTGCAGATGGACCACTAATAGTGCCTTGATATTTTAATTTTGTTTTGGAACCATCAGTTCATCAAAATAAAATTTCCAGAAAAGTCATTTACAAAGATGGAGAGTTCTCCACACACATCTTCAGAAATTTATTTTGGTTGATATATGGAGACAAATTGAACTTAACAAGGATATACATTCCTTTCAGTTCCTCACAGTACATGCTCTTATTTGGATTATTTTTAATATCCTGATCTGCAGGTAATTTGATTGAAAACTATTCTGTGGATTCAATTACAAGTTTCAGTTACATTCTGATTGGGATTTTATAGGAAATGTCAAGTTGGTGTTAGGGAGTATTTTAATAATTATTAGAGGATTCTAAGTTTGTTGATCAACAACAAAAACAATAAAAAAATTTTTTCCCAAATAGATAAGTGAGGAATAAATAGGATTGTTTAGGAAGTGTTTAAAGCCTTTGTAAAGGTAATAGTATGACATATACCTCATGGAAGAAAAAAATAAAACAACTTTACCATAGTAATTTGGAAAAGAATGTAAAGGAAACTTGAATATGTAAGCAGGTAATTATATTTTGAAATTAGCCCTTTTAGACCTACTTGGTTGGCAGTTAATCAGTTGTATGCTTTGGATATGGAGTACTTATTAAAGCATATTAATATATTAAGGAGGAGAGCCTTTTCTGTCATGGCACCTGCCCACTGGAATGCTATCCCTCCGGAGATCAGATTGGCTATGTTCCTGTTGGCCTTTTGTAGGGCCCTAAAGATGTCACTCTGTGCTCAAACCTGGGGCCCCAAGTGTTGGATAGAGTTTGTTGCTTGGTTACGTTGAATGTCGGAGTGTGGCTTTCTGATCTTTTTGGGGGGGGCTGCTATAGGTTTTATATTTTTTTATATGTTTTTATTATTTTTAATATTGTAAGCCACCCAGAGTCGCATGTGAGATGGGCAATTATATGAATTGATTAAATGAATACACAAAATAAATAAAAAATAAATATTAAGCAGACAGATTGGAGACAATGGGAAAATACAGGTTAATTGTTGGCTTCTCAACTGAAACAGTTGAAATGGTATAATATAATACCCACAATGTAAGATTCAGGAGGGAAATAATTTCTGATTTTTATTCAGATCTGTATAGTACAAATGTGGAGATACCTGGGAGCAGATGAATAATTTTTCAAATGGAGTAAACATTTCTCATCGTCATTGAAAAGATTTAGCTGCACCTCTAATGCTGTGGGAAATAGTTGACACAATTGAATCTGTAGCATCCAGGAAGGTCCCTGGGCCACAAAATACTATAAAAATCATAAAGAGGGCTTGGCTCCTATACTGTTTAGAGATATATAAGTGTTCTGAAAAAAAGTCCCTTATCACTCTGTGAGGCGTTGATTAATTGATTGATTATGTACCATTAAGTCGGTGCTGACTCTTAGCAACCACATAGATTTTCTCCATGACTGTGAGGCTTATATAATGGTTATACAGTAACGGGGAAGGACCCAACAAATTGTGCAAGTTATCATCATCTGGTATCTGACTACAATCTGGATGAAGATTTCCAAAGGTATTACAATCAGTAATTTATCTTGCAGTCTGGTTTCTTGGAAAGAAAACCAATCTCCTGTTAATATTAGATTATTATTAGATATTTTGGCAGTATAGTTAAAGAATTATGAAACACCTCAAATGGCTTCATAAAATCTGAAAAAGCCTTTGACAAGTTATAAAAATGGATTTCCATCAAATTCTATTTCTTAGATTCAGATTTATCACCCTAGTCTTTCTGCTCAAGTACTCATGCTTGCTGGGCAATTCTGGGAGTTGAAGTCCACATATCTTAGAGTTGCTCAGGTTGAGAAACACTGCTCCAGGAAGAGTAGAGTCTAACAACTCACCTCAGCCTCACCAGCAGATCTCACAGCAAGTGGGCCCTGGTTGGCTGGGCTGCATAGACAGTGCCCAGAGGCTTCTTAGGCTGAGCAGCACCGCCTTCATGGAGTTGTCATCCAGTTTGAGGCAGGTGCTGCTTCTGAGGTGGCACAAGGCTTTCTGGGCAGGACCAGTGGGGAGGGAAGGCTGGTGTTGCCCAAGGAAGAAGAAGCAGCAGCAACGAAGAGGGACCAGGTCTGGCCATCCTGTTGTAGGTTCTCTCTGTCAGGCAAGGAGTGGAAAAGATGACAAGCAAGTAAGCAGGATCATAGACTCGTAGAGTCATAGAATGATAGAATCGAAAGGGATTTTGGAGGTCTTCCAGTTGAATCTCCTGGCTGGGGCAGGAATCCTCATATCATCTCAGACAAATTGTTGTCCAGCCTTTGCTGAAAAACCTCCAGTGATGGAGCACTCAAAGTTTCAGGATTTAACTAGTATCATGTCTCCCCTTAGCCTTCTTTTCTTTAGACCAAACTGACCTAGTTCTTTTCATTGTACTTCATAGGATTTAGATTCAAGTTAACCCTAACCCTAACCTTCTCCTCATTGCTCTTCTTTGCAGTCTTTTCAGTTCCTTACCATCTTTCTTGTATTGCAGCAACCAGAACCTGACACAGTATTCCAGATCAGTCTGATCAATGCAGTATAGTCTGGAACTATCACTTCCTATGATTTTGACCTTTACTGACGCATTAGCTGTTTTGGCAGCTGCATCACACTACTGGCTCATGCTCAATCTGTAGTCTACAGATTATGAAGAAAGATCTGGGCATCCTACTTCTGAGCTACTGCTGAGCCAGGCAGTATCTATTTCGTACTGATGCATCTTGTTTTTTTCTCTCTCTAACTGCAGAATCCTAAAACCTACGTTTCTCACCATTAAGCAGTCTGTCAATTCTATCAATATCCTTTTGCACTTTGTGCCTGTCTTCTGAGGTGTTAGAAATCCCCCACACCCTTCTCTGTCATTTGCAAGTTGGATAATCATCCCTTGTATCCCCTTGTCTGTCATTTATGAAGATGTTGAGCACTGGGCCTGAGGTATCTCTTCCGGATACCTCCCTCCATGTTGATATAGAACTGTTAAGGACCATACATTGGGTCAACCAGCTGTAAAACTATCTGATAGTGGGACCATACATCCCACATAGTTGCATTTTATCAAAAGGGATGCAGTGGTCAACTTTATAGAATACCTTACTGAAGGCTAAATACACTACATCCACAGTATTCCATTGGTCTATTAAATCTAGTAATTTTATCCAGAAAGCAATAAGATGTGGCTGGCATGTTTAACAAACCCATGCTAGCTTCTAACAATTGCCTTGCTCTAAATGCTTCATTATATTTTCTAGAATTTTTCCAGTTAGGAAGGAAGGACTGAACCAAGCAAGGAAAGAGAAGAAGAGGGAAAGGGAACAAGAAGATTCCAAAGGGAAAAAATAGCTCTTTGCTCAAGGAGAGAGAAGAAAAAGAAAAGTGGGAATTTGGCAGATCTTAATGAGATGGATTTCATAGGCTATATCATTCCAGGTATGATCTTGAAAAGGTATCATCCTATTAGTAAAACTGACTGTTGGTGCTCTGGTTAATGAAAAAGGCTACAGGCTAAATAGTCAAAGTGAAATGGCTGTTTTGCAGCTCTGATTTGTTTTACAGTAAAGTATATCTATTAAAGTTATCTTTAATAGCATGCTGTGCTACTCTTCAATTTGTTCATTTTTTACTCACTTTTGTATCTGTGTAGAATTGTAGAGTTGGAAGGACTGGTCAGACCAATCATCTGCAGTGTGCAGAGAAACCATTTATACCATCCTTGAGAGGTTGTTGCCCAACCTCTTATTAAAATCCTCCAAAAATGGAGAATCCACAAACTCCATAGGTAGATTGTTCCACTGATGTACAGATCTTACTATCAGAAAGCCTTTCCTTAGAGTTAAGTGAAATCTAGTAGTTGCAAGTTGTTATTTATTATCCTAGTTTCTGTAGCCGTAGAAAATAGTTCATGAACATCTTTCGTATAGTTTCCTTTTAAGTACCTGAAGACAGTTTTCCTTAAGTTGTCTTTTCTTCAAACTGAATATCACACGTTCCTTCAGACTGTCCTTATATAAGGAATGTCCTGAGGTCCCTGTGTCATTTTTGTTGACCTCAGCTGGTCTCTTCAAGCTGTCAACATGTTTCTGGAAATGGAGTGTTCAGAATCATACCATATTCCAGGCGTGGTCTCATTACTGCCAAGTAGACAGGAATACAGTAATGACTTCACATGTCTTTGATACAGTGATGCTTCTACTATAGCCCAGAACTGTGTTCTACTTCTAGCAACTACTTCATGTTTCTGTCTCATCTTCAGCTTGTTTTCAATGGCCATACCCAAGTCCTTTTCTAACTAGTGTTTCCAAACCATGGATCCCCCCCCCCATCTTGTCTATGTATCCTACTTTTTTCTCCCTAAATGTAATACCCTTACATTTTCCCCCCTCAAATGATATTTTATTCCCCTCAGACAGTCTTCCAGCCTGCCCAGGCTCTTTCTGTCATCCTGAGTGTTGGCCAGACTTCCCAATTTTATGTGATTTACCAAACTGATAAGCAGCTCATCATACAGAACACTAACAAAAATGTTCAAGGATATTGGCCTCAATTACTGAAACCTGTAGTTACTGCTGCCCAACTTGATGTAGAACCATTAATGTTGACTTTCTGATGAAGTTAGCCAGCCAGCCAGCCAGTTGTGGGCCCCCCTTACTGAGTGCTATCCAAACCCCACTCCATCAGCTTGTCAATGAGAATGTCATGTGGAGCCTTTTAAAAGCTTTAGTGTTGTGGCCCTTTATCTGATTAGTCATAATGTGAACCTTGTTACAATTTGAGTTTGAGACTTTTGAGATACATGGGTGGTTTCCTTTTTTCCTTCTCCCTTCAATTTCATTTTGGTTACAGTGGGGGGAAAAAAACCACAATCCTGGGTATAAATATGAACCACTGCTATTAAAATATACTGAAGATCACTGCTAAATAAATAAATTGGAACTGATGCAGCATATAGCCTCTAAGGGAATGTGCCAAACACACGTGATTTCTTTTTTCCCCCATGGGTCTTGTGATCTGCTAATGCTTTCTCCTGTTCTTTTCTAGCAGTTAGGGTGTGCAAAAGAGAAGAGGAGGACTATTTAGTTTATTCTGTACTTCCCAAAGGAGCAATGTCATCTTCCTAAACGTTGCTGCCAGGATGGTTTGATGGGGAGCATACCTTGTGGGTAGGATTTGGGTAAAAGGACAACTGTGATCATGAAGTTCTCCATTTTTTTTTTAATGACAAGTCCAGTAACGGAACAGTATTTTCTGCAATAATTTGCAATTCTGCAAGTTTGTTTTTCTATATCCATTTTAGATTTTTTAAAAAAAAATTTTTTAAGTCTGTATTGGATTTGGTGATGAGTAGGATGTTTTAAATCTAGAGACATGAAAATCTATAAAGGGTCAATTTGTGTGTGTGTGTACTTCCTACTCAGTATTCCTCCCAGTTCCTTGGAGAAAAGTTTAAAAAAAGAAAAATCTTCCTTCATCTTCTCATTACTGTTCAGATCCCTCCATATCACTGAAACCCAATAGTTATAAACATTACTATGATTCACCTCACAAATATCCTTGCATGCAAACAGATGAGTGGGGAAATAATGAATTATTACTTTACAAGTAAAAAGTTATAACCACTTTTTATGAACAATTACGGTAAAATGCATAAAAAATTTATGAAATTATTATGAGCATTATCTATGTCTTTTTAATGAGATCAAGTCATAAAACTATGCACTTTGACCATACGCCAATTGCTTACCAAATTAAAGTTCTCTACTGTAATACATTTGAGGGTATTGCTTGTGGTTTATTGGGGGTCATTTTCTTTTGCTCTGATCTATTTTTGTGACTGACTTTAGGTTTGTCAAATTAATATTAGCTTTAAGTTTCTAATATATAAGACCTGAGTTGCTCCAGTTAATCTTGCTTTTGGAAATTACAGCATTGTTTTGCTTTGTTTTGATTTAACTGTAGATTGCCCCAGTGGATTGGTATTTGCACCACTTCTGTTTAAAGTAGTTAGGTATATACCAAAATATATACAGGTAGTCCTCATTTACCAATCACTCATTCAGCGAGTGTTCAAAGTTACAACAGTGCTGAAAAAGGAGATTTATGACCAGTCCTTGAAGTTGTGTTGTCACAATGTCTCCGCGATCACATGATCATGATTTGGGTGCTTGGTTACCATCATGCATTTACAACAGTTGCAGTGTCCCACAATCACATCATCACCATTTGTGACCTTAACAGCCAGTTTCTGATAAGCAGAGTCAGTGAGGAAGCCAGCAGGAAGTTGCAAGTTGTGATCACATGAAGGCACTCTTAATAACTGCAGATGATTCACTTAATGACTGCAGCTGGAACTGACATCATAAGTCAATGTGATAGAGCGATGTTTCACTTTACAACTGTGTTGCTTAGTCCCAATTGCAGTCGGTAAGTGAGTACCTGTATAAAATTTCAGATATTTCTGTGTGCGTAGGAATTGATTGAATTTAGAATAAGAGTAGACCAGGTTTAGGCAATCATTTCAGCCCCAAAGGCCATCCTGGGTGCAGGAGAAGCCTCCATCTCCTTCTTCTCCCACACTGCTACTTTTTCACCAGTAGCATCAGAGAAGTAGCTGTCCTGAGTGGGGTCACTAGGACTGGGAGTGAAAGAAACTTCATTTCCCCTTCCTCCCAGTAATCCTGCTGCAGATGGATGTTTTTCCATTACTGCTGCATACTGCTAATGGCAGTCTTCAAGAGGGTTGCTGGAAGAGAGGGAAGTCCTGTTTCTTTTCTCTTCCAGCGATTCTCCTCTAGGTCACTGCTTCCAGCTGCCAAAAACAGTTGGGAAATCGCAGCCTGCCAGCTGGTGAGGTCAAATGGTGAGAAATGGGATGGGCCTCCCATCGGGGACGTAAGGGAACACGACATTATAAATCCCCCCTTGTGGTTTGAAGGTATGTGAACTGACTTGCTTTCAAAGGGTCTTCATGAGAAAGGCCTACAAATAGGAAAAGGGGCACGACAGAGAACAAGCTGGTTTTGCTGAGCCTTTTATTTTATTTATTTTGTCTTGCTTGCACAGAACAATTTCTTTATGGAGAGGGTGTTGAAATGGTACTGTCTGCTTGTATCCTTTTGATGTTTGTTTCTTCTTGTTCTGCATTTTTAGACCAGATAGCTACAGGGACTGCATGCTATCTAGTCTCAGTAGTGAACTGCTTGGCATATATTCTCATTAATCCCTAAAACAGAAACTTTGTTGTGTACTAACGGCAACAGATTAGCTGGCAGGGGCTCAGGGTGGCTGCTGCTTCTGAATCCATATGGGCCCAGCAGCATGAAAAAACAGTTCTTCACATTGTCGAGTTTTTGAGTCACGCCTCTGCTGCCCTCCTTTTTCAAACCTGAAATAGCCAATCATAAATGAAAAGCTTATAGAGAGTACATCATATATAAACAGGATGTTTGTGAGAGGCAGTTCAAAATGTTGCTACGGTTGCCATGGTGCATGGAAAGAGATGATTTTCCTTATGTAGTGTAATATCTGTTTCTGTCCTGAGGGTCACAGATCACCACAACAGATCATCTCTTGTAATAGAAATTTACTGGAGCCAGTCTCCGACAAGTAGATTGTAAATAATATGAACTAAGGGTTCCATTGGGATGCATAGGCAGGCTCTATTCCAGTCTATATGGCCACTTTCAGAGACCAGAATCCAGACTTTCTGAACAGCCACACTGGCTGTGAGATCTGGGAGACTGCATGTGGAGAAAATTGCTCTAGAATCAGTCGTACAGGACTATTTGGATGGTTTAGACTGAAAGATTGTGCTCATCTGGAAGAAAGTTCCATTGACCTCAGTGGGGCCTGCTTTTGAGAAGACATACAGAATCGCATTCTGTTTTTGCAAAACATCATCCTCCAGTTTGAGACCCTCTTCCATCACCCCGTGGCACTTTGAATGAATAATGACTATGACTTCTGAATAAAGGTCAAATATAGGACCTAATTGTAAATTGATTTAACTGAACCTTGCAAACATGTTAGTCATGTTAATAATTTATGGTCTTGAAAAACAAGTTTTTGCAAACTCCTCTGCCTACCTACTGGAAGGTAATTCTTGTCACAAATAACTGAAAGAGAATCACAAATGAGAAAATGAAAGTTGGATCTGTGTAGCATGGGATGTAGCTGAGTCTCCTCCTTCAGCAAGTTATTATTTTTCAGCCTTAGTTTCTGAATGTAAACTGGAAATAATAGCAGTCTGCCTAATGGGACTGTTGTCAGCATTTCAGCCACTAAGAGTTCTATTACTGAAATGGTTTTCTTGGTTGAGTAGCAATGCTTAACTGGAAGTGTGATTATTTTTTTAATCATTAAGATAATGTTACATGAAGAAACAAAATAGAATATTACATCACCGGCGATGCTGCTATCAAAAATTTCTGAAGAAACTATAGCTAGTTAGGAACTGCTGTAATCATCCTCTGAAATAGGAAATATGAGAAACCACAAAGAACAGTGTCACAGTAATACTGAAGCCTGGCTAAAGCTCAAAAATAGATTAAAGCAGTAGCTTACTCAACTTCAACAGAGTTAGGTGAACTCACTGAAGACAAGCTATTAGTGCTTATTAACTGAAACAGCTGGACAAAACATCCATATTCATGTACAGCTAATTTTTTGGTAGAACAACAGAAATGGATGTGTCTTCAATTTCAGGTAATTTGTAAATTGAGTCATCAAGGATGCATATTAGAGTCAGTTATGATTGAAGTGCCATATAAGGCTAAATAATACTGCAGAGCTGAAGTAGTCAAGGGCTGCATTTGGGATTAAAGGACTGCAAAGTAGGTGGAGCCATATCCCACCAGTGGAAGACTGATGATTTGGAGTTTATTTTGTGATTTTTTTAAACTGTTATATGCCTAATTTGGGGTTCACTCTTAATTGTTTCAAACTTCAAAATGGAAATGAACTGTGCCATCAGTTTTCAGCAAACATGAAGTTTTTAGGGCTGCAAAAAAAGGGCATCTGAGAGTTGCAGTTTATTCCTTGTTTTTTAGAGTTATAAAGTTACTATTTATTCCATTTTTGCAATCTTGCAACCCTCAACAGTTACAGTGTCACCACAGAATCAAAATGTATAAGCCAACTTGCAAAAACAAAACCAATGTAGGAGAGAAAAATAATGAGAAAAACCAGAGGCTCAGGTGATGTTACAGAAAGGCTCTTTGAAAAAGCTCAATTTTTAATAACTTCCTAAAAGCTTCCAAGAAGGGGGCCAGTCTCATCTCAGTGGGGAGCCCATTCTCCAGAGAAACAGCAACTTCTAGCTTCAGCTCCCCTGACATCCTGTTAATGTGGGGCCCTCCCTACATCAAACTAACAGGCTGGACCAAATCTGGTCAGAGGAGGCGGTCCCATAGGTACCAAGCCATAAATGGCTTTATAGGTTAAATATCACTAAATTCTATTCAGAATGGAACCAATAAGCAGTGCAGCGCTCTCAATATATGTTTAATGTGCTCCTGTCTTAGAAACCAGTTAAGACATGGGCTACTGTATTCTAGACTAATTGTAATTTACAGGTAGCCTTTAAAGGCAGCATCATGTAAAGCACATTGCAGTAGTCTATGTGGGCAGTGATGAGAGCATGAATTAGTGTTGCTAGATCCTCCTGCACCAGGTAAAGATACAGTTGGTGCACTAGCCAAAGCTGGGCAAATATCCTCCTAAGCACAGCCTCCCCTGCTGTTCAAGCAGGAACTGCAGGTCCAGAAGTACCCCCAAATTACAAACCTGTTCCTGGACAGGAAGTCCCTGCCGATCCAGGAAGAGCTGTGTACAAAAAGCAACTCTGTCTTGCTTGGATTTGACTTGAGCCTATTCTTTTCCATTGACCCTCACAGCCTCCAAGCACCAGGACAGAACATCAACAGCATCTCCCCCACAACCTGGGATAGCAATATATAATTGGGCATCATCGGTATATTGATGATACCATACCTTGAATTCTCAATTGACCTCCCCCAGAGGCTTCATATAGATGTTAAAAAGCAGGGAACAAGGACTGACCCCTGGGGAATCCCATAAGTGAGAGGCCAGTGGGCTGACCTTTCCTTCCCCACTACAAGAGACTGATATTATCCACAGGAACGAGTGGGACCATTGCAAAAACGTGCCGTCAATCCCCAACTTCTGCAGGCCCAGTAAGTGTTAGTAGTGTCAGAAGTCACTGAGAGGTTTGAAAGGACAAGGAGAAATGCACTACCCCCAACCAGATCCTTAGGTTATTCAGGAGAAAGACCAGTACCATTTTAGTCCCATACTCAGACCTGAATCCACACTGAAAAGCGTCCAGATAATCTTGCTTTGTAGTACTGCACAGTTGCTCCACTACCACAATCTGAACAACCTTCTCCCCAAAGAAAAGGTTGGAGGCTGGTAAATTATTATCCAAGGCCACAGGATTGAGAGATGGCACCTTCAGCAAGGAGCACACCACAATCTACTTCAAGGCAGCTGGAATTTGCCCCTCACATGGGGAAGCATTGACATCACATGGATCCACATGGTCACTTTTCTGCCCATTCCCACATCAGCCAAGATGGCCAGGGGTTCAACAGCAGAGGATAGTCTAGTCCAGTGTTTCTCAATTTTGGCAACTTTAAATTGTGTGGACTTCAGCTCCCATAATTCCCCAGCCAGTGTGCTTGCTGGGGAATTCTGGGAGTTGAAGCCCACACATCTTAAAGTTGCCACAATTGAGAAACACTGGTCTAGACAGTATCCTGCCTACTTCCTCAGAACTCACCAGTCAAAAGAATCCCAGATAAGATGGCACGCTGTGACTACTACTACAGACTCTGCCATGTGGAATCAAGACTGAGGTGAATCCAAGCAACTTTGTCAGCAAACTCCGTGTAAAAATGGTCACAGTGCCAGTTAAGAGATCTCTCTGATGACTCTTCCCTAAAAGGGAGTTAGTAACTCCAAATAGCGCTGTTGGGTGATAGTCTGCTAATGCAATAAGGGAGGAGAAGTAAATTCATTCTCCTTTCTGTTCAGTGCGAGCTGTAGTTAATTAACAATACATTTGAATGGTATGAGCTGTGAGCTGTAGGTGCAACCAGTATTTGTCTGTTCTGTTTTTTGTGGTCTGTCTTTCAACAGATGCTCCTTGAGAATTGATTTGGTTCTGTTGATTTTTCTGTTGGCAATAGCTTTTGAGAGAAAACCAAAATGATATTAAGATTTTGGATGACTTGTTTTCCATTTATAGTTGAAACAAAATACAGTTCCCTAATTCTGAATATCACAAGAAACGATTATTTAAAATCAAAGTGGGTAAATGTACAAACATGAGGCTTGCCAAAGCTCATTCATATAGGCACTTTCGCATTACATATAAACTAATCTTTGTTGGATATTTGTATGTCTCCAATAGAAGAGAATATATGCAGCTCATGGTTGAACTGTGGAGTCCTTGGTGCTCTCTGTGTTTGGTTGTTTGCTTGCAGACGTTTCATTACCCAACTAGGTCATGTTACCTAGTTGGGTAATGAAACATCTGCAAGCAAACAGCCAAGCTCAGCACCAAGGAGTCCACATTTATATATCTGTATTGTTGCAAGACAGAACAGGATAATAAGAACAAAGGAGGGGCTGAATGCCAATCCTGTACAGCTCTTTTCCTTGCTTCCCAAAGAAAAGTGATAGAAACTGGAAGTTGGGCTAAGTTTTAGACACTGGCTTTCTTTGGAACATGTCCATGTATGTAATCCTGATGTGCAGAAAGATGCAAAACATGTTTTCAAGGATTCTGGAATTCTCCTAATATAAACGTTACCTGACTCTCAATAAAACCACATTATTCCTCTTTGAAAGAGGAAGAACACTTCTTGAGAATAAGGATTAGAAAAGTATGCCTTTTTCTATTTTATCTAAGAAAGGTGCACTTCTGTGGACAAACTACTTCTTGAAGTTGTATGATTAGCCTTTTTTTAATCCTGTGGTTTTTTTCTCAGTAGCTAATAAGGGAAATGGAGAATTTTTTTCTAGGTAGAGCATTTAGAAACATATAGAGTAGGCTTTTTGAACCTGACCCTCTCCAGCCATGTTGGACTATCATCCCAGCCAGCATGGCCAAGGCTGGGGTGGTGAGGGTTTTACTGTAACACATCTGGGGGATGCTAGATTGGAGAAGGCTGATCTGTGGAGTACTGAGCAGCTGTAGTAGATAATACTTTTTATTTGTGCTTTGAAACATCACTGGCATTTACCTGCCCGTCACATTTTGTTGGGTCCAAAAATAATATATGAATTAATCTCTTGATTAACCTTTTGGTAATTTAATTAAACTGTAGTTACAATTATTCTTTGCCTCTTTTACTTCCAGTACTCAGGCATAAAGTGCCTATTTATTGCATTTGTATGCCCTGATAAAGATGCCTTATACTGACTGCCTGTTTAGCCCCAAATTACCCAATATGCCTTAGGCTCAAATGGCATCTTCTTCTCAGTGGAAAAGGTTTAGATGCGTACTACACATATTAGAATCTGAAGTACATTATTCAAAGCAGTATATTCTAGAGAATTTGGGTGGTGGTTTCATGTTGGGGATTGATTGTGGGAAGATCTGGATTGTTGCTGCTCAGTGTAGATAAAGGTGGATGACCTATGAAGCATCTACAATGCCTATTATGCACTTGTGCTTGATTTCAACCTTTTAAATGCCTGCATATTATCTATTTTGTTCTTTACATTGGTTTTAATAATTTCCTCTGTTTGCAAGTGTTACAAGGTTTTAAGCTCATTTTTCTTGTGTTTTAGTACATATTGTAACCATTTTTATTTTTGTAGTCTGTTCACAGATAGAAGCACAGTATATAAATGTCTTCAAAGAAATACATATATATTGTGTACAGTTCCAACAAACAGGGTTAGCCTTTTTTTTTTATGGGACTTTCAGTTCATACACAGTAATATATTGCGTTTTTGATATAGCACATAGATCTGAAGATTTGATAAACAATTATAGACATCAGTGTCACACACACAAAATTTGTTTTCAGTTTTAGTCACCTCTTGGTTGGATTACTGCAATGCGCTCTACATGGGGCTGCCCTTGAAGACCACCAAGAAGCATGCAGCAGTATGTGCAGTCTGGGCCCTTCGTGCTTTGCCTGTGTTACCCTACTGCTGCATAAGCTGCACTGGCTTCCAGTTGCTTTATAGGTGCAATTCAAGGTGCTGATTATCGTTAAAGCCCTAAATGGCATGGCCCAGGTTATCTGCAGGACCGCCTCTCCCTGAGGATATCTGCCAGTCTTACCAGGTTAGATAGGCTTGGCGTGGTCCAGATCCCTTCCCTTAAAGGTTGCCACTTGGTGGGACCTCAGAGACAGATGTTTTCTGTGATTGCTCCAACCCCTTGAAACAGCCTCCCCCCTGAGATCTGGAGGGCCCCCACCCTATTAGCCTTCCAGAGGTCTGTAAAGGCCTGGCTCTTTGCCTAGGCATTGGGCTATTATAAAAGTGAGCCCAGCAAACGTAAATATAGAGTAAATGGGATGTTGTAGTGCTATGGTTGGCATACATTGTTGTTGTGGGGTTCGGTTGGGCATATTTATTCTGTTTTTATTGAAAGTCATTGTGAACTTCTAGCATTACCATGTTTATGGCCATATAAGCGGCCATATAAGTTTTCAAAATAAATTAAGTAACTGTCAGGATTAGCCCAGGAAACTCCAGGAGACAGTACAGATTCAATTCAGCAGGGTTTATTGGCTTCAGTCCCGTTACAGAAATCTTCTCAGAGTGAGAGCAAATTCCAGGGTCACCCTCCCAACCTCCCTGGCATTCTTTAGGGAAGGTTCAGTCTCATCCTCTTATCAGTACCTCATTGCTCGGGCGACGAGAGTAAATTCTTGACCCCCCCTGTTCCTGACTCTCACATCAACTTAGCTAAAAGATAACTGACATTTACAAAAGTGAATCATTTGATTTCTTTGGGAATAATTATGACTGCAAGACAGTCTGTCGTTTGCACTAAATTGAATAATTAGTTAGAAATTAATATAGACTATTTTATAATAATGATGAAGTTTTTTCAGGAAAAAGGCCCTTATGCTTAATACTTAACTGTAGAGAATTTGATACATGTTAATTACCTCTTTATCAAAAAAAAAACTTGTTTTGGTTTCATAATGGTTGTGTTGAGTTGATGAATAGCGTATTTTCAAAAATGTTAATAAGTAGAAATGTTATTTAAAATCCTCTCTTATCCTTATCGACTTTTGCAGTTCTCTAAACCAATCACATTTTTAGTGCTGTTACTCTTTTTAATAAAATGTTTTCAAGTTTCTTTATACTGAATTTTCTTTAGGCAAGGAATTGCTATTATTGTTATTATTTATTAAACTTGTGTGCTGCCTGACTCTCAACAGCTCTGGCCAGCTCACAACAATGAAAGAAATTACAATAAAATCAGTAAAACATAAAAAAATAAAGATAAATGATAGCAAGAATGATGAAGCGAGGGGTCTCACTTCCCCTCACCCAAGGCCTTGATGAAATATGAGTTTGAGGTTCTAGATTTTATTATTTCCTTAATGCCTGTTCTTAAAACCAGTTTAAGAACAGCCTGTAGCTCCTGAATGGGAAAAATATTGATTACTTAGCTATCCTTAGCTATCCTACCGAATCCTTAGCTATCACTGGATTCACATATGGCAGCTATGGCAAGGAGTGCTTTCATACAAGTGTCTCTGGTGGGTTAGCTGTGTTTCTTCCTGATCTAGTGATATTTGCTGATAATTATCCATACCTTAGTAACATCCTCTTCTGATAATGCTGGACAGAGCTGTCCTTGAAAGAGTGTTGAAGATGAACTTGCTATAAAGTGTTGCAATTAAGTGTGTTAACTGGGGCTGGGTACATGGATCACATGATGCCTGAAAGATGTACTGAAAGTTCTGTATAGGTTGCCAAGTGTTTACCAAATACAATTTAAGGGATTGTATTTAAGACTCTGAATGCTTAAGGCCTGAGTATCTTAGGGATGGTCTCTCTGGTCACAAACCCATCCAGTTCTTAAGATTAGCAGCAGAAACCCTTTTGAACATATCCCTGTCAAAGGCTCATTTTTTGGCATGCTAGAGAAGGCCTTCTCCTGCATCATTCCTAGACTATGGAAAATATTCCCTTTGGAGTTGTATGTTGGCCCCCCATTCTCTCAGTATATAGGAAATCTGTACACACACATCTCTTTCACCAGATTTATGTATGTATGTATTTATTTGATTTATATCCTACCTTTTTTCTGTACAACTCAGGACAGTGTACGTAGTGCTCCCTCCTATTTTCTCCACAACAATAACCCTGCATGGTGGGTTGGGCTGAGAGAGAGTGACTAGCTCAAGGTCACCCAGCCAACTTCCATGCCTAAGGATTAAAACTCACATTCTTTCTACACCAGACTGGCTTTTAATTATTAGACAATTTGAGTATTTATTTTATTGTTAAATTTAATCTGTATTTTTATTTATTAATTAATCATGCTCCCAGAGCAGAAAGGTGTGGTATGACTTATATTCGCTGCAGAAGTGTCTTGGAGGTGCAGTGTTGTTAACTAGTGTCTGTTAATCAGTGTCTACAACTGCCAGTTCTGCTTTGAGCAAGGGTCCAACTATATCAGCCTTCCTCAATCATGTGTCTTCCACAGTTGTTCAGTTCTCTTGATTCTCAGTCAAGCATGATATATATTCCCTTGAAAATACAGGGCACTTCTATACAGAGTTTTAGCACTGCTCACATATTAGCAGTGATCACTGTAATGTAAACACATTTCTTTTCCTCCTTGATTTTCTTCCAGATTGTCTGCAACAAAGCTCAGATCTAGAATTCGGCAAGTAGGCAGCATACATGTAAATGTATGTATGTATGTAAATAAAGTAATAAATACAAAATGAGATCTTAGATCTGTGGTGGAGTTAGATGAGCATTTTTTTCTTTGTACGAATTGCTTTCTCACCTGCCTCCCATCACTTGAATCTGCAGGTATCTAGTGAATTTCACAGGCAACTTTATTGATAAACCCAATCCTAATCTTTCTAGTCAGTTTTTAGTCAGTTTTACAATCTCTGTAAAAAGACTTCCTATCTTGATTTTCCCATTTGATTTAATTGACATGCACTGAACTGTTGCCTCACTCCATCTCCCTATGTCTAGGCTCAAGTAAGTCATTGCATTCTCTCACCCATGCGTGCATGCATACGTGCACACACACACACATACACATACACATACAGGTTTACACTGTAGCCTACAACCAAGGTTGTATCTGCTGGGAAAACTGTATGGCTGCAGATCAATGCTGTTGCTCCATCATAGCTTTCAGTAAACATTAGTGTGGAGGAAGAATGATAGAATCCTAGATTCTTAAGCGGGCATTGTGTCCAACCCATTGCTAAGTGAAAGAATCCAAATTAAAGTATCCCTGACAGATGGCTGCCTAGCCTTCACTAGAAGACATCCAGTGAAAAGGAGTCCACCACCTCTTTGAGTAACTGATTCTACTCTTGAACCACTGACTTTTTTTCCCCAACATTCAAGTTGGAATGTGCTGTTCTTTAACTTAAATCTCATTAATCAACATCCTTCATCCTGAAATGATGGAAAACAGACCTTGACCTTGTTCCTTCCAAATATTTGAAGAGTACTATCATGTCCACCCAAGTCTTCTCAAGGCTAAATGTTCTTAGGTCCTTTGATCTTTCTTGATTTTTGAATTGTCAGATTCCCCAGCTCAGACTCTGCAAAAGCTACTCAGACGTGGTTAGATAAGAATCATTACTGCAGACTAGAATGAAGTTGCTTAAACAGCTTCAAAATGGGAGTGTGATCCATTTTTTACTCACTGTCTTCTTGCTTTTTTCACAGCTTTTGCCACCTTGCTTTGCATTTGGTTGGTTATTGACATATTTGGCACTCTTGCTATGAGAAACTTTAGCTCCCACACCATCCTGAACCTCTTCCCTTTTGGATTAAAGGGCTAAGAGCCACCAAGCCAGATGTGCTTTCTGACAATGATGGGTGAGCCTTCCTTGAAGTGATGGGCAGCAGAGCATATAAGGGGCCTTGACACAATCTAGTTGTTCTGAAGGAGGCTTCTGCGATGGGCAAAGGCAAGAATGGTAAGAGATGTTGGGAGTTGAGTGGCATACAACTAGATAGACAGACAGACAGACATGGCTTTAAAGGGTAACAGCTGTAGAGAGTAAAGAAGATGACTTTGACAAACATATGACTTTGGCAAAATCTTGGCCCACACCCCTGTTGAGAGGAGGTGATGCCAGTAGTTCTCACAGTGAGGATCGTAGGAAAGCAGTTAAGAATGCCTCTTAACTTGGCTTGCCAGTCCTAGAAGGTATACAATGCAAAACTTGATTATTGGATTTAGCCAGTGCCTGGGGGCCACGTTTATAGTTCCTCAGCATTGAATGATCCCTGGATCTGGAGTTCGAGATGCTTTTGTGCTTTTGGTACACCAGAGCCTGAATTCACCATCAGCAGAAGTAGACTAAATCTCTGAGGAAGGTATGGTGTATGTTGTAGGAAGTCCAGGAGAGTGGCTGCTAGGATTAAGCCTGGCTTTAGTTTGGACTCCTTCCTGCCTGACTTCGTTATGGGGAAGTTTTGTTCTGACTAGACTGCTTTGGAGGCAAATGTAGAGGAACCTGTTATCCAATTCCTGGATCGCGACTTGGGACAATGTGGCCGTTAGAATACATCTGCATTGATTCCCTGAGAGCAGCTTTCTACCTCCACTCCTGCACAAGAGTCTGGAGATGTCATCAAGTTGTGATATGGGGCGGGGAGGGGAGTCTGAACTATTACCTAGGTAAGAGCCAGGTTTGGGCTTTAAGGTCTCCCTTGCTTCTGGTGAAAATGGATTGGGGGATAGGGATAGTTGAGATAGAGGGCCAGCTATGTGCAGTATGGAGGATGAGTTTGGTTTGATGGAGAACTGAGGGCGTGAATCTTGCCTAGTTGAAGATTTCCTGTGTTGGATGGCTGAGGATTTTCCTACGTGAGAGGGAGGTGCAGGCCGGGAGGAGGAGGGGAACTTTGTGGAAACAGGGTCTTGGTTGTGACTGTAGGCAGTTAGGAGGATGACCTTGAGCATTCCTGGTCTTGAGAGTCGAATATTGAGGTTCTTATGGAAATCTGTAGAGGAGTAAGAGAGTTCTTCATCAAAGTACTGTAAGAAAGCATCCTATTGGATGAACAGTCTGTTTTTTATTTACTCTTGACTTTGGCAAGTTGAGTTGTGGATTAGTATTGAACTATTCAGTCCACCAGGCTGCTGCTTAGGTTTTATGTGTTAATTTTATGAAGTTGCTTACAATTTTTTTAATGTATACCTTTAGACCAATCATCAGAAGAACATTAAAGCAATATTTAATACTAAAAAGGTCAATGTATGAAGAGCAGCATCGAATATCAACAGTTCAAAATAATAAATTAAATAAACCCATTGAAATAAACCCTGTAAAAATAAAAGGACTTTAGAGTCCTTGGTGCTTCCTGAGCTTGCTTGTTTGCTTGCAGACATTTCATTACCCAACTAGGTAACATCATTAGTGGGAGTAAATGTGGGGTTTGCTCCCTGTTTATATACAGTAGCTTACCCTGCCAGTTTTGGTGGAGGTATGGTTTTCTCCTTGATTTGGGTATTGTTTTCTGCTTGATTGTTTATCTGGTGTTAATCCCTGCCTATCTGGGTGTTGGCTGCTGGAGAGGATGTGTTCTGGTCTTTTTGTTTCCTTCTTAGCTTTTGTATTGTCTCTTTGGAATGGTATGTAAATACGTTGTATCTCTATGTGTCTTTGCCCAACACTGCACAGACAACAAACTGCCAGCTAACCCTCCCCCTGGTAGAACATCTCATAAGGCTGTGTTTCCACAAATGAGAGTGTTCTTTCTGTGTGGCTGTTCTCAGGAATGTTCTCAGAGACAGGAATGCTTCCCAGGATACTGCACATATGCAGAGGTTTCTCTTGGGGGATTTGGGTCCAAAGCAATGTAGCACTAACACTTTGAATTGTGTTCCTAAGTAAATAGCCAACGTAATCATATTTTGAATTAATCACAGGTAGCTGTTTGGTTAATACTGAAGATTCAGCTCAGTGTGGGTGAATGTGGGGTGCATATATATTGAACAAGTAAGGACTGCAGTAGCTGAAACAGCATTTTTTCCATTTGGTGGGGGGAGGCGCATCATTTTCTCAAAGAAGGTGAATACACTGTTTTCTTCATTATTCTCCCCCAAAATCTATAGGAAATTGATCCATTGTTTCTAGGAGTTTGCCCTCAAAATTTGGGGCTTGGCTTCTGGGGATTATAAAGAGGCTGCATTGGGGCTACGAGTTGTAGGTTGCCAAACCCTCCATTAGCATTGACAGCATGTTATTAAAGCCATTTAAACCTCCAGAAACAAAGGTTTCAACATTGTAAACCATGAATCTAATTCTTCTGGGTGGGTGGGCCACATAGACTATAGATTTTATGTAGCCCCTGGTCTCTCTCTCATGTGATCAGAGCACAAGGAAACTGTAGTATGGAAATGCAGTGGCAAACTACTAAACACTAAATGAGATTTGTTGTTGAGTGGGAACATTGTGAAATTGGTATTTAAGGCTTAAGAAACATGTAAAAACAAGATGTTTCCATCCTTGGAAGAGGAAGCTCACCTGCCAGAATCTTAGGCCCAGTCACTCATGTGACCAGCATTCTTTCACTGGACACTGCAGCCCTCTACTTCCAAGTAGGAATAACATTTTGAACAGTTGTGCCCAAGAGGGTATAGAGCAGCCATAGTTACCTACCTTTCCTTTTTCTTTACAGGTGTCTAGAGCACACCAAATACCTTGTTTTCGTTAAAGGCTTTCTTCAGTCTGAAGTGGAATCCACCATCCATAAAGGTTTCAGTTCTGCAGAACAAGCGGACTGGTCAAAAGAATAAAATAGGTTTGCAATGTTTTAATTTTAAGATCTCTCAGGATTACAGTGTTTGGTTGTATTTTAAATGGTTCTCGTTGAGAGAAAAAGTCCTGAAAATGGGGGATCAGCAGACATATAAAACAAACCACGTTGTTAACAATAGCGAAAATGTATACTACCAGCAGCAGCAGCAGCACTTGAATCCTCTGGCATCTGCAAACCACAGCTATGGAACTTCAGCCCTGCATACTTCTCCAGATTCTCCCCTCTCTCCCTCATTCCCTCATGATGCCAGGGAAAACATAGCTTTGAACGTTGGGCCCAAAAGCCTTGGGCTGATGGATTCTCCTAGGCAAGCAGACTGGGCCCATTTGGGGTCTGGAAACCACCTCCCAGTAAGAAACAGCCAGCATGTCATGTGGAGCCCAGTGGGTCAGAGCGAACTGGTTGATGGCTATGAGCATCTCTGTTCCCAGAACAATGACATCAGATCCCAAAAAATTACTAGTGGAGTTTTGCATAAATTAGACTCTTTTGCCCAGGTGTTTGCTAGCCAAAACTTAAGAATCCAAGTGAACAATGTTTCTCAGCTCATTCAGTCTCAGCCTCCAGTGATGGAGAATGTTGGCGATAGTGCACTTCGACAACTGCTGTCTCAGAAACCTGCTGTGGAGCAACAACTTGTGCAGAGATACCAGCAGATGCCACAGCAAGTCCATCCCGGATTTGGAAGTGCACAGCAGAAGCAGCAGATGCAGTTAATGCAGCACCAACCTCCTCTTTATTATGACAACCAGCAACATGTTGCCCACATCCCAATGCACTCTGCAGTGCACCAGGGACAGGCCCACTTGCAGCAAATGCATTCTCAACATTTGCTGCCACAGCAGCTACAGCAAGATCAATACTACCTGCAGCAGCAACCTCATCAGGGACAGCACAGGCTCTTGGTACATGAGATGCAGCCACAGCAGCAGCAACAAAGGCAGTGCCCCATGCAAACAGCTCAGTATTATCCAATACAGCCTATGATGCAACAGTTACAGCAGCAGCAGCAGCAGCAGATGCAAACACAACTTCCTCCCTATCACAGGGATACTAACCAGAAGCCTCTGCATGAACCTCAACAATACTCCCAAGATCGAGGTAATTCCGTGCAGCTTATACAGCTGGGAGCAGTCCCTCCATATTTCTATCAAGATCAGCAGCAGTCATTCAAACATTTGTATCCGCAAAGTGTTCTGCAGCAGCAACAGCCACCAGGAGATGCCAGTCAGCCAGATCATTACCAGAGTGATGGCAACACTCAGGCATTGATGGATGAGCACCTTGGACTCCCTGTGGCAGAGGGGACTGAAGATCCAGCACAACAGGGTCTGAATTCTATTGACGGCACTCTCTCTCAACAATCTCTTAGACCTCCAACAAGTGTTCAGATGAGTAACAAAAGACCTCAGCAGTTGTCTCCCAGTGCAGTGTGGCCACAGGTATGTAAAACCTTACATCTTGCTTTCTGATAGCTAATTTTAGAAAAAAGCAGTATTATTTTATTCATTAGTATAGAGGGGGCATGTACAACTTTCTGTGAAACTTATACTTGGATTTGAATAGTATGCTGAGACGACACCCCAGAAAAATAAGTGGAGCCAGGGCAAAAACTAAACTCAATTTAATTTCCATTAAAATTAAATATAATGAATATGTTTGAAAAAATTAATAATTTCCCTTCTGTTGCATTAAAAATGACAATTCAGTAACAAGTTTTGGAAGGGTCATAGCTAAGGCTTTGGGGTAGGTGCATTCAGCCCTAGGGTTTCAGTCTTTGCATTCTGTCACTGACAGTTATCCAGTGAAATAGAAGAAGCCTTTTATAGCATTGAAATTGGGTTTTTTGAAACCATGGAGACAAATAACTGCTTCTGTTGGCAGAGCCATTTTGCGAATCAGTAATATTCAGCATTTATTCCAATTGTCCATCTATGAGGAGTCAGTAAAACTAGGTAAGATGCTTCTAGGTATGATGGTTGGAGGTTGTTTGCTGGTGGGAGTCTATACATTTAGAGATTCCACTGGAAATTTTAGAGTGGCTCTGTGCATTAGGTGTTCTTAGAGGCATATCTGTTGGAGAAGGCCTGACCATCCTTTTTGCTAAGAAACACACTGTTTGGAGCAGGAAACTAGTTTTGTTTCGTCTCAAACAAAGTTCTGTATTGCATCCTGTTTAGATCTGAACTTTACAGGGTAGCAGAATGAAAGGTTAGAATAGGCTTTACTGCTTTCACCAACCTGGTGCCTTCCTAGTGTTTTAGACCAGAGTTTTTCCAACTGTGTTTTGATGGGGTTCCATGAAAAACAACTAAGGATCAAAACGAAACAAAACCATTCACTTGACTGTAATCAATTTCCTATCACTAGAGCTTTGCCTCTTGATCAAGGATTCCAGTATGTATATTTTTTTTTAACTAACAAGTTCTGTAGCTTGAAAAAGTTTGAACACCCCTGTTTTAGACTTCCTTTTCTCCTGTCATTTCTCAGGATGGTAGATGAAAAAGCTAGCACATCTAGAGTGGCACCAGATTGGTAAATATTACACTTCCAAGTGAAGGAAAATGATGGATTTTTTTAGTGATGTTCTGCATAAAAAGTTATCTGCAAGCAGGCTAAGACTTTTCTGCCTGATTTGCTACCTGCTGAAAATTTTCCACAAGGGAGAACATTTTGAAATTGTCTTGTTACCTGCAGTTAATAATGATACAGCCTGCCCTATTATTCCAGAATTTTACCATAATACAGGTAGACCTCATTTAGCAACCACAGTTGGGATCGGCAGCTCTGTCATTGAGTGAAGCAGTCGCTAAGTGGGAAACCATGTGACTGCAACTGTGCTTTCCTTTTCCCCACTCTCCCACCCTTTGGAATGCTCACCCAGGGCTGGGATAGCCAGCTTGAAACTGACAAGACTAATCAGTTTCACACTTTCCACATTTCTTTGCCTCCTAAACACTCTGCTGCCCTTTGGAATGCTCACCTGGGTGCTGGGATAATTAGCAAGAACTGAATTAATGTTTGTATTTACATTCATTGGAGAGGAAGGGATTACAAGAGAGTAAGCAGGCGCACAATGGGGAATACACATAAAAGCAATGGAGAGCCACAAGTACGCTATACAAGCGTGCTATGCAGACAGCCCTGTGTATTCCCCATTGTGCGCCTGCTTACTCTTTTGTAACCCCTTTCTCTCCAATGTCTCCACTCTACAAGGGAGGGGAGAACCAAGCGATTTCGGTAGGCTGTACCTGACCCGTTTTTTTTCTTCCTCCCTCTGTAGTGGTTAAAGGCTTTAAGCTAGAAACCAGGAGACAGTGAGTTTGAGTCATGTCTTAGGCACAAAACCAGCTAGGTGACTTTGGCCACATACGCTCCCAGTCTGAGGAGCGTGAAGGGCCTACATTTGAAGGGTGCCCAGACTGGGAAAGCTGGTGTAGACAATAATTATACAACTTACTGGTATACCTATATTTCTCCTGTCTCTTTTTTAACAGCAGATCCAGTTACCCGAGACCAGACTTCCATCAGTTTCTCCTGAACAAAGGTATATTTGTGATTAATTACACATATCTTCTAAAAATCCAAAATAGTGGCCTCCATCTGTACAAATACCAACTATATTATAGAATCATTTAGACTGCTGATTTGCAATATAGCAATAATTTTGGTGGTAGTTACACCAATCTTTGGTAGGGAGCTGAGACAATGATGGGACCTTACTTAATTGTGAAAAATATAAAATTTAACCCTGAGGTATATGAGTTGGGTTTGTTCTATATCTAATCACTTAAGTATTCTAGGTCAAAGCCTATTTGGCAAGCTTTCACAGAAGCCATCTAAAGATCACAGGTGATTTTAGATTCAGAAGGGAAATTCCATTTATCACCAGTCATCTTAGTTGTGATCATTCTTCCTCCCCTTTTTATTTAGATGCTATGCCTCCTGCCATTTCCTTCAACTGTAGGAACTGTATCATGGACAGGTGCAGGCAGGCAGACTTTGAGGAGCAAGGGGCCCCAGCCCTGACCATCTGTGGAACTACAAGAGGCCTTCTGATGATGCTGTAGCATCACTGGAAATAGTGGTCCAATTGTTTCAGCCATGTTACAGTTTTCTTTACTTTGATTGTTTTTCGACAGTGGAACTGGGAGGCATCTTGTTCATATCACAAACTTAAAACCCTTCCCATCATACCAAAATTGCCCCAAATTGTGCTACCAGATTTCAACAGCAAAATTCACTAATACAATTTAGCTGTTTGAGACGAGTGGTTTGCTTTCTAGACGCCTTCTGTTCCCATTCCGTGCTTATTTGGTTTTGGGGGGAGGGGGAATCACACTGTCCTAAAATTCAGTAGCAATGTGGCCAATCCCAAGATGCTGTAAATAGGATTTGTGTTTGGGCCACAGGAATTGTGCACAAGCAAAACTCTTACTTTTAGTTTGTAATTGTAGATTTCTCAGATCTTACATAATGTTTCCCTTAGAATTGCTAACACAAGGGTTTGATCCATTCAGTGCTCCTACAAAAAGCTATTTTGTCTTTCCTCCCAGTGGAACGCAGCAGTTTTTCACAAGGTGATGTCACAAATTTCAAAGGCATATTCCTTAGCGGTGATCCTTTGTTGAGATGTGCTTTCTGTAAAAAAAGTATTAATTTTTTTTCTGACACCCAGCCAGGACCTTTCCTCTTGAGATGGTGGTGTCCTTTTCAAATTAAAAGGTGGATTTTTGTTGTTTTTGTTTTTGTTTTCCTGCTTCTCTTTCAAATAAAGGATGCCTACCTGAAATTCAGGAAGCTACTTAGAAGTGACATGCCATTGCCACTTCTTTAGCTGGCAAGAACATATTTCCTCTGTTTCTTCATAGCTCTTTGCTACAAGACCATGATCCAAACCATCCCCTGTTGATCTGTGCTTATTCTGGTAAAGGGCAAACATCTTTAGCAACTTTGTTATGAAGAAACTGGTTGCAGATACTTACACTATGCTATTGATGTTGATGCCACAAAGGAGGTTTTTGTGGACAAAATAGTTCTATGGAACATGTTTGGTGATACACTTCTGTCTGTCATATCCAAGAGAGGCAATTAAAGAGAAAACCAAGTTGTACCTATGTAGATATACAACCTATCTGTGTTGCTCATGTATTAAAATATCACGTAAAAAAAGCTTACCATAAAACTTTGTTTGTTTGTTTGTTTATTTGTTTGTTTGTTTATTAAATTTGTATGCTGCCCGTCTCCCCCAGCGGAGGAATTATGCACCATCCATTAGTGTGGAATTTAATTAAGTCATTGCATAGAGCAAAGAATCACAGAAAAAGCTGATTGGTAATTTAATGTTTCAAATTTGGTTGATCGGTGAAGCCCTTTATAAATAAAATTTAATCATCTGCCTATTTTGTATTTAGACATTACATTTTTATTATTTCTTTTCTGCCAAATAGGATTCACCAGTTGCTTCAAGGATCTGATTAAATGAACTTCCCTTTCTTTATTATAGCCATGACTTTCAAGTTACTAATCAGATCTTACTTTCTCATTACATAATCAGTACAATTGCTTCATCCTTGACACTGAATAATTAATTTATCACTGTTATAAATGTTAAAAAATTAAATATTGCCTATTGTTCAAAAGGAAATTAAAGTTAGGGAACAGCAAATAATTTAAAACAGTCCTCAAAGCATTACAAATTAATTTAAATATGCTGTTTATATAAACAAATAATTAAAATGGTGGTTTTCATCCATGTTCTTTCACATACCCAGAATTAAGATTGCTGCATTATTGCAATTATTATAGTACTAATTTGTTTCCTTTTTAATGCCCACATTTAGAACATTTGAACTCTAGGTATTGTTGCCATCTATGAACATTGTCTGCTTTGACCTTGACCATGGTGTTGACATGCTACTGGCATGTTCTTATAGTCTTCAGTGTCCAAGTACGAATTCTTACTAAGATTAACATAAGGGCATAATCTCATAGCTGTGTTTAAATGTAACTTCAAGCTTTTTCAATACTTTTGTATTACTTGGTTTCAATGATTATTTGTTACATTTCAGTTGCATTTAGATGCATTTGATTGAAACAGTTTCACTTAAAGCCATTAGATGAGTACAGAAGTACATTACTAGTACAGAGTCTGGCATCAAGAATTCCATTGTCATGGATGTCCAACTTGTTGGAACAGATGACTGCACTATCAAAATGTATACATGAGCAGCTGCTCATACAGAGGCTTTCACACAATCAGATCTGCCACTCACCTGGTCACACATAGGCTTTTACATCTGCAGCAGAGTTGATGATTGAAAGATGGGGCAGTGATAGGTTATCAAGTGGACTACATCACTTGATTAACACATGAAGGGTGTTCCTATATTTTCAGTATGATCATTCATTCATTCATTCATTCATTCATTCATTCATTCATTCAGGCATCTCCCTAAATTTAGTGGGAATTACTTCCCAAAAATAAAACTTTAATCTTAGTTGTCTTTTCTGTGCATTTTGAGAACATCGCCCTGAATGTTCATCCTGATATACTGTAGATGTTTATATCAGTGCTAGCTTTGTCATAAATTTAACTCCATTTTATGTATCCATTTACCTTAACATTGGCTTTGTTGACTTTTCAACAAAGCCAACAGCACATTTCTACAGAAGTGAAACTTGATTTTCATAGTTCTTGAGCCCTTCCTTATGTCAGAAAACACCTTATAATAGCCCTCCAGCAACTGTTTTAATATAATACGGGATCAGCAAGAACAGTAAGAACTAGGTGGCGGATGGATGGCTGAATTAATGATGAATATTTTGTTTTGATGTTTTATTGGATTCAAATATTTGAGCATACATTCCTGTGCTGAGGGTTCAGAGTTTTTTTTTTTTTCAAATAGTTGTGTGTAGATTAATTATAATGTATCTAGGAACATTCTTTCTAAAATGGCATCTTCTTTCTCTGTCTCTTGTAACAGCAGTGCTTGTGATAAAGAAGCATACATTGAAAAATCTGAATCAAAGAGCAAACTAACCTGCTCTGTATGTTTCAAAGAGTTTAAAAGTTTGCCAGCTCTGAATGGTCACATGAGGTCTCATGGAGGGATACGGGCATCCCCTATCTTCAGACAGGTATCAATGCCGTGTTTATGTCTTTTTGGGTATTTGGTCTTCCCCTTTTCTAAAATTTGCTGCTTGCTTAACTATATCTGACTTTTTTTTAAAAAAAAGCACTCATTCTGAAGCTTGCTATGGCCAAAGAAATATGTCTTTTTCCAGCTTTGCTTCCAAGTGTGTTAATTCTCCATTGTTGGCGATGTGTCAGCTGATGTTATATAGAAGAAAAGAACTACATCTGGGCATAGGCTTTGGCTGGCCTCCAGTTGAACAGGGTTTGCCACTGAACATGGTTTAATATGCCCTTTATTGTTTGACCAGTTTTAAATATAAGAAACTTTTCAGTACAACTTTGCTTTTCTGCTTCTTTCTGTCAAGTTCTCTTGTGTTCCTTTTGGACACAAGTTTCCAGTGAGGATATGTTTTCGGAAGGAGGAATCGTGTTAAATCTTTTGCAGCAACAACACCTGAGGCTAACTCCTGTACTCCAAGGTGGCAGGAAATGACTAATCCACTGACATTAGTTCCACAATAGCGCTTAAAAAATGCCCCTAAAACTCCTTGTTGTTCACGCTGCCTATAAGCATTCGAGTGATGACCAGCCATTTGCAGTTGTGGGTGAAAGCCTTTAATTGTCTGTACAGGAGGAAGGGGAGGACCTGCCACAGCAGCACCAGCAGGAACAGCTGCCCTCCGAAGTGGATAGCTTTGCGCCTATCGTCATGCCTGTGTCTGTCCCTGTAAAGGTTCTGTCGCCTGAGCCCAGCAAGCAGGCCAGTGATGGCTGTGCCCTGGCCAAAGACAAGCCTGTCTCAGACGATGAGATGCCTGTCCTTGTGAGGATGATTTGTTCTCCAGCACATTCCCCTAAAGCCGTCAGCCCGCGTACCTCTTCTGTGAGTGTTCTCTTGCCACTGACTGTGCTGTAGGAGCCTAATAAGTCCCTTTGCATTACAGCAATGCCAAGGACCTTTCCGGTTGTTTCAAAGCCAGTGTTAATTATTTTTCTGTAATGTTCCAAATCTTTCAAAGCTGCAAACACAAAACAGAACACCAGAGGGATTTATTATCTTCAATGTTCTTTGTGCTTGCTTATCGTACTGTTGCTGCTGAGAGCCAGTGTGCTTTCTTCTTGAAAATGGTCTGCCTATGTGTTTGTGTGTGTGCACGTATGCCCGTGCATTTTGCCAGAAATGGTTTCCCAAGAATAAGTAGTGTTGAAAGGCTTGAGGCTGAAGCTTTCTTTTGCTCAGATAAGCTTCACTTTTTCTTCAGTAAATTATGGCTATAACTACCTGCTGTCTTAAGTGCGCAATTTGTGTGATGCAGCATGCAAGTCCAGCATTGGCCAGTGAAGCCGGTGAGGCTAAGCAGCCCCGACATTTGCCTTGGATATCCCATGCCAGTCAGCTGCCAGTTTAAAATTTCCACAGTGTTGCATTGGGTGCTTTGGGGGATTATGGGAAATTTATATTAGTAACCATCCATGAATGTAGAATCATGAAAGGCTTATGGGGGACACTTCACCAAGGACACTCTTGTGCATGGACTTGGTTCTGATAGCATGGATCAGACAGACAAGCGTGCCCAGAATCATACCATACATTCTGTCCTGTTTTAAGAGTAGGCTTGTCCTAGATTAGATAGTAGTGCACTTTTGCTGAATCCATAGGAACAGTTGATAATCTTACAGAGGCAGAAATAATAATGCCAGATCTTGTCCTGCTATTGTTGCTTTCATCATTCCCATTTGGGGAACTGATGCTGTGTAACTGATTTTTGGAGAGGTGCAATGGGAAACACTGGGAGTAGACAAGCAGCTGATCTTTAAATCTCTACCCTTCTTAGAAGTGTTTATCCTGGGGAGCATTTAACAGATCTGCAGTGCATTGGTTCTCTCCTTTTTTGTGGTTTAATTGAATACCAGCTTCAGATAGGAGTTTGGAAAAAAACCTGTAAGGGGGAATTCCTTTTGCACTAGTTTCCTAACAAAATTTGGTATGTACTCTAGGCTGCAAATAAATAAATAAATTGCTGTCCAGGGCAAAGGACAGTTGTGGGGAATGGATCTGAGAAGCAGCAACTCCACAGTATCAGGCTTCATTAGGCTCATGTCTGACATCCTAATGTAACTGCTTTTAAAATTTTAGGAAAACTTTTTAACAGATTTTCTAGATCACACTTCACTTAAATACTGACTGATGGTTGTTTCCTGAAAGTCAAATGGTACCTTTGTCCAATCACTCTGTAAAGTTGTTGTTTTACTTTTTGTTTATAAAGAGTTTTTATGAAATAAAATTTTTTACAAAGCAAGCAACACTAAAGTGTGGACAATAATAAAAAAAAAGTCTGTAAACAAAATAAGCAGGAAGCAAAATCTGCAGCATATATTTTTAAAAAGTGACATACATGTAAATAGAGGAAGTCATACATCAGTGAGAAAGGCCTGGTGAATACTTTTAATAATGAAAGTGTATTACAAGACTAAACCAGGGGATGAAGCTATATGAGTTTAATATAGTTTTATATTTTTCAGGCTGTGCTGATGTACCAAAAGAGTGGATCCCAGGTCAGCAGAAAGGTCTCTGGTTTACCACTGTCCATGCTAAGTTTAATTTGATTAATGTGTCTCACCAATCAAACAATCCCCCCTTTGATATACCGTGAAAAACTAAGGGTGGGAGGAATGTTGCTGTATTTATTTATTTATTTATTTACTTACTTACTTACTTACTTACTTACTTACGTACTTACGTACTTACTACTGTTGTATCCTGCCTTCCACTAAGACATAGGGTCACTCCTCATTTTATCTTTATAATGTATGTGATAGCTCGGTCTGAGAGAAAGGGATTGCCTTAAGTCACCCAGTGTGCTCCATAGCTAAGTGGGGATATAGCTTTCCTCAGTCTTAATCCAACGTTTTTAAGGGTTTTCATGGCGGATACGGAAGATTAAAAGGGGGGGGGGGGTTAAAAATGCAACAGTGAAAATAAATAAATGCTACATTCCTATAAATTAAGTGCCTTCTTCATAAATAGCAATTTACGAAAGGCATTAGGCAACTCAGTCTCCTGAGGCAGGAAATTCCATAATTTAAATAAAGCCGTCCATGGAGGTCCTTGTTCCCATTAATGGTCTTCACCATAGTTGTGGCATAGAAAGGCCTCTTCATTGGATCTTAAAATGCTGGCAGGCTGGCATGGGAGGAAGCAATTTGGGAATTCCTCTTTTAATTAATTATAGCTTGGTTCCCAACAGTAAACAAGAAACAAGAGTAGATGTATTGCTCTGTTGATGTCAGAATGCAGCACCTGTAGGCTTGGAAGAATCATTGTTTGGTCCAAGTTTTCTGTTTCACTGGAAAATCAGTATTGGGGTAACAGATGTATGATTGAATACAGTCATTATTAAAATAACAAATGTTGTAAACTTCTATCCAGGATCCCAATAGAAAGCACCACCAAAGTATCACCAACTCTGAAGAAAGCATCAGACCTTTTCAAGACAAGAAAAAATACCGCCACAGACCTGAACCACTCTTCATACCACCTCCTTCCTTCAACCTCAGTGCATCTCACTCAGGGGCTACGCTATACCAAAGCCAGCTTCGTTCTCCCCGTGTCTTAGGAGACCATCTGATCGACAGGTCTCATGATCCCCCACCTTATACACCACCTCCCATGCTTAGTCCCATACGGCAAGGATCTGGACTCTTCAGCAGTGTCATCATATCTTCTCATGGTACACCTCACCCCCAGCTGCCCCTTACTCCTCTGACACCCACTCCTCGGATACTCCTCTGCCAATCTAGTAAGTATGTTGTATTATAGTGTAGACATTGTTCACATAAGAACTGTCAGTTTTACTCGCTTGTGAATGGTAGAATGTTGGCTTAAATTGGTTCTGATTTGTGCTTCTCATACTGTTCCTGCACATCTCTGTAGCAGATTCACTATTGCTCACATGCGTTCAAGAAGGAATGCAGAAAATGCACATATACTAATTTGGGCCATTCCCTTTATTTACCTCTAGAATATGGCCAAGAAATTCCAGAATGGAGTTACAGATAGTCCTTGTTCAGTGACTATAATTGGGACCAGCAACTCAGTCGTTAAGCAGTGCAGTCGCTAAGTGAAACTGCAGCTGTGCTTATGATCTTACTTCAGCTTCCTTTGCTTTATAGAATTGCAAAGGTCGTAAATGCAAGGATTGGTCATAAAGTTACTTTTTCATCACCGTTGTAACTGTAAACAGTTGCTAAAGGAGGCAGTTGATAAATGAGGACCCTAACCTGTGTATAATTCCTACATATCTAACTTTGGAATGTACCAAACTTAGTTTGCAAGTGGAGGATAAAAGGTTTGAATTAATAACTAAGTAAATGTAATACAGCAAACTGTTTTATATATTGGATAAAAAGTTTTAGCCCTGCCTTCTCCCTGACATGGTATGAACACAGAGAATTTTCACAGAAGAGCTTTCAAACATTTGACACTCTTCACTTTCCTGCAGCCTAATTTCATATACTGTCAGATGCAAAATATGGAAATACTGATTATGTGCTTAGCATAGCATAAACTGGTTCTGCATTGGTCATCTGTTATCTATGTGAGCTGCAAGGGACTATCATAACCAAATATTCTAGACATGCTCAATTTCTGGAACATCAATCAGCTGGATGAAAAAAGAGTGCACAAAACTATTCTTTTTCATATTATTCACATCTTAATACAAAATATATGAACTTTGTATTTTCTCAGAATATCTTAATGCAAGTTAAACCAAGGGATTGGCGGGTGGAGAGGGTAAAGAGAGATTATGAATTTACCATAGATTCTGCTCAGGGGAATGAGTTCCATTTGCAGACTTTCCATTTTTACTGGAATAAGTTGATGCAAAGAACCATGTCCTTGAAACTAGCAAATTTGACAGTTGCTACACCATCTGGAAAAATTGTTTTAATCTCATCACTGCAGATACAGAAAACTTGCTTGCAGTCTTGAATAATTTTCTTGGGAATGTAAACTGAAATAGTCTTACAAAGGAGTGTCACATGCCAGGATCCTGCTAGTAATTGTTCACAAAACAGTGGGAGATGCATATATAAAGATATGCTTAAACATAGAGAATAGGTTTTACTTGATCAGACTGTTGGTCTGTTTAATAACATCATCTGTTTGGACTGGGTACTAGCTCTCCACGGTGACATTCCGCACTGGTCCCTTCCAGTTGTGTTGTAGAAGTCACATCATCCCTAGCCAGGCCTTGTCTCAACATATTTGGAGGGCATTAGATTGACAAATACCTTTCCTGTTACTCGCTGTTCAAAACAGTACCTAAGGGTCAACTGCATATAAATGGGTGCTCTTATAATGGTGTGATATCCTCTATTTAAATATAATGTTGTTTTCTGTAAAGAGAGAAGGCAGACTTCAGAAAAGTGGTTAGTGAACAAAGGCAAAAAAGGAAACATGCTGAAAACTATATGATCATTTTTCTTTCAGATAGTCTTAACGGAAACAGCGTCCCTGTGACCCCAAGACCTGGAGAGCAGACTATTGATGTTGAACCGTAAGAACTAGTCTTTTGTAGAGAGAGATGTAATATTCATGCAACACAACTATTTTGGTTAGAGAGAGAGAGGAAGTGTGTGCTTCTTTTTAAAAAATGGCTGGGGTGCAAATCATTACTTTGTGTCTGTCTGGTATTCCTGTGTGTGCATCAAGGCCTCTTTTCTTATTTTGTTTACATTCAACTTGTTACATTGGTAGCTAGTTTTGAATGGTTTTCAGAGCAACATATTGAAGTATTATAAAACTGCAGGCCTGAACTAAACCATGAAGTATGACCTCAGATGTTGGCCATCAGTGTCATATTGGGAAATGAAAGCTTAGCATGGCTTTGGGCAAGCATCAATTTGCTTATGAGAGAAAATAGATTAGAGTCCGATACAATTTCCTTCCATTCTTTGTAACCAATTCAGGTTCAGATCTAGTCTTGAATTTGCGGTTGCATACAATTTTAGAATTGTCCAGAACAAAGGCAGAGTATTCAGATTAATAGCTGAGATTGGCAAGCACACACATTTAAAAAAGAAAGAAAAACAAAGCAGAAACTGGCCGAGCAAGGCCATGATTAGCTTGATCCCTTGCAAACTAACCCTGGTTTATTTCTAGCTTTTTTTTTAACAAATTGCAGTTAAACAGTCTTGGTGTAATTTGTAAACACATCAACCCCATCTTCAATTAAGTAATTAGGGAGGAAGAGTGTTTTAGATTATTGATCTTTTCTTCACAACAGAAAATAAATGTTTACATTTCATCTTTGCACTGCAAGAAATTCTAACAAACAGAATTTTGATTTGCTTTGAAGCCAATATGGAGGGGTTTTTTTGTTTTTGTTTTTTTTAACTCAGACTGTCTACTTAGTCTTTAACTGTTTCATAGCTCTCAACAATAAATAATTCCAGAACCAGTTATCAAACCACATCTTAGATCTCATACATACAAATTAGGATACACATTAGACCAAAACTACATCTATACCACTGTCTATTTATTTATTGAAACTATTTCATCCCATTTTTCTACATAAAAATACTCAGCTTAATACAGTGTGAGAACTCAGCTTAGTTTGGGAAGTAAGGAAATCCTGAACTATATATTTTATTTATTTGTCAAATTTATATAGCTGCCCATCTCACACAAAGTGACTGGGCAGTGTACAATAAAACCTACTATTAAAACATACTACAAAACCAATTAAAACAGTGAACATAGATAAAAACAAGACCACAAGCAGAACTTCACACATAATGCAGCCAACATGAGGGCTCCCTATTACCAGGGGATCCCCAGGCTTGCTGGAAAAAACCATGTTTTGAGGGCTTTCTGGAAGGCAATAAGGGTTGGGGCTAACCTCACCTTGGGAGGGATGATGTTCCAGAGGGCGGGGGCCACGGCAGAGAAGGCTTGCCACCTAGGCTCCATCAGATGGGACTGTTTTGCAGACGGGACCCACAGCATGCCTCTCCTGCCGGACCTGATGGGATGGGTAAATGTAATCAGAAATAGGTGGTCAATTTATGTATTGTTCATTCATAATAAGAAGGTGATGCCCTTGAGAAACAGTATTTTCCTGGATCCTTTTTGGATGATTCTGGTGAAGAACCCGGTATGTCATCCACTCAGCTTGTTTCTGTAAGGAAACAATCTACCTTATATGAAGTTTCCACTTCATGAGTTTTACCTTTGCCACTTCTGCTTTCAGCCTTAATATTGTTGTGATAATTTCTTCCTGCCATTATGTTTTTCTTAAGTCCTTCTCCTCAGAGGAGGAACATCCTGCAGTGGACCTACATTTTTAACGCTTTAAATACCTTTATTGCTTTGAGGCGTATCAACATTGGCTCAAGATTCCAGGCAGAGATCCCTGAACTTAAAGACATAACATTGGTGGAAAAGGAGGATCACAAGGCAACTTTAGTTTGGAAACCATGGCCAGAACTGGAGGACAAAACTTTCCAACAAAGAGGTACTATATTGTTATCCTACCTAAAGGAGTGAGTTTGTGCTTTGTTTTGTTTTGTGTATATGGCCACCACTCACCAAGCCCACTTTGGGTAGCTAACAAGTATTAATCCTAATTCATAGTTTAAAATAAAAAAGTGAGTAGTTTCAGAATTGCTCCCTTTTAGCTTTAAAAATTTAGATTTTCTTGGCATTTCACTGCAAAACCATAGGGTTGAATCAAGTCTGTGTTCACTAGAGTTCCACCATTGTTAGAGAACAGGAGAGCATGACAGTTTATTCTGATTCACTTTCAGAACATTATGAGTGTGGAAGGAAATATAAGACACCAGAGGAGGAAGGAAAATCAGGAATAAAATGGTTTACTTACCCATTTTCTTTAGAAGCAAGCCTCCATTGGATCCTAGGTCACTTCCCAAATGGAAAGGATCCTGTCATTCACAGAGGTGGATACTTGGACCTGACACATAATATAACAACTAAATGGATTTGATAAATAAATAAATATTATTTTTAGGACTGCTTTTATGTTGCCTTTTAATCTTTGCCTTTTATCTTTGCTGTAAACCGCCCAGAGTTGTTTCAATGAGATGGGCGGTGACAAATTTGATAAATAAATAAAGCAACTGCCATGGTACATTGAACCCTATGTTGTTCATGTAAATTCTTCGTTGGGCTATCTTTGTACCCCCAAAGTTTGCTTTCTTCAAAAGACCATATTCACTAAGAAACCAGTCTTGCAATTATTCTGTGGAATAATGTCTTTACCCCTGTATTCCTTGCAATATTTTGCAATGGGAGTTAACCCTCATTTTCACACACACACTCATGTGTACATGTTCACACACAGAGACAGACACTTAGGAATGAACAAGAAAAAAAGGTACAAAAAGAAAAAAAACCTCTTCCAGATGTCTTGAAGTGGAATAATTACAAAAATACTATTTCCCTCCTCAGCCTGTTTTAAGAACTTAATAAGAAAACAATAGGCCTTCATTTGTTTCACCTTTCTTTTCATTTTAATATGAATGTATTGGTGTCCTGATATTTAATAGGTTAACTATATGTGTTTTTAAAAAACTGATATACCATAGGACAGTTAAATTCATAATTGTTCAGCAGCGCATAAATGTGAAATGTGTTTTTGTTTTGTTTGTTTGTGAGGTTTACATCCTTGCTTTAAAAAATACTATAAATGCTTCAGATAGCTTCCAGGTTGTATCTTAGCCCTATTGGCTTAGGAGTATTTCTCTCTGTCCTCTTGCACTCATACTCAAATCTACCTCACAAAGTTTGTGCAGTGCACATTTCTACTACATATGCTTTCTTTGTACATAATTCAGTTTGGTTGATTTGTAGTGTGGCAATCAAGTGCTTTCTTAAACAGGTACTTAATCTTAAAATCATAGAATGTAAGAAGGGATCTGAGGATCATCAGTCCTCAGTACAGAAATCCAACACTATAACATCTCTGACAGATGGCCATTCATCTTCTGTTTAAACATGTCCAGCAAAAGAGTTCATAATCTCACAAGGCAATCTGTTTTATATCTTTCCATCACTCTAAAGCCTCAGGATGTCCATGCTGCCCAATCTGAAAATGGCCCATGGGAGGCAATCCTGACTGCTCTAACCATTAGGAAATATTTTCTGATTCTTGCCAAAACCTGCATCCTTTGGGGGGTTTTTGTCCTGTCTTCTGGAACACTTCTGAACACTTCTGCCCTGTCTTCTACATGACAGACTTTCTAACAGTTGAAAATAGCTGCCCTATCCCCCCAAAGTCTTCTGCTTTTCAGGCTAAATGTGCCCAACATACCTTTATGTAACATCCATCCATCCATCCATCCATCCATCCATCCATCCATCCATCCATCTTTGTAGACCAGCTTTTTCCAACTGGCTGTCCTTCAGACAGATGTGCACTTAGTCAATTTGGCTTTGGCCACAAGTTGGGAAGCACTGGTATAAACAAGTAACTTACATCTTTTACCCTGTTCAGTCTCCTGCTACTTTAATGCTTGGTCTATTCCACCACTCCTGTTTTTGTTTTATTTTTTAAAAAGTAACATTTTTTACATATGTTCATCCATCCCTTTTAGGCAAATTAGTGCTGTTCCAGTGACGTGTGATACTTCTGCATTTATTTAGATATGAGGTGACTAAGTGGGGTATGTGAATGTAATGGCCTCCCATGCTTCAGTTAAATCCAGGGGACAGCATCACGAGGGAACCCTTCCTGTGGGTCACTTGGGAAGCACGGACAACCCGTAGACTTCAGAATGGGGTTTAAAGGAAAATCCCAACAGCATTAATAGGATGTCCTCCACCCCCAACAATAAAGCAAGCTAAAAACAATCACAGAGAAAATTTCAAAAGAATAGAAAAACAATCACATCTGGAGGGGGGGAAATCTTTGAGAAATTGCAAAGATCTCAGCAAGTATTTAAAATGAACTGCCTCCTGTTGTGCCCCAGCTTTCTCAAAATAGGAATCCATACTTGTTAGAATTAGTGTCTTTATATTGGCTTTGTGACATATTTGTCAAGTTTCTGTGTTCAATAGCTGAATTGTTCGAATTAATTTTGTTTTCTTCTTAAAGTGACCAATCTCTTGAATATGTGTTGTTCGAGCATATTAACTGGTGGAGGAACCAACATAGAATATGGTTTGCATTCTCTCTTTGAAGCTAAAGGAAATATTATGGTAAGTTACAGAGCATTTTAAAAATAGTAACAGATTTCATGAAGTAACCGGACATAAAGAAGACGTTTGAATAACTAATTGTTAAATAGTCTCACTTGCCAATAATGAGATTTTTCTTTATTTATTGAAACTTCTGAATCATTTCTAATAGTTCTGCTTCATTTTAAAAACCCATATCCAGCTTTTCTTTAAGAAAAAAAAGTCTGTGGCTGAAAATGTCTAACATAATATCTTCTATATTATGCTCACTCATAAGTAAATTCCAGTTCCACTCCACTCCACTCCACTCCACAGAACTGTACATAGGACTTCAACTTAAGCAAGAGAGAACCTAAGTGAACAAGTCACTGCACAAATGAGTCCAGCAAAGGGCTCTGCTTCTGCAGTCTTAAAATGCAGCATATCATAGTCAAAGGACATTGGAAAACTGAAAATGTATTAACCGTTATTAAAAGAATGACTGTAATTCTAATAATTACAAACAACGTACAATTTTGGTTTGCTTTGTCTCTGTTAATATTGCAGGTTGCTCTGGAGATGCTTCTTCTTTTGAAACCAAAAAGAGCAAAATCACATCCTCTAGCCAATTATCATTATGCTGGTAAGTTCTAAAATAAGTTTGAAAAGGATGCCTGCCAATTCCACACAGGTGCCTTCGTCAGGGCAGGTGGTATTGGCTAAGCATTGAGAAAATCATTCATTTGACAGTACAAATAAAAACGGTTCTCGCCTGTTCCATTTACTTCAGGTTCAGACCAGTGGACACCCTTTGAAAGAAAATTGTTCAACAAAGCACTGGCAACATATGGCAAAGATTTCATTTTTGTGCAGAAAATGGTGAGATGTTCTTCTCTCTTGTTTGGATGGCATTTCTGATCCTCTAGATACCAGCTTATTATATTTAAAAAAAAAAAACTAATTCCAGAGGTCATTGTCTTAAAGTGAAAGTTTGTATGTTTGAACTTAGTTGAGGTCCCAACTGCAAGAATTTGCACTTATTTTTAAAACACCTGACAATTTGAGCATGAATTAGTTGCAGTAATTAGAGTGAAAAAGATGTTGGGGGAAAAAAAGATATATATCAGATTGTGAAGACCTGGGTTCAAGTCCCCTGCTCAGCTTTGAAGTTCACTGTTTGACCTTCAACAATTTCCTCTCTGTCTCAGTTTAATCTGTTTCAGAAGGGGAATTATCCTGAGTTTAAAATAGTTTAACCTTTTAGTCATGCTGACCAGGAGAAATGAATGTGTGTAGCACCCTAGTAAGATCTAAAACCAAGTTCAAATTTTTGATAACTGCTTCGAAGTTTTGAATTTGTGATAAAGTATACAGTATTAATGAATATATCTGAGAGATTTTTATAGGGGGGGTGTTGCATATTAATGTTGTGTGTTACCTGATAATGTGCTGATGCAGTGTTTTAATTATTGTTTGATTACAGGTGAAGTCTAAGTCAGTTGCACAATGCGTTGAATACTATTACACCTGGAAGAAAATCATGCATTTAGGACGACGGCACAGAACTCGGCATGCAGAAGTAAAAACTGAATGCCCAGTAAGCCTCATTTCCTTTAGTTTTGAAGTAGATAAAGTTCCATTCTCCAGATACTTATATTTATATATTTGCCTATTACTTTCTCCCACCTGTGAGAAGAAACATTTCAGTAAGATAGTTGTACACAGGCCATAACTTGATCCATGCTAGAAGAATGTATGCTACTTTATCCTAAAATACTGTTGATTGCAATTCTTAGCAATCAACAGTGTAATGTAAAGTGTTTCTCTGTGTATAAAAATTGGTGTTACTGTTTCCCGTTTGGAATTACCAATATGTTCTTGGAAGATCCATACTTGAGTGATAGGGTACTTTTTGCATATCCAGAAGGAACCTGGAACCTCTCGTTTTAAAGAGTCAGGAAGTAAGTGATATAAAATAATTCTACTTGGAAAGCCATTGCCAGTCCAAATAGTATTAAGATATATGAATAAGGAATTGGACTTCGTATAAAGCAGCTTGCCTTGGTTCTTCCAGTGCAGAGAACTTGCCTTTCTGTATAAGGGTAGAGATACATAGAACAGTTTTAGAGCAGTAAGAGGAATGTGAAAGCACCTGGCCACGTTGTTATTATGAATAATAGATTCTGTAAGGAGTAGTGATATGAATTAGTTTCCTCTCTAATTAAATAATTTCCTCTCTAATTAAATGTTGTTTTTTGAACCTGTCTCGCACCTCCCAGACAGATTTTTAAAAAATCAGAGCTGAAGAAGATTTGTCTTTATCTAGTTATCAATAACCTTAGATCTACCTATTGGTGTTGAAACAAAGTAGGCACATGTGGGTGACTTCAATCCTTCTTTAAAACCTCTTTATCTAGGCACTTAGATTTTCTTAAACAGTTGTTCCACTTTCACCTACTATCTCTTTGAATTTCAGACAAGTGGAGAAGATGAGGAATTGGAGGGTGAAGAGCAGAATGAGGAAGAAAAAAAATCTGTAAAAGAAGAGGATGCAGAAATTCAGAATTCTCCTGACCCACCACCTGTTGCTGTTGCATCACCCATTAACCCTCCCTCTCTGCAGAGCCTTGGGCTGCCTGTGACCTCTTTTATCTGTGAAATGCCAGACTGTGGGGCTGTAGGTGTACTTGTTAATACATTACATCGTTCCAGAAGTGTGTGGATGTGCAGACAGCTAGACTGTGCAGGTTCTGTGATTTCACAGTACCCATTCAGTAATAGATTTGGAAGCAAAATTTCTTACATTGATGCCTAGGGTGATATAGGCCTTAAGTATCAGGACAGCAGAGACTCAGGTTCAAGTCCACCTTCAACCATGGAAACATACTGGGTGTCTTTGAGCCAGTCACACACTCTCAGCCCAGCCTTTGTCAGAGGGTGGATGAAATAAAATAAAGGAAGATCCATATATAAACCACCTTGAACTCTTAAAGGAAATGTGATATATACCTCTCAACAAACAAGGAAAACACATGTACTTGTTCTAAAAGAGAAACAGATCTATTGTTTAAGTAATTCATGCTCAACCAAGATGGTACTTCAGCTATATGTGTAGGGTTCCCAGGAATTATCTTGCCTACTCTTTAATTAGGCCTAGGCCTGTGGCTCCTAAATTCCATTTTTGTGTCCTCCAGAATCCATCTAACTACACAACAAAATTTCAACAGCAGGAGAGTTTCCTGCCATTTTAAAATAAAAACATGTTTAAATTGTTATGTTCATCCTATAATATGATTCACATAGAGCTGCAAATAAGGGGACTGAGATACAAATCAAAATGAAAATAATAAACAAATCCCCAAAGGTGGTCCTGCCCATTCCCCAACCCTCCCCACTTTGCTTATTATCCCACCTGTTGCTGTGTTCTTGCTTCTTTCTTCCAAAGTTGAGTGTGGCTCCAAGCGATTATAAAGTTGCTTATGCCTGGTTTAGTCTATACCTGGGATTAACCTCATGAATAGTAAAACTAAAGTATAACTTGAGTATCTTTTGTCATAGGTATTGGTTTAGAAATTTTCACAAATATGTTTTTGAAACCCAATAATGCACTGGAAAGACCATTGTTGGCCATTTGGCTTGATGAAGGTTTGAATGGATGGTCTCCGTTGGCATATTGATTTGATTGTAGCGTTAGCCAAGACAGCTAAATGAAAATCTGTGTTCAGAAGCTATGCTGAGGATGCATGGTGAGGTGGTCTTCATGCGTATGATTGGCCGGTCAGAGATAAAAAGCTCAGAAAGAAGTTTGAAATTATCTGGCGTGACCAAATTAAGAAAATAGAATTGAGGCAAGTTACCATTAGAGGAACTCAGTGTCATTGCTGTGGATTTTTTTATCTTTAATTCAGAAAATGTATTTTTGGCTTATTTGCCCTCTAGATCTTCAGTTCCAGACAAGCCCTGAACGGCCATGCACGTATTCATGGTGGCACAAATCCTGTGGTCAAAACCCGCTGTGGTGGCCCTAGCACGAAACAAAAGCTGAATTCTCAGAATGACTACTGCTCTGTCAAGAGTTCCCCAGCTCATAGTACAACAAGTGGTGAGACAGATCCACCTACAGTTTTCCCCTGTAAAGAATGTGGCAAGTAAGTAAAGATACCAACACACAAACTGGAATCTGTGACACTCTGTCCAGAAAACTCAGTGGAAATCACTCCCCAACAAAGTAAGGAAATTGCCTTAATGAATAAGAGTAATTCTAATGCAGCCTTACCAGTGTGGTGCCCGATCATGCTTGCTGGAAACTCTGGAAATTGTACTCCTAAAGTTGTACAATTGTACTCCAGAGGGCAACAAGACGCAGAAGACTGTTACAAATCATGTATAAGCAGTGGTAAAATATAATGTGTACAATTCAGGCAGTACTGAGATGTCATAAGCCAAACCTAACTGTCTCTTGGCATGAGGTAGAGGAGGAATTGACATAACATGTGGTTTATTTAGGTTTTACCTTGACGTGATATGTGAATTCAGTTAATGCTGTTTATAGACCAGTCTTCACTTACTGCAGTATGTGAACATAGTCCACAGGTTTGCCTAGGATTATGCTACCTCACCTAAGATCTGCATCTTTAGCTGATTGCATCCCTTAAGGAAGCCCAGCAAGTGGCACTTGTTCTCAGCCCTACTGAACTATTGGGTGATGTAGTAGAAAACTCCTTAGCAATCTGTTTTTAAAGCTATAAAATAGAAATAAAGAAGTATACCCTTGAAAGCTTTCAGCTTCACAGACTTCACATTTATAGGATCTCTCTATTTGGCAAAGGCATCAGAATTAAAGAATAGAATGGATCTGAGCATATGCTCACCCAGGAATATCGTGTTTATGCCAGTATCACATCCTTTCACTTTAAGTCCACTCCTGATTCCCCTCCTCCCTAAATAATAATTCCCACAACTTAATTAATGGGGGGGCAGGGGAGGGTGGTTTTTAAATAGTTGTGAATTGAAATTTTTGCTGGTCTCTTGCAAAATGCCCAGGGAAGTACCATGAGCTTCTGATTAGGGATGTACATGAAACAAGTGTTTTGTTTTGAAGTTGAACAAAACAGCCCATGTGTTCTTGCTGATGGTGATAACACTTCAAGAACATGTTTCTTTGCAGCCCTGTTAAGTCATTCCCCTGTAACATCTGATCAGCAGTGAAGGGTCGGCTCCTTCTTCCCCACAGGAAGCATAATTCAGGGAGAACATATAATATACCTCTGTAATTTATACAGATTCCTCTTTTTTCTCCCTTCCTTTTCATATTAGGATGTTTTTCAAAATCAAAAGTCGTAATGCTCACATGAAGACCCACCGCCAGCAGGAAGAACAACAGAGGCAGAAAGCCCAGAAGGCTGCTGTTGCAGCTGAAATGGCAGCCACAATAGCAAGGACTACGGGGTCACCTGGGCATAGCTTGATTCCACGGGATCATTTAGACTTGATAAAGCAAGTTGAACAAGCAGATGACCTTGGCAGCGATGTACAGGAACTGGGAGAAGTCATTGACAATGCTGAAGTGATCAACCCCAGCCTCTTACTGGACGAAGAAGATTCAGAGTTGCTTCAGGATGATGTTGAGCTGTAGACAAAATGAGCCACATCTGTAAAATTACAGATACCAGTTGAAATCAGTTTCCTCCAGTGAGAGGGCTATATTTCTTATTTCCCTTTTATTTTAAACTGTTTCTGTAGTTGGACTCTTTTAAATCCAGAACTGGAAAAAGACATCTGTCTTGTGATGTTCTTTCTCTCCTTTCTTTTTTAAAAGTGAGGGGAAATGTTCTGTTTTCTAAAGGAATCTTCTGTAATATATTGGAATGAAATATTCTGAAAAGTTCATATATCTTAAACTTTCAAAAGAAATGTAACATTCTTTAAATTCCTCAGGATACTTTCTTTTTGCCACCTCTATTCTGGCCTCAAAAAAGCCTGCAACAGGATTGTTAGATGGCAAAACTAAGTCACTGATAACTGCATCTTCAACCCAAGATGGACATGGAATAAATTGTTAGTATCTGGCAATTTTGGACCAGCGTAAGCTAATATGGACCTTCTGCTTGGGCCTGCATTCCATCCGATTCAATTCTTTCCTCTAGCACCAAAGGTTTTACACCAAATGTAAATTCTGAAGGCATCTTTATTTTTTTTCCTAACAAGATGTAAATGGATGTTCTGTTTGCTTGGGCACATGCAGATAGATGGCAATATGTCCTGCTTTGGTTTACTTGGAGAAGGAACCGAGAAACTAGAAGGAATGACTAGATCATTCCTCCAAGTAAAAGTTTTTATTATCACCAATGTAATATGAATCAAACTGTTTCTTTTCAAGGGTTTCCATAGTCATAATGCACACTTCAGAGCTTCCAATTTAGAAGATTCAGAAGGAACAGGGTCAGTGAATGTAAAAGTATCTGGAGATTGTAGAAAGACTTTTGATTTCACAATGACAGAATTGCTGAGGCAAACCCACCCCTTTTTTACGGAAGATTCTTGGATTGTGTGTAAATTAATGATTGAGGAAGTGAAGTATCACCAATTTGTACAGTAAATCAGTTGCTAAAAAGTTGTCTTTGAAAGTACAGGTACAATATGCTACCTTTAACTTTGCAGCAGTGTTCTCCTGAGAAGGTACAAGTCAAAATCTTTCCTCACAGAAAGAAGAGGGAAAAAATGTCCCATCTTCAGATAAATCCGTTTATATATGTTTGTTAAAATTCTTCCAAATAGAAAAGAAGAATAGCTTTGCACTTTGTCTCTGATCATAAATTTTATGTGGCTGCTGGATCTCAGTGGCTTCAAAATGCACATATATTTGTGTATAGAGTGCACGCAAATCTATTCACTTTTGTAAATTGAAATATATCATCATGAAAATGTGTGCAAAACCTAGATGGAACATGCAGGTTTTGGTCATTGCCAAAGACTTTAAAAGCTGCCATGCATATAATTGGTTGATGGGGTTACTGTAAATGTACTGAACGTTATCCTTTTTATGCCTGCCAACTGTCTCTTATGGACTCACACGTTTGAAACTATAAGTATGTCCAGTAACTTTATACAAGATTGGGAGACCTATGTTGTGTTTGTGTGTTAAGCCTCTCATTTTAACTATATAACCAAAATACAGAGCTGCAATTAATGTTTAAACAGCTTTCACATTTGATAACCGTAACGAAATTCAGGTTTTTTTCCATTTTGTTTTTACATTGTGTCACTTACTGACAATTCATTCGACGACCAGTGCCTGTGCCCCCGTGGTCACGTGATCAAAATTTGGGTGCTTGGCAGCCTGCCTGCACTTACGACCGCAGGGGCACTGCAACTCCCCCCACTTGCCTATTTCCCCCCCCCCCGCATCTATGCCTCTTTGGCCCCCTGCCACCCTGTGCTCTGCTGCCCCAGATGACCTTGCCGTCTTCTTGCTTCTGCTGCTGACGAGGTGTACCCAGCCTGGCTGCTGGGCCGGGCCGGGCTGGCTTCAGCTGCAGAAAAAGAAAAAAAAATGCTAAAGGCAGCCCCTCAGTGGCAGTGTGCTAAAACGCCCCCTTTCCCTGTGCTCCTGGGTGGGGCTGGAGCTGGCTTCAGCTGCGGAAAAAGGAAAAAAACACCCCAAAGCAGTCACTTTACTAGGTCCAGCCCCACCCAAGAGCTCTTTGCAAAGGGACTGCTTTGGGTTTTTTTTTCCTGAGCACGGCGAAAAGGGTCATTTTAAAATGCTGCCATTGAGGGGCTGCCTTTAGCATTTTCTTTTTTCTTTTTCCACAGCTGAAGCTGGCCCAGCAGCCAGGCCAGGCATGCCTCATCAGCAGTGGGAGCAAGAAGACAGCAAGGTTAACTGGGGCAATGGAGGGCAGGGTGGCAGGGGGTTTAAAAGGCATAGATGGGGGGAGATGGGTGGGGTGGGACTGGGCTGGGGTGGATGTAGCCCTGGGGCGTGGCAAGCAGCCCCAGAGCCGCACAGTTCTGAGGATGGTTGCCACTCTGCAAGGCAGGGTGCAGGGCGGCCAAAGGGGCAAAGTTGGGGGAGAGATAGGTAGGTGGGGGGAGTTGGAGGCAGTCCCTTACCTTACCGAGGCTCAGGGCTGGGAGGAACCAAGCCCGGAAAGGCTTGTATTGGGGTGGGTCCTCAACTAACGACCAGTAAAATTTACTTAACAATGGCAAGTGAAATTGCTGGGATCGCCATCGCTAAGCGAAGCTGTCATGTGACATCTCGCTTAATGACCACATCGCTTAGCAACCTAAATTCTGGTCCCAATTGTGGTCGTTAAGCAAGGACTACCTGTATGTTACTGGTTTTAGCAATACATGAGGCTGCAAATTTAAGTCCAACTTTAATCTCATCCAATATAGTAATTATGGTTATGTTTCTTCCCTTTCCTGATTTTGTTACATTAATTTAAATATATACAAACAGAGTAGTGTTTTATGATAACCTTGTGCTAAACAAATGAGGATCAAAATCCCTCTCCCCCCCTTTCCCCTTCAGTTGTGTTTGAGCATGATTTCATGAATCAGTATGTTCAAGTTTGGAATATCCTAGCTAGACAGTGCTTTCAACACCAGGAGTGGGTTCATTTTCTAATACAATTCTCTAGTATAAATCATATTATCAATGAACAGAGAGAGTTCAAAGTTATGTGACAGCATAAAATTCTTTTATTCTGTATTTGCACAGTCATGGACATTTTCATGAGAGCCAGATCTTAGTACTAGAGAACCTAATAGTCTTAAAGATGTTTCTGTCAAAGCTAATTTTACACGACCAAATTCTGAAGTTCCTACTCTTCAAAGCTTTGCTAGTCACGCCCACCAGTGCTACTTGTTCTAGATGTCGTCGTGGCTGTGTTTGAATTAGTTCTGTGCCTAATTACAGATTACATTAATCACATGAAAATCAGCCAAGTTCTGATTATCAGTAATACCAAAGGTTACCTTCCAGTAGTCAATAGGCTGTAAGGTGCAAATTATCATTCCAGAGTCATAACAAGAAGAAGAAAAAAAGACTCTTAGTTCTTGGGAACTGTTTTTTCCTCTGATATGTATGAATTCTGTAACAAATTGAAGAGAGTGGATAAAAGTATAAAGCTCACAACAGGTCGTTCCAAGCTGATCTGTATTACCTGCATACGAGACTGTAATAAGGCAGATTTTTTTACCTTTACTACAAAGCCTATGCATCAGGCCATTATTCATCTCAAGAAACATTAGGATTTAGCTTTCCTCAACCTACATCCTTCAGATGAGTTGAGACTGGGTCTCAAAATTTTCATCCAGTATGGTCAACAGCTGAACATTGTAGTCCAACAAATTTGGAGGCTCTTTCAGGCTACCATAGATTCTAAGTATCCATAGAATAAGTCTTTAATATAAAATTGTTCCTGGTTATGTCTTTAGACTTATAACCACAGCACTAGTACCATTGAACTGTATTCCTACAATGCACTGGAAGGTATTATGGGTAAAATTAAAGGTCTTACAATCGCTCATTGGACTAATTCATGATGAACCTGTTAAAATATGGTTTTATTTTAAATTATGTAAAACAATTGTGGATATACTGACATGCCATAAAATAACTTAAGAGAATCTCAAAAGAATCCTTGGAAGAATATTGGTACTTATATAAAAACGTTGCCATGATAAATTTCACTGAAATATGTTTCAGTATTTTGCCAGAAAACTTAGGGGTCTCTTTTTTTCATTTGCTGAAGTTTTGTGTTTATCAGTTATTTCAGTAACAAATTAGTTAAAGATTGTACATAACCTAAGAAAAAAGGAAAATATATTTTAATGGAGAAATCTTATTTTCAGATCTATTTAACTGCTGATAGATTGTTACAAAAAAAAAAAAGTTGTAAATTTCTGAGTTACAGTGTAGTGTAAAAATATTTGGTTTAAAAAAACATTTAGTATAGTTCTTTTATTTTATTTTATTTTTTATTTTATTTTATAATAAAATGTTTGCCTGTTACGGCTTAATTGCACCTGAATTGCATGTGATTTAATTTCAGGATGTAATTGAGTCAGGTTTGCACTAAATGCTGAGTTTCATAATATATTACATGGGAGGGGGGTAATTTCCTTTTTTTTTCTGATGAGGTAGGATGAGGCATGCATTGTATCTGGTACATAACTAAGAGCAAGCACTATGTATAGAATACACAGCTTTTTCTTGACAGGTAATTGTACTTGTAAAATCAAAGGGAATCTGTAAGAGTTTGCAGGGAGAAATAGTATTTTATACTTTTGATAAGATATACTTTGTTTAAAAAATTGTTCATGTGATGGAAAAAAATCTTTTAAATAAATTAATCAGCATTTTATTTTTTGGTTTAATATTTCCAACCCATCAGAATGATGGAAAGAAATTAAAGGGGTCAACATGGTACCTCTCCAAAACTGAACAGAAGGACCAAATTTGATACATGTTTTGGGCAGGCTGGCCCATCAAAAGAGTTTGAAGTGGGCTGGATTAAGGCAGAGGCTGCAGAGGAAAGAATCCCTATTGCATCTGTAGGGAAGAGGCAGTTGGGCAGAAACTCAGAAAGTTGGTAACTACTTCAAGCTAAGCCCGCTTCCCTTCCAGTCATGTGATCCAAATTCCAGTACATACACACACAGAAAAGTATGGCCACTGTTGGTAAAGCAGGCAGAAAGGATTCTGGAACCGATGCACATCTTGCTCTTGCTCGTTTGCTAACAGAACTAGGCATCTGTTATGCTTCATCTCCTACAGCTCCTTGGAGAACCAAAGGTACAATGTACAGTGAGACGCCCAGTAGGAACAATTTGATTCAAGGCCCTCATCAGCTGCCCGTTCCTGACCTAAGATCTTGGCCAAACTGCATAGCAGATCAGGGACAATCCCAAGCCCCCCGGAACTTTTCCAGGTCCATTAGTCACTTGGGGTGATCCAATCTAAAGGCCCTACCTCCCTTTGCCAGCAAGACAAAATCAGATCCTTTACCATGGCAAAGTAATGTCTTTCACAACCAGATCATGTTGCAATTGTACCAACAAAATGCAGAGCTAATGTGTGATCTAATATGTGTTGTGCCTTCAAATGTGTGTATGTATATTTTCAAATTTATCACTGCCCATCTCACTACATCAGTGATTTGGGTCAGGTCAGTGGTGACCAAGAACTGAGCTACTCCTGATTCTGGGTCACGGGGGCAAGTTGAAGTCCCCAAGAACTAACAGCCTTGGGATTCCACTGCTAAGCCTGGGATGGAGTGCAGCAGATCAGGCAGGGATGATGCACAGCAGGGAGGGCAGTACAGCAGCAATAAACCCAGTGTTTCTCCTGAGCCCAGCTTTAGCCAAAAGAGTCTTGCAGCCAGTTATCTCTGAAGCAGAGCCCCTGAAAGCCGTGGAGCTCTCCTGGATGGAAATAGCCACCCCATTTCCCTATAGCTAATCACTGGTGCCAGTCAGGAAACCAAAGTGAATGCATATCCTCCCCCCTCTGGCCCACCCAGGTCTCAGTTATACACAATAGGTCAGCTGCCTTGTCCATTATTAGATCCTGTATGAGGGCAGATTTATTACAAACCTATCTTGCATTCAGAAGCAGCAGCCAGAAGCCAGGGTCACCAAGGATCCAGTGACCTGGCCTTGGGCAAATACAAAGAACTGGACAGTAGGATAGCTCTCAACCAACAGCCTCATCATTTCTGAGTGCAGCCCAGATTGCTGCCACGCCTGTACATCCTCAGTATCTGCCCTCTTTTCTCTCTCAAATTCCATCCACCCTCAACTCCTATGCCAAGGCCAAGGAATCCATACATTCTTTCACACACACCCCATGGCACCAACCCCTCCTAGTCCACCCCATCAACGTTTTTCAGTTGTTGACAGATCAATATAGAGCTTTGTAACAGTTTTGATCTGGATTCTCACAACCCATTCTGTGGACCTCAAAGGGCTTTTTCTATGTATACTGGGGTGGGAGAGCAAGAGGCAAGAATGTATATGTACTAAAGGGTGCTTAATGTGGGGGCTGGTTAATTCAAAAAGTAAAAATAAGGAACAAAAGCATTTTTTAAAATGAATTAAAATGTAAAGAAGGCACTCGTAGTTATGTGAATAGCCAAGCTATGCTAGATGACTTGGTCTAATTCAGTGTTTCTCAAACTTGACAACTTTAAGATGTGTGGACTTCAACTCCCAGAATTCCCCAGCCAGCAAGTTGTCAAGTTTGAGAAACACTGAATGTTCTAAGAGTTCTTCTAAAGTTACTCGCTGGAAGCGCGTTCCATAAACGCAGCTGGCGGCTTTCTGCTCTACCGCCTTCTTCCGGTCTCTTGTGCCGAAGCTCCTCGTGCGCGCCCATCCCGACCACAGAAAGACAGATAGTTAAGCGAGTTTTGTGATTTACGGGTTGTTTTGGAACCTCGCGTTCTCACGATTACAAACCGGTCGCCGCCCAAAGCGCTGGTGCCACGCGACTGAACGGAGCCACGCGTCGCCAGCTGAACTCGAGCGGCGAGAGAGAGGTCGGGGTAAGCGGGCCGTCGAGGCGCCAGTTTAACCAGATTTATTTTTGCTGCAACCTGAGCGTTAAGCCTTGGGCTCAGAACTGGGCGGAAATGCGAGGACGGCGCTGTAAAGCGCAGGCCGACCACCCTGATTCTTGTTTCGCCCATCATGGTCGATTAAGCCCTTTTATTAAGATGTGTTTCGGACTAGCGACCGATCTGAGATGTGATTACGACCGTACAAGGTGATTTCACCATGGGGACGTCCCCACGAGAGCTTCGGCTACGCCATTACCTGGCGCGATTGGAAACGACAGGTAGCCTCGTCCTTCCCCCGGAGCCGGCACGTTGCGGCGCGCCACCTCCTGAGCTGCCCTGCGGTGGCGTAGGGCGCGCTCTTGGTGCCTCCGCTGTGCGATGGAGATAAAATGGGGCTCCTATTCTCACCCTTCCTCTCAGCATCCTCCTCTCGGGCAGAGTCGTTAGAATCTATTCCACGACTCTCATCCGCCCCGAGCTGCGCCGCCGCCGATCCTCCCCAGCGTGCGCGTGCGTCTCTCAGCCTCGCCCCATCCCTGGCAGGATTGTGGAGGCAGTAGATGCAGTGCGGGCTTGTTTCTCCCAGAAGAATTGCTGTCAATTTTTAAGAATAGTTCCCACACGCTTTTAAAAGTACATTAACTGGGGGTCTTTGCGTCTATGGGCCATCTTTTTTAACAAGGCAATGAAACGGCTGTCTCGGCAAACTCTCCCGTCTCCCCAAAGGGATCATCTCGATCTCGTAAACGGTCTAGGAAACCGTTCTGACAGACCAGGAGGACTTACCGCCCCCTACTTTCACTTTTATGGTCGAATCCTGCGGTCGGAAATAGACGCTCTAGCGTAGAAATGATGCTCAGGCAGCCTGAGTAGGTGAACTCTATGGTATTGTGGCAATAGGAAATTGTAGAAAGGGCGGGCAAGATGGCAGCGCGGCGGGTGCTCATCCTTTTAGGTCGGCTATGGCAGGTAATGTCGGCGTTTGAGTGGTTCTCGCGGGTGGGAGCAGATTTATACTCCAGCCTTTGCCGGCTACGCGGTTTGTATTACTAATCTTAACCAACCGCCTGGGAATGTTAAGCGTTGCGGTTCGGTGCATCTGAAGGGCACCTGGTTGGGGAAGGGTGGTCGGGTAGTTGGCCCAGCTCCCCCGTTAAAAAGTAGAACTTTAATTGTTTATATTTCAAATAAGTAATCGTAATATGGTAGCATCTAAATAGCTTTAAATAATACTTCTTTGATGTTACGGGATGACTTTGGCCTAAGCAAGCTTAGAGATTGGTTGTAAAGACACAGTAGCAGAGGGAAACCTTGCATGCTGCTGTAATAAGTCAGGGTCGTGTGTGGTGGTTAGACTGCTAGACTAGCACCAGGGAGACCCAGAATTTAGTTTACTCTCAGACAAGGAAACTGACTGGGTGACTTTGGGCTTGTCTCCCTCTTTCAGTCCAGTTCATCTGATTGTTGTGGGGAAAAAGAGGAGGAAGAGGTGTGATGTGCATTGCCTTGAGCATCTATAGGAAGGTGGGATATAAATCTAACAAATAATAACAAAGGGGGCTCATGAATTTGAATCTTCAATTGAAATGTTTCAATCTTTCGTGATCAATTACTATGGATTGATGAGCTTGTCAGCCTTTAGACTAATTTATAACCATGGCTTATACTTATCTGAAATAATGGTCCCTAGATTCCTTTAGGCTATTTTGCAATCCATTTGACACAATCGACTGAGCAAAACTATATTTTTTAGAAAATATGTACAGGAGTAGAATTACTGCTCTCTTGTCTTTTTACTAGCAGTTCTAGTAAAGGTGAAATTTGCCTGATGACTGGCTTTAGGCTGATTTTTTTAAAAAGCTCTATTTATTGAATTTTTGTTTCTTATGCTTTTAAAAGCTATGTAACAACACTCCCCATATCAAGGTGTCACTACTATTAATGACTACTAAAAGACTGGCATATGAATGGAAGTTCTATAAACTATTGTTGCTATTTAGCATGGGAAGTAACAATAATATTTCCCCTTCCAGTGAAAAATTCTGTTGCTGTAGAAAGCACCAAAGCACATAAATGCCAAATCATTTTTTCAGGAAAAAGCAAATATTTTGGTCTGAATGGATGGTGAGATACCCATTTAGATCTCAAGACACACAAATTCAGCCTTGTTAAAACAGTGTTGCCTGTGAACAAAATACATTAAAGATTCTAGAATCAAGTGAAGAGGTAGTTTGTAGATTTGTATTGGCTTTAATATCAGTAATCTAATTTTGTTTCCCGTTTCTGTCTTTGTCTTATTTTTTAAATCTGTGGTCTGGGATCAAATTCTGAAAAACTGCCAGTGACAAAATACATAATTGTCTTAATATAATATTAACTATGTAATTTTTATTTTCTAGGGGCCAGAAAATTTTCGTGTAGCAGGCAGAGTTCCATTAAAGCAACATAGCTTTCTTAAGTAAGTTTGTCACATTGAGTTAATGCAATATGACAGCTGTGCCTTTTCAGTTCTTATGTCTAATTACAGTTTCAAGCTAACTTGAACTGACTCCCCGTTTACATTTCAGAAATAATCACTTGATGTGGATTCAGTCTTCAAGGGCCAATAGTAATATTCAACAGCCCCCAAAGAATCCGTTGGTATGTGTGAAAGTTTTCACTGTGTACATTTCCAGCAACTAAGAAAAAGATTGGGGGGAAAATTAAACTAGGATTTAAGTAATGTTTGAATGAACTGAAAAAATGTGAGGGAGTAACAATTCATTTTAACATGTATTGGATCATTTATACTTAAACCATAATCACTGTATTCAGAGTGACATCTTTAGAAAACAAATGCTGAATTATTTCTTGTTGCTTCCAAACTAGGTATCTGTTTCTGATGAGCCAGATATATTATATAAAAGGCTGGCTATTTTAGTTAAGGGGCATGATAGAGCTGTGTTGGACAGTTATGAATATGTCATGGTTCGTGCTGCAAAAGAACTTGGTCTCTCCATTGAAAAAATGTAAGTACTGTTGATCTTTGCAGTTATTCAGTCTTTCTAGAGTTTTATTCTCAAGTAGTCAGATTAACTCATTGCAATGTGTACTCCCAAATCTTATAGTTACATTAACCTTCCAAAAAAACAAAACTGAAAGGGCACAGTTGGAAAGGACCATTTAGGTCATTATTCCATGTTCAGTAGGAGATTGCCAAATTAAAGAACACTGACAGATGATTATCTAGCCACCATTTAAGCATATCTAGTGAAGGAAAGCCTGTCACCTCTCAAAATAATTGGTTCCAGAAGAATCTGCTTGGGGCAAACTACTCCTATGAGTTATTTATTTTATATTTATAGCCCACCTCATCCCTAGTAGACTCTGGACAGAATACAAGGTCAAAGCAATATTCAAAATTAAAATAATATTTTAAAGAATCAATAAGTATCATGGATGCCTATAAAAATAAACAAATTAAACCAAGGGTGAAAGAGAGACTGGAAAAAGATTGATCTGCTTGTGAACTACCATCAGGTCCAGGGCTATGTGTGTCTTCAGGGGTAGGCTATTTCACAAAATGGGAACAGCCACTGACAAGTTCTGTTGCCTGTGCATACTTCATGAAGTTTGCAAGGAAGTGACTTCAAAATAGGGGCTTTTCTAGTTTGATGGGGTTGCTCTGTCTGGAGTCTAACAGCTGTATTTTGTACTATTTACATCATCTAGGTCACCTCCAAAGACAACCACATAGACCCTATTACAGTAGTCCAACGAAATGGTGATCAGAGCATGGGTTACTGTCAATCTTGGTATGAGTAGAGTTGGAGCTCAGTGAAATCTGCCTTAGCTACATTTTTCCTGCTGTTTAAGTAGGAGCTGAGAGTCCAGGAGAACCCCAAGTCATAAACCAATTCTTTTGGGGTCCCGTCAGATGTAACTGCTAGAGCCAGTGTTATTAAGTTATCTAGAAGTCTATGGACAACTAGCAAATCCGACTTGGTGGGATTTAGTCTGAGCTTGTTTTTCCCTGTCCAGATCCTTACAGCCTCCAGGTACCAGTTCAGGACTTTTACAGTATCTCCAGCTCAGCCTAGAGTAGGAATGTATAATTGGGTGTCATTTGTATATTGGTGACACTTCAACTCAAACCACTAGCAGTTTCATATAGATGTTAAATAATATAAGGGAAAGCCCCAAGTCCTGAGGTACTCCACCTTGGCGTTCCCAGGGACCTGAGCCCTAACCCGTGATAGAAACCACTTCCTTAGACAGGAGTGGAATCACCACAGAATGGTGCCCTCAACCCCCAGCCCTTACAGGTAGTAAGAAAGATATAATAATTGATGGTATTGAACACTGTTGAGAGGTCTAATGGGACCAAAAGGGGCATATTTCCTCCATTTAGGTCCCTACAGAGCAACCAATGCTGTTGTAGAAGTAATTTGAACTCTCTAAGTCTTAGGAAGAGTGAGTCTTGGAAAGAGTCTTAGGGCTATTAATCTATGTGTACTCTTATTACAGGCTTATGGGCTAGAAGAAAAAAATATATAACTTCCTATCTCACCTGTTTGAATAATAGTTTCAAAGTAAACTTTGAACAAAGTCACCTTTCATTCTTCACATTTGAATTAAATTTAATAGGATTTTATATGTAATAGAATAGATGGCTGTAAACCCAGGTATTTTAACATTATTTGAAGTTTCTTCCTTTCATTTATATGCATTGTCTCTTGCCTACTTCCAAGATCTGTACTTCAAAATGTTTAGATAAACTAGATCCCAAATGACCTAATTTAACAGCCACACAGCCTGATCAAGAAACCAGAAATCCCATCCAGATGAAGGCTCAATTTAGTTTATCCTTTTCTCTTTTTCTAACTTTCCAAATAGTTGCTGTTATTTGTATTGTTGGCTGTAATTTCAGAAATAAAAGGTTATGTCCACATGATTAAAATATGTTATATTTTTTAGAGAAAAGCCTCCTAGAAAGATAGAAAGATTCACGCTTCTGAAGTCAGTGCACATTTATAAGAAGCACAGAGTTCAGTATGAAATGAGAACACATTACCAATATATAGAGGTAAGTAAAAAGCTGCATGTTCAAATAAAAAGTAATGGGTACAGAGAACACACAGAAAAAAGTGTTTTGGAGAAGAGTGTTATACCTGCTCTCAACATGTACATATACTTACACATTTGTCAACTTGTGACAGGTAGTGAGAGCCATATCCAGATAATTAATATTTTGCTACTTTGGATTTGAGTAAACATGTGATTCAAGCCAGGGGAAATCTCTTAGTCAGATACTATTTACAATTGCTAAATGCTGTACAGTGCAGATTTTTTTCCCAGATTATTGTTATCTGAAAAGTATAACAGTGCTTTCTGTTTCAGTTAAAGCATTTAACTGGTAGCACAGCCAATGTTTACTTGGAATACATTCAGCGAAATCTACCAGAAGGGGTTGCCATGGAAGTCAAAAAGGTATTGCTGGTTTTGTTCTGTTAATAGAGATGTTCAAAATGTTCCATGCATGGAACAGCTATTTTGGAGTGCCCTGTCCTTGAACCAAAAGATGCCTGTTCTGAGTGTTTTGCTTCATGCGCACAATAAAACAGAGCTATTTTGTTTCAGGCAAAAATGGTGGCGGCGGTGGGGAACACAAGATTATCAGCAGCTGAGAAGTGGCAGGGGATGGAAGAGTGGTTGGGTGCTTAGGGTGGAAGAGTGGTCGGGTGCAGTTGGAAGAATGCCACACTGAGACAACAGCAGAAGCAGCCAAGGGGAGGAAGAAAGAAGTGGGAAGATTGGGAAACTGATGAGCTATACCAAGCTAGGAGCTGTAGTGGAGGCTGGGGTGGGGGGCGTGAGGGGCAGTGCATACCAACTTTCAGAACATGATGCTTTGCTTTGGGTTTGGAAACAAAACATTCCCTTGTTTCATGCATACCCATTGTCTAATATAAAAATATGTTGATCTTTTAAGTTAGTATTAATATTAATCAGACAGCTACTAAGTGGCAGAAGTATTTTGCTAGCTCCTTCACATGTATTGGATTTTAGAAAAAATACCCATGGAATTTAACTAGAGAACCTATGAACTATTCCAACATGTATCTATATGTTTTCCATTGTTTTTAGACCAAATTAGAGAAGCTTCCTGATCATATTCAGACACCTGTTTGGGATGTATTGCCTCCAGCAGAAGAAACAACAATTACATCATAAATACCTGGACTCTTTTTTTTTTCATTTCCCTATGGGTTAATTAGGAAATAGACATGAAATACTATTGTTTTATGAAATCTACACTGATTTTGAAATAGCCCTGTATCAGGGTAGTTACAGGGAAACTTATTTCTTAACCAAAACGAGCATATTTGGAACTTTACAAGGAAAGATTATCGGTTCAGAAGCGATTAAGGGGGGAAAAAACCCTATATTAATGGACATTTCATCTGCACCGTAATTTGCTTGAAGATGTTGAAAGTGACAGCATCCTTATATATTAATAAAACAAATGTTATACCAAATTATTTATCAACATTCATTATTTGAAATGTTGATTTGCTTCAGTTGTTTCCTATATAGACCCTCCCGGGAGAGAACCATCAAACTTGTAATATTCTATCACTAACTCTACTAAACACTGAAATATTTTTATGTAATGTTTTTGAAAACATGTTAAGAGTATTTTCAATTATAGGATTCACTTATGCTGTTAGGAAACTGAAGATGGAAGTGTTTGTATAGTGTACGTGATGGCACAGGTATCCATTCCAGTGATGTCAAAATGTGCTTTTGATGTTACAGTGCAAACTGTGCCCTTTCATATTTGCATCTCAGCATTTCATGCAAGTATGTAAGAGGCAGAGGCAGTGATGCCCATTTAGACTCGTTCCCCCTCTTGCCCCCTCCTGCAGATGCCTAACTGTGGTGGCAATCTTTACAGGTCCTGTTTTGAATAGCATTAATGCAGCTAAGCAGCAACCGTGTTTGTACTAACTTCCCTGTGCCCCTAAACTGCCACTTCCCTTCATTCTCTGTAAGATGCCAGAAGAATCTAAGTAGCAGTTATTGAAAATAATGAAGTGATTTTGCCTAATACAAGAAATGTGCTTGTTCAGATACATTAGTCATTTGTTACCTTTGCATAGCTATTTTTAACATAAAAACTCACATATAAAAATGGTCTGTTGAGGTATGACAAAACAGTTAAAAGAGACAACTGCTCCTAGTTCAGCCCTGGCTTCCTTCAAGTGGGTAAACGGCAATCATTGTAGCTTAATTTTTGTGACATGTTTGCATGTAAGGGGACCAGTATAAGGGCCACATGTTTTCAACAATAAGAGACATTTTTAGACACAGCTGTAAGGATTCTCTTAAGCTCTGGAAGATTTCAATTCGAAAAGTTAAAAGCAGCTACTGGAAAATTAAAAACTACTTTTAAAAATTTTAGGAGTTTGCAATCAAGGAGTAGTGATTATAATAATTCTGAGGAAGAGGCACATGCAGATTTAAATTTGAAACAGTTTGTTGCCACAACAGTAATAGGTCAGTCCCAAAAGGCATTCAGTAGAATATCCCCATCAAAGAAATATCTTTATGGGGTTACTTAGGGCCCAAATGCTATGTTCATTATTCTGGCCAGTAAAAAACCAGTACTGATAGAAAATCAACAGTTACAACACTCTTTTGACAAAACTTATAATTTGAATAACCTTGTTTAAACATGAGTGTGTAGAGTTGTCACATATGACATGTTTGATATGTTGAGTCATTTCTTTAAGTTCTGCTAAAAGGAATACCGATATCTACTTTCTGTAGCTGTGGCTATATTCATCAAACCTCTGTACTCAGTGGTCAAAAGCCAAAAAAATTGGGGGTTTTATACAAGTACCTATTTGATCTGCTGCTTAGTTTCCAGGTATGTTATTCTGAATACTTTATTGTTTCTGTATGTCTTATTAATTTTATTGTATTTTATTATTCTGAAGTTATTTTAAGTGGTATTAATTAAAAGGCAAGATTAAAAGCACGTTTAGAGTAGCCATGATAGAAGGCTGATAGATTTCTCTGAGATCTAAATTCAACTAATTAAGTAAATTAATAAATAATCTTAGTCTAGCATACAGTGTCAGAATTTTCAGATAACATATTTGTACCCATCATTATTCTACTCTGGTATCATCTTTTGACCACTGGACTGGAAATACTGTTGATGCCTTATCCCAGTACTTGGAGGCTGTCAAGAGTCTGGCTGGGATGGAACAGGTTGAAGTTGAAGCCAAGCAAGATGGAGGTGCTGCTTGTCCATCAAGGTTTTCTGTGTTGTCTCTTAATGGGGAGGCAATACACCCAAAGGAGAAGATATACAACTTGGGGATCCTTCTGGACTCACAGCTCTTGCTTAGAGCAGCAAGTGGAATCTATGGCCAGCAGGGGGGTGGGGGGCTTTGACTGGTGCACCAGTTATGACCTAGCACCAAACGCAAGACGATCTAGCAACTCATGCTCTCATTACCACCCAGTTTTTGTGATGTGCTCTAAATGGGGCTGCCTTTAAATACCACACAGAAGCTAAAATTGGTCCAGAATGCAGCAAGCCATGGGTCAACTGGCATCAGTTGTTGAGGTGTGCTTTGGGCCCTGCACTGGCTTCCACTCAGTTGCTTTTGCTCTACAAAGCCTCTAGGCGCATCCCAGGAGAAACAAGTTATACTCCTCCACATCCAGGAAGTAAGGGTGATGAAACTTTGGGAACATTCTTCCAGTAAAAATCAGACTACAGTGGAGTCCTTGGTGTTCTCTGAGCTTGATTGTTTTCTTGCAGATGGTTTGTTACCTAGTCGGATACCGAAATGTCTGCAAGAAACAACCAAGCTCAAAAAACACCAAGGACTCCACAGTTCAACCTTGAGCTGCATACAGTCTCTTCTATCAGACTACAGTAGTTCCCTCCTTGATTGCACTTAGGAAAATGCTATAAACTTAACTCTTTTGTAGCGTATTGATAATTGATATTGATAAAACTAACGGACTGTTTCCGAGGAGGCTCGCGAAGGTGCCTGGCCAATATATACAGATGTATATGCATATTACAGGTGTGTTTTGTGCAGGAAGCGTCAATCTAAAAAGTGCTTAGACGTGCAGCACAGGCTTTTAAGAAGAATGTTATAGAGGGTTAAGTAAACATCACAGCATTTTGAAAAGAAAACCCAATTCTTGGAAGAGAGAGACCCCAATAAAGCTCCGCCCACTGCCGCAATTGTAGGAGAGCCATATTAGTTCTGGCTGGGGAACTCTGGGAGTTGAAGTCCACACATCTCAAAGTCGCTACGGTAGCCAAGCCTCGGAAGGAGTCTGTCGCAAGAGGACGGGACGCCGCGCGGCTGGGGCCGTAAAAGGTTCGGGAAAGGGAGCCACGTGGGAACCGGAGTTTGCCGAGATGGGGAAGAGGAAAGCTCGCCAGCAGCGCCAGCAGCTGATCAGCCGCTTAAGCAAGAAGCAAAAGAAGCATCTCAAGGATTTTGGGGAGGAGCACCCTTTTTATGATCGGTAAGCGGGGCTGTAAAATAGCCTGAGAGCTGAGGCTTGCTGAGGGCAGCCACTGCAACAGCTCCTCGAGTCCTCCTTTGTGCCCGGAGAGAGACGTCGCCTTCCTTCCGCCCCGCGTCCTTCTCTGTCAAAGGAGCGGGCAGGGCTCGCTTCCATCTTCCGAGCAGCAGGGCGTTGAGCGTCCCGCGTGGACGAGCAGAATCCCCCTTTCTCTGTCTTCTTGTGTGTGGCTTAAATGGCGCTTGCTTCCCTCTTGTGTTTATACTCCTGCAACTCACGGAAACCAGAAGTCTCTGCCGGTTGTGGACCCACGAATGGCTTCGTTCAGGTAGGTGCCTGTCGCACGTTAGCCTAGTTTAGTGTTGTCCAAACTTGGCCACTTTAAGATGAGTGGACTTCAACTCCCAGAATTCCCCAGCCAGCCATGGCTGGGGAATTCTGGGAGTTGAAGTCCACTCATCTTAAAGTGGCCAAGTTTGGACAACACTGGCCTAGTTAGTTGCTCGTTGCTTATTGCCCTTCTGGGTTAAGGCTCGGACTGATTCAAAGGGCAGGGTGAGCTGAGGCCTTTTCTCTTCTACTGACATGCACTCTTGTTATTTCAGTTATTATGGTCTGTGATATTTTCATGTTTATCAAATAGTGAAGTGGAAATGATTTAAATTATTTCTTTTCAGGGTTTCTGGGAAAGAAAAACCAACTCAGATTTGTGAACTGGTAGGAATATTGCTATCTTTTATCATATTTTCCTGTTTTATAGTATTACTAGTGATATAAAATTAATAGGAAACATATAATGCACACTATTTGTCTCATTCTGTAAAACAGATTTGCAATTAATAAAGTAAAAGGTTCCCATTGCTTTCTTTGCTTTTGCTCCCTCCGTGCCTGATGGCAAAATCTTTTTTTTTTTTTTTTGCATTTGTAAACTCCTTTAAAGTTTTGTATTTTTACTGTACTGATAATCCAGCATATTTCAAGGGACGTTTCCACACCACCCTCAGCAATGCTTGCTATAAACAGGGGTGCACTTCCTGGGGCTTCAGGACCCCATGTCTCCAAAAGCTTTGGAGTTTTTGGTGGCCCCCAAAACTCATGCAAAACTTGCCATCAGATTGTATTTTTAATGTCACAGAAAATAACTTTTACTAAATAAATGGAGGTAACTATTCTTGTGTCAGCAGAAAAGAGGTGCTGAATTATTAACTATAGGAGTTGCCTGTGACAATTTAAAATAACAATTTAAAATAGATTTGCCTGTGGTCTAGGTGCCTTCTTAACTGTGTTGGAGAACAACTCCATTATTCTCATATTGGCTGGGGATTACAGGAATGACCAATAGATCTGAGGGCACCAGGTTGGCGAAAGCTGATCTTTGTACATAATGGTCTAGGTTCAATATTATCATGGTTAATCAAAAAGGATTTTGCATAACTGACCTGCACATTCTCTCTGCTAGAGAATTTTGTGAAATTGCTTGGCAAAGGCCAGAGATAGCTTCCCAGCATCTTTCATAATTGGCCATGGCAACTGTGGCTGCTGAAAGCTGAAATTCATCAATATCTGGAAGACCACAGGTTATTCATCTCTGGCATAGGCTACTAATACTGTGAACCTGCATAGAATGTCTTGTGTTTGTCCTGTATAGTGTATGTACTAGAATAGTTTTCCATTTCCATTATTAGAATGAAAATTCTGAGCAGTCCAGCTCAGAAAATGATGCAGAGAGTGATTCAGAACACATCCCAGTGTATCACAAACTGCTGGCCACATTAAAAACATCTGCCTGTTCAGATAATGAGGAGGAAGAAGATGAATCAGAAGGTAGTTCCCAAGAAGATACAGAGGTGGACAGTGATGAACTTGAGGATGAGAAAGAAATGGAGGATGAAGACAATGAAATAAAAGTGCCTCACCCAGAATCAGGTAGTCCTGTTTTGTTTTGTTTTGTTTTGTTTTTTGTTTCATATGGTGGTTTTTAAGGGTTTCTAAATGGATGTATAAGAACACTTTCTGTTTCAAAAGATTTACTTCTGTAAAGAGATCAACCATCCCAGAGTGGGCAGATCAATGTGTTCCAGGAGGAAAATGAAATATTTTTCACCTGGAACAGGAGCAAGAAGCTTCCTAAAGCAGGAAAATTCTGGGTTTGCTTGCAGCTTGCAGCTAATTATATGCCCATGAAATAGGGAGCAGTAAAATATCCTATATTTCTAATTATTTTGTCATTATTTTATTTTTTCAGAATAAATCAACTTTATTAAATCTGACCATGGGCATTTTCCTTCATTTCAATAATAGGAGGCAGTTATTCCCAAGAAATTCCAAGAGGCAGACAAGAGTTGGCTTCTTCCTATCAGTAACCCAGTTGGAGGATTGAATATTGGAAGTACTATTTTAAGACAAACACTGCAATATATTGTGTATTTATACATAAATCAATCCCACTATTTTCAGTAGGGTTTGTTCTTTAATATCTGGGCCTATCACTAAAATATCTTAAAAGGGAGAAACTGGATAAATTATCTAGGAGGTAATCTAATAATAAGGCTACCAGATCTTGGGTACAAACATCTGGATGACCATTGGATGACAGAAAGATAGAGTTTTTTATTGCTCTAATGTACATAAAGTAGAGAAAAATATTTCTTTGCTCCCATCTAATGATCATCTGATAGCCCTGCATAGTAATAATAAAATAGCTTCAACCACTGTTTAGTTCTAGTTGCTAGGGCTTCAAAATCCATTAGATGGCAGCTAAGGCATACAGAAAACTTTAACTCCTTCACCTCATGCAGTGATTAGCTGGACTTTTGCAGCCCAGGTCTGGTAACCCGAGTTAATCTGTAGAAGATCTGTGCAGCCTGGTGCTTTGTAGACAGTAAGACAATTCTTATTACTTAGAGTCTATAAAGGAAACACTTACAATGCCTGGAATGCTGGGAGATGTAGTCCAACTCGTTTGCATAGCTCCATTGAGGAATATTGATATAAAAGGAAGAAGGCAGAAAACAAGGAGGGAGATAATTTCTTAGAGGAAAAGAGTCTAAGAATGATCACTTTTATCATAATGGATAGCAGTTAGCTCCCAACTAGTAACTTAAGATAAAGTAGAAGTTTACACTTTCTTTCTAAGAGGAACCTAAAGTTGCTGATCTCAAACCACCCATGGACATTGGCTCTTGCACAAATGCAACCTGTTTCTCTTTTTCTTTTTGTTTGTCCCAAATAAAGAAGCATCCCTGGTAGAAAATAGCCAAGAGGAGCCTGGAGGTTCGGCTATGCCTCATGATTTACAGTGTGAAGCTGCTGGAGAATGTACAGATGTCCAACTTGAATCTGAGTTTAGTCTGGAAACGAATTTCATAGATGAAGAATGTGGTGATCCCAGTACAGATCCAAAAAAAAGAACTCCTTCTGCAAAAGTAACAAATGGTAATGCCACAGTTGTCTTCGATTTAAAAAAATATTTAACAGGAAGAAGGACCATCTGTAAATTTACTTGTGTATCTCTTAAAACAGGATTCTGCAATTTGTCTCTTGGGGTTTAAACATTTACTAACTAAGTGGTTTGGTCCTGGAGACTAAAACTTGTTCATAGGAGCCAGACAGCCCCTAACAATCTGTTTACCTTGGATTACCACTTTTGACAGTTCTTCTGCTTATTTCTATTTTAATACAATTCCCCTTTGGGGAGAAGACAGAAGTAGGAGTTGAGCGTTGCCCTCTCTCTGACACATCTTATAGCAGTGGGTCTACCTCTTCCTTCTTTTTACTACTGACATAGCCAATAAAGCCCTTTTTGTTGCTTTTAGCTTCACTTGTGAGCCTAAGTTCCCTTTGTATGTTAGTCTTTCTAACAATCTCTCTGCAGATATTAGCCATTTACTGAGTCAGCTACTTGATGATTATCCCCATCTTCTGTTTCCTATACATATCCCTTTTAACTCTTAGCTCAATTGAAAGCCGCCTATACAACCACAAGGGTTTCCTAAACTGCCTCCTGTTTGTTTGTTTGTTTTCCTTTTTGGAATGGTGTGTAATTGTAGTTCAGTATCTTTATTTTTGAGAAATTCTGAATTCTCTTGTGTTCCATTTGATCTGAGGATTTCTGTCCAAGGGATCCCACCTACAATACTTCTCTAAGCTCCTTGAAATAGGCTTTCCTGAAATCTAGTGTACAGTATATGTATGACTATGCTCTGGTTTCTCTTTCTGTAGTATCCTGAATTCCAAGAAGATATAGTCATTTCCTCCCAAAATTCTCACTGCTTTAACCTCTTCCTAACTCTAATCTTTTTGGTTAGGATCAGATCTAAGAAAGCCAATCCCTTTATCTCTTCTCCAGCCATCTGGAAAATGAAACAGTCAGCAACACCACTAAGGAATTTTTGAGACACTGCAGTTTGGCTGAATTGGTTTTCCAATTGGTGTCCAGGTTGTTGAAGTCTCCCTTTATTACTATGTCTCTCCTCCCTGAAAGTCCAAGAGGGCATTATTCACAACTTCTGCCTGGCTTGGGAGTCTATAGCACAGCTCCAGAATAATACCCGTATTCTTTCTCCTTTCTTATATTCTTACCCAATGTTCTTGACCTGATCCTCATACTTAGATTTCTGGATCTTTGTATGCGCTTCCTTATCATATAACGCTATTCCTCCTCCTGGTTTGTCTGGCCCGTTCCTTTGAAATATATGCTCTAATTCTTGTATTCCACTCATGAGTTTCATCTCACCAGATTTCAGTTGTGCCTCCTAAATAATATTCATGTTCCTGCATTAAGACTTTTAGGGCTTTGTTTCTTTCCCATGCTTTGCATACTTATACAGAGACACAAGAATTCTTGACTGATTCCTTCCTGTATTGGGTGCCTCCACATCCTGCATACCCCTCCCAGTACTCTTTATTGTATTTGGCATTGCACTCATATAGTGAAATCAATATACAATTTCACTGTCTATGCATTTTAAAAATTCCACAGTAGCAATTTAAAAGGCAGTAAGCCAGCAGTGTTACTGGTAAAATAATCTAAATTAAAAGCTATTTAAAACAGTCATTTCTATAAAGGCCAAAATTGATGGCCTTTGTGATTGTGCAAATATTATTGTTTGCTTACTTGTTTGTTTATTTTCTTGCTTACTTATAAGTCACTCCAGTAGCTGATGACTCTGACAGCTTATTTGTATAAGAGGCTAAGGCTTCAACAGTCTTCCTTAGCCTGATGTGCTGAACCATATTTCCCAGGCAATGGGAATGCTGACTCAGAATAATGGGAACTGTGGTCAAACCACTATAGTCTAAGCACTAGATTCAGTTCAGTTCTTATTCTAAGTATGGAAGAGGAGATATACATGCTATTCAGTTTGTTTGGGTTTTTTTCTTATTTTTTTGCATTATGCTATTCAGATCAGTTCTTATCCTAAGTATGGAAGAGGAGTTAGTTATGATGTTAGAATTACAGTCAATTTATTGCAGTTTCAGTAATGAAAAAATATTCTAGCAGTAAGAGAACAATATGGATAAAGAAGGTTGGATTTCAGTCTCATCAAATGAGGGATATTTGCTTTAGTAAGTCTTTCTGTAGATCTGCAAGATTATTGTCACTGTAATCATGCCACTATCACCTCTGATATAGAAATAGCATATTCTATGATAGTTTGGAATGTGGAGTCCTTGGTGTTCTCTGAGCTTGGTTGTTTGCTTGCAGATGTTTCATTTTGGGTAGCTAGGTAACGTCATCAATGTGAGTGTGGGGTTTGCTCCCTGTTTATATACAGTTGCTTGCCCTGCCGGTTTTGGTGAGGGTGTAGTTTTCTCCTTGGTAACTCCACAGTTCAACCCTGAGCTACATATATTCTCTTCTATTAGATAGTTTGGAATAACTGGCAGACTTCTAATCATCTTTTTCACTTGCCACCTTTAGTGCTTGCAAACTAAATCTTAATTCCAGGTTCTGAAACAGTCAGTCAGAAAGATATGTTTATTTCTTGACACAGATCCATTTAAGTGCCACATGGATGAAGAGCTGGAAGAAAAAGAAATAGATGAAAGTGTTGTGTGCTCAAAATTGACTAGCCAAGTTGAGGTAATGTATCCTCAAGCCCTCTGAAAATCTGGGGAGGAAGCTGTTCTTGCACTTTGAGTGGGCCACTGGAGTCTGGGTTCCAGAAAAGTAGATGGGACAGGATGGAGGAAAATGTATTAAATACAACTGATATGATTGCTGCTCATGTATTTGTGAATGTCCATCTTATTTTGAATACCTCTTGCAGCCTCGGGGCTCAGATTGTGCACTCCTGATCTTGGGGCAAACAGGAGGCTACAGGGTGAAGAACAGGTTCAAGAGTGTCTGCAGGGTGGAGCTCAAAAACATCAAGATAGATGTCACAACTATGAGATCAAAGCCGCATCCTTTTTATATGTGTTGCGGGGCTTTGGTTGCATGGTTGTGGATGCCATCTTGACATCCTTGAGGATACCCTGTGGATGCCCTGTGGATACCCTGAATAGGTTAGTGTAGGTGTGTATGCACAACTCAGGGTTTCATTTTAAGATACTGACAAGATCTGGGAGAGCTAAATTGGAGTTCTGTTGAAAGCTGCTTTATTTGTTTCTTTTTTTCTGTCAGTGGCCAGTGCTGGGTCAATTACTGTTTTCTTCCAAATTGGAGAAGTTTGGAGTGATTAAGCCAAGCAAAGAAGTCGATCTGAAACATCTTCATCTTTGCAAGCCATTAGAGTCGACGTGGCCAAAAGTGAACAGACGGTTTCTTTCTGCTCAGACAAAATTTAAAGACCAGCTGTTTAGTCCATTACAGCAAGAGCTCTTCTGTGTTATGAATTCATACAAGGATTTGTTTTACCCAGGAAGGACTGCTTTAAAAAATGGGGAAGAGGTGCGGCATGTCTATTGCCTACACGCCTTGAACCACATCTTGAAGGCTAATGCACAGGTGCTTGGCAACAATGCCAAGCGACGGGACCAAAAAGATGGAGCGGATGAGGATACTTTCAGGGATCAAGGTCTCACTAGGCCAAAGGTGAAAAAAAAAAAACTTAATATATGGTCATTGCATGGAAACCATACCTTGATCAATATCTTAAAACAGCAGAGTCCCCATTGCAGATAGCTGAAAGTGCAGCCAACTAAATAGGGTTGCAGTGTCCTTGCAGGTCACACTAAATAAGAAGAACATTAGGGTGCATAGCTACTTGCAGAGTAGTAGCTTTTTTCACAATTATCCCTGTGTAGCACTTTCTTAAAAAAATAAAAGCGTTAGGTCAGAATTTCTACAGCGTCACTGTAATTTCCCCTAATCCGCCCCACCCCATCCCCAAAGTTAGGAAAGCTTCATACATTTAAACAATGGAATAATTGAATTTGTATTTTCCTGGTTAGGTGTTGATGGTGGTGCCCTTCCGGGAATCTGCTTTACGTGTAGTCCGTATTTTAATTGCCCTCCTTGAATCGGCAAGTCAAAAGAAAATTGATGTGTGTAATAAAAAACGGTTTAAGGGGGAGTTTGGTTCAGACCCAGAAGAGAAGCCACCAAATCTGAAAAGGCCTGAAGATTATGAAGCTGTCTTTGCTGGGAACATTGATGACCACTTCAGGATAGGTACTGTTTAATGTTTTTATAACTTTTGATGCTGTTACGGTTGCAGTTTTACAGTTTGTACTCTGTTCGTACAGATTGTTTCTACTCTGTACTCTGCTTGTAGGGTACAGTAATAGAAGTTACAGTTAAAATGAAATCTGGGTAAACATCCATAAATAAATAATAAATAAGCCAGGATTCATAGGCCATTTTAAAGCAAGATTTTAGAAATCTGGTTTTGGGGGTTTTAAAACATGATCTCCAGTTTAAATAACTGAGTTAATCTACCCACTCAGAGTAAGGAAGCATGACATAGGAAGGAATGGCTGGCATGCACCAGCCTGTTTTATTATGGTTTAAAATAATGTTTGAATACATCCAATTTATGTTATTTTCTCTGGTTGGATTTTTCTGAGGGAGGTAGTCTTTGTAAATCCAGTTTTATGTTGTTCTTAAAAGGGCTTCTTTATAACCTCCATTTTAAAATTTAGACTTAAGGATGGCTCATCCATGATAAAACTCCTAATTAATTGGATAAATATGGTTTCTCGAGGGCTGTGTATGATGCTGTAGTGTGTAATATTTTGCACACCTTCCACAGTTCATTAGGCCATGCTGACCAGGGTTGATGGGAATTGCTCCAGAATATTTGGAGGGCAACAGATTGCCTGTCCCTATTGTAGCTGCTCTGGGTTCCTTTTGCCCATCACAAAGAGCAGAAATTTCCATTGACTCTTGTGGGGTATTGTGAGCAAGAATCCTATGGTTAAATAATGAGACTGGCTGATACGTGTGTATTTGCATCTGGGCAGGTGTTGCGGTTCTTCAGAAGAGCATGCGGTTGTATGCCCCATTTTACTCCTCGGACATTATCATCGCCTCTCCCCTTGGCCTGAGAACTGTAATAGGAGCTGAGGGGGAGAACAAGCGAGACTATGATTTCCTCTCCTCAATAGAAATTCTTATAATTGATGAAGCTGACATTTATCTGATGCAGAACTGGGAGCATGTTTTGGTAATGCTTATTCCCCCTTTTCACTTTTTTTTAACCAGAGTGTGCTGTGTAACTATAACAACCTGATGTGAAATGCCACACTTGGGGACTAGATTTTAGAACTTTAACTGTTTTTCATTTGAATGAAATGCACCTTACTGTTTTCTGAAAATGTATGTATTCTTAATTCTTAAAGCATTGCTGAAAGTTTCTGTGCTAAAAAATTATAGGGAGTGCTTTGTAGGGTATTGAAAGGAGGTCTGCACAGTGCTGCTGAAAATCATAGGAAACATGCAAATGAAATGGAAAGGGCTTATTACTCTCCCAGTGGTCTACTTTGTTTCTTGTTGATTAGTTGAGGATCAACAGCACCCGCTAACATATTTTTTCTTACGCTTTCCAAAAATGCAGTAAGCATAAATCATGTTTCTGTAGACACTGAGACACTACCATGTTTTGTAGCAACAGATGTCTTTAATCTTTTGGATGCTGTGTTATCAGTGTTTCTCAAGTGAGGTCTGAGAAGAAGTTAAAACTTCTTGCAGTAGCAGTTGAAATTTAAATCATCAAAGCAATATCTGTGCATATCTAGTTTAATGTGCCAAACAACTGTTCACATTTTCTCTTCTTTCATGCAATACATGGACTTTTGGAGAGATGTCTCTGTTTTCCTTTTTCTGTACAATGAAATGGAATAATATGTACTTACTATGTTTTAACCATTATTCTGCTTGCAGCACTTGATTAACCATATTAATCTATTACCTTTGGAATCTCATGGGGTGGATTTCTCACGAGTACGAATGTTCAGTCTGAATAACTGGTCTAAGTATTATCGGCAGACACTTCTCTTCAGTGCCCTCCATCATCCTCAGATCAATTCTATCTTCAATAAGCATTGCTTCAACTACAGGGGGCAGGTTAGTTCACAGATATAACAGTAGCCATTGAAATGTTTGGAAGAGCATATGTTGGACTCTCATCATAACCATTAAATACTATTAATAGTGGAAGTAGTAATAATACATTTTCAGACTGGTATATAACTTTCTGAGAGCCTGTTTGGTGTAGTGGCTAAGGCACCAGGCTAGAAACCGAGAGACTGTGAGTTCTAGTCCTGCCTTAGGCACAAAGCCAGCTGGGTGACCTTGGGCCAGTAACTCACTCTCAGCCCTAGGAAGGAAGCAATGGCAATTGACTTCTGAAAAACCTTGCCAAGAAAACTGCAGGGACTTGTGTGTGTGTGTTGTGTGTATTTATTTTCTTTCACATGGTTTAATGTTCCCAAACAGTCTGAACCTTCTACCAGTTGCTACTTTTATCTTCTGTTGCCAAGTCAATCCTGAATTTTGTGATATTAATGATTTACCATCTATTAAAAAAATATGTAAGCTTTATGTATCTTCTCTTAATATAAATATTCTGGTTCAGCACCCCATCTTTCTTGCATTAAAACAATCCTTTGTGCAAAATAAGGATCAGAAGTAGTGTCCCTAGGATCAAATAATTATTCTGCGAAGTCAATCATATCTACACCTTTGCTCCTAAATTTGGCAAATTGGAGAACAAAAGTGCTGTGGAGGGGGCAACAGTCCAGAGAGGTAGCAGCAACTCTCTTTGAGAGACTGGGAAGTGCCCTGCTATTTAACTGGTGCTCTGTGTCCCATAGTGGCAATCCATATGCATTCAGCCAGATTACACATATGAACAAAATATGTGATAGCCCTCTTCCTCTGTTACTCCCTACCATCTGATATTTAAGACACGCTACTGTGGTGATTGATGATATACAGTAGATCAGTTCTTCCTGATTTGTTCAGAACCCTTTTAAGCGTAACTAAATTGATGGCCATCAGCATATCTGAGAACAACAAATTCCATAATTTTACATGTTGCATAACATATTTCTTTTGGCATCTCTTCACAGTGAAAAAATAGCTGCTGAGTAAGATATTAATTACTACAAATATTTCAGATAGTTTAGTACTGTAAGCAAAACAGAATGTTTGCAAAAAATCTTGTTCCTCTTATCCTAGAAGTGAGGATTAATGAAATTTGAAACCATGTCTACTATTGAGGATTATGTAAAGCAGTAGTCCCTACCTCATGGCCTTCAGATCGGCAGGACATCAGCTCCCACAATTCCCACCTAGCAGATAATTTTTGATTAGCTTGTTGAATGCTATACTTCACCATGAAATTATAAGCTTTAGTTCAAAAGGCTGTAAAAAGAGAACTATAAAGAATTAGTAATTAATACATGACAGTTCAATGAGAGCCAGTTTGGTCTAGTGGTTAAGGTTCCAGGCCAGAAACCAGGAGACTGAGTTCTAGTCCTACCTTAAGTATGAAAGCCAACTGGGTGACTTTGGGCCAGTCACTTGCTCACAGCCCATGATGTCAGGCTCAGGGGACAAGTCAGTTGGTCAATCCCTGTCGCAACCAATGGATCAACATTTGGTTGATCCGGGGGAAAAAAAGACGGACCCTGCACCGGCAGGAAAAACTCTAGATAAAAAAAAAAATCATGACAGTTCAATAAAAACTCCATGTTCACAAGCAGTAGTAATTCTGAAATCCAGATAATTGGCTGTCACCCTTATCGTGCCTTGCTGGCTTGCTTCTAGGAGATCTAACTAGTTATTGTGGTGGAATGCCAGTTTCTAGATTAAATTATCCTAGTCCATCAAACCATTTCTTATTTTCTTGACTGTGTACTGTACGTTGGATGTAACAGTCCAATCTAATGTTGCTTATATCTCATAGAGTTTCAATTGTGTCTTGCAGGTAGCTGTAAGGAATGTACCCTTGACAGGGTCAATTAGTCATGTTGTAGTACAGCTTCCTCATGTTTTTCAGAAGCTAGAAGCTGACAGCTCTGTTTCCGTAATAGATGCAAGGTATGTAACTCTGAGCTATGGATGGCAGCTACATGTTTGGTGGAGTGTACTGTACAAGAAAACGTGGATGTTTTAAATTAAAATTGTTATCCTGTATAATGTAAAGGTCTGGATTGCTTGCATTAAATGCTGCTGTGCTACATAATAAATTGCCCTGTATAGGAAGAGTGATCTCATTCTCATTCTAACACAAAAAAAATGGTGCCATTCACATATTAAAGAGTGATGGTGTTGGCAGGTGTGGGGGAGTTCTGAATTCTGCAGTAGTAAAAAAAAAAAAAAAACTATTTAAAAAATCCTAAGGAGGGATCCCTCTGCCTTCAGTTCTTCATGAGAATGGGGCTTGCTTAGTAGATAGTGAATGCTGTATAGTGGCACTGCAGCTGAGAAAAAGTGAGAGGCCTGATGTACATAGTTGGATGGAGATCAAAATATTCTGCATTTGTCCCATATTTGATTAGCTTTTTCTCCAATCTGATATCTTCCAGATAAATTAGGATATGCTTTGGTACTTCTAGCTGAGCATTCTGAATGTTACATATGAATTAGAAGTTGGGAAGTTAAATTTTGAAACCAAATGGCTTATCATCTGTATTTCTTAACCAGGTTTAACTTTTTCATTGACAAAGTGCTACCTGAGTACCGGGATGCAGTCATGACACACACACTCATCTATGTTCCATCCTATTTTGATTATGTGCGGCTTCGGAATTACTTCAAGAAGGAGGAACTCAGTTTTGCACACATTTGTGAATACTCCAGTAAATCTGGCATTTGTAGGGCAAGACATTTATTCCTAGGTGGAGAGAAACAATTTCTAATTATCACAGAGCGATTCCATTTTTATAAAAGGTGAGTTGGGTTGACATGAAGTTCATTCCTTCAGAATAAGAGGACAGCAGGAGATTGTAATTATACTTGTTTTAAATAAATTGTCATATTATTTCTCACTATCTATTTATATGGCATTTTATAAAGCATAGACAAGTCCACAGAGGCTATATAGTTAGTTTGAATTCTGAATGTATTAAAAACTAATATTTGTTAGAAATAAATCTCTGTGTTCTATCATTTTCTTCCCAGTGCTAAACAATACATAGCTTAGAAATTAATGCCCAGTGATAAAAATATTCTGCGTGTTTCATTTTTTATGTCTTGAACCAACATTGTGAATTAGATGGATGTCAGCTCATTAAGGAAGTTTGTGAATAATAAAGATAAGTGATCATTCTGTGATTATAGGATTGGTGTGCCATATTCTGTATTTACCACTTTCTGAACCAGCTTGCTGAAAGTGGCAGAGTGTGTGGGCAGTATGTTTGAGGCTAGTTAAATCCTTGGGATTTTTCAGTCTAAAGGCCTCTAGTGACAAGGATGAGATGATAAGATGAAATATTTTTTTCTTCTCTAAATGGGAAAGAAAGCTTATAGTGCAACCACATGAATAGCTGTATCATAGCATGGCAAGTATTAGTTTATGTATTTATTTAATAAATGTATATGGCTGCCCACCTCATATACATGACTCTAGGCAGCTAGCAAAACAAAACAAAACAAAATAAAAACATAACCAATTATTAAAAACATAAATAAGCATGAAATAGCAGCTGAGAATAATCAAACACTGCACAATCAGTATAACCACACAGCGGGCTCACCCACACTTATCAGGGCCCCTGGTTTGATGGCAAAGCCAAGGTTTTAATGCCTTGTGAAAGGCCAGCAGGGTTAGGGCAAATCTGATTTCCGGGGGATGATATTCCAAAGGGCAGGCTCAGTGGCAGAAAAAGCCCTCCTCCTGGTCCTGCTAGATGGTACTGTCTCATGGATGGGACCCAGAGCATGCCTCTCTTGCTGGATCTAACAGGATGAGTGCACACCACTGGGGAAGTTGAGGAAGCTTTGAGGATGCTATGCATATCAGTAGATTTGGATGGAGGAGGAGAAACTGATGCTGATATGAGTGAGATGGGTGGTGACTAAATTTGAAATATAAATAAATAAATATGTTACCTACAGTATATAGACCTCAGTTCTGGCATGGAATAAATTACATGGCAAGGATGAGAACCATGTGGGGCCCAAAACTTGCTGAGGTAACAATAGCTGTCATGACTATAGGAAACAGGGTAGCTTCATCTCTGCAGAAAGCAGGGACAAAGTTTTTGGCTATTTTGAATGTGTTTGGAAAATGTAATAGCAAAGTGGTAAAGTGAAGCCTAGTAGAGGCTTCGTTTAGCTAGAATTCTGGGAGTTGAAGTCCACTCATCTTAAAGTGGCCAAGTTTGGACAACACAACACTGACTTAGGGTGTAGTTCTATTTCTTGGTGATGCAACTTTAACTCCTAATGCCACAATGGATTGCAAACAAATCATTAGGTGGGAATGGGGAGGGAGAGACAGTTGTGTGTTTTTTGAAATTGCTGGGTCTGGTGTAGTGATCTCTGGTCTTTTTAATTTAAGGTGCAGTTTTTGAAATGCCAGAGAAAAGTACTTCCTGTGCTTATATTTTTGAGGAATCCTGTATTAACTATTTTGTCTTTTTATTCAGGTATTCGATTAGAGGCATCAGGAACCTTATTTTTTATGAACTGCCAACCTATCCACATTTCTATAGTGAGGTCTGCAATATGGTAAAATTAGCAGGCATGGAGGAAGAGGCCACCTTGACATGTACTGCATTTTACTCCAAATACGATGCCCAGAAGTTGGCTGCTGTGGTGGGTGTTGAGCGGGCAGCCCAGATGCTCCAGTCTTCCAAAAATGTGCATCTTTTTGTCACCGGAGGAACAGAGTAAAATAAACAATGAACCCAATTCAAGTGGATTCCTGAACTATTTAATTTAATAGAGCCTGCAGTATTTTAGAACAGCTGTTAAGAAAGGAAATGATGAACAAGATTCCTTTGTTTTTAAAGAGCATATAAAAATGTTATTAAAAAGTGTGAATTTCTTCTTAATGTTGTAGTAATAATGCCAATTCAAAATATCACCTTTAGAATTTCAATTGTGTAGGATAATTAGACATGTTTTCTCTAATGCTAAGTCTTATTTCTATCTTTATTTGCACCTGCGGCTAGCAAAGCATGAGTTATTTTTGAGTATCTAAAAACTATCAGCCTGATTTCCCTGTGGATGAAGCTTCTTGAATTGCGTCCAGAAAGTAACTGGTAACTGGGGCACCTCCCAAAGAAGATAAGCTGCATGGGGATCCCTGGTAGCACCTGTCCCTACTCAGGCCACTGTGTTTCCATTATCCGTTGGATGTTAGCAATGAGATACTGGGCGTCCCTGCCTCTTCGGAGTGTAGTTTGTACATTTGGCAATTCTCATTCCATGTATTCTCTAAGTTTGGATTACCAAATCTTGAGCATGATCTTTCTAGCATGTGAGATTAGTGCAATTGTTTGGAAGTCTGAGCTCCTTTAGCATGGCATTTTCTTTGATACTTGAATATGCATTGATCTTTTCCAGCCACTTGGTCACTGCTGTATTTTCCTGTTACCAAACCACTGGTAACTCTTTAACTGCATTATCTTGCAAGGCTTTAATCGGTTAGCTGGCATTTCATCAACTCCTGCAGCTTTGTTGTTGCAATATTTTCTAGGACCCATTTTGCTTACCAGAATGCCTAACTCTATTCCAATGAGCAAACCTGTATAAGTGTCATTCTTTTGGGGGGGATTTTTTTTTTTTGGTTTTTTTTGGTAGAGGTAGTCCTAGGGTTATGTCCATATGCTCAGCAACTGTTTGAAGTTACAATGGTGTTGAAAAAATGGACTTACGACTGGTCCCCAAAATTGGCTGTTGCAGCGCCTCCACGGTCACGTGATGAAATTACGACTGCCCCCCCACGGCACTCGCCCACACTCCCTAGTGCCCGCCCACAGTACTCCCCCCTCCTATAGCTCTCACCTGTAGCTCTTGCCCTGCAGCCTGCTTACCTGGGACTCCTGCCTCTTCCCGCTTAACAACCTGCACAGTCCTGGGGTTACAAGAGCAACCGGGACTGCTGGGATTGCTGTTGCTAAGCAATGCAGTCACGTGATGTTGTGCTTTACAACCACATCACTTAGTGACAGAAATTCTGGTCCCAATTGCCATTGTAACCTGAGGACTACCTATATAGTTATTCCATGTATTTGTGCCATCTCTTCTTTATATATTTGTTCTTCATTAAATCTTTGCTTTCTTTGCCTTTTTTTCTGCCCATCCTTGATTTCTATAATTTTCCTAAATAAATACCTTGTCCATCCCATTTGATTGTGATCTCCAATTTTTTTGCATTGCTTCTTTAAATATAAATCCTTGTCTCTTTTTGCTGTTCTCTGGAAATCAGCATTAAGTTGAACAAATTTTCCTCTCTTGCTTTTTTGCTTTCTGCCTTTCTTCAGTTATTTTCAGCATGTTAGCAGATAGACATTTTATCTTCTTTTGCTTTTTGCATTTGGGGATATTTTTATTTGATTCATGTGTCATGGCATCACAAATTTCACTCCAAATGTCTTTATCAAATCTAAACCATTAAATCTATTCTTTATCTTTACTGCATAATCACAAGGAATATTGCTAAGATCCAAAAAATCAGGAAATTATCATTCCCCCTTAAACTACGAGGGGTATTGTGATATTGGAAGAAATGCACAGGAGGGAAACCAAGTATCTCTAAAGTTTTCAAATCTAATTAGCATCATTAATTCTAACAGTAACATGAGAGCAGGGAGAAGTCTATCAGCTTGAGACATATTAATGCATATCATTCAAATCTGAGTGAACATTGTGCTTCCCAGTTGAGGTTTTGGGGTCACCTAAAATGACGATAAATTATCTCTTATGTTCTCCATGTAAAAAACTATCAAAATCCATAGAATACCTTTATCAGGCCACCTGAAGTGACGTAAAATTACTGCAAGGATTCAATTTTCAAGAACTCTTCCTTGAGTGATGCTGGAGCCAGGCCTGTAGTAAGTCATACAGTTAGATGGGGTGATAGGGAGTTTTCCATACTATTAGGTGCACTATAATGTGTTGTGATGAATCATCTATGGAAAGAAAAAATGTATATTAGAAATATAAATTCCAGCTGTTAAACCTTTCCATCCCATTGGTTATGGAATGTTTTGCAAAAATAAGGTATTGAATGTTGAAATGCAGTATAAGCAATATACATTGGAAGTAAAACACTTGTGAGAATAAATACAATGAAATATAATGTAGCAAATGGCTCAACAGTGATCAAGGAGTAAGCCAAAGGTTTGTGATGTCCCTTTGTTCGTTTAAGGTATTTATGGATAAATATATATGGGATGCTTGAAGTGATGTTAGTGGTATGTAGGTTGAGCCATGAATGTGCCTGTACTTTTGTATGCAGATGATGCCATCTGTTGGCTGAGAAACTAAATTAACTCCAGCGAATGTTAGACTGTATGATGCAACAAGGTGTGTGGATCTGAACATTAATATATCCAAGACCAATAATTACTGTATGTTTGGCAATGGAAATGGAGTGAATGATTGCAGGTTATATGTAAATAGTGAAAACCCAGAGCAAGTGGATGGAGTTATTTATATACCTTGGTAGAATGTTGATTAAAGATGAGAAAATAGCTGGAGGCATTTTAAGAGGGTGCAGTTGCTGAGAGAAAGTAGCGGGTAGCATGTGGTCTGTTATGAGGAACGAACGTTTCTCAAAAAGAAGTACAAATGGCTAAGTATAAGAGTGCTATTACCAACTTTGTTAAATGGAAGTAAGAGTTGGATATGTCAGGAGAAATGAAGTAAGTTGGACTCAGCAGGGATAAGCTACTTAAGAAACGTGTGTGGTAAACAGTAAGAAATTGAATTAAGACAGAATGGATGCTGAATGTATGTGAATTAAATACAAAAGTGAGTGTCAGTAGAAAAGGAGTACATTGAATGAGGATCAAATTGCATAACAAATATATGAAGAAAGAATGAATGGTCAAGAGGAAGAGGAAGACCAAGGAAGTTGTGATTGGATGAAGATTCACTTTATCCTCAAAAAGAGAAATGAGAAATGAAAAGACTATATATAAAATCATATATAGAAATTAAATATAGAATATAGAAATTAAATGTAGAATATATATAATTATAATAGAAATTAAATTAAAAGGCAATATATAAAGTAGTGTATGCATGGGCACCCACAGGGCTGGGCTGGGCTGGGGTGGGGCAAATAACAAAGTGTGTGTGATGTCACCATGCAAATGCCATACCTTATGCATGTTGGGTTGCAAGAATTTATTGGCAGCATTTGCATAATGACATCCCTGCACTTACGCAATTATCTTGGCATTATCATGGTTTGCCATGGATGCTGCTGGGTGTATGGATGTGGTGCAAACAAGGATGGTTGGCCAGGCTAGAAAAATACGTTGTTTTCTTTTTCTTTTAATTTTTTCTTGATTGTGCTTTGAAATGTTTGTTAAAATGAAATTGAATGGGAAAAAAGTCACCACATTGTTTTTTTTCCCTCATGCCTTTCATTTATTTGGTTTACTATATTCTTTCTCCTTTTCTGTACTTTGCCTAATATTGTTTACCCCAAAAGGGAGTAGCATGATGGGTAATATTGTAAGAATATTGCTTTTGTTTTTAATAGCTGTTAGCTGCCTGACATGATTTTAAGAGGAAAAAAAGGTGGGCTATAAATCTCATAACTATAAAATTAATAAAATTAATAAAATAGACCATTACTCTTATGCTACCTGCAAACATTAATCAAGCACCTCTACACTCACCAGAGGAAGAACACGAGCTTGCCACAAAATGGGCCAGTAGAGAAAATGCGTAAAAAATATTCTCATCGTACAATCCTTAGGGCTTGTAATGAGTTGTCTGCTGTTATCACTGACTAATCAACCAATCACTGTATCTTGTGGAAGAGTTCTAGAAATAAATCTGACCCATTTTGCTTTGAATCTGTTATGCTTCTCCTCTGTTTTCCTGGGAGAGGCAGCAATTTGATCAAGAAGGTTTTGTCTCTTTGGTCCTTGCCAGCTGCTCAGTTGCTTGGCAGCCAAAAAAGGAAAGATATTCCAGATGCTTTTGTTTGGTTTCAAAATGAATGGATCAATTAATTATGGAGAAGTTAACAGATGAATAAAAGCTAAGTTGACCCATTTTTTTGGTTTTGTTTGGCTGCAGCTTTTGGGGGGGGGGGAAATTTGATGCTAAAAACAGTTACAGAGCTTGGCAACTATTAATATTTTGTCACATGTGTTGTTGTTGATTGGCATAGGATAGGATAGTGTTGGAAGGAGCATGCTTCATGCAGAAAAACCAAAACTAGAATATCTCTGACATATAATAGAAGTCAATTCTGCATCAGCTTGAAGACCTTCAGCAAGGGATAGCCCTTCCAGCTCTATAAATAATCCATTCCATTGACAAATTTTGATGAATAGCTATTATCATCAGTACATTTTTCCTAATATCCAATCAAAATCTACTCCTGCCCTTTGGCTATAAATCTTCATCTTTAAAGCTCCTGTAGTGTCATCAAGTGTCTCTTTTCTTCCACAACCTTTCTTCATGTGCCTTGTTTTTCATATTTGTGAATACAATTACCTTTCTCTGACCTTTTCTCAATTTGCCTATATCTTTTTTAAAATCCAGCATTCATTCACAATAATCTATATGAAGTCTGACCAATATTAGAACAATTATTTTTAGTGATTTGTAGGAGAGCCATTTTAGTCTATGATAAGCCAAAAATCAGGAGGAGTCTGGTAGCACCTTTTCGGACTAACACATTTTATTAAAAGGCATACACTTTTGTGAGCTATAGCTCACTTCATCAGATGGGTAGGGTGGCCAAATTGATGTAAGGTTTAATTTGGAAGGAGGCCCATGGTGGGACGGGAAGACGGTAATTGTAGATGCATGTTACATGTGAAGCAGTTTACACGCCCCGAATCAATTAACTGTAATGTGTTAAAAACCCATTGTGTTTGTTGAGACTTTCTGAGATGGCCTGAAGCATTCATTATGCTGGTAAAGTTTCTTTGTTCCAAAACAGTTGCTTTGAGATCTGTAATGAGGTGTCCTGGGAGGTTAAGATGCTTTGATATTACTTTGCCCTTGTTTTGAGTCCTGGTGTCAAACTTGTGTTCATTACTTCTTTTGCACAAGGCTTGGCCTTTTTGTCCTATGTAGAATCCAGAGGGGTACTGTTGGCAGATGATGATAGAAGAGCTTCTAGTATGTGAAATTGTTGGGTCCTGTGATGGTACTGATAGTGTAACTGTGCAGGCAAAGTAGATATCTGGGTTTGTTACAGAGTCAGCTTTCCATGTTAGCATCATTATTTGGTTGTTTCTTGTTGCCTGTGAGGATCTGCTTAAGTTGTTAAAATAATGCCCTTTTTCAGTATAATTCAGACAATGTCAGGTTCTATAATCTTATTGCTGGAAAGAAGGATTGGGTCATCTTTGTCACACCCAGTTTTTGAGCCTATACTTTCCATCTCCTCTGGAATAAAAAGCCTCGAATCTAGAGTATGACATGTGAATTGTGATCTCCCTTAGCTGGGATATCAACCAGTCAACTGATAATATAATTTACAATGCTAGCTTTTTAAAGCTAAATTCAGTACTTGCTTGGCTTATTTTTACATGACCTCAAATACTTCTAGATATTCCTTCCTTCAGCTGACTTTGCAATTATAATTAAGATGGGCTCAGCTATAGCACTTTTGGATAACAAAGCCAAGCACAACCTGCAATCAGCTTTTCCATAATACTGGCACAACTTAATTAGTAGCACCTTGTTAAACTTAATTAGAAGAATAATGAGAGCGCAAAACAGATTATGAACGCTCAAGGTGCCATTTCACAAGGTCTGACAAAAATGAATTGGATATTTGCCTGAATAAAGTTTACCAGTTCTGATTTTGTGCTAAAATTGTGTACAAAGCAATGATATGTGAAAGTTACAATTCAGCTATTGTATACTTTGTCACAGATATTAATGTTGGATGCTGTTGAGGGAGTTCATTAATTTTTCCACAGAGTACTAAACTAATACCAGTACTTTGTAATATCCATGAGATTTCTTTAAATAATAGCAAAGAAACCAAGGATGCCAAACTCCCCTTAAGGAGACTCTTAGAGTTTATGACATTATTGCCAGAAAGCTTTCAAAATAGGCCAGCTATAAATAAGTTATGTAAAGCTCTAACTTTTTAAAAATATACCACTAACTGTGAAAGGTTTTTTTAAAAAGTGTAATGCAGTGAAATGAATGAATTCTGTATGCTGTAAAAAAAGGATGAGATGCACAGTAGTTTGAAGACTGGTGTTTTTGTCTGTGTTTCATTTATTACATCTTGCTCTGCTTCCAAGGAATTTGAGATGGTATCTATTGTTCCCTCCCTTATAATTTCAATTTTATAACTTCATTGTCAGTTCTAAGGCTGGTTGTTCTACTTGTTATCCTTAGTTTGGTCTTCTTTATATTTAATTTTAGTCCCATTTTTTCACTTTGCTCCTTAACTTTCATTACTAGAGCTTGCAGATCTTTTGCATTTTCAGCTATCAAGGTAGTGTCATCAGCATAGTGTGGGTTATTGATGTTTCTTCCTCCAATTTTAAAACCACACTCATCTTCTTCCAATCCAGTTTCCCTTAATATATATTCAGCATATAAGTTGAATAAATAAGGGGAGAGTATACAGCCTTGTTGCACTCCTTTGCCAACCTGGAACCAGTTTGTTTCACCATGTTCTGTCCATATTGTGGCTCCCTGACCTGCATATAAGTTTCTCATGAGGACAATGATGGTCCAGGATTCCCATTTTTCTGAGTACATTTCATAGCTTGACAGGATCAATACAAAGGCTTTCCTATAATTGATGAAACACATACTGACTTATTTTTGGTATTCTTTGGCTTTCTCAATTATCCAGAAGGCAACAGCAATAATGTCTCATGTTCCTTGGCCTCTGCTAAAGCCAGCTCGAACATCTGATATCTCTTTTTCCATGTAGAGCTCTAATCTGTTGGATGATCCTGTGAATTTAAGGATATGGTATAATAGTTTATACATTCTGTTAAATCTCTTTTTTTTTTGTATTGGAATACAGATTGACCATTCTCCAGATTTGCTGGCATAGTTTGGTTAGAACCTTGACTGATATCTTCTCTGTTGCTTGCCATATTTCAGTGGGTATTCCATCAGTTTCTGTTGCCTTTCAGCTTGATAATGACTGGAGAGCTGATTTAACTTCATTTTCCAGTACTAGAGGTTCTTGTAAGTAGCAAATATCTTCCAAGGTACCTTGGATGTTGACATCTCTACTGTACAGGTAGTCTTTGCTTAACAATGATAACACTAAGTGTTGTGGTTGTAAAGTACAATGTCATATGACCCTGCTGACTTACAATGGCAGTTGCAGCAGTTCCATTTGCCATCATTAGGTGAATCCCAGGTGGTCGTAGTATCCAGCGGTCTTGTGATTGCCATCTGCTACCTCCTGCCAGTTTTCCCATTGACTTTGCCTGACAGAAGCTGGCAGCAAAGGTCACAAATGGCGATCGTGTTTCAGAAGCACCCTTTAAACAATGGCAATGTGATATTTCTAAGTTTATATGGCAAGGGAAAAAACCAAGAATAAAATATAAAGTTTTGCAAGATGTGAAAGAAAGAGGCGGTTTGGGTTTTCCTGATTTGAAATTGTACTATGTAGCTTGCTGTTTAGTATGGCTTAAAGAATGGATTACCTTGAGAAATGAAAAATTATTAAATTTGGAAGATTATAATTTGAGATTTGGATGGCACGGATATTTGTGGTATGATAAAGTTAAAGTTAATGTGGACTTTAAAAACCACTATATCAGAAGATCTTTATTAAAAGTTTGGACTAAATGCAGACCACTTTTATGCCCTAAGATGCCAGTGTGGACCTCTATACAAGAAGCTTTCTACAGAACTGAAACAAGAGATAAAAACAAATGGATGAGATACAAAGACTTATTAGAAAAAGAACAAGGAGAATATAAAATCAAATCAAAAGAGCAATTGGTTTTAGAAGGACATACTTTTCAATGGCTTTCTTATATGCAATAGAAAGAAAAATTTAAAATCAATAAAAAAGAATTTGGATTTGAACAGAATAAATCAGAATTTGAAATTCAATTATGTGAAACAGATGAATACTTAATAGCAAAAATGTATAAATTATTGTTGAGAGAAGAAATGGTTGAAGAACAAGTTAAAGAATGCATGATTAAATGGGCAAAAAATATTGGACATAATATACATATGCACCAATGGGAAAATATGTGGTCTAAAGGATTAAAATTTACTTTATGTTATAATTTGAAAGAAAATTTTTATAAAATGTTGTATTGATGGTACACGACACCCCAAAGACTATCAAAGATGTATGGGACAATTTCCAACATTTGTTGGAAATGTAACCAACAAGAAGGGTCATTTACCACATGTGGTGGACATGTAAAATTGCAAAGAAATTCTGGACTCAAATACAAACCTTGATGCAGAGCATACCACAAATACAGATTCCATTTAAACCAGAATTATTCCTGTTGGGGATAATGGATTTCCAAATAGGAAAACATCTTATTAGAATTATTCAGTACATGATTATCGCAGCAAGACTTTATGCACAATTTTGGAAAACCCAGACACTACCAACAATACAAGAATGGTTGTTAAAACTGATGGAAATGGCAGAAAATGATAAACTGACTTGTTTATTAAAAGAAAATTCAAATAATTATTACCTTAAATAATGGAAACCATTGATGGACTATTTGCAAAATGCAGGTGGGGCGAAGCTTACATGGGGATTTGAAAATTAGATTATAAATGTAACGGGATATGCTTTGACAAAGAATTATTCCTACTTAATGCATTAAAAACTAGCACTTATGACACTTATATTATTCTTAAGACCAGAGATAGATTGGAAGCTATCTATTTTTCATGTCTTTTTTCTTTTTCTTTTACTTTATCTCACCTTTTCTTTTCCTTTTCTTTATAATTTGTATTTTCAATTTTCTTTTTCATTTTTAACTTTTAACTTTGTAATCTTAAAAATTTCAATAAAATACTATTAAAAAACAAAAAAAAAATGGCGATCATGTGACCATGGAACTCTGCGACTGTCATAATAGCGAGCCGGTTGCCAAGCGCATGAATCATGATCATGTGACTGCAGGGACTCTGTGATGGCCGCAGGTACAAGGAACAGTCATAAGTCCCCTCATTCAGTGCTGTTGTAACTTTGAACTGTCGCTGAATAGGTGGTCACAGAACGAGGACTACCTGTACAGTGTTTCAGTATACGCCTTTCATCTTAGTTTGATCTCCTTTGAATTGGTTACTATCTGTCCATTGGCATCCTTTACCATACCAATTCAAGGTTGGAACCTCCTTCTGAGTTCATGCTGTATAAATTAAGCCAGATAAATCCATAAAAATTGAACATAAATACTTTTGGAGTTTCTAATGATAGCTTAATTCACATTAATTTTTTGCTCTTCAGAACTTTGAACACCAAAGTACAGAATCATCAGGCCCCATCCTTGCACTGAAATGATCATCCACAAGTGAATGAGCATGGGGATAGACAGATGTCTATTTCAGAAAAAAAAGTATAACCATTCCTAATTTTCTCTCATTGCCTGCCATCTCCCTAGACTGATTGAAAGCTGGAAGACAAACAAGTACTGGCAGGGAACAGTCCAAGCCTGGTAGGATAGTATCCTGCTTGCCAGGAAGATAGAAAATAAGTAAAGCATTTATTTGTATACAAAGTAAATAAATGCATCTCCATTGGTCTTCTTAGTTAGATTGCAATTAAGACTGCAAGCTTCTTGCAGGGAGAAAACTGGTTTGTGTGTGGGTGTGCATATATGCTGCAAGATTTTTATTCCAATTATATACATGGCTGGCACCATAACAATAGCAGCAACTAATAATAACTTCTAAGTCTTCTAAGCTATCTTGTGATTTCCAGATCTTCCATATAGCTTGATAATAGACTCCTAGTAAAGACAGAGATTAATCAACACTCTGAAAAGAGTTGTAACAGATGGATAAGATTCTACTATTCAACAGCTAACAAGTATCTGTTGCTTCACAAAGTGACTGCCTAGCCCCACCTTCCCAAATTTTGGACCATGATTGCTGCATGTGATCCGGGAGTGGAGGGCGTAAGTTTTTTTCTTTCTGTTGCTGTCCTGTTCTGGATTAAGCCTACAATTTGCATATTTCGTCAATTTGTGGGCATAATCCTACATTTAATGGCACTTGTGTAATGACTACACAATTGAAGTCATATGGAGTTTAGTTCCATATAATGCAAGATTCTTATATATGCAAGACATATATGTTTTGGCAGCAGGCAATATTTAAAATACTATCTCTGGTGGCATGCATTGATTGATTGCTTGAAAGCATTTTTATGGCCGCCCAACTTGAACACTGTGACTCTGGATTGCTTACAATAAACAAAAAAGTGCCATGGCAAGACAAGCCCCTGCACGGGATGTACCATCAACAGATAGCTGAGGTGGCTGACATTGGGAAATCCTACCAGTGGCTGGAAAGGGCTGGACTAAAAGTAGAGGACCTGAGATTGAGGAAGACACTACCCATAGGGGCGAGAGGGGAATTTTTATACACACACACACACACACACACACACAGAAAATGGAGAAGCACAGACACAAGTGCATATATTGTAAATAAGCTGCACAGCTGGATGGGAAATAGTTCAACAAAGCAGCCAAAAAGTGATACGGCTAGTGATTATGGATGTCACCTCAGACTAAACAAATACCAGCGTACAATAGACAACCACAAGGAGCAACTGAACAAACCATGACCCCAGAACACACAAAAATGCAGACAACCTCCATCAAGACTACATCCCTAAGACAAGCTGAAAAAAGGAAAACAAAACTCCAAACCAAACTGCTCAAGCTGAACCCCAGAAGCAAAGAGGTACCTGAACCCAAATGGGTAGTCAACATGTCCAGCCACCCACTATCCATTGCAGAACACAATATCCTCCAGAAAGGCCTCAACTATAACACAGATAGCGCTTTGTTGTTCAGTCAAGTCGTGTCTGACTCTTCGTGACCCCATGAACCATATCGCGCCAGGCCTTCCTGTCCTTCACTGCCTCCCTGAGTTTGCTCAGTTTCATGCTCATTGCTTCAGTGATGCTATCTAACCATCTCATCCTCTGCCGTCCTCTTCTCCTTTTGCCTTCAATCTTTCCCAGCATCAGGGTCTTTTCCAAAGAGTCCTCTCTTTGCATTAGGTGACCAAAGTATCTGAGCTTGAGCTTCAATTCTATGCAGCCTTAGGAGCAGCATTTAAAACCACAGGACTTACCATAGAGACCCAAGAAAACATAAGGCAGACAATCATACCACAGACCAGAAGAACACAGAATCAGAACTAACTCAAAGCAGAGGACAGAACAGCCCTCAAAAACCTAAAGAAGGACCAAACCCTCATCATCCTCCCGGCAGACAAAGGCTGTGCCATGGTTATCATGGACAGATCACAATACATACAAAAAGCCAAAGAATTACTGGAAGACAAAGAAACCCACATCCCAGTAAACACCAACCCAATACAGAAACTAGACAACCTGATCAAGAGAACCCTTAATGACCTAACCAAGAAAGGTCAAATCACAAAAGAAGAACAGTGGCAGATGAAAAGCAGTGGACCCATCCTTCCACACTTCTATGGATGCCCCAAAATACACAAGCCTGACATATCTCTCTGTCCAATTGTGTCAATACCAGGGACCCCAACATACAACACAGTGAAAGAACTTACAAAAAAAGCTTGGACATCTCACAGAGGGGAGGAAATATTCTATCAATTCCCCGCTACAGTGCCTCCAGAAAATCAAAGACCTAAAAATAGAAGAAGATGAAATTATGGTTTCATTTGATGTCACAGCACTCTTTATGTCCATAGACCCAGAACTGGCAAAAGAATCCATGGCAGCACTACTACACAACACACTTGACCTAAGTTCACTAAGATCAAAATACCCAGAATCATGGACTTCATCAACCTCTGCCTCACTACCTACTTTCAGTTTGATGGATAAATATACCAACAAATCAGAGGAACACCCATGGGATCACCACTCTCAGGACTCATAGCAGAGATTGTAATGCAGCATCTAGAAACTATAGCACCCCCATGCATACAACCAAAAGTATGGATCTGGTACGTAGATGACACCTTCATCATAATAAAAAAGGAACAACTAGAGAAGACACATGAAACAATCAACAACATCTTCAAAGGAATAAAATTCACAAGAGAAGAAAAAAACAATACACTACCCTTCCCAAATATCTGTATCAGCAGAGGAAAACCTGTTCTGGTAGAACACATGTTACACCTCTGCTTCATGAGCTGCATTGGTTACCAGTTTGTTTCTGGGTCCAATTCAAGGTGCTGGTGTTAACCTTTAAAGCCCTTCATGGTATGGGACCAAGTTATTTGAGGGACCGCCTCTCCCCAGTTTCATCTCCCTGTCCTATCAGATCCAATAGAGAGGGCATGTTATAGTTTCTGCTGCCAAGGAAGCTACATCTGGTGGGCCCTGGGGAGTGGGCCTTTCCTTCTGTGGTGCCCCCACTGTGGAATCTTCTCCCCCATGAGATGAGGCTGCCCTCATCACTGTTGAGCTTCCAGAGGCCCCTCAGGACCTGGTTATGCCAGGGTACAGGTGAGCTAGTGAGGTGGCTCCATTATTTTTAACATACCTTCATCTTCTATTTTTTTGTTTTAGTTTTTATATTTTTTAATGTATTTATCTTTACCTTGCTGGTCATATAAATTCTATAAATAAATAAATAAATAATGGCAAATTAGAAACACAAGCATATCAAAAAACAACTCACACTAACCAAATGTTCCATTACCAAAGTAACAACCCAACCTCCTACAAAAAGGAGCTGTGTAAGAACATTATTTAGATGAGCATAAATATACTGCAACAACCCAGAACAGTAGAAAAAAGAAACAGACCACCTATACAACATCTTCCAACAAAATGGATACCCATGCAACTTTATCAAAAAGTGCTTGACCACACAACCCACTATAGCACAACCAACACAAGCTATGAAAAGGATAACACTGCCATACATCAGAAACGTCTCAGAAATTACCAACAGACTATTACAACCACATGGCATCACCGTAGCACACAAACCACCTAAAGCCCTCCAGTACATCTTAAGTAAATCAAAAGCCCAAGAAGAAAAAAACAGGAGTCAACAACATACAGTGTAAGGACTATAACAACCACTATGTAGGACAGACAGGCAGAAGACTAGCAGAGCGCATCCATGAATACCAACTAGCAGTCAGAAGAGCAATATTTTGAAAACAGGATGCTAAAGAGACATTAATAGATCAAAGTGATTTCATTGGGGTTTTTTTTCTGACTACTAGTCAGAAGACATAATGAAAATGCCTTAATCTCACAACACATGGACAGACTCAACCATAGTTAAGAAACTGGGAAACTGTCAGCATCCTAGACCAAAAACTTGAGGGAAATCCTGGAAGCTTGGTATTCAGACAAATCAACCATCAACAGGCACATAAACAATATATACACACCATTCAAAAGAGACAATAAAAATGCTAAGAAGGAAACAAAAAGACCAGAACACCTCATCCCAGCAATCAATACCCAGATAAGCAGGGATTAACACCAGGATTAACACCAGACAAACAGTCAAGCAGTAAACAACAGCCTAATTAAGGAACTACCAAAGAGAAAACAGCACACCACCAACACTGACAGGGCAAGCTACTATATATAAACAGAGAGCAAACTCCAGTCCTTTCTAGCACTGAAGATGTTACCTAGTCAGGTAACAAAACATCTGCAAGAAAACAACCAAACTCAGAGAACACCAAGGACTCCATATACTGTAAAGAGAATAAATGTTCTTGAGTTTTATTTTGGGTAAAAGTGCTAATCTTTCTAATGACTTCTTTGACATTCTCTGTGTTATACAAAAACAAAAACTGCATCTGAAGAGGGATGCAGTGCAGATGTCTTTACATCCCAATGCCATAAATCTCAAAGCTGAGAAAAATGAATGCATTCTAAAAGAGGACATATGTCTAGTGGATATATCAAAAAGTTGATGGGATGGAGAAAATAAAATAAGGTGAACTTTAGATACAAAATTTATAAAAAGGCCTGGGATGGGCAGAGCAATATGAATTTATACATGAAAAGGTAATAAAACTGAATACAATCACTTCACAGAAAAGCTAGCAACAGCTTTTGAGGGCTTTTCAGCATAGGAAAGAAAGTGAGTTCCACATTAAAGGTTACGAAATAGCATGAAACAATGTTTTTTCTCTCTTTCTCTAGAACTAATGGTCAACATATAAACATATACAAACATGAATAACAATAAAAGATTGACAGACAAAATTACATCTCTTGGTTTAATTTTCCACTGCAAGGTAAGATATTTTGGATAGATTCAAAAGAAATTAGAACTTTTCAAGGACAGTTTTAGCAGCAGCTATGGAAGCTTCATATTCAGAAATAGTGAACCCAATAATTACTAGAAGGAAAAGACCAGGGGATGTGTTCCCAGCATACACCTGGAGAACCAGATCCAGATGTGGACCTTGGAATGATTTATTAGACTCTTATATTATGCCTATATTTCTTCCGCTACTTTTATATATGGAGTGAGTGTGACAAGAGTATCCTTCTTAATGTTGTTATGAAGATCTTGGTGTAATGAAAAACAACTGATGGCTTTAGTGTATTAAAAATAAGTTTGGAGTTTTCTGGCTGTCTACATAGAGGTGGTGGATGGACTGTACTTCAAAATCTGATCACCTAGATGCTGCCTCTCAGAATGATGATCTCTATTATTATTTGGCCCTGGGTTTTATGGGTCAGATTTTGTTGAGAAGCATGACACATAATGGATATCATAGTCTAGAAAGTAGACATGGTCAAGCTAAAGAAGTGAGTGGGGCCAGGACAAAAACTGAACTGCATTTATTTCAAAAAGTAAATCTAATTATATTTAAATTCAATTAAATGTAATGAGATTGCTGTGAACAAACTGAATAATTCCTTCTTTCTACTACATTACATATTACAATAAGCTAGTAATTTCTGGTAAGGATTTGGTGGCTACACTCATCTTTTCAGGGCCACACGCAATCTTATGGTCTCAGATTATATGTCTCTGTTTTAAATTTAAAAACTGACTCCTAACAACAAAGGCATGTTTGGAATAAAATGAAAAAAGGAGATTGAAGAAAGACAATGATTGTATCTGTTGTTTGGCAACTTATATCATTTAGGATCACTTTGTTAAACTTTTTGCAGGTTTAATAATTATTCCATTGCTATCTTGGACCTGCGGTTTAAAGGCTGAAAAAGATTTGGACGTATTTTTGTTCATTAAAAATGCTTTTCTTTGCCTGCTGATTAAACAATTCTGCCTTTCTTTACATGCTCAGTGGGATGTAAGGACAGAACTCCACTTACTGATATTTAATACTTTTTCCTCTCTATGAGTAAATAAAGAGTTGCAGGGGGATGGAAATGGAGCCCAATAGGAAGCCTTTACTTTTAAGCACCATAATCTTTCCCCTATAGAGCTACAATAATATGCTTCCTCCCACAACTACTGCATGGCACTCAAATGTCATGAAAAGTTCTCTGTGCAAAGTGTAAAAGCTGGACCTTTGAGAAGTGTGTGAATACATCCACCATCCACCCACCCACAAATATACACACTTTATACTGTAAAGATTGGAAAAGTTCTGATTTCAGCTATTTTTTTCCTTTTGGTTATCAAATGGAGAATATTTAAGTGTAAAGGAAAATCTTTTAAAAAGGACAGACTTCATAATACAAGCATTTTCAGAGGTTGAAAACAATAATTACTTTCTGGGAAAAACAAAACAATACCTATTTGTGAGCCCAGCTGCCAATGCCACCCTAGTTGTCTTCTAGAAAATAAACACAGTGCCAAAGAGGAAAAAAGGTTATAAATAATATAGCAGTTTCTAGGCAACTTACAGAATGAAGAGATTCCTTACAAGATATATTACAGGTAACATACTTAAATGTTAAAGGGTTTTTTTTAGGATCAAGCTCTTGAATACTATGTTTTCAAAATAATTGTTGGAAAAAAACACTTGTTTCAAGAAATATCTATTTGTGAATCTAATTGTGCAATAAATTGTAATGTATATTTTTTTGTCCACATACTATTAGATTGATGATTTCTTAGCAAGCTTTTGGACAGGTTTTTAAATCAGATTTTAAACACAAATTTTATCACAGTTTTGCAGATGCATTTGATCTGGCTTCTCAGTGAAACTGCTTAATACCATTTATTAATACCACTTCTTTTAACCTTCAAACAAGATTGTGACCCATTAAGTTGAATGGAGTCCACTAGTGATGTAACAGCCTTTTGGGGGCTCAGTAAGCCTAGTGCTAAAGTTAGCATGATAATTTTTGCTGTCAAGCTGCAATCAGTTTGGAAGAGCAGAAATTATGTGTTTCTTATTTATGGAATATTTTTTTGGAATTATTTTCAATTTTCCCCAAATTAAATAGACATGAATAAGAAATGAGGAAAGTATCTCTCCAGCATAAAATTTCACTCAGTTTTGTTCCTGTTCTTATAAAACTTGTCTCTCTCTTTTAATCCAAGCATTATTATTCAGCTATTATTATTTATTCCTTATCACCATATAGATAATGAAGCATTAGGGCAGTTTTTGACCACAGACTCAAAAGGCGGGCGGGGGGGAGGGAAGTGAATGAAGGTTCAAGAGAACTGGTCTCATCTCCGGTTGATGGTTTGTCTTAGGTTGATTTCAACTGTAGTAGATGAAGAAAGGACAAAGCAAACTACCAGAGCTTCTTCTCTAGCTAACGTACAGGGCCAGGTTGGTGTGATCTGTCATAATGTATTTCTTGGAAGACAAAGTTCAGATTTCGGTGTTCATGGAAATGGTTAAGACTAGAATGTATTGCCCTATGAGAACTTTGCATGTGAAATACCATTGCCTTTAATAACACAACAGCATCAATTTCAAATAATTCTATAGTAAGGGACAAAAAAGATCAAATAGTAATTGTCAGAAATGATTTCTGCCTGGGTATCTAGAATTACTACATTTTAGGGCAGATGGTACTAGATTAGATTACTTTCTCCCAGACTGATTACTTTCCTGTTCTGCTGGAGTACAACTTCCACTAACATCTGCCAACAGATGGAAGCTGAAGTCTAGCAATTAAGGTTAGGCCAGGTTGGAGAAGGCCAAATCAGATGGACAAGAAAATTGCTGTATATGTAGCTTTCTCTGTTTGCTATATATATTATTAGTGCAAAGAATGCAGAGATAGTATGTTGCAGATGAAAAAAAGACTGCTAAGTTTCTGTTCTGTTCCTTATTTTTTGCAAGAGTACTTGCCACTAGAGCATACTTTCATAAACCTGGATGGATGACTAATATATTTACAAATGTAACTACTGTTGTTCTTTTAAAATTGATGATATAGGATCAAATGCATAGCATCCCTGTTTCTAAGCTGCTTTATACATTTTCTCCAAATAAGGATAATATTCAATAAAGATCATATTCAGTCCATGTAACACCATATGTTACAATGATATGTTATCTGGAACAGCAACCTCTCCTTTCTGGGTCTCACTTAGCTTTCCACTTCTTAAACTTATGGAACTGCATTATATGGGGTCATCTATTATGCTTGATTTTTGCACATACGGTAGCTTTATAATGACAGAAATAATTACAACACATGGATAAGGTTAATAAGTTCAAGTAGATGTATGGCACTGTAACTGAGATGTAGCTGTCTATGTGGAATGTCTGTGTGGATGACTCATTATCCAATGTCTAATAACAGTGTATAGTCTTAAAGTGCTCATTTTGAACTGGGTGAAACAATTGCTATTACTTAAATAGTTGCTCAATACAATCTTGTGAGCTTTAATTGAAAATAATAACTAAGGTTATTGCCCAAATGATTCCAAAATTTATTTTTTTAAAAATCTAATACCATATAAATATTTGCCAGTTCACTAATGTAAAAACATTCCAGTTTCTTTCTGCCTCCATTTTCTACTTACAAGTAATCTATATATTTTGCCAAAAGATAGAGTGCTGAGTATCAGTTGGATTTTATATCATAAAAAAATATAAGACTGGTCTGTTCTTCATCACAGCAGTCCTAAGAGGAGGTCTAGGTGCAATATGAAACCAAAATGGTGCCAGTTAGAGATTAATTTGGAAGTTATAATAATTAATAACATTTCTATACTATTCTACTACCAGTTCAGAGCAGCATACAAAGAAAAACCAGAGGTTAAAAAAAAACACAATAGTAATAAACAATATAAATTATAATGGCACTGAGTAACAGAATAGATACTGAAATCTAACATCTTCCAAATGCTCTCTCTTAAAGCCATACTTATTTATGGAAACTCATTCCAAAGGAGGTAGTTCTTATGTTGTTGTTTAGTCGTTAAGTCGTGTCCGACTCTTCGTGACCCCATGAACCATATTGCGCCAGGCCTTCCTATCTTTCACTGCCTCCCTGAGTTTGCTCAATTTCATGCTCATTGCTTCAGTGATGCTATCTAGCCATCTCATCCTCTGCCGTCCTCTTCTCCTTTTGCCTTCCATCTTTCCCAGCATCAGGGTCTTTTCCAAAGAGTCCTCTCTTCGCATTAGGTGACCAAAGTATCTGAGCTTGAGCTTCATTATCAATCCTTCCAATGAGCAATCAGAGTTGATTTCCTTTAAGATTGACTGGGTTGACCTCCTAGCAGTCCAGGGGACTCTTAATAGTTTTCTCCAGCACCACAGTTCAAAGGCATCAATTCTTCGGCGTTCAGCCTTCTTTATGGTCCAGCTCTCACAGCCATACATTACTACTGGAAAAACCACAGCTTTGACTATGCGGATCTTTGTCGGCAAGGTGACGTCTCTGCTTTTTAATATGCTATCTAGGTTTGCCATAGCTTTCCTCCCAAGGAGCAAGCGTCTTTTAATTTCATGGCTGCAGTCTCCGTCTGCAGTGATCTTGGAGCCCAAATAAATGAAGTCTGTTACTGCTTCCATTTCTACCCCTTCTATTTGCCAGGGATTGATGGGTCCAGATGCCATGATCTTAGTTTTTTTAATGTTGAGTTTCAAGCCAGCTTTCGCACTCTCCTCTTTCACCCTCATCAAGAGGCTCTTTAGTTCTTCTTCACTTTCTGCCATTAGGGTGGTATTGTCTGCATATCTGAGGTTATTGATGTTTCTCCCTGCAATCTTAATTCCGGCTTGTGATTCTTCCAGCCTGGCATTTCTCATGATGTACTCTGCATATAGGTTAAATAAGCAGGGTGACAGTATACAGCCTTGTCGTACTCCTTTCCCTATTTTGAACCAATCGGTTGTTCCATGACCGGTTCTAACTGTTGCTTCTTGGCCCGCATACAGACTTCTCAGGAGACAGGTAAGGTGGTCTGGTATCCCCATCTCTTTAAGAATTTGCCACAGTTCGTTGTAATCCACACAATCAAAGGCTTTTGCATAGTCAATGAAGCAGAAGTAGATGCTTTTCTGGAACTCTCGTGCTTTCTCCATGATCCAGCGAATGTTGGCAATTTGATCTCTAGTTCCTCTGCCTCTTCGAAACCCAGCTTGTACATCCGGTAGTTCTCGGTTCACGTACTGCTGAAGCCTAGCTTGTAGGATTTTGAGCATAACCTTGCTAGCATGTGAAATGAGTGCAATTGTGCGATAGTTTGAGCATTCTTTGGCATTGCCCTTCTTTGGAATTGGAACATAAACTGACCTTTTCCAATCCCGTGGCCACTGTTGCATTTTCCAAACTTGCTGGCATATTGAGTGCAGCACTTTAACAGCATCGTCTTTTAGTATTTTAAATAACTCAGCTGGAATACTGTGATCTCCACTAGCTTTGTTGTTAGCAATGCTTCCTAAGGCCCACTTGACTTCACTCTCTAGGATGTCTGGCTCAGGGTCAGTGACCACACCAGCATGGACATCAGGGACATTAAGATCTTTCTTGTATAGTTCTTCTGTGTATTCTTGCCACCTCTTCTTAATCTCTTCTGCTTCTGTTAGGTCCCTGCCTTTTTTGTCCTTTATCATGCCCATCTTTGCCCTAAACGTTTCTTTGATATCTCCAATTTTCTTGAAGAGATCTCTAGTCTTCCCCATTCTATTGTTTTCTTCCATTTCTTTGCATTGTTCATTTAAGAAGGCCTTCTTATCTCTCCTTGCTATTCTCTGGAAATCTGCATTCAGTTGCTTGTATCTTTCCCTTTCACCCTTGCTTTTCGCATTCCTTCTTTCCACAGCTATTTGTAAAGCCTCATCAGACAGCCATTTTGCTTTCTTGCATTTCTTTTTCTTTGGGATGGTTTTAGTTGCTGCCTCTTGTACAATGTTACAGACCTCCATCCATAGTTCTTCAGGCACTCTGTCTACCAAATCTAATCCTCTAAATCTATTCATCACCTTCACTGTGTACTCACATGGAATATGATCTAAATCATACCTGAGTGGTCTAGTGGTTTTCCCTACATTCTTCAATTTAAGCCTACATTTTGCAGTAAGAAGCTCATGATCTGAGCCACAGTCAGCTCCTGGTCTTGTTTTTGCCGTCTGTATAGAGCTTCTCCATCTTTGGCTGCAAAGTATGTAATCAATCTGGTTTCGGTACTGACCATCTGGTGATGTCCATGTGTAGAGTCGTCTCTTGTGTTGTTGGAAAAGAGTGTTTGCTATGACTAGCTTGTTCTCTTGACAGAACTCTATTAGCCTTTGCCCTGCTTCATTTTGTACTCCAAGGCCAAACTTGCCTGTTATTCCGATTACTCCTTGACTTCCTACTTTAGCATTCCAATCCCCTATGATGAAAAGGACATCTTTTTTTGGTGCTAGTTCTAGAAGGTGTTGTAGGTCTTCATAGAACCGGTCAACTTCAGCTTCTTCGGCATCAGTGGTTGGGGCATAGACTTGGATTACCGTGATGTTGAATGGTTTTCCTTGGATACGCACTGAGATCATTCTGTCGTTTTTGAGGTTGTACCCCATTACTGCCTTTCCCACTCTCTTATTGACTATGAGTGCAACTCCATTTCTTCTAAGGGTTTCTTGCCCACAGTAGTAGATATAATGGCCACCTGAATTAAATTCACCCATTCCCGTCCATTTCAATTCGCTGATTCCCAAGATGTCAACGTTCAGTCTTGTCATCTCATGTTTGACCACATCCAGCTTGCCTTGGTTCATGGATCTTACATTCCACGTACCTATACAATATTGTTCTTTACAGCATCGGACCTTCTTTTCGCTTCCAGATACATCCACAGCTGAACGTCCTTTTGGCTTTGGCCCAGCCGCTTCACTCTTTCTGGAGCTACTTGGAATTGCCCTCCGCTCTTCCCCAGTAGCATATTGGACACCTTCCGACCTGAGGGGCTCATCTTCCGGCGTCATATCTTTTAGCCTTTTAACATTGTCCATGGGGTTTTCTTGGCAAGGATACTGGAGTGGGTTGCCATTTCCTTCTCCAGTGGACCACATTTTGTCAGAACTCTCTGTCATGACCTGTCTGTCTTGGGTGGCCCTGCACGGTATAGCTCATGGCTTCACTGAGTTACACAAGCCCCTTCGCCACGACAAGGCAGTGATCCATGAAGGGGGGTAGTTCTTATATATGAGGGCAATCTGTTTCATAAGAAAGTACCACTATTAAGACGGGCCAGCTATAGAGTCCCTATCAATGGAACTCTCAGCAGAACCTCTAAGATCTTTATCAAAAGTACAGATTCACTTTGGAGTGGGTGGTCTCGGAGATAACCAGGGCCAGACCCATATAATAGATTGTCAGGACTTTGTGTCAGGACTATAGCCGCTTTCATATGAGCTCTTGCACTGCTCTAGAACCCTTTGTCTGTGTTTGAAGCTAGGCCATGATTTCTTTATCATAGCTTGCCATGGGATGTCATCTTTGCAGCCAAAATGTTTTGCCTCATAGCAACTACTCAGAATTTTGTTTTGCAGATGAAATTTCTCCCTGAAATCCACATGTCCTCGTTCCAGTCCTATCTTTCTATAGAGCAGTAAAGAGCTCACTCTTTAAGAGCTTATTGGTTTTATTTGGAAGTTACTCATCCAGATTTCCTGAAGCTGGGCAAGATATAACTCTTAGCAAATAAATAAATAAAATATATTGGACATACAGCTGGGATTGTTAGCAATTTATTTATTTTACTTCCCTTTTCTTTGTTTTGGAGTGAGATTTTTTTTTTTTATTCCAGAATTCATGGTGGCTTGACTGGGAAGGGCTATTTATCCATTGAAGGTGAATACTGATTGCTCATGGTTTCCTATGACAGTGTTTGATATCAACAGAAATGAAGAAGATCACAGGCTGGATTCAGATTGCTTTGTCAGGGATTGGGAGTAGGAACTATGTGGTTTGGAAGTGCTCTGTGACTTTGCAGACTCCATGGCTTCAGTACTGGCCACCCAATTCCCCTCTATTTACCTATCTTACTTAATAAAGGATTCCCAAGAATTGAAAAATTTGTATGCTATTTTTTTTATTGTTATTCAGGCTTTACTCTAAGATAAATTTGATTTTTCTTTCATACCCATCACAGCTACACTATATTTGTACTTTGTCTAAGCAGTCTGACTTGTTTAAAACATTGACATGGAGCTGTCTCAGGTTCTGTAAAATTCAACTTCCTCCTGTTACTAAGCCTTGCTTTCTGAGACCTTACATTCTCTTCAGCAACTTTTGCCTCATGTGCTCTCAGGCTAGGCACTCCGGGCAAATACAATGTCATTTTTCTGATTTTTCATTCCCTAAATAAATTAACTAATGTCCAGTCATGTGATTGCAGTTCATCATATGACACAAATGTAAGTCCAACAGACATTTATTTATGTATTCAACAAATGTATATAGCCATCCATCTATCCAAGAAACTTTAGGCAGCAAACAGAAATAAAACATAAGTAAACTATATAAATCCAGTTTAAAAGAAACTGGGTTGCGGCCCCTAAAAATTACATTACCAACATATCAAACAAAACCACACCCATGTCAGAGCTCCATCAGCATCCTGGCCCCAGTGCCTGGGGAAGGGTTTCACAGCTTTCTAAAAGGCTAACAGGATCAGGGCCATCCATATCTCAGGTGGGAGGCTGTTCCACAAGACAGACACCATGACAGAGAAAGCATACTTCCTGGGGCTCACCAGGTGATACTGCTTCACCAATGAGAACCAGAGCATGCCTATTCTGCCAGTTCTAATGGAATGGGCATATATGCTATTTAAATGCAGTTATCTCTCATACTGCTAACTCCCTTTATCATAACAATGAAAGCTGTAAAAACACTCAGGTGGAAATATTTTTCATGAAATACTATTTAAAATACAGTAGATACTGTATTGACTTCAACGGAATCAGGAATTATTCACATGCTGTCAATAAGGGGTAGAAAAGCTATAAACTTTGTTCTGATCTTGTTGGGCTTATCATATATAATGATGCAACAATACCATGGACCCTTATTTCCGTATGTTGACTGTTAAGAATATATACTTCAGTTTATTCCAATTATGAAATTATGGTTGCTTTGGCTATTCCTGTTATTTTTATAACTCCAAAGCATATTCCTCTTAAAATATGTTGTCCCTTCTTTGGCATTGCATAATATAAACAAAAAGAAAATATAAACACATTGTCAATTGATATATGAGCTTCTTTCTGTCTGCATTACATTCTTGGGTTATACCAACATTATCACTGAATTTTTACTTTATCTTTGTTGTTGTTTAGTCGTTAAGTCGTGTCCGACTCTTCGTGACCCCATGAACCATATTGCGCCAGGCCTTCCTGTCTTTCACTGCCTCCCTGAGTTTGCTCAATTTCATGCTCATTGCTTCAGTGATGCTATCTAGCCATCTCATCCTCTGCCGTCCTCTTCTCCTTTTGCCTTCCATCTTTCCCAGCATCAGGGTCTTTTCCAAAGAGTCCTCTCTTCGCATTAGGTGACCAAAGTATCTGAGCTTGAGCTTCATTATCAATCCTTCCAATGAGCAATCAGAGTTGATTTCCTTTAAGATTGACTGGTTTGACCTCCTAGCAGTCCAGGGGACTCTTAAGAGTCTTCTCCAGCACCACAGTTCAAAGGCATCAATTCTTCGGCGTTCAGCCTTCTTTATGGTCCAGCTCTCACAGCCATACATTACTACTGGAAAAACCATAGCTTTGACTATGCGGATCTTTGTCGGCAAGGTGACGTCTCTGCTTTTTAATATGCTATCTAGGTTTGCCATAGCTTTCCTCCCAAGGAGCAAGCGTCTTTTAATTTCATGGCTGCAGTCTCCGTCTGCGGTGATCTTGGAGCCCAAATAAATGAAGTCTGTTACTGCTTCCATTTCTACCCCTTCTATTTGCCAGGGATTGATGGGTCCAGATGCCATGATCTTAGTTTTTTTAATGTTGAGTTTCAAGCCAGCTTTCGCACTCTCCTCTTTCACCCTCATCAAGAGGCTCTTTAGTTCTTCTTCACTTTCTGCCATTAGGGTGGTATCGTCTGCATATCTGAGGTTATTGATGTTTCTCCCTGCAATCTTAATTCCGGCTTGTGATTCTTCCAGCCTGGCATTTCTCATGATGTACTCTGCATATAGGTTAAATAAGCAGGGGGACAGTATACAGCCTTGTCGTACTCCTTTCCCTATTTTGAACCAATCGGTTGTTCCATGACCGGTTCTAACTGTTGCTTCTTGGCCCGCATACAGATTTCTCAGGAGACAGGTAAGGTGGTCTGGTATCCCCATCTCTTTAAGAATTTGCCACAGTTTGTTGTGATCCACACAATCAAAGGCTTTTGCATAGTCAATGAAGCAGAAGTAGATGCTTTTCTGGAACTCTCGTGCTTTCTCCATGATCCAGCGAATGTTGGCAATTTGATCTCTAGTTCCTCTGCCTCTTCGAAACCCAGCTTGTACATCCGGTAGTTCTCGGTTCACGTACTGCTGAAGCCTAGCTTGTAGGATTTTGAGCATAACCTTGCTAGCATGTGAAATGAGTGCAATTGTGCGATAGTTTGAGCATTCTTTGGCATTGCCCTTCTTTGGAATTGGAACGTAAACTGACCTTTTCCAATCCCGTGGCCACTGTTGCGTTTTCCAAACTTGCTGGCATATTGAGTGCAGCACTTTAACAGCATCGTCTTTTAGTATTTTAAATAACTCAGCTGGAATACTGTCATCTCCACTAGCTTTGTTGTTAGCAATGCTTCCTAAGGCCCACTTGACTTCACTCTCTAGGATGTCTGGCTCAGGGTCAGTGACCACACCAGCATGGACATCAGGGACATTGAGATCTTTCTTGTATAGTTCTTCTGTGTATTCTTGCCACCTCTTCTTAATCTCTTCTGCTTCTGTTAGGTCCCTGCCTTTTTTGTCCTTTATCATGCCCATCTTTGCACTAAACGTTCCTTTGATATCTCCAATTTTCTTGAAGAGATCTCTAGTCTTCCCCATTCTATTGTTTTCTTCAATTTCTTTGCATTGTTCATTTAAGAAGGCCTTCTTATCTCTCCTTGGTATTCTCTGGAAATCTGCATTCAGTTGCTTATATCTTTCCCTTTCACCCTTGCTTTTCGCATTCCTTCTTTCCACAGCTATTTGTAAAGCCTCATCAGACAGCCATTTTGCTTTCTTGCATTTCTTTTTCTTTGGGATGGTTTTAGATGCTGCCTCTTGTACAATGTTACAGACCTCCGTCCATAGTTCTTCAGGCACTCTGTCTACCAAATCTAATCCTCTAAATCTATTCATCACCTTCACTGTGTACTCACATGGAATATGATCTAAGTCATACCTGAGTGGTCTAGTGGTTTTCCCTACATTCTTCAATTTAAGCCTAAATTTTGCAGTAAGAAGCTCATGATCTGAGCCACAGTCAGCTCCTGGTCTTGTTTTTGCCGTCTGTATAGAGCTTCTCCACCTTTGGCTGCAAAGTATGTAATCAATCTGGTTTCGGTATTGACCATCTGGTGATGTCCATGTGTAGAGTCGTCTCTTGTGTTGTTGGAAAAGAGTGTTTGCTATGACTAGCTTGTTCTCTTGACAGAACTCTATTAGCCTTTGCCCTGCTTCATTTTGTACTCCAAGGCCAAACTTGCCTGTTATTCCGATTACTCCTTGACTTCCTACTTTAGCATTCCAATCCCCTATGATGAAAAGGACATCTTTTTTTGGTGCTAGTTCTAGAAGGTCTTGTAGGTCTTCATAGAACCGGTCAACTTCAGCTTCTTCGGCATCAGTGGTTGGGGCATAGACTTGGATTACTGTGATGTTGAATGGTTTTCCTTGGATACGCACTGAGATCATTCTGTCGTTTTTGAGGTTGTACCCCATTACTGCCTTTCCCACTCTCTTATTGACTATGAGTGCAACTCCATTTCTTCTAAGGGTTTCTTGCCCACAGTAGTAGATATAGTGGTCACCTGAATTAAATTCACCCATTCCCGTCCATTTCAATTCGCTGATTCCCAAGATGTCAACGTTCAATCTTGTCATCTCATGTTTGACCACATCCAGCTTGCCTTGGTTCATGGATCTTACATTCCACGTACCTATACAATATTGTTCTTTACAGCATCGGACCTTCTTTTCGCTTCCAGATACATCCACAGCTGAACGTCCTTTCGGCTTTGGCCCAGCCGCTTCACTCTTTCTGGAGCTACTTGGAATTGCCCTCCGCTCTTCCCCAGTAGCATATTGGACACCTTCCGACCTGAGGGGCTCATCTTCCGGCGTCATATCTTTTAGCCTTTTAACATTGTCCATGGGGTTTTCTTGGCAAGGATACTGGAGTGGGTTGCCATTTCCTTCTCCAGTGGACCACATTTTGTCAGAACTCTCTGTCATGACCTGTCCGTCTTGGGTGGCCCTGCACGGTATAGCTCATGGCTTCACTGAGTTACACAAGCCCCTTCGCCACGACAAGGCAGTGATCCATGAAGGGGTTACTTTATCTACATTTTACTTTTTATAGCACACTCAAGCTATTTATCTCATATTTTATTCTTGTTGTTATACAGTACTACACTTCACTTGCATTTACAGAGAAGCTTCAAGATGCCAACACTTGCACAAAGTTTAGTTCCTTTAGAAGATCACTGGAGGTTACAGGTAGTTCTTGGGTTACAATGGCAACTGGGACCAGAATTGCCATTGCTAGGCAACACAGTAGTAAAGTGCGATGTCACATGACTGCATCACTTAGCAATGACAATTCTGGCAGTCCTGGTTGCTGTCATTAAGCAAGGACCACATGGGTCATTAAGTGAGGACCTCACGCAACTCCAACTTCCGACTGGCTTCTCCATTGACTTTGCTTGTGGGAAGCCGGTAGAGAACATTGGAAATCATGATCATATGACCACAGGGATGCTGCAATGGCTGGAACTATGAGGACTCATCATAAATACCATTCATTCAGGGCCATCATAACTTTGAATGGTTAGTGAACAAATGGTTGTAACCCAAGGACTACCTGTATTAGCATTTCTGGGATATACAGTTTATTTACAAATATGTATTTATACACATCAAACATAAGATAAGAGGTTCACTACATGAATACTCTAATAGATCCCTATTTCCTATCAGGTTTCTAGGCTACCTAATTCTCAGCTAGTATAATTCTCAGGTAGGTTTTTTCCCTTGTAGTGAACATTAGCAATTATTGTTTCCTCTCAAGCATATATTAACTAAAAAATAGTAACTAGGCTAGCTCTCAACACCTTCACAACCATAATCAATTTCCTATTCACAGATCCAAAGGCAGCTAGGCTGAACATGGCTGGTTTAATCCATTCTACTGGTTGCTTTTACAGCACAAACTCCAAAGAGAATGTGGATATTTGAGAGATCATTTACATGAATCTCTTGTCCCCCAAATCAATACATTAAATTCCCCTGCTGAAAACAATTCTGGGTTAGGGTTCGAAAATATTTAGGGCTTTATAGGTTATAACCAACATTTCTGTGGTTCCCCAAAACAGATAATTAGCCAGTGAAATTGTTTTTAACAAAGCACTCAGTTGATCTTATAACCAGCATCCATCAATAATTTTGGCTATAGCATTTTGGATCATCTGAAGGTTTCTATCATTTTCTCATACAAACCACATTATATAACTTTAAACAGATTCAACAGAATATAATTAAGTCATGTGTTACAGTGGCCAAGAATGGATTCAGTTGGAGCTTTAGCACTTATTGTGCAAACTTACTGCTGGCCTGGTTATGAATATCCACTTATTTTCCTTGGCAGAATACTAGAGTGGTTGCCATTTCCTTCTCCAATGATGCACACATTGTCTGATGGATAATGGAGAAGGCAATGGAGTTCCAAAAACTCCATTTTGCTTTATTGATTTTGACTATGTGGTCCACATAAATTGTGAATAGCCCTTAAAAACATGGCCCATACTAGCTACCTTATTTGCCTGTTGAAGAATTAGATGACCAGGAAGCAGCAGTTAGAATGGAATATTGAGCAAATGGTTCAAAATTGGGAAAGGAGTATGCCGAAGTTGTATGCTGTAACTTTATTTAATTTATATGCAATACATATTATGAGAAATGCTGGACTAGAAGAAATAGAAATTGGAATTAAAATTGTTTGGAGAAACAACAACTTTAGATATGCCTATAATCCCACTTTGAAGGCTCAGAGTGAAAAATACTTAAGGAACCTTTTGTTAAAAGAGAAGGAAGAGGGTGTAAAAGCCAGTCTACTGCTAATATTTTTTTAAAAAGAAGATTATGTCAACATGCAGTGCCAACCAAATGCAAATAGATAGAGATGGAACTGAAGTAACAACAGACTTAATCTTCTCAGGTTGAAAAGTTCACAGGAAATAGAGATATCTGCTACTTGGGAGAAAGGCTATGACAAATCAAGACAAAGTATTAAAGTGTAGAGACATCACCTTGATAGCGAAGGTATATTGCAACAGGACTATGGTTTTCTCAGATATAATATATGGCTCTGAAAGCTGGATTATCAGAAAAAAGGAGATGCCTTTGAATAGTGGTGCTGGAGAAAACAGTTTGGATCACAAGAAGAACAAATCTTTCAGTAACACCAGAAAACTGACCAGAAACACAAATACTGTAATGAACTAAAGTTTATGTATTTTGAACACATAATGTGAAGGCAAGAATTATTGGAAAAGACTCTGATGCTTGAAAAAAATAAAAAGCAATTGAAAAAGAGGTTGTCAGAAAACAAGGTGGCTGGATGCTATCAATTATGACACAAGCACCAACTTAAAAGAACTTACAGTTACTGACACAGTCCTGGAGAAAGGCTGTCTAGGAAGTCACAAAGACTCAGACGCAGCTAACCCACTGAACAAATATTGGCCATCACAAAAAAAAAACCTGGGTATCTAAGATCAGGGCTAAATGTGGGAGTACAACTGAATTCTGATTTGCTTTACAGTTTCTGATGACACCGTTTCAACAACCTTTGTTCAAAGAGTAGGCAAAGATTTGGGCATAATGTTGGCTATAAATTGGGGCAAAAAATAGATTGTGTATAATTTCTGGTCAACCATTCATTGTGTCTTTAAACTGCTGGGATTCTTGCAAAGAATATTGTTGACTCTAGTTTGCTCCTAATTTAGAATATTACTCTTTTATCTTCTAAAGAAACTGCAGTTTAACACAGACTCATATCTTAATGTTAACAAATCTTAAATATACATCTTGCTTTGTAAATGTATTTCTAAGATATACATTCTATTTTACTATCATTTAGGTCCTCAACCCTTTGTTGAATTTTATTTTGTAAAGTCCTCAGTGCCCTGTCCTGATCATTTATAAGCTGGAAAGTTCCATATAGGCTGCTGGGATTGAAAAAACAGAGTACCATACAAGGTTTAAAATGAGGTGATCCCTGTTTTATCCTATGAGTACTCAGCAAGCACGATGTATGCAGGTGTTTAAAAGGTTTAAAATCGTGTTGATTCTTAAGTTAGTGGGCTGAGAGGGCAAAATAATCATACTTCTTACTATGTATGTCAATAATAGTTATAGAAAATGTATATGTCGTTTCTTCTTAAGTATAGGCAAACATTTTTAAAAACATAACAGTGATTCAGCCGTCGCTTTCTTCGACGTTATCGGTATCTGCCTGTTGCTTCTTTCCTCAGCCAAGGGAAGTGTAGAGGACGACAGCTACGCCCGCGAAATCTGAGGCAACGCGCGTCAGATGCAAGGCTGAAAGGGAGAGTTTGGCTCGCGCGGAGCAGCTGCAGCATCCTTACTGCCGAGCCACTTGACCGAGAGAGAATGATGTGGGCAAGGAAGCGTCCTGGCGCAGCGGCGGCGCCGCCGATGAAGACCGTTAGTTCGGGAGGCCGCGCCAAAGGCCCCGCTGCGTGCGGACGAAAAAACAAGAAAACGAAGAGCCAGCGATACTTTCGAATCTGGGCGCGAGGAGCTGTGAGAAAGGAAGGCAGCGACGGGAGGAGGAGTCACGCGCAGCACCATAGCTCCGGCACGCGCCACTCAGTTTTACCCCCCTAACTGCGCGCGCGCTTCGCTTCCACTTTGCTGCCACCCGTGCTGCCTCCTGCCCCCACACTTCGAAGCTTTCTCTCCCGCTGCCGCCGCCGCCGCCGTTTCTTCCAGGCTTTGCCTGACAGTGTGCGCCTCCTACGTGCGTTCCACTTGGTACGGCCCACCTGGAAGATCATGGCGATTGATGGTAAGTAGGCCAATAACGGGCTCCTCTCCTCTCGAATAACCCCCTCTTCACCTGGGCAGCGGGCACGGGGAGGGGCGACCCCGCGCGGAGGGGCGCTCCCTCAGGGGAAGCGGGGAGACAACAAATAAACAAAAAGGGCGCGGTTGATTTGTGGTCCTGGGCTCTTTGACAGGAGCTTCGGGATCGTCGGGGGACGGGGGCAGGGGGTGCTTCGCTATTTTTTCCCCGTGGCGCCAGGCTCTGCCACTGTCATAACTGCAGCACCCCCCCCCCCCCCATTCCGATATAATTGTATGCAAGGACGCTACAGTAATCTTTTTATTTGTGCCGGGCGGGGGTAGTTTTATCTGTTCTCTGCCTAAACATGTGCTTATGTTCAGAGATGATTTTTTTTTTTTAAAAGCTACATATAAGAATAATGTCTTGAATAGTAGTGGCTAACGGTCACTATTTTTCCCGTTCTTTCGCATTTTCTTTGCGAGTTATAACAACCCTTCAGCCCTATGCCACAGGCAGCAGAGATCTCAAGGCATTTTTTTGACTAAAGGCGCACAGAAAACAACTGGGTAAAGAAGAATAAATCTTTTTTTCTTTCAGTCTTTCTTTCTCTTCCTTGAAACCTTTATTGTAAGTCCTTATTTTGCTGTGATAAGAGTCTGAGGTAAATAAATAATGATTCAAGAAGGCTCTGTGTTTGTGTGTTGTGTTTGGAAAAAGCAGTATTCAACCACACCTTTCCTCCTCCTCCTCTTTATTCATTTATTTATGCCTGTTTCCTGGAGACCTGGCTTTAAGTTTTCAAAGTCTGTTTCTCTTTTCATTCTATATGAATTAAAGGATTGGAAAAACCTTCTGAAAACATATGTATAAGCCTCTTATTAAAAGCACACAGCATCCATTTGAGTGAGAGTTTTTAACAAGTGATTGAAAGCTAAACATTTACAAGGAAATCAAACATCATCTACTTTTCCATAGGCCATTGGTCTGTCTTTATTATCCCAAGTTTTTGAAATATACTTTTGAACTTGCGTAGAATTTGAATATTTAATTTGTTGATACCTTAAGAAGCTGGAAAAAAGAAATAAAAGCTACTGATGGGTTGAAAATGTCACTGGTATCTTCAGGAACAATACAGCATTTGCACTTCTAATATCTCTTTTAATTTTTAACTTATTTTTAATTTACTTATTTTTTTATAGACTGCTCAACTCCCAAACAACTCTAGGTGGCTTACAACTAAAAAACCAACATATAAAAAAATGCAACCAACTGGAAGAGCAAAATACCAAAACAAAACCAGAACAAAACAGACCAACTAAACGAAACGGGCTCCACAGTCACCCTGTCCCAAGACCTGGGATAACAACCAGGTCTTTATTGATTTTCTTAAACAACATAAGAATGGGAGTCAAATGAATCTCTGGTGGGAGCTCATTCCAGAGGGCAGGAATGACAACAGACTAGGTGCATCTCCTGGGTCCTGCCAAATGACAATTTTTAATTGATGGGACCTGGAACACACCGACCCTGCCTGACTGAATTGGATAGGCAAAGACCACTAGAGATAAGAGGTCCCTCAGATAGCCAGGCCCTATCCAAAATTAAGTTTATCTGAAAATGTTCTGGTTTTTTTTTTTTAGTCTCTGTGCCCTTGTTTTTATTCTTCAAAAAATGTGGTGTGCTACAATTGATATTCCATCTTATATAGCATAGTGACATGCTGCAACTATGTACAGTATTGATGTGCTTGATTAAGTCTATTCTTGTCAAACTGCAGAAGATCACAACCTGAATCAAGCCCATAAACCTTAGTGTGTATACCATTATGCTTGCGATAGAATCTGCACTGGAGATTTTCAATATTCATATAGTAGCATGGGGCTTTTGTATGGTAGTTTCTGTAGTTTCTTTAGTCTGTTGACAAATGGAGATGTGCATACTTATCCAATTTGCCCAATTGTATAAACATGTAACATACTACTTGGCTCTGATTTGTGACAGAGATTAGTTCTTAGGAATTATGTAACAACTCAGTACATTAAAAATAATAAATATTGATCAATTTAAGTAACAGCTATTACCATCTGCATTGTTTTTCTGAATATATCTTTTATGGATGTATCTTATGCATTAAAGTAACGTTAATACATTGCATGTACCTCCTAGTTGGTGTGGGCAACAGCACGTATAGCTGTAGCTTGCAAAGGACAGCATGAGAGTGCTTGGAGCAAAACTTGGTTTTGGTTGCATCGTGATATATGCGTCAAAATAAAGAAACTGACCAGCACTGACCTTACCCTTAGTATGGGATGCTGTATGTGGCACAGATACAACTAAGGCTAGTAACTAAATCAACCCCTCCTGTACCTTAGTAAAAATGTTATATAAAGCTGCATTTCCTTTCCTTATCTCAGTAATTAAACATCTAGTATTTTTGCCATGACAGAGTGTTTAACTCTTATATGTGGTTGCTTTTCAGTTTTTGCATTTGCATTATTTAGTGCTGAGTTGGCATAACTATTAGCTTTGTGCATTTGTTCTTCTTGTGACTATTAAATTCCATTATATTAAAAATGTAAAGACACTCTCAAATTGAACTTAATTCCTGTTGACTATGAAAGCATGTTCTTGCTGTTTTCTCAGCAACAGTATGGAAATAAATTGTCATTGCCTTCTTCTGAGATATTCTTTGACTTTGCAATGTATGTAGCCTGCAGCCATGATTTCCCTGATATCTCCCATTTGACTACCAGCTGGCCCTGACTCTGCTTAGCCCAGACAAAGTCAACAAGGTTCTACCACATGCTAAGACTTCATTATATTACTTCCTGAGAAAATAACAAGGTGTTTAGAACATTATATGTTAATTTTTTTTTCATTTGTGTATTAGGATTTAATCTAAATTTCTTCCAATAACTAGATCTTATTTATCAATTGAACTAATTAACAAACAACAAATCCAATGTATATAACTATATTGGGAAATCCCAGTATCTGTGCAGGGTCACAAAGTGAAAGAGCAACATTTTAAGGGCTTTTCTAAATGACAACAGATTTAGGGCCATGTGGCTTTTGGAGGAGCAAGGGGATAATATCCCAAAGGGCAGATGCAAACACAAAAAAACACATCTTTGAGGTCCTACAAGATAACATAATTTTAATGATACGGCCCACTCTACTAGTTATAATAGAATGGGCAGCCATAATTGAAGAGAGGTGGTCCTGCCGATAAACAGCCCCTGAGCCATAGAGGGCTGTATAGATGACACTTTTAATTCCAACAGCACTTTTAATTCCATTCAGAAGCTAACTGGCACCAGTTTAATTGACTGGTGTTACCAGACCAGAGGTGTTACCTGGGTGAGCTAAGGCGTACCCATAACCACTCATGTCACTGTATTCCGGACCAGCTGTAGCTTCCTAATGGTCTTCAAGGACAGCCCTATTACAGTGCTTTGAAATTGTTGGACTGCACTGTGAGCTGAGACAGAATTCATCCTGAATCTGTTTCTCCCCATCCTTACAGGGTTTCTGTGGTGCAGCATGCTAGTATTAAGATCTGCTGAGTCTAAAACAGTGATGGCGAACCTGTGGGACACTTATCAAACGTGACATGCCACAACATTTTGGGTGGCACACCAGTATTCACCAACACCCAACAACAACTATTCTCCCTGTTTGAGTTATCAAAGAAACTGAGTTTATTTTACTTGTATTTCATTTTTTGATGTTTCTTTCTATAATACATAGCACCACACATGATTGGACTGTATTTTTTTAAATAAATGAATATATAAAGAACTGTTTCTCTTTTGTTCGGGGGTGGGGTGGGTGGGGGTGGGTGGGGGTGGGTGGGGGTGGCACACCAGCAGAGTCAAGTTAGGCATTTTCCAAATTTTTGACACACTGAGCCCAAAAGGTTCGCCATCACTGGTCTAAAACATGAGCCCATAAGCACTGTTCCAAACATGACTTGTGATTACAGTTTTCTGATTAATCATGAATTTAAAACATTTTGTATTAATTTTTTTAAAATTTAATTCTAAAGAAGGCTGGCAGATTTCAGGGAGTAGAAAAGAGAAAATCTTATCTAAGCACTCTTGTATCACATGACCAAAGTATGTGAGTTTTTGCTTGCTGATCATTGTATCTCTGTTTTTTCTTTCCTTCCTGTCCAGCTTTCAATGCCATATATTACTACTGGAAAAGCCACTGCTTTAAATATTCTCATTTTTGTTTTCATAGAAATATTCTTCATTAACTTGTTTAATTTCCTTTTACTTCTCCAACACAGTACCCATCTTTATCCCTTTTTAAAGTCAGGAAAATGTAACTATCTACTACTTTCACTTTGCCATCAATTGTGAATTCACTAAACAAGTTGGTTGCAATTAAATTTAACTTCTTAATATTTAATATACTCCTAGATTTTTTTCAACTCTGTATTTTAACTTTTCATAATCTTTATAATCTTTTTTCCCCAAAGTGGTATCATCAGTTTATCTCAAAAGGTTTTGTCCTACAACTTTTATCCCAACTGTCATCTTTTCCAGTCCACCATTCTTAACAATATATTCTCTGCACAAGTTAAACAGATATAGGGACAATATGCATCCTTGTCTTTCTTATTCTGAATCTTTCTGTCTATCCAATTTAAGTTCTTACAGTAGCTTTTAGTTCATTGTAAAGTTTCTTCAGAAGAATAATCAGCTGTTATATACTTAATATATTTCACATTATAGCATGATATACGCAAAGGCCTTGCTTTAATCAGTAAGATTAAATCTCTTTAAATTATTTAGCTCTCTCCATTATATGTTTTACATTATCTATCTGAACTTGTATCCACTGCCTTTTCTAAAACCTTCATTTTCTATTTCCCTCTTTTGTCTGACTCTCTGCTTCTTTGTGAGATCTTAAGCAATACGTTGCTTGCATAAGAAATTCACACAACTTTTTGTTAATCTGCACATTCTGTTGCTTTTCATTTTTACTGTATAGCTATATACACTGATCTTTCCAGTCTCTCTGAGTTCTAGTCTGTGCACTGCAGCATCTTGGGGCACTGCAGTGAACTCACAGGGGTGCAACAGGATACTTTACTGCTTAATAAACGGTACTGTCCTAGCTGTCCCTTGGGTGCTGCAGTGAAATGTTTGGGAACCATTAGGGACGCAATGAAAAAATTACTGAGGTGCTAAACATGCTGTGAACCAAAACAGTTTGGGAACCTCTGCTCAAAGCCATAATTCCTGTGGCATGTTTGTTGGCTCTTCCCCTACAGCTTAAACAGCTTATGGGTAATGGGTATAACTGTTTTTATTAATTGTATGAATCCTGTATGAAAGCAGGCTTAAGATATTAGCATTTCAAAATGCAGATGACCCCAAATGGCATCAAAGAGTTTTCTGTATCTCTTTGCTGACATTGAATAGGCATCCTGATTTTTGTATCCCAGTTATAATACTCTGATCAACACCAATGATATTCCTGCTTTTATTTCTTTCTTCATACCCTGCATCACTAAGAGCTGGTCTCGATTCTCTCTTGTTCTCTTTGTATATCTGAGCAATTAAAGGAGAAAATGTGACAGGTGAATTTAAAAATAATATTTAGGACTAAACAAGGCCAGCATTAGCAGATCCTCAGATATTTGTTTGTATAGTTTTTGACTGAGTTATAACTTACATGGAACAATTTATTTTGATTAGCTAGGATTTTTTTCTTGCACAGCAAAATGCTCTGTATACTATAAATGCTTACTTAAGCTGCCTAAATTCTTACTTAGGACTCAGGTTAGTCCAATATAAGGTATAATTTATATATTTGAAACTCATGTAAAAATGTCTTTAGATATGGAATTGATAACTACTATACTTTGAATTTTTGAGGTTTTCCAAATTATTTTTAAAAATCATAAGGTAATTATTGAAGTGAGTAAGAATCAAGAAGAGTATAAATATTGCAACCTATTTTACATAGTTCTATTTCTCAATATTATTTTTTTGAACAGGTGGAGAGAGAACTTGTGGTGTACATGAACTAATTTGCATTAGAAAAGGTAAACATAATTTTAAATATTTCTTAAAAATTCTGCCTCATTGCATGTGATTCATGTACGAACTGGCTAATATGTAAATGGATAGTTATTAAATCAGGTATGTATTCATATTTTCAAGAATTTACCTAAATTTAATTCAGTTGTCATTTTAGCCATTATTTTATTAATAATACTTTGTGGTGAAGGGAAAACTTTGGCTACCTTGTGAGTAAGCTATAGCAGTGGAGTATGAGTGCCTGCAGACTCAGTGTCTACTGAGCATAAAGGCTGATCTGAAGAAAGGGCAGGTGTGGGAGTTGGAGAAGAAGGTTGAGGGAGATGGTAGAAGCCAGAGAAATTCACAGAGAAAGCTGGATTAGCCTTATCAGGCCTGTATCAAATCCCCCCACTCTTCTATGCTGCCTGGCTGGGATTCAGCTCATTGCCCAGACAGAGAAGATAGCTGGTTCCTCATGCTGGAAAGCCTTACTCTAAAGAAACAAAAGGGCCAGAAACTATTCAAGGAGTTGCTTATATGCTTGCAGCTGGGGCTGGAAGCCTTATTGAGTTTGTTGGTGTGAGAGCAGGAGAACAAGCCTCAAACTGCTGCTGCCAGATTCATTTACTTTCTTGGTTACATACTTTACTGTGAGTGCTTCTTTAAGTTGTTGGTTTGTTTTTGTTTTCAGTGTCTGCCCCTGAGTGCTCAGGGGACTGGGAGGAATAAACTTTAGCAGGTTCTCTACATCTTGGAGAGTTCATTGTTTGCTTTCTGTTACTCACTAGTCAGCTCCCATCTTTCTATCTACAAGGATCTCTGCCACACTGGTGTCAGCAGTGGGATGAAGAAGAGGCCTAATTAGTTGGCCACCCACAAAGTGCAAGCAACTGGCCCATGAAAAGAATATCAGAGAGGATCCCTTGGGGTGCTAAATTAAGGCAATGTGTGTTGGGTGCAGCAAAGCTACATCCTAAAAATCAAGCTTTCTCTCAGTAAGTTCAGCAATAGCAGCTACCCATGACTGAGAAGATGGACAGAAAAGATGCAGCAGGTAAATCAAATCACAATGGTGACTCCTCTGATGAGCTAGCCTGAGCTCCAATTTTAAAGGAGCCAGCTCCATCTGCAGACCAGTTTATAGGCAGAGATATAGAGGGAATAGGGAATGGCCTTGACAGACAGGAGGAAGACCTGCTACCAAGGCAACGATCAGAGAAGCTGTGCTTGAGTTCTTTCGAAGAAACTAATTTGAGAAAATGACAAGCCCCTCCCTAATTCACATGAAGATAAAGTGAGGGTGGGGGAAGCACATTCAGACTTGTAAGATTCTGTTACTATAGCTGTTCCAATAAAAGTAGTTTTAGACCAATATGGAATTGGTTTCTTCATCTGGTCTGTCTTATAGGGCTCACAGACAGGATCTAATCACAGCCATTCTGCAAGCCATGATGTGCCAGCCACAAGCTTGGGATGATGCAGAACAACACTGGCAGAACAAGCATGCCAAAATCAGCTGGAAAGGGAAAGATTTGCTAGAGGGGGAGAGGCCACTATGAGCAAGGCATCATGAGCAGATGTCAGCTGTTTTGGAGCTCTGCAGACAGGATGCCCTTGTCTTAATCCCTCCTGCCATTCTTCTTCCACAACCTTGCATAGAAATAAAGGTGGCAAAGATGGGGGAGAATGAGGTTATAAATGCTTATTTAACAATGTTTGCAAGAATAGCTACTGTATGCCACTGGCTGGAAAGCAAATGGATGATGTGGTTGGCTCTCAACCTGATTGGGAAGGCCTTGAAAGCTTTTAGCAGTCTTTCACCCCAGGAGGCTGCTGACTATAAAGTGGTTTAGGCTGCAATTCAGCAGCAGTTCAACTTCCATATGGAGACTTATTTATTGACAATGGTTTTGAGTGTATAGATTCATAGTAGAGGAAGGATGTCAAGAAGACATGAACCAGCTCTGAGAGCTTGCCAGAAAGTGGCTGTCTCCTGACACATGGACTTCCCAGGAAGTGTTTGATTGCATAGTCTTGGAGCAATTTGTTACCATCCTGCCATAGTACAGCGCTGGTTCTAGAACACTGTCTGGACAGCTGTAACCAAGATTTACAAGTGGCAGAGGATTATTTATTGACTCACCTTGCTAATTTTCTGTATATGCTGAAACTAGGAAGGGGGCCCCACTTGGGAATATAGCTGTTCACTGGCTAAAAAGCAGTCAGAAAGATCAGCCAAAAAGTCCTACCAAGTGACATCTCTGCAGTAAGGAGGGACACTCGGCCCAAAACTGCAAGGCGTGGTTGACCCTCCTAAAGGCAGTAAAGGGAAAAGTATTAGTGGCCAAATTGATGTACCCCATTTCCCCCAAACATCACCAAATATAGTATAATAAAATCCTTAAAAACACTAAATCAGTAAAAAAAAAAAACAAAAAACTTTTCAACGTAACCAAAGGATATAATGTATAGATGCACAATTTATATCCCAAGTCTGATCTGATCTTTTCCTCCAGTTTTTGTGTGGGGTCCCTAATACCTTCCTCAGTGCCATCAATTTTAGGTGGTTAAGTAAAAGTAAACCTACATGTAGTCCCTATCATATTGTACAACCTATTTATGATTCCTGACGCTGAAAAGTTATTCACTGCTTATAAAACAGCAGAACTCTTTCTTTTGCCATTATGAGTTTGTGCCATTATGAATTCTGTAGAGAAAAAATAGTATACAAATTTGACAAAATTATTTCTTTATTAAACTATTTTACAGAAATAAAGGACTAGCTTGCCCAGTGGCATTTTTTCACTCCTTTTCTTCTAATCTTAGTCCCCTCAATCTATTTATGGAGACACTCAGTTCAAGAAATACGAGCCTTATTAAGCTTTGTTTAATTAATATAATTAATCATATAGTTGTATGGATCCAGATCATACGGTGTATGTCTAAACCCAGTTATGCCTGAAGTTATTCTTCCCCCTTCAAATATAATTGAAAGTAGGTTGAAAATATATTCAAAATATGTGAATAAACCCTGGACTTTTCAGGACAATGGATTCTATGGGTAATGAGATTATTTTAATATAACAATTATATCACACATTGGGCAGCTATAACGAATTTAAATAATAAAATATACAGTAGGTGGTATCATATATGAAGTTATCTCAGAATTTTGCAAAGAAGAAAACAAGGAGTGAATTCCTGGCTGTTGATTAACATAGACTGTGATCTTTTTCATACTGACAGCCATTCAGATTTTATGCAAGAGCATATGGTGACTAACTTTGCCATCTTTGTTGTTGTTATAATCATGGCTTATTAGTATTTTATCATTTAGTGTAATAATACTTAGATTTTATTAATTATTTACTGTTGCTGTTTAATTAGTTGTACTATGAATGTTTTAGTGGTGAGTTGTAAACCGCCATGAATTTTGGTACATTAGCAGTATAGAAATATAATCCATAGTTATTCACCCCTTCTCCATAGTTATATTTTATACTCAGTATAAAGTTTCAGTTTTAATCTAGAAAAAAAAACAAGCTCACCAGGCCTATTTTACAATACTAGAGGCATTGTATGTTTTGTTGGTCCTTCACCATATTAAAAAGAGGGTAGATTTGCTTTGTCAAGGGCATAATGTTGGAATTATTCCAGCCAGTCAAGTTGGTGTTTAAAATAATATCATATGAATATATGAATTTTTAAAATAATTATGTACATTTCTTGAGAATTGTTAAAAAGGTTAAGAATACGTATTTTAAGCAGGATCAAGAATACCAATGTTATCATCAATGAAATCAGATATATTTGTTCCCTCCATTCTGTTACTGAATGTTTTGACAGTAGTTCAGATAGCCCTATATTATCCCTGCGATCAGTTCAGATTATATAAACCAATAAAAATAGACAAGCAACTTTGCCATGATTATTTGAATTTCCATAGATATCTTGCTGGTGAGCCTCAGCTAAAGAACATTGAAAAATGTGGCCTTGTCCATTAATTTCTACATCAGATATATGCACAGCTAACTCATAAAGGAATAGAAGTGAATGAATGCTAATTATGTATGAATTATTAAAATATTATACCTCCAATGTTTGTCCAATAAACATTGTAATATCAGTATTCTCATTAATCAAAAATATTACTCAACTTCTCGCATTATGGTTACACATTACACATGATGGCATACATACTACCTATATTAATTTACATTGCAGTAATCTGTTTTCTACTGACTTATTGCACTGATTCATTTGGTTAAAAAAGAAGCCTCATTTTTGGTTCTATGTTATCAATCATACAAAATATGTCTCTGCTGCTTCATGGTGTGATCACACAGTGTGATCACAGCTCCATGACACTGTAGTCATCTGGCACAGGCATCTACATGGAAGTTCATAACAACTGCTGTATCAGGCTAAAGGTCTGTGTAGTCCAGAGTTATATGTTTGTGGAACCCTTGGTGCTTGGTTGTTTGCTTGCAGACATTTCATTATCCAACTAGGTAACATCATCAGTGCTAGTGAGTATGGGGTTTGCTCCCTGTTTATATACAATAGCTTGCCCTGCCAGAGTTGATGGCAGTGTGATTAGTATTGGGAAAATTATGTATCATCAAGGTTTTTCAGTCACTTGTGCACATGAAAATGCTAAAAAGTTTGCCAGGTAATTGCTGGTTTGAGCAATAATAACAGAGTATTAGAGAAAATAAAAGATGATAGATTTCCAGTAATCCTTATTTAAACTGCTTATGCTGCCATGAATAAAGTTAAATTGAGAAATTATGGTCTAACAGAAATAAGAGTTGATGGATCCCAATAAAATATTGTCTTGATCACATTCCTATTGTGAAATTCATGGGCTGTTTAGGGTATTTGGAAAAGCGGTTCCTTTACAGAAGGAATGAACCATAAAATACCTCTTTGGTACATAGAAAGGGAAATCTAGTTAATGTATATAGTTGTGATGGAATGGAATTATGAAGGCCAGACTCAAGCATTGAATCCACTTGCCTGGCCTAATGGAACTGCCATCAGCACCAAAAATCTAGTTATGACAGTGGAGATGTGCTGCTACTGCTTTGACGTACTCTACTGTCATCTTTATGGTTTCCCTCAGCCACGACTTCCTCGATTTACCAATGATCCCTATCCACTCTTTGTGACATGGAAGACAGGCTGAGACAAATGACTTCGGGGGCTGCATTGGAACTTTCTCTGCCATGAATCTTCACTCAAGACTCAGGGAGAGAAGCATCCTTTCATCTCCTGAAGGGAGGGGAAGAGGATGAGGCTGGCACCTCCCTGAGTCTGGCCTTCATAATTCCATTCCATCACAATAGTACTGTAAAGAACAACTGCACTAATAAAGTGATGAGAACATTTAATATTTATAAAAAATCATTTGTGGTACTTAGAGATACAAGTGCTGGAAAAATGAACACATGCTTACCTGAAAATATGTGTCACTGAATTGTATTAGCAGTCTAGTGCAATCTATTTGAGAAAAAGATCCAATGAACAGTGAGATATATTTTAAAGTAAACAGTGTTCTTTCCTATATATGCTTGTCTGGAAATAAGCTATAGAAAACTCTAGGATTTTCATTTGAGTAGACATTAATAGGATCGGATTGTTAGCTGCTTGTTTATAACTCTTTTAAGAAAATATGAACTCTTGATTATTTTAATTGAGCTCTATTACCAGTTGCTATTCCACTACTATATCATATGCTAATACATGCTTATGTTTACTGTGTTTTTGTATTAGTGTCACTTGCTCAATAGAATCAAAGTTCATAATACACAAAGGGATTTTTTGTGTACACAATCATTAAAATGTATGGACTTGAAGCAAAGAAATAATTTAGTTTCTTTTTCCTCCCCCTTTTCATCTACTTTGTAGAATTTCTGCTGATTGTAAATAAAGCACATGAGAGTGTGAACGATGGTAGAGAACATTACAAGCACCTTTGATATAGGTAACATCTTAAAAGAAAAAAACCCAGCAAAGTCATTAAATTGTGCTATGGAGTTTATGGGCTATGTGAAAAAAAAAAAAAGTTAATATTTCTTAGTTAAAACTATGGCTGAATATTTCTTTTGAAATTAATTATGTATTAAAATTAGATACTGCATCTGTACCTGATTATTATAAGTAGACAGTTTTATAAATATGGATAGATTCCAATATTGCTTGGATAGATTTCCACTTGTAGAACAGAACTTTCTCTTTTTCTCTTGTTCCTTGCCTATTCAAATCTATTCAGAAGTTTTGAGAGGGCAAAATTAATTCTGTTTCACTGAAAAATGCTGCTCTACTAGTGCACGGACACAATTGCAGAGCTTCTAAATATTTAATGCTTCAGAATATTTCAGAGTAAAATGTTGGAAAGTATTGAACATTACAGAGTTTAACAAGTCTATCAAAGATTTCAGCACTGGAAAAAAAAACTACAGCTGGGAGATCTATAATTTACTGTGGCGAAGTTCAGTTCTTATATGGTATAGCTATTTTTATGAAATTTATAATTTGTCCTGCAGACGCTTTTGACATGATGCATCTACATCTGTTTTGAGTTTTGTTTCTTAAACACTCATCTGGATTATTTGCCGAAGAGTTAAGGCAAAAGAGTTTTGCCCGTAGAATTAAGATAATTTTAGTTGGGATTTTAGCACCATGACAAAAAATTAACTAGTTTGGATTAACTGATGTATATGAAGCCTGATCTTTTTGTATCATGAAATCCAATCACATGTTAGATATCTGCTATAGGGGCTTTATAAAATCAGTGGAAAATATGGTGGTTTTTCACATCACCTATAACACTGTGGCTCAAATTATATTACTGTTGCAATAATTATGATTTTTAATAATCCCATATGGTTCTTAGGAACAGGCTTCCTGCTGCAGTGTATGACTCAGCCATGTAGAACCTCTCCCACCTTTCAGTGTTTTGTAATATATAAACTAGCTTTGCATTGTGAGTAGGGTTGTATGTAATCTAAAATGTTTAATTTTAAACATATTTTAATATGTTTTAATACAGATATAGTCATTCCTTAAAGTTCTCTGATTAAGCGGCCATAACTATCCGTTTCTTCCAACATTTCATTGTATTACATAATTTTATTGTTTTTATTTTGAACACTGATAAACATTAGAGTTCATGCTGGCTATAATTCACGGTTATCTGCTACTAATAATCTACATTATTTAGTGTGTTTTACTTGGGGCTGTCTTTGACGACTATTAGGAAACTGCAGCTGCTCTAAAATACCAATTACTGATAAGTCAATCTGGTTTCAGTACAATTATGCCTGTCTTGTGAGAGCTGTTTTGGTTACCAGTAGGTTTTCAGGTATAATTCAAAGTGCTGGCTATTACCTATAAAGCTCTTTGTGTCTCATATCTTCAGTTCTTAAGAAACTTAGGGTCTTCTCCTAGTAGAATCTTCCTATCTTGCGCATACTATATGGGAAAGATTATTACTGGCTTGGAGGATGGCAGCACAGATTTGTGCTTTCTGTGTTACTATACTATGGAATTCTCCTTCTCCTAGCCCTCTTCTTAACAACATTCATTTGTTCATAACTTATTTTGTTGAGCCTTTGAAGATAAGTTGAAGAAATCTTCCCCTTGGGGGTTAAATTTATCTTTTTTAGTATTAGGCAATGGACCATGTGGTGTTATGTTTTATGGTAATTTTATTGTTAGGATATTTTATTAATGTGTGATTGTTGTGAGGTGCCTAGATTGTGTTGAAGTGGCCAGCCTAAAGTATTGTAAAGTAAACAAACAACAATTATTTCTTAGTTCTATATACTTTTAAATAAGATTTGGACATTGTCATTGAGTCATTCTTTAGTTATATTGAGTCATTCTTTAGTTTTTTTTTTTAATATGTTTTTAATTATTTATAGTTTTTAGCCATCTCGGTGAGAGCTGTGTTTTTATTGTGAGCCGCCCAGAGTCACCCGTTGGGGGAGATGGGCGGCATACAAGTTGAATAAATAAATAAATATATATATACACATACAGTTATATGTTCATACATTTCTACAGTTACGTTCATTACATAAATGAAATTTAAGTTTATATTACTATGTATTCGTTTGCTGATTCCTAATGAGAAATCTCCCTTTTTAATAAAAATTGTTATTTTGTAACAGTAAGAAATTAGAAACCTAAATATTAGAACAATAAGCCATAAGATACTTGTTGCATGAATTAATGTTTAATGTGGATAATAGTAGGTAACATTCCATTTTATAAATCTACAGCTGTGTTTATGTTTACAATGCAGGATTGTATGGTCATAATCCATCCAAAATTAAACACTCTAAAATAGTGATAGTAAGTGATAGAGTAAATCTCATTGAATACACTTCCAGGTAAATTTATATAGGATTATAAGCATAAAGACTTATTGATTTAAATGGGATCTAAGCAAATAGCTAAATCTTTCCCTTGCCAAAAGGAATGTATATTAATTTTAGCTTGATCTTGCCCAATATTTGTGGTATTAAGATGAACGTCCCTCTAATTTTGGGGAACTCAAAACCTTTTAAAGTGTAGGCTGGATCCCTTTGAATCACTGGTTGATCTATAATGCCATCTAACGGCTGATTTTTGAAATGTATAAAAAAACTTTGACCATGGAAAATCATGCCTTTTCAACAATACAAATGCCCTTTACATTTTTGAATAAGCCATATTTAAAGCCTCTTTGGTTGTTTTCATAATTGCTGGAGCATAAATAAATATAGCAGTAGTAAACGCTGTTGTATATTGCTTGATTTTTACTTGATTTAATTAGTTATATATTGTTAGGTTTTCTAAACAGTAGTTTAACTATTGCTTTTATTCCAAAGTGGTTACCCACTTGGTATTTACCATTCTCTTAGAATTAGAACTGCCTTGGTTTTAATGTATCTAATTTGTATTTTTCTATATTCTAATTTGATACTCTTTTATTGCTATTTCACTTAGTTCTTAACTTTGTTGTTTTGTTGTTGTTGTCATCATTATCTACGTGTATATTTGCCAGAGTTGAGGGATTATGAAACTCACAGGGACAAGAAAAGAATATCTCATCTGATATCCTGAAATCTCTGTACTAGTTCATTGATATTTAGTACCTCAGGACACACCATGACCTGTAAGAGATGGAATTTTGAGCTAATGCAATTTCATTAATATAGTAAGAACTCTGTCAGCTATGGATAGGTGTGCTGCCAATTTGTTAACAAGGGCTTTGTCAGTCACAGGTGATAGAAGGAGGGGGTGAGAAAAGTCTTTACATTATGTCCAGAGAAACAATGACATTTTGCTTCCTTACTAGTCTCCATGACAGGCTGGGCCTTGGCCTCCCCCACCTTGGCTCATTATGGAGGGTTTCATTCCACAGCTGCCTGTTGTGATCTATCATCTCAAATCTTGATCCTAGCTTAATGCCTAAATTGAATGGCAAGTTGTAATGAAGTTCATCGTATGAGAGCCAGATCTATCAGTGTTACAGACAACAGCCCAAGACCAGACTAGTCAGTTACAACATGGGTAGCCATCATTTCTCCCATCCAGAAGTGTGATTCCCTCAGCCTGTTGACTGCATAGGCGAGAGAAAGACGCATAAAAATTGAAGTTTGCTACTGCTATAAATAGGGCTTGCATTTTACACTTGCCAATTGCTAGATTTCTTCTTTAATGATTTCCATAGTTATTTTTATCTGCCCTGAAAAATATTATAACTTTTCAAATACAATTGTCCTTTAAAGCATGAGTATATTAATTGACTATGATGGGTTTCAGATAAAGCCCGTATTAGTTTCATTTGTACACAAGGCAGATAACATTTCACTGAAAACATTAATAATTAAACTATCAATGACATGCAGTGAGATAAATATACAGGGCCATATGCCATTGGAAATTGCGAGTCAACACTTTATGTAAGTTAAGGAAGCATTTCAGATATAAATTCTAGCTGTTTTATCTTATTAAATAATATTCTTAGGACTACATTTCAGTATAGTTGAAATTTGAAGTGTGAAAGAAATACTGATTTTGTATAATTAAAAAACTGTTGTAAAGAAGCATGTTTTCTATTATTTTAATTTGCAAAAGAAAATTTGACATAGTAAAATTTAATAAATCCTTGATCATTCATTGTTTATCTGTATGCATTAACTATGTTAAATCAAATTGTCTAGGCTTGTTAAAATTGTTTAAATAATTAGAAAATGTATCCTACATTTACTTTTTTAAAGTTTAATAGCTTTCAGGAAGCAATTTTGAATCATTACTTAGGATGTCAGTGTAGATGCAGTTAATGTCATCTGTATAATTGTTATCAATTCCTTGCATTTAAACTGATGAGGAGTTACCACTCCTTTCTGTAATGAACTAATGCTGTTTCTATTTCATTTATGCCAACATAAATGCTTAATGCTATATTGAGATGGTATACAGCGTAAGATACTGTACTGTATCTCATCCCTTTTTAATAATCCTATTATTTGGAAATAGAATGTTGCTTGATGCAATTTTTCTTAATTGAGTTATAGGTTTATTAAAGCTATCAGTGTAAAGTCGTGTCTTCTATATTCAGGTTGTTTATATCCTTAAAGATGGATCCATGTGTGCAAATTGGTACAAGATAGATAATTTCCAAAGGCATACATTTGTCATTAAAGTGGTCTAGCTGAAGCTAAAGTTGCATATTTTAGCAACATCCTCTTTCCTGTGTTCCCTTAACCTCACCAAAGAGCATTAGGTAAAGGGCTTATACAAAGGACTATACAGGTAAATATACTTGATTACAGGTTTATAGTTAATATTTTAGTTGCAGTAAATATGATTTCTACAATAATATCAATGATGCTTCGATCCTAGTTGTGATGAGCAGGATTCCTGTATATATTGATAGGAACACAATCTGCAATAGTGAATATTTTGAAAGACTGTTTAATTGCTAGCTGATCCAGAATATCAATACAATTTTTTGCTGTTTCCCTGCTATTTTCAAACTAGGATTATCCCAGAGTGTCAGTTTCTCATGGGAAAAGGATCAGATTTAAACTTCCTTCCTAACCTCATTCAGATATGTATTACAGCTTTTAGTAGTGGAAAAACAATTGAGTTCTGGTTAAACTGGAGCCAAGCTTCTAGCAAATGTCAAAGGGGTCAAATAATAGTTGTGCCCTTAATGGTCTTTAAGAAAATTCACTTAACTTCCACTTAAATGTACATTTGTACAAACAATATTATACATTTTTAAAGATTTTAAAATGTATGTTAGAAACTGTGTAGTGTACTCAGATCACTTCAGCTATTGTTGGGCAAAACAGAATAATATTACAAAATAATAGTAACTGAAAAGATTTGCCCTTTATAGTCAATCACTGCATTTCTAATAGAAAAACAGTATAAAGCAAAGTCCCTGCCTAAATATGAAGAATGATTCATATGAGAAAAGACAATCCTTAAGGTATCTAGGTCTGTAGGGCAGAGATGCATAACTTGAGGATCTAGAACTGCATGCAGCCACAAAAGCTTTAGTTATGGCTCCCAAAGACCTCTAAAGGTTTTATCAAATTGTAGCTTGGAATGTGACAGAAGAGTATTTTTTTTTTGTTTGGAGAGTAATTATGTTAATTATATTTAATTGTAGCTAAATAAATGAATCAAAATTCAGTTTTGTTCTCCAGATGCCCAGAAAAAAGTTGCATATCCCTGATTTAGTGCTTCATGTAGCTCTTAACTACTGCTACCATCTGAATATACAAAGAGCAACAGCAGATCATGGAGTAAACTTTGGATTTATGATTACATAAAACCATTAAATTTTAAAAATCATGTTGAATTGTTTTCTAAAAAAAAATTATTTCCACAGTCCAGGAATCCTGTGGCTTCAGAAGTCTTTTCTCTCAGATTGGTCATACAGGTAGTCCTTATTTAACAACCACTGGTTTCAGTGACCATTTGAAGTTACAATGTTGCTGAATGAGGAGACTTATGACTGGTCCTCATAGTTGCGGCTGTCACAGCATCCCTGCAGTCACATGATTGCGATTCAGGTTCTTGGCAACCGGCTCACGGTCATATGATCGCCATTTGTGACCTTCGCTGCCAGCTTTAAACAAGCAAAGTCAATGGGGAAGGAAATTGCAAATGGTGATCATGTGACATGACACCTAATGACTGTGCGGGATTCGCCTAACGATAGCAACTGGAACTGCTGCAACCGCTGTTCTAAGTTGGTGTGGTCATGTGACATCACACTTTATGACTGCATCACTTAGCGACAGAGTTGCCAGTTCTAATTACCGTTGTTAAGCAAGGGCTACCTTCATAGAAACTAAATGTTGCCTTTTTTCTGCCTTTCAGCCTAGCCTTGATTTGAACATAACATATTCCTCCTTCCTGAACAGCTCCACATACAGTTCTACATATAGCTGGCTTGTTAGCTCTGATGGTCCTAAAATTGCTACTTGCTATTTTCTATGATCCTATAGTCCAGGGGATGACATTGGGATCTGCAGAAGCCAGCCAGAAACAGGCAATTGGTTTGGAGACCTCTGATCATGGTGCAAAAAGTCTGGCTCCAACTACTTTTTGGGATCATTGGCAGGGATATCTGCCTTCAGTGATTGGTTGAGAGAATTTATATGCAGAAATAATTGATGGCATTCTAAAATAAGAGTCAGCAGTTTGTCACTGATTGGTAGTCAAGTCAGATTTAAGTTTTTAAATCAGAGTGTAGGTCTTATTATGTATTTGCATATAATTTGGGGTGAGGTGTGATAATCTGATTATTATAAAATGTGTCGGCTTTCCAGACTGATTATGGTTTTGTTTCTTCTAGTATCTCCTGAGGCAGTTGGATTTCTGTCAGCAGTTGGGGTACTTATCATCCTGCTGTTGATTCTTTTTCTGTATATTAACAAGAAGATGTGTTTTGAAAATATTGGAGGCCTCCCAGACCTCAATTCCCAATACAGTGCCAGAAAAAGTTCACAGGACAAACTACGTAAGTCTAAAATTCTATGATGTATGATTTTGAAAGACACAGGAAACTTCTAGAGCAGTACTACATTGTGGAATGAAAGTCTGGCTGAAATAGAAACATCTTGTAAACTCCTAAATATTTTTATTAATGTATCTGTAGTGCTTGGTCAGAATTATTTATTTAGGGAAATTATTTCATTTTGTTTAGTTTAAGAGTTGAGCTTTTAACACTGGGGAAAAAACACATGGGTCTACCTGCCCCAAATACAGTTAATAATAATTAAATTATACCATCATACTAATGTATAGCAGAACAAATGTACTTTCCCAGGTATAAGGGAGAATGTTCTTATAGATTCCCCAATATGAGGAAAAGCTAGAGGTAGACCAGATGGCCCAACTGAAGCTCAGATTAGCTATTGGGTTATTTCCCTTCTGATACACTGGCCTTTCTGACTACTGAATGTGCAAGTAGAAAAAAATGATATCATAGCCCTGGACTGGATGCTGCTGCAGTGTCCCAAAACACAGTCTCTGAATGATGAGAAGAGTGGGTAGGTTTTGCCTTTTATTTATATTTAGTGCAACCAGAAATTATTGAAGTTAGTCCCAAACGGACAGTGCCCTTAATCGAATTAGGATTCCTTCTATGACCACAACACACCAGCTTCCTTAAATCCACTAATTTAAGTAGGCTTTTATTTGTTTAGATCATATCCGTGCCTCTAGAATGTTTGCAGTCTGGAATAAAGTCCATGTTAGGACATGCTTTATAAGTTCTTTATAGTAGAAAAATGCGGAGGATGCATGTTATTAATTAGATTATTGTTTTGTACTAGTCCAAAATATATACATTTTAGTATATTATTTAAATTTTTAAACTTTTCCTTTGCAGGTGTAGAGTAAAATCCAACACCTGCTGTTCAATATTTTAAATATCTGGTTATGTTATAAGTAGTTCATGTTTTACTATAATATTGTAAGAATCCTAGAAAATAATTGATTCTGGCTTCATAAAGAAAATATTTGTTCCTGTTTATTACTTTTAAGATTATAAAATCAGAAGACTAATTTTAACTGCCCTTTGGTTAAAGGTAATTAAATTGCAGGAGTGGCACATTCACAATATTGCAATTTTCTTGCAAAATATTATTAATATACAATTGAAATATGGCATTTTTCAAACATTTTCAACAAAATCTGAGTCTTCCTTCTGTGTCTTCTCTGGTTGACACATTAAGTAATGTTGTAGATGATCTTACTAGTGCTGTTGGTGATGTCAGCTACATAGTAGTTGACTCTGTTACAGAGCAGGTAACAAGCATGTTCAGCAGTTTTCGGACAGAAAGCACAACTACAGTGCAAGAAGATAAATCTCTAGCAGATAAAGATAAAAAAATAACATCATTAAATAATATTAAAGAAAACTTTGTGAGAGAAGAATGCATATTAGAAGAAAAACACACACAAAGCACTTCTTCAAAAAAATGTACAGATGACAGGGAGTTTTGTCCTAGTAAAGGCAAAGTAGATTCTCAGCAAAATGTTTCTGAACTGAAAGAATTTCTTAATGAGACAGAAATTTGTCAGTCACATGTAAAACATGCACAATGCAAAAGTAATTACTTAGAAAAACATGTATCAAAAGCTGTTAGACAGAATTGCAGTACTTATAAGCCAGAGGAATGTCTTAATCAAGAACCAGATAGACAGTCACAAACAGTATCAAACCAATCTAATGAAAAGTTGTATAAAAAAGTAAAACAAAAATCACCAGAAGTTGACTTCAAAAACACTAAAGAAGTGCATAGTGTTTCATTCAGGAGTTTGAAACCAACTGAGGAACAAACACCAGAACTGCCAGAATCAAGATCTAAAAAAGTAAACCGTTTTCATAAAGTAAAAGGAAAGAAATACAAGACACTTGTGACAAAGCAGGAAGAAAATGCAGCATCTGATCTTTCAAAGAAAAGTGAAAAGGAAAAGACTAAGGACTCAGAATATTTTTCAAAAGAAGTGAGTAGTAAGAAGACACCAGAAAAAGGTGAGGTGTCGTATCATAACCATACTTTATCCATTTGACCTTTCCTGGATCTTTTACTACATGCTTCTTTTCTCAGTTGTTTTAACTATTAACATAAAACTATTCTTTTTATGATATGTGTATTTTCCTAGAGCTGTAGCTCTGCTTTTATGAATGAAAGTACAACTCATATAATGACTCCTTCTCTTCTCCTTTCAACATTTCCCAATTTTGTCCCTGTGGCTCAGAAGAGCTCTCTAATAAGGCTGTATAATACTTGGATTTGAAGGCAAAAAGGTGTTTCAGGGTATGCAGCAGCACATATTTAACACTTGTCCGCTGCCACTCTTCAAAATAGGCAATGTTTTAGTGGAAAAAGATGCTTCACAGCCTTCAAAAGAAAATGCATTTTGTTTAAGGAAAGGTAGACAGGTATTCTGTTCAGGCTCCCAGGTACTCCAAAATATTTTGCATTCAAATCTAAAGTGATATATATCCCAACTTTCAAATCCTTTTGAGAAGTTTTCAGGCAAATACAGAGACAGTGAAAAAATGATTGCCTAAGTTGCCTTCTGTTCTTGCTAACTCTGGATACAATTTCTGAATTTTGATTTGCATAATTTACTGATATACCTGTAAGGTTATTGAAACATTTTTCTGTACTTACTACATTGCTATTTATCTTAAGTACCAGTTATTGAACTTTTTTCCCATTTTTTCTTCTATTCTTCCTTGATTTTTATATGGATTGTATTGAATAAAAATAATATTTTCCATGGTTCTTTAACTCTAAATATATATGTCTGCTTAATATATACACAGATCAGGGTAGAGACTACAAAGGTAGGTTTATTTTAAGAACAATACTGGGAAACCTAACATGTTTTGAGCTATTATATTACAGGTAATTCTCGAGTTACGACAGCAATTGGGACCAGAATTTCCATCACTAAGTGATGCGGTCATAAAGCACAATGCCACATGACCACATCGCTTAGCACAGCAATCCCAGCACTCCCCATTGCTGTTGTTAACAGAATCCTTCAGGTCGTTAGCCAAGGACCCATCCTGATCCAAGCCATTTCCAGCTTGGTCCATTCCAGCCCCAAGCCTTGGTTCTTCCAAGGTAAGGGACTGCCTCCCCTTCAACTCCCCCCAACCGCTTATTCTCCCCTATCTCTGCCTTTTTGGCTGCCCTGCACCCTGCCTTGTGGGGCAGCAAGCAGCCCCAGAACCACGTGACTCTGGGGCTGCTTGCCACACCATGGCTCTGGGGCTTCTTGGCATGCTGTGGCTCTGGGACTGTGAAGCTGCAGCCACCCCAGCTAAGCCCAGCCCTGCAGTGTGAAGCCGCAGCCTCTCCAGCCCAACAGCGCGCTGCAAAGCTGCAGCCAACCCAGGAAGTCACAGCCCCCCTGGCTCAGCCCAGCTGCACGGCACAAAGCTACAGCTGCCTCAGCCCAACAGTGTGGCATGAAGCCACAGCTGCCCCAGGAAGCCCCAGCTGCCGTAGCTGCACCAGGAAGCTGCATCTGCCCCAGCCCAGTACCATAGTGCAAAGCCCAGCCCAGCCAGCAGCGTGGTGCAAAGCCCCAGCTGTAGCCATCCTTGCTGCCCTGCACTCTGAGGCCCCTGTGCTCTGCTGCCTCAGATGACCTTTGCTGTCTTCTTGCTCCCGCTGCTGACAAGGCGTGCCTGTTCTGGCCCTTTGCGAGGCAGTTGCTGGCCATGCAAGGCCTTCTTCCTGAGGTCTCATGAGGAAACTGCCATGCGCAAGCTCAGGAAGAAAGCCTCATGTGGCCAGCAGCTGCCTCGTGAAGGGCCAGGCTGGGCATGCTTGGTTAGCAGCAGGAACAAGAAAACAGCAAAGGTTAGCTGGAGTGGTGGAGCACAGGGCGGCCGGGGCTGTAGAGTGAAAGGGGCCAAAGGGGCAGAGATGGGGAGAGATAGGCAGATATGGGTTCAAGTGCCCCTGCGGTCGTAAGTGTGGGTGGACTGCCAAGTACCTGAATTTTGATCATGTATCTGTGGGGGCACTGCAACAACTGTAACTTTGGGAACCGGGTGTAAGTACCATTCAGCGCCACTGTAACTTTGAATGGTCACCGAACGAATGGTCGTAACTTGAGGACTACCTGTATGTATCTATCAGAAATAATAGTAAAAGAGAAGCACCAACACAGAAAACATGATGTCATGATGCAGTGATAGCTCTTCTCCTGCTTGTTAAAAAAAAAAAGACTAATTTTAGACACACAACTCCTGGTGACTTCATGGAATCATCCATTATTCTGCATAGCAACAATATAGAACTAGTTTCCTGTTGTTTTCTTCCAGGATATTTTTTGACTATCCAATCTACTTTACAGCCTTGGAATTTCCTTGTGGTTTCCTTTTAAAAAATTAATAAGATCTGATCCTACTGAGGTTTTCTGCTCAAAAAACAAAACAATCTTAAACATATTTTCTTAACAAAGATATGTATCCAACAGACAGAATAGTGTAAAGAACTGAATAAGCACTTTCAGTTTCTCATTTTCTTTCTAAAAATCTGGGTATGAGATTTATAAACAACATTGAAATATGTTTATAAATCTCATACCCAGATTTTTAGAAAGAAAATGAGAAATTAGGAGAAAGAAGGGGATGGGGACAAAATGAAACACAAATGGAAGAATTAAATGATTCCAAAAAGCTGTTACAAAACTCAGACATTTAAGAAAATACCCCTGATCGTTCCTTGAGAACCTGATCATTTCTTCACTAGAAGTTTTGTACTGTCTGAAGCATTAACAGAAATGAAAAATAAATGCATTTATGATTGTCTGGTTATTTTGAAATTTAAGCTACTCAGTGTTTAGCCAAATATAATTTTAAGATGGCACCATCTGTTATTTTTTTCTTTTTTTTCCCAAAATAGATAACTTATATATAAATAAAGACCAGCATGGTTCATCATCAGAGAGTGAAGATGAGGCACTGGGTAAATACCATGAAGCCTTGTCAAGAACACAGAGTTCATGGCCACCAACAGGCGACAGTAGACAACAGAAAAATTATATTTGGGAAACCAGACAAAAATATAGCCCTTTGTCTGCAGAGTATGATGGATATAGTAGTGAAGCCTCTGTAGATGAAGGTATGACATGATTTACTATAGTTCTTACTTTTCATATTTATTAAAAAGTATTTTAAAGATGTTGCATTTGTAAGATGACATTAGTATAGGTGACAGCACAACCTAAAAATGAGTGTAGTTTTGAAATAGTTAAGGTTTTGTGGGTAAAAAACTGGATGTTTAAAATGTATTGTTTGTTTTCTGAGTGCTTAGTGTATGTAAAGCCACTTGAAAGCAAGTAATTATCATATTTTTCTATCTATAAGACGCCCCCATGTATAAGACAGCCCCCACTTTTCCAACCCAAAATTAAGAAATCAATATTTTAAAGATAAAGTAGAACACATTTTTATTTAGTAATTAGGTAACATTTACATGATACACTCAGTGAGAGGAGGTCCAAACTGTCTCTCTGCAGCTCTATTTCCATGCTCTTTTGCATCATTGATTATATTCAATCACGAGTGAAACTGCCGATAGCTTGTCTCTGCAAACAGACTTCCTCCAATTAGTTTTTTCTGCATCAGCTGATGTCAGTTACATAAGGCTCGTGATTGGAGGAAGTCTGTTTGCAGAGACAAGCTATTTCACTCGTGATTGGAGGCTAGTAATAGGAGGAAGCCTGTTTGCAGAGATAAAGTATGGGCAGTTTCGCAACCGCGCAGTTCTCTCCTCGGCTTGCTTCCTTGCATAAGATGCCCTTCAATTTTTAGTGTAATGATTTTAGAAAAAGTATCATCTTATAGATGGAAAAATATGAAATGTGAAACCTTAGTTTAACAGACCACTTGAAGGAAGAGTATCTGTTACTCTGTCTATTCATTAAGTCAGAGTGTACATCATCATGGCAATTTTTGTCAGTTGCATGATGACATCATTAGGAGCATTGATGCAAATGCTCAATTTATGTCATTTTCACGATTTACACATGACAATTTTTCATTCAAATTTTCATTTAAATTTTCATTTTCATTACAGAAAAGACAAATTTATGTGATGATGTCATAATGCAAATGACATAAATTGCTATGGAAATTGCATGCAAACTTCATTGCAAAAAGAGGTATCACTGTATTTTAAAATAACTGATGGAGCACTCCCCGCAAGCCTTGGAGTTTTCCAAGTTGCCCCCTGCTGCAAGTGGGAACAACCTATTCAATTAGTCCACCCCAGCCGCCTGATAGACCCAATGAAGTTCCAAAGGAAAGTTCAGGAAGTTCCAGAAGCTCTGATGTATGCTTTAATTGAGGCCTTAGTCACTGCTTGGAATGAGCAAGTGACAGCAGCCTTGGATTGGATGATATCTATGTAGACTCTATGTAGGTGGAGCCCAGATATCCCCCTGGTTCTCAGAGGAACTCTGGGAGATGAAGTGGCATAAGAGATGCCTAGATTGTCTCTGGTGGAAGATAAGAGTGAGTCTGACCGGACAAGGTAAGAGCCTACTGTATTAAGGACTACCTTCTGGTGGTAAGGGTGGTGAGAAATACCTATTTCTCTACCCCTAACGTGCCTGCAGATAGTTGCCTGGTGACCTTGTTTCAGGTGATCTGATCCTTTCTGGATAAGGAAGGGGTTAGGGAAATCTTTGCAGGGCCGCTGTGGGAATTGTACCAAGCATCTGTTGAAAAAAATTGTTAGGATTCACTCAGAGTTGACCTCCAGCGGTGCTGGTCCTATGGTTATCTGGGCTGAGTTTGATCTGGTGACTTTTGAGAAAGTGGACAGGGTCCTTGGGACTGTAAGCTCTGGTACCTGTGTATAAGACCAGTGCCCTTCCTGGCTGGTCAGGGCCTCCTGAGAAGTGAAATACAACTGGATTCAAGTGATAGTGAATGCTTCCTTGTTGGAGAGGCCATTTCCACCTGCTTTAAAGGAGTTGGTAGCCTGCCCCCTTTTCAAGAGGCTATGCCTGGACCCAGCAGTACTGGACAATTTTTTGTCAATCTCCAGTCTTCCCTTATTTGTTTAAAGGTGGTCAGGCTGTGAAGGGGCCCTGAAGGAAATGGATTATCTGGGCATGTTTCAGTTAGGTTACAGACTGGGGTATAATACTGAGGCAAAATTGATCATGCTTGTCAATGACCTCTGATGAAGCTAGGATGATGGTGATGCAACCATCCTGGCCCTCCTATATCTTCCACTGGCTTTCAATACCATTGACCATGGTATCCCTCTGGACTACCTACGGGGTTTGGGAGAGACTCCAGTTTCCAACCTTCCCCCAAATGGGGGGTAAAAGGTTGTTGAGAAGGTAGTAGGCCTGCAGCTCCAAAAGGCTCTGGAGGAAGTGGGTTATTTGGAACCATACCTAGAAAACTTAGAGAATTTTTTTCTGAATATCCTACATATGTGCAGTAGATTATGCCATGGCTTCAGACTGTGAGTGGAGTTCTACTCACTTATGATATGAAATAGAAAGTGGGAATAGTGCTGGGCAAGCATGCTAATGGTCTGAAGGCCATAACAGGGGTTAACTGCTGAACTATTGGGTTGTAGTAATCAGTTGCAGGATATCAGGCCTGTGGTTTTTTCAGAAGCACTTAGGCATTTGTAAGATAATAGCTGCTCCAGGAGGAGATTGCCTTTTAGACAGACTTCTTAAAATAAATTTGATTAATTTTTTGCATTGTTATTGTCTTGTTCAGGATTTGATTATAATTTTTTTTAAATTAAAGATTATATTCTTTTGTTCATTGTTGTAGGCTTCTTCAGAAGGAAGAGCACAAAATAAAAAAAATGCTAGTAATAATTTAAACAATTGAAAATATGTATATTTTACTAAAACTAGTTTAATGTGCAATATGTGCCCTAGAGATTTTTCTAGGAGTGATTTTTGGAGGACTTGGGTTTGAAACAGTTGGTAAAAGTGGACTGTGATGAATCACTGACAGTACTGGTAAGAGAAATCTTACTGGAGCTGTAAGGACGACAGAGTTAGCTATGGATAATGCTTAAATTTAATTTACTTTGCTGTATAGCTTTTGTATATACAGTGAAGAATCACCAAAACAAAATGATTTCTCTATTCCCAGACAACTTTAATGACCTTGTTCTATAAGGTTAATTAAATGTTTTCTATATGACTGCAGTCAAATTTACAGTAGATTTTAACAAATTCAGAACTTAATCATCTAAATTTTTAGAAGGTCTTAATGCTATGGGCCATTGGTGTTATGACTGGAACCTTATTATTTTTTCATAGGGCATAGTTGAATTGTTGTGTTTATTCCTATTAAAGTGGAGGTGCATACATTGTTGTCATATCTCTGGCTCCAAGCGAGGCTCTCTAGGATATTGCCTCATCCTCCCTATGCCAATTTAAGGTATACGTGTTGTTTGGCAATATTCTGCAATTTGTAATTTGAAGTTATTGGTATACTGAGGACCATCTGTCCTAAAGACTATATACCTTTTAATTATGTCACCTATTAGAAAGAGACCTTAATTCCTAAGATTTTTGCAGTCATATTTTCAAATTAACATATTCTTAGCCATTCCTTTCTCAGCTTTGAAAGTTAACATCTGTTCTGTGTTTACATAGCAATTCTTTCTGACCCTCCTGTTTCATCAGCTTCAGTCCTCACAGTATCACAATAGGCTTGTTGAGTTTTAACTTTTCCTGAAAGTTAAAACTTTCCTGAGTGTTCCTACCAACACTCCAAACACTTGAAAAGAACTCTAGAAACACATGAATTTATTTCTGGCAGAAGACTAGAGAAGGCATTTTTGATGGCTGCTGTTATGCCCTAAAATTCTCAGCCAAGGATGTAGGGCTTCCTTTCTGTTGTCCTGTTGACAGTATTGTAGAGGATGCCAAATGTGCTGGGTCACAGAGTTTTCCTATGGGTTCTCAGGATTTGATAGAAACTAAGTACAAAAAAATTTCAGATTTTTTTCCTTTTTATTTAAACAACTAAAAGCATAAAATTAAGCTTTTGCTCAGCATTTGCTTTCTGTTTCCTCACCACATTCCTTAGCAGAAGTAGGAAGGTTATTTATGGCTAGAAATGGATTCACAAACTTTTAAGCACCACTGTATGCAAAAGTCAGATTCCCTCATCCCATCCCTTTTTGTTGAATGTATGAGATTTAAATCTTTTTAAGAGAAGTGAGAATCTCTGTTCACTTGGATCAAAGAGCTGCTATTCCTGAGTTGAGAAAACAACATCTCCCCAACAACTCTGAAAATATAGCTGGAATTATCTCAAGAAACTGGGTTAGGGTGACCAGTGAAAAGAACCCGAGGAGTTTGCTTCAAGATTCAGTTGTTTCTGTAGAAATAGGCAAATGATTAGATTTATTTTGATTTGTTTTGCTCTGTGTGTGTTAGATAAGCCTTTTTGTTTCTTGTGTTTATGTCTCAGTACAACTTGGGGAACACTTATTATATACGGTACTTGGGATTATCTTCATGAATTCAATTTTATAGTCTGTGGTAATCATTTTTCCTTGATAAGATTGGAGCATTGTAAGATCCTGAGCTGAGTAGTGAATTAGCAATTTGTGGTGGATCAGTACCACCTTGTGGTCTAACTGGAACACTGCACCTTTGTTTTCTCAATTGAAAGCAGCTGTTTAATCAAGGCCTTTATCTACCTTTATTCTACCTTTCTCCCCAACAGAGCATGGTTGTACGTTAATATTTGAAGTTAAAATTGGATTTTTTATTTGATCTTTTTTCTTTTTGTCACTTTTAAGAATTGGTGTGTCTCCCCAAAAGAGTGGGGAGAAAGGGCTGGACTCTCTAGTAACTTGCCAGGAAGTGGTACTGTAGAAATTACCTCATTTTTTCCCACTTTTACCTCTTACTCCCCAAAATAACAGCACAGGTTGTAAAAACTTTGTCTCTCATAGACTAGGGTTAGGGAGAGGTCTAACAAGCTGCTATATGCAGGTAGAAAGGTGGAGCTAGAGTGTGTAAACCATAGGGCTTAAGGGAGATGACATTTGAGACTTCCAGCCTTTCGCTTTAGAGGCCAAGCCATGGTGTTAGAGTCCTGAGAGACTAATTGTCTACATATTTCAAACTCAATTTCTGTTTTTGTTGTTGATAAACAGCAAAAATACATTCAATTTGCTTTTCTCAGCCATTTCAGTGGCAGACCAAAGGCAATATTCTAACAGTGTGAAATGCTAACTCCCATATGCTTTTTGGTATCTGGTTTTGTAACTCAACTTCAGTTCTGACAATGTGTCTACAGGACATTTTATTTTATTTTTTTTAATGGGTGGGTAACAATGATTGTCAAGCAAAGTGGTTATTTTGGAATTGTTTAGCGTATGGTATAAGCATACATATATCTATTTTTATTGGAGCCATGATTTTCCATGAATTTGCAGTTTTAATGTTCAATAGCTCAAGTGAGTAAATCTTATAAAAATAGATGTTTAGCACAATATGACTGTTGGTGTTTCATAGGTACTGATTTTGTTATCAAAAGCAACAGTACACATTGTCTTAAAATGTTCAAAACCTATTTAGGCTTATTTCTAACTATTTTGAAGTAAGGACATTTAGAAATAAGACATATTACAAATGAATTTACTCTGAATGCAGGAAAACGTTAACGAAGAACATTCAGTTATGCAACTGATTCGTGACGGAGAGATATCTGCCCATCCTAGGACATAGTGGCAGAGAAAGCAATAACCAGCAGACCACTAAAGAGATGAAAATACCACCAGCCTGCTCATGAATGATCAGAGCTGAACTTCTGAAATTCTTGACTATCAAAGAACATTTAGACTTTCTATATACGTTATGTTGAAATATACATTGAATAAAATATAATTTGATCTAAAAATTAATGTTTAAAAATATAGCTTTTTAATTAAATTAAAATTTTACTTTTTAAAGTAAATTAAAAAGTATAGAACTACTTTTTTAATTTATAGACCCACATACTTATGAACAGTGTCTAATGAAAAATGAATTAGTCCCTTAAATTGTTTAGGGTTTCACAGATACTACAATAGTTTATATCCTATGTATATACTGTATCATGAAGGATCTTGGATATTTATATTTTAGGAAGTATGTCCACTGTGTATTTCAAGGATTATTTCCAGGTGCTAAAAAATGATGACCAGTATACTGTACTGATACAGACAGCATAAAAAAAACCTTAAGTACTCAGCTACCCAAATACTACATCTCATTAAAGGAAATGCATTTATATCACTTCAAGGGAAATTCCAAATAAAAGTTATTGAGAAATTTTGAGAATATTAAAACAGTGGATTTGCAGATTCACCTTTGCTGTTGAGATAAAGTTTAAAGACAAACTTTAAAAACTTACTGATACTAAGGCTCCTGCTTCAGTTCCTGGGAAGGGAAATGCACTATGTCATAACATTTACAAAATAAGTAATGTGAGGTAGAGGTCATATAGGTTGATTATACAGTTTGGGCTTTTTTTAAAAAAAAAATGCTTGGTTTTATTCCTGGTAAGGGCTAGCAAAAGTCGTTTTTACAGCCAGCCGAATGCCTTCTTGCTAAATTAAATCAGTGGCAATTTTCCTGCCTATCTGAGATAAAAAAAATGCCACTATCCATTTTGTATTCTGGCCCTTCGTTTTGATGCTTTCCGGTCCCCCAAATGCAACGCGTTAACACACTTAATAAAAAGTTAACACCCATGTTTTACACAATAGAGCAGTAGCTAATAAAATATTTGTAGGACTCCTATAATGGAGTCCTACAAATTCAGTTAAATTTTTAGTTCGTAGCACATTATGATATGGTGAATGTTGCAAATTCTCTATTTTTACAGTATGTAATCTGTGAATTATATTCTCAGGCTCTTTTATAGAAGATAAGCAATGTCTTTCTCAATCTTTGTCTGTGTTAGAAAATTGGCTCAGGTTGAGAAGCCACCAGATTCAAGTTAAAGGTAATGATTCTGTGCTATAAAATGGATGCCTCTAAGTGAATACATCTGTGTATTTCTTTACTATATCATTTTTATTTATTTTTTTTGCAAACTGAATAGTCTAACCACATCATTACTATAACAAGCTTATGAGGTTTTTCTCCAAACTCCAGGGGTTTCACCTGACTGAATTCCTCATTCAGACACTTTGGCATTTTGCTTTTTTTTAGAAAAGCAAGAAAACACCACCACCAAGCAGCAGCCATCTTGTGAGGATATCTGTTTGGTTTGGATTTTAAGAAATTAACTTGCACGGAGTAACTTCCATCTGTAACTGATTTTATATAACTATACAGTCCTTAACAATTGGCACATACAAATAGTTTATGAAGAAAAAAAGCTTTTTTTGATGAAAACAAAGTTACCATACTTAGGATAATTTCATTAAGAACAGCTGTTATACTAAAAATACACATTATAAATTCCCCTCTCACCCCTATGGGTGGTATGTGTCTTCCTCAATGTCGGGTCCTCTACCAGAGGCCTGGGACACATTATAAATAAATAAATAAATATTCGCTGTATTTCAACCCCACATATTTTTTCATGCATAAATGGTATTTGTACATATGTGGGTATAAAATGTCATATTTTAAAACTAGTTTCAGCCATTTTCTGCAGAGTAAGGGCACAATTCTAATTCACTGATGTTGATGATTCTAGGGGCCTTTGCTATGCCTTGGAAGATAATATGCTGCTGCTAGCAATTCTGACAAATGAAAAGCTCTTAGATGCGCTTTTCTGTGAAAGGAGTTGACCTGGGATTAACTCCAGAGCTGCTGCTATTCCCCACACAGACCTCTGCTGTGTGCCAGCCTAATTAGTCTGTTACACCAAAAATAACAGAATCTTATGCCACCTAATACACTTAAGTAGTTCTGACCCAGTTTTTTGAAGTGACACATGATAGTGTTGTTGTTTAGAAACATTAGATGGATGTCATGGGCTTGTAAGTACCCTTCCCCAGTTGCTCCCTTACTGCACACTGAAAGTTGGCTTGCATGGATCACATTCATCTTATGCAGAATTTGACCCTTGCTTGCTTTCTGGCCCATAGGCCATAATAAAGGTTTGATTTGATTTGACCTTATGATCCTGTCCTAGAAAGTTAGGTCTGTTCAATAGTAATAGTAAGCCCCCCCTCCCCCAAATCAGTTTATAGACTAGGAAAGCTTTGTGCATTATGTGACATTAAGTTAAAGAGAACCCTGAGAACTGTAGTTTGGAAAGATTTTTCAGGATCTCAGTCACAGTACAATTGACAGCAGTTTTTGCAAAAAGAAAAAAAAATGATATGCGCTATCATATCTGAGCTTAAAAAATATGGGCTGTTAAATGGTTTATACCTACTAGTTTCCTACCTGGCTGTCTGGAATTTTGCAGTCCAGATGTGGTGACCCTGTATGATAGTTAAATTGGTTTTAAAGTACAGCCAAACCTCAGTTTAATGGACTGCTTGGGAGACAGGGGTGTCTTAAACCCCAATATATCTTAAATCCAAATTCCAGTCACAAAGGCGGCCTTCTGATGGACCTCATTCTTGGTACTGACCTTAAGAACTTTTTTTCCCAAGATGTTCTGTCAGCAACAAAGCATTGGTCAGGAAAGGAGCCAGGTGGAAAAAATAAATTGCTGTTGCTGCTGTATCCATATATCCATTGGCCTGCCATTTGATCAGTTGATCTTCCCAGCAGCTTCCCTCCTTCCCACCTTAGCTGCTACCCCAACATGCTGCTGTCACCCACATTCAACTCAACTTTTTCCCAAGCATGCTATATGACCAATTTTCCCAGGCTTTCCAGCTTCCCTTCCTTGATTCAGCCACCACCATCCCAGTACACTACCCATCACCTTACCTCATATTCCCAGTACCTTCTATTCCTCCCCACTAACAGGAATATAAACATGAAGCATCTGAATATCCCACTGATCTGTCCACTCCACTACCCTTTCCCAATTTAGCTGCAGCATCTTGGAGCAGCCCAGTCTTTCTTTTAATTGTGAAGGTATGGGAAGAATGAGGTTTGCTGCATTACTGAGTCTCACGGTGGCTCTCTCGTTCCAGTATTCTGAGATAATTATTCGTATCTTGACTAGATTTGCTCTTGAACATATAGCCAAAAATTCAGCAAAGAAAAGTATATTTTTACATCTAATTTGTCTACTGGCATACAATTCAAATGAATGAGTTTAAAATAGCATTCCGCTTTAATTGTTTTGCTCAGTTTGCATTCGAATCCTTAAATGAAATCACTCTTGACAGGCTGCATTACAAATTAGTATATAAATTGTATATCCTTTTTTTCAAAAATGGAATACAGTACACCCAATCCTATAGAAACAAGTATAATAATTAATAACTATATTATTAAAATAGCTACTTTTCATCTTTAGAAACAGCCTTTTGATTGCAGATTTGCCAGTCATCATTATTACATGGAGCAGAAGCAGCCCTGGTTAAAAGAATTGATGAGAATAACTATGAAATGAAAGAGCAGACAAGAAAGTGAGGATATCTGAAATCAGTTTGAGACTATTTTCATGACAGTTCAGATTTTAAAATAAAAAGACTTGCAAAGAAAAAAACAAATATAACCATTTCTCATAACCCAGTGTCTTTTTCCTTTCCAACTTTTTCCCCCCTCCTTCAAACAATTCAGCATCGAAGTCTAGCTACAAGCTCTCTAATTAAAAGGAACAATAGATTGTAGGCATTTAGAGAAGATTGGTACAGTATTTGTAATGTATTTATAGTTAGGAACATTAAATATTCCTACAACACTGGGTGCAGATCACCTTCCATCGAAGTCACTTGCAAGGCATTTATTGTAATTGATCTGAAGATTTTGAAGATAGGTTTACATGTTGAATTGTATTCCATCCAAGCAGTTTATCATAATATATGCTTTTATGGGGAGATTAAAGACTCTTGTCAGCTTCCATGAATTCTGTGGTAAAGGATCATTATGTCTGCAATCTTTTTTTCCCCACTTCTCTTTTTACTATTAAGTGAGCAACATGTTTGACGTTAATACTCCTATTCATCTCTGCTTGCGGTTATGAAATATATTTGTTTCAAACAGAAGAGGACTCTAGTGTCCATGTGTTTCTTAAGACTCACAAAATCATTTTGAATTTCAAGCACTATATGACTGTATTGTAGTGAAATAGCTTTTTATAGATCTAACTCAGATTATTGGAGGTTTGCAGGAAAAAATGATTTAAATATTTGTTACAAATTGGAATTGTGAGAAATTATGTTGACAAAAGAAGCCAAAAAGAGAAATTTCAGCAATCTATCTCCATACTCCTTTTTTCCCCCTCCCCATTTTTTCCCCTCCACCTGTGCACATACATTGTGGGCTTTGTCTAAATTCCTCTACTCTTCCTTCTTCAGTTCCTCTCTGCCTTTTTTCCCCCCTATGTCTTTTTCTTTTCCAGCATCCCAGTTATTACTTGTGGTTCTTTGAAAACTGAAAGGAATCCCTGTATGGTGAAGTGCTGATCAGTGTATGAAAAAAGCTACATGATCTGAAAGTGGCATCCCTTCATTATACAAGTCTTTACCACAAGTATACCTTATTTATTCAGGCAGATATTTGAATGTTTACTACATTCTAAATTGTTTCTCTTTGTCAGAGTTACTTTGAAAGCATTCAAATAATATTCTGTTTCAGGTTTTGTATTTTCCAACAAGTGCTCTAAACATTGTCTATTTGTGGACATTTGTAAAGCTGCTATATAAACTGTCAATTTTTGTCCTGTATGAAACAATTACATTCATTTCTAGCACCTTTCTGGACACAAAAAATGCTGTTTCTAATGTCATCAGGATTTAAATAGTTTGGATTTATTTGGCTTCAAGGAACAGTTGCATTCACTGAAATCTATGTGGAACCTTAGATTTCAGTATGTATGTATGTAAGTATGTATGTATATGTATGTATGTATTTAATTTATATGCCACTCATCTCCCCCAGAGGGTGACTCTGGATGGCTTACAATTAAAATCTGAAACAATAAAAACAATAAAAATATAAATATCCACATTAAAATAACAAGTAACAATTCTGTATGAAAAGCCAATATACAATTCAAGATAATGGGGAGGGCAGTATAGATCACCCCACCAGCCAATTCCAACAATGTGAGCCCCCATCAAGCCCCCAGGCCATCTGACATAGCCATGTTTTTATTCTTTTTCAGAAGGCCAGTGGGTCAGCCTGTACCTCAGGTAGTAAGCTGTTCCACTGGGCAGGGGCCAGGGCAGAAAAGGCCCTCTTCCTAGACCCTGCCAGCTGGAATTACTTGACTGGTGGGGTCTGCAACATGCCCCTTCTGCTGGACTGAGTGGGGCAGGCAGATATAATGGGGGCAAAATGGCTCCTCAGATTTTCATTTGAGGCTTTTTTTTTTTTAGTCCTTCCAGTGTCTGAGAGCCATTCTAGATATGACATTAAATTCAGAATTAGAATTTAAAAATGTTTTTAAAAAATAGAATAAAAGATTATGGGAGGATGAACATATAAGGAGATTAAATTTCATCCTTTTTAGTCATGATGCTGTTGAAAATCCCCACCTACCATAGATACCAGAGTTAAAGGGAAAAAGAAGTTTTTGTAATTTCTACTTTATGTAGCAAGTCATGGAACTATATTGTAATAAGACAGCATGCAAGTGAAGGTTGTATAATAGTTTTGGTATTTTATTTTGTTGTATGTGAACTTTTAAATAAGTGGTTCTATTGATAGGTGGAGTTTAAATCCCATAAAGAAAGAAATAAAAGAACTATGAAAGGGTGGTATTACAAATAAAAGAAGACTTTTGAGAGTGATTTAAAAGAAGAAGCAGTTTTCAGGAGAGAGGATGGATGGGATCTTCCAAATATAGAAGGTAGCATTACAAAATATATGAAAAGGTAGCAAAGAAACTTCATTGTTTATATATAGCTACCAAGCTTTGGATTCAGTGAGGCTGCTTTAAAAAGTTGCAGATGATGGTATGTTTGTATCTCTCCATGAATCTAAGTACTTTTTTTGGAATCTAAAGCTCTAGTAGCTACAGTTGCCTCATTCTTTCTCTTGAGAATCTCTATAACTCAAATAATTAAGAAATCTAAGAGGAAAAATGAAGTCTTAAAGATACCTTCAATATTATGTACTTGAAATACCTCAAAGATAAAATTATTTCTAATATTCAAAAAGTAAAAGTGAATAATATTTCCTGTATCCCTCCCTCCCTCTATTTCTACAGTGGAGGCCTATGGACAATACATGGGTCTGTACAGAATAGCTGATGGTCTTTACAAATTGTAGAGACATCTGACCCAAAAAGGCAGCAGAATAACCCACAATCAAACTTTTCAATTCTCCCCCACCCTATAGTTTTGGTGAGAATTTTATATTCACATTTTTTTCTCATGCTGCTAGTAAATAACCCCAGCAACAGAAAATAACAAGAGAAATGTATCCTGGACCTATGCAGGATTTGGCTGAGCACGTAGTGAATAATGGAAGAAGCCATCAGGTAGGACTAATTCAGAGAATTTGGGCCCTGCCTGTGTTACCATGATTATTACAGTGCAAAGGCAGGATTCAATTCTACTTTCATTGTGGAGGTACTAGAATCAAAAAGAATATGCCAGGAATGTATATCTGAGGCTAATTTCCCTTTCTTTATAATAAGCTGCTTTCTCAAAGGAACTGCAGAATTGTGTATGTGTAGGAAGAAGTTTTTTCTTACCTCAGATCCATGTAGGTTTTCCAAATACATTAGTGATTATCTGAAAGAGCAGTTTAGGGTTTTTTAAAACATTATTCAAGTGTTTTATATCCAAAAGAACTGAATGCAAATAAGAGGCTGTAAGAATGTAAAGAATAAGCCCAGATATTGCCATGTGCGCTGGTGATGCTCCTGATGTATGATTGCACAAAGGATGTCTAACACAAGAATGGGAGCCCTGGCCAGTAAGAGTTCCTATCTTTTTGAGGAAAAACTTTATGCTCATAGAAGTGCCCCCCTTTAAATGGATAACAATCATGCATTTTGAGTTGGTGGACCAGCAGGTTGGACATGGTTGAAGAGGAGTTCCAGGTGACCTCTTTTCATGTGGAAACCATAGGAATTGTTGAGCTCTAAGGATCAGTTGGGATTGTTGCTGTTGTTCCAACATCCCTGCTACATAGCAACCTCCCTGCCTGAGTTCCTTGACACCATTTCCAGGTTGGCAGTGGAGTTCCCCAGACTTATGGTTCTGGGGGATTTTAATCTGCCTTCTCTGGGAATGAGGTCTGAGGTGGCTCAGGTGTTCATGGTTTCCATAACAGTCATGGGCCTATCCCAGGTCATCCAGAGCCTGACTCAGGACAATGGTCACACTCCGGATTTGGTGTTCCTGCTGGAGCAGTGGCAGTGTGATCTGAAATAGGGGGAGCTTTGGTGTCCCCTTTGTCATGGTCGGATCACACTCTGATTTCTATGGCTTTCTCCTGTGCTACTACTCACTGCAGGGAGGTTGGACCCATTAGATTGATCTACCCTGGTGACTGATGGACCCTGACCAGTTTCAGAGGGAGTTGAGGTTATCCCTGTTGGTCTGTTGCACGGTCTGTCCAAGGCCCCGGTTGCCTCTTACAATAAGAGGGCGGCTGAGGCCTTGGATCAGATTGCACCCATGTGACCTCTCTCCTTTTGAGGAGCCCAACACTCCCCATGGTTTACAGAGGAACTGGGGGAATGGGAGGAGAAACATCTAGAGTGTTGCTGGTGCTCAACAAAGGACAAACTCGATTGAACATGGGTTAGAGCTGCTATTAAGGCCTACCAAGTGGCAGTAAGGGCGGTGAAGCAACAGCACTCCTCCGCTCTTATTGCATCTGCAGTTTGCTGTCCTGCAGCCCTGTTTCAGGTAACACAGGCCCTCCTGGGTAAGGGGTGTGTGGAGAACCTTTAACGGGCATGCAGAGGAATTTGTGCAGCACCTGTCAGATAAAGTTGCTTGGATTTGTTCCCAATTGGACTGTGGCCTTGTTGCAGGTCCAGAGGAGGTGCCTGGGGAGGAGTCTTGCCCAGTTATCTGGGAACTGTTTGTTGGATCTGAGGAAGTGGACATGGTCTTCAGGACTGTGAGCTCGACCACTTGCTCTTTACAGATTCATGCCCCTCCTGGCTTGTTAAAGCAGCCTGGGGGATGTCATGTGAGTGGGTTAGGTGGTGGTCAATTCTTCTTTAAGTGAGGGGGTTGTTCTCTTAAAGAGGCTGTGGTTCATTCCCTCCTCAAGAAGCCATCACTCAACCCCACTATACTGGACAATTTCCATCTGGTATCTCACCTCCCCTTTCTGGGGAAGGTGGTAGAGAAGGTGGTTGCACAACAGCTTTAGGGGACCTTGGGAACAGATTATCTGGATCCTTTTCATTCAGGTTCCAGACCTGGGTATGGGATGGAAATGGCATTGGTTGTGCTTTTGGATTACCTCTGGCATGGGTGGGATGGGGTTCGTGCATCCATCCTTACCCTACTTGACCTCTTGGAGGCTTTCGATATCATTGACCATGGTATCCTTCTGGACCAGCTCAGTGTCAGGTTCAGCCCAAGAACCACAGCAAGCAAATCTAGGAACAGTTCAGTTACTTTATTAGCTTTCACCTAGTAGACAGAATCTTGCCAGACTAACTCTAACCCCCAGCAACAGCAACTAAACACTCCGAATTCCTTACGGTGGTACCAGTCTCCTTCTCTTCACTTTCACATGCTCTGGCTGAGGAGATGCTTGGGATTCCTCTTCCCCTGACCTTGGACCTCCTCACTCATGTCTTCCATCACACTCAGAGGATTGGGGGTTGGCGTAATGGTGTTGTGGTTCACCTCCTTTCTTCAGGGTTGATTCCAGTTGGTGGTGATCGGGGAAGAGAAGTCCTCGACTATGTGGGATGCCACAGGGGTTGATGCTTTCTCCTCTCCTTTTTAACATCTACACGAGGCTGCTAGGTGAGTTCATCCATTACCATGGGGTGAGGTGTCATCAGTATGCTGATGATACTCTATATATCTCCACTCTGGCAAATTAAGCAATGCCATGACCGTCTTATCCTGGTGTCTGGAGGCTGTGAAGGTCTGGATGGGGAACAACAGGCTTCAGCTGAACCCTGGCAAGACTGAGGAGCTGTGGTTTTTGGGGCCCATGATTCCAGTGCTATGTCATCTTGGTCCTGGATGGGGTTGCACTACCCCAGACAGACCCAATGTCCTCCTAGACTCACGACTCCTGCTTGATGAGCAGGTGGCTGGCGTGGCAAGAAGGGCCTTTGCACAGCTTTGTCTTGTGCACCACTTGTGCCTGTTCCTGGTTCTGCAGGCCCTGCTTACTGTCAGGCCCTAGTCACCTCCAGATTGCACTACTGCAATGTGCTGTACATGGGGCTGCCCTTGAAGAGTATCCGGACGCTTCAACTGGTACAGAATGCAGTGGTATGGGCAGTTATTTGGGCTTCGAGAATGCATGTTATGCCTCTGCTCCCTGAGCTGCATTGGCTGCCAGTTTGCTTCTGGGTCCAATTCAAGGTGCTGGTTTTAACCTTTAAAGCCCTTCATGGCATGAGACTGGGCTATCTCAGGGACCACCTCTCCCTGGTTATATCAGCCCGCCCCATCAAATCTTGCAGAGGAGGTATGTTGTGGGTACCATCAGCTAGGGGCCTGCATTTGGTGGGTCCCAGGAGACATGCTTTCTCTGCTGTGGCACACACCTTATGGAATATCCTTCCTCCTGAGATTAGATTAGCGCCATCCCTTTTGCTATTCTGAAAGGCCTTCAAGACCTGGTTATGTGATCAGGCCTGGGGCTCCCAGGGAACTGAAGACCTGCTTAGATGGTTCCATTGGTGAGGGGCAATTTTATTTACCCTCCCCTATGGTCTGTATCTTGGTTTTTATGATATTTATTAATGTGGTTTTTATATTTGTTTTTATCTGATTGTTGTACAGTATGCCACTCAGAGTTGCTTTTGGTGAGATGGACAGCTATATAAATTTGCATAATAATAATAATGATAATAATAATAGGAATTGAATGGCTGTCTGATCTGAATTTATCTTCTATTAATTAAATTGCAAATATTGTGTTGGTGGTCTTAGGGCTAATTTATACATTGTCTGGGCAAAGAAGCATTTACAAAGGATGGATCATATAATTTCTCCCATCTAAATTCTTTTTATCATGTACTGAAACAATTGGCTTTCATCCTACCTTATTTTTTATTGTTTTTACTGAATATTCAGTATAAAACAAATGTTCTTGGAAACTTAAAATATATTATATTTTGCCCTAATAAAAGACATTTTGCTCTTGTTGCTTTTGAATTTTTGTTTTTCAGGCAGCTATCTACAGTTTTAAATTTACTGTGTGACTTTTCTTTGTATCAAAGCAGTTAGATAACTATTTTCCTTATGTATCTAAGCATCCTTTTCACTCTTAGATTTTTGAGTTTGTATTCTTAATATAGTCTCTGTTGCTTGGATCTGTTAGTACCTAGGGCATTAGTATGATAGCTAACTATTTTAAATCAGATCAAAGGCCTACCTACTCAAGATTTCTATTTCCACTGTGACTAAAGGTAATATTGATAGCTTTGTTTTTCATATCATTCATAAAAAAATCCCTTTTTAAATTGACCTAAATTGATGGTCATTGCTACCTCTTGTGTTCGCCAAGTTCTGTGTGAATAAGTCATTCCATTTATCTGTTTAACCATACAGTATTATACTTCACAGATATTCTCTATCAGGTCAGTTCCAAACCAAATCAGGTAGAGATTGGAGCCTTAACCCTTTCCCCCCTTTCCCACCAGTGGAGTTTTTCATCTAAAACAAGGTCTGCTACAGGGAAGACAGTATATTTTGCTAATATAGTTGCACCCTGGATTGTCCCCCTCTACTTCCTCTGTTAATTTTTAAAAATCAGTCTAGGCTTTTGCAGATTATGACATACTGTTTGTTCTATGGAACTTTTGAATGTACTGCTTTTCTCCAAGGCTATCCAGAAATCTAGGAGTTTGAACAGTAGTCTCTTAAAATCTCCTTTTGTTTTGATTTTTGTTTTTTTTTACTTGCTGAGTTATTTTAAACTTTGAGTAGTTAGAGTTCATTGACTTGTTTTACAGCCATCATGTTTACTTTATTTTGTAGCAGTTCATCACTTTACCAGAAATTTACAAATGCACTATTATATGCATTCTGCACATTAATGTCAGTTCTTTACAAAATGCATCAATTTGTCAGATAAAGAAGGAAATTAGTTACACTTTTTCATGTTAAAGTCACACCCTATCTAATTTAGAAGCACTTTTTACTTGAAGTTGCAAGCCTTAGGATACTGATTTGAATTATGCATGACTGCCTACTTTGGAGATCCATTAGCCTGCTGTTTGGATAATGTAAACATGTTCAGAATTTTAAGTATACTATATGAGTGGCAGATTAAAAATAGAGCTAATAAGAGTGTATATTTAGTAGATGTGAATTGCAAAGAATAGAAAGCTGATCACTCCCAACATTTTGAATATGTAGTGAAACAGGTGACTATTATTATCTGCTGCATAGTAGTTCTAACAGCATGAAGGGATAGCTATCTCTTGCCTCTGGACATCAGAGAAGCTCAATCTATTTTCCCAAACTAGAAAAATTAGAGATGCATAGTGGTAAGGTAAGGAGGGGCTAGGAGAACACCTGCAGGGCTACTGTGAGGATTCTATGCACCTTCAGGTAAAATCACTCATATTTGCTTGGAGCCAGACTTGGACTATACAGGTTCTGTGGAGTTGCCTGAGCCACAGTCTTGCCTGCTATTTGGGAGGAGATTGAAAATGTTGACCCTAATGAAGTGGACAGGGTCCCCAGAGCTATGGGTTCAGCCACTTGTATTTTAGACCCCTGTCTTTCCTGGCTGATTAAGTTCTTCTGGGAGGTGACAGGTGACTGGGTCCAGGTGATAGTGAATGCTTATCTGTGGGAACGGGTGGTTACAACCTCCTTGAAAGAGGCTGACTTCTCCATAAGAGGCCATTGGTGGACCCAATAGATCTGGACAATTTTAGTCCAGTCTCCAACCTTCCCTTTTTGGGGAAAGTTGTTGAGAAGGTGGTCAGCTCACAGCTACAGAAGGCCCTGGAAGAAACAGATTATCTGGACCCCTTTCAATCAAGATTCCAGCCTGGCCATAGTACTGAGATGGCACTGATCATGTTAATCAATGCCTTTTGGTGTGGTTGGGATAGGGGTAGTGCATCCATCCTGGCCCTTGACCTCTTATCAGCCTTTGATACCATTGATCATGGCATTCTTCTGAGCTGGCTCAGGGGATTAGGAGGTACAATGTTATGGTGGTTCTCCTTTCTTCAGGATGGTTCCAGTCTGTGTTGGTGGGGGAAAGATGTTGATACAAATACCTCTGCTTTGTGGGGTGCCTCAGGGCTCTATTCTCTCCCTGCTTCTATTCAACATCTACATGAAGCCTCTGGGTAAGGTAATCTGTTGACACTGGGTGCAGTATCATCATCCCATGTGCTAATGATAACCAACTATACATCACTGCCCTGGGTTGACCAAACAGTGCTGCCAAGATCCTTTCTTGGTATTTGGATGGAATAGGCTTCACTCAGCCCTGGCAAGACTGAGTGGCTGTGGGTTTTAAGGCCCCCTGACTCTGGAAATTTTCTATATTTAATTCTGTCTGGTGGTTTACTTCCCCAGTCAGAGCTGGTGTGCAATTTGGGGGTCCACTTGAACTCACAGTTACTTCTGGAAGAGCAGGTGGCAGCCATGGATTGTGGGGGAGCTTTGCACAGGTTTGTCTTGTGCACCAACTGTGCCCATTCCTGGACTGGGAGGCCTTGTTCACAATGACCCATGTCTCAGTCACTTCCTATTTAGATTACTGTAATGTATTCTATGTGGGGCTGCTCTTGAAGTGCATTCAGAACTGCAGCTGGTCTAGAATGCAGCAGTGTAGTAGGCTTCCAGGTCCAATTCAAGGTGCTGGTCACTGCCTATAAATCCTACATGGCATAGGACCAGGCAATTTGCGGGACTGCCTATCCCCCATTGTTTCTGCCACCAGGTCTAACAGGGAGTGCATGCTCTGAGTCCCTGCCATTAAATAATGTGTTGTTGGATCCCAGAGTCATGCCTCCTCTATGGTTGTGCTTGCCCTATGGAAAAGCATCCCCCCAGAGATCCTGATGGCCCTGACCCTGTTAGCCTTTTGGAAATCTTCCAGGCATTTGGGCCAAGGAGTTAGATGAATTCTGGTGGTAATGTGGCTTGTTGTTTGGGGTTATTTAATTTAACCAGAGCATCAGAGGTTATATATTGTTATGAAGTTTTTAATCTTTGTATGCTGCCCAGAGTCATAGGTGAGATGGGTGTCTCTATAAATCATATAAGCAAATAAATATGGGTTGATTAAGTTAGACTTATCATAGAACTTGAAGCCATCTCTGCTTATGGCTCTGGGCCTGGGAGTGTAAAAGAGAAAATGGCAGAGAACTACTGTTGTCTTCCATAAGTCTTGGATGAAATTGCTGCATCATTTTCATAAGTGATCTTTAGCCAAGGACTAATACTTCTCTTTTAGCCTGGAGCAGGTTTTTCTCTCTCTCATCAGTACTCTCTTAATTGAAAATGGTTATTTTACCAGGCTGATCACATGGGAAGTATGTGAGTTACAAATACATTAAATAAAGAAATGTTCATTAGTAATAATGGAGTATGTAATAGACATAACTGCAGGTCTAGGCTATGCAACTGCCCAAATGCCAATTCTGTAATAATATCTAGTCAACTCTGTAATGGACATAGTGATAAAGGCAGAAGTTCATTCATCTGCTTGTCCTCCAATAAAATATATGTCTTCACTGAATTTTTGCTGTTTATTATCTAGAGGCTTTCTCATATAAATTATGGAGCCCAAATCTGACATAAAGTGGTAAGATTAAAAAAAACTGGGGAAACATTAGAACTATTCAGGACGTGTGACTGCTATCAATGTAATTGCATTTTACAAATTTTAGCAAAAGGTATTGAAAGGAAAGCTCCAGCACTGAATTGTTGAATTCATCAGAAAATTAGACTCTATTTCACCTGTTACTCACAAGTGTAAAGTAGTACCATATTGCTAGAAAGATAATGTCATAAACAAATATGTCATTTTTCTAATTTTAGAAATACTTGAACTCTTGAATACTTGTCTAGAAATATCAAAGATTTCTTATTAATCATCTTGGCCTTTTCATCCTTGGTCTCTAGTTCAAGAAAACACATGTGACAATAATATCTATTTTTAAGGTGATGCAAAGTCATAATTTTTACCACAAACAGAATTAATATAGCTATTCCTCTGGAATTGATTCACTCATAACCCATCTGCATGCTGAAGACTTCTGATGGAATCTGGCTTTGGGCCACAAATTGAAATAAAAATGCTTCAAATGATACTGGCTTTAGACTAGGTTTTTACTTGCTTAGCCAGTTTTTTTCAATATGTATTTATCAAAATTAGTTTATATAATTGCATTACTAGTTTTTTTTTAGCTACAAATCTGGTTTTACTCAGTATCGGGTTTCATGCAGTCAGTTTGTTTCATCTTCAAAATCAAGTAGATGAATTCATTAGGCAGAAAAACGTTAGCTAGATGTTCTAATGCTGACAAAGTTTCAATTGTATATTAAGCAACTCTAATACAGTCTTAAGTATAATGTCAGCAGCATCCAAATTTCATACAGTCCTAATAAATTTTCACTTTTCCAATCCCTAGTATAATAATACATTATTCAGTAATATTCATTATGAATACTGAAAAGACATTTACTCATTAGCTGGATGCAGATGATGCAAATGACAGCTTCCAAAAACCTAATTGGATTTAGAGATGCTCTCAAACTGATCAAGATAAAAACAAATAGAAGTTGAAATGGTCTTGAGACTATCTTTGTCTTTATTCTCTGAAAAGTATATTAACTCCTTGATTTCACAGACTATCAGTAGTAAGCACAAGACCTCACTGTGGTGGACAAATCATTGTGCACCTGGCTGCCAGTATGCCATAATCCAACCATTGATTAATCAGGTTGTTTAATAGGGGACAGTTGTATGTTCTGAGGCCTCAGGACTATGGGACAAATGAAAAAATGCACATTGATACATTGTAATGCAAATTCTGCTTCTTTTGTACTTGCATCACAGTGTACCTATGTAAGGGACAGAGTTTTTATTGTGACAGTGTGATGCACATTTTCTATTTTGTTAATTCATATTAAGTTGTGTTCTTATAATCTGCTTTTGAAGGATGACATACAGCATAAATACATGCATAGATGAATAAGTAATGTTGTGTCTTATTCAGGTTTTACAGAAAGTGTATGTAATGAGTGGTTTCAGGATCAGTTTGCAAATTAGCGTAGGAGGATCAGGGGTTTCCACAACTGTGGGAAAAAAGGATTGGAGTTCAATTGCATAGTTGCTGCTACCATTTTGACTGTATTGTCCTGCTCAGATACCCTGAAAAGAATCTAACTTGGACTTAAGACAAAGAAAACTAAGTTTCCAAAAAGTGTGAAAATAACATTGGGTAAAGCTGTCTTTATGTCATCCTCTGCTTTTAGAAGAAAGTTTGGAAGACAAAGAATGATGAAAAAGATTTTTGCTTCCAGGCTATGGCCTGAAAGCACAGATTTTGCTGAAGATGAATCTGGATCTAATCAGTGTCTAAATAACACAATACTCCAGAACTCAATCTATGCTCTTTTGAATTCTATTTGAGGAAAAGAAGAGATATAAATGGAGTATCTGCTAAGTTTATTCCACCGGATAATATGTAAAATGTTCTATACATTGATAATATTTATGAATAGGACTAATGTGTAACTCATGTCCTAAGCTGGCTCTTAAACTGAATGCTATTTGTATTTTACTTGAGAAATTCAGTGTTATTATTCACAAATTACTACAAAAAGAAACAGCTAAAAACTCAATCTCACATTGAATTAGCATATTTAGGAGGGATATGATCAATTTTATCTCTGCAAATTATTTAATTCCCTTTTTTAAAATGAAAATAGTTACTGATGTATTTCATCTAGAACTTAAGTATGTACTGTGCAGCTTATTTCTGAGAGAGGGTAGTAAACTTAAGGAGTGGTATCAAGAGAGTAGAAAACCATCCAGTATAGATGGCTCAGATTCCTACTGTGTCAGTTTCTGGTGTTTGATAAGACACACAAAGCAGTTTGGGAGAAAGCATGTCACTGGTATCCATGGCAACTCCAAAGATACTTTAGAACTCAGGGGGATAAAGTGAGCCACAGTAATGGGTTGCATTATAAGGGCAAAATGCATAAAAGGCTTAGACATATGCTTGTAATTAATTGCCGTAACAAGAAGATGTACCAGTTTAAATACCATTTGAAAGCCTAAAGATATACTGGTTTTAAGAATGAATACATTCATAAATAAATTTAAAATCTTGCGCGTGCGCGCGCTCTCTCTCTCTCTCTCTCTCTCTCTCTCTCTCTCTATATATATATATATATATATGTAAAATCTTATATACTAATAAATTGGTTTGCTTCTATTCAGGCCATAAAAACATACATAAAAGCTGGTGTGTGTTTCATTAGTATTAAACCACAAGCCCTTCATGATGTTCTTTATGGTGACTTTGCATTTTGAAACATTGCCCATATGGTATACTGTGTAAGGAATTACTAAAAATACATTTAATATATGCCTTTGTTTTAATGGAATGATAACAATCATAGTTGAAAATTAAAGTAGAATTTCATTATTATTATTATTATTATTATTTCATCTTGAATTTAATTGAGGGAAAATAAATTGCAAGTTACTCTGTGTGGGAGCTGAGCTAGATTTGCATGAGCCATATATTAAGGTCTAAAAAAAAGAAGAATAATTTAGAGGAAATGTTTTAATAATTAAAAAAACTAGCTAAAATTTATCAAAATAATCCTGTTTGTAAGGAACCTATCTTTGTATATTACAATGCACTTCATCACATTATTTCTTCTTGGTTGCTATAGAAACTAATTCTGTTGCAGCTGTGATCACCTCTTAATATTGTAACATTAACCAAACGGATGTTACAATGCACATTTCTCACTATAAGTAAGTGCTGTATTCTATCTAGTTAAACCATGGCCTTTATGTTTCAAAAGAATTTGAATGCATAAAATGTTAATGTAATTATTATTGAATATTTCCAAAAGGTATGCTTTTCTACTTGTTTTGCAAGTTTGTAAGGAAATTGCGTTTTTTAAAAAAATGAAATGTATAGAACTGATAGAAGCCATAGTATATTACAACACATATACTCTAAGACCAGAGTTATTCTCAAGAATAACATTAAAGCCATATAGGACTAAAGCACAATGAACCCAGAACTATTATGAAATAGTCCCCAAAATAAAAAATAAAGTACAGTGGTACCTCAAGATACGAACGCCCCACCTTACGAAAATTTCGAGATACGACCAGCTCCAGCCGCAAAATTTACCTCAACATGCGAACTCCGCCTCAAGCTATGAACCGGATCCACGGCCATTTGCCCTGCTGCCACGTGGTCGCGGCTTCCTGTGGGCGAGATCGCAGTAGCAAGGAGACGTTCGGTGAGGCTTGTGGTGTGTTTTGTGGTGCTTGGAAGGTTTTTGGTGTGCTTGTCAGCATGGCTCCAAAGAAAATGCAGAGCCGTATGTATTTACATTGTGTAAGATCTTGCCCCGTTCGTCAAGAGAAACTCCCGTGACATGTGTAGTTCACAAAAGAGGTTTACTCAAGCGTAACGCAACAGTTACAAGCAAAGCCAGGACTGGCTTGGTACAATACATTGGTTCCTTTATACCTCCCCTCCTTACAGGCTGCGGATTATCAGCGCCCCAATGATCCCCCTTAATTGTCCAGATGGCAGGTTCAGCCTGAGTCCCATTGTTCTTTAATTGTTGTTAGCCCTTGGCGTGGTCATTGCTTTCCTTGGGCTTTTGTCGCACGCACAGCCGGAAGCGGGAGCTTTTCCTCGCGCGCTGATTGCTCTTCCTCAATTCCGCGGCTCTTTCCTTTGTCCATAGCCCTTGGCGTGGTCATTGCTTTCCTTGGGCTTTTGTCGCGCACACAGCCGGGAGCGGGAGCTTTTCCTCGCACGCTGATTGCTCTTCCTCAATTCCGCAGCTCTTTCCTTTGTCCATAGCGCCCGCGGCCCTCTGGCGTTAACAGATTAGTGAAGAGGCGCCAGGTAGCCCTTTCATTAGCACTTCCTCTTTCTGCGCTAGCACTCGAGCGGTGAAACTGACTAAAGCGCACCTGGGGAATTTCCTAGCCCTGCAACGCCGGCTGACACATTGAACCTTATGGGGAAATTTGCCTCGTGGTGCGACCAAATTCGGAGGGCGGATTAGCCGTATTTACATTGAACCCTATGGGAAAATTTGCTTCAGGATGCGACCAATTCGAGTTGCGATCAGAGTCACGGAACGGATTAAATTCGTATCTTGAGGTACCACTGTATTTTAACAATATAACTATCTAGCTATATACAGTATATACTACTAAAACTCTTGTGTCTGTAACCTTCAACTGGGTGAAATGGTGCATCATAGGGCAAGAATTTTTGAACCAAGGTACCTCAAATGGGCTAGCATACAGAATGAGTCAAAAATCTGTGATCCATGACTCCCATGGGATTGAAATTTGGGAAATTTGTGGCTGCTTCAGCACTGCTGTGCTGCTGTGCCACCATGGTCAGCCCAGGTCACGTGATTGTCATGGGCATATCCCCGACCTCTTTCCTGCCTCCCTCTGTCCCTGCACCCAATTGGCTGGTGGCAAGGCCCGACAGGCAAGTGGCAATTGGCTGCTTTGGAAATGAGAAATTTGAAATCTCTTAATGGTTGTGGGTGTAGAGGGAAGGATGAGGGAGTGAGCTGGATGCCTGCTGGCAAAGTAGGGCTGGCTGGGGGGTACTGGTGGTCAACAGGTGAGCCCTCTTCCTCCCTTGAGGGAGGGGACCCTTGGGGACATGCCAGAATGGGGAGCAGGGGTGCCATTTTCCTCATGATCCATGGCTCCCTTTGTTCCACCTCCCCCCAGCAAAGTGGCAGGCAGTTCTGCTGGTCAGCTGAAGAGGAGGAGGAGGCTTCACCCAGGAATCTCCTGAGGGTCATGGGGGGGGGGCGAATGGTGCAAGCCTATATTATATGTGGAAATGAAGGGGGAGAGGGAGGAAGGAGAAGGGAGGAAGGGGGAAAGGAGGGAGGGAAGGAGGGAGGGGAGGGAGGAGGGAAGGAAGGAAGAGGGAGGGAGGAACAGGGAGGCAGGAAAGAGGAAGAGGGAGGGAGGGAGGAAGGAAGGAAGGAAGGAAGATTTCTGATGCTCCCTGCCAGCTTCCCACAAGCAAAGTCAATGGGGAAGTTGGCAGCAAGTCACAAGTCGCTCACACTCCCACTGCTTTTTTGCCCTTGGTCATTCTGTTTCTCTGTTTAGGTAAGGAAATATCTCTGAAACAATGACCCAACAGGTCATGGATTGTCTAGTAATCTATAAAACTGCAGCATAATGAAATGGGAGGGAGGGAGGGAGGGAGGAAGGAAGGTAGGTAGGTAGGTAGGTTATCCCTATACCAGCTTTTTCCTTACAGTATTCCCACTGAGGCAGCACAAACCCTAGCTACTGAGCAAGTAATGTAGGATTTAAAATCTTCTAAAATGAACTTTACAAGTTTCTTATCCAGTCTTCCAGCATGGTTGCATAACGGTGAAATAAGCAAACCTAGCTGATTATTTCTATCTCATTAGCACCACATGGGCAGGAATGCTCGATTAATGGAATTTTAGTGTATCTGCCTTGCAGCAATGCAGAGGGAAGGATGTTGTATCTAGCTATAGGTATTCCCCGGGTTAAGAATGCCTGGGTTACAGATGACCCATAGTTAAGAACAGAGCTTATTGTAGCAAAATTCGAGTTAAATACACAATAGTTCAAGTTCATTACACAATATTTATACAGTATTATACAATAATACTATCCTGGTGTACATACAAATTTGACTTAAAGACAGACCTTAGGAACGGAACCTGTTTTTAAACTAGGGACTACCTGTACTGTATAAAGAATGGTTTTCTCAGCTTATGGGAACGTGAGAGTATGTAAATAGTTTGCATATATCCGTAACAACCCAAATTCTGTTATGCTGGGACAACTTGTTTATTTCAGCATGATGTTCCATATAATTAATTATTTGGGTGAGTGTTTACTAAGCCTGATCTTATCCAAACAACATTAAAAATAGTGCTGAAAGCCCATATGATGCAAGCATCTGTTCTACTACCAATTTCTAGTTTGAAAAAGAACTAAAGGTGGCAAGCCTGTTGTGAAGAACTGAATTTTCAGCCAATTTTTAACTATCAGCCTCCAAGCTCATATCTGAATTTTAGGCATTCTTGTCTCCAGTCTAACCTGGGTATTGGCTGTCCTGTTAGGGTCAGCAAATAGGTTCTTAAAACATTTCATTTGCACTGGCTCCAGTTTGTCCTTCTTGGCATAAATTCCCATTTGTACACCTTATAAGATTTGGGCCAAAGATTTTGTTTTAAGGAAAGTTGGTATTAATTGTTCACCTTTTGTAAGAAAAAGCATTTAATAGTAGTTGATGATCTTGAGACTAAATGCGCTATATACCGTATGTTTCCGACTATGAGATGATACTTTTTTCTAAAATCCTTACCCTAAAAATTGAAGGGCGTCTTATTTAAGGAAGTCAGCAAGGAGAGAACCGCGCGGTGGCAAAACTGCCTATACTTTGTCTCTGGGGATTCCTCCAATCACGAGCCTCCAATCATGAGTGAAATAGCTTGTCCCCCAAACAGACTTCCTCCAATCACGAGCCTTATGTAACTGGCGTCAGCTGATGCTGAACAAACCAATTAGAGGAAGGCTTTTGCAGAGAGAAGCTAGTTTCACTCGTGCTTGAACGGAATCAGTTATGCAAAAGAGCCTGGAAATAGAGCTGCAGAGAGACAGTTTGGACCTCCTCCCACCGAGTGTATCAGGTCAATGTTAACTAATTACTAAATAAAAATGTGTTCTGCACTATCTTTAAAATATTGATTTCTTAATTTGGGGTTGGAAAAATGGGGGTCGTCTTGTATATGGGGGCATCTTATTGTCGGAAAAATACGGTAATCATGATGTACACTCCAGGTCCATGTGGAGTAGAAGACTACCCCAAGATATTTGAAGGTATTAACCTGGTTAACCCTATTCCCCTCTATTATCCAGCTTTTGGTCTCTTGGCAAAAACTAGGAATTTTGGTTTTTTGAAATTAAGTACCGGATGGTTTTGCTTGCTAAAGTGAAATGTGGCTGTTACTGCTCTTTTTAAGTCCAATAGGGTCTATGATATAATAGTAGCATTGTCTGTATAAAGAAGTATGGAGATATTACACCCTGCTATTTTGGAGAGTATGAAAATTAGGATTATATAAAATATCAACCGTAGAATTAATGTATATATTAAACAAAGAAGGAGCTAAGATACATCCCTGACAAACTCCTCTTGCACGCATATGGTGCCAGATAGAGGGACTCAAGTGAGTTAAACCTAACTCTTAAAGAAATCCTTGAATATAAATTCTGCAGCAAAAAAAGAAGGCATCTATCAATAGATGTGTTCTTAAGCTTTTCCCAAAGAACATTTCTAAATATTGATTCGCAGGTGGATTCAAAATCTAAAAAGGCCACATACAGAGAGAATTTCATTTTCTGAGTATACTTTTATATAAGGTAATGAAGATCAAAACTTTGATCTGTTTTTGATGTCCCTTTCCTAAATCCCACCTACTCATCCCCAATTATACCTTTTGTTTCAGTCCAATCTTGTAGCTTATGTTTTAAGTGTTTAACATTTAATTTGCCAACCACACTCAGAAGGCTAATGGGTCTATAATTAACTGGGTTGTCCTTGTTGCCCTTTTTATAGATTGGTATGATTATTGTGAGTGACCCTTTTTTGGAGTGCAACCAGTTTGATTGATAAATGTAAATAAGGTTGTGAGGAGATGTGTCCACCAGTTTGAATTCATTTTAATAGTCTTGGGTAGGACATAGTCAAAATCTGGGCCCTTACCTGCCTTCAAGGAGTCAGTTGAGTTACCTCTGACACTGAGACTAGAGGCCAACTATATACTTGGTCAAGTTCAATGTCGCTATCATTTACAATGTAGGATCAGCATACAAAACTCTAAAATGCTCCTCCCATGCTTGGACTAGTCCCTGATTAACTGGGAAGGCTGGAGATTTGCTCAGCTCATTTGCTAAAATGTTCCAGAAAAGGAAAGAGTCCCCTTTCCTTAACTGCAGGAATTAATTTCTATCATTTCTCCTTGATGGCCAAACATTTCTTTCTTTAAGAGGGACTTACATTGTATTTTCAAGTTCCATAAAGACTGAAAGTGGGCCTTTGAGGGGTATTGTTTGCACACTTTGTATGCAAATCTGTATTTCTTATTAATCTGCACATCTTCATGATCAAACTACTTTTGATTTTTTATGCCTTAATTATAATATAGCTGTTGAGGAACAGCATTCAGCAAATACTTTAGCTGTTCTCTGATTCCATCTCATTCGTACCACCATGTTCTTTCATTTAACAGTATAATTTTTTTCTGTCCCTAAGTTTTGTATAATTTATACATAGAAAAAAGGAGGAGCTTAATGTTCCCCTTAATACTTAGATGAGAATATTGGGAGTAGGTCTTTATGCCTTTGAGACACTAGAGAAAATACTTCTCTAATATTGTTACACACTTTTTTGTTAAATAAATTTGCATCTTTGTTGATTTTTGCATAGAATTGGCTATGGAAACATTTTAAAATTCATTAGAGCAGATTAATATACTACTGTGCTTGCACCAAGGGAAAGAAAATCAATTTGCTTTTGTCTTTTTGTTGTTTGATTAGTTCCAAAATATAACAATATATTAAAATGGAAGAAATCAAAGTGGCCATTTGTTTATAGCTCTGTAAGAGAGCATTGGAACATTTTAATAGAATATAAAATCATTTAGCTTATAAATGGGTCTGCAATACAATCTTTTTATTTGTTTGTTTCAGAATCATTTTAGTCACATTTTACAGCTGTAGCTTTCAGATTTCTTAGCGCTTAGCTACTTATCCACCACCTTCAAATGGCTTGTTTTACAAGCTGCGTAAAACAGTAATTTCAAATAAGGTATTTAAAACATTATATTTTATACCAAAATTGTTTAGTGCATGAAATAATAACAGTAAATAGTAAATACATCAGAAGCTTTGTACTTTTAAGCTGCTAAGTTTAATTGGTGGGGGTGGAGGGACAAACCTACATACCATAAATACTTTTGCCTATATTATTTTACAAAAAATACAGTTCACAAGAGCAGGTTCTTGACAATACCCTTAGTGTAGATTCATATGCTGAGGCCTTTTGGGGAGCTGTTCCCCAGCTTCTTCCCCCTTATTGTTCTTGACTTCCCTTGCCCACTAATTAACCACTACTAATTAAATGCATTGATGAGGAAGATCCACTTGATTTTGTTTGTAAATATATGTGAGAGTGAAGTGGGGAAAAGGTGTGCTGAAATATAGATGCAGTGTAAATATTTTTACATTTAGTGCAGAAAGTCATTGAACTGTTTAGGGACAGGAAAATGAACTAGTAGTTACATCGTTTCAGTTCATATCAAATATAGTATCCACTTCTTACCAACTTCAATTTTTCATTAATGAGGTTGTTCTTGTATGAATTACACTAAGAGCTAAAATACATATTATAATCAGCTCTATTATTTTATTATACTTTTTTTCAATAATGAAGAATGGGTAACTGATTATAGTGATTTTAATTGATGAGAATTATAGGCAAAAATATCTAGAAGGAGTCAGGATGGGGAATGATATTTAGATAGTGAACTAAAAGAGGAGTGCCTGACTGATACTTGTTTCGGTGTTTAAGCCAGACAGTTAAACTGTCTTCATGTGAATGTGAATGGCTCTCCTCGTTTCTTCTCTCTTCCTTTTTCATTCATTTTGTCAGTTTTTCTTTTTCTTCTTCTCCCTCAGACAAAGTTGATAACTAATGGAGAAACTTATTATGTCATGTCTTTCATAACTTAATCTGGAATTTTCCAGCTTTTGAGTGGAGTTTTTTTTTAAAACTGAACTTTAATTTCTTTGGTAAACAAATAAGAAACTGCCATGGTATTTGTTATTCTTTTTACATATATTTTAACATTTTAGCAGATTTCACAGGAAAAAAAAATAGCTAAACCCACCCCCACTTTGACTTTTATTCCTCTAAATAGGCCATTGCAGATATCTTATTGATTCACTAAAGATATGCAGGCTATGTATGGAATTTCTCCAGGAAATGTGAAATTAGTCACAACTATGAACAGTAGCCAGGACTTTCTAGTTTTTTTCTAACCATTTTTAAAGAATTTTGTTTAATATTAAAGATTATCTTAATTTTTTAAGCAGCTAAATAATTAAAATTGCATAAAACTGCATTATCTGTGTTTGGTGTTTTCCTGCCAAGTTTCAGCACCCACAGCTGGGACAGCTTTGGGGACTGCAAAAAATCAGGTTTGGGGGATAGATTGTGGCTTGTAAGAGTATAACTTGCCAATTTCAATCCTAGGTGGAACTTGTTTCTGGATATTTTTATTATTATTTTTTTTTTGCCAACCCCTGTAAAGTTACAACTATCACAAAATTACCTGTCTTCACTTCTCATAACACATATTTATTTTCTCACTGTATCTTTCATATTTATTATTTTAATTTTGGTAAATAGATTTTATAAGTAAAACTTTTGTAACTGGAACCCAAGAAAATCTGTTTCATTGTAAGATAGCTGTGTGCACTTGTGTAATTTCACTTGTATAATTTTTTTGTTTGAAAAGAAAGGAGGGAGGAAAAAGTTGCATGTCTTCATTAAATATTTATTATTGATATTCTATACTCTTTATACAGAGCAAGATTATTTGGTGAGATGAACTCCAAAAATATTAAAACATGAAAATTCCATTTACACTCAGTACACTGGAGTAACATAGTAGAAACCTCTGTGGGTATTTAATATTTCAGAATAAAGGATTTTGTTTAATTTTTAAACATGTATTTCATTTTATGTTTTATTTAAATTGTTTTAACATTTGCCTAGAAGCCCCTGAAGGATTAAAACTTTTGAAATTTAGGTTAGATTAAAAATAGACATGAAGAATGCTGCATAAAAAAGAATAGCAGAAAAAGGGGGTGGGGCGTATCAGAGTATACCACTGAGAATGAAAAGAGCCCTGATTACAAAGCATTACTTGCAAAAATAATCAAGCTGTACAGTCCTAAGGAAACTTGATATAATCAGGGTGATAATTAATAACAATATGTAGGTCTTCCATGTTGTATTAATTTAAAGGAATAAAAAAGAAGCTAGAGGTTTTGAACCACAAAAATGAGACAACAGTTTCCAGATGTTAATGAAACAAAAAATATATATAGTTTGCAAAAACTGAATATTAGACAAGAGTAGGAAGAGATGATAGAGACCTTTGGAACGCTGGAGGGCATGCAAAATCACTGGCATTAATATTGTGTTTTTTGAAGGCGCTAATATGAAAGACTAAAGTAAGAGAAACTGAACAACTGAAGATATTGAAGCTGAGGGGGGCGGGATGGAGATTGCAATTAAAACATTAATGTTAATAGTTAAAGATTGTTATTTTTTTTTCTTATAGGAACTTGTTCACAATCCACTGAAATCGGTTTGTAGCATTAATAGTTTCTCCAACTCTTTTTTCCTCTAGAGAATAGACTTAGGCAAATTTTAGAAGGGGCTAATATTTGTAAAGTGCCAGGAGTCACTTGTTGCTGACAGTGCATACATTTTCAAAAAATAAACATTTTCAGACATTCTACTTGAAACTTTCATTATATAAATCTTAGCTAATGAAATTTTTTATTTTTGTTTTGTGGTAAATGGGTGGGGGAATGGTAAATGTTCTGCATTCTTGAATGGATTTCTCCTTACAGATCTGCTTGATTATTTCTCCTTAGAGTTTCTTCTGTCTCTCCTGCTTTAAAATATATTATGGTGCTCCATTGATTTACAAACTTTAATTACTCTTTTTTAGGTTTGTTTAATGTTAAATTGAATAATTGATTGATTATATCTTCATTAATGTACATATGATGAGATACTGATTTTGAAAAGAAAAAAGCATGCTTGTTTCCCAATGATGCATGTTTGTGACATATCAAACACTTTATTCTAAAAGATGCAGTCCTTTCATTGTGATAGAGATAGAAGATGGAATGCCATCTCAGTATTTTATACCTGGGTATAAATTTTAAAGTATCTTATTATGTAGGGTTATCTTTTTAATCAGATAAAATATTTTAGTTGATTCATTTCAGTAATTAACTAAATCATATAAGTAAGTCCATTTATGATAATTTGGCTATTGTTTTTGACAAGTGTAATGCAAAGACAAATGTCCTTGATATACAGTACTTTGCAAAATCAAAACTGTAACTAAATGTAGGATCAGGACATGAGCTAAATAATAGCAGTCAAGGAAGTATTATGCATAGTGACAGATGCAAGATTATTATTCAAGGCAAAGATATAATCCAGAAAAGAGGGTGTATATGAGAATGTAATAGTGGGTTTCTTTTGCATATACAAGGTTGAAATATAGTTGGACAGAAGATGAAAATTAGCAAAAATGGGTTATTTTGGAAGATTGGAGCAGACAAACACTTATCAGGATCTATGAAGCATTAGCAGGATATGTAGACTAAGCTCAGTACATTTCTTTTTAGATTAGAACTCCACTTTGAATATGGTCTAGCTAAACAAATCCTGTGCTTACCTTCTAGCCATCTTACTTACAAAATGAAAGTCTATGCTGTCATTTCTTCACAGCAGACTGTATTCAAAGAATGAGACAAACACCTCCCCTTGATGAATTGCAGCCTCCACCATACCAGGATGATAGTGGCTCTCCGCATCTCTCCCGTACACCTTCTGAAGTTGGTGAGAGCAAATGTGAATTCTCTCAGTGCAGCAACAGTCCAAGATGTTCTTATAAATGCCCAAGTGAAGGAAGTAATGGGCATGAAATAGAAAGTTTCCATAACAAAGGATATGAAGAAGATGTACCTAGTGATAGTACTGCTGTCCTTAGCCCAGAGGTAAACAGTCTTCAGCAAACTGTTTAGCATAAAATGAAGCAAGTTCTCTGAGTTTTGCAGCTCAGTTGGACTTCTGTTGTGTATTGACGGGTATCTATTGGTCTACATATGTGCTTTCTGAGAAACAATAATAAAAAACCCCCCCTCTTTAAACACTTTCTCTCAGGTTAATTGATGTCAAAACTCTTTGTGTTTACAAAAGGAAGGCCAGTGTAAGAGCACTGTTTTACTATGTTGTAGTGCATAGTAAAGTCTTGGGGTCTTCACATTAAAGTTCTACGGTGTAAGTCCTGTAAGAATATACCGTAGGATAAGTAGAGCTCCTGAGCTAATAGTTATATTTCCCTACTTTGAGGCATACTATGCTCCCCAACTGCACACAACTCTCAACCTCTGTTAATAATGCATTTTCCCCCCATTTTGAAGTAGGAAACACATGAAAGCTCTAATTGTATGCCAGATTATATATTACCACAGTTCACAACAAAAAGAATATAACAGAGACTTGTTGACTATATGTTATTTTGATTCTTGCCCTCTCCACAAGTCTTAACTGCTGCCTCTGACCATCAGAAGGTTGCTACTTCTGTCCTCTTGCATTATATGCAATCAAGTAGGGATGCTGCACCTAGCTGATTTCAGCTATTCTCAAAAAGCTAAGCAGGGTCTAACTTGGTTAGTGCTTGGATAGGAGAGACCTGAAAATCCAGGGTTGTAGACTAGACTGGAAGTTGTAAAACATCCTGTGAGAAGGCAGTGGCAAACTGCTTCCCTATTGTTGCCAAAAAACCTATGTAGACATGCCCATGAAATCACCAGAACTCAAGCTCAACTAGAAGAAACGGTACCTTTTTACTTTTACATAACAAGCTGAGATTTGAAGTTCAGCCTTAGAGGAGCAGACAAAATTATGATATCTGTATCTACCTCTTGAACTCCATGATACTTCATTTAAAATTAGGCCCATTTTCCTTCCCTTCCTCTAAATGCATACTTTGTAAAAAAGAATCAAGGAATTAAGGAAAGATGGACAAGTTGTTGATTGTATAACTATCCAGAGGCATTTGTAGGATCCAGCATTTGTATCAAATGGCATCATTACATTATGCAAGCTCTGTCACTTTTGTTTATGCATGCAAAATAATGATTTAAAACCCTCCTACCTGCTACATCAGGCACCTAATTCAGATTACCACCACCTGCTGTTTACATTTTAAAAGCTATTCACACAAAAGTTATACTGTGAATGTCATCTAATTTTGCTTTTAGTTCTGTAATTTTTTGTAGTCCTTGCTTCTGTATAATAACCAATTTGGCCAAAAGTTTGTCATGCAATTTTGTTTTATATTTACATTTATTATAGTTGTTATTACGTTCAGTACAATTTTGTTTAAAATGGTGTGTCTTTATTGTTCTTTATTGCATTTTAATGAAAAGCTACAATACAGCACAACTACTACAACTATATGAAACATCGATAATTGTGTGGCTCCATGAAGCAAAAATCCATCATCCATAGCAGGGCAATAGTGTCATTCAGAATCAGAATACATTTATTGTTGTAACCATAGATTATAAAATATAATAATCACTAGGGCTGCACAGAGCTTTGAAGGGGTGTTTTGCATCAATGAATGTTCATACAAAAAAAAAAAAGTTTTGAAACTGCTTTGCGAATCAACTCCCCCAACAACATGCATATGCTTCTAATAGTGAAACAGCTGCATCAAGGTGTCATTCAGCAGCTTTAACTAGAAGAGGCTTCCTGTTTTCCAGTGACTAGAACTGTCAGATAAGGCTTTATGGCAACACAAAGTACATATATATTCCACAATATAAAGCATCTTGCTGAGTCAAAGTCAAATCTTTGTCTACATGTAGTTTAAAATATGTTTTTCACAATTCTATTAGTACTCAGAGTATTTCACGTCTCAGATCATTTATGCATCTCTTTAGTTTAAGGCACCTCTCCTCTATATCTTCAAATTCTCCCCTCTGTTATAAGATCCAATAAGACTTTGGATATTCTCTTCCACATATCCCATTTTAGCTCTTTTTGCAATCTATAAAAGCATATTCTTGTTGCTGTACATATGTCCTTAATAGAATATTTGATTGCTCTGTGTGTGAAATGAACAAAAACTTCCTATAATGCAAGCGAAGACATTATTTTCAATTTATTCTTTGTAATAAAAGCATACACATACATAAATTACTTTTATTCATATATATCAGTAGCAATATAGATATTTGAACAGATGTACATGAATGTAAATCCACTTTTTTCTATCTTATTTAGGATCTGTCAGTCCAAGGATCATCATCACAGCTCCCTAAAACTTTTGATCCAGAACCAGAAGCTAAATATGGCACCTTGGATGTGACTTTCGACTATGACTCACAGGAACAGAGGCTTCTGATTACAGTGACAGCTGTCACAGACATTCCAAATTATAGCAGGACAAGTGGAAGTCTGTGGCAAGTACACCTGGTTCTCCTTCCTATCAAGAAACAGAGGGCAAAAACTAGCATCCAGCGTGGTCCTTGCCCTGTCTTCACTGAGACATTCAAATTTAATCATATTGAATCTGAGATGATTGGGAATTATGCAGTACGCTTTAGACTATACAGTATACGTCGTGTAAAAAGAGAAAGGATTCTAGGAGAAAAGATATTTTACTTAACCAAATTAAATCTTCAGGGAAAGATATCAGTACCGGTGACACTAGAACCAGCATACAACATTTCTGTAAGTATTAAATCAAATAGAATAAATGTGCAATCATGTAAATGATCCTGAATAGAGGACTTACTTGTGCCACTAGCAAGAGAAATATTGAGGCTAAGTGTTGCTGTAGGGTAGTTGTTAGAACAAGGAAAGGTATCCTAAAGACCACTCTTCATTATCCACTGGTCATGCTGGCTGGATGCCATGAGAGTTCAGTAATCTCTGAAAAGTCGCAGATTCATTTCAAGTTAAAGTCAAGGTATTGGTTTTGATCTGCAAGCCCTTAAAAGTTTTGAGACCCAAGTATATGACAAGATGCCTCTCTCTTTCCTAACTAGCTCGGATCATCCAACTACTGTGGGAGGCACATTGATACAATTTACTCCTAGTGGTGTTCCAATAATGAGAAGTGCTTTCTTGCAAGAAGTGCAATGTTTGCTTGCTAGAAGTATGCCTCATGCTAATCTTACGGATGTTGTGATGCCTGGCTAAAATGCATTTGTTTATTCGGACATTTTAAAGCAATTTGTTGCTTCTGTAATGCATGTGATCAAATCTTTTCTTTCTGCTGATTGGTTTTTTCTGCTGATTAGTTTTGGTTTTTTTTCAATATTTTGTTGTTACTTGTTTGAATACTGCTGTTACCTCCTCAGGTATCTAGATAATAAGGTGTTATGTACAGTTTTATTCTGATAGCTATGCAAGAAGCTTTTTTATTTTTCAGTGGGGGGGAGAGGATCGTTAAAAAAGAGTTAATTTTTCTAAGTAAGTACAGGTAAGTTGTCCTGACACCCATAACTAGTCTTAGAGGTCTCAGTATAAATAAGAAATTATTTATATACATCAAATAAAGATATCTGATGTTGTGTCTCTGTCCCATATGTTGACCTTTTTTATACATATTTTGAATGAAATTTGTATTTTTTTTCCTTGAAAGAAGAGGTGGGATTGCTTGCTGCTCTAGAAAGATCCGTATATGCTCTGTGTATGCATAGCGCCCAGTTGCCTGAACAGATGACAGTTTGAAGAATAGGAGTAAGCTTTATTTATAGTACACAAAGCTTTAATATGAGTTACTTAGGACAGAAGAGGGACTAACAAAAGGCATTTTACTGATTGAAGCAAAGAGAAAAGTTTTCCTTTTTAAACAAAAAACAAAAAACCTCTATATACAAGTCTTCTGGCATACTAATAAATGAATTTTAGAACAGCCACACCTAAAGGAAGCAAAGTACCTTAGTGGTTGTGCCACTGCTCCCAGGCTTTCAGATTCTGCTGCAAGAGCTATTAGGCAAGCAGGACCATTTGTCCTGCTTCAGAAGACAGCATCACTGTGCAGGAATTTTTGATGTATGTGAAATAACATTCTTTTTTTCTTTGACATTACTATTGTGAATATTTGATTACAGAACTGATTCACTTTGGTTTCACATCATATTTTAATGAGAGAAGCATGGCCATTCAAAGGAAATGGAATGCAGTCTGTACTTAAAAAGTTACTTGTTTGTCCTTTTGTTACTTAAATAATCCTGGCCTAAGTTTCATGATTTTCAGTACAATTTCTGTCTCTTTTTCTCTCTAAATTAGTTGTCATAAAGACTACAGAAAATCCAGTCTGTGTCCAACTCATATTTTTAATTTAATTTGATCACTGAAAGCATTAAGGCAAATAATCCTAGAGACTTGTAGTGTTATTCTGTATGTAATTGTTCAGAAGTGTCACTGAGATCAGTAGGACTTTTCTCTACAGACTCAAGACAGCATTCATAAAATTGGAGTATTCTGTGCTCCAATTTTATCCCCATAACAAAATTCTCTGTGGTAGATTGGGCTAAGATAGGTAACTGACCTGAAGTTACTCAATGAGCCTCTTTAACAGAATATGTACTTAAAGCTGGGTTTATTTGGTCCTTATCCAACACCCTAACCACTGTACCACACTGTAGGAGGAGATCCATGTAAGTCTATGGTAACAAAAGTCAGAAGCAGTTTGATAACATTTCTAATAAAATATGTTAGTCTGAAAAGCTGCTACTAGACTCCTTTACACTGACTCGAATTCAAAGCTAATTCATATACTTTCTAATTAAGCTCCAGTCTCCCCCATTCTCTATATGAACTGTAGACTTTGATTTTTAACAACAAGTTCTCATTATGATTTTGGGGTGGGGGGAGGGAGGGACTGTAGACTTGCTACTTTGAAATACTTGTCATCACAGTGCAGTGATTTTTACACTACAGTTAGGAAATTAGCATTGGTTCCTGATATAATAAATAGTCTACATTTAACTTAGTGACATTGAGAACTATTGCCGTAATAGTCTATTGCTGTTACAACTTGAAAAATGTTAAGTTTTATACAATAATTTCTCATACATTTCTATATAATTTAGTCAGCTTAAAACGACAGTAGTTTACCTCAAGACTGTGTAATGAATAGTAACATAAGTAAGTCACATATCAGAAGAGTTTCTGTCGTTTCTGTTACAGTTTTAAAAAGTCACCAAGCTGCATTAAGTCTTCAACCTTCTGAATAAGAAAGATATGGCTCAATCTGTATTTTATGACTGTAGTAATGTCATAAAATGTAAAAAGATTTCTGCTGGAAGCATTCTCCAAGCCACTTAAATGTTTTGTGTAGTAAGTAAGAGCAACATTCAGACACCTCTCTTTAATAGAGGCTCACCATTCTACCTATACCAATACCTGAGAGAACAAGAGTGCACTATGAGATTTTTGATTGACATGTCTGAGATCACTGTCATCTGCGAGGTTGCCTTAAGGAAATCTTAAAAGAGCAATAACTAAAGCCACAGCTCAAGATATGCATATAATTTTATCTTGTGCTATGGGTTGGGTCTGGTTGTTAATTTCTGCAAATGGCAGTCTTGAATTCACAGAAAGTTTCTGATTCAGAGGATGATTCTCGCTGAGAGAATGGAAATAAGCACAGCTTGTATCAGTTCTCCCCTTCTCCTTCATCCCCACATGCCTCTCCAATGTACTTTAGAGAATTGGATGACCGAATAGAATAATGTGGGGGATGGGGAACAGAAATTGCCTTCTATTCCTTTCTACCATTGACAACATTTTCAGGAAAAGTTCATTCAAGGGTTGCTATGACAAGCAGAAACAAACTTTGGCTCAAACCAATATATTTATTGGCCACTACTGCAAGAGTAGTCATAAGATGTACAACACAGAATATGTATTACTAGGCAGAATGTTTGAGCCACCTGAAATAATGTTATATGGCTTGTCTGAATAAGTGAAAAACTATAGCTCAAATCAAGAGCTACTAATAATCTGGAGACAGCAGGAAAAGAAATTGTTAGTAATGGTGGGAAAGGCACAAAAGTAGGAAAATACTTTTTTTTAAGGAGGAGACCAGTTAAGTTTTAAACTTCCTAAGCTTCTGTTAGATTTTTTTAAGTTTATTATTTCTACATAATTTTTTTTTCTTCATATATTTACAGTTGAGAGCCAGTGTGGTATAGTGGTTAAGGTCCTGAACTAAGAGTGGGAAGATCCAAGTTCTAGTCCTCCCTTAGGCATAGTTGCCAGCTGGGTGACTTTGAGCCAGTCATTTTCTTTCAACCCTAAACTGGGAAGTCAAAAATTTGCTGTGTACCAACCTGTTCTGGACCAGTACAGTTCATAATCTTCAGTAAGAGCACTTCATCCTGCAGTGGATTAACGTGGGGGGATGATGATGATAATAATAGCATTCAGTGTCCTGAATAGTGTGGTAACATGGTAGAAATCTTTCATATAATATGAATTGTCTTTTTAATTATGAACTCACATGATTGCTTGAGTCACAGTGGTTTCAATTAATATCATTAATTAAATAGTTAATTAAATTAAATAAGCCATTAATAACAAATTTCTTCATTATTAAAAACTCTTCTGTGTTTACTTTGGAGACATAAAGCTGTCCAATACTGTGATCATCTAGTACAGCTTAATTTTGTGGACAGCCAGCTCTCTTAGATTTCAGGTTTTTTCTAGCCTACTGAGAGTGGAAAATGAAGGAAGGTATTGTTACTGTTTATGAGTTAGTCCTCATTTACATTTCTTCACTAGAATGTTTAGCTTTGAATTATCTGGTCTCATTTCTTAAGTGGGATAATTTGTTTGCAAATCTCAATTGTTCCATTGTTTTTTAATTTAAAATTTTATGCAGAACAGTGTCCTTCAGTGGCAAAACACTCTTTGATCAAGTTTAAGATCTGTCAACTGGGTGGCTAGAAGTTATTCCCAGTCGTTAAAGATGGAGCTGACAGAAAAGGGTTAATTCCACTTCTTCCAGTCAGAAGGCAGGGCTAAGACTTCTGCATCCTATGGAGGTAGCCCTTTCAACTCAGTCTTAGCTCTGCCATCTAGAAAAGAAGGGCTTTTCTTTCTTCTCAGCTTCATTTGGTCCCAAAGGCATCCATCTGACGAAGAATTGGGATATAAGGAAACAATTTAGCAATGGCAAGGGAGTAGAATTTGATCTCTAAGTAATGGGAAATGACCTCAGCAGCCTGTAAAGGAGACAGTGATAGTTTTCCTTTCTCCCTCTTTGTTCTCCAATCCTGCCCGTTTTGTTGCTCTGGGCAGGTATCCATTTTCCACTACACAAGATTGCAGTATTCATTTAGACAGTAGAAAATCGATGAGGAGAGCCTTTTCAATAGCAGCAAAATTAGGGAACCTACAGGCCCAAATAATACTAATTGTGGTGGCCTGTTCAGTAGACTCACTAGCCCATTCACAGGAGTTGAGTGATAGTCTGCCCAGTCTCTGAATTCTCTGTCACTCAAAAGAAAAGAGAGATCTATCTATCTGGCCGCCTATCTATTTATGGATATCTGAACACATACAGTATGCTGAATATTTCTGTTTAGAGAACTCACTTCTCTCTGACCCTCCTTTGGGAGGAGTAAGGACCAACATTATACACTTCATATGGACTACTCAAATATTTCTGTACATGCAGTGTTCTGTGACAAAAATACATCTGTTGAATCAAATGAAACTGGGAGCTGCTGCTTCTAAAGATATTGCAGTTTTCATTAGCATGGAAATAGTGGAGCCTAGTTTTCTACTGTGTGTTAAATTCCCCATATCAATAGATATGTGAGCTTAATGTTCTTGTATTAACATTTAGAATAGAAAGCATATGGCTCACTCTGAATTGCATGGTCTTGAACTCTTTTCCACAGTGTTGAAGTTGACTAAAGGATCCTTATATACACTTGTGCAGTTCCCATAGAACTCCATGAAGAAATCTTGAGTATTTTTTTGTGGCCCTAAAGTAAATACAGATTAGCCTTACAAGTGCTAAACCAAGTGTGACTAGCCCAGCTAAGGACTTCAAAATGCAGAACAGGTCTTGGCACAAGATAGAAATGTCATTGGGCATACATATTAGCAAGACTTGAGAAGTATGACTGTGAGTGTTCAAATAATCAGTCACTCACACACTGGTTACTTTGCAATTGGACTATTGCAACGTTCTCTATATGGGGCTGCCCTTGAAGATCATCCAGAAGTTTTGAACCAGACAGCTGGTTCAAAATGCAATAGCATGAGCAGTAATGGGCACTTCTTGTTATACCTGTGTGTCATCACTGGTAGACAAATGGAATTGGTTGCTAGTCAGCTTCCAGGTGCAATTTAAAGTGCTGGTTGTCACCTATAAAGCCCTTCATGGCATAGAACTTTGTTATCTGAGGGACTGCTTGTCCCCAGTTGTTTCTGCCCACCTGGTATGTTCAGAAAGAGTGGGTATGCTCCTGGTTGGTTGGTTGGTTTTCCTTTTTTTTGTGCCTTTGAGTTAGTTTTTGACTCCTGGCGACTGCCTGGATTAGTCCCTGCAATTTTCTTGGCAAGTTTTTTTGGAAGTGGTTTGCCATTGCCTGCTTCCTAGGGCTGAGAGAGAGAGTGACTGGCCCAGGGTCACCCAGATGGCTTTGTGCCTAAGGCAGGACTAGAACTCACAGTCTCCTGGTTGCCTTAATCACTACACCAAACTGGCTGTCTCACTTAAATGTTGTCATCTTGTAGGATTGAGGAAGCTTCTTTCTCTGTCACAGTCCCTATCCTCTGGTGTAGCTTCCCCCCACAGATATGTATGGTAAGAAGTTCCTTAAGACCTAGCTCTGCTCCTGTTTATGCAGCCTCTGTCCTGTTTTTTTGAATGTTATTGTTGTTGTCTTGTCTGGGCAGTTACATTTTGTTATGCTATATTTTTAAACTGTGTTTTAATTATATATTTGATGTTTTGTAAGCCACTTAGAGTCTTTGTGCAGCCTTAACAAATCAAATCAAATCAATAAATAAAGCAGCATGTATATTTGCCTTATTTTTAATATAAATCTATTGGGAGCAGTACAACTCTGATCTGAAATTTTAGAAGTTCTTCCAGGTAAATAAAAATTCAGGAAAAATGACATAAATACAGACCACAGTAACAATAAAGCTATGAACCAGATGAAATTAACTTGAAAATAATAGGCTATAGTGCCTTCCATGTTCATTCTGCATCTTGTAGTACAGGTGATACTAGATCAAATACTCTGCAGTGAGACAAGAAAGCAGCAGCAGGAAAAACAGCTGTTTGCTTTTTAAAGACTATATAATCTTAGGAAAAGCCTTATATATTGCTTACAGTTATATGCCTTCTTTCTTTATAATACTGCATATTAGCCTTAAAAAAACGAGTTACAATTTAAATATAACTTGCTCAGATTTTTTTCTCTAAACTTTGCCAAAAACTTGTAAGATGTCCACCACTTTGGTAAGAATATTGAGAGCCTATAATCTAGCTGTGAGTTGAGACTGTCTAAAATTTTGGATTTCAGTAGATAAAGTATCCATAAATATATCTAGATTGTGTTCCTTTAAACCACTTAAAACTACCTTAGATAGTTTTGGCACTCCAGTGCCAGAACATGATGCCCTAGCCCCTAGGACTGAAATACATGCTGCCTCCTTCCTCGCTCTCATTACAAATAATCTCATCCTTCAGTACTATGCACGGAGGGACCCTTCCTCAGAATGAAGCACTGTCAGACCATTTGTGCTGCTATAGCATGACAGTATGCCTGCCTTCTCACTCACAGTACCTCCTTCTGAGAAAAGATCCCTCAAAACAAGTCATCTGTTGGGTATTCTGAAAAGTAGTCCTGGTTTCTTCCTCACTGACCAGTGTAGAGAGACACACTAGCTGTTTTCCAACTTTGGCATTTTATATAGAAAGACAGCATGTGAGCTGTCTAAATCAATGTTTCTCAGCTTTGACAACTTTAAGATGTGTGGACTTCAACTCCCAGAATTCCCCAGCCAATATGCTGGTTGGGGAATTCTGGGAGTTGAAGTCCACACATCTTAAAGTTGCCAAGGCAGAGAAACACTGATCTAGGGCATCTACTCTAGGAAGGGAACCTTCCTTCTAGTGACATATTAGGTTCATCTGCCTCTGGGGACACCCTGAAGCAGATAGGTGTAGATGCTGTTGCATAGATAGTTGTGAGCGACTTCTCAATAATGGATGGGTTTGGGCCCTGCTCTTTCTAGTCTCCTGTTTGAGATCTGAAATGTGCCTCATGGGAGGGCAGGCACTGATTTGGAAAGTTGTCTGTGGCTTATAAGTGAAAGTTGCTGACATATGATAGACATATATCTATCTGTTAGACATCAATATATAAAAAATAGCTAAGCAGTAATTTCACTGCCTTGTCACAGCATATTCCAGAGAAATTAAATAATTTATCTTCTTAATTTTTATCTCACTATGACATACTGTATAAGTTTTATTAGAAATCTTGTAAAGGTATCGTAGCTCAAGTATCAGATGAGAAAAGTGGCCCAAGTGTCCTATTGTTACCTCGTCAAATGTTTACCGAGGAAGTTGGAACACCGATTTACTGCGGTATATCAATTCTGCTTGTCATTTCATTTTCAGCGTACATTAATAGTTTGGGAACAAAGCCAATCTATGAATAGTGTGATGCTTTTGTCTGTAGAATAATTTGTCTATGTATATATTTCCAATCTCACTTATGATTTCAGGAAGAAAATTTGGTATAACTTTATAGACTCTGTGCTAATAAATTAAGTCTGTACATAATAATATTGCAATGTTTCAGTCTCCTGGTTATACTCAGTTAAAGAATTATGTTTTTTATTTGATTTTACCTTAAGTAGTGTTGTTGGGGGGGCGGAGGATTGGATCATGACAAAAAGGAAGGGTTTTTTTATTATACATATAATCTCCTAAGAATGGGGGGGGGGGGGAATCAAATTGCAAAAAAAGCCCTTGAGAAGTTTAAATTTTTTCACACAATTCGGTTACAATGCTGAGTTCAGTAGATCTTATTTCAAGATAAATAAGAATATAGTTAAAGTCTTAATTTTAAAAAATACTAAGCACTGAGATAATTGTCTGTGTTAATGTTCTAACTGTATCGTTAGAGCAGCAGAAGCAGCAGGCAGTCTTTCTTAAGATTTTTCATAAAATGGTAAGTCTACAGCTCTACATTTTATTCAGACTGAATCTTATTTACCCTATACTGACACTGTACCATAAATAAACTATTAATAATAAAACTTTTACTGCAGATGCTGTCAAAGGATTTGTTGAGTGGAAATGTTTTCCTTGACCTTCAGCCTTGTTTCTGAAAACCAATAGGCAAATTGTTCGTTTCAGTAATGGGAATAAACTCCCGTGTAAAAGGAATTGTACACTTGGACCAGCTTTTCTGTTGCTGGTTTGTATGAGAATTTCCAGGATTGTCTGAAAGTATCAAAAGCAGGACATTTATGAAATTTCTGGTGGAGTCAACTGGTGGATTTTGCATTCACACATTACGCATGGTGGAATGTAAGATTCCATGTTTATAGTAGAGGAACTAGTCCATAGCAGAGTATTCGTCTGAGGCATATTCTCTAATATATCTGCTTTGTGAGAAGTCAATATTTCCCCCTGTAGATCTTTATACCACTAGTGAAGAAGTCAATTTTTGATTTTGCCAAAAGGAGAAAAGATCTTGCAGTTCAGAGATGCTGCGTGAACAATCAAGTGCCAATGGCATTTTTGTCATCAGCATCTTTGTGTCAACTTGTGCTAATAAAAATGCCTACTTATTATTTCAGGCTGTGGAAGATATCAAATTATATCTGAATAACCAAACTGAAACTTAGACCAAGAATCAGTTGGAAAATATGAAAGGATTTGTCATTAGGAAGTTCATTGTTTCTTGATAGCCAAGGGAATATCTAAAGAGATGGATATACCTATGCTGTGTCTGCTTTACTCTTCTGGTTGGAAGCCTGAGAAAGACAGATAGCATGTCCATGGGACTCTTTACTGCGGAGTGAAACACAGCTGAAATCAGCTCAAAGAGAACTTCAAGAAGGCAGGCAGGTATCAGGTATAAGAGAACTGAATAGAGGGACATCCCCTTGATGGTCTTCTCTGATTCCATTTTTGTATTTAACAACAGCTAGAAAGTAGTATTTATGTATTTAACAAACAGCTAGAAACACTAAAATATGCTTACCAACCGTTTCTCATAGCAGAAAGCATCACATTGGCAAACTTGGCTGATCTTAGGGGAAAAACCAAAATGATGTTGGGTCTGATTAGTACTAGCTTGGGAGACCACTAGGAAATCCCAGGGCTATAGATTAGATGGGGGAGTTGAAAAAACATCTAGGGAGAAGGCATATTGTTGCCATATGGAAATGCCATGTAGCTACCAGAAGCTGAGCTGAGATTGAGAAAGATTTGATTCAACTCAACTTGACTTTACCAACTATGTAGCACCAGTAGCCGACACACGATGCCTTTCAATGTTTTTTTTCTAAGAAGAAGGATAAGGGAAATGCTGCGTGTCCTATTTGAATAGATGTTGCTAGTAAAACAAAAACCAAGCAAACAAAAAATAGGCTGCCCCTGCTTTCTGAAAGAAAATGCCTGGTTTAAAACAACTTTGCTTCTAGTTATGGGAAGCATGCAGAAACACCCTGATTTCCAAAAGCTGTATTTAACGTGCTATCATATTTACCATACTGGGTTTAGTCAAGCTAATTCTGCTTCTCTGGAGTATTACAGTAATGTACTTTTAGGTAGGATATATGAGAGAAGGTTGGATATGACTATTCTATCAGAGCCTCACTTTTCTTGCAAGATATTAAATAATGAGTATCTCTGTTACACAAATTGTCAGTGGTAGCAGGTTCTGTCAGTTGTGGTAGGAAGATGATGATGATGATGATTTATTTATTTATTAAATTTCTCAACCGGCCATCTCTCCCAATGGGGGAACTCTGGGTGACTCACAACAAACATTAAAAACATAAATATATATAAATACATAAATCATCAGTTAAAAACATTACTAAAAAGCCAGGAGTGAGGGGGCCAATCGCACCTCCGGGGGCAGAATGTTCCAAAGAGCAGGATGTTGCTACCTGAAATTGAACTTCTGAAATAGTGTCTGATTAGGGTCAAATCATCTGTTTTATGAATGATATTGGAACATATTGCATGACTTTCCCCTCATCCCATCCTAGTTGTGGAACATAAACATTCATAACTGAACCAAGAGAACGATAATCATGTTTGAAACTCATCTATGTTAGGCTCACTCTCCACCATGAAGACTGTCAGCTTTGAGACAGTGAAACTATATCACAGTGACAGTTTTGAGAGGTTATGATTTAGTTACTGTAATGTAACTAAGAGACTGTACAGTAAAAATCACCAGGTCCTAATAGCACTTACCGGACAGTTCTCTGAAAACTCAAATGTGAAATTGCTGACCTCCTAGCAAAAATATGTAACTTGACCCTCAAATCAGGATCAATGCTAGAGAACTGGAAGATAGCCAGTGTGATCCCAGTTTTTAAAAAGAGACCCAGGTGAGATCCAGGAGATTATGGACCAGTCAGCTTAATGTCTGTTCCAGGCAATCTGTCAGAAATGTTAAACAGAGAAAAAATAACTAAGCTCATGGAGGAATAGGTTTTGCTGAATAAAAATCAGCACAGATTCCACAAAGTAAATTCTCTACTACCAAACTTCTAGTATGTTTTTAACATGTCAGTAAGCATGTGGATGGTAGTGACCCTATCCCCATTATATACTAGGATCTTGAAAGGAAAAGAAAACATTGATAAAATTCCTCAACAAAGACTCTTGAGTAAGTTGCAAAAAATAACTTGTTATTTTATGAATGGCTATCTAGTTAAAAATCAGCAAAGAATAGGAATAAATGAGCAATTTTCTTGGTGGAGGGAAGTGAGAAGTGGAAACACTCAAAGATCTTTGTTGGGAGTGGTGCTTTTTAATATGCTCATAAATGATCCTGAGTTATGAGTAAGCAGTGAGATAGCCAATTTTACTATTCAGGGTAGTAAAGCCAAAAGTAATTGTGAAGAGATCCAGAAGGATCTTTTAAAATAGATTAATGGTTAAGAAATTAACAAATACAATTACAGTTTCAGTAAGTGTAAAATTATGCACATATACACACTAAATGCACATATGCACTGATAGAGCTTGAACTGTCTGTAAGTAACGAGGAAAAAGATGGGTCATAATGGATATCTCAAGGAGGATGTTGATTCCATGTACAACAGCTGTGCAAAAGGGAAATGCCATACTTGGGATCATTAGGAAAGGGGTTAAAAATAACATGCAAACATTATAATATATGCATCTATGGTAGGTCTGCACCTGGAATACTATATACAGTTCTTATCACTACATTTGAAAAAAGGATACAGAGTTGGAAAATATGCAGAAAAGGATATCCAAAATGATCAGACCTTCTATACAAAAAAATAATGTTTTGGACTCTACCTTGGCAAAAACCACAACTGAGAGGAGACATGGTTAAGGTGTATAAAATCGTGTATGTATGTCCATGTATGGCAGGAAGCAAGTAGACAGGGAGAAAAACCTCTCCCTCTCTTAAAACACAAGAACCAGGTGTCATCCAATGAATCTGATTGAAAGAGATTTACAGAGGACAAAACAAGTGTTGCGCAGAGTGCAGCAAAAAGGTCCCAAAAATCCTGCTCTCAGGTAACTTACACATCAGCACGAGAGCTTGCAAGTAGCAATGTCCATAGTTCGCTTTCCAAAGAAAATCCAGTCAGAAAGATATAAACTAACTGGTCTTTATTGATAAAAAATGCAAAACTTCATAAAATACAAGTTGCATACAAAATATAGGATATAACAAAGACTTCTTTTCACCTTAGCTTCCAAGACTTAACCACAACAAAGTCTCTAGCTAAAAAAACACTCTCAGAGAAGAGGTACACTACTTGGTTACTAGTTAAGACTACATAACTTATAAAAACCTACATGGTTAACCTTACAAGATAAACACACACTCTGAACAGACTGGGCATTTAGCCCTCCCGTTATATTGCCAGCATGTCACCCCCCCCCCCCCCACTGAATAACTAGCATACACAATACAGTAGGTGGCAGTAAGAATCATAACAGAATCACAAGATACTTTGTTTACATTAATCTCGACACCTGTTTTTGTATAGGGAACGGGATGACCTTCTTCCCATGAGAAAATCCTGATAACAAGGTGCATAATTAATCTATAGAATTCAATATCCACAAAACCTGGTAATGATCACTGAGTTAAACAGCTTTAAAAGGGGAATAGACAAATTCACAGAGGACAAATCTATCAAGGACTATTAGCCTTAAAGACTCTTGTTACCTTCAGGTTGAGGGCAATGTGCCTCCAAATACGGGTTGCAGGGAAACAACTGCAGGAGCAGGATGTATTTCCATCTCTTGCTTATGAGCATCCAGAGACAGCATTGGCTCTGGGAGAAACAAAATGCTGGACTAAGTGGGCTTTGGCCTGATCTAGCAGGGCTATTTTTATCCATGTATACCAAATAGGCTTGTTGGAAGGAGGAAAATCCTGAGTTTCCAGAAGTTCAAATTGTTTTTATGAAAAAACAAAGAGAATGTCTCACAAAGTAACTCTATACATTTTGCACATATTACAGTTATATGGGAAACAATCACCGCTTAGTGGTAGAGCACATTTTTGCATGTATATAAAACAGGCAAGACACATTTTGGTATTTATAACTGAAGATCTTAGTAGAACTAAGAAATTTTTGGAGAACAGTTTCCATTTAATGTAAACAGTATTGGATTAAATGGTGACTAATGAGTAGAATCATACATCAGTAACAATCTCACCGGCAAGTATTATAAGAGACAGTCCAATAGAGTGTTCGACTGGGATCTGGGAATCTGTGGTTCAAAATTCTAGTCTTTGCACCATTGTCCCGTAAGGATGAATCATCCTGAACTGTCACAGGTAGCTTCACAGAAGAAATTTGTAATGAGCACATCTATCTTTTCAATAATGTTTTATTATATCATAATTATTTTCTTTTGCTTTATGTTTGTAATTATAATTATAATTAATTTATTTGGCCTTTATTTTTCTTCAACCCTCATCTTTTTTTGGTGGAAAGACAGGATATAACTTTTTTTAAAATATATATTTTTATTAAATACTTTTTCAAACAATGAAAGACAAATCTAAAAGAAAAAATAAGAGAAAGAATAAGAAATAAAGATAAGAAAGAAAGTGCAGGAAACAAAAAAACAAACAAGGAAAGATAGAAAAAAGAACAGTAACTAAGAGAACAAAAGCTAGAAAAATAAGTAATTTCTGACCTTCTTTGCAACAGAAATTAACAAATTTGTTATCTAAACCTCCCTCCTTAATATTACAAAAATCCTTTCAGCCCCTTGTTTAGTCCTTTTTCAGTCATCAAATCCATAAATCATCACTTAACTTTTCTCTGTTTTCAGCAAAAAGTCCATAAAAGGTTTCCAGTCTTTTAAAAAGATACTTCTTGTTTTATCCCTGACCGAACAGGTCAGTTTCACCATTTCTGACAATTCCAGTATCTTCACAACCCATTCCTCCATTGCAGGAATTTCAGTATTCCTCCATTGTTGTGCATATAATAGTCTTGCTGCAGTTACCATATATAAAATCAATATTCTGTGAGTTTTTTTCCTAATTGGCTATTTATAAGTCTCAATAAAAAAAGCTCTGGCTTCTTCTCAACATTAATCTTTAAGATTTTTTGTATCATTGTATGTATTTGTATCCAGAATTTTCTAACTTTTTCACCAAAGACAGGATATAACTTAAATAATAATAAGAGAAGAAGGGGTTAAGCCACCTCCACTTCTCTGTGATCCCAATAATTAGCAGCCACCTCCAGTAGGTTCAGTTTACATTTTTCTAATGAGCACATTAGATGAAAAGAGTCATTATATGCATTATTGGAATTATGGATAGAAAGACAACTCCCACCCCCATCCCTAATTACCTGTGAACATTTTGCTGATAAGAACAGAGGAACCTATTGAGAAAAAATAAGTAAGAAATACAAACTGCTGCAAAGCATGGTTTTGTTTGAAGATTAGCCTGGAGAATATTTATAATTTGGAAGAAGCTGTGCCTTGTGAATGTAATTTTTTTTTATAACATCTAAACAGGCTTTTCTCTTTCTTTTCCTGTCCAGTTACTTCATCCCCTCCCTTGATCTCCATCCAATAAAGTTTTCCTCTTTGTCTTTCCTTCCCTTCCCAGTGCAGTTATTGCTTCCTCTTACCCCATCTCCACTCTCTCTTCTTCTTCTTCCTCCTCCTCCTCTTTTGCATTCTTTGGTTTTCTGCTGGAAGAAAGGAGGGCAATAGGTGTGAGTACTGGAATAGCAGGTGGGAGAATCCCTTAATTGTATACATAGAATAACCTTTTAAATTAAATGTGGTAATGATATATCTCATTTGCTCTTGTATGCGTACAAATGAGCAGGTATCCTACAGTCATGATGCTGTGCATTTCCCCTTTCTGGCCTATCTTTTCTTATATCTTTGGGACTTGATATGTTACTTTGATCCCCTTGAAGGGAAGTGCCTGTATGTAAAGTGCTGTTAATAGTGCATGGGATATTTTCAGTTATATACTTTTATGTATTTATTTTTAATCTGATTACTATATTGGATATGTATGCCACTCAGAGTCTGTTATGCTTAGAGAGGACTATAACCCCAGTGAATAACAAAGACATTTCTACTCTAAAAGCAGTATTAAGCATTTGCAAATAATTCTGTAAGCCTTTGTGATCCGCCTTATTTTGTCATACAAGGTGTGATAGAAAGTGGAGACCTTGTTTGAATGTAATGTCAAAAAATAGCTTACAGCTCCCCCCCCTTTATTTTTTTATTTCCATTGTGATATGCATAATTAGGAATTAAAAAATTCCAGAAATTAATACTAAGAATAGATTCTTCACTATTATGATTACTTAAAATGGTTGCAAACACTTTGCTTTTGCTTCTAGGGTTGTGACTCCCAAATGAGCATGTCAGAAGCGTCCTGCAGTGAAAGTATCTCCTCTTGTCAATCTTTGGCACATGGCTCAGCTCCAGAAATCCTCATCGGACTGCTTTATAATGCCACAACTGGAAGACTAGCAGCAGAAGTGATAAAAGGCAGCCACTTCAAAAACTTGGCAGCAAACAGACCACCCAGTGAGTAGAATATATATTTTTTTTCATCTTAATACTTCTGCGCTTGGGAGGATTTCACTGGTGGGGACTTCAGTCCTATCATTTAGTCTTACCCAGTCAAACTGAAACAGTGTAATCATCAGCTAATCTGTTTCATGTTTTCATTGGGGAAATGGCAGTAATCTAAAATTCTAAATATTGGTTGCAATTCAACAAGATCCTTTTAATTTTTCATGATTGACTGGCTAATAAATTGCCTTTATCTTAATGATTAACTACTAAACTATTAATACCTCACATAACAAAGCCATTATAGAAAATTATAATGTATTTTAAAAGTGTGTGCTGATAAATGTTTATGTAAATTTGTTGCCATCACCGTGGTTAATGATACTAGAATAAGATGTTATAAATCTATGAGAATTTAATAATATCAATGTGTGTAATATACATTTGATATTCTCTGTGGTAATTAAAAGTAGTATTTATTCTTCATTCCAAGTAAATATGCATGAATGGTCACGTGTATTTGTGTGGTGTATATATTTCAAGGATAAAATTAAATAATTTAGTAAGATGGCCTCAGCTAAAGATAGAAATATATTTACAATTGGCATGACTGAATTAACTTTTTGTACACTTGTAGTGACCAGATTCTACAAAAAGGGATCAGAAAAACACCTGACACCTGGACCCAAATCCAAATCCTATACACTATGTCTACAAAAGTCCATTTGAAAAAGTAGAATTAAACAAGACCAATATTTATTTATGTGCTTAGGAAACTTATATGACTGCCCATCTTATACAAGATAATCCTAGGCATTCACAATAATATTAAATAAAAACAGTGTAAATAAAACAGATCAAACCCTATGACAACCTCATGTATCCCAACCATGGTGCTGCAACATCACTTAAGCTCTTTGTACTCTTAAATTTGCTGGTCTCACGTTTATCCTAGTCAAAAGCCTAGGTGAAAAGTCAGGTCTTCACAGCCATCCAGAAGGCTAATAGGGTGGGGGCCCTCTGAATCTCAGAGGAAGGCTGTCCCAAAGGGTTGTGGCAGCCACAGAAAAGGTGCATCTCCATTTTTATCATACCTGTAGATAACTGGCCGGAGACCCTATTTCAGATGACCAGGTCCCTTCTGGGTAACATCAAATGTAGCACTTGACATGATACTGCTTCAAAATGTTACAATACCTCCCTGTCCTTATAATATTGAGACCTTTTATCTACTGCTGACCCAATTTGACAGCAAATATTTAATTAAATAATTTATTTCTAACTGTGATCTAGGACCAAGAAAATTATACTAATAAATATGCATAAATGATATGGACATGACATAAAGCTGCCATTTTTGGTAGCACACTTTTATTAAAAGAAGTTTTGTACTTTAAGGTTACTATAATGCTCAAACAAATAGGTGTGGAGAGCAGCTAAATCCAGTATAAAAATGGCACTCTTTTAGTTTACTGATGTTATGCTTATGTTGTCTGTGTATAATAACACTTTTGGTTATTTGTGAATCACTTCTGCTTTTTGATCCCACTAGATGTTGCTCAAACTATATGGTTAACACTTCATTTTTAAATTTAATGTTAGATGTGGAGAAGCCCAATTTTAATCTCAACCATTATTCATAAAGAAGGAAGTCCAAATATCTCATTTCCCACCCATGATCTAAACCCGAAACTTATGCTAAAATTACTCAGAGTGGGGGAGAGTTCTCATTTGCACCCATGGTTCCCCTCTCCCCCACTTAGAAATTATTGCAGAGTAGGGAACAATTTTCATTCAGAACATTAATGGAAACATTGTGGTTCTAATGAAAATCTCCCCTCCTCCATAGCTATTATTACATTTTTAAAAATCTTGCTGAGTCTGCTAAGTACAGAATTTTTAGAAGATGCCTCCTGTTTCTTACACTCCTTATTTCTAATCAAAATTTCCTTAGAGTTTCTGAATGTCTCTTACATGATAGATTTCAGGTAGGTATCTAGAAGACCATACAAAAATCTAACACATTTCTAGGATGCAGAGTTTCAGAATATGTATTTCAGTGGAGAAAGCAACTCAAGGACATACAGAGTCAAAGCCAATAGATCAGTCCACATATACAGACATTCATTTGGTGTGGTGTCTATCTATCTACCTACCTACCAATCAGTTACAGTGGGTGGGGTAAGAAGAACTTACATTTCACAGTTCTTCATTACATCAAACCAATTTATAAGCTTTTTTTGCACAGCTCGCTTAAAGTGTTCTCCTCTCCTTGAGCCAGCAGAAAACTAAACTGATATAAGTTTGCAGCCCCATTGCCAATGCCAGTTGCCTATGTTCCAGATTTGTGTGTGTGTGTGTGTGTGTGCGCACACGCACATGTGCACACATGCTTTCTCTTTGCAACTTCATAGTGCAACTCCACCTTTAGTCAGATATTGGTCATATTGCTTCAATCACAGATTTCTGGAAATGCAGAAAATCTATGTTTAGAAGCAGTCTGAACACCAGTAGACAAGCACAGTAGGAGAGGGGTTGTACCAGAAGTGACTGAGAATGAATTGTCTCTCTTTTCCTGCTTTACTATACAGCCATACCTAATCAACTATTATTCAGGCCAATCCAAGTCTCCAAGTCAGAGGGATGTATAGAGCATGTACAGAGGAAAAGTATAGTTTTTTTAAAGCAGGACTCTTTTGCTGCTCAAAGCTGTACGGCCTTGGAGGACAGTGCCCAGAGCCCAGAGAGGTGTACCTGTACCAGTTTTAAGAGGCCAATAGATACTGATGTGATAGAACCCCTAGACAACACCTGACAGCACAACTGACAAAATGATTAGTAAAATATGTCAGATTGTGCCTGTGGTAAAATTGCCTGTTGGCTGCTTAAAGTAGTAGTTTAATGCCAGAACAGCAAAGGATTATTTTAAGCTACCTCATGTTTGGGTTGAAGACAAGATGAAGGGAATGTCATGGAGACATGGCAGAGAAAAGAGATTCCTGGGGAATCTCTGTCCACACTGTTGTGAGGTGCAAGTAAGAAAAAGGCTTTTATTGCAAAACCAATAAAAAACTATTTTGATGTTCTTGATAGTTTTTTTTTTTAAAAAGAGTGTTTGTTTTGTTTATTTTTTTCATATCATGTGGGCTCACACTACAGTTTAGGGAATCTTGTGCACATGTTGGGCATATTCTGTTTATTATCATTGTTTATTTAGTGCTATCCTGACATTGCAATTTGAATTGGAAATTTGAACTTATGGGAAGCTCTCTATGTGCATTGAAGAAACCATGTAGCTTTGAATTGGTTTTTTAAACTTTGATCAAATAAGCTTGCATTTTAGCTAAAACATTATCTCAGATGGAAGATGCAGTAAAGTGGCATTAAATGTATAAATTAGCCAACTAAATTAATCTAACCAGATTTCATTACTATGTTTACAGTATACACAGAATGCAATTCGGCAATCATTTATCTTACTGTAATTCTATTGACCTCCTCTACTCTGAGTTCACTTAATTGATCCTTACTCAGAAAGTTGGAGTTTGCATGAAAAAGAGGAAGGTCTGCTAAAGAACATACATTGATTTCTAGTTTGTAGCCTGATCTTTTGCATGAATCTCCATGCTCTTGTGTTTTAAACCCAACAGAAATTACTATTAGGATATCACATTATTTGAAACAGTGTAATTCTTTTATTAAAGATTACACAGTGAACATAACAAAATTCATTTCATTCAATTCTACCTGCTCATCCTTTTGCTCAATCCTTTTCTCTAAAACTGATTTGCTAAGGTTTGTTTTCTTTCACTATGGTGAATAGTGTTTCCTCTTAAACTTTAACCTTTGATCCTGTGTCACCCAACTATTGACATCTGGTCATTATTTCTTTTACTGCTTTCCACCCCACCCCCGTTGTCAGACGGACTGTTCTGTTGTCTAAAACACTTGATAGGTGGACAGGTTTATATAATACGAGGTGAGTTCCTGTGGAGACTAATTGGATGTTGTCTTTTTCATGCAAAAGAAATCTGCCAGCTTCAAAGCTCTCCACCACTTTCTACCATGTTGGTTTCTGATGATATACAATAATTATTTCACTATTATAATGGAGATAGAGCTGATCTCTGACTATGGATGGTGGTATTTCAGACATTTGTAAAATGAACATGTGAATAAATGTTTGGACATTCAATTTTATTATTTCTTTTTTAAACAATCCAAAATTCTTTTTTAAAAAATCCAAATTCATGCATATACCCCCCCCCCCCCAAAAAGACAGAAAATCTTTCTGTTCTTAAATTAAATAAAAACAAATATTGGTATACATACTGAATTAAATAATTATTACTATTTTTTCAGGCAAAGTGCTTCCACACAACAGTTACAATGAAAGTTTTGAATGTCAGTGCTATTTCAGTGAATTCATATCCATGGTCTAGTAGCTCCAGTGCACACATGGAGCTTCAGATAGAGAGGAGTTTCTTCCTTTTCCTCTATGGGTAATGGAATGTATCCTCTGTGCACATAGGATTTTTTATTGTACTCTGAATATTTTAACTATTATTTTTGTTAAATCTATTTTATACTGCTTCCTATATAAAAACATTGCAAAGATTTTGTACTTGAATAGTATGGTATGTCATGCTATTCTTTAAAATTAGCATAGAGCAACTATGCACTAATTATTTATTGTACCATATATTTGCATGCAAAAATCATGCATGAAGAACTTCATTCACATGAGTAAATATAAACTTTTCAGTGGATAATTTTATATTTTGACATTTTAATTGTACGAAGTCCAATAAAAAATCTTGAAGAGAAACCACATCCATGCAGAGAGATTTTTAAGCAAACATTTCATCATGAACACTGTAAAGTTATCACTGCACTCCAGTCCCATTCTTTTACCTGTAATTTCTTTTTTTCATGTCATTATACACCTATTTATATGAACTGAAAACTCCAATATGCTTTACAGTGCTGTGCCAGTTGTAGCTTGCTAAGTGTTAATGCTGTATGTGTCTGCTTGGTGCAAGTGAGCAAGGGATAATAGTAGGATTATGAGGTATACCTCTAAGTCAATTTATTATGAGAGGATATTTACAATTAAGTAAAAGTCACAATGAAATATTTTTCTCTTTTTGTTACATTATTAAGTTTAGCCAATTATTCAAATCCAATATGGTATACACCATAATCTTAAAGATATTCTGATGTGTTTTGGTAGGTGAAATGTTTTATCCAAGACAACTCATGTATCAAATTGTCTATTTTGTAGATACATTTGTTAAGCTGACATTGCTGAATTCCATGGGTCAAGAGATGTCCAAATGCAAGACTTCCATCCGAAGAGGGCAGCCAAATCCGGTCTACAAGGAGACCTTTATTTTTCAAGTGGCACTATTTCAGCTTTCCGATGTTACACTTATATTATCTGTGTATAACAAACGCAGCATGAAGCGAAAGGAAATGATAGGCTGGATTTCTTTAGGTCTGAACAGTTCTGGTGAAGAGGAACTGAACCACTGGACTGAGATGAAAGAATCAAAAGGACAACAAATATGTAGGTGGCATTCATTGTTAGAATCTTAATGTAAAACTGGGGCTCCACAGAATGTCAAATTGTTGTTTTGGTGCAGCTAAGAGACTCCTACAGAAATTACAAGTTCAACATTCCTCTTCAAAAAAATGCACAAAATAGCTGTGAAGAAATATGAACTTCCACATTTTAATTTAGCATTACTGATTTTTTTTAAAAGCACCGGATAAAGAAGACAGCAACCACAAGTCTTTATCATGAAACTTTTAGGATTCCTCTCACCTATCCTTATTTTGGTTAACTTACATAACTTTTGTGTAAATTCTTTATTCCTATGAAATGCTCTGATTGTATTGTTCTTTTTCTTTTAGTGGTGCTATGCTGTGTGTTGTAGGTGATCTATCAAGAAGCAGATTTGGAGGGGGAAAGAAGAATGGTTAAATGGCGGAAGGAAGTCCAACAATAGGAAAGAAAAATTGTAACGTAGGTTTGTAGTAGTAGAGGTATTATTTTTTCCATTCTTAGTGACTTAACATTTCTGACAGTGTAATTCTGAAGACCATTAGAGTTGCTATGCAAGAGAAGCTAGATGCTGACTACTTATCAGATTCTCTGTGGTCTCTGCTTTAAGCAGGATTTTTTTTCCCCAGGGAGCTGAAACTGTTTTGAAAGAGAATCACCATTTATGGTGTAGAGACACATAACTTTCACTCTTGATAAATAGGCTTTTGTATTATTTCAAAAGCTTGTGAAACTTGTTTGACCAGAGGTATAAGTCTCACCTCTTAAAAATTACTGGGAGGGTGTCTTCAGTTTAACATATCTATGATGCAGGATTATTCATTGTGTGCCTTCTTTGGATCTTAATGAAATAGGACCCAGTGTAAGCACTGAGCACTTTTCAATTTTCTGATTCCTCATTTGCCAGCTTGAAAGCACAGGATCCAAAGATTTGCACAAGGGAGCTTTGGATATGTGATTTTGAAATAGCAGAGTTCTATTGTTTGAAACTGTGCTTCCACATAGATGTTTCTAATGGTACTAATCAAAAGATATTGTGTGACTGTTCCATCTTTCCTTAGTAAAATTTCTATGCTCAGAAGAAAAAGGAAAGAAGCTGAGGAAAAAACATGCAGGTTTACAAGTAGAGGACAACAATATCTCACTTCCCCATAAAATTCCATGAATGAGGTAGGGCAAAGCAGTGTGATGTGGTGGTGGGGGGTCTATTCTTCAAAGGAAAAAAGTAAAACAATTCACTGGACAGCCACAAGTTCCTGGACATAACTAAAGTAGCCCCCTTTACCCAGTAGAAGAGGTTTAGAGAACCTGATGAAATCTTGCAGGCGGTTTCTGTCACAGATGGCTCAGTGATACTAATGGTGCTTTTGTTTAGGTAAGAGAAGGAAGGATTTGGTTCATAATTGCTTTTTAATTAAGGCAGTTGGTCTTTATATGAATTATGGTTATTGGAAGTTCAAAATCTAAGTAATACATAAATATTTTTTTTAATGGAAAGTTTTAGAAATTCAGTGATGATAAAATTTGGGAATTACAATACCTGGGAATAATAAGGTTTCGGTAATTTTAGATAATGAGGGAATAAACTGCTAGCACTTGAGATTTATTTAGTCCCAGCAGTTAATTCACTTTCTTTCTCCCTCACACATGTGCACATGCTTGAAAAAGGTAGTTTCATGAATTACAAGAGTTGAAGTATCCAGGAAAGTATTATGAGTTTCCTTACTCAAGAATTCTTGCAGTAAATGGTTTCACTTCTTTCTTTTCAACAATTGCAAGATTTCAGTTACACTGAAGGTCAAGACACTGCTTGCCATGAATATAGTGGTGAGATTATGACAAAAGGGAGTATAACATAAATAAACACCTAGAATGCCTATGGAATCTATATTGGTTATAAACATAGTTAGAACTGATGAATTTTTATTCAAGTGCCAGCTTTGGCTGAAGTGAAGCTGGAAAAAAAAGGATCAATGCATTTCCTTTTGTACTTAGAATAGACTGATTGAGCAAGTACATGTTTATTACTCTTACCCACAATAATATTGAATGCTGCTACGTTTGAGATCAAAGACTTTCCAGTATTGCATGACTGGATACAAGTCCATCAAACGAAGGATGTGTAATGTTCCCAGTTTCAACAATTTTAACAACCTCCTTAAAATTTCTCAGCGGTAGTCTTGAAATTGTTATTCAGTGCCTTTCATGTTTCACTACTTAAATTTGTAACTATAATGTGATGCTGAATGGATTGATTTTAAAGATTTACCAAATTATTTTTCCTGTGTTGCATGAAATGTATAGCATAAGAAATGTAATTTTGTTAACAAATACTGTTCACGATCTTTTGCAAACTTAAATATGATTAATGGTACAATTTAATGTATTATTTCCAGTTCTGATTCTTGTTAATTTGCCTTTACACAAGCCTTGTTTTGTATTTCAAAAATCCTTATTTAGTTGCATTTTAGTTGAAATTGAAACATTTAGATTTTATTTATAGATTTTAGTTTCCAATTTCAAACTTGCTTACCATAAAGTATGTACTAGAGTTTACTTCTGAAATGCATGTTTAGGATTGAATTGTAAGACTTGCAACATCATAGTGCCTTGAAGAATGGATAAAGTATTTTTACAGAGGAAAGAAATGATGAAAAACTGTGATTATGATCCAGGAAATTCCTGATTCTGAAAGTTTCTTAATCTGAGTGGTTCCTCTATATTTTTCTTTTTAAAATATAGTCTATCATAGACGCAACTAATGAACTATTTTGTTGGAAGGCAAGATAGATGTGGAGCAATTAAAAATATATATTTGTTTTTCTGCCACTGTCATGTCAGTACTTTTGCCCTAATTTTCAAATGGTATACACCTTGTTTGGAAATTACAGTGTACACATAAATAATGTTTGATGGCCTGTAAACAATAAACCTTTGATTTGACATAAAACATTGAATGGGTAAGGGAAGTGGAAAACATCTGCTACCTTTCTATAGGATTATGCTATAGAACAACTTCAAGTTTATACCACAAGATATTTTTAAACATTGGGCAGACCTAGTTAATTTAAAACTCAAAAATGACATAAAATCAAAGCAGTACAGCATTGTATAGATATATTTTTGTTTGTTTTATTACTGAGGATTATTTATTATGGATTTTCCCCAAATTCTCCTTTTACTTTTTTTTTTCCCCAGAGACATCTGCCAGTAAGTGACAGTTTTGTATACAAACTGTTTTTTAAAGTAGTATCATTTTCGACTGAATGGGGTCATGAGCTGATGATAAAGTACATGCTTTATATGTTTGATGTCCTAGAAATATTTTCTTTACATATAACTCTTTGAGGTAGGAAAGTCATATTGACCCATCCGTATCACCTTCCCCAGCCTGAGTTTTTCCCAGATGTGTGGACTTCAGCACTCAGAATTGTGCAGCATGATCATTTAGCTGGTCATGAATGTGCTTTTGAAATACCATAGCTATCACCCTTGGAGATGGTGTTAATCTTTCCTCTAATCACAGATTACTTGGACCAATCCTAATAGGCAATTGTGTGCTTCCTATTAAAACAATCAGTCTGCAAAGCCTCTAGGAAGCTGGCTTAATTTTGTGCCATAGCAATGGCAGTCAGAAACTGTTGGGTCTGAACATAATATAGGCATACTTAGCTGCTGCTGTGAATAGGTTTTTATCCTGGATATTTTGTATTTTAATGTTGTTTTCTTCCTCCTCCTCAGTCTATGATTGTGATTTTTTTTTTTTTAAAAAAGCATGATCGTTGTTGACAATTCTGGGAATTAACGTCTACACTTCTGGAGACCATCCAAGCTGGGGAAGGCTAATCTACAGTACTGTGCAAAAGTTTTAGGCAGGTGTGAAAAAATGCTGTAAAGTAAGAATGCTTTCAAAAATATATATTGTAATTGTTTATGTTTATCAATTTACAAAATGCAAAGTGAACAAACAGAAGAAAAACCCAAATCAAAATTTGGTGTGACCACCCTTTGCTTTCAAAACAGCATCAATTCTTCTAGGTACACTTGCACACAGTTTTTGAAGGAACTCAGCAGGTAGGTTGTTCCAAACATCTTGGACAACTAACCACAGATCTCCTGTGGATGTAGGCTGCCTCAAATCCTTCTGTCTCTTCATGTAATCCCAGACAGACTCGATGATGTTGAGATCAAGGCTCTGTGGGGGCCAAACCATCACTTCCAGGACTCCTTGTTCTTCTTTACGCTGAAGATAGTTCTTAATGGCATTGGCTATATGTTTGGGGTTGTTGTCCTGCTGCAGAATAAATTTGGGGCCAATCACACGCCTCCCTGATGGTATGGCATGATGGATAAGTATCTGCCTGTATTTCTCAGCATTGAGGACACCATTGATCCTGAGCAAAACTCCAACTCCATTTGCAGAAATGCAGCCCCAAACTTGCAAGAAACCTCCACCATGCTTCACTGTTGCCCGCAGACACTCATTATTGTACCGCTCTCCAGCCGTTTGGCAAACAAACTGCCTCCTGCTACAGCCAAATATTTCAAATGTTGATTCATCAGTCCAGAGCACCTGCTGCTATTTTTATGCACCCCAGTTCCTATGTTTTCGTGCATAGTTGAGTCATTTAGCCTTGTTTCCATGTCAGAGGTATGGCTTTTTGGCCACAATTCTTCCATGAAGACTACTTCTGGCCAGACTTCTCCAGACAGTAGATGGGTATACCTGGGTCCCACTGGTTTCTGCCAGTTCTGTGCTGATGGCACTGCTGGACATCTTCCAATGTCAAAGGGAAGTAAGCATGATGTGTCTTTCATCTGCTGCATTAAGTTTCCTTGGCCGACCACTGCGTCTACAGTCCTCAGTGTTGCCCATTTCTTTGTGTTTCTTCAAAAGAGCTTGAACAGCACATCTTGAAACTGCAGTCTGCTTTGAAATTTTTGCCTGGGAGAGACCTTGCTGATGCAGTATAACTACCTTGTGTCTTGTTGCTGCTCAGTCTTGCCATGGTGTATGACCTGTGACATGAAACTCTCTTCCACAACCTCACCTTAGTAGCAGAGTTTGGCTGTTCCTCACCCAGTTTTAAGCCTCCTACACAGCTGTTTCTGTTTCAGTTAATGACTGTGTTTCAACCTACATATGAAAGTGATGATCATTAGCACCTGCTTGGTATAATTGGTTAATCATACACCTGACTCTAATCCTACAAGTTCCCTGACTTTGTGCAAGTGTACGAAGTGTAAGAATTGATGCTGGTTTGAAGCCAAAGGGTAGTCACACCAATATTGATTTGATTTAGATTTTTCTTCTGTTTACTCACTTTGTGTTTTGTAAATTGATAAACAATTACAATATATATTTTTGAAAGCATTCTTACTTTACAGCATTTTTCACACCTGCCTAAAACTTTTGCACAGTACTGTATATATTGCCATGTAATTTTAAATTTATTGCATTATGTATATACAAATAGAGATTTATATGAAATTTATAAAACTTAGACTCTAATGCTGTAATATGGAACAGACAAAGGTCTTAAAGTTTGTATCCAGTAGAGTTGCTTTTCAGAACTTCTAGCATTGAGTTTATACTTTATTCACAACCAGATGTTCCTTATTTTGAGATCAAACTCCTTGATGCTGCTTTCAGAGTACTAGTCATTTATTTGGGGTAAATGCATAAGAGAAGAACATATGATTTCCAGGATCAGAATCAGGATTTGCACTGTGAACTGGGTTTGATTAATGCCACCTTGTTTAGCTGATACCATAAAGCCGCTCCTCTGAATTTGGCTCTCACAGAGCCTCGCATGGGCATATCCCATGCTAACATTTAGTTCACATAAGGTAGTGAAATACCTACATGTTCTAGTTTACCTTTCTCCAGTTTGGTATCCTTCATGTGTATTGGATTACAATTTCCATCTCGTAACTCTTTTCATTATTGGGCATACTGATTAGAGATTCTGAGAATTGAAATACTATACATCTGGTAGGCACTCAGTTGGGGGAGGTTGGGTTGCTTTGTCCATATGATAAAAATATTAATTATGTGGCAGGAGAACCAGCGAATAAAAATGACCAGGGACATATTCTTAAAAATAACATGCCTTCTTTGATGGAATTTGGCAGCTTCCAAAAATAGATTCCTTGACCTTATAGAATTTCTATGTTAGTGGAATGGCAGAAGGGGTTCTCAAAGGGAAGTAGTATTGTGGCAGTATCCACACAATAGCACCATATGGATCAGACCATTTTATAATTTCAAGGGATGTTCCAGAATATTGTTGAAGGCTCCTGTACAATGCTCATTAATTTCAGCGTCTTGTACACCCTGTGTCTTTGGGACTGATACATTTTAATGTACCAATTTTGAATTGTCTTGGAACTTAGGTATATGGTTGACTTTTCTCTAAACTTAACTAAATCTTTTCATTGTCCTATTCCTAATGTAAGGATTAACTTTCTTGCTCCTGTGACAGTCAACCCATGGGCTGCAGACAGCCTCCCAATATCCCATTTGGCCCCCTGAGCAAGTGATGCTTGTGCCACCAAAATTTAGAGTTAAAATAATTGATTTCTGGTGACACTTTTTTTTTTTTTTACCATTGTCACAAAATTAAAGGTGTGAATGAAACAATGGGGCAAACCACTTCTACTTCCACAAACAAGCTAACTCCCTGCAAAAGAAAAAAAAGTGGCTTGAATGCATTGAAATTGGGCTGTTTTGATGCTGATGATAGATTTGGGGCTCCTTTGTACAAGATTAAAGGTAGAAATGGAAGTGGTTTGCCTCACAGAGGCCTCCCATTTCAATTCCTGCCCTTAACCCCTGTTCCCAAAACACAAAGGTTAAAAAAGCCTCCCCCATCCCCCGCCATAATTTCAGCATCTTGCTGCTACTTGAAAGACTGGGAAGCTAAGTTGTGGCACCCAACTTCTGAAATATGGTCTATTCTTGTTCTAGTCTTAGTGGTTTTTACTGAGTGCCAATTTGCCTGGATAGGAAGACCATTTGTTCAATAGCAGAAGGGAAATTTTATATGCAGAAGACCCCGGATTCAAACCTTGGTACTCCAATTAAAAGGATCATAGATAGTAAGGAAATTGGAATGTCCTCTGAATGTGATGTTAGACAGCTGTTTTAATAGTAATCTAGGTAGGCCAGTGCTTTGGTTCAACATTAACCTCCCATTCTCAAATTCATTAAGAAATGTATTTATTTACAGTTTTTATAGCCTACCCAGCTCAAAAAACTCTTTTAAAACAAATAAAAATTATAAATGCAACAATAAAATAAGTTAAAAGTATAAGAACAGTAGTAATAATCATCTATTAAAAAAATCAACCCTTTCCCAAGATGGACTCCGATAACTTAGCTAGGGTTGAAACCTGGTAAAATAAAACTGTTTTTAAAGATCTTCTCAAAACCATGAAGGGGGGACTTACAAACATGTGGGTTAAGGAGTTCCAAAGTGTGGGGGTCGCCATAGAGAAGGCCCGTTGTCTGGTCTGTGTCCCCTTCACTTGGGGGGTGGGGGGGTGGGAGTCTTAACAGGCCTTCCTGAGATGTTCTCACTGGATGGGCAGCTTCAATTCTGGCAATTTGCCATTGCTCTTGATTTCCTTAAACAAAGAACAATGCATACAGCGCTACCTGATAAAGTAATAAATTACCTTATACTAATACAGTACGTGGCTCTTTTATTGTGTTTATTTTCAGTTGGGTGCTTCATAAGAAATGAAAAGGTGAAACTGAAATTAAGAAAACAGTAAGATTACTGATGAGATACAGTGCTATTTTTTTTTTGCATGAAAGAGTGTTATGAAACTCTCCCATCTTCATAATAATTTATTTAACATATAGAAGTGTGGAATAACTATTTATTTCTCTATCCATGCAAATACCCGAAGGATACTTCATTCAAAGATTGATTGTAAAACAACTTTTCTCTTATGAGAGGGACAAATCATAGATTTTGTCCAGGGAAAGTTATGTGCAGAAAACCATTCCTGATTAAGGTATTTGAGTTTCAGTGCAGTGCTTGTTTCTATGTTGCTACTGGAATGACCCCTCTGGGACATTATTGTGTGTTTATAGTCCCACACTTTGATATTATGTAGTATTCTTTTCATTTCTATGCTACAATAGGGATATACATAATGACAAAATGTGGTTAAGTCAGTTTATAACTGAGGGCCCCTCTACATTTGTTCTTATAATGCTGAAGCAGTTTGTTCTGTAGCTGAGCACATTGAATTCTGGTTCAGCTGAAACTCAGATGGAAGACTGAAAATATATTTTGCAGCATTAATACTGAAACTGTGAGATGGGCTATTCCCATTGGTGAGAACTTTTGCTTCATCCCACCATTTGGCTCCTCTGCTTTCACTTCTCCCTGCTGAAATCAAGGAACTATGTTGGCTCATCTCTCTTTTGCTATTCTTTTTACCTTGAGTAATCAAGGTTTTTCCCCTCCAAGTGAGAGAAAGACAAAGCCTGGGGGCAGGAGGCTGGTTGGATGCCATTTTGGGGGGTCCATTGCAAGGAGCACAGGTCAGCACACTGGCAAGATTCAGCATTGCCAGGATAGAAATGATGAGGACACTTGAGGCATGATGAAATAATGGTTCTGAGAGCTGAAGGTAAAATCAGGTGCTGTTTGGAAGTACCTTGAATTCAAATGTTGGAATGTAAATAGACCCAAATATATCAGCTCACTCCCTAGTTGCCTTTTGACTTGCCAGTGTTATCCCTCCCTGCAGGGAGACAGGGCCCATTCGATCGGCCTGCTTCAGGCAATTGATGGACCCAGTGGGGTTCCAGAGAAAGCTTGGGGTTTTCCCCGAGGAACTGGTGGGTGGTTTGGCCAACTCACTAGTTGCTGCCTGGAATGGGTGGGTGACTGTGGTCTTGGATTGTATTATCCCTTTGTGACTTCTTCCCGTACCCCGATCATGGGGTGTACCTTGCTTTACAGAGGAACTCCGGGAGATGAAGAGATGCCTGGAACACTGCTGGAGGAAGACTCAAAGTGATTCTGATGAGACACAGATATAAACCCATATTAAGGATTGCCTTGTGGCAATAAGGGTTTCAAAATGTTAATATTTCTTTGCCCTTATTGCATCCGCAAATGTGATGGAATATATCTACGAGGAGGAGAGTGATGTGGGAGATCAAGGCTATCAGGAGGGAGAGGTTGCATTCCAGGAGGGGAACAGAGACAAGAGACAATACAGTCCTCAAGGGGAGTGTAAGAAGCAGAAGAGGTTCAAGATAGCCACTCCCTAGAATCTCACAGGGTATATCCACTAGTTGCTGTAGTATAGATTTAGTTTGGCAAGATTCTGTCTATAAGGTGTAAGCAAATAAAGGAACTATACTCAACTGGACTGTTTCACTGTTGTTCTTGGGCTGGGCCTGACAGCAGATTGCCATCCAGCAGCCCTGTTCAGAGTAATCCTGTTCAAGGGCCCCTTGAACTATTCTTTTGGGCCACTGTGAGGGTTATTCAGGCTATCTGGTAGATGAAGTTGCTCAGATTCATCCCAACATGGACTCTGGGTAGGGAAGGCTGAAGTGCCTGGGTCTGGTGGTATGATCTGGGATAAGTCTGAGTTGGTGACTCCTGAGGAAGTGGACAGGATTCTGATGCTGTCAGTTTGGCCACCTGTTTATTGGATTCAGGCCCCTCTTGGGTCGTAAAAGCAGCCAGGAAAGTGACTCATGGTTAGGTCCATGCTGCGGTGTTGGCCTCATTTATGGAGAGGGTGGTACCTCTTCCCTTTAAAGGTGTACCTCTCCTTGGACCCAATGGTCTTCAACAACTATCAACCAGTCTCCAACTTCTCTTTTTGGGGAAGGTTGTTGAGAAGATGGTTGGTCTGCATCTGATGAGAGCCCTGGAGGAAAGAGATTATCTAAATCCATTTCATTCTGGTTTCAGGCTGGGATTTAGTACTGAGACAGCCTTGGTTGCACTTGTTGATGACCTGTTGTAGAGGTGGTACATCCATCCTTGTGCTCCTTGATCTCTCAGTGGCTTTCAGTAACCATGGTATCCTCCTGAGACAGCTCTGGGAGCACCATTCTAAGGTGGTTCTCTTCCATTCTCTGGGGCTGCTTCCAGTTGGTGTTGGTTGCGGGGAGAAATCATCCCTAGGCCCCTCCTGTGTGGGGTTCTGCAGGGTTCTACTCTCCCTCCCCTCCTTTTCAACATCTACATGAAACTGCTGGGTGAGGTAATCCACCAGTTTGAGGTTCTGAATCATAAGTATGCTGATGATACCCAGTTATATCTTTTGACCCCAGGCCAGCCAAGTGAGGCTGTTGAGGTGAAGGAAGTGAGGCTCCCAGTACCTGGAGGCCATGCAGGTGGGGATGGGGAAAGACCTTCTCTGATTCAATTGTACCAAGACTGAGTGGCTGTTGGTGTTTGGGCCACCCAGATCTGAGAATACTCCATCTTTGACCATACTCCATCTTGGGATCATACTTCCCCATTCAAGGCTGGTATGCACTCAAGGGCTCTTCCTGGACTCACAGCTCCTGCTTGAAGAGCATATGGCAGCTTTGTCCAGGAAGGCATTTGCACAATTTCACCTGGTGTGTCAGTTGCACCCTTTCCTAGATTGGACAGTCACTCATGTCCTGGTCACCTCGTGGCTTGACTACTGCAATGCACTCTAGTGCAGCTGCCCTTGAAGACCATCCAGAAGCTTCAACTGGTCCATAATGCAGTGGTGTGGGCAGTTACAGGTATGCCTAGATATTCCCATATAACACCTCTGCTTTACAAGCTGCACTGGTTGCCAGTTTGCTTCTGGATGCAATTCAAGGTTAAGCCCAGCATAGGGTCTGGTTACTTCAGGGACTGCCTGTCTCCCATAATACCTGCCCACTCAATATGATTTTGCAGGTTGGTGCACTCCAGGTCTCTTTGATTAAACAATGCCATCTATTAGGATCCTGGAAGCACACCTTCTATGTAGCAGTGCCTGCCCTCTGGAATGAGGTTCCTCCCAAGATTCAGATGGCCCCTGCCACTCTTGTTTAGAAGGGCTCTTCACCCAAGCCTTTGGTGAGGGAGAGGGAAGACCCTTTGCTTTGTTCCTACCGGTCTATTGTTCTCACCATCTTTTATTTTTTATTGGTTATTATTATATTTTCCATTTATGTTTTGTTGTGAGCTGCCCAGAGTCATTGGAAGTCAGGCAGCATACAAATTTGATATATAAATAAATTATTATTATTTGATTTTTATCCCACCTTTTAAAATATATATTTTGGTCAACTCAAGGCTGCAAACATACCTAATCTGCCTCCTGTTTTCCCCCCAAAAAACAACCCTGTGAGATGGGCTGGGCTGAAAGAATGACTGGCCCAAAGTCACCCAGCCAGCTTTTATGTGTAAGGCAGGCTTAGAACTCACAGCCTCCTGGTTTCTAGGTCAACACCTTAACCAATACAACAAACTGACACTTGTTCTGTCTGTCTGTCTGAAATAAATCTGTGTGTTAGGTTTACCAGATTAGCTTTTATCTGACATAGCTTTGGCTTTGTGTAATTTAGTAAATGTTAGTACACAATAATAGAATCTATGTAATTAATTTGTAATTAATAACTTACTAGCATGTATTGGCTAAAAACAGCTCCTGGGAGAATGTGTTCTATGCCCTAGGAATGATCCAGGAGAAGGCCCTCTCCTTCGCACATTTTAAAAAAGCTCTCAAAGCAGAGATGTCTGCAGATTTTAATGTCAGGAGAGCCTCATAATAAGAGAGGGCTTCCCTAAGATAATTACAATCAGCCCAGGATAAACTACCTGATACTTTGTATTAATTCAAGCAAATATCTCACTTCTTTGGGCATCTTAAAATATTTTGAACTACCAATCCAAGCCATGGATTACAAAGATGCTCCTCCTCCTGGTTGCAGGATTCAGTAATGCTTTCAAATATACAATTTGAATGATAAGCTATGATGAATGAATATTCCTTGCTTTTTGAATTAAGGCAAGAGTTTTCCTTATTAATATTATGGATTTTCCAACAAAGCGCCTTATCTCTTTTTTGTACACTTCATCAACCAATATAAGATTAGATTCTCTATAATTAATACTACATCTTAATGGGCCTGATTGTTGTTCCTCAGAAATTGATTCTGCATAGTTGATTCTCTTGAAACTTTATATATGGAATCACTACTACTATAATAGTAGCTCTCTCTCTCTCAAAAATTATGTGGTACAACTTTCTTTGTGCCACTTTAAAATCTAGAAAGGGATTAATAAAAGTCAATGTACACTTTATCAAAAACTCTTCCACAAAAACATTATGCAGAATGTTATTCTAGATATATTTCCATCAGAGTAGGTTTTTCTGTAGAGACAATTAGGAGGCCAAATGGTCTTTTCTCCTCTTGTATTCAAAAGTGGCAGATTGGAAATGTACTTTCTGAACTCTGTTTATAATTATTTTGCTTTTCAATTTGTATGTGTATTGTTTGTCAGGCGTTAATACCTGCTTATCAGGGTGCTGGTTGCTGGAGCGGGTGTGTTCTGGTCTTTTTGTTCCCTTCTTAGCTTTTTTATTGTCTCTTTTGAATGGGATGTAAATGTGGTTTATCTCTATGTATCTATGGATGGTTGATTTGTCTGAATGCCACGTTTCCAGGAATTCCCTAGCATTTTTGGATTTAGCTTGGTCTAGGATGGTCACAGTTTCCCAGTTCCTCAAGAGCATCCTAGACACCAGACAAACAATCAAGCAGAAAACAATACTCTAATCAAGGAACTACCAAGGAGAAAGCCACCCCGCCCCCCACCACTGGAAGAGCAAGCTACTGTATATAAACAGGGAGCAAACCCCACACTCACTAGCACTGATGATGTTACCTAGTTGGGTAATGAAAAGTCTGCAAGCAAACAACCAAGGTCAGGGAGCACCAAGGACTCCACTAAATGTGTACTAGCATGCCCGCTTACACATTTTTGGCACATCAACACCTGCAAAATAAGAAGAAATATCCTTCAGTTGATAACTGTGTGTGGTCACTTGGAGGCAAATCTTACTCGCCACAGGCAGGGCCTATTGACTAGCTTGGGGATGGTCAAGAGAAGAAGCTTTGCAAGCACAAAACCTGGCAAGGGATAGATCTTTTCTTTCACATAAATCCCTTCCTCTCTAATTATATATAATCTATTTCTGCAAATTTTCTCAGAAGAACATACATTTTAAATGTTAATTTTCATTTTAGTGAAATGAGAGCCACAGTGTAAATGCTGTAGTAAAAAAAAAGTTGTTTTGCAAAGCAATGTCAAGAATAAAACACCTATATAGGAACACACGGGCCTATAAAATTATTTTGAAGGGAAGCCAGTAAGTATAAACAGATAATTAGTTGATTTATTTTGTTAAAAAGAGAGAAAAAAGAATGTCTATTACCAGAGGCTCTAAACTGACAGTAATTTTGGTAGAACAACAGAAACATCTCCCTTATCTCCATAATAATAAGACTAACTGGTTTTGGCAGCCTAAGATTTTTACAACATAAGGGGCAGCAAGGGGAAAAAAAACCTTATTTCAGATTATCCCTCCCACAAAAGTCAATATATCAGTGAAATTAAGGTAGATAACTTTTAAAGAAGTCAGACATTTTACTTTTCATACGTAAAGACATTTGTTTCAAGTATTGAAAGTTTTCAAGTGTTTGATACAGCATTTAAATCCTTCAAAACCTGTATCCTTAAATCAATCTTCACTACTGAAAAAACTGCCTCTAATTCAATAAGGTCAGTCTATGAAAGGTTTCTGGTGATCAATTCCATGACTTTGATTGATTGATTGATTATGTACCATCAAATCAGGGCTGATTCTTAGCACTTTTCCAAGATCTTTTCGAAGAGCATCTGCCCCCAACATGCCCCTTAAGGTTTCCCAATGGTGCACCTGTTGTTGCTGGAACTATCACCTTGCTGTTAGTCATCCTCTTCTTCCCTTTCCTTCCACTTTTCATAACATTCATTCATGTATTTATTTATTTAATTAATTAATTCAATTTCTATAGTCGCCCATCTCAGACAAGTGACTCTGGGTGGCGAACAATCATAAAACACAGTTAAAACTAATACAAATAAAATATATACATACATACATACATATTTGTATTATGTTTGTATTGGTTTTAACTGTTTTTATGATGGTTTTTATGTTTTTATGATATATATACAGACTCTGGTTCCTTTACTGTTGGTCAATCCTAAAAGGCAGAAGCTATCCAACACTTCAGTATTATCTCAATTGTCTAAAGGCTGGTTGCTTCTAACTTCCCTCAATTTATATTCAAAATATAGGTTGAATAAATTAGGGGAGTGTATACAGCCTTGTCTCACTTCTTTGCTGACAGGGAGCAAATGTTTCACCATGTTCCATCAACATTCCTGATCCGTGTATGGGTTTCTCATGAGGACAATGAGATGTTCCAAGGTTTTTGTTTCACATTCCATAGCTTTACAATCAAAGGCCTTTCTATAATCAATGAAGTACATATTGGTTTCTTTAGTATTCTTTGGATTTCTCAATCATCCAGGTGCATCAACAATAATTTATCTTGTTCTTTGGCCTTGTCTAAAACCAGTTTGAACATCTGGCACCTCCCTTTCCATGCAGGGCTCTAACCTCTGTTGGATTATCCTAAGCATTATTTTACTGGCATATGAAGTTAAGGATATTGTATGATAGTCTACATACTCTATTAAATCTCCTTTCTTTGGTGCTGATATATAAACTGACCTCATCCTATTTTTTTTATTTGTGTGCCATTTGCTGATGTTGTTGTTCAGTCGTTAAGTTGTGTCCGACTCTTCGTGACCCCATGAACCATATTGCGCCAGGCCTTCCTATCTTTCACTGCCTCCCTGAGTTTGCTCAATTTCATGCTCATTGCTTCAGTGATGCTATCTAGCCATCTCATCCTCTGCCGTCCTCTTCTCCTTTTGCCTTCCATCTTTCCCAGCATCAGGGTCTTTTCCAAAGAGTCCTCTCTTCGCATTAGGTGACCAAAGTATCTGAGCTTGAGCTTCATTATCAATCCTTCCAATGAGCAATCAGAGTTGATTTCCTTTAAGATTGACTGGTTTGACCTCCTAGCAGTCCAGGGGACTCTTAAGAGTCTTCTCCAGCACCACAGTTCAAAGGCATCAATTCTTCGGCGTTCAGCCTTCTTTATGGTCCAGCTCTCACAGCCATACATTACTACTGGAAAAACCATAGCTTTGACTATGCGGATCTTTGTCGGCAAGGTGACGTCTCTGCTTTTTAATATGCTATCTAGGTTTGCCATAGCTTTCCTCCCAAGGAGCAAGCGTCTTTTAATTTCACGGCTGCAGTCTCCGTCTGCAGTGATCTTGGAGCCCAAATAAATGAAGTCTGTTACTGCTTCCATTTCTACCCCTTCTATTTGCCAGGGATTGATGGGTCCAGATGCCATGATCTTAGTTTTTTTAATGTTGAGTTTCAAGCCAGCTTTCGCACTCTCCTCTTTCACCCTCATCAAGAGGTTCTTTAGTTCTTCTTCACTTTCTGCCATTAGGGTGGTATCATCTGCATATCTGAGGTTATTGATGTTTCTCCCTGCAATCTTAATTCCGGCTTGTGATTCTTCCAGCCTGGCATTTCTCATGATGTACTCTGCATATAGGTTAAATAAGCAGGGTGACAGTATACAGCCTTGTCGTACTCCTTTCCCTATTTTGAACCAATCGGTTGTTCCATGACCGGTTCTAACTGTTGCTTCTTGGCCCGCATACAGATTTCTCAGGAGACAGGTAAGATGGTCTGGTATCCCCATCTCTTTAAGAATTTGCCACAGTTTGTTGTGATCCACACAATCAAAGGCTTTTGCATAGTCAATGAAGCAGAAGTAGATGCTTTTCTGGAACTCTCGTGCTTTCTCCATGATCCAGCGAATGTTGGCAATTTGATCTCTAGTTCCTCTGCCTCTTCGAAACCCAGCTTGTACATCCGGTAGTTCTCGGTTCACGTACTGCTGAAGCCTAGCTTGTAGGATTTTGAGCATAACCTTGCTAGCATGTGAAATGAGTGCAATTGTGCGATAGTTTGAGCATTCTTTGGCATTGTCCTTCTTTGGAATTGGAACGTAAACTGACCTTTTCCAATCCCGTGGCCACTGTTGCGTTTTCCAAACTTGCTGGCATATTGAGTGCAGCACTTTAACAGCATCGTCTTTTAGTATTTTAAATAACTCAGCTGGAATACTGTCATCTCCACTAGCTTTGTTGTTAGCAATGCTTCCTAAGGCCCACTTGACTTCACTCTCTAGGATGTCTGGCTCAGGGTCAGTGACCACACCAGCATGGACATCAGGGACATTAAGATCTTTCTTGTATAGTTCTTCTGTGTATTCTTGCCACCTCTTCTTAATCTCTTCTGCTTCTGTTAGGTCCCTGCCTTTTTTGTCCTTTATCATGCCCATCTTTGCCCTAAACGTTCCTTTGATATCTCCAATTTTCTTGAAGAGATCTCTAGTCTTCCCCATTCTATTGTTTTCTTCCATTTCTTTGCATTGTTCATTTAAGAAGGCCTTCTTATCTCTCCTTGCTATTCTCTGGAAATCTGCATTCAGTTGCTTGTATCTTTCCCTTTCACCCTTGCTTTTCGCATTCCTTCTTTCCACAGCTATTTGTAAAGCCTCATCAGACAGCCATTTTGCTTTCTTGCATTTCTTTTTCTTTGGGATGGTTTTAGTTGCTGCCTCTTGTACAATGTTACAGACCTCCGTCCATAGTTCTTCAGGCACTCTGTCTACCAAATCTAATCCTCTAAATCTATTCATCACCTTCACTGTGTACTCACATGGAATATGATCTAAGTCATACCTGAGTGGTCTAGTGGTTTTCCCTACATTCTTCAATTTAAGCCTAAGTTTTGCAGTAAGAAGCTCATGATCTGAGCCACAGTCAGCTCCTGGTCTTGTTTTTGCCGTCTGTATAGAGCTTCTCCATCTTTGGCTGCAAAGTATGTAATCAATCTGGTTTCGGTACTGACCATCTGGTGATGTCCATGTGTAGAGTCGTCTCTTGTGTTGTTGGAAAAGAGTGTTTGCTATGACTAGCTTGTTCTCTTGACAGAACTCTATTAGCCTTTGCCCTGCTTCATTTTGTACTCCAAGGCCAAACCTGCCTGTTATTCCGATTACTCCTTGACTTCCTACTTTAGCATTCCAATCCCCTATGATGAAAAGGACATCTTTTTTTGGTGCTAGTTCTAGAAGGTGTTGTAGGTCTTCATCGTAGGTCAACTTCAGCTTCTTCGGCATCAGTGGTTGGGGCATAGACTTGGATTACCGTGATGTTGAATGGTTTTCCTTGGATACGCACTGAGATCATTCTGTCGTTTTTGAGGTTGTACCCCATTACTGCCTTTCCCACTCTCTTATTGACTATGAGTGCAACTCCATTTCTTCTAAGGGTTTCTTGCCCACAGTAGTAGATATAATGGTCACCTGAATTAAATTCACCCATTCCCGTCCATTTCAATTTGCTGATTCCCAAGATGTCGACGTTCAATCTTGTCATCTCATGTTCGACCACATCCAGCTTGCCTTGGTTCATGGATCTTACATTCCACGTACCTATACGATATTGTTCTTTACAGCATCGGACCTTCTTTTCGCTTCCAGATACATCCACAGCTGAACGTCCTTTTGGCTTTGGCCCAGCCGCTTCACTCTTTCTGGAGCTACTTGGAATTGCCCTCCGCTCTTCCCCAGTAGCATATTGGACACCTTCCGACCTGAGGGGCTCATCTTCCGGCGTCATATCTTTTAGCCTTTTAACATTGTCCATGGGGTTTTCTTGGCAAGGATACTGGAGTGGGTTGCCATTTCCTTCTCCAGTGGACCACATTTTGTCAGAACTCTCTGTCATGACCTGTCCGTCTTGGGTGGCCCTGCACGGTATAGCTCATGGCTTCAGTGAGTTACACAAGCCCCTTCGCCACAACAAGGCAGTGATCCATGAAGGGGCATTTGCTGATACAATTTGATTAAAACCATTACTAGTTCTTTTTTGTTGCTAGCCATATTTCTGTAGGTATTCCATCAGTTCCTATAGCCTTCTGATTTGGTAATGACTGGAATATTGATCCAACACATTTTATACTACTAGAGGTTCTTGTAAATAGGAAGTACCTTCCCTGTTCACAAGACGTTGACATGTCTGTTGTCCAGAACTTTGTATACTCCTTTGATCTTTGAATCAGTTATTCTCTGTCCACTGGTATCCTTAATTCAAAGTTGGAACCTCCTTCTGAGTTCAGAGATTTTTGGAAGACATTTCTTGTTTTCCATGTTTGTTTCCATCTCTGATGTCTTCAGATGTCACTGTAATACTGCTTTTTCTCTCTTTTAACACCTTTCTGAAATTCTTTGTTAAGTTACTTCTTGAAAATTTTGGCTTCTCTTCTTATTAATTTCTACCATTTCTTCTGAAATCACTTTGTTTTCTTTGGTTTCTTGGTCTTTGTCAGTCTCTTTTCACGTTCATTCTTAACAATTTCTTTGATTCATTCTATAGTTCCTCTGGTTCCCCATCAACGAAGTTTGGGGACTCAAAAGTTTTCTTGATGTTTCCTTGAAAATAGCGGGATGTGTCAATAATATTATCAGGGAAGCTTGTGGGCTTTGTTTTTCTGTTTTTGCTTGCCTTCGAATTTGCACATTATCAGTTTGTGATCTGTTCTTGGCCGTGTATTTGCTGTTATGATTGAGCTACCATCCTTATACCAATAATATAGACAATTCGATTTCTATGTATTCCATCTGGTGATGTCCATGTATATAGGAATCATTGGACTGACAGAAATGGATTAGTCATTCTCCTGCTTTATTTCTGTTTTTCAGACCATAAGGTCTGTGTTTCCTCCTTACGATTTCCAACATTGGCATTCCAGTCTACAACAAGCAGCACATCTTGCTTGGGTGCTCTGTCCATTTCAGGTTGAACTCAGTCATAAAGCTTGTCAGTATCTTCTTCTCCATCAGTGGTTGGAACATAAACTTGAATAACTGTCATATTAAAATGAAGTCTAACTGATATTATTCAGTTATTGACTGCATTATATGTAAGTATTATTTTGCTATATCCTTACTGATCATGAAAGCAACACCATTCCTTCTTTGTTTTTCATGTCCTGAGTAGTGTACAGTGTGATCTTCTGACTGAAACAGTACAATTCCAGTGCATTTCAATTTCCTGATACCTAAAATGTCCATGTGTAGTCAATTCATTTCATCTTTCACTGTGTTGAGCTTTCCCATGTTCATGCTTCTTATATTCCATGGCCCTACTGTAATTCTGTCTTTGCAACTTCAGATTTTGTTTTCCTGCAAGGTCATCATAGCAACTAGGTATCTGAAGGCTTTAATCTAACCATATAATAAACAATATTAATACTCTGAAAGGTCCTCAGTTCTTCCTTAGTAGCATATTGAATGCCCTTCTGAGGGGCCCAGCTTCCAACATTAAACTGTCAATCACTTCATATAGTCTATCCTTGTGATTTTTTGTTAATACTACAGGCAGTTTACTACTGCCTTTTCCTGACAGCACCTTGCCCTTGTCACTAAAGGAATCATCCACCTCTAGTATCTTCCTATAATGCTGCTGCCTGATATAGGTACCTGTTTGCTTTACCTGAGCAAGTAGGATAACTTTCCCAACTTTATAGATCCTAAAGGGAAATGTCATTGAACATATGATGAGGGGGAATGCATTTTTTAAATAGAAAGATATAGAGAGATGATAATTATGATAATGTAATTTTATTGTTAATTAGTTAAGTTTGCTCTGTCTCTTACATTTTTATTGTACATATTTTAAATGTTGAGTTTTAGACAAACTTATTTTAAAACAGTAAAGCGAGGAAAGGAAAATGTGTCTAATGCTTAAACTATGTCTGCACCAAAATATATTGTTAGAGATGGTATGTTGGAATAGCCTGCAGACATGCAAACTGAGTACTACTTTGTATGGAAGAGATTTATGTTTGTATCAAGGGAAGATATGCCAAATCTGGGCTGCAACGGTCTGGACTAGTAGATGGCAGAAAAAAGACATTTGTATCTCCAGCTAAGTGGGAAAACAGAAACAAACATTTGTTGGTTCCCCATTTTTGGAGAAATAAAATCTAGCTATGAATCAAGCCTATTTCCCTTGTCAACAAGATATACTCTACTCTTAGTAAATGGAAAGCAAAAGAGAAATCAACTATGTAACCCCTCTTCTATTAACAAAGTTGGGCTAATTTAAGATGTATTTACAGTAGTTTAAAACAGTCAATAAAAACAATAACAAGTCATAGAAAACAGCTGGTGATGTGAAGGATGTACCTCAGGGAATACAGTCTCCCACAGTAGATGGTGTAAAATGTTCCTCCTCCTGTGCTTTATCTTGCTACTGAATGAAAAAAAAAGTATTTTCAAATCACATATAAATGAGAATAATCTCATTTTCCCTGTCTTCGTTCTCCCCTTTTCTAGATTTTTAACCATTTTGCCTGATAAAAAGTTCTTTGAAATGTGAAAGTTTGTACATCATTTTGTAAAACTTTGGTTTATCTAATTAAGGAACAGGCTTTAAATCAATTTTGGATTTTAAAATTGAAACTTAAATCCAATGTTGGATGGATTTAAACAGAATTTAAAATGGCAGGGAATGTCTATGTGGAAATAAGGAATACTGCAGTTTTCTTCATTTTAAAGGATTGCATTACAAATAGTGTGCGTGCACGTATACTGTGCAGTACAAAACAGTTAAAACCATCTCAAGCAAAGGTTTGCAGTTACCCTTCCCAAGCAATTATAGACAGTAATACCAAATAAACATCTGCAGCCGTCATAGCTAGCTAGTGCAGTCCTGTGGCTTGGTCTTTTGCCAGGCGTTTAGGCGTGTAAATCTACCACCAAAGGCTCCCTCCCCCTCTTTCCATTTGGCAGTAGGTCATGCCAGCTTTGATAATAACTTTATTGCCTCTACCAACTTTCTGAGCTTTAGTGCGGCTTCTTCATTACAGCATAAAGGGAAAAGGGAAGACACATTCCATACTGTTCTTGAAAGGGAACGTAGGCCATCAGTATGTAATAACTTGGGCTGGAACTTTGCCAGGGCATTTCGATTAGCTACCTACATGTAGAAAATATGGCCTGAGGTCTTTAATTAACTGAGGTAATTATCATCTCTCTTTTATATCTTATCTAGCAGATGGCATCTACAAAAAAAGAAAAAAGAAAAGAAAAAGAAAAACGAAAAGACTTTCCTTAACATTTCTCCCTTACCAGAGGCACTATAGCTTTTATAGCACGACAATGATACACGTAGCTGAGAGAAATTAGGGGAGGATATTCTTACAGCAGCTGCACATAAGATTCTATATATTCTTTTAGCTGCATGTGGGGCTCTTTACAATACAACAAGAGAATAAAGGAGCACCTCTTTTAAGCCAGCTGATTCATGTATTCCAGGAATCGTTATTACATAGCTTTTGAAATTACATATGCAGATATTAAGTTAGACAGGATGCATTGAAAAAAATAATAGATCAGATGTGTTTGAGCTCAGTGGCTTTTTTCTCTAAATTTCTCTGAGGACAACCCTCAATTTTTTCTAAAAGGTTATATTTGACCTTAGGGCAGCAAGTTGCCAAAGAGGACAGGACTCCTATTTTTAATGTAAGCTACACCTGCTGAAACTTCTCCCTATACAGCTATTAAGAGTACAGGGCCCATCTGGCCACAGTCTTTCTCTGTGTTAAATGCATAACATGGAACTATTTAATTATTGTCAACAGGACTGCAAGATCAGGAGATATTTTGTATTTAATGGTTAAATATTACAAATATCTGTGGACAAATATTACTTGTTTGTTTATGTCAGGAAATCAATCCTACAGTTTCTAAGTTCAGCTCCGTTCTGAAAAATACCTTTGCTTTCTATTTATTACAAGCATCATTTTCATAAAGTACAGCTGATACTTTATGGCAGCTTTATTATAGATGCTTAACATGATAATATGTGCTTGTGCATTTGTATAATATTCATCCTCCTAACCTGGTCCAATGTCATATTATTTTACTACTATATACTGACAATGAGGTAGTTTGTCTTTGACTCCTGTCAACCTTTAAAAAGCCTTGGGTGCTCTCTTATTTCATGCCACAACAAGGACCTAGTTATAATTCCTTCCAAGTTGAAGATTCTAGTTTTTTCCAAACATCCCAAATCACAAAACTGGTAAATAGGGGGGCACCCCATCAAACAAGTCAGAACCTTTAAATACTTAGTTTTCCATGCCCCTGGCACTTGAAATACCCATCAGAACTATGTGTCCCAAAGGATACCTAGTCATCAGCCGCAGCCATACAAGCCTCCTATTTTAATCAATGCACGCATGCTTCATTTCAGCTGCTGTTAAATTATTTAAAACTGAGGCTTGTATTGTATGGAGCTCAATTAGGGTCATATAGCCAAATAGCAGTGTTAGAGAAAGGTCAATCCAAATTTCTGAGAAATATTTTCCAGGTCCCTCACTGTGTCCCAAATATGGTGCTTCAGCCAGAAGCAGGAGTCACTTGAACTAAATCTGGCCTTTGGATTATTAGCTTTAATTTTTGGCTGAAATTATTACATAGTCCAGCTGACCTGGTCCCTTTAATTAGAAGGTAATTTTGATTCAACCTGGAAAAAGACGTTTCTGGGAAATTACATTTCTATGACTTTTCTTGGGATTCCCTTTTGCTGCTAGGTTTAGAGCAAGCCAACTCAGTTTTGAAACAAAAGATTCTAGATGTAGAAAGCCAACTGGATTGTGCAGCTTGTCCTTGTGATGTATTCATTAACAACCAGTTTCCCTAGTATAAATCAGCTCATTATCTGGACAAGATCACTGTTTCAAAATTCAGGACAGCTTTATTCTTGGCTCATTTTCATAATCTCCCCACAGCGGTGTTAAAGGGAAGTACAGGAAAATCCCCTTTGCCAAACAATGGTGCCCCTGTGTCAGCCCCACTAGGTAGACCAAACCAAGAAATGAACTCCACAGAAAGGCTAAAACTACTTTTATTGGGATTGGCTATAATAACAGAATCTGCAGATCTGTGGTGTACCTCCTCCTCCTTTTTATACTTCAGTGAATTAGCAGGGGGCATCTGCCTGAGCCACTTCCAAATGCTATCTCATTGTTCTGGACTTTAAAAAATATTCCAACCCCTCTTACCTAGGTTTCCTGCATATTTCTGTAAAGGTCATCTTCCTTACTTTCTACACCCTGTGATGCAGGTGCAATAGAAACTACAGCCAAAGTTTTGTTATTCTACTAATATATGAAGCAGTTGATCTCCCCTCTCCTCTTAAAATTCCCAGTGTATTCTGATTTATTTTACTTACATTGCCTATTAGACAATTCTATGTCCTTAAATGTTACTAGGTTTTGTTATACAGTGTGAATACTCCACCCAGTTATGAATCTTACCTGTTAATGGTTCTTCAATGTTTTACTATGGTGTTTTTTTTTAAATTTTGATCTATGACTGTAATAAAGTCTATCTATCTATCAGTCTATCATAGGGTTTGTTTTTATAACACCCATTTTGTATGTTGAACTCTTCCGTCTTAGAAAAAATTCTTCGATATCCAACAATCACATCACAATCAGTTATGTGAGTCCCACTCAGACATTCACATTCAATATGTGAATATACCCAATAATTCCTAAACCTTAGAGAGATGACCCAAATGACATCAGCCTTCAGAGAACATCCAGTGATATGATATCCACAACTAATCAAATAATGCCTTTACACATATGGCTGTGCACATGGTGGCTTCCACACAAGCAAAAATCCCACACTAGCAGCATCTTCCCTGTGCAGAAGTCAATATCCGTTAAGGTCTTTCCATGTCCATGCTGACTACTAGGTTTTTTGGGGCTGGCAGACTTATTAGTATAACTCATTGAAGAAGTTAGACTTTTCTGATTATGATACATTTTGTGTTGCTTGTGCAACAATTTTTTAAAAATCCGAGGTGTGTTATTACTATTGTGTATGCAATATACTATGTTATAAAGAAATAATCTACATTATATACAATAATCTAACAGCAAGCATATTATCACATATTTACACAATGAAACTGACTTGATACAAGACAAAACAGACAAGCAAGTAATAAAAAGAAAATAGAAGAATTTGTTATGTTTATTTTCTGGAAAAAAAATGAGGGATTGGGGAGAATGAAAGCTGAAGAATTTAGGGCACAGTTAACAAATGATAAAAATAAAAGGGCATGGATTTGGGGAAATGTAAAAGAGCACCAAATCTCTTTCTGTCTCTTGCCCTCCAAGTGAACCTGTCTAAACACATTCTAATAGAAGAATATGTCATAAACATCACAGCAGCACTTGCCTGAATAAATAAAACTTATTGACGTGCTGCCCATTAACACCAGAGTCCATTACATCACTCACCACCCCCTTCCCAAATTTGTCCATATGGTAGGAAAATTGCAAGTGTTTTTGAGATTCTGCAAAGCTCAAAATTTCAAATGTGATTTCCAATCTGTCTGAAGTGATTCAAAGGTACCAGGTTCAATTCCAAGATTCCATTAGAAGATTTAATTTGAAGTAATGATTTTATCAAATATTCTTTGAATTGAATCATGTCTTCAAAATTTTATACAACTCTACTACAAATATTTAAGCAATTTCTCCACATGAAGAAAACATCAAGGTGGAATAAAAATAAAACTGCCAGAATCATGTTGTATTACATCAATTTTGGCCACCACATTTGAAAAAAAGATGTTGTAGAACTAGAAACAACTGGAAAATGACAGTCAAATTGTCAAGGTCTGGAGCAACTCATGTTACAGCATCTGAAGCTTTTTAGTTTAGAAAATATGTACATAAAGGGGAAATTATTGAAAAGTATTACGTTATGTATGGTATTGGGAAAATGGAGAAGGAACAGGCTTTCTCCTCCTCTCATTATGTTAGAATTTTGGGCCCTCCAAGGAAGCTGAATGGTTGGGGATTCAAGATTGACAAAAGCAAATACTGTCTTTTTTCAGAGCATAGCAGAATGTAATACCATAAGATTTAATGGTGGCTACCAAGCTTGACAGCTTTATGGTGGGATTAGACAAATTCGCAGAGGATAAGGCTATCAGTCACTATTAGATTATCTGCCCACTGAGGGAACAGAATGTTAGATAAGAAAGGCTTTTGACTAGTCCAAAAGAACTCTGCTTTAAGTCACACCCACTGCTAAACATTATTAAACAGAGTTTTTACAAGAAAAATCTTAATTGCCCTGTTGCATCATATTTGCCTAAAATGTTCCCCCCTCTTTCTAGAAGAGGAAGAAGAATCACTATTCCACTGGGATGATTAAATTAAGTAGAAGTTTTAAGAAATTTGGTTTAAAAGCAAATTGACAAATGAAAGTTTTGCAAAAGAACTCAGCTGTATATTTTGTCAAAACCTGTCAAAAACATGCACAATGGAATTGCTGCTTCTAGAAGGGAGTCGACATAGTATTTTTCAACAGAATAGAATTGAATGAATGCAAACCAGGGGGCAAACTTTTGTTAGGTGGAATGAATCGCTGGATAGGAATGAAATAAGACAGCATAGAAAAAGGTATTGGGCCATTCAGAGTCCAAAGAATAAATGAGAATGTGACTGTTTGGTGTGTGCATAAAAAATAACTACTTTGAATACGTGGTTTAAGTGTAAGTCTATTCAAATGTGCACATAGCAAAGGAATGAATCAAAAAGTATTATTAATCTGATTGTTTATGATAGATTTATTATTTATAGAATGAGTGAAGGATATCAGAATGATGAGAGGCGCTGAGTGTGAAATAGACCATTATTTGGTAATATCAATAATGTATTTTGGGAAAAATTGTCAAGAAAGGTTGATTGCTGAAAGAGAAAGAGTTGTGTTTGAAAAAGCATTAGAAGATAAATTAATCTCCCAATACAATAAATGGAAAGAGGATATGAGGATGTGGAAGCTACCTGGAACATAGTGAAAAGCTTTTACAGTACACAACACCAAAGAAGTATATATAATTATGTTAAAAGAACATATGAGTAAAGAATGTTTCGTAGAAGGTGAAGTGAAAGAGGCTATGTCTGGAGGTTGAGTCATGGCAACTAGACTTCTTTTCTTTTGGTTTGATACATTTCGCTGCTTGTCCAAGCAGCTTCTTCAGTCTAGAAAGTTGGTTGGGGGGGCCCCATAAATGTCTTCCAGGGTGGCTGCATTTCTCACTAATATGGTGGGCTCACTATTGTCCCTTCAATGAGCCCATCATGTTAGTGAGAAACGCAGCCACCCTGGAAGACATTTATCACATCTCCTATTGTCCCTTCAACAAGCCCGTCATGTTAGTGAGAAACACAGCCACCTGGAAGACATTTATGGGGTCCCCCCTAACCAACTTTCTAGACTGAAGAAGCTGCTTGGACAAGCAGCAAAATGTATCAAACCAAAAGAAAAGAAGTCCAGTTGCCCTGACTCAACCTCCAGATAATTCTACCTGGATGACTGAGAATCTTCATCAACATGGAAGAGGCTATGGATTAAAAAAAAAATTGTATAAGAAAATGCTACAAAAACAAGGATGACAGAAAGACTTGTATGATGGGTATACAGAGAAAGAGTTCACTGCAAAGGAGGTAATCAAAACAAGGGGCTCTTAAGATTAAAAGAAGAAAAATGCAGATTTTGATGGAAATAAAAGTTGTTTTGGAAATGGATGAAGAGGGCAAAACCACAGAGTGATTGGAATTAAAAATAAAAGTGATGAAATGACTTAGGATGAAACTGCTGGAAGGATTAGTTACTCTTAGAGTTACTCTTACAGGAAGTATGAAAAAGGATGCTTGGTGGAAAGATGTAGTGGTTGTGATGGTAGGTGGGAATGACCTTGGGTAGCTGCAGGTCTTAAGAGTGGTTGATGATGGAAATACAGCTTGCACAGATACCTGAAATGCTCAGTGAGCAGGGAGCTAAGATAAGAATGATGTTATCCTCTTGGTTGTTTAATGCATTTATGGATGAATGTATAAGGAATGTTTCTGGTGATATTAGAGATGTGTTGGTTGGGACCATGAATATATGTTTATTTTTATATAAGATGATGCCATTTTGTTGGCTGAAAACCTGAATGATTCACAATGAATGCTAAATTGTATGATGCAATAAGAAGTATGGATCTGAACATCAATGGATCAAAGACCAAGATAGCTGACTTGATGGGAAAAGTAGTGAATTATTGCAGGTTGTGCATAAATGGCAAAAATTAGACCAGGCAATGTCCCATAAAGATGGGGAAATGAACAGAGAAATGTTAAGAGTGCAGATGTTGATAGAAAGCTAGTAGGTGGTAATGGTATTTTATAAGGAATGAATGTTTATCAAAAGAAGTGAACCTATATATGAATGTTCTTCTGCCTATTCTGTTATATGGAAGTGAGGGTTGGGTATATCAGGAGAAACATAGAAGCAAGTTGAATGCACTGGGAATGAGATATTTTAAAAGTATTTGTGGTAAATGAAGAAGCATTACAGTTGAATATTTGGAAAGTAGGTCTGTATAGGGAGCTGCTGTCATCTGCATCTACGGCAGCAGTTTCCTACATTGGCCTTACCTCCCAAATGTAATAAATGGACAGTTGATTTTATTGACTATTTATGAATGTAATTGTATTGGGATGCTGGATTTTATGCATTGACAGCTGCCTGGACATTTTGATTGGGGCAATATGCACTTTAAAAAATAAAAATAAAAATGGGTTATTATCATATATAAAAAATAATTATTATATATAAAAATAACATTAAAAGAAAAAGAAGAAAAAAGAAAAAATTAGCACTGAACTGTGCCAATAACTTATTGGCCATTTGTGGACAGAGTTCATCATAATGTAACACAATTTTGCTATTTTTAAAAAGAGTTATCTCAGTCGTCTAACAGATAGTATAAATAAAAATTATCAGAATGCTCTGGAAATATAGTTAAAAGAAATGGTGGCGAATGTCCCTGTAAAACTGATAGTAAAGAAGAGCATGGCCTTGGTTTCTATTACACCCATGCTGCAGGGACAACACTGTGCTTCAGAAGAAATTTTCTTATATTCCCTTCTAAAACAGCTGTGGGGAGGGTATTAAAATGAACTAGTTAAAGCGCTCTTAATTTAGGGGTTGAAATTTGCTGTAAGTATGAAACTGCTTTAGGAGCTAAAATTGGATTATTTATAAATATATCCTATGGGAGGGCAATGACCTTCTATGTCTAAAATCCATTGTCTTAAGGCTAATTTAGCTGATCTGGCCCTAATGGTGAAATAGCATCACTGGAAAAGCTGTAATGGCTCAATGTCCTTTGGTTTGCTTTTTCCAGGAGGATTTTAAATTGTATGTGGACCGGTCCAACAGGATTGTGGAGTAGTGTCAGCCAGTAAGTTAAAATATTTATCCAAAGACTGGACTCAAGTATACTGATTTCTGCATTTTGCCAAAGTACTGTGTATGGGACACAACAAGTAACCTGGAAGATGCTTCTTAAACATTTAGTTAGGACTGTCTAAGTAGCCATGTTGTTATATAGTCCTAGCTGAGGCCCAGATAGCAGTTGTGCTCTGGCTTTAACTGCAAACAATTGCAGCAGGTATAAACTGTGCTTCTTGGACAAAAATAATACGCTTGGATGGCTGATGCTGTTTTCTGTGCATTTTGGGATGCATAATCTAAGTGAGCATTTTGGCTTCCAGAAACTTGAAAAGCTACATCTAAATGCTTAAAGATCTTAATTTTTAATGGTGTATCCCCCTAACTTCCAGCTTTGTTGTTTCAGACTTTTGGAGAATGTAAGGATCTTGGTCTTGACAAGGTTTATTGTTAATGTCTCCTCATTACAGTAGTTGATCACTGATCCCAAAGCTCTTCTAAGACCTAAGAGGTCAAGGACAAAATTATTGCATCATCAGTGTATAGTAATATACAATAAAACCTTGGATTGCGAATAACTTGATCTGCGAGTGTTCCGCAAGACGAGCAAACATTTCTAATAAATTTTAACTTGATAAATGAGCAATGTCTTGCAATACGAGTAGTACATGACGCCAAACATCACATGATCACAATGAGCCAATGGTTCTTCTCTCTCTCTCTACAATGGCCCCCTTGCAGAAAAAGGTTGAAAAGAAAGACTGTAAGAAGAAGGAGATGATTACAGTGGAAGTTAAGAAGGAAATCATCGAGACGTACGAACGAGGTATGCGAGTGGCCAAAATTGCAAGATTTTATAAGAAGTCTATGTCGACTATTTGCACAATGTTAAAGAAAGAAGAAAGAAGGGGGCTAGATGCAGCAAAAGGAGTCACAAGAATATCAAAACAACGGCCACGTGTTCTGGAAGATGTAGAAAAGTTGCTTCTGGTTTGGATAAACGAGAAGCAACTAGCAGGTGATACTGTGACTGAAACCTTTATCTGCGAGAAGGCAAAGGCCTTGTACACCGACCTTGTAAGTAAACTGCCAGGTACGTCAATGGAAAACGAAGAGGAGAAGTGTCATCCATAGTATTGTGAGGCATGGAGAGGCTGCGAGTTCGGACACTAAGGCAGCTGAGGCATTCACTACTGAGTTCCAAAAGCTCATGGTTTCCGAGTGTTACCTGCCAGAGCAAGTTTTCAACTGCAATGAGACGGGGCTTTTTTGGAAAAAGATGCCAAAGAGGACCTACATTACAGAAGAATGCCTGGTCACAAGCCCATGCCTGGTCACAAGCCCATGAAAGACCATCTCACCCTCTTGTTTGGGGCTAATGCAAGCGGGGATTTTAAAGTCAAGCCCCTGCTCTTGTATCATTCCAAGAATCCACGAGCCTTCAAGAAATACAAGGTGCAGAAGAGCCAGTTAAACGTTATGTGGAGGTCCGATAGCAAGGCTTGGGTCACTCGTATCTTGTTTGTTGAGTGGATCAATGAGGTCTTCGGTCCTGCAGTGAAGAAATACCTTTTAGAAAAGAATCTGCCACTCAAAGCCTTGCTGGTTATGCATAATGCTCCTGCTCATCCTCCAGGCCTTGAGGACGACTTACTGGAGGAATTCGAGTCCATTAAGGTCAAGTTCCTTCCTCCCAACACCACTCCAATCCTCCAGCCCATGGATCAGCAGGTCATTTCAAACTTTAAAAAGCTTTACACCAAAGCACTATTTCAGCGATGCTTCGAGGTGACCGAAGGAACAAACCTTACCCTCCGAGAGTTTTGGAAAAACCATTTCCACATCGTGAACTGCTTCAAGATCATCAATAAAGCCTGGGATGGGTTCACCAAGAGAACCCTCAATTCTGCCTGGAGAAAACTGTGGCCTGATTGCGTTCTTGGACATGACTTAGAGGGGCTTGCTCATGAACAGGAGCTGCCAGTAGTCGATGAAATTGTGTCCTTGGGGAAGACCATGGGACTGGAGGTGAATGAGGATGACATTCAAGAGCTGGTGGAGGAACATGGCCGGGAGCTGACCACCGACGAACTGATGGATCTGCATCATGAGCAACAGCAAGAGGTTATGGAGGAGATCTCGTCTGCAGAGGAGGAGGAGAAAAAGGCGGAGGAATCCCTCACTTCAAATGAGATTAGGGAGATGTGTAAAATGTGGGAAACAGTGCAAAATTTTGTAGAAAAGCACCACCCGAATAAGGCTGTAGCAGTGCGAGCGATGAATCTGTTTAATGACAATGCAATGTCACACTTCCGCGAAATCCTCAAAAGGAGGCAAAAGCAAGTGTCATTGGATAGGTTCCTTGTTAAAGCTGCACAAAAAGAAAAAGATTCCATTGAGCCAATAGACAGCAGTGATTCTGTTAGTGATAGTGAAAGTCGTCCTACACAATAACCCTCCTCTCTCTTGTCTTCCTCACACCAGCCACAAAGGTTTTCAAAGGTAAGTGCAGGTTAACTTGTTTTATTTTTCTTTATATTTTGTATTTTCTTTATTATTTTGTATTATATTACAGTATTGTAATCATTTTTATATGAATAGTTTTGGGTTGTGGAATGAATCATCTGAGTTTCCATTATTTCTTATGGGGAAATTCGCTTTGATATACAAGTGCTTTGGATTACAAACATGTTTCCGGAACGAATTATGTTCGCAAACCAAGGTTTTACTGTACTGATATGTCTATGGACTAGTTTGAGAAGATGGAAAGCAGATTTATTTAAGTAAGGAACCAGTGAATTTATATAATACTTAAATAAAACTAGGGCCAGTACTCATCCTTGTCTGATTCACCTCTTTACCAGTATTTCTTTGGTAATGTATAATTTGGTCATACAGAGAGAATTAATGAGGTTCAAATGGCAAAACAAATACATGAATGAGTCAAGAGGAAGACTGAAGTTATGATTATGTAGAGTTGATGAGATCCTAAAAAAGAGAGCAGTGAGAAGCTTGAAGAACAAAAGTCAGTGTACAGTATGAATGATGGACACGGTAGAAGGAAGGCTGTTTTGCAAGGATAGAAAAGTATGGAGAGGTATAGTGGATAGATGGGTGTAAATTATATTTAGCTATATTTCCTTCTATTCTTCTTCCCAAATTGTAAATTATGGAGCTGTGCAAAGAAATAAGATACAAAAAAGATGTTGTGAAGTGAGGCAAATTGCATCATCTTTGCTTTTTCATCAAAGAGAGTTGGATCTGTATCTCAGGGTGAATCTAAGCCATCTTGCATAGGCCTATCAAGCAAGCCTTAAGGAATGTCTGGCTCGGGAAAGATCTGTGAGCTTTTTAAATGCTTTGGAGTGCTAACCAATGTGTAGATAGAGATGATTTGGTAGACATAATATACAGACTAGAAAATATTTTGACAAACTCCTTTATTAATACATCTGAGTGAATTTAGTTATCATGCAATATATGATTTCTGGGTAGATTATAATCTGCCTTAAAAAAGAAGCAGGGGTCCATTGTATAACAGCCAGTACTATTTAATTTGTAGGGATTACAGATAAGAAAGAGGATGGGCAGATTTGCAGATGACACTAACTTACTGATGATAATTGAAAATCTTAAGAGTTCCAAATAAGTGTTTCCAAATTGCTTCAATGGGTAAAATAGTGGAATCAAATCATAAAAATGATGGCCAATATGCTGCACATATGAAAGCAAATTGCATGCTAGGATTATTACGGAAGAAAATTAAAGTAAATTTCATATGAAGCATTAAGTTCAAATGGTCCTCACAGAAATGGAAAATATGCAGAAAAGGGCAACCCAAATGATCAAGAAATTGTGCCATCTTTATTATGATGAAGAGCTTGAGTTATTTAAAGTAAGAAAAAAAGATAACTGAGGACAGACATAATTAAGGTTTATAAAAGTGTGCATTATGTGGAAAGATGAAAGTTATCCATCTCACATAATATTGCATCATGGAGTAAGCTGGTAAAACCAATTAGCAATAGATTTAGGAAATCATAATTATCTCTTTATAAACTGCATAATTAATGTTATGAAAGTTGCAGCCCCAGGTGCTTGAGTTTGCCACTGTGATGAATTGGTGATGGCCAGGTTTTGAAATAAAATTGGACAAATTGATGGGCATTAACTGTGATAGCTAAACCAAGGCTCCAGGTTTTGAGGCTGTATATACCTCAGATGTAAATTACCAAACATAACATTTACCTTAGTGAATAAAGACTTAAATGTAATATTTACTTTAATGGAAAGCCTTTTAAATTCTTTTCTTTTCCAAATGAATCAGCTCGCTCACTCACTCACTCACTCACCCACTCACCCACTCACCCACTCACCCACTCACTCACTCACTCACTCACTCACTCAACATCTATCTATCTATCTATCTATCTATCTATCTATCTATCTATCTATCTATCTATCTATCTATCTATCTATCTGTCTGTCTGTCTGTCTGTCTGTCTGTCTGTCTGTCTGTCTGTCTGTCTCTCTATCTCTCTCAGGCCACCATTCAGATAATAAAAACAATAATGTACTAAACAATAAAACAACCTAGTTAAAAAGACTGTGCTTCTGTCATTGTGACCCAAGACTTGGGCAAATAGCTAGTCTTCACGTGGAGCCAAAACAAACTCAAGGTTGGCACCAGCCTGGCCTCCAAGAGGAGGGCATTCCATAAGCAGGTTGCCAGAGCCAAGAAGGCATTCTCTCATGTCTTCACATTATATATTGATCCCACTGGTGGTATGCAGAGGTGAGTCCCTTGGCAAACCTTAAGCAAGTATATTCCAGAGTGACAATCTCTCAGATATTAAAATCCCAAACTATTGATGGTCTTAATTGTCATACCCTGTACTCAAAACAGTCATACATTGACAGCTAATACAGTTCCTGTCTTGCTTAATAGCTGTCCATTAGGAGCCTGCAGATTAGGATCTAATGAAAGATTCACTGTTACTGATTAGTGAATGAGTCAGGCAAACACGCAAACCATTATTCCAAGCAGACAGGGCATCAAGTGCTATTAGAATCATAGGGCCAAGGGAATGTAGAGGTTTTTTAGTTCCATCCCTACCCAGGGCAGAAATCCTCATACCAGCTAGGGCAAACAGCTGTCAACCTTTGCTTCAAAACCTCCAGTGATGGAACACTCATCACTCCAGGAGGCAGACTATTTTGTTGTCATGGTCAGGAAATTCCTCTAGATTCTTTTAGATCTCTCTTTGAAATGCTTCTACATCTTGGTTCTTACTATTATGAATACTAACTCAGACAATGTCTAGTCATGCAAACAGCTCAAAACAGGATCCCAGATTGATACAAAATACTGATTCAATTATTTTTGCAAATTTTAAAAATGCTTATACTTCTTTGTGTACTGGCTCTCTACTGTTAGTGTCTATACCCCAGTACCATGCCTTTCTTGGATCAGATTCAGATTCTGCAAAGCTGGGTTCCAGTGTTCTGGTTATCTTTTTTCCTACTTCAGATAGCTCCAGAATTCCTGCATCTGAGGCCCATCCTACATGATATTTCTAAAATAAAAATAGCTATTGTGCTTTGTACTAGCTTCAGCTTCCATTACATGTTTAAAATAGGGTTCAAGATAGACCTATATAAAATATATTACAATGATCTAAATAGAAAATTGTCAGTATATGCAGCACTATGTCCAAAAGAAGTCCAGAAATTACCTTCAGCAATGCATCTACTCATTGTAGGGAAAATGCAACTTATCTGGCAAGGCACTTTACAATTTCTGGAGCAATCAACAGAGCCTCCATCTTGAAGAGAGTTAGCTTCAGTTTATTGGTCTTCATCCAATTTTTATATCACATAACTCCTGGGCTGCAGCTCTTCAGGCTGCATGGAAAATGTATACATTTATCTGGGTGCTATCCCCAAGGTAATTTTTAAAAAATCCCCATAGAATACAGCTGCTTTTAAAAATCTGCTTTGAATGCTCATCAGTTTGTATCCTCACAGTCAGTGTGTTTCATAGGTGAGCAGTAAGTCTAAATTTATGCTCTTTACAAGAAATACGTTGCAAGTATTTGAAAGATCTCTTACTCAAGACATCTGGAAATATTTGCTCTGCAGGCAACTTTCTTTAATGTGGTTGCTCTCTGAGTGCATTAGACTAAATTAAGGAGTTTTTTTCCTCTTGGAGCTGATCATTATGGGGCACTGTTTTGGGGCAGTGGGATGGTAGATTAAATGATGTTTAGTGTATTGTCAGATTCAGCGAAAAATCTCTACAATTTTCACTGCAGATATAATTACATTTCTAAAGATTGTAACTCTTTACACTGCTTCTTGCACTTTTAACAATTTTAGACTTCTTTTTGCAGACTTACACAAAATCAATTCAATTCATTTCAGTTAAACCTGTGTGTGCATAAAAGTACATAGGATTACTCACAATACAGTTCGCATTTACAAAACAAAATCAGCTTGTCTAAATACTAACTAAAATAATTCTAAACACCTAGATTTTAAACTGACTTTTTAATTTTTTTTTTTTTTTTTGGTGCCTTTGAGTCATTGTTGACTTCTGGCAACTGCCTGGACAAGTCCATGCAGTTTTCTTGGCAAGATTTCGGAAGTGGTTTGCCATTGCCTGCTTCCTAGGGCTGAGAGAGATTGGCTCGCCCAAGGTCATCCAGCTGGCTTTATGCCTAAAGTAAGATTAGAACTCATAGTCTCCCGGTTTTTAGCTCAGTGCCTTTAACCACTGCACCAAACTGGGTCTCAGACTTCTTAATTATTAAATTTAATTTGAAAATAGGTAAAATACAATTGTCATATTTGGTATATACTTCAATATTCTTTATCATTTTGTTAATAGAATTGGCTATATTTGCAGATAATTCTCCAAACCATTTTTCCTTTACAACTGTACTTTTCCATTCTGACTTCCAAAACTGTATATATTTTGTTTACTTAATAAAGTAAAAACTTAAAGAAAGCAATATATTAAGATGATTATTACCTTTACCTTGTACTGTCACTTTGGATTAATCCTTGAAATTTAGTAGTATAAGGAACCTATCTGTTCCAGAACAGGCCTGTTGATATGAACAAGCTATTCAACTTTTGTCACTCTGAGATTTATAATCTTATTCTTGTTGTTTGCTTGTTTGCATGCTTGCAAAGGAAGCTTTCACTTTAAATAACATTTTACTAGGTCACTGTTTCCCTTCTTCTAATTAACACTCTCTAGCTCTATTATCTCAAAACAAACCTCAGTCTAACTTGTGCTATTGTGTGTGGTATATGTATATTATTTGATAATATCATGATTTAATAAATCATGCAAAATAGTGTCTTCCTTGTTTTATTTGCTAATCTAGAGAGCTTTCTAACCAGGCTGTGAGATTACAATATTCAGTTAAATTTTACTTCTTTTTAAGTTAATGGAATAAATGGTTTGATATTCATAATCACTATTTTACCACCTGCAGTGCTTTGTTCTGCTTATTCAGTTGAGCCTGGGAACATCTAAGTTTGAAAAGACAAAGGAACAAAAAGGTGAAAAGATTTAAATTCTTACACTTCAGAGGTAGAGTAGGATCAGAATCTTCTCTTAACCTTCTAGTAAACCCTTAGGAATTGGAATTGAATGTTAGTAGTCTTTCTGAAATTCCTTGATGATGATATTTCAGAGATGTTTTAGTTCAAAATAGATGTTTTAACCTGTCCAGCATCCTCAAGATAATAATCTAACTAAATACTATTTTCATAGCAAAGAAATTCCCATAGATTCACCAAAATGTAAAGCTGAGTGGAGCAGATTTTACAGAATTATTCATTAAACACTGAGCATCATCAGTGGCAGTTAACTAAAAAGTTATTAGTTCAATCAGTTTTTTTTTTTTTAAATAGGCAGCCATACTCAAGGTTGCAGAGTTCCTGGAAAGTTAATGGTAAAGCCTTGCTAAATTGGACATGATGTTGAAATTGTTTAGTAGTTCTCAGTTCCTTATTTGCATGAAACGTTGAAAGAGAGGTTGGTACATGGAGCCAACATTTATTTAATGCATCTAAAATTAAGCACAGAACTATCCTTTGTCATAAACTGATTTTATTTTCTTTTAGAAATTTATAAGGCTGCCTAACTCTAAGACAACTCTGGGCGGTGTAAACAAAAACAATTATACCAGGCAATTATATCTTCATAACTAGGATTTTCAACGTTCTTCCTTTCAGGGACAGAAAGCCTCAAGGCACAAACAGTGCAAAAGCAAAAAGGCAAAAGGAGCTGCACAGGAGCATCTGGCAGTCAAAGGTGTTCTGCCTCCCAGACCCAGACGGAAACTCTTATCCTGCAGATCAGCCACCTCCGCTAACCCGTTGGCCTTCCAGCTCCTCATCTGGTTCGTATCAATGGTGCCTTGGCTTGGGGAGATGAAAGGACTGCAAAGAAAAAAATGCAGGGCTCCATAAACAACAATGGTCTCCTTGATGTGAACAAGTTAAGCCTTAGCCCGGGCAGCCAGAGGAGCCCTTCTGCACCACAAGGATGCGGGAAAGAGGATGAGAGAGGGCGAAGGGTCTTAACCTCGGGTGCCAGAGCTCCTTTCCTCCTAGCTGGAGGCTGACAGAGAGGCAGAGGTTGCTGAGAGAACAAGAGAGTCTTTGGTCCTGTTCCCTCCCTTTGCCAGCTGCGGCAGGAGCTAGAAGGCTGGCTATATGCCTTTCCCTCTCTAACCCCGGGGGCATCCTGAGATGAAATCTCTGTGTGTGCGTCGGTGCGTGCATGTGTATGTATGTATAATATCATATCCAGGGGTGTACATGAATGTGCAGAAACAGGACTGACTGGTTTCACACGCTTCTTCCTTTGGGAGCGAGTCTCATTAACATCAACCACAACAGCCTCCTGCACACAAGCGAGGGCGGGAGGAGGAGACAGTCCTCCTCCCCCCTCCCCGGAGCAACAGCGGACACTGAGGGCAAGCCTAAAAGAGGCCGCCGGCGGGATCCAAAGGGAGGGAAGTATCGCCGCCGCCGCCGCTAGTCACGCAGAGCCGGGGGTAAGGAGAAGGTGGTCCGGGGCAACGGCAAAGCGGCTTGCGTGGCCCTCAAGCGCGGCTGGAGAGGGGAGGCGCTTACGGGAGGCGGGGGGGGGGTGCGCGCGAAGGTGTCCAGGGTTGGCGGGGGCCACGATTTTTCTGGCCTCCGCTCGGCTTCTACCAGGCTGCATCTGCATTCTCTGAGGATGGCTCCTCAGCCGAAGGAAGGGGGTGGGTGGGACGGGATATAAAGCGCGCGTCTCTCTTAAGGTGCCGGGGCGCGGGGGGCGGGGAGGACGGCGGTCGGAGGGAAAACCAAGGAATATGCAGTATGACCGATCCTAAGGAGCGGGCAGGATCCCACTGAGGACTCTGGTTCCCCTCTGGAGCGAAAAGGGGAGACAAGGAAGAGAAGCGCCCGGTGTGTTTGTCTGGGGTCTTCACCGTGAGAGGCGTAGCCGTCTCTTTTCTCTCACCAGCGCCGCCGTCATCACTACCCCCGCTATCTTTGGTATTTTGGGGGGGGGGGGGTGCGCGCGTGTATGTGTGAAATTGGCAGCCTGTCGTCGTTTGAGGAAGGGAAACTACGCGAAGCCTGGCGTCCTTCTTGCCCTCTTCGCGCGCTCTCTTTCTGTTTCTCTCCCCGTCTTCGCCCGCCTTTTCTAGACACCGCGCTCTGTGCCAGGGTCTCTATGAGGGAGAAGCTCCCGGCCCTTTTCAGCAGGTTATAAATAACCGGGTCACTTTAGTTTTCATTAATCGCTCCCTCTCAAACAGCCCCCTCGTTCAGCCTCCTTTTCCCGAGGGCTCCTCGGGCTTTGGCGGATCCACCACTTCGCAGTTCCCCTTTGGGAGCGGGGGGGAGAGCTGACGGTCAGCCTTTTTGGGACTGGCCGGCAGCGCCTTCAGAACGTGGGTACGATTTCTACAGACGTGTCTGGATGTCTGTGATCATTAACATACACGTGTTTTGGCCACACACACACACACACACACACACACTTATTTTTATATTCTATAGAGATGACATGGCTAGCAAATGGGGTTTAGGTGAAACTGTAACATTCAGTTAGAATATTGCCACTGACCTCAACTACTATAAATGTGGATTATGTATGTATGTGTGTGTGTAATGTAGACACACAAACTAAAAGGCATGACTAACAGATTGTATATACAGCCACAAATAATGTACACTAAGGTGAATTTCTGAAGCTGAGAAGAAAAATATATCTCTTGCAATGTTTGGAAATGAGATTATTTAGTCCACTTAGAAAATGTTGCCAGTATAAGTTGCGTCAGTCTAAGAGAACCATTCTAAGTGTACTAAAGTCAGTAACAACAGAAAGACAATACAGCATAATACTAAGACGTATAATGGTACATGTGTTAACTATGTTCTCTTTTAGCTCTTCTGTCACCTTTTTGTCCTAGCCAATTTTTGGAGGTGTTTATCTGTAATATTTTGCTGCAGTGCCTTCGCATGTGAAGACAAATGATTCCCATTTTCCCTGCTTGCCATGATGACTCAATCATTAAAAATGTCCAACTTGATCTAAAAATGGCATCTTAAGTAAAGCCCCTAAGGTAGAGGGTGGGGATTTAAAAGAAGAAAACATTAAAAAGTTGTTACAGTAGCTTCCTGCATTGATTTTAATTTGAAATTAAGAGGTGATGGAGCTGCTGTAGACTTTTGCAAAGAATGGATTTGGTTTTGAGAGCATGTTGCCAATCTTTGTGATTCACTTCCCTGGAATCCTACTTTTGGTATTTATTTCTCTTAGAAGGAATCTTGTAAAAGTATAATAATAGCTCTTAAACTTCATGGAAAGTAGCACATGATACAGCAAAGACAACTTGCCTTTTTTTCAGAACACTTACTTTGGTTTTGTTTGCATTATTCAGTGGACAGAAAAGAAGGCAGCAATATAATTAACTCATAAACCATCTAATTTATTGTGTCAGTGACATTTGTGTACTGCTGCAATGGGGTACAAATCAGTTGGAAAGGCAATTTTAATTGGTACTTATTTTAAAGAGAATAATTAAAGAATCAAAAGAACCAACATGTGATTTTAGAGATCTTGGTTAAGAGAAGGTTATCAACCCACTCAGGGCTCCCTTGACCTGTTTTTTCTTTAAGACTAATATTATCAACATGTCATTTTGAATTTAATATTATATAATAACAATCTTATACATGAAACTCAATTGCTCTGCAGGTCTATAAGTTATGTTGTATTAAGATTGTTTCCCACAAAATATCATGCATGTGATAAATGTGGCCTTTAAAAGTAATCATTCATATAAACGCCTTTGTATAAAAATATTTCATAGAGATTATTTATCTATGTGACTTTTCCGGGGTGAATTCATACAGAAGACAAAATATAGTGGAATAAATCTAAGAAACCTGCTAATAGATGCATCTCAAAGTACTGCTGTTCTATTCAAAAAATTCATAGGAAATTGCTTTTAAGATAACTGGAACATTATATCAGAAACATTTATATACTCAAAAATATCAGTGTTATCAGTAGCTTGGTAGTGAAGCATGGCACATGGAAAAGAGTAGTTTAGAATCTTAAACATTTTATTATTCTCAAAGTACTGACAGGTTCTTAATTGTTATATCATATGGAAGTCTTCCTAGAATTAACTCTATAGAAATCAGGTTCCTAGATACTCTAACAAAACAGAACTTATGAATTTGCATGAATCTTTAAACTGTGTATCCATTCAGGTTTGAAAGGATACATAGAGGTAGTCCTTGTTTAACAACTGCCTCATTTAGTGACTGTTTGCAGTTATGACAGTGATGAAAAAGTAATTTTGTGACCAGTCCTTGCATTTACAGCCTTTGCAGTCTGTAAAGCAAAGGAAAGCTGAAGTAAGATAGTAAAATCATGATGTTTCACTTAGCAGTTGCTTCACTTAATGAACAAGTTGCTGGTCCCAATTGTGGTCGCTAAGTGAGGACTACCTGTACTCTTCTCATTTCATTCACCACGAGTCATTCTTCATTAGGAAGTATATGTACCATAGTCATATTAGAATTGAGAAGTGAATGTAATGTTTAAAGACATCATATTTTGTGCCTTCAGTGACTCTGTCCTGATGTAAAAACACTACAAACTTATTCATTATAACTATTGCAGTTATATCTTTTTCTGATAGTAGATTCTAAAAAGTCTGGGTAGAAATGATGTCAGTTAATTGACATTTAATTAATCCCAACATTTTAAAAAGAAAGTGCAGGAAATCAAGCTATTTGAAACAGCTGTTTGTAGGGATTTCAGAAGAATAGTAATGAATCCTAAGGCTACACACAGGAAAACAAGAAGCATAAAATGTAAAGGGTTTTTTTTTTAAAGGAATTATTTGGGGCTTGGGGTTTTGTTTTTTGTTTTGGTTAATTGGTACCTTAAAATCATCTCTGAATAAGAAGACCACACTGGCATTTTATTTTGGACCTGAGAATATTCAGATTGGTTCCCTATATATTACTGCCCTGGCCAAAAAAAAAAAAAAGTAAGAACTTCTTTTAAAAATGTCTTAGACTTTGGTGAATACTGATAGTAAAATTATTATTGGTTTGGTTGAGATGTCATGTAATTCCAATATTTTTGGAAACAAACAGAGGTATGATAAATTTTAACAACGAAAATTGTTTTGTCACCAATGCCTTTTAATGAATATTTTTTATGAGTATAATTGTAAAACATAAATGTACTGAAAATTTATTATGTACTCAGGGAATACTAATATTCTTGAGTTATTTTTAAATTTGTACAAATCAATCTCTTTCTCCCTCTCTCTGTATGTATATGGCTCTAGGCAAGGATAGGAAATCTGTAGCCCTCCAGATGTTGCTAAACTACAATTTCCAGCATTCTTAGCTAGCCTGGCCAATGGCAAAAGATGCTAGACCTGTAGTTCAGTAAGATATGGAGACTGTTTTGTATTTCTAATTGCCGTTCTAATTGCCATTTCCAGGCCAGGGAATTTTTGAATATTTCTCTGGAAAAAGAATGGACAACAATTGTCAGTGTAGGCAAGGATACTGAGCTTGTTTAAAAGATGAGTATCTCAGCACTAGAATGTGATTTTCTACAGTACATGAATGTTGAAACCTGATTTAACCCTGTGCTGTTTTTGGAAAATAATACACATGTAATGCTATTATTTACATTTTCAGTGTAATACTTAACAGAAATGAGCTGAGTGATAATTATGTTGCCAGTCACATCAGCACTTACATGAGAAAACTATGAACCAGTGTAACCTACTCATCACACATATTTAAATTTCCTTTGTTTTATCTCATTTTTTATTTTACCATTCCCTTCAACCCTTTGTTCATGGATACCAGCAAGTCCCTCCTTTAATCTTGAGATATATTACCTGTGGCCACATGTGACTTCCCAGAGCCTTGGGTATTGCTACTGGTCCCTTCCAAAATTGCCACTGAATTGGAATTGCATGCATAGGGACATGGACATCACAGATTATATAGTTCAGCCTATGAAACAGAGTTCATAGTTGTACAATTTTAGTAACTGACACCTGAAAATACCCTTCTTGGCTCATAGTGACTAGCAGGAGGCAGATTATTGGATAGATCCAGAAAGTAATCAGTGTTTCATGTCTAATTTCAAGAGGGAGTGATTTTGGCCATTCTGAAGTAGGTATCAGAATGCTTTACAGAATTTTAAGAATTTTGCTCTAATCTTGAATGGAAAGATAACTGTGGTTCTTGGGCCCTTACCACTTTATATCCATTTCTTCATTATCTGATGCCATCCAGATATACTGGACTGTACTTTTCATAATTTCATATGAAACTAAACTTTTCCTAATCCCCAGCCAGCGTGGTCAATGGATACATGAGTATACTGCCAGACACTTGCTTGTCTGCTTCTATATTCATTCATTCATTCATTCATTCATTCATTCATTCATTCATTCAATATGTTTGACTACCCACTTGTCATATGACTCTGGGTGGCTAACATCCATTTAAAAACAATAATAAAACCACCAGCAGAATTAAAATACTTCACATCTCATATATCTACATCAATAATCCCCCTGCAGATGGGCTCACCTAACTTCCTTGCCTGAGGGAAAAAAGCAGGGTCTTGGCTTCATGTCTTAGTTCCATACAGAATATATCAAGTATTGTCTGCATTTACATATTTTCCAAGCCATCTTTACAGCCACCAGTGAGGAAGGAAGGAAGGAAGGAAGGAAGGAAGGAAGGAAGGAAGGAAGGAAGGAAGGGAGGGTTCCTAAGAATATTAAATTGTGAAGACAATAAAAATCCTATACTTACTGAATTGGAAGGAAGACATAAAAGGCTTGCTGTAAAATACTGCAAAGCTACTAAGTAAAATCTTTGACAACAGTTTTCTCCTTACATTAGCCATTCCCTGGCAAAATAAAAAAGTAGCAAAATGTTCCATTCTAGAAGCATCTGAGTTCAGGGAAAAATTCAGTAAAACCAAGGTTCCCTGAATTCATATGGACTATGAATAGCTACAGCAATGCAGTTTCTCCCATCTTAATTATATGGTGGTAGGCATGGTGACAATTCTGCCTTTTTGCAAATTGTTAAAGGAGCAGCAATTTTGTTTCATATGTAATCTAATAAGAAAGTAGATTTATTACTCAAACAAGTGAACCAAAATACATGCTGAAAAGAATTCAAGGTTCCATAAGCAAACTAGTATGTGAGATATAACCTTCCTTGAAGTCTTCTGTGTATCTGACAGATATAATGAGATATTGTATTACTGTAAACTACTGAGTTACCTCAACTGTTTGCAGTGCATAAAATTGAATGAATGAATGAATGAATGAATAAATGTTTGCCCCTTGTGTTAAGTGCCTTGCAGTGACTACCTTCATGCTGAATTTACTAGAAGTCCTGCCCTACCATTTTAAATGCCAAACTGGAACGACTACTTCTAGATAGATGCATGCGTGAATAGGTATACTTGCCATTTGTTGGAGACATTAGAGTTGTTCTGTGTTTGTACTTTATTAAATTTAAACTAAATTTTCAGGGGATGTGTACAAATGTACAGAAAAGAAGAAACAAACAAAAACCCTGAATGAAATGAAAAGCCAGAATGAAAAAAAAAGGAAGGAAAATGCTAGTGCTGTTGATATATCCATAATACATCACTTTAAAGATGGAACATATATACTCTTGATTTGTATGCAATGACTCACTCCACTAACTGACATATTTAGTTAATCAGACATTGGGATTATCTCTCCTTTAAATTAATAAGGTTATGCATTATACCAGCCATGTTTTTACCCGCTAGACTCTGCATTAGATGAAATGGGTATCAGCCAATACAAATTGATGTTAGTTTTAATTATTACCTTTTAGTCACAAAATTTAAAAATCAAGTAATGCTATTGTCAGATTATTATAAATACACACTTCTTGATCCAAGGGTGCAAATTCAATACATTTTCTCATTGTAAGTACAGATAAAGAAGAACGACTTCATACAACTAAGAAATCAAAGAGTTTGAGAATGAGGAATGCCACATGCTGTTGCTACAGAATATAGGGTAACTAATGAGGCCCTACCAATACCCAACATTGCTTCCATCTCAACTCTACTTTTTGGCCTGTAGGGATTTTAGTTAGATTTGCAGCATTGTTGTAACAAGTATTTTAAATTTAACTTCTGTTTTAGTGGCTTTCTAGAAGTGCATAAAGACCTTTTTTCATTGACATTGTGAATGGCATCATTACAGTTCTCTCATTAGCATCATAATGAGAATAGTAAGTGAAAATGGAATAGTTGGTGAAAGAATAGCAAGAAAATGGTACTGCAAAATAGTCCGTCACCCAGCAGAACTACACTCATGCAATGAAATTTTAACCTTCAGGCTCCTTGGATGCCTCAGGGTGTTCTCTTAATATATGTAGTTGGCTGGCAACATGGAAAACCCGTGGTAGCCTAAGGATTATAAACTGAGTTCAATACAAATTTCATCTAGGCTTCCATACCACTGAAGCCCAGACAAAGCTTTGCAAACATATCTTAAATGAGCCTCAACTCATAAGATTCAGCCATCAGTACAAATCAAGCCTAGTTATGGACAATAAGGTAGCAGACTTAAATTTAGGCAAAATTCATTTTAAATGGTTCTTGATATCACTTTTACTTTATGCTCTTTATTATTTTCCTGTTTGCTCTTATTTCAAATGTTTTATGCTATTATTTCAGCTAATTTCATTTTATATTTTACTGTTTTAATTATTTTAATGTAAGTCACTTTAAGGTTGCTTTGCCTGGATAAGAAGTTGGAAAGTATTTCAAATAAATACAGTCTATAGGTTTAACAATAGCAGTTCCATAATGAAAACAATGTATAGTGACATCCAGACATTGCTGATACAATATATCACTAATGTGAATGGTTTTTTTATATTGCTAGCTTTTTGCTTGATAACCCTATAATCACCAGCATGGAAGCCCCCAAATGCTCCTCTGTTGTGGAAAGTTAGTTCAGGTTCTCATGGAGACTGATTTTCAGTGTACAAGAAGGATATAGGAGGAAAATAACAGAAATATCCCATTATTCAATCAGGTGATTCTCTCATGGCATTATGAAGCCTACTAGCCTCAAAGATACTAAAGCTAGTATCCCTCCTAAAATATTTTGGACATAACATTTATAATAGATTTGGGATGTGGATTCAGGTTTGCCAGATTGACAATTTCCTATTGAGTGAATCATGCTCATGGGCATTATGTGATTATGATGTCAAAATGATGGCACATTGTAGACACAATTATTTAATTTGAATCAGTTGTGTCATGATGCAGCTATGTAAATTGGGTTATTTGCATGATTATGTCATGATGCATGTGCCATCATTTGCCCCCTGCAGAGTCTTATGATCATGCTGGCTTCTGAAAATCTGGCATTATGAACACACTATCTTATTTGGTATGGAAATCTGGACAGTGTATTTAGGTCTAGCCAATTGTATTATATATTCCTGGAATTCTACAGTTTTTACATTCCTATATTATATCTCACATGACACAAATTGCATGAGGAACAGAATGGGAACTCAGTTGCAGCTACCCTTCCATCAGATCATCTTCATCTAGCCTTATTCCCTGTGTATGAAAGCAGAGAGTCATGTCTGGTACAGGAACCCAGTCTGTATATTTGCATGCAAAAGTTTAGGTATCCCTGATCAAATTTGATGTCTCAGTGAATCCCTAAACAGAAGCTGATATAAGCTTCACATGGTGCAAAATTAAACATCACAGCTGTCTGCCAATTTGAATGCATATTCTTTATGTGCATTTGTTGACAGATTAAAATAAGAAAGCAGTAAATGTGGTAGATGCAAAAATTTGGACAACCTTCCAGTTGATTTTGTGTTACTTTTTTTTAACTGCAAAGTTGTTAATAAGTTTTTTAAAAAAAAAAAAGATTGATTCATTAGGCCTACAATTAGCCAGCTGAAGATAATTCTACAGATGAACAAATACTCTGACCTTTCTAACCTTTCAGGTTGTGAATGTTGTTCTCTCTATATATCTATCTTTCATAACCATGGGCTCCTCCAAGCAGCTGTCTGAGCATTTGAAATTGAGGATTTCACTCTTAGAAAGCAGGAGAAGCCTATAAAAAAGTATCTAAATGCTTCCAGATAGTATTTTCAACTGTGAGAAACACTGTCAAGAAATAGAAGTGACATGGAACTGTTGAACTTAAGGCAACATCTGGAAGAAAAAATATCTGCCAGAACTGTCTGAAAACTGGTCAGATTTGCAAAACAGAATCCACAGATCACTGCAAATGACCTGCTGAAAAGTTAAGCTGACATTGGAGTGGTTGTCATCAGGTCCATAGTACAACATTGCTTATACAACAGTAGTCTGGATGAGAGAGTTGTTAGAAGTAAATCTTTTCTTTGACCTCATCACAAAAGTCGTCTAAAATATACAAAAGAAAAACTTGATAAGCTTGAAATGGTTTCAACCAAAGAACTCTGAACTGTTTAGCTACAACCATATAAGATACATTTGGAGACAAAAGGCTGAGGCATTTGAAGAAAAAACCTCCTTGCCAACCATTAAGCATGGGATGACTTTATTATGGTTTGGTGTGGTGTGGTAGCTGTGGCATAGGAAATATTGTAAAGGTGGAAGGAAGACTGAATTCAACTAAATTTCAACATATTCTAGAAACTAAGGTCCCACAGTTAATGAAGAAACTGAAACTGAAAAGATGTTGGATATGTCAGCAAGACAAAAATCCAAAACAGATCTCCAAATCAACTGTAAAGTTTCTTGATTACAGAAAATAAAGATTAAGTTTTGGAATGGCCTAGACTTGAATATTATTGAAAATCTGTAGGGAAATCTTAAACATGCAGTATGTACATCCAAAGAGATCTAAGAATATTTCTGAACTAGAAGAGTTCTGCAAAAAAGAGTATGGAAAACATTCCAAAAGCAAGAATAGAAACATTCTGAAAATCTGCAGCAATGATAAATGCAAAAGCTGACCTTTGTATATTTTCAAGTATTTATTTAGAAGAGTTATGAAGTCAGAAGCACTGGAGCGTAGAAGTAACTCAACATATATAGCTCCTGAACCTCATAATTCCTTTAGAAATTCATTGTGAGATTCATCTATGTAAAATTTTTTAGAACAGACATTAAACATCTGCTTAAACATCTTTATATGATCTCCTACTTCCTCATAAATTATAGGCGTGAGCAAATGCTTCAGAAAAATGGACTGTCAGTATTTTAGCTATAAATCATACACTGAAATGCAGAAGTTAATGATTAGACCCAATCCTAGAAGGATGATCTATTCTTTATATGAAAACAAATTTCTGTATAATCTGTCTAGATTTTTCTGTTCCCCAACAGTGAGTGTTGTATGTATCTTAGTGTATGTATCTTAACACATCTATAGCCTAATTTTCTCTTCTAAAATGGAAGTACTCAAGATTCTGGTCGTAAACTACCTAAGAATCTCACTCAATTTTGTTTCAGGAAGGAAAGAATTGGTGGGTAACTGAAGCTGTAGTCTTATATACTGAGAGTTGAGAAATTGTGATTTTCTAGGTATCATTAGGTTTAAATCCTTATCTCTTATCTCTCAAGACCACTGGTAAATTTGGCAGGGACTAATGGGATCTGGACTCTAATGGACTGCAGATTCTGCTGCTTTTTATAGAGCTTAATTCTGATCAGACATGCTCATAGTAGAACTATATACTTTTGCATATTCTTAACATGAATTAAATTGAACAGTGACAATAATATTGAGATACCAATATTCTTTAGGATATTTATTTATAGGTTAATTTATGCAATACAAATAATAATCTAAATTATGAAGTTCCTGATCCAGGGAAACTTGGTGATACTAAAGTCTTTTGAAAAAAAAAATAGCAGCGAGTAATTTAACCCCCATTCATTTCAAAGGGATTTAACTGTGACTGAATTATTCTGGATTGATACTACTGAGGAGTCTTCTAACTGGCAGAAAATTGGGATCTGGTAGAGATGGAGTTATGTGTGTGTGTGTGTGTGTGTAGTGTACATCCATACACACACAAGCTCGCATACACATGTATATATACATTCTATGTGGGAAATGTAAAAGTAGCAGAAACCATGGCTATTTTAAAAAAAATGCACATATATGGTTCTGAAATCCATTCTACTAGCTCCTTCAACATATAGAATATGCAAAGGAGCACTGAGCTAAAACTGGAACACATATTTCATCCTTAACCCAATAGAAATATTGCCAAATCTTAACCATTCATATTTGGCAATTAAGAGAAATAGTCATACGTTAGCCAGTGATTCTGGCCCTAGTCCTCCTATGCACAAGACTAAGTGCAGCCCCCTTTGATTCTTGACTGAAATGACAAGATGTTTTTCAGACATTTAAATACAATCCAGAGGAAATCTGGAATGTTCCTCATTTGTAATAGTCATTCTTAGTCTCATAAGAACAATGGTTGCTTTCTGAGAAGAGAATGAGAGCACTTCTAACATGCTTGAGGAAAGGGAGAGATGCAGCTCCAGGTTGATAAAAGTCTACAAAGAACCCACCTTGCTATCTTAAATGAATTGAAGTTTCCAGAGCCAGACGAATTATGTTGCTGTATGTTGAAGGAACTGACAGAATTGATTTCTATGAGAGCAAACATAGTTCCAATATTTAAAAAGGGGAGGTTTGGGGAAATATCAGAGCTATTTGTTTAATGACTGTCCTAGAATAGATTGTGAAGCAACATGTCTGTGAGTTCTTGGGAAAGAGTGCTATATCACTAGGGGCCAGCATGGGTTTGTCAAGATCAAGTCATATCAGACTAGTATTATGTTTTCTTATGGCAGAGTGACTAGTTTAATAGACTAAGTGAATGCTGTAGATATAGTGTACCTTGATCTCAGCACAGCATTTGACAAGTTCTGTTATGATATCCTTGTGGATAAAATGGATAAATGTGGAATAAAAGAAACTTGGTCCAGTGGATTTGCAATTTGTTGAACAACCACACTCAAAGGGTGCTAGTAAATAGTTCTTTACTGCTGTTTGAGTAGTTATAATTATCAAATGGGGTTACTTGGGATTCCATCATCATCTAAATGATATTTAACAACTTTATAAATAACGTAAGAGGAAAGGGAGGGGAGATGCAGATGACACCAAGCTAAAGAGACTGGCTACTACAAAATCCCAATTAAAAATGATCTCAGTAGGCTTGAGCACTGGGCTAAATCCAACAATAACACAAATGATATTCAACTGTGACTTATGTTTAGGTAAGAAAAAATAAATGCACAGGAATAGGATTGAGGAAACCTGGCTTGGAGGCAGTGTGTATGGAAAGGATCTAAGAGAACTAATTGACCATGGTATGTGTGCCTTCGGTCAATACTGACTCCTGGCAGTTTGCTTGGCAAGATTTTGGAAGTGGGTTGTCATTGCCTGCTTCTTAGGGCTGAGAGAGAGTGACTGGCCCAAGGCCACCCAGCTGGTTTTGTGCCTAAGGTGGGACTAGAACTCACTGTCCCCCAGCTTCTAGCCTGGTGCCTTTAACCACTACACCAAACTGGTTCTCTGACCGTAACATGACCAAAGAAGATGCAACAACTAAAGGACCAATGCAGTTTTGGGCTGCATTAACAGAAGCATTGTGTCTAGACAACAGAAAGTAATACTTCTTTTGTATTTAAGCTGGTTAGACTGTATTTAGGAGTACTGTGTCCAGTTCTTGGAATCACACCTTAACAGGGATGTAGACAAGCTAGAGCAGGTTCAAAGAAAAGTTATCAGGATGAAAAGGGATCTAGAAGCCAAGCTTTATGAGGAATGGTTAAAAGATCTGGGCATATTTAACTTGCCAAAGGAATCACTAAGAAGAGATATGGTAGTGGTCTACAGATATCTGAAAGGCTCTCCTATTCAAGAGGGGGCAGATCTGTTTTTTGTTGAAACTAAAAACAGGACTAAGATCATGGTTTAGTGGACTCCCAAGCTCAGCAGGAGATTGGACTGGATGATCTATACAATCCCTGTCAACTCATCTATTCTATGAATCTGCTTTTATCTTTCCTTATTAATTTTGCCCAGACAGATTATAATTCTTAACATAATCCTGCCTTTTCATTCTCTATTTATTACCAGCACCCCTGCATTCTTACTTTGGAGAAAACGTGCCTTTTGGCAGTCATCAGTTGTCTTGAGAATATTCAAGAAGGAAAACAGAATTATTCTTGTTTCTTGAAGAGTAGAGAATAGAGCTGAGGAGACATCTGGCTTGTGCGCCAAGGAGTAGATGAATTACTGTAGAAAGCACATTGTAATGTGGGTTGCCTCTCCTCAGAAATTCTGCTTCTCACCCTCTCCCTCTCCCTTCCCTCTCTTGCAATGAGATTGGATGGATGGCTTACAGCCTGGCTCTGGCCCCGGAATCCCTGCTCCTGTTTAATATTCTGTTTGCTCCACTGATGTTGTGCTTGGCTCCTGTGGGATTGCAACTCACGGCTTGAAACCGGAGCCAATTTTCTGTCTTAATCTCAGTGTTTTGACTGGAGGCAGATCCAGTTCAGCCCAATCGGAGCTGGTGGAAACAACTACCTAAGAGTCTCGCTCTGTTTCGCTTGGGGAGGGAAAGAAGAAGGAAGAAGGGGGGGGAGAGACAGAGAGAGAGAGACAGAGAGAGAGACAGAGAGAGAGAGAGGCAGGCCAACCAACCAGCCACACGTAAGAGACAAACGTACAATGCTGTCGCTGGGATCACTGTATCTGGAGAGAATAAAGTGATTCCTCTGCAATTTGGGAATATCGCTCAGATTGGTTTGTCTGGATTCTTTCTTTCTTTCTTTCTTTCTTTCTTTCTTTCTTTCTTTCTTTCTTTCTTTCTTTCTTTCTTTCTTTCTTTCTTTCTTTCTTTCTTTCTTTCTTTCTTTCTCTCTCCCCCCCCCCCCCCCCCCCCGCTAGCTGTAGAGGAAATCTGAATTAAGAGTGGAGAGCAGCAGCCAAGGGCTTTGGGGCAGACGGTCAGTGAACGGGGAGAAAGGTTTGCCTTTCTTGGGGAAGGACTGCGATCCTGAACCCTTTGGCTGGGAGTAAGACGAGACCCTGGAATCAGCGGCGCTTACTTCCACGTGAATCGCGGGGGAAAGGGTGGTTGAGTTCTCGGGGTCGTCCTCCCCATTTAAGCAGTAGGTGAAATACAGTGTGCTGAAGGGAAAATCGGAACCGAAGGAGAAGAGTTTTGATCCAGCTGCGCAACTGAAGGCAATCGACGTCGAGCGGGTGAGAGAGGGCAACGGGTACGGAAGGCAAGCGAGAGCGGGAGGAACCAAGGGCTCGGCGGAGATACCAAATGCCAGGCTGACTGCGGAGCGCAGGCACGCAATGGCCGCTGCCGGATAGGGTACGCCAGGGCAGGGCGAGCTCCGCGGGCGCGTGGCGGGGGAGGTAGGAAAGGCGGCGGCTGCCTGACCTGACCGGCCGCGCTATCTTTGTCTCCGTTTGCAGATCGGAGGCGCCGCGATGACTTTGGTGCTGCCCCTGAGCAGCTTCTGCGAGCCCATTGTCTCTTCCGAAGGAGCCGGCGAGTTCCAGCCGCTATGGGAAGCGCGCTGTTGCAATAAGAGCAGCCCCGCCTCGGATGCCGCCGCCGCCGCCGCCGCCGGCAGCAGCACCGCCCAGGGGCAGGCGCAACAGCAGCAGCCGCCGCCGCCGCAGGGCAGCGACGGCCGGACACCGGCTGGGCAGCCTCCGCCCTCAGGTAACCCTACAGACCAGCTCGCTGTCCTCCCCGGGGTCCTCCTGGAGCGCAGTGCAGCGAGTCTAGAATTACTCCCCGTGTCATCCTCCCAACCGCCCTGTGGGGTAGTTGGCGCTCAAAGGCAGACTGGCCAGAAATCCCAGCTTCCATGATGGAGGGGACGTGGGAACTTGAGTCGGAGTCCAACATTTCATATTGGTTCGATTGCTGTTGCTAGATTCTGCCTTCATTTCTTCCCCACAACCAATCTGTGAGGCAGATCAGATTGGGAGTTTTTAGCTCCGGATTATTTTGTGAGATTTAGAAGAGGTCTGAACTGACCAAAAGTATTTCTGGTTCAGGATTCCATTTCTAAAGGGGGTGAACAAACCAGATGCTGAAGGAAAGCTCACCAGCAGGGCACCTGGGCAAGATCCTTTCAGTCTGGCTGCTGCTTTTCCCCAGTCTCTGGCACTCAGAGGAGAGCTTTGTCCAAACATGGACATTTCATGCAGTTCACATAGTAAGTGGCCACTAAAAGGAAAGGCAGGGGTGGGGTGAGGTGCTGATGAACCAGAAAGAGATGCATTAGGGTAAACTGAGCTATAGAAAATCTCTGTAAGGTAAAACTTTTAAACTTAATGCTTTTCAAGGAGAAGCTTTTGCTTAAACTGTTATCCTATGGTGGCTGGGTGAGCACCTAGCATGGAGGGTTGTCTCTGTCCCCATTGCTGCTTTGCCTTCCATGTCCCAAAAGCAAAAGGGGGCCAGTGTGTGTGTGTGTGTGTGTGGTATGTGGCTGTGATCATGATTTGTGGTGGTGAATTAGATTTACTGGAGGCAAAGGCCTCCTTTGCTGGTTCTTCTGCCAATGGATTGTCTCTCTGATACCCTCTTTGTTCATTCAAGGGTAATTGATTATTTTAGAAAGCATTTTGCACAACTTTCTCAAAGGTCCTTTCTTCATTGTTAGATTTTTCTGAGCTCTGATGAGAAAAATAGGAATAGGGACTAACTCCAAAGCAAACCCAACTTCTAGACAGATGCTTGGTAGAAGTCTGTTTTGAAAAATGAGAGGCATTTCCCAACCTTAATCTCAGATTACCTGTGTGAGTGGTGCAGATGAACCTTGGAAGTTATATAAAAGACAGTACCTGTATTTAAAGAGAGAAAGAAAGAAATGGAGGAGGGTGTCTTTTGGAGTTAGACCTTATAAACTGAGGATGATATGGTAAAATAGTGCATGGACTGTGTCATATTAGACTGTCTGGGGGAGCTCCTTGTATGATACTCCATAAAAGGTACACATTTTTGTTCCAAAACCAAACCAAAGCTACAAAACTAGATACCAAGTAGAATTCTAGCACAGCTTCATTTTTTCCATTTTGAACTATTTCATTTTTGTACAGCAGTATATTTAATAGCATGAGCTCCCACTGTAATCTGAAATGTTATGGACTGTTTGGACAAGTCTGTTAAATCACCTCCATTTAAGAATAATTTCTCTGTACTTAAATATATATTAAGCTCTCCCACCTCACTGAGTTCCCACAAGAAGCCCCATCCCCTGTCTGTGTTCAGGACAAATCCTGGGATCTTTAGGGAAGAGGCTTTGACTTCCTTCCAGAGGGAATTTTGAATTGATCTCAGTGTGATGATTTAGGTGAGTGCTTCTCCCTTCTACTGTTGCATGAGAAGAAAAATGAAATAATCTGCTTTTACTATAGAACAAGCCCTAGCTTTGTGCTAGGTCAGAACTTACCGAATTGAAGTCTCCTTTAACCAAAGTTAGCCAAAACAAACTGGAGTCAAGTGGTTCCACATCCTTGCTGATTAACTAACTTTAATTAAAATGAATAGTATTTTCTCAAGTTTGGACATAATGTGGATTGCTGTAAACTAAAAGCAGAAACTTTCATAGTCCTCTTGCAATAAGGAGGAAAGCAGACAAAGCTGAGGCTTATCATGATTTATTCCTGATCACTTGACCATGGTTTAGATGTATGTGTAGAGGAGCCTTTTTCTATAAAAGGCCATTGACCCATGGGGAGAGTCAGTGGGGGAGGCAGCTTCAAGTGATGATGAATGAAGTGAGATCTGCTGGTATATGAACCCACTGCCAAAAATAGAGCTTTCAGCCTTGCAGGATTGCATAGTTCCCTTGCTTTCTGCTTCTGCACATTAAATTAGACCATAGGGTGCATGTGGTCTCTTAGCTGCAGATTTCCCATCCTGGTTTAAGTGAGCATCTTAACTGGACCAGAGCCCTGGTTCTTCCTTACTCTATGTGGGCAGATCGTAGTTGTTTTATGTTTCTAAACATGCTTAAAGGTGCCTTATGTTAAATTTGGCTTTAGATTATACTCTTTTAGTGGTCTAAGAAGCATGATTTTAAATATATGTTACAAAAGACTTCTAGGAAAGAAGGCTAAAATTAAAAATCCATATTAATAAAAGTAAGTATAAACTAAGTAGCTATTGATCTATGAGGTCCCCCCCACAAATGTTGTTGATTGTTTAGATGCTTTAATATTTTCCTTGTAGTAACTACAAACATTTTGTTAGTTGCCAAAACAATATTTTAGACATAAATAATTATATATACATGACTTATTCCAAGTCTGATACTTAGCATCAAAAACAATACCTGGGCTAAGTCCTGCAGTATCCTCTTTGAAAAGGAAGTTGGTGCTCACTTCATCTTGTATAGCTTTTATTTCAAGTTTAAATTAACACAGGAAAAAATACAATGATTCCCAAACAGGTGCCCATATTAAATACTAGCAATAATTAAAATTTCACTCTCTGTGGTAGCACACTGTTTGATTGGAGTATTATGACCAGACTAGATTACGGTATCCATCAGTCTCTAAAGAGCTCAGAGTAATTACATTTTGGCTACCTGTTCCAAATCACTTCCTTTATATTGAATTTAAAGAACATTTCAAATTGGTTCAGAGCAAATTATGCATATTTGTTACACAAATTACAAATAAGATTTGTCTACCCATAAGGACACTGTTCTTTCTTGTAAGAAGGGGTTATTCAAATCTACTTTATCTTCTGTAATAAGAGAGCTGTTGTGAAAGGAGATAAAAATTTGGAAAAATAAAAAACGCATGCCCTTGAGACAGTAGCAGCAGCATCTTACATTTGTCTACTCACATTTCATGCGAAATTATTTATTAGAAAATTGGTTGCTGAGAAATCAAGTTGTATGAGCAATCTCTCATTTAAAATGCAGTCATGTGGTTTCTGGGAGGCATCCTTGCAGAACATAAAATACTGTGCAACACCCTTTGTGGTACAAGGGAAGGCTACCTGCGGAGGTAGAAGCTGGCTGCAGAAATTGTTGGGAAAAATCTGCTACTATGGTGCTCTCAAAGATAGAATGAGGTAGGATCTGGACCAAATAGAGGCTTTGGGTCAGAAAAGAAGATATGCTAGCTTTTGCATCCAAACACCAGTCTTTCTTCCTTGGCTGTCTCAAGTGCAGCAGATTTTATGAAGTGGGAGTTCCTCTTCCATAGAAGAACTCTATAGTTTCTTACCTCTGTGGCTCTTGACTTCCATAGAATTGGTTTATCTCAGCATTAATTATTCATCCTTATTAACATTTTAATAGCATCTCTCAAGAACATATAGGCATAAGGTAAAAGTATGAGACGGTGAAAAAAGGATATAAAAAGTGTTACTTTCAAGAATATCTGCCATAATTTCACTAAACATATTTCTGGTTAAGTCAGTCTTGAAGATTATGAGTAGCTACTGTTTACTAGCAATGTATTAAACTTAATTAGTCTTTTTAAAATGGTAGCAAGTGCTAATTCCAAATACCAGTTCAGTGAAGAAAGCTGCAGTTTTTTTCAGATGGATTGGACACATAGAATAAAACTTTCTTAAAGTCAAGTATGTAAAGAATGTTTAAACTGATGTGACAACTATGCTTAAATAAACAGATTTGTTTCTTAGGAATCTTTCAGCAAAACCTTCCATTGGCTCAATATATTTTTCACATAAATTGTTATTAAATACATGTTTGTTTTGTTAATGTTACCAAACAATATATAGAAATATGTATTAGAGTTCCAATGCAGTAAAGACAAGTGGAATATTTTTTCTTTTGTATCTGTCAGACACATTTTACATCATTTATCATATGTAATCTATTTTCCACAGGACTACACCACAGAGGGAATTCAAACCCTATAGCAACATCTAAGATCACATATTTTAAAAGAAAATATGTGGAAGAAGACGATTTTCATCCCCCACTCACTAACTGTACACCCAAAGTAAGTTTCAAAAAGCCATTACTTGTGAGTTTCTGATTTAAAGTTGTATAACTTGCATTTGCTTGAATGCAATGTATTTCAGTTTCCATAAATAGTAATATGTTTTTGTAAAAAAAAGTATACTTGCTTTTTCTAAACTTGTAATCTGTTAGTATATAGTATGAATTGGCTGATTCTTTTAGTTTCTTTATTGCTATCAATTCTGTTTTAATGAACAAAATTTGGACTGGGCAATTTCTTTGTACCAGCTCAGAAATTAATACTTGGCATCATGAGAATGGAATTTTTCCCTCTCCTGTTCCATACGTGACCACTGAACAAATTGGAAAATCTATGGTTGTTTGAGTACAGAATCTTTCTCACTCAAAACATTGAGTCCATCTCCCATTGCATGTAAATCAGAGATGACCAATAACACTGGCTATATTCCTACATTATAGTAAGCCAGAACTAGGAAGAGTCCTGGTGTATCATGGAGAAACAACTTGCAGATGTATGCTACTTGATTGCTCCCACTTGATTCTTCTTGCCACAGAAATGGCTAAACAAACCTCAGATGCTCTTTCCATCATTTGTTTACTATGATATTTAGGCCAGAGCTGGAAGCCATGGATTGTTCTTAGATCCCATTCTGGGCTTGTTTGGGAATCTCAGATCAGGGTTTATAGTTGAAACATCAGCTCTTCGCAGTGCTAATTTACCATATCTGCTTTCATGTGACATATAAATGCAGTCAGTATCTTTGGCTAGCTCTGATTTTTCATGTTAGGGAACAAGAATTCACTACTGTGAATGAGATATAAAATTTGAAGCAAGTAATCTAAATCTAGAAATCTAATAACAATTTGAAAAAATGGCAATTTACTGTCTTTTAATGACAGGGTAAAATCTAACTACTAGGCCAAGGTGTCTGACCTATTCTAAAGACTGGCCAAAGATGAGCATATTATATGAATTTGTATTAATTGATAAATCTAAGATCTCCTAGTTCAGATGTAATCTTTTGCCTATAATGAGGGAAGGAGATGGACAGAATGTTTTATGGAGATGAAGACACAAAGGTTCTGACTTATGAACCTGATGGGCCAATTCAAATCCCAGTTCAATGTGATAAATTTACTGAAAGAGCCTTCACAAAAAAATATTCGTCAGCCTGTTTTCTCTCTCTCATTTTAAAATAGAGTCAATACTATCTTTATGAAGTTATTATAAGAATGACAGGACAGCTTAAGTATTAGCATGCCTGTGTTTAGCCTGCTCAAAAAACTTGTGGTCCATCCATAATCAGTAACATTTAAGGGCATCTTACCTTTTGCATCACTCAAGGATGTGCCAAGGATACATGCTAGCACTGCTACATTTAAGAAGAGATTTCTCTGCATAAATGCTGCAGTATTTATGCTCCAGGCAATTGATCCAAGGCTCTGGAACACGCTCTGTAGTTGTACTGCAGATTTGCTTTTCCCTCATGATCATCTTCAGATCTATCGTTAAAAAGTATAGTTAATGATTTTATTCTTTGCTTGTTGAATTTTATACTAAGACATTCATGGTATTCTAACATGCGAGCATGCTTTCATCTTGTTAATTTTCTTTTTGCACACAAAGTACAACAGAGTAGCTTTATCCAGTGGCTGGAGTGATGAGTAGCCTCAGGGAATAAAGTCCCAACTTCAAGTGACACAAATCCTTCCCCTCCAGGGCAAGATCCTGCTGTTAAACAAATATAGTCTCAAATTCACAGAATAGGTAAACAGAGTTGTGTAAAACACAGGGGAAAAAATTCCCTGTTGGACAACTTGTACTATCCAACTAGTGGTCATAAAATAGTGTGCAACCTGCCAAGTTCTTAAAAACTCAAGATGGTAAAATAAACACATAAAAAATGAGAAAAAATTTGAGCTAAGGCTCAAATCATAAGTTTTCATTTAGTGATAGTCTTGATGTAATACAGCAGTAGGTTATGGGGTTTTGGTCTTGATGTAGTTAACCACATTGAGACTTGAGCAGGGGGCACATTGTTTTTAAAGTAAACAAGCATTGTATAAAAGTTTTCACTGGCCTGCAAGTAAGATAGGCCTACTTTAACCAATGTTAACCAAGTGCTTTGAAGATTGAGAAAAATATAGTAGAAACACCTTGACTTGTATACTGGAAGTGGGAAAAAGCAGGCAGAAGGGGATTTACCTGCCTTTTTCCCCCTGCAAACACCTTTGCAGTCTTCTGGCAGAGTATGGAATATGGTCGAGGGCAGGATTGTGGGGTGGAGAGAAATCACCCAGGTTTTGGAAGAATTAAAGACTAGACCCGTTAACTCCCCTTCCATGGCACACCCTATCCCATGTTACTTGAGGAAGTTCCATAGCGCTCCAGAGAGGTGTTTGGAGGATGCAAGTGGGAGAAGGTGATAGAAAAGCCTTCTGGGTTTTTTTCCATTCAGATACTAAGCATCCATGATAACAACAACAACAACAACAGCAACACTGAATGTACAGCAACAGTAACAATAGTACAATTCCTTTATACTTAACTCTGTAGGGGGCCATGTAATTAAAAAAAAAAACTACAGTGACATTAAAATGTATTTGTTTCCATTCACCTGGCTTTCTTGATTGGGATAGGTAGTAAAATTACTATCATTGTGTTAATTGTGTATAGATGCTAATTTTAAACAGAAGCAGAATTTCTGCAAAGAGGAAGCTTTACTTTATAGCTTTGCTTAGGAATCAGTGATACAGAGCATGTTTCTGGGTGCGCTGGCTGGAAACTTTAATATTTGAGAACTAACACACACACACAGACACAAACATACAAGTGAAATGTTTCTGCAGAACAGCACTCTAGGACAATAGTATTTTACTGCATTTAGTGTATAGATCCTCACCTGTTCTATTCTCCATTTTCTCTTTCTTCTTCTCACAAGCATCTCATTATGAAATTAGACACCAGTTTAGCAATCCTTATGACTGATTTTCTCTTTCTTTCAGTCTGTAATAATACAGAAAAGGAGAACATTGCAAGGTTGCTATATTGTCTGGACATCTGGAAAATAAAAATTCAGTCCCCAAGGAATGTCAGAATTCATGGTTCATTTAGACCATGACTTTTCTGTTAAGTAGGATTGCCAAAAGTAGTGGTGATTTTTTGTAAAAAAGATAGTTTTCCACTGGGAACTAGACAGAAACCAGTAGATAGTTTTACCCCAAACATGAAACAGCCTGCCAGATGTTTATCAGTTTGTAGTTATAAGCAGTAGTAAGTGCACTTGAATCAGAGGCCTTGAAGTGAACTATTGTTTTTTTTAAATTACTTTACCTGGTGCTGAACCTTTATAATGAGATTTTTTGTATAGAAACATGCTGATTAGTGTATGTGTATGTATATGTGTGTAGTTAATCCTGAACCTTTATAATCTGCTATTTTTGTTGCTTTCTGTTGCTTTTCTAAAAATAGGTAATTCATAATGGGTTGAGCACCAAACCTAGTAATAGTGTATTTATTTATTAAACTTGTATACTGCCATATTTGAAATGACAACATTTTACAGCATAAACTTAATCAAGTATACAATTAAACAGACCATAAAGACATAGCACACAATATTAATAAACAACCAAGGTGCTGCTACGATCAGTAAAATAATATCAAACTTCAAATGTCCTGCGGAAGAGTTCCATCCTGGCATTCTTATGGAATGACACCAGGTTTGGTGCCAGCCAGATCTCCCAGAGACAGCTGTTCTCCCTAAAATAATTATTCTTTTGCATATATTGTTCTATATAGTGGCAGATTTCTGTTAAAAGGGCTCTTCAAAGGTGCATTAGTACTGAATTAGTAAACATTCAAGCACTGTGGTTTCTTTCAGTTGCTAGCTAGATCCAGTTTCCTTGATTTAGGAAGTCTGACTTTGGTGATAATACTCAACATTAAGTCTTACAACTCCTGGTGAGGTTTGTGAGAGCGGAATAATTAATGGACAGCAAACAACAATGGAACCACTTAACCATAATAATAGTAATAGTAATACTAATAATAATAATAATTTATTAAACTTGGATGCTGCCTGTTTGATACGGCAGCTCTGACTCTGGGCAGCTCACAATGATCAAACAAAGAAATTACAATAAAATCAATAAAATTTAAAGATAAAAGTTGGTAGATTCTCCCACGCCAAAGAGCACAGCTGCCCAAATACGATGTGATGTTTGGATGGATAAAATCTCAATGGCATGTTTCAATTAATGAACACTGCATTCCTTTTTGTTATTATTTCCTCTCTCTTATTCATTTTAGACGATCTCTGTATTTGAGGAGCGGGCACATATTCTTTACATGTCTTTGGAAAAACTGAAGTACATTGATGACCCTGAAGTCTACCTAAGGAGATCTGTTCTTATAAACAATTTAATGAAGAGAATTCATGGAGAGATTATCATGCAAAACAACTGGTGTTTCCCTAGTTGCTCTTTTGGAGGTACTTCAGCTCAAGAGTGGTTCATGTCTCATGACTGTCCTTATAGGAAGCGTCTTCGGATGGCACGGGAAGACTGTGAAAAAATCCACACATGCTGTTTTTATCAAGAATGTGGCAGCCATTATTTAAGTTTACCATTATCTACTAATTCTGCAGTGGGGAATTCCACCTCTTCTTCTGTGTCTTTGCCAAGTTGTTCCCAACAAGTGGAATATGGTATCAACAGTTCCCCTGTTTATAGGAGTGATGAGCAGATACACGCCAATGAAATTTTCATTACAAATGCTGGGCCACATGGTAATCAGGACAAGTCAATATTAAGTAATGAAAAAGGAGGCCATGATATGGATAGAGAACGTGCTTCAGACTGGGAACCTATGAAAAGTGATCATGGCATAGAATGTAAAAACAAATATTACAATTATTTTGACATGGGTCATGATGACAAGAACAACATGAATGAATCTTGGAAGAAGTGTTTACGAAAAAGGGAGTGTTTACCAGGTAGCAAAGTATGTTGCAGTAAAGGAAATAAAATATGAACCATCTTCTGAATAATTTCAGTTTAGAAGCAAGCACAGTGTGTTGACATTATCAGAAAAAAGTCATTTTGGATCAATTTTCTTATGCTTTTATAGAACTGATACAATTGTGTCATAAGCTTCATGGATACTTTCAGTGACTGTGGAGCAGATGCCATCAAAGCGTATGTACGGTCTGCATCATGAGCTATTTATAAATACATGGGATCCTCATAAAGAGCACAGTTGCATTGTATACTTCCATTGCTGGAAGAACCAATAAACCATCTGGAGAAAACAATCCCTTTCATGTATCCCTTTGGGAACCTGACATGAATTAAGAGGAATCTTCTTTATGCTTATCAATTAATTATACATTTGATAAGCAAATTGTTACCAGCAAAGGGAAAGAATACTTTTTGCCCATCAAAATGGCTATGAAAAAGACTGCATAGAAATGAAATGGAATAGGCCCACCTTATGGTCCAGTACTGACATTATTCTAATGTATTTAAGTCTGGTTTAATTGATAGGGTACAATAACACCTTTTTATGGAGACTTAATCTGAAATGCTACATACAGCTCCAGCACATGCACAGTTTTCAGCTAAGCTGCAAGAATGAACAAGCCTTATAGTGGTTTATTGCTATAATGGCAGAGGTTTTTTTTGGTGCCTTACTTTTTATCTTAATTTTTCCAGGGTGAAAATTAAGTTTAAAAAAACAGCTACAGCAGGGATGTAACCTAAACAGGAAAAAATAATAACAGGGTGGATCAAATATTATTAGAATTCTGTCTCCTTTGAAATACAAAGCTTGATTTCCTATTCAAATGCCGCTAGTCATTCTTTTTGCTCAGTCGCTTTTTGATTTGCCATTTTAAGGAAAGGATTGAAGGAAAAAAAAAACAATAGAGACGTGTCTCTTGTAAACAAGCATTAGCTCCTTGAATATTTCTATGGCAACTGTCTGTTGCTTTGATATTTTTTTTCCTTTTTCTTTCTAGCATAATGAAGTTCATGAACCAGTGGCATGCTTTATACTTTACTCTGTTTCACATCATTTTCTCTTTTCAAAAAATTGTAAAGAGCATGTACTGGGTTTTCATATAACTTTAGGGTTTTTTATTTTGGAAAAAAGCACAATGTTAATAAATGATGTGGTGATATAAGATTTTTATCTGAAATGAATGTAAGAGTTTCAATCTGTTTTTTTTTTAAGATTATCTTGGAGAAAGAGGGGGATAATCTTCAATTATTAGGACTACATTTTGGTCATTTCTGGATTTCTCCATTTTAAAAATGGTCTGGCTAAAGTTCAGTATCTTTAATTCCAGGTAAAGCACACAATGAATTCGGTTCCATTTAAATGTAATTTTTATAGCTGAAAGAATCAATAAATGGAGGTAATCATTATTATATGACTTGACCACTTAAAGTTCTGCCTGAATTAGGAGCAATCATAATTCCAGCAAAGTACTTCATTTTTGCTGGATCATGCCCTTATTTTTTTCAGCAAAGAGTGAAGAACTTTCATCTGGATCCAACTTATACTTCAGTAGAATTATGTTCCTAATTTATCAACAGAGATTATACAGTTATAACTTCCAGTATTCAAAATCTGCCCACTTAATCCCCCTTAAAACTATTTACATTTTTCTCAACAGCTACATGAATTATTCAAACAATTATAAAATAATTTTCAGTTCCTATGCCTTATCCCATAACCTATAATTCCTGTTACTCTGCGTGTACATCTTTGATGCAATTAATTATGAAAAGCATGAAATCTTGGATGGATTGTTGCTTCCTTTGTATAGAACATGCTTTGCATATAAAAGATCTTAGATTCATTCCTTACATTTCTCTTTAAAATATGAGGTGACAGATTAAGCAAAAGTCTTCTGCCAGAAAATCACTGCCAGTCAGGGTAGACAATACAGGGTTAAAACACAGTTTCCTTTCCTACATTCAGCATCTGATATGGAAGCAATTTAATTTAATTGCAAATACTGGGAGCTGAAATGTCTACTTTTTGACACTAGGAACTAGCTAAACTCCCATCTATTAGCTTGTGTTAAGTGTATAGCTTCTTTCTAATCTTTTTGTCATCATTATCTACAGAGAGTGGATTCGTAGACTACACTAAACCATAATGTAGTTTGTTTTGAACTTAGACTGTTGTATGAGACCAGTTTAGCTTAGCATTGTATAAACCCAGTCAATTTGGACAACAAACTATTGGTAAACTGTGTATTAGTGAAACTTATGAAAAAATCTGAATCAGCTGCATATTTGATACGGATAAGAGGTAGCATTATCTAGTAGGGTAGCTTCAATATATATTTCTTCCTTAAGATACACACTCAATAATCCTTATCTGTCTTAAATACTTGCTTAACTTAATTACCATTGTAGAAAGAATATTCTAAATATCCAAAGAGAAAACATCAAGAAGAGTTTAATTTAACTGGGAGTACAGATTTAATTTAAATTCACTGCATCCATGCCAGATAATTAGCACAGTTTTATAGGAGAGTCTAAGAAATCTAGTTTGTAATCATCAGTATGTCCCTGTATCAGGAACCAAGCTTTCCCTACAGGAGTCTGGCAAGCAAGGGAGCTAGAGATAGGATATTGGGGGTGGGAGTGGGGGTGTCAGAAAAGTCATGATGGTGTCTTCGATTGCACAGTCATGGCTACCATCTTTACTTTTTTTTACCCTTCCTGTAGACACCCCTGGTTAGAGACTAGGATCTCTCATAAGGCTGTGTGGCTATTCTGCTGTGCATGATAGAATAGAGAGGGAGGCTGCTGAAGTAGCAGCTCATTTGCTGGGATCCAAGACTCACCAGGAAAATCTTACCTTCCTTGGCTCCACATCTAAGGACCAGGAAGCAGTCAGATGAGGTAGATGGGAAACATTTCAGCTCTAATAGTCAGGAAAGGGCCTGCAGTACATTGTGTTGTCACCTTTAAAAACATGTCATTTACATTACATGACTCTGTCTTCAACTTTCTTCTGTACTTAGGAAATGCAAAGACTTCTAGGGCTGGGGCATTCAATGTGGTGTTGGTGGGCACCATAACAATGATCAGGCCATATTGTGACACCCACTGGACTCTTTCTTCCCTATGCAAACAAATGGAATCATATCATTTACTTGCATTGGGAAGATAAAATTCTGCCCTATTAAAAATGGGGGTCACCAGGGACACTTATAGAAAAGAATTTTGTCACCAAATGGACTTTTCTCTTTATTTCCAATTAATTTTAAGTGGAGAAGAAAGCCCCCTGCCAGACTAATAAATGGACCATTCTATTTTCTTTTTCTTGCTTATTTTTTCTCTCTTTCCTTTCCCTCTGTTTTTGTTTTGTATAGGAGAAAGGAAAACAGAGATAAAGTGAATAGGAGAATTTCCAACTTTTGTGATTGACTGCACTGACCAACAGTCTGTGGTCTGTTCTCATGACATAAACAATCATCCACTCCCCCTTCCCCCAATAATAGATATACCATGGTGTGCCAGCAGCAGCTGAATGAGAATAGATGGGTCTGTGTGTTGGTGGCCAATTTTAGAATCCTCCTAGCTGCTGCAAAAGGAAACAGGGAGGCTCTCAGTCCCTGCTTTGCTTCCCTTCCAGTTTTTCAAAGTCTGAGTAAAAAAAATTAAGAAACCCACACATGCTTGAAATTAAAGTTCAGGGTAAGGGAGTTTCTTACCCAGATCCCATCCGTTTCTGGTAATTCTTCATTCCCCATGTGGCCACAAGGAGGTGGATTAAAAACCAAAATAACCATAGAAATTGAATGCATAGACAAACACACACACCCCGCTGCTTTTTTACAGGACCTCTCTAGGACTTTGTCTTTATTTTAGATGAGATAGGAATTAGCTAACCATCTGGCTAGCAGCCTTGAATGGTGTTAATTTAACCTTAGGCAAGACTGTGTCTCTTTAGATCTAAATCCATCCCCCAAAGATTAGCTGATTGGGTCAACTCACACATTTTTTAATGCTCCTATGACACATACAATATCCAGTGTATGAATATTCATGCTTCCCTCTTCCATGATAGCCATTTTATTGCTATGTCACAGCTATATGACATGTGCCCATAGGTCCAGAAGCTGGGGGAGAATTAAATATAAAATTGATCTATGCCAATATTGGAAATTTTACAAGGCTAGCATTTCCATTTTTAAGGTTGTCCCACCTTTTTTCTCCAAGACAAAAGCATTTTTATTATTGCTATCAATATTAAATATAGGTCTCATTCATACAGTGTATGAGTAGGATCATTTAGTCATTTGTCCACATGGACCAATTTTTTAAAAAGCTGACTTTTCTTGTGTTATATTCAGTTGAGAACAGAAAGATCTGTTCTTTTTCCAATATATGTCAAACTTTGGATGTTTTAAGCTTAGATATTTAGGTATTTGTATACTAAGGTGATGTTGTAGTAAAGTGTGTTTTTTCTTGATATATATTTATTAAAATGATAAAAATCATTTTCATTTAAAAAAATTAACTCTGCTTTTTTTCTTTTTTTCCATCAAGAAAACATTTAAACACATATTTGAGCAAGTGAAATGTGACTGGTATGGTTTTAGTTGGTTAGATCAGCTAAAGACATCAACCCCCCCCTTTTTCCCTAGAACATGTTGTAATACTGTTTTGTTTTATACACCAGTTGTACATTCTGAAAGCATTGATACATTCCTGAATGCAAGAAGAACTTAGTTTTGCTTTCCTAATCTGAAAATTGTTTAAGCGTATCTGTATGTTGTCAGCTGTGCCCATCAAAGATTTACCATCCAAGTTGTTCCAGTAAAACCCTCCCTCCTGAACTAAAATTGGCTTGGAATTCCCAGACTACTGTGAGGCCGAATTCCTGTTTTAGGTTTTAAGGAAAATATTTCAGATGTTTATAGTCTGTTCTAGTGAGGAGATACACATGTATTGAATTAAATTAAGAGATTTTTCTAAGAGACAATCTGTTCATTGAAACTTCCATAATGGAAGAGAGGAAAGGCATTTTTGGCAACTCCTGTGTAGTCTCTGGAAATCTTCTTTAGGAGATTGGAGGATTCGCTGAAATGGCCAGGAAGATTCAAGCCATAGGATACAAGGGGAATTGGTTTTTAAGAAGGGCGGCCTCTGTTACATTAACAGCCCCAGAGAAGGGCTTGATATTGAGACTAATTGTAACATAAAGGGTGTTTTCAACTAAAGAGCTCCTAGTGCTAAGCTATTTTGTCTTTGCTTTCTTAATGGAGTTTCTCTAGGGAAAAAATGAGAGGTTATGGAAAAGAATAGGAAAGTTACAAATGAAAGGCAGTATTCTTTGGACCAGTGTTTCTCAACCTTGGCAGCTTTCAGATGTGTGGACTCCAACTCCCAGAATTTCCCAGCCAGCCAATGGATTGGTCAACATGACTACATAACAACTGGCCCTCCAACCATATCCATTGCACTAAGTGACAATGTGGTTTGTCTGATTCTGGCTCGGTACAAGTGTGATCCCTAAATTTTGGGTTCATTCACCATGGTTTATAGCTTAGCACAATGTGTGAATATGATTTTAGTTTTGTAGATATTTAAAACAATAACAAGAAAAAAGGATTAATGATTCACTGTTCTCAGACAGACTAGAATCTCTACATTTGAATTACGAAAAGTGAATTACAGCCAAACAACCTTCTCTAGTCTTTCTTAGGCTGCTTTGCCTAGTCTTAGATCCCCAGATAATTTTGAGCGACAGTTGTTCCAAGCCAGTATAGCCAGCATCAAGCTTGGCAAGAGTTATAATAAAATAATATCTACTGACCCAATAGTTGAAGAAGATGAATTTGAAAATAATTTCCAAAAATCTGAACATTTCAGCAACAGAAGAGCAGATGAAGAAAGTTATGCTCTCTTATATCACTGGAAGTTGTTTGTTTGTTTTTTTTTAAAAAAGAGCGCAGGCATTCAGTTAAGATGTGAAAAATACTGTGCTATGTGATAATACAGCCCAGTATGTGTCATTGATTTTTTCATATTTTTATTGGGATAACAAATTAAAACTATACTGTTTGATTAAATAATATGCCTAAGGAAAATAATTAGAAGACTAGATTATTTACTTGTCAGAAAGGAATCTAATCAACATTCAGCAAAATTAGAAAAGATAATATATTAAAGATAAGATAAGGATATCCTTTTATGGATTTATTTTAATTTATTATTTATTCAATTTGATGCTGCCCAACTCCAAATGACTCTGGGTGGCTCATAATACACCAGAGAATATAAAATACAATATAACCAAAAAAAACAAACAAACCCAAAACCCCCCCATAAAACCAAAAAAACCAAATTATTAATTTGTTATGCCTTCTAAGCAAGCTAAACAGATATGACAACCATGCTTTGAGTGACCAAACTGGAACTAGTGAAATCAGAAATGTCATCTGATATTTTGTTTTATACACCAATTGTACATTCTGAAAGCACGGATACATTCCTGAACACAAATAGAATTTAGTTTTGCTTTCCTAATCTGAAAATTGTTTGAGTGTATCTGTATGTTGTCAGCTGTGCCCATCAAAGATTTAGTTGGGCCCATTGAAGACTTACCATCCAAGTTGTTCCAGTAAAACCCTCCCTCCTGATACCCTCTTTCAGATAACACAAAATTCACTAATTTTTACACTGAGACTTCTAGCATGGAGAGGCTTGACAGAACACATAAACCTGCCTTCTGGAAGAGTCTTGTCAAAGAACAATGCACAACACATGGTTTACATAAGCCATATTGTGATTTCTTTGGTTTGGGCTTAGCATGCTGAGCAAATTTAGCAAACTGCATTTTGTAAAACATGGTTTATAGTTTAGCATATTGTGTGAACTCAGTCAATAGCAGTTATTCAAAAACACATCTTATGGCTTAGTGTATATGTGAACCCAGTTCATTGTTGAAATGTTGAATAAACAAAGAAAAATACACAGAGACACAGACATAAAAATGTATATATCAGTGCAAATTATTACATACTTCTTTGCATGCTTACCAAACAGGATATCCACTTCTCAAATAATGTGCTAATTTTCAAACATCGCTAATTAGAACTATGCTGATCTTCACCATAGCACATAAATCAGAGATTGAAGGAACATGATGGTGAAGCCATTAATTTCTAACATTGTGATCTACAATGATATATAAGGTAGACAACCACGTTTCCTTATATAAACAAATGATTAAACATTTTGCATGCTGTGTTTGGTTCTCTGTTAATCTGTGATGAGGCCATTATGTCTATTTCACTAATACTCATCAGCAGTGCTAATTCTGTCTTTTGGCATTTAAAAGTTAGCCTAATTAGGGCTTAATCCTGTGCACAATAAAATTTTGACCTTGGCAAGAGTTTACTTATTCAGGAGTCACCATGAGTAATCTTTACTTCCAGGCAAGTACATTTCCAAGCATGAAAGTGACTGACTGATGAAACTCTACTTTGTTATTATGACCTCTTTGTTACCATAAAATATGCATGTGGTTGTAGAATAAGAATAAGGAGTATAACTCAAACAATACAATGAAGACAATTTTTAAAATATATATTTTTATACAGTTAGAAGAACCATACAAATACACACAAACATAGTATTACGAGCTCAGCATATGTGTGGAAAATCTCCAGTATGTTCAACATGTTCCAAATGACTCCACTACCAAGAAGTGGATTAGTGCTTAATATATACAAAAAAAATTCTACATCAGTGTATACAATTGTAAAATTATTCTAGAAGATAATGAGATTTTTATTAAACAGTTGCAGTTGGTCATGATGTCTAGGAATTATGAGAGGTATAGCCTGATTTTTTTTAAAAATGGAAGTTTTACAAGCCATCATCAACAGTGAGTTTAATTAGCAAGTTTTGAATATAGGCATTTCTAGTCCTTATTTCAATAAAAATGGAAAATCATGTTTGTTGCTGAAGCAGATGGAAAGCATTGACTGAACTCTGATACATCAAGATTCCCTAGTGATACTGCAAAATATCTTCCTTAGGTCCAATTTTATTTTAATGCAGACTTTCTCCTGGCAGTCTGCCCAGATGTTGTAAAGCAGTTAATCCAGCTCAAGATTAATCTGAGAATGTAAGAGATGCATCCAAGACCATATAAGGCTTGATTTTGGCCCTTGTGAACTAAACAGCTCTAAATGTTGAGCGTGCAGAAGCTCATGAAGGATGTCAGAATGAGGTTTCACTGTTTTCCAAGTTGAGATAATGCCATTCCTACAAGGCAAGATGATTTTCTTTTAAGACTCTGGTAAGATTTGTAATCATATTTATCAGCCTGAATGATGCATTATGGAGTATGAAAAGTAGCCCCACAATTCTAGGAGGTTCTGTTGATTACTGATAACATCCAGTGTTGAAATCACAATACTTTCATTTCCTATGTGCTGGAGCAGGGTTTCTCAACCTTGACAGCTTGAAGATGTGTGGACTTCAGTTCTCAGAATTCCTCAGCCAGCATGGAATAAAATAGAATATTTAATTTAATTGCATAATAGTCTACTGATATATCACAGTCTCCTAGTTCCAAGAGGAATACAATGCATAAGAAATTTCAATAGATTAGAGGAACCTGGCAAATTAAAGATATTTATGAAGAGTGAAGTGGGTAAGAGATCCAAATCAACTTCACAACTATGGGTGTGAAAGCCATAGAATGGAGAGATAAGGAAATGATGAACCAAAGTCAAGAGTAGGAGACATTCTCTTACCACCTCTGCCACCACCAACTGGCATCTTCCACTGTCTCCAAGTTTTAGCATCTGGAGCAGCTATTACCAGCTTCAATCCATCAAGTGTTTCTAGATCCAGATTTACTTCAATATTTAATTCCAAAAACTAAGAGTATGCAGGGAATCTGAATCCATGCTGAGGACCTACAATTTTAGAAGTAGCAGAATCTTTAACATAAGGCTACCCTTTCCAACACCCCCCTCCCACCTCGCTTGTAATGGGTTGGCTGCCTCTTGGCTATGATTGCAGGGCAGCTTGAAGCAGCTGGCAAGCAACTATTAGCATAACAAAGAATGGTATTATAGCATTGTTCTATACACTTGTGAGCCTTCAAAATATCTTGATGTTCATGTGCGTTTTACACACAGTTAAATTCCCTTTAGAACTGGGCAAGTTTAAAATGTGGTTTTGGACATCCATGGGAGAAAAATTATAGCTTTGTAACTTTGCCCCAATTTTACATGGATATATTATCTTTTGCAATATCTGCAGATCGTTGTCACATCCCCACCAACCCCTCATTACAGCTGTAGTGCTGTATGCGTCTGAATAGATCCTTTCCTTATGCTTTAACTTGAAGCCTTCTTACACAGTAATACATTCCCAAAGCAGAGTCAGTACTCGGGATGAGACTTAAGACACAACATACACAGTTTTGGAAGAACTGCAGCATAAATATAAAGGTGCATACTGTACATTCATTTCTTGCATCTGAGGATGAATCCACAGTTTAGATTTAGTGACACTTTAAAATGGCTGAAGATATCCCTTGTCATGGGCAAACTCCCATGATCTATCCAATCTTTTTCCCAATCCATGCCCTCCATGTATATTTCCTTCTCTCTGCTAGTTAGTGTTGACCACAGGATTAGTATTGGCTAGTATGGAGTCACAGAGACTCCAAAAACCTAGGCATAAATGGCTTTATATTTGAAGGATCTTCTGCCAAGTCCTTTTGGGAAAACCCCTTTCCCCTGGTGGGACAGTAGCAATTATCTGATCAGCCACCCCTTTGTTTTCCCGCAGTGTACCTGATGTGGCATTTCTCCAAGGCACTGTGGGTAATCGTATGCTCCTTAGGCATGTTACAGATACAGTCCCAGTTTCTCATGCCTGAAAGTAAAAAGATCATGAAGTTGTACAGTCAGCATCTGTCAGAGTATACACCCAAAGGCCTATCTATATTTATTACACAATTTATATGAAATATACTATGTTATGTAGTATTCAAGGTGTCAAACAATAAACTCACGCCCACACTTATGCTGCATAAAAACAGTCAAAATTGCAATTACTGTAGCTCAAATTGAAAAGCCGTGGTTAAAGGAAAAGCCTTGATTCTGTTCCTGAAAGTGGAAAGAGTCAGGACTGAACACAGTACCTATGTTGCTTGGGAGCAACATAGCAGAAGCCCATTTCTTGCATGCTCACCAAATGGATCTAACAAAGTGAAGGCATCTTTAAGACCATATAATCTCAAGTCTTGCCAATGTTTTCATTTGTTATTGTGAACTACATGATCAGACTAGTTTCGTGAGTCTCTTCATTTTATGTGAATACTTTCAACTGCTAGAAATCTTTTGTACAGTTGCTGTCCTTCATTGGTGCTGTGTGGAAGAATTCTTCTGCATTTTAAAAAATGTTGTATTCAATGTGATGGATAAGAGGTGGCTTTGGATTTTTCAAAAGGAGAACCTTCTGGCAAAATTACCATGGATGGAATATGGGTGTCTTGCACTTACCTTACTTAATCTGCACATATTATGTGTGAGTGTGTCCAGTCTTTGTGCAATTAACCCTCTAGAACCTGCAGTCCCCATGGGTTTACATGCCTTATGAGGGATCTCCTCTCTGTTGTTCCTGTGTGCGTTTGCTTTGATATGCATTTTTACTTGGCTCCCCATCATGGGTCTGCTATGATCTACCATTCCTGGGAAGCAATAGAGTAAGGCATATCTTAGTGGCATTATCAGTGCCCAAGTTCTGACAATACAGTCTGGCCGAGTGCTCTGGAAAATAGGGATCTTTTTCTAAATACTCGCCCAGAAAGCTCATAAATACAGAGCCGACTCCCAATTGCATTGAGACCAGTTCACCCGCCATAAGTTTTGAAGGGATTTTTTTTTAAAAAAAGAGTGCTTGTGTTTTAAAACAGATCATTGCACATGGACCAAGCAATTTATTCACCAATTTCAAAAGTGATAAGTTTAGACTTTTGACAAGGGCAGTCTGTCCCTTTCCTGGGTGCTTGTAGGCAAGAGAGAGAGGTACCCCTTCCCATTTTGGCTCTGGTTCCACCTACAGCTGACTTTGCCTTTGCCTGTCATCATCAGGCAGCCCTCAACAGGTTACTTCCACCTTTGGTGTAGAAGCTGCATGAAAACCAGGAATGCAGCATTTGTAGCCGGAGCCAATGTTATCAGAGGAAAGCACCTGGTGAAATGTACACCATGTCAGGACACCACTATTGACCCCCGAGATTATTAGCTTTTGCTTCTTGTCCTCTTTCCTGTTGTTGCCTGCCTGCTCACCCTCTTTAATGCATGGCCTACCAGAAGATGCTGAACAGGGCTAGAGTGGCTAATGGATTGGGTGCTGCATCAGGACTGGGGGGAGCAAAATATAATGTCTTTTATTCAGCTGTGACTTGCAGCTCAATCTACTTGGCAAACTGGTTATTGTAAGGACAAAATTGGAAGAAAAGATGATCACCTGGAGGAAAGGCAGGATATAACTGTAATAAGATTAGGGTTACCAGATATCCGAACAGGCAAAGGAGGATGTGGACAATTGAAAAGGAGGACAAATGGGAGGAAAGGAGGACACGCTAACTGGCGTCCATGACAAAAATTACAGTGAAAAACTGCAAAAAAAAAAAAAAAAAAGTACTTAGGCCTACATGTATATGAAATTACTTTTTCCAACATCAGAAAGACTGGTTTTTCAACTTCAATGTTTTTCCTACAAGTCTTTATTTTCAAGTACATATGCTAGCAATAATATAGAATTGACAACAACATGCTTTTCAAATTTCACAGTAGAAATGTATGATGAGTCATGTGATCTACAGAGATAATAGATTTGAAGGGGTTCTATTGAAACCAACTGCTGGAATCAGGAAATAAATTAAATAATGTGAATCTAGGCTGTTGAATCTGTCAACGGACAAGGGAAAGAAAGAAGCAGACAACTTACAAGGTCACAATACACAAAAGTTTGAATGACTACTGTTGTGAAAACAGTCCCCAAAACAAAGCAAAACAAAACCACCACCCCAAGACACTCAAAAAGCCAGATAATATTTGATTTTGAGTGTATGCCTGCCAGACAAGGGACATGAGGATAGAAAAGAGGACATGTCCTCCTTTTGCCAGATGTCTTGTAACCCTGAACAACATCTTCCAGCAGACCCAGACAATCCTGGCCAGGATTAAGAGATACTAGAAGCAAGAGGTCATAGTTGTAGGAGTAATATCCAGAAGGCCATAGGCTTCCAGTCCCTGGTGTAAGTCGTGCTAAGAGTAAGGCAAGTGAGTAAGAGCCACTATCTGTCTTGTTCTTTCCTTTTGGATAGTGTGCAGCCTGGGTCTAAAAGGAAAAGGCAGGTGGACTGAGTGGGACAAGAATGACAAGGAGCAGCCTTGTGCAGGGCATCTTCCCCAAATCTTGAGCCAACATTGTTTTGAAGCAATATTGTTATATTTTTGTCCTGCCTGCAGCTTTTCAAGATACAGGAAGCAATGCCCAAAGGGGAAAAAGGTAGGAACTCTGTTAAGAGGATTGGAAATCATACCTAAAAGAGTAACCAGCCCCCTCCCTTTCCCCCAGACCATCAGCCCTTCTGCATGGAGCTGATACCTGGTAAGAGAAGGGGGAGATGCCTGAGGCAGGTAAGGGCATGGTGGATAGGGCTACCTGCGAGACCTGCCAGTGGGAGGTGCTGGGCAATGGAAATCTAGGTTATTTTCTGTCAAACCAGTTGCTAAGGGAAATTATACATACCAGGATTTAGAGTCACTGCAGAAAATAAAGAGAGAGCAGCAGAGCAATCAATGGCACAGTTTCCCAAAGCTGATCCTCCCTTGGGTCTTTTGTCTGTCAGAGAGGTTTGCTGCATACAGATGCTACATGCTTTCAGAAGGAGGGATTTAAAACTGAAATCCTCATCTGCAACTTTTCTCGCCTACCCCAGATCGAGAGACCCTGACAGGGCAGAAAAAAAAGTAAATCCCTGATTAGGTGACAGGTACTGTCAGCCGGTCCTCCCACCACCCCTCATGTATGTGTGGCGATGAAGGAGGAAGACCGAGAAAAAGCTACGCCAGCCCTGTGTCATTCATTCCTATTAGATATTCCTTTCAAACTGAAATATTTTTAACAAAAATATTAGCTGCTTATGTACAGCACTGAGATAGGATGGAGTTCATAGCACATGGGATGTGACTAGCCCTTTACAGTAAAAGGTAACATTGATTATTAACTGGTATTTTTATTAAAGTTCTTGAATACTCAAAGCTTGTTGATGCTTTGATTTAGCTTGTTTTGTAAGCTGTGTTTGAATTCTTTTTGTAGAAAAGTTAGGAATAAATCTCACATATCAATTGCAAACTCTTTTTTTTCTGAGGGATGGTTTACCCACAAAAGCAGTAGTATCTGCAGTATTGATGAAACCCCCAAGTCTGGCGAGGTATCCCTCCCCAAAGTATTAGGAAAAGACTCACGGGGAGGGGGCAGGGAACCTCAAACAGCTCAGTGTTTGGGAAAGGATGGGAGAGGTTGAAACCCAAGAGAAGGAGATAAGATAGAATGGAGAACTCTGAAAAAAGGCACAGCTGGCAGGTTGGCTAGAACTGTGAGCAGGAACATCTCAACATTTTGTTGCAGACTCATGTACATTAAACTAAAACCAAGCAATTATGTTTATGTGCATATTTTCAGAACTTAATTTCTGTTCAAGGCTAGCTATTTCACAATGATTTGTCATTTGCTATTTTGTGGGACTATTCATTCTGCCTGCCCCATCGGATCCAAAACAGTTGGCACATTCTGGGTCCCTTGTATCAAGCAATGCCATCTAATGGGAACCAAGAAGTGTGCCTTCTCTGTTGTGGCACCTGCTTACTCCCTGAAATTTGACAGTTCGGATCCTGCTGGCTTTTTGAAAGGCACTGAAGACCTGGCTATTCCCACAAGCTCTGGCCCAGGATGTTGAGGGAGTCAAAGTCTGAGTGATATTTATTTTTAGAAGTGCTTTATGGAGTCGAGTGATTGACCTTGGTTGCTAATTGTTTTGTTTTTGAGATTTGATGTTTTTATCTGATATTAACTTATTGTAAGCTGCTCAGAGTAATTTTGAATAGGGCAGAAGGCAGAAGGCAGGCAGGCAGGAAGGAATTCTGATTTTGCCCATGGGAAAACTGTGTGTGCTGCCATTTATGAAACATGGCTGTTACTCTGCTGTGAATATCTAGACTTGAACATGCAGTATACACTTTCAAAGAATGATTGCTTATGCTTTGAATCCCTGGCCGTGGTTGGTATTTTGCCCATTCCTCACCCACCTTTGCTTCACCCCAGGTTTTGCTCTCCCTTCCCTCCAAATCCTCCCTGAGTCTGCAAAAGCTGCGCTTGTCAGGTGGTCTTGGCAACAAATTCCCAGATATAAAGGGTAGTTGCTGTTCAGGGACAATCACCTGAGTCAACTAAGGATCAAAAAGCACCCCAAGACAGGAGGCAAACTGTAAAAGGATGCTGGAAGGAATTTGCAAAAAGCTGCTTTGTTTAAGCCTTCTAAACGAGACTGGACAAGAAAGCGAAGAAATACACGTAAGGAACACTTCCGCACCTGCCCTCAGGGAGGGATGGCCTGACCTAATAGCTCTTTTCTAACTTTAATCTCTGTGATCTCGCAGTTAATCATCACCTGTGAAATCCTTGCTCTGAGGGAATGAGAATTTCTCTTGTGGCCAAAACATTCGTTAAATCTTTGTCTAATAAGAGGAGCTTAACGTTCAACAACAAAGAGAGAACTTGGGCATTTTTTTCAGCAAGTTGAAATCATACAGAGTCCCTGAAGTTAAACTCTGCCATTTTATGTTTGATGGGTTAGTCTCATTTTACAATGGAGGCTCTTCCTCATTTCGGTCTTGATGTTTATGGATGCTCTTATGTAGGCGATTTTGAGAAATGAAATAGGGAAAAATCAGTGTTGGTTCCAGTCTCGAGGAGACTCAAAATGCCTTTTACTATGAGATGAATGATGAATGAGCATTGGAAAATGAGGAGTGAAATGATCGGTTCAGTTGATTCAAGTCATAACCCCCCCCCCCCCCCGCCCACCACACCCCAGTTACAACAGACATGACAGAATGAATCTAGATGCAGAGACTGGAGCAGGATTAGAATGCTGCACTTGGAATATTCTTTTTCCCTTTAGTAATTTATTGTTAAATTCTCTTAATTCCACCAGATTGGATCATAACCTAAAGATCATTATTGAGTTTTGTTTATGTTTGATAGACTGTGTTTGTGTGTCTATGAGTGAACTTTCAGCTCCAAAGCAGAGGAAGAAATCTAGGGTAAATGTAAAATAATATAAACATCTGATGGATTAGCTGTCTCTTGTCCAGAAACGCCACACCTTGTAATTAGAGAGTCTGTTAGTCTCTGACACAGGAATGTATTGGGTGTGGGCCCTCTCAGATTTACAGGCTTTGGGGTTTATAAAGGAGCCCTTTTGGAGCTGTAGAGTTGATGAGGCCTTTGTTTAAACTACAATACTGTTTAGAAACTCTGGCAGTTCCCTGGGAAACGTGGTATCAAGCATTTTCTTGCTAGAAGCCAAGGAAACTTAAATAGACATGTAACAAAAGAGTCCTGCAACTTTCTGAGCCAAACATTAATACTTTTAATGACTCTTGATAACCAAAAGTTATCTGGCCTATATCTTCGAATCTGGGAAAGCAACATCTACAGCTAATGGGCATTTTCATTTCATCCAAACAAAAACTGGACAGTGGTTGTTCATGCTCTGGTTATTAAACTCCCTTTTGTTTACTCTCTTTTTTCTACTGTTAGCCTGATGGCACCTTTTCACTGTACAGTAATAGTACCAAGAGGGTTTAGGCCTAAAGTGTGTGTAGCTTCTTCAATCCAGTGCCTTTCAGATGTGCTGGAAATACTGTTTCGGAAATTCCCAGTGTACCTGGATATTTAGCAAAGGCTAGTGAAGCAGGTAGAATAATCAACCTTCTGAATATGTTGGGCTACATGACTTCCAAATATGTTGGGCTACAACACAACTGAAGAGGCTAAAGAGGATGAGATTTGTTGTTTAGCACATGTGTAGTCCTTGGGGTTCTCTGAGCTTGGTTGTTTTCTTGCAAGTGTTTCATTACCTGGCTAGGTAACATCTTCAGTGCTAGAATGGAGTGGAGTTTGCTCTCTGTTTATATACTGTGGCATGCCCTGCCAGTGTTGGTGGGGGTAGGGTTTTTTTTCTTCCTTTTCTGATCGTTCCTTGATTAGGGTATCGTTTACTGCTTGACTGTATGTCTGTGATAATCTTGGTGTTAATCTCTGCTTATCTGGGTGATGATTGCTGGTGAGGAGATGTTCTGATCTTTTGTTTCCTTTTTATTGTCTCCTCTGAGTACTGTGTAGATGTTGTTTATCTCTATGTGCCTGTTGATGGCTGCCTTGTCTGAATACCAGGCTTCCAGGAATTCCCTCTCATTTTTGGATTTAGCTGGTCTAAGATGCTGAGAGTTTCCCAGTTGAAACTATGGTTAAGTCTCTCCAGGTGTTGTGAGATTAAGGAGTTTTCATCGTGTCTTCTGACTGCTAGTTGGTGTTCATGGATGCGTTCTGCTATTCTTCTGTCTGTCTGTTCTATATAGTGGCTGTTACAGTCCTTACATTGTATGTTGTAGATGACTCCTGTTTTTTCTTCTTGGGTTACCGGGTCTTTTGGTTTGCTTAAGATGTTTTGGAGGGATTTAGTTGGTTTGTGTGCTACGGAGATGGCACGTGGTTGTAATAGTCTGTTGGTTGTTTCTGAGACGTTTCTGATGTATGGCAGTGTGATCCTTTTCATAGCTTGTGTTGGTTGTAGTAGGTTGCGTGGTCAGGCACTTTTTGATAAAGTTGCGTGGATATCCATTTTGTTGGAAGATGTTGTATAGGTGGCCTGCTTCCTTTTTCTGCTGCTCTGGGTTGCTGCAGTGCGTTTATGCTCATTTGAATAATGTTCTTACACAGCTTCTTTTGTGGGAGGTTGGGTTGTTATTTGGTAATGGAGTACTTGGTTAGTGTTTAGCACATCCCCATATTGGGAGGATGAAATTATGTTGTCACTCTACTTACTATGGAAAAGCCACATTATAAGGAAAAATAAAATAATTACTGCCAAAAAGCTTATAGGCCCATGGTGCCCAGTAATATATAATGCTGTATACATTACTTTTCTGAAAATTCTGAATGGAGGATTTTTGGCACATTCATAAAGGTGCAGGTAAGCAACAAAGGAAAGAAAGATATTAGGGAAATCTTTCCACTTTCAGAAACTCATAATTTAACATTTATAAAGGTCAGAGGCAGAGGGTTCTGGGTTTTTTTTTAATCGACAACACTTTTTCCCCTCTGAGAAAGATGATGAGAGTGCTCCTAGTAATGCCATCTTCTACAGGCATATCTGGGGGAATACATGGCTGCTCCTTTCCAACTCATTTCTGGTAAAAAGGTAACTGCACCTTTTTTCCCTAAGTATCAAAAAGAAATTAAGGAAAGGAAGAAGAAAGAAGCTATTGGAACTATCTCACATTGCCCAAATTGGGGAAATTTTGATTGCCCTACTCCAAAAAGTGAATGGCCTTCTATGTATCAAAATCACCTTCTTGTTTAGCTGTAAATGTGTGTCTCAATCAAAACAAAGCAAACCCCCCTACTTTGCCTACAAAGGAAAATAGGAGTATTTCTTTCTGCTTCTCTGCAAAAAGACTTTTTGCAACAGCCATTGGTTGTCATCTTATCAAAAACCTCTTCCATGGTTCTCTGCAAAACCATCCTCATTATGTCACATGGACCAGGATTTTGATGTTCCTCTGATAAAAGGGTATGACCCCTGTCCTTTTCTATATGGAAATCTTGGAATAACTTCTGGGCATTTCTGCTGATCTTGATTTTAACTTCAAGGAATAGAATTTGAAAGTTGAAGAATAACCCACATTGTTGCTATTTCTTATCGCCTATCATTTTTGCAGATACTTCAAATGTTTGATTTGCAATTTACAGCTTGTAAATTACAGCTACTTATGTTGCAATCCTGTATCCTACATATCCAGGACTATGCCAAACTGAGGTGAATTTGAATTAGCTACTCAGTAGATGTGCATAGGAAGGCCTTGATTATCTCATGATGATACCTAAGTCAGTTTGCTTTTATTTTATTTTAAATTAATTCCTAGAGCTTTGAAGGATGGTTCATTACAGACATTCCCATATGGCTGGTCCACCCAAGAAACACACTTTTATATTTCTGGCAGGCTTTCTTTATCTTCCTACCATAACTGTATGACACATGAAGACTTAGCAGTTGAAGTTTTCAATGACATTTGTTGTCATGCTGGGAAATGCTTTACCAATTGAATCCATGTCTGTTATATTCCTGCAAAAGATATAGATTTCCTGCTGGGGGAAAAAAAACATGGCAACCCTATACGGCTGTGAATTTTCTGTTGGAAATACACCTTTATCTTCAGTACAGTGTCATGGCCATCTGTTTGAACAGAAGGAATGGAGGCAAATTTTATTGGCTTTGCATTTTAATGGAAACCTATCTAATTCATACTTTCCAAACCAATTAATGAAGTGAAATTGGTTCTCATTTGGTATTCACACTTTGCCAAAGTTTAATGCAGTTGTCCAATTAAAAATGTATATGAAAATTATTTATTTACTTAATATATTTGGGGGCCTCTTTTCATTAAAAATAATGCCAATGGAAATTATTTTTCTACAAATCCATGTATCTGAGAAAATAACATGTACAGAATGCATTATGTATGGGAAATGGGTTGTAAAATGTATAGATGTGCAAAATTGCATTAAAATACAGATTTTAGAGAAAATGTGCATAAAAATGCATATAATTTTATTTTTTAAAAATAAAAAATATGGGCCAAACTAGTTTTATAGGAAGCAGAATGCACAGATTGTGAAATAGACCATGAATTATTGGTTCAAATATACAGGTTAAACTTCAAGAATTTATGGGACAAGGCACGTCAGTAAATTTGATCTGGAGACCATACGGTTACAATATAAATTCTATGTAAGGAAAATAACCTGTATGCTTAATTTATGTAAAGGAGAACCTGGGGAATTATGGGAAGCGATAAGAAACATTGTGAAGCATGAAGGAGAAAAACCTTCCCCAAATTTGAAAGGGTAAAAACCCTAAGTGTCTTTCAGAAGAATGTGAAGAGATAGCCAGGAAGGGGCAGAGAATAAAAAGCCTCAGGCAACAAGAAGAACGTGCAATGGATTTGTGCAACAGAACATAACATTTTGGGGTACTTCCACACAGCAGATTTTTCTCTGATGCACCTCCCATCCCATCCCTCCCAAACTAATCTAAAGCTGACTTTTGATTGTCTTCACTTCTGCCAGTCTTGAGAAAATGCAGGGAATCCACCAGCCAATCAGTTTCCCTCCTGCTGATCAATGAGAGAGATCAAAACAGGGCTCTCCATTCCATATAGACAAAAAAAGTAGAGCGAATGCTCTTTATCCATATTTTCAGTACCTATTGCGTGCACTTATTAAGGACTGATACGCTGATAAATGCTGTTTATATAAGCAGGGAAAATCAAGCCTTTTTATAGGGCTTGTGAAACTGACTAGAAACTGGCTAGAAGAATTACCAAGGCCTGTAATGATACAGTTGCCTGTATTAAAGTTAGGTTGTGGCCCGCCCTGAGGAAGGGCCTGCTAGTGCCCAGGGCCTGGGAGGTTGGTGAAGCAAGCCAATCTAACCCCACTGCTGCCAAAAAGGAGAAAAAGTCTAGCTTTGCTCCAGCATAGATAAACATAGATAAACCAACATAGAGCCAAAAAAAAATAGAGTGACACAAAGATTCTGTGTGTGTATGGAGGAAAGATTTCTTGCACCTGGAGAAAACGCTTTCACCAGGACTTAGAATCCCAATGTGTTTTCATAATACTAATAACGTAAATGCTATTACCAGTCTGTTTTATTTACCTCCAGCTTATACATTTTTTCAGAGATATTGAACATTTCAACCTATTCATTTATTTACACTGCTACAATTCTGTTGTCTTTTTGCCTCGTTGCTGAGCCTTTATCACAGACTTCATTCTCTTCATTTGTGGTGCAAATGGTAGAATTCACTGGTGGTTTATGAAAGGAAGCTGATGTTCACAAAAAAGCCTGTGATATGAAATATTCTCTTTCCTCTCGTCTTCCAATACTACTGAATAAGCACAACCAGCTTTCATGCATCTGAGATTAAAAGTAAAGGATTTTAAGGCTCAATTTTTCAGATAATCTTGAGCCCCGGGAACTCTCATTTTAGAAATCAGATGTTGCTGTCTGTGATAGTAAGAAACCACTGCCTCAGTACTAATAAAATGCTGCTCACAATTGTTTGTGCAAGTCTTCCTCCTCCTCCTTTAAAAACAAGAAGAAGAAGAAATCTGGCTGCAAGCTGGCTTGCGTCTTCTGGAGCAAGCGTATGCTTTGTGTGTTCTAATCTGCATTGAATGCAGATTGATCCTTGTATAATAATTCTGTGGGAAAATCCAGCCCTACCGGCATAACTGATTTGGCATGGCACTCGGCTTTAATTGCTTTCAGGTTTTACTTGTGAAGGCCAAAAAACTGAAACCCCACATAGCGTTGTGCTGCTTTCCCTCTGCAGATGGAGTCTCTGTGGAATATATGGCTGAAGACTGAAATGTGCACATTGAAATGCAGTGGGAGGCTTTTAAAAGGCCCAACAGATGTCTGACTGGTGGGCCTCATGGCAAATTAATGTTTTATTAGGCAGATTCTGTTACGAAGCAGGAGCATTGTCACTGGAGCCAAATCTTTCTCAGGCTTGGATGGACTTAGCAGGCCTGAGTTAAGAATGCAGCTTCAACAAGGGCCCACAAAATAGATCTAACAAGTTGCTTTTCCTCAGCTTTCATTTCATAACTGCAAAGTGGGAATGATAATTATCAGTTGGCCATGTGCTTCTGACAGGGGTAAAGGGCCAGCATAGCTGAAGTCCAGTGTGGTAGAACAGAAATCTGTAGCTAACCATCATTTTTCTTTTTTCTGTATGCATTTATACAGACCAAATAATTTTGCTTTGCTATCCTGTGCACAAGTTTCTGGTGAAATCTCATCTGAAAATAGTGGGAATTGTTTTTGGATATGATTTTCCAAATTTAATTTTATTGAACATTCATGTTTTTTAAAAATCTGACATTAACATCTAAGAGAATTAATATTTACCATTCTCTTTATCCAAACTGTTCATAGATCTAAGAAATAGTGTTGGGCAGCAGTTAAGACACTACAGTATATTATATGACCAGAAAGATACAGATTTTAATTCCCACTCCCTAGTGAAGTTCTCTGAGTGATCTTGTGCCAGTAATTTCAATCTAATCTACATCGCTATGCCACAAGGGAGAAGAAGGGACAAGTTAAGAATGCAAGAAATAAAGATCCTGGGAAACATCCATTTGTACACTTAATAGGATGATTCCTTGGGGATGTTTCACATCAAAGTAGTGTTCTCTTCCTTTCCCCCCACGCCCCCACCCCCATTTGAAGCATTTTGAGCCATTTTCCAAAGAACTGAGTTTTTCTGCCAGTCACAGAGAAGGTGTAAATTCATTTACACTGGTGTTGGGAATATAGTTGGGGAATGACAGAGTATTACAGCTCAAGGATACACAATCTACAATCCATCTTTCCCATATTTCCAAATTTAATCTCTTTTTACCTTCCCTGATGATAGCAGCTTCAATACTGGTGAAATAAATAACATTGACCCTCTCTAGTCCTGCTTTACTGGTGTGTGTGTGTTCCTAGAAGGAAGGAATGAAGAACACTGGGAGTGTATGTGGAGAATATATAATCTCAGCAGGGTCACCCAAGGAATGAAGATCACCCCTACTGCCTAGCTAAAGCAATCTGACACCTATATAATTTGATATTGCATGGAAGAAAGCAGTGGTAAACCATTCCAAGAAAACCACATGGATAGACATTATAAAATGATTGACAATAACATGATGGGCCCCTCAGGTTGGATGGCACTTATCATGCTACTGGGGAAGAGCTGAGGGGTTTTTGGAGAGTTAATGGTGTTTTTGACATGACTAGATTAAAGTCTTTGGGATGTCTAGTTGCTGATGGTGTCATGCAAGAAAGGAAAATCCAAAGCTGCAAAGATAGAACTACAGTGGGAACACGGAACATAAGAAGCATGAACACGGGAAAGCTGTACATAATGAAATATCAGGGAAATGAAATAGACTAGAACTGTACACTTTCAGTGAGAATATCATTTTGTTTGCTACTTGAAAACAAAGAAGAAAGAGCATTGCTTTCATAGTCAGGAAGGATATAGCAAGGGTAGTACTTGGGCACAATGCTATCAGTGACTGAATAATATCAGTTGGACTTCACAGACAGCCCTTTAATATCATGATTATGCTCCAACCACTGGTGCCGAACAAATTCAGGTTGATGAGTTTTATGATCAAATTCAATCTGAAATCAACATAACATGCAAGCAAGATATACTGCTTGTGGTTGGAGATTGGAATGCTAAAATTGGAAATAGTAAGGAGGAAAATATAGTTGGACAGTATGGCCTAGAGAACCAAAATGAAGCAGGAAAATGATTTATCAATTTCTTCCGATCCAATGATTGCCAAGTGTACACAGAAATCAAATTGACTATATTATTGATAGGAGGAGTGGAATAGCTTGGTTATAACAGCAAAGTAAGGGACTAACTGTGGAACAGATCATGAGCTGTTCATGTGCAAGTTCCAAGTCAAGCTAAAGTAGAAGAAGAAAGTCAACCAGTTTCCATGATATGATCTTGAAGATACACCCACCATTTTCAAGGAGAACATCAGGAATTGCTTTGAAGCCCTGAACCTCATTGATAGGGAACCAGGGGTGCTGTGGAATTATATCAAAGAAGTTGTTTGAGATAAATGTGGAAAAAGACTGCCAAAGACCAAGAAGCAGAAGAAAGCACATGGGATGTCAGCCAAACTGTGGAAATTGTCAAGAAGAGAAGAGAAGCCAAAGCCAAGAACAAAGAATTTCAGAGAGCTGTTAGAAGTCACAAAAAGCTATATTACAACAACATTTGTAAAGACATCAAAGAGGGAAACAGACCTGCAAAAACAAGAATAGTTCTCCAAAATATCTCTGAACTCAGGAGGTTTCAGCCTCAAATTGGTATGCTAAAGGAGACCAATGGACAGGTAGTAATTGATTCAAAGAAGATCAAACATAGATGGAAAGAGTATAGTGAAATTATGTGCAGTAGAGATGTCAACATTCACAGCACTTTAGGAGATATTCCCTACTTATAAGAACCTCCAATAATGGAACATGAAGTTAGATTCAGCACTATGGTTATTACTGAGTCAGAAGGCTACAAGAATTGATATAATATCTACAGAAATATTGCAAGCAGCAGAAGAATTAGTAAAGGTTCTGACCAAACTATGCCAGCAACTCTGAGTTTATTGGACCATGATGTCACTACTTCCTGTGCTCTTTCAGTTTTGGTGGAGTTGTAGCCACTGTGGGTTTTTTTTCCCCTATTACACATGCACTAAAAGATGTCAAAACATGAAACATTTGTATGTGCTCATTTTTCTTCATGTGACTTTTATTTTTAAAGACTTCTATACACCCCAGCTAATCTGGAAACAGCATCTCCAGGAAATTACATTCTAGTTAATGGGGCACTTGACATCTGGAGTGCAGCAAAAATCTGCCAACTGTATTTTGGGGCCTGGCAGTGTAGATATGGTATTGATGAAGCCCACTGTGGCCCTGTCACAACGCCTCTATTTTCTTGATCTCTGATGTTCTAAGGCTGACAAGAGCACTCAACCACTGGCACATTTTTAAAACAAACAAGCTGGAGCAAATAGTGCATGGTTTTGCTTTGCTGACCTACTTAATTAAAAAAAACAGTTTCTAAAAATGGAAATGCTGTTTGATTTAATATGAAGATGGAGCTGTGTTTTTCCAACATCTGTGTCCAGAAAGGAAGAAAAATCCTGTTTTGACTGGCCTTCCTCCATCACATTTTCCCCCCTATCTTTCAATTCGTGTCTAAAGCACAGTAAGTTACATAAACATTCCATTTCTTTCCATAAATTGGCTCCAGTTTCTGAACAATAGAGTCACTGTGAAGAAGTGAAAAACCACAGACACACCCCACAACTGCTGGTCACACAGCCAAAGAGAACTAAAGATGCATTCTTTGAAAGTACCCAAAAGGAAATCCATGGTCTTAAGGCAAGACCTTTTAATGTTATACTTGGAAATGTTCCTCCCCGCCACCCCCAATCCTGCCTGCTCTTGATTTTCTTCATCTTTGGCTGTCTAGTGCAAAATGCTTGACAGAGAGAGAGAGAGAGAGAGAGAGAAGGTGGGGGGAGCAGAAGAAAAAGAAAGAGGGCTTGGAGGCAGAATATTATTCTCTTTTAAAATGTTGATAATAGCTGTCAGTATTCACTAACTTCTGAATGGTGTGTGCCAGAAATTTGAAGCACCTCACAAAATTGGGAAATGATTTAGGGCTAATTTACATAATGCAAGCAATGCTGTTGAGAATGCCCCCAACCGACTGCATAAAATATTTTTACTTTGGAAATAAATATACCATGTTTGAAATTTTAAATTGTAACAGCATATAATGATAGCAATAGAAAAATAATCCAAAGCCTTCTGATTTGGACTATAGTAACAATTTACATTCAAGCATTAGGAATATAGTTGCAAATGTATAAGAAATAAATCCTAGAAAGAAATAAGGGAAAAATAAAGATTAGTTTACCCAGGTTTTACATTATTGTTGCTGTTGCTGTGATGATGTGCCTAAAGTATAGTGTCAGCAATACTGAAGGAAAATCTGGCCTTCTAATATTTAAGATTGTTATTTGAGTAATTCTTCTACATGAGTAACCTAAGTTTGCTCTCCTCACAGGATTTAGATAGTATCCCAGTTCTGTAAGCATTGGGCACAGGAGCTGATGGGTACAGGAATTGCAAGAGAAGTAGAATCCATTCTAATGATGCTGTTCCCATAGCCAGAGCTTCTGATTGGGTACAACTCACTCTCTTCTCATTTAAACCCAGAGTGAATCATCTATAACACTACTGATAGAATCCTGACTTATATTACCACAATGGCATCTGCATGGAGGGGCAAGGGGGGTCTGAATGATGCAAGTAGTGTTGCTGCATTATGATGGATTGTGCTATCATGTGCGTGCCCCAAAGGGATGGAGCTTGTGGGCACAATCGCAATTTATTTATTTATTTTATTTATTATCAAACTTGTATGCCACCCATCTCCCCCAATGGGTGACTCTGGGCGGCTCACAATAATAAAAAAGGAAAATAACCACCAACCCCCCAGATTTTTTGTCATAAAAATTACCTTACACAAGCTTCTTGTAGATTCTCCAGGCCTTGTTCCTATTGTCTAAGTCCATTTTTAATTTTGCCTATATAGTAGCCCTACAAAGGATAAGCAGCCCTAGCAGTGGTAGCATCTGTCTGATCTTATTTGGGATCAGAAGCTAAAAAGGGTCAGGTCTGATCTTACTTGGATGGGAGACCTCCAGGGAATCCCTGAGCTAGTCAGGGAAGTAAAAAAAAAATGCATAAGATGGCATTGGAAAGTTATATCTGTAATTATTAATTGTCAGTAACAGTCCCAGGAAAACTGAACAGAGGGGTCCATGAAACCACCAGGAGAAAAGCTCACTTTGAATGCTTGTATTTTACTTGTAGTAATGACAGAAGAATGAGTTCCTCTTTCATATGGACCATAGAAACACCACACCTCACTGTTCATTGATATGAACGTCAGTATCATAGGAATCCTTTTCTTCTTTCCCAAAATGTTGACATCTGCCTTAGAAACACTGAAGTAGTATTCCTAGAAAGCAAAATGAATGTACTGTATTTACATCTCATTATCTCTCTATCTGATCTGCATTTTTATTTTAAAAGTGTACATTTTTAAGAGAACAAAGAAATAGAATTATCCTAAAAACCCACAAAATATTCCTTGTGAAATGAGTGAGTAAGCAGGTGGCCGTAGAGAGTGATTTATCTAATTTATTAACAACATTTCCTGGCAAACAGCAAAAACAAAGGAACAATAAAACAACATAGCAAACCAATAATAATAAATTAGCAAAAAACTTTCCTTCATGGTACTTCCACTCAGCGTTGGCCAAAGGTATGATGGTATAGGACTCTTGCAGCAAAGTTTTGCTAGGAAGGTCTCTAGGCTAACTTAGGAGTTATACTTATGCTCTGTATAGAGAAGATATTCCAGTCATCCATGACATCTACAGTTGATGGTTCTCAAGAAGAAAAGCTGGGAAACACCCCAATAGGTAAATCTAGAGAGTAGTTTCAAACAAAGTAGAGATATAGCAATGTTCCAGCTTGGCATAGGAAGGTCCATATGAGGCAAGTATTGGTACCGTCAGCTAATCTGGACTGTGTGGTCTTTGCCACATCCCCCTCTTTAGATGACAATCTATATACTACCAAAACTCTCATTGTGTTTATCTGTTTATCTGTTTGTACCCTCAAGTTAGCCCAAATGGTGCATTATGCCACAACAAGTTTTGAATCAAGGTACCTAAAATCCGCTAACTTAAAGAATGTGTAATCTGGGACCCATTACTCCTGTGGAATTGAAATTTCCACAATGTTCACACCAGTTTTATTTGCAAAGTTATGGCCATTGCAGCATCCCCATGGTCATGTGATCGTAATTTCCAATGGTCCTTGCCAGCTTCCCACCAGCAAAGTCAGTGGGGAAGCCAGCAGAAAGTTGGAAGTCACTCCTGCTCCCACTGCTTTTTTGATTGTCCATGGTCATTCTGTTTATCTGTTTAGGTAAATAAATGTTGACTTATTATTGAAGTTTGCCACTACAATTATTTTTCTATTTATGATATATACTTTTCTTAGACTGTCCAGCATTGGGGTAAAAAAAATACGGTCAGCCTAAAATGTAATGTTCATTCTGATCACATCAGACTCCACCACCTTTCTCTCAAAGGATGATGCAACAGGTCACAGGGCTGTCTAGTGTCATCTAAATGCATTTGCTTATTCTACTTAATAGAAGATATGGTGATTCGGAGTGAGGAGGATGTAAATAGGATAAAACTTACTGAATAAACTCTCCTGGTACTGTATGCTATTATCTATGTCAATGCAGCCTCAAGACTGGTATAACACATTGCATTTCCAATAGAAACCACTTTAAGCCACTCTATACGATAGCTGTCACCACATGATGAGTGTTGATTTCTGTGTAGTGGTTGACTATGTGGGTGCAGTCTGGCAGTTTTCTCTAAGAGTTGTTCCTTGTCCTCCTTCTTTTTCTTTTTCCTGAGGAAAGGCATTTGTGGTGGCATAGAGAAAAATTCTAAATCCTTGTGGTGAGTTGTAGAACACAAACAGCACACCATGTTTTGACAGCTGCACACAGAGTAATTATAAGTGGCCTCTGTTGGGTGGCCACAACAGAAGCCCTTGCCTTCGATAAGTACGTGACAGCAAATGAGGAAAGGCAAGTCAGTAAAAAGCCCAGTGAGGTGCTAGCAAAAGTTCAATCACACCCTGAATTTAAGGCAGGAAAAATGCTACTTTCCAAGACAGAATGGGTGAGAGAACAAGGGGATAGGAAGGGTGCCTGCCTAATAAAATGTTAATTTTATTTTAATTTTCACAATCCAGCGTATGCTAGGAACATTTTCTTTTATATACAGTATATATTTATTTTATTGAGTTTCAGAAAAAAGTAAAATACAAAAAGATTGAAAGAAGAGAAAAAAAGAAAAAATATATGAGAGAAGAGAAGTGTTGATGTGGCAATTTCGAGGCTTGGGCAGGAACCCTTGAGCCTGAAGAATTCTCTGGAGCTAGGAACATTTTCTTATGCATGTGGAATACAAATTAAATTCAAAAACCCTTCAGCTAGAAAGTTCACCCAGCAGATCTCTAGCTCTCATCTAATCTAAGCCCAATCTACCACACAGGCATCTTTTGATTGCAGAACAAAACCTCACATGTGCCACACGGGCTTCATCGAAGTAAAGCTGATATCCGAACTTAATAATTAGCCAAATAGGTAAGAAGGTATCTGCTCCAATCAACAAAATTCAGAGACTGCTACAGGTTTACAACAGATGCATTAAGAGCTAGAATAGGTTGAACTTCACTTGTACTGCACTTAGTTATAAGCATATATTAAGTAAAACTACTAATACTGCTACTACTTATTACTACTGATTAATGCTTAGTAAAAATATGATATAATACTGCTACAAATAACAGCTTCTGAATTTAGTCTTGTTGCCAGTTAAATCTCTGGATATCAAATATACATATTTAGGTATTTAAGGACGACTGGGAGCAGATTAAAAAACTAACCAAATACTCTCAGAAGATGTTGATGTTTTCTTAATGCAATGCAGTGTAGAATAAATTATAGCAGAATTCTCCTATCTGGTATGTTGTATAAAGAATTTAAATAAACCTAAGAAGTAAGCATAGAGCTCTCACTGAAATGCATCTGAATTTCTCCCCCATTGTTTCTGGCTAAGAACAATGAGAGGACAAGCATTCAACAGTGTCAAACTAGTCTAGAGAGAGAAAGCTTGTAGTGCATAGCTTTGTGAACTCTTTCCAGCTCCTTTACCAGCAATAGCCATAGGAGGGTATCTATTTTCTTCTCCGTAATTAAGTAGTGTGCTCTCTCTCTCTCTGTGTGTGTGTTTTGTTCTCTTCTCATGTTGCATCTCAGTGTGCTTGTGTGTATGAATGTGTGGGGAAGCACAAGACAAGCTGCATATCTTCTGCTGTGGCTCATGTGACTAAGAGGGAGGAGGCTTAGAATGGAGCAGTCGGCAGCATTCTGAACCACTGCCCAGCCTTCTGGGGATTTTTTCCCCAGAATACTTTTCTCTGCACCCCCCAGCAAGATCCAGCCCTTTTTTGAACTTGATCTCTCCCTTCCCAACTATTCCCACCAGGCCAATTTAGCGCTGTTCTGTTCAGTTTCTGGAGAATTATCCTGCCAATGGACAGAAACACACACACACACACACACAGAATCAATGAATGCCACTTGACAAAACATCTGCTCAAGCCAAGGGCCTGGCCTGGCCTGGCCTGCTTGACACTCACGGGGAAGGGTGAGGTCAGTTACTGCATTTCAGTGCTGGTGAGGCATTATGGGGATCCTGTAACTGCAGATTCATCATCATTCCTTCTGTATATCCTACATATGCATCTCTTGCTTCTAGTCTTCTCACAGCCACTACCAGGATACATTTGGAAAGTATTTTTCGTTTATTTATGAAGGAATGGGACACAATGTTCAAAATTTTTTTTTAAAAAAGCCTGCTACTAATAGCACCTTTATGGATCTAGAGACTAGAGCAAAAATGTCTATGATGATCGTACAGCAATCAAAATCGAGCAGAGGTCATGGCTTTTTTGCTTGCCTGCCAAATTGCTCCTTTATTCATGATATCCAGCTTTCTAGTCCGGAAGCCAAAATTAGCTGGGCCTCACACAGAACTCTAAGCTGTGGGAAAGCATAGCTCAACATGGCTGCTATCGTTTCCCAGTAACCTTATACTTGGCATTTAATATCTTCAGAAATTTACAGAATGCTCAGGATTGCATTTTGGCCTTTTAGGCCTGAGAAAATCTTGGAGTCAGCTGAGTTACCTTTTTGCCGAAGCACTGTAAGCCAAATGTTATAAAAGAATAAATTAGCCAGTCATTACACACTTCAATATGTTTTTAGAAAGACCTTTTTCTTTTTTTGTTCTTTAAAAACACATTTTAATTCGAAGTTGAATATTAGAGCTACATGAGTTGAATATTAGAACTTGATTAGATGAGAACTGTTCCTATCATTTTATGTATGCATATGTTAGTAGTTTAATTCTAATCCTTTAGCCATTATATTATTCCATTTTTTATTTTATTCTATTTTCACAGAGTTTGCAGTTTTAGTCTTAATGCTAAGAAGTCTTATATTAAGATCTTACATTTTAAGATTAATGTATTAGGTTGGGAATGCTAACTTTTAGATATTTTTTATAGTTCATTATTTTCATTGTTGTTATTGAAATGGTGTAATCCTTACTGATGTTATTTTATATTAGTCTATGATCAAAATAAAAAAAAGGTTTGATTTAAATGTAGAGCGATTAAAATGAGATCAAGGGTGCTAAAAGAATGATATGGACTGTACCAGTGGGTAAAGTGCTTCCAAAAGGTGAGCTGTAGTTTGACCCTAAGCTGCCTTCTCTTAGGAGTGTGTGTGTGTATGTCTGTATGTCTGTATGTCTGTATATATTACGAGGCTAAAAATATTATTTGTTGAATACATTTATTATCAACCACTGCAAATTAATATTAATGCATTTTAGTCAACTGTGTCATTTTTTCAGTGCAAGTATGGATTAGGTTCCTCCTGTCTTGTATGGATTAGGTTCCTCATGTCTGGATTCCTCAGCCATCCAAAACTGTTCTGGAGAGCTAGGAGACTCTACAGAGATTCGGATGTATGGGGGAGGTTCAGGAGGAGGCAGAGCAAGTAAATGTGCTTGAGTGACATTGGATGAAGATCCACAGATCAGTTCTATGGTGGAAATCTCTTTTGCCATCTGTTAAAATTGAAGGGGTTAGTCATTCTGACACCCAGGCTTGGTCAGGAGAAGGCTTATCTCAGTGCAGGAATACAAGACTTTGGCTGCAGAGGTTCAGTTCTTGATGTCTATATAAAAAGGTATCAGGAAGCATGCTATGGGAAATACCATACCTGAGAACCTCACAAACTGTGATCAGAGTACCCATAAATCAGAGAGAGGCTATCTTTTTTAGGCTCATGGATTCCCTCTATATTCTTTCCATTCCCCTCCAAGTAATATAAAATACATGCAACTTTTTTTCTCCTAAAATCAGTGAATGTGTTATAATGGCCAGCTATCAGGCTATAAGGAATCCACAAGCAGGACATAAATGTAATAGCACACTTCATGCCACCTGTATTCTTAGGACTATATATGGCCTTAGACTAACCTTAAAGGTCTGTGTGAAAGAGTACTTTGATTGATTGATCGATTGATTGATCATGTGCCATCAAGCTATTTTTGATTCCTAGCAACCACATAGATAGATTTTCTCCTTGACAATCTATCTGTAACCTGGTCTTTCAGGTCTTCCAATGGTGCATTCATTGCCACTGTAACTGAATCTTTCCACCTTTCTGCTGATCATCTTTTTCTTCTCTTTCCTTCCACCTTTCCCAGCATTAGAGCCTTTTCCAGAGAGCTTGGTCTTTGCATAATATGTCTGAAGTAGGATAATTTGAGCCTGGTCATTTGGGCCTCAAGTGATAACTCTGGATTGATTTGTTCAGTGACCCACTTGTTTGTTTTCTTGCCTGTCCATGGGATTCTCAGGAGTCTTCTCCAATACCGAAGTTCAAAGGCGTTAATAATATTCCTTTTAGGCCCCTAATAAAAGCTATTTTTTCTTTCCCTGTAGTTAATTGCTTGAAAGAGAGAAAAGAGGGGGAATGTGTGAGAGAGAAAAAAAAGGGGGGGTCAGCAAGAGAAAAGTAGTATATCAAGTTGACAGTGGATACTCCCTCTTACTGTTGGCTCTGGTCTCAGCCACTGCATGCTTAAGAATTGCCTACTATGTGGCCCCCAACAGTTTATCCTTAAAGGAATGTGACTCTTGATATTAAAAAGATTGCCCCCCCTCCCCCATCCTGGCAAAGGAGTAGCAGTTGGTCTTGCTTGCCCTTTTTCAGTAACAGTATATTATAAGAGAAAAAAGGCTATTGTTTTCACATACATGTGACAATTGCATGTCAGGTTAGAACTTGTCCTTGCTTTAACCAATCTGGACAGGCTTAACATTATCGATATTATAATCTTACTTATGAGAAAAATCCATTCAGCTCTTTTCTGACTCACATTAAAATAAAAAGCTGCAGATGCTTTGATGGTGGTGCTCCAATTCTTTCAACAGCATGTCATCAGTACGAAGAAAAGAGAAATCCATTTGGCTTTATCTTTATGTTAGCTTCCTGAGCCAATATGTCAATGAACACTATCCTTTGTACTGACAGCTCTCTGAATTTGCTATGCAGTTTTTCAATCAAAACCTGCACTTAAAAATTACATATTAGGGGAAAGAGCATGTAAAATGCATATATTAGTGAAACTATGCAAAATTCATGCTTGCAGAAATACGTATTTAGACAAAACAGGTATGAATTTTCATGCTGACCTCTTTATTTTGACAAAAGTTTTAGCAAACTGATGTGGTGGTGGGACAAAATGAAATTAAATTTAGAAAAGTTAAGAAGAAATTGAATTTGACAGGTTTGTCCATCCCAGATTATTGTCCCTATTGAGGGATGGGTAGAGAAGTAGGAAAAAGCGAGTAAAGGAATGACAGTTGAGCCTTTCTGTTGTATGTACTGTTGGGGACATAGCATGAGAAAGTTTAAAAATATGATCGAAATGAAGTGATGTAGAAGTGACTGCATGAATTGGCAGAGACCTGAGGCAATGCCTCTGAGATATGAATAGTCCCATTAATTTTAATGAATGCTAACTCAAATGCCAGTTACTTGGATTACTACTCTTCTGCTTAATTATTTCAGGGATGGGAAGACTTCAGACTTGATGGATTTGCTTTCTTTTTCATTAGAACCCCTAGATTCAGCGGTCAGAGCTTGGTACACAGAACAAGGTGCTTATCGGCACATTCTTATTCTAGCAATTTACTCACAGAACTGGCATTTCGTTCTAAAGCCAACTTCTGGTTTCCTCAAGCCAGCCTTCTTCATCCTGGTGCTCACCAGATGTATTGGGGCTATAATTCTCAGTGGTGGAGGGTAGGCAAGGCTGTCACATGCTTTCTTACTATTAGCTTTCATGTATACCAAGCAATCTAATATTGGAATTCTGAAATAATTGGGAGTCAAAAACCATAGCCAATCTTTTGCAAGTCACCCAGTGACTTACCAAAACTGATCTCTCTACCCATTCTTAAAAAAAAAAGTAAGAAAAATATCACCATGCATTTCAGATACGTCTTAGAAGAAGCATCACAAACTTTAAACTAGAAGATGAAAGAGATACAATTATTGATATATACAAACATTTATGTAAGGCAGTGTTGTCCAAACTTGGACACTTTAAGATGAGTGGACTTCAACTCCCAGAATTCCCCAGCCAGAATTCTGGGCTTAAAGTGGCCAAGTTTGGACAACACTGATGTAAGGCAATAACATTTCAGTAATTTCATATTCTCATTGTACATTAATTCCGATCTCTGGGAACTTCTTGTTTCTTTGTAACTAGGATGCACTGTGGATAGGCAATCTGGAGCCCTTCAACATTTTGGATTACAATTTCCACAATCACTTGAATTGCCCTTCTGGAGGGCAGCCAGCTCTTGAAAAACAGAACACTGATATAAAGGGATAGTTTTTCTCTGCAGAGTCAGTCAGTAACAGGGATTCCTCTACTTAACAATCCACTGAATCTTTAGAGCGGAATGAAGAAGCTGTGGCCCTCCAGATTTTGCTGCATTACAGCGTTAAGCCTCTTTGAATGGATTATCATGTAGATCGGCAACTCCACAGGACCATAGGTTCCCCAACTTTGCCTTAAGCATGTCTGCAAATTGGTTGATTGATTCCAATCAAGTTGGTGTTAACCCTTAGTGACCATATGGATAGATTATTTCCAGAATTTGTTGTAATTTGACCACAAATTGCAACTTTTAAAAAGTTTTGACTCATATCTCAAAGTAAGGAACATCTCTTAATTAAACCCATTACTACACTTGGGTGTAGTAGGTGTAGGAAGGGAGGAACAAATCATCACTACATTGTTTTCTTTAAAGTACAGAAATCTTATATATTTGTTTTGTATATTCTTTTTCACACCATTTTGATCCTCATACCTAAGATAAAGATTATCTGTGACTTTTTGGCATATAAATAGATTTCTACAGTGCTGAACATGCTGATCATCTTCAGTTAGATCAACCTGTTTGAAAGCAGCCAGATAGTCCAATGATGTAAAGTAAATAATGTGTTCCAAATAATATTTGGATATTGTATGTATATTTATTCCTTTCCTACAAAATAAATGATGTAAAGTAAATAACATTTGGATGTCTTATGTATCTTTCTTTCTTTCCTACAAAATAAATGCATATTGTTATATTAATTTTAATAGTGTTTTTTTATCACAAATGGGAAACATTCTTTAGAAGTTTGGAATGCACTCAGATATTTCACTGTAAGTAGGAACAGTAGAATTCAGTATTTTGCAGTTTGCTTTTTTTGTAATTGTTCCCAACAGACCCCCACCTGTCACTGCCAGTTATGCAAGTAGTAGACACAACAAAACCTTCAGAAATGCCTACTGGGGTGGTTCTCCTCCTGCAACTTGGTGTAAAAATACAAGGGATTTGGGGATTTTGAATCAATCTATCTTACAGCAAACATGCTGAAATTACATATCCTTTTACAAACAGAAATCTCCCCAAGTGCAAATACTTTGTAAAAAGTCTGGTAAACTAAAACTGGCTTCTAAATGATGAAAAAAGGTTGTATTAATATTATAGCTGAAGCTGTATAATATTAACACTGCATATGGTATGGTGAGTGTATCAGCATGCACTTGTGAAATACTAGCATTCTGATGCTGATTTACAGAAGGACTTTGAACAGTCAGGACTTAGGAGTCAATAGCAATTTGGCAGCTGAAGCTAGAGCTTGGGCAAAACCAAGCAAATAGGAAGAACTGGCTACTTTTACCCTGTTGCCAAGAAATCAATGTGCCTAGATAATGCATATGACACTGTATTTCTGTACTAGGCTCTGAGTTTTGGTCCTCCCTTAGGCACCAAGCCAGTGGGTGACCTTGGTCACTCTCTCTTAGCCCTAGGAAGGCCATGGCAAGCCGCTTCTGAAAAAACTTGCTAAATCGAAAGGATGCACGAGATTTTTGTTTTCATCAAAATATTTAGGCTATGCCAGCACTTCAAAGTCTGCATTTTTTTTCAATTTTGACAATTAAAAAAAATGAATCTAACCATTTTTAAAAGTGCAAGAAGGTAAAAGTACATTTATATTACCTGAGAAAAAAACATCACGACAATGAATTTTCATAAGAAAATTTCCTGCAAAATGAGTACATGCTAAGAAAAGTACAGTACATGTAGAAATGGCTACATTTTTCTCACTTCTTGTCTGTAGTTACTGGCCCTTCTCTGTTGGGCTCACAATTTGGAAGAAATTCCAAGAACAGCAGTGGAATTCCAAAAGCACCCTTTGCTATGATCAGAAGCGCACTCCTCAGATGGGCTACTCACTACAGACTGTGTTTACAGAGCGAGGCTTGGGTCTATGGCCGTCCACAGATGGGGGCAAGAGGGAAGCAAAGGACCGGATGTAAACGATGGTATCCTCATGCAAACATCACATCTGCTGTACATGGGTCAGATGTCACATCACAAGTACACAATTGCAAGATTTATGTGATGATGTGAACATGCATGTTGCCATTTTGGTGTCATCACAGCTTGCTGCAGACATTGCTGCTTATGTGTAAAACAGCACACCAAAGTAACACAAATGTAATGAAGCTCAGACAGCAATGGCCTCACTAAGTGAAAAATAAGCTTGTGACATTAACAACAAACTGTTAAAAAACATATACCTGACAACTTACTATTCCAGTCCTTGCCAGAATAAACTATCACTACACAGCACTGTGTTATGCATGAAGAGGCAACAGAAGCAGAACACAGATGCAAATGGCAATGTAATACTGAAGGACAGAAGCAAGAACATCGGTGCTAAGAAGGCAGAGCATAAGGTGCCTGGCTGTCATGGGGAATATTTGTACTTGGGAGTCAGGTAGGCAGACCTGAATGTTCACCTTTCACTTTTATAGAGATAAAAGAGTCAGTGTCACTTTCTCAAAACCGCTTCATTGATAAATGCCAACAGAAACTGAGGCAAAATGGGTCCACTGAGAAACAAGAGGGAAATCATCAGCATATTGAAGGAATTCTGTGGTTTGCAACAGTATGCAAAATCTGGTTAAAAAACACTGAAGGAGAGAAACCCTTTGAAAAAAGTTGACATGGGTGAAGGATGTCCAGTAGCTATGAAATATTAATAGCGAGGACAAGAAACAGGGAAAACCGATTGATGATGTGGAATTTTCTGGTTGGAGAGAATGTCTAGCAGACATCCTGAATAGCTCCAGTCCTTGGAAGAGATCCACTGCAATGTTTGGCTGCCCACTAACTAATGACTGCAAAAGATAGGTAACAAGCATTCTTCAGAAGTTATGACAGCAGTCAGATGCAGTCAGTCAGAAGAAGAGATTTGCATTTCTTCTTCTTGATCTGTAAGGTATATTCCTGACATTCACCAGCTAAAGAACTGAAAGTATGTATATCTTGCTTTTAGGGTATTATGTGCAAGAAAACTTCACGAGTGAGTGCTACAACTTGACATTAGTTTAACATTCACATTAGTTTAGCAAGAATAGGTAATCTTTTTTGCAGCCTAGGACCATGCTTTCGCTTGAAAAAAAGTGGTGGGATGCTGGGAGGCTTAGAGAAATGCAAGAGAGGTGACCGGTGATGCAAATGACATCACTACAGTGAGTGAATCCTAGAATTCCAGGAAATGGACGTGTTTATATTGATACTGCCAGGTCTAATCTCTGCCATCACTCATGAGCCTGCCTCTTCTTCCTGCTGCACAAAGTTGCCCTGTGAAAATAGACTTTTGGGAAAGGGGGCCAAGCATGGCAGAGAGGAGAGAGAGGGATGAGTGGTCCCAGTTTCTTGGTGAACTTTTCCTCCATTATGGTCTTCGACCAGTATTACAAATAGAAAATAGAAAAAAGAACATTTTTTTCTACAGAAAACCCATTACCAAAGAAATTATCATAGAATGGTAAAACAAAACATTTAATCCAGAGGTTATTATGGACATGATCTAAGATGTTTCTTAAAATATGTGGCTGATGACGCAGTGAGAGGTTGAGATCTGCCCAGCTCCTATTGTCCACCAGCTGCTCTGGGCATGCTTCCTCTTTCCAATGTCACTGCCCTACTTGTGACCTGTTTGTTGAGCTGTTTCTAAACACAGATCAGATCTTCCTCCAGCTTCCGTGTGTGTCCCTCCTCACATCTGCAGTTTTTCAGCTGAGTTGTTTTTGGATTTGGGTTTAATATGCATTCAAAAAGTGCCAGACATTTGTTCTGAAATAGCCTGTGGACAGGTTGGGCAACCTGACAGGTAGCTAACCTGTCATTCAAAGCACACTTCTACACTTAACCAGTCCCATCCAACCACAGATGAGGGAGAATGATAGGTGGCAATTTTCCTAGCTAGCAGGTGACACTCAGTGGAAGAGGAATTAAAGAAGGTAAATCCACCAATTACTTTCCTTTATTGTTCCAGATTAAAACAATAAGAACAGAAGCACTCATCAGACTCATTGCTGAAGCAGAATGGAGTAACACACTTTTCTGTTGGCTCAAGGACTGGTCTTGGCTGTGCCTATCATTGGAGAAGGAATCCTGATGCCCTTTGGGTTTTGAAATACATACTTTTCATACAGAAGATAAATTATTGAAAGAATGACATCACTGCCATCATAAACTACCACCATCACTGCATGCTCAGACGGTTTCTTAGCACACCCAGCATCATATATCGATTGCTTCTGAAGACAGTATTTCATTTATCTGCTCCAAATAAAATCAACTGAAAATGAATAGAACAGGATAGAACAGAACAGAACAGAACAGAACAGAACAGAACAGAACAGAAAGCTGAATTTATATAGTAAATGAATTGGCCTAATTGAGAAACTGTCTGAAGAAAAAAACAATACCTACAATATTAAAGTAGGTAACTTATTATTTATATTGTAATTATCATTTTATTGGTCTTCTAATAGTTTTGTCTAGGATAATGGCATTTTTATCATAAATATTATTACCTAACACATCGTTGTTAGTAACTTTCCAGTTTACTGATGCCTGATTGACTGAATTCACACAACATATCTGGTTAGTGAATTAACACATTTCTGAGTTTCAATAATACAATGAAGAATAAACTAACCAAATAAACTGAGTGCACACGATATGATAAGCCACACACACACACACACACACACACAAACCAACCAAGATGAACACAAAGTAAGGTTCAAATGTTGTACAAATGCATTAGGTTTAGTGTGATATATGAAATACAGTCACTGTGAATCATGAGAGCACGAGACCAAATGGCATGGTCACTTCCATATATTTATTCAGTGTGTGAAGGAGGAAGTGGATTTGCCCGTGCTTGGCATACACCATCTCCAAAACTGAAAAGGGAACAATGTAAAAAGCCATGCCTAAACATGTATACTTCATGAAGAGACTTGCTATGCAATCAGAAAGCCCATTTACTAAGGATTGCTACATGGGTGGAGAGCTTATATGTATGTAGGTAACCCTCCTTTTCAAATGTCATGTTGAAAGTGAGAAAGTTAGAATTGTGCTTGGAAAGCCATCAAACCAGGGGTGAGTCAAAGAGATGGGGTCTCCTTCCCTTCCATATGTGGCATTTATAAATGGAGGGGGACTGGGGTAGAGCTGTACTGTGAACTGTGAGAGGTCATTGTGAATACTGAATAATTATTAGAAATGGTACATTAAAATATTTTTGGCAAGGCAGAGTCATCTTCATGAAGTTTTAATTTCCATTTGGATGTTTTACTTCACATAGTAATTTCTTCCATGAGCTTATGTTCTTTACCCTGGTGCAAGAAAATAATGCTCAGTCTTCTTTATTATAAGAACCAATCTTAGTTAATTGGGATATGCCAAGCCTTCAAAAGAGATGCTTCAAGATGCAGAGACGCAATTGTACAAAGCATTTCTTTTTTAACCATTAAAGCAGTAGTGTGGTTTGCAAGGCTCATGCAGATATTTTGAAAGCTATTCTGGGCTTCTCGACCTGCGTGTGTGTGTACTACCATTTTGCTTTGCTGCAAAGAAGCCGTGCAAACAAAAATCCTCGCAAACTCCATGGCTGTTGTAACAGTTTGAAGAGGGGGGCTTCGTGCATATTCCCATGTACTTGAACACTTCTATTCTGGAGGCTTTGCATAGCCCTATTAGTTACCAGTCAATTTGCTACATTAGCGTTTATTTTATATTAAGTAAAATCTGCATGCATCAAAAGATTGGACTGCAAATCAGGCGACATATTAATCAAAAGCAGCTAGATTCAGATATAAATATTAGTGTAAACTCTTCATGAAGAAAAACATAGTCATAAATTGCCTTTAAAATTTTCTGAGAAACCTTGTTTAGTAGTCAAATAACTTTAGTTCTTCTGTTTCTGCTGACAGACAGGTAAAATCTTACCATATTCTGACAAAGTGGCATAACTGTGTAAAACACTACAGTGAATTCTTTATGGCTATTTTAGTAATCCATCAGGATGTCTTTCTCTTCTCCTGGATTAAAGCCATTATCAAGACAGTTGTCAGAAAGCATCAAGTGATGAAATACAGATGGCATACTGAACATTTGTTTAAGTTCATGCTTATTACAATCATGTTCTAGAAAGCACCGTATTTAGGCTTTTAATAAACTCCCTCTAGCAATCAATTATACAGCTTTGTTTACTGTAGTCACAGTACTGAAATACACAATAATCTGGAAATTCTTTAATCTCTAAAAGAAGTGCAAATTCATATTTTAAAGCTAAACGTTACATTCTGAATTATTAGATCAGAGAGATATATACTGATTATATATTAAAAATTCCAACTGGGCCATTCTAATTATTTAGACTATTATGTTACCAAATATTAATTACATACTAAATTTATCTCCTCAAATTTTTCTTAGTTTAATAATAAAAAATATGAAGTCTTTACATAATTTTATGTATCACATTTTTTATTGCAAATGCGGTTAATGTATTCATGGAACTAAATACTTGGAACTATAGTGATCAATTTAGATCAAATTATGACTCATTGTAATGATTTCAAGTAATTGAAGAGTTCTAGTTTTTCTCTGGTACATCTAAAAGGTTGTTGTTCTTGTGTTAACTAAGATAAGGGGTTTATAACTATTTCAATATGCCAATAAACAAATGAGAGTTTCAGATAACTTACTGAATGTAATAATAAAATTGAGAATTTAAGCAATGGGAAAATGTTAATTATTACAGACAATGAGCAATTATTATAATTAAATAAGTAGAAGCTAGTAATGTACAGGTGAATATTATTATTAGACACCATAAAAGCATTAAGCATTAAGGTTTTTTTTTTAAGAAAAAAGGACTAAAGCTATTTTTTTTTGGCTTAAATCTAGATGTTCTGCTTCAGCTTAATATAAACTTAATATAGTATAAAACTTAACATAGTGTAAAACAAAGAAAAAGTTTAAGCTTGCTGCTATTTTAGTTGTACAAATTAACCAAAGCAATCACATTTTAACTGGTTTTATTTTTTCCAGGAGGCAATTTTTTGTACCATAACTTTTTACTAAGCAGTCAGGCTTTCTGGAGTAGCTTGGTGCTGAATAGGGAAAAAGTGACTCTGGGTGGCTAACAATATGTTTAAAAACAACTACAAATAATTAAAAATAATTAAAACAACACACCGTGTTTGGAGTGACTCATAATAACACAATCATTTCCCAGAAAATAGGCTCACAGCATCCTGGTCAACTGCCCAAGGGAAGGACCAGGTCTTTAACATCTTACAAAAGGCCAGCAGGATTGAAGCCATCCAGATTTTGGGTGGGGTGGGGTGGTGGGGGTTATTATATAAGCTTAATTTTTATGTGCATTATTCTAATTCTACTTCTTCCTACTCTTCCTCATTCTAGAGTTAAGATAGGCATTAGTGGCCATTTTTCTTCTCTTTTTCCCAGTCAAATGGGAACTGGTCTTGATTTAGCTGGTGATCCTTTGGCCTTTTTTTTGGCTCCTCTGTGATGAGTAGGTAAGGTCCTGCTCTAGTACTCTTCCTCTTCAGCACCATTCCCCCCGCTTCATGTCTTTGAAGTACTCACAAATTACTGTAATACAAATTTAGTAGTACAAATATTGCTTAATCTATTTTAGGATCACTAGCCACCCCTTCTCTCTTCAACAACCACTAGAGCTACCTAAGTCCATCTTAACCATTTTAGCTGCCAGACATCATTTCTATTTCCTAGCTTCTTCTTCCCACAATCCTCCCGAGTATTTTTAAAAGATTTTCCTCTTTGCCATCCATATCTGCCATTATTTCTTCTTTTATGAGGACTATTTCCTGTAGTAACACCTACTCCAGCTCCCTATCAGCAAAGCAAGTAAAAACTGTTTTGTTTGTGTATCTGCATGGATCATGTTCTAGCTAAAGAAAGGTTTCTAAAAACAACTGCACAGTGTAAGCCAAGAGTGTGGTCATGTTAATCATTAGATAGATAGATAGATAGATAGATAGATAGATAGATAGATAGACAGACAGACAGATAGATAGATAGATATAGAGTCTTCGAGTCAGTGTTGACTCCTGGCAACCACCTGGACTGGTCCCTGCAGTTTTCTTGGCAAGATTTCAAAAGTGATTTGCCATTACCTACTTCCTGGAGCTAGAGAGAATGACTGGCCTGTAGTCACCCAGCTGGCTTTGTGTCTAAGGTGGGACTAGAACTCACAGTCTCCTGGTTTCTAGCACACACAGAAAAGGTGTTATCTGTATTGTAACAAAGACCATAACAGAGAGAAGAGCAGAAGGTAACAGGTTCTACCCCTTTGATCTCCAAGAAGAAATATCTGGAACTTGAGAGTTTTTGCCAGTCAGTGTAGACTAATCTTCTCTAATCTGGTTCTCTCTAGGTGTCTTGGACTTCAGCTTCCATTGACCTGAGCTATACTGAACTAAATGAACCATTTGTATGACAACTTCCTACCTTTATCCAATGCATGCAATGACTAGGTTTCAGTGTTTAATATTTGGTGAGAAAGAAGAACCATGAAACGAAATCACGGAATTAGTTCTTTTGTTTTTCCAGGAATTAAAACCATGTTTCCTGTCTCAACTGAATTTTCTTAATATAAGGAAGCTGTTCAAGTCAAGTCTAAAATGTGTACCAGCCCCAAACAGCTGTTTTAAATCTTTCTTCATCCCTGTTTGTACAGCTGTAATGAAAAATTAAGGGAAGACATTATATTTTGTATCTGCTTCCCCAGTGTAGTCCCCTTCTGAAGCACTGGACTTCAAATCCACTGGACTTCATTCCTAGAATAACAACTATGCAGCTGGGAATTCCAAGAAGGAAGTCTGACACACCTGCGGGGCATCAGGTTGGGAGCGGCTACATGGAGGATATAATATGCTTCCAAAAAGCTAGGCACAAATGTTTTGCATAAATTATTTAAAAAACTAGGCATAAATTATACACATTTCAATAATAAATTATACACAATTTTAAATAATCAATTATACACGATTTATGTGTACATTTTTGGCAGAAGATAATATGCTAATTTAGCAGCCTCCTCTTTTACTACCAAAAAAAAATGTACTATTTGTCCATCATATGCTTCCGGCACAAAGGATAGGAACATTTTTATCTAAGTCTGTCTGTCCGTCCAATTGAGATGCCAGATAGAATGTTGTCCTATCTTATCATCTTGGAGACAAAAGCCATTATCTAGGTATTGAAAAAAATCTGCCTGCTATAAATAACTTTTCCACAGCTCAGTGCAAAGAATAAAAAAGAAATCCTCTGTGGAATGAAATGTCATTTCACTCTCCAGTTCTCTGCAGCAATAATCACATGAAAAGAAAAAAGAAGTATAATCACTTTAACAGAAAAAGTTCATATTTCCACGGGGATACATTTCCCCAGACAGAATTTGGTTGCACCTTGGTATGTCTGTGTAACATCTCTGTTCTGCGGGCTGCGCTGATTACAGGTGCAATTCAGATGCTGATAGTCATCTTAACGTCCTACATGGCACAGAACCTGGATATTTGAGGGAATCATCTGTCTCCAATTATCTCTGCCCATAGTACAAGATCCAACAGGGTTGGCATGCCCTGGACGTCATCAAGTAACCAGTGTCACCTGATGAGACCCAGAAGACCTGCCTTCTCTGTGGCCATATCTGCCCTATGGAACAGTATCCCTCCAAGATTTGGCTGGCTCAACCCTGCCAGCCTATAAGAAAGCTTTGAAGACCTCATCCTTCCCCCAGGGGCTGGGCCACGTAGATATATGAGCCCACTATGAATATAGACATATGACTGTTATGTTTTGTTCCCAAAGTAATGTATATTTTATTTCTTCACCGTTGTTTGTATATTATGATTTTTAAAAACCCTGTTACCCTCCCAGAGTTGTTCTGCAAGTGGGCAGCCATACACATTTAATAAATAAATAAATAAATCTAGAGAAGACCAAGTATGTTAGGTATGTGTGGGTAGAGATCCTGAAATTCAGAAATTTATGGCCTGGCTTTGTCTAAATGGTGGTGAGTCACTATAAAAAGAATATAATCCCCACATCAACCTTTCTCCTATATCAATTGTCTCTGTCAACCATGTTGGCTGGTATTATTAGAGTTGCAGTTTAATGCACATGGAGAGCATCTGGATAGCAAGGGTGTTCTTGACATCCTGATGGTAGATACTAACCAAGAATTCCGTACTTGCTACATGGCAATATGAATATAGGAAAGTCTTGCATTAGGTTTTTATTACCATATAAATCATCTCACATCTTTTCAGCAGTAGCTCCTCTTATTGATGCTTTCAGGTTTTGGTGCATAATAGGCCTCATGATTAAGCCAAGGGCTACATAATCCAATAACCTGTGTTATGCCGTCACCAATCAACTACATTCAGAAAGCTCACAAGCATGGCCCTCTTCCACTGTTTCTCTCAGCTGTTGGCATCTAAAGTGTGCTGCCTGTAATTCCAGAGTTAGTAAACCATTGAAATGATAGCCATTGATAGTCCCTTCCTCCATGTATTTGTGTATACCTTTAAAATCATCTCAACTTGTGGCTATCACCACATATTATGATAGCAGATTATCATAATTCCACAGCTGAACTATGTATTGTGTAAAGAAGTTACTTTTACTGGTCCTGAATGTCCTGCAATTAAGTGTGAGAGGAAAAATAACTTTCTGTACTACACACAATATCTGATTTTATTTATACCATGCATGATCCATTATACTGGGACTATGCAGTGCTCCAGTTTTAGTTTTGGAAAGGTGCTTTGGAGTCTTCCACAGCTGCTGTATGCTCCATGAAAAAATGCAGCTGCTTTAAGGTGTTCCAGCATAGGAGCGGTGCATCCTGCTAAATCAACACTTGTTTCCAATTTGCACCAAAATTGGACCAGTGCAAAAATCGCTTTGGGGGCAAACAACATTATTCAGAGCACAGAAAGGAGTAAGAAATGGTAAGCCAAAGAAACTAAAGGCATGTGTTAAGAAGAAGAAGAAAAGGAAACATAGCTAAAATTGATTTATACCAACATTATTTACTATTCCTTTCCACACCTTTCTATCCTTGCAAAGCATCTCTGCTTCCACCACATCTGTGCAATGCTTCCTAACTTTGCATATCATAACATTTCTCCATCCATTTTCCCATCTTTACTTATTTCCACTAAAGTGTACAAATTCATTAACTTGCTTGCTTGCTTTATTTATGCCATTTATCCATAAAGCTGCTCAACTTCCCATATTTTGTTCATGGTCACCTTTCATGCTCTTTTAATCGAAATTCTGCCAGGGGTCTTCTCGGACACTAATAGCACTAATCCTCCCATCATTCTTGCATTCACTTTTTCCATCTTTCCCTTTGTGCAGGGAATTCTTCCAATTGTCAGGGTCTTCACACACGTTACAGAAGTTGCATAGCCAACACATAAACTAATCACACCCATATTTTAACATTCCTCAGTTTATACAACCTACACCTGCAGCCTTACAAATATTTAACATTCTCATAGATTTCATCAATTTTATTTGGACACTAATATCACTAGCATTCATTTCAATTCTACTCTTCAACATATCACTAACATTATCATACAAATCTCTAAAATGCACCTGCCGGTATTCCTACACTTCTGTTTCATCCCAGAACAATATCATCACTTTTATTCATTCTGCTGGAGCCTCTTTCTTTAGTCCTTTGTTGAAATTATTCACTTCTATGATTTTTTTTTCTCACCAACAACATCTTTCATGTTATTGTTCCACTGAGCATCCTTTTTCATGTTTCCTATTAGTTTACCTCTGTACACTTCTGTGCATCCTGTAACAGTTTCTTTCATTCTGTTTCAAGCAGCCTTCACATCCTCTTTCCATATATCCATTTTCCATTTACTCTGTTGGAGATTAATCTATCTTCCAACACTTTTTTTTAATACACGGCTCATACTTTCTCTTCCTGTACTTGTTCTTTCACTTCCATTTCTTCCTTTCTACTCTCCCCCACCCAGACCCACTTTTCACACTATCAAATAATGGTCTGTTCCACATTCAGAGCCCCTCACCATCCATGTGCCCTTCACTAATACTTTTGATTTTTCATCATAAACCATCCAAGCAATCATGCTTTTAGATTGATATTCTTTCCTTTGCAATGTGTATGTAAGAACAGATTTATGCTTAAACCATTTATTGGAATACTTATTATTCACTATACTCATTATTCATTATTCACTATATGATTAGTCCTTGGGTCTCTGAATGATACAACTTTTTTTGTATTATCTTAGTTCGTTCCCACCCATCCATTCATTCTATCTAGCAAAATTATTTTTTCTGCAGAATGATGCATAATTTCCCCGCAACAACCAGCCAATAACTATTATCCTCAAGAACAGTTCACCCATTCATTCAGATCTGTTACATTTTTCTTCTTTTTCTTAATTTTACAAACAAACAAGACATCTCATTTTCTTTCTTTCATTGCATTCATTAACTCTTGCTGTTTGCCATACAATGTGATCAGCTAAAGTTTTCACAAAAAGTTTTTTATTAAGATGAAGAAGTATAGCCTAGGTTCCCAATCTTAGTTGTACCTATGGCATGTGTAGTGTTTCCTGCTAACATCAAGAGCAGGAATGGTCACTTTCAGCACCCTTTGGCCAGGGTGCCCCAGATCAAAGCAACTTTCTTCCCTGAGTTTTAAATAGGACATATGTCTTTACTGATTGTCCTGAAGTTTAATATAGTAGGATTCCATGCTGTTTGATTTTATTTTTATGCTGTTGCTTTTTACATTGCAAAGGTTTTGTTTATTTTGTTTTATTGCTTTGTTATATTTTATGCTGCGATTTTTTAATTCTTTGGGAATCACCTTGTGATTTTTTGTAAGTATAGTACTAATAATACTACTACTGATACTAACAGGTGTTAATTTAAAGGCAGCTACAGATACTAGGAATATCCCTGGGGCTTGCAATGATTTCCACCTTTCAGTGTGCAGTTTTCACAGGTCAGATCCATTCAGTTCCTGTAACTTCAGGACAAATATGCCATAAAGGCACCTGCTGACAGGCCCCCAGATAGAACCTGAAGGGGATATTCCCTCCCTTTTTCATTTAACCATGTGAGTTGCACCTAGCTTTCCTGTCAGGCATTTGATGAATAAACCCCTCAATAAGCATTTGATTATTCTGCCAAGAATCCTCTACAGTTCTATACAAATAAGGGGTGGGGGTGGAGAAACACCCATTCTAGGCAGGGTCTGTCACAATAGTTTTCTTCATGCAATCACATTTTACAAGTAATTTAATCTGCTCCTTTATATATTTTAAATGCCTAATAATGTTGGACTATGCCAGTTCAAAGAAAAGGAACTAACAAATCTGTCTAATTCTCACATTTTAATGAGCCTGGACAAGTTCTTGTTGGATATCTTGGATAAATAAATACTCATTTCCTTTCTTGCTAACATTTTTTTTTCACTGTGTACTTAAAAGTTCATTTTTGTGAGATGAACAAACAGTGACAATTATTCTGCCAATCCACTACATTCGGTATTTCTAAGATCTGGTCCAGAACTTTGCTTCTTTGTATGTGGATCCCACCAAAGAAAGAAGGAATATCTGATCCATCATTTGCAAAGAGAGAAGGGAGGGGAGTATTGAACCCAGGTGCCCAAGGGGGACCCAGAGGGTATGTGGCTCCCAGAACCTTACTAACATTTGTCAGTGAATTGTAAAGAAGGGAAAATATTAAATGCATAGTCGATATATAAGAGTATATAATGTGGATAGTTTGCAACTCTTAAGAACAAACTAATCTTTTGCTGCATCTTTTTGGTATAATCCTTTATCATGATTCCATCAATGTTAGTATTGGAGAAATGGAAAACTCTTATATCCAGATCTGATAGCGTTGATCACGCTCTAAGTAAGTTCAGTCATGTTTTCTGTATTCACTATGGAAGAATCCTAGGTAGAATCAACAGAGGTAGATATTAAATAAGTAAATAAATAAGTATACCACAGTTCAATGTCATATAGGTGTGACATATATCCATATGTCTGTGCCATCAGAGAGATTGATCATATTTACAAATAAGCTCACAGTTAATAAGCTGGGCGTAGACATGAATGATATACTCTGCTACATTAGAACCGGGATTTGATTTGTTCCATAGTTAAGCTTTGCTTTTGCTTACTGCCTATACCCATTGTTTATTTTGTTTTTATATTATAGGATTTCATGCTATCACTTTCTCTGTTTGAAAGACAAATGCAAATTGTAGGTCTATGTAAAGTATTTGAAGATGAGCACTATTAACTGTGCTGGCGCAAGCAAAGGTGCTTCAAGGGCTTTCCCAGGTTGTTTCTGCATGTGTGGGCATGAAGTTACTTTGCTTTGCCAGAAGTCCCAGGGAAAGTGTGGCCTCTGCAGGCACATACTTGTGCAAACAACCTGGGAGATCCCTTGGAGGAACCACACCAAGCCTTCTGGGGGCTGCAGCTGCCTCAGCCCTTGGAGGAGGGAAAACTGGCTCAGGAGCATCTGCTTTCCAAAGCTTTCAGTGCTTTGCATTGTTCAACCAATTGGGTCAATCAGTAGAGATTTCTGGGTTGTCTAAATAGAAGTTAAGTTTGCAAATGTTCATTTAAAAATTATTCGTTCTGGAATCATGAATATTTTTGGAATATTTTGAACAACTTGTGTTCAATTGTGCCTAGCATATGTGCAGGCGTGCATATGTATATGTGTGTGTGCACAAATACAATCACACTCTCACACAGACACACATATATAAAATGATACAGAATTTGAAAGGTCTGGGTACCTACATCTTAAGACCCTTAAGGGTGATATTATCTTTTTACCAGAAACACATTTATTATTGAAGAGAGGGACAGGTTGTAGAAAATCTGGCTGAGAGAAGTTTATGTCAGTATTTTTACAAAAAGAAAAGGAAATTGTTGTATTAATATACATTGTGAAGTTATTTGAAAAAAAAGTTTTGGTTAATAGTTATATCCTAATTTAGATATTCCTGAATAAGGAATTAGCATTTTCTTGTGCTGTCAAGTGAGAAACATAATGGTTATATTAGAAGACAAATAATGTCCTACATTGCATATAGGAAAAAAAGACACAATAAAAGGAAAAACTAAACAACGAAGTTAAGCTTTTATTGTCTCAATTCTCCCAACCCTCTTCAGATCTTTTTAATGAATCTTAGAATGCTAAATATGGCACTCAGTGATTGTTGATATATAGATTATACACTGTATTAAAAAAACCTGATAAAATAAAAGAGGGGAGCGGGGTGGAAGGTAAAAGCTCATACATGGGGGTATGACATAATGTAACATCTGTATCTCTCTGCTCTGAGAGCTTAAGGGAAGGTGGACAATATATACCATTCTGACATCTTCTAGATATTGCTTCCTGCAACTGCTGAGCACCAAGACATGGGCAGCATCTAAAGCTAATGCACTATACATAGTCATTTAAATTGAGAAGGTCCATGAGTTCAATTCCTGGTAGAGATGTTGAATCCCATAGAATAACATCTGGCTACTCACATCTGAGGAGTCCCAATAAGGACAAAACAGATCAAGTAGTGTCTCCTGGTGGTCAGTGTAATTCAGGAAGTTCATAATATATGTAATCCCTGAAGATATAAATTTAAGATTTCATTCAAACCTTAAGAAAATATGTAACTAATGAGACTTTTATCCTTTCTCTTAGCTGAATTTATTGTGTTTGGATAATTAACAATATGAGCAACATTCTGAATCAGTGGAGCAAACTAAAAGTACAGTTTGAAGCAAGAGCCCCCACCCCACAAAGTCCTGCTGTGCTGCCTCATTGTGGTGGAAGTTGCTCCTGGGAGGGATGAGTGAAGAACACCAGGTTATATGCCAAGAGTATATAATCCCAGCAGGGTTACCTCAGTGCCAAGGGCATCCCAGCTGCCTACTAAGGCAAATAGGCACCTCTACTGGGCAGCAGTGATATAAGAAGATGCTAGAGGTGGAAGATCACTTTACACTTGGCTGTGTGGTGGAAAAAGATATTGTTCCTAATTGTGAGAGATCTGTCCTGAGTTACTGATTGTCTTTTGTGGGTAACTGAATGATTGCTTCTTGCTGGGTAGACAGAAGCTGCTGAAGAAACTTCAGAAGAAATATAAAGCAGCCAAGTCCTAAGGAGTGAGTTCACTGAGGAAATAAGTAGGGTGAGCAAATAAGAGCTTGCCAATAAAGTTCAGCAGGGGAGTTTAAGGAGGAATCCATAGCAAATTCTCCCTCTATGTGAACCGTGTGTATGTGAAAAAACCTGAAAGCATTAGAAAGAAATAACATCTTCTATTAGTGATATATTAAGAAACAAAAGGAGCTGACAGAAGAAGCAACTCTCCACAAGGAAAAAAATCAAAGAGAGGAGCCAGCCCAGTGGATAATAGTGACATACAAAAGCAAGAGACTTAGAAGTTATTCTGCACTGCTGGAACTCAAAAACAACTTTCAGGCTCTTGCAAGAAGACAAATAGTTAACTACCACAAGGAACTGAAGCAAATGTAAGCCAACTGGACCTATCAACCTGTGAAGTGTGCCTTCTTCCAGGAACATGGTTCAGGGGATTTGACAGAATGAATCCCAAGACTTATCTTTTCAATAATCCCTTCTTGTTAATCCACGTGGGGACAAATGCACCACAAAGAACATGTACAAGCATATCACCTTCGACTTTGACATTCTAAGCAGGAAGCTCAAGAACTGGGGAATTCAAATAGTGTTCTTATTCATTTCTTTGATCCTTGGAAGAGGACTGGAAAAGGAAAGAACATTACTGGAAATCAGTGACTGGCTGTGTGGAAAACAGTTGTTTTCTGGGACTGTGTTTTGGGTTATCTGAATGGACATGGAATAGCAATAGAAAGGAAGGAGAGTTGTACTGTAGGTGTGTATTGTATGTGAAAAATATCCATTCTTGCTCAGAAATCCAAGTGAATGAGTTTGGAGAGCATATGGGTTAAAATAGTGAAGGAATAAATAACAGCAATATGGTTGATATCTACTATTGCCCATCCAGTGTAGGAGAAGACATTGGTGGTGCTTTCCAAAAGCAAATTACAGATCTTTCAAATCTGTAGTCAGTGAACTTCTGTGGCTAAGAGTGGACTTGAACCTGGGTTTCCCTGGTTTCATTTTAATGCCTTGTCCTGTACACCACACTGTTTCTTTCTCTCTCTATATTCTCTGTGACTAGAACTCATGGTCTCCTGGTTTCTAGCCTGACACCTTAACCAGTACACCAAACTGTCTGTATTCCTACATCATGCTAATTCATGGTCCTTTGAGTTATGATCTATTAGAATAATACAGTTGTTTGGGTTCACACAACATAGTGAATTGTAAACTAACCATAATGGCTTGACTCATACAACATATTGCACCACAAACTAGCTAACCATATGACAGCTAACCCTTCCTCCAACAGCTCAAGGTGGCTTACATGGGGCTTTCTCTTCATTTTATCCATATAAGACCAATCCCATGACGCAGGTTGGGCTGAGAGCAATGATCGGCTGGAGCTGGCTCACACCAGCTCACAAGAACCAATTGGTAAATTCTCTGGAATTTTGCAAGCTGTTGACAGCAGAGGTGAAGCCTAGCACACCAATCAGCTGTTCTGCAGCTATGGTAGGAATGGAGCTAGCAGAGCCGGTTGTTAAATATTTAGCAGCACACCACCGGCTGAGAGAGATGGACTAGCCGAATGTCACCCAGTGACTTTCTGTGGTTAAAAGGGGAGTTGAACGTAGATCCCAGTCCAACACCTTAACCACTTCAGCACACTACATCTTTTGTAGTGTGCAAATTCAACCTTTGTTTTTATCTGTCTTTTAGCCAGCTAGAGGATCTTTGTTACTCTTCTCCAAGGTGAGCCCTGTGCTACATGTATGTGAATGGAAGATACTCTGCTTGTTTATGATTGAATATATCATAGAGGTCCATGGCAAATAAACCACCTAATTCATGTCAGGCTTGTGGGAACAAAGGAGAAGAAAGAGCTGTTTCCCCTCTTCTTCTAATGATGCTCTTCTAATGTTTTCATTGGATTAGAAATACAGCATGCAACCCACGTTTAGTATACATCATGACTCTGAATCTATCATCCTGCAGAATTTGAGCCTTCACAAATCCAGCACTGAAACCCATTTTAGGCCCACTCAGACTGAGCCGTACCTTGCCATGGTCATCTTCCTCATCTTACAGACCATGTTCTATGGTGCATCTATGGCTACTGGTATGCCTTCTGGAGACAATAGAATCACTTCCTAAATCCACCCAGGATTAATGAGAAATGTACTATTTAATTTCCAATTTCTTGAACTCTTTTACTTTCATTACTTCAGTTAAGGATTTGAAATAGAACCCCAGTGCTCACTTTTATTTATCAAACTTTCAGCATTTCTCCCACCCATTTTTCAAATAATTTCTTAATAGTCCCAACTGCAGTATGTGTGTGTGTGTATGTCAAAAAAGTCAAGATTGCATGTGTGATGTTGCAATGTGAGCCCTGCCACATTTGAGCATGCACACAATGTTGATGGATGTATAAAAGAGACAGGGTTTGCATCACATCTACAACCTTGTCTTTTTTAACCTTCTCCCTGCAAATGCCACTGGTATAAGTTTCTTTTGACACAAGAAACGTGGATAGTAGTTTTAACTCAGCAGGGAGAAAAGACCCCTAGGCACATTAAAATTCCCCTCTCAGCTCCATGGGTGGCATACATCTTCTTCAATCTTGGGTCCTCTACCAGAGGCCTGGGAGTTTGAGGGTTCTGCGCAGTATCTTAGCTGTTCCTAGCACTGCACTCTTCTGGACAGAGATCTCTGATGTTGTTTCTGGGATCTGTTGGAGCCACTCTCCCAGCTTAGGAGTCATAGCCCTGAGTGCTCCTACTACCACCAGGACCACTTTTTGGCTTTTACTTTCCACATCCTCTCCAGTTCCTCTTCAAGCCCTGGTATACACACATATACACACACTCACACGCACTGGTAATAATGTTCACTTATTTATTAGTGAATATTCCCCCTCAAATATTGTAAGAGTTACTGGAAATGGAAGGAAAGCACTTGGAAGACGGGAGAAAAATACTGTGTAGATGCTCAGATTAATATTAATAGCTGCTCTGAACACTTGCGTACTGCATTGTATTATGTAATTATGTCTAAAGATCAAATGCCTAAAGGATTAATTTCCCACAGATAATGCCTCAAATTCCCAATACTTATTACCCTGCACATCAAAAGACAATGTGAGAGATGATTTTGGATGGGGGATATGAAGAAAGGCATATTATTGTTATGCAAAATATTCCCATGAGTATCTTTACTGCACAGATATTAAGACTGGAGCAGAAGATGTATTTTAGGAACATCGCATGATAAAACACAGTGACTGCACTGACCTTTTGTGACTAATTAGGAAGCTGGCATCTCTCCCCCTTGAGCTGGTAAACACCGGACATTGAGTGTGTTATACCTGCACACTTAAATAGATGCTAATTTGGCCACTCAGCACTAAAGTAGTATTTACTCTGTGCTTAGAAAGTTAATTATTTTGCAAAATACTCTAGACTATGTGCTAGGCCAAGCTGAATTCTGCAGTCTTTGGGCTGTTCCACACTGCTGCTTTAAGCTGCTGGACTCCCATGTGTAAGCTGCCAAAAATGAAGTCAGCTTAAGAGCCCCCTTTCCACATTTCCACTCCTTCCTCTTCTTTGGTTATGGTGATGGCATGAAGTTCTGTCTGGACTGCATTTACTATGGCTGGCAGATTCCCCTCCTACATTATCAAAACAACAACTACAGCAACAACAGCAACAACGACAACAACACAATTCTACCATTTTCCTGCCACTTGGAGTAGAAGGAGAAAGTGACAGAATTCACCTAGCTGAAAAATAAACAAAAACAAAGATAGATCCACCCTTTCACTGTTCCAACATTCCATCAAGGAACTTGTAAAAACAAGCAAACAAACAAGTCCATGTTTTCATGGTTTCATCAGTGAACCTCTCAAAAACCAAACCTAGCATTTCACCATTCCACTGGTGAACTTGTAAAAATAGCATCATGGAGGGCAATGACCAGCAATCAGAGGGGAGGGGCCACCATAACCAGTAGGATTGGAGGTATTTGACTACAATGAAATGAAGGGCAAGCCAGGCAACACAGCTTTTGATATGTAATAGAAAAAGAGAGGCCGTATGTGCCTTCCTGGTGGATGGGAACAGGTAGAAATCAAGCATTCCTGGAGAAAAGACCAACAGCCTGTATTTGTGCTGCGACAAGCTGGTCATCTAGTTCAGCCTGCAGGGCAAATGAATCTGCAGTTTCCATACGGAAAGAACAGAGAGACATGGGAGCAGGTGATAGGAAAGACCCTTTCTATGACCCCAGAGCCCTCACCAGTCAAAGCAGACAATGCTGAACAATGGGCAATGCTGGACAAGACTGTCTGACCTGAGGCCAAACAATGTCTTGTTTAAAAACAAGCAAATGCATCCTAATAATTTTTCAAAGATGAAATGAGTGTTGCTAGGGAAAAGCTCAGTGTTGGAAAAATAACCGCAGATGTTCAAATCGATATTTTTAAGAAGCCTTTGTACAGTATGATTAGTTGGCATGTATAAGATGAATCAGCCACGGTTTCAAGTAAGCATTCAAAAATGAGCTGCTCAGCTACTCAGTGATGCTAACCAGATGTTTTGCTTTTGTCTGTAGTTCATTTTCTAAATCCTTAAGAAGCATACATGTAACAGGACCCTTACCAAATTTACAGCAACTACCCAATGGCTCACTTTTGCTCTGCTATGTGAAAGAAAAAGAAAATACAAAGAAGTGGCAAAGCTCAGTCATTGATGAGCTTTTCCTCTCAGTTAAGAAGCCTATAAAGGTAGTCTTAACATCTGTTTACCCATAATCAGGGGCCTTGTAGATATTAAATAGTATGGGGTGCAGCCCCATGTGAACACAAGTCAGCATAGTATGTTCATATGCCAATATATAACATATATTAAATAGAATTTGTATAAAATTATAAGTGATGTATAAATTTACACATAATTCATATGCAGATTTGCACTTTGGCATTAGATCACATGAAGTCAATAGGTCCTCTTCAGTTACAATTAAAATAATATGATTGGAGGTAAAGAAATTGTTTTGGGGTGGTGGGAAGAGTGCTGGCTAAAGAATGAAGCAGTGGAAATAGAAGTGTGCAGCTGGGGTTAAACTTAGGAAAGAGTACAGAGAGGGAGGGAGGAAGGAAGGAAGGAAGGAAGGAAGGAAGGAAGGAAGGAAGGAAGGAAGGAAGGAAGGAAGGAAGGAGGGAAGGAAATATTTAGGGCAAGGATCAGAAAGAAGAATAGAGCAAAATTTAGGTGGGGGTGGGCAACCTCCAGCCTACATGCAATCCTCAGCCCCATTATATAGTCCCCCAAATATCCCCCCAAATTGTGCCCTGAAATTTAGCCAGTGATTTTCAGAATCTCAATTTCTGTTATTTTTTAAGCAAAACCAAACTGCGAATAGATGTGTTAGATTTCTGTGAGGCAAAACACATCTATGACCATCTGTAAAATATCCTAGCCCTACAAAGCCAAAACTGAAAAAGGCCAACACTTCTTTGCTGTAGCTATCCATCATTACACCATTGCATGTGGCATCTGCAATCCTTAGAGGCTTCCCCAAAGAGAACTGAAAAAAATGCAGCTCTCAGGCTGAAAAACATTGACCACCCATGATGTGGATAGCATGGAAGAAACATGCTTGAAAGAATACTTGAAAGACAAGGGGAGAGAAGGCAGAGGTAAGATGGTGATGGTTGTGGCCCTTCCCTCCTCTTCCTGCCTACGGTTGCAAGGATGTTTCCCTATATAATGGAACTTGTGGCTTTCTCTCTATCTTGCACACACACACAAGCACAGCCAAAAAAACCTGCAAGCTCCAAACTAAGCAGGAGGAGCCATACCGCACACAAATACCATTTCAAGACCAAGATCTTCTAGGTAAGGGATCTTTGAACTTCTCAGATCAGTGGGCACATTGGGATTTTAGAACATGTTGTGGATACTTTCACAAAATGACTATGGGGGGGGGGAGTTGCCCATTTATAAAATTTCTGCCATGTAAGACATCACCAGCTACAAGTTTATGCTGCTTGCCACCACTGCAGTTGCCAGGCTTCTGGAATCAACCTGGACTGGAAGCAGTTACATCTAAAAACAACTGTAAGTTCTAATTTGTAAGATTTGTGAAGAAAAGGCTAAAGTAACAACACAAGAACTCTGGCAAATACTCCTCTCAGAAGAGAAGCCTATGGGCCTGTTGAGGGCGGAGTGGGGGGGATATTCTGTTTCTTTTACTTACATATTTTCTTTGAAAAAGGGAGAAGACATGTCTGTTTTGTGAAGGATGGCAGACTGAATTTGCAGTCTGTTTTGGAAACAGCTACTAGACTTTTTATCAGTCTGAGAATCAGCTCAGAATCAACTCTCTGACCAACTTCCTGTCCGTCCTACTTTGCTTACCATTGTCTTTTCTCTGGGCAGTTGGGCACCCTTCCAAACAATCACTTGCTGGAAATTATTTGGGCTCCAGAGGACATTCTTGGAACTGAAGATGATACTAGAGATTTTCCAGCAGGCCAACTTGCCATTTTTAATTTTTAAATGTTAAAATTCTGGAGGGGCAAGGAGGTATCAAAAGAGGCATCTGCAGGCACTTTAGGGGAATAAACTAATTTTTCTCTTTCTCCCCATTCATATCTATTGGAGGTTGAGGCAGGTATGAGTGTTCCTGAGAGCAGGAATCTATCTGGAGCAAAGATTAGTGAAACAGGTTTTATAATTGTAGCATAAAGGAGATTTATTTACTGGAAATATACTGATAGACAAAACCTAGCCACTAGCTAACTATATCCTATCAGGAGAAGAGTCAGAGCATGTGCTGTGTGCATGTGTGTCCAGAAACAAATGCAGAAGGAAGTGACCGTAGTGTTTTCTTATATACAGAGCAGGCAGAGTGATAGACGAAGAGTGTGCACAGAGTAAATCCTTAACTCTCTACCTACACCCTACTGCCCTTTTGTGGTCAGTAAGTTGTGAGATGCTGAAGAGTCCGTACTATTAGATTTGGATCTCCAACAATATCTCTTTCCCCCCTCTCTTCTTCTCACTTTTCATCTCAAAGAGGATCAATCTCATGCTAGTAATTTGGCCTACAAGAAAATGGACTGGCTTTTTAAATTAAAACATAAGTGCCACATTGGTGAAGAATATTCAGGGTTCACAGAATGCTTATGAGAAGAATTCTTTCCTCCCCAATGGAATACTATTCTCCTGGAAATCAGACCTGCACGGCAATTAATATTAATTACATGATCAAAATATCTTCCCAACCCCCAACTTGGATATCTCTACTCCAACATGGAGGTATCATTCAGGGTGATTGCAGCATGGTGTGGCTAACCCTTCCCTCCAGAGCTTTAGTCCTCTCAACAACTCTAATGGTAGCAAGGGAGACTCAGGATTTTGAGAAAGAGATCTGAGATCCCAGAAATTAGATTTGGATCTTGGGCCTGTAGCACATGAAAATCATTACTTCATGCACAGCTAGCTAGACTGGGAGAAAATAGTGCGGAGATACAATTGTCCTCAAAACCAGACTAGTTAATGAAATATTAGCTCCAGAAAAGCCAAATTAAACAAGGAGCAGATGGAAGGATTCATAGTGTGATGAAACTGAATATTTTCCACTTGGTAGTCATAGCCCTACATTTGGATACTCTGAAAGGAAGTGCAAGTTAGCCTTGACTGAATTGTATTTAATTTGGCAGCTAAACTAGCCCTTTTGGTAAATACCACACCTTTTAATGTATATTTTTCCTATCTTGTTCATTTGGTATTTTCAATACAAAATACAATTAAAAAAGTGGGGGGGGGGGAGGGCATGGCTAATTCCATCCTACCCCATCCACATATCCTCTGCTAAGTTTGGTTTACTGTATAAATGACTAAAAATGTACTAAAAACATGCCAATGGTTTTTATTGATAGGATTAGTCATTCTAGTTTTTGTGGAATATTTGTCCATAAATTGTGCTTTAATTTTTTTTAATCTTTCAACTTTAACATCCAGTATTCTCTAGCCAGCCAATACAGGCAAAACCAGAGGTGGAGTTCCATGTATACTTCATTGAGCTTGTGGAGAAAAGTTGGAATACACATCCAAAAAATAACATTGTAAAAATAGTTATTAAAAGCACAGACTTTGTGCTGCAAAATAGACATGCTTCTTATGTGTTAATTTTGAGATGAATTACTTTAATGTTGATCCATCAATGTTGTAATATGAACATCTGCTACAACACTAGGAGCATTAGATGTTTTAAATTGCTTTTCAAGGAAAGGAGAAAAGGCACATTTTTACAGTTCAAGATTCTAAAACTTTGATACATGCATGTAACAGAAAATAAGCCAAATAAAGTAAATGCTGAGTAAAAAAAAAAAAGGAGTGATCCAGAAGTATAATAAGAAAAAAAGACAGGAAATATCCAAGCGTGAACAAAAAACAGTGACAGAGATTAAGGAGATATGAAAAAAAGGACCTGTCACAGAAATTCAGACAGAGAAGAAGTTCTGCTCTCATACTGATTTGACATTAAGAAATACATGCAGAACTTGGTATTTGTCTAGGTTAAAAATATTGCAGTTAGGATATATGGAAAATCTACGTAGGCCTGGGTTACAAGCCTGGTATACCAAGGCTCTAGGTAATCTGTCTCTTTCTTCTGGGGTGGGGTGAGGAAAGTCATGTTGTACAGAGAGGGAAGAATGATTCTACCCTGAGACACCAAGGGAGTCAGCTCTTCCAGATGAGATCACTGTCAGGGATGATCAATGTACTGACCTACTTAACTTGACAGTACCTCTTTACCTATCAGAAAATGGTGGCTGACACCAACATAATAAATATGCATGATTTCCCCAGCATTTTCTTCCCATATGTATCAGCTGACCATGCCTCTTTCAGTACAGCAACACTGCCTAATCTTGGGAAGACATGACTTTTACAGGGCACACTCTTTGTATTCTGCAGCCATCTAGTGGACATGGTATTCAATCGCAATAGTTCTCCACTAGGAAAATGAACATTGATAGCCCCACCACAGATGGCATCATACAACATTTGGTAGCTGTCATGCACTCTAGTTGAAGTTGCTTGTAAAATAAGCCACACTGAACTCTTATGTTTGCCAATTTATCAATATTTACTTACCATTCTCTGAGGAGTTCACAAAGGTAATGTTAAAATCCAGCGTATAGCAAATTAACACTGTTAAAACTACCAAATAATTGAAAGAGAGCTTTTAAGAGGCTGAGGCTCAGTTTAAATGTCATACTTCATTTTAAAAAGAATGAGTGGATAAAACCTGGTGTGGGAAAGTCCATAGAGATGGTAGCAGGCAAAGCTCTTTGGAAAAACCTATTTCATAACCAGGGAGCTACCACTGAAGATGCCCTCTCTCAATTGCCACCCCTCATTTGAAGGGGGGGCTTGGAGCAGGACCTCTGAAGATAAGATTATGTCAATTTGAGGGAAAAGCAGCCATTCAGTAATCTAGTCCCAAGCTGTGTGTGAATTTAACTATCTCTTTGAACTGAGCTTGGAAGCAGATTGAAAGCAGGGCAGCAACAACACTTGGGTATAATTGTGGGTGTCTGCAAAGAAGGGCCAGTGATGTTGTGGCTTGGATTGGCTGCCTAAGAGTATAATGTGATTAAAATGACCTTTTTGGACCAATAGTTTCTGAACTATATAAACAGCCCCATAAAAGAACAACACAATAGTCTGAATGGGAGATAATCAGTATATGGATAATTGCGATCAAGCCATGTCCATCCAAATCATGTTGCAGTTGATGTATGCGTCTCTTGGAAGAAAAAGTTCCTACTTCACCCAGAATTCTGGGTTGGCTATAGTTCTACAACCTCTGTTCCCTCCTTTTTACCATGTGGAAAACAATGACTTTTTAAATTTAGTTTTTAAATACATTTCTCTACTGCTTACCATACAATTGCATATTGAAGTGGTTTACTGTACAATAAGATGGTTATATAAAACAATATTAAAACAATAATTAAAAACATATTCATTTAAAAAGGTGGCAGAGAAAACAGAAGTCATTTACCCAATATTATTGATGGAAAGCCTGGATAAAATGGTAAGTTGTTGTGTGTTTTATTTTATTTTTTGTTTTGCAACGGATGATGGCAGCAAGGCAGAGATCAGACTTTTATTCCAAAAGGGCTTTATTGTACAAATGTATAAAAAATACTCTAGATGTCTCCATACTAATGACAGTGGTTTCCTATTTGTGTCACCTTTAAATCTTATCCCTTTACATTTCTAAGGATTTGTTCTTTTTCTATATTAACTTAATTCTTTTAAGTGACTTAGTTTTAGTCTTAAAACTTTCTCTGTAACATCTTTCACTCCCTAAACAATAAATTCTTCACTTCACCTCTCCTGTTCTCAATCCTCAATTATCTGTCACTGGTGAACACTATCATTGTTGACTGTTATCATTTTACAACTTATCTCCCAGACTTTTATTGCTTTTACTATTCCCTCCTCCCTCTTTCCCCAGAGTTTTGCTTCTTCCAGCTTTTTCCTTCAGGGGTTTGAGTCTGACATTGGCTGCTCATGATAGAAACACAGCCATTCTTCTTCCAGTGATGAAATGCCATTCCACCCTCTCAGCCTTGACAGTGCTCCCAACAGACTCTATGAGAACTTTCCTTTGGGTGAATGCAGGAATCTCTCTCTTGCTAGCTGCCTCTTTCTTGCTCTGGGTCCTTATGGATTCCACAGTTACTTTCCAGCTCTTCCTTTCTCTGGCCCTGGCAGCCACTACCACTCTGGACCCAGGAGCCATCAATCTACCAGATCTTCTCAGAATTCAACCTTGATTTATTGGATGAAATTATCTCATTAGTGCATCCAGTTATTGGTTTACAATATGTAAAGCCTCTCCTGATCCAGATACTACAGAGAAGCAGAGCTGAGTGTCATCAACATGTTGATGACACCTAGCCCTAACACTCCTGATGATTGCTCCCAGCAGTTTTATATAGCTGTAAATTGGACTGAATATACAATAGTGCCTTGTGGCATTCCACAGTGGAATTAGCAGTTCTCCAATGCTACTAAGACTACAAGCACAAATAGGAGTATAGCACAGAATCCCCATTCATGGAAATGGCCCAAAATACTATTCATTGATTATAGCAATCTTCCTCAAATTTGTACCTTCATTTGTGTTAGACCCATGCTCCCATTACCCCCCCAACCTTTGGGGGTGTTTGCACAAGACAGTTAATACAACACACACCTAAATATCACTCATAAGTCTACTGTGTTCGATGGAGGTTACTAAGGGGGGAGCTGGGGGTGGGGATTGCCTCAGACCCCAGGGATAAGAGGGGCTCCATCCAAAATAAGGTTCAGCTTCCGAATTTGAGGTTTTATGAACTTCAAAGCAGCAAAACGAATCAGTTAAAATTTAATCCCCAGAGGTTTAGTATTGAGTTCCCCACCCGCTCATTTGCCAGAGTATTGACTTTAATGTAACGATTAAAACACGGAGGAAAAAATATATTGACGTAAGAAGCAATGAGAAGTAATCCTCAAATGCGACTTCCGGTTTTTGCAGTCTTGAAAAAAGCTCCAGGCTTGCCCGCAGGTAAGCCGGTTAGGGTTGCAGGTTGCAGCAACCACCGTTCTTCCAGTGCAACTAGGCTACCTTGCTCCTCATCGTTGCTCGCCAGACGCCAAAGAGAAAAACAGAATATGGGACTGACTGCACAGCGCAGACAGGCGACATGGAGTTTTGAGATACTGCTCCTGAGCATCCCTGCAGGCGAATGCACGGACGGAAAGAAGCCCCACTGCCATCCACTCCATTTACACTGGAGTAAACCGGCCGGGTGAAGACCCGCAGTTGGTAGCACAAAAGCACCTCCCCCGCGGCGAAGAAGAGGCGGAGCCGCGGCCTATTGGGCCGGAGCCGGAAGCGTGAAAGGCGGGCTCATGCCGCGCAAGGAGGCGGGCGGTGTTTGCTCCGTCGCAGGTTGGTGCGTTTGTTTGTTCCGCGTTGTTAGTTGGTTAAGGGCTGTTAGCGGCGATTTGTGCGTCTCTGACACAAATGCTTGTTTCTGTTCTGAAAAGCTGCTCGTCGGGAAGAACGAACGCTTGACTGAATTCCTGCCTTGAGGCTTTGAAAGGCCCCGGTGCCTCGTGCCGGATGAAATACAGAGACACGTTGTTAAAGATACGTTGTTTCTGTGCAGGAGCAAAAAATCCACGAAAAGTAGCGGAGCTGCTGCGCGCGTTATAAGTAGGCAAGACTGCCCGCTAGGAGTGAGTCAAAGTAAACGTGCTTAATTTGGCACTCCTAACCAGGTTGGCTTAGAAGTGAGTCTCGATGTGTTCACGGACTCCTGTTTCCTCTCGCAGGATCAGCCTGTGCCACGGTGGGCTGTCCTCTGGCAGCTTCATGTGGCTTCTGGTAGTGTAATGAGTCCCCTGTTCAAGTGCAACCTGCATTTAGGTTCAGCTGGTGGGGATGTTCTCCTAGTGGGTTGGTAGAAAGTACTGTAATGTAAAAATCGGATAAGAATCAACACATTTGCTTGTTGTTCTTATGTATGTTAAAAGATGTAATGTTGAAAAAATACAGGGTTGTTTGCCTATTAAGGAGGATGGCTGTCATTTAAAAAAAAAATATATATATATATATATATATATATATATATATATATATATATTAACTGATCCACCACCATCCATCAGCCCTTCCAGACCAGGAAACCAAAACTCTGAGTACTAATACTATCTTTATTGTAAGATTACAGTAACAGAATCTTGCAAGTCTGAAAGCACTTTCCCCTCCCCTGCCTTCATGTTCCAGAGAACCAGGGAGGGTCATTTCTACATCCCCATTCCTTCTGTGGGCTGAGATATCTCTTGTCTGACCATTGCCCTGGCTGCTGCTCTTCCTCCTGTCTCTCAGGGTTATTCTCACAGCCCGTTACATCGTCTCAGACTCCTTGTCTGTGACCTGGTAGCTTGCTGGTAATGGTGGGAATATCTTGGCCTACTATTAATCTGCACTTAGCACCACACGATCTTACTTCACAATATATTTGAAAAGGATTCCGCCCTCGTACTATGCACATAAATGGAGAGGTAGGCTTTGTTGAATTCAGTGAACATATTGACCATATTTTGAGCAGCTATGTTAGTGTTTTTTTTATAAGCCAAGGACAGACACAGCAGAAGGAAGCAGATTAATTCAGAATCAATCCAGACAGTTCTTTGACTATGCTATTAAAAGATGTAAGGGCTAAATGTTTTATCGATGTTTCAGATGCCTTCTTCAGAAAAAGAACGAAGATCCGTCTTCAAACTGCAGTGAATGGGTAAGTAGGAAATAAATAAATGGTTACTTTTTGATCTTGGTGTTTCTATAGAAGAAACCCCTACACTTTATTTATTTATATATAGCATTTGGGTTCCACTGTTTGCCAAAACAATTTTCCAGAATGGCTTATAAAGATCAATAGTAAAACTAATTTTGCTTCTTGCTTCCAAGCATATTGTTTAAAAACATGAGATACAAATAAGCAAGAAAAAGAAAAAGAAAAAGAAAGAAAAGGAAAGAAAGAAAGAAAGAAAGAAAGAAAAAGGTGAAAGAAGAAGAAATTTACAGAGATTCTACTATTTGGTTCTTGTAATTATTTTTTAAAGTTAAACAGTTCACACTCTGACTTTTCTTGGAATCAAATTCTTTCAAAGATATTAAACAGGCTTGTGCATATAATACAAACCTATAAGTGTTGATAGACATGTAGCAGACCTGTACATGTTTAGTCAAAAATTTGTTGAAAGTAATCAGTTGAATTCAGAGGAGTTTACTCTCAGGGAAGTGGGCATCAGATTACAGCATAAAAATTGAAAGTTTCCATTTTAGTATTGCTGTTAACCAGTGTTTCTCAACCTTGGCAGCTTGAAACTGTGTGGACTTCATCTCATGCTGGCTGGGGAATTCTGGGAGATGAAGTCCACAGAGTTTCCGGTCGCCAAGGTTGAGAAATACTGCTCTTAACTACATAGGGTAGGGATATGGTACCAATGACCTTGATGTTGTTGAAACATCAGGAGCCTCAGCCAACATGATCAATGATGAAGGATGCTGAGGGCTGAAGTCCAGCAGTAGCTAGGACGCCATGCTTCTCCATTCTGGTCATAGGACCTACTGCTTAGTTGTGATTCAGTAGCAGGACATGCTATTATACATTCCTGTCTACATTTTTTGCACTCATAAATTTCCTCTCTCTCCAGTGGGGAAAATGGTTTCTTAGCTGCAGTTCAGAAACAAGAAGCTGTCCTGTGTCAGATCAGACCACGATGCTGTCTTCTTCACTGTTGGATGGAAAGGGGAAGAGTTTAGGATTACAGTTAGGGTTCCTTACTTTGGGTTCCTAAGTATCTAAGATGAGATGCTGGAGAGTAAAACAGAAGGCATGTGCATATATAACATACATAGGCAGGCAGGCAGGCAAAAAATCTACAAAAAATAACAGACTTCCTTTTTTACTCCAACCCAAATTCCAGGCCAAAATCAGGTTCCCGCCCCCAAATATTTCTGTTGTGTAGCCATAGTGGCCATGTTGGCTTTCCATAGTTCCAGACAGTTCTAGGAAATGCTAGATTGTTTTGCTTATACTTTGCCCATTGAGGAATGGGAAGTCAAAGCAGAAGAAATATTTGGGGGCGGGAACCTGATTTTGGCCTGGAATTTGGGTTGGAGTAAAAAAGGAAGTCTGTTATTTTTTGTAGATTTTTTGCCTGCCTGCCTGCCTATGTATGTTATATATGCACATGCCTTCTGTTTTACCCTCCAGCATCTCATCTTAGATACTTAGGAACCCAAAGTAAGGAACCCTAAGTGTAATCCTAAACTCTTCCCCTTTCCATCTTCCCTTGTCTGCAAGATGAAAGAAAGGAGAAAAAGCTTCCAAAAATAAATTTTGAAATCCTTCCTCAAATTTCAGATTTCTGTGATCCTGTACTGTTCTGACGTTTCGGTATCGGACTAACTAAACATATTATCTCATTGTGTTTAGGTGTATTACTAGGATGTCCTAAGGGTTGAGAAGCCTAAAAATGTTCTTCCAATCAGAGATTTTGCCTAGATGGGAACTGTATCTTTACTTGTTTCTTTCTTTTGGCTTTCATTTTTATTCTTTCTATGAAGTCTTCCAAGCTTCTCAAGGTAAGTCCCAATTATAGGCCCATTATCTTTAGGTATTATTTTTTGCTTTTGTACTTCTCAGTAAATTGAAGTAAATTTACTGCTTTCTGCTTTCCTACAGTCCCAAGCAGGATATTGCACTGAATCATTTTGCTTGTGCATATGCTTTCTTTGTGTGAGCAAAGAGCTCTAGAGGAGTCCTTGTGGAACAAGGTATAAGTTAAGTGCCTTCTTTTAATTCAAAGCCTGTGCTTTACCTAGGAAGAAACCACTAGAAATGATAATTTGACACTTGCTTTTTATCCGAAAGAGGCAAAACTGATCTGAATATTGGCTTATGAATGTATTGTTGAGGGAAGAACAATGAAAATGCATTTTTCCTTTTTTAAAAATAACCCTATAGAATATTTTTCTTGTGTAGTGGAAAGTTTTGTACAATATGGCTAACGTTTAACAGAGAAAGGTGCCAGTAAAGTCAAGAACTTTAAAAATAAACATGTTTAAAAACAAAAAGCCAAAGTGGATTGTTGTGGGAGAGTAGATATAGTTCTAAATAGTAGTGTTTGTGGGGCGATGAGACTCTCATTCTGATCAGAGCAATGCTGTCTTTTGGAGTAGACTCTTTAATCCCTTTCTCATATGACTTTTCCCTAACCTGAATTGATCCTGCTCACTTCAAGCTACTCTTTTTGGACTGAGGAGAAGGGGGGAAAGATGTTACTTTTATAGTCATGCTGCTCTTATAAAAAACAAAAACTAATCAACAGATTTAACTAAAGAATCAATTAAAGAAGGCTCTTTAAGAAGAATGGAAAAAAAGATATTTCCCTTATAAGAAAAATATCTATGGCTGGATTCACATAGCATACTGCTAAAGGGCAAACTAGCAGATCGCATGGCTTAATGTGTAACTCTAAATCTCTCTTTTGTTTCCCACCAAAAGATATTGCATATTGTGTGTTTGTGTAGAGTTGCAATATGCAAATTGCTAAATTTAACTAGTCCAAAGGCAGGTGATAAACCAAACTATCTTTCTATAGACTATTTGAGCACAAGATTGAAATGTATACAGGGGTCAAGATTTCATCTGGCATGTGCTACCTACATTTTGTTATGGTTTTGCATGAATCACAGCTGTTGAAACATTTTGCACATTGGTTATTAGTTAACTTATTTAACAAAATGTTTAAACCCATTGGTAACAGAAGCTTCCTTGGCTTCATAGAATGTGATAGAAAATTCAGTGCAAAACACCCTTTCAGTTGTTTCTCTTTTGAATATCATAGCCTATGCATATCTGTTTGCAAGCGATAATGTTCTTTATTATTATAGGGTAGAATAACAGAACCTTGACAGCCTGCCAGAGTTTTTCTCTGTTCTATCTTAGACCAAACAAAATCAAGGCAAGGTTATTTTGGGTTTCTTTCTACTTCTCAGCTCTGAGTTCTTTTTTGTCCTCCCTTAATGGTATATTGCTCCCTTCTCCCTTCCCAAGGCCAGGTCTGTATTTTTTCACAGCTTGGGATAAAGTCATGATGGAAGGGAATGTTGTTTTTACTTACTTAATGAAAAACAGGGAAGATAAGTTCTGTACCTATCTCTGAGGACAGAGTGCTTTACAAAACAGGGGCTACCCCAGAGAAGGTCTGTTATCTCATCTACATCCTGCTTACTTGGGGGGAGGGGTACTTTTAGTGGGCCCTCTCTAGGTGACTCCAGATTCACTTCTGGCAAGACATTGCTTGATATAGCCCAGTGCTCTTCTGTGAAGTGCTCTGAAGGTAACCAGTGCTCTGAAGTAAGCTGGGAAGCCTACTGGAACCAGTAGAATGATTTTAAAATAAATGCTGTTCTACATGGTAGGGTTGTCCCACCGATAGCCTAGTCACCATGTTTTGCATCAGCTGCAGTTTCCAGATCATCTCCAAAGACAGCCCCACGTACATTGTATTGTGGTAGTTCAACTGAGTGGTGATCAGGATATGAGTTACGTTGCCAGTGTGTCCTGGTCCAAGTAGGGGCACAAGTGGCACATCAGCTGAAGCAGGGCAAAGCCCCCCTGGCTACAGCTCCCAACTGCTGTTTCATTTGGAGCCAAGAATGTGGGAGGACCTCCCAGGGACAAACCACCTTTAATTCATTTAAGTAGTCTTAGTCAATGGTTGCTAGTTTTCTGTTATAGTCTTACATTTATAAGCTTAACCGATGGCTTCATTATCTTTTTAATTAAGTACATTTTGAAAGATGCTTTGTCTGTAACCAGTTCTTTACATTGAATTGGGGAAAGTTATTTTATATGAGTCTTGCTTTAGATTGTGCTCTCCTGACCTGGTGCTGTCACAAAGTCTTGGGACTAGAACTCCCAGAATTCCAAGCCAGCAAGTCTATTATTGAGGGTTTTTTTTTAAATTGTTGCTCTAATTGGTTCTGGCATGATTCTATTTCTCTGAATGTAATAGTCATCTTCAGTGACTTTCTGCTTTAGTCAACTAGCACACAAAGCTGAACCCAAAGTAAATTAATATTTCCTAATCATCTTAAATTATTTTAAGTACTTTTTATTACTTCATTACTTAAATTTACTAGACGATTCCTTCACATTCCTTCAGCCTTAAATTGCTCATATTTACTCTTTAATCACTGTTCACCATCCCTGGATAAACATCACCATTCTTGGGGGACACAACTGACCTAAATTTCCTCTAGTGCAACCAGTTATTAATACACATATCTTTGTTTTTAAAAGCCTGCTACAGTAAGTGGCTGTAGCAGCTGTAGCCAGGGGAATAAAAGTAAGGTGTGTTTGTGAGGGAAAGCCAGCCCTGTGAGCACAAAAGGAATTCCAGCTCATAAATAAGATAGATAAAAGGGGAAGAAACACTTAAGGAGACAGGCAAGTTATGGGTCTGCATAAGTTTAGCAACAGGATAAGAAAGCTGGACCAGTCTCTTTTTTTGACCTTCCACATCCCAATAGGGCTGTGTAGGGACTGCCCAAGCCATTTTGTAGCTGGATTCTGAGCTATATAAATAGTCTGACCTGCTTCATGTCAGTCTGGAGGTAGTCTACTCTGACTTATTCTCAGTTCATCACCCCCCCCCCCCCATTGCTCCTATTTAAAAAGAAATAGTTGTGTATGGCCTGTTTAATGTATTGTCACATGCACAACTGTTTACCTACTAGAAAGTCATGGGTTTGCCCAGTGAGCTCTTGGCTCTCAGACGAATCTGAGACTGATGATCTGAGAGAAGCAGAACTGTTGACTGACAAGATACAGTATGTGGGAACAGAATACATTATTATTATCCCACTCCCAGGATAACAGTTTATTTGTTGTCATGGAGGTTTGCTCAGGTCTAGTTCCAATTGCAGTGCAATTTGATAATTCAGAAACAAGATGTAAGTGACTAATTTTATTATGGTCTTAGAACAGCAGGTAGACATGAGATTCTTTGTAATTCATATGTGCAACAGCAAAGGAAGATCTGAACTGGTCTGAATGTCATGGAAATTTCAATTCCACAGGAGTAATGAATCCTTGATTTTTTTACGCCTTCTTTAAGTTAGCAATTTTAGATAACTTGATTCAAAAATTGTTGTGGTAGAATGCACCATTTGGGCTAACTTGAGGGTAGAAACAAACACATAAATGCAATGAGAGTTTTAGTAGTATATAGATAGATGATCACTGTAAAGTGACTCTTGCTGTTCTTCATTTTTTCCACTAGGAGGAGATAGTAAAACAGTTTTTAGATTGTTGAAATAAGTAATATAACAAGTAACAAGGTGGTTTATATAAACAATTATCGTTAGGATGTTAGATGTTTTAACCTCTAACATTTCAAATTATTTTTATGTCTAGTTTTTGATCTGATAATCTATCTTTATGTACAGAAAACAAAATAAAGGTGCTAATAAGAATATCCTTCATTATTTAAATATCCTCATATTTAAACTGAGACCTCAGTCATCACAAGAAATGCATAATTTGTTGGAACAGATTGAATTTAAGATTGGTTTTGAGTAATCTGAAACTCAACATAAGTCTTCAACAATAATGTGTGTAGCATCCGATTCTGTTATTGCTGCTGTCTTGAAAATTGCCAGGCATGAGCTTTGATAATAGTGCGATTTGTTCCAAGATAGTTCATAATGTTGAATGGACCTTTCCAGATGCACGGTTCAAGAATGTTTGTACTGAATGGGCAGTTATAAGTAGCTTCTTGAAAATTGTGCTTAGTAGGCATAGTAGGAAATACTATAAAATAGGTAAACAGTCAGTGGTTGACTACGTAGTAGAATTTTGTCTCAGCAGCACAACACTGTTAAAGGTGTTAAAATGGACGAGGCAAAATAGAATGAGATGAAGCTAGTAGTGCAGGGCATTAATGGAGCATGTTTCAGCAGACATTTCTGGATTATTCTGATCAAAATACTAATTGTAACAGAATAGGAAAGTTGAGCATTCACTTTAAATATACAGTACCACCTTTGGAGAATGGTTAATTTAGCAGATAGACATTAGTTGTTAATTTCCTTAACCTATCCTGGGGTTGGTGGTACCCATGAAATATCATAAATGCCTATCATTATGATTCTTATTGCCAGTGTTAAAGTTCTCAGATATTTATGCTCATTTTTCCACACCATACTGTTTATGAAGGCATTGTCTTCAAAACAAATCCTTCTGAATCATCCGTATGAGCATCTCTGAACTGGCAATAGAAACTATACAGAGAGATTTAAAAAAAATATTCCCCTCAGCACTGCAGACTAGAACTATCTGGATTTGAAGGGAGAAAGATGTTTTGGAACATGTGTGGGTGCACATGCTCTATCCGTTGGTACCGCTTAAATCAAATGTGTATGCAGCTATATAGTCCTAGTGTAGAATCCACATTTCTAGATTAGATATTAGGATGGACACTTTTTAATGTAATTATTTAGTTCCTGGAGCCTAGAAATGTTTCAAATTCTAGTCACGCTAGCTAGATCTAATTGCCAAAGAAGGGAAACAATATTATGCCTCCTGGGATAGACACAAGGAGGCATATTAAGTTTTTTTTTTTTTTTTTTGGGTTAAAGCTTTTTACACACCAGCCAACATCTACACACAATTCAGAAAATTACTAGTAATTTTGATGGAGTTTGAGTGGAAGTTATCTCCCTCTCTGTCATGTTGCATAGGAAATTGTTAGGTCCGTGTTTTGTGAGATGAAATGACTTGTAGTCCTTATTTGACTTTATGTGCTTTTATCCCTCTCATTTTCCTGATGATGATTTATTTCACTTAACAAACACCCTGCTGCAATTTTCAGCCAGGAATGGCTACCAAAGAAACTTACAATTATCAATTAAATCCAGACAAAGGGGCATATAATTAGAGATACTGATCCCTAGTAATTGGTGATATGAACTTGATTTTCAGCTCTCCTCTAGATTTCCAGATACTGGTGTTAATCCTTTAACTCCCTAAATAGCTCAGAGGCAGTTTACTTGAGGGATTGTTTCCTTCTGCCATTTCTTTATAATCAGTGTCAGCACTTGTGGTTCTCCTTCAGGTGCCCCCCCCCCCAATGAAATAACTACAAGACAAAGGTTCTTCTGAGTTGTGGCTCCACAGTTGTGGAATGTCTTCCCCAAAAGGGCTTACCTGACACCAGCATTGTGGTCTGTTTGGGTTTTCCAACTTCAGATATGTTTCTGTTGTTACACTTTTCAGATCATAAATTTACACTCGGCCTCTGATTTTATTTAGGTTTTATGTGCTTCTTGCCTGAGTTTGTTTTGGATTCAAACTTTTAAATGTTTTCTGCATTATACAAACAAACGCAAGTCATTGAAAGCAGCCTTTCTGTTGATTTGTAATCTCGTTCAATTCCTAAGTTAATTTGTAGTATAATGCATATATAGACATCTTAGAAATCCCACTGGGCTTAATGATATTCACTCCCTGAAAAGGGTCTCAGTCTTGTTTGAGGTTGCAGATCAGCCTTCTTAAGTCTGATGTCTTTGAGATGATCATGCTGGATTGGGACTGTGGAAATGGAAAACTACAGGTTAGTGAAGGTTGTTGGATGTTCTTTCTAATTGGGGAAAATGAGCTGCAGAAATGCAGAATGTTATAGTAATCCTTCCACTGATCTGTCAGAAGGTTGTCCTGTCTCTGTTGGAATATACTCCATGAAGGTTATCACATCCCTTGGTAATTGGTTCCACGGTAAAACTACTCTCCCTATTAGGAACATCCACCCGGTTATTCTTCAGACTGGAATCAGTTGAATTTCAAATACACATTCAACAGTATTTGAAGTATTTGCTTAATTAATCCAGTCAGTGGCTGGAATACTAGGCAGAAACAGCCTTTCATGTTTCAGAGTCAGCCTGATAAAATTTTGTATACTGTAAATAATCCCAAAGGTAAACTATTTTGTTTTCATTTTATGGTTTTTATTTTTAAAATGTAAGCTGCCCAGAGTCATGCAGGAGTCAGGCAGCCTCTACTTCCAGTTAAATAAATAAATAAAGTTCAGTATCTTTGGAATAAAATATGTCTGATTCTGCATCTTTTAGTTGCTTTCTGCAAGACAGTTGCTCTGGATCAAGAGGGGTGCTGGGTAACCAGGCAAAAAGAAAAGAAAAAAGAAAAGAAAAGAAAAAACATTCTCAAAGAAGATTATGTCCTGCCCCTGAAATTTATTTTGGGTATCAGAAAATAAGAGGAAAAACTCATTCCTTTGAGAGATGAATTTCATTAGGTAGATATTAAGAATCTCCTCAGAAAACCAAAGGTGATAAATCAAGAGTTTAGCTCCTCATTTTGAAAGCTGCTTTCCTTCTAAGCTGTGCTCAGTTAATGGCTTGAACCTTTGAAGCGTTCTCTCTGGTTGGACCCAAAAACGGAAATTTATTGGCTTTTGTTAAGGAGTAATCGCTGGAGAGAATCTATTTGATATCCAATGCATTAGACATAGGAAATGTTTGTAAAGCATTTATTACATTCCCTTTTCTAGCTGTCTCCATTGGTATTTAGTGGACAGTAGCTGCAGGCAATAGAAATGTACATATACACGTATTAGAACTATTGATCAATTAAGCAATTATTAGCTGATTTGCTTTTTACTGGTTAATTAAATTTGAATAAAGCTCCATATAAAAGAGAAATATATAAAATGAAATACAATAAACATTATTACGAGATATTATACTACAGACTCTCTTCTTTTCTTTTTAACATATTTTTGCTTAATACTGTTAATGTTGAGCCTTCATGCAACTGATATTCACTCTTCTTATAACAGTCCTGATGTCATTTTAAAAAGCCTCATTCCTATTATACTGTTGCTGCTGTTTGCTAACTTTTAAAGATAGAGCATTCTGAGGAGAGATGGCTAACTTGCTTACATTAGGAAGCCTATAGAAGATGCAGTTTAGTACATGAAAGTTGTTGCAGTTCTCAACATAGAAAAAGTTCTCTTTGTTCAGATTTTCCCTTCTCTATGAATTGGAAACTCTGCACCTTTTATTTTTGTTCTTTTCTGTGTGACATCTTGATAAAATTGGACAAGTTGTGAGGGTCAGAGATCTCATCTAACAGTTGACAGTTCCTAATATATTAATGTATTCTGTAATAACTCTTACTTCCCTTAGAAAAGAGACTCACTGTCCTTGCGGTTTCATTCCTAATAACAGTACTTGGAATTTAGTTTTTCTTATGTCTCCTCTCTGTAAGAGGAGCTGATAGTATTGTGCTATTGTTGTTTGACTAAAGATTTCTTATTTCTGCAGAATATGAAGAGGAACTTGATAGAGAATTTGAACTGGAGAAAAATGCACTTTTTGGGGGGTTGAAGAAGGTAAGGTCAATGAGATTACTTTATAGTTTGAATATGCATTGAGATGTGATTGAGATTGAATGACAGTAAGCAGTGCTTAGCTTTGAGGCTTAGTTATTAAATTATGTTCAAGATGAAGTAGAGCATTTTGGTACAAATTTTGGTCAAGCCTCTGTCCATCCAGCATCAAATGGCTTGTCAGATTGTCATGATAGGACTTGTCAATTAAAATGGTCTGTAGTACTTGAAATAGAATTAGTACTATGTTAAATTTTGCATATTCGTTGCTGTGTAGCCTTGAGTGCGGTGCTGTCTGCAGGGTGGGTCAAAAGAGGCAACATGGTGGTTGCAGCATTGCGATTGAAGCCCTGCCCCTTTGTACATGTATGCAACATTGATGTGCATACAAAACAGGCAGCCTGTTTTGATCCCCACTGGGGTACTGATGCTTGAGTGTGCAAACAACTGCAGTTTTGCAGCCGCACTCACCTTTCAGAGTGTTACAATTATTGTGTAGTACTTTCTTAATATGAGCTAAAATTGCTAGAAAACAATAAGTAAAGTTACTCTTTGTATTTTTGGAGGTTACCACAAATATTGAATATTTACTAGGCAAAAAAGTCTCAGATTAGATTTCTTTTATATTGTGTTGCCTTATATCTGAAAATATACCCATAGATTTGGGTGCTTGGTATACTTGAGGGATGGAGGAATGGAAAAGGCAGCTGTAGGTATAGATGTAGGTGTAGATTTGATCCAATAGCTTCAGCCCGGTTCTCTTCCAATCAGCACCTTCAGTAATTTCGGTTGTGCTGAGTTGAGCTAAGTTGCATTTTTATAAATTAATCCATTTGGAATACTTAGTGATATTCTCCATAGAAGACTGTTTTGGCATGGGCAGCCATAAGCTGAAGAGTGGCCTATCAATTTTAACATAAGCATACATTGCAAAATGTAATTAGGGAGATGGAATTGCTACCAGTCTCTTGGGTCATACCGCTGTTGAGCATGCCCAGTTAAAAAAGGTGGCAGCTTTCTGAGTGCTAGCTCATAACCTTCCCCTGAAAAAGTACCTATGTCTTGTCTTCTACCCAATAGAGGAATATTATACTATTTACAGTTCTATCCTTCTTCAAACAAGTTGTCTACTAAACTTTCTAAAGGCTACCCTTGCATTTATGTGTACAACTGTTTGGAGAAAGATATATGACGACAAACATATATTTTTGTCATCATATATCTTTATGATCACGAAAGTTCTTTGCCAAGAAACCTGAAAATCTTGAGGATGAAGTGTAATTCTAAGGTTTTAATATAAAGAAAATGCCATTTTTTGTATGGCTGCCTTGAAAGTTAATATTCCTGTGCTGTTGGTATGTTACATTTTAAGTAGTTTATTTATTTATGTCAATTTATATGGCTGTAACTCTGGATGGCTAACAACTATTAAAAATGCTATATGAGTGTGTGTGTGTGTGTGTATACACACACACACACACACACACACACATCCATTTCCCAGCCAACTAAGTGCATAGTGGCACCTGAAAACACTACACACCGGTAGCATGGCTCAATTATTCTCTTGGCCCCTATGCCTGTGGAAACAGTGAGGTCTTTAAGGCTTTCTAAAAGGTGAGCAGAGTCAGGGCCATCCAAACCTTGGGCAGTACCGTGTTCCAGAAGGCAGGCACAGCTATGGAAAAGGCATGCTTTCTGAGTCCTGATAGATGACAATCCCTGATTGATGGGACCTGGAACATGCTCCTCCTTCTTGACCTAATGGGACAATGGGAGTAATGTAGTCCTTCAAATACCTTGGCCCCATGCTGTGTAAAGTTTTATAGATAATAACCAGCACCTTGAATTGCACCTGGAGGCAAATTGGGAGCCAGTGCAGTTTGTGGAGCAAAGGTATAACGTGGCATAATGAGCCAAATCCATGCTGCTGCATTCTGGACCAATTGAAGCTTCTGGATGGTCTTCATGGGCAGCCCCATGTAGAGCACATTGCAGTGATCCATTCAGGAGGTAACCAAAGCACTGCCTCCTGATCCAGGAAGGGGTGCAATTAGTGCACAACATGAAGCTCTTCAAAGGCCCCCCAGCCACCGCTGTCACCTGCTCTTTGAACAGGAGTCGTGAGTCAAGAAGGACCCCCAAATTACCTACTGATTCTGTCTGGGGTAGTGCAACCCCATCCAGGAGAAAATCACCAAGTCCAGAAGTCCCTAATAACAAAAGCCAGAGTGGTTTTGCTAGGATTGAGCTGGAGCCTTTTCTTCCCCATCCAGACTTCTACAGCTTTCAGGTACTGAGACTGAACCTCCACAACATTGCTTGGCCAGCCAGGAGCAGAGATGTACAGCTGAGTATCGTCAGCAGATTGATAATATTTCACCCCATGCTGTTGAAATGACCTGACTTAGCAGCTTTATGTAGATATTAAATAGGAGTGGGGAGAGAGTCAAGCCTGGAGGCACTCTACATAAGAAGGGCTGTGGGGCAAACTTCCCCCCCCCAACACAACTTGGAGCCAATTCTGGAGATACGAGAAGAACTGGCATAAATAACACTGTGTCCCCAGCTCCAAATCCCTGGAGCCAGTCCAGAAAATTACCATGGTCAATGGTATTGAAGGCTGCTGAGAAATCAAGGAGAGCAAGGATGGATGCACTGCCCCCATCCCGCTTCTTCCAGAGATTGTCCATGAGTGCAACCAATGCCATTTCAGTCCCATACCCCAGCGTTGAAGGGGTCCAGATAACTCACTTCATCTAGGTCCCTCTGAAGCTGCGAGGCAATCACCTTTTCAAAAGCTTTCTATAAAAAGAAAATTGGAGACAGTGCTTGTCTTCATATCTGTTGCTTTCAAGTTGCTTATCCAGTTGGTAGCATTCTTGAGCCATAGGTTAACAAATCTTAGAAATATAATTAATATATGATTGACTACAATCGCCATAATTCAATTAAACAAACTATAAAGTCATTTAAGGTATTTGTCCTTCAGCCAGCTCAATCTATTTGTCTGTATCTTATCTGTTATGTACCACACTCAGTTCTTGCATAATTGCAGAAATATATGGCTTTAACTGAGTCCCAAAACTTGGCTAGTTATTTCAAATCCACGCACGAACTTCATTCTGTATTTCTGCAGCTCACACCTATGTATACTTTACCTCTGAGTCTATTTTCTTCTCTGTTCCAATTGACTTTTTGGGACCACTCACTTGCTATTTCCTTTCCTTAGGCTTCTGTGTTTACCACAGTGTGCTGGTTTTTCAAATGCGTATACGTTTCCAAGGCTCAGCATATTTCTTGTTATTGACCTTTATATGTTTTTGTGTTCCTTCCTTTTTAGAAGCTGAGTAGCACAGTACAGGTAGTCCTTGTTTAGTGACCACAATTGGGAGCAGCAACTTAATTGTTAAGTGAGGCAGTCGCTAAGTGAAAGTGCAACTGTGCTTATGATCTTACTTCAGCTTTCCTTTGCTTTACAGACCTGTGAAGGTTATAAATGTGAGGATTGGTTGCTAAGTTACTTTTTCATCATCATTGTAACTGCGAATGGTCGCTGTACAAGGCAGTCGCTAAACAAGGACTACCTGTAATTGTGGGCAGAAATTGTTAGGTTTAGGAAAGCTCAGCCAGTGGTAACTAATGGTATTTATGATAGCTTAGCTTGTGACCCTTCTGGCTACTTGCTTCTCTCTGATAGGTAGAGGGAACCAAATACTTATATGAAAATCCCATAGCATACACACATTTTGTATATAATATGAAAGGGCCATTAGAAGTTGGACATTTATTTTCTTTTCTCACATTACAGGACTGCAGGTGTTAAAAAGCATAAACCTATTTGTTGCATTAAGGATTTTCTGATAGTATATTTTGAGTTTAAAGCAAGAAATCAGTTCTTGGGGTATATATTTGAAATCTGTGTCACACTTCCCAAGGAATAGAAGCATAAACCAACAGTGATGGTTGTCTGCTTTCTGTTCTAATTTGGAAATTCCTTTTGATCAACACTGTGCAAAGGATGTATTGTTCTTGGCAAGTTTCCTGGGAATAGATTCCAAAAATGAATGCTGCCTTGCAGAGCGCGGAAGAAACATTAGGAGATAAAAAGCAATAGTTTTGTTTATTTACTGCATGTTATCCACTGCCTTTCTGTCAAGAGAGTCTGCAATTTGAAATAGTGACTTACAATAAAATGGGGGAATAAAGAGGAAAAAAGATAAGTAAATGCAGCTACTAAATGGCACTTTGTCATAGCTAAACTAATAAAAGGGTTTTGCTCCCCTCTCTGATGCAATATTTTGGAAAGGCTACTCATGGAGACAATTTTACCAGCCAAATGGCAATTAGGTGCAGTCATCATTTTGGAAGGTGCCTATTTTTATTTATTTTTTTTGCTCTCCTTTGTCCATTAGATCCTCTCATTTATACATTAAATATATAAATGCATTGAACATTTCTTTTTTAAGTAGCAGCCACAATGGCTTGGCGAGGGAGATTTTCTGGGAAAGTGAGGCTAGCCATTGGTGTCAGTAGCAGCTTCTGTCCAGAGGTGAAGGGCATTCTCACAACACCTCCCTCCTCCGGTTCACATATCTTTGTGTAAAGATCTGAACACGGGGTAGTGGTGGGCAGCTCTTTCCCTTGTTAAGCAATATCGTGACATCACACAACAGCCAATGGTCCATGGGTGCAGCACAACTGACTGGGACATACAGCTGATTGCAATGGGAGCTGAGGTCTCTTTGCAAAAGCTTCCACGTGAGCTGGGACCCTGCATGTGGAAGTCTCTATGGGAATAGGAATGTTCCCTGCTGCCGGTAGCCACTTCTGGAAACAAAAAGACATACAGCACAGCACAAAGTTCAAAGAAACAGTATGGCCAACTCTTCTTAATGGCTATGAGACCTGGGCTACTAGACTTTGAGTCTAAAAAAATAATGTTTTTGACCATTGCTACCTACATTACATCCTTGTGGGACTACCTCTCCCCAATTATTTCTGCCCATCCCATCAGTACAGTGGGCATGCTCTAGGTCCCCTTGGTGACACAACGTCACCTGGTGGGTCCTGGGAATGGTACCTTCTCTGACATGGTGCCTGCCCTATGGAACAGCCTCCCCCCAGAGATACAGACAACCCCAAGCTTACTTGCCTTTCAGAAGTCCTGATTCCTCCTCCAGGAATTGGGGCCTGGCTATTAGTTCTGGAGCTCCAGCATGATGTATGGCATAGGTGTCCTTGAAATTTTAATGAAGGGCCCTCAGTCTGGTTTTGTGTTTGTGTGTGTGTGTGTGCTTTACAACTGTTGATGTTTTATATCTTGTTTGCCATCCATAGCTTCATTAGATAGATGGGTGGCCTTATGAATTTAATCAATCAATCAATCCTTGGTGTCAGATTTCCAGCAATGATCTGATGTGAAAAAGTCTGCAGGAAGTGTAAAATAGTGGTCACCTTGGGCTTAAAAAATATCAGGTGATGGAAGTGGATCAACCATGTGAGGGTGCCTGACAACCAGGCACCAAGGCTGGCTTTCACCAGCATCAGTGAACCTACATGGAAATGCCCCTGTGGTGAGCTTCATATTACAATGAAAAGACTTGTTCAAAAAGAAACAAGAGACGTTGTATTGAAGCCCCAAAATTAGAATATAGCAGAAACTGGCAAGTTCGTGTAGCTACAGTTCTCCCGACTGCATGTAGTGGAAATAAATTAGAAAATAAATGAATGCGGCTCCCATGCTGTGAGGTGCTCATATCTGAGTGGACAACGTAGTGACAATAAGCAAGCAAGTAAGCTGATAGCCAGACTTAACTATAGAGATTGACTCTTCAATGCCATCACTAGTATTTTGTGTTATACTCCATTTTCTGCTAATGTCCAAGGTTCCTATAAAGTATTATGTTGAAATCATTTGTTGTTGTTGTTATTGTTGTGTGCATTTGAGTCCGTCTTGACTCCTGGTGACTGCCTGGACTAGTCCCTGTATTTTTCTTGGCAAGAAGTGGCTTGCTGTTGCCTTCTTCCCAGGGCTGAGAGGAAGTGACTGGCCCAGAGTCATCAAGCTGGCTTTGTGCCTAAGATGGGAACAGAGCTCATGGTCTCCCAGTTTCTAGCCTGGTGCCACTACACCAAATTGGCTCTCGTTGAAATTATGACTTACAGGCTATTTATGGGAAAAAAAAGAGTAAGTGGGGAAAGGTGCATAGATCTCTCACTGACAGCCTAGCTAAGTCTTACTGTTGTGTTCTGTGTAATAAACCCATTTGTGTTACAGTTCTGTATTTTCCCTGGTTCCCAGCATGAAATATTACAGTAATGTAATATGAGTTTCTCCAAGCTGGGTCTCTACAATGTGTACCCTTCATCTCCAGCTAATATAGCAACATGTTGGAGATGGTAGAAATTTCAGTACCAATATTAACAAAATGCTGGCCCAGGAAAGTATGTTTTATATGTTCAGTTTCTTTATATGTTAGCACATTTCAAACCAGTTTAATGATGGTTTGGTTCCATCTATGCCTAGGATCCAGTTGATTTTGAATGGAGTTTCTGGATGGAATGGGGCAAAGGATATATACTGTGGCTTCTTTTTGGTCACTTGGTGGTATCACTGGTATCCAGCATTTACATAAAAAAGGTATGCTATTTTGAGCTCATCTGTTTTCTACTAAAAGTATAATAATCTGTAATGGTTTGCCAGTTTAGAGTATAAAATGCTTAAATAATATAGTTTGTCAGTTTTTGTTGTTGCTGTTGTATTTGTATCTTCCCTTCCTTCAGTGATGCTTCAGCGTGACAACAGTGTTGAAAGGTGGGATACAGCTGAGACATATGTTTCTCCTCCTTTATACATTACTCATGTGAAAGGCTTTCTTGCAAGTACAATATTGGTCTCTCCCAATGTTATGCTGCTTGTGTTCAGCAAAGATTGAAGGGGATCCAGCAATGCTTGTGGACTCTCCACTGTACAACCAGGAGCCCAAAAGAGCTGAGGCTCATGAGCATATGGAGAAGCATCCAGGGGTGCAAACCTAAGCCCCTTCGCTCTTTCCTTCAGCATGTAGGACTCAGTAGCCCAGCCTTGTTGCCCTTGAATCACGTTGAGGTCTTTCACATAGAAAATGGTAATTATCTTCAAGTTGTGCAACAGTGGGAGTGAACTGGCAGAGGCCCCTACATCTTGCTTCGTAGTTCACTTCTAATGAATTCCACGCTGAGCAGTGCTGGAAGGATGCTGTGCTTTAAGATTATTAAAACTTGAGGGGGGAAATTATTGAACAATGGCAGTAAAAAAGTCAAGAAAGAAAGAAGAAATCTGTGTACTCAGTTTTAGATAGGAGATGAAGTCACAATGCCCAGGGGAGAACTAATGTTCACTTATTCCTAAAGAAGAAGTTTCTTTGGTTTGCCTTTGCAGATGTGTTTTTTCAGAAAAGCAAAGTTCTTCTTCCCACTACAGATTAGCATTGGATAATAACATGTTTATGCACATTGTTTGTCTAATATTTTCAAGTTGTTTTAAGAGTTTGCTGTATTCTGTTTTGAAGTTAGAATGGCTTCAATAATTCCTTCTATCTTTAAAGACAGACACTTGGACAGGACACTTGATGAGCTTGAATGGGCAGTTGATGTGCACTGTACAGTATCTGGACTGATACCCACAGCTAAAGGTTCCCTTAGTGTCCCTTGACTCTTCTTGATGCCAGAGCTTTTCTGAGTGAGCTTATCATTTAAGCACAAGGAAAAACTGTATTTGGTGGTGATGGGACAATCCTTAATTCAAAGATGGATGGATGGATAGATGTATATATATATATCCCCTTTCACCCCTTTGGGTGTTATGGGTCTTCCGCAATCTGAGGTCCTCTACCAGAGGCTGGGTGTTTGAGGGTTCTGCACAGTATCTTAGCTGTTCCTAGCACTGCACTCTTCTGGACAGAGAGCTCTGATGTTGTTCCTGGGATCTGTTGGAGCCACTCTCCCAACTTAGGAGTCACAGCCCCGAGTGCTCCTACCACCACTTGGACCACTTTGGCCTTTACTTTCCACATCCTCTCTAGTTCTTCCTTCAGGCCCTGGTACTTCTCCAGTTTCTCATACTCCTTCCTGATGTTGCTGTCACTTGGCACTACTATATCTATCACCACCGCTGTCTTCTGGTCCTTGTCTACTACCACAGTGTCTGGTTGATTGGCCAGTACCTGCCTGTCCATCTGGATCTGGAAATCCCACAGGATCTTAGCCCTGTTATTCTCCACAACCTTCTGTGGAATCTCCCATTTGGACTTAGGAGGGTCTAGCCTATACACTGTGCAGATGTTCCTGTATACAATGCCAGCTACTTGATTGTACTGTTCAGTGTATGCTATTCCTGCCTGCGTCTGTGTCTTTTGTGGGATATGTTTGTATTCTTGTTTGCTTTGTCTCAGACTGTAATAATAAAAATTCATTCATTCATTCATTTACTGCTTCAGCCCTAGTTAGCTGACATTCATTATTTGACTATATCTCTTGATCTGGGCTAGGCAAAGTCAGCTGTCATAGTGACAAACGCTACTTCAGCCCCAGTTCACTCTCACTCATTATTTTACAGTTATCGCTGCAAAAATTATCATCAACCATGTTATTGCAATATTTTAAATCCTTATAACTTAACTAATAAATGTAATAACAGAATGCCCGTGTTCTTCTTGGAAAAGGAAAGTAATATATATAGTTTTGTTTCTATCTGGTAGAACCCAGTCTTTGATGATGTTTGATGGGTCTTGAGATATGAATGGCTAAGAACCTTTGTACACTAGATACATTACAGTACTAATTCAATTAGGTATCCAAGCATTTGCAATAGCAGAAGGAAGGAGAATTCATTCTGGTTGCTTTTTCTGGCATCTGTTGATTAGAGATGTGTTATACTTTGGTTCCAAAGCTTAGCAGGTGCTTTGGAACAGGCATGGGCAGCACACATGCTGCATTTATTGGTGCCACCTTAAAAATGCTATGTCTTTTCCTGGGCTCTCCTGGTTCTTCGGAGCAGGTGCAAGTATTCAGTCAGCGCCTCCTTAACTCAAATGTGAAATTTCTTGGGATTGTGTAGCTATTGTTGGAGCCTAAGAAAATACACCGTTTCTTTAAAGAGGTACCAACAAATATGCAATATGTATCCATGCCCACACTAAAGCAATTTTTGGCTTTGCATCTGAAACACAGCACTGATATTGATGTATGTATAGAAGGCCAGAGCTGGTCCTCACTTCAGATGTCATTAAGACATATGAAAGATAGGGCACCATACTGCATTAATCTGCAGTTGAAAAACTTGTTATGACAGTCATGCGTTCTTTATGAAGATCAATAGACTACTGAATGGCCAGAATAGGTAAGAGTGAGGTAACAAGCTGGCTCACTGTCAGGATGGCAGCTAACATAATAATGTCTGAGTTAGAAAACCCTAGTTAAATACTTAATTCCATTTATTTTTAATAGTCTGTATAGATTCTTTTTCTCTCTCTGGATGATCACATCAGTGTTACAGTATGGAGCATGTTGTATGCAGAATTTGTTTCATCTCAGGAAGCAAAAATATGTTTAAATGATCCTCAGAAATAAAATGTTGAATTTGTTTAAGTGGTCTTGGTTCACATTACTGCTTAGTCATAAATTACACTGGGTAATCAGCTCTTCTCAGCTTAAACTATTTCTCAGAGTTGACATTTTATCATCCATTTTCTCTGACATTTCAGTACAAACCTTGGTTTCTGATGGTCTATGGAATTGCTGCCTGTTGGTTTCTACTGGGGTCCAAAGGATTGACTATGATTTTTCTACACGTGAGTGTCTCGTATTTAGTAGCCCAACTGAAAAATCCAGTCCTTACGTGGTTGACTTCCTTGCTTCTGTTGTCAACTCTGCATCTATCTGCCATAGAAGAAGTGAAGGTAATTATATTTGTAATATTATTTTTTGTATGTTTAAATAAGTTATTTTGTAAAAGTTTGGGATTTTGAAGAATTTAGAGCAATCACACTTAGAGTACGTTATAGTATTCGTTGAATGTATCTTCCTTAGAAATAAGATATATATGTATGTGCATTAATGATGATAGAAAGTTGTTTGATTTGTGTTTTCATCTGAATTGTTTAGCCAATTTGGATTTCACCTAATTTTTATTTTACAAAAGGAAAACAAAGACAAGTTGATAAAACCTGATATTTTTAAAAAACAAAGCAAGAATCAGGTTGACTCCTTATTAGCTGCAGTATAAATATAGAACAATTTAAATTCTGTAGAAAAAGTACTCAAGAATAACTACTGTTACAGAACATAAGCATATATAAAATGTTCAAAGGAAATACAGTGCCAGAAATCCTGACATCTAAATTGCCTCCAACAGTCCATGAACAAAATATCCACTGGTTAAAGTTCAGACGTCTTATCTGAAGCTGTAGCATGAAGTGTGAAGGAGATGAAATGTTTCAAAATATCCTGAAGAAAAGTTGAAACAGAGTAGGCCAGATGGATTTCAAATGGTTCTGAAGTGGCAGCAAAATCATATACAGTGGTACCTCAAGATACGAACGCCCCATCTTACGAAAATTTCAAGATACGACCGGCTCCGGCCGCAAAAATTTACCTCAACATGCGAACTCTGCCTCAAGCTACGAACCGGATCCGCGGCCATTTGCCCTGCTGCCACGTGGTCGCAGCTTCCAAGAGGAAGTGCTAATGAAATCTGAGCGGGAGGACAAAAGCCCAAGGAAAGCAATGCAGAAAGAGGAACTGCTAATGAAATCTGAGCGCGCGGGGGGGGGGGGAAGCTCCCGCTCCCGGCTGTGCGTGCACGCTGATATTGCTTTCACTGTGCTTTTGTCGCTATGGAGAAAGGAAAAAGGAAAAGGAAAAGCCATTTGCCCTGCTGCCACGTGGTTGCGGCTTCCTGTGGGCGAGATCGCGGTAGCAAGGAGGCGTTCGGTGAGGCTTGTGGTGTGTTTTGTGGCGTTTGGAAGGTTTTTGGTGTGCTTGTCAGCATGGCTCCAAAGAAAATGCAGAGTGGGCATGGCAAGAATAAGGCTTTGCAGCTAAGAGGCAAAGAAGAGAGGAAACCCCTGAAGGAGATCTCCCCGAAGTCCCTTTGGACTCTCCCTCCAAACAATAACTGCCTCCCCACCCCATTCTCCCTCTTCATACTGTGCTCTTTTTCATGTTTTTGTGGTTTAAAAATAAAATGCATATGTTTCAGAACTGTTTGTATTTACATTGAACCTTATGGGGAAATTTGCTCTTTCCTTTGGCCATAGCCCTTGGCCTGGTGATTGCTTTCACTGTGCTTTTGTCGCTATGGAGAAAGGAAAGAGCGCGGAGGAATGGGGGGGGAAGCTACCGCTCCGCTGTGCGTGCGCGCGACATAAGCCTTCCCCCCCATTGCTTTCAGTGTGCTTTTCTCGCGCGCGCCAAGGGCTATGCACAGAGGAAAGAGCGCGGAATTAAGAAGCAGCATGGGGGTGGGGAAGCTCCCACTCCGCTGTGCGCGCTACATAAGCCTTCCCCCCCATTCCTTTCACTCTGCTTTTCTTGCACACGCCAAGGGCTATGCACAGAGGAAAGAGCGCGGAATTAAGAAGAATCAGCACGGGGAGTGGGGGGGAAGCTCCCGCTCCCAGCTGTGCGCGCGGGAGCCTTTCTCAGATTTCATTAGCACTTCCTTTTTTTGCGCTAGGGCTGACTAAAGCGCGCCTGGGGAATTTCGTAGCCGTGCAACGCCGGCTGACACATTGAACCTTATGGGGACATGTGCTTCAGGATGCGACCAAATTCGGAGGGCGGATTAGCCGTATTTACATTGAACCTTATGGGGAAATTTGCTTCAGGATGCGACCAAATTCAGAGGGTGGAACGGATTAACCGTATTTACATTGAACCCTATGGGAAAACGTGCTTCAGGATGCGACCAATTCGACTTGCGATCAGAGTCACGGAACGGATTAAATTCGTATCTTGAGGTACCACTGTACCAGTTAATATATCTAATACTCTCATTAATGTAACTACAAATTACTGCAGTACAGTTGGAAGCAACACTTCATCTGGATTTTTATATATGCTTATCTTTTGTAACAGTAGTCACTCTAAAACAGTGTTTCTCAAAGTGTGGTCCAAGGACCCCTAGGGGTCCCCCAAGACCCTCTCAGGGGTCCATGAAATCAAAATTATTTGCCAGCCTATGCTGAAAAATAATAAAATATTAAAATCCCATCAAACAACTGAGAGAAGCGGTAGTGGCAGCTAATGTGTCAATTTTAATTTTTAATATGGTAAATATTGATAAATATAACCCATACCAACAAAAGCTTTTTGGGGATTCTCATAATTTTTAAAAGTGGGAAAGGGTCCTGAAAGAAAAAGTGTAAGAAACACTGCTCTAGAATAATTTTTATACAGTATTTAAATTGTTTTACAATTACACTGCAGCTTATAAAGTATTAACCCAATCCTTCTGAATAAAATTTGCTTCTCATGCCACACATAAACTGACCCCCCCCCGCTGCCAATGGAGCTTTTCTACAAACCCTGCACCCCCCCACAAAACCCCCCAAAGAATAGTACCCTTCCTATGATCATAGAATCATAGAATTTTGGAGTTGGAAGGGACCACATGGATCATCTAGTCCAACCCCCTGCAAAATGCAGGAAACCAATTAAACCATCCCCGAGAAGTGACTGTCCAGCCTCTTCTTAAAAACCTCCAGAGATGGAGAACTCACAACCTCCGTAGGTAGACTGTTCCACTGTTGTACAGATCTAACCGTCAGGAAGTTTTTCCTTATATTTAAGTGAAATCTAGGTAGCTGCAGTTTGTACCCATTATTTCTGGTCCTAGTTTCTGTGGCCATGGAAAAGAGTTCCTGACCATCTTCCCTATGGCACCCCTTTATGTACCTGAACACTGCTATCATGTCTCCCCTCAGTCTTCTTTTCTCCAGACTGAACAGCCCCAGTTCCTTCAGCCTGTCCTCATAGGACATGTCCTGAAGTCCCTGTATCATCTTTGTTGCCCTCCTCTGAACCTATTCTAACCTGTCAATATCCTTCTGGAAATATGGTGCCCAGAATTGTACACAGTACTCCAGGTGTGGTCTCACTAGTGCAGAGTAGAGGGGAATAATGGCTTCCCGCGTCTTTGATATAATGCTTTTCCTAATGCAGCCCAAAACTGCATTAGCCCTCCTAGCAGCTGTCTCACACTGCTGGCTCATGTTCAGCTTGTTGTCTATGACCACACCCAGGTCTTTCTCCGATGTAGAGCTTCCAAGCCATGAGTCCCCCATCCTGTATGTGTGCCCTACATTTTTCCTCCCCAAATGTACTACCTTACATTTCTCCCTGTTGAAGGACATCTTGTTCCTTTCAGCCCAGTCTTCCAACCTGTCCAGGTTAGATTGCAATGTCATTCTTTCATCCTGGGTGTTTGCCAGACCTTCCAATTTTGTGTCATCTGCAAATTTGATGAGTAGCCCATCAACCCCATTATCCAGATCATTAATAAAGATGTTGAATAATACTATATAATAATAATAATGATGCAGGCAAGCTTTTGAACAGGACTGGAGGAAAGGCTTTAAATGGGTCCCACACCAGATGGAACCGGCTTTGCTTACTTGTAATACAATAAAATTGAGAATCTGTAGCAGCGTGTGTATGTATGCGTAGATATACACATATATGTTTGAATGTATATAAGTAGTGTATATATGTAGGTGTGAAAAGAAATAAACGTTACAGTGTGGCCCTAAGTTGCTCAGAAAAAGGAGTTTTGGATAATATAGCACTTTCTTTTTGCTTCCTGGAAGATTCTTTTCCATTAAGTGCATGGGATGAATTCCAAATTTAGGCTGGCTTAGAGTAGATTCAATAAAATAACTTGGATGGAATACATATGTTGGATCTATTCCAGGTTTGTCTAATTCTACCTTTCACCAGTAAAACCTGTAGGAAGCATTTGAATAATCTGAAGCTATTCTGGGGTCTTTCTTTTATAAACCTGTAGACATGCAGATCTCAGGCTTCTGGCTATGGAATATTCCTTTTAATAGCTATGTGACTTTTCACATAATCTTCAAATTGGTTTTATTTTTTCAGAGAGGCTGGTATGCCAGTGAAAATGAGTACTATCTGCTAGTTTTCACCCTGATTGTCCGCTGTCTCTATTATACAAGCTTCAGTCTAGAATACTGTTGGGATAGGACTACTGGAATGATACAGCATTCATTCCTTTGGATGTTGTCATATACGTTCTATTATCCTGTGTTTCACAATGGACCTGTTATCACCTTTGATGAATTTTATAAACAGGTAACAACACTTTGGATTGCTTTGATGCTGTTGACAATATATTTTTGTATTGCTCATAATTATTATTTCTGAAGCCACTTTCCAATATCTTACTTGATGTTGGAGAAAGTGATAGCCACCAAAATATATGAAAAGTATGTATGTACGAAAGCTTTTGATGGTAACTGTGATAGTAGGAACCCAGAGTTCAGATAAATATAGGCACAGCTACAGTGTTGATTGGATTATATGGATCTTAAATTAACATTCTAGCAAAATAGAATTCATTGTAAATAAATGCAAATGTCTGCGTTTAGACAAGAGGGAAAAAAAGACCACACAGAATTAGGATGGGAAATATTGGTAGACAACAGTTCAAATGGAATGAATGTTAGGAATGCAATTGATTAGCTGTCGAGCTTCAGTTAGCAATGTGATGTTGCTGCAAAAAAATTGATGTGATTTTACTCTCCAGTAATACAACCATAGTTTTCAGATCATAAAAAATAATCATTTGAATTTTTTTTCTGTGTAAGCCACACGTCATTTTGGAATACTGTATTGAAATGAGTGCTTCTAAAAATTATGCAGACAGATTCAAACAGGTTCAGGAGGGATAGTCAGGAGCATTGAAAAATTGGGTATATTGGCCTAGAAAAATGAGTGGGGATATGACTACATTTTTCAAATACATTGAGGATGACAAAGCCTTGGTCTCTGCTGTCCCAGGAGCAGGGCTAAATCTATTGGTTTCAGTTCCAGAAAGTTTAATTTCAATTCAGCATTTAGCTGGTCCTTGAGGAGAAGTGTAGCTTGATGGTAAGAGCCAATTATAAAGAGTAGGAATTGGCTGTCATGGAAGTAGAGCTTGAAACACCTTTTGGGAATATACTAACTCTAGATTTGCTGTATTGAACAGCTAGATTTTTATGCCAAGCCCTTTTCTTCTAATTCTGTGAGTCTGAAAATGTAAACTGAAGCTACAGTGATTTTTAGAATTGGATATTGAGTTTGGAAAAACTTGCTTTTTTCGCTGTTGGATTTAGCCCAGTTTTCTCAAAGATAACTTTGACCATGTGAAACATGAAAGGTGTCTGTATAGAGCTGATTATAAGTATTGCATGTCTGGGGTGGGAGCCCAGAGAGAAAATTAGATTCTCATGCATTCAAAGAGAGAATTTTTTAATAGCTCTGGTATAAGCTCCTTTGGGAATTCAAGCTAGAAAATTCCTTTTGAATTTATACTAGATGATTATTCTCATTATTTTAACTGTACTTTTCTTGAAAAATTCATGTTTATGAGATTTTTAAATGGATAATGTTTTAAGTACTGGCCTGTTTCCATAATTTATTTTAAATGGCAGTGGTCTCTCCAGAGAGGGGCTGGGAAAAATAGAGCACAGTTTGCTGTTACTGTTGATGAAATAAATCTAGATGTTTATATAAAATTTGGGGAAAGTATATTAATACATATGCGTATATAAAGTATATTAATACATATTAATACATATTAATAATATGTAGTTCATTGATCAGAGGGAACTGTTTTGTCCTGAATAAGTCTGTAATGAGTGGTACTATTTTTTCAAAGCTCCAGGCCCAGTTTTATCTAAAGTTGCCAGGGATTGAACCAAGGACCTTCATTATTCACTACTTATCGTGTTTCTTCCCTGAATTTTTCATTCAGGCAATCATATCTCAACTTTAGCTTAAAAATTATTCACTTACTTATGCAGGAGGATTTCAATCATAGCCACAATTTGCAGTATTTTTAAGAAAAACACAAGAAATTTAGAAAAACAAAATCCACCAAAACCTCTTGCCATTGGCTGGTGTGGGTCTTCCGGGCTGTGTGGCCGTGTTCTGGAAGTTTTGTTTCCTAACGTTTCGCCAGCATCTGTGACCGGCATCTTCAGAGGGCAGGAGCACAGACAGGAGCAGTTCTCTCTGTGCCCAGGATGATGTGACCCTTTTGTGGGTATTTATAGAGATCCGCGAGGGTGCCTGAAGGGGGGCTGATTGGGGGAGTGGGGAACAGTCTCCAAATTGCGAAGGTGTCATCCACAAACTGGAACCAGACTGTTGGGGTAACGGGTGCGGTTTCTAAAGCCTGTTTTTCAAAATGTTCCATGTAAAAATTTGCTACAACTGGGCTCAGGGGGCTTCCCATGGTGACGCCGTCCATCTGTTCGTAGAACTCATTATCCCATTGGAAGTAACTGGTTGTTAGGCAATGCTGAAATCGCACCTGTTACCCCAACAGTCTGGTTCCAGTTTGTGGATGACACCTTCGCAATTTGGAGTCAGGATGAAGAAGAACTAGAGAAGTTCCTGAACCACCTAAACAGCATCCACCCCAATATACAATTCACCATGGAAAAAGAAATGGACGGCAAACTTCCATTTTTAGACACGTTGGTCATACGCAAACCAGACCTTAAATGAGGACACAAAGTTTACAGAAAACCCACCCACACAGACCGGTACCTACACAAAAACTCCAGCCACCACCCGCGTCAGAAAAGAGGCATTATCAATGGATCGTGTCAATCAGATCTGCGAAACCCAATTCCTAAACTCTGAACTTAACCACCTTAATTGGGTCCTACAAGCGAATGGCTACTCCAAGAATGAAATAAAAAGAGCCATCAAACCAAGAAAACAACATGCGACTGAAGAAGAAAAACAGCCACCCATCAACAAAGTATTTCTGGCCTACATCAAAGGGGTCACAGACCACATGGGAAAACTGATGGAAAAACACAATTTCCAAACAATCTTCAGACCCACCAGAAAAATACAACAAGTGCTAAAATCAGCAAAAGACAAAAGGGATCCCCTCACCGCCGCAGGAGTATACCGCATACCATGCAGCTGCGGGCAAGTATACATCGGGACCACAAAATGAAGCATCCATACCAGGATAAAAGAACACGAAAGACACTGCAGACTACAGCAACCAGAAAAATCTGCAGTAGCTGAACATGCTCTCAAGCACACTGGACACAAAATCCTATTTGAAAACACAGAGATACTGGACAACACCAACAGCCACTATACCAGGCTATACCGGGAAGCGATTGAGATTCACAAACACCAGCATAGTTTCAATAAAAAAGAGGAGAGTCTAAAAATCAACAAAACCTGGCTACCAATCCTGAAGAATACAGCCTGCAAAAGGTCAACGAACTCAGCTCAACCACCAGGACGTGTGAACAGTTCACACAATGAACATGCTAATCACCCTCAGCAGCCACTCGTTAACAACTCAATAGAAGAAAAAACCCTGCCTAACCCCCAGGAAGATACAGACATATTCTGACACCAAAACAAGCAGCCACTCGTTAACCCCCCCGCCCCCCCAATCCCCCCCCTTCAGGCACCCTCGCTGATCTCTATAAATACCCACAAAAGGGTCACACCATCCTGGGCACAGAGAGAACTGCTCCTGTCTGTGCTCCTGCCCTCTGAAGATGCCGGTCACAGATGCTGGCGAAACGTTAGGAAACAGAACTTCCAGAACACGGCCACACAGCCTGGAAGACCCACACCAGCCATTGTATTCCGGCTGTGAAAGCCTTCGACAATACCTCTTGCCATTCTTAATTCTCGCTGCACAGCACAAACAAAAAGCATTAACCTTCCATTATGTTTTTTTTTTTTTTGATCAACAGGAACCAGTATGTTTGTCTTATGCCAGCACCATTCTTTAGAATAGATTCTTTGCTTTATCAGCATGGTAAGGGAATTCTCCTAAGTACTCTGGTGGGATGCAAGGGCTGTTACGAAAGGAAAGGACTTTCTTTGTATGAACTTCAGTTATCTTAGGATCTGCGATGGAATATATGGGTGACCTTGGAAGACAGGTGTGTGTGTGTGTGTAAGTAGGAGATGCCACCTAGGGCATGATCAAATAAAAGAGAAAGGAGTCCGCAACAGAATAATGGCCAGAGGAAAAAACTTAGGAAGGACCCACCCTAACTACTCAGGCAGTACATAGGGCGGGCAGGAGATTTGTGCTTTCATACTTGTAAGTTTCTGTTAATGTAGCCTTACAAAAAAAGTAGAGTTAGGTCATCTAGTCATGTTTCCTGTCTGGTTTACCTGGGAGGGCTGACAGGATCCAAGCTTATTCCTGAGCTTTTGGGGGATCTGTGTGAGAGACTCTTGCTTAGTATATGGAAACACAAGTACTTCATTGCGGTCCTTGTGAGTTATACACATGGGGTATGCACCTATACAAAACCTGTTCAGAATCTTTGGCAACTTACAGAATTTCTTGTTGTGAGCTCCCATCCCTACCCTGTGCATAGCACAGATGGCTAGGTTAGGCTGCCATTGAAGTGATTCAGCTTGCTTTCAACTGCCACAGCAATAATTCAGAGCTCATTTCTTCCAGAATTTTTCATTTTCTTCACTTTTCTATTTGATATACTTTTAATATAGTTTAATTGCTTATTTTTTGTTTCACACAGGGAAACATAGACCCTGTTCATGCACCTTCTAGTGTGCTTTTAAGATCTCATTCTGTAGTAGCAGCTTCCTGGTTTGGGCACAACCTTTTCCCTTTTGTGCCTTGGGGAAGGCCATACAGGAGACTCTTGTAAGCACTGCCCCATGTTTACAAAACTGGCTCCATGCAATGTCTCTCTCGTGTGTGAGGTCTACTCTTTAGAAGAAAATTCTTAGAACAGCAGTTTCTGAAGCTATTATAGCCTATTTAACTTCATCCAGAGTTCCTACAATGTCTGATGAAGTTGCTGGATGCTTCTCAAACCTGTTTCAAGTTCCCTTTCTCCTGCTGGCAGTTCACAGGAAAATTATTCAATACTTTACCAAAATCTGCTGAAAGACCCACCCCAGTCAATCATGGCAAAAAAGAAGAAAATGAAAAGGGATAAAACAACTCTAATGATTCTCACACAAACATCCTAATATCGGCCCCCGTAATTGTGGATTTTTGCCCTGCTAATCTCCTTAATCTTTGATCTGGCTGGTATCTCCACTGCTGCATTTGTCTATTCATATAATGATCAACCCTCCTTGAGTTAAAGATTCAATTTTAGAGGAAGAAATCAGTGATGGACCTCCACTGAAGTTTTCCTCCCCACATTATCCTTTCAAGCTTAGGGATGACTCTGACCAGGAGTTTTCTCCTCCATCTTAAGTCTGTTGGGACAAGAGCGACTTCCCTTACAACTGCCCTGCCTCCAGGGAATCCTGTTTCCCAGTTTCCTTAAGGAGATGCCCTCTCACCAGTCATCACTCTTTTCCATGACTGGGTATGTGATGATGGTACTGATCAACCCCCAAATGCTCCCTGGAGTAACCCAAGTGGTACAGTGATTAGCAATTCCCAGCAGCGCTAGAATGATACATTTCCTTTCTCTAAGACCCGTAGCAGTTGTTATAATATCATCTGAATTAGGATCAGTAGATATTGCCATCACATGTTTTGTCTGAAGTGCCCATGCCATAACATTAAAAAAAAAAAAAATTGAAAACAGATTTTCAGAATTATGTTGCTGCCTACTTTGCAATGAAATTAACCACTCAGTGGCCTTAAACATATCACCTGATGTACATAATTCAATACTTTATTTTAATGTTGGATATATAACAGGAAACAGATGTGTCTACATGCCTATTGAAGTCTGATTGGCATGCATCATAACTGAATTGACAACATTGTAGAAATTTGCTTTCTCTTCCCTCCTCAGTACTTTGAAGATAGTAGTTTCTTCAAAGTACTTGGAGATAGTGAGATGTCATTAAAGATGAGTCAGTATAGTGAAAGCATCCGGCAAGCTTGCTGAAAGATGTAATAAGAGTCATTAAGTAATCTTCTATTCTTTATGGAGAATAAGCCAATCATCTGTGTAATCATTTCCTAGCAATGAACAGAGGAAAAATGGGGGGGGGGGGGGGGAATCAAGTAAAGAAATTGGAAGTTGGCTGAATGAGGTGTTTCCTCATTCCTTTTTCTGTAACAACTGAGGAAATAGCTTCTTTTAAAAAATCTTTATAATTCTACTTCATATTTAACAGAACAAAAAACTACAATAATCTTGTGGAAGGAGAAGATCAGTAATCCTGTTGAACAGGGATCAGTAATCCTACCAAATGATTTCATAGATGCTGCCAGAAATATAAGAGCGATATATCTAAGTTAAACACCCTCCCCACCCCCACCCCAGGTCTGTTTAAGTGTTTAGAAGAGCTGATTTAAATACAAAGCAGCCAAATCAAATTGCTCCTGTGATGGTACACTGTTGAAGCTGAGATTCATCTCTCAATTAGTTTAGCTATGAAATGTGGTCTCTGTCCAAAATTTATGCCAAAGTTTTACACAAGTTTTGGTTTTTTTTGTTTGTTTGTTATTGTACTAATTACAAGATCTGTACATCCATATATTTTCTAGCCATTGTAACCATAGACATTTCCAATTCAGGTTCCAAATAAATAAATAAAAAGCAGTGTTAGTTATATTTTCTCAGAACATACACTATTAGATTTGTATCGTTTTGATTCCATGTTTAGTTTGCAAATACCTGTAAATTGCTTTACTTGTTTAGGATATAGGACCAGGAAGTATCTTATAGTAATGGTTAACCTAATCAGGAAGATGCTATTCTAAGCAACTCTTAAGAAGTAAGCTATGATGTAATGAAAATCAAAACAGTCAAAGAGGAGCTTCAACTTTAATGGATTAATAGTGGAAGTTAAATGCTATTAGAATTCAGCCTAGATATAAAAATCTGTATGGTAATTGTTCAAAACAAGATCAAGATAATCCACAACTTAAACATTTGCGAAAATATCTATTTTGATGAAGTTGGTTATCATACTACAAAAGACATTGATATCCTAGAAGATCTGATTATTTCCCAGTCTGTTGCTTTTCTTTGTAGTCATATCCAGAACATGTGCATCCCACCAGTCTATTTCAGAGTAAAGTAGAGAAAGCAAAGCATAGAATTAGAAAAAGCTGCCTTCATATTAATTGAAACAGCCTGAACAAGTAAATAACCAACAGAAAATTGATTGTACAGAAAGTCAGATGTTGTCACTAGTACCGATGCAAACTTAACATTTTAGACCTTGGCTGGAATAATAGTTGCTGGAGATGTTGCAGGTTAAAAGAAAATCTGACATTCATGTTTTATAGTTAGCACTGCAGCCAAAATAGCTTTCTTGATATTATTTGTTGTTAGGAGGCTGGTACGCTACGTGGAGTATAATGTAATGTTCTAGGCTAGAGTTGTCCATTCTATTCATTTATAATATGGATGGTTTGCTTTTGTATAAAAATGTTGTATGAACTCAGCCATTGTGGTGTGTAAATCATGATTTCTAACTTAGTGTGTTGTATGAAACCAATCAGTTGTGACTGTATACTAAGCCATAGTTTAACAAAGTTTGATTTAACAAACTGTGTGAACACAGTTGCCTCTGATTTTTCTGTTTATATTAAAGCAGAATTTAATGTTATTGAAGTTTCTCTTCAAGATGAAAAGTGAAAATATTATTTTAACCATTGCTTGTATGTTTGTATGTATGTATTATTGACTATATACTCCATCTTTCTATCTTAAGGCAGCTTACAGTAATAAAAAATTCATATGTTCAAAAGTATGTCCCCAAATGGATTTCTGATTAAATATTTTGCTGTATTGTTGGATTGGTCAAAATTTTCCACAGTTTAATATTACAAAACAAATAGCCATTTTAAATATTGGCCAAAATATTTTGCTGTGCTGCCTAAAACCCTTCATAAGAAAGTAAAGGAAAATAAACACATTTATTTTGAATTAATTGCCTTTATTCAGTCAGAATTTCTCACCTCATTATGTTTTCCGGGTAAGTCACTGAACAAAAAGCTTGTTTCAGAAACAATTATCCCAACAGGTGATAAAAGCTTGAATATTGAGGATATTCAAATCCAACATACTTCTTTTTGGAATGAGTTCTATTAACTATTATAGGTTGAATGAAATGTTACCTAATTATCGAACTTGCTCAGGAAAATTAGTTTGCTTTTCATGATGCAAGTTGACTTTAGACAAAGTCATAAATGTGAAGTACAATGATCATAATTCACTGGTAGTATAAATAAGATTTTTTTTTTTAAAAAAAAAGGTCAAAGGGTTTTTTTGGGGGGGGGACGTATCCATATAACCAGAAGGATAACTGCTGTATATCATCATCAAAATGCTTGAGGCAAGGGAATTCTTATGCTAAAAATGCTAGATGAATTATTCTTTTTATGTGATCATAAAATCACGCAACGCATGATGCCCCTTGACTGAGAATTAAAAGTACATACAGAAATATTATTTAAAAAATTAATAATGGTAGGTGACTTCAGTGTTTGAATTGGCAAAAATCTTTTTTAAAATCTGATGTTTGAAATCAAAAAAGGAACCTTTGCAGTGGTACCCATAAGGATGCTCTTCTGTTTATGGGCACACTCAGCTGAAACTAATTCAGTTTACATATGTTTTTGCACAAGAGGGTGTTAGAAATATATTTCCTTTAAGGAAAGTAATTATGTAGTAAACTGTTTCCAGTAATGGTTCCACCCATTGTTGGAATGGGTTCCCATTTTAATTTATGCAGAAAAATTATCACTGAAACTTTGGAGAGCCACCACACAAAGTAGGGATGAGCAACATGGCTTCTGTGAGCAACATGACATGATGCCTCCTTCCAGGTGGTGTTTGTGGAATCCCAAGTTTAAATAATTTATTTTAAAAATGAATTTAATCTTTTTAAAAGTTTGTAACCTACCAAGATTACCAATTCTTATAAAATTTCAGTGTTGCACATGACATTTTTGGTGAGAATACTAACCTCTTGTGAGATTTAGTGTTCTTACAACATTTTGGCCATTACATTGGCATGCACATAGTACGTGTGCATACATGGATTGGTACTCACACTAAGGACCATTTGCATCCCTTGTGGACTACCAGTGGTCCCTGGCTCAAAGATTAGGAATCATTGGATTACATCATTCACAGAATGATGACAACAGACATGTATGGATAGCAAAATACCATATGTATGATCTTCACATGAGAGTCACTATCAGCCTTCCTTTCTTCAACAGCTTGATCATAGGCCTCCTCACAGAGAATTTTGGGAGTTGTCTAACACATCTGGAGGACAGCAGATAGGGGAAAGCTGCCCTATAGATTGTTGTTTTGGTAGCATTGTTTTTTCTGTATGTGATTTGTCTTTTTTCAAATTTCCCTACCTTCATAACTCCTGTATTACACTTAAATGCATATAATCTTCAGATTAAAAAAATCCAGGACTATCAGTCAGCACAATGTATTTTATATTGTTTACAATTTTAATTTTCAAACATAAAGGTTAAATAAAGATTCTTATTGGAATTAAAAAGGAAAGAGAAGACTGATTGACTCAGTAGTCAATTAAAATCCAATTCTATATAGTATTAATCTTTAATTTATTTTAATACAGATGAACAAACAGCAGTCCTGCAATTGGAAGTCCAGTCTGTCTCTTTTCATCTGGGGAGCCATTCGTATTTTGATTTGGTGGTGCTTGGCAGAATTGATGATTCATTTTATGTATATGCACGCTATCTACAGTAGCCTTTCACACCTGGAAGCAGTAACTTACTGGACATTAGGTGAGTGTATGTCTTTGTGTGTAGAACTGATCGTTATGTATTCCTGGGCTGGCTAGTCCTAATCCAGTGTAGGATCTTTGTCCCCAGTGGGCTCACCAACAAGAAGGCAATAGAATGGGTTTCATCAACAACTGCATAGGTTTATTGATTCAGAATTGCAAAACAATTGCTTTTTTTGTACATTTCTTGGTTTCAGCACAAATGAATTAGAGATATTCACAGGTAATTAACATTGTCTTATCACTAAGATAAGCAGTAATGTATCTATGTCCTCACTGGGCTAGTGGGAATGAGTTCTATTTGGCTTCTCATTCTAGGGAGGCTGCATGGTTAGGTTAGAATAGGCTGAATAGTATAGTATAGGAAAAAGTAAGCACAGAAATGACAAATGGAACAAAAATATTTAATTATCCTCACCAATTTTCATCCATTTATATTCTCCCTCCACCTAGTGTAGTGCTTGGATAAATGTAATTTGCCACTTAGAGAATGGCCCACATGACTATACCAGTTCTTGAATCATTACACTGCACAGCCAATGTGGATAAGCCATCAGTGGTATCTCAGTAGAAGTGCAGTAGATCTTCTACCACAAAGTGTGTCTCTCTTTCCCTTCCCAACACAGTTTATCATGTTCTTTGCTGGAATACCCAGCAAAGGGCTATAGTTCCCACCTTGTTTTCTATTCTCATGCATACATGCATCACACATACCAGCAAAACACAACCAATGAATAGTTGAATTTACTGGCTCCCTTGCATCTTTTTTATATTGATATTGATTGATTGATTGATTGATTGATTAAATAAATAAATAAATAAATAAATAAATAAATAAATAAATAAATATTACTAAGCTGAACAATATGTTGAACTCTGACCAGCAATTTTGAGTTAGTATCTTTATCCATTAGAATGGGTAGTATATCTTTTGATTACTGGATCTCATTTCTTACCGCTTCCCAGCCACTCAATGCCCATCTTTGATGCCAAAATTCTGGTCTGGAATGGAATGCCTTCCTGTTCATTCTTGCAGAACTTCTTTCATTAGTCATGTTTGTAAATTCTGGTGGGAATTTTTATTAAGTTGATTGTTAGTCATGCACTAAATATATTCACACATACTACTTTTTGTTCAAACATGGAAGCTGTAGGTTTGCTCAAGTTCTATGTGACCTTCCATATTTTGTCTCTTAATAGTCAAGGTATTGTTCCAACATGTATTAAAGAAGTGATAATAAAATGTTGAAGTTTAGCCATATAAGAGTAGTGCTTCTGCTCGGAGTTATACTCAGCCAATATGTAATGGAAGGCATGTGCGAGGAGGATACTGGAATGGAGGATCAAGATTATCAGGAGGAAGGGGCAGCATTCCTGGAGAGGTTATGGGGCAAGTGCTTCCTCAGCCCGCAGCAGGACTGTGAGAAGATGAAGAAGCCGAGACTGGCCCCTCCCTAGAGTCTCCTAGTTATATCCACTAGTTGCTTTAGCATAAGTTTAATCTGGCGAGATTCTGTCTATTAGGTGCAAGCTAATAAAGGAACTAGACTGGACTGGACTGCCTTGTCGTTCTTGGGCTGGGCCTGACATAATACTTCCAAGCCGATCTAGATCCACTCCCCCGTATTTTCTTTGTTTTCATTTTTTTCTCTCTCTCTCTCTTTTCTTTTTTTAAAAAAATATCTCTTTTGGCTCAATTTCTGTTAACACTTTCAGTTTAGTGTTTAAGGGCCTGACTATTCATTTTGTTCTGTAGAGATGATGTTTTATAGCAGGTATGCTTATATTAAATTCCTTGACCACTTCCATACATGTAAATAGTTTTTACTAAAATTGGAAGATCAACCAGATTTTTTAGCATTCATGTTGGATGTGAGGAGCTGGGTAGAGAGAGAGAGAGAAAAGTAGACAGGAGTTCCTGTTTTGCTAACTACATACTAATTTCATTTGTTCTTTACCTTTTCTTCTTTTCTTTCCTATAGATAATTATTTAACACCAAGGTTCTAGCCTGAGTGGGGTATTCTCTCTGACTTCAGAAAGCAAAAATTGTGATGCTATTTATTCTCACAATGTGTAATATGCATTAATTTGATTGTGTGCAATCAAGTCAGTTTTGACTCTTAGTGATCATGTAGACAGATTTTCTCCAGGATGATCTGTTCCCAACCTGGCCCTTCAGGTCTTCTAACAGTGCATCAATTGCAGATGTAATCAAGTTCATCCATCTTGCTGATGGTCATCCTCTTCTACTCTTCCATTTATCCTAGCACTACAGACTTCTCAAGGGAGCTGGGTTTTTATAGGTATAGATACATTACAGCATCTGAATAACTTTTTCAAGGTCTTCATTGCTCCCTACTGAATGCTAGTCTTTGGTGTATTTCTTGATTGTTAGTCCTTTTACTGAAGATACCCACCACTTCAGTATCTTCATTGTCAGTTCTAAGGCTAGTTTTTCTACCTATGGTCGTTAGTTTGGTTTTCTTTATATTTACCCCTAGAAAATTTACATTTTCTCACTGTGCTTCTTGATTTTTATTACTAGAGCTTCCAGATAATTTGTATTTTCAGTTATCAGAGTAGCATCATCAGCATAGTGCAGGTTATTGATGATTCTTCCTCCAATTTTCAAACCACACTCATCTTGTTCCAATCCAGCTTCCCTTGATATATTCAGCATACAGGTTGAATAAATATGGAGAGTTTATAGTATTTTCTCACTCCTTTGCTGATCTGAAATCCAGTCTGCTTTGTCATGTTCCATCCAGACTGTGACTTCTGACCTGTGTATAAGTTTCTCATGGTGACAATGAGATGTTCTAGGATTCCCATTTTCCTGAGGATATTCCACAGTGTGATATCTTTGACACAATCAAAGGTCTTTCTATAATAAATGAAGCCCATATTGACTTATTTTTGATATTCTTTTATTTGTTTTCAATTATCTAGCATCCATCAGCAATAATCACCATTATTTTGCTAGCATGTGAAATTAAATATATTGTAGGATAATTAGCACACTCTGATAAGTCTCCCTTCTTTATACAGATTGACTTCTTCCCATCTGTTAGCCACTGTGTTGTTCTCTGGATTTGTGGAGTTAGTTTGGTTAGAACCTTTACTGATTCTTCTGTTGCTTGCCATATTTCTGTAACTATTCCATCAATTCCAGTAGCCTTCCAACTTACTAATGACTGGAGTGGTTACCTAATACTTGGATGTCCTCAGATATGTCCTCAGGTTGTAATAGTGCTTCTTGTCTCTTCTAACAGTTCTCTGAGATTCCTTGTTAAGTTCCTTCCTGAGATCTTCTTGTTTTTTTGGCTTTGGTGCCTCTTCTCTTCTTGACAATTTCCACTGTTTGCTTTCTTCTGTTCTGTGATCTTTGGAGAGGTTTTTTTTTTTTCTCACATTCATCCTTAAGAATTTCTTTAATTTCATTCCACAGTTCCTCCGGTTCCCTGTTAATAAGGTTCAGAGTTTCAAAGTGATTCCTGATGTTCTCCTTGAAAATTGTGGGTATATGTTCAAGATCATATCTTAGAAACTGATTCGTTTTCTTTTTCCATGTTAATTTGACTTGGAACTTGCACAGAAGCAATTTGTGATTTGTTCCACAGTCAGCCCCTGGGCATATCTTTGCGGTCATAACTGAGCTCTTCCAACTCCTTGTAGCAATAATATCAGTTTGATTTCTGTGTCCTCTATCTGGCAATGACCATATATATATAGATGTCATTTTCGGTGTTGGAAGATTGTATTTAGTGATGAAGAAATCATTGGATGGGCAGAAATCATTTTTTTGCTTCATTTTGGATTCCTAGGCCGTGCAACCCAACTATGTTTTCTTCCTTAATAATTTGGGTATTCTGGTCTCCAGCCACAAGCAACACAACTTCTTGCATATTCTGTCAATTTCAGATTGAACCTGATTGTAAAATTCATCAGTCTCCTCTTCTTCTGCATCAGTACTTGAGCATGAACTTGGATAATCATATTAAAGGGTTGTCCACAAAAGTCTGATTGATAATATTTGGTCATTGACTTCATTGCTCCCAAGTACTGTCCTTGTAATATCCTTCCTGACTATGAAAACAATACCATTACTTCTTTATTTTTCATGTCCTGAGTAGTAAATGGTAAAATATTGTGATTAAAAACGTCCAATTCTAGTCCATTTCAATTTATAGTGCATCAGTATGTAGTCGATTTATTTTATTTTTCATAGTGTTGAGTTTTCCCATATTTCTTCCAAGTTCCCACTGTAATTTTTTCTTTGTGGCTTCAGGTTTTCTTTTCCTACATGGCAACATCAACAACTAGATACCCCAAAGGCTTTAATTTAGCCATGTCATAAACACCATTAGTACTCTGAAAGATCCTCAGCTCTTCCTCAGTAGTATGTTGAGTGCCATTCAAACTGAGAGGCTCTTCATCTGGCACTATATCATCAATCACTCTATATTTATATCCATGTGTCTTGGTAAAATACAGGAGTGGTTTACCACTGCCTTCTCCCACACAGTGTGAAATGATGCCTTTTTCCATTGTCACTAAAGTGATCATCTGCCTCCCGCATCTTCCTATATCACTGCTGCCCAATATAGGTGCCTGCTTGCTTTAGCTAGGTGGTTGGGATGACCTTTATGCCTTGGGAGTACAAATGTGGCCAAAGGTATTGGTACCTCTCCACTTTTTCCCAAAGAATCCTAATTTGCTGTGAAATAAGTTGAGAGCCAGTTTGGTGTAGTGGTTAAGGCATCAGGCTAGAAACCGGGAGACTGTGAGTTCTAGTCCTGCCTAGGCACAGAGCCAGATGGGTGACCTTGGGCTAGTCACTTTCTCTCAGCCCTAGGAAGGAGGCAATGGCAAACCACTTCTGAAAAACTTTGCCAAGGAAATTGCAGGGACTTGTCCAGGCAGTCTCTGAGAACCAAACACAATCGGACAGAAAAAAAAGTTGAAACTGACAATGTAAATGGCATCCAGCATTCTTTATTCCATGGTCCATAGAACAGATATTTTGCTTTTAATGTAGGACTTAACATGTTCTTGTAAATAATAAAACAAATGAAAATGGCATGGAAATAATTATTGGTACTCCTAATATTTTGTAACATTCTTTTGAGGCAATAACTGCAATCAAGCACTTTCTGCAGCTCTGAATAAGATTTCTGCACTTCTCAACTGGCAATTTGAGGTTGAGAAGTGCAGTGGGTGGGTGTAGTGGGTTTTGTATTTGGGATTTTTATTCCTATAAGCTGCCTGGAGTGAGTTGAGTGGCCAAATAAATAAATAAATAAATTTATTTGTCCCACTATTCTTGAACAAACTGCTCCAGTTGTCTTAGGTTTGATGGGTTCCTTCTCCAAACTGAGTTTTAGCTCTTTCCATAGATGTTCTGTTGGATTCAGATCAGGACTCAGAGTAGGCCACTTCAGAACAGTCCAGTGTTTGCTTTTCAACCATTCTTAGGTTCTCCTAGATGCATGTTTTGGTCATTATCCTGCTGGAGGATCTGTGACCTGTGACTGGGATGGAGCTTTCTAACAATGGGCAATGTGTTTTGCTCTAGAATGCCTTGATAATCTTCTCATTTCATTGTGTGCCGCACAGATTCAAGGCACCTGGTGCAAGAGGCAGCAAAGTAACCCCACAGCATTATGGAACCTCCTCCATGTTTCACAGTAGGGATGGCATCCTTTTCTTTAAAAGCATTGTTTTTCCTTCTGTGAACATAGAGCTCCTATGACTTACCAAAAAGCTCTAATTTTGTTTCATCTGTTCAAAGGACATTCTCCCAGAAAGACTGTGGCTTGTCAACATGCCTTTTAGCAAACTCCAGTCTGGCTTTTTTGTGTCTGTCTTTCAGAAATGGGGTCTTCCTGGGTCTTCTACCATAGAGGCCACTTTCAGTCAGACAGCAATGGATGGTGTGACGTTGTACCTTGACTTTGGAGATCAGCCAGGATCTGTTTTGAAATTTTCTTGGCTCTTTCTCTACCATTCAAACTATACTTCTGCTCAATCTGGGATCAGTTTTCCTCTTGCAGCCTTGTCCTGGGAGGTGGGCTACAGTCCCATTGACCTTAAACTTCTTGATAATATTAGCAACTGTGGTCACAGGAACATGAAATCTTTGGATATGGTTTTGTAGCCTTTACCTTTATGGTGCTTGGCTATTACTTTCTTCTTTTCCTCCTCTGACAGCTCTCTGCTTTTCTTTCTCTGGTCCATGTTCACTGTGCTGCACACGATGATACAAAATGCCTAAGTGAGTATTTTCTCCAGATAGGCTGAGTGACTGATTATGAGATTGAAGACACCTGTAACACTAATTAAAATAAATATTCTGCTTGAGAGATCACTAAAGTCCAGTCATATCTTTTAACTTCTAAGGGGTACTAATAATTATGTCCATTCCATTTTCATTTGCTCTTACTCTTTTGTAGATATCAAAAAGTAGTTTTGTTCACTATGTTCACTTCATTAAATTAATCCATTCACTATCTCTTTTATCAAAAATAGATCTTCAGTCAGAAATGAGTTGTCCTCATTTCAGCTTATGCTAGTGATTGGTGCTAGATAGAATTGTATGTGCAGATTTGGAAATTTGGGTATCTGTTGAGTAGCTGTTATGAAGGAGATTGTACCTTCCACTGCAGCTGAGAAATTTTAGAACGCTTTCCTAATGCTTATTAGGAGTTCAGGATACTATTCAGGCGATGAAATTTACTATTCAGGCAATTTAGTTGCTGACATAATTCCTGTTTAAAATGCATAACTGATGGAATATGTTACCTTATTAATCTGAAGTAAAAGTCAGTGTATTGTTGATAATCTCTTATCCTAAAGAATAAACTGATGTCTGGGAAGAAGTGGTGTGAGGTATACTGAACCAGCCCTCCCTATGTGAATGAGGCTTTTCTCAATAGCAACTTCCAGACTGTGAAATATTTTATTTTCTGGAATCCATCAGGCTCTTTCTCTTAGTGCTTTTCTTTTTCTTTTTTTGCCAACTGATTTAAGATTTCCTGTTTCTCTTGCCAAGCAGATGCTTTTGATATGGCACAGGCTCCTTTTATGTTTTAGCTGCTGAGATTGCTTCCGATTTGGGACTGTTACTTTATTTCTTTTATGAGATTCCTTTGTGCTTAATTATTGCAAGCCACTATGAGTGATGCAAATATATTGCCAAAAAATAACGTCGTTTTCTGCAGTTTGAAATAAAAGAGATAACACAGAAATAATTCTGCTTTCCTCCCCTAAATGCTGGGCATCCAAAGAATTCTGGAACTAACCTCTGTGTGTCGCTGAGAGCTGATATAATTAGACAGCAAAGTTTTAGTTTTGCTTTATCATTTATCTTATTTGCATAATACTTATAACAGAGGAGGGAAAAACAATAGGTATTGCTTATTGTCCATAAAAATAGAGCAAAACCCTGTTTATCATAAAAGAAAGAAAATGCACCTATTTGGAATTGTAAAATGAATTCTTCTTTTATTGAATCCCCATAGTAGCTTCTTTATTAGATTCTTAGTTGTCCTTTACAAGGGGCTCACTGTGAAATGTTTGGATTTTGTTTCTGTCTCCTTTTTATCCTTACGATAGTATGCTAGCATTTAAAAATATTGGTCCTGCTACTTTAGTTGCTGAATGGATCAGGGAGTAGGTTTGCCTATGCTAAGGGTTTCCAAGTGAGAGGTGATGCTGGAGACAGGCTACAGCTTTGGCATTCAAGAACAATTTAAAGAAAATAAAAGCAATCTGGGTGGGGACCAAATGAAGACAGTACAGAGTCATCAAAAAAGGATCTCCATCTCTCTCTCCTTCCCTCCCCACTTCCAACTTGGTCCTAGAAAATCTGGCTAGTCTCCCACTTTTTGCACAAATTTTTATGTGTGTAGAAAAGAAAGTGGGACACAGGATTTCTTGAAAATGTCATTACCACCACCACTAAACCTTGAAGTTGCTTAGCTGCATTTATCACAGATACATCTATTACTTACATTCACTCATTAAACATAGTAGAAAAAATGGAATAAATCAAAAGGTGAGGGGGAGTGTAATGGTGTGTAGGAATGACCTTGGGAGGCTGGGCCCAGAGATGCTGTCTAGGGAACTGTCAGAGACAGCATAGTTCACAGCTGGATAGTGGGCAGGGCAAGAAGCTCAGAAGAGACCCTCCCTAATTTTTCAGGGTGTAAAGGAGATGGCAGGAGAATTGTACTTTCAGACTTGCAAGATTCTGTTAATGTACCTTACAATAAAATAGAATTACCTCATCTGGTTGTGTTTCCTGTCTGGTCTACCTGGTAAGGCTGACAGGGAGCAACTGGGATTTTTCTTCAGACAAGAGATTTCTTAATGGTAAATAGGAGTTGGTGCAAACTACATTGCAAGATAGTATGTCAGCCCTTCAGGGTAGACCAGACTAGGAAATCAGAGTAATGCATACTAATACTACTTTTATTATAAGGTTATAATAACAGATTTTTGTAATTCTGAATGCACTTCCTTCCTCCCTCCCTTTATCTTAGTGAGGACTAGGGAGGGCCTTGTCTGAGATACTTTCTCAGGTTACAATTCTGGCCTAGACTCAGATTTCTTTTACCTGACTATTGTCTTGGTTGTGGCTCTTCCTGTTCCTCAACATTATTCCTTCTGCATGTTACACAGTAAAGGAATATTTCAGTTTGTTTATGTGATATGTAAGAGAATCCTCTGAGATACAGAACTGTTCAATTTAGTACTAAAACTCTAATTTCAGTATTGTAGTTGCAACACTGTAGTTGCATCCAAGGGAGATCCAAGTTCAAATTTACTTTGAGCCATGAAAAGTCACTGGTTGACTTTCCACCAGTTACTATCTCTCAGCAAAACCTTCCTCATAAGAGCTATTTTGGAAATCATTCTTGGAAGTGCTATAGTAAAATCACCACTGCATTGCTTATTAGTTAATGTGTATCTGTATAGAAATCATGATGGGATAATTGTATGCATACAAATGGAGCTTAAGATATAATGACTTTGCTTTTTTAATTGATACTCAATTATTTTCTAGCAAAGTAAGCAGCTTTTTCAGCGGTGAGGACAACTTTAGATATTTAGCTAGTGGTAGGTTAGTTAGGTTAAATTGCTTCTGACCAGTATGAATATGATGAAACATTTGTACCCTTACCAGTTTGAAGTCATCAATTTGTAGTGATATTCATTTATGATGCCTTTCAATCCCCTTTTTGACAAGTGCCACTAACCAGTAAGACAAAAGAACTGGGTTATCTTACATACGTACTACTGTTACTACTATAAGTGTATGTGTTTGATCTTAATAGGTAGATTAATTTGGGGAAAGAAAGCTTTGAGCTAATTTGGGTCATGAATATTCACAGCCTTGAAGAAAGATCAAGAATTTTGGAGCTGTGGATATTATTTGGCCTATCAGGCTGGCCCAACTGTCCTATATGAAACCCGAATGAGAACCCTCTCTTACATTGTTAGGCCCACCTTTCTGCTCTACTCATTTCTTGGCTTTCCCTTTGAGGGGGGAAAGAGGAAGCAGGGCAAAACAAGCAGAAGTCAACCCCACTAAATTTCTTCAGGAATGTTAGCAAGACGAGCTTAACTTTGTGCCTTCAAGAGGGAAAGGTGCTGCATGGGTAAAGTACTGATTTCTCCAAGAATTGTCTTGCACATTTCCCAGTCAGAGCAGATGTGAGATGGTTCCTATCTTGATTCACTGGTCATGGGCTTAAGTTCTCCTTTGGGGAGCAGAACATTGGGTGAACTATGCACTGCTCTAAGGTAGCATCTGGAGGAATAGATGACATCTGTGGGTAGAGCTTCCATTGCTTAAACCTTGCTTTGCCTTCTAACATCTCCTGGTCTGATGTAGAAGCTGAGGGAGAGAATTGGATTTGGTCTTTGGGTGAGATCCAGTTCCCCATCTGTGCTGTAAGCTTAATACTAGCACCAACATCAAGTTGAACATTAGTAATTATTTTTGAAATTTGGCATCATGTGTTCCTGGTAGTCTGTCCCAAGCACTAATTTGGCAGCTGTCTTTTCAGCTAGTTTTACTTGTACTTTCATAGGCAGCTTCATGTAATCTAGTTTTATGGGATTGAAGCATGAATAAACATGCCTCAGTCTACATTTGTTGTACATCCAAAAGCGATTAGCACAGCCGGTTGATAGTGATTTGCATTTTTAAAAAATCTACATTAAATGCCACATCTACTGTAGCCCTGTGGAGTAAGAAAGCATGAATTTGCATTACACTTTGGTTGTAAGGATATTGAGAAAGTGATGATGTATATCATTGCTTGGTACCCTTTCAAGCACTAAATAGTGCTATTAATTTTTATTGTTAAAAATTGAAGAATAATCCTTCTTGATTCAGAATTAATATGAAATGCTCTGGATGATATCTTTAATTTATTGACTAATAACCCAGCAAATTATTTTTTAAATTCAGTCTTAAAGCTTCTAGTCTTTTTTTTTTAATGGAAGATTTTGGTGTCTCTGCATTCACTGACATTCTAATTAACTGTTAACAAAGGAATTTGTTTGCTGCTGATGTTCAAATAATACTGGGCAAGTAATATTTAGAAATAGAAAACACAAACTGTGGTACAAGATGTTTAATGAGATCTAGTGGAATTTGGCGATGATAACCAATGTGCAGTTCAAGTACTATACAAGTACTTTTTACTTAAGGGTTGTAAATATCCTTAGGGTAGAATATCATGATTGCTTTATAGAAACAGACCCTACTTATCAATCTCATTCAATATATGTAGAGTATTAGCTCAGAGATGTGGGTGGAACAGAGTGGTCCTGTAACAGTTGGAGTTTGATCTGCCTCTTTCTTTTCCCATAGCCATCCTTCTGTACCTTGCGAACTTGCAGTGACTAGGCTTATTAAAATAAAATATATACTTTTACTATAACACAGAGGGTATTTAAAAGTGCCATTGCTTATTTAAAATCTGAAACACTATTTTCCATCATTTTACTCTGTTTTATAAGTAGAGCAGGCTTTGAGAGAAGTCTCTGAGGCTTAATCTCAGGACTATGATCAGTGGCCAGTTTGGTGGAATTGGAATTCCAGTTAGGGCTTCTTATGAAATGTAATGTGCTTGTAATGAAAAGTTAAAGATATGATTTTTTTTTTTACTGTATCGGATTAATAATGCTCTCTTTTTCTTAAAGAATTGAAGCCTGAAGGACAGATCATGTAGAGCGTCAGCAAAAACCCTCTTTATCTGTACTATATTCTGCTTGGGATAAGCAGATTTCATAACTGATGTACAGGTGCTTAATGCTGCCAAAAGCTGAGTTTCTAGTCTGTTTTCAATCTGCACACTGCAGATATATGGAAAGTTGTAGAGCATATACTGGTGATGAAGCAAGGACTATTAATGCTGTAGGGACCTAATTAGAAATGGAAAAGATTATTTGCTGGATACTTTTTTTAACAATTTTATTTACAGATGAATCCAAATTATAATTTCTTTATTAAATTCAATAGTTTAGTAACCAACTAGTAGTGGCTGGCAACTAAACAAAAGGTTTCTGAAGTGGACGGTAACATACAGTGCATTCCAAAAGTATTCAGACCCCCTTCACTTTTTTCAATTTTGTTATGTTGCAGCCTGATACTACAATTGTTCAAATTCATTTTTTTCCTCATTAATCTACACTCAGTACCCCATAATGCCAAAGTGAAAACAGAATTTTAGAAATGTCTGTAAATTATTAAAAAGAAAAAAACTGAAATATCACATGTACTTAAGTATTCAGACCCTTTACTCAGTACTTTGTTGAAGTACCTTTGGCAGCAATTACAGCCTCGAGTCTTTTTCAGTATGACTCAACAAGCTTTGCATACCTGGATTGGGGGATTTTCTGCCATTCTTCTTTGCAAATCCTCTCAAGCTCAATCAGGTTGGATGGGGACCATCGGTGGACAGCCATTTTCAGGTCTCTCCAGAGATGTTCAATAGGGTTCAGGTCAGGGCTCTGGCTGGGCCACTCTAGGACATTCACAGAGTTGTCCCTAAGCCATTCCTGTGTTGTCTTGGCTGTGTGCTTAGGATCGTTGTCATGTTGGAAGGTGAACCTTCAGCCCAGTCTGAGATCCTAAGCACTGTGGAACAGGTTTTCATTGAGGATATCTCTGTCCTTTGCTCCATTCAGCTTTCCCTCAACCCTGACCAGTCTCCCAGTCCCTGATGCTGAAAAACACCCGCACACCATGATGCTTCACTGTTGGGATGGTACTGGGCAGGTGATGAGCCGTGCCAGGTTTCCTCCAGACATAACATGTAGAATTGAGGCCAAACAGTTCAATCTTGGTTTCATCAGACCAGAGAATCTTGTTCCTCACAGTCTGAGAGGAGGCACCTGAGCTAAATTTCAAGTGTTGTTGCAAGGGGTCTGAATACTTATGCCAATGTGATACAGTGGTACCTCGGTTCACGAACACTTCTGTTCACGAACAATTCGGTTCACGAACAGCTCCAGTTGCAAAATTTTGCCTCCGTTCATGAACTCCGCATTGGGTTACGAACAGGATCCGTGGCCATTTTCCCTCCCGTGACACATGGTCACGGCTTCCTGTAGGGAGGGGGACTCTCCCTCCAAGCAGTAACCGCCTCCCCACCCGCCTTCCTGTCCTCCACGCTAGAAGTCGTGTCGAGCAAGGTTAGCTTTCTCTCTCTTCGTACTGTACTTTGTGTCATATTTTTGCGGTTTAAAAAAAAAAAAAATGGTTCAGAACGGATTAACCGTAATTACATTGAACCTTATGGGGAAATTTGATTCGGGACGCGATCAAAAATCGGTTGGCGACCAAATTCGTAGGGGTCAGAACGGATTAACTGTATTTACATTGAACCTTATGGGAAAATTTGATTCGGTTCACGACCAATTCGGTTCGCGACCAGAGTCGCGGAACGAATTAAGTTTGTGAACCGAGGTACCACTGTATTTCAGTTTTTCCTTTTTCATACATTTGCAAACATTTCTAAAATTCTGTTTTCACTTTGTCATTATGGGGCACTGAGTGTAGATTAATGAGAAAAAAAATGAATTTGAACGATTGTAGTATCAGGCTGCAACATAACAAAACTGGAAAAAGTGAAGGGGGTCTGAATACTTTCAGAATGCACTGTATTTCTCCTTTGCTGTTTTTATATTCCGATCTCCCATGACTTTAAGGTACATTAAGATAGTTAGTCACCCCACACTTTTGTGATTGTTATAGTTTGCAAAATATTTTTTTTCTTAGCTCTGTAACAGCCCTGATTAAATATGTCCTTGGAACAGTGTTTGCATGTGAAATACATGCTCAGTGTGTTTTTTCATGTACTTTGTAGAATTCTCCAAGGACAGCTCTGTCTTCTGCCTTTTTGGAATAAATAGCAAATAAACAATCACATGGTGGTAAATGAAAGTCAGCAGAGGGTCCCCTCAGTTAACAGCACCTGTGGGAAGGAAGACAATAGGATGTGTCAAACTTATATTTGCAAGAATAAGATTCCTCTTCCTAGTAAAGCTGAAGTGAATTCAGCCAAGCCTGTTGCTTGTTATTGTGGTCTCTGTGATTTTATTCATTGTGGTCTCTGATTTACTTAGGTGACTCACGCACCTGGAATTTTCTAAAACTTGTAGAATTGTTTAGTGGGAGCTCTGTCTCCAATATGAGTGGGACTAAGCAGCCTGCCATCAAATGCCTGTAGCTCCATTTTGACTGCCATAGCATTGGCATATTTGTCCTTGAGCTGATCATCCTTCTGCTTTATTAATTTTTTTTTTTTAATATTTAGTAATACACTGAACAAGTATTTTACATACAATTTTTTTTAACTGTACTTGCTTTAATTGTGTTCAAAACTCTGATTTGTTTGTCAGGACATCTCCAACCATCACAGGTATTTTTAGGGGCCAATGTTGCAGGAGCAAACTTTCTCTCCACCCTGGATAGGTATGGAGTATGTCTTTTCGCCATTGGAAAAAGTCACATAATAGACTTTTGTAAGCACTGCAGGCATTTATTAAATAGGCTTGCTGCAATAATTCTTTTTATTTGTAAGCCACTCACTGGGGAGCAAGCTTGGAGGACAGATTCTGATGCTATTTGTGAGAAACTGTGGAAAGTGGGGGTTGAAGAGTTTGGTTTATGTGAGAAGCAGCAACACAGTCCAGATGTGAAAGACATGAGAAAGGATATTTCAAAGAGACTCCACTTTAATTTTCTCATTATAATTAAGGCTGGGAATTTGATATTAGTTTTCAAGAGTCTTCTTTTGCCACAGACTAGCATTAAAGAGACCTTCCTGAAATGGATGTTATTCTTGCTTCCCTGGTTTCACCTGCAACATGTGGCTTGACACTATGGTAGCCCACTTCTCTTCTCCAATCCTCCTACCACATCCCAAAATTGTCAGGTAGCTCCCTCATCAATCAGATCAGATTCATTCCCACCTGCAGAAGATCCTCAGGTCTCTGTTGGATTAATGGAAATAATCCATTAAGGGATCGAAGGGATCTTTCCTGCCTGATTTTAACCAGAGTAGAAAGAAAGGTTCCTCTCTATAGCAGCCTTAGCCAACTCCAGTACAGCTGGTTCCTTCGTCAATAACTCTCTATTTGCATTGTCTAGTCCTTATCAGCTCCTTTTCATGCTTATCTTCAGCACTGCATGAGCGAAGGCACTAACAGAATATACCAATACAAGATTGTGAGGGGCTATCCAGAGAGAGGTAAGATGGAGGCAGATGCTTAAAAGAATTGTGAAAGTCACACTGACCTTGGTTCTCTGTATAGATCCCAGAGAGCATGAGGTGTATTCAGGTGGATCCCATAGAAACCTTATCTCTGTTAGCAACATTCTTGCGAGAATACAAGAATGGACATGCTGTTGAATATGAAAGACAAAACCATAAATTACTGGAATCCTGACTGTGTGAACTCATTAGCATTTTTTCTGATTATGTCAGGGATGGAATTATAACAGATATAAAGAACATGCCAAGAAAAGGTTATAGCTTCAACCCAAGAAAAATCAATTCAGCTAGGCAGTTTGCTGCTCATCCACTGATAGCCTGAATGAAGGCCTGAGCTTAAAAATACAAGAAATTTTTGGGGGCTTTTTGGAAGTACTGTAAATCGATCAGCAACTGGTTTGATGCATAGTATTTTAAGCATCCTTGAAAATAATGGACTAAAAAGTAATGGACTAGTTAGAGGCCAAGGTTATGATGGAGTTCCAGCCAAGAGCTACATATGTCCATGGTGTACTGTATCTCACAGCTATGATTTAATCTTGAATATAGGCTATGTTGTTTATTCCACAAGTGAGAAACGTCTTTAGAATTATAGAAGGTAATTAGAATTAATTTACACTGAATATCAAATCGGTGTCATTTTCTCTCAGTGTAAGATGTCTGTATCTGAAATTATGCTAAAGGCTTTGTGTACAACAAGATGGTCAGCATTTTATGAAGCGCTCATGTCTTTCTGTTTCTGCTTCAAAGATGTCCACAAAGTGCTGAGATCATTCCTGAGAAAGAGGGATAGGATAACACAATCTTGAGTTCTAAACCCTCAAAAGCTCCCATTCATAGTTTTTATTGTGCTGCTCACAAAACATTTGGAACTTTTGAACTGCATTTCAGAATTGTTTAGGTCACTACAAACTGACCTAAGCAAATCTGATGGGTTTTTTCAGAGACTCTCAATAACTTTCAAAATGCCAAAACACACATGGTACAACATTTTATACACTGGAGCTGAAGCAATGGCCCAGGCCCTAAGGAATTTTAAGCCAATATGTCCCAACAGTGAAATTTCAGGATGACCTTTGTAATTATCAAAGACCCTTTGCAGAGAGCCAGTTCAGAACAAATGTGTTCTTCACAACGCTGGACAGGGCAATGACTCAAATAAAATATAAATTTGTTGGTCTGAATAAAGTAGTTTTTATATTTTCTGCCCCAATGCCAACAACTGATGAGACTTTGCAGGTAGTTGGAGAATTTCTGGTCAAGAAAGATGGTAGTGACTTGTCAGACACACTTCCTAAGTAATTGCTGTTGTACTGATCATTACCAAAATTCAACAGTAAAGGAGATTGCAGAAAATCATTGGTTATTATTTTAGTACTATTTATTACTAGTTTTTTTTTTTTTTTAAATCTGCTTAACAGTCATTACTGACCCTGCAGTGACCGCCCCCTAGCGGTTTTCAAGGCAATTGCATCTTTCTAGTTTCGGAATTAGACTTTGCCAGAGCCTAATTCCTAGAGCGTCAGCCCAGCTGGCAGCACAGGAGGCGGGATTTCCGTTGCTTCGCGCCCCTTTTTCGGACGAGCGCGGTTTCGCGCTTTTTACCGGCAACTGCCCCGTCTCTCTGTTGAGCCGCTGCCAGCATTTTTCCTCCCACCGAAGTGAGAGTACTCATTTATCTACTCACGTATGTTTTCGATCTGCTGAGTTGGCAGAAGCTGCGGGTATAGAAACAAGAGCTCACCTTGTTAACGCGAGGCTGGACTCGAACCGCTGAAGCCTTCAGCCATTTCTGGCCGGCACTTTCAGCGTCATTAAGCCGCTGCGCCACCGCGTCCCCTTTATTACTAGTATCTTTGTACATTTCAGGTTAATTACATAATATCTTTAATAATGGAAGACTAAAATAGACAATGGGCAAAATTAGAAAATATTAAAGTTACTGGTAATAGTTTAAATAAAATAATATTTTAAGGAAAGATTTGCAGTCTGTAAAACATAGCTAATAGGCTTACTCAATGTGTGTTAAGATATATTCAGCATTAAAAGATTCTTATGTGATTTCATATCTCTTCTAACTCCTTTGCTAATATAGCCTCTATTTTTTCATTTTAAACAGAAAGAAACAATATATTGCTTGGAAAGAGTTATATTATATAAAAGAGTTCTATAGAAATTCTGCTTTTCTAATTAAAGTTGAGTTTTAAGAGATATTGAGAACTGAATTAATTGGACATGGTGAATGCAGATTGAGACTTTTTTGAAAAATTGGGAGGTTTTACTCACTTAGATCACTTATAGACTCTAAATGTGTGCTTAATATGTATTACAATGGTACAAAAGTATATTCTTCAAAAATTTATAAGATACTAAGACAATTTAAATATTGGAAATGCAAAGTTTATGAAGATGATACAGGAATTTGATTTTGAGAGAGAAATACCAGAAGGAGAATGGAAATGAGTGAGGAAAAACCCATTCCAAGGTTCCCCTTCAATAACCTTGTTGGAAACGTAGTTAAAGATTTTACATTGTTGGCACCCCATTTTGTGCAGTGTAGGATTATTGTTTACTTTTTATGTTTTTATTGGTTACTGTTGTGAGCTGCTCTGGCTTTACTGTATATAAGATGGGTGGTCATATTAGTCTGTTAAATAAATAAATAAATTCCAATAAATTTCATACCTAACAAAAACAACTACAAATAATTATTATTTTCTGGTAAGAATATAATTCTGAGAAGACATTATTAATGCTTTTAGTAGTGTCTGTTAGTAATTCTAACCCTAAATTTAAAAAAAAATCAACTACCTGTATGACATTACGAGAATGCAACAGTCTGTGAAAGATATAACCTTTGCGAACAGAATATACGTACATAGCGCCTTGCTTTTTATAAAATGTTGAAAATGAATTGATTCAAATTAGTGAAATGTTACTGCTTGTAAAATGTTAAAGTAAAAAAAATATTTTTTAGAAAAATTCTCAAAGACTACTAAGTCAGTGAACAATGCTTGGAAGTATGCTACCTTACGATTGTTGGTTTTCTCCTCCCTTTTTTAGTACATAACTAAGAGGTTATGTTTCTCTACACTAATTTCCATTCTGAAGGGAAGTTCCCCAAAGGCCTGAGTTTGAGTTATCTTGTCATTGACATGAATAATCAGGCCCTCTGAACTTTGAAACTGCTGTTTCACACTGCAGAGAGAGATGGATTTGGTCAAGATGTTGGATAATGATCCATGCAGCTTCCTAAAGTAGTAAAGAAGGTTCAGTTCTACCCGAACAGCTTTATCCACTGAAAGGCCAAATCAACAATACCTGCCTAGCCCCATCACCTGCCATAGATCTTTTCTACTCCAGAACAGAAAAGTCAAGTGGCAATAAGAGAGTTGATCATCAGGCTCCCAAGGCTTTCTGAGTAATTTTGGGCAGCAGCTTCTAACAGTGTGTGTTTCTTTCAGGTGGGGGGAATCTGTCTGTCTGTCTGATTTACGAAGCTTTTCTGAGAACACAAAACAAGTCCAATATGATCTGTAAATAAAATAAGGATGGGCATGTTGGCATGATTATCACATAATACACAAAAGCAATTCTCATTCATTCCAAACAGCATGTAGAAATATCTTTGGAAAGGTCTAACTGGTTTATGCATCTCAGAAAGAAAAGCCATCCGATCATTAGAAACTTATAAGATATTTCATATCCATCCAACAGTGCATGTTTCATGTGTTATTCAGCCTTTTCTTAAGATAAGTGTTATATTTGCTACTGCTGCCTGAAAACATTCTCTATGCTTTTAGGAAATGAGGCTGATGGCTTTTCCCTTGGAAAATGCTGGACCTGGTAGGGGGTGGGGAAGATGACTGTCCAAAACTGCTGAGCACTGTTTTAAAGAGGCTATGTACTTCCTATTCCCAGTTAGGGGTATAACAGTGCAACCAATGCACCAGTATTTTGTGTAAGGCAAATGGGGCAGAGCAGAATACACAGTCTCACTGCTTTGTTTTCATGACTTATATATCTATCAATAAGTTTCACTCATACAAATATGTATCAGGGCTGTAGAAGGACACAAATGGCTGACATTTTATGCCTGTCATTGCAACTTACAGAAAATATACATGGCTGACATATGAAGAAATGAGTTATTTTGTACTGTATAGTTTATATATAAAATGTATGTGTGCATGGGTGTGTGTGGGTGTATAGTGGCTGGATAGCATAGTGGTTAGAACACCACATTTGATGCAGGAGATCGGGGTTCAAATTCTGGCTGGTGCCTACCTTACCAGTAGGGGTCCTTGGGCAAAGACCCCCTAACACTTCACCTGCCTACCTCAAATATGAGAGTGACACAAACTAAGAGAGTCATGCTGGCTTGGATGTCGCCCAGATTAACAAGGTCTGCGTCAGATGTTGGGGAACCAGGACAATCTGATGTTAAGTGGGCTACTGGAACAAACCATACATGGACGAGACAAGAGAACTTGGAATTGATGGAATGCTACTACAACAGCAGACCTAATGAGATGCATGAATGAAACGCATGAGGGAACTATAGATAGACAGAAGACCTACATCCACACTAACTGAGAAACAACTAGTTACCCAGCGCTTCAACATAGTGAAGAGGAAGCTGCTCTCACAACTTGAGATAGACTAACTCCACATTACAAACCGGACTCAAACAGACCTGGAAGAGCAACTGGATGTGCAGCCAACACCTGAAGCTGGAATGTCACTGCCACCCCCTCCATTACAGAACACAGCAGCTGATATAAGGCATAAGATCATGGATAAACTAAGTACAGTCAACCCTTGAGACCGATTACCAAGGCTCAGTGGAGAAGTACCATCGGATAGTATGCTACAAGATGGCAGTAGAGCCCTCCGACAATCCCCACTACCACCATAACTCAAACCAATGAACTGGTATATGCTACAGCCACTGTAATCCTGGAAATGCTTGGCTACACAACCAAGAAGAACAGCAGTATGTACCCCCCTGGAAAATGAGATTGGAGGCTAAGATCAAGGCAACTTGGAGAGAAGTCAGTCAGCTGGTGGAACTACAGAAAGGTGTGGAGATTAAGACTCAACTACTGAAAAAATATATGGGCCTGACTCCATCTGAAGCCCTAGAGACTGCTAAACAAAGGTTCACAGCACTGGCTGCCAGGCTAAGGAGATACACTAGAGAAGCAGAAGCCATGAAGATAAATGCCCTGTTCTCCAAAGAACCATCCAAAGTGTACTCCCAACTGCAGTGCAATCATGCAGTAACAGCAGAGCCACCAGCAGCGGAAACTGAACAGTACTGGAAGAACATATGGGAGAAAGAGAAGTCACATAACACCATTGCAAAGTGACTGCAGGACCTGAAAGCAGACCACAGCAGTCTCCCAGAATAGGAACCAGTCACCATCACAGTAGTAGGTCTTGACCCACACCAATAGCAGGTCAAGAACACAAAGAGCTCGACAGCACCTGGCCCGGACATGATCCACACCTACTGGCTAAAGAAACTAACAGCAGTGCATGAACGCCTAGCAGTACAGATGAACCAGCTGCTAGCAGCTCCCGCCCAGACTGGCTCACACAAGGAAGGACAGTGCTGATCGTGAAAGAGCCTCACAAGGGAACAGCACCATCCAACTACCAGCCAATAACCTGCCTCCCCACAAATGGAAAATTCTATCAAGCATCATAGCTGCCAAGCTACAAGACCATATGGGCCAGTACATAAGCACAGCTCAGAAGGGCATTGGGAACAACACCAGAGGCTCAAAGCACCAGTTGCTCATAGATAGAGCAGTCGCCCAAGACTCATGGTCTAGGCAGACCAATCTGAGCACAGCCTGGATTGACTACAGGAAAGCCTATGACTCAATGCCACACTCATGGATCTGTGAATGCCTGGTCAACAGGACACTAAGGACCTTCCTCAAGAACTCAGTGGGACTGTGGAAGACAACACTGGAAGTCAACTCAAGACAGGTCTCACAAATGGCCATCAAGTGTGGCATATACAAGGTGATGCACTGTCCCCACTGCTGTTCTGCATAGGCTTAAACCCCCTCAACCAAATAATCACAAGGACTGGATACGGGTACAAGTTCAAGAGTGGAATCACCATCAGCCACCTCCTCTACATGGATGACATCAAGTTGTATGCTAAGAGCGAATGAGACATCGACTCACTGATCCACCTGACGTGTATCTACAGTGAGGACATTGGGATGTCATTTGGACTGGAGAAATGTGGCAGGATGATAGTAAAGAGAGGGAAGGTAGTTAAGACCAATGGAGTGGGACTACCAGTGGGCCACATAGCAGACATAGAGACCAGCTACAATACCTTGGTATCCCACAGTCACATGGGAACTATGATGAGGCAAGGAAGACAGCAACATCCAAGTACCACCAAAGGATAAGACAGATCCTGAAGAGCCAGCTCAATGGGAAGAACAAGATCCATGCCATCAACATGTATGCCCTGCCAGTCATCAGATACCCTGCTGGTATAGTGAGGACATGGAGGCTGCCAGTGTGAAGATCCGGAAGCTCCTCACAATGTACAGAGGTTTCCACCCCAAGTCCAACAACCAGAAATTGTACACCAGCCTCAAAGAGGGCGGATGGGGTCTGATGAGTGTGAAAGCACTGTCCTGGAAGAAACTGGGAGCATCCAGGAGTATATCAGTAAGATGGCACCCAAAGATGAGCTGCTGAGAGAATGCCTGAGGCAGCAGCAGACATGGGAGGAAGTTCAAGTGGAAGAAGTACCGTGGCAAGACAAGCCCCTGCATGGGATGAACCATCGACAGATAGCTGAGGTGGCTGACAGTGGGAAATCCTATCAGTGGCTGGAAAGGGCTGGACTAAAAGACATCACTGAGGCACTGATCATAGCAGCACAAGCACTAAGCACCAGATCCATAGAAGCAGGGGTCTACCACACTAGACAGGACCCAAGGTGCAGATTGTGCAAAGAGGCCTCAGAGACAGTCCAACACATAGTGGCAGGGTATAAGATGCAGGCAGGAACAGCGTATACTGAACAGCACAACCAAGTAGCAGGCATTGTGTACAGGAACATCTGCACAGTGTATGGGCTAGACCCCCCCAAGTCCATATGAGAGATTCCACAGAAGGTTATGGAGAATAACAGGGCTAAGATCCTGTGGGACTTCCAGATCCAGATGGACAGGCAGGTACTGGCCAATCAACCAGACATCGTGGTAGTAGACAAAGACCAGAAGACAGTGGTAGTGATAGATGTAGCAATGCCAAGTGACAGCAACATCAGGAAGAAGGAGCATGAGAAGCTGGAGAAGTACCAGGGCCTGAAGGAGGAAATAGAGAGGATGTGGAAAGTAAAGGCCAAAGTGGTCCAAGTGGTGGTAGGAGCACTCAGGGCCGTGACTCCTAAGCTGGGAGAGTGGCTCCAACAGATCCCAGGAACAACATCCGAGCTCTCTGTCCAGAAGAGTGCAGTGCTAGGAACAGCTAAGATACTGCGCAGAACCCTCAAACTCCCAGGCCTCTGGTAGAGGACCCCAGATTGAGGAAAACACATACTACCCATAGGGGTGAGAGGGGATTTATATGTGTGTGTGTGTGTGTGTGTGCGTGCGCTGTAAATAGGAGGGGGTGTCCCCAATTGTTGAACTCTATTTTTTAGCCTTTGCTGTCATGAACATTGGTGTGCAACATCTATCAATTTTTACCAATCTCAAAGGCTGCAGGTTATAGTCTATGAGAATGCACTAAAAAGGGAATATAGCTGAATATTTTGAAGACTCATCTTTTCAAAAGCTGTGACATTTCCATGAAATATGATTCAATTGGCAAGTCTTTATCCTGTCCATTTTTTTTTCTGGGGTCACATATATCTGAGGCAGCACAATATTAAAGGCTAAAAGAAATTTAGGTGCACAAGCGGTGTCAGTAATAACACTGAACATATGAAGTATTGACTTAATATTTAAGACATGTGAAGATTTATAGTTCTTGGAGGGTAAATATTTAGCTTTCAGGTCTATGTCTTGATTGACACTGAGATGAAAATCAATATTTGCTTATTATACCCATTCCAATCTAGAAATCCCAGCTAGGTTATGGAAGTGTGACGCTCCTGCTACATTCTTACAGTTGCTGGACTCCATAACTAAGAGTGAGAGAATGAATAGTTTTTAAAAACTGATGCCTATTACAGCTTTTGCATTGGTGGTTTCAAGATCACATGCTGTTCCTTAAATAGAATTTCACAGTTGTTATGCTAGAAAAAACATTGAAAAAAAGCAGCAGCTAGGCAAATGAGGTCTGGAACAGCCATTCCCAAAATGACAGAATAAAATGTTTTCAGCTGGGTAATTTTTTCTGAAAACACAGGATTGATAAGAACAAAGAAAAGTACTGCGAAGTAGATGGAAAAGTTTGGGTTTTCTAGGCAGACTTATGAAATGTGATTCATGTCGCCTCACCTTTCACATTGATGCTAAAGCTGATGGCTTGCCGTGAGCCCGCTTATTGTTAAAAGCCACATGTATTGTGAAATGGGATGTAATTTTCCAAGATGCATTGTGAAATGACATATACTTAACTCCATTCTGTGGAAATCTTAGGTGTGAACCAGTTCTACAGTTTCACTATGAATCAGTCAAACTTTTCTAACTGTTCCAAAGAAGTCCATCCTGGATCTGTCTAAGAGATACAGTTCTGTGCATATCTGATGCAGATAGGAAAAAATACGTACTATATGTCTTAATGAGGTGTGTAAAAGTGCAGTAGCAACCTTATTTAGAAAAAAGAGGACTGTAAATATTACAATAATATACTAAAGTGGAACATTTTTCTCTTGCATTCTTACAGGTGGCCTTGCACTGGCCCAAGTCCTATTTTTTTATGTGAAATACCTTGTACTTTTTGGTGTTCCAGCACTTGTTGTTCGCATGGATGGACTCAAGCCTCCTGATTTACCTCGCTGTGTAAGCACCATGTACAGTTTTTCTGGAATGTGGAGGTTAGCTTTATTTGATTGCTGATGTTTATTGTGGGAGCCTTTTTTATGAAATGGCAATTGGGTGTACATGTGCAACAGCAGACTTCTGCATACTACTGTTCTTCCAAATTTGTTGGATTACAATTCCCAGAAATACGATTTATTTTCCATTATTGTCCTCTGAAAAAGGCATTTTTTCTAGCAAATTCATACGAATTCAGTTAAGTAACATTTGATTAGGTAATCCTGTAGGGACAGTACTGAGGATAATTTCTTCTGTGCCAAGTTAAAGGTAATGGGCTCTATCTGGAAGGAAATAACTTCAGAGTCACTTTGGAGGTCTAAAAATGTGACAGATTTCAGTGTACCTTTGGGTTTCCATTGTTTTAGAAGGCTACTTCTGCTATTGTGGATGAGAAGTATAATCTACTTTTGCTGTCTAGAGAAAGGGGCTCACCTATGAAGTAAACATCTGCTTAGCTATTTCGTCTGCTCTTCATAGCCTGGATTTAGCAGCTATTCCCAGGAACGCTTTCTATCATCAACCTTTGCTTTGTCAGTTTCATAGTCTTCCAGATGGCATCAGGCTTTCTACCATATTTATACAATTGGGTAATGAGGTTGTAATGAGCCTTACAATGGGATTATTTTTTAAAAACTATTCTGGAGCTTTGGCTGTTACAGTATGCTCAGTGCAAGATGTCTATAAGGTAGCCCTAAATTAACATGACAAGAATCGCATTGTTACATAAAATTAAAACCTATTTGTTCCCATATTGGTCAACCAGGTAGCTCTGGGAAACCCAAGCAAGACAAGGGTATCTGTTTATTGCTCTGCTTACTTTATATAAAGTTCTTCATCAGAAGTTCATGAAGCAGTTAGCAAAGATAAAACAACTGCACTCATTTACAACTTTAAAATTAAAAAAATGGTCTAATCCCATTTTGAAGCTGAACTCCTGTTACTTAGGGAAGAATGACTTCAGTTACATATCTTGAGTTCTGCAGCAAAAGCAAGATCTGGAATCAACTGCTTGTTTCAAAATGATAGAGAGGAAATTATAGGGAAGTTCTAAGTTTCAGAAAGTAGTTTATTTATTTATTTATAAATCAAATTTGTATGCTGCCCATCTCACTGTACAAGTGACTCTAGGCTGCTCACACATTAAAAAGCATAAAAACAGTTAAAAACACAAAACAAAGTTAAAAAGATTACAAATGGAGTTAAAAAGTGGAGAGAACATCCTCAGGGCACTAACAACCCCCAGTGTGGAAGTCCCCATTAGATCCCCAAGCTAGTCCGCAGAGCCAGGTCTTAAGGCTCTTCTGGAAGGCCAAAAGAGGGGCCAGTCTCATCTGGGGGGCAAGATATTGGGGATCCGGAAGCAGACTGGCACCCAATGCCTCATGCAGCAGAGGTGTTATATGCACAGCCCTGGGAGTGCCCAAAACTGCCTGTGCCGCCGCATTCTGTACCAGCTGCAGCTTCCGGATACTTTTCAAGGGTAGCCCCATGTAGAGCCTTACTTTATCATTCCTTGGGGAACAATTTGTATATTGTTGTTTAGCTTTTCAGTCCCCATAATGTTAGTGGCTCATGTTTTTTTTAATACTTGGTTTTGCTATTTGAGTTAATATCAGGTTTATACATTTTATTCTATGATTGTTATTATTACTTTCTCCATTGTGCCTCTCATGATGTTACTGGACAGAACACAAAAATGCTAAACTGGCAAGGTGAGAATGAGGATAAAGAGACTTGTCATCTCTTTGAGCTCTTTTTCTTTTTTCTTTTTATCTATTTCCTTCCCATTTTGAACAATGGAGATAATTTATTTAAACTAGGTCTCAAGCTGGTGTAGATAGCTCTCTGGGTTGGGAGTATGGTGTAGGCGAGTCTTCATCTTCTCCTTTCAATCATCACTATCCCACATTTCCAATGTCAGGCTTGGCACTGAATTTTCCTGTTTGAGGTTGGAACCTTCCCTCTAATCTTGTGTCTCCAAGAGTTACGCGATTGCTGCCCAAATTTGCCAATTTTTAAAATTATCCTTTTATTTGAGCACTTGCTTCTAAATCATAGGTAAGAAGAAACTGCATGCATTCAAAGCTCACTAGGATTCAAGCAAGCTTTTCAATAATTGATCAGCAATATTAAAAGCTAGTAACAAATAATGGCTTTTCAGTGGGACTACAGGTAGTTGTGATCTAGAAAGAGACACTGTCTGACAGTGGAAAGACACAGCTGTTTTAAGAGAATTGCAGAGAGGTGCTATGTTTAGATTCCTGTGCACTCTAAAACACATTTTTTGAATTGAATCTGAAGCACTGCACAGCCCTACTGCCTAGGATAAGGTGATTAGTGCTTTCAGATGTAAATAAACAAACAAGCCTGGGGGGATCCTTACCCCCAGGAAGAAATATGCTGCCTATTACTGCATCTAAGGATCTTTAGGTTCAGCCATGATCAGAAATGTAAGGTCTTCTGTTTGATAAAGAGGTGGTTAAAATTCAAGAGCAGAGATTTTGCATGCTTCTAGTACTTGCAAATTAAGCATTAAAAAAACCAACAGGATTTTAATGGCCACCTAAATTTGATGGATTTAACTAAGCTTCAAAAATAGGGTAGAAATTACTTTCAAATCTTACAGATTGAAAGTAAAAGGAGCTATCACCCGAAGTGCATATTCTGCTTTTGAAAATATTTTAAAGAGCAGTTTAAATTTAAAAATGAGTTGTGTATCATACTACAAGTAGATTTAATATAGGGCTCTTCTTCCTTTGGTGGGACATTAGTTACTCATAGATGTTAATGTGGTAGCTGATGGTTACGAATAAGCTATGGACTGAAGCCTTGTTGAAGAAACAGTTGGGTATCAATGAGATACAATAACTTCATTTGTTATTGTTTTAGTATAATTGACTACTGTTTACCTTTTATTTAAGATTATAGCTTAAACCCATAAAATCAACAAACAAATGTATAATACAGTTAACATTAAAATAAATTATATAGCAACAGCAAATAAAATCTCAGTTTAAAAAATGTAGTATTCTGTTGGAATAGAGCTCTTTATATTTTTCCTAAAGGCCAGCAAAGAAAGACTGCACTGATTCCTGTGGGAGAGAGAATATTTCAAAGACTGATTGATTGATTTGAATTATATCCTGATTTTCTGCTTGGTTAAGTATTCAAGATAGTTAAAATTTAAAGCAGAATATAAAAGTTAAAAGAAAGCCAGTTTGGTGTACTGTAATGGTTAAGGCATCAGACTAGAAACTGGGAGACCATGAGTTCTAGTCCTGCCTTAGGCACAAAACCATCTGGGTGACTTTGGGCCAGTCACTCTCTCTCAGCCCTAGGAAGCAAACAATGGCAAACCACTCCGAAAACCTTGCCAAGAAAACTGCAGGGACCAGTCCAGGCAGTCACCAGGAGTCAAAAACTGACTTGAATTTACACATACACACAAAAGTTAAAAAAACACTGTTTAAAATTAAGAATATAATAGATATAAAGAATCATTTAACAGTTCAAAGCCTGGCAGGAGAGATGAAGATTGTTTAAATCCTGAAAATATGGGTACTCAGTATAACACCAAGAGAGTACATTTCATAGCTTGGGAGCAATGCAGGAGAAGACCTTGTCCCATCTGGCAGAAAGACTGAAAGATTACATTTACTAGGCCACCAAAGCTACTGAAGACTCAGAATGGTTTACAACTGATCACTAAAAGATCAGTTATGCAAACAGTTACCAACAACCCTAACAAGAACATAATATTGATGGCAAATATCAAGCTGAGTCTCTGACAGTAGGAGCATCTTCAAAAGACCTTCTCTTATAGAACTTAGTAACTGGACAGATACATAACATATTGTAGGTTGTTCTGTGGGAGAAACTAAAGAAAACACCATATTTCTGTTTGTTCAACTCTTCGGTCTCCAAATACACTTTAGGTAGCCTGGGACCAAACCGTGGGCAGCCTTGACTATCATCCAGTCTGCTGTGGTGGCCCAATAACGGGAAGAACCTTACAGTAATTGAGCATGTATTTGAGGTTTATTTATTTCATTTGTTGGATTTCTATCCTACCAACCCATCAAAAAATGTTAAGGTAGCTAATAATAGTAATAGCATAAAATATGGGACTAGTCAAAAACAATAAAACAGAGTATCCTATAGATACAAATATAAAACTGAATAAAACTCTGTTTTCATCTGCCATCATTCATGTCCACTATCAAGTTAACTATTTTGAGTGCAATTTTGCACTAAAATTGAGAATTATTTCTTTCAGGACCTTTTCTACTAGAATATTTACTGCATCAACTTCTTTTGTATCTGTCTATAGTATACATGAGATGAATCCTCTCTTGGAAGGATTCATCAACCTAATATGAATAGGAAGGATGGAAAAAGAGCTTAACTGAATGCTGTGTTGATTCTTTCTCACATAGGATCTGGGGGACATTAGATGCCAACCATAAAAAACATAGGTTTAAAATAAATCTCAAGAAAATTCCATGGAAATATGAAATATTTCATATGTCCATCTATTGTAAGTGGAAAGATATTGTTGAACCATTCAAAAGGATGCTTTTTCAGTTGAGAATTCATTAAAACAACCATGTTGCAAATATAATAAAAACGTAATCAGGGGATAGGGGCATGAATATGTGTCATTACTGAAAAATATTAGTAATAGTATACAGTTATTTACCCCAACTTGGCCCCAAGTTAGTTTGGAATACTGGAACTTTTACTTTAGCACATCTGGACGTGCCAGATTGAGGAAAGCAGATTTACAGCATTGCCAATTATAATCAGTGATGAATTCATTGATTGTTCAGCTATTGAGAGGAAGATGTAAAAGTAGCAAGAAAGCTTTAAAAAGCTATAACACTATCCTTTCTGGGATTGGAAAGATTTTTTTTTCTGTTTCATGCTTGGGGTTAGGCTAGACTGAATATTGGGGTGTCACAACTGGATTTCAAGTTGCTTTCCTTCTTTTTCTGTAAGAGCTCTGGGGGTCAGGCCATTTTTATTCACACAGTGGCATGGCAGCGGGAGGAAAGCAAAGGCATTCCCATTCTGAGCTTAGATCATCCTCTCTGTTTCCTTTTGTAGCCATAGTAAAGATGATCTTGATTTTTTCCTGGGTTCATCTTCTCAGTTACTACATCCTTCAGAAGCTTAAGAACATTTTCTGTCATCCCCACTCCACAAAATCAATGTGTAAAAAGGGGGAGATTTTGATAGGGAAATGTCTGGTGGCAAAATGTTGGCACTCTTAGTTTCTGCATGAGTCAAATCTCAAAGCAGATTTTCCAGTTTAAGAAAAAATAATGGGAAGAACCTTACAGTAATTGAGCATGTATTTGAGGTTTATTTATTTCATTTGTTGGATTTCTATCCTGCCAACCCATCAAAAAATGTTAAGGTAGCTAATAATAGTAATAGAATAAAATATAGGACTAGTCAAAAACAGTAAAACAGAGCATCATATAGATACAAATATAAAACTGAATAAAACTCTATTGTCATCTGCAAGTCATTCATATCCACTATCAAGTTAACTATTTTGAGTGTAATTTTGCACTAAAATTGAAAACTATCTCATTTCTTTCAGGACTTTTTCTACTAGGATATAAACTGCATCGACTTCTTTTGTATCTGCATATAGTGTACATGAGATGAATCCTCTCTTGAAAGGAAACATTCAAATATTATATAAAATCCTAAAAGAGATTTGCCACCCACTCTAACCCAAGGCATGGGGGAAAAGCCAGGTTTTCAAAGATTTTTTAAAAATAGGGTGGCAGCCATATGGATCTTTGGGGGGATATTGTTCCAGGCAGGAACCATGACAGAAAACGCCTACTCCCTGGGTCCTGTTAAGTGACATTGTTTAATTAACAGGGGCGAAAGTGTGTCACTGTCTGATTGTACAGGACAGGCAGAAACGATTGGAGATAGGCAATCCCTCAAATATTCAGGCCCTATGCCATGAAGGGCTATATAGGTACTAACCAGCATCTTCAACTGTACCCAGAAGCTAAGTGGTACTAGTGCAGCTCATAGGATAGGGATGTTTCATAGGCATATTGTAGCATGCCTACCACTGCCTGTGCTACTCCCTTCTGGACAAGCTACAACTACTTAGTGGTTGTCAGGGGCACTTGAAGGTAGAGCTATCAGATCTTCAAGCAGGAGCTGTGAGTCCAAGAAAATCCACAAGTTGCAAAACAGTCCCAAATGGGGTAGTGCTATCCCATGCAGGCCTGAACATGGAAACTGTCCAGATTCAGGAGGTCCAAAGCCTCACAGCCACTTAATCTTTCTGGGGTTGAATCTATTCCTCCCCATCTGGACTCTTGCAGCCTCCAGACACTGGGACAACAGCATCACGTGGATGGCTCAGGGTTGAGATATATGCATCATCAGTATACTGATGATACTTAATCCAAGACCAATGGATGACCTTGCCAAGCAGCCTTATGACAGACAGAAACTTTATTTTGGTGAATATTAAACAAAAGGGGTGACAGCATTGAGCCTTGAGACACCCCACAAGTAAGGGTCCTTGGCTGACAGAGAAAGGAAGAGAACCACTGTAGCACATCCGAATTAAACCCACAAGACTTTGCCTCAGGCAGCTCAACCAGACTTGTCCGGTCAGAATGCAACTCTGAGTGGATCCAAGTGACTTTATACATCAGACAGCTAGAATATTCCTCACATGGCCCTGCAGGTGATCCTGTGGCTCATCAATCCCCAGCAGGGAACAAGTCACCTTAATCGTGGTTTCCAAGTGGTTGCAGTAAGAGCACAGAAATAGCTATGTTGTGCCACTCTTATTGCCACAGTGTAATTCTGGATATGGGCTCTTATTTTTTGTGCTTGGTTGGATTCACTCTTCCTCTTTTTCCAATATCTCTCTAGGGGGTCTTTTCTAGTGCTTCATTTCTTGGAGCTCCTTAGGGAATGAAGGTGCATTGGAGCAGTCCGATCCAAAGCCCTCATCATATCCTCATTCAAACCACACCTGTGGCCTCAGTTGAGCTGGCCACCACTTCTTTGGGGATAATCCCAGCTTCCACTGGAACTCTTCTGGGGCAGATGGATCTAACAAGTCCTATCTCCTTGGGGATGGGGTGGTACCAGCAAGCCCAAAAAGCAGTCAGTGAGTAATCTGACCATGGCAAAGGACTGACGGTAATGTCCTCCAATGTAAGATCAAATTGCAACTGCCCCAAGACAAAACCCAGATCTAACATGAGATCCCAAAGTATGTCAGACCTTCAATGATTTAGATCAGGTTTATTTATTTATTTAAAAAATTTATATTGCTGCCCAATTCACACATAGTGACTCTGGGTGGCTTACAGAGTAAAATCCCAATACAAAAAACCCATTAACTCCCACCCCCTGCAGCAGCCAAAAACTCAATCAAAACAACCACTTGATCGACTCTTTTTCAGCTTGGGGTCCCCAGGCCCACTGGCAAAACCATGTCTTCAGGGCCTTCTGGAACAACATCAAGGTGGGGACCAATCTTATCTCAGAGGGAATACCATTACACAGAGAGGGGGCCACCACGGAAAAGGCCCTTCTTCGTGGTCCTATCAGATGTACTTCACCTATCAGATGTACTTCATCAGATGTACTTGACCTGCAACATACCCAGCCTCCCCGCTTTGGTGGGCTGGGTAGATGTGACTGGGGAAAAGCAGTCCTGCAAATAACCAGGTCCCAAGCCACATAGGGCTTTAAAGGTGATAACCAGCACCTTGAATTGGACTTGGAAGCAAATCAGCAACCAATGCAGCTCCCATAAAAGAGGTGACATGTGCAAATCTGGACTTGGGCAGAACTATGTGGGCCACTGCATTTTGAATCAACTCAAGCTTCCGGATACTCTTCAAGGACAGCCCCATGTAGAGCGCATTACAGTAGTCTAAACAGGAGGTGACTAGGGCATGGGTGACTGTGAGGACATGTGAGCAGGACGCACCACTGGAGAAAGCCTTGTACTTTTCCCCTTTAACTCTTGCTCACAAGTAATCTATCGCTCTTCTAACAGGAATGTTTTGTCTCTTACTTATCTTTTGTCACCTTAGCTCTGACTCACCAGTAATCTTTCTCTTACTGAAAAGCTTTAGCTCTTTTCTCCTTTACTCTTGAGTAATCTTCGTGTTTTACTTTAACTCTGTGACTCATTTGGCTTCTTTGTGTCAAGTTTGTGTGCATGAAGCAATCTGTGTTTTAGTCTGTGTTTCTTGCACCCCATATCTCCACACCTTTTTATACTCTTTCCAAACTCTGAGTTTTGTTTCTTCCTCTGTGAGTGTAATGGTATGTGGGAATGGCTTTGAGAGATGGGGGAAAGAGGTGTTGCCTAGGGAATGATTAGATAAGAGGGGGCATAGCCCGCAACTGCAAAATGGGAATAGAAATCAACTCAGAAAGGATCTTCCATAACTTACCAGGCTGTAAAAAGAGTTGGGGGGAGATCTGTACTTTAAGACTTGCAAGATTCTGTTAATGTAGTCACCACCCCGTCCCTGTCCTTCCCCCCTCACAAAAAAAAACCTGTTAAAATTGTTATGATGCAATCTTTTGCACTTGGCACTTGGAATGGTCTCCTCTTGATATTAGAGGAACAGTTACTATAACATCACATAAATACCTGATGAATTCCTTTGTGAATGATAGAAACAATTTTATGTTACTGTATTTTCCCAGTTACACACAAATGTGCATACTGAGCTCAGGTCACAACAGTTAAACAGAACAAAACCTCCAACAATATAGGAAGGCAAGAGCAAAGCTTGCCAACAATCCCAAAGCAATAGAGTTTTCAGCTTGGGCATTTTAAATGTCCTCTGGAAGCTTTACATAAAAAGGCCAGAAGAATACACCCTCTCTTCGTTTAGCGATTGAGTTCTATTCCAACAACTTGGTCGTTAAGCAAAATGGTTGCTAAATGAACCTGTGACTGAGAGAGAGAGAGAGAGACCGCAAAGATCATTGGTGCTGCCATCTTAGATAAAGTTCTCATACAGTTACACCAGCGTTACTCTCACTCTGGCATGCATTGTTGTCAGGTGCCCAAAATTTGGACGTAAATGCTCACATTGGTCAGAAAATGTTTTATTACCATTTATTACCGTCTAATTTGCAAATGGTCAGTAACCAAGGTAGTTGCTAAATGAGGACTGGGTATACATACAGAGTCTGTAATGCCCACCAAAACTACTATTTGCAACCCATTTGCATTTGCACAGTCTTTACAATAGTGGGAACATTTTTGTGATTCATAGAGGATGTACCCAGACAGCTTTGTGTTATTTGCCTGTAAAATAAAGCACAGCCCAACATACATGTAAACCCTCATAAACTCTAATTGTGATTCCATAAACCACAGGAACTCTAAGTTACCCATAAGAATCCTTTTTTTAAAAAAACAGTCATACCTGATAGGTAGACTCAGACATATAGTTGTGAGTGATCTTCTTCTGCTCAGCCATGTTATTAACAGCTGTTTTTCTTTCAACACTCCACTCCAACATCACCCCCTCCAGTTCTAAACAATAACAACAGAGATGTGGCTGGTCCCTGCTGCTGTCCTGGCTAGAATAAATAAATTAAAAAGAGAGAGCAAACAATCAGCTCACTCACAAACCACAGAACAACAGCCCAGTCACTATTCTTAGAAGAATGGGAACGCTAGCAAGAGTGCCACTTGGAACACTTGAAATGGTCATTTCAAGTCAAAACATTTTACACATCCATTTGAGGTTAAAAAAAACCCCAGAGGCGTTTTCACAAGGGAAAATAGAGGATAATGTTCTTCATAGTATCAAGTAAGCAATTTGTTGGTTTGGAGAAAGTTTATTGTCAACAGTGGTGATAGCCTCTATCTTTCTAATTTTTTGCCCCCCATCTCTCCCCCTTGGGGCAGTCCCCACCAGTAAATGGCAACAGCCTTCAGTTCTCTATGGAAAAACACGTCTTCAGTATTCATTTAGTGGCAGCTAACTCACACGTACTTACTTTTCTCTTTTGCTCATTTACTATAGTGCACTGTATCTGAAAAGAATAATTAAATATTATCTTCGTCCATATGGAACTTGTGTCTATATTTTTGCGTTATGAAAGTTAGGCAGAAGCAGAACTTCCCCAAGGCTACTGGTGAATTATGGGTCAATTTCAATTATCTAAAAATCTTACTGAGCTTGCCCTCCACATCCCTTGAGTTATGACTCCTTCATGCCTTTACAGTTAAAATAATGAATCACAGTTACCCATGGGGTTGAGAGAGAGAGATTATTTCTTCTTTGCCTTCTGTAGCAAATACTTTCTGTATTGGAAGGCAGAAACAAAGTATATATTGGGTGTATCGAAGTCAGGCTGTGCTGTGCTTTGGAATTGGTTGAGAAGAGAGGCTTCAGAATGGGTAGGAGCATGAATGCAACAGGCCTCTAATTCAGTAAAGCATCTGTTTCCATCTCTGTGGATGCAGAAGATGCCTCCCCATAGCCCTGCAGTCCTAGAAAAGCTTGTAGTTTTAATGCCCTGTAGGCAGGAGCAGTATTTGCACTTCTGTGTTTCCAAAAGGGTCTCTTCTCAAGTGAATCTGAAGCACTGCATAACCCCAGTGTAAGTAGCAGGCTGCTTTAAGAGGGGTTGGTTGGCAGAAAGTTGTCTTGTGCTGTTGATTCAAGAGTCTTCTGCAGAGATTATGCCTGGTTTATGGCAGCCTTGTGCAATTATTTTATCTCTTTGCAACAGAAAAGTGAGCTGGTAAATGTACAGAACAGTAAATGTGTTATTTTCAACCATATTCTAGAGTGCTATCAAAGGAAGACAGCATACCAGTTATATCATTTCAGCATAAAAGCACATAAGGTACACATTCAGTCAGAAGAAAAGAATTCAACGCATGTCTAACTCACTGAGAGCAATCATCCATCGGTCACTCAAAAAATAAGGAGGTAGAAGATAGGGGAAATACATCACATTGGAATGGAGTGATTATCTGCACGGCAGCATTTTTTCCTCATCCCATTTCCTATGGAAAATCCTCTTCCAAATCTGGATGTGGAGGGGGAGCTGTGTGGAAAGGAAGAGGAGAATTATGCATCTTTCAGATCTGTATATATAAAGCTTTCTGTCAGTGGGATGCTGAAGAGCTTGGCTAACTTCTGGATCCATTCGCTCTCTCCTGTTCTGACTCCCAGGTTCATAACAATGTGAAAGAGGAGCTATCTTTGTTGTAACAATATATACTGTCCAGCTAGATGGCAGCATTCAGCTTTCCAAGATCAACTAAGCAGGGTTGGACCTGGTTAATATTTGTATGGGTAAACACCAGACGTATATGCTGGATGGGAAATTGGGAAAAAAAAATCTCAGAAGGTGGCTGTGGCAAGATACTTTTGTTCTGTTGACAGGAAAACTACATGGACTTATTTGTGAAATCACTAGGAATTAAGTTTGGCTCAAAAGAAGCTTTACACTGAATAGTCACAGATTTTCAAGTGATTATTCCCACAATGAAATTGTTGTTGCTTTTATTATAGCATGATCCTGTTTGTACCTACTCAAAAGCAAGCTTCACTGAAAATGGTTTAATCCTATTAATATGTGCGGGAGTCAGACTTGATAATGAATCTAAGGCTTAGGTTTGAGGACAAGTGCTGATAACATAACATTCAAATGTCTTGAAGCAAAAAAGTGTTTCTAAAAAGTCACACACATTGATTTGACCAGGATAAAAGAAGAAAGGGATCAATAGGCTATCACAGATGCAAAATTCAATTAAAACACTAAGATACCATTTATGTTGACTGTGTATAAATCCCCAGATTCCACATTTCCAAAATCATTAAAATGTAATAAACATAGCCTAGCTATGTAGAAAACTAAACAGGTTTGGGCATAACATCGAACTGCCATAAACCTCTAACAAACAATCAACTAAGAAACACAACCAAGAGTCATGGTTCAATCTGTACCAATAGAAACGAATATGTGTAGCTCAGGGTTGAACTGTGGAGTCCTTGGGGTTCTCTGAGCTCAGAGGAGCTCAGAGAACCCCAAGGACTCCACGGTTGAATCTGTGTCTGTTGCTATACCTGTGAGCTATTTTGTTCTGTCTTCAGAATAGAAAGTTAAAATGAACTAGTTTTAACTATTCTTTCCACTGGGTAGATAATGCTGGGCACGTGGAGACTCCTAACAACCTTCAGATCTGTATTAAAAAAAACATGAAACTGATCCTCTGTAGGTCTGATCAACACGTCTGTGATTGAGTGAAGTCTGCAACATAGTTATCCCTCCCAGAAGATCTTGGGAGATCTCTGCTGACTGATCCACAAGAACAAAGCTTTCACTCATATGGAATTCCTGCTGTTTTCTCTTCCAAAACTGCTGAAGGCATTAAATCTAATTTTGCCAGCATTAGTTCTCTCCTCAAACTGAATCTGGTGACTTCCTTCGAATAGGATTACTCTAAACTATAGGAGCTTAAACCATGGTGCATTTTTGTGGTTTTGGGCAAAGTCATTTTGCATTAAAATATCCTGGATCTGAGTTTTGATTTCATATTTGCCATTCATCCCATCCAAATATGCAAAATAAATATCAGAGCAATTTTCTGCAGCAACACCATGACATATCTGGTGTGGCCTTTACACAAACTCAGAGTTCATTGCTCTTGTAGATCATAGTAGGAAGGTGACATTCAGGCATCTCTTTGAGTTTTAGCTGATAGTTGGAGACAAGATGTTAAAAGGTGGACCCATAAATAGGTATCATTTTCGAGTCCTGAGAAATAAGCAAGGTGTTTGCTTGTTGGTCTTGGGTGTTCCCAGCATTAATAGAAGAGAATATCTGTAGTTCAGGATTGAACTGTGGAGTCCTTAGGGTTCTCTGAGCTTGGTTGTTTTCTTGCAAATGTTTCATTACCCAGCTGTGTCACATCTTCTAGTGCTAGAATGGAGTGGGGTTTGCTCTCTGTTTATATACAGTGGCAGCAAACCCCACTCCATTCTAGCACTGAAGATGTTATCTAGCCAGGCAATGAATTGTTTGCAAGAAAACAACCAAGCTCAGAGAACCCCAAGGACTCCACAGTTCCCCGAATTAATCTTACAGTGCATTTCTGAGCGCTATTGAAGTTGCTAGATTTGCAATTCATGCAATACTTAGGATAAATATTTAGAATCGATTAGTTTGATAACAGAGGTAACTTGCCTTTTCATTAATCCATTGAGTAACTGTTCGGCACTTAGTCTGGCCGCCTTTATATGTGGTTACCATGAACTTTAGACAGGAAACGTCGTTCCCGGGTATCTATATTGCTTAACTTGTTTAATGGCATTTCTGTCAGTTTGCTGCCTCTCATCCTCAATGCCTCTCCAAAAACAATGACTTTTTTATATGGTTGATTGCACAGTAAGTATCCACACTATCCAATAGCCTTTTCAAGCCTATCCGGGTTGGGATAGAAGAACCTTGTCATCTGCATATGCTGCAAGTGCAGGCTTTCTGCCACCAGTAGACTGGGAGTGCTGTTGGGGGGACTGCTCCTAGTATTAATGTAAAAATTGAACAAAAAAGGGCCAGCATATATCCCTGTGTGATTCTCCTAGATGTACTTATAGGTTCAGATAAAATTAAGCTAGAATCAGTTTAACTTTTAGTGAAGTATTTGCATTTAATGTTCAAATCTGATTTCTGTCCAAATTCATAATATCTAACTTTTTGCATGGCAAATCTTGATTGATAGAACTGAAGGCTGCCTTCAGGTCAGTGAAGTTAGCATACACTGTGCCTTTTTCATACTTTGCATATTTACATATTGAATGATGTAAAACAAATCCATTATCAATCATGGAATTGGGTCCCATCAGCCAGGGAATGCTGGCTGGCAGGGCCCAGGAGGTGTGTCTTTTCTGCCATAGCGCTAGCCCTATGGGATATTCTCCCTCCAGAGATTAGGATGGCCCCGACCCTACTGGCCTTTCGCAAGGCACTGAAGACCTGGTTCTATGCCCAGGCCTGGGGCCCTGAGGCTATGAAGAATCTCGTCTCCTGGCTGTGTTAACAACCATTAATAGTGATACTTCCTCAGGTGCTGTGTATTTTAATTTTTGTATCTCTGAGAGAATTAGTTTTTAATTTATTTTAAGATTGTTAGCCATGCAGAGTCACTTGCTGAGATAGGCGGCCATACAAATAAAATAAAATAAAATAAATCACAATGTTGTTGTTCTACCCATAAAGTCAGAATTATTGATAAGATTAACAAGTATATCTGTTTTTCTTTAATAATTAAAGCTTAAAATACCCATCTAGATGTGCATAAGGAGGAGTGCATAGCTTTTCCAGGTGAAGGTCCCACTTCACCTTTGAGTGGTATATCAAGCACCACTTTCCAAATATAATGAATGGGACCAGTTAAGAAGTATTTAATTTGATCTTGTTTACATTTACATGCAAACACAATTAAATATCATTACTCTTCATGTCATGTACTTGAGCATTTCCCCCTTCTGTCACATTAAAAGTTGTATTGGAGTAACAACTTATGAAGGTTTCTGGGGACCCCAGCCAAATGTTTGGAGTTCCAGTTGTACTCCTCTGTGTGAAGACTATACATTAAATATGGTTTTTCTGCAATTTTTCAGCATTCTGCAAAATCGAAAAATTCTGTTTAGTCTGTATTAAAAATACAATACAATATTTTGAAATAAAATAATCCTGGGCATACAGCATGCCAAATGAAAGGAATAAGGGAGAGAGGAAAGCACTGGACCTTTTCGCTTTTGCAATCAGATTTTAAGTAGAAAGAAGGGAATAAAGTGATGAAAGGAGTATTGGAAATCCAAGGCTGCTGTGGAAAACTCTACTTGAGGTCTAGCACCAAGAATAGGATGGCTAAGCTTTCTGGGATTGCTAGGACTAGTATGCCCCCTTTATATAATCCCTTTCCGCTAGACTGTAAAATCCTTTGCCCTCACTCTGTCCAGTGGATATGGATTATGGTTGCTCAACCTTAGATGAAAGCCTAAACTGATTCAGAATCAACCAGTGAAATTTATAATTAAGTCAAAAAATGATGGTCTGCCTGCTGTGCTTTATTCCATCTTCCACATCTTCCTCTATTCCAGTTGGCAAATATGTGCTCTGGCAGGTAGGTCCTCCAAGTCACCATTCTCTGCCTTTGATGGCCATTTCATACTGAGCTGCCGGTCTGTCTGCCATAAAATGCTGGAGATTGTGGAGGAGGGGTTGGGTATGTGTGCTCAGTAGTGCAATAGTGTAATGCTGGCCATTTATTTGTTTTGTTTTTCGAAATGTTCAACAGTGGAAGAGTGAAATGCTGGTCCTTTGTTTTAGGTTTTTTTAAAAATTTTAATTGGGAGATGTTGTCAAAAGTTGTGCCTAAAGTTCCCCTTCTGGAAGAACTGTAAAACTGTGGTGTTTTGTCTGCTTGTTTTTAAGTTCAGTGGAAGATGGTGAAATGCTGCCCACCCTCTTTTTTTTAAAAAAAATACATGAACTTGACAAGAGTGCTGCCAATTGCCTTGGAGCTCAAATGACTGGAAGAACTGTAAAATTGATATACTTTATTTTTATTTTTTATTTTTCCTCCCCACCAGTGCTGAAAAAACATGCTTACCAAGGGAAAACAATTGGCATTTGCTTTCCTGGCATGGGGGTGGTAGAGGAAGAAGCGAGGAATCCATCAATCAAGAGTTATGTGGTCTGGACAGAATACCTGGCCATCACTGAAGAAAGGGTTGAAACTTAAAAAAGGATTTCTTCAGCCACATTCATTTCCAGCTAGTTTATGCATGAGGGACAAGCAGCTGAAGACTGCAGTGAGGAAAAGCCTTTAGTCTACTCCAACACATTGGTTGAATGGTTCTGTTATTTTTTTAATAGTAATTTATTAAAAATTACACTTACAAAAAGAATAAAAAGAAAAAGTAGAAGGTGCAGGAAAAAAAAAGAAAATAGAAAAGAAATAGAAAAGAAAGAAAAATAAGAATATAGTAAATAAAAGAGAGGAAATATATAATGAAATGACTTCCCCCTTCATCACAAGTATAAACAATTTTAGTAACTTATCACCTTCTATTAAAATACAACAAATTAACTTTTCTTCCCATACATATCCTATCTCTTATCTATAAACAATTCCTTAAAACCTCATAATTTCAGTCCTGATGTCAGCAAGAGTCCATTAAAGGTTACCAGAGATGATAACGTATCTGTTTTAACCTTGGTAAAATAAACCCACTTTATATTCCTTCCTTTTACTTTTAACAATCTTGATCTTTAACTGCTTCAAAGAATGTCCTAGAACTTGATTTCTTTTCATTTTTTCTTTGTACCTTCTCACAAAATTCTTCAAAGCTTTAACAAGCCTCTTTTGTAAATCCAATATAGGAAAGATACCCTGGTCACTTTTTTTGTTTGTTATTTGTATATCCCTTTTAATTATTAAGACATCAGCCAGTTTCTTTTGTATGTCCAGTGTAGCATCTTTTTCCATATCATTCTTGTACCCTGTCATTTTTAAATCCACTTTCAGATCAGTCTCTGTCTTGTCCGGTAAAACTTGTTCCTCTTCCATAGCATCTTTTAAGCACAGTGTGTCTTCAGAGGTAGACATTCTTAAAGTTAACTTCTGGGTCCATTGTTCAAAAATATCCTTCAATATGTCCAATGTTAAATATTTTGCTCCATTCTGTATTAGTAAGTCAAATTGAAGTGTTCTTCTCCTTTAATTGTGATCTTTAGTTCCTTCTAGTTCCCTCTAGTGTCCAATTTTTAAAGTCTTATCTTACTATTTTTTTTTAATTCAAAATAAAAACATTTTCCCATGGGAAGGATTCTTATAATTAATTCCAAAATCTTATTTCAAATCTATCTGGACCCTTAGTCCGTTTGTAACTTTCCAAAATTGAAGTTCTAATCACCCTTTTGTTGTTTTTAATTTTTTTTAATCCTTAAACTTGTATTTAAAACTTCTTTCTCTAAGGATTGAAGGAAACTCACCCGGTGTTTTCAGACTTGTCAGTCCAAAGGTTCCTAATAACTAAAAAACAGTTAACAAGCAATTTTTGAAAGTGTTTAGAAAAGGAAATACAGTATGTGAATCCAGTATCCCTTGTGTGTGTGTGAGAGAGAGAGAGAGACTGAATCTATAAAACAAGCAATTCATTACTGGCATGAAATCATCCATTTTTCTTAATTCAGTAAACTATGTTTAAGGAAGCTTTGGCTTGGTACGATGTGTGAATGAGATTAGTGGTTGAAGAAAAATGCTGTGTGTGTGTGTGTGCTTTTGCCAATGTGTGCATGAGTGAGAGAGAGCACAAGTACTTGAGGGATTGCCCACTTGCCCGCAGCCTTACCCACCGCCAGCGCATATAGTCCACAACCTGATACCTGCTGCCTGTATTTCTGTGTGAAAAAGACTTATGAATGGCACGTTGCAAAAAATGGAAACTAAAACCATATCCATGCTGGTGTTCCACTGATGTGCATTTCAAAGTTCCAGTGATTTGCTTCTAACTGTGGTTAGCCCCTTATCTACCCTGTCTCTATGCCTTGACATCTAACCAACCGCGATTCTTTCACCTCTGGGACATTGTTCAGCAGCTGAAGTCTGAAAGCAATGAAAGGGCAGACAAGCTGACATATTCTTTTTTCTTCCTCTGTGAGCCAGCTTCTGAAGATCTTTTGGCTTCTTTATGCTAAATTAATTTTAATCGAGGGTATAAAAATGAACTATTTTTTAAAGATAATTTTAGTACTGTAAACATGATTCACCAAACTATTTTACATGCCTTTCACCTCCTACACAGATTATATTGAATTTAATAAATGAATTATTCCTGAGATAGAGTGTCTGGGAAATTTGCCTATATTTTGGAACTGCCCACGGTGCTAAGATACCCTGGTCATAGGGATTCATTCCTTCAGTCAAAAGAGAGGAAAAAAAAAGAATTGCTTCTGAAATCTAACCTGAAAGGCCAGATGTTACCTACTTTAATCAGAAAATGTATCATAAGAACTGGGTGTTTTCAAACTGGGTTTTACATCAGTTGGAAAAATATGCAGCTTCGACTATTGTTACAATAATTCATAGTCTTTCTTCTGTTAATTACTTTAGCAAAGAATTTGCCCCCATGGCTTTCAGAATTAAAGTGTTGTATTTTTTAATAGCTGCAAACCTGAAAAAAGAGACCATATTATCCCTGATTTTGCCAGCCTCACTTGAAGAATTTTTGGCTAAAAAGAGCAAGGTAAAAGTGCGTGCGTGCATGCATGCATGCATGCATAAATCAATAAATAAATTCAGAGTTAGAAAGGTACTCAGCAAAAATAACAATTTGGTTGGCAGGATGAAGGGAGATCTACACAATAACACGCAATGCAATCTTTTAATTCTACAGGAACTATTGATTGCTCAGAAAAGAAAAGATAGGATGGATGATCTTCACATTAAAAATCTATCCGTGGGATGCCCCCTTTTCTACTCCTGCAATTAAGTAATATAAACTTCAATACACAAAGAAACAGAAAGAAGCAAATTTTAGATAGCAAGTCCAAAGTGCAATGAGGGATGTGCTCAGAGCAATTCATGGAACTCTTATTTTTCTGAAAGCCCAGGAAAATGACATTAAGATAAAAAATTATTTATCCCACACTCAAGTTTCTTTCTCCTCTCTCTCCCTTTTCATTCTCCCCACCCCCATGCTTTCTCTTATAAATAGGCATCATCTTCTCAGAATAAATAGAAAGGGGTCCTCTAGGAGAGGAGAAAAAAATTGCGGAGGGTTTCAGAAATCATGTCATGGAGGGAATCTGTATAAACATAATTTGTTGAATCTTTAGGTTCTCCTTGTGATGATGAAGATGATACCCCAAACACAGTGTGCGTTTGTGAGTCAGTCAAGAAACCAGTGCAGAAAAACAGTTTGGGGCTCCTTGCTTTGCATGCACATCCTTCCTGAATCTCCACAAAGGCATTTCACATTTCTTAGGCATCCTAACACAAGGGATTCTGATATTTGCAAAGTTCCACAAGAAGTAGAGGCCAAATTTCATTTATTACTCACTGTGAAATGCTTTGCCAAATTCTAGCCGGTAAGACAAATTGTTCTTTTATCACATATTCTTCTTTCCTGACAGAGGGAAGGAAAGATTCACACTTTCTGATAGGAAAGGTTTATTTATTCATAGGAATAATAGTACCGACACAGAGAGATGGCCTTGTTTGACAAATGCCTCACCATCTGTACAAATGCCCTTCTGGATGGAAATATCGAATATCGATGCTTATGTTTGTATTATTCCTTAACATCACAAAACACAGGAATACAAACTCCAGAGTTTAATTGTGTTTCTCTTTGCTTTTGTTTTCATTATTGATTTATTTTTATTTTTCAGCTATGTTTTCTTTTTTATACATTTTGTTTGTTCAGTAAAAACACACACACACACGCACAAAACCAGACTCCCTCCCCAAGCCTCCCCAGACATTCCTGTTGTTTCAGGCTCTTGTGCCAATTTACTGGGAAGAAACTTTGCTTGACCCCAATCCACACTCTTTTTTCAAGCCTTTTATTGACAGGTTTTAAGCCCCTTTTCTTCCTTCATCTCAAGGTCAACCTGACTCTTCCAACTATTATTTTCGTATCTCCTGCTGCATCTCTTCCCTCAGCTGCTCTTGCTTCCTTTTAGGCTATCTTCCCTCCAAACCAAAGCCTCATTTAGGTGTTTAACATTGGAACCCTTACCATATGAGAGCTCAAGTTAAGACCTGTCCCCTCCCTCCCCCTCCCTTTGCTCCAGCAAAGTGGGCTTTTCATGCCAGATCATCTCCTCCTCATTTGGGAGGTCCACCTGCTTAGCATGACTGTCCGTAGGCAAAAAGCCACACGTGTATAAGCTTTCCTTCTGCAGAACTCCTGAGAACGAGGGTACCAATGGTATTACCCAGAATGCATACATGTTGGATACTAGATTACGAACCTTTGAATGGGGGTGTTTTTCTCAGCTGATCGGCGACACGGCTTTAAATTCAGCTATTTATTGGCTGTTGGTACAGCAGTTGCACTGGCTCTTTAAGTTACTAAAAGTTTGGTGTCTCCCACCCCACCTTCTTTGTTCTCTGGGATGGTTTCCCATTAAGTGAAACATTTACATTTTTATTCTCATGACTAATATACATTATGTAAGATTCCTTAGGTGATACATTCTGTCCATAAACTATCCTTTCCTCAAATGAGCAATCTATGAACTAAACAGTATACTGTACAGATGAGCTGATGCTGTTCCTCACACGAGACTTAAAGAAAATCTTTTCTGAAATCCATCCAGTATCCAGCCAGAACTGGAAGCTTCTCTCTCTCACACACATACACAGACATTGTCCTCCACTTTCTTTTAGACTTATTTTCACATGGACACTGGGAAAGAAGCCTGAAAATTGCATGAGAACTGGGGAGGTGGTTAGGTGGTTGAGGAGCCATGTTGTGATACTGACTGCAGCCTGTTGTTTTAGACACTCATTTTGTTCCATAATATGTTGCCATCTTCCCAGTAAATTCTGGGAGCTGATCACCATTCATTTATGACAGCAAGAAGGAATGGTCTCTACCAACACCATATTCCATTGTTATGCCTGGAGACAAATGTTATTTCAATAAAGTAGAATAAAAGGCAGACCAGAAGCTTTTTAGAAAACCTGGCTACAGCACTCGTGCTGTACTACTGACTAGACTGGACTGTTTGATGGGTAGCTTGTTGGAGTCTGATCTAGGGATCCAGGAGTTCTTGATGATTACTAGCTTCAGTTTCCTCTTAAAGAATTACCTTTGCAAAAAAAGATGAGGAAAGGCAGTTTATTGGTCTAAAATCTTCACAAGTTTCTGAAAATAAATTAGAAGGAAAACCACGTGCATCATGTATATCAGCCATTTCCCTTTCCTCCTAATTCTTGGCCATGTTCATTTGTGATGATGAAATCCAGTGACATCTGGAGAGCAGAGCGTATTTTGTCTACCCCAGTGTAAAATTGTTTGCTGTGTAAGTAAGATTGCCTCTAGAAGATCTTCTCCCTACCCTTTGTCTTCTCTGGTGAATGTGCAGCCCCTTCTCTTCTGACCTAAATTGCTTCAGTAAATAAATGATGGAGCCTGGGCAGGTTTGAAGTGATATAATCTGACATTACGGAGTTGTCTCTGTTTTTACAAATTAGGGTCTGACCTGTAATAAGCATGATGTAGCCTACGTTCTATTTTATAAGCTGCACGGTAAGGCAGTAACAGTGTCAAACCAAGGCTATTTTAAAAATAGTCATGCTGAGAAAGAAATGCTACAGGTGAAATTAGAACTGTTGGCAAATAACTTTAGAGCATCTGTGATATCATAGGACAGTGGTTTTCAATCTTTTTCATCTCATGCCACACTAACAAGGTGCTAAAATTGTTAAGGCCCACCATCAGTTTTTTAAAGACTCGTTTTTTTAAAAAAATGAGTATTAAGATTGTGTTTAACTTTCAATAACTAAAATTTTAATAATTGTGTTATTTTTTTTAAGAAAATAAATTTGTGGGAAATCCATGCTTGGTTATGTTTCATGATGTCCCTTGTCCAAGAGCGGATGGTTGACAAGCATACCCTCAACTCCTCTTCTAGAGTTTGAAGCCGCAACCTGTTGTTGCTCTTCATTATGTTCATAACAGAGAAACCAGCCTCACATAGATAAGATGTTGAGAAAGGAGGAAGTGCTTTAATTGCCATCTTTATAATGATGGGATATTCCTTAGAGGAGAAATGGAGGCAGTCCACCCCTGGTGATGTCACAGAGGCAGGGTTCTGGCTATGCAGCTGTACAGCACTTTCTGTCATTTAATTGTAGCTCATTGATGTGACACATCTGCAGACCTTTTGCAGCACACAAACGTGCTGTGGCACAGTGGTTGAAAACTGCTGCCTTAGAATCTGACTCATAATTTCCACTGACTTTATCATAATTGAAAACTAGTAGGTTATACACAAGTTTGGCTTTCAGATGTGAGCAAAACCATTGAATCCTTTTGTTTTGTTTGGCAATATGGCTTTCTGATTGAATGGACTCTTCTGCCAACTGAGGTTTAGACTTTTGTCTGGGTGTATTTCAAACTTCCCCACTTTTGAGATAAATGGATGGATGGATGGATGGATGGATGGATGGATGGATATGGAGATTTTGTATTTGAATGTGTGCTGAATATTCAACTGGAGTTTAGATACTTAGGTGTAATGATAGATCTTGGAAATAAATATTTACATACAAGAAAACAAGATGCAGAAATCCATGTTTGTATGCATCCACACATATCCTGAGGTCTTTCAAAATTTTCTCATTCTTAATATTCTTTTAGGAGTTGGAGTAGTCAAAAAGGCCACTAAACTTCCAAAATTAGTTTTTTGTGGAAGACAGGAGAACCTGAGAAACCCAGGCAGGTCTGAGTAAAGTGATTGCATAGGCCTTTTGGTTTTGTACCTAGAATCTGACTCATAATTTATCAGTAGCATAATTTCATTTCTATTTATTTTTTAAAGTGTGATTTCAAGCTAATTTTTCAGTCTGTATCAATGGTCACACCTTCATGTCCCACTAAGCAAAGTTTAAAGGCAGGAAAATCTGTAGTGAATGTCAGGCATCAGTGGTTTCTCCTTCTATTTTCCTATATGGCTAGAAGAAAGAGTTCAGAAATATTTTTCCTGCTTTTTGCTTAGTTGTAGTTTTTCATTTCATCGGAACCATGAAACTGATTAATATTAACTGGATTATCAATTAGAATAAGTTTGCATTATCATAATTTGATCATGCTTTCTAATCTGCCTCTCATACACATCATAATTTTCTTTCTTTCTTTCTTTCTTTGTCCTCCCCTTCCTTCCCCTTCCCTTCCTTCCACAGAAGTTTTGATGTTGGATTGCATAGGTTTCTTATCAGGTAAGTCAGAATGTTTTGTTATTGTATATCAGTCCTGAATAAGGTCTGCAATCCAGTGAGGTTTTTTTTTTTAATCATGCTTCCTATGATGGTTTGTACTACTCGGAGGTGATCCGTTAGTATTTGAGTTTTGTTTTGTTTTTATTTGATTTGATTTCAGCACTGCCCCGACTCCAAACGACTCTGCTAAAGTTATGGAGGGATTTCTATCTCAACAAATAAGATGGATTAAAACCCAAGGTTTCTGCTCCCTCCAGCCTCAGAAATGGTTCTGGTGGGATGGAGAATGCTCTCGAGTAGACTTTCAAAGTCCTTGACTATAGAAGGGAAAAGAAATCACTTTCTCCCAGCCCCCAGTTCTGCTAGTAGAAGGGTTTGTTCAGCAGAAACATTTCACCCTTTATGTCAAGAAACATGTAGAATGATTTAGTAGTACAACTTGAAAACAGGACTTGAATACAAATTGTTTAGCATTTTCTGCCAGACAGAAAATTAATGTATAGGCCCTACAATACAATTCTCAGGCCATTTTTATTTATTTAAGCATTATTTGATGCTAAGTACCAGAGAGAAGGACATAATTTCATTGGCGGACTGATGGAGTAAATGTGGAAAAGTGATTTTCCCTCAATGTAAATATAACTTCTCAGTTTTCTAGAAGAGGGGGCAAAAAGAGGAAGCAGTTCCAAATTAGGTTCCTTAGTTCATTTAATATTTATTAGTCAAGAAGTAAAATAAATATAAAATGTAAGCGTCAGTGGACAACTGGATAACAGTAAAAAACTGGATAGATTTTTAATGATATATGTAGAAATATTAATATGCAAAATAAGAAAATGGCAGATACCTGAGAGAATCTCTGATATTTTGCTGTTTCATTAAACTGCTGTATGGGAAGGCTTTTTGCTAATGAGAAGAGAGATTGGTGATTTGCAATCTTCTGTTTGCATTATTATCATTATACCTTCATGATAATGGGATTTGTGAGAATAGTTTCATCAGAAAAGAAGATACTTCATTCTTTTGATGTTTAAGAGGTTGGCGTGACTGCAAAGTTGTTTTTCCCCCCAGAGATTCATACGCAAATACACTTAAAAAAAAAGCCCTGGGAATGAGTTCTTAAAGCTGTAAGGTTATTTGCTTACCTAATGCAAAATTGTGTCTTCTTGAAAGCACTGTTTTGCTGTTGTTGGAGAAAAAAGGGATACAGGAAAAAGTGCCAGAATATATTTTGCTTTTGAGATAGTGCATATTCTTCATATCTGGAAAAGGATGCTACAAAATCACTTTTTGTTAAGACTATAAAATAAAGCATCTGCTTTATAGATTTTTTTTTAATTTTTAAAAATCTAGCTCACATTTACATCATTTAGAGGATATAGTGTATATTTTGTTGTGATATAACAGCCAATGATTAAGTTTGTTAACATTAATTAATACATCAATTTATATCACTTCAGCAAACGGTGGCTGGGACCACAGTTCTCAGGTACTTTCATTTTGCAGGAAGTGTGGTATCACTCTGTAAGTATGTGAGAAAAGAACCCTGGACATATTTTTGCTTAATACTACTATAACAGAGTTTCAGGTAGCAGATTGTGACTAATCAGAGTGTTAGTGTTTCTCAGATATAACAACGGGGCAGTATCTGAATGAAATAAATATATGACTCATGTGGTATATAGCTGGCCTTTGTGCTTACAGCTATCTGTTTAGCAGTATTTAGTTCTTACTTTCCAATTTTATATATGATTGTCTGCATTCAGCCATGACTTCCTGCTGGTTGTTTATCCATGCAGAAACCCAAACAAGTGCATTGTGCTAGCCAGCTGATCAGAGAAGGTGAGATTAGGAGTGAGTTTCATTTTCCATAGGAAAATATTCTCATAGAATGAGGAAGGGCTATTGGACTGGCATTGGAGTTGTCTCAAAATAGAGGAGCTCTGGGAAGAAGAAGCACTTGGTGGAGGTGTGTAATGGCTGACAAATAAGATGGATCTACACAGCAGTAGCTGATGAAAATTGGTGGTTTTAACAAAGCACATAGATGGCGGATAAGCCTAAATGGGACTGCTAAAGCTTTGTTTTCTTCCTGGGATGTTGGTTTGAGGGGAGCTTAAAACCTGCAGAGCACAATCTGGAGAATTGGAGAAACAAAGAGGAGAGGTTTTGAGACCCTGTCTACCCTTTTCAGATGACCGCTGGTGAAAGTTGAGGATGATGTGAGATAAGAGGTTTCACCGGCCAGAAAAAAACAATCATCTGACAGAAGGAAATTGCTAGTCAGTCTTTTAAAGATTATTCTTAATTCTAGATAGTAGTAATTTAAAGTATTTAGAAATATAGAGTAGTACACATACACTAAGCTAAAAGCATGTCTTGCAAACATATATATGGGTAGTCATTGCTTAATGACCATTCGTTTAATGATGATTCGAAATTACGACAGCCTCAGGAAGGGTGCTTTACAGCCCATAAAGCACTTCTGGCCATCATAAAAGTTGAGCCACCCTTCCCCCCGCAGTCACATGGCCACATTTTGGGCACTTGGCAACTGGCTCACATTTATGACTGGTTGCCAAGCACCCCATGATCATGTGATCACCATTTGCAATCTTCTCTGCCAGCAGGAAAGGTTGCAAGTGGAGGGGACGTGACAGTGGGCAGTTTCAGAGCTCAAATCTTCAGGGTTTGAGGTCCCTGCCTTTGCACCGCTGCACTGCAAGATTTCCCCTCCCCTTTCAGCCGTGCGAAGGCAGGGAGCTGAAATTGTTGGGATTTCAGCTCAGCGCTGAGAGAGGGGAGGGGAAAGAGGACAGAGCGAAAGTGCTGAAATCCTTCAGCGGACAGCTCTTTTGCTCCATCCGCTTAACGACCACAACCGGGAATGCCCAGATTGTAGTTGTTGAGTGAAGCAGTCATGTGGGTCTCTCACTTAACTACTGCTTTGCTCAATGACCGAGTTTCTGATCCCAATCGTTCTTAGGCAAGGACTGTATATATTTAGAGCAGCTTTAGGCTGCAGAATTCAGTAGGGGGGGAAGAATCCAGTTACAAGACGTTTCGTTTCGTTTCGTTTCATTTCATTTCAATGATTTATATGGCCATCCTTCTTGCTTCCGTGACTCTGGGTAGGTAACAGTAATTAAAGCCATAATGATCAACTCAAAAATTCAAATAAAAATAATCACAACAGTAATGTTAGTACAATGCAGCCAAAGTCCTCAAAAAAAAAAAAACCCCTTACATCCTACAAGCATACAGCAAGCCTCACCTCACATTCTGGCCTAATGTCAAATTTTTAAAGCTTTTTAATGAGTTTGTGGATAAATATGTATGGAATGTTTGTGGTGATGATAGAAGTATGTTGTCTGGGAATGCAAATATACTTTTGTATACAGAAGGTCCTGGGTTGGTGGCTGAGAACCTGAATGATACTCAGTGAATGTCAGGTTGCATGATGCAGTGACATGGAACTGAAAACCTATGTATCGAAGACAAATATAGTTGTGTTTGATAGGGTAAATGGACTGCATAATCGCAAGTTATGCATAAATGGCAAAAAAATAGAGCAAGTAGATGAATTTGTGTACTCCAATAGAATGTTTACTATAAAGGAGGAAATGGATAAAGAAATTTTAAAACATGCAATAGTGGTAGAAAAATGGTGGGTTGGATGTGGTCTGTTGCAAAGAATGATGAAAGAAGCTAAAATGGCTGTGTATAACAACCTATTTCCCACCAACCTTCTTATGGAGTAAGTTGCATGTGTCAGTGGAAACATAAACAATGTAATGGTGTGGGAGTGTGCTACTTACGAAGTATGTGATAAACCATAAGAGATAGGGTAAAGAATGCACAGGTGCTGAAAAAATGTGTGCTGAATAAAAAGTGAATGAACAATACGAAAGAAGTACATTGGTGGTTTGATCATATGAAGAGAATGAAGGAGGATCAAATCTCAAATCAGTGAAGGAAGAGCAAACAGGTCAAGAGGAAAGGGAAGACTGAGAAACTCATGGCTGGATGGACCTGATGAGATCCTGAAAAAGAAAGACATGAAATGTTTAAAAAACAAGAGGCAGTGTAAAAAGCATTGTACTGGTGTGGTGGAAACTAGAATGATGCATGGTGTTGCTGTAAACTAATTTTAACTATGTTGTTGTATGTCTTTAATTTCTTTGGCTCACTATTTCTTACTCCTTTTCTGAGCTTTGCAGAATACGGTTTATCCAAAAGGGAATAATATTATGGGTATATATGCAAGTGTGCGTTCATGCAACCATTGAGGCTTGCTTTCTGATTATAGCTCAGTTGTCTGTCACAGTCAATTTCCTCATGCTGACAACTAACCATCCTTTGCCAGCTTGGGCTCTAACCATTACTGGTTGATAGGTAAGTAGGGGTGTGTGTGTGTGTGTGTGTGTGTGTGTTTGAACTTGCTGTTGGGTTCTTATCAGCAAGTTGCTGAAAACCAGTTTAACTAGAAAAATCTTGCAGAAGATAGGTTTGCTGTCTTCTGTTCTCACCTAAATAATGCAAGTTGACAGTTTCTTGGTATGACTCAAGTTCCTAAGGGGTGTAAAGAGACGGGTTCCACAAGGTGATTCTGTTAAAAACTCTGAATTTCTCATTTTTTTCTAAAAAAAACTTTATCATGCTCTCACATGCAACCTTGTTAGTCCTAGTAATCTGTTTTAATATTTTAGATGATGATTTTGCATCTGTTCACTAATCTGGGTTATGAATCAGATCCATTTCTCCTTAGCTGCAGCACTGCTATAACATTGGGTATTCCCAAACAATTCACTGGGTCTAGTTGTTATGCACTGCATTCTTACATTTACAACCACAGGTAGTCCCCAGTTTAAGAATGAGTTCTGTTCCCAAGGTCTGTCCTTAAATCGAATCTGTATGTAAGTCGGAACAGTATTATTGTATAGTACTGTATAAGTAGTATTGTGTACTTAACGTGAATCATTGTGTATTTAAATCATTGCATATTTAACTTGAATTTTGCTACAATAGGTTTCATTCTTAACTATGGGATGTCCTTAAACTATGGGATGTCCTTAAACCGGGTATTCTTAACCTGGGGACTACCTGTACTTTAAGAATCATGAGATATGAAATTGTGCTAAATTTGTCTGTTTGCTGCTTGTTGTTCTGTTCATTTCCTTTTAACAATGTCAAAAGGAAAAGAATAACACAAAAAGTTTTCTTAACTCAGCATTGTCTTTGCTACTAAATAAGAATATTGCACCTGCAGATAAAGGTATGATTTAGCCTGTAGAGAAAAGACTATGTAGAAAGTATATTTGTCCCTTAGCCATTAAAGCCAGAAGATACAAAGGGGAGTCTGTTCCAGCCTAGTTATCCTATTTTGACATTCTTTGTGTTTGGGATTGGCACTCCCACAGGGTTCTGCCTATTTCAGTACTGTCCAAAGACTAACAGAATTTGGATAATGAACCATCTGTTGGGTTACTAAGTGCTTTGTGTCTGTAACTGGCAAAGCTGGTGAAGAAGGAGGCGCTGGTTGTCAGCAATGTATCCTCTTGTCTCGTCAGAAAAAGGATATTGCGATGAATTTAATATAGTGAAGAACTATTATGCCCTTGTTGAAATATCAGAGCTTTGCTGGATCGGGCCAAAGGCCCAGTAAGTCCAACATTCTGTAGAAAATAGTGATAGACTAGATGCATCCAGAAGGCTGACAAGCAGGGCGTGATTGGGATAGTCCTCTTCCACTGTGGCTCCCTGGCAAATAGAATTTAACTTTTGTTGCCTTTGTGTATTAAAGCATTAATACCCTAATCCTTCATGATTATGTTCAGTCCCATCTGAGTACAGTCTGAATTGGTAACCTTCATACATTTGATGACAGTGCATTCCACAGTAGCTGCATGTCATACAGGTAGTCCTTGAATTATGACCATTTGTTTAGTGACTATTGGAAGTTACGACAGCACTGAAAAAAGTGACTTATAACTGGTCCTCACACTTATGACCATCACAGCGTCCCCGTGGTCACGTGACCAAAATTTAGGCGCTTGGCAATTGGCATGTATTTACGATGGTACAGCATCCTGGGGTCACATGATTGCCATTTGTGACCTTTCCAGGGGGCTTCTGACAAGCAAAGTCAATGGGGGAAGCCGGATTTGCTTAACGACCGCATGATTCACTTAACAATCATGGCAAAAAAGTCATAAAATCAGGCATGACTCACTTAACGACCACATCGCTGAGCAATGGAAGCTCCAGTCCCAACTGTGGTCATAAGTTAAGGACTACCTGTATTATGAAGTACTTTGTTTTTATAGGTTCTTAAGTTCCCTGCATTTAGCTTTAGGAGGTAAGAAGTTCTAATATTAACACTTTATCCACATTCCATGTACCATTTAAAATATGTTATTATATTTCCAATGACCTCTCTTCCTTCTGAGGTGAAAAGACCTCAGTCTTCTTGTTTTTCTTTTTTGGGGAACTGCTGTTACCCATTAATTAGTTTGATTGCAACTCCTCCTGCACTGTATGTAAGGATTTGCATATTTGCTGCTTCACAGTAGAAAAGAATTCATAGTCTCATGTTACAGTCACTCACGCAATCACAATTTGGTGATTGTGGTATCAACTCTCCTCCCCTTATTCCTTTCCTTTGTTTGAACAGTTAATTTAAAATCATGGTTTGATATCCTAAATCATGGTTTGGTTTTTCACGAGAGAGGGAGGGAGGGAGGGAGGGAGAGAATGAAATACAGTGGAACCTCGGTTCACGAACGCATCTGTTCACGAACAATTCGGGTCACGACCAGCTCCGGCCGCAAAAATTTACCTCCGGTCGCGAACGCCGGATCAGGTGACGAACAGGATCCGCGGCCATTTTCCCTCCTGTGTCACGTGGTCGCAGCTTCCTGTAGGGAGGGGACTCTCCCTCCAAGCAGGAACCGCGGCCATTTTCCCTCCCGTGTCACATGGTCGCGACTTCCTGTAGGGAGGGGACTCTCCCTCCAAGCAGGAACCGCGGCCATTTTCTCTCCCGTGTCACGTGGTCGCGACTTCCTGTACTCCCGAGCAAGGTTAGCTTTCTCTCTCTTCGTACTGTACTTTGTGTCATATTTTTGCGGTTTTTAAAAAAAAAAACATGGTTCAGAACGGATTAACCGTATTTACATTGAACCTTATGGGAAAATTTGACTCGGGTCGTGACCAGAAATCGGTTGGTGACCAAATTTGGGGTCGGAACGGATTAACTGTATTTACATTGAACCTTATGGGAAAATTTGATTCTGGTCATGACCATTTCGGGTCGCGACCAGAGTCGCAGAACGAATTAAATTCGTGAACCGAGGTTCCACTGTAATTGATGAAGCTGTGTGAATACAGGGAAAAAGTGACATTCAAGTTGGTGGCTTGTTCCTGAACTTCCAAACCATGGCTTTTAGGGTATGAATTCAGGGTTTCAGATATAAAATGAAAGTATTAATGGATACATGGATACCGATCACCTAGAAACTTTGTCCTTTTTTTATTCTCACTATCTTTTCCTCTTTCCTTTTTTTAGAATTAAAATTATGGCTGCCTTTTTTATTTGTACTGACAAAATGTGGTGCATTGGTACAGCAGAGTTTGTAGGTTGAAGTTAAAGGTCTCAAACCTCCTGTCCCAGAACTGCTTTGAGTCTATACAAACTGGCCCTCCCTCTTGCCTTGGGGTAGCAGCTTAGTAGTTCTCGTTTTCAACAATCATATTCCAAGCACCCTCCTCATTAACTCTGTTGTGTAAGGGCGATAGTACTCCCACAGCCTGGGTGCCCTTCTGGCAAGTAAAAGGGAAAAATGATTAAAAGAAAATAAGTTATATAATGCCACCTCTTCTCCCTGTAGTGTTGAGATGCATGGCAGTGGACATCAGCTCCTCTTTCCCCCTGTATCTGTCACAAGAGCTAAACAGAATCAAAATGTATTTTCAAAAGGAAAAGAGAGAAGACGTAGAGAGTAAGGGAGATGACCTTGACTCCATTACCAAGGCAAGAAGGATTAAAGCATTATTAAAATACAGAACAAGATAACATTCGGAAGTGGCTCAGGCAGATGCCTTTCTAATTCACTGAACTATAAGAAGGATAAGGAGGTAACAGCAAAATCACATTTGCAAGATTCTGTTATAGCCAAGCTGAATAAAAGTAGAGAGCCGGTTTTCTGTAGTGGTTAAGGCATCAGGCTAGAAACTGGAAGACTGGGTTCTAGTCCCGCCTTGGGCGCAAATGACCTTGGGCCACTCACTCTCTCTCAGCCCTAGGAAGGAGGCAATGGCTAGCCACTTCTGAAAAACCTCACCAAGAAAACTGCAGGGACTAGTCCAGGCAGTTGCCAGGAGTCAGAAACTGATTTGAAGGCACACATACAATAAAAGTAGCAGTACAGGTAGTCCTCATTTAGTGACCACAATTGGGATCAGCAGCTCTGTTGTTAAGTGAAGCAGTTGCTAAGTGGGAAATCATGTGACTGAAACTGCTTTCCTTTTTTCCACTCCCCTGCCCTTTGGAATGCTCACTCTGGCGCCGGGAGAATTAGCAAGATGTTTGTATTTGTATTCATTGGAGAGGAAGGGATTACAAGAAAGTAAGCAGGCACATAATGGGGAATACACATCAAAAACAACGTGCTGGCACTGGCATTACCCCCCCCCCCACTCCCTTGTTTAAGCAATCTCTCCACTCTGTGAGGGAAAAAATAAAAAAACCAAGCAATTTCTGTAGGCAATCTCTCCTGTGCCTGACCCATTTTTTTTCTCCCTCCCCTTGCAGAGTGGAGAGATTGGAGAGGAAAGGATTACAAGAGAGCAAGCAGGGACACAATGGGGAATACACTGGCTGTTTAGCATGCTCATGGTTCCCAGCCCAGAGTGCATTTGGGGCTGCCAGCACCACCATATTGCTTTTGATGTGTGCCTGCTTACTCTCTTGTAATCTTTTCCTCTCTAATCTCTCCACTCTGCAAGGAGGGAAAAAAAGAAAAACAACATGTCAGGCACCGGACAACTTGTACTGACTGTAATGGCAATCCTGTGACTGAGAGATGTTGTGAAGGCTGTAAATGCAGGACTGGTCATAAGGTTATTTTTCAGCACTGTCATAACTTCAAATGGTTGCTGAATCAGGCAGTGGGTAAGTGAGGTCTACTGGTAGATATCCTGTGGAGTTCATTTCATGGTCTGGTCTACCTAGTGAGGCTGACAGAATGTAAAAATGTTTTCTTAACTTTCGAATGGCTGCGAGCAAAAAATCAATGGTGAGGGTAATAAAAATATAGGGCTGTTTGAATCACAGACAGAACAATCTCTAGTAGAAAAATATACAGGAAAAGATAGGTTTCTCACTAGAGTTGATGCTGATTCCTGTGTGAGAGCCCATTGAGTGTTTTGCCAGACTTTATAGAAAAGAAAAACTTTACTCACACATTGCAGTAAACCATATTTGTTTTAACCATATTATAACTTCAATGCATGTGTCCATAGATTATACTAAGCCAAAGGTTTGTTATAGTTTAGTGCAATGTGTAAACCCAATAATTTATAATATATTTACAAATATTTGAATTTCCATGTATACAATTAGATATTCCTTTTGTACTTTTATAAATTGCCATGGTTTGAGTATGTCAGTAATGATATAATAAGAGAGAATATAAAAGAGAATATAAAATAATCTTGGTTATAAGAATTTGTATGGAAGATCCTTGGTCCTTTCTGCCTATAAATATTCAAACATACAGACTGTATTAAAGCTATTCTCAACTGAGATTTGTGTATTTCTTGCAAGGATATAGTGTTTAAATATAAATGAATTCTGTATCTAGAAAACAACAAAGTATATAGTAAATTTCTTTCCCTTTCCAATTTCTCTTTATGAGCCTCCAGATAATTAAATCTAAATCAGAATTTTAGAGAAGCTAAATCAGAATTTTAGAGAAGCTAAGTGAATTAGATATTAAGTACAGTGGAACCTTGGTTCACGAACTTAATTCGTTCCACGACTCTGGTCGCGACCCGAAATGGTCGTGACCCGAATCAAATTTTCCCATAAGGTTCAATGTAAATACGGTTAATCCATTCTGAACCATATGTTTTTTTTTTAAAAAACCGCAAAAATATGACACAAAGTACAGTATGAAGAGAGAGAAAGCCAACCTTGCTCGATGTGACTCCTGGCGGGAGGGAAAATGGCCGCGATTACTGCTTGGAGGGAGAGTTCCCCTCCCTACAGGAAGCTGTGACCACGTGACACGGGAGGGAAAATGGCCGTGGTTACTGCTTGGAGGGAGAATCCCCCTCCCTACAGGAAGCCGCGACCACGTGACATGGGAGGGAAAATGGCCGCGGTTACTGCTTGGAGGGAGAGTCCCCCTCCCTACAGGAAGCCGCAACCACATGTCACGGGAGGGAAAATGACCGCGGATCCTGTTTGTAACCCGATCCAGCGTTCGTGAACGGAGGCAATTTTTTGCGGCCGGAGCTGTTCGTGAACCAAATTGTTCGTGAACAGAAGCGTTCGTGAACCGAGGTACCACTGTATGTTGTAAAAATTAATGTAATGTTCTTGTATCAACACAAACTCATCTTTATGAAAATGTATATAAATACGACATTTTAACTTTTAAAAACAGTGGAGGTTTTTAAATCAAGATTAAGAAAGATGGCCTACTTGTATGTATTCATGGCTTGTGATTTAAAAACAGTCTTGTGATTGTGGGGCAGATAATTAGTTCAACTGTTATTAATAATGGGAGGTACCCAACTTGGTGACCTGGAATGTAAAATAATAGTGGCTAAATAACTGTGTGGTGCGTCCATGCATTTCTTGATATTTTTGAGCCCCCCTTTATTTTATGGAACCCCCGCATCACAAAGCAACATGTGCAAGCAATAATGATATGGAGGCAGAAGGCAAAAGAATACAAACCATTTTTTTTTCCAGAATAGGAACGATTACATGTATTGTGTTGTATTTATTTGCCTTATATACCACCATAATGTGCTTGGACTCTCAATGGTTAACAAAAAGTTATACATCAAGTTAAAATATCCACAGTAAACAAGCAATAAAACATCCATGGTAAAGAAATACATTAATAAGTAATAATTAATGTGAAAATAAAAATAAACTAAATAACAAACACGAACTACCGTATTTTTCCGACTATAAGACGATACTTTTTTCTAAAATTCTTACCCTAAAAATTGAAGGGCGTCTTATTCAAGGAAGTCAGCCGAGGAGAGAACCGCGCGGTGGCAAAACTGCCCATACTTTGTCTCTGCAGGGAGGCTTCCTTCTATTGTAGCCTCCAATCACGAGTGAAATAGCTTGTCTCCCAAACAGACTTCCTCCAATCACGAGCCTTATGTAACTGACGTCAGCTGATGCTGAACAAACCAGTTAGAGAAGGCTGTTTGCAGAGAGAAGCTATTGGCAGTTTCACTCGTGCTTGAATGTAATCAGTTATGCAAAAGAGCATGGAAACAGAGCTGCAGAGAGACGGTTTGGACCTCCTCCCACTGAGTGTATCTGGTCAATGTTAACTAATTACTAAATAAAAATGTGTTCTGCACTATCTTTAAAATATTGATTTCTTAATTTTGGGTTGGAAAAGTGGGGGTCGTCTTGTACATGGGGGTGTCTTATTGACGGAAAAATACGGTATCTCAATAATTAACAACCAAAAATCAAACTTAAATGACATTACTTCATTCAACAAATGCTTTCCGGAAGAGCTGTTTTCTGCAGTTTCTGAAAAATAAAGAAGGAACAAGTCTATTCTCCAAGTTGAGTCTGTTCCAGAGAATAAGTGCTGCTACCAAGAAGCAGCATATCAGCATGAAACCCCTCCCTTTACTGAACTGGATGCACCCAAACTTCTCACAGTATAGGAAACCTGGACAGGTTGATTCTTGCCAGAGTATGTGGTCCTTCAAGAACCTAGATGCCAGAAGCCTATTAGAAGCCAGTACAGGGCCTATGGTAGAAGTATAATATTCTCTTTGTGATATGTACCAGCTAACCAATGAGGTGCTGTGTTCTGCCCCCAACTGCAGCTTTTGGGTCGTCTTCAAAGTCAGACCCAAGTAGAGTGCATTGTAGTAGTCCAGCCAAGTGGTGATGAGGGCATGGATTACTGTGTTAAGATCCTCCCACCCTCCAGGTAAACATGGAACTGGCACACTATCCAGTTTTACCCTCCTCTAAGTGCCTAATTAGATAGAGGCATGGATCCAGGAGGACCCCCAAATTGCATACCTTCCTCAAGGGTAGTCCTCTTCCCTGTCAAGAGATAACATTGGGGTTGGCAGGATTCTTTAAAGCATAGTCAGCATCACCATATTGCTTAGGTTCAGCTTTAATGTGTTTCATTGCAACTGGTTTTTGCAGCCTTCAGACACAGGGACAAGACACCAGTAGTACCTCCAGCATAGCCCGTGGTGATGATGCAAAGCTGGGTATCCTCAGCATATTGATGAAATCACAGATCCATCCTCAAATTGATGTATGACCTCTCTTAGTTGGTCCATGTGAATGTTGAAAAGTGAAGGTGAGGAGAGGACTGAACCCTGAATCATGCCATATAATAGTGGTCACTGAGCCAGTTTCTCCTCATGCCCACCAGCTGGAACTGCCCACTAAGGAAGTGCCTCCAATCCTTAACCCTTGCAGGTGGTTCACAAAAATACCATGGTAAGTGGTATTTCAAGAAGCAAATATTCACTGGGATGGATGTAACAATTGCCAGCTAGACTGTAGCCTGTTAAAAAATCTGTTATTGGATGGTATTGTATGAAACCAATAATTTGCAGCATCTCCAGCACTTATTACATGGTGGATGCAATTCAATACTTTATTCATATGGTGAATAATTTGAAATACATTTGATTCACTAATTTTGAAGGGACTAATAACCTCTACTGTGTTTTTGTTGGTATGATTTTGACAAGCTAGAGCACATTCAAGAAGGCAAAGCAGAAAAGGAGGTAGGAACTGTTTTCGATCTCAACTTTTTCTTCTCTTTGTCTCTGAAGTACAGCATAGTATCTGTATTCTTCTGCTATGAATTTTGAATTACAACAAAGATCAAGAGCCTTGCTGAATAGCTTTCACATTTTAACCTTTTGTTTAATTGGTGGTATATATTAGTAAATTGTGGGGCAACGCAGTGGCGCAGTGGCTTAATGACGCTGAAAGTTGCCGGCCAGAAATGGTTGACACGTCAGTGGTTCGAGCCCAGCTTCGCGCAGCACAGCGAGCTCCTGCTTCCTCCCCAGCTCCTGCCAACCCAGCAGCTTGAAAACATATGTGAGTAGATAAATGGGTTCTCTAACCCCGGTGGGAGGAAAAACGCTGGCGGCGCTTGCATGGGAGATGGGAGCAGTTGCCGGTAACGCGGAAGCCGTGCACGCCTGAAAAAGATGTGAAGCAATGGAAACCCCGCCTCCTGCGCTCGCCAGCTGGGCTCTGCTCTAGGAAGGAGGCAATGGCAAACCACTTCCGAAACACCTTGCCTTGAAAACTGCAGGGACTCGTCCAGGCAGTCACTGCAGAATCGGTAACGATTGAGTGTGGATTAAATAAATAAATAAATAAATAATCGTAAATTGTAGTTGCAGATGGTGTTGAATAGGGAAGGTATTCCCTTGAACTATAACCTTATAGCTTTGTTTGCCTTAAGGGCAGATTGTTTTCCGTTTTTTGAGTTTTTTGAGTTATTCAGATTTCTCTTCCAAGTGGTATTTATATGTTTTGAAATAGTTTGGCAGCAGTCCTATACACACTACATCAGCAGGTGGTGGCAGGTGGGCTCAGAAACGTAGTGGGATCTGGACCAGTTGGGTTTGAACAGAAGGCTATTAAGAAATCTCAGGACAGTAGGGTAGAGGAGGTAAAAACAAATCCTGAAGAAGGTAATGGTACAGTACATTTCTTGATTCTTGCCAGAAGAACATGGTAATGTCCATGAAATTAGCAGAATATAAATTCAATCTGCTGGTATTTTTACTTTTTTACCTATACATTCTTGGAAGTTCATCCCACTGAACTTAATTTAATTTACTTTCAAATAAATATGCATGGGATCATATCGTTAAATATTTGCAATTATCATGACGTATTATATTTTGTATTCACTTAGATGCTGTTGAATCTAAAGGCCTTTTTGTGCTTAGTGACAATCCTAAAAGGCACATAGCTAAAGTTACAGATCTCTTTTTCCGAACTAGAGGGGAAAGTGTTTTATTGATCAAAGAGAGAGGGAAATGTTTTACTGACTTCATTGAAACAACTCTGTCAGCATGAATAAACTTTTAAAGGGTAAGAAAGGACTAACCAGCTATTTCCTTAGAGAAATAACTAGGCTGTAGGATAACCCTTCATACATAGGAGATCTTAAAAATAGTGTTTTAGTCTGGTTATACTTCAGCTTCTTCAACATTCTGTCTTTTATATTTAAAAAGAGGACATACGAAACCAGAGAAAAAATCATTAAAAACATAGGGAATGGTTTTTGTTCTGGATCTTAAATCTTCCTATATGATTCCTGAATGTCATTATCATGCTCACATATTGACTGTGTTGTTTCTTTGCTTGTCAACATGTCCATGTTTTTCTTAAAATAAATACTATCTAGACCAGTGTTTTTCAGCCTTGACAACTTTAAGATGTGTAGTCTTCAATTCCCAGAATTCCCCAGTTGGGGAATTCTGGGAATTGAAGTCCACAGCTGCCAAGGTTGAGAAACACTGATCTAGATGATGTTTTGCAAGCAAACACTTCATATTATGTGGATGTTTAATTTATATAATTCATTATGTTAGCAAATTTAAAATTAAAAAATTAATTTTTTTTTAATTTAAATTAAAAATTATAAAGCATAGTCTTTGACAGGATAAAAAGTACCTGTGTCTCATGGTAGAAAAGTTAAGAGCATTATGTATTTGGAAGTCATCTAGCTCCTCTTATGCAGGTAGTTAAGTCGGTGCCATCTAAAAACAGTTTCAGCTCCAAATAAATTATTTTCAATCACTTGCCTGTGTAGTGTCTTTTGTGCCTTTTATTTTATTTCCTACTCTTCCGTCTCTCATTTGGCTGACTGGAAGGCAGCTTGCATTTCCAAACAATTAGGATTCAATTGGCATAAAGCTCATTACTATGCTGTCAAGACAAGCAATTGGTTTCCCAATTATTCCATAAGCAAAGTTGTGTATGATTCTGGGGGCTTTACAAAGCAGCTTGCCACACTTCACCATCATCTGTGGGGATGGCTACATTTGGACATGAGGAGAAAGAAAGTGTAAAATAGAAAAGATCACGTTCCACAAAGATAGTAGTATACTTTTGTGTCTGTGCATGTCTCTGTGTCTGTCTCCCTATCTGGGATTTGTTTCTCTGTATCTATGTGTTAACAATTGCAGTATAGTTTTCTTTTATTCTCCATCATACTCTACTTTCTATGCTTTAGGTGTGACCTTTTTAGTTATTTCATGCTGCGTTTTATTGTTTTATCAGGGCAATAGAATCTCAGGAAACTCTTCTGTTTGCTGATACTTTATTGAAGGCATTACAGTCCTATTTATTGCTTATCTCATGAGAAACCAGAGATGGTGCTTTGTGGGGCTCAATTCATGTCACATGTCTTGGCATTATTAGCAGCATGCTGGCAAATGGAGATATCCAGATTAAGGTGTTCATCAGCAGCTGATCTACCCTTTCTTGCAGACTACTTTCTTTTTGGCAACACAGCATTTCTCCTCCTCTCTTCAAAGGAAAAGCTTATTGCATCTTTTTGTTCCAATGTTAAGTTAAAGTCCTGAAATGGAGAGATTCCTTCAGCCGTTTCATAGGGCAGAATTGGCTCATGAAATCCAGAAGATTTGAAGGCTGGTGAGAGTTGTAGAAAAACATCCTCTATTTGGCAGTAATGGCGTATTCTTTTTTCTCCAGGTTTAATAAGCCTAGTGCTCTTAATTTCTGATGTCTGTGATACTGAAGATTTCTTAATGGTCACAACCAGTAGTAGTATAGTAGTGCAGTAGTTTGAATGTTGGACTTACACCATTGGGTGAAACACTGTCGTCCAGCCCAGCCTAGCTCACAGGGTTGTTCTGGGGATAAAATTAGGACAAGTCCTCATGTAACTTGGCTTTTGCACTAATGGGTAAAGGTGGGGTAAAAGTGCCTTTGAATCACTAAGATCACAAATAACCACTCATAACTCTTCAAAGGGCAACTATTATGCCTTCAATCTATTTTCAATTCCTTGGCAATACCTCTGGTTGCTGAGTGACTGCATTACAACATTCCTTAAAAAAAAAAAGGAGATTAGAGATAAGGGACAGTTATATTTATGAATCAGAATAGAGGTGGTTTGCCCTTGAGCAAAAATAATTCTAAAAGTTGTGGATAAGTGATAAATTTTAAGGTTGCCATATTGTCTTCATCATGTAGTATATGTGAAATAACTTCAGCTATGCAATAATTTTGCTGTCACTAGAGGGACACCTTGCATTAATATTTTAGGGAACTGCTTAATAAGCCTTCGGCAGCTGCATTGGGACACCCAACCCAGAGAGAGACATCCAGTTACTCAAAGCTTTGCTTTGCCCATGCAGCTCCTTATTTTGGAACATTTTACTTTTAACATACATGAAAGTTAGCTACGTTGTATACCAATTTATTCTGCTGCCTTGGTTGTACCTAGAATTAGATCTATATAACCATAAAACATAGCTGAAGGCTATTACGGCTGCCTCCTTCTCTATTTACCTGCCTTTTCTCTATATAGAGACTGTAGATAGTGAAGAATAAGTCAGCATTGATAGGCTAATTACAAGTTCCTCCTACGCATTTCTAACTGTCATTGTTTGCAGAGGCTGAAGAAAAATAGTGATTATTTTTTTCATTTTCGTATTACATATAACCAGTGTGTCCTTTGTTTCTCTCCTCCCAACAGACATGTAAACTGTCTTGTGGCTTGATTACAATTCATTTAAGCCTTTGTTTTTTTTCTGGTACAACTTGATTCCCATCTGTGGATTTTTTAAAATCAATTTTTGTATTCCAAATCAATTTTTGGAATACAGGAAAACAAACAAAAATATTAGAAGTGAAGAGAAAGAATAAAATGATTTTATCTGTGTATATTTTAATCAGTGCAACAGTATGCATGAATGATGCATTATCAGCCACCAGAGAAAGAATTTTTATGTCAGTGCTTACCTTCTCAATCATACAATTTCTTGGGAGGTTGAATCAGTGCTAAATGTTATAAGTGCATGTGTGAACTGCCTCAGTACAGAAAGCGGTAAATGTTTGAAGTAAATGGCTTTAGGCTATTGCCTAAATCCACCTCTCTTCTTTCTTCTGAGGCAATCATAAAAATTACTTCTAAGTTTCTGGGAATTGGATGCTGTGAGAATATTTTATGAATATAGGTACTAGCTGAGCATCTGAAATTAATCAGTACTTCCACAGGGAGCATTGACTGTTTCACTTCATAAAAATAAGATCATGAAGTCTTTCCTTTGATGAAGTTGCATCAAGCTTATGCAAGCATGACAGAAACTGAATATTGTCCCTTTTTTTCTTTCTGAATTGCAAGAAGACAGCTGAGAACAGTGTGACAGGCAGAAGGTCTGCTGGTCCAGTTTTCCTTGATATAACAATTCAGTGAGCAGCCATCTGCTCATCTCAGCACTCCTTGCTTTAGTGCTGAGTCACTCTGGGCAAAAACACACACATAGGAACATGGTAAAAATCAGTACATTAGATTTATTTTGGTTTTATTGAATGTTGAAATTATAAAATGTAGAATTATATTTGGGGTTTTTCCCATGATGGATAAGCAAGGGTTCAATTATATCTCTTAGCAAAAATCAGAATTTAATATAAATAGTTTACACGTAACACAGAAACTTTTCTGATTGCTTTTGTTGAAACTGCAAACTTAAATCTTTAATTGTTGTTGAATAATACTTTGCCATAATATGCAGATCACAGCATCATCTGTCTTAAAGTTTCCCTTCAGTTAATGGAAGATCTGTAATATTTGAAAGTACAATGAATATTTACACTTTTTCTGTATTGTAGTGGTGGCTATATCCCTATTGATGTAAGTCACCACAGAATTTTGGACCAGGAAGATAGATTCCAAGACCCACTCAACCATGAAGCACATAAAATAACCCAGGAGCCAGTCATCACCTTTCCGTCTTTGTGATAACTTTTGTGTCTTAGGTATCAGGAGAATGAATGTCATGGGTGAAGCACAAGGAGCTATTGATTCATACGATGGAGCTGTCATGAACTTTGCAAGCATGGGCTAGCAAAGTTGGAAAAAACTGATTCAGCAGCATGTCCCCAGTTTTACACAAATTGAGAAAGTAAAGGTCTAACTTATTCCTATAGAGAGAAGCTTGGTTTTCACTAGACAATAAAATGCTTCAAAACAAGTGCACCAAATTATAGCTAACCCTACAACTTTAAATTATTGCCAATTGCAATTGCAGACTTTGTTTCCTAAGTACAGCAAAATTAAGGTATTTTCTCAAGGCTAAATGTGTTCCAGTATTTCTTTTATTTTTCTTAAGACCATTTGAGTTGTGAAAATATGGCATATTCCATAAGCTGTGTTGTTTATACTGAAGCTCTCTATATAAAAGTTAGTACTAAAGTCATCTCTTGCAAGTCTAATTTGTTCAGTACTTTTTCTTCCATAGCAGCAAAAAAATTGCCCTTGGAAATTCAAAAGCATGATATGCAGCCATTTTTTTATATGCCAACTGCATCCAATAATTAGAAATACGCTACAGCCCTACATAGAGCGCATTGCAGTAATCCAAACGGGAAGCGACCAAGACATGAGTGACTGTGAGCAAAGCCTCTCAGTCCATGAAAGAGTGCAGTTGGTGCACAAGATCAATCTGTATGAAGGCCCCCTAGCCATGGCTGCTACCTGCATATCAAGCAATAGCCACAGGTCTAGGAGGACCCCCAGATTGCACTCTAGTTCTATCCGGGGCAGTTCTACCCCATCCAGAGTCAAAGATGGCATATCACTAGTCCCGGGGGTGGGGGGCAAAAACCCAAAGCCACTTCATCTTGCCAGGATTGAGTCAGAGTCAGTTCCCATCCAGACCCTCACAACCTCCAGGTAGTCAGCACTGTGACAGCATCACCTGCCCAGCCAAAGGTGGAGGTATATAACAGTGTACTGATGATACTTCACCCCATACCAGCAAATGACCTCACCCAGCAGTTTCATATAAATATTAGAGTACTCCTGCTTTTCAAATTGTTTCTTTCAAACAGCCCTTAGTATGTCAAGAAAGAACCTCTTTCAGAATGAGATCAATATAAGTACTTAGAAGTTTGTTGAAAAGAGTGAAAAGACAGTGAATGAAATGCAGAACAGTTGTCCCCAAGTTGGTGCTCTTCAAATGTATTGGACTGAAACTCCCAGAATTCTTTGAAAGGAACTCCATTTTGGAAGTTATAGTTCCAGCACATCTGAGGAATCAGGTAGAGGAAGGCCAAATTAGGATATGTTGCTCTGATACAGGAATATGAGAATGATACGTATGTGTATTTATGTGATTCTTTTACAAACCCCCAGAAGACAGAAATAGACAAATCTACTAAATGGCTTCAAAACGGCTGTTGTGGTCAAATGTCAGAGGTTATCAGCATAAATATTATCTGTTTACCTGAAACTGCCATTTCAGTTGCAACTAATAAACTAAATAAATTAGGCTTTTATACTGTTTTCTCACTGAAGAAATAGTGTTGTCTGATAGATAAAATGGAATGAGAGGGTTTAAGCAAAAATGACTGCTATATTTTCTGTTTCTGTTGTGCAGAGTGCAGCAAAAGGTCCCAAAAATCCTGCTCTCAGGAAAATTACACATCAGCATGAGAGCTTGCAAAATGCAATATCCATAGTTTGCTTTCCAAAGAAAATCCAGTCAGAAAATATAAACTAACTGGTCTTTATTGATAAAACTGCAAAACTTCATAAAATACAAGTTGCATACAAAATATAGGATATAACAAAGACTTCTTCTCACTTTAGCTTCCAAGACTTAACCACAACAAAGTCTCTAGCTAAAAAAACACTCTCAGAGAAGAGGTACACTACTTGGTTACTAGTTAAGACTACATAACCTATAAAACCTATATGATTAACTATACAAGACAAACTGACAGGCTGGGCATTTAGCCCTCCCGTTATATTGCCAGCATGTACACCCCCACTGAATAACTAACATACACATTACAGTAGGTGGCAGTAAAAAACATAACAGAATCACAAGATTCTTTGTTTACATTAGCTTCATAGAATAATCTTGACACCTGTTTTTGTATAGGGAACGGGATGACCTTCTTCCCATGAGAAAATCCTGATAGTTTCACGTCTTTCTCCTCTTTTAGCATAAAACTCCAGTGCAGTAGCAAACTTCTGTAAGAAACTCAGAGCAGTATGCATAAAATGAAAGCTCCCAGTGCTACAGTTAATGTTTAACTTATGGAGCAAACACTCAAACTGTTTTTATTAATCTCTTTCAGTCTGTCCCACATTTTAAAAGAGTAAAGTAAGCTATTAATATTTATTTCAAATTCCAAATTTTTATTCATGTGTGTGTGTGTGTGTGTGTGTTATTTAATTTAGCAGTAATTTAAAGTACTTTAAAGTAATTTGATTTTCTGCTTAGCTAAGGCAAAGCACAATAAAAAGGTCGTTACAGTCTTACAAAAGGCTTAGCAAAATAATAACATAATATTTTTATTTTCTTTCATGGTTATGCTTTTAATTACTTGTTTGAATAAAACAAAAATGAATACACACACACACAGACAGACATAAATCTATATCCAGAGGGCAGGTATATAGTAGTTTGTTGCAGCAACAACAACTAGAAGAGTTCTTCCCCTTTCAAGACTGACAGTTGTTATTATTTTAAACCTAGAGTCTTGTCTCTAAACTAAGTGGGCCTTTGTCCACAAAAACTAATGGCATCATCAAATAGCTTTTCAGTTGCTGGGAGCCTAGTGTATTGTACGGCTGGGTCCCATAACAGATGTCCCGTACCTGTGTTCCTTTCTGTCCCCATAAAACCTGTTCCTTTTTGTGTGGAGGGCAGGCAAGGGGACTTTCGTTAGGAGCAGCAGTCAATCAGGAGACTATCTACTGATTGAATAATCATCGTCCTAGCATTTTTCCCACAGGTGCAGGGTCCGCTTTTTGTATCAATAAATGCCATTTCATGTGACTGAACACAGCACCTGGGTCCAACTGGATGATTTTCATGTCCGTGTTAATTGTGTCCTGCCACCTTTGCTTTGGTCTTCCACGTGGGCATTTGCCATCAGTGTCAGAGTGGTAGGTGGTACAGGCGATGGTGTGGGGTGCTGCTTGTAGAACATGGGCAAACACTGTTTTATTGTATTTTAATTAGTATTTATATATAAATACTATATATTATAGTTACTATATATTACAGTTATAATATATAACTGCCCAGAGTTGTTCTTTAAATGAGATGAGTGGTGGCTAAATCTGAAAAATAAATAAGCAAGCAAGCAAGCAAGCAAAGAAACCACTGTAGGCATTTTTCCCACATTTTCTCTGTTATTGGTGCAATGCCCATCTGCTGCCAGACTATCATTGCTGATGTGGTAGAGAAGGGAAACGCCTAATGATCAACGGAGCATGTGCATCTCCATGGCATGTAAAGGGTGCTTAGCCCTTCTGGTGGATGGCTAGCACTCAGTGCTATTGGGTGGGCCATCGTTCTATACATTTTCATGTAGGCATATGCCTATCACAGAGCAGTCCAGCAATCTCCTTCCACCATAGCCATGTTGCATTCACCCTTGCACGCACTTCCCCATTAATGCTGCTGTCACTTTACAGACGGGATCCTAAGTAACAAAAGGAATTTGTCTTCACTAGATCTTTGCTGCTGACTTGAATGGTGGAGGTGCTTAGGCTAGTCTCTAGATACTCAGTCTTCTTGATACTGAGGCACAAACCAGATTGGCTGAGACAGCCGTTCCATGTCTAGATGCAGTGCTGCAGTTCTTCCCTGGTGATAGCTGCAAGTAGGACATTGTCAGCATAGAGCAAAGCCCAGGGGGCACTGTGATGCAGGTCTCATGTGATGGTATCCATGATGAGAATTAACAGCAATGACGATATTGCTGAGCCTTGGTACACACCAACTTTCCCAGGAAAGCTGTCACAAAGGCTGGTGGCACATCTCACTCAACTGCTGATATTAACATAAAGCATCTGGACCTATTTTATGAGTAGCTCAGGCACACCATGGTCACGTAGCGTGTACCATATCAGCTGATGTGGAACACGGTCAAAAGCTGCTTCTAGGTCGAGGAAATCCAGGTGTAATGACTTCTCTTTTCTCTATGCTTCTCCATGAGCATGCGACTTGCAAAAATGGTGTTGGTGGTACTCAAGCCTTTGACAAAACTGCATTGGTTGATACTGATTTCAACAATGTCATGGAGGTGCTGGTTAAGGATCCGCTCAAAATTTTTCATTGTATGCAATAGGAAGCGGATTGGTTGGTAGTTGGAGCAATCTGCCGGGTCGCCTTTGTTCTTGAAGAAGGGAACTGTGATACTTGTGGCCCATCAGCAGGCACATGGCCAGAGTCCACAATGGCATTGAATAAGTTTGTCAGCCAGTTAGCTGCTGTGCCACAAAGTTCTTTCAGCTTCCAGACATCTACTGGTAGATTGTCTGGGCCAAGAGCTTTCGAATTCTTCATGCCGCTGATAGCTTTGGTAACCTCTTAAGGTGTAGTACACAAACCTGTGCCAGTGTTAGCCAAGCCCTCAGGAATTGGCAGGTGTGGAAATTCAACATTAGAGATTTTCTTAAAATGTTGCTACCAGTATTTCAGGATTTTGAGCTTATCCTGCATTTGCCATCCATTTTTATCCTTAAAACACATGTAGTGTTCAATATCTTTTGCCACCTTGGCACCTTCATTAGTCGATAGATGTTTTTTCTCGCCTTCCTTTGTGTCCAGTTGCTCATATAAGTCCTGGTAGTGATTGGCTTTGGCCTTTGTGACAGCTTTCTTTGCCACTCTTCTTGCAGTGATGTATTTTTGCCAGTTTTCATTGGTGTTCTGCACATACCAGTTCTTGTAAGCCACCTTCTTTTCCCGTACTTTCTGCTGCACTTGCTCCATCTAGAGTCACACCTGCTTGTCAATTCAATGACCTGATCTCATAGTGCCTAGAGTTGTTCTTGTAGCAGTGATAATGGACTCATGGAGAACAGTCCATTTGGTGTCAATTGAGCCTGCGGTGACTGGAGGAAATGTGATGTGGTTAATGATGGCTGCCTTGTGGTCTTATAGCTTCCACCACTTGATTTTCTCTGGACCTATCATGCCGCTGCCACTCTTTGCATGCTTTCTGATCTTCATATTGACAACAAGCATCTTTTGTTGCGGGGCAAGGCAGTCAGATGGAATGACCTTTACATCCATAATAGTGGGGAAGTTACGTTATTGCACGAGGACCAAATCAATCTGGCTGTTGTGGTTGCCACTGGCATAGGTGACCTGCTTTTTGAAAATCGTGTTAGTATGACAAGGTCATTTGCTTCGGGAAATGTCCAGGATTCACTGTCTATCATCATTTCGTGTACCATATTCATTGCTGCTGTGACAATTGTAGCCTTCCTGCACACATCCAACATGTCCATTTAGGTCATTGCAGAGAAGCAGCAAATCTTCTTGTGGGCATGTAGATACACAGTCTTGTAGTTCCGTCCAAAACTGTTCTTTCTCTTTTTCATCACATCTGGTTTGTGGGGCATAGGCCAAGAAAACATGTAATTGATGGGCAGGAGCATCAATTACAATTAGCATGAGGCGGTCGGAGTGATGATGGATCTCAGCAACATGGCTGTGCAGATCAGTGCCTACTATGATAGCCACGACTTTGTTGTTGGACCACCATGGTAGATTAGTTTGAAGGATATCACCAATGTCACGAGACTTTTGATCTTTCCAACACATCTCTTGTATGCGTGTAATATCCACCTTGCATTGCTTTGGCATTCCTGCAAGCTCACGGCTGTGTCCAGTCAAGGTGCCAATGTTCAGTGTGGCAATGCTTAATCATGATGTTGAAGCTAGCTTCTTTAGCTGGTTCTGCCCTTGAACTGGTAGCCTTTGTCCACTTGTCACGGCTGTCAGGCAAGGCCAACACACTTTGCCTCCAGGGGACACCCTAGCATTGTTCAACACTGCATATGGCTGTTGATCCATTTGCTGTGACAAATTTATCAGAACTTGGAGCAGCATTCCTCAAACTTAGTCTGGGTTGGGACTTCAGTACTTATTTTCACCGGAAATTTGGAAAGTTGTAACCCCAACATGTCTGGAGAATGCTAGATTGGGAAAGGGGTTAAGTTTGAGAGCTTAAATAGGGTTTAGGATCTTGAGCCTTGGTATTTAACTTGCCTTGGTTTTGGCTGATAGTTATAGGCTTGCCATTTAACTTAGTTTTGCCACAGTGATTTATTCTGGTATAATAAATTTCAACTCCTCAAAATCTGCATTGGAGAGCTAAGGAACCCCATGGAGCAGTTATATACCCAGGTATGCATCTCCATCCTGGGTGACCTGGGATGCCATGACCATCTCCATCCCAGGTGACCTGAGTGATGCCATGACCACCCTTTTGCGGTGCCTGGAGGCTGTGGTGGTCTGGATGGGTGCAACAGGCATCAGCTGAACCCTAGTAAGATGGAGTGGCTGAGTCTTGGAGGCCCCTCTGTATCCAGGAATTTACCATCTTTGGTTTGGGATGGGGTTGCACTGCCCCAGACAGACCCAGTGCGTAATCTAGGGATCCTCCTGGACTCATGATTCCTGCTTGAGGAGCAGGTGGCAGTTGTGGCCAGGAGGGCCTTTGCCCACCTTCATGTGGTGCGCCAGTTGCACCCCTCCCTGGATCAGGAGGCTCTCCAGTCAGTCACTCACGGCCTAGTCAACTCTCAGTTAGACTACTGGAGTACATTCTACATGGGGCTACCCATGAAGAATACTCAGAAGCTACTCTAACCTTTTAAAGCCCTACATGGCATGGGTCCAGATTACCTGAGGGACCATCTCACCCCCATTACATCAACCTGTTCTACCTGGTCAGGCAGAGAGGCATGTTGTGGACCCCGTCAGCAAGCAAATGTCGGCTGGCAGGGCCCAGGAGGAGAGCCTTCTCTGCTGTTGCCCTCGCCCTTTGGAATATTCTCCCCCCAGAGGTGCGGTGGGCTCCTACCTTCCCAGTTTGTCTGGAAAGGACTTAAGACAGCTGGCTCTGTCAGCTTGCATGGGGCGACAAGAGTTGTAATCAGTCCTGGGGGTGGCTGGTGCCCTAATGACACTCCCCAAGCTATTTGCCAATTTTATCATCCCTTGGAATTTATTTATTAATTATTTAAGATGGTTATATTGTATTTTAATTGATTTTTATCTGTTCTGTAAACCACCCAGAGACGTTTTTTAACAATATGGGTGGTGACAAATTGGATATATAAATAATTAATTTAAAATGATTCTGAGAGTGCATGGAGCTATATGGGGAAAAGAGCGTTACTCTTCTTATTCCATCAGAGCAGACTGCTTTCCCTGCTGGAAATAATACACCCACACCATGCATGTTTATCTCCTTATATTTGAGAAATTGTGGTGATTATTTGTCACACATAGTTTTAACTGACAGACTATTGCTGTGACAAAAAAATGTGTCTGGTATAACAGAAGTGCATTGTTATAAGCAAAGAGTGATAGTTAAATATGCATTGTCCTATTCTGTATTTTTGTAAATGTATTGACTCAGGCAGTCTTCATATTTGCAATCAAATAAGTAATGTTAATAAGATTACTTATTGAGTCAGCATTTCATTTAATTATACTAGAAATCAGTGTGTTACCTACCAGAGGAAGTAATATTGATTTCTACTTCTTGGGAAATTTCATTTGCTGAGCTTCATAATATTATTGAGCCATTACAAATACTAGGGAAAATTAAGCTGTCCCTCCCCTCATTTACATTCAAATACCTGCCTATGGTTTTGGGAAAATATTGATCTAATCGTATATCTATATCAGTATCTATATATCTGTGTCTGTATTTATATCATCTGTATCTATCTATATAAACAGGACCAGCATTGAAAATAAGAATGATACATGCAGATACTAAAGGCAACTTTTCCACATAATAAAATGCCCCCAAATGTAAGGACCTTTTTAGAGTCCACATTTTATAGACAAAAATAATCTTTTATTTGGCCCTTATTTGTGGATTTCTTATTTTGTGAAACTGCTTTTCCTCAAGTTTTGAAATATTGAATATATATTGTTTTATAATTTTAAAATATTATATTGTTTTATAATATTAAAAGTTTCTAGAATTCTAAGCGTTAGATGAGCTGTAAACTTATATTTAAGCAAAGCTGTTAAGTCTGCAGACATGATTTATGACTCATGTTCATTTGAATATGCCTCATCCATTTTTGTTTTCAAATTGAAAAATAACTTTCCTACAAGATGTGATTGCTAGCCAATCTTTTTAGAAAAGTATAATGAATTTGCTTCTAATTTAAATTTTTCAGCCCTTTATAACCACTTTCAAAGCAATGTAATTTTTGATGCATTCAATCTCTTCCTGTGAATTAAAGAGAGTCTTTATCCCGTAATAATAGGAAGGGGAAGGAAACACCAGTTCTGCAATGAGGTCGCACCTGGAGTTTCCAGATGCTAAGGAATGACCTTATTTGAATAACTAGATCAGCTTCATTGGTTGGGAGCCAGCCAATCATTAGAGATTGTTTCAGAAGTCACTCCATTGTCTGTTTAGACTTGTATACCTGATACAAGGCAAAAGCTTCCTCCTGATTTGTTTGCTCATTTGCAAATTCATTCACAATTTTGTGAAGCAAAATGATTTGGAAAACTATGTAATTTGACACATATTTCCCAATTCTTGAGCCTTTCTGCAAATGAATGGTACTGAAAATGGAGCCATAGAGATGTTACTTGCTTGCTTGTGTTAAAAATATGATAGAAATCTTGCATACATCATCTCTTTTTCTTTCTCCATAAAACATTTATGTATAATTTGAGTTTCAGTTCATTCCTTCTGTGACTTTTGGGGCTGTTGCTGCAAAACAAAAAGGTATTAATTAAATATTGATATTAAAGCACCTGGCATCTTCGAATTATTCACTTGCCAATTTCAGGAAGGCGTTCATGCCTTGGCAGCTAATAGCAAGAAGTTAGTGGGGCATTTTGAAAGAACCTGGTGGTCCTGTTGGGACTGCATAATATTACCTGTCATTCACTATTGTTAGTGGAGCACTGTGATAGTTATGGAATGTTTATTTGTGGATGTTGTTTTCTTCCTGCAGAAAAGAGATGTCAAGATATTGAATCTTTTATGGCAAGATATTTCTGTTTTTTGTTGACTTGTGATCCAGCTAATAATCCTTGTCATGCACAAAATGAAGGCTAACGCTGCTCTTTTTAAGATGTGTTTTTATTTTTATCATGATATGATAAATATTTTATCATATTTATTATGAATTTAGAGAATTTCAGAAATATGCAGATCATTATAATCATGAACAGCAACCATATTTTAAAGAGAGCCATACAGGTGATTAGTAAGTGTTGATACTTTAATATTAACAACTCATATTTATTAGTAAAAGATGCCAGCAATTGTAGGTGTGTTTGTATGGGAAAGCTGCTGTGATGGATGGGGTCCATTACAAAACACCCCATTTACCAGAAAACAAACAGGTCTATGCTGCTACTGTCAGTGGAGCAGAGAGTACTCCTTTGCTCTCCCACATAGATGCATACAGAACACATTTAGAAAATTGTAAAAGAAGACTTAATATTTACACCTTTTTTGCATAGACAGAATCATCCATTATGGAACACACAGGGCAGATACTAAGTTAAGTGTTCCTTTCACTTATAAGAATAGGGGTTTTACCACACTGAAGTAAATCAGATTAAGCAGAGTGATTGCTAGATGAATAATCCATATGAAAAATAATAGGAAAAGTGGATCAATACATCTACCATATTACAGGTAGTCCTTGCTTAACGACCACAATAGAGACTGGAAAATAGGTCATTAAGTGGGGCTGTCATTAAGTGAGTCACCACATGACCAGACATGATTTTACAACCATTTTTACAAGATAGTTAAGTGAATCCAGCTTCCCCAATGGACCTTTTTGCTGGAATTTGCTTAATGACCATGTGATCCGCTTAATGACCACATGATTCACTTAATGACCATCGTAAAAATGTCACAGATCATGATTATGTGACTGCAGGGGTGGTGTGACAGTTTGCAACAGTTGTAAATGAGTACAGGTCGTAAACCACTTTTTCCAAGGCTGATGTAACTTTGAACCATCATTAAATGGTAATTAAGTGAGGACTACCTTATTTATTATTTTTCTAGGCTTGCTCTTCAAGGTGAATTGGAATGAGCTGGAGTTGCTTTAAGTTGTATGAAAAACAACTGTATAAAGAATTGTTTTTGGACTCTTTGCTTCTCACAGTAGCCATTCCGAGTATTTCCTTTTCCCTCTTTTCCATTGTAAACTTAAGTTTTGGCATTTATCTTAACTGGGTCACATGTCTTGCTCCTTTTCCCTACTCTCCTTCTAGATCATGAAGGCCATCAATGGTTAGGAACTTTTCACATATCTTTTTCCAAGACTGCGGGTTTCATTATTCTGTACCATCGTGGAGAAATGCAGAAGTCAATTAAACACCTTTCTAATTGGAGACAATGATCAATGTTTATCAGTATATATTTATATATGTGTGTGGTGTCCTATGATAAGTTAATTTCAAATGCTCTGTTGCTTTGCCAGGTACATAAGTGTCTTGATACATGCAATAGGTCTGTGAACACTCTGAAGTCCTTTTGTATATTTGTGTAGGAGGGCTTTGTAAACAAACGCAGGGTGGCAATATTCACATTGTGTACTCTAGTTATTTTTATGTTCTTATCTATTTGTAATCATTAACATGTGAATAAAGTGGGTATAAAATGCTGCTTCTAATTAGATGATAACCCCTACCAGGCAGGTATAAGCTATTATATGGGATGTGAAGCAGAGGAAAAAATAATCTTCCTCACCCCCTGGCCCCAAATCATGACAGGATAATCAAGTGACTTGGCTGATGTATATAGAATTTGGAATAAATGTTGACAGTTTAACAGATTGGGCTTTTTAAGTGGCAGATGGCATTAAAATGTCAAAGTTAAAATATGCATATTGAGAACAGGAACGGAAATATTGCAAAACTGTTCCATAAAAAGAGGTTATTTATAGGAAGCACATTTTAAGGCATTCTAATGTTGGGCCACTCCTTGTATGTAAGCAAAGATGATGATTTCGTTCACTGACACTTAGAAGTTCTTTGATTTTTGAAGGGCTTCAGAATTTCTTCCTTGATACAGACATTCAGATAATTGTACAGATTTGAGAGAAGAGGGATCCTGATTCTCAGGACTTCCTGATACCCAGTTATATCTGGCAAAATTCAAATAGGCTTAAATTTTTCTCCTTTCTTAGGTCAACTAAAGAGTGCTGGTCATGAGAACAATTGTGTTTGGTAAATAAGAAGGGGAAATTGAGGGAGAACAACTTCCAAATTATTGCTAAGATCTTAATTAATTAATTAATCTTAATTAAGGACTCTCACCCCAAAAATATAAATATATACACACACACCACACACACACACACTTATTTATTTATTTATTTATTTATTTTCAAATTTATAGATAAAGGGGATAAATAATAAGAACTGATAGAAAGATAATGTGTTTTAGGTTTAAATTCAGATTTTGCTCCTAAATTGCAGTGAATGTAACTTCAGAATAAGAAAAACAATTGTTCAGAGCAGAACCCTAATTTATAATAATATAATGAGATATTATTATATTATTCTGTACAAAATTCTGTACAAAAAGAGCTATATTTTATATTGTGAGGCTGGGTCCTTTTCTCTGTTCCTCCTTTTCTTCTTCCTCTGTACTTCTGCTTTCTCTATAGTGGTTATAGTTTCTTTCCAGATTTAGTAATACTTAATGTAGAAGCAGTAGCGTTTAGGCTACCCATCTGTGTGCTAGATGAATGAATGGTTAAAGAACTGGACTTATGCATAAACCTAACTAATGTGGCTTATTTGGATTTGGAGGCTTGATGTGTGAACATACCCATTGTGATTTGAAAACCACAGCCATGCAAGTTTAATAATAAATCAATAAAATAAATATTTTTGGCTTAGTGTTAAAACGGTAGCATTTAAAACTACTTGTGGTTAAACTATAGCTTGGCATGAAGAAATCCAGTCTAAGGCAGGATCTCATCCTGTGCTGCCAATAATAGTTATAAGGTCAAATGGTTAATGGGATGAAGCCAACTTCTATTTCACACAGTAGTTAGTTAAAGTTAAGATTCAATTCTGATTTTTTAGTCCTTTTTTGGCTGTATTTTCACTGGCTCTCAAATAGCAGTTATTTTTGTTAACATTTATTTATTTACTTAAACACTTCTTAGCAAGAATAGTTTATTGTGACAGAATAAATTACTTTATCTAGAAATAAAACATCTGCCCTTGGTTTCCTTTGTCCCCATGTGTGTTCTCGATGTGTGGGACAGTTTGGGATTGAAGTACATCTTGAGAATTTAGTAAGACTGGTAAGCATACAAAATGTTGGTATTGCCTGAGTAATGAAAATGCTTACCTCTTCTTGTAATGATCAATACCAAGAAATTCTGACTTTTCTTTCAAAGAATTACAGAATCAATATATGCAGTAAAGCCAGCTGGAGAACCAAAACCAAAATGGAAGTACCATAGGTTGTGTCATGGACATCAAACAGTGTTAGCTTGTCGAGACTCTTAACTTTGATAGAGAAAGTGTCAGTGCTACTAATACCTCAGCAATTCAATAAGAAATTAACATAGAAAGATAACTCTTTATTTCTGTTTGCCTAAGATCTACCATAATTGCCAGTGGTTTGTGATCAGGCTGCCACTCAAGATACCAACTTCTTTGTAGACCATGTTCCTTCAGCTTTAATTTCTGCATGTCAAGCTGTTATAAAGGCACAAGAAGCACCAGCAGATGTGAGCAATAGAGCTTGCAATAATTCTTTTTTGTAGGCTTTGGAAAGGCTCACAAATCAGTGTTGCTTATGACACTCTGTCTTCCCATTGCCAGTGAGGGCAGTCTTCTGAACCATAATATTGTAGAAAATCTGAAAGACAGGATTCTAGTGTTTGTATTGTTTTTCCTCGAAAACTCTGCAAGCAAGGAGGTTCAGTGGCAGCTTTGTTCCATTGCTGACTGCCCTCATAATGGAAAATTTTCCTCTTAATATTTAATTATAAAACTGCTTTCCTGTATTTTAAATCCATGTCTGATTCCTTGGAATATCTACCATTGTCTGTACTAATTCAATATGGAAAATACATCTTAAATATAAGATTTGTGCATTCAAAGATAACACCAACTTCTGTTCAAACCACCTTTGTTTCTATTAGCTCAACTGAATTGATGTAACAGGTTTGTTCTGTTGTGTGCAAGAGCTAGGAATTCATATTCTCAACAAACATTTGCTCTAAAAGCCTACTAGAACATTAATTACCATCAACTGATTTATTCAGCTGAGTTTATCTGTGAAATGGCATAGCAAATATAAGCAGCTAATCTCCCTTTTCTTTTCACTTTTTCATTTCATTTCATTCCTGTTAGTCTCTGTTGGTTTAATGTAGTCTTTATTTCCAGACAAAATGGGCTATGTTAAAGGTGAAAGATGCAAAAGAAGAATTTCTGCATCTTTTTACATGTCATTTACATGCCATTTTCCCTTCATTTTTCTCTTATCTCTTGTTCTTTGTGTGTTGTATTGCATTCTGTTTTGGATTTTAAAAGCCTTCAAGTGACAGGAAAGTGGATATTCATTGGCTTTTGGCATAATTTCTGGCCCAAGATTTATTATTGTTTGGAGCCATCAGTCCCTTGCTTGGGTCCAAATTCTTTTAAATACAATGGCTGCTAAACTGGCAATTAGGTCACAGCTTGTCCTAAAATGGACAATATGAATGAAACATTTAGTCACTCTTATTTAAAATATTTTTGTAATACCCTTCTTGTATTAGATTTTCATGACAGTGGAGTTTAAGATTTTATTCAGTAGAACAAAAATCACAACTGTCAGATTACATACATCGAACATGGCATTTTAACTCACTGAATATATAAAAACGTTTCAGTCTCAGCAGTTTGTAATCCAAGTCTATCTTCTTTTGGATGAAGCAGCTAAGTATACTTTTGTTCAGAATTTAAGGACATATTCATGAATGTAGGCTGATAGAGAAACAGAGGTACATGCAGCAAAATACAAATAGTATAAATTTCATTTGGTTGCATGGGCATCATATCTTAAAAGGCAGAAGGAATAAGCAAAACTATACCAAATGCAGGAAATTGTTAGCATCCTCAAACATTGCCATTTTTTCCCCTCTAAGTGCTTAGTTTCTTTGTAATGCACAGATTATTTAACCAAGCTGAAATTTCAGTATACGTGCTTCTACTGAACAGAACAATTTTCAAATTTAGAAACCAGCCAGCTCTTTACTACCTGTTTTAGACGTTATCAAATCTAATCTACCATTTGATCTGTAGTATTACTAGTAGATCTTCAAACTTTCTTTCTTTCCCCTTTAGAGATTGCCTTTTTCTTTTTTAATGCTTTCTGTGTAATATTTCTCCTTCTTCGGGATGTCATGATTCCACTCTGCTCCTTGAAGTGACCTGTATTTCTTCCCCAGTATTTCTTGGCCTGCTAGCCTGAGGTAGTGAAGATTAAGTGGATACAGGCACCAAGTGGAATGTGTGTCAGTTGAGGGCTTAAGTCCCATGTATTAATTGTTCCCCTTTTTCAAAAAATAACAAGAGTTCCATGTTATTTTGTGCAGCAGAATAGCTCTGCAAATCTAAATCAACAATTAAATCTCAATTTAAACATACAAAAATGAAACAACTAATTTGGAATCAAAATGCATTGTCAGTCTCTGTTTCCAAAGTCTTCCATATGTACAAGTATACATTCTGCAGCTACACTCATGCTGAGGTTCTGATTATGTTTCAGCTTGTTTCCTCATGCAAACATTAAGATTCCTGTGCTAACACTGCCAATCCCTGATTCCCAAAGGGACTTTCTGATCTACCTCTACGCAGAGCATGGTAGCTCAAATAATTAAGGCTAGAGATGGGAAAATCTGTCACATCTGTTTTTTCTCAATTCATTATTTTTTTCAGGTCCATTCCATCTAGCTTCCAAAGTAGTGTTTTTTAAAGTCAGCACAAAAATCGGTATGTTTTCTCACATGCATTTCTCTAATATGTACATTTTGATACAATTTCTTCCTAAAATGCACCTTTTGGATGGTATTTTTCCTACTACTTATTTTTTCCTTAATATAATGTATTTCCTTAATTTCTTTAATAAGTACTCTATTTGCACAATTTTGAGTTGTTAATTGCATTACAAAGTGTCTTCTAGTTTCCATGATGGTTAATTAAAATTTGAAAAGAACAAATGTTTTCTCCATCTCTGTTTAAACTTGTTTCTAATCCAGAAGTCCCTAATTAAAAAACACAAAGATCTTAGCTCAGATGTATTTTTTGAAGAAAAATCTTGGGAGCCTTCTGGAAACAGAAAATGAAAGTTCTTTTATCAGTACCCCTGTAGCTCCCTCACCACCTACTTCAATCTGCATGTTCTCCAACTCCTCAGAGAATATTTTCAGATTCTTCCATTCCATGAATGGGTATTTCACTTATAAAACCCAGAATCTGCTGCACTCCTCCTCCTCCTCCTCCCACCTTTTATATACTATGTAATATATGTATATATATATAGGTCAATTCAAGGAGGTGAACATACTCAATATTCCTGCCTGCTATTTTTCCACAACAACCACCCTGTGAAGTGGGTTGGGCTGAGAGAGAGAGTGACTGGTCCAGAGTCACCCACCTGGCTTTCATGACTAACAGAGGCCCAGAATTCACAGTCTCCTGGTTTCTAGGCCAGCACCTTAATCACTACACCAAACTGACTATCACTGAATGTTGGACATATATGCGTTATTAATAATTTTCTGCAGTTAAAATGCATAGATACAAGGAAACAAGCTTTCCAGTCAGATGAAGCCCTGTGTTTTACTTTCACTGCCTTCTTCATCACCATCCAAACTCACTTACAATTTTCAGTCTGCATTCAAGTCCCTCTCAAAACCTCCCCCAGTATCTACATAATACATTGACAGTATCTACGTAGTACATTGACAGATTTTTAAGGCTCCAGGGAACTACATATTCCCCAGAAAATTCTCAGGAAACCCTAAACCTTGCTGAAACTATGCAGTTCTCAAGTTTGATCCAGCCATCAGAAGCTCCCTTTAGCCCTTTACCCAGCCCATGTGATTGGGGCTAGGCTATGATGGGCTGTTCTTTATCACTTGGGCTGGAGGACATTTTTTGAGATCATATAAAGGGATTGCACACTAAGGTTGCGCTTGCTTAGACAAGCGAGCTTGGTTAAGCAACCTCAGGAACTTGTGGCCTTCTGTATTCTAGGTGTTGATGGAATGGCAACCACACATGCGCACACAGACAGACAGAACATAAACACATGAAAAGTGCACAGGGCTTGGTGGGTCACATAAATGTTTCTTGAGGAAACATTTGTATTATGTACTATAAAAACTGAGCTTTAAATGTTGATAAGGGAAATCATCCAGTAATGGAGACCGTATGCTATAAATCCTTTGCATGCTGAATTATTCAAATGCTTCCTTATAACTTTGCTGAGGCAGTCAAAGGCACTATCTTAATTAAAAATTCTATCTCTGCGTTGGATTCCACCCCTGAAATATCTTACCTTTCCTGCTTGTTGCCACAGAATGTCTTCTTAAAGAAAGAAAAAAGTTGCAAGCACACATATATTAAAAAAGTGGTCTGGTTTCCGTGTAACCGTTATAGGTTGCATTTAGCACAGGGCTGGCATACAAACCATGTACTAAATTTATATTGGGGTTGATTTCTGGTGCTAGGCTGTTTCTCGGTCTTCAGATTAAAAGTTAAGTGGATGGAATAGACAACTTCGAACTGATCCTGACAGCCATGGTAACTACAAACTCTATAAAGCCCCTTAAGCCATCTGGCTTCTGACCTAGATTTATCTCCCCAAATTCAGCACTCCTACAGAGAATGTTCCTGAAAGCTAGTATGATTAATTAAGTAAGAGAAAAGGAACACATGCCAATAATTGTTTTCTTTAAAAAGATTAAATATAACTACCTGAAGACAGTTGGACTAATACAATACCTCCCTCTTCTCAATCCACAACACAGTATATAATTAGCAAATAATGTAGTAGCCAGAATATGAATATTTTGCTAAGCAGAAACAATAATGCTATGACAGGAAGTCCCCTGAACAAATAGAAAACAAATTCAAACAGTCTGAGTGGATTGGTTTCTTTAAGCTGTGCAACCCTAAAATGTATAAATATATTAAAATGCATTAAAAAGCCACTTAATGGTGCCTCCTAGATTAGGTGATGGAACACAGTAGTCTAAAGTGCTTGAGAGCAAATAGATGAATTGTGAAAGAGTAAAGGGAAGAGAGAACAATCGAATGCTGATATACACTGTAAGAAAGAAGGACAAAGCGACGCTGAAGTGGCTTGGCCTAGGCTTCTTCTTACACATATGGTGACTGCTGTTCTGTGCTGTTGACAAACAGGTTGGCTTCTTCCTTACAAGCAGTATCTCTGTTCCATTACTTAGCTTACATTAATGTTTACGTTGGTGAGTTAGGAACAGGATTGTGCATTTTCATTCAGAAGTGGGTTGAAAGATACATAGATATTGAGAACTAGCTTAAAAGCATTAGGTTAGTTGTGTTTAAGTAATCCTCTCTTATGGGACAGGATTTGAGAGTGGATTATAATATGGCTGTCAAATACTAAGGGCAAAAGAAAGAACCATGGAACTCAGTCTGATTATGATATGAAGGTTCACTATAACTAATTTTTACAGTTGATCTTGAGAGATAAATCACTTTGCCACCTTATTATCTGCAAATTATTCTTTATATGCTTGCAAATCATCTTCCAAGGACTTGCATAGGCTTGAGCTAGATGGAACATCATAAACAATTGTGTGCCTGATGGGTTAAGGGGGAGAAATCCATTCCCCTTAGGCTAACTGTGATTTCTCTGTAGGGCATGGTGGAGAAGAAAGCTATCAAAACCCTCTTTATATTTGTCACTTACAAAGTAGGCATAGCTCTGAATGCATATCAGAGGCAGATGAATTGAGTAAAAGGTGCCAACTCCATAACTTTCTGCAGCACAAATCCAGTCTAAACTGCACAGGTTTTTAAAGCTTTCATCCTCCTTAAAAATATGGACTTTGAAACAATGAAGTTATGTGCTTAGACTTTGAAGAACTAGGCTTGAGGATATTGCCATCTTCAGAATGAAATAGAAAATGTCTACTACAGGTCATAAATATGATCATCCAATTAATAATGAATTATTTGATCCCTTGGAAACATTTACGTATCCAAAATGTATTCCAAGATAGAGGGAAATATACTCCATCTTAATATATTGAAAAGTCACTGCTGCTCGTGGAACAGGTATTTTCTTAGTTCTATTTTAAGAAATCCATTTAATAATCTGATACATCACTAATATTTTCTAAACCTTTAAATTGTGTTCACAGATTGAGTATTTGCAAATGACTTCAGAGAAAAGTACTTTTAGCAGATTTTTAGTTTAGTTTAGCATTTCCAGTAATATTAATGAAATTATTGCATATGTGCCCTCAAGCCCTAGTTGACTCTTAGCAACCACATAGATAGAACTTACCCAGGATCATCTTTTTCTATTCTAGTCTTTCAGGTCTTCTAATGGCACATCCATCACCACTGTAATAGAGTCTATCCACTTTGCTGCTGGTCCTCTCCTTTTCTTTCCTTCCACCTTTACCAGCATTATAGGCTTCTTGAGAGGACTAAGTCCTTGTATAATGTATCCAAAATATAATAATTTCAGCTTGGTCATTTGTGCTCAAGAGAAAACTATGGGTGAATTTCTTCAGTGATCCATTGGCTTGTTTTCTTGGCTGTCTGTGTTATTCTCAGGAGTCTTCTTCAGCACTCAAGTACAAAAACGTCAATATTCTTTCTATTCTGCTTCTTCAAAGTCCAGTTTTCACTTCCATGGTGTCACAGGGCAAACCATTGCTTGCACAATTATGATCTTTCTGGTGCAGACACATCATGACAGTGTAGACATTGATTTCTGCTTACTTGGCCTTCGCTAGTGCACTTATCTATATATTCAAATTCTGAATTGCGCTGTCATATTTAAAAAATGCTTCATTCAGTTAAAAGCCCTGAAAGTTTTCATGTATTATCATTTATCATTCTGCCTCACATCATATCTGATAGTAGAATCTGGAAATATTATTTATATGATTGAGCTATACTTACTGCTAATGCAATCTTATTATACATCTAATCTAAGATTTGGCTTAGATTAACAATTTTCACTTGTATGCACAACCGCACTTTCATTGACCTGGATGTATACCATTAATCTGTGTCCTTTCATATCCTGCATGGGTTCACTGCCCTTCATTTGTACTATAATCAGATAACGTTTGAATTAGCTTGTAAAGAATGTATAAACACTTCCTTGCATTCTAGCAGTAGCTATATTCTATGTGTTGTATGTATGTATGTATGTATGAAACATGTTTCTATTCCACTATAATTAAAATGACTCTCAGTGGCTCACATAGAAAAAATAAAATGTAAAACAACTCCCATACAAAAATAAAAGCATAAGAACACTGCTAGAATACAAAGAAAATAAAAAATGGCAAGACCAAATCAAATCAGAAGACTCTCCAAAACAGCTGTCTTTACAGGCTTTCAAAAGATTAGTAAAGAGGGAGGCTGTTCCACAATTTCAAGGCTGCAACAGAAAAACAGTGCCTCCTTGGGTTTGCCATCTGAAGCACCTAAAAGTATTGGATTTGCAGCAGAATCTCCCTGCTAGATCCAGTCAGTCAGGCTGAAGCTGGCTGGAGAGGGAGGGAGGGAGGGAGGGAGGGATCTATAGAACATAGGAAAAGTAGCGTTCAGCCCCTCCCCCTCCTTGTCACATGCATATGATGATGCAGGTGAAAAACTTGTTCCTACACTTACAGCGCATGGAACCTTTTTGTACATGTAAATGCTTTTATGTGAGCTGGAAACCTTCAATATCTGCCCGCATAGAAACAATTGCAGGCAAATGAGACTTTGTGATATTGACAGTTGCCTTATAAGCAAGAAGATTGTTGCTTTACTTGCATCATTAGCATGGCTAGGAGAGAGGAGGGGCTGCTCACCCCTCCTCCCCTGGTGGATTGAAGGTGTCAACTGAACAGCATTAAAAGTACACAAGGATGCAGTTGGGCAATGAAGGTTGAGAGCAAAACTATTAAAATTTAACAAAATTACAAGAATGCACAATACTTCATAGTTAGCTGCATTGAAAGAATGATGGGTTGTGAAGCCTAATATTATAGTTATTAAGTGACACAATTTGAAAGTACAGGCAAATTCTTCCAAGAGTTATGATGTTATGCTGTTGCTGATTTTATTCTTCCTTCCTGGAGTTTGTAAGAAATTGGAAATGGTTGTTGAACTTGTAAGTTTTCATTTAATGCCATTCTTAACTCTTTCAGAAGTTAAGTTTGTGATTCAGCAGGGATTTGAAGGGTAATATTTACATAATCTGTCCAATTCAGTAATGGGCATCTAGTGAGTTAAAATTATGATGTGCTGTTTAAATAGAACAGCTTGCTGGCAAGAGATAAAATGACTTAAAAAACTGTCCAGTCTTGAAAAAGAAGCAATATAGTAGTAAAATAGTCCCATGGTATATGCAGTTGGCACAAATTCTAGTCTCATTTTCAATTAACACTTTAAAATGTTTATTATTTTTGTGTCCCTAAAAGAGGCATTACAATTACATTTTAAATTGGCATGATGGCTTTTATTTAGATAGGTAAGAATATGTGGGTTTTGCACACATTATGCAAAGACCTAGCTCCCTATGGAAGGCTCTAATGCTGTGAAAGGTAGATGGAAAAAGAGGACAACCAGCAGCAAGGTAGATGGACTCTGTTATGGTGGCGATGAGTGCACTGTTGGAAGACCTGAAAGACCAGGTTAGAGACACACCATCATGGAGAAAATCTATGTGGTCACTAAGAGTCGACACCAACTTGATGACTCCTAATCAGTCAAAGAATATGTGAGTATGTGTGCATGTATGTGTGTATATGAACTCTAGTCTTTACTCATACATTTATATAGAAAATGATAAAACAATATACTTTCTGTACCAGAATTGTTACAGTTTAATTGTTTACAGCACTGATTTTTACAATATCGCACATATCCTGCCATCATAACTCTTGGAGAATTGGCTTGTACTTTCAAACGTTGTTGCTTTGTAGTTATAATATTAGACTTCAAAATCCATTTGTCCTTTTAATGAAGCTCATCATAAACTATATGTATATACTCTGTGTATGTGTGTGTGTGTGTGTAATATAAAGTATATATTTACAAGTATATATACATATACTTGTAAACTTCCTGGAATTTGACCAGATTAAGACTGTGTATGATTTAAATAAATAAATAAATACACAAAGAATTACACCATATCCCCAGAAAAGATTCACTGTGGTATGTGGAATTATATTGCAAATGTTGTGACTTTGACTTGCTGAATTTATGTGTGAACCCACTTTAGTTTCTAGACCGTATCATGTGTATACCATTTACTGACAGAGAAATGCATATTTTTCTGATAACTTGGGTCAGAATTATTAAGACTAAATTTGCAGCTAGGTTAACTTAATTACTCTGAGTGGAACAAGCTGTGCAAAATTTGCTTTCAGTGTCTTTAGGCTGGATCCAGCCCTTTATCAGCTTTTATTCCTAGCCTAATGGCACTTATTTATCATGTGGCTCTTGGCAATAGTTTACCCATGTCCCCCCAAGGATTCACCTCCACATTTGTAAGCTAAGTAAAATTAAGCCTGCACAATTAACAAACTGCTTATAATAGATAATAAAAGTCTGAAAATGGAATCCCTTTTCCTCTGAGAAGTCACTGGGGGAGAACTAGTCAATGTCATGTAAACTGGACCATAATTGAAAACACAGTTTTTAATTAAATCTGTCATTTTTAGCCTGTTCCTGGGTATAGCCTCATCAGTGCACAAATAGCAGTGGTATTCTCTGATGTTAAGTGGGCTAATCCTTGCTATAGTTAGAAGACATTTTCATGGAAAATAATGAACATGAATGATCATTTAAGAGGCAAGATTATGCTCTGGGGGATTTACCCTACTGGCTAGTAGCAATAAAAGACTTCCATTGATGTTAGCAGGCTTTAAATCCCTACACTGATGCAAAAACACATAGCACTGTACCTATTTACTTTTCAAAGGTATTGCCATACTTCAAGAAGGATCTGCCCTTCCTCAATTTGGGAGGAAATTAGTTGGATCATGAATGGGAGAGCTTGATAATTCATATTTTATTTTTGACTCAGGTGTAGGAACAGAACATAACATACTTTATTACAGTACGGTTTTATAACCAGTACAAAAAGAAAAATACAGCAAAATATCCATGTACATATAGATAATTTAGGTAAATTTAAGATAGCATAAAATTTTTAGAAATAAAACCTGATGAGCTGATCTAGTTAACTAAATCCATAAAAAGCTATTCTTTATAAAACTGATCTAACTCTATTTGTTACTTTATAGTCTTTGGTTGGGTGTATGAAGGAATAAATAAGAGGAGATAAAATGGAGGAAGTAAATAACTTTATAGTATACAGTATTAAAGTGGGACAAAAGATAGAATTTTGCCTTGATAAGCCTGCTGTATGGCTTCAGAACAAATCTTGCAACTTGTGCTACAATATTAGAGGCTTCAACAATGGGTAAAGATAAAGTTCTGTAGACTGCCCTTTCAACCTTTTAATACATGGAGTTATCTTTTAGTGTCTGATTTGCTCATAGAAAGGGCAGCTTAGAAGAATGTGAGCCATTGATTCTATTTCCCACTTTCTGCACTGACAGATTCTTCCTAGGTATGGAATCTTCTGTCCTCCAATACTACAGAGGGAAAAATATTAAAGTGTGGTCTTGAAAAGACATCTCTACGATTGTAAAAAAAATATGATTTTGTAAATAATTGGCTAGGGCACCATTACAGTAGTACCTTCTCAGGTGTAGGCAACCATACATGCTAGTATCTTCATGGGTATCTTTCTTGCTGCTGACCAGGCTTCTTGCCACACTTTTAAAAAATAATTTTCATTTTTAAAAATTAAACATGACCCTGGCATCTTGCAAAGCACCAGCCACTAGAATTTCATTTATTTGCAGCTATGCCTTGGATCCCACCTCCCACTTAAAAGATGGAGAATATCCTAGTTAGGCTAACCTGCACCAGTAAGTGGGTGTTTTATGGCTGACCAAGCCCACCATGGTAGTCACTTTTGGAATATACCCACCAACAAATTCTAAAAGAGCCCATGACCCAAAGGTTTGCCTACTCTGATATAGCCCTATATATAGTTTTTCTTTTTACATTGGAGATGGTTCCCTTTTTGCCATTCCACCCTGCTCTCACAATATTAGAATTTAAGAAGTATGGTAGGATTGCAAGCACAGGGGAGGAACTACATCTGAGAGAGATTTCTCCTTGTGAACCCCTTCTCCCAGGTGATTTATGCATTCCTAAATGGTCAAAACAGGAGGGAGGAGATGAAGCTGCAGTGGAACAGCAGTACCATCACTCTTGTTATATAGAGCTGTATAAATTTGTATAATAGATTTATACATTTGTACAGTTTATCTTTTTTCTGAGAATTGTAGAGATTTTGTGTTACCATAGTACATTACGAATGGGGGATGCACTGTCATGGGGAGGGAGGAACTGTAAAAAAGATTTTATGTACCATCTTGCAGTATATAGAAACATTGTAGATAGTGGATGCTGGGGCTGTTCCATGACACAAAAACTGACTCATTGGAGAAATATTGTATTTGATAGAAAAATTATTTCTGTTTGGCATTGAAAGACGGGTAACCAATTTATGAAGCTTTGATCCTCTATAAAGCATTTTTAAGACTGCCACTTAACTTTTTGAACAGAGAGACTGGTACCAAACTCAAACTTGAAGAACATTGATTATATCATGTTGTCAGAAGCATTTGTGAATAAATTATGCAGTTCAGATTAGATCTTTCTTCAGTTAAGTCTTTATCTCTTTGATTCTGTACAATTTGTTCCATATTTGAAAATGAACTAGGAAAGGACCTTTGTTTTCCATCTAAAACCTTATGGAACTGTCATAACTATTACTATAAATATGGTTAATTTCCTGCTCTAAAAAGAAAAGGAGTATGCATTGTAGATGTGGTAGGCTTGTGTCACCATTTCACTCTTCTTAACTTGGTCTGTATCCTGTAGTCACTGTACTATATAGATATCCCACTTTTGCCACTTTCCCTGCCGATGTTCTTTACAACTAAGAAAATGTGGAATGCCATGTTATCAGGTTACTTGGTGAGTTATAGGAAAGAGAAAAACCTTAATTCTGCATTTTCATAATGTAGTCCAAATATGAGGTATAAACACAGTGCTAGTGAAAAATAATATTTTAAAAATCCATTTAACAAGTGTTTGAATTATTTGGAATAAATTATAGAGATTGTATAATTTCTTAGACTTGGATAAAAAGAATTTCATTTGTATTAGAATGTTCTTGCACAACAGCAGGATGTTATAGAGATGAGAAGAGGGAGAGAGGTGTTGGAAAACAGGCAGAAATTATCAATAAACAAGAGAAAGTGGCTACTGCTACTTTTGCTAGTGGTGCTTTGAGTGCAGGTAGTCCTCGGGTTAGGGGGATGCAGTGGCGCAGTGGCTTAATGACGCTGAAAGTTGCTGGCCAGAAATGGTCGACACTTCAGCGGTTCGAGCCCAGCTCCATGCAGCAGAGTGAGCTCCTGCTTCCTCCCCAGCTCCTGCCAACCCAGCAGCTCAAAAACTTACGTGAGTAGATAAATGGGTACTCTCACCCCGGTGGGAGGAAAAATGCTGGTGGCGCCTTGCAAAAGGAGTTGGGAGCAGTTGCCGGTAGCGCAGAAGCCGTGCACGCCCGAAAAAGGCGCAAAGCCTCCTGCACTCACCAGCTGGGCTCTGCTCTAGAAGGAGGCACTGGCAAACCACTTCCGAAACACCTTGCCTTGAAAACTGCAAGGACTTGTCCAGGTAGTCACCGCAGAATCAGTCACGACTGAGTGCGGATAAAAAAAAAGTCCTCAGGTTAAGAATACCTGGTTTAAGGGTGACCCATAGTTAAGAATGGAGCTTACTGTAGCAAAATTCAAGTTAAATACACAGTGTTTTGAGTTAAATGCACAATGGTTTAAGTTAATTACACAATACTACTTATACAATAATACTATTCTGGCTTACATACAAATTCGACTAAAAGACAGACCTTGGGAATGGAACTCGTTCTTAAACCGGGGACTACCTGCATAAATCTTCACTGAATTTAAGAAATTATACATAAAAAAGTTTTTCTCATAAAATTTCACAGAACAAAGACTGGATTTTATCTCTACTTTTCCAGAGAAGCAAGTAGCGGTTCACAAATCAATTGTGGATCTATTGAATGTGATATAGCATCTGGGTTTGGTTGGAACATCTTCCACAGGAGGAAAATGTTTTGGCATTTGTTAAAAATGTTATGATCCACTCTGCTCAAGAAACTAGAGTGGGATACAAATATAATATGTCAGGTAATTAGTCAAGGTAAAACTTTAGCATTAATAAAAACAAACAACTCTTGGAAGTGCTTGCATCTCTGAGGTTTCAGTGAAGTCCTAATTACTTCTATTTTTAATTTCTCTGGCAGGTATATTTATATCCCAGTGGGAGGATCTCACTGCAGCATGTTTAAGATGTTGTTTTCAACCGCCATCACGTTTGCTTTTGTAAGCTACTGGCATGGAAGCCATAGCTACCTTTGGTCCTGGGCTGTGCTTAATTGGCTTGGACTAACAGCTGAAAATGGAGTGAAGAGGATGGTTTCTTTTCCAGTTGCCCACAATTTTATTGTAAGTTGATTCTTTTTCATGTTTCTAAGAATCATATTTGAGTTTAGGATTATTTCTGAAGTGTGCTTTCTGAAACCATCCTGAGCAGGTTGAGTGCTTTTTAGAACTGCTTGTGTCATAACCTAGAAGTCAGATATGGAACTAGCCCTATATTGCCCCTAACGTTAAGAAAAAGTAGGACTGATTGTATTAATGCAATGTGTTTAACTGGTGAGTGAGGTTTAAGGTGCTGTGCCTACCAAAACTCAACCTACTAACACTGGAAATTAACCGAAAAGCAATTACTTTTATCCTGAAACCAGGCTAAAGGTCTTGGGGTTTAAACTTACTTCTCTCAGTCAGTCATGTTGTCTGAATAGGATTGAGAAAGTTAATGGAACTTTAATTCTCTCTCCTGGCTTCTGAAATACAGGTAGTCCTCATTTAGTGGCTGTCTTGTTTAGCAACGATTCACAGTTATGATGGTGATGAAAAAGTAACTTTATGACCAATCCTCACATTTACAACCTTTCACAGGTCTATAAAGCAAAGAAAAGCTGAAGTAAGATCATAAGTACAACTGCGGTTTCACTTGGTGACCACTTCACTTGACAACTGAATTGCCAGTCCTAATTGTGATCATGAAATGAGGACTACCTGTAGTAGTTATAAGAATGTGTAAGCTCCTCCCCCAGTTCTGTTTGCAGTGGTGCTGACTCAATCAAACCACTAAAGTGGGGGGTTTTTTGGCAGGGGGGTTGTTGGAGGAAACAAGGCAGGATATTAGAGTCTCCCAGCCTCCTTAGAGGTAATTGGAGGACTTAGAAAATGGCTACACTTCAGTTTCCTGCGTTATTGGCTTCATCTCATTGCTCATGTGATGCTAGACAACCACAGTCAGTCTATTGAATGGGGAAATGGCTGATTCTGTCAGTCATGGTATATGATCACAGCGTTGAGAAAGATGATAAATAATAAATTATAGCGATAACTTATTTTGCTCTTTAAATGTTTGGAAACATATAAAACTGATCTTTGTTTAATAACTTTAAAACTTGTAGATGGTGCTAAATAACCTACAGTGTAAGTGATCAACCAGCATCTTTGTCTTGTGAAAGGAACAGGCAGCAAATGTTATTGGAAAATCTGATGGTAGTGGGTTAGGCCTTCATTCTTATCCACCCGCTTCTGTGCTGTTAATTGCTTAATCCTGGCTTAGATGAAAAGAAAAAACACTACTAGGGACTACATGTAGTACATGATAAAATTCCCTGGATAGTGAGTGAAAAGCTGGAAATGAGGTGAGACTAGATGGAAGTAGGAATTAGCAAAGAGAAGAAATATATCACTGTAAAATATCAAGCGGGCTAGGAAAAAGGAGCCCACAAATGACATCCAAGGGTGGAATTCAGTGCTGTTTTTGCACTTCTTGACTCAGCAGAATCCAGAAATATCCATTCACTTTTCACCTGTAGCTAGTCACTGTGCTGTTGAAACAAGCTTCAACAGTTTGGGTAGAGAAGCCTACCAGACTTTCAACAAGCATGGTGGGAGTTGCAGGTGGGAGAGAGAATTGGCTCCTTTTGTGCCCACTGACAGAAGAAATTCTGTAACTGATGAGTTGCCTACAACTGGTTATATAAAAAGTGAGCAACAAGCAAGGCTGCATGAAGATGAGTTATGTAAGGATTGGCTGAAATTCATCTCAGCTGAAAATTCCCTAGTGGTAAACTTCATGATTTCTGTTTTAGGGAAAAAGCTAAGCCCTTCTCCTCCAATAGCCACAGATGCAGGAATTGGTCAATATCTGGATCCCAGAAGGTAATTGTAGGGAAAACTTACTTTGTAAGCACGCAAATAGGGCCTTCCCTGCCCCCACTACTTTTGGTAGTAGTTCATGCCAGTAGTGGACTGAAATGGTAGCTTTATGAGTATATCATTACTATATTTTTTCTGGGGGAGATGGACAGCATATAAATTTAATAATAAATAAATAAATGATATGCCTTTAACCAACTTGATAATTTATCATCTAGGCAAGTTTGGTTAAACAAAGAAAAACATGTCAAAACTTCACAGAATACTTACGTTAGAATGAAATAATTTGCTGCAGTTACATATCTGGTGAAGATACAGCTGCTAATCCTCTATCTCTCGTTGTTTCCTGTATGAAATTCTTGACGTATATCACTGACTGTCTTTTTCAAGAGCTTTAGAACAACCCCTAAACCTTGCATGCTTCATTTCAACCCCCTCCCTCCTTTTTTTTTATTCTCAGGAGACCTTCCTCAACAATTTTGTACTGTAACAAATTGTTATGTGTATTATAAAATAAATTCTTCAAGTTGAATTCAACTCATGGTGATTTCTTGGACAGATCCATGTAGTTTTCTTAGCAAAAATACATATGTGGTTTACCAATGCCTTCTTCAGAGATGCTTGTTTGAGCTCTGAGGATAGCCTACAGTCATGGGATTCCTGTTGGTCCCCATCCAAGTTCTAAACTGGTCCTACATACTTAGTTTTTGGAGCTCAGCCAAGTTGAGCTACATGCTGTCACTTAGCTGGGCTATATCCATTATGTCAGTAATGACATAAGCTTAAAATAAGATTTGAAACTGGTACTATCTTATCAGAGGACTGTTTATCAAAAAGCACAGCAAGAATGGATGGGTCTAATTGGTATAAGTATTTATGCTAATGTATGAGCATATGGCACATATTCCACACAAAGTTCATGTTCCTCAAAATGGCAGCTTTTGCAGTGAAAATTCAGCGCAATAGATGATTAAGATGCTGAACATCTTTCTGTACTTCTGTTGCTCTTTCTGCATTGGGCTTGATCATCCAGGAGGCAAAGTAGTACAAACAATATTTGGAGTCATTTTGGTTTTAATAAACTGCCCATTGAAACAAGCAGAGAGATTGTAGACTCTTAGAACACAAAGAGCTTTGCTTTTGGCTCTAGTGACCATTGATCCCTAGTTACTGGTCAGTTACTACTTCCTCTCTGGTAACATAGGCAGAAGTAATGTTCAGTTACTTCCAAATATTTTAATGCTTGTCGTGTATGAAATATGGAATCCTAGAAGTTAAGTTAAAGGGCATCTTTGTGAACTAATTAAAAATTGCCTACTATAATTGGATGTACAAGGCATTAAAAGACATTTTTCTTTTTACAGTTTTTAAAAACATTGACTGTATTTAGCACTTCAGCTGTATCAACGTAGTTATAAATATCTGCTCCAAGGTTTGGAAGGGAAATCAATATGTGTATTTGAAACATGCAGCTGGAGATACTCAGCTAAATTTAGCCCAATGATTTAGAAGAAATACAATTTTCCACTAATACCATAATGTTACACTTGATGTGCAAACCAAAAGCAGGTAGGATTGGTGTTATTGCACAACTTTAATTTTCATAGTCACAATATTTTGCCAGTACGGTTAAAGCCCAGTGGCATTGTACTGATGCAGATCGCTATCCATGTACTAATTAATGTAATTGTTCTGTAAAGAAACAAAAACAAAAAACATCACATTCGAGAACCAGCCACGTCAGCAGAACTAAGGCTCCATTTATGCAATTAATGTCTAAAGTGAGGCATCCTGGGATGGATGGATGAATGGCCGTATCCTTAGGTGACTAATGTGGCAAGGTACCGCACAGCCCTCTGACGTGAGCTGGACTGCGTCTCCCTTCCTGGCTGGTATTCAGCAGTAGCTGATAATAAATGCCTGGGTTTGTCTTCTCTTTCCCTTGTTAGCGGTTGCTAGGGAATAAAACATTCTTACATGGGAATAACCAATACAGTATCCCCAGAGATATGGATTGGATCATAACACTACAAGGCATAGGGGATTAATGTGTTATTTTTGCTCACAAGAAAACCACAGCCTAGTTGTCATTCATTTTTTACCTTAGAACTTGATATTTTAAAAATGCATGAAATCGTATATTTCCTCAGAGGAACTGCCTTTTCTGTAGTTCATGGAGTTCCAGGGAAGCTATGAAAGGAATTTGTATTCCAGCATATTGTTAAGGGTGGCCCTCTTGAGCCGCTTCTCAGAAGTTGGCAGATGAAATTTATATGCAGCATCTTTTCTTCCAGTCAGGCACATCTTTTGCTTAAATTCCATGTTGCATTCAGTTTGTTTTTATGAGAAGAGTCCATAGCCAAATATTCAGTACCATTTCTCACCCGAGCAGTGCTGAGTCACACTCTAGATGGACTTCCAAGAATGGCAGACATTCAGTGTATGCCACATTTGAAGCAAATTATAATGGTATTATTATATTCATGTATTTCTTTCCTATGAAATCTTAAGCCTTCCATTTTCATCGCAATTCAAAACGTCAACTTGTACATGTTTATTTACAACAGCTATTTGTGCTCTTCACTGTTTTTAAGTACTTTAAGAGCAAGTATGCTGCTATATAAACTTTTTATCCTGGAGGCAGTTATTAAAATTGGCCTAAGTTAAATTATCTGTTAGTATTTAAACATGAATAAATAGTTCATTACTACACATGGCACAGGCTAAAAACTGGGGCCTCTCATAATGCTAGTCCTATTGGGACCTTAATGTCTGTCTGTCTGTCTGTCTGTCTGTCTGTCTATCTGTCTGTCTGTCTGTCTGTCTGTCTGTCTCTCTCTCTCTCTCTCTCTCTCTCTCATTAGAGTTAGGCACCACCTGACTCCAAAATTACTCTGGGTAGCTCACAGTTTAAAACAAACAATATAAAAATACACATTACAACCTAATTAAACAGGTAGCATCCATCCAACGATACGCTATATATACAAAGGCATGTCTATTAAGGGGGCCACATCCATTCTATCCCAAGGCCTGGGAAATTAGCCAGATTTTCAGGGCCTACTGGAATGCCCTGAGGGTGGGAGCCACATGAATCTCTGCAAGGATCTCATACCAGAGGCCATGACAGAGAAGGCAGGCTTCCTAGATTCTGATAGATGGCATTGTTTAATTTAGGGGACCCAGAGCACATCATCTTGGCCAGCTCTTACCAAGCAGACAGAAACCGTGGGAGAGTTACAGGCAAAACATGGTGTGAATATTTTGCTATTTGACTCTTGTTACCAAAACATTATAGGTTAGAAACAGGCTTATGCATTCTGAAAGTCCAAAATGAAATTATATCAATACAAATTATTAAAACATATTGGAGACCTATAGCATATCAGGTAATCAGATCCTAAGAGGTTGACAATCTAAGGGATATAATACAAAGAATATTTGAAAATAATTGTATACAGGGCAATCAAATAAGTTAATCTATAAAAAAATTAATATATACAGTTCAGTGAAAGAAAGATAAAGCAAGTATTGAGAAAGCACCAGAAAAATAGAGGAAATATCAAGAGGTGATTCCCTTTACACAGTTGCTCAGCTATAGAAGGAGAAGGCAGAAAACACAAAATAAGACCCTTGCTGTAACAAAGAACATCAGAATTTTTTAAGTTTCCTGCCAGATAAAGAGGAAAGGAATGTATAAGATGTAGCGCGCGCGCACTCTCACACACACACTCTCTCACACACAGAAAATGTGCTGAGGAGCCTCTTTTGCATTAGGCAGGGCTTTGCTTGGGAATGGAGAATAAAATAGAATTTTTGAGTTGAAGAAGGAAAGAAACAGAAAGGGAAAAAGAATAAACTTTTCAGCACTGGGCTGGTTGTACATAGAGTTCCAGTCTTCAAACTTCATATAGGAAAACAATGGTTGACTTGAATTAACTTCTGTTCAACCTACTTAAAGACAACTTTCAAAATTAGCACTTTTAAAATATAATTCACAAAGCCGGTGTACTTTGAGGATTACTTAACATTTCACCTGAAAATTATGCCTGGGATGTTTTAACAGTCTGCCCCTCCCCCCCCCGCCCCCAGTAATATTTAGTCTGGCAACAATAAATAGACTTCAATTAATCCAGCATTAAAATAGTGCTAGCTTTTATTTTAAGCTGTCTTTTAATTTTTATCTTTTCAGAACCAGGTTTTATCCCCAAGAGGAATTCGTCGATTCCATGCAGCAATGGCAGCTGTATCTACCACATTCTTGATTTTTTCTAACCTTATCTTTCTTGGTGGAAATGATGTTGGCAGAATTTATTGGAACAAGATCTTCAAAGAAGGCAAGTTAAGTCAATCTGAATTCTTCTTTAAAAAATTATTAGATTCCTGCATGGACATACATTGCTAATATATCTTGATCTTGATGCTATAGCAACAATAATAATAACTCTGATTGGGCTTCTTTCAGACTAAACTTTGTTTTTATTTTATTTTAAATGCATTTTCTACCAAAACTACATGCAGGATGTCCTGACAGTAAAAACAGTAATAAATACTGCTTTGTACAATTTGGATCTAATTTAGTGAATTCATCAAACTGCAAATTATTTGTTAACATTAGCTTGGATGGTAAATTTATAGAGTGAGGTAAAAACTAAGTACTTCATTGATGAATGGTATATTAGGATAAGAGTTGTGTTTTATATAATCAAACTGAAGAATTGCATGGAGAGTTTTTATAGTCTTTTGGAATTATAACATTGAAGATTCGGAAAGACATACAAAGTAGGGTGGTACAGCACTTTGGGAATAATTAGGAGCATGTGAGAGCACAACAGCAACACATCTGCAGCAGTGTATAGTAGGCACATCTTTTCTTAGGAATTTTTAACTGCCCCCTGCAGCTGCTGTGCAGTCCAGGGAGAAAATGCAGCTATTTTGAAGAGCTGCACACAAGTGCAAGGTTTGCATTCTCACATGCTCCACAGCACAGTTTTGGAATAAAGCATTGCCCAGTCCAATATACAATATTGGGATTGATTAAATTCCTGTAAATCATTGATTAAGGGAAAAGGATAACATGCTCTTTAATTCCTTATTTTATTTACTGCGTTTTACTCTTCCTTAATTTTTATATATAATGAATTTTATTACCAGTTTTTAAAAGTTGTGAACTTGTTTAGAATTCTTATTTCAAGGAATAACAATTGTTGATGCTGAACAAACCTCAAGTAGACTTATATGTGCTTGGCATAAACAGTTTGGTACCAGGTTAACTGATAGACAGCATATACTCACTTTCCTCAGTTCAGGGCTTCCAGATAACAGGGCTACAATTCTCACAGTGTTCAGTTGTCATGGCAGCTCCATATATTCCTCTTCAAACTATATTGAAAGCTGTTAGATTAATTAGTATCTTTATGGAGATGTCCCCGTATCTCTTATTCCAAGAAACTATATCTGTCCCCCTTGTTGTTCTTCAGGAGGGTCCTAAATATTTCTGGTCCAATATGTGTATGTGGTGTGTGTGTCTTTATGCAATGTGTTTGAATCTCAGCACAATTGTTGTTTTCATTTGAGCACTATTTTTTTCTTTGGGCCTTAAATTGCAGTGGGAATTCAATTTAACATTCAATAGCAGACATCTGCTTTCTCTGTAATTAGGCACATGATTTTGAATGACAAGATTCTTCACAACAGTCTGAGTGAGCCCAAGAATACCCTGTATGGAGTCCCATATACAGTTCTGCCTCACATGAAGAGGTTATTCATCTGTTGGAAATCTCAGCAGGACATTCAGTGGGGGATACATACAGTATATGATATGCAGAGCCAAGTCAAGTAGGGCCGCTTTATCTCCTTCAGTCCCAAATTGGGCTTGAACCTCTGAGAAATTTTACCAGCCCTATCAAGCCTGGCTTTGCTTTTTACAAAATTTATCTGTTAATGTTGGCAAACAGAGCCATTCATATTATTTCAGATATTTCATTTTAAGCCAAATTTGAGTCCAGTTAGAATGGATGCAGTTAGTGAATTGGTCAAGAACAACCTGAAAATAAGAGTGATTGTATGATCAAAGAATTACCCTGTTATGTTACTCCCTGCTATGAGTTCTTACTTTTCTATGTTGTGCACTCAAGACCATGTACCTGTGCAAAACCAATACTGGATGAACATACTATTATAGTTATTTATTGCTTGATTCTGCTATGTGGCATTGGAGAAGTTTTAATGCAAACCAACCTGTTTACTTCCCATTAGGATTACGATTTTTACAGTTTTCATAATGTTGCAATGTAGTTCTCAGTTGTTTAAATGTGAGAATGAGGGTAATATTTTAGAACAAAATACATTTGGAATGGTTTTCTTCCAGAGAAAAGGCTTTTACAACTGGGTATTTTGAGAGAAACAATTCCACATATATGCATTTCTTACAATTTTACAGTTTTTTTAAGCCACAGTTTAATAGAAAACAAAACAGAATAAGCTTGTGAATGAATGTGACATTCACACACACTGGAAAGAAAATGGTACATCCCTCGATCTTTGTCACAGAGCCATATGTAGCTTACTCTTTGTTTTGATTCTTTGTACGAAAATAGAAAATCAGTCATTTTCATGGTAAAATAATAATATTTTTAAAATAATTTACAAACTATTTTTAGAAGTAAAGACATGGAAGCATGATTTCCTCTGAGGTTACCAGAGTGTCTTGGCTGTTCAGGCTTCTGTTGAATGAAATTATTTTGTACAGGCATTTCATTTACAACTGATTTGGATGACTACCATTTTAAATCAAGGAAAGCTTTGTAGATTTACAAGCATGTACCTTAATTTACATTTATAGACTCTGATTCTGCAGTGGGATTTGTTGGCCTGAAATCTACAAATGTTCTGGAATAGTTGCCTTCCATTTTTACCTCAAATTTGGCTTTCTTTGTTCTATGAAGCCTTGTAGCTGAAAACTAATATGTATAAAAGCCACAGGCTATTAAATATTTTGTCATCCATTGTGTCTAAGCTGCTCAAGTACTGTGAGAAGACTAGAAAGGAAACAAAATTAACTCTTTTGAATATTTAAAAAGAGTTGAATGAAGAATGAATAAGTAAATGAGTGAGTTAAGTATGCTAGTGACTTTGAACATATAGCATGTAGCCTAGTCAATTGGCCATCTATTATTTTCATTGAATTAAGTTGTGGTGAGGGAAGCTTTGAGACTGTCCTATTCAGTTCTAGTTGCCAAAGCAGATTATATTGGAGCGCAGATACTATCATCCCCCAGCATAGGTCATGTAGCTAAGGTGTATAGAGGTTGAAGTTCAACAATTGCAGGAGGACCATAATCTGTAATCTACAGTTTAGAATTGTAACATCTAGTGAGATAGACTGACATAATAGTATTAATAAGATTTGTAAGAAATCACCAGTGTTCTATCCAGTAATAGAAACACTTACTGAAACATTATAATTAGTTCTGCTCTGTTTCAGTTTTTTTTTTTAAATCTGAAATTTTTAAAAGCATGAGAATTAAAGCATCAGTTCTTAAACAGCCATGATGATCAAATGAGACATTCCAAGGGTTATCATTGTGGAAGTGATACTATCATGGGCTGGCCCATACATTAGAGCAGTGTTTCTCATGCTGGCTGGGGAATTCTGGGAGTTGAAGTCCACACATCTTAAAGTCACCAAGGCTGAGAAACACTGCATTACAGAGAATATGACAGCAGCTTCCAAGAGGTAAATGTTAGCACCAGTAAAATGGAAGGCAGTTGTCAGTTAACATGTAAGGACTTCTTTTTTTACTGCTTGAAAGCACCATTAGGATTTATCATTTGAAATCTACACCTGGACACCTTCACATAAATGTATAAAAGTAGAAGTGCTAGAAATATTCATACTAGCTATTTTGCTGAGGAATAGTAATAAAAGGCCAGTAAGAGGATTCCATGTATGGTTTGTGTAAAAGCTAGCTTTTTTTCTCTTTAAGTTTCTTAAATTAAAAGGAGTAATAAATTAGACATTCAACTGATGTGAATGAAAAACATATACAGGTGAAACTCGAAAAATTAGAATATCGTGCAAATGTTCATTTATGTCAGTATGGCAACTCAAAAGGTGAAAGCAATATATGAGATAGACGCATTACATGCAAAGCGAGATATGTCAAGCCTTACTTTGGTATAATTGTGATGATTATGGCGTACAGCTTATGAAAACCCCAAATTCACAATCTCAGAAAATTAGAATATTACATGACATCAATAACACAAGGATTAGAAATAGAACAATATCGGACCTCTGCAAAGTATAAGCATGCATATATACTCAGTACTTGGTTTGGGCCCCTTTTGTAGCAATGACTGCCGCAATGTGGCGTGGCATGGATGCTCTCAGCCTGTGGCACTGCTGAGGTGTTATGGAAGACCAGGATGCTTCAATAGCGGCCTTCAGCTCCGCTGCATTGTTCGGTCTCATGTCCCTCATCTTTCTCTTGGCAATGCCCCATAGATTCTCTATGGGGTTCAGGTCAGGCGAGTTTGCTGGCCAATCAAGCACAGTAATCCCATGGTCATTGAACCAGGTTTTGGTACTTTTGGCAGTGTGGGCAGGTGCCAGGTCCTGCTGGAAAATGAAGTCAGCATCCCCATAAAGCTCGTCTGCAGAAGGAAGCATGAAGTGCTCCAAAATCTCCTGGTAGACGGCTGCGTTGACCCTGGACTTAATGAAGTACAGTGGACCAACACCAGCAGATGACATGGCTCCCCAAATCAACACAGACTGTGGAAACTTCACACTGGACTTCAAGCATCGTGCATTGTGTGCCTCTCCATTCTTCCTCCAGACTCTGGGTCCTTGGTTCCCAAATGAGATGCAAAAGTTGCTCTCATCAGAAAAGAGGACTTTGGACCACTGGGCAACAGACCCGTTCTTTTTTTCTGTAGCCCAGGTAAGACGCTTCTGACGTTGTTTGTTGTTCAGGAGCGGCTTGACAAGAGGAATACGACATTTGAAGCCCATGTCCAGGACCCGTCTGTGTGTGGTGGCTCTTGATGCACTAACTCCAGCCTCAGTCCACTCCTTGTGAAAGTCCCCAACACTTTTGAATGGCCTTTTCCTGACAATCCTCTCCAGGCTGCGGTCATCCCTGCTGCTTGTGCACCTTTTTCTACCACACTTTTCCCTTCCACATAACCTTCTATTGATGTGCTTTGATACAGCACTTTGGGAACATCCAACTTCTTTTGCAATTCCCTTTTGGGGCTTTCCCTCCTTATGGAGGGTGTCAATGATGGTTTTCTGCACAACTGTCAGGTCCGCAGTCTTTCCCATGCTTGTGATTCCTACTGAACCAGCCTGAGAGACCATTGAAAGGCTCAGGAACCCTTTGCAGGTGTTATGGATTCATTAGCTGATTAGAGTGGGACACTTTGAGCCTAGAATATTGAACCTTTTGACACTATTCTAATTTTCTGAGATTGTGAATTTGGGGTTTTCATAAGCTGTACGCCATAATCATCACAATTATACCAAAGTAAGGCTTGACATATCTCGCTTTGCATGTAATGCGTCTATCTCATATATTGGTTTCACCTTTTGAGTTGCCATACTGACATAAATGAACATTTGCACGATATTCTAATTTTTCGAGTTTCACCTGTAGTTCTGAAAAGATCTGGTCATGGACAAATAGCTGAGCTTAATAAATGCCTGTCACTTGGATGAAATCAGAATTACAATTGGAGAGGGGTAACTGTAAATCAAACTGTAGAATTCAAGTCTTCTGAACAGAGAAAACTGTTCCATGGGTACTTCCAATTAATTGACCTTAGGTAGAACTTCCTAATAATCCACACAACCACACATGGAATGAATGATTTTTAATCAAGTGACTTGAGGGAGAAGGGATTATTCACAAATGGGATTTTTTTAAACATTTTCTTCTTTATATATTTTCTTCAATTAAGTAAATCAGGTGTAAATTTTAGGTACACCAAATAGGACAGATTCCTTAAGTGTTGTATGTTGATTCAGTTCATTTCTTTATGGGAACATTATATCCAAGTCTTTTTCAACATCTAAGAGGTAGGTAACCTCATTAATTTACAAAACTGTTTAAACTGTTTGAAATGAATTTACCAAGTAAAAGATGACCTTTGTTAGAAAAAAAAAACCTTGCAATGGTTGGATCATCATATGAGAGTGCATGAATACAAGGCCTGAAAAGATTGTCAGTTCCTGATAAATATGTCTGTCAAGTCCTGTTAGATTCAGTAGAATTGGGGATCATCTCCTTCGCATTATACTCTACTACCACTCTGAGACAAGAGGGTGGTAACAGAACATTTATCAGAGGATGATAATTCAATCATGGGTTGTTGCAAGCAATTTAGCTTCCAAGAATTTTGAAACTATATTTCATTTGGACATTTTTTGTATGCTTATATTTTGTAACAGTATTTATTCATGGGTAATTTTTCTGCACTATATAATTTATTTTGTGTTCACACTGCAGCTAATAAGGAGTAATTAAAGTACATTAGATGCACTATTTGCAAGACTATGTGTTCTTTTTCAACATTGCATAATCTTGAACTACACATTAACTCAAAGCTTCTTTCCATGCCATTGTTTATCGCTACAACCAGGCCAGAAATAATGTATGCATTCAAGAATGACTAATTTATTCTTGCAAGGTTGGTGTAAGATGAAGCTTAAAGATACTTTAGATGAAGAAAGAATAAGTTTGACCAGTGAAGGATGGATTAGCAGAGTTAGGATAGTACAAAGGGAGGTGGGCAATAGATTTAGTGTAATGTACTGTGCAAATATGTTTCTAATAGGAAATTGTAGACTTTGCCATCACTATTTTATATTCATCTCCATTTTATGGAGCTGTGCTACTGAATGAGTTTGAGATACATATATAAAGGTTTGGATATGATTCATATTGCAAGTCTCTGTCAAGACTGACCTATTCCAAATCTTTCACATATTCTTTTAAAAATCATATTTCTGTTCTGTGGTAATTGACATTTTAGGTAGTCTGACTGGAGCAACTGTCATATATCTTCAATCTGCCCCCCCCCCAAAAAAAATTTATGCCCGATTGGCTGTTGAATCACAGTGAATGTGTAATACTGCTTAAAAAAAAATTTAGGGAGTAATGTTGAGTAAGACTTGTAACAAAATATAGAGAATGGTTCCCCAAGCCAATGATGCCCATCTATCCATCTGTCTATCCATCCATCCATCCATCCAATTTATATGGCCGCCCATCTCAGCAAGTGACTCTGGGCACTGAACAGAATTAAAATAAAAACAGTTATAAACATTACAAAAGTTACAATACACAGCGGCCAAGCAACAACAACCCAAATCACTAACATAACCAAGAAACAGGTCCCTGCACACCCTCAGGGCCCCAGGCCCTGGCGCAAAACCAGGTCTTCAGGGCCTTACAAAAGGCCAGTAGGATCAGGGCCATCCTGATTTCTGGAGGTAGAATGTTCCACAAGCTGGGTGCTACAGCAGAAAAGCCATGTCTTCTAGGCCCTGCCAATTGACATTCTGTAGCTGACAGGACCTGAAGCATGCTGCTCCTGCCTGACTGGATCAGACAGGTAGAAAGAACTAGGGAGAAATAGTCCATCAAATAACCCGGTCTTAAGCCATGAAGGGCTTTAAAAGTGACAACCAGCACCTTGAATTGCACCCAGGAGGACACTGGCAACCAATGTAGCTCAGGGAGTAGTGGTGTTACATGTGCCAAATAACTGGTGCCGTTCACTACCTGTGCTGCTGCATTCTGCACCAGTTGAAGCTTCCAAATACGCTTCAAGAGTAGCCCCATGTAGACTGCATTGCAGTAGTCAAGATGAGAGGTCACAAGTGACAGTGAACAGGGCCACCCAGTACAGGAACAGGAGCAGCTGGCGCACAACCCAAAAGTCTGCAAAGGCCTGTTACAGGGGCTCCCAGATTTGGCTTATGGTCACTCACTCACACACTCACAGCCTGTTGAAGCACGTGGATCTTGTAAGCTCCCCTTGCTTTCTACCTGGGTTTTCCAGAGAGGAGATAAGACACACAGCCCTGGGCAACAGGAGGGAAGTAATTAGAGACATGCATATATCACTTTCAATGGAACACTGAGGCACAACAGGTTCTTTGGAATACACGGAGATCCAGTGAATTTAAAGTAAGAGCAAAACTTTATGTATATTCGCTGTTTCACACATGCGCGCACACACACATCTACACTTACCCACATCTTTCTCAACTAGGCTGCCAGGCACTATCTAGAGGGATGGAAGCTGCCAAGTCTGGATCCAAAGACAACTCAAGGAGCGGGCGGGCTTCAAGACCCCTTTTATCCCCCAAAGTCCTTGCTTTGTTGATTCACAAGACTGGCAGCTACTCTTCCCTTGTTAATTTACAAGTCTGGTGTAACGAGCTGCCACCTGTTGATCCCAAATCCAGTAACTTTCCTTGCAACCAATATTGATTCAAAAGAAAGTTCATTTATTGAGAATAAGTGTACAGATCCAAAGCATTGCTAAGACTGAGCAAAAGCACACCAAAAGCTGTTTTCCCTTCTTTCTCCCCCCCTACATTGCCCTTAGTTTCTCCCCCCCCTTCATCGCCCTTAGTTCTTGGTCTTCTGATTCCCTTGCTGGTATGTCCTTGAGCATGCCAGAGCCTGTGATAAGGAGCCATCTGCTTTAAACGGTTTCTCATTCCTACCCCACCCCCTCCTTTTACAATGGCAGAACCGCAGCATGTAAAAAGCCCTTTTTTTAAAACTAGCCATATAATAATCTATTATGAAATCTTGGGAGGATTCTGACATCTGGTAGCTGTTGATAGGATGGGGGGGAAAGTTTCCACGTGCTGGGGCCCAACTTCCTTTGTCTGGTTCAGCTGACATTTTTTCCCTTTTGTTTCCTTAATTTTCTGTTTCCTTATCTACCTCCTCGAAAAGATCTTTTAGATAAGATTCTTGGCTTTTTTGTCCTGTCTGCTTGCATGCCTGCTTCATCTTTTAGTTATGGCAGCTTCAGCCTAGTCTCACAGGCCCTGCTAGCCACAGCTGCCACCTGCTCTTTGCGGAGGAGCCCAGATTATGCACCAGGTCTGTCTGAGGAAGTGCCAACCCATCCAAGACCAACAATGGAAGGTTCCTAGCACCAGAAGGCCCAAGTACCCAAAGCCACTCATTCTTGCTTGCTTGAGTCAAAGCCCACTGCACCCCATTCAGGCCCCCATAATCTCCAGACACTGGGACAGGATGTCTATAACATCACTCAAGCATCCAGGGATGGAGCTATAAAGCTGGGTATCATCAGCATATTGGTGATACCTCACTCCAAACCATTGGATGATCTCATGTAGATGTTAAACAGGAGGGGAGAAAGGACCGAGCCTTGCGGCACCTCACAAAGTAAGGGCCATGTACTGGACCTCTCCCCCACTATCAACACTGACTGGAACTGGCCCCAGAGGAAAGAGGAGAATAGCACAACACTGTGCCACCCACCCCAACTCCCAGAGCCAGTCCATAAGGATACCATGAGTGATGGTAGTGAAGGCCACTGAGAAATCAAGAACAGCAAAGATGGACATACTACCCACAGGTCACCCAAGAGTGCATCTAATGTTTCTCCCTCCCATACCCTGCTCTGAATCCCAACTGAAAGGGGTCTAAATAATCCATTTCATCCAGAACCTGTTGAAGCTGCAGTGCGACCACCTTCTCTAAAAAGGGAAGGTTGGAAACTGGACAAAAATTGTCCAAACTAGTTGGGTCAAGTGATGGCCCCTTGAGAAGGGGCACACCACCGCCCCCTTAAGAGCTGGTAGAACCACCCCTTCCCTCAAGGAAGAATTAACCACCGCCCAAACCCAATCACACATCCTCTCCTGGGCAGCCTTGACCAGCCAGGAGGGGCATGGATCTAATACAGAGGTGGCCATATTAACAGCTGCAAGAACCCTGTCCACTTCCTCAGGCTCAACAGGATCGACCTCTTCCCAGATAACCATGCAAGACTTAGCCCCTGTAGCCATCACTGGCTCTGCTTCAAGGTTGGAATCCAACACAGAGCGAATCCAAGCAACTTTATCTGTCAGATGCCTAGCATAATACAGCCACCCTGAGGGTAAACCTCAGAATTACAGGTTGCCCGAAATAAGGCCACCGGGCAGCTCTCTGAGGATGTAACAAGACAGAGAAATAATTACGTTTCACCACCCCTACCGCCACGAGGTAGGCTCTAGCAGCAGCTCTAGCCTGTGTTTGGCCAGCGGCGCTCTAAGTATCTCTTCACCCACTTCATCTCCCTCAACTCATCCATAAACCACAGAGAGTTCCGGGATCCATGGATATGGAGAGGCCTCTCAGGTGTGATCTGATCCAAAACCTCAGCTGCCCTCCCATTCCAGGCAGCCATCAGGGCTTGCTTTTTTGCAGGAAATGCAAGAAAACATTCACCCCACTTTCCTAGTTTTCTATTTCTTTCCTTTCAGTCAGCCATCTTTTTTTTTTAGATTTTTTATCCCACCTTTATTATTTTTATATAATTTTAGGCAGTGAACATACCTAATACTCCTTCTTCTTCCTGTTTTCTCCACAACAACAACCCTGTGAGGTGAGTTGGGCTGAGAGAGACTGGCCCAAAATCACCAGGCAGCTTTCATGCCTAAGGTAGGCCTAGAACTCACAGTCTCCTGCTTTCTAGCCTGGTGCCTTAATCACTAGACCAAACTGGCTTGGGGCCACTGAGCCTGTCCAATGCTCATTTGGGTACTCTGGCTTTCCTCTCATCAGTTCTTACGCTTTTTTCTAAAGGGGTGTGTATGTATGAATATACAACCATACACACTAATGTAAACATTGGATTTCCTCAAACCTGGTGATAAATGGTACCATTTTGGCTGCATAAGGATCTATGCGGAAAGTTCATTTTTAGAACATAGGATGATGATAATAATTATTTAGTTTGTCTCTCCCCAACACAAGTTTGGCCTTGCAAAAAATGGGTTTTGGGAAAACAGATGATGGCCTATGACATCCATCTGTTATGGTACACATATGCTTTTTGCGTGGGACAGTTTTCAGATTTTTCCTGAAGAGCAATTCTGTAGATCACAAATGAGAAAGGCAGGTAAGATGGTCTTTTGGAAGGTGTTTGGGTGATGGTTTCATTATGTCTGAATTCCTTATTCTTCTGTTTGAATGTATTTAATTTGAAGATAAGCATAAAAACAACTTCGGTAATCAACCTTTAAAAAGCCTAAGATTCTCTTAGAAGCAAAGGCAATAAACTGGCTTCAAATGGTTGACTCCAACAGGGAGTTTGGATTTACAAGCATTAAAATGAAAAGCCAGAGAGAACTGCTTTACACTGTTTCTCAGCTTGCCTTCCTCTTTTTGCAGAGCCTTCAGGATAGATCCTAGCATTAACTCTTGACTAACTTACAGTGCATTCAGAAAGTATTCAGACCCCCTTCACTTTTTTCAATTTTGTTATGTTGCAGCCTGATACTACAATCGTTCAAATTCATTTTTTTCTCATTAATCTACACTCAGTAGCCCATAATGACAAAGTGAAAACAGAATTTTAGAAAGGATTGCAAATGTATGAAAAAGGAAAAACTGAAATACCACATTGGCATAAGCATTCAGACCCCTTGCAACAACACTTGAAATTTAGCTCAGGTGCCTCCCATTTCTCTTGATACTTGCTGAGCTTTTTTTACACCTTGATTGGAGTCCACCTGTAGTAAATTAAATTGATTGGACATGATTTGGAAAGGCACACACCTTAGAAGGCCTCACAGCTGACAATGCATACTGTATCAGAGCAAAAGCCATGAGGTCAAAGGAACTGCCTGCAGAGCTCAGAGATAGGATTATTGCAAGGCACAGATCTGGGGAAGGCTACAAAAAAATTTCTACTGCACTGGAGGTTCCCAAGAGCACAGTGGCCTCCATAATTCTCAAATGGAAGAAGTTTGGCACAACCAGGACTCTTCCAAGAGCTGGTCACCTGGCCAAACTGAGCAACTGGGGGAGGAGAGCCATAGTAAGAGAGGTGACCAAGAACCTGATGGTCACTCTGACTGAGATGGGACAAAGTTCCAGAAGGGCAACCATCACTGCAGCCCTCCACCGATCTGGGCTTTATGGCAGAGTGGCTAGGCGGAAGCCTCTCCTCAGTGCAAAACACATGAAAGCCCGCTTGGAGTTTGCAAAAAAAGCCCTTGAAGACTCTCAGACAGTGAGGAACAAGATTCTCTAACTGATGAAACCAAGATTGAACTGCTTGGCCTCGGTTCTAAACGTTATGTCTGGAGGAAACCAGGCACCGCTCATCACCTGCCCAATACCATCCCAGCAATGAAGCATGGTGGTGGCAGCATCATGCTGTGGGGGTGTTTTTTCAGCATCAGGGACTGGGAGACTGGTCAGGGTTGAGGGAAAACTGAATGGAGCAAAGGACAGATATATCCTCAATGAAAACCTGTTCCACAGCGCTCAGGACCTCAGACTGGTCTGAAGGTTCACCTTCCAACATGACAACGATCCTAAACACACAGCCAAGACAACACAGGAATGGCTTAGGGACAACTCTGTGAATGTCCTAGAGTGGCCCAGCCAGAGCCCTGACTTTAACCTTATTGAACATCTCTGGAGAGACCTGAAAATGGCTGTCCACAGGCAGTCCCCATCCAACCTGATTGAGCTTGAGAGGATTTGCAAAGAAGAATGGCAGAAAATCCCCCAATCCAGGTGTGCAAAGCTTGTCGTGTCATACCGAAAAAGACTCTAGGCTGTAATTGCTGCCAAAGGTGCTTCAACAAAGGGTCTGAATACTTATGCCAATGTGATATTTCAGTTTTTTCTTTTTAATAAATTCACAGACATTTCTAAAATTCTGTTTTCACTTTGTCATTATGGGATACTGAGTGTAGATTAATAAGAAAAAAAATGAATTTGAACACTTGTAGTATCCGGCTGCAACTTAACAAAATTGAAAAAAGTGAAGGGGGTCTGAATACTTTCTGAATGCACTGTAGCATGGAATAATCCATCTACTGATCTTATTTGGCTGGAGATAGCAAACCTTCCACGTAAACATCAGCCCAAGGATCTGAATTCTTGTCAGTGTGCCATTGAAGTCTCCCAGGGCACACTATCTAGGGAACTTTCTGAAGTTCACCGGCAACATCTGTCAGCTTCTTTAAACAACAGTTTGGAAGTTATACAGAGGAACAGAAAATCAATGTTAGCTTTGGCTCTGTTCACCTATTGAAAGAAAAGAATTGGAAAAAAATCTAAGCAATCTTAAATGAAAAATTATTTTCTCTTTGTTATATATCTGCCTTGTGGTGTTCTTAATCTTCAGGATATATAGGAAAAATTGGTGTTGAACCCACAGCAGACACTATGCTAGTCTTGCTTTCTTTAGAAAGAGATGTTCATTTCTGAGGTAGATACTGAGGCTTGAGTTACCACTGCCTGTAGAACCCAATTCTCCATCTATCAAAACTAAACTTGCTTTACCAGAACCACGTGGAACTGTACTACTGAGAGAAGCAGAATTTGCCTTTTGGCAACTTTTTTGTGTATTTCCTAAAAAAGAATTATTAAATGGTTGTTGCTGTGTTGATACCCATCTGAACACAAGGCTGTTCTGTTGCTTGGAGAGATTTTAAGTTAATTGCCTTTGGTTCTGCTGCAGAAAATACAATCGCCCCCAAAATGTTGAGTGGAAATAGTCATTTAACCCAAGGTAATATGCACAGGACTACCTCTTATTTTGGCTTCACTGGGAGTGGTCCAAAGTCACCCAGTGAGCTTCCATGGCTGAGAGTGGACTCAAACCTGGGTTTCCTCAGTCTCAGTTAATGTTCTAACTCCCTTCTTTGTTGTACCACCACAATCTGTTCTGAAATCTCAAATGTTTGGAGCAATTTTTGAAATTGCACAAGGGACTATGGGAAGTGGGGGTGGATTGCCTGACTCCCAGTTCTCCTTATGAAATAAGTACAGTTAGCAAAAGAAGATAATTGGATTATCTTAGTAATAATCAAATCTTACAAAACCTTGTGATTTGTTCTCAGAATACAAAAAGTTACTTAACCATTCAGGCTTAACACATAGGGAAGTTTATAGTTAAAAAGAAAACCCTTTTCAGATGATGCAGCTAAACTACCAAATAGGAAAAAGTTGGGGAACAGTGGAAAAGAGGAATAACGGAGGCACAAACATAGACTTAAATTTCCAACTAAAGTCAATAAGATTAATTTATTTGATTAGATCCTTAATTTTAGAATATGTGCTAAGTTTCCATGCAGAAAAGTCTGTTTCCCCAGGCATTCTGGCCAGGACATTAGGCTAGCCCTGTTGTTGATGTCTTTTTATGATTGGAAGGTGTCATTTACCTGGGGCACCATGGGTTGTTTAATTGTTGGGTTTTAACTTTTACGTGCCACCCAGAGTTATTGATGTGAGATGGGCAGCCATATAAATCAATTAAATAAATTCAACACGTATACATTTCTTGTTGTATAGGCTCAAGAAACAAAATGTTCAGGTGACTCTTCATTACTTTATTGGAGTTTCCAGCTAGTAAAAAACGGTTCCTTGATGGCGACGGTGTTTTTTTAACCAAGCGTGAAATAATCTCAGTTTCTGACTAGAAAATTACTCATCTTTAAACATTTTTACTTTACATTTTATGAGAACCAGCTGACTTAGAACAAATAGTCACAATGAAAAAGAGATTAACTTTAAAATGCATGTTTAGGAAGAAAAGATAATACCTGTCTGTTCTGGGTTTCCATGAAAATGTTCTTAGCAGCCACTCTTTATCTGTTCGGTAGATAGGCATTTGTCACAGCAGCGATTTCATTCAGTAATCCAAGACAGCAGCCTAACACTCTAGGCTAGGTGCTTGAATAACAGCCTCTGAAGTGTCTCTGTTAACAAAGCTTTCTATCTGCTTAATCACCCTATTTGAAACTACACAGTTATTTTCAAAATAAAAATCAGCATTCCAGCATGATAATTTCAGCTTGTAGACTCTGATGAGAAGGATAGTATTCTTTGTGACTTGAATTCTGCTACTTGTGGCCTGCATACATACTTTTTGCAGCTCCTTCAAATGGGGGTGTGTGTGTGTGAGGAATGAGTAGATGGATCCAGGATATGGTCAACACCTCATGACAGAAGGTTGTTCAGTCCATTCTGAAGAAGCTTTCCCTATTGTCCCATTTCCTGAAAAGGTGGTGGGATACCAGTTGTAGAAGAATTTGATCATGTAGTCCTCTTTCAGTCATAGCATGGGACCAGAATAGCATTGATTGTTGAGAGGGATGAGGTTTGTTAAGAAAATACAATTGGTATAAAATGCAATAGCCTGTGCACTGGTGGGTGAGAGCTGTTACAGCAATGTGACACCTGTGTTGCAGGTGCTACACTGGCAATTCAAAGAGCTGGTTTTAATATGTAAGGCCCTACCTGACTTATCTCCCAGATATGTTCAAGGCTGTCTTCTTCACATGGAAACTATTCTTCACTCCAGTTGGTAAAACTCAAAGTTCTCCAAATTTTTGATGTAAGAGGGATGAGGGTACATATACAGTGTTTTTGTTATGACACCAGTTCATGGAAATTTGGAAGCACCTACCCTAATATCCTTTTGGAAAGCTGTGAAAATAATTGTTATAAGGCTTTGTTTATTAGCTTTTCTGTTAACTGACATCGGGTTGGCATTGATAGTTCTCTTTGGTTGTTTTCAGAATTTTGTGGTATATTTTTATGTTTTTATTTTATACTATAAACCACTAGGAATTGATCTTTTGATTACAACACAATGTAAATATAAACAAATTCACATGGGTTGGAAACCGATTTCATTCTGGACAGATTCTTAAATGAGCAGAGAACAAAGAAGACTAAAGAATAGTTGGATGGATAAATCACTCCATATTATTAGTCAACAATTTGGATGTGGGAAGCAAGGTTGAGGACAGAGAAAGATGCTAGAAACCCCCATCCAAAGACTGAACAGAGGGATTGTTTCCCTATTCCCAGAATTATCAAATAAAAAATAATATTCTATCAAGTCTATTGATATAATCAAGTTCTGTAATACTTATGTAATTTATTTACTTATTATTTGGTATATTTCTTTGTTCAGATGCATGTACAACTATTTTCATTTTAACATTATTGAATGTGATAGATGAGGGTGGGCATTATTTGCCAACTGCTAGGAGTTGTGTTGCAACAGCATTTAGAGGATTAAACATTTTCCACCCCCTAAAACACTAGATGAATTAAAAGCAATATTCCTGAAGGATCAGTATTTCCAATATTAATTTGTGGCCTTTTGAAATTCTCCACCAAATTTGTTTGCAGAGAAATTGATGGATAATTTCTTTAATGCAAGAAGAACTTCATTATTTTCTCAAGAGCAATGGTGTTGACTGCAGCTCCACTACTGAAAAAATATATGGGAACATTTCCCCTGTCATGTCTTCCCTTGGGTTATAAGTGGTGACCCCTGGGAAAATTATTGCATAGTGAAAGAAAAGATATTCTCTCTCTCTCTCTCTCTCTCTCTCTCTCTCACACACACACACACACACACACACATCAAGTACAAAAATATTGTAATCTTCCTATGAGAATTTGTCCAATTTCTTCTTTTCTTTTGAATTTGAAATCAAATTCTCTTTGATCCATTTGAATGAGAACTGGTAGGAAAAAAATGCAGGAGACATTCTGTGCCTGGTACTAGGAATAGCCTTTCTCAAGAAACAAAAATTACTATATTTTCACTGCCAAATCTTTTTTCAACTGTTGAAAACTGTTATTTTCATGTACTTTACAGTTTTATTATTATCTTCAGTTGTAACTTACTCATTATAGTTAATGCTGAAATCTAAAAAGAGACAGAAGTTTATATAAGGATGTAAATTAAACAAACAAACTGAAAGTTTCAGGATTTTGTGAAAGTCAGTTTGGAAACATCAACCTGATTCAGACATTACAGAGAATGGCTTGATTTTTAAAAACATGCTGCATGCTTGCATGTTCTTCTTTTTGCTTCATAGTAGCTATAATGAATCATTATGTCCAAATTAGACAAATGTGTTTGCCTCCAAACTGGATTCAGAAGGTCATTTAAGCCATGGTGGTTGATTACTCTTTAACCTAAAATCCATACAACCAGTTCCAGTGTGGAAGTGAGAAATGCACTCTTCACATTGCAAAATCTCCCTCCACTTTCTTCCCCCTTTGTGTGTTTCTACAAATTGGAACTGTGGTGACTTTATGATCTCCTAATCCTTTTACTTCTGATCTCCCCTCCAAATGATAACAAAATGGAGGAAAAGCTTGCATTACACTTGGCAACCTGAAGAGCAATCCTGAATACCTGGTTCATATATCAGGCCTGTCTGTGCATGTATGTGCAGATATTCCAAGGTGTTTTGTGAAACAGGAAGTTAAAGTGGTGCTATCCTTGTAAAAAGAAAATATTAGAAATTAAAATTAAAAGATAGCGATGTGGATGAAAAATATTTAATGGAAATTTGAAGACTGACTCTTCCAGCTTTTCTTATTAGCAGGCTCTGTTCATTTACAGCAGTGTTTCTCAACCTTGACAACTTGAAGATGTGTGGACTTCAACTCCCAGAATTCCCCAGCCAGCATGGCTGGCTAGGGAATTCTGGGAGTTGAAGTCCACACATCTTCAAGTTGCCAAGCTTGAGAAACACCTATTTACAGTATTGTGTAACTGATGTAAGTCTTTGAAAGAAACTAATGAGAGGTGATGGTGAGGATCAAGGTGGTTTTCTTCCTGAAATCCTGAGTTAAAAAGATGTCCTTGTATAATAAATGGCACAAAATGTTCTGGGGTGAAATAGGGAAGCATCTAGTGCTCTTTTTAAAAAGCTTATCTCTGTTAAGGGATGTATAAGGTGCTAAACATATGACAATGTTTGCATAAAGATTTAATGCTGCCTCTGACCCTGTTCTACAGCTGTCACAACAACTTTCAAGGTTACCTTTGGTTCCAGGGCATGAACAAGCGAAGCACCTTGTAGTTCTGAGTGGATATAACCCAGAGAGCTGGCCCTTATCTCAAAAGAAGTAAATGCTTTGGGTAGTATGGATGTATACTGAGAATCCCTCTGTTTAGCCAAGAGCTGCCCATTGATAGTGGTATCTTCTTTTCTCTCCATTTCACAAGCTCCCCAGCAAGGACTGGGGGTTCATGAGCTTGATAATAGCTTTTCTGATCTTGAATGATGTAATGTATATTGATTGTTGGTTATGGTGCAAAGTAGTTAGAAGTCAGAGAGTCTCTTCAGCGGCTACTATATAAGAAGGTGATGTGTACAAGAAATTTTTCTGGCCAAAGTATCATCAAAATTATTTTATCACATGCTCCTCCCCTTACTCTTTCTATACCAGGATGGAATATCCCAAGCAGAAGAGATTTTTCTAACTTAGTTTATAACTACATAAAACTACCCTCCAAATAACCTTATTACAGCTCCTTTCCAGATAACATCTCAGTTATAGTTTGTTTTTCTGGAGGTAGAACAAAGGATCATTTTTGTAATTTAGGTTTCAGGGGGTCTGCAAACACTTCAGCGCTAGCCATTCTGCAATGATAGACCTCCTGATTTCATATCTATGAACCTTAATTTATCTATGGGCCAAACAATGACCAAATATTCTTTCTGAAGAAATGACATTTATTTAATTAATATGATTAAATAAATACATTTCATATGTATTATTGTGCTGTTTGCATGATTAAAAAAAATGCCTCACCATTATTACCATATCATTACTAGTTTTTTTAGAACTTTCTATTTATTTGGTTTAAGACTTTTGTACAATTCATTTGATTCCTGAAACCAAGATAATAATTTTTTTAGAAGACCAAGAAATAGTTTTGGGGAAAATTGGGATGAGGAGAGAACAATGACCCATCTATTTTATTTTATTTTATTTTATTTTATTTTATTTTATTTTATTTTACTTTAGTTGTTTATTTTTTAGACCTTTTTTAAAAATCTGCTAATATACACACTCATGACCTTATCTCACCCTTTTCAAAGAGAAAAAATGTATCACTATTTCTGTTTCTCAACAATGCCTCCTTGTTGATAAATTAATTGTAAGGACAGTTGACTAGACCAGAAGCAGCTTGTAACTGTTCCATCTGTTTTTACAAGAACAGAAAAAGGTTGCCCTTAGGAAGACAAAGAGAAAAGGCTTTCTTTCCCACTTGAACATACATCTCTGTTTTAAAAGGATTGTATACTTAATTGAAAACCTCTTCAAGCACTTTACTGTAATTGATTGTAGCATGAAAATCCTATAGAATTATAAGGATTGGTATTGGGCAATGATCTTTGTAGGAAGATGTGTATGTGAATGCTTACACATTAATAAATTAAAACATTTTGCAAGCATTCCTATGTCAAACCACAACATTAAATAAAGACCATAAAAGGGCACTAGAACTCCCATAACCAGACTTGGAGATCCGCACAGCTCCCACCCTACAAGAATTCCACAAGTTTTTGAAAACATGGCTGTGCTCCCAGGCCTGGGGTTTGGTGGGTTGTTGAGCCCTTGGTGGATTTTTTGTCATGTAATGTGTGTTTTGTCCAGGCATACGTGTTATTTTCATTTTCATTGTTTTCTTTTTAATTATGTAAATTGCCCAGAGTCATTTAGGATACTGGTAGCCTTCTAAGTCTGAATAAATACATCAAATAAATTTTTAAAAATTAGCCAATATTCTGCATTGTTATCCTAGAGTTCTTGACCACTAGATATAAAATTTCTCAATTTCAGATGTTCCTAATAATGAGTCATCCATTGATGCTAAACTATGGTTTAGTGTTTGTTCCAGATGTACATGCGGTCCTTTTGCTATATCCTTCTTGAGTGTAATCATAGGAAAGAAATTATAAGCTTCAATTTTTGCATTCCATACAGTTTAACATGCTCCCTTTTAGGGAAAGATGATTGTCATTAACATGTGAAAAGCCATACTGAAGAATTTTCATGTCATCTGGCTGACAAAATCATTCAGATTCAAGAGGAGTTGATTCCGGATGGACAGTATCAGTGGAGATGACTGAGTCTTCATCTTGTGAAATGAACTGGGATCACTTTGAGCCTGTGAGTCCAGTGGAAGCAGATACGGCTCTTCATAATGTTAACTCTGTCACTTCCCATTTGGATCCTTGCCTCTCGTGGTTAGTTAAAGCCTCTGACAAAGTGAGTGAAGGGTGGATTTGCATAGTAATTAACATTTCTTTGAGGAGATGTTCTTTTTGCCTCTGAAAGTGGTGCAACCCCTCCTCAAGAAGCCTTTGCTGAGTCTGATTGTCTTGAATAATTTTAGCCTTGTCTCCAACCTTCCTTTTTTAAGAAAGGTTGTAGAAAAAGTGGTAGTCCTACAAGTACTTTTATTAAAGACTGGAAACCTCTTATGGACTTTTTGCTGAAAATGGGAAGGAATGAACTGGTGATTTATGGATTTGCTGATTAAAAAGGGTTGAATTTGGGAAGAAGGGAATTATGATGTAACTTTAAAGAGGGAGGAGAGGTAAGTTTGTTTATAACTACTTAAAGAAGAGTGGAAGTTGCTTCCTTATATATCTTTTCTTTTTTTCTGTTTGTACTACTTTTCACATTTTTCTTATCTTTTTTCCTTTTCCTTAATCTTGCTTTATATCATTTCATGTTTATCTTTTACTTCTCTGAAAATCTTTAATAAAAAATATTAAAGAGAGAGAGAGAGAGAGCGCAAGCCCTGGAAGAAGTGGATTATTTGGACCTTTGGCAATCAGGTTTCAGACCAGGTTCAATACCATCAACCATAGTATCCTTCTGAACCATCTCTGAGGGTTTGGAGTGAGGGCAGCTATTTTGCCATGGTTCATCTCCATCCTAAAATCCTGTACAGTGAGGTTTTTTTGAGGGAGGGATCTTCCCAGGGAGCTCTACTTTGTGAAAGGGGCTGTCAGGGTTTGAAAAGGTAAAAACAGATGTTCTGATTGAATCCTTCCAAAACCGAATGGCTTTGGGTTGGCAGGCCTAATTATTCTAGAGAAATACCATCTTTGAGACTCTGGCCATTCTTACAGTTGTCAGGCCCTTTTTACAGTGACTCATGTCCTAGTCATCTCCTGTTTCGATTATTGTAATATGCTCTACTGTAATGTGCTGCCCTTGAAGAGCATTCAGAAGCGACAGCTAGTACAGAATACAGCTGCCTAAGCAGTGATGGGTGTATCCTGGTATACTTGGGTGTCTCCACTGCTTAGGGAGCTGCACTGGTGGCCAGTTGGTTTTCAGGTGTGATTCAAGGTGCTGGTTGTCACTTTCAAAGCCCTACATGACTCCAAACCAGATTATCCAAGGTACTGCTTTGTCCCCTATTCATCTACCCATTTAACCATAAGGTCATCTCCCTCCAGATCCTATCACTTAGTGCTTGCAATCTGACAGAGCCTCAGAAGCAGACTTTTTCAGCTACCCCATACTCTGGAACTCCCTTCCTGCAGAAATTCAGTTAGCCCAATCCCTCCTGGACTTAAGTTCCATCTGTTTCATATAGCAGAGGGGGAGCTGATACTTTGAGTCATAGTGGGCTTGTAAGCACATGATTGTTATTTTGCTGGTTTCATTTTTTGATTCTGATTGGCTCTTTTATGTATCTTTGCATCTTTCTCTTCTTTTTTATTGTTAGCTACCTAGTGTCTTCCAAGACTGGACAGCAGATAGGGCTCTTAATAGTGTTAACTCTGTCACTTCCCATTTGGATACAAATAAAGCAAATAAATAAATATTAGTTATTAGGTATATTGTATAGTTATTGCATGCTGCTTATTTGAACAGCATTAGGCAGCCTATCACCTGCATACATTATATGGTAGTCCTTGGGGTTCGAAGAAGACACGCTGTTGTGCAGTTCATCTGTGGACACAGAGGCGGCTCTGCAGTCCCAGTCTGGAAGTGCAGAGTCTAGCACAATGGGGACACTGGAAGTCCATTGCTGTAGTAGCTGTGGGTGTTGTTCTGTGATGCTGCTCATGGTTTTCTATCAGTTTTTGGTGGTGCCTGTCTTCAAAGCCAGTGGAGGCTTCATAGCACAGGGCTCGCCAGGCATTCTGTCAGCAGCCACAGGTTCTAGTTCTCTTGGCTGGATGTCACAGTGGTGTAAGGTTTCTTTCACAGCATCTTTGAAGTGCTTGTGTGGTCGACCTCAAGGTCTCTTCCCAAATTCCAGTACATTATAGAGCAACTGGCGAGGCATACGGTGGTCATCCATTCTGATGACGTGTCCCACCCCCTGCATCTGGGCTCTGATAATCAGGGATGTAATGTTGGTGGACTCTGCATGATCCAAGACCTCCAGGTTGAAGACATGGTCTTGTCAACAAATGCCGAGGATGGAGCAGAGAGCATGCATGTGAAATTTCTCTTGTTGCTTGATGTGCCTTCAGTACAGAGTCCAGGACTCACATCTATATAGGAGAGAAGGGATAACCACAGCTCTGTAGACTTTCAGCTTTGTGGAGATAGGAATGTTATGTTGATTGAGCACTCTAGTGTGCAGCCGCCCCAGTGCCTGGCTGGCCTGCTGATCATGGAGTCAATTTCTTTGTCCAAAGACCCATCGCTCAAGATGATGCTTCCCAAGTATTTGAAGCTGTTTACATTTGTCAGCTAGGTGTTGTCAACAGTGATTTTTGGTTCTATGGGGTTGGTATTTGCCATGGGCTGGTAAAGTACTTCAGTCTTGTTCAGGCTGATAGTCAGCTGAAGAGCATAGCAGTGTCTGAGAATTTGTTCAGCATCAACTGTAGATCACTCTCTTTGTGCTCCAGAAGTGTATAGTCATCAGCAAAGAGGGTTTCTTGGATGCCTGTATGGAGGCACTTCGTCCATGTGTTCAAGCAGCAAAGGTCAAAGAGAGAGCCATCCAACTGGTACCTGATATACACTCCCTCCTTCAGACCCTGGACAGCACATGATAACATATAAGTGAAGAATAGATTGAACAGGACTGGGGCTAGCACAGAACCTTGTTTTACTCCATTGGAAATGGCAAATGCAGCTGATGTATTCTTTACCTTTATAAAGAACCTGTCCTGTCATTCTGTCATGGAGTAGCTGAATCAACTTCACGAATTTCCTCAGGCGTAAACAGGGAGGTTCTCTGGATCATCCTGAGACGTTTCCATAACATCTCAGGATGATCCAGAGAACCTCCCTGTTTACAGCGTCAAATGCCTTTGTCAGATCAATGAAGACAGAATAAAGAGGCTTGTTCTGCTTGATGTATCTCTCCTGGACTTGCCTCATGGCAAATATCATGCCTGCTGTATTCCGTTCTGGCCGAAAGCCACAATGCACCTCTGGGAGGTTCCTTTCTGAGACAGTGATAAGTCTGTTCAGGAGAATGCAGGCAAAGATCGTGCCTGCAATGGATAGCAGTGAGATACCCTGTAGTTTCCGCCATCTGATTTGCTTCCCTTATTTTGTAGAGAATCACAATGAGGGCATTAATAAAATTAATTATAATCATTAAAAATCTCTTGTATTCTTCCACTAAAATGTCACTTCCCAAATGCTCTGTAGAAGAGGATGGTTTCCACCTGCTCCCTAAAAGAATAAAAGGATGGGGACTAGCTGGGCCTCAGGGGGCAAGCAGGTCCAAAGTGAGGGAGTTGCCACTGAGAATGCTGTTCTCTGGATTCCCGTCCCCTAATCTCTCTAAAGGTGGCACTCTTCCTAGCCAGTTCATGTAGGGTGACAGATTTTACCCAGAAAAGATAGTTGGGAAAGAAATGGGCCCAAGCCATATAGGGCTTTAGAGATGACAATGAGCATCTTGAATTGAGCCTAGAAGCCTTCTGGCAACCAATACTTTTTTTCAGAATAGTTGTTATTTTATTGAACCCCCAGCCAACAGGCAAGTAGCCACATTCTATGGCAGCTCCAGCTTCCAGGTCATTTTCAAGAGCAGCCGCATGGAGACTGAATTACAGTAGTCCGAGAGATGACAAAGGAATGAGACTTTCCTGGCCATGACTTCCACATGTTTTCCCAGCAAAAGATGGCAATCCAGGAGAACATTGGATAGCCACATTTCTTTCAGGGGAAGTGCATATGATTAATTATGCTTAATCTTAACCATGTTTGCTTAAATCAAGGCAAGCCAGCTTTATAAATTTGCTTATATTTGGCTTTTTTCTATGACAGTAAACACCTCCCACCCCACCCCCACCCCCAGTTTATTGAAATGTACACTTAGTCATAATGAGATTTGTTTTCTTTAAGCATATTATATGATATGGCTCCAGCCATTGTGATAAATGGATCCAAGTTAATGGAACAGGAGTATGTGTAATTTATGGCTTATTTCACAAGCTACGGTTATTTATTTTCTGGGAACCCTTCCCCTCCTGATTATTTTTTATGAAACCTTAGGATATAGTGTTATATTTACAAAGGGGGTAGCATGTTTACAAACATTAATAACTTACATGTCCAGTTTGAGGACATACCAATCTTTTCTGGTTGATGGTCTTGCTCAAATAGAGATACTTCTAAGTTATTGAGCTATCTTGGTTCCCCTGACTAGTGGCAGAGGCTGTATTATGCTTCTCCAGTTCTTCACCATCTGTGGACAGCTGGCTCTGTGTTCTTTAGTAGGGCAAAGGGAAGCAAAGTTGCTCTAGCTGTGCCTTCTTGGTCCTATGAAAGGGACGAAATTGACCTCCTGCTTCCCATTAAGTTTTTTTTTTTTTTTAATCCATCAGCATACGCTGTAGCTGGGATTCTTTTTACTTACAAAGCTTGTGCAAAAAAAGAATGGTCAGCAGAACAGAAATATATAGTTTGGTTCTTTATTCCTGTCATTGAGGAGCAGAAGTATAAATGCCTGTACTCTGCTAAGTTATAGGGACATGTTAAATAAAATTACTACTACTATTAGCCATTTATAGTCCTGGGACTGCATATTATGTAATTCTGTTGTACTTAAAAAAAAAAAAAACTAAGGGCAGGTGACCCCTTCAGATTCATTTGACATGAAGGTGTTGCACTAGGTAGCAGGGCAATAGCTCTCCACTTCAAAGAGCACAGAGGAGTTTTTCTCTTTCTTGCTTCCCAGTAACCAATTACTGGGAAGCAAGAATTCTTCTATTCAATAATCTATTCCCCACATAGATTAAACAGGAATAATAGAAAGTATTTATCCTCTGTGTATGCAATTGCTCTACATTCCACCCACTGCTGACTCTCCATCAGAATTCTTGACACAGATTCCCTGCCACAGTTGTCCATCCAGATGCAAGAGTCTGGCAACTGCTGGGTACAAAGAGAGATGAAAATGCTACAGTGCTGTCTTGCAGGGAAGTACCTGCTGGGTTAAATTGCATCAGACCAGGACAGTTCCAGGAGCCTGCTGCTGATTATGCTGCTGGTGGTGGTGCTGAAACTGATTGTGCAAAGTCCAGCCGAGCTGTTAGTCCTGTGACTAGGCCACGTGTCTTGCCCTGGCTGAGGGGAGCAGGTGCCATAAAGGCCTTGGCAGGGATTAGGTAGCTGGCTGGGAGCACGGCAACACATGGAAGCATCCTTCCCTCTAGCTGTCTGCAGAGGTGAGGGAGCCTTGCATTTTTGCTTTCTCTGGTGGCTTTTTTCTCCCAGAGTAAGTATTTTTTTAAAGGGAATGTTTATGGACAGTTCTCTTACAGAGGCAATAGGGAGGAATCTCTAGTGAAGAATCTTCTGGGAAACACACTGCAGATATTCGAGAGGTCTGCAGTACCCAGCTAATTTTTTAAGGAAAATTAACACTTTAATCAAAGGATATGATTGAAGAGGAGTTTAAGAATGCACCTCTGCTGGGTGGGGAAAAAAACGTTGCACTAATATTTTTATATAAGTGAGTTTGTTAGGACCCTGTTGTGGACTTTGGACCATAAATTCCATCAGCCAGTCTTCATAGACAATGAGTGAAGCGTTTTTGTAAAAACAAAACAACATGATATTGTAACTATTCTCAATCCATATGAAGAAATTGAATTTGGAAATTGTTTTCTAGTGAAGAAAAATTGACATGTCATATGAAGAATTAATTTTCTTCACTTTCAAGTGTTAGTTTCTCAGTTTCAGCTTTACTCTTACAATCTTTACTCAAAGAAAGCACTGCACACCAGCTGGGTGAAAAATTCTAGGAGTTCCAGATCCAAGACATCTTGGGGAAGGTTGGCATAGATGCTACTGTACATCATCTTTAATATTTTATTTTTTTCTGTTTATTTTTAAAAGTTTCTTTTTAAAAATGGAATTCACATGGATAAACTTCTAGTACAGTTGATGTTTGCTTCCTCAGAAATAAGCCCTGTTTACTTGTACGTTGGATTTTGTCCTTCTCTGGTGGCAGTATCAGCATTTACCAGGCATCTATAGGACAAAAGATAACCAGATCAGAGAGGTAACACTGAGAGCATCTAACTGTTCCTTCCAGTTGTTTTGGACTTCAGTTTATATTAGTGCCAGCAAATATGTCCAATGATGAGGGACTATAAGACCCACTGCTATTTATTTATTTATTTATTTGGCCACCCATCTCACAAAAAAGTGACTCTGGGCGGCATACAACACTTAATTAAAAAACAATAAATATATAAAAACACTCATTTTTAAAAAAAAATATTAAAAAAGCATAACAAGAAGAGAGGATGATTTTAGCCATAGTAAGAGAGTCATCGCAAGATTTCCCTGGTCCCCTGGGACACCCAGGCCTGAAGGCATAGCCAGGTTTTGAGGGACCTGTGGAATGTTAAGAGGGATGGAGTTAGCCTCACTTCTGGTGGAGATGATTCCATAAGGCAGGTGCCACAGCAGAGAAGGCCCATCTCCTGGGACCTGCCAAGGATAATTCCCTAATGGACAAGACCCACAACACACCTTCTCTGTCAGATCTGGTGGGACGGGCAGACATAATCGGGGAGAGGCGGTCCCTCAGATAACCTGGCCCTATGCCACAAAGAGCTTTAAAGGAGGACTCTTAGATTGTGCACCGGGTCTGTCTGGGGCAGCACCATGCCATCCAGCACCTAGAATGGCATAGTCCTAGAACCGGAAGGCCCCAAAACCCAAAGCCTTGCCAGGGTTCAGCTAAAGCCTGTTGTTCCCTGTTCAGACCTTCACAGCCTCCAGGCACCAGGATAAGATGTTCACAGCATCGCTTAATTCACCAGGGGCAGAGATGTATAATTGGGTATCATCAGTGTACTGATAATGCCTCACCCCATGGCAATCTATGAGCTCACCCAGTGGCCTCATGTAGATGTTAAATAGGAGGGGGGAGAGTACCGAACCCTGCAGCACCCTACATAGTAGGGGCCAAGGGTGGGATCTTTCCTTTCCAACTACCACTGACTGGAATTGGCCCCCGAAGAAAGGAGGAGTAGGTGGCTGAGGACACAGTCCTAAGGACCCTGCCTACTTCCTCAGGTCCAACAGGTTCAAACTGTTCCCAGATAATGGGGCAAGACTCCCCACTAGGCATTTCCATCAGACCTGCAACAAGGCAGGTGTCCAGCTGAGAAGGAATCTGGGTGATTTTGTCCAACAGATGCTGAGCAAATTGTTACGTGCACCCCTGCAAGAAGTTCCCTAAGCCCCCCTTACCCATGAGGGCTCATGTCACCCAGAAAAGGGCCATGGGACAGCTTTCTGCAGATACAATAAGAGTGGAGAAGTAATGACACTTCACCGCCCTTACCGCCATTAGGTAGGCCTTAATGGCGCCTCTAACCTGTGCTGGGTCAAGTTCGTCCCTCATTCAGCATCAGCAGCACTAGACATCTCTTCTCTCACTTCAACTCCCTCAGCAATTCCATAAACCACGGGGAGTGCCGGGATCGCTGAGACGGAAGAGGTCACATGGGCGCGATCTGATCCAAGCCTCATCCACCCCCTTATTCCAAGCGGTGACCAAGGCTTCAGATGGACCATGGAGCAAACCAGGAGAAACAACCCCTAGCTCCCTCTGGAACCCATCTGGGTCCATTCGTCTCCAGAGGCAGACCAGTCTAATGGGTCCGGACTCCTTGCAGTGGATAGTGGCACTAGAAATCAGATCAGGGAGTGATATGACCATGACAAGGGGGACACCAGAAGCTCCCCCAATTTCAAATTACATAGCCACTGCTCTGACAGGAACACCAGATCCAGTGTATGGCCACTGTCCTGTGTCAGGCTCTGGATGATTGGGATAGGCACATGGGCATGAACTCCCGAGCCATCTCTTCTGACCCCACTGCTAGAGAAGGCAGCTTTTAGTCCCCCAAAACCATAAGTTTGGGGAACTCCACTGCCAGCCCAGAAATGGAGTCAAGGACCTCAAGCAGGAAGGTCACTGTGCAGCAGGGAGGCTGGTACAACAGCAGCAATCCCAATTGATCCCTAGAGCTGAGCTTAATGAACAGGGTCTCACATCTGCTGAACTGTGGTGCAGCACCCCTGAAGGCCATAAGACATTCCCGGATGACAATCGCCACATCTCCACTCCTGCCCTGGGATCTCGGCTGATGCCACACCTGAAACCCAGCTAAGCATATCTCCAAAAGAACTACCCCCTTTCCGGACCCAGCCAGGTCTTGGTGATGCATGCGAAGTTGGCCCTTTCATCAATAATGAAATAACCAGTGAGGGGGTCGTTAGTACAGACCAACCTGGCATTTAAAAGCAGTAGCTGAAAGTGAGGGCCTCTGAAGAAATGCTGACAGGGTACCAAGGCTGAGACCAAGGAGCTGGAAGTGAGACTGGTATAAAACAACAGTCCCAGGTTCCCTGGGAAAGGCCCACTCCCTGTCTCCCACCATATCTCCCCATGCCAACCATAATAGCTTGGCCTGCCTTCATTCCCCCAATGGCAGCCCCATCCCCATATCCAGGCCCCTCAATTCCCAAGACCTGGAACCTCCCACTGTTATCACCAGCAGTCCCTGGGAAGGGAAGCTGGGCACCCTGAGGCACTTTAGCTTCACCAGCTTTCAGTGCCATCAGGGTACCCAGAAACCACCTCCCCACTTCACTACAACATATACACACTAGCATTCATAGGCACCCTTCCCCTGCTACTCCCACCAGCTGGCAGAGGGCTCCCTTCCCATTCACCTCCCACCAAATCCACCTCTGGCTGTCACCCAGAGGAAGGAGAAAGAGGAAGGAGCCAATTCTCAGTCCATGGTGGGAAACGCACACTCCACCATTAGATGTAAGCCACAACGTTTCTTCTTCCTTGGGGCTACCAGAGGGAAGGCAAGAAGGCCTCTACGGGGGAGGGGGCTCCACAGTAGTCTGCCACTCTACTGCAACCCCCGCCCCGCCAAGCCATCGCCTGCACCTCCAAAGCCCCAGCACCCAACAGCAAGGTATATGGTGCAAAAGGAGGACTGTCTCCATAGCACCGCTAAGTTCAAACCTATGGTCAGTACAGCAGGCACAGCAAAAGGATAAAAGCAGCCCATCTTCCAGTGTGGCCCATCCTCTGGCCCACTTCTCAGCCCACTCCTCCAAGAAACAGTTCACGTGGTCCTCCAGAGCGGCCCAAACAGGTCCTCCAAGCAGCAGATTCCCCCAAGAGCTGCCAAGCTGATCCAAAAAAGCCACTGCCAAATTCAAAAAAGCTGCCAAGATCCCAAACGCAGCAAATGCGGTCGGGGTGGTAGGTGTGGCCGGTGCTGCAAGACAGCAAGCGCTTCCATCCTCATGCATGCATCAGGTAACTGCCTTTTCCCAATAATAGTTTTAATTGCATTTGGTGCCACCATTGGGTGGTTTTATTAAACTTTTATCAGTTGCAAGCTATAATTCATGCACATACATTCTCAAAATACATTTTTATTTGCAAGGAAGGATATGAGTATTCATCCAGCATTCACCAATCCCAGAACCACTTATTGACGCAACCACAATACTTCCTTTCATTTTGTAACCTTTACTTTGATTATGCATGCTACTAACATCACCAATCTAATTTAACATTATCAAGCTTTTTAAAATGTATGACAGTATATTAATGGTGATGTCATTTGGTTTGCAAAGGATCATTCCCAGGCCATCCCTGGCCATCTCTACCTTGACATTTTTTCAATTAACATATCAGCATGTGCACAAGAACAGTGGATACAAAATATGAAAATAGTTGATCTCTAATTAATCTTGTTATTTTACCATAAAATTATGTCCTTGTCACTGATTTAGAAAGAGTGGAGTTTTATGGAGTGCAATCTGTTTCTTGCCACCAGTTTTAAAAGAGGAAAGGAGAGGAAACACCAAGAGGCAAATAATTGTAAATCAGTTTCACCATTTTCATTTATCATGTTTATAGGGTGTTTGGAAGGAAAACTAATTAAAATCATTACAAATTCTTTTTGGTTTGGCACATATTAAAATCCTCTTGAATGTACAATTATTATCATTAATATGACAAGAGAAAAGTAGAATGGATGTTTTCTCTGCTCTTCCATGTGTGCCAGAACATATCTTCCCCAGGGCCAAGCACTTCAGATATTATAGGTACAGTACCTAATATTTATTTTTAAGTTGCTTCTGTGTTTTAAAAAAATGTTTATATGTCATTTGATCTGACCAGCATCTCATGTCTTGACAATCCAGCAGAAACACAAAATTGCAACTGTGCACATAGTGCTTAGCATCAATACAACCATAACTGTATTCCTTTCAAGACAAAATCTGACAGCTGCAATTTTATTCGAGATCCTTAGACTAAGCAAATCCTCAAGAGCACAGGGTTACTCTAATAGTTGACAAACACTAAAAAGTCCCTAACTGAAAAGGAAAATAAACCAATGGAGTTCCAGTTGCACTGGGAACAAAACCAGTGCAGTGAAGAAAAACAATTTAAAATTTGAACAATATATCTGAACACATATTTATATTTTGTTATTTTCTTTCAGTTAAACAATTTCTCACACTTCTAAATTTTAGTGACCCAGTGAAAAATATATTTCGTTTTTCCATTTTGCAACAGGAAAGCTGGCAGCTAATAGCGGGAATTGAATTTGTATCTTATGCTGCATCAGTTCCTAAGCCTTAGGAAGCATAGCCAATAAACCAAAAGCACGATTCATTACAAACAGCTGTTGATTGATTTTCCCAATTTGTTCAGAAACATTCAGCCAAAAGGATTAACTAACTGGACATTGATGATGATGATAATATGTATCAATTTGCTTTTTACACCAACAACATTTCTATTTCGCTTGCTGAATTAGATATATTTCAGAGGAATTCTGTGCTACAGAGATAGATCATATTTAAATTCCATATTATCTTCCTTTTTTTTTTTCAAAAATTTCAAGAGATCCTATTATTTTGAATATAAGAATGAAAGGACAGAAATCAAATACAACTGCTGTTAAGTTAAAATGAAATTGACAGCTGAAGTGAAATAAAGTGTGCCTAAAATCAGCCTTTGTGTCTGTCTTCTGTGCTTTTCCTCCTTATGTGCTGCTGTTATGCTTTCTTCCCAGAAGGTCACCAAGAAAAAATTACTTTTTATTGGTTGCCATTCTGTGGAATGCAAATTACTTGTTTACTGATTTTTAGAAGATTTTTTGATGCCTCAAACTCCAGAGGAAGTTTTGTCATGTGCACTAATGCTGTATCCAGTCTGCCATGGGTACAGCATTAGTTTGTTGTCCTGTGAAACATATGTCTTCTTCTTCCTTTCTATTTTAAGATGATTTTGTTCTAAGGCAAATTATGTGCTGTTATGTCTTGCCAGTTCATTTGTATGGAGTAGAAGTAGGGACAGCGACCCAAATGACAATCGGGAGAATAGAAGCCTTTGAAATGTAGATTTACAGATGATTAGTTAAAATATCGGGGGACGCGGTGGCGTAGCGGCTTAATGACGCTGAAAGTGCCGGCCAGAAATGGCTGAAAGCTTCAGCGGTTCGAGTCCAGCCTCGCGTTAACAAGGTGAGCTCTTGTTTCTATACCCGCAGCTTCTGCCCACTCAGCAGATCGAAAACGTACGTGAGTAGATAAATGAGGACTCTCACTCCGGTGGGAGGAAAAATGCTGGCAGCGGCTCAACAGAGAGACGGGACAGTTGCCGGTAAATCCCCCGAAAAAGGGGCGCGAAGCAACGGAAATCCCGCCTCCTGTGCTGCCAGCTGGGCTGACGCTCTAGGAATTAGGCTCTGGCAAAGTCTAATTCCGAAACTAGAAAGATGCAATTGCCTTGAAAACCGCTAGGGGGCGGTCACTGCAGGGTCAGTAATGACTGTTAAGCAGTTAAAAAAAAAAAAAAAAAAGTTAAAATATCATGGCTTGAATGTGTATGAAATGAGACAGTTCTCCAGAGAATGTGCAAAGACAGGGAAATTGTGAATATCATCAATAAAAGCAAAGTGGAATATTTAGGACACACGATATAGAATGAAAAATATCAGCTATTTCAATTAATTAGCTACTAGGAAAGATTCAAGGGAAATGCAGCTCTAAAAAATGGCCGTATACTTGCTGAAAGATCTGTGAATATTATTTGGCAAAAATATGCTGTGCTTGTTTTGGACAGTAGCTTCAGAAGAACAAATAACACTCATGGTCACTAAGCTCTAGTAAAAGAAGACACCAGCAGAAGAGAGGTTAATTGAGATTTCTGTGGATCTTCTCCTGGAGGTTTGGAACTTTATTGTTGAGGGTGATGGAATGGGTGATTGCTTGGAATACATCCTTCCGTAATTCTGAAGCCTCTACCCTCATATCCCAGTCTGAAAAAACAGAGTGAGAGGAGTTTTCTCATGTGTTTCCACTAAATTTAATTGAAGCAGGAAGACTGCAGATTACAGGGAGGTGGTTGTACAGAGAAAAATAGGACATTCACACACATTCTTGGCTACCTCATAACTTCTGAATGATTGAGAAACAGCTGGGGAAAAAAGTATTTTTCTACATGGCCCTTAGGTGCACAGCAAAAATCTAGAGTTGCAGCCTGGACTTAGATTAAGTTTCCAGCTAATTAATTCTACTATGTATATTAGTGTTTTCATTAGGATTTATTCATTTTTTTTTAATCATTAACTGTTACCAACCCCCATTCCCTCCAATTCTCTTAGCAATTATGGTTCAAGTATTTATGATTCAGGTATAGAAATATGATTCAATTATGATTCAATTATTTAATTCATAATTAAAAGAATTATGAATAACTTTGAATTGCAGTATTAGTGGAGTGAAATATTAGTCTTTCCCTCCCAAATAGCAATCCCCTTCATAATTGTCCTCCAATGAAGTCATTAGGTTCTAGAGCAGCATAAAAAGACATTGATAAGGGGTATTTTCAAGACTGAGAAGAAGGGTTCTTGGGAAGAACATGATAATTTGAATGGGGAACCTGCAGGGGTATATTCAGCCTACGAGCGGGTGGTTCCTCATCTCTTAACTAAATAATCATATGGTATGACCGTGATATGAAAAATCACAGGGACGCTCGGGGAAATTTGAGTGAACAAATGTTAGGAGTCCTACTGAATTTTTGCTGGGTGCACTGCCATTTGTTTTAATTACAGTTGTAATTAAGTTGAAATAATCTATTTTAAGTCACTTTGTGTGAGATGGGTGGATATATAAATATGATAGATAGACAGATAGATAGACAGATATTATTTAAATGGAGATTATCATTGTCCTGTCATTTAATTAAAAATCATCTGAGACAGGATAAAGCATTGTGCCAAGCGAGATGAGGTACACTTATTCCCCTCTTCCCCCAATATAGGGTTTTACTGAGATCTTTAGCAATCTATGGATTTTGAGATGCTTTAGAAGTACTGGTTGGCTTTCTAATATCGCCTAATTTTGAAGAACAAGAGGGTTATCGGCTACTGTTCATAGGTTTATATCCTGATTCTGAGCTTCTAGTGTGAGTTGTACATAACTAAATATGATCAGAACAGTAATTAGCAATACAAATTTGATTTCTTTATACTCACTTTTTTTTTTGAACAGTTGGTTTTTGAACCAAGGATATGAGCAATGGATGTTCTTGAATTTTCATCTGCCACTCTTGTTTTTCAGCAAAACTCAAAAGACCAGAAAAACATCCTGACTATATGTGGGAAAAACAGTTGAAGAGGAAGGATGTAGGCAGGAAATAGTGAGTGGCAGGGTTATTTTCCCCAATCTTCTCTTTTTCTTTTAGGACTGCTCCAGTTAATTTGCATAGATTTATATACAGAGATTGGGAATCCCAGCATCTACTCTTGAGCTTGACATACTCAACTCCACAGTGATGTGGGAAAGGAGAAGGCCTGTGATGCAGCTATTTTGCTGGCACAAAGCTGCCTGGATTACAACACTAACTCAGTGGGAACCTGCCAGAGTATCCAGTTATCTCACTTTCAGCTTTGTAATGGAGAATGGTGGGGTATAAAGGTGGGCTATAAATCTACTAAATAAGTAAGATTCACTTACTACGAGCTACTTCTAGGGACAGCCAGATCAAAATGAAAGAAGTATTTAAGACTTCTCAGTATATAAATTAAGTAGTTTCTCTCAGAATTTATATACAGGTGAAACTCGAAAAATTAGAATATCGTGCAAATGTTCATTTATGTCAGTATGGCAACTCAAAAGGTGAAACCAATATATGAGATAGACGCATTACGTGCAAAGCGAGATATGTCAAGCCTTACTTTGGTATAATTGTGATGATTATGGTGTACAGCTTATGAAAACCCCAAATCACAATCTCAGAAAATTAGAATATTACATGACATCAATAACACAAGGATTGGAAATAGAACAATATCGGACCTCTGCAAAGTATAAGCATGCATACGTACTCAATACTTGGTTTGGTCCCCTTTTGCGGCAATGACTGCCGCAATGCGGCGTGGCATGGATGCTATCAGCCTGTGGCACTGCTGAGGTGTTATGGAAGACCAGGATGCTTCAATAGCGGCCTTCAGCTCCGCTGCATTGTTCGGTCTCATGTCCCTCATCTTTCTCTTGGCAATGCCCCATAGATTCTCTATGGGGTTCAGGTCAGGCGAGTTTGCTGGCCAATCAAGCACAGTAATCCCATGGTCATTGAACCAGGTTTTGGTACTTTTGGCAGTGTGGGCAGGTGCCAGGTCCTGCTGGAAAATGAAGTCAGCATCCCCATAAAGCTCGTCTGCAGAAGGAAGCATGAAGTGCTCCAAAATCTCCTGGTAGATGGCTGCGTTGACCCTGGACTTAATGAAGCACAGTGGACCAACACCAGCAGATGACATGGCTCCCCAAATCAACACAGACTGTGGAAACTTCACACTGGACTTCAAGCATCGTGCATTGTGTGCCTCTCCATTCTTCCTCCAGACTCTGGGTCCTTGGTTCCCAAATGAGATGCAAAAGTTGCTCTCATCAGAAAAGAGGACTTTGGACCACTGGGCAACAGACCAGTTCTTTTTTTCTGTAGCCCAGGTAAGACGCTTCTGACATTGTTTGTTGTTCAGGAGCGGCTTGACAAGAGGAATACGACATTTGAAGCCCATGTCCAGGACCCGTCTGTGTGTGGTGGCTCTTGATGCACTAACTCCAGCCTCAGTCCACTCCTTGTGAAAGTCCCCAACACTTTTGAATGGCCTTTTCCTGACAATCCTCTCCAGGCTGCGGTCATCCCTGCTGCTTGTGCACCTTTTTCTACCACACTTTTCCCTTCCACATAACCTTCTATTGATGTGCTTTGATACAGCACTTTGGGAACATCCAACTTCTTTTGCAATTCCCTTTTGGGGCTTTCCCTCCTTATGGAGGGTGTCAATGATGGTTTTCTGCACAACTGTCAGGTCCGCAGTCTTTCCCATGCTTGTGATTCCTACTGAACCAGCCTGAGAGACCATTGAAAGGCTCAGGAACCCTTTGCAGGTGTTATGGATTCATTAGCTGATTAGAGTGGGACACTTTGAGCCTAGAATATTGAACCTTTTGACACTATTCTAATTTTCTGAGATTGTGAATTTGGGGTTTTCATAAGCTGTACGCCATAATCATCACAATTATACCAAAGTAAGGCTTGACATATCTCGCTTTGCATGTAATGCGTCTATCTCATATATTGGTTTCACCTTTTGAGTTGCCATACTGACATAAATGAACATTTGCACGATATTCTAATTTTTCGAGTTTTACCTGTATAGCTTGTAAATGCAGGGATAATCTGCATTAGCAATTTTTTTAATGCTAGTCTAACTTGCAACTTCTGAGTAGCAGGCCTGGCACATAAAATATATCTAAATATTATTTCATCTCATTCTTTTTTTCAGATAACTTCTATGACACAGTTTAAAGTGTTTTGCTATTTTTCCCAAGTACTTTTAGGCCTGACAGTATTGTCATTTATCATGGAAGAAATGGCTTTAACTTCTAGGCCAGTCTTATAGTTTTTAACCTTTTTGGCATTATTGATTTAGATGTATGCTAACTCAGTATATAAGTAATGTTCCTGAGGATTTACTCTCATATTAGATTACAGTATTTTCCTGTTTGGAAATTTGTGTTTGTCCTGCACATTCAGCACTGGTGACAATCTGTTGAATGTTCCTTTGATTTTAATGTAGAATTAATTAATTTCTCAGTCTTTCATTCTAGCACTTCTACACAGTTATATGGAATTTCCATATTTTTTTCAACAAAGCAGATCAATCCTGTAGCAAAGCTGTATTTCAGATGTTTGGAAGAAGATGACAAGCCATGGAGGCACTAGGAGATCCTTAATTTTCTAGATATTTGGGGAATATAAGATTTCAGGAACAATTGGATGCTGTTGTAATAAGTGTACCTGCATTTTTAGGGGTTTTTTTTTTAATCAGTTGGTCCATCATAGTGCTGCATTTAATCAAAAGTGAGAAACACACATAGGATGCAAAACTCTTCCAGCTTTCCCACACTTGAAACATCGCATATTGCTATATGGCTCTTGCTTGTGTTATAAGCAAGACATCTATTTTACCATTTTTAATCTGTAGCTGTAGAACAGCTATTGCAGAGGTAGTCCTCATCTTAAATGACAGCTCTCCTGAGTTTGGGAACTGGGTTTTGTCAAAACTCCACTGGGTTCTTCCCAGTTCCTTTGCCCTCTCCCTTTAACCAAAATTCACTCCATTCTTGGGGGATGGTGGGGGGAGAGAAGTTAATAAGAAAAACTAATTTCCTTCCCCTTCCCTTGTAAATCCACATTAAAAAGCCATCCTGTGTTCCAAAGAGTAAATAGATTTACTACCATTATTACTGAAACAGCTATACAGAAATACAGATGGTTAAACAGAACACCCCTTTTAACATTGACATAGGTTTTGTCTGCTTTAACCTTTATTAGAAATCAATGCCCTCCTCTAAAGCAGGAACTTATTTTGCAGAACTGGCATTCAGACTGCTTCCTTTCCTTGTGAGTGCACACACAACACTCCAAATTGGCTTTCTTTCCTTTGAAGGTCACAACTGCAAATTGTCGGTATGGAAGGCATAGTATATATTAAACAGGCCATTCACCTCTCCTGGGTGAATAACCAAGTTCTTCTTTCTTTTGTCCCTGCTCCACCCCACCAGCTTTATTTATTCTGTTCCTCTCCAGTCCCACTACTCATCCCAGTTCCTCAGGTCAGGACCAACCAGGTTCTTTTTCTCTCTGCCAGCTGCTTTCTCCATCGATCTGTTTGCTGCCAACCAAGACTCCTTATTTTCTTGCACTCCCAGATTGGCCCTCCTGCCTATTTCAGTAGAAAATGGAATCCCTGCTGAGTAAACTTTGCTGTAAGGGGAAAAACCTGTCTTCCATTCTTCCTTTTTACTGCTGCTGCCAAGAGGGAAAATAATTCCCTCTTTTCTCATGATTCCTCTTGCTTTCCTTTAAATGTTCTAAACTCCTTCTTACTTCTTTAATCTCCCTCCATCTTTTCTTTAGCTTCCTTTCTTTTGCTTCTTTCATTCCAAGGCTCCTTTACCTTTTTGGCTAACTGCTCTTCCTATATGCACTACTCATCCCTTTTATAGCCTCCTTTCTTAATGTTCTGTTTCAGTTTACTACACTTCTGCATCTTGACTGCTTCGAAAAAAATCCCCTCTCATCCAGAATCTCTACCTCTGATGTTCTAGCTGTGTCTTTTTTTGGCTGCAGTAGTAATAACAGTACCTGCTATTTTTCCTATCCCATCTCCAAAGATCCTTGTTCTCTGATTTTGGTAAGAAATGTGACTTTATGGCAAGTTCTTGTTAAAGATCTTTGCATCAGAACTTCAACTCTCTTAGGTATTCCTAAACTCTAATCACAATTGAAGCGTGCACATGTACAAAAAACACATTGGCCTTATTCCCACAACATACTTAAGGAGACTTAGAGTAATGTGGGAACACCAAAAGGGTGTCAACTGACAAATCAATTAACGCCCATCACATTACATTTAGCCTCAAACAGACAAAGTGACACAGTCTCTACCCAGTCATGGGAATACCTAAACCCATGTCATGGGAATACCTAAACCCTAAACTCTAGTTGGTTTTTCAAGAAAACCAACTAGAGAGGAAAAACATCTGAAAAAACAGACCCCTCTGTTAGATAATTAATGGTCAAAGCGTGACAACTTAGAATACACCTTCCAAATACCGACTAGCTGCAGGGGCTAAGTTATGACTACTGCTGTCACTTGCCAGTAAGGAAGTGTATAATGATATCTTTCTGCAGAAAGTAAGTGGGGACTTTGTATTCCCAAAAGGGTGATTTTTGACCCAGTTAGTTTGATCATGTGCTGTGGGAACCAACAGCAAGGAGATCTGACTAGATAAGTGGCTGAGTGGGTCATTGTCACAGTGGTGCATTATAAATGAAAATGCCTCCTGTGTAGATGTTACCCACTTTAGCTGTTTAGAAGCAAACACCTAAGTACCACATAGGAACCTGAAAATGTTACTCTCCGGAATTTAGTCCTAGGGAGAAAAAATGGTAGATGCTATTTGTCCTAAAATCGTATAAAGACAGGTTGACTGCATTGCACAATGTGCTAAGCTTGGTTAGTTTCTAATTATGCTTAGCTTTTGTGGCTCAACTTGCTATGCAATACACAACTGGTTCAGTGAAGTTATGGTTCACTATTCTGTCCAAACCCAGAAGATGAGTTAATTCAATAACAGAGATAGGCCTGTGATGAGAACTCAGCCTGGGAACTATTATCTATCGAAAAATTAATTAAGGAAGATGCTTTAATCCAAATCTACCTGCAGGGTGAGAGCACAAAAGAAAGGACACATTTCTAACTTGGCAGAACAAAGAAGAAAAACAAGAAAAAATAAATTGGTACTTACAATCAAACAGCCTTTGTTTGATGGATGAGACCAGAAAAAGTCAGACAGTAAACTTTATAGCCTACTTGCTTCCTACTTACTCTTACTGAGTATTTACAGATAAACAGAATCTACAGAAATAGCTCAAGAATCCCCAGAATTTTCTCCATGTGAATTAACTGAACATGATAAAACTAGCCCTGAACTGTACCTTGATCAGGGTAGCTTGGAAGCTTTTATTGTGGAGACATATACTTCAGAACCAATGTACTTTTACAGGAGCTAGTCAAACATCTCCATAATCTGGGTATAGAAAGACTATTATCTTGTGGTTTACATTGCAATGCAAGAGTACATTTATGTTGCTCCATCCAGTTTCCATTCTTGGATTCTCAATATGATCTGACACATACACATACATTCTTAGTGAAGTGCTTTGGCTAAGCATTTCCTGAGATTTGAGATTCCAATCATAAAAATGGCGAGTTATACTTTGCTTTGAATGTTTACTGGTTGTCAGGGTTTATTATACTCAGAATGCATAAGGCCTGCTTGTTTTCAAAGGCAAATAATGAAACTCTGAGATCTCAGGCTCATATTAATGAAATACCAAAACTATGCATTCTCTCTAAATCTATTTTGACAATTCAGTTTCATGCATGATAGTACATTAAATTATAAGGACTTGAGTCAAATGAACACTGTTGACTGCAAAGAGAGATCCTGCCATTATCAAGGAAAATTATACTGATTTTGTATTTATACTGATCATAGTACAAAGGACATTCCACTTTCTTTAAGTCATTAGAAAGTCATATGGTGGATGATTGATGGTATGTTTTGGATAACACTGGTCCACGCATGAGTGTAAATGCTGCAAGAAATAATTAGATGTTCTTTTTTTTCATACTCCAGCGGGATTAAGAAATGTCCTCTAGATCTTTTAAAAAGCAAAAATGGGCTTTCTATGGTCTGTATCCTATCATAATAGAACTTCATGTGAATAAAAGACTGAAACTTGTAATATTAGAGCAGTATTTGGAAATACTGACAAATACATTATTGAGATTAGTATGTATTTGTCAGTATTTACATTGATAAAAGTATGGTTGAGATTTGATGACTATAGAAGTAGTCATAATCTTGGTTCAAGTAAGTCAGCTATGGGCTTTGTTAAAAAAAGGGGGGGGGGGCTTCCAATATACCAAGGAATCAAATTATTATAGTATAAACATTGACAGCATAGTCCTGTGCTTGTTTATTGGGAACTAAGCCTCACATATTAATTCGAGTTCATTCAGAGATAAGTGCTTTTAACATTTTCCCCAATGTTATATTTTCCAGATACTGTATATTTAAGTTCAAATCCCATAATCCCTGGCCAGGACAGAAATAGGTCTCAACATTATAAAAACATACTGTACTCATTCTTTCAGTGACAGCATGACAGAAATTTAAATGTAATGGAAATAATGATAAAATAGGAATGCAGTATAGTGGCTGGTAGAATTATTGGTTACCCCACAAATAAACTGATCACCATCTCCAAAATTGTCTCTTTGGCAAGCTGTAAAGGGATTCAGCACGTATTAAGTGGTGCACACATGTATATTTTAGCTCTCGTCAGGCACTTAAAGAGAATAAAGGATGAGCAATAAAATGATTCTATATCATCTGTTATTTTGATGTGGAAAGTTTATATGATGTATATGCGTACACAAATGTGTTTGTGAGATTATTAAATTAAAAGCTGTACATAGGTGTTTTAATAAATTATAAGAAATGTGCACACACATTCTATATATATGTGTACATATACAGACTAGAGAGAGAGAGAGAACAGTTCAAACCTGTAAAGACAGCCCAAATTATTAAGATTTATCTGATTGGTGACCTCACAGATACTCTTCAGTAGGTTCTTGTTTCATTCAAATACCTACATTATGTATACACACTGAATATCAAATAAAGCATTATGAAGAAAGGAGAAAGGAGTCATCTCACATTTGCTATAGACATGGCTTTATTTCTTTTTAGCACAACCTGGAGAGAAAATGCCAGTAACTGAGAAGTTAGAAATATTATGCTGTTCAAAACCCAGAAAACCTATACAAAACATCAAAACAGCTTTGAAATTGCAATTTCCACACCAAATGTGGCCACAGCGAGTGAACATTCTCAGACTGAGAACAAGATCTTGATTGAAGAGAAAAGTCTGAGATAACAAAGAGAAGTATTTCATTTCAAGAGGACAAGGGGAACCCCTTGCTTCTTACACATTTCAGACCTCCTAAAGTATCTGCATCTCTAACCTGTTTGCTTTCTCCAAATACAGTACAGCTGTGGTTATTGTAACAAGGTTCCTATTTCTGCACTTTAATGGATACATAAACAAGCAATTTTACAGAGTTTTGTGATTTGGCATACTTGCCAAAGAGACTCATTCTCATCTGGATATTCTCTCTTTATAATATGTTGCTACAAGTTTTTAAAGAAATAATCATAAACATATTCTAAAGTGTGCTGTTTGTGTGACTGTATAAACTTGAATATATCTTGTCATAAACATCTCATCTGGCTTCCCTGGTCTTCTCATGGACACAATCACTAGAGGGCTAGCCTTCCCGTAAAAGCCACGACCACACTGTCCCCACTAACACATCCTTGATATCAGTCTCAAAAAGGCTTATAGAGATGGACTTGTGCAGAGCTCCCTCACAGGAATGTGAACCTTGACTAGCAAGTAGGTTGCATCACTATGAAAGGGGACCTACACACTTACCTTCATACATATATTGGCTGCCCCTCAGTTTGATGGAGGAAGTGCAAACCGGAGTGCATGGCAGAGTTCCATTGAGAGTTTACGTAGAACGTCATAGGCAGAGTGCTCAGATCCATGCCAAGTTTGATGCCATTTGGGGCACGGCCGTACCTTAGGTGTCCAGAATGCTGCCAAATAACATCTACTCTGCCAATGATTTCTGGAATCTTTAACCTAATTCTTCAGCTTAATAGCTTTATTAGTATTAAATTATTAGTATTATTAGTATTTGATTATATTCATGTCTTTTTCTCTGATGTAGACAGTTTGAACTCTTGGCTGCATAATGTTGAAAATCTCATCTCTTTTGGCCCTGCCTTTGAAAATATGAGAACTAAAATTAAGTTTTAAAATGTCAGAAGCAAATGGAGCAAATGAAAATTGGTGATACCTTTTGGGCAGTGAGAAGTAAACCAGCTGCTGGATGCTAATCAGCATAGCTATAAGCTGAGATCAGATTTAAATCTACATGTTCAATTGAATATTACAACAAATGCAAATCAAAAATCAAATTTTAAGGCAATTGCATGCCACCCACTGTTAACACACACACACAGACACACTGCATTTTCTGGAACCTTCTCATTCTGCAAAAAACAAAAAAAAACATTATTGATAATAGGCTGATTGGAAATGGTCTTCTCTCTTCCATAAATCAATTTACCCCAGCAGCTGTTTAAACCTGAGCTTTATCAAAAAGCTCTGGAAATTTTAATGGAAACCTCTAAGCTTTGTTCTCTGCGTCCCACTTGCTCCGCAGTCCATCTTGCATTAATTTGCACATACCTCTGAAGGCTGGAAAAGAAAAATAATGACAGCAAGACATTGTTCTTTCAAGAAATCTTCTCCTAGCAGCTTAGCTCTCTGACAAAGCACAAAACTGATTTGGGGGCAAGCTGAGTGCTGGATTTCATGCCGGCTGTTTCTGAAGTGCTTTCTGCCTTAAACCCTCCTGAAGATCCATTGCCTGTCACTAAAAAGGGGAGGGGAAAATCCTGCTCCAACTTTTTCAACATTGATTCACTGCAGGAAATGGTTGTTTTCAATTACTGGACTGCTTCTAGCTTTGGCAATGGCACACACATCTTTGATCGCTTATATAGCTTGACACATGGTTTTTTTATTGTGTGGAGCATTAAAATGAGAAAAACTTTGGAGTCAAATGCCATTTTTAGTCAGCAGCATGAGAAATTGATGATTTGAGTTTAACAAAAAAAACCCATTTTTTAAGTGAAGAGGAAGTGGCACTTTATACACAAAATACGACATCCATATGGTATTTCTGGGTCAAAGTCCACCATAATGCATAAATAGAATATGAGATATAGTGTGTGTGTGTGTGTGTATATGATTTAACATAAACTCGAATAAAAATTCTTTATATTAAAAGTTGCAGCAGATACTAGTAAGATGGATAAACTCTGAACATCTACATCCATCTGCAATATTAAATATAAAGTGCCTGAAAGACATGGCATCCCATCGTCTTTAATGCTCTAAGCTTAGATTTTCTTTGGAAAAAAAAATAGACTTAATGCTGTTGCAAAATACCATAATTGATTGTCCTTTGCTTCTGTGTATGGTTGCTGATACAGAATGACATTTATGCCTCCGTTGTATTATCTTTTCTTATTTCTACCAATGGGCCCAACCCAATTTCTCTCTACCCATGCCTTGCAGTCCTTGAGCAGCCCTTTGGGGAGTCCTTCCTCCTTCTGTACTGCATTGCATGAAATATTGCTGGAATTAACATGGTTTGATTAATCTATTGATCTAAGGACTAAATGTAAACAGGCATAATTCTATATAAGTATGATTTTATTTTGATATTAGAATGGGAATAACGTTCATTTTAGTATTCAAAACTACCTCTGTGTGGTTGTGTTCATGGCATGCTTAAAGCTCTTTGCTGCATTGAACATGCTGACATTGCTTAGTGTTAACCTTTGTTGGAGGGGGGACTTAACCTAACCCAGCCTGTTAGGTTAAGTTGGTTTATTGAGCAAACCCCAAAAACCAATGTGAATGTAACCTGCTTTGAGTAAACCCAGTAAAATTATTGTAATTTGTTATTCATTTGTCCCCCTAAGGTAAACTTGTATATACCTATTATATATACACTTCAACCCACCACATGAATGAATCAACTTCTCAAAATCATGTCACAGCTTGGCTTCTCAACACAATATCTACTCTCAGTTGGACATCAGGCAAAGGCAATATTCAAACAAAGAGTCTTGGACGTTAGCGCCCAAACTGATTTTGAGTCACTTGCAAACATCAGGTTGTTGAAATGACTGACCAAGAATAAAATGTCTCTTCAAACAGAAAAATACCTGACAAAGTCAATACTATAGGATAACCATTACCAGAGCAAGATTTGCGCAGCTGGATTCTATGGTTAAATATGGACAATTCTACCAAGTACCATATACTGAGAGAACATGTATTTGTGGAGCACCGGAAATAGAAGACATTGCGCACATCCTATTCAAGGCCAACTATATGCCCCAGCAAGGGCTCAGTACTTACAGACACTACTTGACAGCATTTACTGAAAAACACGAGGAGGTGTTTACAGAACAGCATAAATCGCCCCTCCATTCCTTAGAAAAGTCTTTTTTCACTGTTCTTTTCTCTTTTGTTAAAAAAAAAATGACATACTCCTACTGAACATTGCTATTGAGCTTGGTGGGTCCAACTGAGAACAGTTTTATTTATCTATTTTTTTCCATCTGCCTTTTATTGAATAGCCTGGAAATGTTGAGGGAGAGATGGGAGTAACACATCCTGTTAAAACAATTAGAGCAGAATACACTTGTATACATTTGATCCAAAGGTGCTGCAGTACAGGAAAATTCAGAGCTCTCTTTCAAGTGTCATGAATTCTTTGCCCATTGCATTCTAATGAGAGTTGTGAGTCTCCATCACAGCAGTGCTGATTCCTGCTTTTCCATTGTTAACTGCAAAAGACAAGTTCTCTCTTGTTACAAAAAGAGATTAGCATTAATAGGCAAACAGATCAGGGATATCTGAATTATCTTGTCAGTGTTGTTATTACTTGAATTTTGGGGCAGTAATAAGGAACTGATTGGTAGAAGAGTTAATGGGTCAGCATATTTCTAGATGTGGGCTCTGGGCCCTGCTTCTGTCTCCAGCATCTCCACTTAAGGAATCACAAGGTCCTGGGAAAAACTTCTTTGAAGAGATTGTATATCCTGTACCCATCTAAGTAGACAGATCGAGCTATGTCAGGAACTAGTATACTGGTTCAGTATAAAGCAGCTCCATAACAACCAGATCTATACGTTCCTGTAGTAATCAGGCAAGCAGGAATGCCTGGCACACACCCTCCTCTACTGCACATTGTTTGCACCTGTTTGGTACTTTGTGTTTTCTCCTTCCTATCTCCCTTCCAGTTGCTTATAATGGAACATTACTAGATTTCCATAATATAGCAGCACCTGGTATGTGAGGAGTTAACTTAAATAATACAAAGGTAGATTTCTTTAAGCCAATAGCTAGGGAGATGTCACAGGTCACAACTTTTGTCCATCTTCAGATTTCTTGTTTGTTTTGCTTGCCATTTTTGTTCAAGCAAATGAACAAAAATACTAAACTTTTTATCAGCACAGAGTATGTCATCTGGCTTGGTTCATTCACTCACACTGCCTTCATATTCCTCGGTCTTGTGGTCCCCTTGTGCAGAAATGTCTATATAAGTGTAGAAGTACTTTTTTCTGAATAGATGATTTGTACCATTGACTCTGACTGGTCTGATCATTTTTTGGAATAAGTGAACTTTATTAATTCATATTAATGAATTAATATTGATATTCTGCAATGTGTTGTCTTGTGTTCTGTACTGGGGAGGCTGTTTTTCTGCTAATTTGGCCTAGATCTGAACTGTAATTTGTGTTCCACTATCTGTTTCCAGAGACAGATCATCTCTCCTAGATATGAATACAGACCATCTTGTTAAAGTCAAACTTAAGAACACCAGTGCAGACCTTAGAGTAGAACACTTGGACTACAGCCTTCTGCAAAGTTTTCTGGGAATAAATCTCGAACTTATTTATAAGTAAACATATACATTTGTGTTGTTTGCTCTCAGATGCTGAGAAAATAAGCGCCATTGCCCTGAGCTATATTCCAGATCAGCTGGGAGAAGCAGATTCATACTTCCTAGAGGGGAAAAAGGCTGCCTCCCCTCAATGTCCTACCAGCTTACCTGATGGAGGGTATGGTTCTTCAGAAAAACCATTGGCTTTTAAATAAACAAGGACCTACTTTCTTGCTGTCACTCTTCCCCCATCCCACTCCGTGGGAAGCCAAGAAAGAGAAATTGCACCAAGTGAAATTAGCATGCCTGACATAGCTCAATGATGACAGCCTATGCTTTACAAGCAGAAGGTCTCAAGTTGAATCTCTGGCATATCCAAGTAGGATTGCAAAAATTTATATCCAAAACTTTAAAGAGCTCTGTCAGTCAGTTGAAAATATTGTACTAAATGGAACAGTTGTCTGACTCAGAGCAAGGCAAGATCCTCTGCTGCTCCTCTGCCTTTCTAAGACGTAGGTCTTTTTATGTTGCTGATTTTGTCACTCTCTCCTTCTTGCTGCCTGGCCTCCCAGCATGCTCACCAACCTTTCAGTATCATCCAAGGGGAAGAGATACAAAGGGCTATTATGAAATCTGGAATTATTATTTGTTTTTAAAAATATGTATTCTACCTGTCATCTCTACTGTAGAGTCCTAATCAGTTGGTGAACACATCCAGACAAAATACCCTGCAAACACCATCTGAGACCACCTCACTTCATGTATATTACATATTAAGCAGACCACCTACAGCATAATTTGTTAAAGGAACAGCTGTTTCTTTTGGATTTTGCAAGTGAAAACTTTCTTTAGAATTTCAGGTGGGGAAAGTGCTTTGGTCTTAGGTTTGAGGGAAGAACAGGAGATATAACATATGGAGAAGGAAGAATATTTAATAGACTTAGATGATGCCTCCAAAGCATTAATTTCTCAGTAATGTTCTGTATGACATCATGTACCTTTCTCTGTAATCAGATCATAAGAACGCACGACCCACGCATCAGCAGCAGTTATTTCAAGAGCGTTTTTGCCATATTTAAAACATTTAGTCCTTCCAGATCTGAGCAAACAAACCTATAATGATATATTAGCCTAAGTGGAACACCATTTATCATACTGCTATTTGAGACCCACATCCTTTCTTTTCTTTTCTTTTCTTTTCTTTTCTTTTCTTTTCTTTTCTTTTCTTTTCTTTTCTCCTTTCCTTTCCTTTCCTTTCCTTTCCTTTCCTTTCCTTTCCTTTCCTTTCCTTTCCTTTCCTTTCCTTTCCTTTCCTTTCTCTTTCTCTTTCTCTTTCTCTTTCTCTTTCTCTTTTTCTTGCATCTTCTCCCACTCTTTCACCCAGGTACACTCCAGAGAGTGCATAAATAAAAGAACAGTTAATTTTGCTTAACTTCCTTCTGAAGTCTGAGTGTATTGCCAAAGTCAGAAAAGTCACCTGATTGATTAAAAAAAAGTCACTCCGCACTTAACCTTTTTTGGATGATGTTGTTTTCCATTCAGAGGAAGATGAAAGAGACTGAATTGAATCAAAGCTCTGAGGTGGTATGTCTGATGGATTGATCTGATGTCAATTCAATTACATAAATAAGCCTAATGGCGCGATCCTATCAGCTGATGGGATGCTGCCAATTGGTAAGCTGGTGGGATTAACCCTTCTGTCTTTTTCGCATACATAGATTGCTACATTCATCAAGGGATGAATAACCCTCTTTGGAGAGATCTTTGGAGTGTTTTACAAACTTTTAATTTTATAACCCTGAACAACCTTGGCCAGTACTAATTTTAGTTCATTGATAAGCAAGTTAAAAAAAAAAAATCAACCCATAACATTCTTGGGGATCCCCACTGCTTATTTCTATCAGGGTGAAAAAGCATTTATTCCCACTCTCTTTTTCCTATTTGTTAACCAGTTACAGATCCATCAAAAGGCTTCTCCCCTTGGTTGTTAACTTCTTTAATGGCTTTTAATAAACTTTTTGGTCAAAAGCTTTTTGAAGGGCCTTATATATAATTCTAGCTAATATGTGGTGAGTTTTTGCTACAGCCATGAAAGGAAGAAATGCTGGAAAGGAAGCAACTGGATACAGGTTTAGAGTTTGTTTTCATCCTTTATCTAGTAGCTGATTATTTCAATCTGGAGTCAGATTCAGTTATCTGTCAAACTTGCATAGGGGCCTTGTGAAGTGAATAGAACAGCACATTTGCAGCAGTTAGTACATAGTGGCTCACACACACCCTTCATACACCTTTCTTGTTTAACTTTATCTTAGTACTTCAAGAAAAGAAAAGATCTCCCTAATCTTGGCTATAATTAGAATATGAATTTGAAAGCAGGAAGGATTATCTTGGCTGTTTTTTCTTTCATCAAATCCTTTAGAAGGTAGAGTGTTTGGTAAGGGGTGCACAGCTCATGGCTTCATGGCTACAGCTTTGGGGGTAGCCTGCAGACCTCCTCCAAAAAGGCCTCAAATAGATTGAGGTCCATGATTCTGGGTATTTCAATCTTAGTGTATTTGGTTAGGTTGGGTGTGTTGTGTAGTACTGCTGCCATGGATTCTTTCACTAGTTCTGGGTCTATGGATGTAAATAGTGCTGTGACATCAAATGAAACCATATCGAAAAGCAACTCACACTAATCAAGTGCTCCATTACCAAAGTAACAACCCAACCTCCCACAAGAGGAACTGCATAAGAACATTATTCAGAAGAGCACAAATGCACTGCAGCAACCCAGAACAGCAGAAAAAGGAAACAGACCACCTATACAACATCTTCCAACAAAATGGATACCCATGCAACTTTATCAAAAAGCACCTGACCACTCAACCCACTACAGTACAACCAACACAAGCTGTGAAAAGGATAACACTGCCACACCTCAGAAACAACCAACAGACTACAACCACACGTCATCACTGTAGCACACAAACCAACTAAAGCCCTCCAAAACATCTTAAGTAAAAGACCCATAGCCCAACAACAAAAAACAAGTCATCTACAACATACAGTGTAAGGACTGTAACAGCCACTATGTAGGACATAAGGGAGAAAACTAGCAGAGCATATCCATGAACACCAACTAGCAGTCAGAAGACATGATGAAAACTCTTTAATCTCACAACACATGGACAGACTCAACCATAGTTTCAACTGGGAAACTGAGCATCCTAGACCAAGCTAAATCCAAAAATGCTGGGGAATTCCTTGAAGCTTGGCACTCACACAAATCAGCCATCAATAGATTGTTGTTGTTCAGTCGTTAAGTCGTGTCTGACTCTTCGTGACCCCATCAATAGATACATAGAGATAAACCACACTGACACACCATTCAAAAAGGTTACCTGAGGGACTGTCTCACCCCTATTACATCGACCTGTCCCACCCAGTCCAGCAGAGAAGGCTGTTCCAGATCCTGTCAGTGATAGAATGTTGACTGGCAGGTCCTAGGAGGAGACCTGCCTTCTCTGCCATTGCCCCTGCCCTATGGAATACTCTCCCCGCAAAGGTGAAGTGGGCCCCTACCCTCCAGTTTTTTGGAGGGATTGAAGACTTGGCTGTGCCAACTTGCGTGGGGCGAGGAAAGATACAACTGACCCTGGGGATGGCTGGCACCTTGACAACACTCCCTGAGTTTATTAACACCTAATTAACATCAGCCTTTTGGAAGTATCATATAGGAAGTTTGTTTTGTAGCATATTTTAATTAATTAATTAATTTTTATCTATTTTAAATAATGTTTATTCTGTTTTTACTGTAAACCACCCAGAGTCATTCTGCAGTGAGATGGGCAGTGACAAATTTGATAAATAAAGAAAAGAGACCAGAAAACTAAGAAGGAAACAAAACGACCAGAACACATCCTCTTCAGCAGCCAACATCCAGATAAACAGAGATTAACACCAGACAAACAATCAAGCAGAAAACAATACCCTAATCAAAGAACTACCAAGGAGAAAACCACACCCCCACCAACACTGGCAGGGCAAGCTACTGTATATAAACAGGGAACAAACACCACACTCACTAGCACTGATGATGTTACCTAGTCAGGTAATGAAACATCTGCAAGCAAACAATCAAGCTCAAAGAGCACCAAGGACTCCACGGTCCAACTCTGAGCTACATATATTTTCTTCTATTGACATCTAAGAATCAAATGAAGCCTCACCTGATTCATGTTATGTAGATACAGGTTTTAGCTCAATTATGTTGACCAGTTGTGCCTTTTATTTCACATATGGACAGTAGGAATTTATGCATTGCTAATCTAATTTTTTTTTCCCCCACAGGCTGGCCTTGGGCAACATTCTCTGTTATTGGAGTCTTATATTGCTACTCTCATGTTGGGATTGAATGGCAACACACACGTTCCAAGGTTAACAATGCTGTCTTTAAAAGAAAGGATTATGGAATTTTGGCACACACGTTCATTTCTCCATCAGCACAATAACATTTCAGTGTTTCAGGAGAATCAGCGTCTGGTAGTGTATGAATTTCACAACACGTAAAACCATGCAACATAAAATAAGGACCTTTCTGAAATCTGGAAGCCACTATTTGATTTTTATATCCATTATCTAAAACACAACTGATTTAAAATATATTTGTTTCCAAAGTTTCTATTTATAATGAAGTTGTGTTTGTAATAAAGTGATGTGTATTTAGGAAAATACTGTCATTTAATCACAATGAGGAAAAACAATAGTAATGAATCTATAACAGAAAAGTCCCAGAAGTAATTACCATAAAGTAAGAACTTTCACTGAAATCCAGAATTACATGTAATAGAGTTTTCCTTCGCTGGCTCTCCGTCCATCAGTTCAAATGTTTTTGGGTGGTTTCCCCAGTCATCCAAAGCACATATTGAAGGAATAGAGAACACAATCACTTGTCCTCTCTCTACCACACACAAACTTTCTTGTTGCTCTGATAAAAATTCTAGCAGTAGAAATATTCCACTGGATTTCACCCTTTATTTTAGAAATGTTGGAGAGAATATGTTTGAATCCAGTTACTTTGTCAAGTCATAATTTTATGTATGTTTTTAAGTGCTGAAGGTATTTACAGTTTTTCTTTTTTTAAAAAATCTTATGCTTACCTGTTCATGTTGCAAGAATATGTATGTATGAATGATTATGCAGTTGACAACCAACCCAAAATATGATTAGAACAAAGAAGATAATATGAAGGGAGACAAACAAACGTTAACTAATTATTATTTTTAATTAAAAACCTGTTATAAGATTGTTTGAAAACAAGTCAGTGTCTTCTGTAAAGCATAAACAAGTAGTCTCATTCCATGGAACAAAATTACCAAACCTTGGTTCAGACAGGCTCCATATTCTTGCCTAGTGGAACTTCAGAACAGCCTTTTCCCCTGAGACAGAAATAATGGATCTCAAGGTAGCCATTTATTCTTTTGGTATGCAAACCTCCTCTCCTCACATGACAGTGTAGTATATATCCAAGAATTTGAATGGCATCGTCACTCTCCAAGCAAAAATATTCATCGAATTCCTAGAAAGAATAGATTGGACCCATTCAATCTACATTAGAGGAATAGGTCAGTATCACCATCAAGGGTGGAGTAGTAAAGGAACATTCTCTATACCTGTTGGATTCAAATGTGGACATATCCAGAAATTCAGCAATAAGTCTTCAGTAGCAGTAATATTTCCTTGATAAAGTTCTTTGAAAGGATTTGCTTATATTTCTGTTAATGGTAGCCCACACATTCATAGCCAGTGTCATATCTCTTTCTGAAAGAGTTCTCTGCCAAAAAAGAAGGGGAAGTATAGTAAGGTCTATAGATTGACAGCTTCCAGGGAGGAGTGCAGTGCAGTTTTTTGGTGGGCCCTTAAAATATTTTACAGATGTTTTTGGTTCCTATATATAATATCTTCAAACAGATGTTCCAAAGCTATGGAACATGAGGAATGTTGTTTTTAAATAGCCAGTTTCACAATACATGATAAATAGGAAATAGAGTATTAGAAGGAAACAAAATGCATAACTTGATTGCAAGCATGTACAACAATTACATTTCTTCAGAGTTCAAGGTTAGCCATGAAGGAGCAGTGAGTTCATTGATGCCACTTAGCTCCTTCTGCTAATAGGAGTAGATGAACAAGCCAGGGAAGTTCCTCCCATGGTTTATTGTGACTTCTAAAACTGACTTCTGTCATGTTCCAGTCCAATCAACTATGGCTGTGTGGTTCATTCTCACAAAAACTATATGTGTTTGCAATTCAGTGTGACATCAATGTGCTTCCATGTGTCTATACTCTTAAAGTAAGTAATTCTCATTAACAAATAATGGAACCAACATAAAATGAATTAGAAGGCAGAGCTTAAGACTTTCCCTGTCCTGGGAAGGAAGTCCTGAATCCTACCATAGCTTGGCTGCAGGGGGCAGCACTTGCTACAATACAGTGGTACCTCAAGATACGAATTTAATCCGTTCCGTGACTCTGATGGCAAGTCGAATTGGTTGCATCCTGAAGCACGTTTTCCCATAGGGTTCAATGTAAATACGGTTAATCCGTTCCACCCTCTGAATTTGGTCGCATCCTGAAGCAAATTTCCCCATAAGGTTCAATGTAAATACGGCTAATCTGCCCTCCGAATTGGTCACATCCTGAAGCACATGTCCCCATAAGGTTCAATGTTCACCAGGTGCACTTTAGTCAGCCCTAGCACAGAAAAAGGAAGTGCTAATGAAATCTGAGAAAGGCTCCCGTGCGCACAGCCGGGAGCGGGAGCTTCCCCCCCACTCCCTGCGCTGATTCCTCTTAATTCCGCGCTCTTTCCTTTGTGCATAGCCCTTGGCGCGTGCGACAAAAGCACAGTGAAAGCAATGGGGGGGAAGGCTTATGTCGCGCGCACGCACAGCCGGGAGCAGGAGCTTCCCCCCCCCACTGATTCCTCCGCAATCTTTCCTTTCTCCATAGCGACAAAAGCACAGTGAAAGCAATCACCAGGCCAAGGGCTATGGCCAAAGGAAAGAGCAAATTTCCCCATAAGGTTCAATGTAAATTCAAACAGTTCTGAAACATATGCATTTTATTTTTAAACCACAAAAACATGGAAAAAAGCACAGTATGAAGAGAGAGAATGGGGTGGGGAGGCAGTTATTGTTTGGAGGGAGAGTCCCCCTCCAAAGGGACTTCGGGGAGATCTCCTTCAGGGGTTTCCTCTCTTCTTTGCCTCTTAGCTGCAAAGCCTTATTCTTACCACGCCCGCTCTGCATTTTCTTTGGAGCCATGCTGACAAGCACACCAAAAACCTTCCAAACGCCACAAAACACACCACAAGCCTCACCAAACGCCTCCTTGCTACTGCGATCTCGCCCACAGGAAGCTGCGACCACGTGGCAGCAGGGCAAATGGCTTTTCCTTTTCCTTTTTCCTTTCTCCATAGCGACAAAAGCACAGTGAAAGCAATATCAGCGCGCACGCACAGCCGGGAGTGGGAGCTCCCCCCCCCCCGCGCGCTCAGATTTCATTAGCACTTCCTCTTTCTGCATTGCTTTCCTTGGGCTTTTGTCCTCGCGCTCAGATTTCATTAGCACTTCCTCTTGGAAGCCGTGACCACGTGGCAGCAGGGCAAATGGCCGCAGATCCGGTTCGTAGCTTGAGGCGGAGTTCGCAAGTTGAGGTAAATTTTTGCGGCCAGAGCTGGTCGTATCTTGAAATTTTCGTAAGATGGGGCGTTCGTATCTTGAGGTACCACTGTAGTTCTAACCCTGGTAGGAGAATTGAGGAACTAGGGCCTTTCTTAGTGAGAAGGGATTAATGTTATTAATCAAGACAAGATGGGGCTAAGACAGGGTGTTTGTTTCAAGCTGAAGGTCAGTTCCATATTCCACTAAGCACAGGAAATTGTCCTTCTCAATTTCTGCCCAAACCTTTTCCAGCCCTATAGCTTCTGCATGAGGCAGAAGCTCGTTGTGCACATGGTGCTAAAAATATACCTCTGCGTATATATAGTTTATCTGTCTATTCTAAGACAACTTGGAAAGTCAAACTGTACTACCCATTGCCAGTAGGTGGGTCAGGGAATGCATTGTGTGGCATTCTGCCAGCAAAAAACAGTTCTCTTCCAGTACCACATCTCACCCCATCAGACTCAGGCTAAATAACTATGTTTACTGTCATCCATTGTTCTTTCATTTGTTCTTCCCTCCCTCCCTCTCTCCCTCCCTCCTTCTCTCTCTCTCTCTCTTTTTGCTTGTGGCAAGCTTCTTTGTTGTAGTAAATTAGGCAGTAAGGAAGAACTACTCTCAGATGAAATTAGTAGGGAGAGGTTTCTTTCAAAGGACAGGAAAAGTCTTGAGCCCAGTCTTCTAAGTAGAAGACATGGACTGAACTTTCAGTAACCAGAATGGTAAGTCCGACTACCCATTTTCATTTACATGAAACACAATCCTAGAGGGAAATATTAAAATAATCCAACCGTTGAAAACAAACATATAAGAACAACAAAAGGAAAAATTGAGTTGAAAACAGCTGTTTCTTACCATACTAAGAAATATTTTTGAGAAGGAGCTGACATCAAAGTACAAGGATTTAATATAAAATAACATTAAAAGGGAAGCTTATCTACCTCTTCTTCAGTAAGAGCTAGTTGCTTTCATTAATAGTAGTTCTGCTATTTATATCATGGCATATAAATTCATAAACATGAAACTCATATGGGACATTAGGATCCAAAGTTCAAGCAAATCTTTCCATCCATTGCAGTTCCTTAATGATGCTTTGTGAGGTGACAATATACCAGCCTATGGCATATGTCATTTTGTGACAACTATATTATATTAGTACAATTAGATTAATTCATGCTTTCATGAATCTTGCCTTGATTACAGATGGGCGTCAAGCTCTGCTCTCAGATCAGTTTCACCTTGGATAATTAAAATCCACTTAGTTTGACTAATCTGCTTAAAACAGCTCAAAGGGGAAAAGTGTATAATTTTTAAAAGTCCTTGAAATACTAATAATAGCTTAAAAACATTTTCCTCTTCACTGTATATCCACTTTCTACATCCTGAATTTTTCCAGTCTGTTTTACCCTATAGGTCACTTGATCTCTGATGAATAGAAATATATTCAAAAAATGGGTTTTGCACAGCCTCATACTTACCATTTCAACTTCTGCCAGTCTAGCTAAAAGGGTCTGTAGTATCTGCTAATGGATCTTGTGGCTGGCCAGGACTGAAATATTTTTGTATGAGACCCTGCTCAGTCATTCTTTGACGTCATATTTTATGGGGGGGAAAGCTATCTTTAAGTTTATGTTTAAGGTGCATTTACTGGGCAGGAAGAATTAACAATCAGAGGAACTAAAATAAGAAGCAGTGCCATAATTCATGCAACTTGTAAGCTCATTCCAGCCTTCTTGATTGATGTTGGTCTCTGCGTCCAAGAGATTCTTCCTTCCCATTTTGTTTTGCTGCAGAGATTCATTTGAAATGCCCTCCAAATTTGGCTGTACTCCCAGATTGAAGGGAAATGAACACAGACCTGATATAAGTTACTCTGGAGAAAGTGGGATAAGTAATAGATGGTTCTTTAAAGTTATGTTTGTGGTGTTCCTGTTGCTGGGTTTAACATAAGGCAGAACAAACCTTCAACATGATATTGTCAGGAGGCACCAGGCACCTGCTAGGTCTGCTGCCACTGTTGCTCTGCTATTTTCAGAGCTCCTGCTCAGTGGTATTGCTTGATGATGCATCTCTCACCCACTTGAGAAGGATCCATTTACAGACTGCCAGGGAAGAAATGGTGGACTGAACACAGCTCTGCGAAAAGCAGAGCCAATGATGGCAGAATGAAGAGTTGGTGGGTAGACTGGATCTTCGTAATTCTCTGGACAAGGAGGGGACTTGAAATCCAGTCTCTAGCAGGTTTAGAGCTCTAGGAGATGAAGGAATAACCATCTTGCTGAAACCGCAGTCGGTGCCTTTGAAAGGACACTGGGTTCACATACTTCCTTTTCTAATCACTTTCGTAAATTGCTTGTTAGCTGCTTTTCAGCTATTTGAAACCTTTGGATCAATAAATCTGAAAACACCAGGTGAGTTTCCTTCGAACTTTAGTGAAACAAGTTTTAAGTGCAAGTTTAAGGACTTAAAAAAAAAACTTTTGGAATAAACAGCAAAAAGGTGATTAAAACTTTGATTTTAGAAAGCTACAGACTAAGGGTCCAGATAAATTTGAAATAAAATTTTGGAATTAATTATAAGACTCCTTCCTGTGGGAAAATGCTTTTGTTTTGAATTCTTTAAAAAAAACCCATAAGATAAGACTTTAAAAATTGAACACTAGGGGGAACTAGAAGGAACTAAAGATTACAATTAAAGGAGAAGAACATGTAAATTCAACATACAAATACAGAATGAAGCAAAATGTGTTAACATTGGACAAATTGAAGGATATTTTTGAACAATGGACCCAGAAGTTAATTTTAAGAGTGTCTGCCTCTATAGATAAACTGTGTTTAAAAGATGTTATGGGAGAGGAACAAGTTTTACCTGACAAGATTGAGACTGATTTGAAAGTAGATTTAAAAATGACAGACTACAAGAATGACATGGAAAAAGATGTTACTCTGGACATACAAAAGAAACTGGCTGGCATCTTAAGAATTAAAAGGGATATACAAAAAACAAAGAGAGTGATCTGGATAATTTTCCTATATTGGATTTATAAAAGAGGCTTGTTAAAGCTTTGAAGAATTTGCTGAGAAGGGACAAAAAATGAAAAAAAAATCAAGTTCTAAGTCATTATTTGAAGGGACTAAAGTTCAAGATTGATAGGAACATAAAGTTGGTTTATTTCATCAAGGTTAAAATAGATATGTTGTTATCTCTGCTGACCTTTAATGGACTTTTGCTGACCAGGACTGAAACAATGAGGCTTTAAGGATTTGTATTTTTTTAATAAAATTACTATATAAAAAAGATGTGAGTACTATAGATGTTTGCTGAATATTGATGCACCCAGCAAAACAAACACAATTAAACAGTACAGGTCATTTATTAATACTAATTTGATTAACTGATTGGTTTGTTATTTGCATATCCCTTTTAATTCTTAAGACATCAGCTGGCTTCTTTTGTATGTCCAGTGTAGCATCTTTTTCCATATCCTTGTAGTCTGTCATTTTTAAATCCACTTTCAGATCAGTCTCAATCTTGTCAGGTAGAACTTGTTCCTCTTCCATAACATCTTTTAAAGACAGTCTGCCTATAGAGGAGACACTTTTAAAATTAACTTCTGAGTCCATTGTTCAAAAATATCCTTCAATATTTCCAATGTTAAAATGTTTTGCTTCATTCTGTATTAGTAAGTCAAATTTAAGTGCTCTTCTCCTTTAATTGTAATCTGTAGTTCTTTCTGGTTCTCTCTAGTATCCAACCTTCAAAGTCTTGTCTTATCATGTTTTTTTTTTTAAAGAGAATTCAAAACAAAAGTATTTTCCCACAGGAAGGATTCTTATAATTAATTCCAAAATCTTACTTCAAATCCATCTGGACCCTTAGTCCATTTGTATATTTCCAAAATCAAAGTTCTAATCACCCTTTTGCTGTTTATTCCATATATATATAATATATATATTAAGTCCTTAAACCTGTATTTAAAACTTCTTTTGTTAAGGATTGAAAGAAACTCACCTGGTGCGGTAAAACTTGTTGATCCAAAGATTCCTAAAAGATGAAAAGCAATTAACAAGCAATATCTAAAAGTGATTAGAAAAGGAAGTATGTGAACCCAGTGTCCTTTTTGAAAGCACCAACTGTGGTTTGAGCAAGGTGTCTATTTCCTCGTCTCCCAGAGCTCTAAACCCTCCTAGTGAGGAGCAACTGTCTGGGGCACTTGTGGACGATCTCAAGTCCTCTCCCTGTCCAGAGAGGAATTATGAAGAGATGTCTACTCACCAGCTCTTCATTCCACCATGGTTGTCGGCTCTGCTTTTAGTGGAGCAGCAGTTCACAATCAAGAAAGCTGGAGTCTCATTACTCAGATTTATTTCAAGGAAAAAGAGTTCGCTTACAAAATCTTGGAAACTGGAGATGTATACTTTAGCCCTCATTTATCAGTGAATATGTTACAGTGGGACCCCCTTGATACCTTTGATCCTCTTTCTGACCCTTGACTCAGAGGCACCATTCTGGCAACTTTCAGCATCATCCTTCTGAGCTGGCTCTTATTAGGAACTCAGGCAAAACACCCTTTGCCAAGGTTGCATCATTCTCAAGCTTTGCCTGGCTCAATCTATGGCACATTTGTTGGTTTGATTGTGTGTTTTATAAGACTGCCCAACTCAAACAATGTGGCTCTGAGTGGCGTATAGCATAAAAAACACAATAAACCAAGCCTCCCTCCCCTCAACACCTCACCATATATGTGCATTTATACAACGTACAAATATAAAATGGCAACCAAGCAACATAACAAAACAACCAAAGGGGGACCCTACTGAACTGGCCCCTAATGCCTGGGGGAAGAGCCAGGTCTTAATGGCTTTCCTAAAAGCAAGCAATGTTGGGACCTGTCATATATCTGGGGGAGATCATTCCAGAGAACAAGGGCAGGAGAGTGGTGTGATCTTAGAGACATTCAGAATGTGGGTTTTAAAACATCAAAACCAAAGCAAATCGGAGACAAATGCAACTTATGTAACAGTTCCAATTAATAGTTAAGTGATTTACTGTTGACAAGTAGAACATCTGCCTGCTAAGGATCTCAGAATAAATACTACTTATTTCTTTAGCTTAAACTGTTTTAAAGTTGTATTGCTAGGCTGTTATTTAAAAAAAAACAGTAAAAAGTTATGGGCCAACATAATTGATACTCCTCATTCTTCTATTGGGTCTGCAGAGTTCTTGGTGCTCCCTGAGCTTGGTTGTTTGCTTGCAGATGTTTCATTATCCAACTAGGTAATATCAGTGCAAGTGAGTGTGGGGTTTGCTACTGCCTATAAACAGGCAGCAAACCCCACAGTTACTCGCACTGAAGATGTTACTTAGTCGAGTAATGAAACGTCTGCAAGCAAACAATCAAGCTCAGAGCGTACCAAGGACTCTACAGTTCAACCCTGAGCTACAGATATTCTCTTCTGTTGGATTCTTTGGTCTTTCAGTTTTGCTTGACTTTTTGAAATGTGTGCAACATAAAAAAAATATGTGAGAATACTATTCAAAGTGTATCTCCTCTTTCCTTTAGTTATCAGAAAATCTCCACTGGATCAGATGGCTTTCTATGCACACATCTGACCAGCTTTTGGACCTAAATTTAGGACTTGTTTAAAAGGGGGCAATGTATGAGAAATTGTTTTGGTGAGATCCTTAATTCAGTAAAATCCATTTCTCCACTACTTTAGTTAGGTGAAAAGAGGAATGTCAAATAATGCATGATGGTGCTACTAATAGTACATTATTCTCTCTGCTCTAAATAGATGGAGACAAAGCATCAGTCATCCTGATTACAGCCTTTTGGACAGGTAGTAAGACTATGGGATTGTCTTCTTGAACACTAATTGGACAATGCCATGGACTGACTAGTGAGAATGAGCAGGAAACAGCAGTAGCCATTTGCTGAAACAACTGCAGCATTTCCAAGGCTCCTAATAATTCTTTGCAAACACAATAACTGTTGTAGGATATAGGATGCAGTGCCTACTGGGGGCGGCCTGGACTCAGAGTAAGGATTGCTTGGAAGACACTGGAGGCAGTATCACCTACAGGCGTGACCAGCAGAATATGAAAATGCTGGGGGGGGGGGGGGGAGACCCTTCTTTCCTGCTTTCCTGATGCAAGCATCCAGTTTTTGCCTGCTCCCCAAGACTCAGAACTATTATATTTGCATGGTCATACTGTGGAAGTGGCTTGTAGTCCCGGGTTGTGCTCATCTCTAAAAAAAATTGCTGTGGAGAAATTTTGGGAAATTGGCTGCCAAGGAGAGAAGGGTTAAAAAAAATCTCAGCTGCATCACAGTGGCTTCACCCTCTCAACCATTTTTCACAGTTAAAGTGCAGAGGAAAGACACATCTCTGAATAGATTTTTTTTAATGCAAGTCATGGAAATCTTGAACTGCGGAGTCCTCGGGGTTCTCCGAGCTTGGTTCTTTTCTTGCAAACGTTTCATTACCCGTCTGGGTAACATCTTCAGTGCTAGAATGGGATGGGGTTTGCTCTCTGTTTATATATTGTGGCATGCCCCGCCAGTGTTGGTGGGGATGTGGGTTTTGTTTTGTTCTATTTTTTCCTCTGGTAGTTCCTTGATTAAGGTATTGTTTACTGCTTGTATGTATTACCACCAGACATAAAAGCAGTAAACAATACCTTAATATGGTAGAGTGTTCCTCCAGCCATTTTTAATGCAAGCATCAGCACAAAATATATCTTGGCAATAACTGGGATCTCCTTCTGTTCATCAGAGCATTTTTACTGTCGTTCACATTGCCACTAGAGTTGCCACATTTTTACCTTCTTCCCCAGCAAAGACAAGGGGCCGAGCAGGGAAAGGCCTACATTCACCCACCAAGAAAAATCAATCGGCAGTTTTAATTTTCACTTATGTCAGAGTTTGGCACTTCCGTTAGTCCTTCTGTTTCTTAATTTCCTCCAGCAGCATATGGCATCATTTCCTAACCATTTTCAAGAGCTGAGTAAATATATTTGAGAGCCTGACAGAATAGATTGTGCATGACTTTAGTGTCTGAGACAAAATATGAAATCGGGAATGTAAGTTGGCCAAAGGAGTTATACAACTCTGGAGGGAGAAAGTTACATCTAATTTGCAGCACTGGATTGTTGATCTATGTTGTCTGTCAACTTCTGAAAATGTTTGGGTTGCAAGTGTTGCAAGTGTTTGGGTAAAAATAAAAGGCAAGACAAAAGTGGTATTTTCATAGGAGTTCATTATAGAAGACCTGCAGAAGGAGAAAATGCAGATGCCTTTCTGCATCAGATGACCAGTCTTTCGAAGAGGCATGCAGTAGTGATAATGGAAGACTTAAATTATTCTGACATCTGGGAATCTAACTCTGCCAAGAATCAGAGGAACAAAAAATTCTGATGACAACTTCATTTGTCAGAAGGTAGAAGAAAGAACAAGAGGTTCTGTTATCCTGGACCTGTTCCTCAGCAAGACAGAGGAAATGATTGAAAAAGTAGAGGGGACTGGTACTGGGGAAAAAGTCATCATTTTGTCCTTCAATTCATGATATCCAGGGCAGGAGATGCTGAAAAGAGCTGACCTATACACTAGATTTTGAGGAAGAATGGATTTTGCTTAATAGCAATTTTATTAAAAATTACAGTTGCAAAGATAAAAACCAATACAAGCTAAAAAAATATAAAAGAAAAGAAAAAATAGAAGGTTCAGAAAACAAAAAAATAGAAAAAAATAGAAAAGAGAGAAAAAATAAGAATATAATGAAGAAAAAGAAAAGAAATATATTCCCCTTCATCCCAAGTATAAACAGTTTTAGAAATTTACCATCTCTTAAAATACAACAAATGATCTCTTCTTCCCATATCCCATCTCTTTTCTATAAACAAATCCTTAAAGCCTCCTCATTTCAGTCCTGATGTCAGCAAAAGTCCATTAAGGGCTACCAGAGATAACAGCATACCTATTTTAACCTTGATAAAATAAACCAACTTTATATTCCTTCCCTTTACTTTTAGCAAACTTGATCTTTAGTCCCTTCAAATAATGTCTTAGAACTTGATTTTCTTTCAATGTTTTCTTTGTCCCTTCTCACAAAATTCTTTAAAGTTGTAACAAGCCTCTTTCGTAAATCCAATATAGGAAAATTATCCAGATTACTCTCTTGGTTTGTTACATGTATATCCCTTTTAATTATTAAGACAACAGACAGTTTCTTTGTATGTCCAGTGTAGCATCTTTTCCCATACCATTCTTGTAGCCTGTCATTTTTAAGTCCACTTTCAGATCAGTCTCAGTTTTGCCTGGTAAAATTTGTTACTCTCCCATAACATCTTTTAAACACAGTCCATCTATAGAGGCAGACACTCTTAAAATTAATGTCTGGGTCCATTGTTCAAAAATATCCTTCAATATGTCCATGCTAAAATATTTTGCTTCATTCTGTATTAGTAAGACAAATTTAAGTGTTCTTCTTTAATTGTAATTTTTAGTTCCTTCTGGTGTCCAACCTTCAAAGTCTCATCCTATCATTACAAAAAAAAAAAATTCAAAACAAAAGCATTTTCCCACAGGAAGGATTCTTATAATTTATTCCAAAATTTTATTTCAAATCCATCTGGACCTTTAGTCCATTTGTAACTTTCTAAAATCAAAGTTTTAATCACCTTTTTGCTGTTTATTCCAAAAAAAAATTTTTAAGACTTTAAACCTGTATTTAAAACTTCTTTCAGTAAGGATTGAAGAAAACCTACCTGGTGTTTTTTCAGACTTGTCAATCCAAAGGTTCCTAATAGCTAAAAAGCAGTTAACAAGCAATTTCTGAAAATGATTAGAAAACGAAGTATGTGAACCCCGTGTCCTTAAAGGCTCCAACTGTGGTTTGAGCAAGATGGCTGTTTCTTCATCTCCCAGAGTCCTAAACCCACTGGAGACCACTGTCTTGCAGTCTCCTCTCAAGGAGCCAATGTCTGGAGCACTTGTCCAGAGAGAAATTATCGAAGAACTGGTCTACTTGCCAGCTCTTCATTGCACCGTGGTCGTTGGCTCCGCTTTTAGCAGAGCCGTCTTCAGTTGGCCATTTCTTCCCCAGAAGTCCCAAAGAAGAATGGATTTTGAGGAGGGATGGATTTTGAAGAATCCCAAGGGAAGGTAATTCAGGTCCAATAGTTTGAAATCCGAAAAGATGAAAATATCCAGGAAGGATGGGAGATACTGAGAGTGTAAAGCCAAATGATTCCTACAAGAAAAAATAGAAGAATTCTAAAGAAGCCAGCATGGATACATGTAGAGCTCGCTACTATGCTGAAGAGAAAAAGGGACACATATAGGAAATAAAAGGAGGGGAGCACAACAAAAGAACATTACAAAATGTAGGAAAAATAAACCTCACCCTTAGGCTGAGGTTTGCAGGAGATTCCAAAAACAGCAACAAAGGGTCCTTTGAGTACATTGGAAACAAAAGGAAAGTCAAAGAGGGTATAGATCTTGTTGCAAGGAGAAAATGAAGGTGATGGTGATAGTGAATTTAACTCCTATTTTAAATCTGTCCTGTCCCAGAAGAGGGGGGGAAAAAGCCCTACCTGCTCATTATTATGCCAGTGGTGGGAGGAGGGAGCTGCAATTTAGAACACATAAGGAGCAGGTTAGAGAGAATGTAGCTGATTTAAACAAATTCAAGTCTCTAGGGCCAGATGGATTACATCCTAGGATCCTGAAGGAACTAATAGAGCAGACATCAGAACAGCTTTCAGTAATCTTTGAGAACTGGGGGACAGGTGAGACCAGAGAAGAGTGGAGGAGGGGAACTGTCATCATCATCTTCAAAACCGAGAATGAAAAGGGCTCCCAGATATTTCAGCTTGACATCTATACTGGACAAGACCCTCAAACAGATCATTAAACAGCAGGTTGTGAGCAGTTGGATAGACATGCCACAATTAACAGGAGCCAGCATGGGTTTGTCACAGACAAATCATGCCAAACCAACCGTATCTCTTGCTTTGAAAGACTTACTAGTTTAGTAGGTCAGAAGAATGCCACAGACATAGTATACCTAGACCTCAGCAAAGCCATCAGCAGTGTGCCACATGATTATCTTCCTTCATTAAATAGTACAATATGGGCCGGATGATATTCGTGTCAGATGGACTCAGACTTTGCTGAATGAACATAGCAAGGGAGTTTTCATTCATGGCTCTACTTCAGCTTGGAGGGAAGTATCAAGTGGAGTGTCACAGGACTCTGTCCTGGGCCCTCTACTGTTGAACATTTTTATTAATAATTTCCTATGAGGGAACTAAGAGGGCATTATAAGTCTGCAATAACAGGAGTCTGATATTTGAGATGTAAGCGAGAAGATTCAAAAAGATCTAGACAAAGGTTCTTAACCTTTTTGTGCCTCTTGAGAGTCTGATGAAACCTAGGATTTCCGTTCTCAGAAAAAATATATCTAAATTAATAAAATAAAATGCATAGATATCCTTTCTCCCATGGCATAACCAGTGGCTAATCTCCATTTCCCTCCTGAGAGAAGGCATTAAAAAAAAAAGAATTAAGAAGTTCTGCCTTCTCACCCTCACACATTACCATTTCACCACTTTCTCTTTACAATGGACTTACATTCTCTTTGGTTTTCATGTTATTTTAATGTACTGTTTTGTGTTGTTTTGATATTTCTGATATTACTTGAAGCCTCCACTCATACTGAGCTTTAGCTTTTTGGAAGTGGGGGAGCAGCAAAGTTCCTAATTTCTGGAGACTAGCTTGTATTCATTAGTTATGTTCCCTTACTTCCATTTCTGATATATGTTTCTCTTCAATATTTTAGAGAACTCTGTGTATATCCATGCTGGCCTCTTTAGATTTTCCCCATTTTTCCTTCCAAAGAAGAATTGTTTGTGGCTGCATTTTCAGTGTCCCATTTCATAGAATTTCCCAGGCTTCCTGGACACATTTCTCCTGAAGAATTTCAAGCTATGGGAATGGACTTACTTTCTCTTGGAATTCCTCTTCTCAAACTGATGATGCAGATCATCAGATTCTTCTTGGTTTCTCATCCTCTAGATATCATAAATTCAAGGATAATATGATTACTTTTCCTGAAGATGTCAGTGACCATTACTTCTTCAACCAATTCTTCTCTCTTGATGAGGATTGATCCAGGATAGAGACTTCCTTGTTCTTTCTTCCACCTTATGACAAATTGTCAGTGAGAGAGGAAGAAATTGTTGGACTTCTGATGTTTGGAAATTAGATTCCCAACAGATATCATAATTGAAATCTCCCATTTTATTTATACCACCCATCTCACGAAAAAGTGAGACTGGTCATCTAATGCAGGAAGGCCTCAATGGTATCTTCTGCCTATAATAAGCTCCAACAATGATATCACTTTTGACTTGGGGAGGGTGAGGGGAATGAATGGAATGAATATGAATAGACAAGCAGATAGAGTTCAAGCTATTTTTTAAAGAGTGAGAGACTTCAATTCCCAAACATGTGAATGTGGAATATGCTGTTTAATATTGTAAGATGTGATGCTAAATTCATTACTGTATTGAATTTTCTCTGTGTGACAAATCCACTGTTCAGATAAATGAAAGAAAAGAAATTCCAGGTGGTCCCCAGGTGGGGCTGGCTATTTCTTAGTGGATGGAACGGTTGAAGTATATAGCTCTCACTCTGCATTAGTTGAGATCCTGATGCACTCATATTTTCCATATATAAATGAATGGCTGCCTTTTATTCTAGCAACCCAGCTCCAGTTGTCAAAGGTCTTTTTTGAAATGCATTTGTTCTCTTCTGCAATAAATTCCACATAGTATAATAATAACGTCTATTTTGGTAGTATCATGTAAATAGTGCAACCAGGAGCAAGCAGCTTTGTGATGAACAGCTGCTTGAAGATTCCCTAAAGTATTTTGCATCAACTAATTAAACTTGTGTGTTTTCTAAATGATACCTCAACATAAACTGTGATGGCATTCTATAAATAATGATGGTCAAGGGATTCCCATTTGAGTTTGCAGTCAACTAAATACGCTGATCTACTTTAACCTTTCTCAATTATATTATTTTGCAGGCCCCTCTGATGTTTGGTTCTAGTCATACTTTCAGTAACATCACTGAGGGCAGCATTGCTCATGCATTTCATTTCTCCATGTGTTTCCATGTTTCCTTTTTTTGCATGTAGGAGATACCCAATTTCCTATTTCTCATAAGGTTGCTGGGAAAAGTCATTTCCCCAAATCCTTGCATAATTGCTGTGCTCACAGCCAAGTAAGTAGGAAAAGGAGGCTGCAGTTCATGTAAGACCATTCAGAAAACTGTTGTAGTTAAACCTAAACTTCAGAGGGCCTTGAACTCTGCCTGTTGTGAACTTGGAAAAGGGATTATTTCTAAACCTCTCAGCCCTGGCCTACTGAGCAACCACTGTCTATAAATCAAAGAGACGTCATAAGAAGTGCCTTCCTTAAAACTGAAAGCAAACATCGAAGGCAATGGAGCAATTGTTTTCAAGCTCATCCACGCAGCCTTTTGGAAATAAACAGTAAAAATGCAATCATTTATCCAAACAGGAAAGCACACACTGCAGAGGAAAGGCATGGTAATGTATAAAATAGTTTATTACTATAATAAATAAAATTAAATTTTGTCTTTACAAATATTCTTTGTGCTTGTTTAAAAATGTCAGTAAGGGAGTATTAATGTTGGTGATGGCAATTTCATCAGAACATTCCAAAACAGAAGATACAGGCTTCTCTCTATTGGCAGCTTCTTGGCTGACCACAAAAATAGTTTCTACATATTTATTTTGCTTTATTCATGCTTGAAAAGACAAAGTGACAAATGCAAAGAAATAATCAAAAGAGATAGGATTCTGGAAAAAATGAAAACAAGTGACATACATTTGTAAAGTGCCAGAACAACTGCATTACGGTTTATTCATCAAGTGTCCATGCAGTGGCGGCGATGGAAGGTTTGACCTGTTTCCAGCCAAGGAAAAAAATACAGAGCATATGAAGATACAATAATATAACACATTCATTATGAAAAGTCATATTACTTCATAGAGCAGTTCATCCTGATACAAGATTATTGAAACATACTACCTATTATTCAAATGATTACTCTTTTCAAAAATTACTCATTTTAAAGTTAAGTAGGAATTATACCAAGGTGTAGGGGGAAGGGGTCATTGCCCTTTGAAATTTCACTCTTAAAAAATCCTCCCATCTCAAATCCAGTTACAATAATATGGTGGGATTTCTCACATCAAATTGTTTTGTACAACATTCAGGAGTCATGTGGAAAAAAACTTTACAGCAGCAGAGAGACATACCTACTTGGTCAATGAATGAAATGGTGGGGTGGGGGGAGAGACTTTGATCAACACACCAAATCAAGTCCCCGGTCTATGAAAGTGTCCATGATGAGATGCTTCAGGGTTTCTCTTTCGGGAAGGGGGAAAAGGCTACAGCAAAACTAGTGTGAAGGCAGTATGTGGAAAAATCTATATAATTACTGACAAGTGATTCTCATTAGACTTTAAGAAATCTAATCAAAGTGCGTTATATCTTGAGGCAACACTGTAGTGATCTGCACTGTACAAAACTTTATAAAGGAAGTCCACAACAGCATCACAGTTTCAGTTCTATCACTTACGGAAAGGCTCTTAAGGCTAAATGTTAAAATATCTTATTGCAGGAAGCTTGGTTTCTACTTAGCTTGAATAAATCATCACCACAAGAAGGTAGTTTTGGGGGGAAAAAACCCACAGATCAAAGAAACGGTACTAATGACAGCGCATCTTAAGTAACTCACATTGAATGCTTGGAGGCATCCCAGTGAAGCTTCCTTTCTTTGAAATGCTTATTATTACTTTGAATGTTGGTGCCTGGTCACACTGGGGCACCTGGGGCACCTGGGGGCCCTGGGGGCTGCCTTCCCTAATGGGCTTCCGCTGAGCACACATCAGCAACTGTGGCACAAAGGCAGGGGCTTCAAGGCAGGGAAATACAGCACTGAAGCAGTGTCCCCCAATTTAGTATCCCCCAAATGTGTTTGGATGACAACCCCCCCAGGCAGCTGATTTCACTGCCTGGAAATCCTACCAGTTGTAGCCCCAGTGCAACATGAATACACCAGGAGTTTGGGAAGACTGCAGAGAGGGATGCCTGAAAACAGCAGTATCCAGAGAGACTCTGTTTTGTGGAAACTTCAGTAATAATAAGCACCTTGGGATGGCTTCTGACAGTGAGAAAGCATCCTACCTCAATGGAGATACAGATGTTTTGTTCACAATCCAACTGTGCATTATAGAAATACAGTGGGAATCAGCCTAACATGACAGCCCCTCTGTGAAAATTAGAAATCTCAATGAAAAACACAGAATATCACCTGATTATATTGGCACATTTCAATAAAAGATGGAGAGCAGGCCATTCTTGAAGTTACTAAAGACATTTTTAATCATAAGACTTAAAGTTGCTCTTGCATCCACTGCTCTACTATGCACATTGAAAGCTGCATTTCCAGTTAAGTAACACTCTTCCACAAGTATTTAAATAAGAATAATGACAAGTATCTAAATATTTGAAGTGTGATTTAGCACTAACGTTCAGTAAATGCTGATCAGATCCTGTGCAAGTGATTGTTCTCAGTCTGAGTTACCATGGCCAGGTGAGAAGAGCGAAATAAGATAACCTTCCACTACTAGACTTTCTTTAGCACTGAAGGATTGCCGTAAGGAAATATAGCACTGATTCCATTGTACCTATTTAGAGTGCGCTCCTGTGCCTGTTTTTTCAGAAGACAGTGTTTAATGAGCTTTAATCCCTGGTAAATGTATATTAGATTGCAGCCTAAGTATTGTGCATTGTGTCCACCAATTTTTTCAGATTCTTCTATCCTCTTTTCAGTTCCTAGTTGTGGACAAAGATTTACATTTACAAACTGCAACTGGTAATTTGGGTAGTCCAAAACAAGCATTTCAACCACACAATAGGGAGAGAAATGTTAGTGGCAGTTAATTTGGGATGATAGCAATATTGTAAAGTGTTGCACAAGTGTTCCCTAAAGTGCCAGCACGAGCCCTACAATTCTAGCTGACATCCGTGTGAGCTATCATAATGTCACCCATGAAGCAAAGAGCTCAGAGAAAAAGCAGGAACTTACTGTAGGGTCAGGAGGGCATGTACACTCACTAGTAGAGCACTCCAGCTCTCTTCAGCTCTGCTCTGCACACTTGCATGACATTAATAAAAGCCAAAGAGTTTAGTTCTCAAAAGGCCAAAAAGAACCAATACTGCATCTGTGTATCTGTCTTGACCATTTTGTTTTTCCAAATAATCAGTACATGATATTTCTAGGTGAAGGCCAAGGTTTCACCTGACTGTCGTCTTCCTTATCCATGGCTGTATAAAATCCTTGCTATGGCATGTGTGCGCGCACACACACACACACACACTCTTTTGGTAGTTTTCTCACTGCAATCTCTGATATATGCCTGACATAGAAAGTTTTGGAACATCAGCTTGGAGAATCAGAACCTTTAAATACCAAAGCCATCTGTTTTAAGTGTGTACACTTTTTATAATCAGAGGCTCCTATTTAGTTGATACCACATGCAACACTTCATGGCATCAGGTGAACATGCATGTTCCCTTCCATATCAACAAAAGGACATCAACAATCAGATTACAAGGCAAATGCATCAGCCCAAACCCACTTTCAGGCTCTGATCTTCATTGTGGAGTAAGTGGATTGCCGACAATACTAAAGATGCTATTCTTTGGTCTCATGCTGTATGCTCACTATCATACATTGGCATTTGAATCTCCTCCTGAAGATGAACCTTAGAAGTCTCTGCTTTTTTCTCTCAGTGGCTAAGTATGATTCACTTTCATATTTATGCCGAATGATCTATAATACACTTCAATGATATCTGCATATGTGTTCTAATTGTATTAAAATGTGTAGGGTCATATTCCAACTGCATAATTATAACCCAAAGTTTACAGTACAAATTTGAACAAGACCAAGAAAGAGAAATCCTACACACCACTGGAAATAAATATGATCCTTGTACTCAACTAGACGAAAACAATCTATGATCTACCGAAGGATGAACACCCTTTGTTTTTGATACATCAACGGACAGAGATTATGTTATTTGTTCAAAAGCACCTATTCTAAACTGAACTAATACCTATATGTGTGTTGCGCACCTGCAAAATCCCATGTCACTCATTTGTTAAATATAAAAATATTGTCTTATATGGTTTCATGCCAAAGTCTCTGCTCAGTCAAAACAAGGAAACAAAAATCAGCCAGGAAGTTCACAGCAAAGAGCTCTTTCAAGTCCTTACAGTGAAGTACTGTAGGAGTAGAACATCACCTTCGTAGCTGTTAAACTGGATGTTCTCTGGAAAATCAGGACAGCGCTGTAAATGAAATTTAAAGCAAGAAGTGTGTTTTTAATATTGCACATTATAATCTTAGATACAAATACATATATTCCAAAGACACAAAGGGCTTTTTAAAAAAATGATTCTAAGAAAGTTGTATCATTTTATAGAACTATTTTTTTTTACTAAGCCTGTAATTTAAACAAAAATCAAGTATTTTATCTGAAAACCTCCAAGAAAATTTCAAAATATAATTTGTCATAATAAGCATCTTTTTACCATTATCAGTTTTACCATTATGAATATTCTGTAAATCAGGAAAATACACTATATTGCTCACAATGGGGCCAGCACTTACAATGGGCTAGTGAGTAATCTCTCATATATACATGGGGCTGGACCAAGTCTTAATCATACTTAAAGACCCATTGAAACAATAAGATTGAAATCAATTTTCTTTTTGCTGAATTTTTCATCATTTTTCATCATCGTGCTGAAATTCTTGTCATTCATCAACAACTATCCTCAATCACTCCTTTTGTTAGTTGTGGCAGGCATTCTGTGTTACAAGGCTTTTCCCTTTTTCCCTGAGCAGATGGAATTCATGGTATTTTGATAATAGCATAGGTGAAAGCATCAATAGCATCAGATTGTAGTCATAAGATAGGAAAGCAGGAAACAAAACCCACTAAATGTTCCTGGGAACAGAACTGTGTAACTTAGGATGTCAGTGATGGCTGCCTATATGGGAGTCAACAAAACACCTTTTATTTATAGTTTGTGTTGCAAAATTATGCATATGGGAGAGGGGAAAAGGAGGTGTCATCTGCTGGAATAACCCCTTGACTTAGCTGACAAGAGGTTCTTGGCTCCAGTGTCTTCAGGCCTGTGATCAACAAACTTCAAACATCAACACAACACACTTAGGAACTCTGAAAAACTTGTGTAGCATACTCATATCCTTACAATGACATTAAATAAACCTCTTATACATTTCAAGACACAGGACAGCAGGGAAAAAAAGTCTGATCTCATACCTGATTCTGCAAGTTGCCATTGTCAGTGCATAAAAACCACCTGCATATTGATCTCAGTGATATTCCATTTCCCCTTGTAGGGAACAGCTGAATTAATGGGGAGTAGGAATGGAAAGGAGGAGAGAAATGGCATTGCCAGCTATTTTTTTTTTTTTTTCTGTAAAAAGTTTATAGAGAAAACACCCCACTTGGTATGTAGCAAAGCTTGTAGTCAGGCATTCCTGAACCAAACTGGCTTCAGAGTTGGACCTAAAAACTGCTTAGAATTGTGTCTTGCTGTATTATTCATGCCACTCTGCACAACTGATGGATCATCCAGTTAACCTCCCAAAAAATATCAGCCTGCCACTGCCCTGCTTTTGCAGTCCTCCATAGTTTAAAAGGTCACTGGGAGGCACAATATAGACAACATGGGGCCAATGGCGCCTAAGCTGGGTTGGTCTGATTTAATTCAACCCAACTTCTCTGCTTACATTCACTTTATGGATTGGAGCTTGAAATTCAAAATCTTTGTGGACACACTGTTCAGAAAACAGAACAAACTGCTAAATACCCCCATTAAGGTATTTAGCCCTAGAAACTGCTTTTCAGTAACCAACCAGAAATGCAATTAGTCAAACCAGAGTTCATGTGGCTATTAAATATCATAATCTAGCAATGTCCCTCTCAGTGACCATGATCCTTCAATAATCAGTGTGTACCTCAGGAACGTTAGACTCTAGACTTAAGGGCTTCAGGGAACCATGTTTAGATGGCCATATGTCTGATCAGGAATAAGCACCATTTTGTTGCTGAAAATAATTAAATATTTTAAAGTAAAATATAATAAAATGAGCACCAATATATGCCCGCCCTCCACCTATGGACTATCAAACAATAAAATGATTACTTAAAATTATGCCCGGCTGCCACCCACAAACTATATCTTTTGAACAAAAGTTTTCAAAGAATATTGTGACGAGCAGCAGCAGCAGCAGCCTTGGTGGCTCCACAAGCACCACGTGAAGACATGGGACCTGTTTGTCATGCCACCGTTACCTGCTGCACCAGAGAGAGAAACTAGTTTTAGAATTTTTTGTTATGTTAACATTCTGCAATACAGAGGACATTCTATTTCATGAATATTAAACTGCAGCAGTATTTTTTTAAATCACAAAGCTGGACAGTATTACATTCTCTCTCTCTCTCTCTCTCTCTCTCTCTCTCTCTCTCTCTCTCTCTCTCTCTCACACACACACACACACACACACACAAGCATTAAAAGTAGAAGTTGCAAGGCTATAACTTTTAATTAAAGCTTAGTACCTATAAAAGCCTTAATAATATATTAATTACATTTCCTAAGATATCTTACTCTATATGATAAATCTATGAAATATTTCTCTTCCCATCTTCCTCTCTTACAAACGGCTATAGTATGCCAAGCCAAGAAAAAAAACTACTTGATTAAAGTTTTTCAACTTATGCCTTTGGTACATAGTGCAAGAATAATTTGCTAGGGCCATCTCCCAGTTGTACACATCTTAAACTATTAATTATATGGCTTTACACTGATGAACAGATTAATAAACTTAAAACTACATAATTTTGCATATGGATAAATGATAATTTGAAGAGAAGGAAGCCTATTTTCAATAATGCAGAATATATGTAATTTAGGGTTGAACTGTTGGTTTCTTGGTGTTCTCTGAGCTTGGTTGTGATCCTGCAGAGGTTTCGTTACCAGGCTGGGTAACATCATTAGTGCAAGGCCTGCAGAAAAACATCCAAGCTCAGAGAATACCAAGAACCCCAAAGTCTGTTTTCTTTATTTTTGGTTGTTTCCTATATGTCCACATTAAGGCTACTAGAAATATGGCATCTTCACCTGGTTGGAGAGAAGGAGAAAGTTATCTCCTAAGATGGCTGCTCCCATCTATCGTTTTTGTAAATACAGACATTCAAACTAACTGCATTAGCAGGGATCCAAAGCTCTTGTTGCACGGCCAAAATAAACTTCTGTGTGAACTGGAGAAGCCTTTACTCCTTCTTCCAGCTGGACCCCACACTTTTCCAAAGGATATTCTGATGCTCTAAAAACACAAGGCTAGGAAGAAGGTAGCAGATACGCTCCAATCCATGGGAAGAACTGCATTCATACACCATTGGATACAGGCTTCTTTTTTTTAAAAACATATCTGCCCTATTAAGTGGAAATGCCTTTTAAAACACGCTAAAAGGCCTTTAATTTGTTTTTTTTTCCTAATTGATTAACCAACTAAACACTGCAGTTCTAGAACTTGTCAGTGCAAGCTATAAATGTCATGCAAGATAAATTCAGCAAAATGGCACTAGTTTTTGCACAGAACATCATGATTGCTTCTATATAGAAGAGATTAATCTTAAGGAACTAACATCCTCCACAGTTACTTCCCAGGACTGCAACAGAGTTACTAACTGCTGAGCATTATGTGCTGTATATTATTGGAATCACTTTCTATTTTTGTCTCTAACAATTATGAAGATGAGAACAAAAGCTCTTTCTGCATCCTTACAGTTGAACAGCAATCAAACCCTTCTACAAAGATCTTGGCTGGGGTTCAAAGAGCCCCTTTAGATTCTTCAGAAGCAGCTACTCACGTAGCATGGGGAGGTAAGGGTGAAATTAGAATGGTTTGCAGTGGGGAGTGGGGAGTGCATAGTACAAGGCATTGTTATGTGATCTGGTCAATATATAGAGAAATCTGTATTGTCAGATGGTAATGAATAATCAACTCTTTGTGACGACATTTATAAGAAAAGCATTATGCCACAGGTCAATTGGGATCGACTTTTTTCCCCATCATCATCAACTTCATGTGCCTGCGCATACAGAAGTGTTCCTTTCCACAACAGAGATGAGAGCTGTGATAACATGAGAGCTCTGAAAATCTTGAGTGCAGCTCTAAGGGACCTCCAAAAGTAGCAGTATATTACCATTTTTCATGTTAATGAAATTTAAACGTAGAATAAATCAGATTCGTTTTTTGTCCCTTCTCCAGAAAACATTCTGCACCTCTCTTCCATATGCAAAGCCCGGCACAAATCATACAAGCCACAGTTGGAAATCAAAATACATTCCTGAGCACTCATGCACTCTGCCCCTCAGTCTTCCTCCCACTCCCATGTTTGCCTTAACCATGGTTTAAGATTACAAATGCACTGATGTCAACTAGGCTACACTGGGTATGTATTTAGCCTAACCCATGATTACTGTCAGAGCAGATGTGCTGATAAACTCTGATTTAGGCAGACAGAGCAAGGAAGAGGAGTGTTGCACTGTGAAAGGGGAGGGGAGGGGAGAGGAGGGGGGAATCTTAAAGTTGACTCCTAGTTTTCAAACCATGGTACGCAGGAACCAATATTATATCTGCATTCAATCAAGTGTGTTTTTATGGGAACCTTGTTCCTGACTAATGATACAACAGTGTGACTAAATGTAATTGTTTTTACATAATTATATGAGGGGTGCTGGATGTGAAATTTTAGACACAAATTCCCAGTTTAATCTGGAGAGAACTATTTCTTGACTGAACCCCCTGGCTTCAGAAACAAGCACATAAAAATAGAATGAAAAGGCATGTACAGTGTTATGTATCTCATCCAGGAAACTAAGGAATTTATGTCCAACAGCCCATAGACCATTCCAAAACAAGTATATAGAAAAGAAAACAAAAGTATCACTGGTTTAAATATACCCAGCTGGCACTGAAATTGAAGCTATGGCTCTTAATTAGCTATAGCCATATTATCCACCTTCATGCAACTGCTGCAGGATGAAATATCTCAAGGTACACTGTTCAGTACTGTGGTTTGCTCCAGCTGAGCATCATCCCTGCTCTTAAAAAACCAATATATAAGTTGGCTCCCATATGTGCTTTGAAACTATCTAATGGTATTCTACAGATGACACAGGTCAGTTATTCATCCCAACAACCACCAATCCATGATTTTTCCTTGTGTCCAATGCTAAGCCAGGAATTTTAAATCATGATTTGTTGAATAAGTCATTGTGGATTATTTTGCTCAAAACACTAAACCATAATGGGTGTGTATCCCAGCTTAACCCTATGAAACAAATGAACCACATTATGGTTTAGTATTGCTGAACCCACCACAGTCTGATTATAAAAATAATTCTGAAATCCAAGAGAAATCTTGCTGAATAATGGACCATACTGCCTGTGTCAAGCAGATTCTATTTCTCCTTGGTGCAACAGTATTAAAACACTCGCACATCTTTTCCATTACATTCCACTGGTGCCCTAGTCAGATTATCTTAAGAAAAGATCACAGAATAATCAGAGCTTTTAGAATAAATACCACAATACTTCTTCATGAGGTACTGGAGACCATTACAATGAGAAAATACATTGAAATGGTTTGCTTGTTAATGCATCATTGGTTCTAATGTATAAATATTTCAACATCCTTTGGTGTTTACAGTGCTCAAAAGAAACTCAAAGATAAAATGAATAGGTTTTTTTTTTAAATGTAGTAAGTACAAAATGTGATAAATATTTACTGTGGGTGAGAAGGCCATTTTTCTTGTCATTAACACAATTGTAGGTAGAAAGCCTTTGTTTGAAAAGCTTTGATATTTTGGATAGCTGAGCAACTTGCCTGTTAGTATTCTATTTTTGTAAAGAGATATTGCCAACTATGTGATAAGTGATAATGCCTGCTATGAATCATACCTGAAATTAAAAACTATACTTTTTGATAACAAATTCCATAAATGTCACCCTCTTTCTGGGTCTTTTCTTGATTACTACAACAGGAATCCCTCACATTTCTGATGAAGAAGAAAAAAATGGCTAAATAAGTTCATTTCACCAGGCAAGAACTTATTCAGCTACCCACCAACACATCAAATGATGTAAAGACATGTTTGCAACCTGAATCTTGCAAAGGACATAGTTGAATTTCTCTGGTCCTATTACCTAAGACTAAATCTTTTTAAAGAGGAGTGGAGGAAATCTTTTCCACCACACACACAATAACATCTGACATGAGGGAGCCACATTAAGCCTCCTGCTCAGTAAGGATCAAAAATTTCACAAACTGAGTCTTTGCTTTTTTGTGGAGCCCTTCTGCAGATATTATCTCATGGGCAGGGAGAATTGGCTCACACACATTCCATGTGAAGAGGTTCTACAAACTTGGTAAGTATATGAACAGAAGCTAACCCTTGAACTTCAGTTCTCTAGTTACGTTTTTGTCAAAAATAACTTTGAGTGGAAAAGGATGCACTAATGAAGTAGGAAAAACATTATAAACTGTACCCTTGCTGTCAAAAAGACTTCAGAGTCAGCTGCCATCTTGACATGAGGTTGCAACTCTTGTCACTGTACCATTAAGAGAGAGGGGACACGGTTAACAGGCTGACCCCTCAAATAGTGATCATCAAAAAAAGATTAAATGTTCGGTTCCCTCAAACACATTAAGTGGGTGTTGGATAGTGTTTGTAGGGATATTCAAATCACTTCTGTTTAAAGAACCACTCAGCTTGCTCCAAACATATCCTTTTCTGATTCTGGAGATTGGGGTCTCGATATTTCATACAGCTCCTGTGGGGTCTGAGAGCTTCTTCGAGAGGCTAATATCCTTAGTATCTCAGCAAGCTGTTTTTCTATATTGGTCATTTTTGTGTTTAAAGCTTTGATGTCCTCCTTCAGCTCGTGTTTCACTTCCAGCATAGTTGCCTGGAGAGTCTGTTCAGGGATAGGGTAGAAAGAGTGTTTGACTTCAGCAAGGATGGGACTTCGATCCTGAGGACTTCGTGTTTCCCCCACATTGTCCAAGCGCAGGTCACTTTTTGTGATGCCACTGTCACAAGAGTCTGTCTTTTTCAAAGTAGCTTCACCCGTTGCTTTTGTTCTTTCTGGCAATGTTTCCATGGACTCGGCTTTGGAAACTTTGTTCCAGTCCTCTCCCTTGGCACAAGCATCTTTGAATTTTGCCCAGCCTTTACGCTTTGGATAATCCCCTGCTGCTTTCCCACCAACATAGTCTGAGACTGGAGCTTGTAGTTTGGCCTGATCAGATACACCCGATGTTGAAGCAGACTGGTAGGCAATTGGCGTTGCAGGGCTTTCCCTTACTGTGACAATGCTGGCTTTGACAACTGTGTGGGAAGAGTGATCTCCTAAAATGTTGCCCCTTTCAACATCTAGGTCATCTCTGCCTCCTCTTTCTGCAGCTAGTCGGGCCTCCTTCTGCTGCCGAAATCTTTGGAAAAGCCGACGGACTGGATGGTCAGGTGGCAGGACCAAAGGGGCTTCATTCTTCCTTTTCATCCTCTCTTCTTCTTCTCGTTTTACATCGCTGATCTTCCGGAATACAATCTGTAGAGGAAAAAAAAAAAAAAGACAAAATAGGATATCCATTCCTGTAATCTGAACTGATACATATGACTGCTGTATCACAGATATTCAGTTCAAAGTATATTTTCCTATTACTCAAAAGTAGTATGTTTTCCTATTACTTAAAACTTTCCACATGTGGATTACATTCAGTACAACCCTGTGCATGACAGGACAATATAAGAAAACCACACTGCTATGGCCACTGAAGTGCATGAATGCACATCAACGCTAGTATTAGATGAACAAATGAAAATTCATAACTCAAATATGATAGAATATCTATTTATCACCAGCTTCCCAAGGCTGATAGTTCAGAAAAGAATATGAAGATCTTAGTTTGCCTCAGAAAACAACAGAACACAAGGAAGTTTGCTACTATAGACAGTTAACTAGTGTCAATAAGTAATAACACAAACACTATTAGGCACCCAATTAATCCTTATTGTTTCCTTGGGTCATAATGTCTACTTTTCTGTAGTATAGTCTCCAAAAATGCTAATAATTCAGTAGAAAATACCTTTCACATTTCAAATGGTAATTAAAAAGCAAACAGTCTAAAGAAATAAATACATTTGCGCTGATGTCAAAGAGGCATCTATATTAAGAAAGTTAAAATGAGTGCACAAAATAATATTTTATGTTTCCCGACAATGCTAAATCTATTTGATATTCTTCTGTCTGCTGAACCAGCACACAAAACATATAGCTTTGTTCATTTCTGTTCTTTAGGGACGTTTGGCAAGAATCATTCAAAAGCTGCCAGATGGGAAATTAGAAACATTTTATTTTTACATATCAATGAAAACCCTACCCATAACGTAGCAGCAGCATCAAAAGATGCAGCACAGGTTCTGAAGGAAGTTTCAGAGTCAGGCTTCCTCTGTCATTTCTGTTTCTGCCAGCGCCCAAATTCTAGCTTAGTTGATTAATTATGATGAAGTTCAAAAGCATCTAAACTCATTAGGTGCAATTAACTTTTGCTGGATCAGGCCCAGTGGGGATGCTAAGGCAAGCACCGTTCTGCCCAGCTATAGATATTCCAGGAGGCAGCAGCCATTCATGTTTTACTTTATAAAAGAACAGTCTAAATTCGCAATCTAAATTTCAGCATGGAGGCAGATGAAGATGAGAAAAACAATGGGTGTGGGACATATAGGCAGTTTGCTCAGTTAGGCAAAACTGTGACAATTCAGTTGCAACTATACCCTTAGCCAAAAGAAGATGGCTGTGATGGAATGGAATTATGAAGGCCAGACTCAGGGAGAGAAGCATCCTCTTTTGTCTCCTGAGGGGCGAGGAAGAGATAAGAGGATGAGGCTGGCACCTCCCTGAGGAATTCACTCTGTGTAGACTGGCTGACCTTGGGAACTAGTTTCAGCCTGGGAAGATTCTTGCTAGAGGTTGTAGCTAATAAACATTGCTGAACTGAATCTGCATGGTCTCCTGGAGTTCCTTGGGCTAGGCCTGACAATGGCCACCCCCAGTAGCAAATCCTACAATGCAGGAAATAACAACTGGAACACAACTGCTCAACAAACAGCCTGCCCTAGGTCCATGTTAGAGGTTGCTGTCCCATACTGAAGTAGTAGAATGCCAATCCAGTTATTGTTATAGGAGCACAAAATTGCAGCCTTTATATACGTTATTGTGAATTTTTTTCTTCCTCCATTATGTGTGTATGTGAGTGTGTGTAGAGAGAAATGACATATACTTCCTAAAATCCGTTGCAAATGAACTGGTTCTTTTTGTTTATGATGCTACAGAGAAAGGTGCTAACAGACATGGAAGAAAATATAAGGTCTGAAAAAAGAAGGCGCATTTTATGTCAACCCTTTTCATTAAAAATCTACATTGAATGCCTGATGCAACACAAAGTTTTGTTTGATTTTACCCTTTGCAGAGTTGACAGCGAGTAACCATAGGAAGGCTACAGGCACATATAGATAAGAAAACAATCGCTGCGAAAAAGCAGTCAGAAATTGTGAACAAAGCAGAAACAAGCTAAAAACAAAACATTCCATTAAAATCAAATGAAAAACAAAACAATTCGAGGCCCAGTAAAATCTCCATAACCACTAATCACCACAAAATATTGCAGACATTCAAGGTGCCAACCTTTCTTAAGTCTGTTTCTAATAAGTATTTGCTGTTTTAGTCCTCTTTCTGCATACATGTGTGAAAGTGAGCTCCCAGTTCCGATTAGTTTACCTTTAATAAACTATCAGACACACGTATCAGAGCTGTTATCCCAAGTCCGACACAAATAAAGCACCAGGAGAACTGGGAAACTCCTGCTCAAAAGGATTTTCAAGGGAAGTCAGAAGAGGAAAGCTATAAGATCCACAATTTAACTCCAAGAGATTTCTCACATCCCTAAACCTTTGCTAGATCTTTCTAATGAGATGGAAAGTTGGTTCTACTCATCAGCCTTAGATCTGGCCTGTTGGTTCCTTTTCCTAAACCAGTTTTGTCCAATCTGTTGACTTGGTTTAAAAAAACAACAACCTTCTAGTGTTTTTTTTAAAATATTAAATGTTAACTAGTAAATATTAAAGTTAATACATAATATTAACATTTAATGTTAATGTCATATTTAATGTGATACTAACATTTAATATAATATTAATTAAAGTGTCATAATTAATTATTATAACACTTTAAAAAATGGATGTACCAAAAAGCAACTCTCTGGAAAGGTGCTGTCCATTCTCCCTCAGCCCAACCCACCTCACAGGGTTGTTGTTGTGAGGAAAATATCAAGAGTATTAGGTATATTTGCCGCCTTGAGTTGACCAAATACACTTAAAAAAAAGGGCAGGATAATCAATCAATCAACAGCTATATAAATAAAATTAAATATAGTTATTACTACTCTCCACATATGTATTTAATAATTTCCTCTTCTACCACACAAAACATTTCAGTTTAGTTAACAACTTTGAGGCCTAGTAGGTGGCAGCACCTAAGGCCTAGCTGACCTAAAAAAAAATTGAGCAGGACTGCAATTGGTTAACGTTTGCATGGGCAACTGCCAGGAAATCCACAGCTGCTGACTCTAATGGGAATTCGAAAAAACCTCTCTGTAGAAAGCCAACCCACTTTGCATTGTTAACAAGTAAATTACAGACACACATCCAAGAATTCACCAAGAGTCAAGGCTGGAGACCTCCAAGAATCACACCAAAGGCTTCTGAGAATCAAATGCAGTCCTGAGGCTTCAGTTCATACTTCTGTGTGCTAAAACCAGGAACTTTTGCTGGCAGGCCAGCTTACCATCCTCTTTTAAATTAAAAGGACCTTTGCAAATGAAATTCATGGATTCTAGCAGTGATCAGTAGAGGTCTTCAAAGGGGCCATTCTGCTCACCCTATTGCTAGAAGTGGAGCCTGCCTGCTGTCCCTCCAGGGACAGGGAAGAGAGTTATTGATGGATAAGGAGAGGCACTGACTATTCACCATTTTCACCTCTCAATATTTTGAATGTAGAGATCCAGTACTCCTGAATGTATCGATTCCATTGCGATATTGGGGCAAAAAACTGCTGATAGATTTTCCCTCTTGGAATCCTTAGATGCATAAGCTAGAGACACTTCATCACCTCTTGTGCAATGAAGGCCATACATTAGTTCTCTACTGGGGGAAAAACTGTGTTTTCTTTTTAAATCCTGAGCCTACAACTGAGTATGCCACTTTTCCTTGGACTTTTGAGTTATAAGAGATGGGCAATAATCTTTGTTCCTCCATGACATTCTACATGTTATAAATGGCTGCCGTATTTCCCTCAGTTATATTTATTTGTAACTAGAACCCGTCAAAACCTTTAGCATTTCCACTTAGGAAAGATCCTCTAAATCCTCAATCATCTTCCAAGTGCCATGAAGTCCTTTATGAGATGAACTCAGGAATTGTTTTATTATTTAAATAAATAGATTACATACCTCAAATAGCAGCACATGCAATAAACATACTCTCCTTTGCATTTCAAAAGCTCCCTCTCTTTCAACATTTTATGTTAGCCCCAAAGCCCCATTCTTTCACTGACATAGATCTCTGTTTTAACAATTCCCCTGTCATTATCGAAACAGGACAGTTTTAAGAAACATAAATATAAGAAAAGTCAGATTACTTGTCATTGTCATGGCTGCGATCTTATGCATCAAAACAGGGAGCAACAGATGTTTCCTTATGGATGTATATCCCAATTATCTTTTTAGCCAGTGCTCTCCTTTGTAACATTAAAGAAAACAAAAGTTCAACCTACTTTGACATATGAGGGTTAAATGTATGGTGGAGACCAGAGCACACCACAAATTCTATCTGCTGTTCTCATGCAAATATTTGCATATGAAACACTAAGGGTTTCAAGGGGCTGTACTCCCATCTGCCCGAACATGGTTAAAAGTCTCCATCTGAAGAAACACTGCCTTTTCAAGATTGTCAGCAGGGATAATCAACAATATCCCTCACTCCACTGTGAAATGGGCAGTGACAAATTTGAAATATAAATATAAATAAATATTAGAATGGCTGACACAACCAAGTCATCAAAGCCCCACCGTCTTTTAACATGCCTTGCAGAGACTGCACACATGTAAAAAATGGAAGGGCCTTGATTGCCTGATCATGCCCATTATTTTGATGTTGTTGACTGCCACCCCCACAGATGCCCCTGGATATCAGCATTGACAAAAGGCCAATATTTCTTATCACATTGCATGTGCTAATCAACCGATCAATATAAAGCAACTTGCTCTCACCCAGTAACTGATCTATGAATGGCCATTATTCCTGTCTACATATCTTGTATTTCATTTTCCTTTTATCTTTCCTTAATTATTTTCCCCACTCACATAACTTTATATGCAATACTCCTCTCTCAGATTTCCATGAAGTGGTAGTCCACAGAGACTTATACTGTAATAAACGAGTTAGCCTTCAAGTCAACAGAAACCCCTTACTGTTATTGTTGCCCAGTATATCTTCCATAAGTACCCATGAAGTACAAGGTCATTTTTCACTGTAGAAAAATCCAAAGAGATAATAATTTTGTCATATCAGTTGTAACAAATCATACATACAGTTGTTATGGAAAAAGCCCCACTGAAGTCATATTGTACTTCTAAATAATTAGGCAACAGAATTCACTGCAACAATGCAGCAACACTGAATAAATGAAGTATACCTAGATGACCCATGAGATCTTATTTCATAATAAATTTGTAAAAAAAATTAAGGGCCCATGGAACCCTGCTATTTTTGTTATGCAAGATACTGCTTCTGCACAGAATTTCATAGAGCTCAAATGACCAGTGGCCGTTGAGTTAGAGCAACAAATGCATTCTCACTTCTTAGTCTCCCATCTAGGGCTTTCATTAACACATTGCAATTAACTAGAATTCTTTAGCTCATTTATTCTTACCCATTTCAAAATGCATGACAAATTTCCAATTTTCATCCTGTGGACCCAGTTCTGTGGCTTTAAAACTATTCCTTGCCCAAGGCAGTACTGTTCTATCTATTGATGTGGGTACTTGACTACTTGACACAAAGTGATGTTTTGTAACAAAATTCTTTGCCTTTGTAATGAGAAGTTAATTGGTATTTCTGAGAGAGCGAGAAAAAAATATTTTTAGCAGAGTCTTCACTAATTAAAACATTACATACTAGTATGGCTGTTGTGTCACCACTTCATCCAAATTATATATTCAAAGAATATGTTTCTGTTTCATAAGTGAGCAATGGATTAATTCTAGAGCTTCTTGCTAGAAAAGTCACTTCAGTAAGTGTACATAATGGAACTAGCCTAGATGAAAAAAAGGTAACTAGCCTAGATTACAAAGAGGTAAGCCTTCTTCAAAAAGAGACTGGCATAGCAACCAACAGACAATTTTATTAAGGGACAATTTTCACGGATAATCAGATGCATGAAATCCTCAGTTGGCAAACTTGTTTGTGTGCGCATGCATGCAGACAGGTTGGTGATCACATGGCAATGAAATGTAAAAAGTTTCTTCTGCAAGAAGTTCAAAATAAGCAAGGTTAAAATAAACTAAGCGGAGATATGTTACAATAACAACTGGTTGAGCACTGTTGAGTGAAATGCCTTTATTCAATGGTTGTGGGATAAGAAACCTTCTTTTTGATTCAAACCCAAATTGATAGAATCAAACTTCTTGAGAAATTGGCCTGCATCCCTCTCTTCTGATCAATGTCAAATTCAGCATAATGGAAGAAATTTTAAAAAGTAGAACCAATGCAATGGAATTGTTAAGATTTGGGTCCAAATCGCAAGTCAACCATCAGTTTTACTGAATGTCCTTCTGGCTGCCCCAGTCACTCTGGAGATCCCTGGAAAATGGAAGAGGCTAGGAGAAATTGGAAGAGAAAAAAAAGAGGACAAGAATGCTAGAATGAAACCTTTTCCTTTGGAAATGTATCAATGGAATTTGGCATCATATGCCACTGCGATTATTTATAGCTTTCTTCTATTGAGGGTTGCTAAAATGCCACATGATATCAGGCAAAACAAAAACAAAAGAACAACAACAACAAAAACTTCCTAGAGGAAGGACTTGAGCTGGAAAAAAATTGCTAGAAGGGAAAGGGCTTAAGCAGCCACAAAAGACACATAACAGAAAATGTTGAATGAGGTGGGGGGACAAAATGATCTTATATAAGGTACATTTAGATCCTAGTAGACCAATCAGATAAAATGGCAGATAGAAATAAAAGTAGGACTGGATTGCAAAAAAGCCCCTTTGATACAAACATTCAATCACTGATTTCCAGGAGTTTATGGTAGGCAAAAAGGACAACCCCCGAGGTATAATCATATGAATAGGGACTGTTATTTCTGCTACCTTTCAGGCTATACACACCGAGCACTAGAACTCCTGAGGGTGAATGAACAAGTGCAGCCCTCTTGTTTTCTATAGAAGCTCTGATGGTTAATATCAGACCTGGGAGCCAAGCTTGTTAACGACAGTCTCGTACAATTTTCAGAGCCCAGCCTGTCAGCAAAAGATTGATAGAGGGTTTCCAAGTCCAGAATCCAGAAACCAGGGTCTTATAATGGCATATCTATTGTGATATGTTACTTTCATTAAAATTGTTTTGTGTGTTCATGCACCCACCAAAGCACACATACACAGAAGTTCAATTGTCAAATATTATTAAATGATTTATGTTGTGGATTAGTGTCTGCATTACAACAACCATTTTCAACTGCAGATTCCAGACTGAAACCGTGGCATGCTTTAAAGTCTCAAAATTAAAATGTGAAAAATATGAAGATTCATAAGTTCAGTTGCATTAGCCCTCCCTGAGCAACCCCCCCTCCCCGACATCCTCAGGGGGATATCATTTAGCTTGCAGCTACTCTCTGACACTTTCGCTTGGCACAAGCATCACACTGTAGACAAAGACTGAAGCTATTATATGGTTGGAAATAGCTACGCAGCATGCATTATTTATACCTTTCACTTTAAATGCACTAATGCACTGCCTCTAACCCCACAGACTCCTCAGACATTAGGCATATAATGGACTGTGGGAGAGGCAGCCTTTAACAGGAACTATTCAACACCTGGTCCCCTAGGATGAAAAAGATGGTGGGTAGGCACAAGTGTGATTACCTGATGCACTTAAGACCAGTCTAGCTGAGGAGCTACATTCATCTAATCTAATTTCACAAATTTTACTGAATCAATTCAGCAACCATATTTTATTTATTTTCCACTTTAGCCATATTCAGGTGCTTTCAAACCAGTTACAGTCATCATACAAACTGTAGGGGAAGCCTGGCCACAACACGTCACAACTGTGATATTGTACTGTGCCAATGTCTGTACAAAGGAGGCCTTTTCATATACATCTCTAAGCAAGCTGGCTTTTCTGCAAGCTCCGATCATGATAACCTGTTCATTCATAACATACTGTGTATACACACACACACACATACTGTATATGTATATACACACATGCACACACATATATGTATATGTGTGTGTATACAGTATATACATATATATGTATATATTCCTAACAGACGTATTTACAATATGCAATACACATAAGAAACAGATGAAATTGCCATCACGAATTTTGCCCCATCCATCATTAATCTGTTATGCTGACCTTTCTATCAGTATTTCTCTCTCCCTTCCCACCCCGAGAATGGCTTCATTCTACATTCAGTTCATGTCTAAAAAGGATTGTAATGTATTTGCTAAATAACTGTTTGTACTGCACAAAATTATCAGGATAAAGAACTCTTTCTATACCATCTCCTTGCAGTTCAAAGTAGGTTTCCCCCACATTTCCCATGAGCATAAATGTATTAATATTCTGCCTTCTCCAGAATTTATAATGTGTCTCTCTGCACTTGTTGATGAATTACCTTTATGGATTGATTGATTGATTTAGGGGGGGCCCAAGGCCACAAGACTCTAGGCAGTCTTTTTTTTTTTTTTGGTTTTTTTTGTGCCTTTAGGTCAATCTTGGTCACCCAGCTGGCTTTGTGCCTTAACCACTACACCAAACCACTACAACCACTTAACCACTACAAGCCTTAACCATTACACCAAACTGGTTTTCTAAGGGCGGCCTGCAATCTTAAAAAATATAAAACAGTGGAACTGTAAAAACACAAGCTACACATGTCTGGATGGGGTGGGGGTGGAGGAACAGATCCAGGAACAAACAGCTTTCTAAAGGGGCTGATCATCCATCCTAGCCCAAGGCCTGAGGGAACAGTCAAGTGGTCAAAGACTTCTTGAACATCATAGAGTGGGAGCCTTACTAATCTCTGGGGGATGCTGAGGGCTGTGGCAGAAAAGGCAGGCTTCCTGGGTTCTGATGAATGACACTGTTTAATTGAAGGGAACTGGAGTGCACCCACTCTGCCTGATTGCACAGGAGTGCAGAAACTGCTAGGAATAGGCAGTCTCTCAAATAGCTGGGCCCTCTCCAGTGAAGGGATTTATAGGGTGTAATCAACCCCTTGAAGTGCACCTGGAAGCCAACTGGCAACCAGCACAGCTCACAAAGCAACAAGGGTATACCAAGGCATATCAAGCTGTAGCTTCCAAGTAGTCTTCAAAGGTAGCCCCATATACAGTACATTGCAAAAGTGAGGTGAGTAGGGCATACATGATTGTCTGTAGATTCTTCTGGTCTTGGAAAGGGCACACCTGGTGCACAAGATAAATCTTTGCAAAGGCCTTTCTGGCTACTGCTGTCCAAGAAAATCCCCAGACTCTGCGCCAGTCTTGAATGGAGAAGTACAACCCTATCCAGAACTAAAGATGGAAAGTTTCCAGAATTGATGGGCTCAAATATTCACAGCCACTCAGTTTTGTCTCTGGCTCAGAATCTGTCCCTCCCCATCCAGACCTTCATAGCCTTCAGACACTGGGACAAGACATTGAGTGCATTGTTTGGGCGGCCCAGAGTTCAGCTGTATAACTGGGTATCATCAGCATACTGATGGTATCAGACCCTGAACTGACAAATGACATTAGCCAGCAATTTTAGGAAGATGTTAAACAAAAGGAGCAAACTGTCAAGCCCTGAGGCACCCCACAATGAGGGGCTGCGGGCTTGACATCTCCCAACCTTAACACCAAGTAAAAGGAGGAGAACAACTGCAACACAGGACACACACCCTGCCCAATCCTTGTAGTTGGTCAAGAAAGATACCATGATTGATGGTATTGAAAGCCACTGAGAAATCAAGATAGACACAATATCCCTGGATTCCTCAAAAGTTATCAATAAGCACAATCAATGCTGTCTCTGTAGTATGTCCTGCAGTTTAAAATCTGACTAGAATGGGCGCAGATAATCCATTTCCTCTGGGATCCCCTGGAGCTGCAGCCTGACTACCTTTTCAACAACCTTCCCTAAAAAAGGACGACTGGAGAATGGACAAACAAGTCACCTGGGATGGAATGATTTAATAAGCACTACTTCTCTGTAGCAAGATGAGCATGGCAAGCAGTAAAGCAATCAAAGAGTGATCTGACCATAGGAAAGGACTGGTGACAATGTCCTTCACTATTAAATCACACTGCAACTGCTCCAAGACAAAACAAGACAAAAACCAGATCTAGTGTGCAAATACAGATATTACTTGGGACAGATCCATGATTGCCATGGTATCCATGAACTCCTGAGCTGCCCCAGACTCAACATCACCCAGTGACAAGTTGAAATCCCAAGAACAGCCTTGAGCTTTCCACTGCCAACCTAGCAATGGGGTCTAGCAGGTTAACCAGAGGGTTTCCAGTTATCTGTGGCACAGAGCTTCTGAGAGCCATCAACAACTCCCAAATTACAATAGCCACCCCTCTGCCCTGGACTTATGGCTGATGCCAAGCAGGCACACTTCAACACCCCATCCCACTCCCTGGAACTACCCAAGTCTCAGTTATACATACCAGGTTGGCTGCCTCATCCATTTTTACATTGTGAATGAGGGCAGATTTATTATAAAACAATCTGTCATGACTATCAAGGATCCAACAACCTAATTTCAGGGGTGAATGATGAGGACTGGGTGGATGAATAGTTCTCAAACAGCCTCCCCAATGTCCCTGAGGTTACCCTCAAATTCCACCATACCTTCTCTACCTATCATTACTTTGATGGTACTATCTCTCTTTTTAATCCAGTTCCATTGCACTCATAGCTGCCCCTCGCAGGCCAAGGCACTCATGCACTCCACTGATACAACTCGTACTCACACCAGCTACTAATCACCCTTACCCCTCACAGCCACACCCAGCAACCTCCCAGACTACTCTTGCCTCAAGGCATTGAGCAGTCTGTGTGGGTCTTTGCTGCTTTAGCAAGCTCCACCAAATATAACCATCATTCCTCATGCACCCCGATGCCATCCAATTGCAGTGAGTTAAAAATCCAGATGGTTGGCAGACTAGCAAAATTACAGGCTCCCAAGTCTGACAGAAAGGTTCCAACCCAAGCCAAAGTTTGGAGAGCAACAAGCCAGAGCAGCTGCAGAACTCTCATTGAAGTGAGCAACCTCTGATGTGATATTGCCTCTGCTGCTTGTATCTCCCTCCTGCCCACTTCAATATACCACCTTTAGTTCTTTGTTAGGCAAAAAGCACCTCAGGGCCATCAGGAATAGCCATCAGCCACCACAACCAAAAGTCCACATTGGTCCAGGAAAACTCCAGGGGGGGTGGCAGAGTCCACACCAGGCCAAAAGCCTCACTGCAACCAGGTGTAAGGGAAAACATGATATGCTGAGCTGCAGACCTCTTTACATTGCATCAGTCTCCACACTGACTCCTTGATCCACCATCTCTGCTGGTTCTCCACTGTCTCCACTGTCTCTACCACCACTAAGAATGGGGTTGCAAGCAAGGCCAAGGCAAAGACCATGAGAATTCCAGGCCTTCTAGGAGATCAGTAAGTGCCATTCTGGCGATTCCCAAACCTCCCGTACACTACACAAGTAGCCAAACAATCCTGAGCCCCTCATAGCTGGCACAAACTTCTGGACACCATCTTTCCATGCTTAATATCCATGAATAAATGCATCAAAGTTACTCAAATGCGGTAGAAGCATTTGATAAAGTTTATGGATGGAGTAAGTCAAAGACCAAATTGGACCACCCATGGTTTTAATTAATGGTAATGATGATGATCTCCTGAATTTTGAGAGGACTCTGTAGAGATATTTAATTTACTGTAGAGAATTTAAAGCATAACAAACAAATATTGATACTCCAATTGATTCGTAGTCCCAAAGAGTGAAATGATACCTTTTGTATAGATAGCATGTTTTTACACCCTATCTTCCTCACTTTTTGACGTGGTAAGTTTTAGGGACAGAGGAAAAAAGATCAGAAATGGACAATGTGTTTCAGAAATGATATCCCCTTGAAGCAGAGACTTGGCAGCAGTCTTCCAATACTTGAAAAGTTTTCACAAAGAAAAGGGTGTGGATTTATTTTCCGTACAGGCTAAGAGTAGAACAAGAACCAGAGGGAGATCCCAACTCAAAATAAGGAGAAATTTCCTGACTATTAAGAAGTGGAACAATCTGCCTCCTGGAGTTGTGAGTGCTCCATCATTGGTTTTCAAACAGAGGTTGGACAGCCATCTGGCTCATCTGGGATGGGATGAGGATTCCTACTTTGGGTGGGGGGATTGGACTAGAAAACATCCAAGGTCCCTTTTGAATCTATGGTTCTATGAATATACGCATTTGAAGTACAATTCTGTGTGAAGGGGAGGGACACACAGGCATTTGGATCTGACATGGGAAAAGGGCTGCTTCCGATCTGGCACAGACACACTCTCTATGCCCCATAGCAGCACCTTAAAAAAAGCAATGTCCTGCCCAGTAGCCACACAGTTCCCTGGGTGGGAACAGCTATCTCATAAGATCAGGAAAAAGGATAGGTTCTTTAAGATCTGCATACAAGTACAGTAACACTTCCAGTGAAGTTCTGTTAGAGTATTTTTTTCAGTGTAAGTTTGTTTACAAGCAAATCCCATGATATTAAATGGATTTTATTTCCAGGTAATTATCGATTAGATCTTGGAATCACACGGTCCTAGTTATGTAATACATTAGTAAAAAAGAAAAGTTTCTTTTTTCCCCTAAACTATCTTTTCTTATCTTGCTCTTGTAATTTCTTCTGAATAGTAAATATTCATTATGCAGATTCTGGCACTCCAAGAATGGATGATAGCTTCCTAATAAGTACATCTTTAAATGTTAGGGTTTTATACTCCATTTTTCATGGTTCTGCCCATCTTTTTTAATATGCTGTTTATATGAATAGCAGTTTTAACCAGATTGTATTAATAAGGTAAGAAAACATGTAAGGATTGAAGTTTCTAAAATTCTCTCAGCTTGATTTCTTACCAATATTCCACACTTTAAGTACCTTGTACCTTGCTATATACCACAGTAGAAAATGGTGCGTATAACTTACAAAAGAAATGTCTCTTTCTATAAAACAGAAATATACTGCAGTTGTGAATGAACAAGCCTGTGGAATACAATGTTCCTTGCCACTCCCATGTATTCCCTTTAGTGTAGCCAATGACACAAACATCAGGTATAGAACAAAACAATAAAAAATAAAAGGAATGGAGAGAAACATTTTGCATCTAAATGAAAGAAAAGCATTATAATAGAAGGAGAGAAGCCACCTTACACCTAATACAAACAGTAAGTTTTCTAAAGTTTTAACCGTACCCAGGGCATCTACAGCAAGCAAAGATTTCATCTAAATGATGAAGTGTGCAAGTTCAACCTCATTTGTATGTGACTGTGATATTGTGATGGACATATGAAAGGGATGGAATTTGTGTTGCAGTGTCACAATGAACATTCTGCTATTTGCCCTCCTCCATGCCATTCTCGCCCCCCCCACCCGCCACAGATGCCCATGACTACACATTTGGAGTAAAATGTTTCAGGAGTAAAAGAAAACCTTTCTAACAAAAACTTACATCATCTCTAACAAATTTAAGGATCATCTAAACTGGGTACAAGCCAGGAAAGAATTTTGTTTGACAACTCTCATAAGAAGCATATATAGCTATAATAACTTATCATAAACTTGTTTGGGGGCATTTAAAAAATTGCTGCTATACCAAGATGGAAATGAGAAGAATAAAAGCAACAATATGAAATGAGGCTGTAATGGTGAAGCTATTCAGTCGCCCAGTAAAACAATGAATGACAGGAAGAGCAAGTCGAGACACTCCAAGTTGGAACCAGTCAGAAAATAACACAACACGGAAAGAAACAGAACCCAGATTAGAAAAGAAAATTCCTCTTCCTTAAGACACAGGCCATCTCTAGGTGTGACTCAGGAGAGATTCCACGGGATGCCAGTTTCAGGAAAAAGTTGTTCACGTTTAGTTGTAATTTGGTGTAGTATTTTTACATTTTTTTTTACATATACAAAGTTCCACATTCTGTAAATCTTATTCACTTAAAATATAACAACCCTGTATTAATCTATTTTTTCCCAGAAGCCTGTCCCAATTGTAGAAACTGATGTCAAAATTCCATCTCCAATCGATCTGGCATCTGCTGCTTAATTTAGTGGGAGCTGATCTGGCTTATTTTAAATACTCAGGCAAAGATGCATGTAGTGTTGCTTAATTTTTTAAAAAGGGGATGAATCATCAACATAATTTTGTTCAGCGATGCATCAAATGACAAAAAGGAAGACAAAGAGGGCAACAATTATGGAAGAAAATAAAGAGACAACGTGTATAGTTTTTCACTACAGGGAGTCAGGATTTTCTGTTCACTGGGATCTACATGCCAACAACTAGGATATAGTAGATTATTTCATAGTAATATTTACCAACAAAAGGGGCATTTATTGCCTGATTTACACAATCTTAACTGAGCCCCAAAGTTATCAAATGAGTAGAATTTTCCACTTAGCCTGATAAGTCATTTTTCTGAAATGAATTCTTTCAACCTCAGTTAAGGCATAAAGCACGGATAAATCATTTAAGTTTTTTTTTTTCATGATAGGATAGTTCTCAACTTTATCAAAAAGAAACATTACGTAATTTTATCGCTCACACATAAAAAATAGGAGAAACTTCATATTGCAACAGACATGTGATTTAAATTTTCCTTTGTGTCTCTTTCTACTTACGTGTATGCTGAATTATTGCTGATGAAATATGAATTTACTTTAAAATTATGGATGCCCTGATTGAAGAATTATTTACCTAAATCCTCATAGGTAAAACCTATGTCATTCCCCCTCTTCAGATGTCTAATATGAGAACTTGGGGAGAAGACATGAAGGATAGATGTCTTCTATGAAAGAGAGGAATGAGAATTACAGCTGTAAAAAAAATAATTTATTTGTATTTAAAACTTAATTTTCATATTTGTCCAATGTATATCCTACCCATTCTCCAAGGAACTAAAAACAACATACTGGAAAATATACCTGTGGGCATAGGTGTCCAATATAAGCTATAATTATGTAATTGTGCATAATTTGAGGACTCTATTCCAAGCCAACATGCTATCAATTACATCATATTGATAAACAGGTATTTTGACAGATATAAGTAGATATTTGGCAGATATAAGTAGAACTAACAAGTTCTGCATGACCCAAAATTAATTTTCTTGCTTTGGTAAGTTTCTCATTTTAATGCTACATGTGAAAAATTAACAGAATTTTATAAAAAATCTTGTACAGACACAGCTAAGGGGAAAAATCTGCTCACACCACATATTCATTAAAAAAATGTAAAAGAATCAAGAAAATGACAGATTCTAGATTTAGGAAGAATCAGCTATGTCTACCTAGTGCTATGATCAGATACTTTCAAAGTTTTTGGTACTTATCATTACCTAAAAGTAAGCGATCACTAAGAATACGAATGAGGCAATATGCATTTGTTTTTATAATACAGAAGTATTCTTTTATAATGGCCACAGTAGGCTGAAAAAAAGTATGCTGAATAAAAGTTTACTTATAATTTATTATTTTGAGTTGGAATAAATACACTCTCACATCATCGATTTAATGACAGTGGAGAAAGGCTTTGCATTTTGAAAGAGAAAATACTGTTAAATTCAACTCATATCATCTTTCAGAGTAAAAAGTATGTTTGGTGCCAGATGCTGTACTGCATTTGAAACAAAAAAAACATTATGAAGAATGCATCTTACACAATGTAGTGAATAACCTGGGATCGGAAACCAGCTTATCTCAGTATGTTCATCTTAATACAGTGGAACTTACTTTTGAGAAAAGAAAGCAAAGGGATAATGCAGGATTGAAAAGAGGTGTGGGAAACAGGGGAAAGGAATGTTACATTTGAATTATCTGTCCTATATATATTCTCCTGCAGTAGTATAATAAGGCCCAAATTTTAAAAAAAGAAAGAGGGTGAGTTCTGGGCATTTTTTTCAGACATTATTTCTGATGGCAAAGCCAAAACTAAAACCAAGAAACCAAGAATGAGGCCCTGGACCGGATTGCTCCTATGTGGCCTCTCTCTGTGCCCTGGGTATCACTGATATGCTGATGGTACCCAGCTTTGCATCTCAACCCCAAGCTGCGCAGGTGAAGCTGTCAATGTGCTGATCCAGTGTTTGGAGGTTGGTTGGCTCTGGATGGGGCAGAACAGACTTCAGCTCAATCCTGACAAGACTGAGTGGCTGTGGCTGTTTGGCCTCCGGGGTTAAGGATGTTACCATCTTGGATAGGGCATCACTGCCCTGTTTGAGACTGGTACACAACTTGGGGGTCCTTCTGGACTCACAGCTACACCTTGAAGAGCAATTGGTAGCTGTGGCTGGGGTGGGGGGACTTTACACAGGTTCATCTTGTGCCCCAGTTGCACCCTTTCATTGATCGGGAGGTCCTACAGACAATTACTCATGCCCTGGTCACCTCACAACTGGATTATTGCAATGAACTCTACATGGAGCTGCCCTCGAAGACTACCTGGAAGCTACAGCTGGTTCAAAATGCAGTGGCACGTGCAGTAACAGGAGTTTTTAGATATGCCCATGTATCACTGATGCTGCCCAAGCTGCACTGGTTGCCATTCATCTTCCAAGTGCAATTCAAGGTGCTGGTCATTACTGAAATGTAAAGCCCTGCATGGCACAGGGCCTGGATATCTGAGGGACCGCTTATCTCCAATCATTTCTGCCGGCCCAGTACACTGTGGCAGGGCAGGTACACTCCAGGTCTCCCCCATTAAACATTGTCATTTTGTGGGACTGAGGAAGCAGGCCTTCTCTGTCATGGCCCCCTGCCTTCTAGAACAGCATCCCCTCAGAGGTACAGAGAATGCCTCTCTCCTGAGGTTCTGGAAAGCTCTTGTTCTGGTTTCTTGCTGTTATGATTGTTTTAGCCTGGGTTGTCTGTGTGGTTTTATGTTTCTAATTGTTTTTACTGTTTTTTGGTTTTGTATGCCACCCAGAGTCCATTGGAGTTGGGTGGCTATAACAAATGTAAATAATAAATAGCCATTTTTTAATAGGAAACAAATTGTAATGGGAAGAAGGAACATCCTTGAGGAACAGGAGGAAGAGCCCCAACCAGTACAATAGTCATAAAGAAGAATTTGAGTCTGGAGCAGAAATGTAATTTAAGAAAGCATCTCAGATTTGACCCTCTCTAGTTTTCATGAAGAAAAAGGGAGGGAGGGAGGAAGCATATTCAGACTTGCAAGATTTTGTTACTGTAACCTGATAATAAAAGTAGTATTAGCATTCATAAATTTGGTTTCCTAGTCTGGTCTATCTTGAAGAGCTGACACAAATCAGTAGTAGAGAAAAACCCTTGAAAATGTCATGCTGGATGTATACAGCATGTTCCCTTTACCATCTTACCTTTTTTCCCTTGTGAATCTCTTCATTTCCTTAATAGTGTTTTAATTTATCTGAGCTTATTTTTCTCTTAAGCTTTTTGCACTTATAGATAGCTGTAGATTCCTCACCATATTTTTCTCTCCCTCCACATCTCTGTTTCTACCACATACCACTTCATATATTGCTTTTTGTTCTTTGAATTTTTCACCTCTCCCTTTTTCATGATTTCATCAATTCTGCCCAATCACAGTTTTCTCAGTCTTCCCCTTCCCCTCAGCCTATTAATTCTTCCATGAATTTGTTTCATGATTTGACCCACATTCATTCTCTTTATATGGTCAAACCACTTTAATGTCTTTCTTTCATATTAATTCATTTTTGTATTCAATCCACATTAATTGAACACCCATATGTCCCTGACCCTATCTCTTCTTGTTTATGTAAGAACAAAACTTAAGTACCAGATTCCCACTGCATTCAATTTCTTTTCAAATTTCTCCTGACACATCCAACTCTCACTTACATAACAAATTGGGCAGAAGCTTGCTCTGATACTCACTTGTTCTTTCAACAAACATTTATTCATTGCGACAGATTACATCTTATTCATTGCCTTTCTACCTACATTTACATGTCTTACAATGTCTCCATCCATTTCTCCAACTTCAGTAAATATCTACCAAAGCATTCAGATTCACCTGCTTGCTCTACGTTTTCTGCATTTATGTATAACCCGGATCACTCATTTTTTCCTGTCAAATATAACTACTTTGGTCTTGGAAACATTAATTTTCAGATCAATACTCTTTGTTGCATCATACAAGTTATTTAACATTCACTGCAAATAATTCAGGCTCTTAGCTAACAACAGGCTGATAGCAATTTCCTTTCCAATAGGATTGTCCTACCCTTAAAGAAATGTTGGTCTTTATGGATGAAACAGACTCTAATGGTGGCTAACAACAAAGCAGTACTAAAACTAACCATTAACACTCACTAGACAATAATTAGACAAAATTCATTAAACAACAGAGGGCAAAACAAAAATTAAAAAACAAAGAATAGACAGCAATAGCTAATAGGAAACAAGCTCAGAGGGCACCAAAACCTTTATATCAGTCTGCTATAAAATTGCTACTAAAGAGGGAAATAGATCCAAAATACATTTCTACAAAAACCAGTGCTGTCATAGTTTTAAAGAATTCTTAATTGGCAGCTTTGGGAAATGCTTTCTTTTCCAGCAGAATGTGCTCAGTTTAATGGTGAACTTCAAAAAGCCAACATCTACTTCCATTCAGAATAACGTGTCAGTGCCATAACTAGATGGAAGAGAATTTGTGGCTTACTTGTTTCTCCCACATAAAGAAACCTACTTTCTAAAAACTTTTTGTTAACAGAAGTAATTTTAGAAGTACTTTTGTTTACTTTTGCTTCATAAAATGAAACACCATGGTGATGAATGAATATGAATAGAGCAGATGTTTTACAGTTCTAACACTTCATTATATCCAAGTGTTTAAAACAATTAATTAATCCTCACAGCATTCCTTGCCTATTCTATTGGCAAATAATATGAATTACTCTTAAAAGCGCAAAAAGGAAGTGTCTCAGGAAAAAGTCAATTTCCTAGAGAAGACAGTGGCAGAAAAGAAACAGCACTTAATGTATAAGACCAGGACCAACCAGGTTTTACTAAACACTATGTGTGGTAGTTTTCTTAAATAGATTTATACGTTTCTGGATTTTTAACTTGAAGAGTTCCAAGAATTGATGGATGATTTTAACAATGCTCGCTCCCAACATCACACAATCCTCCTGATTTTATAAGCAGTTATATACAGTATGTCAAGAGAACCCAGCAATTTTTACCAATCTGATACTATGATACACTTAGCATAGAGTGAAGGCTTAGTAACCCGTTCAAGTGGTATTTAGTTCCCAGAAGGTGACACCATGATTTGAAGCTTGTTTAACATCTTAGAGATTGTTAGCTGCAGTTTCTGAATTCAGATGAAATGGGAAGTTATGTTTATTGTTAACAGAAGACATCCTGGTCCATTGGCTCATAAGAGAAAAGATGCAAAGTGGCTGTATTCAGTTAAAAGGTTCATCCTGTATGTTTGGATACCTGGCCCACAAATATGAAAATTTTCTATTGAAGACTGAAGACAGAAGTCTCTTTCAATATTTTTATTGTTATAACCTTTTGCAACATTTTACAGGCTTGTAAATGTTTCCTCTACCTACAAACTTTAGTCTCCTCTAGTGTCCAGTTTTTATTGTTATAATGTTTTGCCTCATCTTACGAGCATGTATATCCTTCCTCCACCTAACATTTTTAGTCTCCTCTGGTGTCCAGTTTTTGAAATCATGAAATTGCTTATCTTAATTGTGTCTCATAAAAATAAAAATATTTCCCACGAGAAGCTGTTTGTTCTTTATAATTAATTCCAAAATCTTATTGTAAAAGTTTCAATATTCCAATTTTATCTGGACCCTTAGTCCATTTATAATTTTCTAAGATCACAATCTTATTTAGCTTTTCGCTGTTTATTTCAGATTCTTTAAATTATGATTAAAGCTTATGATTAAAATTTTGTTTCATTCTGTATGGAAGGCAGATTCACTCAGCATTTTCCAAAGTGTCATTCTGAAGATCTCTAATAGCTTAAAAGTAGTTAATGAGCAATTTCTGAAAGTGATTAGAAAGTGAGGTTTCCTTTAGTGAGCAACATGGCCTCGTGGCACTCAAACCTGCATGGTCTCCTCACAAGGAGTAGCAATCCAGAGCACATATGGGCAATCTCCCATCCTCTCCTTATCCAGAGAGGTTCCAAAGAGCTGGTCTACTCACTGGTTCCTTGTCTTTGCCACAGTTGTCAGCTCTACTTTTGCAGAGCCATCTTCAGTTTGCCATACCTACCTCAGAAATCTCAAAATACATTTCAGTTAAAAATATTAATTAGCAAGGCATGATTGGATACCAAATCTATTTTCATGCCCACAAATTTCTTCTAGTTAGGTAACATAAGAAATGGTTCCAGTAACTAATTTAAGGATTACTATCGTCTATGGAGCCATTGTTCTACACCCAATATTTATATTTTACATTTTCAAAATTTCTGTTTTTCAGTTAAAAAAAAAAAAAGGCTGTAGGAAATGGTGTGCACATTAATAACTATTTCACAAATAAGTATTTTATGTTATGCTTGGATTGGCAAAGTACTTTAATACAAATCTAACAATTTTACTGAACCTACCTTGTTATTTCCTTGAGGCAGAAGGAAAGACCTTCCCTAAGCTGATCCACATCATCATATATGGTTTAGGACCACTCTACCTAGGATGAATAACCTACAATTTCCTTCCTTAATTTACGTAATCCACTTTTATACACATCTACATCAGAGCCATCATCACTGTTTGTGGCACTGAAGTTATTTATTATTAGCAAATAATATCTCAGTGACATGACATGAATAATTTTAATGTCAACTCAACTGTTTTCATACTTTTTAATGCAAAATTCTACCTTTTGATCCTGATAAGGATCTTAGAACAGTTTATCACATAGCTACAGATTTTATCAGTGAAACTATAGAACACAAAGAGAATAAAAACACCCAGGAGGCAGAATATTAATGTCCCAAACATCACAGGGGAAGATTGGGGATTCAGCACAAACCAAATGCTTGGCAAAATTAAAAGCTTGAACCACATGGCTAAAGATTGATAGAGTGGAGTCCAACAGTACCTTTTTAGGAGAAAATTCCTTCATCCCTAAATATAGGATCCTATCCCTGTATGAATACTGTTGAGTATGCTGATGATACTCAAGTGTACATCTTCGCCCCTGGCGGCTTAAGTGATGCTGTGGGCATCCTATCTCAGTGTCTGGAGGCTGTGAGGATCTGGATGGGGAACAACAGGCTTCAACTGAACCCTGGCAAGACTGAGTGACTTTGGGTTTTGAGCCCCTCTGGTTCTAGGATTTTACCATCTTTGGTACTGGATGGGGTTGCACTGCCCCAAACAGACCCTGTGCACAATCTGGGGGTCCTCCTGGACCCACAAATCCTGCTTTGTGGGAGAGCAGGTGGTAGTCATGTCTAGGAGGGCCTTTGCACAACTTTGTATTGTGCGCCAGTTGCACCTATTCCTAGATCAGAGGGATCTACCCACGGTCACTCATGCCCTGGTCACCTCCTGGTTAGATTACTGCAATACACTCTACATGGGGCTGCCCTTGAAGAGTATCTGGAAACTTCAGCTGGTGCAAAATGCAGCGGCGTGAGCAGTTACGTGTGTTTCTAGTAAAGCACACGTTACACCTCTGCTTCGTGAGCTGCATTGGTTACCAGTTTGTTTCTGGGTCCAATTCAAGGTGCTGGTGTGGACCTTTAAAGCCCTTCATGGCATGGGCCGGGCTCTCTGAGGGACCGCCTCTCCCCGATTTCATCTGCCCGTCCCACCAGATCCAGCAGAGGGGGCATGTTATGGGTTCCATGGCCTAGGAAAATACATTTGGCAGGCCCCAGGTGGTGGGCCTTTTCTGCTGTGGCCCCTGCACTGTGGAATCTTTTCCCCCTGGACAAGGAAAAACTGGCCTTGTCATTGTTGAGCTTCTGGAGGTACCTTAAGACTTTGTTATGCCAGCAGGCCTGGGGATTCCAGGGGATGGTGGGATTAGTGAGGTGGCTCCCTTTTTTTTAACTTCCTTTTATTCCTCATTTTATTTTGTTTTATATATTTTTAATGTATTAGTGTTTGTAGCTTTGTTGTACCTGTGATGCGATGGGTGGCTATATAAATTGATTAAATAGATAGATAGATAGATAGATAGATAGATAGATAGATAGATAGATAGAGCTGTGGGCCTGAAGGCAATCCTTCTCTGTGATGGCCACCATGCTTTGGAATAACTTGGCCCCAGAGGTTTGCCTGGCACCCTCCTTATTAGCCTACTGCAATTAGTTAAAGTGATTTTATTTGATAATGCACCTGGGGTTTAGGTAGCTGACTTTGTGAGTCACCATTGTTTCTGTGGATTTTATGCCTTACTTACATAAAAATGGTCCACCTTTGTAACGTCTAGAGATATACTGTATAAAGAAATATTTAACTTTGTCTATTCTAACTCAGTAGGATAGACCCTGAACCTGAGTTTAAGTATTATGGAAAAAGGGGGCCACAGACAGAATGCTTTCCATCAACAGGATGGATTGCTCATGAAGCTCTCCATCCTTCCCTGTTATCTGCTTCATATAGCTGTGGAATCATCCAGAGCAGGATCGGGATCCATATCAGGACAACAGGGCAGGACTGTTGTATGTGCATATTCAGGGGATTTCTATATCACTATCTATTCTACTCCTCATACTTCCAGTTAGGTTCAGTCTTGCAATGACTTACAGTTGTTATCAGAACTGTTATGGATACTGACCAGAGCCATCCAGCAGTCACTCCAACTGGCCAAAAAGAGTGCCAAAATCCTGCCAGTGCAGTGCCCCACCACACCTCGCTCATCATGTGTGGTTTTGTGGCAAGGCAAAAAAACAAAAAACAAAACAAAAGTTAAAAACTGATTTAGTAAAACATTGAGATGTCTGGTTTTCTGTGGATGTGCACCCACACATACACTGTATGTATAATCTCATTTTTTCCTTCACTCTTCATATTTGTATCTGCTTCTTATGTAACATTCCTAAAAGGCATAGCCACATTTTCTCCTGATTCTGCTCTTACTTTTTTTCCCATTATGTATGCTTACTTTATACATTCTTCCTTTGTATGTATTTATATTGTGACAGCAATTTTAAATCATATTTTTCTTCTTACAGTTGTGAATGCGGGGGGGGGGGGATTTCTGAAAAGCTAATACTTTTTATACCTTTGTTTTCCCCTACTTCTCATCATACTTTATTTATTGACAACCTTCTCATCAGTTTTGCAGATATCCATGTTGCGCCACTGCCAGTTATTGAAAAATAGTACTGGCAACCCTATTTTTTTCCACACAGAAGCTTCTATTTGATTCTGACTCTTATCTAGATTTTCCATGTTATTTAAAATCTAAGTTTTGAATTTCATGTGCTCCCTTGTAATATCTCACACACATTCCCAAATCTTTCTTATTTAGTTATTCTAACTGAATACAGAACGGCTTCAGTACAGGAATGCCCCCAATACAGTCTGTCAATTCATTTGGTTTTTAAATAACTAGCAAAGCTATCCAAACACTGCGAGTCTTTTAGTTAGGAAGCACAATTTCTGGGGCCAAATACAAAGGGTGGCTGAGAGAGATGATGGATGACTAACAAATAGTATGGAGCCATTTGAAACACAAAATGAATGAGACTTGCACCCACATCATTAAGGATCTGCAAGCCTTCTTTATATCCTACAGTCTGGCCCATTAGGCTAGGAAATCAAAAGCAATCAGATGTGAAATAGCCTCATGATACCTTTTGGCAGTTTGCAGATTTGTGTTTCATGACAGTTTCATATTGGTTATATTCTTTTTTTATTTACACTTTATTTGCCTTGAAGCAAATACACTAGAAATCAGGTACCCATTGATTCTTTCCCTATCACAGCTCCCCCATTTGATTCTGCTCTCAGATGAGAGACTTTAATGTTAATTATCTACCTAAAAGATGGTGCTTGAAAAGATAAAACAATGAGCCCTTTTTTAAATCACAGATGCAAACTCAACTATACTGACTTTGCTAGTTTCCTTCACCAGTAGCTCCAGGGGAAGAGTCATCTGTGCATGTGCAGATAACTGGGAAAGACTTGGAAGCAGTTGTACTGAGAACCTGGCTGACTAAGTGTTGGAGAAGGTGTGTTTTATCTGCTCCAATGTACTTTGTGAAGTATCCCTAATACTTACACACTCCTAATATTTGCATTCTTACACTGACAGCTCAATCTCCTCTTGTTTATTTTCTTATGCTGAAATTCGTGTAAAGGCAAGGAAGGCCACAAACGTTATGAAATAATTGTCTTTCTGATTTTTCACTTAACAGTTTAATACACCCCATTAAAGCAACATCACTACAGCACACAAAGCTTCAAGATTTTCATTTCCAATCCCCCCAGGATTCAGCTTAAAACTTTCTGATCAAACTTGTGGATCCTTTAGTTAAAAACTTTTTTTACCAATCCTTCTGACGTGCAACTCATCTTGGAACAGCAGTCCATCCTTCAAACAGACCACTTCTTTCCTTTCTTATAGATGGGAACTGTAAAGTTACTGTCAAGAAAGCAAAAGCTCAGAATGAGCTGAGGGTAGCAAAGGACACCAAGAATAAGAGAAAAAGGCTTTATTTCCTTTAAAAATAAAAGAAAAAAAATCTCAATGAAGAAGGCAAAATGCTGACAGGTAGCAAAGAAAAGGCAGAGCTATCCAACTCCTATTTTGGTTCATTCTTGTTCAGCAAAAATCCTTATGTGTTCCACCAAGAAATTGTAAAGTGCTGGGGCAGAATGAAAGTGCAGAACTGAAGCTTGAAATTGATAGAAAACATGGTCAGAGAAGACCTGTGCTTTGAATGAGATTAACAGGACCAGAAGAATTATCTTCAAGAAATTCTGGAGAACTAGCAAAATGTCAGATGACTAGAGAAGAGAAAATATTGTCCCTATCTTCAAAAAGGGGCAAAGGGAAAATCCAGAAAATTTTGGACCAGTGACTTTGACATCATCAACAAAGATTCTACAGCAGCTTCAAAGCTTTTTCTGGATTCAAATGGTACAAAACATTAGGGATGTGTTGTGCTTTGGATCCAAATCTGAAAAACTGCTTCACACTGGCACGGATACACATGCTGCACCTATCAGAGCCTCCTTAAAGAAGTTGTCTTTTCTTATGCTTACCCAATAGCTGCATGATATTATGGTTGGTTGCATAGTCAGCCAGATGTTTAGACTGGATTTGGCATTTTTATCCACTTATCAAGTCCTTCCCAAGGACCTGGGATAGGCAGATGTTGTTTGATGGTGTTAAAGGTACTGTTGCAGGATATAAGTGTTCCAAGTAAAGCTGCCATTTGTAATTGACTGATGGTGATTTTGTCAGTGCTGATGGTCTTCAAGTGTTCAAGCTCCAGATGTTTTGGGATTGCACCTAAGATGCCTATAACTATTGGTACTATCTTTGCTTTTTTGCCAGAGTCATTCTACTTCTGTTTGCAGGTCTTTGCATTTTGTGATTTTCCCTAGTTCTTTCTCTTCTATTCTGCTGTCTCCAAGTATTGCAGTGTCCACCATCCATACTTTTTTGTCTTTCTTAGCAGCAGTTGTTAAATCTGGGATGTTATGTGGCAGGTGGTTGTCTGTTTGAATTCTAAAGTCCCAGAGCAATTTAGCTTCTTCATTTTCTATTACTTTGTCTTTCATGTGGTTCCACCAGTTCTTGCTTGCAGGCAGATGGTACTTCTTGCAGATATTCCAATGCACATTGTTGCTACTTTGTCATTGTTTATAGTCAGTCTGTGCGATCTTGCAGCAGGTACCTAGGTGATCCACTGTTTCTTCAGTTTCTTTACAAAGGCAGCATTTGCTCTCTGTGCTGTCTTCTCAGTTTTGGCTTTGTATGCATTTGTTCTTAAGGCTTGATCTTGTACAGCCAGAATTAGCCCTCTCTCTCTCTTTCTTCAACTTTCCTGCTCTCAGCCATCGCCAGGTCTTGTTGTTATCTGCTTTGCCTGCTAGTTTTTTTGTGTACTGGCCATGTAATACTTTGCCTTGCCATGTCTCTTTTCTATTCTTCATTTGGCCTTTCCTGAAGGCCAGTTTGGTCTCTTCAGTATTCAGTAAGCCTTCATAGCATACTAGCTTCAGTGCATTTTCTTCACTGTCCTTCAGATATTCTTCTAATGCCCTTTTCTTCCCTTCAACTGTCTGGTGTACGTGCAACATTCCACACCCACCTATGCTCCTTGGTAAGTAGAATAATTATTCTTCTGGTCTTCCTAGCCAGGGCTTCTACTTCTGCTTGAATCCAATCCACTATTCTGGCTGTGTATCTAATGATTGGAATTGTCCAGGTGTGAATTGCCTTGATGGTATTTCCTCCACTGAGTTTGGACTTTAAGATCTTCTTCACTCTCATGATGTATTCACTCCTAACCTTCTTTTTGACTTCAATGTGCTTGAAGTTGTCAGCTTGAAGGATGTCCAGGTATTTGTAGTGATCTTCTTCATCCAGACTCTTGATGTTATTTCCATTGGGCATCTTGATTCCCTCAGTTTTCACTATTTTTCCCTTGTTGATGGTAAGGGTAACACATTTGTAGTCAGTCTGTTCAATCTTCTTGCAGCAGCTAACTAGGTGGCTAACATCATCATCATCATCATCATCATCATCATTATTATTATTATTATTATTATTACAATTTTAAAAAGAGAAGTACTGAAGAAATAGTATACAAAAACAAATTAAAAAGTAATATCCAACAAATTAATTAAATATAAAATTGTAACACCAGAATGAACAAAGAAGAAAATGAAACAAATAAACAGAATCCTTACAATTAAAATGCTAAATTAATATACATAATTATAAATAATATACATAATTATATGATATATTATGTAATATAATAGCCTCACAATCTTAACAAAATATGTGTTTAAGGAGGGCTTTAAAAGGGTGCAACAAGACCCATGCCTATTTCAAAGACTATTTATGGCCCCAGATCCCAGACGTAGCATATTCTTACAAAATGTATATTCTGCACTGATGAGACCACACCTGGAGTACTTTGTATAATTCTGGGCACCATATTTCCACAGTGTGGTTAGAACAGGTATATAGGAAAGTGATAAAGATGATTCAGGGTCATGTCATATGAAGGCAGGAAGAAGGAACTTAGGATGTTCAGTCTGGAAAAAAGAGGACTGAGGGGAGACATGATATCAGTTTCCAGGTGCATAAAAGTGTGCCACTGGGAAGATGGTCCAGAACTTACCACTGTCCCAGACGCCAGGACCAGACATAATGGCTGCAGGTTGCAGCTACCTAGTTTCATCTACTGAATGGGCTCCTTTGTTGTTTCTCTTCCTTATGACAGTTGCTGCTTCTGTTAAGGGTCCATTGTAATGCTTCCTTTGTTTGATGGGATAAATCTTAATTCTCTTATCAGCAGAAATGTAGATATTTATTGATCCAATCTTTTCTTCAAACACAATTTTCATTTGGTGTAATGCCATGCCAGGCTCTTTTGGGCAGGAAGCTTTTATTTTGTCCTATGTTCTTCTCCGGCATTCAGATTAGGCAACTGCACACTTCCTCAGTTAGAGGGAAAATTGGTTAGCAATTCTCCATTAAATTCCCCACCAAACTCCACTGGCAAATTCTTATATGCTTTCCCTCCTTGTTCATTCACTTCTGTAACAAAATCAGCACTTTTCAAAATTGTAAGGTTCTGTTCATATCTCAGAAATTTGCACGAACACATACAGTAGGGTGAAGCATGCATAAAAATATGTTTATTAGTAGAACAATACACGAAGATGCATACCCATTTTTACATGGATTTGTTTATTTTTCAATAGACTGACATGACTACCTTACCAGAAATCAATTTCAGTATAGCCTTCAATTTCAAAAATTTACAAACTGACGTGAAAATAGGCTGAAATTAACAATGTTGAAAAAAATGACAGGGGGAGCAGAATCAGAACTGAACCACTTGCCATTCCTAACCTTCTCTCATAATGTTTAAGAACATGCTAGGCAATATGAAGCTGATCAGCAAAGGAACTCAAATGACAAAGGAACATACACGGACCGGGTGCCTGCCTTAGTTACTGCAGTTCGCCTCTTGGTGAGCTATAAAACCTGAACGGGGTAAAAATGACAGGATCATAAAACCACATGTATCTCAGGGGCAGAATACGAGGAATCCACGACTTTAATATTTTGTTGCATTCTGTTACATGTAATTAACTCTTGGGACACAAGTTGAAGCGTATACATGCATCATATTAGGTTAGATGTGACAGCGTTCAAGATGACAAGACATTCCCTATAAAATAATGAAATGCTTTTAGCCCAAAAGCTGGAAGTAGCAAGTGGCTTTAATGATCTGTGGGGAAAAACTGCAAGTATGCTTTTAAAGAAATCCACCAATGGCTCCAGCCAGGAAGCTGGTGAAATCTTGTCACTGACCATTAACCAAATCTACCTAACATTGAATTTCTCTGATCAGTCTTTTTATCACTATCAGATATACTTGGGTTTTGTCCATCCACTGACCACTGAAGACTACAATAAAAAAAAAAGAAAAATCAGGCCCTGGACAGAACATATTAGGATTATGTTCTGCATTTAACCAGTTTATTTACACTGCCTTTTGTAAATCTCACTTTCTCCAGATTTTATATTCAAGAATATAAAAAGCTAGTGCAATCACTGAAGATAAACAACCTGAGAGGGTTGAAAAATTATACCAGTTTTATCAGAAGTAGTTGTTTATCATGTCAATAAATGCTCCTGCATTTGTGTATGTATGTGTGTTGTCTTGCCTCTCGCAACCACAGTGTTACCATTTGAAGTTTTCTCCTGGGCCATAACAGCAGGAAAGAGAGGTCACATGCCTGTTGCTCTTGGCTTTGGCTGGGTGGGAGAATGTGGGATGGAGTTCTCAAGTGAAGCAGCAGGCGTTTGAAAGAACACATTGCAAGGGAGAGAATCACTCTGGATCTGACTGTTCTTCTAGCCATCCTGCCATGGTCCAGTTGTCCAGAATGTAAGCCATTGCTCTTTACAAACATGGCTATGGGAAAACTGGACTTCATGTGTGTGAGTCTATGTGCATGTATGACCTTCAAAAGAAAAGCAGGTGGACTGTGAATATAAAAACTATTAGTACAGTATTGGTTTCTCCTTGTGAATTCAAGTGTTTGTGCATGGTAAACTTAAGAGAGTAAGAGAGTGTAAGCTTAACGGAGGTTGCAGCTGACAATAGAAATGTTGCAGTGAACAATAGAAATTGTTTATTACCATGAATATTGCTTCTCTGCAGTTCTATGATAGCAGCATCATTGAGTCACCAAAATAATATGCCAAGGCTTCCATTGCCAATAGCTGTTGATCTTTGTCTACCATCATGTCCCTGGCAATACTAGAAATGTCAATTAGCTCATGTTGTTTCCATTTGTTTGGAAAAAAGCTCTTCTTACCATAACACACATAGGACAGGCTAGGCTTAGAAATAAGCTTGGGCCATATTGGGTTGCTCCAGTCCTTTCCAATTCCCCCCCTCCATCTCCAAACAAAATCTTTAAGAAAAAATATGGAAGTTGTTGCATATTTTTTAAAGAACTGGCTATAGCAAGTAGTCATACTTTTCATCAAACTAAAAATTAAGAATCAAACACAACATGGTAAAATAGTAAAATGTTTGTATTTACATTCATTGGAGAGGAAGGGATTACAAGAGAGTAAGCAGGCACACAATGAGGAATACACATTGAAAAGAATGCACTAGCACAGGCTGTTTGCCTAGCACTGCTAACCACCAGGGGCTTAGGAGGCAAATAAAACTAATTAGGGTGAAACTGATTAGGGTCTTGTCAGTGTCAGGCAGCGGCTGTGAGCTGGGGGAGGTTCTAATCAACTAATTAATGTCACAGAGCTGAGCTTGTTAACTTGTGACTAGCACTTTTTAAGGACTTGCTGTGCTGTGGAGAAAAGAAGCTCAGGAAGAGACAGCTTGTTTAGGCAACCTCTCGGTTCTGTGTGGTGGTAGGAGGCCAGGCACAGGACAACCCGTACTAATTGAATGTAATGGTGAGCACATGACTGAGAAAGAGATGCTGCAAAGGCTGTAAATGTGGGCATTCATTGCAAAGTTACTTTTTCATCACCATCATAATTGAACAGTCGCTGTCTGAGGCAGTTGCTAAATGAGGACTATCTGTATGTTTCATTTGACATCACATAATTGATCCAAAGACAGCAAATTCTGTAGCCTTGTCTCACCAACTTCAGCAGTATTTAAGAATGTATAATTGTCCAGAAAACTGCTTAAAAATTTATTTCCTTCAATTATCTTTCACCAACTTGTCAGTTTCATGATTTGCAGCGATCCTGTATGATTAATTTAAAAAGTCTATGCTAAATATGCCAAGTCAAGTTTTCCTTCCAGAAGCAGCTTCCTGAATCTTGACCAAAAGCTAACAAGGCTAGTTGCTAGAAAGATAATAGTAAATCCCAACTTGCTACTCTTTTGATGTACAAAACACAAAGTCATAGTCCTCTAATGACATTGTAACATTTCAAAAATAGTTATGATTTGGAAATGTTTCATTGGTTCAATTTCTTTAAAAGAAGCAAAGCCAGTAATTAAGGATAATATTCGTTAAATAGCGGGACGGATATTGTTCCAGATAAGGGATCATGTTTCTCTAATCATGGATGCAAAATCAGTTTGGGGGGAAAGAAGAGCCATCAGGTAGGTACAATTTTGTTAGATATAGCGGACATCATGGTTAAGCAGAAACATATTCATTTGTAAGCAACAACAATTTAACAAATAAGTGAAACTTTAGAATAGTTCAAGAAGAATCTGTGGGATTATTTATTTGCTTGTTCTATTTATCAAATTTATAAGGCTGCCCATCTCACACAGGTTGACTCTGGGTGGCATACAATAGAACCAACAGTTAAAGCATATTATAAAACCACTTAAAACACTTAAATAATTAAACATAAATAAGAACAAGATCACAAGAGGGTTAAAATCAGAAGGTTAGATGTGGTGCAGCCAATATTCAGGCCTGATGAAAAAAAACATGCTTTGAGGGCTTTCCAGAAGGCCATAAGGGTTGGGGCCAACCTCACCTCAGGGGGGATGATGTTCCAAAAGGCAGGTGCCATGGCAGAAAAGGCTCATCTCCTGAGTCCTATGAGATGGAACTCCTTAGCAGACGGGACCCACAACATGCCTGTCCTGCCGGATCTGATGGGATGGGTAGACAAAATTGGGGAGAGGTGTCCCTCAAATTACCTTGCCCATGCCATCTAAGGCTTCAAAGGTCAAAACCAGCCCCTTGAATTGCACCCAGAAGCAAACTTCTAATCAATGCAGCTCATAGAGCAGAGGTGTGACATATGTCCTCCTAGGGGCACGCGTAACTGCCTGCGCCATTGCATTTTGCACCAATTGAAGCTTCCGGATACTCTTCAAGGGCAGCCCCATGTAAAGTGCATTATAGTACCCATGAAATGTTCATCAGTTGCAAAGAAATCTAGGAAATATATGGGGGAGCAGAGAGAGAGAGAGAGAGAGAGAATTGGTCTAATTCACCCCCTAATAACTGGCAAAAGCTTGAAAAGGAAGAACTAAATAGGGATGTGTGTTGTAGGCCTAAAAATTGCTCCTGCCTTTCTTCCTCCGTAGAGCAGGATCTACATTTGGAATACCCCCTAAAATGCCTACTTGCCCTGTTAACTGGAACAGCAAAAGAAGGCTCCTCCCCCAGGACCATTCCATTTAGGCCCTGGCATTATGGTGCCACCTTTTGTGGCAGACCCATACCTGTCACATTACTGTTAAGAAATCTAGTTGTTCCCTGTCAGAGACGTGGTTTATCTGCACTTGAAAAAGTCTGTCTGGAGACATATTGGACAAGGCATCAGGAATTGAAATAAAGTGATGCTTTATACAGCTTCTGCTTCTTCAAAGCTCTTTGCCTGTAGCTGTCTTTATACTGCTGTTTAGTGAAGTGGAACGCAGTAATGCTGCCCGCCTTCTCCCAGATGTAACCTTCAGAAGGCAGATCTGAATGCGGTCAGCATCCAACCCAGTGCACGTAGTTTGCCTGACTGTTGACAGGTCTCAATAGGTTAGCGTTAGTTTCTAGACAGCATGAAAAATCTGTGAATTTAATGGATGCTTAATGACTGGAGTCTATTTGTTTACAATGAGACCTTGCCTTCAACGGTGTTCTAAACAAACCCCTCCCCACCAAATCCATTATGTTTCAGTTTATGGCTAGGAATTCACACTTGCCAAAAGCAGTAATACCATTCTGATGCAGCAATTTGCTGCAAGCATGGATGCACATGGAGTTTTCCACCCTGAAAAAAATACTGTACTATTCACTTCAGTTAAATAAAAGTTCTGGGCCTGGGTCCTTTATGGCCTGTGTCACCCTTCTCTGGTGAGTGGTGAGTGGTGAGTGAAGTGAAATCTCCATTTGGTTTAGAATTGGTCAGAAACTAGGCAAAAGGTTTTGAAAAAAAAAAACCTGTGAGGCCACTGAAGATCATCATGTTTCCTCCAGTCATTCAGTGGTATCAAGGGCAGAGATTGATAAACATTATTCCTGCAGTGGGCAGAGTAAATGGTTCTAAATTGTAATCGATGAATGTAATAGAGAAGTTGCAAACTATGGTCCTCTCACCTAGTGACTTTAATGTCTAGCAGGGATTCTTTAATGATCTGTCATTAAAAAAAAAACCTTGTAAATTACTTAAAAATCATGAACTCAGGTTCTTAAATTGAGCCTTCATTTCTTTAATGATGGCTTACTAGTTAACCAGAATACTGTAGCTCTAAAGAATTTGCATCATTGACTAAAATATAAATATCTGTTTTGTCTCTCATTTCCCTGTGCTGAATATTTCCCAGTGGAAAATTGGACAGCTCTCATGTAATTTTTATTCATGTCACCCCTCCCCTTCTATCCACATACTAACTTCTTCATTTCTGTAAGAACATTTTCTCCACTCGGAGTCAAATCTCTACTGTATATTACACTGCTTCCTTCTAATCAGACCTTTTCCTTACAAATTCAGAGATGCTGAACTACAGTTCAATGGCAAATTCTGTATTAATACTAATTAATTTTAATTATTAATTATTAATTCATTATCACATTCTCTTGAGCTTAGTCAGATTACAACCGCAACAAAGCATCACTGGTTGAGTCAGGAAGCAAAGATGCTTCATACTGTTTGATATAGAGCATGTCTTAGTTCATAATTCACCAGGACAAACTGCCCTTACTTGGAGAAGAATGTGAAGTGAAAGATTAATTGTCCAAAAGCCCAGCTCACACAATGGTTAAAAAGGGCAGAATTCCAAAATGAAGCCTTCACTTCTGTGAAATTACGAATTAACACTAAATATTGCCTGTGTGGTGAGGGTGAGAGGGGCAATTTGCACTTCCAAGACACAAAGTTGATGTTCTTCTAGCAAGTCTGTGAATGGAGACTATATTATACACAGCTGTATAAATATTTTAAAAATCAGAATGATTGTACTAGAAGAAGGCAGTAAGATAAATTTGAAGCATCCTCATACCCTTGAACTATTTTTGTTTTTATATAAAGGTCCTTCCCCTTGTTTATCATATAACGGTGTCAAAATGATAAATATACTAGATTTTAATGTTGAGAAACTGATTAACAGTGGCTGATGTTCAGAAAACACATATTTTAAGACCATTATTGCATTCTTACTAAGTCTTCCTTAAAATATATAGTTTACTTTGGAATAAGGAAAGCAGCATATTTATAAAGAATTTCTCCTCTTTTGGGGCTAATATTTATAAAACATCATTATACAAGTAGTCCTCAACTTATGATGACAATTGGGATTGGAATTTCCCTTGCTAAGTGAGGCACTCCTAAAGGGTGACTGCATCACTTAGCAATGGCAATCCCTGAAGTCCCTGTTGCTGTCCTTAACTGAATCCCATGGTCATTGGGTGAGGTAACTTCCTGCCAGCTTCCCACAACCAAAGTCAGTGAGGAAGCTGGCAGGAAGTTGCAAGTCCCAGGCTAGCAGGCAGGTAAGTGGCTGCTGTTGGGGGGGGGAGGGAGTGAGGGGGTGCGCAGCGGTGCACGGGAGGTGCGGCAAAGGTCAAGGAGGGTGTGAGGAGGTATGTGAGAGGTGCAGCAAGGGTCAGGGAAGGCACACAAGGCTGCAAGGGGCTGCATGAGGGTGCGGCACAGGTTGGGGAGGGTGCATGGGGGTGCGTGAGTGGCTGGCGCAATGTGAGGAACTGGGGGAGGGTGTGCAGGTAGGGAAGACTTACCCCAGTGACTTGTGACCTTCCTTGCCAGTTTCCCATTGATTTTCTGAGGAAGCCGGCAGTCGAGGTTACAAATGGCAATCACATGATAGTGGGGAGGTGCAGCTGGTCCTAAGTGCGAACTGGTTGCCAAGTGCCCAGATTGCAATCACATGACTGTGCAGGTGCTGGGATGGCCAGAACTCTGAGGACCAGTTATAATCACCATTTGTTCAGCGCCGTTTGTAACTTCAAATGGTCACTGAATGAATGGTCATAGGTCGAGGACTACCTATATACTGTTATTCCTCCCAAATTCTGTTCACCTCAAAGTCAATTCTGTCAACAAACCATTTTTTCCAGTGCTTTATGATCTACAAAACTTTGGATTTTACTATGACAAACTATATAGATAGCAACAACTTCAGTAGCCTTAAAAGATTACTTAACATTTGTGGAGAATAACCTATCAATGGCTACTACTTATGTTTTTTTGGAGGGCCGGGGTTGTGCCTTCAAGTGAGCATTGACTCCTGGTAACTGCATGTAGTTTTCTTGGCAAGACTTTTGGAAGTGGCTTGCCAATGCCTCCTTCCTAGGAATGAGAAAGAATCTCTGGCCCAAGGTCACCACCTGGCTTTGTACCTAAGGTGGGACTAGATCTCCCAGTCTCCCAGTTTCTAGCCTGGTGCCTTAACCACTACACCAAGCTGACTCTCATGATGCTTATGTTAGCTAGCTTAAAACTTACAGTACTGGAAAGAGTATGCTCCTGAATACCAGTTGCTATGTGAGTGCTAATTGTTTTTGTATTCTGCTTGTGGGCATCCCAAAGGCATAGGGTCAACTGAAATGGAATCAGAAAATTAAATTAATTGGGCTTTTGATCTGATCCATCTCAGCATTTCACATATCCTTAGCAAATCAGAACAAATTTCAACAGAATTAATAAATGCTGGCTAAAGTGCTATCATTGCAGATAAGCAATAGTTGAAGACAGCTCTCACACTGCAAGTAAATCAAGACCTGTGACTTCTTCATCACAAGGAGGGAAGGGAAGTGAACCTAGATTTCAGAAAGATGAAATCGGAAAAAGCAGAATATAATTGGCAGCAATTTTGCTGAAAATAGTAACAGCAATCCAGCTCTTCTTGCAGGCACAAGGTTCTCACATGCGAACAAAACTGCTAACGCTTGCAAGCAATGGATTGATTCCTTGAGATGAGTAGAACAGGTCCAAGTACAATAGCAAATAAGATTGAACAGGCTGCACAGCTTCAGAGGCTTAATTGTGATATTCAGTCAGACAGGGAATTGAATTTTAAAAATTAAGGATTGCACTAAATATGGACAAATTTGCTGGTGAGGCTATTGGAAAGGCAATCCTGTTCTAGAATTTAAGCCAAGTACATATTTTTGCCTTGTGTCCTATTCAAGGTCAAAAAGCCTTGGGACAATTTGTTAGAATCCTGAGAAACTTTCTAGGACAGTCTAGATGTGACTAGTTGCCAATAAAAAAGGCAGCTGAAATATACATTGTGCTTTCTTTACAAGACACACTTCACACTTACTTCTGATAGACTTACAGACCAAGTTCCTTTTTTTTTCTGGTTGCAGCTTAATGCAACTGCATTATGGGACAGCTTATGAGATAGATAAATATACAAAATGATGGTGCTGTCATATCACCTCAGTGCAGGCGAGATGACTCATTTGCAAAGGTAATGTTTGAGCTACAGTATCATTCTGGTGATTCACAGAATTCCTTGTATTGCATAATGCAGCCAAAAAGGATTGTGCTCAAACTGACTATTACAGTATTTGTGAATGCAATTACAACTGTAAGTGGAATAAGGTAATTTGTAAATGGCCATACTGTATGTAATAAGTCAGGAGCGATGGAGGGCAAATGCAGGAAGGATGCCTTTTTATGTAAGACAGAGACTTGACTCAAAAGCTAAATCCAGAATCTGATGATAACAAGGAAGGAAATAAAAAACCCAGCTTTGTGCACAACAGTACAAGTCCAAATAAGCCTCCCCATTCTGTCTTCATGATATTGTGTCCAAGGAAGCTAGAGAGAGAGAATTTACAAATATGGGTGCTGCAAAATATATGGCTTTCTATTCTTTTTTGTTGAAAAATAGGCAGGAATCTTGTGAATATTACTGCAAATAACACAGCATTTTTATGTGCAATTAAACCAATTGTACTCTTACACTTGCAAGTGAACAGAGCAAATGTCTCAATTGATTATATAGAGCAATATGCTACAGTCTTGCAGCTGGAGTTCCAGAAGTTGCTTTCAGGCTGCTAACAAGCCTCTTTTATGCTCTTAAAACACCTGGTGGTATTCATCCATTCTGACTGACTAATTTGAAAGTTATACAAGTTTTTAAGTTATTTATTAATTTTTCTAGATCACCCCATTCCCAGCCAACTCTGGGTGACACACAAAGAATAAACAGTACAATTAAAACAACCACCACTCCTACATTAACATTACTATTAAAAATCATCATGGCAAGGGACATAATGGAATAAGATCCTTTTAACCTGCCAATACCCCTTCATGGATCACTGCCTTGTCGTGGCGAAGGGGCTTGTGTAACTCAGTGAAGCCATGAGCTATACCATGCAGGGCCACCCAAGACGGACAGGTCATGACAGAGAGTTCTGACAAAATGTGGTCCACTGGAGAAGGAAATGGCAACCCACTCCAGTATCCTTGCCAAGAAAACCCCATGGACAATGTTAAAAGGCTAAAAGATATGACGCCGGAAGATGAGCCCCTCAGGTCGGAAGGTGTCCAATATGCTACTGGGGAAGAGCGGAGGGCAATTCCAAGTAGCTCCAGAAAGAGTGAAGCGGCTGGGCCAAAGCCAAAAGGACGTTCAGCTGTGGATGTATCTGGAAGCGAAAAGAAGGTCCGATGCTGTAAAGAACAATATTGTATAGGTACGTGGAATGTAAGATCCATGAACCAAGGCAAGCTGGATGTGGTCAAACATGAGATGACAAGATTGAACGTTGACATCTTGGGAATCAGCGAATTGAAATGGACGGGAATGGGTGAATTTAATTCAGGTGGCCATTATATCTACTACTGTGGGCAAGAAACCCTTAGAAGAAATGGAGTTGCACTCATAGTCAGTAAGAGAGTGGGAAAGGCAGTAATGGGGTACAACCTCAAAAACGACAGAATGATCTCAGTGCGTATCCAAGGAAAACCATTCAACATCACGGTAATCCAAGTCTATGCCCCAACCACTGATGCCGAAGAAGCTGAAGTTGACCGGTTCTATGAAGACCTACAACACCTTCTAGAACTAGCACCAAAAAAAGATGTCCTTTTCATCATAGGGGATTGGAATGCTAAAGTAGGAAGTCAAGGAGTCATCGGAATAACAGGCAAGTTTGGCCTTGGAGTACAAAATGAAGCAGGGCAAAGGCTAATAGAGTTCTGTCAAGAGAACAAGCTAGTCATAGCAAACACTCTTTTCCAACAACACAAGAGACGACTCTACACATGGACATCACCAGATGGTCAATACCGAAACCAGATTGATTACATACTTTGCAGCCAAAGATGGAGAAGCTCTATACAGACGGCAAAAACAAGACCAGGAGCTGACTGTGGCTCAGATCATGAGCTTCTTACTGCAAAATTTAGGCTTAAATTGAAGAATGTAGGGAAAACCACTAGACCACTCAGGTATGACTCAGATCATATTCCATGTGAGTACACAGTGAAGGTGATGAATAGATTTAGAGGATTAGATCTGGTAGACAGAGTGCCTGAAGAACTATGGATGGAGGTCTGTAACATTGTACAAGAGGCAGCAACTAAAACCATCCCAAAGAAAAAGAAATGCAAGAAAGCAAAATGGCTGTCTGATGAGGCTTTACAAATAGCTGTGGAAAGAAGGAATGCGAAAAGCAAGGGTGAAAGGGAAAGATATAAGCAACTGAATGCAGATTTCCAGAGAATAGCAAGGAGAGATAAGAAGGCCTTCTTAAATGAACAATGCAAAGAAATGGAAGAAAACAATAGAATGGGGAAGACTAGAGATCTCTTCAAGAAAATTGGAGATATCAAAGGAACGTTTAGTGCAAAGATGGGCATGATAAAGGACAAAAAAGGCAGGGACCTAACAGAAGCAGAAGAGATTAAGAAGAGGTGGCAAGAATACACAGAAGAACTATACAAGAAAGATCTTAATGTCCCTGATGTCCATGCTGGTGTGGTCACTGACCCTGAGCCAGACATCCTAGAGAGTGAAGTCAAGTGGGCCTTAGGAAGCATTGCTAACAACAAAGCTAGTGGAGATGACAGTATTCCAGCTGAGTTATTTAAAATACTAAAAGACGATGCTGTTAAAGTGCTGCACTCAATATGCCAGCAAGTTTGGAAAACGCAACAGTGGCCACGGGATTGGAAAAGGTCAGTTTACGTTCCAATTCCAAAGAAGGGCAATGCCAAAGAATGCTCAAACTATCGCACAATTGCACTCATTTCACATGCTAGCAAGGTTATGCTCAAAATCCTACAAGCTCGGCTTCAGCAGTACGTGAACCGAGAACTACCGGATGTACAAGCTGGGTTTCGAAGAGGCAGAGGAACTAGAGATTAAATTGCCAACATTCGCTGGATCATGGAGAAAGCATGAGAGTTCCAGAAAAGCATCTACTTCTCCTTCATTGACTATGCAAAAGCCTTTGATTGTGTGGATCACAACAAACTGTGGCAAATTCTTAAAGAGATGGGGATACCAGACCACCTTACCTGTCTCCTGAGAAATCTGTATGCGGGCAAAGAAGCAACAGTTAGAACTGGTCATGGAACAACCGATTGGTTCAAAATAGGGAAAGGAGTACGACAAGGCTGTATACTGTCACCCTGCTTATTTAACCTATATGCAGAGTACATCATGAGAAATGCCAGGCTGGAAGAATTACAAGCCGGAATTAAGATTGCAGGGAGAAACATCAATAACCTCAGATATGCAGATGATACCACCCTAATGGCAGAAAGTGAAGAAGAACTAAAGAGCCTCTTGATGAGGGTGAAAGAGGAGAGTGCGAAAGCTGGCTTGAAACTCAACATTAAAAAAACTAAGATCATGGCATCTGGACCCATCAATCCCTGGCAAATAGAAGGGGTAGAAATGGAAGCAGTAACAGACTTCATTTATTTGGGCTCCAAGATCACCGCAGACGGAGACTGCAGCCATGAAATTAAAAGACGCTTGCTCCTTGGGAGGAAAGCTATGGCAAACCTAGATAGCATATTAAAAAGCAGAGATGTCACCTTGCCGACAAAGATTCGCATAGTCAAAGCTATGGTTTTTCCAGTAGTAATGTATGGCTGTGAGAGCTGGACCATAAAGAAGGTTGAACGCCGAAGAATTGATGCCTTTGAACTGTGGTGCTGGAGAAGACTCTTAAGAGTCCCCTGGACTGCTAGGAGGTCAAACCAGTCAATCTTAAAGGAAATCAACTCTGATTGCTCATTGGAAGGATTGATAATGAAGCTCAAGCTCAGATACTTTGGTCACCTAATGCGAAGAGAGGACTCTTTGGAAAAGACCCTGATGCTGGGAAAGATGGAAGGCAAAAGGAGAAGAGGACCGCAGAGGATGAGATGGCTAGATAGCATCACTGAAGCAATGAGCATGAAATTGAGCAAACTCAGGGAGGCAGTGAAAGATAGGAAGGCCTGGCGCAATATGGTTCATGGGGTCACGAAGAGTCGGACATGACTTAACGACTGAACAACAACAACAAACCTGCCAATAAAATGCCAAGGGGGTGTGAGCTGCATTTATCACCAGGAGCAGTCTACCAAGCTGGAGGCTACCACTAAGAAGGCCTGCTGCCATGTCCACGACCTATGTTCCTCAGAAAGGTAGAAGACTGTTACAAGACCCTCCCATGATGACTGAACAAGGTGGGCAGTTTCGATTTTGGCAAGGCATTGCCTTATGCAGGGCCTTAAAGGTAATAATCAGGAGTTTAAATTGAGCCTGGAAGCTTCTGGGCCATCTCCAAAGGCAATCCCATGTATAGCATGTTGCATTAGTTCAGCCAAGTGGTTATTAAGATATGAGTTACTGTTGTCTGGGCATCCTAGTTCAAGTAAGGCCATAGCTGCTATATCAATTGAACCTGTGGGAAGATGCCCCCACCTCAGCTGTGGCTTTCATCTATTTAAGCAGGAGTCATAAATCCAGGAAGACTCAAAAGTCACAGACCAACTCTTTGGGGAGAGAGTGACAATAAGAACAATTATTGTTTGGGTGCCACAGTTCTTTGTTGATGAACAGCAGCTTCATCTTGAAATCTCGGAGCATCACAGCTAACTCCAGGGATATGGGAATTCACAGGTGGCTAGGGACTTGGTGGTTTGGCGCAAGGATGCTGGGCAGGTTGTGGGGTCTGAGGCCATGGTGGACTTGAAGGCCAGCTGTGGAGAAGGATCGTTTGGTGCTGGAGGAGCAGCCGGACAGGGGAGCAGCCGGACAGCATATAGAGTTAACAGCCCCTGGTTCTAAGATCAGCGAACTGGGGATTAAGAAGCTGGCCACCCCCATTAAGGCCCCCCCCAGGGCCAGTGGAGAACTGCAGGGTCCCTCCAGCGTGAGTCTGGGACTCCCTCCTAGGAGTGAGAGTCTGAGAGCGTATGAGGATACAAGGATCCACCTTCTGGGTGGGAGACAGGAGGTGTGAGGGAATGAGTCGGGTGTCCACTCTCCCGACTAGTGAGAGAGGCCGTGCAGGGTGGCAGAGGGTGTGGGGGAGTGTATGGTCCGGTGGGGGGTGGGTCCTGGAGGTGCCGAGAGCGTGAGCTGGTGTGTCGGGGTGACCCTCCCTCACTGGTAAGCGTTTGCGTATGAATGAGGATGACTGGTTAGATGGAGGGGCCCTTGCTTCGGACTGGGGACCCAGGAGGTCCGGGTGGGGAGGTATTTGGGCCCAGAACCCCTGGGGACTATGCGATGGGCTACTCCATCGAGGTGGTGACGGGCAGGGGATGTTATGGTGGGAGCTGGAGGGCGGGCCATCTTCGGGGAAGACACCCCCGGTATGTCTCACCGATGGCGTGTTCCGGCCCTCCTGGCTCATTCCCAGGTCCTGGTCAACAGGTTCGTAGGGGCCCTGGCTTCTGGCTGTTGCTGCTTAATGCCAGTTCAGTTAACAACAAGGCCCCCTTGATATGTGACTTGATCACTGAGGAGGGGGCAGACCTGGCATGTATTACCGAGACCTGGCTGGGCCCTGAGGGAGGGGTGCCCCTCTCGGAAGTTTGCCCAGCTGGGTTCATGGTGTGGCACCAGCCGAGAGGCCAGGGCAGGGGAGGAGGGGTGGCTGTTGTGATCCGGGAATCTCTAGTGGCCTTCAGGGGCGTTGCTCCACAAGTTTCTGGCTGTGAGACACTGTTCATTAGGTTGGGCTCCCGCGAACAGTTGGGAGTTCTGCTATTGTACCAGCCTCCCTGCTGCGTGGCAGCCTCCCTGCCTGAGCTGCTGGAGGCCATCGTGGGGCTGGTGGTGGAGTTCCCCAGGCTTATGGTTCTGAGGGACTTCAACCTGCCATCTCTGGGGCGGTCCTCAGACGCGGCTCAGGAGTTCATGGCTACCATGGCAGCCATGGGCCTGTCGCAAATGGTGCAGGACCCAACCTGAGACAGTGGCCACATGCCAGATTTGGTTTTCTTGTCGGAGCAATGGCAAAACAATCTGAGGGGAGATTTACAGCTTTCCCCATTGTCATGGTCAGATCACGTCCTGGTGACCCTGAGTTTCTCTTATGCCACCCACCTCCGCAGGGAGGCAGGACCCATGCGATTGGTCCGCCCCTGATGCCTGATGGACCCGTCAGGGTTTCAGAGGGAGCTGGGGGATATTCCCGTGGACCTGCTGCACGGTCCAGCAGAGGCCTTGGCTGCTGCCTGGAATAGGGAGGCAACTGGGGCCTTGGACAGGATCGCGCCTATGCGACCTTTCTTGCCACATCGGCCCAGACACTCCCCGTGGTTTACAGAGGAGTTGAGGGTGCTGAAGAGGGTTAAGAGACATCTAGAGCGCTGCTGGAGAAAGACAAAGACTGAATCCGACCGAACACAGGTTAGAACTGCTGTTAAGGCCTACATTGTGGCAATAAGGGGGGCAAAGCGCCAATACTTTTCCGCCCTTATTGTGTCCGCAGAATGCCACCCAGTGGCCCTGTTTAGGATCACTAGGTCCCTCCTTGGCAAGGGGGATGTGAGGGTTCATTTGCAGGGCCGTGCGGAGGAATTTTCAGGGCATCTGCAGGACAAAGTTGCTCAGATTCATTCCAAGTTAGACTCTGAGCATGGGGCAGGGTCTGGGGAGATACCAGGGGATTGTTCTCACCCAGTTATCTGGGAACAGTTTGATCCTGTTGCTCCTGAGGAAGTGGACAGGGTCCTGGGGACTGTGAAGGCCACCACTTGCCATCTCGACCCATGCCCCTCCTGGCTGGTGAAAGCAGCTCGGGAGGTGACATGTGGTTGGATCCAGGCGATGGTTACTACATCCTTGCAGGAGGGGGGGTTCCGGCTGCCTTCAAGGAGGCGTTGGTGCACCCCCTCCTCAAGAAACCCTCCCTGGATTCCACCGTACTGGACAATTTTCGTCCAGTCTCCCACCTCCCCTTTTTGGGGAAGGTGGTTGAGAAAGTGGTGGCTTCACAGCTCCAAAGGGTCCTGGAGGAAACGGATTATCTGGACCCCTTCCAGTCAGGTTTCAGGCCTGGTTATGGAACAGAAATGGCATTGGTCGCACTTATGGATGATCTCTGGCGGGAGCGGGAGGGTGAAAGTGCGACCATCCTTGCTCTCCTTGATCTCTCAGCGGCTTTCGATACTGTCGACCATAGTATCCTGTTGGGACGGCTCAGGGAATTGGGGGTGGGCGGCACAGTATTGTGCTGGTTTGCCTCCTTTCTTCAAGGCTGATCCCAATCGGTGTTGATAGGGAGCGAGAGGTCCCACCCTCAGCCCCTCTTGTGTGGGGTGCCACAGGGTTCGGTTCTCTCCCCACTCCTTTTCAACATCTACATGAAGCCCCTGGGTGAGATCATCCATCACCATGGGATGAGGTATCATCAGTACGCTGATGATACGCAATTATATATCTCCATCCCTGGTGAAGTAAGTGATGCCGTGGCTACCCTTTCTCGGTGCCTGGAGGCTGTAAGGGTCTGGATGGGGAGCAACAGGCTTCGGCTGAACCCTGGTAAGACGGAGTGGCTGTGGGTTAATGGCTCCTCTGTATCCGGGACTTTGTCATCTTTGGTGCTCGATGGGGTGGCACTACCCCAGACAGACCCAGTGCGTAATCTGGGGGTCCTCCTAGACTCACGGCTCCTGCTTGAAGAGCAGGTGGCAGCCATGGCAAGGAGGGCCTTTGCACAACTTCGGGTTGTTCATCAGTTACGCCCTTTCCTGGATCGGGAAGCCCTTCGAACAGTCACTCATGCCCTTGTTATCTCCCAGATAGACAACTGCAATGTGCTCTACATGGGGCTACCCTTGAAGAGTATCCAGAAGCTACAGCTGGTCCAGAATGCGGCCGCGCGGGCTATTTTTGGAGCCTCGAGAAGGGCCATGTCAAACCATTGCTCCGCGAGCTGCATTGGGTACCAATTTGCTTCCGGGTCCAATTCAAGGTGTTGGTTATTACCTTTAAAGCCCTACATGGCATGGGACCAGGTTACCTAAGGGACCGCCTCGCCCCTATGACTTCAACCTGTCCCGGTCACACAGAGAGGGCATGCTTCGGACCCCCTCAGTAAAAGAACTCCATCTAGCAGGGTCCAGAAGGCAGGCCTTCTCTGCGGTAGCCCCCGCTCTTTGGAACATTCTGCCCCCGGAGGTGTGATTGACCCCCTCACTCCCGGCCTTCCTAAGGACCTTGAAGACCTGGTTCTGCCACTTGGCCTGGGGTGGGGAGGGAACATCACAAGCAGGGAGATGGCTAGCCCCATAGTGGCTGGCTGTCCCTGCCCTGATTTTCCATCTTCTTGGATTTTTTGTTTCTAGTATTGTTTTAATTGTATATATGGTATGTATTTTATATATATTTATAGTTTTAATCTCTTTGTAACCCGCCCAGAGTCCCCTGTTGTAGGAGAGATGGGCGGAAGAGAAATCCAATAAATAAATAAAAAATAAATAAAATAAAAAATCTAAACTTGTTTCACCTCATCCAGATTCTCACAGGCTCCAAGCACCACTTCCGGACATTCCAAACATCTCCAGCTTAGTTCAGTATAGTAATGTACAACTGGGTGTCATCTATGTATTAGTGAATCTCACCCCATTCAACAGATGACTTCCATTAATGATTTCATGTAGACATTAAACAACATAGGGAAGAGCCCTGAGCAATCCTGCATTGGAGTAACCAAGGACCCATGCACAACCAACTGGTATTGTCCTCTCAGGTAGGGGCAGAACCACCATTCCCTTCCCTGGCAAGTGGGCCAGGAGGATACCATGGTCAGGGGCACTGAATGCTACTGAGAAGCACCAAGAGGAATACAATCCTCCATCTATGTCCTGACAAAGGTCACTCACCAGATACTAGTCTGAAATTTGGCACAGGTGTGCTCTTTCCTCAGGGATAACCAGTTCTTATATTTTCCAGCACTAAGTGAAACTCTCACAGTTTCTTTCTAAGCTCCATGTCCAGATGAACTGTGGTTTAATTTTCAGCTCCCTGTTTGTTTTGATTGCCCTTCCTGATGCCATACCTGATGAAAATGATGACTGCAGCATGTCTGTCTTGTTCTTTGGCAGCCCATCCCACTTGTCAGAGCAATCACCCCTGCTCATCTTCAATGTGCAGTTCTATCACATCGACAGTAGAAGGGATCTTGGTGTAACTTTCCAGAGAGGGCTTTCATTGCCATCCTCAGCTTTTGTTGTCCTTCTCAATGTTGTTGCTACAGGTCTTTTCCTTTCTCCAGTGAGCTATTTCAGTGGAAACTCCCATGGATCCATTCTTCATCAGCTTGAGGGTGGGAACTGTTGTTTACTAATGGTTTATTTTTTAGGAAATCCCATATTACGCAGTTCTTCAGTTAGAAATGATTGGAAACAATTCCATCATTTTTGCCAGCCACAGAATTGAGTCATCAGATTTCCCCATCCTATGAATTGCTCACAAATTACATACTGTACAGTATACTTTGAATTGGCCATTAATTCTGCCTATGACTTTGTCAACCTCTGCAACATTTATTTGTATAGAAGCATGGTCTTTAGCACCAATTATCTGATTGCTAGCAGAGCATTTACAAGGCACAAAGAGATCTACAAATTCCTCAGCATCATTCTGCTTCTGTTACTTGCCTCAAATGGAATGGAATTCCTCACATGCCACAAGCCCAGGCTGGATAGGTTCTACACCAGCTTTGGCCAATAAAACAGGTACTCAAGGGAGGCTCAGTATAGTTTCCACACAAGGGTGAAAGTAAGATCAGAACCAGTTCAACTATTTCCTCTGTGCCCAAACCTTCTTTCTTATCATTTCTCCACCTATGTCTTTCTCCATGTTCCTCCAGTCTTCTTTATCCTTTTCTCATTACCCTTTCCCCTCAACTGCACATCATCCAAACCATCTTCTTCTCCTCCATTTCTGCTTTCACTTTCACCATCACTTTCATCTTCTCAATCTTTTTAATCCTTTCGCTAATATTCTCTTATCTCCCCCTTTCTGATTCTGCTACCCTCCCACCCCCAAATAAAGCATATCTAAGAATTTCTCACTAACTAACCTGGAGATAAAATGAAATCACCAAATTGGTCATGATCTTAAAAAATATGGTTAACTTGTTACTGTTAGTTTTATTGTTCATAATTGCATATTTTGGCATTTTAAAATTGATTTTGTATTGTATAATATATTAATATTACCTTATTGTAATTATGTTGTAGTAGTTAAGGTGCAGGCCTAGAAACCAGGAGTCTATAAATTCTAGACCTCCCTTAGGCACGAGAGCCAGCTAGTTGATTTTGGGCCAGTCGCTCTCTCTCAGCCCAACCCACCTCACAGGGTTGTTGTTGTAGAGAAAATAGGAGGCAGGAGTACTAGATATGTTTGCTAGATTGAGTTAATATAGATACATACATGCATACATACATGTGTGTGTGTGTGTGGGAAATACTAATACTAATACTAATGCATTGACCATGATAAGGATCCTATATGTCCCTTAAGGCAATATCTAAATTATAATTGGGCTCTGGATCCAACCAAGATGGAGCAGGAAAATTCAGAATAGATGCTCATTTACCCGGAGTGGAGTAGAGAAGCACAAACAGGCTTTTTTCCAGCTGTAGACTCCATTAAGTTGTTTCCAATCTGTTTTCTGGAATTCCACTATGTTGCAAAGAATGTGCCATTTTGCCATTCTCATAAAATACTATTATGCAGGAAGGAAGTATTTAATTTAGTGACTGGCATCAGCCCTCACATCAGAGCAATCCTTGTAATTGTAACCACTGCAACATCTGGAAGGTGCTGGTAGACCTTAAAACTACATCCCTCTCTCAACTTTTGTCATAAACTTCAGTTAATTGTTGCCCAGTCTCCCATCCTGAGTGGTTATGCAATAATGCCTTCTGGATCACATTAGCTAGCTGGCACTGCTGAGAGATGGATTTATTTTCTGGAAAAGGCCACTGAGTTAATCGCATGTACTTCCATTTCAGCCCTCAACAATCTGCTCCTCTACATTTAGGAATAGCATAATCATTTATGAAAACACTTCCCTTTGCAAAAAGCTCACTCAATATATTTGTCTGAATTTTGGCATTGGTGGGCTCCACAATTATCACTGAAAATTTTATCACATTCTGCTTCAAAACAATAAATTTACACAAAACAAAAAACTTCTAAAAACTTAGTGGATAGCAAATTTCTCCCTATTCTGGTGAAAACAAGTAAACAGCTACTTGTATTTATTCCATGATAGACTGTGGAGAAGTAAATACTTTTTTATTCTGGATGCCAGCAGTAAATTAGGTTGGATTATTTTGGGAGTAACTGAGTTCTACATTGATGCACAATTGGGGTGTCTTCTACACATTCCAAACACCCAAACATAGAGAAAAGTGAGTAAGTGAGCCCTGAATCTTTGGGATGGTGAGTGGAAGGGTTTGATCAGTATTTCTCAAATTCAGCAACTTTAAGATGTGTGGACTTAAAGGCTGGCTGGGGAATTCTGGGAGTTGAAGTCCACACATCTTAAAGTTGCCGAGTTTGAGAAACACTGGGTTAGATAAATGTCATTGGAGGAAAGGTAGCTGACAGTTTGCTTTGGAAAATCTTTCAAGAGAGTTTTTTAAAAAGCAGTTGTAAATATGATAAATATTGATTGTATGCTGTTCTCACATGAAAATTAATAAAACTGGCTGTTTGCCAGTCAAACAAAGGATCCAGCAGACATTAAGATCCCTCCAGATGTCTTAATTCAGCTCAGACTTATGTAACAAAGACTCGTTCAAGCTCACCTCCTGATGTCTACATGAACCTATCTGTGTAGTTTTCTTAGCAACAAGCAGTTTGCCACTGCTGCCTTCAGGAATGCTTTTTCAATTTCCCAATTTAGCTACATCTCTGAAATTTCCTGGTTTCTAAGAATTAACCAGGGCTGATGCTGCTTAGCTGAGGTTTGTTAGGAATTGCCACCTGCAAGGCTCCATAACCTTTGAAAGAAACAATGGGAGCCAGGACAGGTTCTGGTGAGACTGCAAAATAATCAATCAAAAATAAAAATAGCTCCTGTTTTTGCTCAGACAGTAAACTTCGCAGCAAAGCATAACAAGAGGTTTTCTAATCAAATGAGAAGCTTTCATAACAAAGAAGTATGAATTTCCACGGGTAACATGAAACTTCCCTATGGGCTCTACACATTTGAGAACTTCCTAAATATATAGCTGATCCTATGCATAGGCAGTTTGCACATACAGAGGCTGAATGAACAGTAATCAAGGAGACAGCCTCCTCTTGCTCCCTCTATATCAGTGTTTCTCAAACTTGGCAACTTTCAGACATGCGGAGTTCAACTCCCAGAATTCCCCAGCCACCATCAGTCCGCATGTCTGAAAGTTGCCAAGTTTGAGAGACAATGCTATGATGTCACCTTTCAATTTTAGCAAAGGACTAAATATTTTTACCTGAATTTGACCTAAAACTTAAATTTGGCTGGAATTATCTGAGCTGAAGCTTGCCATCTGGCATCAATCAACTCGGCCTTGGCATTATTAACTATGTCAGCAGTCTTACCCAAAAGCATGTCACCTACAAGATTTGTTTCTGTTGGCAGCCACCTAAGTTGTAAGCACAAGTGAAGGAGGCATTTGTACACCACGACAAGAGGTTGGCTAAAATTCCCATCATCCATGTCTTAACTGCATCCTCCTCCTGGCAGTTACATAAATAGTTTTATATTCGGGATTGGTAATTTTTTGGGTTGTTAGAAACCGTATTTAATCTTTTGAGAGGGGGAGGGGAGGAAATGTTGTAATGAGTAAGGTGAAGATGTGAAATACACATACATGCATCACACAAATGGCTGGGATTGTGAAATTCAGTATTATCCTGGGCTATATGCTATTTCCCAGGTCTCATTTGTTTAGGAGTTTCCTCCAAAGAAATTGTTTTATATGCTTTACATAAAATGACAGAAAATTCCATCTACAAGAAAGTTAGTAATTATGAAGGATATTATGGGCAAAGCAACAAATTGGAGCCCAACAAAATGGTCCATTAAATCACTGACACTGGTTGGGAAACATTTAGCTTTTCATGTTACCTTGACTTACAGTGAATGAAGAGTCACCTTCTATGATAGGTCACTTTCCACTTTACCCCCAGCAGCATGGGAACCACACATTCTTTGGAAGCTTCTATATCTTTTCCCTTAATATTATAAAACAGAGCCAGTTTGGTATACTGGTCAAAGGCACCAGGCTAGAAACTAGGAGACCATGAGTTCTAGTCCCGCTTTAGGCACAAAGCCAGCTGGGTGACCTTGGGCCAGTCACTCTCTCTCAGCCACGATGGTAAACTACTTCTGAAATCTTTCCAAGAAAACTGCAAGGGCTAGTCCAGATAGTCACCAGGAATCAAGACTGACTCAAAGGCACACACACACAAAATTACAAATGTCTCCTTTTTCAGCAAGTTGGACAAAAAAACTATTTTAAAAATTACATATGGGGGAATACAATGTCATTTAAACATTGACTGAAATAGACCACACACACCCCACACACAGAAGAATAGTGTAAGTCAAGACTATTTTCACAACCAAGAATTCATTTTCTTTCTTTCTTTCTCTTTCTCTTTCTTTCTTTCTTTCTTTCTTTCTTTCTTTCTTTCTTTCTTTCTTTCTTTCTTTCTTTCTTTTTCTTTCTTTCTTTCTTTCTTTCTTTCTTTCTCTCTCTCTCTCTCTCTCTCTCTCCCTCCCTCCCTCCCTCCCTCCCTCTCTCCCTCTCTCTCTCTCTCTCTCTCTCTCTCTCTCTCTCTCTCTCTTCTCCTCATTTCAAGGGCCATATGAGCTCTGGTCATTGTGTGAAATGTTCAGCTTTCCCTCACAGATCCAGTTTAGGGCAGCTATACTAAAGTTCAAAAATTAAGCCTATTTGAGCTCTAAAAATGGAGTGAAATCTTACCTGAAAAACTGCACAGCTGAACACTGGTGATCTGTCACTTAATTTTAACAGAATGTAAGGGGTGTGTGTGTGAGAGAGAGACTCCACAGGCCACAAAAATGCAACAGGGGTGAGGTTCATGTAGGCTAAAGAAAGAAAGGCAACCCACTGGAGACTCCAGTGGGAAGAGTCTATACAAGTGTTTCTCAATCTCAGAACTTTAAGACGTGTGGACTTCAACTCCCAGTATTCCCCAGCCAGCCTTTATATAGAAACACTGGTCTATACAAAGGGCCAAATTTACCAAAAGTTGACTCAAGTGACATGCAGGCAGGCATGTAAAGAGGGATGGGATTTCACTCTGATCATGCCTGCCATTTAGACACTGTTGACCTCCCTTCTGTGGACACTCCTGTACTGGGCTCAAAGGAGGCACCTATTATCAGTTCTCTATTCAACTTTCCATGTAGCAGCTGAAATTAAAGTAGCACAAATCAGTTTGCTTTCACTTATACAGCTACCAGCAACCTTGACCCACACCAACACTGTCTTCAGCTTTGTTTTGACTCTCAAGCAGGTTTACATAACTGCCTATATAACAACCAATGTCCATGTGACCAATTAGGAGATATGATGATCCATGGAAATGTATTTTATTCTATGAGTATATTACAAATTAGGTATCATAACAATTGTGGTGGCAAAGAAACACAGTTGCAGAAACTGATAAAAATATCAACATCTCCAGCATAATGAGATGTTATTATTGCTAAAAATAACATTAAGAGCAGTGTGAAAGTGGATGCAATTATCCAGAAAGGTGGCATACTTAAGTAGAGCCCAGGCAATGCAAGGAAAGTTGGTCTCTTCCACCTATGTGAGTCTATGACAGACAAACAATAGGGGCCAGAAAAGAGAGCAGACCAAGTGGAACAACGGCAGCTCCTTTTCTGGATTATTAATCTTGGGCCAAACACTCAACAAAAGCTCATGTAGCAACAAGACAATATTCCATAGTTTAAAAAGAGTCAATACAATTTCTTCCTTTAAGTAAATCAAGGAAGAAAAATGCTGTGACAGTCTTCCTCAACACAGTATTGTCCAGATGTGTTGAGACTGCACTTTAGAGAAATCTCAGTGAACGTATCTGGAGGAGGATGTAGAAGAAGCTGTTTTTGGTAGCAAGTCTATAGTGCTTTTCTATTCAGTGCTAATTAAATGTCAGTGACAGCATTTATCAGTAGTTAAGTAGTCATACATCCTATAATAGGTACCTAATCAACATCTCTGAAAATATACGAATTGCCTTTGTTATGAGCATCACATTTCATTTGCAGGAGAGTGAATTGAAAATGACAGTTGTTACCTAATATTTTCATGGAGCATATACGCAGGACAGCAATGAAAATCAAGTATTTCATTTTGGTCTAGGTGGCTCAATCATTTCCCAGTTTTGCATTTTAGCACTAATTCTGTACAAAAGGTTTTGAAGTCTTTTGCTGAGAAAAGTTCAACCTGCATATGATAGTGGGCAAACTGTGCACGAGTCAGCACAACTAGCCATCAATCGACAATAGGTTCAAGCATTATTTCATGTTTGCAATTCTATAGGTTGGCCCACTGGTAGAACTAGATACAACTTCTTGAGATAAATTGGAGCTGGATGACAGAATAACTGGTTGTGCTGTTTTACGTAAAGAAGCTTTCTGGTTCTTCATAAGTCACGTAAGTTATTTCAAAGAGGATGACATACAAGTATATGCCCTGAAAAACTGAAGAAGAAAACAGTGACAGCTTCTGCTCCAGTTAGTACACATTTAAAGGAAGCTGAGAGTTCTTCATGGCTGGGGTTATCCATTCCCCAATAATGGCAACTTCTAAGGCACACTTAACACTTGGGTTTCTTAAAGTGACAGAGTGCTGGATAGTTATAGGATCTGAGCTACCCTTGTCTCTATCACAAATACAAAGAAGCCGATTTATTTGCAGTCAGATTCTCCTGTGGAAGCTTCAGCGTCTTTGTCTCCAGCCATCTTACAACTGGAACATAGAAAAGTCCCTTACACTGAGCCAGACTTCTACTCTGTCTAGTTCACTACTGCCGATATGGACTTGTGGACAGAGAATCTTTCCCAACCCTGGCTGGAGAAGCTGGGGATCAAACCTGGGTTCTTTGGCATGTAAGGAATATGCTCTGCTGCTGAATTAAGTTTGGTCCTGACAAAAGAATGATTGGTGGGGAATTAAAAGACTATTCTTTTTTTCTAGCCCTGCTATGCATCTATTTCAGAGTATCCTTTTCTTTCTCATACTCTTTTATAAAGACATACCATAATTACACTTGACTTTTAAGCACATTATTGTATTTCTCTACAGCCAGATTTAGACATACGGTCCCTGAATTTCCCTTGAGCTCTGTAAGTTATACATAATTTTTGAGGACCTAGCCTAGTTTCACACACAATGTTTATCATATACTGTAGCAAACATTGTTTCACAATTTCAGGCTGCAGGTGGGGAATTGTATTCTCAGGTGATCCCTGTATAAAATATTCCTGAAAAAGAGAAAACTAGCATATCAGGAAGATATATCCAATTGCAAAAAAAAAAAAAAACACCTCTATGTTCATTGCTAAAATGCTATGTATGTGTTTTAGAGATCACAGTCCATTTCATGCTTAATCAAGCATTCCCAAATATGAATGATTTGTGGGGGAAAAAACCCTTGCTAGTCACTGCAGCTTCTGAATCTTGAGGATATGGTCACATCTAAACAAAGCATGAAAATCAGAGAGAATTAAATGTGCTTGTAAAGATCTGGTTACTTTCTTCAATTAGACAGGAAATGAAGCAGCAAAGGAGAATTGAACAGCAAGTTACCAAACTAAGAACTTAGTCACTGTGACATTCATTCCTTTGAGTAGAAAGAGCCAGTGAAAAAAGATATTGCATAGAATTATGGCTACACTAAAACTGCTTAGATATCTTGTGTTATTCATACCCTTGTATCAGAATCTAAAACTTGTTTTCTTGTAACCAAAATTTCAGATGGCACTTAGCTTTTCTTCATGGCTAAGAGCTCCTGTTTATTCAATCAGAATGTGTTTCCTGAAGCTATATGTCAAATTAATTTCACTGGAGTAGGATTTTTCCCCCCTATCAATTCTCTCCCTAATCTCATAGCAAGAGTAATGCCGTTACAGTAATAAAAGACAGTAGGCTTCCCGATGAAAGATGGAGAGCTGATCGTGACTTCCCAGTTTTTCCCAACCACTTTGGCTTATAGTCACAGTCTGGGCATTTAACATCCACAGTAAAGACAGGGAAGGGTAGAGAGTGATGTGATTGAGTTAGAGAGTGGGTTGAGCAGTTGGGGATAGAGGATGGTATGTTTGGGAAGCAGAGTTGTGAGGCTGGTTGAGTGAGTGAAGGTAGAGAGTGATGTGTCTGTGATGTTTGTAGGAGGTGAACTAACTGTTCCAATTTAGGGACACTGAGTGCTAAAGCAGAAGCATCCTGAAGACCTGATCAGTCAGCTGGAAAGAAGACTGCATTATTGAAGTATGAACTGAGGCCCTTTATTTCAGGAGAGGGAGGATGGGATGGGGAGGGTGGCTGGTATGTCCAGTGGAATAAGGGCAGGTACTAACATCTCCATGGTGATGGGCAGGGAGAAATATGTTGGGAGACAAGGAAGGGGCACTCTTGGGAAGGGTGTGCTTGATGTTCAATCTTCATTCCACTTTCCAGGATCATTATGAGAGGTCTGACTTGGCTTGTATTACCAAGACCTGGCTGGGCACAGAGAACCCCCCCTCTCAGAAATGTGCCCACCTGTATTTCAAGTATGGCACTAGCCATTATCCAGAGAAGGGGCAGTAGGGTGGCTGTAATTATCCAAGAGACCCTGTAGGCTTTAAGAGGCACTGTTCCATAGATAGCCAGTTGTGAGAATCTGCTAATGAGATTAGGTTCTAGGGATTAGATGGGGCTGCTACTATACCAGCCTTCCTGCTGCATAGTGGCTTCACTATATGAGCTCCTTGAGGCCATGCCTGGAACATCCCAAACTAATGGTACTGTAGACCTTAATGTGCCTTCTTCAGGCACAGATTCATGGACAGCTCAGGAATTCATGAACACCATGGATGTGTGCTAGGTGGTTATGGGGCCAACTCACAGTAGTAGTCACACATTAGTCTTGGTTTTAATCTCAGGACTATGGCAGCATGATTTGGAATTGAGAGATACCACCAATCCTTTGTCATGGTGGGATAATTCTCTGTTAACCCTAGAGTTCTTTGCAACCACCCCTTACCTCAAGGAGGAAGGACCTATTTGATTAGTTCATCCCAAGTACCTGATGGACCCTATTGGGTTTCAAAAGAAGCTTGGGGTTTCTGAGGCCCTGATGCATGTTGTGTCTGAGGTCTTGCTCACCATCTGAAATAAAGGGGTGGTCATGATCTTGGTGTGAATTGTGCTGCACAGCCTTTTTCTGTTCATAGATGCTGCAACACTCCATATTTCTCTGAGGAGCTCCAGCATACGAAATAGCAGAACAAATGCCTAGAGTGCTGGTGAAGGAAAGGTAGGAATGGATCTGATCAAACCCAAGTAAAATCAGGACTATCTTGTGGAGATAAATGCAGCAAAACATAATTATTTTTATGCTCTTATCACATCCATAGAGAGCTGTCCAGTAGCCTAGGGAAGGAGGGACCAGAAGAACATCTACAAGGCCTCTGTGAAGACTACTCTAGGCACCTGTCAGATAAAATGGCTTGGATTTGCTCTGAGTTAGACTCTGGCTTTGCAGGTGCCTTGAAGATAACTAGGGCATGGTCTACTGTAACTATCTGGGATGAGGCTGAACCTGTTAGTCCTGAGGAAATGGACAGGATCCCCAGTGTTTTAAGTGCAGCACATATATATTAGTGCTATATATGTCACTAAGGGTTGGTTAAGGCCTCCTTGGTATCAAACAGAAGTAAATGAAGGAGGCAAACTCTAGTTCTTAAAGAGGCTGTAGTCAATCCCCTTATAAAAAAAACCTTCCCTAGACCCAACAACCCTGAACAATTCTCATCCAGTTCCAACCTTCCCTTCTGGGGAAATCTGTCAAGAAAGTGGGCAGCTTGCAGCTACAAAGGACCCTGGATGAAAGGGATTATCTGGACCCCTTCCAGTCAGGTTTCAGACTGGGATACAGCACTGAGACAGCACTAACTGCCCTTTTAGATGATCTCTGATGGGGACAGGATGGAGGTAGTACATCCATTGTAGCCCTTCATGATCTCTCAGTGTCTTTCAATGAGTTATGAGGTTTAGGAGTGGGAGGTACAGCATTATATTGGTTTTCCTCCTTCCTCTATAGCTGGTTCCAGTTGGTTTTAGTGGTGGGGAGAGAAATCTAGGCCAAAGCCCCTGTATTGCAGGGTTCCCTATGCCTCTACTGCCTCTCTGCTCTACAACTATATGAAATCATTGAGTGAGGTCATCATAAGTAAGGGGTCAGATATTATCACCACACTGATACTCAGTTATTTGTCTCCACCACTCAGTTATACATCTCCAGTATGTGCAGACATATAACTGAATGCAACTCAGGCCAGTCTAGTGATGCTGTCAGAGTTCTTTCCCAGTACCTGGAGATTGCTAGACTTCAGTTGAACAAGCAAGCAGCATATAACTAACAAGACCAAGTGGCTGGGGATTTTTAGGTTCTCTGATTATGAAGACTCTCCAACTTTGGTACTGGATGGGTTTACATTCCCCTAAAACAGAACTGGTGCACAATTTAAGGGGTCCTCTTGACTCTTGGCTCTTGCTGGAAGAGCAAGTGGCAGCCATGCCCAGGAGGGCCTTTGCACAAATCCATCTTGTGCACCAACTGCACCTGTTCTTGTATCAGGAGGCTCACAGCTACCCATACCCTAGTCACCTCCTGTCTAGACTACTGCAATGCACTTTACATGAAAGCCACCCAGAGGCTGCAGATTGTTCAGAATGCAGCAGCACAAGTAGTTATGGACGTATCTCAGTGTGCCCATGTAACACTATTGCTTTGCAAGCTGCATTGGTTTCCTATAAGCTTCTGGGTACAATTCAAGGTGGTTATCCCCTATAAAGCTCTTCATGGCACAGGGCTGGGTTATCTGCAGGATCAATCATCTCCAATTGTTTCTGCTCAGCCTATGAGATCCAGTAAGAATGGGCATGCTTTGGGTCCTTTCCACAAAACAATGTCATCTAATGGGACCCCAGGAGCCTGCTTTCTCTGTTCCAGCTATAGAACATAATTGCCCCTGAGCTTCAGATGGTTCTGGCCCTTCAATCGTTTCCCAAGACTCTAAAGACCTGACTGGGCCAGACCTTGGGGACAGCCCATATAACATGTAAGACCCTTGTATATTATTGTTGGTTGCACATTCAGCCAGATGTTTAGACTAGATTAGGCATTTTTATCCACCTATCGAGTCCTTCCCAAGGACCTGGGATAGGCAGATGTGGTTGTTTGATTGTGTTAAAGGTATCGTTGCAGGACGTAAGCGTTCCAAGTAAAGCTGCCATCTGCAATTGACTGATGGTGATTTTGCCAATGCTGGTGGTCTTCAAGTGGTGCTCCAGATATTTGGGATTGCACCTATGGCATCTGTAACTATTGGTACTATCTTTGCTTTCTTTTGCCATAGTCATTCTACTTCTATTTGCAGGTCTTTATATTTTGTGACTTTTCTCCAGTTCTATTCTGCTGTTTCCAAGTATTGCAATGTCCACTATCCAGACTTTTTTTGTCTTTCTTATCAACAATTGTTAAGTCTGGAGTGCTGTGTGGCAGGTGCTTGTCTGTTTGAATTCTAAAGTCCCAGAGCAATTTAGCCTCTTCATTTTCTATTACTTCGTTTGTTTTGTGATCCCACCAGTTCTTGCTTGCAGGCAGATGGTACTTCTTGCAGATATTCCAATGCACATTGTTGCTACTTTGTCATTGTTTATAGTCAGTCTGTGCGATCTTGCAGCAGGTACCTAGGTGATCCACTGTTTCTTCAGTTTCTTTACAAAGGCAGCATTTGCTCTCTGTGCTGTCTTCTCAGTTTTGGCTTTGTATGCATTTGTTCTTAAGGCTTGATCTTGTACAGCCAGAATTAGCCCTCTGTCTCTTTCTTCAATTTTTCTGCTCTCAGCCATCGCCAGGTCTTGTTGTTATCTGCTTTGCCTGCTAGTTTTTTTGTCTACTGGCCATGTAATACTTTGCCTTGCCATGTCTCTTTTCTATTCTTCATTCGGTCTTTCTTGACCAGTTTGGTCTCTTCAGTATTCAGTAAGCTTTCATGGTGTACTAGCTTCAGCATCTTCTTCACTGTCCTTCAGATATTCTTCTAATGCCCTTTTCTTCCCTTCAACTGTCTGGTGTACTTGTGACATTCCACACCCACCTACGTTCCTTGGTAAGTAGAATTTACCAACATTGCTGGGTGAATGAAGGACATGATTCATTGTCATTATTTTTCTGGTCTTTGTATCCAGGGCTTCTACTTCTGCTTGAATCCAGCCCACTATTCCAGCTGTGTATCTAATGACTGGAATGGCCCAGGTGTTAATTGCCTTGATGGTATTTCCTCATCTGAGTTTGGACTTTAAGGTCTTCTTCACTCTCTTGATGTATTCACTCCTAGCCTTCTTCTTGGTTTCAATAATGCTTGATGTTGTCAGCTTGAAGGATGTCCAGGTATTTGTATTGATCTTCTTCATCCAGGCTCTTGATGTTATTTCTATAGGGCATCCTGATTCTTTCAATTTTCACTATTTTTCCTTTGTTGATGAAAAGGTGGCACATTTGTCCAGTCCAAACTTCATTGCAATATCTTGGCTGCATATTCAGACAATGTTGAGCAGCGATTCTGTTTCAGATGGTGTTTTTCTATGCAGCTTCAGATCATCCATGTAAAGGACGTACGATAACCTGGCAGATGTTTTTGATGTTTGATAGCTGTGGCTTGACTTGTTCAGTATTGTTGACAGAGAAATCAATGCAATGACAAACAGTAATGGTGATAGTGAGTCTCCTTGAAAGATTCCTCTCTTGATATTAACCTCTCCCAGTCTATCACCATTGACCAGCAACTGTGTCTTCCATTGTGCCACTGATCTTTGCACAAAGCTTCTGATGTTTCTATTGATTCCTGTTATTTCTAGGTACTTGATTATCCAATCATGTGGCAGGGAGTTGAATGCCTTCTTGTAATCAATGCAAGCTACATTCAGGTTGGTCTTCCTTCTCTTACAGTTTTCCAAAATCATCTGGTCAATTAGGAGCTGATCTTTTGTTCCTCTGCTGTTTGGCGGTTTCCTTTCTCCTCAGATGGAAAGAGCTTGTTTTCAACTAGATGCAGCTACCACACTAGTTAGCAATTTGAAAGTTCTTGGCAAGCAGGTAATTGGCCTGTAGTTGCCTGGTGCTGCCCCTTTGGTTAGATCTTTCATTATCAGATGTTAACCAATCTTCAATTTCACTTCCTTGCAATATGTTGTTAAACTGTTTGGCAATGAGTGGGTGCAGAGCAGTCAGATGTTTCAACCAAAAACCATGCAGTTCATCTTCACCTGGTGCTGACCAATTCTTGATCTTCCTTGCCCTTTTCTCCACCATTTCTGCTGTTATTACAAGTTCTTTCATTTCAGCTTCTTTTTTATTCTTATCCACTTCCTTTATCCAAGCTGCATTCTTGTTGTATTTCTTTGGGTTGTCCCATAGCTGTGCCCAGAACTGCACTGTTTCTTCTTTGTCAGGTGTCAGCTGGTTCATTGCAGTTTCTCCATTGATGGACTGGTAGAAATGTTTCTGATTCGACTGAAATTGGAGATTCTGCCTGAAGTGTGCAATTTGAACTTCGTATCTGCTGATCTTTTTGGCTATGACTGTTATTTGCTGCTTCCTTATTTCCCATGCTTCTTTGATCTTCCTTGTTTCTAGGTGATATTTCTTGATCAGGTATTCTTTGGTCTTGTTCTTCAGCTTTGCTTCTTTCATCTGTTCTAGCTTGCCTGCATGTGATCTCAGCATGCTGATCTTATTTTCCGACCTGATCTTCCATTTTGGTGGTGCACTGTATGGCTTTTTTTCTTGTTTGTTGATTTTGCATCCAAGGTATTCAGTTATAACTGCAGCCGTGCTGTACATCAGTTGGTTTGTTTCTTGCAGTGAGCTGGTGCTTATATTTGATATTACACTATTGGCATCTTTTAATATTTGTGCTAGCTGTTTCTTTGTAACAAGTTTCAATGAAGGCAACCTTATTCTGTTCTTTTTGTGCTGTTCTAGATGCTCAGTTATTCTTTGTTTCAATTCCTCTTGCTTTTTTTAGTTAGAGGGCTTTGTTTTTTCTGAGGAAAAGGCAGAGGAGAGGGTGCCTGGTTTGGGAATGAAAACGATTCAGCAGCTATGCTGGCTTCCTCTACTGCTGACTTCCCCTGGTTTGCCTCTACAGTCTGAGGTACTTCTGGCAAGGCTCCAATTTCTTTGCCCTGGGTAGACTTTTGCAGTTGTTCCAATTCTACTTCTGTGAATACTTTATTTTGTATTATATTATTATTATATAATTATTATTATAATACAATACAATAATATTATAATACTTATAAGTATATTATTTTTATTATTATATATTATTATTACTGTATTGTATACAGTATATACTGTATATTTTGATTGGCCTTGATTGCTCCTGTTACTGGTATCTCCATTATTCTGTCATCTTGTTTTTTATGTCCAGAAAGTTTATTATATTATTTTATATTATTGCATTCTTAATTCCTTGTTTTCATGTTTATTGATTTTGTAAGCTGCCCAGAGTCTAATAAATCAAATAAACAAATGGCAGAAGGAAGAAAGTCTGGCAGGTTTTCAGCAAGTCTAATGGCCAGACTTAACAATAAGAAAAGATCATCTGTAAAGCACAGTTGAGCTCAGAGCCAAATCAAGCATAAGCTTTCAAACTTCCCTGTTCTCTGTGATAATCAGGCACGTGGCAACAGCTGCCAGGCAGAACACCTGCTGTTGAGCCTTTGTGGTGACCCTTGCATTTGCTGAGGCCCTGACTCTGGATGGCAATAAAATTCTGCTTATGTCTGTGATGAAGCTAGTGCTGGCTGATGAGCAACATATAGGAAAACCTGAATAAACACACCTGTAGTTGCAATTATTACTTATCACGAGCATAACGTGGGGAAGCAAGTCAGTTTGCAAAACTGTAAAAAAAACCCTAATTATATTTGGTCAGGTTGTAAATTGGGCCAATTCATCATCTGTGTATTTTGTGATCAAAGAAAAAGAGTATGCTGTATATAAGGTGTTTAATTTGAAAGTGGATTGAGTTTTGATTCATTCTCAGTTAATCAGCACAGGAACATATGAAAAAACAGTATTTCCTTATTAAGGAAACATTACGGCCCACTCTTAAATAACTAGTAGTATGAAATAATAATGCTCAGCTCATACAATTTGCTGTTCCATAATTGGTTTGCTTTACTTTGGGTTAAATATCAATGCCAAAACCAATCATTGGGGTTTGGTAACCATCATTTATAACTTAGTATGTTATGAAACAAGACAAGTGTGGTTTATTCAACTGTGGCTTAGCCTGATGTGTAAATAGAATCTAATAGTAATAATTACTCAAAACTAACATGTTTAAACATGAAAGCCATAAAACAAGGATAAAAAACCAATGCAGAAGTTATTATTTTTCTGTTTATGTAAACCATTTTATCCTTTGTTATTATAAAGGTCTCTGACAAAATGAAACAAGAAAGAACTAATAATGTATCATGAGAGGCTGCAAAACTACACCATAGTCAGCAGCAATATATAATAGAGCAACTCAGAGCTAGAATCACAAAACAGTCTAATGCAATAATTTCTCTTGAAGGCCTGAGAGTATACATTTAATAGACTCAAAATTATTCTCAGAACGTCATGCCCAAAATGACTGATATTTGATATTCTATAATGATCTTGGATTTCCACTTTACACTGGAAAAAAATGGATTAAATTATTATGAAACCTGATTTTACAGTACATACTGTCAGCCCTTCGAAGTAGGCCAGGTCAGGAAGTAATCACTACAAGAAATACTAGAACTCTATTTTATTGATACATGCCTTAATAACAGAATCTTGAAAGACTGATAATGTATCTCCTGCCCTCCCTCCCTCTTATACCAAAGAGAGTCAAGGTGGGGCAATCTTAAGTTTCTTTCTCATATTTTCTTCTTTTCCTGTATTAAGCTCATGTTTTACTAACAGTCACTGCATCTTTCTGCAAGGTACCTCCTGTACTTTTTATATATCCATGTATAATTCTATATATCTACATATACAATAAGCTTGCAGAATTGAAATATAATTATTTTATTTCATTTAAACAATCTGTATGACCACCCATGTCACTGCTTTGCCTCTGGGCAGCTAACAGTAAATAAAACTAAAAGACAACCACAATCCAAATAATTAGAAAGAATTACAGCCACCAGCAAGATGCAACGTACCAGAAGTCTGAAAACTGCCCTCTGTCTTACAGGTCAGTACCAAACAGCCAAGCAGCAAGCAACTAAACCAAACATGGCTCCCCTAACAATCTGGTCCCAGTGCTTGTGGGGCAGTGGGGGGGGGGGGAGTCAGGTCTTTAGAGCCCTAGAAAGGGCCAACAGGGACAGGGCCATCCAGTTCTCAGGGGGATGCTGTTCCATGTGGAGGCCCATGCAACCAAGAAATCATGTCTCCAGGGTCCCACAAGATGGCACTGCTTAGTAGAAGGGACCCAGAGCATGGCCACCCTGTCAGATCTGGTGGGGTAGGCAAAAACAGTTGGAGACAGGAGGTCCCACAAGTAACCTGGCCCTGTACCAGGTAGGGTTTTATAGGCAATAACCTATAAAGAAACTTACTGGGAGCCAGTGCAGCTTGTGAAGCAGTGATGTTATATGAGCATATCATGACATGCTCAAAATGCCTGTGCTGCCTCATTCTGGACCAGTTGCAGCTTCCAAATGCTCTTCAAGGGCAGTCCCATGTAGAGTGTGTCACAGTAGTCCAAACAGGAGGTGACTAAGGCATGAGTGACTGTAAGTAGCATTCTGCCACTTTTATCATCCCAAGGTAACTCTTAAGAAAGGCTCTTACCCTTGCTCAATCAAGTTCATTCTTTGTTTTCTTCCAGCAGCACTCTAGGTGTTACTTATGTCATTTCACCACCTGGAGTTCTCTGAAAACCAGGAGGCTCTCTGGGATCCACATAATCCATAGGAACGATTCAACCTTTCATTCCATGCAGCAAGTAACGCCTTGGTTAAATCATTTACCAGAGCCTCAGGGACAACCCCAAGTTCCCACTGAAACCCAACAGGATACATCAGGTGCCTGGGGCAGACTGATCAAATTGGTCTTATCTCCCTGCAGCAGGGTGGAGCCCCTGGGAACTCAGAGGCTAACAGGGAGTGATCTTACATGACAGAGACTGATGGCAACATTCCCCAATTCCAGATCATCTCACCATTGCCCTGAGATAAAAACAGGCCTAATGTGTGACACCCACTGAGATTTGTGTTAGGTCCACAGTTAGCATAGTGACCATGAACTCCTAAGCCACCTCCAGCTCTGCACCCAATAAAAAAGATAGAAGTCCCACAGTATCATAAGCTTGGGGAATTTCAACACCAACCCATGCACAGCTACCAACTGTTCAATTTTAAATTTAGTAATAATGTGTTTTTCAAAGCAGTCATGGAGGTAGAGAATGGAGGGGAAAAAATGTGATGTTAAGGTGTTTATTTAAACATTTTTAAGACAACCACACAGCAGGTAAACATAAGTTTAAACATGAGAACTGACTACTCCATCACAGCTGGTTTCCCATTAGGCTTCAGATGGGGAGGGTCATTTAAAGGATCTTTCAGGAAATTTTCCTGCATAACCAAGGGTTATGCAGTTCTTTTAAAAACTTTGGACTAAAAGAATACAATAGCTTATTGAGTACTAAGTAGGAAGCAAGCTTGCTACTCTAGGGAAACATGTATTAAATTGTATTAAATATTACCCAAAGTACAATTTAACTCAAAATGTATTAGGCTCCCTCTAGGCATATGGTGCATCAGTTATCACCATATACATTTAAAGCTGAAATCCCTGCCATGTTACCCACATTCTTTTGACAGCATGTTTGAACTGCTACTTGTATTTCGAAGGAACAAATGGTGACTAGAGAACATGTTCCTGACTTCCACAAGTTTCCCATCAAAAACCCCATGTCTAGCTGCCATTTGCCTCAGAAGATACTTCAAAGCATTGTTCAGTGTGGTTGATTTTCATCCAGAATGAAGACAGCCATACTTAATTTGACCCCTAGGCTTCACTGTGGTCTCATTCCCCATGCATTGGGAATGAACGGGAAAATGGCTTCTGGGAAAGAACTGGCCAGGTTATGCCTGGATGGTGCATTCCATGAGATCTGGATGCCAGTGACTAAAAAGTCATGTGACAAACAGGAATAAGGTTGGTGTCTTGCTGGCCATAACTCTGTACATGCTTCCATCAGGATGGATCACATTCCTTCAGTTCTTTCATATCCAGGGTATTTCTACATGTATCCTTAACTGGGTTCCCTGATAATGCTTCTGCTGACTATCTAGATATGTTGGGTTCAGTCTGGAGTCTGAACTGTACTCATGGAAAAATTGCACAATTAATTCACGGGGCTTGGACACTACAGCTTACCACTATATTTAAGCAACAGTGGGCCATACCCCCACTGTAAGTTTTATAGCTGAACCATTCTGGTTTAGATGCTTCTGTTTTGATCCCAGTGATAAGAGGATTCTAAAGTGGGAAGGCATTTTAATACACTAGCACAAGTTAGTCTAATATAATTTATTTGGGGGGGGGGGACAGAGACTGATATGACTGTCATCGTATTGAGGACTTTAGCATGGAAGAGTGATTTTTCTTCTGCAAGCCCTCCTTCTAGTGGAGATTTGGTCTTAGGGTCCCAGGTGAAGTAAGAAGAGATTGACAGGAGGGGTCACAAAGGAAAAGCAGCTTTTAGGTAGAACGGATAAAGCACTAAGAATGAGCACAGCACTCAAAAGGAGCATTTCATAAAGTATTTCATAAATTTTCTCTTGCAAACTTCCTCCTCACTACTGGGGCAAACCTTTTATGGTTTCCAAACATAATTCCACTCTCAAAAATGTTGACTCAAGATATTTTGGTGCCCAATGAAAAGCACAATGTGTGTCCCCTCTTAATGCTAATGGACAAACATTCTAAAAGGTATTGCTGCATTATGTAGGCATCATTTCCAGTTTTCAATTATTCAGTTATTCTCCCCCACTCCAAAATTCTACCATCTCCAAGCAATATGTTTCACCTTACTATACAGTAGAGCCAATTTTGGTGCTCAACAGTTTCTTTTGGTGGCCATGATAGATAACAGTAGCAAATGATATAAACTTAATGACCAAATGACATCAGATGACAGCCTGCTCTTTTTACCATACTAAATCTGATAAACAAGAAAATATCCTTTAATTTCAAAAGTCCATCTGTCATTGTAATGCCATGCTTACTCACCAATTAGCAACAGCTGCTCTGCCCTTATAATGGAACTTAGGAAAGGAAAAATTGTGGAGATTATCTTTACAACATAATTAGCAAGCCCTAGAAATCGTCTGCTGCCATCATCTAATGATCCCAAAAATATATCTGCAAAATACTACTACTCCATTCTAACTAGGAATTTGCTTTATTTTTGTTTGAAGCTGGCAGTGAAAAATATAAGCAGTGAAGTTCTTAAGATCACTGCAGGTTGCCAAATTAATTATCTGCTTTCTAACTAATGCAGAGTTTTATTTGGTTCTCCTGGAGCCTAATTACATTTGCTCAATTGGACATTTTAGTCCACTGTAGAGGTGTGAAAAAAATTATTCCCAGATAATTATGCACTCTTTTTCTTCCACATCAAGACAATTATGCTAAATGAAATTATATTGGGCCACATGATATGGAATTTTTATGGAACAATGTCCCAGTTGCATGAGTTCCTAGATCAGTTTGATGATTTGGATGTTTCACATGGGAATCCAACAGATATTTCACACCTAGGAGGATTGGTGCTGAATGAACAAATATCTGAATCTGGAAAAAAATTGAGACGTGGTGAAGGCAAGGTTAGCACTCTAAGGTTGGAGGTGTTGAAATGTTGTTTTGAATGCTTATATTATTAGGAATTTTAATGCATTCCAATTTCTATTATTAGAGGTATTAACCTAAACATAGAAAACCTATCTCTTTGGAAAATTTTGATCTATTTGTCTGGAGTGGCAAAACACATGCCTTAAGTATAGTATAATCCAGAAATTTGAAATCAAGAAATCAAGCAACTCATTACTAAGTCATGATTATAAACCTATGCCATGAACACAACATGAAATAAATACATGTCTTGAATACATTAGCTGCAATTAATACAGTAACTAAATGAAATGGACACATTGACCCAGCTTTCCTAGGAATTGTATGCTAAGAGTTCGCCATTGCTTTCTTCTGAGATTTTCCCATCCATGTTTTAACTAGGCTCAACTCTGCTTAGCTACAGAGCCCAGAGGAGGATAGCCAGGTGCTGCCATGTACTGAGACACATGGAAAAAATAAAGCATCTAATAACACACAGTTGCAACACAAATATCTAATTCAACAAGCTTGTATCACAAGGTTGATATAACAAAATAGGAAGAACACTATGACAAAACATATTTCCACTTATATATTCTTTATCTGAACAGAACAATCCTTCTAATGTTCTGTGGTTGCCAGTCCTCATGATGCATTCAGGGTTGTTGGGGAATTTTTTGTATTCACAGGGAAGTTATTTTATAAAACTCCTGCTGAATTCAGCTGGAACACTTGCTGACAGCTTGAATGGCATATTAGTTCTAACCAGAACATGAATAGTTCCAGAAATAGCAGAATAGAAAGTAACTGCTCAAGAAGCATCATACAGTGCATAGAAAAGGAAAACTGAACTGGCCATTGGTTAAAAGGCAGTATAAATTATACATTTTGATTATTACCTTTATCTGTGCCAATAGTAAGATAAAGTTGGGGGGTGGGGGAAATTGTTTGGAAGACCAGATTTTTTTTAATTTGATGCACATGGAATTGATCAAACCATTACAAATTAATCAGCACAGACAGAAGTTTAACATCATTTTGTGTTGATGCAGAAGTATTGCTCTTCAAGAAAGATTGTACTTGGGATGCTGAAGAATTTCATTCATTCAAATTCATGATTCTGGGTTTAATATTTAGTCTTTGAGACTGCAAGTTTGTCTACATTTTAGGATGCAGTTCTCAGCTAAAATAATGCATATAGTCAAGGAGATGGAATACCAAACCAAAGATGATTCCTGGATACTAAGGTTAGATGGAACAACTAAGCACTGATAATGTAAACATATATTTACAACCTAATCCCAAACTATAGTATAGATCCTGGTTTCCTACTCTCTAGGATGCAATAAGCTTCAGGTATACTAAAACAAAAGTTACACTAATCAAACATTGTTTGTCTTTTCATGCATACTTTATTAAAATAGGTTGTCTTATAAATTAGTGAGCAGTTGCACACTTTACATGAAAAGGTAAATACCTATCATTAATTCAGACATGTGAAGATATCTGTATACTATGAGCTACACCCTCTCTCATCAACAAAACAAAAAATTCGGTTTTGAGAAATTGCTTGGTAACAAGAAACATTGGTTGCTGCTTTAGGGTTATCAAGGAAGAATGTATATAAGAGGCAGTGGGAAAAAAAATTAGGGAGGTCTCAACAGAATGCAGCAAAACACTTTTGCCTGTACAGGTGAAACTCGAAAAATTAGAATATCGTGCAAATGTTCATTTATGTCAGTATGGCAACTCAAAAGGTGAAACCAATATATGAGATAGACGCATTACATGCAAAGCGAGATATGTCAAGCCTTACTTTGGTATAATTGTGATGATTATGGCGTACAGCTTATGAAAACCCCAAATTCACAATCTCAGAAAATTAGAATATTACATGACATCAATAACACAAGGATTGGAAATAGAACAATATTGGACCTCTGCAAAGTATAAGCATGCATATGTACTGAGTACTTGGTTTGGGCCCCTTTTGCAGCAATGACTGCCGCAATGCGGCGTGGCATGGATGCTATCAGCCTGTGGCACTGCTGAGGTGTTATGGAAGACCAGGATGCTTCAATAGCGGCCTTCAGCTCCACTGCATTGTTCGGTCTCATGTCCCTCATCTTTCTCTTGGCAATGCCCCATAGATTCTCTATGGGGTTCAGGTCAGGCGAGTTTGCTGGCCAATCAAGCACAATAATCCCATGGTCATTGAAGCAGGTTTTGGTACTTTTGGCAGTGTGGGCAGGTGCCAAGTCCTGCTGGAAAATGAAGTCAGCATCCCCATAAAGCTTGTCTGTGGAAGGAAGCATGAAGTGCTCCAAAATCTCCTGGTAGACGGCTGCGTTGACCCTGGACTTAATGAAGCACAGTGGACCAACACCAGCAGATGACATGGCTCCCCAAATCAACACAGACTGTGGAAACTTCACACTGGACTTCAAGCATCGTGCATTATGTGCCTCTCCATTCTTCCTCCAGACTCTGGGTCCTTGGTTCCCAAATGAGATGCAAAAGTTGCTCTCATCAGAAAAGAGGACTTTGGACCACTGGGCAACAGACCAGTTCTTTTTTTCTGTAGCCCAGGTAAGATGCTTCTGATGTTGTTTGTTGTTCAGGAGCGGCTTGACAAGAGGAATACGACATTTGAAGCCCATGTCCAGGATCCGTCTGTGTGTGGTGGCTCTTGATGTACTAACTCCAGCCTCAGTCCACTCCTTGTGAAAGTCCCCAACACTTTTGAATGGCCTTTTCCTGACAATCCTCTCCAGGCTGCGGTCATCCCTGCTGCTTGTGCACCTTTTTTACCACACTTTTCCCTTCCACATAACCTTCTATTGATGTGCTTTGATACAGCACTTTGGGAACATCCAACTCCTTTTGCAATTGCCTTTTGGGGCTTTCCCTCCTTATGGAGGGTGTCAGTGATGGTTTTCTGCACAACTGTCAGGTCAGCAGTCTTTCCCATGCTTGCGATTCCTACTGAACCAGCCTGAAAGACCATTGAAAGGCTCAGGAACCCTTTGCAGGTGTTATGGATTCATTAGCTGATTAGAGTGGGACACTTTGAGCCTAGAATATTGAACCTTTTGACACTATTCTAATTTTCTGAGATTGTGAATTTGGGGTTTTCATAAGCTGTACGCCATAATCATCACAATTATACCAAAGTAAGGCTTGACATATCTCGCTTTGCATGTAATGCGTCTATCTCATATATTGGTTTCACCTTTTGAGTTGCCATACTGACATAAATGAACATTTGCACGATATTCTAATTTTTTGAGTTTCACCTGTATATACTGTTCAAAACCCAATTTCATGTGATTATATCCAAATACTGATTTCCTAAAATGCAAGTGAGTCAGACAGATATACAACATAAGAACGACACTGAATAATTTTCAACCACACTGAGCTTTAAAGAACTCCACAGCTGAGGACATTATGTTTCCTTTACTCTGGCTAGCGACTACTAATATTAATTTGACAGGGCTGTGAAGAAATGTTGAGAAGCTGGTAAAAGGAATCACTTGGGTGGGTGGCCTGCTCATGAAAAAGTAATGAAGGAAAATCCTATGGAAAATGGGAGCATAAACCTTCAGTTGTATATCAAATGGTATACATCAGGTTTTGAGCTATGTATTTTACAATACAAAAAGAACTTGTCATTAAAATGATGACATTTTATTAAAATGAATAACCCCATTTTATTTTTATTTTTTTGTTATACAGTACAAATTTATCAGGAAGAAAGTCTGGAATTCAGTTGCTCTTCATCTGATTGTTCATCTTGGTTCATCATTGTATTGCAAGAAAACAGAGTTTGACGTGGTAAAGACCTAAAACCCCCTACATCAAGTTTAAACTACTCTCATATTACTTCATAAGAAAGCACAGAAAAGAGAAATTGAACTGATACAGGCAGCTCAGCACTCATTCTTTACAGTATTTTCTTTGACAGAATTTTGCAAAAAGTACATATTGTCTATGACCTATTCTTGCCTATTTCCAATTCCTCCTATAGATTGTGCAGGTACATTACAAAATGTTAGCTGACCACAACAACCTAAGACAGGAAGTAGCTGACCACAAACTATTGTTAGGAGAAATGATTTCACAGAGAGAAAAATATGACTTGTGCTGATAGAAGAAGGAAATGGAGTTTTGAACGAAGACAAAATGTCACTCCATATACAGAGAAGTAGGATACAGGCCCAATGAGAAGGATGGGAATTTAAACAAGTCTACCATTTTATGATTATATAAGAGTGACAATTAACAACATATGCCATCAAAGGCTGTATGCATAATTCTGCATATATATTTCTTTAGAAATAATTATATTTACTCAAGGTAGATGGCCTAGAAATCCTTTCAATATCTATCTATCCCTTCTACCCTTCCCATCATGCTATTGCCTTTCAGGTAAGAAATTATATGCAAAGCATGAAAGTAGAGGAAGCAGAAAGAAATTATGGCATGAGGTAAGAAAAGAAAACCTACTTTATGCCAACACCATTCACTTCGTACTTTCTAAACTGGCAAACTATCCATGCTTTCATCATTCATACTCTTCACACATTGTCTTTTGTTCTTTAAACTTCTCATCCCTATCTTTTTCTGGATCTCATTAACATCATCCAGCCATGACTCCTTCCTCTCAATGCAGTTACCCTTCATGTATTTATTTTGTCATTCATATCTCATTCATTCTCTATATAAACCAAATGACCTCAATCTATTTCCTTCATACTGGTCACACACTTTTTTATTCCATCCATTTTCATTCATTGCCCATTAATTCTTGACCCTATTTCTCCTTGTTTTATCACACATTTCTTCAGTATCCTATTTCCTTCCTTTTTAGTTTCTCCTGATATACCCACTTCCCATTTCCATACACCAAAGTAGGCAGAAGCACACTCCTGTATATATGTTTTCATTTCTTCAACAAGCATTCATTCATCATAAGAAAGTACATGCTACTAACTACCTTTCCACCATATGAGCATGTCTTAAATTTCTCCATCTTTAGTCAGCATTCTACCAATGTTCAAAAATTCATCTGTTTCCCCATTTTTTTTTATTTTTTTATTTTTTGCTATTTAGCATCAGATATGACTGAGGGAGTATAACCATCCCATTAACTGAATAAATATAAGGATAACTTGTAAATATTACTCTATTTCTTCTGACAAACCCACCTTCCTTGGTATGTGATTAATTTTGAAACCCATGCTCCTCAGCATACTTCACTTGCACATCCAATATACTTCTACCATCACCACAAGTATTCCTTATACACTGATCCATAAATATATTAGACAATCAAGAATATATCATACATCTTACTCTCTGCTCAGTGTGGAATGATATATTAAGAATAGCATTTATTCCCACATATCATATATTGCTCTTACTGCATTTAGTAACCTTTAAGCCCACATTCATACAATAATCCGTAATTCAAGTCTATTCACCATCATTTGCTCTCTCTGAATAAACATACAATAAATTTTCTTTCTCAGTTTTCTTTGTTTCTCAGTCACCTGTGAAGAGCCACTCTCTGGCTGCACATACTCTGCCCAGCATAAATCCATACTGCACTTCCCAAATTTTGGTCACTGTCACATCTCATACCATTTCAATCAGAATACAGCCAAACACCTTTCGAGGAACACTTAATTAATCCCCTTGTAGTTTCCACATTCATTCTTCTCACCTTTTCCTTTATTTAGGGGGAAAATAAATGCATTCTTCAAATCATCATGCATCGATGCAGCCTTCACACATTTTAAACAAGTAGCATAATCTACACTTATAGCTGTATTGTTTTTCCCACAATTTCTCAGGATTTATGACTCCCTTTTCATCATTTTTAAAACAGAACTACAATAGGAACATAAAAAGCATGAACATGGAAAAGCTCAGCACAGTGAAAGATGAAATAAAACGACTACAAATTGACATCTTAGGCATCAGAGAATTGAGATTGGACACTTTCAGTCAGATCACACCATTTATTACTCAGGACATGAAAAACAAAAACAAAGAAGGAACGTTGTTGCTTTTTATAGTTAGGAAGGGTATAGCAAGAACAGTACTTGGCTATAATGCAATCAATGCCAAATAATATTGATTAGACTTCATGGGGAACTATTTAATATGAGAGTTATCCAAGTTTATGTTCCAATCCCTGATGCAGAAGAAGGGAACGTTGATGAGTTTTATGTTCATTTGAAATCGACAGAACATGCAAGCAAGATGTGCAGCTTGTGATTGGAGACTGGAATGCCAAAGTTGGAAACATGAAAGAGGAAAATGTAGTTGGATTGTATGGCTTAGGAAAGTGAAATGAAGCAGGAGACTGACTTATCAATTTCTGTCACTCCAATGATTTCTTCATAGCTAACACTGTCTTCAAACAACCAAAAGAATGCCTTTATACATAGACAATCCCAGATGGAGTATACAGAAATCAAATTGACTATATTATTGCTAAAAGGAGTTGAAGGAGTTCACTTATAGCATCAAAGACATGGCCAGGTGCTGACTGTGAAAAAGATCACAAATTGTTCATGTGCAAGCTCCAAGTTAAGCTAAAGAAGAAGAAAGCCAGTCAGTTTCCACAAGATGTTCTTGAACATATACCCACCATTTTCAAGAAGAATATCAGGAATTGTTTTGAAGTCCTGAACCTCATTGATAGAGACCCAGAGGAATTATGGAATGAACATCAAGAAATTGTTAAGGATGAATGTGAAAAGAGACTTCCAAAAATGAAGAAAGCAAACTGGATGTCTGAACAAACCACAGAAATTACCAAGAAGAAAGAGAAGCAAAACCCAGGAAAGACAAAAATCTCAGAAAGGAACTTAACAAAGTGTTTCAGACAGCTGTTCGAAGAGACAAGCAGCAGTATTACAACATCTGTAAAAACACTGAAGATGGAAACAGTCATGGAAAAACAAGGACAATTTTTCAGAAAGTCTCTGAAACTCAGAAGGAGGTTCCAACCTCTAATTGGTATGCTAAAGGACACCAAAGGACAGATAGTAACCAATTCAAAAGAGATCAAACTAAGATGGAAGGAGTATTCTGAAATATGGCACAGTACAGATGTCAACAGCCAAGATAACTTAAAAAATACTGCATACTTATAAGAATCTCTAGTATTAGAAGATGAAGTTAAATCTGCACTCTAGTCATTACCAAGTTAGAAGGCTACAGGAGCTGATTGAATACCCACTGAAATATGGCAAGCAAGAGAAGAAGTATCAGTAAAGGTTCTAACCAAGCTATGCCAGCAAATCTGGAGAACAACACAATGGCCAACAGATAGGAAGAGGTTGATCTACATTCCAATACTAAAAAAAGGAGACTTAGCAGAGTGTGCAAACTACTGTACAATATTCTTAATTTCGCATGCTAGCAAAATAATGCTTAGGATCATCCAATGCAGATTAGAGCCCTACATGGAAAGAGAGATGCCAGATGTTCAATCTGGCTTTAGAAATGGCTGAGAAATAAGAGACATTATTGCTGACGCACCATGGATAATTCAAAAAGCCAAAGAATTCCAAAAAGAAGTCACTATGTGCTTCATTGATTATAGAAAGGCCTTCAACCATGTCAAGCCATGGAATGTGCTCAGAAAAAAATGGGAATCCCAGAACATATCATTGTCCTCATGACAAATTTATTTACAGGTCAGGAAGCCACAGTATGGACAGAACATTGAGAAATAGACTGGCTCCAGACTGGCAAAGGAGTACAACAAGGCTATATATTCTCCCCCTATTTATTCAAACTACATGCTGAATATATACCGTATTAAAGGAAGCTGGGTTGGGAGAAAATGAGCATGGTTTTAAAATTGGAGGAAGAAACATAACATGTGCTCTGCTGATACTATACTGATAGCCAAAAATGCAAAGGATCTGCAAGCTCTAATAATAATAATCAAGGAGCACAGTGCAAAAATTGGGACTAAAATTAAATATAAAGAAGACCAACTAATACCAATAGGTAGAACAACAATCTTTAGAACTGACAAAGGAGATACTGAAGCTGTGAATAGCTTCTGCTTTTAGGATCAGCCAACAACAGTAAAGAACAGTTAAGAAATATGCTACAGACTAGCACTTGGTAGAGCAGCCATGAAGGTATTGGAAAAAATATTCAAATGCCATAGTATGTCTATATCTACAAAGATCAGAATTATGGAAGCCATGGTATTCCCTGTGATACTCTATGGAGTTGGACTTTGAAGAAGCAGAATATGAAGAGTATTGACGCTTTTGAACTTTGGTGTTGGAGAAGACTCCTGAGAATAGCATGAACAGGCAAGAAAACAAACACATGGATCATCAAACAAATCAACCCAGAGTTCTCACTCAAGGCACAAATGACCAGGCTCTAATTATCTACTTTGGACGTATTATGAAAATATCAAGCTTTCTGGAGAAGGCTGTAATGCTGGGAAAGGTAGAGAGAAAGAGAAGAGGATGACCAGCAGCAAGGTGGATGGATTCAGTTACAGTGGCAATGGATGCACCATTGTAAAACCTGAAAGACCAGGTTAGGGACAGATCATCATGGAGAAAATCTATCTATGTGGTTGCTAAGAGTCGACAACGACTTGATGGTATATCAGTCAATGAAATCAAGATCTATGATGCATGACTGAGATGCATTTAACTCTGAAAGTGGTTTATATTTTAAGTTATATTTATACTTATATTCCTTTCCATTGTTTCAAGCAAATTTATATACTATTGAATAACTTTCTTTCACAGAGGCATCTTTCAATATTTGTAGTGCATAAATTAGAATTGCCTATTCGGAAATAATGGATTTAAATCTCCCCTCTTTCAGGCTTTTCGATGGGTATTAATTTAATTTCAGCTACTAGATTGAGCTAGACATTTCAGAATTCAGGACCTCTTTTAGCTCACCTTGAAAACACCATCCTATTAAAATCCTAGTAAGCATTGACATCTTGTTTGTGCAAGGATCAGTGCATATATTTAATGCTGCAAAATACTTATAGAAAATAATGGGCTGTAGGTGTAATTTTTAACTCATAAAAATCTCACATTATAGATAACTCCAGTGGAGGATAAATTGCTCCACTTGTAATATTACTTTGGACCAACTTGGAGGACTCAGTTGAACGTCCAAAGCCAGTAATGTATTTTATAGCAAGTTGCAGGAATCAGATGCAATTGAAATAAGTTATTTATACAATCTTTGAAATAATGAGTTTGATTGTTCTCATCTTGTATATCAGTGGACAACTGCTTTAAAGGAGATTAATCTCCTCTATCTTAAAATGAGGTTAATATAAGAGAAAAATGTACTCTGTAAATATTGGACACCTCAGAGAATGTTTAATAAGGATTGGATGCAATCACCTTGCTGCTGGAGATGCAATTCAGAAATTGGAACATTAACTCCACAGGATTGTTAATGTGACTTTAGATCACTGCTGGTTAAGTATACATATGTTTTGCTTGACTGTATCCCCAGTAATTGGAATCTATCAAGACATCAGGAATTGCAGATATTGCACATGAGGGGGAATGGCCAAAAGAATTATGACATAAAACTGGAAAGTTAATTGTGCTTCTAATTTGAAGCTGTGGTTTCTTGAGATTGTTTTTGTCAACATCTGAATTAGTCTTTCTTCAACAAAAGGGCAAAGAAAAAACTTCCAAGCAAACTGCTCCAGAGAGTTCTATTGATGAAACAACAATAATTCGATCTCATCCAATGGGATTTCAACCCAATGAACATAACCATGCATAGTTCTCTACAAACTGCATAAAACCATAGACTCCTGATAATTAAATCCTGTTGGAAATAAAAAAGGAGTTAGGCATGACTTGTTTCAATGAACTCTATAGCCCAATCCTGTGGACATTTAGTTTTGAGGTCATTCCCAGTGAGTTCAGATAAGCTTTCTCTTTGACTACAAGTGTATATCTATCGACATTATATTATTTTTGCAGAAAAAAATAATCATGTAATGTATTCTTTATATTTCAAACTATATTGGGTGAGTGAGAGAACTCTTATCATATTGTAAAAGACCATGCCCATTAAAAAGAATAACAGGACAATTTGATTAGTTTGCTATACTGTGGATTAGCTTTCCAGAATGAAATGGTGTGAAGTCAAGGGCCATGGTTACCCACTATCTTAACTCAGACTGATACTGTATTCTGCTGTTACTGAGTCATTTCTCCCAAGCAAAAATAAAGCCTAGCACTAAAGGAAAAAGTTCTATAGGCTTCATAAAAGTTCTTCAGACTTTTTGCAATTTCTCAAGATGAAATAAAAGGCACTGTGACTGTGACACTGAGCAAAATTAGACTGTTATTTTAGCTCTTAAGATATTTTTCTAGACATTAAAGGATAAGAATCCAGCTTTAGATAATAAGAGATTAAGGAGACATAATTTTAATAGTCATGTATAATAAATATATCATATAAAACATCATTTATGTCCAAATCAGAGATTCTCAACCACCTTAAAGTTGTTTGTATCTGTGTTTGAAATATATTCTTTTGCACATGCAGCTTTCTTGTTATGTACCAAATAAATCAGTGAAGATATCTTTCACAAAAGACTAGGTAGTAATACAATTTTATTGATATATTTATGTGTTATATCAATAGAAGACAATATGTGTAGCTCAGGGTTGAACTGTGGAGTCCTCGGGGTTCTCTGAGCTTGGTTGTTTTCTTGCAAATGTTTCGTTACCCGACTCAGTAACATCTTCAGCACTAGAATGGAACGGGGTTTGCTCTCTGTTTATATACTCTTGCATGCCCTGCCAGTGTTGGTGGGGGTGGATTTTGTTTTGTTTTTTCCTCTGGTAGTTCCTCAATTACGGCATTGTTTACTGCTTGAGTGTATGTCTGGTGATAATTTTGGTGTTAATCTCTACTTATCTGGGTGATGACTGCTGGTGAGGAGATGTTCTGGTCTTTTGTTTTCCTTTTTATTGTCTCTTTTGAATAGTGTGTAGATGTTGTTTATCTCTATGTGCCTGTTGATGGCTGCCTTGTCAGAATACCAAGCTTCAAGGAATTCCCTTGCATTTTTAGATTTAGCTTGGCCTAAGATGCTGACTTAGAAGAATTGATGCCTTTGAACTGTGGTGCTGGAGAAGACTCTTAAGAGTCCCCTGGACTGCTAGGAGGTCAAATGAGTCAATCTTAAAGGAAATCAACCCTGACTGCTCATTGGAAGGATTGATAATGAAGCTCAAGCTCAGATACTTTGGTCACCTAATACGAAGAGAGGACTCTTTGGAAAAGACCCTGATGGTGGGAAAGATTGAAGGCAAAAGGAGAAGAGGACGGCAGAGGATGAGATGGTTAGATAGCATCACTGAAGCAATGAGCATGAAACTGAGCAAACTCAGGGAGGCAGTGAAGGACAGGAAGGCCTGGTGTGATATGGTTCATGGGGTCATGAAGAGTCGGACTCGACTTAACGACTGAACAACAACAAGAAGATGCTGACAGTTTCCCAGCTGAAATTATGGTTGAGCCTGTCCAAGTGTTGTGAGATTAACTTTTCATCATGTCTTCTGACTGGCAGTGTTATCCTGCCAGTGTTAAGTTTTCATCATGTCTTCTGACTGCTAGTTGGTGTTCATGGATGCACTCTGCTAGCCTTCTGCCTGTCTGTCCTACATAGTGGTTGTTACAGCCCTTACACTGTATGTTGTAGATGACGCCTGTTTTTTCTTCTTGGGCTACTGACTCTTTGGTTAAGATGTTTTGGAGGGCTTTAGTTGGTTTGTGTGCTGCGGAGATGCCATGTGGTTGTAATAGTCTGTTAGTAGTTTCTGAGACATTTCTGATGTATAGCAGTGTTGTCCTTTTCATAGCTTCTGTTGGTTGTGTTGTAGCAGGTTGAGTGGTCAGGCACTTTTTGATAAAGTTGCGTGGATATCCATTTTGTTGGAAGATGTTTTATAGGTGGTCTGTTTCCTTTTTCTGCTGTTCTGGGTTGCTGCAGTGCATTTGTGCTCGTTTGAATAATGTTCTTACATAGCTCCTCTTGTGGGAGGTTGGGTTGTTACTTTGGTAACAGAGTACTTGTTTAGTGTGGGTTGTCTTCCGATAGACCTGGGTTTCTAATTTGCTGTTGTTTCCTCTGCTGATGAGGATATCCAGTAAGGGTAGCGTGTTGCTGTTTTCTTCCTCTCTGGTGAATTTTATTCCTTTGAAGATGTTGTTGATAGTTTCATGTGTCTTCTCTAGTTGCTCCTGTTTTACCAGAACAAAGGTGTCATCTACATACTGGATCCATACTTTAGGTTGTATGTTGGAAGTTAGGTCAGGTAAAGGCCAGATCACAAAAGAAGAACAGTGGCGGATGAAAAGCAGTGGACCAATCCTCCCACGCTTCTATGGACAACCAAAAATACACAAGCCTGACATACTGCTTCGACCAATTGTATCTTTACCAGGGACTCCAACATACAACATAGCGAAAGAACTGACAAAAAATCTTGAACATCTCACAGAGAAGAGCAAATATTCTATCAACTCCTCACTACAGTGCCTCCAGAAAATCAAAGATGTACACATAGATGAAGATGAAATTATGGTCTCATTTGATGTCACAGCACTCTTTACGTCCATAAACCCAGAACTAGCAAAAGAATCCATATTAACAGTACTACACAACACACCCAACCTAACCAAATACACTCAGATCAAAATACCCAGAATCATGGACCTCATCCATCTCTGCCTCACTACCTATTTTCAGTTTGATGGACAAATGTACCAACAAATCAGAGGCACACCCATGGGATTGTAACGTAACGCCTAGAAACTATAGCGCTTCCACACATACAATCTAAAGTATGGATCCAGTATGTAGATGACACCTTTGTTATAGTAAAACAAACAGTCTGCCTACATAGAAGGCAGAAGCTATAGTTTCTAGGTGTTACATTACATATATAGGAAGTGCTATAGTTTCTAGAGGTTGGTGAGGTATATATACATCTACACACTATTCAAAAGGGACAATAAAAAGGAAAACAAAAGACCAGAACATCTCCTCACACACCAGCAGTCATCACCCAGATAAGCAGAGATTAACACCAAGATTATCACCAGACATACACTCAAGCAGTAAACAATGCCGTAATTGAGGAACTACCAGAGGAAAAAACAAAACAAAACCCACCCCCACCAACACTGGCAGGGCATGCAAGAGTATATAAACAGAGAGCAAACTCCGTTCCATTCTAGTGCTGAAGATGTTACCGAGCCGGGTAACGAAACATTTGCAAGAAAACAACCAAGCTCAGAGAACCCCGAGGACTCCACAGTACATGTTATATTTATATCCTGCTTTTCTTCCAGGAGCCAAATGTAATAAATCACCTTCTGTGAGATAGGCCAGCATGAGGAATAATAGCTGGTGCCTTATGAATGTGATTTTGAACCTGACCTAGCCCAACATTTAACTATGAAGATATACTGTTTCTTCATTTGAAAAACACACCTGTGGGGCATTTTTAAAAATCCAAACAACAAAATGAAAACACTAGAAGAATGAGTTGAGATGATCACATCTAATAGTATACAAAGTAAATGAATGTAAGAAACAGAGTTAACAAAATCCCATCAGGACTTACATGCATTCTTGTACATGAGTTAAGCAATTGGCTTTTGCGGTCTCAAAATGCACTTTCAAGAGAAGGAATGTGTGCTAATGGAAAGGTGTGTCAGTCTAATGGATTTGGGCAGGCATTCAGAGTTCTTCATCAGAGCTGCATATATCCAACCCATGCTTCTATTGCAGAAGACAATTTATCAATCCCCCATTTGGGAAACTACACCAGGATAAAAGATTGCAAAATGAATTTTGTAGTAAAAGCTAAAGATGAAGGTGTGGAAAACTGGAACAGGCCATTTTTTTCTGTGTTAATGCCTTACCCAAACAGAAGGTAAACATTAAGCCAAACATAAAAGAGATTTTTTTTTTCTCATTTGAGATTCAAACGAAAACCTATTTGCTATGTTACTAACGGGCTATATAAAATACATAATGGCCCCAATACTTGAGAAAAGCCTAAATAATTGACCAGCTGTTAAATATATAGAGAAGGGGTTGGTATCCTAAAGCTTTGATCAAGTCTTCTGCCAAAGCCTCTTAAATAAATACAGTTTTGATGGCGTAAAGGGAAACATTTAGTGGGGAGCAAATAAGAATATAGCCTCTTTAACCTATCACATTCCATTCAGAAATGGAAAGCAAAGGATTGTAAAAATGATTTCAGGATAGTTGTACTTCATTTATATCTAAATTATCTAAAACAACTTCTTCAGTCTGGCCATGCTGCCTGGGAAATCATTGTGGCTGCAGAGATTATTTTAATGATAAGAGATCAGAAGTTTCTGGAAAGAAATAGCCCAAATAGTTTAATCTGGAAACAAATAAATAGTCCAGTGGTGCTAGGAGAGAGAAGGTTGATCTATAATCTGGGCAAAATGGCTAGGTAAAGTTGGGAGCAGCTTCTGGAAAGTGGCAGTAGGAACCACAGATCTACTATTCTCTTCCTCCAGTGAGGTTCCCTGCTTGTTTGGAAACATGGGAAATGACTGCCTCCTTAGAGCTATTTGAAGTTTGACTGGGAATAGAAAAAAAATGAAACAAAACCCTTCCATCACTCTTCCACTTCTAATTACCACTTTCCAAAGCCGCCTTTGGCTTTAAAAAATGAATAGGGAATATTTCATACACCTAATTTGATGCTTCAGCAGATAGCCTTGTAAATGTTAATAATGATTAAGCATGGTAGAGCCCTAAGCAGACAGTCAAAAGCTCTTAAATTGGAAGACAGAGCAGTACAAGGTAGCAGAGACTGGAGAAAACATTCCACGGGCTATCTAATTGGATTACTGTAATTTATTCTGCGTGGGGCTGCTGTTGAAAATTATTAGGAAACATCAGCTGGGGTTAATGTGGCTGCACATGTCCTTATTGATCAGACTCAATATTGCTTTGTGACATCTCTCCTTTGGAAACTGCACTGGCTACCAGTTTGTTTTCCAAGTGTAATTCAAGGTGTCATTTATTACCTTGTTAGCTTTTCCCAAGGTATTCAACACCTAGCTGTTTCCCCAGGCATTTGGGTCAGGTGGGTAAAAGAGGTCTCTTGTTATTTATGAGTTTTTTCAGTGAATGGGGTTATTGTTTATCCTTGGGCATCAGGGGTTATTAGTTGTGAGTTTCTCTATGTTTTAATCTTTGTAAACTGCCTAGAGTCATTTGTGTGAGATGGGTGGTACAACAACAACAACAACAACATCATAAATAAATAAAGCCCTTTATAGCTTGGTGCCTGTGTATCTTTGAAACTGCTTGTCCTGGTAGATTGTGCCTGGCAAACATGGGGAAATAAACAATGGCTGATAAAAGTCCCCACTTATCTTGAGGTGGACTTTCTCTGTGGAATTTCTCTCTTACCCTTGTGGTCCTATAAAGATTTGCTAAGAAGTGGCTTTTCTGAGACACCTTTGGACTTTGCTTTTGGTCTGGGTGAGACATGGTGCCAGATTTCTATTGCCTGTTTCAAGTTACTATTTTTGTTTTATTGCTGATTGTATTTATTATTTATTGGGTAATTTCATTTTACACCTGTTATAGACCTCCTGTTAGAAGCAATATTATCAACCTTATAAATAAACAATAATCTATAGCCCATTCAGTCTCAGCAGGTAGCAGCACTTGGCCAACCGCATCTGGGCTCAAAAGCAAAGCAGAATTGGGCTCGATTAACAGTTGAATGGGAGACTTCCAGGGAATACCAGGGCTATAAACTAGACTAAAAGATGAAAAAAAATCTCAGAAGATGGCAAGTGGTAGACCACTTCACTAGTGCTCTTAAGAAAACAACATGGATGTGTCCAAAAGAGATAGTTGAGCTCTACTTAAGGACTTTACCAATTACATTTAGACTATTACAGGTAATTCTTGAAACTGTATGCACAAAAGGACATCATAAAAATTACAGTAACAATTTAAATGGTAAGAGGAAAACAGTATCTTTCCTAACACACAATAGCCAACACAACAATTCTATTATCATGCCAAATTTTTAAGAAAAGACTTTTTGCAAATCAATACTTCCTCTTCAAATTTTATATACAGAAGCTCCTCTAAAATTGTTGAGTTGTCAGTTTTAGAAAAGAATCTCATGCTTGAGGTGGTGCTACATAATATCTAAATGGTCTGAAGTTTTCTTGTAAGATTTTTCAGCAGAATGAAAGATACTATAATTATTTTTACACGGAAAAAACATCAGGAACAATAGCTAAGTAGAACCATAATTTTAGCCCTTAAGTTGCAATACATAAAAGAACAACGTGAATTGCATATCTGTCTGTATCCAAACCCAAACAATAAATACTGTTTATTGATGTCATACACTTGGCCACACTTTGGAGAGAGAATACTGGGACAGAAGCAAGTTTGATCTTATTTAGATTCAATTTATCTGAGCATTCAGCCTCTCATAGGAAGAAGCAGATACATTATGGAATACCAGTAACTTTTTAAACAAAAGAATATTCTTCCAAGTTGATTTTGGCAATGGGACTAGTGATCAAGAGAGGAGTTTTTAATACTAAAATGTAAAGGCAAATATTTTTATTCAGCCTGATTAATTACTACAAAGCTTGGCACTTAAATGCCTGGAGATAGCAGAGCAGCAATAAAAGGCAAGTTAAATTTTCTGATCCCTGATGGAATACATGATCTTCCATTTTTAGATGGCACTGTTCCCTTTCTGTATTGATTACATTGGTAAAACATAATTTAAATCTAGCTACTATGGTAGTAGTCTTAAAGTGAAAATCAATGTTCAAAGTCAGTGCATTTGTAGATTGTTGCATAGTTGCTTGGCTTATGGAATCACAGAGTTAGAAGGCAACTCAAAGATCATTTGGTCCAACCCCTGCCCATGTTGGAAATCTGATAATGTAGCATTCTTGATTGGTGTTCTTTCAACCTCTGTTAAGAAACCTTTAACAAAAAAGGCATCCTGAAGCCTTTGATCTAGAGCTGAACAATTTGTACCAACAGAAAATTCTTGTTACAGTCTAACCTATCAACTTTTTCTTTTCTATTTTTCAGAGCACAGTAAAGGAGTTTACTTATTTAGATGACACTGATTATACAATTCAAGATTATTCTTAAATAGCCTTATTTATCTATACAAGATATAACAGTTATATTTGTTTCCACATTCTTCTTGGTCTGTAGATTCCTTACTATCTCCAGTACCTTTCTTCTGCGTATGTTCAAAGATCTTTCTTAAACTGTAGGGGTCATGGTAGTCCAGATGAAGTGTAACCAAACCAGAAGAGAGTGCAGTTCTAGCTTCTAACAAATTGAACATCACAATTCTGTTGAAACAGTTTAGAATTTCATTATCCTTTCTAACAGATACATATTACTGCTGACTTATGTTTGGTTAAATCAGCTAAAGCTACTAGATTATTTTTATATGTAGTGCTGTCAAGCAAAGTATTATCCATCCTGTATTTGTGAAACAGATTCTTCCTACCTAAATGCAAGAGTTTACTTTTTTTTATTTTGGGGAAATTTATCCTATCTTGTCAAAACCATAGTAAATCTCGGTTGGTTGAGTATAAGCTACCCCACCTTCTCTATACCTTTCTCCACGTTATTTATAAAGATTCTTAGCAACATTAGAGCTAGAATAATATCCAGAGGTACCACATTGGTCACTCTTTAAATGCAAACAAACAAATTCAGAATGCTAAATCTGTCATGAGATAAGCAGTAAAGCTTACATCTTCATGGGAGATAGATAAAGTTTTCCTCTTCAGAAAAAAACACAGCTCTAGACATCATTTGTTGGGAACTAAGGAGTCCAATTCTAAGAAATTAATGATTAATTATTTTGCACAATCCAAAGGATTAATATCAAAGATTTATTCATACTAGTTGGAAACATTTGCACATGTTTGAAACAAGTTGGTAAGTCAAATTTAGGCAAGCAATTGAATGACACAATATGGCAACCCTTGTGGAGATCTGGGGAATTCTAATCTTCCTAGGGGCAGGATCTTATATCACTGGCATTTAACCCCTGTACAAATTTCAAATATAATACATAATTGCTGTACAAGATGCTGGGGGATTTGTAATCAAAAGAGGACTTTTTCCCGTCTTTGGTGGGAATGCAATTAAGCCTCATAATTCTGGAGGAAGAGTCTAACAAATGATAGCAATGACCACTGTACTGCTATTGGTCCCTCACTTTTGTATTCAGTCCAGAATAATTTAACACCCCTTAATTCTTGACACCATTTCTTCTTACTTTCATTACACTCAGTACCTCCTTCCCACTGCATTCAACTTCCTTTCATGTTTCTCTTGAGAAACCAAACATTTCCATAATATGTAGTAAGTTGTTCTGTACAGCCAATTTAGCTTCATTTGACATTCATTCTGCCTTTTCCACTTCAGATCTGAACAGCTGCTTATCCCTAGAAGTGAGGAGGGTTAGCAAGGATAGAAAAATATGGAGAGGCCGATTGAGTGGTTTTCGACTAAAGTAGATTTAGTTTTCATTTCCTTATTTCATGCCTTCACTTCTTTGGCTTATTATTTTTAATGTCTTTGCTGTGTTTTAGGTAATGTTGCTTATCCAAAATGGAACAGTGTGATGAGTATGTAAAGAATAGAGAGCATAAAAAATGATAACGTGTCTCACAGATTGAAGTTGTATTCACATTTCAGGGAAGAATAGCTATTTTAGTAAAAACTGGCAAAGTGAGGGCTTCAAGTGATTTCTCTACAGCTGTTCATAATTTATTTATTTATTTATTTAATCAATTTATATAGCCACCCGTCTCACCACAGGTGACTCTGGGTGGCGTACAACAAAGCTAAAAACAGTAAAATACATTAAAAATATATAAGACAAAATAAAACAGAGAATAAAAGGAAGTTAAAAATAAGGGAGCCACCTCACTAATTCCCCTGTCCCCTGGGGTCCCCAGGCCTGCTGGTATAACCAAGTCTTAAGGGGCCTCCAGAAGGTCAACAATGACGAGGCCAGCCTCACCTCAGGGGGGGAGGAGATTCCACAGCGCAGGTGCCACAGCAGAAAAGGCCTGCCACCTGGGGCCTGCCAAATGAATCTAGGTGATGGAACCCGTAACATGCCCTCTCTGCTGGATCTGGTAGGACAGGCAGATGAAATCATTATAACTGAATAGAATCAAATACCCAAATTTACATCAGGGGAAAAATATTGATGATAAACATAAAGATTAAAGAAATACAAGAAGGCAAGTTAAAGATGAAAAGTGGGATACAGTTTAAGTGTACTGTGTACAAGCTATAAGAATTAACTGGTTTAATTCAAAAGCAGCAGCGCTGCCAGCTTCTCTGAATTAAGTTGCTGAAAGAAATGAAAATATAGAGCAAAATGATAGAAAATGGAAACAACTAAATTGTTTCCCATCCTTGATAACTTCCAGATGTATAGATTTCAGATCCCAGAATTCCACAGCCAATGTAATCATTTATGAGAATTCTGGGAGTTAAAGTCTACACCCCTGGAAGTTGCCAAATTTGGAAACACTGAACTACAGTACAGTATAGGGATTTTCCCAGTTCAAATCTGTTTGCCAGTAGGTGGCAGACTAGTCAATGCTATCACAGAAAACAGAATGTATTGAGCAACATAATTTAATGCTTTGGGCATGAGAGAGAATGATATGCTTTTTGTGCGGAGAGTTGCAATAGGTTTGAAACACAGGCACACATGTGCTTGAATCCCATTTCAGGGCACCATAGCCAAGGCCTATTTCCAATCTAAACCTTCCATCACTTCAGGCACTTTATCTGCAAAGGCTACAAAAACAGAAGATGCAGGAGCTGATCATTCCCCATCCCCCTAATTGAAATTAATCCTCGAGCTTTTACAAGATCTCACAGCAGACTGTTTGCTACTATTAGCAAAAGCTGAACCCACCAGTCTTTGAGGAATGCTGTCACAGCTGGGACAATAGGCAATACATTGTGCTTTGTGTCTTAAACGACAAGTTGTGATTTAGTCACCCAAGAGTTTATAACATGCACTTTAAAGTAGCAAATAAAACCCAGTATGTGCCAAATTCCCAGGCCAAGGATAGGATCTCTGGGTGCAGGTGCTTCTCTTGGAGCCATAAGGCTGCCTCCTCCGAATCTCTTTCTCTCTGATTCCTTTAATGAGGAGGAGGAGAAGCTGGATAATGCTGCAGAGGAAAGTACCAAGCCAGCCTATCCATTTACAAATGCTTCTGAGCTCCACAGAGCACTCTAAGAACATAAAAATGGTGGGTATTACTGGTCTTTGATTGTAACAATAAATCTGATTTGAAAATGGTGGGTGACAACAATGTGGTGTGTTGTTTGGAAGTATGCCCATCTATCCAGAAAAAAAAAAGGCAAGTAAGTTTGGGATAGTAGGGAACATATGCTGGAGACAAGAATAGATAGTAGCAAGTAAGCATGCCCATTTGCCTTCCAATCAATGGCTGTCTTGTGACTATTGACAAGGCACATGGCAAATGCTTTGTGAATAAGCCAGCTCATAACACTCCAAGAGTGCTTAAGACTTCAGAAAAATAACTCCATCCATCAAGGGTTATGTTCTTCAGATATTATGTGTACTTTAATGTGTTTCTAAATTGATAAAGCGTCAGTGTCATAGACACATGTTTATATAAGCATATAATATGCATTTTCTATTCAGAAAGATTAGATTGGTTTTTACAAATCCAACTTTTCTTCTACATCATGCATGAAATGGCTCAAAATCAATTCCAAGTAGTACAGTCTGAAATGCAGTCATTTCAGATTGCCTTAGGCAGATGCCCACAAACTGGCTCTGTTGTTACTTCTTCTGTTTCTTTATTTACACAAACCAGAAAAGTAGGAAGATAGTAGCCAAAGAAAGGGGCTCTGCAAGAAATATTTGAAATTCTTTTTAACTTTAGACACTAGGTTGCAAACTTCTCATTTTTAAACTAAATAAACACAGAGAGGTCTTGACCAGGGTAAGGTACTAAACAGAAAATTCATAGAGAAGAAGATGCAAAAGAGATGCTCCAGGAATACCATGAAGATGTGCTGATCTGTGTCAAATGGAAACAAAATCCTCCCTTTAAAGAGAATGGAGTGGAATTCAATTTATTAAAATACAAGATTCTGCAGAAATACCAACACTTCATGAATGTTATTTATTTATTTATATCTATATCCCACTCATATTCTGTGGCTTATACAATAGTACAAAGATTACAGTAAAATCAATAAATAAAAATACTAACATAAACCTCTTCCAATTCTGGCTTTGGTGTTCACTGTTTTTTAAAAAAAGGATTCAAACTTTCTGTCTCCAAAAGGGAAGGACTGGGATATCATTCTGTCTGTGTGACAAATAGCATTTAGCACTGAAGGTGTTACCTAGCCGAGTAACAAAACGTCTACAAGAAAACAATCAAGCTCAGAGAACCCCAAGGACTCCACAATTCAAACCTGAGCTACGTATATTCTCCTTTATTGGAAACACCATCTTTCCTTATGAATTTTAAATATCGGAAACTAAAGCAAATTCTTCCTATCCTCAGTAGTATTACCACTTCCTCCATGGAAACATAAAGCCATTACTATGAAAAGGAAGCTTTTGAATGATGGAATCCTTTATTTAAAAATTCTAGTTATTTTAATGAGGTTTACTCCCTGGAAAGTATATACAGGACTGAAGGCTTAAATTCTTCCTACTGAGGTTGCTTCCTTAGTCTAGTTTTATTTGGAGCAAATGTAATGCAATTATTTACAATAATGATATATCTAGTGCTCTTAAATTAAATCAGATTACCTACATTTTTGGACTGTTGCCCTGAGCATGCCATGCAAAGCCAAAAGTTATTTTCAGCTTGAAAACCTTGCCCACCTGGTTAATTCAAATTTCAAACAGACTCAATCTGACCATGACAACAGAAATAAGAATGTATCTGAGTGAATGTGCCCCTCCCCCTAATCCTTCAGTCTGTCCATCTAAAACGATCAGTAAATATTAGGCCTAATTCTTTATATTCTCTTACTATCAGAGTTTACCAACAAAAAGCTACATGAAATTCAAAGGCAAACCCATCAATTCTGGGTAGCATGGTTTGTCATCTTATTTTGCCTCCAAAATATAAAAATAAGCATGTGAAGCCTGACCTATTTTTCAAACCTCAGACCAAAAACCAGGAGGGGAAGAACCTGAACAGTTCCAGCTTTATCCCAGTATTGTCATTCCTTCCTCAAGCAGGTTCCAGCTACCCTCTCAGAGACCAGGAAAAAGATCTGTTACCCAGAAAAAGTTAGCCATTCCATTTTATATGGTTTCACCCATATGTATAGAAACTAGATGGTTCTTTTCTTCTACATATCTAAAGGATGCACAGAGATAGCGATAGCCATTTAGTTTCTCAAATCTAACCAGGATGCTGGCTGAGAAATATGGTATATCTCTTTTGGAGTGCATATTTGCAGGGCATCAACTTGAGGAAAGTTGAGAATCAGACCAGGGAAACTTTCACTCAAATTTCCACTCAGCTAAAACAGTTGTTAGATGACTTGGGATCAAGCAGTATCTCTCAGCCAATCTAATTGGAAGGATGGTTGGAAGGATAACAGAATCTTCTAAATACAATTGAGGAAGGGTGGGACACAAAGATAATAAACCTATCTAGGAACACCTACCTTCCTACAGACAAAGCTAACCATATTAACAATAACAATTTTGTCCTGAAGGCTTTTGAGGGAGAGAGAGAGATACAGTGTGGATATATCAAAATGGTAATATTCAGCTGAGAAAACAGTAGGGCTATGTAACATTTTGGATTTCACTCCAAAAAGCTGTTTTGAGGTACACAGAGGATCTCTTTAAAGCAGCCACATCTTTTCCCGGAATCATATGGCAGCTGCAGAGGACAGCTATAGGAATATTTATTTTTCAGGCATCCAACAAGACCTAGACTTACTGCATCAAAGTTGAATTTGGGTCAGGGGCCATTTGTTATGTTATTCTCTCTTCACTTACATCCCATGAAGATGCTATGGCCCAGCCTCCAGCTGCATTTAGAGAACTGCATTTCATATTAATCACACTGGAAGCAATTACATAACAGCCTATGGCATTAATCAAACAAAAAGCTTTGAAGCTTAAACTATACTCTATAAATACACTTCTCTGGATATGTTTACATTTTTAAAATAAATTGTGTCTGTGCACACACATCCTGACAAAATATATCAACCTGTAGGATAACAGAGTCTGCTTTTCCTCTTCTATACAATTGACTAAGATAGAACATAATTACAACAGTAACTGCAATGATAATGTATGTGGATAAATGTCACCATTATATCACAAAAAGTTCTGAATGTAATTCATTTTTTGAAGCTCAAAGACATATATCAATCCCACTGTAGATCAAGCTAGCATTCTAAAGTCGATGGGAGGCAATTCAAAACTTCAGATCTAGATCAGATGGCATGTTTGCTACATAATCCTCTATGAGAAATCTAGATAGAGACCTTGCAAATTTCCCTTAACAACTACTTGTTCCCAAAGCTATCACTGTGGCAAACAGTATATCTTGGCACAGAAATGGGGGGCGGGGGGAGGTATTGCACAAATGGTCCAGAGGGAAGGAAATGTCACATTCAGTTTTCTTACATGCCATAATGCCAAAACCAGATGGTCCCTCGTCCCTCAGAATAAATAATTTTGGCATAGATGATTACATGGCAAATAGTTTTGGGTCACAAGTGAAAATCATCAAATGATAAATCACTTGATGAGTACATATTTGTATACTGCTCCACCACAGTAAGTACACACATGCACTCATACATACAGTATATACACAAGTTTACATTAGGCCAAATACACTATGGCATACACAGTATAGGGGTAGGAGACCAGTTTTCCCCTTCCTAGTGCCCTCAAGATCTCTTAGGACCCCAACTTTCATATTTCCCAGCCAGTTTGGTCTATTATCCCCATCAAACACTGACTGGAAATTATGGAAATACCTGGTTGGGAAAGCTGGTCTATAGTTGTCCCAATAATTCTGGAAGCCACTGGTTTGGGGATTGTTGCATATCCAGAGAACAAAGCTAAACAAAGGGAAAATTGTATTTATCTGAAGTCTAAATGTGGCCCAAATTACAATTTCTCAGGTCTCATGAAGCATTAATTCCACAGTCTGGTTTGCCAGTAAATAAAATATGTTATACTTTCCCATACTAGAGCCTCCTCTAACTGCTGCAGTTTGGAAACAGTCTCATGTGGTAGGGGATGATCTATAATAGATCTAAACCCCAAGAATTTTAAAAGGAGAAACCAGCACTCTGAATCAGGCTAAGGAACTACCCCCCCCCCCAAAAAAAAGGAAGGAAGAGAGTAAGATGGGAACTACTCAATAGAAAGAAAGGTGGAAGTCATAATTCTGTATTTCCTTTTTTTTCCTTCTCTTTTTCTATCCTTCCTTTGATTCTTTATATTATTTATTTCTTTTATTGTATTTAAAAATTCTAATGAATGAATGAATGAGGCTAAGGAACAATACAAGCCAATGAAGGTGATGTAAGATTGGTATCAAATGACTGAATAAAGAGGCTACCTGGTCATTTGTAGATATCACAGGGATGCAGTTTATTTTGTAATACATGCCATTATTTTTTTGAGACTAACATTTGTGACAATAAATACACTGCTTGCTTCTAAAAAACTATTGCAAGTTATTCAGCTTCAACTGTTTACTGATATATGTTATATATCTGGGATTGGTAATCTTAATGTAAATATGAATCTGTCAGAGATTATAAATGTGGGGCCTTTCCAACTAGGTTGGATTTTCATAATTTTGTTATTAGATTGTCTAAACAATCTGTTTCATACAATTTTCAAAAGCGCTTCCTAATGATAATTCTGGAGAACATAGGAATAATTAAAATTTCCTTTTCCATCTCTACAAATGGTTCTGCTAATATTTTAATATGCTTGATTTATATAACTCAGTACTTCTTCCACCGCAGAGGCTTTTTGAAGATTTATATGTCTGAAGTTATTCAGTTCTTGTTCTGAAAAATCAAGGAAGTACCCATGAATTATTAATAAGTTTGAGATTCTTGAATTAATTGGAAATACTGTACATATATTGGGGCTTCTGGGGGAGGTATGGCAAACTGAAGGTGGCTCTGCGAAAGTGAAACCAACGACTGTGGCAAAGACCAAGGAACTGATGAGTAGACCAGTTCCTTGGAACATCTCTGGATAGAGGACAGGAGATCACCCATGTGTGCTCCGGATGACTGCTCCTCATGAGGAGACCACAGGATGGCGATTTTCCATGGGTTTGAGGGCCAGGAAACGACGGGATTAGCCATCTTGCTCGCAACTGCAGCAGAGATTTTTAAAGGACACTAAGTTTGCAAACCTCACTTTCTAATCACTTTTGGAAACTGCTCATTAACTACGTTTAACCTATTAGAGACCTTCAGAATGACAAGTTGGAAAATGCCAGGTGAGTCTGCCTTCAATTCTGAATGAAAATGTTTAATCATAAGATTAAGAATTTAAAGAATCTGAAATAAACAGCAAAAAGCTAAATAAGATTTTGATCTTAGAAAGTTATAAATGGACTAAGAGTCCAGATAAAATTGGAATATTGAAACTTTTACAATAAGATTTTGGAATTAATTATAAAGTACAAACAGCTCCTCATGGGAAATAGATCTTGTTTTGGTTTTTATAAGACATAATATATATTAGCAATTTCATGATTTCAAAAACTGAACACTAGAGGGGACTAAAGATTTCCAGGTAGAGGAAGGATATACAGACTTGTAAGATGGTGCAAAACATTGTGACAATAAAAATACTGAAGGAGACTTTTGAAGAATGGAATCAGAAAAAAGTAGCCACTATATCAACCATGTCAGTAATGATGTCTGCTTCTATGGATAGACTATGTCCAAAAGATGTTACTGAAGAAATGACAGATGTAGAACAAATTTTATCTGACAAGATAGAGATGGTATTGCAGGTGGATTCACAACTGATAGGTCAAGAAAATGACTTAGAAAAGGATATTTCACTGGATCTACAAAAGAAACTGGCTGAGGTTTTAAAATTTAAAAGGGAAATTCAAATGACAAACCAAGAGAGTGACCTGGATAATTTTTTCCTATTGGATTTTCAAGAGAGGCTTGTTAAAGCCTTGAAGAACTTTGTGTGATGGGAGAAAGAAGAAATGAAGGAAATCAAATCCTATGACAATATTTGAATGAGCTAAAGATTAAGATGGTTAGAAATAAAAGGAAGGAATATAAAGTTGGTTTACTTGATCAAGGTTAAAACAAGATATGTTGTTACTTCTGGCTACCCTTTATGGACTTTCTGCTGATACCAGGACTGAAAAGATGATGTTTTATGGATTTGTTTATGGATATGAGATGGGATATGGGATGAGAAGATAAATGTTTGTAATCTTAGAGGGGGTGAAGATTTACTAAATTTGTTTATACTTGTTGCAATGAAGGTTGGAAGTCACTTCTTTATATGTTTCTTTTCTCTTTATTATATTCTTACTTTTTTCTTTTTTCTTTTTCCTTGCACTTTTTACTTCTTCTCTTTATTCTTTTTTCTTTCTTTAGTTTGTATTAGATTTTACTATTATAATTAAAATTCTTAACATGTATTCAGAAGTAAGTCCACTTAATTCATTGGCACTTACTTCCACCATTTCTTCCTTTATCAAAACCAGTATGTTTTTAAAACAAACCCTGATAATATCTTCCATATTTCCAAAAGACTTTACACAAAATATCCCATGTTTTAACTGGAAATGTTGAAGTTCTATGATTTTTTAAGCTATACATATTCCAGTGTGATAGTTCGATCTTGATGCCCTTGGTACTCTTGCAAATTTCATGACCATTAGTCTATTGGCTATATGGCCTGTGAATACTAGCCACCTTCTATAGTATCAGAAATACACCAGTGCAGATACAGAGTTCTTGGAGCCGAAGACAATATGTTATAGGCTGACCGAAATTTTCAGGATGGATACCACTACATGAAGGAAAGTCAAAATGACATAATTCTATACTAACATTTAATTTACTACGTTATCTGCCAACTTTAAAGAAGAATCATGACATATGAAAACATGATGGGAAGATAAATGGGTTGTGTTAAAACCCAGAAATGCAGGCCCATGTTTCTCAAATGTAAGAGGATATAATTCACTAGCATTTCAATCTACAACTGCAGTACAGCAACGCTATAGTAAAAGTAGGAGTTGAGGTAAAAGGTAATTTCTAAATCATGACATGATTGTCAGAAGAAAATTACTGTGTTGAATGTGACAGGCAAGGAATACTAAAATGCTTCTTCTATTGACTATATGATATCTCAAATAACTATGACAATGACCCTTTACACATATTCTAACAGATTAACATAAAATGAAAAGGTTTATACAGTACTTTACACAAGGACTGGAGACATACAAAGCACCACTGTAGTGACTTAAACTCAAACTAGGCAAGGGATATGACAGACCACTGAGGAACCTGTCAGTTGTGCCCTGAGCTCTTATAGGAACCTCAGTACTGTGGAGTCCTTGGGGTTCTCTGAGCTTGGTTCTTTTCTTGCAAATGTTTCATTACCCAGCTAGGTAACATCTTCAGTGCTAAAATAGGATGGGGTTTGCTCTCTATTTATGTACTGCGGCATGCCTTGCCAGTGCTGGTGGGGGTGCAGTTTTTGCTTTGCTCCTCTGGTAGTTCCTTGATTAGCATATGTTTACTGCTTGATTGTGTGCCTGGTGGTAACCTTTGATTATCTGGGTGATGATTGCTGGTGAGGTAATCTTCTGGTCTTTTGTCTATTTTGAATAGTATATACAGGTGAAACTCGAAAAATTAGAATATCGTGCAAATGTTCATTTATGTCAGTATGGCAACTCAAAAGGTGAAACCAATATATGAGATAGACGCATTACATGCAAAGCGAGATATGTCAAGCCTTACTTTGGTATAATTGTGATGATTATGGCGTACAGCTTATGAAAACCCCAAATTCACAATCTCAGAAAATTAGAATATTACATGACATCAATAACACAAGGATTGGAAATAGAACAATATCGGACCTCTGCAAAGTATAAGCATGCATATGTACTCAGTACTTGGTTTGGGCCCCTTTTGCAGCAATGACTGCCGCAATGCGGCGTGGCATGGATGCTATCAGCCTGTGGCACTGCTGAGGTGTTATGGAAGACCAGGATGCTTCAATAGCGGCCTTCAGCTCCACTGCATTGTTCGGTCTCATGTCCCTCATCCTTCTCTTGGCAATGCCCCATAGATTCTCTATGGGGTTCAGGTCAGGCGAGTTTGCTGGCCAATCAAGCACAGTAATCCCATGGTCATTGAACCAGGCTTTGGTACTTTTGGCAGTGTGGGCAGGTGCCAAGTCCTGCTGGAAAATGAAGTCAGCATCCCCATAAAGCTCGTCTGTGGAAGGAAGCATGAAGTGCTCCAAAATCTCTTGGTAGACGGCTGCGTTGACCCTGGACTTAATGAAGCACAGTGGACCAACACCAGCAGATGACATGGCTCCCCAAATCAACACAGACTGTGGAAACTTCACACTGGACTTCAAGCATCGTGCATTGTGTGCCTCTCCATTCTTCCTCCAGACTCTGGGTCCTTGGTTCCCAAATGAGATGCAAAAGTTGCTCTCATCAGAAAAGAGGACTTTGGACCACTGGGCAACAGACCAGTTCTTTTTTTCTGTAGCCCAGGTAAGATGCTTCTGACGTTGTTTGTTGTTCAGGAGCGGCTGGACAAGAGGAATACGACATTTGAAGCCCATATCCAGGATCCCTCTGTGTGTGGTGGCTCTGGATGCACTAACTCCAGCCTCAGTCCACTCCTTGTGAAAGTCCCCAACACTTTTGAATGGCCTTTTCCCGACAATCCTCTCCAGGCTGCGGTCATCCCTGCTGCTTGTGCACCTTTTTCTACCACACTTTTCCCTTCCACATAACCTTCTATTGATGTGCTTTGATACAGCACTTTGGGAACATCCAACTCCTTTTGCAATTGCCTTTTGGGGCTTTCCCTCCTTATGGAGGGTGTCAATGATGGTTTTCTGCACAACTGTCAGGTCCGCAGTCTTTCCCATGCTTGTGATTCCTACTGAACCAGCCTGAGAGACCATTGAAAGGCTCAGGAACTCTTTGCAGGTGTTATGGATTCATTAGCTGATTAGAGTGGGACACTTTGAGCCTAGAATATTGAACCTTTTCACACTATTCTAATTTTCTGAGATTGTGAATTTGGGGTTTTCATAAGCTGTACACCATAATCATCACAATTATACCAAAGTAAGGCTTGACATATCTCACTTTGCATGTAATGCATCTATCTCATATATTGGTTTCATTTTTTGAGTTGCCATACTGACATAAATGAACATTTGCACGATATTCTAATTTTTCGAGTTTCACCTGTAGATGCTGTTTACCTGTATGTGTCTGTTAATTGCTGCCTTGTCTGAATACCAAGCTTCCAAGAATTCTCTTGCATTTTTGGATTTAGCTTGGTCTAAAATGCTGACAGTTTCCCAGTTAAAACCATGGTTAAGTCTGTCCATGTGTTGTGAGATTAAGGAATGTTCATCATGTCTTCTGACTGCTAGCTGGTGCTTGTGGATGCACGCTGCTAGTCTTCTACCTTCTACCTACTACAACACAACCTACACTGCCCTACCCTACACTACACTAGCTATGAAAAGGATCACACTACCATACATCAGAAATGTCTCAGAAACTACCAACAGACTATTACAACCACATGACATCTCTGTAGCACACAAACCAACAAAATCACTCCAAAATATCTTAAGTAAACCAAAAGGCCCAGTAGCACAAGAAGAAAAAACAGGAGTCATCTACAACATACAGTATAAAGACTGTAACAAACACTATGTAGGACAGACAGGCAGAAGATTAGCAGAGCGCATCCATGAGCACCAACTAGCAGTCAGAAGACATGATGAAATAGTATCACTCTAAAATTATTTCAGGGAGCTGCAGTTTATAGGAACAACAACAAAATGGAAAACTTTTGGCTGATGTTAAAGTTGAGTAAGGTAAGTGGCATGGTGAAGGGAAAACCCCAATCTCCTTGTGAGTAAGCCACAACAGCAGGGAATGAGTATTTGCAGACTTGAGCATAAAGGCTACTATGCTGATAGAGTAGATGCAGGGGTTGGAGAAGAAGGTTGAGAGGGATGGCAGATGTTGGAGGTCAACAAAGAGAAGCCTAGAGACAAAGCACCTGCTAGATTACCCATATCAGACCTGTACAACCAAACTTCTCCATCTTTCTATGCTGCCTGGCTTTGATAAAACTTATTGTCTAGGCAGAGAAGAGAGCTGGTTGCTCAAACTGGAAAGTCTTCCTCAGGAGGGAAGAAAGAAAGCCAGAGACTACACAATAAGGAGTTGCTTATACGCCCACAACTGAGCTGGAAGGCTCATTGAGACTGTTGGTGAGAAAGCAAGCTCCTAAATGCTACTGCCAGAAGAATTTACCTTCTTGGTCAGGCATTTTATTTTGAATATTAGTTCTTAGTTTGGGTTTCTTAGATTCCAAAGAGTCTGTTTTTGTTTTCAAACCCTGCTCTGCTCAGAAGGTCTGGGGAAAATAAGCTTCACCAGGTTCTCTACACCTTTGGAGACTCTGGTGTTTGCCTTCTCTTATGTGTTAGTCAGCTCCCCATCTGGTCTTTGCAATAACCTAAAAAACAAAAACCTGAAGGTATAACTCCCATTAGGATTTTGTGTCAATTCCATGTATTCAGTGAATAGTGAAAAAAGGTATTTTCAGCATAGAACTTACATTTTAGATATGATCAAGTCTCATTTTGTTATAATCTTATACGGATGTACCTTTTGACACCTTAGTTCAAAAATCCATTTTATTCTTCTTGAACAAAATAAGCCTCCATGTGCCGGCCAGCAACAGAATCTCAAAGATCATGCTCAAATTTGTAATGCAGCCATCTGATAAATTAGTTGGTTGTGATTTATCAAGTTAACATGAAAACAAATCTTGGATCTTGAACTCGGCAGAGGCAGCCCCAACCGGCTGGGCCCTCCTCGGCCAGCCCGTGCTGCCAGTCTCATTTTGTCATCAAGTGTATATTTAGTATGAGGATCTAACCAATATACCTCTTTCTAGTGTAAATGTAACAGATGTAGGTTTTTCCTATTCTCATGCTACATTTACATGTGGAAGTTTGCCTCCCAAATCTTTTTTTTAAATCAATTAATTTAATTAATCAAACACTCATTTCATATAATACTGTTTGATGCATACCCATTTGATGGCATCAGGTATTTTATAGACAAATTCCTGCCTTTCTGTCTAGCTTTTCTGAATGGTGCAATCACTCAAAAAAAGGCTAGAGCTTTCTCCTTTGTCCAATATTCAGCCAGTAGTTCCTTTTTCCAATATTCCAAGCCAGTTTAGTCTCTCATACAGACTAAAAGGCTTAAGTTTTAAATGATGGAGTAAAATGTTTAAGTACAAACAGTACTTAAAGGAGCTGATGCAGGCCCAGTAAGTAAGCAGACTCTCTTTCTGGTAGGAAATGAACAATATTTTGATAGGATCATAACTGCTATGACTTGCATCTGCTCAAGAGAAAGCAAACGCACCCATCCCTGGCTGAGGGAAAGTAAATTGAGAGCAATTGAGTAGAAGAAGTGTGCACGTTACACCAAAGCAAATATTTGCTAAAACAGGAGAGAGAAGGCCTTTGCCAATGAGCCAATTAGGGGCATTCCATTGATGACTGTCAAAGAGGCTGTCAAGGTTCCAAACCAGAAAGAGCAAAGAGAGGAAATAGGCCAACAGTCATGTAGATTTTCTCACAGAAACCTCTGTATACTTCTAAGAACTCTTCCAGTGGAAGTAGTAATTATAACTTGGACTATCTATTTATTTTTATTTATTTGTTTATCATATTTATATAGCTGCCCATCTCACACAAGGTGACTCTGGGCAGTGTACAACAATTAAAAAGAATAAATACATAAAAACAATTGCAGATAAAAAACTGTAAAAACACACAAAATAGGAGGGGATAAAATTAATAAGGGAGCCATCGCAAAATCTCCCCAGTCCCTTGGGAGCCCCAGGCCTGATCACCTAGCCAGGTCTTGAGGGACTAGCGGAATGTTAAGAGGGATGGAGCTAATCTCAAGTCTGGGAGGAGAAGATTCCACAAGGCAGGCACCACAGCAGAGAAGGCCTGCCTCCTGGGACCCGCCAAATGGAATTCTCTGGCAGACAGGACCCGCAGCATGCCTTCTCTGCCAGACCTGATGGGATGGGCAGATGTAATCGGGGAGAGGCAGTCCCTCAGGTAACCCGGCCCCATGCCATGAAAGGCTTTAAAGGTCAAAACCAGCACCTTGAATTGGACCCGGAAGCAAACTGGATCTAGTAAAATCCCTGGATTTATCTCAGAAGGCATATCTAAGAAAGACTCCAGAATCTATCCACTGAGCACCCACATCCCCTTGGCAGTATAGCTGTTTTGAGGCCCACATTTTTCTTAGTCAACATTCAGCTGCCATGTCCTCTGCAACAAGTATATACTTACCTTGTTATTGTTTTCCTCTGTGAAACAGTCTTCTCTTTCTACTTTATTCACAGGATATTTGAGAATTGCTTTCAAATGAATTCCAGCTTATTTTATTGTTGGAGGTAGGAAGATTGCTGCTGCTTTTTAAAAAAATATTATTTCACATCTTTCCATCAATCTGAAACCTCCCTGGCCACCTATATTACCACATTTGAAAAAACCCAATGGTTTCCCTTTAGTTTTAACAGAAGCTGGGAAAGGCAGAGAGGCTGCGGACCACTGGAGAAATGACTGTACGGAGAATGATAGGACATTCACCGGCAATTGTTGCCTGTCTCTTAACTAAAAATGTACAAGATAGACCAGTACACATCACCCCTGGGAATTTTGCTGACATTTGCTTCTCCTCTGATAAGTTTTCTTTTTCATACAGAAAACGAAGGAAAAGGTTTCTGCATAGTGGCAGCTGAAATCCCATGTGCTTCCACTAAGCCTGAAATCAAAACAAAGAAAGATATACCTCAAACAATGGCATATCCTTCAATGTCTGCTTCCTTCCTCTTCTCTCCTTTACTTCCTTGTGTGCTCTGTAAAGAGCCAGGTTCGTTGGCAGTAAGAGCAATAATTATAATAAGAATAAATATTTTTAAGTTCTCTAGCATATACCCAGCCAAGGAAACATTTGCACCATTGCAGAAAGATAACTCATACAAAAGCACTAAACCATTCCTCTATTGTCACCGGTTACACCAACAGTGAGGCAATAATTAGCTATTACCTGGTTTCTGGTATATAATTATATCCAGCTCGCAACACTCAGACTGAATTGTAAACGGGCTGTCATTTCTCCCAGGTGTTTTCCTAAGTCTCCGAAAGTCAAATAAGATCCATGGCTGGCACTCAGCATCCCAGGCCCCTAAAATCAGCTGCTTTTGCAAATACAAAAGTTCTTTTATTTCGGTTCCTTACTCCCACTGATGTTTCAGCTGACTGCTATAAACATGAACTCTGCTGCTTTGTATGTACTCGGGCAAAAGTTCTTTGCTGACATTCACATCAATTGCTGTGCACTATATGGCCAGACCATCTGATCAAGCAGTCTTTTGTGCCTTTGGCATTTTCTTTAATTGGGTCAATATTCTTGTCTCATAGCTTTCTTCGTAACAACAATTAATGTAGTTGCCATTTTAGAACTAAAATTCTTTTCGTGTTGAGTGTGCAGGTGTGTAGGCAGGGGTCTTTAAACGGTGATTTTCAAAGCAACCCCCAGCCAGAGTTAGTGTTGTGAGACAGTAACTACAGTAACAGTTACCAGGGTTTTGTGAATATTTAGTCATTCAACAACATTAAAACAATTTCACCAACTTTGCAAGTCAACAAGAATCCTAAACAAACATGCGTTTTCTGCATAATCTTACCAAGGCTCATAAATATTATGTCAGTTCCAAACTGATTTAAATTTAGGGGACTTTACATGGTAAATCCATTATAGATATCTTTCCTTTGGCTAACGTTTCAGTTGCCACCATGGCTGTTTCTTCACATATGCCATAAATAACAGAGGTTCAGGGAGCCAGAAGTACAGTGAAGTACTTGTTAACTAGCATTCCCATTAAGGAATCTTCTAGACAGTTAACCACTATATCATACACATTCAATGACAGTTAGATAGGCTCTCCTGAAGATATAAACAAGTTGACGCACCAACACAACTCCATATGTTAAACTGAAAATTATGTAATGCTACTCATTAAAGCAGCCTGCAAAGCCCCAACCAACTTGTAGCTGCTTTAAAGAGTTGGCTCACTAAAGTTAGTACAACCCTTAAAGAAGTTGCAACTTTTCTCAAGCTCATCAAAAGCCTGAAAAGGTTGGGCTGTTTAATAAATAGCAAGAGATGCTATATGCTTGCAGTCATGTGAGCTCTGAAGCAGTTCTTCAAAATCATTTTCAAAACACGCAAAGTGCTATTGCTGCCCTGAACAGACATAGGCTCTTTAGGTTAATTCGAGATGGGGACATACAACTGTAGAAGTGAAGTATTTTTTATTTTGATCACAGAAGTGTGAGAGGCTTGCACCTCTTCAGTGGACTCCTGCTATGTACAGTGGAAGATGGATCCATCTCATAGGCAGCTCATGTCAGGATCTACGCAAGCTACAAACCATAGTTTCATTTAATTTAGACTAGCAATGCATATTAAACAATGAAATGGTTAAAGTGTTAATTGCAGGCCCGCTTGCTTGTTCCTGCCATTGAACAATTCCTGCTGGCACTTCACACCAGCCTGTACCAAGCTGATGCCTGCGCATGCGCAGGAGCCGCAGAAATCCCCGGGAGCTACACAAAAGGCTGTCGCTCACAAAGGAAAGAGGGGAACAGCAGCTGGTGGTACGGAATTGCCGTTCCCAGATCCCATCCTCTACGAAGAGGGATCGGTGGCGAAAGAGCAGGAAAACCCCGCTGGCCAACCTGGGCGGGGTCCTGACAAAATGGCAGGCGCGACTGACGACGACGACGACGATTCCAATGAGGACGAAGGGGTGAGTGTTACCACCGTAAAAGTAACTATCTCAGCACCCAGAACGGAGCACAGAGCTACGCTAACACCGTTAATGGACACAGGCAGCTCGCGCTGTTTAATCAGCCCAATTCTTGTCAACGCTTTAGAACTAAAAGTGAAAAAGTTGAAAACCCCCATAGTATTTAACCAGTTGGATGGATCTCAAGCAGGGGGAGGGGCTGTGCAGTACCGCACTGAACCTTTTGAACTGCAAGTGAGAACCCTCCGAGAGACTATTAAATGCTTACTGGCTCCTTTGGGAGGTTATGCCCTAATCCTGGGGGCAAACTGGATAAAAAGGTGGGACCCTAGAGTCTATTGGAAAACAGGGCGAATGGAGTTTGTGGATGGAACTTACTTGGGTTCTAACCCATCAACAGGGAAAGGCGTTGTGGCAGCAGCTGCAAGCAGCAGTGTTCCGCCCCAAAGCCTGGACTCTGAATCAATTGACAACATTCCAACACCCTACAGGGACTTAAAAGCAGTTTTCAGCAAAAAGGAGACAGACACACTGCCTCCCCACAGAGACACTGACTGTGCTATTGAAATTGAACCCGGGGCTAAATTCCCAAAGAAAAAAACATACTTTATGACCCAAAAAGAACTGGCAGCCTTAAGGCAGTTTATAGATACCAACTGGCAAGAGGATTTATACAACCTGCTAAATCACAGATGGCAGCACCAGTTCTGTTTCGGGAGAAAAAAGATGGAAGTTTAAGACTTTGTACTGACTATAGGGGGCTCAATGGTATTTGCAAAGAAAACAAGTACCCATTACCCCTAATGAAAGACTTGTTGGCACATTTATCTAAGGGTAAAATATTTACTAAGCTGGATCTAAGGGATGCATATTTTCGAGTGCGCATCAAAGAAGGGCACAAATGGATGACCTCATTTAGCACCCCCTTTGGCTGCTATGAGTACAAAGTCATGTCCTTTCAGGGGCCCCTGGGGTGTTTATGCAACTAATTAATGAGGTGTTGCATGAATATCTGTATCAGGGAGTGTTGGTTTATTTGGATGATATTCTCATTTATTCTGATAACTTGAAAGATCATGTAAAGCTGGTTCGTAATGTGTTTAAAAAGTTGCTGGATGCCCAATTATATGCCAAATTGTCAAAATGTGAATTCCATAAACAACAAGTGGACTATTTGGGGTATCGCATATCCCATGCAGGAATTGAGATGGACCCCTCCAAAGTAAAGGATGTTCTGGGGTGGGAAGCTCCCAAAACTAGAAGGCAATTGCAAAGCTTTCTGGGTTTCGCTAATTTCTACCGCCAGTTCATTCCAAACTTTGCACAAGTGGCACTGCCACTGACTGATTTATTAAAAACTAAAGGTAAAGGAACAACAAAAGCCCAAAAGCCTGGGGCCCCATTAATTTGGACTGCAGAGTGCCAGAAAGCATTTGAAGCTCTGAAAGCATTATTTACTGCTGAACCAATTCTAAAACACCCTGAGCCTGATCAACCTTTTGTAATTCAAGCTGATGCTTCTGATGTGGCCATAGGAGCAGTGTTGCTTCAGAAAGACAAAGGGGGGTCACTTAAGCCTTGTGCATATATCTCCCGCAAATTTACCGAAACCGAAAGGAGGTGGCTGGTTTGGGAAAAAGAAGCTTTTGCAGTTCATTGGGCTTTAATAATGTGGAGACACCTCCTGGAGGGGTCACCCCATCCTTTCGAGGTTTGGACTGATCATAAAAACTTAGAGGCCCTCACAACACCTAGAAAGCTCTCTCCTAAGCAAGTTCGCTAGGCTCAGTTTTTCAGCCATTTCAAATTTATACTGAAGTTCATCCCTGGGGGGAAAAACTTCTTGGCTGATGCTTTATCCAGATTACCTCAGCATAACAGCCAATGAGAGCAGATGGTAGCACCAATAATTCCCACTTCACAACCATGCTCAGTAGCCCTTTTTTTTTTGTCTGCGCTCAGTCATTACTGACCCTGCAGTGACTGCCTGGACGAATCCTTGCAGTTTTCAAGGCAATTGTTTTTCGGAAGTGGTTTGCCAGAGCCTCCTTCCTAGAGCATAGCCCAGCTGGCGAGCGCAGAAGGCAGGGTTTCCGTTGCTTCGCGCCCTTTTCGGGCAAGCGCGGTTTCGCACTTACCGGCAACTGGTCCCGTCTCTCTGTGCAAGGTGCTGCCAGCATTTTTCCTCCCACTGGAGTGAGAGTACCCATTTATCTACTCACATGAGTTTTCGACCTGTTGGATTGACAGGAGCTGGGGAGGAAACAGGAGCTCACCCTGTTAACGCAAAAGGCTAGACTCGAACCGCCGAAGCGTCAGCCATTTCTGGCCGGCAACTTTCAGCGTCATTAAGCCACTGCGCCACCGCGTCCCCTTTCCAGTAGCCCTTACCAGAGCTCAAACAAAAACTCCTAAACAAACACCTACTTGCAACCTGCTTCAAAAAATAAATGCAGCTTTGGATTCAGATGAATGGTTCCAGGAACATAAAAATACTTTAACTAATGAACAGCAAGCCTGGTGGATGGGAGACAAGTTATATGTACCATCTTCACTACATAAGGACATTTTGCAAAGGGGCCATGATGACAAAACATCTGGACCTTTTGGATTTATAAAAACTTTACATTTATTACGCAGGCAATTTTGGTGGCCTGCTATGAGAAAGGACATATCTGAATACGTGTCTACGCGCCCTACATGTGCAAGTGCAAAAAAGAGAGGAGGAAAACCTTTGGGACTGTTACAGATAGTAGCCACTCCGCAACAACCTTGGAAAGAAATTGCTATGGACTTTATTGTTGATTTACCTGAAAGTAACCACAACACGGTTATTTAGGTAGTCATTGATCTTTTCTCTAAACAAGCACATTTTGTTCCATGTGGTTCAATTCCTAATGCTAAAAAACTGGCTAAAATGTTTATTCAAAACATATACTGCCTCCATGGCGCCCCCAAGAGGGTAATTTCAGATCGCAGCCCACAGTTTACCTCCAAGTTTTGGAGGGAATTTATTACTTTAATTGGTTCCACATAAGCCCTGAGTTCCAGTTTCCATCCGGAAACGGATGGATCGTCTGAGAAAATGAAGTCATTATTACAACAATACCTAAGATGTTTTACTAATCACCAACAAGATGATTGATCAGAACTCTTACCCTTTGCTGAAGTTGCTTACAACAATACTCCACACCAAAGTACCGGATTTACTCCTTATAAAATAGCTACTGGCAAGACTTCTTGCCTTTTCCAGAACTGCCTTTAAAAGATTTTCCTGAGCTTTCAGCTGATCAATGGATCAATAGTATCACACAACTATGGCCTCTAATTGTTAAATCACTACAGATTGCCAGAGAACAACATAAAAAATTTGCTGATAGGAAACGTTCTGCAAACCCCCCTTGGAAAGTGGGTGACAAAGTCTGGCTCTCTACCAAAAACCTGAAAACTACTCAATCATGTAAAAAACTAGGCCCAAAATTCATTGGGCCTTTCCCCATTGAAAAAATCATCAGTCCTGTGGCTTTTAAATTGACTCTTCCAAAGCATTACAGGAAAATACATCCAGTATTTCATGCCAATCTCTTAAAGTCTTTCAGAGACTCAAGTACATGGCATCCAACTATACAACCTCCTAACCCTATTACAACTGAAGGGCAAAGCCATTTTGAAATACAAACCATATTAGACCCCAAAAAATATAAAGGCAAATTACAATATTTGGTCCAATGGAAACATTTTCCAAAAACACACCGTGAATGGGTGGATCGTGCAAATGTACAAGCACCAAAACTCATTGCCGACTTTCATTCAAAATATCCAACTAAACCTAAATAATATTATGTAATATAATACTCAAAATATTATTGTATGTATATTCAAACCACTATTGTATGTATATTTTATTTTTAATTTCAGATTCTCCTTCGAATGTGAAAACATTCATTCTATTGGAGGGCGGCATGTCAGGATCTACGCAAGCTACAAACCATAGTTTCATTTAATTTAGACTAGCAATGCATATTAAACAATGAAATGGTTAAAGTGTTAATTGCAGGCCCGCTTGCTTGTTCCTGCCATTGGAGTTAGGAGAAGGGGGGAGGCTTGGAGAAAGGTGCTGCTGTTATCTCTACAGAGGCGCCAACAAGGTCAAGCAACCATGAGACCAGGAGAAAGGCGCAAGGAATTTCAAGCAGGAAAAGAAAAGAGAAGGGGTGAAAAATGGGCTTAAAAAAGGAAGGTTTTGCTTTGTAAGCTTAGACTCAACAAACTATAGATGCTGTGCATTTCTCCTAATAAAGAAATCTTTGATGGAACCATTTAGACTCCAGCGGATTAACTAAACTTTGGGAATGAATATGCAGACTCTGACAGCTGATTTGTCAATAAAGTGTTCCAACAGCATAGAGACAGGACATTTTATAAAACAAAAATGGGCACTTGTAATAGCTAGTGGGAAAATTTTACCTAAGTACTTATCTCAGAACAAATACTGCTAGGGCTAAAGGATAAGAGTAAGAGAAAAGCACGCTTACCATATGTTTAGGAAATTCTCATCCTTCCTGAGATGGGCTATATTATCCTTGTAATTTTATACCTTTCTAAAGGTACAAGCTCTTCCACAATCACTGTTTCTACAAAGAATGTTAGTTGTCCTTCAATTTCACAATAATCAATGTGAAATAAAGTTATAAATAAAGTCCTATTAAGGACTTTAATTTTAAGTCCTCTCACAATATTAATTACATTCCTTAAGTTCAGTTAATTAAGGCTATAGTCTTACAGCTGATTTCCAAAGGAGTACATTAGCACTACACTTGAACTGGATTAATGCATCATCCCAAACAATTATTTGTTTAAACATAGTTTGTTGGATAATCCACAACTGTCTAGGGCAACCCATCATATTGTTGACACAAATAGAAGTGATAAACAGTGGCGTTGTAAACCAGTGTTTTTCAAACATGACAACTTTAAGACACTGGCTGGGGAACTGTGGGAGTTGAAGTCCACACATCTTAAAGTTGCCACAAAACCACTGTTGTAAACCAAACAGACAAACTAAAAATAAATCCCTCAGTCCAGATGGTAGCCACATAAGAGTTCTTAAAGAACTTAAAGTATGAATTTGCTGATATTTTCATTATTATATGCAATTTCTATTTAACACTGATATGTTCTCAATAACTGAAAATGTGAACCCAGTTTTTAAAAATGGATCAAGGGGTGATAAAGGAAACTATAGACCAGTAAGCTTAACATCTGTTCCTGCGAAAATGGCTGAAAGTATTATTAAAAGGGAAAGAACTAAACACATTTAAAAAAAAAACCTGCCTTGCAGAAAAGGTACCAACATGGTTTCTGCACTCGGGGGGTCAATAGAGAGAGGAAATCCAATAAGCATTGTACACTAGGATTTTCAAAATGCATTTAGCAGAGTCCTTCACAAAAGACTTCTGTGCAAACAATTGCTATGAGCTAAAGGAACAGGTGCTTTATGGATTGGCAATTGGTTAAAAAGTAGGAACCAGAGCATAGGAATAAATATGCCATTCTCAGTTTGCAAGATGTTCAAAGTGAGATCTCATAGGGACCAGGGTTGGAACTGGTACTTTTTAATTTGTATACAGTTGATCTGAAACTATGACTGAGCACTGAAATATTGCTAATGATACTAAAATATTCAAGGATAAGGTAAAATCCAAAGGGATTTGAAAAGGGACATAAAAAGGTCTTTCTCGGCTGAGTGGGCTTCAAAAGGAAAGGGTAGATGAGTATAGGTACTGTTTCAAATATCTGAATGGAATCTAAATTGATGGTGATTGACCAAGAAAGAGAGAGATGGTGGACAGCTTGATTAAATTATCAACCTAGTGTGCAGCTGATGTAAAAATGGCCAAGCCCACGTTTGAAATCATAGGAAAAATAGAATTGTCAGTATAGTAGCCTTTGTATAAATATACAGTGAGGTTACACCTTGAGTATTGTGGAGAATTCTCATTACTACTCCTTGAAAAAGATTTTATAGACTAAGAATAGGTGCAAAAAAAAAAAAAAAGAAGCAAACATTGATTAGGGGTTTAGAACAACTCCCCCCCAAAGAAAGACTATAGTAATTGAGACTTCATAGAGAACAAAGGGGGTTAGGCAAGACATGGAATATAAAATCTTGCATGGCATAGATATGACATGAAGGCAGAGAAGGTTTTTTCCTCCTCTCACAATATTCATTCACTGAAATTAAACCCAGAGAGATTCAGGACCAACAGAAGGAAATACTTTTTCACACAGTGCTGGGTTCAATTGAATTCAACTGGGTAGCAACTTTGGATGGGTTTAAGAAGGGAAAGGACAAATTCATGAAAATTCAGGTGATCAGAGGTTATGAATACTGATGACTGTGGACTACCTTCTCAAACATAAAAAGCACATCTTACCCTCTGGTTGGTGGGAAGCAACAAAGGAAGGAGGGTGTAGCCCTCCAGTCTAGGCTGTGCACCTCTCAGATACATCCAGCTGGCCATTGTGTGACACCAAATGCTGGACTGGATGGGCCCATGGCTTGATCCAGCAGGGCTCTTCTCAAGTTTTAAAGCTACACATCATAGTTTACACACACACAAAGACTGAGTTCATAGAATGGACTGAGCTAAACCCAAATAAACCTCATTGTGTGTTTGATCACATTATTTTTTAAAGAAAAAGTTTAATGTGGTACCTAGTTATTATGGCTTTAAAATATAACAAATGCAATGCAACACCATTAAGCTGCTACTTTGCTATCAAAATTTCATATCTGAAGAGACCAGTTTTTCTGTAAAAAAAATGTCTGCCCTTCCACATGTCTAACTTTCCTCACAAATGTATTCCTAGAAGGAGGAATACTTCTAAGATGCTGCCTCTTGCATAAAAACCATACACCTTGTTTTTAAAAATACAACATGAATGTTACTGTGCCAATTAATCAATCCAAAGGTGGCTTAATTAATTCATGTAACCACTAAATCAAAGTTAGCCCAAATCAAGAGAACAGGAAACAATCTTCATTTGATGTGATGGCACATACTTTGTTCACAATCCCTAAAGAACTTTGGAATCACTGAAAGAAAGGTACAATAGAAATAAGGAAGCCATTTTAATTATTATTTTAATTTACAATATATATACTGGATTCTCTAACTATAAAATGTTTGATACTGGTTGACATTTCAGGGGAATTTGATATGAGGGAAATAATTGAGAATAGCTTTCAGTACTACTGTTTTCATTCACATGAACTGTCTAGCAAATTAAGCCAAATATGAAATAAGGAAGACTTAAGATTGTTGTCTGTTCCCTTCTTCCATTATCTGCTACGTAGGCCTCTTATGCAAACTGTGACACCAGGTGTGAGTTCCTGTGACTGCTGCTTCTTAAATGATACCTCAAGTCAATATTCCAGTTCTTTTGTCCTCAGAGCAAAACAAAATTTCAGACTTCAAACCATGAGAACCTAAATATTTACTGTATAACAGTGCATTACTGCTTCCTACAGAATAATAAATTGAGCACTTTTCTCAAAACAAATCCTTTTTTTTTTTCCACAAGAGTTCCCATCTGGTGTGCTTCATCCACATTCTTAATAAAACATTTCCATTTTCTGCTATTTCCTCTTCCCAAAAAGTGCCAGGGTGATTCAGGATAACTGATTCCAATTTGCAAACAACTTTTTCCACATAAATAAATACTCAGTATCAATCAGATTTAACCATTCTCATTATTCATCAGAATTAGTTTATCACTTACTGCAATCCAATTAAAACAATTAACTCAATAATCAGATAAAAATTGCTATTACAGACTCTGTAATAAATGTTTTATCAGAGATACATGAAAAGAGGAAAATTCCCCTGCTTAAAAATATCTTCTCAAATCAGTCCACTGAGATACTTTTTAAGCTTTAAAGGAAACTCTAAAATAAACCAATTTATTTCTCCTTTCCATCACTGTCCTGCTGTAAACTTGGAAATGCTAGTTTTACTTTTTATATTTCCCTGTTTATTGAGCTCTTGAGGCGTACAGGACATACCTATGGGAAATGGGCTTTTGTATTTCTTTTCGGGTATTAAGAAACTCTTAGCTTTCCACAGAAAATTATATTTATAGGGCTGACAATATTACTCCTGGTACTAAGATTAGGTTCATAGTCCAAAGGACTAGGAGGAGGCAGAAATTCTTATTTACCAATGGTGGGTGAATATGTGTTCCATAGGTAGCAAAAAGCCACATCTTTATAGGGCAGGAACAGCCAATCTTTTTGTGGCTGGTGCTTGGGTATTTATTCTTTTTAAGTCCTAGGGGGCAGCCAAAAGCCCCAGGGGCCCAGTTATGACGTAACGTAGTGTTGTCCAAACTTGGCCACTTTAAGATGAGTGGACTTCAACTCCCAGAATCCCCCAGCCAGCCATCCACTCATCTTAAAGTGGCCAAGTTTGGACAACACTGACATAACGGGAGGTGAGGTTGGAATTTTCAGGTGGATTCCAGACTTAGGATCCACACTAAAAAAAAAAAAAAAATTCTATAGGTACATTAAGCCTGTTGGAGAATTAACACTTGCCTTGTTGCTCAGAAATCATCAGTCTGCAGAACTGTTGTTCTTTTCACTTATCCTCTTTTTGGTGTCTTTTTTATCTTATTGCCATTGCTTTTGTTTAATTCAAATAGAATAAAGAGTTGGAAAAGGCTATTTAGGCACTGAATCTAATTTACTGCTTGGCACTAGAATGCAATTTAAAGCATCCTCAACAAATGTGTATTTAACTTTGGCTTATCTGTGCATTGCGCTGAAAAGGGGCACTATCTTGCAAACTTTATGCTGAGTGCCACAAGTTCCCATGCAAGAATTAAAGGGTTGCATCCAGATTACTTCCAATTCATGCATGGCCAGGCACCTGATACATGGCCATTTTGCCAACCTGCTGTTACACTGCAAAAATAGCTTTTTAAATATTATTTCCAAACTGATATGGAACAAACTTATACTATTTTAATATATGAGTACATAAGAAATTAATCAGACTTTGCACCGAACTGGATTTGTAGATTCAAGCGATATCATAAACAAGATATATGGGTGCCACCAAGTGTGCCCCAGATGCAGACATTTAAAATAAGAGAAAAGATTAATTATAATACTGTGTTGCTTTGCACCCTACAAGTAGCAGCCAACAAAGTGGCAACAGAGAAATGCTGATGCAGTTTCCCAACATACATTAGAGAGAGATGGGTAGAAGCAGTGGACTGATTTACTCCATTCACCTTCTAAAATGTGTTTGAGCCTTGATGAAAATGTTTATCTGATGTTACAGCAAACAACTTTATTTGAAACGTGTCAAAATCTCAGCTCTACTCTACTCCGTGCTCAATTTCGTACTCATTCTTTCAGGAAGGCAAAATAATGACATTATTAATTTTGCTTGCTACCAACTTAGTTTCCATAAATAACAGCTCATCTCTGGCAGAAGCATAAAAATACATATTGTTCTGTAATGATTTTAATTTGTTTCAATCAAACTTATAAACAATCAGGATAATTAATTCCATGCTGAATTTGAAATTATAGTAAGAAAATGACTTGCTAAGATAGGTAATGATCACTGCATATTGCTAATTAAAAGCTTTACTCCTGGAAAGTTTTTTCTAGTTTATATCAGATTTCACGGATTTGTCCTATCATTGTGGTGTATAAAAATGGCTGCAACAATTTTGTCAGATATGTTTCATAAAACAAAACCAAATATTTTGAAAATATATTTGATTTTTCCATTTGTAAGAACAATTTCAGACTCCGCAGAATACAACCATGTCAGTATTGACACATCTCATCTCTGCTCATGAGACCTTTTGCAGAAGCGTGGATACTGAAATAGAAAGATATGTACATCTACCATAAGGTATAAGGTAGTGTTTCTTAAACTATTACTGGTAAAGGACCAGATTTTTAAAAATTTCCAATCCATTGTGGATGGATACTTTTCTAAAATACAATAACATGAGTGTGCAGTTCATGCCACACGACTTACTGCATGAGTTGGACAACACCTGAACTGGTTTATACCTTTGTCCAATAAGATGAGTCCAGTTATGACATGCTGGGATGTTGTAACAATGTCAAATTGCTATAAAAGTTTGTTTTTTTTAATTTTAAACTCTAAATTTTGTACTTATCTTGTCATGGACCAGTAACAAAAACTTTGCAGACTAGTATTGGTCCATGGACCGCACCCACTGAATAGCACATTGAATAGAGGATATATACACACACGCACGCACACACACACACACACACACATATATATGTATGTGTTCTATTTTTCTATTTTATAGAAAATAGAAAATAGAAAATATATATATTCTATTTTAGCTGCATTTGTTAAATGGCTTGCTCTTGTGAAACTTGCTAGAACTGCACTGAATGTTTATATACTTCGTTTGGGAGCCAAAAATAAATATTTTGGGGAAGATTAAGTATAAACAATTTTCCACAACTCCCAACTTGTGAGATCATTAAATTTCCTGTTCCTATTCACTGGCGTTTGTTCTATTTCAATGGGTTTTTCCATTTATTTCTAAATTATGTATCTAGATGTTTCTCACTGACTATCCCAAACAATCAGGAAACTAATAATACAGGATGAAAAGGCAAAAAAATTCATTTGAGAATGGGAACAATCTTGGAATTGGTCACATGGGTGATCCCAGATCATTATGAATCACATAGTGAACATGATGAAGTGAGTGTGAAAAGATGTATTTCTCCATACACCAATTCTAGCTCTCTCTTGTCAAAACCAGAAACAAACAATTAGAAGGAGTGTGGGCACGAGCTGCTGACGAAAGGGTTTGCCTTTTAATATAATTTGTTAGTCAGAACAGGACTGCCAGACTCCTCCTGATTTTTTTCCATCATAGATTAGCATAGCTCTCCTCCTACAAAGAAAAAAACAAGTTATCCAAATATAAAACACTTTTTGATGCTACTGAAAGGCCCAGTAAAAGGATCCCCTTTGGTTCAGCCTTATGTGCATGTTTAGACAACAATAAATCCTGACATGCAGAGTTCATAATTAAAGAGAAAGATAATCACTTTGTTATATTTTGCTATTTACATCTAAGCACACGAAACAATTTATCAAGAAGCAACCCAGAAGCATATGCTAGGTGTTTCCCAGTAATTCCTTTAAACCATGCTCTGTCTTTTGCCACCATGCATATCAGTTGGACACAATAGGATTATTTTGGAACTGATTTGTTTACATTTTCAAAGAGCAAGTCATAGGCTGGAATTAAGAATCAATAAGCCACCCAAAGGTCAGAGGCTCTAGGTCAGTGTTGTCCAGACTTGGCCACTTTAAGATGAGTGGACCTCAACTCCCAGAATTCCCCAGCCAGCCATGCTGGCTGGGGAATTCTGGGAGTTGAAGTCCACTCATCTTAAAGTGGCCAAGTCTGGACAACACTGCTCTAGGTGCACCCTTTTCACATTAGATAAATGATTAAGTTAAAAATACCATTTTCCCTAGTTCACAGAGTTCAGAGTTCTCAGAAAGAATTTCAACACATATAGCAATTTCAGATGGCTGCTGCATTGAGATGGCAAATAACAATGGATGAAAAACAATTTTACATCTCTTGGCTTTCTACTCAAGTGGCATTGTTACAGAAAGTGTACTAGTATAAGATGATTGATCTGAAATTTTCAGTGGGATAGACATAAGAACATTCAGGACCTTCCATGAAAGCACCCAATCCTATTCCCATCTTGTGTGCTTGATGGGCCCTGACTATATGCTATTGGGATGTTGATTTTTGCTTGGTTCTTGTTGACATCACTGGTTTTAACTGTAATTTGGGTTTTTCTCGGTTTTACTGATGTATGCCAATCATACAAATTAGGCAGCCATATACTGAAAATCTTATAAAAAATTAATAAATAAGTCCCTCTTGCCAGAACACCTGGAAACTATAGCACTATTATGTCAGTTGATAGATTTCTAACCTGAAAAGTGTAGGACAGTTAGTATGCCAAGCATTTTCCATCCATACTGTTTATTACCTAAAAGTACAATTCCAATAAGCACTTAGCTCTTCTTTCCATCCATTCCTTAATACCTTACCCTTTTTCGCAAGTTGTATGTCAGGATGAGATTCCTGGAGAAAGAATGGGAAAAGGCTGTGTAGAACTCCAGCACTTTCTGTAAGGCATCCCTTTTAATTACATGAAGGTCACAGTAAGTCAAAGCCCTTACATTCGCACATGATTGGGCAAGAGTTGTTTCTTTCCAGAAGACATCACCAAAGACATCCCCTTTGCCTAGGGGGGGAAAAAGAACCTACAATCAATTAATTACTTCAATATTAAGCAAAGTATCAAAATGTAGCTGCAAGTAATTCCAGAAAGTTTCCACTCTTTTAAAAAGTACATGCCTTATTTTATGCAACATATTAAACACAAAGGAAACCTTTAACTACAGTATAATGAAGGACTGGATCCAACCTTTCTTCTTTGAAGCAATAAGCAGCCAATGAATATTTTTTGTCAGCATTGTCAGGCCTAATCAACAACCAAGGATTTATATAGATTCAACCAGTAAAATTTCTTATAAGAATAATTGCCCAATTCTTTTTTCAAAACAAAGATTTGTTTGTTTGTTTATATGCAGCTATATCTTGTGACCCTTGGAGCTTCACAGCAATTATAAAATATTGCAATAAAACAGCCACAGTAAATTAAAATAAAGTTAAAATTAAAATTACATAGCACAGCCCTGACAATGCCATAATTCACCCAAAAGTGAATTATGGAATCTGAAGTAGTTTCCAGAAGGGCTATAATCTGTGTAGCCAATGTCATGTCTAGGACCAGGGCCATCTCAGACAAACAATACTTCCAGGTCCCATCCCCCTCACTTTCTGGAAATGGGGTACTACCAAACCCTTCTCCTGGGAGTGACACCTTGGACAGGTTGAACCCAGTTGGAGGAGGTGGTCCTGAGGAGATCCAGATGTCAAGCCTTATTCAGTAACATGTATCAAAGTATTTATATTTAAATCACTATTCATTATATTAATTTTGGCAAAGACATATACATATATATGAGAAAAGTTATAAATACTATCTAACAGTTTCAAAGCTCTCTTTATTTCTTTTCCTTTACTGGGCTTCACAGCACAAATGGCAAAGTAAAGAAGTCACTCTGAGATTCTTGTCTCGGACTTATTTTCTTCAGCTGTACTTTTGTCTGATTTTAAGGAGACCAACTGGATCTAGGCCAAAAGAAGATCAGAACTGCTCCTTAAGTGTGTGTGTGAGCATATCTTTTAATTTCTGTCATAACCTTTCATTCACATCTATTCTTTCCTTCTTTCACATGAAGAAGAAATTACTAAGAATGTATCTTAGTAAAAAGATCCAAACAATAAAAGGATGTTGCTCCCAGAATTTGAAAGAATATTTATTTTGTCTAATGTCTATCTAAAGTCTAATGGAAGCAGATCCAAAACAAAACAGGATCTTAACCCCTTTTTGAAGTTGGTTTAGATTAAAGGAAATTATGTCTAACTGAAAATTTTCAGAACAATTACAACTGTTGAAAAGATGGGAAAGGCTCTTTTTTGTAACTTAGTTTTTTTAAACCAAGAGGTAATGATCTGAATGCAACCACTGAGGGCAGCTAATATTCAGCATGTTCAAAGGGGAAAAAGTATATAAATAGTAAAATCCTCTCAGAGGCAACAAAGCAAAACAAGACAAAAAAACTAAAATAAGGTGGTTGCTCAAAACAAAGTTGCCACTATCCAAAATTATATGAAGAGAAAATGTCCCCAAATGCCTACTATTCTTCCCAATATAACAAAAGTAGGATTTTTAAAAAATAGCTATAGATTAATAGATTCAGGGCCTACTGATCCAGATAATCATTTTATCTTCCCAGAATGCCCTTAGATCAGTATCTATGTGTCTTTTTCCATTGCAGAAAGTCCAGTATCATCAAAGAAACTCACTGCATGCTCACAATCATTTGGACATCAATATTTCTCTCATCTCTCCTACCAGTGACATTTTCTTTAAGGGACTTATCTTACCACTTCCTATTTCTCTATCGTTCTACAGATCTTTGCTGTATCACTTCCATATTGCACTCAAACTTGATATAGTTGCGCATGCACTGTTTCTATGGATGCCACAGACCTTCATTATTAGGTTGCTAGCTACATGGAAGCCAGTCTGGCTACATGAATGCCAAAATGTATACAGCTGTTGACATTGTTTGAGGACATAGATGGGCAGCTGGAGGTTTATCTGGATCACATGTTGAGTGTTCAGATAACAAATTTCTGAATGGTGCTACAGCTATGCCCATGAGGTTCAGAATACCTAACCAGCTGGGTTTAATTCTGAATTAACAAAGCTTGAAGAAATCATAAGCAGAGAGTATATTAAAACTGGACAGTGCTTTTCTAGACCTACATTGAGTTCCTTTCTCCTTTCCTGTTCTGATGGAAAATGCCAAGTCTGAGCTCAGTTTTTTTAATCCTACACAAATAGATGGTGTTTTCAGAAGGAGAGCTCTTAATGTTATCACTCAAATTATATTATGCAACTATTCCATCTTTTCCTCCATAAAAGGATATTTTATGGAAAGAAAAAAGACAGAAGCATAAGAGGAGTAAAGATACAAAAAAGGAGGGCACCATCTTGAACATCTCCCACCCCAAATTCCATAAATGAAGCAAGATGATTACTGTAGTATAAAAGCCTCTGGAAATGCCCAGAAAATGAAAACTAGAAAATTGTTCCTTTTAAGGAATATAAACTTTGAAGCATCCTATATAGTTTTATAATTACAGCAGTCCTGGTCTTTGCCTTAATTTAGAACTGATGTGAAAACATCTTGACATCAGTTTACTCAATACTTTACAAATCCCTGGAAATGCCTTGAAAGGGAAAATTGGAAAGGCATTTGTCTTTTTTTTTTAATTTTTATTTTTTTTAATTTTATTTTAAAATACAAACTACAAAACACAAAACCAGTAATAACAAAAATGTAAAATAATTCAATCAAACAACCTAAATAAAACACATATAACTTAATCTCCATGTGCACCCATTACCCGTGGGACTTATAACCCTCCTTACCTCTTTACTTTTTGTTATCATGGATTTTTATTATTAATAATTTTTAATAAGTCCTCCTCTCCAAAAGGATGATATATATTGATCTGGTTTTACTCCCTTCCCTTTAACAAAAACACATTCCAGAAATTCACCCCATATAACATCAAAATCATTCCTTTTCGCCAGATCCTTTTTATATTTTAGTTCACATGTCAATTTATCATTAATAGCAATATTCCATATTTCTTTAAACCAATCTTCAAGCTCGTATTCAAACTCCACTTTCCATTTTTTAACTATTATTAATCTTAAGGCAGTAACAAAAATTATTATCATCTCTTCCTTTTGCCATTCTAATTTCATGTTTCCAAAATTTAACAGTAATTCAATTTTTGGACTTATTTGCAAATTAATAGATAATATTTCATTAATCTCAACAAAAACCTTTTCCCATATTTTTTTTACCTTTTCACATTCCCAACATAAATACAAATAAGTCCCAATTTCTTTTTTACACCTCCAACAATTTTTTAAATTACTTCTATACCATTCCTCTTCTGTAATATTAATATCTAAGTCATTCTCCCAACTAAACTTCATTCCTTGTTGTGCTTGATTACCCTCTAACAATATTTTATATATTTTACCTACTTTGTCTGTATCGTTCTGTTTCACTTGTATTATTAATTCCTCAAATGTTAATTGTCTGCATTTCCCATATTGTTTTACCCAATTCTTAGTCCATGCCTCCAATTGCAATACATTATACCAAGATATTTTACTTTGTTCAAATATTTCCTTTGTATCATCTCTACAAGAAATTTTACTTAGCCAGTCTTTCAATCTTAATACTCCCGCTCACTCCATATCTTTTATTAATCCTGTCTTAATATTCTCTGGAAATTTTTCTAAATCTACAATTTCGGTCAGTGGTGATATTCCTGGACTAAATATTTTTTTATTTTTATGCCAAGACTGTAAGATAACATTACTTATTGGGTTTTTTATTTCTATAAAACATTTTTTATTTTGTGTAAAAAGAAAATAATCCTTATCCCTTATCTCCCCTAACTCCATTTCTCCCCAAATCAATTTTTCTAATCCATGTATCATATTAGGGACATATCTCATTTGATTAGCTATATAATATTTATTAATATTTGGGATACCTAACCCTCCTTCTTTCTGGGGTACATACCATAAGCTTTTATTTATTCTTGATTTTTTAAATCTCCATTGTAAAAATTATCTACGATATTTTGCCATTGTCTTAACTCCTCTTCTGTTAATTTTATAGGTAGCATCCAAAATAAAAAATTAATTTTAGTTAAAATCTTCATTTTATATAACGCTACTCTCCCAAACCATGACAGTTTCAATTTTTTATATCCAAGTATTTCTTCTTTTATTTCTTTTTTCAACTTATCAAAATTCAATGTTTTTAATTCCTGTAAATTTTTAGCTATATTTATTCCCAAATATTTAAAACTCTCTGTAACTTTAATCTTATATTTCTTTTTAATTTCTTCTATTTCCCCTCTACTATTATTGATTAACATCATCTCAGACTTGTTCCAATTTATTTTCAAACCTGTTACTTCTTCAAAATCTAAATGTTTCTGAATGTTACCAAGAGTTTTTAATGGCTCTACTATAGTTAACAAGGTATCATCTGCAAACAAACTAATCTTTACTTTTTCTCCTTGCCCAATTCCTTCTATATCTTTATCTTTTCTTATCACATTTGCCAATAATTCTATCACTAATATAAATAAAATTGGGGATACAGGGCAACCTTGTCTTGTGCTTCGGCTTAGGTTAAATTGTTCTGTTATTCCATTGTTAACTAATATGGAAGCTTTATTCCCTGCATATTATTTTGTAATAATTTGTTGAAATTTTTTTCCAAATCTCATTTGTTGAACTAAATTATTTAATGCTGGCCTACCAAGTCAAAAGCTTTGAAGATATCTAGTGCTAGTACTCCAGCTTTTACTTCTTTTTCTTTTATATTATTAATTACGTTCAATAGCCTTCTCATTATATCTGCCATTTGTTTTCCTTTTATAAATCCACTTTGATCATTTCTAATATATTTCCCTATAAACCCATTCAATCTTCTTGCTAAAATTGTTCTAAATATTTTCACATCCTGGTTTATTAATGATATTGGTCTATATGAGTCAATTTCTGATTTATCTTTTCCAGGCTTTGGAATCAAAACTATTATAGAATACTGCCAGGATGGTGGAATCTCTCCTCCTTCTAAAATACTATTAAATAATTTTTCCAATTTTGGAATTAAAAATTTCTTAAACATTTTATAAAATTCTACTCCTAAACCATCCATCCCAGGTGTTTTTCCAGCTTTCCAATTCTTCATAACATCACTATTTCTTCCTTCGTAAATCTTTGTTCTAATCTATCTTTATTGTCTTCCTGGAGTTTGATACTTAAATTTTTCTCAATATAATTTCTAATTTTAACTTCTGAACTCCCTTTAATTGTATATAATTTCTCATAAAATTCTTGTATTGCTTTTATCTTATCTTTCATCAAATTACATCTCTTTCCTTTTATATCTTTAATTATGCCTATTTCCCTTTCTATCTTTTTCAGTTGGGCAGCCCTAGCATTTGTAAGTCTGTTCAAGATGCCAGACTGCCACTCAATGAAGCTGAGTCAGAGCAACCAGCCCTATTACTGGGCAGAGTGAGATGGTTGCCTCAGGTTGCAGATGCTAAACAAACATTGGATTATTAGAATTACAATTTACTGATCACACTAATGTATTGTGAGCGATAGATAGAGATAGAGATAGAAACAGAGATAGAGATATATTTAATGCAGGGGTTCCCTGAGACTTGAACATTATTTCAAGAATTCCTCTTGGGTAAAAACATTGTGAATGGCTGCTCTAGGAAGATAGAGCTCTGTGTTCCAGGCAGCTTACCCAGCAATGTCAAAGCTAATCAGCTACTCTCTTTTGCTAATCCCACCATCTTTGTCAGTTAAGAGTGCTGGAAGGGTGTCTTTAACATGGACTAGGATAAAAATAGCCTATGTTATGAAGCTGGATATAGATTAATATGCATTATTCAATTCAAATGGCTGAGTTGGACTATAGTAACAGCCCAGTCTGATGCCAGTTTACAGTATACTGTATACTTATATTTATATAATTGAAAAGTAATATTCACGTGCATTCAATATTCTCCATAGTCTGCCTTCCTCAACCTTCCAGATATGTTGGACTTCAATTCCCAGGATACTCAGCCAGGATTTCCATTTAATTGCTGTTTAGTCATTTGCTTTTGCTTTGACAAAACTCCAAGCACTGTTTGTAGATTTGCAGAGTAAGATCCCTTGCTTTTCTGGGCAAGGTTGAGATATTTTTGTGCTTCTCTATAAATCTATCCCTCTGGGATAAGACTAGCATCTCTGGCACCTCTATGTAAATGAAATCCTTGTAGGTAAAGTAATAAAGCAAAGCCATTTCAGATAAACATTACAAGAACAACTCTATCTGAATACTTTAAGATGGCAATTAGATAAAATTAAACCAGCAGGGTTTTCCTTCCCTGGAGCAAATGGACCATTTAACACCTTCCTCATACAGAACAAAAGATACACAAAGTTCTCCATAGGAATAACATTATTTTCTTCAAATTCTTCCTCAGGGATTATGACTATGTAAATAATAACTTACTCCGGAGATCTGAGGATACAAGATCCATGCCTGCCTTCAGTGCAAAGTATTATCTTAATCAGAGTAAATAAATGAAACCACCCATCCCCTGGTGATAGTAAACAAATTAAAACACCCAGATTTGCGTCACGAAAGTAGGCTTTTTATAAGTGCTGATGCCACAGTCATAATAACTCCTTTATTATTCATGTTTCATGTTAAGAGACACATTTCCCAATCTGGCATGGTGGTTCATCTCTAGCAGAACTTCAGGACAGTAGGTAAGAAACAGGGCCTTGATGCCTCTGATAAATCAAGTTCAGTAAGTACACATAAGAAAAAAATTCCAATCTCCAGAGGGCCTTTCTGAAGAAGGAAATAGAAGTTCATGAAGAGAATGTGGAGGAATGCAGGGAACTTGGGATCACACACACCCAGCAACCCTCCCAAACTAATCCAGGCTATAATCCTAGACCACTGTTTCTCAACCTTGGCAATTTTATGATGTGTGGACTTCAATTCCCAGAATTCCCTAGCCAGCACGCTGGCTGGGGAATTCTGGGAATTGAAGTCCACACATCTTAAAGTTGCCAAGGTTGAGAAACACTGTCTTAGACACACATAGTTGGGAGTAAGCCTTACTGAAGTTCAAGGGAGTTAATTCTGAATATATAGTACATGCATATGATTGGGCGGTTATCCCCTTTCCCCCAGTTACCTCTCCCAGGCTTATCCCACATTATTTAAAAGCTCTTTAATGTCCAGAGAAGCTTTCAGGGGACTGTACGTGAAAGGCAGGATGAAACCTTCCTTCTCCGAACTTCCTTGATTTATCTTAGAATCAAAGCCAATGTTTATTAAAATAAATGTCACACTAGCATTAGTCCAGGATAGTGTCAGTGTAAAAACAGTCCAGCAGAAGCTTATATTCTAATAATGGAGACTTGTCATTGTTTCATTATTTAGATAATTAAACTAGTTTTATACAGAGTAACAGAAATCCTGTTTATATGAGAGCAATCGATTAATAACCTCCCTGTTAAAGGAAGAGAAGAAAGAAGGGATTTTCCATGGACATTTGCTGATGTTTGGCATCAGTACCTAAGAAAGTAGCATTTCACCTTTTCTGCACACAGCTTCTATCCACCATTTCCTTCACTCTCAGGATGTCTGCCACCAGCAGTTTCAGTATCATTTTAAAAGTCTCCCCCAAAACTCCAGTATCTTCTCTCAAGTGTTGCTTCCTTGCCAATTCTATATTCTTATACAGTGTTTATAAAGCCACTACCAAGTTCATTCATATTTAAAAAAAAAAAAAAGCAACATGAAAAATATAAGTGAAAGCATCACAGACCACCTATAAATTCAGCTCTTGGGTGGGTTTGGGTTTTCCTTTTGGGGTCCTTCTCTTGCAGGGAACTGTGTGTTTCAATTAGTGCTAGAAGCAGACTCAAATCACCGCTGGCACTTGTCTGTCTTAAGAGAAAATTGTCATGTTTTTTCTTATGTCCTGGTAGCCCTTGGTACATCTTGACATCTGTTTAGCACTCAGTTTATTCCCAGGCAAGTCTGCATGACTGTGCAGCTGGGATGTAGCACAAGCAACTTAATAACTACTTCAGTGACACTGAAGTCTATTAACTCATAGCAGAGTCAGTAACACCTACCAAAGTTCATTACAAAGTTCGAGCAAGCATTAAAAAAATCACAGCAGAGAAAGAGTACATTTGAGAATCAAGAACCAGGCTTTTAGCAAACTGAGGCTTTTAGGGGACTGTATGTGAAGACAGGTAGCAAGACATTACAGGTAGTCCTTGTGTAGTGATTGTCTCATTTAGCTTCTGTTCACAGTTATGACAGTGATGAAAAAGTAACTTTGTGACCAATCCTTACATTTTCAACCTTTGCAGGTCTGTAAAGTAAAAGAAAGCTGAAGTAAGATCATCAGCACTGTCATGGTTTCACTTAGTGACCGCTTCAGTTAATGACCAAGTTGCCAATCCCAGTTGTGGTAGCTAAATGAGGACTACCTGTAATTATGAAGCCAAAGCTCATCCATACTCCAGCTCCCATATATTAAGCTACAGATTCTCAAAGTGGGGTTCATGGAGGTCTGCCTGTTCGTCTGCCACAGCATTCCCACATTCATAGGGCAAAGCCTACTCACCACATCAGCTCCACCTCCCCATGAGTGGTGAAAACTAGCGAGAGGTCACTTGCTGCCTCAACCTTCATCTCCTCACATGCTGACAGTCATCTGGCTTGCAAGAATGGATCTATGGCATCTGCCAATCACTCAGCCTAACATGGGACTGGGGCTGGGAAGAGGGTCGAGGTGACTTTTGACAGATGACCTGTCACCCTAGTTCAGGCAGTGCCACTACTCCCTCCTTGCCTGACAGCCACCATGCACTGCAGATGACCAGAGGTAAGGGAGCATGTGCACAACAGCTGAAAGCAGCCAACAGAAGCTAGGCAGATCCCACCTCCTGCTATGTCATCAGCTGAGTCACCAGGAAGGGGCCACACGTTATGCAAGTCGTAAGGCTTCTTTCAGGAGAAGATGGAAAACACCACTTCAACTTTGGTTCAGAAAAACCCAGTCAGATGGCATCGGTACTGGCCATGATAGGAAGGCTGTGTATGAAGACGCGTCCATCAAAAACTGTTAGCCTGGCACCTGTGAGCCAAAGCTGGGGGGAAGTGTGACTGTCCCCACAGTGTTCACAAAAGTACAATCCTTCCTCTAATTTTATTCTAACTGAATAGCCTTTTTTGTCGGGAATTATGTCTACAGATCCTCCTTGCAACAGAGAAAAGAACTTCATTTTAATTACTCTGTAGCTGTATTATCTATGTAAATATATATCTTTTAAGATACAAAGGACAGTTCACCTCACATGAAATAGATGCCACTGCAGCCAACTCTATATTGAAAGTAGGAAGAACAATATTTCATTGTTCTTGGCTAACTGAATACATTTTGTTCTCTTGCATAACAGCTTTACTATAAATCAAGTTTATCCAAAGGCTAAGGGAAAGTGTGCTTTCAGTTCACAAGTTTGGAGGGATATATTACACCTATCTATTTTGCCCTCCACCAGAGGAAACAGAAAGAGACTAAAAAGCCTCACAGCTCTCCTCTGTGATCAAGGTGGCCCAAGAGAAGAAAAACAAAGCCTTTTGTGAGATCAGAAACCAAGAGTAAAGGAGAAACATCCCCAGTTACAACAAGCCCAACAGGGGAGAAGGAGACAGACACAAGTACCTGACAGCACGTCCCTAGCATAGCAAAACAAACAGCCAGGAATTACTGGCTCCAGAGAGCTGCACGGCAGACACCAGACCCCTCTATCACCTATGCCGGGGTGCAAGCAGTTCTCCCAAGTAAGGTTGTTTGCTTACATTTGGAAGCCTGTGGAAACGTGGCAAATGTTTTCACAGTTTAGGCGTTACTCCCTTTCCATGCAGCATTATGCCTGCATGAAAATGCAAACAGCCTGACTGGGGCTCCGTGCATGTGCACGCGTGTGCATGTGTGTGGGCTGGCTTGCCAGGATTTTGTCAGTTAATTGTGTAACAGAGACCTTCACTTTTGTGGTTGCTATACAGGTCCAACTGATGCCTTTGGGGGACTGTGTAAGTGGAGCTGAGCAGTTGACAGGGGTCTGGGAGGGGTGTCCTGTGCGGCCAGCTTCTGGTAGTGAGGGACTTGTGCCCACTCTCTCTGAAGGACTAAATATGCAAAACAGATCAACTGAGTGGGATTAAATGTTCCCTCAACTTAACTGGGAAGATTTAATTTAATGCTCTGCATGACTGGTCTGTTTTGAGCTCCCTCTTGACATTACCTGACTGGGTCAATTACGCCCTTTTGGTGTCCCCAGGCTTTTGTGAGTTCATGGGTTTGATCCCAAATGCAGCATATAAGACACATCTTGTGATTTTTACATAACAAAGCATTTTAAAAAACTGTTTCTGGCAGCCAGCACTGAGGCAAGATTTATTTACACCAGATAAGCCAATTTTTTATTTATAACTAGATAAGCTAAATTCGTTTCCTTTGCGTCCCCACTTTTCTCCAACCTGAACTAGAGGCTTGAGTCCGGCTAGGCATTACCTAGCCTCCCATGGCCTCAAGGTGGGATGAGCCTCATTCCTGATCTGCCAACGTCTTTTTGTCCTTGCTTTGCTTTCAGAGTGCTGAACTTTGCCTGGGTTTAGTATATTTTCAGTGATGTTTGCCTTTTTGGCTAAAGATAAAACAGATGTACATTTTTAAATGATGTGTATCGTGGTTACCAGGCTGTTTTGGTAACTCTTTTATCAAATTCTTTTATTTAATAACAGTAATAACAACCCACTCTACTATATTATATAACAATATTGGGAATTTTAAAGGAATCCTATTGTGTGTATTTAACACTAAAAGAAAACAGCATCATGGTTTGTTTTTATTTCCAATGAATAATCAACATGATATCAGTTGCAATACAACATGATTATGTAAATATTCAATAATCAAAAAGCATCTAAACATTAAAAATTAACAATTTGAATACTCAGGGTACTTACAGTAGCAGATGAATTTGTGTGCCTTGATAGAATGTTTACTAAAAATGAGGAAACGGATGGAGAAACTTTGTTGTGCAAATGCTTATAGAAAGACCCTGGATAGCAAAAAAGAAACGATGGCTGTATATAAGATCTGTTTCTGCCCATTTTACTACATGGGAGTGAACCTCGGCTATGTCAGGAGAAACATAAAAGCTGAATGCAGTGAGGATCGGTTACTTAACAACTCAGTGGAGTAAACCAAGAAGAAATAGGGACAATAATGTATGGTTGCTTAATAGAACATAAAAGTGAATGATCAGTGCAAAAAAGGTGCAATGAATAGTTTTGGTCATATAGAGAGAATGAATAAGGACTGAATTATAAAAGAAAGATATGAGGGAACACTGAATAGGATGAGAGAAAGGGGAAGATAAAGAATGCATAGTTGAATGCAGTTAAGGGGATCCTCAAAGAGAGATGAGAAATACAAAGAACAAAAGGTAATGAATGAATCAGTGTATGGATTTGGTGGAAGCAAGATGATTTGGATGGAGAGAAAGGTATGAAGAGTTACTGCACACAGTGTTGACATAAACTATATATAGCTACATTTCATTTCCTTTTCTCTTATTTCCTGCCTTTTAATTTCATTTATTTACTCCTTCTTACTCTTTTTCCAAGCTTTGCATAATGTTGCTTACCCTGAAAGGAAATAGCTTGATGAGTATATGTGTATGTCTTTCTCCCAATGCCTTATACAAGTTCATTGGTAGAAATCCAAAGGCACATGAATGCATAATATTTCAGAAACCCAGCATCAGAAAAAAGCTACATTTGATATTTTCTTTCAGCTGTATGCTAGGCTCTTCACATTCACATTCTACTCTGAGCAAAATTAGTTCCTAATCTGTAACAAAAGGAAAATGTAGTTAATCTGCCTAATGTATGATTAATTTTTGATAAAATTTCTATCCTCACTTGTTGTTATAATGAAAACAGATAAGGCAAAATACTCTTAGTTTTGTGCTAATATTTTACTGCAATTGTTAGTCCAATTGAACTTTTTCTCACTCCACTCCGCCGTAAGATCTTTGCCATCACCTGTCTTCTATGAAGACTCCCATAATTTGTTGTTTTCCTTTATAATAGTTTGTCCTACTTGAAAATTGCCACAATAGGATTTGTATCCTGAAATGCAGGATCCAAATAATTGCAATAAATAAATATATAAATAAATGTGTTGATGGATTTGTTCAGTTGTTGGAAGATAATTTATTTACTATTTATTGATTGTACTTTTAGATTACTGAATAGTTCTCCTTTAAATAGTGTATAAATCAATTAAAAAAGGTTATTAAAAGGGTAAGACCAAATCAAGACCAAAACCAAGACAGAAGATATCCCAGTGAACAAAATAAAGTTTAGCAGTGGGAGAAATAACAATAAATAAAAAGGTCAATAATAAAATTAATACTAAAACAATAAAGTTCTAAAAATATTACAATAGTTTTTAAAATAGCTGAGAAAACTAAAAGGTCTTAGTAGAAGGCCAGAAAAGATGGCAGCGTAGGTGCCAGGCAAGTTTTTCTATGGAGAATATTTCATAAAGAGGGTACCACCATAAAAAAAGATAAATCTGTAAATAACTTTAGCTTTCCATGACTCCTTTATCATTCATGAAACAAATGTTTCTGTCTGAAACAGAGTATTAGAATGGAAGGATGTTCTGGCCAACAGACATTTTATCTCATAAAATCTAACAAGCAAGCATTTTATCTTATACTTCAATTCCAGTATTGATTATTGCTGTATATACTACGTAGACTTTGCCAACATATTATGAACTTTCCGTAAACAGAATTCCAGTTTGTAGCCCAACACAGATATATTCACAGACAGAATATAGTAGAACTCACCCAAAATTGCAACAACTTCATCATCTTGGATGACCTCCAAAGATCCTGAAACCACAAAGCAAAGATTGTCCACGCTCTCACCCGCATGGTAAATGAGATCTCCAGGAGCACAATGCACAGTCTGAAATTCCATTGCAAGAGCTCTCAGGCACCCATCACTAGCCAGCCTGAATGCTGGGTGCTCTTTAAAAACCTTTCGATTCAGATGTACACAGATATCTGCTCGCATGTCCTTAGGACAGATCTGTAAAACCTAGGACAACAGGACCAAAGTAAGTGTGTGCGGGCACAAGCCTTAAAGAATGTGTTAAACCCTCTATGAGACTTTATGTTTATATTAATTAGTCCTTAACGTATTTGCCAAAGAATTTATTCTTTCTTTTGTACAGTCAAGTGCTGTACAAAGTTAATTCTAGTTAGAATTGGAAGCTTATTCTCTTCTGTTGATCACTGTAAATGTTAAGCAAGGGGTTGTCAAATGATTTTGAAACAAAGGCTTTCCCACCTCTTACTTAATAATAAATTAAAGAAGCTTCAGAATATTAACGGATATTACAGTTTTACAAGGCCAGAAAGAAAACAATGATTTAGGTCAACAATATTCTCAGATTAATTAACTATGAAAATATTTGAAGTTTAAGAAATTAAATAAAATATTTATTTGTTATAAATACAAGCCACAAACACAATAAAATAGCAACATTATGGTAAAACTCCAAATCTGTTTCATTTGACCAATAAGCTTGTTACTGTATAACTGATCATTACAGTTTCTTCCAACTGATTTTTTGAACCTATTAAGAATCATATTTGCAAATTAATGCATAACCATAAAAAGGTCAGACTTATCTTTGTCCGTGTTAGCTTTCCTCTATATTCTAAAGCATGCAAAGTAAAATAAAATTTCAATGTTTAAAGATTCAGGGGATACATGAACTTTCAGTAGAGTTGCTCAGATAGGTATATAACATTATATGCACTATTACTAACTCAGATACAAAATACAATTGTTAGGTTATTTATTTTGTACCATTTTTCAATTTGTGCGTGTATGCAAAGTCAGCAGAGCTTGAGAACCAGGCATGAGAATTTAGGGATCTATATTTATCAACTGATTGTTCTATTTATTGATTTTATACATCACAGGAACTCAAGGTGGCAGTAAAAATACAGGCTATTAGTAAAGAGCAGTGAGAAAGCTATGACCTGGTAAGTTTCTCAAGGCACCTCACCTTTTCAGTATCAATGCCCCTGGACATTGACCAGGTAGAAACAATGTAATCCATCACACGTTCACTCAAGCCTTTGGGTACTTGATAGAGCTTCAGGAAGTCACGGACGCTATTCAGCATTTCATGATATCGGTTTGTATTAGCATACATTTGCTGGAAGATAGTTGTCACATTCCCAAAAATGGTTGCGTAAAGCAGAGCTGCAAATAGAAGAAGGTGGGGAAGGGGGAACAAAATGAAGGTGGGTCTTCTCCGAAAGAGGCAGATGGTTTGGCAACTACAGCAGCACGTTGCAGTGTTTGCGGGAGAAAACAGCACCAATTCCATCAAATGCAGTAATAATTATCTTAATTGTTACAACCATCAGCAGTGATGCCATCTATTGCCTATTGGTACAAGCCTTCGGAGATGTCCTCTCAAAATTGCATATACTATAAAAAGAAGAGTGCCTCTTCTTAATACAAGCTCTCTTGTTTCAGTTAAGAGTGCCATTTTCAATTTAGCTCTTGTTAAATGACTTACTGGATAACTTCACAGCTGTGCAATTAGGGAAACCACTTTCTAACCCTGGAGGCTGCTCATTCAATCCAGGCTTGATGTCACCTTAAATCACTACCTCCCATTCACTAAGCTGTAGACAGGCACAGGCATCTTTCAATGCTCTAAATAAATATGCATTTATTTATTAGCTTTTTGTAAGCTTGCCTTTCCCAAACAGAAATTCATGGAGTCTTACAAAAGTTAAAAACCAGTACAAAGTTAAGAATGTCTTGTACATAAAATGGACAGATGCAGATTCAACAAAAACTGATTCAATGAAAAGCCTTCAGTAACCTAACCATGAAAGGTCTCTGATTTTTTCCACTTGGCACATCAGATTATTTCCAGTTAAAGTCAGATAAATGTGCTTAGAGAGAATGTTACAATTGGGAAGCCACAACAAGAGAAGCCGAGACTCAGGAAGATGTCAGATCCAGACAGACAAGCCTCCATAAATAACAACAACGTCTGATTCTTTCATGTAAAAGATGCAGCCCCCACCTAAAAAGGAATCTCAGGGAGTATTGCTGGAGAAGACTCTGCCAAAGAGCTTGGAATGCGGCTGCCAGTTATATAGATCAAACTTCTCAGGAAGCCACTCTATACAGAGTCCAAACATTACTCCATCTAACCCAGATAGCGCATACTGAGTAGGCCATTGCGGGTGGGCAGGGGCTGATAGGCAAACTTGAAATTCTGAAAGCAGGTCCTGGATGCTTTCACAAAATGGTTGCCACACAGGAGGAGGCCTGCCAATTTACAAAATGGCTACCACAGGAATGGTAGTAATCAGACCAATTTGCTGAAAGATGAGAAGGTGGGGTTGTTAGCTTCCACCCATATTTGGAAATATCAGGAATTGAATCTTAATGGTTTATTCCTGGGCTACATTATTCCACCAAGCATATTTAGGGCCTGTCCACTTACATTATTTGAGCCAAGCCAGCATTGGTGCTATGCCTGTGTGTTCCCAGATCATTGTCTTCCAAGGATAGCTGAGGCCATTTTCATTTGGCTCAATGCTGGATCTTCACTAGCCCTGAGAGGAGGCTGTTTTTCCAATGGTGAGAACTCTTCTCCCCCCCTTCCTACCACCTGAACTTGCTTCCTGGCAGATTTTACAGGCAACTTTATTGGCAAACCCACTCTTAATCCTCCTAGTCAGTTTCACAATGCCTATAAAAAAAATGTGCTTAGCTTGACCATCTATGCTTATGCACACATCCAACTCTTGTCTCAACCCATCTCCCAACCTCTGAGTACAAGCCATTACAAACACACTCTCTCCACACACAGTTTCTAGAACCATAGTTAAAATGTTGGAAAAGGCCCCAACCTGTGGCTGCAAATCTGTGATGTCATCCCACACAGCCTTTAAAAAAATTACATGCAAAAAAAAAAGGTTATCTTGACATCAGACAACTTTCCCCTTATATCAACAGCTCAGATATTTTGCAGATTGACCAAAGACAAACAATGTGTACTGAAAACACAAGGGGGAGCTAGTTATCCATTTTTCTCCTTTCTGTAAGGAGTGGGAGTTCAACTACATGGACCGCTACTGGTAGTTTTTGTAGTCTCCTATCAGATGGCTGGAGGGAGCACTGAGTGGCTCAGGGCTCTCAATGTGTCAGCCCTTCAAGGTAGGCCAGGTCAGGAAACAGACTCCACAGTATGTGCTGAATCTCTACTTTTTTGATATAGGCTATAGTAAAATAATCTTGAAAGCCTGACAACATTTTCCCTCCCTCCCTCCCTCTTCTCTCAAAGAGAATCAAGTTTAAATTTCTGTCTAACATTTGCTTCCTGTCCTGGGCTTAAATTCTGTTTTGCTAACTGCCACATTCCTTCTTCAAAGTCCTCTGGGGTTCTCTATCCAGGGTTTCTTAGGTCAGGGGGAATGAAGATGATTGCAAAGGTCACCTTGAAATGCTTTGGAGGGGTTGTTTTTGAAATGCTTTTGAGGAAGTGCCCATAGAACAAAGTCACATGCCAATATCAGACCGTTTCTGAAGTATCTCTAAAATTTTGTCCGTGTGTCATGTATCAGCATTAAGTGGGAGGATGGTATATTATATAGCAACAATATTCTAAGCAATTCAAAGTTCAGCAAGCTGTATCAAAATGTCTTGAATTTTTCTTTTTTCCTGGACAGGGCTGAAAGGACCACAAGCAATAGAAAAGATCCTTGAAAGTAAGATTAATCCCTGAGGTAAAAATGCCCAAGATTGAATGGCGAACATTTGCATATTATCTCAACATAAACAAATAGATTCAAATGGCCAGTCATTTTAAAAATCTTATTAACATGCCTCCTCCCATACGGAATTGTCCAATTCCTCTGATCATCAGTAACAGTTATCTTGGTTCTGTGACATCCTCTGAAAATTCATTTAGCACTAATCAGGAAGAAAGGTTTTTGGTTGTGAGGCCTTCTCTATAGAACAAGCTCCTCCCTTGAGATAAAGCGTGTACCAACTTTATTATAGCTGAAGGTAAAAGATGCCCTTGAATGAGGTCAACTCTTGGTGCCAGCATCCATGTACTTTTCTTGGCAGAATGATGGAAATGATTTGATTTTTGTCCAGGGTGGTGGTGGTGGTGGTAGTGATGATGATGATGATAATTTTACATCCCACTCTAGCCAATAGACCTAGGTAGTTCCCCATCCTATATTAAGCAGGGTCAACCCTGCTACGTTTCTGAGATCAGCCAAGGTGAGCTGGCTGTTATTCCCTACCAAGTCTTTTTAGATTTTAGGCACATGATAGAAACATTTTTTTCAACTCAATGTTTCAACCTTTTAGTAGTATTGCTGTGACCAAGTGTGGTTTTTGTACACTTAGCAGAGAAAGTAGCAAAGCGCTTATGGAGAAAGGATTAAGATGGGACATTATTTAATTGTATTTATATATTGTTCTTTTTTCTGGAACAGACCAGAGTAATGCACAGAGGAAACTCACCATAAAAAGCATGTATAATTGTACTGGGAAAAAGCCCAATTGCTGATAATTTTTTTTTAAAATGCAATATTTAGGTATACTATTAACATAGTTCATTAATGCAGTTAATTTAAAGGCAATTTGGTTGTGAAGCAGTTATAGCTCTGCACATGTCCTAGTAAGAGTATTGTAAATCTTCTAAAACTAAAAGCCAGCCATGCTTCTCCTAGGAGAGAATTCAGTAAATGGGACACCATCACCCAGAATACCTTCGTTGAGTCAGCACACTGCAGACCAAAACCATAAACAGTAGTACCAGCAGCAATAGTTTTATTTTCATGTGCCCATGACCAGATGAGACTATAAGCAAGTCCTCCCCAACTAATCTTAATGCAGAATTTTAGAGGAGGTAATGTGATGGAATGGAATCATGAAGGCCAGGCTCAGGGAGATAAACATTTTCTTAGCTCGCCAGAACAGTGTGGGAGGAACAAGAGGATGAGACTGGCACCTCCCTGAGGAATTCACACTGTTGTGGCTGGCTGACTTTGGGAGCTGGGGTTTCAGTCTGGGAAGATTCTTGCTAGAGGTTGTAGCTAATAAACATAGCTGGACTGAATTTGCATTGTCTCTTGGAGTTCCTTGGGCTAGGCCTGACATCAATCAAGAAAATGTTTATCTCCCTGAGCCTGGCCTTCATAATTCCATTCCATCACAGGCAATCTTTCAATTATTTAATACATACACTGTTTCATTATATTATTATTATTATTATTATTATTATTATTATTATTATTATTATTTAAATGTATACTCCACCCAACTCCCAGCAACTATGGGTTTTATGGACTAGTATTCCCAACCTTTTTGACACATCTGAAATTTGAGAACATGTTTCGTCCAAATAACAACCAGGCAGCAGCATTCTGCACAAGCTGCAATTTTTGGACCATCTTCAAAGGTAGAAGAAGTAGAGTGCATTGCCATAATCCAATTATGAGGGCATGGATCACTAAGTTAGAGTATCCTGTCCCTGGAATCTATTCATAAATAGATAGCAATGGACCAGAATTAACTGCTATATTTAGAAGCTCGAAAAGGAAAAATTCCCTGCCATGACTTATATTGTCACAGAAGCATTATGATTTGGCAACTATAACAAGGCAACAGCCAAAAAGTGGTAGATAATCTTGATTTGGGCTCAGCAGCCAATTCTAATAAGTATTATTTATACAGTGTATCCAAAAAATTATAGAAGCTAAAATAATTTGCAGGTCCTACACACCCAGACTCATATGCTTGAAGTTAAGAGAAGGAAAACACAAAAAATGGGTATTTTAGGAAATGGTCCTTAGATAGCAACTGGGGTATACACTGGATTTAGACAAAGCCTTAATACCGAGCCAAAGCAGAGTAGTTTGGAGAATGAGCCGTGTCCTGATGTAAAGAGGGATCAGTTCAATGTGATCTCAGTTTGAATCCAGATCTCAATAAAGCTACTGTCCCATTTTTAAAATATTTAGTTTCTCAGGAAATGCTCAGGATAGAGGGAGGATAATACTTAATGTCTGAAACATTTCTGAGCATTTAGCCACCACCATCTGAACAACCAGGCTACTGAGCAATCATTAATCTTGGGGATGGGATGTAATCTTTTATGATCATTCACTCCATGAGGCTATGCTTGTTTCTCAGCAATATCTCATTGCAAGCAGGTAGGTTGTTGCTATCTGTCTGAGTCACATATCAGCAGTGACAAGTTAATAAGAATTCATAATTCCAATCAGAAATAGAAAATGGTGGGGGAGACTTCCAAGGACAGCATAGCGGAGCTGATGACTGTGCCAAAAAGAGGAGCTGGTGAAGGGATCGGCTCCTCAGAATCCCTCTTTGGATTAAGGAGAGGACAAGGATCGCCCACAAGTTTGCTCCATACATAATCTCCCTGCAAAGAGATTGTAAAATAGTGATCTCTAGAAGGGTTGAGAGTTCTGGGAGCTGGGGGAAAAAACATTGTGCCTAAGCCACGATTTGGCACTTTTCAAAGAGACACTGGGTTCGCCTACTTCCTCTCTTAATTACTTTAGGAAGCTGTTTTTTACTGATTTCTTAGAAGTTAAAAATCTTCTGAAGGGTGAGTTTTATTGTGTTGGGAGAATCTCCTTCAACCCTGGATGAAAGAAGCTTTGTGTAAGTGTAAGGATTAAAAAGAAAAGATTTACTTTTTGGAAACAGCAAAAGGGAGATGAGAATGTGGATTCTGGATAGTTAAGGGGCTAAATGGACTTGAAAGAATATTTCCTGTGGGGTGTTTAAAAATTTATGAAAGAACATATGAAGTTTCTGAAATTAATTGTAAGAAATCCTCCCATGGGAAAATTTCATTGACTGGAAAATAAACAGATGACAAAAGGGGACTTGGAAGTTGTCTAGAGGGAACCAGAGAGAACAAACAATTACAATTAAAGGAGAAGAGACCCATTAATACAATGGAGCAACATTATTTGACTATAGAAGAAATTCATGCTGTTTGGGAACAATGTACTCAGAAATTACTTACAAGATTGTCTGATACTATAATAGAGGGTATAGAAGAACAACAGATTTTACTGGACGAAACAGAGATTGAGGATCATTTGAATGTGGATTTGGAGTTTTTAAAAATGCTGGATTATAAAAGTGATACAGAAAAAGATGCTGTGGATTTGAAAATGGATTTAAAAATGCCAGAGTGTAAGAATAATATGGGAAAAGATGCCAAAATGGATTCATAAATGAAACCAGCTGATGTTATAATAATTAAAGGGGACATACAAATAATAAATCAGAAGAGTGACTTGGAAAGCCTTCTTATTTTGGATTTACAAAAGGAATGTGGTAAACCAATGAAGCTGTTTCTGAGAGGAGGCAAAGAGAAACTACTGAAGGAGAAAGGAGACAAAGAGAATGTTATAAAAAAATCAACCTGTGGGCCACTATTTGACAGGATTAAAGATCCAGCTTTTCAAAAGTAAACAGAAGGTTTAAGGATCTGTTTATAAGTGGGGAGAGATTTCTTTTGCTTTACTTCTTAGAGAAAGTGATAAATTGGATTACAAAATGGATTTTTTTTATTAAGGTTAAAATACATATTTTATTATTTTTGGTAGCTCTTAATAGACTTTTGCTATTAGGATTGAATGATGAGTTTTTATACTTTGATTATTGATAAGGGATGAATAATGGGAAGAAGGGATCTTTTTTCTTTTTTTATCAAAATATTAGAGAAGGTGTTAAGTTACTGAAATTGTTTATACTTTGTCTGGAGGGAAGGAAGGAGTCATGTTTTATATATACTCTTTTTTGTTTCTTTTTTCTTCTTTGTATCTCTTTGCACTTCTCTTTTTCTTTACTTTTTATATTTTCTTTAGTTTGTATTAGTCTTTTATCTTTATATTTGTAAACTCTAAAAAAATTATTATCTAAAAAAAGAAATAGAAAATGGTGGAGATAAAATTTATGGCCAGATAGATTTAACTGATAACATGCCATCAAGTCGTTGTTGACTCTTAATGACTGCCATTGTAACGGAGTCTTTCCACCTTTCTGCTGGTCATCCTCTTCTTCTATTTCCTTCCACCTTTCCCAGCATTAAAGCCTTCTCCAGAGAGCTAGGTCTTTGCATAATGCGTCCAAAGTAGGATAATTTGAACCTGGTCATTTGTGCCTGGAATGAGAACTCTGGGTTGATTTGTTTGATGATCCATTTGTTTGTTTTCTTGGCTGTCCATGCTATTCTCAGGAATCTTCTCCAACACCAGTTCAAAAGTCAATACTCTTCATATTCTGCTTTTTCAAAGCCCAACTTTCATTTCCACAGAGTTTCACAGAGAATGACATGGCTTATTTGATTCTGATCTTTGTAGGTATAGACATATCACGGCATTTGAATATCTTTTCCAAGGCCTTTAGGCTGCTCTACTAACTGCTAGTCTGCTATGTACTTCTTGACTGCTTGTTCCTTAACCGTTGATGGTTGATTCTAAAGGTCAGAAGGTATCCGCCACTTCAATGTCTTCATTGTCAATTCTAAGGCTGGTTGTTCTACCTGTTGTCATTAGTTTGGTCTCTTTGTATTTAATTTTAGTCCCATTTTTTTCACTATGCTCCTTGACACTTATAACTGGGACCTGCAGATCCTTTGCAATTTCAGCTATGTCATCAGCATAGTGCAGGTTATTGATGTTTCTTCCTCCAATTTTAAAACTATAATCTTCTTCCAATCCAGCTCTCCTTAATATATATTTGGCATATAGGTAGAATAAATAGGGGGAGACTATACAGCCTTGTGTCACTCCTTTGTCAACTTAGAGCCAGTCTGTTTGCCCATACTGTGGCTTCCTGACCTGTATATAAGTTTCTCATGAGGACAATGAGATGTTCTGGGATTCCAATTTTTCTGAGCACTTTCCACAGCTTGACATGATCAAAACAACTGAAGGCCTTACAATGAAGTACATACTGACTTCTTTTTTATATACTTTGGCTTTCTCAATTATCCAGCGTACATCAACAATAATGTTTCATGTTTCTCAGCCTTTTCTAAAGTCAGTTTGAACATCTGGCATCCCTTTTTACCATTTAGGGCTCTAATCTGTGTTGAATGATCCTAAGCATTATTTTGCTAGCATGTGAAATTAAGGATATTGTACAATAATTTACACATTCTGTTAAGTCTCCTTTTTTTTTTGGAATCAGAATGTAGATTGACCTCTTCCAATCTGCTCGCTACTGTGTCGTTCTCCTGATTTGCTGGCATAGCTTGGTTAGAACCTTTACTGATATTTCTTCTGTTGCTTGCCATATTTCAGTGGGTATTCCATCAACTCCTGTAGTCTTCTGACTGGGTAATGACCAAAGTGCTGATCTAACTTCATCTTCAAGTACTAGAGGTTTTTGTAAGTAGAGAATATCTTCTAGGTATCTTGGATGTTGACATCTCTACAGTACAGTATTTCAGTATACTCCTTTCATCTTCGCTTGATCTCATTTGAATTGGTTACTATCTGTCCACTGGAGTTCTTTAGCATACCAATTTGAGATTGCAACTTCCTTCTGAGTTCAGAGATCTTTTGAAAGATTCTCCTTGTTTTTCCATGTCTGTTTCCATCCTCAGTGTCTTTACAGATGTTGTAATACTGCTTCTTGTCTCTTTGAACAGCTCTCTGAAACAATTCCATGGTGTGTTCTGACATCCAGTTTGCTTTCTTCTCTTTCTTCATTTTGGCAGTCTCTTTTCACATTCATCCTTAATAACCTCTTTAAGTTCATTCCATAATTCCTCTGGCTCTCTATCAGTAAGGTTCAGGACTTCAAAACAATTCCTGATGTTCTCCTTGAAAATGGTGGGTATATGTTCAAGATATTATTATAGAAACTGACTGGCTTTCTTCTTCTTTAGCTCAGCTTGGAACATGCACATGAGCAGTTCTTAATCAGTTCCACAGTCAGTACCTGGCCATATCTTTGATGTTATAATTGAACTCCTCCATCTCCTTTTAGCAATAATATAGTCAATTTGATTTCTATACATTCCATCTGGTAATGTCCATATATAGATGCATCGTTTGGGGTGTTTGAAGACAGTGTTAGCTATGAAGAAATCACTGGAGTGACAGAAATTGATAAGTCAGTCTCCTGCTTCATTTCAGTTTCCAACTATATTTTCTTCTTTCATGTTTCCAACTTTGGCATTCCAGTCTCCAATCACAAGCTGCACATCTTGCTTGCATCTTCTGTCGATTTCAGATTGAACATGATCATAATACTGATCAACCTCCTCTTCTGCATCAGTGGTTGGAGCATAAACCTGAATGATCATCATATTAAAGGGTTGTCCATGAAGTCTAATCAATATTATTCAGTCATTGATTGCATTGTAGCCAAGTACCATTCTTGCTATACCCTTCCCAACTATAAAAAGCAACACCATTCCTTCTTTGTTTTTCATGTCCTGGGTAATAAATGGTGTGATCTTCTGACTGAAAGTGTCCAATTGTAGTCCACCTCAATTTGCTGATGCCTAAGATGTCAATTTGTAGTTGTTTCATTTCATCTTGCATTGAGCTTTCCCATGTTCATTCTTCTTATGTTCTGTGTTCCCACTGTAGTTCTATCTTCCCAGCTTTGGATTTTCTTTTCCTGTATGGCAACATCAGCAACTAGACATCCCGAAGACTCTAATCTAGCCATGTTATAAACACCATCAGTACTCTGAAAGATCCTCAGCTCTTCCTCAGTAGCATGTTGAGTGCCATCCAAACTGAGAAGCCCATCATCTGGCACTATAACATCAATCATTTTATATTTTCTATCCATGTGGTTTTCTTGGTAAAAATACATGAGTGGTCTACCATTGCCTTCTCCCGTGCAGTATGAATTGATGCCTTTGTGATCATTGGCCTCCAGCATCTTGCTATATTGCTGCTGCTTGCTTTAGCTGGGCAGTGGGATGACCTTCATGCCTTGGGTGACCCTGTTGGGAATATATACTCTTGGCATACATTCCCAATGTTCTTCACTCATCCCTCCCAGGACTGATGAGGCAGCACAGTAGGACTTGGGTGGGGGGAGGGGTTATGGCCAGAACTCAACACTAAATTAAGCATATTTAAGTCTGGTGATCTTAATGGGCTTGGAACACAATCTGTAATAATGATTTTCAGCAAAATCATGTTTAATTGAGCACCTTTTCCACTTTGAACCTAATATTTCATTTTCATCAAGGCACTTCAAACATTTGTTCCAATTGTTAATTATAATTCCACACTCTACATTATAATTATTCTTGCCCAAAGGCATTGTATTCCTGCATGAATGATCTTTACTTTGCCATTAGTTAACTACTGAAGAGACAGGAAGAGCAGGAAGACTTATCAGCGCATTAAGATAAGCTAACCCACAAAGGTTTCTGAATAAAGTTTTTAGCTCCATGACTTTGTGACCCACTTCTTCAAGTCCTCTACATTTATAAAACAAATTGTTCAATATTTTTAGTTTCCAACTTTTAAAAAACTAAGATAGAAGCAAAAAAAGGAAAAAAGGAAGGGCTTAATTGACTGATTGATTATGTGCCATCAAGTCAGTGTCAACTCAGGGACCATATAGATAGAGCTTCTCCAGGATGATCAGTGCCCAACCTGGCTCTTCAGAACTTGCAATGGTGCACCCATCATCACTATAATCAAGTCGATCCAAATATCCCAAAATGTCTGAAATGTGATATATTACCTAACTACAAAATAAAATAAACTGAAAAAAAGAAAAAGAAGGTATTTTATTATGTAGTATTTATTAGAAATAGCCAATCTTAACACAGTGGAGTAAAATATAATATTAACATGCAGTATTTAAATATTAAATATTAAAAAGTTGCAATATGGAAAAAAAATGAAGCTGTCATATCTCCAGCTGGAAAATGAACTATATATTTTTTTATAAGATTGTAAATTTTCATATTTTGGGAATCATTACTTTTGCAAGTTGTCATCTTACTAATTTTCTTGCATTTCTTTTCTTTTTTTCCAGTAAGCATCCAGTTACTAAAATATTGTTTACCAATTAATATTTTTTTCTACCTAAAAGCTCTTTTATCATTGGCAGGCAGTATAAAATCCTTGGACATGAAAAATGCAGCCCGGGATCATAGGAAATCCTGGCCACTTTTCCCACTGGCCTTGACAAGAAATGAATCACTGAGTTTCCTCCTCATAATGGAAGCAGAAGTGCTACGGTTGGGGATGGTTTCATTTGTATTTCTACACTGAGCAAAGGATAGGACATAATGCTCTTCATGGTCCCTTCCAACAGTCATATGTAATGGGCTTCTGAGGGGAAGGCAACAGAATAAATAATGGAAGAAAAGTGTGTGTATATATGTGAAGAGAGTAGGTCTTGGTTGGGTGGAATCATGTTTATTCATAATTTTAAAAGGCCATTTTTAGAAAGAGTTCAAGTTGCATTCACAATGTTTCATGTGTGATCTATAATGAAATAAACTTATTCTGTTCTGGGACAAACCCACTAAATATGTACAATAAAGTCTGATGTAATAGTCCCATATTTATCTGAATGGAAAACTACTCTAAATTTAAGATGTTCCCCCTAAGAGAAGGAAGAGGAGATGGGGAAGAAAACTGAAAGCACAGAAAATTATTCTGTGCCATACCCAGCTACTCTGCCTTGCAAACCTACAGTTGCCAACAGGTTAAAACCAATTCTAAAGATTCTCCCCCTCCCCCAATAAATGTCAATCTATTGTCAATTTGCATATGTATAAATATATCTGCCAGAAGCTATACTCCAGAAAAAGGGCAGGGCTCAGAGCAAAAATAACCTTTAATTAGCAAGTATTGGTTTCTAAGTTTAATTGCCTATAAAATAAGATATCTGATCTATAAATTGATTGTTCTTACATCTCCATATACCATCAGGAGTATACTCTGTTACACATACACACATATTCCCATTTTACTCAGAATCACACACATACACAGGTATGTACACATCCACTCTCCTCCTCAGTTCAGCAGAAAGAGCACAAAGAAGAAAAAACGGTCAGATGAGGTTAGTACAGTAACCACATCTGGCACCACAGAGAAAGTTTAATAAGGATAGGTTATAATCAGCTTCAGGGATATTTACAAGGTATGGTCAAAAAAGTAAAGATGGCAACTATGATGGTGCAATCAAACCTCTGCCTGGTTTTTATGTGTGATGGGGTCGTATCAGTTAGAGTGTGTGATGTTGAATCAGTTCTGATCTATGCACCTTGACAATGTGGACAGATGCATGGATGAGTTCAAACCACCATATTTAGACCCATGTCTCTCTTGACTAATACTGGCCAGAGGCTATCAGTTGAGGGAGATATTGTGTTTATCAATGCCTCCTGTGATGGAGGGGAGGTGTCTTGGAATAGGTGGTGGTGCATTCCCTCCTGAAGAAACCATCTTTAGATCCTTCCTTTTGAATGACTAATGGATAGCACTGAATTTGCCATTCTTGACCAAGGTGATTGGGAGGATGCAGCAGAACAACTCCAGACACATGGATTCTGTTTTAATCCAGTTTCAGCTTTGGAAACGGCTTGGCAAAAACTTTGGTCATGTATGGTCTAGAAAGACCACTGTCAGAGATAAAGACCCTGACACCAGACAGGCCCATTGCAATAACAATGCACAGATGTCAATCACCCCTCTCACAGAGAAACAACCAGCTTCCAGTCCATTGGAGCAGGAGGGAAAAACAAACTTAAGATTTGAACTAAATAACCTGAGGCATTCAGTTGGCAGTTGCTGATATTCTACTTTAATTATGGCTTTTCCATTATCTGTAATAAAACTAGCTTATCAAAGAGGTATGTCTTTGAATCACTACCTTGTTTGAATAACAATCTGGGTGAAGCCTAACAGGTCACCCTGATGGACTGGTAGGGGTAATATGTCCCTCTTGGTGCTCCTGGACACCTCAGTATATTTTGATAGTGTCAACCATGGTATTTTCTTGGATCAGTTAACATAATACTGGGAGACAATTGGTCCAACCCACAGCTTTTAGGTTATGGTATGCCTCAGGGTTCTTCTCTACCCCCTATTTTATTTTACATTTATATTATGCTCCTGGGAGCAATAGTCAGGAGTTGTGGGGCTGGCTGCCATCTCTGGGGGGGTGGGTCTACGTCTCCTTTCCATCCTCACGGAGTGTGCCAGACTCTATAGTTGGCTTCTGCTTGATCTGGACCGTGGACTGGATGAGGTGTAATATGTCAAAACTGAATCCAGACAAGCTTGAAAGTCTGATCGTTTAGGGGAGATCTCACTCAACTGAAAAAGTTGGGGTACTTTTCCCTGAAATATCAAATGTGCACTTCGAGGGTGTTCCTTGACCCTGAGTGCATCTCAGTGCAGCTGTGAGGAACGCTTATATCAATCTGCGCATATTTACCAACTACGACTCCTTCCTTGACAGGTCTGATATGGCTATCAAGATCCATGTGCTAGTTACCACTTGCTTAGATTATTGCAATGTACTCTATGTGGGGATGCCCTTGAAAGAGATTTGGAACTTACAGCAAGTCCAAAATGAGGCAGCCAGGCATCTGTTGGGTATCCCATGGTGGGAGCACATCACATCTGGGTATTGGTTCAAGGTGCTTGTTATTACATATAAATCCCTAATAGCTTGGGCCCCACTACTTGGAGGAACAGCTTCCCCCATATGGATTAACATTGGGTGTGTGTTCATTGGACAAAGACCTATTATTTGTGCTGCCACAAAAAATACCTTGCCTTCTTTCACCTATACATCTATATCTACACACACACACACACACAAAGTAACAATACAATGGAGATCTTAATATTAAATAATTGGTTTCAGAATGAAACTATTATCACATAACTATTACTTTGATATGAATGCAGCTGTTTTTTTTTTAAATTATACTCAATTTTGAGTGAAAAGTTAAATAACGTTATGCTTACAATATAGACATCCTAAAAATACTATTAATATTGATAGATTTTTAACTTTTTTCTTATTTTCAATACTTTAAGCTTTGTAAATAATAGAATGTTCATAATTTTTAATCTTATTACATAAATATTATTGCAATGAAATCTGCATTGAACTAATACAATGTATCAAGATTTATAAGATAATAATTAAAGGGAAAAAAAGAACTTTGTCTTAAATCTACTAGGGCAGGATCTTTTTGGTAGCAGCACCAGTATTAGGAAATTATTTCCACTAATCTGTTTGGTCAGCCTCTTTGGTGGCCTGCTTTATTATTTTTTTTTTTAAAAAAAGATTTGTTTTGTTTACTTTAGCCTTATAGTGGCAAGATTTTTATTCTGCTATTTTGTTTTTAATGCTGCTGCCATATTTTTGTCTTTGTGTTTGTACGACTTTATTTATTGTTTTAAAATATTAAAATAGTTTTTATGATGTTTGATATGTTATTGTTTCGACTGCTATTTATTTGATCACTGTAAACTACCAGAAATCAGCTTCCTGGGATCACTCTAGTATATATAAATACGTTAAATAAATACATAAATAACTGCTAAATATTTTGATAGACTAGCCAAAGTTTAAGGCAGAACCTTTTTTCAGCCATATTTAAATTCAGTGGATCAATTTAGAAAGTCCTATATCCAAAACATGTGGCAAGTCAGAGGGGCCATTCTAGCATGTTTAGTAACATCTTAGATCTAATATGGCTGAACTCTTTCCAACCATCCTTTCTGCAATGAACTTTGAATGTATGCTGAAACCCAACGTCTAGTTTAAGTAGGCTGACTAGATTGATTTTATTTGAACTTCTTTGTGTGTGATTGTTGCCTGTCCTTGTTTTTCCCATAGTTCCCTGTTAACAATCAACTCCTTTTTAAGTCTAGATATTTGGCGTCATTGGTTTCATACGGTATTTTTCATTAAAACCTTCCCTCTATGCAAGACTGCATGGTTGCACAGCTATTCCCTATGTTTCAGGGTTGGCAAAAGCTTGGCTAACTTCTTTATCTCTGAGCTTTATGCAGAAAGATCTAAAGCAGCTTCCTTTATATTTTCTTATGGTTGGATTCAAGTGAAAAATCCTTGATTAAAGGCTAAGAATTCCCTAGCTGGTCAGGGAAGGGGATGTCAGGAGATACAGCCTAACTTGCAGCAGCCTATCATAAACAACTTGTACTGGGGAATGTTTGCTACTAAGGTTTTAAATTATCCTTCCTTCCAGTTTGTAACAGGAGCATTAAAAATCAATGTACAAAATGTTAATAGGCAATATTTGAACTGTTGTTCATCATTCCATTATATCATGTTAATAAAAAAAATGATTGGAAATTCAAAAGGAATCAATCTGTAATTCTAATTATGGTGCCGATATCACAACTATAGAAAAGGCAGATCTAGGATACATCCATCACATCTACATCTAGATAGAATAATTTGCTGCAACAGTGCTTCAGTGATGGGTTTGGGGAAAATACGCTTATAACTTTCAAATTATAGTTACAGCTTTACAGTTCCAAATGTTCTTTATCTAAGCCATCTGAAATATATCTATCTCATGAAAAACATACTATAGTTTGACTCCATTCATATTACATAACCACATAGCCATATCTAATAACAGAAGCAGGATTTTTTTGTTGATTCACAAAATATCATCTGATATTGCCAACTCAAAATTAAATTATTTATAATCTCACCAGGTTCTAGAAAGGAGTAAAGCGGATACTCAGAATCTCTTCTACTTTACCTTGGGAGGTTAAAAAAAAAAATGTTTTCCTTCAGCTAAGCGTTACTTTTGGCAGCTTCATGGGTGCATCCACATTGTGTTCTTGGCAAGAATTTGCCAGTGCAAATTGTATTGGGATGATTTTCAACTTCCCACTCTAGCTTACCCTGTGGAGATTTCCTGGTGGTCTCCCACCCAGGCACTACCAGGTGTGATTCCATTTAGCCTTGTCAAAATCACCAAGGGTGGGAATGGGCACACCTAAGGGTGGCTGGACTTGGGCCAAAAATTCAAGTTACTTTTATTTAAATTAAATTAATATGTCTTTAATAATTTCAAACTTCTTCATGTTAAAAATCATACTTCAGAAGAACTTTTGGATGGGCTTGGAACTGTATTCAGGGCTTAAGAAGGCTGCTGGACACTCACATGTTAGGGAATGCCTCTGCTTGTTTATTCCTTCTGTGTGTGCAATGCAGGAAAGACACTTTGTAAGACACGCCATCATTCAACAAGCCAATTGAAAGTTAGACCAGCCTCTCCTGACCTGGGCTGGCATTTCTGCACGTTATAGTGCCATGCATCTGAGAGATACCAGGTTGGGAAGGATGTGTGGAATTATCCACATTTAAAAAAGAAAAAGCATGATTAAGCTAGCTCTGTTGGGTTTTATTTTATTTTTCTTTCTTTCTTTCTTTCTTTCTTTCTTTCTTTCTTTCTTTCTTTCTTTCTTTCTTTCTTTCTTTCTTTTTCCTTCAGAACATTTTCTATGTTCTTTTCATTACCTGAAAGTCTAGGTCTACAAATATAGTAGAAAGAATGAATTATTTAAAAAGCCAATTCAATATAATAAAAATAGCATTCCAGAGCCATAACTGAAATCAACAACTACCGTTTTCATTTACAGTTTCAGGGATAAAAGCAAACTGAGTCTGCCAAATTACAGTATATAAATTAAAAATACCTGAGTAAAGTAGTAAAGACAATGATTCCCTCAAATCTAAGTCAGCTCCTGATGAATACACTGGTATGGCTGTGTATTTTTCCTTCCACTGCCTTCTCCCAGGTTGTTGTTTTTTTATCCACTTCCCAGTCTAGTCCACAGCCCTGGGATTTCCTCATGGTTTTTCATCCAAGGACCAAGTATGACACCACAAAAGAGTAATCGCTTTCATACGAGCAATGTGATGCATAAGTAAACAACTCTCCAGTTCTTCAGAGACTGAAAAACTATAGATGTCTAACATAGTTTTCCCACTGAAAACTCATAGTGCCTTTTGCTCTGGACTGTTTAGTGCTTCCTGATCTGGTGCCAACAGCGTTGTCGTCGTCATCATCATCATCAGAAACAAATGCATTAACATTTACAGTTGAATTTATCCAAAACCACGGATAAAGCCGGCCAGTATATTTATAGGTGCAGAGTTCACCATGGAGGAAAGGAGACAGTGAGGTTCAAAATTTCCAAAAGAGTGGCACAATGGAAAAATAAGTTGTATGACTTGCAGAATTTTATGTATAACAAAATTAAATCATCTTGAACATTAAAATGGATTTCCTTTTCCATTTCACAGTGCTAATGAACAGGTCACTACTTAAATGAAGTCAGAGTCATTTAAGAGTATCATTTCCCTTCTGCAATTTATAGACAGTAATGCATGGGCCATTTTCAATTACATCGCTGAAATTAAATCTCCAGTGAGAGCTGCTGTTTTGATTATTTGTGCCAACAACTCTGGCTTTTGCTTTCAGGTTTGTTGCTTTCCCCAAGTTGCTGAATTAAAGGGATAGTCTGAAATGTTGACTCCTTCAGATCTTTCTAAACTTACATTAGGATCTAACGTTTAGCCAGTGTTAAAGGTACGTTTTATGTTTTGCAATAATGATACACTATTACTGTACCTTACATTATGTTGCAAGAAAAAGTGAAAAACCAAGTTGAGAAGAAAATGCACTTTATAGCAATAAAATGTCAAATCAAGAGGCAGACTGTCAGTAATATTTTGAACTTGCTTGTGATTTACAACCTTTTACCATTGACTTGCTAAGGAAACTAAGAAAATTCAGAATTGTATTTTTCTGAAGTGTGGGGTGCCACAATCCTGCCCTGAACCTACTCCATGGACAACAACACACTTGCACACACTACTCTTGGCTGATAGGATTATTATAACACATTTTTATCTAAAGAATGCTCAACAACTGCTGGTGGTTGAGAATCAAATTCAAGCTTTATCCAAAACCCTAACAATTGTCCCAAAGTACTATATATATATGGTTCTAAGCAAAGCTATTTTCTGTAACCTGAATGTTATGATGTCACCAATATTTGATTCCACCAATATTTGCACATCTTAAAATTTCTCAATTTTCCCATCGCTACTAAGTATACTATTAAGTTACACTTATTCATCTTCCTGCTCCAGTTTTTCCCCATGTATGCATAACTTCCAATTGTTCACTGTTTTTCCTGTCAAACACGAATACCTTGGCTTTGTTACACATTTTCAGATCTCTACTCTTCATTGTCACTTCTTGCACTGTTTTGGTCAAAATCCTTCAAGCACTTTCCCAGGCACTTTTAACAACCCAATCTCCCTTAAGTTTTTGCATTCATTCTTGCTGCCTTTCTTCTTTGTATGGGGGGAAAAACAATAGCACTCTCTCAATCGTTAGTCACACACACACACACACACACACACACACAGTCTTCATACACACATTAAACAACTCACACAGCCACTCCATAAGCAAAGCATATCTCATCTCTCATCATTTCTCCAATCATACTATTTTACAGCATTCTCACAGTATTTAAAATACACCTTTCTGCATTCTGTCACCTAAGTTTTACCTCAAATAATTTCACCACTTTTTAAATTCCATTCCCTCTACTGGAAGTTCGTCAGTTAGTCCTCTTCACCCAAAGGATGTTTTATTCTTTGCAACGATCTTTTTCTCTATATACACATTATAGAATAATTTCTCTTATCCTTATCTTTGCAGATGACATTCTCTTACTTGGTTTTTTTTCTCATCCAGAGCCTCTTTCATTCATTTCATTTGATTCTGACTTCTCTAAGTTCTGCCACCAGTGTTGTTTTCCATTTCTAAAACTTTATAACTTTCTTATTAATTCCAAAACCTTCCAAACATTTTTAAATCCAACTGTGAGGTAGAAAGCACCAACAACAGGCTTTCAAGATTCTAAATTTGTTATCATTATGATTATTTCATATATTTAAATGTAATATAAATTTGCTCTCTGCCCCCCCCCCCCCCAATATTTATTCTCTATTTTCTGCATGGGTCCTAGCCCTATGCTCATTCAGGAATGCCTGAAGGATGTTTTGGTTAGCTACTGAAGCCCTTTGATACAGGATTTGCTAGAAAAACACAGTGGTTTGGAGTACTGACAGAGATTTACTATGGTTCTCCAAGAATCTTGCCTTGCCCTGGACTCTGCCCTAAGTAAAATAATCCCCACACTAGCAACTGACCTAGCTCAAACAGATGCAGTTGATAGTTTTTATGTATACCATGCTAAAATAATGGACTGAGTCGGGGGGGGGGGTCAACAAAATGAGTCAATAAAATGAAGATGGTGGCCACAGTTGGAGTATCAAAGCTCTGTCCTTTTACATATGATGCACATTAAAAAGGGGTGGGGCTTCAATCATGCAGTCACAGCTGCCATTTTGACTTTGTTGACTCCCTTTGCAGATACCTCTGGGCTGAGGGTATGGTAAATGCTAGTGATGCTAGCAATTTGGCAAGAGCCCTGGAGAACCTAGATGTTGAACCACAAGCGATAAAACATGTATCTTTTGAATGGGGATAGTGGCTGGGGTTGCTTTCCAAAAGTTTTTCCCCTCAAAAGTAAGTTCATGGTAATAATTTCCCATCCATGGTATGGGTATGTCAGCTCTTTCCTTTATACAATCAAAACAAGGAACTAACAGTTCTGCTGAGTTTACACACTATACAATCTGAAGGTCCAAGGCTATTTTCTGCAGACTCCATAAACTTCTTTTATGCTGAAAATCATTGGCTCTGTTTCATGTCACTTTGAAGCAGAAAACATTGTAACAGTCTTAAAATAGGCTTCTTTAAAAAAAAGAAAAAGGTCTAACCAAAGCAGCACTCCAAAATTACCTCACAAATTCAGAAAAGTAGTCTCCTGGGCCCAGACACAGAGGTTACAAGGTCTCAACTACTTTGCATCATTCCCACACCCACTGTAACCTTTGTACTCTCATAAGATATTAAAATAGTCTCAAGCTACCCAAAGGTGTCCCAACCCTCTTTTAAACCATGATTTGTTGAACAAATAAGAGTAGCGTGGTTTACATACAATGCTAAGCCACGGCTAAGTCTGCATCATATTAAGCTAAAAATAAACTAACTACATTTTTACTTAGTGGAATGGAAAAACAGGAGTCTGGTGCACCCTTCTTAGACTTCATTTGTTTTAAGCTTCTCACATCTTCCTCCCCTCACCATTTCGGTGGAGAATTAAAAAAAAAAAAAAAACAATGCAGGAGCCCTTTTTCTTGCTTGCATAGTAGTGGATTTTTCTTATGACCGTACAGTGGTACCTCGATTCACGAACACTTCTGTTCACGAACAATTCGGTTCACGAACAGCTCCGGTCGCAAAATTTTGCCTCCGTTCGCGAACTCCGCATCGGGTTACAAACAGGATCCGCGGCCATTTTCCCTCCCGTGACACGTGGTCGCGGCTTCCTGTAGGGAGGGGGACTCTCCCTCCAAGCAGTAACCGCCTCCCCACCCGTCTTCCTGTCCTCCACGCCAGGAGTCACGTCGAGCAAGGTTAGCTTTCTCTCTCTTCATACTGTACTTTGTGTCATATTTTTGCGGTTTTTTAAAAAAAAAAATATGGTTCAGAACGGATTAACTGTAATTACATTGAACCTTATGGGGAAATTTGATTCGGGACGCGATCAAAAATCGGTTGGCGACCAAATTCGTAGGGGTCAGAACGGATTAACTGTATTTACATTGAACCTTATGGGAAAATTTGATTCGGTTCATGACCAATTTGGTTCGCGACCAGAGTCGCGGAACGAATTAAGTTTGTGAACCGAGGTACCACTGTATTTTTTCTGAATACCTGGATAACCTCCTAATTTGATTTTTTTTCCCCCTTGCTTTCAGTTTTGCTTTGGTGTGAGATCTAAGACCCAGACCCAGGCTGTTTATGGCCTTTGGTATCTCAAAATACAGTAACTGGAATATCACTCAAGATTTACTAGATATCGGCATAATATAACTAATGATGGTTGTACAGTAGAATACTGGCTTTTATTGGGTTTCTACTTTTCCTGTGCTATTTATTAATTGTATTTTATTATTTTTCTTTAAAAGTATTTTAGTAAATATTTTAGTAAAACTGTAAGTCATCTGGAAAGCCAAGGTCATAATTAAAACATATGCTTAATTTACCAAACAAACAAACAAACACCCCACCACAGTTTATCAGCACAGCATTATTTTCCCAGCTTCAAAGTTAACAAATTATAAAGCCATTTAAAAGCTGAAATATACTGTAACAGTTTATGGATATTTGCAACTCAAGAGCCAAAGAGGTTATAAATTGTTACAGATCATGTAACCTAAATTTTATTTTTTTTCCCCCTCACTTTTAGAATGACAGATGGAGAATTCCACTGGCTGCTAAGACATTTCTCCTCTTATTTAATATATGTGTATATGCTTGCCAAATATGAGTCTAAATAGCCTACTTAGATCAAATCTGCTATTGTAATCAAACAGCAGGCAGGCACAGAGTTATTCCTCTATTTTATTATGTATTACTCCCAGTCGCTCCAGGACATTCCAATATATCAACATTAATGTCCTTTTGTCTTGCACCCTCATCATGTGAGGTCTCACTTCATCATGTTGGCCATACCAGGAGATGGATTTCAGACCTTATATGGGAGAATATTTGAGGCTTTAATAGGGACTTTAATATAATAATTGATTATTTTAAATAAGCAGCTTAAGAGAAAAGAAGACAATGATCTAACTGGTCTTCAGTGGAGATTTTTAAAATCATCACTGAAGAGAAAAGAGAATCTGTGGTACACAGATATTTAAGTACCTAGGATAGCCCTACCCTAAGCATTGTTTAAGCCCAGTTTTTAATTAGCAATGAATAGGGGCTATAAAGGAATAACATACGAACTGTAGAACAAAAGGACTTAGCACACTAGTCCCATGCATTGCGTTCTCTATGCATATTCATCCACCCTGTCAGCTCAAAACCTTCATCTGGTCAACTAAACATAGAAGTGCTGATGAGATGAAATGTCTGCAATCACAAATCAACATGTGTGATGTGGGGAGGCCCGTTTCTTAATCCATGCTGCAACGTTATGAGAACAACCAGTCAGCCATGAGTACAGTGAGGGGGTTCTAGCTCTATATATGAATTCTTCCATGAGAGGTAACTGCAGACAATCAAACTGCATGCATGAAAACTAGCTCTTGAGTGATATCACCTATGCAATTGCTCTGGGCTGCTCACTGCTCTTCATGGGTTGAGATCTCTACATAACAATATTGTCTGAAGGGGGCTGTTGATTCAAAAATAACACAGGAGAATTCTGTTTCAAATTATCTGGGCAAGTGTGCAGAGAATGTTCCTTTCAGAAAGGAGCCACTGCAAAAATGTCTGGCATTTTCAAATGGCTCTTGTAAGGGCTGAAGGTGGTGAGATGCAATCCAATGATTTTCAAGCCAGACAGAATTAGTATGGAATTTAAAAGAGATATTTCCAACTCTCAAGGCTAGCCAAAGATTGATTCCTGCTTTCTGCTGTAGGCAGATCTTCTGCCTAAATATGAACTGTTTCTTGTCTTAAATAAAGCAACTTATCTAGCCATGCGGAGTATGTGAAGCTTTTACTGCTAGTTAATTGGGCTGAGATTTATTGCCTTGCCTAGTGTGAAGTCTGATAGCTATTTCCCAGGAAGAGCCAGATGACATCTATAAGAAAGGTGACATTTTCGTCCCACCTTCATGGCATCTTTTCACCTGTGGGCAGGAGCTTGGGAACAGAATTGGCCCTTGAGAGGGATTCTATTCCATACTATGTCCTATATTATTTGCATATTCATGAGTTCAGGCAAATGTCTAAAGAGGACTTGTTAAGTTATAAGGGTGTGCAGCTAGGAGCTAGACCACTCTCTTCTTCAAGGCTTGAAGTGACATGGTCTTAGATAGGAATCCTTAACTTTTCTGAATTGGTAGAATACCTGGAATTTTGAGACCATTCCAGATATTCTACCAATTCAAAAAAGTTAAGCCACTGGTGCAAATTGGCAGCCATGCAGAGGTTGGGAGGAAAACTGGAGGAAGACGGGAGAATGGAATGCAACATGCCTGAAGAGGACATGGCTGGTTGACTAAAATACAGAACATGTGTATTTTGTATTACAAGCTTTTCCTTTAGTATTACCTTAAATAAATGAAGCCTCCTTGAACAGAATGTCCTCTACTAGCCCTTTTTTGTATATTTCTATGCATGTAAATGTTATGATCTATTACCATGTTTAAAACAGAACGTTTCTTCAAGCACAATAAGGACAAAGTGTGGGTAGTCTGTCTCAAATACAGCTTACTGTGTTGAGTTAAACTTTATATATCTAGACAATTAGTAGATGAATTTCAATAGATACTATAATTGCAGGGAGTTAATATTCAAGAATTTGAAAGTATAATTTGTACTAATGTAATTGAAGATAAATGCTCACAAGCTTTTCAAAATTATCGTTTTACTTGCACTTAATGCTAATCTTACCTATTTTCTTTACAGTCATGGCTGGGTTCCTATGGTGTGGTTATCATTATGTGATTTGTTTGACTTGGTTTAATATGTTGTTCAAACCCAGCCTCTCTCTAGTTCAGTGTTTCTCAACCTTGGCCATTTTAAGATGTGTGGACTTCAACTCCCAGAATTCCCCAGCCAGTTTGCTGGCTGGGGAATTCTGGGAGTTGAAGTCCACACATCTTAAAATGACCAAGGTTGAGAAACACTGCTCTAGTTGCCTGTCCATTATCCAACAGAATGTTGGGGCAGCTTGCTCTGCTCTGCTCTGCTCTGAGTTCTAACCAGCAAACCTGCATTGTTCTTCAGTAGTATAGAACAGGCCTAATCTTATTTAGGACATATTTTAGGTAGGCAGCAGTTCCCTCTGCTGTCAAATGCATTTCACTATCTCATTCAGTCCTAGGAGCTACCCAATTTCAAACTGCCTTTGACCCACTTTTCTTATGTGTTAGTCTTAAGAACAAAAAATATTCTGAAGAAACTACAAATTATCTCACTTTTTTTATCAAAGCAAGCCTCTCTGTTGTTTTCTCCAGGAAAAATGCTTGTTTTTTAAAGAAGGAAAGGAACAACAGTGATGAAAAAAATACTCTGCAAAGACTTAATGAGACAATTATCAAATAGTACTAACTTCTTGTTACAGTTTTGTCTATACACTGCCCTATAAACTTCCCCCAAAATGTGTATCAGCATTTAAAAAAAACAAATCCTACATATGAGAGATCTTTTGCTATGTAGGTCAAATGCAATAAATAAAAGCAAAACATTGACTCTACTAAAAGGCAAAATATTGTTGACTCCATTAAAATGTAAACTCTTGTGCCGACTATCATTACCACAGATGTTAGAGAAAGATTTACAAGCTCATGCATACAAGACACTTTGTCCATTCAGTTCTGCATAATGAACAAATTACATTCTGCACTACATTATCTTGGTAAAATCGGCCGGGTAATTGGCCCAAAGCAGGAGAATTAAACTTGTTCTGAATTAATATGAAACTTTGGTTAGCTCTGATCTCATGTTTCATACACCAATGCACAGCATACTTTAAAAATTCCAGGCAGGCATGCAGAATGATTGTTCAACAGCAAACAAGATCTAGGCCACCAAATGTCACCCAAGCAGATCTTCTGCTCAAAAACATATTTGTTCATTTATCTCCTCCCTTCTGCCATTCTTACACCCTGTCTAAAAGGTTATTTAATCCTCTGAGGCAGATTTTGGGGCAAGGAGAACAGGAATATTTTGGACAGCTTCCACCATGCCTTGTCACTAGCCATGCTGGTTGGCTTGAAATCCAAAACATTTGTTTTCTTCCCATTCTCTACCCTATGTTGCATCTCATTCATCAGTTTTGTAACTTCTATCCCACATCCTGATGAAGGTCTCCATTTCTTCTTACCATATACCGAATAAAACAGCATAAATCAATAAAAGCATACCTAAATCACAAACGTTAATTCCAGTTTATTTCTGAATATTAAACTGGGCTAAATTAGCTAATCCTAGAAGGTGCAGTATTTTCTGCTTCATTCTGATCATGTTGGGGAGAAAGATGTTCAGACAGACTTCTCAAGGTAAACAGCTCATGGTACCACTACAAATGTAATAAATTTGTAAAAAACCCATTACAAATGTAATAAATAAAATGCAATATTCTGCATTTTAAGATGACATTGGTGCTTCCAACAAGGTCTCTTCAGATAACTCAGAAAATTGGAAGATATGAGAGTTATAAATTACAATTGGAATGTATGGAGTGCTTCTTTAATGACCATAGCTGGCCAGGTGAGAGCATTCCTCTCCTCTCCTCTTGCTCTCTACTCTTTATCTTTGGTTTTTCATCCGCCTTCAGTTGTTTGCAGACACTGAACATGAACTGTCCTCAGGAGGGAATTGAGTTCTCTCCCTCAACCCATGTGATATTCCTCTTGTAAAAATTATTTTGGTATATTTTTACAAAATACAGAGCTACCTAAAGTTTGCTATACTTCTCCAACACTAACAACAGTACTTCCTGTCCCTAAATCCTAATATAGTACATAAGCATTCACATCTGGTCACATGTAAGGCAGTACTTCTGGTTACAGCCTATGTCTCATAAATAAATATATTTATTTATTTACACATTTTTTAAAAAATACACAAAAAAATCCCACAACTACAAAAAATACCCACTATAAACCAAAAAAAGAGAACACAATTAATGACAAATCATAAGAAGCAAAACAGAAAAAGGAAAAAAACCCTGAACAATCCAGGCATATTATCTGTTTATCAAGTACTAAACAATATATGAAAACTACAAATTAGAAAAAAGGAAAAACTATTGTAAAGTATTATGAAATCTCTGCCAAAGTGAAATGTATTGCATCATTATTTGATTAGTGGGAAAAAACTGACTTTTAAAAAATGGATACATTTCATATGTCTTGAATCCAGTCCTTAATATCTGAAATATAGTGCTTCTCCAACTTCTCAAAATAATTATCTTAACAATTCCTCACACTTTGAAAACAATCATATTCCACATTTTTGGAACATAATTCCACATAGCATTAATGTTAACATTAAGAGATTTCCCAGTAAATCTACTTTTATATATTAAAATATGATTCCAAAAAGGTGCCAATAACTCACAAATCATATAGGTTAACAACCTCTCAATTTTTTTTACATCACCGCAGAGAAAATCTGACATCCATCCTTTCAAATACAATATTTGGGGCATCCAAAACTCAGAACAGAATCATCACCATGCCTTCTCCCCCATCATGGCATCAAGGCTACCAGAACACTTGGCAAACAAGTAGGGAAATTTCACAGAGGGCTACATCCACATCTTCACTCAACCATCTCTCTATGATGCAGACTAGATCTACATGGTCATCCTTTACAAGCACCCTTTCACCACTGACCCTCCACCAAGCAAGTCTACAATAACGCTAGGCATGACCAAAGTAGAATCACAACTGTCCTTCTCTATGCTCTTTACCAGCTGCCTCCATTGCCTGCTGAGCACCATTCCACAATATTAGGCCATATGTTACTTTCCTCCCATCTCTTCCTCCAGTTTCTCCACTTCATCCAACTATTTCCTCTTCTTCTCCACCAGTATATGTACAATCCTATTCAGCAATCCATTCCTTCATCCCACAGATCTCTTCTTCTATCAACCATCTATCCACAATACCTAAAATCCTAACTTACTTACCAACTATCTACTCATTCCAGTTGAAAAATAAATCCCACTATAAAATCCACCACTTCCACACTAATGGCATGCTACAACAGGCACTATCCTAAACAACAACAATGTTTACTTATTAACTCACCTGTTAGCCATTGATCCTTTTAGGAATAAAGGAGCAGAAAGAGCTTCTATTCTCAACAGAACCTTTTCCAGCTTGAACAACAAGTTTTCTTACTCTCTGACAGTCTCACATTATTGCTTTCTTCCTGTTCTTTGGTCCCAATTCTTAGTTTCTGATTCCTGCTCATTACAGACAGCTGCCTACATCCATGGGCCCCAAAGAAAAGTAGTTTTCTAGAGAATTTCTCAGCCATTTTTAGCTTCTTCTTTGGGGTCTATAGATAAGTGTTTTTCTAGAGAAGTTTGTTTACTTATTTATACATCATATTTATATAGCTGCCCATCTCACAGAAAGCGACTCTGGGTGGCATACAACAATTGAATAAAATAACAAATGGATAAAAACAATCATTATAAAAAAGATAAAAAGTGATATTTAAAATGCAAACATCATCAAAAAATTTAACAATTTTAAAATATACAAACCCCAGGGAGAAAGCAGAATATCAATCATAGTGGAGCCATCTAAGAATGCCAAAGAAGTTACCATTGTTTCCTAAAACACATCCTCAAAATCACTACAAATCATATATTTATGTAATATAACGGTTTGTGCTCTCTTTTTAATGCTTATGCACAAGTCAGGATTAGTCAACAGTTAAGAACAATAAAATTTTACAGCATTACCAAAGCCAAAGGCAGGGAGGAGCAGGGGGGCGGGGAGATGCATTTTAAAAGGCAGTTATTTACTTGTAAAATTTGATATCCAGGTGATTTTTAAAAATCAAGCTTACTTCAGAATATACAGTACTGTATATTGAATAAACTAAGATAGGCTTTGAATATTGGAAGCTCTGTGCGGAAAGTTCAGTCGCTCATCAAAGGAAGCTGTGCTTGAATTGAAGAGCACTCAAGGCAAATGATCATCATTCCCCATCACAAGAGAATGCCTAAATTAAAAAACAGATTTTTAAAGGGTTTGTTCTCTTCAACACTTAAGGCATATACTACTTGTAGCTGTGAATTTGTCCCTTCAAGATGGATTTTAATTTGCAAAAGAACTTAAATTTAAGATGAGGCCTTTCAATTATCAAGTATTTTTAATCCTCTGCATCAAAAAATCCTAGTAATGTTTTGATCATTTTCTTCTTTTGACTGAAATCCCAGCAGTGAACCAAATTGATTGAAACCAATGCTAACTGTATTAATGCACTAGCAATTTACTTTGCAATTTCTAGGCCTGATCTTACTTAATCAATGGCAGAGCATGTTTTTTTCCTAGAAGTTAACTAAAAGACACATATAAAATATTTACTAAGCTCTTCTATGATAAATTCATAATCTTATTAAAAACATAATAGCATTTGTTTCCATAACTGGAAATCAAATTATATGGCAGGAATGGACAATTTGCAACCCCCAAATCCCATTTTTGTGGCATGTGGAATACCATCCTACTGCATCACTGAATTTCAGTTTCCTATCATTTCAGCTATGAAAACACAGGAAATATGTAGCATTAGTCTAGCCTGGCTTCAAAAAAACAAAACAATCCACCACCAACAAACTAGGAGACCTCACCAGAAGCTCCATTTTTGCTTTCCCAGTTTTGCTCTCATAAGTGACATACATCCACTTCTCTTGATATTGTTACCTCACCTACCACAGCTACAATAAAAACTACCAAAGTGAGGCCCACAATTACAAAAACGTTGTCCACCCCATTGCATGTATCTTCACCCTAGATGCAGATTGGGAAGAAAGTATATTGTTGTGAACTGTACAAAACCAATGAAGCAGTTTGGGCAAAAACTATGGAATATGCTGAGAGCTGAAGACCAGCAAGAAGTGTACAACTGTTTTCAGATGCTTCTAGTAAACAGTTATAAATAATCTCAAAATTGGAAAAGTGAGCAGATTCTGCCTAGACAAAATCTGAAACATTTAATGAACTTGTGAAATTCCTCAAGGCTCACTTCACACTAATACTCTCAGCCGCTCACTGTGCGACAATTGAAATTCTTCAAAAAAGCATTCAATAACCTGGAGTGCAGTGTAATCTTTTTCAATGTTGCAAATTTGGGGACTTCTTAACTGAGGAATCATCTTGAATGTGTGGTTTATGATGAAATACTCCAATAAAGGCTTTTGTCTGGGCTAAATGTGAGATTTGCAGTGGCTCAAGAAATGGCATTAGCCAGTGAAACTGCATCATAGAAATCAAAGAAGGAATAACTAATGTAAATGCTATCTACATGAAGCAGATTGAACAGTGGACAAAAGAGTCAGCAGAAATTAAGAAATGCATCTTTCACAATTTCTGCAGACAGACATAGGTATATTCAGCCTCTTCAGGGTACGGAGGGTTGCATCAGTGCTCTGTGAACAGATTTAGAGATATGGAACGCAGATTTTGTTTTACATGAACTTGACCGATAATGAAGACCAGAAGGTATATCACATTCAGAATCTCTGACAAGGAACCTCTGCAACAATATTCATTAATTGTCATAAGTATGAGATGGAAGTCAGTTCTGGACCTGGAGTATCCATAATAAAAAAGAATACTTTCTATTGCATCTTTTTACAGGAGTTTCCTCCAATCATATTGATGCCATCATGTTTTCTCATGACTACAATGAAAAAAAGACTACTATTATACATACAGTTTTTCCCCCCAAGGGAAGCTTTCAATCATCATTCAGAAAGGAAACTCAGAAATGTCTTAGGGAGAAATTGGTTCAGCATCCCAGGAGTTCACCCCATTACTATTGGTTAGCTAACGGATGTTATTGATAGATTTTCCAGAGTACTTTCTGGGGAACTAGGAGCTTATAAAAGGAAGCCATTGTCATTCCAGTTGGATCCATCTGTTGCACCAATCTGCATCAAAGCCAGAAATATGCCTTTTGTCCAGCATGAAAAAAAACTGAACAGTTTGAATACCTTATCAAGCAAGGAGTCCTTGTATCAATTGCAGAGACTCAGTGGGTTACCGACCCACTGTATCAGTTCTGAAACCTAAGAGGAAAGTGAGATTGTATGGAGAATATAAGCGTACTATGAAAACAGCATCCATATGTACTGCCTGAGGTCAATCAACCACTTGATGTTCCTGCCAGAAAGTCTTTGCAAAAGTTGATCTAGCCCAAACATACCAACAAGTGGCTGTTGATGATATTACAGCAGATGTCCAAACCATGATCACCCATCATGGGATTTTCCAAGCTTAGGAATTTCAGTGACCCTTGAGCTTGAGGATTTTGTGCATAGGAGCCTTATCCAAGTTGTCACAATTGCATCCCATCATCACAACAAATGGTCAGGCTGAACAAATGATGCAGCCAATCAAAGATTTCCTGAAGCAGATTGTCAGAGGAGCCCAACCACCACCAGTTTTGCCAGATTTCTACTTGCACACTATGTTACTTCTTGCTCAACAATAGGAAGTGATTCCTTATAAGTGACTTATGGAGCAATAATGGCTAACACCAGATTTAATTAAGAACTTACAAGATAAATACGAACATGTTCTAGATACTGTTCTATTAGCACTATTCTCTGTTCATTTATACTACAATAATGAGTTTTTGCAAAAAACAAATTGATCTGAACCTATCCATTATCACAGAGATCACTGGACCTGTGTCATACAAGGTTCAGTGTGCAGATGGGCCAGCATGGCATCACCACATTGATCAACTGACAAGGTATTTTTCTCAGAGCAGACTGGCAGCCACAGATTCACCAGAACCATCTTCCTCACTTACGTGGAAGTGAAATCTCTTTGAAATTATAAGAGCCAGTACAGGGTAACCCGGATTATTGTTCTGTACTTACAGCAGCTGCTGAAGCAAATTTCCTAGAATTTCTACATCCACCAGTCAAATTCAGAGGCCATTTTGTAAAAGGGTTCCCCCTCACTGGATGAAGCATTATGTTAGCTAAAGATGGAAGAATGTTATGTATTCCAGGTTCCTAGTTATTATTAAGAACCAAGCTAAGGCAAAGAAGAAACAAGAGAAAGAATCACCTTTCTGAGAACCTGTTTTATAAAACTTGTCCGATCAGGTTTTTTGAGCCCTAACTATCAGTAGCTATCTTGACCTGATGTCCTTGTAACTTGAAATGCTGCACACTGAATCCAAGAGCTCCTTGGATAATTTAGACTATAAAGCACATCCTTTATAGCCTAAATCCTGTAAACGGGTTCTCCCAAAGGTATGTAATTGGGCAACATCTCATTCCCAATCCAATGACTGCTGAAAAGCAGAGATGGGCGTGATCATTTTCATTCTGCATGAAGGACGTTTTGGTCTACATACCTGCAGAGAACAATGACAAACCAAAGACATTTTGTCAGAGTTCAGATTCTACCCCATTGGTGCACACACATGTAAGCATACACATTCACAGATTTAAACACACATACTTGAAGATTCTCTCTGTGCATTGCATCAAATGCAGAATTCTTTCAATTAATACAGGGATTCGCAATCCCCCAAACACTGATTATCTCTCAAAGGACAAATGCAGCTATTTCTTTAGGCCATCCAAGCAAAAGGAAGGCAGGAGATAATTATTTGCAGATCACCTGCTCCTCATTGGTAGCAGTATTGTTTCCAGCCCTGTTGCTTTGCTGCTCTGTGAACTGTTAGCCACAAGCTGTTTAGTTCTTTATTTATAGTTCAGCACCAACTCGCACCCTTGGAGTGACACGTAAGATCAAGAGAGGCTGACAGCAAGGGTTGCACTGTAACAGGCAAATGTTAGATGTCAGAGACAAATCAACTGAAGCAAAAGACCCACAATTCCACATTTTCTACACTCAGCATGATATCAGCATGGCTTTGGCAAGCACTTGCAGAAAACTTTTATACTCCATCCTTGATCTTATATGCAATATTCATCTGAGATCACTAGTAACAGCATCCTGTAATGCTCAGTACTTCACTGTCTTTTCTTGAGAGTGGAGGCCATTGTCTCACCCATTGCCCTGTTGCTCAGTCCTCTTCAGAGTTAATCTTATTTTGTTTTGCTAATAAAAACACTGATCAGATCACCTCTCATCTCAAAGGATTTATGTATTTCACAAGAGGTAGAAAGAACCAATTACCACTCACTTGTTTCTTCTTCCTGGGAAGCTTTGGACAAATCTATAGTTCAATCTAATAGCAGCTTTGTCCTTAGAGATCCCAATTTCCATGACTGCAGCCACTCAAGACTCCACCAAAAAGTGATCATAATTAGAGGCAAATATGGCTTAAACATAAGCAACCAACTGATCATCTTGACTGAGGGAGCATTCCTGGGAATTTGACCAATTGCAATTATGGTTATATACTTTTCATTCAACTTATTAAGGTATTTCCCAATATGGATTTGAGATATATTTTTCCCCATGTACAGTACAACAGTAAGTGCTCTTTATCAACTTCTGAATCGCCCTGTTCCTCGCAACAACAAATACAGCGTGAAGATCTGCATTATTTCATGTGATATTGTTTCACTGGAGTCTCATAAGGGCTATAGCCCTTTTTTACTTTTTAAAGGAAAATAAATTCTTTCCTGAATGTCTCCCCTTCCCACAACCCTGTCTAACAGTGACTCATCTGTGCTTTTCTATCCAGACACTCTAAAAGAAAGCTCCAGTTTGTCAGCATGAGTGTAGGTACATTTCTGTCTGCAAAATAGATTGCTTTGTATTTGATTTAATATTTCTATTTCCATCATCATTGTTATTTACAATAAATGAGGGGAAAGGCTGCAATGGCTAAATATATGTACTATGTACAAAAAGCCCTGATTTAAGTTGCCAGCACTTTCAGGCACAGCTGGAAATAGATTTCAGTGTGAAACCTTGGAAAGCTGCTGCCCGGCCAAGTAAATAATACCCAAGATGGACCAATAAACTGACTCAATAAATGCAACTTCCTGAACACTTTTATCTTAAAATCAAATTCCCAGTTTCATGAGTTACATAAGCTTAATCTTGCATCAAATACACACTAATCAATCAAAAACCAATTTTGAATGCTCATTCCATTTAAACATTCTTAACAATCTCAAAATTCTCTTCAAAATGCTGGGACAAGCAGGAATGCTTTAATTTGGTGCTGAAAAGAGTACAACATCAAAAGTAGTCTTCCCTGGATGTATTGGACTTCAATCCCCAGAATTCTAGCTGACATTTACTTTTAGAGTTATATAAACCACAATTCTTAAATCGTTTGTTGAATAAGCCATAGTGGCCTAGTTTACACATCATGCTAAGACACATTGGGTCATTTCACACATCATTTTACTTATTGATTTATTTAATTTGTATAGCTAATTGTGCTAAGTTAAAACCAATCAAACCACGTTACTGGGTGAAGCTGGTCTATATTCCTTCCCAAAATTGAGGATTTCATAGCCACTACACATTGCACCTTTTAGAAGCAATGCCTAACATAATGTAACATAACATAACATAACATAACATAACATAACATAACATAACATAACATAACACAATATATATTTATTTGTTTCATATATTCAAAGAGTGCTGTTCAATGCCACCTTCCACAAAACCTTTAACATAAAGTCTGAATTTAAAAAAAAATCTATTAAATTGGTGGTGCTTTTAGTCTTGACTATCTGACAAATCCCCTTTTCCCATTCTGACTTCACACTCAAAAAAGCAGCAGGTTTCAGAATAACCCCTCTCTGAGAAACAGCCCAACAGGAAAAAAAAATTACATGGCTCTTGTCAGAGACAAGAATTTAATTAGATGTAATTCAAATACTAATGAGGTTAATTGCAGCATGCCAGCATCACCAATTAACTCAGAGCTGCCAACCTTGTGCATCCAGCAGTTACAATGCTTACAATTAACTTCACACCACATTCAGTCCTCCGGCAAAACCCAGGAAAGTTCAAACACTTTTCTTCAATAATTAGGCAGGGTCAGCAAGCTCAAGAAAGTCTGATAAGTTCGAAGCAAGAAAGGGAAAATGGCCACCTGAGATGGAACTGCCTGCAACAAAAGAGCTGATTTTCAGAAGCAAAATTTTCCTTCCTCCCCTTCTATGGGTGGGAACAGCAAGCTCCCATTTCCAGCCATAAACTCTCCCCCCAAACTCAGCCTCTTTGCCTTTGAAATTCAGGAGCACTATTTCAAGGTCATGCTCCAACTTCCCCGCCATCTACGCCTCGGTCTCACCTGGATCCCTCAAGTAACAGAACTAGCCCTGATGTTGGTTCTACAACCTCTTTCTCAGCCTGGCCCTGTGCCTTTGACAGATGGCAGTCATCAGCCCATGAAACCTGAGCATCTCACTACCAACCCCTTGGCAGTGCTATCAACAGTGTTATCAATATCAGGGTAACATCCGATCCTGATATTCTTCTTCTCCACCTGAGATTCATTCAATGCACAGCTGGGCCTTGGACCGCAATCTGGACAAGTCAAAACTTGGGAAACTGAAATTAAAATTAAACAGCAATCAGAATCAGGTAGCAAATCAGAACTAAAGTTTAAAACAAGCCACAACTCCAGCAGAATTCATCAAAGGAAACTCTGCTGCAAAAAATACACTTCTTATCCCAAAGGACCAGGAGCCAACCTCATGTGTGGAATCTGAAAGATTCTTTGCTAAGAATCGGCAGGTAGTCCTTTATACTTCACTGAAAAGATGTAGCTTTCCCCTTCATCGGACAAAGCAGAGATCTGCAGTTGTTATTTATTTAAACAATTTATACAGCCGCCTAACTCACTCACAGTGACTCCGGGCAGCTTACAAGAATAAAAATCCCAATACAAAACCCACTCCACCCCCCCACCGACCCACCCATCCATCTTGCCATGGATGGATTGTCTCTACTTGAAAATAAAAGTTATGGGGTAGGTCATTGTGCTCAGGACTGCAAAGTGGAAGTGATACAACCCATCATCTCCCTGCTCCACAATCCCAGTGAAAACTGTCTCCCTGCAATGTTATGCTTCCAGAGGAGAACCTTCTGTTCACACTTGATAGGTATTTTGGAAGGCTTGTATCTCACCATGGACATCTCCAATGACATTCAGAACTTTGAGAAGATGAGAAAAAATCTGCAGCCTGAGTCTTTCTGGCTCTTGTTATTTTAATTCAAAATTCCAGATGCATGTTTTTGAACTTGAGACCAGCTTTCTTATATCTTCATTCAAAGCAAGGGAGGGGGGGAATCCACATTCTTTCCACTTCAGCCTTATAAATAACTTGCCTTCCTGGTTTATTTTTCCAGTGAAAAACTCTGGGAGCCTTAACAAAAAGTTTCTGTATATTGATGTATCTAAGTAGACACTAGGTTTCCGCGAAAGCAAAGATAGTACTACAAAATGCAAAAAACTAGCTCTCTAGAGAAGGCTCTGATGCTAGGAAAGGTGGAAGGAAAGAGAAGAAGACAACAACCAGTTAGAGTGGCAATGAGTGCACTGTCGGAAGACCTGAAGGATCAGGTTGGGGACAGATCCTCCTGGAGAAAATCTATCTATGTGGTTGCTAAGTCAGCGCTGACCTGATGGCACATAATCAATCATATTAATAAGCCTGTATAATGACTGGGTTCAATTGTTTTTGCTTAGTATGTATGAATCCAGAAATGGTTTGATTTATGATTTATGTCTTAGAGTGCTGTATGAACACAGCAATAGTGGTTTATTTAATAAACCATAATTAAACAAATATGGCTGAACACAAAGAATAAATCCATTAACTGTCTCACCAGCCATAGCTATTTACTGTACAACACTGCATATGCCATTCTGTTCAGTAGAATGTATTATCAGATAAGAAAGCACAGGACTGGCACTGTAGCCTGGAGTGAGCATAATTCATTCACTCATCAGTCCTGCTCGCTCACTGCAACTGTATGGACATGTGGACTGGCAAATCATAATTAAGAATTCCCAAACCTAATGTCTCTTTAATTTTCTTCCTTCTGCTTCTTGTTCCCTTGCAGAGATACTGAACAAGTCCTTCATGAGTCTAACTGGACTTAAGTTTTGTCATCAACTATTATTTGCCCCAGTTCTTCAGCACCAACAATATATGAATTCAGATTAAGCACGCTCTTAAAATGTGCTGTATACATCCACCACTTGTGTGCCTGTGCAACACTACAGCGAGTGTGATGATCACACATAAGGTGGCTACAATATATTTTTGTTAAATTACAGAATTTGGCAAATGGTGGAAGAGGTTCTGTAACACTGAAAAAATGTGGGAATGAGCTTTGTATTACCAGGTTATTGTTCCATAAAAATGCTTTCATTCAAAAGAAAAGCAGAATAAAATATTTTGAAGCAGTGGCCTTTATTTTTCATACATCTCTCTGCTTTATCCTGTATGTAGGGATAGGAAGTATGAAGTTATCTTACCCCTCTAACTTTTTGGAACCCCAGGAGAGAAGGCGCCATCTGTATCTTGGGGGAATGCTGTTCCAGAGGGTGGGGACCATGACAGAGAAGGCATGCTTCCTTGGTCCCATAAAATGACAACATTGAATAGGGAGGACTTGGAGCACACCTACTTTGCCTGAGTGTACTGGGCAGCCAGAAATTATTGGAGATAGGCAGTCCCTCAGGTATCCAGGCCCTAAGCTATGAAGAGAAAACACCTTGAATCACACCCGGAAGCCAACTGGCAACCAATGCAGCTCATGTAGCAGCAGTGACACATGGGCATACTGGGAAGCGGCCGTTACTGCTTGCACCACTGCATTTTGTACTTCTGGATGGTCTTCAAGGGCAGCTCCATGTAGAGGGCATTGCAATACTCCAGTCATGAGGTGACCAGGGCATGAGTAACAGTCTTAGGGCCTCCCGGTCCAGGAAAGAACACAACTGGTGCACAAGACGAGCCTGTGCAAAGACCCTCCTGGCCACAGCTGCTGCCTACTCTTCCAGCAGGAGCTCCAAAGAAGTCCCAAAGTGCATGCCAGTCTCACATGGGGAAGTGCTACCCCATCCAAGATCAACAACGAAAACAACCCTGACATGGGGGAGCCACAGCCACACAGCCCCATCCAGAACCAAACAGCCTCCAGACACTGGATCAGTACATTGACAGCTTCACCTGTGCAGCCTGGGCTTGAGATATGCAGCTGAGTATCATCAGCATATTGATGATACTGAACCCCAAACCTCACCTAGTGGTTTCATGTAAATGTTGAACAGGAGAGGGAAGAGTGTTGTGCCCTGAGTCACCTAACATGTGAGGGGCCATGGGCGCAATCTCTCCCCCCGTCAACATCAACTGAGACTGACTGCTGAGGTAGGAAGCAAACTATTGCAACACAGTGCCTCCCACTCCCAACCACCACAGCTGGTCAACAGTACTGAAAGCCACCGAGAAATCAAGGAGCACCAGGATAGATGAACCACTCCCATCCCGGCTCTGCCAAAGGTCATGAATAAGCACGACCAAAGCTGTCTCCATACTATACCCCACTCTAAATATTCAATATGCAGGTATTATAAATGGTCCTATATATTAAATTCCTCTTTGTGTATGAATATGTATATATTTTCTTTTATGCAAAATAGCATATCTAAGATATCTTTTTGCACAGAGGGATCCATGGAGTGGTCCAAAAAGTCACAATGGTGGTTCTAACTGCTCTTGAAGCCCTGCCCCTTGTTATATGTGTTTGCTGCATGTAAAAGGGAGCAGAGCTTGAACTGCATGGTTGTGATTGCCATATGACTTTCTTGACTTCCACATACCCCATGGACACCCCTGCTTTTGCATAAGAGGATCCCAGCAAATGCTGATTTTTCAAAATGTAATCTTCAGTAGATTCAAAACTAGATTTTGATAAGTTTCTCCTTCTTTTTAACTTTACCAAATACCCCCTCCTTTCTCTCTTGCAGTGGTACCACTATGGCTTGACTATATAGTGAAAGTGCAGCCCTGCTCTTTGACCAGTGATAGAAAACCATAGTGGCTTATGCAAGAAAATGTTGTATTGGCTAGCTGACTCAGGCTCTTATAAAGCTACAATATTTTAGGTGACACTGTGTCCCCACATCTGCAGATAGCCATTAATTCAACCAGTTGGTTATGTTGAAGGAAGCATACAGCCACTGAGGGCATCAGAACAGTAAAGGACTATCCCTTCAGCACTCTCATATTTTCATTGCTGGCTCAGCTCATCCAGGGATTGGGCTGCAGTCGTAAACAACCAACACAGAAAAGCTGTTGAGATTTATAAACATCCCAATAACTATAACAAGAAGGAAGAAAGTCTGAAGGTTAACAAAGCCTGGTTTCCACCTTTACATCACACCAAAATAAATCAGCCCTGAAGTAACCAACATCATACAGCATCTGCAGCAGTCTTACCTGGAAAACGATAAAGAGGTGCATATTTCAAAGAAAGACCAATAAAAAATTAACTCCTTTAGAATTTTTTCAAATTAGACCATCCAAATTCACCTTGATGAAGAACCAATCAGAAAGTGGCTTTCCAGAATTCATTTGACATGGTCTAATTGGAGATTAGTTCTGTTACAAACACAAAAGCTTAATTAGTTCCTGCTTAGTTGCCTGCAAGCTGCCAAGAAGTGTGCTACAGACCAACCACTTCTACCTCTGAACATGCCAGCCACAACTGCTCACGAAACGTCTGGATACCAAACAATTACACCATGGCTTATTCGCCTGGAAGCTCAACACCATTGGAATGATGCTGGCTACGAAAGCCTGCATCGATATTTTGTAGAATCTCTGTTTTCTGGTAAGTATCAGCCCAGCCAATGGGAAAGGAGGAGGGAGATGATAACAAGAAAGAAAGCACCCTGGTGCCAGCACATTAAAAAAATAAAAATAGGACAGCACTGGAAAGATAATAGTCATGGAAAGACCCCCTCAGATCTGATGGGCCTCTAGCCTTTAGCCTACCTTCCAATCACTTACCTGTCAACTGAAAGGTGGACATCAATCACACCTATTTATCAACCTCTATAAAGCTAAAATAAAATAAACCTCTTCATTCATATTATTTTTGTCACAACCTTGATTATCTTTCTTTCTGCAGAACACTGTGATAATTAATTAACGCTAACAAATAATGAAACTGAAATTGGAATGTTAGTCATTCTTCACTGTGGCTTTCTTTTCCACTGCTAAACTGTAATATTTGAACAAATATGCATTTATTTCCATGACTGTGACCTTTCAAATGTTCGTTTCTATTGTTTATAATCTTTTTTCTTATAGGCTGAAAACATTATTTTGACTGGCCTGAAATTTGTGGATTTTACCTATTTATGGTTTGTATCTCTCAGCCTTATTTCTTTTATTTATTTCTTTTATTTCTTTATTTATTTATTTATACATCAGTTTTATATAGCCGCCCATCTCACACAAACCGACTGTGGGCGGCTTACAACAATTAAAATAAAATAACAAGTGAATAAAAACAGGCATTATAAAAAGATAAAAAGTTATTTTAGAATAAAAACATCATCACACATTTTAAAAAATAGATTTTAAAATATACAAATCCCACAGAGAGAGCAGAATATCAATTACAGTGGAGCCATCTAAGAATGTCTCTCGTTCCCAAAGCCCCCCAGGCCTTATGACACAACCAGGTCTTGAGGGACTTCCTAAACAACAGCAGGTAAGGGGTGAGCCTCACTTCAGGGGGGAGAACGTTCCACAAGGAAGGATCTTATTCTTTGTCACTCTTTCCCCAGCAGGCTCAAAAATTCGTATCTTGGTGAAGGCAGTGGAGGAGTGTTTGATGGCTGAATAACTATGGCTATGCTAAAATCATCAAGAAAAAAATATTTTTAAACCAGTATCCTAACCTCAAGTAACAGCCCTCTGTATTACAAGAATTTAATAAATTATATTAAGAAATAAACAGCTATTAAAAAGTTCATCTCTGTTATTCAGGATCAACTCATAGATTAGTGAAAAGGTATAAAATATCAATGGTTCTTTAGGTGAGAACTAGAGTCAGAAGATAATTGCTATCGGGATGAAATTCTCAATAGCATAAGTCTCCAGTTAGCAGGAAAGATGGCGTGAAAGCATAGGTGGCAATGGGGTAGGCAAGGGGTGGACAAGTGAGAAAAATAGCATTGTGCCATTGTGCCACATTGCATGCAAATACATAAGGGGTATGTGTTTGCATGCAACATCACAACAAAGGTACAAAAAGGCAGAGCTTGCATCGTAACATCAGGATGCATATTTGTATATCATGCTTAAGAACCAATGTCTACATGTGAAAGATGGAATGGGTGATGCCTGAAATATGCAAATCTTCAGGATTTGAACTCTGTTCCTTCCCACTGCCAGGGGGTTTCCTGAAGATTTGAGCTCTGTTCCTCCAGCCCCAGGAAGGATTTCCCCTCCATGGATGGAGGGGAGGGCAATCTCTTTGGTGGGCTTTAGGAAAGCAAAAGGGCTACCTACGCAGAGCTGAAACCATCTGGCAAATAGCCCTTTCACTCTCAAAGAGCTGCTGGATGGGAGGATTTCAGCTCCACACTGAGCTGAAATCCTTCAGCAGACAGCTCTTTTGCTCTGTTCGCTTAACGACCCTGGAGATCGCTTAACGACCACAACCAGGAGTGCCCGGATTGTGGCCTTTGAATGAAGCAGTCACATGGGCATCTCGCTTAACAACTCCTTTGCTCAGTGACTGAGATTCCAGTCCCAATTGTGGTTGTTAGGCAAAGACTACCTGTATATTCATCAGCAGAGGAAATGACAGCAAATTAGAAATGCAGGTCTATCAAAAAAACAACCCACACTAACCAAGTGCTCCATTACCAAAGTAACAACCCAACCTCCCACAAGGGGAGTTGTATAAGAACATTATTCAGATGAGTACAAATGCACTGCAGCAACCCAGAACACTAGAAAAAGGAAACAGGCCACCTATACAACATCTTCCAACAAAATGTATCCCCACGCAACTTTATCAAAAAATGCCTACTACAGTACAACCAACACAAGCAGTGAAAAGGATAACACTACCGTACATCAAAAGCATCTCAGAAACAACCAACAGACTATTACAACCACATGGCATCTCGGTAGCACACAAAACTTCTTAAGTAAACCAAAAGTTCCAGGAGCCCAAGAAGAAAAAACAGGAGTCATCAACAACATACAGCGTAAGGACTGCAACAGCCACTATGTAGGACAGACAGGCAGAAGGCTAGCAGAGCACATCCATGAACACCAACTAGCAGTCAGAAGACATGATGAAAACTCCTTAATCACACAACACATGGACAGACTCAACCATAGTTTCAACAGGGAAACTGAGTTCCTAGACCAAGCTAAATCCAAAAAAACTAGGGAATTCCTGGAAGCTTGGCACTGAGACGAATCAGCCATCAATAGACACATAGAGATAAACCACACTGACACCATTCGAAACAGACAGTTAAAAAAAAAAAGCTAAGAAGGTAACAAAAAGACCAGAACACATCCTCTCCAGTAGCCATACCCAGATAAGCAGGGATTAACACCAGGCAAACAATCAAGCAGAAAACAATACCCTAATCAAGGAACTACCAAGGAGAAACCCACTCCCCCACCAACACTGGCAGGGCAAGCTACTGCATATAAATAGGGAGCAAACCCCACACTCACAAGCACGGGTAATGAAATGTCTGCAAGCAAACAACCAACCTCAGAGGGCACCAAGGACTCCATTGCACACATTGCATAAAAATGTATCCTTTTTATAACTTCAGTAATAAAATTTCTAAGAAACGGTGACGCAGCAATACGTAAACTGGTCCATTCTCAGTCAAACTTCCTAAGACTTTCATAAAACATTGGAACCAATACAGCCTGCAATTATAGGCCAGCTATGGACCACTACAGATTCAAGTTTATTCAGTCTATATATAGATTATTGTAGCTACATCACTACTTTGTATCCTCAAAGATTTGGGGGTTCACTTTTAGAGTTTTTGTCTTTTCTAGATGTAACTGGCAGTCATTCTTTCAGCAAGTACCTTTGCTTTCAATGATCTAGAAATTTTCCACAAGTTTTTTTTATTCTGTTCCACTACTGAAGCATCAAATTAATTTTCAGCATAAGTTCTTTCATGATGTCTCTAGCATTATTTGCTAATGCCCCCTTTTCTCTCTTAGTGAGTCATGAGCTTCATGTTTCAAAGTAGCTTACGCAGATAGCCTATTACCGCATTTGCAATGAATGAGGGAAAATGCTTGAAATAATTTGTTATGCCATTTCATTAACAGAATACATCCACTGTTTTGCCCACTAAATAAAGGGAACTTGTTTTCATAGTGGAAATGCCATAATTTGCATTCATCAGAACGATTCCCTTCAACGCTTTGAAGCCTTTGATTCAGTTCTATGCCCATTTATTTCAGTTCTATAAAGTACTTCTTGAACATACATAAAGATGTATATTATTTGTCAATTGCCTTGATTTCACTGGAAATATCTTACGTGACATTATTGTATTTGACTTTCTGCTATATGAGTTAAACATTGCAGATGCCTTCTTCTTCTTCTGCAGTCTCTTGAACAAGGAAATCTAACCATACTGGAATTGCACAAACAACTGATCTTCATGGGCTCCACTGAATTATTTGAGAGTTCTGTTATTTCTCTTGTCAATGCTGATTAAAAGGCTGGAGTTAATACAGTAAGGGCTTGTCAGCCACAGAACATTGCTACAGAAATTGAAAAGGTCAGGATGATTATGAATTAAGGCACACACATTTAATCGAGACAGATGTGTGCCAGGTTGTTTTATATATGGCACTGTTTGTTGAACAGACTATTGCGTGTTCCCAAGGGCACGCTACAGGAACCAGCAGCCCAGAAATTCTATTGCTACCACAATCTGTTTTAACAGGACAATTTGGGTATTTGTGTTTAATATTTTTTAAATGAAGAATTCTGTCTTCTGTGTATCCATTTCCATCACTGCTATCATTTCAAATAAGGTAATATGCAAGTGCACTAAATATTTGCACATATGGATTTATTTAACAATATCCAAGGAGTTTTAAATTAACGTCAGTAAACTAAGATTTGCCCAACATATTTAGCTGCACTCACTCCAATTAAAATACTTAGTACCCACAAAAGCCTCTCTGTCTCCTTGCCAGTACAAACTCAATAACAACACATTAATTAACAATTTGCTGCTCTTTCAGGAAGCCCCACATCTGTCTGAGGAGGTTGCTTCATAGTATATAATGGTACAGCTAGCCCTTCAGTGCCATCATTGGCATTATTAATTCTAATATCTATCCTTCAGACCCTTTTATCATATCAAGCCATATTTCCTGCTATTTCAAAAGGTACAGCATATCCATGAATGGAGAGTGGTTACTAGAATTAATTCTGCAATATTCCAAGGTCAACTTACCCTTGTCCCAATCTTCCCTGTCACTATTTGCTGAATGCTTACTAGATTCACGTACTATGAAATCGACTGTCAGCCTGCCACATGGTGTGTCCCAGATGCAAAAAATAAGCAAGCTGTCTGTCTTTTGTTTGTTTTCCTTGATCATATTCTTTATATAAAGATGGAAAAATATTTTTTTACAAAGTAGCATGGTTTATCAATCCAATCTAGAAGAACATTTGTTCTGATATATGAAATGTCAATTCAAAAACTGTTTTCCAAACATGAGATAAGATTTTCCACACCTCTTTTAAATGTTAGGGTTGAACAGCCTTCCTCAGTTTTGGCTAACAGTTATACTCCCAAATCATCTTGAGGGCTTTAGGCTGAAGAAGGCTACTACAGAAAATGATACTAGACAAGTAGTATTAATTATCTTAAATAAGCATGGAGAACATCTGTATAATCAGTCTGGTTGTACAGTATGTTAGATTGGAGCTTACCAGGTGGTTGGAGTTGTGAAAATAAAAAGGAGCCAACTATATATACTGCCTTGAACACTCAAAGAAAAACAAGACATAAATGCAACAATATAAATATATAAACAAATGTGAACACCTAAATCTTACTTTTATAGGTCATAGGAGGATTCATCATATAAATCAAATGAATAAGAATTCTTTTTACAGTGGTACCTCAAGTTACTAATTTAATCTGTTCCGTGACTCTGATCGCAACTCGATTTGGTCGCACCGCGAAGCAAATTTTCCCATAGGGTTCAATGTAAATACGGTTAATCCGTTCTGCCCTCTGAATTTGGTCACGCCGCGAGGCAAATTTCCCCATAAGGTTCAATGTAAATACATTCTTGCCAAGCCTGCTCTGTATTTTCTTTGGAGCCATGCTGACAAGCACACCAAAAACCTTCCAAACGCCACAAAACACACCAAAAGCCTCACCGAACGTCTCCTTGCTACTGCGATCTCGCCCACAGGAAGCCGCGACCACGTGGCAGCAGGGCAAATGGCCGCGGATCCAGTTCGTAGCGCGGGGCAGAGGTCACACAGCGAGGCAAATTTTTGCGACCGGAGCTGGTCGTATCGCAAAATTTTCGTAAGGAGGGGCGTTCGTAACCCGAGGTACCACTGTACTTGGATTATGAGTTCTAAAATATTACAAGTAGCTTAATGAAAATGCTGCTGTTTCTAAGCACTGGCTAAAGCATAATGCAATAATTCTGCAGTAACGAAGTCCCATTAAACTCTAGGTTTGTTCTTAATTGATATGTATAGAATAGTGGTAAAACATATCTAATAAAATGGAAAATATTAACAGATCTAAGATAAATCTAAACATTTTGGAAAGACACCATCATTTTTTTCACAGTAAACACCACTTCAGTTTTTATTACAAGCACAATTCAAAGTACTCTGTTATAAATGAGGTTTCAGAATATGCAAAATATCTGTGTCAAAGAACTTAACTTTGGTTTAATTCTATAGTATGTCTGCAGTGATTTTTCCAGTGGGAATATGAAGAATGCAAAATGTTGAAAAGTGTATCTAGTAAGATCAATTCACATTATTCTCTACTTGGTTTCAAAAGATGGTGCACTCAGCATGCAGCAAAGTAAAACATTCACCTTTAACTTCTTGTTCATCACATGAGTCCCTTGGGGAAAAAAGTTACTGATTCCATATCATGGAGACCTGGTGGTCAAAAATGAGGAATAATCAAAGCCCACTATTCCATGAAAGGAAGATGTCCCTTCAGTTATGGAACTGACTTAGATCCTGAGGGAAGGGAGAAGGATAATTCTCCCTGTAGCTCCAACTTCTTGCTGTTCCAGGGGATCTCCCAGCAGACTTGCGGGGGGGAGGACTAGGGGGAACTGTGAAAACTGCCTGTCCCAACTTTTGTCTTTGGGAGCGTCTAGTGAAAGTTGGTGCAGTTGACAGAAAATCATGCACTTCGAAAGACTAAATAATTAAAAATTAATCCAATGATACTTACAGCCAATCATCATCATAGCAACAGCAAAGATCTTCTCTCCGTCTGTGGTTGGTGCAATGTTCCCAAATCCAACACTTGTCAGACTAGTCATTGTAAAGTATAATGAGGAGATATAAACAGAATCCTTGCTTGGTCCGCCTTCCCATTTTCCGGTTGTAGTGTTCAACTGATAGGGCGATCCTATGGATTCCCCTAGCTGGTAGAGCCAGCTTTCATTTCGTATTGTGTTTTTATCCTCATTGATAACTTCATAGTCCCCAATACTGTACCAAATGCAGGCCAGCCAATGGGCTGCAAGACCAAAGACACACACCAAAAGAACCAAGACAGCTGCTCCATATTCAATATAGTGGTCCAGTTTTCGAGCCACACGACCCAGTCGAAGCAGCCTGACTACTTTAAGAGAACTGAACAGACTACTGATGCCCTAAAGGAACAAAGCAAAACAACCCATTAGTATTTAGTATTATATAATGTAATATTGTTGTGAAGAATAACTTGACTACATATTTAGATAGGTTCAAAGTCCCATTAGAGCTGCAAAATTAACTCTATGCAGACCAAATAAATAATTCACATAAGTCAGCTTTATCCTCGATCCATTCTATAAGTGGGCAGAAGGGTGAAGAGGTGGGTCCCAGATGAGAGAAAATTAGGCCAGTCGGTTTACACTAAAATTGACATGTCTTAATTTCCTTGGCAATTAAATTGCTTCACTGGTTTCAGCAGAACTTAAGAATGCTTATTTATGACTGGGACACAGATACTGAACAAATGATAAGAAATTGTGGTAGAATTTTATAGGCACGTATGTAGTCAACATTGTTCTACAAGTCACAGACTTGTCCTTTATTAGTATATGCTGTGTCCCATTTTAATTTTGAAAGCATTCTAAAATATCCAAAATACAAAGATTATAAGAATTTATTTAATGAGAAAGTTTATTTCATTAGCCTGTCATCAAAAAATCCTCAATTTCTAACTCTTAGAAATAGTTTTCAATAAAAACTTTTATCTACTTTTAAAATACATATGATTTCACAGAATCAACATAATTTCATAATAAAAATTATTAATGCTATATTAGCCTTCTCCAACCTGGTATATCTGGTACCCTCCAGATATGTTGCACAATAAGTCTCAACATTTCCAACCAGCACTGTCAGTGTCCATGCAAACTGATGGACAGTGCCAGACTGAAGAAGTCTGCTCTATATCCTTAAAATCAATAATTTGCACATTAAATGGAGACAATGCTATGTGGACTAATTGATATTACTTCCTCACCATATTTCAAAATGCAATATACTCCTGCCAAGCAAATAACGATCTAACAATTCCAATTAAATAATTAAAGCAAGCTTAACAAAAAGAACAATACATTAAGTATATAAACTAGTTTCAGTGACGCCAGCAATCATTTGAACAAAATCCCTTTCTGAGTTTTCAATCAGCCCCTTTTTAATTTAGATGATATGGGATCTGGCAAACAAAAACAGAATTAAGTGAACATTTTTAAGAGATCATCACTGTACCTTGCTTCTTCATTTCTTCAGTGATTATTTTAAAGGAAATATAAGCCACAGAAATCAAAAAATCTTTAGAATATTTTATTCATCACTAAAATATATAAATTAGAAGTTGCAGTCCTATATATACCTATGCAAAAGTAAATTCTACTATGACCCTGGGACATATTTTCCAATGGTACTACAACCTAAAACCGACAAACACACACACACACACACACACACACACACACACACACAGAGCATGAAAAGCTAAGTTACAGCAGCAAATAAATTTCACATATCAAATCTCAACAAGGTCTTAACTATTTTTCAAAGTAACTCTTATCTTCTCCAAATGCTTATTCTACCTTCACCATGTTGCTAAAATTCAACACAGGTTGGATCTGTGCTAAATAACTCTGGTAAAGGATCTCCTAAATAATGATGTCACCACGGAAAAGGCACTGTTCCTAATATCAGCCAAGACTGTGCAAAATAACACTACATAGCATTAAAGCAATGCCGCACGCATTAACTTTGGTACTCAAGGGAAACAGGGCTACAGAAAGTTTTGTGCAAATCAAACTCTTTTTTTTCCACGTATCAAATTAAGACTGGGAGAAAAGTGGTCATTTAAAACATACAGCTGCATTAAAGCCATGTTGACAATAAAACAAAAAGGGTTTAACAGCATTTCTCAAACTAAACAAAGACAGGACAAGGTTAACCTCTTGAGGAAGAAGTCTGCAACTGAAAAGCTACCCAGGGTAGGGCCTGTTCCATGCTCCACTGATCTAACCTCTCATAGTGGTAGGACACATGGAGGTATAATAGTTAGTTCTTACATGGTCAGAAGTAAACAACCCAATCCTAGATCAGGGCATTACTAAAAGTAGGAATGGATAGAAACTGTACTTTCACATAAAAGATAATTGCATCTAGCCATTTACATAGAGGAGGCAGGAGAAAGGCAAAAGAAATTGGATTTCACTGCAGTATAAATAGAACTGGAATTATTTCATAATAGTTTCATGGTTCTTCTGCAATATATCTGCTTATCTGAGTTTTCATGTCCTGAGAAACTCTTGCAGTATTTTGCCTTGTCAGCTGAGAAACCTGATAGGAGGCATCTATAAAGCAGCAAGCCTATACGAAGAAGTAATCCAGTCTCCAGGTTGCCAAAGGAGTGAGACAAGGCTGTATATTCTCCCCTTATTTATTCAGCCTACATGCAGAATATATATTGAGGGAAGCTGGATTGGAAGATGAATGTGGATTTAAAACTGGAAGAAGAAACATTAATAATGTGCACTATGCACATTACTCTGGTAGCTGAAAATGCAAATGATCTTCAAGCTCTAGTAATGAAAGTCAAGCGGCACAGTGAAAAATGGGATTAGGACTAAATATAAAGACCAAAATAATGACAACAGGCACAGCAACCAGCCTCAAAATTGACAATGAAGATCTTGAAATGGTGGACAGCTTCTGCCTTTTAGGATCACCTATCAATAGTAGAACCAGCAATCAAAAAATACACTGCAAACTAGCTCTTGGTAAAGTAGCCATGAAGGACATGGAAAAGATATTCAGATGCCATGATGTGTCTATACCTATTAAGATCAGAATTGTGCAGGCAATGGTTATCCCTGTGATAATCTATGGAAGCAAAAGTTGGACTTTGAAGAAGCAAGATAGAAAAAATATTGATGCTTTTGAACACCAAGGTTGGCGAAGACTCCTGAGAATCCCATGGACAGCCAAGAAAACAAAGGGGTCATTGAATAAATCAATCCAGAGTTCTCACTTGAGGCACAAATAACCAGGATCACATTATCATACTTCAGACACATTATGCAAAAACATAGCTCTCTGGAGAAGTCTATAATATTAGGAAAGGTAGAAGAAAAGAGAAGAAGAGGGAACTAGCAGGGTGGACTCAGTTACAGTAGCAATGGGTACATGATTGGAAGACCTGAAGAACCAGGTTGGGAACAGATCTTCTTGTGAATAATCTATCTATATGGCTGTGTCAGCCCTTCAAGGTAGATCGGACTAGGGATCCAATGTCATGTAGGTCAGTACTACTTTTACTGTATAGCTATCATAACGCGAGCTGCATTGGGTACCAGTTTGCTTCTGGGTCCAATTCAAGGTGTTGGTTATCACCTTTAAAGCCCTACATGGCATGGGACTAGGTTACCTAAGGGACCACCTCTCCCCTATGTCTTCAACCCGTCCCACCCGATCGCACAGAGAGGGCATGCTTCAGACCCCCTCAGTAAAAGAATTCCATCTAGCGGGGTCCAGAAGGCGGGCCTTCTCTGCAGTAGCCCCCGCTCTTTGGAACATTCTGCCCCCTCACTCCTGGCCTTTCGAAGGGCCTTGAAGACCTGGTTCTGCCACTTGGCCTAGGGTGGGGAGGGAATACTTCAAGCAGGGGGATGGCTAGACCCATAGTGGCCGGCTGTCCCCACCCTGATTTTCCATCTTCTTGGATTTTTTGTTTTTAGTATTGTTTTAATTGTATATATGGGGTATATTTTATGTATATTTATAGTTTTATTCTCTCTGTAACCCACCCAGAGTCCCCTATTGTAGGGGAGATGGGCGGGAGAGAAATCTAATAAATAAATAAATAAATAAATAAAAATAAATAACAGAATGTTGCAAGTCTGAATGCAGTCCCCACTCCCTCCCTTTATCTTCTTGAGAAATGTCTTTTCTGAGACATTTACTGAAGTTACATTCCTGCCCTGGACTCAGTCTTCTTTTATCTGACCATTGTCTTGATAGTGGCTCTTCCTTCTGTCCCTCAAGCTCATTCCTTCTGCCCTCCACAGGTTGCTAAAAGTTGACACTGACTTGATAGCACATAATCAATCAATCAATCAATGAAAATTAAAGTTGCTTCTGTCACCAAACCTGGCCAATTGTCCCCTGACCCAAAGAAAACTCTGGTTTGCAAAAGATCCAACTAATCAGCTTCATCCAAGAACTGTAGTTGTGTTATAATTGTTTTCCTGATAACCCTGAATAACAAAGAAATGCTTAGAACAGTTATCAATAGTGATGGATTTCAAGGATCATTTTCTCCCTCAGAAAATTGCCTTATTACATTCCTGTTTAAAAGAATAGCATCCTTTAATAGCATCCAGCAAAGTTCAAAAGCATCAGGATAGCCTCCTCCAAGAAAGCATTAATCATCACATAATTTAGCTCATCAGTCCACCTCTGCAAAAGGAAAGAAGCTCTTTTTTTTAGATTTTTTATCCCGCCTTTATTGTTTTTATAAATAACTCAAGGTGGAGAACATACCTAATACCCCTTCCTCCTCCTATTTTCCCCACAACATCCTGAGAGGCGAGTTGGGCTAAGAGAAAGAAACTGGCCCAGAGTCACCCAGCCGGCTTTCAAGCCTAAGGTGGGACTAGAACTCCCAGTCTCCTGGTGTCTAGCCTGGTGTCTTAACCACCACACCATACTCTTCCAAGCAGCTTATCTATATATGCAGGTCAAGGTGAAACTCATCCATCATATTGGACAGGCAGCTATCTCAATTTCCACTGTCAAAATCTGCTTTCAGGTTACGTGCAGGTTTACAGCATAGCATGAGTCAGAACATGTGCAAATTATTTTTACCATTAAAATGTTTTGCAAACTCGTCACAGCAGGTTGCAAGTGCTACGTAGAATTCCTTTTAAGACAAGACAATGACATAGAAGCCAAAAGGGAGTAGTCAGGCTGGGAAAAATGGTTTCCAGCAGGTATTGGCAATTCTTGTTCATGAACATGCTGAGATGCTGACTTATTTGCAATTCTAAATGTTCCTTAGCATCACCAGGATAACTATTTTTCTGGCACATCCTGACACATGTACAGTTTTACTGTATTCCAGAAGACTGTTGCTAATACTTTTGTTTCAAATGAGATTTAGGTGTCACCTGAGAGATTAATCCTTAAGTCATGGAAACAGTACAGGCATAGGAACTAATCACATGACTGCAATGGATTCTCCATAATACATTAGGCCCATTCAAACAAGTTCCACACTTTTATTTAACACTTCCTGTGGGCAGTAGTAGAAATAGTATAGGAGGTGGCTTTGTTCTCCTAATGCTTGCAAATTCGGGTAGCAGCTGAACAATTACTAGCACAGAGTGGGCAACCTATTGTTGCCTGCAGCCTCTGCAAGACTATCAGCAGGACCCTAAAAGAAAAAGATGTGCTAAGCCTCCAGTAACTTAATGGACCCCTTTCAGTAAAACTCTCTTCAGTCCATCACTAATATGTTGGAAAAAATAAGACAAGAGTTCCAACCGCAACAGCAAGGTCATTACATGGCTTGCAAGACTTGGCCACCAGAAAATAATTCATAAGTGCAGATTCTGTCCACATAAAAGTTTCTCATCTCTGTGCTGGCAGAACTCCTTGCACAGTTACGGGAAGCCACACTTAATGCAATGAAGCTGTAATAAATTGTGAAAATGCTTGTTCAGTGGCATGCATCATGCTTTGGATAAGCAAAATCAAAATACCATATTTGTTACTTGCATAAGGATAGGAGAAAAGTTTTAGGCTAGCAATATTACATCAGTTGTTCCAACCCCTTAAATCATGTTTATGCATTATGGGAATAAGGTACACAGGGATTGCCCCTTAGTAATTTGTTGAATCAGATGTGTTACATTTCTTTATCATTTTTCTGTGATGGAATTCAGCATGATCCAGGAATTTAGTTGTAGGATGCAGAAAGTCTGCAGTTGGGCTATAGCTTAGAACCACTGCAGTGTTGAAAGAATATTATTGAGAGGGCTATCCTTAAATCCTGTCTATTATTTCTCAATACCCACTGCTAAGACTTTAAGGTCGCAGCTTGTACCTAAGAACAACACATGAGCTATTCACAAACAGTAGCACCATATCCCAAAACCTTGAACTGAAAACACTAAAGATACTTTTTTTATTCCTTGATAAAGTTAAGCTGGTGCTAGACAATGGAAGATTTAATCACTGCCTAAGACTCAGATTATAATCAATTAAAGCCTGTGATTTGCTCATTTTCAAGTGTACGTATATTATGAAGTATATAAATTGAGAAGCCAACCCGTCACAGAGTGTGTATATCAACCTTCCCCAACTGTCCCAGATGTTAGGCTACAACTCCCTAGTTACACTTGATTAGAACAATGGAACTTGTAATTGTCACAGTCCAAGTCTGTAGCTGCCACATGCACATAATTCTTGGTGTAAGAGTAGAAAATGAATTCTAGATTTACATGATGGGAGAAACTGTGGAAAAAATGTATATCAAGATGAATATTGAGGAAGTCTGGTTGTGGTCCAAGTCTAGTCATTTAGCATTCTTGTTACCTTAAAATTTTCAACAATACTTTTATTGTTTGAAGGTATTTTAAAATCAATACACACATTTAAAAGTGCAAAAGCATACAGTACATTGTAGGAGTCATGCTTCTTTCCTCAAGTAAATTAAATTTAAGTGTCCTATTTTAATGAATACTTCTGAAAATTATTGCTTAATTCTGGTCATTAGGTTTTATGGAAAAGTTTGTTCAGTCATGCTTAAATATCATTGCTCCAACATTTTCATTTAGGCTTGTTAAATGCAGTGGAAAATTTCATTTTTATTCATACATACCTTTTTTTATTCATATATGTTCTGCTTAGAAAACAAAAATGCAACTTTTTTATTTTTGTTTCCTGAATTTATCATAATTACATTTCCTCAAAAGGATATACAGTTTCTATCTAGTGTTTAAATAAACCATGAAAACCTCCAGGGTCCTAGTTAATTGAGCATAAGGGGATAACAAAGTAAAATAGGATAATTTGTAGATATTTAGAAAGATATTCCACAATTCAATATTTTTGCTTAGTTGTACTTTAGTTGTATTTACTATGAACCAATTTTTTTAAAAAAGTGCATTAAACACTAACCAACTTCCCAACGGTACAGATAAAACTGCTTTACCATATTATTGAATTCCTCTTCCACTTTAAATTCCAGTCCTGAAATCCCCTACTTCCTATTACCTTAGTCTCACTAGTGGCATAAGCAATCCTGGATTTCACCCAAGTGTCTGACAACAGAGAGTATATCCCACAGTGCTAAAAGGAGATAGATAGTAAACAGCCTTACAAGTACACAGGAACATAAGGAAGCTCCTTATACTGGGCTAATTTCCTTTGGTGTCAGGGGATAAACTGAACATTCAGAGGGAACAGAAAATAAAGGTTGCAATGAACAGGACAATTACAAAAATGCCGTGCACTTGGGCTGGCTAGAGCTGAGATCTTCCTTTCAAGAAGTGGGGGGGGGGGGGGGGATGAGATCTTTGTTTTAAAACCGTCTTTAATGTGTTTTACACTGCAGTTGTCATGTTTCTGACCTCAGAATAATGGGAACCTGCACTATTAATTTTGGCGACTGTGCTCAGCAGCCTGGTCAGAGAAGGCTCTTGGGATCATAATAGTATTCAGGAACTTTAGGTGGCCCCAGTGCTCATAGATATCTGCAGAGGAGGCAAGGAGAGACAGGTGACAAAATGTGATATCCAACACAATCCCTTTGATTTGCATACTTGCATTCTATGCCAAGACACAAGTACAAAAATATGCACATTTCATCATTTTTTCATCATTACAGTTCATAGCAGAAGTCTGTGCCAATGATGCCTGCTTGGACTGGCAGCTAATTCACAGCTGAAAATTTTATTATCACCTGCTATATTCTCATTTTGATTGGAGATGCCATAAACTGCATTTGAGGTCTTCTGGATGCCAAGTAGATTGCTCTTCTCCCAAATAAATCCAAGGCAGTAGAAGAACTACAACTTGTGATATTAGCCAAACCATCTACAAATAGCCCTTGCAACTCTTGTGCAAACACATTGTGGAACAGCCAGGAATATTAGATTCTGAGTTTATGGGTTCTTGTGCCCCGTCCTGTCTTTAGATAGCCAAAGGTCTTACTCAGGAATAAACACACAAACAATATTTTAAAATAAAAATAATAAAATGAGCATATGTAATTATTGACCATCATCTGACCTATTTCCATCAAATGGAAGAAGGACAAAGAAGTAGAAGAGGAGGAAGAAGCAGCAGCACCCCTATTTGTGCTTCTATGATCATTTGCTATTGTTTAGGTCAGTGTTTCTCAACCATGGCAGCTTTAAGGTGTGTGAATGTCAACTCCCAGCATGCTGGCTGGGGAATTCAGGTCTGCACATCTTAAAGCTGCCAAGGTTGAGAAACACTGGTTTAGGTGGTCATCTGTTTCCATACTCCACGTTATAGAGGTAGACCTCTGTCCTGAAGCCCAGCTCTAACTGGACTACTTCACTTGCTCACCAATATGCTAGTGTGCCAAGTATTAGGTGGCATTTCCCTATCACACTCTCCAAATTAAACAGTGTCATAGAGTAGGATGGAGATTCTTGAATGCAATTGCTCTCAAATTTTGAAGCTGAATTTGCTACCATGCTATAAAAACAAAATAAAATAGGACTTCCAGTGGGGATAATGGCGGCTTAGTTGTCTCCATGAGAGGGGAGGTGGCACTGCAGCTGGAGTGGTGGCTGGTAGCAAGCGCTGGCTGCCCAACTTGCTCCAGATTAAGGAGGACGCGAGAAATCAACCCATTCGGTCTCCAGGATGGCAGTTCCTCATAAGCTAATCACAGAAACGGAAGCTTCTGTGAACAGCTTGCGAACGAGTGGCTGGGAGGTGGGGGATCCATCTTCATTCAAAGCTGTGGTGCAGCCTAAATATGGACACTAGAGCTGGCTGAACCCCATTTCTAAATCACTTTGGAATATAACTATTTTTCAGTGTAAGACAGACCTTCCTTTGCAAGTAATTCTGTTGGTGTTTTTTCATTATTTCTGGGACTATAACTTTAAAAAAAGAATTAGAGTTTTACTATAATTTGAACAATTTGCAAAAAGCTGGAAGATAAGGAAAATACAAAAAAAGTTATAAAAGTTACGGTGAAAGGGAAAGATTTATTTCTTAAAAGTTTAAAATATGAAATTCCATCTGTATTAATTGGATTTGATTTTTCAATGAGAATTTTTTGTTTGTTTGTTTGTTTTTCTGTGATATGCTTGGGGATTGGCCGGATTTTCAAAACAGAAGAAGATAGTAATTTGAGCCCTCTGTGCATTTTCTGCTGGTGCATGCCTGCAATTACAGCATGAAAGGCACCAGAGGGAGTGAACTGTCTGCTTTCTTTCACTTATACAATACCTACAGTTGCTTGCTTTGGGAGGGTAAAAAATGGCTAGAAGAGGCCCTTTGGACCAGCCATTAGAAGATAAAATGACTTCTTTAAGTTTACTCCAATCAATGTTTGATGAATTAGAAGCTAAATTCAAGTCCCTTGAACAAAACATAGAGGAAAGATTGGATAAGATGGTTAATTTTGAAATGGAGGTAGAGATTTATTTGAATGTGGATTTGGAGTTTTAAAAAATGCTGGATTATGAAGGTGGTATGAACAAAGATGCTGTGGATTAGAAAATGGATTTAAAAATGCCAAAGGATAAGAGTGATATGGAAAAGGATGCCAGAACGGATTTACAAATGAAACCAACTGATGTCACAATGATCAAAGGGGACATGCAAATAATGGAAAAGAAGAGTGACTTGGAAAGACTTTTTATCTTGGATTTGCAAAAGGAATGCGTTCAACCAGTGAGGCTGTTCCTGGGAACAGACAAAGAGAAATTACTGGGCCTGTTTCTGGGAGAAACCAAGGAGAGAATGATGGGGAATCAACTTGTGGGACATTATTTGAAAGGATTAAAGATTAAGCTTTTTAAAAGTAAACAGAAGATTTACAAAGTGAACTTATTTGGTTAAAATATATGTCAAAGTTTTTGGTAGTTACTAATGGGATTTTTTTGTGACCAGGATTGACTGACGAGGTTTTAAGGATCTGTGTATAAAGGCAGAGAGATTTCATTTCCTTTTTTTTTTTTTTTAGAGAAAATGATAAATTAGATTATAAAATGGATTTATTTTTTTACTAAGATTGAAATACATTTGTTATTAAATTTATGGAATGTTGTTCTTATATATGGTAATAGCACTAAGGTTTTTATATGTACAAAGGTGGTAGGATATGACTTTAGATATAATGGAAGAATGGATGGTGAAGCTGATAGAGATGGCTGAAATGGTGAAATTGGTGTTTGATTTGAGAAAAGACATTGTAAACTTTTAATGCTAATCGGAAACTTTTTTGGACTTTCTGTGGGAAACAGAAAAAATGAAATTATATTGTATGGATTTGATTATTAGAAATAATATGGGTTTATAGTAATAATGAAAGTTATGTTGTAAACTTAGAGCAAGAGATTGATGTATACTGTTACTTATATCTGTTGTGAGGAGGGTCAGAAGTCAATTCTTTTTCTTTCTTTTTTCTCACTTTTGACCTTGGTCATTCTTTTTTTCTAATTTTCCTTTCTTTTTCTTCTTTTTTTTCCTTTAATATTAGTTTTTGTTAGTTTTGTTAGTTATTTTCTAAAAAAAATTAAATAAAATCCAGCAACAAAATGATATAGACTAGAAGGTGTTAGCTTTTGGGCAGTGGGTAAATACTTCTCTCTTTGTCCTGACCATTCACTATGTTTTATATTTAATTTTAATATAGTTTTACAGCATGTATATATGGGATGTGATGGCTTAAGTCCTGTTACTTCCAAATCTTCCTTCTTCCAGACAGCTCAACCCCCTCTGCAACTCTTACAGACAGCTGGCTAGGTTTATTGACACTAGCCACTTTACTCTGGAGAAATCTGCTTTGCCTCTGACCTACTGAAGAGACGGTAAGGAATCTCCCATCCTTCCACAGCCTGGCCTGGTGGGAATTTGTATGCTAATGGCCAAATCCTTTTTCCCAGAATGAGACTACTAGTTCACTAAGAAGTTTTAATCTTTATTACTTATAGAAAAATCAGAGACCCAGAAGAAAAATGAAGAAAAAGGAAAACGGAATGAAAATTGCTTTCTGAAGAGGTTGACCTTATCTCCTCCGTTCAGTCCCATATTTCATGCAAGTAGAAGCACCAGAACAGATATACACAGCCCAGTCCATAACTAAAGCACAGTGGCATACATGCAGTAATATCAGATCACAAATTCCAACCTTATCCTTGCATCCCAACATCTGAATATTTAATCAGAACAAAAATAAAAATGTAATGTATTTTCTGGCCACTGGAAAAAATGTCAGAGTAAGAAAGGTAGCAATCAACACTGACTGCTACCAGCCAATCAATTTTCATAAAAATCATCCAGAGAATATTTTTAAAACCATTTTGAAAACTTAAAAAAAAAAAATTCATGGGAAAGGACTAAGTCAGAATGTGTCAGAATGCTGCCCCTTCCCCAAGGTTCTATGTAGAGAGTCAGTCTAGTTAATTAAATAAATGCTCAGTCAACACACACAGCACAAGGAGAGCAAAGTGCTTGTCTACATTATTTCATTAACACCTATTTTTAGCAGTTTACAGGCATTAAGCACCTTAAGCACAGCAGGAAAGGCAAGCCACTGGAAAAAACAAGAGAAGCCTGGTAATTTAATGCAAATTGCATTGTTTGCTGTGAAAAGTTTTTTTTTCCCCCCACTGTTAACAGCCAAGCATTGTACTTGGTCAGCAATGGTCTATTACCTAGAGAGGAGGGGGAAGAGACATACAGAAAACTAAGCAAGAGGTGCAAGAAACTGATTGTAGCAAGACTAGAGCTTGCATTTAATCATAAATGCAATTCCATAGCAGTTGCTGGAATTCTTTCATAATTGCTTCACAGTTTTGCAACAGTTAATCTGCTTATTTGAGCTTTCATGTCCTGTGAAATAATTTCTTACAGTATTTGCCATATCAGCCAAAAAAGGACTGAATTAATTCTGGTGACTTCTTACCCCCACTATATTAGAGGCAAATTTTACATTTTCTATACATAAACCATGGCCACTAACACTTTTGCCAAACCAGTGATCACTGAATAGGTCACTAATACCTTGCTTCAGCAGCAGACATACATAGTCCAACATCAGAAGCAGGTAAGAGCCCCAAATGACCACTTGACTCAAACCATGAACCAAATGGCACAAAAGTCAGGGCAGATCTAGCAATTACCAGTTGTCATAAAGCTTACTACAACTATTTCGTTGTTTATTAACTTGCATGTGGCTCTGGGTGGCATACATAGTTAAAACATGAGTAAAATCATAATCTTCTATCATTAAAAACAATTAAAAATTAAAAACTGCATTTAAAATACAATAATAAAAAGATATTGGCCAAAACAAACAGCCACTCGTTAACCTAACCCCCCCAGCCCCCGAATCCCCCCCAATCCCCCCCTTCAGATCTCTATAAATACCCACAAAAGGGTCACACCATCCTGGGCACAGAGAGAACTGCTCCTGTCTGTGCTCCTGCACTCTGAAGATGCCGGTCACAGATGCCGGCGAAACGTTAGGAAACAGAACTTCCAGAACACGGCCACACAGCCCGGAAGACCCACACCAGCCTTCACCAGAAGACTGTTGGGTGAAAATTCACAAGTAAATTAAGCCTTTAAGTGAAAAGGTGCATGGACCTACAACTAGACTATTAGCCTTTAGGAAGGCTGTGAAAACCTTCCTATTCCTAAGAGCATTTAGTGGATAAGGGGCATATTGGATTGCCTCTTAAAACACAATTATTAGAGGTCGTAGCAAATTTTTACATGGAACATTTTGAAAAACAGGCTTTAGAAACCGCACCCGTTACCCCAACAGTCTGGTTCCAGTTTGTGGATGACACCTTCACAATTTGGAGACTGTTCCCCACTCCCCCAATCACCCCCCCTTCAGGCACCCTCGCGGATCTCTATAAATACCCACAAAAGGGTCACACCATCCTGGGCACAGAGAGAACTGCTCCTGCACTCTGAAGATGCCGGTCACAGATGCCGGCGAAACGTTAGGAAACAGAACTTCCAGAACACGGCCACACAGCCCGGAAGACCCACTCCAGCCATCGTATTCCGGCCGTGAAAGCCTTGGCAATACAAAGCCCCTGACTGCTTCACTGATTGTTGGGCATCGACTGAGAGGTTTGCCCTGGGGCACGAGAGCTCCATTTATGCCTCTGCAGTTATCTTTCAGTATTTGTACTTCTCAGACTCTTTCAAAGTAATTTTAAACAGGGGGAAAATGCACACAAACATCAACATATTAGGGGAAATGCATACCAGAAAGATTGTTTAAAATATACTTTAAGAAAACTGCTTGTAAGAAAGTACAGATTAAGCAAAAACGTGTACCAAATTTCCTCCATTAATTCAAAGATGCACAAAATCACATATACAAACTATATGCTTTTTTTTAAGAAGTCATAAACGGACATGGAAATGACAGAATGAACTGAGGACGGATTTGTCCGTATTTAGAAGAGAGATTATGCACCCCCATCCCTCCAGCCATAGAAATGTGCAGGTGGATGAAAGGGAGAAATTATATCACAGATGCACAATGGTTTCATGATTAAATTAAATTAAATTAAATGGTTTCATGATAAATTGCACAATGGTTTCATGATTCAACTGATGCAAATTATATAACTGCATCATTTGCATTATGAAGTCATGTTCCATGTGACATCATTCTGACAGCACAATGGGTTCTAAGGGTACTATTGCTGCTCCTTATTCAGACTTGACTCTGCCTACTTCAAGCCCAAATTCCACTCAGCTGGCTGATTCTTCTTGCTACCTCATTTTTAGTAACTTGCCTGAGGTGCTTGTGCTCTGCTCTTCTGCCAACCATAGCAATATAAATGCTGTGCTTGCTGCAGAAATCCATGTTTATGTGCAGCTAGATTTGGATTTTTTTGCATCACACACACACACAAACACACACACACACACACGAGATACCAGTTAATCTCCTATTGTTGGGGCAATGTCAACTGGTAAGCATACATTGTTGATGAGTGTCTCTTCAGTTGCCACTTTTTTCCTTTTGTTGCTTTTGTTCTGTTTATATCTCTTATTTTTTATCATTATATTGACACTTCAAACTGTGTTCTCTGCCCAGAGTCACCTTTGCAAGATGGGTGAACATACAAATACAACTGAATAAATAATCACTCCAAAAGCAATGAATGTACAAGGCAGCCTTTTTTTTAAAGCCTAAATCTTATTTGAATAAAATTCAAAACAAAGACCCTCACCTAATATTTTTTGCATGTGACAGAATATGAGCATTTTTAAGAAAGTATAAAAGACAAGGACTATATATTTCTTCAGCCAAATTAAAAGTGTCAAGCCCATGACACATTACGATGTTCACATTCTCAAACCACTTTTTCTACAAACAGAATGTAGAAATACATGCTTCTCATCCTAATGCTCTCCACTGGGATCTGTGCTTGGACCTTGTTGTTATCTGTTGACTGTTACCAACATTTAACAGAAGCTGTTTCATCCTTCTGCTTTCATCTTTCACATTTACTCTGCCAGCAAAACCCTTGAGGGGCAACATCCCAAGACTCCACCACAGGTCCGTTATGTGACTAAACATGTGCAGAACCCAAATTTTCATGTCAAACTTCTCTTGGTCATTTGGTAGCCCAACCGATCTCCAATTAGCTCTTTACCATTGCTTTCTTGACCATTCAAAATTATGTAATGATTTGCTGCAAATCTTGGAAGCAATTGGGTTGATTATTTATTGACATTTTGTCAGTTGTTAGATTCTCGGCATATTTATAAGCAAAATTAAAAATGACTTTTAATATAATTGTTTTAAATTTTTCATTATGTAGTGTTTCTGAGGATTTGTTTTCATTGGCCTGAGCTGTAATACAAGATTGGCCACCCAGGTACTAGAATTATAAGCCTTCCCTCCCAGATTTCAGGTATTTTATCTTTCTCCCAATCCTCTCCCATCAGAGACAAGAGGCAAACACTGTCCCTTTCTGCATCAGTCCCACAGGCACAGTGGCCTGTATGCTACATACTAGGTCCTCAGATGCAGGTTGACTCGATGTCACAACCAGAAAGCCAAATTATTAAGGCACAGATCTGTCTCTTAGTTGTCTAAAGTGCTGCTTTGACAGTCATTTTTCAAAGTAATGCACAACTCAACAAGATCAATTGCCCTTCTTTGACAAATGATATTACCATATATTATCCCCAGGGTATAAGTTTAATCCTTAATTCATTCAGCTTTAAACAGTCTGTGAAAGTTATGTAGGCTGCTTACCTTCACCCTACCATGTGGTAAATCACAGCAAGCAAACTTCTTTGAAAGCAAAGGAACCTTATCAGTTGATGCAGAAATAGCAAATAACACCAGGAGTGTTTCCTCAACAATTGGACCTAACCAGTGTTCTTAGTTCACACAATATACTACGCCACATTAAAAAAAAAATGGCTGTAATCCTTGGCATGCTCTAAATCATTTGCTGAAGTGAGCATGGAATCATATCCATTGTTTCCTTCTGCTGCAGTGGGAAACAGCTTTACATGAAGATCAAGTTGTGCTACATTTAATTTGCCAAGAAGACTGAAAGGCATTACTATCAGAGGCAAAATTGGGATACTTAGAAGAAGCAGGATCTTTTCAGTGATGGCACTACAAGCTAATACAATAACCTTTCAAGGAAGACTCAGTACAAATTGGTTAGTTCTTTCCATTCTGTCCACCACAACAGAGAAATGGGGGGGGGGGGGGAGTGGATTTATGGATATAATTCTCCCGATGCTCAAGACTCCAGAGCTGGTGGGAACTCCAGCACCTCCAAAAAGCATATATTTATTCACAAGATTTGCACGCTAAGATGTACAAAGTAATATTGCAGTAGTATTAATGAAAGGTGCTTCTGGACATCAAAACATAGTATAATGCATTATGTCCCAAAACATGCATATTTTCACAATATTTTTGAGATGTTTCTCCATTTCTATGAGAAAACTATTTTGGCTAAGAAAAACAGCCCACTGTAAGAAAGAAATAATTTTACAGATAGACCAAAATGGGAGATATTGAATTAATAATTTGGTCAAAGCCATGTAGCTGAAGTTGTTCTGAACACATCTCAATTTTTCCACTATTTGTTCAACAATCTGTTCACATCTCAATTCCTCTCTCTTAAAGGAATATGCAACCTTTATTCCCATTGCTTAGGATTACTTGTTTGCTGCGTTTGGAAGCTAAACATGCACATGGCTCGACCTTGCTCTTGTTTAGGAAAGCCTTAAATTTGTGGCTTTGTCAGCAGGGCCTGGAGCAGAGTGTTTCGTGACCCCTCATTGATCCTGTTTCTGTATATTTTAATCTAGTGTTTCTCAGTCTTGGCAATCTTATGAGGTATGGACTTCAAGTCCCAGAATTCTGGGAGTTGACGTCCACACATCATAAAGCTGCCAAGGTTGAGAAACATTATTTTAATCCATTGGTATTTATGGTGTTTTTCTTCCCCAACATGGGATATAGTTTTTGTTATTAGATTATATGTTGCCTTTTGCTTTGTTTTAATATTTTTAAAGTATGGCATTTTACCCAGAGTTGCTTCCATAATTGAGACAGCTTATAAATGAATGAATAAAACTTCCTAGCCCATTATTAGTTATTTCTCTGATTTATTTGGGCAAGAAAACGTTATCTGTCACCAAGTCTAATAAGAATGAAAGATGGTGTTCAATTTAGCAAACTTCAGCAAGCCATCAAGTAATGTGGCTCATGCCAGGGAAAATGAAGTAAAAATACAGTTTTAAAATTAGATCTTGGCTGGATCCAGATGTAGCTATATTTAGGATATATCCCATGTGCCATAACCAAGAACTTCAACAATCAGGAGGAAGGCATTGCACTGGATAGAGAAGGGGATGGGAAGGCAGCAAAGGCATATCTGAATGAAGTAAGAGATAAATTAATAATTAGTGCAAGGTTGGAAAAAAGATGAGCTACATAAAAGAAGGCTGAAATCACATGATGCTATCTATCATCATCAGGCATGAATGGCCAATGTGTGAACCAGCCAGGCCAGATGCCATGGTGCCTGCTGAGTGCTTGCACAAAGAATTTCAGCTTTTCAGGTTAGAGACCCAAAGATCTTGACAGAAGTAAGCTGAAGACACTTAGCAGGTTACTAGGGACACGTTTGAAAGAATTGTCTTTAAGACATCCATATGGCACCCTGGTGCCCCCTTCAATTAGTTTCCCAATCAGCTTCAGGTAGAAGCATGTATGAACATTTATTTTAGTTTCCCCTCTTTAAAGAGGTTTGTTTTATTTACACAGCTTTTTTACAGTGCTCAGCAGGGCCCAAAGATGTCTCAAAGGTGGTGAATCATTGTAGTCAGGCCTAGTGCTCACTTTTCTGACTGAGCTGTGTGCTACCAAGAAAGAAGGAAAAAAAGATCCTATCAGCAGGGAACAGCCTCACTGGACATCACCCCCTACCCAGTACTGGACTCACTGTGCTGAATGCTGAGGCCAAGTTTGCAGATTACATAAGAGAGCCTATAAATTGTGAGGTTCCCCCCCCATCAAATGACTTACACTCCAGGGTTCTTGCAGTACATTATAAATGCTGAAGCGTTTCTAAAAAACAAGGCAATTGTCCAAGATTGTACTAACATCCATCCTGAGCAGGGAATGATTAGCTCCAAACTAAATTACTCAGCTTACACCTGCTGTTCCCTTGCAGTGCAAGAGAAAAAAAGCCAAAAAGGAACAGAGTGTGATTTTATGGTCCTTAGCTCATTTGATTAGCATGATTGAAACCTGTGTCAGTTCCCCCTCTAGCCATATTATGTTCTAACTCCCCTTTTGTAAAATAAAAGTATTACACAATGTAGCTAAGAAAAGCAGCCTCCAGATTTATTTTTTAAAGACATTTTTCTCCCCTCCTCTCTTGACTTGCCAATAAACCATATTTTAATTCAATTATCTTATTATTATTATGCCCCAAAGTCTATTGGCATTGGTTCTAGCAGTGCTACAGATCCTGGAACAGGAAGCTTCTGGGCAGAAGAAACTGAGAAAAGCAGAATCTGCTCAAAAATTAATTCAAAAAAATAAATTCACTGTTTTCATCACACATGAATGCATAAACATGAATGCAGAATTTGGACAGCTGCCCTTCCAACCACTTTCCATAGAAAACTCTCCCCAGGACTTCTCTTATATCCTTTAAAAGACTGAAATCTGTGTTTTCTCCAATCTGCAATTTTCTACATCTTTCCTTCAAAGTTCTGGAGTGGATTATGGCACCTAGAGTCATTTTTATAGCCCACACTAGCCATATAGAGCCTGAATTCAAACAACCAGTTAGCCTAGTTTGTGGTTCAGCATGTCATGAAAAATCTAACCACAGTTTAGCATGTCCTATGAACTAGACTATCCCATTAAACCATATAATGATTTATTTGTTTCAACATATTTATTCATTTATTGCGGCTTCTATGCCAGCCAATTCCCAAGGTCTCTGAGCAACTACATCTGCAATTAACACTGAATGAAAAGCACGATCAGCCAGAAAAGAAACACTTTTAAAAATACAGGAGCACGACTGCATCACCAAGAAATGCTAATCTTCCACATCCCCAAACACTCCTCTGAACAGCCATGGCTCTTCAGCCCTTCAGATGTATGTTATGTGACCTCGGCAATTATAGTTCCCCTCCCCCCCCCACCCCGTCACTCCGGGTTAAGCTTTTTGTTGAAACTCCCATAAGGATGCATCCAGTAGGAAGGGTTAGACATTTTACTTTCCCCTCTACAAGAGGACTTAAGAACACACAGAATGTTCCTGGCTTGGCCTGAGGACATCTAGCATTGATCTACCATGTTACATTCTCATTCAGCGTGTTCTAAAACTTCTGACATATCAGTAGGAGAGGTGCAATGAGCTCTGTTTATCAAGGTTTGATGCTCCCCAGGGGACCATCAGGGTCTATGTTAGTTCTTTTCCTTGTGAAACACAAAATCTCCAGTGCAAGAAAGAGAGAATGAAAATATAATGAGTTGACTTGACACATTTGGAATATGAATCACATTTACTTGAAATTTGGAATCCAGATTCAGTTGTTGGCTGAGATGAAATTTTGTGACACCTCTAGGGAGTTCCAATAACATAGTTTTAGTCCTGCAACTTATCAGGATTTTCTCATGGGAAGAAGGTCATCCCATTCGCTATACAAAAACAGGTGTTGAGATTACAAAGTATCTTGTGATTCTGTTATGATTTTTACTGCCACCTACTGAAATGTGTGTTAGTTATTCAGTGGGGGTGTCATATTAGCAATATAAGGGGAGGGCTAAAATGCCCAGCTCAGTTCAGTGTTTTTGCTTTGTACAGTTAACCATGTAGTTTATAGGTTATGTAGTCCTAACTAGTAACCAAGTAGTGAACCTCTTCTCTGAGAGTGTTTTTTTAGCCAGAGACTTTGCAGTGATAAGCCTTGGAAGCTAATATGAGAAGAAGTCTTTGTTATATCCTATATTTTGTATGCAACTTGTATTTTATGAAGTTTTGCATTTTTATCAATAAAGACCAGTTAGTTTATATTTTCTGACTGGATTTTCTTTGGAGAACAAAATATGGACATTGCTACTTGCAAGCTCTCATGCTGATGTGTAATTTTCCTGAGAGCAGGATTTTTGGGACTTTTGCTGCACTCTGCACAACACAACTAGTTTTAGGATCTGCAGCATCATCATAGGCATGTGGACATGATCTTTCTAGCACTGTGTCTATGTGTTTGACGCAAGGAACCAAGAATACAAATCATTTTAAAATTCCCACTGTATAGGCTTGGGAAATACTTGAGTGATATAAATGTAGATTGGAAAAGATGGTACATTTTAAAAAACAGCTTCACCTATTAATCGTCTTCACTGAGATCTATTAAAGCTGTCCTGGATATTTTCCCTTCACGCAGACAACTTCTAAATAACAGAGTAAGGCAGTACCAATATAGCCTTTGTGCTCTATGAAGCCACCCAAGCTGAACTGGTGATGTTTCCAGAGCTTATATCCATATTTCCTATTCTAGCAGGCTCTTGAAAGCTACTGATTTGATACTAAACCAAGATTTATTTTATCATTCTTTTCATATGTCCTGAATTTTTAATGTGACATTTGTTGTGGTTTTGTAGTTACAATTTAGAGCAACTTACTTTATCCCTATGAACACAAAATACTGTGACAGGAATTTTTAGAAGCAGAATGATGAAATAGAAAGAATATTGAAAGGTAATAAAATTATAGAATTTATGAACCTAACACAGCAGTGCACTGAAGTACTTAAATTTTAGCTTAAATAACTATTTAAACAAGATTCTTAGAACCAAAAGATAAGTGCCTTTAAACATATTGATAAATTATTCAAACTATGTTCAAAAGGTTTATATAATATATTGTCAGAATTGTAAGAACAGGAGACAAATATTACAGTGTGATGGAAAAGACTAATATTACTTTAGCAGATGTGGTGGGAGGATTTGTGCAGAAAGTTAATAATTTTTCAGTTAGAAAACTTTATATAAATATTTGTAGTTACAGTATTTATCATTACACCAATTGTAAAAATGTATAAATTGCTTGGCACATGTTGGAGATATAATCAAGAAATTTATTTTAGGCATGCTGGGTGAAATTGAAAATGTTCTACCTGACTTTCACTCACTCCAGGTCTCCTGCAGCCTCAGCAATATCCCTGGAGAGCTGGAGGACCACCCAGGGACAGTTTTTTATATATCTTTATATATATATGTGTGTGTGTGTGTGTGTGTGTCCTTTTTATTATGTCGTTATAAATCTTGATACATTGTATTATTTCAATACAGTGAAGTTGATATAATATAATTAAACATAATTGACACTATTATTTAGATAACTTAAAGTATTGAAAATAGAGAAGAAAATATATTCTATCAATATTAATTACAATTTAGGATATCAATATTACAAACATTAAAATTATTTGGCTTTTTCATTCAAAGTTGAGATAATATTGAAAAGAAAAAAAACCTGCTGCAATTCGCATCAAAGTATTTGTTATATAATAAAGGTTTCGGTCTTTATTAACTACTTAATATTAAAATCTCCATCGTATCATAGTATATATATTTATATATATATAATTGAAAGGAAAAAACAGATGAATGGAGCAAATTTAACAGGAATTAGAATACCAAAAAGTAGAAAAAGAGAAAAAAGAAGAAAAAACTATTAGGTTTCTGACTTCCCCTCCTTTATATATCTGCTAATGTGCAATATTTTAGACATTTAGGGCCCCTAACAACATTAAGTGATTATGTTTGCCATGCTGCACGATTTGTTGTATGTATGGGAACCGCTCTTGCTTAAATTTAGTTAGACTTTCATTGTATATATACACTGTTAATTTTGCCATTGCTGCACATTCTCCGAGTTTAAGTTCCTAATCAGGTAATGTCAGAATTGTGTCTCCCAGTGTTCAGCAATTTATTCTCGCTGCTGTAAGCATATATCTCATTAAATTATTATGTTTCTTGTTGATTTTTTTCTGAGATTATACCTAGTAGGAAAAGTTGTGGTTTCATTTAGAATGTAAATTCCAAAATTTTCTGCATTTTACTATGTATGTCTTTCCAACACTTTTGGGGTTTTTTACATGTCCACGACATGCCATAAAACATTCCTTCTGTTTCATGACATTTCCAACATTTATTATTGAATGATTTGTCTTTCTTAGATGTTATTGATGGAATTGCATACCATCTGTAAAACATTTTGTACCAATTCTCCTTTAGATTATAACTTGGTGTGAAACTTACAGATTTAGTCCATAATTCTTCCCATTGTTGTGTTATAACTGCTTCTTTAAAGTTTTGCACCCATTCAACGTACCGTTTTTTGTTTCTTCTCTCTCTGTGTCATACCTAGGTAAATGTTTGTATATATGCCCTAATAGGTGGTGCCAGTTTTGTATTAGCATTTCAAATTCTGGGTTGTTGTTTTTTCTTAACGTTCCTCCTTCCTTCTTAAAATCTGATTTTATCCTTCTGACTATTTGTAAATACATCAGCCATGTTATATTCCAGTCTTCGCTAAGTAATTCTCACTGTGTTTTTAGCCTATTCGTAGAATATGAGTGAACCATATCTGCATATGCAATTACATTTTTCTTGCTGTAATTATCTCCAACATGAAAAGCATTAGGCAGGACAGTTTTTCACAGGAAGAAACAAGGAGAACCTCCCTCTCCTTTTCTGTTAGTTGAAACTGTTTCAATGAAAAGAAGCATACAACTAGATTCCATGCATTTGGTGGAAATGTAAAGATATAAAAATGATTTGGATTCTGGCACTTACTCATTGAATACATGGTTATTATTGAACAAATTAATAACAATTGAAATATGATTGCCAGTATGTCAGTTGTGTATGTTTATTAACAGCTAAGAAGAATCATAACAGGAATTAGAGTCCTTTGGGAGAAAGAGGGCTTTTTTAAAAGGGAAGATGGGAAAAATGGCTTAAGATTTAATAATGATTTGTGATAATATAAATGTTTAAAAATATTTCTGCTACTTCTTGAATTTGAATGTTTTTTACTTGTAAATATAGCAGTGACAATTATTTGTCACTGCTATATTTGACTTGTAAATATAGCAATTATTTGTCACTGCTATATTTACAAGTAAAAAATTTGATTATTTTACAAAATGCCCTCGCAGGGAAAATGAATCACAGATCTTCAGCACAAAACTAAGGTGTCTTGTTTTATGGTACTGAACATTGTAAGACTGATTTTGAAACAGAATTGTGCACAAATTATTGAATGAATGTGCAATTCTAAAATGTATACACTTTTATTGAAATTTGAAACTGAAGAAGAACAAGTCGAAGAATGTATGATAAAATGGGCTAAAAATTTTGGTTGTAATACACAGATCAGACAATGGGAAAATATGTGGTTGAAAGGATTGAAATTTACACTGTTATAACCTTAAAGAGAACTTTTATAAAATGATGTACCATTGGTATATGACACCAGAGAAATAGTCTAGAATGTATAAAGGCAGTTCAAATTTATGTTAGAAATGTGAACAACAAGAAGGGTCATTTTATCATGCTTGGTGGACGTGTAAAAAATCTAGAACATTTTGGATTCAAATACATACACTTATTCAGAAGATTTTAAAGATTAATATACAATTGAGACCAGTCTTCCTCTTGGGACTGATGGAGAAACAATTGGAAAAAAGTCATGGAACTCTGTTTTTGTATATGATAATGGCAGCAAGATTATTGTACACACGAAGATGGAAAGATTTGGCAGTACCTACAATGGAGGAATGGTTGGTGAAGATGATAGAACTTGCTGAAATGGCCAAATTGACTTTTTTGATTAGAGAAAAGGCAATATCCACATTTATTTCTGACTGGAAACCCCTTACAGACTTTTTGCGTAAAGCAGGAAAAAATGAATTTATGGTTTATGGTTTTAATGATTAGATAGCATAGATTATAGAAAGAAGAGAGTCATGATGTAACTTTAGAGAAAGAGGTAAATTTATCATTGTACTTATAACTGTGGTAAAGATTGGAAGCCACTTCTTTCTATCTTTTTTTCTTTGTTTTCTATTTTTGTTTTATTTTTTTCTTTCTTGCACTTTTAGGTCTCTCTTCTATTTCTTTCTTTTTTCTTCATTATCCTATATTAGTTTGTATTAGATTTTATCCTATTTTTATAACTTGTAATAAAATTTATTTATTTATAAACTAAACTAAGAAGATGTATTTCCTTCAGTGTTGTTCTCATCAGTTATCACATTCTAGCAAAATAGATGATGCTCTCTTGCTCCACAAACATTCCCATGTTCTTTCAGCTATGTATGAGTTTCATGCTGCCTATACTTCTTACAACTTTGAATTCTTTATTTCAAAATACCTAACAAAAAATTGAGTCTAAACATTAGTAAGTAAATTTCACATGAAACATCAACTATATTGCTAGTTCATCTCACCTACCAGTTCCCTATAACAGTGCTTTTTCAAAGTACCATTGTGAATTAAACTTCTTGACATTCAACTGAAGTTCCTGTAAATTAATGGTTGTAGTAGAGGATGGCAAAATAGCATTAATATAAGCATATATGTAAAGAGAGAACAGCTGATATAAATCCAGAAAACTGGCCTCTTTTCATTCTGTTTTGGTTGATGGTTAAAAAATATGGAAGCAAAATTCACAGACTCACCTCATCAACATTCTCAAATGCATTGATCACATCATACGGCAAACAGGAGAGAAGGTCAATGACAAACCATGTCTTCAAGTAATTCATACGGATCAGCTTTGGATCAGAGATCACCTCTCCAGCAGGCCCAACAAATGTGGTATGGAAATTAAGCACAATGTCTACCAGAAAAATGACATCTACGATGCTGTCCACTACCAGCCAGGCCACATTGTTCTGTTTGGTTTTAAATGAGACGTTGTAAGGGACTAAAATTGCAGTGTAGAAGGTTAAAATCAGAATCACCCAGTCCCAAGTAGTCTTGAAAACACAATAATGTAAAATGATATGTGGTGGGGTCTTTGGTGCTTCTTGCTTGTATTGCGGGAGGATTTCAGAGCCCAACTGCAAGACCTGTAGAAATGGGGGGGGGGGGGGGGGGGATAAATGAATAAAGGCGAAAATCATTTTCCAATTAAAACCTAAAAACTAAAACCTTTTCATATTCCTGAATTGTTAACTTACGTGGACCATCTTTCCTAAAAAGTTACTTTCTCTGTAGATTGCCTGATATGTCTATTTTTCTGCCAGTGAAATGTGCTGTTCAAATATCCTTAGAGGGTTGGGACATATGGGAAACTATTTATATTTTATTTACTTACCTACTTACCCACCAACATTTCTATGCCATTTAGTCAAGCAACTCCAGACAGCTTACAGGAGGGAGGAGATCAAAGAGAGGAATGCAGAAACTTATGTCAAAACTCATATCTCACTTTGATTTCAGTAGAATTCAGATGGAAGTAAAAACTAACTTATTTGGAGTTAATGTTTTGAAAAATATATAATTCATGTTAAACAGTTTATTAAAACCTAAGCAAGTCTGCCATTACATCTCTTTAAATATACGGTTTTTTTTTTAGCTCTGAAGAGAAGAAAATCATACAAACCGAAATGATATTTAGTGTTCAAGAGCATGAACAAAATTGTGACAATGTAAGTGCTTAAGGCTACAATCTTAACTGGGAAACTTCTCAAAAAGTTGCCTACAAATAATAATAATAATCCCCCAGTGAGGCACTACCTTGACGTGGTTGTGGGGCTTGAGTGCTCCAAGGAGGATGAGAGCTATGTCAGAGGTTCAACCATACTGGACAGGGCTCATCAGAGGAGCCAAACGAAGAGTGCCTCTTCCATAAACTATATGGTGAGACGTAATTTACAGAAACCTATACTGGATCGGTCATCATCTCAGTCAACAAGGACCTCACTAGGTGTTCTAGTTCCTGGACATCTGGTGATAAGTGGGCTACAGGACTCAGGACTGTTGGCTGAGCAACCAGGGCCAGCAGCTGCAGGACTACTGGAAGAAAAGTTGCTTACCCTTCACAAATACACAAAGACTGAAAACAAAGAAATAATGACCTGCTATTACAAATCAAGTCCAACATGAAGAGGATAACTGAAAAGAATGCACCAGTTCTGGAAAGAACATCCAGAATCAGAAATAACAGAACAGAGGCTAGCAGATCAATAGTGATTTATAATACAAAATAAAGTATTCACAGAAGTAGAATTGGAAGAACTGCAAAGGTCTACCCAGGGCAAAGAAAGCAAAGCCTTGCCAGAAGTAGCTCAGACTGTACAGGCAAACCAGGGGGAGTTAGCAGTAGAGGAAGCCAGCATAGCTACTGAATCATTTTCATTCCCAAACCAGGCACCTTCTCCTCTGCCTTCTCCTCAGAAAAAACAAGGCCCTCTAACTAAAAAACAAGAGGAACTGAAACAAAGAATAACTGAGCATCTACAACAGCACCAAAAAAAAAAACAGAATAAGGTTGCCTGCATTGAAACTTGTTACAAAGAAACAGCCAGCACAAGTATTAAAACATGACAATACTGTAACATCAAATATTACAGGGTCAGTTCCAGTAAGTGGTGATTGGGGAGGAGAGATCCTGCCCCCACCCCCTGCTATGTGGGATGCCATAGGGGTCGGTGCTCTCACCTTCCTATTAAACATCTATATGAGACCGCTGGGTGAGGTCATCTGTCACCATGGGATGAGGTATCATCAGTATGTTGATAATACTCAATTGTACATCTCCGCCCCTGGTGATTTAAGCGATGCTGTGGCTGTCCTATCTCAGTGTCTGGAGGCTGTGAGGACCTGGATGGGGAACAACAAGCTTCAACTGAACCCTGGCAAGACTGAGTGGCTTTGGATTTTGAGCCCCTCTGGTTCTAGGATTTTACCATCTCTGGTACTGGATGGGCTGACACTACCCCAAACAGACCCTGTGCGCAATCTGGGGGTCCTCCTGGACTCACAAATCCTGCTCGAAGAGTCATGGCTAGGAGGGTCTTTGTATTGTGTGCCAGTTGTGCCCATTCCTAGAGGGACCTACTCACAGTCAGTCATGCCCTGGTCACCTCCCGGTTAGACTACTGCAATGTGCACTACATGGGGCTGCCCTTGAAGAGTATCTGGAAACTTCAGCTGGTGCAAAATGCAGCAGTGCAAACAGTTATAGTACAACACACATTACACCTCTGCTTCGTGAGTTGCATTGGTTACCAGTTTGTTTCCGGGTCCAATTCAAGGTGCTGGTGTTGACCTTTAAAGCCCTTCATGGCATGGAGTTGAGCTATCTGAGAGACTACCTCTCCCCAATTTCATCTGCCCATCCTACCAGATCCAGCAGAGAGGGCATGTCACAGGTTCCATTGCCTAGGGAGATACATTTGGCAGGCCCCAGGTGGTGGGCCTTTTCTGCTGTGGTGCCTGTGCTGTGGAATCTTCTGCCCCCTGAGGTGAGACTGGCCTTGTCATTGTTGAGCTTCCGGAGGTCCCTTAAGACTTGGTTATGCCAGCAGGCCTGGGGACCCCAGGGAACAGGGGAATTAGTGAGGTGGCTCCCTTATTTTTAACATCATTTTATTCTTTGTTTTATTTTGCTTTTTATATTTTTAATGTGTTTATTGACTGTTTTTAGCTTTGTTGTATACCACCCAGACTTGGCTGCAGTGAGATGGGCAACTATATAAATTGCTTGATAGATAGATAGATAGATAGATAGATAGATAGATAGATAGATAGATAGAAGCACCAGCTCCCTGAAAGAAACAAACTAACTGATGTACAGCATGGCTGCAGTTATAACTGAATACCTTGGATGCAAAATCAACAAACAAGAAAAAAAAAGCCAAGCAGTGCACCACCAAAATGGAAGATCAGGCTGGAAAATAAGATCAGCAAGCTAGAATAAGAAAAGAAGCTGAAGAACAAGAAGACCAAAGAATACCTGATCAAGAAATATCACCTAGAAACAAGGAAGATCAAAGAAGCATGGAAAATAAGAAAGCAGCAAATAACAGCCAAAGCCAGAAAGATCACCATATACAAAGCTCGAATTGCACACTATAAGCAGAATCTCCAATCTCAGTCAAATCAGAAATGTTTCTATCAATCCATCAATGGAGAGACTGCAATGAACCAGCCAACACCTGACAAAGAAGAAACAGTGCAGTTCTGGGTGCAGCTATGGGACAACCCCCCAAAAATATAACAAGAATTCAGCTTGGATAAAGGAGATGGATAAGAATAAAAAAGAAGCTGAAATGAAAGAACTTGTAATAACAACAGAAATGGTAGAGAAAAGAGCAAGGAAAATCAAGAATTGGTCAGCACCAGGTGAAGATGAACTGCATTGTTTTTGGTTGAAGCATCTGACTGGTTTGTACCCACTCACTGTCGAGCAGTTTAACAACATACTGCAAGGAATGAAATTGAAGATTGGTTAACATCTGATAATGAAAGATCCAACCAAAGGGGCAGCACCAGGCAACTACAGGCCAATTACCTGCTTACCAACAACTTTCAAATTGCTAACTGGTGCGGTAATTGATGCAGTCCAACAGCATCTGGTTGAAAACAAGCTCTCTCCATCTCAGCAGAAAGGAAACTGCTGAAACAGCAGAGGGACAAAAGATCAGCTCCTAATTGACCAGATGATTTTGAAAAACTGTAAGAGAAAGAAGACCAACCTGAATGTAGCTTGGATTGATTACAAGACGGCATTTGACTCCCTGCCACATGACTGGATAATCAAGTGCTTAGAACAGGAGTCAGTAGAAACATCAGAAGCTTTGTGCAAAGATCAATGGCTCAGTGGAAAACACAGTTGCTGGTCAGTGGTGATAGAGTGGGAGAGGTTAATATCAAGAGAGGAATCTTTCAAGGAGACTCACTATTACCATTACTGTCTGTCATTGCATTGCATTGACTAAGTACAAATGCATTGCATTGATTCCTCTGTCAACAATACTGAACAAGTCAGGCCATGGTTATCAAACATCAAAAACATCTGCCAGGCTATCCCACCTCCTCTACACGGATAATCTGAAGCTGTATGGAAAAACACCATCTGAAACAGAATCGCTGCTCAACACTGTCCAAATATACAGCCAAAATATTGCAATGGAGTTTGGACTGGACAAATGTGCCACACGTATCATCAGCAGGGGAAAAATAGTGAAAACTGAAGGAATCAAGTTGCCCTATGGAAATAACATCAAGAATCTGGATGAAGAAGATCACTACAAATACCTGGGCATCCTTCAGGCTGACAACATCAAGCACACTGAAGTCAAGAAGAAGGCTAGTAGTGAATACATCAGAAGAGTGAAGAAGATCTTAAAGTCCAAGCTCAGTGGAGGAAATACCATCAAGGCAATTAATACCTGGGGAATTCCAGTCATTAGATATACAGCTGGAATAGTGGACTGGACTCAAGCTGAACTAAAAGCCCTGGATAGGAAGACCAGAAAAACATTGACAATGTATCATGCCCTTCATCCACGCAGTGATGTTGACACTTACCAAGGAGCATAGGTGGGTGTGGAATGTTGCAAGTACACCAGACAGTTGAAGAAGAAAAAAGGGCACTGGAAAAATATCTGAAGGACAGTGAAGAAGATGTACTGAACTAGTACATCATGAAGGCTTACTGAATACCAAAGAGACCAAACTGGCCTATAAGAAAGACCAAATGAAGAAAAGAAAAGAGACACGGCAAGGCAAAGTATCACATGGCCAGTACACACACACACACACACAAAACTAGCAGACAAAGCAGATAACAATACTTGGCAGTGGCTAAGAGCAGGAAAGTTGAAGAAAGAGACAGAGGGGCTAATTCTGGCTGCACAAGACCAAGCCTTAAGAACAAATGCATACAAAGCCAGAATCAAGAAGACAGCAACAGACAGCAAATGCTGCCTCTGCAAAGAAGCTGAAGAAACAGTGGGCCACCTAGTCTGCTGCTGCAAGAAAATAGTACAGAGCATGACAAAGTAGCAACAATGTGCATTGGAATATCTGCAAGAAATACCATTTGTCTGCAAGGAAGAACTGGTGGGACCACAAAAGAGACAAAGTAATAGTAAATGAAAAAGCTAAAGTGCTCTGGGACTTTAGAATTCAGACAGACAAGCACCTGCCACATAACACCCCAGACTTAACAATTGTTGATGAGAAAGACAAAAAAGTCTGCATAGTGAACATTGCAATACCTGTGGAGACAGCAGAATAGAAAAGGAAGAACCGGAGAAAATCACAAAATACAAACACCTGCAAATAGAAGTAGAACAACTGTGGCAAAAGAAAGCAAAGATAGTACCAATAGTAATAGGCACCTTGGGTGCAATCCCAAAACACCTGGAGCACAACGTGAAGACCATCAGCATTGACAAAATCACCATCAGTCAATTGCAAAAGGCAGCTTTACTTGGAACAGCTTACATCCTGCAATGATACCTTTAACACCATCAAACAACAACATCTGCCTATCCCAGGTCCTTGGGAAGGACTCGATAGGTAGATAAAATGCCAAATCCAGTCTAAACATCTGGCTGACTGTGCAATCAACAATAATTCCCTTCTCAAGGTCGGAGCTAAATTCCTCAATATCACCTCCCTGACAGAATCACTCCTGGGCCAGACAAGTCATAAGAGAATTACTCCCCGCTCCCACCCACCAGGTGTACTCAGCAGTTTGCCCAGTTCTACTGATAAGCCTGGTGGAAGATCCCACCCCCTCCCTCCTCGTTCATGGCAACTGTAACTGGAGGATCCACTGAGGCAGGAATCACCATTTTTTCTTCATCCTGAGTCTCACTGTCTATTGTTAGTGGCACTAGCTGTCGGGGATGGGATTTGTATGGAAACTGCACACTAAGATACAAGGTCTGGTGGATGGACATTGGTCACCATCTCCCAAGACTGCTCTGATGCAGGGTAGCCCTTCCAGGGAATCAGATATTCTAAGCATCCCCTCCTGCATCTAAAATCCAGAACAATACCAAAAGTATGTCAAAAGAAGAAGTCTCTGCATAGAAACTATACTTTAAAAATTAAGGCCATTTTGAATTTTAACTTAAGTCAATTTGTATGTTGGATATGTATTTCTGGATTTTTGTGTTTTGTTATATGTTAATTCTGAAAGAATCATATTAAACAATAGCAATTAAAATTGTCTAAAATAATTTAAACATTAGTGGGTATAGCACTGCAAGCAGGGTATCTTCTTGTTCTGTGAATGTTGGCAGCCATCTATTGAAGGCTACACTGAATTTCATAAATCTGTTATAAATATACAATAAATAATGTATTTTCCAATTGTATGAGTTGGCATTATTCTTATTGCAGCATTATTTTTACAGTTGAACTATAAAGCAAATCAGGTCACTTGTGGCTGTATTTCATTTTCCCACAAGTATGAATACATGAACTTTCAGAGAATCCATGTAGGAGTGGATTTTAATAAGGTCTATAAACCTGAGAAAGACAGCTTTGCATCTGAATGTTTCCATTAAGGAGTGTTGCCAAATGATGCCCAGTTCAGCATATTAGGGATGTGCACTATTTGAAAATGATTCAGAAATCCTTTGGACCTCACACAAGCACAGCACTTCTCTGCTATTCATTAAAAAACACACTTTTTTGTTCAGGCTTCTGCACAATCCTGAAAATAGATGCTGCTGCTTCAAGGAGTTGAATCATAGTCTGACTCTTAAACTAGCCATAACTTGCTTAGAAGCCTGAAAAAAGATGGATCGCTTTGATGACTGGCAGAGAGGTGCTGTGTTCACATCCAAGTGAGGTCTGAAGCACTTATTTCATCATTTCCAATTAGGTTGATAGGGCCTCAGCAGGTAGTAGCACCTGCCTAAATTGTTTGGACTTGGAAGCTAAGCAGAATTGTTCCTACTTAGTGCTGGGATGGAAGACTACCAGAAAACATAACTACTATAAGCTCCATTACCCCAAAAAATGGATAGATGTGTCTATGAAGTCATCAGGAATCAAGCTTGATTCAAGGGAACAATCTTTTTTTAAAAAAATTATTTTTACCTTTAAAAAAATCACAAAGCATGGATAAATCTTCCTTTATTCTAAATACTGTGTCCAGTTTGAGTGCTATCTTTTAACAAGGAAGAAAGAAACAGAGATATGTTCAGGGGAAGGCAAAGGAAATGATCACCAATAAAGAAAATCAATCCTATGAACAAAGGTGGCAGGAGCTAGATATGTTTGGCCTGGAGTAAGGAAAGTTGGGGCTCAGTTCAGGCTGATGGAAGCAATGAGAGTGGGTTACTTAAGAAGCATGTATGGTAAAACGAGAAAGGGTCAAGGATGATTGGGTACTGAATGAATATGGACAAAGTACAAATGTATGGAAAGAAGTAATTAGATAGTATAGAGCAGTGTTTCTCAATCTTGGCACCTTGAAGATGTGTGGACTTCAATTCCCAGAATTCCCCAGCCAGCCATGCTGGCTGGGGAATTCTGGGAGTTGAAGTCCACACATCCTCAAGTTGCTAAAGTTGAGAAACACTGGCATAGAGAGTATGAATGAGGATCAAATTGCAAAACAAATATATGAAGGAATGGGGCCAAGGGAAAGGGAAGTACTGAGAAAGCTGTATGGATGGAATTGAAAGCTGTGGATGGATGGAATTCTCAAAAAAGGAAAGGTGGGAAATATGGAGCGCAAAGGCAACAAATGAATCAGTATATGGATGTGGTAAAATCAAAGATTATTTGCAAGGATAGACTCAGTTGTATTCTCTATCAGCCAGGCCAAAGGTTAACATGTCAGTTCAATGGCAGAAAGGGCAGCATGTATAGCACAACCAATTTTAAATCCACATATTTCACAGTAGGCTTCTTTGACTTTTGTAGTGCAAACAGCATGTGGGCCACATGATCTGTTACTTTAAATTATACCCCTATAGTAATTAAGTAATACACCAATATGTTGGAAATGTAAGAGCATCCAATTTGTATCTAGATTGTTTTTATTCATGGAATAAATTTAAGCAGTTCTTTTATTGCAGCACTTTAAAACATCATTTTAAAGAACCAGTGGGCATCGAATGTTGGAACCTAGTCTTACCCAGCCTAAAATCTATGTTCATCCATTTATGATAAGAGACAACTCCCAACTCCCCTCTTCAGCTCCAAAACTGGTATAGAGGAAGAGGACAATCAGCCCAGTCTTCAGCTAGAGAGAGAAAAAAATTGCTTTCTTAGTTACAGAGGGCTTAGTATCACTCAGAGAGCCCCAGAATTCAAGTCTGTCTTCCAGAGCAGCCTCCACCCTCTCTGCAGCTCCAAGGTAAAAAGTAAAACTCATCTTGCCATGCCAGGCAGGTCATGATTGGATCAGTGTTATGGGATTATGGACCCTCTAAGTCCCCTTGATTTGCAATCAGTTAACTCTCAGATGAGTCCCTGACAGCAAATAATATTTCTGAGGTCAATCGGGCTATTTATTCCAAGGGAGCGGATGCTCTTTAGGTTATCATAACATTCAAGTAGAATGGAAACATGACCCAGACTTTACCTCTGCTAGACGGGAATGCTTGTGAACGTTCTCTCCTTTCTGCACACTGGGAGCAAGCTGCTGCAGGACTCCCCGGCTGCTTGTCAGTGCACGTGTCAAACGAGCAAACTTTCCCCAGCCTAAAGAAATTACACAACAGTTACTACCACTCCAGTTGTACAGAATTTTATCAAACAAAGCCATTCACCAAAAACAATGCAGTGAAGTTACACCAGACTAAGAAAAGTACTAACGACAAAGATCCCAGGGCAGAGTTCAGTGGCCAAATTGCTTATTGCTCATTCCCTTAGTTCAGAAGTAGGCAACTTTGGATGGGCAGTATGCGTATTCTGAATGTGGAGATCTGGTCATAGGCATTCTCATGCAGCTTCCCTTTGCATAATTAAAGTGAATCATTCATTATTTGAATGCAGAAAAATTATAAACTTTTATTTCAATTTGTCCTCCTACCGTGAAGGTAATTCAGTTCAGCAGTTACCCTGTGACCTGTTTGCCGTGAGGAACAACTTGCATGGTTCTAACTTACCATATATCTGAACATATAGGTAAATGTACAGTGTTTTCAAACTAGTTGCATATCTGCAGGCACAAAGTAAATCAGTAAGCAACATTCATTATAACGAAATGTTGCTGACTGAGACAGTACAGCATGAGTATCGCAGCATTTTACTTGTAATAACTGCTGGCGCTAACCATGGTACTGAATTGCACCTGGCATTTTTTTAAGGCATTGGAATGAATATAGTATCTTCTTGACTTTCTCTTAGTGCTTAAAAATTGTTCCTGCCCTGCTCTTTTTGCCCCCTTATATTAGTTCTATTTTCTTGTGATTTTTTGTTTTGGGCATTGTTAGTTGTTATGTCCTGTTTTCATTGTTGTGTGTAAATTGTTTTCATATATTGTATATTTTATTTTGCAAGCCAGCTAATTTGAATGATTTTTTAAAAGGGGGGATTATAAGATTTTACAATAATAAAGAAGTGGAGAGAAACAAGTGTAATTTAATACTAATCTTTCATATATGCACAATCCGTTCACATACATACATATGCAGTGGGGGAGGTTCCTCTTTAATTTTTAAGAGGGACTTTTGCTTTTGTATTTGCCAGGGCTGCAAATACAAGACAATATTCAAAGTAAGAGCTCCCCTCTTGCAGAATAGTATCTTTGTGCTTTATCCTACCAAGTCCTTGAAAAGCATTGCTTGGAGATACTGCAGAACAACAAAAGTAGGCATTGTTATCATGGATGTAAAACAGCAAGAATGAATAGAGGAAACTTGAAGGGAAGGCCAGAATCAGAAACATTTATAATGGAACCAGGACTGAGGATGTCCCATTGCACCCTAGAATGCAGAATTCTTGTTTACATCCTCTTAATCTTATTATAACACATCAGTACAGAAGCCTAAGGAGAGACAGAGCTGTCTCTCTTCCATAGAAAATAGACAGGGACTGATTATCCTCATTAGCCAGGCAAGATAGATGAAAATGCAGTGGACTTCTGCTGTGACATGAAAAGCTGATGTCAAGAAAACACTTCATTTGGAAATTTATTTTAAGGAATAGACATGATATTAAAAAGCAAACAAAAATTTACAGAAGAGGGATGACATAAAAATTTGATTTGGTCCATGAGCTCATGTTACAGAACATACCCAAGTTCCAAAGAACTATGGAACTTAATTTTTCTATGCATTTAAGGGCACTATGCAGCCTGATCCTGCCCATATTTATTCTGAAGTAAATCCTGCCAAGGTTTTATAGGACTTGTCCCTAAGTAAGTGTACAAGACAATGTCTTTTTCTTAATTAAAAAAGCCTTTCCCATCCATGTCATCCAGAAATTGCTTTTGAATCTGAAGAGTTTCAAGATCAGATTATAACATGCTTTAGGGTGGGGCTCAGGGTAGTTTATGGTTAAAAGATTGCCTGAAATTCCATAGAACATACATTAACCCATTGTGTGAACCTCAGCTACACTTGGATTCCAGAATGTAGCATATCATTTTGTGAAATTAAACATGTATTCCCCAGACTTTCCATCTGTAACACTGGGAAACAGCTGTTTTTAATAATTCCTTGATAAAATCTAATCAATAAGGAAGGATCTTGACTCACTGGAAGAGCATGTTCCTAATCCTCCATCCTCCTCATCCTTCCTAGAAATTCTGGACACTATTGAGCTTCATAAACCATTTATTTATTTATTAAACGTATTTCTATCCTGCCACAATCCAAAAGACTCTTGGTGGCTTACAAAGAATAAATAATACAATTAAAATAGTCATGGTATAATCTAAAAACCCAACAGTAATAAATAGGACAATAAACAATCTTAAACAAAAATACCTTAAGTTTCCTAAGCCAACATCCTATTCCACATTGTCACTAGGCCTACATGTTTACCCTAAGTGTCTAATTAGAACTGATCATATTTAGTGGTTGATCTAAGTAGGCTTAACACTGAAGAGCCATTCATGAACTATCATTCAGTGTGGATTGAACATAGTCTTTTGGACAAAGATAATTAGTTCAGAACCCAGCTCTGACCATAGAAATTCACCTAATACCCAGTCAACTATTCATACGTATAACTTAGTACTTGCTTTTCTGGCTAGGGTTCAGCTACTTGGCCTTCAGCTGAATATTACTGCCAGCACTCAGCAATCTGTGTTCACCACTCATCCTTAAGGAAGTGGAACTATAGATGGCAATAAACAAGTCAAATCAAACAAACCTGAAATGCTCTTCCTAGAACATCCTCAAAGCATTTATAGAGGAGATTGTAGCATGTTTTTGTCTAGGATGGAGCAGACAGATGAATCTGAAGTGGAATGTTGAACCAGGTATTGGTAACATGATCCCTGTGGTTATCTTGGCACATATGATAATCTCCAAATTATTACTTTTTAAATTAATGTATGCCAAAATGTCACAAGATCTTGCTAAATCTTTTCAGATTTCAGTGTTCTTGCTGGAAATCTCCCTATATTTTCTTATTTATCATGGTCTTTTTGGATAAAATATAAAAGCCCGTTTGTTCAATTTATGGTTTGTTTATATACATTACGTAGCTTTTTAAAGCCAACCAATTCATGTTGCATGTAACAACCACAAAAACTATAAATAGAAACATATGATTTATGACTTTTATTGTGTCTGCAATGGATAATGCCTCAGAACAAACAAGCAGATTTTTAGGGGGAAGGCAGTCTAATTTCATCCCTCCTTTCCTCATGTCATCTCTAAAGGCTCCTGTCCTTTTCTGTCAAATATCACTTCTCACTTTTGTGGTCTACATACACAATAAAAAATAGTTGCTACTTCGACAGACCTAAGACATACCCAACTATGAATATTTTATGGAAAATTATGGATTCATGCTAACTGCTAATAATAATTCCATCTAAGTCTCACAGAAAGTCCTAACCCTACTCATCTCCTGATTGCCTAAGTCTTACTGCTAGGACACACCAATCTATAGCCCTAGAGCCACAAAAATGTGACAGAAAAAAACAAGATTCAATATATGGAGCTGGGCCAATTTTAGTAGAGTGTAATTTGACCTCACCTGGATCACTCTTTGCTGGGAGGTGTGAGGAGGGCATAGGTTTTAAAAACTGTTTTTAGGGAAATGATCAGAACAGAAGTGTTGCATTTGCAAAATGAAAGGGGATGAGGAAGATGACAGATCTTAATTCAAGAAAAAAAAGCCAACCAGTAATTTGGAGTCAGGTTTAGAATTGTTTTATTTTGTGTGACCATGGGATGATAATACACATTCTTCTTTTTTGCTTTCTCTTGATATTTCATTGTGTTATGATTTTAAGGACACTTCTTATCTGTGCCTACAACAGCACATTTTACAAACTAGCCCTCTTCTGTGTCTCAACCATTTTTGCGGTGGTTGTTGTTCAGTCGTTAAGTCGTGTCTGACTCTTCATGACCCCATGAACCATATTGTACCAAGCCTTCCTGTCCTTCACTGCCTCCCTGAGTTTGCTCAGTTTCATGCTCATTTTTGTGGTGGTTTATGATAAAAAAAAGTGCTTGAATGTTTACTTGTGAGAGCTGCCTTCTCACCACACATTTAATGTGGCCCTTAAGATGTACAGTTCTTAGCTGTTGTTGCATCAAAGGAGTGAAGGTATCTTTTTGTCCTTTTAATGGGAACCCAAACAGAATAAAGGAGAAGTATTACCTGTTTTAATTAAAATGAATTAGGTGGCAGTGCTTAAGACTTCTAACCCATGATCAGACATCCAGCCCTAAGTAAGTGATGGAAGAGATCCAAGAGGTTGGGGGAAGGGCACCATTATTCATAACATATTTACTATACTGAATTTAATTTTAATTCTATTTAGATTGGTTTAATTGAGTTGAAATATTTAAATAAACCAAATGTAATCATAGAATATACGTGTTCTGATTCTGCCTACTTTTGGCTATGCAGTCTCTGGCTTTCCATTCATAAGCTTGCTGCCCATTGTCCAAAGAAAGAAGGCAATCCCCAGCCCTTCTCAGATGAACCCTACATCCAATTCTGCTTCTGCATTCCATAAGATACATAACAGATTATTCAAATAACCCGATAAGTTATGTTTGAATCCTAAGTAAATCTAGAGCAGAAGTGCATCCATTCTGCAAAAGTATTTTTGGGGAAAAGGGGGCATCTTCATTTTGATTCATTTGTTCAATGACTTATATTCCACATACAAAAATACTTTTCTAGACCACTCATTCATGGTAGTACATTTAATAATCAGGAAAATAAAATACAGATTAAAAATCAGTCACAAAAACTGAAGCCACAATGGTCAACAACAAAATTTGTTCAAATTTTTCAAATATGAAAAATTTGAACAAAAATAAAACTTGTATTTAAAATAGCTGATGATTTCTTTTAAAAGTGATAATGAATTAAACACTGTGAGAATTATATTACTGGGATGTCATCACCAGAAATATTCAATCTTTGTTTAGTACTTGCTGCATTTGACATTACATTGCATAGGTAGCAAGTGATCTAGTGACCTCAATTGTATTTACTTATTTCATAGTTGATCCTCCTTACAAAAAACTGCAGGCCAAAATTCATACTATGAGGCTTCAATGACTGGATTGCCTAACAGAAACAGAAAAACAGTCACAAGGGAAATGCATTAGATTGGGATATGATCTGTGGTAGGGAACGACCAGGAAATGTAATGCTATGATTTCAATAAGCAGTCTCAAGGTCCAGGAGGTACAGATGCAACCTGAAAAGGAACATGCAATGTTGCCTTGGCTGAAAGCTTTTGAAACTGCAGATCAAGGCTGCAGTTCCTTGCTCTGCAAGAAATATCATCAGAAAGTTTTCATGGCTTTGCCATAAATTCCATCAACTGCTAACTTCTTGGAAAAAAAACAACTGTTGGAGGCCTGGTTGATATGGAGTTGGCAGAAAAGTTGGCAATCTTGTTATCATATTGGGCACATGCCAGAAGCAGTGGTGTTCCATGTATTTCAAAAAATGTTTAACCTTCATAGTCAATTTGCACTAGCTTCACTCAAATTCTTGACAGATCTTCTAAAACGAAAACATCCATGAAAGAAAATTATTCCATTTTTGAAATGCAAAACAAATTATCTTTAATATGCAATTGAGAAAGCAAATAGCAAACCTTTGCATGAGTCATCCTCAATAGGCTGTTTGAAAGCTGTGATGTCACTGAAAGTGCAAAGAAACAAAACAACTTTGTCCTGTTCATTTCGAATTGGAGCAATTTTCACAAAGAACCAAACAGGAGTCCCTGGAGGGAAAACACCACAGAAAAACTGGTCAATGACATAAAAACTGTACAGCATCCTACTGTAACATTGTTTCTGCAAACAGAAGAAACAACAGTGTCAAGCTCAGCCCAAGAACAACAGGGAAACAGTCCAATTGAGTTCAGTTCCTTTATTGCTTACATCATATAGACAGAATCTTGCCAGACTAGATCTGTACTACTGCAACTAGTGGATATACCCTGAGAGATTCTAGGGAGTGGCTACTGTAAGCCTCTTACACTCCCCACGCTCCTTCTCCAGACTGTGTTGTCTCTTGTCTCTCTGCCCTTCCTGGAATGAGCCCCCCGCTTCCTGAGAAACTTGCTCTCTTCTGCAATCCACCAGATCACCACCGCTCTTCGTAGATACCTTTCATCACAGTAAGGTACTTATATAACAGCAAAAACAATTTAGTACACTACATCAAGAGATGTAGAATGCCTTAAGTTATTCACCAACTTTCTGGAAATCTACAGTATCTTTAATTTCTGAGAAAATGGTGTGCTGGTATTTTTTTCTGAACATGACTAGTACGTAGTGGGCCCCTGTTAACAAATACAGTGTAATGTTTACAGTATCTATATTGGGGTATCCCGCCACATGCCACATGCCACTTTCACTACAGAGGAAATAGGCCAAGCTGGAAAGGTTATACTGTATATGTTTTTACCATAAGCACATGTTCAGACTATCCATAAAACTGCAGTGTAAGTCATGTTCAAAAGTTGGCAATATAATAAATGAAATTCTGTCATTTCAAGTTGTTTGGTTTAGGTTGATTTTGCATAAATTCACCCTCTAAAGGGGTCTAGTGATTCCACAGCTTTAATTTCCTCTCCATTTTGGTTGCTATTTCAAGTTGTTAAAAAAAAAGATCATAACTTCATGTGCTATTGTGTATGAGTACAGTTTTTTAAACAGTAAGAGTATGAGGTTATTCAAAGAGATTGTATAGATGTAAAGTGCAAAAAAAGTTCTTTGGGAAAAAAAGGAATAATTAATGTTTTGCACATCTTCTCTCCATTGGATAAAATCAAGGAGAAAGTGGGGAAATTGATCCAAAGCAAGTTCTAAAATCACTCCCACCATAAGAATTTTATTATCATGGAAGAAACACATATGCCCCAGACATACACGAAAGCCATACAGCACAGACCCTGGGAAAAAATACTAATGCAGACAAGACACCGTTTATGTGAATGGTGCTAGTTTAGTCTAAAAGCCAAAGGTAGAATGTCTAGACATTTCTTCCCATGGAAAAAGTATCTCTATATGGAGAAAAGTAACTCTGCGTATAATAAATTAATATCTCAGACAAAACAACTGAAGGCTTGTCTTCTTGAAGCACCCATACTTCCTCCTCCATTTGTTCCCCACAACAGCCCTTTGAGGTAGGTTGGGCTGAGGGACAGTGACTGATCCAAAGTGACCCAGTGAGCTGAGGGTGGACTAGAACTTGCCATCTCCCCACTCCCAGTCCAACACTTTAGCCATTATAACACACTGGCTCACGGTTGTTTTTTTGATGGCATGATCCAGGAAAAGGTACATTATTTAATTTCACTGTTTTTACAGATTAGCTTTAATTCCTGTAAACAAGAAGTTATTTAGAAATAAATTTCTAGGGTGACATGAATTTGAAGGAAAGGTATATGGGATAGGCATGCTTGGTGTAGTCAGGCAGTCATGTTCGAGAAAACCACTGAAATGAGAAAAGTTGTGACTAACATTAAATCCTGGTCATTTCAGTGGATCTACTTTATGTACGATCAATTTGAATCTTATTTTCATGAAAACGATTGCAAGTTTTCTTCACTGAGAACATGTTGCTTTTTAAAAAAAAACTTCTAACATAAAAACAGCCAAGACCCTTTACTGTTGGAGTTGCAAGAAAAGTATTATCAATACAAAGCTGAAGGTAGCTACCCCATCAAATCAGGTCAATAATTTATATATAGTGGCTGGCATCCTGAACAGAGTTGTCCCACACTACAACGTTTTGTTGAAGATACTACATATCAAGAGGTTTCCAGTGGGACTGGAATGCCTTTCAGCAGGATCACACTCTTGCCTTTCTGATGATCAACAGCGGAATCAGGGTACAAAGAAACAAACAGGCCCCAGTGGCCTTCTCACATTCCGTGATTCTAAAAGTAGCCTAATAATGCAGGAGAAAGGTTTAAGATTTTGTAGGGTTTCAAAAACTTGCAAAACTTGTTTGATCAGAGACTAGAATAGGAGATAAGAAAAGGGAATGTTCATCAGGGGAAATTATATTTCTGTCATACCACTTTCAGCTCTCTTAAAACTGATCTTCAGTCACATCCACAAACTGCAGAAATTCAGATCATAAAATTCACCACTATTGAAATACAATTTGTTTTGAGCCAAACAGATACACAGCCAGGGCTATATATATTCTGTGGTAAACAAATGGAATCTCTTCACTGAGACTACCCCAATTCTCCGCCCCCAAAATCAGATTCTGAATAACATGTATAAATTAAGCCATTGATTCTATACAGCTGGCATTGTTTTGCTAGTTACAGAGCTGAGACATGCCAGCAAAACATTCGATTGAAGATGAACTTAGGGAGCTGAAAAAATTCCTCTAGAAAGAGGCCAACAATTATCTTTTTTCTGGCTTGGATTAAGATCCACACCCAATATCAATTTCTGGCTTGTTGATGCACAAATCTGTCTCATCTCCAAGCCTCTTTGCCTTAAATCACATTTATCAAGCTCTATGATAGATCAGGAACTCTTGATGATGTTTGGGGAACCAGGGCATGCTATTTCTGACTTTTTGAGAAATAACTTTACTCTAAGCTATTTTGGAGCTGAAAGCTGAAAGCTCCAAAATGCTAGGTCTAAGCCAGGAATGCTGGGTTTAGAAGTCATGCTCCAGTACCCAAACCTATTGCATGCTGAGTATAATGGAGATTATCCACTAGCGGGGATGGTTAAAAAAAAAATCTGCCATAGAATCCTAAGGGGACAGTTTGAAAAATCTGCCCAAATAGAGTCCTGAATGAAGTGCACTACCATCCATCTTACTCTGGTCAAAAATCCACCCCCCCAAAAAAAAGTAAGAAATGCATCTGAAAAAGAATGGGTAAGTTGTGTACAAAAAGAAAATGCTACAGCTTACATTGGGGAAATTTATGCAACAAAGCACTTCACAGGAATTATGCTAAAAAAGATTACAATGAATTTACATTTAAAAAGTATATAACTAGTAGAAGTCACAGAGGAGGAGAGAGAAAAGTTCTATACAAAACTTCTGTATATTAAGGAAGATGATAAACAAACTTGGTAAGAATATTCTTAACAGATCTTTCTAAAAAGAAAATATCCATCAGCCTCTCTGCCCTTTTCCCTATCCCCGGTAGACTGAAATATACAGGTGAAACTCGAAAAATTAGAATATCGTGCAAATGTTCATTTATGTCAGTATGGCAACTCAAAAGGTGAAACCAATATATGAGATAAATGCATTACATGCAAAGCGAGATATGTCAAGCCTTACTTTGGAATAATTGTGATGATTATGGCGTACAGCTTATGAAAACCCCAAATTCACAATCTCAGAAAATTAGAATATTACATGACATCAATAACACAAGGATTGGAAATAGAACAATATCGGACCTCTGCAAAGTATAAGCATGCATATATACTCAGTACTTGGTTTGGGCCCCTTTTGCGGCAATGATTGCCGCAATGCGGTGTGGCATGGATGCTCTCAGCCTGTGGCACTGCTGAGGTGTTATGGAAGACCAGGATGCTTCAATAGCAGCCTTCAGCTCTGCTGCATTGTTCGGTCTCATGTCCCTCATCTTTCTCTTGGCAATGCCCCATAGATTCTCTATGGGGTTCAGGTCAGGCGAGTTTGCTGGCCAATCAAGCACAGTAATCCCATGGGCATTGAAGCAGGTTTTGGTACTTTTGGCAGTGTGGGCAGGTGCCAAGTCCTGCTGGAAAATGAAGTCAGCATCCCCATAAAGCTCATCTGCGGAAGGAAGCATGAAGTGCTCCAAAATCTCCTGGTAGACGGCTGCGTTGACCCTGGACTTAATGAAGCACAGTGGACCAACACCAGCAGATGACATGGCTCCCCAAATCAACACAGACTGTGGAAACTTCACACTGGACTTCAAGCATCGTGCATTGTGTGCCTCTCCATTCTTCCTCCAGACTCTGGGTCCTTGGTTCCCAAATGAGATGCAAAGTTGCTCTCATCAGAAAAGAGGACTTTGGACCACTGGGCAACAGACCAGTTCTTTTTTTCTGTAGCACAGGTAAGACGCTTCTGACGTTTGTTGTTCAGGAGTGGCTTGACAAGAGGAATACGACATTGGAAGCCCATGTCCAGGATCCGTCTGTGTGTGGTGGCTCTTGATGCACTAACTCCAGCCTCAGTCCACTCCTTGTGAAAGTCCCCAACACTTTTGAATGGCCTTTTCCTGACAATCCTCTCCAGGCTGTGGTCATCCCTGCTGCTTGTGCACCTTTTTCTACCACACCTTTCCCTTCCACATAACCTTCTGTTGATGTGCTTTGATACAGCACTTTGGGAACATCCAACTTCTTTTGCAATTACCTTTTGGGGCTTTCCCTCCTTATGGAGGGTGTCAGTGATGGTTTTCTGCACAACTGTCAGGTCAGCAGTCTTTCCCATGCTTGTGATTCCTACTGAACCAGCCTGAGAGACCATTGAAAGGCTCAGGAACCCTTTGCAGGTGTTATGGATTCATTAGCTGATTAGAGGGGGACACTTTGAGCCTAGAATATTGAACCTTTTCACACTATTCTAATTTTCTGAGATTGTGAATTTGGGGTTTTCATAAGCTGCACGCCATAATCATCACAATTATACCAAAGTAAGGCTTGACATATCTCGCTTTGCATGTAATGCGTCTATCTCATATATCGGTTTCACCTTTTGAGTTGCCATACTGACATAAATGAACATTTGCACGATATTCTAATTTTTCGAGTTTCACCTGTATACTATTAAAATGGACAACAAAACAGAGTACATTTTTACCAATCTACGCTTCTCAGCCCTGGAGGGCTGCAGCCTTAGTTACCGACACACCATCAGCTAGACTGTCCAGGCTGCTAGAAATGAAATTGCTTAAACGTGTAGAATATTTGTCTTAATTATATAGACACAGTAAAGCACAACACTGAATGCTGGTTACATAACAGGTAGAGTTGCCCTTTGAAACTCTCATTATCAGTAGGGCACTATTCAATTTTAATGTTGTTACTGCATCCTGTGTAGGATCCCATTTATTCTGCCAAGGCCAGATTAGCAAGAAAAGCAGGTATTTGGACTTGGGATGAGTTAGGTAGATCACAGTATTGCCATCTCTCTATTGCCCCTACATCTGAGTGTGTTTAAGGCACAGGAATGTCAATTTGGGAATAACTGCTCCAGCATTAAAAAAAAAAAAAAAAAAAAAGCAGAATATGCCAGGAAAGGGTAAAACTGTGATATGGGCTTCCTGGGATTAGTGTTTGACATCATGCCTTTAGTCCCAGGAATGTCATTTCAGACATCTTAAAAGATGCCATGTTGAATCCATTTTGTGGGCTAGCTGGCACAAGGGATGAGGAGCTCACTGCAGGACATATACAGAATCACAGACTCATAAAACCCAGGGCTGAAGTCTTCATTCCACCCCAGACAAATGGCTATCTGGCCCTCATTTGAAAAGACGCAGGATGGAGCAGCCATGACTCCAGGCAGCAGGCTGTCACATTGCTTAATAGCATTCCTGGTGTATTCCTGAGAAGCTTTTCCTTCCTTGGAAGATTTGCTATTGGCTTATGCTTTCAGGGTGTCTCTGGGTATTGTCTCCCTCCTATTCCAGATAGTCCACCAGATGACCTTAGCAAGACATCTTCCAAATACATTCTTCCCAGTGATAGTACTCTCTCCTCTGCCAGTTTCTTCTCTGGAGTGATTATCCAATGAAGTAGGGTGGAATGAGAAAAAATAACTAGTCTAAAACTGAATGTCCACAGTTAGGTAAAGGTAGTCCTCAACTTATGCCCACAATTGGAATCAGAATTTCCATGCTAAGTGATGTGGTCATAAAGCAAGATGTCACACTACCGCATTGCTTAGCAATGGCAATCCCAGCAATCCCCCTTGCTGTCATTAAGCGAATTTCATTGGTCATTAGCCAAGCACCCACCAAATCCAAGCTGTTCTGGGCATGGTCCCTCACAGCCCCGAGCCTCAGTACGGTAAGGGACTGCCTTCAACTCCCTCCACCACCTATCTCCCCCCCCCCCCATTTCTGCCCTTTTGGCTGTCCTGCACCCTGCCTTATCAGGCTGCAAGCACGGCTCTGGGGCTGTTTGCCACACTGCGACTCGGGGCTTCTTGACACACCGCAGTTCTGGGGCTGCAAGAAGCCCCTGAGCCACAGTGCAGCATCTTGTAAGCCCCTGAACCACAGCCACCCCTGGAAGCCTCAGCCACCCCAGCCCACCCCAGCAAGTGCCAGCAAGCATTTGTTCACCCAGCTGCCTTCTCTCCCAGTTCCCTGCAACAAACCTTTCACCTTTTGTGGCCAGCTGCCATGGCCAAAGCAGAAGTGCCTCACTGTCTTTGCTGTCTCCTTTTCAGACCCAGCTTCTCCAGTGGACGTTTCCTACACATGACTCCCCAGCCTGGCCCAGCAACGCAGCACAAATAAGAATGCCAGCCAATGGGAAAGGCCGGAAGTGGTTTCACCCAATCAAATAGGCTTCAGAAAGCTGCACTGTCTTTCCAAAGGTTTTCCAAAGACAGCACAGCTTTCCAAAGGCTCAAGGAGCTTCTGCTTTGGCCACAATGGCTGGGCGCAACAGATGAAAGGTCGGTGCGGGGGAACTGGGAAAGAAGGCAGCTGGGCGAATGAATGCTTCCTGGCACTTGCTGGGTTGGGCTGGGCCAGCTGAGTTTCACGCGGCACTGAGGCTCAGGGGCTGCAGGGCACCAAGAAGCCCCTGAGCCACAGTGTGGCAAGCAGCCTCAGAGCCATGCAGTTCTGGGGTTGCTTGCTGCTCCACAAGTCAGAATGCAAGGTGGCCAAAAGGGCAGAGATGGGGCATGAGATAGGCAGGTGAGGGGAGTTGAAGCACCCCTGTAGTTGTAAGTGTGGGTGGGCTGCCAAGTGCCTGAATTTTGATCACATGACCATGGGGGTGCTGCAATGGCCATAATTTTGGGGACCAGTCATTAAGTCTATTTTTTCAGCATCATCGTAACTTCAAATGGTTGCTGAACTAATGGTCATAAGTTGAGGACTACCTGTATGTATTGGGACTCATTTCCCCAACCAACCAAAATGTTGAAACCTGTTGTTAAGCCCAAAGCCCTTCCAAAAGCTGCCACTAAAATGCAATTTTTAATATGATGTAATAGGAAAATTCTTAAATGCATGGGAAGAAATTAATTGCATTTACTTTTATTTTATGTTAAACTTCAATTTCAACAGAAACTTTTGTCCTGGCCTAATCTCTTCTTTGTTTTGGCTCCACCTACTTTTCAGCATTTGTAACACACCATGCAAAGGCCAACAAGAAAAACTATAACCATACATACCCCTGCCTTATCCACTGTACCACATTGTCTCTAACTCTAAATGGTAGTGGATTAAAAACTATGTATGTGTGGGGGGAAAAAATATCACAACTTGGCATCTTCTGATAAAACTGAACGGTAGGAGAAGCAATTCAGATAAAAGGAAGCATTTCCACATAACTAATTTTTTTTACTCTAAGATGTGTGATAGTCACCAACTTGGATAGATTGAAAATTTTATTAGACAGGTTGATAGAGCAGAAGGATATCAATGATTGCTATTTGGGATGGCTACAACTTACCCCCACTAGAAGCCACAGACTTCTAGTTAATGACATCAATTGTGAGGAAATATGATCAGAAGGATGTCTGTGTTTCTGTGCAGCTACTGAGAGTCTGGTTGACCACCATAGCAAAATAATATGGAATTAGATATATCTTTGGTGTGCTCCAACAGACCACTTTTAATGTGATAATGATTATGATGATTTTATTATGCTTCTGATCTGGATATAATCCACATTCCCTTGATCCAGTTTAGTTTATAGCAGCTTCTCATGCTTACTGTGATGTGGAGGATTACTGTAGAGTACTAATGAACCGTTCTCTTGATCCTGGACTTTCTTACAAACTGACACAGAACAAGTTTGTGCTATAGGACTGTTGCAACCAGAATCCTGTCTCACAGTTGGCAACATCTCTTGCTATAACCTGATAGGCTAGAAGGGGAAAAGCTGAAGTTAAATAAAAGATGACAACAAAAGCAAAGATACAATGATACAATGCTGAGTCCTTCCATGGTTCTTGTAAGAGCTGTGCTGAGCCTTTGAAAACTGACAAGCAAATCTAACAGGGCACCCAAATTGCCAGTACCAGTCAGTGCCATATGTAAATTGTTTTGGAGTTCCTCACATAAGTACATCACAGCTGGGACTTTATGGCGATCTCTGCAGGGAAGCCAAAGACTAATTAAGTTGGAAAGCTGATGTACAATCATTCTTTCTATCCCTTAGCAGTTTTTTTTAAAACTTGTAGCCCTTGTGCCAGCAAATGCCAGGAACCTCTGGAAGTTTCTCTAGGATTATTCAATCAAAAGATCAGAAACAGTAGTTACACTACTGTGAAAGACAACTTGCCTGTGAGGATAAGCCTTCTGTTAAAATAAACAACCATGGAAATTATCAACTCTGTTATCAGTTCATGGAGAAAATTAAAGAACCACAACAGACCTGGATTCTCTGGTTCTTGTTCTTAGCAAAAGGTGAAATGGGGATTTTAGGAGGAATGGAATCAACTATCTTTTTTTCTGCATGGCAAATTCCAAATGGAAATTGTTTTTCTGAAGTTGTTGTTAGCTATCAGGGATCAAGGTAAATCCAGACAATTTAACAGTCTGTATTATGGGCAATATTCCAGTCCATTTTTATGTAATTTTTTTTTTAAAAAAAGACCCATAAAAAAAGATCCTCATCTATTTTCATTTGTAACTTTTTTGAATATAACATACATTTTCCTAATGTACTTAGTTATCAGTGTAAATCCCTCAAGACATCTTTGATTTTACATGAATTGTTCTAATGTCATTTGCTACAGAAATTTCTCTGATGTAAGCATTTAAAATATACATATACACATGTAAGCTCTTTTTGTTTTTTACATAATGCGGCACAATTTTCAAAAACATATTAAAAAGGATGCTTTTTCCAAATGAATCCTTCATAAAAAAGTGGCTTTTTGTGCAGATTTTTAACTGGAGGAAGATAGATGCTAAACGACTGGAGTTTATGCCACCACCCTCTGGCAAAACTGCTTCCATGGCAAGTTTCTTTGATATCTCCACTGGCCAAAGGGGGGGAAGCAGGCAGGTGCAGAATGAGTATGCATGAACATACATAATGAACAGCATAATGAGATTATGTATGTATATTAGAGAATTAGCATGAGGAATGAATGATTAAGCCACTTCCTTGGTGGAAAGAAGTCAAGTATTTGCTTTATAAATCTTTTTCCCAAAGAAAAAGCTGTTGGCAAATCTTATTATTATGGAATTTCCAAATTCCAGGTAGCACAGGTCTTAGCACGCACCTTACAAATGTTACTCCATTTTCCAGTTTATTATTGGGTATGAAGGGGGTACCATAAGTAAAATGTATTGATCTTGGAGTGAAAAGTAGTAAAGGTCTAGGTAACATTGCAAAAGTCATTCCAATATAACCTGGCTGTTTTCTGTGGCCTTGATAGAACAGAACTGCACATGTCACTGGAAAGCTATTCATGAAAAATGGGCAGGGAGAGAAATACGTATGGAGCTATTCCTACAACAGTGGCAAAACACATTTCAAGGTACACTGTTTAAAAGGAAGCCAGAAAGTTAACTTACTATTTTTCTTGTACATCAAGATTTCAAAGGAGTTCACCTCATAGTTCTCAAATGTTTGCCGAACTTTATCAATTGTGTCTTTATCTGTCAGTTCTCCATACATGAAACTGCAAGGAAATGAACAAGACAGATGAGAATCACAAGCAAGACCTCATGGCACAACATACTTAAATTTGCTTAAGTGCTCTTAAAGTAATCTTACTGAACTCACTTTCATAGAGAATAGGGCTGGTTGGTTTGTCTTATATGTCACTCCAATCAGCAATTGGCACTGAATGGTTTACAAACCTTGCTCAGAAAGTATTTTAAAAAAATAATGTAAGAACCATAATAACAACAGTTTGTTGTAAGTGAGGATATCAAGTGATATTTGTCTGCTACAAAACAACCTCCTGCTGGTGGGACCAATTCTCCTTTTCTCCTGTAACTCCCCAAATCTATTCCAGAGGTTGGAGGACATTTCAGAGGAGATGTGGATGGTATAGAGGGAAGAGCAGCATGATGAAATCCCATTCTGTGAGTAGGAGTCTGCTTGGGTGTCTTTAGATACAGCTGAATTGGAAGAAGAGACTTCTCTTTGAAACCCACCATACTGTGAGAATTTCACAATAAATGTTGGCCCTTAGATACTTTGTGCTTCTTTTTACTGGGCCATTTCTCTGCATGTGTGTTCGCAGTTGCACGTGCGCTCCTTGGAAGTATTTCTTCTCAGGGAACTAAGGAATTGCATTATTAAGAAAAGAGACTATGCTCGGATAGAGGATTGTTAGCAGTTCCCTAAAGTGTAATCCCCAGGATTCTTGGCAACAAGTAATGGCAATTAACATGCTATAAAACTACATTAAGTTTATAGCAAGAGAAAGGACAAAGACCTGATTGGTGCAAAAAGGGAGATTCAATGGTTGTTTGCTTAGTAGTGCTAAATTACCACTGTGGTGAAGGGTGGGACAGAATCAAAGAAATGAGGAATCAATCTAGGGCAGAGAGTTTAGCACAGCAATTTCATACTGTGTTTTATTTAGATACAGGGAATTAAGTCTGCACTGTCTCTTCAAGTACAGCAAAGATCCCACTTCCTCTTTTCCCAGAAAATTTGTTTTAGAGCTCTGACAGTGGCAGCACCTAGATAACCTTAGCTGACCTCAGAAAGTGAAAGCAGATTCAGTATGGTTAGTACTTTGGTGAGAAACCATCTAGACATCCCACAGCCATAGACCTGTCTGGGTAGTTGAAAAAGTATCTTGGAAGAAAGCAAAAGCAAACCAGTTCCAGACTTTTGCCAAGAAAACAACACAAATGTGTCCATGAAGACACTGCGAAGCAAGTTGCAGGAAACTTTACTTTTTTATATTAACAAACCCATTGTGGACTCTGAATCCAGTTCGTAAAAGGCTAGATCAGTGTTGTCCAAACTTGGCCACTTTAAGATGAGTGGACTTCAACTCCCAGAATTCCCCAGCCAGCCATGCTGGCTGGGGAATTCTGGGAGTTGAAGTCCACTCATCTTAAAGTGGCCAAGTTTGGACAACACTGGGCTAGATTGAACAATAGGGCTGTGCAGCAAACTGAAGGGAAGGGGGAAATGTGATTTAGAGGGCACGTGAGCATACATGTGGCATTTTTGGTGCTATTTCTTACAAAGTATAAGAATGTAAAACCAAAATTGCATAATCAGTTCCTCAATATTTTTTAAAGTAGGAATTAATTGTAAGTGTACAATTTGATACTTGGAGGCTGTGTTCGTTCTCACAGGAAAGAAAGAAAGAAAGAAAGAAAGAAAGAAAGAAAGAAAGAAAGAAAGAAAGAAAGAAAGAAAGAAAGAAAGAAAGAAAGACAGACAGACAGACAGACAGACAGACAGACAGACAGACAGACGATTCTATTCAGAGCACTAGGTCAGAGGTTTGTTTGAATAACCTCAACGTTCACAGTAAGAACCTTACAAGACATACAGTATTAGCCATGAAGACTGGTAGTGTACAGGGTTATGATTTAATATATGATGGGCACTAGGTTGTTGAAGGTTGGGTTACGAGCATGACATACTAGTGGGAAATCAGGAAACATTGTAGATTGCATCTTAAGAAAATTTGGATCCAAATCTTAGCTCCGCCCTGTAGCTTGCTACAAAACTGGCTGAGAGATGAAATCTTACCCCAGTTTGCTCTGAGAGCCAGTTTGGTGTAGTGGTTAAGGCACCAGGCTAGAAACTGGGAGGCCGTGAGTTCTAGTCCTGCCTTGGGCCGGTCACTCTCTTTCAGCCCTGGGAAGGAAGCAATGACAAACCACTTCCAAAAACCTTGCCGAGAAACTACACAGACTTGTCCAGGCAGTTGCCAGGAGTCAAGACTGACTTGAAGGCACACGCACAATTTGCTTTAGATGGGAACACCTTATATGCAAGCCTCTTGGACAATGGGAAGGATCCAGAATGCCTTTCCCTCCCTGGTCTTGACAGTGCCCATTCTGCAGTTTAAACTCCAAGGGACTCATTTTGCTAGAGCAAGAACATAGGAACATTCCCCGTTACTTTACAGAAATATTTAACAGAGGCCTGCACTGAAATACCTGCAGGTGCTGCTCTTTTGCATAACTTCTGCTCGGTGGTATCCTGAGAGCTTGCAGAATCCATCGTTGCTGTATACAATAGGCCAATCCACTATCTGGGCATTACCCAGGACAAAATTTGTATCTGTTTGAAACAATATTTCTATTAGACAAAGAAGCTCCGTGGCACATTGATTATACAATAGACTCTTCCCTGTCCCCTTCCCTAGGTCAGACATCACCTGGCAGAAAAGAGATAGAGGAACCTGTCTGGTAACCTTACCCTTCTCCGTATATATGTATATGCCCACCCTGGAGATAAGACAACTCTCTGCCCTTACAGACTCTCCTTCATTCCAGTAACTAATGGCCAAATTAGATATGGCATTAACTACCTGAACACAATTACCATGTATGTTTCTTTTTTAAAAGAACATTAGAGGAATTGCAGAGAGTGGAGAAAATGAGAGAGATTGATTAACCCTTTTCATTCCTGTCATGGTCCTGATCAAATTGCCATTTGCATCTGCAGTTCAGAGGCTGTTCCATTTTGTCCTTGTTGGAAACTGAACTGATAACGAATTAATATTCTGACATTGCCATTGTACTTTCACTTGTTTTGTATATCTCTGCTGTGGATATTATTGGTATCTAGCTCTCGCCACCTTTTGGTGCTGTGCAGGCATGTGCAATGAGAAAACCTCCCACTGAGTAAAAAATAGACATAGTGAATCATTCTGATATGGGCCAAAGGCCTACCAAAGGCTTAGCAGCCCATCTGAAAGACTGACTCAGACAGGGCATACATCAAGAAACTGACTTGTCCAACATAGCTTTTCCCCTAGCAATTTAGGGCATTGATTTTACAGACTGTTCCAGGAGATCCTGAGTTACTCTGAAAACTACAAAGTGGTTCCTCAGTGGGAAGATTGGTAGATAATATTAATAAGAATAATAAAAATAAGAATAAATAAAATAAACTTCTCCAAAAGAGAGCTGGCCACCAAAAATCATACCTCTCCTATAACCAACAACTTAGAGGAAGCGTGGGGTTAGAAATTATTTTCATTTCTACAAAATGAAACAAGGACCCACATATACATAAAATATTTCGGGTCTACTGGCCAGTTGGAGTCTTCTGCAATCGCTTCCATGCTCTTGGCCTAATTTGTGGGCTTAATATTTCTGAAGTGTACCCATCCTTTTCTTTGTCTATCAACATAAATACTCATAGTTGGTTGCAGATGTTGTATATCTTATTTTAAATTAATTAAAGGAGGATGGGCAGCAAGTGCACTGATATTACAAACCTATATTTGCATGATGGCTGAGTCTGTTTTTATAGGAAAAGAATGGCAATATTAGAAACAGGGAACATACAGAAAACTAGGATCTATAAAAGCAACAAGAACAATGAGCTTACATATCATGATTTAATTCATTAGTGAAAATTTAATATAATTTTCAACAAAATAGCACCAGTTGTAAATGTGAAACAAGATAATTAATCAAGGTAATCACCACAGCATCTTTCAGTGAATAGTTATCAGTGAATAATAGGATTAATGCGAAAATACTATTTGTTTAAAAAATACCCTTTACATTTCCTGCTCTTGTAATAATGGAGCTCTGATATTCTTAAATCACATACTGACCTTAGAAATATATTCTCAATTTTTTTCCCTGAACTCAGACCATCATATTCCAAGCCAATTGTGTCAAGTACATTTGATGTTGAACTAGCAGATTGGCTGCTTTTGAGTCAAGGTTCTTACTCTTCCAACTTTGGCATGAATTTATATTGCACACAGTCAAGACAGTAATGTCTTTAGGACTGGGACTTAGGCTGAAATGGTCATCTAAGGTAGCAAATTATACTAAGGTATGCAAAGGGTATGCAAATTAATAACAAATTATGATGGCTGTGGCAGGGGCACAGTGGCCTTATGTCAGCGCTTGGGTTGGCTTGGATATGCAGTTAGTGTGTGACCATCTAAAGTGTGAAGTATGTGACCATCTAACATCAGTCACTTAAGACCACAGTCCCAGCTGCACCACTGAACCCCATTACAGTACAACTCTATTTCAGTGTTTGACAGTCCATACAGTTGCAAGAAAAAGTATGTGAACCTTTTGGAATTTCATGGTGTTCTGCACCAATTTGTCATAAAATGTGATCTGACCATCATCTAAGTCAAGAATATTGACAAATATAATGTGCCTAAAATAATAACACAAAAACAATTCTGATCCTTCATGTCTTTATTGAGAACAACCATAAAAACCTCATAGTGCTAGTGGAAAAAGTATGTGAACCCTTCAGTTGACCTCAAAAAAGCTAATTGGAGTCAGGTGTTAGCATACCTGCCTGGAGTCTTGTTAAGAAAATGAGTTTGGAGGTGTGGACTAGAGCTACGTTGACTGATAAAAACCACTCATACTTTCTGAGTTTGCTCCGCACAAGAAGAATACGCTTATGTGAGCCATGCCTCGCCAAAAAGAGCTTTCAGAGGATCTACGATCAAGAATTGTTGATTTAAATAAAGCTGGAAAGGGTTCAAAGTGATTTCAAAGACCTTAGAAATTCACCAGTCTACAGTTAGGCAAACGATCTACAAGTGGAGACACTTTGGGACTGTGGCTACTCTACCAAGAAGTGGGCACCCAGTCAAAATGACCCCAAGAGCACAACGAAGACTCATCAATGAGGTAAAGAAACAACCTCGAGTGACAGCCAAAGATTTGAAGGCATCATTGGAACTGGCTAACATCTGTGTTCATGAGTCTACAGTACGTAAAACATTGAACAAGCAGGGTGTCTATGACAGGACACCACGAAGGAAGCCGCTGCTTACTACAAAGAACATTGCTGCACGCCTGAAGTTTGCAAAAGAGCACATTGACACTCCACAGCAGTATTGGCAAAATGTTTTGTGGACTGATGAAACAAAGATTGAACTATTTGGAAAGAACACGCAGCACTACATCTGGCGTAAAAAGGGCACTGCATATCATCATGAAAACATCATCCCAACCGTAAAGTATGGTGGAGGAAACATCATGATTTGGGCCTGATTTGCTGCATCAGGGTCTGGCCACCTTGCAGTCATTGAGGGAAAGATGAATTCCCAAGTGTATCAAAAAATTCTTCAGGATAATGTGAGAATGTCTGTACATCAGCTGAAACTCTGTAGAAGTTGGGTGATGCAACAGGACAATGACCCAAAACACCGGAGCAAGTCCACAACAGAATGGCTTCAGAAAAACAAAATCCGCCTTTTGGAGTGGCCAAGTCAGAGCCCAGACCTCAACCCAATAGAGATGCTATGGAATGACTTGAAGAGAGCCATACACATGAGACGTCCAAAGAATATGACAGAGCTAAAGCAGTTCTGCCAGGAAGAATGGGCTAAAATCCCTCCTGAACGATGTGCAGGTCTGATCCACAGCTACAGGAAGCGCCTGGTTGTGGTTATTGCTGCCAAGGGGGGGTCAACCAGTTATTGATTCCAAGGGACCGCTTACTTTTTCCACTAGCATTTTGAATGTTGAATGAATGTGTTCAATAAAGACATGAAGGATCAGAATTGTTTTTGTGTTATTATTTTAGGCACATTATATTTGTCAATACTCTTGACTTAGATGATGGTCAGATCACATTTTATGAAAAATTAATGCAGAACACCATGAAATTCCAAAAGGTTCACATACTTTTTCTTGCAACTGTATGTTTGCCTCAAATATTTGCAAGCGCTGCCAGAAATTTTTATCCAAGTGACGGCAAGAATGTTTTGTCTTCCATAACAAAGCCATAATCACTATAAAAAGTAATGGTCATCAGATTAAGCTGAGAATGTTGCCTAATAAGCAGTCTGATGATTTGCCCTGTTCTACAGCTGGTGTGAGGAATCATGTGCTGGTGGCATGATCTTCTCAGGAAACAAAGGCAATAAGATCTACATCAGGAGTGATCAATATTCACCAGCAATGTTGTTCTGTAGGTGTAATATCTTGAATATCAAAGTCACTGACAGAATGTAGCAAGACATCACATTTTCCAAGGTCACATCTTGTTCTCTCACTGAACCATTATGTACAACATAGCAGTGGCAGCCTATGAATTATGACAGAAGTTATGCCCTTACACTATATCCTTTCATATACTGCATATGAAAGGTTTGTGAAATGTTTCTTTATTCACAGGATCAGGAAGGAGAGGAAGCCTAAAATTACATTATACAGATAAAACTAATACAAACTATAAAAGGTAAAAAAGAAACAGAAAAAAGTGCAGAAAAAGGAAAAAAATTAAAAAAGAAAAAAAAAGTAACTTCCCAGCAAGTATAAACAACTTCAACAACTTATCACCATCTCTTGAAATACAGCAATCTCTTCACTCTATATTTCACCTCATTCTCTATAAACAAATCTTTAAAGCCTCATCATCGATCCTAATCAGCAAAAGTCCATTAAGGGTTACCAGAAATAACCACATATCTATTATAAACTTAATCTAATAAACCCACTTGAATTCCTTCCTTTTACATTTATATTTATATCCTTTTACATTTATATTGAGAGGGAGAGGAAGTCCCGCTCAGTGAAGTGTGTTCTTTTCACCTCCTTTCCAAATATTTTAATAGCTTAAATAATATTTAATATTTAAATATTCTTAATATTTTAATATTTAATAGCTTAAATAATATTTTAATAGCTTAAATAATAGCTCCTTTCCAAATATTTTAATAGCTTAAAAAACCACTGGATTGCACAATTTCATTTATTTTTCTTTTTTTGGGTTTTGCTGATAGCAGAATATTGAACTGTGCCAAAGTCCAAATAAGTATTCGTATATTTTGCTGCGAGATTAATTCTAACCAACATCAGCAATTAAATGAAGATCAAATAGTCCAAGACCAAACGTCAAAAAAAAACAAAGTATAAAGACAGTTAAATTAATTTGTGGAAAAGGTGGAAAATTATTAACAAGGCAAGGCAACTAAGGCTGATGTGGATCTTCCAGGCTGTGTGGCCGTGTTCTGGAAGTTCTGTTTCCTAACGTTTCGCCAGCATCTGTGACCAGCATCTTCAGAGTGCAGGAGCACAGACAGGAGCAGTTTTCTCTGTGCCCAGGATGGTGTGACCCTTTTGTGGGTATTTATAGAGATCTGAAGGGGGGGTTGGGGGGGTTAGGGGGGCTAAGGGGGTGGGGGGGTTGGGTTACCGAGTGGCTGCTTGTTTTGGTATCAGAATATGTGTATATCTTCCTGGGGGTTAGGCAACTGTTACTTCTGGACAGAAACAAGTAAAGAAAAGCTTTATGTGTTGTGATTTTTTATTATATCAGCACAACACTAGAAGAGGATATGACACTATTCCCAAAAATCGGGTCACCATTTCCCTCAAATAAGTTCCTTTCCTGGTAAAGACTTGTAAAACCTGTTTTTGCTTTGTTTGTTCATTGCACAATTTTAGGTGACGCCTTTAATGTGAGAACATGCTTCCCAATATCAGAAGGCTGATGTTGCTTCCAGAAATTAAGCAGTACAACTTCACCTTTCTGTTAAATAGGTACTGAATGTGCACAGATCACTTGGATAAACACAAATATACAGAACCATCTTGGCTCATGTAACAATTGATTGTGTTTCAGAAGTGGGCAATGTATGCTTTATGTATGCTAGGGGTTATATTTCTAAATGTATGTGATATCAAGATCTTTGCAATGCAAGAGTTATTCCTATAAATGGGATGGCATACCAATTAATACCTACATGATTTTACTGTTATAAGAATATAAGAAGCTGCATTATGCTACACCAGACTATGTAGCTCAGTATTGTTGACAGTATTGTCTTAAAGCCATTGTCAATACTGATTGACAATGACTTTTAAGACACTGAGCGGAGTGAGGGTGTCCACAATGTATTGAACCTAGGGCCATTTGTGTATCTCTATAGAAACCATTAATGTGTTGCTGGCTGATCAGTATCAGTTCAGCAGCTCTGGATGAGAGTTCCTGGCATTCCAGCCCCTTGCAAGAATGTCTCCTTGCCTGGAAGTTGCAAATGAGCTAGGGGAATAGACCAAGAAGGAGCAAAGTGGTGCCTTCAGGAAGTCTCATGATGGCATGAACCATGATGCTGAGGAATGGGTCGTCTTTTCACATGCAAATGTTACATTAAAAGAAACAAAGTACAGCGATATCAGAGAAATGGTTGTCTCGTTGATGCTGTTTTTTCTAGTAGATACATATTGGCTCTATAAACATTCTCCCCCAGATATATTCTAGATTTTTTCATTTTATAGACTGCATTAAAAAAAACAATTGCATTCATTTCCACTAAGGAATTCACTACATTAGGGATCTCTTTCAGTCATTTTCAGCTCTGATCCCAAATTAGGGGTAGAGAAAAAGCAGTCAAAGCTGTTTGTGCCTTTAAATGCATCATACTAAAACTGTGGAGAAACTCTGCAAGGAATATTTAGCCAAGATCAGTAGGACTACCACCTACTTAAATATGCTAAGAAGCAGTTCCAAGACCAACAATAGTAGGTTTCATTTAATGAACTAAGGGTAGGCAAGCAATTTACAGCCTTCAGCCAAATCACAAATGTCCTCTGCAAGAGATTGGCTCAGACCTCTGGCCAGTGATATGTTTCTCTCTCAAAGCCTACTAGGCGGAGAACAAGACAAGAAGAGAAAGAAAAATCAGGATGAGAAAGAGGTAAATGGGTAGCAAATCAAGAAAGAGGAAGAGGACACACTCATTTTGGCTTAGGACTTTACCCACTATCAACATGCAGTTTGAACTGATTTATCAGGGAGCAGTTTTCCACCCAGTCGGCTGATGTAGCAATTGGGTTCCATGTAGATAAAACATTTGAAAGCAAATGGCTTATTAAGAGATTCCAAGGCAGGGCTTCCAAGTGAAAAGAACTGAGACTGAAAATTGTAATCTTTCCCTGGAGTGGCTTAACATGTTTATAGCAACAAAGATGCAAGCATGTCATTTTTATAGTTCTACATTGCTATTCCTCCATTTCTTTTTGAAAAATAAAAATGCCACTCGTATGGAGTCAGATAAGACATGTATTGCTATCATTAGCAGTTTTACTAAGAGAAAGACACAAATAAGGGAAATTGGAACATTCACATTTTTAAACTTCCCTCTCCCCAAAACCAAGAATACCCTTTTTTCCATGAAAAGCTTTTCTCATGCAAAAAGCATGCAAGATTCAATCAAACACAATTTTAGTGATGCATATCCACTGGTCAAATTCATTTACAACTGTTAGAAGTAACTTTATATTCCATTTGGTGTGAAATATGACGACAATATAACAGCAGGACATTTTAACTACACTGTTCCTCACAACCTGCATTGTTATATCTCTTGGCTTTTGCTTAGTTTGTTGCAGCATTTTCCACAAACAATAAAGTATGTTAAGCTTTACTATAATTAATTCCTCAAACTATTTCCCCCTCATTGTCTTCATGCAATCCAAATCCTATAAAGATTAAACTCCTATTAACTCTTTATATGGCTCCACTAAGATAGATAGAAAGAATACTGAAAAGGCAATACTACAGGTAGTCCTCGAGTTATGACAGTAACTGGGACCAGAATTTCCATTGCTAAGCAATGCAGTCATAAAGCACGAAGTCATGTGATTGCATCACTTAGTGATGGCAATTCTGGTAGTCCCCATTGCCATTGTTAACCAAATCCCACCATTCATTAGGCAAGGACCTACCCCAATCCAAGCCATTCCCAGCTTGGTTCCTCCCAGCCCCGAGCCTCAGTAAGGTAAGGGACTGTCTCCTCTTCAACTCTCCCCACGCACCTATCTCCCCCTCCATCTCTGCCCTTTTGGCCGCCCTGCACTCCACCACCTCTGCCAGCCCTGTGCTCTGCTCACCCTGCCACCTTGCCCTCCACTCGCCCTGCTGCCCCTGCTGCCCCCAGCTGACTGTTGCTGTCTTCTTCCTCCTGCTGGTGATGAGGCACACTCGGCCTGGCCTTTCACAAGGCAGCTACTGGCTGTGCCAAGCCTTCTTTCTGAGGCCACGAGCAGCCTTGTCCAAATCGTGTGTGGCTTTATTGTGAGGCTTTAGAAGGCTTCAAAGCATTACGAGAAGGTTGCATGCAATTGAGACTTGTCCAAATTACATGTGGCTTTCTCACAAGGCTCTGAAACCTTCCAAAGCCTCATGAGAAAGTCACACACGATTTGGACAAGTGGCCTCAGGAAGAAGGCCTGACACGGCCAGCAGCTGCCTCCCTAAGGGCCAGGCCAGGCGTGCCTCAACACCAGCAGGAGGAAGAAGACAGCAAAAGTCAGCTGGGGTGACAGGGCAGCGGGATGAGCAGACCCCAGGGCGGCAGGGCCAGCAAAGGTGTCAGAATGCAGGGCAGCCAAAAGGCCAGAGATGGGGGGAGATGGGGGGAGTTAAAGCGCCCCTGCAGTCATGAGTGAGGGCAGGCTGCTAAACACCTGAATTCTGATCATGTGACTACGGGGACACTGCAATGGCTATACCTTCAGGGAATGGGCATAATTACCATTCATTCAGCACTGCTGTAACTTCAAACGGTCACTGAACAAATGGCTGTTAAGTGAGGACTACCTGTAAAAGGAGCCAGGGTAAGCTCAAACCGTATTCTCTCCTAATATTCACCAGTGTGTCAACTTCATCTAGGCCAAAACATCCAACCAGTGGGAAGGTCACAGGATCTCTGTACTAGGTAATTTTTTCAAATTTAACCTATATGCAGAGTACATCATGAGAAATGCCAGGCTGGAAGAATCACAAGCCGGAATTAAGATTGCAGGGAGAAACATCAATAACCTCAGATATGTAGACGATACCACCCTAATGGCAGAAAGTGAAGAAGAACTAAAGAGCCTCTTGATGAGGGTGAAAGAGGAGAGTGCGAAAGCTGGCTTGAAACTCAACATTAAAAAAACTAAGATCATGGCATCTGGACCCATCAATCCCTGGCAAATAGAAGGGGTAGAAATGGAAGCAGTAACAGACTTCATTTATTTGGGCTCCAAGATCACCGCAGACGGAGACTGCAGACATGAAATTAAAAGACGCTTGCTCCTTGGGAGGAAAGCTATGGCAAACCTAGATAGCATATTAAAAAGCAGAGACGTCACCTTGCCGACAAAGATCCGCATAGTCAAAGCTATGGTTTCTCCAGTAGTAATGTATGGCTGTGAGAGCTGGACCATAAAGAAGGCTGAACGCCGAAGAATTGATGCCTTTGAACTGTGGTGCTGGAGAAGACTCTTAAGAGTCCCCTGGACTGCTAGGAGGTCAAACCAGTCAATCTTAAAGGAAATCAACTCTGATTGCTCATTGGAAGGATTGATAATGAAGCTCAAGCTCAGATACTTTGGTCACCTAATGCGAAGAGAGGACTCTTTGGAAAAGACCCTGATGCTGGGAAAGATGGAAGGCAAAAGGAGAAGAGGACGGCAGAGGATGAGATGGCTAGATAGCATCACTGAAGCAATGAGCATGAAATTGAGCAAACTCAGGGAGACAGTGAAAGATAGGAAGGCCTGGCGCAATATGGTTCATGGGGTCACGAAGAGTCGGACACGACTTAACGACTAACCAACAACAAAAAGAGTTTTTCATTAATTGGACAACATTTGGCAAGGTCCTAATGGTACTAAAAGCACTCAAGGTATTTTGCTTAACTTAGGAAAATGGAAGTAAAGGGGAGAAATGATAGAAATTTATAAAATGATGCAAAATATGGAGAAAGTGATTAGGAAGAAGTTGCTCTCCCTTTATTGAAGTATTACAACCCACGGTCAACTGGTGAGAGAAAAAAGGAAGGTTTTCCTATAGTGTACAGTTAATTTGGAATTTAATGCTAAATGATATAGTGATGTCTGCTATCTTTGGCAGCCATAAAATGGGATTAGACAAATTCATCAACGATTATTCTTCCAAGGCCATAAATCACAGAGATTCAAATTATCTCCATCTTTAAGAAACCCATTGCATGTGAAGTTATATATAAAAGAAAGCCTTAGCTTCTGCTGTGGACCACCGATGTCATGGACCACCAATGCCAACCACTTAGGGTTATATTCTGGAATGTTCTTCCACCTTAGCAACTGGGCTCACACCATCTCCCCAAGTAATCTAAGACTGTAGCCTTGGATACACTGAACACTCCCTGAAGATTGGCTTTGTATAGTAAAGGTGGGCAACCTGAAAATGGCACATATCTTCCCCAAACCTCAGAAATCACAAAGCTGATTTTCAGTGGCAAACTGCCAAGAAACAGCAGCACAACTTCCTATAATTTTTCAGCAGAAAAAAAGAGAAAAATGCCATCAAAATACTCCAACTCTTCTCCTAAAATGACCCCCCCATAGTCCTGACCCTGCCTACTTCATTGACATTATCACATTACTGCCCAAACTGCAGCGGCCATCAGATCTTTTTTTTTTTTTAAGAAAATGTGGCCCCCAAATGCCACAAATTGACCTATCAGTGTTGTAAAGTAACACAGAAAATGGTGAGCAAAGAGGCTGGCAGATATATTTCCCATTTTAAGTCTTACTTGCTGAGGGACCTCTTATAACCTACAAAATATTCAAGGTTCCCTGAACTCCTTCCAAACCCCCTATATTCCGAAAGATATTAATTCAATCTAGCAAACCATTTCTAATGTTGTTCTAAAACTGACTAATGAAAGCAAGCACAAGACTTATGAGAGAATATTTCTTAGGGCATTTGTATTCTGGAGAAAGACAAGATAAATGTTTATTTTACTGGGCCCAGATAGCTTCTGGCCAAAATAGTCGGCTTAAAATCAACACTTTTTCTTTCACCCATGGCCTAACTATAAGGCCTTCAAAAAAAGCCAGCACAATTTTTATTGTGCTGCCCTTAAGATTTTACTCCTCCTACTTTCTCCATTACTGGTACAATTACATTCTTTGGGTTCTTTTCTCCTTGTGTCACCCTTGCGAGGTAGTCCAGACAAGAAGCACACCCAGAAGTAGTAGCTCTAACTTTATTGTAAGGTTACATTAACAGAATCTTGCGAGTCTGAAAGTACATCTCTCACCCCTCCCCACCTTTACAGCCCAAGAAACTATGGAGGGTCCTTTCTGAGATGTTTGCAATGCCCCCATTCCTTCTGCGGGCTAAGCTGCCTCTTATCTGACCATTGTCTAGTCAGTGGCTCTTCCTCCTGTCTCCCAAGGTCATTCCCACAAACTTTTACACCTTGTTACTGAACAATTGGGTGCATTTTTTAGTTTGCAGTGATGCAGGACAAATTAATTGTGTGCTGTCTCCTTAAATACAGGTCATTCTCCATGTTATTTCTTGCCTCCCTGACACCTGAGATACGCTTGAATTAGGAATGCTGCTAAAGAGCTGTACAAAACAGTATTAATAACCCTGGTAAGTTACCAATATCTGCATGAAACCTGACTGAAAGAATCAAGAAATCCTACAAACTACATGGCTTGCCCATTTTCTGCTACATATCACTGTCAGAAAGATGAGAAATGAAGGCTGTTTGGAGAAATGACTTGAGATAGACCTCAAATAGGCAGGCAGTCACCAGCTCCCTGTGGCTATGTATCTGGGAGAAGAAGCAGCATCCTCTGTTTTCTTTGCTAAGCAGGCAGTTTGATGAGAAAGAGATGAAGACAAGGAGGACTGATTCCCTCCTCCTAGACTGCTTCTCAGGAAAAACTGCAGTAGCAGAAACCATTATGATGCCCCCTCTCTCTCTCTCTCACACACACACACACACATAGACCTCTCTACCAAGAAAGGTGTGGCAAAGCTGGCTGTTGGGCATGGAAAGTGGAAGGAAACCGGGAAGAATGAAGCTCTTGAGTATTGCATTCTGAGGGCCCAAAATCTCCCTCAGGAAAGCAGATATCATGGGCTGTGAGAATAACCTTGGGAGACAGGAAGAAGAGCCACGGCCAGGGCAACCATCTAATGAAGTATCTCAGCCCACAGAAGGAATGGGAGTGGAGAAAGCATCTCAGAAGGAACTCTCCCTAGTTCTCTGGAAAGTAAAGGTGAGGGAGGAGAGAAGTGCTTTCTGATTTGCAAGATTCTGTTACTGTAACCTTGCAAGAAAGGTACTGTTAGTACTCATGGTTTTGGTTTCCTGTCTGGACTACCTCAAAGGGTGGACAGAAGCATACAGGGATTTCAGTTTAAAAACTGATTTTCCGAACTAAGTAGAATGTGATAGACTGAGATTCAAGATTGTATTGCATGCAGTCTAAGGAGGATGGAAGTTGTATTTTTAACTTTCTGATTGGCTTTTTAAAAATATAGCTCTCCGTATGACTCGGCTTGAACAATAACACACATTTGCACTCACCAGTTTCCATGGGTTCATCCTACCATCCTATCTCTGGCTCTTGTACATTGCTATAACAAACACTTCTCCATGAGTCTCAAATGTTTAACAAGAACTTTCCTGGAGTCATGTTGGGTTGGAAAAGGAAAGGGAAATAAGAAAAGGAAAAGGCCCTTATTCCACAAAGACCCTTTGCATTTGCCGCAAAACAGCAGAGTTAAAAAAAAAATCTCATGCCACAGACACACATACACCTGCAGAAATAACAGCAGCAACACTACGTCACATGTATCTCTCTAATACAACTGGAGATCATTCCTATCAAATTAAGAGTCCTGGGATCCTTGGAGCTAAGAATGTGGACTCAACCACACCTAGAAGGTACAAACTTTATTTCTGCAGTTCTTTCCTTGCCTATAGCAACAGACCCTGGTTCTTCCCTTGCCAGTCCATTGCTAATAGTGGGATGGAGTCTGTTCCCAGGCCATTCTGAAAAACAGGGCAGGTCAACAAATGGCTTTGCCACAAACACCACAACTCCTAATAGCACAGGCCAGGGCCCAGAAATTAATCTGGGCCTGGGTGGACCACCATCATATCCTGAGAACTTTCAGAGTATGTTAGTAGACCCTTGTACCTACAAATGCCAAAGAACCACATTCTTTCCAGGCAGCTTCCACATCACGATAAAGCTTGGAGCAGAGCAAGCAGATTGATCCTTCTGCCACTGGTTCCGTAGAACTACCTTTCACCTACTGGTTCCAACAACTTGTTTATTTATATATCCTGCTGCAATCCAAATCAACTCTCAACACTTGCATGATATACATCGTTTTAAAACATTTATGGTAAAAATTAAAGTTAAACATTAAAAACAGTTAAAATGAAACCAAACCCCAAAGATCTAATTAATCAGTAAGAAATATAAAAAATATGTCCAAGTCTAAGTAGAACACTCTGCAAAACAGCTGAAAAGCAGCACTGCCTGCCTCAGCTCTCTTTACTTGCCACAAGTGAAAACTAAGAGTACTTTCTCCCGAGATGACCTAACAGGTTCCTCGTTGGAGCAGGTGGTCCTGTAGGTCCCCAGGTGTCAAGCCATAAAAGACTACATAGGTCAAAGCCAGCACTTTCAGCTGCACCTGACAGCCAGCTGGAAGCCAGTACAAGCCCTGCAGCACTGCTTTCTCAGAGTCAAGTGCCACTTAGTACATGGGTCCCTACATTCTGGACTATCTCACTGTAACTTCCAAGTGGCCTTTAGTGACAGCCCCATGTACACTGTGTGCACAATTATTAGGCAAGTTGTATTTTTGAGGATGAACTTCATTATTGAACAACTACAGTGCTCTCGGTCAATCCAAAATGTTAATAAACCTCAAACCTGAATACTTAAGAAAGTAAAAGTGAGGTTTTGGCTTTCTTAGGAGCATATCTATGTGTGCACAATTATTGGGCAACTATTGGCGTGCATAATTATTATGCAACTAAATGAAAAACAAAAATTCCCCCATCTCACTCATTTATTTTCATCTGTTAAAGTGAGAATAATAAACAAACAACTCAAAATTTACAAATAAACATTTCTGACATTTCAAACAAAAAATGAGTGACCAATATAGCCACCCGTCTTTGCAATAACAGTCGTAAGCCTTCCATTCATGGAGTCTGTCAGTTTCTTGATCTGTTGTCGATTAACTTTTTGTGCAGCAGCAACCACAGCCTCCCAGACACTGTTCAGAGAGGTGTACTGTTTTCCTTCACCGTAAATCTCCCATTTGAGAAGGGCCCACAAGTTCTCAATAGGGTTTAGGTCAGGTGAGGAAGGAGGCCATGTCATTATTCTTTCATCTTTGAGGCCTTTACTGGCTAGCCATGCAGTGGAGTACTTTGATGCATGCGATGGAGCATTGTCCTGCATAAACATCATGGTCTTCTTGAAAGATGCAGACTTTTTCTTGTACCACTGCTTGAAGAAAGTGTCTTCTAAAAACTGGCAGTAGGTTTGGGAGTTGATTTTGAGTCCATCTTCAACCCAAAAAGGTCCAACTAGCTCATCTGTAATAATACCAGCCCATACCAGTACCCCACCTCCACCTTGCTGGTGTCTGAGTTGAAGTGGAGCTCTGTGCCCATTACTGATCCAGCCATGGGCCCATCCATCTGGTCGGTCAAGAGTCACTCTCATCTCATCAGTCCATAAAACTTTTGAAAAATCTGTCTTCAGATATTTCTTGGCCCAGCCTTGCTGTTTCAACTTATGTGTCTTGTTCAGTGGTGGTCGAGTTTCAGCCTTCCTTACCTTGGCCATGTCTCTGAGCACTGAACACCTTGTACTTCTGGGCACTCCAGATAGGTTGCAGTTCCAGAATATGACAGCACTGGAGGATAATGGGTTCCTGGTAGCTTCAAATTTGATTCTTCTCAAATCTTTGGCAATTAATTTGCGTCTTTTTTTCTCAACACGTTTCTTGCAACCCTGTTGACTATTTGCAACAAAACATTTGATGGTTCTGTGGTCACGCCCCAATATCTTAGCAATTTCAAGAGTGCTGCATCCCTCTGAAAGACTTTTTACAATTTTTGACTTTTCAGAGTCACTTACATCTCTTTTTTGGCCCATTTTGCCTGAGGAAAAGAAGCTGCCTAATAATTATGCACACCTTGATACAGGGTGTTGATCTCCTTAGGCCACACACTCCCTCATTACACAAATACACATCACCTGATATGCATATATCCAATAAGCATTCAGGTTTATACAGCTTGGAGGTGGAAAATTTGCATACAAATGATGATATGGTCAAAATACTCACTTGCCTAATAATTGTGCACACAGCGTAGAGCACATTGCAGTAGTCCAACTGCGTGGTAATGAGGGCATCAGTTTGTACTTGCTACACACATAGCAGCCATTTCCTTCTCATAGGCTCAAACAAACAAACACTTGTGACCGTGAGGCACAAGTGGATCAAACGTGGGGAAGGAAAATACAATGTTATATGGAGGGTGGAAAAACAGTGGAGACCTGGGGGACTTAAAGGATTTCCTTCTCTCAATTCCTTGTGGACCACAACTAACGCTTTAATAATTGAGAGAAGCTGGAGTACTAATGATAAATATCAAATTGACAGAACCCTCTTGAAATCTTTTCCCCTTACAGTATTGGTTAACAAGATCTGGCACAGAAAATTGGGAAAGTGATAACTGAAGTGGAGTTAACATAAAAGAATTATACCAAGTCTTTTAAAAAATTAAATAAAAATATAGGAATGAAAGCCTTAGTTTTGAAATCTGATTTTGCTGTCCAAAGAACAGTTCAGAAAAGACAGCATACTATAAACACTTTGCATTGCTTCTTAATCTTTTGCAATAAGGATAAAAGAGAATGTGCTTAGCAAAAGCAGTATGGAAACAGGTCCCTCTAGTGTTTGGCGTCAGGTGTCTGCACTCTCAAGAGCCTACTGTGTTACATTTTCTTACTAAATTTACAAAAACACACATTACAGCATAAAAGAGTAATTTGCAGCCTTCCAAAAAAAAGTAAGATATGATATATAATTTGTTTTTGTTCTTTTTAAATACCATGATTTAAACTTTTTTTTTTAAGTGACAGTTGAAAAGTAGAGTACCATGGATCAGTTGCCATTTATAAACTCTGATTTTTAGCACAGAATAAAGCAAGACCATTTCAGGATCCACATGGAAGAAATCCACAAGAGTCATCCAGACATTCTACAATTAGGCAAAGATTTAAATTAGTGTTGCATTCCACTAATTTCCAGCTAGTGGACAAATACTTATCAAAGAATGATCAGTGATTCTTCCTTAAATAAAAAAATGTCTATTTCTGTATACAGATGTGACTAGCATGCCAGTAAAACAAATCTGAGCTTTTCCTACAAAAGTCCCAGTGTTGATTTTGCCCAGGGAATAACACTCTGAAAAGCCATAGTGCTGTTATGGTTTACCCGATTCATTCATCTGAGTTCCTACCTACATAGAACTTTTTCTGAAGCAATGCAAACCAGCTGAGACAGCAGATTTCATGGGGACACCACTTTCCTGCCTCCTCTTTTATATAGTATTAAAAAAACAAAACAGGATCTTATGGGTACAGAAAATGCATTTTCCTAGACACACCAATCTCCTCAGTCCCAAATGGCCAGGCTCTTGTTGACAGCTGGCACCATCAAGAACTGTACAGTTCAGAATATGGTTTATATCCATTTTCTGCAACCAGAAAACACAGTTTATTTTCTTTATAAGTGAAACTTTCAGTAATATCTTGTCAGAAATGACATTGAATCTCCAAGATCATATACATTTGGGTGAGAGCCTGCAGTGGCTCTCTTTGAACATCCATTTTCATATCTGAAGGCCAGTCTGAAGTAAGAATATAAAGCTTTTTTTTGGGGGGGGGGGGGAGAGGGAATAAGTACAAAGGGGTTGGTTTTTGTGGGGGAGAGGGAACATTAAAGCCCCAAAACACTGGCTAGTGAAGCAAAGAGCTTCCAAGGAGCTATTTTTTCCCAGGAAAGAATTAACCCCCTCCATTCCAGCTGAGATTCTAATGATTATCAAGACAGCTATCTGCATTTTTTAAACATGCTTGTTGTTGTCAGGTCTAGTCTGGGCTTGAATGTGATCTGAATTCAATTTAACCATGCCCTTGAATGAGAAAGGAGAAGAAAGGAAAGGGCTTTTAGTGTATCGCTTGATTTAATTACTCCAAAATTTTACACAGAATAACAGGTTCTGATTACCCAACAATATCATTTACTGGCACAACAAAAAATAGTTAAAATTGATGTTTCACAGGTAAAAATACAAAACTAATTAAGGAAATTGCTTTTAGTGTTGTTGGCAACTGAATGGTTATGTGTAAGACTAAGACTGTTGTCCCCAAATATTTCCTGTCTATACAATTGTGGGATTTTACTGTATTTAGCTATTTATTATATCAGCCAACCTGATCTCTTCCAGATATGTTGAAACCACAACTTCCAGAATTCTGTGGTCCCAAATAATGTGGAGAGCACTTAGTTAGAGGAGGCAGGATTGTCTAATGATTATTTGCAAAATAACGTCTTCTTTTAATCTCCTGAAACAGTTGCAAATTACATTGAATGGAGTTACACTCCATGCTATATCATGACCCAAGCTTTTACAAACCACAATGGCTAGATTCACACTATGTTTAATATGGCTTGTGTGAGCCACGGTAAAATATGTGAGCCCCTGGGATGCCTACCTTCTCTGAATCCTAAGAATCATGCTGGAACTTAGTTCATTCAGGAGTGAGTTAAACCTCATTCAACAGGACTTCCAGACAAAGAGTATAACAGCTTTAAACATGAAGATTAATGGAATTTAATACCAAGTATTTTTACATTTAAGTTTTTGGTGCTAAGATGTAAGCCACTAACAGTGACTTTAATGGAAAGAAGAATGGAAATGTTAGATGTAAAAGGTTGTGTTTTTTAAATTCAGACTGTAATATAAATAGCTGAAGGACACAAATAATCCATGTTTGGTTTTCTGCATAACACAATTAAGTTAATTGCATAAACACAGCACTCCTCTTAGGGTTCTGCCATTTGACTGCATGCAAGATGTGGAGCAGTCTAGATATATATATACTAATAATAGGTTCTTTGTGGTGAGTAGGAACTTATTAAAGCATTTCTCTTGTTTTTGCTATCATTATGTGGTCTAAAGTGGCATAGGAAGTGAGCGAACTGCTTACTGATTCTTTTTCTTTTTGACTAGCCTTGTACTGCAACTTTCCAATAAAAATTCAATTCCAATACCATCATACCAACACTTGAGATTATCACAAACACAAAAAAAAATTATAATTAGGATAACAACTACAGACCTACAACTATAAATATGAAATATGTTTACCTATATTACAATCAGTCAAGAAAGAATGGACTATGATATTTAGGAATCCACTGCAAAATGTCACTTGTAGATTGCCAATAAGCTAAACTGTTTCATTCTATACTTCGGTGTAGAATATGTGCTAGTTCCCAAACTCTATGGCTAAACTAACAATATTAACCCATGATTTGCTTATCCATGGTTTTTAAATAAGCCACAATTACTAGGTTTATACATTGCACTCAGCCATAAACCATTGTTTACAAAATGTAACAGTTAGGATCAAATACAGTAGTTTACTGTATGCTGAGATCAAAAGAGTACCTACCCACACACCAACTTACAAAAGGCTCTGGCTATAGAACCCAAGTCTAACCACCTTGTAAACCCAGGAATAGATATTGAGGTCCATGATGAGTGGAGAAGGAAATGCTTTAGAACAGTGTTTCTCAACCTTGGCAGCTTGAAGATGTGTGGATTGGCTGAGGAATGCTGGGAGTTGAAGTCCACACATCTTCAAGTTGCCAAGGTTGCAAAACATTGCTTTAAAGGACTGCAGTGATGCCAGATGGATATTAAATCTTACTGAGATTTACTTGAAGTCCTCTAAAACATACAATCATTGCTGTCATGGAAGACCCAAAGATACTTTTATAGAACATAAATATTGGTACCCTGCAACAGTTCTTTGCAGGGACTGTATTCTAATGAGGCAATTCATATGATGAGTGAAACTGTATTAACAAAACCACATTATTGTTCCATCTAATCCAAAGTAGGCCTGTAGCTGGGAAGGGGGGAACTAGGAGGGCCCCCCTCTCCCGTAAACTTTTTTTCTGGCTCCCCTATATGTCAAATTCGGTTTAGAAAAAAACAGGTAAGTTCATCCTTATGTTTTTGGACCCTCCACCTGAACTTTCAAGCTACCTACAGACCTGGCTCTTCAATTGTCAAAGGCCCTCTACTGGCATTTTGCCACTCCTGCCACCTGACTTTTAACCAGAAATACAGGAAGTTTAACTCCACAGACCTGTATAGGAGAAGAAAAGTTGGGTCTCCAGATGGGAGGCATTTTGGCACAGTTGCACAAATGCTGTGGCTTCCTCGGGCAACATCTTGGGAGTATCAGTCCCAAACTGCGGCCAATACAATACAGTTATCAATACCACTTAAACAAACCTACACACCTTCAAAACCTCTTTGAAATATTGAAGCAGGTACCCAATAAACTTACAGCTTAATCAACCAACAAAAGCACTTATTTTAGGAGGCCCTTTTCAAGATGGTTTCATTTCTTTGTCTAAAAATGCCTCAGAAGAAACAGAACTTCAGCAGAATAAAAGTTGCTCTTAATTCTCAGCCCACTGATTCAAATTTTTCCCACTCTGTAGAGTGTTCTACTGTGCAAGTAGAACCTTATAGTGGCAGTGCAAAATAACAGCAACTGTAACTCGCAATATCCCACAAATTGGATGCAGTTTAATCTCAGCACAATAATGATACAACAAGTGCATTTACTTGGGATTTAGCCATTCATTTTTTCTTTCCTTTTTCTTTTTAAAATCAAGCTAATTTCCATACCTACCAGGCGGCTGTCTTGTGGCCATTTATACAGACTCTCACCTCTTTAGGTCCAGTTTTTATTCACTGGGAAGAACCCCATCCCCACCCCCAATGCTGCTTTATTCTTCAAGCTGATTCACAGGCTTTTTAATATTAGTACAAGCACTCAGGCAAAAGATTGCCTACAGTCCCTTGGCATATTAACATTTCTGCACAAATGTGTAGCAAATCTGGAAATAAGGTTTTGGAGATGAGGAGTCAAAAATCAAAGCCTATGAGGAAGATTTTGTGGTACCAATCAGTTAACTGGTCCCCAGAGATTTAGCTGAAATATAAAAGAATCCACACATTTGTCTTTTCTTAGGTTTACATTCTTACATGCTAAGACTCTATGCTAGGGTGGGGAGAGAGAACTATGCAGTCCTGCAATGCTACAAACTCCACCCAGTTTCATCACTTCCTACCCTTATTGGATCTGGCTCCACCAATCAGTGACTCTGGCTTCACTGACACTGGATGGGCCCCTGGCTGATAGTTCCTCATGTTTTCCCATTCACTAGAAAAACATGTCCCGCCCGCAGGCATTAGGAAGGGAGATGTTTTCCTTTATCTGTAAAGGATAACATATATTTCCTTTATATGTAAGCCTACAGTCTGAATGGGAATGAACAACATTTTCCTGTTGAAAGCTGCATTCTTGCTGGAGTAATCCGATGGAAGCCAAGTCACGTGCCAATGGTAACCGCTGAGCAGAAATGACCAGAAGCCAAAGCCAGAACCAGTATTGGATGGGACCATCCTCTTTCTCTCTCTTCCCACAATCCCCTTCCTCCCTCACACCATCTTTCCTTCCTCATAGAAACAGGCTGTGGGAAAGAGGCAGAGCATTCTTTCCAGAGATCAAATTATTGCAAAGAGCTTTCTGGGAATCTGGCAAGGAGTTGTCTGTGGCTCATGAAGTGCCAGTGAATGGTGTCCCCTCAACCAGAGATTCTTCCTCTCTCCTAATGGGGCTTTCAAAAAAAAAAAACACAACCTTTTGAAGCAGGGAAAATAGATAGGTCATTTGCTTCCATTCACCTTATGCTCGTCAGCTCCCAGGTGAACAGCCCCATTCTTTTGCCTCACAGGAACTACCACCTTCCCTACTTCCAAGCAAAGATGGTTTCCATCATCATCTGAGCAAACTCCAGTTTTACAATCCCACTTCCTTCCTTCTTGTCCTACTGTCCAGCAACTGGCACACAGAATCATAGAATTGGAGAAGGACTAGTACAACTTCCTACTCAGTGCAGGAAACTAAATTAAAATATTTCAGAGAAATGGCTGTCTGGCCTTCTGTAGATACTTGCCAACTGCCATCATAGTTCCCACTTCTTTGCTTTGGAAGAAGCTGCAGCTTAGAAGTTAGTGACCATAGGATGCCATAAAAGAAATCTAAGATCAAGGGCATGGAATGCTTATATAATGGATTGTAAGATGAGGACTCCCTAGCCCATGACCTGGAGGTTATCCTCATGGTCTCCCATCCAATTTATCATTCTCCTCATCTATCCTTTTTCCACTGATCCAATCCCCAATCCCCTAATGTTATGGAAAAATACAGAAAAGTATATGCCTTGTTTATACGTATACCTTACAAATATTCAATGTATAATAACAATATTCATGAGAGTTAACAAGCAGTCCAGTTAAAATTTCCAAAACCTATCTGGCCACCTAATAAAAGACCATTTTAATGCAAGGGGTTTTGGATTAAAGATTCTTCAGCAGGGCCGATGATGGTGCTCCTTAAGTGTTGGAAATGTGAGAATACTGAAAACAGGCTGTCCTTTAGTGATTCCTGGCGATCTTATATTTTAATTGTGAGCTCATTTTCTGTGTGTGGATTCTTGGGCACCTAAAAGGGTATAACCCACGCATAAGGAGGAAATAGCATCACTTGGCTTGGGGGAGCACAACTGTTTTCAAAAGTACAAAACAGCTATAATGAATAAATCCTAAACTGGGGTGGAGAGAAACTGAACATGTGCAGAACTGAGTATAGCAAACTGCCAGGAGAAAAAATAAATGGAATGAAGCCTTCTGGATGAGGGCATGGCTCTTGAACAGGGGCGTCCCCATATGGGGCACTGCAATTATTAAAGTTTTCTTGCACATTTACATTCATTGTCTCTAAAGACAATAGAACCTGCAGGCAGAGCACAGCAGTCGATCTTAAGTATAGATATGTTCATATGTTGAATTAGAATCCACTCGGGAACTTTGTGGCAGCCACTGAAGAAGTCTGATTAAGGGCAATAGGTTTCCAGCCAGCCTTTTATTGGAAAAGGAGATTAGAAGAACAGCCATGCCAATTTCTACTAAGAGCTTTCTTCAAAATAGCATTTTAATGACAATATTATTCAAACACCAAAGACAGGCACTAGGATGTTTCTTTTTAAATAGTTGGCAATAGCTAAATGGCATGTCCATCTAACAACAATGAAATAATCTGAGGAAATATAACCCACTTGCCATTGTTGAATTAATGACTAATTATATTTTCCCTCTGCCGCCATATAAAACCTTTTACTTGGGAAGATGATTGTGGAGACTAATACTATGAATTTTAAAAGGACATGTAAGGAGTTGCTAACATTATTGGTTATGGTTTGCAAGGAGAACAATCAAAAGTCCATTTTTCCAACGAAGTAACTTTTTTAATCATGGCAAAGCGTTTCTGGAAGTTATTAAAGTAGTACATCTGCTTGATTACCCCATTGTTGAATACTTTCCAGCAAATTCAGAAGCAGCATGCCTTCCCTATTTAGATCCCAGCCCTGACTCTCTTTTATCAATACCTGAGCCAAGAACCCAAATTCATTCATGTAGCAGCAATTAATCAGACAGGAAGGATGGAAACTAGTTCAGGTGAAGGCAGAGGGCTACTGTACCTTTAAAAGTTGGTGGAAGAGGAATTTGAACAGCTTATGATTCAGGACTGGAAGAATCTTGAGCTGCTTTTTAAAAAATTCTATATAGTAGATAAAAGTACAGTACAGCATCCTCATTCCCTTCTTAACACTTTCCATCCAGTTACCAGAAGCTCTGTAAGACACTACATTTGCAATAAACTATTGACTATGGGAAGGGAAATAGGAAGGTGGGAGATAAACCATCTTAATTAGCAGTGCTTAAAAACAGACCTATGCAGAGAGACAGCCACACCTAACTATAAATCAATCTGAGAATTGGTATAGTTTGATTTCTTCAAGGCTTTTAAATTAGGTTTCAATAGATCAAGCATTGTAGATCATCCTCTATGCCACATAATTGAGAGGGAGGAAATGCCTTCCCAAATTAGAGAACAAGGTCCCTTTTTCATCATTCCAATCTTCTCATCTCCTAGTTCTGCTTCCAAAGATAAAATGCAGCAGCGTAATTGATTGTGTTTTTTAAAACTATTTTTTAACATCACTAGACACTAACTTAATCCAGTGCCAATAATTCTTTTGGTCAGAGCTACCTAATTTTTTTCTGGAGCCCACCTGGAGTGTCTGAATAACTTCACATCTCCAAATCAATATTTTTCCCCAGGGCAAATAAATATGACTTCTAATATGGTCCAGATTCTGTGATTTTCATTTGAAATCTGCAAGCTTCTCCATGCATAAGAATGGCTTACTTGGGTGAATAAAGATAGAAAAAGGCAGAAGGGCAGCAAGAGATTAATATTAGTTCATCAAGATCATACATTCTTGATATTCATCCTCAAGAGTATTCCAAGCTCTTCTTATACTGCGGTATAAGACTGACATAAAGTGTTTAAATGACATAAAGCAAATCAAGAAATCATGTTGGTTATACTGAATCAAGGAGGGGGGGGAGAAATAGGACATCACCAGATTGTTTTGAGTCCTGCACTTTTTAATGAAATTGCATTTAGCTATGATTCTGGACAGCATTCCAGATAGTAAGATCTGTAAGAGATGTGAAGTCTGGAAAGAAGCTCACAGACCTGAAAGAGGGTCTCCCCCACCTCGCCACCTCCCCTCCCCGTTTTTCTCTTCCTCTCAGAGGATCTCACCACAGCCTCTGCAAAGAAGACTTCCCAGGTCTGCATAGCGCCAAAACCTCGGTGGGAAGGGAGGGGGCAGCCCTTGAGAAAGCGGGTGGGGAAAGTGGAAAGGCTAGGGAAACGGGAAGAGGTCCCCGAAGAAAAGGGGGCGCCAAGAACCCGCTCCCCCGCTGCAACGAGGCTGTGTTCGCAGCCCATCCCAACGGCTGTTCCGGGGCACAAAAACCGATTCGGATGGTTTTGGTTTCCAGCCCAACCCGGAGCCATAAGCCTGCACGGAAGGCACCTGCAAGCCGCCCCCGTCCTCGGTTCAGCTACGTTTCGCGGGCTTCTCCCTCCAAGCCGTCTCGGGCACTTTCTTCTGCAGGACTTTGAGGCGACGCCTGGCTCTGGGAAGCCTTCCCAGCCAAAGGCATCACTTCAGCCCAAAGCTCGCCGCGTCCCCACCCCGCTCGGAGCCAGGCTCGCCCAGCCTCTCCCCTCCGAATCGCCCGGCAGAGCCCAAGAGGGCAGCCCCGCACTGGAAGAGCCCCCCCCCCTTTCTGGTTCCGCTCCGTGGGTCCTCGCTCCCCCACGCCGGGCCGCCCTCGCACCACCGCCTGCTTCCTCCTTACCGTTGGATCTCCGCACAATATTCTCCAGGAAGGTGTTCTGGGGAGCCACCAGCCCTCTCCTTCCCCCAGCCATAGTCAAGCGCGCTGGCTCTACCGGGGCCGGCGAAGCTAAGCGCAGCCTCTCCACTCTTCTTCCCGCTCAGCGCTCCTCATGGTCCCCACCGGGAAAGGCGGGCGGCTTTGCAGCATCAGCTCCTCTCGCTCGCCCAGCAGTCAGCAACCCTCCCTTGCGCTGCATTCTTGCCGCTCCGCGCCACCGGGCCTGGACCTGTCCGGCAGCGCCCTCTGCTGTTTCGCGGCCACCCCGCCGAATGTGCTTGCGCTGGACCGGAGCGGCGGAGGGCCGCCCTGCTTAGTGGCCGGTGGGATGCTGTGGGGAAAAGACTGAGGCTCCTTCGCAAAGCCTGTGGGCGTCAGCGCCCTCCTTTGGATGCCGAAATCCGAGGCACACGAATGCTGCGGAACAGGAATGGAGGCGTGGGCTGAGCTATTGCTGCCCTTCCAGGCTGATCTCCTGCTCCATGCATTGGTGCCCTGTGTTTACTTCAGAACAAGTCTCCCCAACAATAATTGAACTTACTTCCGGTATCCCTTGGATTTGGACAGTGCTAGCCCAAGACATAAGTGCCCATATTCGAATTAAGCACAAAGGCCTACCCTTTAAAATACCCTTGAACGTGTGGTTTCCACTCCAAATCCCTCCATCCTCCCTTCTGCAGATCTTGTAATGCTGAGAATGTGTGAGGAACATCAGGACTCAATTGGCTCACTTCTCTGACCGACAGGAGTATACTGAAAAGTTATCTAAGCAAGGATCCATTCTCTGAACTACCACAGATCCCAAAGTGGCCAAAGTCTCCATCACCATCATTCCACGTGAAAGGGAAATAAAATAAATTGCTAGCACCCCATTCCTAATCCAAATGTTGGGCATTAGTCTTCATTGTCTGAAGATCAGAAAAACAACAAGCTGTTTTTCTCTTGCATTTAAAATCCTCTTGCAGCCCACTGCTCTGCTTCCTCCTTAAGACCTCCTTAGCTCAAAGTGGTATTTTCATGAACCTTTTAGGAGCTGCCAACAGCTACCACAAGGGGACCTGTGCCAGATCCAAGGCACCTTTTTGCCCTTTGGACTGGAATATTGCACTCCTCTAATTCTGGCCACCAAGGAAGCCAGTCACTTGCAAGGTCTGCAGAGTTGCAGACTTACAAAAGAAGACACCAGCTTTGGTCTCCTTTCAGATAGTGAGACAGAATCGGGGGGGGGGGGGGGGACCTTCAACTCTTAAAGCCAGTGAGGTTGTGGGAACGCTGATTCAGAACTGGGACAAGGAACCTGTGTGAACATGTCTTTTATCTGCTGTAATCACCATCATGACATGATGTTTCCTAAAGCAGATGGCTTCCATTAACTGCATAGCTAGGTCCTAGATTTGTCTTCTCCCACAGGTGCAAAGCAAATAATGGATACAGGTAGTCCTTGCTTAATGACCGTTTGTTTAACGATGGTTTGGAATTACGATGGCCTTGGGAAAAGTGCTCTACGACCTGTACTTATGGCCATCACAAACTGTTGCACCACCCCCCACGGTCACATGATCACAATTTGCAACCTTTTTTACAACAGTCGTTAAATGAATCATTGCAATCATTAAGCGAATCACGCTAAGTCATTAAGCAAAGCACAGGGTTGTTAAGTGAATTCTGGCAAAAAAATGTCCACTGGGGAAGCTGGATTCGCTTGATGACCATGTGATTCACTTAACGACCATGTGATTCCCTTAACAACTGTTGTAAAAGGTCATAAAATCAGCTCCGGTCACATGACAATTCACTTAATGACCAAATCACTTAGCGACCTAAATTCCCTATTGTGGTTGGATAGTGAGGACTACCTGTACATCAAAGCCTACATAGAAAGGTCAACTGAACATGAAACAAATCTCTTTCTAAGAACAAATCACTTCCAAAACTAAGTTGGACCAAAGGCCCAAGTCCAGCATTCTGTTGCCACAGGGGCCAACCAGATACTTCTGAGAAGTCTGCAAGCTGGGGACAGGTGCATCCCAATTCCTGTTCCTTGGCAATTGATGGTCCTGGGAAGCAAACTGTCTCTGACAGTACAAGTCATATGGAATAGTTATGACTAGCAGGGCTGTGCAGTGCTGCAAATCTGAAGGGGGAAGTTGGCTGGGAGCATCTGTCAGCAACTCTTTTAATCAAACACATCTTTCTCCAGAATTGTGTGGCAGCAAAAGTGCAGCTGCTTTAAGGTGTTGTTTACAGATGCTCTGTGCACACCCACATGCACCTCAGATCACCTTTTCCTCTTCAAAATTGAAGCACTGCCTAGACTTAGTGGCTGCTAGTAATTGATAGGTGTATCCCCCATGGATTTGTCTAATATTTTTTAAGCTGTTCCGGATGGTAGCCATAATAATGTATTATTATAGCAAGTTGCACATTTTGAACAGTGAACTCAAGTTGCCAGGGCCAGTGCATGCCTCCTGAGAAATATGTCAGCATATCTGACAATATATTGTATAAGGGGGGAAATTTCTTGTAAGTGGCAATAAACCCCGAAGGCAGCCTAATAAAGATTGAGCAGTAATATTAAGAGTGTGTTGGTAAAGAAAGTAGGAAAGCACATGGTAGGGACTGGAATGGGATGGACTATCCTGAAAGGAGCCGTGACTTCCTATTCAGGCTTGAACTCTAAATAGGGGCACTTCAGCCAAATATTTTCTTGTAGATCCCACCTACAAAATATAACATTAAAAAAAAGAAAATGTTACACTAATATTTGATAGAATAGCTTCATGTCACAATAAAAAATGTTTTGCACAGGCTTAAAAACATGATGATATTGGCTCTATTTAAAAATATATATTTGTTCCACTCAGAGGGGAAAAAAAAAAGGTCTCAGAAATGCTCACAGAGATTTGCCTCCTATCTAAAAATTAGACCTGTAATTCAAGACTCTTCTGCTCTTCTCTCTTATTAGTCAATAGGGGACAACTGAATAGTCCCATTCATTGCAAGTGCATCACAAAAAACTGGTTTACATGACAGTGAAGCCTGTGGTAGTTAAGCATAGTGTGTTATCCAAATCTAAACCATGGCCAAGATTATAGTTAATGTGGACAACCTTATCCATAGTCAGAAGTCTTACTTTAACCATGGCCCCAGATGTGAACCAAACCCAGATGAACCATTTCTTATAGTTTTTAAACATAAATGCGAAGGTTTGTGAGTTCAGTTCCTGGTAGAGGAATAGCATCTGGCTACTCATGTCTGAGGAGTCCCAATAAGAACAAAACTGGTCACATGGTGTCTCCTGGTGGCCAGTGTAACAAAACATAAGTCTGAGAGTATCTGTTGTTTTTTATTCCACATAGTGTGATGGGAGGTCTTTGTTGAGACAAAGAGGGCAAGAGAAGAATTAGTCTTCCCCATCACTCATGCAGTACCTCTGAGCTTGGCTGAGGTGTCACATGCCTGGATTTCACACTAGGCAAACAATCAAGCAGAAAACAATACTGTAATCAAGGAAGTACCAAGGAGAAAACCACACCCCCACCAACACTGGCAGGGCAAGCTACTGTATATACACAGGGAGCAAATGCCACACTCGCTACCACTGATGATGTTACCTAGTTGGGTAATGAAATGTCTGCAAGCAAACAACCAAGCTCAGAGAGCACCAAGGACTCCACAGTTCAACCCTGAGCTACAGATATTTTCTTATATAAAGACCAAAACTAAGATAATCAGCCAACCACTGCAAATATTCCTGGGATAAGGTCAGGGAAAAGGAGGCTTAAAAAGCACAGCCAGGAGGCTTCTGGGGAAGTAATGGCGGATTGAAGACAGCTCTGTTTTTGTGGAGCTGACAGCTGCAGCAGTTAAGGGGAGCCAGCAAAGGATCTGGCTCTTCGGAACCATCTCAGGTAAAGGAGATGATTGGATTACCCGCGAGTACTCCCTGTGAAGAGATCACAAATTAGCAATCTCCAGCAGGCTGAGCACTCTGGGAGTCATGGGAAACTTTGAGCCCAAGCTGTGGCTCAGGGCCTTCAAAAGCACATTAGATTCACATACACTTCCTCTTTTAACTGACAAAGAAAATTATCTATTAACAGTTTATTTGGAATTAAAAACCTTCTGAAAGGCAAGCTGCTGCATACCAGGAGAATTTCCTTCTACCCTTGAAGAAAGAAGATTTAAATAAAGGTGAAACTCGAAAAATTAGAATATCGTGCAAATGTTCATTTATGTCAGTATGGCAACTCAAAAGGTGAAACCAATATATGAGATAGACGCATTACATGCAAAGCGAGATATGTCAAGCCTTACTTTGGTATAATTGTGATGATTATGGCGTACAGCTTATGAAAACCCCAAATTCACAATCTCAGAAAATTAGAATAGTGTGAAAAGGTTCAATATTCTAGGCTCAAAGTGTCCCCCTCTAATAAGCTAATGAATCCATAACACCTGCAAAGGGTTCCTGAGCCTTTCAATGGTCTCTCAGGCTGGTTCAGTAGGAATCACAAGCATGGGAAAGACTGCGGACCTGACAGTTGTGCAGAAAACCATCATTGACACCCTCCATAAGGAGGGAAAGCCCCAAAAGGGAATTGCAAAAGAAGTTGGATGTTCCCAAAGTGCTGTATCAAAGCACATCAATAGAAGGTTATGTGGAAGGGAAAAGTGTGGTAGAAAAAGGTGCACAAGCAGCAGGGATGACGGCAGCCTGGAGAGGATTGTCAGGAAAAGGCCATTCAAAAGTGTTGGGGACTTTCACAAGGAGTGGACTGAGGCTGGAGTTAGTGCATCAAGAGCCACCACACACAGAGGGATCCTGGACATGGGCTTCAAATGTCATATTCCTCTTGTCAAGCCACTCCTGAAAAAACAAACAATGTCAGAAGCGTCTTACCTGGGCTACAGAAAAAAAGAACTGGTCTGTTGCCCAGTGGTCCAAAGTCCTCTTTTCTGATGAGAGCAACTTTTGCATCTCATTTGGGAACCAAGGACCCAGAGTCTGGAGGAAGAATGGAGAGGCACACAATGCACGATGCTTGAAGTCCAGTGTGAAGTTTCCACAGTCTGTGTTGATTTGGGGAGCCATGTCATCTGCTGGTGTTGGTCCACTGTGCTTCATTAAGTCCAGGGTCAACGCAGCCGTCTACCAGGAGATTTTGGAGCACTTCATGCTTCCTTCCGCAGACGAGCTTTATGGGGATGCTGACTTCATTTTCCAGCAGGACTTGGCACCTGCCCACATTGCCAAAAGTACCAAAACCTGGTTCAATGACCATGGGATTACTGTGCTTGATTGGCCAGCAAACTCGCCTGACCTGAACCCCATAGAGAATCTATGGGGCATTGCCAAGAGAAAGATGAGGGACATGAGACCGAACAATGCAGCGGAGCTGAAGGCCGCTATTGAAGCATCCTGGTCTTCCATAACACCTCAGCAGTGCCACAGGCTGATAGCATCCATGCCACGCCGCATTGCAGCAGTCATTGCTGCAAAAGGGGCCCAAACCAAGTACTGAGTACATATGCATGCTTATACTTTGCAGAGGTCTGATATTGTTCTATTTCCAATCCTTGTGTTATTGATTTCTAATTTTTATATATTCTAATATTCTAATTCTAATATTCTAATATATTCTAATTTTCTGAGATTGTGAATTTGGGGTTTTCATAAGCTGTACGCCATAATCATCACAATTATACCAAAGTAAGGCTTGACATATCTCGCTTTGCATGTAATGCGTCTATCTCATATATTGGTTTCACCTTTTGAGTTGCCATACTGACATAAATGAACATTTGCACGATATTCTAATTTTTCGAGTTTCACCTGTAGTCAATAATCTACAAAATCATAATACTTGAAAAGAGCCACTTAGATATAATGCTAAACCATAATTAATCTGTGTAAAAGTAAGCCCCCTTCATCCAGCAGAGTCGCTCTGCAGCAAGATGGGCAGTGACAAATTTGAAATATAAATAAATAAATAAGACATATAAAAATTGGACATTTCCAACTATGTAAATTGTGATAAATCCTAGCTGAAATAAATTTATCTTAAATAACCATGCTATAGTAGACATAGCCTTGTTTCAGCTGATTATAGTTCAACTCAAATATAGTTTGACTGGGTTTGGATGTAAATGTAAATTGCAAGCAAAAGCTTCTAAACTTAGTGATAAAGTGTAGGTGTTGTTTGATATTGTAGCACTGTCTAAGTAGCCCAATAAGTGAAGTCCTACATGGATACTATTATTGAACATGACCTGATCTCCTGCTTCATATAATTGTACTCTGACCACTTACATTATACCACTTTGTCTCCAAATTACCCTGTCTACGTTCAACATTTGATTATATCTCCTATCTCAGTAGATTCATTCCTCAGGATCCCAGCAACTTTCCTTTTCAGCTTCACACAGATTACCTTCTCCTATGCCCGACTCATTGCAACCTCACAGTAAACACTGCTTGGAATTAATCATGTTCTCTTTTCTCCTTTTGTACTCTTCAGTTTATCTGCACCTTTTAAACCATGGGTGAAAATTTACATAGACTCGATGGCCGCTTCAGGTTTAGTGTGACATATTGGGGACAGCTCTCTAAAACGTAGGTGGGGACAGGGCCTATTGGGGTTCAGGAATTTAAGATTAAAATGTTACCTTAAACCTCTGCAAGACACAGGGCACCCATTTTCTCCCTAAAGCCTCCAACCCTCCACCTTCCACATTTTGCTTCCCACCTACGGGAGGTTGTGGGAGTCATAAAAGGGATGTTGAAGAACCATACTTCTTGCATCCTATTTATCATTTTTCTAGGTAAATATCCTCTGCAAAGAGATTAATTAATGCAACTGCATTTTAAATATTCATATTATAGCAATACTTGTTGATGTTATTGTAACCGATCTGCCTGGACCTCATGCCAAACTGCCAGTCTTTATCCCTATGCAGGAGAGATGCTCTGGACCATAACTTAGATACCAGAACCCCTCCTTCTGCTATAGACAGAAAAGCAATGGCTATTATAAAACAAAGGGACAAAGCTCCATTGAAGTCTGTGGGTGCTAGGAAACACAAGACGCTATTGTTGTTTCCAGCACCTCTGATTAAAATTTGGCATTTCCAGGAATCTGGAGGAAATCCAGGTAAATGAAGCAGAGAAGCCCTTGCTTCTAAAAATGGCTATTTCTGTAGAAATAGATAAAACATTTAGTACTAAATGTACTAAAATTAGTTTAAATGTACTGAAATTAATTTATATTTTTGTGTTCTACTAAAGCTTCTATAGTTATAGAATTGGGTTTTAAACTTCAACTTTCATCCATGCTTCAGGCTGCCTGCATGAAGTTACAATATTTCTGTAGCATTTTATAACCTGGAGTGTGAATGTGAAATCTGTGCAGTATCTTCTGCCAGATTTAGATTGATAAATACCTATTTGTAGTAGACCAGAGCCATCTTGTGGTCTATCCAGAGCATTACACTTTATTTTGGATTTTCTTTTTCTTTTAATTGATTTGCAGGAACTGGTCATAATCTAGGCAATTCTGTAATTTATCTCTTTCAGTGTCAAATGTTTGCCTGCTAACATTTAAAGTGAAAAATGAGGATTACATTTTGCATTTTATTTTTTGAAATAAAGTTCTATTTTGTTTATCTCTTGTGAGATTGGTAAGGAAGGTCTGAATCCACTAGACCATGTGTTTATGCTATGTAGTCAAGAGGTCACATTATAAAATGTTTGCCATTTTAATCATCAGAAAGCAAGACCCTTATCTCTGTCACCCACTGAAATTAGATGGTAGACACTAGGTGAGTCACCCCCTTGAAGATATGTGAGGCTTATGAGAGAGTTTTGAGACCTCCAGTCTTCCATCCTATTGCTCAAGCTATCTGTTATAGTTTTATAATGCTAGTTCAAAGATCACAAAAATCTGCAAACTTTTGACATATCAGGATCTGTTCATTGTATTGAAGACATTATGTCTTCATAGTATGAATTAAGGTGAAATGTGGGAAGAAAAATTATAGTCATTTGAATGAAATTCTTCCTGGTGGTTTGATGTTGCAGGTTGCAATGTTGCATCGCTTAGTTTTCAATAATATAATAAAACAGTATAAAATATAATCACTCTAGGAAATACATTTAATGTAATACAGAAGCATCAGCATTAAGAAACAACCCACATCAGATCAGCAATGATAAAATACTAATCATCAAAATGATTATGACTTAGATCAACTTCCCAGTGAGGAAAGTCTGTATTGTTTGCAGCTTTTTCATTTTGAAAGCTGATGAGCAAGAGGAAATCTGTTAGAAGTTCCAGAGATTTGGCCTTCCCAAGAGACAAACTGAAGTGGCCACTGCAGATGTCTGACTATGGGAAGGAGTGTCACTAGGACCTAGAATGTAGAGAACTGTGTCTGATGCAAGTGTATTTATATTCTCTCTGTTCTATTTCCTCCAGCACAAGACATAGTAAATTGCTTCTGCTGGAGGAAAAAGGGCATAAGAAATATAGCAAAAAGGTCAGAGAAGAGGTCAAAGGGAATAATAGAAATCAGCAGGTGCTACTTCTATAGCATTTCCAGGAGCTTGGACCTATGAACACCAGTTTCTCAGGGAGTTTCCTATTCCTTGCTGCTTCCCTAAACGCACTTGAGGACAATTGGGAGTCAGCTGTTCAGACACTAGTAGGAGTGACTTAGTCTCTTAAGATGCTGTTATCTTCCTCACTCAAGTCTTGCTACCAGTCTGATTATTAGTCACCTTTAACTAAGCCACTATAGTTGGCAGAGAACAGTAATCATGAGTGAGAGAAGAAATAACCCCTAAGGCATCATTCAGAAAAAGAAAGAAAGCAAAGTATATTTCTGTATTTGAGCAGGAAGCAGATGTCCTGAGATACCTAGATACATATGTTGTTGGTGAGCCTTCCAGCCCTAGTGAGGATGTAAATGATGAGGAGATACCTGATGTTCAGTTAGGATGAAGGTGCAGCTACTACCAAATCTATATCTGCTCCTCAAATGAATGTAACCTTACAAGTGTAGACCAGAACGGAGTATGGTAGAGACACAATAAACAGCTACTGCTGAGTTTAGTTCTTTAAATTTAGATGATCCAAGTCTGTGGACCCACTTGAACTGGGGGACTTCATGATATGCATGGGTCATAGCAAATGAAAAACTTCATCTTTCCCAAGACAATGAAAATAGAAATTTCCATCCAATAAATTACAGTGTGAAATCCCCAATGGTTAGAGTTAGTGACGATGGTGACAAAATAAATAGGCAGTGGTGCATGTTTGAGCTGTGCAAAATGGTTTGTGCATGAGCCATTCCTTGCACATAACAGCTAGTTTTTCGTGGTTTGTGTCTGAATGGAGACATGTGTGTTTGGTACAGACATGGAGTGAAACAGGGCTGTTTCCTTCCAGATACAGACATGGTTGTTCTAGGCAGAAACGATGGGGGTCGGTGCAAGGGTGTAAAAGCAGGAAAAAGCCAAAGGTATCAGTGGCAGTGGCAACTAAAGAGAGGCAGAAAAAGGTGGTAAGGCACTGAGAAGACTGTAAATAAGTAGGATGATAAGATATAATGTGCTGGCAACTTCCTTAAAAGTGTCGTGTTGATGGCTGAATGGATGCTGTACTCTAGGATCATATTAAGAAATACCATCACCCCAAAAATCTACACCTATCACTACTTTTGAAAAGCAATTCAAATTGAGAACATGCAATTACTAGCAACAAAAATCAAACAGAAGATTGTGACAAGTCTGAAGTCAGCAAGATTCTTCTGGATGATAAATTTGACAGCAGTCATATGGAACAAATAACTTAAATGATGCATGTTGTAACCAGAGAACCTAGTGAAAATGCCCGTGCAGTGATGACTGACAAAGAGCATTTTGTAGATTTTTTTTGACACTGATGACACAATGATGAATGTGCTTCTTGAAAAACTGGAAGATATGGGAATTGTGGTAGCTGACATGAGAAATCAGGACTATGATAATGTTCCTGATGCCATAATGATCATTCTGGAGAATGTTTTGATAGAAGAATGGCACAAAGAAATAGAATCACCAACTTCTTATCAGTCAGATCAGGAGTTTAAAATGTTCTGAAGAGAAGATGGCAAAAAAATTCACACTGAATCTATTTTCCCATATATCTGAGTAACCAAGAAGACATTTTGATTATGATGCATGGGATAACCCAATGAAAGACACCCAACAACAACTCAAAGTTGATTTTTTTAACCAGGCACTTCAGCTCCATTGAAGAAATTATCATGCAGCTCAAGGAATATGGTAATATATTTGGGATGTTGTCCAATATTCCCAAATTCTTCACTATACCTGAAGAAAACCCAAACCAACAACGCAGGGCACTAGAACCAGTGTTGACATATCACGGCATGCCCAACATTGATGTGAGTGATTTGAGTGAACTAATAACCCCTTCAAGATATACAGGTAGTCCTCATTTAGCAACTGCCTCGTTTAGTGACTGTTCACAGTTATGACAGTGATAAAAAAGTAACTTTACAACCAATCCTCACATTTATAACCTTTGCAGGTCTGTAAAGCAAAGGGAAGCTGAAATAAGATCATAAGCACAGTCACAGGTTCACTTAGTGACTACTTTGCTTAACGACTGAGTTGCCAGTCCCACTTGTGGTCGCTAAACAAGAACTACCTGTATTTCAGCAATATCAACTTAAAATGTTGTTTTGGAATACATGTGCATGAATAAGATGCTTTTGTTGTGCTGTGCATACCATTAACACTTCATGTGCCAGTTGCCAGTGGAGAACTTAGCTTCTCTAAGCTGAAGTTAATAAAAACACATCTATGCTCCACAATGACACAGGAGAGGCTGGTCAGCCATCAGTAGACCATGAGCAGGTCCAGACTATGGACCTTTTGGAGTATTCAAACCAACGAAAATGCCACTATTTACTATGCAGGCAAGAAAAGTGACACCTTAAAAAAAATTTAAATCTTTGAACAAAACATTTTAAGTTGTTTGATTTCCTTTATTGAGTAGGGAGAAGAGCAGTACCATGGCAGGAGTGGTAGAAAAAGAAAGTTGAATTGGGACCTTTTGAAGGTTTGACCTAGGTGCAGAGATATGGGGGACATCATTTCAAGTCCTCACCTCAGGCGCCAAAATGTTGCGGACTAGCCCTGATTAATTAAATCATGAAATAATTTATAAATATTTTTTCCTCCCTGTCTTAATATGTACAGCACTATAGAGATAGTCTTGAAGAAGGAATGGAAGAACCATTAAGTAAATAAATCTCAGTCCTGGGAAAGAAGAAAGGGTAAGAAAGAAACTCAAAATAACCCAGCCTTGAGTCTGTTTGGTATAAGGAGAGGAAGAGGGATACTCTGGAAGGTTTTCAAGATCCTGTTATTATACTGTACCTTATAACAGTAAAGTAGAGTACCAGTAATCATTGTTTTGCCTGTTCCCTGGCCTGGCCCATTTTGGAGCTGACATAATATTAGGATATAATAGGAGAGCATTACTATCCTCTTGACTAGCTGGAGGGCTTCCTAGAAGCATCCAGTGTCACTGTTTGATACAGAACACTAACTAGAAAAGGCTTTAACATGATCCAGCAAGATCTTTCTTAAGTTCTTATGATACAGACATGTTGGAGTGGACAAGTTAGAGGCTATTTGGGAGTCAGAAGCCCCAAAAAATGTAATCAGGAATAGATAATCTGATGCTACCTAGATGTTCTGAAACACAAGTCCTAGAATCACTGACCATTGAATGACTACTGATTGAGCTTAGAGAGAGAGTTACAGTCCAGAGAAGCAGCCATCTGACTTCTGACCTGCATTCTAAATTATGGCTTAGTTTTCTATTGGAGTCAGCTTGATGTCTGCACAGAATAGTTATGTAACATAGAATGCCTGCAACTGAAATGACTACACTATTTCTTTCAATATTCCCAGATTTTAAAGAAAGTAAATTATTCTAGATTTTCCAATAAATGTGTAATATATAAGATTCCAGTAATGTCTGCTCTTTGCCATCATTATTGCATTATCTGCTGGTCTACACTCAGACATTTGTCCAAAAAGTACAGTATTATAAACATGTAATTTAAAAAACAAGTTAAATATTCAAAAGGATATACAATCAACATTCCACAAGGTATTTTTATAACCAGTTTTCTTCCTCCAGTTAAGCTCAAGTCTAAAAGAATAATTTTTCATTCCCCCAGACACGCTGAGAACTTACTATACTTCATGCCATCAGTTTTACAGCAACATGAGGACAGTTCGTATATTTATCCTCTGATCCTCTTAATTTTTTAAAATTATCATACTTAGTCAATTAAAAGTGGTCCTAGTGTTTTTCCTAATCTGCTTTTCAATCCTAGTGTGTTGTTTTCTGTTTCCACCAAACTGATCTACAGAATAACCAACCACATTTTAACATACCATATACCGATAGGTGTAGTTACACTAAATAATGCTAATTGATGTTTATATGAATGTTTATGTGTGCGGGTACCTTAAGTTGTCAAGGCCTATTTAAAAAAAATATAAACATATATAAAATTCCTATACTACCTATCAGTTGATAGGTAAGATTTTTTTAAAAAATGCTGTTTGGATTGCATTCAGCACTTAACTACAGGTAAATTGTAAATATGAACATGGACCCATTTCCAGATTTTTATCCTTTACATGAAAATTTGGCTGCTGATTTGAAGAGTGGTGATAAACACTATTATTTTGAACAAAAAATCTATCTGAACCTCACTGTAATGTTTCTGGACTGTTTTTAATCTTCCATTCCTAGGCTAGGATCTTGAGTACTGTATGTGGTAGCATTTTATCTTCAGCTGTCCCTGGAAGAAGCAGATAATCAAGACTCATTTCAATTCATCTTCCAAACTGCTTATGGGATTCAAACAGATTTGGCTGCAATAATGGAGAAGTTATTGGAGAAGTGTTTGTGCTAGCGTTTGTTCTGCTGACTGTCCTGTTCTAAGCCTTGCTCCAGCCAGCAAACAAAGACATAGAGACAAATTAGATTACCATTGTAACTGGCCAACAAGAGGCTTTCCAGAATCAGAAAAAAGGTAAGCTCAATGATCACGCAAAAATGATCAATCAGGCAGAGGAGTGTAGTCAGTAACCGGAAAGAGGTTTGGTACAAGCAGGATACAATAGCAGGATCACAAGATACAGTCACTGAATGGGTACAGGTATAATACTAAATCATAATGCAGTTCAGTTTTGATTTAACATGTTCAATAAGCCATTGTATTTGGTAAACCATGCTTTATGGTTAGTGAAGTCAGATCCAATTATGCTTTACTTAATAAACCAAGGCTTGACACAATATATAAAGACGATTATTGTTCACACTCTGTTCTGGTCCAACTGAAAGTTTTTATGCCTGTGTCTTCAAATTCTTTATCCCAAACCAGCAGCTGTTCCTCAAGAACTAACCAATCAGATGAGGTCCTTAGGTATAACAATTTGCTTCTGTATAGATGAATTGTTTTAGAGGAGACTTTGTTTCCAAACCAAGCATTCCCATACCTCTCATCCTCCTGCCTCTGGATCCTAAGCTGTCTTGCTTTTATTAGGGCTACCATTTCTGGATTGCAAAAATCCAGGTGACCACTAGATGTTACCAAAGAGATACAGATAACTCTTTTTTGCTGCTGTCCAATTGTTATCAATTTTTGCAGCAGATCGGGCAGAGCTAGGGTCTCAACCTCTGAGTTGGACTAAGAAAAGGGACCTTTGAGAGGACATCCCTGGACCATATGGATTCAGGGTTCATGGAGCTCTACTAAGGGCACCTACAGAATATGGATCTAGTTACTACAGCTTGCAAATATAATATTATGGTGATTCTATTCCTGACAGTGGATGTAGATGATACTATGGAACTCTCATTGACAATCCAGCCTTTGATCTAAGTGTCCTTGACTTCCACTTTTATATAATACTTACATGCAACAGGTGGGCCAGGCTAGCTAGGATTATGGAGTACAATGTCAGTAATGTGCTGAGATATCTCTTCAAGAAGGCCACAGATTACTGTAGAGTTTAATATTGGTAATGGAATGAATGAGAGAAATCAAAGTGAAGTTTAATATAAACTTGGGTTCACTGTTTAGATACTGCATATCCCTGAATTCAGCTCTGTATGATGCCAAACTTTTTATACTGCCCAAGCAAACTTTTGCACAAACAGTGTGCAATTGCATCTGTTCTTAGAAAGGTTAGATCAGATTACAGTGATATATTCTTAATTAAATCTTGCTTAAACTATTGGGAGACTTAAAACTGGAAGACATACATTCATGGATAATAGATGTTGTACCAGCAGCTGACCTGACTTGGCAGCAGGAGGGCCCCAATTCTGTTATTGTGATTTTTGTTGGTTGAGCTACAACTTGATAGAAAGGGGGCAACTATTAGCTTGCCCTCCTTTCCATACAACAGTCAGATTCTGCCTTCCTACCATATCTCTTCCCACCGGTTACTATTTGAATGTTTGCACCATTTTGTATGCTGCGCTCTATCTAAATTTCCTGATTTAGCACCAAACTACAACAATTATAGCTTATACCTCTTTATAATGGAATCCTATCATAATTGTAAGTGATGTAATCAAAGTAGACAATCAAAACCTATGTGGTGCAGACCTTACCAGGTCACCAGCCTTAATGGATATGATATGTTACATAATGCCATCAGGAAAGGCTGCTTGCCAGCCCTAAAGTTAATGATTAATATAACCCTCCAATTAATTGCATTGACCTCTGGTAACCCTATGGCTTGACTGTATTGAAAGCCTATATTTGAAGCAAACCTTATTTTGACCGCTTTTGCAATAAATAAAACCTAATAAAGTTTTCTTTTTGTTGAGCTTTTTAAAATCACCATAAATGCAGGAAAAAAGAACTTTTTAAACTACAGCCTGCTTTTGGTCTTTCCTAAAAGTTTTGCATTTTAAAGACTTTCAACAATTTTTGCAATAACTTTAAGAAATATGAAAGGGATAGTAGCATTGCACTTATGGTTTTTTTTGGGGGGGGGCAGTTTTCATGGACATTTAACTTTCTAGCAAATAGGATCCTGGACTAAATGAGTACATAAGTTATCCAACTGGGCTCTACATTTTTATAAAGGATTTTTTAAAAATAAAAAAATGAATTCCCTTTGTAAATTATATGAAAATTAGTTTCCCATTTTGACATCAACAATTTTAATTAAATTAGTGTTGATCAATAAATGATTGAAGTATGATGCAATTTGGTTATCTTATTGTGGGAAAAATATTTATTTATATTTAGTATAATTTTTGCAAATATAAATATATTATTTGCAGTTTGCATTCTGTTGCTTTTGCTTTTGCTTTCTTATCTCAATAGTCCTTTAGCAACTAATCCAGTTATATATGCAAAATGTTTTGATTCTTACAAACTTCAGTTCTGTAACAGGCAGCTTTCTCTGTTCCCTGCCCGGCTCCATACTTGCCTATTAAAGATTATGAGCAACCCGAAAAGCCCCTACCATTAAAACTGGCCTCTGCCAATGTCCAGCATCCATTAAATAATTCATTGTGTAAAATTACAGACAAAACAACAACACCATTAAATCCTAATCACATAGAAAAAAATTCTCAAGCCAACATTGTAATTTTAAAAATATAACTTTGTAACTCTGCAAAGCAATGAAGGCAGTGAACACTGCTTAACTATAGTGCACAATAAATTAAAATAATGTTGAGCATCTTAATGTAATAATTCACATTGCATTACAACTTCTAAAAAAAATTCCCAGAACATTTATATAAAACCACAATTGAAGCTAAATATGTTTAATGCACATTTCCATCCTACAGTTTTTCTATTCTAAACAGTGTTTAAAGACACTTCAGGTATTCCTATTTCAGTAGAAATAGGCAAAAGTCTAGCCAGGAATTTGCATTAGATTCTTGATTTATTTTTCTATGTTATGCAAGTCATGTTTTTTCTCTGTACAAATAACAAAATGGGGTGTGTATTTTATCCACCTATCAGGGTGTGTATGAACTTAGGAATTTTCTCTAGAATTGTCTCTACACTATGCTATATTAATTTGAAACATCTAAACACTCCCCTTTTTTATAAGATTTTGAGGCAAAAAACTCCCAAGCCATTTGTAAGAGATCATCTTGGGATCTGCCTGGAGCACTGAGTTTTGTTTTGTACATTTCTTTTACACAGCTGTTTTATTGTGATCTGGACTGCTCTAGAATTTTTCTCTGAATTTTCCTCTTTATCTTTGAATGTTTGAATTTTAATAATTGAAATCAACAAGGGCTTTTATATTTTGTCTTTTCTACCTTTTCAGTAATGTTTGAACATTAAATAAAGCTACAGTATTTGATTTGAAAGAAGCTTTTGACTATTCCTATGAGAACCTAGAGAGGAAACTTGCAGCTTCATCTACTGATCATCATGTCCTTCAGCTAATAAGATCCTTCATCAGCACACCTCCATGCATGCTGAATGCAGGGACAGCAGCGACCTGATCCCTCCCATTCCCACTCGAAAAGGGGTTAAGCAGGGCTGTACCATTACTATTCAGGTTCTATAGTTACTCTCACAAAACCTGTCTCTAATTCTAGTGCATAATCCAATCCTCATTACACCAAGAATAATACAATTATTAATACTATAATTAATACAGTAATAATACACCAATAATACCGTTATGTTACTTGCAACCCAAGTTGGACTTTGGTGAAGACACTGAGCATTAGCATCATACTGGTTGTTATGATAAAAAGCTAGAAATTAATTATTCAAAAACAAAGGTTGTCATATTTACTAACCTCCTGGAATCACCAAGCTTGCAAATTTGCAACATGGGTACAAAAGGCTCCTATTGCAATAATTAGATTTGCAAATTATAAGGGCAACAACTGTGTTCCTGCAGCAGAAATTATTCAAAGCTAAGATGTTAAGCTTCTTGGTGTATGATGATAATTCTACATCCATAAAGGTATAACTGTTTTAGAATCAATTCAATCTAAATGTTTGAAAACTACAGTCCACATTCCCCTGTTCAGTTGCAAATGCATTTATTCAGTGAAGAAATCTTGGATGAAAACTGGGAAGATGTTTTCCCTCAACTAGTTTTGGATAAGATGCTCTGCTTTGCTCAAGTTACAAGTTAGTTCAGCACAAGTTGATCTGAAAATTAATTTGTGAAAGCACCTGTAGAGTACTATATCACAAGACCACTCCTGTCCACTTAGAACAAATTCAGATCTTATCATACTAAATTCCTCTGTTTCTATGCACACAGTTGAAGTTTGATTTTTTAAAAAAAATCTGGGTAAAGCTGATTTAAAGTTTGTATTGTGCTCAATTTTAGTTCCTAAATTGTATCTTCATTCTTATAAATGGCCTAAAAATATATTATGTAGAACTCTTGCTTGCTTCTTGTCAGGACAGTAGCCTTCTCAATATACTTATAGTTAATAATCTCTGATTACAACGCACTTCATCATTTATCTTACCCACCCTACCTCTGTGAAGGACTCTTTCTTTCTAATATAATGATCTCTTGGCTTATTTCCAAAGAGCTGCAGGGTTCAAACTGACTGAAAGCTACATCTTCTCATCTGAAAACAATGTTTCCCAATCCCAAAATGTTCAGATTAAAAACCATGGATGATCCTATTAGTTAGTGCATGAGCTTTATTGTATAGATGTACACTCTCCATTACTATATATTCTTTCTTACAAACTCAAGATAAACTGTCATTCTCCCAAATACCCATTATTTTTCCTCATAGCTTTGTTCACACATCATAAGCTATTATATGGTATGAACATAGTTAATTATGGCTTAATCAAAAAGAGTTTAATAAATATGGCTTAGTATGATATGTAAATCACCAAGTGGGTTAAGTAGGTCATGGATGAGTAGGGGTTTTAATAAAGTCTTCCCTGTTTGAGTTTTACATCAATATATGATTTGTTTGGCTTTGATTTTGCATGCTGCGTGAACCCAGACATTGCAGTTTGTAAATCATGGATTATGGCTTAACATGCTGTGCAAACCCAGTTACTTGGAGCTTAATAAACCAAGATGAAACAAACTCTTCTTAGTATATGTGTACCCAATTCTGTGTTGTTTGGCAGTGAGATACCAGTTTGCCCATGGCCATCACATATACTGTAGAATATGCAAGTCTTATCTAAAGTTAGCTTTAATAAACATTGTTTTGTGGAATCCTTGGGGTTCTCTGAGCTTGGTTGTTTTCTTCCAAATGTTTCGTTACCCAGCTAGGTAACATTTTCAGCACTAGAATGGAATGGGGTTTGCTCTCTGTTTATATAGTGGCATGCCTTGCCAGTGTTGGTGGGGGAGTGGGTTTTGTTTTTTCCCCCCTCCCCCCCCCAGCTCCTTGATTAGGGTATTGTTTACTGCTTGATTGTATGTTTGGTGATAATCTTGGTGTTAATCTCTGTTAATCTAGGTGATGATTGCTGGTGAGATGTTCTGGTCTTTTGTTTCCTTTTTATTTACTGTCTTTTGAAGAGTGTGTAATGTTGTTTATCTCTATATGCCTGTTGGTGGCTGCCTTGTCTGAATACTTGGTATTCAGATTGCTATGGGTATGTACATATACCTCTGAGAAATGTAATAAATAGGAATCTAATTACCAATAAACTATAGAGGTAGTTGGGATTATAGGTTCCCAGTAATACCCAGTCATGGGCGGTGGGGGGGGTGGGGACAAAATGGAAGTAGTATGCTATTGTCTTCTTCTGGTACATTTTTTTTTTCAATTTCCCAGTCTATCATATAGGTGGGGGCTTTCCTAGTGGTCTTCCATCCAAGTCCTGTACAAATGTCTAATTGCTGAGAAATTCTGATCTCAAATTCTATTTTGCTGCTTGTTGTTTAGTTTGGTTGAAAGAATGGGTGATGTTGAGAAATAGCAGACTATTTAATTTGGAAGGACACAAATTGAGATTTGGGTGGCACGGCTATTTATTGTATGATAAAGTTAATGTCGATTTTAAGAATCATTTTATTAGACGTGCCATTCTGAGAATTTGGAATAGATATAAACCTAGACTATGTCAGAAAATTCCCTTATGATTATCTCCACAAGTAGCATTTTATAGGAAAGAAATAGTAATTAAGCAAATATGGTTAACTTATGGCAATCCTCACCAAGAATTTAAAATAAAATCAAGAGAAAATGTGACATCAGAAGGACATTTGTGTCTATGGTTTTCACATGTACAACTTGTAGAAAGATTTAAAGTTGATAAAAAAACATATAGTTTTGAACAAAACAAAACTGTTTTTGAAACTGAATTGTGTACTAACAATGAACTTATTGCTAAAATGTATAGGCTTTTGTTGAGATTTGAAACAGAAGATGAACGTTTTACAATAATTATTTGGAAGAGTTGGTGTGTTGATATCCAATTTGCATACAGCATAAAATTGGCTATGTGACACAACAGGAAAGAGATACACAAAATTTTGAGCTGCTTTAATAGAAGTATACTGTGCCTGTAATTATATTTGTATTAGTCAGATCTCATCTCAAGGACTATGTCTAGATCTGGGATCACATTTTAAGGATTCAGACTAATTGGAATGGGTAAAAAAGCAGCAAAGGTAATAATGGGATTGGAAACTATGAAGAATGATTGCAACCTATGCATCTTTAACCTTGAGATACAATAGCTGAAGGGTTATCACAAAGAAAATCCCAAGGTTAGAAAAAAAGAAGAGATTCTCAAATTAGTTTGACTCTACTGATTAAATTGCCAGAACTCTGAAGTTTTCTTTGCAACAGTATTTATTTATTGGGCTTATATGCTGCTCCAGTTGTCACCAACTCTGAGCAGTTTACATACCCTATTCTGTAAAATAAGGTTAGAAATTATACATAAAGTTAAATTAACAATAACCAACTCAGAATTTCACACCAATGACAAAAAACAGGTACAGTTAACACACCAGAAAGTCACACTACAAAAGGGAACATTTCATGACACAGCCATCTCCAAGGCCTGCGGGAAAAGTCAGGCTTTAATGGCCTTTCTAAACCCCAAAAAAAACTTCCTATAGCTTTCTGGGGAATGCAGAGAGAAAACCACAACTTTCATCTAGAATATATTTTGACTTCCCAGTCTAGCCTCCAGCCTTGCCATTTCTTGGAGATCTTCCAGGCAGGTAATACATAGGCCCAATTCAGCTTAACTTTGCAGCCAAAACCAGGTCAGCCAGGAGTTGTCAACTGGTCAGGCAAAATACCAAGACCTGTTCTCAATGGTCCCAGAGTGCCAGATGCAAAAAAATGGGCATAAGTTATAAGAAGGCAGATTGAATGTTAGGAGTAAAACCCTTTCCTAATACAGTAGCAGAACCAGTTTGGCAGTGGAACCATTTACCAAAGAAAAGTGGTGGGTTCCCCTTTTGGGGCTGGGTTCAAGCAGAGGTTAGGTAGCAGCTGCCTGGGATACTGTGAATTTCTACCCTGAACAGCAGTTGGACCTCATCCCACTGGATTTCATTTCACACATACTAATCATCCACCAATGCTGAAATTATAGGTACTCAGCCCAAGGACACTTCAGCATAACTTCAAAAACTCCAGAATATTTTTATGAATGGCTGGCTCCCTCTAATAATTACCCTCTCACCCTATACAGAGGATCTCCCCCCACCAATGTATACGCCCCCCACTCTTTTCACTATCCCCTGGAAGCTGAAAGGAAGGTTTCTTCCTCATCTTCCCGTTTCATCGTGCCAGTAACCCCAATCACGACGAAGTTCACGCCTAATACGTTAAAACAGTAAAGTACACAAATACAAGGTGACATTTTCAAGCAATGACAGAAGCGCCGGAATGAAAGCGGCCAGAGAACATCAATCCTCATACGCCAAAGGCACGTACAAAGCAGCGGTACAAGCTCTATTTAACACGGGAGCAAATCCTCCGACACGAGCGAGGCCAACATGCGCACGAGCGGGTTCGCGCGAGGGATCCCGCCGGGCTGAAGGAAAGCAGCCGCCGCGCTTCGTCACCGAAGAGCGGCCAGAGCCCCCGCGGAACGGCGCTCTGACAGCGACGGAGGCACCGGGCCCGCCAGCCCCGCGCGGCAGAAGACGAGCAGCAGAGCGCCGCCGCCGCCGCCTTCGCCGAACGTTCCCAACGTGCGAGGCTAGATCCGGCTGGGCTGCCGCGGAGGGATCCCCGACCCGTGGGCGGAGGAGGCGAGCGGGGGGGGGAAGAAAGGAGGCGCCGGCGCCGCGGCGGCCTGAGCCGCGGGGGGGCGGGGGAAAGGGGCACCAACATGGCGGCTCCATATTAACTTTCCCCCCCTTCGGCAGCCGCTGCCACCGCCGGCCGCCCCTCGCTTGGGTAGCCGTCATGCCGGGCATGATGGAGAAAGGAGCCGAGCTCCTGGGGGGCGCCAAGAATAGGGCGGCCCCTAACGGCACCAAGAACGGCGGTGGCGGCAGCAGCCCCGGTTCCAACGGGCACTTTTTCGAGCCGGAAAGCGGCGGCGGCGGCGGCGGCGGTGGCGGTGACAGCGGCGACGAGCACGGTGCGGGTTTTATCTTCCCCCACCCTTTTTCTCCGACCGGGTAGAGTTGGGCCTAGTCGCGTCGCCCTGTGCACTGGCTGGCTGGCGGCGACCGCACCGAGCCCCTATAGGTCTCTCTGTCTATGTTGGGGTATATGTGCGAGCGCGTGCGCGCGCTCGTGCAAAAGAGTGTGGAAGGTGCGCGCGCGATAGGGTCTACAGGGTGCTGGTAAACGTGAGGGCGAGGGCGCGAGCGTGTACGTGTACGCGCGCGCGTTCTCGGTTTCCCTCGGGCGCGCGCACGCTCTGTGTGCCTGCTTGTCCGTCTGTCCATCATCCCTCTATCCCGTGGAGAGTGGGTGTGCATTTTCACAATGGGCACACGTGTAATGCAACCGCAGCTCAGGCGCGGTACTGCATGGCATTTTACGTGTGTGTACAACTGTACACGTTTAGTGGCGTATAACCTTGCAAACGAGTACGTTGTGGGTGTCTGACTATGAAAGGATTGCCATGAAGAGTGGTGCACGCAGGTCTAGCTACGTGCAGCCCTTTCTGTCTTGTTTTTCTCTGCTAGGAATGCACTCGATGCATACACCCACGCAACACTGTGCTGTATCAGCACAATAAAGTAAAGGGACTGTTTCTGTTTCTTTCTAAATTTATTTTAACATAATTGTTGCTTTTCTGGAAATTATTGCCTACCTGGAATGTTAAAGGGAAGTAGGCATTTCTTTTTCCGGTGTATATGAGGTGGGGGGAGTAATCTCTTTTTTCCTTCTTTCTCTCTCTCTCTCTTTCTCTTCCTCTTCCTACTTGTTCTAAGGCTTTGAGGCTATCAAAACAGCAAGGCTTGTCGGTATTGGTAATTTTCTATTGCATTGTCTGTGATGCTTCTAGATCACAATATCCACATTTTAATTTGTAATGATTATACTTCAATCATTGAAGAGAAAGGCATCCTTTCCCCTCCGCCCCTCTAAGAGATGCATTTATTTTTTCTTCCATTGCAGATGTAGGAATGAGGGTCGGAGCAGACTATCAAGCTCGCATCCCTGACTTTGATCCTGGTAAATATATATATATATATATATATTTAAAATATATTTGTAACCTGATATCTCTATGCTCTTTTTAAAAATGGGAGTGTATTGCATGTGTTGATTATAATAAGAATGTAACTGAATGTGCATTCTGTTGAATATGTGAGAGTGAAAGGAGGAGAGTTGCTTTTGTGAAGGTTAAAGGTGTAGGATTTTCTTTGGCTCCCCTCCCCCAAGGCTTTGTGCAGCTTGTTCGTGGTCACTGAAGGTTTGCAGAGCCGGCTTTTGCTGTATGCAAGTTGAAATAAGCAGGCCTTGTGTATGGAGAAGGTGGCTCCTGCCTTCTAAGTAAGAAACGAGGAATTATAAATTATAAATTTTCAAAAACTTACCTGTCTTGCATCTACAGTAGTTTGAAAAGAGTATTTTATTCCAAGAATACTGAAAAACTATGCTTCCTTGATTTTCCAATATATTTAAAAGTGAGGAGCAATGAAGTTTACAGTATAATAGGTAATACTTCTGTTCACCATGTGATAAAGGAATAGAGAAAGTTGCGCTTCTTGATACTGACTTATCTCAGTCTTAATTTGCATGTATCAGCAGGACATCAATATTATCCAAACATAGTCTCATTTCTAGCTGTATCTAGCTATATCTACAAGGAAGCACTATTGACTGTTTTGCTCCCTAGACCTGTACTATGTCAGTTGATTACTGCTTCCATAATGGTGCCCTTCTCTTGAAACTACTACTTCACTCTATGGTGTTTCTAAATCTTTTGTTTTAAGGAACAAGCAAACTGTTTCTCTCTCCAGAAATGTTTCATTATTGTTATTAAAATCTTGTAGATTATAAATGTGTAATTTTATATCTAGAAAACTAGTCTCAACAATAAAAAGCTTCTGATTTGGTTTTTTGCACATGTCATATATACTGTTGGCTTTTGTGTTGATTCATCATATTTTAAATTATTGTCAGTGGTTGACAGGATTTGTGGTCGGCTTCTCGATAAGAAAGTGCTTTGTACTTTTGTATATTTAATATAAATTAAATAATACCCTAAACAGTACTAGTAAAAGGAGAATTTGCAATTGAAATATTGCCCCTTCTCAGTTTGTTGTGTTTCTGACTGTGCTCAGAAGTTTCTTTGATAGATATCCCATTTATACATTAATAGACATTAAACAAAAGTCATGCCTCTTCTGCAACCTATTGGCCACTTCACAGCTGCTGTTGTTCCTCTATGGTGATAGAGTCTCCAGTATTTAGTAAGGTTGTGGATAATTTGGGGTTGTCAGATCTGTTTATAATTCTTCCATGTGGTCTCAATCAGTGATAGGAGAAGCACAGTCTATGTATACAGTTCATCAGATAGGCTGCTGGTGGCTGAAGTGTGAAGTACCATCTCATAGTCACCTAACTTTGATTCTTTATGCCCTTAAAACCTCTTGAGTCAAATGATTAATAATTTCACAGAGCGGGGTATTTATAAGAAAATAGCAGCAGATGATAACAACCTATCCAATAGCTTTTCTTTCTCTGACCAGCTTAACTTCCAGGATTATCATAGGGTCTTTCATTTCAAAATAGATGAGAGAATACTGTGTGCTGAATTTATCATCTAGCCCATTTATGTTAAATGTAGTATAAAAGATGGTTTATATTGTCACATCCAAATTTTTTGTCAAATACCCTCTGCTAGGATTACCATTTTGAGCTGCCTACCATACCACAGTGCTTCTTGAGCAGTGCTCAGGATTTGGAGAACATCTTAAAGATGGATTGCTGTTAGTATTTGGTGCCTATAGTATGCCAGGCAATAAGAATTGTCTTGATCCCTCATGTACCCTCTTTTCCTAAATTTACTTTCTCTCTACAGCTGTCCTATTTATCTTTTTCTCATTAGACTAAACCCATGAATTTGGTTTTTGTGTATTTTACTTAGTCTCTTTCCTTAATTGACTTCTCTCTACTATTTAAAACTTACCTTGACCCCCATCTACTTTCCCTAGAAGTGTCTAGTAGAAAAGTATAAGTTGGAGTATTCTGTTGTTCATATTTTTTCTGTTCAGTAGGGAATTTGAAATGTCAAAATCTAAACATTTTCATACAAAAAAATCACCCTGTTTGTGTTGGATGAAATGCTACCCAAAGATATTTTTCCTACTTGCGCTTATCCAGGGCATGAACATACTCTGGCAATCTGTTTTTTCTCCCATGTCCTCATGACGTTGCCTTCATCTCAGCCCATACCTGAGACACTTAAAGTTGGGCTTAGCTGGTCCACTGTTACAGTAATGCTTTCTACTTTAAGCAGGCAAAAAGCAGTAGCAATTTTACTGTGGGGTGCAACCTGATATGTTTCAATTCATTCATTCATTCATTCATTCATTCATTTTATATAGCTGCCCATCTCACCACAGGTGACTCTGGGTGGCGATGTGAGAGTCAGGACCAGAGGGGTTAAGAATTTACTCTCATCACCAGAGCAACGAGGAACTGATAAGAGGATGAAACTGAACCCTCCCTAAAGAATGCAAGGGAGGTTGGGAGGGTGACCCTGGAATTTGCTCTCACTCTGAGAAGATTTCTGTAATGGGAGTAAGGCCATTAAACTTTGCTGGATTGAATCTGTACTGTCTCCTGGAGTTTCCTGGCCTAATCCTGACATGCGTACCACAAAGCTAAAAACAGTAAAATACATAAAAAAATATATAAAACAACATAAAACAGAGAATAAAGGGAAGTTAAAAATAAGGGAGCCACCTCACTAATTCCACCGTCCCCTGGAATCCCCAGGCCTGCTGGCATAACCAAGTCTGGCTTCTATTTGACACTTTGGGATCATATGTGTATGGTCCTTTTCTCTCCAGCTTTTGGATAGATCTTTCAGAGCTATTCTGCATTGGGCAGCAGGAAAGTCTGATTCTATGAAACTGGGCTCTCCTCTACATCCCTGGGGGGGAGAGCCCATTTTCAAGACTTAGATGAGCCTATCTAGCAGCTGATCAGCAATGAAAACAGAAAGGCTGCAGAGTGATGCAGGAGAGAGCAAGAAAAAGAGAAGTTCTCTCTGCTGCTTTATGGTGAAACTTTCCCCGCACCTGTCAGCTGTTGTTTGGGCTGCTTTTGAATGTGTGTTTAGCACTCTTCCAGAAGAGCACTAAAGCCATGTCGAAAAGGAGACCAAGTATCAGTTGACAGTCAAGCTCCCTTTGAACACATCTGTGCAAAATGTGTGTGCAGAATCAGAGCAGATATCAACAGAAAGCTAAACCGGTCTTGCTTCCTCCTCAAGCCCTAGCACCATCCCATGTTAAGGTGAGTGTTTGGCGAATGTTTTCATCCAGCTGGTGATGTTTGATGGGAAGGAGGGGAAAAACAGCTTAGGAAATCTTCCAGTCCCCATTTTAAAGTATCCAGGGTATTATAAATAAAGAGAACATCATTTGCAGATATCGTGTCTGTTTCCAGGTTAGGTATTGCCAATGGAGACATCAAATTTTGTGCCAGGACAGGTAGATAGCACTTTAACTTTGCCATGAGAAAGAGCCCGAAATTTGACCCAAGGACACAAGCAAAATGCAAAAAGAAATTTATCAGCGATTTTAAAAAATCCAATATCTGGGTGATAAAATATATTTGCTACTGTAGGATTAAACTGTCATTTGGGATGGGAAATTGAAGTATTTTCTTTTGTGACTTATAAAATCCTTCACTAAGAAAGCTTACAGGGAGCTAGGGCCAGGTTAAAGGTAGGAAAGTCCTAAAAAGAATCCCCAAAAATGTGTGGAAAATTAATTTTTCTCTTTTTAAAAAAATTACTGCTACTGCTACTGCTACTACATCTTTCTTAGTATTTTTTTTCTGAAATAACGGAAGAAATGAAAAAAATGGTTATGTGTCCTAGCAGTTACTTTTCAAATTAAGATGCAAAAGAAGTTGGACTGTGCTTGGAAATACATCAAATTAATAAATAAATTTACCATGAAAGAATAGTGAGGCTTAATCCAGACAAAACTTAAGTTTTTATATGTGTGTGACATGATAAAAGTTTTTAAAAGGTTCAGAAGAAGTCAAACTGCTGATAGTATTTTAGATTCAGAAAAACTGGAGTGATTAGGTAGCACATTATGTAGCAAATATCTTTTTTTTCAGCTTGTTTTGCCTTGAAAATGAATGCTTTTTGTATCAGTGGTATAATAGAAAACAAACTCCATAATATATAACATTTTTCTTCAAGTATAGTGTTTAAGTTCCTTGTTTTCAGCATGAGCTATTTGGCAACAATAAAAGATGCTACATTCCTAAAGGTGCTAGTTTCATTTGCAGCAAAAAATGTAAAAAATATTTTAAAGTAAATTCAATCAATAAATGTATGATTATTGCATGATTCAACTATATTTTTCAGTTTTATTTAAGAATATTTTACATACTTTGCAAAAAGTGACTTTACAACTGAAGAGTACTTCCATACTATTTTTCTTCAAATTTGAGTAAAAAATGTTGTTGCTCTGAACATCTAGAAATGTTATATTTCTAGATCAGTCTTATGCGATATTTTATCTCCAAAGTACCTTATATAATTTTTTACATCATGTAAAATTTTCTTCTTGAATTTTTTAATACTAATATTTAAAATTTTATGCAGCAATAAAACTGCAGGGTTGTTGCTCTTTGGTAATATTATAGAATAATTACCTTTTCCTTCTGTTAAGACCAAATTTTATTTTTACTTATTTACACAATTTATTACCCTCTTTTTGTTATGACTATAATTTAGAAATGCAGTGTAGATGCCCAGAACCCAGCTGGGTGTTTTACCATATCTTCTCTTTCAGTAGCTGTCTTAAGGATGTTATATGTGTTCCCTCAGCTACAAGATAGGTAGTCCTCAGGTTATGATAGCAATTAGGACAGGAATTTCTGTCACTAAGTGACATGGTCATAAAGACATGACTGTGTCTCTTAGCGACAGCAATTCCAGCAGTCCTGGTTGCTGCCGTTAATCGAGGACCATGTGGGTCCTTAAGCAAGGACCTCACGTGACTATGATATCCAACTTCCTGCTGGCATCCCCATTGACTTTGCTTGTGGGAAGCCGGCAGGAAACTTCAGAAATTGAAATAAATGTTTGTTATTATTACAATACATTTATTTATTTATTTCAATTCATATGGCTGCCCATCTCAAATTCATGACTGAGTGGCTAATAACATGTCAGATTTAAAGAATTTAATGTACAGCTTTAATAAATAATTATTTTCTTTAGGTTTTCTGTAGTTATGATGGTTCTAGGTTTTAATTCAGTTTGAAGACATTAGTACTTATGAATCTTTATTTCCAGTGTAGAAAACATTCTTATGTTCTTTGTCACAAATTGGATTCAGAGATAGTCATACTAAAGGTAGACCCATTTAAATCAGCAAGGCCTTAGTCATGACAAATCGTCCTGATTTCAGTTGATCTCCCTTAAGTGTGATTACATCCAGCAGCATGTATATGAAAAAGATGTGTGTGTTTTAGTGAGAAAGATTGATCTCATGATCCATGATGCCTGCATACTCATATTTACATCACAAATTCTTGGATTTAACTTGCTGCTATCCCTATTAGATAGGTGCTTGTGACTGACAATCTAATGCCCATTTCTTGTTGACTACATATCCTATCTTAGGCATACTAAGTTTTGTTTTGCTGCTTTCTCATCTTTCACTTCTCTCTCTGCCCTGGAAGACTTTTTCACCTTCTGCTCTGACCACATCTCCACATCATGCTTATACAGGTTTATGATTAAAAACTGACTGCTGGCTCTTTCCTTGAGTGAGTGTGGCAAGTAAGTTGTCTGTGGTATTTCTGGCCTAGGTTAGCATGATGTAGGAACACAAGACCATGGCTCCAATAGAAGCAAATATGTGTAGCTCAGGGTTGAACTGTGGAGTCCTTGGGGCTCTCTGAGCTTGGCTGTTTTCTTGCAAATGTTTCGTTACCCGGCTAGGTAACATCTTCAGTGCTAGAATGCAATGGGGTTTGCTTTCTGTTTATATTCAGTGGCATGCCCTGCCAGTGTGGGTATGAGTTTTGTTTTGTTTTATTTTGCCCTCTGGTAGTTCCTTGATTAGGATATTGTTTACTGTTGATTGTATGTTTGGTGTTAATCTCTGCTTATCTGGATAATGATTGCTGGTCAGGAGATGTTCTGGTCTTTTGCTTTCCTTTTTATTGTCACTTTTGAATAGTGTGTAGATGTTGTTTATCTCTATGTGCCTGTTGATGGCTGTCTTGTCTGAATACCAAGCTTTCAGGAATTTCCTTGCATTTTTGTATTTAGCTTGGCCTAAGATGCTAACAGTTTCCCAGTTGAACCTATGGTTAAGTCTGTCCGTGTGTTGTGAAATTAAGGAGTTTTCATCGTGTCTTCTGACTGCTAGTTGGTGTTCATGGATGCGCTCTGCATGAAGTCTTCATGAACTCTTGGATGCGCTCTGCATGAACTCTTCATGAAGTCATGAAGACCATGACTTCATTTGTTTTCATTAAACTAGAGAGTGAAGTCATTGTGTTTTTACTTTCTATGGCTTCATTATCAGGCTTCTAGTTTAATGATGCAACAGTCCAATATTTATGATACTAAGTTAGGCTAAATGAACTATAGACGGCATTTTAACCATGCATATAGGAGAAACAGGCAAATGTAATGTATAATCATGAGCTTGGATAAACAATATGCAAACCTACCCTCTGTTTCCCCTGTTAAGGGACTATTTGGTCAGGAACTCTGCTGTAATGTCTTCTCTCTTTTTTAAAAAATATATTCAGACATTTTATATGGCCGCCAATCTTAAATACATAACTCATCCTGCAAGATGGCACTGTTTAGTAGAGGGAACCTAAAGCATGCCCATCTGCTGGATCATTTTCTTTGTCCAGCCTCCCATTTTGACAGTTACCTGGTATGGGAACATTTATTTAGTGAATAATATGAGTGACATACCAGCCCCCTCTCTCCCATTGGTGTGGCCTTAAGCTCTTTATTCCCACTTAGGCATTTTTCTTTTCACTTCATAATAGGATAAATTTGGAGCTAGTGGTAATGATGTAGAAAACTAATAGCAGTCCTTCAAGAGGGTTGAATAGTCTTAGAGTTGGAAAATTTTGCTTTAAGCTAAGTTTTTTCAAGGTATCTGGTTGGACATTCCTCACAGCATTTAGTGATAGGAATTAGTAAAATCTCCTTTGAGTTAAGTTTAACTTCTGGTGACATCACAAATTCCAGGTTGTTTTCTTGATATCAGTAAAGAAGTGGTTTGCTTTTGCCTTTTTCTGGGATATTTTTGACTTGATTGGAAAGTCAAAAATATCCCAGAAAATATCTAGCCCTGGGATTTTCTGGTGGCCTCCCATCCAAGTACTAACCAGGTGTGATGTTCCGTAGCTTTTCAAGATCATCTAGATGCTGCTACCTGCTGTGACAATTGTTTGAGAAGGAATTCCTTATTAATATAAAGCATGCAATATATTCCACAACTCCTCATAGGAAAATGAGTGAGATGTGCAGTTTGTATTTCAGATTTAAATTTTTCTGTTACACCATCCTCTCTTAATTGTTTTGCAAAGATAGGTCATATTTATAGAGAGAGGCATGCCAAGAATGTATACTATCTTCCATGTGCATAGTGAATTAACTATGCTTTCCCTGATATTGTGTTAAGAGCTTAATCTTAAGAAGACTTTCTCGCATACAAATTTAATAATAAAAAATGAATGAATGAATGAATGAATGAATGAATGAATGAGAAAGAAAGAAAGAAAGAAAGAAAGAAAGAAAGAAAGAAAGAAACTAAATGTATTATTCTGGATTCTCAGCATATGAAATTATTGTAGTTATAACAAGGTTGGTTACCTTTGAAAGCAGAGTTCTCACAATGTTTCTCTCTCTCTCTCTCATTGGGCCTTAAACAGAAATTGGGATGAATTCCAGCCTATGCTACTTGAACCATTGTTTCTCTGTTTCATTACTTACAAGATGTAAAGTACAGGACAATTGTGTCTATTATCAATAAAACATTGATCAGCAGATTATGGGTTATCCTTTGACTAAATATTTTTTAATATTTTTATTATCTGAATTAGGTGTTCTTTGAAGTACTGAACATAATTAACTTATCTTCCAGGAGCTACAAAATACACAGATAAAGACAATGGAGGGATGCTTGTGTGGTCTCCTTATCATAGTATTTCTGATGCCAAATGTAAGTTTTATAAACTGCATTAAATAGAATCCTGGGAATTAATATGTACAACGATTATGTCACAGATTATAAAATGCAACATATAAAACATTTCATTGCACAGATTAATGTGAAACTGATGTGCAGGTGATATAAGCATGTTATTTTGCTCTAAATGTATATATCTCATCAGTCAACAGTCCTGTATTTAAAAATCAATCAGTTATTACCTGTGTGTGGATATTGTATTGATTTCTATTTGAAAATGCTACTTGGAATTTTATAATGTTTGGAGCATCTCTGATGCATGTAATGCTTTTGCTAAAAAAAAACTTCATTAGAAGTTTTTAAAATGTTAAAATACTGTACTTTTTAAAAAGTACATCTTGAGTGCTATTACAGTTCTGTGTTTTAATCTCAATGAGATTAAGAATGTAATTGACCTATCTGACAATAAATTGTCCAATCTGGCAAAGTATTGAAAGTACATGCCTGCATTTCATGTGAATACACTCTCCAGATTGACAGACATACGTTGTGACAGAAAATCAGGCATAGTGACAAGCAATCAACTAATCTGCAGTAGCACACTGTGGTTGTGGAACATCCTGCAACGTCAAACCAAAAGTGTATGTGGCTCAGCATTCTGATGCTTCTGAATCTGGAGTTTCTATATAGCCTTCATGACTAGGCTTTGATTGATTGATTGATTGATTGATTGATTGATCTGTATGCTGCTGAACTGTAATCAACTAATGATGGCTTAGAAAAAATAAAAGAAAATCACTGCAGTATCAAGATCAAATAAACTGCAGTAAACAAAACATCCTAATAGATAATTACCAAATAAATCTGGTTCCAGGTGGCACTCAATCAATCCCCAAGGGTCCTCTAGAAGGGAACAGCTTTCATTAGATTCTAAAATAAATAAATGTATAAATTTGTCCTCCATTAATATGTGTACATACTGTTATGATCTAGATACTTAGAACTTTTATGCGGTTATCCCTGCCATGGTAACTGAAAAATGTTCTTCTGGTCAGAGGCTCAGGTATCCAGTATGGTGTTCTTGCATGCCACTATATATTACCAATTCTTTCCTTACATCTAATAGCTTAGTTCAGAAACTAGTGTATTTTTAACTTTTCTCAAGTGTAATATTAGTTGAAAATCAAAGCACTAGAGGAGTAAGCAAGTAGAGTTTTGTTAAATTCAAGCAGCTTGTGTATCTTAGAGACAGAAGAAATAAATCTTGTACTTACATACAGTAATGAGAAGTGTCATAATCATGTGACTTGCCTGGGAGTAAATTACAGCATCTTATGGCATTCTTTAGGAATAACTGATTTTAGTAGAAAAGAACAGCAACTTCTATTTTCCACCGTTATCTTTAGACAGACAGACAGACAGACAAAGAAGATATTCAAAATAACAGCAGCTTCTATTTTCCAGCCTTATCTTTATATATTGGTTTTTAGATAGACAGATATTTGAAGGAGGAAGGTATTTAAAATAAGAGTAGATGGAGCTAGTGTCTATATGTCCCTTGATTCAAATAGACTTATGGATTTATGAATCCATGTTCAGGATCACTGTGATATTTTCCAGTTACCAAAAGAGGAAGGATTCCTAATTGTATGACTGTGGGATTTAATTCTCTTAAGAGTTAGATTTTAAGAGCAGAATGTTTAAAAAATTGGGAAAAAATGACAGTTGAAACACATTTCAGTTGTGTCCTAGATTATTGAATGTGCCATAATAGCTATTAAGTTTAAATATCTGCATCTCGGTTCAGAAAATCAGCTGTGCCAGTGTTAGTGAAATGGCACCAAATGAACAAAATATATCACATTATCATGTTGCATACTTCAGGGCTTAAATAAAGTCTATCTTTCTAAATGAAATATGTTTGCACTCTATTTTCTAGCAGACTTTCTGAGCCTGACACATTTATCTTTCCACATTAGTTTTGGCTTTTAGCTTTCTTCATCTGATTCTTTGTCTTTCCTTGTTGCTACCTTATTTAACCTTATACAGATCTAAGCTGTTCTTCAACAAAGATCAACAGCCTATAGGTGCAAAAAGGAAACACTGCATTGAATCTCCTTGTATTGCATTTGTATTTTAATGTAATATTATATCACTGAAGCAGAAAAGAATGCTAAAAGGAAGAAAACTCTTATGAAAAGGTGTTTGAAAGCTCTGGTGTAGTACTGTAATGAGTTGGGTTTAAATTTTCTATAGAATGACTTCAGGACGGACCTTTTTGTTGGATTTCTTACTGCACGTGAATAACTGTAGGGTTGCAGCTTTGATCAACAGCTTTTTCCCTTCCCATGGAATTTTTAGCATCTGCCCTTTTTAGAGACACATACAATTGAAACAGGATATAAAGCTAAATAAATAAATAAAACCTATAATTAATATGAGCACAAAATATATTTCAGTGGATTAGTTTGATTTCATTATTTAAATAAATCAGAAAGGAACTTTGTAATACAGTGCACTGTAATAAGAATCCATGATCCTAAAATGTTTTTCTGCTGTAAATATATTAGAAAAATAATTCTAGCATCCTTCTGTTACACAGTGGATGAATACATTGCTATAGCAAAGGAAAAACATGGATACAATGTGGAACAGGTAAGAGTTTTAAAAAATGAATTAGTACAAGACAATTTAGCATTTTTCCTTGCAGGGCTTTGATAAATAAAACTGTACAATCATAAAATAATCTGGAGGTTGAGTCATGGCAACTGGACTTCTTTTCTTTTGGTTTGATACGTTTCACTGCTTGTCCAAGCAGCTGCTTCAGTCTAGAAAGTTGGTTGGGGGGATCTCATAAATGTCTTCCAGGGTGGCTGTGTTTCTCACTAACATGATAGGCTAATTGAAGGGACAATAGCAGATGTGATTAGTGTCCACATCCACATCCCAAAGACTCTACTAATCACATCACATCCTCCCTTCAAGGAGAATATATGATTAGAAAACATTTATGAGATTCCCCCCAACCAACTTTCTAGACTGAAGAAGCTGCTTGGACAAGCAGCGAAATGTATGAAACCAAAAGAAAAGAAATCCAGTTGCCATGACTCAGCCTCCAGATAATTCCACCTGGATGACTGAGAATCTTCATCATCATAAAATAGTATAAGTATAGTGTATATTATTTTAGAAAATAAGGAAAAAAGCAACAATCCGTCTTCTGTTCTTTCTAAAGGAAAACTTTTAATCTGTTTCTGAAAATAAAAGAAAAAAAGAGAGCATCCCCAGGGAAGAGTTCTGTAATAAAGGGGTCACTGGCAAAAGTTCCACTTCTGACATCAACTAACCTAACTTCCAAAAGGAGTGGAACAGAGTGTTCAGCTTCAGGTCTTGATTTGAATATGAAAGGGGAAGATCTTCGAATTACCACAGTGTCAACTTGTTTAGGGAATGAATAAGGCCTGTGGCCCTCTGGACAATTATGATGTCAACTCCATCAGATCCAGCCAGCATTGTCAAACATGATGGGAGCTGAATGTTTTGGCCCCGGTTTATAGTTTTATATATTTAAACAAGTGTAGTTATTTCATTGTAAATATTACTTGAATAGCACAACAGATACTCTTCAACAATCTATTTGCAACTTCTCCTTTATGAGAATAATTCAATAATTGAATGAAAAGGGCACAATTCCTTTTTTTTTTTTAAAGTAAACTTCTTGAACTTGGTCATAGTTCAGTCCATATTGCACCTGTGTGTAATAGTTATCAGTATATAGAATATGAGCAGAAGTACGAAACATTAGCAATTTGCTAGTCTCTGGTGGCATGTGCAATCCTAAGTAGTCCCTGTTTCTATTTTAAATTACAAAGTAAAGATAAGAATGCCTTGCTAAATCACTTTGTTCCCTGTAAAAAGTACCGTATTTTTCCGACAATAAGACGCCCACATGTACAAGACGACCCCCATTTTTCCAACCCCAAATTAAGAAATCAATATTTTAAAGATAGTGCAGAACACATGTTTATTTAGTAATTAGTCAACATTTACCTGCTACACTCGGTGGGAGGAGGTCCAAACCGTCTCTCTGCAGCTCTATTTCCAGGCTCTTTTGCATAACTGATTACATTCAAGCACGAGTGAAACTGCCGATAGCTCGTCTCTGCAGACTTCCTCTAATTGGTTTGTTCAGCATCAGCTGACGTCAGTTACATCAGGCTCGTGATTGGAGGAAGTCTGTTTGGGAGACAAGCTATTTCACTCGTGATTGGAGGCTAGCAATTGGAGGAAGCCCATTCGCAGAGACAAGTTATGGGCAGTTTTGCCACCGCGCGATTCTCTCCTCGGCTGACTTCCTTGAATAAGACGCCCTTCAATTTTTAGGGTAAGGATTTTAGGAAAAAGTATCATCTTATAGTCGGAAAAATACGGTATGTCGTTTTACAGATATTCCAAAGTTATAGTATGGATTGATGCAATTTGGTGTAAAAACTCTCAAAAGCACAGCCTTCTGCTGAAGTGTTGTTTGTTTGTTTTTTTTGATAGTTGAAATATATATGCCAAATCTTTGTAATCATCATTTTGAGGCATCTAAATCACTGGTATTCCTTTTAATATTGTGGCCAAGATCTATACAGGTGTATGATAAACATTTGAAATCTTAGAGCCATAGCTTATTTTATTATAAGCTTCACCATAAAACTTGCTTTCAGAGTCAAAACTGAAAGCTGGTATTTGTGAAGAAATACACTACTTATGAACACTTGTAAAATCTGGTTTTTTATATATCTAGTAAGATAAAACTGTGTTATTTACAGGCATGTAAAGAGGTGCAGTTTTTTTCACAAATTTTGAAGCAATGGAGGGAGCGATTAAATGGTGGTTATATTGCTGTTTGGTTGCAACAATATACTGTAAAACATGAAGCTTTCCATTTCTTTTTTCTTTTTTGACATCAGAATGAATAGTTTCCATTTCAAGTTAATTGGAGAAGGTATCAAAGAAATAAGGTGCAGCCAGGTGGTGTGGGACACATTGATAACTCTCTTGGCCAGAGTGTGTCCTCTGACAAACCTGGAAGCAGTCTTGCACATCATGAAGATAACCTGAGAGAGTAAAAAGTCAGCAAGGCACACCATGAAACTTGTATTTGTTTGGTTCTTTTTAAAGGCACTTGGCATGTTGTTCTGGCATAAGCACAACATTGAGAAATCCCTTGCAGATCTCCCGAATTTTACTCCTTTTCCAGATGAGTGGACAGTTGAAGATAAAGTCCTTTTTGAACAAGCTTTCAGTTTCCATGGAAAAAGCTTTCACAGAATCCAACAAATGGTAAGGAAATAGACCATTCAGAGTATTTCAAAAGGCTCAAGAGAATAAGTGGCATGTGATTGAAGACAGTGGCTAAGGCAAACTATGACATGCTAAGAAGCACATTTTTTCCCAGATGAAAAATTATTTATTCTGTTTTATTTTGGTCTAGTGGATATATGCAGGAACTACACCGAAACAAAAAATAATTTAAAGTTCATTGAAATAATAAAATGATGATGCCATAGGAAAACAGTTCCCCAAAATTTTAAAAGATTTTCCAGATAAGAGTTCAGAAGTATCCAGAATAAGTGAGATAAATTAGTAAAATATGGAAATTAATAAAAAGAGAAATTTTTAAAAATCCACAAAGTTTAAAAGAAATTAAGAAAAATAACAATAAAGCAGGGATGAAAAGATACAAAAACATATTTCCTGTTAAGAGGTATAAAAGCATCAGAAGAAAAGAGTTGAAGTGAAGTAGAAAATAAACTCTAGCTAGGAAAATTCAGACAATGAAAGTACTTGTCTCTCTGTTGTGGGGGAAGGCAGCAGGATCACTGCAGAAAGCTGCAAAATCGAAATAATGCAGCTGCACTCATCCAGATTCTTCTTTTGCTAAAAGCAGGTATATTTGTGTGTTTGTATATATAGACAGATACACATATGTACTTACACAAACACACACCATATCTATTTATAATAACCCCAAACATACTTGTGTTCTGATTAGTTCGTTATTACTGGTTAAATCGTGTATTTGGTGCCAATTAAAACTGACTGTATACTTACTAATTACTGAAATAAATGTTGGCGTGTTATTTATTCTTTTTCATAAGTAAGAGATCTACATTTATTCATTCCAAATTTCCTTTCCTTGATTGTGAAGAAGTTGTATTTAGCAGTTAACATAAATCTGTCTTCCAAGTTCCATCCCTTAATAGAAGCTGGAACTTGAGAATCACTTAGCTTTTAAAAAAAAATTAGAAGTAAAGAGAAAACACTTATGTAATATAATAATAATAATAATAATAATAATAATAATAATAATAATAATTCAGTAATAGATTTATACGGCTAATGTTATTTCATCTGAATTAATGATTAAAATAAATCCTGCTTTCCAAGATTAAAAAATAACATACACAAATCTCCTATGTTCCATTAAAAGAGGACCTCTATGGCAATGTTCCTCAACCTTGGCAACTTTAGGATATGTGGACTCAATTCCCAGAATTCCCAGCCAGAATGGTAATTGGGGAAAGTCCACACATCTTAAACTTGCTAAAGTTGAGAAAAACTGCTCTATGGCAAAGTTGCCATATAACAGTCATGAAACAGTAAGGCATGTATGTAAGCTAAAAAAAAAAAATCAATATTTTTTCCTAACTTTTCTGTTTATCTTTTTTCCTAAATATTCTAATTAGCTTTTTATTGGTCTACTATTAAGCAAGGACAATTCACAATAAGTTTTTATTTGCTTATTTCAGTTGGAGGAGCTATTCAACTTTGTGCTATTTTTTAAGGAAAAAACTAGCTTCCATGATTCCATCCAACTATTAAAAAAGTTACCAGTTGCCTTACTCAGTGGCATATGGTCCAGGGGTCTTATTATAATAGTCTTCCGCAATTCAGCAAGCATGTCTGTTGAGCTCTGCTTCTTTATTTTGGAAAGAGGAACAAGTCAATAGGCCTTGCTAACTTTATTCCAGGCCAAAAGAATATGGTAAAAAATATGTAGATTAATACTAGTCATCTGTCACATTTATTTCTCTAGAATGCTTTTGTTTCCCATATAAGTACAGAGACATTCTAGAAAAATGAAGGTGGCATGTGGGTATTTGCTCAGCTGGCACAGGTTGCCATAGGCAAAATCTCCACATGCACCACTTGTCATCTAGCACTGTTAGCCCCTTTCAGAGGCTCAGCCTTAAATATAGCCCTCATGGTACTGCCAAAGATGTGACAAAACATTGTCTTTGGTCATTCCTTTTTTAAACAGAAAATTAAACATCTTACTGCCAAATTCCACATTTGGCCCAGATATTATATTTGTATAACAAGGGATTCACATAAATATAAATGCTTTAATATTTGAGGGTGCATACAGCATTAAGTATCTATATGGGACAAAACAAAAAAGCACTTTAAAATCTTGGAAAGGAGAAATAGTTGTCAAAAGCTAAGAAGCTTCAAGGTAAAAGTTGACACAATACTTACAAGCTCAGTTATATAATTTCATCAATCCTTTTGTGTTTTAATAGATGCTTGTAATATTTTATCCTATCATAGTGAGACTGTACTTAACAGCTAGCTTGTAGAACCTAACTCCTACCTTCCAAGCCCACCCTGTTTTTATCAATATCTGTGTTTATAATGATAAGGAAACATAATTGCAGCAAATGGGTTTAAATGCATATTTTATTTTTTATGTTTTATTCACACTGAGAAATGTTCTTGATATTTGAAGAGCTTCCTGTTTTACTATTAAGCGTCAATAATAAGTTTGCATTTTCTTTAGGAAATTACACCTATATATAGTTTTTTTTTCACATTTACCAAACTATGTGCCACCATATCTTTCATAGCATTTATAACCAGTGTCTGCATGCTCTTACCATGTTTTAGCTTCCAGACAAGACTATTGCAAGCCTTGTAAAATATTACTATTCCTGGAAGAAAACACGTTCTAGGACAAGTTTAATGGACCGCCAGGCTAGAAAGCTAGCTAATAGAAATAATCAAGGTGATAGGTAAGCAATACAACATCTTTTTTAAACAAGTAACTTGTTTAGAGAGAGTAGTCCTATTTGTTTTTGTTTTCCTTTGACTATTGCTAATTCAAGGAAGTATGTTCTGTGCCAAATTTGCCCAATTTGGTGCCTCTCATTGTGTTGAAAGTACATGTCTCAGCATGGGAAACGCTGAAATTCTGGGACTTAAGGTTCCCAACACTTCTGGAGGACATCCAGTTGGGGAAAGCTATTCTGTTTCTCTGTACCTTTGTTTTTGCTAGGCAGATGGATAAACCTTTCATTTCTTTATGTCAGAGTAGGGAATTACTCTAATTATAGCCATAGATAATTTTGTGTGCTTATAACCAATGAAAGTAAAAAGTTGTGCCATATGCAGCATGTTGGACCTGGAGATCTCACGTATAGTTCTTCTACGGGTAGAAACTGCTGGACGGACACTTCTAAATATCTTAAAGGGAGGGGGGGTACTTTAAGATTTATTTACAGCACCTGTGCAGTGGCTGAGAATCTTTCTATAATTACATGGATTTGTTTTTGATAATTGATAAGCAGTATAATAAAAAAAAAGACAGTACACATTTTCTTTCCAATGCATACATATAAGACCACTTGCAGATGATTGTGATTGTAGTGAATGTAGTCAACATTTCTGTTTCACACTAGACTTCATTACTAGACTTCCTTTGTAACAGATTCCGATTTCTGAACATGTAACAACATATCCATAGTTTAGGGAATACTAGTAGTATAGATACTCATTTTTTCCCTCAACCCTTTTGCTAGATTTGACAAGGCAGAAGCAAATATCTTTTTCTACCCATCCCAATATTTCTGATTGCAGCAGAGAAAAGCATAGTGATTTTGTATCATGGACCAAGTATTCCAGTCATCTTCTACCCACACCAAAGCAGATGTTTTCCTAGGAAAAATTATTAGATGACTAGATGGAATCCCTGTTAGTTATGTTTTATACTCTCAGAGAGGGACTTCTTATGCAGAAGAGAATGCTTAATTGCAGATTTCTGTAAAAGGAGTAAGGATTTTTTAATAGTCTTATATATTGGCCTAAGATGCTTTAAATAAACGGGAAATATTTTAATGTACTTAGTATGGATATGTTGTTTAAAATTACTTTAAATCTGATATTCATACAATTAAGACATGGAATTTTAATATTTCTTAGTTGTGTATTTAAAAATAACTGAATTATTTTCTCTGAACATTAAGCCTTTGTCATAATATTCAAGTAGACAACTAAAAGTGACATTTTATTATGCAGAATACAAATAAAGACAAAAGCTATATGAGTAGTTAGGGCAAAAATTGAGTTGTGAAAGGAAATACTGACTAATCATTTTCTATCATCAGCGATGATGATGTTGAAGAACCTCACCCTGTGGATGGAAATGATAGTGATTATGATCCCAAAAAGGAAAGTAAAAAAGAGGTAATACAAACTGAAATTAAATTATTTATATGAACTAGAGATGGGGGAAATCTTATAATTGGGAGATCTATTTTTATTATTATATTTTGGTCTTCAGAGGCTGCAGTGTGTGATAGGGGCATTATGACGTCATTAAGGGACTGTAGCAGGGATTTTCATCTTCTCCCTCACCCTGCATTTATGGGCAGAATTTAAGTTTTTGTGGATTGCTGAGTCTGTCAAAGGTTTAACATAATTTATACCTTTTCCTCCTGAAAATTCATTGGAATTTATTTATTTAGAACATGGATATCTGTATAATATATATCTATATAGAGAGAGAGATTGATATTGATACTTATTCTAATATGTAGAAAATTAAACTTAATTACTACCTATAATTATATTTTCTGCTCATTTCTAATCCAAGTACAGTTATTCATGCCAAAGTCACACACATTACTTATCATTTTAGGGGGTCATGGCATCATAAAGTTTGAGAACCCCAACTTATCTGATCACATGTCAGCATTGCAGCCTGTTTCTGCCAAGCAAAACCTATAGAATAAAACTGATTTCATTGTCTAGTCTGAGCCATATGTAACGTGAGAACTATGTGTTAAGAGAGATTTTAGAAAGTTTAAATAATGTGATACAATTAATAATGCTTTATTTAAAAGAGCTCCTAAAGCAATAACTTGTTTTTAAAGTGTCATGCTTAATTTAAAAAAAAAAAACTTTTTGAACATTGCAGGGGAATAACGAGCAGCCTGTGCAGTCCAGCAAAATAGGATTAGGTAGAAGAGAATATCAAAGTTTGCAACATCGTCATCACTCTCAGCGCTCTAAATGCCGTCCTCCAAAAGGCATGTACTTAACTCAAGAAGACGTAGTAGCGGTTTCATGTAGCCCCAATGCTGCCAATACACTTCTTAGGCAGTTGGATATGGAGTTGATCTCGCTGAAGCGACAGGTATTTTAATTATCAAGTTTGCTTCTAGGAGTTTTTTTTTTCCTGTCCTTAATACTTTAGGATCTAGTAAACAGGGAAATCTGAAACATGCCTGTTAAAGTGAGATGGTAGATTAAAAAATACATTTAGCATGCGAATCTCTGGTTACTAAAAATAGGTTCATGAGCTGAGACTTTGGCATAACTTGGTTTTTTCAAGACTGCATAGATCTAAACTTTTTGACATCAGTATAAGAAAATTCACTGTCAGTTTTAAAGTGTGGTTTTATCAATATCTTAATCCTGTTTTGAACTTCTCTAGATATATTTTATAATTGTATATGGTAGAGGTACGCAGACTTCCTTGGTTCACAGCACCATTAGTGTTTTAGTAATTTTTTCACAGCACTCCTAGGTTTGTAGTTGCATAGTGTCCAACAGATGTCAGGTATCACTGTGTTATCCCGCAGCACCCCTGTGAGTTTGCTGTGGTGTCCTGGAGTGTCGTGCTGCAGTTTAGCAACCGTGTGTGTATAGCATTTTGATTTCTGGTAGACTATCAGTCCCTTTGAATAGGAAAAAATGGTGTAGAAAGATAATAAATAAAAGTATACCCTTTCTAATGCTTTCCCATTTGCAGCAATATAAATGTCTAAATGGAAATATGATTTTACACATAAACACAAAATAGCATACAGGTAGTCCTCACTTAACGACACAACAGGGACTGGAAAAAGGGTCGTTAAGCAAGTCACCACATGACAGGACCCAATTTCATGACAATTTTAACAACGGTTGTTAAGCAAATCACTGTGGTCATTAAGCAAATCCAGTTTCCCCAATGGACTTTTTTGCCGGAATTCATCATTAAAAAAATTGTAAATTGTGATCACGTGACTATGGGGGTGATGCAACAGTTTGCAACAGTCGTAAGTGCAAGTACAGGTCATAAAGCACTTTTCCAAGGCCGTCATAACTTTGAACCATCATTAAATGAACAGTCGTTAAGCAAGGACTACCTGTAGCATGGTAAAACATGGAGAAAGGAGAAAAAGTAAGTGGTGGTCTTATTCTGTGATGCCTAATTGCAAGAGCTTAGTAGTAGGGTTAATGATTTTCTGAAGATTTCCAATGGTTGAAGCAGGTAGCCCTGATTCTTAACTATGTGTAAGCAGATAATGATATTTCTGTCAGCTTTTAATCCAGGAATTCAAGATCTCATTGGAAGCCATCATTTATTTTTTTTCCTTGTTTATTTTATAGTTTCTTTATGCCATCTCAATCAATACAGATTTTAGGTGGTACACAGAAAGAAAACACAATCCTAAACCTACATTTAAATGAACTATCTAATCTAATCCATTTAAACAAACTATCTAATATTTAGATAGTTAAACACATTTTACTGACCAGGTTTATACTTTGTGTGTGGAAGCAGGCAATTGCTTGGCTCCCATAGACAAGTTTCATCTCTTCAGAAGTTTCAGAAGCTTGTTTTTTGTTTTTGTTTAGGGCATTTCGTTTAATTTTCAGATAATCATTTAGCAGTTGATATTTATACCATTTTGAAACAGCTAATTTTCGTTCCTGTTTTGTTCATTGGACAAGGTCCAGAATGCTAAACAAGTAAACAGTGCACTTAAGCAGAAAATTGAAGGTGGAATAGAAGAATTCAAACCTCCTGAGGTGAGTCACTAAAATGTAGATGAATTTTCAGTATTGTTGTTATTCTGCTGGGAACTGAAGAATATTCTGAAAGTATTTTCATTTGTGACATTTTAACTATTTTTTTGCTTAAACTGATGAATAAAGCTAATAGGAACCCTATATAGGTTTGAAAGCATTTTTAAAATGTATCTAAAATATTTTCAGATATTTTATCAACATTTCAGATATTTTATCAACATTTCATTCAAGGCAAGTTCAAAAGCAAATTTAATGTCATCATAAAATCATAAACAAGACTTAATAACACTTCAATTACTTTTTGAAAGGATTGTTCCAATTATACTCCTGCTCCAGATTGTAGTCATTAGTTGGCATACAAAATTCAGTGAGATTTTCAGTGCACATACCAGTCTCTATAAGGGATTTTCTCATTCTTTTCAACTCTGGAATGGCCTGTGCTTATCAGATGCATACATAGAACAATCTTCTGCATTAAAAAGAATGGGGACAGCACCTTCTTACAGGAAGGGCTATAGCTCAGTAGAAAAGCACATGCATTGCAGGCAGAGGTTCCCAACTTCCAAATGTCCCTGTCATTTTCATATAAGGTTTGGAAAAATTCTTGTTTGAAACTTTGGAGAATCACTGCCAGTTTTAGACAATATGCTTTGGATGTCAGCTGCTGTTACTTTAGCTAGCATGCCCAGTAGCGAGGGTTGATGGGAGTTGTGGTTCAAAACATCTAGAAAGCATCAGTTTACCTACCATAGAGATAGACCAAGAGTCTAATGTTTTAAAAGATATTTTCCTATTCCTAATTCAGTTAATGGAGTTCTGGGGAAAACATCTGAGCTATTAAAATTGGCAAATATAAATCCAGGTAATGGAATTGAAAGGCGGTATTGTCGCTGAAATTTTCACTGTTGTTTTCAGATATTTAATGGTTTGCTATGTGCTCTGTCATTCTTTATTTCTTAATAGTCAAATCAAAAAATAAATGCCCGTTGGACAACAGAAGAACAACTTCTTGCAGTTCAAGGTACACTAGTGTTACTAATATTTTCTTTCAGGCTGAAATTCTTTACATTCTGAAAACATTTTTTTAAAAAGTGGGTACTCATTAACAGAGTATGTGGCCAGTACCTTAGCATCCCTTGTATCTGCTGGGGTAGGAAGAAGTGGCAAGTGATGAAATAGGTATCATGATACAAAACCACAACATAGATATTTGTGCTCAAATTTTGGGATGCTAATAAGTAAAGGTGCAGTGTGACATAATTTCATCATCTTAAATCTCAGCTGTAGAAACATATCCATAGTGTGACTGGTTTAAAATAGATAAGGATTTATTGTATGATGTTTTATTAATAGAAATGTTTTAAAACCTCCCAGGCATTATAGCTTATAAAAAACTAAATGTATATAAAATGAAAATAGCAAGTTGAAAGATAAATAAAATAAAATAAAACAGCGTAGATTCAAAGCAGCTCACCCATCACCATCTTGAGGCCATCCCCCCCCCCCCGTTTTTTAAAAAGAGGTGGCCAACTGCAAAAAAAAGAAGGGATGACTTTCCTAATGGGAAAGCTGGGGAAAGTTGGGATATAGACATTCTTTTGAAAAGGAATCTTGCTAGAGATGATTCTGTTATAAAATTGTCACTGAAAGCTGTAATCTCATTTAGGATACAATTTAAACATTTATCTGGGATATTGAAGATACTGTCCCAATTCTGTATATACGCAAAACATCCATTGCTTAAATTGTTTATCTTGGGCTGAAATTCTGTATGCACTTACTTGGTATATAGCCCCATTGAACTCGTAGAACTGTACCAGTTGGTGAACTTATTTCATGGACATTCTGAGTCTCATTGTCTTAGCTACTTCAGTATGCTCTTTCATTGAATATGGTAACATTTCTGTCCCGAATATCTCCATTTCAAGACTTTATCTCTTGCAGTGGATTAGTGGAGCACCAGAGTTTTAGAAACGGATTTGTAATCATTTCCAAACTGATATGCATCAGTGACTTTTTAATGGAGGTCTTTTGAGCAGGGCATGACATGCCTCTGCAGTCTGTGCGGTAAGAATTTCACTGTGATAAAGGGCATCAAGTTTCTGAGATTTATATGGAAGAGGGCTGGCCAAATTAGCCCTGATTGTTTAATAAAATACTCACACAATTGGCCCTATTATCTCTTTAATTGAATTGATTGAACTAGTTTGATTACTTTTTCACACAGGGATATTGCTTGTTGGATACATTTGTTTATCAAATAAATGAAACAAGCACCACACTTTACAGTTATTTGTTCACTCAGACTTCTTTTATGTATCAGGGCCTATGTGAATCTATAATAACACTCCATTGCAAAGGTATGCAAAAACTCAGACATTCCAACAGAGGGAAGAGGGTTTTTTTCCACAGAACTGTTTTATCTAAATAACTAATAAAAAGTTATTCTGGTTATGATTTACCTAGTTAAAAGGCTGAATCAGAGCAGTGATGCAGTAAATGAACTGTGGGATTCTTAGAACTAGTGATAATCACAGTGTTAAAATTTGTGAATAATACACCAACTACTAACAATGTTATAGTGTTTTCCACTGTGATAGATCTTTACAGAAACTCTGCTGTTTTTAAAATTGGGGTTTCCTATCATCTGTAGAGGGCATACACATCATTCAGATTTTTGCTTATTAACTTGAATGTTCATAGATGTATTTATTTTGCCTTTTTAGGTGTCCGCAAATATGGTAAAGATTTTCAAGCTATTGCTGATGTAATTGGCAATAAGACTGTTGGTCAAGTGAAGAACTTCTTTGTAAACTACAGGCGTCGGTTTAACTTAGAGGAGGTATTACAGGAGTGGGAAGCAGAACAAGGAACCCTGGCTTCTAATGGTGATGCTTCTGCTTTAGGGGAGGACACAAAAAATGCTAATGTGTCATCAGGAAAAAGTACAGATGAAGAAGATGAGGTGTGTTTCTGTGTAACAAATCTTAAATGAGTTCAGAAATGGCGTTAAATTTCCTATCATAAAATGTAATATTTAACTTGAAGTGGAATGCTGAATCACCAGTGGTGGTATTGCCTCCTGATTTGTAGAACTCTCTCCTCAGTGGGATTGTGTTAGCCAAATGCTTTCAATCTGGGCTGCCTCTGGTTCTTCCCAGACTTCATTGTGACGCTACTTATATGGAAAACATAACTGAATAATCCTGAATATTAGACGTTTTCCCCCTTTTTATGCTGAATATTTGTTCTTATACTGCTAAATAGTTTAGAAATGGTTGCTTTCAAATAAGGGTTTCTTAGCTACAAATATGTCTATACTAACAGTGCTTTCTTGTCTCTGGAGGTAGTGGCAACACAAACTGCATGATGATGACAGGACGGCTGCTTTTATGTATCTGTATCACTTTATTTATAGGCCCAGATCCCACAGACCCCTCAGTGTGTAGGGTCTTCTCCACCAGCCCAGGCGTCTACTCCAATACCAGCAACCCCTGTAACAACTCTGAACCAGCCTCCTCCATTACTTCGTCCAACCCTCCCGGCTGCTCCAGCTCTTCATCGTCAGCCTCCACCACTACAGCAACAAGCTCGATTTATTCAGCCAAGGCCAACCCTAAACCAGCCCCCTCCACCACTTATCCGCCCAGCTAATTCCATGCCTCCTCGCCTAAACCCAAGACCAGCACTATCCTCCACTGGCGGGCCACAGCCACCTTCGCTTATTGGAATCCAGACAGAATCACAGTCCCCTCTGCACTAAAGAAGTAGGGCAGAACTATGGTAAATAAAATAGTATCAGTGTCTATTTTTCCTCAGCTAATGAAGAGGTGAAGGGAGGGAAAGCAAGCTTTCCACAGTATTGAAACTGTCACAAAGAGGAAGGTGGAAGCAGATATATAATATGTGAATGACCTTCTGTGTGAGAGAAACTTCAGTGCAGTAGATTATTGCAGAGGAAACCATGTCTACAAAGTCAGCCTTTTTTACAAAGCTAACTTCTTTTAAAAAAAGATAAAGAAAGAAAGAAAGAAAAAGAAAGAAAGAAAATTCACTGCACTATGACTTCAACTGGTTTTTACTCTATTTATTTTATAAAATCCTTTGTATTCAACTACATGGAAATAAACCATCTGGATAGTGTAAAAGTTTCCATTTAAGATTCAAAGTGGGCTGTAAATGTGATAAACTGGGGAAATTATTTTTACATTTTCCTATGTTAGGAGCGCAAGTATTACTAACAAGCCTGCCATTCAGATTTTGACAGATACCACCACTTCATACATTTTTCTAGGCTTGTATTTTCTATATTTCTTTATAAAGTACTTTTCTTCAGTCTACTTATTGGAAAAGTCTTGAAGAGTTGCAAAGCTAAGGTACTAAAGAGGTTCAACTATATATGTGGTCTTCTGATACTGGAAGCATGACTTGCTAGTACAAAATCTACGATAGGCAGCAGATGAGCCACCATTTGCATCTAACACCAATAGCCATGCAGCTAGTAAAGTCACAATTATTACCTTCTTTTTAATAAACTTTGTAGTACTACTTACCTGAAATTTTATTCTATTATTTAAGTTCTGGCAATAATTTAGCAAGGAATGCCTTGCTGAATTCCATACATATAGGGGCATGGTGAAACAGTCAAATATTAAGGATGTTTACTGCTTCATTTCTTGAGATATCTCAGTCTCCTTTTGCTGTTCCTTGCTAGTGCATATCCCTCCATTTTTTTTTCTTGGTATCAAAAAAGATGCCAAATCATGCTTTACTTAATTAGTTGGGATTCATCTGTTTATTATTGAAGTGACATGCTTCTCTTAATTTTAGACAAGAAACACTGAGCATATGAAAATCTTATATTTTCATGAAAGACGTGCATCTCTTTAATATGGTTGACTTCCCCACTCCTTATTAAAGCAACAGTGTTTTAACTTTCAAAGTTAAGATTCAGGATGATTTCATGTACAGCAAAGCTGTACTAGCCTCTTATGTACTGCATTTTACAGCTCAAATATCAAAACTTTTAGACTAACACCTTATCATGATTAAGGTGTTAAAGGGATTTGCCCATTAACTTTCATGTTCTCAATTTTTTAAGATTCTTATTTAAATCAAATTTAATTTGTAGTATATTAAATAGAAATTCCTTCAATGGATGTCTCTGTATCCAACCACAGTGTTTGATTTTTAATACTGGCTTTTCAGTGGGAAAAAAAGCATCACTATCCCTTGCCAGAATTCTTGGTAGTTAGCTATATTTGACCTTTGGTTCTGAGGTCAATATTAACCCACTGAATTCTTCCAATCTGCCATATTCCTATTTGTGCATTTTGGCATAACTCTCTAAATACCAAACTACTAAAAATGCATTTTCAGTATTTAAGTATGTAGATCAGGTTTCCCAGTGACTGTATTGTCCTTTTTTTTTTTTTTTTGCTAACTTTTGTCTTGTCTCTTGTTGCTAGAACTTCAGTATGCAGAAGATTGGGTGCTGCCATTCAAATGGCAATTTTAGACTATCAAAACTATAACTGGGCACTTGTGTGTTTGGGTAAGATAGGTATGTAGTATAATACTGCTTTACATACGCTATGCCACACAGTGACAAAATGTTTAGCATTTGTAGTACTGAATATGTACATAGCAAAATGTTGTCCTTTTAAAAAATTGTGTGCTTTCCAGATTATGTGCATACAGCTTGCACGTCCTGTTTTGGGTAGGGGGTTGTGTTAAGCAGTGTTTTTGCCTGGAAGAGTGAAATGCTTGCTGCTTAATCAAAGAATTAAAGTTTCCAAGGAATCTGTGTCTATTTTTATGTACCTTGTAATGGTTTAAGATACTTAGGCCCTATACTGTGATTCTCTTCTAAATTCATTTATATTTTTTTAAAGATTAGAAATAAAACTATATGATTTTTTTTTCATTTCAAATGAGTTTTCTTTTCTTTTGGGGCAATATTATTAAAATCTAGCTTGATTTTGTACCATTTCTAGCAAGCCACAATCTATTCATCTTGGTTTATTTTTGTCACTTTATGAAATGTAAAATGTTTGCACTCCCTTTTAAGTTGGGCATAAATTTATTTCTTACAGTGGTTATGACAAATGTAACTTTGCATCTCCTTTTTATGTACAGTTTTTCAGTTACAATAAAGAAATATAAAAACTTTTAAATGAATGGCCATCTATAAGGCCTATGTGTATATTTGGAGAAAATATTTATAGGCTAAAGTATTAAGTGGTTGGAAAAGAGGTCTGTGACTAATACACCCAGATTGGATACTTGGTAGTATCCCTTTTTTTAAGTATAAACTAAAAATGATGGAATGCTAACTTCTTGATAGGCATTGCTGCTGTTTTAATATATTCTTTAAAAAAGTAAGGCTTTTTATGTTATGTGGGACACATACTGTATAGCTTTTAGAATATAGGATTGCATAATTTTGAAATGGTTAGATTTACTCTTAGATGCATTGATCTGCCACATTTGAATAACATATAATAACATAATAGAAGTAAAAATCAGGGATGTGAGAAAAGAAGTATAAACTATGTTGAGATTGTTAAGCTAATTGATGAAAGTTAAGGATATGCTATAGTAACCTTGAATTCTTCCAAGAGATTTTCTGTGAGAACTGGAGCATAAGCATAGAAAAGGACTTCCGTCACATAGCTTTCTATCTAATCTTCATGAGTTTTACAGTCACTCATATCTAGGGATTTGCCATCTTTAATTCTGGCCATAGTGACCCTCCTCTAGTCAGAGCTGGTGTGCATTCTGGGGGTTATTGAAGAGCAGGTAGCAGTGTGACCAGAAGAGCTTTTGCACAAATACATTTTTTGCAACATTTGCACCAATTCCTAGATGGGGGGCACTGTTCATGGTCATTCATGGGTTAGTCACTTCCCGGTTGGACTACTGTAATACATTCTATGTGGGGCTGCTCTTGAAGAGCATTCAGAAGCTTCACCTGATCCAGAATGCAGCAGTAGAGGGTGCACCACAGTATGCCCATGTAACACCACTGCTGCATTAACTGCACTGGCTCCCAGTAGGATTCCAGGTGCAATTCAAGGCTCTGGTTGTTACCTCTAAAGCCTTACATGGCATGGGGCCAGGTTACTTTGGGACTGCCTATCCCCAATGATTTCTGCCCATCATAACTAGATCTGGCAGGGTGGGCATGCTCCAGGTCCTCTCTGAAACAATGCCACCTGGTGGGGCCTTGGAAGCACACCTCATGGCACCTGCTTTATGGAACACTCTCCCCCCCCCCCCGCCACCAGAGATATGGATGGGCCCCAATCTTGTTGGCCTTTAGAAAATGGTGAAGACATGGCTTTTCCCCCAGGTGCTGGAAAATGTTGATGGAGCTGGTATGGGGTAGTTGGTGGATGAATTTAAGTTTTACTAGGGCCTCAATGTTGTCGTTTTAAATGGTCTTTTTAACATAGTGTTTTTATTCTGTTCACCACCTAGAGTTCACCACCTTCTGGTAGATGGGCAGCTATATAGGTTTAATGAATAAATAAAATGGAAGAACCTAGAATCACAGGAAGACATTTGTTAAGCAAATGCAGGACATAGGTCAATAAAGTTTTGCAAAACTTGTGAGCACCTATAACATAAACTTCATTACAGTCATAGACCAGAATTAAGACAAAACGAGTAAAATGATCACTCGCATTATACCATTAATCATAGCCAAGATCAGGAGTAGGCTCTGCTTCAAGCAGCATACACTGCATACTCTATAACTGGGCATCACTGGATGGACAATTGATTATGTACTATTGAGTCAGAGGATATCTTTTCTAAGGCCTTCATTGCTACTCTATCAAGTGCTAGTCTGTGTCATACTTCTTGATTGCTGGTTCTTTTACTGTTGACAATCCTAAAAAGCAAATACTATCCACCACTTCAGTGTCTTCACTGACAAGTCTAAGGCTGGTTGCTCTATCTGTTATCATTGGTTTGGTCTTCTTTATATTTAATCATAGTCCCTTTTTTTTCACTGTGCTCCTTGGTTTTCATTACTAGAGCTTGCTGGTCATTTGTATTTTCAGCTATCAGAACAGTTTCATCAGCATGGTGCATGTTTCTTATGTTTCTTCCTCCAATTTTAAGATCACACTCATTTTCTTCCAATCCGGTCTCCCTCAATATATATTATCTAGATTTGCTGGCATAGTTCAACCGGTTACAACCTTTAATAATGTAATGATTCCTATTACTGTGTTTTCCTTCTTACTATTTTCAGTTATGACATTCCAGTCTTCAACCACAAGCAACACATTTTATGTGCATGTTCTGTTGATTTCAGAATAAACTTGACCGTAAACCTCTTCAATCTCCACTGCTTCTGCATCAGAATAAACTTGGATAATTGTCATATTAAAAGATTGTCCACAAAGTCTAATTGACATTATTTGATCATTAACCTAATACTGTCTTTTCTATATCCTTCCTGACTATGAAACCAACACCATTGTGAAAAGTGAAGCAGAAAAGAATATTCACAAAATGTCAAAGATGGAAAGAAAAAAACCTGGCCTTTTAGAATAAGTTAAGATTGCCGAGGTAAAACTGAGGCTGAAAGCTTTAGGCATAAAAGGATGCATGACATCTGAACAAAGACTTTCAGCATCAGGTAAGAAAGGACAGAAAAATATGTCTGAATCATGAATGCCAACAAATAAAGGAAAACAAAAGAAAAACGATAGTTGCTTTTAAGAATATAGAAATCACAGGTAAATTTGCAACTAAAGTAGGACCACTTAAGAGATCCTACAAGAAAGAATTCTAATAGAGGCAAATGAAATACTATACTGAAACCTTCTATGCATGGGACTGTAGAGCTGCAAAAACATTCATAGAGATAATGTATTCAGAAATTGGTTCCATTTAAAAATGAGATATGAGAGGCAATAGAACAGCTGAAAGGCCAGTCCAGCAGGCACCTTAGGCCCCAAGGCAGCTGCCTTCCCTATATTTGCACCATAGATTGGAAGGGACCTTGTAGGTCAAGTATTCAGTGCAGGGATGGTCCACTGAACTATTCCAGACAGCAGATGGCAATGTAAACCTGTTTGAAAGCCTTCAGGGAGAGGGAATCCCCCATTGTTCTAAGCAGCCTCTTCCTCTGCTTGGGAACTTTTAGTGTCAGGAGATTCCTCTCAATATTCATCCTGATCTCTCTCTCTCTCTCTCTCTCTCTCTCTCTCTCTCTCTCTCTCTCTCTCACTCACACACACACACACACACACACACACTTCAACGCTGACTCTCCATTCTAATTTACACTTTTGGGTCCTGTTCTCCTTCCAGAAGAGAACACATCCGCTCTCTTCTGCGCGTGAGACTTTCAGATATTTGCGGACCATTATGATACTTCCTCTTAGTTTTCTCTCTTGCCAGCTAAACATGCCAACGCCTTGCCGTACTCCCAAATTCGTTCTGACGCAGTTCCCATCGTGATCGGGCAACCAAAGGGGGTCGCGCGTACGTTTTGCCAAGCAGAAGTGAAGACTTGGGCGCAGCCCTGCGCATGCTTATCTTGGAGTAACTGAACTCAGTGACACTTCTGAGGAACAATGCCGCGGATTGGCTGACCCGAAGCGTTGCTTTCTCCCTTCTTCACCACATAAGGCTCCCAAGCTCTGGAGGGAGGAGGCGCCCAGAAGAAAAGCCGTATCGCGAGCCCGCCCTTTCCTACGCCTCTCATTTACCGGGTATGGAAAGGAAAATCCCAAGTACTGGGAGGCGCGTCCCTCAGCTCACTGCTGGGCTGAGGCTGACTCTTCTCGCTTTCCCGGGTTACCTCCCACGTGCGCCTTTTGCGGGAGGCCTCGAGGACTGCGTTTGTACCGCTCGAAGGTCGGCGGCCGCTGCGGAAACGAAGGCGGGAGCCGGCGCGGAGACTCTGAGACGCGCCACAGGTAAGGCGCCCAGAGCACGCCGCTAGAGGCAGCGCCGTCCGAGCCCGTTGCGGCCCCCGTAGCTCTAGCTCATTCTCTAGTTTGGTGTTAATGGTAAGCTACTGACTTCACAAGGATGCTGCGCGGAGTATGTGTAACTAGGTGGGGAAGGGGCACTAACGGCGTGACTCATTCTGCAGGTTTACAGGCGCTTAGTTTTGCTCACGCTTGCCTTCCAAGAAGCGCGCCTGCGATGGGTTGGTTCGTTGGTTTGGCGGCGCGGTCGCCTCAGAATTAAATCTTACTGAAGTCAGCGGGATTAAGCCTTCACAAGTAAAAGACCGGTTGGATTTGGGGGAGCCGATTTCAAAAGAAAAGCGCATTCTTTCAAATGCAGCTGCGGCGTATATGGTGGATTCGAACTCTCGGATTTTAAAACCGTGGGTGTAAAACCTTCTGAAGGTTCAAAAGAACCGTAGGGAATTAGGAGGACCCTTTCGAAAAACGGGTAGACATAACCTGTGAACAAACAAAATGTAAAGCAGGAGGCTGTATACCCTTCCTCAAAAATATATCCCACTGAGCTATTGGGTGCATAAAGCAATAATCCTCAAATGAATGAGAATATGATGTATTCCAATTGACCGACCGTAAAGTGACTCTAGTCTCCCAAAGCTTATGCTTCAGTGGGTCTACAACTATTCTTTCTGACATGTATACAGAATAGCTGAGGGGAGTGGTGGTAACCTTCACCCACCTTCCTAGCAATTTTAATGCTCTTTTCCTACTGTCCAAACAGAACAGTGGTTCTTAGACTGGGAACAATTACTCCCAAAAGGGTAATTTGAGGATAACCTGAGGGTAATGGAGCAATTTGTAATTGCTTGTTTGTGAATCCAGGATCCCGTGTGGGACTACCAGTTGTGTAAAACAACAGTCTGGTTTTTAATGGAGGTGAATATGTGTAGCTCAGGGCTGAACTGTGGGGTCCTTGGGGTTCTCTGAGCTTGGTTCTTTTCCTGCAAACGTTTCATTACCCAGCTAGGTAACATCTTCAGTGCTGGAATGGAGTGGAGTTTGCTCTCTGTTTATATACTGTGGCATGCCCTGCCAGTGTTGTTGGGAGTGGGGGTTTTGTTTTGTTCCTCTGGTAGTTCCTTGATTAGGGTATTGTTTGCTGCTTGCTTGTGTGCCCTGTGGTAACCTCTGCTTATCTTGGTGATAATTGCTGATGAGGAGCTGTTCTGGTCCTTTGTCTCTTTTGAATAGTATGTAGATGCTGTTTATCTCTATGTGTCTGTTAATTGCATCCTTATCAATACTCTAATCAAGGAACTACCAGAGGAACAAAACAAAACCCCTACCCCCAACAACACTGGCAGGGCATGCAAGAGTATATAAGCAGAGAGCAAACTCCACTCCATTCCAGCACTGAAGATGTTACCTAGCCGGGTAATGAAACGTTTGCAGGAAAAGAACCAAGCTCAGAGAACCCCGAGGACTCCACAGTCTGGTTTTTTTAAAGGAGATAATAACATTGATTGAGACCGGGAAAAGGGGAATTTGGTCAGACAGCTTAAGAACCACTGAGTTATGAAATAGCTGTCAAATCCCCATTGCTATGGTGATATGTGTTCAGCAGGGGAAGTAGTTATTGTGGTATTTGTGGCCTGCATAGAGAGCTTTGAAATATTTCTTCTAGAACCAATTTGTGGCATATTTACACAAGAGTCTTTGTTGGTTCTAAAAGTAATATTTCAAAGAAATGTAAGCATTGGGATGAGGCAAGAACCCACCCCTCTTCTCATGCAAGATCATTTAATGGAATAAGAGTGGATCTATGAGATTTTCAGCCATTCTGGGGAGCAAATAAGCAATCACACTCCTTGGAAACTACTGGGAGACTATAAAAAACTATAGGCTAAGTTGGAAACAGGTTTTTACATCTGTAATACATGAGACAACCTAACATAAGTTGGCCATAGTAGGTAGGAGGATGGAGAAATGTTTCTGTAGATTGCTAACTTTTCTAGACTTCTTCTTCATAGATGTCTATGTAGATGTAGTCTTTCTTATAATTCTTCTAGATTTATAGGTGATGCACAGGCTTTTGAAGGGTTTGCCATACTTCAGAATGTGGGCACTGCCAGGACAAAAACTAAATTTGATTTAATTTAATGTCATTAAATTAAGTTTAAGTGCCTTCCATATATTTAATATTTTCCCCTTCTGCACATTCAAAATTACTATTTAGACTAAATTGTGCCAGAGCTTAGGGACCATACTTTCAGAGGATTCCCCCCCCCCCCCCTTTTGAGTCAGTGTTGATTCCTGGCAACAGCCTGGACTAGTCTCTGCAGTTTTCTTGGCAAGATTTCAGAAGTAGTTTGCCATTGCGTGCTTCCTAGGGCTGAGAGAGAATGACTGACCCAAGGTCACCCAGCTAGCTTTGTTCCTAAGGTGGGTCTAGAACTCATGGTTTCCCGGCTTCTAGCCTAATGCCTTAACCACTGCATCAAACTGGTTCTCTTCAGAGGATTACCTCTGCTTTGTAAGATCAGTGCAGTAAATTGACTTTACATTTATGAAAGCTGCTGCACCGATGTAAAGAATAAAACAAAGTATCAATGCAAAACTAGTTTTAAGTAAGCTAGACACAATATTGCAGATCTTGTTATGGTTCCAAATTGGCCTTGATACTATATATTTCTTTTTTTTCTCTCTCTTTTAGAGAAATTGAAGTAGTTGATTTTTGTATTACAGTTTTGATACTACACCAAATTAGAATTGAATAGAATTCTTTTCAAGCTAGAAAGGGGAATGGAGGAAAGCAATACACTAGCTATTAGGAAGGCAGTTATATGTGTGTATGTATTAGGTATTTATACAATTTATACTCACAATTTACTTATACAAGTTTCTGTGCTTCATTATATTATATGTTTTTGTACATTTAAAAATAATTGTAATTCAGAAAATATTAAATCTTGGATTAGTTATTATCTGTGAGTACTGTAACTCTTGTAATTTTGCATGAGAGATCAATATTAATTACAAGCAGTTTCATTATGGTGAAAGAGGAATGCAATTTCTTTGGAGATGCATAACCAGTAAAAATAAACTCCAAGTGATTAAAAAAAAAGTGACAGACTTTTCCATTATTTTTTGCAAAAGCATAACTCAACAGATTTTAACACTGTACTTAAACATACGTTTTTTTGTAGCTGTTTGAACTGATATGGGAAAAGGAACTTTAAGCATTGGCATGCACTCCTAATTCCAAATCAGTGATGTGTCTTCCTGCTGATCCATTATGGAAGAGGTAGTCATTTAAGTCAATTTATTTCCTCCTCAAAGTCTCTGCTTTACCTCAAAATGCATGAGGTCTTTGATACAGCATCAACTATTGTTGTTGCAATAGTTATGTTTGAACTTGAGACATTTTCTGCTTTATTTGTAAAGCAAAGTTAGTGATTTTACTAGAACATAGTGGTTTTTGTGGACTGAGGGATGTCAGACTAAGGTATATTGCACTTATGTGCATAAATTAAAATACTGCACAACAGGTCAACTTATAACTCAAATTCAGAAGGAGTTTTGTATTTTTTTTTTCTTGCAGTATATTTGGGTTGTCACTCACATGGTCATGTAAATTAGGCCTTCAGGAATGTAGGTAATACCGTAATGTAGGTAATTACCTTATGCACTTCTACCATTTATTAAACATTTAAATGTCCAGGTTACCAATGGATGTAATGTTCCCTCGCTGTGCACTTTTATTATTATAAGAATGTCTTCAAATATAAATTCTACTTTGCACTGTTTGCTACTTGTATTTTAATAAGTTGGTATCATTTCATCACCCATTTTTTTAATGTGCGTGCTAAAAGAACTATTATGATTATTCTTTTGTATAAAATGTATTTGTATACTGAAACATAGCCAAATGCCTGCATACATAATAAGAATTTTCCAGGGCAACCTTTTTTAATGTTAAATCACTTCCATGAACTGCTTAAGTTAACTGCCTGGAAGGTTATTCAAACTGCTAGACAGGAAAAAAAATTAAGTCAAGAAATCTTAAATATTGTGTGCTGCTTGTTTCAATATGAGTGAAGAGAGCAGAGTCTATAAACATTTATATGCATTATAATTTTAGTGAGATGTTGTTTAAAATGTAGAGCCTTGGACTAAATTCTTTGAAATACCATTAATACAAACAGTACTTTCTACCTTCTGTTGTAGTTTAGCAAATTATTTATGAACCTACACAAAAGAATCTGTGGAGCAGAAGGACTTTGAGTTTATTTAACTTACGATCTGGTGCTACAAACTTGACATTTTTTACTTTTTATTCCTCACACACTCTTCTAAGCATAGGATATCTGCATGCTATACCGAATACTTGATAGTTTTGATACTATGTTATTTGAGAAATTGTACCTTCAGATAAAAAGCTTAAATTATGTTTGCACCTGTACTAATGGATTATCAATGTTTACTGATCATGAATTTTTGCCACATTACCATAAAATAAGGAGTTTTATAATGTGGGATGCATTGAAATAAATCCATGTAGAACTGCAAAATAAAGATGTACAAAGAAGAGAACAGATGATAATTTAAACATATGTTTGCTTGACAATGCATTAACAATCGACAGTTAATACTGCACTGTGTATTTCTAATGTTTGCCTTCCTTAAAATATACTTCTGAACACCATGACAAGGAAGTACATTGAAGAGCAGCAATAATTATTGGCTTGTAGTCAGCCAAGATGTAATATAGAAACCAGCCCATTGTCCTTATACAAGATGAGAGTCTTTAAGAAGTTTAAAACAGCTAAAACGTTTACCCATAATTAAGAAGCTATGATTAAATCCATTATATGAAATAAAGTAATCTTAAGAATAAAGGACAACCCAGCAAGCTTTTAGAGGAACTGTGAAAATTTATCAAACTCTTGAAATGAATACCTAGACATTTCTTATTCCCGTTCAAGAAAAGGAAGAAGAATATTTTGGGACGACACGCTGCTTGAGCATTTGGGTAGTTGATGCCACAACATAGATTGAGTGTGCTGAGTTAAAGAAGCTTTGTTTGTATTTAATATAGTGGTCTGTATTTATATGAAACCAGTCGTGTACTTCAGCGTTGTAAGAAAAAGTGAAAAGAAAAAATCCCTAGCTTTGCTTTCTCAAAGCCTAGAGAGGTCCAAATTTTAAAGAATCCCACAAACCATCCTTATAATTCAAGACGTAGAATACAGTAATAATTGTACATTCTTAGCACATGGGCATTTCAGATGCATGAATTCGCTGTGAATATGCTGGTTGTGTAAAGAAATGCATAAAATTCAGGAATCAGTTGGGGAATCAGTTCTATAAGGTTATTCAAAAAGACATATCCTGATCGACTCACATCCTATTGATATCTGATATGTACATAGAATGATGAAATAACTAAAAGGCATTAATAATTTACTACCAAGAATTGAGAATCATATCTGTTCAACTTTCAGGTTTCCACCTTCCTAAGCAGTTGAATTTAAGATCAGAGATACAAATACAAATTTTCTCTTCTTGCTAACTAGTTAAAATCAATCTAATGTCACTCTAAAAAAATCAAGTTCAGTAAATATGTGTTTATTTCTATAGTACCTTCCTATCTGAATGTAACATTTATTAGTGGATTAACAATCTTCATTGTTGTATCTGTTTAAGTCAAATCCACTCTCCATGGAGGAATTATCATAATTTGGGGTTCTTGTTTATGGCAGTAATTTTATCACTCCCTGCATACAAACCAGATATAATCTGTTGCTCTTCTGCTTCCTCTGTAGAACACAAATAGCAGGAAAAATTGAAAGATACAACAACTCACATGATTATGACATACTTTCCATGTGTCCAGATTAATTTAATCCAGTTTGTTTTTACCTCTTGGGGATTTTCCTAGATTTCCTTAAAACAGAAAACATTTATTGGCACTATGCCCAAGTTTGAAAAATCATTTTTCATAAAATGCTCTGCTGGGCGTGAGATTGATTAGGATAGCTTACTTCTAAATATACCTGAGTTTAGTATAATATTTGAACTTGATCCCACTACCTCCCCACTCTCTCTCTACCCTGGATCTTGATCGATATGCCTGGAAATCTTTATTACCCAGAGTAGGGGAAATGTTATTGCTATTTTAAAAAATACAAGCAATTTTTAAAAATCAGAAGTAATTAGTTTAACTCTTTTTCCTCAGGCCTGTCTTTTTAGGAGTGTGGCTTCTAAGAGAGATATTATATGCATGTGTGGTGACACATGTAAACATTTACTGGGGAGGGGGAAATTTCCAGGGTTAGTTTCAGCTGAAGTTGCCCACCTAAGGGGCTGATGGGGTTAAGGTGGTTTACTCTTCATTTGGAGGGACTTGACTCCACTTGGCATACCAAAAAAAAAAGACAAGGCCTATCTATCCCTAAGAGCCACAGATAATGATGGCATGGGGACTTCAGCACTTAACTGCACAAAAAATTGTTTAACAAAAAAAAGTCTTTTTTGGGGGGGGTATGTCAAGTGGAGAAAGGCATGTATATGCACGCATCCTCATTTGCCAAGTTGTATAAGTTTTCCCCCTATCAATTGTGTAGTTGTGGGGGAAGCAACAAGCATCTATACCTTGAGGTGGGACTGGGGAGAGAGAGGAACTGATCTGGGAATAACCCGGAGATCCAGGTTAAGAACCTTGTAGATCCAAACCTGACTTCCGTCAAGTTCTGGGCTAATCATCTCTGCTATAGATATTAAGATACAGTTATCTGCTATCTCACTCCATGTTGGGGCAAAAAGAATAGGTCTGTTCATGGTACTTAGCCACAATATCCTTTATATCAAGTATTTATATTTTTCTCTTCAACTTAAAGTAAACTGTCAAAAATTCAGATAAACAACTAAAACAAGAATGTTTAAAGCAGCATAGTTAAAATGTATACAAGGAACTGTGGCACTGGACAGAATGGCCAACAAAACAAGTAAATACTTAAAATAGAAAAAATATAATTTACTTACAGGTATTGTTGATTTAACTGGATGTACCGTATAATTGAATTTCTCTAAAAAGGAGACAACCTTGAGTGTAAGTCAGGTCCCTCCAAATGAAGAGTAGACTACCTTAACCCCATCAGCCCCTTAAGTGGGCAACTTCAGCTGAAACTAATCCTGGAAATTTCCCCCTCCCCAGCGTGAATGTTTACATGTGTCACCACACATGCGTATAATATCTCTCTTAGAAGCGACACTCCTAAAAAGACAGGCCTGAGTTAAACTAATGACTTCTGATTTTCAAAAATTGCTTGTATTTTTTAAAATAGCAATAACTAATTCCCTATCTGTGTATACAGCTATTCTCTCACTTACACAAACCACTCTCACATGTAAACAAGCAGGTTTCTTATTTTGCTAGAAATTTCCCCTGCTGTTCATAAAAATCTCTATGGGTGTTACACCTGGCTATGTGATTATATGACCATGCAAAAGAGCTTTCTCATTTTCCCCTGTATTAATCAGCAATTCAGGTGAATGACAGTCTATGTTGGATAGCTCTGACACATGCCTATTTGCAAAAAATGATATATTAAGGGTAGAATTTTGTGTTTCATGGCAGAATCATATAAAAGGCCACTTTTTAAAAATGCAACTACATTCTCTTGAAATATAGTAATATAACTGAGCATAATATGTTGGCTTATTATCTTTTTTATTATCAGTCAACAAACTCCTTTATTCAAATTAATATTTTCTGAGTATATAAATGTGTTCATGGCAGACACTATAAATTTGTCATATCTCCTTTGAGTTATGAAGAATGGAACTCCTTCTCTCTTCATGCCCTACCATGCTTTGATAAGCTATATTGCTTCTTACTAGCTTCTGGTAGGAAATGAAAATTATGTCCCACTTTTAGAATGAAAGGTATGAAAACTATTTTCATATTCTCAGCAATATATGCACTTTGGACAAAATGTGTACCAAGTTTCATCTTTTCATTTATTATACAAGTTGGTAATGATGCTCCATAAAATGTAGTAGTTCTATCTTTATATTACTTTATACATATTTATATTTATACAGTACTATCAACTGTTAACATAAAGCATGTTACAATTCGATGTAATGTTTAATGATTCCTTGAATACTTTTAGATTGACTTCTTAGTAAATATGCACACAATTGGAAGTTAAGTTTTATTGCTGTATGTTTTCATCTTTAGCAAAGAAGTGAAAGCCAATGATGCATTTCATTAAGAGTTTATATTTAACAAAAAGAAATAAAAATTCAGGTACAAAATCTGAGATTACATAAGTATGTTATTATGTTTTGTTTTGTTTTTAATTTAACAAATTCTGTTTATGGTTTAAACTGCTATGAAAGCTTTAGTAGGTGCTACATTATTATAATGAAACTGTTGCTCCATTGTGCTTTTTTCAGAAACTGAGAAAGTCTTCGATATTTACATCTATAATTGACATACACTTTCAAAATAATAAAAATACAACAAATTGTTTTAGATCTATTTCTGGGAGTTTTGAAACTACAGAAGTCATATTTGGTTTTGCAATATGAAAATAATCACAGACTTGTAAAATGTAATAAGAAGTGCTAATTAATATTAATAATTAGGATTATAGCTGCACATATTTGAGTATATTAAGAAATGAATAAAACTAAGTAATATGCTGCACAAAATATTGCTCATTTTAAAATGTGTTTTAAATTGAGTCATGGCCTGCGTTAACATACAGGTAAAACTCGAAAAATTAGAATATCGTGCAAATGTTCATTTATGTCAGTATGGCAACTCAAAAGGTGAAACCAATATATGAGATAGACGCATTACATGCAAAGCGAGATATGTCAAGCCTTACTTTGGTATAATTGTGATGATTATGGCGTACAGCTTATGAAAACCCCAAATTCACAATCTCACAAAATTAGAATATTACATGACATCAATAACACAAGGATTGGAAATAGAACAATATCGGACCTCTGCAAAGTATAAGCATGCATATGTACTCAGTACTTGGTTTGGGCCCCTTTTGCAGCAATGACTGCCGCAATGCGGCGTGGCATGGATGCTCTCAGCCTGTGGCACTGCTGAGGTGTTATGGAAGACCAGGATGCTTCAATAGCGGCCTTCAGCTCCGCTGCATTGTTCGGTCTCATGTCCCTCATCTTTCTCTTGGCAATGCCCCATAGATTCTCTATGGGATTCAGGTCAGGCGAGTTTGCTGGCCAACCAAGCACAGTAATCCCATGGTCATTGAACCAGGTTTTGGTACTTTTGGCAGTGTGGGCAGGTGCCAAGTCCTGCTGGAAAATGAAGTCAGCATCCCCATAAAGCTCGTCTGCGGAAGGAAGCATGAAGTGCTCCAAAATCTCCTGGTAGACGGCTGCGTTGACCCTGGACTTAATGAAGCACAGTGGACCAACACCAGCAGATGACATGGCTCCCCAAATCAACACAGACTGTGGAAACTTCACACTGGACTTCAAGCATCGTGCATTATGTGCCTCTCCATTCTTCCTCCAGACTCTGGGTCCTTGGTTCCCAAATGAGATTCAAAAGTTGCTCTCATCAGAAAAGAGGACTTTGGACCACTGGGCAACAGACCAGTTCTTTTTTTCTGTAGCCCAGGTAAGATGCTTCTGACATTGTTTGTTGTTCAGGAGCGGCTTGACAAGAGGAATACGACATTTGAAGCCCACGTCCGGGATCCGTCTGTGTGTGGTGGCTCTTGATGCACTAACTCCAGCCTCAGTCCACTCCTTGTGAAAGTCCCCAACACTTTTAAATGGCCTTTTCCTGACAATCCTCTCCAGGCTGCGGTCATCCCTGCTGCTTGTGCACCTTTTTCTACCACTTTTCCCTTCCACATAACCTTCTATTGATGTGCTTTGATACAGCACTTTGGGAACATCCAACTTCTTTTGCAATTCCCTTTTGGGGCTTTCCCTCCTTATGGAGGGTGTCAATGATGGTTTTCTGCACAACTGTCAGGTCAGCAGTCTTTCCCATGCTTGTGATTCCTACTGAACCAGCCTGAGAGACCATTGAAAGGCTCAGGAACCCTTTGCCGGTGTTATGGATTCATTAGCTGATTAGAGTGGGACACTTTGAGCCTAGAATATTGAACCTTTTCACACTATTCTAATTTTCTGAGATTGTGAATTTGGGTTTTTCATAAGCTGTACGCCATAATCATCACAATTATACCAAGTAAGGCTTGACATATCTCGCTTTGCATGTAAACGTCTATCTCATATATTGGTTTCACCTTTTGAGTTGCCATACTGACATAAATGAACATTTGCACGATATTCTAATTTTTTGAGTTTCACCTGTACATTGTGAACTAAATATATAGTGATATGCCACATCACTGTAGTAATTCATTTGAATTTGCATTGGGAAACTTTATTTGATTATGAATTTTAATTAGCATAGAAAAGTTTTCAACTGTATTTTCCTGCAGGAACCTAAAAACATTTTAACTTGCCTTAGTGAGCTCACTTTTTGTAGTTTTAGAACTTTCAGTTTCTTGCAAATACTAACTTAGATCTCTAGGATGAAGGAAATAGTATTACTGAATAGATTTATTTTAGGTTTTCACTATGCTCATTAAGGCAGATCAAAGGCATCAGAGTATTAGTGAACCAAAACTAAATGTTTATGCTTGCAGAGGTGTTACTGTTTGTTTTTTTGTCTGAACTAGTACCAAAATATATGATAACAGATCCAGTACACAGACTGCAGCCAGTAATGCCACAGGGTGGATTCTGGGCATAAGACTTAGGATGGAATTTGAAGAAGGAGGAAATTCTAATCATTTTACAAAAGAATGAGAGGCCAAAGGTGCTGATCTGAGAGGCAAATACTTGCTAGTTGTGGGAGAGGCATTGTTATTCTTTCTCCCAGGTTTTTCCCCTAGCCATTTCCTAGGAATCCTCATAAGGTATTTGAGCAGATCCTTTTGTGAAACCTACCAACCTACCTACCTACCTACCTACCTACCTACCTACCTACCTCCTTCCTTCCTTCCTTCCTTCCTTCCTTCCTTCAATTTATATAGCCGCCCATCTCACACCAGTGACTTAATGCTGGACTTTCCCCACTAAGTCACAGGTTACTTTGTATTGTTATGGGGGAAATTAAAGTGCTTCGCTTGCAGACACCTTGGTAGTTTGTCGCTCTGGATAATATGAAACAGTTGAGTGGGGTGATTTACTTCACAGGCTTCAAGCAAAAGGATTGGGGAGCTGAGTGAAGGGCACTCTTGTGGTTATTTTGTTTTTTATTCTACCCACACACACACACACACACCTCCAGCCACCATTGGGAATCATTAGAAGATGGGGAATCGTTTTATTTGGCCTGATATGAGCCATACGTCAATGGTGATGCAGTTACTGCTAGTATGGAACATTTTAATAAGATGGTGCAAAATACAGCTAAGGAACAAAACAGAAGAAATACAGTATATATTCTGTAGGAATGTTAAATGTCATGTGATATGACTGGGGTTTGAGGCAGGAAACACAAAAGTATAAAAGTTGCTTCCTGTCTCACGGACTTAAATTTAGTTTCTGACAAATGCATTATGTTCTTAAAAGTACCATAGCTCTGTGTGGTTTTTAAACCCGATTTCCTGCTTATTCTTTTATTTAAATAATACTGTAAAAAGCAAAAGCAGTTTTATGAATCTTAATTTTAGAATGAAAGCCTCTTTAAATTTTAATTGAAACAATGCAAAAAAATGGAATATGTTAATTCAGACCATATGGTTTCTTGATATATTGTATGAAATCAAAAGAATTTAGATTTTTTTGTTCTGTTATCACTATTATTATTACTTTTGGGTAATTAAAAAAGCTGCCCCCACTCACAGAGGGATCAAAGTGGATGTAAGCAGTTTTCAGCTTCCAGAATGGGGGAGTCTAGATCAGTGTTTCTCAGCCTCAGCAACTTTGAAATGTATGGACTTCAACTCCCAGAATTCTGGGAGTTGAAGTCCACATATCTTAAAGTTGTTGAGGTTGGAATACACTGGTCTAGATTCTGAACTCATCCAGTTCATCAGCTCCAGTTATCAAACTGAGTGTTTGGTTAATGTTGGTTTTCTGTCATGTGGCCAAACAACCTTCATCTTATTAAATCACAGTATTTTCAAATTCAAATTGTAACTGTACAATTGAGGGTACTATAATTTTAATTATGTTTAAATTTTCCAGAGGGACAGTCATGATTCTCTCTTGCAGTGAAAATAATGAACAGTTTTGTCATGTTTTGAAGAGAAATGCATTTATTACCTGTTCAGTTCTTGTATTTGATGCCATTAGATGCATGAAGTATTATCCTGAGAAATTTAATGTAAATATACATTTAACTATTGCTGGGGAAGAGAGAGGAAGGAAACACTGAAGGAGAGATGAGAGATGCCAACAATTTATTGTAAAAAAATAATCTATAGTAAAGATACTTCTTGTGGATTATTTTGCACAAACCATCTCAAATTAGTGCTGAACACTGAAGTGGATTTTTTCTCAGAAAACATTACAAGACATTCCATAACAATCTGTAAAATAAGCAGAGTTGACAACAATTGAGGAACAGAGGAAATGTTAATTTTGTAAATTATTTATCATAAATCATCCCTTGACTGATACTTTGCTGTTCTTTCTTAAGTACAGTATAAATCCATGTGAAAACCTTAAATAAAAAGCATTGTTAACTATAGGATATCTGAAAGGAGTCAAAGGCCCATTTTGTTTAACATGGCATCATCATGTTCTGACAGTCTTTTGTTTTGGTCATGTGCATTGTCCTCTTCTCATCTCCAGCCTATAGACCAATGTTTTTCAAACTTGGCAACTTTAAAATGAGTGGACTTCAACTCCCAGAATTCCCCAGCCAGAATTCTGGGAGTTGAAGTCCACACATCTTAAAGTTGCCAAGTTTGAAAAACATTGCTATAGATAAAACAGTCTTAGGCCACCACTAAGAATATCGGAATAAGGATAACAAGCTCCTAGTAATTGAGCTGCACTAAGAATTCCTGTCAACAATGCTTCCTTCCTGCTAAGGATGATGTAATTTAGATAGGCAAATGAAAACATTAACAGAAACTGCAGTTTGAAGAGTGTAGGATTAGCAGAAAGAAAGGGCTGAGTTCTTGGGGCACTGTAAGCCAGATGTAGGCAATTTTCTTGTGGTGGGGGGCTTAAATTTGGGGGCTGTCAGAAAGTTGCTAGTGACATTTATTATTATGGTTGGTTGCACAGTCAGCCAGATGTTTAGACTGGATTTGGCATTTTTATCCACTTATCGAGTCCTTCCCAAGGACAGGCAGATATTGTTCGATGGTGTTAAAGGTATCATCACAGGACCTAAGCTGTTCCAAGTAAAGCTGCCTTTTGCAATCGACTGATGGTGATTTTGTCAATGCCGATGGTCTTCAAGTGGTGCTCCAGATGTCTTGGGATTGCACCCAAGGCGCCTGTTACTATTGGTACTATCTTTACTTTCTTTTGCCACAGCCGTTCTACTTCTATTTGCAGGTCTTGGTATTTTATGCTTTTCTCTAGTTCTTTCTCTTCTATTCTGCTGTTTCCAGGTATTCCAATGTCCACTATCCAGACTTTTTTGTCTTTCTTATCAATGATTGTAAAGTCTGGGGTGTTATGTGGCAGGCGCTTGTCTGTTTGAATTCTAAAGTCCCAGAGCACTTTAGCTTCTTCATTTTCTATTACAGTGGTACCTCAAGTTACGAATTTAATCCGTTCCGTGACTCTGATCGCAACTCAAATTGGTCGCAACCTGAAGCAAATTTTCCCATAGGGTTCAATGTAAATACGGTTAATCCATTCTGCCCTCCGAATTTGGTCACGCCGCGAGGCAAATTTCCCCATAAGGTTCAATGTGTCAGTCGGCTAGGAAATTCCCCAGGCGCGCTTTAGTCAGTTTCACCGCTCGAGCCGCTAGCGCAGAAAGAGGAAGTGCTAATGAAAGGGCCACCTGGCGCCTCTTCACTAATCTGGAGCGGATGCTTTGTGTTAACGCCAGAGGGCCGCGGGTGCTATGGACAAAGGAAAGAGCCTCGGAATTGAGGAAGAGCAATCAGCATGCGAGGGAAAGCTCCCGCTCCCGGCTGTGTGCGCAACAAAAGCCCAAGGAAAGCAATGACCACGCCAAGGGCTAACAACAATTAAAGAACAATGGGACTCAGGCTGAACCTGCCATCTGGACAATTAAGGGGATCATTGGGGCGCTGATAATCCGCAGCCTGTAGATCGCGGGGCGAAACCACGGGAAGGGGGGAGGTATAAAGGAACCAATGTATTGTACCAAGCCAGTCCTGGCTTTGCTTGTAACTGTTGCGTTACGCTTGAGTAAACCTCTTTTGTGAACTACACGTGTCACGGGAGTTTCTCTTGACGAACGGGGCAAGATCTTACACAATGTAAATACATACGGCTCTGCATTTTCTTTGGAGCCATGCTGACAAGCACACCAAAAACCTTCCAAACGCCACAAAACACACCACAAGCCTCACCGAACGTCTCCTTGCTACCGCAATCTCGCCCACAGGAAGCCGCGACCACGTGGCAGCAGGGCAAATGGCCGCGGATCCGGTTCGTAGCTTGAGGCGGAGTTCGCATGTTGAGGTAATTTTTTGCGGCCGGAGCTGGTTGTATCTCGAAATTTTCGTAAGGTGGGGCGTTCGTACCTTGAGGTACCACTGTACTTTGTTTTGTGGTCCCATCAGTTCTTGCTTACAGGCAAATGGTACTTCTTGCAGATATACCAATGCACCATTGTTGCTACTTTGTCATGCTGCTGTTTGTAGTCACTCTGTGCTATTTTCTTGCAGCAGCAGACTAGGTGGTCCACTGTTTCTTCAGTTTCTTTGCAGAGGTGGTGTTTGCTGTCTGTTGCTGTCTTCTCAACTCTGACTTTATATGCATTTGTTCTTAAGGCTTGGTCTCGTGCAGCCAGAATTAGCCCCTCTGTCTCTTTCTTCAACTTTCCTGCTCTTAGCCATTGCCAAGTCTTGTTATTATCTGCTTTGCCTGCTAGTTTTTTGTGTGTGTGTGTCTAGTGGCCATGTAATACTTTGCCTTGCCGTGTCTCTTTTCTTTTCTTCATTTGGTCTTTCTTATAGGCCAGTTTGGTCTCTTTGGTATTCAGTAAGCCTTCATGATGTACTAGTTCAGTACATCTTCTTCACTGTCCTTCAGATATTTTTCCAATGCCCTTTTTTCTTCTTCAACTGTCTGGTGTACTTGCAACATTCCACACCCACCTATGCTCCTTGGTAAGTGTCAACATCACTGCGTGGATGAAGGGCATGATACATTGTCAATGTTTTTCTGGTCTTCCTATCCAGGGCTTTTAGTTCAGCTTGAGTCCAGTCCACTATTCCAGCTGTATATCTAATGACTGGAATTCCCCAGGTATTAATTGCCTTGATGGTATTTCCTCCACTGAGCTTGGACTTTAAGATCTTCTTCACTCTTCTGATGTATTCACTACTAGCCTTCTTCTTGACTTCAGTGTGCTTGATGTTGTCAGCCTGAAGGATGCCCAGGTATTTGTAGTGATCTTCTTCATCCAGACTCTTGATGTTATTTCCATAGGGCATCTTGATTCCTTCAGTTTTCACTATTTTTCCCCTGTTGATGATACGTGTGGTACATTTGTCCAGTCCAAACTCCATTGCAATATTTTGGCTGTATATTTGGACAGTGTTGAGCAGCGATTCCATTTCAGATGGTGTTTTTCCATATAGCTTCAGATCATCCATGTAAAGGAGGTGCGATAACCTGGCAGATGTTTTTGATGTTTGATAGCTGTGGATTGACTTGTTCAGTATTGTTGACAGAGAAATCAATGCAATGGCAAACAGTAACGGTGATAGTGAGTCTCTCTTGATATAAAGATTCCTCTCTTGATATTAACCTCTCCCAGTCTATCACCATTGACCAGCAACTGTGTCTTCCATTGTGCTGTTGATCTTTGCACAAAGCTTCTGATGTTTCTATTGATTCCTGTTATTTCTAAGCACTTGATTATCCAGTCATGTGGCAGGGAGTCAAATGCCGTCTTGTAATCAATCCAAGCTACATTCAAGTTGGTCTTCTTTCTCTTACAGTTTTCCAAAATCATCTTGTCAATTAAGAGCTGATCTTTTGTCCCTCTGCTGTTTGGGCAGTTCTTTTCTGCTGAGATGGAAAGAGCTTGTTTTCAGCTAGATGCTGTTGGACTGCATGAGCTACCACACCAGTTAGCAATTTGGAAGTTGTTGGCAAGCAAGTAATTGGCCTGTAGTTGCCTGGTGCTGCCCCCTTTGCTGGATCTTTTATTATCAGATGTTAACCAATCTTCAATTTCACTTCCTTGCAGTATGTTGTTAAACTGCTTGGCAATGAGTGGGTGCAGAGCAGTCAGATGTTTCAACCAAAAACCATGCAGTTCATCTTCACCTGGTGCTGACCAATTCTTGATCTTCCTTGCCCTTTTCTCCACCATTTCTGCTGTTATTACAAGTTCTTTCATTTCAGCTTCTTTTTTATCCACCTCCTTTATCCAAGCTGCATTCTTGATGTATTTCTTTGGGTTGTCTTATAGCTGCTTTGTATCTGCTGATCTTCTTGGCTATGGCTGTTATTTGCTGCTTTATTATTTCCAGTGCTTCCTTGATCTTCCTTCTTTCTAGGTGATATTTCTTGATCAGGTATTCTTTGGTCTTCTTGTTCTTCAGCTTCTTTTCTTTCATCTGTTCTAGCTTGCTTGCATGTAATCTCAGCATGCTGATCTTATTTTCCAGCCTGATCTTCCATTTTGGTGGTGCACTGTTTGGCTTTTTTTCTTGTTTGTTGATTTTGCATCCAGGGCATTCAGTTATAACTGCAGCCATGCTGTACATCAGTTGGTTTGTTTCTTGCAGTGAGCTGGTGCTTATATTTGATATTACAGTATTGGCATCTTTTAATACTTGTGCTAGCTGTTTCTTTGTAACAAGCTTCAATGTAGGCAACCTTATTCTGTTGTTTTTGTGCTGTTCTAGATGCTCAGTTATTCTTTACTTCAATTCCGTTTGGTTTTTAGTTTAGAGGGCTTTGTTCTTTCTGAGGAGAAGGCTCTGCTGTCTGAGCTACTTCTGGCAAGGTTTTGATTTCTTTGCCCTGGATAGACCTTTGCAGTTCTTCCAATTCTACTTCTGTGAATACTTTATTTTGTGTTATAAATCCATGTTGATCCTCTAGCCTCTGTTCTGTTATTTCTGATTCTGGATGTTGTTCTTTCCAGAGAAGGTGCATTCTTTTCAGATATCCTCTTCTTGTTGCACTTGATTTGTAATAGCAGATCATTATTTTCAGTTTTTGTATATTTGCAATGGGTAAACAACTTTTCTGCCAGTAGTTCTACAGCTGCTAGCTCTGGTTGCTCAGCCAACTCTCCTGAGTTCTGTAGCCCATTTGTCACCAGATGTCCAGGAACTAGAACACCTAGCACGGTCCTTGTTGACCCGGGCAACGACCAATCCAGTATAGGTTTCTGTAAATTATGTCTCACCATATTGTTTATGGGAGAGGCACTCTTCATCTGGTTTCTCTGAGACCTGTCCAGTATGGTCGAACGTCTGGCATAGCTCTCATCCTCCTTGGAGCATGCAAACCCCACAATCATGTCAAGGTAGTGATTATTATTAATTAACATAAATTATTATTATTATTATTATTGTTGTTGTTGTTGTTGTTGGTCACACAGTCAGCTGGATGTTTAGACTGGATTTGGCATTTTTATCCACCTATTGAGTCCTTCCCAAGGACCTTAGATAGGCAGATGTTGTTTGATGGTGTTAAAGGTATCATCGCAGGACCTAAACTGTTCCAAATAAAGCTGCCTTTTGCAATTGACTGATGGTGATTTTGTCAATGCTGATGGTCTTCAAGTGGTGCTCCAGATGTCTTGGGATTGCACGCAAGGCGCCTATTACTATTGGTACTGTCTTTGCTTTCTTTTGCTATAGTCGTTCTACTTCTATTTGCAGGTCTTTATATTTTGGGATTTTCTCCAGTTCTTTCTCTTCTATTCTGCTGTCTCCAGGTATTGCAATGTCTACTATCCAGATTTTTTTGTCTTTCTTATCAATTATTATTATTATTATTATTATTATTATTATTATTATTATTATTATTATTAATTGTGGGGGATTGATTTCCCTTAAATGCCTCTAAAATAGAAAAATCTGATGGATGTTTGAGATGCTAAAGAAGTGAAAGATCTCAGCCCTCCTCCCATGCAAAATAATACTATAAGAATTAGAAAATTGGAAAAATTGCTGTTTGATTTGTACATACTGTTGATTTGTACATAAATTGCTGGCATTTTGTAACATTTTAATTTCCCTACCAAGGATACTGCAACTGGATAAATACTTTCCTCCCCAGAATTTCTTAGTGCTGAGAAAAAGAGGTGTGGGGGAGAAGGAACATTACTACTCAAGCATTACATTTCTCTTCATGATTTTATTCATAGTTCAAGGTCCATGGCCTCTGAAGACCTTGTAGGCCAGTTACCAAATTTACGCCCGACAGAATTCTTCAAATGCAGCTTCTCTAGAGTTTGAGCCTGATGTCAACTATCAGTTTGTGGAAATCTTAGATGAACGATACAAATGTACACACTGCCACCTAGTCCTCCACAATCCACACCAGACAGGATGTGGACACAGATTTTGCCAGCGTTGCATTGTTTCTCTGAGGTATGAATGGTTTCTTTTTCTTCTGAAATTTGTGTAAATCAATGCTCTTATTTTTTTCTACATAACAACTATACAGTTTGTGAAGCTATAGAATTTGTGAGGGTAACCTAGAACCTTAAAGGGATATTGATTTCATTTTGCTGTTTTGAGGATGCTGTAGAGTTCCAACGGTCTTCAGCATTTGATGTGAAGAATTTTTCCCCTCTGTTTTTTCTTTTAATATTTTTCAAAAAAGTTTATAGTAGTTACAGCTGCTGTGTCTTGGCTGCAAATCTTCAGATGACCATTAGCAGCAATGAGTTAGCTTTCTGTAGCCCTTTCAAATTATATATTGGTAGTCCTGATTGTTACAGCCCAGCATTTATAATAGGCTTCCTCAGCCTCATGCCCTCCAGAAGTTTTGGATTTTAATTATCAGGATTTCTGCCTTTTGGTCATGCTGTCTGAGAATTGAAATCCAACAAATCTTGGGGAAGGATGGTTTTCACAGGATGTTGTCACTGGAAAGAAGCTAAAGTATAGTTGTTTTAATTCAATTTAATTAATGTAAAGCATGATATACACAAAATTAATAACTTTTGAAGCCCGATTGGGATAAATTTTAAGTATGTACTTAAGTGCTCCATAAAATAAATGAAGTTCAGGTATGCTTAATGCTAACCAGTTACTGTTCATGGTCATTTTCCCCCCAGCAACTTACAGCATCTTCTAGAATCATCTAGTTATCACTGTACCAAAATAAATGAAATGTGGGCAGGCTTTATATCACTTCAGTGATGGCTGGGTGATGTTATGAAAGCACTATGAAGGCACCTAGTGGAGAAATGAACTTAAGGTCTTAAATATCTATATTTTCCAATGAATTTTGTTCTTTCCAGCACTTGAAATCATACAAGTAGTTTTAAAAACACAAAAATATTACACTGATTGAACCAAGAGTGGTTTGGTGTCATATCTTTGCACCGAATTAATAGATTTTTTTTTAAAAATGGAAACTGAAATCTGTTTTGTTGAAAACCTTATTTTGATCTACTAAGTTTTCATTTTAGGGGCTTGCTGTTTTCTTTTTCTGAAATATCCAGAAACATCTGGTTGTATCTTCTGAGTGAAATGGACTTGTAGCTGGTAGCTGTTATCTCAATGTGACATTAGCTAATTCAGGTGTTATTAATGAATGTGTAAGGGCTAACCTGTGTAGAGGTCAGGTCTGGAAATATTAGCCTTACCTGCATTTTTTTCTTACCTCTCTTTGTTGAGTGAGCAGCTGTACTCACGCTCACTTGATTGTGATTCTGGACCCACTTCACTCAGATCATGTGGAGAGCTATGTTTACATTTGAACTTCCCACTGTAGCATTTTGCAAATAGAGAAATCTCAGTTGGGAGCAATTTTGTGAGAATAGCTCTCAAAATACTACACATGCTTCCAGGGCACAAAGAGTACGTCCTTCTGATATAAAACATGACCTCAAATGTTTGTAGCTCATCTTCTATAACAATTGAACCCTAACTTGTTAAGACTGTTAAGGCTATTAAGATTGCAAACCTACATATATTTACTTGGGAGTAAATACTTCTGAATACAATCAGACCTACAGAGTAAATGTTCATAGATTTGTTCTCTTGTGGGTTTTTAACACTCATACTGGATAGCAGTCAGTAGAAGCACAGAATGGTTTGCTAACAGCTTTTGTTTTAACCTCTGTCAAGTAGATTGAACTGATTTTTCTAGACATTATGCTGAATGCCTTAGCAGTTTTTATGTTATCATAAATTCATAGAAATGATTACTTACAAACAATTAAACTACTTTTTAATTTGCCAAACTTTCTTATCGATGCTTTGTTAATTTAATTCCCTCTGGCAACTTCGGTTTGGCTTTCTCTTCATAACAGTATATCAGCAGGACTTCTACTGTAAAGTTAAAAGATGTTGTAAAGTTTAAAGGTTCTGGGATTGTTTTTAAAAAGTGAGATGAGCAGTCCTTGAGAAAGAGGAATGCTGAAATCAGCAGATCATTACAATGCAAAATGCTGAGGAATTCTTTTAAATAGTCTGTTGAGATTATGGAACGTAGACCACCATATTGGCATGAGTCACTGGTTAGTTTTATTTATTTATTTATTTATAAGATTTATAAGGCCACCCAACTCAGTGTGACTCTGGGCGGCATACAGCATGAAAACAACAATAAATCAAAAAAGAAAAAAAATAACAATAAACAATAAACAATACAAAATATAAAACAAAAAGTTTCCAGTCTGTAACCAAAGATAATTTGTTTCTATCTCTTTAGAGACTTAAATACAGTACCTACCTGTCCTATAGACAATGAAATAATAAAACTTCAGGAGGTAAGAAAAAATTGTTTATATGACTTTATTCATATAACATCAGTCAGTATCATGCTATTTGGGGCAATCTGTTTATTGGTGGGGTTTTTTTAATGTATTGCTAAATGGAAATTTATAATCAAAGGAAGTTTAAATCCAAAATGGAAAAAAATGCTTATGAAAATATGGAAATAATCCCTGCTAAATAGTATTTTCAAATCAAATAAAGATTTTAGTGAGACCTATAACCAGCCATTAGATGGGATCTCCAGGTAAAGGAATGAATATATATAGCGTATATATATATAGCAGCTGGATAGCGTAGTGGTTAGAACACCGCCTTTGATGCAGGAGACCGGGGTTCAAATCCCGGCTGGCACCTACCTTACCAGTAGGGGTCCTTGGGCAAAGACCCCCTAACGCTTCACCTGCCTACCTCAAATATGAGAGTGACACGAACTAAGAGAGTCATGCCAGCTCGGACGTCGCCCGGATTAACAAGGTCCGCGTCAGATGTTGGGGAACCAGGACAATCTGATGTTAAGTGTGCTACTGGAACAAACCATACATGGATGAGACAAGAAAACTTGGAATTGATGGAATGCTACTACAACAGCAGACCTAATGAGAGGGGATATATGAAACGTATGAGGGAACTATGGATAGACAGAAGGCCTACATCCACACTAACTGAGAAACAACTAGTTACCCAGCGCTTCAACATAGTAAAGAGGAAGCTGCTCTCACAACTCGAGATAGACCAACTCTACATTACAACCCGGACTCAAGCAGACCTGGAAGAACAAGCAGTTGTGCAGCCAACACCTGAAGCTGGAATGTCACTGCCACCCCTTCCATTACAGAGCACAGCAGCTGATATGAGGCATAAGATCATGGATAAACTAGCTATAGTCAACCCTCGAGTCCAATTACCAAGGCTCAGTGGAGAAGTACCATCAGATAGTATGCTAGAAGATGCCAACAGAGCCCTCCAGACAATCCCTATTACCACCATAACTGAAACCAATGAATTGGTATATGCTACAGCCACTGTAATCCTGGAACTGCTTGGCTACATGATCAAGAAGAACAGCAGTACATACGCACCCTGGAAAATGAGATTGGAGGCTAAGATCAAGGCAACTCAGAGAGAAGTCAGTCAGCTGGTGGAACTACAGAAGCGTGTGGAGATTAAGGATAAGACTTGGCTACTGGAAAAATACAGGGGCCTGACTCCATCTGAAGCCCTAGAGACTGCTAAACAAAGGCTCACAGCACTGGCTACCAGGCTAAGGAGATACACTAGAGAAGCAGAGGCCAAGAAGATAAATGCCCTGTTCTCCAAAGAACCATCCAAAGTGTACTCCCAACTGCAGTGCAACCACAGAGTAGCAGCTGAGCCACCAGCAGCGGAAATTGAACAGTACTGGAAGAACATATGGGAGAAAGAGAAGACACATAACACCAGTGCAAAGTGGCTGCAGGACCTGAAAGCAGACCACAGCAATTTCCCAGAATAGGAACCAGTCACCATCACGGTAGCAGACATCCAACAGTGGGTCAAGAACATGAAAAGCTGGACAGCACCTGGCCCGGACATGATCCACACCTACTGGCTAAAGAAACTAACAGCAGTGCATGTAGCAGCACAGATGAACCAACTGCTAGCAGCAGGCTCCCACCCAGACTGGCTAACACAAGGAAGGACAGTGCTGATCATGAAAGACCCTCACACAGCACCATCCAACTACCGGCCAATAACTTGCCTCCCCACAACATGGAAAGTTCTATCAGGCATCCTAGCTACCAGGCTATAAGACCATATGGGCCAGTACATGAGCACAGCTCAGAAGGGCATTGGGAACAACACCAGAGGCTCAAAACACCAGTTACTCATAGATAGAGCAGTCACCCGAGATTCAAGGTCTAGGCAGACCAATCTGAGCACAGCCTGGATTGACTACAGGAAAGCCTATGACTCAATGCCACACACATGGATCTGTGAATGCCTGGCACTATACAAAGTCAACAGGACACTAAGGACCTTCCTCAAGCACTCAATGGGACTGTGGAAGACAACACTGGAAGTGAACTCAAGACAGCTCGCACAAGTGGCCATCAAGTGCGGCATATACCAAGGTGATGCACTGTCCCCACTGCTGTTCTGCATAGGCTTAAACCCCCTCAGCCAGATAATCACAAGGTCTGGATATGGGTACAAGTTCAAGAGTGGAATCACCATCAGCCACCTCCTCTACATGGATGACATCAAGCTGTATGCTAAGAGTGAACGAGACATCGACTCGCTGATCCACCTGACACGGATCTACAGCGAGGACATTGGGATGTCATTCGGACTGGAGAAGTGTGGCAGGATGATAGTAAAGAGAGGGAAGGTAGTTAAGACCGATGGAGTGGAATTACCAGTGGGCCACATAGCAGACATAGAGACCAGCTATAAATACCTTGGTGTCCCACAGTCACATGGGAACCATGAGGAGGAGGCAAGGAAGACAGCAACATCCAAGTACCACCAAAGGATAAGACAGGTCCTGAAGAGCCAGCTCAATGGGAAGAACAAGATCCATGCCATCAACATGTATGCCCTGCCAGTCATCAGATACCCTGCTGGTATAGTGAGCTGGCCAAAGGAAGACATGGAGGCTGCCAATGTGAAGACCTGGAAGCTTCTCACAATGTACCGAGGTTTCCACCCCAAGTCCAACACCCAGAGACTGTACACCAGCTGCAAAGAGGGCGGGCGGGGTCTGATGAGTGTCAAAGCCACTGTCCTGGATGAAACCCGGAGTATCCAGGAGTACATCAGTAAGATGGCACCCAAAGATGAGCTGTGAGAGAATGCCTGAGGCAGCAGCAGACATGGGAGGAAGTTCAAGCGGTGGAAATACCATGGCAAGACAAGCCCCCGCATGGGATGTACCATCGACAGATAGCTGAGGTGGCTGACATTGGGAAATCCTATCAGTGGCTGGAAAGGGCCGGACTAAAAGACAGCACTGAGGCACTGATCATAGCAGCACAAGAACAGGCACTAAGCACCAGATCCATAGAAGCAGGGGTCTACCACGCTAGACAGGATCCAAGGTGCAGATTGTGCAAAGAGGCCTCAGAGACAGTCCAACACATAGTGGCAGGGTGTAAGATGCAGGCAGGAACAGCATACACTGAACGGCACAACCAAGTAGCTGGCATTGTGTACAGGAATATCTGCACAGCGTATGGGCTAGACCCCCCCAAGTCCAGATGGGAGATTCCACAGAAGGTCGTGGAGAATAACAGGGCTAAGATCCTGTGGGACTTCCAGATCCTGACGGACAGGCAGGTATTGGCTAATCAACCAGACATTGTGGTAGTAGACAAAGACCAGAAGACAGCAGTAGTGATAGATGTAGCAGTGCCAAGTGACAGCAACATCAGGAAGAAGGAGCATGAGAAGCTGGAGAAGTACCAGGGCCTGAAGGAGGAACTAGAGAGGATGTGGAAAGTCAAGGCCAAAGTGGTCCCAGTGGTGGTAGGAGCACTCGGGGCCGTGACTCCTAAGCTGGGAGAGTGGCTCCAACAGATCCCAGGAACAACATCAGAGCTCTCTGTGCAGAAGAGTGCAGTGCTAGGAACAGCTAAGATACTGCGCAGAACCCTCAAACTCCTAGGTCTCTGGTAGAGGACCCAAGATTGAGGAAGACACATACCACCCATAGGGGTGAGAGGGAATTTTTTTTTTTTAATTTTTATATATATATGAGATAACAAACCATACATGGATGAGACAAGAGAACCTAGAATTGTTGGAATGCTACTACAACAGTAGACCTAATGAGAAGGGATATATGAAATGTACGAGGGAACTATGGATGGACAGAAGACTTACATCCACACAGCTAGTTACCCAACGCTTCAACATAGTGAAGAGGAAGCTGCTCTCACAACTTGAGATAAACCAACTACCCATTACATCCCAGACTCAAGAAGACCCAGAAGAACAACAGGATGTACAGCCAACACCTGAACTGGAACATCATTGCTACCCCCTCCATTACAAAGCACAGCGGCTGATATGAGGCATAAGATCATGGATAAATTAGGTACAGTCAACACTTGACTGATTTACCAACTGATTCAGTGGATAAGTACCATCAGATAGTATGCTAGAAGATGTAATCCTGGAGATGCTTGGCTACACGATCAAGAAGAATAGCAACACATGCCTCCTCAGAAAATGAGGTTGGAGGCTAAGAACAAGGCAAGTCAGAGAGAAGTTAGTCAGCTGGTGGAACTACAGAAGGGTGTGGAGATTAAGGATAAGACTCGGCTACTGAAAAATTACAGGGGCCTAACTCCATCTGAAGCCCTAGAGACTGCAATACATGAGCACAGCTCAGAAGGGCATTGGGAACAATGCCAGAGGCTCCAAACACCAGTTGCTCATAGATAGAGCAGTTGTCCAAGACTCAAGGTCTAGACAGACCAATCTGAGTGCAGCCTGGATTGACTACAAGAAATCCTACAACTCAGTGCCACACACACGGATCTGGGAATGCCTGGCACTATACATAGTCAACAAGACACTAAGGACCTTCTTCAAGAACTCAGTGGGTCTATGGAAGACAACACTGGAAGTCAACTCAAGACAGCTCACACAAGTGGCCATCAAGTGCAGCATAAACCAAGGTGATGCACTGTCCCCACTGCTCTTCTACATAGGCTTGAATCCTCTCAGCAGATAATCACAAGGACTGGATACAGATACAAGTTCAAGAGTGGAACTATCATCAGCCACCTCCTCTACCTGGATGACATCAAGCTGTAATGCTAAGAGTGAACAAGACATTGACTCACTGATCCATTTGACACAGATCTACAGTGAGGATGTTGGGATGTCATTTGGACTGGAGAAGTGTGGCCGGATGGTAGTAAAGAGAGGGAAGGTAGTTAAGACTGATGGAATGGAACTACCAGCAGGCCACATAGCAGACCTACGGACCAGGTACAAGTTTTTTGGTATCCCACGGTCACATGGGAACTACAATGAGGAGGGAAGAAACTTCCAAGTACCACCAAAGGATAAAGCAGGTCCTGAAGTCTCAGCTCAATGGGAAGAACAAGATCCATGCCATCAACACGTACGCCCTGCCAGTCATCAGATACTCTGCTGATATAGTGAATTGGCCAAAGGAGGACATAGAGGCTGCCGATGTGAAGACCTGGAAGCTTCTCACAATGTACCGAGGTTTCCACCCCAAGTCCAACAATCAGAGACTATACACCAGCCACAAAGAGGGTGGGTGGGGTCTGGTGAGTGTCAAGACCACTGTCCTGGACAAAACCCAGAGCATCCAGGAGTACATCAGTAAGATGGCACCCAAAGATGAGCTGTGAGAGAATGCCTGAGGCAGCAGCAGACATGGGAGGAAGTTCAAGCAGAGGAAATGCCATGGTAAGACAAGACCCTGCTTGGGATATACCATCAACAGATAGTTGAGGTGGCTGTCATTGGGAAATCCTACAAGTGGCTGGAAAGGGCTGGACTAAAGACAGCACTGAGGCACTGATCATAGCAGCACAAGAACAGGCACTAGGCACCAGATCCACAGAAGCAGTGGTCTACCACACTAGGCAGGGCCGAAGGTGCAGACTGTGCAGAGAGGTCTCAAAGACAGTCCAACACATAGTAGCAGGATGTAAGATGCAGGCAGGAACAGCATACACTGAACAGTACAACCAAGTAGCTGGCACTGTGTACAGGAACATCTGCACAGTGTATGGGATAGATCCTCCCAAGTCCAGATGGGAGATTCCATAGAAGATTGTGGAGAATATCAGGGCTAAGATCCTGTGGGACTTCCAGATCCAGACAGACAGGCAGGTACTGGCCAATCAACCAGACATTGTGGTAGTAGATAAGGACCAGAAAACAATGGCGGTGATAGATATAGGGGTGCCAAGTAGAAGAATAGAATAGAATAGAATAGAATAGAATAGAATAGAATAGAATAGAATAGAATAGAATAGAATAGAATAGAATAGAATAGAATAGAATAGAATAGAATAGAATAGAATAGAATAGAATAGAATAGAATAGAATAGAATAGAATAGAATCCACTATACACTACACCAAGTGCATAATAAAATGAAATTCTGTTTCAGTTGGCTCACAATTACAATCAGACACTAGAAGTACCATCAAGATACCATAATTACTATAAAATATACATTCTATACACATTCATTCAAGAATCTGATAGTCTGGGGGACAAAGCCCTTTCTAGACAAAGTGACAGCAACATCAGGAAGAAGGAGTATGAGAAGCTGGAGAAGTACCAGGGCCTGAAGGAGGAACTAGAGAGGATGTGGAAAGTAAAGGCCAAAGTGGTCCCAGTGGTGGTAGGAGCACTCGGGGCCGTGACTCCTAAGCTGGGGGAGTGGCTCCAACAGATCCCAGGAACAACATCAGAGCTCTCTGTGCAGAAGAGTGCAGTGCTAGGAACAGCTAAGATACTGTGCAGAACCCTCAAACTCCCAGACCTCTGGTAGAAGTCCCGAGATTGAGGAAGACACATACCACCCATAGGGGTGAGAGGGTGTGTGTGTGTGTGTGTGTGTGTGTGTGTGTGTTCTTTCCCTTTTCTTTCATTCCTCACATAACCTTGCAGCTGTCAGAGGGGAACATCATGTATATAAAATACACAAAAATAATATATAAAATGTAATAAATTAATTCTCAGTAATGTGCCAGGCTTTGTCTTAAAGGTTTATTTTAAAAGGATTGTCATGAATTCCTATCTTTTGCCTGTATTTTGAAACAATTATACTTTTTGTTTTAATTTAGGTTTTCAAAGATAATTGCTGCAAAAGAGAAGTACTCAACCTGCAAGTATTTTGTAAAAATTCACCAGCCTGCACTGCAAAATTATCTCTAGGGCGATACCAGGTTTGTACTCCTGTATTATAATGACAAGCAAGTTGAAAGGAAATGCTTCCAGAAACTGAAAACCAAACTTTCTTCAGCCTTTTTATGAAGTATCTTTTTGAAGAAAATAATAATCAGAAAATTGCAACTCTTTCTCTGTCCATAGCAACTTTTTGTAACCTATTCTCAGGATGCACGGAGAGGTTTGGCTTGATAGCCGAAACAAGCTCTTCCAAATCTGTTGTTCAAGAACATGAAAAGCCTAGCATTTTTCAGAAATCTGCTCTGTGTTCTCCTTCCTTTCCATCTAGCTAGTGCTGAAATTGAAGTTTAAGCTACATTCTGTCCAATTGAGTTGGATGTTTGCCCATTGAATTAATCATGGACTTAATGCCATTTACTGTTTCTATGAGTATCCTTTGTTTGGCTTTTATTTTATTCCATAAATGAGCAGTTATGCTCCCCACTGACTCTGGGAGCCAAACTGCATACATAGAATGCAGTGAGATAGTGGTCCAGAACAGGACTTTACTGTCCTGCCTAGTTTCTAAATAAAGTGGTGTTGAGCAAAAGCAGATGCTTGCCAAATAAAACAGAGTAGAAAGGGGGACAACTTGAATAAAAATACTAGGATCTGGTTTGGGAACACATGACTTCTAAGTAGTTTGAGGGTACAGAAATCCCTTTGACTCTGCAGTTGGAAAGAAAGGTAATTTGCTACCCATGATATCTTCCTTGATGCTCATCAGGTTCCCTGTCCCAAATAAATTTTAAAAAGGGACACTAGCATGCAATAATGCATCAGCTTTCCCCATAGACACCCCCCCCCCAAAGATGTATGGTTGCAAGCTAATGCTTTGCTTAGAAGAAGGCCCCCTCCAGCTTAGGGGAAAAAAGGTTAAGCTCAGGTAGAAGAAACATCAAGGAAGTAAGCTAAAGGTGGTGGCAGGGAGAAACCATCTTTCCTTCCTCTAAATAATTTGGTGTTGTCAGCAATTGTTGCTGCCTTGGGACTTGCTATTAATTAATGTCATATATGAATATTTTTAAAGATACCATTCCCAATAAAGAGTCTTGAGGGAGCCTGTATTCGTGTCCCTTCAAATGGAGGATTTTTCACATATTTCTACTGTCTTCTTTCAGTTTTTTACCAGAAGTATACAAAGTATTTGGGTTAAGAGAATTTGACTTGACATTTTTTGTGAAAGTCCAAGTAAACAATGTCTACCCTTCTTATCCACACATATTTGAAATAGTGAAATAATTCTAAAATACATAGAATTGGACAGGGGTTTTCAAACTTTTTCAGGATGCAGAATCTGTTAGTTGAAAAAAAAATCCCAGAATCCCTGATCAAGAGGCAAAACTCTAGTGATAGAAAATCAGCTCCATTCATGTGAACTTTTTTGTTGTTACTCTTTCATTGAACGTCTTACAGTTCTCATGGAACCCTAGGTTTCTGTGAAACAGTTTAAAAGACCTTGCCTAGATTCTTTTTTAAAACTGGCAATACTCTGAGCATTTTTTAATCCTTTGCTATGGATTTTTTTTAAAGAAAGTTGATAAATACCATTTAAACCTAATCATTTGTAAGACTGAATATCTGCCTCTGTCCCACAGCCTCTTTCTAAATATGGCAGTTCAGGCATGATTATTGCTCTTCCATCAACTGTGTTAAAGATACAGGTGTAGCTTCTTGCAATCATTTTACTGTTCACCAGTAATACTTTAACAAGATAATCATTTTCCTAATTCATTTCTTAATTCTAAATGTATTAAAATATTTTTATGGATGGTCTTAATGGTATTAGTGGTATTCTTGTAAAAATCCTTTTTATACTTCTTATGGTCTTGCATTTTATGCTTGTGTGCTCTTTTGTTCTTCTTGTTAAATATTTCTATTTTCTGAAAGTTTTTTTTTCTTTTCTATTATTTCAGTTTCAAGTGACCCCAAGTGTTTGAGAGTGTACTGTAGTCTTCCTTCATGTTTTACTTTCAACTTCCCTTTTTACCATTCTTATTTTAGAAAACTTGAAATCCAGTTTTATTGTTGGACTTCCTTAGCAGTTTTCTATTTAAATAAAAAATACATTTGATAACACAGTGTGGTTACTGATAAATTGTAATAGCATTAGCCTATGGTTTTTTTTCTTTATATCTGCAATTATTTCAGTGGAAAAACAGAACATTGAATTCTGCCCAGTGAGTTTAAAAGAGATTCTCTATACATATTTTCTTATCCTTTCCTATAGATAGAAGTTTAAACATTTCAAACAGTTTAAAATATGTTTGAATACAAAGCTGCTTATAATTCCTTGTATTAACATTAAATGCATTTTTCATCATGATCTCACAGTCTGGTTCTAGTTCTGTTCACACTCTAAACTGTTCTTTCAAAATGCCTGTATTGCCTGTATGAGTTTTGTATCTGTTTTTAAATCTTAACTAATGACCCTTATGTTCATATTGTATTATTAAACCTTGTGGTTGCATTTCTCATCTCTCCCTTTCTATGCCTTCCTGGCAGTCTTCTGGACTCTGTTTTGAATTTATGTCAGTGTTTTATATCTGTAGAAGATATGGAATATATGTGGAAACCTTTTCTGCACATGGAGTAAACTTGCTAAATTGGCACTACAGTTACAGTTTGCTGAGTATATTGACTAAAAGAAGCTTCAAAGCTAAAAGGAGGTCAAAGCACATGCTTTCCGCAAATTTGCTCTCCTTCTGCATATATGGAAGGAGATTAATGAGGGTACTACTAAACTGGAGAAGAAATCTATTAAGCACCATCAGTTCTATACTAAGAACAGCTTCCTTAAAGAATAAATTGTAAAGAAATGGCCCAACTATGCAAAATGCTCTTACAGCAGAATATGAGGTGGTTGTAGTTTTACTTTAGTGATATTTTATTCAAAACTGGCAAAAGCTTCTATTCTTTGACTTAATATTTCAAGCAAATACAACTTTTATCACCAGCAGAAAAATGGGAGAAGAAAAAACAGAGGTTTATGTTTGCTTGGAGAGAGAAGGATTGACGTGGTAATTCATGAGTAGAAACCTAGAGGCTGTGGCTGCCGCCTCTGCATATTATGGCAACTTGTCTAATGCGGGTACAATCTATAATGCATTATTCTGCTTTACAGGATCATCTGCAACAGTGTCTGTTTGAAACTGTACAGTGTACTAATGAAGGCTGTAATGAAAAAATTCTTCTGAAGGATTTGAAAGAACACCTTGCTGAACAATGTATCTTTCGAAAAGAACAGTGCCAGTATTGTAAACAGCCTGTGATATCAGTTAATTTAAAGGTTGGGTTCAACTAAAATGTTTTAAATTATGTATTTTAAGTGACATAATAATTTTATTTTTAGGATGCTGTTAAATTATATATCAGCACATCTGGAAAGTGTCACATTGGAGAAAGTTTTTTACAGATTACTGTGTCCCATGAGATCTATCACAGTCTGGAAAATAATGAAGGCACTCTGAATTATGCTATCATCTATAAACCCCATAATTTTGAAAATGCAGTTACACATTTTCTCCTTTTAATTATAAGCATTTTGGACACTAGCGGAGATCCAGAGGCTGCTAAATAGCTACCAACTGTGAGATGCTATCATTTCTGTATCAGAGCTTGCTAGAACTGGAAGTAGTAGTTCATGTTGCCATAACGTTCTCAGAAGCTTTCTGAAATGATTTTGTCTTGCTCATTCTTAAAGTACCAAATCATTGTCATTTACAGCAGCTTCAGGTTGGGAAAGTAGCATTTTTAGTTCACACTTGGTGCTTTTCAGCCAGCAAGAGAAATAAAAAGCTCCGCAATGTCTATGGAATAAGTTCTAAAAAAACTAGAAGCATATACCAGTTTTCTGTTTTATAACCAATTAGTTATTGCTAGTTGTTTGACCATATTTTCAAATATGGACCACTTCCTTCTGCTTAAAGACAACAGAAGATGGAGGAAAATAATCAAGAGAAATAAGTAACTGCAATGGACCCTTCCTTGTTCTCTGGAAAGTAAAGGCAAGGTAGATAAGACATGCTTTCAGTCTTGCAAGATCCTGTTACCGTAATCTTACAATAAAGTTAGCACTCAGGATTTTATTTTCTGACATCAGCCTTGCAAGCATGAAAGCACTTCTCTTCGTCACTGTTACTTTCCAGAGAACTACGGAGGGTCCCTTCTGAGCCACTTCCCATGTGTTCATTCCTTCTGTAGGCTGAGATATCTCTTGTCTGACCGTTGCCTAGGCTGCAGCTCCTCCTCTTCCTGTCTCTCAAGGTTATTCTCACAGACCATTACAGTAATGTAATGATGAAAGATTAGCAGTTTAGAAATGCCTATATCTAATATACTAACTGTGGTATCAGTTCTGTGACAGCTTATCTTTATATAGCCAAAATGCACTACCAAGCTAGATGTGTGTGGTTATGTGGGTGTTTTTGGGGGGGGGGGTGAGTCTGAGCATGCTAATTGTATTTTGGGGAGAAAGAAATGTAAAAACCAGGAAGAAGGCATAGCTGATTGGCTGGAGCACTGAACAGGGACTCCACATTACAACATTCTGCTATTGTCCATTGGGCAAACTCAACTGGAATGATAGCAGTTGTGCACAGATAGAACTTTTGGAAAAAGTAATTATTCAACTGTATCCCTTCTGATTATATCAATAATCTTCATAAGGGATTGTCCTGGTGGGCTGTGCCCATAATTGCTTCTGTTGGGGTTTTAAATGAGCAGTGATCAATAAATAAACATTTATTTACAATCATTTGTATGTCACTTATTTTCACACGACGCCAAATCTCTTTGTTGTGCTTGTTTAATTGTCATCATCACCATCTTCCAATGTATTTTCAGACCCATGAGAAAATAGATTGTCCAGATTATCCCTGGATTTGTCCCTATGGCTGCATGCAGATGATTCTGATGAAAGAGGTACAAGATTATTTTTTATTCGTTAGGAGAAGAATTATAAAATATAATAATACAATGTTATAAGAACAAACTATGCCTATTTTTGCTAGTTTTCACCTGGCATGCAAAGAATTGTTTTTAATGTTGGTAAAGTCATTCTGTAAGTTTGGGGTCTATATTTTCATGAAAGTACAATGTAGAATTAAAATTATTATTGAAATTGTAATTGATCATTAGATAATTTCTGTATTCTAATGGCATTTTTCTTTTTATAGAACTCTGGCAAAATTTATGCTTATTAACCCTCCTCCCCCTACCAAAATGTTTCATTAATGCCTAACTTAATTCTGTGATATTTACAGGTAGAAGATCATGTCTTGGTATGCCCTGAAATGGAAATTGATTGTCCATATAAACAGTGTGGCTGTCCTACAAAGGTACTGCATTGTAAGACAAACATAGCTGGTACTACAGTGGAAACAGACATTCCAAAACACAAAAGGGAACCAGTTAATCAGTGACTATTTTTTCTCCAGTCCTCTCTGAAGTCTGAGCAACAGTGAATATTTCCCCCATATTTTGATCACCTTTAAAACAATACTAAAAAGAGAATGTATTAATAAGAGTGCTTTCTAATCTATTACATTTGATGTAACGTACACATCTATTTTCTTTGTAGATTAAAAGAAGCAAGCTTTTAGAACATGAGAATATCTTCTTGAGAGAACATATGCTACAGATTGTAGATAAGAACTCAAAGCTGGAAGATCAGGTAGAGTGCACATTCTTATAGGTTTCTAAAAGTTGTTTTTAAAAATGAAAATTATTTTGGGAATAGACGTTGAATGTGGTTTTGAAAGTGACTTCACATCTCATGGAGTATCATAGTCAATGTTTTAATTTGCTTTAGTTTTTTTGCATTTCACTTTCTTCCTTTATCTAACTTGGGACATTTTAGCTGTTCCCCATCTTGTTACTGGTTAGACCTAAACCTACTTAGCTTCAGCAGACTGACTGCATCATGTTTCCTCAGAAGCATATAATACAAAACTGACACTGACATCAGATCATATGCAGCAATTCTTTTGAAACCATTTTCAACTCTCTCTCTCCCTTGACCAGAGGATGGACCCAGATCCTGTTGACAAGATGAAGGGCAGTCTAATGTGTTCCAGTGGATGAAACTTTTTGTATCTCTTTTAAATACCAATTCCACTCTCAGAAGTACTTGTCCCAAAATATGTCAGTGATTTTGGCCTGATCAATTTGGAGCCCTATAGATAGTTTGTATATATACGACCAATGATCAAAACTATTACAAGGTAAAAATAAATGTAAGAAATACTAATGAAGAAAAGGATAGAATAATTAATAGTATATATTTTTTAAATGTAATCAAATAGCAGTATAAATTATAATTAACAATTCCAGCATAAATTGACATCCTCCAACAATTCTGAACAAAATTTAGCATCTTTATCCTGATTATTTCAGAAGAGAGGTCCACTACAGAAAGCAAGCATTTCTTCTTCCAGAGGTTAAATAGCAGGGGGGTTATTAAAATAGGGCACCAAAACTGATACAAGGGACAAGACAACACAAGTAACTGATTCAACAGATCCTTCTGTACACTGGTAGAGACAGTCTTTAGGGAGATGTTGTTCTGCTTTCCAAAACTATAGATGGCAAAACATTAATTCTGGCCAGAAAAAAAAAATCTTCTGTGTTAAAGATGTTTAAAAATGTTAATGAAATAGTTGGCTAAGATAAATGCATAAATTATCCTTATAATTGTGGCTGGCTAGGCTATGGTCATTCTGTAAATCAGAGTCAAGTACATGGCTGCTTTATCTCCAAAGATGCTTTCTTATACCTTCACTGAAATAAGAGTTGAGCTGAGCTGAAAGTCCACAATAATTTAAATATGGAGCACCATAATGATACTAGATGGAGTTATCTTGACAAAGTGATACTCCAAGATGATAGAGATGCATCTTTAAGGAGAAAAATGGGATTATAATAAATGGTCAAAATAAGACAGTCCTCAGTTTACCTGCTGTCCTATCTAGGATAGCATTCCCAACATGCTTTTTAAGGAGCCATTGAAGAAGCTAAAATTTCCATTCATTCCTTTTTGGGGTATCTGTGAATATATAAGTATTTGTCTCCTTTCAGATTTTCTGAATTATAGCAAATGTTTGACACTGAATGTTATCAGAGTTTCAGGTAAGTCCTACTGAAAAAGGCAGTCTGGGTGAACAAGTAACAAGTTAGTATATTGAATCTTGGGGGATCTTGTGAAATATTATACAATGTACTTTCTAAGAGCAGAGGTCTTTCTAAATGTGGCTTCCCCCCTTTTTTTTCTTTTGCCTTGGAAAAATATAAATATTTTTTACATCATTCATATGGTGCCACACATTTTTATAATATATTTAAATCTTGTCTTTCAGTTCCTCTTCATAAGGTTATATTTCTATAGTGTTTGACAATTCTCTGTGACAGAGTGTGGGTGTTGTCTGTCATCAGGGTTTATGGGTATCTTCTGACATTTCAGAAGATGGAATTATTTGAATAAGGTGATTTATAGCAATGATTTTGAAAGGGAAAAGTGTAATGCCATAACTATACATGATATTGATTTCAGTTCTGCATATAATGCAGGAATTAGGACACTTACACAATTTGGCAGATGGGCAATCATGAGATTCCTACTTCTGAGTTCCCCATACTATTAAGATCCATATTTAACTACTTCCTGTGAAATATCTGCATTTGGTTATTGGGCTTTCGCTTTTCTGTTTATTAAAAATTACTGTGCTTGTGGCATGGAAATCAGAAAACCTTATTTTGGACAACATAATTTTCCAAAATGTGACTGGAAATTAACCTTGTCAGCAGAACTTGTTAGTACATAGAAGTGGGAAGTTGTATCCTTGCATAGTGACCGAAAGGTCTGTGTATCTTCTGACTCAGGAGCCAAGTGCAGCCGTTTTTTCAGCATTCTGTTCCAAATACACTGCTAGGCAGTTAGCAATACAGGAAGCTATTACATCTTTGGTAAGCTGCAAGGTGGGATTGAAGTTTGACAAGATGGGTCATAATTCTATCCAGAAAAATGTGAGAATGGGGGGGCAGATCAGTAGAAGAGGTGACTGTGTGAAATGTCCTGTTTGAGTCAAAAGTAGGACCATAGGGGATGTTATGTCTCTCCATGTGTGAATTTTTCCTATGCTTTCTAGGAGAGATGTGGACTAGTTGGCTTGCTATTTGGTACCGCCAATAGATCTAAGTAGTATATGCTCTGTGTGTGTGTGTGTGTGTGTGTGTGTGTGTGTGTGACTGCTGAGACTAATGTTTGAATACAGTTCCTAGCCATGATGAGCATTATTTGGGGAAGTTTGCTGTAGGCTATATTGTTGCTACTTGTGTGTGTGTGTGTGTGAGAGAGAAGTTCTTCTGTTTTTAATTGCTTACGCTAACCCTTTTTATCTGTCACTTTGCAGATCTCTGACCTTTATAAGAACCTGGAATATAAAGAGATAAAAATCTTGCAACTGTCAGATATGATTAAAAACTGTGAGAGAGAATTCAGACAGTTTTCGCAGCTATTTTGCAAGAATAGCAGCCTGCTGGCAAGCACTCAGGTAAAACAGTTCTCCTTCCTTAGTACCTTCCTTGCCTCAATGGAAAATTAGTGAGAATCTATTTGTGAGGAGATTTTAGTTTTGCTGTAACCTGATGTATGAGATTTTCTAAATTTATTTTGTTTTTATTATATATTTACATTCTGAAAGCATCAAATAATTCTTAAAGTTAGCAGTGTTTCATTCCTTTTTTTTTTTTGTCCTTTCAAGTTTGTGTTTTTTATTAGACTCGCATGTCATAGTCATATCTCATTAATTGAGATGGTCCTTGAAATATGTTTGAGGCTTATATAAATAAAAATAGTAATTATGCATCTCCATGAATTCTGGAGTTTCAAAAATGAACAAAATAGTAGGCAACAATTGCCTGCATCTCCAAGGAACTATGACAGCAAGAAAGATAATAAAGTAGAAGGAGGAAAAGGCAAGAAGCTCAATTTGTTTAAGCCTCCAAAAAGTTGTGTGAAAGAACAGCCTTGTTCTCATGTCACAGTGCTATTGTAGAGGGCTCCAAACAGTTGCAGCAGTTAGAACTGTAACACTTCCACCTACTCAGCTCATATAAGATGATTCCAATAAAAGAGAATATATATATACAGGTGAAACTCGAAAAATTAGAATATCGTGCAAATGTTCATTTATGTCAGTATGGCAACTCAAAAGGTGAAACCAATATATGAGATAGACGCATTACATGCAAAGCGAGATATGTCAAGCCTTACTTTGGTATAATTGTGATGATTATGGCGTACAGCTTATGAAAACCCCAAATTCACAATCTCACAAAATTAGAATATTACATGACATCAATAACACAAGGATTGGAAATAGAACAATATCGGACCTCTGCAAAGTATAAGCATGCATATGTACTCAGTACTTGGTTTGGGCCCCTTTTGCAGCAATGACTGCCGCAATGCGGCGTGGCATGGATGCTCTCAGCCTGTGGCACTGCTGAGGTGTTATGGAAGACCAGGATGCTTCAATAGCGGCCTTCAGCTCCGCTGCATTGTTCGGTCTCATGTCCCTCATCTTTCTCTTGGCAATGCCCCATAGATTCTCTATGGGGTTCAGGTCAGGCAAGTTTGCTGGCCAATCAAGCACAGTAATCCCATGGTCATTGAACCAGGTTTTGGTACTTTTGGCAGTGTGGGCAGGTGCCAAGTCCTGCTGGAAAATGAAGTCAGCATCCCCATAAAGCTCGTCTGCGGAAGGAAGCATGAAGTGCTCCAAAATCTCTTGGTAGACGGCTGCGTTGACCCTGGACTTAATGAAGCACAGTGGACCAACACCAGCAGATGACATGGCTCCCCAAATCAACACAGACTGTGGAAACTTCACACTGGACTTCAAGCATCGTGCATTGTGTGCCTCTCCATTCGTCCTCCAGACTCTGGGTCCTTGGTTCCCAAATGAGATGCAAAAGTTGCTCTCATCAGAAAAGAGGACTTTGGACCACTGGGCAACAGACCAGTTCTTTTTTTCTGTAGCCCAGGTAAGACGCTTCTGACGTTGTTTGTTGTTCAGGAGCGGCTGGACAAGAGGAATACGACATTTGAAGCCCATGTGCAGGATCCGTCTGTGTGTGGTGGCTCTTGATGCACTAACTCCAGCCTCAGTCCACTCCTTGTGAAAGTCCCCAACACTTTTGAATGGCCTTTTCCTGACAATCCTCTCCAGGCTGCGGTCATCCCTGCTGCTTGTGCACCTTTTTCTACCACACTTTTCCCTTCCACATAACCTTCTATTGATGTGCTTTGATACAGCACTTTGGGAACATCCAACTTCTTTTGCAATTACCTTTTGGGGCTTTCCCTCCTTATGGAGGGTGTCAATGATGGTTTTCTGCACAACTGTCAGGTCAGCAGTCTTTCCCATGCTTGTGATTCCTACTGAACCAGCCTGAGAGACCATTGAAAGGCTCAGGAACTCTTTGCAGGTGTTATGGATTCATTAGCTGCTTAGAGTGGGACACTTTGAGCCTAGAATATTGAACCTTTTCACACTATTCTAATTTTCTGAGATTGTGAATTTGGGGTTTTCATAAGCTGTACGCCATAATCATCACAATTATACCAAAGTAAGGCTTGACATATCTCGCTTTGCATGTAATGCGTCTATCTCATATATTGGTTTCACCTTTTGAGTTGCCATACTGACATAAATGAACATTTGCACGATATTCTAATTTTTCGAGTTTCACCTGTATATAGCTCGGGGTTGAACTGTGGAGTCCTTGGTGCTCTCTGAGCTTGGTTGTTTGCTTGCAAACATTTAATTACCTGACTAGATAACATCATCAGTGCTAGTGAGTGTGGGTTTTGCTCCCTGTTTATATACAGTAGCTTGCCTTGCCAGTGTCGCTGGGGGAGTGGGTTTCTCCTTGGTAGTTCCTTGATTAGGGTATTGTTTTCTGCTTGTTTGTTTGGTGTTAATCCCAGCTTATCTGGGTGTTGACTGCTGGAGAGGATGTGTTCTGGTCTTTTTGTTTCTTTCTTAGCTTTTTTTATTGTCTCTTTTGAATGGCGTGTAAATGTGGTTTATCTCTATGTGTCTATTGATGGCTCATTTGTCTCAATAACAAGCTTCCAGGAATTCCCTAGCATTTTTGGATTTAGCTTGGTCTAGGATGCTCAGTTTCCCAGTTGAAACTATGGCTGACACTGTCCATGTGTTGTGAGATTAAGGAGTTTTGTCATGTCTTCTGCTAGTTGGTATTCATGGATGTGCTTTGCTAGCCTTCTGCCTGTCTGTTCTATATAGTGGGTGTTACAGTCCTTACACTGTATGTTGTAGATGACTCCTGTTTTTTCTTCTTGGGCTACTGGGTCTTTTGGTTTTATTTAAGATGTTTGGAGGGCTTTAGTTGGTTTATGTGCTACCATGATGCCATGTGGTTCTATTAGTCTCTTGGTTGTTTCTGAGATGTTTCTGATGTATGGCAGTGTGATCCTTTTCATAGGTTGCGTTGCTTGTGGTGTAGTCATATAAGTTGTGCTGTAGTCATATAATATCATATAAGATGTTATATTCATGAGCCATAGGTCCACAACCTAGCTGTAAGAGTTCACGTATGGAATGCCATACTTTCACAGTCTTGAATTATTCTTATTATACAGAATAATACATTACCGTTTCTGCATAACACAAGTAGAATTTGTATTATGATTCCCTCCTTCTGGTGTGTACAGAAGTTTTATTTTCAAGTAATTAACATTCTGAACAAAGCTTACTGAAAATGTTGACTAATCGTTTCTGCTGGAAGGATTGTTTGGAAGGACTCCAAAAGGAAGGAAATTTTGTTCCTAATATAATCACTCATTGAAGGTTTAATAAAGAATTGATAATGCTAGTTGCTGTATTTTCATTTTATTTTAAAATTGTGTGCCTTCTCTTACCATCAACCATGTAACTGAAGACTTTGGCCATTCACATTGATAAAAATACCTGCCTGGAAACACAAGTAAGACAGCTGGTACAAAAGGCGAATCAGCAGCAAAGTAAACTGGATCTGAGAACACTACTGGACACCATTGATAACCTAAAGCAGAAAGTTGCTTTTCTGGAATCATATGATCAACGTCTAGGTATTATGGGACTTATTTTCTCATAGATCTGGTTGGTAGCCCCAAGTAGAAGTTAGTAAAGAGGAACAGGGGAATCAGCTTTCAAACATTTGCTTATTAGTCAGAGACAGTTCCCAGTTCTTGAAGTATTTTGTAGGGCATTCATTTCATGTCTGTAGATAAGGGATCCATTTTTGTGCATCTTAACACCAAAGATGAAAGCCAAAATGGGTTGCACCAATTTCTTTACAGAATAATTTGTATACTAGTTAACTATTTACTAATTCACTTAAATGTACACGTTTGGGATCAGCCCAGCCTAATCAACAGTTTTGTTTAGGGGAAAACTGAAGGAGGGAATGCTAGGTATTCCTCTTGAGCTCCTGTAGGAGAAGTGGGATAGACAGCTAATAAATAAGACACCCCATCCCACTGCCACTCAATTTCCATATGGTGTAAAAAGGTAAATAAATAAAAAGCAAGCGCAAACAACCTTTTTATGACTAAGAGCAGCACTTTTTTCTTCTTTTTGGTGATTGAGCCACAGGGCAGTAATAATGTCACTGTTTTTCATTTCCTGCCCTAAAGACCCCCTAATGTCTTCCCCTTGATCATTCATCCTTGTTTTTCTCTATGTGGTGGAAACACTAATGCTAGGAACTCTGAGTTGTTATGGCTAGTTAGTGGCCTACTGACCATCTGCTTTCAACATGTTTCCTTTGGAATTTAAAAATTGCTTGGTTTGTGTGTTATCTGAACACAACCACTGCAGTTTTAACCCACAGCTAACCATTTTCTGTAAGTTCAGTCATTTATTTGATTATTTATTTAAACAATTTATATGACCACCCATTTTGCTTCTGTGACTCTGGATGTCTAACAAAATATGGTTTATTCAGTAAATAAAATTAAGTAAACTATGGCTTAACACAATCTGATAATCTTGTATTTGAGTTTATCTTTACTGGTTTCTTTTTCACTAAATATGGATGGGATTGTGCTCTACAACTTAAGAAACTTTTTGAAGAGAAAGCCAACTTTAAGTTGCAGAACACAGTTGTATCTGTATGTAATTAAAGATTACAAGCTAACTTACTACCAATTCTAAGTACAGAGTTAGTTCCAATCAACAGAGTAGATTGGGTCTCAAGAAAAGTAAATGTTCTTTATATAGAAAATTGTCAGTGATGGATTCTGAATAACCAATATAAACAGTGAGATGTTAATTTGGAACATTTTATGTTGAGGCAATACAAATGCTAATATCCAATTCTGTATGTCATTCCCACAACCAAAAAAAAAAACCCCACAAAGAGCAAATCCTGAAATGTGTGTCTTTTTCTCCTCTAGTTGTTCTTGAAGACTTGGCCACCCAACATGATGCTCTCTTCAGAATGCACAGGGCACAACTTAACAAAAACGAAGAACGGTTCAAGATTTTGGAAGGAGCAAGTTATAATGGAAAACTGATCTGGAAAATTATGGACTACAAGATTAAGAAGAAAGAGGCTATAGAAGGGCACAGCCTCTCCATATTTAGCCAACCTTTTTATACTAGTCGCTGTGGATATAGGTTGTCTGCCAGAGCATATCTAAATGGAGATGGCTCAGGACGGGAAACTCATGTTTCATTGTATTTTGTAGTGATGAGAGGAGAATTTGATTCATTATTACCATGGCCTTTCAAGCAAAAGGTTACACTTATGCTTCTGGACCAAAGTGGAAAGAAAAACCATATATGTGAAACTTTCAAAGCTGATCCTAACAGCAGCAGCTTCAAAAGGCCAGAAGGAGAGATGAACGTTGCTTCTGGGAGTCCTCGGTTTGTTGCACACTCTGTGTTGGAAAATGCAAAGAACACCTACATCAAAGATGATACACTCTTTCTGAAAGTAATGGTAGATTTAACTGATCTTGAAGAATTATGAGAATACCAGTTATAAAACATTAGAATTAACACTTTTATGATCTCTGGATTCTTTGAGACCTGTGAAAGCTGCTCTGCAGTCTACCAACATTTTTTTATACAATTTGAAAGACTGAGTTTTGTACTTTTTCAATGTTGTATTAATAAAACATGTTAAGGCTCATAGTGAATTATAAATGTCTAGCAAAATTCGATATTGTGATTATTTTTTGTATATTTGAAAATTCTGAACTGAATTACTATTTCTAGGTGCTTCTGTAGTAGGATGCTATGGAACCTAAACCCATTGGTTCCATATCCTTTATTACTGTTTGAGTTTAATAACTCAGAAAGCTTTTGTTGATTGATTGATTATGTGGCATCAAGTCAGTGTTGATTCTTAGTGACCACATACGTAGACCTTCTCTAGGGCAGTCGGTGCCCAACTTGGTTCCTTGGGTCTCCCAATGATGCACCCATTGCTGCTGTAATTGAGGCCACCCAGCTTGCTGGTGATTGTCCTCTTCTCTTTTCTTCCACTTTTCCAAGTATTATGGACTTCTCAAGGAAGCTGGATCTTCATATATGGTCCAAAATGCAGTATTTTGAGCCTGGTGATTTGTGCCTTTAGTGAGAACTCTGGATTGGTTTGGTCTATGATCCATTTGTTAGCTTTCTTGACTATTTGTGATATTTTCAGAAGTCTTCTCCAACACCAAAGTTCAAAGTGTTAATATTCTATCTGGTGTCTTCAAAGTCCAACTTTCACTTCCATTGACTATTACAGGGAAAGCCATTGTCTGCATGATTCTGATCTTTGTCAATTCTAAGACTGGTTGCTCTACCTATTGTCATTAATTTGGTCTTCTTTATATTTAATCTTAGTCCATTTTTTTCACTGTGCTTCTTGACTTTAATTAGTAGAGCTTGCAGATAACTTGCATGTTCAGCTACCAGAGTAATGTCATCGGCATAGTGCAAGTTATAAACATTTCTTCCTCCACCTTTAAAATCATGTATTTTTCCAATCCAGTGCCCTGCAATATATAATCAGCATCTAGGTTGAATAAATAAGGAGCCTCATCTCACTCCTTTGCCAACCTGGAGCCAGTCTGTTTCACCATGTTCCATCCACACTGTAGCTTCTTGTCCTGTATAAAGGTTTCCCAATGAGATGTACTGGTTGACACAATGAAAGGCCTTTTAATAATCAATGAAGCACATATTCACTTCTTTTTGGTGTTCTTTGGTCTTAATTATCCAAGGTGCATCAGCAATAATGTCTCTTGTTCCTCACCCTTCTCTAAAGCCAGGTTGAACATCTGGTATTTCCCTTTCCATGTAGAGCTCTGAGTTGGATGACCCTATGCATTATTTTGCTAGCATGTGAAATTCAGGTTATCGTGCAATAGATTACATACTCCATTAAGTCTCCCTTCTATATATTCTGTTAAGTCTCCTTTCTACACACACTGTTAAGTCTCCTTTCTTTGGTATTGGTATGTAGACTGACCTCTTCCAGTCTGTTGGCCACTATGTTGTTCTCCAGATTTGCTGGCATAGTTTTAACCTTTACAGATTCTTCTTCAGTTGTTTGCTGTATTTCTGTACATATTGCATAAATTCCTGTTTGGTAATGACTGGAGTGCTGATCTAACTTTTTTTTCTAGAATTAGAGATGATGATGATGACGATGATGATGATTTAAATTTATATGCCACCCAACTCCCAGCACCCAATTGCTATAGAGAATATATCTTCTAAAGTATCTCAGATGTTGACATCCCTACTGTACAGAATTTCAATATACTCCTTCCAGGTTTGATCTTCTATGAATCAGTAACTCTCTGTCTATTGGCATCCTTTAGTATACCAATTCAAAGCTGGAACCTTTTTCTGAATTCAGGGACCTTTTTGGAAGACTTTCCTTGTTTTTCTGTGTCTGTATCCATTTTCAACATCTTTACAGATGTCATTCCACTGCTTTTTTTTAAATAGCTCTCTGAAATTCTTTATTAAGTTCCTTCTTGAGATCTTTGTTTTCTGTTCTCTTACTGGCAATTTCCATTGTCTATTCTGACATCCAGTTTGGTTTCTCTGGTTTCTTAGTCTTTGGCAGTCTTGTTTCACATTCATTCTTTAATAGCTTCTTTGATTTTATTCTGTAGTTCCTCTGGTTCACTATCAATGAGGACTCCAAAGCAATTCCTGATGTTCCCCTTGAAAATTTTGGTGGTATGCCCAAGTCATTTTATGAAAACTGGTTGGCTTTTTTCCCCCCTGTTTTAGCTTGACTTAAACTTTTATGTGACTAGTTTGTGATATGTTCCATAGTCAAAACTTGGCCACATCTTTGCTGCTATAACTGAGCTCTTCCACGTCCTTGCACCAATAATATAGTCAATTTGATTTTTGTGTACTCATCTAGTGATGTCTATGTATATAGGTATCATTTTGATTATTTAAAGAATGTCTTAGGAATGAAGAAAGCACTGGATTGGCAGAAACTGTTGTTCTCCTGCTTCATTTTGCTTTCCTAGGCTATGCAACCAAACTGTTTTCCTTCTATTTACAACTTTTCATTCCAGTCTCAAATCACAAGCAGCACATCTTGCTGAGATGTTCTGTTGATTTCAGATTGAACTTGACTGTAAACCCCATCAACCTCCTTTTCTTCTTCATCAGTGTTGAAGCATAAGCTTCAATAATCATCATATTAAAGGATTGTCATGTAGTCTAATATTCAAAAAATAAACTTTTATTAAAAATGTTTACTGCTAATAACCCATTCCTTTGAATTCCATTAAGTTGTATTTTGTACATATCGGAAGGAAAGTACTAATAACTGCTGACCACTTTTGTGTTACAGGGAAAGGAAATGAGTTCTGTGCAAATTAAAGATCTTAGTACGTAATACAAGAAAGTGTTTTACAAATGTTTTCTATTATTTCATATACGTACAGTTATAACATTATCCTAAAATGTAGAGCATGATGGCTCCATACATTCGGACATTAATATATGTTAAGTGAAAAAACATGTGAAGGGGAGGTTTTAGGTGAAATTAGTAAGACTCATACTGGCTATGGAAAATAAAGGGCAATGGGTTTATTTTCATAATGTGTAAAACAGTAAGAGAATATGAAATGTAAGATGAAAAAATGTGACAAAAGATATATTTATTGAAAAATTTACAGTAATATTTCATTGAATTCTCTACCTGCTTGTGACCAATTGACATCTAGACTAACTAGGACAGGAGTATTACTGGAGTATCAAAGTTTTTGTTAGAAACATTTAACAAATAAATAGGAAGTTGGCATGCTGCAAAGCACCAACCCCTATAATAATTCATTATTATTTTGGACAGTGCCACCTGCATAAACGCTTTATCTGTATGTGTGTCCACCTGCACAAAAAAAAAAAATCTAAAATAAATTGGGGAGGAACAGATAACATCTAAGGACATAAGAGAGATTATTACAGATATTCTGTTGTGAATGCCAGCTCTCCTCTAGTGGTTTTCTGATTTCTGTAGATGGCATATAATAGATAAAAGGAGAAGAAAAATGGATACATAAGTCATCTGTCTCTAGAATGCAAGTATGTAAAAAGAGATTTATTTTTATTAAAAGGTATTTTGAAGAGAAAAAATGTTTCTGGTTTCAAAATTAATACTGTTTTGTCCTGGCTTTGGCCTAGTGAGAGGATGGGAGTAGAAGATTTAAGCTGTCTGCTATAAATGATGCACATCTATCTGAAAGTACCATACTTTTCCCTGAGAAAGAGGATTGCAATTGATAAGTATTGCAAGGAAATTTCAAACAACAAATTTAACCAAGAAATCTGATGTGCTGAAATATTTTACCATCTCCCTGCATTTGGTAGAACTTTATATGTCAATGACCCTTATATAGTCATTTTTTCCTAGACATAATAGCAACATCTAGTATATGGAACTAGAATTCTGCAGTCATTAACACCAGCAAATGAAACGGTGAAGCTCATACTTCAAGATTGGCAAGACACAGTGGATATCCACCATGCTGCTCAAAGTACATCCATAACAGCTCTAATATGGCTCCTAAGTAAGGAAACTGTTAAATACTTCAGGCCACTGCTTGTCAGTGTAACAGCTTACCTCCAGTCCATCACATTCCAATTGACAATTAGGTATTAACAAGATGATTCTTTTGAACTTAGCCAAATGCTAAAAGTCTCTACTATTTACTCTGTACTGTACTCTCTATTCTCTGACCAGCTTCATTTGAGGCCAAACTTAGTTAAGCACTACGAAGAATGGAAAAATTGCCACATTTTCTGGTGCCTTCAGAATTATTTTTAATCTGATCCTTCAGGTCTGGATCAAAGTTAAATCCAGATGGAACTTCCTGGATCATGATTTTTAGATGGGATCCAACATACAATCATAATCAAACTGTACCTGTGCACTTCATGAGTGTCATATTTTTGGCAGCACAGTGCAAAAATGCAGATCTAATGCATAGATCCAATTTTTAAACAGAACCCATCTGAAACTATTGTCCCAACTTAGATGACATCTGCCTGCAAGAATAAGCCATTAACAGTAGCAAATCCATTTATTTTTAGTGCCTGCATGACACAAAATGCAAAATGTGCATTCAAGGTACGGATCTGCACGATTTTCTCTAGAATCCACTGAAATTATTGCAAATCAAGAGATCACATCCTATGCATGGAATGTGCTATTAGTCACGGATTTGAAGATTATTGGTACTGATGGAGCCTAGTTTTTATGCCAAATCCTGCTAGAGATAGCAGTTCATAGGATCAGCGCTTCTCTACATCCAACTTCTAGTCGCACTGCACCCGTCTACTTATTGCTAGCTTAGCTATGGTTTACTCAAACCCACTTTCCTGAGTTCGTAAGATGCCGAACCCGAACTACGTACTCATAAGCGAGCCTAAAAGGTGGTTGAGTAGTTTGTGGCTCGCCGCGTCCTTCAAGCACAGTCCAAGCCGCTTAGGATGCGCGCGCCTCCCCCACCCCATTCCTCCTCTGCTCTGCGCACCGTTCGAAACTGCCGAGAGGCGGCGGGAAGCGCGGCCAGACGGTATTCGCTTGCAAACATTTCCCGGATGTGGGCGCCGGCCTCGTCCCGGCAGGCGGCGGTGCTTCGCGTTGTGGTTCCGGGTTCCTGGAGATCCCGGGGCCGCGGCGGCTGATTTTCGTAAGTCGCCGCCGCCGCCGCCTTCGCCGTCTGTCAGAGAGTCCTGTCCTGAGCATCCGGAGGAGAAGTTGTAGGTGGGCTTCTCTCGCTTGCCGGACAAGTTACTGCGCTTCTCGGTGTATCTGCACAACGTGTAGTTCTGGGGACGCGTTAGGCATAATAAGAACAACTCGCAGTCATAATCCTGAGCATTACGAGCGCCGTCTTCCTGATTGAAACGGCGATGAGAGGCGAAGCTCACGAGTGCAAATAAGAACTAGGGACTCTGGTTGCGGGAAAAAGTGTGTGTATGGGCTGGGGTGGGGGAAGAGATGATCGCACAATGTCTCTACTGTAACCGAGAGCTTTTAGAGGCGCCCCGTGCAAAATGGCATGTTAATTCGGAGTGTTTGCCACGACCATACTGGTATTTGCACATAGCGTGGTATCGAAGAGAGATTGCAGTCATCGTTTCTTCTTTTGTGAATAAAGGGTAGATACAACCGTCTTTTCCATGCACTTGCATTGGGGATAATTTCTTCCTTTAAAAGAAAAAAAGTCGAAGGAGACTCATGGTACTTTAAAGGCCAAGAGATATATTACAGCGTAAGCTGTTATAAGTTGCTGTTTAGAACAATCTTCGGTGCTTACCTTACTTGCATTTGAGCTTTTGCTGTATTCAGGTGGCATATTTTCTCTGGGGTTTACTGCATCATTTTCTGGCTTCACATGACACAGTGAAGCATAAATGAAATACACAGACTGGGTTTCTACAACGTTTGACTAAAATGGCTAAGATATGACAGTGAATCATACAAAAACAGATTGTATACATTCTATCTTTGTCTTCCCTGTGGTTCTTCTTTTACAACATCACATAAGCAAGGCTGTTCTTTGTTTCTTTGGGCAAAAATGGTCCAGTGCTCCTTGGTAATTTCAGAGGTACAGGCATCTAATCCTGTCTGGTTTTTGTTTTCACCCTTTAATTCTCTGGTCTCAATCAGCAGTCTCCTGAAAAAAATCATTTAACTTCTTTATATGATGTTTTAAGCTCTATACCAGACTTTTCCTACCTAGTGCTCTTTCAGTGTATTAAAATTCAAATCTCATAACAGAAATTAAAGCTCAGTGCATGCAAAGAAGGCTATAATATACTGGGTTCAGTTTCCAGCATAAGTATTTCCTACCAACCTTTGAAGTTCTCAGTGGTCTCCCCAAAACCAAAATTTCCATAAAGGTTTTGGCACAAAAATATAATAACCATTCTTTAGTGTTTATGGCTGAAAGTAATTAAAAATTGTCTTCTAATTACTTCTGGGGTTTTTTTCATTGTATTTAATGTTTAACTGAAAGTTTCTTTAGACGGTTCTTCATAAAATGTCATACATAACCATTCATAAAGTAGCATACATATTGACTGATTAATGAAACAGATAAGACTAAGGGCAACACTTTATGAATGTGGCAACTCTGTAGGCTTTAATGAAAAGCTATTCCATAAGGAATACATTTAGGATGTCTTGATACTGCTGTTTGGATTTGCTATGACAGATTGATAGAGGTACTTGACAGTATGATACCAACTAGGTTCACACAACACAATTCACTAATGCGGTTGGCTAGTTTATGGTTTGATCTTATGTAACTTCAGCCACTTTTGGTAATTTATGATTATTTATATTTTGTGAACTTAACAAATTACAGTAATAATAAAACCATAGTAAGATAAATCATGTTAGGTGTAGACAACGAATACAGGTGAAACTCGAAAAATTAGAATATCGTGCAAATGTTCATTTATGTCAGTATGGCAACTCAAAAGGTGAAACCAATATATGAGATAGACGCATTACATGCAAAGCGAGATATGTCAAGCCTTACTTTGGTATAATTGTGATGATTATGGCGTACAGCTTATGAAAACCCCAAATTCACAATCTCACAAAATTAGAATATTACATGACATCAATAACACAAGGATTGGAAATAGAACAATATCGGACCTCTGCAAAGTATAAGCATGCATATGTACTCAGTACTTGGTTTGGGCCCCTTTTGCAGCAATGACTGCCGCAATGCGGCGTGGCATGGATGCTCTCAGCCTGTGGCACTGCTGAGGTGTTATGGAAGACCAGGATGCTTCAATAGCGGCCTTCAGCTCCGCTGCATTGTTCGGTCTCATGTCCCTCATCTTTCTCTTGGCAATGCCCCATAGATTCTCTATGGGGTTCAGGTCAGGCAAGTTTGCTGGCCAATCAAGCACAGTAATCCCATGGTCATTGAACCAGGTTTTGGTACTTTTGGCAGTGTGGGCAGGTGCCAAGTCCTGCTGGAAAATGAAGTCAGCATCCCCATAAAGCTCGTCTGCGGAAGGAAGCATGAAGTGCTCCAAAATCTCTTGGTAGACGGCTGCGTTGACCCTGGACTTAATGAAGCACAGTGGACCAACACCAGCAGATGACATGGCTCCCCAAATCAACACAGACTGTGGAAACTTCACACTGGACTTCAAGCATCGTGCATTGTGTGCCTCTCCATTCGTCCTCCAGACTCTGGGTCCTTGGTTCCCAAATAAGATGCAAAAGTTGCTCTCATCAGAAAAGAGGACTTTGGACCACTGGGCAACAGACCAGTTCTTTTTTTCTGTAGCCCAGGTAAGACGCTTCTGACGTTGTTTGTTGTTCAGGAGCGGCTGGACAAGAGGAATACGACATTTGAAGCCCATGTGCAGGATCCGTCTGTGTGTGGTGGCTCTTGATGCACTAACTCCAGCCTCAGTCCACTCCTTGTGAAAGTCCCCAACACTTTTGAATGGCCTTTTCCTGACAATCCTCTCCAGGCTGCGGTCATCCCTGCTGCTTGTGCACCTTTTTCTACCACACTTTTCCCTTCCACATAACCTTCTATTGATGTGCTTTGATACAGCACTTTGGGAACATCCAACTTCTTTTGCAATTACCTTTTGGGGCTTTCCCTCCTTATGGAGGGTGTCAATGATGGTTTTCTGCACAACTGTCAGGTCAGCAGTCTTTCCCATGCTTGTGATTCCTACTGAACCAGCCTGAGAGACCATTGAAAGGCTCAGGAACCCTTTGCCGGTGTTATGGATTCATTAGCTGATTAGAGTGGGACACTTTGAGCCTAGAATATTGAACCTTTTCACACTATTCTAATTTTCTGAGATTGTGAATTTGGGGTTTTCATAAGCTGTACGCCATAATCATCACAATTATACCAAAGTAAGGCTTGACATATCTCACTTTGCATGTAACGCGTCTATCTCATATATTGGTTTCACCTTTTGAGTTGCCATACTGACATAAATGAACATTTGCACAATATTCTAATTTTTCGAGTTTCACCTGTATGCATCTGGTAAAAGATGCAGAGTTAACCTAGAAGTAGTTTGGCTTCTGTATAAGTTCCAAAAATTGGGACTGAAGTGTGTATTAAGGAGCAATTAATTTGTGCTACTGTAAATTTTGTATAAACTCTGCATTAAAGATTCATGTCAAAAATGCCATATGTGATATGAAGCAAATTTTCAGAAGTGTCCTCCTTAAATATAAGGACCTGTAATAATATGATAGCAGATTTATCCTGTAAAGAAGCCTATGAAGTTGATTATCACTGGGAAGAATTAGATTATGTGTGCACAGCATTACTGCATTAACCCAGTTTTCTGAGTTCTCATGACACACTAAATTGTAAATTAACCAAATTGTGTATGTGTCATTAGGCTAAAATGTGATTGGTTAGCTTGTGATTCAGTGTGTTGTAAATTTAAACCAGTGTACAGTCAGGGCTACAAGCAAGTTGCACTGATGGTCCATTAGAATAATTAGTGTTGTTACATAAGTGCTTATGGAAATCTTACCTAGATGCTTTCTAGAGCTACAAAATGTTATGTTGAAATTGACCTTTAAAGAAGTTCTGCTGATTATAATTCAGGAGCAGAGTGTATTGGCAGTTAGAAATAGTCAGTGGGAGTTAACAGGTCATTTCCATTTCTTTTGGAAAAATAATATTTCCAACTGTGTGATTATATGATCTATATAATGCCTCACAGATATGGATGACCAGCATGAAGAAAAAGATGGGATGCTGTGTGCAACATCACAAGAGAAAACAAAAGCCAGAGGTAAGAATGATTGTTGCTCCTGTAATAGCAGCTTCAGTAATGATCATATTGGAGTTTTGATTCTGATATAAGCTAAATGCTAGCCGAGATGGAACTTTTGTAAAAACCTACTGAAGTTAATAATGTAGAAACAGTTTTCCAATTTCAGTGCTCCAACCATTCAAAAATAGGCTTAATTTATCTTAGATATAGAACTAATTGTCACGTGAAGTAATATTGATGTCTGGAAGTATTGTAGTACATGATACAGCTGTCTTGCTGAAACCAGCCTGGTCTGGTTCAGGCATGGTAGTCATATTGCTTTTGATATTGGCTTTACTGTTTTCCTGTCCTCTGTTTTAGTGTTTTTAAGGTATCGTATGTTGCCTAGAGTCATTGGGTGATTGAGGTTTTATTTTTTTTAAAAAAAAATCAGGGTCTAGATATACTCCATATGAATCACTATTCTGCACTTGTGTTCTGGGTGGGAGAAAGGCAGAATGTACTAAATAAATCCATGTATTTATTTGCTTATTTTTGATTTAGCTATTATTTAATTAGCATACGTTTCAGTCACTCAATGCTAAGGATAGCTGACAAACATTTAAAGGAGTATCTAGCACTAATACTTTTCCCTTTTCCCTTTTATTTTTGTGAATGTGAATTGTTATAGGTTTTAATTGTATATTTATTTATTGTTTTAACGTGTTGTGAGCTGCCCAGAGTCCCCCATTGGGGCGAGATGGGCAAGGGACAAATTTAATTAAATACATAAATAATTTTTTTTTTTTTTTAAACTAACATATGAAAAGGGAAATCCTAATCAGTCTTCTTGTACTTTTTTGTTCCCTTAGAGGCAGGTAAAAGGAAACGGAAGCGAAGCAGAAGCAGATCCTCCTCCATCTCTTCCTCTACATCTTCTAATTCTTCAACATCCTCCTCTTCAAGGTCTTCTTCCAGGTCTTCTGCCTCACATAGCAGAAGCAGTTCAAGTAGCAGAGGTAGGATTACTTTGTTACAGTTATGAAATTTATTTTGTAGATGGTGCCTCTAGATGTTATATAGCCAATACAAATGTTGACCTAGCAGAAGTAAATACAGGTAGTCCTCGCTTAATGTCCATTCATTCAGCGACCGTTTGAAGTTACAACGGCATTGAAAAAATGGACTTGTGACCGGTCCGCGAAGTTCAGCCATCGCAGCGCCCCCGTGGTCACAGGAACCAAATTCAGGCCCACCCACATTTACAGTTGCCCCCTTGCTGCCCCCGCCCCCTAACCCTAGCTGACTGTCATTGTCTTTGCCTGCCACCCCTCCTCTGGGCTCACCTTCCTGGCCACGCCTGGGGGAGGTGCTGTGGAAACATCCCACAGGCTGGCAGGTGAGAGCTACAGGCAGGCAGATGTGCACTGCACATCATGCAACACTACTGGCCAGGGCCTTCTTTTGTGCCAGCATATATGGAGCCTTCTTTTGGATGCCAGCCGGGTCCTTCTTTTGTGAAAGAAGGCCAGCACGAAAGAAGATCCTGGCTGGCTCACAAAGGAAGATCCCAGATGGTACACAAAAGAAGATTCTGGTTGGTGCGCAAAAGAAGGACCCAGCCAGTAGCAATGCACACTGCAGTGGGCACAGCAGCAGGCGGCAGTGGGTAGGCGGGCAGCCAAAAGGGCAGAGATGGGGGAAGATAGGTGGATGGGGGGAATTGAAGTGGAGGCAGTCCCTTACCTTCTTTCAAGAATGGCTTGGATCCAGGTGGGTCCTCGCCTAATGATTGCGTGGGATTCACTCAACAACAGCAACTGGGTCTGCCAGAACTGCTGTTGCTAAGCGGAGCAATCGCTTGATGTTTCGCTTAACAACCACGTCATTTAGTGACAGAATTGCTGGTCCCCATTAGGGTGGTTAAGTGAGGACTATCTATAATGGATTTTGCACAATACATTATATTCAGAAGCAGAAATATTATAGAAATGAAATATAAATATTTGTTGTAATGAAATAATGCCAATGTATTGATGTTTACTGGTGAGTACAGAAAATCAACTAATATGGTGGGCTTATGTAATTCATCTGGCGTTGCTGCTGGCGATGGCCATTTATTTCAAATGGACTTTAGGGGGAAATATCAGCTAACCCTCATTGACATAAGCAACAGCTTCCAAGATTGTACCCTCAAGGATTAATAATCCAAGACTTTACCCTGGGATAGTAAATGCTTTTAATTGTGTGAAACAGTTTAAACAAATCCATTCTCAAATTGTTATCTGAGAGTGAATTTCATGGTAAGATGTAGTTCTTTAGCTGGCTGTCAGTGACAGAGTTGGGGAATATCTGAATATGCAGTCCACTCCTCCACACAGCACATAATGTACCAAAATTATTGTTTATTTTTTAAGTTTACATCACTTCTCCCCTTCAGGAGCTTGGGGCAATGCACATAATACTTCCTTCTGTAATTTTTCCCACAAGAAATCTATGAGGTACGGTAGACTTAAGAATAATGACTGGCCAAATGTCACCAGTTAAGTTTCCATAGTTGAGTGAGGACTTGAATCTGGATCTCCCCACTTCTGGCCCTCCATATTGACCATTATGTTACACATATTTCAAGTAAAGTTTTTCTTTTATTTTCTTTCCTTTTTTTTCTGAAAAAGAAAAAGAACACACACACACACATATAGAAACAGAAACATCCATATAAATAAGGGAAGAGTAAATTATGTTAATCACTGTTCATATAATATCCAGATTTGTTCTAAATAAGTCCTCATCATTTTGTGAATCATCCAAGATAATAAAGAGGTTTATCTTTCCAGTTTATGGCAAGGACCTGTGCGTTAATATCCCAAAAATAAAATTCCTGAAAATTTTGTATCTCGATTTTAGTAACAAACTATTTATCTAATATTGTTCAAGCCTTAATATGCATTTGTTAAATTTTTAATACTTAGATTCTCCAAAATTAAAAGCAAAGAAGAGGAAAAAGGAAAAACACAACAAAAAGGTAAAACTAAGATTAATACAGCAGTGAAATGAACAGTAGTGTACATATGATTCATACCCATTTTAAAGGAAAAGCTCTTTTGTTTCATTATTAGTTATATCAAAATTTGTCATTTCTACTTTAGATTCAGACAGAAAATAAATTGCACTCAAAAAAGTATTAATAGTGCTGCTTGGGAGCAACTGCCTCTTAACAGATGTTGGCAACATCACATGGGACAGGTTTACTCTCTTTTTTCCCTCAAATTTTCCCCAACAGCTATCGTCATCACTTTGGTCATATAATGGTTATTTGCTTTTCAGCTGACTCAATGATGTACTTGCATAACCAAATTCACGGGAAGTCCACCAGTTACATTGAATGAAGTTATTCATATTATGTGACTTGTGTGCCTTTTGTAGTAGGCATCTATCATAGACAGTGTACATCACAAGGCCTCTGGAAAGCAATTTCTCACTACAGTGTATCATGAGAAATAAAGGAAGTCCTATATTTTATTGATATCATTAGGTTACCTTAAATTCCTAGCTCACAGTTAAAAGAGTTTGTCTGGGAAGATATTGAGCATCAAACTGGTACCATATTATTATTTCTTATAGATTGAGAGGCTTAAGAATCCCATTCCCCCAGTTAATTTGTTGTTTGTTAGATTTATATCTATCTTTTGGTCAGGAGCTAAAGGTGGCATGCATAGTGCTCTCTTGTTCTGTTTTTCTCCATAACAACAATCCTATGAAGCAGGTTGGGCTGAGAGAGAGTGATAGTTCAAAGCCACTTGCCCTTTCTTCTTTTTCATTTTGGAACAAATGGAAATGCCAGAAAGCCTGGGAATAATATCAAGGGACTACGAAGAGCTAGGCAGAAAAGCAAAAGAATTTGGTGTACAGATGATGTTTTCATCCATAATTCCAACTGAAGGTTATGGCCTAAAGAGGGATTGGAGATTCTAGAGGTGAACTGCTGGCTTCAAGAATGGTGTCATCAAGAAAACCTGGATTCCTGAACCACCTGTGGGAAGGGCTGTACCTTGCAAAGACTGGGAGGAATGGAAGACATCTTGCTTAGATCATCTAGTGGGCTTTAATTTAAACCTGTAGAAGGGAGGTCTAAGGGTACACATTATACTTGAAGGGCTGTCACAAGGAAGAGAATGTAGATTTATTCTTCATAGTGCCCGAGAGTATGTCAGGAGTCTGTGGGTGGAAGCTTTACAGAGGGAGATCCAAAGTAGAAATAAAGAGGAATTTCCTGGCCACTTGCCTCCTGGAATCTTAGGTGCTCCATCACTGTAGGTTTTCATAGAAAGGTTGGCTAGCTCTTTATGTGGGATGGTCTGAGGATTCCTGGCCTGGGCTGTAGGTTGAGCTAGAAGACTTCCAAGATAGCTTTCAAATCTCTGATAAGTCACCTAGTGTGCTCTGTGGCTTAGGGTTGATTCGAATCTGGGTCTCCTGGTATTCCCCATCGCCTTAAACACTGTATCACACTCTGTCTTTAAAAGACAAGTAATTGATCGGTCAGATTCATATAATAACTCTGGAACTTATGTGAATATGTTTCAGTTTTCTGTGGCCCCTTTCTAATTAAATTTTTATATTAGCAATATTGTCCTCACTATCAAGTTGCATTGTTTTTTCCTTGAGGAAAACTTCTAAATTGATATGGGCTGGTGATAGGCACTTAGATTTTGTGCTAAGGTAATTGTCAGGTTCTTCCCCCCACCCCTCAAGTCCTGCTGTGCTGCCTCATCATGGCAGGGGGGTGTTTCTGGGAGGATGAATGAAGAACATCAGGAGTATATGCCAAGGGTATATATTCCCAGCAGGGTCACCCAAAGCATGAAGGTCTTCCCAGCTGCCCAGCTAAAACCGGCACCTATATTGGGCAGCAGTGATACAGGAAGATGTTGGAGGCAGACGATCACTTTACTGACAGTGACAAAAGCATGAATTCATACTGCATGGGAGAAGACAGTAGTAAACCACTCCTGTATTTTTACCAAGAAAATCACATGGATAAGCCATGATATTCCCTATGGAAGCAAAAGTTGGATAGGAAGAATATTGATGTTTTTGAACATTGGTGTTTGAGAAGACTCCTGAGAATACCATGGACAGCCAAGAAAACAAATGCATCATCGAACTAATCAACCCAGAGTTCTCACTCAAGACACAAATGAAGAGGCTCAAATTATCCTACTTCAGACACATTATGCAAAGACCTAGCTCTCTGGAGAAGGCTGTAATGCTGGGAAAGGTCAAAGGAAAGAGAAGAGGATGGCCAGCAGCAAGGTGGATAGACTCAGTTACAGTGGCAAGGGGTGCAGTGTTGGAAGAGCTGAATGGCCAGGTTAGGGACAGATTATCAAGGAGAAAATCGATGTGGCTGCTAAGAGTCAATAACAACTTGATAGCACATAATCAAATTGTCAGGTATCTGTTTATTTTTTATTAGAAAAGGAAAAAAGAGAAGATGAAAAAAAAGAAAGAAAAGAAGAGAAAGAAAGAGAAATCGGGTCCTGTACAACTTTCTAAAGTAAGTGCAAAACTGAATGCAAAGCCTCTGTTCTTTGTCTCCTCAGAATTAGACAGTCTGTGAAAAGTGAATGGAATGTTTTGATTACCTGTTTTCTGTAATTCTCAGACTGTATCTTACTATTATGCTATTTTATGGTGATCTTTTTTCTTTTTGACCCATTTCTCCAAGTAACTCAAGGATGGCACACCTGATTCTCTCCCCACCTTTTAGCCCTCAAAACTAATGAACAGTTTGGGCAGTTAGATTTAAACAGTAGATTGACTCAGAGTCATTCAGTGAACATAATATCTAAATTAGAGATTTCAATCCAGTCACATTAATCTGATTTGACACTGTAGCCATACCACTAGAGTGTCAGATGTGATAGAGCAGAATTAATTTCAACAGAAAGAATGACCAGATTGAGTTACATAAACCAGATTGAGTTCCATAAAACAGTTACATCAGGAAAGCAAGGGCATCATGTCACTTGGTATTAGCTTTGAGCTATTTATTTTAATTTTTGTTCCAGTGAAAGTTAACTATAATTCTAGATTATGGAAATGAATTATAGGTAATTAAATATATACCATAAAAGTACTTCAGCATTTGGTGTTTAGGTGATAGCGGTTGAAATTAACAAATACAAAGGATACCAAGTTTCCTACCTCTATCCTGGACTATACTCAGATCCCGTTTTTTCCTGTGATTTGAACATCGTTTTGGAAAGCTCCAATTCTGTGAACAGTGAGAAAGCAAGACCATATTTTATCTAAGTCATAGACTAGATTACAGGTAGTACTCACTTAACGACTGTTCATTTAACGATGGTCCAGAGTTATGATGGCCTCGGAAAAGTGTTTTACAACTGTACTCGCACTTATGACTGTTGCAAACCATTGCACCACCCCCATGATCATGTGATTGCAATTCAGTGCTTGGCAACTGGCTTGCATTTACAACCAGTTGCAGCATCCTAAGGTTACACAGTCACAAATTGCAACCTTTTTTGCCAGTTTCCGGCAACAGACATCCATTGGGAAGCTGGATTCACTTAATGACCATGTGATTCGCTTAATGACTGCGTGATTCGCTTTACAGCTGTCGTAAAAATGGTCATAAAATCAAGTCCAGTCACGTGGTGACTCGCTTAACGACTGCACCCCTTAACAACCAATTTTGGTCCTTATTGTGGTCATTAAGCGAGGACTACCTGTAGCTCTTCTGAGGAGGGAGAGAGAGAGCTTTTTTTGGAGCTGGAGATCTGATGATAGAATAACCTTCCGAGACTCTATGGAAATCTCTGAAATGTTTGCCCCTGGTATATTGGAACTGGGGCACTGAGGGAGGCAGAAAGGTGAAGAATTGAAAGGTGCAGGATTACTCTTGTCAACAGCTGTCTTCTGCCCAAAAATGTGTATGAGAAATTAAGATCAGCACTGGAATATACCAAACATCTTAACATTTGTGAGCACAAATCATTATTTTCATTGGATTAATTTACATGTCATGATAAGCTAGAAGGCTTTCTCAGTGATGACAATGTTTGCTAGCACTGTGTGTGTTAGTAAGTGGGGCTAGTAAGACATCCATGTTAACTCAACTTAGTGAACATGCAAGTCAGGACTCTGGCTTTATACATCCCGAAGAAAATAGGGAAAAAGGCTATGATGTACTTTTACTTGATTCATGGCTTTGTGTTGCAGTTTCTTCTAAGTAAATTTGGAGTCCTATATTCATGCTCCATTACTTTGGCTAACCAAGCTACAGATATATATACCCCATCCTTGCTACTTAATATGCCATACTTTCCATTTCTCAAATGTATTTAAAATTTGCCTAAGGTCAAACAACTAAATAAAAAAATGGGGGGAGGATCTTGTTCCTGTGGGAAAAAAATCTCTTTCCTCTTTTTTGTTTCCTTGGGAACAGCGTTCTTTTGTTTGGAGAACATCAGTTAACTCTGGCTTCATATTCTTTTTAATCAAGTTTTATTCATCACAAATTCACACTTCCTTGTGATTGCTGTGACACTAAAAAGGGAAATATAATATATAAAACGTTATTGATATAATTTAAAATGCACATATTTATTTATGGATTGTTAATAGTATCTCAAAGATAATAATGTATTGTTTTAGTATCTCAAAGATAAAAAGAAGAATCATAACTACAGTATGATCACAGGAAAGAAAATTAAGATGAAAATAAAGAAGAGTAAAAAGGATAAAGAGGTATTATTTTACATCAATATATAAAGAAAATGTTTAAAAATGGATTTACCTGCATTTATGCTGCATTAGCCTTTAGGGTGTTTCCAGATGAAAACTAGAACTCAGGGCCTGAGTTGAACCAATTAATGTAATAAATTCTCTCCAAAATTTAGAGGTAAACTGAGGGCCGTGATCTGAAATCACCCTCTTGGGGGCTCCATGGAGGTGGCATATATGTTGAATAAAGAGTTTGGCAAGTTTTTTAGCATTAGGAGTTGAAGCACATGGAATAAAATGTGCTTGTTTAGAAAAAAGATCAATTACAACCCAAATAACAGTATTATGGTTACTTTCAGGTAAATCAACAATAAAGCCCATAGAAATTTCTTTCCAGGGTTGTTGAGGAGAGGCGACAGGTTGCAGAAATCCTAAAGGTTTTCCACCCCTCTTTTTTGACATAGCACATGTAGGGCATGTAGACACATATTCAGAGACATCTTTTCTCATGGTAGGCCACCAAAATTGTCTACGTAATAAATGCAAAGTCTTTATAAATCCAAAATGTCCAGAAGTTTTGTCATTATGGCCTTTTTGCAAAATGAGTTTTCGTAGTGAAGATGGTACATACAACTTGTCCCCCATCCACCAGGCTTGTTGCTCATGGGTTAAAGTATTTTTATTGTTTTGGAACCATTCATCAGAATCTAATGCTGCGTTTAATTTGTGAAGCAGTTCATTAGTAGGTACTTGTTTAGGAGTTTTGGTTTTGGTTTGAGCTCTGGTAAGTGCCACTGAGGCAGGTTGTGAGTTTGAGATAACAGGAGCGACTATTTGCTCTTGTTGGCTGTTGTGCTGAGGCAATCTGGATAAAGCATCAGCCAAAAAGTTTTTCCCTCCAGGGATAAACTTCAGTGTAAATTTAAAACGGTTGAAAAATTGAGCCCAACGAATTTGTTTAGGAGAAAGCTTCCTAGGTGTTGTAAGGGCTTCCAAATTTTTATGATCTGTCCAAACTTCAAACGGATGTGGTGACCCTTCTAAGAGCTGTCTCCATGTCAATAAAGCCCAGCGAACTGCAAAAGCTTCCTTTTCCCAAATAAGCCATCTCCTTTCTGTCTCACTAAATTTGCGGGAGATATAGGCACAAGGCTTGAGGGATCCCCCTTCATCTTTTTGGAGCAAGACTGCTCCAATGGCCACATCAGAGGCGTCTGCTTGAATTACAAAAGGTTGATTAGGCTCAGGGTGTTTCAGAATTGGTTCAGCAGTAAACAATGCTTTTAAAGCTTCAAAAGCTCTCTGGCACTCTTCAGTCCATATTAATGGGGCACCAGGTCTCTGAGCTTTAGGTGTTCCTTTGCCTTTAGTTTTTAACAAATCAGTTAGAGGCAAGACTACCTGTGCAAAGTTTGGAATGAACTGGCGGTAGAAATTAGCAAAACCCAAAAAACTCTGTAATTGCCTTCTGGTTTTGGGAGCCTCCCAACCCAAAACATCTTTTACTTTGGAGGGGTCCATTTCTATTCCTGCATGCGATATGCAATACCCCAAATAGTCCACTTGTTGTTTATGAAATTCACATTTTGATAATTTGGCATACAACTGAGCATCCAGTAGTTTTTTTAACACTTCACGGACTAACTTTACATGATCCTTCAAGTTATCAGAGTAAATGAGGATGTCATCCAAATAAACCAATACTCCCCGATACAAATGTTCATGAAGAACTTCATTAATTAGTTGCATAAACACCCCCGGGGCCCCAGAAAGCCCGAAGGAGAGGACCTTGTACTCATAGCAGCCAAAAGGAGTGGAGAATGCGGTCATCCATTCGTCCCCTTCTCGAATTCGCACCCGGAAATATGCGTCCCTTAAATCCAGTTTGGTAAATATTTTCCCCTTGGACAATTGAGCTAACAAGTCTTTCATCAAGGGGAGGGGATATTTGTTTTCTTTGCAAATAGCATTGAGGCCCCTATAGTCAGTACAAAGCCTCAAACTTCCATCTTTTTTCTCCCGAAATAGTACCGGTGCAGCCATCTGTGATTTAGCAGGCTGTATAAACCCTCTGGCCAGGTTGGTGTCTATAAAGTCCCTTAGAGCTGCCAGTTCTTTTTGTGTCATAGAATATGTTTTTTTCTTTCGGAATTTAGCACCTGGTTCAATTTCAATAGCACAGTCAGTGTCTCTATGGGGAGGCAGCGTGTCCGCTTCCTTTTTACTGAACACAGCTTTCAAATCTCTGTAAGGTTTAGGAATGTTCTCAATGGATTCTGGGTCCAGTGGTTGAGGCGAACTCCCACTGCGTGCAGTTGCAGCCGTCTCCCCTTTTCCCTTGGGGGTTTCAGAACCCAGATAGACCCCATCCACAAATTGCATATGTCCTGTTTTCCAAAAGACTCTAGGGTCCCACCGTCTCACCCAGTTTGCTCCCAGAATCAGGGCGTAACTACCCAAAGGAGCCACCAAACATTTAAGAGTCTCTCGGTGAGTCCCCACTTGTTGAAAATGCTCCGTGCGGTACAGCACAGCCCCTCCCCCTGCTTGAGATCCATCCAATTGATTAAAAACAATGGGGATTTTCAGTTTTTTCACCCTTAGTTCTAAAGCATTGATAAGTATGGGACTGATTAAACAGCGCGAGCAACCTGTGTCCATTAACGCAGTAAGTGTAGCTCTACGCTCCATCCTGGGTGCTGAGATAGTCACTTTTATGGTGGTTACACTCACCCCCTCATCCTCGTCGGAATCGTCGTCCTCATCGTCCGTCACGGTCGCCATTTTGTCGGGAGCCGTTCTGGGCTGGCCATTTGGGTTCTCCTCCTCCTTCCCCACTGATCCATCTTCATAGAGTATGGGGTCTGGGAATTGCGACTCCATTCCCCCAGCTGCGGTTCCCTTCTTTCCTTTACTCAAGGCGGTTTTCTGGGCAGCTCCGGAGCTTCTCCGCTGCTCCTGCGCACGCGCCAGCATTGGTTTAGTGCAGGCTGGTGCAAAGTGCCCCGGCTCTCCACAACGGAAACAGATGCATTGTTTTGCCGCTCTGGGAAATTTCTCGTCTCCTCCTCTCGTTGGTGGTTTCTGGAGCGCCGGTGCAGAACTGCTGGGCTTCCGGTCGAATTCCGGATCCACCGCTCTCCATTCAGCTTCAACTTCACCTGTGTGCTCGATCCATCCATCAAGGGTACGTGGGCTCCCTTGTGCGAAAGTTAATTTCCATAAGTCGCGCTGCATGCCTTGCTGGAAACAGGTGATTTTAAACTGCTCCGGCCAATCAGGTAGCTTCTCCGCGATGCTCCGAAATTCTAACCCGTACTTGCCAACGCTGCGAGAGCCCTGCCGCACTTGCGAGCGGGCTTTCATAACTTCTCCCAGGTCCTCGAATCTTCTACGTAGGGCTGTTAAGAACCGGTCAAGGTGGCGCAATTCCGGCGCTTGGGCCCCACGCAGTTGAATCAGCCACTCCCTTGCCTTCCCAGTAAGCGCCCTGCAAATGTAGAGCACACGCTCTCGGTCGGAGGCGAATAGATGGCCCGTTTGCTCCATGCACATGGTAACCTGAGCCATGAAATTAGGCAATTCGCTCGGGTCTCCGCTAAATTTCTCGGTTAACCCCCATCGCTTTAGGAAGGCTTCTTGGTTGGCCTGGGCTGGGGCGACCCGTTGCCGAGGCCCCGGGGCGGCCATGGGTGGCACGGCTGGAGCGGCTGGAAGCCCCTGTGCCACCGGTGCGACCGGAGTTGCCGTCACGGAAATGGAAGGGGGGGCTGATAGCGCCTCTTCCAACTTCTCTTCTCTGCATTCTCCCTCTTCCTCGGAACCCAGGAACATACCTGAGCGCCGTAGGAGATTACTCATCCCGACTAGCTCCTTCCGCATCCAGCTGTTCTCGGCTTGCATCATGCTCACGCACTCCTCTAGGGCTCCCACGCGGGTGGATTCGACTCTCCCCGTAGTCAGAGCCCAGCGCTGCTCGGGACCCATGCCCAGGAACGACATTCCCCCAGCCAGCTCATCCATGCTCCATAACTTAGTTAAGCGCCGTTCGGGTTTGCGGGGTGGCGGGAGGCGGGCATAGGTCACTGTTAGGGGTTCTTCCTCCTCTTCGATCCCCCCTGCTGCCCCGAGTACTGGGCATTCTTCTTCCATCTCCGCAGCCGCAGGATGTTTTTTGGGAGGGGTCTCCACGGTGGAATTATTCCCCGGGTAAATCCCTCGTTAGAAATGGTGAGACTCAACAAAATGTCAGAGTCTGCACACTCATTCCCAAAGTTCAGTAAATCCGCTGGAGACGAAACAGCTCCATCAAAGATTTCTTTATTAGGAGAAGTGCACAGCAGCATAGATTGTTGAGTCTAATTCTACAAAGCAAAACCTTCCCTTTTTAAGCCCAAATTCCCCCCCTTCTCCTTTCTTTTCCCACTTGAATTCTTTGCGCCTTGCTCTGGTTCTCACAGTGCTCAACCTTGTAAGCACCTCTGAAGAGATAACAGCACCTGGCATCTTCTCCCCCCCTTTCTCCTAACTTCAATGGCAGGACAAGCAAGCGGCCTGCAATTAACATTTTTACTATTAACCCTTTAACATACATTGCTAAGCTAAATTAAAAGCAATTAAGTTTTCTAGCTTGCGTAGATCCTGACATAGGGTGTCAGAAATTCCAAATTCAGTCATGATCCTAACATATAGATCATTTCTGTATTGTTTCTTATATGTTCCATCTAATATCATTCAGAGCCTTTAAATTTGGAAAGAAAATGGGACCTCTGAAAAATAAGATTAGTCCTATGTAATTGGGCTACTTCAAAAGCAGGCAAGAGTATCCATGCTTGTAAATTAAACCAACTATTTCTAACCCACCGACACACACACAAGTTTACAAATGTTGATGCCACTGAAGTTTAAGGGGTGAGTCGAAAAGTATCAGAGGAAAGGCAGACAATGCAAGTCTATTACTTCAATATATGGTTATGAGCAGTGAGATATGGAATGTGATTTGTAAAACCCATGTTGAAACAAAATAAAGACACATAGAACAATGGAAATGAGGAAATTAGTCTTCTCAAGGTCATATCAGGGAATTGGTCAGCTTGCTTTAGCTATATTAACCTTATGTCCTCTGTTGTTTGGTTTGTGGACTATCATAACTATTTTTTATTACATTAGATTATTAAAGATTGTAAGAAATACTTATTTAGAATACCTTTTACAGCTGTTCCTCCCTCTCATATATGGCTATAAGAGCTGACTGTTGTCCTTGAGACTAAAAGAAAGCTAGCAGGGACAAGGGAGAGGGTACCTTAACTCTCTTCCCACTGCTGAAACTCCACCTGAAAATATCTGAACAGACCTACAGGAATTCTGCTGCTCCAGGTTGTCTAGAGACCTCCTTACAGGGCAGGAGTGAAGCTTCCACATCTAGTCTATAGAAGCTTCTCTCAGAAGAGCCCCATCCCTTCCTGAGAAGGCATTTCTTGCACATCATCCTGCACAGAAGGACCGAAAGCATGCATCTTTGCAGATAAAGAGGAGGCAGAGAATAGTCATTCCCCTTCTCTTCCTACAGAGAGAGAGGCCAGGGAGGATTAGGCTCTTGTTCAAGAGGCAAGGAGCACCCTCTGTTAAAAATGCCATATGGCCTACAGAGATATGTAGTCCCTTAAGACCTGGTTATGTGATCAGGCCTGGGGCTCCCAGGAGACTGGGGAGATTTTACAATGGCTCCCTTATTAATTTTATCCCACCCTGTTTTGTGTTTTTACAGTTTTTTATGTGTAATTGTTTTTATGCATTTATTTTTTAATTGTTGTACGCTGCCCGGAGTCACCTTGTGTGAGATGGGCGGCTATATAAATATGACAAATAAATAAATAAATAAAAAGATAGATCAGATCAGATCAGATCAGATCAATATGTGGACTGAGAGAAGCTAGTCCTTAGGGCAAATTCAGTTTCCCACTCCTTTTTAGGGAATGAGATAAAATAAATGTCCCAGTTTTTATTTATTAAATATAGATTGGCTGCATATCATTTCCATCTTTTAATTTGTAGCATTATGTAAGTGCATACAATTTTAGGAATACTAATACCATAATTTGTCCTTTCCACCATAGATGCAAAGTCATAGTATCTATAGACATCTCTTAGCTTAATTTTTCTCACATGAAGCAGGTAAAACCTATTTATGTACCTTCTCAGGTATGAATGACTAGACAGCAGAATAAGTAATTTGAAAATAGTAATTGGAGTACAATTTATTGGGGGTAGTTTTTGAAAATGATCTGCAAAATTGATTTTTGATCACTTAAAGTTTTGGTTTTAATTACTGATTTTTTTTCGCAGCGGGATCGGAACCGTGCAGAACTTCTTGATTTCTTGAACTCTACTTTTTAGTAAAAAAGCTGTTAAATGAGGACCAATAAGTCTGTCAGCTTATTTAGTCATCCTGCTCCTTAAAGCACCAAATACAAGCTCAGGATGAGGCATGAAAGAACATCTTGATGCATGAGGAGTTGAAATTGTCCCACTATGAAGATAATTGATAGCTCCTTTAAAAAGGGCAAAATAAATAACTGGTGACAGTTTATCAACAAAAAGCCATATTGATGTTGAAGAGAACCTAACCAAACTAGGACGAAGGCATAACCATTCATTAAAGTGAGAGGATGTGATGAAATTTCGGCCTACTGTGAATATCCAAATTGCATGCAGAATGCAACTTTACCATCAGTTGTCCTTGGTCATTTTTCCGGCTGAAGCCAAATACTAGCAAAGAAGCTCTTTAAAAAGAAGCAGACCTGTGTATATAGATATTTTTAGTATTGAGAATATTTGCAAACAGCAAAATACCTCTTTCTGAGTAGTGTGCATTCTAAAGGCATTCAGTAAGACTTTTAAAATGATTTTTCTTTTGTAAAGTGTTTTCCTTTTAAAGTTAGTAACACTCTAATGTCAGTTTATTGAATGAAGTACTAGACATTTCATTTAAAAACTCTGGCATGGTACAGCTCTTAAATGAACGTTATGAAATTAGCTTACCTCCCACTGCTGCTTGGTTTTTGTTCTGTTTTTTGGTATTATTATCACTGATCTGTATTCTAGCCTTTCTTACAGAGAGGCGTGTATCAGAGTCCACACTATGAAATTCTCAGTAGGCTATCAATTTCAGTTGAGTGTAATGATATATCTAATAGAGTGACTAAAAGACTGGTTGTGGTATATGACCTCACAATATGTGAAGTTTCATTTTGTAAGAAAATCCAATAAAATGTATTGCTTCTGAATTTGATGTAAATTGTTTTAGTGAACTAGAAACAAGTTTGAAAGCATAGGATTAGAATGACGCTGTTGAGAACTACTACTACTGGATAGTTTTTTCTTGCCCCAAAACACTTAAAAGAAAAATGTCTAGTGACCTGTAGTTTGTCTTCATTTTTGCATTTATTTATATTATACCCTCTTTGAAATAACTGTAGGTGGCTTGTATACCACAAAAACATCTAAAACAGTAACAGTACCATTACTGTTTAAAATAGTAATTTATTTAAATAATTTTAAATAAATTAAAATTATTGTTTATCAATAATTAAAACATAGTTATTATTCATTCTCCAAATACTCATTGAAAGAACTTTCTGGGGTTTTAAAACATTAACAAGTTGGGGACATCTGGATCCCTGCAGGGAGATAATTCCACAGGAATGAGATAGCTACCAAGAATGCCTGTCTCCAAGCTTCTGTCCCCTAACTTTTTAAAGAGGGGACCCAAGAGCATTTTCTTGGATTGCTTGGACAGCAGAGGCAAATTCTGTTTGGGGGAGACAGTCCATTATGTAACCTAAACCCAAGCCATATATGGCTTTTTAGATCATTATCAACATCCTTGATTTGGACCCAGGAACCTATTGGCAATACCTGTAGTATTAGTGTTACACTGTTGAAGCGGCTCTCACCTGCCTACATATGGTCTACTGCATTCTTTACCAGTTTCTGGGTAGTGTTCAAAATCACACCTAAGAAGAGTGCAATGCAGAAATGCAGTCATAAAGTAATGAGGGTATGAGTGATTGTCATTCCAAAATGAACCAGCCAAAGCTGGGAAAAGGCTCCCCTAGGCCTGGACTCCATTTGCTATGAACCCAGGAGATACTTGTTTTGTCCCATCTAATCTCTTACTGTTGCTAGACATTGGGTAAGGACACATCCTGTATATCAGTCATTCCATATATCAAATCAGTGGATGACCCCCTCAGTGGTTTCATATAGTTGATGAATAAGATGGGCGAAAGGATGAGAGCAGAACTCTGAGCCACCCCATAAATCAGTGGCCAAGGGCTAAATCACTCTCCATTACTATTGCAAAACAGCACTTCCAACTCTTAACCCTCACTTGTATTCTAGTCTGACACCATGGTTGTTGGTATCACATGCCGCTGAGAGATCTAAATAGGACCAGAAGGTAACACTCTCTCCAGGTCTTGATAGAGGTCATCACAAGACCAATATAGTTACTGTCCCATACCTGAGTCTGACCTCTGACTGCAAACAATCAAGAGAATCTGATTTCTCCAGGGCCCATTGGAACTGCAGCCCCATCATCTTCTCCAATACCTTCCCTAAAAAGATAAGGCTGAAGAAAGGCATTGATCACCTCAGATCCCACCATTCACCCAATCTTTGCCCTAAGGAGCCAGCATAGGGTATGAATCCAGTCCAAAGGTGGCAGAACCCATGCTGCTAATTACCCTATCCACTTTCTCAGAGTCCACAAGATCCGAAAAATTCCAAGTAGCCTTGCAAAAAATTATCCAAGTAAGTTCATTTGATTCTGCTAAGAAATAAGATCTGAGCAAATATGAGTTAATTTATCTGTGAAATGTTTTGCCAACCTAACACATTATGTACGTTGGGAACTCCTCTCACCCATCTTGCCCCAGTAGGTGCAGGTTGCATTGAACAGTACTGCTAGGTGCCAGCCTACTGATGCAATGAAGGTCCAATGATGGTTGCTGTGTGGGAGGGAAAATGGAATTTATTTGATTGCAATTTTTATAGCCTCCTACTTGTACATGACTCTGGGTACCCAATAAAGGTTAAAAACAATATAACCATTAAAAGGGGAATAAAACAGCCATACTGGGGGTAAGAAACCATAAGAATTTAGAGAACTCACTCTCAATGGTAGTTGTGCACAGTATCCTAGTCTAGTACTTGTGGAAAGAGCCAGATCTTCAAGGCAGATTCAGGGCTGTGCAGACTTCCTTGGCCCTACAAGATGATCCTGCTTAATAGGGCTCAAGCCATGCCAATTCTGTTGGATCTCACTGGACAGGGAGACACAGTGGGAGACAGGCAGTCCCATAAATCCAGACTTTATTCCATGTAGGACTTCATAGATGACAACCAGCACCTTAAATTGCACCTGGAAGCCCTGATTGACCACTGGAGGAATAAGCATGGTGAACTAAATAGGCATTTGGTTGATCCAACTGTTTTCTTAATGTTTTTACTCTTCTGTGATTTGCCTAGATAACATGTACTTGATGGAATAAAGTTTACAATTCATAGTAAGTTGTTGCTGTCCCTAGCATTCATCCCACGTGGTTGCAAGATTCACATGTTTTGCATTGTGCTTGCTTCAGTTCTCATAGCAAAGCTGAGTTATTAGTTATATGAGTTATTTTTCAGCTGGATTGTTAGGGAATCTGACACTGATTAGGGTGTGAGGGAATGACTGGCTCAAGGTCACCTAACTGGCTTCCATGTGACTAGAACATGGGTTTCCCTGCTCCTAGTTCAACACCACAACCACTGTAACATACTGGCTCTCCACAATTCAAACCAGATATAGTATAAAAGTAACATCTCTGAGTTGAGCTTGGCTCCTGGAGATGCCATGGTATGGAAAAGCCAATGATTTTTTCCAGGATGTCTAAAGTTTCACAATTTCCATTTAATGCAACCCTTAAGCAACACCAGAGGGCACCCTGTTCACCTGTAAATTTATTAAGGATAGACATTTAACATGAAGAATTTTAAAAACCAGTACAGTACCTTATTTATGTCTCATTGCCAATTTTGGCTGCAACAGCAAAATATTGAAAGACTCTGTTTATGTACCTGCATTGTAGAGAATTGGCAATGAGTTTATTCATATATGATGCATCCTATATATTTAGAACTCACATTTTAGTGTGAATCTGAATGAATACAACTATTGTTTTATCTGTGCATCTTTGGGTTGTTCTGGGCTAGAGGCTATTGCAATGTACATTTCCTATTCCTAAACCCTACCATTTACCCTTATTTTTACAAACTGGAGTATTTTGAACTCTAAATGCACCAAGCTGTTAAAGTAACTTAATTTTTTATATCCCCTACAGCAAATCTCTATATTTTGATGTAGCTCAATAGTGTTCCTAGTGTCTAGTTCCTAGTAAATTGACTCCATGTTAGAAAACCTAACTAGGGCAGTTTTATCTTTTGTTAAAGTTGACTAATTCTTTTGTAATTCAAGTGTAGTATCACTGAGAAGCTGGTTTCAGTCGCTAGGTAATTTTCTGATTTGCTGACTAGAAACAAAAAGTACTCTGCAGTTGGGCAAAACAAGAGAGTCTATTAAGAAATTGGTTTTCACTTATCTCTGATTCCCATAAATGAAATTTTGCTTTCAATCTGCATTAGCTGAAAAAATATTTAAACAGGAAGCTAATATGGATTCTCTCAGCTTATGCTCACTGAAATGAATTCCACATGTACCCTGAAGCCTAATATTTTATTCAGGTAACATATAACCAACTGGATTTTTGTCTTGGAACCCTCCCTGTGATTTTTGCTCTTTTTTCCCTGAATAAACTTTTTTTATACCTGGATAAACAAATTTCATAAAAACCTCCCTGTTACAGAGAATTGTATGGTTGCGCAGTTACCCCTTCTGGGGGGTAGGGCTTTAAGGAGGGTTTTTTTTTTTAATTAAAAAAAACTCTGAATATCTCTGTCTCCACACACACATGTGCGCGCACACACACACGGGGAGGGTCCCTAGTAGAAAGGCTTCACCTAGTAATTGCAACTTTTCATTTCTGAAAAGGAGAGGAACATTTATGAGTTATCTTTCTGAGATTTGTAACAAATTCAAGAATAAAGGCCAGGCAGCATTACATTGATACCTACTTAATTCTTAATAAAAATCATAATTGTTCTAATGGTTTTTAAACAGGTAGCCCCTGGATTAAAAATGCCCAGTTTACAGACAACCCATAGTTAAGAACAGAGCTTACTGTAGCAAAATTCAAGTTAAATACACAATGATTTGAGCTAAATACACAATGATTAAAGTTCATTACACAATGTTACTACTTCTGGCTTACATACAAATTCGACTTAAGGACAGACTTTGGGAACGGAACTCATTCTTAAACTGAGGACTACCTGTAATTTTCTTTGAAACAAACCTAGTCAATCAGCAAGAGAAACAAAAATGCAGGCATTAGAACAATCCTCAGGGTAATGTTTAAAAGGGGCATCTGGTGAGGAGAGCAGCTTGACCCTTGGAATATAATTTATTGCATGAGGCCCAATAAAATTTGGGAGGGAGGGGAGATCTCATTGCTTTTCTTTATGTAATGGAAGGCTTGAGTGAGGAAGATACTGGTATGGAGGATCAAGGTTATCAGGAGGGAGGGGGACCGTTCCAGAGCAAGCGCCTCCTCAGCCCGCAACAAAAGTGTGGGAAGACGAAGAGGATGAGGCTGGCTCTTCCCTAGAGTCTCATGGGGTTATATCCACGAGTTGCTTTAGCATCGGTTTAGTCTGGCAATATTCTGTCTATTAGGTGCGAGCTAATAAAGGAACTGTATTGTACTGGATTGCCTCGTTGTCATTCTTGGGCTGAACCTGACACTTTACTGGGTTTACAGTATTCCACCTTCTTAGACTTTCAGTGAGAAAGAGTTTGAAATATTTTGAAAAGCCCAACTATATCAATGGATCATCCCACCAATGCATTTTTTTAGAACATTCAGATAATAACAAGATTAACTTTTCTTGAAAGCCATACCAATTCTTCAGCATGCCAGCTGGTTTTGTGTTTCATAGGTATGGCTATTTTTAATCAACTATTTAATAGGAATGGCTCTAAGATTTTCTGCTAAATCAGATTTGACAATTTTAAAGCTGCTCTTTCTACTTCACTCACCCTTCTTCCAGTTGTTTACTTTAGCAATTAGCACTGGAATCCTGTATGTATGTATTAAAATGTATATTTCCACTGTCTTCAACCGAGTTTTCCTAGGGAGGTAGGAATATGGATTACAACCTGAGTGATATATTCCAGTTAAAAATAAAATCTTCCAGTCCTTTGTGGTACGGTTCCATACATATGTTTCAACCACACAATTGTGTTCACTACTACTTACTCTCAGGTAAGAGTGGACACTGCATTCAGATATAACTACACAGCTCCTGAAGACAAGGAATTACATTTTAATAATAGTAGAAAAATACTGCTAACTAGTAGTGAAGATGCAACAAATCAGGTTCCTAAAGCAATACTTGAAGCTGTTAATAAACAGAACACTGTATCACAATCAACCACAAGGCAGCTAAAGTTTAGGAATGCACTTTTGTTATTGAATGCAACCAGCAGTTCACTCCTAGATACAAAAGTGATCATGTGACTTGTCAGGAAATGGCTTTCGGTTTTTATAGTTTTTCCCACAAATCAGACCCTAATGCAAAAAAGAGCATGTACCCAAAGCACTATACACAAGAGACGTAAATATTTACATGTGTAAAATGTGCTGTGTCAAACATAGGTCCCCATATAGACAGAGAGGATTCATCTGCCAATTCCTTACGTTCCCAGGCTGCCTGAGCAGAAGAGAGGAGCCAAGCTTGCAAGTTCCTGCTATTAGCCCTTTAAATCAGCCTCAACCAATCTAATGCCCTCCCAATGTGTTTGGTTTACGACTCAGCAGGCTGGCTGGGAGTTGTAATTCCAGTCTATCTGGAGTACGTGAGATTTGATCAGGCTACCTTAGAGTTACGGTTACATGTGCACGTGCTAATCTTTCAATACTGGAGAAACTGTACAGAAATGCCATAATGAAATACGTTTTCTTAGTCAGCACAGCAAATGTATGACTATCAAATTTTCAGCATCTCTCTGCTCCCACTCACACATCATCTGATAACTGAAGCCCTAAATCCATTTGGTATTAAACAATACTGTTTGCTGGTGTCTGACAAAAACATCTGAGCAAGAACGTAAGTGAGAATGGAGATTCTTCTTCAGTGCACTCTCTAATTTGCTCATTTACATGAAACCTAACATTAGCAAAAGCATTCTAAAATAAAGCAGCAGCCACCACAAAGTAAAAGAACCCAAAGAGCATTTTCTTGGAACTGGTGCACTGTAAGCAGCACAAAACCCTGTTAAGGGCTCCATTAATTTTCAAGAATTGGTCTGAAGCTCTAATCCAGTGATGGTGAGCCCATGACACACGTGTCAAAGGTGACACACCACAATGTTTTGGGTGACACACCAGCGTTCACCAACACCCGACAACAACTATTCTCCCTGTTCGAGTTACCAAAGAAACTGAGTTTGTTTTACTCATATTTCCTTTTTACAATTATTTGACGTTTCTTTATATAAGACATAGCACCACACGATTGGACTGTTTGTTTTTTTTTTAAATAAATGAATATGTAAATAATTGTTTCTCTCTTGTTTGGGGTGGGGGGTGACACACTAGCAGAGTCAAGTTAGGCATTTTCCAAATTTTTGACATGCCAAGCCCAAAAGGTTTGCCATTACTGCTCTAATCCCAAACTACCACCTGTTCAAGTATCAACAAGTTACCCAACAGAAACAGAAAAGCAATTTTAAATGTCTGAAATGCAACATCGTAGTATTTGCACAAAAGACTATGGCATAAGTAAGACAAAGTCAAGCCCACACAAATGTTTTACAGAGTCTCTCTCTAGGGCTGTAATACACTGAAAAAAACTTAACATTGTCGGCTGGGGTGGTGCCTTCAGTACGAGGAGAACATGCAAGGTAAGAAGCCATGTCAAGAAGTCGAAGGACCCTTTTAAAAGTGACTTTATGGTATTTTAAGTATCATACACAAAAAAAGCCCAGTAAAATTTATGACTCAGGTTTTGAGTTCCATTCCATTATGGTCACGGCAGCACTTTTGTCCATCAAAAATACAAACCAAATAAATTTTATATATCCAAGTGACTGATGTTCAGAAACAAATGCATTTCTTCTGGAGCCAGTGGTGTAAAAACGTGCACAATAAGAATAAAAAGAAGGAAATATGTTTTCCTGCATATATTTTAGAAGATTTCAACCCAGGAAATGGGAGATGAAAGCACTGCCTTGGAGATACACCTTGAAAATGGTGCTTCAAAGCATTTCTTTTTTTCTCCAGAAGTGTAGGACCCATTGCTCTTTCCAGTTTTAAAGCAAGAAATATTTTACCTTAAAATGTCTACATGGAGGTCCCAGTTTTTTGCAAGGATATAGATAACATGGTCTGTCCATGGAAGTCACTGATTATGAAGCCAAGGTATACTGTAGGACCCAAGGCCATGTAGCAACTGGTTGCCAAAGATGAAGGATTTCCAGGTTAAAATTAAAATTGTTCTCAGTTGCCAGTCAACCATTTGCTTATGCCTCCCTCCACTCAAATTTTGCAGCCAAAAGTATCCTGCAAGGCTCAGCTTTCTTAGGAGTTATTGGCATCCCTCCAGCTCATGACACTGACGGCAGTGCCTGGTGGCATTTTGGCAAAACCACTGCCACCTTGTAACGTTTACTTTTGTTTTAAGCTTAATGCTAGGTAGTTCTAAATGAGATATTCTTTCTGCCTTTTTATTTATGGATCCCTGCATATGGTGCAAAGTGGATGGCTAAGATTTGTGAGATGGGGGTTGTGTAGTGTATGCCTATTTTGGGGTGATCGTGAGCAAAAGGATTGAGAGGGAAATCCAGAAGAAAGCTAAAACAAATACACAGGCATGTTCTTCATTATTACTCCCTGGGCCTCTCTTTCAAGTGACAAAAGGCAAACTTCAAATACCCAGGCTGAGATATATGTAATTTTTCATGCAAACTCATGGCAGATCAAGCTAATCTGCCTGAGATTATGTACTTGCCCAAGGAAAACAGGACCCTACAGGCACAGATGCATGGATTAAAGGGTACTGAAAAAGAGCTCATGTGTATTTCCCCCCAACAGAGAGACAGTTAGAAAGAGGACAAAAATAATCCTCCTACAAATAGACCCACAAATAAATAAAATAGTATGTTTCTAAAAACTAATGTTACAAATAAAGTCAGTAGTCCTTGGTATCCCTGAATTCAGGCATGCTCCACATTCTTCTGGTGGGATCCATGCCCCTCTCCACATCTTCTGAAATGGTCTTGATATCACTGCTGAAGGGGGCAATCCTGATGCGGGATTTGAACGTGGCAAGGGAGAGGCTGGCTTTGTGCTTGGTGTTCCATTGCCTTGCAAGTTTCTTGGCCTCCTCTTCCTCTTTGATCTTCTCAGTGGCATCATGCAGAACAGAACGGAAAAGCCGAGATGTTTCCCCAGGCTCTGGTTCATATTCAGCAATAAGTTGCCGAAATCTAAGAAACAAATGAGCAAAGAATCTAGCCTTAGAAGGGTATATACAGTCCACCTTCGCTTAAGCCCTCAGAGCTGAGAGATATAGATGCTACATTATGTCATTCTCCCATGTATCAGGTTTTACACGACTTCTACCACCATCCCTCTTGGAGGGAAGGGCGCATTTCTCTATTTTTACACAATGTATATCCCGCATGGTGTTTTTACTTATACAGTACTGACTTATACTGTTTTTACTTATTACTTATACTGCCTTATACATACTGTCTCCTGGTAGTCAATATGAATGAACAAAAGGTAGTTCATGACCCCTTTTAATCATTTGAATTTCAATATCTGTATCAAATATGGGTCCTCTTTAAAAAAAGGAATCACTTTGCACTACAAATTCAATGCAGTGATGTTACTTGGTTAAATTGGTAGTAGGTAACAAGTTATCCTACCCAAACTTTGCCAAGCAAAATATTTTTATAAGCAGATTTCTGGATAAAACCTATGAGACAACTGCAAACTTTTGCATGAAAAGACAGAATATGGACTTGAAACAACTGATTGCATTTATGACATATTTCTGATTCACAGCAAGAGTTCCCAAAAAGGTTCACAGTACTCAGAGCTGAATTCTTCATATATACAAGCACAATCAGCATTCAGTAATTGATTCTAGAAGTGTCATTTAGAAAGACGTGACTCATTTATGAATTATTCATAAACACATTTAAGAAACAGGAAACAATGGTTTACTCTGCCTTTTTTATTCCAGTTCGGCTAGTCAAGGAGGTGGGGGAGGGGGGATCAATCAAGTCTCAATGCTGGATATTCAAGCAAATTCCCTTCATCAGGTGTCCTCCAAATGTGATGGATTTCAGAATCCATAATTCCCAGCCAGAATAGTCTTTGGGATTATGTTACTGCCACTTAACGCTCATGCCATATACATGACAGATTGCAAGTAAATACCTAATAATGATTGGTCCACAGTAGGATGGATGTATTTTGGAGCACATATCCTCCAGTTGCAGACGCTCCCCTGGACTGATATCATAGCTGTGCTTGGGGTGGCTAACCAGCCAGCCATAATCAACTCCTGTTTTGATCTTGCGATATTCATTTTCTCGCTCCCGCTGTTGTTTCTCAGCTTCTTTGATCTGCCAGTCAAGCTCCATCATCAGGGTTTCAGTCACCATTTCCACTGGGCTCCTTTGAGAAATACGACCGGAAGGTTCATTCCACCCAAACCAGGATGCCAATGCCATGTTCTCCTTTTTCCCTTCCTTTATCTGCAAAGGGCAAATAAAAACATAAATATTTATGTTTGCAGCAGATAGGGTGGGCATCTTACATGTCTATTCATACACACACACAAACACAAATATGATATTGCACACACACACAAATATATTGCTCAGCTGTTTCTGTTAACAAAAATGTTCACATTCTAGTCAGCAAGAAAGACCAATATGAGAACAAGGCTATCAGTGACTATTAGTCATGAAGGCTGTATCAGAGGCAGCAGGTCTCTGAATTCTAGACAGCGTCAGCATAAGCAGAAGAGTACCATTGTACTCACAGTCTTCCTATTGACCTCCAATGACCATCTTATCAGCTATTGTAGGAAGAAAGTGTTGCAGTTGTTTGATTTGGTCTACTCCAGAACAGCTATAGGAAGGAAGGAAGGAAGGAAATCTTTAAGGAACTGGGCTATCTGGCCAGGTTTATCCAGAATCAAATTAATGTTCTTTCCCCAGCTCAGGCATTATCAACTGAACTATCTACTGAACTAGCACCAGTTTGCCATGATCTCAGAAATCATTCCCAATCCAATTGAAGATACCTTGATCCTCAATGGTAGAGCTGAAATTTCCCTAGTTTTTTGAGGGAGAAAGAAACGTTGAAATTTCAGACAGTGGAAACTTAAAAAAAAAAAAAAAAAGGTGACCCTAACATTTTGTTGCACTAGCAAAATCTTTCCATAGCATGATAGGTGCTTTGGCACACTTTACAGCAGAAGTTTCCTTCAAAGTGGCCATTCTCACACCAAACACTGCTCCATACTCAACCTGTCCCAAAAAGCCTTTTCTGGCAGTGGGTGCACTGATTTTTACCCTCTTTTATGCATGAGGATGATTGCTTAATGCGCTTCCCCCACTCCTACTGCTCAGGAGTTTTCAGTGCTACCTCATAAAACAGGAAGAAGCTACTTGCAGTTAGTCCAACTTGGGGAAGGAAAGATTTGAAAAGCTCACTGTAGTCAGCCACTCTCTCAACATCAAGGTTGAGGTTCTTCAGTGTTGCCTTAAGGATAAGTTCTTTGTCGTCCAAAGTATGAGGTTAGACAGATGAAAAGAATATGAAATATACTGTAAAGCAGCTTTCCTCAAGCTTAAGGGAACTTCTCCAGCTTCTGGGGGTCACCAGCTTGAAAAAGCTAGTTTTAACAAAGTCACCAGTAAGTCACTAAACAGTGAAACATAAAACTGAGGATGACTACACCCTGAACTTAGAAGAGGCATGAATGAATGAAACAGTGCAATCTACTCTGAACAGATAAAAATGAGGGGGTAGGCAAGTATTTGGCCTTCTCTAGATGAAGCAAGGTAACTCTCCTAATCAGGAAAAAGCTTGTGCCCTAAATAAGATTTTCAGAGACAGCTGGTTAATAATTTGTAAAAACAAGAGATAAGTATACAAGCTTCTTGAGAGACAAATGATAGTAAGTTTACCAAATCATTTTCAACTGTTTCTAACAAATGGCATCTACTATCCATTTAGGAGCCAGAAAAAGCCTCCACATTCTCCGCAGCATATAAGGGACTAATGAAAATTCCCCAGATTAATCCAAATACATAATCATCCCAACAGCAAGACAATCATGCCAACACAGAACTACATAGAACATAATTGTAAACTCATATAATGCTGGTATAAACCCTCAAAACACAAGTAATTTTGAGAAAACAAAATACAAATAATATTAATAAAATACAAAAATAAAAATAAAGTCAAGTGCATCTTTAGTGATAGCAAGAATAAAAGTGCTATACATTAATGGAGTATACTTCTGAGACATATCTACTCTGAAGTAACTCCCAGCAAATCCAATGGGAATTATTCCCAGGCAGTTGCAATTTTATGGAGTTGCAGTCTAACTATAGACCTGAAAATAAAGCTCATATATTTCAACTGGTGAAGAAGGGAGGGAATTCCAAAGCTGTGGCAGTCACTTCAAAGGCCTTGTCTCTTGGGCACATTCACCAAAATGACTTCAAGGCCTGTTCTATCACCCTGGATTCTAAATCCTGAGCCCTGGGATTGGCATCTTGCCATTCATATATGGCTTCTTCTGTTCCATCTTGTCAACTCCCAAGCTGCCCAAGAATCAGGGGCCAACATTCGATAATAAAGCACCAACCTTCAGTAGGGTAATTATTTGCTTTTTAAAAAGAAGATGAAGACAACCTTCTCCAACCTGGTTTCCTCCAAATGTATTATACTTCAATTCTTAGATTTCTGAGCCAATATAAATATATAGCTTAAAGAAAAAAGAAAAAACAATCCCTCCAATGAAAGACTGAACATCTCAATCATTACATCACTTCCGTACCCCTATGATTCCCAGAAATCTAGTAGGTTGTCCACCCTGCTTATATTCTGATCTTAGAGTAACTGGGACAATATCTATAATTGGTTTATAGATTCATCCTGATGCATTTTAGTCCAGAGACCAGAGATTCAAGTAGTGCTCTAGCCCAAAATCATGGAAGACAACTAATAATTTATTGTTTTAAATTTTCATATTAACATCTGTCTTCACAAACTACAACTAGATATATGTTCAATTCTTTTCCATCTGTGTTCGAGCCAGGTTTTGCAACAGAATCAGCTATGGTCATCCTAACAGATGGTCTCCTGCAGGAGAGAAAGAGAGCAACAGGGTTAATCTTTACTCTCTTAGCAGCTTTTGATATAGCTATGCACTTTTCCTTAATCATCTCCACAAGCTGAGCATTAGGAATAGTTAAAATGTGCTTCTACTTGCAGAGTCTCAGAGAACAACACTTTATTCTGTTCCCAATGTTGTAACAGCCATAGGAAGCCATCAGGAGTTCTGTCAGGTCTATTGAAGACACATTTCTTCACTCAGGTCTTCCCTATATAAATATGGATCAGTGATCAATAGTTTTTGCTTTTGTTTTCCTTCTTTCCTTCCCCTTTTAAATTAATATGATTTTACACTGTTTAAATGTACTTCTCCTGTTATTACATATTATGATTTATAATCTGTTTCAAGGAGTTTTTCCACAGGAAGCAGTAAAAAAATACATTAGCTAAATTAACAAAGTTAAAGAAACAAGATAAGTCAGTATTATGAATTATTAGGTTACTCAAGCAAGAACTAGGACACAACAGGAAAAACTCCACTTTTGAGAATTGCCAGACTGTCCTACTGGATAAAGGCACCTCCATGCAAGGATTCTGTGCCAGTTCAGAACAGTTCAAACCAGCTCCAGACCTCCATAATCTTACTACACTGACGTTGCTTAAAGCTGAGCCAAACTGGCATTTTTTTGTGCAATACAGCACTTATAATGCTGAGCTGTGGAGAGGCACCCCACTGGCAAGAACTTTTGTCCCTCCTGGCCCTCTCTCCACTCCCTCCAGAACTTGAAAATTGTGTGTGTGTGGGGGGGGGGAATAGTCTAGTACTGCTGGCTGCTGGAAAAAGAGAGAGGTGGTACTTTGTAAATCCCCCCACTTCACTTTGCCTGGACTGGGAAGAGTTCCAAGGATTCATTTGCATTCCCATACTTCGCTGCTGCAGCAACAGCCATGCAAAGAACAATTATGAAAAATATGTGGCTGTGAAAAATGCCACTACTGTGCTGTCTTTTGGCTTTACGGAGTACCGCCACAACTTTTGAAGAATGAATGCAGTCTTGGCAGCCAAATAGATTCCCTTTGAATCAAGCACATACATTTCCTCCTTTTGCAAATGGCCAGAGAAATGCATACATTCTAAAAATATAGATGGGGGGATGGGGGGTGCTAGTAATTAATTTTCTTTACCTTTTGTGTGGAGTGGGAGGAAATGTTTGTTTTTCCTGGAACTGTGACAGCTTAGGGGTCAGGACAGTAATTTAGTGTCTTGTTTGTTCGTTTGTTTCAAGTCATTCTTGACTCCTGGTGACTGCCTTCACAAGTCCCTGCAGTTTTCTTGGCAAGATTTGGGAAGTGATTTGCCATTGCCTGCTTCCTAGGGCTGAGAGAGAGTGACTGGCCCAAGGTCACCCAGTTGGCTTCGTGCCTAAGGCAGGACTAAAACTAGAATTCTCCCAGTTTCTAGCCTGGTGCCTTAATCACTACATCAAGCTGGCTCATCATTTTTTACAGTCATTGATCAATCAGCTGACTCCTAGTATGCTATTCATATCTAGCTTTTTGAGATGGTGGATGTGAATGCAATTATGAGATAAGTTCAAACAGATTTGAGGGACTGAGGTACAAGCATAATAGCAGTCATTTTCTTTTTGGCCACACACAATGATCACACAACCTTGAACACAATCATCACCCCCTGAACACAGATTTTAAGGGAGACAGATACCGTAATGTTTATTTGCAGCCTTTCACAGGTATGTATGTTTTCCTTGCACAAAAAATCACCTAAGGAGCAAAAAAGAATAGCTACACAATGAATTGGCACAGGTCACTTTCCAGAGGAAATATTATGGACTGTAACACAAATACAGTCCAACTGTTAATCAACAGAAGGAACACGCACATGTGTGCACTTTTCTTCCCTCGAAGATTCTGCATGTAGGGAAATGTTTGACTAAAATTGCTAAGATTAGAGACACTGTCTTTGAGCCTGTCTGTGCTTGGAAACTTTTGGAGATATAAAGACTTAATACCCACCTAGAAGCAACATCTCTTCTACAGCAATAGGAACGCAAAATCTGTTCACTGGATTAGAATTTGAGGGTTTTCATGCATTATGTAACTAAAATGGCACACTACCACCATTTTTTATTTATAATATCTGTGGGCATCATCCAATAAAATCCAGATTCATAGCTAAGCTTCAAAGTAATGGAATAAATCTGAGGCCTAAATCCAGCTGATTTTAGTGGTACTTAACATAAATTATGTGCTAAGTTATGCTTTGTATGTAGCTATGATTAACATGTAGCTATTTTTCTGAATTGTAGGAAGAACAGATTATTATGCAGCATGAAGGTACTCTATATATAACTGGGGATAAGAGCATTTTAAATCTAAAAAGCAATTTAGGCAAAATCTCTTCTCCACCAAGATTTTGAAAATCCTCTTGCAAATTTAAACCCCTTCTTCCTTACCGAAAAGCCACTGTGGATAATCTGATGATTAGGCCTGTGGCAAATTTTAGATTAAAAACACCAGCCACATTCATGACAATCTGTAGTATCTCCTGTGACATGCAGAGTTCAGGAGAATAACAAATGCGGACAATTTAATAACTACATCTGGAGGAGCTTCCTACAACTAAAAAGAGCAAGAAGAGGAAGATGGAAAAATAAACCAACTTTATACAAATGCAATTTATTTCTATATAAAATATTAATGATAATTCTGAGCAAACCCTCTAGCCCTCAAGTTGCTTTTTTTCAGAAAGTAGAGGCACAAACAGGCTTGTAAATATCCTAGACCAGAAATAAACATTAGTGGATTCTGGTATTATTATTATTATTAAAGATTTACATAAAAATAAGATGAACATGAAATAATATGAAGTAAAAGTAAGAAAAAGATAAAGAGACAAAAGAGAAAATGGTGTGAAAAGTAATGCAAGTAAAAGAAAGAGAAAAAGAATATATATATAAAGATCTTCTTTGTAGCAGTTAGTAACAAACTTATTATTTCTCTTCCCTGTATAAGGTTATATCATACTTCCCTTCTTCCCATATTCAACCCTCTTTAATCACCAGATCCATAAATCACCAGTTCATTTTTTTCTGTTTTCAGCAAAAAGTCCATAAGAGGTTTCCAGTCTTTAACAAAAGTACTTATTATCTTATCCCCGATGAAACAGGTCAATTTTGCCATTTCTGTAAATTCCATCATCTTGACAATCTATTCCTCCTCCATTGTAGGTATTTCAGTATTTTTCCACCTTTGTGCATATAATAGTCTTGCTGCACTTACCATATACAAAACCAATCTTCCATAAGTCTTTTCTAATTGGCTATCCATAAGTCCCAAAAAGAAAAGTTCTGGTTTCATTTGAATACTGATCTTTAATATTTTTGTATCATTATATGTATTTGTATCCATTTTTTTTTTTTGCTCTTTCACAAGTCCACCATGCATGGTAAAATGACCCTTCACATTTTCCACATTTCCAACACTGATTAGAAGTATCTTTACACATCTTAGATAATTTCTTTGGTGTCATATACCAACAGTACATTATTTTGTAAACATTTTAATTGTAAAACAATGTGAATTTCAGTCCTTTTAACCACATCCTCTCCCACTGATCCATCTATATATTATAACCAAATTTCTTAGCCCATTTTATCATGTACTCTTTAATTTGTTCTTCCATTTCAAATCTCAGCAAAGGTTTATACATTTTAGCAATCACATGTTCATCATTTGTATATAAATCAATTTCAAATTCCATCTTACGTTGTATAATTTCAGTTATTTTTTAATCTATATTATCTATCTATCTATCTATCTATCTATCTATCTATCTATCTATCTATCTATCATGATACTAGCCACAGTAAGGGAGCCATTACAAGATGTCTCCAGTCCCCTGAGACCTCCAGGCCGGATGGCATAACCAGGTCTTGAGGGACTTGTCGAAGGCTAAGAGGGATGGAGCTAACCTCACTTCCAGGGAGAGAAGATTCCATTAGGTAGGCACCACAGCAGAGAAGGCCCACCTCCTGGGACCCCCAACTATAATTCCCTTACAGATGGGACCCATAGCATGCCTTCTCTGCCAGATCTGATGGAACAGGCAGATGCAATTGGGGAAAAGTGGTCCCTCAGATAACCCAGCCCCATGCCATGAAGGGCTTTAAAGGTGAAAACCAGCACCTTGAATTGGTCCTGGAAGCAAACTGGCAACCAATGCAGCTCATGGAGCAGAGGTGTAATGTGCGCTGTTCTAGAGGTAGACATAACTGCCCATGCCACTGCATTTTGCACCAGCTTCTGGATACTCTTCAAGGGCAGCCCCATGTAGAGTGCATTACAGAAATCCAAACGGGAGGTGACTAGGGCATGAGTGACAGTGAGCAGAGCCCTCCAATCCAGGAATGGGCACAACTGGTGCAGAACACAAAACTGTGAAGCTCTTTGAGCAGGAGTTGTGAGTCTAGAAGGACCCCCAAGTTGCCACCCCATCCAGCACCAAAGATGGCATAGTCCTAGAACTGGAAGGCCCCAAAACCCAAAGCCGTTCAGTCTTGCCAGGGTTCAGCTGAAGCCTGTTGTTCCCCCTCACAGCCTCCAGGCACTGGGTAAGAAGTTCACAGAATCACTTAATTTGCCAGGGGCAGTGTCAGCCTTCCCAGGTAGACCAGACAGGAAACACAACAGATAAGCTAATTCTACATTAACAGAATCTTGCAAGTCTGAAAGCATAAATCTCCCATCTTTTTTTATAGCCTGATAAGTTAGGGAGGATCCTTTCTGTATTTCTTTCTCTGTCCATTATGCAGCTGCGAGCTCCCCCCTTATCTGATGATTCCCTAGGCAGCATCTCTTCCCCCCATCTCTCAAGATCATTCCCACATTCCATTACAGGCAGAGATGTATAATTGGGTATCATCAGCTAGTGACAATACCTCATCCCATGGCGATGGATGAGCTCACCCAGTGGCCTCATATTTATTGATTGATTGATTGATTGATTGATTGATTGGATTTCTCTCCTGCCCATCTCCCCTACAATAGGGGACTCTGGGTGGGTTACAAAGAGATTAAAACTATAAATATATATAAAATACATACCATATATACAATTAAAACAATACTAGAAACAAAAAATCCAAGTAGATGGAAAATCAGGGCGGGGACAGCCGGCCACTATGGGGCTAGCCATCTCCCTGCTTGCGATGTTCCCTCCCCACCCCAGGCCAAGTGGCAGAACCAGGTCTTCAAGGTCCTTCAGAAGGCCGGGAGTGAGGGGGCCAATCGCACCTCCAGGGGCAGAATGTTCCAAAGAGTGGGGGCTACCGCAGAGAAGGCCCGCCTTCTGGACCCCGCTAGACGGAGTTAATTGAACATCATATAGATGTTAAATAGGAGAGGGGAGAGTACCAAAGCCTGCAGCACCCCACACAGCAGGGGCTGAGGGTGGGATCTCTCCTCCCCCAATCCTCTGAGCCAATTCAGAAGGATACCATGGTCGATGGTATTGAAAGCCACAGAGAGATCAAGTCAGGCAAAGATGGATGCACAACCCCCATCCCGCCCTTGCCAGATATCATCCAAAAGCTCAACCAATGCTGTTTCTGTCCCATACCAGGTCTGAATCCCGACTGAAAGAGATTCAGAGAATCCAGTTCTTCCAAGGTCCTTTGAAACTGCTGCACAACCACCTTCTCAATCGCCTTCCCCAAAAAGGGGAGATTAGATACTGGATCAACATTGTCCAGTATAGTGGGGTCCAGCGATAGCTTTTTGAGGAGGGGCGAGCCAAAGTCTCAAGAGGTGAAGGAACAACCCCCTGACTCAAGGGAGAATTAGCCATCACTAGAACGCACTTACACAACACCCCCCAGGCCACTTTAACCAGCCAGGAGGGACATGGATCTGAAGAGCAGGTGGCTGAGCTCACAGCCCAAAGGAGCCTGTCCAGGTCCTCATGTTCAACAGGTTCAAACCGTTCCCAGATAATAGGGCAAGACTCCTTCCCAGGCATCTCCACTGGACCTGCAACAAGGCCAGTGTCCAACTGAAAATGAATCCGAGTGACTTTGTCCAACAGATGCTGAGCAAATTCCTCCACATGCCCCTGCAACAGGTTCTCCAAGCCCCCCTTACCCAGGAGGGCTCATGTCACCTGAAACAGGTCCGCAGGATGGCTATCTGTGGCACATTAAGAGAGGAGAAGTAACAAGGCTTCGCTGCCCTTACCACCACTAGATAGGCCTTAACGGCAGCTCTAACCCATGTTCAGTTGAGTTTGTCCCTCGTTCAGCACCAGTGGCGCTCTAGACATCTCTTCTCTAGCTTCATCTCTCTCAGATCATCTGTAAACTACGGGGGATGCCAGGATCCCTGACAGGGGAGAGGTCACATGGGCACGATCCAATCCAAAGTCTCAACCACCCCCTTATTCCAGGTGGCGACCAAGGCTTCGGATGGACCATGCAGCAGACCAGCAGGAACAACCCCCATCTCCCTCTGGAACCCGTCCAGGTCCATTAGTTGTACCAATTTAGCTGCATTCCTATCATGAAAATGGCACCTAATGTGATAAAAATAAGGATTTTTATTTTCTGTAAGAGTTAGAGGCAGCTTCAATATAAGAAAAGTTAGTCCCCAGTGTCATTCTTTGAAAGCAAGAAAGACACACCCACATCTTATGTGATTCCTGGCATACTAAGATGAAAGAGGGGATAAGAAGGCAACTCCAAAAGAATGAGGGTACCAGTTGGAGAAATAAACACTGAAACAGTAGCTTGTAAATCAGCATTGTGCAAGACAATTTAGCCAGCAACTGGCAAATTATAAAAGATGTGAAAGAAAATATCCCAGCAGCACCCCTACACCTAGATAGAGAAACCCCATGCTCTTGGACTACATGCTGGCCCAGCTCTGGTTGCAAGTCAAGTGAATGAATGGATGAATGACTGCGAAAGTGAAAGTGCATGCAGTGCATGTTCTATTTCAATAAAACTTAGTGAAACTGTGTGTGCTCCTAACTCACCGAAGAATTCTAAACTGATTCTTTAATTGGCACCTAGGGAAATTAGGGAAAGGAATTGCACAGAGTGTTGTGTGTGTGTTTTCTCTGAATAATTTACCAGAGCTGTGCAACAATTAGCTCCTTCAGGAGGCCTGGTTGTAGCCACTTGCAAGTTGTTGACCAAAATGAGGTCCAGCTCGATATACAAAGGAAAATTTTATAACACTAGACATATTTGGAGATTATTGAAAAACCAACTGAAGTTTGTTTCTTGAGAAATGATTATATGGAATAATTCTTATTAATGGCAAGTAATGAGGGATGAAATTAGAGTTAATACCCTAGATTAACTTATTGTTAATTGTGCCTTTAAGTCTTTTGAGTAGTTATAAAAAGAATATAACTTGCCTAAACCTGCTGAATGGCAATATATTCAATTAAAACATTTCTTATGTTCGTAACTTGGACCTAATGTGTTAAAAGTCTTAGAAACTCCTGTCACTTTAATTATATTAGGCAAAGATTTATCCACAATCAAAAAGACTTACAAAATTAAATATAAATAATGTACAAGAAATTTGGAATAAATAATTGGGGTTATCCCAAAGTCACTGGGAGTCAGGCAGCATATACATCTAATAAATAATGATAGTAATAATCCTGTCCTACACAGTTATACACTCTCCTCAGAGAAGGCCAAACCAAAATAGGAGTTCAGTAGCTCTGTTTTTTCTTTGTAACAATTAGCATTTTGGTTTCTTCATTGAAACACCTGGTATACTATTTTCTTTTCCTTTTCTTTTGAATATATCTAAAAAAAAATCTTTATGTTGTTCTTAGCACCCTTTGCCAACCTCAGCTCATTTGAACTTTGCTTTTCTGACACTATCTCTACAACTGCAAACTACCTATAGGTACTGTTCCTCAACCTTCTTTTCAGTTATTTTTTGCATTGCAAATTGTTTACAATTAGTGCTTTTAGTTTTTCCTTCTTTAGAAAGGAATAACTTAATATCAAGTTAAGCAGGGGTCCTCAAACTTTTTAAACAGGGGACCAGTTCACGGTCCCTCAGAATGTTGGGGGGCCGGACTATAGTTTAAGAGAGGAGGAGAGCCGCCGGACCCAGCATACCTGTCATGTAGAATAGTCCGGCTCTGCGATCTCCCTCCTTGTGCATTGCCTGCAGCTCCCGACACAGCCCCAACACTTCCGCTTCTGACAGACAGACAGCAGCGGCGGCCAAACAGGCAGGCGGACTGGATAAATGACCCTAGCGGGCCATATCCAGCCCGCAGGCTGTACTTTAAAAACCCCTGAAGTTAAGGGTAGCTGATTCTCTGGGACCTTCCTCTACCCTCTGAAGAAGGCTTTCAGTAAGACAAATTAGGAATTACTTCAAATGACCATGCTAGCAGAATTTGTGCCCCATCATTAGACACTTAATTAAAGACCTCCATCACTACTACTTTATGCATCTTTGAACAATCTTTGAAAACACTGACCATGTATTTTTGGTGAGGCAGACAATAGCAAACACCAATAGCAGCTGCTTCCATTTATTCTTCTACTTAGTTTAACCCAGATGCTCTCTTCTGTGTCACCAAGTTCATTGGTTTGGATTTCTGAGCAATCAAACATACATTGCGACTTCTTCCTTTTCTCTTCTGTTTCTTTTCAACAGATTAGACCCTTCAATTACTATATGTCAGTCGTGGGACTCTTCCCATTAGACCTCTAATTATAATTACTAGATTGTATTTGTATTAGTGCATAGACAACAAAGCCCCTGAAGTTTATGAGCCAATGCTGCTTCTGATTTTTCATTTGATTGGTTTAATAATCCATGTTACATCAACACTCCCACTTCCTCTGGAAATGCACAAGTCTTTATATAAGGTGTTTGAAGTAAGTTTTAGCTAACCCAGAGGAGTCCCAGATACCAAATCTCTCCCATCAACTTTAATTTGCATAGCTAGTGGTTTACTTGCAATATTCTTCTTTTCCTTACCAATCTTATTCTGTGGCCAGATGAGAACATCACCTGAGCTCTCTTCCTAGATCTAGTCCACAATGATATGCTTGTAACTGCTCTTGAAAGTATCATTTGTCCCCCACATGGATTAGCAAGAAGGAATAATTTTCAATGGTCTTGATAAGACTTGGAAGTTGTTCTGTAACAACAATCTATGCTCCCAGAAAACAATACACTTCATAAGCTAAGGGGTCAAAGTTGGCATACATTTGTTTGGGTTTTTTTTAGCACTGAGTCACCAAGTAACACAGCTTTTCTTTTTATCTTCTTGCAGAGTGCTATTGCTTTGCCCAGTTGCTACTTCTTAGTGGGTTAATGGGATCTCCCACTTTCTCTTTCTGGGCAATCCTCTATATGAGTCCACAGAGGACTTGAGATGCATAGATTTTAAAAGCAATCCAACAGATATGAGCTAAATATCATGTTGTTATTTAGCTAGGTACTTGGATTTCTCACTGATATCCCACCACAATCTACTTCAAACTTATTCTCCAGACTGCAGATACTACAAATCTGTTATCTATGACTGTTAAAAAAAACCTAGCAGTTTTAATAACCAAGAAAAGTTTGAAAGAATATGCTGGAAATTGCTTAATAAACATATTGGATGAAGAATCAGCTGAATGACAGCTCAAGGAATCAATGCCACACAATTCTTATAGATAAAAATAAATGTGGATCTACAACAGAATAGACTGATATATTCCAACCTTTAATGAGATCATACTCTTAAAGTCTCTAACCTGAAACAGAAGCTTACAGAAGAGTTCAAATGGGACATTTCTTGTTTTTATCTAAGCTGTTTTGCTTTTGGATTTATTAACTGATATAATATTAAATCAGCTTATCACCCAAATCTGTGAGAGAAAATAAGCTGAGAAGAAGTCAGGCTATGTAATCCACATCCACTGAGGTCAAGTTATGAGTTAGCCATAAATTTAACCCATCCATATAAGCTCAGCAACACTTCTTTTCTTAAGGAGCAAACCAAGCAAGCCCAAGTAACAGTGCTCCACAGTAACAAGTAAAAATGCTCCACAATACTGTCCTGTTAAGAAAAGTGTCAGAGTGCATGTGTACATTTTATTTCCTACCATCTGTTTTTATACCCAAGGTTTCCAGATGGATTTCATTTTCCAGGAATGAAGATGTATATGCTTATCTGAAAAGTTATATAGGTAATCCTTGCTTAACAACCACTACAGGGACCAGAAAATTGGTTGTTAAGCAGGGTGGTCACTAAGCAAGTTACCATGTGACCAGACCTGATTTTACGACAATTTTTACAATGGTTGTAAAGTGAATCACCACTGTTGTTAAGTGAATCATGTGGTCATTAAGTGAATCACATGGTCATTAAGCAAATCTAGCTTCCCCAATGGACATCTGTTGCCAGAAACCGGCAAAAAAGGTCGCAAATCACAATCACATGATTGCAGGATGCTTCAACCAATCATAAATGTGAGCCAGTTGCCAAGGGTCTGAATTGCAATCATGTGGCTCCACGGGTAGTGCGACAGTTTGTGACGGTTGTGTGAGCATAGGTCGTAAAGCACTTTTTCCGAGGGTGTCATAACTTCAAACCAGCGTTAAACAGTCGTTAAGCGAGGGCTACCTATAGATAGAAGCAACCAAAAAGAGTTTAAAGAACACCAATACTGCTTTGTTCAAAAGCACAATTTTCCAACTTTCTTTGTTTAACAAGGAAGCTAATACACGATACTGTTATCTCCTTTTGTTGTCTTAAACCCAATATATAACACTATTTTTTAGAATGGGATAGGGCATAGTGGTTCTATTCCCTCTTCCCCACTCACTTCTATGAGATGTAATAAGTTATGGCATAAGGTTTGCCTCACTGGCAGTGGAAAGCTGCTGTATGTGTCCATATTTGTCCTCTTCCTCATAAATATTGATCTTGTTATACAGTACACATCCAAAGAGTTTTAAAACAAGTCCAACTCATTTTCTCAGGCTACAACTAAAAACATATTTATTTATTTGTCATGTTTATATGGCTGCCCATCTCACAACTGAGTGACTCTGGGTGGCATACAACAAAGTTAAAAACAATATGTACAAATTAATATTAATGTTATTCATATTAAAAACTTTAAAATTATAAAAGGCACAAAACTAAAACATAATAAAAAAGAGATTAGGCGAAGAGCAGGTGTTAATTACACCGGAGCCATCTCAATATTTCGTCAGTTCCCTGGGGTTCCCAGGCCTGCTGACACAACCAGGTCTTGAGGGATTTCCAGAAAGTTAAAAGGGATGAAGCCAACCTTACTTTGGGGGGAAGGATGTTCCATAGAGTGGGGGCCACAGCAGAAAAGTCCCACCACCTAGGACCCACCAAATGAAGCTCCCTAGCCAATGGGACCCGCAGCATGCCCTCTCTATGTTCTTTAGTTGCACTTGTGTTCCCTTTAAAAAATCAAAAATGTTATTATTTAGAAATACCCAGTGTTTATTATCCATAGAACAATCTGACCATACATTCTTTCATACACATTTCAAGTACATGTTCTGTACTGATGATCTTTCGGGTGCAGAATGACTGTTTGGAGTCAGGTATCTGCAGCACTATAAGTTCCATACAAAGTACAGAAACAAATATCCATGTCTTTCCAAATACTGTACAGAAACCACTGATGGAAGAAAACCCAATAGGCAGGTGGCATTTGCTTAAATATTTCTTTGGTTTCTGCATTTAGGCCAGTCTTCTCCAACATGGTGCTTTCCAGATAGGATGGACTCAGATGGGAATAATTTGAATTCTATCCCAATGCAGTTGGAGGGCACCAGGGTCTAAAAAGTTAATCTAGGTTACTGTGGAGCAGCAGAAGAAGCAACAGACTGAGAACTCCAGTCACCTTCTGAGGATATCTGGTACTTAATCTGAACTGAATTACCTTCTCTACCTTTTGTTTTATGAAACATCTCTCACATTCTGCAATTCAAGGTTTACCAGTTACTAAATCATTCTTTAGGGATAATAACAGTATTGGCTCTTTAGGGTCATAGGTAATAGAAAACATTCTATTACTTATTATTGCATTTTATACTCTAGAAACCTACCTACCATAGAACCATCCCAATCTGTCATCAATTTGAACCAAATGGTTTTTAAAATAGAATATTCTCAGTTACAGCTTTTTTAAAAGAAATCACTGATTTGGTTTTCCACTGAATATAATAACTATTAAAATGCAGCACTTCTCAATGCAGATGACATTCTAAGGCCATGTGATAAAGAGAAAACTGTTTTGCTTGATAACGTGATGAATCATTCCTAGTTTGCAACACTCTCAAGAATACACTGGCTGAACCAAGTAAGTTCCTATAAATAGCTTTGCAGTAATTATGTTTAAGCTTAATACCTATTCCATGAGGGGAACAGCCATGATTAAAATAATGCTGAAAATCCCCATTTTAAAACAAATTGCAAAAAAAAAAAAAAAAAAATCCCTTGCAGCTTAAATGAAATGGAAGATAATTCACTATCTAGTTTTTAATCTTCTTAACAGATTTCAGATGTTAATAATTTCTATAGGAAAGCAATGTATGAAATTCAAGACATAAATGTGAAACAATTAGAGAAATTTGATGCAATATTCCAGTTGCTTCTCAACTCCAATATTCCAATACTTCTCAACTCTTCAAACAGTAATAGCAAAGATGATTAACAGACATAAGATGAGGGGAGGGTGGTTCTTTGCATACATGTAGGTTAATTTGTGTACAGATTAATGATTGTGCTGGGAGTATTTTCTCCCAACAAATGGCTGGTGCTTTAAAAGGTGTGAAGAGCAAATAGTATTTTTCAAGTTGAGCTCAATTCCTTCACTACTTCATGGACACAATTGTCATTACCATGATAGCAGTATCAACGTGTTTTGACACTGCCTTCCTCCAGGATGTTTTTTTTTTCAAGTTCTCAGTCCACCTGACAGCCCATTTACTCCTTGGAAGTCTCCCCTCCAATTACTAACCAGACTAGAGCTGGCTTAGCTTCCAAGAACAAAGTTAGCTAGGTGCTTCCACTTGCTGAAACCTCTTAAAGGATGGCAGTGCTAAGTAGGGAAAAGGAAGAAGATGGGGATCAGTCATTACTCAAAAAGAGCTGAACAGCCAAAGCCGTTAGTATCAGCCATAAACCTTGGTACAAGATGTACATTTCCCTCCTTTTCCTGCACTCTTTATTATGCAAAGACACAATTTGGACAGGAATCCATACACATAAGACTACTTCCATTCACTAAAGACTAAATCAGGAGGGTGCTTGTGCATAATGCACATTTTGGTAGTATTTTCATGACAGTCTCCCAATTGTGGAATTCTTTTTCTTCTACTCATTAGTTATGTCAACTCATCTGGTCTTCACTAACTTTTCACTTACTAAGAGTAAGTTCTGTTGAACTAAATTCTGACTGAACATGAACAAAATCAGTTACTTCCTTGATCAATGTTCCAGCTTCCCCCAACTGGAGCTATTGCTGGCTGAGAATTCTGACCTTCTAACCTGTTTAGAGACTTCCAGATTCTGGAGAAGTCTATATTAAACTTTTCAGTAAAAGGAGAATATTTCATGAAAGCTAGACAAAGAATGAAAGATTTTCTATACACACAATCAAATTAAGGAATTACTTAACCTCTGTAAATTAAAAAAAAGGAGGGGTGGATTGGATTTTTGCATTTTACAGCCCTAAGAACCAATACAAACTTAAACTTTCTTCCCTAACAGCACTTAAAACTCAAGCAAAGGAAGAAGGTACTGGGGCCAGGATTGAAAGCAATTACAGGCACGTGCAAACTCCCCCTTTCCAACCAGCCTCGAATAGGGAAAAGGAAATTAACGGTTACTACCCAGTGCATTAACTACACTTCGCAGAATTTCAGAATTGTATAAACTCATCGTGTATCTCACACACACACGTCACATTCGTTGATTCATTTGGAATAAAAGCATCGCAGAGTACAGTGATGTTCCATTTTCAGTTAGAATTAAGCACCACTGATTTCCAGTGGTCTCCCTTCCAAGAAGCATTTTTTATATATACAGCAACAAACGCGGCGCATTTATTTACAAGCTGGGTGTCCGCACCGTCACCAGCGCTTTACTTAGTTGGGGGGCGCTACGAAGAGCGCCCGGGAAGCAGAAAGCTACCCTTTGCTTCTCGTGCCTTTTTCCCAAACTTTACGTAGCTTTCTGAAAGTTCCATGACGCCTTTCGACTCACCGGATGGCTTGTTCGCACTGAGGAACAAATCCAAGCACAACTCTCTAAACAGTCTCTCTGCCAAGGCGAGGGGCTACTCCTGGACTGCGCGCCCTCTCGAGCGTCGGTAACCCAATTGAGCGCGAGGCTGAGCGCTGCTGCTGCTTCACCACCACCGGTCCCTGCCTTTGCCTGCACTATCAGGGCGTGCCGAATTATTGTCCCCAAAAAGCCCCCGCCTTCCTGGCTTCGGATTGGCTGTTGCTATAGTGACCATCCTAAGCTTCTTTGGCCTGTGGCAGAAGGGAAGCGGGCTGTAGTAGGACCAGATGAGAGGAAAAAGTCGGGGCGGGGGGGCGGAGGGAAGGGACGTGGAGTGCTCATGTGGAAGAAAAGTAGATGCAGGTTGGCCGTAGTTTTTCCCCGCTGCTGAATTACAATGCTATTCACCTATCCATGAACTGGCAAAAAATTAAATTGACTTGAAATTCTCTGTCTCCATTGCCTATTCCTATTCTGGGTTTTTTTGCCAGGGAGTGCCAGTTGTCCAACTTCCTTCCAAGGTAATGGGTGGCAAAACCTATGAGATTTTACAGACCTTGAGCTGTTGGAATAAGAGGGAAAATACTCCTGTAACATTGGCCCAGCTAAGGGCAATTTAAGCCTGTCCAGACCTTTCCCTGTTTGCATGAAATCATGGTGCAAACATGCTATGGTGTTTTTTTTCTGTCCCAAAATTGAAATCATTGGGGCAAATAAGTCATGACTGAACAGGATTAAATGGAGATTCCACTCACTATTTTTAATTTGTATAATTGGTATACAATCTATATAATATTTGCTGCAAATCATTTGCATTCTCAGCTGACAACATGGCAGTGTCTACCTATAAAAACATACATTCACATACTTATACATTTTTCCATAAATGCATTAAACAAGAAAGGGGACATCACACATTTTTGTTTTATTCCCTATTCAGTACTGAACCACTGATGAAACATTCCACTTATTCTCATGCATGCTATACTTTATTTATTCATCATATTTATATGGCCGCCTATCTCACAAAAAACATGATTCTGGGTGGCATACAATAAAAAACCACATAAAACAGTGGTATAACTCAATTAACAAGTAAAAAATATTGAAGTTATGAGTAAAAGGCAAGGAGAGGGCAACAGATATTAGCAGCAATGGAGCCACCTCAACAACTCACTATTCCCATGGGGCGCCCAGGCCTGATGACATACTTTTGAGAGACTTATGGAAAATTAACAGGGCTGGAGCCAACCTCACCTTGTGGGGGGAATGTTCCATAAGGTGGGCAACATACCTCTTCTGAATCTGATGGGATGGGCAGATATAATTGGGAAGAGGTGGTCCCTCAAATAACCTGGCCCCATGCCATGAAGGGCTTTAAATATCAAAACCAGTACCTTGAATTGGACCTTGAAGCAAACTGGTAACTAATGCAGCTCATGGAGCAGAGGGGTAATGTATGCCATTCTAGTGGCACACATAACTGCCCACACCACCTTATACTTGCTATGTCACATGCAGGCATATACATGGCCATATTTCTATGACAACATCACAACACACATTTTGTCATTTGCCTCCTCCTCTGGATGCCCATGCAATGCCAGTGTTTATAGATCACTTCTGTCCATAGGGCACCCAGATCAGCTTACTTCAGTAAAAATACAATACAACTGTAAAATAATAAAACTGGGAAATATACAAATTAAAAATATTGAGTTTTTTGCCTCACTGATTTCAATTTGGCTCTGCTGTAAGCTTTATTATGCTAGCCATTATGTGCTTTATTTGGTTTCATTTTAGCACTATTCATTGTGATTTGTGAATCATGAGTTTTGGCTTAGTGTTATATAAAATGTATCTATGGCTTGTTCAACAATATCATGGATAAATATGATAGATGAATCTAAAATATGTGTGAATACAACCCAATATAATCTGAAGTAGCGATCAATTTTTTTAAAAAACAGCAGCGTAAACTGCATGTTAACCATCTATTGAAATAAGCATCCCTTATCTTGGTATAAAAACCATTAGAGAGAGAGCAAGCTGCAGAACCACCTCTGAGGTGGCCTTGTTTCTTGTGTACCACCATTACAGTCCAACAGGAAGATGTAATGAGCAGAATCTCAGAGTCCAGGCCAATTTCTAGGAAACAAAAAGTCCTTAAGGCAATCAAGCCCAAGTTCGTTTAGTTCAGATTTGGCTTTTGCCTGGGCTGTTGAGATAATAGATTAAAAGGATTCCCAGTCAGCATAACACTGGGAGTCATAGTTCTAGCACATTTGGAGGTACTGAGTTGGGCAATAAATCTGTAAAAGTAATGACCACCACTAACTCTAGAAGCACAGAGGCAATGTGTTTAATTTCTTGATTAAATTAAATAAAAAGGATTTATCATCTGGAAGGTGCCATGTTGGGAAAAGTTGTCAAGAGTTTATCCATGTGTCTAGCTTGCAGTGCTTCCAATAAAAAGTATTGTTCCAAGTGTGCTCCTTGACAATTTCTTATGGTAAAAAATTAGGATGGAGGAAGTGATGAGATAACGTCTAGAATCTTCTCCCTTCAATTCTCAGTTTGAGGTAGGGAGAAGTACACTGTACAAATTGTCTTGAAGCAACAAATGGTTGAAATAAGATTTATGACAGAAATCCACAGTTTCATATATATTCATATGAACTGGCTGGGCACAACCGTCCAAAAGTGTGATTGAAATGCTTCAGCCAAAGCAAGTGCCAATTAAGCACAGCCCAAGGATGGTAAGATATATGCACATCTCCATTCTTTTCCATTCATTTTTGCTCATTTGTTTTTAGTTTCTCTCTTCTTCTATTAAAAGCAATGTGGAGAATTTATTTAGGGTAGCCAAACAGCTCAACTGAATTAGCTCTTAGAGAAGTTCAGATTTTTCAGACACTGAATCCTTCTATCCCAGGCCCAGTTATGTACACCCTTGGATTTGAGGTGGGTTTTTTAAAAAAAACAGAATACATATAAAAATGGCAATAATGTCAGAGTATAGGAGGCTTATGGAAACATATGGCTGGAGATATCAGGATGAAAAAAATGGAATGAAGATATGTCTAATTTTAAAAATTTTTAAGAGACTTAGCAAGAACAGTTTGTTATTTCATGTAACTGAAATTTCCTGTCAAGGCAAAAAGTAAAAATGGATTTTAACATTTTTGTCAAATAATTCAACTAGGCTAACCAAGGAGTTAGACTAATGAAGAGTTTTCAGCTCCTCATTAATCATGGAGGATTATGTGCCTGTCATCATAAATCTCAGCTTTAGTCTGGCAGATTACCTCCACTGTCCTGCATGTCTCAAATTATAATAGTAGTTAGTATATAATCTGTCTGGCATAAGCTTGCTAGGTTTGTAATTGAAAGTGAACTTGGTGGCAGATGACTCAGTCTCCATTGGTTGCTATCGAGAAATAACTTATTAGCTCTAATCAACTCAGAAAAATAATTTGAGAAACTGGAAGATAACAAATGTCAGGAATATAAGGCAGTTGAGCAACATTTAATTCATAGGAATATCCTATAATTAGTCACAACTCCTCCTAACCTCTGATTCTTATTCAGTTGGGAGCTGCATATAAGCCAACCAGTGGTTAAATGGGAATAACATGGTCTGTGAAGATTCCTTGCCCAGGATAACAATCATACTCAAAAGCTTCTGCTAGAACTCTTTCTTTTTTCTGTATTAATCAAGAGTTCTTCCTCCTGAATCAAGTCATGCAATTGTTTTATTTTGTTTTTCAAGCCAATCGGATGCAAGATGGAGAACATTGGCAGTGAGAGGAAGAAGGAATGCGTGGCTTGAATCCTTTACTGTCTTCTTCAGTTCCAATCCATTTGGAACTATTTTTTAGAACATCCATGCAAAGGCTAATTACATGAATGGAGTTACTTATAATTTGTCCAATAGTTGCAACAGTAATAACTATGCCAGCCTTTACTATTGGCAGGAAATGGAAGCTTATGCCAGACAGATTATAAGTCAGTTTTGTCCAAAAAAAGATGCACTTATAACTCATGATTCAGTTATGCAATAATTTGCATGTGAAAAGTGTGGGTTTCCTTCAAATAACCAACCAACCTAAATTAGTGAGTTAATTGTATGGTATAGGGGGAGGGAGGGCATATATATTATCCAGGATTAACTAAAAGAAGGGTAAGCAATGTTACTCTCATGTGCACCTGTTAAGCATCTGATTTTTTTTTAATTGTACTTTTTAAAGATTCTCTCAATAAAATAAAATAAAAAGGAAGCTGGTAAGCTGCACTGCCTCCAGCATCATCTTTATTTACTAGAAGTGCTGGCTGAATTCAAGATTTCTAGTTTTCCTCCTGGCATATGGTTGTTTTATGTTTGGCCACGTATGCAGAGAAGCCAATTTGTGGACAGGCAAGCAATATGCTTTCAAAATTTCCAAGGTGCCCATTGGATCAAAAGATTGCCTAACCCTGACCTAATTCCTGTGGAAAACTGCTAAGTCTCTCATACTACTGTCAAACTATGACAAAAAATAGCAAGAAACCACTTACATTTTAATGGGAGATTCCAGACTAAACTTTTATATCACAATCCTCTGCTTTTGACACTGAATTTCACAAGAGGGCCAGAAGACAACCATCTCCATTTGAAATCTTGTCTCTTTCACTCATTTCTGCATTTTTCTTCCCATAAAGAAATAGTCATTCAAGACAGCAATCAATTCATTTGTTGTTTTGACCACTGGTCATAACAAATAAGATAAAACCTATATAAAAGTGGCCCAACATTAATAAAATACATTAAAATGTGCAAAAATCATTAAGAACATTAAAACATTGTTATTATAGCAGATAAAATAATGGAAAAACATTAGGAACTTTTGATAAAATCATCTTAGTTTAGCAGCAGTCCATGCAAAGCTTGCTAACCTCCAAAGTAGTGTCTTCTTGTCTAAATTCATTAAATATTCAATTTTATGTGAATCAAGCCAAAATTATTTTTCTATCAAGAAGGGCTCCAAAAATTTTCCAGTGCTGAAGTGCTGAAGCAGAAATAGGGCAGTACAATAAATAATGTATAAAATCTTCTATAATTTCCTTGGAACATGGGCAGAAGCCCATAGTATATGGGATATTAAGAAATCGGCCCTCTCTAGTTGCTGATGCCATTCATTCAAGATGTAGTTATTGTTTTACTGTGAGCTGCCTAGAGTCCTAGGAGGAGGCATCATAAATGTTTTTGCAAATAAAATCAATTAATTAATGTTTTCTGTTCAAAAGTTGGAGTGACTGGCATGTTAAAGTCTTTAAATACTATCTATCTATCTATCTATCTATCTATCTATCTATCTATCTATCTATCTATCTAACAACTAGCCTCCATCTAGTCCATTGCTATCTGCAGCACAGGCCAAACTCATGCCCTCAGGGAAGGTCAAATACAGGGCGTGGCAGTTAAAATGTCTGAGAGAAACATTAACTTTTATTTTCCAGTTCCTATATCTATTAGTAGGCATCTATATAGGTTCCATTTTTAGCTATCATGTTAATACATCTGCTCTCTGTAATGTTGTCTTCTCATTTTAAAAAGCCATTTACACTCAAAGCCTTCATCACAACCTGAAAAAACAAATTCAATGTATTAATGTTTCATTTGCTTAGAGAAGTGTTTTTCATTTGGTTGCTTCTTTTGATCAATGTCATTAGACAGCATGACCCTGATTTCCAGTCAGTTTTGACAGAGGAAGGGGTGTGAATGAGAATTGTAGCTCCCTCTGTTAAATTAACATTAGCTTCACTACCCAGGTGCAAACAGTTGCTAAGAAACATATTCATAAATCTTTTTCCTTCAGGAGATTTTAACCACACTTCCTACACTTTCTACTTGTCAACTTCATATACTGCCTGGCCAGCTTTGTCAGCTGAATCATCATTCTGCAATCCAAAGTCTCTGGAACAATTTTGAAGAGATCCTTATTCATATACCTTGAGTGCTATACAAAGTAAAACATTAGACACGAATGGCCATGAATGTTCATATATATCAGAGAACATTCTTATGAAGAAGAACACATCTGTCCTGAACTTTTTTCTTTCCTTCCTGGTAAGAATTGATTAAATTGGCTGCTCTTTAAATCAGGTCCTTTGATCTTTCTTGCAATTGTTCTTGGCTTAATTTATATGGAAGGTTTTTTTAATTACTATCCCATCAAAGGATTATTCATTCATTAATTTTAAATATTTAGAAGATGTTCTTACTACTGATTTAGAAATATTGGATAAATATTTTTATAAGTGGAGGTTACAGCCTAATCCAACTAAGTCGGAAGTAACATGCTTCCATCTCTGCAATAGATCAGCAGGCAGAGAGCTTAATGGAAGATTTAAGGGAAATCGACTTAATCATAACATGCACCCTAAGTACCTCAGGGTTACTTTCGACAGGATGTGTCCTTAATAAAGAACATCTGATGAAAACTGCAGCCAGACTGAGAAGTAGAAATAACATCTTACACAAATTATGCGGCACTAGTTGGGGTTCAGCAACGGATATGTTGCAAGTGTCTGCACTCAGTTTGGTGTACTCAGCAGCAGAGTATTGTGCCCCAGTGTGGCTTAATAGTCCGCACACAAGCAGGATTGATGCACAACTGCGTATCGTCAGTGGGACAATACAATCCACTCCCACATACTGGCTGCCTGTTCTGAGTCATATACCACCCCCGGATGTAAGACGGAAAAATGCCCTCCTTCAAGAATACTGGAAGATTATTGATAATCCTCAGCTACCAATATTGAGTGACGTAATCTGCCTGGAGCAAAATAGGCTGAGATCTAGACACCCAGCCATTTCAACCGCTAAATCACTTATAGAAGATGACTTTAACATCCACAACATGTGGAAACAGTACTGGCTAGAAAATTGCCCCGCACAGTGTCGAAGTTTGCTCTGCATCTCAGAGAAACCATCTGGATTTGACCAGCCCCATGCAATATGGACAACATTGAACAGAATTTGCACAGGCCATGGTAGATGTGTAGATGCCATGGTAGATGTGGGGCAAAATAAGATCACCAAATTGTGATTGTGGGGCTGAAAAACAAACTATCCAACATATAGTGACAGAGTGCCAAAACAGAGCCTATAATGGAGATTTCGTTGATTTCCTGGCTGTGGCAAATGAAGTAAAAATTATATTTGTAATCTAGACATATGTTTATAATTTTATATTTGTATTTCATATTTTATATTTCATCTCTTGTGTTTTTATTCTACTGAATTGCGATGTGAATGTGCCATACGATAAATGAATAAAATATTTATCTGCCAATTTTAAGTCACTGAAACCCTCTCCAGGTCCCTTACAAATAATGTTATTAACTGTATTTTAATGTATATGTTTTAAATTTGCATGTTTGCTTTCTTTAATTTGTTTTCAAATATAAGCTTCCTTGCAGATTCTATACGAACAGAAAGGATCATACACATCAAGTAAATAAATAAAACCTAATGAAACCCTACCCAATATAAGACAATAAAATCAATAAAGACCAAAAATAATAACACCAGACCAATAGCAGGAAAAGTACTAAATTCTAAGAACAGTCCAGAAAAAGGCAATGAAAAAGAGATGGTTCCTCCCTAAGACCTGAAATTATGAGATCTGATGGACCTTAAAAGGTAACCATGTTGAGAGATGTTGGGCACCATGGAGTCAATTTGTACAGTCTTGTTGTCCTGTTAGATGTTCAAGGCATATAGAGGAAAGTACATGGAAATCAAGAATAATGTAAGTGCCCAAATATTTAGGATTAAATTAAGTACCACTCTGTAAGTCTGCCATCATAATAATGATGGCAATCCGTGAATGATTTGGTATATTTTAAAGCAGCCTTTCCCCACTTGGTATGTTGCACTAGTGTCCCATAATTTCTTGCTAGGAAGGCATTCAGTTTAAAAAGACTAATTTCAAGCATTCCCCAGTAACTCCCCAACTATCTGAGATCAGTTGTCTTAAACCTTCTTGCAATATTCCACCTAAACTAGCTATTATTAGTTTGTAGGGGTCTTCTTTAATTAGGGCTACTACTTAAAACATGTATCTCTTGAAAATAGTAAAGCAAGCCAGAAGTGGCAGTCTCCATCCACAATGACATAGCTAGGATTGGTGCCTCCAGTTAAACCAAACTGATGCCTGATCTTTAAATTGCAGTGTGATCACACCAGCCAACACTTAAAGCAGGGAACTCAATGTCTGTGTTTAGCTACTAGTCACACAATATCTGAGCTATTTTAAAGGATTAAATATTAATTCCATATTAGAAATGGATAGAAATTTGATTTTGTATGTTATAATACTATTAATGTAAAAGCTAAATTCTGGGGTGACAAACCTATATCCTGCATCTATGGGAAGTTATACAGAATTTGCTAGAAAATGAAACTATCTGCTTTCTTCTCCTTGATCTTTCCCTCCTACTGCAATAAGTAACTGTATCTGTTAAATATGGGTGCAGCTATATTTACTAACTAGCTGTTTCTCAGTTAGTGCAGATGTAAGTCTTCTGTCCATCCATAGTTCCCTCATATGTTTCATATAACCCATGTTATAATAGCATTCCATCTGTTCCAGGTCCTCTTGTCTCATCCATGTATAGTGTGTGTGTACATACAGATACATACATATACACACACATACCTACATATATAGGCAGAAAATCATCATCATCATCATCATCATCATCCCATTCATGTACTTAATTTGCATAAAATCTAAGTAAGCTATTTAAAAGAGCTCTTGGTACATTCATGTTCTTTCATAATAGGGCAATTGTAAAAGATTGGGAAATACTCATCACCTAATGAAATGCAAACCTGAACGTATAATGTATGTGTATGTGTTTGTAAATAAATTAAAAATGAAGGAGCCCAGCTGAAAAACATGGGGTTCAGAAATTGAACAATTAGACATAATAATACAGCTTCAGTTAAAGTTGATAGACATGTTCTGCTCTCTGAATTTTGGCTGCAGAATCTACTGCTCCTGCTCTGTAGCATTTGCAACAATTCAGGAGCGAAATCCAGCTGTATGATCTAGTCTACCTAGTGACAAATTATATTTTACATGAGTACTATTACAGATATTACTAAGGTAGGACTCCTGTTGAAGGAATTATCAGAAAAGAAATACTGTAGTAAGTGGAGTGCATGAATGAGTAGGCAATGAAGAGAAACTTCCAAGCCTTCATTATTTGATCAAGGATTAAGCACATTTTATAGCTGTCACTGAATAACAAGGAAAAGGCTTGCCATTGGCTAAATCTTGCTAATAAGAAATTTTCCTTAGTTGATTGGTCTGGTTCTTATTTGATTATTATGGAAAGTATCCAGTCAAAAACCCTGGAGAACAACATTCACTGTAGAGTTGTATGGACTAATACTCTGACTCATTATAAAGCAGCTTCCTATCTTCCTATATTTATCAGATGGGCAGGAAGCTTCTAATCCCTGAAGTTCAATTTCATAAATCAAGTGAAAAAGAAGATAGGAAAAGATGTTGCCAATGTCTATTTGTACTGTGGTAAGGAAGAAGTGGAGAAAGGCTCTGTGTGATGTGTTAGCTAGGCCATTTTGGCTTAATCAAGAAACTGTGATTGAAGCAAATTATGGCTTACTGTAGCATGTGAACTCAGTCAGATGTTTCACCATTAGTCACTAATGGGGTGAGACCAAGAGAGAAAGAAAATGTGTCAGAGAGTAAAGAGAAAAGGTACTGGTGGAAAAAAATTGCTCCAGAGTAGCTTCCAAGGAATATGGTCTTTGATGGAAAGACAGTTCCTCTTTGCAAATATATCCATACTTTCTGAGCTCTGCATAAAAGGTGCTGCTGAAGAACAAATCTTTGGGCCCATCAAATTAATGCTAGATTTTTAAAATTGTGTTTGTGTGTGTATATATATGTATATATGTATATATCCCTCCAAGATTGAATGAAAAATTATATTACTGCAGCCACATGCACTTCAGATAAAGAAGATGCTGGTCTTTGAAGCCACCTGGCTCAGCTTTTAACCTTCAAGCCTGGATCTGCCACCAAACACTCATTACTTTTTTTTTTTTTTTTTGGTCCTTTAAAGAGCCCACTGCTAAGAGAAACATCAGGGTAAGAACTATAATGGCTTCTCCCTTCCACTGATTGCTGCTGCTGCTTTCCACCACAACATAGTCATTACTGGCTTTGTGTCCATCCAGGGTGATGCTTTGAAAAGTCCACTAAGATTATGTTTTGTGGAACTGGAGGTTATCTGCCCGGGTTCCTTAAATCTGGCGTTGATATATTAATATAGCCATTACTCCCAGTTTTGGCATAAATCTTTTTTTTTTCTGAGAGTCCAAATCCCTAAAAATGTATTGTACAGTTCCATGTATGTGCTTGTAAAATAAACATGCTTTCAGTCAGAATTGGATTGGATGCAGGTTTCCATTACAAACAGGTACACTGAATGTGTGTCAGTACACTACATGTACCTCCTAGTTGGTGAGACACAGGCAAGAGCATTTTGGCTTGCAAAGTAGTTTCTATTAGAGATTCTAGCTGGCATGGTATAAGGTGAATGTGCTTGGAGTAAAACTGGGCTTTGGCTGTGCCAAAATGTATGATACTGTCCAAAATATGCCAAAAATGGCCAGTACTGTTCTTACCACTAGTCAGAAATGTTGCATGCAGCTAGAATACAACAAGAGCTCATAACCACTCTACACCGCCTCTATTTTATTAAAAAAGACTAAGTGAAAGCTTTATATACACGTATATGCATACATATCTAGCATATTATTCCCTTTTGGAATAAAGCGATACTCAGAAATGAAGTAAGAAATATTAAGAAGTTAATGTACAAGATAAGAAAAAGGAAAGAAAATATAACTAAGTCTGATTTATATTGTAAATCAGTGAAACACAATTCTCACCATACCCTTCTAATCTTTAAATCATTTTTGCTTCTACCACCTCCATCCACTGATTCATGTGTTGCCTTTTGTTCTTTCAACTGCTCACTTCTCTGCTTTTCTGGATCTCTTCAGTTCCATCCAACCACACACTTTCTCGATTCTCCCCTTTTTCTCCTCCCATTTCCTGGTCCTTCATATATTTGTTTCAGGTACAGTCCTCACTCATTCTCTCTAGACATCCAAACCACCTCAATGAACTTCTTTCCCACTGGTCACTCCCGTCTGTCACTTCACATTAATTCAGCACCCAATCTTTCCTGACTCTCTCTCCTTGTTTTATCACACACCTATTCCCTCTACATTTAATGGACTTTATGTTTTCCTGTCATCCCAAATCTCACTTCCATATAAAACAGTGGGCAGTAAGAAGCCCACTTTTATACATAACACAACCATTTTTAGTTCATTTAGCAAAAATCTATTCCTTGTAATATACTATCCATTACCTTTCTATCAGAATTTGTGTGGCTTCACACTTTTCCATCCATTGCTCCATATTTAGTAAACAGTCTACCAAGGACACCAGTCCATCTACAGACTCTTGGTCCTTGCCAGTTATGTTTAAATACCTTTGCCACATGAAATTTTGGATCTATCCATTCGGAGCACTCATAAATGTATGGTTGTTATTTTTAACAAGAATCCTGCAATAAATTACTATGCATTTGCACCGTCAAGGGTGCAAAAGATGGGTATTTTGTCCATTCCCCCCCTCTCTTCAGCATAGGGCCAACCAGTGTTCAAAGTGGCAGTGTGCTGGGTTCCTTTCCTTTCCCCTTTCACATGGACTAAAAAGGACTTTTGTTGCTGCGGGACTTGTGGCAGCTCAGGTAATCACAGGGTTTGGGGAGTGACAATAATGTCAGTGTGGACATGCCCTCTGGAACAATAGGCAGTGCAGCCAAAAGAAGGGATAAATGAGGAGTCTTGAAAATATATGGTGGGAGCTGTTTTAAAAGCCACATTTTCTCAAAGCATCTGGGAAAGCCTGTCTGACAGAGATATTTGTGGCTTTCTGCAGAAATGGCTGCATGGAGATATGGGCTCAATGATACTCTTACCTGAACCTAAAATGGTGACTTAGTACCTTTTCTGACAGGGGCGTCTGCAGGGGCTGGAGGGGTGAAAGAAGTCAAGAAAGTGGCTGCAACTATGTGATCAAAGGTCCACCTTTTTTAATGTGCATCATGCCTGTGCAATGTGCATAAAAAAGGAGCAGGGTTTTGGTTAGGCAGGTGCCATCTTGACTTTTTGACACCCCTTGCAGGGTCAAAAAGTCCCTGACAGCACCATTTGGCTGTTTATCAGAGCAGAGGCCGAATAGGGATTGACAACGGGAGCAACACATTTTATGTTGGTATAATTTTCTGGCAAGGTAGCACTTTAACTCGGTAGTGAAGAAAACAAAACAATACCCAACCCCTAGTTTTACACCAGTGTCAGGTACACTGCGCACACCTAAACTTGAAATAAATCAGCTTATCCATTCAACACTACTGATGTTGTGGGAACATAGAAGTCTAGAATGACTTTCTAACAGGCACAGAACCTTCAGATGGAAGTATCCACAGAAACAGTTGCCTTTGTAACCACCACTGGAAGCTGTGTTCTTTTAAGATGAAGATTGCTCTTCTTGTTGTTGCAGTCCATATGAATATTAACTCCTCTTGGAGAACACCTGGGCCTCATCATGTCTGGGCATGTTCTCAACTGTTATTAGCTTAAGGGAATGATCTTGCTCTAATTTAGTTGCAAAGCTTCATTTGTCTAAAAAGGTCCCCAGAATAAGAGACAACAAAGAGAAATGGAGTCATTTTATAAACGTGCATGGGATCACTGCTGTGGCTTCTGATGTGGTCCCTGTGTTACCTGTTGTATTATCCAATTTTAGCATTTATTTGATATCACATGTTGAGCATGCAACTGTAAGCATTCACAGTTAACTGGTCCACGTCAAATCAATAAACCTGCTTAAATACAATTGCTTTATTGTAGAGTAGATGGAACAGTTCACCTATAGTACTATGTAAGTAGTGAAGGGGAAAGGGGAGGGGGGGATTTTCTTAGCCTAGCTCTAGCTATCTTGCTTCTGTATTTTTTTGCTTGCGCTAGGAAGAAACTGCCTGAAGGACATGTACACAGAAGACCTTGGGGTGGGGGGGAGAGTGCAGGGAGAAGGTCTTGAGGGTAAAGGGGGGGACACTGGTTCAAACTCCCTTAAACTGCCTTATTAGTTGCAATCTATTGTCCTTGCAATGCTATAAAAACTGGATTTGAAACCTTGTTGGTGTGTGGAGCTTCCCAGCACCTTCTGCTGCCGGTGTTTTGGGACTGCTGCCCACCCACCCAGCTGCTTTGCTTGGCCAAATAAAGAGCTGTTTTCTTTTTGTGAGCCTCTGCCTGAATTCTTGCTATCAGATTCCCTAAGATTCAGGTTTCCAAACCTTACATTTTCCGGCGCCCAACATGGGGCTCGAAGGTAGAAAATGCATTCTACTTTCACAAATAGGCACACTCAAAGGTAGATAGACCTGAATTTTTTTTTTTAATGTAAAGGAAGAAGAGCTTGTAAACAAAGCAGTGGTGTCCATGAGGGGGTCAGTCTGCAAGATGGCGGATGCAACACAGCAGTCCAAGATCCACCCCTTTAAACATGCATGCAGTGTACACCTGTATGAGAGGGACAGGGCTTGGATCATGACATTGTGCTTGCCATCTTACAGATTTTAATAGCACCCTTGTGGAAACCACTGAGACAACAGCAAATGTAGCAGAAAAATGTAACTCGCATTCTTCAGCTACAGCAGACCTTCTTCAGGCTTTTTCCCTGAAATGGCAGCCATATTTCCCAATGAATCCAACACAGTCTAAGCTGTATGTATACAGTATGTGAGATGGGGAGCAGTTTGCTGCCACAATGTGTTTTATGTCTTTACTCATTCTTTCACTGCCAATTTCAACAAACAGCTGGGAGAGTATTCAAATGCAAAAATGTTTTTGGAATGGAGTGTGGAGTCCCTTCTAGGTCCACCCAGTAGAACCACTTCAATCATTTCCTCCCACCTTCATATATAGTTGCTCTTACAAGGATAGTTAAATGAATTTATCTGTTGCCTCTACCAAATATTGCGCCAAGTAGAGTACTGAATTTCTATTGCCGGAGTTGGAATGGGTGACACCACAAAGCCTCACATTCTTTTCCTTTTGTGTTTATAGCAAGAAATGGGCTATGGTTTTTACAAATCTAGTAAATGCTTGCACACTTGTACTGTTGTTCATAAGCGCAAGATTGTTGCTGTTTTGTTTTTTAAATGGTATATTTTTCACAGCTGCACAGCTATGCAGCTATGTTCCAAATAGTAGCCTGCAAAAAATAGGGTTGAATAATAATTACTATCATCAAATGTAAGGGAATGAAGAGCAATTTCAGATTTTCTATCTGCCAGTGTTTTATCTCTCTCTCTCTCCCCACCCCCCAAGATCAACAGTAAGGATTGGTTTGGAAATAATTTTGCTTGAAAAATTCCAGATGTTTCGAGCAAACCAGAAGATTGGGAATCCATGCTTATATTAGAGTTAAAAGAGATGTTTAAGGTATAACCATTGTAATGTTAGTCTGGTCCCATCTTTTCTGCAAAGCACTCTTTGGAAGAATTAGCAGTGGGAAACAGGCTAAATTTTGATATTTAAGGAGCTCGCTTGTATGCACAATACGTTCAAAATATATAATCAGACAAGTGCTCTTGTTTAAGACTTGTCAACCTCTCTGAAAGGATGCTGATTTGTCAGAGAGGTATTTTTATGGAAATTAAGAACTTTACAACAATGTGCTTTAATAATGCAAGTGAATGACAGAAAACTGACAGGCCAATTTTATGTTTCATTTTTAGAGCATTACTCTAATTTACAAGAATAATACTTAGTTAATGCATTAGTTGTTTCCCAGGTTTATTAAAGAGCACATTTAGCAGAGGTGGAGCACAAAAAATTATGTTACTCTGTGAATAAGTGTAGGTTTTGTACTATGGAATAGAAGTTATACTTCAGTTTTGCTGTGAACTCTATAAAAGATTTTGAAGATTGCAAGCCTACTTTTGGAACTAAAGCAGGGTGTCAAGAAAATTAATTATTCCTCTTTATTCTGCACTGCACCTAGAATATTGCATAGTTTTGGATGCTGCATTTTAGGAAGAACATTGAAAAACTGAAGTACATTCAAAGGAGAGCAATCAAAATTGCTCCTCCAGAAGTCCTGGAAGAAAAAACTTGTAAGGAAGGGTTGGAGGCACTGAAGATGTTTACCCTGGAGACTGCAGGATACATGACAGCTATCTTCAAGTACTATATATCTGAAGGACTTTTATGCAGAAGACAAGTATAATTGTTCAGAGTTGTTCCAGAAGACAAGACAAAAACCAATGGGGTTCAATTATAAGGAAATAGAATTCAACAGGACCTTTTTTAAAATCCCATAGATAAGAGTTGTCAACAATGGAATCGTTTACTTGAAGAGGTGTTGGATTCTCCTTCACTGAAGAGGTTGGATTGCAATCCACTGTTGCAATGGATTCCTGCATTCAGTAGCAGGTTGAATTAGGTGAACTCCAAAGTCCATTCCATTCTATAATTTTATGCTACACAAGAATTTCCTAATATTTATCTTGTAATAAGGACTACCAAATCTGGGCTGCAAATTATCTGGATATCCAGTAGATTGGAGCAGAGTTTTCTATATCTCTTTGTTACCACCTCATGGTCACTGGGACTTTTGCAGCCCATATCTGAGAAGCCTATTTGTAATATATACCCTGGCATTAATTATAAACCTTGTTTATATACATTAAGCAGGCTTACACATGAAGCCAAGATATGGTTAGTTTAACCATGGTTTATTCAATCAGAATTGGCTGGGTTTGTACAACACAAGCTGTAACTCATGGTTTACCAAGCACAGGAAGTTGGATTCACAAATCATTCTAAGCTAAAATGAGGATTGAGACTAACTTAGCTTATTGTCAGTCAAAGTGTGCTTGCAGCAAATCCTGTTGTTTACTGTAACAGTGCTAAATTGTTAGGATAGAAGAAGCTGTTGCACAAAAGAAGCCTTAATATAAATACCTGATTGCCTCAGTGCATAAAAAGCCTTGTTAATACCTAGCCTGCCTTTCCCTTTTGCTTAATGGAAAACAGATCAGAAGCAGGAAAGCAGATCTCCCGTCTCTCTGATTAACTTTCCCAGGAAAGTGCCATGTGACAACATTCAAAGCTTATTTCCTGGATCTTGTTTTTATGAAAGTGACATGGCAGCTGTATTTTTCTGCAGAGGACTTGCACATAACACATGCTCTCATGACCACATGGCTTGAATACTGTTAATGCGATAAGCAGAGCTTTAAGCTTCATGTCAATGTCACTTCCAGCTGGTTCCAAAACAAAGTGATATATTTACTCTCCAGCTTACATTTGCTTTGTATCAGACTGCCCTGAATTCTCTGAGATGCCTGCCTGCACACACTGAGGTAGATTTGATGATGTGTTTATACACAGAAATTGTTTCTTGGGATTATAACAATTGAGATTTTGCTTTATATGCTTCATTCGGATATTCCTCCAGTTAAATCTCAATATGGTTATTAGAAGAGATACATACGATCAAGGAAGCATATCCCAAAATAATGCTATTGTGCTCTGGTTGACATTTCTGTAATTCCAGATGATACGATCCACATATGCACACAATTTTTCCTCTTCCTAGGCTAAAACATGATTAGGAGATGCAAAATGGTCATTCAGAGTAGGTAGTAGTATCTGAAGTTCTGTTTCCAAGAACCTCAACATACATACAAAATTGAATTATTCTGACCCTAGGAGTATGCTTTGAGAGCCAGAACTGAATGAATACAAGCACAGCTCTTCCAGGAAACAAACACATTTTTGTGGAGTCCTTGGGGTTATCATGGACAGACTATCATGGATAGATCACAATGCATACAAAAAGCCAAAAAAATTACTGGAGGACAAAGAAACCTATATCCCAGTAAAGACCAACCCAATACAGAAATTAGAGAACCTGATCAAGAGTACCCTTAATGACCTAACCAAGAAAGGCCATATCACAAAAGAAGAACAGTGGCGGATGAAAAGCAGTGGACCTATCCTCCCATGCTTCTGTGGACATCCAAAAATACACAAGCCCGACATACCTTTCTGACCAACTGTATCATTACCAGGGACTCCAACATACAACATAGCGAAAGAGCTGACAAAAAAGCTTGGACATCTCACAGAGGGGAGCAAATATTCTATCAACTCCCCACTACAATGCTTCCAGAAAATCAAAGACCTAAAAATATATGAAGATGAAATTGTGGTTTCATTCAATGTCACAGCACTCTTTACATCCATAGACCCAGAACTAGTGAAAGAATCTATGGCAGCAGTACTACACAACATACCCATAGAATCATGGACCTTATCAACCTCTGCCTCACTACCTATTTTCAGTTTGATGGACAAATATACCAACACATCAGAGGAACACCCATGGGATCACCACTGAAAACTCATAGCAGAGATTGAAATGCAGCGTCTAGAAATTATAGCACTTCCACGCATACAACCAAAAGTATGGGTTCGACACCTTTGTCATAATAAAAAAGGAACAACTGGAGAAGATACATGAAGTAATCAACAACATCTTCAAAGGAATAAAATTCACAAGGGAAGAAGAAAACAACAACACACTACCCTTCCTGGACATCCACATCAGCAGAAGAAATGATGGCAAATTAGAAACACAAGTCTATGGGGGAAAAAAACCCTCACTAACCAAGTACTCCATTACCAAAGTAACAACCCAACTGCCCACAAGAGGAGCTGTTTAAGAACATTATTCAGACAAGCATGAATGCACTGCAGCAACCCAGAACAGCAGAAAAAGGAAAAAGACCACCTATACAACATCTTCCAACAAAATGGTTATGCACACAACTTTATCAAAAAGTGCCTGACCACCTAACCCACTACAGCACAACCAACACAAGCTATGAAAAGGATCACACTCCATACATCAGAACATCTCAAAAAAACGAACAGACTGTTACAACTACATGGCATCTCTGTAGCACACAAACCAACAAAATCACTCCAAAATATCTTAAGCAAACCAAAAGACCCAGTAACCCAAGAAGAAAAAACAGGAGTCATCTACAACATACAGTGTAAGGACTGTAACAGCCACTATATAGAACAGACAGACAGAAGAATAGAGAGCACATCCATGAACACCAACCAGCAGTCAGAAGACACAATGAAAACTCCTTAATCTCACAACACATGGACAGACTTAACCATAATTTCAACTGGGAAACTGTCAGCATTTTAGACCAAGCTAAATCCAAAAATGCAAGGGAATTCCTGGAAGTCAGCCATCAACAGGCACACAGAGATAAACAACAGTTACACACTATTTAAAAGAGACAATAAAAAGGAAACAAAAAGAACACGTTCTCACCAGCAATCATCACCCAGATAAACAGAGATTAACATCAGGATTAACACCAGACAAACAATCAGGCAGTAAAAAAATACCCTAATCAAGGAATGACCAACTCAGACAAACAATCAAGCACAGCCTAATCTAGGAACTACCAAGGAAAAAACAATTTCCCCACTAACATTCACATGGCAAGCTACTGTATATAAACAGAGAGCAAACCCCACTCCATTCTAGCACTGAAGATGTTACCTAGACTGGTAACAAAATGTCTGCCAGAAAACAACCAAGCTCAGTGAACCCCAATGACTCCACAGTTCAACCCTGAGCTACATCTATTCACTTCTATTGGAAACACACTTTTCATTATTGAGAAATTTCTTCATTTCAGTGGAATAATGCTTTATATGTACAGGAATCATGTTATTGCTGCTAATGAATAATTTTAAATGGAATTTTAGAATAATAAAAATAAAGCACATAAATAATATACCACATTTTAGTATAGATAGACACCTATCCAAGTAAAATTGTGTAAAATAGAAAAGGTTTCATCAGAAAGCCAAGATGCTATTTAACTATTTCCCAAACTGAGCTGAAGGTTGAATAACATTGGTAGACTTTTCTTGGAAGTTCTGGGAATCTATGGCTTAGCCCAGGCTCAGTCCCTTATTACTCAGATGCTAAAAGAGTTTAATCTTACTGAACTCAGCAGGGAAACATAACTGCTCTCTGCTCCATCTGCTTGGTATTCCAGCTTTTGGTATTGCTAATGCTGCATATTTGCAAACTCTAGCTATCTGTAAATATAGGAGAGTTATGCTGCTTGCCCATTGTAATGTCTTGTCTTCTCTGTGGTTGAATTGGTTAATATAATATAAATTCTCTTCTTTTACATATATGTCCTGTTAGATCTACTGAAACTTGAGTGTGCTATTGCTGCTACCGTTAAACAAGTGGAAATCAGAATCAAAAGATTTTCCAATAAATCCTAATCTACTTTCTGTCCATTCTGATTCAGGCAACATTGCATTTTATATAACATCATTTCGTTATAGTTTGACCCGTCCTCAAGTAAATCTGTAAATAAATATTGAGACACAAAATAGTGTACTGATGAAAGTGCTAGATTGAGACTGGAGAGACACAGTTTATGTCAGTCTGAGGTTAAATTTTAGAAGGACAGAGTTATATGAAAGAAAAGTGCATGTATATGTAATGTTAACTATAATATTACCTGTTAAAAAACAGCTGACATATCACTGGGAAGTATTCAGGCTCTTTAGCAAACTTCCAGATACAGGGAGGAACATGAGAAATTGCTTTAAATCTAATTCACCCATTGGTTCATCTAGCTCTTTATTACAGGCAATTCATATGACACAGGAAGAATTGCTTTTTTTCCCATTAAATCAGTATTACACTTTTAGTGCTAAGAAAATGGAGTGACTCCACACAGAGGCCATCTTATTCCTGAATGTTATTCATCATTCACAACTGAGTGACTATCATAAATCAATCATATCAGAAAATCTGCATTAGGAAGAGAGTCTCATACATATTATTTCTATGCTATTGAGATAGAATCTCTTTCTCTTATCACTTCTCTTTTAGATCTATAGTCTGCACACTGTTTAGCAGCTCAACTATGCTTTCTAAAAGAAAAACTACTTTAAAAAAAAATCAACTGCCCCTCATGGCTCCCTGAGTGTATTGCAACATTTAATAAAGTCTTGGTTATTCATAATTACTCTACATTAGTAAGGAAATGTGCATAGCTTATAACTGCATTGGGAGCTATCATATTCTTTGCAAATGGAATTATGGCAAGTACAGTGGTACCTCAAGATATGAACGCCCCATCTTACGAAAATTTCAAGATACGACCAGCTCCGGCCGCAAAAATTTACCTCAACATGCGAACTCCGCCTCAAGCTACGAACCGGATCCGCGGCCATTTGCCCTGCTGCCACGTGGTCGTGGCTTCCAAGAGGAAGTGCTAATGAATCTGAGTGCTAGGACAAAAGCCCAAGGAAAGCAATGCAGAAAGAGGAAGTGCTAATGAAATCTGAGCGCGTGGGGGGGGGAGCTCCCGCTCCCGGCTGTGCGTGCGCGCGACATAAGCCTTTCCCTCCAGCGCGCTGATATTGCTCTCACTGTGCTTTTGTCGCTATGGAGAAAGGAAAGAGCGCGGAGGAATCAGTGGGGTGGGGAAGTCCCGCTCCGCTGTGCGCGCTACATAAGCCTTCCCCCCATTGCTTTCACTGTCCTTTTGTCGGGCGCGCCAAGGGCTATGCACAAAGGAAAGAGCGCGGAATTAAGAGGAATCGGCGCGGGGGTGGGGAAGCTCCCGCTCCGCTGTGCGCGCTACATAAGCCTTCCCCCCATTGCTTTCACTGTGCTTTTGTCGGGCGTGCCAAGGGCTATGCACAAAGGAAAGAGGAATCGGCGCGGGGGTGGGGGGGAAGCTCCCGCTCCCGGCTGTGCACGCGGGAGCCTTTCTCAGATTTCATTAGCACTTCCTTTTTCTGCGCTAGGGCTGACTAAAGCGCGCCTGGGGAATTTCCTAGCCGTGCAACGCCGGCTGACACATTGAACCTTATGGGGACATGTGCTTCAGGATGCGACCAAATTCGGAGGGCGGATTAGCCGTATTTACATTGAACCTTATGGGGAAATTTTCTTCAGGATGCGACCAAATTCAGAGGGTGGAACGGATTAACCGTATTTACATTGAACCCTATGGGAAAACGTGCTTCAGGATGCGACCAATTCGACTTGCGATCAGAGTCACGGAACGGATTACATTCGTATCTTGAGGTACCACTATAGTCTGAAAATGTATCCACGTCAAAGAGAAATGGTGGGATCAACGTCTTATACACTGAGAACCAAAATACAAAGAATTGGCACTCGAAACTCTCATAAAATGATTGTAATGATTATATTAGACACATCATTAATATACACAGGAGACAATTTATGGCTAGCACCAGGATCTCTATGAAGGTAGAACATTGTAGCAGTCCTTAAAATAAACAGATATTGTGTCCTTAGCTGGTGTAGCAAATTATGTTTGTATACAAGTAGCTTAAAGCAACTCATTTGTAAAATGAATGCAAAAGCTTCATTTGTGGGGATTTCCTCTTCTGTGACAAATGAGTCTTCTCTGCATCCTCTGCATTAAGAGCAATCACAGGCTCCCTTAGCAAGCAGACTCCAGCTGCAGTAGAAGTTGCATAAGCAAAGAATGCTGGGAAGCTTTGGCTCAAATTGTGTTCAAGCCCAAAACTTATCAGTAGCCTTAAGCAAGATTGCCATATACAAACTGAGTGATAAAAACAAAATATTGAAGTGTAGAGTGCTATTGGCCACTCCATCTTATTTCCCCTTCTCCCAGAACCCTCTATATCAGTGTCCACTGAGCATGGAGTTCTTCTTGAGAACATCTCCCTGGGCCCTTCTCTCCTCTAAAGATCTTGGGATTCCCTGGACTTGCTAGGATGTCCTTCAGGGGTAGGTAAGTCTGTTTTGGCTACACAGAGACCAGGGGCTGGAGAATTGAGCTGACTATTAGACCATCCTAGGGAGATGTTTTGCCTTCCAGGAAATGGGTGTTATGTGACTAGTCATGCCTGTTCTGGCAGCCATCTTATGAACAGACAAGTCTCCTGGGACAGCCATTTTGAACATGGGTCCATCCCATGCCTTCAACATTCCAAATGTGCCCCTGACCTGAGAAGGATGCTGACCTCTGACTGTTGATATAATTGATCTTTTCCAAGCAAACTTTCTCTACATATAAAAAATGGACTACAGTCCCCATATTCATCATAGCTATAAATACTATTTTTTTTAACTCATTATTGTCTCACATCCCCTTTCCACTTGTTTTCATTGTTGTTATCAGAATTACTATTCTGCGGCAGTCCTTTTTAGCGTGTTAGTGACATCTAGTGGTGGAACATGGAATGGTACACGGGAAATGGATGCCGATTGACGAGATGGGAATACCTCGCCTTTTTTCCCTTTCTTTTCTTGTCTGTTCCTCTATTTCTCTTTCCTTGGGGATAACAGTATCAGAACTGCTCCGTGGCATCATTTGATAAGAGGAGCAAGATCATTTGAGGAAAGTGGCTAGCATTCACCCATGTTTATTTAGCTTTTCCAGACATGGAGCCAAGTGATCTTAGGGTTAATTACTTAATTCTGAGCATTGCAATCCATAGCAGGTTTTAAATATGAGTTACTTGTTCCTTTGCTCTGCTGACATTGCTTATTCTTGTTAATCTGAATGCAAATCATTTTATCAGGGATGCTGTATTATCCACACCAGCTGAAGCAATCTGTGACACATGAAATGAGATGATTATGCCTCTGTGGTCAGTAACATAATTTCTGGTAGGTGCTGAGCCCTCTGTTGCAACACAGCCTTGTTTGTGTATTTCTGGGACTCCAGAACTACCAAATGAATACTATACTTTGGTTTCTTAGATGTGTGGCCAAAACCACCTTAGTTAATCCTGGTTTTTGAGTCAGTACTGTATCAGCAGCATTTTCAAAAAGAGATCAGGCTGGCAACAACTCCTTCCAATGAATGAGAGAGTAAATTGACATTTCCTGCACCCTGACTCTTTTCTATGTCTGTTGTCTTCCTTCCATTCTGAGAATAATACAGTTTCTTCTTAGGGAATCCCCAGTGCTGGAATGAGGTGTAATGGGCTTACATCTACCAGATCTGGGATACCCACTAGTTAGAGAAAATATTAGAGTTTTCTGTATCTTTGTGCTGTCATCTAGTGGTCATCTGCAGATCTGGTAGCCTTGCCAAGGCTTTTACGCCACAACCCTAACATAAAAAGAAGAGTTCTCTTTTCAGATATTTCTAAGATATTTTCTCATGGATACTTTCACTGGCATAGTAATTTCTAATGCAGGTAGAAAATACTCTTGCTTTTTATATTTTAACTGTTCTTGGTGAATTTGGTGAAAATAAAACTCACAAGCTGCTTCGAAAGTGATAGAATTCCGAAGACATCGTCATGGGTGAAGAGAGGTGTTTTGGCACTTATTAATCAGGTAGCTAAGGGATATGTTAATGTATTGTCTTTCATTATGCAATCCTCCCTCCACTGTTTGAATCTGTCCTGGCTTCCCACGTTTCAATTTAATCCAAAGGGAATACATTAACAGGGAATTTCTCCCATCTGGCTTTTTCAGCGGTGGTGCTACTGTCAGCAATAATGAGTCTTGCCCCTGAAAAATTGCTGAAAAATTCTCCTTCTCTTGGATAAATTCAAAGAAATCACCTACCTAATTTCTCTGCCCACAACTTTGGTGGGATACTTTTGAAAGATCATTTGTGTTCAGTGTTAGTAATTTCCTTCCAAGAATTAAGGCCTCCCCAGCTAATGGTATCAGTTCCCTGTTGACCATGTTGTGAAACCTGTGTTTGCTTCGCTTGACTTGGCTCTTTCTTGCAAATAGGCCACAAGGTCCTTGAGAAATTCACTGTCTCATCACTCACATATTCCCCCTAATATCAGCCTTTTAGCTGAAGTTTCCACCTTCAGAGCTTTTTCTCACTAGTGAAGCTCATCCTTTCTTGCGGCATCAGAAAGAGCTGGGGCATGTGGGTGTCTTGTACTGAGTCCCTTTACTACCTGCTGTGTTTTGCAGCACAAAAACTGGAATTTGGCTTCCTGAATCACCGCCTACTTATAAGACATATGGTAAAAATGAGATTGCCACTAATTATCACTAATTATCAGCTGTCACTAACGAAGACAGGCTTTCTGGATTTATTCTGGGATCATCATTCTGGTGGTGGTGGTGGTCTTCTTCTCCCTCTTCCTCTTCTTCTTTTTACAAAATATTTATATGATATTGTCATCCAATCATTGCCGCCCTCTGTTTATTTAGCAAGCACAACAGTGCAGACTGTATTTTTGCCACTAGATTTGGTCCAAAGACACTAAACTATTCTGCCTAACTGCAGGTAAAGCAGCCGAGCCCACTTTTTCTTGAAATGGCTAAACATTTTGAAGGTGCATTCAGTCATTACTTCTGAATCTAGTGCAAATGGGCAAAATAGGAGCTGGTTGACTGATGTGTATACCTCACTTTTCAATACAGTCCTCATTTTGACTGACTGATTATGTGTCATAAAGCAATCACTTAGATAGACTTTTTCCAGGATAATCTGTCCCCAACCTGGCCCAATGGTGCACCCATTGCCACTGTCAGTAAGTACATCCACCTTGCTGCCGATTATCCTCTTCTCTTTCCTTCCACCTTCTCAAGGGAGCTAGGTCTTCACATAATATAATTTGAGTCTGGTCATTTGTGCCTTGAGTGAGAACTCTGGATTGATTTGTTTTCTTGGTTATCAGTTGTATTCTCGAGAGTTTTCTCCAACACCAAAGCTGAAAAGCATCAGTACTTTTTCTATCCTGCTTCTTCAAAGCCCAACTTTTGCTTCCATAGAATGTCACAGGGAAAACTACTGCCTACACAATTCTCATCTTTTTACACATCATGGCATCTGAATATCTTTTTCCAGGGCCTTGATTGCTACCCTACCAGGTGCTAGTCTGTGGCATATTTGTTGACTGCTGGTTCCTTAACTGTTGATAGTCAATCCTAAAATGCAGATGCTATCCACACTTCAGTGTCTTCATTGTCAATTCTAAGGCTGGTTGCTGTATCAATTGTGTTTAGTTTGGTCTTCTTTATATTTAATCTTAGTCCCATTTTTTCACAGTGGTTCTTGACTTTCAGTACTAGAACTTGCAGATTATTGAATTCTCAGGTATCAGAGCAGTAACATCAGCATCGGACAAGTTATTGCTATTTCTTCCTCCAAGTGTAAAACCACAAACATCTTCTTCCAATCCAACTTCCCTCAATATATACTCCATACATAGATTGCATAAATAAGCAGAGAATATACAGCCTTGTCTTACACCTATTGTCAACTTGGAGCCAGTCTGTTTTGCCATGTTCCATTCAGATTATGGCTTCCAGTTCTGTGTATAGGTTTTGCATAAGGACAATGAGATGTTATAGGATTCCCATTTTTTTATGTATATTCCACAGCTTGACGTGGTTTTTGTATTCTTTGGCTTTCTCAATTATCCATGGTGCACTGACAATAATGTATCTTGTTCCTCAGCCTTTTCTAAAGCCATCTTGAACACCTGGCATTTCTCTTTCCATGAAGCACTCTAGTCTGTGTTGGATGATCCTAAGCATTATTTTGCTAGCATGTGGAATTAAATACACAATAGATTGCACACTCTGTTAAGTCTCCTTTCTTTGGTATTGGTATGTAGATTGACCTTTTCCAATCTGTTAGCCACTGTTAGTCAGCATCTGATTCTCCAGATTTGCTGGCATAGCTTGGTTAGAATCTTTACAAATTCTTCTGTTGCTTGCCATCTTTCTATAGACATCCCATAATTTCCTGTAGCCTTCTTACGAGGTAATGACTGGAGTGCTAATTTAACCTCATCTTCAACTACTTGTAAATAGGGAATATCTTATTTGCTTCATTAGATTTCTACACCACCCGACTCCAAGGTGACTCCAGGCAGCTCACAATTTAAAAGAAACACTATAGAAAATATAATAATCAATATGAGAGGTACAAAGCATCAACATATGTCTGGACAGCACACTCTAAATCCAGAAAACCCATCTAACAAGGTCTGGGAGAATAACAGGGATTCAAGGCCTTCTGGAACACCATCAGAATGGGAGACATATGGATCTCTGAGGGGATCTCATCCCAAAGGATAGATACCACAACAAAGAAGGTATCCTTCCAGGGTTGCGAAAGATAGCATTGTTTAATCAAAGGGACCTAGACTGTACCAACTCTGCCAGCTCTTACCAGATGGGCAAAAAACACAGGAGATAGGCAGTCCCTCAAATAACCTGCCCAATGGTTGTTGTTGTTCATTCGTTAAGTCGTGTCTGACTCTTCGTGACCCCATGAACCATATTGCGCCAGGCCTTCCTATCTTTCACTGCCTCCCTGAGTTTGTTCAATTTCATGCTCATTGCTTCAGTGATGCTATCTAGCCATCTCATCCTCTGCCGTCCTCTTCTCCTTTTGCCTTCCATCTTTCCCAGCATCAGGGTCTTTTCCAAAGAGTCCTCTCTTCGCATTAGGTGACCAAAGTATCTGAGCTTGAGCTTCATTATCAATCCTTCCAATGAGCAATCAGAGTTGATTTCCTTTAAGATTGACTGGTTTGACCTCCTAGCAGTCCAGGGGACTCTTAATGGTATGTATGGCTTAATAAATGATAACCAGAAGCTTGAATTGGACCTGGAAGCTGGTGCAGCTAATGAAACAATGGTGTCACGTGAGTATACCAAAGCATACCCATCACTGTCCATGTTGCTGCTGCATTCTGAACCAATTGAAACTTCTGAGTAGGGCAGCTCAGCATAGAGATCATTGCAGTAGTCGAGCAGTGAGGTAATTAGGGCATGAGTGACCATCTGAAGGGCCTCACAATCCAGCCAGCCACCGCATAGTCCCCCTGCCATACAATGGGAAAGATCACAAGCCAGGGTGGGCAAGAAGAGCAACACCCTCTAGTGCTGGGAGAATGGCCCCAATAGGACAAAATCTGGAGCCTAAAGTGAAGGCAGTGAGTCAGGGCCACCTGAGGCCTCCAGTTTGCAAGATGAGACCCTTAAATAAATGCAGCACCCCCCAGCTTGGCACTGCCAAGCATCACCCAAGAACTTCCTGCCCCCCTCTAAAGCAGCCCTCTTCTAGAAGATACTTCTTCTAAGGTATCTTGAATGTTGACATCTCTACTGTAGAGAATTGCAGTATACTATCTTTGTTTGATCTTCTTTGAATCAATTATATACTATATCTGTCCATTGGCATCCTGTAGCATACCAATTCAAGGCTGGAATCTCCTTCTGAATCCAGAGATCTTTTGGAAGACTTTCCTTGTTTTTCTGGGTGTTTCCATTTTCAGTGTCTTTACAGCTGTTGTAGAGTACTTCTTGTCTCTTCTAACAGGTGTCTGAAATTCTTTATTAAGTTCCTTCCAGAGATTTTTATCTTTCTTGGCTTTGGCTTCTCTTCTCTTATTGGCAATTTCCATTGCCTCTTCTGACATCCAATTTGGTTTCTTCTGTTCTAATTTAATGTTCTGTTCTAAATTAACAACTAGTAGATGAATATGTGAATTTATTTGACAGAAAAGGATGAAATAAGGTTCAGGAATGTAATTTATTGTGATGCTATTCTCTGATAGTCTTGCATGCTTCAAGGTCACAAAAAAATTATTTCCTTTTTTTTTGTATATAATTGTTATTAAAACGTTTAAAAAAGAAGATAAAAACTAAGGCAAACTAATATAAAGAAAGGAAGAAAAGAGAAAAAGAAAAAATCAAAGCGTAAGCAAAAAGTGCAAGAAAAGAAAAAAGTTAAAGAAAAATAGAAATGAAAGAACATACAAAGCTTCTGATACCCTTCACAGCAGCTATAAGTACAATTATATTTTAACCTCTCTTTCTCAAGTTACATAATACTCTTCCTTCTATAATCTACCCCGTCTAATCATCAAAACCATAAAACCACAAGTTCATTTTTTTCCTTTTTACAAAAAAAGTCCTTAAGAGGTTTCCAGTCACCTATAGTGTCTTTTCTCTAATCAGAGAAGTTAGTTTATCCTTCTCAGCAAGATCTGTCAGTTTCACCAACCATTCCTCCATAGTGGGTAGTGTCGAATCTTTCCATCTCTGTACATATAATAGTCTTACCACAGTAATCATGTATTGAAATAGTCTTCCATGGTTTGTTTCTAACTGTTTATGCATTAGCCCTAAAAGGAAAAGTTCTGGCTTCAATTGAATATTAATCTTTAAAATCCTCTGTATCAAAGTATGTATTTGAATCCCAAATTTTTTAGTTTTTTTATATGTCCACCAAGCATGATAAAATGTCCCCTCATGTTGTTCACATTTCCAACATACATTTTAAATGCCTTTATACATTCTAGATGATTTCTCTGGTGTCATATACCAACAGTACATCATTTTATAAAAATTATCTGAGATCATAACATAATGTAAATGTCAACCTTTTTAACCACATATTTTCCCATTGATCCATCTGTATTTCCATTGACAGCTTTTATCTATTCCTAATTACAGTTTGTAGGCTGTCAAGGAGTAGAAGTGTGTGGGAGAGAGCGAATGGGATATTTTAAAGAGAAGGAATGAATGATGTGTTAGGGTTTGAAAGAAGGTGTGTTGTTAGTGTGAGCAGTGGTTTGCTATCACATCTCCACTTGCATCTCGCCATGACACAAACATACCGTGCCAACATCTTTTTTCAGTCATATTCCAATGATATTGCCTTCATCTGGCCTCAGCCTATGTATGGTCAGGCTCAAGTCATACTTAGCTGTACCAGTGTTAAAGTAGTATTTTCCAGCTCTGCATTTAGAAGTAAATGTTAAAACTCCTCAGACACAGATACAAGTTATACAATTAATACAAAGTAAAGTTAGGTTACGAGTCTCTTTTATCCTAAGGCATGTGGGTAGATTTTTGACTTGCATGTAGAATATTTTTAGACAAAGAAAGTTTGGAAATTTGGCTTGCTAGAAAATGACTAGGACAAAATATCTTTCACGATTTGTATGGCGTAGCTTTAAGAGACAACTCTGAGCCTGCAGTTAAGACCAATTTTATGCATACATTTTTTTAGAAATGTAAAAATAGCTTCTTTAATGATGAGTTAATATTAGCAATGTTTAAACAGACTGATTCACAGGTGAAAACTGCAATCCTATGCATACTTCCTGAAAATAAACCCTATTGTTTAAAAAGTGAACAACACTGCCAAATAAAAGTACATGTTATATAATATTATTTGTCAGTCTGGCAATCTTCAGATTTGTGGGACTACCACTCCCTTGATCTAAACATAGCATTTAGTGTAGCAACTCTGCCTTCTTCCATTAAACCTTAACATTTTTCTCATGCTGAGGTGCTAATATAAAATGGGCAGACTGCTAAACTGCATGCCCATTTATTTAAAGAAACATACATTTGGAGTATGGCAAGATCTGTCCTTCTGAAATTTAAGGTCTGCCAAGCAAACATTGGCTGCATAAACTGGAATCATCCAAGGCAGTGACCTGGGCAACAGGGGAAACAAACACACCCAAATGAATCTGAGAATTCAAGTAATTGTTGAAAATAAAAGACATGGCCTGTTTGTTAGGGATGGTTTAAACCAGTTTTGCTTTTTCATTTCCTTTTAGGAAATGTGCCATTGATCTATACCCCCAGGGCTATTCTCTATGAGCACGCACATACTGGGCATCTCTCCAGAACATAGCCTATAAATGCTGAATACATACTGGATTTCATTCAAGGAGATTTTAGCACTATGTAAGGGTTCAAGGGAAAACAAAGGCCTCAGGTCTGAGGAACACCACATGAAATTCCAGAACTGATTGTGTAACAGAACAGGCCAAAGCACTGAATCTCCCTCTCTGGCCACCTTTAGAGTCATAAAAATGTCATGCATAGTCCTTTTCAGCAGTAACTTGCATCATAATACACAACCATTTTAAAAGCATGTTGGTTTCTAGGAATATAACTTCATAGCATGGTACATGCTTTGAATACCAAAAATACTGGTATTCAATATCTGTGAAAAATTTGAGAACTGTCAACAATCAGTGACTGAATTCCCAAAATGCACTAAGACATTGTTTAACCATGGTTTACTGGAAAAAATTCCAGTTGGCTGGATTTCTACAACATGTTAGGCCAAAACCAAATTGATCCCATTATAGCTTAATACAATATATGAACCCAGGCAATGTCTCAGGACTGAAAGTGTGAGATGACCCTATGTTCTGACTTTTATTTAGCAGCTTCCTATGTTATTCTATGAATGTGGAATGGAAGTTTGTCCCCATAGTAACAATAAAGTACTGAGGCACTATTATCATAGTTTGAAGACATTGGTTAAAAAAAGAAACTGCTGGAAAGAGATGATACAAGATTCTTTACTGATGGCATGCATATTTTGGCTCTTATTAGACCATCCAGGATGGTTTTCTAATTCTATCTATTTTTTAGGCTGCCCAATTCCAAAACAGTTCTGGGTGGTTTCATAAGATTCAAAAGCAATAAAACATCATATAAAAAGAACCCAGTCACCCCTAGGGAATAAATAAAAAATACCTTTCCATATCATCCCCAACCTAAAGGACCTGTCAAATATTTTAACCCAATGCCTAAGAGCCAACGTTTAGGGCTCATTTGAAAGGATGGTGCATACAAATCTCCAGAGGAATACTGTTTCAGAGGGCAGGTACTGTAACAAAGAAGGCCCACTTCCTGGGTCCTGCTAGATTACAATGCTTGATTAATGGAACCTGAAGCAATCCAACTCTGTGTGATCAGGTAGGCACTGTGGGAGACAGATAGTCTCAGGCAGCTAGCCCCTCTGTGATATAGAGATTTATAAGTAACCAGTATCTTGAACTGCTCCCAGAAACTCACTGGCAACAAAGCAGAGGTATTACGTGAGAGTAGCATTACAAGGACAAATAGGCTGAAGAATAGCTTCTATCTTAGAGCTGTAACTATACTGAATTCTATCGTATAGTGCAGTATTAATGCAGCATCAGGGGTTGTGCAATATGGAATGTGAAGGTTGTGTTTTATGTGTTTTATGCATGTTATGTGTTCTATGGTTTTTATATTTTTAAAGCTGCACTGGGGTGGCATTTAATTTTGTTGTACAAGTAGTACAATGACAATAAAGATTTCTACATCTAGCAAGACTTGCTCATCACTGCTAACGTCACTGCATTCTGGACCAGCTGTAGTTTTTGAGTGGTCTTCAAGGACAGCCTCATGTAGGGCACATTAGAATAGGCCACCCAAAAGGTAACCAAGGCATAAGAGACTATAAGGAAGGTCTCCTGATCCAGGGACAAGCCCAACTGGCACACAAGATGGACTGGTACAAAGGCCTACCTGGCAGCAGCTGTTACTTGCTCCTCAAGCATGAGCTGAGAATCCAGGAAGACCTCCAGATTGTTCAATCCATTCACAACCAAAGGTGGAAAATTTCCAGAAATGGGAGGACCAAGCACTCACAGCCATTTGATTTTACTAGGATTGAGCTTGAGCCTGTTCTTTCTGATCCAGACCTCAACAGCCTCCAGGTACTGGGACAAGACATTGAAAGCTTTGCTTGGTCAGCCAGGGTTTAGCTGAGTATCATCTTCTTATTGATGATACCTGACTCTGAACCAACAGATAACCTTCCACAGTAGCCTCATGAAAATATTAAACAGGAAGATGTTAAACATGAGAGCATCAAGCCCTGTGGCACCCCACAAATCAGGGGCTTTTGACTCAACCTCTCCCCTCCTATCAAACCAACTTGAACTGATGGTGGAGAAAGGAGAACCACCTTAACACCTTGCTCTCACTCCTATTCCCCAAATTTAGTCCAGGATCCCATGATCAATGGTATCAAAAGCAACTTGGAGATCAAGGAGAACTAGGACAAGGCCTCATACCCAGTTATCTGTGGTACAGAGCATCTTAAAATAATCAAGGCTTCCTGGATGCGTAGGTTCATTTTTTTCATTCCTATCCAGTTTGTCGTCATTCTGGACCAGTTATGAAATATCCCACAGGCTGACCTCACTCCCACTGACATAGTTGCCACACTCCATGCTCCAGGTCATAGTTCTCCACCCCTGAAAATGATATGGCCCCTGCTGAAGATGGTATGGCCACTATTGCTGCTGTGCCTGATCAAACACACCACCACTGATGGAGAAACTCCAACTATACCTTTCCTCTGTTGCCACCAACAGATGCTATCACCACCAAGTCCAAAATCCCACATTGGACCCCATCAGAGGGACTGAGCCCACAACCAATCAGTCTGCTGGGTGGCATCCACAGCTAAGTGCTCCCAAGTTGCTCCCAGAAGTAGATCTCTGCCTCCAGTCTGGCTCTGACTCCATAACCAGGTCCACTGATGACTGGTATGACCCAAAGTGGTGGGTCATACACACTAATAGGGAAGTGTCCATTGTTCTACATTATCAAGACCAGTTATGATGCCCATCCCATTTTCAGACAATGATTGCTGTATTCTAACATGATGTTTCCAAATGTTGAATTGTCAATTTTATTTTCATAGGACTGGAAAATATTGTGCTCCTTCCTGTTGTCCTTGGCTTTCTGCAAAAATCCAAAGAACACTCGTATAATAAATTAATAAGCAAATATTCCCACTCTACTTCACAATAACAAAAGACTAACAAACATGTGGGTTTTTTTTTAAATCATCAGTGGGGTTTCCTGGGATGCCTAGGAGGAAAATAAAACATTTCTATGTTATGGAATAATTAATTGAGAAGAGCTGGCTGTTCCATACTTTTAATTAAAATACTGTTGAGTAGTTAAGGAAAAATGTGAGTGTGTGTGTGTGTGTAATTCAAGGAGAAATGTTAAAGAATGATAATCTGGAATAAACAATTATCATTACTAAAGGACATCTGTGGGATTTTTAAAAATCTCAGAGTCTGCAGCATTTCTGTTTTAATAAATACTCCATTTAGAAGGTTAAGTCCAGAGAAAGTTATTGCCGCCATAATAGTAAGGTTGCCTGTGTTTAGCCTTTTTTCTCTCATGCTTCCCATCCATGTGTTTATACTGACTTTACTTAAATGGTAAATGCCTAAAATTAATCTCTACTTTTGCTGATATAATGACTACTACCCTCCTTTGTTTTGGTTTTGAAGGAATCTATGAATTTGAGATATAAATAAATATATAAAAGAAAGTTTAATATCTCCAAAAGGAAAGTTCTCATTTTCTTTTTTTGTCTCAACATTTTTTTCCCAATAGAATTGATGCCTCCTGCACAAAATAGCAGTTCTAACATAATCTGCAGGTGCCAATTATTGCAAACCTTGGCATATCTAAGATAGAACAGAACAAATTTAACTCTTGTCATCTATTACTCTGGGAGTAAGCACCACTGAGCTCGATAGACTTCAGAGTAGACTTGCCGAGATTGCACTATTAGTATCAACTATGTCCCTGCACAAGAAGATGGGTAATATTTGTCAGTTCAAGGGACTCTACAGTACAAGGAAATCTGCAGAGCTATACTACAGGATTTGCATTAATTTGGTTCTCCATACATAACAACCAGGAGGTTAGTATATTGCCCACTCCCAGTTCAGTACAGACCCCAGGTATTGAAAGGATAGCAAATGTGCTAAATATGCCTCAATTAATGTTCTGGGGTGCTGCCCTATTTTTGTTCTAGCCTTGTTCTTACTTTTTAAAGATAGCTGTCTACAGAGCTTGACATGGATTATTGGTTGGGTTGTAGAGCTCTGTAGCATCTCACATCCAACAGCAAGAGGGAATCCTTAAGCAAACAGAAGCATGCTTATTGCACTTGTCTGCAGTGCCCCAAACCAAGGAGGACAGCCATGGGATCTCAGAAAAGACACAGCTGGGTTAAGAAGGCTCAGAAAGACACCATGTACTCTGAATTGTTGGCATCAACATTTAACAAGGAGGTTGGGCAAAAGCTTGCGTAATCAGCAGAATCTTTACCAGCTTTCAGAATCACTGTTATATAAATTTCCTTTTAAAAAGTTGAAAATATTTTATTCCAAAAAGCATCTTTATGTAACTCCAGGAATATTAGAGCAACAAAAACAAACAAAAAAATCAATATGTATTTTATGTCTCTCAATTGGACAGCCATCTGTACCAAAAGCTTACCTTGTTTTCACAGATTTAATAACATCTATTATTTCCTTAGGAGATAAGGGTGTGACTAGATAAACAGCTTGTAGATGAGTAATTTTGGGAAGGGCTATATTGTATTAAAAATAATTAATTTCTTCCTCAGTGATGTTTGATTTGGTATTATAAAGTTGAGTATAAAAATAGAAAAACTGTTGGATTCTTAGATCAGAAGCATTATATATTTTACTCCAAGCATCCTAGGCAGTAAATATAGTTTATTTATTTAGGTTTATATCTCACCATAGCAATTCTGGGCAGCTAACAACAAATAAAAACACCATGTAAATTGTACATCTCTGCCCCTGGTGACTTAAGCGATGCGGTGGACATCCTATCTCAGTGTGAGGATCTGGATGGAGAACAGGCTTCAACTGAACCCTGGCAAGATTGAGTGGCTTTGGGTTTTGAGCCCCTCTGGTTCTAGGATTTTACCATCGTTGGTACTGGATGGGGTCACACTGCCCCAAACAGATCCTATGTGCAATCTGGGGGTCCTCCTAGACTCACGACTCCTGCTTGAAGAACAAGTGGCAGTCGTGGCTTGGAGGGCCTTCTCACAACTTTGTATTGTATGCCAGTTGCGCCCATTCCTAGATCAGAGGGATCTACTCATGGTCACTTATGCCCTGGTCACCTCCTTGTTAGATTACTGCAATGCGCTCTACATGGGGCCGCCCTTGAAGAGTCTGCTGCAAAATGCAGCAGCACGAGCAGTTATGTGTATTTCTAGTAGAACATGTTACACCTCTGCTTCGTGAGCTGCACTGGTTGCCAGTTTGTTTCTGGGTCCAATTCAAGGTGCTGGTGTTGACCTTTAAAGCCCTTCATGGCATGAGCCGGGCTATCTGAGGGACCGCCCCTCCCTGATTTCATCTGCCCATCCCACCAGATCCAGCAGAGAGGGCAAGTTATGGGTTCCATTGCCTAGGGAAATACATTTGGCAGGCCCCAGGTGGTGGGCTTTTTCTGCTGTGGCCCCTGCACTGTGGAATCTTCTCCCCCTTGAGGTGAAACTGGCCTTGTCATTGTTGAGCTTCCAGAGGCCCCTTAAGACTTTGTTATGCCAGCAGGCCTGGGGACTCCAGGGGACGGGGGAATTAGTGAGGTGGCTCCCTTATTTTTAACTTCTTTTTATTCTTTGCTTTATTTTGTTTTATATATTTTTAATGTATTTTACTGTTTTTAGCTTTGTTGTACACCACCCAGAGTCACCTGTGGTGAGATGGGCGGCTATATAAATTGATTTAATAAATAAATAATAAAATAACAACTCCAAACAACCAATGCATAATCTATAATGACCACCAAGGTAAAACCAGACCTAATAAATTAGGAACACCCCATGGACTCCAGTTAACCTCCCAACCCCCATAACTGGGAATAGATCGAGGTCTTTAAGGCTTTTTGAAAAGCTAGCAGGGTTGGGACCAATCTAATCTCAGAGGGTATGGTATTCCAAAGTAAGATTGCTTTGCTGTAATTGTTTCAGTCTAGAAGCTAATAGTTTACAAGATCTTTGTACTCACTCCCAGTATCTTTGCTTACGTGATTCAATTATTATTCTCATCCAAGTACAAAGAGAGAATTAATTTTCTGTTTAGAAAACATAAATGCTTTATATAATTTGGGTGAGGATTGTTTTCCAGGCTTACTCACAAGTCCCTTAAGTTTATTTTTCAGGTTTTCCTGTTTGTTAATTTTTCTTTTTCCATGAAGCATATGGAATAATACAACCATATCATCTTGCTCAGTGTTATTCATGTTTTAAATCATAAATTATTTCTGTGATATAGACTTTGTAAATAGACTATTTCATACTGAAAATCTTTGTTTCTAATACTGTTTCCACATCTGTGACATATTTATTTTCAAGCTGAGTAATTGTTTCATATAAGTCAATCACCAAAATTTTTAATTCTGCCCTTTTCAGATCTAATCTCTGTTTCAGCTTCAAAAAGTTTGATGTTTCACATCATACACAACAGTTTTTATCTGTATAAATTCTATAAATCTACAGCATCTACAGACTGTAAATCATGGGAAAGGGATTTTAAAGAAGTAAGTTACTATACATACTTTTCCTTACCTGTTCCTTTTTCTTTGGGGTATGGATTAAATTCAGCTGAAGATGAAGTTTCTTCAGCTCACTGAAGAAGCTGCTCTCTTCAGTTAAGAAAAGAGTGGGTTCTTGTTTTGTCTATCTTCTCAATTTTAAACCCATAATTAATCAAGTGTGAGACACCAGAAAGCAATAATTTAAATGAAGAAAAACACAAGCAGTTAAGTGGTAAAGTAGTTAAAAGATAAGAAGACAGCCCTTTGTTGGGAAAAATAACTGGTTTTTAGGTGCAGTTTGTCATCGTACCAAACTAGGAATCCCTCAAAAATTCTTAATGACTTATAGCAAAAGTATTATTCAACAAGTGTAGTACTTTTGAGCTTCCAGCAGTGATTTGGCAGATATATATTAATAAGTTAGAAAATAATGTGTTCTGTTCTTTTGAAATTTAATTTGTTTGTTGGAGGATGACAACATATATACACATACACTCTTAATTCACCTTGCTCTTAACTCTCTCTCTCTCTCTCTCTCTCTCTCTCTCTCTCTGTCTATATATATATATATATATATATATATATATAGACAGAGTTCATTAGCTGCATTGAACTGGCTCAGATTCCTTGCCTAGAAGTACTGTCAACTAGACTCAGAAAACCTGTAGGCAACAGAGAAATGAAGAACACCACAGAAGCTGAAATATCAAAAGCACTCTATAAGTTAAGCCTGAGAAGTTAGGCAAAACAAAATGACTGATACGGCTTTTTAAAAAGCCCATTGAATGAAAATGTATCAAACAGACCCAGAAGACCCTTGGCCCACCACTCCTTCCCACATAGAGATAGTAATGTTGCATTCATAAGAACGTTAATGTACACTTGAACAGATCAAAGTTCATCTTTACTCCAGGCATTTGTTCTCACGGTGATCAATTTGATGCTGGTGGGAAGCTGTGAGGAGGATGAGAATTCAGTACTGCTCTCCTAGTCATGTTTTCCAGAGCAGGATTTATTGATTGAACTTGAAGCAGTTGTTTTGTCTAAAACTGCCCCTAGTTTAATTAATAAAATTAGATTAACTCACAATCACAGAACACCCTATGTATAGCCCACATTTGTAATCCTCAGGGTCCTCATGAAATGGGTGAAGCTAACATTTTCATATTTGGGGGAGGCTTTGAGGACCCAAGTGGGTGCCCTATGACTTACAGATAGTCAGGGGCATCTCTGGGTGGGGGGAAACATGGATGGTCAAAATGTCAATGTGGCAGCTGTGATCACATGACTGAAGCTCTGCCCCTTTATATGCACATTTCACACATTTTATATGCATGCCACATATTTAAAAATGGCAGTGCTTTTAGCATGTGGTCACAGTTGCCATCCACTCTGTGAATGCTCCTTCAGAGAGCCTATTAATAGATCCCCTAGTTCCTCAGGCAAGTGATCCCATTACAGAATTTGTTTATAAAGTGATTTAAAAGTGTTCCATTTCACAGGTTTTTGAATATTATTTGTATCCCAGGCTCTACAGGTAGAACAAACAATATGATTCTTTCTGACATTCTTTTAAATATTTGGAGGAAAACTGATCAAATAATAGCACATAGATCCCATGTTTGTGGAGAGATAGTATTAACAAAAGAGCAAAGAGCAGCTAAAAAAATGAATGTTAATTACTCTCTGACCAGCTGTACAGAAACTCCTTTGGCATGCCACATTAGGACTGAACTTTCCTAAGAAGTGTCACTATAACCTACTTTATATCTCCTATACCGATATTGTCAACTCAGCAACTTTACTGACATCAGGTTGAGGCTTGTCACTGGCATGGTGTGGTGTACAGAGCCTGAAAGTATGGCATCAGCAGCAGCTAAGGGTATGATGGCATGCATAATAATCTGGGAGCGGCAGAACTTAAGCTCTCTCATTCAAACAGTGCAAAGGAAGTTGACCCAAGAGATCTGGCACGCTTCCTGCCTTTTAAGGGAAGTTTGGAAAAGAACAAGTAGTCTATTTGCTTAGCTGAATAACTGGGCAGCAGAGCTGGGTGTGGGTTAAAAAAATGCCACTGGTCTTCTCTGCTCCCTTTCTCTGAACTACCTGTTCCCTCATCAGAACTTACATGATCACCTGTCAGATTAGAAACATAAGAGATCTCTGATTATAAAACCAGGAATGAGACCAGACCATTTCAATTACCCTCCTGTGTGGAAACCCCTTTCAGACCATGGCCTATTATCAAAGATAGGGGCTGTAGTTTTAGGCTGATTCTTAAATTGGACTAAGCCATGGTTTAACTATGTACTAAATAAGCCACAATTATTTGGGGTCAAACCTTGGGCTAAGGCTGATTTGTGTAGTGAAGACCTTTATTTTTCTTTTAAGAAAATGGCTTCTAAGAGCTTTAAAAATCACAATTAACATTGCTATGGCAACACTGGATGTCAGGGCCAATGGCCATAAAATTCTCCCTTTGTTAGAAGGTTGGAGTGAAGTGGATATTTTGCCATGAACATCAGAGCATAAGAAAATGACAGATATCCTGGTACGAGTCACCTATCCAGCTGGTGGGGAAAAGAACAGATGAAAGCTTACAAGGCTCTAGAGCAGTGTTGTCCAAACTTGGCCACTTTAAGATGAGTGGACTTCAACTCATCTTAAAGTGGCCAAGTTTGGACAACACTGCTCTAGAGGAACTTAATTTGTTCCTCCAGGAGACTATAAAACTGTCAGAAGCAGCAAGAACTGATGACTGCCAGGAAGGATGCCTTTTAGGGTGACCACTTTTCATCGTAAAAGAAAACACACAGCTTTGCACATCTTGCATGTCTAGGATGACTGTTTTACTTTAAACAGGAGTTCTATATCTCTTCCCATCAAGAAGACTGTTACTGAACACTCTGTTTGGGAGGCTCCTCAAACAGCTATTTATTTTACAAGCAAGTCTTAGGCCTATGGATTCTCCATTTTTGTGATTCTTTCTCTTGAAACTGAATTCAAAGGAAAGGTGCCAACCTAATACTATTAGCTACTCTCTCTATCCTAGAAAGTAAGCTGCACATTAAATTACAGTTTCTCTTGCACAAGTGGTTTCCAGAGAGATGGGAACAATTTGAACTGGAAATGGGGGGAAAAGAGATTACTTAACTCTTTCCCTCCAAACAACATCATTTTTTGCTTAGCTGTTTCCTTTCTAGTAAGTTGTGAAGTAAACATACTGCCTTGTGAGAGGAAGGGCATCAGAGTTTATCTTTCAGTCAATGGAAGGTTTTTACACATTTGTGTGTGCAAGCAATGGGGTTGTCTCCAGTTAATGCAGTCTCTCCATCTTTCCCCAGTGATCATGCTGGCTCTAAATTCTGGGAGTTGGCATCACAACCCATCAGGAGGGAATCAAGTTGGAAAATTGGCCTCTAGTGAAAGTTTGACAGGTTATTCTATAATACTGACTTGAATTCACAGCTCCTGCTAAAAAATAGGTGGCAGTTGTGGCTAAGAGGGCCTTGCACAGGTATATCTAGTGCATTGGTTGCACCCTTTCCCGGTCAGGGAGGCTCTTCAGAGAGCCACCCAAACCCTAGTCACCTCACAAATGGATTACTGTAGTGTGCTCTATATGGGGTTGCCCTTGAAAACCACTTGGAAGCTACAGCTGCAAGATTCTGTTAATATAACCTTACAATAAAGTAGAATCAGCTCATGTGGCCAGGCTTCCTGTCTGAACTGCCTTGCAAGGCTGACATCAATCTTACAAGTCTGAAAGTACATTTCTCCCCCCCCCCCCACCTCTTTACAGCCCAAGAAACCAGGGAGGGTCCCTTCTGAGCCGCTTGCCCTGCCCACATTCCTGTTGTGGGCTAAGCTGCCTCTTATCTGGCCGTTCCCTTGGCTGCGTCTCTTCTCCATGCCTCCCAAAGTCATTCCCACATGCCATTACAATATGAGAGCATAGGGTGCTCATGTGCATAAGTAATAAGAACCTTTGGTACTGTTTTTCTAACATCTTGGAATAGGGCAAACAAGGCACCATCGAATCTTAAAAAATGAATATAAAGCTGCAGAAATGAATTGGGGACATGCTCATTTTTGATAAAAAGTGTTGTGCAGGAAATCATTAATTACTGGGAGAGAAAAGAATTGGCTGCATGGCAAATGTCAGCACACACCAGCCATGGGCAACAGGAATGCTAACAGTTCTTTGGTGGCTAGAAGATATTAAAATTCAACCCTCTCAACAAAAGGGAATGGTTCTGCTGTTAACTATGAAATCCGCAAGTGGAGTCAGCTTCTAAATTTTAATAAAGTTTTGGAGTCTTCTCTCACCAAGGTTAAAATGCATTTTATCATCACCATTTGGAATTAATAGCCTTCTTTTACTTTCCAGCACTACTGCTTTGGGACATTTTTACAAGGTCACATACAACTGGAGATACCTGGAGAAATGAAAAAAAAACTATTATTACATATTTTCATTTCTAGCAAGAACTTAAAGTTAAATATTTTAAACCACTAATGTCTGGTGGAAAAGAACAGTTCTCACTGCCTTCCTAAATGCTTTGTCAGATTTTGTCTGGACCTTGTTGGGGGAAGACATTTAACTTTTGACAGAATGTTCTTCCAACTGCCCAACCAACAACAGCCTCTTCCCTAACATGGTTAGGCAAAATTAACATTTTTCCTGTTTTTCTGTATGCATCAAATTAGTTGGAATGAAGTTACAAGCACTGATTTGCTTTTTGTAAACACTAGGACCCCTGTCTACCTTGTAAAATAGGAGCAACAAATAATATTTGCTTTTGTCTGAAGCATGGTCAACTAGGAAATGGTTATGATGATCTAAGCAATAGCACATCATTGCTAGCCCTCTGAAGAACCTGTTCCTCTAGTGTCCTGAATTTCACATGTATCAATCCACCGCTTACCTGTGTTGTATTTTGATTCAGATTCAAAATATGCTTGTTATGAAGCAAGCAAAGAGTTAGCAAATGTGGTCACTTATACAGCACGCAAAAAATAGGACAAGAGATGGCATAGATTTGCATAGCATTTGCACACACTAATTTATATCTACGGATACAAATTTAGAAATAGAGTATAATATAAATATAAATTAGCATATCCCATTTTGATAGTCTGCTCAGCTCTTAGTCTGTAGCATTCATTTCTAAAGTGTACACCAGAGAGATGGGAAGTACATTAATAACATGATCAAAATGTCTGTAAGCCCAAGGACCTAATTATAAGTAAGGTATCCACTTGGTGTTTGAGTAATGTGAGTCTTGGATTCATCAGATCTGAATATTACTGGATCATTCACTCAGCCCAAAGACAAAATAGAGCAAACCTGCTTCAAGAGAACATTAGCTCCATTTCAACTCTGCTTGAAAAAACTCTGTACTTAAAAGAGCACCTTGGAGAAGAGGTCAAGGGTCTTACTCAACAGAATCTGTAGGTCATCACTAAAGCATAATAGGTTGTAGTTATCACATTGAGACAAATTAATACATACTACTAGCTCAGAAATGGGAAGGCCCATAAAATTGTTAAACCCAGCATTTAAGAGTCAAGCTGTTTAATATATCATGTACACCATTTACATTTAAAACAAACAATTACTTTCACTTGGACTGCAGTATTTGAAACTTTCCCTCTCCAGTGATGATCCTAATTTTTTAAAAGTATTTCTCCTTTTCTTTAAAATTTGGTGGTGAAACTTATGAAAAAGTCCTCTTGATTTGCAATAGGTTATTTTTCCTAAACCTCATATCTACAAGGATAACTTTTATCAGAAATTTCTGCTAGAAAAGAAAGGATTAAGCCTCTCCATATGCCAAGATAGGTATCAGTGTTCCTGCAGATACTTCCCTTAGTGCTCATAGATTACTTGCTCCACCTGACTTGATATTTTTAATTGTAAACAATGAAATGAAATGATTAGGTAGCATATTGCAAAGCACAGCACAATGCTCTATCATCTTTATTTAGAAGAGTACTACCACACCCAACATGATCCTTTAAGCATTCTTAGAAGATAACAGGGGTGGTGGCTGTTGCTAGGAAAGAAAGCAACTGAGATAGGGCTGGGAGGTATGGCAAGCAACCCTTCTGAAGAATGGATATTTGTGACTAGCCATGCTGAACATTTTATGATTATGCAATCACACGGACACTGCAGTCTGATAACTATTTCCTGGGAACATCTATGACATACTCTCACCAATGCAAATGTGTCCACTTGCCCCAAAAATTTACCCAAACCTGCCATATGCTACAGTATGCTCTTCCTCATAATCCTAATTAAATTTTTCTACAAGAGCAGTAATTAAAGACATAATTAATGATGCAATATGCAGATGTCATCCATAAGTTTCACCCTAAAATTATGTAACTGCACAAGGAAGCTACCTTGTGTCAGAGAAACTGTAAATTCAGAGTGGAGCAGTTTCCCAGGATCTCAAACAGAGACCTTCTACCTTGCTTTTTAACACATAATGCTTCCCTGCTGACATCTCTTCCATTCTGTTTCAAACCTGCCAACTCAGAAAACAATTAGAGAAATCACTGCCTTGCTCCAAATTACCATTAGTAACAAAACATCCTCTCATCTCTACTGGAAATAAAATAAATTGCTTGCATTCCCCTGAACCCCCATCCCAATCTCTATCCTTACATCATGTTGTGGGCATTTGCCAAATCATAGACAATGAATAAATATCCCAACAGTTCCTTTACGGGGGGAGGACTGAAAAGCTATCAAGTCCCTTTTCCCTTGAAAGGCCTGAAACCCAGGCCTGGTGAGGCCCGAGTTCTTGCAAGTGAGGAAACAGATCTTGCACAAGCTCTACTGAGTCATAGCTCCCCTTTCCCACCCCCACACAGATAAAAAAGAAGAAAGGAAAAACTAGTTTTACCATGTTTCAAATACAGTATGCTGAAGTGTAGTCAGAAATAAAGTAGTCTAGCTTTTGAACCTAGCCAACAAGAAGGATCACGAAGATCCAAAACTTATGTTGAACTGATGCTGAATCCTCCTAGGGAAGTGTCCCAACTATTCTAACTGGAGATTGTTAGGGTTGAACCTGGTGCTTCCTCCATAAGTCTCTGTGCTGTGCTTAGCATGTTTTAGTTAGCAGACACATGATTGCAAAATGCTGAAGCAGGGCAACTCCCCTTTGGGAGGGCAAGTCATTTTCAGGTGCGAGGAAGGATGCCTCCCACTTAATTTCAGAAGTATTCTACTTCAGCTGTCAGAAATTTGACAGTCACAGTTTGATGCCTTTCTGAAGGTTCAAGAATCTGCCAGCCACTCGACTCATCCAGGCTGTATGCCTTAAAACAAACACAGCTGCCAGCTGGGGATACCCAGCCAGGAAGTGCAGCTGCCAGAAAGTCATATGAGCTTGGGTAAGGAAGCTTCTACAATACTTGAAACCACAGATTTTCCTTAGCCACTGAAACGGAAACAGTCTGTATCACTGGGTTGGGTTATTTTGTCTCTTGTGGCATCCAGTTCTTCTCTTTTCCCAACAGGCCAGTCAGGCAATCTTTATTGTGCTTTCATTCATTGAGAAGTAATGATATTCACGTTATATAAATAGACAAATAAATACAATGATATCATGAGAGGAATTTTGATGGCACACAATAACAACATAATCCTGTCAGTTGGTAACTCCATCCAGGTCAGAGGGGCTCCCTGTGAGGTGAGTGTGTACAAAATTGTAGCCTAAAGGGCAAAGAGGTGTTAATTAATCCAAATAAAGAAAAAGAAAAAGAAACAAACAAAAAATGCACCCAGAGAACAGGAAATACAGAAGCCTGTTCCTAAAGCAACCCAGGCAACAATGAAAACGTTACAACAAAAATATTCAGAAACTAACACACCCTCTCCAGTGTTTTAACTCACCTGAACTTTGAGACATGTAAAATGACAGGCTTGATCACTTTAGTTAACAACTTCAGCCTTAATATATGGCATATGTTTGTGCCTGTATTTGCCTTTCTGACTGTAAATCTATATCCATCAGGAAAGTACTTCACAGAAAATGAAGTTCACATATAATGTCTCAGTAATCAGAGATCCTGGCTTGATCCACATAAGGACTCCCACTACTGCCCTCTAAAACAGTGTTTCTCAAACTTGGCAACTTTAAGATTTGTGGACTTCAATTGCCAGAATTGCTGGCTGGGGAATTCTGGGAGTTGAAGTCCACACATCTCAAAGTTGCCAAGTTTGAGAAACACTGCTCTAAAATCTGAATTCTAGGTGCGCCCCATGATGCTTCACATAGAGCCTGATGGAGTGTCTCATCTCACCTCAAGCCCCCAAATTACATGGCACATGGCCAAGGCCAGATTGCTGAATGTGCCCTAAGCCATGAGGTGTGCTTCTTTGCAGCTTGTGTATGAACTCCATCAATTGTGATTCGTCTAACAAATTACTGTGTAGGTAAATAAAAATGACTTCATATAACTTCCTTCCTTCCTTCCTCTTAAAAAATTGAAGGGTTGCTAAGTGATGGAATTTTTAAAAGTTTTTCTCTAGTTCAGTGTTTTTCAACCATGGAAAGAATTGTGGGAGTTGAGGTCCACACATCTTAATGTTGCCAAGGTTGAGAAACACTGCTCTAGTTGTTTGCAAGTGAGCGTTTGTATATAAAGGATCTTCCCACTTCTTTAGTTACCTCCCCTCCAGTGCTGTCTGTAGCATTTGGGCTTAGACTGCAGGGGAGGCTGGATTTCCTCAGAGGGAATCTACCAACAGAATGCTGCATTCTGAAGCAATGTTGGGTCTTATGCTGGCTTCTTTTAGTTTATCACTCTTTTAAAAGAGTGCCCATTGGGATTCACATATCAGAATAACATATTTTATGTGTGGTCAAAACCCCAAAATAACATAACACAGCCTTGTTTTTAAGCAAAGCAATGCATTTGAGATCTACATATGTGGCATCGATTGGAGTGAATTGCCAGGGTGATATGGAAATATGATTTGTATTTTCACTTACATGTATACCTACTTATTACTCTACTTTTATTCATGTTTTATTTAATTTGTTTGCTATATTACTTTTGTAAAGAGTTGTATTAATTATTTACTGTCTAATTGTTATTTTGATAAGGCCTTAGGGCTAATCAATAAACTTTGATTTGATTTGATTTAAAAGAGTGCTAGACATGTTTGTTTAGCAATTTTTTGAAAGGCAATCAAACCAGGAAAGAGAGCCATGCTTTGCAGCTATGTGTTGCTGGGCCTGTCCCAAATGAGTGCATTACAAATTCTCTGCTGCTTCTGCCAAGAAAGGGTTTTGTATGAATCTAGTTTTACCTATTTTTATGCCATCTTGCCCACATCACAAGCTACTTTCTGGTATTGCTGGTCATGGCTATTAGCACTGCCATTTACTGGAATGTATTGAAGTTTGGGTGAAATTGAAGAGTTGTTTCCCTTTTATCTCAATCTGAGGAAGAGGAGTGAAATGGGAGGGAGACATCACAACCCCTCCACCACAGCTGTGAACTGTCTTTGGGCTACTGTATTTCTCAACCTGGCTCTACAGCTGTTCTGGAAAAATACTAAATACAGATCCAAAAATAACTCCGCTGACAGGTTGGTGGAGCAAAGGAGGTCCATGGGATGGGATTCACCAACCCACCTCACTCTTCCTTTGCTCCACTGATCTGTTGGCTGAGCTTTTTATGGACATAGGTTTAGTGCTCTGGCAGACTCATGTTCAGAAATAGTTCAAATCATAGGTCACTAGCATGACAAACCAGGTACTCACCCAAACCTGGCCCAGCAACACTACATGTTGAGCATAGGAACTGATTTTTTTTTTCTACCAGCAGGTGATAAAGGATGGGAGAGAAAACAAAGCCAGGGAAATCTGCTAATTACCACCCTTAAAATTGTCCTGCACTAAAACTGAGAGTGCACCACCACTAATAGCCTTGTCATCGAGACAGAATAGGCAGGCATAGCCAGGCATACAATGCCATCTAACATAAAGCTGATTGGTGAGCTGGTCCCTTTCATTTTTTACCTTTGTCCTTTTTCTGAACAGTTGGGCACATTTTCAGACAAATCACTGGAATGGGGTACAACCCCACTCCTAATTTTTATTTTCTAAGAATTTATGTAGAGAGCCAGTTTGGTGTGGTGGTTAAGGCATCAGACTAGAAACTGAGAGGCCATGAATTCTAGTCCCACATTAGGTACAAAGCCAGCTGGGTGACCTTGAGCCAGTCACTCCCTCTCAGCCCTAGGAAGGAGGCAATGGCAAACCATTTCCGAAATCTTGCCAAGAAAACTGCAGGGACCTGTCCAGGCAGTTGCCAGGAATCAGCATTGACTTGGAGGCACCAAAAAAATAATAATTCATGTAGGACGCATAGCTGATGTTACAAGCTCATATTAGAGCACCATGCCAGCCTCCTATTTAGCTGGAGGCACCATATAGCCTACTTCTGATTTAGGATACCTCCTTTGTATGTTGGATTCTTGGTAAAACTTAATATTTTATTAGAAAAAAACAGAGTCAGCATAACTGCAGCTGTGTATTTAAATTGTGTTGGCAGAAAGATGATACAGGATAAATACAAGTTCTGTGTACTTTAAAATATCATGTTAAGACAAGGATTCCGTCAAACAGTTCTTAATGAGAATTGTGTTGTTTGATTACTGTCTGCAAATGAGAAGCATGCTCATTCAAGGTAGGCTGATATTTTCGGGGCTCATTAAAATAAGGTGCAAATGTGACAATAATCCTTCAGTTTTACAACAGATGTTATTGGCTCAATTCACTTAATTGCCAAAAAAGCTGCCAACCCCTGGGCTATGCATTCACACATCACAAAGAATGATTTGGTTTTAATGTATTAAAATATTTAAATGTATGAATATATTCTACTACTCCCCACCCAACTGTGTGAGGACCAGAAGAGCTGCACCAGACATCAGTGGTTTCCAATGAGCCACAGAGACAGATTCAGGGTTTTGCTTATGTCATCTAAACAAGGTCCTCAACAACTTGGGAACAGGATACAATGGACCAGCTGTTACACACCTGAGATGGTTGTGGGGAGATCTTCTGTGAGTGTTTAGAACTGTAGAGTACCATCTGATGATTACTTCCTCTGTGCTGCGGCTGGTGTCTGGAATGCTCTTTCCCTGAACTTCATGAAGTTACATATTTTAGCCACTTGTTAAAGAAAGACCTTTCTCCTCCCAGGCCTTGCCTGGATGAAGATTGGATTTATGGTTCTGTTTTTACACCTTTGTTTTACTGTCCCTTGCCTTTGTCCTCTGTATGGATTAGTATACATTTTAGTGCAAGCTTCAGGATGCTTTTTTAGAGGAAACCATATAAAAATATTGAATAATGATGTCAGTTTTCCAAATAAATGGAAAATGACTAAGACATGGTAAAACATAGCAGGCCCACCTTACCATAAAGCAGTGTTTCTCAACCTTGGCAACTTTAAGATGTGTAGACTTCAACTCCCAGAATTCCCCAGTTAGCATGGCTGGCTGGGGAATTCTGGGAGCTGAAGTCCACACATCTTAAAGTCACCAAGGTTGAGAAACACTGCCATGAAGACTCCTTCCTCTCACATGGAGCTGTTGTGGCCATCCCCCAAGGCACTGCTCTTGGGACTCTCCCAGACGGATACCTATTAGGCAGTTGTCAGCCAGAGGGTAAGCAGCACTGCCTTACTCTCCAGACAGGAGGAAGCAGATGATTTATTTCAAGTGATGGGTATTCTTGAGCTATCCCTGATTGGACAATCCTTCAAAAAGAAGATTTGGCGACCATGATAATTGGGACTTGGTCCTACAGTGTGATCAGACATATCAGTGAATAGGAGTGGGCACTGGCATTGCTGTAGGATGAGCTCTTCCATTCTCTTTTCCTACAATGTTAGCTCTTCAGACATCAAATGTACCATTACTTCTAATTAACTCTTCTTCTTGATTACTCTCTTCAAATCAGCATCTTATATTAAACACTTAATGTCTTTTGGTTGTCACACTTTCCCTCTATAATTACATGGAGCATATACTGTATAGGAATTCAGTGAAGTGTCTGTGTGTTGCTGAAAATGGCATGTTAGCATACACCCATACCGTAAATATGTTGCATGTTTATCTGAACAAATGCCTGCACAGTGCTTTATTTTTTTTAAATGTACCGTATATTTAAATTTCACAGTTTTTCCAAAGAAAGGCAGCGGCAGATGGTTCTCTAGCTCTTAGGACAGCAACTAACTTAACAATTCTGCAAAGCCTTTTTGGAGCCAAACAGGCACTGTGTCCATGAGTTCAATCCAGGAGGGAGTTCAAAATGCTAGTATAATTATTAAAATGGTGAAGGGTCTAAGCTGTAAACGTCCTTTGTCTGCAATAAATGTTTTCATCTTTAAGGAACTAATCAATATGTTTATCAGGGAAGAGGGGTTTCTTGACGAGCTGGAAAAAGCGGAATCCCCTTCGTTATGCCTGCTGCATGTAAAGTGAAATTCTCTGTTACAAACAACTATAGAAAAATTAAAAGAAATTATTTTTCAAATGCAGTTCTTGTCAGCTTTAGAACCCATGATATTACATCTGTAGATCATGTTTACATGACCTGTGACTTATGCAAAGAATAACTCAGCATTTAAAGTGATCAGATGGCTGGATGCTTTTCATTTAAGGCAGTACAATCAATCAGTTCAAATATAATCCCAGGAGCTATGTGAGTATTTTTGGGCTTCCCAATCAACTTCTATTTATTGGGCTGTTGGAGGAGCCAAGATGGCAAGGAGTGCACACATGTTGTCTATGTGCTCTTAAAATTCTTTTTTATTTTCCTTATTTTACCTTGCCTTTATTTTTATATAATTTTTTTTACTAAAGATAGGACAGGCTGCACCAGTTTATTTTAATTGTGAACACTTTTAAACACTTTGTGCAACAAGTAAGAGAATGGAGAAAAGAAAGAAGCGACATAGAATGAATTCAGGAACAACCCGTCACTCCAAAACCTCCATAGCAACCGAAAATTGCTGACTATTTAGCTACGAAGAAGGACTTACCAGTAAGTAATCTAATAATAGTAGTGATGGTAGAAACTTTACTTATATAAATTGACAGGATATCTTGGAGTGGGATTTGCAAACAGAGACAGAATCACAACAACTGTTAGATCTTTCTTCGGCTGTTAACTGTTATGTACAAAAAAAAATAGAAGTGGGGGGAGAATACATTGATATGATGCAGTGAGAAGAAAGGGGAAGGGCTCAAATTTGCATTCACCCCTCAGCCTCTCAAAGTCTTAAAATGGCTCTGTCTGCATTAGTGTTGTTCAAACTTGGTAACTTTAAGACGTGCGGCTGGGAATTCTGGGAGTTGAAGTCCACGCATCTTAAAGGTGCCAAGTTTGAAAAACACTGGTCTACATGGATCCAAATGGGGCAATTCTATATATATATCTGCTCAGAAGTCTTACAGTTTTAGCATGACTTATTCCCACAGGCTACATTGACCACAGCACAAAGACAGGGGAAAAGATACTCCCTGAGACATCTCAGGCCATGAGCCATTTAATTTAATCAGGCTTCTGTTTAAGCTACCAGGCCATGAGACAAGATGTTGTCAATTTTAGACACTATAATAGAAATTCTAGACTAAAACGAGCAGCAGAAACAGCTATTAGACAAACAGATGAACCAACTATAGCACAATGGCAAGCCAAAAAAAATCCAAGAAAGTTTCAGGTTAAAACTTTTTCTTAAAATCAGGAGCAGGCTGGGAAGAGCAACAGTAATGTGTCATACTTTCATTAGGATCATTAAAAACATCACAAAGTAGTTGAAGCTATTTGAGCTCATCAGTACTGTTCTTCAGAGTGGTTAGGCTGCCAAACGCTGTGACAGAAGAACTGTAGATGGCAACAGTCTTAAAATGGAGAAGAATAGGTATGCTGTAGGCTTAATCATCATCTCTTGATTCTTTTCTTTGTGGCTCATATAAAACTGTTATCTAGCTCCAATAATATAGGGAATATCTAGTCTTTCTTACCTACTTTTCTCTGGCTTACAAGGGACTCCCATGTTGCAGACGGAACTATAATTTGTACTTTGATTTTCCTGTGAAGAGCTCAAGGCAGTGTATGAGGACCCACATAATTCCTCTAAGGAAACCCATCCAGTTCAGCCTCCTATTTCCACAGTGGTAGAGAGATGTCTGTGGGAAGCTGTCTGGCAGGGCACTCCCTCAGCCTCAGTGGTAAGGCACAGCTGTCCCAGCTGGTTAGCACCATTGTTAACTTTCTCTGCAGATGGTTCTGTAAGATAGAGTAGCCTGAGAAGTAATGACTTTATAGCTAGGAGATTGGAAGCTACGTTCCTCTTGACATTTAACCAATCCGTATCATGCTGGCTCTCGAGAAAGATTCAGCTGTGCAAACAAGACTTGTTTAGAGGGAGAACGGTTTTGGATTTGTATGCTCAGCATTCTCCAGAGGTTTGTTGTGTTTTGTTTTGTTTTCGTCAGCAGCCAACCTAATGAAAGCTTACATTTTTTACCCACAATGTAGTTTGTTATCCTCCACCACCACCACCCCACATCCTACATAGGGCTTAATATTTAAATAGCTATGCCTAGTTTTCATGATAACAAGCTCTTCCTGCTTTCCAGATAGCAGTTTTTCTTTCCATCAAGCTCAATGTTCTTTTCTCTTCCTTGTCCCCTTTTTGAGAGAGTTAAACCTTCAGCTTACTAAAGAATTCTAATGAACCTGAAAATCTGCTCTCTTGCTCATAAACTTAGTTGGCTCCACTAAAGGTATATATGTCACTGCTGCTTTTGGTTATCTTCCCATCATTGGGGAATCCCATCTTTCTTTCATTAATGAGTAACCATTTGTTTGCCAGGCATTCGTTTCCTCCAGTTACCTTTGAAAAGGAGGCTTAAGGTCAAAGGGGTGGGATTCCAAAAATGCATCTTCATTCTAGACTGTAACTGCTAGACTCTCAAATGGTAGGTTCAGGAAGTCAGAGTGTGGATTCCAGTTGTTATAATCTGTCAGTGAAATGCCCTCCTGTCCCCTGCAGTCAGCCAGGAAGATTTTTGCCAATGATTTCACACATACACTCTTTCAAAATAATTGGCATTTCTTTCCCTCTTCCTGCCTTCTTCTCTACCGCTCACTGTGCTCACTCTGCATGTATATAGACAAATGCAGCTAGTGAGAACCCCACACATCTGGGTCCTGCTTGATCTTGCTGCCAAAAGCCAATCTGTGCAATGTTGACACAGTTACGCAGACTGAGGAGCAGAACTGCTGAGTCTGGCATACAGCCTAGCCTTTAGACCTTGTACCTGCATGCTCAGCACCTACGAGGACCTGTGGCAGACGAGGAAAAATGTGTTCAAATAGCAGCAAGGCAAATTTTGCATACACTTGCCATTTTTTGAAAAAGCACCTGGTTCATGGGTCAGAATCAGAATGTTAAGCTATTGCTTCCCTCAGGATATACACACATATACTCATCTACCAAGAGAGTCAAGGGATTAAGGCCTACCTTGTGGCGGTAAGAGTGGCGAAACGTCAGTATTTCTCCGCTCTTATTGCATCCGCAGAATGCCTCCCAGCAGCCCTGTTTAGAATCACCCGATCCCTGTTGGGGAGAGGGGGTTCAGAAAACCATCTACAGGGCCGTGCTGAGGAATTTTCTGAGCATCTGCAGGATAAAGTTGCTCGGATCCGTTCTAAGCGTGAGGCATGGTCTGGTGAGATGCCCAGGGAACATCTTTGCCGAGTTATCTGGGACCAGTTTGATCCTGTTGGTCCTGAGGAAGTGGACAGGATCCTCCAGACTGTAAATGCCACCACATTCCCTTTAGATCCATGTCTCTCCTGGCTGGTGAGGGCAGCTAGAGAGGAGACATGTGGTTGGGTCCTGGCGATGGTTAATACATCCTTGAGAGAGGGGGTGTTCCCGGCAACCTTTGAGACACTGGTGTGCCCCCTCCTCAAGAAACCATCGTTGGACCCTTCTGTTCTGGATAATTTTTGTCCAATCTCCCACCTCCCCTTTATGGAGAAGGTGGCTGAGAAGGTGGTGGCATTGCAGCTCCAGAGGATTCTGGATGATATGGATTATCTGGACCCTTTTCAGTCAGGTTTCAGGCCTGGATATGGAACAAAAACAGCATTGGTTGCACTTATGGATGATCTCTGGCGGGAGCGGGATGGAGGTGGTGCGTCCATCCTGGCTCTCCTTGACCTCTCAGCAGCTTTCGATATCATTGACCATGGTATCCTTCTGGACCAACTCAGGGAGTTGGGGGTGGGCAGCGTAGTTTTGCATTGGTTCGCCTCCTTCCTCCAGGGCCGGTCCCAGTCGGTGTTGATAGGGGAGGAGAGATCAGACCCGCAGCCCCTCCTTTATGGGGTGCCTCAGGGTTCAATACTCTCTCCTCTCCTTTTTAACATCTACATGAAACCACTGGGTGAGATCATCTGTCTCCACGGGATGAAGTATCATCAGTATGCTGATGATACTCAGATATACATCTCCATCCTGGGGAAAGTAAGTGATGCTGTGGCTGCCCTTTCCAGGTGCCTGGAGGCTGTGGGGGTCTGGATGGGGAACAACAAGCTTCAGCTGAACCGTGGCAAGACAGAGTGGCTGTGGGTTAATGGCCCCTCGGTCCCTAGGAATTTGCCATCTTTGGTTCTGGATGGGGTTGCACTGCCCCAGACGGACCCAATGCATAACTTGGGGGTCCTCTTGTACTCATGACTCCTGCTTGAAGAGCAGGTGGCAGTCATGGCCAGGAGGGCCTTTGCGCAACTTCATGTTGTCCACCAGTTACGCCCTTTCCTGGACCAAGAGGTCCTTCAAAGAGTCACTCATGCCCTGGTCATCTCCCACATAGACTATTGTAATGCACTCTACATGGGACTACCCTTGAAGAGTATCCGGAAGCTTCAACTGGTCCAGAATGTGGCCGCACGGGGATTTTAGGTGCTTCAAGATCAGCACATATAACACTTTTGCTCCGTGAGCTGCATTGGGTGCCAGTTTGCTTCTGGGTCCAATTCAAGGTGTTGGTTATCACTTTTAAAGCCCTACATGGCATGGGTCCAGGGTAGCTGAAGGACTGTCTCATCCCTGTCACATCAACCAGTCCCACCCGGTCATGCACAGAGGGCATGCTATGGACCGCGTCGGCAAGAGAATTTCATCTGATGGGGTCCAGGAGGCGAGCCTTCTCTGCAGCAGCCCCTGCCCTTTGGAACACTCTTCCCCCAGAAGTGAGGCTGGCCCCCTCCCTGTTACACTTCAGAAAAAAACTGAAGACCTGGTTTTGTCATCGCGCATGGGGTGGGGATGGGAATAGTCAGTTTTGGGGTTGGCTGGTTCCCTAGTCTTACCTTTGACCGATATTATCTGCTCACAGGCTGAAATAATATCACCATCTCTTGGATTTTATTGTATTTAATAATTGTATTTTATATTTGTATTATTTATGTTTTTACTGATTTTAAATTGTTTTGTTGTGAACCGCCCAGAGTCCCTCCTTGTGGGGGAGTTGGGCGGTGATATAAATTTGATAAATAAATTTCCATTTTTAAAAATGTGCAAGTGGCCATTGTTTATGAACAATCCAAGACATTTCCCCTAGTAGTTTGGGCAAGGATATTATCTTTTCTAAGTATTCAAATTAAGCCAGCATATAATTACTTGTAGGGTGTGGGCAGGAGAAGGCAGCATGTTACTGCATATTCCTTCCCTAAGTTTCTCCTCTCCACTGGCACAAAATTACCAGCAATTATCTGATAATTCCAAATGTGAAAAAAAAAATTGTTAGAGCATCTGATGCCTTAAGCATAGTTGCATACAAGTCAAGCTACATTTCCACGACCCCTGGCACCTGCTCTAGGCAATAAGTTCTTCTATCCTAGTTATAAATGCGAGGAGATCAGCTAATGGAAAAATGACACCCAGTTTAGAATAGAGTCACTTATAACAAGCATGACAAGTTTCAGATTCCAAAATAGATAATTATAAGTTAGGGTTATGTCATTACTGGATTTTGCAAAGATTGCATGACCAGCTTTGTAGCAAGAACTTGTGTTGTAATAGTCTAACCAGCCTTATGATAGGAGCAGTGGGGGAGAGAAGCCTACCCCAATTCATTCCAGGCTCTGGAGTGTGAATTGAGACAAAAGGAATTCCATTTTCTTACAGTATTATATAACATGGAGAAAATATAAATGCCTAACAACAAAATGAGAAGACAAGTAGGAAGACTGTTATAAAGGGATAAAACACTTTTTAAAAGAAATTGATGTAGGGATTTTTGAATTACATGGTCTTTTGAATATACTGTACTAATTAGCTGCTCAAGGTTCTCCAAGTTCCAGCCACGCTTGTCAGCACAATTTGACTGAGACCTGGTGTCATCATGCCTATCCTTGATATCTGTGACTTTGCATAATCTATTAAAACACACACACCCATAGACACTTTTCATTAGGACCAAATTGAAACAGGGAAGGTAATACTGCTTACATGGACAAAAGATGGGAAAAAAGATAAACATTATTTCCAATTAACATATTACAAAAAGGAAGCATATGAATTATTTGTTTTGGGGACAGGGATAAATAAACTAAGTAAAATTAGTAGAATTGGAGAAAAATCATCAAAATAAAACATTGGAATAGTTATGTCTGTGGATTAGTAGTGAAAGAAAGAGAATACACAGGAAAAGAGGAATGGAAAGTTGAAAAAAGGGTTACGCAAGAATGAGGATGATGAACTAAAAAAAATAAATCAGTTGATTACAGGTGAAACTCGAAAAATTAGAATATCGTGCAAATGTTCATTTATGTCAGTATGGCAACTCAAAAGGTGAAACCAATATATGAGATAGACGCATTACATGCAAAGCGAGATATGTCAAGCCTTACTTTGGTATCATTGTGATGATTATGGCGTACAGCTTATGAAAACCCCAAATTCACAATCTCAGAAAATTAGAATAGTGTGAAAAGGTTCAATATTCGAGGCTCAAAGTGTCCCACTCTAAGCAGCTAATGAATCCATAACACCTGCAAAGGGTTCCTGAGCCTTTCAATGGTCTCTCAGGCTGGTTCAGTAGGAATCACAAGCATGGGAAAGACTGCTGACCTGACAGTTGTGCAGAAAACCATCATTGACACCCTCCATAAGGAGGGAAAGCCCCAAAAGGTAATTGCAAAAGAAGTTGGATGTTCCCAAAGTGCTGTATCAAAGCACATCAATAGAAGGTTATGTGGAAGGGAAAAGTGTGGTAAAAAAAGGTGCACAAGCAGCAGGGATGACCGCAGCCTGGAGAGGATTGTCAGGAAAAGGCCATTCAAAAGTGTTGGGGACTTTCACAAGGAGTGGACTGAGGCTGGAGTTAGTGCATCAAGAGCCACCACACACAGACGGATCCTGCACATGGGCTTCAAATGTCGTATTCCTCTTGTCCAGCCGCTCCTGAACAACAAACAACGTCAGAAGCGTCTTACCTGGGCTACAGAAAAAAAGAACGGGTCTGTTGCCCAGTGGTCCAAAGTCCTCTTTTCTGATGAGAGCAACTTTTGCATCTCATTTGGGAACCAAGGACCCAGAGTCTGGAGGAAGAATGGAGAGGCACACAATGCACGATGCTTGAAGTCCAGTGTGAAGTTTCCACAGTCTGTGTTGATTTGGGGAGCCATGTCATCTGCTGGTGTTGGTCCACTGTGCTTCATTAAGTCCAGGGTCAACGCAGCCGTCTACCAGGAGATTTTGGAGCACTTCATGCTTCCTTCCACAGACGAGCTTTATGGGGATGCTGACTTCATTTTCCAACAGGACATGGCACCTGCCCACACTGCCAAAAGTACCAAAACCTGGTTCAATGACCATGGGATTACTGTGCTTGATTGGCCAGCAAACTCGCCTGACCTGAATCCCATAGAGAATCTATGGGGCATTGCCAAGAGAAAGATGAGGGACATGAGACCGAACAGTGCAGTGGAGCTGAAGGCCGCTATTGAAGCATCCTGGTCTTCCATAACACCTCAGCAGTGCCACAGGCTGCTAGCATCCATGCCACACTGCATTGCGGCAGTCATTGCTGCAAAAGGGGCCCAAACCAAGTACTGAGTACATATGCATGCTTATCCTTTGCAGAGGTCCGATATTGTTCCATTTCCAATCCTTGTGTTATTGATGTCATGTAATATTCTAATTTTCTGAGATTGTGAATTTGGGGTTTTCATAAGCTGTACGCCATAATCATCACAATTATACCAAAGTAAGGCTTGACATATCTCGCTTTGCATGTAATGCGTCTATCTCATATATTGGTTTCGACTTTTGAGTTGCCATACTGACATAAATGAACATTTGCATGATATTCTAATTTTTTGACTTTCACCTGTACTTACAAAACAAACTGCTAGCATACAGAAAAAGACTCAGAAAGAAAGTCTGGGGTGACCATAGGGTATAATTGTATTGACAATAAATAAATACCCACCCACACCCCTTTCTCACTTACTTTCTGATCCACAACCACTCCATCCATTCAAAAATCTATGACTGGGATGACCAGTCTCAATCTTTTCATCAGCCAAAACTTTAACTGAGATAACTGTCATCTATATTAGTAGTTATTGATATCCTGTACTGTTCTCATAAACTGTACTGTTCTCATTTAAAACCAACCAAACTGACTGCTGTTACTGCTGGCACTTAATTTTACTTTTCAGTTAAGCTCCTTGTGAAAAAAATCTTTCCTTTCAGTTAATCCCAAGGTCAGCTTCTAAGAATGACTCAAGTTCTAATATTGTGCATGAGAAAAAAATTCTCCACATTATCTATGCCATAAGTGATTTCATTGTGGGGAGTTATAGAACCTCTAACCATTACCCAAATACTTTGTATGCTACCTAGATATTCTGATCTGTCTATCCTTCCTCAGAGTAAATGGACCTGGGCCATATTCAGCTTCAAAAGGAAAGCAGCAGCATCTGAAAAATAGCTTGGAAACAAACAAATTGCTCATTGGTGGAAAACAAGGTAATGTGCCCAAGCCTGGGGCCCCAAGTATAGGAAGGGGCCCATCTCCTGGTTATGTGGATGATTGTTGATTTTCTTGGCGGCTGTGTATTTTAATTTTTGTATATGTATCTGTTTTTAATTTTATCACTGTCCATCACCCAGAGTTGTTGTTGAGATGGGCAGCTATAGAAATTGATTAAATAAATAAATAAATGTTATTGTCTCTATGGGCCTAGGATACAGTCTTGTTCATTTGGTCAAATCATTCCTTACCCATCAGTCACAGCAATTTCCATTCAGTTGTACTGGTCAATTCCTTTTTTTTTTTTTTTTGGTGCCTTTGAGTCAGTCTTGACTTCTGGTGACTGCCTGGACAAGTCCCTGCAGTTTCCTTGGCAAGATTTTGGAAGTGATTTGCCATTGGGTGACTGGTCCAAGGTCACCCTCCTGGCTTTGTGCCTAAGGCAGGACTAGAACTCATGGTCTCCCAGTTTCTAGCCTGATGCCTTAACCACTACACCAAGCTGGCTCTCTCAATCCCTTATTAGTATAGTATTAATATAATCTTATTCATACACAATCACTTTAATGTGTTTTAAGGTTCTCTGTAGTTTTTGCTTCATGTAAGTTCTTATTCTGAAACTTTGGTGGCAATAATTCAAGTGCACAAATGCTTTCTCAGAAAAACACCTAGAGTCTCTATTAAAGTATTAGCACCTCTTGTTTACTGCTCACACCTGTACTTTCGAAATCCCAGAACTCAGTACTGCATATATTATCACAACTGCATTGAAAAACACAGTTGTGCAATTGAAATTCAAAATAAATACACTTGGTTGCAAATAAGCCTTACCTTTGCATTTAGAATATCTAAAAGCAAATACAACTACCACACCAGCAATTAACACACATAGGAAACTTAGGGTTGAGGATGGGATTGTTGGTATTGTAGAGCTGTTCCATAAATCTATGGGGTATCCCCATTTGAAATATTGTGTTCGCTTCTGGTCACACCATCCTTGAAGACTTGCTTTAGCTCTGGAAGGTCAGAAACACCTTCCTAAAAGAAGACAAAAAGTCTTATTTGGAGCTTTATAGAATTATGTAGAAAATTGGCATTCCACGGTATTAGAATTGGAGACATCTAACGAAATGGATGGTAAACAGTTTCAAAATGGTTAAAGGAGGTATCACTTCCCACGATGCATAATTTAGTTAATTGATATATACGTTGATTTTCATTCTTCAGCTCCCAATGCCCAGAGCATTTGAAAAATCAAGGCCCTGTGCCAATCTGAAAGGTGTGACACAAAAAAGGGATGGCAGGAGGGCTGATGAAGAAAATAAACTCAGACACACCTTTTAAAGTTACAGTTAAAAATTATAATCTATTCCAAAGTAATAGATCATCCTGGAGAAAATCTGTCTACGCAGTTGCTAAGAGTCAACACTGACTTGATGGCACATAATGAATCAAATTGCCAAGTAAACCGTTTATGTGTGCTTACCTCTTGAGTGTTATAAGCAATAAAGCCTCCTTCAGGTGGAAACAGATGCTCAGTGACCACATACATTTGCATGCAATTTTCCTTGCAGTGATATGGAAGTAGTTTGTCATGGCACTCTTAGGAGACTTTTTTTTCTTTTACTTCCCAGTCCAATTTACAATCCTAAGATTTGTTGGTGGCTTCCCATCCAAGTACTAACTAGGTCCAATCCTGTTTAATGTTTATAGTGAATAGCTACCTCTGGTTCCAGAGGACTCTGCCTCTCACTCGAGGAGTAAGCGGGGCTGCTAGGATTCAACTGAGGGGAAGTCTCTCAAGAGCTACAATCTAACGTTGTCCCCCACAATAAGGTCCCAGCCAAGGAAGGATGAGAAAAGGGATGGATCCCATATGTTTCTAGTATTGTAATTATTTTGTGGCCAAGATCCAAGCTGCTTATACTCTCCATCTACTTTCTAAGCAGGTCCAACAGGAGCCCTGTACAGGGAAGTTTCTGGCCCTCAGGTGGATTTCTATCTCTGAACTAGAATCCCCCCACCAGAGGCATCCACAGCAAACCACCATGCCGCCAAAATGATGATGTACAAGTGGTCATGTCATTACACAAATGCCACCCTCCTGTACCTGCATCCTAACATCTAACGAAAGTACACATCATGGCATTTGCATATCATCACACATTTTCTTATTTCTCCCCCTACCAATGCCCATTCCCCCCACTCCCACCCCCACCCCAATCCCTTTTTTAACCTTTCACTTTGCTTTTCTACCAAATTATGCCCAGCAAGAGAAGGCAAGTTTCCACAGAGGTGTTATCTATATTTGGCAACAACGGGTTGCACCCTGCTCCTCCTCCTCTCTTGGCTGGCCTGCTGGTCTCTGGCCCTGCATCTTGGGAGGAGCCTCATTCGCAGACTGCCGTAGCACTAATTAGAAACAGTGGGGACACACAAGCAGCAAAAATCAGATATCCTGCCCAGACCTACTCCTGCTTCTGGAGATTGTGAGATCTTCACTCAGGTTCAAGCTGCTAAGCCTCTCTCTCTTCTGTAGAAGACATGTTTAACAACTGGTACATAAGACCCAAAGCAAACTAGCTAAATAATACCACTGCCTCCACAGAATTCCCAAGATCACCACCTTTTAAGAACTACATTCTTGGCGGCTGTTCTTGTCCTTTAGAATCTACTCCTGGGGCAAGAATGGCCTCCATTCTTATGGTCTTCTAGAAAATAGTCAAAACCTGGCTTTTCTGGAAGACCTTTGTTGATTAGCAGGAAGAGGACAATATGTGACATTATTGCTTGTACCTGGTTGCAGTTTTATTGTTTATTATATTGGTCCTTGCACTGTGTTTGATTTTGTATACCACCTAGAGTCTCTGGAATGAGGTGGTTTATACATTTAATTAAGTACTTTAATCTTATTCTCAAACCTTCCAAGCCCTTAACTTTGCTAAAGATGGGCCCAGTTTAAGGAATTTGAAGGCCCAATGCAACATTAGGTTTAAGCCTGTCCCTGAACAGGTAATCTAAATTAAATGCTCAAACAGATTGCTGCAAAATGAGATATTAGGGCTATGTGTTCAAAGACCTACAGAGCTTGAACTAAACATGATATCAAAAAAGAATATATAGGAGATACAAAAGCTACTTATTCCTTTTTTTAAAAAAAGTTCAATCTTTTTTAAAGAAAAAGAATATTTTATTTTTAAATTCTATTTTTTACACTTCTACAAAACTGCTATAGAAATTGCCTCCAGCTATACAAAGAAAACAGAATTTTTAAAAATCCATCATTTTGTCAGTCCTCCTTCTTCTAGAAGGAATATCTGAATACGGTACACATTTATTCCTATCCTTTAGTTAGTTATCTGCCTATGACAGGATCTGTCCTCTTAATCCACAACCCTATTAAGTTTACAAAGTCTTTGATGAGAGATTTTGTCAAAAGCCTTCTCAAAGTCTCAACATACAATGCACAGTATCTACATGCCTGTTCACCCTCTCGAAGAAGGCCCAGACTCCCCTGCCTCTCTCTCCTTCTCCAGGCACAATAGACAGTTGTGACTGTAACAGATGTGAAGGGGATGGAAAGTCTGGCCTGCACAATGTCATGTTACTTCCTCACTCCTAAGAGACAGATCTGGGCAGGGGTGCGACACTAGCACAGCTTGGCATTGGCTGGCATGGGCCAGGCTGGTGGCAGTTCATAGGCTTATGGTGGCGTTAGTATCTTAAAGAAGGAAGAAAGCATCCCTGAGGACATGATGAAGAGAAAAGAGGACAGTGATGAGGAGTGATTTTTTTAAAACAACTAAATGTACCTCCAAGTGAAAAGACCAACAACAATAAAGAGTAAAGCTACGTGTGCATCTGTATCCCAACGTAGAACCTTCTACACTGTACTTTTTCCCCCTTCAGAGAACTTTTAAAACTGAAAATACTGCCTCCCCCAGCAGGACAAAACTCTTTGCTAACCTCATTCTGTATGTAAATTAGGTTTTCCTCTTATCAAATGGGATTTCATAAATTGTGAAAATATAACTTTTATACCACTATAACACACATGGCTCAGATTAAGTGCATGAGCAAAAATCCAAAGAGTTACAGTAGGCAAAGCTAAAGAATTCTAATACAAGGACTGTTTGTACTTTCTTCAAAAGACCAAAAGTCAACGCTATATTAGCTTTTACAACTTTTACAACTCCAGTCCAAAAATATTTTCCATTGTAGTATGAAGAAACATTATTGAAGAAACATGTCAAAAATACTTTGGGCTCCTCTAATTGTTCAGATGTGATCACAGTGTTTACTATTAAAAACGCCATTCAAAATAGGGCTTGCTTCATACACTGTTCAGTTCCCTTTATATCAAAAAGAACAGGATATGCCCTCCGTTATTTTACGTTTCTATCCCATTTTATCTCTAGGACCCTGAGGCCACAGTCTTTCCTATGGAAGGATTCTACCATCTGAATAAACTTCAACATATCCATACTCTAGCCAAAAAGAATATGGCTAAAATGATAAAAACATAACTGAATTTAATACAGTTCTGGAAAGTATTAATGGGATACATGTACCTAAATTTAAGAAGAAATGGAGGATACTTATGTTGCCTGGACAGCTGGTTGAAGTGCAGGTGCCAATTCTATACAGCAGACAGTTCTATAAGGAATATTCTGAAGTATTTAATTGAACTTTTCAAGAGAAAGGATCAAGTTAAGGTCTTTGTCTGCTACCTATATGCAGATGTCTATTTTCCATTCATGGGTCAATTCACAATATTTATGAAAAAGTTCAAGTGCAAGACAGTAGGCAGGCACTTGGGATTAAACAGGAGAAGCCAACTCACACTTTGCATTAGGACAAGTAATTGCAGTTCACCAGCTATGTAAGCAATAGGCGCTTCTGCAGGGCTCAAAGAAAAATGTAAATAGAAAGAAAAAAAAACCAGGGATACCTAATATGAAATAAAGAAATAAGCTCAACTAAATATTTTGCAGATGCATGTATATTCCTAGGATTGCAAAAACTAGAGTCAAGCATCTTAATGGGTCTCTAAAGTAGATAAACACTGAGGATACTTATATCCATAGTCCCTGAAAAAGAATTAAAAAGGCAGAAATGAAAAGTTTAAATATGCTTTGCATGCATATACACACACACATACGCTCAGAATATAACCATTAACTTTCCAAATAGCCAATTCTAATACCACTGAAGCCTGGCAGGCAATAAAGTGAGCAGTTGGATTAGCATTTACATAACTAGCCAATATCATAGCATTCCTAATGATAGTGTAAAGCACATTCTCATTTAAAGGAAATAACCCAGTTTAAGCCAAATCCACAACATTTCTAATTAAGTGTCTTAGCAACTGCAGAGTGAGTGAGTGAGTGTGTATATATATATAAAAACAGTAATATGGTAAACATGTAAACATGAAAAACAAATGTAAAAAATTTGATTTTCCCCACAACTGCTTATATTTGAGGGGTGAGCAGTATTAACTTTATTCTTGACATGGTTACAAGAATGGCTTTTAATAAGTGAGGCAAATATTTTTCCATGTGTGTGATATGTGAGAGTTAAAATTAATTTATGGTTGAAATGCATGCCATTTTTTTCCATAGTGCCTATGGAATTTTTCCTTTCCTTCTATTGTAGCTATGAGTATACGGAGTGAAGAGGAAAGAATTTCATTAGGAGCATCGTAAGGGAGAACAAAATTAGGCCTGCCTCATGAACACTTTTTTGAAAATTTTCAAGTAGCTATAATTTTAAATAAAGAACTTCAGCACTTCCAAGAAACACACAACCTTTAAATGATTAAAACTACAGACCACATAGCTAAAATACGACAGCTTTTTGTCCCAATTTATATAGCATCCCTCACTATAAACAATACATTTAGGATACGTTGAACAGATTAATAAAAGAACTGGCCTTGTGGGGCATTTTACCTAATAGAGATAGTACTACCTAGCCAAATTGCTAAGCAGAGTTGAACCTAGTTAGTATTTGGATGGAAGACAACCAGGGAATCCCGGGGCTTTAGATTAGACTTGGAAGCTTTATGTTTTTAATAGCATTGCCATTCTGTAGATTTTAAACCTTTCTTTGGTGGTGCAACCTTACTATTCATGGTCTTGAAAAATTGAGTAATGCTTCTATTCATTTGAAAAACTATAGACAACTTGCTGATCCATTAGGAAAAAATAAAATTTTATTAAAACATTACTTAAACAAATATGCAAATATAATATCTTCTATAGCTCTTATTAACTGCTCAGGATAGAGAGGAAGAGGGTGAAGACTCAGTTGAATTTTTTGATTTTCAGACCAGACCTGCACATGTCCTTACAGGTAGATCAAGCCATGAAGAAAGAAGAAAGTGTAGCTCATACGCCAGCCAAGCACATGCACACAAATAATGCTCTTGACAAACATTCACCTTCCAGCTGGATTCGTGCTTGAGATGTTAAGATAAATTAAATCCTTGTATATACACCAATCATACCAATTCTGCATTTAGCCAAACCTCCATTTATTTAGATAATGCTAACATCTCCAAAGCCATTTCAGCAAGTGAAGTGAGCTGTTAAAAAGGAGAGGGGGGAGACAAAGTACTGTGCTAATTATCATAGTTCATTTAGTAACATTTATTTCCTTCTCAATCTTTAGTTTATATGCAAAGAAACACCATAGCAGAATTTAACAGAAGCTCATTGTTATCGATAGTACTGTAATCAATACAGATATACCAGCTAAATCTCCCAAACACTGGTTTCAAATGCAACCCATACAGCACAAAAGGAGTTGCCTCCCTCCCTACAGCAGAGCATGTGGATTCAGAAACTATGCTCAAGAAGACTTTAATACATACATACAGCAAGTGAGGAAAAAATCAGGCTCACATATTTCTAAGACATGGAAGTGATCTTCACACAGGCAGTTTAATGACATAACCCAAGATCATACAAATGAATGAAAGCTCCTGTTATCAGTAAGGCTGCATTTGGTTTAACACAGAAGAAGGAGAATATAATCAAATACCTTATTTCAGGCACATGAAATATTAGTACCATTCAATCCACCAAGAGGCAATGAGATGGTGCAAGACAGAAACAAACTACATTATAATATTCAATAATTGTTCTGTAAACATAAGCCAGAGTCCCAAAAATGCTACATTGATGCTGTTGTGAAATTAAAGCAGCATATTTAAATATTGTACTTAATACCCTTACATATGCAATACATGTTTCATAAAACTTTAAAAAATAAAAAAGAGGAGATGCAGAGTTAAAATGATTTCCCCCATCAAGGAGAAGTGTCAGAAAGTGCATTTTACCCCCAACAGTTTCCCATTAACTCAATGGACTCAGTACCTCGGTTCTCTCCAATACAGGCCCCAGCTGCAAACTGCTTTACATAGAGCAAGAGTGCCCAATGCTCACAGCTGAAAGAAAGGCAAACCTTAAAAGACATCTGGAGCAGTACTTCTTTCAAGTAGTTTTGAAGCATTCTGCAAAACTTTCGGTAACACTTTTAAACACACAGTCCTGCTTTGGAAAGGCCTATCTTTCTTTTATAGGCCACTCCTTCAAACACTTAGGTAGCAATAGTCCTATCATTTACCATCATTTGAGTACTTTCAATGTTATGTATCATACGGTGACACAGCACTCGCCCAACTGTGCATTTGTGATGAAACACATACTGCACATGATGAATATATACACTATAACTTCTGGGGAAAAAATCATGTGAAATTGTAGCAAAATAGATTCACATAGCAATCTCACAGTCATTGTAGGTTAAGTAAATTTATCACAAAAGCATATACTGAGCAGAATGTGTCCACTATCACTGGTCTAACTCTAACTGAAACATTCCACCCCCTAATACAGTGCCACTCAGAAGAAAAAATAGCTTGCAAAATTGGCTTCAATATTCAATATAATCAAGTACAAAAAGGAAAAAAAAAGCTTCCTGTAGTTGAAGATATTCAAGGTGTTCAATTTTATTTCAAATATAACTAGGAAATGACCTAGCTAATATTCCTGAAACATTACCTGTGAAAATATGAATGATACAACATATTCTGCCACAAAAACAAGCTGTTGTATAATAAAAAGCAGGACCAAACTTGGCAAACATGTAAGATGCTTTCCTATTTTATCACTGTATTACATACTCAAATGAAAGCTAAACTTTGTGCTTTACTGAGATGATGCAGCAAAGTTTCTTTTGAAAGAAGAAATAAAAATCAGAAACAGCCTGTTACTGTATATTCCATTGGGTACACAAACTAACCTAAATAAAAACAACCAGTTCATGCTAAGAAGTTAAAAAGTGAGGCTTGTAATTTTTTTAATGAATCCAAACTTTAAAGCATTCAAAAATTAGGAAGCGTTAGCTGCAAGACTTCTAATTTATAATATTTTATAATATTATTTAACTTGTGTCCGTTCATACATTCATGCTTGCACATTTCCAGAGTTCTGACACCATTTTTTTCAATTAGGCTAGCAATATGAGAATTATATCGCGCAATTATTTCATGCTTGGAATGATGTATGGGAAGCAAATTATGAGTATTAACAGGTGGCCTTTAAAACAAAAGAAACACAAATGCTTTGCAAATGTACTTGAACATTTTAGAAGTAAAATGTTATAATGCACCATAATGTTAACTGTGGAATAGCTTTATTAGGTAAAATAAAGGAGGACTGCAACACTCACCTCACCTACACACTTTCCTTGTTGTGTCTTTTCTCTATGCATTTTAGAATCTTTACACTATTGGAAAAAAAGTTAACAGCTCTAAAAATGCTTCAGTATTAATTGACATTAATGTAAACTCAGAATGTGTAATCAGCCCTATTTTTAATAATCTGGAAGTAAAAACAAAAGCTGGCTGTGTGGTTTAAAACTTGTAACCAGTGGAACCATAATGTTTTAAGAAGCTAGAGCAGGTCTATAAATTCACGCACAAGTGACTAACAGAATTGAGAAACTTTCCTCTACTTCATTTTACAAAGTGCTTTGTGGAATTGCCTTTAAAACCTTCCAGAGGATACAAGATTGAATTAAGCAGGAATTGTGTTGGACTATGCAAACTGTCACAGGTAAGACTACTGACTGAAGGCAGTTAAGACATCAGAATAACCATAATTTATAACAGTGTTCAGAAATCTAGGGCCTTCCAAATGTTTTGGACTAACTTACCTCATCACTCCTCTAACTATTGGACATACTGCTGTAGATGATGGTCCAAATCATCTAGAATACAGTTGGGGAAGATGAGTTTACTACAACTGGAATAAATTGCACTGAGACTTTGGCTCACATGTCTTCCTGTCCCCTCTCCTATATGACCAAAAGAAAGCCAGAAGTATTCTGATAAATCACTTTTTGGCTTTTCCAAACCTGACAAACTGTAGCTCACAGTAACCACATTTCTCTGTAACAATTTCAGCCAATTCAAACTTGTTCCTTCAATTTGTCTGAAAAAAGACTTCAAACTAGGGATTAAGACAATGGTTTAGGATTTGGGTAGAACACTAAACTGAAGCTAATAAGCAAAAACTTCTCATCACTAGTCCTCATGGATGCGCTGGAGAGAAATGGGTGTGCCCATCAGCTCTAAGCTTACTGAAATTCATTCCTGTTACAAATAAAGTTTATCATGATAACTGAACCAGCGCTGCAGACAGCAATCTTGTTCCATAGGCTGCTGCCTAGAGTTCACTACGAATAAAGTATTCCAGCTAAGTAATTTTATCCAACAAAAAAATAAATGGCTCAGTAAAGTCATAAATACTTTTACAAAAGTAAGAAATATATTAAAGTTTTAGCAATATATGCTGATGAATTTGATTAGTTATGTTTTTTCCCCAGGTTTTTTTTTTATAATTATAAATCAGAGGCAATCTCTCTATTCTGGTACGCCACAGATAACACTGCTAAGACAGAGACCAGCTCTGGCTCTCTAGTCCCAGCAAACTCTATTATAGAGTTTAAATTCTAAGATCTATATAATATTTAAAAGGAAAAAGGTAAGGAGAAAAGAAGTGTATCCTGTTTTTGTCTGAACAGCTAATCTTACAGTCCAGGTAATATGCAAGTAATTTTCCAATTCCTATTTAGTAAGAAACTGATTTTTGTTATATCACAGGACCAATACAAAAATGGGATCTTTGTCAATGTTGCTGGATATGTTTTAAAATGCCATTATTAATGCTACATAGTATATTTATTTAAAATAGCATTCATTTTCACCTAATAGGAAATCTAACCATTTCCCAAGCAATTAACTTTTAAAAAGATTCTGTCAAATTTGGTGTCCTCTCTTTATAGTTGTAATTTTAAAAAATGTAGCACACACACAAATCAACAAACAGAAAGAACAATCCCAAAAAGAAGCTTAATACAAACTAATTTCAGGGAAAAGGGAATTATTGAAGAATCATTTTAATTTTTAATTCAACAAAAATGTATCAGGCAGAAAGTTGAAACTGGCTCTGCATAATTGTTGTGCTAGTTAGCCTCAAGTTAACACAAACATGTTGTGTCAGGACAACACGTTCTTTTCAACAGGATTTCACTGTTGTGACAAGGACAGGAACTTCAACAACTACATTTCTTTGCAACTTCTCTTTTTAATAGTAGTCTTTCCTCTTGCAATCAATTTGTAGTTGAATCCATACTTCAATTCAGCATAACTTTGGGAATTACAAAGATGATTCAAACTGTTTGCTGGGATTAGGCTCTGCTTCTAATTTTACAGCCGGTATGCATTCTGATTTAGTCCTCCGGGTTTTGTGATGTGGAGAGTCAATCACTATTTCAGAGCAAGAAATACTAACTGAAGGGGACTTTTCTATCTTCTTTGCAGTAGCCTTTTCCACACTCCCACAACACTGCTTCAGAGCACATTGGGTTCTGCACGGAAGTTCACATTTACTCACACCATCATCAGAACTTACAACGGCAAACTCAGGCTGAATGGTTGTTGCATGTATCCCTTCATCATGGAAAATCTCCTTAATATCTTTTGCCACTTTCATGTACGATTCTGGATCCTTACATTTTATATGAGCAGTGCCAATTATCCTGCTTCCTGCCAGCTGCCAAACATGCAATTCATGGACAGCTTCTACTTCTTCCAGTTTACGGAGTTTCTCATTTAAAGAGCGAATATCAATTTGCTTAGGAACAGTTTGCAAAAGAATAAGGGCGGATTCTTTAAGCAGAGGATAAGTAGTATAGAGTAGAATGCAAACCATGATCAGACACAGTGCGGGATCTAAATATAGAACCCAGCAAGGACCAGCTACAGGAATTTGCTCTAGTTCAGTTGGAGAAAAATGAGTGAAGTTTTTACAATGGTCATTAACACAAAGATTGATGCAATCCCCAACCTTTGGGCATGGAGTCCAGTAAGAGTAAAATATTAGGGCATTCACTACTACAATAACAGAACCCAAGGCATCTCCAAGAACATGAAGGAATACTCCACGCATATTGAGCTGAGCACTAGTGTCTTCTTCAACTTCCATGTCTATAGAGGAGTCACTGCTAATATTTCCATTTGGTTGCAGTTCCATTTGGCTCTCTTTTACCGCATCACCTGCAAAGACAAGAGCAACATTGTTAGGCAAATATGAACTTTGTGACTAAGTTAGCAACATGTACATGAAGGAGATAATTAAAAATAGCAATTTTCTTAGCAGAAGTCTGGATCCAGAAGTATTTACATTACTATGTCTGCCTTGCAGAGACATTTAATTATTTCTCAAGGGCTCTAGAACTTAAACTTTTTCCATATCGTGGAACTGTCTTTACATGTAACAGAAGACCCAATGTTAATGTTTCAACAAATAATCAAAATTCTTCTCCTCTCCTTTCAAAACTTTCTAATCATAAGCTGTAAATTAGAATAGAGTGCTATACTGCTGATGCAATCCTTGTTATATTGGCCAGATGATACTCCTCTGGGTCTTGACATTAGCTTCAGACCAAAGCTTTAGCGCAACAATCCCCAATCTAGTGCTTTCAGGATACTCTGGACCAACTACCATAATCCCCAGCTGCACTGTCAACTGTCTAATAATGATGGGAGTTGGCTAGCAGTTCTGGAGAATTCCACACTGTGAAAGGCTGCTTTATGATTCAAAGCCAATCTCTTTGCTCAAGCACTCATTAGCTTTCCAAGATTTATTAAACTGAGGCAAAATTCTAATCATCATAATTAGATATGAATAAAAGGAAAAAAGGAATATGCAGGCATATACTGTACTGAAAGATTTGGAGAAAGAACTAAGATATTTGCTACTTTCAAAAATAAGCTGTTCTCTTAAGCATAATGAACAATTTACTTTAAAAAAATGAAACACCCACTGGGCATAAGACACATACACAGAAAAACTATCACTGCAGTTATATAATACAGTAATTTACATATGCCTGAATGCATACTCACATTGACACATCAAGGAAGCAGTGGAAATTATCAGTCAAAAGGAGAGAGAAATGTTAAGATTAGGAGTATGAAAGCTGATGGCCTCACTATTAACCTTGCTGGCATATGGAAGTTCAAATGCAAAATCTTAGAAGAGCATCAGATAGTATATCCTGACCATGACTTTATATTGTCAGATGCACTAACTGTTATTCATCTCTTTTATAAGTGAAATGCAGAGTATTCTGGATTTTGATACTGGGCTGAGTCCAGGATTTGCTTCCAATCACACTGGTATCCTAAGGTAATTCACAATGATCCAATCACTAGAAAAAAATGATTTTCATCAATCTCTCTTCTCCTTGTAAAACTTAGCACTACTTCCAATGAATCCTCCCAGAGTAGATGTGGGGAAGTAGGCATAAATTTTTCTGTTCAGGAAAGTCTGGCAGTTTTAGAGTTTATTAATGTTTGCTTTTTGAGTGATTTTGAGAAGCAAGAATTCCATGTCTGGCTCCAATGGCTGGGAGAGAGAAGAAGGGGTAAATCAACTAAAAAAAAGCTGCAGAGAAATTAAAGAAAGTAGCTTCCCTGTAGCTACCCCCATGTGGTTAGACTGAATTATGTTGGAAGACCACCTGCTATGGATTAAATAGATAGACAGGAAGAAACCAGAAGCAGTTTTACATGTGCACTATGCATATACTCATGATCTTGGCTTCTCAATGGTCAGTCCCTGATGGCCTACTTGAAATGGACTTGATCTGCTCATCCTCCATCTCAGGCCTTAGTCACAGTGCCTAATCTAAACAAAAAAGTGACAACTGAAGCCAATGAAAATAAGAAGAAAATTGCCAAGTGCAAATATTGCACACAAAAGTATGCCAATAATACTATGAGGATGAAGTAGCATTTACTATAAAAAATGTCCTGAAAGAATATAGGCCATTTACAGAAAACTAATAAAAGTACAAAGTGTTGAAGCACCATCACCTGAGAAAAGTCTATACTGGGAATCCCACTGTTCTGAGCTTTCCAATAAGAGTTATTTTTTCTATGTACCAAAGCTTTTAATTTCTTTGAACCTCATAAAATAGGCTAAATTTAACTTTTTTCACATCAAATAATGCTGTCCAAATACTTGTGCTGACTATAGATACTGAGACAAAAATGCAAAACAAATCATACTTATTGCATAGGAACATTTGCATACAGTATTCAATTTTTTTTCCAGAAAACCCACATCTTGGGGAAGGAACTATATAAAACTGCAAGTTGAATGGGAGGGAATGAAAATTGCCTTTTTGCCCACTCTCTCAGTTAAATTCTAGATTTGGTTCAGCAGCATTCTGCAGACAAAAAATAAGCAATTGTTTTCATGCTGGAAAACAAAAAGGACAAAACAGCCATTATATCAAGAGAGACCATTTTTTTCTGGGTGCTATATTACAAAATGGGTTTAAGAATAGTTATGTTGCAGAAACTGATGATGAGCAAAATGCTATTTGCTCAATGATTTCCGCAATGTAACCGGTGGAACTTGAATCATCTCCCACACTCATTTCACTAAACTGACTCCACCTCTATAATGATTTCTACAACTCCCAATGGTGGAGCTCAAAAGTTAGGTTTGTGGGTGCTGAAAACAGCAATTATATATGTATTAATATACCAGGAATGCTGTACATATGTGCTTCTAGTTAAACATTTGAGCCTAAAACTTTCAAGTTTTAACAGCCGCTATAGGGACTACTTAAGGAGATATATGTTTGTTCTTAGGACCAAAAACTCTGTGAACAGGATTCGAAGGACAGGCTACCATGACAATGTTGTCTTCAGACTAACAGTCATCCCAATGAACTATTGCCAGGGCTATTTTATGCCACACTAGTAATTTGCAAAATTTAGATTAAAATAATCTGGATTAACCAATAAATACCATCATTCTGAGAAGCATTTCCAGTATCATCTTACCAAGATACATCTACTCTTTTAGGTGTGAATTCATTTGCAAAACCTTTAGCAATGAAGTTGTTCCTATTTTGGATTTCCAAAAACATTGTGTTTTAGATTTAACTGATAATAAAATAAGATAAAAAGTTTTGATCACATTTAGCCACAGCTAAAGACATAGTTTTGCAACTTATTATTAAACTCAGACACTTTTAGGTGTGTGGGGAAAATACAGTTGCATAATCACACTGGCACTACTGATCTTACTGTATAAATCAGCTGACAATAATCCCAAGGCCAAATGTAAACTTTTAAGAAGAGCAGTTGCTTACATAAATGACAACACTGATGCCAACAGATAAATTGGAACAGTGTCAGTAAATCCTAATAAGCAATCTGCTTTAGGAATTACAATCCCAGAACTCTGATTAAATTATGAATAAATCAACATTACTATATTAAATTAAATTACAGTTATATGCATAGAATATTGTCAGAGGAATTCACTTCCATGACAGGGAACAAGTTCTATATCTGCAATGTAGCTAATCCTTAAAGGAACAATTCTGTATTTCTTTTATTTATTACATTTATATTCTGCCTTTCATTCAGGAGATAGAAGTGGCATACACAGCACTTCCATCTCCTATTTTTCCCCACAACCACCACTGTGAAGTATGTTGGGCTAAGAGGAAAGCAATTCACCCAGTGAACTTCTAGGGCCGAGGGTGGACTAGAAATTGACAGCAAGTACACAACATTAGCTCTCAAGTGGCAGTCCGAATAATTAATAATTAAGAAATGGCAATCCAAATAATTTTGTCCAAAAAAGTAGATGATTTGGTGATTAAAACTCTAATGACGACAGATTTAAGCAAAACAATTAAATCAGAATAAATGCTGCAGAAAACTTATTGGTTGATGACTGATGATTCCTCAGTACGTCATGTCTGTGAAAAAGCTAGAGACTACATAATTGGGTAAAGAATGACAAACATTCTGTGTATGCTCAGAGAGAGAACCGCATACCAGATCTACCATGACAGCTGGTGTCTATGTATAATATACTTTCTAGTATAATTAAGTTCTGTGTTAAATTTTGCTACTGGAAAAAGTTCTTCAAGCAATTAGAACCAATATTACACAAAGGCAGCTTTAAGAATCTGCAGTGCTATTAGTTGTTCTATTGAGATACATGGAAGAAGAGTGCAAAAGAAGAGGAATATTGAAGGAATTCTTTTCTATGAGAGGAACATTGTTTAGTAATTTTAATTACTTTAAATTCACTACAGGAAAGCTATCTACAACCTTTCACAGTATTTGCCACTGACACAAAATTTTTGCATTTTACTTAAACTAGGTTTCTAGAACGCAGTTTTTTTGTAGCTATGAATAACTGATAGACATTTCCTATATTCTGGATTGTCAGAATTCGGTCTGATCACAGAAAAATGAGATACAAGAAGTCTTCTCTTTATGGCCTAATGAGGAAGCCTGGAAAGGCCTACAGCAATATTTAGGATCCTAAGATCTAGCAAATCTAGTGAACAAATGAGTAATGCATCACATTAGAGAAAAAGTTGCAATCTCCCAAAGCAAAAGATGCTCCAATCATGTGCTAGGGTATGATGAGGTAACAGTAACCATGGCAGTGGGTTGCCAAGAGAGTAAATTAGGGTCAGCATGCCACAATCTCAGAGCAAAGCAGACCAGCAAAGGATATAATCTCTCCCATGCTCAGCCCAAGGAGAAGGCACAATCTACACTGGGCCAGGAGGGCACGGTATAAGTATTCTTTTATCGCCTTTATTTACGTGGGCAAGATGGAAATCAAGCCCAACGATTCTCACTGGCCTAGGAAGAGCACTTTCTGATGCAGGCTTGGGTCTAAATACTTCTGAACATTATCAGCTCAGGTTAGAAGCCCCTCTGCATTTGTTCCCCATACCAACCCCTTCCTCGGCTCACCCAGCTTCTCCAGGCTGACTCCATTGGAGCTGCTGAAATTGTCCACCAGGGTGTTGGTCTCCTCTTCTTTATGTAGGTCGTCGGGAGGCGGCTCCGCCTTGCCTCGGGAGCCGCTCCGGCGGTGGCTTCCCCCTCCGTTCCCGCCATGCGAGTGGCCGTGGCCGCCGGCGCCGTGTTGGTGGAAAAGGCAGAGCCCCAGGACGTTGATGAGCAGCCCGGCGGCTCCGACGCCGATGACCACTAAGGGCTGCTCGATCTCATGGGGCTCGGTGAAGCGCTCGATGGCCTCCAGAAGGATGGTGAAGCAGAGCGCAGTCAGGAAGACGGCGTTGACCAGGGCGCCCATCACCTCGGCCCGCACCCAACCGAAGGTGTTCTTCTTGGTGGCGCGGGTGCGCTGGGCGAAGCGCACGGCGACGAGGGCCACCACCAGAGCCATCACGTCCGAGAGCATGTGGAAGGAGTCCGAGAGCATGGCTAGGGAGGCCGTCAGGCGGCTCACCACCACCTCCACCACGAAGAAGCCGAAAGTCAGCGCCAGCATGCACATCAGCCGCACCCGCCGGCAGCCGTGCCGCCGCCGAGCCGGAGCCGGGCGCTCGCCCGGACTCTCCACGCCCATGCTGCTGGCCTGTGGAGCCGCTCAGCCGCCTAGCGAAGGCGCTGCCGCCGAACCAGACCCGCGAGGGAGGAAGAGCGGGGAAAGCAACACCTCTCCTCAGCCAGTGGAGGTGCCACGGCGACTGCCGCCGGTGAAATCACCGCTGTTGGCGCGGCAGGGCTCCGCAGTAATCCGCCAAGAGCTCCGGGCTTTTGCTCGCCCGCGGGCCAGCAGCCTTCTGGTCGTCGCTGTCGGCGAGCCGCTCCTCTGTGCCTCCGCCGCCGCGCCGTCTCCGCGTCTTTATAGACCGCGTTCCAAGAAGCGTCGGCGACCACCCCACCGCTCTTTGCAGACGGTTTGAAACTAAACTTTGCACCCGAACCCCCTAACACTCCTTTCCACACGGAACCCCAGAGCCACCCGCCACCAGGCTCCGCCCACTTGGATCTTCCTCATTGGCTACGGCCCCGGCAACCGGGCGGCACTGCTCATACCTCCCCGCGCGATTGGCCTCTGGGGATTGTCTCGACAAACCATCCGCCATGCCTCCAGATGGCTTTCCTATTGGTCTGGTTTACCTCAGGCTTCTCGGAGGTACCGCCTAAGAGGCAGTTTTGATTTTGATTTGGTTTTCATTGGAAGAGGAGCTCGGTCACGATGTGCAGCATCCTATCAGTCTTCTCTTTGGACCCGCCTACGAAAGAGTCATTTTTTCGGGACTGGTGCAAAAGGTGGTGGCGAGGGGGGAACGGAGCGCTTCCTTTTTTCCTCCGCCCTTCCCCCACCCCACCCTTCGCCCCGGTTTTCCACACGTCCCGCCAGGCGGAGGCGGCTCCTTCCTCGCAGAGTCTGCTTGGCACCCGGCCCGAGCTTCACCTTTTCCCTCGGTGACACTGACAGCTCTTCCCACCCCCGTGACTTGCCGCCGTACCGTGACGTGGAATAAGACTGGGGGAAGGGGAGCTGGAAGGGGGCCAGGACGGGTTGAAGCCTGTCAGCGTGGACGCGACGCGGCGGGCGCAGCCCTCCTCTCGCAGACCCCCTGATTACGTGAATGCATATCTACCGATCAACCCTGCGGGGAGTGAAATAAAGAAAACTGCTGAGGTTTGCATCCTGCCTTTCCTGCAAAGGAGCTCAAACTAGGATGTATATCTGCCCTGCGTGTTATTCTCATGACGTTCCTGCGAGGTATTTTAAGCTGAGGGAAGAGTACTGGCCCTCCATCCTCCACTGAGGTCTGCAACCAAGAATATGGATCTTATGTTCCTAGTTTCACCTCTGAATTTGTTATTATTGGATTGGTATTAAAAGTTTTTCAGAGAGCCTTGTTAATTTGGTGGCCATCAGGTCAAGCAACAGGAGTTTGCAACAACTTGTTTCTAGGCCAGTGCCTTAACCACTGCACCAAACTGGCTCCCTTAGCCTTTAAGATGCCAGAAGCATTAAACAGTTCAGTGTCTCTGAGATTGGACAGACTTGCATTGCATCCAAATAAAGGAAAAGAGGACTCTTTGGAAAAGACCCTGATGGTGGGAAAGATTGAAAGCAAAAGGAGAAGAGGACGGCAGAGGATGAGATGGTTAGATAGCATCACTGAAGCAATGAGCATGAAACTGAGCAAACTCAGGGAGGCAGTGAAGGACAGGAAGGCCTGGCGCAATATGGTTCATGGGGTCACGAAGAGTCGGACACGACTTAATGACTGAACAACAACAAAAGGAACAGTGTTCACCTACCCGATCATAAGGAATTTATGAAGTGCAGGGGAAAGTGATGTGGTTGTGTTTATCCTTTTTGGGGTGCTTGTGTGTGTGTGCATGCGTGTGCATGATAGAAAAAGGCTAAGTGGGGTCAGGCCTGAATAGTCCTTGGTGGGAGTTCCTCAGGAAATACCCAGATTTCAGGATAGATGGAGAAGTACATATATCTTGGAAGGAGGCAATGCAAACAATTTCATTGCTACAAAGTTTATGGATGTGTCCAAGACCAAATACTGAGTGCAGCTCAGTGGAGTCCTCACTTTTACAATTGTCTTCTATACTGAGGTAACAATATTGCAAAGGGTCAAACAATAAAGAACACTTGGGTCATAACCTTTATTTTTTTATCCTTTACTACAGCTGTATACTATGATTAAATTGGCAGTTTCATAATTAGAATAGTTGTCAGAACATCTCTTCACCCATTTTTTGTAGAAGTAGGAAGGAACTCATGATTTGAAATATCACATTTGGACACATCCGATAGTTGACTTTCATTAAAATAAAATAATAGATATAGGTCTAATAGTTGAATGTATATTAGCCTATTTCTGTCATCTTTGCTGAAGAATGCTATTAAGATTCATTGATACTTTCATCATAATTTCAGTATAACCAATACAACTTTGGCAACTTGTAAAAGGTTAGGAGATACAGTATTAATTATTTAGCTATCTAATACTTGTCCACCAGAGGGAGGTCCTGAGAATATCTTCAGACAACATAGCCAATCACTTTTTAAACAGCTTGTTTAGGCTGGTAGCATTTTAGCCTATTGCTTCATTTCATTGACATGGTTACCATTCAAGCCGCCTATTTCCTGAATGTCATTCTTTTATGAACTTGATGGATATTTCTCAGTAAAAACCCTATTTATGAATTATGAAAATGGTGGCTTGGCAGTTTTGCAGCTACATTTTTATATCAGGTCCTGTTTTGCAAGCAGCCACGGAAATGTATGCAACATGTTCTGGAAACAAAGACAAGGACTGCTTAGCACTTTATTTTCTTTTGGCACTAGGGTGGGGAGAAGACTTTTGTTGCTCTAGGACTTGCAGAAGCACAAGAAAGGACATTAATCAAATGATAATATTGGACTCTCCCATTGTCAGCTGGAGAAAGAACATTAATAGGCAAGTGAGATTGCAAGTTGGTTTCACACAATTTAATGAGAAACTGGATGGAAATACTATGGTGTGAAAAATCCTGAGACTGATCTGTTTAGCTTAATTCTTATATTTGATCTTATGATGGGCAATTCAGACAAGAAAATGCCAATTTATACCAGCTTCATAATCTTTCATATTTAGTCAGGGCCTTTGGATGTAAAGAAAAATAGTTAAACAGAAGAACAACAAAACAAAATAGGCTAGAGCTGTTCCAGATCTGCCACTTTAAAACTACTTCAGAACAATGCATTTCATAAATAGTTCACTTTGAATCATACTTAAACAAGAACTACGTGGCATGAAGCATACCAACACTGTTCGTAGGAGTTTCCATTTAAGCAAACACTGCACCCAACCCTTAGAGTATTATACCTAGAAAATCTCTTCTTGAGAAAAATATTAGGACTAAGTGTACACCTTTTCTTCCTCTGCCTTGGACACTGCTTAATGAGGACATTTGAGGTTAAAACAGATTCAGGTTCCTTCAATTGCCTTGTGCTTATGCAACATGATGCTAAATATGTCATTATGGGTTATAGTTAAGTTGAGTTCCCTTTGTGAAATAAGACAGCACATTCTACTTTTGACTCTTTGATCTTTGATTTCCTGGAATTTACACACCTACCTTAATGATGCTGCCATCTGAATTCTACCCTTGAATACCAAAAATACAGTTTGAATACCAAAAATACAGCCTAATGTTCACATATCTTATCTGATGTCTAGTCAAAATTAAATAGGATTCCCTTTTAAGTTTTGGTTGCTATAATTTATTAATTTATTTAAATTATTTATAGAGCCACGCATCTTATAGTAGTGACTCTGGGCAGTGTACAAGGATTAAAACTATCACCACAACATATAACTCATGACTCCCTGGTTAAACGAAAAAGAGATACTTCCAGTACACAGAATAAGATTAATGCACACCACTCCCAAAGTTAGAAATAGAAATCAAGTCTGTAACACACTCTTCCCTGAGTCTTTCATTTTATCTCTCTTAAACAGTCCTCCAGTGAAGGAGGCAGCCACTTTCTTTCCATTGTAACGGATATCTTAGCAAGTCTTTGGGTGTGCCAGCACTATGTTATATTTAAGAGTACATAGACAGCCTGTTGAGTCCTGAGTGCTATTAAATAAGCTAACAAAGCCAAAGTTTTGATTAATACTGCTCAAATAAATTGCAAATATTCAAAGGAACAAAGGATAACACATATACTGAAGTGTTATCCAGGCACTCCTGTTTTTTTCCCTTCTACTCAATTGGCTCCTTTTTGTTTCTCTTCCTAGACCACAATATATCCCACTAATTGTAAATCACAATAAAGCAGGGCTACCACAGTAAGAACATCCAATGGCGGGAGGAGGAATTGAGAGATTGAGAAATTTCAGGGAATTAAGAGATTGAGAGATTTCCACATCTGAAAGAGTAGAGTAGTTGGTGTTTTCAACCTTGCCCCAACAATCTTATAAAATTCAGAAGAAAGAATATGCAGAAATTCCAATGTTTAAATCGTTGCCTCCAATTCTGTCATTTTCATACATCTTTCAGAGAAATGATTCATGTGGAAGCAAAATATAGAGCAGATATGTATAAACATCTTGTATCAGAGGTGTGAATATGGAAAAAAGTCAAGGAGAAAACAATTCAAATGAATACAAAATAGTAATATATCACACGTCTTGTGGATGACAATTACAGAATGTACAGAATAAGGTAGAATTACAGGCAATGCAGGGAGTGTTTTATTTTTATATTGATTCCATGAGGTAAGGAAATCCTTCCTGAAAGCTGTAAATTGAGTCAGGAAGAAAATATTAATTTCTTCCTTACATTGATTATGATGATTTGGTGGAAGGATTTAAAATTATTTTCTCCCTGCATTTAGGTTACTTACATACATTTAGATAACCAGAGACTCTGGACTTAATGGTCAGGGCTGGCATGCTGTTTTGATTGAAGTATATTTTGCGTTCTAAATAATAATTATTACCCATCCAATAACTGTAGTTCAAATAATCTTAATGGACTTAAGAGGGGTTTCTTTAGATGATACATTATTTACTTCAAAACACGGTAAGCCAGGCTTACTACAGGCTTATTCCTCTGTGTGGGATTTGAATAAACAACCATCTTTTCATTGATAGGCAGTCTGAATTTTGCTCCCTCAACTTAAGTAAGTAAATATGTTTAAAAAGGTCTGCATCCTTCTAATCTCATTAGTAGAAACATTTTAATAATGCATTTAGTTCCATTCATTAACACATTACAGCCAGTTAATAATTTGGAATGAAACTTCACTTCAGAAACACATTAACTGGGTCTATGTTGGCAGGAGATGTGGGTAGAATGATTCACTACCCTCTTTAGTTCATTAGTTTATCTTGTCTAGCAGTAGAAATAAGAATGGAACTTGGCTGCTCCCACTTGATATCTGTGGATCTCCTAATTCTTTCTATGATCTAGATCTTTCCATGATCTAAAAGATCTATGGATCTTTTAATTCCAGGCTGGCAGTCCCAGCTTCTGTGCATGTCACTTAGGGTAACTAGAAGCAAAGGTAACCAGGGCTGCCATCTCTTAACCATTAAAAAAGGCATCCTCAAGTTCAGCTCAAATCCTGGTGAGCTGTCATGCAGTTTTCTTGACAGTGTTATGGACATGGTTTGTCATTTCTTTTTTCAACTTCCCAATCCCAATAGCTCTAGAGCAGTGTTTCTCAACCTTGGCAACTTGAAGATGTGTGAACTTCAACTTCCCTGCTGGCTCGGGAATTCTGATTCCATGTGGAAGGGAAATCCTTCCTGAAAGCTGTAAACTGAGGCAGGAAGAAAGCATCTGTTCTTCCTTTCAGATATTATGGATCAGTTCTTCAATTAATATATAATATTTAAGCACATTTAGTCATTACAAGTAAAGTAACACATGGGGGATGGTTCCCCCCCTCAGGATATATATTCAATTGAACACCTGAAGTGTGTTTTGCCATTAGAGTTGTACAAATTCCAGTGTTTTAAAAACAAAGAGAGCAGTTCTCTCAGTATGAAGTTAAATGGGCATGCTCACTAGCCAGAGAATACTGAATCCATTCAAAGAATGAAAGCAGAGATAAAGTGAGAATGGAATGGAGCATCGTGGAGTTGGTCATGGCTGGCTGGCCAACTGGAGAAAAAATTTTCCTACTAGGAGCTTGAGAACTACAGTAACATAAGATTTTAGTACAGGTCCTACTAATTATTCTGTACATTCATTGGCATGTGTTGTAAAATTACTTTCAAATATGTCAGGGGATAAACAGACATTTGTATCCAAAAACACAGCTCTTAAATAAGAGAGGCTTTTAAAATGTATTTCTTTTTGAAAGAAAACCATACATAATATGCCACACATAGCTGAATAGGACCTGTGCATAAAGTGCAACGTGAGGAAAAAAATTGGTTTAGTATCAGTTTGGAGGGTGTGGATTAAAAACAGTCATTATAGCCAGTTCGAAGGCTGTTAACCTTAATTTGAGGTGGCTACTAGTCAATCCAGGAATAACTGGCTCAAATTACTGATCTATATAGACTGCTAATGAATGTAGTTTTATATTAAATGAATAGATGTGATTTTAATGATACACCTAGGAAAATAACTTAAATATTTAAGATGCAGCCTCTCCTAAATAATCAGAATAAATGCAGTTGGGATCAGACATAGCCACAGGCAGTTATTTATGGCAAGAGCTATCAGCATGTATAATTGCAATTTGGAAAATTCATAAAAACAGAGTTGCTTTTCATTTCAGGCTGTATATAATGTTAAGATTGCATTCTTTTATTTTGTGAAAATTACTTTTTAGCAACTGATCTGATCTGAACTTGCGCTTACAAAATTACACAAGGGGATTAGTTTCTATAGCTTGCCTAATCATACATTTCTACTGTAATCTGTACATGTGAAACCTCTCTTAAAGCAGATTAGGGGAGCTTCATGTACAAGACACTCACATGCAGACAGGAAAATGTTGAGCCAAAGAAATGCAGCCTGGAGATACCACTAGAAATGACAGAAAAGAGAAAAATGGGTGAGGGGAGCTTTTACATTCTGTGATGAAACAAAAAACTGAATCCCCAATACAACTTGTATAAGTTTTGTATTATAAAAGGAAAAGACAACTTCTGTTTTTGTCTTTACTACTTTGCCTTTAAGAAATTGATGTTTTCTGATGGACCACACATGGCAGTCATTTCATAAAGGATGGTGACAATACATTTTCCAAATAATGCACCCTAAGGCTACCAGTTCTGGGCTCCAAAAAATCTACGCAACCATTAGATCACAGCAACAGAAATTCCAATCTCTTTGCTGCCATCCATTGATCATCCAGATATTTGCAGCCCAAAACTGTTAGTTCAATATACTGTTATTGCAGTACTATATGCTTCTGGCCATTTTTTTTCCATGTTGAAGTATTTTAACCCCTGTAAAACCAAACAAACAGGATATCACAACAATAAGTGTGTCTGTGTTATGGACAATAATGATAGCTCTTCAAGACTGCTTCAGAAAGTTTCTTAATAGATGCCCAGTTGAGATCAATAAGAGAAAGTTCACTTTGCTTTCTTTTAAAGCATCTGTTTTGTCAGGGGGAAGGGGAATCAATCTTCACTACCATCAGTTTAATGCCAAATTTAATGTTAAATTAATTGGAGGAACTGCGAATGAAATAATCAGTGCACACATGTAAATCTTCAGTTCCCATTTTTTTCCTCTGCCCCATACCATGGAATACTGAACTATGTTCACTAAATAGATTTTAAAAAAACAGTGGGTATAGATTGAAGCTGAAATTCTTCCATTAGAATTTAAGATATGTTTACATTTATATCAGATCTAGTACTGTCTTTTTATTTTAATATTCTGTTATTTATTCTGTAATTTTATGGTTTCAAATTGCTCCAGTAGCATTTGCCAGTTGAGTGGTATGTAAACTGAACAATGTATTAACAATGTATTTACAACAATGTATTACAAACAATTTACAACAATGCATTACAATGTATTACAAACAAACAAACAAACAATATTTGTCAGTGAATCCAAACTATTGCTTTGAATGATGAAATAATCAACTATAATGCTTCTTAATCAACCTGCTATGAGATTTCCAAGTCTTTTAGAAAAGACTCTGAGAGGCAGATTTTTTTTTCTGGCTAATGTTAAATGATGTCTGGCTTTCAAGTTACAATATTTGAACCCCAATAATTTACATGTATAATGCAAGCATATACAATCTGGCAGATGGTAAATCTTAAACAATAGGCCTTGTGTGAGAAACTGGTGGTCTGGAATAAATGGGATACAACAGGCCATATGTTAACACTTTACTATGAGAAGAGGCAATTTCCATATTAGAACTAATCATAATGTGTGATGGCATCATAACATTAGTAGATACTGGCATACTTGTGCATGTTGTAACTTATTTTAATGTAGCAAAAACATCAGGTGTGGTTTAGAAACAAAAGAAAACAGAGGTGATAATTATTTGTTGCATAACTCTAGGAAGAATTCACCCTGGAATCTTCAGCCAAATGTTGATATATTCAATCCATAAGCAATGAGATTTGTTAGATGCTTTTTTCCTTGCCTACACTGGGATTTAGGCCATAATCCTAGAAGATTTCTGCACTAGTTATTGGTAGCATCTCTCAGCCAAACTGTAATGATATAGTTATTGGATTTGTTACAGGATTCAAGGGAACCCCTGTTATTTTAGTAGAATGCAAAATTTGCTGCTGTCATGAAAAATATGTAGATGGAAAACTACTTGAGCTGGTCTACCAGCTGGCAAAATGGTTAAAATGGGCAAAATTATTTTTAGGATTTCTTCAGTCCTTGACTGTGAACAGAATGATGTAATATTGTATAAACATATGGTATTCTGTTCAGAATATCTTGTTTTATTCTAAATGGGCAAAATAATTTTCTGAAAGGGGCCAATATATTTATCCACTAGCTTTGTGCAGGAGACCTGAGGTGGGAGCAATGCATGAATGACTCTAGCAGGAGACCTGGACCCGTGGCAACTGGTCAGGAAGATTAGTAGGTGAACTGGGATGGGACCAGCAATGAAGGAGGTCAAGGGGATATTTGGGGCAGGAGACAAAGAGGCCATCAGGAGACTAGGGTTTGAAGCAGTCGTGAAGGAGCTAAGCGTGCTGCATTCTTCCCAAATCATCATATTTTGACCTACCATCTGATACAGATTAATACACAAATTCTGCCTCTATTATCTTTAAAATGTTCTGCTGTTTATACTGCTCTGTACTCAGTATTTCCTACTTTTATGTATGCTGTCAATAGGCAGATAAAATGGGAGTTCATTCATATATATGAATGACTTCATAAGACTTCAGTTCTACTATTAAAATTAAAATAGATGAAGGGACTGTTTTTTAACTTATAGGATGACGTGTAAGTTAAATTGAGCAGAAAATACAGTACCTCCCTCTTCGACCACACAGGAAAGGTATATTTCTCCCCCTGTAGAGGTATGCCCTATATATTACAAATCCATACTGCACATAGTTATAATCTGTCTGTTGATCGTTTCCAGACCTGCAGTCCTTTTATGTGGATTAAAAAGGACTGTGTGCCAAAAAGACCTACTTTTATGGTTCCTTCAATTGAATACCTGCTATTCTGCAGTGTTTTTTCTGGGACCTTCTTAACTGGAGGCTAAATTTTTACCTTTGGTATTGAAAGTCTGTGATTTCCTCTCTGTCTTTAAGGTTATATGGAGTAATTTTATAAGTGAGCAACTGTTTCTTACTGATCAACAAATGCTTGTGTAATAACAATTTAGTTTTGGACTGTCATAATATTCAGTGTTCAATTTTTGTCATCCTATATTTCCATGTATTTGTTCCACTTTTCTCACTCCAAAGAGACTGTCCAGCAGGTGGCTCTTAGTTTTACTTTCACATTTTTCTTTCATTATACAAGCAAACAAAACTATAAACTACTTTCCATATTATTGTATTTTTTTTCTTTTAGAAAATTTTAGCAAGGGACAATGTGGGCATACACAAGCAGCACATCCTTATTTTCAGTCCTTCTAAACATTGCAAACTGAAAGATGTAGAACTTTATAACTGCAGAAAGGTACAATTGCATCACTTTGTCATACAATACCAGTTACTAAATAATAATTACTGCTGGGGAACAAGAGTAGAAGGGTTTCTTGTGTGTGCTTGGTTTACATGAAAAATATGTTGTCCAACTAGAAAGGCTATATGTTCTTATAATAAAGACCCAACTTTAAGCCCTTCCGCCTTCAAAGCGAGGAAGAACATCTGATGGAAACCCCCAAATCACTTCTAGTCAGAATAGTTAACGTTGTAATTGATGGGTCAGTACCTGATTCAGAAGGGTGCTTCGCTGTATTTATCTGCCTGCCATATTTAACTACCAGCATATAACTGCAGCGATGGAGTCTCAGTTGTCTGAATCGTGAAGTCTCAAGATAAACAACTCATAACTAACTGTAAACTTTTGGTTTCCAGCTGAGATGCTGAGTTGATCAAGACCATCCTGAATCTTCATTTTCTATCTTATCTTCCAAAAGGATTCAGCCTCTCCAATGTTTTTATTGTACAGCCATTTAATAAGTATCTGCATGTATCTTTTGTTCAAGGTAAACTTGAACATCGATTAACCCAAAAACAATAAGACTATTAGTAGACCCTTTTGTTTGAAACAAAGGCTACATAGGCAAATTATGTCACAATCCTAATGCCCAGTAAGTATAATGTCTGATTGCACTGGCAGGGTGGGAGACACTATACTGTACTTAAGTTTGGATACAGGGAAGCAGTGAGCATTATTATTTCTATTCATTTTAAATGGGCAAAGTGATTATTCTTTCTTTCCAATCTTTGAAACAGGTCATATGATTTTTTTTTATTTAATCAGGGCTCATTTATTTGTTCTTTTTATTTTATTTATGTTATCATTTATGATTATTTTTATTGATCATGTGCTATCAAGTCGGTGGTGACTTTTATTGATATTTCTTCCTCCAATTTTAAAATCACACTCATCTTCTTATCCAGCTTCCCTTCAGCATATAGTTGACTAAATAAAGGAGGATATGCAGCCTTGTCTCACTCCTTTGCCAGCCTGGAGCCATTCTGTTTTGCCATGTTCCATCTGGACTGTAGCTTCCTGACCTGTGTATATGTTTCACATGAGGACAATGAGATGTTCTGGAATTCCTATTTTTCTAAGGACATTCCACAGCTTGACATGATCGAAGAACCTCACCCAGAGGTTTCATATAGATGCTGAATAAGAGAGTGTTGAACCCCACAAAGGAAGGGACTAGGGAGTAACCTCTCCCCTGCAACCAACACCAACTGCAACTGGCCCTGAAGAAAGGAAAAGAACCACTGAAAATTGGTGGCCTCAATTCCCAGCTACTGGAGCCTGTCCAGAAGGATACCACAGGTCATTGATAAGCACAACCAAGGTTGTCTCCATACTGAATCCTGGCTTGAAAACTGACTGAAATGGGTTCATTTAAAAAAAACAAAAAAAAGGAAACTACAGGTAGTCCTCGCTTAACGACCACAATGGAGACCAGAAAATTGGTTGTTAAGCAGTGCAGTCATTAAGTGAGTCACCACATGACTGGACTCGATTTTACAATCATTTTTACAATGGTCATAAAGTGCATGACCATGGTCATTAAGCAAATCACCATAGTCATTAAGCAAATCACATAGTCATTAAGTGAATCCAGCTTCCTCAATGGACTTTTTTGCTGGAAACAGCAAAGAAGGTGAATCACGGTCACATGACCACAGGATGCTGCAACTGGTCGTAAATGTGAGCCAGTTGCCAAGTGCCCTAATTGCAATCACATGACCATGGGGGTGGTGCAACAGTTTGTGACAGTTGTAAGTGTGAGTACAGGTCATAAAGCACTTTTTCCAAAGCCGTGGTAACCTTGGACTGTCGTTAAATAAACGGTCATTAAGCAAGGACTACCTGTAATACACTGCAAAATAAAGCCTGAAGTTTGGGGTTCTATATATACACCCCAGGGATATTCTTAGAAACTAAAGCAAAGGAGGTCTATACACCACATTATTACTGCTGACCGCTATTTTGTTTGGAACTGTGCACACCTTGATATTGTGTGATTGCCCATGTCCACAGTTGCCACCATTTTGAATCCTTTCAAAATTCTAAATGTGTCCATTACCCCCACCCTCAAAACTGAGGGCATTATCTAAGCCAGTGGCAGTCAGATGGTCCATGACATCATGGCAAATCAGCCACTCATTGTCTGAAAAAAATCATTGCTCGTGGAGCATGAACATATTAATGTTATCATAAGAAAACATAATAACAACCCAATTTTTTATATTTTAATCAGTCAACTCTCTTGGACCATCCATTTTATGATAAGCAGATTTGGATTTTACTTTATACCACTCTTGTATTTAAAGGCACATGAAAATGTACATCAGGACAGGTGCTCCTCATGGAATCTGTCACTGAAAGTGGCTGTATCATGATACTGTATGTGATCCATCAGCCACCTCCTGCCTTTAGTCATGCAGAAACACACTACAACATGTGTTAAATACATAGCTTATATCTGCCCTTCTTCTGTTTTTTTTAATGTAAAACATGGCGAAACCTTGATGAAGACTACATCTTATACCATTAGTCACTTTCTTTGCAAAATCCTGTCCCCCACTGAATACAAGAAGTTAATTGGTGGATAAAGATGTTTTTTTCTTTTTCATTTTTTAACCCACCAGATCAGGAGTGCTGTTTGTGAAGTAACTGGTTGCAGGAAAGGATTTAAGCCACCCACACATAATGGTGCATATCAGGATTGGCCTCTTCTTCAGAACAATTAATAAAAAAAGAAAAGCAGAAGCACACACAATGTATACAAAATATACAGTGTAAATGTCCTCTGTTGAATTACAATAAAAAAGGTCAATAATTAATGCCAATAAAAGGTAGAGAATATTATAATATTATAATTCAAAGCAAAATGGCTCTCTTCAATTCTTGACCTATAATCCTGTCTCACATTCAAGTTTGTTTGTTTGTACACACTTAAATCAATATAATTAATCCTAATATAAGAAAAAGCAAGCTAAGTAATGGAGATAGGGATGTTGAACGAAGATTAATTGACAACCCTGATTAACATTTCAACCATCGTTACGTGTTTTCCTTCCGTCCCATAAAGCAGAAACTTCCCTGTTTTTTTAAAAAGGAAGTATCAAATGTGGATTAAGCAATGTTTTTATTTCCAAGTGGGTGTAACCCAGTTTCAGTGAAATTAAATCTTTAAATCTGTCCTTTGTTCTGTGTCTTGACGGTTTAAAAAATAACAAACAATAGAAGTAGAGCAACATTAAGATATGATCAAGCTTTCCCAACAACTGTAGCTGTTCAGAATCTGGATTTAGGCTAACCCATTACTAATTACATCCTTAGTATGAATGTTAATCATATACATAAGTATTACAAAATGAAAAAGAAATACTGTCAAGGTGATTCACAGATGGAGATGGCTCAGAAGATACGGAAACAGGTGTCTCCATTGATACTTTGATTAACAAGTAGATAACGTACTGGTTATTACCATAACAACATTTAAGGATATCTGGTATTGCTTTAAATAGTTTATTCTGTAGCAGAAAAGAAAAAGAAACAGTGTAGCTTCACCTTAACTGGATGTTCAAAATACTTTTGACAAAGTTCCTCATCAAACACTCCTGACTGAGGGGCAAGATTTGGTTTGTCCACTAACAAACCTAATCTGGTATAAAGAATAGAAAACAGAGAATATAATTAAATAGGCAGACTTTATTATAGACAGAAATATAATGTGATAGATTTAAGATAGTCAGAAGGTTGCATTTCTTCATATAGCATGTGAAATTTGCCATCAGAAGATAGAAGAATGGCTACTGATTTTCATGTCCTTGAAAGAGGATTAGACTAATTTGTGGTGGATATAAATGTAGTAAATAAATATGATGCCCTTTCTGAGGAATAAATATTTGATGAAAGAAGCTAAAATGGCTTTATAGGAGCATGTTTCTGCCCATGGTTGTTACACAGAAATGCAGTTTGGTATGTCAGAAGAAACTTACCAGGGGGAAAGGGTATTTAAGTGTGTATAATAAAACAAGAAGGCATAGGAGACTCTTCCTCACATTATTCTAAATGTGGAATGAACATGCCCCACTAATCAATTTTTTTCATTTATAACCTCATGACATTGCCTTCAACTCATCCTTAGCCCACAGCTCACAGCCCACATCTCAAATCATTATTAGAGGTTCTGATTTTAAGAGTGTTTTCTTCCTTCTCCCAGCACTATTTTTGCCATGGATATGTTCTGGCAGACTTCACTAACTATGTTGTTCCTGATGCAGTTAGGGGTTGAGATCATAACATCTCCCCTCTGGTCTCTGGGAACTGCCTTCCATGGCCATCTTAATGTAGGAGAGACCAGACACATTGCTTATGTAGAATCATCTCCTTACATCATTCCTGACCAATATGAAACCAGCATGCTTGTCAGATCTTATGCAGCCTCCTTACAATCACAGATTTAATGCTGTTTTGAAAGGTGATCCATATTAAGAAAGGCTGTTACATGTGCTTGGATAGATTCACTCTTCATCTTCCTCCAGTGGTGCTCTAGGCATCTATTTGGTAATTTCATCTTCTGGAGTTCTTCAGAAAAACAGGGAGCTCTCCAGGATCCACAGACAAAGAGACTTCCTCACAGGTACAATCCAATCCAAGACCATGGTTGCCCCCTCATTCCAGGTGGCCACCAGACCTTCAGTTAAACCATGCATCAGAGTCTCAGGAACAACCTCAGTTTTCCTCTGAAACATCCATCAAGCACCCAATAGTGTGTGTGTGTGAGAGAGAGAGAGAGAAAGAGAGAGGGAGGGAGAGAAGAGATCAAATACATCCCTTTTCTCAGCAGTAAGGAATGATTGCAGAAAGCACCAACGAAGAGTGATCTAACCATTGCAACAGGCTGACGGTAATATCCCCCAATTTTTGGTCATGTTGCCACTGCCTAAGGGAAAATCCAAGTGTTTGGGTTGCTGAATCCATAACAACGTGGATCAGGTCCATGGTTGCCATGGTGGATATGAACTCCTGAGTCATCTCTGAATCCATGCCAAAGGAGGACAGATTAAAGTCCTCTAGTACCATTAGAACTCCAATGCCAGCTCAGCCACACTACACAGCAGGAAGATTAGTACAGTAGCAGCAATCCCATCTGATACCTACAGCCTAGTCTAACCAACAAAGTCTCACAACTGAAAGCTCTGAAAGCTCTGAAAGCTGCCAGGTGACCCTAGAGTTGAGGTTGGTGCCACACTTGAAACTCATGTGGATACATTTCTAAGAGGAGAACTTCCCACTTCTGTGCCCAGTCAGGTGTTGGTAATATACACTAGGTTGACTGGCATTACAGAAATCCAACCAGATGCTGATCAAGGCATGAGTTACCATCACAAGAACATCATGGTCCAGATAGGGTCATAAATGGTACATCAACAAAACTGGGAAAGACCCCCTGGCCACAGCCTCCACCTGCTCAAATCAAAACTTTATTACAGCCAGAGACTAGCAAAAAAAAAAAAAAACCCTGACAAATATAAAGATGCATACAAATAATTAATATAAGAGGAACATAGTCTTTAGGATGCATTATCTGCTGCGTTCTTGAAGCTAGATAACAGAACTTGGTGATGCTATAAGTGACCTGAAAGTTTTTATTGGCTAATAGGGAACCTGCATAATAATCATCTGTCTGCCCCAGCATTATTACTAAAAAAGGAGAGATTAAATTTTGGTGTAAAGCCAAATACAATCTATAATGTAAAAGCACATGTGTAGTCATTTCAACTTCTTCCATACCACAATAGCACTAGTAGCAAGTAGGCATGAGTCAAGGAGTTCCAACAAAGTATTCAAGCTTCAAGTCCCTTCTATAAAACAATGTCACCTGGTGAGACCCAAGTTGCATGCCTTCTCTGCCATAGGCCCTGCCTTTTGGAAGAACATTCCTTACAAGATGGCCTTCACCTGCTGGCCTTCCATAAAGCTATGAAAATTTGGCTCTTCCTCCTGGAACTGCGTTTGAATGTGGGAACAACCCATCTAGAAATGAGCATCTTGAATGGAATATATGTCTGGCCTCAGTTATTCTGTTTTTCTGTTATGGGTGTTTGCTGTGTTTTGTTTCTGATTTCTTTGTTTTTATGCTTCTAACCAATTGTAAGCCATCCAGTGTGTGTTTGCAAATTGGGTAGCCATATACTGTCCATCAAATAAATAAATAAATAAATTTTAAAAATGATGCTCTGATTGTGGTAATTCATTCCTTGATTACTACCTGGTTGGATTATTTGTCCATATTTGTAAGCTTCCTGACTTCACCTCCTTGACTACTTTGTGGGACACAGAATGCTGGACTAGTTTAGCTTTTGGCCTGTTCCAGTAGGACTCTTCTTACACTTCCCTGCTAATATTTTGGAATTTTCAAAGTGTTTAATGCACATGGTGAGTCTGTGGCTTCTTGGATTTATTATTAAAAACTGCATATGCAGTCTTGCATTTCAAGCAGGTGGGTTGGCATCATTTTTTGGGGGTGCAGGGTAAAACATCTAAATATGAATGTGTTTATCTAATTGTCACAATCTTTGTTAGGCACAGTTATAAGGGTAGGTATTGAAACCTTTTAAACACTTGTTTTCCTGAAAATTACCCAAATATTCTTTAGAGAAACAGTGAAAACAAACTCACATTGCTAATTTACATATTTATTTATTTATTTGAATGTTCCATTAATGATGGGATGGCATATCTGCCTTTGGAGGTTTCTTTGGTGTAGTGATGAAAAGTTTTCTAGCAATGAGGGAACAGCAAGGTATGTCAAGATAGCTTTCCTCAATGTGGGTGCCCTCCAGTTATGTAGAGTTCAGCTCCCAGGATTCCCAGTTATGATGGCCATTCCTGAGAATTCTAAGAGCTAAAGTTTATGCATCTAGAAGATGTCTAGGTTTGGAAAAGGCCACAATAGGTTTCACATGAGAACCTTCACTATTACTTTAGACTTTAACATACTTGAGTATTACATTATATATTTTAAGTTGTTTAGAATAGTATTTATAGTATTTATACCTGAGTATATGTTACAGTAAAAGTATCTGGTATTTCCAAGACCACTAAGCTATTAATATGGCAGTATTAGTATAATTACTTGGAGTCAGACAAATAGTCACAATTAATTTCCTCAGAATGATATCAGCATGGAAAATCTTGAGTTTCTATTGTACCAAATTGCTTGAAGGCTAAAAATTAACCTAGTGTGTGTGTGTGTGTAAGTTAGCAACAATCAACATGGGAAGACAATAGTAGTATGTCCATAAATCACTTTGCATTCAATTGTATTTGAAAAAAGAAAAGATCTTCTTGTGATATGCCACATACCTACAGTGCATTAGTGTCCAAATTACTAGAACTCTAAAGTTAATCAGCTTCAAATCTCTATCCATTCTTTGTGATGTGAGCTTGCTGCAGGGGGTTTCAAAAAATGACTTCCCAAAGAGAACCAGGACTAAGGTGGAGAAGTCTCAGGACTGCTGTTTATACAGTGTCTGACACAAGCAAATCTTAGCTGTTAATCCTTGTAATTTTTCAGTCTTCCTTGTTTCATTGAAAACAAGATTCAATAAACAAAAAAAGAGGCAGTGGAAATAATTTACAATATAATGCAGAAATAATAGCTTATCAGGTGGTCCGCAGTTGTAAAAATTAATATTCAATTTAGTAGAGAATTTTAAGTGATCTGAAATAATCTTCAGTATTATAACTACAGTCCCACAGGCACAACTATGGAAATAAAGTCCATTGAAACTGTGTAACTTACTTCAAAGAAAATAAACATTGGATTGCATGGCAAGATTTCAGTCCTATAAAAAAGCAAAGAGAGCCATGCTGGCCAATGAGAGAAATTCACATCGACATTCCAACACTTCCGCTGCTACTAAATACTTTTGAGGCGTTTCAGTTGGTACTGTCCAAATGTGAATGTTGGAGAAAGCTAAACTGATGGATTGATAGATTGATTAAGTGCCATCAAGGTGGTGTCAAATCTTAGCAATCACATGTTTTTCTTCAGAATGATCTGTCTTCAACTTGGCCTTTAGGTCTTTTGGTAGTGCATTCATTGCTGTTGTAATTGAATTCATCCATCTTGCCACTGGCTAGTCTCTTCTTATTCCTTCAACATTTCCAAACATTATGGACTTCTCAAGGGAACTGGGTCTTCACATTATATGTCCAAAATATGATAATCAGAGCCATCTATCAGGGCCCTGGAAGCATGCCTTCTCTGTTGCAGCACTGCCTGCTTTCTGGAATGAGGATCCCCCTGAGGCTTCTAACCTGATGGAGTTCCAGAGGACCTTAAAGACCTGTCTTTTCTCCCAGGCTTTGGGCTAGGCACCCTTGTTGAGTGTATGATCTGTTGTTGTTGACTGGATTCACCATCTTGCTTATTGTTTATTGTTATATGTTTGTTGTGGGGGGTTTTGTTTACACTTTTTTTTTTTTTTAATGCTCTGAGCTACCCGGAGTCAATTGGATCAGGTGGTGTTTAAGTCAAAATAATAATCATAATAATGATAATAATTTTAATATTTCTTGGAATAGACACATCATGGCATTTGAATATCCTTCCCAAAGCCTGCATTGCAGCCATTCCAAATGCTAGTCTGCAGTATATTTCTTGTCTTCTGGATCCTTTGCTGTTGCTGATCAATCCTAAAGGTCAGAAGTTATCTACCACTTCAATGTCTTCATTATCAGTCACTGTACCTGCTGTCATTAGTTTTGTCTTTTTATATTTAATTATAGTCCCCTTTTTCACTGTGCTCTTTGACTTTAATTTCTAGAGCTTGTAGATCATCTGCATTATATTTAATTGGGACAAAGTTTCATCAAACATTATGGAATGTGTTCTGATCCTCAGCTGACATGCCTGTCTAAATGGATATAATCATCTTCCCACATTGTTTCACATGGTATTCCATGAATGAGGATGACCATTAAAGATACTGAATCTTCTGCTGTGCCCACAGACATTTCCCTTAGCATCCTTCTTTGCCTGAGTTTTGTGTGTTTCAATTGATTATACCAAATGGAAGCACGTAGCTGAGCTTGGCTGATAAACCTAGCCAGGATCCAACTTGGTACTGAGATGCAAGACCATCAGGACATTTCAGGGATGTAGGGTAGATTGGGAAGCTGAAATCATTGCAAAATACTTACATATTGCTGCCACAAAAATTGCATGTATGTGTTCATGTGGTCACCAGGAGTTGAGCTTGACTCAAGGGATTTATTACCTTTTCAGTTTACCAGTTTGGGTAAAATAAGTGCTAGAACAAAACATGACTTCAGATGAGTAGTTTGGGGTTTTGGAGTCTGACTCCCTTGTTCCTTCTTCAGATATTTGAGTGAGGCCTTTTCTTTTAATTTCATTAGATTGGTTTCTTGGTAATGCATGTTTTGTGACAGGCAGATTTTTGTAAATAGGTAAGTTACCCCAGATATCCATGTGACAACTGTCTTGTATGAGCAGTCACCCTCAATATTTTAAATATATCTATCAAAAAGTATTTTGGGTCCCTAATACATTTGGTGGGAGGAATCAACTTTTTCCCTTGGGCAGAAATTCTTATTTGACCTTGCGCATGCTTTCCTTGGCCTGAGGCCTTCAGGAATTCTGATAGCTTTGGCCCATTTACCAGGAAGAGTTTAAACTATTTGATAATTGCAGATTAAAAATAGGGGAAGCTGTTTTTAAAACTTTTGCAGAATTAAAATATGAGTTTGACTATATTGTCAACAGTTCTTCAGGGCAGTATAATTATCTTAAGCATTTGCTGTTTAGTTTATTTGATCCAGGTACAATTGCTGCTTCTGAAGCTCCACAGTGGTTAGAGGTTCTGGAAGAACTGTCAGTGGCTCCTCAACCAGTATTCCTTCTTTATAGGAAATTGAATGAATGTTGAGATTGATATAAGTTATTTACATGATAACTTACAAGCTTGAATGTCCTGTTCTAGTCATCAATGGAGGGTCATATTAGACAATATGGAATTGATTTCCTATGATCTTAAAATGAGAACAGCTTGTAAGAGGTGATTACAATCATGCTGTTGTTGGATATGGAACATTAACCCATTATCGTTTAATTTTGTTCTATTACTGTTGTTTTGGGCTGACATCGGCAAGATTGTTAATGTCTTGGATCAATCACTCTCTATTAAGGATTCGTATGTACTTAGTGATATCCCTAGTATTCAGAATCTATCAACCATTGTGGATTTTTCAGACATAGAATTTGGCTAAAGTAATTATTATGCAACATTGATACACCTGATTTACAGCAACAACAACAACAACAAATCATTGAAATGTATTTCTTGTCAACATTTGTATTAGTTCTTCAACAAAGGGACAGGGAAGGCAGGATGCAGGAAGGCATGGGCAATGTCCGCCAACTAGCTTTTCTCACTTCAGTTTTGAAATTGGATACTGTAATCAGTATGTCAGCAGAGGTATGATTCCATTATTCAAAGCAAAGGATAAACATAAATGTTAACACTCTCACTGAAAAGAGTAGATAATACCACTATGGAAAACATAAACCAGTCCTTGCCTTATATTGTTTTGTTTCACTTTTAAAATGACAAATGCCCTGAAATAGGCATACTATGTATTTTTATGAGATGGAGAAAGGAGAAGAAGACACAATCAATTTCCCAGCATTGACATCACTGACTGTAATTATTGGGAAACAATGACTCATCAGTTAGACTGTTCTCATTTTACTAAGGGGAATTTCAAAAACAGCATATGGTGCAGCATAAAGGTCAGCTGTTCAAAGAATTTTAAAATTAATTTGAGCATAGGGCTGAAATATATCTAAACAACAATTTACATCCTAACCCAAGGCTGTATTTCGTTGCATGTTCTAGTTGGTAAGGTTGGGCTGCCAAATTTGGCCTGCAAAAAAATTAATTCTCTGTATCTCTTTGCTGCCACCTCATGGTTGTCTTGATTTGTGCAGCCCATAACTGGTAGCTACAACTTAGGTTCAGGCTGCAAGGGATGCAAAAGTTCATTCACTTTTATGTAATGAAGAACACAAGTATTTCTTACAGCCATGATTTTCTGTGTCATAAAAGGATCTCCTATATCAAATTATTTAACAGTATGTTTCTTAGAAACAGCTGTTTGAAACAGAGGCATAAGTCAATCCTGAATTCAAGAACCCAGTATTATCACCACAGGGATAGGACAGGTGCACCATTTTTAGGACACTGGAAAAAAGCAACTAGCAAAGTCCAACTATTAGTAATCAGACCTTTGGATTTACAGAACAAAACTTAGATCAAGTGCGCCTTCATATTATTTATTACAAACTATGAAAAATAGACACACAAGCCTATTTAACTGATGCTTTCTGTCCCAAGTTGGAGCATTTGTACATCCTGACTGATGAAGAAATCCACATTCTAACTTGCATTGGATATCCATGAATTTGCTTCAGATATAATTCCTTTACATATGTAAACTCTCACATTGTCATGCTTTAACAACAGTTCTTTTCTCTTCAGCATTTAATAAATGTAGGAATAATCTTGAAATGCTTGGGACTAGGTTTCCCAAATCCCTAATTATTGGTTGTGCTATCTGGGGTTTATAGGAGTTACAGTCTATAACATCTAATAGATAGATTGCTGTTTTTATGATGAAAACTTCAAAACAGATCAGGCTTTAACAAAGCAAGCTGCTTATATGCAAAGTTCTGCCAGCCAAATGTTGGATTTTTCTCAGTTCTGATTACTAGATTTTTTTTTCCTTTTAAGTAATTTATCATTATTTCAGACCATGGCATCAGTAATCCTAACTCTGAAATGCTTAATGGGGATAAAACAGATGCAGCCAACTGGCACTTACACGTACAAAAATATCAACACCAAAAATTAAATTTAAAAAAATACTTAAAAGAATAGAAAAAGCCAATTTTGGAAGGAGGAAGATTCCCCCATCCTAGCATTCTGTTTTCTTTTGATACACTGTAGCAGCATTACCCTCATCTTAATCATAAAACATCTTCTTATCCAATTTTTTCTGTTAAAGTATTAGTACTTTCTTGGTATAGTTGAGTGTGTAAAGATGCACAATCTCTAAGAAAAGAAATGCTCACATATCATTAAGCTATATTTTACATAAGTTTAAAACATTTTAGCGCTTATTTTTTATCTAAAACTAGCTACACAGACTTCTTCATCATAACTATTGCAGAAAATATACTTTTAAAACAGTATACAAATATCACAATTCTATACAAGCACAAATGAATTGTTTCAACGCATTCCAAGGAGCTGACGGCTTTTCAGCTGATAGTGTTTCTCCAGTTCACACAGGGCTTGAGCACGCAGGTTTGCAGCATAAAGGCGCTTCTTCAAATTACAACTTTTTTCTTTTGATTGGGAAAAGTTTTCCAGGTTGTCCTCACACTGGGCATTTTCTTTACTTTCATCACCAAACTGAACTTTCTTTTTTCTTGTCGTATGGATAGGTAATATTTCATCTTCTTAAAAACATAAACAGAAAGATACTTTTGTAATACTAATGTAAACTTCTTTAGCTATAAAATTTGCAAAATATTAGAATTCATATCTTTTGGTGGCCTAATTGGGCAAATGTGAATACCAAGCCATATTAACATAAAGGCAAGCACTGTTATGCAATCCAGTAGGAGTAACTTATTAGTGAAGAAAAAAAAATTAAGGTAAAGTTTTATTATAGTTTCTAAAGCCATTCCAGCTTAATCTTTTTTTTTTTTTTTTTTTGTGGAAGGACAGGATTTTTCTCTGAAAGTCATTTGAAACATATCTAGACAATATTCAGATGAACAAACAGCATCAGTCTCTTTTATGCTCTTGTTTCTTAGCTTTAGTTAATCTCTTAATTTCATGATTAATTCTCCTTTGTAAAAAGAGAGTGATATGTAAGCAAGAACCAGCAGTGCTAAGAAGATCTATCTTGAAAAAGCTAATACAATTGGTAGAATTATATAAAATCAATTTGCGTAGAATAATGACATGGCACCTTTGATAATAGAATGAGCATCTTTGATCATATAATATTCTTCTTATGCTCACAATAATATAATGCAGTTCTTTTATTATTTTTTCTATTATTATTATATTCTTGAAGTTGCATACCAGTCTGTGAAGCCTATTCCAACAAGAGGTGTTTAAATTCAGAAACTGGCTATTATAGATTTTTAATTGACATACATTTTTATTCTCTTTCTTCTTGACAACACAGAGTATGTGCACACCCATAAATCCTTTATTCCCTGTAACTATCCTACAAGGGAAATTGGAGTCAGGCACACGTAGCTTTTGCTGATCTAGATGACTATGACCTATAGTTTCTTAGGGTTTGCTGGTCTAAGTTCAACAGGCTATGTACTCAGTCATGCCAGCAATTTGGGATATATGAAGAGACACATTTGCTCACAATCTTCCTGTTATTGCTGGTATCTCCTATTGAATAAATAATGAGAAGGAACAGTAAACTACTGATCTTTTTTCTTGGAAAATTATTTGGATCAGGTCTGAAGGGAGAAGTGAGTGAAATGGCAGTAGGAAGTGGAGGCACTGAAGGAGAGGGCCCCACAAAAGACCCACAAAAACTAGATGCAGTGTAGGAGTTGGTTGGTTGCTGGTACAAGATAATGCAATATGTCTATGATCACATCGGGGAGGGGGGGAGGGGGGGAAGGAGGGAGGGGAGAAGAACAAAAAGCATGCAATTAAGTAATTAATTTTAAAATCCTGATAAAAAATGACTGTTCTATGCTCTGTAGTGATAAATAAGCTGGGAACCCAGCTCCAAGAGCAAAACCCAAGGAAAATCTGATCCAGTCTTTATCAACCAACATTTGGAACAACCAACATAGAGTGGGAAGGAGCCATTTAGGCTACTGAGTCCAACCCTTTCCTCAACAGAGATTCAGATTAAAGCAATCTTACACATGGTTCCCAGTCTCTGTTTGAACATATCCAGCAAAGGAAAGCTTCCTTGGTAACTGATTCAAGTATCAAGGGAACTTCTGATCAAAACTTGTTAGGTTTTCCTAACACTCAACCCAAATCTGCCTTCCTGTAACTTAAATCTGCTGTTCCATTTCTTGCCCTCTAGAATTATAGAGAACGGGTCTTGGTTGTCCTCTGTGTAATATCCTTTGAGATATTTTAAGAGTACTATCATTTCCCCCTCAGTCTTCCTAAGGAGAAACATTTCCAGCCCCTTCAGTCTCCCTGCATAGAATGTTGGCATATTAAATCTGGGCTGCAAAGATTCAGACAACCAATAGCATTAGAATCTACAATGGAATGCTCAAGAGACCTTGGGAACACAGAGGAGGCAGCAAGACAGTTAAATGAGTTAACAGTCCAGTCCAGAAGAGATCCTTGAGTCCAGGCGAAGCATCAGAAAGTAACCCCACCTTAATTAAATATATGTTGTGTGGAAGAATCTTTCGTAGGCTTTCAATATTCTGTTACTTTATTACAATATTTTTCCAGAACTCAAAATGGTTCTTGTTTCCTCAGCTTGCCAGCCTCGCAGGGTTTGACATTAATCTTGATGTGGAGTTACTCTTTTTCTCACACTTCCCTCCTGTTTCCTCCCTTCACTGTCTTGCTGCCTCCTCTATTTTTCCAAGGTCTGCTAAGCATGCCATTACAGAATCCTATGTCTCTGCTGCCAACTTGTGGTCCACTGACTTTTTGCAGCCCAAATATGGTATACCTAACTTGAACATCTTTGTTATTCTTCTCTGAACGTTCTTGCTATTCTTTGATTCCATCTTAAAATGTAGTATTCAGAACTGGAAATACTCAAAATTGGTCCAGTCAATAGAGAATAAAGCAGAACTGTAACTTTCTATGATTTGGAAACTGCTTCTGTTGATGCAGCCTAGCATTTAATTTGCACCCAAATTATACCGCTTTTATTCACTTTCCATGATACTTTTCACCTGTACTAACTCATATTCTATACATGTACATTTTAATTTTTTTCTAAGAAAAGAGCTATATTTGTCTCTGTTATTCTGTTATTCACAACCTATTTTTCTAATCTATCAAGATCAGATAGAATTTTATTTCTGTCTTCCAGGGTATTAGTATGCTACTCAATTCTATGTACACAGATTTGATCAGCATTCCCTCCATTTCTTCATCCAAGTCATCAGGAAAAAAAAGTTGAAGAATACAGGATTAAAACTTGTAAAACACCACTCTAGTTCAGTGACTAATCATTGATGGGTATTCTGTGAATACAATTTTTTTAAGTCGACAACACTATTGTCGTGCTCTTCAGCCCACACTTAATCGCCTCGTTAATCAGAATGTCACCGAGTACTTAGAAAAGAGGCCACCAAAGCATCTGATAATGTCTTCTGTGCTTCTACTTTCAGACAGCTTAGGCCCACATAACTTTTTTTAGATGAAGGGCCTCTGAGTGGTGTCTCAGAGCTAGAAGGGCCAGGGCAAAGAACTAAGCAAAGTCAGGAGAGAAACTGGTAAGTTTTAGACAACCAAAGCACGAGGAGATGCAATTGGCTTTGGATCTTAGGATATGTACTCCGTACATATTTAGAACAGTCTAGCAGAGAAAGCTGTGAAGGAAAAATCCTTAAAACATATATAATGGACTTGTGGATGCAGATGTAGCTAAAGATCAGTAAAATAATAGGACAAATCATGAATCTTAACTGAAAAGTTATTGTTTTATTTTCTTCCAAAACCTAAACAAATATTACAGAGGAAGTAAAGCTTTATTCTACTTAACATTTAGGGCAACATTTAGCAAACAAATGTTTGTTTGCACAAATGCACTGTTCTTCCTACTGCTCTGAATGAAAGATCTTAGTAGCATTCAGGGAGAAGGGGAAAATTCATCCTAATTGTATCCATGTATCCATCCAACAGATGGACATCACAGATTCCACCCTGCCACTCACTAGGTCTGCTGGACAGACGCTTACCATGTAAAATGATACTCATTTATGTTAAGTAACATTTTCTATAACCCTAAATAATAAATATGGCAATGTAAGATTTTATTGAACTGGTTTCCATGATTTTTTCAGAATTTTGCTACACTATTTCATTGCATTAATAAGTTTTTCATTTCAGAAAGGTATCTAAAATACAGAACATTTATGATCCTTTTCCTTTCCTTAGACCCTAGTCAAGAGTCTTCAGGTTCTTATAAGCAAAGCAACTTCCCTGCAACTTCAAGTGGCCTCTTGAATCAGCCAGCATAAAAAAACATAAAATTTGTGGTGAAAAAATGCCCCTGGTTTCTTAATTCTATAGATGTGGTTATCAGACAGTACAATCACCAAAATCTTTAAGCCTACAGAATACGTGTCATCCAAAACAGTAAGCAGTGTGGGCTTTTGTTTGTAGATTTTTCTTTACTATATACTGTAGTTGAATAGTTTAGTATATTTGCAAGCTCTGCTTCAAGCAGTTTCTACACTCAGAGTAGGTAAAAGGAAGCACTTCTTTGCATAGCACAAAGTGAAACTAGAAATTAGGCCCCATTATCTTGGACAAGTATACATTACTAAAAGTATGGGAGAGAATATGCATCTCAATGCCAGATGCTGTTACTGTGCCCATGTCCTGCTCTTGGGCTTCTCAAAAACATCTGGTTGATAACTATAGAGACAAAACTATAAAGAGGTCATTAGTATGATTCAGTATAGCCCCCTCTTATACATTTTTGGTAATGTCAATGAACATAGAAGTTTAAAATGTCAAATAGAAAGATCTGTGTAATCAAAACCCAATAAAAGCAAATTCAGAAAACCTTGTTTCTTAAAAGAAAACAGCTTTACAATATATATTTGGTTGTGATTTTTTTTTGTAATGGAAGTAGTTAAAGAGCTGCACTGGGGTGAGGGCAGACTAGTTACAGTTAGAATGCCTTGCTTAATGTTAGCTATTGTTAGCTGAAGTTTTATTTTAGTGTCAAAAGGATAGTCCATCTCCTACAGTTGTTCTGATATAGCACTGTGGTCCTTCACCATTCAGGTGAATTAAGAGCAAATGATGTTTAAGAGACAGCTGTTTCTACCACAAATAAAAAATGGAATGTGTTTAGTTCCTAGACAACTAAGCCCTTTACTTATAATGGTATTTTCTTTAAAAAGAAGTCTTCATTGGCTAGACAAGCTTTGAAGTTGTATATGCTCAAAGTGGCCTTTTTCAAAGACAGCCCCAAATATTTTGTGGGAAACAGCTTTTGAAGCAGAGAGGGATTTCCAAGAATGCAATAACTCCTTGTATCCTAGGAGCTTGGCTGAAAAACAGCCAAAGGGCAGCATTTTGAAGCCAGCTACACAGGAATATAGTGGCATATATAATTATAGTAAAACTAAATGCCTTTAAGAAATGAAGACCTAACTTAAAATCAGTGCCACTGAAATCTTTCATTATCCTATCTATATAAATCTCATTTTCTTATTTGCAAAGTAGTAAAATATATTTTATTAAGGACTAACTTCACAGTTCAAGAAAGTCAAAATTGAACATTGATCACAATTTGAAACATATAAAAGTAAAGAACAACCTCATCTGATACAAGGGAAGGAGAATTAAATAGATAGCTATATTTACACAATGTCACCTAAACTTATATACAAGGCATACCAGCCAAGTATCACATAAAAGCAGAAACTGAGGAAGTTGTTTGTATGATTGTATACTTTTTCTGCCTCTGACCAAATACACAAAACAGTAACAACATGCAGTCATTTTGAAAGGTCTAATAGAAGTCGTAATTTTCTATATAGGGAAAGGTTCTTACAATCCTGAAGCATGTGTACTTCATTACTTGTGAAGGGCCATTACTGAAACATGAGATAAAGAATTTGTGGTCCTGCAACTCTTGCAGCATCTTTTATTGTTTCCTACGACAGTGGGGCTACTTAGAGTTCCAGACCTAAGAGCTAGAGGACCACAGGTTCAGTATAGAAGCAGGTCTGGCTTTTCTACATAATTACACAGTAAAACATTTTATAATATTCTGGGATTACTACAATTCCAGAAGGCTGATATTGGCCATAGAAATAAACAAAAGATAATGATGGGAGCTTCTGCATTCCTGGTTAGTAGTCCAGTAGGAGCTTCCTGTATCTTCTCCTACCTGGGCTAGTTGCTGGCAGGAAGAATCTCTGGTCCTTGAATAAGTTGTAATTCCTCATCAAATTCTCAGCCCTATGAAAAGGAGTTGATTAGTACAAACAAAGCTTACATTAAAATGATTTCCAAAAGAATTCCCCTGTTAGTCTGGGGCATTTTGAAGACTAGCAAATATTGTTACATCACAAATGCCTGGCTAGGCAGCCTTTCCCAGCCCGAGTTCCATCCAGATGCAAGGGTTTTAATTTCTAGTATTCTCAGAAAGGGTCCTAATGGCTGGAGGATATCAGGAATTAAATTCCACACATAGGAGGGCACCTAACCCTTCCAGTAACGATCCAGTCACAAAAACCTATGCCATAACATTTTAAAAACAAACCTTATTGTAGCAAACAGACATTTCAGACATTTTAAGAACAGACCTAGACAATTTGTCCTCTGCCAGTCTCTCCCGAACACACAGTTCTCGTTCTCTCTCTGGAACAAAAAGACAAGTAGGTTTATAAGACTGCAGTTAACACCACTGGGTATTTTATTTGGCAGAGAGGCATGTACAATAACATTTGTTTATTTGGGTGACTATTATGTCTATGAGAAAAGCTGCATACAATTTAAATACTTTGTGAAGTCCAGATGCTGGTATCGGCAATGTCCTAAGCTCAGCTGTAAGCTTTGCATTGTCTTATTTGTTAAACATATATTCTGTCTTTGCTACAGGAGCTCAAGGCAATGTACATAGCACTCTAGCCTCCAATTTTTCCATAAACAACAACCCTGTAAGGCACCTTAAACTGAGCGCACCATTGACCCAAAGTCACTCAGCGAACTTTCATGGGAGAGATTTCAACTCTGGTGTTATCCAACACTTTATGCACTACACCACCCTGCCTTATTATAGTACAGTCATCATTTAGATCCTTAGACAGCAATGCTCACATTAACATTCTGTGTATGTTTTGAACTCAGAGCATCAGTGGACTATTTTAGGACACTAGAAGTCCAATTATAGGTGTTCTGAAATTCCATGTTATTTTATTGTCACTATGCTCTGTCCTTCACTTCAAATCTGCATTTTCACCTTAGGCATCCTGCAGAGATGTGTTACATTTGTTGTGATGTTTAAGCTCATATCACCCAAGGACACTGCAATTCCACATCCCATTGCTTTATTAATTCTCTTACGTTCTAGTCTGTGTTCCCTTTCCTTTATAGCTTTCTCTCTCTCTTGCAGCTGTTGTTCTTTCAGTTTTAGCTCATTTGTTGGCGTTCCTGAAAGTCTTTCTACTTTATCCTGTTCTGATCGTCGCCCTTTCCTCTCCAAAATTCTCACTTGCTCCTCAGATACCAAGTCAGCTATCAAGAGATTCTGTAGAATTTCTTCAACTGAAGGCCGGCAATAATCCTTGAAATCAGAAAAATGCATATTCAGTTTACAGAAAAGTTCTTTAAAAAATGCTAGGGAAAGAGGACACTTTGGGATCTAATTAGACAGGTATATGTCTCTCCCACACAACTGGATTTAATTTCACTACAGGTACTTAATTGTATTAAAGACTAATCTAAACAGTCACACAAACTTACTACATTCTCGGGATCATCCTTTGAGAAATATAGGGCATGGGGGTGGGGAATTAATACTTAAAAGTTAAATGGGATAGGGACTTTAGGCCTAGAAAATTTCCCACGTGCAGCTCCTTCAATACTGCTCCTTGTGTTTTTTTTGAGAAGCCATCTTACCTTCAGGTTTAGCATCTTTGTGATGAGTTCATTCAGCTGTTCCGAATAACGATATGGAATTCGTCTGAACTTTCCTTCCCTTATCTTTTCTGCTAGCTCTTTCTGGTTAAAAGCTGTAAATGGAGGTCTAGAAAAAGTGAATGACATGCTTTTCAATCTTAAATCCACAAAATGGTCACCATTAAACTTCTAATATTTCTAGAGGATTGTGATGCAAAATATTAAGTTCTATTGCTTGACATCAAGAATACAGCTATACTGAAGAGCAGCTCAATATTACTTTCAAATGCATGCTTAAAAACATCTGCAGTACTGTACTTACGACAATGCACATAACTCATATAGCAAGCAGCCTAGAGACCAGATGTCAGATTTTTCATTATAGGACATGCGATTTATTTGTTCCTAAAAAAGAGAAAAAAGTTCTTAAAATATAAATACTTGCATGACAATAAAATTGCAAATTAGAGGGAATAATGTTCTAGGAAATTTGTTACATAGTAGTATGCATTTTGGAGAAATTTTAGTTGTAAGCAATTCTTAACAGTGCATACCTTCCTAACCTAATTTTCTTCAAAATGGCACCACTCAGATAGGTTTTGTGAATAGGTCCACACAACATGTTAAGCCATTGGCTGATGTGGGTCTTCTGGGCTGTTAAGCCATTGTTTGAATAAACCATAGTGGCTAGGTTCACAGAACATGCATATCAAACAAATCAAAATAATATGGCTTGGTATGTTGAGTAAACCCAGCCTATATCTTTTGGAATTATCTGCCCGCGTGACCTTGCTTGCTAAGAAATCAGTTCAAAGATTTTACTCTCAATATATCCATCCAGATCAGGTAAGCAGAACTATAAGAAAAAAACGTAGTAAATGATTAACTTAAGCCCTATAAATGTCAGTGGGAATACTTCAAGTACAATCAAACTCAATGTAGATAACATTTCATACTACATTAAGATAGTTAGCATTGGCTCAGTTTGTTAATAATTATAGTATAGGAACCCCATCCTTATTTGCCCTAGACCTGGATTCTGCCAGCACTGGAAGACAAAAGCAGATTTGGAATTCCAAGAAAACACTCTCTTCACTCACTCCTTACCTTTCAAGGCGATTTAAAATTTTTCTCTTCTAACAGTTCTGAAAGGTAGTAAACAGGTTTTGTCCCACAATAATATTTTTGTAGGTGTTTTTTCTAAAAATATTCTTTCTTGATATATTATGTATATATAGCTATCTAGGTTTAAATTATCCCATTTAATGATTATGTTTCAGATATTCTTTGCAGATACATAAAGGATATATTTATTATTTTCAGTGCCTTCTTAATATTTTAAAAGCCCATGAAAAAAAGTATGTGCTTTTAAATTGTAAATATTTACACAGCTATGACGAGTATTACGGTATAAATACTGTAATTTCCAATAAAGCTTTGAGCAAAATTCAAAAACATGTAATCAGACTTCTACTTGCCCAATAAGCATTCCCCTTCTTTCTCCCAGAGTAAAATTTGGGGCATATAAAGGAGTGAAGATGGAGGAGATCCCCTAACTGTTCCACAGATAGAACTAATTAAGCTTCTATCAGGGGGACAGTTTAATTAGGAAGAAGCCTAGTGTGATGTCAAGTCATTCTAGTTCAATTAATTTTGGCTGTTAAAAAAATCAAGGTATTTAATATAGCTTGGTAAAATACATGCTCAATTTTAGTTTTGTTTACTGGATATACTGTAACTCAACCATGCTAAAGTAGAACCAAACCAATCTGAAAAAATATTTAAGTACAACAGCAGCAGATTTTGAAGGACACTTACTGGAGACATATAATATGGGGTACCAACAAATGTTTTTGCAAAACTGGTATCATGATGAAGTATTCTAGCCAGGCCAAAGTCACCAAGCTTCACATTCTTCTTGCCATCAAGGAAAATATTTGCTGGCTTCAAATCTCGGTGAAGCACAGTGTGACCACCATCACTCCGCCTGTGACACTCTTTCAGGGCCAAAGTCAATTGAGTGAGGACTCGAAGAACAAAGGTTTCATCCAGATAATGTCTTTTGAAAGAGAAAAAGGTCATTTTAAGTACCTTAAGAAACCTCTTTTTTTCATTAAGCCAGTTTCCAAAGTTCTATACTATAGTGTGTGATTTAAGAATAAGAAACTTTAGAGGCTCCTTAGAGAGGAGAGGTTTTTACCTGAATAGTTAAGTCCTGAAACAAAAACTAAATTTGATTCTCACTTTGCAGATAACCCTCTCACATACTCTTTTAATTTCTCCCATAACAAATGTAGAATTTATATTAATTCATATGGAAAAAATAAAACACTGCAAATGGGCAAAACTGGCTCTCTAATCCTAACGGAATGCAGTGAATTTGTGTTCTGAATACAATATGAGGAACAGTTTTGCAAGACCTTCTTTTTCTGGTGTTTCCAAGCCTTCTTTATACATACAACTCAGCAACTAACATTTTGTTGTCATGAATTTGACAATAACCGAAAATTAGTTGTAATAAATATTGGTTTGATTAACTTCTTGTTCCCTCATATTCTGGCTTCTACCTCTGATTTTTTCCCATTTTGCTTCGCTCATTCATTTCCCATTTTTTTTCATTTGTACCAGATGAAGACAGAATAAATTCTTTTTTGCTACTAATCTTCTCTAAACAGTTTAACAGGAATTCTATCTCCCTCTTCCTAACCTCTTGTAAATACTTCAAAGAGGCAGAAGATTACAAGATTTATGTAAGATAAGAAGTAGCAAGAATCTATTTTTTTCTTATCCAAATCTATTGACAACGGAGAAAAAATCCCCACCTCACCCCCAAGTTCAAGAAACAGTCTGTTTTTTCATTTCTGCAGATGTTTCTCCCACAAATGTTGGTACCAGATAAATCTGACTGTCTGTTTGGAACCTTCTTTTAAACAGAAGAGTTTGGGAAGAACAATAATTGCCTCCAAGTTTGGGGAAGGATAATTTTTACCTTTTTCAACTTTAGCACAAAGAGGTTTCTTGGAGTCCTCTTTGCTGGAGGACCAGGAAATTTGCCCCAACATATGGAATTCTGGATTCCTAGCAATCCTTGATCTATTCTGTTCGTTATTCTGTTATGTATACTCAGTGTCCCATTTTTGGGATTGCTGTTGGAAGCAGTGCTTATGGTTTTCAACATTTACTACTCTAGTTCAGATTTAAAAGGAAGATGCAGGGTCAAAACAAAAGGATTTCAGTTTATCACATTTTACTTTACAACACTGAACAGACAGCTTCCATAACAGGGACAACTATCATTACTGGCCAGTGCAAATAATTTTTAATTTTGTAAATGTAAACTTGTATTCAAGTTTTGTTTTGTATTCCATCCTCTGTTATCCTCTGTGTCATTTAAAGGTGAGGCCAAAGTACAGGGAGATGGGGTAAAATACTTTAAATAGAAAAGTGCAGAAATAATTGCTTAGTTTATAAACTATTTTATAATCCAAACATTTTGGGAATATTTGAATTTGAATATATCCTGCCATATTATAAAAATAATCAGACCAATACCGTCGTGAAAGTTGTCTTAACTCCTGAAATTTCAGTGATTGATTACTCTTAACATGTATATAGTTAAAGATTAATAAATTAGAGCACTTCCAGATGAAAGCAGTTCTTTTTGTGGTGTAAAATTAGGCCTTCTCCAATCAAACAATAGAGTGATCAGAAGCTTCCAAGTGCCATCTTTTTATATCTCATTGTTTCCATGGATTTAACTTCAGTCTCAAGACACTTGCTCTCTAACAGCCATTGGAGCAGGGGAACTGCAAGGGAGTTCATGCCTGTCTATTGCTAGGTAACTCTAGTTAGCTGTCCTAACTTTGGCAATTGTACACCACAGAAGTGTTGCAAGAAAGGGGATACAAGGAAGAGATCAGTAAACAGTACAGCTCAGTTTTGAGTACATATTCAACTACAATCAGAAGGGTTAGGAAGAAGGCTGGTTATCTAAAAGTGCGCTAAACAGTGATTAATTCCAACATACATCCCATAAACACCATGATAATCCAGAGAGGTTTTACGTGCCTTTCTTTTGTACATTTTGCAATCAGAGTAGCCAAGTCTCCACCTTCACAATATTCCATCACAATATAAAGTGTTGTGTTTGTCCTATCAATTATACGATCATAATAACGGACAATATTTGGATGTTTCAGTTCACGAAGTAAGTTCACTTCAGAAACAAGCATTTGTTTTTCAGATTCTGTCATAGATCCATAGTCAAGCTCTTTCCAGACTAAAACCTGAAAGAAGATAAATAAGCCATCTCTAAACAATGAAAGTACAAAAATGATTACATAGCACAAACCTTTTGAATGAAGTCCAGTGGACTAGAATCTTTCTTTAAACCAAGAATAAGCAAACTATATCTCATGCCTCACTGGCAACAAACATCTTACCCCTCCTTTTTTATAATATTAAGAGATACTCTTATAAAATAAGTTTAATAATAATAAAACAATAATAAAAAGCAGCTGTTTTTTAATCCAGGCTTTCCCTCATGAAGAGCCTTGCCTTGTTAAATATAGGAATATACTGCCTCTGGCAGGAGGCTATAAATTCTGTCAACTCTAACCAGGAATAACTTAACAAGGGTTTCAGGACTCTTACACCATAGTGATCCAAGGAGAAGCAGATATCCAGGCCTCCCACTATATCCCACTGAATTTTTAACTACATAATCAAGAAGAACAGAAAATCTTAGGGTTTTAAAAAATAATAATTACCCAGACTAGTCACAAATATCCTAAGCTTGTTTGTGCCACAAACATCCAAGTGGAAACAAACTACCCCAAAGGCCTGAGACTTCACAGCAACATTTCTTAAACTATATTCCTCAGAACACAAGTGTTTTCTGAACAACGTGGGATGGTCCCAAGAACCAATATGTTTTTGTGGATTTTCAGTCTGTTCAGTTTCACTAGCCAAGCATATACTCTACCAATGAATGAAGAGATGTTAGCAGATCTATCCCAAACAATGAAACAATTGGGCGGGGGGGGGAGGATCACCAGAAGACTGTATTGTTGAAGGCTTTCACGACCAACATACGAAGGCTGTTGTGGATCTTCCGGCCTGTATGGCTGTGTTCTGGAAGTTCTGTTTCCTAACGTTTCGCCAGCATCTGTGACCGGCATCTTCAGAGTGCAGGAGCACAGACAGGAGCAGTTCTCTCTGTGCCCAGGATGGTGTGACCCTTTTGTGGGTATTTATAGAGATCTGAAGGGGGGGGGGGGTAATTGGGGGGGTTTGGGGGGGGCTAGGGTGGGTGGGTGGGTGGGTTAATGAGTGGCTGCTTGTTTTAGTATCAGAATATCTGTGTATCTTCCTGTGGGTTAGGCTGCAAAAGGTCAACAAACTCAGCTCAACCACCAGGACATGCGAACAGCTCACACAATGAACGTGCCAATCACCCTCAGCAGCCACTCGTTAACAACTCAATAGAAGAAAAAACCCTGCCTAACCCACAGGAAGATACACAGATATTCTGATACCAAAACAAGCAGCCACTCATTAACCCACCCACCCACCCTAGCCCCCCCAACCCTCCCCCCTTCAGATCTCTATAAATACCCACAAAAGGGTCACACCATCCTGGGCACAGAGAGAACTGCTCCTGTCTGTGCTCCTGCACTCTGAAGATGCCGGTCACAGATGCCGGCGAAACGTTAGGAAACAGAACTTCCAGAACACGGCCACACAGCCCGGAAGATCCACACCAGCCTTCACCAGAAGACTGTTGGGTGAAAATTCACAAGTAAATTAAGCCTTTAAGTGAAAAGGTGCATGGACCTACAACTAGACTATTAGCCTTTAGGAAGGCTGTGAAAACCTTCCTATTCCTAAGAGCATTTAGTGGATAAGGGGCATATTGGATTGCCTCTTAAAACACAATTATTAGATTTAATTTATTATATTTCTATATTGTTAACTACCCAGTCTTAGTGCTTTAGAAATAACCAAAACCATCCAAATATAGAATAACATCCCATAAAATTATAATAAAATTCCTCACATAGCAATGACTCCCTGACAGTATTACAGACTAAATACCATGGAACAGTTCTCTTCTCAATGTCTTCCTGAAGGCCATCAGATTTATTTTGTTTTAATATGTGTTTATTGCAGAATTACAAAATAGTACTATGACATTGCTAGTCACAAGATGCATGCTCCCATTATACAAAACATGAAACATGTCTGCTGTGTAGCAGTAAAATCCAACTTCTAAACTGTGCCCATGGCCAGGCTAACATAGAAAATGTCTTCTTAGCACACATATCCAGGTCCATTAAAATAATAGCAAAAATTCCAATTTAATTGTAATTATCAAAGGAACTCTACAGGTTAATTTAAGGATAGCTTCTAGAATTGCATGTGGCCCTAGTACTTCAGAATGTGTATCCCAGACCTAAAGTATTAGAACCCAGAATTCAAGGTTATTTATTGTGTGTGATTCAACACACACACATGCATGTAACTATATATGTACTGCCTTGTTAATTGAAAAAATAAACCAAATTCAGTAACATTTTGGGAGCTGGTCTTCTCCTTGGGCAGGGCCAACTTCAAAGCTAATTTCACTTTATGAGCTAGTAAGGCGAGCAACTAAAACCACGTGAGGAGAGACTAGCGAGGTGGGGTCTTCCTGGCTGTCTCGAATGGCTGCTTGTGTAATACATTGAATCACAAACTAGCCAACTACAGTTTAGGCTAGAATGCTGTGTGAATTGGTGGTAGCTTATGGCTCGGGATATCGTGCAGTTCTGCAACATGGACTAAATCTTGGTTAAGGTAACCACAAGTGCGGTGCCCGACGCTTGGCTCTCAAGAACTCTCCGGGCTTCAGGGATAACGGACAACCACCCCGTTGGGATCCATGCGTGCTGCAATGGATACACAAGGGCTGACCCTCCCCGCGCAACAGGGGCGGAAGAAGAGGCTCCGCGGGGTTTAGACGCACTCTGCGCGCGGGCCAGCAACGCCAGGTGCCAGGGGACACTTGCCCTGGGGTTTCTCCGCTCACCTTGCTGTCCGCCCTCCGCCGCACCTTCTGGCATCTGCCGTATGAACCGGCACCGATGGTGAGGAGTACCTCGTAATCCTCGGGGCGGCTCGGCATCCTCGCCCCCTCCGATATTCGAGAGACCCCAAAACAGTAAACACACCGTTTCGCCACGGAAGATGTTTAAAACGCGCCGCGCCTCCCGCTGATTGGCCCAGCGTTGCGGCTCCGCCCAGGCCTCCCCGTCCGGCTTTCAATTGGCTTCTGAGGCTACGTGCCAGACGCGCCGCGCAACGGTTGCTTCGGCCGGTTACTAGGCGACCACAACAAATAGCGCTTCAGGGCGGCGCGAGAAACGGGTAGAGATCGTTCGGATTGGCTCTCGGTGCCCCGCCCCTATCCTAACCTGATACTTTGATCGTCGTCTGGCAGCCGAAAAGCATCCTAAGGTGACTGTCGGGAACCGAGTTTTTTATTTCAGACTGTCGTCACTTCCATTTCCGTATTGCAATTCCTTGTAACTTCTAATCATTTGCCCTGTAAAGGTTACACGAGCAGGAAAGTTAGTTTGTTCTCTTTCATAAACTAAGATTGGGTTATAAACGACTAATCTTTAATAAGCTAACAGTGTAGCAATAAACGTTATTTACTTACCTTGTTCATCAACTGCCCTTGGAGCAAAGCTTCCCTGTACAGGTATAATGTTCCATAAATTAAAATCCATAAATCCCTCTCCCCTATGACTTCAACCCGTCCCACCCGATCACACAGAGAGGGCATGTTTCGGACCCCCTCAGTGAAAGAACTTCGACTGGTGGGGTCCAGAAGGTGGGCCTTCTCTGCGGTAGCCCCTGCTCTTTGGAACATCCTACCCCCGGAGGTGCGATTGGCCCCCACACTCTGGCCTTCCGTAAGGCTTTGAAGACCTGGTTCTGCCACCTGGCCTGGGGTGGGGTGAGAATTCCTCAAGCATGGGGATGGCTAGCCCCACAGAGGCCTCGTTCTTCAGCCTCAGGTTTTCATCCCCTTGGTCTCTCCTTCTTCTTTTTAGTTATGTTAATTTAATTTAAGGTTTTATGTGTTTATATATTTTATGTTCTAATGTTTATTGTGAATCGCCCTGAGTTCCCCCACTGGGGGGAGATGGGTGGTTGAAAAATGTAATTAATTAATTAATTAATTAATTAATATAATATTCTGTAAGACAAAATCATTAGACAATATCAAACTTGACAAAGCAGTGACATAGTACCAGACCAATACTATATCAATATTGTAAACTACTGTGGGAAGATTAAAGTCATCAAGAATTGCTAAGAAAAGCTTTAAACAAATAGTAGCTAGAAATATAGGCATAAAACGTAAATAGTCACTTTTTTAGGAAGATGGAGATTTTACATCAGAAAGCAAGGGCATTCTGAGAATTTCATGGAATGTGTTCTGGTATTAGAGTTCTAGATGTTAAATGGCTTCACGTGCCTTTAAAGGCTATGAGGGAAGAAAACCATGGGATGGTACAGTGTTTTCTATGCTATCTTGAGTTGATGGGAGTCTTAAACAGAATCTCTTCATGCAGGCTTTTAAAGGACCAGAACCCTTCTCAAAATATCGTTCAGTCTTTTGTGGTGCTTCTTGTTTCATGATTTGATAGAGATGCACAGTGCAACAAAATAGCTTACTTAAATTTTTGCATTGGTTCCTCTTTATGCTGCTCCTTCTTGTCCTTGTCATAAAGAATTTTTAAAATAATATTTCTTGTAGCATGAAAGATGTACAAAATGTTCCATTCTGGAACAAAACATTCTGGGGAACTCCAGAATGCTCTGTCATTCCTCCAGAGCACGATGTGGCTTCTAGAATTCTGGATGTAGAAGGGCTGAAAGAGCTCTTTATTTGTAGGTTTAATTATGAGTTGTTCTGCATTTAAGTGAGTTGTGCAAAAATATTTATTCATGGAGCGCCTCTTTCAAACTCTCAAAAGAGAAAAATCCCAATTTAATGGAATTTTATTTATTTATTTATTTCCACAATTTATATGCTACTCCATTTCCTCAGACTCTAGGTAATTCTGCACTGCAGCTTGAGCTGCTTGTCTTCCATGCTGTTCCCATCTGTTCCTTAAGTTCACTTCATAAATTCCAGACCGGACTGCAGTAAGCTGGCAACATGGCCATCCTGAGGCTCAGTCCCTACTACTGCCACTGCAAGACCTAACTGGTCATTCCCCTGCTTCTTGCCCTTCCTATTTATGCAAGGAAGGCAAAGCTCACTGGCTGGCTCCTTGTGGACCAGACTGGGTGGGCAGATTTAACTTGGAGAAGGTGGTCGCAGGTATATTCACTGAGACATAAAGATAAGATATTCATATTGTTAGAAAGAAAGCTTCCGAGGTTCGTCTCCCAGCCAGGAATAAACACGCAGGCGGTTGCTTGAAGGAGAGAGAAGACTTTATTTCCGAGAGCCAGATACATAAAACGAATCGGGGCGGCAGCGCTTGGGGTTTCCCAGGAGTTCCTTTTATAGGGAAGATACTGTAGTTCCTTGAAAGGTGAGAAGGAATGCCCGCCCTCTAGGAATTCTTAGAAAAGGTAATTAGCCGGGATTCCAAGACAGCGGGCCCTCCGGTGAAATTGACTAAGGAGCGTTCTAAGGTCAAGCACCCTACTGAGATGGGGTTTCCTGTGTTTGCCTTATCAGGTATTGTCTAATTGAAATGTAGATCCTTTGGGGAAGAAATCTTTTTATGATTCGATTATGGCTTCAAGGAATGTTGGCCCTTCCTGCTAGGTCTTTAGTTGTTTAATTTTGGGCTGGAGTGGAGGACTCTTGATTCTTCCTGCTACATTTTTAATCTTTTTAGGTGAGCCCATTCTTACTATAATTTAATCATATGCCTTGATTGCTGTTAAGATAAACAATGGTAGGGTGAGACAAATGGGAAGCTTTGACTTCCTGCTGACATGGGGGGGGGGGAAGAATTTGATTTCCTTCTTACAATATTTATATTATTTTTATATTATAAATACCTCAGACCAAAGCTTATTTTGAGTTGCAAGGGCACCTCAGTTCCTCACTCAGGCTGCTGATGCATTCATATTTCTACACAGAAATTAGGAATATGTAATGAGGAATCAGAATGCTATTTCACTCTTGTCACTGAGCATCAGTATCGGAACCTTTGCTCTGCATGCTGTAATTTCATTTATTTTGGAATAGCCTATCTGCACTGACTACTGGAACAGAGTGGATCAGTAAAATTATACCAGATTTAAAAAAAAACTATATTAAAAAAAGTTTTAATAACAGAGTTAGTTTTACACTGGCCTTGGATTTACCAGATGATTGCCATTCTTCATCACTTTATAAATTGAATTGGAGATTATAGGATGGAAGAGAAGCAGTGTATATTGGTATTTTATTAAATGTCTGTAAGTATGTACATAACTGCAGATATCCTAGAGAATCAAAGTGCACCTATTTTTATATATGAACTTTATGTCTAAAGACTCAGAAAAGAAGTTAAACCTGAAAAACTCTGCCCTTTCATTGAAAAGCAAGACATCTCCAAAAGACAAACCAGTAAACATTTAATGCAATGACTTTGATTTTAAATAATCTTGCAACTGAGATATCAAACATGACCTCTTTCAAATTTGATTTTTTGAAAAATAATTGAAGTGAACCTTTCAGAACTTCTACTAAATGCACTTATACCAATGTCTCACTAGATGGCACTACTTTATCACTTCTGATACTCCACAAACTAGGAAAATCTTTTTACAATCTTACAGATTTACTGTAACATAAGCTTTTATGAACTACAGCACATCTTATTACATACGTTGGGCTATCCTCAGTTCTCAGTGTGTGTGTGTGTGTGTGTGTGAAAAGGGGATGAAATACAAGAATGAAAGATGGTCTGTGCCATTTTTATAGAAAAGGAAACTGTTTAATAAGGGAATACAACTTATTAAAATCTTTGAATGGTCTGCTAGCAGGCACAGTCCAAAAAGGGGATGGAGCCGATTTAAATAAAATTAAATCAGTTCGAAAAAGTGAATATGATTACATGTATTTAATAATTTTCCTATTTTGCCCTTATTCTAAAAATTACAATTTGACAGAAACTTTTGGAGAAGCTACGGGGCTGGCCCCAAGGTTTTGGGGCCTGGTGTAGCCTCTGGCTACAGTTTGGACATTCCTGGAAAGTATGATGAGAGCCCAAGGCACATTCACAACAGAAGCCATTGGTCTTTCCAACTGCACTCTGCTATTTAATTTTTTAAGTATCCTAGTAAAACATTGCTAGAAGGAAAGGAGTATCCTCAGTAATTACTGTTGCTATGAATTGTTGTATCCCATCTGTTTTCTTTTTGAATTCATATATGAAAATACTTGGAAATGCATCTGTGTCTGTGTGCACATGCAGTATCTACCAGGCAGGTAGTGCCTGTAGCGCACAAACGTATCTACCAGTGTTTCACAGCAATCCAAAACATGTTTACTTAGAAGTCCTATTAAATCCAGCTATTTTTTTTTCTTTGTTCTGAGTATGTAATAGGCCAGCTGAGAGATTATAGGAAGCAGCATGAGTGCTGTTTTTTTGGTAAGAAGAACAACAGAAGTATGGTGACAGAAAGCTCTTTTGCTATAATGTCTCTAACTTCTCTCCGAAGTAGAAGCTAAACTATGGTATATCAAAGGCAATTTTGCATCCACCAAATCCAGAGAGGCCTCATTTTACTGATATGCTACCAAAAGAGCCCTGCCAGACAAAAAAAGGATAGGCTAGGATAGGACAGAACAATCACACAACCACCTTTTCTGCTTGGGCCAAAACAATCTGGGAAGTGTTCCTCCACTGAGGAATGTAGGATCGCCATATGCATGTGCACATCTCCGTAACTTCAGCTTGAAGATGCCTTGCTGACCATTCTTCAAGGACATGTCCACATGTCCATCCCTTCCTCTCATCCCCAGCCAAGGCCAGCTAACTTTTGTTCACTTATCCAATGTGCAGGTAGTATATTCCATCTTCTCCCAAAAGAAGCTTGATATATGTGGTACTTTGGTGGCAACTGAGCTGATTATTGCCAGGGGCTGGAATCTGCCCAACTCCTACTGGCTGTTTTGAGCTATTGCGCACATGGCCTTTCCCCTCCTGTTGTCTTCAGTGGATTGTGGCTGCCTCCCAGGTTCTCCTTGTGATTCACTGATTTAAATCAGTGCTGCTCTCCACATGATCTCTGAAGTGATGCTCTCCCTGCTCAAATCCTTTGCATGGCAGGCGTGTTGGCAGGTTGTGCAGAGTTTTCCCCTCCCAAGTCTGCTGTACAGGGAATCTGGGAGAGTGTAACAGAGTCTAGAATCAAAGAAAAAAATCGCAAGTAATTCTGTCCAGCACTGATGGTGTTACCTAGTCGGGTAATGAAATGTCTGCAAGCGAACAACCAAGCTCAGAGAGCACCAAGGACTCCACAGTTCAACCCTGAGCTACATTTATTCTCCTCTATTGGAACAAGTAGTTATCCTGAATATTTATACAGTGGTACCTTGGTTCACAAACTTAATTCGTTCCATGACTCTGGTTGCGAACCGAATTGGTTGTGAACCGAATCAAATTTTCCTATAAGGTTCAATGTAAATACGGTTAATCCATTCTGAACCATATGTATTTTTTTTTTAAACCACAAAAATATGAAACAAAGTACAGTACAGTACAGTATGAAGAGAGAGAACACTAACCTTGCTTGAGGCGACTTCTGGCGTGGAGGACAGGAAGGCGGGTGGGGAGGCGGTTATTGTTTGGAGGGAGAGTCCCCCTCCCTACAGGAAGCCACAACCACGTGTCAGAGCAGGGAAAATGGCCGCGGGTCATATTCGTCACCTGATGCGGAGTTCGTGAACGGAAGCAAAATTTTGCGAATGGTGCTGTTCGTGAACCGAATTGTTCGTGAACAGAAGCGTTCGTGAGCCGAGGTATTACTGTATAGCTTCCTCCTCCTTATGCCACATTTGCTTCTTAATTTCTGTTCACCTCACAGTTCCAGCTTTTCCCCCTCAGTACCTATCAGATCCCCCATGCAGTGTGCTGAAATGACCCTTCTGCAGCAGGTTGTCATGCCTGCCAACCTCTATGTGAGCAGCTGACATGACTGCAAAATGGACAGAGCAAGAAACATTGCAAGCAAAGAACCAGGACAGATAAAGATAATTCCAAAAGAAAAGTCAAACAAGAAGTCAACATAAGAGCCTGAAAAGATTTTAACTATGGAAGTGAAAAGTGCATCCAACAGAAATGCTCAGACTAAAGACATAAAGTATGGCAGAGAATGAAGAGGTGTAAATGGTTAAGGAACCAAAGCAGAGACCAAGTGCTCTGTCAAAACTTGCCTCTGTATCTGGTCTGTCCCAAGCTCCAGCCCACATTAAGGGGAGCAATTGGTGGAAAGTTTTCCTGCTGGCAAGGAAATCACCCAACTGTTGGACCATAACCTGTCCTTCAGTAAAGTCTTATATCAGTATCAATCACTGGTCTCATTACTGAGGAAGTGTAGAGACTGGCAAATTGTGCCAGCATACGTTTGGGCCACCATGGCTTGGAGAAAGGCCCGTTAAACCCACTGTCTGGATATGCCCTTCATCTGTTCGTCTTCAAGACACAATGCAGTTGAAACTGCAATGGATTTCTGTAGCAGTAGCTCTGGATATTGCAGTTAAATGAACTTAATACAAAAGCTTCACAGTTATAGCTGAATAGCTCTTTGTGTTTTCATGATGAGTTCGTGTTTTCCCCCCCAGTAAAAATAGCCACATTTCTGCTATGTTCTTTCTGTCACACTACACTTTTATCACATATTTGTATTACATAGACATGGGCAGATGTGGTCAACTTTTTGTTAATGTAAAATACCCTGACAAACACACGATTAGTTTAAAATAGTTTTTTGTTTTTGTTTTCAGAAAAGAAAATCTAGGTATCTTGTTTGCTCTTAAACTCATTGTATCAGTTTCTGGGATAACAAATATTTATGGGAAGGGAAGATGTATGTATGTGTCTGTGTAACATCTATCCATGGGAGAGAAATCAAACAATACTGCTTTATCTCCTTCAGCCTTCCTGTCAGTCTTCCCCTTGCCTACAGCTCTCTCAGAAACAGTTTGAAAACATTTGTGCAATTTAGCCTTGAATCCATAATGGTGCAATCTGATAACTTTCCAAGCCCACAGCACATGTGCTCCATTCTTCAAACTCTCACAGATTCCCCCTTGGTTTTCCTAATTTGCTGTCATAGCATTGTGCTGGCATTTAGCTGGGACAGCTTTTGGTTTGTTTTTTTCATGGGTGATGGCTCTTTCATCATTATTACTGGTTTTTATTAATTCTTAATCTGTATGCTGCCTTGGGATGTCTTCTGTTAAGGCGAGCTGTGCATGGATATTTCAAATAAATAATATAACAGTAGAAAATCAGCAAGCAGTTAGCGCACAAATCTACCGATAAAACATATGTCTGTCAGATTGCAGCTTTAATTATTCTAAGGGATATATTTTGTAACATTTGAAAGCTTACTAGGACATGGCAACTGCAATGCTGGATACACTTATTTGGGAGTAAGTTCTATTGAACATTGCAGATTTGCATTATGAGCAGCCATGCACAGAATTGTGCTATTTGGGGGTTTATGTTTATTGACTATAGTTATGTTTCTAAATTTATTTGTCTGGAAGTAAGCTTTTGTTTGTGCTTAGTTGATGCTAATTATTGGCATTGGTGAAAAGCATACAAAATGTTGTTTTTAGAATGCTGTTCATAAAAATCACTGTGCTTGAGATTTCAGGCAAAAATTATCCCAGCTGGAGTCTAAATGCCAGAGAAGAAATCCTAAGTAAACTTTTCAAGAAATAGAATTACCTCCAAAAAGGTTCTTACAGATGTTAAACATTCATTAACAATAATTGCACAGAAGATGGCCTTAATTGTTCTGGCCTTAATTGCTGCTCAGCTAAAAATAGTCTTCTTTCAAATTTCACAATGACAAGAAAAGGAAACACAAAGTTCATGTTGTCTTTGCACACATTACGAGCAATGGATGTTTTAAAAAAATCTTGCGTACCTGATACTGCAGATAGATAGCCAAGAAAAGGAATGAATCATCAGCAGTTCTTTATAATGACCTTACAGTAAGGATTCTCTTGCATTATTAGTGTCATAAATAAGGATTGCAATTATTTGGAACAAACCTGAGAGCATTTAGCAGACAATCGTAACTGTAATTTTCTATTTTAAATATACTGGTTTCAAATGTCTTCCTCCATAAAATATTATCCCTGTAAGGGACTGCTCAAAAGGAGGGCCCACTGAATTCAAGGTAGTGAGTGGAGTCCTTCTACCATAGGTGCCCAGTGCTCTGCTTATGTTTCATTCATGCGCTTATAGGACATGAACATGATGCTGTTACCCAATTATTGCTGCCTTGACTTTTCCCTGTGGGTCCTGCATCATTTCTTAGACTCAGGAAGCCTTATTTTTTTATTAAACTGAAAGGAACATGATATCCCTTTATTATTACTCTGCTGTTGCTTTTACAGGGCAAGGCTTTTGCCACAAATGTGTTTCAGTGACAATTGAAAGCTCAACAAGAAGAAATAGCAGGATCATAAAATATTCCTACAAGGGTTATAATGAATGTGTGTTCAGCTTCACATAGCATTATCCACAATACCTACATCACACCACCTGGTATGAACAGAATGTAACAGGTTGTACATGTCAATAGAGTACAATGCTCCTGAGTGTGTGGAAAGTTAACTGTACTGTGGCTTTAGTTTAAACAGAAAAGCAAGGGTTGGATAGTGCTAGGAGTCACCTGTTTGGAAGTGGTATTTTTTTCCTTAGGAAGCATGTATTGCAAGTTTACCTGTTTATCTGTAAGACTGATATGGCCACCCATGTTATCTATAATAACTGTGGGTGGCTCACAGCAAGATCACTAAAACAACAACAACAAAAGATAAAACATCAATATATAACATCAACACTTCACAATACCCCATGATGCCCCGAATAACAATGCTTCCACCAAACAATTACATCCTATATTCACTGCAATTTTCAAATGAGTGCAATTTGTTTTGCCCAAATGCAGCAGAATGTAGTTAATTTTAATGATAGTTTGACTGAATAGGCCAGGTTCAAATTGTGAGGCAGGTAACCTATATTTTTCAACAAATCATAATTAGGATAAATTGTACTTCAGGGTTTGGATTTACTGCTTAACAAGAGTTAATTTAAAGAAAGAGTTGTGAAATCACCTCCCTCCCGGCCCCCAGACAGACAGACAACCAGACAGCCTGAAAACTGCAGATTCAGATGACCAGTCAACATGGAGTGAGCCTGCCTGTTATTCACAGGCACAGGGAAACAGATGCTTCAGCCTCTCCCTCTCATAGACAAATAGTTTTGGCTTATTTCAGATGAGAAGCTGAATTCTGGGGTAATGGGGCAAGAGGTTCCTGTGCCTGAGTAGGAAAAAGAAGCAGGATATACTATCTCACCAACTGCTCTGATAAGTAGTAGAAATTACCCAAGGTTGGCAAGATCCACTGAAAAGAAGTAGAGGACTGTGTTTTAGGATTCAGAATCTCTCTAAGAAATAGGTAAATGTCACAGATTAACCCAGACTCAAGAGAGACACAAAAGCACTGGACCCTGGGCCAGGTGGTTTCTTTATATCTTCCTGTAAGGGATGGGGAGACTTTCTGTTTTGTAAAACAAAGATATATAAGTGATGTGTGAAACTTACAAATATATATGTGAGTTCTTCCTATTACCTCTATACCAGTGTTTCCCAACCTTAGCAACTTTAAGATGAGTGGACTTCAACTCCCAGAATTCCTTAGCCAGCCATGCTGGCTGGGGAGTTCTAGGAGTTGAAATTCACTTATCTTAAAGTTGCCAAGGTTGAGAAACACTGCTTTATACTATATTCTATAATATTTACGGTGACCTTATTTCTTGGGGGAAAAAAGGACAAATCTGAAAAAGGGGCAGATCTGAAAGAGGTTCATAAGGATAAAAAAAATTAATTATGTTTATAATTTTGCTTTACAAAGGAAAATTCAAGAACAAAACCAAGAAAAACTTTACAAAAACACATATTCTAATAAAAATATCTAAAATCAAACAGTGTATGTAAATTTATTTTAAAAAGATAATTCAATTTCCATATTTTTCACATGAATGTGAAAGATTGGGCATTACGTGGTACCATTTTGTATGGTAAAAGTTAAATGATCAAAATAAAGGATAAAAGTTAATTTTTTGAAAAATAAATAAATCTAAAGGACAGCTTTCTGAAATAAAGTACTGTCCTTTATAATAAAGAATGTATGGTCACTGTAGTATATACTATACTACTATACCAGTGCATGCTAGTTGGGGAATTCTGGGAGTTGAAGTCTGCACATCTTCAGGCTGCCAAGGTTGAGAAATACTGTATTATACTATATTCTGTTGCAGTTCTCAGTTTACTGGTAGCTGTGGAGCTCCAAAAACACTCATCACCTCTCCTCTCCTCTCCTCTCCTCTCCTCTCCTCTCCTCCCATACCTGTGTCAAGGTTGCTGCTTTATTGGCAACTCTGCCATGCTGACACTGAGGAAGAGGCTCAAATGGGAGGGAAAGAAGGCAACACGGGTGCCTGCAATTTTGTCAGGCAGCCTGCTCTTCCACATGTTTTAGGGAGAAACTATGTTAAAGTTTAATTTCTTTGCTGTGTGCACTTAAGTTCAATACAGTTTATATCAGGCTTCCACAACACACAACCTGTGGGCCACGTGCAGCCCGCCAAGCAGCCTTGTGCGGCCCGCCAGAATTTTTTAAAAAGTCAACAAATCTGCCGATGCTGCCCCAAAAGAGTGCCTGTAACACATCAATGCTTCACTGCCACCACCAGCTCCACTGCTTGCCGCAACTCCACCAATCAAACGTGATCAGTGCGCCAGGTATTCCTTTGCGGCCCACAATTATTTTTAATTGATCAACATGGCCCTTTCTCCTCTACAAGTTTGTTTGTTTGTTAAATTTATATGGCCGCCCATCTCAAATACATGACTCTGGGCGGCTAACAATATTTAAAAACAGAATAAAAACAATACAATGAAATTATAAATCATGTAAATAGCAGCTTGGGGAAAAACTAAAAAGCAACCAACAGCAACAAGAAATATAACCGTGAAATGGGCTCAGCACACTTCCAGAGCCCCAAGCTCAGCGACAAAACCAGATCTTCAGGGCTTTATGAAGGACCAGTAGGGTTGGGGTGAGTCTGATCTCTGGGGGAATGATGTCCCAGAGGGCAGGTGCCATGGCAGAAAACGCTCTCTTTCTGGGTCCCTCCAGGTGATACTCTCTAGCAGACAGGATGCCTCTTCTGCCGGATCTAAGAGGACAGGTAGCTACAGCCCGGAAGTCCCATAAGTTGTATAAGCCTGCTTTATATCTCTGTACAAACTCTATAATGGTAGGTTTATGACAGCCTTGAATCATATTCAGGCATATTGCAAAAGGTCTAGAATTTTATTCTTTAAAAATTTCTTGTAATATTAATACTAATTGGGGCAAGGAAATCCTATTTGTAGTAAATCTTGTGGTCTACCCAGAGCATTACATTATCAGTTGAATGTTCTGTTCTGTTTTTTCTTTCTTTTTCTTTTAAACCAAACTAAATCAATCTCATTCAATATTGAAAGTGTACATTTTGGATATTTAACATTAAAAAGGATTTATATAGTTGATCTTTTTTAAAAAATAAAGTTTTGATTTTATTGATCTCTTGTGAGATCAGTGTATCTCTCAAATTATGTAGTGGAGAGGTGTATGCCACTCAGAGTTTGCTGATTGGAACAACCTATAAGCCCTGCAAATAAATAAATTAAAGGAGGGGGAAGAAGGGCTAAACCTCTAGCCACACACTTTTATGGTACAAGGCAAGAAGGCTGCATTATAGGAATTATTTAACTGTTTTTTTTTTCATTTTTACCATTTTGTTGCAGTAAGATATTATTATTGGTCGCACAGTCAGCCAGTTGTTTAGACTGGATTTGGCATTTTTATCCACCTATCAAGTCCTTCCCAAGGACCTGGGATAGGCAGATGTTGTTTGATGGTGTTAAAGGTATTGTCACAGGATATAAGCTGTTCCAAGTAAAGCTGCCTTTTGCAATCGACTGATGGTGATTTTGTCAATGCCGATGGTCTTCAAGTGGTGCTCCAGATGTCTTGGGATTGCACCCAAGGCTCCTATTACTATTGGTACTATCTTTGCTTTCTTTTGCCATAGTCATTCTACTTCTATTTGCAGGTCTTGATATTTTGTGATTTTCTCCAGTTCTTTCTCTTCTGTTCTGCTGTCTCCAGGTATTGCAATGTCCACTATCCAGACTTTTTTGCCTTTCTTATCAACAATTGTTAAGTGTGGGGTGCTGTGTTGCAGGTGCTTGTCTGTTTGAATCCTAAAGTCCCAGAACTCTTTAGCTTCTTCATTTTCTATTACTTTGCCTGTTTTGTGTTCCCACCAGTTCTTGCTTGCAGGCAAATAGTATTTCTTGCAGATATTCCAATACACCATTGCTGCTACTTTGTCGTGCCATTGTAATCAGTCTGTACGATCTTCTTGCAGCAGCTGACTAGGTGGTCTATTGTTTCTTTAGTTTCTTTGCAGAGGCGGCATTTCTGTCTGTTGCTGTCTTCTCAGTTGTGGCTTTGTATGGATTTGCTCTTAAGGCTTGGTCTTGTACAGCCAGAATTAGACTCTCTGTCTCTTTCTTCAACTTCCCTGTTCTTAGCCATTGCTAGGTCTTGTTATCTGCTTTGCCTGCTAGTTTTTTTGTCTACTGGCATGTAATACTTTACCTTGCCACATCTGTTTTCTGTTCTTCATTTGGTCTTTCTTGTAGGCCAGTTTGGTCTCTTCAGCATTCAAGTAAGCCTTCATGGCGTAGTAGCTTCAGTGCATCTTCTTCACTGTCCTTCAGATATTCTTCCAATGCCCTTTTTTCTTCTTCAACTGTCTGATGTACTTGTAACATTCCATGCCCACCCATGCTCCTTGGTAAGTAGAATCTGTCAGTGCTGCTGTGTGGATGAAGGGCATGATTCATTGTCATTATTTTTCTGGTCTTCCTATCCAGGGCTTTTAGTTCAGCTTGAGTCCAGTCCACTATTCCAGCTATATATCTAATGACTGGAATTGTCCAGGTGTTAATCACCCTGATGGTATTTCCACCACTGAATTTGGTCTTTAAGATCTTCTTCTCTCTTCTGATGTATTCACTACCAACATTCTTGACTTCAGTGTGCTTGATGTTGTCAGCCTGAAGGATGCCCAGGTATTTGTAGTGATCTTCTTCTTCGAGACTCTTGATGTTATTTCCATGGGGCATCTTGATTCCTTCAGTTTTCACTATTTTTCCCCTGTTGATGGTCAGGGTGGCACATTTGTCTAGTCCAAACTCCATTGCAATATCTTGGCCATATATCTGAGCAGCAATTCTATTTCAGATGGTGTTTTTCCATACAGCTTCAGATCGCCCATGTAAAGGAGGTGGGATAACTTGGCAGAAGTTTTTGATGTTTGATAGCCATGTCCTGACTTGTTCAGTATTGTTGACAGAGGAATGAATGTGATGACAAACAGTAGTGGTGATAGTGAGTCTCCTTGAAATATTCCTCCTCCTATTATTATTATTATTATTATTATTATTATTATTATTATTTTCCACCTTTTTTATATATAGCTCAAGGTGGCACACATACTCAATACTCATGCCTCCTATTTTTCCCCACAGCAACAACTCTGTGATGTGGGTTGGACTGAGGGAGAATGACTGGCCCAAAATCACCCAGCTGGTTTTCATGACTAATGCAGATCCAGAACCCATAGTTTCCTGGTTTCTAGGCCAGCCCCTTAACCACTACACCAAACTGTCTCAAATACAAATGGTGAAGGCCCTATCTATCTCACACACCAGGGTTAGGAAAAGGACACCAAGTGAACTGCTCCTTAGAGGATATATGATGGCATCAGGAACGACCAGATTACTACTCCAAGGCAAAGAGATGAGACCAGAGTGTATAGACCCATAAGACTTCAGAGAGAGGAAGCTTGAGACCTCCAGCTTTCATCCTATGGGCTCACTCCTGCCACTACAGACACAAAAGCTTCCAATCTCCTTGTGGCTGTGCTGGCTCTTACCATACATATGCATGGATTATCTAATCTTGTTCCTGTCATGATCATCCATTGTTAATTCAGTAGTGGGAAATCTCATGAGAAAACTTTTGGGATCTATCTGCCAGTAGTGAACTGAGCCAGAGTCAGAAATAGGACCAGCGTTAAAAGTAGAAGGTCTAGAACTTTTTCTACTACACATAACCACTAACACAGAGACACATATACGTTCATATTCCCCATTTGACCCTCTTCTCATCAATTCTGCATTTCAGCAGCTGAAATTTTTCATAGCTTGACAGTCTTCTGCCCTTAAAGCTACTGCTTGCTGCAAATTCCCAGTTAGGCCATTCCCACAGATAAACTAAAACTAGTTATAATAATAACATTTCCAAAAGCTGTTGTCACAGAACTATATTTGAATTTATTCTTCCAGGATCTGGGGCCATAGATGCAACTGGGCAACTAGAGCTTCCTCAGCATAAGTTCACACCCATTGAGCAAGCAGTGCATATATTTTGGGGGGAAGAGGGTACAACTGGGAAAATACATGTTTCCAACCAAATGCTAATTGAGTTTTGTGAACTGTCATCTTTGACTCTTTGAAGCTTGTCAGCCAGAGAAGGAAGAGAAATAGATAGGTATTACAAACACAACTTGGCTTTTAGAAATAGCCTGAGAAAGAGAGGGCATAGAAAAGAAAGCAAATAAACTGGTATGAAGAGTTTTATGTGTTTATTATTCTCAGAACAGTATCAGTATTTCACTCCTTTATTATTTTCAAGACCTGTAATCACACTTTTTTCAAAGGTTCCCATTCAAAAAGAACCAACCAATTAGTAAAACACCCCTATTTATCCCAGTGGGGTCTGAGGGTTTCTTTTTCCTCTTTGGAACTACAGAGTTGTTTTACAGCCAGCATTAACATTATATGAATTTGATCCAGTAAGTTCAGTGTTTACAAGAGTCACATTGTCTTAAGATTTTCTTACATCCACTTCTCTTTTTACAGTTCCCAGGAGGCTCTATCTTAGAGTAATACCTTTATATTCATAGGATCAGTTCCTGTTCTATCCAGGTAGGTATGGAGAAGCTTTTTCTCAGAAAATCAAGAGAATCACTGCTTGTCGATACAAGCCAGGAGTTCCCAAAGTTTTCCTCTGTGTGAATCCCTATATCATTGCCAAATACTTTTGAAGACCACTACATAAGGCATAGGTCAGTATTGTGACTCCCAGCCAGGTGGCACCCATGGGAACCCCAAACTAAATAACAATTAATTATTATATTCTTTAATGGCCACATTTATTTAGCTATGTAATTGTCCACCACTTAAATCCTAGTGGAATCTATGCCATTTACAGAAATAATAATAATAATAATAATAATAATAATAATAATAATAATAATACACAGAACAACAGTACTGTAATAAAGATACTTTAATCATTCAAACAAGGACAAAAAATATACACTCTAGATGTTCCACAGTCAGTCCCTTAAGGTCTTCTGGAAGAGTTGCATTTTTGCCAGTCTCCAAAAGGCCATAAGATGATCAAAACTCAGAATGTTTTAGAATTCCCATCTGCATGCTTGCAAGATTTGGGTCAAAATTAACACATGTCATGCTAGCATTTTATGCGTGTTGATGAGTTTTTAGTCACTGAACTTCATTGACTGGCTGACTATGCTCATACCAGGGACTACATGAGTATCCTCATGGATCATCACTTGTCTCTGGATCACAAGTTGGGAACCAATGGTATAGGCAATACTGAGTGAGATCATTTCTTATTTGTGATAAAGCACTTAAAGTAATGTAGCAATCTCAGTTATACTGCATGTAGCTGATTTTAAAATATACTAGAACTTTTCATTCAGAGAGTTCTAGTTGCCTATCCTGCATGGAGGTCTATCAACATGATAAAGGAGCAGCCAAAAGGAGTTTTCTGGCCCTTTATCTTCTCCCACCCCTACAATGTTGCAGCATTTACAGCAGTAAAGTAAAGTATTCCTTTTCTGTTTGTTTAGGCCAGCTTTGCATAACATGTGACCCACTACTTTAGCTGTAGCTTCCAAATCAAATATTGTGGTCTGCCATGTGCTTGACAGTGTTCCCTTAGCTTTCCTTATTTTTAAGCAAGAAACAAAAACAGATTTCTTGAGTTCCTGCTAGGCACAGCTGGCAGGCCTGCATCCAGATGGGTCAATTTGTTCAGGCTTGATTTGATAGTGAACTGTGAATTTCCTGTAGAAATGGAATGGAAGGAACAGACTGAGGATACTTTGATTATATCAAATTTAGGTGGGCAACAACGTGACTCAGACATCTGCCACTGTTTCCCAGGAACTTTGCTAAAACAAAATCAGCCTCAAGCAGGCTAGTTGTCTCAGGTGGTAGAGGTGGCAGTAAGGAGTGATCAGGAGGTATTTGGTTCATTACACATTTCAGCCTCTAAGTGCTGACCTGGGTCATCACCAATATGGAAAAAAAGACATATTGGCCTGTGTAGGAGTCTTCTGCATCTGGAATTAGGCAGTAGTCATAATTTAATCTTTCACTGTACAATGTTTTGAGTTCATTCTAGGTAACATGACTTCATAATGCTGCCATGGATAAAGTGGAAAGGTGCAGGAAGAGCTACAAAGAAACTTTTTTTCTATATTTCTCTCCCCCTCCCTTCTTCCACTTATAACTTCTCCAATGAAAATGTGAGTACCTCTGGAACTGGGATTTCCAGTAATTAATGGGGCTATGTTGTGCTGATAAAATGACTCCATGATGCAAAGATATCTCTGTCTCAGGTTATCTGAGCTCTTGCTGTATAGATTATTTGTGAAAGTAAGAACATATGCTTTATAGGTGAACAGCAGAGATAGACTGAAGTCCCTGAGAGTTACTTAAAACAAGGTAAACCAGTTTTCAACTACAGGACCATCACTTCTCTAAAATAGAACATATGGCCACTCCATTTAAAAGACCTTTGAGAAGTCTGCAGGTTATGCTGTAGGGCAGGTACAGTATGTGAATACAGGTAGTCCTCGAGTTATGACCTTTCATTTAAATACAGTGGTACCTCGGGTCACGAACGCTTCTGTTCATGACCAATTCGGGTCACGACCAGCACCGTTCGCAAAATTTTGCTTCCGTTTGTGAACTCTGCATCGGGTGACGAACAGGATCCGCAGCCATTTTTCCTGCTGACACACATGGTCGTGGTTTCCTGTAGGGAGGGGGACTCTCCCTCCAAACAATAACCGCCTCCCCACCCGCCTTCCTGTCCTCCACGCCTCAGACAAGGTTAGTGTTCTCTCTCTTCATACTGTACTGTACTGTACTTTGTGTCATATTTTTATGGTTTAAAAAAAAATACATATGGTTCAGAACAGATTAACCATATTTACATTGAGCCTTATGGGAAAATTTGATTCGAGTCGCGACCAAAATCGGTTGGTGACCAAATTCGTAGGGGTCAGAACGGATTAACCGTATTTACATTGAACCTTATGGGAAAATTTGATTTGGGTCGCAACCAATTTGGGTCACGACCAGAGTCGCGGAACAAATTAAGTTCGTGACCCGAGGTACCACTGTACTGTTCAAAGTTATGATGTGCTGAAAAAAGTGACTTACAACTGGTCCTCACATTTATGACTGTTGCAGTGTCCCTGCAGTCAAAGTTTAGGTGCTTGGCAACCAGCATGTACTTATGACAGTTGCAGCATCCCAGAGTCACATGATCACCATTTGTGATCTTCCCAGGGGGCTTCCAACGAGCAAAGTCAATGGGGGAAGCTGGATTTGCTTGATGATTTGCTTAACGACCACGGTGATTCGCTTAGTGACCACAGCAAAAAAGGTTGTAAAATTGGGCACAACTCACTTAACGACCGCATCACTTAACAATGGAAGTTGTAGTCCCATTTGTGGTTGTAAGTCGAGGGCTACCTGTATTGGCTTTATCACATCTGAATTTGGCCTTTAAGTTATATTTAGGGATATATCGGACTGAATCCAATATTGACAAGTTGTCTTGTGTGTTCAGCATTTAGCCCATCTCTGGATGGAATGACCATTGGATCAATGTGGATTTTTTACTTCTGAAAAAGAGAACCAAATCAACCAAGTTGGATAGTAAATATGCAACAAAAAATACCCAGATAGTCAGTTTCCTTTGACTTATTAACACTGGAAGCCACAAAAACAGGCATAATTAAACTACAATGCTTTCTAGGCTATGGAGCAAAACATAATCATAGTATAAAAATCATTATGGGGAAGGGCAGGTTAATTAGGAGAATCTGCATTGATGCATAATCACTGAATGCTGTGTAGTGTGCCTTTGCAAATTGGATAGCAGAAATACGGAAGTAGGGAGAAACTACTGGTTTGAACCCACTTTGGGAAAGATTCGTTCAGATCTCTTTTAAAAATGAAAGATGGAGAATACTTTTTCCCATAGAGAAGGTGGTATGATAGAGCTGTTATTGATGCTTGTAGCAATTTCATTAGTAAATTTCTATTCACTACTGTTTGGGTTCTTGGCTCAGAACAGATAAGGGAAGAGGCCTAAGGCTACCCAAGGAGCAGGGTGGCAGTAGAATCTATGAAGAATAGGCAAACATAAACAGAAGTGACCTCATATATTATTTAAATACATTTATTAAAATGTTTGTGACCTGCTTTTTGAACTGTCTTCTGATCAAGGACACAGGAAAAAATAAAATAAATGAAGAGCAAAGCTAAAATCAGTAGCCAGCTATTAAAATCAAAGATGGGGGTGGGGAATGACGAAGGGAACTGAAAGTGAGCTGAAAGCGTGGCAAAAGAAAGCAGGGTTGATAACCTGCAGAACTGCAAAAAGAACTGGAGCCACCTGAATTGCTGGTTGTCTTTACTGACCAGTAGCAATTATGTCCATTCGCAAAATATTCAGTACTATTTAAACATTGGCTATTGCTTGTTTGATAGAAACGTTGATTTTACTGGGAATGGTGGTGTTGCTTCTTGCAACTGGACAAAACACTGTCTGCATATTTGGTCTTTTCTCTCCAGGATAAATGGTCTAAAGCAGGCTTCCCCAGATGAGTCGCTCTGGATGTCTTTCCTGGGCTAGCAATGGGAGTGATGTGTGCCAGGACGGCCACAGGGAAGGGTCAAAAGAGCCAAGATGGTGGCCATGGGCAAGCCATTGGAGCATTACCCACTTTTTAATGTGCACTGGATATGAGATACATGTAAAAAAGGGGTAGGGCTTTGATTGTGCAGTCATCTTGATTTTTTTAAATCTCCCTGAAGTCATGCCTGGCTAAAGAGTTACTGTTCCAGAGAAAGTTAATGCAGGGAAAAGATCTGGGAAGTCCCCAAAAACCACATTTCTCAGGAGTAAGTGTGACCAAGTGAATCTTACATTTGCTACATTGTCTTAGCCTAACAACAGATAGCAATCCTAGAATCGTAAAGAGGAATGAAATTAGAATGCTAGAAGAACTGGAGCTTTATTGCCCAAATGTCTCTAGAACATAGGCAGGTCATATGTGCCTAGGATCGATCACCCTGCCTCTTGCTTCAGCCACAAACCCTTGGGATTGTAGAACGTCAGGGTGGAGGCAGCAAAAGTATTGCTCCTGTCCTGTGCCATATTATTTGAAGGTAGCTTTCTAACCTCATGCTAATAAATCTTTCAGCCAATCCCACTATCAATGGAGCGTGTCTAATTTATTGAATCATAACTTTTAGCCAGAGAGCATGTAAGTTGCATGATCTCTTCAATATCAGGATTAGTGAACTTCACAGAGGAGTTGCAGGTGACTGAGGAAATTGAATCAACAAATGTTAATGAGGCTGATCAGCTGGGGACTTTCCACACTCATGAGCATTAGAGGTTGAGTACCTTGGGGAGACCAACCAGCTTCTTCAACAGATTGTGCAATATGGAGCCTTCCTATGGGATGGGAGTATGAATTCTGCAGCTTGTGAATGTGTGATCTAATTAACATACCTACATGCATACAATTGAAGTATCCAGGCTGATTCAGATTCAGTTTGGACTGTGCTTGTATTTTGTTGTCTTTCTCAAAGTAAACACTGAACTTGATTGTGCCTAGTGTCAGTATTCTAGCATAATTTAAGTCTATTCAGAACAAATAGGGTTGCTCCAGTATTCTGCTACCTGCTGGAGCCCAAGACATGCCAGCATATTGAACCCCTGACAATGTCACAACAGCTTTCTGCAAGGGTGTCCACAGAGTGTGGTAAAACAAGTCAAAATGGCAGTTGCAATCGAAGCTCCATCTGTTTTTTATGAGCATGACACATAAAAAACAGATGGTATTTCGATCTCATCGTTGCCACTGCCATCCTGACTTTTTTTTTAACCATACCCTGCAGACACCCTGCTACCTTCTGCAAAGTAATTCAGCAGCAAGATACCACAACCATGCAATGGGAAAAGATGAGCAGAGTTGGGATGTGTTGGGGAAAGAAATAGAACTACGTTGGAATCTAATGCTCCCTTACTGCCAGCTCTTCCCTATAAAAGAACATTTAAAGAGCATTTCTTCTGAACTTAACAAAGAGACCAAGATGACTTCTCTATTTACCTGTTCCCACAGTTTGGCCCTTGGGAGTCAAACACAGAAGAGAGAGAGAAAAAAGAGAGAGAGAAGGAAAGGGAGGAAGGCAGGCAGGCAGGCAGGCAGGCAGGCAGGCAGGCAGGCAGGCAGGCAGGCAGCCAATACTCTCTTCACCTATTTAATCTTGTTAAATTCTCTGCAGTTTTATACTCTCCAATGTTCATCAATAAGTACCATGGAAAGTTTTGCACTGGGTCTAGATTTCTTTCAAGTTTCACTACATCCTGAATTTTATATAAACAGATTCACTTTGGAAAGTGTGTTAAACCTTCATTTGCGAAGATGCAGGATATTTGTAGGAAAGATTTAGTCAGTGAGATTAGGAGAAGCACAACTTTTCCTGTACTCACTGATGTTTCCTGCGAATAGCTGTCCTCCCCTCCTCCAGCTATTTTTTCCAAAGACAAATTTACTCCCAAGCCATGAGTCCATCCTGAATTAAAAAGATCCAGGCAACTTTTGCAAGGAACATTTAGCTGACAGGAGGGGGGTTGATTGCTTGTTTCCATTATAAGTAAAAAACCACATTTTGGAATATAAATTAAACTATTTTGGACTAGAATCTATTCATTTTCTTTCCTCCCCCCGCAAAAAAATCCAGATGGCTGCTGCAGCAATGAGAAATCTCCATTAGATCAGTGACACTGATGAAATATGGTATCCAGAATCTGTGTCCCAAGAAAAGAGTCTGAGAGATGATTTGCCACATGGGATGGACAAGTACAATCTTCAGCAGTCAAACAGACCTGCTGCCTTGGCAAGGTTTCTTTGGGGCTGCTGTAAAGTTAGATTTTGCTTGTGGGAGCTGGAAAGTTTAAAGACAATAGGGCTAAGCAGGAAAATAATGAAAAGATGACTATTTGGAAAAAAAGTCATTATCACTGAGCCCTTTTCAAATCAGGACATGGGTGGATTCTGCCATTACAATAACAGGAAGGAAGTAAATGATGCTGAAGCAACAGCAGATAAAGGAAAGATTGGCCACCAACAGAATTAAGAAAGAAGAAACTTTGGGGGAGATTCTTAGCATCTTTCAGTACTCAAAAAAAAAAAAAAAAAAGTTTCGAGCCAGTACAGTCAGTTTAGTCTTCTTATTAAGGACATCGAACAGATTCCTTTATGTAACTTTCCGTAATTGACACTGGATCCTGCATTACAGCCCTCCATCAAGAGGTCCAAGGATGGGCATGGCTTCAAAGTTCTTCTGGTTATCAACCAGAACTCAGTTCAAAGAACAAATTTAGATTAAACTTATCAGGTCTCTTTCATGTATTTAACTGTATAAACTAGTATTTGTGCAGATGGTACAATTATGCATGAAGAAAAAAAAACACTGCATATATTTCACTTTCAAAAACTATATTTCTACTAGCTGTGACAACAACAACAACAGCAACAACAATAACATGCTTCTCATTTTGCTTTTGTTAAAATAACCCATCTAATCAAAAGTACTGGAATAACTGTTTATCCTGTTTCATGTTTCTTTAATTCTTTTGAAAGTACTGCTTTAAGGAAAAGAGCCTATTCCCACTTTAATCTTTAGAAAAATAAAAGGTCAGCTTCAATATCTTAAAACCATCTGGAATCCATCTTGTGAAGATCCAAATGTTCTTGCCAAAGCACAGGGCATGTAAGCTTTCATATTAGCTAGCCGGATGGCACTGTTCTTTCAACGGAGTTCAAACGGTAGCAACACTGGGGAGAGGGCATAGATGTTCAGAATTAATACACAGAGGCTTGGATTTTTTCTAGGTGTAAGAAACTGAACTGCATGGTCATAGTGATTTTAGATATGTCTGATTATAATTCCCACTATCCGTGGCCCAGTGAATAGTGGCAATCAGGCACCAGATGAGGGGGTGCTGACATAGAATAAGAAATCCAGCCTAGAATGGGGTGATACGAAATTGGAGGAATATGATGAACTCTTAATTTCAAAACCAGAACAATCCAGCAGAGAGTTGCTCAGAGGGAAAGGTTTTGGCTGTCTTCCACCGCTGGGATCTCCCAGTTCTGCATTGGAGTGGAGCTTTTATCTGAACTCGGTTTGCAAGTATCCGTTAAGTTAGGGCCACATTTGCAATGCCAAAATGTTTGGCACAGTTAAAACAAAAGGCATGGTGAAGAGTTTCACAGGCTTCTCTTCAGACTTAGTTTCACTGGCCATTTTAACAAAAGGATATGCAAAGTGAGGCACATGGGAGCAAAACAGCCTTGCCTCACAGAAGGAGTCTATGATGGGGTCTGAGCTAGTAGCAACCGACAATAGAGAGAGACTATGGGGCAGGGGATGGAGAGCGTGATGAAAACATGGATACACTGCACAACTGTGACAGAGGCAAGTTCCTTGTGGGGGATCATTAAGAAGGGGCTATAGGATAAAAGTGCTAATTTTGTGATTATTTTGTACAAATATATTGTGTGATCATATCTGAAACCTTGAAATTGAACAGGGGGTACTGTAGAGCTAGAAAAGGTGCAGAAAACAAGCAACCGGAGCAACTCCCACATGAGGAACCATTGCAACCTTTGCTTCTTTTTAGTTTAGGGGAAAAAAATAAAAATATGGGCAAGTCAGAGAGGATATTGTAAAAGAATGTAAGATTATGCTTGAAATGGAGAAAATGAACAGAAAGGAATGTTTTTAAGATCACATCCCCTAGTGAAACTGAATTATTTCCTACTAGAAAATATTGTTATCAGTTTTTTTCCCCTCTAACCTTCCTTTTAGGAAGGAAGGAGGAGGAGGAGGAGGAGGAGGAGGAGTGGGATTGGCTTAAATTCAGGGTCATCTTCCTTTTGGGTAAATACAGTAAGTGGGGCATGATGCAGATGAATAAAATCATGCAGTTCTTGAAGGACATAGTTCATCAATGACATTCCCCATGAGATGCAGTGATGGCTACAAAGTAGGACAGCTTTAAAAGGGAAAAGGCTCTTCGTAGCTATGAGTCATGATGTCTATACATTACCTCCAATATTAAACACCACACTTTACTCATTATCTATTCTTGGGAGGCATATGTGGGCAATGCTGTTTATTTATTAGACTGACATTTTGCCCTTCCTTCAAGATCAAGGTAGGCTGAGCTGAGAGATAATGACTGATTCCAAATCACCCATGAAGCTTCCATAAATAAGGGGGAACATGGACCTTGATCTCCTCAATTCTAGTCCAACTTCTTCGCCACCATGTTATGCTGGCATTTACACTGCTCTCATGTTCTGTTGTGAGCTTCCCATGGCTTCTATAGGCCATTTCAGGAAGAGAATGTAGGTCTAGATAAAATGTGGGTCTGTGTTTGTTCTAACTCAGTGCTGTTAAGTTCTGATGTAAGCAGACAGTCTCCATGACTGTCTGAATGACTGCCTAATTAACTTCATTATGAAGAATTACTAGTAGAGTATCTTTTCCTTCTCTCTCCCCCATGTCCTTTTCCTTTTATGTCTTAAAAAGCCTGAGGCCAGGCACTGCTTGATTTACTGGCCATTGGACAGAGTTCTGAAAAACAGATGTAAAAAACAAAAGTGATCAAAATAAGTGGAATAGGCGTTCATTCATTTAAATTAGATTTGCACAGGAGACAGTATTGTTGGATTGTTCCCAAGTTGCTATCCTTCATGAATCATAGCCGCTATTGCAGAATCAGCAGGGAAATGCAATCTAAGTTTCTGCGGCAGCATTTAAAATATAAAATAGCTCCTGTCCAAGTACTCATAGAACTTCTGTCTGTCTGTGCTCTTTGTACTCAGATATTTGGCCAAACTTTGGTGAGGAGAAATTAATCTACGTGCTCCTGTTTCCCAGGTACATTGACTGAATGGGTGTTTCATAACAGTTCTCTTACTAACTCAGAGTATCTTATTTGTTTAGTTATGGAACTGCCCAAGCCATGTAATCATGACTCCAGGTGGTGTACATTAAACAGAAAGCAAACAAACCAAAAAAAACAGTAGTTATAAGCAAAAAAACCTGTATGAAATCCAAAAGAAATGAAATCCATAAGCAACAAGTCAGACAATAGACAGCCAGGGTCAACCAAATATAGTCCACCTCTCAGAAAAGGGGTCCTTCTATCATCCTGGCCCAAAGCCTGAGGGGAAAATGTTTTTTTAAAGCTTTCTAGAAGGATTAAAGGGTTGGGCCACCTGAATCTTAGGGGGAGGGGGAGATCATACTAGAGAATAGGCACTGGAACAGAAAAGGCACACGTCCTAGGTCCCATCAGATTACATTGCTTCAGAGAGGGGATCTGGAGCATACCATCCCATGAGAGTATGTGGGAAGGGCAGAAATAGGCAGTTAGAGGCTTAACCTGGCCCTATGCCATGTAGGGTTCTGTAGGTGATAGTCAGCACTTTGAATTGCACCCAGAAGCTTAATAGGAGCTGGTGCAGCTTGCCAAGTAATGGTGTTGCATAGGCATATGTGGGGCACCCATAATTACCCATATCACTGCATTATAGACTAAATGCAGCTTCTAGATGGTCTCCAAGGACAGCTCCATGTAGACAACATTGTAATAATCCAGGAGATGACTAAGGCAAGAGGGACAACAAGCAGGGCCTTCTGGTCCAGGAATAGGAGCAATTGGTACACAAGGTGGAATTGTGCAAAGGCCATCCTGGCCACAGCTGTCACTGGCTCTTCTTGCACTCTATGCAGAATATAGAGAGGGAGTAGACAAGTTTTAACCACTGGGGCAGGGGTGATGGAGAGACACTTTCATTTATGTATGTGGCCGAGGGGCAGAGGGATATTATGATGTTAAACAAGCAAGCAAGGCTGGGATTTGCAGAGGGGTGTTCTGGGTTGGGGAATTTCTTCTTCTTTTAAGCAGATTTAGCCTTTCATGTGAGTCCAGCTTGCGCAGTGATGACTAGGAATAGGCCCTTCTCAGTGGTGATAATCCCACCTCAACACCCCCTGGTGGAAATCTCTTCCCAAGAAGTCTAACTGGATGTGTTGCACTGTTTCAGATAACAATTTAAGAAATGCATGTCACTTGGGTAGTTGCAGTGTAAGAACTGTTCCAGGACCAGAGTGCCCTTGAAGTAATTTTTAATCGTCCAGATTAACTGCTCAACTTTCTAGTTTTGGATTGTGGTCGATGATTTTATTGAAGATTGGTTTATTGTTCTTGTTTCTGTGTGCTACTCTGGACAACCTTGTAAGAAACAGCAGTAAAATAAAATATAATGTATATAAAATATAATAAAGATAAAATAAACAAAATAAGCAATCCCTCCCCTCCCTTCAGACCCCACCACCAACCATGAGAAATCATCCGTCCAGCTTGGGTACATTTAATGGTTTTAAGGGTGGTCTTTAGTCCAGGCTGACTTGTTTCACTTTATGTTTTTAATTGTTTTAATCTACTATTATATTTTGTAAGCTGCCTAGTGTCCACTGGAATGGGCAGCTATATTAAATTATTATTATTTGCTGAATCCTGAGCCTCCCGCCAACAGAATAGAGCTTGGTGGCCTGCCTCATGGGGCTTTAAGTTGCCCACTCCTGATCCTGTGAGGTTTGTCCACCATTCCAAAATGGCAATCTCTGTGAAGAGCATTATCCTGAAAGCAATAGCTTTTATGTGGTCGCTGGGAGTTGACAACAATTTGATGGCATGTCATCATCATCATCAATAGTTTTTATGACAGTAGAATGTATGCGTTGTACAATCAGCCTAATGCTGATGATTGTTGAATGGGAACGGCCGGGGGTTGAGAGAAATATAAGAATGCTCTCAAAACTGATGTATGCATTTCTATTTCAACAGCTTAATACAAGGGAGGGAAACTTTGAAGCCTCATTCCATGCATTATGGTAAACTCAAGCTTCCTACAGAAAAATTATAAAAATGTGAAGGGAGGGAGTTGGAGGAAAAGAGCATCCACTCACTCAAAACTTTCCTTAGGAAGTAAAAAGTTCCAAATAGCCTGGCTACCCTTCATTCATCTATGAAACATCATCAGGCAGTTCAGTTTAACCCAATACAAAGCAATTTTTACCTTACTTTATTTATAGTGTCAGATCTGGATGCTACTGGAAACATTCCTGTACTGATGTTAATTATTTTAGTAGAAGAAAACTGACTTACTTTAAGAAAATTGTAAAAAATAGAGGAAAAACGAAATACAAGATCAAAATGCTTCTCCTTTGGGATCTTTGCAGGGCATCCACACTTCTGCAGGCCATTTTCATATGTTTGATCTTGCTGAGCTTCTCTTGTGCTATTTATACTCACCCCTGACTACTGTTCTCATAGGAGAGATAACAAAAGAACAGCATTTATAGTACAGCCCAACTGAATGGAAAAAGCTATAGTAACATCACTCCTGGTAAAAAATGTGGCTCTTGCTGGCAACTTTCTGTTTATCTCCTCAAGAAAACAGAAATCACCACATGACATGAGTAGGCTACCTAAAGCCATTTAATGTAGCATTTGCTTAACAAGTTAAAAGCAGGTGTCTGCATTCTTAAATCAGAGCTGCAACTAAGGAGGGCAAGTGGCCCTTCAGTCTTGCCACATGCATCTTTAGCAGATGCTCAAGCTTTGCATTATGCATGTATAGCCTGCCACAAAAAACATAAGAGGTAGCTAAGCTGAAAGCTAAATGAGAACTTTTAAGTAATTACCTATCCTCCGGCACACATTCTTATTTTACCTAGAATATTAGACTCTACCCCATGACTTAATGTGGAAGAATCACCCCTCTTTACTTTAACATTCAGAAACCACAGTCTGAAGTAGGGAACTTATTCTAATTCTTCTACTGCATACAGTCAGGAAAACCCAGTGTTACTGTAGTTCTATTTAGAATACAAAGATTTAGTTTTTAGATCTAGAGTGCTAAAATCGATTCTGCTGTCATGTTATTTCAGTCCTTTGGGAACCTGTTTTTCTTTCTTTATTTAAAGCATTTATATCTTGCTCTCAGTCTCTAAGGCTCTCAGGCTGGTTTACATATGATAAATAGGGTGGGGGTGGGGATTGCTTTGGGTTTCATAACTGAATGGAAACAGCCCTCAGCAGATTCAGATTCAGACATGCTGCTTGAGGCAAAGAAAACACTGGTCTCCGCCATCCTTTCATTTATGGAAGTGAATTGGTTGAGTAGCTGAATTTTACTCCCGGCACTGGTGACATCATGGCATTCTCCACTGCATCTGAAGGAAGGAGGTTAGTTGAGGCCTTCAGGGTAGACTGTGTGTCTCACAGGATTCTGTACGTAAGGCAAAAGCAGCTACTGCTGAGCTCCCGTCCCCAAAATAACTTGCATCATTTTCTGTTATGGTGTGGCAGCTTGGTCCTTACCCACACAAAATCCAGTTCTGGTTACCATAAGCCAGCTTTCTCTTCAGAAGGAATAATTTTGTAACTGCTGTGGGACTCAGGAATCCTTGCTCATTGAGATCTACCAATAAGTCCTTGCTTACCTTCTTTCCAACCCTACTGTAGGATTTGTTTGGCATCCATTTTTTTATACATTTTCGTCTTGTACAATCAAGAATGATGTAAAAGGTAGTTTAATATTATTTTGAATAAGTAATCAATGAATGCTCATGACCTTACTGATAGTTATTGAAAAGGGGGGAAATTTAAGCCAAGCATCAAACTCTCACTCTGAACGGTTAAAAATCCTATTCAGCCACTATGTTATTTCTGAGATTCAGCAGCACTACCCATACACTTCCAAGCATCTTGTGGCAACTAACCAGCTGCACTTAAAAAAACCCAAAAGAATAAAAGGAAAAGGAAAAGTCTAGGACACTAAGTTTTGTTTCCATTACTATATAGAAAGTGCTGAGTGGAGAACCTTGGTGCCCTGATGGCTGTTGGATGACATCTATCCATATTCTTCAACTCTTGCTGGAACTGCTGAAAGTTGTCATCACCCAACATCTGGCAGACTTCCTAACCCAAGGCTATGTGATATAGTTATCCACACTCATTAGCTGGTAGAGAGGCAAGTCAAATCTTTGTTCCCAGACAAAATCCTATCTCTTGCAGTAGTTCTTTATATATCTACTGTATAACATGGATGAAATCTGGGTTGGGGAAAGCTCATTGAAAACTTACACAATTCCTTTCACAGGGAAGCTTGGCCTGTACTTTCTGAATAATGAACTGTTTGTAGACATGGAAAAATGGCTCTTACTTTAGTATGTTTGATTGACCTTCACAATTTCTGTGTCTCATAACAAGAAAATAGCCTGTGTCATAGCCAAGAGACATTTGCAAGACTAGATAGGCCAAAGAGCATTTCTTTCATATTCCAATTACTTCTTACTACATTCCTGTCAATGAGTGAAGAAATTGTTCATAGGAAACACACCCAAAGAATTTACTAAAACAATTGGGGAGGATCCAAATAATCATCTTATTGAATACAGTGAGTTGCTGGACCCTAAGCCTTGAGGGGCAAAGAACCCTGATGTAAGGTACTATGAGTGTGCGTGTATTAGTATACATGACACATGCAGTAATACCTTTAGGCCATGATATCAACTGTTGCTTGGTAATGGAGGTATGATAAAAACGTTCTGATGAGTCGCTAAATCCTGACTATGAAAACAGAGCAAAAGGTGCTTTGGTATGCACTGTTTATACTTGTTAGGGAGCTTACATGATAAATATGTGCAGGCCATTGAATTGTCTTTGTGGTGTTTGGTCTCCTAGGACACGAGCCTTTCTCTCAGACCAAGGAACATGGTCCTGGCATGCTTGGTCATGCTTACTTATACAATTAGGCCTTACCATTAGAAAGTTAATCTAGCATTTAATAAGATATAATTGCATATAATCAATGCATATAACAATAGTGCATATACAGTATATTATTATGAGGCCAGATTAAACTGATTTTCCATATGTCTGTTTCTAAATAAAGAATTTCAAGTGGCAAATGGCATGTCTAAGCAATGCTTTCCACAGAAGGCAGCATCTTTCTTCTAGACAAAGAGTGGAACCAGTTCCCACTGTGGAAAAGCCCAAGCAGCTAGACATTTCTAGGAATTGTTTCAGAAACTCAGTATGTAAGCATCTCAAACTGGAGTATCCTTTTGCTGCCAAAAACATCAGAGAGAATTCAGAGACCTACTCTTGGACTACTTGATTAGAATTTCCTAAAGAGATTAGATGAATCATGCATGTCAACCAATTGGCAGACAAAAGACTAAAGATTTAAAAGCTGACACATCAGACTGCGGCAAAGCAAGCAATACAGGGATATGTAAAATGTGGAGACTGTTTTGGTATTCTGAGTTTGGGACAAGACATGCGGTATTCCAGATTTTTGTCACAAGCCCAGGGCAAAATGGGAGATTATTTTGTTTCATAAAGTCCTAACTTAAAAAAAAAAAGTCCACCAACCATTAAGAATGTATATGGGGGAGATGGGCAGCCTACAAATGTAATCAATCAATCAATCAATCCCAATCAAACAGGAGGCTGTCCCTACCTTCTCTGGCTGGTGTGAATTGAGGGAAGAAAGGAGGTGAAGAAGTTTTGATCTGTCAGAACACAAGCATTTGAGGATGGGCCTTGATTCCACAAAGGGACTTCACAGGGCACAGGAGCAAGAGCGTAGTACTGTACTACTTCTCTGTAACTCTCTAAAGCAGCTGCAGGGGAAAACAGTACAGGGGCTTTACCAAGTTGTAGATGAGGGCTACATTCATGCGTCCCTAAGCACCTTTTGGTATCAGATCCAAAGTAGTGCACAGCTCTATTATTTTGTTTCAAGCTAGGAAGAACACCTTTTCCTTCCATTTGATACATATTCTCAGGCAGATAAGAATGCAAGACCTCTCCGTTGCTTCTGGGAAATTGCCCCCAACAGGTTATTGCAAGAATAATTGTAAGTTTATTAATTGATGTCAAGTCTTTTTATTTTCCTCACTTCCTCTTTCAGTTTTGTCTTGCTCCTTTTATATTGCAGGACAGCAAATAAAGTCTGACTCTACCCTCAACCCCATTTTATGCAATCCTGTAGCCTTTGAGGTCAAAGTCGGGTAAAAGTGCTTTAAATGAGGAAAAATCAAGTTCCGAAAGAACTGCTTGAAAGACTGTACCTTCCTAACAGTAACATTCCAAAACAACATAGGGCAAGATTTGTACTTCTCTCAAATTAACATAAAGCTTATCCGTATTTGATTTTTGAAGGATTCTGGTCACCATAATTGCTTGTCCCCTGAAAGAGTTGGCCTTCATCTTTAAAGGCATTTCCCCTGCTCAAGGGTGTCTGCAGGGTGTGGTTAAAAAGTCAAGATGGCGGCCATGAAGATGAAATCCACCTACTTTTATGTGTGATGCACAGGGAGAGCTTCAATCGTGACTTTTTTTTTTTAACCATACCTTGCAGACACCACTGCCGGCTCACGAAGTCTTTGAGAGCTGAATTTCCTAGTCCCTTGCCTTTAGATATGCAGTTTATGTCAACACAGAATCCTTACCTAGTTATGGAGATTACTTCTGATGAAATTTTGCCCAGCTGCCTTGCAGATTAAAGTCAGAGCAATTTAAGATCATGCTAGTTCAGAGGACACCGTTCCTTCCCATTATATAACTGCCCAGCTCTGTTTGTATTGTTCTGCTGTGATTGAACTGTTGTTTCATCATACTATTATCTGTAGCCAGATAATAAAATAGCTTTTATTAATAAAAGCTATTTTTCTGAAGCTGGTTATTCTGCTTTAATTCAAGGATGAGGGCATGTGTTAGTGGATCATCCAACCCATGGGAAACAGATACTTTTTCTAAACATTAAAACATCGGTTGGGTTCAAACACTATACTAACCTATGCTCCCACTGGTGCGGCTCATGTCTGGGTCTTCTTCCACCTTCCCTTTTCCCCTGCTTGCCTGGGAAAAGGTAATCTAAGCTTCAATTAACTTGTAAAAGAAATTATAGCTTCTTGCTTAGCCTGTATCAATGTATAGTATTAATATATAAAATCCAACCCATTGTTTTAACCAAATCATAGTTTTGCGCTCCATCTCAGTGCAGCAAAACTGTGGCCTCACATTAAGGAATTGAGAGACACACTCTAGTTCAGGGGACTAATTGCTACATTTTTGACAAACAGATGTTTTGCATATGCCTTTGACTGCCAAGTTATAGACAAATGGACAAATTATCTCAAAACAGATTTAAGGGTTCCAGTGTGGGCTTTGGATTTTCCAAACCATTTTTGGTATTCAGATAACAAGAAAAAAGACATCTTAGTTTCCAGTCAAGAATCATAATGTAACTTCACCTCAAATAAATCAATGCAACAGTCCCACTCAGTATCATTCAAGGCATTTCGATTTGTAGCTGCATAAAGGGGGATAACACCATATTTTGACCCTGAAAATTCACAGGGCATGCCAAGAGATCATCTGAAAACACCAAGCACAAATAGTTCTGAAATATATAAATTGTATTGCTTTCTATGGAGTCAGCATTATTATTGACAAACTCATCCCTTCTAGCCTAGAAAAAATACTGTGCCATTCCTGCGATCTGAAGTTAACTTTAATAATCCTAGAGGCATATAATTTCAACACAAATTTTCAGGAAAAGCTGATGACTTGATTTTTAATGATAAGTAAGTCACCACAGTTTTAATAATCCCTGTGAACATAGCACCAAGCCATTGTGTGGCTTGCTTTTGGCTTAGTTTAATGGCTGGCTGGGGAATTCTGGGAGTTGAAGTCCACACATCTTAAAGATGCCAAGGCTGAGGAACTGTATTAATGCCACTAAATAAGCAAGTTTAAGACAATAAGCTAGCATGAACAAATGTGTAATCTTGGGTTTCTGATTGAAGCTGTGGTTTAGAATACCATTCTAATGGTGATGCATGTTTTGTCTGTAGCTTCCTGGATTATTCCTGTTCTGTTTTTATGCCCTGCCCAAGCCACCAAGGTAGAAGAGAAGTTTTAAAAAACACAGAGAATAAAACGGGTAAACAGGGCAAACAAGACTTGAATTATCTGCTCATCTATTACACTGACTCTGGCTTTTTTCTGCTTGATCAAATCAAGACTAAAAGTTGAGTTTGTACGTAGTTATCTAACAATCCTGTTAACAGTTACTATACTGAACAATGAAAAAACTAGCATTTTCTTCACATTGAATCAAAAGTGCTTAATCTGATGTCATATATTTGTGTGGAGGAAAAAGCATGTTTTGGTATCTGTGTAAAAGTGTAAAGAATGGCCGTGCAACTAAGGAGAGACCAAGTTGGTTAAATCCAGAATTATGGCATCTATTATTCTAAAACCCACAACTTCAACATCATGATAGAAATTAGTTTTAAAGCAATAAATCTTACACCAAAAGGTGTAAAGTAACCTGCAAAGAAAACATCTAAAAATTCTCAGTATTTAGCACTTGATAGGTACGAAGTTTAGATAAGCTACAAAACAAGGACAAAGACTAAGACTTCTCCAAACTGGATTTAAAGAGACCTTGCAAAACTGCAAGAGAAGTTTCACTTTAATCTCCAAATAAGACCGTATTGTTTTAGAGCCCAAAGGCCAATATAATTAGTTTCCATAGTGAAGTTGCTGGGAAAAAATCCATTTTTTTTTTTTTAGGATCATAGAAATTGTCATGCTTATGCATGTTCAATGAAGCGATTTAGAGAGAGAGTTGTTCAGCATATGCTTAACTACCAGTATGGCAAAGCCCACCATCTTCTGAAGCAATTTTCTGTGGCTAGGAGGTACATCCTATCATTTAGCTGAAGTTTGCTTCCCTGAAACTTTGCACTCATTAAGTCCAGTCCTGCATTCTACTCCATCTTCTTCTTGACAGCCTTTCCACTGGTGGGACAAACGTCTGAATTACCTGTCTCAGTTTAGCATAATGACCCCAAATAAACCATGACACATTCACATGTGAATTTTGCAGTATTGCTTTAAAGAATCAGCTTGGGGCATGAGCAGAGTTTGGAATACAACGTATGTATTTAGAGGGAAAAGGCACACAAAACAGTTTTACAAAATTAGCAACATACCTTCTAACATGGTATTGTTAAAGTGGGTATTCTTACTTCCCTCCTTTAATGTATGGCCATATGAAGCACATACTGTGATGTGCATTAGGAGCTCCAAGAACATAATAGTTATTCATCTGAGTTAATATAGGTGATGCCACAATGTTCTCCATTTGTGATTAGATGACGCAATGGATATTAAGGTATTAATAACCCTTCAATATGTACCAAGTGTGAGGAGATACTGTCCACTTGTGTCTATGAAATGCTTTACTGAATAGAGGCTTGAGCTGACAGTTACTAACTAAACACAACATTGCATATACACCCATATATACATTCCTCCCTACACACTTTTTGCATTTTTAAATTGGATCATTTGGTCCTGTTAAACTCAGTGGGTTATTGCGGAATAAGCAATTTGACAATCACATATTGCAAGTAGAAAAATGCTTTTATTTAGGAGTTCCTGAAACCACTATCTTCAGTTTCTCCTGATTCAGCTGTAAAGAAGAGACAGTAATCTTTCTTCATATTTGCTACTGCAAATAGTAGAATAAAAAAGTCCAATGCAATTTATACCCAAACGTCTCATTTGGAAGTGTCCCTCAAAATTATTGGGACATAGCTTCATACCATTTTATCAGAATCATAGGCATAATTCATGATTGAAGGGCCATCAGTGCTTTATAAATGTCATTGTATCACATTAAAGAAAATAAGCTAAAATTAGTGGTTAAGCTACATCACCCAGTGATATCCATTTCTGTTTTAATAAGCACCCAATCAGAATTTGTAGTATTTTCCTATGAACAATATCCGCAATGGACAAGAACAGTATTCCTGCTCATAGTTAGTAGTTTAAAAACAGCAGTGAATTGAGTATCTACTTATTTTATTTAGACAAAATGTGGATTATAGTAACATCCATGTAATGAGTACTGTAGAAAGAAAGCCTGTAACACTTTCTTGCTAAAGGAAAATGAAGCCCCCTGTTCACTTTAGCACCAGCTCAAAAAGCCAAGTGGAATTAAAAAGAAATCTTATCCCCAAATCTACACTTGATAAGAATTCCTTTAAATAGCTTTCTTTTTCTTATATTAGTAATGAATTGCTCATGTGTCAAAAACTAGTTAAAATGTACCTTTAATGCTCAGAGCTGAATGTCACACTAATGGCCTTTTGCAGTGTAACTATGATGATGTTGAAAATGTACATTATCCTAGGGTGAACTATAGATGGTGCCATGATACATACTGAAATGTATTCTATAGTTTAAAATTAGTATTATTTGTATTTTATGACATTTATACAGATAACATAGAAAATTTGCTTTTCTTATTCTGCTTCTTCCCCATTCAAAACAAAAGAAGTAAGTATAATGTGGTTTTATATTTTTATTTTATATACTACTCACCAAAGCTGGTTCTCATGTAATTTGGGAAAACAAAAACAAAACAAAAACAAGAGAATATATATCTCAAACTCAGCACAGACAACTGTTGTTGGCTTGGCTTTGCTCTTTGAAAAAAGGTTACAGTCCATAAAAGACAACATTTGGTAATTAGTGTACAGGCCTGAACATGTAAATTAGAAACGGGTTTCTAGGAATGGTTTTGTATATTACGATGCAGCATACAGTATTGATGCCAAGCATTCAAAGAGTGATAACAACACAGAATCTTTTCCTTCAAAATTATTATAAAACTGTAATGTGATCACCTGGAACCCTGTTTTAGTGCCAAATTGCTTCTTTAGTTAAACTCCCTTTCTATGACAGCGAAATATTTCAGCAAGATGACAGATTTAGTAATGCCCTTTACAGTTCAGAGAATTTTACTACAGCTCTGGATTATAAAGCAGATTATCTTCCTATTGTTTTGCTTAAAGACTAGGTTTTCTGTCTGGTGATTAAACTAACTTCCTCTTATTTTTCCCATAAGCAAAGCAACTAGGTGCTTGGCATGTATGTACAGAAACTGTCTCACATGCATTTCCAGTGCTTCTTTTGTCAGATGAAAATAAAGGCCTCTCTGAAGATTAAAAATTACAAAAAATATTATTTTGCCAAGTCTGTGGCAACTCATGTACTTCAGCACTGAAAATCCAGACATCTTTGAACTGCTAATAACCCTCCAAAATACAAGCTGTTAGGAACAGCATCTATGTTTCTTTCTAGCTATGCTTCTTATCATCACTTTTTAAAAGTGCATTTTGTGGAAGGGAGGGAGGGAGGGAGGGAAAGTGTGTACTTACACAAAATGCATTCTATAATAACAATAGGAAACAGATTAATGACATTCCATTTCTGAAGCACCCTTTCAAGAGGATATTCACAAGAGGTTCAAGTGACAGAAAACATGGTAAGAACAGATTGGTCTATGAGGTATGCACAGTTTTTTCAACACTTCATGACACTGCAATGCTTTTTGCAATGTACTTTTCCTTTTCATGGGTTACAATAGAATATTTCACTGAGATAATGTTCAAAATAATTTTTAAAAAAGAAAAAGAAAAAAAGCTACTAAATAGGTATCATGGGGTAGTCACAATACCATAGCCAGGACTGTGGATTATGTTAAACAGATCCAGCATAATTAATTACAATACAATTTGAGTTGTGCAGATGAAGGATCTCTACCACAAGACTTGCAGTACAGACTACTGAAGAAAGAGTTGCTGAAGATTTGGAGTTTTAACTACAGTGCTGAATACTACCTGTGATAAAAGCATTCTCTGCTACAGATATTCACTTCTGATGGTTGTATAACTGCATCTCCTGTTCAAATGCTGAATTTGCTGACATAGGTGTGCTGGAGTCACGCCTTTTAAAAATATGGACAGTTCTTAAAATATATCATCATTCAGTCATTATATTGTTGATCCTTTCTTCTAGTGGAATTTAAAATCCTCCCCCAAAAGGAGAGAAAGTCCATCCAGTATGTTCCTTTCTACTGGCATATTCATATTTGAACACATAACATGATGCATTCTGTAAAGTACCAAGTTCCTCATTGTGTCCTTGTGTCCCATTCATTCACCTTTTAAAATAGGCATTCATAAAAATACTGAAGAATGCAGTACCACATACCACCCGACAAAAATGCAAATAACTGTACAAGAACTAGCCACAAATTGCTAAGGGTCATCTCCCGGGAAACAACTTCCGTCTGTCCTTGCAGAGGAGGGAACATTCCTGAAAAAGAAGAAGAAACACTCTGTGACAAGTTCAAGCTACCTTTCTGGAATTTTTCCCAATCATGGAATTAACAAGAACTCAGGGCACAGCAGATATAACCCTGGTTCTCTTCTATGATTATCAATAAATTAGGAAGCAGTTATGTTTCCCTACCTGCAAACATTTTCCCGCCTGGAGCAAATATTGTTTACATATCTTAATAGTGTTTACCCCAACTAAGGCTAATTTGGTTTCTTGTTTTAGCAACATTTTGAATTGGTTATCAAGTCCTAGTAAAGCAGTGGAAATGAATATATCTTTGTTTAATTTCTGTTCAGGTAAGCATTTGGGTTTAGCTTCAACTATGATTAGCATCAGAGCTGAACTCCTTGATCTTGAGATAGGGTTTCATTTTGGCAGAAGGCATATCATACAATGTATTTCCAACCCATACAGACAAAGGAATCAGAAGAACTTCAATAGTTTTGCTTAGCAAGATATGGTTTTGCTCACAAAGCAAGATATTGCACCAAATCTAATCTGAAGGAGCCTGGATAGTTTCAAAGATCCTCTTTGAATTTTTCTAACATTAAAAAGTAAGGATGACATCATTTTGGCAATGAAACAGCATGGTGAATAGTATTTTAATGTAAGTTTAATGTATTACATACATTTACTTGAATAATGACATTGTTCAATAACTCAATTATGAAGTGTCATTGTCTCCTAACAAAATTTCAAAGTTCATGGCAGCAGGAGAGCCACAGGAATACTCTCAACAACTCTTGGTTTTCAAGCCACCTGAACTTTCTTAGACAAATCTACAAGCTATGAAATAAATCATGGTTTCTACTTACGTAACTATAGCTTTCTTTCTTTGTCCTCTGATTAGGTATTTTCAACAAAATGTCTAACGGACCTTAAAGACTAACAAATTTATTCTACATAATCTTTAATGTCCATTTCACAAATATATATTATCTCAAGAAAGGAGAATAACACAAACACATACATCCATTGCTTCGTGAACCAGTGAAATGAGAATACAATATAGGAGTTGTATATCACGAAAGCTACTTCTACGTGGATTAAAAAATAGTTGTTGGTGTTACACAGATATTTCTTATATTGATGAGCTGCTTAGTACAGTGTTAAAAACCTTGATATTTGACTAATCCATGAAAAATGAGTGCTGAATATTAAAAACATCTACCCGTCTTGTAAAAGTGTGACAAGAGACCCTCTTTTTCAATGAACCGTTGATATAACCAAACAGTGAGGGCTTCAGGATCAACAGGCACGTCCTTAATTGGAAAAATTCTGCATTTTAAAGAAAAATAGAGAAGTGAATTAGATATATGAAATATTTTCATTTTCTAAGATGAATTTCATTTTTGCTTTGAACTCTATCAGGATTTAGTACATATTCTAATATTTACACAGCTTATTTTCATAACAATCTGTAATATTCATTAGTATTATTCAATGAAAACATTTAAAAAGAAATCACCAATTGTTGGGGCAGCTGAACTGTTCAATTTCAGTTTAAGAAAAATAGACGTTAATTCTGGCTTTCAGTTCGAAGTCCAGTACTTGGCCTATATTTCACTAAGAGATGCATTTTATTCCTTCCTACATTTTGTAAACATTGAACTATAATTTAAATCTTGTATTAAGTATCTCTTTCTTCTCTGGATTCTGGAAAAGAGAAGCAATAATCAAATGTTGACAGCAATAAATATGTACTAAATATATAAGTGCTGATAACAAGAACCTGAACCTCAAAATCGATAATCTCTGAAATTTTCCTCTAATATTATTTTCTATTTATCCAAGTCTATGAAGACAAGCACTGCAAAAGAAAAAATAACATACACAATACTGTCTCTACTTAATGCTTCCATATGTGGCTTTTATTGTCCAATGACTCTGATTCAGTCATGCTGTTTTTAACAAAGGAACAGATTATGCCATTTTCTACTTGTGGTACTCTGTGTTTCCCATTACATTTTTGTTTTACTTTCCTTAACAAGGATATGATGGAATAGCTACCCAGTTTATTTTGATTAGAAAACTGATAAACTGTCAGTCTGAAAGCCCCCTACCTCATTCCAATATTATATACAATGTCTCTTATTCTGAATTTTGTTTGGTTTTGTTGGGAGCATACTGGCTCTGCAAATCTGGATTCTTACATGCATTAATGCACAGTCTTATGGCTGCACATTCTTACTTTCTACTTCCTACCTCAGAAGGGCTCATCACTGGGGTACTGTTGCAGTAAGCCCAATGCCAGAACTACAGGATTTATGCTAGAACTAGTCCTCAAAAGCAAGAGCAAGTAAAATACATTCCTTCCTTCTGTCACCAATATACTGAACCTTCCTCCTCAATCTTATATTCTGCAAAGCATAAGATTTTCCTCTTTATTGCCTACTAAAATACCCAAGAGTAAAAAAAAAAAAAAAAAAACCTTCCATGCAACAAAAATCCAAGTTTTCTTTGGATAACCCCATAATAGCATGGTCCTCAGAGAAACAGTTTTACTGCCCTATGACAAGAAAGCTAACTCACTGAAACGTTTCCTGTTTACTTGAACCACCACATATCTGTCTTAGTCATTTCACTGCCAATTTCCAATTCCCATCATCCTTGTCAGGAAGATACTGAAAGGTCATGAAGTAGCTGCTCTTGTTAGTGCGCTCTCTAATGCAAGACTGCTGGGCACCACTCTTCTGTTTAAAGGTATGAACTGATGATCTAAGGTTAAGGCAGTCAGAAAAATCTTTCATAATCAGGATCTGTTTGCTATTGTCCCTTTTGTTGTTATGATTCTTTATCTCTAGAGCCTTTCTAGTGCTATTTAAGATGCAATTCATTATGCTGAAAAGTTTTTCAGATTATAGAATAAACTTCATATGTGCATACTATGTTGTATTCCAAATGTAACCTATTTTTGGGAGCAACTGGAATCATAGATTTGAGGGTACCATTCATCCATTAAGTCCAATCTACTGCTCAATACAGGAATCTCAATAAAAGCATCTTCAGGTTACAAGAAGAATTTGTAACACTCACAGAATCATAGAATTGGGACATATTTGGGGCAGAGTGACTATTAATAGAGAGTTGTTTGTTCATTCAGAAAATAACTGTTATCCTGCATGTTCACTCAGAAAACAGCACCACATTTTACTACTAAATAAACGCAACTGTTAAGCAAATTTGCTGCGGTGCCCAGGAACACTGCAGCACACAGTTTGGGAACTGTTAGGGGCACTGTGAACTGAGAAAGTTTGGAACCTTTGGTTGTAGGGTATAATAACCAAATCTTGAAAGCCTACCAGTGCTTCCCTCTACCCTGTTACACCAAACAGAATCAAAGAGGGATTATTTTGAGTCTCTTTCTCACACCTGCTCCATTCCCAGGACTTAGTGACTCTGACTCTTAATGGCTGTTGTAACAGTTCTCACACATCCTTCCCAAGGCTATCTCTGCACTCTTCTACAAACGGGCACGGAGCCTGGAGACAACAAAGGGTCCACCTCAGTGTTATCTACAGGTGTCATACTGGGGACAATATACAATAAACACTTACCCACCTATCTACTGTATTTCAAACACTATAAGCCCCATTTACTTACCTTCTGGTGGCTAGTACCTCAGTCAAATATGTAATCTGGGACAACTTTCTGCTATGTTTGATAAATAACTTTTACTGTTGTTCTTTCTGTTGCCAGGATTTTAAAACTGGATGCCATATTTATATTTATATATTCAGGGAAAGATTTATTGTGTATGAACATCACATAGGATCACAGAATTGGAAGAAACTATTTAAGCCACTAAATCCAAACTCTTGGGCAGGAATCCAAATTAAAGTATCCACAACAGATGGCTATCCAGCCACTATTTGAACACCTCCCTTTAGAAACCAGAAAGCATATTTCTATGTATGCAGTCTAAAATTGCATTTGCTGTTTTGAAAGCCATGCCATACTACACACTCATAGTAAGTTTTGATTAACTGCAATTTCAAGTTCCTTTTAACATATACTGTTACTAAGCCTGGTATTATATATTTGATATTTTTCCATTTGATTTATTTTTCTTAGGAGCTTTGAATTGATTTCTATTAAATTTCATCTGTTATTTTCAGCCCACATCACTTGCCTTAGCTTATCAAGGTAATTTTGAATGCTGTTGCCATTTTCTAGAATATTACGTTATCCCACCAAGTTCAAACTATTAAATAGCATATTAAGTAGTATGGGACTAAAAACTGAACACTGTAATACCACCTGATATCTTATGCCAATTTATTTATTACTATAATGTAGATGCAATTCTATTTCCAGAGACTCTGAGCAGCTTAAAGTATGAATATATTAAGAACAAAAATCAATCAATCAATCAATCCAATGCAACATGATTTGGGGTAACATAATCTTATTTATCTCTGCGAAAGATCCATGAATTTACAGGTCTCTAAAAATGTAGTGTGTATTGGGGGGGTACTGGATATCTAGGGGTAAGCTGCCCAAAGGAGGGGGTCCACTGCCAAGAAGACTTAACTAAAGTCCCTGGAAAATGCACTCCCTTGTTGGTGGGAGTCTCAGCAGGACTCCTCTCCCATTTCTTACTGGATGGGAAGATTAAACTTGGAGATCAGTGAGATATGCAATTTGACAAGGAACTGGTGATGAACACTGACTAAATTTTCAAGTCAACAATGGATCCACTTAATAGACATGCCACCAGCTTATACTTAATTAGCTTGCTAATCACAATATAATGGATATTAAGTTAAATGCTCTGAAGTTGAAACACAGTCCATAGCATTACCACAAAGGAAGCCATCTGATCAGAATATCTGATCTGATAAGACTTGTTCTTGACAAATCAAGGCTGACTTCTATTAATCACAGCATTGTTTCAAGGTATTTACATATTGATCAGTTTATAATCTGCTTTATAATCTTCCCAGAAAGTGATATGAAACTGACTGGTCCATAATTCCATAAAAATGTTATTTTTCCCATTTTTAATGGCAGGGACATTTGCTGTCTTCCATCATATGGAATTTTAGGCATTCAGCAGGATTTCTCACAAATAACAGACACATATCCATATGTTATGATATACCATACCATGATTTAGCACTCATACACTTGTTGGAATAAATCTCTACAAAAGCTTTGGACCTGCTCCCTCTCCTCCACCCTTATGGGAAAAATGGCTTTTTCTACCATTTAATTTCACTTTCATAGAATTCTGGCTTATTTCTTACTGTCGTTTATCACAATGGCTGCCCACTGTTTAAACACACTTGCTTGAAATAGTGTTTCTAAAATAGGATTTGACTTTATAACAATCAGAACAGCATACCAGAAAAGTAAAATTGAAACTAAAAGCTAGCAGAATCCTTTTGGCTGCATAGGAAAAGATAACAGCAGTAAGCAAAATGGAAGCCTCAAGGTTTTGGGGTGACTCATTCCAGCTCATACAGGGAGCACTAAGAAAATCTTCCACAATCTGATACTCTCCAAAACTGTTGAACTACAACTCACATTATCCCCAGCCATCACAAATGTTGGCAGAAGGGTGATGGAGCATGCAATCCAGTATTTCAGAAGACATTAGGTAGAGGAAAGCTGTGATTTAATGTTATGTGCTAACCAGCTTATTGTTAAATTATTATACTTTAAGTTGCAGAAATGGTAGCACTGAAAAAAAAGAAATTTAAGGAAAATAAAGAAAGTGCACTCTGTTCCATATGAACTGTTTCTCCTCATCCACTGTACTTTTAAACAAGGCTGAAAAAGAGATACACAATATAGAAAACACAAATAATCTTTCATCTCTTACACATATATTTATTCTCAAGTTATTTCATGTTGCTCAGTTGAGAGTTAGATTATTGGCAGTTCATTCTGGATAAGGAGATTTGATTTACTAACCTCACAAATTTTGTTGCCATTGCAATAAATGTTAAATATAGCCTAAGAAAATAAAGGCCCTCTCTGCCTTGTATGCTCTTACTTAAGGCAGAGGCAACCAGCTAAAAACTGACATCTGGATACTTACAGGATCGCCTTGCTCCTACCTGAACTAGCCAAACCTATTAGATCATCTAGGAAAAAACTACTCCAAAACTACTTCCACTGTCAGGAAATAAAGGGGGCTGAAACAAGGAAGTGCTGCTTTCTGGGACAGTATGAAACCTGTGGAACAGTCTCCTTGTACAGATCAGGATGATGCTGTACCTAAGTGCATTCAAGATGTTGAAGAAAGAACTGTTCCAGACAAGGTTTTAAACTGTTTGGGCCTCCTTTTGTTTTATTTTTGTTTTGTACTTATTTACTGTTGTGAAGATTTGTTTTGTTTTTGTGAGCTTATCACAGATGTTTTAAATTTGTTTTCTATTACATATGCCAACAGCCTAATCGTTCATAGGTTTATACATGGAGGGGCTTCCCACTCAAATTCACTGGTTTGAACTTCCTCCAGCTCTAATTGATTAGCTGCATACTTACAGCAACTAGCATTTAAATCATACTTTCTAGCATTTCCAAATGGAAAACTACATGTCCAAAAAGGAAAACACTAAACGTAAAGCTGTTTATATTTCTAACCAACTATATATTTTAAGATGTCTCATTAAGAAAATTTCAAATCCAGGCCTGTTAAAATGAATTGAAGACAGAAAGTGCATTTCATACCTGTAATGTACGTGAGTAATTGTTGGCCGCCTGTAGCCAAGAATCCATGTCTGAATGTCTATGGGCTCAGCTTTGGGATACGCAATAGTTGTATCTATCACCCACTGAAGACCTTTTGATTTACTTTCTAAGAAAGGAAATCATGGAAGAAAGAAAACCAGGAAAATTAACACTTTTAATCACATATATCATACTTCTAATGTAACATTTCATTAATGTTAACATTCTAATAATTCGTGCTACAAGATACCAGATCCCACATACTATATTCAGAGTTTTTATTTCTCAACTTGGTTAACAAATGGAGAATTCTCTTAATCTCCAAATAAATGGCTAATTTTAATGAGTACTACACATCAAAATCCTGGATATCAAAAATTGTTCTGATTTCTTAATAAGCCATGAAGTAAATCAACACTGCAATTTACTTGTGAAAACATGCTTGATATTCAAATGCTTTAAACAGATTCTATGGTTGTATATGTTAATGGAGTTGTTCTAATATCAAACTTAAATAATAATAAAAGAGTGGCTAAAATATGCTTTCAAAAAAAATCCATGAGCACTGAATGTGCACTATTTGGTATTCCATCAACAAGTGAGTGGCTAATTAAGCCAAGCACTACTCGATCTATAAATGCTAAGTGCTATGTTTGTGCTTTCTTTCCAGGCAAAGGAGCTGACATTAGGCCAATAAGTAACTTTAAAGTGCTTACAATTTCTAGTATCACTAGCTTAGCTCTAAAATCTATTTTCAGATCCAATTTCTACACAGGAATATATAAGGTTAGGTTCTGGCATTAAGATTTCATGATCTAGAACTCCCTTTCTCTTATTCTCTCCCTCACTTGTATTTGCAAGAGTATTCTTGTAATTCTTTAATATACATGGTCCTCTGTTAAATATGCCTTTGGCACACAGAACCCTTATGTTTAATAACTATTTAGCACAATAATTGATTAATGTAAATTATACATTTCTTAATAATATTGTAATATTGTAAGCTATATTCCACTTAAATCAGCATTTTCATTATCACCTACATGGTAATTAGACAGAAACTTTTAATTACTTTTTAACAAATAGAGTGCCTGAAGAACTCTAGATTTAAAAAGTATGATGTAATTAAAAAAGAAAAAAAGCAACAGAGACAAAGGAAAATTTGTTCAACTAAGTGCTGTATTCAAGGGAAGAGCAAGAAGGGACAAAGAGTAATATCTAATTAAGCAATACAAACAGCACCAAAACTTTTTAACAACTTAAAACATGAATTAAATGCTATATGTGCTTTTAAGTATATATGGAAAACGCAACAATGGTCAGGGCACTGGAAAAGATCAATTTAAATTCCAGTATTAGAAAATGCAGTGTTAAAGAATGCTCATATAACTGAGCAATTGCAGTTATCTCAGATGCTAGTAAGATAATGCTCAAGACTTCATAATCCAAACTTCAACAATACATGGAATGAAAACTGCCAGATGTACAAGCTGGATTCAAAAGAGGTAGAAGCATGCAATATCTCATTGATAACATCCAAAAGACAATGGAAGAGAGATCCAAAATGATGCCTCCTTCTACTTAATTGATTAGTCAATGGCTTTTGACTCTGGAGGTGATTACAAATTATGAATAGCCCTTAAATACATAGGTGTTGTCGGCAACCTCATCTGTCTATGGAAGAATTTGTGTGATGGTCAGGAAAAATAATTGATATATGAAACAACTACAAAATTGAGAAAGGAGTGTGCCAAAGTTATATATTCTCAAATTATTTAATTTATATGCAGAAACACTAGGCTAGAAGAAATAGAAATTAAAATTCAGGGGAAATCATCAGATAAGCTGATGATACCACTTTGATGGCTGGAACCAAAGAGGACTTAAAGAATCTCATGTTGAAGATGACAGAAGGTACAGCATACGTTGGTCTGCTGCTCAGTATTAAAAAAAACCCTAAGTATGACAACAGACAATACAAAAAGGCAGAGAAGAAACTCTGAGACAGAGAAGTAGCAATAGACTTCATTTTCTTAGACTCAAAAATTCACTGGGATGATTGCTATAGCTATGAAATAAAAAACTGCTACTTGGGGAAAAAAACCCACAGGTAGTCCTCACTTAACGACCACAATTGGGACCAGAATTTAGGTTGCTAAGTGGTATGTCATTAAGCAAGACTTCACTTAGCAGTGGCAATCCTGGCAATTCCCCTTGCTGTCATTAAGTGAATTTCATTGGCTGTTAGCCAAGGACCCACCTCAAGCCAAGCCATTCTGGGCTTCGTTGCTCCCAGCTCCAAGTCTCAGCAAGGCAAGGGACTGCCTCCAACTCCCCCCACCTGCTTATATCTCCCCCCATCTCTGCCCTTTTGGCCGCCCTGCACTCTGTCTTGTGGGGCAGTAACCAGCCCCAAAGCCACACAGCTTGGGGCTGCTTGCCATGCCCTGAGAAGCCGCAGCTGACCCAGCCCAGTCCCACCCACCTATCTGCCCATCTATGCCTTTTTGGCCCCCTGCCACCCCCCCAAAAAACCAAAGCAGCCCTAGCTCAGCCCCGCCCAAGAGTTCTGTTCAAAGGAACTGCTTTGGGTTTCGTTTTTCCCTTTTGAAACCTGAAGCCAGCTCCAGCCCTGCCCAAGAGCTCTTTGCAAACAGAGCTTTGCAAAGACTTTGTTGGTTTTTTTTCCTTTTTTGGAACCCAAAGCCAGGTCCACCCTGCCCAAGAGCTCTTTGCAAATGGATTGCTTTGGTTTTGTTTTTTCCTTTTTCCACAAGTGAAGCCAGAAAGTCTAAACAAGGAAAAATGTATGCTTTGAACCGTGATGCCAGAGAAAATAGTTGGTAATACCCTGAATTGCAAGACTTACTTCATCTAATAGCCCACTCACTGGAAGCACTAATACTGAAGCTACGCTTTACATATTTTGGATACACAATGCAAAAGCAAAAATCACCGGATGTCCAGAAAAGTTAAAGCTAATTGAAAAAAAGACCAAGAGATGGCAAGGTATCTAGCACATACCAACTCTGATGACAAACATAAACTTACAAGAGCTCACAAAAGCTACCACTGATGGACAATTCTAGCAAAATTATGTCCATCACGTACACTCCAATTTTTTCATGCTTAGTGATCCCAAGCTTCACTCAAAGTGTGTATGTATAAGATATTGCCAAGAAAACTGCAGTGACCAGTCCAAGCAGTTGCCAGGAGTCAACAATGACTCGAATACACCAAAAAAAAAAAAAAAAAGCGTGTGCACATGTGTGCATGTATTTTCCTTCCTCTCCAAATACTTGTGGTATGTACAATTCTTCTATGGTGCTTTGGCTTCTTTGCCTATTCTATACTGTACATTCATTGTTAATTCTATTCCATTCTTACTTGATGTTCAGAAACATTTCCACTTTCTTCCCCTAGGAATGATCAGAGACCTCTAATACAGGGTAGTCCTCATTTAGCGATTGCCTTGGACAGTGACTATTCAGAGTTACAATGGTGATGAAAAAGTAACTTTGCGACAAATGCCTGCATGTATGATGCTCACAGTGTCTCTCTCTCTGTTCCATGTTCTCCATTACAGGCAGTTAGTACACACTGTCCTGTGCCTGACTTTTTTTTCTCTCCCCCTGCAGAATGGAGAGATTGCCTAAACAAGCTATTTCTTCCTGAGCTGCCTTTCTCCCCAGCACAGCGCTTCCCTAAACAGTGCTAACCCCAAGTTAACAAGCTCAGCTCTGTGACCTTAATTAGTTGATTAGAAACCAGGGCTCACTTACAGCTGCTGCCTGCAACTGATCAGAACCCTAATCAGTTTCACACTAAAGGCTTTCTTTTGCCTCCTAAGCAGCTCAGGGCTTGCAGCTGCAAGCATGTTAAGCAAACAGCTGGAGCCAGCGCATTCGTTTCAAGATATATTCCCCATTGTTTGCCTGCTTATTCTCTTGTAATCCCTTCCTCTCCAATGTATGTAAATACAAATGTTAATTCTGTTCCTGCTAATTATTCCAGTGCTGAGGTGAGCATTCCAAAGACAGGGAAATAGGGAGAAAGGGCTATAAGATTTGCCCTTTTACCCAGCTTTCTCATGAGTTGAGTTCCAGAAACCTTCCCCGCTATTTGGGCTTACCTGGCTGTTTGGGGTTGTATTCTTCTGATGCTGTAAAGCAAAGGAAAGCTGAAGTAAAATCATAAGCACAGTCATGGTCACAAGTTTTTGCACTTAGTGATCACTTCACTTAAAGACCGAGTTGCTGGTCCTAACTGCAGTCACTAAATGAGGATTACCTGCACTATTATCTACGTAGCATTGTTCCCATTGCTATTTAACTTTTACATAAAACTGCTAGGGAAGTTCATCCCAAAATGCGGGCTCAGTATGTAGTATGACAACCAGTTTTCTCTCTCCTTTTCATCCAAAAGTGCTTGAGATTGAGTCAATAAGGATGAATTAATTAAAACTTAATCCAGATACTACTGCAGAGAATGGACCACCTGTCCAGGTGTCAGGTTCAGCCCAAGAACAACAATGAGGCAATCCAGTACCGTTCTGTTCCTTTATTAGCTTGCACCTAATAGACAGAATCTCGCCAGACTAAACCTATGCTAAAGCAACTAGTGGATATACCCCGTGAGACTCCAGGGAGGGGCCAGCCCCACTCTTGTTGCGGGCTGAGGAGGCGCTTGCTCTGGAATGCCTCTCCCCCCTCCTGACAACCTTGAACTTCCATTCCAGAATTTTCCCCACTCATGCCATCCATTACACCAGGTCATGTTCAGCCTGTCCAAAAAGGACTGTACTCCCTTCCAAAAATGAGACAGTTGAGAAATAATACTGGATCCATCATTATCACTAAAGGCACATGTGGCCTTGATGGTTAGGGGCGCTTTTTATCAGCTTATACTGATATACCAGTTGCACTGTTTCTAGGTCAGGATACCTCAGCTTCTGCTAAATTTTCAACTGAATTACTACAATGTATAATATGTAGGGCTACATGTGAAGATGGTTCAGAAATTTCAGTTAATCCAAAATTAATCCCCCCCGCCCAAATTTAAACTGCCCAATATAATCATATTGAGCTAGTGCTTCATCAGTTGTACTGGTTGCCCACTCATTTCTGGGCACCATTTTAAGATTTTGTGTAGATTTTAAAACTCTGAACAGGCTGGGGTCAAAGTACCGCAAAAACACTTCCTCCTCTACTACATATCTATCCAGGCTCTTTGAAACACTCCTTAAGAAGCCTCTACCAACTGAAATGAGGTATTGTAGATCAGAGGTGTCAAACACGAGGCCACATGCAACCTACAACACTCCAGAATGTGGCCGAAACCAGATTAAAATGCAGCTGGATAATATTTAAGAAATAAAATAAAAATACAACAAAACTGTTTTTTGAGAACCAGTTTGGTTTACTGGTTAAGGCACCAGACTAGAAAGCAGGAGACTGTGAGTTCATCCTGCCTTAGGCATGAAATCCGGCTGGGTGACTTTGGGCCAGTCACTCTCTCAGCCCAACTCACCTCACAGGGTTGCTGTTGTGAGGAAAATAGGAGGAGGAAGGATTATTAGGTATGTCACCGCCTTGAGAGTTATTTATAAAAAATAATAAAGGCAAGATAAAAAAATCTAAAAAACACATATATTACATTTTAAAACTAAATAATGACAAATTTTATTGTTCTTATTTTCTTAAAAATATTTTGGAAAAAAATCCATCTTAGAGACCATCAGTTATTGGGTGGATCAGACATTTAATAACTAAATAAATAAATTGCTGGCACTGTATATGGGACAGGAACATTTAGTCTTGTTCTAAGATTCTTTGTGATTTTTTAAAAAAATCTGATTCATTTTACTTCAATGTCATGCTTTGATAGAGTTCATCCTTTGGTTCCTTCCTGTTATTTCAATACACCACTTCTGTAAGCTCCTTAGTAGTCTATCTCAACTTCCTGTGCCACTTTCTTCAAAATTCAATTTATCCTGACCTTGAATAATGGATAATTATATTTCCAGTTCATGCTGCTTTTGTGTGTTTGCCTATTAAAAACACTGCCTTATTTCTATACTACTCTGTATGTTTTAAAAATCCACATAATCACTGTTTTTGCACAGCAACTGAAATCCAACATATAACTAAACTCCAGTCTGAATACTAAGTGCAGGTATAGCTAGGTGAATTCCTCAAGAGTTTGAGGAAATGAGTTTGGACAACTTTCAGGCAGAGAAGTGGGTATGAACACTGTTAGTTTCATTCCTAAAATTGATATTTTCATGACTATTCTGTCATAACATGAGTACAGTTAATTTCAGATACTTCACTACTGGAAGTATCAGTAGTGTACTATGTAGATAAAGCCTGATGTATCTGGGAGGATAAAGCATGTTAATAAAACTGGTTTAATGCCTTAGCGACAACTACAAAATCTTATACTTATAATACTTATAATTTATAATTCAGAATAATTTATACTTATAATTCAGAATAGATATATTAATCCCCTTTAACATGACTCCCTTTGTTCTAGCTGAGAGAGAACTGATCATCTGTATCATTATTATTCAGGCTTCATAGTCTTATGTAATGCTGCTGAGCAAGATTTATAGGACTCTCTGCCTCAAGACACTATGGTTTCTAATCAAAGTAACATATAGATAAGCAAGCAGCAAATTTTACTTTGTTTCTGCTCCTTTGGGATTCACGTATCATCTTACAAAATTAGGGTCAGGCTTCTTTTGGCAGATACTAGAACTAAAAACCATACTGAAAGGAATTAAGTGACCCAAATTTCTGATAAATAAATTTATTTCAAGAACTGTAGAAGCTGTTAAAAAAGAGCTGTCCAGGATAACATGCAAGCTATATTTATAGTGAATTCAAATTTTAATCTTTGCAATTATTTCTTCTGCCCACATACAACAGGCTTAAGTTGTATTAAGCGAGTACTGGGTGACAGGAAGGTTTCCATGTGAGGTACACCTCACTTGGCATCTTAGAAGGCATCTGATGAAGTAAGCTATAGCTCACAATAGCTTAGGACTTTTAATAAAATGTGTTAGTCTGAAAACGTGCTACCACACTCCTCCTAGTTTTTGGCTATTATAAACTAACATGTCCCCCACAATGTCTACCTGTCCCTTGCCAGAGTTATGCAATTGGCTTGGTTTCAGGTTGTTTGCTTGAATAAATTCTCACAACCAAGGAAATTCCAATGCTCATGAAAATTTGCTGTTATGACATTTCAAAACTCTGAGAAGCTGTTTCATATGAACAATTTTCTATATAGTTTGTGATGTCTCTCTTCATATAAGATTGCCTTGTGGTTAAAACCATCAACTGAGGCACTGTCCTGAGAATCCCTGGCTGGTGATGATAAAGGGAAGAACTTTTTCAGCTACGATGCCTAAGCTACAGAATGCCATCTAAAAGGAGTCTCATCTAGCTTTTCAGTGCTAAATGAGGACCTTTTTGAATGTAACCACAGATGCTTTTGTTGAACTTGATTCTATTTGATGTGCTCCTTTTATGCTCATGTTCTTATATTTCACTGCACTGAATACTTTAAACCAGGAACTGATAACCTCTAGGGTTGAAAGAACCACAAATGATATTGGATAGTATATTGCGGACCCTTATATGCTTGTTCACATTTTTTTACATTTTTAATGTCCATAAACAGTCAGGAAGAGTATGCATAACTGAAGTGGCACAAATCACGGGAACACACGCAAAGCGTTTCCCTCCTCATACAGATCTTGATGCAGCTAAGACTGTTATGTAGGTTTTAAAAACTAAATTTAAAAACTGAGCTGACTGAGTGATCCTTCTCCTGATTTTGTTAGAGCATCTGCACTTTCTATTCTTATTGTCTGTAGTTTTGGGGTGAGGTTGTTTTATTGTTTACAATTCTATTAATTTTTTATTTGGTTTTCTACTTTATGTAAGCCACTGAGTCTCTGGATTGCAGCAGGGTAGAAATGTGACAGACAGACAGACAAACTTTCCCATATGCCAGTCCCTCCCAGTTTATGAATATTGGAACTGCTACTGATTTTCTGAAAGCTTCTGTTCCTGGCAGTGTCCAATGACCATATGCCTATTCAATACAAAAGCCAATGCTGGACACTCTGAGAGGCTGTGGCTGCTGCGTGTTACAGAAACAGGGCCTTTCAAAATGTTGGCAGTGGGCAGCAGCTCAATAATAAATTAGAAAGAGGCAGACAATTATGGGTACTTGTGGAGAAATTCATTAAAACACAATGAAGGGTCACATGGGATTACCCACTCTAATTTAAGCATTATAACTACCTTAGAAGCTTTTCAAAAATTTTTTAAAAATAGTTAACACTACTCCTGCCACTTCACATAAATGGATTCCAATATTGTTGGTTCCATGCCAGAAGAATGGGTGGACATTTGCAGATCAAATTATAACAGTACTTCCAAACATCAGTAATATGCTTCCAAAGATGATCATCCTTATGTTTACTATAGTAGAATTATCATAATCTACCTACTTTAGCTCCCAACAGTGGTAACTCCTATAGCTCCAAGGAAGGCCACTGCTAGCACAGAACATTTTAAATAGCATTAGTAGGCACATTAAGGGCATAAAGTAAGGGTGTGTGGTGTGAAAGAGGGTGAAAGTGTGCTGGGAAAAAGGCTTGATGTTTAGGAGGAAAAAGTGATTCCAGGTAAATGTAGCATGGCAGTAAGAAAGTTAAAGTTTATATGTTTTTATATTGTATTCTTTCCCCCCCTCATTTTTAATCATTGTAGTTGCCCAGAATCATGTATTTGAGATGGGTGATTATATAAATTGAATAGACAGACAAGCAAACTCAGAAGTCTATATTGGCTGAAATCAGGAAAAGAAACACTGAGATTTACTACATAAATTAAGGTTGGGGAAGGTTTTTTGGGGGGTCCCCTTGAGTCAATGTTGACTTCTGACAACTGCGTAGACTAGTCCCTGCAGTTTTCTTGGCAAGAATTTTTGGATTTGCCATTGCCTTCTTCCTACAGCTGAGAGAGAATGACCGTCCCAAGGTCAGCCAGCTGGATTTGTGCCTAAGGTGGGATTAGAACTCACAGTCTCCCAGTTTCTAGCCTGGTGACTTAACCACTACACCAAACTGGCTCTTAAGATTAAAATAGGCAACTTCAAAATAATCTGATCAATTTTTATGTGGCTTTCTCTTATCAAGAAAACCTTTTTTGTTTGTGTCTAAGCACATGCTCAAATATAACCTATATAAAGTGATTCTAGATTTAACCAAATAAAGTTAAAACATGGTCCTTGTTTGATTAGCTATGTAATCTGTATGTAAGATACTTAGTTCAGGTGATAGCAGACAGAATCCCAAAATGCTAATCAAGCCATGAACATATCATGAACTACTCCAGAATAGCTTTAATCCAAAATAGCACTGCAGTGACTCTCTGCCAAAAGAGAAGATGCAGGCAAAGGACCAAAATAATTCCAAGCCACATCTTAGTATCTCTGGTTTGTCTAGTTCAACCACAGACACCTTGTACAGCCAAGCTCTTTTGAGATTTACTTAATAAAAAGAGCATTTCTTTTTTTTACAATACATGATTATTGAAGAGTTCACTAGATTCAATGGTCAGCAGCCATATCAACTTTTCAAATTACTGTAGGGGCCACTGCTCTGGATTAATTCAGGCTGCCAGTTCTCATTGTCTTCATCAAGAATCCATGGTTAAAGAAACAAGCCATATTATAAAGATAGTAACTCTTATAATTCTGCCCTGCTTTCTGATTTTTAGCCAGAAGAAAGGAAAGGAATTACTATTAGACTTATCACAAATCTATTCATGATAAAAAACAGTAGCCACACAGAAACTGATTTTATTCTTCTACCTGATTTGACTTAAAGAAATAAGAAACACATCATTAACATAATCAGTGCTCCCCTTTTCTTTTCACAGAAAAGAAACCTTATGTGGCCTTGCATAGAGGTACAACAGAAGGAACATGGAGTTGATTTAAGCTGCCTTAAACCAAATAATTTATTGATATAGCTCACCTTCTATTTTGAGAGGCAGTGGTTCCCCAGGACTTCACACAGGGCTTATTCAAAGATAATCCAGGGTGAACGCATATAATAGAACCCTTAACTACAGTCCTTCCCCAAGGGCTGCAGTTTTAAATGTGGCTGCTATTATTTGCTGAAGGGCAGATAGCCTGAATAAGATATGTCTTGCTATAACCAAAATCACCTTGTCAAAAGAATATTGTAATAATTAAGAAATATGATGAGTAAGGTTATTCAGAGATGGACTGTAATTTCCATCTGTTATAAAAGTTCAAGGTAATGCCAAATTGCAAGGCTGTTCCCCAAACCAATTTACATGACTCTTTTTGATTATATGCCATCAAGTCATTATCAATTCTTAGCATTCACATAGATAGGCCTTCTCAGGATGATCTGTGCCTATCCTGGCCCTTCAAATCTTCCAGTGGTGCACCCATTGCCAGTGTAATTGAGTCCATCCACCTTGCTGCTGGTCATCCTCTTCTCTTTCCCAACGTTTCCCAACATTAGGACTTCTCAAGGGACCCGAATCTTTGCGTAATGTGTCCAAAATACAATTATTTGAACCTGGTCATTTGTGTCTGAAGTGAGAACTCTGAATTGATTTGTTCTAGGATCCATTTGATTTCTTGGGTATCCAATAGGGAGCCTTCTCCATCACCAAAGTCAAAAGCATCAATACATTTTCTACCTTGCTTCTTCAACTCCAACTTTCACTTCCAGGGAAGTGTCTTAGGGAAAACCATTGCCTGCAGGTTTCTGATCTTTTTAGGTAGAGACATGTCATAATATCTGAATATATTTTCAAAAATCTTCATTGCTACCCTACCAAATGCTAATTTGTGGCATACTTTTTGACTGCTGCTTCCTTTACCACTGATAGTCAATCCTAAAAGACAGAAATTATCCAGCATTTCAATATTATCATCAGTTCTATAATTGGTTGCTATAACTGTTATCATCAGTTTGGTCTTCTTTATATTTAATCATAATCCCATTTTTTCACTGTGCTCCTTGACTTGCATTACTACAGCTTCCAGATCATCTGCATTTTCAACTATCACAGTATCATCGACATAGCAGTTACTGATGTTTCTTCCTCCAATTTCAAAACTACACTCATCTTCCGATCCAGCCTCCTTCAACATATTTTCAGCATATAAACTGAATAAATAAACCTTGTCTCACTCCTTTGCCAACTTGGACTCATTTTATTTTATCATGTTCTGTCTGGATTGTGGTTTCCTGACCTGTATATAGGTTTTGCATGAGGATAATGAGATGTTCTGAGATGTTCATTTTCCTAAGGACATTCCACAACTTGACATGGTCACATAATCAAAGGCCTTTCCATAATCAATGAAATACATATTTGTGAGGGTTCTTTACTTTCCAAGAACTGGACACACCACAGCATAGCTGAGTTATACACAATGCTTTATTGTAACACACACCTTCCCCTACAACAGGTTATTGCTCTGGGTTAACTTTCCAGACTTGCAAGTTGCTGTTGCTACGTAAATACATCTTTAATACTCAGTCCTTTATATTCAGTCTTTTAATACTCAGTCCAAACAAAAGTCTCAAAGTCTATAAACCAGCATACAACCTTTGCCTTTTTCCAAAAGTTCTTGCACTAGCTGGGATGAGGTGCTGCTGTTTCAGTGTAGTTCTTTTCTACTTGCTGCCGAGCTCCAGGCCAAGCTCCAAGCTCTGCTCTTAAGCAGTGCTGCTTCTAAGCACTCCAGCTGAGCTCACAAGCCAAGCTCCAGGTAGGAATCCCACCAGGATATGATGCTTACTGTAGCTTGTGGTCCTGGCGTTTGACTGATAGTCCTCTGTAATAGCTGCCAATCTCCAGATGTCACCTCCGCTTCCCCGTCTGTTTACCACTTTCTTATCTCCTTTTTTCCTACACACACACACACACACACACACACACACAGTCTTAGGGTTTGCTTTTGTAAGCTAAGGGCCTGGGTGGGATGAGGCTGCCTCTGGATGCTCTGGATATTGGCACATCCTTGAAAACACCAGGGTATGCTTCAATTATTACAGGTAGCTAGAACACTGGCATGGATGCTTGTGAGTAAAGAGTGAATAAATGAATGTATGAAGGAAATGGGGTGGGAAGTGTTTCTGCCGGGTTGCAGTTACTTTTCCCAAGTGCAGACAGCAATCCCAACTTCACTCCCTCACAATATTGAGTTCTTTTTGGTGTCCTTTGGCTTTCTCAATTATCCAGCATTTACCAGCAATAATGTGCTTGTGCTTCAAGCCTTTTCTAAAGCCATTTTGAACATCTGGCATCTCCCTTTCCATGTTGAGCTCTAATCTGCATTGGATGATCCTAAGCTTTATTTTGCTAAATTAAGGATATTGTACGATAACTTACACATTCTATAAGTCTCCTTTCTTTGGTATTCGTATGTAGACTAACCTTTCAATCTGTTGGCCACTATGTTTTTCTCCAGATTTGGTGCCTTAAGTTTGGTTAGAACTTTTACTAATTCTTCTTCTGTTGCTTGCCATATTTCTGTAGATATTCCATCAATTGCTGCAGCTTTCCACTGTTATTCTTTAGCATACCAGTTCAAGGTTGAAACCTGAGTCTGGAGATGGTTTGAAGTCTTTCCTTGCCTTTCTATGTCTATTCCTATTTTCAGCGTTTACAGATGTTGTTTTAATACTGCTTCTTGTCTCTTCTAACCAGTCTCTGAAATTCTTTGTTAAGTTCTTTCTGATCTTTGTCTTTTTTGGCTTTGGCTTCTCTTCTTGGCAATTTCCACCATTTCTTCTGACATCCAGTTTGCTTTCTTCTGCTTCTTGGTCTTTTTACACTTATCCTTAACAACTTCCTTTGGTTTCCTACCAATGAGCTTCAGGACTTCAAAGCAATTCCTGATGTTCTCCTTGAAAATGCTGGGTATATGCTTAATATCATAGTACGGAATTGGGTTGACTTTATTATTCCACTTTAGCTTGATTTGGAACTTGCACGTGAACTGTTTGTGATATAGTCAATTTGATTTCTGTGTACTCTGGTGACATAGGCATCATTTTGGTTGCTTGAAGACTGTGTTAGCAATGATGAAATCATTGGATTAGTAGAAACTGGTAAGTAATTTTCCTGCTTCATTTCTGTTTCCTAGGCCATACAGACCAACTAAGTTTTCCTTCTTACCATTTCAAACTTTGGCATTCCAGTCTCCAACCATAAGCAGCACATCTTGTTTGCATGTTCTGTTGATTTCAGATTGATCTTGACCATAAAACTAATCAACCTCCTCTTCTTCTGCATCAGTGGTGGATAATCATCATGCGAAAGAGTTGCCTGCAAAATCTAATTGATATTATCTGGTCACTGAATGCACTTTACCTAAGTATTGTCTTTGCTATATCTTTCCTGATATGAAAGCAACACAACTTCTTTTATGTTTTTCATTTCCTGAGTAGTTAGCAGTATGACTTTCCATGTTCCCACTAAAAATCTGTCTTTGCAGCTTTGGATTTTCTTTTCCTGCATGGCAACATCTGCAACTAGATGTCTAGAAAGCTTTAATCTAGCCACGTCATAAAAGTACTCTGAAAGATCCTCAGCTCTTCCTCAGTAGCATTTTGAGTGCCATCAGACTGAGTGGCCCATCATCCAGCACTATATCATCAATCACTTTACCTTGTCTATCGGTGTGGTTTTCTTGTTAAAATACAGGAGTGGTTTACCATCTGCCTTCTCCCGCATAATATGAAATGATGCCTTTGCTGTTGTCACCAAAGTGATCATTTACCCCCAGCATCTTCCTGTATTGCTGCTGCTTGATATAGGCACCTGCTTGCTTTAGCTGGGCAGCTAGGATAACTTTCACATCTTGAGTGACCTGCTAGGAATATATACTCTTGGTGTACACTCCTAGACTTCTTCACTCATCCCTCCCAGGAACACCTCCCCTCCCTGCTATGATGAGGCAGCACAGTAGGACTTGAGGAGGATATGATTAAGTATTATTAAATATGGTGATGCACCAATAGTATAAAGACACTGCCGACATTGCAAGCATCTTTCCTAATATTTGCCATACAGATATCTCAATGAATATGGCAGATAAAATCCAGAAAGAGGTTAATTAGAGTTTCAGGAAAGAGCACAGTAATGGGCTACCTATTCAAAAATATTAGACAAGAATGATATAATATTACATGAAACTATAATGAAAGCATAATATTATGACAGCAAAAAACTGGGCAAAGAATTATAAACTTGGGCTGGGTAAGGTTTCTATGACTACTGCTGCTTCCATAGTAATACCTAAAAAGTAGCATATAGTATTTAGGTACTATAAAAACACCATGGTCTCTGACAGACAATTAAGCCTTAAACCACTAAACTATTTCCATCTTGTAGAAGACTCCTTTGGCTCTTGAAATATCACTTCATGGTGATGGTAGGGGACTCAGGGATACAAGAGATACCCAATTCTGATGATACTAGAGAAATAACTAAGTTTTCTCTGTAGCAGTTATGATAGGTTTCAGATATAATCCCAGCCTGTAGAGAACCTATAGTTTTGAATCTTAATCTAATGACATCTCAGGAAAAAGAACAAAGATAAGCACTTATATTTACTTTTCAGACTGGTGTTCCACAAGAAAAACTATAGATGAAAGAAAATCTCAGCTAAGTTACTTAAAGAAAATGCAGATGTGTTTATACTTCAGAGACTGCTCCTAATAAGAGTTTTACAGTTTTCAATGCTGTTCCTCTTGAGAATACTCCAAGTTTTTGCTTCCTCTGAAAGCAAGCAAATTAGCCTATAGAGAATTGAATGGAAACCCTGCAGAGTGCAGGATACATGTATCTATTTCTCTGAACAGGTCATTTTTCCTTCTTGGCTTCTTGCAGTGAGAGGCTGCCAAGTACAGTAGTTTATGTTTCTGAATACACCATGAAGCAGAGTTGCTTTCACCCAGTGTCAATACAAATTCTCATAATACTGAGTCCAATAAAAAAGAAAGAATGCAAGGAAAATGTTGCAATGCTAACTGAAGTATAATTGCAATTCAAACATATTTTGAGCCACACAGTGTATATGCAGGAACTAAACAGAAAATGATTATGAACATGCACACTTTTTGGGTGGGGGTTGAATAATACATCTGAGTACCATCACTATAAACTGCTTATCACAGAGCCTTTGGGAGACAGAAAAAAATAAGTGCATTATTTATACCCAAAAAGGAATATTGTTTTGTAACCACCTACTAAATTGACTTACATGATAGTCTATATACATGTCATGAAGTCTGTGATTCAACTAAGCTTCTCTGCATGCTAAGCGTCCCTGCAGACGCTAAGAAACATGTAAAGGCTCCAGATTTAGTTAAAAAATTCTATAATGCTTATCGTACAAAGCCTTAACACTTGGAATTGTTGTTATACATGTTTTCTCTTTCTTTTTTTCTTTTTTTTTTTTTACAGAGTGAAGAATATGAGTCATCTGACTGACATCCTCACTTGTGGAGGGGCGGCAGGTCAGAATCCTCGCAAGATTTAATCGTAGATTGTTATGTTGGCTAGTTTAGCAATTGCTTTTTACATGCTGCAGTTCTGCCATTGTAAAAGGAGGGGGGAGGAGAAGGCTCCTTATCACAGGCGCTGGCATGCTCAGGGTCGTACCAGCAAGGGAATCAGGAGACCAGGAGGTAAGGGGGGTGAAGGAGGGAAAAGTAAGAAAAACAACTTTTGGCGCGCTCAGGCTCAGTCTTAGCAATGCTTTGGAACTGTACACTTGTTCTCAATAAATGAACTTTCTTTTGAATCAATACTGGTTGCAAGGAAAGTTACTGGATTTGGGATCAGTGGGTGGCAGATCATTACATTTACATTTTAATATTAAAAATCTACAGAAATTATGAACATAAAAGCAACAAATGACCAAACTAGTAGCATCACACCCTGTACTGTATATGAGTTCCACAGAAGCCATTTATTTAAAAAATGGCAATATAAATTAAATAGCTATCCAAGACTGGAAAGTTGTCAGATTAAATGAACTCTTGGTTTGATCTTCACATAAATGTTCTTGTCTAACTTCCCCCTAAAAATAGCCTGCCTGTTGAACAAATTTGAAAACTCTGTTATTATTTGGTCCAACTAAAAGTATAGTCTCACCTGGTCTGGGATTGTTCTTTTTACAGGACCAGTACAGCACTTAAAAGCAATGCCAATGGATTGGTTTTCAAAAAACCCAAAAGCACATGAATCCTATCTAATTTTTAAAAACTAAGCAATGTATTTATTACGGGTTCTACATTAGAATCTCTGTAGTAGCTGAAATATATATTGTTTACCAATGCAGATAGGATCAAAGTTTGTCATAAAATACCTAAGAAAGACATTCACAAGTAGTTATTTTAATGATGGTTTGCACTGAGAATCATACAGGAGTCCACAGAAATGAATGATCACTTGAACCTGAAAAACTGATCCCAGAACTGAGACCTGACATTTTGGTGTGTTGGGCCCTGGTTGTCATAAGCTCTGATTGAGGCATGATTAAATGTAAGCCACTATATCAGGAATTGAGGCTACCATTGGCTGGATCCCTTCTTCCTACTTTAATCACAGAAGATGCATCAAGTAATTTTATTTCTGGGCAGCTGAGTTGACTCTGCACAAGAGACTAAAATGGTCTGAATAGAGTCTATGTTCTGCAAGTCTGCCATTCAACCTCCAGTTGTGTAGATGCAATTAGCTCTAGGTGAATACGAACCCCTCAACTGACTAAATCTGATCTAGATAGAAGACTTTTTATGGTGGCCTAGTAAGTGGGAGTATTCAGATCTTCTGGTATCTGAGTAACAGAAGGAAAAACCAAAGGAGGAATGCTAGTATTTGCACCAGATGCTTTGGGTGTGGTCTCTAATGATAGATTTTGCAGGAGCTAGGCAAGATGGTTCTTCTTCTTTTGGTAATTCCCATTTGGGCAACCAGGTTTCCTGGTGGCAAAAGACTCACTCTACAAGACCCCATGGAATTGCAACAGCCCTGAGGCTGGTAGGGAATTTGTTAGCAAAGATCACCTGCCTTATTGAATAATAAAAGTCTCAGTGGAAATTGGTCCTGTTAACTATCAGGGAAGATCAATAGGGCTACTGCTTCCACCTATTAACTTCCTCCATTGCCTCCACTCACCAGAAGGATTGAGAACGATCTTTCACCTAAGGAAACTGCATAAGCAACTTCTATTATGCTGCAGCGGCCGAAGGTGGTCCCTGAGGAAAGCTACATGGAGAACTGCCTTGATAGGTAACCACGTATTCTGGTGAAGATACTATTCAGATTACCAATCCATGAAAGGTCACCTGGTGTAGATAGTAAAGAAGATGATCTTGACGGAAATATGCAAGAACCGTTACCTAGGCAAACAAAGCTGAAATACTTTTCAAGTCCAGAGTAACGAGATAACATTTGGAAGCAGCTCAGGCAGACACCTCCCTAATTCACTGAAGTATAAAATGGAGAGGAGGTACAGCACAATTAGACTTGCAAGATTCTGTTAATATAGCCGATCTCAGTAAAGATAGTTTTAAGCTTTCCTGTGGAGTTGATTTCCTGGCCTGGGGCTGAGCTCCCATCTGTCAGAAACCTTTCCTGAAGTACCCAAGCAACTACTCAAGCCTTCAGAGGTCATAGCAGTAAAGGAAATTAAAAGAAATTAAAAGAAAAAGAACTAGAAATCGATTTGGTACAACTTAACAGTGTTGCACAGCTTTGTGTGTTAAATTTACAGCATACCACAATGGAAATTGGAAATTAATAAATTTGTTATATAACAAATTATACATGCAATACAGTACAGAATGAAACCTCAGACTACTTTTAAGATTCTGACCAGGTGGCAATTGTTTCATAAATATTCAAAACGTTCCATACCTGATACAGCAATTTTTTCGCCTGCCAAAGTTCCATTTTCTTGCTGAGCTACCAGATCTTTCAGTATAATTTGCATGGCTCCCAGTCTTGGCAGTGTAACATGTGTAAGAAATGGCAAATTGTTTTTCTTGGCAAACCCCTGACTGGTTTCTCTTCTTTTTCTAAGAAAACCACCTTCTGGAAACAATACAATCCACTTGCGATCACGGCTCCTGTAATATTTTTCTAGATGTTCATGGAGAAGCACAAGCTGCTGGTCACGATAAGCTTTTCCCTAAAATGGAAATGACAAAGAGCATACTAACTAAAATGTCAGAATAATGTCTACTTTCCCATCCAAATTAGTTATTATTTTACTCAAAGAAAAACTCTAAACCAAGTTGTTTCAGTTAATTATGAATTTAGAAAATAAAAAAGGGAAACATGAAAGTAATGTTATAATCAAAATATTTTTACAAGACTTAGGCTTCCTTTATCAACAGCTAGATTCATACATTGCCCCAAGCCACAATATACTTTGTCTGATTATAGCTTAGTACTGTATGATGTGGGAACCAAGCTCATATGGCTTTTTAAGCAAACTATAAAATAAGCCATGGCTTATTGCATTGAATGATCTCATACAAAGTGTTTGGTTTAAGAGTATTATTAGAAATCAGATACAAAGGTAAATCATGGAGTTGTCCAGTATTTAAGTAAGACGACATTCATATTTTTTGTAGTTTACAAACAAAACTATACACACCAACTTCCATGTTTCACTGAAAGAACAAGGAATGATAAAAGAACAATACCATTCACAGAACTGAAAGAAAGATAGCTTTAATTCTGTTGTCAAGTTTAAGTGCTGGTCATGACCTAGAGAGCCCTTTATGACTCGACACCAAGTTACCTTCAAGACCACAGTCATCCACTAGAATTGGCCTGATCAAGTTGATCTCACTGAGAAAAGCAGTTGGTAGTTCTCCACTTTGGGGAATGGGGGAGGAGGGGGAGAAACCTCAGAGGTGCTGCTTCTGCCACTAGAGATTAGGCTAGCTCTTATTTGAATTGCCTTCCAGAAGCATCTAAAAACAGAACTCTTCCAGAGGGTGTTTGGGATGTGGCATCAAGGATTTTTATTTATTCTACATGTTTTTGGTGTTTTCTATTTTTAATTTTGACTGTGTATTAATTGTTGTACTCCCATAAAGCACTGAGAGTCTTGTGGGCCTGTGGTGGGGCATAAATGAAATTTAAAAAAATAAACAAACAAACAATCAAGATAGGAGTGTATGGGCAACAGAGAGAGAGAGAGAATGCAATCCTATTCTGGCTCTAGGAAGTATGTACACAGGTAAGGACGTCATTCATAGGGGAGACAGATAGATATAAAATCACTAGCAGGCAGTATAATTATATTTAATTTTATTTTCAGTGTGGTAAGCACTATGTTTAGTAAAAAAAAAAGTGATTTATACAAATTATGCAAATTTAAAATTATCTTTGCTCTGCATTTTTCTACGTTTCCTAGCAATAAGGTCAAATCAACAGTTGAGCAGGGGTCAAATCACTTCTTGCAAAGTACCCAATTTCTGCAGATGATCTTCCATACATATATAAAACACTGGGTTTAAGCATGAAGCTTCAGTTTTAAGAAATAATTCTCTCCCATCCTCACCCTAGAAAAGGGCATCCAAAAGCTGAAAAAGCATCATAACTGATGCCTGGAAATTAAGAGGTGAGCTTTGTGTAAAAAAGCTAATTCTTTTAATCTTATTTTAAAAAAAAATTAAAAGGGAAAAAGTGAACCTAGATTGTAAGTGAATCTGTCCATGTGGCTAAAGCCAATCTGATCAGCCTTATCATTCAACAAACCTGATCATATGCTAATCTGGTTAAAAGTAAGCTTCCCAGCCAACAGGCAATCAAGTGAAAATTAAATACTTGTGAATTAATAATCCCTCCATTTCTCCCTGTCAGCCCAACAAGGTAGACCAGATTAAGAAACCAATGCCATATAGGTCAGGACTACTTTTAGTGTAGTGCTGAATGTACTTCCCCTCCTTCATTTTATCTTTGTGGGAGCTAGGGAAGGGCCTGCCTGACATGTCTACTCAAGCCCTTCTATCTGACCATTGCCTTGGTAATGGCTCTTCCTGCTGCCTTCAAGGTCATTCTCTATGTCCTCTACACTCCCGCTCTGACATCATCTTACTTATTTGGGGGATAAATCCAATTAAAATATGTTCCTGCCATTGTTTCTTTTGCTGCTAGCTTTATAACTGGAGTCTCCCAAGATCAACAATTTCAGGCCAAACAGAAATTAATACTCAAAGCCCCTAAACACTGTCCATTTATTTTAATAATTTTCCACAGAAACGTGGAGAGATTATAAACTGAGGGAGAGAAGTGACAAACTGCTGCTTTTATGGAAGCTTTGATGGTCTGATCAAAGCAACTTTCCTGCAGAATAGAGAAAATTTCCTGTTTTTCCTAGATACAGCCAAAGTTGCTAAGTCTATGCGCCTCTCACCTGGAAAGTGTAAGTAGGATACTAGGATAGAACTGAAGGTCTGAAGACACACTATAGAACTGAACTACATCTAAAGAAGAGAAGATAAGGATCCCAGAATTTTGCAGTGCTATGATCATTCTATTTTGAACCCTCATAATTATTTTGTGGCCTGGATCTAGGCCACTTCCATTCTTCAGCTACTCTCCAAAGTGGTCCATTACGAAAGATAATTTTTGAACCCACTCTTCTTTCTCCAGGAAGCATTTTTTGTTTTTAAATTAAAGCCTACATGTTCACCTTAACCCCCTTGGAAGTTAATAAGGGTGCTTGTCCTTATCTCTTTTTCTGTCTTTGACTTTTTCTGCAACCGCTGCTGAACAGCAGGAAACACATTTCCAAAGAGCAGAATGTTGCATCTGCATCAGTAGTATTCTCTGAAATACATAGTCTTGATCATCATTGGCTATCTAACCATACATCTTAGGATTTGCTAAATGAATAATTAAATAAAGGTATTTGCAAAACTACAAAAGTCACTCAATTTAAGGTTCTTTGCCTATGTGTCTACTATGTAGATCAAATTAACAGATTTATATGGTTCATAAGGTAGATTTATGGAAGCTGAATTTTACAGTTTAAATAACCCCTTCCAAATGGTTTTGTACATCAAGGGTATATTATTACAATTTTTGGTCCACTGACATTTTAGAAAGGATGCAAAATATTCTGTTTCTTTCCAGTTCCTATCTCCCACTGCAAAAGGGTTAGAAACTTGTAGCAAACCATTTACTCCAATCCCCCAAAAAGCATGGTCTGCTGCAAACAGAGGCCTGAAACTTCTAAGCTGATTAACAAAATACAGGTGAAACTCGAAAAATTAGAATATCGTGCAAATGTTCATTTATGTCAGTATGGCAACTCAAACGGTGAAACCAATATATGAGATAGACGCATTACATGCAAAGCGAGATATGTCAAGCCTTACTTTGGTATAATTGTGATGATTATGGCATGCAGCTTATGAAAACCCCAAATTCACAATCTCAGAAAATTAAAATATTACATGACATCAATAACACAAGGATTGGAAATAGAACAATATCAGACCTCTCCAAAGTATAAGCATGCATATGTACTCAGTACTTGGTTTAGGCCCCTTTTGCAGCAATGACTGCCGCAATGCGGCGTGGCATGGATGCTAGCAGCCTGTGGCACTGCTGAGGTGTTATGGAAGACCAGGATGCTTCAATAGCGGCCTTCAGCTCCGCTGCATTGTTCGGTCTCATGTCCCTCAACTTTCTCTTGGCAATGCCCCATAGATTCTCTATCGGGTTCAGGTCAGGCGAGTTTGCTGGCCAATCAAGCAAACTAATCCCATGGTCATTGAACCAGGTTTTGGTACTTTTGGCAGTGTGGGCAGGTGCCAAGTCCTGCTGGAAAATGAAGTCAGCATCCCCATAAAGCTCGTCTGCGGAAGGAAGCATGAAGTGCTCCAAAATCTCCTGGTAGACCGCTGCGTTGACCCTGGACTTAATGAAGCACAGTGGACCAACACCAGCAGATGACATGGCTCCCCAAATCAACACAGACTCTGGAAACTTCACACTGGACTTCAAGCATCGTGCATTGTGTGCCTCTCCATTCTTCCTCCAGACTCTGGGTCCTTGGTTCCCAAATGAGATGTAAAAGTTGCTCTCATCAGAAAAGAGGACTTTGGACCACTGGGCAACAGACCCGTTCTTTTTTTCTGTAGCCCAGGTAAGACGCTTCTGACGTTGTTTTTTGTTCAGGAGCGGCTTGACAAGAGGAATACGACATTTGAAGCCCATGTCCAGGATCCGTCTGTGTGTGGTGGCTCTTGATGCACAAACTCCAGCCTCAGTCCACTCCTTGCGAAAGTCCCCAACACTTTTGAATGGCCTTTTCCTGACAATCCTCTCCAGGCTGCGGTCATCCCTGCTGCTTGTGCACCTTTTTCTACCACACTTTTCCCTTCCACATAACCTTCTATTGATGTGCTTTGATACAGCACTTTGGGAACATCCAACTTCTTTTGCAATTACCTTTTGGGGCTTTCCCTCCTTATGGAGGGTGTCAATGATGGTTTTCTGCACAACTGTCAGGTCAGCAGTCTTTCCCATGCTTGTGATTCCTACTGAACCAGCCTGAGAGACCATTTAAAGGCTCAGGAACCCTTTGCAGGTGTTATGGATTCATTAGCTGCTTAGAGTGGGACACTTTGAGCCTAGAATATTGAACCTTTTCACACTATTCTAATTTTCTGAGATTGCGAATTTGGGGTTTTCATAAGCTGTACACCTGTCAGGAAAGTTGCACGGCTGCAAGATGGAAGTGGGTTGTGTCTGTGGTTGCTCTGCGACGTACTCTGGTTTCTGAGAAAGCGCATCAGGCATCAAATTACGTGCCCCCGGAGTGTACGTGAAGTAAAAATCAAAACGTGAAAAGAACTGACTCCATCGCACTTGGCGAGGAGTGAGTGAGCGAGAGCTCTGCATTGTTTCCAAGTTCTTATGATCCGTGCACACTTGCACTGGAAACTTCGCCCCCTCTAGCCACTGCCTCCATTCCTGGAAAGCTGCCTTCACTGCCAGTAACTCCTTCTACTGGAAGGTAGTGACTCTGAGAAGATTGATGTCAGGATTAGCCCAGGAAACTCCAGGAGACAGTACAGATTCAATCCAACAAGGTTTATTGGCTTCAGTTCCGTTACAGAAATCTTCTCAGAGTGAGAGTAATTTCCAGGGTCACTCTCCCAACCTCCCTTACATTCTTTAGGGAGGGGCCAGTCTCATCCTCTTATCTGTTCCTCGTGGTTCTGGTGATGAGAGTAAGTTCTTAACCCCTCTTCTCCTGACTCTCACAACGCCATAATCATCACAATTATACCAAAGTAAGGCTTGACATATCTCGCTTTGCATGTAATGTGTCTCATATATTGGTTTCACCTTTTCAGTTGCCATACTGACATAAATGAACATTTGCACGATATTCTAATTTTTTGAGTTTCACCTGTAAATAGGTAGCATATCTATCCATAACACGAACCCAGTGTTCTTAGTAGCTACTGTACATTTCTCCACATTCTGTTAAAATTTTTATTAGTTGCTAACACTATCTGAAAATGGATTTCAATTTAATATATATTGACAATCATAGCAAGGTACAAATAAACATTTAGGAAAGCAGATTTTGCTATTAAAATATTTGTAATTCTTGCCTGTCTTATAAAGAAGTCTCCATGAATCAGAGATACAATTCCAAAATTTGTGTATTTAAAAATATGATCCATCAGCCACATCATCTGACGAACAACCTGGGAAAATTTAGATAAGAAATAGTGTGTATTCTGCATATAAACAAAACAAAAATCAGAGATAGTTCTTCTGTCCCATCAGATATAAGCATGCGTTTTCTGTAAGAGACATACAAGCAAATATATAAAAATAAAAAAATAAAAATTTATTATTAAATAGAAAACTGAATACAAATTGCATCCTTAGAGATAATTTTCATGTAAACGTTTTTACTAAAAGCCTATTAGCTTTCAAGAAGTATTTACTAAAGCAGCATTATTTCTCAGTGTATTTCCCCTATATAAAATCAACAGATTTCTATTTCTTCAGCATCTTGGATAAATCTTATTATTTAAAATCCACTTTCATTAACTAACATTTTTAAAGAATCCTTTACACAATCTTTATTTCTATATAAGCATTTTAATATTGTGTTTTATTTCATATAAGAAAAAGCAAGAGAATACAAAACAAACATGGAGAGGTAAACAGGATTTTCAAAACTATATGGATTATTCAAAAATTATACCTACCCAATAAAACTTTTTAGGAAGTCCTTTAAACTTCTCTATTTTAGAAGCATTCATTTACAATGTTAATTTTTAAGATTTTTGTAGATGAACAAAGCTGCAAAAATTAAACTAATTATCTTATTATCCCCATCATATTCATTTTAAATATGCTGTTGTTGTCTATTTTACTTGTCCCATTCTGAATGATACAATTTCTTACACTACAAAAACAAGGAGATAAAAAAAACCACACAGATCAAATTAAAATGTCTCATGGCCATCACCAGTTTCCCAGGATAAAAATATAAAACAAAAACAGATACATGCAGAATAGTACAGACAATCCTTGGGTTACAATGGCAATTAGGACTGGGATTGCCATTGCTAAGCAATGCGAACGTAAAGCAAGATGTCACGTGACCGCATCACTTAGTGATGGCAATTCAGGCAGTCCCGGGTGCCATCATAACCCCAAGACACGTGGTTCATTAAGTGGGAAGAAACAGGAGTCCCAGGTAAGGAGTGTGGTGGTGCCACAGAGTCGTAGGGGAGGCCCAGTACAGACCATAAGCAAGTTATGGGAGGGGGGTGCTGCGGTGTGGCGCAAACCCAGGAAGGCAGCACAGGTCAGTACACAGGAAGGCCAAGGGTGGGACTTACCAGAACAACTTGCAACCTTCCCTGCCGGCTTCCCCATTGACTTTGCTTGAGGGAAGCTGGCAGGGAAGATCACAAATGGTGATCACATGACCACGGAACACTGCAAGAGTCGTAAGTGCAAGCTGGTTGCCAAGCATTTGAATCACGATCACATGATCACTGCAGGGGCATTGCAAGAGCCAGAACTTGGAGGACTGGTTGTAACACTCATTCAGCACCATGGCAACTTCGGTCACTGAATGAGTGGTCAGTAAGCAGGGACTATCTGTAATACTTATTATTATATGAGAGCGCTTTGCATGTAGGTTTTGTCCATGCTGAAATTTATAAAATTTAAATAGAAAGTAACCCTCTGGATAAAAATCTCAGGTTCTACTTTATTCCATTTACCAACCAACATTTAGACATTCAGCTTCAAAGTAATTATTTAAAACAGCCAACAACAGATTCTGTATTTTGAGGTGTAAGTTCTTTCTATTATAGGAACAGCTATAATTTTCAATGTTTGTTCAATGAATATATAAAACCCAGAAAGATGTATAATTAATAAAGGGATATGTTGAATAATAGTTTGTTCTGATATAAAAATATGATCAAAATAAATTTAGCATTAACACTGATTTAAATATACAGTATACATATGAATGTTAGATATATTTACCATTCAAATTGTCTAGGCAGTTTTAAAGTTATTTAAATTCAACACACTTAGTACTGAAAAGTTTCATTTCAGTATTAACTTTCAAAGCAATTCAGTTTGTTTCCTTGTTTTTATTTTTAAGCAACATTAGAAAAAATAGCATCCATGACATTTTACAGTGTTATTACTCTAATTAGAAATAAAATTAAATACTAAATCAATACAATCTCAAACTGATTTCTAATTTACATATTTCTACTGCATATATATATATATATATATATATATATATATATATATATATATCCATCCATCCATCCATCCATCCATCCATCCATCCCACCTTTTATTTTCAGTTCAAGATGTGAATTCCCCTTCATTTTATCCCCACAACCACAATTTCTGTGAGGACTGAGCTGAGAAAAGAGTCACCAGCCCAAACCTACGCCATGACTTCTGTGACCAAGTAAAGACCTGAATCTGGGTCTTAATCTAAATCAGCTCAGAAGTCAGCATTGTAATTATTCCTTTATAAATTATAATATTTCATGTATCCCCTTATAAATTCAGTAATCAGAAAAAGATTACTGAACATTATTACAGAAAAAGATTACTGAACATCAAAACTGAATATAAAATGCAAAAATCCCATTTCATCTTGCATATAATATGTAAGAACATTTTATAGAAAAAGACTACTGCAACAAAGTAAATTTTATTTGGCAGCCATTATCTCCTGTATGTAAATGTAAAAGAAAAACAGTTGCTGACCTTGAACGCCCAACTGCTTTGCTTTCTATTCCTTGGTAAAAGTAACATTCACTATACAACACTGATTAAAATAACTGTTCTTCAAAAGTGACAAAGCAAATCTATTGCTTTGTACCTTCTGCTGATCTAGCTTATTTTTCTGAGAAACTGTACAGCATCTCTTTCTTCAAGATGTTGGATGAGGGGAGCCAGAACAGTCAATGGCATGCTCTGAACAATTTGCATCATTCTTTTAGAATAAATGTGAACAGATCCAATTTGAGCTTAGTTTTTAGAGTAGGGAAAAAATGTAGGCATGTAACCCAGCAACTGTTTGTGAAAGTGCATGGAGAGATGTGTGCCGCTACCTGGTCACTTGACTGTTGCACCTCTTGGCTGATTTAAATTTGTCAGGATGAGACTCCATGATTAAGATATATAATAATGCCTCCTTCTGGGAAGGACATGTCCAATTCTCATCTAAAGGAGTAAGCAATCAGATCTTTACAAAGAAATGCTCCTTTAAGCTGGGAGACTGATATAAATATAGGCCAGTCTCAAATGTTCCATTTCTGGGAAAAGTAATGAAGGTGTGGCCTTACAGCTTCAGACTCATCTGAATACTGATCTTCTGAATGAATTTCAGCTGGGTTTTTTTAGCCAGGATATGATACTAAAACTCCACTGGTTACCTTTGTGGATACCTTTACTGAACACTGGATAGGGAAAATGTGAGTCTGCAAGTTGTCCTGGACCTCTCGGTAACTTTCAATACCATCAAGTAAGGTATCCTTCTGGGCTCCTAATGGCTTTGGGACATCATGATACTATTTTACAACAATTTCTATATTTCCAGTTGGACTCTGTCCAGAAAGTGGTGCTGAAGGCTACTGCCTTATGGTGTCCCACAGGCTTCCATCTTGTCATCCATGCTGTTCAACATCTATGTAAAGCCACTGGGAGAATTCATCTAGAGTTTGGAGGATGGTCACATTATACTAATGATACCCAACTCTATGGCTCCCTACCACTGAATTCAATCAGTACTTTTGAATGTTTCCTAAATTCAAAAATGGGTTGGATGAAAGCGAACCAGCTGAATTAAATGAAGACAAGATGAAAAGTTTGTAAGCAGGACTCAAGGACTGAGGTTCAGCCTCTTTTGGATAAGATTGCATTCCCCTTAGAAGATCAGAATCCCAGTGTAGGAATGCTCTTTGAACCTCAGCTGTGACTAGAGTCTCTGGTGACAGTGACAGGGGAGAAAGGAGGATCTCTGCACAACTACATCTAGTGCACCGGCTGTATCCTTCCTGAGCCAGTCATATTTGACTGCTTTATTCATGCTCTGGTTACATCTCATCTTGTGTACTGAAATGTGCTCTACTGGAAGAGCACTTGAAAAATATCTAAACATTGATGTTAGCATAAAACACTACAAGTAAATCTTGTAGTGCAAGACAGGGATTCAAATGATGCCTGTGCTGAAAGATCTGTACTTGTTATCATTTGCTTACTGGGCACAATTTAAGGTGCTGTTAATTACCTTTATAGTCTCAAAAAAATAAGGCCCTGGTTACATAAGGGACAGCTTCTCCTGTTACAACCGTGTTTTACTTGTAAGATCAGAAACAGAGGTCCTCTTGAATATGTCCATACCATCAAAAGTTCATCTTTCTGGCATGTGGGAGAGGCAATTCTCTTGCTATGGCATCAACTCTCTTGGAATTTACATCTAGCCCCCATTATCTCAGGGTTTAAGAAATTTTTAAAGAGCAACCTCTTCCATCAGACTCTTATTTATCAGAGGATTTGATGATTTTGTTTTTTAAATGTCCATATTTTAACTTCAATACTCAAATTTTTCTGTCATGACTGTATATCAGAGCACAAAAGCGGGATAGATAGAGACAGACGCATACATACATAATACATAGTCTTTAATGCTGCCTGACTTGCACACACCCTCTATGATTTGTATGTCCTGCTTCCAAAACACCAATGTGTAAATAATATAAGTTAATGTGAGATGATATAGAAATAAAAAATATGGTTAAAGTATTGGATGAACACAGATTTGTGCATGAGTCTTCCAATGTTATACTTCTGAGAAATTACCCAGATGGTTCAACAAGCGTATTAATGGTATATATAAAATTATCATACCGTGCCTTTGTCTTGAAGGCACATCATTAGAGTGCAAATATCTCCTGTTGCTTGATGGTTTACCAGCATCACAGCTTCATCTTCTGAAATTGTTCTAACATCATCTCCCCATTCCATGACTGCACAAAACAGAGGGAAAGTACAGACTTACTTAACATAATGATCATTTACACTAATTTAAAATAGATAAAAATAACTCATGTTCCAGAGATATTCCAACAGATTATAGTACATTAATTTGTAAATTTGGAAGACTTCAAATATAATACACCATTTAAAGCTAAAATGAAGTTTGATGGAAATACTCTCAAATTCTCTCAAGCCAAGTATTCTTAGACAGCTTCAAATTTATTTTCTCCTACATTTATTTTTCCCCAACATTTTCCCCAATTGCTAATAAATTTATGCATTTTCAGGGGAAACATGTATGCAAAAACCATTTAATCTGAGATGCCACTATATAAAAAATTACTTTATAAGAAGGATGAACTTGTTAAACTACACATAGATAGTACGGGTAGTCCTCAGTTTAAGAATGAGTTCCGTTCCCAAGATTTGTCCTTAAGTTGAATTTGTATGTAAGTCAGAACAGTATTATTGTATAATACAAGTAGCATTGTGTAATGAACCTGAACCATTGTGTATCTAACTCAAATCATTGTGTATTTAACTCGAATTTTGCTACAATAGGCTCTGTTGTTAACTATGGGTCATCTGTAACCTAGGTGTTCTTAATTCAGGGACTACCTGTAATGTACATGAAATCAAAATTTCAATAGCAGTGGAGACAAGAAAAAATGAAGGCTTATAAAAATGAAGCAAAACTACAATAGAGTCATCTTACAGTAAAATTTCTGAATCCAAGAAGGAATACACTAGATTTTCCATCTGTAAATTTGTAAATTATTATATACAGTGGTACCTCAGGTTATGAACGCTTCTGTTCACGACCAATTTGGGTTACAAACAGCACCGTTCGCAAAATTTTGCTTCCGTTCGCGAACTCCGCATCGGGTGGCGAACAGGATCCGCAGCCATTTTCCCTGCCATGACACATGGTCATGGCTTCCTGCAGGGAGGGGGACTCTCCCTCCAAGCAATAACTGCCTCCCCACCCACCTTCCTGTCCTCCACGCCAGAAGTCGCCTCGAGCAAGGTTAGTGTTCTCTCTCTTCATACTGTACTGTGTGTCATATTTTTGTGGTTTAAAAAAAAACAAACATATGGTTCAGAACGGATTAACCGTATTTACACTGAACCTTATGGGAAAATTTGATTTGGGTTGCAACCAAAATCGGTTGGCGACCAAATTCGTAGGGGTCAGAATGGATTAACCATATTTACATTGAACCTTATGGGAAAATTTGATTTGGGTCGCGACCAATTCGGGTCGCGACCAGAGTCGCAGAACGAATTATGTTCGTGACCCGAGGTACCACTGTATATTGAACATTCATTATCTTTGAAAGTAAGTAAAAATAATGCAATGCAAAGATATAGCAAAGTCTCCTTCAAGGTGAACTCAACGCTTGATGATTTCATGATCATGTCCTTGTTATTTTCAGAAATCTTGAAGTGGTTTGCCATTGTATTCTTCCATCATTATTTTCTTAATTTTTCACTCTAGCCTGATACTTCTCATAAATCTCCCAGTCAAATACCAACCCAGTCCAATCCTGAGCCTGGTTAGGAGCTGCCACTTGTTGAGACTATGCAAAGATGAAACGGCAATTAAAACTTTGAGAGCATTCTTCATTGAAGCAGAAAAATGGTTACAATGCTTCTCTATATTTTTAATTCAAGCATTGATATTCTGGTACCAAATGTCTAAAATTTAAAAACACTGATGAATGAGAAAGATTTGCATACAGTAAGACTTTTGCCTTCACAAGTATATAGATGTGTCTGCCCACAATACTGAATCACACATAAGTTTAGTGTATCATAAAACCCCACTTTAGTTTTTTGGATGACACAAATCCAGCCCAGATACAGTTACAGTTCAGTGTATTATGCCAATCCCCAAAAATGGGTCAATTTCAGTTAACCATGGATAAATATGTCATGTGATAATAGCCTATGACTGAGCAGGATGTGTGAGCAGAGCTGCAAAACATAAATCAGTTGCTAAACTTATCATAGGGCAATTATGGTTCAAGTTTTTATTTTCAGAACTTAAAATACACTCCCTGATAATGGACCACTTTGTGGTTTTCCTATGAGCATCCTGATATTAGCTCATATCCAACACTGAAGCTAGCTGGTTTTCTTGCAGGGGAGAATCATGCTTGAACAATTCTGAGAATAAATTTCTTTGTGAGTTCTCCCACATGAACCATCTACCTATTGTAACTATTACTGAAATATCAACTTCATATGTCATCATTAAGAAAAGTAAAGAACCCTGGAATACGGTTACCCAATAGTACTCCTAGAGATGTAGAATGATCTCCATCAAGAGTTCCAATAATAATGTAAAGCTCAATTATCTAGGAAAGCTTTGGTGCATGAGGAATGTCAATTTCTAAGTGTTATTCTGTAAAATAGCCTGAACTAATTTTAACTCCATTGTGGAATTTTTAGATAGAATTCCCTCACCACAACCAGTATGTTGTACAGTTGCCTTGATCCCCTTAATGTTTAATTTTCTTATCTGTTCAAGAAGATCTTATATGCAAAATATTGGAAGCTAGAAAATGTTTCTAAGAAAAAATACAGTATGGGAAAATAACATTCATAATTATGCTCTTCCAGTTAAATTAGGTGAGGTCTTAAGATAGGTCAGTACTCCCAAATTTTTGTAAAACTGATAGATGCAAGGAAATATATCTGTAAATAATGATCAAATTTTTCACTTAATGATAACAGATACAGATACATTATTAACAACTCTAAATTTTCAAAGCTTACTACGGGAGGGAATAGTTATCATGAGAGAACATAAAATTTCTTCTACCAACTATCTTCAAAGCCTCTGTAATAAGCAAAACTCAAAGTCTCTTATTCTTATGCGTTTGACAAAACTGGTCAGAGTCTAAATTTTATCTTAAGTTCAAAATACACATACACATTTTTGTACATAAAATGTTAAGGTAAAGTGACTTGAGTTAGTAGAGGTGGCATAACATTTAAAATATGTAAGTTCATACACAAACATAAACTGCAGTGCCTCCAGAAAATCAAAGATGTGCACATAGATGAAGATGAAATTATGGTCTCATTTGATGTCACAGCACTCTTCACGTCCATAAACCCAGAACTAGCGAAAGAATCCATATCAGCTGTACTACACAACACACCCGACTTAACCAAATACACCCAGATCGAAATACCCAGAATCATGGACCTCATCAGCCTCTGCCTCACCACCTATTTTCAATTCGATGGACAAATCAGAGGCACACCCATGGGATCACCACTGTCAGGACTCATAGCAGAGATCGTAATGCACGCCTAGAAGCTATAGCACTGCCACACATACAGCCTAAAATATGGATCCGGTATGTAGATGACACATTTGTTATAATAAAAAAGAAACAACTACAGAAGACACATGATACCATTAACAACATCTTCAAAGGGATAAAATTCACCAGAGAAGAAGAAAACAACAACACACTACCCTTCCTGGATATCCTCATCAGCAGAAGAAACAACAGGAAATTAGAAACCCAAGTTTATCGGAAGACAACCCACACCAATCAAGTACTCCACTACCAAAGCAACAACCTGACCTCCCACAAGAGGAGCTGTGTAAGAACATTATTCAAGCGAGCTCAAACGCATTGCAGCAACCCAGAACAGCAGAAAAAGGAAAAAGACCACCTATACAACATCTTCTAACAAAATGGATACCCACGTAATTTTATCAAAAAGTGCCTGACCACTCAACCTACAACACAACCCACACAAGCCATGAAAAGGATCACACTGCCATACATCAGAAACATCTCAGAAACCACCAACAGATTATTACAACCATATGGCATCTCTGTAGCACACAAACCAACAAAATCACTCCAAAATATCCTAACTAAACCAAAAGACCCAGTTGCCCAAGAAGAAAAAACAGGAGCCATCTACAACATACAGTGTAAGGACTGTAACAAACACTACGTAGGACAAACAGGCAGAAGACTAGCAGAACGCATCCATGAGCACCAACTAGCAGTCGGAAGACATTATGAAAATTCCTTAATTGCACAACACATGGACAGACTCAACCACAGTTTTAACTGGGAAACTGTCAGCATTTTAGACCAAGCCAAATCCAAATATACAAGAGAATTCTTGGAAGCCTGGTATTCAGACAAGGCAGCAATTAACAGACACATAGAGATAAACAGCATCTACATACTATTCAAAAGAGACAAAAGACCAGAAGATCGCCTCACCAGCATTCAATCACCAGCAATCATCTCCAGCAATCATCACCCAGATAAGCAAAGGTCACCACCAAGCACACAATCAAGCAGTCAACATACGCTAATCAATGAACTACCAGAAGAGCAAAACAAAACCCCCACCCCCACCAGCACTGGCAAAGCAGGCCACAGCAGATAAATAGAGAGCAAACCTCATCCCATTTTAGCACTGAAGATGTTACCTAGCCGGGTAATGAAATGTTTGCAAGAAAAGAACCAAATTCAGAGAACCCCAAGGACTCCACATAAATAGACCTATCTACACATATTCTTATTATTCATATCTTAATTATTCAGAGATAATTAAGATATTCCTAAAACAATTTTAAATACTTTTGAAGTTAGCAAATCTTAAGATCCTAAGTTTTCCTTTAAAAACTGTTTTATTATTTTTATTTCGAATACAGTAAAAAGCTAGTGAAAGAGAAAAAATATACGTAAGAGAAAGCCCTTATAAGAACAGATTATTACAAGTTTGATTTAGCATAAGCTACGAATACAGGTGAAACTCGAAAAATTAGAATATCGTGCAAATGTTCATTTATGTCAGTATGACAACTCAAAAGGTGAAACCAATATATGAGATAGACGCATTACATGCAAAGCGAGATATGTCAAGCCTTACTTTGGTATAATTGTGATGATTATGGCGTACAGCTTATGAAAACCCCAAATTCACAATCTCAGAAAATTAAAATATTACATGACATCAATAACATAAGGATTGGAAATAGAACAATATCGGACCTCTGCAAAGTATAAGCATGCATATGTACTCAGTACTTGGTTTGGGCCCCTTTTGCAGCAATGACTGCCGCAATGCGGCATGGCATGGATGCTAGCAGCCTGTGGCACTGCTGAGGTGTTATGGAAGACCAGGATGCTTCAATAGCGGCCTTCAGCTCCGCTGCATTGTTCGGTCTTATGCCCTCATCTTTCTCTTGGCAATGCCCCATAGATTCTCTATGGGATTCAGGTCAGGCGAGTTTGCTGGCCAACCAAGCACAGTAATCCCATGGTCACTGAACCAGGTTTTGGTACTTTTGGCAGTGTGGGCAGGTGCCAAGTCCTGCTGGAAAATGAAGTCAGCATCCCCATAAAGCTCATCTGCGGAAGGAAGCATGAAGTGCTCCAAAATCTCCTGGTAGACCGCTGCGTTGACCCTGGACTTAATGAAGCACAGTGGACCAACACCAGCAGATGACATGGCTCCCCAAATCAACACAGACTCTGGAAACTTCACACTGGACTTCAAGCATCGTGCATTGTGTGCCTCTCCATTCTTCCTCCAGACTCTGGGTCCTTGGTTCCCAAATGAGATGCAAAAGTTGCTCTCATCAGAAAAGAGGACTTTGGACCACTGGGCAACAGACCCGTTCTTTTTTTCTGTAGCCCAGGTAAGATGCTTCTGACGTTGTTTTTTGTTCAGGAGCGGCTTGACAAGAGGAATACGACATTTGAAGCCCATGTCCAGGATCCGTCTGTGTGTGGTGGCTCTTGATGCACAAACTCCAGCCTCAGTCCACTCCTTGCGAAAGTCCCCAACACTTTTGAATGGCCTTTTCCTGACAATCCTCTCCAGGCTGCGGTCATCCCTGCTGCTTGTGCACCTTTTTCTACCACACTTTTCCCTTCCACATAACCTTCTATTGATGTGCTTTGATACAGCACTTTGGGAACATCCAACTTCTTTTGCAATTACCTTTTGGGGCTTTCCCTCCTTATGGAGGGTGTCAATGATGGTTTTCTGCACAACTGTCAGGTCAGCAGTCTTTCCCATGCTTGTGATTCCTACTGAACCAGCCTGAGAGACCATTTAAAGGCTCAGGAACCCTTTGCAGGTGTTATGGATTCATTAGCTGCTTAGAGTGGGACACTTTGAGCCTAGAATATTGAACCTTTTCACACTATTCTAATTTTCTGAGATTGCGAATTTGGGGTTTTCATAAGCTGTACGCCATAATCATGACAATTATACCAAAGTAAGGCTTGACATATCTCACTTTGCATGTAATGTGTCTATCTCATATATTGGTTTCACCTTTTGAGTTGCCATACTGACATAAATGAACATTTGCACGATATTCTAATTTTTCGAGTTTCACCTGTATAGTGGAAACTGGTTATATTACTGAATTTAGAACTACTTTATTGCTTGGATTAGCATCCATCTCATTTACCTTATAGTTACACAACTTCTAAAAAAATTACGGTCCTATTCTATTCCTTGTGAGCAAAAACATAGGAAAACTTAGAGTAAATTATAAAAAATTAAACTTTCAGCATTGTGGAGTTTCTAGAAAAAGTAATTATTTCAATCTTTTCTAAAAATCAATAGGATTTTAAAGCTGTTTTTAATGGAAGCTTTATAGCTTTGGGCTCTAGTTCTAGTAATGTTAACTGCTGTTTTAGTTAGTTACTGTAGTGAATGGGCAAACAAACCATCACCCCATATTCAATAACACCCAGCAGTACCTGAGTTTTAATACATTTTTAAGCTAACCGAGGCATGTCTAGAAATGACATATCGTTTGGTCATTACTCCTAACCCCCTCCCTTTCTCCTAGGGAGAAAAACTGCCTTTTTAAAACAATACAGAAGTTAGTATTGATACTGAAGAAAAAACAGCCTCAAAATTAGCCAGAATCCTCAAGGATTTGGAGAAGTTCAGGATGCAGACAAAGGGAAATCTACTGCAGGAAAATGGCTAACTTTGAAAGGTTTGGTGAAAATGTTTAGCTGTAAGTGTCACAGAAGACTAATTTTTAATTACTTTTAAAAGTATGAAGGAAAACATATAGTTTTGTGCAGATCACACAATGTTGCTGATTTACTGAAAACCATATTTTTCTTCATATTTTTCTATGGGGGATCAATCCTTTAAGTCATGAATTTGATTTTCATCAAGACTACAATCCATATAACAGGGCAGAAGAGCATGCTAGCAAACTAAGTCATTGTTCCTTACCTATAAAAACAAATTCAACAGCAGAAATCCCAAAAATTCCTTTTCATCAGTTTGTCGCACAAGAATTTTCTGTGAACATCCAAATATCTGATATTTTTTAAAGTCCCACTGAAACAGACCACAAATTTTGTATTCAGCTGGAAAGTCAGTGTGTGTGTATATGTGTGTGTGTGTGTGTATATATATATATATATATACACACACACACAGTGTTTAAAAGTTTGTGAACCCTTTTGAATGTTCAATGTGCCTGCATAAATATGACCTAAAACATCTGTTCTCCACACAAGTCCTAAAACTAGATAAAAAGAACCCAATTAAACAAATTTCAATATATTACATTTCTTCATTTATTCACTGAGGAAAATGATCCAAAGCTACATATTTGTGTGTGGCAAAAGTATGTGAACATCTAGGATTATTAGTTCATTTGAAGGGGAAATTAGAGTCAGGTGTTTCGATCAATGGGATGATAATCAGGTGTAAGTGTAGGAGGTCCTGCCTTATTTAAAGAACAGAATTCTGGGTATTCACTATCAAAGTGTGATCTTTACAACACAGGGATGTGGAAGTGTGTCATGGCTCAAACAAAGGAGATTTCTGAGGACCTCCTAAAAACAGTTATTGAGGCTCACCAGGCTGGAAAAGTTTGGACTCCACCAGTTCACTGTCAGGCAGACCATGTACAAATGGAGGCAATTCAACCCTATTGTTACCCCCCGCCCCCAGAGTGGTCGACCAACCAAGATCACACCAAGAGAAGGTATGTAATACTCCAGGAGGTCTCAAAGAACCCAGGGTAACTTCTAAGGAACAAAAGGCCTCTCCTGCATCGGCAAATGTCAGTGTTCATGAGACCATCCTCAGGAGAACAACAATGGTGTGCATGGCAGGGTTGCAAGAAAAAAACCACTACTCTCCAAAAAGAACACTGTTGCCAACGTTTGCAAAAGACCACATGCTTAAGCCTGAAGGCTACTGGAAGAATGTTCTGTGGATGGATGAGATCAAAACAGAACTTTGAAAATGAAAAGTGTTATGTTTGGCAAAAGGCAAACACTGCATTCCAGCATAAGAACCTTACCCCATTGCAGTATCATGGTTTGGGCCTGCTTTGAACTATGAATTCTGACTTCTACCAGCAAATTCTATAGGAAAATGTCAGGGTATCTGTCCATGAACTGAAGCTCAAGAGACAGAGGGTCATGCAGCAAGACAACAATCCAAAACACACAAGCTGTACAACAAAGAATTGTTAAAGCAGAAGAAAATTAATATTTTGGAATAGCCAAGTCAAAGTCCTGACCTTAATCCTACAGAAATGTTGTGGAAGGTCCTGAAGTGGGCAGTTCATGCAAGGAAGCCTACCAATATACTTGAGTTGAAGCTGTTCTACAAGGACGAATGGGCTCAAATTCCTCCAAGCAGGAGGATGTGCAGGACTGAACAACAATTATCAGAAACATTTACTTGCAGTTATTCCTGCCCAAGGAGGGCATACCAGTTACTGAAAGCAAAGGTTTCCATACTTTTGCCACCTACAATTATTTAGCTTTGGATCACTTTCCTCAATAAAAAAATGAACAAGTACAATGTTTTTGACTCACTTGTTTAATTGGGCTATCTTTAGTTTTAGGACTTGTGTGGAGAATAGGTCACATTTTAGGTCATATTTATGCAGAAATATTGAAAGTTCAAAAGGGTTTTAAGCACCACTCTGTGTGTGTGTGTGTGTGTTTGTATAAATAATGTGTAAGACCCAGCAGTAGTCTCCATACCCAAAAGTCTTGTTTAATCACAGAATATACTGTGAATCTCCATTCACCCTTCTCTAAACATATATTTTGCACACAGAGTTCCACAGAAACTGGTTTCTATGCAGTCTGTTATAGATTGCCATGGATATTACATACCCACTTGAGATATTTTCAACCTGGAAATGTCCATCTCCACTTCCTAATTTATAGGGCTGTGCAAATCCTTTGAAAAAGGAATGTTATAGCACATGGAAACTTGTATGAATCACCTTTCTTCAAGTAATTAAAGTAGCTGCATCTTTTCTAAGAATTCTATGACTCTTGGCTATTTCTTTGAAAAAAGCAAACTGGTTTTGCTTGCACATGCACATGGAGCCAGCAGTTGTTCAAACCTGGAAAAGATGTATTTTATTGATTCATATAGAGGTCCTTTGTAAACACTACAGCACATTGCAAAGCACATTTCTAAACATCTGCATAGCCCTACTAATTTATACATGATCACCCAGAAAATATCTCCAGAAATATTCCCCAACTCCTCCTTTTCAAATACTTCCTCTCACTTCTATCATTTTCAAATGGTTGCCAGGGTTTTATAATCTATAATTTGCAATGATTCTTAAGCTGCCCCTTTGCCATTGTCTCTTCACTTTTTAAATGGACATTGTTATAAGTGAAATGGTAAGAACCGATAATGAAAAACAATTTTGGAATTGAAGGACATAAGTCTGAACTTAGATTTTGTAAATAAAAATTATTTCAATTCAAACTCTCCTGGTTATTTCATGGACACAACCATTCAGTTTTCTTGGCAAAAATAAGCAAACGGTTTGCTCCAATTTCTTTCAAGATTTTTTTTCAACTTCCAAATCTAATCTATACTCTTGCAATTTTTAGACAGTCTCCCATCCAAGCACTAGGCCCAGACAAGGCCAGCCAGGTGGTGCTACCAGCTAAATCTTAGTCTTTATAGAAAATTTCATTTACGTTCCATAGCACTGAAGGAGATGGTGTTTCCTTTTTCTGGCATGGGTATGAAATAGGTACCTGTTAGATCCATAAACAGATGTACAATACTCCATGATAAGAATTAGAACCAAAACTTTTTTGTGTAGTGCCCACTTTCTCTCATACACAATAGGTACTACCCAGAGTTGTCTTGGAGGTGGGCAGTGCATAAATCTAATAAAATAAATAGATAAAATATGAAGACATACCAGAAATCTATAAATATTAGAGGAATCTTAGATAAGTATACATCCATGAAAATTTGAAAGAGAAACTACCCACTGAGGTTTGAATGCTGGGCCAAAAATTGTCCAAAATGTCTTTCACGGTTATTAAGGAATATAGAATTAACTGTTCCTCAGTAAAACACACCTCTAAGCCTGAAAAACATATACTTTCTGGTGGGGAAAAACATGTTTTGCCCTAAGATTCAAAAAAATGATGTGACTAAAGAAAGCAAATAAATACAACTTTATAAGAGGGACCAAATTATTGGAGAGGTTACAGAGCACCAGTCAAGACTGCAAAAATGCATGTTGATCACACCCCAAAATGCTCATTTGTACAAAACCCTGACGTGGTTATGCTGACATATGTTGCAAAGAGTTACCTGAAGGCTGTACACAATTTAGGATACAAGGAAATCTATTATCAATCTTCATGAAAGAAAAAAAAAGTTTTAGGTTACATTAAAAAAGGGTTAGATGTTATGGGGCAATATGCTTAACTCCATCCCAGTAATTTTAGAAATCAAAATAATCCCAAGGGTGTGATAAGAAACAACTGGAAGAGAACAATTTAAATTAAGCAACATCAGAAAAAGTAATGAGCTCCATCCAGCATCACAGTCAAATTTCCAGCCCTATATACTCCACTGGAAGTAATGTCCATATTGAGGCCTCATCTTCTTGCCCTGGTGGCAAGATAGTCTACTAACCATTTTTTTGAGAATGACAATAGGCTGACATATGACACAACTGAGCCTATATCTTGGTGTCAGTATACTGCTGAAGCAGTCTGAACCTGGATATAACAGGAAGGTGTTGTTTCCATCAGAAAACACAATATCCTACACAAACATTCTGGTTCGCATAGGCAAGAAGGTTGTGGAAAGCCAGCAACCTGCAGGGCTCCATCTGGCCTGTTGAAGGGCTGCTCCCTCCCATCCAGCTGTAGGACTTTGTGCCTCCATGGCCATTTCTGCTTTGTCTGCCAGAGATAAGAGAATGTACCTGGCAAACAAAGTTTTCTGCTTTCTTTTTAGGCTCAGGTAAGAACAGTAATTTAACAGCAGGTATTCCATCAGGCTGTTATTTTTATTGGTAATCTCTACTGCCATCTTCCACCAGGTGATCCCAGTCTCCATGTCTTCCAGAGGCTTGCTGGAGAGAAGAAAGAGTTTCACTCCTCTCCATTATTCAAGCACAAATTCTTCACCTTCCCTACTTCTCTCCCTTTACCTCTGTACATCCCTGACAACAACTGGGTAAGGACAGCAACTTTTCTGGCTTTGTTTTGGAGGGATGGCAAGAAGTAAGCTGTGGATACAAGTTTCTGAAATGGAAGGGTTCCTTCCATCTCGAAGACAGGAAGAATGCACACTGTAGGGCTGAAGGGAAAAGTCCCAATAAATGAATCTAAAGTTACTCTGAATCCCTAAGAGTTTAATTCTATAGATAGTCATAATCAAAATGATTATGAAATACAGCAAATAAAGAGAAAATAAGACTATACACATAATGAATGTACCCTATATAAGGATTTGCTTGGTCCATTTATGTCCATTTTAGGGTATCCTTCTAATATAACTACAGCAAAATATCTGATTTTTGCACTGATTTACACTTCAAAGTAAGTTCCAATAATATTGTTTCATTTAAATGAGGACTCCATAATGTTTTTATCTCAAAATACAAGCTTGCTTTATTAGCCAAAGGTAAGCAAAAACATCTACCAATACAACTGCAAAAAAAAAAGTTTCTACATTATTTCATATGTATAAATATTACCACTATTCTCCCTCTAACAATTCTATTTCAATAATCAATTCATTTTTATAATTTTTAAAGGAGAATATCTTCAAGTTTCAACAGGACCCAATTCAACAGACAACTCAAAAGGACTTTAGTGCTTCATACATTACAATATACTACAAATGGGTGAGTTTACATAGCACACTTAAGCTGCAAGACATACTGTAGTTTATACACCATAATGGCTGTATTCACACAATACACTATTTAGTCAAAATTAAACAGACCATCTTACAACCCTGAGTTGTAATATATGATAATATGATATACTGTATATAATGTGATATGAACCCAGACCTATTAATAGTTTGCTAAACTGAAAAAAAAGGTGACATCTTGTTTAATTTGGTAAAGAGAAAGTAAACATTATTTTAAATAAATGCACTTATGACACAAATTCAGCAGAGTTATAATTCAAAATGGCAAGTCATGCAATAAAAAGAGTCTATTATATTTCATTTCCATATTTCTTACTACTCTCTGCACATTGCATAATATTGCTTACCCCAAAAGGAACAGTGTGACGGGTATATGTGTATCATATGAATGTATGAGTGTTTACAATCATTTGCTTGCTTCCTTTTCACAGCAAGATTGGAAAAAACTTTATCACAACGTAAACCTACACCGTACGTTAATTTGCATGTCTGAATACTTGCTACCATGACATCTAATAAGGTAAGCTGTTACAGATATGGATCCACAATCAACCACTTTTTTTTTGAAACATAAAAGTTTGCAGACAATTTGTACAACTTCAGCAAAAGGTACAAGGTGTTGTCTCTAAAAATTTTGGATAGAATCAAGATAAATGCTTACTTTATGATAAATCACAATTGGTTATTTTTTAAATTGAAAAGATCACTGTAGTCAAAATATCAGAGAACAGTAAAGGAGTGCAGTTTTCAGATCTGACTGATGCAGGCCTTGGTGCCTGATGGCTGCTACTTAAAAGAAGTTATTTCTTCTTTATTACACAAGTTATTACACAATACCCGGCTGGGTCCCAGAACATACATGTTAAAGAGGCAGCAAGGGACATATGGTCACGCCTTGCCACCACTCTCTTAACAAAAATGCATATTTTCCTGAGCCTGAGGAAATACCATGTGAAACCCATAAAAGGTGCAGCTTTTTTAAGGAATGGCCAACCACTTCAGCAAAAGTGCCAATGCCAGATCCAAATCACTCTTGCTTGCTTTGTATCTGAATACTACACACATCTATAGAATAGCAAGGATGGAAAGTGTCTGCAAACTAAAATTTCTATTCCCATTCCCATGGAGATGAATGCTATCCAATTTCTAATACGCAGTTCGAAGGCATATAGAACTAAGTACATTTCTACCCAAAAAACTATCATGGAAAAAAAAAATTCTCCTAGCCACACTTCTTGTACTCTACTCTCAAAAGTCCTTTTTCCTTTAATTCATTTCTAATTCCAGAAGTAACCAAGGGTGAAAGAAGGTTACACAGAGGAACACAGAAGAAAGGCAGTGAAGATGTTCACTACGTTTGATTTTTAAAAATTAGATCCCTATTCCTTCAGTGGGAATGCAACCTTATCTAGAGCCAACTTTAAGATTTATATGTGGAGGTGCAGACTATCAGCTCTGAATTTCTCAATTACATTAAGAGTAGTAAGAAAAACAGCTAAATATTATCTTATAGAGTCTTCCATATATAATTAAATCATTTGTTACTATTGGTAGAAAATGTAGGCATAAAAGCCATTATCTCAACTCTCTATCACAGCTTCAAACTGCTTTAGCAAACAGCTGTAAAAAATGTTGACACCTGAGGAAATCAAATGCTTCCATAATAGTTAGCAGATGATATAACTGTAAAGCACATGATACAAATGTAAAGAAAGAACTAAAGGGGGTGTTCAATTTTTTTATACTGTCAGGGCAGTTTTCTGTATCTCATACATGAAATTTTGGCACTTGTGTTCTTCTAGGCAGAGAAGCATGATTACTGGAGAGTCACTACTGACCTTCCAGCTTTTCAACACTTCAGAACTTACTAAACCCTTCAAACAGACAATCACCTGTTATGAAATTCTTTATACGTTAAAGAGAAAAATTTATTTTACTAATATTTTTTATCTTAACTCTATCTTCATATTGTACAACTTATATTGTAAACTCAAGAAAAGAAATATCCAGCCAAAATGCTATAGGTGTGTCACAATTTCAAAGATACAGAACATTCCAGAAATACCCTTTAAAAAAGAACAGAAGAAACCAACATAATCTTCACAAGCAAACATATACCACCATGGAACAACTTTTTAAAAACTAATACTTTTTCATTAGTAAATTATGACTTCAGTATACAGGAACACTGATCTCAAAATTTCCCCCTGATAAGCTTCACATAATTACAGTAACAAAAGTATAATATAAAAACCATTTCCTTGTTTTGCTCAAATAAACTTTTTATTATGCTTGGAAGTTTCAAATGAAGCCTAAACCACTTTGCTGACTATTTTTGAGTAAGCATGTTTTAAGATTACAACCTGAAAACAAGCTATACCTTTGTAACCACTGTAACAAGAACAATTCCAAATAATTCAAATAGACTAAATATGTTCAGTCATAGGAGAGGACAAACATACATACACACACATCTGAGTCATACCCAAGAGGTTTTTGACTTATGCCTGGCTGAGTTCACACGTCACACTACCGCAAGGAAAAATGTGGTTTACCTGTCTGTGCTTTAGACTATTGTATGAACTCAACCACTATGTTTGTAAAGCCTGGCTTATGGCCTAGCATACTGTGTCATTTTGACATTTATTCAACAAGCCATAAACAAACAGCCTTGCAGGATTTGTAAACTAGGTCTAAATGCCACTTGTGGTAGACAAGGTACAATGTATGCCTTACATTCATTTGATAAACCAATTAAAGCATTTCACCTTGAAGAATGAACAATCAGAATCTCTTGTTAAGAGAGAGAAGATCAACTTGTAGCCTTAAGGCCATATCCAAACTCCAGACCCAATTTTTGTTGCCCCAAGCTCCCTTTAGCTGTGCCACTGAATATTAAAGACATTTCTACAAAAAACAAAAACAAAAACCAACCCCCCCCCACAGTTTCCCATAATTTCAAAACAAGGAACCAATAAATAAATAAATAAATAAATAAATAAATAAATCTATCTATCTATCTATCTATCTATCTATCTATCATGGGTTGTTTGATAACTGCCATGAGTCCACTTACTTTGGCAGTATGCAAATGAATTATTTAAACACATAATCCCAGACAGTCTTGTGACTTTATAGCATTGGTGTGCCCATACTTTTTTGCCACCAAAAGCCTGTCTGCTCCTATACTAAAATATTCAGTAGAAAGTGTTTACTTAAGATACAGTGGTACCTCAGGTTACGAACTTAATCCGTTCCATGACTCTGATCGCAACTCGAGTTGGTCGCAACGCGAGGTAAATTTTCCCATAAGGTTCAATGTAAATACGGTTAATCCGTTCCGCCCTCCGAATTTGGTCGCACCACGAGGCAAATTTCCCCATAAGGTTCAATGTAAATACGGCTAATCCGCCCTCTGAATTTGGTCGCACCACGAGACAAATTTCCCCATAAGGTTCAATGTAAATACATACGGTTAAACAGTTGCCAAGCCTGCTCTGCATTTTCTTTGGAGCCATGCTGACAAGCACACCAAAAACCTTCCAAACGCCACAAAACACACCACAAGCCTCACCGAACGTCTCCTTGCTACCGCGATCTCGCCCACAGGAAGCCACGACCGCGTGGCAGCAGGGCAAATGGCCGCGGATCCAGTTCGTAGCTCGAGGCGGAGTTCGCATGTCGAAGTAAATTTTTGGGGCCGGAGCTGGTTGTTTCTCGAAAAATTCATAAGGAGGGGAGTTCGTAACCTGAGGTACCACTGTATTTAGTAACAAGATACTAAAAAGCATACTTTACAGAGTGGTATCTCCTAATACAAACTTCAGAATGCTACATTCACATCATGCTTAACTGGTTGCCCCCTCCCTGTCATTTGAACCCAGTAGTCTAGGCATTTTCAAGTTAGGTTATTTTACCCATGCATACCCAAGGTTAGTTACTGATACTTTACATAACTTGGCCTTCAGATTTTACCAAATCTTGAAGAGAGGGGTACCTTGAGATTAGCTATCCCTCCCAGTTTCCAAACCCAGAGAAAAGAGATTAGAGTATCAACCACAGTAAATAAGCTTCTCCTATTGTGTAATTTTTCCTCCTTCCTTCCTTCCTTCAAGGGCTTATGAGGAGCTGGAACTGTGACAGAAGGCGAGTAGAATAAGTTTTTGCCAATCCTATCCTTGGTGGCTCCAACCCTGATCAACCCCTGTGGATTTTAAAAGTTTTAAATTATATGGCAGGAAATTACAGTGAACAATCCACTGTATAGGAAGCTGGAAGGCTGTCCAAAATGGCTACTCCATAGCAAACTGAGGCTGTCACCTGTTTCTTGACTTGTCTGGTTATGTATCACTTGGGTAAGTAAGTTACTCATTGTTCATATCAGATTCAGTTGAGCATTTTCAAACTAGATCGATATGAAGCGCAAACCAAAATATACTACATATATAAGGCTGAATATTTAGGGCAAATTGGTTAACAGTCTTATTAGTGTTACACATATATAATCCTGCCAAACCTCTACAAATTAATTTATAGAACAGCAAACTAATTTGATGCCAAATACTGGCAGATTGCCTTATACAATTAATTATTACTATTTTCTGACAACTCTTACCAGACCAAACTTGGGCAACATTTTGGTGGCATGTGCTATACTTAATTGCTTTGAAAATAGTGCAGCCACATGTTAGGTTTACACAATAGGTTTTGTATGCTTTCTGTCTTAAACTGCACTGCTGATTTTCAATAACTGCACTGCTGAAGTTCATAGAGGGCACATATAAGCCCCTATATTATATACTGTACCAGTTCAAAATTCTAAGATGAGAAATACCACCAACGTACAATTTCATATCTTAAAAGGTCCAGCTATCAGAGAGAAAATAGATCACATTTAGAACAGGTGCAGAATTACATAGCTAAGAGTTATGTACTTCCCTTCAAATATTTTAAAACATAGCCTCTTCTTTAAAAGTTAGTTTTAAGCATACAGTACTATTACCTTCAGATCATGCCAACTGCAATGTGTTGACAATGCTACAACCATACAGGAATTTCTCTTTATCAATTACTTACTACCAAGAGTTGTATAGATCTGTTTCATATAGCATCCATGTCACTAATCATTCATGAACTGACCTAAGTTGATTGTGTGTGTGCGTATATAATTCACAAACATACACAAGTAACTAGCAAGATTAATTAATTAAATATGGCCTGGATGGCATGGCAATTAGATGGATACAGAGTTGACCCCAAAATCATACTGAAAGTGTGCTTATCAACAGACTTTCACTATACTGAAGTGCCAAGTGAAATACCATAAAATTTGGTCCTGGACCCCACACTTTTAAATATTTGTATTTCAGGCTTAGATCAGGAGGTAGAGAATACTTATTACATGTCCAGGTGACCCAAAATTGATGGGACAGCTTATATTCTAGAAGACAGCAACAATTCAAAATGATTTTGATACATTAGAAAAGTGGGCTGAAAATAATTGAATAAAATTTTATAGAAATAAATGAAGTTTTTCATATAAGAAGCAGAAATCAAACACACAGATATAGGCTTGGCAATAATATCTGTGGAAAATATCTTGGAATAGTGATTGATTAGAAGTGAATAATGAGTCACCAGTATAATGTGGCTTCAAAAAAGGCAAATGCAATTTTAGGCTGCTTCAACAGAAATATACCTTCCAAGTCATAAGAAGCAATAATTCCACTTCAGTCCTACTTATTAGATCTCATCAGAACTCTGTCATCTCCAGTCATCATATTTTACAGAGTTAGCCAAACTGGATCAAGTGCAAAAAATGGCAATGAAGATGATCATGAGACTAAATTCTATGAGGACAAACTGAAGGAATTGGGTATGTTTTGCTGTAAGAAGACAACTGAGAGAGTATATGAGAAAACTCTTCTAAGCACCGGAAAACATATCAATACAGAATTCTGTTCTTTGTCAACCCGAACAGAATATACAGAATTATGACTTTAAGTTACAAGAAGGCAAATTCCAGCTGAATGTTAGGAAAAAAATCCTAACAGTAAGAGCAGTTTGACAGTAGAACTAATTATTCAAAGAGACACTGGGTCCCCCCCAACAATGGATGAGTTCTGCAGAAGCTGGATGTATTCAACAAATTCATCACTGATATTTTGATATGATTCTTGATTTGAACATGGTCTTCATGCCTTAAAGGGTCTCTTCCAATTCTATTATTATGAGTATACTTTCCTGTAATTATCTAAATTATCACTTTGGATATCAACACTATCTGGATGAATATCACAATAAAACAATAAAACAATAAAGCAAAGTCGTAAAGAGTGACATTCACAGAAAACATTTCCACAAACTATCTGTGACAGTCATTATTAAAAAATGAATATTAATATTTATTAGATATGAGCATTCACTATGGCTGATTCACACCAGAAAGTCATTATGTTTAACCATGATTTATTGAATAAACCACAACCTGCTGAATTCACACAGCTCATATGCCATAGGTGGCAAATCACTATAGCTGACTGCACAACATGCTAGGCTACAAATACAAGCAAACCACATTTTGGTTTAGTCTGCTGAATAAATTCAAGCTGTATAAGAGTTTCCAATTCATACATTTCAATGCAACCAAAAAGTAGCATCTAGGATAGAGTGCAGAATAAATATAACCTCTCTTCACTGCAAACAGTGAATGCAAATATTTATCATTCAATCCATGAAAAACAAGTGTTGCATTTTGGAGAAATGTTGATGGGAACAAAAAACCAGACTTCCATTTTTTTACCTTGAAACAACTCAATTCTCACAATTGGATGTCACAGTTGGGCATAATAGAGTCACCAATTCTCCTGGCTTCCTTGTAAAAAAACACATTTTACCACCACAAATATATATTTGCTTGCAAATAAATCCCTCTGAGTTCAATATAGCTTTTTTTCTCTTCATAGAAATCAACTTGCCTTTTTTTAAAATAGCAATTAAAAACATTTATGTCTAAGAATGCCTCTGAGGCAAGAGTGGACTAAATGAATTTAAGAACTCAATTATATACAGCCTAACATACATATTTTTTGTTGGAGAATCACTTTTGGTACTGGGATTTTAGCTGCCATGTATACTTTACAGTATTTTAAACAAGGTACAATAACGTGGACAAGTTGGCAACCTAATCTGTAATAATCTACAAGCATTTTCTATATTTGTGCAAGAGCATACAAAAATATTTTAAGAGGAATACATTCACATGTTTAAACATAGTTGCTGTGTTTGCACAATACCCTTAACTGAACCATGGTTTATTCAATTAACCAAAATTTGTGGTTTGCATAGCAAACCATGTCAGAAATTAACAGCATGGGCAGGATTAGCCTAAAATGTGGTTGAGTGTATCATATAATCACTGCCAGTGATTTATTCCTGCATATATAAGCATTTTATTTCAAGTTAAGAAAATGTTCTTACCTGTATATCCTGCCCACCAGCCCCAGGATGCCACCATGGCTAAAAGCCATTTAAATAATACTCCTTCGATATACCAAAACCATTTACTATCCAACAATCGAAGAGGTTGCAGTACTATTAAGTATAGAACATAGGACGGAATAGCAACAAGGTTATTAGCAACCATGAAGCTAAATCTTAACAGTGCCTTCAAAAATATATAGCCTGCCCTTTGGGCCTTCTCCAAAGTTACAGCCATTCTCTTCACACAGAAGTCTGTAGTCTTTTCCTACAGGATAAGAAAGAGAAAAATTACTCAGCATAAAGTATACAACTTCCTGCTTAAAAAAAAACCTTTCTGACCAAAAAGATTTTCATTTAAAGATATGGTAATATACTTTGCCAGTATTTTCATATGTCTTTTCTGAATTTTTTAGATTGCTACACAAAGTATTGTTCTCAAAACCTTTTAAAAAACCATAATAAAAAAAATTCACTACAAGCTACCAATGAGAATTACTTGTCTTTATTGTGTTATATTCACAAGAGCTAGAAGAAATCCTACAAAACTTGTTCTCATGGCCCTAGGGTTTGTTTGTGTTTTTATAATATGTATTTTGATTACCCACAATAAGATAATTGTATATTAAGTAAATCATCATTTTCAATGTCTTAAGATCACAGCAAGCATACAAAAGAAATGTGTATTTTATGTGGTAAGAGAGAAGACACAATCATAGTATACAAAGGGCAGATCCTTTGAGAAAAAGAATTCCTCTTGTTTTTCCCCCATAAAAGAACTGTTATCATAGTTTACACATTAAGATCAGAGATATTTAACTCCCCTTTACTGTGCTAGAGGAAACATAGGTGAAGAGAAAAAATGAAAATATGAAGACTATGCTTTTTAGTATATGCTCTGAAATTTCTTTTAACGTGAAGCAGTATAGAAATGTTTTATCTAAATGATTTAAAAATGGCAAAGTCATTAATTAAAAAATTAAAATTACCTCAACTCTTAAAATTACAAGAAGGAAACAGTGAAATAAAAACACAGCAGGAAGCACCAGAAACCAAAGCAAATAGATAGCAAAGGGGGAAAAAAGACTAGAGCTTCCATCCCAAAGACACTTATCTAGGAATAGGACTTACTAAACTCAATGCTTTTGTTTGGAGTATGTAGAATTCTACTAAAAGGCTGGGGAAGGAGTATAGTAAAAAAAACAGAGGCATCGGGCCAGACTCAGACAACGCCATTCGCTGGATCACTCACCTTCTGCTGCGCAGAAAAAAGGAAACAGGAGAGCCCAAAGAAGCGGGCCTGATGGCCTTAGGAGCAGAGCTGGGTGCCTTGGTCGGTGGCTGCAGGTGAAGGAGAAGGAAGTGGTGGCAGTGGCAGCAACTCTGATGGGATGACGGAGGTCTCATGGACACGGAGGTTACTGGCCTGGACCCAACGAAATGGGCTGGGAACACTCCCTATTCCCTGTGCACCTCACTAAGGGAGAAAAGACAAGCAGAGATAGACCAACTGAAGGAGACTGAAGCGGCACAAACGCTGGAGTCTGCTACATTACAAGGGAAGGTGCCGTCCAGAGGACTTATCCTACCCTAACGGGATTTCCACAGTATTCTGGGCCTATCGCGATTCGCGCGCCTTCCCAGAAGAGGCTGAATTCTGCCGCGAATCACCCCGGCGGGTCTATCCGCTTCTCCTCCCGGGAGGAAGAGGGCAGCAAGCGCAACTCCCGCACCTGTTGGGGTGTCAGCGCTGTGCTCTGTACGACAGGAAAAAGACGCGGAGGATCTCTTGTATCTCAGCCTCCGCGTTATCCTTCTTTCCTGTCGAGGATTTCGGATCAGGACACAGGCTCTATCTCTCTGGACATGCACAAGCTTGCAAGGGCCCCCAAGGAAAAGGAAGCTCTACCCCTCCCCCGGCCAAATGGCGAACTAAGAGTAGCACTCCGCTACTCAGTAGCATCTACTCTATTTAAGTAACGGAAGGGGAAGGGTAGTTCTCTTGAGAAAATTCTCCCTCCAAGTGACGTGAGTTTCGCCACATCATAATAAAATTAACTTCCTCCTTATAGGAGAGGTTGAAGGGGCAGATTTTCACAAGTGCCACTAGCAAGTGATGCACAGCCACAGAGGGAGCATCGTGACTCGAGGTCTTTCAAAAGCATCGGGAGTGACCTATTCACCTATATGAAGTGCCTCGAAAATCCACTGCCGCCTTACAATTCAAAGGAAAAACTGGAAAGCCCCTCAAGTCCTCTAACGGAGCGGGGGCAACCTTTGTTTCAATACGGAGGAAACAAAAAGAATCCTGGCGGGGGAAAAGCACATTCCGGGTTACACCCGACCGTGAACTTTAAAGGTCGGAAATGGTTCTGTCCCAGGGACTTGAATTGGCTCCCTCCTCCCGACTGAAAGCTTCTTTCAAGGGCACCAACGGGGTGCCTCCGCAGCCCGAAGTAGGAGATCTTTCGCAAACAGCATCCTTGCCTACCGAGGACTAGGCTCCACAATGTGCTCGTCGGTCGCTCTCTTCCTCCGCCGCCCCCCCTCCCCGCTTGGAATGAAAGCCCTTAAAGGGTCATCTTCCCTCTGGGCGGGCGAAGGCATATCCCCGCTTTGCCCAAAATGAGTCCAGAAAGGCAACCATGGACATGACGACCCTCTCCCTTTTCAAGTTCAACCTCGGGCTCCAGGGCAGCCTCAAGGGCGACAGCCACCCTCCTCCTCCTCCTCCTCCATCACCGCCGCCACGCCGCGCTGCTCACCCAGAGTAAGGGGAGGATCTGAAGAGAGCGCCAATGGGAAGGAAGCGCCCCGACCTCGTCTCGGGCGGCGAGGGGGATCCTCTCAAGGGCGCCGAGAGGCTGTCCCCGGCTTCTCCCCCAGAAGGGGCTACCTCCCGAAGAGCCCCGGGGAAGCGGCGGCGTTGGCTCCAAGACTCCCTTATTTATCCCGCGCGCCGTCCCTTCCCCTCCCCTCTCGAGAGGCGCCGCTCGCGGGCAAAGGATGGGTGGGGACTTTCCTACCTCCGGCCAAGCGGCTTTCCTCCCAGGGCCGGTCCTGAGGAGCCCGCCGGATTCATAACGGTGGCCGCCGGGGCCCTCACCCACTTCGACTGCCGCGAAGAGGCTGCGCCGTGACCCCTCGTCGCCGCCTCTTCTACGGCTAACTCGGCTCCTCGGCCGGTTTCTCTGGCTCTCGAGGAGGTGGAAGCGGAGGCAGGAGCAGGTCCCTCACTGCAGCAAGCCCCGCTCCCTCCGGCCGATAGCTCCCTCTAACGAGCCGAAGCTTAGCAGTCTGGCTTCGTCCGTCCCTCTGCCCGCCAGTCAGCCAAACTCCCGGCGGGCTGGGCCTCAGCAGGCCGCCTCCCTTCCAACTCCCCTCCCCGCTCCCGGAAGAGGCAGCGAAAGCGTGTCCTTCTTTCAGCTAAAGGGAACGCTAAACTCAGAATATCGGAGAAAGGGCAACAGGAATTGCAGCCATTAAAAATGCAAAGAGATTTAGTAGCCTTCCCCTTGTCCTCAAGCTTGAACGACCGTACCAGCAGCAAGAAGAGGATATGACCGAATGACTGGCTGGGCGATCTGACAGCGCCAGGCCTTTGCACAGTTAGTTACTAGCAAGTCTTGAGTTGAAAAAGTCACGTTAAGAGGTTATGAGCGATGGTGTGAAAAACCAGCTCCACCGCCCCGTGTCTCACGTGTCATCCCAAGGCCCGGAGAAGGGGAAGGGACGAAGGAAAGGCAGCAGGAACTTAAGAGAGAGCAGCTGCAGCAAAAATCCTGACCCGGGGCCTACTGACAGTAAAACTTGGTATTGGAGGCGGGAAGAGGCTGAGGACTGGAAAAAGGATACAAAGTATGGGATCTGAGAGAAGGCCTTCAGTGGGAATCTAAAAAATTATGGGTTGAATGGTGATGAGGATTAAACCTCTCACTGAGTTTAAGGACAGAAGCTCGATGAGAGTTAGAGTCCACCTTGGAGATCCAGCAAGTGAAGTGGGATTAAAAAGCATACAATACGGTGATTTGAAATAACTGTCGACATTATTCTATTCTGATTTTCACTGTTGTTTAAGATTGTTGGGTGTGTGCACGTCTGTACTAACCTGCATTTTTAACTAAAAAGCAGGAACGGTTATCACTTTAATTTTATTATTGTTTATTATTTATCATAGTAATTTTCTAAGCATCTCTACCCATATATAAGCAAAATGGCTCCATCCGCAAAGAAGAGGCAGGCCCAAGAAGGTGCCCCAAAGTTTACAAAAATTTATACTTTAGGAAAATGCTAAAATGGGATATTCTGCAACAGTTAAGTGAGGAATTACCATGTACTGACAGTTGTTTGGGGCCAAAATACAAGGACATTCCAAAAGAGGCACAACCAGCTGGAAAGCTGAATACATTCTGTATTACAGTCTTAATTTTTTTCTGTGTGAGTTCATATGTAACCAAAACAACATACTTGCATGATATTCTGGGACCATGATTAATTGAACTAAAAGCATCTTATGCAACATGGCTACTGTTTTACATTTATATTTTCTTACGAGAAATTGGGAGATGAAAAATCAGAGTGGCTGAATTAAGGCGGTATGCGTACAATAGTGCATAAAGAAAATCAAAAGCAGGGATGCAAATTTTCTGTTTCTTCATGCCAGGACAAAGAAGTGAACAAGACAAATTAAATTTTATTCAAATTAATTTACATACATTAGAAAATTAAAGTTAATATAAAGACTCCACTTGTATTTAATATTTTCCCTCTATCAGATTCAAATTAAATTTGTGGCAACTTTTGGAGGGGCTCTGTGGTTTCACCTAAGGCTTCCAAGAGCACATGTGACCCTGGAGTGTCAAACTATACATCCTTGTATTAGAATATATAAAATTCTTAAGTCAGTTATTTAGGTGCATAGTATAGTATTAATTTGGCCAGGTGTACATTGTAAAGTTATTATTTAAGTCATGATTTATATAGCATTTTAGCAAGGTTAAATGTTTAATGCTTCACTCTTTGATAATCATTTGGACTGGGTCTGTTACATCATTGGAATTTCAAAATATGTTTAAGATCAACACCACACACTGCTAAAACTTTTCAATTTCATATTAGATAATTTGGACAAATATCATAAACTTTGTAACCAAACTCCTTGATTTGTTCAGAATATTATAGACAAATATGTGATTGATGTTTGTCCACGAGTTCTAGCTAATGTAAAAGTTATTAATCTGCTTTTGATAGGATGATGAATCACATCATGATGCTAAATCACTCTTATATTATGGTGTCAACCTCCACAGTGACTAGGTTATCACATTACAATTTGTTGGTTATTAAATAAACTACAGTTGACTGGGATTGAGCAATTTGCTAAGCAGTAAACAATTATTTACAGTCACAGCAACTGAGTTTACCCAGCATACTAAACCGTAAGTAAACTGGCCACATTACATCTAATGGTTATGTATGAACCATTAGATGTAAGCCCAATCATTATTCAGTAAGCCCTGGCTAAAATAAACCATAACTTAGTAGTTTATGCAAGTTCATCCATCTTTGTGATTCCCATAGTCAGTCAAGAATTATCTGTCAATAGTAATCTTTATTCAGCAAATCTAAATGCCACAGAACATAAACATTTTTAGTAGGCATCCATAACAAAGCACTATGACATCAAAACAATGGTGTGTTTACATAAGCAATGCGGTTATGTACTTCCATCACAACATGACTATCATGATTCCATGCAAAACTCTTAGATTCAATCCTTGTGTTTCTAGAAAGGTTTGTTCAAACAATATTCCTAAGTACAAACTTGGAACCATTACTGATCAGTATAGTCAGTACTGGGCTAGGTTAATTGATTGTCTGAGTTTGTATATTGAGTTTGTTGCATTGTAGGGGAGATGGGCGGGGACAAGTCGAATAAATAAATAAATAAATAAATAAATAAATAAATAAAAATAAGGTACAGTACTAATAGAAATGCTACTGTATGATTAAGTAAACAGTTTGCTCCACCACTGGGAACTTCCAGTACTAAAACATCAGTGAAACTTTCTTCTCTTATGGTTATTTTACACACATTTAAATGACAATTTTCAGTTACAGCTATGGGTTTCAACTTTATGTTGCACAACACTGATCTTAATAGGCCTCGTATACACAATACTTCAATTATTTTTAAATTGAAAATAAGATTATTATTATTACATAGAGTAAAATCTTTCATTTGTATCATGTAAGATGATGTGTTAATTACTCCCTTCTACACTTCAGCTCCCAGTAAGTGAGGGTATTTACTTCTGAAGAAGATAGACATTGTGGGACATCATTTGACGTGAACATTGCTCATCTATGGCCCACGCATCAGTTAATACGTTTCAGGTTATTTAGTATTTGACAGTTAATATTTAACTTAATTTTTCTAGTATCTTGGATCAAATCATGCTATTCAAGAAATTTCTGATTACAGTACAGTACACTACACGTAGCATGTTTAATACTTTCCTATTGCCATCTTTCCAGTCAAACCTTCCCCTTCCCAAATTGATCACATTTGATGAAAGTATAACTATCAGAATTCTCATCTGTCATGGAAATTTCTAATATATCTGAAGGTCCCAGGTTGGGAAAAGCTGATCTGTATATAGATTGGCAGTAGCTGTCCAGAAATTCAGACAAGCAACATTCTAATCCCACTTGAAGATGATGATCTTGTCCACTAGCTCAGTTTCTCCATTATGCCATTGAAAAAAAAAACTGATTTATTTTGCTATAAATAATCAGACACCAACTTGAGCCAGTGAGTCAAAATGTGAACATGGAAGAACTAAGTCCAGACCCTTGTCTACCTGTATATGTAATGCAAGATTGTGGATAAACTTCTCAGTTGCTCAGTCCCAGCTCCCAATGCATAAAATAAGAGCTAAACATTACCCAATTATATACTCATGAAATTTGCCCTTTGTGTTGTGCACTTCCCTACTCAAGTTCTACATCATTGGCTGCAGGAGGGGTGGCAAAGAAAGAAAAAAACTTGATGCCATACTAAGAGTTTCATTTCTGCAAATTGCATGAGAAAAGAGGGAAATTAAATACAAAATAGCTTTTTTCAGCAACAGCCCTAAATTTTCAGTAAAATTTAATTCAGAATTTTCCAACTGACTGCACTCCAGATGTGCTGAACTTCCCGAAATTTCCAGCCAGTGTAGGTATCAGGAAATTATCTTTCTTAATCTGGAAGGAAGGAAGTTGGGAAAGGGTCAAGCTTAATTCATTGGGTTGGTATGAGAATAGATAAAAACTAATTAAAAGGATAAATAGAGACAGTTTTAAAAATCTGATATGTCTGTAAGCAGGAAAATAGACAATCCATAATTAGAAACCCATTAATGAAACATCAGATAAGTGTTCAAATTTACTGATGATAATACAGAAGACTTCAGTTGGTATTGGTCAAATTTGGCACAAAGCATACGCTAAGACTTACTTCAGGAAACAATTTTATTCAGTGAGCAAGACACCAGCATGAAACAATTATCAGATTTGTTTACTGCAAGTTAATTGTACAGCTGCTGAAGTACAAGTTCCAGCTTGCTAATCTTTTTAAAAGAGAGTGAGAGAGAGTGCATAATGCAAAAGTACTCAAGTAGTCATTTGTATGTAGATTAAATCTAAATCTCACTCAAACTTTGTGGAAATCCCAGTCAGAGTGGCTAGTGTATGACTTCCTTTGTTTTTGCATTTCTGAATGGTGCAAGCCTATATTAATATGAAGGGGAAGAGTCAGCACTTACCACATGTCTGTTAATTACTCATTATGGTTATTGAGAGTTAATACTTATTAACCAGGGAGCAAATTATTATTTATATATAATTTCCTCAGATTTTACCCTCTTCTCTTGTATAAGTCAGACTGTTAAGTCAAATGGGATGACAAATAATAATAATGACATTAAAAACAGTGTAAGGTTCCACCAATAAAACAGCTTTATGACTCAGAAAAACATGTAAAGTATTTGAAAGACAGAAACTTAACTCCTTCAACAAGGAAATGCTTTTTCAGTCTATTTTTAGAATAGTCTTCTACAAACTGAAGCAGGGTCTTTCATGAGAGAGTCATAAAAAAGGCAAGATGGCAGCCATGAGTGAAGAATTGAAGCCCCACCCTTTTTTATGTGGCTCACATCAATGCTATCATTCTGATACTGTGGAGGGAAGAAGGAATGGCCTTGAGGGACAGGAGAAAGAGCTGCTACCAAGACAACAATCAGATAAAAGAGGACCAAGTCCAGGCAGGAATGTAACCTGAGTAAATGTCTCAGACAAGACTGCCCCTCGTTCTCACAAAAATAAAAAAGGGGGGAGCCCATTCAAACTTGCAAGATTCTGTTATTGTAGCTTTGCAATAAGAGTAGTATTCACCTGCATGATATTGGATTCCTAGTCTGATCTATCATGAAGGGCTGACAGATACCAAGAGATAGTGCAGAGGTAGAAAAGTTTCACAAACTCAAGTCATACTGAATACTTTCAAAAAGTCATGGAATTCCATCTCTCTAAAAAAAAACAACCCAGTGAAGACTAAAGGCATAGGGAACAGTATGGAATGTTGCTTTTAAGGAAAAAATGTACAACTGGATGTGGGGGAGGGAATTGCTGGCATCCTGAATAGGGAGCCTCTGTCTGTCTGTCTGTCTATCTATCCATCAAATTTGTCACCGCCCATCTCACTGAAATGACTCGGTGGTTTACAAAATGGTTAAAATCAATTATAATTACAACATATAATAATCTTAAATAAATAGAAAATAAATAGATACAAGGATAAATATAAAATTGGCAGTCACTTGGGGAGCATCATCAAGGTGCCAGCCGCCCCCAGGATTGGGTAAGATTGTTGTCACCCCATGCAAGCTGGCAGAGCCAGATCTTTAATCCTTTCTAGAAAGCCGGGAGGATAGGGGCCTGCTGCATCTCTGGGGGAAGAATATTCCAAAGGGTGGGGGCAACAGCAGAGAAGGCTCTCCTCCTGGGCCCTGCCATTCTCTCGCTGGCAAGGTCTGCAACACGCCCTCTCTGCCTGGCCGGGTGAGACTGGTCGATGTATTTATGTTTTAGTATTTTGTTGTATACCACACTGGTAAGTATTAAACATGCTGTGTGATGCTGATTTACTCATAGCTGTTCCTACAGGCTCTAAAATCAGTTGATCTTGACTTCAGCCACTGAAGCTCTGTACTCTAGTAGAAGTCATTGTCCTAAGGTTTTCACAAATATACAAATCACATTTCAGAAAAGTCCAAAAGTCCCACCATGAACACAGCTCCTACAAGGTGGCAACAATATCTCAAGAGTTTTTATGAATGATTTTTGGAAAATCTTGGCTTTTCCACACTCCTCTGTCACTGTGACATCAACTGACTGCTAATCTCCCATGTGGTATGTTGGAATAGTAGCCTTCCCAGTGGTATTGAAATTTGGCTTGAGTTTAGAAGTTTGAAGGATGGGATGTCAACAATTGCTATGCTTGCTGGCAAAGAACCATTGCCCCAAATGATTCCTTTTGAGGAACAAAACAGTAATAGCAATAATAGTAGCCAGATTTTATTCCAGGTGAGACTACAGTGCATCACATGATGGAATCTACATAATGCACAACTGAAGAACGTTTTAAAAGACATCATCACTTCTTTTTGGTAACTAGTTTTCCTAGCTTGCAAGTCCAGATTAATTCAGGGATAAGCAACTTGGAATGCCTTAGACATAAGTACCATTCAGTCCCATACAGCATACCTAAAGGTAGGAGATGGTGAGATTGCCTACCCCTACTCTCAAGTAAATCAGGTTACTCTTGTCTACATCTCTCCCTGGTCTTTTTCTCTACCTTTTTTTTTCTTACAACGAGATGCTTCTAAGTCCAGCTTGCTACAGAAAAAAGGAGGCAGATAGATAGGAGATGTCACAACTGCTGAGTGCCAAACTAGATATGATAAGATAGTCAGTTTCTACACATGCTTAATATTGAGCTGTTCTTGTAAATAAAAGACTAGGGGATGAAGCAAGTACCAACAATTCTGGGTTATTTCATTAAGAAAGAGAAGGTAGGTTGCAAAAATCTAAATAGTCATATGCTAGCTAGCTACACTCCTTACAGCAAAATTAAGTCTAAATTAAGTTTAGAGGATGACTTAATTTTCAGTGCAGGAATAATACTAATAAAAACAGGGTCTTTTTATTAGTATTACAGTGGTACCTTGGTTCACGAACTTAATTAGTTCCATGATTCTGGTCGCGAACCAAATTGGTCGCGAACCGAATCAAATTTCCCCATAAGGTTCAATGTAAATAAGGTTAATCCGTTCTGATCCCTATGAATGTGGTTGCCAACCAATTTTGGTCGCCAACCGAATCAAATTTTCCCATAAGGTTCAATGTAAATAAGGTTAATCTGTTCTGAACCATATGTATTTTTTTTTAAACCACAAAAATATGAAACAAAGTACAGTACAGTATGAAGAGAGAGAACACTAACCTTGCTTGAGGCGACTTCTGGCGTGGAGGACAGGAAGGCGGGTGGGGAGGTGGTTATTGTTTGGAGGGAGAGTCCCCCTCGCCTACAGGAAGCCACGACCACGTGTCAGAGCAGGGAAGATGGCTGCGGGTCGTGTTCGTCAGCCGATGCGGAGTTCGCGAACAGAAGTAAAATTTTGCGAACGGTCTGTTCGTGAACCAAATTGTTTGTGAACAGAAGCATTCGTGAACCGAGGTATTACTGTATATATAAAAGTAACTGTTATAACTATATATATATTGGCAATGATTGTTTTTATATATTTATTGTTTTGTTTTATTGTTGTACGCCACCCAGAGTCACTTTGTGTAAGATGGGTGGCTATATAAATGTGATAAATAAATAAATAAATCCTGTAATCTTTACCTTTAAGCATTTCCAGTAACCGTTACCATTAACCATTAACCAGGAGTTTCTAACCCCTGAACTTTGCGTGCCATCCAGTTTCATTTTGAGCAACTAAGTTCATAGTGTAATGATTTTAAGCCTTATATATGTAAAAAAATCTATATAATCATATAACCATAGAACAGCCATGTTTATCCTATTCATGAACTTTACTAGGAAACTCACGTTGCTGGTATGTAAGAATGATGGAATGTATGCCAGACCTGGTACAAAAGAGTTCTCAACACAGATAGGGCTGGAATGATGGTGGGTGTAAGGAATAAAGTTACACATCATAAATTTATAAGATAACGGGACGAGAGGTACCATTGTAACAAGTTACCCAACTGTACCAAATATGAAATGTTCCTGGCATGTACCGTACCTGGACGATCTGGATGGAGATGACCTGGATGAATTCTAAGTAAACAAGTTGGGTATAAAAGAAAGGATGGAAACCATACCCACCTGGAAGTGCGAGACGACTCTTGTTGGAGCAGGGGACGCCCTGAGTCTGATTCCCAGCCCACTCTAGCACAGCCTGATCAACTGTGTTGAGAGTGTATGTAAGTATTTTGTGTGAATGTGTAGCCTAGTTGGGCAGAAATACTTACAGCAACTTGGGTAGCCTAGTAGGGCAGAATTGTTTATTGATATATTGTTGTTAGCCTAGGTGGGCACTTACATTTATTGATAGCCTTGACGGGTATATACTGATTAAACACTTGCTTTGCTTCTGTCCAAATAACACAAGAATAAAAGAACTAATTTTAAACTCTATTTGGAGTGGATTTAATCAATCATTTCATAACAATAGTACCTCAACAATGACAGAAAGCACATGCTTCTGCACCCTCTGAATTCTGACCCTGTGATACTCTTATCATCTGCAAAGCTGTTTATCTGCATTCCCTTTTTCCTGATTAATTAAAAAAAAAAATTGAACCGTATCTTTGCATTTCAAAGTACACAAGAAACATGTTCCTAGGAACTCCAATTTGCTAGCTAATTAGTCTCTCTGCACATGTTTCAGATATGCAAAGGTGTTTTTTTTTACATGTTCCATTTGCTTTAAAGAACCCGGCCCCCAGGCAGCACACATTAAGGCTACCTATTCTCAAAAATGATTTGGAAGCAATGCTTCTGACCTCACATAAAAGCAGCACCTCTCTGCTATTCATTTGTTCCCTGTATTTCCAGTACATGGTTTGGAAACCCAGAAAATAGATTTGTGTAGCACTCCACCTAAATACTCTTCAGTTGTCTGGACTTTAAATCCCAGAATTCCACACAGTCATTGCTGAGAATCCTGGGATCTGAAGTCTACATGTAGTGGATGCTCAGGAAAGGGAAGCCTGCTTAAAAATATATGTGGAATTGGGCAGATGCATGTCTATACAGCCAGCTGGGGTTGGGGGAACAATCTCAAGAAATGGAGAAAAACCTTCAAGCAATTGGAATGCTGAATGGAGTACTTCACATTCAACATTTTGTAGAGGGCCCTGCTCATATAAACTATTTGTGAATGCAATTATTTAAATGTCTAGCCTCCGGCAGTTAAAACAAGACCATCCCAACCAAGAAGAAGGTTGAAGAGAAGTTCTGCCAGATTCAAACATTTACTCACAACTTTTTGAAATGTTGGGTAATTTTTAAAAACAGTATTGCTTGGTGGCTAAATCTTGTTTGGTGGTATAAGCCCTGTTTCTCTATTTTCTCTCCAAAAACAGCCACATACAAGCTTTACATCTGAAGGTGTGAAACATTGTCTGTGCTTTTATCAGAACTATCTCTAATTTCAATGCCTTAAACTACCCTCCAGCCCCACCATCCACAAGGACTTGTTGTGTAACTTAGGTTCGAAGAAGGAGCAAAAGTAGGTTTGAACAAATGTGTCAGACTGGCCGGCCTTTTAATGTTTTGTATTGTTTGCATGGTTGTTTTATTTTTTGGATTTTTACATTGCTTATGTTTTAATTGGAAGCCTTCTAAGACCTTTGCAGGGCAAATATCCTCTGAACGATGTGGGTCCTGTGTCATCCTGCCGGTATTTGCTTTGTGATGCTATACCTGAGATTACCCAAATTGTCGCTAAGTTCCTGGAGGAAGTGTTCAAAAGGAAATGTAACCAAACTCTTCTTTGAGTATTGTTTTCCTGCTGTCATCCTTATGATATGCTAATTCCTTGTATTTTAATGTTTGTAATGCCAATAAAGGTTTGAATTGAATTGGAAGCCTCCCAGAGTCATGAATGTGAGATGGGCAGCTATATACATTGAATTCATCATCATCATCATCATCATCATCAGGCTAGAATCCAGGAGACCATGAATTCTAGTCCCACCTTAGGCATGAAGCCAGCTGGGTGACCTTGGGCCAGTCACTCTCTCTCAGCCCTAGGAAGGAGGCAATGGCAAACCACTTCTGAAAAACCTTGCCAAGAAAACTGCAGGGACTAGTCCAGGTAGTCGGCAGGAGTCAAAAACTGATTCAAAGGCACACACAGTTAAAAATTACTTTGATGTGTCCTGAGGTACAAAAGATCAGATGACTCCTGCATCTTTAACTGTTGTAGTAAGTAAAAGATAATCACTTGCCTTTTTAATTCTGAGTTAGCATTAAGCCATAATATATTCTTGCAATGTAGAAAGCTGGAAAGATGAATTAAAACAAAATGTGCCTTCTGTTTCTATGTGTGAAATACCTAGAGAGCTAAGGCACATGCAAGTTGCAATTGCAAGAAGATAGCCTGCTTTATTTAGAGATAAATAAATAAAAATAAATAAATAAATAAATAAATAAATAAAGCAAGCAAGCGAGCAAGCAAGCAAGCAAGCAAGCAAGCAAGCAAGCAAGCAAGCTTGCTTTATTTATAGAAAAGGTTGAGTCTATTTCTACAAGTTGCCCATGTACTGAATCTGCAGCAAAGACCTTTCCCCCACATACCATACAGTTGTCTTTCCAGAAAGATCAAGGCAAACAGGGATTAGGAACTTGAGTTCATATTAGAAAATGTAACAGAAAATAAAGATGTACAGTAGTGGGTAAAAATAGACATAATCCAACAAAATATTAACCTGAGTTAATAAGCAAACATTGTCTATCAGATGATGCACCCTCTGAATTTAGTTATTTGTACAAAGATAGACCTGTTAGTTGGGAAAGTAGAAAGAAGCTTTGAGTCCAATTGTGCTTTTCATTCTCACTGTAGGTTTTCAAAGCCCTGATTATTTGCAATCGTGCCAAAGTAAAAAGAGGAGATTAGTCTTTTCTAGCATGGGACTCATAATCAAAAAGCAGTCTAATTTCAAGCTCAGGCATTCTCCAGGTGTTTTGGGCCTCCATCATCACTGCAAAGCTATCTCTGGAGTGTTATGGAGGAAGCAGTCCTGTTCTGATTGATGACCGAGAAGGAAAAAAGAGAGAAAGGCTATATCTTGGTAACAGATGACTGTTTCAGTAACATCAGCTGCATGGGACTGGCAGGTTTAGGGGTAGCCCACCTCTGAATGTTAGGTGCTGAGCTTATGATACTCCAGTGGCCATCACCTTCATAAGCATTTGGCTAGCAAGGAATGGGAAGGTTGAGTTAGGTAAGCCTTTGGTATGATCCATCAAAGCTCTTCTTAAAATAATATTATGGGTTTTGCGTTAATCGACATTATTCTTTATCTTGCCATTATTGATTTCAGTTGAAAAGTCACTTACGTTAATTTTTATTTAATTATGTATTGTTGGCTTCAATATCAAGGCCTTTTGGCCATGGCAAAGTTTAAGCACACTAATGTCAAACAGCTTTTCACCACTGTCTTTTTCTAAAAACTTCAAACCTCCCCCCCCCCCCCAGAAGGGAAGAAGGGATCCATGGGCCAACTTCGAACCATCTCTGAGCCAGCTCTCCCCAGCCTTAAGCTATCCAGATGTGTTGAATTCCCTTAATTCCCAGCCAATACAGCCACAGGCTATAGGAGCTACAGAACAGTTTGAAGACAGTATTGTACTGTCAATATGAGATGCAACATTTATGTCTTTGATTATCTTTTTCTTCTTTCCCTTTTCTGCTCAGCCAAAATGTAAACTGTAAGCCCTTTGGATCTTTCTTTTTTCATATACTCATTCAACAAACTACCATAAATTGATGGTGATTAGTTAAAAAAAAAAAAAAAACCCTTCCCCAAACCATATAAAAAAATCTCACAAATGCATATCCTAAAACTGAAACTGAAAAATATTCAGGAAGAACAAAACATTTTTATAAAATTGCTTGGTAATTAGGTAGCCGCAATTACCGAGGAAGGAAGGAAGGAAGGAAGGAAGGAAGTTAGTTTTCAACTGTGTAGTAATGTAGGGTAAAAATGCTGATCTATGAAAACCAGTAACTTAATTACATTGATTGTAATCTTTATCCACGAGCATCAATAACTGGTCATTATTATTCATGTTAGAACCTGATACTAATTTTATTTCTTTATTTAACAGTTTTTAGAGCCTGCTAAAATCAAAAGACTCTGGGTGAGTTACAATACATTGCAATATAAAAGCAACAAAAATTATAAATGAAATTATTTTTAAAAATTGCAATAAATCAACTGATAGTAAACCAAATAATAGATTAACTGTCCCCCAAGTTGGACATCAGTCAGCTTAATTAGGTTTGAAGATCTGGTGAAATAAAACTGTCTTTAAAGATCTTCTGATAACCATGCAGCATGGGGTTACATGGACCTCTGGGGTAAAAAGTTCCTAACTGTGGGGGCCACCTTCGAGAAGATATTTCATCCATGCTCTCCTGAAACCCAATAAAAGGGACAACTCTTAGCAAGTCTAAGAGATGTTCTCACCAGATATTCTTAACAGATGGGCAGATTCAATTCTTGCAAGGCAGTGCTAACTCAGTGCTACACCATGGAACACTTTATAGGTTGTTATCGGCACTTTGAATTGGGCCCAGAAGTCTAGTCGTAAGAGGATTTGAGGAGAGATGTACTCCTACAATGACAGGATTGACCTAGCAATAATCTCATTGCTGCATTCTGGAGAGTTCTACCTTCTGGATCATCACCCAAGGCTGTCCCACTAAAGCATATAACAGTAATTCAACTGGATGGTGATCAAGGCATGAGTTATTGATAGTAGAGTATCCTGGTCCAGTTAGGGCCATAATTGGCATACCAGCTGAAACTGAGCAAAGGCCCCCATGGCCACAGCCTCCACTTGCTGCTTAAGTGATAGCTGTGAGTCCAGAAGAACCCCTAACTCACACAACAACTCCTTCAGAAGAAACACAACTCCTTTCAGAGTAAATACTGGAACTGATGTTCCTGGATATTTACTAATATACAACAACTCCATCTTGGAGGGATTTACAGTAGTTTGTTTTTTTCCCTTTCTAACCCTGCCAACTTCCAGACCCCAATTCAAGCTTTCCATGGCATCTCCAGCTTGGTCTAGGGCATCAGTATACAAATGAGTGTTACCAATAAACTGCTGAGAACTCACTCCAAAATGACTGATAACACCACCCACCAGCACTTTCATATAGATCTTAAATACTATGAGGAAAAGCACAGGTCCCTGAGTAATTCTGCACTGAGGTAACCAAGGCCTTGAATGTTGTTCTTCCATAATTGCAACCTGCAACTGCCCATTCAGGTGGGAAGAGTACTACTGCAAAACAGTCCCTACAGCTGGTTATTGTTGTAAGCCAGCAAGTGTTTAATACCTCCACACAAACTGATTAGGGTTTCTTGCCTAATTTATCCTTACTGGGTACTACTAGTTACTCATTCCTAAGACATATAGTATGCTTAAAAGAGGAAGGTATTCATCTTACCATTGATAAAATCTGTAGGGCAAGTAGCTTTATCCATCCTTTGAACTGATCCTTGCAGAGGTTACAATAACTGGATTCATACATTGCACTAAGCCATAATTTAGCTTGGTTTTGGCTTAGTGTAAATATATGAACCGAACCATTATGGTTTATAGAGTGTATTATATAATCATGTAGTTCATTCAACAAGCAATGGTATATTTAACCATGCAGTGCACAACCTGAAGCCTCCCCAAAGCAGAGTGTCTTCAGAAGATGCCACCAAATTGTAATCTTTAATGTAACAAAAAGGGAAATTATTAAACATGTGGGGAGTAACTGTATTAGCTGCATTTAATTACCATATTTTTCCGACAATAAGACACCCCCATGTACAAGACGACCCCCATTTTTCCAACCCCAAATTAAGAAATCAATATTTTAAAGATAGTGCAGAACACATTTTTATTTAGTAATTAGTTAACATTTACCTGATACACTCGGTGGGAGGAGGTCCAAACCGTCTCTCTGCAGCTCTATTTCCATGCTCTTTTGCATAACTGATTACATTCAAGCATGAGTGAAACTGCCGATAGCTCGTCTCTACAGACTTCCTCTAATTGGTTTGTTCAGCATCAGCTGACGTCAGTTACATCAGGCTTGTGATTGGAGGAAGTCTGTTTGGGAGACAAGCTATTTCACTCGTGATTGGAGGCTAGCAATAGGAGGAAGCCTGCCTGCAGAGACAAAGTATGGGCAGTTTTGCAACCGCGCGATTTTCGGCTGACTTCCTTGAATAAGATGTCCTTCAATTTTTAGGGTAAGGATTTTAGAAAAAAGTATCGTCTTATAGTCGGAAAAATACGGTAAGTCAGATTCTTTTTTTGGTCTTGCCCTACTTAGTTTTTGGAGTCTAATACTTGGACTGGAGAAAGTTGTATAGCCTTGGGTTAGTATAATGTGTGAATCTAGTCTAAGTGTTCACTCTCCCATTTAAAATTCAAATTATAGATAATTCATTGTTATCTGAGGGACTGCCTCTCCCCAATTTCATCTGCCTGTCCTACCAAATCCAGCAGAGAGGGCATGTTATGGGTTCCATCGCCTAGTGTGATGGAATGTATCTATGAGGAGAGTGATGTGGGAGATCAAGGCTATCGGGAAGGAGGGGGTGCATTCCAGGAGAGAGGAGGAGGCAAGAGGCAGTTGAGTCTGCAACAGGAGCATGGGAAGTGAAAGAGGTTCAGGATAGCCACTCCCTAGAATCTCACAGGGTTATATTCACTAGTTGCTGTAGTATAGATTTAGTTTGGCAAGGTTCTGTCTATAAGGTGTAAGCTAATAAAGGAACTGGACTGGACTGGCCTGTTTCATCGTTGTTCTTGGGTTGGGCCTGACACCTAGGGAGCTACATCTGGTGGACCCTAGGTGGTGGGCCTTTTCTGCTGTGGAATCTTCTCCCCCCTGAGGTGAGGTTGGCCTCATCACTGTTGAGCTTTTGGAGGTCCCTCAAGACCTGGTTACACCAGCAGGCCTTGCCCAGGGGACGGGGGAGTTAGTGAGGTGGTTCCCTTATTTTTAACATCCTTTTATTCTTGCCCTATTTTGATTTTTTATATTCTTAATGTATTTATTTATTGTTTTTAGCTTTGTTGTACGCCGCCCAAAGTCGCCTGTGGTGAGATGGGCAGCTATATAAATTGGTTTAATAAATAAATAAATAAATGTCTGAGACTTAAGGGTGCTTAAGTTAGGTTATTTCAAGTTCAATAAAAAAGAATATCTGTAGCTCAGGGTTGAGCTGTGGAGTTCTTGGTGTTCTCTGAGCTTAGTTGTTTACTTGAAGACATTTTGTTACCTGACTAGGTAACATCTTCAGTGCTAGAAGGGAGTGGGGTTTGCTTTCTGTTTATATACAGTAGCTGTTACCTAGTCGGGTAATGAAACATCTGCAAGAAAACAACCAAGCTCAGAGAACACCAAGGACTCCCCATTTCAAGTTCGGATGCTACCACAGTCACCAGATGGATTTCCTTGTGCATATTCTTCAGAAACCCCACCTAGAGCAAATAAGAGAATTACTAAGGCTGTAAACAATCACCAGGGATTTCCATTACTTTCATTCCATGCCACAAAGCTGTTTGTACCTCAAAACATAATATTTTTGTTTGGTTTGATCGAGTGACAGTTACTATCTGCTGACCTTATTGCTTATGAAAACAAAGACATGGATCAGATGCGTGGAAGACCACCAACACCAAAGCAGTTCTCTGTTTGGGTTCAAATAGTGCTGCTATTATCTGATCACTGTACATGATTCCTTCTTTGATTTCATACAGCACTGATTGAGTAATTGTAGCACTGTTTGGCATCTCAGGTTTCTGAAAACTATACCAGGCTTGTCACTGATATCCCTTCAAGGCTTTAATATTGCATAGGGGTACAAATGAGTCATAAGTCGAAGCCCCATTCTGTCCTTTGGACATAAATTATGCACTTGTTTTGTTTAATGTGAAATAAAATAAAAGGGACCAGTTTTGCAATTACTGAATCATTTTGCTGTCATGTTAAAACTACAGGAATTGATAAATTATATATTTAAAAATTTCAAGTTATTGTTTTTATTTATATACTACTCTTACTCCCAAAGGGAGCCCTGTTTTGAATTCCATAAAGTTTATTTTTTCCTTGTAAATAGACATTTTCCCCAACATTTTTTACATTTTCTTATATTATAGGTAATCTGTGAATGTGAGATAAAGACTAATTAATGAGTATACATGCAGATCCTTTGTAGAGAAAAAATAAAATGTCATTCAGATTAGTTCAATGGAATCAGTTCCCAGCACTGGTGTCTGGAGGGGGGGCTCAAAAAAGTCAAGATGGCAACTTCATTTATGCAATAGCAGCCAATATCTTTACTTTTTTGACACTATTCCCCTCCTCCCCCAATAGGTTCTTAGGTACAGTAATTTTGCAGTCCATTAGGGAGTAGAAGACATGGGGGTCAAAGTATTAGTCAGAGTCCTTAGTGTGATTACTATTTGTTTAGTCTGATCTGGTTCTTCAGCTTCTTTTATACGTAATGTTATTGTATTGTTTTAAAATGTTGTAAATAAATAAATAGAAATAAATATTGACCCATACAGTACATAATGGCTGGGTTTACCCAATATGTGTGTGGGGGGGAGAGAGAGAGAGAGATTATGCGCCATCAAGTTGGTGTGGATTTTTAGTGACCACATAGATAGCTTTTCTCCATGATAATCTGTCCCTAACCTGGTTCTTCAGGTCTTCCAAAGGTTAGCACATTGCCATTATAACTGAGTCCATCCACCTTGCTGCTGGTCATTCTCCTCTCCTCTTTACTTCCATCTTTCCCAGCATTAGAACCTTCTCCACAGAGCTAGGTCTTTGCATAATGTGTCCAAAGTAGGGTAATTTAAGCCTGGTCATTTGTGCCTTGAGTGAGAACTTTGGGTTGATTTGTTCAATGATCCACTTGTTCGTTTTTTTGGCTCTCCATGCTATTGTCAGGAGTCCTCTCCAACACCAAAGTTCAAAATAGTCAATACTCTTTCTATCCTGCTTCTTCAAAATCCAACTTTCACTTCTATAGAGTGTCATAGGAAATACAATTACCTGCACTATTCTGCTAGTCTGCTATCAGAATACTGCTAGTCTGCAGTGTATATCTTGACTGCTTGTTTCTTTACTGTTGATAGTTGATCCTAAAAGGCAGAAACTATCTACTAGTTCAATATTGTCCTTGTCATTCTAAGACTGAACAAAAGACAGTAGCAGGAAAGATACAGAGACAGACTAACTTGTCTAGCACAGGACAGTCCTAATCATCAACCATAGGATTAATGCAGAGGTGCGTCTCCACACATTTTTTTTGCATATATTCAGCTGGCAACTTTTTGCTGTGCCCAACAAGTAGAGATTTGACTGAAGAAAATGTCTAGTGCTACCAGTTCTGAAGGTCAGCTACCAGCTAAACACAGACAAACCTATCATTGCAACGTTTAGATCAGTGTTGCACAAAGGAATGTTTTGTAACAATTACACATGAAAGTGCATTTTAAAGGCTTTCCATTGGAACCAAGCAGTGGTTGTAAGAGAAATGAGTCAGATGGATTGCTAAAATAAACAAATTTTATTATTTTTTTTTATTTTATTTATTAAATTTTTCAACCGCCCATCTCCCCCCAATGGGGGAACTCTGGGCAATTCACAACAAACATTAAAACATAAAATATATAAATACATAAAACCTTAATTAAAAACATTACTAAAAAGGAGAAGGAGAGTCCAAGAGGATGAAAAATCTGAGGCTGAAGGCAGAAGACCTCTATGGGGCTAGCCATCCCCATGCTTGAGGTATTCCCACCCCACCCCAGGCCAGGTGGCAGAACCAGGTCTTCAAAGCCTTACGGAAGGCCAGGAGTTAAATATACCATTCAACACCCTTTTTATTTTATTTTATTTTATTTTATTTTATTTTATTTTATTTTATTTTATTTTATTTTATTTTATTTTATTTTATTTTAATGTTTGTTAGAAAGCAGAATGCCCATGTTTATCCTGTTGGGCAAGTCTCTGTTAAATACACTTCCAACTTATTTACTTACTCATTCTGCTTCCGTTGTCCTTGTGCAACTTCAGGATTTAATTTAATCAGTTTGGCTATATGTATGTGCATACAGCATTTGAGCCATTAATCCCATTAACTTTTGTCTCTCTTGCTGTTCCACATATAGAGTTCAAAACCTCCACAGCCCCTACCCTACCCCAAAAGAGGGAGGGAGGGAGGGAGGGAGGGAGGGAGGGAGGGAAGGAAGGAAGGAAGGAAGGAAGGAAGGAAGGAAGGAAGGAAACAAAGTCAAACTGTGATTTTGGTTTAGTGCATTGTGTGAACTTGGTCAGCAGAATTTTTTAATAAACCAGAGTTAAGCAAACCAAGGTTTAGGCCAACTTGTGAATCCAGTAATTAAGTAACTGCTATATCATTTGAAATGTACATCCTGACCAGATAAATATGTAAATTTATATGTGGTAATACTGCCTCAGGCTTCTTATTTGTGTTTCATGGAGGATTTGCCCTCCCTTTGTGCATAGAGCTTGACACTGATTGTGCGGCAAAACAGGCCTGTCTAGGCTGGGTGTCCTGAACTGCTCCTAGGAAACAAGAAAATTAATTACTGAGTCAAGAATGAATAACTTAATTAGTGAGACAGTAATCATATAGCACAGAACTATATAGTGTTCGAAACTATTATCTCTTATTTTGTAAATGTTTGGACATATTGGCTGGGAATTCTGGGAGCTGTAGTTCCATCACAGAGAAGGCTGCTCTAGGCTAGACTGTTTGCACAATGCATGGCATGGTTCATTCAATATCCTGGGTTCACACTAAACCATAAACAAAGCCATATGAGTTGTCTTTGTACAACACTGCCCTGTGCCAGCAACAGCAACTGTAGGAAGTCAGAGTTCTTTATGGTGACTATAAATCTCACCACAGTGCAGGAATGCAAGAGCTCTGGAAAACAATCAATCTTACTTCAGAAGCCAACGTTCCAGACAAATCCAAAATCCAGTGTGGTCTTACACCAGTTGAAAGGTCACCTAGGGAATCTACTTTAAGGAGGTCAGGTCCAAGGTTGGAAAGTTGTTTGACAGCAGAACTCAGACTCCCAAGACCTTTTTTTATAGCACTGACTCAGACATGTGCATTTTTCTGAATCATGCTTTTTTATTTTGAGGAGCCTCATTGAACATCTGTTCTTCTCACTTGGTCTTTCATGCACGGGCTGAGGATTTTTTCTGGCTCAGGTTCTAGGTCAGGTGACTCAGCCTGCTGCTATACTTCTGCAACAGGTGGCTGATTATCTGACTGCTCCAGACTTACAGGCTCATCTTCTGTCAGCCTTCCCAGGTAGACCAGACAGGAACCATGACTAGATGAGCTAATTCTACTTTATTGTAAGGCTACATTAACAGAATCTTGCAAGTCTGAAAGTACAAATCTCCCGCCATCTCTTTTACAGCCTGATAAGTTAGGGAGGTTCCTTTCTGAGTTTGTTTCTCTTGCCATGCTACGGGCTATGCCTCCTCTTATCTGATCATTCCCTAGGTAGCATCTCTTCTCCCATCTCCCAAGGTCATTCCCACATACCGTTACATCTTCCAACAGGACCTGTTCTTTCTGAGCTTCATCTGGGAATACCTGAGAAGCATGCTATGCTAAAATGTGGTTGGGTTATGAGTTATGTTCATTTAGCTATGGTTGACTATCATTCAACATGTTATAGATTAATTAAGTGCCATCAAGTCAGTGTCAATTCTTAGCAGCCACACAAATAGATTCTTTCCAGGATGATTTATCTTCAACTTGGCCTTAATGCGTATCAAATATAAATTGCTGTCATAATTGAATCCATCCAACTTGCCACTTGCTGTCTTCCTTTTTCTTTCAACTTTTTCAAGCATGATGGACTCCTCAAGGGAACTGGATCTCTGCATGTGTCCAAACTATGATGGTTGGAGCCTAGTCAATAGTTTGTCAGATGAGAATTCTTGCTTGGTTTGTGCTATGATCCATTTGTTTATTTTCCTGACTGACCATGATATCCTTGAAGTCTGTTCCAAGCCCAAAGTTCAAATGCATGGATATTCTTTCTATTTGCTACTTCTAAATCCAACTTTCACATCCATAGAGGGCAACAGAAAAAAATAATTGCCTGAACAATCCTAATATTTATTGGTACATATTAAACGAATGCCAAATATACCCATTTTGCCTAGTGCAATTTGTGAAACAGGTCACATGGAACATAAACATTGCTCAGCCATCCAAGGTCAAAGGGATAACCCAACTTTCTCTTATCTGTTTGGTATGTAACTATTGCAGTGTTTCATGAAAATAGATGACATATTACATGAGTTAATTTCATCTAAAATCTGGCTTAAAGAGCATTCCAAGCTGTAGAGAATCTTCTTGTACTAGTGAAAAAGGTGGTTCTGCACAGCCTCTGCTTAGAGAGTACAGCTGGAAGTTTGCTTGCGATTAGGCTAGCAATCGCAAGTACTCAATGCAAATTAAATTTAGAATGAGGGTTGGCATCATTTTTCAGCAACAGAGATAATGGCACTAGCTTGGTCGAGAAATCTTCATTATATGCAGTGAGAATACATCTTATTTATTTACATAGCTTAAATCTTGCTCAAACTATTTATTTAAAAGATTTGTATGGCCACCCACCTTAGAGCACCACTAAGATGTGGTTCAAGCTATATGAAACTGATGTGCAAAAAGCCTTGGCTCTTCTTTTCCAAAGGAAGTAAATTTCTAACCTTAGGTGCTCTATGCCTCAGGTGTCTAGCACTAACAAAACACTTGTTATCAGGACAAGCTGGGCAGTGGAAAGATTGGAAAGATGATGGACACTTAAAAGTTGCATTGTATTAACACAGTGATCTATTCCAAATGAAAATGGTCATCCACATTTTCAAATAAAGGGTATTCCCATCACCTAAGATTTCTTTCAGCTGATGATGACTGAATTTGCAACTTTCCCCAAGGATGAAAAAAGTATTTAACTACGTAGTATAGGCATGCCCCAAAATGAAGAAAGGAAGTTTGCAGGGCTAGCCCTACTATTAGGCAGTGTGAATGACTTCTAGAGGGCGCACGAGTGGGGAAGGTTGGTCTAGTCATGCCACTAGTGACTTCTTGTGCAGCTACAAATAGGTGGAGTTCACTAGAGCCAATCAATCCAGGAGGACAGAAAATGAATTCCACGTGTGAGACTTACAGTAGCATGTTATTGGGTGATCATGTTGAACATTCCACTCAGCCATCCATGGCCTTTCCAAGCATACTCCATTCATCTCTCTCCAAGTTCTCTGCTTTTATACTGCAAGAGACTTCCGTATCCAATGATATCTGAGTGTGGTTCAGTCTCAATTAAACCTTTTCTTTCACTCGTGCTTTTCTCTCCCAACCCCCCAGTAATTTTTGTGCTTTTGCTAAAATTGTATATTTCAGGGGGTCATTTTGTACTGGTCAGTTTTGCCCAGTTTAGTTAATATATCACAATGTAATTTTACCCCAAGCATACTCTCAATATTCCATGCAAACTATTTTTAATCCAAGACTGCCTTGCAAGCCAACATAGTGCTGCCAGCATTCATCTGATTAGGGGGCATATGGAGTGCATTGATGAATACTTAGGTCACTATGTGTACTGACATGCACTCAGGCTATCACTATCTCTAATATATCCCTTTTTCTTTCTATAAAAGAAATGTATGAAAAGGGGCTAAATGTTTTCTTTCAGAGTTTTATCTTTTGGACAGTCAGCATAATTATTCTGAAGGGTTTCTTTACAAAACATTTTGCAAGTTTCCTATAATAATATTCTTCTAATGTTGTGAAAAAGTAATCTTTGAACATGTTATACAATAAAATCACAATTCTAAAATTTGGTAATCCTCCTACGTATATTCATGAAGCAATACTTTCCTTCAGTGAGCTTGTAAAGAAACATTTAAATAGGTCTTTACACCTCTGCTAGATTTATCCCCCCCCCCCCCCCCCCCCGTCCATGACTAAGGATTAATAAGAGGATTGCCAGGATAAATCTGTCACAGGAAAGAGCTTCCATTTGTAGGTAAAGGTTTTCTTTCTAATCAAAGAGGATCTAGAACAATCTTGCTGAATCTAGTTCCTTGTAGATGCACTGACTATAATTTCTACAGTATTATGTTCGAAGAGCAGTCTCATGGAGAGCAGAGACTTCAAAAAATTATGTGTTCAAGACAAGGTACCTTGATAAGAACACAGTGAACAAGGATAGAGAAGTCTGGATCAGTTTACACCATGTGTGAAATAACACATTAGACAGAATTTTTCAGTGACTTATATATCATGTGCTTCTGTTGAGGCAATTTCCACATTTGGCAGTGAATCATCATGCTGAGGAATCAATACTCGAAAAATAAAAAGAGACGTATGTATCACAGGCAAGGTTATTAATGATCTTAAGCTGGTCAGATGACAGCCTGGAATTTATAAGGATCAGCACTAGTAGCTCTAGGTCATCTGAAGGAGAAGTCAAAAAGATCAAGATGCCGGGCACAACAGTGCAGCTGAGGTCCCATCCTTTTGTACATGTGTGGGGCATCAAATGCATACAAATACCAGGGGAGTTAACAGCTGGGGAAGACCAACATAAAAAGAATAACCTTTAAGACACCTAAAACACATCAGTTTTATTTCATATAGAAGGGAGTGAGTTTCATGGAACATGGGAGTCTAATGCAGTGGCTTGCCTCTGTGATGCCACCATGTAACAATCTGCAAGTAATCAGTTCTACTGTCAAACTGCTCTTCCTGTTAGGAAGTTTTTTTTTTTTAAATTGGACTCTGCCTTCACTTTCAACTTGCTGAAGCTCATCCAGTCCATCACTGCATTCAAGCAACTATTTAGGCATTACATAACCTTTTTTTCTAATGTCAGAGCTGGTTGTCATCCACAAGTCTAAACCCAAATGCCCTCACCTAACAGTATGTACCGTTCTGCTGTAAAGGCACTGAAAGTGGTTTACCAATAATATATTAAGTTAGCAAATGTAGAGAATTTGCTTTGGAAATTTTCAGACAAGAATTTCAGTGAAAACATCATGGGTAGAATGTGGTGTTCATGCCCTTATTTAATTACAACATGGCTAAGGGGTGTGTGAATGTTCTTCCTTCCACTTAATCTCCCCAATGGCCTGTAGCCTCCCTTCCCACTCTTCAGTCACTCCCAAGGGAAGGCCCCTTGGGGGAACCCCTTCATTGGGTTTAAAAAAAAAGATTGTGCAAAAGCCTCCTCTTGCTGGCTTCATGGAAAAGGAGGTATGAAAGTCTTCCCGAAACGTAGAATGGAACTCGATCTAACACTTTTTATTTTATGAACCATGAACAATGCTTTGCCATACACTAATATGCACACCCTGGGAGAAATGTGCTAGAGACAAGAAGGGCAACCGATAGATCTAATATAGTGAATCAACATAGTATAATGGTTAAGGAGTTGGACTAGAACTGGTTGATCCAATTTCTAGTCCACCCTCATCCACAGAATCTCATTGACTTTGGGCCAGTCAGTGTCTTTCAGCTTAACCTACCTCACAGGGTTATTGTTGTGAGAAAAAGTAGGAGGGAGCACTATCTATGTGCCATAAGCTTCTGAATGAAAGACAGGATATAAAATGAATGAATGAATGAATGAATGCATACATACATACATACATACTGGATTTCAAAGCAATCGTACCAAAGCAGACTTTTCCTGAAGCTATGAAGATTAGGACTGCATTGGTCCTGTCCAGACTCACAGTTCTTAGAACTACAATATGTATTGGGATGTGATATTTATTGCATTATGATGGTGTATGTATAGATGTGTTGACTGGATAATGGGTACGTGTGTGTGTGATGCCTTTCTTCTTCCCAAAGAATTCCATATTTTATAACCAAATGAAAATTGAAAACAATTTAGTTTATTAGACTGGCATGTACATAAGAAAAGGCTGTGTAATAATTTACTTAATAAAAACCTATTTGACTAATTTCCATACCATCAATATAAAAGAACCCCTCCCGCTAAAAAAGCAACTACCACACAAACATACCCTAACTCACTTTAACTGAATTAGGCAGGGAGGATCTCCATGAGCATGCTTGTACTTTCCACAACCGAACAAATGATTGGCAGTTGAAAAGAAGAGGTTTAGACGCATCGCAAGGGCAATTCCTCCTTTGTTACTATGACATACAGTCCACAAACCATTTATGGTATCTGCCCATCAGAATGGTTCAGAGCCACTGACTTCCTTTCATATCTATCAGCTAGTTTTTATTAATGAAGAAGCTAATGGGAGAATCTTCTCAACCTTCTATCACTATTAGAATATATTCTCTCATTACAGCAGCAGTGCCACCTTCTCAGTGTGGATCTTTGTATCAAAATACTCCCATTTTTAGATGCATTATGTTATATATTAACTTTCAATCCAGGTAGTATTATTTTGAGGTATGGAGGAGTACTTCCTAAGTGTAACATTCAAAATCACAGTATAATATTCAAGATCATATTCAGCAGGAAGTGGGAACTGGTTGATTCAAAGAGCTATTATGACTGCAATCCAAACAAAATTCCTTACAGATCTCCTTGCTCTCTCACCAAGAAGCATTTCTCACAGGCAGTGCAGATGAAGATGAATGAATTGGGATACCAATCAAAACTATCGTCATCCCAGGCTCCACAGTGATCTTCATAAAGAACTAATTCAGATAAAGTTTTCTTTAAGTAGAACACAGCTTAAGAGAGAAGGGATGAAACTAGACTAAAGTGATTGGCTGGGTTATGCAGTGCAACTAGACTCCAGCTGATCACATAAACTGAATCTTGGTTAGATGAGCTGGTTTGGCACAAAGCTACCAGTAAGCAGTTTCTAGATGAATTCAGTCCATCCCATTCTTCTAGTGACTGACAACCCTCTACATGAAAGACATCACATGAAACTGGGGATTTTTTTTTAAAGGTCAACTAAGACTTATACTATACCACCAGGGCAAAATTTTAATGAAGTGAGATGAAGATGATAACTGGAACTTCAAGCAGAACCACTTTACATAACCAGTTTGTCACATGAATTGCCTTAATCTACCATCATATTAGTGATCCCACAGCATTTCAAAGATACAAATTGCACTTAAAGAAACAAAGAAGAATCAAGACTGCTGCTGTTACAGAGAAAGAAATGTGAACCCTGGGGAAAGGACAAATTTCCAAATAAACTGGAATGCCTTTGACATAGGCCCTTGATTGATATGTGAGAGCTAAAAACGGGAGTATGCTGTCCGTGGCTGTGGTTGCAGCTGCTGTGGTTGTTGAGACAACTGCTGCCCCTGCTGTTGCTGAAGTCGAATCTGCTGGGAGTATGGATCTTCAAGAGATTTAATCAATAGTGTGGTTTTTGGCCCTGTCTTCCATATAATACCATTGAGATCTCGAACTGAGGACTCCACTGTGATGCTATGGGTGCCAACAACAATGAAGTTCAAGAGGAATTGTGTGCTGAAGTAATCATTGTGAGGCTCCACCATCTGTTCCATCTCATTAGTTAGGTTGTCGATGGGCATCTGTGGAAGAAAACAAGCATCAGGCAACTGAGTGTTTAAAGGAATGCTGAATGCTTTATTTCACCTATAAATACAGACTAGGTTTTCTGAAGAGACTATTAACCAGAAGTGAATCAAATAAGCAACAAATATTCCCACATTCACTTAGCATGTCTAAGCAAAACATATGAAGCTATTTACCTATTTTTTCTGAGTTATAGTATTACAAAATTGCTGAGCTGTCCCTACTTCTTCTTGCCCATCCCTAGTGAACAGCCCTCTTTCACTTGACAAGATTTGTTTCTTGTTGTCAAACAGCTGCACATTCTTAAGCTTGTTGGAATACCAGGAACACTTCAATGTTCCTGCCAACAGAGCAAGTGAAGACAAGGATTATCTTCCCAGGGATGTGATGCTCATCATGGGGATATACACTTAGCATCAGGATCAGCATCTTATTCAAGTGTCTCATTTTCAAAGGGTCCAGAAGCTTGCACTCATGTTAAAAGACAAGCACGTACTTGAAGTGTAAAAAATTCTTGCAGCCTAGTGGAGTGAGATCCCAGTTCTAATTCTGTATGGGTTTCATGAAGCAGAAGAGTTGATAGTTCATGCTGTCATGCTTTTTCTTACCTTGTACTCTTGTCCAGGTTTGCTCTGCAGGGTTGATGATACATTTAGACAGATGGATTGAATTTTACGAAAAAGGCCTGGTTTAGAGCCATGTTGAACTACTCCCTCTATCTTTAAGGCCAGTTGTTGGTTATTCTGAACCACAATGGGCTCAGCAGGGTTACGTGGAGAGGGTGACAGGGCAAGCTGAAATAGGCAACATTTATATTTATTAATGGAAATTTTTCAGAGGAAAAGAAAACATACAAAGGCTACTACAAATTAACAAGATGAAAGTAGAAGAGAAGAGAAGTATTGCAACAAGTATTGGTCAAGAAAAGGGCATTAGGGACCTGTTTTATTATCAGTGCATTCACTGCATGAGTAATGTCCTGTCTGAAAGAAACAGAAGACTCCAAACTGTCAAAACTTTAACCTGAATTTCAATAAGTTTCTCTATTTCACTGAACATTATCTCAGCCCACACAGATACTGGAGTTACTGGGATTTGTAATCTAGCATGGCTGAGGAGTACTAAGTTTGGAGAGATCTGCAATAATTACTCCATAATTAATATAATTTGATCAAATCTATTTCATGAATCTTTTGTTGTAACTCCGTCAGGAGACCATTGTATATATCGAAAATTAGCATGAGAGGGAAAAGTATCAAGGACATTCACTTTGGCTGAGATATGAAAAAGAAGGACCTTCATATCAAACTTAGTGTGGCCCTCTGATCTTGCCAATTTAAAAATTATTTTTTAGAAAGTGAGAATTTTAGAAAGAAAAGTATACAAGGCAAATATATTCAGATTTATGTTTCCATAAGTAAAGTATGTTATTATATCTTGTCTTAATTTTGTACAACTCAAGGTAGCATACATAATGCTCCGGCCTCCTCTTTTCCGCACAAAAACAACCCTGTAAGGTGGGTTGGGCTGAAACAGAGTGACCGACCCAAAATCACTCAGCCAGCTTTCATGCCTAAGAGGCAACTAGAATTCATAGCTTCCTAGTCCAGCACCTTCACCACTACTCCATCTTGATTTCCCCCTCGCCCCCCGCTTTTTTTGAACAGAGAATATATAACCTTAAGACAGATAAGCAACACAGGCTACTAGTGTCAATTTCTATGCTGTGGACAAAATAAGAAGTAAATCTATTGCCTTCTTCACATCCTTTCAAGAACCTAGCAAAGCTTTATGACACCAGTATGGGAACTGCATGTGCATGGATTCCTTCCACAGTATTTTAATATTGAATCTTTTAAAAGCCCAGCACTACAAGGCTGGTCAACTGCATGGACCTTTCGCAACCTAATCTCCCTCAGACAGGCCTATATGCATGTGAAATCTGACCTGTCCATATCGGAAGTTTTAAATATTAACTGCAGTAACACGGAATAAAGCAGGGAGGAAGCCAGTGTACTGCTTCTGCTCTGTATAAAGAGTACCTCAAGGATCTCAACTGCAGGAAAGACTTGTGCTCTTAAACATGGCTCTTGCAGCATTCTACAAGGTTTTAAGTAAGCTTCCTCAGTTGTCAAAAGCCCTTAGGTTTTGATTGCGATAATCTTAAGTAAACACATTCCAAGCAAATCTAAACAGACATGAACTGATTGCCTGAAAGAGGCCTAAAGATTTTCTTGCCTCCTGCAAGGAGAAACTTTTCTGCTTGCACCTGTGCTCTGGAATTATTTTCTTGAGAGATTTATCAGGTAAACTTCTGCAGCAAGGTGGGAAGAGCTGTCCATTTAGGGAATCAATTTGAGGGAAATTCTGGATTTTTCTGCACACTGCTTGATTACTTTGTTTTGCATAATCTTTTCAGCATATGCACTGATTTATTTTAATTTTGATTCCATTTACAATACTGAAGTATTTGCACGTAACTATCATGCTATTCCCTTTCAGGGTAAGCAACATTATGCAAACACAAAAAATGAATAGGAAGTCAAAAACAATAAATAAATAAAGGCATGAAGTAAGAAAAAGAAAAGGAAACATGACTAAAACTAGAGCACACAAATACTATTCACTGCACCTTTCCATTCCTTTCTATTGTTGCAAACCCTCATTGTTCCTACCATGTCCATATGCTGCTTCATACATCTCATCAATTCCATCCAACTTTCTCAGATCTCCTTTTCCTCTCAAACCATACAATTTTTCTTCAAGTATTTGCTTTATGAATTGATCCTCATTCATTCTTTCTATGTAACCATACCACCTCAATTTACTATTTTCATATTGGTCAGTTGCTTTTGTATTCCATTCATCATCCATTCATTCTTGACCATATCTCCTCCTATTTTAGCAAATATACTTCCAAGTACCTCATTCTAGTGCATTCAACTTTCTTTTGTAACCTGCAAAATTACAAATAAATAGAACACAGGAAGATGTCCTTTGCCACCCAAACTCATTAACCATCCAATCTTATTCTCTACCTTGACTAGCAATGACTCTCCTGAGGGATATGCAGAAGTATTGTACACCATCTGCTACCTGCTAGGGAGCGAGCCTAGAACATTCTGCATGGAAAACTTGCCATCTACTACTGAGTTTATCTACTGCATAAATTAAACCGGTATGCAAAATGTATTACAAATGTTCCAAAACTAAACACTATACAGATTGTTTACACACAGTTTTTATGGATATCAAAGATATCTGTTAGATCTGCTTTTAAAGAAACTTTTTGAATTCACAGGCAGTTGCTTTTAAAAACATAACTAAAAACATTCCTAAAGCGTCATCCTCTATGCAGCACCAATCCATATGCAAGTGACCTATTTATTGAAATTGTAGCAGAACCACAATAAAAGGTATTTCTTTGAGAAGGCAAACAGTCTTGCTCCTGTCTGCTGTCTGCTATTTTTCCTTCACTATCCTAATGAGACCTGTACTCTGCCACATTTCTCTCTCTACATACGCAAGCATCACAGGTACCACAAAATTTAGAAAGAAACTGAGAATAGGAGTATAGCACTTAAACCGGATGTTAACATTTACTTACTTACTTACTAGTACACCTTTTATTTAGGAGAAAGATTGCACTGTTTCGCATTAGAAATAACTTATACCAAAGTCCAGTAGCACAGAGCAATATTCCACTGTGTAATGTTGGTAAAATAAAGTGTGGAGAGTAAGCAGAGCATGACTTCAGGATTTCTTTCCAAACCTTTGACCCAGTGGCCATGAGTTTGTGTGTACGTGTACACTGGGAGGCAAAGGGTGGACTGCATATACTCTGCTCTGGATCATATGACCAAAACAGAGGAGATGCTGCTTAGAATGGAGCAGCTGACAACATTCCAAGCTGCTGGCCAATTGTCTCTTCCACAGGGATGCACTGTGGGAATTTTTCAAGAATTTTTTCTTCGTAGCCCCTGGCCTGATCTGGTCCCATTTTCAATATCAACCATTCTTTTGCCAGCCTCTCTCCCCACAACCATTTGGTCCTCTTTTGTTCAGTATTCAGAGAGGTATTGTGCTGACAAGGAGTTCTAACCCAACATACTTTCTGTGCAACCTCATGTTGGGTTGGGGAAAAAAAAGCATATAACTGCATCTTTTGCATCAAACATTGTTCATAGAGAAAGATATGCTCTCTCTATGACAAAATTACAAGGTGGCTAAGGTCTCTACAGAATGTGGAAAACCAGCACACGTTGACATTGGGCAATAACTGGTAAACATTTTTGGCTATATTGTGTCCAGATGCTCTTCATCAATGAATGACTGTCTTTAATGTATGATCCATTTATAGAGAACATAAGTATATTTGTCGAGTAGCATAATTATTTTATAAGCAGGATATATGGTTAATAGACAAGAGGCATCTGAGGCCATCTTATACCAAATGGATAATCGATAAAGCAACCATTAACATGAAGCAGAAAAATAAAGCAGTAAAAGAGACCACAAGAATTTAAGAGATTCAACACAAACTATTGAAATCTGTCAAGCATCTAAAAGATTGTACAGCAGGCAGAAACCAAAATCATCTCAGAAATGCTGCCAGAAACCTGTGGTACTCAAGGATCAGGAAGGGAGGGAGGGAGGGAGGGAGGAAAGCAACAGGAAGCAGCTTTGATTTCTTCATGCATTGCCTTTAGATCCTCAACATGGATAGGAATACAGAATAAAGAGACATGATTCAACACCCAATATTAGTTCTGTCACTCCTAATTTCGCAGCAGTCGCTACCACATTCCATCACTTTTTCTACACACCTACTTGCTACCCCACCTCCTTCCCTCACCATAGTTTTCCTGCCATCATCAGCTTGGAATGACAAAAAGCAGAGAGAGAGAGAGAGAGAAAGCCAAAACAGTATTTCCGGTCTGGACAAAAGAGAAACACAACACTACTGATGTCTCTCTTTCTCTCTGCTCAGCAGTGACACAGCCTGATTAGCCTTCTGAAACTATTATTTTCCCTTAAAATCTGCTACTAATTCTATGGGATAAATTATGAATATTATATTTTGCATAGACTTCATTCACTGTCTTTCTCTGCTGGCTATTACCAGAATTTTAAAAAACAAAAAACCACAGTAGGGCAACCCCACTGCTTAAAAAATCAAGTCAGAGAGGTGGCCTAGGCTTGAGGTACTCATCCAAGCTAGAGAAATAAAGTTCCAAAGTACCATATTGGTATATTTATGTAAGATAGTTTTATCCTGTTTTATTTCTCCATATAAAGTTGTTCAAATTAAAAAAAAAAGATAAAATGCATTAATAAGCTAAAGGAAGCATCAAACAAAAACACCCCCCTACACACACATCAATACATAAAAGAAACAGCAAATACTTGCTTCAAAAGAAATATCTTTATTTGCTAGAAAATGTCTTTGTCCTTTAAGCCACAAGGCAACACTGAATTAAAAAAAGTAACCAAGGCTCTTCATAAAACTGTCTTAAAACACAGAACAGAACACACACTGATTTAAAATTATTTTTTAAATCAAAACTTTATTTCAGATATGAATTTTAGCTCAGATACTTAATAAAAAATCTAATCTAACATCATTAATAAATCAGAGCTTAGGCAGCAATTGGCTGTCCCCACCTCACTTCAGCCAATTCTGCCAGCCTGCCTGTCTAGGAGTTATAAATAACATTTCTTCCCCCAAACTGCAATTATAATTCAATGCAAATATAGCTTACCTTAATACTAGTTGATTGTAGCTTCTGGAAAAAATACCTCTGAAATGACAAGGGGACTTTCAGCAAGGCAATGACTGCACTGCATAAACAAGCTGTATGCTAGAACAAAAGAATGGCAAGTCAGATCAGAATTAATCGTTTACAATAGGGATATGAAACAGCATGAACTTTGGGCATTAGCACTTCAGTTTGTTTGTTTGTTTATTTATTAAAAGTATCTCCGCCCATCTCCCCCTAATGGGGGACTCTGGATGGCTCACAACTCATTAAAACAATAAATAGACATACTATTACATAAAACCTAAAATCTGTACAAAGCAGTTACTAAAAAAGAAAGAGTCCAAGAGGCCGATGGTTCAGAGCAGCAGACACCAGGCCTCTAAGGGGCTAGCCATCCCCATACTTGATGTCTACCCTCCCTACCCCAGGCCAGATGGCAGAGCCAGGTCTTCAAATCCCTCCAGAAGGCCAGGAGTAAGGGGGCCAATCTCACCTCTGGGGGCAAGATATTCCAAAGGGGCCCAAAGGGCTATTTTTGGAGCCCCAAGAAGGACCCACATAACACCACTGCTCCACAAGCTGCATTGGATACCAGTTTGCTTCCAGGTCCAATTCAAGGTGTTGGTTATCATCTTTAAAGCCCTACACGGCATGGGACCAGGTTACCTGAGGGACCGCCTCTTCCCCATGACTTCAACCCGTCCCACCCAATCACTCAGAGAGGGCATGCTCCAGACCCCCTCGGTAAAAGAACTCTGTCTAGTGGGGTCCAGAAGGTGGGCCTTCTCTGCTGTAGCCCCTGCTCTTTGGAACATCCTGCCCCTGGAGGTGCGATTAGCCCCCACACTCCTTTTTCTTCAGAAGTGTATGCCCATTTCCATGCATATAAAAATTCAAGTCTATCTGTACAACATGCAAATAAATCTCAAAATCTATGCTGTCTTTTCCAAGAGATCAAATAAAAATGGCTTGAAGTCAACAACTAAAATCTTGGTTTTGTTCCAAGTATGGACAATAGAATAAACTAAGTGCAACATGAATTGTTTGCTTTGTTTTTGGAGCAAGTATAAATGGCACTTGTATTCATGGATGATTGAGCCAATAAAAGAAATACTAGACTAGTGAAAAGCTGTGCTGAAACTCAGTCAGCATAACTGAATAAAGCAAAGACGGGAGAATTACATAAGGTCTCTACTATGTTCTATAGATAACTTTTTGCACAATGTCCACCACAGCATGAAGGCTTGAAGTGTATTTTAAAAATTTAAGTTCTGAAAAATGAGATAAAAATAAGGCAGAATAGAGAAACAGTTTCAGCTTTTCAGTTTGGGGATTCTGTTCTCTTATCTCAGGCCAAAAGCTGGAGTGTTTTATATGTAAGAAACAGATACTATATACTAAAGATATTCAGCCTTAATGCAGTTTCTTCTCTAGTTTGTATCTTGAACTGAATATTAATCCTGATTCTTGACACTTTTCTAATCTACTTTGACTTGCCACTGTTAGAAATATAAAGTAAAAGTATCCCAGAAGCCTCCACAACAAGACAGATATTACTTGCCATGTAGGATACTGGTGCATATTTTCGGTTCAGCGATTCCACTTCTTCCAACACGTGGCCAAACACAGACATCATTCTCCTTTCATATTCACTCGCAGCATGTGCCACTCCAGCAGAGCCATATTCCTGAAAGCTGTAAAAGAATTTAGATATTTGGTGTGCAATTATTTTATCTTTCCTGCACAGCACTGTGTGTACTTACACATGTTTGGAGCCTCCCAGTTGAAAGAGTAAGCAGAATAAGGAATACAGTATTAATAGTATTATTTATGCAAAATTAAATGTAGGAAACACAGTATATCAAAGAGGAAGCTAATATAACTCATTAAATCTGCGGATGACACAAAGCTGGGGGGAATTGCTAACATTTCAGAAGATAGATTCAAGAATCAGAGGATCTTGACAGACTTGAGCATTGGGCCCTATCCAGCAAGATGCAGTTCAGTGGAAAGAAAAGTAAGGTAGGAAAAACCAGATGCACAGGTACAGGATGGGCAGTACCTGGCTCAACAGTAGTGCCTATGAGAGGAATCTAGGTGTCCTGGTGGACCACTGCTTAAGTATGAGTCAGCAGTGTGCTGCAGCTGCCAAAAAAGCCAACACAGTCCTGGGCTGCATCAACAGATAGTATCAAGATCAAAGGAAGTGATAGTACCGCTCTACACTGCACTGGTGAGGCCACATTTGGAATACTGTGTCCAGTTCTGGTCACCACAATACAAATAAGATGTTGAGGCCCTAGAAAGAGTGCAGAGAAGAGCAACAAAGATGATAAGAGGTCTGGAGGCTAAATCCTATGAAGAACGGCTAAAGGAACTAGGTATGTTTAGCTTAACGAAGAGAAGAATGAGGGGAGACATGATAGCAGTTTTCTAATACATGAAGGGCTGCCACAGGAAAGAGGGCATTGATTTATTCTCCTTAGCGCCTTAGGGCAAGCAGCAATGGGTGGAAGCTCATCAGAGGGAGATCCAACCTGGAAATAAGGAGGAATTTCCTGACAGTAAGAACTATTAAGCAGTGGAACAGCTTGCCTCCTGTAGTTGTGGGTGCTCCATCACTGGAGGTTTTCAAGATCGGACAACCATTTGTCCAAGATGGCATGAGGACTCCTACTTTGTAGGAGGTTGGACTAGGAGACCTCCAAGGTCCCTTCCAACCCTATGATTCTATGATTCTTGGATAGCTTCTTCTATTCTCTCCAATACTGAAGCCATTACACTGCTTAAACCTTTGTAATAGTTTTCTATTTCACAGTTAACATCTTAATTTTCCTGAATATTTAAACATCTCCAAAATATCTGGGGTATATCTTCAAGTCCAGCCTTTTTAACAATGCATTGAATACATGGTGACTGTCCTCCAAAAAGACAGAAAAGGCCAGGAATATCTGCTTTTTCTAGTTTGGGGAGGGTGGGTACAGGGGGAGTTTCTTCCATTTGTTTAATGATGCTGATTTTAGGTTTTATGTAATAGTTTTGGTATATATTTCTTGCTTTAAAATAGCAGAAATTGTGGTCCGAGGGGGTTCTGGGGGCTAAAAAAGGTCTCAGCTCACCACATTTTAGGCTGAGCATTGGATTCATATGGATTGATGGTGAAGCCTAATAGGACTAAATCAATGCTGAATGCGGAGCCTCAAATGTGCTCCAGAACTCTTCATAATATTCCATAGGAAATATGCAAGCATTTGCCAGCAGAAGATAGTGTGAAAAGCATTTCCTGAAGGAAGACACTAGGGGTATGCTGCTCTTTGGATTCAAAGCTGAAAAGTTGCTTGTATATGTATGCGTTTAGGAAAAGACAAGGCCCTGGTCCACTCTAAAGCATCTGTATGGCTTTAGATCCAAAATGCAGCACATCCCTAAAAGAAATATTCATGTACTGCAGCTGTTTTTCATAAGTGCAATATTTTCGCTGCTTTCATAAACAATTCAGGAAGTAGCTGATGTAAGCTCTTTTACAGCAACTTTGTATAGTTTTATTTTATACCAGAACTGCCTGGGTAAGCCTTCCCCAACCTGTTTCTTCCAGATATGCTGATTTTAGTCCCCAAAATGTCCAGCCAACATATGGAGGGAACATGCTTATTAGTGAAAATGTTAGCAAATAAAAGGATGATGAAAGGAAATCTGCATTACACATACCTTGCAGATTCAGGATCTAAAATCAGAGCTTCAATTGCATGTGATATTAATAAACAACTCTGCTGCTGCCTGAAGTAATGTTAAGGAATATTAACAAAGAAAAGTTGCAACATCTATTTTATATTATCTGATACATAAAAGAATTTGAATAATGATGGGAAATGGAATTTGTTACACACACACAATATACTTTGTAACATTATTGAGAAGTCAAACTATTTATTTGAACAAGCCACGGGTACTCTTAACCTGGGAGCATTTTTCTCTTGTAACTGTGCAACAAAACCTCAGAAGAAGCTGGCAGTTGGTGCTACAAGACATAAAAGGCCTGAAAGAACAGTTCGCAGGATATGGCTAGCAGCCCAGGGCAGACATATGTGCAGGCAAGCGAGATCTATGCACAGTTGGAACTTCATTTGTAGCAGCAGTTCCCATTGCGAAAAGAATAAATGGAGCAAATGAGAGTCTTAAACAACAGAGTGGGAGAAATGGGTAGAATCCTGCTTTCCCGAAGCAAAATTAAACATGCAATCCTGTAGACACTGCCTACAAAAAAAGGTAATTTTACACTATATCCCATTGGGTAACAGAGAGCATATTTTGCCTATACAAATTTGCAAGTACAATTATTTGCATATTTGCATTAGCATAGCTAAGGAAAAAATATTTCCTTAGCATAGCTAAGGAAAAAAAAAATCCTGGGTAGCAAAGCTAGGAAAGACGTATCTGTGGCCTGCAACTAGGAGTGTGCACAAAACGGGAAAAAAAAATTACCCATATTTATCGGCGTGTAATACACACAGGGGTATAACACGCACCTTAATTTTAAGAAGGAAGTTTGAGTAAAAAAACTTAAATTTAAAATAAATGACTTGGAAGCAAAATAAAGGGAGCTCTGAACTTTTTGTTTATTAATATTTATACCACTTATAAGGTAAATACGTAATATGAAAGAAAAGCACCTCTTTGAATGAAGAAAACCGGTGCTCCCCATCGCTTGCGTGAGCACCTGAGCTCCACAAAGCAGGAGGTGAATGGCGGGCGAGCAAGCAAAAACTGGCACTCCCCATCACTTCCGTGAGCACCTGAGTGATGGGGAGTGCTGGTTTTTGCTCGTGTGAGCAATGGGAAGTGCCAGTTTTCGCTCACCCGCCCACCGCTCACCTCCTGCTCTGTGGAGCTGCCCTGGTTACAGCCCTGGCTCAAATGAAGGCTCCACTCTCCCAGCCCTGCCGCTCGAGTATCGGTGTATAACACGCATCTAGGATTTCAGCCCCAATTTTTAAGGAAAAAGGTGCGTGTCATACGCCGATAAATATGGTAACTTCAAATGTTACAATGGAATGTTCTGAGTCTTCCATGTTCTGACTGAATAAAATTCAAAACACTTTTGAGTATTCTTACATAAGGTATAATGGGAAATCTCTCGTGCTCTCTTACTTTTTGTCCTGGGGCTACAACAGTACCTAGGATGGGAGCTATGCTATGTTGCCTATCAACTATGTGCAGAAAAGCTATCCAGAAGGTGACTTTCTAAAATAACTTCAACCTTTTTACAAAATATCCAGCCACAAAATGACAGATTTTTTCAGATTCCCATGCAGACAGTCACTGAGCTGAGCCATGAAACAAAGCAAGCAACAATAATGGATTCACTTTAACACAACTGATAAACAACAGCAAAAATACACTTCCCTGGTTACTGGCTTGAGATTTTTTCCCAATGTGGTACATTCCCTGAGCATATTTCTTTCTTTTCATTTAGCAACTCATCTACAACCTGTGCTCAACAGCACAGCAACAGGAGATATCTGTTAATGCTCAATTTTTCATTTGGTAACTTGTCATCAAAAACCCCAACACATAAACGAGCAGCGTGGTTTTTGTATTTGGCAACCAAAAGGGAGAAGAGGTACATGGTTTGATATACATACACAAAGCACATTTTTGCTTTCAGCAACTTATCTGAAAAAGAAAGCATGACTCACAGAGAAGATACAGCAATAGCATTGCATTACAATCTATGAACTATTAACTTTTTCATATCAGTGATGGAATTTGTGTCTGCTGCTTTAATGGCTTATGCACTCTCCAACCTTTGGAGAAATGAAAACACAACAATATGGAACGGAATGTCTTGTTTGCTCCCAGCTCGGTACAAAGCTCTGAAGTACAGAGAATTTTGTTCCAGGCTTAGAACACTTACTTGTTTGCACAATCTTACCATCATTAATAGTGAGACAATGTGGGATGGACTATATTAAATAGGACAGAGTTTAAATTTGACTTAAAATAAAAGGCGTACTCTCAGTGATGAATTCTGGCATGCCAACCGTAATTATGTTCTTAACTTTAAAAAGGAACTAGTGTGTACAAACTATAAAGGGCCTTGAAGACCTGGTTCTGCCACTTGGCCTGGGGTGGGGACGGAATACTTCAAGCAGGAGGATGGCTAGCCCCATAGTGGCCAGCTCTCTGCAGCCTGATTTTCCATCTTCTTGGATCTTCCTTTTTAGTATTGTTTTAAATTTTGGATGTTTTTATGTGTTTTAGATATATTTATAGTTTTAATGTTTTTTGTAAGTCGCCCAGAGTCCCCTATTGTGTAGGAGATGGGCAGAGGAGAAATCCAATAAATGAATGAATGAATGCCCAAGAGCTGCCCGCACAAATGTTGCCCTTCCTAAGCTCCCACAATAGATTCAAGGCATCCTCCTTTGGGGAAAAAAAATCCAGGCTCTGTATTTTAAGAAGCAGGATAACCAAATTCAAACAATAATGACTTCCATACATATAACACATCATGAAGCGAGGCAAATACAAACACCTACACCTACAGCCAGCACGGCTGGCTGGGGAATTCTGGGAGTTGAAGTCCACACATCTTCAAGTCACCAAGGTTGAGGAACCCTGACCTACAGTATGGTTTTTTTTGGGGGGGGGTTAAATGTTTATAAACACCGCAAATTGGTCAGAGTACAGAGAAGGGAAAAGTTAAGGCACTAAATACCTATCTACTTTTTCCAAGCAGCTCTCTTTTTTCTATCTTTTTGGTATTCATAAATAATAATACAGTGGAGACTTTAGTATTAAGCTCAAAGATTTAAACTTTTTTTGCATTATAAGAAGCAGGATACAGCTCCACATTTCTCAGAGTTTCTGAGTCTGCATCAAAAGAAGACTGATAGAGCTCTCCATATCTTGCAGCAAGGTTTCTGAATTCTTCCATGGAGAGTTTCATCTGCAGCAGCAAAAAGTGGAGGGGAAGGAGAAAAAGGGAAACAGAAACAAGACCCTGGTCATAATTGAGAATTCAACTAAGGTTTTTACAGTATATTGGCATGTCCTTTTTCCTATGCTTTCCTATTGCTTATTTGCCATTCCAAATTCCATTTACGGGGGAATACCCAGCAGGGTTTTATTAAACAGATCTTTAAGTGGTGGTGGTGGTAGTGAAGTATCTGAAACAATAATACCTAAACAAGGATATGATAGCTCTCTTCAAGTACCTCAAGAGATGTGTCACAGAAAACAACCAAGATCAGTTTTCTACACTCAAAAGTGTCAGATATAGAATACTGACCCTAAGTTACAGGAAGGCAGATCTCAGTTGACCTTAAGAAAAATCTTGCAAACAATAAAAGGAATTTTATTACCCAACTACTGTTGAATGTGTTCAAGCAACAGCTAGCCAGCCATCTGTCCAGGATTCTTTACTGTGGATTCCTGGACTGAAACTGATAATCTGCAAAGCTCCTTCCAATTCTGTGATTCTATGAAAAAGAGCTGAAGCCTCTGAATAATCACTATTAATAGCCAAAAACCTCATTTTAATACATGAATCTAAGCAAAAAAAAAAAAAAAAAAAAGGATATTTATCTGGAACTGCAGTTAAAAAGTGTTAATCTGTGAATTGCCTGCACAGAGCCTTGCTTGGAACCTTCTAAAACTTACAGAATTATCAAGAGCCCCAGACCCTCCCTGGTGCACCAAATGACTGGAAATAGTTCCTATAAAACTGCTTCCCAAAGCCAATAGTGAGGATCTAACGAGGGTGGGTTTATGAATCCATAAATGACAACATGAAGAACTTACAGGTAAGTAACTTCATTGTGGTTTCTGTGATTCACACATATGGGTGAATAGCAAGCTTCTTGTCTGGGGGACAGTTTGGTCACATCATACAGTGACTGAATAGAGGATGGCTCTCCTAAAGGTTGTACCTTTCAGGAAATAGAGATCCAGTCTATAGTACTGCATGAAGGTGGAAAATTGAGCCCATTTAGCAGCCAGCATAACTTCAGTGGGAATTAACTATGCTGCTCTGTCATTCTAATGAAATGATTGGAGATCAAAAGGGAGCAGAGCTGTTTCACCATCTCAAGAAGGGTATGGAGTAATACGTGTAATGGATTGGCACACTGTATCTTGGGATGTTCTTGTGAGTATAAGGTCCACTGAACTGGACTTTAAGAGAACCAATGATCTGCCCTAGAAGAGCATGACAGCAAGAAACTGACTGAAATTGGGAAGTAGCATCTTCAGAAACAAAATGGGTGTGACCAACTACAATCTCAGAGCTCTCAAGGGAACTGAAGAGAAAGGTCTCAGTTTCAACTATCTGGATGGATAAGAGGGTGGTCCAGATAGTAGATCTTAGGAGACATCTATCTTGGGTCCCCCCTTCTAGGATTGATTTCTATGACCGAAGAGAAGCTGATGAAGACTTAGACTCCAATAGTGGTGAAACTGGCAGTTACAGAGTTGGAGAATGCCATTGTGGGGAGGAACTTTATGATGCCAGAGCTGGATTGGAGGAGTGACAGGCTTTTATCCCTTTTTTTTCATTTTGCCTTGGTCAAAATCAGGCAAAGCAGGCCTCTTGGAATGTTTTGAATCCTCAATGTGTCATTTCCTCAGTACCAATAATGACAGCACAGAGACCTAAAAATCTTCGGTGGGCAATGGAGCATTTATTTATTTATTACTAGTTTGATTTATATAGCCACCCATCTTGTAATCACAACTCTTGACTGATCTCTTGAAAAGGTATGGAAGCTGCCAAACAATTTCTGGGACATGGCAGGAAGATGAGGGGGTTACAATAGTTTTGATTCTGCTACCCTTAAGGCTTGGTCCCAGACAGTGGCTCACAAACTAGAAAAAAAATTATGACCACCTTTTTTAGTAAACAACTAGCAATGCTCAGGTAACCACAATATGACTTTCAGCATGGAAAAACACTGTTAGCGCACACCCAAGGAAGAGAATTTGTCCCCACAATGCGAACTTGTGAAATGGGACTCTTTGAGCCAATAGGGCCAAGGATTAGACAATTGCAGTGGGAAGATACGTTTTCCTTATGAATAACTCAAGGAACCTAAAGAAGAGTTAAGAAAAAAATAGGAAAAATAAAACAAAAACAATTTATTTTAATAAATGTGCTAACACTGTTGTGATCTAAAATAAATTTAAGAGGTTTAGCAGGAACTATGGCTAGTGATGTGAAACTTGTAGGGGTGGAGCTACCACTAAACACAGGTAGTCCTCGTTTAGCAACCACAATTAGGACTGGCAACTTGGTCGTTAAGTGAAGCAACTGCTAAGTGAAACCATGACTGTGCTTACTTACTTCAGTTTTCCTTTGCTTTACAGACCTGCAAAGGTTGTAAATATGAGGATTGGTCGTAAAGTTACTTTTTCATCACTGTAGTAACTGTGACTAGTTGCTAACGAGGCAGTCACTAAACGAGACTACCTGCAATTCTCTAGACTCTAGAAGGTTCAAAGAGGGCTCAACCCATGTGAGTAATCACAGAGATCATGATAAATTAGTATACTCACACAATGACAACACGGGTAAACTAGGACACTTGCCTGGTTGGAAATACGCCCACATCTCTGGAGATCACTACCTGAAGCCATGGCAATTGTTGTAGCAATAGCAGGTGGAGGACTAGTCTTCAGACTATTACAGGTGCAAATGAGCTGAGAGAAAGCCTGGAGAAGGTCAATCCGTAGTTTAACAAACCCACACTGAAAGCTCAAAGGGTTAAGTGGTGTGCTGGCAGCCTGGGAGGAAAAAAAAATAACAATAGGGTAAAGGCATAATTTGGAGGCTGATAATCTGAGGCAAAAGTAAGTAAGTTAATAAATAACAATCTAGCAAATGGTTGGAAATAATTTTCCAAACAGGAAAGAAGAGCTTGTCTAGATAGTGAGGGATTATTTATTAAAAGCAGCAAACCACTTATACAAATGAATGTGCAGATGGTAGCTTCTGCTTATGTTTTGAGGTTGTTGCGATTTGTACTAGGGGGTGGATTATATTCAACATATAGATAACCAAACAAATATCATTTGGATGCTTCCTTTGCAGGACTTACACAATACTCTGATCATGGTGACCTAGTGCAGTATCTTCAAACATTTCACCTACCTCACTGAACCAATTAAATCATCTCCAGAAGAGAAGAGGAGGGGGAAACAGAGGTCATGTTTTCCAGTAAGAAACCAGCAATCAGTGAATGTAAGATTTCAAGGATAGGATGGTACAATGGACTATTGTCCCACTGTTGTGAAATATGTTAAGATACTATGGTTTTGTAATATTGTTAAACTCCAAATACTTAATCTGTTTTTTTTAATTATCCTTTGAATTCAAGTTAAAGGAGGCAGGATAAAGGAAAGGGAACACAAGGAGGGAGAGAAAATGCCAAGAGGGCACTTGTAAAGAACACATAGGCAAACAGATAATGTGCTTTTTGCAGCCATAGCATTTTTCCATAGCTCTGTTGATGCTGATTACAAGGCTTTGTTTATTTGCCCAGTTTTTTAATATCCTCTCAAAGGGCAGAGCCAAAGATGCTCAAAATAACCAAACAAACATTTGCCCAGCAAGATTAATAAATTATATGGCCACATTTTTACAATTTCATCAAATAAGAAGCTATTACTAGGTTAATAAAGGTTCAACCTGAGGCATAGACATTTGTAAAAGCCTCAATTTTCATATATTCTGAGTTTTCTATTCAAATTGTCACATTTTCATAACATTAAGCAATTAAATACATTTTCCGCTCTATATAAACTGTTTTATTTCTGCTTGGCTGAGTTGGCAAATTGCCTTGTTCTGGGATCAGAAATGCCCATGTTCACATTGTATAACACAAAAGTACAGGAGTTCAGCAAAACCGGTAAGTAAGCCTTTTTACCCATCCTTTTCTTTTTATCACACCAAGTGACAAGATACAAACTTCTATATCCAGAAAATCTGCAAAATAAGTATGGACAATCTATGTCCTATAATTACAAGCATCCCTTTTGTAAATGCTCAAAAGGAAATTCTGATGTTTGTATCTACAAAGATGCATTTGAATATTTAATCATCACATCATTTTTCTTTTAGGAAACTTAGCGCACAGTAAAATAGCAATATCACATTTTAACATCACAGTGAACCTGGGAAGCAAATAATAGGCCAATCCTCAGAGGTGAGACTTTGAATTTAGGATTCTCTAATTCAAGATCAATGTTCTAATTTATACCAAATTGGCTGATAAGTCACTTTATGAATGAAGCTTTAAAGAAATGTTAAAACCCAACTTCATTCCTTTTCCTCATCTCAGCTTCCTAACCCATCTCAAGGTTATGTGGCAAATATAGCATTTCTAAGATGAATAACTGGCTATTCTTGCCACCAAAATATAATTCAGTTGCAAATCCTCTGCCTCCTTATAATATTTATTTATTTATTTATTAAATTTTTCGATCGCCCATCTCCCCCCAATGGGGGAACTCTGGGCGATTCACAATAAACATTAGAACATAAAATATATAAACACATAAAACCTTAAATTAAATTAACATAACTAAAAAGAAGAAGGAGAGACCAAGGGGATGAAAACCTGAGGCTGAAGGACGAGGCCTCTATGGGGCTAGCCGTCCCCATGCTTGAGGAATTCTCACCCCACCCCAGGCCAGGTGGCAGAACCAGGTCTTCAAAGCCTTACGGAAGGCCAGGAGTGTGGGGGCTAATCGCAACTCCAGGGGCAGGATGTTCCAAAAAGCAGGGGCTACCGCAGAGAAGGCCCACCTTCTGGACCGCGCCAGTCGAAGTTCTTTCACTGAGGGGGTCCAAAGCATGCCCTCTCTATATGATCAGGTGGGATGGGTTGAAGTCATAGGGGAGAGGCGGTCCCTTAGATAACCTGGTCCCATGCCATGTAGGGCTTTAAAGGTGATAACCAACACCTTGAATTGGACCCTTGACAATATATTCCACACCTTGAATATATGCAGCAGGCAAGCTAAACTCTCTTTCTGAATACTTCAGGAATGTGGAATGTAGTTCTACTCCTGCAAAAGCCACATTTTAATTAATTAAAAATAAGAGAAGCATATGGGAAGAAGGGTCTCTCTTTGCAGAAGAGAACTTTGGCACTTGGCTGATTATACCAGGAATTCAAAGACTGTTTAAACTGCAGCCAAAATCGTTAGTGTTCAAACTTTGCCTCCTCCATACTCACTCTTGGAGAAAAGTTAATGCATGCATCAAAGCAATTCACAGTGTGAATTGTTAATGCATGCATCAAAGCAACTCACACCTACACTCTCACACAGCAGCATTTTATGGCTGAAATTACTGTGGGAGTAAACTAGCTACACAATAAATGAAGTTATTGCCAGAGTAACACTCCTCCCTTCCACATTGCCCACACTGCTAATTCAATGAAGGACACGCCATTGAGTTTACTTCTGCAGAAATAAAGAATTTTATTGCCAAAGGTGCCAAGGTAGGGATTTTTTTCTGATCTTTTTTAAACAGTAGATGTATCTGGCCTTCAAATGATCAAGGTATCGATTACAGTCTCCAAACAGGCCATCAGGCTTCCTAGCTTGGCCAGGTTTTGGACTGGGGATAAAAAGGAGGGCCACAGGAGCAGAGATTATTTTCACATGCACCACTAGAATGCCCCACTAACTGTATCTGGGTCTTCTTCAGAAAAGGAGGAAGCTTATGGGAGCACCTATCCAGGTCTAGGACTAGCAGAGGTCTAGGAAAGGATCCCCATCTCCTAAATAAGGGCACACTGAATCACTGGTGAAACCATAGTTCCAGGCATACCTTTTTACGAACCATGAGATATAAACCCTCACTGGTTTTCCAAGGACACTGAAGACTATGGCTCAAAACAGAACAAATGAAAAAGACCGTTACTTTGACTTACAGCTCTGCAATAGAAAAAAAAAAGCACACTGACCGTTAAAGATGCTATTCCTTTGTGATACGATTTTAGTGACTCAGCAATGCAAGAAAGGGCAGAGCTGTAATCATCCTCTTGTAGCCCAGTTAGGCACTGCTCTGCATGGGAGAACTCCTTCAGACTGTTCAGCCAAAAGTAGAAGTGTTCTGAAGCTACCTGAGTCAGTAGGCTTTGATAAAGCTCTCTGGCCATGCCATGATTACCCTACAAAGGGCAAAAGAAAACAGAAGCAACTCACAGAGAGGCAGCAGAAGATTCTCTGTACGTAAACATATGGTGAAATAGTAATAAAGATGCATCTGAAATAAAATTCTAACAAATTCAGCAGCCTTGTAATATATAACTTGAATATAATTAAACTTGCTGGCAATCTTCCCTTCCATGCTGTAACAGTGCCCCTGCTCAGTATATATACATTCCAATCAAATAGCATATACATAATATCGCACTGTGCTCTCAGTAACACCACCTAAGTTTCATGAAAATAATTGATTTGCCAAGAAAAGGAATTTTGACTGACAGGCATTGTTGCCAGAATTTAATTTGGCACATTTAAGTCAGAATAGCTTCTAATTGCTTAAAAAGAAGATGAGGCAGTACAGCAATGTTGAATGAGACTTACATTCTTCCTTGAAAACTGTCTTCAGTTTGGACCTGCTCCTGAATGCAGCACTGAAACTGAATGCTAAGATTTCAGCAAAGGTCAAGAGGGCATCTCCCCAGGGAAGATTTAGAGTGCCAAATGTGTCTTTTCCAGGATTATGTCAAATTTGGCCATGAGAGCACACGCCTTAGTTACATTTCAAGTGGATTACAGCTAGACTCTTTATGTGAGATTGCCTCTGGAAACTATTTAGAAACTTTAGCAGGTTCAAATGCTCTGCTCACATTATTGCCTCACACTAACAATCTGTTTCCAGCCAGAGTTATTAAGATTTGTAAAACATTACAAAACATGGGACATGGCTGTCAAAAAAAAAAATCATTCTCCTATACAGACTTGCTCTGGGCCTGCTGTCATTAAAGGTATATCTGATGGAAACGTGAAACAGAACTGCTCTTCATGCTGTAGCTGCTCCCAGGCTCTAAAAGTCTCTGTCATGTCTCTTTCAGGCCAGTTCTGTCTTTGCTGCATACTACCAGCAGACAATTTAGGTATGTCTCTGACACTTAAGTGGGTTTTAACTGATGAAGCTGAGAATGTGCACAGAGTTTCTGTTGTTTTTATCAAATATTTAAAGTGTGTTTATTGTGCTTTTAATTACATTGTTTTATTTATTTCTTAGCCCATTGAGCACTATCCATTAGAGGAAAAGAGGATTTACTTTATATAAACTATTTCACATATTTTAACTCTATTTTAAATCCTTTTTCTAAAATGAAGCAAGAGACCCCGATTCATCAAAAATGCAGCTACCTTACATCACAAGGGTGGGGCACCTGCCTCTGCTAAATGGCTTGCTCTATATGTCTTGCTCTAAAAGCAACATTTTAAAAAGTTTAGCTATAAAGAATATAAAATAAAAAATAAAAAAACTTGAGTGTGTTAAAAAATCTGATTTATAACTATGGACCACATACCATTCTTGAAGCTTGCCTGGCTATCCTATAAGCTGTCCATCCATTTGAGACATTTTCAAGCTGTTGCTTGATAACAGTTTTCACTTCAGAAGATAACGTCTTTTGACTGGCAACAAATATCACAGTAGCAAGAGAGACCTAATGAGGAAAAAATCAAAAGCACAAGGCTGAATGAAAAGTAACCCACACAAAGGCTTGACAGAATGCTGAAGTGGATGAGCATCAGCAATCTGATTATCAATCCCTCCTTCAATACCTATTAGTACTTCTCTAATAGGCAATCCTCATTTTCAGAGAAACTATGATAGATGCAAACCATGATTTTGCTACCATAGATGAAGCAGAGCCAGAAGCATTTGTTCATTGCACAAGAGGGGACAAAGCAGAGAAAGGGAAAACAGAGCCTTAATGACAGAGTTATTTGCAAAACTAACTTGCGTGACCATGCTAAACCATGATATCTGAATGCACTATATTGACCTCATACATACATAAACTAAGCCAAAATGAATAAACCATGCTACCTCTTAGTGCAATATATGAACACAATCTTTCTCTATGCATCATTTAAAGAGGTTCAGCCTTTTCTTTCAATTCTGAACCTTTTCTTGTAGAGAAACTATTTTACTCCCTTGATCATTTTGGCTGTTCTTATCTACACTGGTTTTCAATTCTACTGTATATTTTTTGAAATACAGTGCCCTGTATAATTTTCAAAGTGTAGTCAAGCAGAAATCTGAATAAAATCATAATAATGGCAAACATATTACTATTTCACCTGATGATTCCTAGCATAAAACTTCCCTACTTTACAGCTGTCATACATTAGGGCAACTTTTTAACTGAATAATCTCTTGTGATCCCAAGGTAGGACTGTCTGTACCAAATGTGCACTCCTTTACTTTGTGAATGAACCATATTATCATTTGTTATCCAGTAAAGTAACATTCTTTGTACCCTATTTTCATTTCCCACACACTGCACAGTTCAAACTTATAACCTAACTATTTATTCTTAAACTAAGCCCTGAGGTAAAAATTTCCAAAGAATATGGGACCCAAGGAATAAAATCAGTTATAAAGGAACCTGTAACAGAGATGTGTATATTTTTAAGTCAGGGTCCACAGCATGTTGAGAAGAGATGGAAGAGTCAGCAACAGTGTGAAATTCTCATATTTTCCACTACATTTGCTGAGGCCAGCCCAGGCCAACCATGTAAAATAAGTGCCATCTACAGGGCAGAACAAGGACTGGGAACAGTGATACTGCTGCTCATCTTAGCAAAAATGTATACTGAAAAGGACTTCTATATTTCCACTGTTGGCTCAGTAAGGAAGTTCACTTAACTGTCATTTTCAACATGGGCATCGTTTTGTTACCTTCGTTTTAAAATGCACTGCAGGATATTATTTTTATTTTAACCATATTCCTGATTACATTATTTCTTTTCCCATTTGTAAAAACATTCTCAAGATTATTTTTTCTTACACTTTCTCAGACTGATTTTATTACACTGGTTATCTCTTCTTGGGCTTCACTTTGCTCTCTCCCACAGGCACAGGCAATCTTCCAATGGCCAAGGCTACCTAATATGTGAGGGGTATAGAGGAGTGCTGCAAAATGGATGGGACCATGTTACATTTTTATTTATTTATTTGAATTTATTAGCTGCTCAGCTCCATTGGACATATGTTGACAGGGCTGGGGTGTGTATGTCTCAGTTGTTTCCCAATGGTGATTTATTTATTCTAGGGATTGCACTATAATTTTCATCTGTTTTCCACCTCTAAAATGTAGGAAAATATGTTTTCAGTTTTCACTAATCACTGTCAAAGGAAGGGTTCTCAGGATACAAAAAGGAGACTCAGGAGCTATAAGTAGCCTTTACACAGTGATATTCCTTCTCCTCATCTACTGCTTCCTCCCCCGTTATTCTCTTTCTTCCTATGCTGTAACTTTTTTTTTTTTTTAATTATGTGCCTCCTCATGTAGGACCTTTTGGTTTAGTTTGGTTTGGTTTGATTCAATCACAAAATCTCCAATCTGTAGTCACTATATAAATAATATAGCTTTTTCAGTCATCTTACTTACTTCATGGCATTTCAAAGCATCTAGTGATATCATTCGTTAATTTAAATAGCCAATGCATCTCTCCTATATTTTGTTTATTGACTAAGGGAGATGACCTCTGGAAGGTTCAGCACAAAACAAGCTGGTAATGCAATTCTTTGCTGTTAGCCCCTCCACTCAGGTGGTAAGGATTGGTAGCTCTCCAGATAGCCCTAAGTTAAAACACCCTGTATCCCTTAGTTTCTTTGAATGGCTTTGCTGGAAGTTGTATCTGAAAAGCCCTAGATTCCTCATGCCTATCAGGTTTAGAAACAGAGGTTGTACTTTTGAAGCTCATGGTTTGTAGGAATCATTGGCTGATCTATAGATGTGCAGCATCACTGTTTTCATCAGCAAAGATCTCTCAATTTTCTCCTGGGAGAGCTGGGGGAATAGAAACAACCCAGTAATGGAAAAAAGATGGTAAAAGACACCAATTTTATAAAGATGTCATGCTTTCCACTCCACTTACCAGTACAACAACTTAAGTGTTACATGCACTGTCAGGCAGAACTAGTTCTGCTGAATGTTCATTAAATGTTTATTCAGTCTGAATCCAAACAGATTCACCTGTTATCCAGAAGAACTATTCTGAATCAGAGTTTCTTACCAAAAGCTCTTGCTGTTTATCGGAAGCAGAACGTCCAATCACTTTATAGAGCTCCATTAGGTCACCCAGCATTCCATCCCCTAAGACAGGTAACTGCATGGCAATGGCTGCCAAGCAATGGCACATGAGGATCCTAGCAGCATCCTGAGCACTATGCAGTTGCGTCAGCAAGGACTCCACAATGGATTGGCTCAGGTGGGGGCGACTCTTGGCCAGCTTCACCATGCAAGTGAGTGCTATCTGCATGAAAACAAAATGGCACTTCTTCAGCACCAGTGGCACACCAGCTGTTTTTTTTAAAGGTACTTATTTGTGGTCACAGTATTCATTATACAAAGAAAGCTGCAAGATATGCAGAAAGTACAGAGGACTTTTGCCAAATCAAAGCTTCTAAATCAAAGAACGTGCAACAGAGATTCACGAGAGTCATTCCTTCTACCATATCATAATCTTTATAACTCATAAAATAGTCTGGAGCAAATTGCTCATTAATCCCTATGTAACTGGTATTTGGGTATCAACGTATCAATTTGGGTCTAATTTTAAACCAGAGTTTAGTGTTATGTTACTAGCTACAAATTGCTATTTCCCTTTTTCTCTTCTGGCTAGTCAAAAGGCGATTAGAAGAATCTACTTCTAATAGTTGGTAGAGCAGATAGCAATGTCTCTGTAGATATTAATAGGTAGGAATGTCTCTGTAGACTTCTCCTTGGGCATGCACAAACCACCTTTCTGATCTAGTCTTTATTTTTTAAAAGGATTCTTTCACATTTTAAAAATAAATGTGAAATTAGCACATTTATTACACCAACGTTTAGCATCTCAGGTGCACAGAAACGTCCTAGTTATTCTTGGGGGGAAAAAGGATTGTTGTCTGTTGTTTAGTGTTTTGTTTGGAAGTGGGCCTGCTTGTTGAGAAAAAAATGCAACACTAAACTGGAAGCACTGAGAAAGAGTTGAGATAGGAGGGGAGCCACTCCACCATTTGCTTTCTACTGAATGGATATTTTGTCATACCCACCATGGCAGCCACGGAGGAAATCCCCTCTTATCTCTGACATCTGTTTTGTGAAAATGCCTATAACGTGCCCACTGGCCTAAAGAAGCTGCCTCTTTTACAATAATCTTAAATATTTTACACCAACTTTCACTTTACTTCTGAACGTATAACAAAAAATTACAAATCCCAACTCCATTCCTTTCTCTATCTCCTTCATTTTTATGTGTGCCAGACTCAGATTACGTATAGTCAAAGCACCAAACCTGACCTAATCATTGTATTCAATGCCTAAAACAGATGAACATTCAATTACGGCCCTCTCATTTATTTGTCTTCCTGCCATCAGCCCTTGATTATATAGGCATGGCAAGGCAAATGCTGTGACAAAAGGAGCTACTGAAATATTGTCTTAGCCTATCAAAGTTCCAAAAGATGGTGGCAGCTTGCATCTTTTTGTTATTTGGGCTAGGAGCAGACCTGATCTGGAGGCTACTTCAACGGAAGAGCTTATTAAATGATATGCCCTGGCTTATTAAAGATTCATATCTGGTGGATTTTCTTTGGGTTTCTTCTTTGCACAGAACACATAGAAAATTCACCAGTCAAATTCTCCGTGAGCCCCTCTAAGGCTCTATATTCAAAGCTTAAATTCTTATATTGATTTTGTACTTATTAACATACATATAACTTGGGCAGGGTACAATAAGCAAAACTAACCAGAAAGAGTAATAACACAAGAAAAACACAACAACTTCAAAACCACAGATTCTGCAATTCAGTATTAATAGAATGTACACTGATGTCAAACTGTAAGACCAAAGAACTTGGATGAAGAGCCAGAACACTTCTTGGCACCAAAATAAAATCAATATTGGCACCAATCAGAGCATCACCACTAACAAGGCTTTCTCTTGTATCTACATAGCATGCTACTCCCATTAGCAAGACCTTAAAAAGAACTTTCTTCAAAGATCCTAATGCTTGGGCCACTCCGTACAATAGGAAATGCACACTCTAATATCAAGGCCTCAAAAAGCCATAACTGAAATCTTTATCTGGAAGCATATTGGGAATAAATGCAGTTTCTAAATTTTGTTCCAAACAAGTGTCATTGCTCACTCGCTAGCTGCAGCTTTTGTGTAATCCAGGACAGCCCCAAATACAGTATATTGTAGTAGTCTTCACTTGCTGAGCACCTGAATCCTGGCATTGTCTATTTCCATTCTTAATGTGAACAGTAATCATAGTAGTGTTATTTAAACAAATCTCAAAGACAACATCTAAAATAACAAATAACAATTAAAATAACAGATAATAATAGTAAAACAAATAAACAGGAAAAACACCTAAACCCTGAAATCCTCTTATGTAAATTAGTATGAGAGACAAGATGAAGAAAAACTTACGATTTACCTTTAAGGTTGCTTCAGGAGATGAACGGTTTTCTTGGCTACAGAGAACAAGAAGGGATTCAAGGCCAAAGACTGCATCTTGCTCCAATGGCAAAAGTTCTATGGGGGGAGAGATTATTATTCCTTCTTCTTTAGATACTAATCACTCAAGTCACTATGATGCTCCTGACTGTGGAAGATAACATTTACCACAATTGTTTATATTAAGGCTTTGCCCTGGAGTATTGAGCTCTTCTTATCACAGCAATAGAGCATAGCCAAAATCACTCCAAAAACAAATAAATTATAATCTTATCAGATTTATAGTATCCATTGGCTTGTGTTTCTACCAAAACACAATCAATTCTAGTCTGTAAGTGTTTTATTGTTTGGCAGCCAGCCAAAGTGGTATTATGAAAAAAAGGCTATTAGATTTGGTTATGAATTGGAAAGCAGCACCATCCTTTTGTGTCTTTTTGCTCAGGTTAGCAAAGGGAAAGAAGCAATAGAAAACAGTGGAACTTAAGATCATTTATACTGCACTCTCAGATGAGAACACAACATGTTACACTGAGTGTCAAAAGCTGCTCTGCAAACCCCACTCCATCCACACCTTTCAGAATTACCTTTTTCTTGATAAGAAGCAGCTATATTTGTCAGAACCCGTACTCCATGTGCTGCAATATTCTGATTATTGTGGTAGCAGCTCTCCTGGGCTAGCTTGACTAGATCAGATGACCTTGCTGTAGTAGATGTTATTCCTAAGTGAGAAAGGGAAACTTTTAAACAGCATGGTACCATTCATTACATGAAGCAGTTTTTTTCCTGCAGTTTTCAGAGGAAAGGGAAAATTAAGATGTTGGTCATGTTAAAAATATTGGCAAATCTCTAGGGGTGGGTAGGTGGAAACACCCAAACTACGAAGAGTCTCTCATCTACAAAGAAGTGAGAACACTGTGTAACTTCCAAAGCAGCAAGAATGAGAAAAGACTGCAAGAGGATTTTCAAATGGCTGCAGTAGATTACGCAGAGGATTTTGAGGGAAGATCCAATATGAGTACAAATAATGCCAGCTAGTATCCCTGTATAATGGTACTAACCTGTTTCTTCAAAATAAATTTAATTAATAATAACAACTGTATCTAAAGAAGTCTCTCAGTCACTAAACAAGTTTTCTGGACACATCCTGTCTCTCAACTATCAAAGCTTTGATCATTTGAATACATAATAGATTTACCCAACCTCTAAAGAACAGCTATTTTTCAATCTCTGTGGCCTTCCAGGCTTGCAAGGCTAAAATGATACTTGGTAGTTCTCTTAAACAGCATTCATTTAAAATCAACCAAGTGTCCCAATGATTAGTATATTGAAATCAATACATCTTCACATGAACTAGGTCAGGATTCAGAACATGATAATCCTCAGCACTCTGATGAAAGAAGACTTGGGAATTTCATCTAACTCACTCTCTCACACCACTTAAGTGGCGTCAGAGGTGAAGGTGGATTAAGTGAGCTCTTTACACTGATGTGCTTGAAGAACATTACAAGCATGCAATGGTTGTATGTATATAAGAGATAGATACACATGCATCCTGAGTGTGTGTCAGTACTCTGCATCTACCACCTAAGTGGTGAAATGTAGATAACAATGTGGTGGCTTGCAGGATAGTCCCTAGATTAAAAATCCTAGCTTGTTTAGAATAGCATGAACTTACTTGGGGGGAAACTGGACTTGGATTGCATTTGAGCACACTGCCCAAAATTGGACAAAACTGACAGGTACCGTCCTCAGTGATAGCAGCAAATGCATGTGAAATGGGTACAGCTAAGGCTGGTAACCTACTCTTGGTTACTGACATGAATCTGAATTGAGGGAATGCTGGAAAAAGTATTTTAGAGATTTATTTGGGAATAATATTGAACGTAGAAGAGTGGAAATAATGCTATCACTCTTAATGTCCAAGAAAAAATATATAAAAAAAGAACATGGTGTTATAAGAATGTAGAAAAATGCTAATGGCGCATGTGTGGATGTTGTAACTGGAGAAATATTAAAATATGAATATGGCTTGCTTATGGATTAACTGTATAAGTAATGGGAATATGTGCATGAAGTCTTCTTCTATGCCTGGCAATGGGAAGCATGTTAATTTTTTTGTTCTCCAATATCAAGGGAAAGATCACCACCCATGGGGAGCAGCTTGATCAGAATGCCTGTTTGGTAAAATCCTGTCTGACAGGGTACAAAAGTGCAGGGGGAACTGATCTGCCCAAAGAACATATTTCAATACACCCATAGCTTTTCCCATAGTTTGTTGACTGTGTTATTTCTAATAACAAACAGTGAACCAAAAACTCAGCTGAAAATTTCAGTCATGATCATGGCTGAAACACTCCAGTATGATTAAAATAAGCTGGACTGTTTCAGCACTTTTCAAGAAAAAGGACTGCTCACTAATAGTATGTTTCTTTTAAAAAGCACCACCTATGTTAATGCCAAAGATAAATACATAAATAAGAAAAGCACCCCAAGATTAGGCTGATACCTGGAGCAATGCTGAAGTACTGTTTGATGGCTATTGTACCTGACAGGGTAGAAAGTACAGATAGCATGCCTAGTTTCAAGCTGTCATAAGGAGTTTGAAGAGCACATTCACAGAGGGCCTAAAAGTCAGACAAGAGGAAAAAATGGGTTTAAAGGAAACAAATTTTGCCTCAAATCCTGGATGACTTACATATACATATCTACCACCTAACAATTCACAGCTCAGTCAGTGAACTAACTCCACTGTATTGACAAGCATTTTTATTAGCCACCTTAAACAATACTTTGAGGTTATACAGCATCTGGTGATCAGAGTCCTTCCTGCACCTTTTAATTTTTTTACAGTTACCCTGAACAGCAAGGCAACATTGCAGTCACAGGCGAAAGTGAGCAGGGCAAGAAAGTATGAGTGTATTTGTTTGATAGGCATAATGTGTTCTTCTCCATCTTGGTCTCCTTCAGAGATATTGGATTACAACTCCCATTACAAGCTATATTCCATTACATCTGGAGTACAGAAAGCAGGTTACAAGAGACTGACATGCAGGACACAGTCAGGGTTTTCAGCAAACCCTCCATTTCCAAATCTGAGCTCTGCACAGGCACAGAACTCATAGGTGAAACTTTACTGAAACATGAAGAACTATATAGGCTGAGAGCAAGCCACAAATAAATACCCCATGGTTGCTGCATTTTGGCAGATTTTATGTGAACATTTCAACTTCTTTAGTGAAAAAGCTTTTAACAACACTAAAAAACCCAATCGGGTTTAAAAATCCCTAAACTCTCATAAAATTCTGGTGGTTTTTCATGCTCTGCACATTCAAATGCCAGAGCACAAACTCCAACATTCTCAAGTACTGCATTTTATTGTATATTACTAATTATGACCTAATTTCTACAATCTACCAAATGAAGGAATATACTATCTTATTCTCCCTGTTCTCCAAATAAGGTAAGGTAAGATTTCCTTTCTCACTGCATGCAACTGGTCCTTTCAGGTACTTATTTTTCCAACCCTGGAAAGAATTGGTCTCAGAAGGTCAAGAGAAGGGTTCCAACAGTGGATACCTCCCTTCAAGGCCACAGCTTTCTCCAGTTTTGGAGTGGGAAGTAAGCCAATACTACCTATAGTACCTTAGACATTCTTCCAGGACCTTCAGAAGCCTTACAATATGTTTTAATGATCAGCTGGATGGTTTTCATTTCTGCAGCAGCATTCACTTCCACAGCCAAAATAAATCTCATGGGAAACTTCAAGGTTTTCACTCATTTTATATCTTCCCTTCCCTTTGGTTTTATATCAGCAAACCACATTATAGATATTTTGCTAGAGGGCTATAAATACTTAATAAATCTTCAGTATAGTGACCAAAAGGCACAAATTCTGAGGAATCTGAGTTACTGAAATGATCAAAATGAAGATGATACCAGATGGATGTGTTTTTTATAAAATTGATTCTGATCTACGTAGCGATAACTTCCTGTTCCTCATTATTTATTGTCACAAGAAATCAATTTTCAGCTTTGTTCCAAGCATGCTTGCTTCAAAAATTGTTATCTAATTTGTAATCCTTTTCTGACAACATTTTCCTATTTGAAGCCCATTTGCCTGCAAAATTGAAGTTACTGGAGACATATCACTCTGTTAGACAAGACAAATGAACTGAAGAACTAATACAATGGACCGGCAAAAAGTTCTATTAAAAAAAAAATGACTAAATGATATTGGCTAAGGAACAGATTCCTGAATTAATGAAACCTTCTTGGATCTCTCTATGGATAAATTATGGGATAACTATTTTAAACAATTGACTTCTAAAGAAATAAAAGGGAGGCAGTAAAGCATGCTAGGTAACCCTGCACTTTACTTCTAAGATCTGTTGGCTATGGGTGCTAAGTTATGGAAGAACAAGCCTATGAATCCTAGCTGAAATGCAATCTCAGGCAGCACTTTCAAATAAAGCAGGCCATACACATCTAGTAGACCAGCCCTAAGGTTTTTCGTCATCCATGATTTGCAACATCTAAATGTGTTGTATTGAGAAAGGTCACATTACATATTTTCTTCTAGTTATGAACATAAAATAAAAATATTCAATGGTTCTATGTTTCAATTTCAAATGCAATAATTAAATATACTACACAAATTATATTCAGCCTGCTCAGAGAGCTTAGGTAGAAGGAATTAGTGGCAATCGAAGTATACAGAACAGTCCCTCTCAATATCCCTAGCCTATCCAGGCACTTAAAACTTTCAAGTGCCAGCAATCTGGCAGTTCTGGATGGCCATAGCAAGGACACAAGGTCACCTGAGGAGTATCTTATCCTGAAGATTAAATAATAATAATAATAATAATAATAATAATTCAGTGCAACCATAATTCTCTTGGGCACCAAATTCAATCCGTGGGTTTTGAGAATGATCATATTAGCTATTCCTAATAACTCTTACTAATTGAATTAATTCGCACTTGCATACAGAATTTACGAAGCACACATTAGGACCTGCATGATGAAGTGTTTCTTTTCAGTGTTTTAACTGAACACATCTGCCTCCTCTATAATACATTTTCCACTATATTCTATTCTCCCTCCTGCTGCCCCCCAACAGGAGTCAATTTTCTGTAACTCGTGAACTAACTCCTTAGACTGTTTAACTGGGAACGTGCCACTTCAACTGTTTTCCCTATAACTTTTTATAGTTCTGCAAATCTGGGGATTCCTCCACCCCAACCCCATCTTCTGATTATGATTCTTTTGTGTGCAGACAGCATCTTTTTTGTTACATTAGTCACAGTTCTTACAGCTTGAGCTGTGGAAATCTTAAAAGCATATTCCACACTTAAGATTGTAACAGGTAAAAATCAAAAATCACTTCAGAGCATATAAGATTTCAATCAAGGGGAAAGGAACTATCAAAAAGTTCTACATAATAGTCTCAGAGTTTATAGAATATTGTCAGGAGCAAGGGACCACAGAAGATAGCACATTTCTGATTACTGTCCTCTAAGTTTGCAACTCTATAGTGAAAAAAAATTAAAGATTTAAAATGGCACTATTTGTCTCAATCCCTAAACGTCTTAGTAGATCTTTTCAATGGAACATGGCTAAAACCATAAAGAAAACCACATACATAATACTGCAGCTAGAAAACACCTTTGATTCACATTACTAGCTATGAAAGAATTCAACACAATGAAAACACTTTGCAACAAGTAGTCTATCTTAAAAATACTCTGATGTTTACCACTGTTTAGTTCAAATCATACATTCTGCAGCAATTCTTGATTCTGCTATCCCTACAGATCTTTGACCCAATGTTTCCCCAGCTTACAGAATTACCTTCAGGAAAACAACATTTACAATATCTTCTATGTTTACATTTATGCTACTTTATTCATTGACCTTTTCTACCTTCACATAAGATGCCACAGTACTTTTTTTTTTCTGAATTGATGATTTAGAATAAAAACTCATAAACCATCCAGGAGGTATCAGCTATTTTTAACTATTAATAATTTAAATATTCATTTAAACTTTTTTGTAGCTGTCGTTAGTGTCAACAGTCTGAGCGATCAGAAAGGTGAGCTATACCTAAAGAATGAAATGCCAGAAGGGAAACAACCTACATGATGAGGAGCTACTACTTTACAAGTGATGAAATGGTATATTACAGGTAGTCCTTGTTTAGCGACCACAATTGGGACTGGCATCTCAATCATTAAGCGAAGCAGTTGCTAAGTGAAACCATGACTGTGCTTATGATCTTACTTCAGCTTTTCTTTGCTTTACAGATCTGCGAAGGTTGCAAATGTGAGGATTGGTTGTAAAGTTACTTTTTCATTACTGTCGTAACTGCAAACGGTTGCTAAGCGTGGCAGTCACTAAGCAAAGTTGACCTGTACTTTCATTCTACTAAAATAAATAAAGTGTTAATTGGACACTGAGCCCGCCTACTCACAGAGTTGTTGTTGTGGGAAAAATGGGAGGAGAAAGCATTATGTACATCACCTTGAATTGTATGAAATAAAAGTGGAATAAAAACCTAAGAAATAAGTAGACACTTCCTTATACAGGTAGCCCTCATTCAACCGGAACTGGCAACTTGGTTGTTAATCGGAGTGGTTGCTAAGTGAAACCACAACTATGCTTATGATCTTACTTAAGCTTTCCTTTCCTTTACAGACCTGCAAAGGTTGTAAATGGTTGTAAATGCGAGGATTGGTCACAAAATTACTTTTTCATCATGGTTGTAACTGCGAACGGTTGCTAAACAAGGCAGTTGCTAAATGAGGACTACTTGTAAGTCAGACAGGACAGAAAACTAAGAGAACTTGGAAAGAGATTGGTGAAATAAGAGAAGAGAGGGACAGAGTTAAAAAAGGGGGGAAAGGAAAGGAACAGAAGACAATTCATATACATAAAAGAAAAAGAAAAAACAATGGTGATCATTCTGAAAAGAGAAAACCATCATTCTGTAAATAAGCATGGATTCTGAAACTTTAAACAGAAGCAACTTATATCCATATTACCTGTTCTTCCATTGTTACTACTAAATAAAGTTTTAATATTTATAAACAACTGGTTCTCTGAGTAAATGAGGAACAAAATATAATACACCTGCCATGCCTCAGATATTACATTGCACAGAGAAAAACAATTGAGAAAGAAAACAAACAGAGGTCATGTATTGAAGTTATCATTTTTGGATGGTGCTAGCAAGATTTTAAACTGTATTTATTTACCCCCAAAATAAAATTGTGCCACTTTTGATCAAATAAACTCAGTTTCATCATATGCCATAGCAATGTTGAAGTTATGCCATGCAGAACATCAGAAGCTTAACTGAACAACAATAAAATATTAGCTATGGATCAGCCTGAATAAAAAAAATAAAAAGATACCTCTCTTTTTAAGAGAAGACCTACATCAAACATGGAAAAAGATATCTAGAATATGTTTGTATAGTAAGGCAAACCAAACCACAACATGATGAAAGAGCACACAGATGTTTCAAGATTTATATTGACTTGATAAGTCAAGCAAAACTTCACAGACACAATTCTATGCATATTTACTTAGAAGTAAATCAAATCTAGTTTAATGGGTCTTCCTACCCAATCCAAGTGCTTAGGACTGCAGCTTTTGTTAGTGAATTCCAAAGCAAACATGTCAGCCTTACTAAGTAGACCAGACAGGAAATACGACCAGATGAGCTAATTCTCCTTTATTGTAAAGCTACATTAACAGAATCTTGCAAGTCTGAAAGTACTTCTCTCCCCCTGTCCCCTTCACAGTCCAAAAGCTAGGGAGGATCTCTTCTGAGATTCTTGCCCTGCCCACATTCCTGCTGTGGGCTCATCTGCCTTTTATCTGACCATTCCCTTGGTTGCATCTCTTTGACCTGTCTCCTAAGATCACTCCCAAATACCATTACAAAACATGATGCTATTTGTATACCTCAATATTCTCATTGCTCCAAGTATGTGGAGTTTTATTTGCAAGCAATTTTAAATCTTGGATAGCAAGCCTCTTTACAGCCTCTCTTGGGTCATTCTTCATGTACTGCAGTAAGAGTTCTATCTGTAAAAAAAGACTTTAAAATGAAATTTAATTTTCACTGGATTTCTTAACATAAGTGCAAGAACAATCAATTAAAAAAAGAGGACTAAAAGTATATGTTGCAAAGAATAGATAAAATTTCTTCAACTTACCCAGGATAAATGAATTTCACTTATTTTGTGCATCTAAAAACTATGTGCTTTCAAAAGAAAAAACAATTCAGCAAAAATTGATGGCATTACCTGCTTGGGGATATCAACCAGAGAGGAGGCAGCAAGCAAGGTAAATGTGTGCAAAGTTACAATGACCATCTTAGTAGATGGATAAGATGTCACCAGTTGTTGGAGTAGTTGACGTGCACTGGAAGCCAGGCTGGCATCATGGTGCATATGCTGCAAAATGGGGATCAGCTTCAGTTTCAAGTCTACTGGAGTGGCTAAACCTAATATGTTTAAAGAAAAGTAGCTTCCTGAGTAAATCACAATCAGATTGGGGGATGGGGCATTCAGAGGTATTATAGAGTACACCATAAAAATTAGAGATGTGGGTAGTGCTATTATTTCAAGACAGCAACTACAGGGCAAAAACTATGCAGTTCAATTTTTCAACCCACTGCCTCCCTTCTACATTGGTGAAATTAGGACTACAGGGCTGAAACAACAAGTCTTCAAGGACATGACCTACATTGTTGCTTGTATCAAGCATAATGCACCATATATATACATTTTGATATATTAAGCAATAATAATGAGTAATATAAACACCTAGCCTAAATTGAGGTGGCAGACTCAGCCACTCAAAAAATAATATGTCAGTGTTTAAACAAAATATTCTAGCTTCTATGAACCCAAGAAATTCAAATGAGAAAGCATTCCTCCTTGGATGCCCTCAGGCTGTGCTTGTATTTAAATACAAGACGAAGTTACCACATTCCCATTGCAAGATTATCCAATAATTATTTTACTGATGTGAAGCAATAAGGCACATGCCTTCAAAGAAACAATAATGTCCATCTAACTTACTTTTCCCTGGTGTGATAGTAGAGACAGATAATCTTATCTGTAATTTATTGAAAGAAGCCAGCTTCATAAGCCATGCTTTGAAGTTTAAAATTAATCCGTTTGTTCAGATGAAGCAAGAACCTGTGCTTAATAAAAAATGGACAACCCTCCCTCCAATTTCTTCCTCATAGCCATATTGGAGGAAAAGTGAGCATGTGTGAGCTAATTTTCATTATAACTCATTTGTGGTGGCATCTAAATCGTATCAAAATCTCCTTTTTCTATGTCATGAAACTAACTTTTGAAGCATTAATAAATATAGTTTTAAAAGAGGGTTCCAACTGTATACCAACTAAGTGATGAAAAGGTTTGTGAATCTTTTAGAACTATCAGTAACCAATATCACCATGACCAACAATGTCCTTGTTGGCCCAAAATACCTCGAAGCTGATCTGTGGGATTGAGTAACAGGTACAGGAAACATTTCATTGAAATGCTGTGCTAAAGGAGGTGCCACAAGTTACTAAATCTAAAAATTTTGTTAAAGACAGGAAAAGTTGGCTCAGTGGAGACAAAGTTGATAAATATGATACAGTATACTGTTTTTAATGTTCTTTGTTTAACCAGAATCCACCAGTTGATAGGATTTAGATGAAGATATGATCACACTGCAGGAACAGCACTGCAGGATTACAGTTTAGATTTATAGTTCTAAAGAGTTCACAAACTTTCTCTCACTATTGTCATCAACTTTGGCTGATTTCAAAAGACTAGCAAGGCTGGACTAGTTCGTGTTTGATTCCTGTTATATCAGCCTGCCCCACTCGGACTCCACTAGTCAAGGAATTTCGACTGGTGGGATCTAGGAAAAGGGCCTTTTCTGCTGTGACCCCTGCTTTGTGGAACAACCTACCACTCAAGGTGCGATGTGCCCCCACTCTCATGGCCTTCAGGAAAAGCATGAAATCTTGGCTATGACAGATGGCCTGGGGGCTGCCTGGGGGCTCACACCAGTGGAAGTGGCTTGTGGGGTAATTGATTTCACTCCCCCGTCATCTTGAATGTTTTTTAGTTTTTATGTATAGGGCTTGTTTTTGTAGTTTGACTTTTTAATTAATTAATTTTAATTAATGGGGGTATTTATTTTTTAACTGTTTGTGGCTTTTACTTTCATTGTGAGCTGCCCAGAGTCACCCACTGGGGGAGATGGGCGGCATACAAATTTAATAAATAAATAAATAGGTTGTAGGCTAGACTGAAAAGTTACAAAGACTTTCCAGAAGAATGCACTGCCAAGCCACTTCTACTGTGGCCAAGAAAACTACTTGGATATGTCCACAAAGTCACCAGGAATTCAGCTCAACTTGAAAGAAACTATACTTTTTTGCCATCTTTTTGTACAGCATTAGCAATAAAATACAGATTCCCTTTAATCATAAGGAATCTTTTCAGACTAACATATTTCATTAAAATTTTATTCATTAATAAATGTATTTATTGATTTTATTAATTTATTTAAAATTTGATATTTTTTAATCTGAAAAGGTGCTATCAGATTCCTGATTTTTGGTTACCATAGACTAGCATAGCTGTCCTCTCACAATATCTACAATGAGAAGCTCCCTTAAAATACCCAACCTCAGAAATACTGTGTGTTACAACCAAAGAAAACCCAACTATATGATTAGAATGTACAAAAACTTTTACCCAGCAAACCTTCACACTAAGTTTAATAAACCAGGCATTTCCAAAATTTTAGTTCAAAACTGAAATGTTTTAAATAATAGAATTACCACTTTTTAAAAACGATTTCAAAGGCACTGACAGAAATATGCAAGAACAAAAACCGAAGAGCATATACCTTGAATCATTTCACTGATTTTGTTACATATTCCTCCTGCAAAATCTCTGTAAAGAAGGAGAAAAAATAGTGAATAAGAATAAACTGTAAAAACACTGGCAGCTTGATATTATTGGAACAAACTATTAGATCTGATATTAATTTTCTGATTGAAGTGTGTATCTTTCTTTACTAACAAAATCAGCGTATTGCTTTCATAAAACAATGGATACACCAAGAGCACTGAAGAAAATGGTAAGCCAACCACACAAAACTGTTGCATGAACTAGGCCTTTGCATGTAATGTTCCTACATTAAGGCTTAAAAAATAAACCAGCTGACTATTTAATTATATCATTTTCTCTTTCTCTCTCTCTCTTTCTGCTTGACCTGGAATAAAGATAGTCAGATATTACCAAGCTCCCAGGAACACTACCGTATTTCAAGATTTGTACTGTTCAGCTACATATATTCTCTTCTATTGAAACTACAGCTTCTTTGTTCTAGAGTACAAATTTAATATGAACTATGCACATCTCTAAATGTCAGGTAAGAACTAGTGTTGTTCTAAGAAATTAATAAGACATATCTATTCCTGACTCATCAGAAATATGTTTCATGAAATTCAGTGGGCCTTAGTTTTAAGTAAGAATATGATTTCAGTCAGAACCATAAGGTTCCTGGTTCATATCTTGTCCATTTCCTATGTGTGACTCAATCTTAATTAGCAGTGTAACTTACAGTAAAATATTTTAATCACAAAACAGTCTACAAAACAAAGCACTGGTGATATTCAACATATCACAATCTCTTAGTTCCCCCCCCCCCTCCTCTAAAATACAGGGGATAATAGCAGTGAAAAATCAATACTGACATTTTTGCAAAAATTCCCAAAATAATGTAAGTAAAACCCTATAGAGATATCAAGGATTTCATTGCTTGCAAACTTGGGAACAATAAACACACACTAGGTGTTCTTCTTACTTGGACTGGGCAGAAAAATTAGCTGCAGCAAAAATGGCAGCTTCAACTTCAACGTTGTCATGTGAGTCAAGGCTTTGGCGAATACTGTGATGAGCATTCTTCCTCTCAGGGATTATCGAAGCCATACTGCCTAACATCCTGGAGAATAAAACAGAAGAATGTAGTATAAAACCTTTATAACATTGGCAATATTGGGAAAAAGGTCCTTTCTTGAAAAACAGACATACCTTAGTGTAATCGCTCGAGCAACTGGATCATTGCTGTGAATAACTGAGAAAATTCTTTTCACAAATTCATCTACGTTCAGAATTTTTTCCAAGTGCTTCTCACTCTGCTGGGTCACTTTCAGAACACAGAGTCTCAGGAAGTTATTACTGTTTTTTAAAAGATATTTAATGTGTTTAATTGACAATAACTGTACTGTTCCTTCCCTTATCAACTCCAAGTCAGATAGCAAACAGAATGAAGGGTGTGCATCAAATAAAACAGTCTTAGAATTAAATACCATATTTAAAAATAGTCAAAATTACAAATGCTCAAATGCGAAAAAACTGCATAATAAAGAAAGGGCTTTCTTCAGTTGTAAACACCTTCTTCCTCGTCCTGTTCAAAAAAACAACACAGAGGTCCGTGAGACATAGAACAGGACCTCCATTGATAATTTTACTAAGTATGCAAGACTCAAAAGGAAGAAGCTAATCTTCCAGGAATCCTGATTCCAAAGGGCCTGGGAGAAGATCACCAGTGGTCGAATAGAAAACAGTGCAGTTACTAGAGCACTAAAGAAACAAAAAAATATGTACTTACCCAACTCTGAAAACGTCAGCTAGCTTTAAAAATGCTGAATTAATTAAAATTGGGAATGGATATTTCTGAAAAAGTCTTGGAAAACGGACAACAGCCTCACATTGTTCTCCCAACTTGCCAGATCGAAGACCTATGACAAAAAATGGGAGCATAGCACTATGCTACATTCTACAGAATCAACAAAAGGACCAAAGGAACCATAGAATGATACATAGCATACAAAACTATTTGCCTGAGGGACAACATATATGACCTGAGCACACAATAAATTTATAAAGCAATATACTCAATTCATTTATTTTAAAAATTCCACACCATGCAGTTCATTCACTGAAAAAGCCTGCACAGGACACAATTATCAGCCCCATCCCCACTGGAGAAGCCCCACTGGGGAAAATAGTGCACCACAAAGACCCTTCTGCCACTCCTAGAGAGGCCTGGAAAGAGATTCAGTGTTTCTCCAACTGTCGCCCAACTGGATTAGCAGAAAGGATACAGATAATAGAGTTGCCTCTGAAGGGGTAATATCAAAAGGGGTTGCTCCTTTGGACGCTACTAAGGCTGGGGGCATACCATTGTGATCAGTTTGTTCTAGCTGGTGTGCATGTGTACTGTTGCTTGTTTGCTGTGTTACTGTTTATCCTGCTAATTTATTATTATTTATATAGCTATGAATTTTAGTCCAGCACAAGGGCATCCGCAGGGGGAGTCAAAATCTGCATGTCAAAATCTACATATATGTGATATCACTGCACATCAAAAGGGGTGGAGCAATCACAATGCTGTGTCTGTCATCTTGCAGATTTTGATTCCCCCCCCTTCCCCCTGCTGATGTTGCTGCTCCATTGTATCCTGGGAATGGGAGAGAGAGAGAATTAAAATAAGGTACTCCTAATGAAGTGATTTCCGATAGGGGTAGTACAACAATGGATAAGCACTGACCAGATATGGAAAAGTTGGGTTAGATGTTTGAAAACTATCCTGTTTATTGTTTATACTCGGTGTGATGAAGGGGAAAGTCATTTCTTTATCTATTTTTTCTTTTCTTTACTATATTCTTATTTTTTATTTCTTTGCTATTTTTCTTTTTTAGTTTCTGCACTTTCTATTTTTTATTTTCATTCTGTTATTTTTCTTAGTTTGTATTAGTTTTTTATCTTTTTAATTGTAATGTTTAATAAAATTGTTATAAAAAAAGGATCCTGTTTATGTTCTACTTCATTTTAAAGACTGAAGCTTAAGACTTTTAAGAGTGAAATTATGACTATAAAGAAGTAGTTCATAAACAGAAGAAGAGTATGTATCCATAATTCACTTATATAAATTTGGAGTAGCTCTGTCCCTCCAACACTGAAAAGTGATCTTTTCTGCTACTCTCCATGCTCAAAGAATCTACAACTCTTTGTATAATGATAAATTCAAGTTTCTGGTCTTAGCTGGTCTGTAGCTGGTCTATAGCTCAAAAGGTCAAAACTATATTGATTTTCGTTATCTATATATCTAAAGTAGAGCTGGCAAGGAATGGTGTGGTAAATTAACTACTGCATCCAAATTTATTTATTTATTTAAAACATTTGCAACACCCGCCCCCCCAGTCACGGCGGCCACCTGCTCAAATAGGAACTGTGAGCCTAGTAGTCAAATGTTGCCTGTTTATGCTCCCTAGTGCAAAAGATGGGGTGGAGAATGTAAGTACCTTCTGAGGTAAAAATATAAATACAGTCTTTGGGATAAGACGGCACCTGCTTAGTGTTAGCTATTAGTGGAACCGATTATGCATTTCAACGAATGTGTTCAAATACAGGCCAGATAACCGTCCAAGAAGCTTTAATCTAAATTCCGTAACTGAAGAGGGGGGTTGGAGTTATTGGCTAAACAGCCCCTTTCTGCTTCATGGTTTTAAGAATTCAAAAACTCAGGAAGACAGATGTGACCTAACGTCACTTGCACCACACAGGACAGTCGCTGGCTGAGATGATTAAATGACTCAGGATGATCAACCCCTTGGGAAAAGCTGGGTATTGCCTTGGAATGATGGGAATTGCAGTGATGGAGAACGCTAAGTTGAGAAAGAAGCTTGTGGCATCTTAAAATACACAATACATCTGCTAATTTTAAGAAATCACAAGCCTTCCTCTGGCTCCAACCTAAAGCAACTCCATCCTTCAGCAAAGCCACCCAACGCGGGGACACCGCCCACAGCAAAGCGAGGAGGCGCAACTTCCTTTCTTTTCCCCCCCTAACTGGAGTTAGTACATTATATGCGCATGCGCACATCGTGCCAGCGAAAATTTTTTTTCTTTTGACTTACCTTTATCCAGTTCCATGAGTGCGGAGTTGGCATCCAATTCCTGTTCTCCATAGCCGGCATCGGCGAGGAAGGATTTGGAAACGGAGGCCATTCCCCGTTATACAAGAACTCTCTGACAGGAATTGGAGAATAACGCTTTATTACTTTTTATTTTGTTTTACACAAACACGAAAGCTCTTACCCTGCCTCTTTCCCGTTTCAAACGGTAATTAACTGCGCTTGTGCAGACGCCCCACGCTTAGGCGCCTGCGCGCTCGCACACCCGCCGCAGCTCCTGGTACGCATGCGGACTACGCTTGCTGAAGGTCGGCTCTCGAACGACCAGGAGGTGGGGAAGTTGTTACGCATGCGCAATTCGAAAAAAATATGCACTTAGTTTGGTTTTATAAGGGGAATCTGGAGGCATATGGGCGTGGCATCATCTTGCTGTGGGATAGGAGAAGCCAATGGAAAAGAGGGGGTGTGGCTCCTTGCGCCAGGCTAGCCAATAGCTGTAGTGAAGAAACTTTGGCGCGGACTTCGGGCTGGCGGGAGTTCTCGTGGAGAAGCTGTTCTTTCCCCCGCGGGTTCAGCGCGCGGCGACAACAGGGTTCTCGGCCGCCAGAGTTGTCGTGATGCTTTGTCGTTCTTTCGTCCGTCGCTGCCAGGCCGGGCCGCAGGGTGAGTGTTGGGTGGCCCCTCGTTCCTGGAAAGAGAGCCATTTTGGTGTAGCGGTTAAGGTGCTGGCCTAGAAAGCAAGAGACTGTGAGTTCCCGGCCTCCCTTAGCCATGAATGCTGGCTGGGTAACTTTGGGCCAGTCACTCTCTCTCAGCTCAACCCATCTCACAGGGTTCTTGTGGAGAAAATAGGAGGCAGGAGGATTAGGTATGTTCGCCGCCTTGAGTTATAAGAAAGGCGGGATAAAAATATAATAATAGCAACAGCAACCCTCATTGCTCCTCCACTGGCCTTTAAGTGGAGCTTTCTTTTAACTCTTACGCTTCCTCGAGGGAGTGAGGCTAGCGTACGTGGCTCTTTTTTCCTTTTTTTTCCCTTGCGGATATGCTGTCATAAACAAATAATCCCTGATCCGGGACCACTCGGCTAAATGGCTCAGCAGTTTAATGCTCACGCCCACCCCCCACCCCACTGAAATGCAAGATAAATAGCAGGCCGAAATCTGTGTTGAAGCTTTCCTCTGCCACTTTCTTCTTTATGTTGATGTCTCAACCCAGATATATTGTACACCTTGTAAGGCATTCCAAAAATTCTGTATAGTGTTTTAGAGATGGAGGAGCGTGGTGGCTGGATGGGGGGTGGATCAGAGGAATGTGCTGTTCAGCAAAGTCATATTTGACTGAATAGTGGGTGAGCTCACTTGGCCCACTGGTGCTTTTCAACACCTTAGACTACATATACCATCATTTCCAGATGACATGAGCAGTGGAGATTGAGGGTGATGGGAGCTACATAGCCAATATAATTAGAAGGCACCAGGTGGTTTAGGAGACATATTCAGGGGGATATAATATCAAGTAGCCTTTAATGCTGATACATGAAGAAATGTTATAAACTTGTTTGCAGAATTCTGCTGCTTAGCTTTTCAAACATTTATCCCTTAAAAAATAAATTTGCCCTTTGGAACACCCTTTCCCCTGATATCCAGCTGACAACAACCACCCCCCCCATAACCTTTTCTTCCCAAAAAACTGTAAAGACCTGGCTTTTCCCACAAGTCTTAGGGTGATGTGAGGCTGGAGTCCAGGGAAGCTGCAGTTTGTTTGTACATGTGGATATGTGTGGTGTTGGGAGGGGCACTAGGAAGGTTCTTTGTTGGTTTTTATGCTTTTTACTGTTTTTATTGTTTTATTACTGTCTGTCAGCCGACTAGGGTTATGTTACATAAGATGGGCAGCTATACAAATCTTTTAAATAAAAATAAACGAATAAATTTTGTTGTGTCATAAACTTCTTTTTTTGGTAGGTTTGGCACCAAGATTTTCCTTACACCATCTTTTAGGGCGCTATCAGTGTACTAAGGAAGATGACCATCATTCCTATGGAGAAATGGGAATTCCAGTTCCTCCTTTTGGCTGTAGCTTTTCAACAGGTAAAGGGATGTCTTATCTGTAAGATTTGTCATTATTTTGATTTAAAGGTAGACTTTTCTGATATGGTGACTTCTAGTTTTATTTTACTTCAGTTCCTGTAATGCAAAGCCATCATGGCCAATGGAAAAGTGGAAATTTTCTGAGTTGTAGTCCAAACAAACTGGCACATGCTAGGCTGTGAAAGACTTCCTATACATAAGGATGAAACAAAACACGTTGGTCAACTTTTGCTAACATTCAGATCATTTGGGCCTAATTTAGATGAAGGCTAGTCACTTTGTTGCATTAGGGAATTTAGGATGAGTAGTAAATTATATAGAGTCGATTACCTTTTGAGTGGAAAACATCCCTACAGTTTTCTTTGCAGCAGTACTGAAGTAGTTTGTCATTACATTTTTCTGGGATGCTCTTTGATTTCTCAGCTAGCCTGCAGACATCTATATATGTAAGTATTTCCATGACAAAATGGAGAAGATATACATCATCCACCATCCTCTCAAGTGACCTCCCAGACATGCAAACTGTACTTATGGATGTTAGTCTGAGTCTGGGAAAAGATTTGGATAAGGGGTTTTCACAAACTGAGTGTCTCATGGGGGGAAGGGGAGTTGAAGTGGACTAACAGGCTGGTAGGAAGTTGGTGAAGGAGAGAAAGAAGAAAAATGGCCAGCTAGCAAAGCCACCCAGAGTTGTTGAGAGTCAGGCACATACAAGTTTAATAAATTGTTGTTGTTGTTATTATAGTGGGAATTAGACAGTCATGAACTGCTGAAGAAATGCAAGTTCCAAAGTGGTTTAAGCTTACTGTGAGGAATTGGCACAAAAATCATTATGCAAGGAGGAGGATGTAGCATGGGATCTGTCTACTCTACACAGATATTCAGAGGGAAAAGAGAATTTAAAGAGACAATAGGTTTTGCTAGCCATGAGAGCTGACTAGTTAAGTTTTAGTTGGAGCCCTTGATTAACTCTGGAAAATTTAGTAGCAACTATATTGTACGATAGACACACTGTCATTTCAGCAGAGGCAGGAAGATAAAGCAATTAAAGCATAAAGAAACTGACTGCTCCATCCTCTTTTGAAGGCAGGTATCACAAGGATGCAGAGAGGGAGAACTTGTTTATGTTCATTAACTGAATTCCGCTTGCTTAGTTATCTGTCAATCTTTCAAAGTAGCTGATGTTTGTCTACTCTTGTTTTAATAAGAATAAAGGAAAAAGTTAATATAGTTTACAAGAAGGCCCTTGTATGCTGTGTTTTGTTTGATTAATCCTGAGAATATATGACACAGTAGTTTTCTGAAGCAGATAAATTGTAGAGTATTATCAAAAAGTATAAAAAGGCTTTAAAATACAAATATTACTGCATTATTTTTCAGCACCAGCTGTGCAGCATGTACTTGGTGTTGCCAACGAAGAAGGATTTGTTAGGCTGTATGATACTCACACACAATCAAGCAACAAGAAAGTTGTTAAAGGTAAAAAGCCTTGTATTTGAACTATGTAAATTGGATTATTTGATAAAAGCAATAATCTGGAGGGTGTTTTTTTTTTACTATGTTTATATTATGCTTACAGTGTTGTGCTACTCTTGCTTTATATATTTGATGAAGATAATAGTCTTCATTTTTCATATGTGGATGTTTTATTACAAAGCAGTTGGTTTTATTTGGATCTAATATATTCTACTTTCACTTCAGAATGGCAGGCTCATTTAAATGCTGTATTTGATCTTGCATGGATGCCCTACGAACACAAAATTGTGAGTAAATCAACACTATTTCATTAGATATGGATGCCATCCAACCTTGGGATAATGCTATCCCATCCCTCTTTAGTTATTTCTGTTACTTGTAATACATTTTCATGCTTTCTCTGGCTCTTAATACTCTAGCAAGATCATTAGTAGGCCTAGTAATATACTACAGCTCAGAAGATAAATGATATGACTAGAATCTAGGGTGTGCATGAAATACGAAAACGGTTTTGTTTTCAGCTCAGTACAAAAATTTTGTTGAAATATCTAGGTTCTCTGTGCTCCAGTGGAACAAAACATGAAAAGCTTGTGTGATAGGGGACCAATGGGAATTTGAAAGTAGCCACAGGCTTGCTTGCTTTTCATGGAGGTTCACAAAAGCAGGTAGAGGGGTATTCCATGCTGAAAAAAAGGCCAGGAGATAATTAAAAAAAAAATTGACAGTGTTTGAAATTTTAATACACAATAAACAACAAATAAAGCATGCTTTTCTTAGTCTGCTTATACAGACAGAGAAGTGTAGCCAAGAACAACACAGAATGATTCGTTTCAACAAGCTCTTTTAAACTTAAATATTTAAGGTAGGTGTACTTCTAACTCCTCTCCACTGAATAGAGATGAACTATTGCTAATCAGGATGGGGTTCTGTGTGTGTTTCCCCTCCTTACAAGTGTAACAATAGCTGGAAGGAAAGTGGTTTTGAAGGAGAAAAGCTGTGGGAAGTAGAGAGGAAAGGGGAAACCAGCATTTAATGGAGAGCTATGAGTGGCTAGCAATAGCACTAGCAATATCAGAGTTCATCCACAAAGAGATGTTGGAAATGAGCATTCAATCTCTGAATGCCACCCTACCACAAGATCAGGACAGTTTGATTTTCCTGCCAGGAGGTGACACTGGGTGAGACGAGAAAGGATGGCTGAGAACCTCTCAGTTGCTGCCCTGAAAGTACCATACGTTACATTCTCTGAGGGCAGCAACACTCCTAGCCTCCTTGCAGAGGTGTAGGAATCTCAGGGATGGGAAGACAGCACATCAATGTAGCTCTTGGATGAACTTAAAAGCTTTGCTCACATATCATGCTAAACCAAGGTTTGCTTTAGTCAAAGGTTATTGAATAAGCTGCAGTTGGCTGTGTTCATATAAATGTTTAAGCCATAGACAGTGCTTTAGCAATAATAATGGCTGTGTTCATACAATGTATTAAATCAAAGCTAAAAAAAAATCACATTGTGGCTTGGTACTATACTGTATATGAATGTAACCTAGATTTACATTATTTCTAATGCAAAAGGTAGAACTAAAACCAGCGGTTCATTTGGTGTAACAGTGAATTTGACTTCCTTGAGAGTTTATCAACTTTCCTTCAGTTTAGCGAGAGAAGCAGTGGCTATAAACCAGCCTTTCTCAAACTTTTGACCCCGGAGGAACCCTTGAAATATTTTTCAGGGCTCAGGGAACCCCTGCACATTCAGACTCAAATATCAGCAGAAGTTACAAATTTATTATATTTGTTTCATGTGTAGGCCTGTATATGCGCATTAACAGTTCTTAAACTAAAAGAATCAAACTTAGTTCTTTAATGTGAAGCCTGTGCTTGTTTTTTGCTGCACAAATACTCAATTCTGGGCCAAACTTGAGATAAGCACATACAGATTTCATCTTCAGCTGAAATAAGATGATTTCTGTCTTTACTTTTGATGCTTGCTAAATTAAAAAAAGCTTGCTCACACATGTAAAGTTGAAAACTACAGCAAAATGTTCAGTGCCTTCCTATGAATGGCAGGATACTCTTCTATCACAGAAATCCAGAACTTGTCCATGGGCAGATCAGTGAATCTCATCTTGAGTGTACAATCAGATTGCAGCTCACAAAGTTCTTCCTCTTCCTTCAAAATGACGTTCTCAGGCTGAGCAGAAGATGCAGGGAAAGGATCTTTCACCTAGTCATATATTTGTGTTGAAAGGGAGGGAAAGTACTGATCAATTTTGTTCTGCAGTACTTCCAGGTAGTTTTCAATTAGATTTGAGACTTTTTTGGTATCCTTCCTCACTCTCAAGTCCAAGTAGCAGTGGAAACATTTCAATATTTCCTTTTGCAACATGATTTTTCCAAACATTCGGTTTTCTTTTAAATCCAAGAATCTTGTCACTTGAAGTCAAAACATTTTCTCCAGTGCCTTGCAGAGACTTGTTCAGCTGGTTCATATGATGAAAGATGTCCACTATGTATGCTAGTTTCTGCAACCATTCTCCACCTTCACCCAGCAAAATGTGGAATACTATTTTCTTGAAAATATTCTTGCAATTCTGCCTTCATCTCAAACATCCTGTTGAGAACTCTTCCTCTGCTGAGCCACCGTATTTCTGTGTGTAACAGGAGAATTATGTACTGTTTGTCCAGTTTTTCACAGAGTTTTTGAAACATTCTTAAGTGAATTGGTCTTTGTTCAATAAAATTAACCATTTTTGTAGCATCATCCAGAACTTTTTTCATTTCATCTCCAAGAGTTTTTGACACCAACACCTCTCTGTGAAAAAAAGCAGTGTGTTGTGACAACATTAGGATTTTCTTTTCTTACAAGAGAAACAAAACCTCTCATGGAGCCAACCATTGATGGAGCACCATCGGTACAGATGCCAACACAATTCCTCCAAGACAGACTTTTTGTTTCCAGATATAAAGACAAAACATTAAATACATTTTGGCCTTTGCATGTTTCATGTAGTTCTTTGCAGCAGAAAAGGTTTTCTTGAATTTCACCATCATTTACAAATCTTACAAATGCCCTAACATGACATTTATTGGTGAAATCTTGGATAGAAGATATTATCAACTTGGATAGAAAAGCTGCTGTTCTTCAGTTTATGTGATAGCAGACTTGAGTGAGGAGGCCCAAGGTCATTGGGAGTCGGAGAGGAATCTCAGGCATCTCCTCAGCCTGTAGCCTGAGCGTGTGAAAAGTAAGAGGATGAGACTGGCATCACCCTAAGGAATGCAGAGTGTTTAGTTGCAGTTGTTGGGGTTTAAAGTTAGTCTGGCGAGATTCTGTCTAGTAGGTGTAAGCTAATAAAGTAACTGAACTGTTCCTGAATTGTCCTGCTAAGTTTCTTGGGCTGAACCTGACATCAATCTCGCCAGACTAACTCTAATTTGCAAAGCCTAAGAAACTCTGTAGTTGGCACCGGGTTTTCAGCACTTCCCACGCAACTACATCACGGACCTTGCTGAGGTCCATTTCTACCCCCCAACTAGAACTCCTATAGCCCAAATAGTCAATTTGTTCTTGGTGGAATTCACATTTCGACAGCTTTGCATACAACTGCTCCTCTAGCAACCTCTGCAATACCTTCCTCACTAATTGTACATGCTCATCCCATGTTTCAATGTAAATCAAGATGTCATCCAAATATATCAGCACCCCCTTGTACAAATATTCATGTAACACCTCATTGATCAACTGCATAAAGACCCCGGATGCCCTCAATAATCCGAATGGCATCAACGCGGTACTGGAAACAATCCATGGGGCAGCAAAATGCTGTTTTCCATTCATCCCCATCTTTGATCCATACTCTAAAATAAGTGTCCCGCAAGTCCAGTTTTGTAAATATTTTGCCCTTTGCTAAATGAGCTAATAAGTCTTTCATCAGGGGAAGCGGATACTTGTTCTCTTTGCAAATGGCATTTAGTCCTCTATAATCAGTACACAGTCTTAACGATCCGTCTTTCTTTTCCCTGAACAGTACCAGGGCCGCTAGGGGGGATTTAGCAGGTTCTATCCCCAGCGCAGGTTTTTATCAATGAATTCCCAGAGCGCTGCCATTTCCTTTTGAGTCATGGAATACATCTTCGGGGTGGGGTATTTCGCCCCTGGCTCTTGTTCAGTTGTGCAATCTGTCGTGCGGTGTGGCAGCAGTTGGTCTGACTCGGCTTCGCTAAATGCTTTCGCCAAGTCTTTATATTGCTCCGGGATCTGGGTGCTCTCTTCCCAGTTCCCAGAGTTGGGTGCTAATGGCTGCCAGTCCCGGTTCTACTGAGCTTAAGGTGTCAAACCGTTTTACGTCGCACACCCCATCTGAGAAGGTTAGAGCCCTGGCGCACCAGGCTACGGTGGGATTCCACAGTTCCAGCCAAGACATCCCCAGGATCAAGGGGTAATTCGCCAAAGAGGCCACTAGGCATTTTAAAGTCTCCCAGTGCGAGCCGACTCTTAATTCAAAAGCTTCCGTATAATAGCGCACAGCTCCTCCTCCCGCTGTTGACCCATTAGTAGAACCTTTCAATTTCTTGTGCTGCATCTAGTCCTAGCATTTTTCCCACTATTATTTCACATGCTGACATGATTACTTTCTTACCCAAAGTGTAACTTTTCCTTTGCTGTGCAAACTTTGCAAGTTCTGCTACTAAATAACTTGTTTCTTGGGCTTTTTTATTGACTGTCATTTTATTAACAAAAGCTTTACTCTGTTCTGTGATTCCAATAGCCGTTTAAAATAATCAGAACGTTTACTTGTCATATGGCTGTGATTTGTAGTTAAGTGTCTTTTTAATTTTGCTGGAGCCATTACTGCATTTGTAAGTTGCTTGCCACAGATGAAGCATAACGGAATAGGACAACTTGAATCACCAGCTCATGTAAAACCCATTGAAAAATAGCTTTCATTGTAAAAATAGACTTTTTTTTGAGTCCGTTGATATACCACTGCAAGGAAATGCCTGAGGAGATTTAAATTCTTCATTATCATTATCATCATTAAACTTATTGGTATTGTCCGTTCTAGAATCCTCCTCTTCTCTCTCACACCTCCTCTTCAAAAATCACCACATTGGACCCTCAGACATGATTGAATAAACATGTATGAAATTTATTTTAAAAAAGGGGATAAAATGACTACAGGAAAACCGCAGAGAAAAGATGCGGGAGGGAGAGACTGATGTCACAGACTAAGTTGGACAAGTCCATTAATTTCTTGAAAAATGCGCTTCTCCCTCCCCTTCCTTCAATATATTCCTCCCTTCCTGCAATATAGTGTTCACCTGTTATCGACGGTTTCCCCCATCTCCATCAAAAATTAAGACTGGATTTAACCAAATAAACACAACCCTACAGTGCACTACCAGAGAGCTCAAAAAGAGTTGTAACTAGATTTTTGTTTGGTCTCTGCTCATTACTGTGAAAGCACATTGCCCAAATCTGAAGTAATTTTTTAAATAAATCATGATCTCCCACGGAACCCCTAGTGACCTCTCACGGAACCCTAGGGTTCCACGGAACCCTGGTTGAGAAACACTTCTATAAACTATATATCTGCAGTGTTGTAGTTGTAACTTACATTCCAGATCCTGCTTTAAAAAAGGTATTGAACCATATAATCTTCCTTCCAATTCTGATTCTTTAATATATTTGTTTCTGGCATATCAATTGTTGGGACGCATTATTTATATTTTCAATCTTATATGTCTGTAACCATGTATGTATCTGATGCCTTCCAAAGCAGGAATCCTATGCACTTTAACTAGGGACTAAGTTTTACTGAACTTACTGGAGTTTATTTTTGAGCAAATAACGTAAGATTGAATTAGCACTTTGTTTCATGTATCTTTTGAACAATGCTTTGTCTCATAAACTTATGTTAAAGGTACCATAATTTTTTGTTTCCAGTGGTAAACTGTTGCATTTATTTTCTCTAAGGTTACTGCTTCAGGGGATCAAACAGCGAAAGTGTGGGATATAAAGACTGGTGAACTACTGGGAATGTGCAAAGGACATCAGTGCAGTCTCAAGTCAGTTGCTTTTTCTAAATTTGAAAGAGGTAAACTTTAATATTCTGTTCTTTAATGAAAATTTTAGGGGAAATTAGAAACAATGGAGCATAGGAATTTGGGACTTCCTATGTGCAAAATACATACCATCACAGTGCCATGGTTCTGCCAATGTTGATAGATCATACATTGTGAAAAAGCTGTGCTGCTGTCATTGGGGACCTTTTAATGTTTTTAGATGAACTAGCAAGAATAATTGAAGTAGAAATTCCAGTCTAACACTCCATCTTCATGTTTACAAAAACAATAATTTCTCAAGGTAAATTTTTGAAAAGCTCAAGGTACAACTGAAAAATCTCTTCTAAACTGCAGAGGAACGTGTTTAGGCTACTTTGAAATCTGGAACAGAACGTCTGCATTTATAAATGTAAAATATGCTTAGCACTTGAAATGGTGAGTGTTACAAAAAGGAGACAAAGAATTAGAACATGGTTTCTCAAACTTTCTTCAGTTATGGAAAACTAAAGAAATATTAAGAAAATGAGGCAACCACCCACTTAAACAAATAACCCCTCCATGCTTTTGTCTTTAAGAGTGCGGGAATTAACATTTTTGGTGAGTAAGATAATGCCTTTCCATTCCTTCTACTTTTAAAGATTTTCTAAATTAAATTTTGTACCAAAATGTTAATCCAACAATAAATATTAATATTTATTAAATTATTTTATGTACCCCAGGCCCTAGTAACTTTCATTTTTAATACAAACATGTCAGTCAAGAATGTTCTTCATGAGAAATCTGTGGATCTGCAGCCCAATGAAATCTTTTTTTTATATATTTTTATTGCTTTTTAATTATTTTAAAAAACAAAAATAATAATACACTATCAAGAAGAAGGAAAAAACATTAAAAAGTGCTATTGCAGAAAAGTGACAAAAATAGAACAAAGGAAATAAAAACTTGGCATAGTATATCATTATAACAGTAAATAGTTACAAATCTGTATATCTTTATCTAATGCAAATATTGTTCAGACGCATATATATTTCCAATACATTTGGAAAAATGACTCATTTTTTTAACCTACTGTATTTTGTATAAAAGTCCCATATTTCATTATACTTGTCCATACAAAGTCTACGTCTATAGGCAATCCACTCTTAAGTCGCAAGTGCAATCTGGTCTTCAATCCATCGAATAAATGAGGCCCTATATTTATCTTTCCAGTGCTGCAGTATCAGTCTTTGGGCCATAATAAGGGCATGGAGAATCCATTTATGTTGTCCAGATGTCAAATTCCATGTACTAGTATATAGTTCAAAAGAATATTATCTTCTGAAAATGTTAACTTTTCTCACACAGTCATATTTATATAGTCCGCTACTTTCTCCCTAAACTTAGTAAGTAGAGAACATTGTGAAAACACATGCTTTAAAAAGGCGTTGTCCTTATTACATCTCCAACCAAAAGCTGTTTTTGACAATCCTTTTCTATACAAATGTAGTGGAGTCCAATAAATTTTAAATATTATCTTTTGTTTTATAAGTTGTAGTTTAAGGTCCATTGACACTCTTGCTATAGAAGTTAAAATACCATTGTCTAGGCAATATAGAAACCTCTAATTCTTTATTCCACTCATCCTTTAATATCTGCATATCAAAATGATTTATTGATAACAAATATCTATAAAAGCTAATCGTTTTTTTAGTTATAAAGGATTTAACAAGTTGTTCTAGTATCTTGGGTGTCTTGGAAGCTGAAAATGCTGCTGATTCAAACAATGTTGTTAACAAATATTGTAGCTGTAGATATTGCCATTGGGGTATATCTTATAGATGATATCTATCTCTTAGCACAGCATATGTTAAAAATTCATCTTCATCATGTATCAATTGGTCCAAAGTCAATATCCCTGCTTCCATCCAACTTTTCCATATCACTATCTTTTTCCTGATTTTTAATGTTGGGTTTCCTCATAGAGTCAATTCAGCATGGGAAATGAAATCCAATTTTTACACACTAATTGTATTTCTTATTCATGCTTTTCTTTTGGTGATCTTCATGTGAGATCACTGTTGTTTTTATCACAGCATACTGTAATAACTGCATTCAAGATCTATTACTGTAGTTAGTGTGCTTAATTTTAGTAGTCATAATGCTATCTGTATTTGTACTAGGGATGTGCCAAACATTCCATGCATGGAATAGTTGACTTGGAGTGATATGTGCTCCAACTGAAAGATACGTTTTTTGGTCTGTACATGGAATAAACCAGTGTTATTCTCCTGAATATGGACTAAAATGTAATTATTCTGCTTGGAAGTGAGGGGGAAGGGTATGAATGGGAAAAAGCCAATGCTAAGGGGGTCTTCCTTGGCAAATAGGTGTACAGATGTTAATGCACTAATGGTGAAGGAAGGGAAGGTTCTGAGAAGATCAGGGGCAGGTGGGCCAACAGAGAGGTTGTGCAATGGAAGAAATGGCTGATCCAAAACAGTGTGGCAGCACTTCTGGAATGTAGTGGTTCTGGTTTGAAACAAAACAATTTTGTTTCATACATACCCTTAACTTCTTTGTTTCAATGAACCACTTTTCAGCCACTAGTTCATTCTCGCAAACCAGCTGATTGTCAGGGGATGCAAGAAGTCAAGGATGAGTAGGTTCTTCTCAGTGGACTGTCAGTGCCTGCAGGGAAGTGAGACTAGGGTGGCAAGTGGGCTCTGGCCCATAAATGTATCAAGGCTGAGGTGGATTTCTGTGGACTGCTATTGGTCCAAGGAATGCATATTGAATGTTGTTGAAAGTTTAGGAATCACTAAACTAGGGCTTAATCTCTTTTTTCATGAAGTATTCTAATTCCTTATTTTATAGCTGTGTTCTGTACTGGAGGAAGGGATGGAAATATCATGATCTGGGACACTCGATGCAATAAAAAAGGTACATGATATGTCTCTATTCTCTCAAATCATTGCAATGGTATTATGAGATAGCAGTGACCACTAGATTATCCACTGGGTTTTGTGGATATGAACTTGGGTCTCCTTGTTTTAATTCAAGTGCTTTCCATTACATAATACTTACTAATACTAGGTAAGATATTCAGCTTTCATAAAGCTGGATGAATTTGCAGTATGACTGTAGGTCATTTATCATATATGAACAAGTGGCAAGGGAAGGTCCTTTAAATAGTGTTTCCTGAACCTGTCTTTCAGATGGATTTTACAGACAAGTTAAACAAATAAGTGGTGCCCACAACATCATAGATAAGACACCATCCAAACTGAAGAAGAAAAAGCAGAATGTGAAAGGACTTGCACCCTCAGTGGTAAGAATCTGGAATTTTAAGGCATTTTAAGGCCATATTTTGTCATGTTCTGTCTTGGCAGCCACACTAGCTTGAGATCTATTAGGGAGGTAGTAGATATTGGCTATGTCATCAGGCCTGGGGGTCTCGGGATCAGTGAGATCTTGAGATGGCTCCCTTGCTGATCTAATCTCATGCATGTTTGTGTGTTTAATATGACTGTGTTTGACATGTTTATTTTTTTATAGTTTTTGCTGTACACCGCCCAGAGTCACTTATGAAATGGGCGGCCATATAAATTTGAGATAGATAGACAGACAGACGAGGGAAAAGAACTGAATGAATTATGTTAATTCATGTGAGCTTCTAGTAATATCTAGGAAGTTATTAGCACATAAAGGGAATGTGTATATACCCAGGCCTATTTTTTTAAATAAATATAACTTCTTTTCATATGCATTCTTCTGATAGAAATATTCCTACGTTGGGATACTTGTTCATCTTTGTTTATTTTGCTTTGTCTATTCTGATTGGTATTGTCTCTCTGGATTCTTAAGCAAAAGTGCTTTAACTCTAAGGTTTGAACCAAGTCTCTACTGCAGATGGTACAAATAGGAAAGTAATAAGCTGCCTTAAACTGAATTAGACCCTTGGTTAGTTCTATCATATCTGGGCCACAAAAATCTAGACAGGCATCAGATGGCATCTGTCATTTAATGGTTTATATCTCAGATACAATAGCACTAGCTATTGCATGCACAAAAGAGAAAATGTGTCCATGGAGCAAACATGTTGAGGCTCAGGGTTGGCTTGTTCCAGGGAGGTTGCATCAAATTGAAGCCCAGAACTTTGTGACTGATCCAGTTTCAACCAAGGGAGAGTGAACTGAATGAATTTGTTGTGCCTCATCTTTCTCTCCTCTGCATGCCTGTGTGTCAGCTCACCCACTAATGATCCCAGTGGCCTTCTTTTCTTTTCTTTTGCTGCTGCCATACTTAAATGGAAACACAACTTGACCCAACTGGCCCAAACTTTCTTACTCCTTTTGCTGATCATTCCAGCATCTTTCCTCTTATTTTTCCCTTCCCTGCTGTAGCACACTATTGTTTTTGTCTTTTCTTGTTATGTCCTGTCCCAGAATACACACATTCTGGGTCAGTACCTAGAACAAATACACTTATTCTGGGTCCAAGCAGAATATAGATGTTTTGGTCAGAACATGGGCCACCCACACCTGGCTATTCCATGCATAAAACAGTTTGCAAATCCCAAGATAGTCCTATCATGGGTCCATCTAGCCAGATTTCAGGAAGACGTTTGTCTAGCTATTCCTGGAGATAATAATTTTCTAGTGACTTTATACATGCAAAGAATGTTCTCTGCTACAAGAAGACTTGGTTTATAGTTACTTACCACTAAAGTATTCATCCCTCTCTACCCTCTCCACCAACCCTCAGACTTGATATATTTTCTTATATATTATCACATACTTGACCTGACTGATGTCAAATGCGTGCTATGTCCATTGTATACTAGTTTCAGATAGCGAATTCTGAGCATCCAATTTTGAATGCATGCTGAATTTATATAAGACCATCTGAAAGCTACAACTGGTCCAGAATGCAGTGGCATGGGTAGGCCCACGTAACAATACCACTCTGTGAGCTGTACTGTCTACCGGTCAGCTTCCAGGTGCAATTCAAGGTGCTGGTTACTACCTGTAAAGCCATTCATGGCACAGGGCCAGATCATTTGTGGAATTGCCTGTTTCTAATTGAACAATTCCAGGTGTCATACATAATGCTCCCACCTCTTATTTTCTCCACAATAGCAACCCTGTGAGGTGGGTTGGGCAGAGAGTTCTGAACAACATCTGACAAGCTTTGGGTCTCCTGTATGAAATAGTGCCATATAGTGGGACCCAGAGGGGCATGGCTTCTCTTCTCTGTGAATAGCATATCCCCTGAGATTCAGATGGTCCAACCCTATTGGCCTTCCCTAAGGTGTTGAAAATCTGGCTTTTCTCCTGGGCACTGGGCCAGGGTGTTGGATGAACCTGTTTGTAATGGGAATATGATTGTGTTAGCCTTGTTTGCTCTATGCTCCTTGTTTTTATTTGTCGGTTGGGTTTTTTTCTGTCTCTTTTAGTCATAGTCCAGAATCCCAATGTGCAAGTGGGTGGACATATAAATTGATTATATAAATAAATATTTTTCTTCACTTTCCACAGCTGTTAGGCAGCTGTTTCCTAGTTACATTATGGCTGTCCTTTGGAAGGTAGGCTTAGAAATAAGTGCACTGGCTACATCATACTTCACAGCCTACTTCACAAGCAATGACTTAGGGAAGGAACTTCTGAAAATTGAATTGCTCTGGTTGCAGTTGCATTCTGCATCCAGGTAGGTATGAATAATACTGAATCTTGAGCAGCTAGTTTTAATAATTTGCAAGGCATACAGTGTAATCCTAATTATGCTGATTTAGAAATCAGTATATTTGTATTCACTGGGTCTCACCAATAGATAAATGTGAGTACAACAGTATTTGGATTGCCCTACCTTCCCTTGTGTGCTTTCTTTTATACACAATTGTTATATCAAACATTGAGATACAGCCCCAGTTTTGAAACATCAATAAATAATTATTAACTGGGTCAAAAGGGAAGCTGTTTACAGGGAATGTACTGAAATGAACTTTGTTATAGCATTAGCCTGTTCAGAAATGAACTCCTTTCTTATTTGTCTTCTAAGGATTTCCAGCAGAGTGTGACAGTGGTATTACTTCAAGATGAACACACCTTAATCTCAGCAGGGGCTGTTGATGGGTAATAGTCAATACTTCTATTCACAACAAATCTTTTAAATTCTCCTTTTGAGAAGCAATATAGATTTCTAATTTTGAACTGTTTGCTCATGTGAACATTCCTGTAGTGAAACGTAATTAAATCTTCATAGAATGACTCTTATCTAGGGGCAAGGACTTTTTGGGAGAAAAAAAATCAGCATATTTTCCTATTTAGTTGTGTCAATATAAGCTCATCAGTTTCTCAAATAAACATCCATCCTGTAGCTGAATGGTAGCAGAGCATGGTGAGACACACTCCCATTTTGTATAGGGCTCCAAAGGCATGATGTAGCTGCTGTTTCTCTTAAACAGTTAAATAAAGTGAAAAGATAATTTCTCAGTCTTTGGACACTTTAAATTCTTCTAGCTGGAAGATGATGTCCTGACAACAGTGAAAATTAAATAATATTTAATATATTGACATTATAATTTATTAAATCCCTCCAAGACTTAGTTGCTGTATATCAGTACACATCCAGGAATATTGGTCCCTAGAGAGGGTCACATTCTCCCATAGAAGGTGGTATGTGCCTGGGGGTGTTCTTCCTCGACTCACAGCTGCTACTTAAACAGCAGGTGGAGGCCATTACCATGGCACCTTTGCTCAACTTTAGCTGATGCATCAGTTGCAGCCCTCCCTAGACCAGGATGCACTGGCCTTGGTAGTTCATACCATGATCACCACCTGCCTGTAGTACTGTAATGCACTCTGTGGTGGGAGCAGCTTTGGAAATGACCTGGAAACTACAATTTGTCTAGAACATATCAGCAATATAATTGATGGATCAATTTCACCATTGCAAGATAACACTTTTCCTGAAGTTATGCTGGTTATCACTAGACTTCTGGGCCCAATGCAAAGTGCTGATAATGACCTATAAAGACATATGTGGTCTAGCACTGGATTGCATCAGACATTGCCTAATCAGAATTGAATCTGCCCATCTAGAGAGAATATCTTAGGAAGGACTATTAAAAGTTCTCCTCTTGAAGTTAGGGAGACATGAATAACACAATAGGCCTTCTCTGTGGGCAGACCCCACACTTTGGAATAACCTACCTCCAGAGGTTCATAAAGCCTTCTCCCTCATGGCATTTATAAGATTACTGAAAATAGTTTTATTTCACTGAGTCATCAACCCTAGTTAAATGTTAGTGGTGTCTATCTTGGAGGAATTTTTTAAAAAAATTAATATCTTGTAACCCACCTAGAATCTTTTGATTTGGGCAGACTGTAAAAACTGTTAAATAAATTGGTAGATAAGTAGACAGACATTCATGGTATGCTCCCTATTATAATTCTCAAATTATATTGCTCCCCAGCCAGCTGATCAAATATCTTGATTAAAGGTATATTCTGTCTAGCAATTAGTCTTTTATTCTTTATCTGAGTATACATATGAGACTGGGTTATGGCAAGCTTCTTTCACATGTTTTGGGACTTATTCACTGAATTCGCACCAACTATTTTTGGAGAGCATCAGATTGAAGCAGGCTTGATTGTGGTATGGAATTTTGAAGAATTCTTTTTCCTTAATTTTAGTGTGATCAAGATATGGGATCTGCGGAAGAACTACACTGCATACCGGCAGGAACCAGTGCCATCCAGAGTTTTCAGCTACCCTGGAAACAGCACTCGTAAACTTGGTATGGCATAATAGAATGTTCAAGAAGGAAGAGAATCAGATCTTTCTTTGCTTTTGCTCTGTTTTGTATTCATGCATTAGAATTACACTTTGGGCCAAGGCCAGTTATCAAGATCTATCTCGGCCTGACTTCAGGACTAGTTTCAGCAAAACAATGGCATTAGTTACCCTGTTTGGTCACTTGTTTTGAGAGAATGGACAGGATGAGCTAATTCTCTAGGTGTCAATGGTCTTCAGTGCTGCCACGTTACCCTTTGGGATGGTCTGTCTAAACTTGGGCTTAAAGACACAGTGCTTCTATGATCCTGGAAGATGTTTTTTAAACAGGTGGTGTTTTCTTTTTTGGAGAGGACATTGTGGTAGTCATCTATGCTATGAGGGTCTGTAAAGTTTATTTTCTGGCCCTTATGAGTTTCAGTTTTCCATGATGTCTCTCAGGGAGGTCATTAGGAGTTAATTAACACACTGACAGTATCCGGCTCTTTTACATCTGATTTAGTTGAGGCAGTTGCCATGCTGAATTAGTGTCAGCATTAGTAAGGAACTAGATGAATGCCAGTAGACTGAAGCTCAGTCCAAATAAGGCAGAAGTTCTGTTGGGAGTGACCTGATTTGGTAATAGTCAAAATCATTTCTGTAAAGTAGTATAAATATGGCTTGCTAGGATGTTAATTAGGATTGAATAACATGAGCCTGCCTATATGCTTGGGTCTTCTCAGTGTTCTGCCCCTTCCTTCCTCTGAGGTGAGGTAGGCAGCAACTGGAGAGAGGGCTTTGTTAGATGCGATTTTCTCTTGGGGAGTACTTTTCAGACACTTTTTTCCCCTGATGCCAGGTAGTTTTCCGTTTCTCTGGGCTTTTAATTTTTAAGCAGTGATGAAACTACTTTTTAAACTACTGATTTTTATCTATTTTTATATTTTCTATCTGGCTTACATAAGCTATTATAGAAATGTTTTTACACTGCAATATGGGGTATGCTAAAATATTTTTTTAAAAATCTTGTTTCCTTTTATCAAAACCCTTACAAAGTAACTAAATAAGCATAAAAGTTCGTTCCCTACTTATAAAAAGAATAGCATTTACCAAAACAATGAAGAGATGCAGGCTGTTCTACCTTCACAAAAGCGGCAAGCCTCCTCCCCTCTGTATTGAAAGAACCCAAAACGTGGAAGAGTTTCACCACCTTACATTGCTTGTACCTTGGTTTCTTATTTGAAAGCAGTGTACTTCCTTGAATTTTTGTGTTGTAACTTTAACCTTCCTTCTAATAAAGACTATTAATCAGAGCTTTTAGATTCCTGCTCCTAGAATTAGTTGTTTCCTATCCAGCCTGCAAGGAGGGAAGTTTGATGACAGAATCTTCTGTCTTCTAGGATATTCCAGTCTTATTTTGGATTCCACCGGTACCAATCTATTTGCTAATTGCACTGATGATAATATATACATGTTCTGCATGTCTGGTCTGAAGAACACTCCAGGTAAGTACTAATCTAGATACTTAACAAGTTTAGAAAGCTATGGCAGATACACTTACTGTGTCTGTACCATCCCTAGCAGTAGTACCGTATGCATTTCCAGGAAAGGTAGTCCTACTATATTTGATAAGGCTCATGCCAAGATAAGTGCCCATAGGATTACAGTGTGCAGTAGGTTCTATATTATATACAAATCTAGCAGGACAGCTTCTCTGAATCACAGTATAGAAGTTTATAACACCTACAGATGTCTCCATACTCTGTTTTCCTTTAGACAAACAAACTCATTTTGCTATGGTTAGATTGTTACATAAATATTTACTATTTTAATCCTATATACATTTTACTAGTATGGAAAGAATTCACATAATCTACTATATGATGCAATATACTCTATTTTCCAATCCATTACAGGTAGTCCTCGTTTAGCAACCACAGTTGGGACTGGCAACTTGGTTGTTAAGTGATGCAGTTGCTAAGTGAAACGACAACTGTGCTTACAATCTGACTTCAGCTTTCCTTTGCTTTACAGACCTGTGAAGGTCATAAATGCAAGGACTGGTCGCAAAGTTACTGCCTGTATATCTTTTTCTGTATACTTATAGCCATTAGCGGCCTTTTACATTAATCCAGAGTAGAACCATTACATCATATGCTAGTGAAGTCATTTGTTAATTGTGCTTATCTCAAGAAGCAAGTTTTTTTTCCTCTGCCACCTTGTTTAGTTATCACCTTTTCTTCACAGTCTGCAGAATCTCTTCTCACGCCACAAGAGAGCAGCAAATACTGAAAGGTTGACTTAAATATGTTTGGAACAGTGGATGCTATTAGGTGCTCCTTGTGTTCTTCCTCTGATTCTTTTTTTTCCTAAATGATTGCTCTTTTCCCCCTTTCCTGGAGGAAATGGAAATAAAATGAACTGTTCATAGAAATTTGTCTACATTCCAACCATCTAACTTAATGCGATATCCTGTAATTCTGCAAAAAATTTTAAAAAATCTATAAAGATTACATAACTACTGATTTCTAATGCTTGGATTGTAATCTAGCCTGCATAAGTGGGTTGATCTTGGTAGTTCTTTCCACCTATTTTTCTATTTCTGTTCAAACAATATTGTCAAATGCTCTATGTCTCTTGTGAATCATTAGCATCTTGTTTTATAATAGCCTTAGAAATATATCCACTTACTTACTATATATGCAGACGATACAACCCTAATGGCAGAAAGTGAAGAAGAACTAAAGAGCCTCTTGATGAGGGTGAAAGAGGAGAGTGCGAAAGCTGGCTTGAAACTCAACATTAAAAAAACTAAGATCATGGCATCTGGACCCATCAATCCCTGGCAAATAGAAGGGGTAGAAATGGAAGCAGTAACAGACTTCATTTATTTGGGCTCCAAGATCACTGCAGACGGAGACTGCAGCCATGAAATTAAAAGACGCTTGCTCCTTGGGAGGAAAGCTATGGCAAACCTAGATAGCATATTAAAAAGCAGAGACGTCACCTTGCCGACAAAGATCCGCATAGTCAAAGCTATGGTTTTTCCAGTCGTAATGTATGGCTGTGAGAGCTGGACCATAAAGAAGGCTGAACGCCGAAGAATTGATGCCTTTGAACTGTGGTGCTGGAGAAGACTCTTAAGAGTCTCCTGGACTGCTAGGAGGTCAAACCAGTCAATCTTAAAGGAAATCAACTCTGATTGCTCATTGGAAGGATTGATAATGAAGCTCAAGCTCAGATACTTTGGTCACCTAATGCGAAGAGAGGACTCTTTGGAAAAGACCCTGATGCTGGGAAAGATGGAAGGCAAAAGGAGAAGAGGACGGCAGAGGATGAGATGGCTAGATAGCATCACTGAAGCAATGAGCATGAAATTGAGCAAACTCAGGGAGGCAGTGAAAGATAGGAAGGCCTGGCGCAATATGGTTCATGGGGTCACGAAGAGTCAGACACGACTTAACGACTGAACAACAACAACAGCAGAAAAACATGCAGTTTTATAAAGCTGTCTTCTAGCTGTTTGGAGATAATTCTGAATTACTATAGGTGAATCAGTATATTTGTTATCTAAGTCATCTTTCCTCAACCCAATGTTTTCCACATATATTGGGAGTGCAATACCCAGAATTCCCTGCCTCAATACATCTTGCAGGTACCAGAATAAGGAAAGTTGCCCTAAATGGTCAAGTTGGTTCTTAGTTCTGTCACTTTCTCCTACTAGCAGAAGATTGTCTTGGATTTCAAGGTCCATATGCAAGAAGGAGAAAAATTAACTTGTGTCTGCCTATCATGGTCTCTTCCAAGTCAGAGTACTCAAATACAGAAGAGCCTGCTCTGGACAAATGTCAGCCTGAGGAATTGGAAAGCAATTAACTACGTGCAGCCACCTCTGCCAATAATCATTTGGGAGAACCAGGGGATGAATCACAAGCAGTGCAAACCCTGAGAACATGTCACAAGCTCCAGAGAACCAAGTATGGATGTTCTCAGAGGCACCCTGCTCAACTCATTGAGAAACAAACTAGCAGTGGCTTTAATTGAGCCTACATCAGTGCAACTGTCAGCAACTGACTTCTCCATTGGGAACAACTGCTTCAATCTTTGTTTTGTACTTTCATGATTTTGAATCCTGTGCTACCTGAATCTTAGTTTTTTGATTCCAGAACTGATTACCTATCCTGGAACTTTGAACTGCTTCTGGAGTTCTGGATTTACCCATGCTCTAATTTGACTTTGGACTCTTATAGGCAGGACTTTGTTTTCCTGTTTAGCAGTGCTGGGGTGTGTGAGCAATTGCAATATGCCAACACTCTGCCTGCTAAAGCCTGTAAATGTTTGCAAACTTGAAAGTAAACTTTATACACACAACCCAACACTGTGTGTGTGCTAATTGTTCTGACAGATGACAGCAAGAAGGGAGATCAGGCATCTCTCTCTTATGCTTCCTCTGGAAAAGATGAATAGTGTTTCACACTATTCTCAGTGTGAATAGTGTTTCACACTATTCTCACTATTCTCTTATAACAATTCTCAGTGTTATAAAACAGTAGCAAAATATTCTGCTGAATTTGTATGCCAGAAAAATAATTGAATTAGTGGCCAACCTCCAGAACTGTTGGATCAACTCTTAGTTTTCAGTTACTGATAGCTAATTCTGATGCAGGCTTGATATAATGTGGTTTGAAGTCAACCTGTTTAGACAGCACTATATTGGAGAAAGTTGGATTGCAGTATTTACATCTATAAGCAAGGATATACCATAATGGGTTTTCCTTTCAGGACTGCTCTGAGGTTCTCTGTAACTTTCTGTGTTGAGTCTAGGAATCGGACTTCCCACTTCTAGTCAGTGCAAAGTGTGCATTGCACATAACTCTCTTCTCTAGTGATACCTCGGAGTTTTTTGGGGCAGTAGTTTTAAAGCATAACAAATCAGGTAAGGCATCATGGTGTTTAAAAATAGCCAAGTAACTCATATCTCTGTGTCACTGCACATCCTTCTTAAGAAATAAGATACCGGTTGCAGGAAATGAGAGAAGCAGCAATTTCCCTGCTGGATACTGAAGTTTCAGTGTCCACCTCAGAAGTGCCAAATGTGAAAAGTTTTAAACAATTTACCATTACCACTAGCCTCAGAGACTAAGAAGGAGTTCAGAAGTTACATTCCTTGAAGAGACGAATTATGGGCATAAAAAGCCATTTAAAAAAAAATCTACTCTGGAAATCTTTAGGATATGGTTGGTTTTTGGCAACATCTTAGAAGTTCTACGTTAGCACAGGACTCCACAAAGTCATACAGGAACTCACTGAGCATTCACTATATTCATGAACACTTTCTTTTTTCACAAGTTGGTTCTGACTTGTATAATCAGCATATACACACAATATATGAAATAAGTCTTAAGTAGAATCTAGTATATTTAAAAAAAGAAACAAAAAAGCATAAATTACAGTTAGAGCAGTAATGGATGTCAATTGTGTTTGGCCTGAAAAAATGACAAGGGCATTTGCTGATTTCATTAGTGGAAAATAGAGGTGTGCAAAACATTTCAAGCAGTTTTGATCTCCCCAGGGGGATCTGATACTGTTTTGACCTTATAGAAGTGTTCTAGGCTGAAAGTGTGGTCATTTCAAGAATGAGCACTTTAAATTCAAACTCAAAATAATTTCAAACAGTTGAAACCTGAAACATTTTGGGCACCTCTGGTTGCAAGTTTTATTTTGTTACATTGAGTAAATTTATTCTATATGTCTTACCTGCAATTTTTCCTTTCATTTCAAGGATTCAGTGTCCCTCCAGATATGATAGTTGCAGGTCCCAGCTCTTTAAAAAAATTGCCTGAGCTGAAAAAAAAGTCTCTGAATTATTTCTCATATTACTTAACTGTGACTATATTTTTAGCTTGTTATCTTATCATTCCTCTTTTACTTCAAATGAATGTTTGTTCATTGTTTAAGATATTATATGCAAGCATAGAATTGGAAGAGAGCCAGTGTAGCCTATGGTTAAGGTTCCAGACTAGAAACCAGGGGACTGTGAGTTCTAGTCCTGCTTTAGGCATGAAAGCCGGATGGGTGACTTTGGGCCAGACACTCTCAGCCCACGATGTCAGGCTCGGGTGACATTGGTCAATTCCTGTCACAACCAATGGATCAACATTTGGTTGATCTGAAAAAAGTGGACACTGCAGCTGCAGTGAAAACACTAGGAAGAAAAATACAAGCATAGAATTGGAAGCCATTTAGGCCATTAAATCTAACCCTGCACAGTGCAAGAATTCAAATACAGCTTTCAGATGGCTGTCTGGCTTCAGCCCGATTACATCCAGCGAAGAGGAACCCATTAGCTCCCTGGGTAATTCGTTTCACTGTCAAACTGCTCTTACTGTTGAAAGTTTTTTCTAACATTCAGTTGGAATTTGTCTTGTAGCTTAAGTCCATTATTCAGTGCCCTGCAGTCTGGGGTAATAGCAAAAAGATCTTGGCCCTCTTCTGTATTTGCTTGTATTGAACATATGTAAACATCTCAGTTCCTTCAATCTCTTTTTATAGGTTTTAGTTTTCTAGTCCCTTGGGCATATCATTAGTCTTGAACTTTTTTTAGTTTTTCTAAATTCTTAAATATGGTTCCCAGAACTGGACAGCGTTCCTGAAGTTGGGATGTAACAACACAGAATAAAACAGAAGCATTATCCTGGGATATAAAAAGTATACTTCCATTGATGCAGCCTAAAACTGAATTTGCATTTTTGTGCCCATATCAGACTGCTGGCCCATATTCAAATTTGTAGTTAACTGCTTTTCCATTTTTCCGTAAGTACTGTTAACACATCAAATGTCCTTCAAATTGTACTTCTTTATTTGTTTCCTAAGCGAAGAAATTTTACATTTTTTTCTATAATTTAGTTTTGAAATTTATTTCTGTCCTAAGGTTTTAGATATTCCATGTGATTTTGTCTCATCAACACTTTTGATAATTGTTTTCTATACCTCTTCATCCAAAACATGAATAGAAATATTGAAGAGTACAGGGCCCAGGGCCAAACTTCTATAATCACATTCAATACTTTTCTACTTTGATGAGCACTCAAGTAAAATTTTGAGGTAATTGTGTGTCCACTTAATTGTCATTCCATCCAGCCCACATTTAACCAGCTAGCTAATCAGAATGCCGTGAGGTATTTTGTCAAGTGTTTTGCTGATACCAAGGTTTATCCTGTTTGCAATCATTTCTACAATCTGATCAAAATAAGATTAGCCTGGCAAGTCTTGTTCTTGAAAAACACGTGCTAATTTCTGGTGCTTACTTATGACTTTCAAAGTGCTTAATCTCTTTGTGTTCCCTAGAGTCTTCCCTGTTATCACTGTTATACTGACTTGTCAGTACTTTTCTGCTTATCCTTTTCCATTCTTTTTGAAGTTAGGCACAACATTTGCTCTCTTCTACTCTGACACTTCATCAGTTCTCCAGGATATCTGAAATATAATACATGAGGGTTCAGCCAGAGGATCAACTAGTTCCTTCAGTACCCTAGAATGCAATTAATTTGCCACTGGAGATTTATATTCCGTCAAAATTCAGAGGCATTCTCTCACCGTGTTTCTATCAACCTCAAAATTCAGTCCTGCTCTTTCCTTCTCCCCCTTGCAATTTCCTAATAGAACATATACTTGCTTGTTGGAGAAAACTGAACCAAAATAGCTGAGTTTCTGTGCCTTTTCTTTATTGTTATGCATGTTGCCTTCTTTACTGAGTAGCAGGTATGCTGATTCTTTACCTTTATTTTGAATATATCTAAATAACTAAATAACTTTTCTTGTTAATTGTAATATCCTTTGCTAAGCTCATTAAAGCTTTCGATTTCCAGTTCAGGGCTATTGTCTGTAGTTTTCCTTTGTGACCTGCCCTCTTTCCCTCATTTGTATATGTGGTTTTTATTTTTAGATCTTCACTAAGTTTCTTATGTATGGACATCAGTGGCTTCTGCTAGTCTTCATTCTTTTCCTCACTGGAATTGTTTGCAGTTGTGCTTCCAATATTTCTTTGTATAGATTCTCTGACTTATTTCAAGCTCCTTTTCCCATTAAGCTTCTCTTGCTGCAGAATTATTGCTCTAAGTTTCTTATAATCTGCTTTTTTGAATTCCCAGATACTTGAATTGATTGATCACACTTGCAAAAATTATTAGACTGTAAAAAAGATAACAGCCCTATTTAGATATTGTAATTATAGTAAAATTTTGATTTAACAGAACATTTGAAGGGAGGGGTATCTATATTTGAATATCCTGAAATCCCAATTTATGTCATTTGTGTAGTTATATTATGTATGTCAGTGTTGTCATTGGCAATAAAACATTGACTATGCTGCTTGCTAACTAGGCTTTTCTTCCTAGTTCAGCCACTGTGCTATACCCTGACAGTATAGAAATCTTGGGTCATGGAGTGAGAGAAATGTTGCTAAATTGTTTAGAACCTCATGTATTGTTATGTAAAAGACTGTGTTATGTAAAGGATTTATCCTCAAAACTCAGTTCTAAGTTATATATGGTTGTTTGGTTTTGTCTTTTGTTGAACTGCAGTGTCAGTTTTCAGTGGACATCAAAATTCCAGTTTCTATGTCAAATCCAGCATCAGCCCAGATAACCAGTTCTTAATCAGTGGTTCAAGTGACCAACATGCCTATATCTGGAAGGTAAGCAACCAAAGTGTCTGTGTTAGCTGTGCCTACAATACTGCTATGTTATTTCTGTGTTCACTTTGTGCAGGAAAGACAGATATAGGTACAGAGGGGAGGTTATGGAGAATCACTGAGCCATGTTCCCAGCATACTGTGTCTAAAGTACACAGCTGTCAAGCCTAAATACAAATCCTGATATAAAACAGAGCTAGCTTCCTGCCTCTACGGTCTCAATATTCCTAGTTGCTGATCTTAATCTGGCTTTAACAGGCCTTTAAAAGTCTCTCTTCAGTTCTGTTTTTTCAGCCAGCTACAAGCTGAAAGTTCTTGCTTTATATTTAACAAGAGTCTACATTAGCCAAAGTCTAATGGTCGTAATTGTTTTGACTTTTTTTTAAACCTATCATTTTCCAAGGTTTATAAACACTTGCATCAGAGTTATGTTTATTTCTCTTCCTCCTCTTTCCCTGTCCCCAGGATCCTTAATTTCCAGGAGTTAACATTTTATTATGATAGCTTAGCCAACACCTTTAGTAACATTTGCCAGTATCATCTGGCAGCACAGTAACTTAGTTTACATGCTGAGCTCTCTGTAGAGAAATGCATATGTTTCAGTATAAATTCTTCACCCAATGACACATATTAAGGCATTTCAGGTTAACCCATCTAGTATAAACTAAGCAGAATTAAATGCTTTCTATTAAATCACATTTCTAACATAATCCAATAAGATAAAAGCTCACTTAAACAAGGAGTGGGAATGTTTAATTTTAGAGCAACCTCCTTTTGTTTTCCACTTGATTCTGTTGACTTAGTATTCAGGAAGCCTAGCTGAGTGCTCCTTAAACATTTTGGGTGAACCCTAAGAAGCTGGTCTCTCAAAGTTTGTGATCCCTAAGCTTTCAGAACTTGTGTATTAAAATCTTAAATGATGGTGCTAGGATTCTTTCATCACTTAGCTACCAACATTACCAACTTTCCTACCACACTGTTCCCTGCTCAAAACATTTTCCTGAAAAGGTTGGAACTCTCAAAAATATAAACATTCAGGGTAAAGTATGAAGCATGGACTGCTTCATGCTAACATCTACATAATTTTTGAGTTATTTAAAACATTTATATAGCCGCCCATCTTAAAAACAACTTTGGGTGGCTTACAACCAATAAACCATACAAACGTATATGTTTTAAACATATAAGGAGGCAGGCCTTCTCTGCCATGGCTCCCTCCTTGTTGAACATTCTCCCTCTTGAAGTTAGGCTCATTCCTTCCCTGCTATCGTTTAGGAAGTCCATCAAGACCTGCTTATGTTGTCAGGCCTGGGGGTCTTTGGGAACTGGAGACATTCTCAGATGGCTCCAGTATGGTTGATATTCTGCTCTCTCCATGGGGTTTGTACATTTTAAAATTTTTGATAATATTTTTTATTTTAATAATTTTTTTTGTCCTTTTATAATGATTGTTTTTATCTATTTGCTGTTTTATTTAATTGTTGTATGCTGCCCAGAGATGCTTTGTATGAGATGGGCAGCCATATAAATGTGACTAATAAACAAATAAAACTAACGGCAATAAAACTAAAAACAGAAAAACCTGGCACCACAGCCACACTTTTCTGATGTACCCACAGTCTCATCCCACCCTGACTCCACCCTATCCCAAAGTCTGGGGAAAGAGCCAGGTTTTAAGTGCTCTCTGGAAGGATAGAAGGGTAGGGCCCTGTTGGATCTCAGGGAGAAGGGTGTTCCCTAGGGCAGGGTCTCCGATGGAAAAGGCACACTTCCAAGGACCCACAATATGGCAAAATTTATTTATTTATTAAATTTGTATGCCGCCCATCTCCCCCAGGGAAAGGACCTAAAGCATGCCCATCCTATCGGTGCTGGTGGAGGGGACAGATATCCTCAAGGAGAGGCAGTCCTGCAGATACCTGGTTTCATGCAATTTAGGGCTTTAAAGGTAATAACCAGCACCTTAAATTGCACCCAGAAGAAAACTGGGAACCAGTGCAGCTCACACAACAGGGGTGTAATATGGGTGGACCTAGGGATGCCCAACACTGTGCATCCCACTGCATTCTGGACCAGTTGTAACTTCCTGGTGGTCTTCAAGGGCAGCCCCATGTAGAGTACAATTCCAGTAATCCAAAGTTAATCAGAGGATGGGAAGCTGGGTCCAGACAGTTATGAATGTCTCATTACAGGGTGGGGAGATGCTGACATTCTTGGCATTGGTATGACTTCTGTTTAAGGGGCTGATTCTATAGCCAGCTATATTGGACAAACATTGCCCAATCTTTATACTGCCTTTCTTAGGGAAGGTTATTGAGAAGATGAATGTCAAGTACAAAGGACTCTGTAGGAAATAGATTATCTGGACCCTTTCCGGTCAGAGTTCAGACCCAGAGTTATAAACTGCAGTGGTCACTCTTGCTGATGACCTATGGTAGGGCTTATAGGGGAGAGTAACTTGCTCCTATCAGTTAGATTTTCTGGGGGACTTTGATATTATAAATCATGGTATGCTTATGGACCATTTAGGAGTTGGGGGCACAGTTCAGCTCCTTCCTGAGTGGATGGTTCCAGTCACTGTGTTGTGGGGAGGAGATGCTGAGTCCTCAAACACCCTGGTATGGGGCAACCCAAGGTTCCCAGTTGTATTCAACATCTGTTTGATGCCTCTGGGGTAGGTCATCTGATGGTTTGGGATCCAGTATCATCAATATGCTGATGATACTCAGTTATATATTTCCCCTGCACTAAGTGATGCAGTGGAAGAGTTGTCCTTTGTGATAAGGGCCTGGGTGGAAAAAAACAGATTGAGACAGAACTCTAACAAATTTAATTCTAGACAAGTAATATATCTGTCCTCCTGCCAGGTATGAGGTCCACATTCTAATATTTAGGAAACTTAAAAACACAGCTCTTTCGATATGTATTTGAAGAGTGAGGCAAGGATAAGCTGAAGTACCTAAGTATATTACGAGTTTTATGTTTATCTGATGCTGATTGTATTTTTATTGTTTGATAAAGCAAATAATTTGATTATTGAATTATGTATTTATGTTGCTGGTTGAGATTGAGAGAGAAAAATGATTGAAATGGCATTAAAACATTCATAATAAATAAGTTTAAAATAATAATAAGCTCTGTCAAGCCCTTGTTCAGAAATACTGAGCATCCAACTTCCAATTCTTCTTTCCCATTGTATCCAAAGAGATTAGATGAAAGAAAGAGCATGTAGTAAAGCCACACTCTGCAAGGAGATGAGAAATCAAAGGGGTATCTCTGGACTGTGCTTCTTGTCTTGTTTGAAAGCAAGCTTTGATGGAAAGCAGTCTTGATAACTGTTTCCAATGTACAAATACAATCTTCTAATTTGATGTTGAGTTGAGAATTCTTTGCTTGCAGCATAATTTTGATTTCTTTCCTGTAAATAAGCTACAGCTTTCCCCCTCCTTACCTTTTTATATTTGCTTTCATTAAAATTCTGCCATTAACTTGAACTTTTGTGCTTATTTCTTCTGCTTGTCATCTTAGATACTTTTAAAAAATCCAGTTCCCTAGATTGCACCAAATAATTGATATTTTATTTGATTGCTTTTTTTCTGGCATTTCCTTATCTTGGAATTTAAGATCTTTGTTAAAAAGCATATTTTAAAGATGGTATTTTCCTGGAACTTAAAATACAAGAGCAATATTGCTAATATCTAATTCTGTTGCCACTGAAACCTACTAAATTCTTCTGAGGAACCCACCAGCAGGGCATAGACATCCCTTCTTTATATCTCTCTGATATTGGGGGGAATGCATTAGTATTTGGGGCCACTTTTTCATTCCTTTTTTGTGAGCACAGCCTGTTAATTCCTACTCTCTGCTTACTGTTCAGCTACAGGTCGTAAGAGGGTCCTTTTCTAAATTTGCTCAGGAATCTTTGATCAATGGTGTTGTCAAAAACTTAATTTCCCCTCTTCTTTTTTCTTCATATTTCCAGATAAACTTGCAAATATAATTTTGTGCTTTGATAAACCTTTGTTATATATGGCAAGTGCTGTGTTTATACTGGAATAATTATTCCTTATTCATGAAACCTATCTTTTAATAAGCAGAAGGTTTTTAACAACTTCACAGATGGCTGCTTTAGACTGAAGCCAGTGTCTCTATAGGGTTTAAGAGGGGTTTTCCTAACTCAGTATGAAGATGCCAGGGTAAAACACAATAATCTTTATATATGCCAGTGAATTATAGTCATTTGCCTAAATTAAACTTCAGAGTTGAAGCTACTTTACACTAATAAATAGTCATTTAGATATTGTTCCTTGAATAAACAGTGAGAGCAGCAATTATTAGTGCTAAAGTATGTGGCTATATAAAGAAAACACTTAGCTCCATCTTCACTGCACACTGCTGCCATTAATATGACTTTGCAAAGAGAAAGTCCTGCCAATTCTCACTAGTATTACTTGGTTGCAACTTTACTTTTCTTTGCAAATTTACATTTTGAGAAAGCACTTTGGTGGCTCAGAGATGTAGATGGCTACATCTACACTGGATTAAATCTATAGCTGCCTGTTACCTTGTGCCAAAGGTAACATTGGTAATATGAAAGGTAGTTCAGTTGTTTGCATGCTCTGGTGCCTGTTCTGTGGGCTCTCCAAGGGAAAGAAGGAAGTTAGCAGTAAAATTAAGCTTTATTGCTACATTAGTAGTTGGGATACATCTGTGAGATACTCCAGAGGAAGTCTCCTGGGTGCAGTTACTTTAATTGTGATTGAAGACTGTGATCATCTCTGCTCCAGAGAAGAACAAGAGCAGGGAGCTTAATACCTGCTATCTATATATGTGCATATTCTTGTGCGTTCTGTGTATCTTGCTTCATCAGCATCCAAATATGATCAGTCCCATAAAGACTGATTATTTCTTAGGAGGAGAGAAAGAAAAGTGATCACAATTTGAGGTAGAGTTATCTTAATACAGAAATTTTAGGTGTGTTAGTTACTCTTCCTCATAATGGAGACATTTCTGTACATAAATAGTGTCTACTGCATTTCCAGATAGGGATTGACCTATCTGGACAGGGACATCTGTTAGCATATCAGTCCTTAAGTATAGGCTGACATTCATGCTTAAGTTTCTTTCAGCAGCTGTTCAGGTATTTTGTTTGTGTGGGGTTGGGGGGAAGGATGGGAAGGCTGATGTAAGTATCTTAGTTGCTAAGTTAAAGATGGGCTCTTAAATGTTCATTCTGCCTTGTGGTCGAAATAGTTCTGAGATGGATATTTTCACAAAAAATATAATAATGGGTATCTTGGCTCCTGAATGCCAAGTTATTTGTTCAGATGCTCAGAGTGTTTTTATTCCTTCCCCAACCTGGTGCTGACCTGATGAGGTGGGCTTCAGTTCTTATAACTCTCCTGTTGGCATGACCAATGATCACATTGACATATGACTTCTAAACTGAAGCTGAAAACATAATGTTGTTTGCTCTCAAATAAGAGATCAAAAGTTCTTGATACATAAAGTGGAGCCAAAATCTGCTAAATAAAATTAAATGTATTTTCCCTACCTTTATCTGCCTTCCTTTAAAAGGGCTTTAGTTCCATGGTACTGTTTCTTTAGCAAAAGTCTGGTTTTTAAACAAGAAATTTTAAAAATTCATAGATTAGAAAGTGTCCTAAACTTGAGGGGTGTGTGTGTGGAGAGTCTTTTAAAAGGAAATGATCTTCAATATTGTACATTTCCATGCTGCCAGGAGGAAGAAGTGACTTCAGCAGAATGAAGTATTCTTAGTTTCTTTCTTTTCATATATCCTTTGTAACTTAATTAACAGACTCAATGAAGAATCGATTAAATTTGCTTAGTCATCAATGAAAATCCCCACTAAATACCACTTTAGTTCTGCTGAGTCAAAGCTTCAAGAAGAATCTGACACAGAAACAGAAGGGAGCATCTGAGAGGCTTTTGCTATTGCCTGAGGTCAGCCCAGGATGCTCCCTATTCACTGAGAGCTTAATGAATTGGAGTAGGTGAAGTGTCATTATACCATGTATTCCCTCATGTGTGCTACAACTAGAAGATGCTTCTAGCTCAGTTAGTACAAAGAGAAGACGTGATTTTAGTTGTTTTTGTTTTGCCAAAATAGATTTTTAAATGCATTACTTTTCTGTGTTACTTTCCAAAGAGCAGTTGCAAGCTTTAGAAAGAGGAGGCCCCCATACCATGTGTTCTTCCCTTGGCTTTTTAGTCTATCTCCAAAAAGCAGATCTAAGTAAGCAAGGCTGAATGCCATTTTTCCTTAAGTGTAATCTATTTAGCTGGCCTAGCAGTGGGAAATGGTCTTGGCCCACTATGTCAAGTGCTGCCTGTTATGGCATCCCTTGAACTTTTGCCACAGAAAATACATATTATTACATACAGTATTAATCAAAACCAGCGACAGGCTTCTCAATAAAGTTTATTCATGGGAAGTTGCAAAAACATCCTTTGTGATGCTGATCAGATCATTTCCTCATCAAACTGCACATCACAGACTTCTGCTTGGTGGCAGGACCCTTAGAATATTCTGCCTCAAATAGATCCAAAGGGATTTCACAAGGTGCTTGGAGGCCTTCTGCCTCAGGTCTGTTCAATTATTGGAATATGGAGAGTGCTGGATGACGTTGCTCCTATAAGGTCTCTGCCCAGTCATCAATCCCAAGTAGGTCCTTGGTTTGCTGAGTTGTTGAAAAACAGAAATGATTAGAAAGATATTTGGGAAAAAGTAACGAAATCAGAAATGGATGTGAGTACTGGTAACAACTCACATTTGAGCCATCAATAGCAATAAGAATGACAAAGCATTAATTCTCTGCATTTATTGTTTCTTCCCTGTGGCCCTGCTCAGAATTACCTGGCATTCTCGGGGAAAAAAAGGAGAAAGTCCCCATAGAGATGCCAGATGAGTTTGCAGGTTTCTTGTTAGATAATGTTGCTCATATTTGCTTTGGGTTGGACACCAGTTGACAGTCTACAATAATGAATAGAGTGAGGTCTTGTGATATTATTTGGGATTCTTTTTCTCTTTTAGAGCCCAAGGAAGCGTATAGGATTCTCTGGTGTCAGTACTGTTACCTATGGGCTAGGTAACACTTTTTGTAGTGAGGTGGGCCTAAAGTAGGGGATAGTTAATGTTTTTTTGAGGAAGGAGGCAATGCTGCCTACATTGAATGAGGCTGTAGCAAACCCTCTCCTAAAGAAATCTCCCTGGATTAGCTGTTTTTGACTGGTCTCCAGCCTCCCATTCTTGGGGAAGGTTGTTGAGAAAATGGCAGTAATCCAGCCACAGAGGATCCCAAATGAAATAGATTGTCTGTATTTCTGTCAGTCAGGATTCAGACCCAGTCATGGGAGAAGACAACTAGTTATTCTGACAGGTGAACATAATCAGAACCTAGATTAGAGGAACATACTTCTCTTGATTCTATTGGACCTCTCAGTGGCAATTGATACCAATCATGGTTTCCTGCTGGACTGTCTGCAAAGATTGAGAGTCAGGTGCACCATTTTACAATGGTTCTGCTCCTTAAATGGGCAGCTCAAATCTCTAAATATTGAGGAACTATGTTTGAGTCTGGTTTTTGCAGGGAAGCTACTAGAGAAAATTTGGGGTAGGGTGTCATCAATATGCTGATGACATTCAATTATATATCTGCACCCCAAGTCAAACCAGAGATGTCATGGAAAACTTAACACTGGAGGCTGTCAGGGTCTGGATGAGGCAGAATAAGCTCAGGTTAAATCCTACAAGGATCAAGTTGCTCTTTGTCAACAAACTCTGTGATAATCCAGTAGCATGAATTTGGGTAATTTTTCTAGATGGGGATATGCCTCCACTGAAGGATTTGGCACTTGACATGGTAGTCCTCCTGGACTCATGGCTCCTAACTAAACAGCAGATGGTGGTCATAGGAAGAGGGCTTTGGCTGATATATTATTTGCGACCCTACCTCAACTAGGATATTCTGGTAACAATAACTCACTTCTTGATCACCTCATGATTGAACTGCTGCAAAGGCCCTCTTGGAGCATCCTTTCCACACAAGCCAGAAGCTGCAATTGGTCAGGAATGCAGCAGCCAAACTGCTAGCAGGGCAACCTTGCTATTGTAGGCAAGTCACTGATCTGATTTCCAGAGGGCTTCTGAGCCCATGGCTGGCTGGGGAATTCTGGGAGTTGAAGTCCACATATCTTCAAGTTGCTAAGGTTGAAAACCACTGCTGTATAGCACTGGATTATATCAGATAACCTCCTTGCCAATGTTCATTCTGCCCATTCAGTCCAAACATCTCAAGAAGGACTGCTGAGAGTTCCCCTTCATAGGAAATACATGGGACTTGGGATGGGTGGTGGACCTTTTCTGACATCACACCCATTCTCAGAAACATGTCTTCTCCAGATATATGTGGCAATCTCTGTCTTTGCATTCTTTTTTATTCTATTGTGCTTTTGATCCTAACTGACTGTGGATGTTCATCTTGGTGTGTATGTATGTTTGTTTTAACTGTTTTGTCTTTTCTATCTTGTACACTGCCCAGAGTCTCATGATTGGGGCAGTCTGCAGATATTGTATATGTAAATTTAGCTGACAGTACATCTCACCAAAATAGAATAAACTATTTTGATTCTGATTTAAGAGAACTTGTATGTAGAAATGTACATTTGCATGCATACTATGTAAAAACCCAGTTTTGTATGAAATCGTATTTTCTGTTTATATTATCAAGCTTCTCTGCTTCATGTTTTTGAAAAAAGGCTTAAATCCACGTTCTCAAAAACTCATAATTGTCAATATTTATTTTATTTATTTATTTACTATCAGACCTGTATGCTGCCCATCTTCCCCAACGGGTGACTCTGGGCGGCTCACAACAATAAAAAAGGAAGAAAAAACACAAGTCCCTCCAATCATGGATAAAATCTATAAATAATTAAAAACATATATTAAAAATGCCCTAAAAGCCTCCTATGCTGATATACTGAATTGGTGGAGGGAAATTTTGCACTCTGTAATTCCTGTGCCCTTTATGACTCAGAATAGTCTGAAGGCACATGTTTAGAGAGCTGAAGATAACCAGGTCTAACCCTATAAGCTCTTTGAGTGGGAGCTGAAAGTTGAAAGCTAGAAGTAAGCTACTCTGTACTGTGTAGAGTTACAGCAGGGTTAAGTGTGATTTAAAAATCAGTACTACTTCTTTCTCTTTCCCAACTCCCCTTTCTTCTCTTCTTTGACTAACGCTACTTCAGATTAAATTACTTGAAAATGGAAATATTACACTTGAAGCAAAAATAACTCATTTGCACTACTATGGTTTTATGCTGAGTATTTGAAGAAAGGTAATCACAAATTCATGTTGATCAAGGCTGCTCAATGGAGATGTGTGTATTTTAAGTTTATGTGTTAAGAAAACAATACAACACTTTCTAAAGAAAGTTCATCAGCCTTATATGTCAAGATATGTGTGAAAGAGCATGGGAAAAAGCTTTAGAAATCAAGATAATGATCTAGAATGGCAAAACTTGAACCATATTTCCAGTGGCTGGAAGTAGAAGTTCAGTGTGCTGCATAATTCTTCAACTTACCTTACAATGAAGAATTGGCAAAACTGTTAACACTTAGGAAAAATTGTTCAAAATTTGGACTGTTCAGCATTGATCTTTCTAATTTTGCACACAGTCTGGGTTTAGCTTTTGTACATTTTGTACACAGAGTTTAACTTACAGATGTAGCTACTACGTTTATACATTTCTTAAGTATGTGTTTGGTTTCTCTACTTCCTTTTGTCCTTTAGCCAACACTACGTGATAGAAGTCATATTTTGATAACTTTGCATCAGCCTTCTCTAACCTGAATTCTCTAGGTATGTTGAACTAGTTTGCAGCTAATGACTGGAATTGTAGTCCAACCAATCTGGATATCAGCTAGGGATGGTTGCTATAGCAAAAAGCCAGAGGATAGTGAGAACTCTCAGGTGGGTGAAACTGATGGCTAGATATCTAGAAGCACAAGTGTCCTACCTTCCCATTGTGTCCCTTGTGCAAATCATGAAATGAGCAATAATTTTTCCTGATTTTTTTTTAAATTCTTGTGTTTCCATAGGTATCTGAACCCCAGCTTCCTCCCATGGTACTTCATGGCCATCTGCAAGAGGTCACTTCTGTTGCCTGGTGTCCATCTGATTTCACTAAGGTTTCTTTCTGGCATTTTGTTGTTTTGTTTTGTTTTAGTTCTGTTCCATTGTATTTCTTTTTCCAAAAGTAAACATGTGACTACTTTCTCTTGTTTTTAAACATGGGTGGCTGTTTTTTAAAGGTTCTTCATTCCAAATATTTTTCCTTCCTGATTTCCTATACCTGTCTCCACACTTTCCCTAGAAGTCCTTGGTCCCCAGTTAACTTCTCATATCCCTTCTCATTATGCAGATTAAATGTGTATATAGAAATCAGTTCTTGCGATATTGTAAAGAATAATGCAATGAAATTGATATCTGATCAGAAGTAAGGACGCTGAGTTTGATACGACTTCCTAACTGAATACAGCCTGGCTGATTAGCTTTTTCTAGGCTGAGGCCTGCATCTACTCTGTGTATAGCATACATGGGTCATACTGTAAATATGGGCAGGATTAGAAAAAAAATTCACTAGGTTTTCAGCTTCATTTAGCAATAGTGATTCCATTAGTCAGTCAATAATGGGATAACTGGTGTTCCTTGAAAGGGATGTATGAAAATATCTGCTCCACCCAATCTGGGTACTACAAATCAGATAGCAAGGGCCATATGCAGCCATAAATTGCCTACTCCAATCTTTTATATTCCATATTTTAAACAGTGCAATATTTGTCATGCTATTTTACAGATTTCCACCTGTTCAGATGACAACACTGTCAAGATTTGGCGTTTGAGGCAAAGTACCGAAGAAGAGACCTGGATAGATAAAAGCAGCTTGGTTGGTTGGACTGATCAAAAGAGAGTGGTAGAACAAAACGAAATAGGTAAGTCCTTGGAATTAATGACAGCTTTTGTCTAATGTGGATTTAGATCTTAGAAAACTGTTATTTACAAAATAAACCACAAAAACATAATTTATCCCTATTTTTTCCTAAGTTCAGTCTGTATGAATCATGCAAATAAAGAATATCAGTTTTACGTTGCAGTATACACTAGTAATGGGAAGAGCTTAAAAGCTGCATAGGCTCTATTGCAATTCTCATACAAATTTGGTCCATGAGTACATTTGCCAAATGTAAAAATTAAAAATATACAAAACTGAAAGGGTAATAGAACTCAGAAGAATATACAGAATTGGATTTTATAATAAAATATGGATATTCCAGAAAATAGAACCTATGTTTCAATCAAAATCAAGATTTATGAAGTAGTTTTTCTAGAAATAGGCTAATTTAATAATCAATGCAATATTTCAAATTATTTTAAATCTATCTGAAACTGAAGATGTTATAGGTTGTTTCCAATATCCTAAATATAAAGATTTTTACCATTAGTTATCAGTTGGTTCTATCTAAAGGAATTCATTAATTTCTTCCAAGAATAGAACAGTATCTTTTGAGTTCAGCTTATCATGCAATGAGAAGATATTTCTCCAGTATTTTTATTTTTTAATAAATAATCATACTTAAAGCATGCTTTTTAAAAAAAACACACACACCCAAGATTTTGGGGATATCAACTCCCCTTTCTAACACTGAGTTCATAAAACAATGTTGAAGGAAGGTACCATTTCTTCAAGAACAAAGTGTTTCATTTTATTTAAACGAAAAGGGAAAAATACAGTGATCAAAAGAAATGCCCTGCAGGAAATTGAATCCTTGTCAAAATTTGTGGAATTATTAAGTGTTTGAAGAGCTCCCAGAGTTTCATATACTCTATATCATAGAACTCCAGATATCTATAATTTCATAGATAACATGAAATCATGTCATAACAGCAAAAGCTGTATTGTGTACATGGTTAGCGTTAAAGAATTCTTAACTAACCATGCTATCTTTGGCAAGAGGTGTTTATCTGTGCATTACCTACCTAGAACAATCTAAGAATATAACCTTCAAATACAGTTTCCGGGTTCAGACCAGACTCATATAATAATAAAATTATTTTTATCTAATTCCTTTGAGTTTATCCAAATGTTGGATAAACAGAAACATTATATGGCATTGCATTGATGGTCCAGAACTAGGCTCCTTTACCATTTCTCTCATCCCCACCCCCACAAAGATATGAGATAATAAGCAAGGATAGAAATAGATAAGCTGAATTCTTGTTATGTACATTCATATTACTTTATATATTGCCATTGGTGTATGAATAGAATTTGACAGAGTTGTAGCAAGGCCTATTTGTTTCTTACATGTATTATATAAGAATAGTGTCATTCTTAACTCTTACTTGCAAAGAGATTTAGAAGTACAGGGTAAAGAGTGTATTGCTAGACATTAGTCTTGGATAACAGTTGGAATTATTACCTATAAAGAAAAAAAGAGATCTAGGATTTTCATCATGAATAACTGAAGTTCTTGTTCTTTTCATCATAATGCAGAACTTGCAAGCTGTGGTATCCCAGCCTGTTGTTAAACTTAGTTTTATAAGGGGGCCTTCAGTTCTATTCCCTATCCATCATCTATCAACTGCAACTCACAACACAATCATACATGATAGTTTTCTTTTAAAAAAAGTCAAAAAGTCATATGATATGCTTACAAGGAAGTCCCAAATAAAAGAATTATGGTGGTATCTATGGGTGAGTTTTGCAAATGGCATATTTCTACTTGTAGGAATGGCAGTAAGATTGTTCTGTAAACATAAAATTCCTATGCAGGAAACTTGCAGAACAATAGGAGGGTATGTGCCAGTTCTCGTTCATGCTATGAGTATCTCACATGCACATATACGTCATTGTTCTCTTAGGAAACTTTAAAAGAATCACTTCCTATTCCCATAGATAAAGAAGAGGGCTATTTAATCCTTTGGTTTGAAAACTGCAAGTGATGTGCGTGCTGCATCTTTATAAAGTTGGCAGTAGTGTTATATAAAATGTCTTATCTCCTTATTCATTTTCTCCTGAAACAGCTTAGAAATGGAAAAGGAAGTCCATGAACTTCACAAACAGAGGCAGGCTTCCTTTTGAGACCTTGCTTCTTAAACACAAAGCACATGCTAAATGCATAGAATAGTTATTTGCACTGAGTCATTATTGCCTTAACCCAAATTCTATTTCAGGGCTGTCTGGATAAAAACATGCAAGCTGTTTGTATATCCCTCCCCCGCCCCCCGTTCCCCTTCATTGGCACAGACAGTGGTGCTTGTGGCTGCCCAGGAATTACATATGCACAAGCTTTGCTAATAAGCTTGCTGAATACTTGAGATTTTAATATTTGGAAAAGATACAGAGATGCTTACCATTTATTTTTATGCTTAAGATGCATAAAAGTTGAGAAGTTCTGCATGCGAAAGGAATTCCTCAAGCAGTGCCGTTGTGCTTTGTGCAACTACCTGATCACTTCAGACATTTTGATTAATTTGTTTGTCATTTTGTATCTTTTTTATCTTTTACCACAAAAGCCCTTTTCAAGATACATAGAATTTTGCAAGAAGTAAAGTATTTCCAGAGTAACTTTATACACAATTTCCTAAATAGTAATTCTCAGGATGCCTACTAAGAAACCACAGAAAAATCTCTTCAAATATGAGTCAATCAGATTCTATATATTCAAATATGTCTAGTGTGCAACATTGCTTTATTCTTCCCTCATGTTATTTTATCTTCATTAAAGCTGCTTTGTTTCTATTTTAGGAGTTCTTAGCAACAGGCATGGTACTCCACTTAAATTTCTTCCAACAGGCAGCCCTCTTATTTCTTCACCACAGCCAGCTGCTTGTGCTCCAACTTATACAGGAGATCTTCCTCTTCCTACCAACACACCAACATCATCTTCCGCCAAGACACCAACCATCTCAATTTACACCTTCACTCCTGCAAAGCAGAAACCTACTTCAAGTACCGCATCCAAACTAGTGCTTCCTTCATATATGTCCATTCAACAACGGGTTACAAAGACTCCAAATTCATCTCCTACTATGAAGGAAACAAAGATACTTTCTCCACAGATAGCTGTAGCAGAAATTCCTGACACTGCCTTTGCTTCCAGGTCACCACATCTGAGGTCAGAAACACGTGCCAAGAGAAGGCTAGAATCCAGTAGGGAAGAAAATATGTTGTGTCTCAAAAGCTGTAACTGTGTAACTGAACTTCATCCAGAGTCTAAAAAATCCAGACTGGGACAGTTCACTTTGGCAGCAGGTTCAAAGCCTTGTAGAAAAGACTGCCTGACTCTTAATGGACAAGTGCAGGATATTCAAAGCCTGAAAGAGCCTTTTTCTCCTGGAAGTCCTTGTTCTTCTGCTACCTGTCTAAATTTTCCACATCTTATCAAGACATCTTGTGAGAAGATGGCTGACAAGGAGAATGGTTCTCCTGACAGAAGAAACTGGCTGTCTGATTTGGGAAATAAACTACGAACTAACAAGATGAATAACCCAAGTGGGTCAACCCCATCATTAGGGAACCTAAGCACAAAACAAATGGAAGCTAGGACAGGAGCTACATCACCAGGACCTGTAAGTAAATTAAGCATGGTTACTATAACACCTTTGTTAATGTTGATTCTTCTTACAAGTATTACATATTATAGTACAGTAGAAGCAATATCCATGCTACCCTCTAGCAAAACCAGTCTCTTTGCCACAGAAAAGTAGAGAGAGAGTGCTGAACCAATCTTCCACTTCTGAACTTTAAAGATAGTACAAACACCTCACTTAAATGCATCACCCAATACAGTGTATTTTCAAATGTACTATATTTCAATATCAAATGAAGTCAATATTGTATAGCCAAAGAACCTCACTATGGTACATAACACTGGAAAAGATGGGGGAAGTGGTGCATTCTTGGAACCACAAGTGGCTTGAAGAATCTCAAATACTGACTTTGCTGGACAGCTTATTTTAATATATAACCAATAGATGTCACAGCTCAGAATAAATTTTTTTTTTCATATGCTGTCTGCCTTCCTTGCTATCCCTTTTAAAGTCCTTAATGAGCCTTGTTGCTACGAACAGGAAACAACCCAGGGAAGCAAGTCATCCATTATTATCACAGTTTCCTTTCCTCTTTGGGCTGGCAGGGCAGTTGCATCTGTGAATTCTGTAATAGAAATGGAAATACTGATAACAGGCTCCTATCTTCAATTTGCTAAAACAGAGAACTAAAGCGTGAATAAAACTTCTGCCTCCTGCATAACCCAACTTGCTGTGTAGGCCAGTTTTTCTATACAGAAGATGTTTGTACATATAGAAATGTGGAGTTTGTATTCTTTATCCACAGAGTCTGGATGAATTTTATGTTCGCTGTCTTTTGTTCTATGTTCTAAAACTGATGGTCAGGCTTTATAGCATAGATCTATAATGGAGAAGAGGTCTATGGAGAGGATGTGGGTTTTTTCCTAGATGTAAGGCTAGTAGAGGATTAATACACATGCTTTTGTTTGTTTTTTTTAAATCCCACCCATGCACCCTAAGCAGAAAAGCATGCTACTCTGATTTGATGGTTTGCCCATTACCAAAATTCCCTAATGCCAACGGCTTTACAGCACTGGGTTCAAATCCTTGTTCAACTATATGTAGTGTTATGAGAATAGGCAGTATACAAATAATTGTGTATGCATAAGTGTATAAATATATGTGCGTGTACACATACACATAAATATGTATGTGTGCACATAGATAGGTATGCATAGATATATAGTACCTATCTATCTCTGTCTTGCCAGGTAATCTAGGGAGAGAAAAGTTAGACTGAAATAATGTAATAGAGATAATGTAGATATACTCTCCTGAGATCTATGGGGTAGGAAATATGTAATAACAATTAAAAAAAAATATGCTTAGCAAAAGAAGTACCGTATTTTTCCGACTATAAGACAATACTTTTTTCTAAAATCCTTACACTAAAAATTGAAGGGCGTCTTATGCAAGGAAGTAAGCCGAGGAGAGAACCGTGCGGTTGCAAAACTGCCCATACTTTGTCTCTGCAAACAGCCTTCCTCCTATTGCTAGCCTTCAATCACGAGTGAAATAGCTTGACTCTGCAAACAGGCTTCCTCCAATCACGAGCCTCCAATCACGAGTGAAACTGCCCATACTGTCTCTGCAAACAGACTTCCTCCAATCATGAGCCTTATGTAACTGACGTCAGCTGATGCTGAACAAACCAATTGGAGGAAGTCTGTTTGCAGAGACAAGCTATCGGCAGTTTCACTTGTGATTGAATGTAATCAGTTATGCAAAAGAGGATGGAAATAGAGCTGCAGAGAGACGGTTTGGACCTCCTTCCACTGAGTGTATCAGGTAAATGTTACCTAATTACTAAATAAAAATGTGTTCTGCACTATCTTTAAAATATTGATTTCTTAATTTTGGGTTGGAAAAGTGGGGGTCGTCTTGTACATGGGGGCGTCTTATTGATGGAAAAATACGGTATGTGACATGCTAAACAGGGACTTGATTTAACTATTCAGTACAATGTGTATGTGAAGTAGTGTTGCCTAATATGGATGCATATTAGTGCAAAATATCTGGGAGGACACAGATTGGGAAAGCCAACAAAAAGGAAATTCCAAGTCAAGAAATCCTTTATAAAACAAGGTGTGAAACATCCATGTCTTAAAAGTTGTTATACTGGTGAAACAATATTATGAACTAAAAGCGGAAGCCGTACTGTTGTGTGTTCCTGTTCAGGCAGCCAGTTAAGCCATCTTCCAGGGTAGTGTAACTCAGCCCCATAATCCAACATTTCAGCCTTCCCCCTTGTACTATTATATATTACTTTTGTTATTATTGTTAGACTGTAACCCTCTCAATAACTGAAGTTCTCCAGCAGATTACAGAGGTTAGTTAAAAATATTAATTTATAGAAAAGCAATTAAAATGCAATTGAGAAATACCATTAATAAATAATATGGGGGGGGATATAAAAGAGCTAAAAGCCACTATCCCAATATAATATAAAACTTAAAATTGAAGTTAAAAAACTAAACAATAAATTTCCAAAAGCACAAAACTCAGATAAATAGGTTTATTATAGAAAAGCTGTGAATCCATTATGAAAGAATTCCAGTGATTGTAAGCAATATACATAGTGAAATCAAGATTCTAAATTCTTGTGTTTCATTCTCCTGCCCAAGTGATTCAAATGGGCTAGATACCCCTTTCTTTGGAACAAGAGGCCTGGTTTCTGTTTGTCTCCTTTTTGATAGTGGATAGATCTGGTATCTTGCTGTTTACCACACTCACATCTTATCACTAGATGTGTACAAACAGCCATGAGTCTGTGTTGCTTTAATTTGGATTCCTGCACTGAGTAGGAAGTTGGCCTCAATAGCAAAATCCAATAGTGAAATCCATTGTTTAAGCCTTCTTAAACTGGTTTAACCACCCTACGCCTCAGGGTAAGTGTGTTTGCTATCCTTCTGGCTACTTAAGAATTCATGTATGATAATTAGTTGGCTGTTAGTTATAGGATTTGACTAGAATGACTGTGGAGAGGACAGAACTGTAAGAATGAAAGCTTTTGTGCTGATAATTATATCTGACTAGATATCTTTTGTTTTTAATCTCACAGATTATAACTACAATAACGATGAGGAAGATTTGCACATACTTCCAGCGAAAGTCACAGAAAAACTGAAGAACTGTGCTTCACGTTTACCTTATTGCTGAAACGTACTTTATACTAATGCAGATGGATTTAGTTTTCTCCACAAAAAAGTTACCCATACATCTTAATTAAAACTAACACTTTCTATTTTTTTTTTCTATTTACCCTTTATTGTGTTTAATTAAGGCACTGACTAATGGAGAAACAGGCTCAATGAATGAAACAGAGCTAATCCTTTTGATTTTAAGATTTAAGTTTGTTTCTTTTACAGTAAATTGCAGCAAATATTTTTTCAAAGCCTTTTTGAATATACTTTTACCTGTTTGAATATACTTTTTTCAGCATCTGCTTTTTAGCAAAGAAAAATTTAACTACTAAAATATCACATAATGCAGAAGGGAAAAGGAACCATCAACTCAAGAATGGTTTACTTGATCTTCTGCCTTATACTGAAGGAAATGTCTTTATTTTGTGCTTCACAGTTTTCCACTGTTGTACTGGTGTAAAAATGCTGTTTTCTTATAAAGTACACTTTTCTTAACATTGCAATTCTTTTTCTTCTTTTGTAATGGAGCAGATAATAAGCAGGAGGGATAAAAACCTACTGTGCACTCTAAGAGGAAATCTGCCACTTGTATTCTGAGGCATGAGAATCACTCTGCAGTTCAATGAGGTGGTGAAAGCTAAAATTTTTCCTAAATGATTGTTTTGTATGAGCTTTTACCCTTTCATAGATCACTCAAGTTCCTAAAAATGGCATATGTTGTCATGTACATTGCATTAGTAATATATAGGTGTAGTTAACTGCCTGAAAAAATATTACTGTAATTTCATATCAAGTGATCATGTAGTGTTTCTCTTCAGTTCTTCCCTGACATACAAAGTAATCAGTTATGTGATAGCTAAACAAAAGTATATGCCTGGTGAAAAAAAGGGAACTTTATTTTTAATCAGCAATTTCCAAGGTCAGTCAGTCACTGGCTCACTACAGAAAGTAATTTGATCCTCTTTTAACATATTTGTTTTAAAATATCTACCTATATGTACTGACTGGTGATTGCTAATTCAGGTCATATCCACATTAATAATTTGCATGGATGTGATGAAATTCTGTATTCATGTGTGCTCTGCTTTTACACAATTGCCACAATTATTTCTGATTAGCATATCTTGATGTTTCCAATCACTTTTCCTTCTCAGTATTTGGTGTACATACTTAACTATGTAACATATGTACTGTATCTCCTTTCTTCTATAGATTCACTTGGGCTGCAGAGTATTAGAATTGCAGATATCACTTGTATTTGATACAAGTGGTCTAACACAGCCGTCCCTCTGAAACTTCATCAGTTTTGCTGCAAGATGTATTATGTAACTTAGAGCTCTGCAGCCTGTTTCTATCCATGTTGACTTAGAAGCAAATCTTCTACTTTGTCAATGAAGCAGTGGGACATCATCTCTTTTTCCCCTTTTTCAGGCAAAATGTGGTGTCAAAGATGATTAAATTAATTACAGAGAAATTTGACACAATTGTGCTGTCGTTTTACATTTGGAGTCTGGAAACACAAAAATAAACAAAAAATGATGAGGATTCTATGTGACACTGTCAGGATTAGTTCAGCATCTACATAGAAAGAAAATACAATCTGCCCCAAATGCTTAGGTTTCTTTCACACATGAAATGAACAGTTTCTCATACTCCTAACATATAAATATTAGGAAACTAAGACAAAAGTTCCTCTGCCTTTGTTGAATGTTTGGCTTGACAGGAGTGTGCTAGGCCATACAATCCCCATTACAATTGCAATTCTGCACAGGTTTTGTTATATTTGTTTTCCATTTCTCCTGTTTGTTTTCCATTTCTCCTCTAGTATTATTCCATTAGTACTATTATTCAGTTAAATTGCTTAAGAACTTAATCTAAACACTGTTTGACATTAACAGTACCAGTCCTGCACCTACAAGGTAATAAGGTATGTAAAATTAAACTGAATTACGTTTTCTTGCATTTTCTGTGTAACACTGTCTCTGTGGCAAATTTTTAAGGGCCCTGCTATAAAGCCTGGTGTGAAAATACATCTGGCGTGTATGTCAGTAAAGGACATATACTTGCAAGTTGGTGGGATACAGGCAACAGTACGTTAGCTTGCAAAGTAATCTCAAGATTAGTAATCCTAGTTTACAATGATGTGAGCATGCTTGGAGTAAAACTGGTCTTTGACTGTGCTTCTGATCTACTGGCCAAAGTGTGTCAAAACTGGCTGGTGTTATCCTTAAAATTAGGAAGGAATACAAGGTATAACTATAGTTAGTAACCTGGTGTATGACTTTTAAATCTTGCTAAAATGTATTATGTGATACTCTGATTTGAGCAAAGTCAAGCTGATGATCTTATCTGGTGATCACTATGACATATGAAAAATTGTGATTTGGAATGTATGAAGAGTTAATATAAGGAGCTTGCATTAAACAAAGGAAGGAAAGTTTCCTTTGTGAAACTAAGAAAAAGAGAAAGGGCATAGTAGATCTGAATGCATGTTGCCTGATCTGGTGCATGCAGGGAAGTGAAGGTATAGATTTAATTACGAGAGAAGAGGATACACACACACACACACACACACAAATAAATAAATATTAATTGTTACCCTCTAAGCTGTAGGTGTGTGTGAAAGTAGGAATTCATAGGTTGTTACTACTTGAATGTTGTGCTCCAAGGAATGTTGATAATGGAAGCACCAGATACTGCAACTTTCTGAATCAATATAGTCCAGGAGAAAATTTATTCTGTTAAGTGACTTGAATGAATGAGTGGGAAAGAGGTGATAGAGTACAGAAAAAAATATTGGGCCATTTGGAGACCCAAGAATTAATAAGAATGGTGAATGTTTGGTAAGCATCTGCTTAGAAGGTCAATTTCCAATACATGGTTTAAGCATAAGGCTGTGTGTATATTTGGAAAGGAATAAGGAATAAATAAGAATGATTGATTTGGTAGTTTATAATGAGAGACTGTGAGAATTAGTGAAGGATACGGGGGGGCAGTGACAAAATGTGAATGTGGAACAGACATTGTGAAGAGTAATCTTGGGAGAAAAAGAAGTGATAGTAACTGAAGTGAAAGCAGAATGACTGAAGAAAGTTTGTGTCGTGTATGAAAAAGTAGTTGCCAAGAAGATTTATTAAAAAGGAAGTCCTAAATGCTGTGAGAATGTTGAAAACTAATAAGCATGCAGGTATAACTGGAGAAATGTTAATATATGGATGTACTTTGCTTAGGAAGTGGTTGTGTGTGATGTCTTCATCTGTGCTACTGGAAGAATACCATTATTGTTTTCTTATATAAAGGGAAAAGTAGCACAAGTGATACAAGTACAGGGGGATTAATTTGCTAAATGTGTCTGGGAAATTGTTTGACAGAATTCTGATTGGAAGGGTATGAGAGGTAAGCAAAAGGAGGGAGGTAAAGTTTTATGTCAGATAAGAGATGTGCAGACCAGGTTTTTGGTCTTTAGATGGTCATTGAGAAATATACAAATATTTTATTGTCTGTCTGTTGAGTCAGAGAAAATGTATTCTAACTTTAATAAGACTTAATTCTGGAATGTTTTGCATGAACATGGAGTTGGTTGGTTGCTGAATGCGATAAGAATGGAATATGATTGAAGTAAAGTATGCAGGAATGTAAATAAAATGCTTAGCGACTAGCTCAATATTGAGCAGAGAATAAGGATTGTGATGTCCTCTTGTTTTAATGTATTTATGGATAAATGTACAAGGAATGCTTGTAGTAATGTTAGGGATGTTAGCTTGGGACATGAATATATGTATGCTTTTTTATGTAGATGATACATAAAATGTACTTTTTTATGCAGATAATACCATGGCTGAGAATCTGAATGATTTGCAGTGAATATTACATTTTATGATACAAGAATGAGAAGCGTGGATCTGAAAATTAATGTAACAAAGACCAAGCTCATTATATTTGAAAGATATGGTGGATAGTATATGGTCTTTTGTAAGGAATAAGTGTTGAAAGTGCAAATGGCTGTGTATAAGTAATGTTTGGAAGTAAGTGTTAGATATGTTGGGGAAACAAAAGTAGGGAATGAATCACAAAACAAATACATGAAGAAAAATTAATAGGATGAGTGAAAGAGAACATTGAGAGTCGTCATTGGAGTTGATGAGCTCATCAAAAGAAAGGTGAGAAGTTGAAAGAAGCTGCAACGTACAGTATATGTGAATTAAGTTTATGGATCTAGTGGAAGCAAAGATAATTCATAAGCATGGAAAGGTATAATGACTGGCATTGGTGTTAGCTATATTTCCCTTCCTTTTTCTTATCTCATGCTTTTCATTTCTTTTTTCTGCTGTTTCTTACTCATTTTCTGTGTTTCACATAATGTTGCTTATTCTCAAACGGAACAGAATAATGGATATGTTAAAGTTTGCAACATAAAACCAAGCTCTCAGAAATGTTCATTATGAGAGATAAAAACATTTTTTGCAGATTGATATTGTCTTTAAACAATAATTTATGTCATAAGAACAGCAAAGAGAACTGCAACATTGCATCAAGGTTTCATGAAATGTCTAAACTAATTAATTTAAAAATGCCATCAGTATTCATTCAGTACTTCAGAGTACTGAAGATGTTAATGTTAATTTTTTGTTAACCAAATTTCCTTGCATACGTTCTCTAGAATTCTCTTATCAACTTGATAAGTAAGTAGTAACAATAGAAGAGAATATGTGTAGCTCAGGGCTGAACTGTGGAGGCCTTGGGGTTCTCTGAGCTTGGTTGTTTTCTTCCAAACGTTTCATTTCATTCAGTACTTCAGAGTACTGAAGATGTTACCTAGCTGGGTAATGAAACATTTGCAAGAAAACAACCAAGCTCAGAGGACCTCAAGGACTCCACAAGTAAGTAGTAATATGTAAGAAGCTGCAACTCTGTAGGGTTGGAAAGTATTTGTCTCCCATATTTGTTGGATTCAGTTCCAGTCAGCATGAATTTGCCAGAGGAACTAGAGTGCAGGAACATGTGGAGGCCCATAGTTGCCCAGTCTCTTGTTTAGAGTTTACATGATCTAGGCACATAGGCAGCTCCCTTACATCAATATGGTAATATTGTCAGTGCCTTTCAGCATTTTCTGTTCCAGTATTCCCTAACCATTGGTCTTCCAGATGTAATACAAATCAGTTCCCATAATTCCCTGCCAGCCTAGAATTATGATACTATTTTATGCTGCTCAGTCACTTTGTGTGAGATGGGTGGCTAAATAAATGTGACAAATAAATAAAATACAATCTAATACATGTATAAGGCACTAGATTGGGGAAAACTAGCCTACTTCAACAGTTAGAAGCTCTTCAGGGTCTCAGTAGAGCTCTTCCCCTTACCTGCTGTTTGTTTCTTTTAATGAGAGGTTATGGAGATAGGACGATGGCCCTTGAAGCATATGCTTCACTGCTGTTTCTCCCCAGTCAGTTTAACTAGTCTGGTTGTCTAAAGACTGATTTGTTTAGCCAGAACTATTTATTTAAAATTTATCTACAAACTGAGCTTATACTTAAGTCAGACTCAACAAAGCTTATAGATATGATGAAATGTCCTTGTATATTACAACATCGGGGGGGGGGGGGGAGTGTTGGCAATCAGTATTCTACTGAACCTTTGCTGCCACTGACTTCAATGGAACTGTAACTCCTATGGCTAGTTTATGTTGAACTTGGGTGGTGTTTGCCAGAAGAGGAATTTTCCAAGGGAGGCTTCAAAAAAGTTTCCAAGAATGAACAATAGGTATTTCTACAATTGGGGAACAGGGCAGAAGAGAGAGGTAAGCTGTTGAATCTCTTTATGGCTATATATTTTTTGGGGGGGGTATGATTTGTAGAGGACAAGATTGTAGCAGATAAAATAATAGAAAACAGTTGTTCACTGGTACTTAATCTCTTTCCTGGAACCTACATTTTTATCAGGTCTCAGTCCTGTGAGATTAAAAACATTTCATAATAAATACCTCTGAGCATGTGCAAAGTATTTGGTGTGTTTCCCTTGAGCTAGGAAGATCCAGCTTCTAATATAGGTTTCCTTATATCAATCTGATGTAAAATACATGTTGGAATCCGGATTAGGATTGTGATAGTAGTTTCCTTTTCATCCCAAAATGGAGAACAGGGTATTCTGAATAAAAGGTGAGATGAAGTTTATGTTTGCCTTGCATCAAGACAAATATTGCATCTGATAAAAGTTAAAAGAAACGAAAACCTTGGCACTAAATCCCTCCATGGATATAACATTGTGCATATATACTTTCATGTCAAGGAATTTCATGTTAGGAATGTTGTCCCACCAGCCAGGCGAGACCTTCTTACAAGCCGAACTATGCAAGTCTGGGTGTTGTTTACAGGCTCTAAATCTTACACTCCATTTGTGTGGCCATACCCTGACATGCCCTTTTTCACTTGCTCTTATCAGTTTTTGTCCAGTGTTGCATGCTTCTTCAGAAACAAGATCAGCCTCACAAACTTGGGGATTTTCTCTCCCCTTAATACATTTTATTGGCAAAAGTTTCTTTGCTAAGCTGATGTTAAAATGTGAGAAACCGTGCTGTGCATCTGGTCACCCTAGCAAATAGCTCTTTCCTTCCCCCCAGCTTGTTGTGTGTTTTTATCTACTTACTGCTGTGGAGATGATATTACATATTCCTTCCAAAGCACTGCTGCTTTTGTTAAAAAGAAGTCAAAGTTTCAATATGTGTGGTTTCGTGTAATTTGAATGCTGTTGTGTATGTAGATAATTATTTTGACATTTAACTTCACTTGTTCATAAATACTGTATGCTGTTTGTTTAAAACATGGGCTTTAAAAATCATAAAAGCAACATTATTGAAATAGATTTGAAATACTCACATTTGACTTTCCTATTTGGTATTTGAGATCAGAATGAGAATTCCGTGTAGCTATTTGCTCACACAGCATTGTAATAACAACAACAATAGCCATTTTTTGTATGCAGGAATTCTAATCAGTGGCACATATTCTCAGTTACAGTAAGAGGACTGAGGAACAGTTTCTTCCAGAATAGTCCTTAAGGAATTAACATTAAATACAGAAGTTAGAACTGGGTTTCATTAATTTTGGCTATGTTGTCTGTGGATCATACCATGGCTAGCAGTTATCCTATTATTATTTGGCTGATTTTATATGTAAAATCCCAGCAATACCTGCTCCACTCAATTTGTCTACAAGTTTACCTAAAATAATGTTCCTTGCATATTGGGTAAAGTATCTTTTGTTTGCAGTTGCTCATTGGGGGATTTCCTTCCGCTCCCCATGTCTATTAGCAGAGGCAGAAGAATGGCTTTAGTTGGCACTGAGGTTATCCAGATGAACTGACTTTCCTTGAGTGGGACCAGACAGATGGAAAAGGAGTGGGATGTGTTATGTGGATGAGCTGTAGCATCAGAAGGAATTCTAGGTTCTATTTCTGGCTGGTTCACATATGAAGAAAGGATCTGGGCTGTCAGTGTGGTCTGTTGTAGCTTATTCTTTTTAATGCAGATTAATTTGAAATAATAGCTTCGCAGCGATTCTATCCAGCCACACCTATATAGTCACCTCTTTGGTCCATCAGTTGCATAATATGAAGATGGCCATTTTGTTTATTGTTCAATTCAAAGGTAAGTCAGCAGACAGTTCTCTATTCAAGATATCCTTTATTTCAAGAGTTGCTTGTCTGAATATGGTGTAAAGAAGCACAGGGAGGGTGAGCAACAGCTGTGATATTGCCTATCCCCTAAGCACCAGGCTGAGGAGGCCTGTTATTTTCTTGTGACAATCTTACCCACTATGGTGAGATGCATATTTCCATTTAAATTATTTCTAGCTGTGCTTCTCTAAAAATTACCATTGTATGTATGTGTGTGAAGAACAAATAAATGATTTTTTTTGTGCCATGCATTTCTAATTTTTAGCAATGTGTAAGTAGCTACAAATTACACCAAGTTACAGTGGTTCTTTTTGTCCATGCACTAAATAAAATATTGCTTCCTTCTTATCTATGCCAAGGTGCTTTGTAGTGCATGGGGGCATGCACATACCTGTCTGCAACTCTAAAGCAGCTATTTCTTTTACTTTGGCATATTAGCAGGTTTCAAGATTAATAATCAGAAGACAAAGATGTTAACAAAAAATATGAAATTAGAAGATCAAATAAAAAACTGATGGAGAAAACTGGTTTTAAGATTGAGAAAAAAGTAAAATACTTGGGTATTACTATGACAAATATGAATTGTATGTTATTTCAAAATAATTAGGTTAGGACATCGACTGAAATTAAGAAGGACATGTTAAAATGGGAGAAATTAAAATTGCCACTGCCACTGCTGAGGAGAATTTCTGTGATAAAAATGAATGCTTTGTCAAGAATGATGTTTTTGTTTCAGATAATGCCTGTTTTGACAATGGATATACCATTTAAACACTGGCAAAAAGATATATCTAAATTATATGGCAAAAGAAAAAAACATGAGTTAAATATAAAGTGTTACAAGGTACAAAGGAAAGAGGAGGATTGGGTATACTGGATTTGAAATTGTATTTTGCTGCTTATTGTTTGGTCTGGATGAAAGAATAGATGTTGCTGAGAAACAAGAGACTTTTACAATTAGAAGAACACGACCTGAGGTTTGGATGGCATGGATATTTATGGTACGATAAAGTTATAATTAATGTGGACTTTAAAAATCATTTTATTAGATGTGCCATATTGAGAATATGGAATAGATATAAATCCAAGTTGTGCCCGAAAACACCTTTATGGATCTCAGCTCAAAAAGCATTTCACAGAAGAGAAGTGGCAGACAAAGATAAATGGTTGCCGTACCGGGACTTATTGGAAAACTATCAAGGGGAATTTAAAATCAAATCAAGAGAGCAATTAACAGCAGAAGAATATACTTGTCAAATGGTTTTCCCATTTACAGTTATCTGAAAGATAAAAAGACTTATGGTATGGAGCAGAGTTGTTTGAAATACAACTTTGTACTGATGATGAACATGTAACTGCTAAAATGTACAAACTTTTGTTGAAATTTCAAATAGGAAGAACAGGTTAAAGAATTATGATAAAGTGGGCTAAGAATTTTTTATAATATACAGATGGATCAGTGGGAAAATATGTGGTTAAAGGGTTGAAATTTACATTGCGTTATGATCTCAAAGAAATTTTTTATAAAATGATTTATCACTGATACATGATACCAGAGAAATCTAGAATGTATAAAGGCATTTCAAATGTATGTTGGAAATGTGAACAACATGAAGGACATTTTATTATGCTTGGTGGACATTTAAAAAAGCTTTAAAAGTTTGAATTCAAATACATACTTTGATACAGAAGATTTTAAAGATCAATATTCAATTGAAGCCAGAACTTTTCCTTTTAGGATTAATGGGATAAACAGTTAGAAAAAAGTCATGGAAGATTATTTCAGTACATGATTATTGCAGTGAGATTATTATATGTACAGAGGTGGAAAGATTTGACACTACCCACTATGGAGGAATGGTTGGTGAAGTTGACAGATTTTCCTGAAATGGATAAATTTATTTCTTTGATTAGAGAGAAGACATCTACATTTATTGGTGACTGGAAGCCTCTTATGGACTTTTTGCGTAAAAATGAAAAAAAATGAACTTGTGATTTATGCTTTGATGATTAGATAGGATAGATTATAGAAAGAAGAGTAATATGATGTAACTTTAGAGAGAGGTTAAAATATATTTGTACTCGTAACTGCTATGAAGAATATCAGAAGGTACTTCTTTATATCTTTTTTCTTTTCTATTTTTCTTCAACTTTTTTTCTTTTCTTATACTGTATTTTTCCGACTATAAGACGATACTTTTTTCTAAAATCCTTACCCTAAAAATTGAAGGGTGTCTTATTCAAGGAAGTCAGCCAAGAATCGCGCGGTTGCAAAACTGCCCATACTTTGTTTCTGCAGAGAGGCTTCCTCCTATTGCTAGCCTCCAATCACGAGTGAAATAGCTTGTCTCCCAAACAGACTTCCTCCAGTCACGAGCCTTATGTAACTGATGTCAGCTGATGCTGAACAAACCAATTAGAGGAAGTCTGTCTGCAGAGACGAGCTATCGGCAGTTTCACTCATGCTTGAATGTAATCAGTTATGCAAAAGAGCCTGGAAATAGAGCTGCAGAGAGACAGTTTGAACCTCCTCCCACCGAGTGTAGCAGGTAAATGTTACCTAATTACTAAATAAAAATGTGTTCTGCACTATCTTTAAAATATTGATTTCTTAATTTGGGGTTGGAAAAATGGGGGGCATCTTGTACATGGGGGCGTCTTATTGTTGGAAAAATACGGTACTTTTTGCTTTTTCTTTGATCTCTTTTTCTTTTTTCTTCCATACTTTATATTAGTTTGTATTAGTTTTTATCTTGTTTAAAAGCTTTAATAAAAATTATTGACAGACAAAACCTTCATGACAATAATTGCTGTCATTTTTATTGCATCACTAAACATTCAATATATTTACATCATACTTTTATTGGCATGCAAATATAGCAGATTCTTGCTCCATTGCCATAGTTGTCTCGTGGACCCAACCTACAGGCATGGGAAAACTATTCCCAAAAGATCCTGGTGACAGTATTAGAAATCATTTGTCAGGCAGCCCTGACAAGAGCAGCCCCATAAATATCTACCAGGCCCCAGAACTATAAAACTAGCATCCTATGATCAATAGCCTCTGCAAGATCAACAAAACCCTATTTCACTGGCAATAAATTACATTTATGGCTGAGAAATGTGATTTTGCAGGTGACAAGCCTGGGCTCTGCAGCTGCAGTTAGCAAGGACTTGGCTTTCCCGGAACGAGGCTCAGGACATGGCAGAATTGACTTTCTTCTAAATCCTGTTGATTGGTTTTCTCCTTGGTCACAAACCTTTCCACGCTAGGTGAGTTTGGGTGAGTCACCATGTTTCAGTCTAGCCATGCTTCCCAGAATTGTTAGAATAAAATGGAGGCTGAGGGAGCCCTGCATGACATTCTGATCTCCTTGGAGGAAGGGTGGCCCAGATATTTGTCTCTTCCCAAAGGGAGTCTTCATGAAGTGCTGCAAGAAACAGCCCACGGGGCATTGTAGGCAGACTGCAAAACGTTTCATCTGCAATCACAGGCAATATATATTTTGGTCAGGGCAAATTCAGCTCTCCCACCCTAAAGAGGCTTTCCTTTATCTAAGGCCTGCCTCGCTTTCCAATACATTTCCTTCTTGTTGCCAGGCAACAATATTTGTACTGTGCTGAGTGAATGTTGTGTAACCTCTCCAGTTCTGCTTTTATTAGAAGAATACACACCTTGGCCAAAAATGGATTTTTTCCCCTTTCTGCAGGCAAATGTAGCGGAACATAACAAACTCAAACAAATTCGTTTTTAAAATAGACCCCAAACATTTTAAACAATTGCTCTATGAGATTTTATACTGCGGAACTATAGTCACACAGCTGGTGACTATCGGAAGATTTTTTGGTTACTTAGAGGCCTTGGTTTCATGCACTTTTTGCCTTTGAATTTTCATCAGTCCAAAAGGAGATGTGCTTTTCCTAGAATTTGTGCAACTGCAAAACTTTTTTCAGCATGACATGCCAAGGCAGTGTGAAAGTGGACTAAATAGGCTTAAACATTATAGGTGTGTGCTTGGGCTCTACCAGTGTATTGCTGGTAGAGGATATCTTCCCATTCAGTATTAGATGATCGGCATGAAGGAGCAAATAGGTATGTAGGTGAGTCTTTTAAGGATTTGTGGAAGTTTTAGGACAGAGGGAGAGGAAATTATTTCACATTAAGGTAGTGTTTGTGGAACATGCTTGACTAAAAACTCAGTCAACAAGCATGCGCTCCAACTTTATACCACCCATTGTGCACAGATTTTTAACCAACTTTTTGATTTACCACATCTTCTGAATTAAATTAAAAATAGCTACCATTTGGAGTTGCTAGAAGTGGAGGACATGAAACATATAACAAATATGGGGTATAAGTCTCAGTTTCCAGGAACCCAAGATGGTAGTAATTCTGGCTTAGACAACATGATAGCTACAATTACATGCCCATTACCCAAGGTTTTTAGTGCAACATTGTTAAAACTATTTAATTTAGGACGATAATATATCTTCTGCCAAAGATACACTCAGGGAATGGAAATCCTAGTTATGGCAGCCTTAATCATTAGGAATTGTAGAGTGTAAGGAAGATGACCTTGACAAAGATATGCAGGAGCTGTGGCTTAGGAAAAAGGGGCTGAAGCATTTTAAAGTCCAAAACAGATAATACAGATAGTCCTCAACTTACGACCACAATAGGGACTGGAAAATTTGTCATTAAGCAGTGCAGTTGTTAAGGCATAACGTGATTGCGTTCAATTTTACATTTTTGGCAGTGGTCATTAAGTGAAGCACCATGGTCATTAAGTGATTCATGTGGTTCCCCTTTGATTTTGCTCGTTGGAAGCTGCCTGGGAAGGTCACAAATGGTGATCATGTGACCCCAGGACGCTGCAACCATCATAAATACATGCCAGTTGCTAAGCACCAGAATTTTGATCGCATGACCCTGGGGATGCTGCAATGGTTGTAACTGTGAGGACCAGTCATAAGTCACTTTTTTCAGCACCATCGTAACTTTGAATGGTCGCTAAATGAATGGTCATAAGTTGAGGACTACCTGTACTATACTCAGAAGCAGCTCAAGCAGATATCTCTCTAATTCACCGAGGTATAAGAGGAGGAGGTACAACACAATCAGATTTCCAAGATTCGGTTGTTATAGCCAAATAATGTAATAGTGTAAAAATAGTTTTAGCCTTTAGCCTTTAGAGTTGATTTCCTGATGTGATCCATCTATTGGGACTGACAGGAATCTATTTAGTAGATCTGTGGTGGATTTTGTGATCTCACAGTGAAGCCTGTAAGGTACGAAGGATGCAGACAGCGAATACTGTCAACTCATTAGGTTGATATAGTTGTGTGCTACACATTGACATAATAGTAGGAAATATATCCATTATGTCTAAGAGGGCAGTTAAGTATGATGCTAAAATACACCATTGCCACCATTTTTTTTCACAGAGATCTTAACTCAAATGACAGGATGTAAGGCATGCAGCTATTTATTCTTCTCCTTATATTGTGCTCACTTAAAATTTAAAAAGCTCTGAAAAAGAAACTATGACAAAAGGGCATTTTGTACAATAGGATGTTACAGTGATGTTGGTTATTGTGTGTGCTGGGAAGAGGGACATGATAACCACATCTCTAATTCAGCTGTTGTAGTTGACTTCCTCTGGATGAAAGACATCTTCAACATAACCTTTTTTGATTAATGGATTGTGGCCAGAGACAACAGAAGCATGGCTGGCATTTTTGCAAGTTTTAAAGTAATTCTTTCCATTTGCCTTCTCCTTCCTAGAACAATGACCATACCTAATATGAGCATAGAGTTTATTCCAAGCCCAGTGGATTTTAGAAAAATTCTTCAACAGTGCATTTCCTATAATAATTCTCATTTTCAGAATGTCATTGTATTGCATCCCTTGGAAATAAAATAGCTGTTCAAAGTGTCTCCCTGTGGAAGGATTTTTAAAAAAATACATTGGACTTAGAATAAAACTCTTTTTCAGCATCTAGATTATCTTATTTTTGGTATGTAACTGGTGGTATCTCATTTTCAGGGTTGTCTTTTTAATCAATTTACGACAAATTAAAATTTTGAAAAATGTCAGTTACCGATGGAAAGTATCACTGTCCTTAATGATACTGATCAATACTGAAAACAATAACTGAACAGTGGGCTGTGGTATACAGTAAATAAAGCAGTTTCTACTCTATACCGTCCATCCAGTTCAATATATTTTAAAAGCTCTTGTGGGCAATGCGGGATTGTTTTCATCTCCAGTTTGAATTACATTTCTTTGTACATGACAAAACTAGTCCATTGAGTGACTGATAGTCAAATAAGATCCCACGTACTTCCTGGCTGTTAAATTACAAGTGGGAGGAGGCAGCAACTCAAATGATTGTTGTGTGCTGATGGAGTGGCCTATTAGGCACCTTGTATTTTTATTAGCTCACTAACCAGTTCCATTTGGCCATTTTCAGTTGGGATTTTCCTTCTTTAATCTCCCTCCACCCACTTTCTCCTCTGATTGCTTCATTAACTAGCATTATTTTAACATTTTATTTCATGCTGCATGAATCACAAACTTATACATAAACAAGGTTTAGATTTAAAAAAAAAGTAATTTCTAATTTTTTGCCATTTCATTGTGCTTGTCAGATGCCAACACTGGTTATCCGAGTAACTTACTGAAAGATTTAGAGAACTTCTGCCTCAAAAACTAGAACTACTCTCAGCTGCTTAAAAATCCTTAACAGATATTTTGCCTTGACACATGCTCCCTGTAGTTTGTGAAGATTTCTTGAAACAGTGCTCCTTAGATCGAGTTCCCTATGTTTATGAAACAGCACTGGATCTCCTGAAGCTGGCTGTAATCAATGAAATAATATTACTGATCTGTAGATAAGAATTCTGAGCTTTATCTACCAGCCAACTTAGATCCATTTCTCTCCCCCTCATTCTAATTGCAAACTGTTTCTAATTGCAAACTATGGCTGAGTTCATAACCAAGCTTTTCCAAACCTGGTGCCCTCCAGATGTGTTGGGATCCCAGGTTCTATAAATTTCAGTCACCTTACCACAGTATATGAACCCAACCATTGTGATACTATATATAGTTTAAGGTTTACAGCTGGGTGGAATCTTAAAGGCCGCCCCACCAAACCCGTTTTATTTCTTCCAGAGTTGCTTGTAAGTTCAGTTGCCATAATTTGGTGACATGGTTCTCTGCAGGAAATGCACAAAGAAATAATTAAATTCTTAAGCAGGCTTAACATCTTTTTAAAAACATAATGTAAGCTCCCTGCAAAAATACTAGGAGGAAAAAAAAATCCTGGCTGTACCCTCTGTAGGATGTTGCAGCCCTCTAGAATGTTGTGTGAACTTGGTCACTTGTGGTTTTGTTCACTCAACTCAAATATCATAACCAACTCTAGATGTGGTGGCCCAAGTAGTAGAGAAGGAATTGGGGCAGGAAAAGGGAAAGGACAGAATGCTTGAACCTTCTGCATCATCCCAAGGGCCAAATTGAGGTTTGACTAGGATCTCTGAACTGTAATGCCTTGTGGAATTTTATGATATCCATGGCTTGTCATAGCAAAGGTAATTTAGACTTTTCCTTGCTTATTACATTTGCAAAGCTTCTCAGCAGTTTAAGGAAGGGATTGATGTAAATAGATTATCTTTATATTAACAGCTCTCTAAGTGGATGAAGGAATGTTCACCTTCCCTCCATTTTTAAAACTGAAGCACCAGGACTGCAGGTGGCCTCCAAGCCCCCTTTTTATAGCCCTAGAACCATCTTGCACAGTTGCTAAAAACAGTTGGCATGATTTCCTGCCATTTTGAAGTGAGAAATATCCACAAATGGTAGTTTAAGTCCTAAAATATGCACAACAAAATATGCCTAACAAAAAACGAGAACATCCCCAATTTTTCCCCCTAACCATGAAAAACCTCTACAGGATCTTGGCCCCATAATTTTGCATTGGGAGTCCTAGCCCTAAAAAAAAATTTAGTTGGTGGCTTGGCAGGGGTGTCTTCAGGGAATTGTCAAAAAATCAAGATGGAGGCCACTATGAAGCGATTGAAGCTCCACTTGATTTTTATGTGTATCATGATTGTACTGTTGTGGCAGCCATCTTGCCTTTTTTGCCATACCCTGCAGACAATCTGCTGATCATCAAAAGATTGCTTACTCCTAGTCTGTGGCCTCATGCTTTCTAACAAACCATTTCTCTAAACCATTACAAAAGCCTAATGAAATAGTGTTAGAAACACATCTATTCTTCTGTGATTTCTCTTTTACAAACAGTGACAACTGCAAAATAGCACAAAGGCATCCAAGGAAGAAGAAGATCATGTGAAGCCCCATATCTTTTCTATATGCACATATGAAATATGCACAAGGCTTTGATCAGGCAGTTCACAGCTTCCATTTTGACTTTTTTGACCACCACATTAAAGCACCAAAGACTTCCACCATCTGCGTAATAAAATTACAGAGCCCCAAAGCAACTTCTATCTTGTCTCCCTAAAAATTAAAAAAAACAAACCCTCTTGAACAGGCCTGCCTACCAAACAAATGCATCTTTTCAACTTTCCTTACCCCCTTGCTCCCAGACTAGTTAGTCCAGTTTTAGTTGCACCATTCCCTAAAGCAGGGTATGATTTACGATGCCGGTGGCTATTGAGCTTTACTTGACCTTTTTATCTTTTACTTTGTGAAGGAAAAATATTATTCTTTTCTCTACTAAACAGGATACACACACACACACAAAAAGAGTAATGGCATACATGTTCCCTACTTCACACAACTGTTAAGTCATCTCTGGAAAGGATATTGGAATATCCATTATACTCTATCTAGGACATTTATAGGCACAAGGACAACATAATGCACATTGGTATAGAATGCAGAAAGTCAGATTAAACAGTCAAGGTCACAAATATACGTGTAGGTTTTCAAGTTCTCCAGAATTCTTCCCCAGGCATCATGACAAATAAAGGAAGGTATTTGCACTGGAGTAGCAGGTATTCATGAGAACTACACAAATATTAGAAACATATTGTTTCTAGAGCTCTTTCCTCAAAAAGCAACTGATCCTATAAATCCATACCCATGTTTTATTTTAAACAAGGTTTATTCAATAAGGTCATCATGGAGAAAATCTATGTGGTCACTAAGAGTGAACAACAACTTGATGGCACATAATCAAACAATTATTCAATAAATCACAATGCCTGTGTTCATAGATCTTACTAAGTCAAAAGGAAACAACCATACTATGTTTTAGCATGAAGTATGATTGTAATCTCATGTCCTCACTTATATAATACCCACTGGATTCATACATCATGCTTAGCCATAATGTGATTTGTTTCCTTTTGGCTTAGTATATTGTGTCACCCAGCCATATTAATTTGTAAACCATGTTTTATAGCTTGTTATGCTAACCGAGTTTAGTTTATTCAACAAACCATAATTAGACACCCTCATGTGCATGCTTGGTCCGGTTTCAGAGATAACAAAAAGCCATGGTGTGTTTTGTTTGGCCAACTTATTATACTGTGCAAAACCAGCCATTGTGATATATAAACCATGATTTATATTTTTGCATATTGAGCAAACCAGCCAATTGCAATTTATTTCACAAAGTATAGTTAAGCAGACCATAACTTTGTGTAATGTATGGGCCCAGTTATTGAAGCCGTGTCCAAATGGGAAAGGTAAGGGTGAAGTAAATTGCTGAGTTAAGAAGCTTAGAAAAGAGAAGGCAGAGTAAAGTCCTTCCAGTGTCTCTAGCTGGTGACTTCCCATGAGCAGCTTCCACTGACTTCTTTATGGGCTGAATGGAAAAGCCTCAAAGACCTAATAAAATCCAAGGACTGAAAGTCTCCCCAAGTCTGCTTGAGTGTATCTGCCATTTGAAGAATTGAAGCAGGGATCCCCAAACTCTTCAGCTCATTGACCCCTTCATGAAGTTTCAGATTGTTCATCGACCTCTGGGCATTTATTATATGAAAATAATTTAATAAATGCTACTTTAATAGTACTACAAATAATAATAACAACAACAACATTGACCCCTTGGATAGTCCCATTGATCCTTGGGAGTTAGTATTAACCACTTTGGAGAACCCTGAATTAAGGGAAAAACAATATTATTTTTGAAAGTGATTGAAACCCCCACAAAATAAACAAAAAACCCTATGAGAAAATAAATGTCCATATTTTCTATGGAAAAGAACCCAGTACGCATGAAAGCACATTGTGGCATATATTATATTTATTTGTGCTTCCTGGTTTTACTTATGTATCCCTTGTCATGGCCGTTGCTTTTTAACATATTTTTTAAAATTACAGTTCTAGTTGGGTTTAAACTAGAGAAAACTAATATTAATTTGATACTCAGAATGAGTGGTTACATTAAGCCTCTGCTTCGTTTAAGGAAGAGTTTATGGCTGCTTGTGTTACAGCTGAATACAGCCCACGATACAAAAAGTTCTGAGACTGGGATTTGACTTGTAATTCTACTGCTTTGCCTCCATTATTGATAGTTTATTTAAGATTTTCAGAGTTAATATTTTTAAAACTTTACTAAGATTAGAAATACCTTCTCACCAACTTAACCAAGCTTCATAGCATTTGAACCATAAGAGGTATGTACACAACCAGGCATTGTAAACACTCTGGATTGAACAGACTAATGGATATTCCTGCATGCAGTAAAGTAGTTCACATAAGTAATTTTGCATCTTCTCAGCATATAGCTATTATTTCAGTGTGTTCAGCTGAAGTCTGTGGATATGTGTAGATGACACACATCAATTTGTGTTATAAACTTCTTGATAGATTTCTCTCCTATGCCATAATACTTAATTGTATTAGTAAATGTGTAATGTGCGATGAAAAAAAAGAGGTTTTTACCTGAAAAGTGCAAAATGTTAAGGATGGCAGAAACTTTCAGTGGTGTAGGTACTCATTCAAAATCCTTTTATTGAGGCAAAGGGTAATCATAACTATGTGCTTATGTTCATATAATGCAACAAACTTGATTGATTTTACCTTGTGGTTAGTTTTTTTTTTTACAAGTCAGTCAGCTATGCAAATCACACCAGTATGATTAGTATATGGTTCAGTGTGTTGTGCAAACCCAGCAAAGTGTTTTATTCATTAAAGCAGGGTTAACACTATCCAAGCTTAATAAAGTGTGTGAAGCAGCCAGTAAAAAGCTGGGGGAATGTTGATTTTTTTTCTTCCAACAGGCCAAGGTCACAATGCAGGTAAAAAAGGGCAGGGTTTCAATCATATTATTGTGGTCTCCCATCTTGACTATTTTAACCCCCTCCCTGCAGACACCCCTGCAGTAGGACAGTTGTCAGCTCACTTCAGGCATACTTTGGAGAGGGATCATAGCTTTGAGAGCATATTGGTTTCCTTGTAGATGTTCAAATTTCAATCTCAGGTGAAAAATAGCAGTTAGGGAGTGCCAAGAACTATCTCCAAACAGTTCCTCCTTTCAGGGTAGTAGACAATACTGGAATCAAATGTTTTGTCTCTACATATGTTTGCCTCCCCCCATTTTATATAGCTTCCTATTGTTTTTACACATCAATTCACCAATTCTATAGGAGGCAGCGGAGGATTACTCATAATCTCTTCTAGCAGAGAGTGTGTTTACGCTGCATATATTTGAAGTTCAAAAACCTGTTTCACAGCACAAGGCAGCTAATCAGGAGGCATACCTCATCTTCATGAACTGTGAAAGCACCATATAAAGGGAAAAAAAGGGGTGGGCAGTTTTACTGAATGTTGCATACCTTATTCAACAAATATCCTTCTAAACAGAGATAGTCTACAATCAATCAAATCTTTATTTCAGTATAAAGCATAAAATGCAAGCAAGAAAAATTATATCCACTCCAATAATACCATTGAAACTTATAAAAGATAACTAAAAGCTAGTACTGTTAACACAATACTATAAAATTAGAACACTGAAATATCTCAATAAAATTCTTAATATTAATATTAGAACTATAGACTAAAGGAAGGTCTCTGAAGGCCACCAAAAGGATATAAAAATAGACAGTGGTCTATGATATACCTTATACAGTTATACAGTATTACTTCATTCTGCTTAGTGTCTTCTATAAGTCAGACTCAATCATGCTTATTATGTTTCAAGTATGCAGGTGCAGGATTAGGAGACCTCTAAATTTTGTCCCCAAACTCTTGTCTATCTTTCTGTGCAAATTAAGTTTGTTATTTATTACTTATATTTAAAGTGTGTTTTCCATAGTTTTAACTTCTCATTCTTTAATTCTTTTTGTTTTCATTATTAAACACTACTTTAGTGTTTCAGAATGATTCCATGTTCACAACAAACCTGCCTTTCATTCCTTGCTAGTTGAATGAGAGCTAAATTCCAACTCCTTGCTGGCTGTCTTTGTGTGATATCTTGAACCACAAACTAGGCAGCCACATGTTGTATAGATTTAGCCTTAGCTTATTCCTGCATATACTAGAAATAAGCTATGTGTGTGTTTTACATATATGTGTCATGAATGACTGTCTTCACCACAGAGATGACTAGTGGGAGAGGGGAATAGAGGAAAAAGTTGCTCTTCTCAGAGTTGCATCTGGCCCCTTCCATTTAATCAGAGATGATCTCCCTGTTAGAGGAGAATCTGCTAAATTAAACTTGTCAAACTAGTTTCACTCATGTCTGCATTTCCTGTTACAACTGCAGAATTACAAAGCTGTAAGGGATTCACATAGATCAGTCAGTCCAACTAATGTCAAAATCTTAATGAACATGTGTTGGCCCATTGGCTGAACATTGAGATGTCTAGTTTGATCCTTGCACCATTTGGTGACAGTGACTTTCGTATTATTTATTACATATTCAATTTATATTTCACCTTTATGCCCAGAGGGCATCAAGTTCACACACTGTTTTAGCCTATGATCTAGCTAACAATGTTTTTGAATAAACCACAACAGCTGGTTCACACAGCATATTAAGCCAATTAAAATTAGTACAAGTTTTGAACCAGTGTGTGTGTAGCCTTACCTAGTTGGGAAACTGTTGAAGTTGGCCTCATCTTTTTCCTCTTCACTGTTGTGAAGGTCCTTTAATATTGCTGGTTCTTGATCAATCTCAGTCATACAATAACTGTGTCTCTATATATACATATACATATACATATACATATACATATACATATACATATACATATACTTCAAAAAGTAGATACTGTATAATGATGTATTTGAAAAGAATCAACATTCATTAGGGTTAAAATCTGCAAAGACAAGGGAAGGAAGGGAAAGAGATGCAAATAGAAAAGGAAAATGTCAACCTTTCCCAAGGGGGTAGCAAAACCTTGGCTGTATCTGTAGAGAAAGAGTGCTAGTGCAATAATCAAGTAGGAAAAAATTTATCCAAAGTATTCAAAAGAACAAGATACGCTGAAACTCATCTGCATTGCAAAAGCAAAGAAGGCTCAGTGAGTTTCAAGCAAGTGCTATGCAGCAGGAAGCAGTGGGATTGCAATAACATTAGGTCACCTCTACTTGTTACTACTTCTACCTTTTGGCTGGCAGCAACATTCTTTCTCTACCCAGGCTCTGCATCTGGAAGTGAGCCTTGCTGGGGAGAAAAAAAGTCTCAGCATAGGGTATTAATTGTTCAAGAGAATCAGTAGGCACATAGGCTGACCATAAATCAGATTGATGGATTGTGCAGACACATCACACTAAATCCTAACTTAGCCAATCATATTTCAGCCAAGCATCTTGTGTCTGTTTGATACGTGGGCCCCATCCACCAGATTATTTCCTTCATGGTGGAGAATTCAAAGGGATCATCTGGTGTCCTATTTTATCTGTTTATCTGTTCTTTTATTGTTATGTACAGAAAAGGGTTAAGGCTGGAATAACCAAAGGCCACTCCCTTTCAGATTGACCATGCTAATTACCCACCGTAATATTTCCAGTGGCTCTGGAAAGTTCCATGCTTTTTGATATGTTGCTGTAGATACACAGATAATGTAGGTTTTCAATATTAAGTCCTCTGTCCTTGTTCTGATGTTTATTTATGCAAGTTCAGTTATTGCATGTATAGTATATCTTGGAATCTGTGCAGCAGAGTTTCCTATATCATTGGCAGATACTTTCTGTCATGTAATCTATGCTAAAATTATTTTATCCTCTGCATCATTCCACAGGAAATTCTTTTAAGACACTGTCTGTGATTTTAGCATTGCATTGTATTTCTTTGCCACTGAATATATTACCTGTGGACAACTGAAATCTGAAAAGGAAGTTTTATGTTTTCTAATAAAGTAATTTCTTTTATCACCTGTGGACTTCTGGGAGAGGATGGCCTCACCTTCTTCCTACAGGCGCAGTCCTGCCACTACAATTAACTTTGACAAGGGTAGTCAGGGACTAGAGAGCCAGTTTGGTGTAATGGTTAAGGCATCAGGCTAGTGGGGTGACCTTGGGCAACTCACTCTCTCTCAGCCCTAGGAAGAAGGCAATGGCATACCACTTCCAAAAAACCTTACCAAGAAAACTGCAGGGACTTATGTAAGCAGTTGCCAGGAGTCAACAATGACATAAAGGCATAAAGTAAAATTAAAAAATCAGGGACAATGGGAATTGTAATCCAGACATTTGGGACTACAACTCTCATAGACTCTGACTACTGACAGTGCCAGCTGGTGCCAACTGAAGTTCTACAATACAGATTCAGATTGCATTAAGTGAGGAAGGTTTACTTAGTTCATGTTCTTAGGCCAACCATTTTGAGAGTTACAAAAATTATTAATTATACCATTATGACTTATATGAACCCAAACAGTATTCTTCCATCTTACCTTTAATTTTATTTTCTGGAGGCCACAACATGATGAATTATCCTTTAAAAAGACATCATCAACAAAATATGTGAACTATTTATGTGATTACTGTGAACTGAGTTTACATTCTTTATGTTACATTCTTAACCATAATAGTGTTGAGATGTTATTGCTTGCTGACACATTATACCTAGACAAAAGAATGAATCTTCTTTGGTGGTTTCCTGTAGTAATGTTTCAACGCAGAGAAACTAGAAATTCAACATAAACAAATGCTTTACGCAATCCTGTGGCTTTCTCAAAATTAGTTGAGAGCCAAATTAAAACAGTCGTTACACACCAGTGTTTAACAAAGCATCCCATTATACTGCAACACCCTTCCTCATCAGTTAGATCTACATACACTAAATAGATTTTTTCTTGAACAATTTCTCTAAATTGTCCCATACATCCTATTGGAGAGGCTAGAATGAAATGGGCTGGTGTCTTCATACGAGGTGATCATATCATGTAGTTAACCTTTTTTTTTAAAAAAAGTATTATTTCAGATATTGTAAAATATATTCTTATTTCAACATCAGTTCTTACTAACGTTGATGTGTATTTTTTATGAAATGCATATCAATGTAACAAACACAGAATATTACTATGCTTCAACCTGCACAGTCAATGAAAATACAGAGCAGGAAAACAGATACTGAACTTGCTGTAACAGATTGAATGGACAAACTATGGTACGTATTATAATAGGAAAAAAAAACCTGGACCCACCAAAGAAATTCCATTCCAAGGTCAGTCCTATGTTGACATGTTTATTCTGACGTGTTCACATTCTTCTTCCAGCTGACAAAAGGAGGGAGAGAGGGAGGTGCAACAGTCCTGTCACAGCAATAAGATTTCTTTTGAAAGGACTTAATAGATGTTACCTGATAAAACTGAGGACATTAATAGACCTGACTAATAGGAAAGAGCTAATACAGAAACATCCTAAGCAGCATTACATTTTTACTAAAAGAGATAAATCATTGTGGCTTTATCAGGAATATGCATGCTGGATAGAGGCAACAGTATATCTGATAATAGAATTATTGGAGCTGTACTGTGTTACTGGAAAATAGTCCCATTACTGTGGGCACTGTTAAACAAATCATATTAAGGACAATTAAAAAAAAGACTTGTTCCTGTTTAAACTCTTGCATTAAAAGATATAAGAAATTAATTATGAAATATTTGTGCAGCAAGAAGTATGTCTACTTAACACAATGCATTTTACTTTTGGGTAAGCATGCAGAGGATGCGTTCTAAATCATATTATGCAGAAGAGTAGGAAAGGCCCACGCTGCTGATCACTTTGTATATGAAATTTCAGCTGCTGATTTGGAAGATACTCATAATTTACAAGTTCAGAAGAATTTGGATACAGCAATTAGCAGTCTACATTTTGAGGGTTCATTTTTGAAAGAATAGCTCCCAAATTATGTATATGATGACTAAACCTGGAAAAAAAGCAATAAAGGCATGATTCATTGATAGTGATGTAACTCATTTCCAATTCAGTTATATAAACTTCTGGGAAAAAAAGGTAAGCAAATATTTGCTTCTGAAATTTGTCATGCTTACAAAAGCTTTATCTGCTGTTAATATTTATTTATTGAAAATTATATGGCCACCCATCTCAAATTCATGACTTTAGGCAACTAACAACAATTAAAAATGATATAAAACATGTAACCATAACAAAACCAGCACCAGCGTTATCAGTAAAAACCAACGACAACTCAGCACAACCATTGCGTGGGCTCTGCTACACATCCAGATCTCCAAACTCAGTGACAAAACCACATATTTAAGGCCTTATGGAAGGCCACCAGGGTTGGGGCCAATCTAATCTCTGGGGGGATGGTGCTTCATTTGTCCCCATGTAATGTTGAAATCCTATAGGATCACATCACTGGATTTCAGCAGCAAAATGGTGATTTAGAGTAGCATGTTTCTGGCTTGCTTTTGTGAATTAAGTCATAATGTAAGCAGGTATTAAATCTTTGAGGGTCTCTTAAGAATGATGCAAGCTAGAAATTTTATGAATAAATTTGCACCTATTGTGTTTCAAAAATCAAATTCCCCTAACAAAAAACTAGGTGGACAGTTAATGCTCTGATGATGTCACAATATCATTGCTTGTGTCCCCCTGTGGCCTTCAGATGCTAAAAAGATATTTAAAAAAAAATAGTTTCCTGAAGGAAAAAAAAAAGTCCTTCCCTGTTCTAATGGTTTAAGCATGTTTAAGGTCTTTGCATCCCCCAAAAAATCTCCATTGGCACCTGCTACCATTGCCTGATTGATGACCCAAAGAAACAGTAATCCTTGGTTGCCATCCATTGTCTTATATGGTAGATGGGAAATTTCTGTCTGGACATGCCTGTGAAGAAGTCAGGTAGAATGACAGAATCATAGAGTTGGGATCTTAGAGGTCATCTAATCCAATCCACTACTTAGTGCAGGATCTAGTAGACATCTCTGATAGATAACTGTTCAGCTTCTATTTGAAGACCTCTAACCCAGAACTCACATCATGTGGCAGCCTGTTCCACTGGCTGATAGCTCACATAGTCAGAAATTTCTTCCTGATATCCAGCCTAAACCTCTTTCCTTGTAATTCTAATTCACTGATTCTAGTCCTGCCCTCTGGAGCAATAGAAAATAAACCTACCCCCATCTGACAACATAGAAGTGGATTTATTTTTCATATGTTTGGAGACTGATATCCTCCACCCCCTTGGCCATCTTTTCTGTAGGCTAAACATACCTAGATCCTTTATCTGTTCCTATCTTAGGGCTTGGTTTCCAGATTCTTCTCCATCTTGGCAGGCCTCCTTTCAACTTGTTCCTGTTTATCACTGCCCTTTTTGAACTATGATGCACAAATGAGGTCTGTCCAACTGTGATGCACAAATGAGGGCAGAACAGAGTGAAACAATTATTCCCCCTGACTGGGATTCCTTTGTTCTGTTGAAGCAGCCCATGATAGCATTTGCTTTTTTAATGGCAGTGTCACACTGCAGGGTCATGTTTAACTTGCGGTAATCAAGAATATCCAGATTTTTTCACATGTACTACACCCAAATTAAGTCTCTCCCATTCCATTTCATTTGATTATGTGCCATAAATAATTTTCTCCATGATGGTCTGTCCCTAATCTGTGTCTTAATTATTCCCATATATAGATGCAGAACTTTACCTTTCTCCCTGTTAAATTCCATTCTATTCATTTCACCCAATGCTCAAGATCTGTTTGAATCTTGCCTTTCTCCTCTGAAATATTAGCCTCTCCTCCCAGCTTTGTGCCATTTACAGACTTAATAGGCATCTCCTCATCTGAGTCACTGATAAATAGAACAGCATAGGGCCATCACAAAGCCCCATGGCACTCCTCTTGATATTTCCCTCCAAGCTGAAGTGGAACTATTAATGAGCATTCTTTGTCAGGCATTCAACCAATTGGGGGTCCATCTAACAATAGTATCAGTTCATATTTTTACCATTCTATTAAGGAGAATATCATGAGGCATTCTGCTGAAGTCTTTGCTGAAGTCCAGGTACATTACATGTACAGCATTCTCCTTATCTACTAAACCAGTAACTCTATCAAAGAAGGAGATAAAGTTAATCTGGCACAATGTGTTTGTGATAAACCCTTCTTGGCTCCTGTTAATTGTAGCATCCATCTGGCTCCAGAGACCTTAGTTTGTTTAAATTCACTAAATACTTTCTCCAGTGGCATAACAATAAGCAGCTAGGGCTTTATTTCCCTTCTGAGAGAAGATAGACACAAAATAGGTTTTAAGAAGCTTGCCTTCTGGACTTCTGGAGGAAGAAATGGCTGATTGAAGATGGCTTTGCAAAAAGCAAAGCTGATGACTGCAGCAAAGAATGAAGAGCAGGCGAGTAGACCAGCTCTTTGAACCTCTCTGGACCTGGAGAGGACTTAAGATCATCCACAAGTGCTCCAGACAGCTGTTCTCATGAGGAGACCACAAGACAGCAGTCTCTGGTGGGTTTAGAGTTCTGGGAGATGAAGGAATAGCCATCTTGCTCAAACTGTGGTCAGCGCCTTTGAAAAGACTCTAAGTTTGCATACTTCCTTTTCTAATCACTTTTGGAAATTGCTTAACTGCTTTTTAGCTATTAGAAACTTTTGGATTGACATGTTTGACAGCACCAGGTGAGTTTCTCTTCAATCCTTAGCAAAAGAAAGTTTAACCACAAGTTTAAGAACTTAAACATTTTGGGGGGAGGGGAATAAACAGCAAAAGGGTGATTAAAACTTTAGAATGTTACAAATGGACTAAGGGTCCAGATAAATTTGAAATAAGATTTTGGAATTATAAAGAATCCTTCCTGTGGGAAAATGCTTTTTTTTTTAATTAAAAAAAAACCCATAAGATTTTAAAAATTGGACACTAGAGGGAATTAAAGATTACAATTAAAGGAGAAGAACACATAAACCTGAATTACAATTACAGAATGGAGCAAAATATTTTAACATTGGACATATTGAAGGATATTTTTGAAAAATGGAGTCAAAAGTTAATAGTCTCAACAGAGCCTCTATGTAGAGACTGTGTCTAAAAGATGTTATGAAAGAGGAACAAGTTTTACCTGACAAGATCAAGACTGAGTTGAAAATTGATTTACAAATGACAAGCTACAAGAATGACATGGAAAAAGATGCTACACTGGACATACAAAAGAAACCGGCTGATATTTAATAATTCAAAGGGATATACAAAAATTAAACCAAGAGAGTGACCTGCATAATTTTCCTATATTGGATTTACAAAAGAGGTTTGTTAGAGTTTTGAAGAATTTTGTGAGAAGGGACAAATTAAAAATGAAAAGAAATCAAGTTCTATGACATTATTTGAATGAATTAAAGATTAAGATTGTTAGAAGTAAAATAAAGGAATATAAAGTTGGTTTATTTGATCAAGGTTAAAATAGATATGTTGTTATTTCTGGTAACCCTTAATGGACTTTTGCTGACACCAGGACTGAAGTGATTATGCTTTATAGATTGGTTTATAGATATGACATGGGATATGGGAAGAAGAGATAATTTGTTGTATTTTAAGAGGAGGTGATAAGTTACTAACATTGTTTATACTTGTGATAAAGATGGGAAGTAAATTCTTTATATATTATATATTTCTTACTTTCTTTTCTATTTCTCTTTCTTTCTTTTTCTTTTCTGCACCTTCTACTCTTTCTTTTTATTCTTCTATTTTTCTTTTAGTTTTTATTAGTTTTTACTATTGTAATTATAATCTTTAATAAAATTATTATTAAAAAAAGTTCTGCCTTCTCACCATCACCAATGACCAATTCTTCGCTTTCTCCATGCACTGGAACTACTCTAAGAGCCCTCTTTTATTTTTTCTTGGTATCTTTTGCAAGCCTTGGCTCATTCTGAGTTTTAGCCTTTCTGAAACAGTTCCTACAGTTTCTGGATACTGTTTTGTACTCTTTTTTACTTATGTTCCTCTGGTTCCATTTCCTATATAGGTCTCCTTTTCTGCTAAGCATGTTAGAGAATGTTGCATATATCCATGCTAGCCTCTTTAGATGAAAGCCAGCTGGGTGACTTTGGGACAGTCTCTTTCAACCCAACCCAACTCACAGGGTTGTTGTTGTGGGGAAAATAGTTGGTGGGAGCATTAGGTAAGTATGCTACCTTAAGTTGACAAAAAATAAAGGCAGAATAAATCAAATAAATAAATAAATAAATTTCTCCCCTTTTTTTTTTCTTCTTGTGAGGATTGCTACCTTCAGTAGCAAATGTAATAGACTTTCCTGTCTTCCTGGACATTTTTCTCCTTAAGGATTTAAAACCATTGGATTTTACCTACTTTCCCTCTGAGTTCATTAAAATCTGCTTTTCTGAAGTTGAGTGTGCAGGGTTGACTCTTCTCAGTTTCTCTTCCTCTGGGATGTCAGAAATTTAAGGATAGCATGATCACTTTTCATCAGATTGCCTTCATTTCTACAATGAATTCCTCCCAGTTTGTGAGGATTAGATCTAGGATAGCAGACCCCCTTGTTTTTTCATCCATCTTTTGACAAATGAAGCTGTCAGGAACAGAGGACAAGAATGTATTGGATCTCTGACAATGGCATAGTTACATTCTCAGCAGATGTCAGAGTAGTTGAAATCCATTGCTGTTGTTGTTATATTTATATAGCTGCCCGTCTCACAAATGTGACCCTGGGTGGCTTGTTATTGCATGTCTCTTTGAAAGACTAATAATCTGATGCAGAAACACTTCATCTCTATCTTCTGCCTGCATTGGTGTCTATTCTAAGCTCCCACAACAGTATAACTTTATTTCTCTCTCCTTTTATTCTTACTCAGATACCAAAGGGGGCAAATATATGTAGCTCAGGGTCCTTGGGGTTCTCTGAGCTTGGTTCTTTTCTTGCAAACATTTCATTACCCAGCTAGGTAACATCTTCAGTGCTGGAATGGGATGGGGTTTGCTCTGTTTATATACTATGGCATGCCCTGCCAGTGTTGTTGGGGGTGTGGGTTTTTTGTTCCTCTGATAGTTCCTTGATTAGGGTATTGTTCACTGCTTGATTGTGTGCCTGGTGATGACCTCTGCTTATCTGGGTGATGATTGCTGGTGAGGAGATGTTCTGGTCTTTTGTTTTCCTTTTTATTGTCTCTTTTGAATAGTGTGTAGATGTTGTTTATCTCTATGTGCCTGTTGATGGCTGCCTTGTGTGAATACCAAGCTTCTAAGAATTCCCTTGCATTTTTGGATTTAGCTTGGTCTAAAATGCTGACAGTTTCCCAGTTAAAACTACGGTTAAGTCTGTCCATGTGTTGTGAGATTAAGGAGTTTTCATCATGTCTTCTGGCTGCTAATTGGTGCTCATGGATGCGCTCTGCCAGCCTTCTGCCTGTCTATCCTACATAGTGTTTGTTGCAGTCCTTACACTGTATGTTGTAGATGACACCTGTTTTTCTTCTTGTGCTACTGGGTCTTTTGGTTTACTTAAGATATTTTGGAGGGCTTTAGTTGGTTTGTGTGCTACGGAGATGCCATGTGGTTGTAATAATCTGTTGGTGGTTTCTGAGATGTTTCTGATGTATGGCAGTGTGATCCTTTTCATAGCTTGTGTTGGTTGTGTTGTAGTAGGTTGAGTGGTCAGGCACTTTTTGATAAAGTTGTGTGGATATCCATTTTGTTGGAAGATGTTGTATAGATGGTCTGTTTCCTTTTTCTGCTGTTCTGGGTTGCTGCAATGTGTTTGTGCTCACTTGAATAATGTTCTTACACAGCTCCTCTTGTGGGAGGTTGGGTTGTTACTTTGGTACTGGAGTACTTGATTAGTGTGGGTTGTCTTCCAATAAACTTGGGTTTCTAATTTACTGTTGTTTCCTCTGCTGATGAGGATATCCAGGAAGGGTAGTGTGTTGTTGTTTTCTTCTTCTCTGGTGAATTTTATTCCTCTGAAGATGTTGTTGATGGTTTCATATGTCTTCTCTAGTTGTTCCTTTTTTATTATACAAAGGTGTCATCTACATATTGGATCTATACTTTAGGTTGTACATATGGAAGTGCTATAGCTTCTAGGCATTGCATTACAATCTCTGCTATGAGTCCTGACAGTGGTGATCCCATGGGGGTGCCTCTGATTTGTTGGTATATTTGTCCATCAAACTGAAAATAGGTAGTGAGGCAGAGGTTGATGAGGTCCATGATTCTGGGTATTTCGATATGGATGTATTTGGTTAGGCTGGGTGTGTTGTATAATACTGCTGATATGGATTCTTTCGCTAGTTCTGGGTTTATGGATGTAAAGAGTGCTGTGACATCAAATGAGACCATAATTTCTTCTTCATCTATGTGTACATCTTTGACTTTCTGGAGGCATTGTAGTGAGGAGTTGATAGAATACTCACTCTTCTCTGTGAGATGTCCAAGCTTTTTTGTCAGTTCTTTCGCTATGTTGGAGTCCCTACAATTAGTTGGAGTGGTATGGCAGGCTTGTGTATTTTTGGTCATCCATAGAAGTGTGGGAGGATTGGTCCACTGCTTTTCATCCACCACTGTTCTTCCTTTGTGATCTGGCCTTTCTTGGTTAGGTCATTGAGGGTTCTCTTGATTAGGTTGTCTAGTTTCTGTATTGGGTTGGTGTTAAGTGGGATGTAGGTTTCTTTGTCCTCTAAAAGCTTGTTAGCTTTTTGCAGGTATTGTGATTTATCCACAATAACTGTGGTGCGGCCTTTGTCTGTTGGGAGGATGGTGATGGTTTGGTCCTTCCTTAGGCTGTTGAGGGCTGCTCTGTCCTCTGCTTTGAGTTAGTGTTGATACCGTGTTCTTCTGATCTGTGATATGGTTGTCTGCCTTACATTTTCTTGGGTCTCTGGGTTAAGTCCTGTAGTTCTGAATGCTGCTTCTAGGGCTGCACAGAATTACTCAGATACTTTCAGAAAGATTTCTATGCTCTGATTCTTGTATTTCTGTGCAAGTGTATTTTTTCTTCATGTGTAGTGCAATACTTCCACCCTTTCTGTTTGGTCTCCGCCTTTTGAACAAATTGTAGGCTTCCGGTGCTGTGTGCCAATCATAGTACCATCCTACCAAGTTTCAGTGATGTCTGTCATATATTTGTCTTCTCAAGTTAGGATCTTTAGATTTCCCTGTTTGTTTCCCATACTCTGTGCATCTGATGTAGCAACATCTGAGGTTTTAAGCAGAACTACCTGCTGACATCTCTTTTATAGAGACCTGCAAAATTCTAAGTCCCCACAGTGACCTCTTGCTTCCCCCTTTGTGTTTTGCTTTTTAGGACCCAGTCCTTGGCTGTTGATGCTGGACATTTGCCACTGATCCCTTTTGTATTAGCTTAACACCCTCCTAATGAAACTATCAAAGCACCTATGAAATATTTCCTTCCCAGTGTTTGTTAAGATGTATCCTGTCTTTTCCCAGAAGTCTTCACAAAGGTAACATATGTCACTATCAGAATCCAAACACTTTTTTGGCATTATTATCTGTGCAGCCAGTTGTTAACTTCCAGGATCCTGTCTGGTTTTCTTGTACCATGACTATTAGTTGGAAGGGTTGATTAAAAAAAAAAAAAACCCTCTGCACTCATAGTTTATGTTTTTATTTGTGTATTGACTTGTATGCCACATCAATTGCTAGAATAACTCTAGGAAGCTTCCTTCACCTTCCTGCCCAAGAGCTTGTAGAGATTAGAGGTAGTACATCTTGATAACTGAGGTCAAACCTTTCTCCACACATTATCTTGTCCTCAGCTTCATGACTTCTTAGGGACACTCCAGGACATTCACATATACAAATCTTGGCTAAATAAATAACAGCACACTCCACCCATCAGAGTTTTTTTCAAAACTTTCTTCTACTTTGAAAAAAAGTTTAAAGCATTCTCTTTTATCATATTGAATGAGAACTGATAGATAAAAGTGAAGGACAATTTCTCTTCCTGGGATTAATTTCCATTTCTCAATCCAATCACCACATTAAGTATATCATTTAAAATCTATTATAACATCAGTGCCCAAGAGCTATGTAAATTAGCTCTTTCGAATAAGAGCCATAACAAATCAATGGAATGTATATTTTATTTGTTTAAGCATAGACAATTGTCAATTTATTATGGTATTAAATTCCAGTATGACAGTAGGATAAGCTACTCTAAGCCTAGGCATCTGAAATGCAAAATATACAGCATATTTTTGTTTCTCAGAAAGGCAACATGTATGTAAATTAATGTAAAGTTTGAAAAAGGAAACCAATATTGAAAAAAGGATGACAGGTAAAAGAAAACCTGATAATTTTTTACCATACCTTGAACAAGATTTATGTCAGAAAGGAAACAAAAAAATACTTTAAAAATTAAAAGAGATTCTATGGGCTGGAGTATCAAATAAAAGTAGCATTGTCTGCTTGTAGATTAAAAAAATACTCTTTGCTTCTCTGTTTTGAACAGAGTCCCAGTGATAACACTGTGGTCTCTTGTTTAAAATGAGGAGTGATGCTGGGAGACACAATGAAAGGCAATCAGTCTTCAGCAGAGCTTAAACACGCTGGACCTGGAACAAAATGTCCTAATACATCTCAAAACAAACCAGCCTCGTTTCTATAAACACTGACTGGTTGTAACAGGTGAGACTTCTTTTCAGTTAAATGAATGTCTGCTTATTAATTAAAAACAAGGAAGTGGCAACATTTGGATTAGCAATCAAAGATGCAATATTGGTGGCTTTTAAGATTTGCATTTTGAGATTCTCTAAACATGAGAATTTATAAAAACTGCAGACATTAATGCTCCTGGATTACAGACCTGTCACATTTTAGAAGGACACGAGAGTAGAAGGACACGAGAGCTAGAACGAGAATGCAAAGGAGATGCAAAGATTCTGAGACCAGACGGATCAGTTAGAAAAATAATGCATGGATGTCAATCATTCCTCTCATAATCAACCAACTTTCTGTTTTGGCACAGGAGAGCAAAAGAGACTTAAGAGCTGAACTTGAGGATATATCTCTAGCTATCTAGCTTATTGCTAACAATTGCTGTTATTGTTTTGCTCTAATTATGCTTGTTTCAATATCTGTAATAAAACTAATTTATCAATGAGCTATCTCCTCGAATCTCTGTCTGCTCTCTGAGTTTGAATAATAGTCTGGGTGAAGCCTGACAAGAGATAGGTGCAGGTGTTTGGAACTAGATTCCTTCAATTCTGTTTTTGAAACAAAACTTTTGCTTTTGTGGAGAACTGGGTGGCATTTACAGACAAGGTATAATATGAATTGTCATTCATGATGTTGGTGATGATTTATTAATTGGATTTTTACTCTGCCTTTTCACCAAAAATAAGGATCAAGGTGTTAATTATAGCAAAATACAAAGAAGGAAGTCCACAACCAGACTAGGTACATTTGGCTCTTCTTTCAGAGGGGAGAAACCAAGTGATATAGTGGTTCAGGCATTGGACATCAGACTTTCCACTCTAGCCTCATTCATGGAAGTTCACTGTTTCTCACCCAAGCTACCCCACTAGGAAAAATTGGAGGATGAAATGCTATATACACCACTTTGACCTCCTGAGGGAAAGGTAGGAAATCAATCAATCAATCAATCACTCAAATTGTGCATTTAAGTTATAAGAATGTTTAAACTAAGAACTAATCAGTTTTTTTTTCTATCTTCCCAACCCCTTTTGTTTGTATATCATGGCAGGATCTGTCTCATTACTAAACTTTGTAGGCTTTATGACAGAATCTACCATAACTAATCTTATAAGCCTGTCTGGCAGCTGTTTTCAGCTAAAAAGTGAGGTAGGAATGCTTTAAGTAAATATATATTTTAGGTTTGTTTTCCTAGTCAGTTAACCATGTTTATATTGCAATAAAGCTTATTCAGAATAACTTTTTTTGAGTGCATGTGTGTGTGAATAAATCGGTTTAGACAGAAACAATTCTAATAATAATATTCTGTCAAATTTGCCTTAAAGCATAGATGCAGTTATGTAAAAAGCTTGCATTATGTGTAGTTCAATAAATAAACAGCTGGAAAGCAGAAGTCAGAGAAGAAAATGTTTTTCTTTTTTAAAAAGGCGTTTACTACTCTTGTTGATTTCCTTCAGACAAATCTCAGCCATAATACATTTTTTTAAAAAAATCCAGCCTAGGCTGTTTCTAAATGTTGGCTGAGACCACAGCAATCTGTTATGAGCAGTTAAATGCCAATTAAAACTTCAGCTTATTTAATTTGCAAGAAAATACATTCAGCAAGGACTTGAATTTCTTGTTCAGTATTGTAAATGGAATTTTACAAATAAATCCAGTGAGAGAGAACACTTATTTAAATAGCATTAACTGAGGCTGCATGTGGCCCTTTTAGTTAAAAAATCAGAATCAGAAGGTTGAAGGGAGGTAGTTATTATGATTGTTGTATTTTGGCTAAGTGCAAACCCTCTCTGTATCTTCATACTAACCAATGAAGAATTAAGATATTAAAGACATAATTTAAAAAGTCTTTCCAAAGAATTGTGAAATACAGTGGAACCTCGGGTTACGAACTTAATCCGTTCCGTGACTCTGATCGCAACTCGAGTTGGTCGCAAAGCGAGGTAAATTTTCCCATAAGGTTCAATGTAAATACGGTTAATCCATTCCGCCCTCCGAATTTGGTCGCACCACGAGGCAAATTTCCCCATAAGGTTCAATGTAAATACGGTTAATCCGTTCCGCCCTCCGAATTTGGTCGCACCACGAGGCAAATTTCCCCATAAGGTTCAATGTAAATACATACGGTTAAACAGTTGCCAAGCCTGCTCTGCATTTTCTTTGGAGCCATGCTGACAAGCACACCAAAAACCTTCCAAACGCCACAAAACACACCACAAGCCTCACCGAACGTCTCCTTGCTACCGCGATCTCGCCCACAGGAAGCCGCGACCGCGTGGCAGCAGGGCAAATGGCCGCGGATCCGGTTCGTAGCTTGAGGCAGAGTTTGCATGTCGAGGTAAATGTTTGGGGCCGGAGCTGGTCGTTTCTCGAAAAATTCGTAAGGAGCGGCATTCGTAACCCAAGGTACCACTGTACTGGCAAATGTCCGTATTCTGACACCTGTAATATAAAATTAAACACAGAGTTATCATTGGAGATTATAACTACTTGTGGTAACACAAAGCAATGCAAATAAGAAAAGGCCACTTCTAGAATAGAGAGTGGAGTTTAATAATTGATAAGCTGCTATTTAAAAAAAAAACTAGATAGGGACATATACCCAAATCATGCATTACTTAAATTACTTATTAAAGCTGCAGTCAGAAATGATTTGTTATATTTACATATATCAACTTTTCTCCAGGAGCCAAAGCAGCATACATCATTCTTTCTGTCCATCCATCCCCTTTATCCTTACAACAGTCCTATGGGGTAAATTAGATTGAGAGATAATGACTGCCTCAACTTCGCCCACTAATGAAACCATCTCATTACAGTGTGGGATATTATTGTCAGAGGCCACTGAGTTGAGTTCAGTTCATAGTGATTGTGTGGACATATGCCCACCTCAACCTGTCTTGGTAAAAACCTGTATTTTTCTAAAGACATTCTAATAATTTCTTTGACTCTGTCCGCCTAGTTTATCCATTCCCATCTTCTGCTTCCCTCAATCTTGCCAACCATATTTTTTTTCTAGGCCATCACCTGCTCCCATCACATACTCCAAGTATACGTGCTGATCTTTGCTTCAAGGAAGCAATCAGTCTTTATTTGTTCCAGTATTAATTGATTGGTTCTTCCTGCAGGCCTTGTTAGTCTTAACAACTACCTCTAAAACCATAATTAGTACACATCTATCTTCTTTCCCTCACTCTTTGTCAATGTCCCATTTTCACACTTACTATTGGAAAGACCACTGTTTTAAGTATTATGATCTTTGTTGCCAATGACATGTTCTTATTCTTCATGATCTTGTCTGTTTGCCTTCCTCCATAGAATTAATCTTCTCTTTACTTCTCCAGTACCTATCTCTCTTTATCTACTCGAGTCCCAGAAACCAAGCTATCTATCAGCTACACATCTTCACCATCAACTATGAGTTTACCAAGCATGCCAGTGGATACCACCTTAGTCTTCTTAATATTTAATAATAACCTAGATTTCTCACTTCCTCGTTTTTACTTTCATATTGAGCTCTTCTTAGTCTTTCCTGTTTTAACAAAGTAATATCATCTGCATATCTCAGATTGTTAGTGTTTTAATCTCCAATTTTGATTCCAATTATCATATCTTCCTCTCCTGCCATTCTTATAATATATTCACTGTAGAAATCGAATGGAGAACAAGATTCATCTTTGCTGTACTCCCTTCCCTATTCTGAATGATTCTGTTTCTCCAAATTCAAAAGTTAAGGAAAGTGATTGATGGAATCCCCTAGCTTTGTCTGCCTTCTGCCAAACATCACCTGCCAGGAAGAAAGCAACCACCAATCATTCTCTCTAATGTAGGATAGGGCAAGTTTGGATCAGTGGGTCATTAAAATGGCAGGTTTAGCTACCTGTCAAGTAGCCTGATGAATAGGTCACAGGAGTGGAGTGGTGTACAAGATGAAATGGAAAGGACCATCTCCAATGCTTCTTGAAATCCCTCCTTTATACCTGTGACACAGGTATACCTTTGAAAAAGTGATAAACCCATCTTGAAAAAATAGCTGACCAATCACACACAGGTTCTTGAAGCAAGAGCATTGAGAGAGCTCCCTCCTGGTTCACCTTGTGGCCTTCCTCTGCATGTGTAACCAGTCACCTGGGCTAGCTTTGAACATGACTTGTCTTTCAAAAAAAGTTAGAACTTTGTTCAGGAACAGCCTGACTGAGAGGCCACAGGCACAGAGGAAAGGTTGGAAGGAGCACCAGATTTCCCTGGGTTTCCTGGGCAGAGACATAGGGTTTTTCTACACTGTAGCCTTAAGCTGCTATACTGTCAAGTGTAAACCAGCTGGAAATAAAGCTGTTGGAGAAATCCCTATCTGAATTTCAACCCCTTCCTCTGTTTTGGCTACTATGTGGCCTAATGATCTGTCCAGACCACATTAACTGTGGCCCTAATTGGTAGCTATCCCTTCTATCCTTGCTGGAAATTGCTTTAGTTCCATGTGTGGGTTTTTGAGGTTATGTGGTTTCGGTTGATAGACCATTTGTCTGAACCTCCCTCCACTGTTTCCCTTGTAACTGGTGCATCCACTGGTGGACTGGAGGAAGGAAGGAAGGAAGGACAACACCACAATTTTACCATTCTTCTTGTCATTTAGGCTATAAGAGAACAATGAATGACTGATTATGTGCCATCAAGTTATTGTTGACTCTTAGTGACCAAATGGATAGATTTTCTCAATAATGATCTGTTCCTAACCTGGTCCTTTACTGTTGGTTCTTCCAACAGCGCACTCATTGCCACTGTAACCGAGTCCATCCATCTTGCTGCTGGTCATCCTCTTTTTCTCTTTCCTTCCACCTTTCCCAGCATCAGAGCCTTCTCTAGAGAGCTAGATCTTTGCATAATGTGTCTGAAATAAGATCACTTGAGTTTGGTCATTTGTGGCTTGAGTGAGAACTCTGGGTTGATTTGTTCATTCATCTGTTTGTTTTCTTGGCTGTCCATGGTATTCTGAGGAATCTTCTCCAACACTAAAGTTCAAAAGCATCAGTACTCTGCCACTCAATTTCATCTGATTTTAAAAAAGAAAAAAGTCCACAATTGTATCAGTGAACTTGTAAAAAAACAAAACAAAACCTAGACTTCCATTATTCCATTGATGAACATGCTTTGTTTTTTTTTAAAAAGCCATGGAGGGTGATGACCAGTGACTGGAGGGAAAGGAACTCTCCTCCCACATCACACAGTCCATCTGATTTCCTTGTTTGTTTATTATTTAATTCAATTTAGGCATCCCCTGATTCCAACTGACTCTGCCTAGCTCATAATATAATACCATCAAATAAAATACCATAAAATCCAGTGACAGCAGAGGTGAATGAAATGAAACTCAGAAGATGAACCACACAGAGCTATCTGTACTGGCACAAAGAAGAAAACACAATTACAGATGTGGATGGAAGTTGTTTTTCTGCTGGGGTGGGGTTGGGTAGAGGAAGAATTTGGGCATTCCTGATATGATCAGTGGCCTGTACTTGTGGTGGGGCAAGTTAGCCCATTGGATGAGTCTATAAGGAGGCATTCCACTATGCTGCTATAGGGGAGCGTGGGAAGCCAAGGGACTGGCAGCTGCCAAAGGGCTCCTACCCAAGCAGCACCATTCTATTGTGGTTTATCTTTGTCTGGAATATCCACTGAGAGAAGTCATGGTGGAAAAGAAGGATGGTACGATATTAAGGAGAAGCTGAATTGCAAATATCTTATATTCTTTCTTGCTTCAGACCAGTAATTCATAAAAAGGTACACTTTGTGGGAGTGACTTAAGGAGCAACACTGATGCCTTAAGCCTTGCAGAGATTTAATTAAGTTACCTAGAGCAGCTGTTAGAAAGCCTTGGAATCCTTTATGAATCAGGCTAATTTTCCCCATCTGTAAGTCTTAAGGCATCTATTTCTCCACTGAGGATGCCCCACAAAGTCCTAGACCCAGAAAATAGGTGTGGTCTCACAGGAAGAACTAGAGCTCCATGGCCAAAAAAGGATGCCCATCCCTGAGTTGGTATAATAAGCTACTTCAAGCTTAGCAAGGCTTTTTTTCTGAGATGGCACTGGACAGCACTCAGGAAAAGTATCATATAAATCACTAGACTGCTGGGTTTCAGTTTCACATACACTGTATTTTCTATAACTGTTTCTTTAAGACAGAGAAAGAGAGAGAGAGAGAGAGAGAGGGATGGATGGATGGATGGATATCAGGTGGGTTGAGCATGTAAGAAATGACAAATTTCTAGGGCAGAAAGCCAGCCTATCATATCAACTATGGATGGTATTAAAAAAAAGTATGTTGTGAAAGCTCATCTTTTGGGAAGTGACGGATGGATTCCACACAGCATTCTAATTTGGGTTTAATGATGCTCATTAAAAAAGCATAAAATATGTACCAATTTCTACCAACAATTGTGCTTATTATCATTCATATAAAATCATAGATCCTCTGTTTTCTGGAACATTTGGGGTTAGCTGTCAGAAAAGAAATGCTAAAAATAAATAAATAGATGACAAAGCTAGAGAATGTTGATCTGGCTTATTTTTGTTTTAGGTTATTATTATGCAATAACAAAATGTTCTTACTATATTTACCAGAGAGATTAAGCCAGCCTTAATTAAATATCACTTTCTTTTTCTTTTTTGCTATAACCCATATTAATTCTATAAAAAGAAAGAACTATTAAAAGGAATTTGCCATCTGAATTATAGGGCCATTTTCAAAACAATAAATTCAGAGGTTAAAAACTATATTATTACAAAATTATGCATGTGTGACTTATGGGGAAGAAACGGTGAACTGAAAATGGCTCTGCTAAACGTGCAGCCGACAATTGCCATGTATTGAAGAGCCGGCAAGTAGGCTGGCTCTTTGTAATTCCTCTCTGGACAAACAGAGGACTTGAGATTGCCCACAAGTGCCCACAAGTACTCCAGACAGTTGCTCCTCATGAGGAGACTGCAAGACAGTGGTCTCCAGTGGGTTTAGAGCTCGATGTGAGAGTCAGGACCAGAGGGGTTAAGAATTTACTCTCGTCGCCAGAGCAACAAGGAACTGATAAGAGGATGAGACTGAACCCTCCCTAAAGAATGCAAGGGAGGTTGGGAGGGTGACCCTGGAATTTGCTCTCACTCTGAGAAGATTTCTGTAACAGGAGAAAGGCCATTAAACCTTGCTGGATTGAATCTGTACTGTCTCCTGGAGTTTCCTGGGCTAATCCTGACACTCTGGGAGACAAGGGAATAGCTATCTTGTTCAACCCACGGTTGGCACCTTTAAGGACACTAGGTTTGCATACTTCCTTTTCTAATCACTTTTGGAAATTGCTTGTTAACTGCTTTTCAGCTATTAGGAACCTTTGGATCAACACATGTTATAGCACCAGTTGAGTTTCCTTCAATCCTTAGTGAAAAAAGTTTTAAATACAAGTTTAAGGACTTAATTTTTTTTTCTTTTGAAATAAGCAGCAAAAGGGTGATTAGAACTTTGATTTTGGAAAGTTACAAACAGACTAAGGGTCCAGATGGATTTGAAATAAAATTTTGGAATTAATTATAAGAATCCTTCCTGTGGGAATATGCTTTTGTTTTGAATTCTCTTTAAAAAAAAAACATGATAGGATGAGACTTTGAAGGTTGGACATAGGAGGGAACCAGAAGGAACTAAAGATTACAATTAAAGGAGAAGAACACTTAAATTTGACTTAATACAGAATGGAGCAAAGGATAATTTTCAATACAGGATGTATTGAAGGATAATTTTGAACAATGGACACAGACGTTAATTTTAAGAATGTCTGCCTCTATAGACAGACACTTTAAAAGATGTTATCGGAGAGGAACAAGTTTTACCCAACGAGACTGAGACTGATCTGAAACTGGACTTAAAAATGAATGAAAAGAATGATATGGAAAAAGATGCTACACTGGATATACAAATGAAACTAGCTAATGTCTTACAAAAAATGGACTTTTGTTGATCAGGACTGAACGAGGCTTTAAGGATTTATTTATAGATAAGAGATGGGATATGGGAAGAAGAGATCATTTGTTGTATTTTAAGGGGAAGTGATAAGTTACTAACATTGTTTATACTTACTGTGATGAAGGGGAAGTAATTTCTTTATACATTTATCTTCTTTTTCTTTACTATGTTCTTACTTTTTTTCCTCTATTTTTCTTTCTATTTTTTCTTCTTTTCTGCACTTTCTATTTTTTTCTTTTTTTCTTTTCTTTTTAGTTTGTATTATTTTTATCTTTTTAATTGTAATTTTTAATAAAATTACTATAAAAAAACAAAATAAAATTATGCATGTGTTATTGCTGGTAAAAGTGGTAATCATTAGGTTCTTAGAACAATTATACAAATGCTTCACCAGATTTGACCTCTAGAAAGGCATCTTCTGCTCTTGTATGATGGTAATCCATCAAATTCTTAGAATGATTTATAATATATAGTTATAAGGGAAAGAGCATTGGTTGAATATGAATTAGTTTTAGAATAGGAAAAAAATCCAGGTCAATGGCCTTTTTAAACAATCCATTCCCCGGCAATATTTATTCGATAGCAGAATCACATGAAACACAAATGGCAACAGGTGAAGGCAGCAAAGCCAAGGCTACAGATCAAAATGCAAAGTGCAGAGGTGTTTATTGGAATGGATTAACTAAGCAACGCTGTACCTAATTGAGCAATCCTATACTCTAATTATGTTGGATGGGAGCAGTGTGATATATTGTCACTATGCTAGTAGAATTGCCATTGTATCTTCTACTCATTCATTCTGCAAGAGGGGAGAAGTGTACAGTGCAGAATATCAGAAGATGGCATTAAAATGACAGAGATGCACTAGAATAAACACCATCATTACAGTGCTGGTGTCAAGGTCCCAGCATTCCATCTCACCCCATATGCGGGAGTTAAATTGGGAGCTAGAGCATCTCAGGGTAGAAATGTCAGTCATGAAAACAGTCAACCTCTAAGACTCAAAAACACCTGTCGTCGTCGTCATCATCATCATCATCATCATCTGTGGCAATTATGGGAAAAAGAAGCATTGGATTTAAACTACACTGGATATAAGGGTAAACTGCACTCTCACATTGAGAAAAGGCAATCCATTATTTAAAGAAGTTTCATTCTAATATGCATTAGACGCAAATTTGCTACCCCCTGAGTTTGAGCTAGGGAGCTTGACACCATATGTAAGACATAAGACAATCTAAAAAATTCAGTCCATCAGTCCAACTGGCACAGGGAGTTATGACTCTGGATTTTGCCAATTTCCAGGAATACCTCCAGATAGAGGGTTGGCATGGAGGAATATTGATTATATAGGATGTGTTTATCCCATGTTCTGTCTCCCTAAAACTTTGCCTTATTTTGTCAGTTTTGTGGCATAATTTGGCAAGAGAGCAGACCTTCTGTTTTGACCCCACTCCTGTAGCTCTCCTGCCTCTGAGGCAAACTGTGATATTTGATGGCATACACAATATATCATGAGGCCTGATTTATATATATTGCTGGGAAAACTTACTTATTGGGAATTCTGGGCAGTTTGTCTATCTTTTAATCAAAGCACATTACTATGGCATTAACATTCCAAAGATCTACCTGCTGTTTGGGAGCTATTCTGATGTGCCAACACCACACCGGTAGCTGCTGGAGACATGGCTTAAATGAAGCCCTAGGCATGCAGGAATGCAATTTGTTCATGTTTTTCTTCCCTGCCCAGCATCCCTGTTAAATCAACCTATGATCAATTCATTGTTAAAAGACAGTGAAAATGTGACATTTAAATTTTACAAATCAATCAATGTTTAATGTGTGTTACAGTATTGATATTATATATTAACTAGGCAATTTGCTGCTGATAGATGTGCACTTGTCTCTCCTTCAGTTTGATTATCTTTGCTAAGTTTTAATAATCCTTTTTAAAGACTCATGTTTTCTAGCCTTTTGTTTGCAGATAAATATCTCATTTAATAAATGTAGTACAGTATAAAAATAAGTGATGGACAAAAGGCAAAAGAAATGGGGATTTTTAAACAATAGTTTCCTCTTTGATATAATATGTTTGTTTCCTTCTCATTTCAAAACTAAACCATTGCATCCATACAGATTCTGTGGTGGTCTTTGACTTCTATGGACTAGTTCTCAGAGATAATATGAATTTCACCTATTATATATGAGGTGACAACCTTGCATCAATTAAGTTAAAGAAGGGGCAAATCCGTTTGTTTCTGATCCATAATACCTATCTGTATTTACATGTCTATATTGTGTTAGCACTAATGTTTCCTTTCATTGAAGAAACAAAGTATCAATACAAAACCTAAAAGAAATACAGAATTCAAAAGAAAAATTAAACCAAGACAAAACCAACAGCAAATTAAAAAAAATGGAGAGGTAATCTAGGATATTCTAAAAATAAGCACAATCAATATTTAAAACTTTTTTAAAAACAAACTCACTTTCACCATGTGCATTTCCAAACATATTTTCTCAAAAGGATTCTTTGTGTTATTTATATAAATACATTCTTTGAACCATCAGATGAACTGGAACTTTTGGGAAATATAAAGGGCATCAGACAGTTATGATCTGATTTATACATCACTTCTGAGATACAGATCACAACAGTTCACCAAGGAATTCCTCCTACATCCTACTCTGGATTATAGCTGAGGCTGACTGTAGCGACTGCATTCAGAAAACTAGCACACAGGATGTTTTCTAGAGCCCTTGGCTGGTCGGCTGAAGGTCTTGACAGCCATTATATGGGGAAGGTGTTTGTGGAGACCTTGCACTCTGAAATGGTGTACAGCACTTTTTATTAAATGAAATGATCTTTACTTTAAATTACTCTATATCTCTGATTCAGCATTATGGCTCTGAATGACATTGTACATGTACAAAAAAATTGAATTGTTCTGAAGCATCATTTTATATTATTAGATTTTTATCCCACCTCTATTTGCCTACCTATCCATCTCAAGCTGGCAAACATACCTAATTCTCCCACTTCCTATTTTCCCTATAACAACTCTGCAAGGTGGATTGGGTTGAGAGAGAGAGAGTGACTGGTCCAAAGCCACCCAGCCAGCTTTCATGCTTAATGGAGGCCTAGAATTCACAGTCTCCTGGTTTCTAGGCCAGCACCTTAACCACTACACCAAACTAAAGGAGAAAACTACATCCCCACCAACAATGGCAGGACAAGCTACTGTATATAAACAGGAAGCAAACCCCACACTCACTAGCACTGATGATATTACTTACTCAAGTAATGAAACGTCTGCAAGCAAACCACCAAACTCAGAGAGCACCTAGGACTCCACAGTTCAACCCTGAGCTACATATACAGTATTCTCTTCTATTGGAACTGGTGTCATTGTTGAATCACACAGGCTTGAGCAATCAGTAAAGCAGAAGTTTTATAGATGCCCACAAAATAGGGCATGGAAAGTCACATGACAAAGACAGACTGGATTTCACCAGCAAATTGGGACAAATTAAGTGGAGAACAACACTGGAAGACAAAAAAACTATTATTAAGATTAATGCCAATTAATTTGGGATAAGATATTATTTACTATATCTACATTACATAATTTTCAGAGTAACTCCCTTGACAAGATGGCACTGATCTTTTGTTATAGTCATTTCTTCAAGGTGAAACTTGAGGATTTAGCATAAAAACTCTGGTGAAATAAATGATGAATTGATTTAAACGGAATGTGACAGATACAGCCTTTTTCAGTTTCAGAGAGTTACTTTAAGAAGTGTTCCATCGGTGCAACTTCATTGCGATATATTGAATAACAGAATATATATCTGATCCAGTGTTCTTAATGAATCTAGTCCAAGTTAGAACCTGAAATAAAGTAGAATACACACACACAGAGCAAGATATATTTCCTGACTCCAGGATAGATTTTACTGGCTCTGCAGGACTTTTATCTTTCTTTCACTTGCTGCAAACAATATTGATATAGATCGTACCTTCCAATACTCAACTCAGCCAAGATGAGAGGCATAGTTGAACCTTCTCATCGTCTGGGGCGCTGAATGGTGTGTGGGACTAGATCTCAGCAAATAAATGTCAGTAGAGATCCTTGCCAGAAATAAAAATAAACGTCCACAGCAAGCTACAATGACACCGTGCACATGGTAACATCATCACACAAATGCCACCAAATATACTCACATCTTGGTGTCTGATTCAAATACATGTTATGGCATTTGCATGATTATGTCAATGTTTATTTATTTACAGGGTTTATAGGCCGCCGCAATAGTCAACCCCAAGCTGCCTACAGCTTCCCAAATCTGTAATTTGGGATTAAAAGCGAACAGAGAAATAATCACATTTAATATGCACACTTCGTCATTTAATCCCCTTGGCGGACACTTACGATCGCATAGCAAATGTAACTCTTTGCCGTTACTGTTCTACTGCAGAACATGCAGGGGGTTGGTTTGTCGTCCCCCCACCCCGTGTTTAGGCTGCTACACGGCAGCGAGGAGACTTTGCGCGGCCGTCCTTTCGGAGCCCCGATATGGCAATCTTACCCCTCTCCTCCTTTCTACTTTGAGTCTTTGGAAGCAAGAAGTCCGGCGAAGTCCGTGCAGGGATAACGCTGGCAGCGCTCATACGGGGCGTTTAGCCAGGCTGAGGCGAGCCACGGTTTCCTCCGTCAACCCAATTGTCTAAGCCCTGTTTCTCAATCTCAGAGCCTTTAAGCTGCGCGGAGCTCAACTCCCAGAATTCCCCAGCCAGCCACACATCTTAACGGCTCCGAGACTGAGGATTACTGGTCTGAATTCCAACTTCCTGCACCCTAAACTCAGCGCGCCGACTGAGCTTGCCAAACAGGCGAGGCTGAAACGTGGACTGGGTGACTGTGTAATAGCTGTAGGCAGCCAATGCATAGCCGGAAAGGGCTCACTGCGAAACAAGGGAAGGTTCGGAGCACGGAGCATTCCACAACAGGCTCAACAATCGCGGAGGAATCCCACCGAAGCCGCTCCTTTCCGAAAGCCACTGAAAGCAACCCCCCTCTCCCTCCGCCCCCTTTCCAAACTCCGAATTGGCAGCCCACTCTTCCCGCCCCCCGCTGCTTCAAGACCCAATCGCTTTCCTCTTGCGACACCCACCTCGCTCTTCTCACGTTGGGCCGTTCTGCTGTCACTCGCTTAGTCTCCTGTAAAGCCGGCTGCCTTCTGTTGTTCCGCCTTCTACGGTAATTCGCAGGCCCCGCGTTTCTCAATTGGTTGCTCGCTCCTGTCAATCGTCCTTCGCCCGGCCTCCTTTAACGGTTGTTCCAACCGCTTCCTTTTCCCCCTTGTTAATCCCCTCCCCTTTCCGAGTTCTGGCGCTGCCTCTGGCCCCGCCTCCGCTCCAGAGTCGGAACTCTTCCTGTCCTTGTTGCTCGAGCGTTTCCAGCAGGTTGTGCGCTGGTTCTGGAGTGGGAGTTTCGCCCCGTTCGCGGTTACGTTGCGCAGCGCCGCGCCGCGCCGCGCCGCCGGGGCTCCAGGAAAGAGGAAGCGGCGTCTTCCGAACAGGAGGAAAGCGGCGCGACGGGATGTTGGCCGGAGAGTCCGAGGGCGCTCCCGATGGGGGCTGAGAGGCTGCACCGCTCGGCCTCTCTCTGGCTTCTCCCCCAGCCCTTTGTTAAGCTCCGGCTCATGCCCGCGAGCTCCTGGCAGGGCGGCTCAGGCGGCAGCTGAGGGAGCCCCAGCGCGATCTCCGCGCGCACCGCTGCTTAAGTTTGCTGCTCGCGGGCGGGCAGCGAAGGGGAGGCGGTGCAACTGCGGGGGGAGAAGAGAGTTTCCTCTGATCCTTGTTGCTGCCCGGCGGCTCCGCGGACGGGGGAGTCTGACGCGGCGGGGCATCTTCTGCCCCGTCTCTCTTCTCGGAGGGCATCGGATGTGGAGCCTCCCTTCGCGGCAGCATCAGATTAGCGGCCTCCCGTCGAATCGGGAGCCCTCCCAGGAATCTCCGAGTTTGGACCCTCACACGCCTCTCGGGCATCGGCTTAAGGGCCTCCTTTCCTCCCCTGGGGAGATGTTCCATTAGGGGCGACCCAGCGCGCCGCCGCCTGTTTTGCTTTACCTTCAGTTCCGGGAGTGGATTTTATGCTTCAAGGGAGGAACGGACCCGCCTGTGTCTCCTGCGAGCCCCGCCATGTCGACGGCGATCACCGCCGCGGAAAAAGTGGATGGCTTCACCCGGAGGTCGGTGCGCAAGGCTCAGAAGCAGAAGCGGTCGCAGGGCTCCTCGCAGTTCCGCAGCCAGAGCAGCCAAGTGGAGCTCTTCCCGCTGCCCCAGCTCAAAGGTAGTTCGCCTGGTGCGGGAGGCGTCGCAGCGCGCTTGGCCTGGGGCTACAGGTGCTGCGGCGGAGGGCGGCTTCCCCGGGCCTGTCTCGGGTGGGCGGCTGCTTCCTGGCGGAGCCGTGTTTGGCGCCTTCCCTGCCTTCTCTCCTCCGTACCGCATTCCCTCTTGGGGGGGAAACTTCTCCACGTGCTTTCCCACTTTTTAACCTCCTTTTCTGTCAAGAAAGAGGGACAGCTTTTCTTTTCAACATTTTGTGGGATGGGTCTCACCGAGACATTTCATTGTTTTCTCGTGTTTTCAGAACCTTGCATTTTCTGTGGTTGTGATTAAGCGCTCATGTGGTCGGGTCTAAAGCATCAGCATTTCCACGCTGCTTTTGATGGTTATTCTGGTGGATGCTATAGAAGTGGTTATTCAGGTGGGTTGGGGAGAAAAGAGGAACTGGAGACACACTGGATAGATTCTCTGCAAAACTTTGTTCAGAGTTCAAGCTGTTCTTTTTCTCCATTCTGCTTTAGAGCTCTTGTGCTTATGGCTTTCTTCCTGATCCTGCTGTGCTGCTGCTTCTGTTTGCTTTAAAAAGACACACACACACAAGCTTATTTCTCTTTAAAACTGAAGCACTGTGCTAAATTTGTTGCTAGAATTCATGTTCAGATAATCCATTAATCTCCTACGAGCTCATACAACGGTTTATTATATATTCCTGCACATCTCATTATTCTTCCTTTGTGGTTCATAGCTTGTGTATTGCAAGCAAGCCACAATTCTGTACAATTATAGGCCTAAATTTGAGATTTTACCTCCAAATCCCAGCACACATTTTAACTGAATGTTGAAGTAATTTTAATAAAAGAAAGAAAATGTAAATTGGATATTAAGTACTTAAATAGATGCATGTGCCTTGTGATAATGGCATGTTTGTATAGTTAAGACTCAACTCTTAAATATTTAAATATCTCAAGTACAGACTTCACTCTGTAAGACTTTGATATATGAAACTAATACAGATGCTGTTGTATTTCATGAATTGAAACAGATTGTTTTGAATAATTGCTGAATTATAATAGGTTATCTCCATTATGATGTGCATAACTTATATTTGCTATCATGCATTTTATATGAAGGCATATATAATGTATGCATATACTGACAGTTTGTGGATATGCACTACATGATCTGCAGAATTGGCACAGTACTAAAAGCTGAGTAGTTTTGATTTGGTAATCACTGTAAGAAGTCAGTAGGACATCAGTTTAAATTTCATCAGCACTGGTGGTTTTACAAAATAGATTGTGTTTCCTAATGGGCATTTGGAAATTTCCATTTGCTGTAAGATGATTTTGTTTTTCCCTCCATGCATTAAAAAAGTGGTCGTGGTAAAACTTTTAAAATATGGGGTTCATCTGTTTGTAGTGGGGGGGAGGGTGCCTTCAAGTCAGTGTTGATTCCTAGCGACTGCCTGGACAAGTCCCTGCAGTTTTCTTGGCAAGATTTTGGAAGTGGTTTTGCTTCCTTCCTAGGGCTGAGAGAGAGTGATTGGCCCAATATCACCCAGCTGGCTTCTTGCCTAAGGTAGCACTAGAACTCAGTCTCCCAATTTCTAGCCTGGTGCCTTTAACCACTATACCAAACTGGCTCTCTCTTTGTAGAGTTTAATGTAATTATTACAGGATATATCTCCGATTTAAATCCTGATAACCTTATTGTGGTATGTTTTCACTTTAATGCTGTGTAATCTGTTGAGGTGCTTGCACATTAATAGCAGTTTTGTATTGTGTATATTTTTTTATTTTGGAAGCTGGCTGTTTATCTATTACATATTGGCTACTGATCCAAAAAAAGCAAATGATTGAAGAGTAGACATGGAAGACATATAACAGTTGTACCCCACTATAATTTGTTCACCTACCAGTAGATTTTTAATTGTTATGCTGACTTTCTTCTCTACCCAATGTCAGTTTATGCCAAGTCAATCTATAATAACCAATGAAGGGGCTAACTTTAGGCATATTACTGAAAGCTGAGTGAACCAGATCTAATCAGCTCTCTTTGGTGGTTCTTGCAACAGCATCAGTGTAGTTTTGAAGGAGATGGGCGTTAGTTTTCTCTTTAATCTGAATCAGATTAAACAAAATTAATATTTTTGACTGATTAAATATCTTTGGATATATTCTCTTGGAAAATCCCTAGTATTCTTTCAGTTTATACGCTAGTTTACAGTAGAATAAAAAGTAGTGTTTGTAATATATGATTATTTATTTAACTTGTCAACTATCAACATTCCTTAATAAATATCTATTTAAAGAATGCATGAAAGGTGGTAGCATTGGAGACTGGCATGCTACAGAGGGAAGGTGATTTTACAGAACAGATATTACTGCAGTGAAGCTTATCTTAACATCATAGACAAGCTGTGGCAAGGATTTATGCTTTCACCTCAGTTTTCGAACTCTTCTTTTTCCTGAAGTCCCTCAGTTCATAGAAATCCTTAGAAGGGATACCTGTTTCATTCTCAGTAAGTTTCTTTGAAAGCAGCAAGATGGAGGTAATGTTGATGCTGCTTCTGCAAAATTGTTCCTTCTTCCTAAATTCTTTCTGTACAATTCAAAAGAGAGACGCTGTTAGTGGTTGCAAACAGTAGCTAGAGATTAAACCAAAGCAAAATTTGTTTCACCTGAGCTTGTTCTCTGTGTATTGAGGAGTCCACCTAGAACTTTTGCTTAAAATACGGCATGATGGTATCGTCTTGTCATTCTGAAGTTTGTGCTATAATTAGTCCCAATTGTTTGTAATGTATTATATAAGCTGTTTGTAAAGGAGTGTCTTTACAACATTAACTCAATTTCTGTTCTCTTTAAAAAATAGAGCTGGAAAGTAATAGGCATACCATTATAAATATTACTGAATTGAATCATTATAATGAATTATAAATCATGCTAAAAGGTAATGGGGTTGGTAAAATGCCAGGTGAGTTCTGCTCAAATAACTATTTTTTTCCATGGATGCAAGGGAAAGCCATGCAACTAAGCTTTTCTAATCTGTCGTTTCCTGTAACAAGTAACATATAGTTTAAATATGGAAAGAAATCCTGTTTGTGTTATGACAAGAAGTCACAATTTATGACGTATCTATTTTATGCAGCTCACCAGTCTTACATAAGGCCTTCTACAAATGTTTCATGTTGTCTTTTTGCAGTCCTGAGAAAATGGCAAAATCAGGAAGATTATGAATTCTGCAGTTAGGGTTGCTTTCCCTCACCTGGTGCCTTCCAGGTGTGTTGGAATTGCAGTTCCAGAATTCTAAGCCAGACTCTGCTGGCTGAGAGTAATTAGTAGTCCCAACATATCTGGGTGTACCAGATTGATGTCGATTGACCTAAGGAACAAGGCAGGGCATCAAATTATATTTATACTAAATAGTTCATTGGTGCAGAGTTTGGTAAAAATGAAGGAAATAAAATGGGTGTGCATGTTATGGTTACAATGGAGGCTAGTGAGTTTCCAAATATGGCTTTATTTTGTGATCTTGAGTTGACTTAATAAGGGTTTTGCTCTATTATAGATTTTGTCCCATGATCAATATGGCCTACCTTTTTCTTTTTATGTTCTTTAGAGAATGCTGAATTTAGCCGGTGGGATTCTGTATTGAAAGGAGAGCATTTTATATCAACTGGAACTTTATTCTCATAGGGTACATTTTCTCCAACCTCTAAGTAAAGCTAAACTACTCTTATCAGGTGCATCATCTAACATTTTCCAGTTGTTTAAATACAAAAACAATAATCACTGCTGTCTGGAATGCATGTTTGAACAACTAAAATGTGTACTGTTCTTTCTGGAGAAAAAAACCCTAAATAATGGTGAAAAGTATGCTGTATTTTAAAAAAATGTTTCTGTCATGGAAACTTACTAGCATATTCCCTAAGCAGTTCTGCCCCCACCCTCCATATGTGGCATTTTTCAAATCCAGATGAATTTACCTTAATGTAAAATCTTGCTACTTGTAAACCGCAAGGTAACATAAATTTATGGAAATAAATTTGCAGGCTGCTTGATTCTGAGAGCTAAAATTGGGCAGAATTGTCTTTTGCTTGTATTGGGGTTGTATATCATACATAGAAACAATTTGCTAAGAGACAAACTATTTCAAGTATTACTTTAAACTATTTCAAAGTTTCATTTAGAATATTTGTAAAGTAATGACAGTTCAGTAGTGTATATATATCTTTATTTTATTTTACAATTTGAAGCTATTCATATACTTATTGTAGCTTATCCAAGGAAGGTATATCTGTTCAATATTTATTTTCCTTAATGTAGTCTGTGGAGAACTAATTAAAACCTTGGAATAGTGTAACCTACTTTGGCCAGTAAGATACTAGTATTGTTGAATAATGAAGTTTTAGATATAAAAAACTTGTGGAAATTTTTCTGGAAAAGTTAAGGTTAGTTACGTGCTGGGACCTATTTATGTGAGTTGAATTTTAAAAATATGTGATGAATAAAGAAGTGGAATCGAACTGAATTTTCATTCTCCCGTTTCATTCTGCGTGGTGCATTAATTGGTCTCTATAGAAGAATAATGCAGACATAAATATAGGATATTCATTTTGCTTGTATAATGGTAAAAAAAAATAGAGACTTTAAAAGATGTAGTATGAATACTGGTTTGTAGTAGAATATATGGTAGCCGTTCATCTTGACCGATTCTGCACTAAATTATTGCTGTTTATTGCAAACCCACACTATATCATTAATTTGAATTGTGGTCATTTAGTGGTCATTCATATAAGTATTTGTTTTCAGTAGATTCATTTTACACTTCTGTGGTATGTAATCAGGACAGTGTAATTTGGTGCAACACGTGGCAATTCTTTTTGACAATAGAATGTTGTACACTAGTTGAAATGGTGGCTGAGTGATGTCTGCCATATCACAAATCTTATTTAGAAGTCTGACTTTGCATATACTCATGGGATTACAGTATCAAAACAGTGAGAAAATGACTCCTTGCTTCTGATTTTGGCCAGCTGTTGAATGCCAGTTTTGTTTTCCTTAAGAATCTAAACCCGTTTGAAGCAGGTCAGTTGTTCTTGCTCTAAGGAGAGCCTCCCTAAGGAAATGGGATAATTGCCATGTAAAACCCAAGCCTTTCCTGACAATTTTTGACCAAACAAATTGTACAAAGTCAGTGTCATATAGCAGAGTAAGTTTGAGGACATCACTAAAGAAATTACTTTTCCTACTAGATCTTTTAACTTTCATGCTGTGGCCTTATACAACCCTTCTCTCTCTCAGTATATAAATGTATTTAAATTTGTTTTCAGGAAAGCAGATTTTAACAAACTCCACATACAATGCCTCAAAGTCCTAGAAGATAAACAAGCCCAAGAGAGAGAGAACATGATAGAACACAGGCACAAACAATTCACACACACAAAAAAAGGAAAAATGGGGGAAAAAACCTTAAGAGGCCTGTGTGGATGAATAAAAAGCCAAAAAACTAAAAAGAAATGTACAATATAGGAAATGGCAGTTAGGGCTAATGATTAAGGAGGAATACAGACTGGTAACTTGAGCCACCAGGGATAGCGGAAAGGAGGCTAATGGTTAAAATGAGATGAGTCTGATGAGGAATGCAAAATATAATAACAATTTTGGGGGAAATATATCCAAAATAAAAGTAAAGTCAAGGAGGGTGTTGGTCTGTTGTGCAGGAAAAATGGGAAGTAATAACAGGAAATAGGAAGAAGGTGGAACTGTTTTAACACTCTTTGGATCTGTCTTCTCTCAAGGAGAGGGAGAGAGCCACTCTTAAGATTCTTGAGGCAAAGAGGAGGGGGAACACAGCTCAAAACTGAGAAAAGGATTCTAGGAACTCTCCTTGCCACCTTAAATAAACGTATGTCTCCAGGGCCAGATGAGATATATTCCAGGTTGTTGAAGGAGCCAGTGGAAGTGTTCTAAGAACTATTATCTATTAGTTATCTTTGAAAACTCCTGGAGAACTGGTAAAGTGCTGGAAGAATGAAGAAGAGAAATCTTAGTTCCAATGTTCATAAAGAAGAGGGAAGATCTGGAAAACTACTGACCAGTTAGGTTAACATCTACACTTTGAAAGATACTTGAATGGATTGTTAAGTACATGTCTGTTAGGAAAAGACTGGTACTGTTACCAGGAGTCAGCGTGGATTTTTCAAGAGCAAGTCTTGAAACAAGTACTAGCCTTATCTCTTCTTATGACAGAGTGAATGGTTTGATAGACCAAGGGAGTGCTATAAGTGTAGCATACCTTGATCTCATTTTACAAAATCTTTCATAATATGGATATCCTAGTTTTATATATTGTATGTTGTCTACTCATAGACAGCAAACAAATTTGATAAATATTATATTTGTGGACAAGATGGGTAAATATGAGCTAGAGAATGAATCTACCTACCCAAAGGAAACTTGTAAATGGCTTTACATCGTATTATTTGAGATCCCTTCAATCATTTGTTATTCAAGATCTTTTATAAATGAGCTAGAGGATGGAATGGAAGGGTGGCTTATTAGTTTTGCGAGTTACACCAATTTTTTTATTACTTTTGCAGGTTACACCAGACTAGGAGGATTGGACAACACTTTAGAGAAAAAAATCATAATACAAAATTCTCTTAGAGAAAATTCTCTTCTATTGGAATCTTATACAAAATTATCTTGACAGGCCAGTGATGTTCAGTGATGTCAGGTATGTTATCCTCCACAGAGACAGGATGAGATAAATAGAAAAAATCAAATGCATAGGGGATAGGATGGGGGGTGGGATCTAGCTGAGCAACAGTATATATAAGAAATATGTAAGAATATTTGCGGACCATCAGCTGAACATGAGCTGGCAAGTTGGTGCTGCAACTAAAAAGTACAGTTTAGTTTTAGGTTGCAAAAGCAGAAGTACAATACTACATCTAGAGATGGAAAGTAAAAGCTTGATTGTACTGTGCACCTGTTAAATGACGTTTGGAGTGTTATCGCTTGTACTTCAGAAAATAGATTTAGAGCTCAGTATTATGAAGAATTTCCTGAAAAATAGAGCAGGTAAGCTGTGAAACAGTCTTCCTTGAGCAGTACAATAGTATGTGTCCCTTGCTGGAAATGGAGATCGTTTAGTGGATTCCTGTGCTGGCCAAGTAGGGGTGTGGACTAGATGTTTTATAAGATTCCTTCCAACTCATTTATCCTATGAAAAACAGTTTGATTTGAATGTTTGAAGAAAAAACAGACAACATAACAATGGACACTGCTTAATGAATCATATGTCACTTTACATTGCTTTATAGAACCATGAGTGGGTCTTATCTTCTGGGGCCCCATTATACAAAAAGTATTAAAAGTGGAATCCAAATTAGTTGCATTTTGCTGTCTAAGTTTATTTTTCAGCAGCTTTCAATATTGTCAGTCACGGACTCCTTCTGGGCTGATTGCGGGAATTGGGAGTGGGAGGCACTGTGCTCCAGTGGTTCACTTCCTTCTTCACTGGTTGGTTCCACTTGGTGTTGATGGGAGGGGAGAGATCGTGCCCACAGTCCCTCACTTGTGGGGTGCCCCAGGGTTTGACACTTTTCCTCTCCTGTTTAACATCTACATGAAACTGCTGGGTGAGGTTATCTGTCAGTTTGGGATTCAGTATCATCATTGTGCTGGTAATACCCAGCTTTATATTTCAACCCTGGACTGCACAAATGAAGCTGTCAAGGTACTGACCCAGTTTCTGGAGGCTGTTCAGGTCTAGATGGAGAGGAACAGACTTCAATTCAATCCTGACAAGGCTGAGGCTGTTTGGCCCCCCAGGGTTGGGGACATTTCCATTCTTGGATGGGATTGCACTTCCCCATTCAAGACTTGTGCTCAACTTGGGGGTACCCCTGGACCTACAGATACTGCTTAAAGAGCAGGTGGCAGCTGTGGCCAGGAGGGCCTTTGCACAAGTACATCTTATGTGCCAGTTATGCTCTTTCCTTGACCGGGAGGTTCTGTAGGTGGTCATTCATGCCCTGGACACCTCAGTGGGACTACTGCAATGAGACTACTGCAGTGTGCTCTACATGGGGCTGCCCTTGAAGACTATCTGGAAGCTACAGCTGGTTCAAAATGCAGTAATGGGCAGTTCTCGTACCCATGTATCACCAGTGCTATGTAAGCTGCAGTGGCTATCAGTTGGCTTCTGGATGCAATTCAAGGTGCTGGTTGTTATCTTTAAAGTCTTTCATGACATTGGATCTGAGGGACTGCCTTTCTCCCATTGTTTCTGCCCGCCTGGTACAATTGGGTAGACTGGGTGCTCTCCAGGTCCCTTCTGTTAACTGTCACCTTAAGGGGCCTAGGAAGTGTGCCTTCTCTGTTGCGTCCCCCACCCTCTGGAACAGCATTCCCCCCCCCCCCCCGAGATAATGATAGTGTCCTCTCTCCTGGGGTTCTTGAAAAGCCTTGAAAACCTGGCTTTGGTCCCAGGCCGGGGGGGGGGGGTGCTAATTATGCTTGGTTTTAATGGTTGTTTTTAGTCCAGGCTGTTTCATTTTGTTCATGTTATCCCTAAATATTAAATATTGAAAATGATTGATACAAAAATCTTATTCAATCTAAATTCATGGTCATTGATAGTCCTAAAAAACAGCATAGCTTCTCAAGAAAAGAACAACTGGTTTTAAAGCCAGACTTATTTCTTTACTTTTAAAAAGCATATGCTGCCCTTAGGAATATGCTTTCCGGTGCAGCTTCCATCACGGGTGTCTGCAAAACGGGCAAAGGGTCCAAATGATGAAGCATGTGCAACAATCTCATGCAAATGCCACATTGTGTAAGATGTTAGGATGCAAGTACAGAAGGGTGGCATTTGTGTGATGCCACTATGCCTGTGTTGCCATGTTGGCATCATTGTGCTTTGCTTCAGACACCACTGGCATTCGAATCACAGTATAAAATCAGTTGTTTATTTTTACAATATTTGTAAATGAGGTTGTTGTGATGAAAAACTATGCCGTATAATGTTGTGCAGAGTGCAGCAAAAGGTCCCAAAAATCCTGCTCTCAGGAAAATTACACATCAGCATGAGAGCTTGCAAAATGCAATATCCATAGTTTGCTTTCCAAAGAAAATCCAGTCAGAAAATATAAACTAACTGGTCTTTATTGATAAAACTGCAAAACTTCATAAAATACAAGTTGCATACAAAATATAGGATATAACAAAGACTTCTTCTCACTTTAGCTTCTAAGACTTATCCACAACAAAGTCTCTAGCTAAAAAAAACACTCTCAGAGAAGAGGTACACTACTTGGTTACTAGTTAAGACTACATAACCTATAAAACCTACATGATTAACTATACAAGACAGACTGAACAGGCTGGGCATTTTACCCTCCCATTATATTGCCAGCATGTACACCCCCACTGAATAACTAACATACACATTACAGTAGGTGGCAGTAAAAAGCATAACAGGGTCACAAGATTCTTTGTTTACATTAGCTTCATAGAATAATCTCGACACCTGTTTTTGTATAGGGAATGGGATGACCTTCTTCCCATGAGAGATAATAATAATATATATAATTATATATAATAATATATATAATAAAGGAATTGGAATAATGCTAAGGTATTTTAAAGTTTGTCGGACATTATTAGGACTATTTCTTCTAGTTTAAAATTTTGATATCCAAATATGGGAGAAGTGCTCTCTCTTTTCTCTGCTCTCAAGGGGGATAACTCATTTGCATTCACATCAGAATTTTTTACACCATAGAAGCTATTTTTTTCCCAAAAGCTTATTGAATTTATTTGACACTGAGTAAATTCTAAGTTGTAGACTATTATATTATATTTCAGTATATCAGTTAATGAAACCATATCCCACCCCCCCGGCAAAAGCATCCATCAGCCTTATTTAAAGTAAGATTTAATTTTATTTATATGATTTATGCAGCTGCCCATCTCACAAAGTGACTCTGGGCAACTTACAAGATTAAAACAACCCCCCCCCCCCACAAGCAGACCACCACCATCACCCCTGGCGCCCAAGGATAAACTATTAATTCACCCACCATCAATAGTAACAGAACTCATCTACCCCCCTGACCTAAATGCCTGGGGAAATGCTTTCTACATATAGATGGATTAATTGCAGATTTTCTTTGTTCTTTGCAGCAACTCCTTTGTCTTACTGAACTTCCGGAGAATTCCTTTAAGCTTGGTACTAATTGTCTGGGATACGTGGGGTTGCTGTTCAGGAGGTGGAGGTTGAAAAAATACCTGCGGCTCTGTAGTGACTCTGTGTAGCTCTCTTGATTCTGTTCCTTCAAATTAAAGCCCTAGTAGCTATACTGAGTACTGGAAATGAATGTTCCATATTGTGAACATTCCCAGGAGAGGTGCAGACAGTATTTGCAAGGAGCATTGTAGCTTTATATCTTTATAGCTCTGTCAGAAGGCCACAGTACTGGTCATTGTTTTTGTGTGATTATTTTAATATACTATGTCTTATTTGCATAATACTTAGCCAGTTTTGGCTGGTCTCAAAAAGCTAGGCAAGGTCAGTTCAGGTTAGCATTTGGAAAGGAGATCCTGGGAGATACCAAAGCTTTATATTGGTCTGGGAAGTTTGAAAATAAACATCAAAAACCAACCCTGGAAGAAGAAAATGACAACTTCCTCATTATTGCAAAGAGAATTACATGGAATCTCTGTAAAGTCACTTGGGAGTTCAATTCAACATAAAAGAGATTTTATCTTTTTCTGTTTTTTAGTAATTGATGGTTATATTACTCAATGTGAATATTACCATCTTCGTTTCTTTGGAAGAGAACATTATATAATTGTTTAGAAATGGAAAGAATTGTATTTTTATATGTAATGTTTTAAGATATGAGTCATTAGAATTGTTTTTGTGCAGCAGTTTTTTTTCAGAGAGACTCCTCTTAACATGCATTTTTCAAGAAGTGACCTCCTTAGAACACTTGATTTTTAAAAAATAAATGTCAGTGAACATTAACAACTAAGTATAGTAGCTGTCCATTGGCAGTCTTCATATTAATAACTTCTATTTAAATCTTCCACATCTTGTGTGGCAGCTTAGTATTATATTTCTTTTTCCATGTTTATGGCATTCAAGTTGAGTTACAGTCTAACTATACAGGCGTAAAATTGAATCGCCATAATTCGTTGAATAAGTTGGAAGTTAGCATCCAAATTTACTGGCTAAAAAGTTTATAATATTTATAGGCTTCTTAAATTGAAGCCTAGGAATAATTGCGAAATCTGACCTGGCAGTCAGGATGTCCTTAGATATCTAATAGCTATAAACTGTATGCAAGTCTGAGTGTTAGCACCTATATTATTCTTCTCTGTCATTTATTATGTTATTTAGTTTAGTTATAGTTGTATTTTTGCAGTTCAGTTCAAGTGGAGACAACGTAACTTGCTATAAAATGTTACTTAATACCAAGAACACTTTTTTTTGGTATTTTTAAATAGATGAGTTGTGACTATTGTTCTTAAGCCTAAAACCCTCATAATAAGTCAGAAGTCTGCAAATGCAACATTAGCAATAAATTCTTTTCTTCTTTCTGTTTTCCATCCTTTGTTAACCTGCCTCCCCATCTTAGTTTCTTAGCAGTCCATAATGACCAAGATGAAACACTTGATGTTCCTGGCAGGAGATATATTTTGGCATTTTGTTCCTTTTTCCATTCTGTATTGCCCCACAGATTATGCTACTACTGCTGGTAAATTATACTGTTACAGCACCAAGGTTGTTAATGGGAGCCCAAATCCAAATCATCTGGTCAGCATCATTTTACCATCACTGGCTCAGAAACTCTAGAAGAAACCTGTTCCATCAACATTATGTGTAAAATAGAAATCTTGAATCACCAAGATACCACTTTTTGTAACCTTAAAATAGAGTATATTCAGGAAATTCATTAGGCAAAATACTTCAAATACATGTTTGTATAGATGTAGACTTGGTTATGTACTTATTTAATATATTTGAAAATAGATATAGGCACAAATATTAGGAAATTAAAATTAGTATGAAATTAAGCCCAATTCTTTTCAGTAATATTTAAATTATGAATAGGATGCTTATTAAGATATTTCACATTAGGAACTTTATTATGCCCTTATGACACAAAACAGCATGATTTATGTTGACTTTTGTACTTCTAGAACTTGAGTTTTAAGAATTAAATACTCAGAACTTTTTCTTATTAAGTTTTGAAAATGAATAAAAATAATAGAGAAACAAAATGTTAGAAATATGCCACAAATTGTTCAAATTTCTGTGAAAAGGATAAAATGGCACATACGTTATTTAGAAATCAAACCATAAATGAATATAAGAAGTATGTATAATTTAGCTAATTGGACAAAATCAAACATCCATGATCTGGAATAGTTAATGCCTTTTCCAACACTTTTGCCTTTGTTGTATTGATCCTGAGGCTATGCCTGATATGCTTCGTTACTCTGATAAGTATTTATGAAAATCATCATTCTGCAAGCCTCTTTAGATGCACAGTGGCATTAATGCTTTCGAGATGAAGCTAATGTAACCCATAGAATTGTGTTGTTTTTCCAGCACTTTCTTTTAGGTCTGACTTTATTTATGTGAATGTAACATAAAGATGCTCTGGAACTAAGCGTCATGTCAAGGTATCCTGAGCCAGTTAGATTTTGCTCTTGTACTGGAAACCACAGTGTGCTTACCAGACACGCACAGCTCAAAATAGGTCATGTGTGTTTGGCAGCTTGAGGGTTGCTTTCAGTCACACTGAAATAACCTTACTTTAAAAATAACCTGTTTCCACTATAAGGTTCTTCTGTTCTTTTAACATACTCATTTTTGCATATATTTGTCCTGGCTGGTAGTTTCAGTTTCGTCTAAATTTATAAAGTTCATTGTTGTTTATCACCTTGGGATACTGGATTTCAGTAATTAGAAAATCAGCTGTGATGTTTTAGTCATGTAGGATAAAATGCATTGTTTGAGTATAAGGATTGTCATCTCTTAGATTGTTGGTGTGATTTTATTTGTTCAGTAAAACTTCCTTGCATATTTATATTTTATAAATAGATCAAGTGATTATTTCCTTTTGGTATCATTCTCTGTTCTGATTTCCCAGTGAAGTATCTATTTTTATATTATTTCTAGTCTTAAAATATGGTGTTTTAGGGCTTGAGAGTGGCCACTGTCTAAGGTACTAACTGAGGCCTCCCACAATGCAGATTGTTACAGGCGATCTTTCATTAACTAGATTCATTTTGAATCTCCACACCAAAAGTGAAAAACGAAAAGAAGTAGCTATTGTAACGAATGGTCTTAATTTATGTTTTCTTGCTCTCTATTGAAGCAGTTGAGAACATAGAAGACAATATGCCTTGCTGAAACTTCTCCAACATAATTTTTCCAGATTTTCTCAAACTGTAACCTCAAGCTGCTAAAGCAAGCACAATGGGGACATCTTTCATTTGGCAGGAGTGATAAGGTCCTTGGGTGTCATTTTCCAATAGCCTTGGCATACGCATTGCTACCCCAAATAAAGCTTGAATAAGCAGTCTTCCTTTTTGCCAAACTTCAGTATTTACAATTATTTATTTATAAAATGTATATGATGCTGAATCCAAATGACCTGAGATGGCTTACAATCAAAATATAACATTTGATTGTATTTATGTACATTATGCAGCAATGTACATAAAAATACATATATGCATGTAAGCTAACAATATATACTTTAGAGTTGTATGCCTATTTTAAAGAGTGCAAATTGTTGAGTAGACATTATCTCTCTGTACATTTCAAATCTGGCAAACATGTTTGGAGAAATTTTGCTTATTTTATTGTGTGTTATCTCTGAATTGGAAATATGTACTGTATATTTCAAAGTTTTACTGTCTCATATAGGCATACAGAATCTGAGGCCCTCCACAATTGTTGGATTTCAGCTCACAGCAACCCCAGCCAGCATAACCAGTTGTGAGCTGAATCCGATTCTCTACCCTGTTTTGTTGCTTATGGAGGATTTCACTTCATTTCTAAATCTATTGCTATAATTGACTTCAAACGATCATTTGAGGTCATTTACATGCTAATTTTAGCCCACAGCCAGAGTACTTTTCCAAATTTAACTTATATAACCAAGACTGATGGCAAAATTCAGATTCTTTTGGTCTCTGATTGAAGTTATTCTGCTGATATGAATAGTTATTAGTATTTTGAATGCTGCAGAAATAAATCTCATATCTAACTGACTGCTGATCTAATTTATAAAAGTTCTGGCATGTAACAGATTTGTTTATACAACCCCATGAGATAGGCGAGAGTGAAAGAGAGAGAGAAATATATTGCTGATTACATTTTGTATTGGCATTGAGATTTCAAACTGTGTATCTAGTTGTGGAATTGGAGGGAAAAGAAAGAACTAAACTTCTGAAGAAGCCAGGAAAGCAAGAACAGCAGAGCCAACAGACTCAAGGCATGAAAAAGTTGAGCCTACAGTACCAGAGTGATCAGCTGAAATTCTTTTATTTATAAGCTTTGCTTAGAATTGGGAAATAGTCTAAACTAGATTAAATAGATGCATTTTCTCACGTTTTCATATTGGCAATTAATTTTAAAATAATTTATGCCTGAAAAATTCAGCATACATGTAGTCCTTGTTTAACAACCATAATTGGGACTGGCAACTTGGTCACTAATGACACAGTTGCTAAGTGGAAAATCCTGTGGCCGTGATTGCTTCTGATTTTACTTCAGCTTTCCTTTCCCCCCACTCCCCTGTCCTTTGGAATGCTTACCTCAGGGCTGGGATAATTAGCAAGAAGGGAGTTAATATTTGTATTTACATTTGTTGGAGAGGAAGGGATTACAAGAGAGTAAGCAAGCACATAATGGGAAATGCACATCAAAAGGAATGCACAGCCCCAAGTGTGCTAGGCAAACAGCTGGTGCTAGAACATTCCTTTCAATGTGTATTTCCCATTGTGTGCCTGCTTACTGTCTTGTAATCCCTTCCTCTCCAATCTGTCTGCCCTTTGGGTGGGGGGAAGGGTCAGGCACAGGAGGACACATGCTAACTGACTGCAATAGTGAACATGTGACTGAGAGAGAGATGCTGCAAATGTTGTAAATGTGCACCTTGGTTGCAGAGTTATTTTTTCAGCACTGTTGTAACTTTGAATGGTCACTGCATGAGGCAGTCGGTAAGCAAGTTCTCCCTGTAGTAACAGTACTATTCAAAAGCTTAGTAATATTAATTGGTATAAAAAAGTGTGTATACCCTCAGTTTACTCAGTATAAGTTTAATTCTGATTTTCTCTCCAAGAAAGGACAGTCACTTCCTATGTGTGAAAAACATGCTGTTTTCTTCTCAGAAATGTAATTTTTTTTTTGTCAGTACCAGGAATAGCATTTTAAAGATTAGGCTAGAAGACCAAATTTAAATTCAGTAATGATAATGCATTTTTAAAACGTAGTTCTGTTGATGTTGCTGAATAAGTATATTCTGTATAGAGTATACAAAATATAAGATGTTATACATAGATAAGATGGTTTCACTGTATATGTGATAATGGAATATTAGGTCAGTTGTTGGATAATTAGCATTAGTTCAGGTGAGATTTTCTAAGACAGTTAAGGTGTTGGAATAAGATGTCCTACTTGCCCACAGAATATACTGAGTAAATTTGGGCCAGTCACTATCTCTCAGCCCAACCTATCATGTTCTGAGCACAAAATTAGATGAGATTCTTGTGTCTGCTACTTTGAACTCCCAGAGGAAAGATGTAATATGAATGTGATATAAATTACATATTTTGATGTATACACTGAATGTTATAGAACAGTAAATTCTAATTCATTTTTTTCTTTTGTAGATGCCACTTCAAATGAACAACAAGTCCTCTTCTGCCAGAAATTACAGCAGTGCTGTGTATTATTTGATTTCATGGACTCTGTCTCTGACTTAAGGAGCAAAGAAATTAAAAGAGCAACACTGAATGAACTAGTGGAATATGTTTCAACAAATCGTGGTGTGATTACTGAATCAGCATATTCGGAAATTGTAAAAATGGTAAGTCAGTCATGTGAAATATAACTCCTCCTTTGAAGGCATTTGGAAATGAAATTTATTAAAGAGTCGTTTGTCTTCTGAATTGTCTTTTCATGGCAGTTAGAGTGGTGCTTTCTCTGTTAATCTCCTGTGGTTAAATTTTAACAGATTAAAATTGGTTGTGTTCAGTTGCCATCTAAAATTAAGTATTGAGACATTTACAGTTCTGTGAAAATGTACCAGTTCCCTTTGGGAGTTTCTGAATTCTTGCCACTGAATAAAATTAGAACTTCATGTGGGTCTTGCTGATATATGAAAGGTATCTGAGCAAATAATGCCAAAGTTTGGTGCTTGTTTCATTTATTTCATAAACAAAGTAATCAAAGTATACAGTGTATCAATGTGAAAAAGTAATCACCATTCTAATCCAATCAATTTAACTAAAAAGATAACCAGGAGTAGCAGTATTAATACTTTATTAAACAGTGAATTGGGACAGCTGTACACCATATAAATCTCAAATTTTGGTCCTTCATCACAGTGAAATTCTCAACATACAGATCCTAGAGGTACACAATGCCCTGCTTAAAGGCTGAAGACCTCCACAAAAAGTTGCTGATACCTATCAGTCTATAAAAGATTACAAAACCATTTGTAAAGATCTGGGGCTCCAGTGTCCCAGAGATGTAGTCTTGAATTTGAGACAATTTGACAATAGTAAATCTTTGCAAGAGTGACTGTCCTATCAAAATTACTCCAAGAGCATAAAGACACAGCATAAAGTTATCTAGAAAGTCACAAAACCTAAAACAACATCCAGGGACATCACTTCAGATTAAAGGCATTTTTCATGACTCTATCATCAGGAAAACACTGGGTAAAAGTAGGATTCAATGAAGAGTAGCACAGTGGAAGCCAGTGCTCTCTAAGAAAATTGATGCTCACTTCAAGTTTGCCAGAAAGCACTTGGATAGCCTGCAGACTTCTGGAAGCATCTGGATGACCCTGCAGACTTCTGGAATGTTTTTGTATTAAGAGATGAAAAAAAAAAAAGAACTTTGGGGACTATGTGGTTTTTGTTAACTTCTGATAGAAACCAAATTCTGCATTCCGCAATAAGAATTGCCTACCAAGTGTTAAATATGAGGTGGTAAAATTATTGTTTAGGAATGGCTTGCTATCTCAGGATCTGGACAATTTTCAACATTAAAAGAAGCATGAGTTTTGCTTTAAATTGGAGAAATCTACAGGAAGATATCAAATCATCTGTCCATCAGTTGAAACTGAAGTGCAGCTGGCTCATGCAGAAAAACATGGTCCCAAATATACAATCAAGTCTACAAAAGCATGGATGAAGAAGAACAGTGTTTTGGAATGGCCAAGTCAAAGTCCAAGCCTGAAGCCAGTAGAAATTTTTTGATAGGCCCTGAAAGAAACAATTCATGATAGAAAACTATCAAATGTTACTGAGTTGAAATAGCTCATCATGGAGAAATGGAACCGTGATGAGGAACTGATCATCAGTTATAGGAAGTATTTGATTACAGTTACTGCAGCTAAAGCTGGTGTGCCCAATTACTGAATCCAAAGGGTGATTATTTTGCACACTAACTCATAGCTGGTTGAATAACTCACGATATAAATGAAACAACTTTCGTACTGGTGTTATTTTTTCACTCAGATTCAGTTTAGATATCAATAGGACCTACTGGAAACTCTGATAACATTCAGCGGCAAACATACGCATACATTTGGAAAAACTGAAAGGAGGTGAATATTTTTTATGTAAATGAATACCCTCCCTCAGTACTACTGTACTGCATTTTAGTTCGTAGTTTCTTTTCGCGGCATCACTTTGGTTATTCCTTGTGACATCCAAACCCCTCTGATTGCACCGTCAAAATTTGGCAGTGCAATGGATAAAAACCAGTGATAAGGTTTCTTGACATTTTAAGGAGGGAAACAATGACAGTTTTATTTTAAGGCTTAAAAAGGCTTACTGTGGTTTAAACAAACAAGGCCCCTTTGTATAATTTGGAAAAATGAAAATCCCTGGAACTCTCCAGTTCTGTAATATGTAACCTCTTATTTTCCATTATCATACTGCTTATCAGTCTTTAATTTTACAAAAAAAAACCCCAAACATCCCCACTCCCCTGCCCACAACATTTACGTGTGGCTCCTAGCTGTGAAAATGTTGCCCGCTATGGTAGATATTAAAAAATTTTAAGGGCAAGATAGAACCTTGTCAAAACCCAGGATTCAGTTCTCCTCTCTGGGAGTCTGGTGGCTTAGAACTTGAATGAATGAATGCATGCATGCTAGCTTATAGCTCTGTCCCCAAAGCTGGTTCAGTAAGTGACCATTTTGGAAGATAAAATAATGGAATGGTCAAAGAAAATCATCATGATTGCACTTTGCTTATCAGTCATCCAACAGAAGCTAAACCAGGATTGGCAGAGATATAGAAATGGATATTAGCAACCTGAAAAGATTTCCTGTCAGCCGCCTGTGTCTTTTAGATCCTAAGAATCTTGTTTGCTATATTTTGCTACATTAGCCAAATCAGTTTCTAAAGGTACAGCTGACATTCTTATCTGAAAGCAGTTGGCTTTCAGTAGGTAAAACTGAGCTGAAGGAGTGTGTATGCATGCATAGCTGTGTATGTATTATTCCTCTGCTAGTTCTACATCTTCAGTGGACTAACTGGCAAAAAAAGAAAGTGGGGGTTCACAGCCCATTTCTAGCTTGGAGTTTCATATATCCCCCTGCACAGGTTAATCAAATGATCTGTTTTAAATATGTAATGACATTCATTTCAGCAGTTGAAAAAGCAAGTTCTTGATCGATTCTAGCTTTAGTAAACTACACTTCTGTACTGAAATTAATTGTAATGTTTTCATTTACTTAAATGGCTGTGAATTGTAAACGTATTTCACAGAAATCCATAAAAAGTATATTTGACTATTCTTAGACAAAAAGATGTTTAAGTGTAACAGCTGATAACAGTCATAAGATAGTCTGAGGAAAAGTCCCTTTTTTGGCAATCATGGCAGTAGTCAGATTTCATTGTCACTCCTTACCAGTTTCTTTACAATGAAACAGATGTGGAATTGTGTTCTCTTTCAATAAAGGTGGCTATTTTGAAAATGGATATAAGCCTTCTGATGGGAATAGTTGTTAATATATAGCCCTTTTTTCTTTTGGTTGTCCTCAAAACCTTCCAAGAAGCTGCTGCTGGTGAAATACTTAGCTCACCAAAACAGTATCCTTACTCTCCTGAGCCTCACTGAAAATACTTGTAACTTGAGAGTGATGCCTCTTCCTGAAGAAGTAGGCAGAGTCCCAGTACAAAGACCTCTTTTATGCACAGGTAGATCTTCCAAGCAGATGTACTTGAACTCAGAACAAACAAAACAGAATAGGTAACATGGAATAAAAGAATAAGGAAATGGAGAACCATCCTACTCTTGGGAGGTCTCTCCAGATATCCAATGACTTATGGCATCAGTTCTCATATTCTCTTGCTTAGTTTGGGGGATTTTGTTAGTGTTTCTTTTATCCTGGAAGAGCTATGCCAAATGCCTTTGTGATACTCAGATAACAGAATTTCATTCAAGAAAATTTCAATTTTCTCATGAACCTCATGGGGGACATTTGTAACTTTGGAATGTAACAGAGTAGTAGTAGTAGTAGTAGTAGTAGAATAGTAGACAGAGTGCTTCCAGGAATCAAAATATTCTTAGTAGAAAACTGACAGACACTACATTTGCATATCTGTTACCAGATAAGCCTGAACCAGTCTGCAAGATATCAAACTTGATATAATTAATTATAAAAACAAATTAGTGTCATTGATCCATGTTAACAGCTATAAGCATATATAATTATAATTTTTGACATAACAGTGTTGGATAAAATTCCTATGATTGCTATCAATTTTCAGAATATCTTAACTTTCTTCTTGAAGCACCAGGGTCATTCCGTGTTAGAAAATTTTAAATCTTCAGTTAAAAGGTCCCTAAAATTAATAACAGAAATTACTAACAGAACAAAAGAAATGTTTAAAGTTTCTTGTAAAAAGTCTTCTTGTGGAGATTACTGCTACTGGGGTTTGTTCACCAGATTCAAAGGTAAATGCATCTCTCTCATAAGGAAAAACTGGAGATTTTTCTGTAGTATCCATGAAATCCATTAATTAAGATTTCAATAATAATTACTGTTAGCCTAATTTGAGACATTCTATCCATAGTTACTTTCCATCATAGTACTGTTCTTGATACCAGTGAGTCTTAACAAATTCAAAAGTGTTTCTTGGATTTCCACATTCCACCCATTATTGTAATGGACATCACATGAATACTTCCCTGCATGAGACAATCAGTTTTGACTGTTTTGTTGTTCTGACCATGTGTATACAAGTTCTTGCTATTATCCACAACCAATTTTTTTGATCATCACAATATTCCTACCAGAGCAATTTTCCATCCCTGTTTTTGCATATACTGTGGAGTTATCTGCATGCCACAACCTGTTACTTCCAGTAATAGCTTTCTTTTCTGTAGTACTGAAGTGAGCAGTACTGCTGATTTCTTCAGTCACTGTTCTTGCCTTGGTATTATTGTCCTTTGCAGAAATATAGATATTTGCTCCTGCAGTCTTAAATATTCTTCCTTAGCAGGTAGTTTGTGATACATCAGGGCATGAAGATGATGACTCCAAGATTACATCCTCAATTTCATCATCCATTTCATCCTCAGATATTGGTACTCCAATTCAACTTCTTAGGTGTTGATTAATGCTCTTTTGCTGAGAATACATCCTTGCCTACAATCTTCTGGCTTTTCTAGAGATGCCCAAAATGGAATTGAAAATCTGCCTATCAACAGAGGGACAAAGCTATTTAGTTTAAAAATGGGTCATTAAATGGATCACATCCAAAAATGGAGAAATATTGCCTGTAGTACATTTCCATAAACATATCTTTTCCCCCCTGAAACTGTCAGTGGTACAGTGTCATTGATCAGTGAAATTCACCCATTCATTCTGCTTCAGGAAGCATTGTTTTGGAGATTAGCTAGAGCTCTGTCAAAACATTTAAGTTGATAATTGTATTTTATACAGGCACAGTCCTTTTCTGACTAGACCTGACTAGACCTCCTTGTTACCTAAGTTTTAGTTCTATATGATTCATGAAATTGCTCTACATACCCTTTTTCCATCACTTCATTACAACTAGTATCTTCCTTAAAGTTCCTCTTTATCAGGCTTGCTTTTCACCTGAAAAGAACTTAACCTTCTGCCTGACTCTTTAGCTCTAGATTTACCGTCTAGGCCTAAAAAGGGACAGCCATTTTCATCTTAGGGTATCACCTGTTGAAAGACTGATGTGCAAATTTGGTGCGCAAATAGCAGATTTATCCATATTGCAGAGGAATGATGCTTACGACTAGGATTGTAGTTGCTTTTTCTGCCTGCTTTGTAGGATTCTTGCCAAACATTTCCTGAGCTACATCACGATCACAACCATTGACATTCATTCATTATAAGTTGGATACCAAAGCAAAAACAAGGTAGCTTTCAGGACGGCAATTTTACCTTGCATCCTTCACTGATTGCCTGCCTCCTATAACTACCATTTGTGTGCTGCATGAAGACTCGGTTGAAGAAAATCAGGTTGTGTATTTGCAACTAGTTCTTCAAGTGACCACGCATACATTTACACAACTTATTCTCTGACCTCTTGACAGGTAGTTCTGTCTTAAGGTTCTGTGTCGGCTCAAGGAACTGAAGTAATTTCTTTAGGTGTGCACAGAAATAAAAGGTGGGGTTCACTTTTGGTCAGCTAGAGGATTCCAAAGAATATATTGCATAGTGTGCAGATCCATTTATTTGAATGCCCAAATGAATGCTAGAAAACTCCGTAAAGGAAGTAGCCTGCTGTCATTTTGTGTCCCTTAATTTTTCAATACTTAGAATCTGGAATCCCACATTTTTAATGCTTTACTTGTCTTAGATATATCTATTTTCAGAGATCATAGCTGAGCTGTAGAGAGCACACATGTTAAATATGAGATTCAGTTCATAGTCTGCCAATTAGATAGCAGTGTTGGGAGATGAGTAGAAACCATACTGGACTAGATGAACCAATGGTCTTGAAAGTATTTTGCAGTTGCATGTGAACTACCTTATGATTGTGTGTATATGTGGTCATAAATGTATTGATTTATTGTAATGCAAAAATATTGCATTAAATCAGATTGAATGTAGCTTTTAAAATGTGACTATGTTCCCTTAGATTAGCTCTAATATCTTTAGAACACTTCCTCCAAGTGAAAATCCAGATTTTGATCCAGAAGAGGATGAGCCTACATTAGAAGCTTCGTGGCCCCATATACAGGTAACTTTTTCAGGTTTGTCTGTTAATATTCATGCCAGCTTTATTAGGACTACAGATCTGGGATGCAGAATCTAGACAAACACCTGAAAAAGTCATGTTTTCTATATCTTGCTGCTGTACTAGTGGTCATCTGAATTTCTGTGATTCAGATCAGGTAGCCCTAAAATTGCATGCTTGTCACCCACCATCAGTTCTCTGAATGCGACATACACATTTTCTGTATGCTCTTGAATCCCAGTTTTCAAACCATTCCATATGGTCACCTGATTTCTACCTTCCAGGGTTCTGAAATGTTATTTCTCCTGTTTTGATTTACATTTTACCTTTTTCTTCTTCATTCAGTTTTACCTTCTAAAATGTAGAAGGACCTGCTATCAATAAAGTTACCAAATTAAATCCTGTTTCTTGTTTGTCCTCATCCTATAACTTGCTCCTGCCTTGGATACTACTGATTATGCCTCTGGCCTTAGCTAGATTTAACTTGCATCTAGTGTTGGGCAGGGCCAGAAACTATGACTGGAGGCAAACTCACCTCTGCATAATAAGGCTTTGAAATAAAACTTTTATTGGCACCTCTAGAAGTTGTTTTTTTTTTAATGTGTAATTGCCCTAAGGAAGGTTGGCAAGAGGATTGTGGCATTTATATTGGGGGGTGGGGGTGGGGGTATGCTTCCTTTGGCTCTAAAGAAAGCCTTTAAGAAGCCTACTTGCCTGAAAACAGTTGGAAACATGAAGCATGGAGCTACCGCTGGTAATTAATCTTTTTAAAAAGTCCTTCCTTACAAACACTGTTCAGAGATATTGTAACTGGTTAGTGTTGAACTTGGTGCAGTTATAATACAAAAAATAGCACTGAAAAAGGAAGAGTTGACTACGTATTGAAAAGGAAGAGAAGAAAAACAGAAAAGACCAAGTGGGATAAAATAATGTGGAAACCTCAGAGTCCTTCTGATTTCTTAACCGTTTTCTGCACCACGCTTGAGAGAAGCATTCTTGCAGCTTGAAGATAATCGTAGTGGGCTAGAGAATGTGTGGTCTTAAGAGCCTGAACTGTTGAGGAGTTAATATGCTAATACTAGCATGCTGAATTTTACTGAAATGAATTTCTGTTATCTTCTGATGGGCTTTGCTAATATATGTGAAATTAATTGCATATGAATGTTTTTTTTTAAAAAAAAACATTTTTATTTTACTCTTTCATAGCTGGTGTATGAATTTTTACTAAGGTTTTTAGAAAGTCCTGATTTCCAGCCTAGCATTGCAAAACGTCATATCGACCAGAAATTTGTACAGCAGGTAAATATTCAACATATATAATATACTATTACTTTTAGCTCAGATTGATTTTTTGAATGTAGATGTTTCTTTTGTGGATGGAAGATCCATTTTGTTTCCCAGGAATATTTATAGTTGAGCTTATTCATACACTATAGAAAAGGAAGGAATGACTTTTTTCTTTTACGATACTCCTCCTTTTGAGCTGTCTCATCCCCTTTACTCAGAGTGTTGCACAGCAGCTGCATCTCTTCCTTCCCATGCTGTTGCAGAGCACACAAGCATCGTGCTCCCACTGTTGGAGAGTGTGCACACGTTTCCCTTCTACCTACTGTTGCAGAATAATTTCCAAACCGTCTGCAGCACAATTTAGGATGTTACAGGAAGAGTACAAATGAAAATGGTCAGCTAGAGTGACCCATGAGCAGTTTCCCTCAAATCAGAGATGAGCATTCAAGCCAATATTCCTTATATTGTTAAACAGAGGGAGAAACAAAACAGTGATGCATAAAGCATTTAATATTGCCACTGTTGAACTGTCACCCTGTGCCACATTGAAGTGGTGTGTTTTTTTAAATTATGGCAAAGATAACTATATAGTGGGATTTGCATATTCTGTGTAATCATTATTAAGGTATAGAAGTGCATTATGAAATAATATTAGTTCATTTCTTATTTTTAAGGTGAGGCTATACACAACGCATTTGTTAGGAATAATTACAATATCACATAGTAGTTGTGGTTCAGCTAGTCCTAGTTCAGCATTTCCTTCTTATTGAATTTGTTTTCCTATGACCAGTAAGACTGTTTGCATTTCTATCTAAGCACTTGCTAATGTTGACTTAATTTCAAAAGGTTTATCCTGTGAACTCCCTGCCACATATTTGCAAACTGCTTATTGCTGGCACTGTATTGTTGAAGCCGTCCTGAGCTTAGTTTAGGTTTTATGTGGGAAGGTGTGGAACAAATTTGGTTGAATTTGTATGCCAATTAGTGTTTATTCCATTTAGTATTTTGACAGCAGAGAATTGAAATAATAAACAATACTTTTTTAATAGCTGTTGGAGCTTTTTGACAGTGAAGATCCACGAGAGCGTGACTTTCTAAAAACAGTACTTCATCGAATTTATGGCAAATTCCTTGGATTAAGAGCATTCATCAGGAAACAAATCAACAATATTTTTCTCAGGTATAATATATATTGTTGTTTACAAATTTACTACCATGTTTTGTGTATATATTTTAAAAAGTACAAAATTAATAACCCACAAGTTGTTCTTAATGAACTAATAACATATTTGGAGTTAAACTCCTCCACATATTGTTAAAAATATTGGGTATAAAATTAGTTGCTTTTCAGTTAAGGGGTTTGTCCCAAAAGTAATATTTTAAAAAAGTTTATCCAGAGTGATATGTCTAGTATGGTACTCTTCTGTGCACACTTAAAGAATTATTTACTTCTAGATAAATATGCATATATATATTTTCCTGATACGTACAGAAAGGCCTTGATTTTGACCTTGAGCATGCAAGAGTCATCTGCAGCAATTGCAGTTTGTAAAATAAAGTAAGCTTTAAGTGTGCAGCTGGAAGTTCATACTCAGTCACTGATCTGTGGAAAGCTCATTTGGCACTGGGAAAGGAGCACATGCAAAGGATTTCTTTTCTTTTTGAAGAGACAAACTTCAAAGGCAAGCTCCTGAGGAAAGACTCTATTGATTAGCCCTAGACAGCTGGGGAAGATACACATCCGCCTCAGGAGTTCAGTGAAGTAGCACCTTGTGAACCACATTTAAGTATTTTAAATCAGTCATCCATTGAGTTTGGTCACATTATTACGTGGCCAAGAATCTATGACAGATTTTTGCAGATAGCAACTGGACTTGTTAGTAATATAAGGTTTCATGAGCCAAAATTAACTGGATGCATTTTAGACAGTTGCTGAAAGCTATTCATTGGACAAGGGTAGCCAGATGTTATTCTGTGGGGTTCAAATTCCCTACCGGGAATTGAACACACAGACCATTGCACTTTAGAAGACTCTTATGCGACGCATTAGCTTTAGGAGCTATCCTGGTGCTCAGCAGTGGCAGTAAAGGATATCTTAAAAGTGCTATCAGAAGGGTATATACAGAGAGATACAGATGTAATATTATGTCTTGTCATTATGTCAGGTTTTAAGTTACTTCCACCACCACCCCTCTTGGGGGGGATTTGTCTATTTTTACACAGTGTGTACTCCTAGTGGTCACTGTAACTGAAAACACCACACTATTCTGATGGCATTTATCGAGCAAGGAGGAGCCCAGAAGTAAGGTGTAGTGAATGTTTGAAATGAGCACAGGTATCATGCCTCTAAGGATTCTTACCGTTCAACAGGATGGTTATCTACTCATACACAAATCAACTATTGAAATACTGGAACTTTAGTAGAAAATAAAAATATTGGAAGGTACTATAAGTATTACTAGTTGTTTGAAGAGCTGCTATTTGCCCCATGAAGAAACACATATTCTTAAAAGCCTGCATCATACCATGTTCTATCCAAAGCCTGTAATTTGCCTGCAGGAGGAAATCCCCAATGACTTCACTTTAGAACATTCTTGAAAGCAGAAAGGATGAGGGTATCTGATCTTTCCTTCCCTTTGTAGCTCTTAGCATCATCTCCCATATTGCCCTAGAAGAACTGCAACATTTTCCTGAGAGCAGGGAGCCAGTAAAGATAATACTTTCTCCAGCTACCTGTAGAAATGCTTTGTTGGGAAGGAAGCTTTCCATAGATTGACAGAGTCCTTCTATTCACAGAAGGGAGACATTAGATCCAGACCATATTACTTGTGTAACTAGATAAAAACATGATTACATCATTAATAATTTCAGTGTGCTTAGTTTCTAAAATTGCACAATCTAGTTATCTGCTTTACTGTGGAACTGCACAAAATTCAGGGTTCCTAGAACCAGGGCAGAGAGGAGCCCCACGTGCTTTGAAAATCATCCCCACTTCCTATGCTGGAATATTAACATCTCTTTGTGCTGCTTTGTCAGACCTTGGACACTAATTGTTTAAACTATAGAGAAAGAATTCTGACAGGTAAAGAAGGCCCTGTTGGCCCATGTCCTTGGTATTGAATCCAAAAGAAAATCAAAATAGGCCCATTCCTCGGGGATTGATATTTCGTTGTGTGTTCCCTCCATGGCTGTCATCCTTTTCAAATCTTGGAAATGAATTAGGCCTAGTTGTTGACTGGGGAAATTTTAAGCTTGAATTGAAAGGAACATTCTTGACAGCTGTTTGAAGTATAATTGGTCTTTGATACAAAATGCCTAGATGTAGCATTGTATCCTAACTTTCCATTTCTAGCGCTAGGATTACATAGTATGGGATTATAAATGTTTATTTTATAAAGCAAGGATGGGCTTGGAGGTTGCACTTTGGTCTTGTTCCCTTCCTGGGAGGAATGCAGAGCTAAGGGTGGTATATGTTATCACCAGAATGGATGTAGCCTAGATGTCTCACCTTTTTCTTCTGCATTGAGGAGGTGAGTGTGGGGTATTATGGTACAAAGTGGGCACCTTAAACGTCTGAAAGGCTTTGGGCAATCAGTTTGTCCTCAACCCTTCTGCAGGAAAAATTGGCTTAATTACTTGGGGTTTTCTTAATTCTAAAGGTTGCAAGGGATTCAAAAGCTTAAGGCATCCATTTTATGCCGTGATTCTGAGGGGGCTCTGGAGCTAGAAATGGGGTTCTCTGGGGCCACATGTGAGCTGCAGGTTGCTCCTGTCTGTTCTGAAGGCTTAGTTTGATAGTTGTGGTCTGCTTCGGATCTTCCCCAATATTGCATAATACCTGTTTTAAGGCAATCCTCTTACACCAATGCACTTCAAATGTAAGGTGCAGTTCTGCTAAGAATTTTCAAGAAAAATAATAACAACCCCTCAACTGTCAATTGTAGAACTTTTAAATATTTAATTGTATTTTCCTCTTTCCTTTTTGCATAAATATTAACTGCAATTTTTTAAACAGGTTTATATATGAAACAGAACATTTCAATGGTGTTGCTGAGCTACTTGAGATACTGGGAAGGTAGGTTGATTTTTTCACTGCAGTCAGGAAGGACAGAGGTTTGCATCGGGGTTTTTTTTTTTAAATCAGTGGTTACAATTATCACTATCCCACTTATTTTTAGGCCTGCAGGGGAGATAATGATGCTGTAACTGGAATGAGCTCTTGGGATTATTATACTCTTGGGAGGACCAAGAGGGTTGCAGGAAGACTCCATATGGACATTGGTACTGGTCTTAGAAAACCAGGCCCTTGAGTAAACAAGCTTCTACAAAACATTAAATAGGGGTACTGTGAAGTTCAGATGACTTGCAGAATTTCTGTATGGGGACATTGTCTATAAACAAACAAAACATGTAAGATAGTATGCAATGGTACAGTATATGTCTACAGTAGAACAGACACTGCTAGCCTGATGGATTCCTTTCCCCCTTCAAACAGGATTTGGTGGATTTGGAGTAGAAAAGAAGGGGAGGAAAGAAGAGGAAATGAAAATTCTATGTTAGCGGAAATCCTCTTGCATAAAGTTGTATGAGGTCCATAAACTGCATGTAATTAATTTTACTTCCATGGAACAGTTACAATATTCCTTCAGCTGTTTTCTTGATCTGTAATCTTTTTCATACAGTTAATGAAGTGTTAGAAATGACCCCAAATTGGAATCTGCTCTGTTTTAATTTCTATCATACTTAAAGCACTTTTTTCTGGTTGGTAGGTTGTGCAATTGGTGCTAATATAGGGAACCAAGCTTGATAAGCAGCACTTAGGAGTTGCTGGTTTGTAGACACTAATTTCGGCAACAAGATTGGAAAAGTAACTGGTCCTTATTGCCCTGTGGAAAATAGAGCTGGTCTAGTCTCATGTATTTATAGAAGTAGTGTTCAGAGTCTTCAAAATAAAATTTCAATGTAATATACATTTATTACATGTATTGCTGTACTGTTGTAAGTGTTCATGTCTAATTCGTTTTTTTCAGTATTATCAATGGTTTTGCATTGCCACTGAAAGGTGAACATAAACAGTTCCTTCTGAAGGTTCTTATTCCCATGCATACTGCAAAGGGATTAGCTTTATTTCATGCACAGGTATGTTGATCTGAGGGAATAAAATATTATTGCATGTTGAAGCTCATGTAATGTTGTGGCTAAACAGATTTAATTGCGCAGATTGATTTTTTGGGGACAGAGATCACTATTTAAAGATACAAAGCTTTTATTTTATTTATTAATCAAATTTATATGGCTGCCCATCTCACAAAAAATGACTGTTTTTAATATATTTTAATGTATTTCACACAGTGGAAAATCAAAATGAATATTTACTTGTACTCTGCCTAGGGTCTTTATGAACCAGCATTGTAAAATAAACAAACAAATGTTTTTCCTCAATTACTTGATCTATTCTTTTGAATTTACAGTATCTATTACAGTATAGATGATCTGTACATTGTAATTTTAAAAATAAATTACTTGCATGCACTTATAAGCATAGCTTGAAATCTCTGCTTCCTGAGGTGTTTGATACAAGAGTTAAACAGGGTACTAGCCAATCACACTAAATAATAAGTATCTGCCTTCTGAGGGTCATCTGATGTTGTTATCAGTGTGTGGCACTTGAGTAAGTGTTCCCTCTTTGTGCTTGACAGCTGAGTTGGTGTTGTCATTCATTGTCATCCATGAGCTACACGATGCTAACAAGAGTCTTTATTCTTCAAAACTGAAGATTTAAAATGCTACTTTAATATACAGTGGTACCTCGGGTCACGAACGCTTCTGTTCACGACCAATTTGGGTCACGAACAGCATTGTTCGCAAAATTTTGCTTCCATTCGTGAACGCCGCTTCGGGTGACGAACAGGGTCCGCGGCATTTTCCCTGCCGTGACACGTGGTCATGGCTTCCTGTAGGGAGGGGGACTTTCCCTCCAAACAATAACCACCTCCCCACCCGCCTTCCTGTCCTCCACGCCAGAAGTCGTCTCAAGCAAGGTTAGCGTTCTCTCTCTTTGTACTGTACTGTACTGTACTTTGTTTCATATTTTTGTGGTTTAAAAAAAAATACATATGGTTCAGAATGGATTAGTTGTATTTACATTGAACCTTATGGGAAAATTTGATTCGGGTCGTGACCAAAATCGGTTGGCGACCAAATTTGTAGGGGTCAGAACGGATTAACTGTATTTACATTGAACCTTATGGGAAAATTTGATTCGGGTCGCGACCAATTCGGGTCGCGACCAGAGTCGCGGAATGAATTAAGTTCGTGACCCGAGGTACCACTGTATAATGGCTTGAGTATAGAATCTTCAAAGATACAGTTATAGTGATTTACAAAATGGATTGCACTGAAGAAATGAAGAAATTAGAATCCTTCTAATACAATCTTATGAGCTAAAATTAGGAAGAAAAGTGGTAATGAGGGAAGCCATTTCAATATACAGTCGTTTTGCCCAATGATCAGATCTGGTGGTAGGTACTAAAAATGATTGGACAAATGTTATTAATAAGATAGTAAGAAATTTCTTGGTTACTTTTATATTATATTAAAATATGTATTCTTCTAGTAAATGAATAAATTGCAACATATTGGGATCAACATACTGAGATATTTATCTCAAACATATTGAAATGGTGCTGTTACATTGATGAAGCTCAAATTCTTCCTATTGGATTATTCCTCTGGATCTTTTTCTCTGCCCTATTCCCTCAAATTCAGTCCCAGCTCTTCCCAGAGAAAGACTGAGGACATACCTAGAGTTTGCATGAGCAACAAGACAAGGAAATATTCCATTTATCTGAATGTGAGAGGATCTTTGAGAGTAAGTTCTCTTTAAATAGATGCCTCTTAGATTAGTTGTTCATTTCTAAATGCTGTGCAGGGAATAGATAGTATATAAACCCAAGGACTGAATCTGAGTCTTAGGTCATAGTGTAATAATTTAACTAATTGAGCCACACTTTATAGGTTTATAATCATGTATATAGGTCTCATATTACACCTTAGTTGCTTCTTCATCATGGTTTCTGTGATTCATGAAAAAGGGTTTTGCTCCTGCATTAAATTCTGTTCAGAACCTTCTAGATCTTAAAGGATTTTGGCTAGATTCTTACCTTCTCTATTTATGTGCTTATGTGTAGATCCTGATAATTCCTTTAGTTAGCACTGGCATTTTGTAGATTCAGAATGTTCCTTTTCTTCACAGATACTTTCTTAGAAAAAGTTAAATGATGATGATGACGACGAAAAATATCAAGGAAGGAGGGAATAGAAAGAAGTAGGGGACAAATAAAAATGAATGACTGTAGCTTTCCAAACTAAATTAAAATCAGTAGGACTAAGTAGCAGTGCTTACTGGATATCCAAATTCAATCCTCAATAGCAGTAGCAACTTCTGGAGCCTTTTGCCAGAGTTCTTTTGGGCAGCTACATAGTCTGAACTTTGGGCATTTCTTCAGTTCTGCTGCTTGAATATTTAGTTCCCCTCCCCCACCCCCAAAACAGCATTTGATAGAACAATCTTCACTTCTCTCATCTTACAAACATCATCCCAATGAAAGGCTGCTTATCCATGTGTGTGAATTACAGAGATCACAATGAAGAAGAACTGGTGTAACTGAAGTTAATGATAAATTATAATTAAATTTGTATGCTGCCTCAACCCAGGACGTCATACAGTTGTCATAAGTTCTTTGAGTGGTCATCTGTGAATTCATACAACCAGCCCTCCAAACTCATTTATTGCCAGGTGACATCAGTTTTTCCTCTTCATCAAAGGGATTGCTGTACCAGTCTTAGAAACTAAAAGGGTTAGCAGGGTTCATGCCTAGATATGCTTGCTTTACAGAGAGGATGGGACTCCCATCAAACATCTGTAAAGTCTGTAAGGTTCCAGAAGAAGCTCAATGCAGGCACAAAACCATACATATGAATGACAGATGACCACTAAAAGAATCTGTTACAGATAATCTCTTTTTGAAATTATAGAATTTCAGAATTTAGTAATGCTGTAATAACCTATGAATTTTTTAAAACTTTGTTTAAGCTGGCGTACTGTGTTGTTCAGTTCCTGGAAAAAGATGTGACATTAACAGAGCCGGTCAGTATTGTTGTTTTTGTCTGTCTTTGAACTTTTGCAATATAGCTCAAACTTTCATTAACTTAGATCTAGCAGGCCAGTGAATAGTGATTATCCAAACCCCTGCCACCAGTGTGGTTCAGCAACTAGAGTTTTCAGCAAGAACTCATAATTCATACGCAGCCTATATAGAACATCCTCCCATTATTTATAATGCATTAATAGAATAAGAATGGGGAACTTCACCATGCATGTATCCCAGAAATTAATGGAAGACACTTGTTTAGTGTCCATGACAAACCCTGCCCTGAATCCTGGTGTCTTCATTTGCCTGACTTTGCTTCTAAAACAAGTCATTAGCTTTCCACTACTGTTTATAAAGTGTGTTTTAACTCTAGAGATATTCCTAAAACCAGTCCCTTCGTTCTTTGTGCTGTCATACTGAATCTGCTTATCCGGTAACTGTATTTATGAGTACAGTAATTGCCTATTATATTAATACAACATATACATTCAAAATTTGAAATTGTTTAAATAGATAGAATTGGACAGATGTTTATCAGAAGTGTCCCTTACTTTAGAATGCTGATAAAATAATATGTAATAGTGGGATGAATAAGAAAAAAGCTGAAGATACTGTACCAGCAACTTTAGAACAAAGAATATTGTAATGCAGCCTCCCCCAACTGATATCATCTATCATCAGTTCCAATCAGGAGAAAATTATTCTAAAATGTAATTGAGTTCTGTAGTTTATTTTTATAGCTCTGTGAATTGGTTACATAAATTTTGTGGCTATTCATAACAAAAGTGAAGACTGCAACTGTATAAACATACCATACACTTGAACATATTTAACATATTATTATTGTAAAGTAGACTAGAATAATCATATGCCTGTTTACTAAAAAGTAAGTTCCACTGTGTGCAGTAGTTTATTCCAGGTAATTAAATGTTCATTACAATTGCTTAAAGCTTGCAAAATGCCATTTTATCAAATAATCATTTTTATTGAATATATTACTTTAGAGCAACAGAGTTTTTGAACTTTTTAATTTTTTTCCTGAAAACTTTTACATCTAATATGTATTTCAAGCATCAGTATGTGCTATTTCTTGTCCAGGGGTAAATTCCAATGAATGACTAGCTGTGTGCTTTTTATTTGAGTCTATCCCATTCAGAGTGAAAGTGTAAGAGCAGAACTTCTATAATAATATCACATTAGGTGAGAGGGGTTCCCTTTCTTATTTTACCTCTTTGCTGTCTTGTCCAAAGAAGTATTTTTTTCTATATCAGCTTGAAATATAGGATGGGGGAGAAGCTGTATGAAACCATAGAATACAGGAGATAAGATGCAATATAAATAATCTCCTTTCACCAGTGTGGCATTTCCTAATTTAAAAATCACACTGATTTTTATATGTAAATGTGGCAGATACAAAAAAAAAACAAACATTGCTGCATCACATCTGCACTCTAAATTTCTACCTAACTCAATGCATATTTTCAAGAATTAAAGCTTGGCTTTGGCTGTATTTTACTCTTGCTTTAAAAAGTTATGTCAGTTTAGCTATTAACCTTCTTAATTAAGATAAGGAGGTTTGGGGCGAGTTTCACAGTAGCAGAACTGACAAACCAAGTTTGCTTCCTGGGCCATAAAAGGTTGTTGTTTTAATTCAAAAGTTATCCTATTAGGTAATGTTTCTTTACACCGCACTGAAGTTTAGAATACTGTGTTAGGAGGTAATTGGGTCAGTCCCCATATGCTTCCTATAGATCTAGGACTGGTCTAACTGCATCTCCTCATTTGCATGTGTATTTGACAGCAAGGAGGGAATATTGGATTATTTTCTTTAACAGAAAATGGAGTTGTCAGGACTGCCTCCAAAGACCACTCTGATATGAGGAGAAAGTGATGACTCTTCTGGATCAGGGCTCTTGAGAAATTTAGGGAATCATGGCCACATGTCAGAGAAGAGCTGGAGATGAATGCTTCTGCAGAAACAGTTGGAAATGAAGACTTTTTAGAATCCATGTCCCCTCCCCACAATCCTATAGAGCAAAGATTACTCAGGCTGTGACACAATGAATGGCTGTATTCTTCAGCAGCTGGTGGAACTGAAGGGCATGCAGCATTTTATACTGAAAAATAATATATAACTATACGTGAATAATAGTAATTAATAACTTATTTTCTATGAATTGGATGTTTTCCAGAAAACTCTGGTTAAGGAATGACTGAGAAATATATTTAAATAGGGAAAGGTCAGGTGACAGAATTTCTAGAGAATATGCAAGGATCTTTTTTTTTAAAAAAAAATGTTATACGGAGGCATATCTCACTAAGAAGCCCTAATGTAATGTGTTTGTTTGCATTTGTTGTATAAAACCAGTCAGTTACCCTTAAATTCAAGAAATCATTGTTAAGCTACCATGGCTTAATGTGATGAGTGAATCCAGTAATTCACTAATCTGTGGCTTCTCATTTAAAAATGTATAATGAAAAAACTTTGCAATATAGTTAGAGCAAAATCCATTTTTGAAGATACACCAATATCAAATACATTGATCAAAATTATTGAATTAAGTAAATTTAAATGTGGTATTGTCATCACTGAAGTATATAAGCTTCAGTTTTCCTAGATATGTTCTGATGAGGTGGGTTTTTTGTTTTTTTTTTTTGCAACCCAGGTTATCAGAGGATTGCTGAAATTTTGGCCAAAAACATGCAGCCAGAAAGAGGTAAGTTTGATTATTTTTTAACCCATTATACTGAAATTAATCTAGTACAGCTCAGTAGATCTGAAAGCTGTTTATCCCAGCTGTAATATGGATAACGTATAAAGGCTCTGTTTATATCTTTAGAAAATTATCTTGGCACCCCAAGCAGGACCTTAAGCCTGGTCCTTCTCTGGAGGAATCCTGTGGGGTTTAAAATTCTTAGGCACTTACCCAGAGTCACCTGTCTGTGGTAAGGCAGCATGATGGATCATTATAGAGAACGTGAGTTCTCTTGGTACCTCCTACCAATGCATACTTCCTGGGCTGACACACTTCAAACTATGCTTTTGAGGGGAGTTTACAAAGTTTTCATTCCTTTTCTAGCATGCTGCCCACCCATTTATGGTCCTTGAGAAAAAAGTGAAAAACAGATCTGAGTCTTGAACGTGAATTTCAGGCAGGGAGGAAATGTACCCTGCATATTCTTAAGAAATTAGCATTACATTGTGTTAAATCAGAAATAGTTAAAAGTTATCTTTTAAGAATAAAGTGACTGTTGCAATACTGCTGTATCTATTTATAAGATACTTATTTTAGAGAATTTGTACTGTTCACATGACGTAGTAGTACCGACACAGTATTATAATGCATTGGAATATATAAATAAATACTGTTCACACTGTGTTTTGCAGAATTTTAGTCATGTTGTTGAGTGTGGATTTTCTGAATTATATGTTGTTTTCATCATAGTTGCTGGAGAATATTTGTGCTTAGAACTGCTTAGCTCTGAATCATAGCCTAACCCGGTATCCATGTAAACTTGTATATATCCATATAAAATCTTAGGCATTTTTTATTTGGGTAATTTTTAAACCATTTACTAGAGCATCTCAGTAGGCAGTTCTAAGAATATCAGATCTGTAGCGTTACTGATGTTTAAAGGATGAGGAATTTGTTGGCAATCTGAGTAAAAGACTTCATGTAAGAGCAAGATATACATACTAGTATTTTGTTTCAGTAATTTGTATCAGATTAAGGAAACTTTATATATGTAAAAACCATGTGCAAATAGAATTAGCATAAATTATAGAAAATCCTAGAAGAAGAAATTTATTTTTCAGACATTTGTCTTTCTGGCTGCTAATGATGTTACTATACAAACCTTTCTTCTCTAAATGCTTTTCTTTGTAACAGGTTATGTTTTTAGGTGAAATTGAAGAAATTCTGGATGTAATAGAACCAACACAGTTCAAAAAAATACAAGAGCCTCTCTTTAAACAGATAGCAAAGTGTGTGTCAAGTTCACATTTTCAGGTATAACTTGAGATTTTCAATATTTAAAAATTGACACTATCCAATCTCATTGTCCTGATATTTTAAAATGTGTATTTCAGATTGCAGAAAGGGCTCTGTACTTTTGGCATAACGAGTACATTCTTGGTCTGATTGAAGAGAACATTGATACAATTTTGCCAATTATGTTTGGCAGTTTATATAAGATCTCCAAAGAACACTGGAATCCGTATGTACTCCTTACTGTTTAGTCTTTTAAAATCCCTTTGTATATTGTGGATTAGTCTCAGTCTTAAATCTTTTGGTTTGTAGGGCATACACACCATTTTAAAAGAGTGCACTTGTGTACATAGTGTGATGAAAATGCATGCAAAAACAACTCTGCACAGAACTGCAAGTGCTAAATCATTGATATTGCTATTTGCAAGATGTGTTTTGAAATGATTTATTATGCATTGTCATAAAATCATAAAGTTGGAAGTGACCTCAGTTCATCTAGTACAACCCTCTGCTCAGTGCAGGATCCCTTAGAGCATTTTTGATAGATAACTATTCAGCCGCTGTTTGAAGACCTCCAGTGAAGGAGAAGATGCCACTTTATGAGGCAACCTATTCCACTGATTGACAGCTCTTATGATAGGAAATTCTTCCTCTTATCTAATCTGAATCTACTTCCCTATACTTTCACCCTAGGGTTCTGGTTGTGCCCCTCAGGGCAAAAGAAGATGCATTTCTAGATATTATCTGATGATATTTGTCCCCCTCAATTTGCTTTTTCACAGGCTAAATCCAGTTCCTTTAATCATTCCTCACAGGACTTCATTTCCAGCCTCTATCACCTTGGTAGCCATCCTCTCAACTTCTTCCAGTTTGTGGGTATCCTTTTTAGATTGCAGTGCCCAAACTGGACACAGTGTTGTGAGTGGAACCTCACTGAGGCAAAATAGAGTGGGACAATTATTTGATCCCATGTTCTCTATACTCCTGTGTATACATTCCAAAATAGCATTTGCTTTGTTAGCAGCTGCATCAAACTCTTAGCTCATGTTTAATTTGTGATCTGCTTGAGCACCCAGATCCTTTTTATGGTACTACTGCCAAGCCAGGTCTCCCCCATTGTATATTTGTTTCTTTCATTTTTCTCCTTAGATGCAGGAGGAACTTTATTTGGTCCGCTGTTTAGGACTGGGTAGATGTTTGTATCTTCTCTTTCTCTTCTGAAGTTTAGCCATTCCTAGTTTTGTGCTACTTGCAAATTTGGTAGTCATCCCCTCAACTCCTTCCAGGTCAGTAATAAAAATGTTGAACAGTACAGGGCCCAGGACAGAGATCTGTGGCACTCCACTTCGTATTTCTGTCCAAGTTGATATGGAGACATTTATGAGTGGTCATTCAGCCAATTATAAATCCATCTAACAGTGATATCATCTAGCCCATATTTTACAGTTTTATTGAGGATTTCATGAAAGGCTTTGTCAAATGCTTTGCTGTGGTCAAGGTATAACCTTTCAGCCAAAATGCAATAAAATATTACTTGTAGAGGGCAGTCAAAATTATGACAGCAACCAACTACTTAAAAATCTACATAAAACAGTTTAAAAGCTCAATGTGGCATGCAGGGTTATGTATGCAGGTTTCAAGTCACTTAATGGGATTCTTCTCTGTCTTCTCCTTGCTGTGTCCCTAAAATCTTATCCACAGCATCTGCTGGCAGAGGTTTCTGCTGAGAACAGACATCAGTAGATTCATTATCAGAGTTAAAAATCTGGTGGTGCCCAGGGAAGCCTTCCTAGGAGGGCATTCTATAATCAAACTAATGTTATGTTAAAATTAGTCAAAATGTTTATTATAAGTCATAAAGGAATTGATAGATGTTAATGGCTACTCTCAAGGAAATCAGTATTTAACACACTTTACTAGTCAGATAATCATATACCTTAATTTGATTTTTCATTTATTGCTAGAGTAATTTTAGCTGAAATACTAAACATAGGAGGCCCTTAGGGATATATTCTTGCATTTTATACTTTGTGTTAGATTTGTGCAGCACCCTTTGCACGTACAGTTGTCTTTGATTTATATTAGATTGTAACTTTGTAGCTATTTACTATGATAATCAATAATTCAGTCACCCTGTTGCTTTAAGTTTGGTTGATTAAAGACAAATAACCCTAATGTCCATGCTTGGAGTTTGCAGACTCCATCGTTTCAAAATTAATTGCTATTGTTTATTTTAGATAAAATGGTGGCAGAATGCAAGCAGAAGCTAGGTAATCACACTAGATGATAGAATATATCTCTTAACGATACTTTTGCAACTTACCCTGTTGTTCTAGGACCATTGTAGCATTAGTATATAATGTGCTGAAAACACTGATGGAGATGAATGGCAAACTATTTGATGAACTCACAAGCACTTACAAAGCAGAAAGACAAAGGTACATTTTTCCAGTTTGATTACAGATAATGTGCCTGAAACCGTCTTCCAGATTAATGCTGATTTGACATTATAATAAAGCAATAGTTTTGCAGCTGAATGACCTCTCCCCACTATTCACATTAACAATGTTTATCCATTTCTACTAAATAAATACATCTCTTCCTTAGACCCATTTCTTCTAAGGAGCCTTGCTTGGGTTACTTAGGCTTGTCTTGTACTTAGCAGCTCTTCCTGCTCCAAATTCAGTCCTTTCCTTTTCACCTTTGCTTTTGCAAGCATTTCTGCTTATACTTGAGGTTTTCTGATTAAGGGCTGTTGCAGTTTTTTGCTTTCCATGCAATAAGGTACAAATTTAAAATTTGTACCCTGCCTTTCTTGTTACTAACACACTGATTATAGTTAATCTGCTGAGGTTTTTCACCAAGGGCATCTTAACAACTGCATGTTGAGATACCAGCTTGTACATCCATATAAGATGCCTGCATCAGCAGAGGCTTTGGGACATCTTCAGCCGCTATTAGTGGGGTGACCAGCAGTGACATGGGACACAGCCTTCTTCAGAGCCTTTGCTTCAGCATGATTTGATTCTTTTTGCTGTTGAGATTTTGTTGCTGTGTACGGCAATGTGCTGCTGTTAGTTTGTTTTTACATATGTACATGGGTGCTTCCATTGAATGTATGGAAGGAATTTTTGATAGGGAAGTAGCCTAAATAATAATACAGAGCTAATCTATTCAGGATGGATCTTTTCCGCAGTGCAGGAAAGTAGCTTCTTTCCAAACCGTTTGGGAAGCTGTAGTCACCTAGTTTAACACTGCCACTTATTTTCTCCTCTATCCCTTAGCAAATTCCCTGTAAATTAAAGGAGAACAGGAACATTTAGGGTTGTGTTAGTAGAAATTTATTAGGTCAGTACCAGTATAGGCTTCATTTGCAGGAAGAAATGAAATACATATACCTAGAGATGTTTCCCTGTGGAGGAAGCCTGGAGCAGCATGTGAGCGAGATGCTATAGAGGAGTGCTCCTCAACCTTGGCAACTTTGAGATGTGTAGGCTTTAACTCCCAGAATTCCCCAACCAGCTATAGAGGATGGATTGGTATAGGCTGCCAATCTGATCAGCCCTGATCTAGAGACACTTTGGTTAAAAACCGATACAGGTAGTCCTCTATTTATGACCACAGTTGGGACCGGAACTTCTGTCACTAAGCGATGCAGTCGTTAAGTGAGTTGCGCCTGATTTTATGACTTTTTGGCTGTGGTCATTAAGCAAATCACTGTGGTTGTTAAATGAATCATGTGGTCGTTAAGTGAATCTGACTTCCCCCATTGACTTCACTTGTCAGAAGTCCCTTGGGAAGGTCACGAATGGCAATCATGTGACCCCGGGATGCTGCAGCTATCATAAACACATGGTGGTTGCCAAGTGCCCGAATTTTGATCACGTGACTGTGGGGACGCTGTGACGGTTGTAAGTGCGAGGACTGGTCATAAGTCACTTTTTTCAGCACTGTTGTAACTTTGAATGGTTGTTAAACAAATGGTCATAAGTCGAGGACTACCTACATCTTAAATTAAGGAACAGCTTAAAAGGTTTTTAATGTATTCAGATTATCCTTTTAAAAACTTTCATACATTGTTTCCTATTGAAAAAAAAATCTCAACTTGGTCTACTGTTAGCATAGAGTTCTGCAGTGCTATGGATTAAAGGCAAAAAGGTGCTTTGGAATGTGTGTGGGACATGCATGTAGTCTTGTCTGTAGTTCCTTAAACTGAACATATCTGTTCCTGGAATCATGGTATAGTTGCATGTTCCTGAGAAAAGATGCAGTTACAGGCAGACCTTGCTTACCGACTGCCTCATACAGTGACCATTTGAAGTTACAACAGTACTGAAAAAATAACTGACCAAGGCGCACGTTTGTGGCCTTTGCAGTGTCTCTCTCAGTTATGTGTGCGCCACCACAGTCAGTTACTCTGTGTTGTCCTAAGCCTAACAGGTAACAATTAGTTTTATGCTTTTTTGTGTGTGTGTGTGTGGAGGGGTGTGTTTGTGTGATCTGGAGTTGGTGTTCTGGTTGGCTGTTTTTGATATTTTGGGATATATGTTGTTGCTTTTTAAAATTGTAAACTGCACAGAGTTGTTGAGGAGTTGGGCAGCCCTGGTACATACATACATACTGATATGGCTTATTCAATGAGACTAACTATGTTTTAGCAACAAATTCAATCTTTTGCAAAGGGAATCTATTCTCTTGCACTCAGGGCATACTGTTATTTCTGGTTTAAGCTTGAGAGGAGTATTTAGAAAATTCAATACTGTATATAGTTTTAGTAGAAGCCCTAGAATTAGCATTTGTTAGCATACAGGTAGTCCTCACTTAATGACCACAATTGGGGCTGGAATTTAGGTTGCTAAGCGATGCTGTCATTAAGTGAATCATATGACCAGATCTGATGTATGACCTTCTTGTGGAGGTTGTTAAGTGAATCACCATGGTCATTAAGTGAATCATGCGGTCATTAAGTGAATCATGCAGTTTCCCACTGATTTTTCTTGCTGGAACCCAGCTGGAAAGGTCGCAAATGGTGATCACATGACCCCATGAGACTGTAACCATTGTAATTGCAAGCTGGTTGCCAAGCACCCAGATTGCGATCATGTGACTTGCAGGGGAGCTGCGATGGTCGTAACTTTGGGTACCAGTTGTAAGTCACCTTTTTAGCACTGTTGTAACTTTGAACAGTTGCTAAATGAATGGTTGTTAAGCGAGGACTACCTGTAATTGGTTCCATTCTTTATCTAAGCTATTTTCAGGTAGGAAGATTGGGTAACAATATTTAAAAATACCCAAGAAATTGCTGAGAAATCCAGCCATAAAGGCTTTTGATATATTTAATCCTGATCTGATTCTAGCATCTTGTCTAATGTCAGTTTTGGACTGGACAAAACTATGTGAGCAGGCATCTCATGACCATTTCAGACAAAAGGATCTTGATAGCAGGACACTGCCTTTTTCACTTTTTAAATTCTCAATCTTTTGATTTTAGTTTGAAAGAGTAGTCTTGATGACTACCAAACTTTATCTTCAACAAGCAGTCTAGACATGCTCCAATTGAGAAGCACCCCCCTTTATACTGCCAAGAAATTGTAGCTTCCTTACAATTGATAGTAATGGCAAAGGACAGTTGTTTGTATTATAAAAGGAAACTTATTTCAACACTTTTTGATTACCATATTTTATAGCACTATAATGTAATCAGGGTTAATTATTCATTCACATAAAGCTTTAGTTATATTCTCCCATCACCTTTTTTATCTTTCTATACTTCAGGCTCTTGTGAACATAGAGACTGGAATGATAAAAACTTGTTTTCTGTGGAGTCAAACCGTGACATTATCTAGCTCAGTATTGTCTGTACTGACGGGTACCAAAGAGGCTCATGCTAGGAAAATCAAGTTAATTTTTATGATATCTTTAGGATTTCTGATCATCTTTATTAGCTGCTCACATGCATAATGGATAAAGAATCTTTCACATTTTTTTACAGAGAGAAGAAGAAAGAATTAGAACGTGAAGAATTGTGGAAAAAGCTGGAAGAACTCAGACTCGTGAAGACACTGTCTGACCAGATGAGCACCTCCTCCTCTGTGATAAACACACCAAATGATAAAGTGCCAAGTGAGTGTGAAAGCCTCTGTTTGTGAGGCATCCCTTTTGTATACAGATTTTTTAAAAATATGTAAAAAATGCAGAAGAGAAACCTCATCAGTATCTTTGAAATGGCCATTTTCCCCCCTCTGGCAAAATGTAAATGAAATTTTTTGAACTGAAATACAGTAATTGAATGTGATATTATTTACCATAGCATACTGTAAATTTGTCTCTAATCATTGCTATATTGTCAATTCTGACATCTCACAGAAAGGAATTTTATCATTCATGATGTGTGTGATTTAATTATGGGAATGGTGAAATTTTGACTTGAAGTTTTCTTTTTCTTTTTAATTGTGTTGCATTTAGGCATAGATGTCAGGCAACTACATTTTCTCCCCATGTGCTTCTCCTAGTGCTGCAGGCTTTGGCTGAGACTCAGGAAGAGACTTCTGGCTTTACTGTATTTCTTGAAATGAAACTAAGATGATAATATAATATCCAGTTAATGGGATTGAATCCCATGAGGCTTGGTGGGGCTTGCTTCTGAGTAAACATGTATCACTTGAGTTGAATCTGCCCATTACAGTATCACAGGTCAGGCTATTGTATAAGAATGTTCAGTTTAGAGAGGTCAAGATTCAAAATTATATGAGGAACCTTTTCAAGTAGAAAAGACTTGTTACGGATATTCTCTACTTAATGTGGGTTGAGTGGGCTGTAGAAATGGACAGAGACATGGAAGGGAGTAAGATCAGCTCAGCTGAGTTGAGCTTCTCCCTCCAACAGTTGTAACTGTGTGAGGAGAATGCCTGGACAGGACTTATACTGCATTATTTGTCTTGCTTAAGCAGTTACATGAACGCTGAATGAGGAAAGATTGTTAACTTTTAATCAAGGATTATCCACATAGTTCTTATGCCTCCTCTTAGGAAAGATTCAGTAATCATGTTTCTGTTCCCATAACTAAAAATTGGAACCTATCAATTACACTCTATACTTCGACAATTTTTGTAGAACCTAGTTGTACTTGCTTTCAACCTGGCCCTGCAGGGTGGCCCAGCTGCTCCATTTAAAGCTTGGGCTGTGCAATTCCTACACAGACATGCAAGACAGCTCTTTGTGTTAAAAGAAATACGATGCTTAAGATGGCAAAAACTGATTCTTGAAGTGTTGTCTGTTTTTACTTGATCAGTGGGGTGCTCTTTTGCAGATCTTTATATCAGAGTATCATTCCAATCTCTTAAATTTCAATTGTGTGGAAAATGGTTTTGTATTGAAAGACTGAGGGATTGAGCAGCATTCAATAAAGTCTTTATGTTTGTAATTAGTGCTGTATATTACCATCTTTGTAATTTAATTATTATAAAATAGCAGAATGGTTATATTGATGGGCTATTTTCAAGCAAAATATTAACATGATTGTAACATTTAATTAACAGGTCTAAATAATAAGAACAAGATTAAGGCAGGTAACAGTTATCAAACTGAAATGAAGATAGGTTGACACAATAGATGTAGATACTCTAATTTTAAGTTAGGCCTTTTGTAGAAATAAAAATAATGGGTACTATCCAGTGTTGCATGGACAGCTATATGGTATACTTTTTGGTGGGGTTTTTGTTACTCAGATCTGCTCCAAAAGATCCTCCAATATTCTGGAGTAGTTTTCAGGAGTATGGGATAGGCTGGGGAGTTACAGGAGAAATGCCAATTCATTTTACTCAATGGACATCATTAGATTTCACCCAGCATCAAACTGTTTATTGACTAAACAAAAAAAGATTCTCTTTTGGACGGGAGATATGTTCACACTTCACAATAAAATGGATGCCTAGTTCATACACATCTTTATGTCTACAAATCCCTGGAATTAGATATAATAATGGTATTTGGATTTGTATGGCAACATTCCAAACATACAAACACAATCTTGGACTGTCATGCTTCACATATTTAGAAGTAGAATACTATGGACTTCATATTCTACTGACCCACCAGAAGGGGGCTGAAATCTAATGCAGAACAGTTAACATAATTTTAAGTAATTTTCTTCATCATACTACCATACTCTGCCTGAAAAGATTTAAACAGGAGAAAAATGTTTTAAGTAAATATAAAATGAGTATTTCTTGTTTAAGAAATAATAATTATCATTGTAATATGTGTTTTCTCTTTTTATTGCTTATGGAATTATGAATAAATTTGATAATCTGTAGGTTTTGGAAGAGGTCTGAAGGTTGGAGAACTTTATCCATCTATTATGACAGTACCAATATTTTAAGTACAGGTAGTCCTTGACTTACTACCACAGTTGGGACCAGAACTTCCTTTGCTAAGCGATGCGGTCATTGAGTTGTGCCCAATTTTACGACCTTTTTTGCTGGGGTCATTAAGCGAATCACCATGGTTGTTACGTGAATCATGTGGTTGATAAGTGAATCCAGTTTCCCCCATTGACTTTGCTTGTTGGAAGCCCCTGGGAAGGTTGCAAATGGCAGTCATGTGACCCCCAGGACACTGCAACTGTTGTAAATACATGCCAGTTGCCAAGCGTCCGAATTTTGATCATGTGACTGCAGGGACACTGTGATGGTCCTAAGTGCGAGGACCAGTTGTAAGTCACTTTTTTCAGCACTGTTGTAACTTTGAGTGGTCATTAAATGAATCATCATAAGTCAAGGACTACCTGTAAATGTAGCACAGAGGTATATTTTATTGAAAAATCTTCAACGTAAATATTATCTAATAGGAATACTTGATAAAATTCCAGTGTTTTCAGTGTTCCATCTTGTTTCAGTTAATAATAACTCTTGTAAACACGAGAGCTATTTTTAGGTTTATTGTACTATATTCTGTTAATAGAGGAGTAGGCAAATCAAAACAGGCACATGGCACTACACCCCCCAAATCTGGCAGTACAGTATATCATATCAACACAATCCCTCCAGTGGTTATCAGAGATCAATTGTTCTTTTTATAAAAAAGATTGTTCCTGCTTTAGCAAATACAAGTCCAACACATAAAGAACTGAAATCCAATAGAGAATTATTATCTCAGGTAGAAATACCAAAAAATCAAACTGTTATGCCCTGCAGCCAACCAATATTGATTGATCAATCTCTGTCATGCTTTTTGGGTTAGCTGTGAATCAATGGTATGTTCAATATACAATTAGTGCATACTGTTTTAATAATGTGCTTTCATCCCTTGGATTGTGTTTGTCAGAGCAACAGTTGGAATATAAGTGATACTTAATACTGAATCAGACTCCAATAAAGTATTCTGATGACAGCATATCCAGCTGAAGGCCTTGGAGCAAAAGTCTTTGTCCCTGAGTTGATTAGCGATCAGACTCATTGCTTGGGAACAGGATTAACTAAACACATTACTGGTAAACATTGTATTTTAAATTCCCCCCTATTTTTTTTTAAAAATATCCTACTTCATCCATACAAATTGTTTCTTTTCTTACAGAAAGTTAAATACCTACCACTAAGTAGCAGTTTGTAAAAGAAATCATATTTTTAGAAAAGAGTATGGATTTATAAAGAGTCAATCATTTTCTAAAATTTCCAAGTGTTAAGTTCAATCCAGTAAAGCAATTTGTCCTTCCATCAATGCAGTTTTCTTGTGTAAGACAGTGGTTGTATTGGTTTAGTCGTCCTATTTCTACTTCTCAGTGAAACAGAAATCTGTGAAGCACACCGTTCTCAATTTATATGGTTTAAGGCTTGAGTTTTTCTCTTGAGATGCCGTTTTCGGATTTTTATCATCCATTTCACACTCAGTTTGGCAAAATCAGCTGCTTTAAACAAAGCCAGGAATATACCACACAAAAGAGCAATCATGTTCCAAGGATTTGCAGTGACAATCTATGGAAATAAATTAATTTCATCATTTAAACTGTTGATTAAAGACCTACTGTTTAATTTTTATTATGGAATATTTTGTAATAAAACATTTGGTTTATAGTTAACACATTGAAAGCTCCTTGTACTTTCAGTTACTTCTCCAAACAGACCAAGAGAAAAAGTTGTATTTCAGTGTCATTTTTGTTGTTGCATATCCACATGGCTAAGATTGAGACTTGCTGTTAATAGAACAGTATCTAAAGCTGGATTATTTGTCCTATCTACAGTGGTACTTAAAAGTTTGTGAACTCTTTTGAGTTTTCAATATTTCTGCATAAACATGACCTAAAATGTGATCAGATATGTAGCTTTGGATCACTTTCCTCAATAAATAAATGAACAAGTTTAATGTTTTTGACTCATTTGTTTAATCTGGTTCTTTTTATCTAGTTTTAGGACTTGTGCGGAGATCATGTTTTAGGTCATACTTATGCAGAAATACTGAAAATTCAAAAGGATTCCCAAACTTTTAAGCACCACTGTATACCCCTACTTTTAGGCTGTAATTTGATATAATTTCCCAGGGAATAAGCTGCCGTGAATGCAAAGAAACCTCCTTCTGAGTAGACATGTTGCTGCTAAAATGTTATGCTTCTACGGTTATTATTACAGCTCAGAGAAGTCACAGCCTGCAGCAGCAATCACGTTTTTTCTGCCATATATTACTCTTTGATAGACCTTCATCTGGGAGTCTATACACAGGGTGAGAATTTCTAGCTATTCTGAGTACATTCCAAGTATATCATCTTGGAAATAGTGGAAGTCCTATTTATTCTTCTAATCTATACTTAGGCTGACAGCTTACATCAATGGAAAATGACCCAAGTTTACTCACGTCTTGAACTTCCTGAATAAAAGGATCTTTCCATTCAAACACCACAAAAAATAGCTGGTCAGTGCCAGCTTTTGTCCTCCGTTCAATGTAGTTAACCACACTAATCTAACAATAAAGGAAAAATACGTGATTATTCATATATAACATGCCAAGACACACTTTTTTAAAAAAAAGTCTGAGAACCTAAAGTGCCTTAACAATAATAAGAATAAAACTGACAGGCTGCTGTGGGGCTAATGTTGAGGGGAAAAAAAATCAACCTTACTAGGACTTGGTAGGAATGAGGGATGCAAACAACATGGGCTTCCAAAAGGTAAGTAAAATGGGGGAAATGCCCAAAATGGCTGATGTGTGGAATGCAGCCAGCAACAAAACCTTTCTCAAAAAAGCAAAATGGGAATGCTAAGGTCACACAACTTGTTCAAGAATGGCTGCATTTTTTCTTTTACAGATAACTGATGGTGGAAATACTAGAATCATTTCTTAATGTTCAGTAGTTGAGAGGTCTAAATTCTCACATACAGCTTTGAATTTCATTATGAGTTTAATGCATTTCTTAGTGATGGAGCATTTCTTCTTTGCCATCTGTTGCCTTTAGGGTGCAGAAAAAGGCAACGTGCCAGTAGTTGTCAGGACCAGTCTTACCATTAAACAAAGTGAAGGAGCTGCCTTAAGGGGCAGATACTGAGGTGTAAGTAGGACACGTGCTGGTGCATCCGAATGGGGGAAGCCCTGTGTGCTACGGGCAGCCTGCCTGCTATCCCAAGCATGGTGAAAGATGCTGTCCTGTCATCAGTGCTGAAGATTAAGTCGCCAGTTTAACTAATTTGCGTACTCAGAATTGGAGAGGATGTCTTGACTTTGGTGCCAGGCATAAAAGTGTCTTGGGAAATCCCTAGTGAATTCCCAACCAGTTCTGGTTAAAATTGTGATTTAAGAATCTTAAGGCAAGATTAGGAAAAAATTACCTACCTTAATACTTTGCTGGTTTCTAGTGTGTTCTCGCTTACACTTATAAATAGCAAACAAATTCTGCAAAGTCTTCAGTGTGTACCCTTCCGCTGTCTCTGATACACCTTTAGTGTTTCACTCTTCGACAAAACTAAAGATGGTACTACAGCCAATAGCAAGCAGAATCCCAACTATTTGTACATCAAGAAAAAGCTGTGTGGTCAGAAAGCCTCATGAGAAATCATTACCTCCTGCCTGAATTCAACTGTCGCCATGCCATTTTCTTCCTTTGTTTTCACCAAAGACATTTTGACCCAAGTTCGGAAACCTCCAGAGAATTTCCAACTGGAATAGGAGCTCTCACACACTTTCATAAATTCTGATTTGTTCGGACTGTAATGGGAAGAATGTTACATTTAGAAAGATTATTGTGGTTTATTATGAACCTTTGTTATCTTGGGGAAGAAAATAATGTGTACTGCTACTGGTTTTACAAACTCTTGCTTTGGCTATGATTTTGCTTCATAGTCTCTCATTTCAGGTTTCCCAGCATGTTCAGAAATACCTTTCTTGGAACCTCTTAGGTTCCTTACTATCACCTGATTTTTTTTAAATAGATATATTATTATTGTTTGTGTTATTTGGGAATCTAAATAACAAACAATAATAATAAACAATAATGAATGCTGTAAAGCTTTTCAGTTTTAGCTTTGTTTCGATTATATGATTCTTTAAAGTGAATAAAATGATAATTTTGGAAGCAACTTGCAGCAACAGTCTTAAAATCAGGTCAGTATTATTCCCACACTGCAGGTGCAAAAATGAGGCCACAGGCATCTGTGGGAATGGGATTGTAAGGCAGCAAATAACAAAAAATGCATTGCAAGGCATATCACAGGACTTCGTATTTGTGTCTGATGTCAGGATGCAAGTACAAAAGCCTGGTATTTGTGTTGTAATAACACATTCTGCCATTTGCTCATCTTTACAATTTGTACCACACATTTATGGTGAGGAGCTGAAGCTAAGAGAATACTGTCTTGCCCTAAGACCAGCTACTGAGGTTTTAAGCAAAATTCTGAATATTGCATTATTTATCACTTAAACTATAGTTATGCCTTACAATCTTTCTTAAGGCTTGCCAAATGTTTTGGTCCTACAGTTCCTCTTAGTCCCAGGCAGGATGACCTCTGGTGAAGAAAGGCTGGCCCCTTAGCCCAGAACCTGTGGAGGAACCTGGTCTGGGAAAAAGCTGCTGTATATATTTATTTAGATGTACAGTGGTACCTCGGGTTACGAGCGCCCCTCCTTACTAATTTTTCGAGATACGACCAGCTCCGGCCCCAAAAATTTATCTCGACATGCGAACTCCGCCTCAAGCTACAAACCAGATCTGCGGCCATTTGCCCTGCTGCCACGCGGTCGCGGCTTCCTGTGGGCGAGATCGCGGTAGCAAGGAGACGTTCGGTGAGGCTTGTGGTGTGTTTTGTGGCGTTTGGAAGGTTTTTGGTGTGCTTTTCAGCATGGCTCCAAAGAAAATGCAGAGCAGGCTTGGCAAGAATAAGTTTACATTGAACCTTATGGGGAAATTTGCCTCGTGGTGCGACCAAATTCGGAGGGCGGATTAGCCGTATTTACATTGAACCTTATGGGGAAATTTGCCTCGTGGTGCGACCAAATTCGGAGGGCGGAACGGATTAACTGTATTTACATTGAACCTTATGGGAAAATTTACCTCGAGTTGCGACCAACTCGAGTTGCGATCAGAGTCACGGAATGGATTAAGTTCGTAACTCGAGGTACCACTGTAATTCCCTTGGAGTCAATGGGATTGTTTTCTGAGTAGATAAATAGTGCACTTTGGCTGGTATGCAGCATCAACGCTTAGGTCTAACTAGATGATTCTTGAATATTATGCTGGTCTGCTGGCCTTTGCCTGTTCTCCAGACATAAAGCTTATTCTGCTATTGTTTGGAAAAATTAAAATTCCTCCTTCGCAGGATCATATTAAAAATTCCACTGGAGATAACACAGCAATAATTATTTTAAAAAACCACAGGCACACATGGATTGAATTTTTCCAGAAAAAAAAAATGGAGGAAAGATTAAGCCTTCCAACTCCATGCAGAGTATTTGCAGTCTAGATTGGGCTATCATGCATTTAGAGTAGAATAAATAAAATCTGGAAGTGGAACAGCATGATAATCAGTTTGCATAACACCTAATTTAACCTTCTGTTCTTTTGATCTTGCTGAATATATATGTCAAGAAACATCACACAGAACTTTACAATCTTCCAAACTCACATCAACAAAATTAGCTCCGAGCTCACCTTGGGAAGTGCAACCTAACCATGAGACTAACACCAAACCTGAGCTTTTCTTATGGCCGGGTAGCCACAGTCGGTGCCAAATGATATGGAGTGGGAAGCATGCAGCTATAAATATATAAAGCTGCCTTTCTGAATGTGAACTTGCTGCCTGCCTGCAAAAGCATGTCCACTGTAATGATATACAGGTCCTTCCTAGTTTTCAACCCCTGCAGATTATGCTGGTCCCTAAAAAGACATTTAGGGACAAATTTAGCTGATACAGCAGCAATAGCAGGAAAATTAGAATTGTGCCATTCAAACCTTCCATCTGAAAGTTTTCCACTCTATTTTTGCCAAGACATTTAATGTAAATCCCACAATGGGCCTTTCTGGGACGGACACAAACACACACACACACACCCTTACTGTGTAGTCACCAGCAAAGCAGATCTCAAATATCATAAACTGCAATAGCAACAGCTGGAGTCCTCAATCTGCTGCATCACCTCTCCTTGTGCTGGTACTACAGAAGAGCAGGGGTAAGGATTTAGGCCAGGGTTAAATGCTAGCTTTCTGCTACAGTAACTTTCTCAACATTATACAGGCCCATTGCTTGCACTAGGAAAACTCCAGCCACTTCTCCAGGTCAAGAGAGGCACAGAAAAGATTCTTTGGTAGATCCCTCGCCTGGGTGCAGTCTGCAGAATCCTTCCCCCCAAAGCTGCTACTGTCCTAGAAGAGGGAAACTTTTCTACATGTGAGTTAATTTTAATTTGTCATTAATAACATGACTTTTTAATTTTTTTCTTTTGTTCTAGCATTATTCACTCTTTGGACTGTGCCCCTGTACCAGTCACCAGTAAAATATAACTCATGCACCCCCCAATAGAGTGCCCTTGTTTGACAAGGAGGAAAACTAGGGGCAACACTAATTTCTCTGCCTTTTGAACCTTCTGTATAAGAACTCTGCCAGCAGTTCTGCAAAAAAAGAGGGCCAAGTTGAAGCAGTTGTGATCAGCAGAGGTTTAGCATTTCTATGTTGTTTTTTAGACAGCTCCCATGAGCCTATATGCCAGAGGATTCTGGAAATGCCTGAAAAATAGGAAATGTTTCAAAACAATCAAATGCAAATCGATCAGAGCAGGATTCAGATTAGTAACTGGATATGTGCATGTACATGTTTAAAAGTTTTATGTGTTTAAAAATAAAAGCACTAATGCTCTGAAAGTGGGGGAATGAAGATTGTTAGCAATAGGATTACTAATAATAATTATAATAATTTATTAAACTTGTATGCTGCATGACTCTCATTACTCTGGGAAGTTAATAAGAAAACCTAAAGGATACTCCAGTGAGATTTGAGAAGATTTCCTTGTGACTTTATTCCTTGTTACACAGAGAAGATTCTTTCTGAATCCTTGTTCCAGGCAAATTACTGAGTTTTTCTTTGTTTTTCAATCTTCCTGCTCTCCCTCTTGTGTTATGTGTTCAATAACAAATAAAATTAACTAGCTAAATGGAATGTGACACTGCCAGAGATTCAGATTGCAGTGTTTTTTTGATGTTCAGAAGTGGAAAAGAAAACCAACATTTTTTTAAAAAAGAAGCTAAATAGAAAAAATATATTTCATAGCCTGAAGGAGAAGACTAAGCAAGATTTCCCCTTAAAGAGAAAAGTAAGCAAGACCTCCATTTAAAAACTGAGTGGGTTAAGGTGAACTGGTCAGGTTGAGTGGTACAACAAAAACAGCCCACTTTCAACATTTTGAATACAGCAGAAAAAGTAAAATACTTTTCAAACTAGACTGAAGAGTGCAGGGACGAAGGAGAGCAGTGTTGCTTCACTGGTCTCAGAGGTGAACACATTAAGCTGCCTTGACTGTACCCAAAGCCTTGGTTTGACTTGCTCAGATATTACAAGCTCTCTCTCTCAGACAGCCCTTCCATGGACAGCATTCACAGCCACTTCAAAAGCAACAGCCTCAGCTGGAGGCGCAATGGATTGCATTTGTCCGGCACATCGCTAACATTTCTGCAACCAGCCCTGCCAAAAGGAGACTTCCAAATGCCTGCCCGCCACTGACTCATCACCACTTGAGTGAATGTGCATCAGTCCCTTCTGATAACTTCTCAGGGGTCCCTGCAGGGGTGGGCATGTAAAAAAAGGATAAAGCATGGATCATATGGTTGTGACCACCATCTTGACTTTTTTGACCCCTCCCCACCCCCACAGATACCCCTGTAACGACTACTTATTTTTTATTCAGGTTCCTCTTTCTCTTTCCCTTCTACAAAAAATGTTTACTCAGGCTTTTGAAGCAGATATGACTAAGCTGGAATGAATGGTTTCCACAGAAGTCTGCAAGGGTGCTTTTGCTCCATTACCAAATCTAGCTGGGACTCTTTAATTTTTTAGTCTTACCCACTAAGGTTTGAAAATGTTCCTGTATTCCAACTAATTGTGGGGTAACAAAGCAATTATATATGCCTGGAGACCCTAAAAATGAAGTGTAGGTTTTTAAGGTACACGATTCACAATAAGCTAAATTTATATGGAAAACATCTCATAAGGCAATTACTTGGATTTACTCAAAATACAGCTTCTCAAGCAGATGCATTTGCATAGATTCATTAAAGGCCCATTTCACAGTCTAGCTGAATGGATCCTCTGCTCCTCTGTTTCCGAGAAGGATGGCATTTCTTACCTGCCCAGGACCCCAGAGGACAAATCCTGCTTAACTTAATGGAGTAGGAACAGATATAGTCATGAATTGCTCTGCTGTTTTTCACTGGACACAACTCACAGAATGGAACTTGTGCTCTTAAGTTATTTATTTTTTAAAGCCTACTTTCAAAAAACGATTTTATCATTTTCTAACAACCCTTTCATTTGATTGCACTGCTTTATGATACACAAAAACACAGGTAGCAAAAAGGCCCTGACTGATCTGTCACCACTCCCCCCCCCCATTTTTACCATCTGCACACCTCTAGATTAAGGACGGACAGATTGAATTGCTATGCACCAACTGCATCTGTAAGATGTATTTGATTATAACCAACCACAAATAGGAGACACAGTTCAAAAGCATCTGAAGGGCATCAGGTTGGGGAAGATGGTCTTTGGTAACTAGTTTTAGATACAAGCAAACAACAAAAACTCATTTCTTTGAGAGACCGATGCCATCTCTTGCCAAAATGATGCCCTTCAGATATGCTGAGCTATGAGTCCCATCAGCCAGCCAGCCAGCCAGCATGGCACTGGCCACACTGTTGGACGGGGATGCTGCTTGTAGTCCAATATACCTGGAGAGCACCTGCCTGGAGAAGCTTGAGGGGTGATGTATATTTAAAAATGTTAACATACTATTAGAACTGGGAAAGATAGCCAAGGAAGCAACAACTGTTGAAAAGCAATCTAGTTTGCTCCTAGCTTAGAATAAAAAACCGCACGTTAATGCAGCCATGTAATTTATTGAAAATTGAGTGAAACAATGAGCGCTCTAACGGGTTATGGATAAATTAAATTACAGTAATATTATTCGGGTATTTAAGGTTAAAGATTAGGCACAAAGATATGAAAATGAAACATGTAAAATACTGATATTTTATGGATTATAAATCTAATTACAGTGGTACCTCAAGATACGAATTTAATCGTTCCCTGACTCTGATCGCAACTCAAATTGGTCGCATCCTGAAGCAAATTTTCCCATAGGGTTCAGTGTAAATACGGTTAATCCGTTCCGCCCTCCGAATTTGGTCGCACCACGAGGCAAATTTCCCCATAAGGTTCAATGCGTCAGCCGGCGTTGCAGGGCTAGGAAATTCCCCAGGCACGCTTTAGTCAGTTTCACCGCTGGAGCGCTAGCGCAGAAAGAGGAAGTGCTAATGAAAGGGCCACCTGGCGCCTCTTCACTAATCTGTTAACGCCAGAGGGCCGCGGGCGCTATGGACAAAGGAAAGAGCCGCGGAATTGAGGAACAGCAATCAGCGTGCGAGCGCTCCCGGCTGTGCGCGCGACAAAAGCCCAAGGAAAGCAATGACCACGCCAAGGGCTAACAACAATTAAAGAACAATGGGACTCAGGCTGAACCTGCCATCTGGACAATTAAGGGGGATCATTGGGGCGCTGATAATCCGCAGCCTGTAAGGAGGGGAGGTATAAAGGAAGCAATGTATTGTACCAAGCCAGTCCTGGCTTTGCTTGTAACTGTTGTGTTACACTTGAGTAAACCTCTTTTGTGAACTACACGTGTCACGGGAGTTTCTCTTGACGAACGGGGCAAGATCTTACACAATGTAAATACATACAGCTCTGCATTTTCTTTGGAGCCATGCTGACAAGCACACCAAAAACCTTCCAAACGCCACAAAACACACCACAAGCCTCACCGAACGTCTCCTTGCTACCACGATCTCGCCCACAGGAAGCCGCGACCACGTGGCAGCAGGGCAAATGGCCGCAGATCCGGTTCATAGCTTGAGGCGGAGTTCACATGTCGAGGTAAATTTTTGCGGCCGGAGCTGGTCGTATCTCGAAATTGTCGTAAGGTGGGGCGTTCGTATCTTGAGGTACCACTGTAGTTTTGGAGTTTAAACGTTTTTGAAATATGTTCAAACAAGACCACACAGGAGAAGTTAGAAGCAACTTTCTCTTTTCACACAGTGATACTCAAAAGTCAGCTGTACAGCTAACAGAGAGTTAACCTCACTGATGCATCTCACCTCAGAAATTTTTCAGCTCACTTATGGATCATTCAACATTCAAATTCAACACTGTCCCCATTTTGTGATTTAAAAATAGAAATGTTTCTCCAACTTGCTTATCTTGCTTCTGACTATCTTCCCATACCATATTAAGTAAATGTCTTTTTTTGTGTTCCTATTCTACTGATCTGCACACTTACTTCAGGAAATGCTAGCAGGCTGGAAGCAACACATTTTATTTTGGGGTCCTGCTATTCCTCCTCCCTCATCCATCTTACAAACTATTATGCCTAGGTTCCTCCAAAACAAGAGATCAGTAGGAAGGGAATTAAGGTGACTTGTGTTTCTTCCTCCTATTTTATATCACAATACTATAAAGTTGGGCTGAGACATGATTTGCATAACTGGACAGAGTTTTAGATTCCCAACTATTCAACTATACCAGCAACTTTTTTTTCCTCTAAAGTAGGTTATAGAAGAAAAACAGTTGGGAGAAAATCAGCAGTGGATTTGAATTTGAGTAAGGCCACTCAATTCCTATCATATCTTTCCCCAACCTGAGTGCCCCATGATGTATATGATCATTGGTGAGGATTATGAAAGTTGAAGGCTACAAATGTGGAAGGCACCCAAGCTAAGGAAGACTTACCTTAGTGTAAGTAGCTCATGAGCTATTTGATCTACTCTTCTGTACCTGACTCTCTTTGGTGAACCTTGGAGTTTTACTAAAAAAAGAGGTGTTTACAGTCATGAAGTTTGCCCAATCTTTTATGTCATTCTAGTCCTAAGCATACCTCTACTTCCTGATATCACTGAAAGTTAAGGAGGGCCACACCTGTTGAGAAAATCTTGGAATGAAGAAAAAAGAAGATAATCTATTGCACTGAAATCCTGCTCAGTCTCATTTAGGTGAAACTGCATGAAGACCAATTCCCGTTTCTTCACATCTTGAGGTCCTTTCACAATCACAGCATGTTTCTACAAGTGCAAGGAACAAAAAAATGACATATGAGAAGTTCTGCCTTCCATACAGAAGTATATATCATGGGATTAATCAGGACAATTTAAGATAGCGCTGACTCCAGAACCCTTTAACTTATCAACATATTTTGTTAGCTGCAGAAAAATAATATTCCAAAGCATCCTTAAAGAAAATAGACATGCTGTTGTTTTCAATTAATTACAATAGGCTAGATCTAAATTTAGGCAGATGAGGCAGGACTGGCAGATATGGATTTCCCCTCTTGTCTTCCTTCCCCATAGTAATCTTCACAATCCCTTCTTCCTAAATGTAACATGGGGGTCAGAAAACTGTGAAGAAAGGGACGGGATAAAAGGCCCCTTCCCTCAACTGAGTGGTTATCTCAATAAGAAGATCTGCCTTCATTCATTCCAACATCATCTCTCTCATTTGACAGCAACCCGATTCTTTGCATAGCATTTGGAAAGAGGCTGCGATGAGAACTTCTGAGATTGGTAATAATTACTCATAGCTATTTAAATTTTCAAAGCCCTGCACTTCCATTGCTGTGGTAAAATTTATAACTGGGCTTTAAGATAGGCCAGCATTATAGGAAGATTCACACATGCCTGCTCATACATGGAGAGCATGAATGTGAACTGGCACACTAGCTAGTCCTATTCTACCTTCGACAATGTGTTTCCAGACCACATCCATTGTGCATATAACACTATACAAACAGTATAGTTTCTGCACCAAAGAAACTTATTGCTCCAGGCTTATTTTAAATATTAAACACACAGCTGATGGAGGACATGGCCAACAAGCCCAGCTGGGGAGACCCAACCTACAATAGGCGCTAAGGATGCCTTTATGTGAATACTTCTATTGCTACAGCTGTGAAACTAAGAAAATGTAAGTCCCAGTGTTCTTATAGCTGCTGGCTATTTGCAGTAGTGAGGGCTGCTAAGACAAACGTGAAATGACGTGAAGTAGTGACACGAATGAAGTATTACAGTAATGAAGACCGCTAAGACTGAAGACTGCTAAGAAGGGATTCAGCTTTTTATTCCCTTCTTTAGAAATCCAGTTTTAATTCCAAAGAGTATCTTTTAAAGCATATATACTATCCAGGGTGTCTGCAGGAGGGGCCAAAGAGGGGCAAATAACAAAAGCAGCATTGTGCCATTGTGATAAAAGCTCCACCCTTTTGCACATGTGTTGTGACTTCACACACACAAATCAAAGGGGTGGAACTTGTGTCACAATGGTGCAGTGCTGCTTTTGTTGTGAGGGAAGTGCGGTGTCCTGCAGATGCCTCTGAATACAAATAAATAGATGCACCATACAGACCAGTGGGAAAGGACTTTGTTCGTCTTAGCCTTATTCAAATTACTGTAATTAATTAGTCTGAAGCATAAAATAATCTTCCAAAGTTGTTTTAAACAACTCTAATGCTTGGCAAAGGACCACAGCATCAGGAGCATGTTATGCCTGTGTTGAAAAACTGTCAGCTGCTCCAGATACAATTTAAACTATTGGTTTAGGGCCTGACATTTTGAGGAGTTGCCTAACTCGATAGGAACCTGTCTAGACATTAAGGCCAGCAACAGAGGCCTTCAAAGATGCCTTTGTGTTCTGAGAGCAGATGGAAAAGTGCCTTCTCCTGCTTTGCTCCTAGTTATGTGCTCTGTGAGTAGAGAAGTGCAATATGAATATCATAGCAGCTCCTGCTTTGTGCTGAGACATCTCCACTATGCACACAATGGACTTTAGTTCATGTTTCCTTTATTACCTTGGTTTCATTAGTAAAAGGATCTATGTAGCTGATTCTCTGAGTAATGCATTCAATTTTCCCTGGCTGGCCTGGGTTGACCAGAGGTGGAATGTAATCGTAGAAGTGATGCTTGCAGGTTAGCAATTCAGCCTTGCCTGGATAGAGGGCAATACCTATTTTGGAAAAACAGTTTTACATTTGAAATCAATGGAACCAGTCCACAGGCCATGCCAAGCAAACTGTATCACTATTATCCATAATACAAAGCGTAATATCAAAATCAAAATGGGGAGACCTTTAAGCTGGTCCTAAGGATCATAGTACAAAATCCACTCTTAGCCCAAACATTTGGGAGGGACCATTTAGCTCAATAGTACAGCCCAGGCCCTATATGAGGAAGGTCCAGAGATCAACCACCTGCATTTCTAGATGAAAATCTCTATCCAATATCCTACAGAACTGCTGATATCAAAAGGGGAGATAAATGAATAGTACAATAGTATAAAGCTGTAGTGTAAAAGCCCATTACTTGTCCCATAAGTGAAGATGTCAACCAGTCAACCATAAGAGAGGAAACAAAGGGGTGCCCCGAGGACACTTTCTGAAGTCAAAACCTGATCTCTTGTCACTAATGGCACCAGCCACTGAGACACAAATCCCGCTTTTATCTATATAGCCCTGTCCAAGATTCTATTGGTTAGTCATACTAAAGTGCAACTAGTCAGGTTTTCACATCCAAGTGAATAAGGATACCTGATGGTCTGGTTTGCCCAAAGCATTACATTATAATAAAGATTTAAACTCAGCTATGATAGCCAGATCATTATGGCTGGTTCAGCAAATGCTGATACAATGTTGATGGGGATACATTCACAACAAGAACATGGACTCAGTGCAACATGTCAATATCCCTTTATGCTGCATATATGTCAAAGAAGTGTATGACTATGCAGATCAATAATCTGTGGAGATATGTACATAGTTTCCACATACATTGAATGAAATGTGAATACCCTTAGAACAAAATGGAGTAAATGCTGGGGATGGGCTTTTCAGACACAGAGAGAGGACCAAATACAGTGGTACCTCGCGTTACGAATTTAATCCGTTCCGTGACTCTGATTGCAACTCGATTTGGTCGCACTGCGAGGCAAATTTCCCCATAAGGTTCAATGTAAATACATACGGCTCTGCATTTTCTTTGGAGCCATGCTGACAAGCACACCAAAAACCTTCCAAACGCCACAAAACACACCACAAGCCTCACCGAACGTCTCCTTGCTACCGCGATCTCGCCCACAGGAAGCCGCGACCGCGTGGCAGCAGGGCAAATGGCCGCGGATCCGGTTCGTAGCTTGAGGCGGAGTTCGCATGTTGAGGTAAATTTTTGGGGCCGGAGCTGGTCGTATCTCGAAAAATTTGTAAGGGAGGGCGTTCGTAACCCGAGGTACCACTGTATTGAGAATTAACTTGGAGCTTGCATTATGGGAAGCTAATGAAATGGGATTTCACCACACCACCTTCTGGAATAGGTAAGATGCAAACTTTACTAAAACCCCTCTCCTCCCACCCTACATATAAACACACATAAACTGGGTTTACACATTATGCTACTCTATGATTTGGTCTATAATGCCCTTGTGTGGAGTGGGCAAATGTCAAGCTTTTAGGAGCTATTTTCTTTATTTTTAATTAGAACCTGGAGATTCACTAGTCAAATTAGAATTAAGGAACTCTCAGCCCAGAGATTGGTTCTGATTATCAAAACTGAATGGAGAGGACAGATAATCCACACAAAATTGCATTACTGGTTAACGTCAATCCCTATGGTTTAAGATAGTTATTAAAACAACTGACACATCTTTACTGTTCAACTAGAAATCACCCAGGCATCTAGTAGATGCCCCAGACACAGCTGCTGCCTACCCCTTTAATACAGGCACATTAAGGGCAATGGCTTTGGATCCCACCACATCCAATGACTCCTCATCCAACTCAGACTCAATGCAGAGACAACTCAGTAAAATTAGCACAGAGGAGTACTGGAGGCTCCACTCAGAGAAAGATGAGCTGGAACAGTCTTCCCACTATCCGTAAGAAACCTACACTGAATGAGAATAGCCAAACACAAAGCTGATGGAGAAGAATCATCTCTTTCTCACCAGTCCTGCCCTAGAACAGGCCCTACAATACATTCTAACTCATCTTCTATAACTCTGTGGCATTTGTTGTGAATTGTTGCAAAAAAGTTGCTATGACCAGTTTCATTGCCATGGCTCCCTAAGGTAAACAAGTCTTTATTAGACATTTCTGCTAAATGGTCTCTATGCTATTCAGAAACACAACTCATGACTTCAACATGACTTTAATCCAGCAACCTTAGCACAGAAGTTTCTGTTAAAGAATTGTTGCACAGGGAGATAGCATGTACCTGATTAATTGTTCCTCACTACTGGCTGTCTTGACTAGGATTGATGGGCGTTAGATTTCATTAATTTTGGAAGATGCATGGTGCCTGTCCCCAAATAAAACAATTTGCATGACCTAAGGAAGGGGTGGACAGCTGTATATGGCTCCCAACCCATCCTACAGCCCCTGAGCTCCCCAAGATCACCCTACCAAAATTCTGTAAAATTCCCATTGAGGGTAGGATCATTTATCCTTCGCTCTCTTTAATGAAAAAAGCCCAGAAATAAGTGTGTGAAGTTTCTGGCAGGATGAACAAAAGTACTTCAGTTTTAACACAGTAAAACACGTTGAAAATTTCAGCATGTTTGACATCCCAGAAAATGCCATCCTACTGCTCCTGTGTTCCCAGGAAAAAAAAATTATGTCTACCCCATTGCTAGAAAAAGTTGCACAATTCTGCCCTAAAATCATCATAATACTTCCCTATAGTTAACACTAGTTATGATTGCCTTAAGCCATATAAAGATAACAGCTGTACAGTAAAGCCTCCTTGAGCCTTAGGAGAAAGGCAGGAGAATTGTCTTAGCTCTGGTTTGATCAGTAACAGTACAAATACACACACACACACACACACACACACACACACATACACATACACACAATAGTATTTCCAGACTTTGAAATTAATGTATTTACAACTGCACAATTGAAGCTGAAATACAGTAAGTACAAGAATGTGCATTAACTTATATTTCAATACCACAGATTTGTGTTAAAGAACTGATCAGGGCTGTTGTTTTAAGTGGAGTTAAAGGTTGTCTTCATGTCTCCTCCTCTCTCTCCACTGCATGTACAGAGGAAGTCCTGAAAGAGCTGCTCCTTTCAGAAAACTCTCCCGTGTAACTACAAAACGTGTTGCGTGCCTGCACTGAGAGTATACCCCCTGGAGATTAAAATAGGGTGGCAATACAGTTGAGGAATAAAACTTCAATGTAAAGTGAACTAAAAAATGCTGTGATAGTAAAATAAAGTTAGGTTGGATTCACACAATAATACTAAGCCATAGTGTAATCTAGGTTTTGGCTTAGTTGTTATTATTGTTATGATCCATCAAGTCAATCCTGACTTCTGGTGACTACAGGAACAAGTCCATGTGCTTTTCTTGGCAACATTTTTGGAAGTGATTTCCCCTCACCTCCTTCCTAAGGCTGAGAGAGAGTGACTGGCCCAAAGCCACCTAGCCTAAGGCAGGACTAGAACTCAGTCTCCTGGCTTCTAATTCAGTGCTTTTAACCATTCCACCAAAGTGACTCTTTGACTTAGATGTGTAAAATCAGCCACTGTGCTTTATAAACCATGGTTTGTGTGTGAACGAAGCTATTATGGCTTGTTCAAGAAATCATGATGAAAACCATAGCTTAACATAATGTATGAACCCAACCAGAGATTTCTGCTATGGAGTACACAAGTATAAGTTTATACAACATTGCTCTGCTCATTGTTACACCCTCCACCCAAAACTTCTGAATTTCCAAAGCCTTCAACAGAATTTGCAGAACTACAGCTCCCAGAGTTCCTTCAGAGAAACTTTACCTTTATAAAGACAGTGTTCGTCCTGCACAAGCTTAAGAACAGTTAAACTGAATGACAGTCAATGGCAAACTTTTAAGTCAAAGATAACTGCAGATGCTACCTGATTCCCCAGAAAACATGATGTCCATCCTCCGGTCTTACCAGGGGCATCATAAGAGGGCACTTCCTTGAACGAGACGGACATCACAGGATGCTTGAGTTTTTCTCTAAAGTCAGCAATGGTTTGGTAGGCCAAAAAAATGGCTACTGACATAAGCACCAGGTATATGAAGAGAAGTATTACAGAGAAGACGTTCTTCAGGCAGGACTTGCTGAAATGCACAGAAGGGCTGCTGCCATCTAGGACTGAAGGTAACATTAACTTGAAAATGCAGTTCATAATGGACAATAATTGCCTCTTGTTAAAGAGGACAAATTCAAAACTCTGGAAGTAGAGTCATTTGGAAAGGCAGAATCCTATTTTCTCCTTGCATGGAAAGGATGTAGATGAGGATCAAGCAATTGTTTTGCTTATTAACCAATGGTTTTAGCAGCCAAAGGCCATAGGGAGCATGTCAGTGGAGCAATGATATCACTACAGATGGTGGGGCTGGAAGATTTAGACCTTCAGTTTTTGGAGACTTGGAGATTTTTAAAATGTTGGATTGTGTTTTTTTTTAAAGTGATAAGCCTGTCAGAGGCTTCTTTCTTTAAATGTATGGAAAATCATGCCCTAGCATGCTGAAAAAAGGGACGGGGGCAGAGATGAATTGAGATTGCTTACTAGGGCTATGCAACACTTTGGATTAAATTCTGAAAAGGTGTTTCTGACCACGTACAGTGTGAACAGAGAAAGTGTCTACAACGATTTAAAGCAGCTACATCTTTTCATAGGATAGCATAGCTGCCATATGATTCTAGGAAAAGATGCAGCTGCTTGAAACAGTTGCAGACAGCTGTTCCACTTGGGTCCCCAAATGGTCCAAAGCATTACATAACACTATTATCTATCACTGGTGTAGTGATCAGCTTTCCCCACATTTCATCTGAGTGCCTGACTACAGGTATTCTTGGTGCGTGCGCTACCACAGACAGAATATTAATTGCATGGGAAAGCCTTCCCTCCCCGCCTTATGCCTGCTGAATACTTCAGCCAGCTACCTGTCCCTTGCAAACAGCACTCTCTCTTGCTACTTTGGGGAGATATCATTGCTTTGAGTGTTTCTTGCCAATTCGTAACAATATCCAACAAGAGCTCAGGGTGCTCCATCATGAATTATTCAGTTTGACAAGATTAGAAGCCCTCACCTGGAAGGATTGTTGAACCGGTATCTTCCTGATCCTCTTCATCTAACTGTTCATCTGTTGGTTCAGAATTTGCAGGTGCACACTCCATATCATCATTCAACTGCAAACAGAATTACTGCTGCTCAGATTACTGTAGCTGGCACATTACTGGGCTCACATTTAAACACAAGCCAATTCAGCAAGCCATTCTTATTCTAGCCACTTCATATCTTACAGACTTCATGATGTGGCTGTTCTGCACAGTGCCTAAAACATGTAGAAGGCATGCATTACAATCAGTTTGTTGAAACTAAGCAAACATGGGATGTGTGATCTTGAATTCCATGATGGATTAACTTTGACCCTTAACAATAAAGAAAAGCCTCTCTCTGACTCGTAGGAGGAGCAAGTCTGTCTTATTAAATGCAACCACCGTTATGAAGAGGTAGAACTAGAAAATATTTGGAGTTCTCAGATGCTACAATTGAGTCCACTTTAACCTAATGATATAATGGCTACATCCCAAATTCAAGTTCCTATTGAACTCCAGAGTTCACAGGGTGACTTTGGCCCAGTTATGCTCTCTGTATGCCATTGCTTAACTATATTTCATTTCAATGGACCAAAACAAATGAACAACCAAACACTTTCTCTTGCATCAGTACAGATCAGATGCTTTCTTGCTCTGTCCTTCAAAGTCTACGGCCCAAGCTGCCAGGGTAATTTTTGTCAATGTCTCAAGCTTGTCACATCCAACAGTCCCTACTGCTGCACAGTGTATAATCTCAAGAACTGGGTGAAAATAAAGGAAGGCATCTCAGAAAAAAATCTAGCTTTCCTTTGTTCCTTGCCTTTCTTTGTGTTCTAAAACAACCAGCTGAATCATAATGTAGAATTTCTTTTCTCTCATTCCCCACTGAAAATCTGGGGTGTGTTTTTTTAAAAATGTTGTTTTTGCAAATTTTTTAAAAAGTCCTTTTCCAGGCTCCACTTACTACCACATTTCCACTTGATTTTCCATGAGACAGGAATAGGAGTTTGCTATATGGATGACCCTCACCCCAGTAGGCCAACTCCAATAAATGCCCCATAAAATCTCCCTTTCCAGGCTGCTTGCTGGGATTATATTACTTCTGAAGGTTTGTACCTTGTTCAGGTGAAAAGAGGGATTCTGTTGACATAGCAGATGTTAGGCTTCCCAGTAAATCACATCTCCTCAGCAATTCATCATTTAGCTCATCACCTTGACTTGAGCTGACAGAAGCCTCATAGACACACAGGCATCAAGGCATAAACATATCTAGGAATCTGATGGATTTCATAGTTTCTGGGGGCCATAATCAGATTGTTTCAGGAACTATCCACGAGGCTGGCCATACCTTCAATCTGGCATTTGTCTTGGAGTAGAAAAGTGGATATATAGGAGTCCCAGAAGTGATGTCTTGTCATGAATGGATCGGTACCTTGTGAAATAGGGATGTCGTGGCATGGGCTCCTTTCAGGAGACAGAGCTTAGATTAAGTCACTCCACCTCCAAAAGTTAATACATTTAATTGAAGTAGCTCTGGGGGCTGTTTCACATATCTGACCAACCACTCTAGCAACAATCTAGTGAAGACGTAAAATAATAAAGTGTCCCAGACACTTGATTACTGTATAGTGGTTCTATCCTGGTTCAGAGATCATAATGCCTTATAGTATATGGAGTAGGTGTGGCGAATGGAACTTGAAGGCAGGCAGTTTAAACAACAATAGCGCAATTTTGGAATGGATACAACTGGACACAGCATAGGCACCATTATAAAGTCTGTGGTGAAGCCATCAGAGAGGCAAAGAAGTAAAATATATAATCCCACGTGCACAGAATTGGCCAGTGGAGCTCTTAAGGGCTGCCAGGTAGAGGATGTGGTCTTTGGTGCTCCTGGCCAATGTCCTAGTGCTGTTTTATGAAGAATTCCCATGGTTCTTCATGAATAACACTACTTCCACACTGGGCTTGATAATGCCTAAAGTGTCCAGCATATCATCTAATAAGATGTGTGTGAATCTGTTTCACTGTTGATTTCTAGAGGAAATGAATAAGGTTCTTCACACTACTATACAACTTGCATGTTAAATTCCCTCTATAGCTTGACCAATTATCTCTTAGATTAAGATCCCTCTACAGCAAGAAGAGTTCCCTCTTTCCTTAAAAGAGGAGGTGGTGAAGACCTTGCTTAAGAAACCACCTTCAGGCCAGACTGATTTTAACAACTATAGGCTAGCACCCAATGTTCCATACATAGGCAAGCCAGTGGAAAAATCAGCCATCCTCTCTAGGAACTTTTGAAGGGTATGGATTACCTAGATCCTTTCCAGACTCCGTTCAGACCTAGATGTGCCACAGAGATGGCTTTAATTATTCTGATGGATGATCTTTACCAGAGAGAGATATGGCAGCATGTTCCTATTGATATTCTTGGCCTCTCGGTGGCTTCTGATACTATTGATCATGGTATCCTTTTGGAACTTCTGTGGGAGCTGTAGGTTAGAGATCCCAATTTTGTGATGCTTTCACTCTTATTTCCCTAGGTATTTCTAGAATGTGGCACAGGGAGACAGCTGTTCAGTTCCAAGATTTTATCTTGTCTCCTGTTATTCAATAACGGTATGAAGTTACTTGGAAGGATCATACTTGATTTGGAACCAGTTGCAACATGCATGTTGATGATACCTAGCTGTACTATACCTTTTCTACAAACTCAATATTGAGGTTTGAGCACCTTCATACAATGTCAGGCTATAAGGGACTGAATGGGGGAGAACGAGCTGAAACAGAATTCAGTCAAGAGAAGTTGTTGCTGATTCCAGGACTGGACCTCAAGCTCTAAGTGAAATACCTGTTTTGGATGGGGCATGCTCCCCCTTATGGAACAGGTTTGCAGTCTGGGAATCCTCCTGGATCCAGCATTGACTTATGTAACATTTGCAGGAAGGGAGGACTGACGTCCATGACCCATGCACTGGTAGCTCAAGATTGGATTATTACAATGAGCTTTTCATGTCTAGCTCTGGAAGACAGTTCAGAAATTGTAGCTGGCCCAGAATGCAACAGTGTATACGGTGAGTGACCATGCTTACTTGTTGCTTTCCAAGCCCAACTCAGTGTTATCACTTTGCCATACAAAACCTTACATGATTTAGATCCAGAAGATTTGCAGAACTCCTCACTCCTATATTATTCTTCCCCCACATGGTTAGGTCTTCCACAGCACATCTTTTGCAGGTCCTGCTACATCAACGGTACATTGTTATAATTGTATAACAATCTGCCCTTAGAACTGAGGTAGAACTCCTACTTATTACAGGTTATGAGGAGGCATAACACTGATCTTTTAACTAAGGCCTTTGAGACTTGTAGAGATCTTTTTTATGTTGTCTTTTAGTGAAAGACAAAAAAGAGTAAGCTGCCCAGAATCATTGAGTGAGCAGCATATACTGTATATTTGTTAAATAAATCACTGCCATGAGGCGTGGCCCACAGCCATCAAAATATTGCTCAGTATTGCTTTAATGCATGAGCAATGCTTGCATCCAGCATGTCGCTCATTCTATTCCATTTCCCCTCACCATCGTGTTTCCTGTTTCCCCTCCTGGCCTGCTTGTGAGCTTCCCAGATACATCTGGTTAGCTCTAGTCTTGCACTGAATGCTGGAATTCTGCCCTCAGCATCACTCAGAAAAGCTCTTCTTATGTTCTTGTAAGGACTGCTGAGAAGAAAGAAATGCTGATTTTTTAAATCTTTCTTTTCAGGAGTCTGTGGGTTCAGATCAGCACTGTAAACCAGACAAATAACTACTGGCATTTATATCATAAATGTTATTTTTTATTATTATTAATTGCCTATGAGAAGATCTAAGAGCATGCTCTGTAATTTTGAGACTTTCCACTTTTTAATTCTCAGCTTCCGTGGAAGACAAACTGGGATTTACTGTCAATTAAGTATGGATTAAGACTGGTGTTCTGGGAAATTCATAGGAAATATATTCCATGTGATTTGGGAGGCTTACTTTATTTCTGAATAAATGTGCACTGTTTCATTGGAGCAAATCTCAGCCCACTTTCCCATCTACAAGCATGTGAGAATAACACTGATCTCCTTTTATCTTTAAAGGTTTAAAGGGAGAGCAAAAAAGTTATTTCTTTTCCATCCATCTCTGCAAAAACTCAATAGCGTATCACTTCCCCATTCCATTTTTGAACTATGACTTCTTTTTTTAAATACTGCTTTACAATACTCTCTGTCTGCTTGGCCCATCCCCCCATCCTTTCAGTGATTTTGTTGGTTAAAAACTTTAGATGAATTCCAAGTTAGCTCTCTTTTTTGCAAGTGTCCAGTAGCTCCTAACCTAACCAAAGTTCAGAAAATAATGATTAATTTTAGACCATGACTCCCTTGAGTCTTGAAACTGACAATGGCTTTCAGTAACCTCTCAGTCTCTGCTCCTGATGTTCATACCACTGCTTCTGTAGCCAAAACATGGGGAAGCCTCAAGATTTACAGACGTTCACTCAAAAATCCAACTCTCCTCTGGTGCCCTGCCCACCTCAAAGAGCTCAGTGAAGAGAGATTCAGAGAGAACAAAATAATGATGACTGTTGGTGAGAAAACCAAGGATGAAGGAAAGAGGAATGTCTCCTGGAAGATGCATGGCTAGTCATATGGAATCCCAAACCAGAATGTTCCACAATGCTGGCTGGGGAATTCTGTGAGTTGAAGTCCACACATCTTAAAGTCGCCAAGGTTGAGAAACACTAGCTAAAAGGTTGCCACAGACTTTCTAGCAGCCTTCCCTAAGTTGATGCTATCCAGACACTAGATTACAACTCCATCATCCTAGCCAGTCTGCTGACTGACCGATGGCGTGGAAACCCAGTACACCTGGACAGTATCATCTTAGGGAAGGCTGCTCTTCAGGCCTGAAAGAGAAGCAGAAAAGCAAGCAGAGTTATGAATGCAGCAGCTGGTTTATTGATATGCAAAACAAGAAGCAGAAAGCTCAAACTCTGTCATGGTGACCAGCAGAGAATTTGTCAGCACAGCTCAGATAGTTTGACCAAGCCAAGCCAAGTGAGTGCAAAGCACACAGCCCATTTCCTGAGCTTTCTAAAAATGCATTTTAAAGTGTGTGTGTGGGGGGGGAGCGGGCTTGCTTATCTTGACAGCCAGCAGCACCCCCCACCCTCCCTTTCCTGCCTATTTACTTGTGCACAAGTCTGCCAAGCAGATAAGCAGTGCAGCAACTTAAAAAGTTGTTCCATGCAAGAGGCAGCAGAATATTTTTTCTTAAAATATGCTTGGGGAAATAAAACCCTAAGCAACCATTAGAATTAAAAAGAAAACTGAAATTAAAATCTGTCTGTTGCTTTAAGCTAGCTTCTTTTATTCTAAAAATCCAAAGGAAAAGAGAGGTGAATTTCAATTCTGTGGGAATCAAGACTGAAACTGATATAAAACAAAAGCAGCCCCCCTATGTTAGATAACATACTGCAAGATAACTGGGGTGACACTCCCTTGCAGAATTACTACAGTAGCCTTTCCCAGTCCAGTGCCCTTCAGGTGTGTTGACCTATAAGATTCATCAGTCACAGAAGAGGGTAGCTGAGTATAAATTCCTTAAACTCATTGGGGACTTACTTCTGAGTAAACAGATAATAATAACCAATGATAACCAAGACCCTGTGGTACCTCAGAAACTAACATATATAAAGGTCCATGGCATCCTTGAATTATTGCCCTATGTTGGCAGTTACATATAATTTCCAAAATTATTCTCAAAATGGAACATGTGCAGTGCCTAATGAAGACAAATGGGAATCTACTTGCTGCCTTTTACATAAACAGAACTTCAATCAGCCCCTGCTTTGTTTACTGTCTTTGTGAAGCTTTAAGAAGAGTTCTGGAGGACTCTAAAGCCTGGATACTAGTCTTATTTCAACTGCATAATAAAAACTTGCTCTAATATGAATTTTGAGTTTTTCCTTATATTTTAAGGTTCTTCCTGGAGCAGCAAATGTGTTGGACTGGTACCTCAAGGCAGCAATAACAACAAAAACCTTGGGGCATCTATAAGACTAATATTTACTATCACAGAGAACCCTTTGTAGATCAAAGTCTGCAAACTGTAAGAAGTGTTTTTCAACCTTGGCAACTTTAAGATGTGTGGACTTCAGCTCCCAGAACTCCCTAGCCAAAATCCTGGGAGTTGAAGTCCACTCACCTTAAAGTTGCCAAGGTTGAAAAATACGGCTGTACGCTATATCTTTGAAGCAGGGTCCAGGAGATACAGCTTGTATTCAAATGCACCTCACAGCACTTCTGCAGCTCCCAGAGCCTTTAAAAGTGTGTGTTGTAGGGAGAGAGGTACAGCCTCACACGGCCAAGTCTGACCTCTTGCCATCTTGTCTGAAAAATGCTTTTAATTCTGGAGGGAAGGAATAGCCGAACACAGCCCAATCCTACTGGCCTTTAATTAGAAGGAAGGTCCGCCACCTTCAGGGGGACTTGTTACCGCGTACTAATTCCACATGCACAGGAATCCAGTCCACGGCCAGCTTTTCAAAGGGCATTTCTCCGCCTGAATGGACCTCTGCAAGGGTTTCTTTCTCTTTAAGCTGCCCGAGCTGGACTCGCTTAAACTCAGCCTTCCAATGGATTCCTGCATCCAGAGCGGCGGTGCCCGAACGACCAATTAATGGGACAACGCTGAGGATACACACTCACAGCTGTAGCGTAAAGGGGCACACCTACTGCCTGAATGTATCCCTTTGTCTAATATAACATGCACAGGATTGCACTGCTACTTTGGAGTAAGTCTCGTTGAACCTGGCGGGACTTACTTCCGAAGTTTATATTATTATTGTCGTCGTTGTTATTTGCTTGCCCGTGAAATTGCAAAGGCACTGTCTTTTCGGTGCAGGAGAATTGTTTCTCGACGCTGCCAAGCGGTAACATTAAGCGCGCCGACCGCTCACAAAGCCGCGCCTGCAGGCATCCCGCAGCAGCAGAATCCAAGGACTGCGCCTCCCTCCCTCCCCGCTTTTCTCCCAATACCTCTTGGTAAGATGACGAGCATTCTTGTCTAATCATGGCACCGGCGAAAAGAAGCGAGCAGGGAGGACCGGATCAAGCAGCGGCACCTTATCAAAATAAAGCGGAGCGCGGGGGCGAAAGTTGGGAAAACAGTCGCCGAGCAAGGAAGCGCCACTCCGCGCGCCGCGTTTCAGTCTTTACCAAGTGCACGGACATGATCTGGCCAACAGCGCAAGCGCACGTAACGCATCATCTCCACTAGGTGCCGCTAGTTTGTCTTCTTCGACCGCTCTGGCCATTTCTATTGTAATCTGGGGCTGACACCGGCTGGGGACAGATGTCGGAGCGGAGGGGCTGCTGGGAGTTGTAGTTTATTATCAAGCAGCGCTCTCTTTGGCGTTTTAGGAAGCTATATCCTTAACCGGATACTCTTCAACCGGATTAGCCCGTTCAGAAATCGGGCTGAATGCACGAAGAATGTAAGTGGGAGGTGGGGCTACTGTATCTGAGCTGCAACAAACTGAATGACCAGTAGCTGTTAATACAATGTAATCACTACATTTAACACAATTTAAGCAATCTGTTAAATGGGATTTGTTTTTATTCATGTCCACGAGGTTGCAGATATACTCGGAAGCATGCCCCAATAAAAGGCCCAAACAGGATTTACTGCAAAGTAAATACGTACAATTATTATTATAAAGAAGGTTCATTTAAGAGGCTATTTAGAGACGTTTAACATTTTAAACACATCACTTACAAGAATTGTAGATAGCAGAAGTTATTAGGGCTCTCATACCCTAATAGTAACATACCAGAGCTGCAAACATTCAGATGAGTGCTACATGGCAGCAAAGAGAGTTTCATTTAGTACAATGTTTCTCAACCTCAGCAACTTTAAGGTGTGTGGACTTCAACTCCCAGAGTTCCCCAGCCAGTGTGCTGGCTGGGGAATTCTGGGAGTTGAAGTCCACATACCTTAAAGTTGCTGAGGTTGAGAAACACTGATTTAGCATGACACAGGTGGACTCTGGAGGGTATTCTCAGTTCTCTGATTTTAGTATCCATGCTTGCAGTAGTAGTAGCTGCTTCTTTATTATTACTTGTACATTTCACTGTACAAGTAATAATAAAATGACTCACTTTAAAATTTTTTAATCAGTTAAAGCCATTTACTACACAAAGATCTTTTGTGTATATGGGTGGATGGCTTCCAGACCAGCCAGTCTGCTGCTTTATAGATAAAAGAAGATTTGAGCAAATACTGTACTATAAATGGTTGGACTTGGTCTGTAGTGGGATTTGAAGAGTTAATGAGAGACAATGAACAAAACAAACAAAATCACAGCACATAATACTTGAAGAAGGGCCAAATGACTGTTGCACTGTTAGGGAAAAAATGGGCATTTTAATATTATATTTCCAAAATCATAGGAGTGCTAATTGGCAGCAGTTTTCAGCCTTAAATCCTACTATTCGCTTTATCCATGTAGCCTGTTTCCAACATGGTAGACAAAACCCAAACCTTTTCCAAGAAGAAAAGAATGTTTACAGTCATTTTTAAATATTGTTCTCATTTATAGTATGTTTTAATTGAACTTTCAGCCTTATCCTGAGGTATGCAACCTTGAATCCAGAACCAAGGGCGGAAGGCACCATCCGAGTGTCCCGAGTCATTCATTCTAAGTCAGCAACTAGAATCTCCATCAATGAACCTTACTAGAAATTAGCGTTGCAAATTAGAAATTGCTTTAATCAGTCAGATAATTAATCAAATATAGTTTTTTTCTGCCCTCCCGTCCCACTCCGCCAGTGAACAGGCAAAACCTTTTCCTTTCCTTTCATTTTCAATGCCTGAATGACCCTCACATCCGAGAGTTATCCACATCTTGTTCGAACGGAGCAAAAGGAAGTGGCAGGAAGGACTCTAGAGCAGAGTTTCTCAACCTTGGCCACTTTAAGATGTTCGGACTTCAACTCCCTAAATTCCCCAGCCAGTATGGCTGGCTAGGGAATTCTGGGAGTTGAAGTCCAGACATCTTAAAGTGGCCAAGGTTGAGAAACACTGCTCTAGAATTTTCGGGATGGGGCGACGTACAAACCAAGGAGGTAAATAGATAAACAACGCGAGCACGAGGAGCCCCGAGAAGGCGTGTCCTTCGCCAGCCTCTTCGCCCCGTCGGATCTCGAAGCCGTCCGCCGCCTGAGAGCCATGGCCCACGGCCGCGGACTGGCGCTTGCCCTGCTAGCGTTGGCCCTCGCGGGCTCTCGGGAGGCGCGGTCCGAGCAGGAGCTGCGCTTCAAGCCCGCGCCCTCGCAGAGGCCGGTGCGGCTCTTCACCGAAAGCGAGCTGGCCAGGTACGACGGGCACAAGGTAGGCGAAGCTTTCGGAAAGGCTGCCCAGCTTGAGACCTAGTCGCCAGCTTGGACCGGCTTGCTGCGCCCTGGCGATTGCTGGGCCGGGGCTTGAGGGCAGCAAAGCTCGGCTCGGGCCGCTTGCCCGGATCCGCGCGCCGGTCGGGGAGCCGGCGGCTCATTTCTCGGGGTGGTTTGTCTTTGTCGAAGTGACGTCTGCGGGGAGAGCTGCGCCTCTGCTCTCCGCTGCAACAGCAGGGCTGGAGCGGCTCTGCGCGTTGTGATCTCGGCTTGGACCTTTCTGGCGGGATGGCCCCGGTTATTCTGCGGAGGGCGGGTTGGGGAGCTGCGGGTTGTAATCTCCTTGGACACGGCGAAGTTTGTTAGGCCGCATATTTTGCGTTGCAGTTAACAGCCTTGATGACCCACAAGAGCGGTCGTACGTGGAAGAATTTGTAAAGCATAAATACGTGACTGTCCTAATTCTCTCTGGATGGGGTGGTGCGCGTTAGGACAAGGCAGTGAGAACTTTGTGGTAGCACATTTTCCTTAGTTTTTGTGGCACTGGAAATTGCGTGCACGCTCTAGTTTATGTACAGTTGGACTGCCCTGCAAAAATAGGTGTGTCTAAGGTCTGTTTTGGCGAGTCCTGGCGTTTTAAGGGGAAAATGAGTCCCTTTAATCCCTGCAGTTTTGCTCCTGAAAATGGCAGAAGACCAAGATTAGGAGCCCCTCTAAATCTAGGTGTGTTTGGGGCCCTCAGAAGGATGCTCATGGCAACATGGAGCTTCGGGCTGTACTTTTGCAACACTGCAATATGGGAAAAGCAGCTGGCAGCATATACACCCCTGTGGAAAACTGGAAAAGCAGTTTCTTATGCTCATAGGAACACTTAAAGGGGGAAAAAAGAGAAAACCATGGTTGATTATAAATATTAAAGGCATTTCATATTATATGCAGCTAAAGACTTAAAGAATTCTTTGTGTTCCTCTTCCTTTAAAAAAAGGGGGGGGTTCTTGTACAAAAGTTAATAATTGTACCTTTGTATTTCAGAACTTTCATTTGCACACATTATATATCATATAATGGATACGGGGCAACTTCCATTATATTTATTTTATTAACAAAGGAGTTTGATGTAGAAATTTTCAGAAGCATTGAAACCAGGGCCTTCCAGCTGTTGCTAAATTATAACATTGAGCAACCCCAGCTAGCATGGCCAAGAGTAAGGAGCTTTGGGTTGTAGAGTTCCTCAACCTCTGGAGGACCACAAATTTCTCACCCCTATTAGCAACCACTCTACATCTAGGATACTTGGTGCTACAGGCTTTCCTTTTTATGGACATCCATCAGAGATTTCTCAGGCTGAGTTTAGTAAAAAAAAAAAAAAAAAGTGGATAGACTTTCCTTTTACAGCAGGTCTTTATTAATGTGAACTGGCTTTCTTCTTTAAAGACAAGAACCTTCAAGTTGCAGTAAGCCACTTTTGGTTTTCTTGGAAAATTAAGAATGACCAGGTAAACAGTGTCCTGTTGGTGTTTCTTGAGTATCAGTACATCTCAGGATAAAGCACATAAATTGTATTTTCAGGAGGAGGAACCTATTTACATAGCTGTGAAGGGTGTGGTGTTTGATGTCACTTCTGGAAAAGGTAAGTTCACATTACAGAGAGTTCCTCCCTTCAGTATGGCCTACATTAAGAGTTGTATCTCAGCGCTGTCACCTCAACCAGATGGTTGTTTTAAAGAGCAAGGGCAACTGCCCAAGGATATGCTGAAAAGGTGTTCCTCTCATTTATGAATGCTGCCCTAGGATTTGTTTTGATTTTTCAGGTCTGTGTATTACCGTCAGTTCCCAGAGCTGGGCAACCTTTAGCTCTCCAGATATTGTTGTATTTCAGCTCCTATCAGCTCTAACCAACATAGTTGATGGTGAGGAATCCTGAGACTTGTAGTCCAGCATCAGCTGGAAGGCCACAGATTGATCATAGCTTTTTAGAAGGACAACACATGTGGATAAAGCCATATTTTATCCTTTCAGCAGCCTTCTGTGCTAATTTCAGCTGAAGAGTAATCTAGATCTTCTCCTATTGCCTTTGCTTTGTGGCAAGCTTGTGTATATGTAGCAATAGTTTCATATATTCAGCAGATTCATAGGGGCCCTGGCCTCCAGCTGCTGCTTCTTAATGCCAGGTCAGTTAAAAACAAGACCCCCCCGAGGATCACCGAGGAGGGGGTGGACCTGGCATGTATCACTGAGACCTGGCTGGGGCCCGAGGGGGTGGTGCCCCTCTCGGAAATGTGCCCAGCTGGGTTTACGGTGTGGCACCAGCCAAGATGCCAGGGCAGGGGAGGAGGGGTGGCTGCTGTCATCCAAGAATCTCTGGTGGCTTTCAGGGGCGTTGCTCCACAAGTCTCCAGCTGTGAGACACTGTTCTTTAGGTTGGGTTCCCACGAACAGTTGGGAGTGCTGCTACTGTACCAGCCTCCCTGCTGTGTGGCAGCCTCCCTGCCTGAGCTGCTGGAGGCTGTCTTGGAGCTGGTGGTGGAGTTCCCCAGGCTTATGGTTCTGGGGGACTTCAACCTGCTGTCCCTGGGACAGTCCTCGGAGGTGGCTCGGGAGTTCATGGCTACCATGGCAGCAATGGGCCTGTCTCAAATTGTGCGGGACCCAACCCGAGACAGCAGCCACATGCCGGATTTGGTCTTCGGAGCAATGGCAAAGTGATCTGAGGGGAGATTTACAGCTTTCCCCGTTGTCATGGTCAGATCACATCCTGGTGACCCTGAGTTTCTCCTATGCCACCCCCCTCTGCAGGGAGGCAGGACACATATGATTGATCCGCCCCCGGTGCCTGATGGACCCATTGGGATTTCAGAGGGAGCTGGGGGATATTCCCGCGGATCTGCTACACGGTCCAGTGAAGGCCTTGGCTGCTGCCTGGAATAGGGAGGCAGCCGGGGCCTTGGACAGGATTGCGCCTATGCGACCTCTCTTGCCACATCAGCCCTGACAGTCCCTGTGGTTTATGGAGGAGTTGAGGGTTCTGAAGAGGGTTAAGAGATGTCTAGAGCACCGCTGGAGGAAGACAAAGACCAAATCCAACCAAACACAGGTAAGAGCTGCTATCAAGGCCTACACTGTGGCAATAAGGGTGGCGATGCGCCAATACTTCTCCGCCCTTATCGCGTCCGCAGAGTGCTGACCGGCAGCCCTGTTTCAGATCACTAGATACCACTATCTTTCAGCGGCTTTCAATACCATCTACCACAGTATCCTGTTGGGACGACTCAGGGAATTGGGGGTGGGTGGCACGGTCTTGTGCTGGTTCACCTCCTTTCTTCAGGGCCAATCCCAATCGGTGGTGATAGGGAGCAAGAGGTCCCATCCTTGGCCCCTCCTTTGTGGGGTGCCACAGAGTTCGGTTCTCTCTCCGCTCCTTTTCAACATCTACAGGAAACCACTGGGTGAGATCATCCGCCATCATGGGATGAGGTATCATCAGTATGCTGATGATACTCAATTATACATCTCCATCCCAGGTGAGGTAAATGATGCCATGACCGCCCTTTCGCGGTGCCTGGAGGCTGTAAGGGTCTGGATGGGGAACAACAGGCTTCAGCTGAACCCTGGTAAGATGGAGTGGCTGTGGGTTACTGGCCCCTCTGTATCCGGGACTTTGTCATCTTTGGTGCTAGATGGGGTAGCACCACCCCAGACAGACCCAGTGCGTAATTTGGGGGTCCTCCTGGACTCATGGCTCCTGCTCAAGGAGCAGGTGGCAGTCATGGCCAGGAGGGCCTTTGCACAGCTTCGGGTTGTGCATCAGTTACGCCCTTTCCTGGATCGGGATGCCCTTCGAACAGTCACTCATGCCCTTCTTATCTCCCAGATAGACTACCGCAATGTGCTTTACATGGGGCTACCCTTGAAGAGTATCCGGAAGCTACAGCTGGTCTAGAATGCGGCCGCATGGGCTATTTTTGGAGCCCCAAGAAGGACCCATATAACACCATTGCTCCGCAAGCTGCACTGGACACCAGTTTGCTTCCAGGTCCAATTCAAGGTGTTGATTATCACCTTTAAAGCCCTACATGGCATGGGACCAGGTTACCTGAGGGACCGCCTCCTCCCCATGATTTCAACCCATCCCACCCGATCACACAGAGAGGGCATGCTCCAGACCCCCTCAGTGAAAGAGCTCTGACTAGCAGGGTCCAGAAGGCAGGCATTGGTAGGCTTACCTGGTTGGAGCGAGGCTGTGTACCTCACTTCTCTTTCTTTATACCCCTCTCCCTTGCCGGTCACCACCCCCTGAACTAGCTCTTAGATGACTGGCTGTTTGCCACCTGCCAGCTCTTGTGCATTGCTGTTAAGGTTTCATAATGTTGGAGGATTTCCAGTTGTTTAGAAGGTTTATATTATTGTATTAAAATTGGTTCAAGACAATCTGAATTGTGGACATGCTTCTCTTGTTGCATGATTGAAGGTAAGTCAACATTTCATGCTCGCTAGTTTTAGAACTTTTTAGGCCCTGGCATAATGCAAGGTCAGGATAAAATAAACCAATCTCTAGAAGTCCCAAAATAAAATATACCAACATTTAATTCTAGGCTTGTGAACAATGAAGCACTTGGGGTGTAATTTATGGATAGTTATTCTTAAAAGAAGTATAATCTTTGAAGTACCTGAGGCAGCATATATATGTATATATGTGAGTGTTCTTAAAAATCTTACTTCTGCACTTAACTACTCTTTGTTTTATTTTTCCTGAACAGAATTTTATGGGAAAGGAGCACCATACAATGCACTAGCTGGCAAAGATTCAACCCGAGGTGTTGCAAAAATGTCCCTTGATCCAGCAGATCTCATTTATGACACAGTAAGAAAAAGACACATCTTTTCAGCACAGCTTGGGCTGAAGCCAGTAACTAAGAAATTGACTTTATTGGTGCTGGTGATTTGATCCAAGTGCAGGATCATTAAAGACAGTAGGATTCGGGAGGGATTTAAAAAATGGAAAAGATAGAGAACTCTGAAAAACTTGGTTCAGCGCAATTATAGTCCTCTGCATTCACATTACGTAGCATGCAGGTTTTCAGTAATCATTGTTTTTGTTCTCTCTCTCCCTCTACCCTGCCTTTCCTTCCCATCTTTCTGTCTTTACACAATTGCATTTCATTGAGACGGGACTTACAGAAGAGGAGCTGCGATCTCTGGATGAGACTTTCAGTAATGTTTACAAGGCCAAATATCCTATTGTTGGCTACACTGCCCGAAGAATTCTCAATGAAGATGGCAGCCCTAACCCAAACTTTAAACCTGAAGATCAGCCACATTTCACTATTAAGGATGAGTTTTAACAATAACTTGGCAGTCCCATGACTATACTACCAACAACCAGCAGAATATCTAAAAATGGAAGAATATAATGTGCCTAAAATGGTTGTTTTCACATCTTTGAGGATGATTGTTTTCTATTTTATCATGCTCTTACCATTGGTTAACCAGTAATATGATGTGTGTGATAAAACTGTAGTACACATCTTGAGATTGTTTTGACTAGCAAAGTATTCTGTATCTGTGCCAATGGAGAAGTAATTAGTTGTCTTTAGCTAATATTTGGCTAACTAGGAAGGAGTCCCATGTTCAATCCCATGCATTGAACATTACTTATACAAAATCCTCATGGCTATATAAACATACATGTTGATAAACCGCCCTGCTAATAATTGGCTATTAGCAATATCCAATTGAATCAGCGTCCCTTGATTGATACTACCAGGCAGCTGTGCCCCCTTCCAGGACACTGGGTTCAATTTCCCTTGTCTGTCTATTTCTTTTACTCAGAAGTCAGTCTGAATTTTGGGGGGTTCTCTCTGAGTTTTTTTCCCCAACTGTGTATTATTTCCACAAACTTTGTGGTTCTCTTGAGCATGTTGGGGCCTTCCCCTTGTGTCTGGATGGTATTGACTTGGCTGTAGGAAGATAAGTACAGAGAATGAATTTACTATCGATATATACTAGCCTTCACTTGATACTTCCAGTGAGTGCCATGGCAAGCTGATGTCCTTCTGGCAGCAAGACTACATTTACAAGGAAAATTGCAGCTAGATGCTAGATCCAGACCAGAGGAAGGAGAGATCATTGACATAACCCACATGACTCTGGAGAGCTGCTCTTCGTGAGTAGACTGCAGGAACTGTTGTTTTGCGGTCAGCTTATAAGTTGAGTGGCTAGGAGTTGAGGGACACCATCAAGCTCATTCTTGTAATGCAGCCTTTTAAGGACCGAAAGCTTGACCGAGCCTCATTTCTTAATCACTTTTTGGATTATTTTTTTATTGTACTGGAAATATTAAGACCCTTCGGATTGGTGAGTTATCTTCTCCTTGGAGAAAGATGTTTTTAAATGTGATTTTAAAAGCTCTGGAAAAAAAATTTTTTTTTTTGGATTAAACAGCAAAAGGGTGCTAAGAATATGGATTTTGGAAAGTTAACAATGGATTAAAGGTCCAGATGGACTTGGAATTATAGTTTTGAATTAATTAGAAGAATTCCTGTGGGAAATGGCAATTGTTTGGTCTCTTAAGAGGAAACATGATAATGGGACCTTGAAGGTATGACATTAGAGGGAGCTAGAGGATAATAAATTTGTTTTGTTAACAAAGAAATAAAGAATGGAGCATTAAAACCTTAATGGATGTTTTTGAATATTGGTCTTCAAATTAATTGATGTGATAGATCATGTGTCAGTGTAGTTACAGAAGAAGAACAAACTACAATGGATAAGTTTGAAATTAATTTGAATGTGGACTGAAATGTGTCAAGCAATGATAAGGATATGGAGAAAGATGTACTGGATACACAAACAAAACTGATGAATGTTCCATTGCCTAAAGGAGATGTACAGTTATTAAACCAGAAAAGCGATTTGGATAACGTTTACTTAATGGATCTACAGAAGAGATCTGTTAAGGTCTTGAAGGACTTCATGAGAAGAGATTGAAAAAGGACAAACTTTACTTACTGGATATACAAAAGAAGTCTGTTAAAGATTCTTCGGTTAAAAAAAATGAACAGAAAATAAGCTCTGGGACTATCTTTGAAGGGGTTAAAAATTAAGATTGTTAAAAATTCAGGAAAGGCATATGGAGTTGGCTTATTCAATCAAGGATAAAAAATAAAATTAGTTATATCTGGTCTCCTTTACTGGACTTTTGCTGACAAAGAACGAACTATGAGGCTTTGCAATTTGTTTTTTAGTTAAAAGATGAGTTATGGGGTGAAGAGAGTAAATGTATTAAGAAATGGTGATAAGCTATTAAAATTGTTTTTACTTGCTGGGATGAAGGGGGAGGCTACTTTTTTTCCTTTTTTCTTTTCTATACTTTTTTTCTTACTTTGTAATTTTCTTTTTTGTATTTCTATATTTTTTTGTAGTTTGTATTAGTTCGTATTCTTTCTACTTCTAATTCTTAATAAAATTATTTGGAAAAATATATATACTAACTTTCACTCAACTAGTGCTTTTCAGGTGTGCAAGATTTCAGCTTCCATCAACCAAGCGAGCCTGGCCATAGGGCCTGATGGGCAACAGCTTTGGGAAACCTGTGAAGCTGCGACTCCATAGATGGAGCTTCTGTAGCATCATTTTTTTCCAGAACATAAAAAGAATGAAGTTGTCATCGAGCTTGGGCCTGCCTGAACTCATTTGCTGCCAGATTTAGGGAGAGAGATTATGCCGTGCTAGATGTCCCTTGGTTGAATTCCATACACCATCACTCCCTTTTTATGGCTGGAAAGTACAATCCACTGTGATTTTATAGCAGACATTAGCCCCATGATTACCCTTCCCATATTTTGTGCAAAAAATAGGGTGGAAAATAAACGCCTTGTGATAGTTGAATGGGCACTGAATATATAAAACCCCAGTGTCAGCCTTCCCCCTGCCCCCAGATGGGTTGGAATATAATACCCATTTCAGTCCATGGGGATTGTAGCAACTGTTCAACGTATGGGCAAAATGACATTCTAAATAAGGCTGCTTTCAGATAGAGTAACCTTTTATTTACTGTAGCTTCTTAGAGTAATGTTTTTCAACCTTGGCAACTTTAAGATGACCCTAAGAACTTCAAGCATGCTGGCTGTGGAATTCTGGGAGTTGAGGTCCATACATCTTAAAGTTGTCAAGGTTGAAAAACACTGCCCTAGAGAGAAGGCTGTGTATAGGTTCTGCTTTTCTTTTCCATTTAGCCTAATTGACATCATCTTCAGTTTCTTCCAGGGGAAGGCAGCCCTCTTCCTCCTCCTGGCAAATCTCTCAGGCCTTTTTTGAATTGCTGCTGGAGAATGTTAGTGCTTATTCTAGCTAGACAAATTGATGCTGTTCCTGGAGCTGTAGCAGGTTAAGAAGCTTGTGTTGGGTTATCCTGATTTACCTGACTGGCTGAATTAGCAATATAGTGCTGGGCAGTAGCCTCCAAATCTCCTAAGGGGATTCATTCATTCTGTTGCATTATCCTCCATGTTGTTTTCTTCCAACAAAGAAAGGATGAGTCCTCATTCCTCTCAGGAATTTTTGTTTTAATGCATTCTCTGTTGAAAAAGACACCACTAAGAAATATTAAGTACATGTGCATAACTGAATGAATTGTTCCTCAACCTTGTGCCTCTGGGCCTTCAATTCCCATTGCCCCCCAGCCAACATTGCTGAAAGATATGGGAGTTGTAGTTCAGCCCATTTGGAGGGTGTCATGTTGAGATACTGCTCTAAGTGCTAGATGAGTGGATCGCAAACAACCCTACTTCAGATACCACCTCAGTCATCTGCCTTTTACTGGCTCAGGCAAGGGCCACTATATCTAGGGTGCAAGGCTGCGATGGCCACAGGTGGATTTCAGTATCTCTCGGCTGTCATCTCACAGACATCTGGGTTTTTGCAGCCTAGTTATGGTAGCTTTCGGTCAAGCTAAGTAACCTAGTAGCAGTTACTCCAACTGGCTGCTGCCCTGTGAAATTTCAGATGGGGAGTGAGTTTCCTCCCACCTCCAACCTGAGCCTTTAGCTGGGGGTGACGGTGTCTGAACCCTGAGCTTTCTGCAGGCAAAGCAAGAGTCCCTCTACTAAGTGGTAAGCCACGGAACTGCAATACATTTAGTAAGTCATTGCTCTTTTTCCATTTGGAACCAAATGTTTCAGTAGAGAAGGCTACTGCTAAAATAAGCCATTGGTGTCCTATTGTTCTAAAGTTTCTTGGTCATATATAGTACTAGAAAATCTCTGTGTTTTTCTGTTACAAGGTTCCCTGCTTTGTAGTAGAAGTCCATGAGGAGGAGGGGTAGGGCATAAGACTCATAGCACAGGAGTTACAGAGCTGCATTTTTGAGCAGTAGCAAGGGGACTTAAGAAGATGTCTGCAAGAAGTTAATAGTACTAACCCACTTTGCATATTGATTTAAGACTGAATTAACACAATTTTTTTATGTGGTGTCAGAAATGTTAACAGTGATTCTTTATTCATCTTAGTTTTGAAATTGACATACTTGCTATAGTCTGTATTCACAATTCTTCTCCAATGCTGAATTCCACAAAAACTAGTTTTGCCATTTTGCAACAGATGTTTGGGGTACCATCATAGCCTCTCGCCAATACTCCTGATTCCCAGAATAATGGCCCAACTGGAAGAAATAGTGAAAGACTATTGAATGGACTAACCACTGATAACCATGTAGATCTGATATTTGGTATCTCATGGGTATGTTAGATTGTATTCCATTTAGTACTCTTTTCTTGTATGTTGCCAAAATAAAATAATTTTAAGGCTCAAATCTATCTCATTAAATAGCCTTGGCCATATCAAAAGAAAATCATGTCTCATTTGATAACAGCTGTGATATTTATTTCTCCCTATCCTTGCCTTTTTACTTTTTCTTCTCAAAAGAACTTTCATTGCTGTGGGTCAGTTTGAGAGGCACTTTGAAATGGGTTGTATGTTCTCTTTCCTGGGTAATCTGTTCATCTAAAATGATTGCCACTGAAAGTAAAGTGTGAGTATGAGGCCTTTGGTGGCAGCTTAGCTTCTCCTGGTAGGAAGACATATTTCTCTGTAGACAGTTTATAACTTCAGGTTATAAACACTTGAGTCATGCTTTCACTCAGGTACATCTGGGAAAGCCCTGTTCACCTGGGTTACAAATGACTCCAGCACAGTTTAACCTAGATTCAAAAATTGGATTCAATAAACTATGGCTAAGTTAATTCTGGGTAATTCTGTTGTGGAAACACTACTAGTCATGCTCCTGATTGTGTCATGTGAAAGCCACTGTGATTTCAGAAAGCTCTATTTTCTTTATCCTGGGAACCTCTTTTAGGTTCCCAATATAGGCCTTGTAGGACGCCTCCCCTGACACCCAGAGCCTTTATTCCACCTGTATGCTCTTCTGATTTGTTATATTTTACATCTTAAATAGGAGATGGACATACTGCAAAGTGAAATACTGTTCTAGTCTCTAGCATTACCACTATCTATAAGAACACTTCCTGCATGAAACGAACTATGGTGGTAGAGTACATCTAAAGAGCTAGAGGGAGTGATAGACTATCCTCCAAATTTGCCTTCTATAAATGAGTGTTTTCTGATTGGCTATGCCCATCATTCACAGGTGATTTTGGGAGAATATCCATGAAATGCTTTCAAAATTCTAAATATTTATACTTGACCAAAAAGGTTGGTAGTAGGAGGGTACCAAGCTTGGGAAAGGTAGGCTAAATGATGTTTTTCTTATTATTATGTGGTCCTAAGATGTTTTTGGAGGGGTAGCATGGAGGAGTGACAGATCTTGTAGTTGCTTTCTCTATTTTCAGTGTGGAGGTATGTTAAGAGTCCCAGAGCTGGTTGGAATAGTATAAACAATGTTTCATAAAAATACTAGAAATGAAGATATTCATACTACATAAAATTATCCCTTTTGAAGTTTGTCAAAAAGCAAAATCAAGGCCCCAAGGAGGCTTTAGAGAGCAAAATTCAGCACAAACCATCAACTCAAAGACACAGGCTTACAGAGGCCAGTGTGTAGAATCACAGTTCAGTGCATTTAATTCCATCTCTTAATGTGAAAAGATGCTGATATTCCTTGAAAACTAAATGTCATGTTTAAAAATCCTAGCATCAACTAATTGTGCGGTTTTTGTGGTCCAGGAATGATGACAACGATGAGAATTATAACACCATACACTTTTCAGTCTTCCCAGTCTGGTGCACTGGGGATGATGGGAGTTGTAATCCAATTTATTTGGCAAGTGCCAGGTTTTTAAAAGCTGCTTGTTTTGTGCTTATACACTTGCAACTCAGTCTCAGTAATGAAAAAGAATTCAAATCATCCTGAGCCTGACATACCTTGCATCTGTGTGTGTGTGTGTGTAGGTGTAGCTGTGAGAGTCAGGACCAGAGGGGTTAAGAATTTACTCTCATCACCAGAGCAACGAGGAACTGATAAGAGGATGAGACTGAACCCTCCCTAAAGAATGCAAGGGAGGTTGGGAGGGTGACCCTGGAATTTGCTCTCACTCTGAGAAGATTTCTGTAACAGGAGAAAGGCCATTAAACCTTGCTGGATTGAATCTGTACTGTCTCCTGGAGTTTCCTGGGCTAATCCTGACAGTAGCAAGAGCATGTGTTTGCAGCTAAACCATAAACACTCTAGCAACGCTACATTTCAGCTGTTCTGGAGGAATCCCGAAAAAATCTTTCAGGCTCCATCTTGCTAGATGGGAAGAGGTTATTCTCTTTTCAGACCTTGGGAACATCTTAGAAGTTATTACATACACACAATGGCCTTTTGCAATTCTCCATAAGTTGGGTAAATGATTTCTCTGAATTTGTCCAAGAGGAGGCATCCAACAGTTATTCAAAGGCAGCAGGGTCTCTTGGTAGCGGCAGTAGAACTGCTATTGTAAAATTTCAGTGGAGGAGAGGTTTCCTATTGATATCTTCCCATGAGATTTAACAGAAGTGTGGGAAGCCAAAGAGCGTATGATGAAAGTGCAGTGAAAGACAGGCTGTTCACATGTTCTTCTTGGCTATCTCATAGTAAATGCAAGAACCTCACACTCCACTCACTGAGAATTTCATGGAAGTGCTCTTCTAATCTGAAAGTAAGTTTGAAAGCAAATTCCCTTTTATCTCTTTTATCCAACGGAATGAAAACTGGTAAGAACATATGCAGGAGAATGTTTTTGTGATTGATATTTATACTGTTTTCAATCTTCATTTTCAGAAAGTTAAGTGAATGGTAGTGCAGCAACTGTTGCATGTTGTCTATTCCCTAAACCCATATCTTCTATTATATGCATTCTCTAGGCCCATTCACTTAGATCAAGAAGCACGATCTAGGGAAAATTGCCTGTTTTTACTGTACTCTTCATGGATTTTAATACTAAGGATTATCAAACTCGAGCAGGGTACTAATATTTTACATTGGATAGATGAAAGCAAGTTGGAAGCAAGATGAGAGAGACTTGCTACATCTTATTGACTAAGTTAAGCGCTACCTCCTTTTTAAAAGCAAAATAAAACACGGAACGTTATCTGCGGCTAGGAACAAAGTGCATGTATATTCATGCCACTAGAGGGCAATGCCATACACTTATTACAAACAGCATTATAGCTGGCGAACATAGGAATTGGCACTTGGTAACTGGAAAGACACAAATATCTTCAAGTGTTCTGTTAAAACTGTAGAATGATAATATCTTAAACTTTTAATAAATACTCCCTTGGAGTAACCTAACCATCACAAGAAATATACCAGAAGAGACATTCTTGCACCATTTCAATTTATAGTAGTCTTCTTTAACTTGGAGCCCTTAGATGTATTCCCGTGACCAGAGCTGTAGTGATATGCATCTGAGCCACATAAAGTGCAAAAGAAGATCTTACAACTCAGTGCGATTTCAAGAGCAAAAAGAAGCCGAACAGGGAATTGCTGGAATTGCTGACACCATACCAAAGGGTTGCCCAACCTCCTTACAACTTAGGCATGTTTACATAACATAACAAAAAACAAGGAAAAAGACTCAAACACTTAGGCACCCTTTACCCAGCATTATCTAAAAATGTTTCTCGATAATGAGAAATAGGAAAATAAAAATTCCTTAGTTACTGCATGTTGCTCCTGAGTGTCAAATGATCTCCATCACACTGTGCTGAATCACATCTGCTTGCCTTGCATTGGAACAGACCACAGGGCAGAAAGTTGTGGAATGAATAACTTTCCCCAACTTGCATGTTTTCCTGATCTGGGACTTTAACTCTATTAATCCCTCCCTGCTCTGCTATACCATGCAAGAAAAAGACAAGAAGTTCAGAGTGATCAACGAAATAAGGAGCAATGCAATCGTTACAAAGATTCTTAATATATAAAGGTATATCTGCGTCTATACACCAAATTTAAATGCTCATAAACTTATTTAATCTTATGAATATTTGTGCATTTTCTACATACATACAAACACATATACACACATTGACTTGTACTGCACTCAATTTGCACTGAGCAGGAGTCATAACTCCATAGGCTCAAGAACTCTTTCCAGCCCTGTGAGTTTATTCAATTGTATAGGAGCCAGGCTAACCACCCTCATTCCCAATCTTTTCATGATTTTGTCAACCCCATTCAAATTCATTTGCCTGGAATGAACTTTCCCACTCTGTGCAATTTGAAAATGTACGTGCTCCTCTGCACAAATATATTACTTTTGACCAAGCTAGGAACACAGGAAGCTGCCTTATCTATGGATTGTTTGGTGAGTGCAGGAAGGCTCACATCACACATAGTGATCTTTACAAGGGGGCAATTCTGATAAAATATGTTCATAACAGCATTCCTTCCAAGTCAAGTCCATTGTTCACCCAGCTCAGAAGTATCTACATGGGCAGAATGTAGTTCTGTTCCCAGTCCATTTCAGTGTCACTTCTTCCCCACCAAATCAATCAAAATACTCTTTCCTCACTTAACGAAGTAGAGAACTCAAAAGTAACTAGGTCCAGGAGTTACCCTTTGTTGGAACAACTGTATATTCCTGTACATAACAGTTACTGGATTCAGAATACTTTATTCTCTGAGAACTCTTCCTCAGAACCAAAGCTTGTCCTCGTGTAACGATGGTAATTGAGACTGAAATTTCCATCGTTAAATGACAGGGTTGTAAAGCTCAACGTCATGTGACTGCGCTGCTTAGTGATGGTAGTTCTGGCACTTCTGGTTCCCATTGCTAAGCGAATCCTGCAACATCGTTAAGCACTACATCATATGGTTGCGATTTGCAACCTCCTGCCAGCTTCCCCACTGACTTTGCTTGTTGGAAGCCAGCAGTGAAGGTCGCAAATGGCAATCACGTGACTGCGAGGTGCTGCGACATCATAATTGTGAGCCAGTCACTAAGCGCCCGTATTGTGACCATGTGACTTCAGGGACACTGGGACAGCCGGAACTTTAGTAAGTACCATTCATTCAGAGCCATCATAATTTCAAACGGTTGCTGAATGAGTGGTTGTTAAGCGAGGACCACCTGTAGTGCTATCCATCAACCAATACAAGTATAAAATGTGCTGCCTCTCTTCTGGGTGGCCTCCATCCCACTAGAGGCATGATGCTGGTAAATGATGCTTTCCTTATATTCAGTGCATGAGCCCTGTTAAGGACAATACATGGCAGCTTCTTTCAGTTTTGTTTTCCTTTCATCCACCAAACATTCACCAGCCAGTCTCCTTAATGTGAATTGAAGCATGGGCTAAGGGAGAAAACAAGTTTTGACAGATGGTTAAATTAGGAGGTTTGAATCAAATGTTTTGGCCCAGTTCAGCTGAAAGCCAAGGTTCCTGTGAACAAGGGTTAAGCATTATTCAGCAATAGTGCTACCATGGAATTGCATACTTTTGGAATAGTGCTAAACACATGTTGAAAAGATTGAACTGACCCATGCAAAACATGGGTTGTGTCCAACCAGAGCTGGCTGTCAGCCTCTTTTTGGCCCGTTTGGTGCTATTCCAGCTAAATTTGTGTAAAAAGCAGTCCAAACAACACCTGACAGGTGTAGGGAGTGTAAAAGGGCAGAGAGCAAGAGTGCCGAACAGCTCGCTTTGCCCTAGTCCACCACGCAGCCACTGTTGCTCAGCTGCTGCTCAGGTTGATCCAGATCTCTGAGTTGATCCCTGGCAGGAATAAGGAGAGAACCTGGTGTGAAAGAAATGGACTGTCCTCCTGCCCAAAACAGAATGGGCTGGCAGTCAGTGGCCAGGGCTAAAGCAGAGAAGGTGTGCCCACCACAGCCTAAAGTGGCCAATAGGTGCCAGGCTGATCCTGCCCTTTAGGGGCCAGCTGGTTGCCATCAACAAAATGGCTGGTGAAGCAGCAAAGCTTGGCTTGAGGGAGAAATCCATAGAATCAGGCAATTCTAAGCAGCCTCAGACAGGAGTTAGGGATGAGATGAAGGCAAAGTTCTGAAGATGTGGCTGAAAAAGAAGTTGCCACGGCTTGGCAACATTATGCTGGGGTGAGGTGCAAGTGGGAAAAGTCCTGGCAAGGAGGACAGCAGTAATTTCTGTTACAAAATGGGAAATGTGTATGTATTTGTGTGAGAGAGAGAGAGACCGACTGCGGTCCCCCAGCTGAATTCTTTCTACTGGCCTTTCCTACTCAGTTCGACTGCTGAGCTGCTGAAAGAGTCATGCAACAGGAGGGAATGAAAACCTGATGAGAGATGCAAAGTCTGATGCAAGGGGATGACTCGCAGCTTCTGTGTTTTCCTTTTTAAATGCTGCAATATGTACCAAACGTGCAGAACAGATGTAACCCTGTGCAAGACTTTAGGTTTGGTGAAAGGTTGATAATTTGAACTCCTGCTTCAACACTGAGTCACATGGCACAAGGGCCTTCCTCAGGAGCTGGGTTTGGGTGGGCGTGCGTGCTTTAGAATGCACAAACACACATTCACACACGCCCTTCAGAAAATAGTCCATCCTGACTTGTTAAGAAATCTAATCTTGTGATGGTAATGTTTATTGTTTCTTCAAACTGAAAACAATATAACTTAGATTTTGAAAGAATAAAACTCAGGAAGGCAGAATTATACTTTCCAATTACAAGCAACCAAGGAGCTGAAATAAATTAAATACAGTGGAGTTGTATAATGTTCTGCAGAAAATGATAACAATCCTCCAGAACAAAGTGCTTCTGGCAATCTGATCCTATACAGTATACGCATTCATTCAGAAGTAAATCTCATTTCTTTGAAACTTATTCGCAAATAAAGGTACATAAGATTTCAACTGTACTATTAATTTGGTATAAATACCTTAGTGATTTTATTACTCATAGGGTTTTTTTTTTAAGTATAATATTGATTTATGAGTGAGGCTGATTGCTCATTACTGATCCATTTGAGTATTTGCCATGCGAGAGTTAAGAGAACTGGAGGCTGACACTCCCCACTCCACCCAGCTAAAGTTGGAGGAGGTGATGTAAGGGCTGATGTAAGAGGCGTGTGTGCGTGTATGCACACGTATGTGTGTGTGGAGTAACAGCCTAACTACTTTTTGGAAATGAGAGAGAGAACTGCTAGCTGATTCCTGACCTTCACAATAGCATAGCTAAGAAATTTTAAATAGAGGGTGGTGCACATCTGATCTTCAGGCCTAATTCAGCTCATCCGCCCAGCCCATCCAGTCTGAGGTCTCAGATGAAGCTCTCCCTCCCTCCTTCACTATCATTGGCCATCTTGAATGAAGCCGTCTGGACCTCAGAAGAGGTCCTGGAGAAAGCTCCTGCTCTAGTTTCAGTCTTGTCCCTGTCTCTGTTTAGACTGAGCCACTGAATAGTTTCATGGCCCTTCTTAGAGGATCAGTTGGCATTTCCCGCAGTCACCACACTTCAGCATTTCTTTGCAGCTGGCATCATTGCAAATTCTGGTGGGATATCCAGCAGCAGCTTAGGGTGAGGCTTGAGTCAGCATGCAGGAACAGAAGAGCTTTATGTTTGGAGGGTTGGCTCTTTGGCAACAGCTGCTGGCTTTTTCTCAGAGATAATATGTCTCTAGATTTTTCTTTCCCTCTAGGGTCTATTTGCTGTTACTATTCTTCCAGAATAATTGGTAATCTGAGGTATCTGTAATGCAAAACACATTCTAATCTCTCTTACAAAACATGTCTGTTGCAATAATGCATACAGAAGCTGCAGGAGGAGGATGGAAATAGCTTTTCTTCACAATGATATAGGTAAGTGGGATCTCTTTTAAGAGAATTATTGCCCATCTTTACAAGAATTTATATTAAAATATGGTACTCAATCTTAATTATACTTATTAAGGAATAGTTGCAAATGACTCCCAAGACTCTCTAGGGCAGCTATGCACACTTAAAAATGCATTGGATTCTGGGCATATTTCTACCCAAAGTAAACACTAGAGTCCCATTCATATTCAGTGAGAGAGATCTGTATTTATCCTTACTGAACGAATGCAACAGTTCTGTGCATTTAACTTTGCCAGCTTGGTGTCCTTGGGTTTCCTGGACTTCTGTTCCAATCACCCACAGCAGGCTTAGTTAGAAGATCACCCACAGCAACCCAACAGAAGGGCAATAGGCTAGGGAGGCCTGTTTCAGAGGAGAGATATAGGATTATACTGCTCAATTAATTCTGAGCCAAATCTTTTGTCCTGGGTTGTGCTCGCTACTGCTGTAAACAGTTCACTAGGGAAAGAGATAAGGGAAGGTAAAGACACAGTGAACAATTCAGGGCTATCCAGTTTGGGATGCACTAGATTCAGCAATTTCCCTGCTGACACTGAGTGGCCATCAAGATTTTTGCAACCCAGAGCAGGTAGCCTAGAAAAGCCTATTTTGGTGGCACGGGAAGCTCCTGGGTTGTCAGCCTCTGAAAATAAAGGACGGCAGACCTTGGTTGGACCAGAAGTGTTTGAAACAATGAGGCCTCCTTTTCTCCTTTTTAGTGCATAATTTCTGAAAGGCCATGTTGACACTTTTTGACATGCAATGTGGTAAAACAATGACATTCATCTGTGCCTTAAATAACTGTCACATGGATGCTCCTTCCTTATTTTGAACACATTCATGGGCATTAATAGAGTTTGCAATAATTCCTTCATTCACAGTGGCTTTTTCCTGACATATTTATAGATTTACCACAATGCTGATCTTTTTCCACTTGTCCAGTGGGTTCATTATAATGTCTATTATAATCTCCTGCTGCTTTACAGGATTTAATGAATGACCCATGGCAAGCGTATATTTATTTATTTATTTTATTTATAGATCAAACTTGTCACCGCCCTTCTTGTTGAAATGACTCTGGGTAGTTTACAAAACAGAAGCTTAGCCATGCAGACAATCAAAACACAGTGCCACCAGCTCTCTGCTGTCTACCTGACACCTTGCAAGGAGAGACAGAGGACATTTGTGCCCCATGCTAATATGTTGGGGACAAGGCTATTTTTCAACTTGTTTTCCTATGCTGGTAGTCAGGGTTTCAAAATCTTCCAAAGAAGGCTAGGATTTTCACCCAGTGTTGGTTCCTTGCACTCCAACAGGACTCCTTGTTGATATACTTGCCTGAAGCGCCTTTTAAAAGAACCCTATTTTTATCTGCTAGATGGCATCAGGCAGCGAGCCACTGATTTCATTTCTCACAATGCTCTCAGTGTAATCTTCCTGCAGGGCATTATGGGAGTGCTGTTGAGAGGGCTACTGCTGGCCACCACTTTGACCAGATACTCCTGGAAATGGGTCTGCTCCTGAAGACCAACAGCAGTTAGTCAGAAGATCAGTAATGGAGGACTTGAGGGAGGGAGGGAGGGAGAGGAGGGAAGAACAGCTTCTTCACTCATTACTGATCATCTCTTGCTTGTGTGGTTATGGGGTAGTTGTAGGGAGCTCTTTTTAGAGTGTGCTCTAGATTTACACTGGGCAGGCATGCAGCTTTCCAGATGTTGGTGAACCAGCTCCCATCATTCCTAGCCAGTATGAGCAAGGGAAGAGATGGGAACCTGCTATCTTGCTATCTCTGGCATGCAGCCACAGCAAAACCTATTAAATTGGGCTACCTCTGTGAATAAAAATGGTAGAACAGTGTTTCTCAACCTTGGCAACTTTAAGATGTGTGGACTTCAACTCCCAGAATGGAGTTAGCTAGGGTAACTCTGGGAGTAGGTTGGAGCATTCTGGGAGTTGGCTGGAGCATTCTACACATCTTAACATTGCCAAGGTTCAGAAACACTGGTCTAGAATATGTCCATGTCCCAGAATGCTTTGCAGTACACAGGGATTCATACCTAGACATACTGGGTCCCTTCAGCAAATTTCCTGGGCAGAGGCCATATGTAAACCATGTTGGTTTGCTAAGAATTCCTAAATGTTTGAATTCTGTTTTGCAAAATGGTACTGGATTCTCTACTCCTGGGGCTCATGTAAGAGTAAATGCAGTCTAGCATTCTGATTTGAGTGAACAGGTCCTTGGTGTGGAAACTGTTTCGAGCCACAGAACTAACAGTCATACTGAGGAGGCAAAAAAGAATAGCTGCAGCTGAAACTCACAAGTGAAATACTCTATCTGGAGCCAGGGATATGTACAGGCATGTACAGGCATGCCTCCTTGGGGCTGATACTGTATATGGTAGAAGAGACAAAAAAATGATGAAAATTTGGGCCATGTTTATAACAGAATGATATGTACTTTGTTTTTTAACAGGAATTTGAGATATCTCAAAATAGGGAAGAACAGCTAATAGATGACATTAAAATAAAACAACGCTCTAGTCACTAGGTTCTGTTTTGCATTTGTTTTCAGAAACGTCTTAAAAGGTAACAAGAATTTATCCCAGAACATGTTACTGGAAGTCTGAGGAGGCAATCTGAGGATCAACAAATGTCGGGCACTGCAGCTCCCACAATTTCCTGCCATTGACCATACTGACTGCGGCTGATGGGAGATGAAGTCCAAAACATCTAAAATGTATCAAATAGCCTATCCTTAGAATGGCCGCTTCATGTTGGATTCATGACTTAAATGGGTATCAAACTCTCAACTTCTGGTAACCCAAGATGGGGAACAGCAAGTCTGAGTAAAAGTTATAATAGTATAGTTTTTTTTTAAATTTAGCATGTGCTTATACTTATGCAGTACAAGCAAAACAATGCAAATTACCCTGTATAAATCAATATCAACAATATAACAATATAACTTGAAGTCCAATGCAATTGCAACATCTTATTCTGTGGATCTTCAAGAATCTAGTTCTGGATGCTCTTGAGTTTTATAGATCACAAACAGCATATATAACATAGCAACAGTAATTCCTTTCTATCCTGCTCTTCTACCAATACTGAGCAACTAATAGCATAATTTGGAAACAATGGTCATACTTTGGAATGCCAATAAGCAATCTCCAGTGTAAAATAGCATTAAAAAATTGAAAATCATAGTGAAGTTAAGCTACAAAAAAAAAATCTAAAATTCAGACATTAAATGCCTGTCTGAAAAGTAACACCCAATAATTTAAAATAAAAATAACTACCTGCCTGCTTGAAGTCTCATAGCTACATTCTCTATATTCACTACCCAAGCATCATGGGGATTGCATTTTAGAGATTTCCAAACCTTACAGAACCAGGCTGCTTTAAGATAGACAGCTCCTAGCACTACAAATTAAATTTTTTTCTCATTAATATATTAACTGTGGAAATAAAAGACTGCAAATGAGAGAACTTTTCCATGGGAGAAGCAGGGCCATTTCACAATCAAAATCTCACCTAGAAATCTCCTTTGTCTTTAGAGCTTCCTGTCAAGGATGAATGACTGTTAAACCCATTTAAGGCTGCCACCTTAAAGATTCTTACTAAAGGATAAGGTTCACTGGAGGATTGCCCTGACGTTCTGTAGTGTAAACATGCCATAGCTCAGAAGTTTTTAGAAGGCAGTACGTGAGTTGTTCTCTTGGCCAATGTTCAGTTAGTAAACGTTTGAACTGTACAGTAAGAGATAATCTCTGAGGGAATCATCTGGTTTGGCCATATTTGTGCACAGCCTCTTTTCTTTAAGATTTTTCTTCTGACTCCTGAGTGTCTTACCACTTCCTCCATCCAGAGCTCCCCAGTGAGTTGACCAAACTAACTGAAATAACTTCAGCTGAACTGTTCTCTTAAAATCCAGTAAACAAGGTTCTGCTTTCAGTCTTTAGAAACTGCTGTATTTTCAAGTTCCACAAAAAGTAACTGCACACTGAAGTAACTGGTCAAATTGATTGATGAGCTTGATAAGGATTTTGTCTCTAAATCTTCTTTTATTGCAGGCCATCACAACTGCACCTTGAATGCAGCTCTGGAATCCCTCCCAAAGTTGTTGAAGAAATTTATTATTTAATATGATGGAGAATATTATTACACTGGCAAAATCGTATTAATAGTTGAGTTTTTCCTGGCCTGAAGAGGTTGCACTTCTCTAATGGCAGAGACACTGAAGTCTTTATGAAGACTTCCAAGGGAAAATGCCACAAGACGATCCATATAGAATCAGCCCAACTCATTTCTGCATTTCAAGCAGTTGCTCCTCATGGTCCAAAAGTGGCATTCCGGGATCCTGTGCAGAGGATGTTGGAGTCCAAAATCCAATGACGACCAGGTTGAAGAAAGGTACCTTATGGAACCTTCAGAAACCAAAGGACACTAGGACCAATAAGGTGGGCAGCTGTATGCTATTATAAACTCAGGATAATAGTATATACCCAGTCCTGTAATGTTATAATTCTGCAAGGCCATTGTTACCTTTGGGGTTTGAAAGAGTGACTTCTGCCCTCAAGTCCTTTTTTTCAAATGAGGCAAAAGACAAGGAAGAGGAACAAGAGATATGTGTGAGTAAGCACAGGCTAAAGGAAGGACAAAGATTGCAGAAGGAAGAGCTTGACATCTGCCCTTTTGCGACACATCTTGTAAGTTCCTTAGTTTTATGCAACTTTCATAGTGTAATCTAAAGGGACAAGGGAAGTCCTTAGGTGGACATACATCATATTAATATACAAAACTGTCTTAAACTGAGCTTGAGATATATGGTAGTACTGACCCCATCTAGTTTTGAATAATACAGTAGTTGCTCTGCATTTCTGTGTTGTTTCCACATACGTGCTGTGGTCTCTGGAAATGTCATTCATTTGCTCGGTTATTGCTGAGCATCATACGATGATACTTTATACTGCTGGAATGCTTTTTATGCTGTCATTCTTAAGATGTGTTCTGATGGGATTTTTATTTATCTATTTATTAAACAAATTTATATAGCCACCCATCTGCTAAAAAGGAACTCTGAAATTTATTTGATTATTAATGCAATTACAATGCTTAAAACCCATATGGACATATAAAGCACTTATAATGTGCTTTATTATAACTTATAATTATAATCCCAGCAGGGATATGGGAGGAGTGGTCTAGAAGCAACAGGTAATATGCTGTGTTAATGTCCTCCATTTTTACATGACTTGAATTCTTGGGTCTATGCCTACAGTATGTCCATAGTGCCTTCCCATAGAATTGCATTTTGCCTTGGTTTTTTTTTTTATGTGATCTTGTTTTGCTTTATTAAAACAGTATGCACTAGCCACAACAACTTATTCTAAAAAATAACAATTAAGCCTCTTTTCTTCCCTAAATCTCCACCCTTTAGAGTCAAATCATGCCACAGATCTCTGGGCATGGAAATCCCCTTTCTCTACACCAAGATTCCATGGAAAACAATCTAGTAGTAATAAAGCCCCACAATTCAGGAAATGAGCCTGAGTGAGAAGGTTCATCAAAGACCACCAAGTTGAGCTGGAGACCTTCTGATGTGTAGATGAGTCACTTGGCCCCTCTTTTGCAACAGCTCTAAGCTCTGGCTTTTGGAATCTACTTGACTTTAATAGAATCCACCAGTTAGAGCCTGGTAGAAAAAAAACAGAATTGTGGTTCAAGTATTAGTTTGAGGGCTGAATGGGCACATTCAGAATCTTTGCCTGAAACTCTGACCAGCTCATACTACGGTTCTCAGGGCATTTAGAGAGCCATCAGTTTATAGTTTTTAGTAACCTGCCCAAACTGGTGAACTCTACATGTTCAGAGTACAGTTCTTTAGAGATTATAGATGGAATGGCTCTAGAGGAGAAAAGGTTTGCTTTTCTGTCAAGGAACTAACCAACCTTAATTTAAAAAAGAAATATTCAGATCATAAAGCAACTGTGATTGAAATGCAGCCAAAATTACATTAGGTTATTCGTCTGTATCTGTATCTGTATCTCTACCTGAATCTATCACATGTGCATATGATTATATTGTGTGTTGCCATCATGCCAAACTAACCTTACAGGTGGTCCTCAGGTTACAACAGCACTTGGGACTGGAATTGCTGTCATTAAGCAATGCAGTCATAAACTGCCACATCACATGACCGCATCGCTTATGGACAGCAATTCCAGCAGTCCCAGTTGCCCTTGTTAAACAAGGATTGCACAGGTCGTTAAGTGAGGACTTCACATGACTGTTAAAGCGAGAACTCCCCACTGACTTTGCTTGTGGGAAGCCGGTAGGGATTGTCAGAAATCACAATCATGTGACCCTGTCTCCCTGTGATGTGGTAATCGCAAGCTGGGCACCAAGCACCTGGATCACAATCATGTGACTGTAGGGATGCTGCAGCAGCTGGAACTATGAGGACTTATCGTAAGTACCATTTGTTCAGTGCCACTGTAACTTTGAACGGTTGCTGAATGAATGGTCTGAACCTGAGGACTACCTGTATTTCATTTTTTGATAACATACTTTCTTTAGCAGATTGTGCAGATGCTTGTAAACATAATATATCTTGATTTCAGCAACACATTTGATGAAGTGTCCTATGACATTTTGCTGAGCAAGTTAGTTAATGTGAGCTAGATGGTAAGACAATTAAATGGATATAGACATGGCCCAAAAATCTTATTCAAAGAGGGTTCATTAATGTTTCCTCATTAAACTTGAGAGAGACATCAAGTGGGATGCTAAAAGCACAGTTCTGCACCCTGCTCTTTTCAACATTTTAATTAAATTACTTGGATTAGCAGATTGAAGGAACGCTTATCAAATTTGCAGATGACCCCCAACTTGAAAAATGTGTACAGTTCTAGACATCATAGTTTAAGAAGGAGTCAGAGAAAAGGGAACAGGTTCTGAGAAAAGGAACAAAAATGATTTGGGACTACAACTGCATACAAAAAAGTAGGCACCTCTATCAAATGTCTTATTCTAAATCTGGAAACAACTCTGCATAAAAAGTAAGTGTGCATTCACAATTGCAGAAAGTATGTTCAGCTTTGTGCCATGTAGAGAATGTGTCAGTTTCTGAGTACTTAGAGTTTCACTGAAACATACAATTTGACCAGAAGTGTTTTTGCATGCAACTGAATACACTGAATTCTATGAAGAGAGATCAAAGGGTAATCTTAGGTTTGATAAGAGAAGATTGAGAGGGGTTATGAAAGTGCTCTTCAAATATCTGAAAAGATGTCACATGAGAGAAGATCAAGATCTGTAGTCTACTGTTCCAAAAGGCAGAACATTTTACAATGATTTTAAACTATGGGAAGACAGAATGTTGAGAAAATACTTCCTAATAATTAGAGCAATTTGACAATGGTACCAATTGCCCAAAGAGGAGGTGAACTCTCCTTCAGTGGGTGTGTTCAAGCCGAAGCCATCTGTCAGGGTTACTTTAATCTGGACACCAGCATTAAAAAGGAGATTGGATCTGATAACCTAAATAATCTCTTCCAACTTTTGGAAGCTGTGATTTTATGGTCAGAATCAGATACAGTGCTGGAAGAAAGGACAGAAAGCCCAAATTCTCATCTCTTCCTGCAGATGGACACCCATATGCAGTTTAATTCGTTATATTTGTTTTATATTGTCAAACAAAAATATTTGATGTACAATCTGTTTATTGCATGTTAAAAGTATACTGCTGGCTTCAGAGTGGCACTGTTGTGTGAAAGATAGTATATTTTCTAATAGGTTGAAGAGCAGGTATGGGAATGTGCTCTGTGAGTCTAGCACATGCATGCAGGTACACACACACACACCCTGGCCACAATGCATTTCTCATGGGAAATCTTGTTCTACCTGCTGCTACAACCAGCTCTTTTGGATGTGACTCCTGATTCCCCCCCTTTGTCAAGGAGGTCAAATTCAAGGGTGTTTGTCAACATGGTGGCCACCCTGGCAGAGTTTCAATCATGCTGTTGTAATTGCCATCTTCACTTTTTCAGTCCTCCCTGCAGGTGACTCTGGTTCAATTACATTTTCTTATTCTGTCCAAATGCTGAGATACTTTAAATTCTTGACTGCTACTTTACTTTTTTTCTTTCCTGTTCTCTGTTTTTAATTATCATAACTGTATGCTTTTAATATTCCAAGCCATTCTGGGGGCTGTCTTGAAGTCTAAAAGGTGAAGTAACGTAACATTCTAAGATGAATATTAAATCATATGTTGAACCGTGAGAAGCTTAAGACCAAAGAACTCTAGCATCCTATGTTCCCCAATGGCCAGCTAGATGCCTATAAGAAATCTACCTGAATAGAATGGCACTTATGCCTTGCTAGAGAAAAAGGCAAAAGGGGATGCAGATTTGTGTAACATTTGAAGATACTCATTTATTCAAATAGATGCCAATTTAGAAAAAAAATAATACAATTTAGATAGACAATGAGAAAGACTGAAAGCAAATGACCTCTATGCCAGTTCAGTCCATGGTCTGGCTGTTAATGGACAACACATCAAGGCCCCTTCCGCTGTCTCTACCTTACCCTCAAAGTGATGGGCAGCCCTTGAAAACAGAAGGTATTTCCAATAGGTGCCTTCTGTAAGGTAAGGGATAAGGCTAACTTGCCCACTTAGGTTTCCCAGCAACAGGAATGCAGCGGCATGCTGCTTTTGATCCAGAAATAAAATAAAAGAACACCTTTGTGGGTGTTAGCCATTGCTGGTCTTCTCCTCAAATTTTGCACACTCCCTTTGAAATCTCTCTTAGGAGCTGTGTCGCTGCATCCCTACAGCAGTAAAAACCTTGGTGCTCTGTGAAGATAGGCATCCTTATTACCAGCATTTCCCACCCAATGACCTTGGTGGTTGGGAGTTCCAGGAGTCATAATCAAATGTATCTGAATGGCACCAGGTAGGGGAAAGTTGATCAAGCCAGGATGTTTGTTCTACTTTTGCTTCTTTTAAGAATCCTTTTTTAAAAGAGAGGCCTCCTTAGAGAATATAAACAGTGTATAGCTACAACCTAATGCCTCTTCAGTGTGCTCATCTCCCCAGAAGACAGGCAAGGGAAGCTCTACTGCTAGAGAATATCCTGGGGATTAGGGAGATGGTAAAGAACAATCTGCCTGACTTGTCTTCCAATAAATGGGTGTTTTGTATTTAGCCATGCCCACAATGGCATCTGTTCTACCCAATTGAGATGTGCTACTAGCCCAAAAGGACTGCCTATCCCTGGTCTCAGTGGTGTTTACAACAAACAATGATAATGCCAAAATCACAACAGTACTTGCTCACACACAATAACATTAAGCAAATGATGTATCATTACACACGTGATATGCACCTCCCACATCCTAGGCTGAAGTTCATGCATGAACACTCTAATCGCCAGGGTCTCTGGAGCAGAGTAGTGTGTGAACACTAGCTTTCTAAGAAGAAGGATGCAAATGTAATTAGCTGGAAGAAATGTGTACTTGTGCATTGCTAGTGGCACTTGTGGAACTCTCTGAAAAGAAACAGCTGAGGGCAGAACCCAACTTAGACCTGGAGTCACAAAGGGAATTTCCCTGTTAACAGCTCAAGTCAGGAGGTTCTTAGAAAAGGTGTCTTGTTTGAGCATCACCTGACAGGACCTTGTTCATGAGGGAAACTGTGTTGCATCACACAGCTACTAACCCCATTTCTATTTCCTCCATGCTGTAGCACATTCAGCTCTTCCAGTGAGCTCAGTGGCCACCAGCTCTATACAAATGTGAGCCACTGTTTCTCCAGAAGTTGATGATTTTGAAATCAAAACAGGTTCCTCTCTCCAATAGAAATAGTATGATCTCAGAATGCACTTCAGTCACTGCTGTCACATGTACAGATAAGGCAACTTTATAGCTGTAAAGCTTTACAAGAATTTGTAACCAAAAATGAGACTGATGAGTAGGGAGAGTGATGAGCAAGCTCTGTGTCATTGCCTAGGCAATTACAAGCTCCTGTTACCAGAACTAGAAATTCTGCTTTCAAACTCCATGCAACAAAGAGAGTGTCTCCCACTTACTAATGCCTGGCATTCATGCTACAAATTGCAAATGTAAAATAACAAGGCTAACCAACATGCTCTGCATTTTATCAGGGCTATTTATATATAAACTTCATTCCCTCAGAAGTCAGAAGTATAGTGATTACCTTCAGGCTTCCCCAAATTGCTAAAGACAAAAATTAAATGAAGAGTTTCACTGCCAGACCAGAGAAACAGAGCAAAACAGTGACTGTAGCAATAAAGGTCCCCAGTTCTAACAAGGAAGGGATTCATCCTTTCCCTCCTGTTTTCCAGTAAAAGCTTTCCAAGTTGTTATTGCTTGGTATCAGGGAATATGTTTTGCTATAATTTTTTTTTCCCGATGTCCTTGAGTCCATTTTTGACTCCTGGCGATTGCCTGGACTAATCCCTGCAGTTTTCTTAGCAAGGTTTTTCGGAAGTGGTTTGCCATTGCCTCCTTCCTAGGGCTGAGAGAGAGTGACTGGCCCAAGGTCATCCAGCTGGCTTTGTGCCTTCGAAATAGTGGACTGACTCTGAAAAAATAGAAGCAGAGAAGATCAGCCCTTCTCTTCCCCAAAGAAAGGCAATCAAGATATTCTGCTGGTGGTGGATCTGGGGAATAGTTGTTACAGGAACAGTGTTCTGTCTCCATTGTCTCCTAGACTGCTTGTCACTCAGACCTTTTAAACCATCCTGCCTAGCAAAGATTCTCCCCTGGTAGTATGGCTGTGGCCAATCCACACCAAAGCCTCATAAACTCTAGTATCCTCTGGCATGTAGCTAAGCCTGGAAGCAACTTAATCCAAAGAGCTCTCAAAGTTCTCTGCTTTTAGAAGACATCCTGAGAATCCTCCATTTCCAGGATTCACAGGATCAACATCTGTCTTGCCAGACAAATCACAATGTCTATATAGCACACATCATTGGATCATCCCATTTCATTTCTGCTACAAGTTGACAGGATTTTCATATACCTATGCTGTAAATTGAATGCCTTCAGACTGAACTAGTCATAAACAATAAACTTATTTTGGACTATAAGAAAACCATGGAATGTTGTGAGTTAATGTCATCTGAGTAGTGAGATTCCAGATTCCAGATCTATATTCTCATGAGGTCAGAATAAACAGGATGACTTTCTGGGTCAGGAAGATTGTTTATGAATGACCAGATGACTGGGTGTATACACATACTCAACTGTTAATGGGCAGCTTCAAGGATCCTGGGCTCCTTGTGATAGTGTTTTTTTTTATTTGGACTTGGATCAAATATCTTTTCATACAAAGAAAGCTTTTCAACCATATGTTGCCCTGAAAATGCCTCTGCAGGGGAATGATATGTTACCTGGTGGGAATATACATCCTCTTTGCCTCCACTCTGTCTTACTTGCATATTTGTATATAAATGAAATACTGCAAAAAATAGCACAAGTCCTCAAATCTTCTGAAGGAAGCAAAATCCATGTAACGCTGTCCCTAGAACTACCTACAAGATGGATGAAAGAGGATATATAACAAGATGATCGTGGAATAGTACCCAGTCATGGGTTCACTTAGCCTGAAATTTATTCATCTAGCATTTCTAAACTCACAAGCTCTTGGAGGGTCTCAGGCAGATTTTCCTGTCTGATTTGGTATCTGATTCTTTTTAGCTGGCAATGTCTGGGATTGCAGCTGAGATCTTTTGCAAGCTGTGAACATGATCATCAGCAAAACACTATGGCTCCTCTCATTAAAAAGATGTTCCTCAACTTCTAGCTTTTGTAATGATGCATCATATATCTTTATACCATTTGTGAGCAGATCGAATTTAGAGATATGGGATTGTTCCAAGGCACTATAAAAAAGTACATATCAAGACAGTTTTAATTCACTAAATTTTAATACTCTACTTCTGGTTATCTCTGAATATGTGTAATGAGTGTAGAGGATGGCTTTGAAGGACAGATCCATTGCAAAGGCAACAATCAAATAAATGAGGCTTGAGCTGAGAGCAAGAAAGTGGTTTACAAAAAGAACTCAGACAGCTTCCCCCCCAAATTCACATAAATATAAAAAAGGGAGGAAGGGAAGCACATTCAGACTTGCAAGATTTTTTACTATAGCTGTTCTTGAAGTACAATTGTGTACTGATGATAAACATGTAATTGCTAAAATGTATAAAGTTTTGTTGAAATTTGAAACAGAGGAAGAACAGGTTAAAGAATGTATGGTAAAGTGGGCTAAGAATTTTGGTTATAACATACAGATGGATCAATGGGAAAATATGTGGTTAAAAGGGTTGAAATTTATATTATGTTATGATCTTAAAGAGAATTTGTATAAAATGATGTATTATTGGTACATGATGCCAGAGAAATTATCTAGAATGTGTAGTCACTTTGAATGTATGTTGGAAATGTGAACAACATGAAGGGACATTTTACCATGCTTGGTGGACATGTAAAAAAGCTAAAAAAAAATGGATTCAAATATATGCATTGATGCAGAGGATTTTAAAGATTAATATTCAGTTGAAGCAAGAACTTTTCCTTTTAGGACTGATGGATAAATAGTTAGAAAAGAGCCATGGAACATTATTTCAATATATGATTACTGTGGCAAGATTATTATATGCACAGATGGAAAGATTCAGCATTACTTACCATGGAGGGATGGTTGGTGAAATTGACAGAACTTGCTGAGGTGAACAAATTGACTTCTTTGATTAGAGAAAGCTTATTATTGACATTCATCAATTACTGGAAACCTCTTATGGACATTTTGCATGAGAAAGAAAATGAATTTGTGATTTATGGTTTTGATGATTAGATAAAATAGGTTAATAGAAAGAAGAGAATTATGATAAAATTGGAGAGAGTTGCTTCATTAGAATTGTATATATAATTGCCGAGGAGGATATTGGAAGCCATTTCTTTATATATGCTTTCTGCATTTTTTAAATTTTCTTTTTCTTCTCTGTATTTTCTTTTCTCTGTTTTTTTTCTTTTCCTTTCTTTTTCACACAATTATATATTTTTCTTTGAATGTATTTCTTATTATCTATGTAAAATCTGTTATTAAAAAATATTTGAAAAAAAAACCCTATAGTTGTTCTAATAAAAATCGTTTTAGGTCTACCCAGTGTCTGTTTCTTAGTGTTGTCCACTTTATAGGGCTGGCAATATAGTTTTGTTGATCAGCTGTAAAATGCTGATTGGTGACAATCACAGATACCAGCACTTCATAGTAACATTTCACAGAGGTCCCCACTATTGGATATATGACTTCACTGGCACTGAGTCTTCAGGATCTCATGACCTAATGGCCACAAGAGACAGTAGGGTGTAGATAGATAGTTAAGGATTTAGTCTGCACCTCCTTTTTGTCTGTCACTCTGCCTGCTCTTTGTTTTAGAGATTGCTAATCTGAGGTCCCTTCCTTCTGCCTTTGTCCTCAGGCACACATGCATGGAACACATACTCTGATTTTCCTCCTAGTAGGAGGTAGCTAACTAGGTGCTAGGCTTTGCATATCCCCATAATGTTTATCTTAAATACCTCTTAAAGAAATCTTCTTTCTGTTACAGAACTTGCTTTACTCATTATTGTTCAGGTCAGATTTCTACTCTCTGGGACACTCATATGTATAAACAGAATGCTCCCACCTCCAACACCCATTATTCCTCTAACACAACCAACATCAGTTAATCATAACCACATTAAATTTGTGCAAATCATCTCTTGACTGTTCACAGAATGAGTGCCATTCATTTTGTATATACTATGTAGTGTGCATGACTACTGAGGGTGACACAGAACAGGACAATGTTGGTGCAAAAAATCTGATGGGTCAGCATTTTAATATTTCATAATGTGATGGGTGATGGGCCCAGTCTGGCAATTGTCCAAAAATGGCAATTGCTGATGGCAGGCTAAACTTTCAGGAAACATTTGATGCTCAGATTTTAATATTATTTTGTTTTCCTTGCATGAGGCCCTCAGTCTACCACATACTGATTGAAAAGTAAATCACAAAGACCTATTGGGATCAGATGCAAGCTACATCTAATATTCCTATTAAGACCACACTTCAAATGGCACCATTTCTTGAAAGCTGACCCTGGAAGAGCGCTTAGATCTGTATTTGAGATGTTAAAACATTTCACCTCTCATCAACATACTCTATTAGCTTCTTCCAGGAGGATGAATGGTATTGATTGGTTCACATCACACTTGTGACTTGGCAGCAATATTAGATACTAGCCTATAAAACATCATCTCCTCATGAATCTTTCATTACTAGTGTGGTCTGACAAGCCAGCAGCAATCATTCCATCCTCACTCTCATGGATGATGCCACTGCAGAGAGCTCCCTTATTGGATCAGAGCTATCCATCTGCTTACAATACAGATCCTGAGAGCCTTATCAAATTTCCCCCCAGGTACGAGAGGCTTACAAAATAGTCATGTGCTGCTTGTTTGCTGAGGACATTGCAGAAATAAACTGAAATCATTTCCAATTAAACATATGACTTGCAGTTCCAAGATGAAACACAGTCATCCTTGTTTACGGCATATTAACTCTTTTACAGAAAGGTTGGGCTCACATAAATAAGGGGGTACTTAGAATTACACTTTCCAGTTAATTCCTTTATAAATCTCAGTTACCGGTCTGTATAATGTAGTGAAGAAATCTAGATAGCTGAATTGCAAGCAATGCAGCTGTATTGCCATAAGTACATGCTTTTCAAGCAGAATCATTTTCTAGACTAATGGATGGGCCTCCATATGCTGAATTTCGAGCATTATTGCCTGTGATGGATGATGGGGCTGCTGGGAATTGTAGTTCACAACATCGGGAGATCACTGGTTCCCCACCCCTGGTTAATAATTGAATTTAAAGTGCAAGAGAATTCTACTGCTTAACCTTGATGCATGTATTGGGAAAGAAAGGGAAAAATAACCATAATTTCTTGAGCTCAGGGTTCCAAGAACTGTCAGTCAACTAGTCAGATGCATTCATATGTCTTTAGTAACAGCAGCAGCAGCAACTTGACAACAGATGATGAAGATTCTCCCTGCATGGTATTATTTTCTAATGTGTGTGGACCAAGCTATGTAGGACCAAGCTAGGTAGGAACATGGAAATTTATTTCATATTGCAGTAAAACTATTCACAAGCTGGCTTCATACCCAAAGCAGGACTACAACACACAGTCTTCTGGTTTCTAGCCTGGTGCATTACACCATTACACAAAACTGGCTCAAGCCAACATTAAAAACCATAAATTACAATATCAAGCATAACATTTAAAATGGATAGAAAAAACATAAGAAAATAATTACAAGGATCAAAAAGCACTGACAAACCCTGAAATGCTAGGAAAATAAAAGATCTTCCCTTTCCAATTAAAAAGCTACTTAGATATCAGGAAACCTTCCTTAAAGAAATATTTCACTTCCAGGGAAGAAATGGCAAACTGAGCAGAGCCAATGACTGTGGAGGAATGGAAAGCCAGTAAGTAGATTGGCTCTTAAGTAATCCTTCTCCGGACATGGAGGGGACTTGAGACCCCCCAGAAGTGCTCCACAGAGTTGCTCCTCATGAGGAGACGGCAAGGCAGCAGTCTCTAGCAGGCTTAGAGCTCTGGGAGATGAGGGAAGAGCTATCTTACTCAAACCACAGTTGGTGCCTTTGAAAGGACACTGGGTTCGCATACTTCCTGTTCGAACCACTTTCAGAAATAGCCTTTTCAGCTATTAGGAACCTTTGGATCAACACATTTTATATCACCAGGTGAGTTTCCTTCAATCCTTAGCAAAAGAAGTTTTAAATACAAGCTTAAGGACTTGATTTTTTTTTTAAATGAACAGCAAAAGAGTGATTAAAACTTTAGTTTTGGAAAGTTACAAATGGACTACAGGTCCAGACAAATTTGAAATAAAATTTTGGAATTAATTATAAGAATCCTTCCTGTGGGAAAATGCTTTTGTTTTGAATTAAAAAAAAAACATAATAAGCTATGCATTTAAAAATTGGACACTAGAGGGAACTAGAAGGAACCAAAGATTACAATTAAAGGAGAAGAACACTTAAATTTGACTTCCTACTACGGAATGGAGCAAAATATTTTAACATTGGAAATATTGAAGGATATTTTTGAACAATGGACCCAGAAGTTAATTTTAAGAGTGTCTGCCTCTAAAGATAGATTGTGTTTAAAAGATGTTATGAAAGAGGAACAAGTTTTACCTCACAAGACTGAGACTGATCTGAAAGTGGATTTAAAAATGATGGGCTACAAGAATGGCATGAAAAAGATGTTATACTGGACATACAAAAGAAACTGGCTGATGTCTTAATAATTAAAAGAGATATATACATAACAAACTAAGAAAGTGATCTGGATAATTTTCCTATATTGGATTTACAAAAGAGGCTTGTTAAAGCTTTGAAGAATTTTGTGAGAAGGGACAAAGAAAAAATGAAAAGAAATCAAGTTCTAGGACATTATTTGAAAGGACTAAAGATCAAGATTTTTTAGAAGTAAAAGGAAGGAATATAAAGTTGGTTTATTTGATCAAGGTTAAAATAGATATGTTGTTAACTCTGGTAACCCTTAATGGAATTTTGCTGATATCATGACTGAAATGATGAGGTTTTATGAATTTGTTTATAGATAAGAGATGGACTATGGGAAGAACAGATCATTTGTTGTATTTTAAGAGAAGGTGATAAGTTACTGAAATTGTTTATTCTTATTGTGATGGAGGGGGAAGTTATTTCTTTATATAATTCTTTTCTTTTTCTTTATTATATTCTCATTTTTATTTCTTTTCTATTTTTCTTTCTATTTTTTTCCTTTTTTCTTTTCTGTACTTTCTATTTTTTCTTTTTATTATTTTTTTTTAGCTTGTATTAGTTTTTATTGTTTTTATTGTAATTTTTAATAAAACTACAATAAAAATAACATTTATAAAATAAACGTTACTGTAAGTATGGTACCAGCACTGAAAAATGCCATTTGTCTCTATACAGCCCCCAGAAAAGTACTTTGGAAGATGATCTTAGGATCTGCATGGGAATAATAATAAAAATAAAAATAAAAAAATAAATTACAGTATCAATTAAAAGTAAAACAAGTATAATGTCTAAAACAAATTATTAAGTTAAATTAAATTATTATTTATATGCCACCTGACTCCCAGCAACGCTGGGTGGTTATTAAGATGTCTTTTCAATTACCTAACCGAAGTCATTTGGACTTTGAAAATGAAATAGCTACAGGCTTTGCTTTATACCTATCTATGGCCAAAAGGCAATATTTCTGCCTCCTACAGAATTCCAAGTTTGTGAAATGATTTTCGTTTGCTCTTCAATATTTATTGTCATCATCATTACATACTTGATGACATATAGCCAAATTCTTCCTTGTGGAAATCTACAACAGATAGACATTGCAAAAGGCAATCACTGAAACACGTGATTTCATTTTCATCATTTATTAATATACCAGTAACTGGCATGTGAGAAAGGAGAACTGGTTTTATTTAGGAAGACATAATAATGTGAAGCCAGTTTTTCCGTATCTCTCATTGTCTCCCAGTTCAGCCTAAACATGTCAACAGGCAAGATTTCCCTTGTAGCAGTGAGCACAATGAAATGCAGCCTGGTGTGCCTTCTCCTCTTTCTACAGCAAATACTCGGAGGGTGTTAAATCCTGTTTATGGGCCTCTAAGGAGTCCTGAAGCTGACAGGATCACATTACCAATCTGCATTTCTGAAATATTTCCCTGTCTTGTCTGAAACATCAGGCATTTTGCCCCAAGGTAGGAACAGCCCCACAAGGTCATTAGGAAACAGAGGTGTTTCATAAATAATCATGCCTATCCATATAGTGAAATGGTTTAAATTTTACTTTTCGTGCTATGCAAGCAACTCATAGCATTCCAAGGAGAATGAGGTAGCGACTTCTGCAGGCGTCACATCCTTTACCTTTGTGCGTTGGACTGATGTATGCAACACCCTCCAAGAACGTATACTTGGATGTATACTGTCCTGCCTAAATGGCTTGTTTGTGCAAGACTTTCCTCCAATGGCAGTGCAAAAAAATACAACTGAGTGCAGAACACCTCCAGCTTTTGAATCCTGTCCTGTGCAGCAGTCTGATACCAGTTAAAAAGCCTAACCCTAATACCCAGTGACTTCCAGTTGGGATTACAATCCCCAGCTGGGAACACTGGGATTTGTTCTCTCAGCACATAACATGCACAACTCAGAACACCAGAGTCAGGGAAAGTTATTCTAAATCTTTAGTGTATAACTTGCAGTGGACCAAGGGCCTGATGCAGCCCTTAAAGAACCACATCCTGCCTTTTTCCCATCCCTCTACATCTCTCTCTGCCTTATTACCCCTCTTCTTTCCTTCCACTCCTTCACTTCATTTCTCTTTCCCGAGGCTGCCTTGCACTGAAAAATATTGGTTCTCCTTTCTCTTTGCTATTTGCCTGCTTTTTAAATCCTTATTTTACTATTTGTGCTGATCCACCACACCAAAGTGTTCACCTTTCATCTTATTTATGGTTTGTTTGTTTGTTTGTTTGTTGCCTTTTATTTTCTCAGCTAGACAAAAATCATCAGCCTAGCTTTCTGGACCATTTCATAAACTACTGTTCCTGTCCCTTCAAACAAGATGGTGTTTGGGTGAAAGACCACCCTTCCCATCAGGAAAGAACTATAACTAGAAGGGGAAGCATTTCCTTTGCAGATAGTTGCCTATGTAGTAAGTCACATTAGGATGAGAGCTATGGTATATTTCTGGGCCCCCTTCATGGATCACTGCCTTGTCGTGGCGAAGGGGCTTCTGTAACTCAGTGAAGCCATGAGGTATACCGTGCAGGGCCACCCAAGACGGACAGGTCATGACAGAGAGTTCTGACAAAATGTGGTCCACTGGAGAAGGAAATGGCAACCCACTCCAGTATTCTTGCCAAGAAAACCCCATGGACAATGTTAAAAGGCTAAAAGATATGACGCCGGAAGATGAGCCCCTCAGGTCGGAAGGTGTCCAATATGCTACTGGGGAAGAGCGGAGGGCAATTCCAAGTAGCTCCAGAAAGAGTGAAGCGGCTGGGCCAAAGCCGAAAGGACGTTCAGCTGTGGATGTATCTGGAAGCGAAAAGAAGGTCCGATGCTGTAAAAAACAATATTGTATAGGTACGTGGAATGTAAGATCCATGAACCAAGGCAAGCTGGATGTGGTCAAACACGAGATGACAAGATTGAACGTCGACATCTTGGGAATCAGCGAATTGAAATGGACGGGAATGGGTGAATTTAATTCAGGTGACCATTATATCTACTACTGTGGGCAAGAAACCCTTAGAAGAAATGGAGTTGCACTCATAGTCAATAAGAGAGTGGGAAAGGCAGTAATGGGGTACAACCTCAAAAACGACAGAATGATCTCAGTGCGTATCCAAGGAAAACCATTCAACATCACGGTAATCCAAGTCTATGCCCCAACCACTGATGCCGAAGAAGCTGAAGTTGACCGGTTCTATGAAGACCTACAACACCTTCTAGAACTAGCACCAAAAAAAGATGTCCTTTTCATCATAGGGGATTGGAATGCTAAAGTAGGAAGTCAAGGAGTAATCGGAATAACAGGCAAGTTTGGCCTTGGAGTACAAAATGAAGCAGGGCAAAGGCTAATAGAGTTCTGTCAAGAGAACAAGCTAGTCATAGCAAACACTCTTTTCCAACAACACAAGAGACGACTCTACACATGGACATCACCAGATGGTCAATACCGAAACCAGATAGATTACATACTTTGCAGCCAAAGATGGAGAAGCTCTATTCAGACCGCAAAAACAAGACCAGGAGCTGACTGTGGCTCAGATCATGAGCTTCTTACTGCAAAATTTAGGCTTAAATTGAAGAATGTAGGGAAAACCACTAGACCACTCAGGTATGACTTAGATCATATTCCATGTGAGTACACAGTGAAGGTGATGAATAGATTTAGAGGATTAGATTTGGTAGACAGAGTGCCTGAAGAACTATGGATGGAGGTCTGTAACATTGTACAAGAGGCAACAACTAAAACCATCCCAAAGAAAAAGAAATGCAAGAAAGCAAAATGGCTGTCTGATGAGGCTTTACAAATAGCTGTGGAAAGATGGAATGCGAAAAGCAAGGGTGAAAGGGAAAGATATAAGCAACTGAATGCAGATTTCCAGAGAATAGCAAGGAGAGATAAGAAGGCCTTCTTAAATGAACAATGCAAAGAAATTGAAGAAAACAATAGAATGGGGAAGACTAGAGATCTCTTCAAGAAAATTGGAGATATCAAAGGAACGTTTAGTGCAAAGATGGGCATGATAAAGGACAAAAAAGGCAGGGACCTAACAGAAGCAGAAGAGATTAAGAAGAGGTGGCAAGAATACACAGAAGAACTATACAAGAAAGATCTTAATGTCTCTGATGTCCATGCTGGTGTGGTCACTGACCCTGAGCCAGACATCCTAGAGAGTGAAGTCAAGTGGGCCTTAGGAAGCATTGCTAACAACAAAGCTAGTGGAGATGACAGTATTCCAGCTGAGTTATTTAAAATACTAAAAGACGATGCTGTTAAAGTGCTGCACTCAATATGCCAGCAAGTTTGGAAAATGCAACAGTGGCCACGGGAATGGAAAAGGTCAGTTTACGTTCCAATTCCACAGAAGGGCAATGCCAAAGAATGCTCAAACTATCGCACAATTGCACTCATTTCACATGCTAGCAAGGTTATGCTCAAAATCCTACAAGCTAGGCTTCAGCAGTACGTGAACCGAGAACTACTAGATGTACAAGCTGGGTTTCGAAGAGGCAGAGGAACTAGAGATCAAATTGCCAACATTTGCTGGAACATGGAGAAAGCACGAGAGTTCCAGAAAAGCATCTACTTCTGCTTCATTGACTATGCAAAAGCCTTTGATTGTGTGGATCACAACAAACTGTGGCAAATTCTTAAAGAGATGGGGATACCAGACCACCTTACCTGTCTCCTGAGAAATCTGTATGCGGGCCAAGAAGCAACAGTTAGAACCGGTCATGGAACAACCGATTGGTTCAAAATAGGGAAAGGAGTACGACAAGGCTGTATACTGTCACCCTGCTTATTTAACCTATATGCAGAGTACATCATGAGAAATGCCAGGCTGGAAGAATCACAAGCCGGAATTAAGATTGCAGGGAGAAACATCAATAACCTCAGATATGCAGACGATACCACCCTAATGGCAGAAAGTGAAGAAGAACTAAAGAGCCTCTTGATCAGGGTGAAAGAGGAGAGTGCGAAAGCTGGCTTGAAACTCAACATTAAAAAAACTAAGATCATGGCATCTGGACCCATCAATCCCTGGCAAATAGAAGGGGTAAAAATGGAAGCAGTAACAGACTTCATTTATTTGGGCTCCAAGATCACCGCAGACGGAGACTGCAGCCATGAAATTAAAAGACGCTTGCTCCTTGGGAGGAAAGCTATGGCAAACCTAGATAGCATATTAAAAAGCAGAGACGTCACCTTGCCGACAAAGATCCGCATAGTCAAAGCTATGGTTTTTCCAGTAGTAATGTATGGCTGTGAGAGCTGGACCATAAAGAAGGCTGAACGCCGAAGAATTGATGCCTTTGAACTGTGGTGCTGGAGAAGACTCTTAAGAGTTCCCTGGACTGCTAGGAGGTCAAACCAGTCAATCTTAAAGGAAATCAACTCTGATTGCTCATTGGAAGGATTGATAATGACGCTCAAGCTCAGATACTTTGGTCACCTAATGCGAAGAGAGGACTCTTTGGAAAAGACCCTGATGCTGGGAAAGATGGAAGGCAGAAGGAGAAGAGGACGGCAGAGGATGAGATGGCTAGATAGCATCACTGAAGCAATGAGCATGAAATTGAGCAAACTCAGGGAGGCAGTGAAAGATAGGAAGGCCTGGCGCAATATGGTTCATGGGGTCACGAAGAGTCGGACACGACTTAACGACTGAACAACAAATATTTCTGGGCAGTAAAGCATTCTCAGTTTCTGGATTCCCACATTATTAGCTTGGTTGGCAAAAGAGGATAAGTGTCCTGTGATGGTATGAGCTGTCAGGCTGCTACATGGCATGGTAGGTTCTCCTTCACTAGAGGTCTTCAAAGCAAAGCTGGATAGTCACCTGTTGGAGATGCTCTAGTGCAGCAGTTCTCAAACATTTTGGTCTCAGGACCCTTTTACATTCTTAAAAATGATTGAGGACCTCAAAGAGATTTGGTCTATGTGGGCTGTCTATCTATATTCACTGTATTAGACATTAAAACTGAGAAATTTTAAAATATTTGACTTCATGGACCCCCTGAAAGGGTATCAGGGACCTCCAGGGTCCCCAGACCACACTTTGAGAACCACTGCTCCAGCGGAACCTGCATTGAGCAGGGATTGGGTTAAATATTTTATTTATTTATTTATTTATCAAATTTTTTCTACAGTCCCTTCCAATTTTATGATTCTATTATTCATTTCCTTCAAATAGTTATGATCAACTTTACACTAATTGTTTCTATTTGCAAGAGTGAGAGAACTATGATTATAATGGCGGAGTTGACCCTCACTCTGTGTTCCTCAGTACTATGATGGGGACGTTTATAATTGGAATAATTAGCCCAGGTAGTAGCAACAGTTAGCCAATCTTGGGTGATCTTGGAAATGAAGTAAGGTAAGCCCTGCTAGTATTTGAATTAAGGATTATCTGGGAAGGCCAGAAGTTTAGGCCAAACTAAGAGGTGGGGAAAAAAAACCCTCTGAAAATGCAACAGTAAGTTATTTCCATACTTAAGAATACTGTGTGGATATATCCATGTAAGTCACCAAGAATCATACTCAGTTTGACTTGGAAAAATATAACAAATCATGCTTATTTATTCAAAGCAAGCTACTTCTATTGCTAGAGAATCTTTGACCTGTTATTTGTAATTTGTCTATAATTCTCGCATTTTTGACCAATGAATCTTGCTTGTGCCTAATAGGAGTTGAAGTCTAACCGCATCCCCAATACGGAGGTTGACTTGTTACCATCAAGCATACCAAAATGTTTTCTTGCCTTTTTTCTTGAAGAGGAGCTAGAGGAAGAATACATGTGTCACTTGTACTGTAACACTTTGTGAACAACTGTCGTTGGGCAAGGTCTGAGGAGAAGCTCCATGTCCTCTGGCCAAACATTAGAGGAAAGAAGAAGTTGGTTTGGAAGTGTGGCTGGAATAGATGGAGTAAAGAGGATGGGAGAGACTGAGGCATAGGAGCCAAAAAGCAGGAAAAGGATTCCCTTTTGCAATTATTTTTAGATTTGTTTTGAACTGGGCCATAAACTTTAAAGCATATTGGAATACATGGTTCAGAAGCCATGTGCATTATGTGGAGAGATATAAAGCTCATCCTCATGTCCTGCTGATCACTTCATGAAGACATCCTGCTAACTGTTTTTAGAAGACATGCCCTCACGAGGCAATCTTTTTTTCACCCCCAGCCCACTGCGGGAGCACCTTAATTTTTATCTTTAACTTTTCCAGTTTTTTCCTCTTTTCTCAACATGCCTTTCCATATATACAGTATGTTTACAGTGTTAGCAATGATGGAGGTAATTGGCTACTTTGGGCTCATGTAGGCACACCCCCTCCCTTCCGGACAATGGGCACTGTCCTGGATGGCCATTTTGGCTTCAGCAGCAGGGAAGATCGGACATTGGCTTCTACAGAGGCATCTGACCGTGTAATACCTGAACAGCACTTTGGAAACACTGGCCAAGCATTATGCAAGTTCCTTATATAGATAGGTCTAGTGTTCTTCTGGAAAAGCATCAGAAATGTGTTTTAGAAATGTGCTTACCACTATTTTGAAAGAATTGTGTGCAAAACGTTTTTTTTTAAAGGACAGTGTTCTCTTTCTGGAAAGTTAAGAGAACCAGCTGCACTCTGCCAACTGTGTCTGGTTCCGTCCAAAATGAGTGCATTGGAAGATTTCTACCGGTTCTGCCAAGAGGGGTTTTGTGTGTCTAGAACTACTTGGGGGAGGGGGAGTGCCACTTTGCCTACTCCAGTATTCATATTTACTGATTTAGCTGGGATCACACATCATGATAAACCATGGCTTCTTTCACCATAGTTTCAACAAAGCACCCATACACTAAATCAAATCCAAATGAACAACTTTATTATTTAATACTGTATTCAGACACCGTCTATGCTAACATTTTACAACAATGTCCAGATACTCCATTTGTGGTTTATGGCACCTATTGCAGTCCAAACAAATGACTTACTGGCTTTCATTTCAGCAGATTCTTGGCCTGATTCCACCGGTGAAACCATTCTTCCTTCTGTCGCAGCTTGGACACACTACTGACACCCTGATCCGTTAAATCAGCAGCTCCTCAGTCACTGGCTGCTAAAAGCATTTCTTTAGCTACCCTTACAAGGCAGATTTCTCAGACTTCTGGAAATGTTTCTCTGAAATAGTTGGATTATGGCCTTTTAATAATTTCCAGGAGATCCTTGAGATAAATGGGCATTTAAACTCCTGAACACTTAAGACAATAACACTTTATACTGTCCTAAGACTACATTTATTCTGAAGAAGAAAAAGAAGATGTAATAATCCTGGGAAAGGTGCATCTGCTTTGCAATATTGCACACAGGTGCTACATTTATCCTCCAGCATGAGCCGAAGCATCTTTGGAAGCTCAGCTCGGAAGCACTGCACAGCTCTAGAAGCGAATATGTAGTAGCTAACGCCAGTCATCAAGCACAGAGCTGCACTTTCAGCTAGCTGCAGCTTTTGAGTTGCCTTCAATGGCAGACCCACATAGAGAGAATTACATTAGTCTAACCAAGAGATGACAAAAACACAAGTCACTGTCTTCAGTGCTTTCTGATCCAGGTACAGCACAACTAACACATCAAACAAAGGTGTCCAAAGGCTCTCCTGGCCATAGCTTCCCCCCACTGTTTCAGCAGGAGCCATGAGTGCAGGAGAACTTTCAGATTACACATTAGCTCTTTCAGGGAAAGTACAACCTCATCAAGAGCAATGAATAGAATCTCCATGGAGCCAAAGGACTTCTGTACCAGCAGTGACTCTGTCTTGCTGGGATTCAGTGTCAGTCAGTTGCACCCCATCTAGTCCCCCACAGGATCCAGGCATCATGTTATGCCTTCTACCAGCCTGGGATTGAGATATACATATTAAGACACTAGACTCTGAACTGATGGATTACATCCTCCAGTGATTTCATACAGATGTTAAATAAGATGGTGGAGAGGTCCAAACTCTGGGAGGATCCTATATTGGAGTGGCCAAAGGCTTAACCTCTCCTCTCCGAGCAAGACCAATATCACAGCTGGGCAAGGAAGCAAACATTACAGAGTTCAGTAAGGGATGTTTAACACTAGTACTAGAGTAAATATAACATCTTGGGATCTGCAAGAGAAATTTCCAACACTCATTTATAGTGAGTTTATTAACATGGGGACTCTTTGAATCATTTGAAGCACTTCTTCCCAGGTTTCTTGCCACCTGGGCTGAGTTACCATTTATAAGGTAAGTTGCCAAAAGACTCCTCTCTCTTGATTGCTTATGTCTACTGTCCCTTCCATTTCTTTTCCAGCCTCTCCACAGCTTCTCACAACCAGTTAGAACTGCCTGTTCTGCCATTCAAACAATGGTCGTAAAATCGGGCACAACTCACTTAACTACTGTGTTGGTTAGCGACAGAAATTCCAGTTCCAATTGTGCTTGTAAGTCAAGGACTACCTGTATATATAAAAAGAACTGCCTGTTCAGGAAGGAGTGGAACTGCTGCAAAACAGTCTCCAACCCCCTGCAGACACTCCAAAAGGATGCTATGATTGTTAGCATCAAATGCTGCTGAGAACTCTGACAGGAGGAAAGGAACATTACTTCCCTCCAAGTCCTGCAGTTAATCATTCATAAGAGTGACCCATGCCACCCTGGTCCCATGCCCTAGTCTGAACCCTGACTGAAAGGAATTCAGATAACCTGTCTCATCCAGGAACCTCTTTATTTGGAGGTTCCACCTCCTTTCTCAACATCTTTACCAAAGAATGATAGGTTGAAGATTAGCCAATAGTTATCTGAGGTACCTGGGTCAAGAAATGTTTTTTTGAAGAGGGGATGTAGATGATCTAGCAAGTCTTTAGCTGTCATCTCATGAGATCTAGCATCCAGCTCAGAGTGGGAACAAGCAATTTTGTCCTCAAAGTACTTAGCAAACTGTTCACAAAGGCCAAGGGTATGATCTTCCAGGATACCAGAGCCCAAAAGACTTCAAGTCACCCTAAACAGCAGTGCCAACTGGCTTTCCAAGAAGGCAGTAAGTACAAAAAGATAATGCTGCTTCACCACTCCTACCACCATGGTAGAGGTATGAACTTGGGCCTCCACCTGTGTCTGGTCATTTCTGGTCATCTTCACTCCTTGTTTCTCTCCAGCATTTATCCAGGTGTCCTCGTAGGTGCTTCATCTCCCAAAACTCATCAGTAAACCAAGTAATCACCATGTACAAATGCTTTTGGAAAGACCACAACCCTATCACACACCGTAGCTACCTAGGGTTCAACCAGACTCCCCACAGAGATTCATATACTGAGTTCACACATAATCTTAGGCAACAGTATAGGAAAGTAAAGTAAAGTAAAGTATAGTATAGTATAGTATAGTATAGTAGATAGTATGATATAGTATATTGTGCATACTCAGCTTTGATGGCTAGTAAGCTCAGCAATGTGACATATTTAACAGTCATGGTTAAGCATAATGGTTTATAATAATGAGCAAACCAGGCCATAATAGAACTTTAATTTACCAAGGCCTTTCCCAATATTGGTGAGGCTTAATGACAGAGGGAACTGTTGAAGAGGCAAGTCAGTGATCCTCAGCTTGTTGGCTGGGGAATTCTGGGAATTGAAGTCCACCCATCTTAAACTTGCCAAGGTTAAGAAACATTGTCCTAGAACAATCCATGCAAGAGCACATAGTTCAAGTAGTCTTCCCTGCCATTTCTTGTCAATCCACAGACAAAATTATTTGAGGGAGAATCTGGGGGAAAACACCTTCTATGGCAATTGCCAACAGCTCCTCAGGCAACTTCTTCATATTTTGCAAGTCACAGTTCTATGAGGTTTGCTTTATATTTACTTGGCTTATGTACTTCCAAAGAGACAGAGCAGAGAAACAGGCAGAAATATCCACATGTGTCTTTTTATCATGAATAAAGCGCTTTTATAGCCAACTATTTTTAGTACGTTCTCATAAATGATCCCGTTTGTATGTTCATGAGCTGTTTATTATAGCTTTGATTGCAGATAACAGCATTAAGAGGAAGCAAAACAGAAATAACTGAGTGCCACTTCTGGACAAACGCTGAGTCACCGCTCTTTTTCACTGTGTCACACAGAGTTCTTTGTGTTTCCCTACCTACAAAAAGCAGGAACTTGAGCAGTCAACAGTCATGCTCAACAGACAGACAATTAGATGATCTAAGCATCTCTCTTATCATATGGGTCACATGGATTTGTGGTCATGATTTGAGGGAAAGTTCTAAGTGTAGAAAACATTGTTTCTACCATCATTATGAGATGGGTACAGACATGAATGTTTCTTAGAGTGTTGTTTTTTTAAAAAACTGGGTTAGAAGCTGAGTAATGGTGGCAAAATTAGTAATTGTGTTCTTTTTGACAGCTTAGCTGAGGTAACACAATTAAGGCAATATTAAATTCACTTGAATTTAAGACATAGTCTTTGGAATAGTCAGATTATAAGAAGGAAATTCACAAAAATAAAGCTTGCTGCCCTTCTTCTCCCTTCCTGCAGCCACTAGTGCCCCCTGAAAGCCTCTATAGAGCATCAGTCATCTAATCCAAAGTGATCTTTCCTACCTCAGCTGCATCTTCCCCAAAGAAGCCATGTAATATTCAAAAGGACATTGAGTAACTGCCTAGTGGCTGTAGACGGCAGGAACTCAATGCAAACTACAAGCTTTTGGTTTCCAGTGTTGTGTAATCCCAACCCATTTGAGATAGACAGACAGACAGACAGATGATATAAAAAATAAATGGATTACTGTAACACGCTCTACATAGGGCTGCCCTTGAAAAGTATCCAGAAGCTTCAGTTGGTGTAAAATGCAGAGGCGCAGGCAGTTATGTGCGCTCCTCATTCAGCGCACATTACACCTCTGCTCCATGAGCTGCATTGATTGCTAGTCTGCTTCCGGGTTCAATTCAAGGTGCTAGTAATAACCTATAAAGTCCTACATGGCATGGGGCAGGGTTATTTGAGGGACTGCCTCTTCCCATTAACATCTACCTGTTGCTTCAGGTCTGGCAGAAAAGGCATGTTATGGGTCCTGTTGATTAAGAAGTGTCATCTGACAGGACCCAGGAGGAGAGCCTTTTCTGCCCCAGCGCCCACCCTTTGGAACATCATCCTCCCGGAGCTTAGATTGGCCCTGACTCTGCTTGCCTTTTGAAAGGCTCTAAAGACATAGTTGTGTCAATGGGCCTGGGGATCTGGTTATGGTTTGGAGTCTGCTAGATGGTTATACTGATTGATCCATGACTTGCACTTGCCTGCTTTTTATGTTTTTCAGTCTTAATTAGGTTTTTCATTTGGATTTAAGGGTTATTGTGTTTTTACTGTTTTCCTGTATTTTGTTTATTGGTTGTGTTACTTGGTTGTTTTTAACTATGTGAGCCGTCCAGTCACACATTTGAGATGGGCAGCTATACAAATAGAATGAATGAATGAATGAATGAATGAATGAATGAATGAATGAATAAATAAATAAATAAATAAATAAATAAATAAATAAATATTGAAGGCAAAAGGAGAAGGGGATGGCAGAGGATGAGATGGTTAGATAGCATCACTGAAGCAATGAACATGAAACTGAGCAAACTCTGGGAGGCAGTGAAGGACAGGAAGGCCTGGCGCGATATGGTTCATGGGGTCACGAACTATAGTCAGACACAACTTAATGACTGAACAACAACAAAAACATAAATAAATGGTTAAACAAACCATGGTTTGGTATGTTGTGTGAACACAAGGTATAGAATGCCAATGGTTCTCTGCAAAAGTAAAAAGCTGAACTGAATCTTAGGTTTCCAATCAACAGTGATAACTACCTTAAGCTCGGCCCTCAGGTGAACTTCTCATGAATGAAAAAGGCTGTATCTCAGCCAACAGTGAAATCACATATATTTTCAACTACTTTATTGATGATTAAAGAATATTACCTTGCTTCAATTGCCACCTTTCAAGTACAATTATTCTTTCCTCTAACAAGGCTGCATTCTCTTTCAGCTAGTGGAAAATCATTCCTCTCACTGCATCTGTATTCTCAAAATGATAGGGTCCATCCTGGTATTATCCTTTTCTTACTGACAGGTATGAGAATGAGAGAAAGAGAGAGAGAAAGAGAGAGACCCTTCCAATTTAAGCTCTAGCAAAGCTAGTAGTCAAGAGAAAAATCTTGTCAATCTTCTAAGTGCATATGCCAATCGCTTTTGAAATTCATAATAGCATTAAGGACTCTATTGACTGTCTGTGCTTATACCTATAATTCTAAAAAAAGAAAAGGTTTTCCTTATTTAGAGTAAACGTAGGTATATTTTTATAAAGAGGTTTTTTTTTTCAAATGAAAAAAAGCCTAACTACCCACAAAAAACTGGAATGTATTTGTAACACCAGCTTTCTTTATTACCGTTATTATAAAAAACTGAAACAGACAAGTTTTAAAAGCAGCTGACTTTCTCCTGCAGTGCGTGTGAACAAGGAGTAAGTGAAGTTTGTTACAGGTATAATATGATATCACTGAACAACTACTTCTGGTGCTTTTAATTTCCTTCACTGAGGAATTCTAGAGAAAATGGCTCACGGGTAGACTGGGTACCAGATTCTGATTTTGATACTACGTTCTTCTCTGCAGAGTGTTCCTGCCTTGAGCTTTATGTCCAGCAGGTTTTAGAGCTTTTGCAATCCTGATGGAAATAATTTTAGCTTAAAGTCACTACTAGAGGGTTCTGCAAAATTGTTCAGCAATATATTCCACAATTCATTTAATGTTACAACTAGCTGTGTTCTTTCCCCTGCCTTCATATATAACATAAATCTGTACCGCATAATAAACATGCATGCCTGAAAAAGAGTAAAAATAATGAAGACATTATTCAACCTCCAACCCCTCCCAAAGTTCCACTTATCTTCTACTGTTATGCCTGATATAATATACTCAGTCCCAAATTCTGATATGTTACAGTTGCTGGGAACTGATCTTTTGTGGCCCCACAATACATGCAGATTCTCCCAATGTCCCACGTTATATTTTCCAATATTACCAGCTTGCTTTCAGCAATGATTCTTGTGCTGAAGTGCATCTTTTCCCACCCGTGGAACTAAAGTGGTTTCTGTACACCCACTGATTGTCTGGAATGAAAAGAACTAGTTTGCCATTTCTAAGTTAATATTCAACTTTAACTCCTGATAGCTGAGCATGTAGAAATCCAGCCTTCAGATTTTGGAAATTAAGAAATGAGTAGGTCACGTGAAAAGACCCAGAGATCGCCTATCAGTTCTGCTTTTTGCTACAGAATTGAGAAATAAAACTAAATTTAGAAGAATCACGGGTACGCCAACTGTTTATTCTATTTATATACTTTAACTAGGAACAGGAAAAGACAATTATATTAACAAGAACTTGGTGTCCAGTCCTAGAAATGTGGAAAAAAACTTGTTAACTTCCACTACTTTATCCATGATGACATAAAAAGATAGTGGCTGTGTTCACACAACATGCTGAGCTATGGTTTAATTAATTATGAGTTATTGATTCATTGATTTATTCAAGTAATTTATAGAGCTGCCCATCTCAGAGCAGTGACTCTGAGCAGTGTACAAAGATTAAAGCCATCCCAGCAATGAAAACAATAATTAAACAATTATTGAATGAATGCAAATGGCTAAGCTAGCACAATATTCCAAGCCATAAATCATGGTGGGTTACAAACTAAACCTGCTGGGATTCAGACAACATTCTAAATTAAAAACCAAAACAATTACATTGTGGCCTAGAGTGATGTATATAAACAGCCCACAGCAAAGTACTGTAAGAGACTGTCCACTGAAGCTCTTGCAAGCAAAAGAAAGTGGATACAATTATGATTTATAAATCATGTTTTTTTTCTCTAGGGATGGTTAATTCTGAAGGTTGAAGAGAAGGTTTTATTCAAGGATATGACCGCTTTACAAGTGTGAAGCCCAGATTTCTGTCTGATTGTTACTCACAAGAATGAATGAAATTGTGACTCTTTGGTGTTTGCTTACAAAAAGGACTGCATACTCCAACTAAGTCTATTCATGGGTACACATGGCGAAGGAATTAACTCAAAGAACTAGTGAGTTGACTGTTAATATGAAAGACAGAGAGAATTAAGAGATTCTAAATGTGGGACAGCATTTTTTGGTTATATCAAGAGTGGATCTTGGAAAAAATAAACATGAGAGAAAAGGTGAAATAAATGGAGCAGTGTTTCTCAACTTTGGGAACTTAAGACATGAGGACTTCAACTGGCTGGAGAATTCTGGGAGTTGAAGTCCACACGTCTTAAAGTTCCCAAGGTTGAGAAACACTGAACTAGAGTGATAAAGAATGACTGCAGAAGAAGAAAATGTCCTGTATATAGATTGATTAAAATCTGAAAGGAATGAATGGAAAATGGGCATAAGGAAAGAAGCTATAACAATTATAGTAATGGATTATACTAATGGAAAGCATGAGAAAGGATGCTTTGTATAATGGCAAAATCAAAAACTGTGGATGAAAAAAATGAGGATGTGAAAATGAATAATGTGTATACAAAGAAAAAGACAGAGAGTAGCAATTAAGGCAGTTAAAAAGGTGAAGGAATAGTTAAATAGAAGAGGCAAAGAAAATGCAGTGATTTTGATGGAAATTAAAGAAATGTTTTGGAAATGGGTGAAGAGGGCTAAATTAGGAGTTTCCCTCACAGTTAATGGAATTAAAATAAAAGTAAAGTAAACAACTCTGAAGTAAGCGAATGCCGGAAGGAATATTTTAAAGAGTTTTATCAGAACAATAATGGTACGTTGAAGAGTAGAATGGAAACAAATGCCATAAATTTAAGTTGATAAAAGTTGATGAAAGGAATTGCTGTGAGAATGCTGAAAAATAGGCAGGCTGCAGGTGTAGTGTTAGAGAAATGTTAAAATATGGATGGGGTTGCTTACTGAGTGGCTATGTGACTTTTTAAACATGTGTGTAGGGACTACATCTATGCTTGATGATTGGAAGCATGCCATAATTATTCCCCTACAAAAAGAAAAATGTAGCAAAAGTAAATACGAAAACTGTGGTGGGGTGGAATTTATAAAGAGTGTCTACAAAGATATTTGGCAAAATTCTAATCAGAACAATATAAGAAGTGACAATAAGCAACATTTAAGAAGTGCATTGTAGTTTTTCCCAGCCAAGGGATGTGCCTCAAAAAGATTTTTACTCTTCAGAAAGTCATTTAGATATGTATGAATGCAAGAAAGTTTATTGTATGCTTAATAATTTAGAGTGACAGTATGATAAAATGAATAGGCTTGAATTCTAAAATGTTTCCATGAATATATAGTTGATAGTTATTGCTTCTACTCATTTTATTATACTAAAGTGAGACTTTGGAATGTCAGGGAAATATAAAAGTTAATTGGAGAATTTAAGAAATGCATGTGGTAATGAATGGATGCTGAATAAATGTAAATTAAATACAAAAATGAGCGATGGGTATGAAAGAAGTCAGAGAAGACTGATTGGTCATAGAGACAGAACAAATGAGAATCAAGTTGCAAAACACATATGTAAGAACCAATCAGTTGTGAGGCAGTGATGGAGTCTACCTACCCAAAGAACCAATCAGCAGCCTGGCTCAAGGAGAAGCAAATCAGGAACCAGGTTTTTTTGGAATTTCTTCAAAATAGACCAATCGGAAGTCTACATAGATGAAGAACCAGCTTTCTTGAACTCCTGTGATATGGACCAATCAGACAGCAGCTTGCCAGGTACAAAGACTAGAGCCTAGTCAATCCCTGTTTAGCTGTAGTATACTACAAAGCAGCTCATTCTGCCTCTGAAGATGCCATCATGTCACCCAAAAAGTAGACCATGGCTATTCAGCCTGAAAGATCATCACTGCTTAATTTTCCTTTTCTTCTTATGCTGTTACTTTTTTGGAGTTGGCATTCATTACTCCTTTTCATAATACAAGCGTAAGCCTTCCCTTTGGGGGTGAACAAAAGGGAATCGTGTAATGCTTATGAGTATATTATCACCAATTAAAATATTAGCTCATAGTAAAATCTATTCATAAAGTTAAAGGTTACAATTTAGAACTACTGCCTTGACCAAAAAAATAATTCCAGTAGCCACTGCATTTTAGACAGGTTAAAAAAGCAAGCCATAGTATTACTTCATACTAAGATGGCGCAGCGGCTTAATGACGCTGAAAGTGCCGGCCAGAAATGGCTGAAAGCTTCAGCGGTTCGAGTCCAGCCTCGCGTTAACAAGGTGAGCTCTTGTTTCTATACCCGCAGCTTCTGCCAACTCAGCAGATCGAAAACGTACGTGAGTAGATAAATGAGCACTCTCACTCCGGTGGGAGGAAAAATGCTGGCAACGGCTCAACAGAGAGACGGGGCAGTTGCCGGTAAAAAGCGCGAAACCGCGCTCGTCCGAAAAAGGGGCGCGAAGCAACGGAAATCCCGCCTCCTGTGCTGCCAGCTGGGCTGACGCTCTAGGAATTAGGCTCTGGCAAAGTCTAATTCCGAAACTAGAAAGATGCAATTGCCTTGAAAACCGCTAGGGGGCGGTCACTGCAGGGTCAGTAATGACTGTTAAGCAGATTAAAAAAAAAAAAAAAAAAAAAAAGATAAAAAGTAACTTCATTTCACAAGGCTTCTAGAAATTTAGAGAGTTTGCTAGATTGCCATCTAATTGCATTACATCATCACCCTTTATTGTAGCTTCATTACACCAGAACTATTATAAAAATAAAACTGCAGGGCTCAAGTAAGGAATACTACACACGCACAATGTACAAGATCTTTAAGTACCCGCTCCTCTCTTAACAACTCCATCTACTATCAGCGGGAGGGCAAAGCTTTTATTCAGACATTAATCTTACACGAATATGTTCGCACTGAAAAGGAAACTACTATCTTCTGCTTGGATCCTTGGGTAGGATACATGTGATGGTGACCTAGAGCAGTGCTTCTCAAACTTGGCAACTTTAAGACGTGTGGACTTCAACTCCCAGAATTCCCAGCCAGCCAGTCCCCATGCTGGCTAGGGAATTCTGGGAGTTGAAGTCCACTCGTCTTAAAGTTGCCAAGGTTGAGAAACACTGACCTAGAGCTATCCTTAGTTCAGTAGCCTGTATTGGAAAAAGGTACACCTGCTGCTAAGTCACCTCCGCCCCAACCTTCTCCGTTCAGGGCGACAAAAATCCGGACGACCACTAGCCGACAGCCGGACTCCGCGGTTTCGGGATCCGTTTGCTGCCACCTAGCGGCTGTCAGGATTCCTGCAGCCCAGATCTGATCGCTCTACGCTCAGGAGACGTCCCAAGGGGGCCATCCAGGCCAATCGCCGGGCGAGGCCGAAACCCGGTCACCGCCCACCTGCTGTCTGCCTGACGTCATCCACCAGCCTTTGCAGAGGCTATAAATAGTCAGAGCTAATGCGCTTGCGGAGGAGGCTTCCGCGGTCACTGATGAGTCACCCCAGAAAGAGGGGGAAACAGATTGTGGCTCCGCCCCTTATGACTCATCACTTCGCCGCGACCTGCCCGCTGTGAACCGAAGATGGAAAAAGCTGATGAGTAAAGGGCGGTTATTACTTTCCTTGCTGCCTGCATTGAAGCTGCTCGGCCCGACCGACCGTCTCAAATGCTCCTGTTCCACGACGTTATTCTTTGTTTTACGTTACTACCCACTGCGCCGTTAAGGCTGGAAGGGGCGATACCATCCGCTTCCCGGCTTACCAGTGACGTGTCTATGAGGATGTAGGAAGCTTGGGATGTTGATTGGAGTAGCCAAAGTCTTAAAGGGGCAGCAGATGAGGCCTCCAGGAGAAAAGGACATGATTGTTGAAACCTCTTAATAGATGGTGGCTGCAAAGTTTTGCTTTGTTTTTAAATAAATGTTAGCCAAGCAAAAATCTCGAGCCAAAAAAGTTTCACAATCCCTGCAATGCTCTAATCATTGTAACAATATTTTTTTACCCCAATGCTTATATTCTTTGCAGCCAGAAAAGAAAAAAAATCACTTATAATTTGTTTACAAACCATTGTTACTCCCATTGATGGTTCAGTTACTGGTGAAAATATATTTTTAAGAGGTGAAGAGACAGAAGCAGGGCTTAGCTCTGTATTCATATCTGCAGCGGCTTTAACACTTCTGAGTGGTTTGGCAATGAAAAAAGTCTAAACCTGCTTACTTATATAAGCAATCCTATTTCATTCAGTGAGGCTTCTTCTAGATAGCAAGCACAGGATTGTTGTCTGAAAGTTAAACCAGCTTTCCCCAACCTGGAGACCTCTAGATGTATTGGGAATACAACTCTTCACTACGCTAAAGTGATGATACAGGCAGACTTGGGAGCTTTGAGGGCAGTGAAGCTATTGAACATTCCTGCCACCTTTACACATGTACAGAGTTGTCCTGCTGGGCTATTCTGAGTAGGGAAAAATCTACTCCATCAGTAACGGGAAACTCAAGAAGACGCAGTGGCTCACTGTGTCATATTTGCCAGACATTGTGTTTACCTTTCTTCTCACTTAAGTCCATGATTCTAATGATGTACATTTGTTGGACTAGAATGGACACATTTCAGTTTATGCAGTCTGAATATGCATATAATATTTTTGAAATTAACTATATGCCTACTTAGTCTGTGTCTTTTCTAGCTGATTAAGACAACAGAGAAGTATGTTCAGGTAGGTAAAGAAACGATCAATGCACCTTTGGAAGAAGAAAGAAATTACACCAGTGTTCCTCAATCTGAAGAAACAGCTGGCTGGGGAATTCTGAAGTCTACACATCTTAAAAGTTGCTGACATTGAGAAACACTGAATTACACCATTGAGCTTTAAAAGGGGTGTTGTAAACCATCTATTTGTGAAATCTCTTGGACTGCTTTGTGTTTCCAATTTGTTATTTTGGGGCAAGATACTTGAACTTGCTGTAGTTTAGTTTTAGGGGTATATGGGTGAAATGAATTATCTAGATCCAGTTTAGTCTGGCTTCAGGCAGGTTTTTGGATAAGAACTCTAGTTGCCCTAGCAGATCATTTATACTAGAAAACAGATAAAGGGAATTCATATCTCCTAGTTTTGCTGAACTTCTCAGTTGTATTTGCTATTCTCACAGGATTTCTGCTTGGTGGAAACAAGCTTGGGAGAACATTTGGTGACTCACGTTCAGCCCTATACCTCTTTACATATGGTGACCCTCAGGGTTTGATTCTGTTTTCCATATTTTTAATATCTGTCTGAAACTAGTGGAAAAAGTTACCAACAGATTTGGGAGTTTGCTACCAATATGAGGATGACAGAAAATAACAGGTATTTACTTATCACCAAGACAGCTGCTGATGTTCTGAAATAGTGTTTGGAGGCAATAATGATCTGGAAGATGAGTAACAAATTTAATCTTAATCTAGACTAAAGAGAGATGCGCCTAGTCAGAAAGCAGATGAACTCAAATACGAATGTAATCTGCTTTGAATGAGAAAGTACTTTCCTTGAAGAATCAGGTTTCAGATTGGTATTACTTCTAAATTCTGGGCGTTTAGATGGAGACTGAGATTATAAGTGCCTTTGCCCAGTTTAAACAGATATAACAATTGTGCCTATTCTTGATAAGATCAGACCTGGCTTTGGTGACACAAAGCTTGTAACTACATCTGAACTACGTTATGTATAGTCTTTAGAAAGTAATGATGCAGAGTGCCGAATAAAACATGCTGCTGGTGCTACCCAACCTACCAGAACTACACTAGTTACAGATTTCTTTCCAGGCACAATTCAGTATGGTATTGATGACTTTCAGATTCCTCAACAATTGAAGTCCGAGGTATCTTAGGGTCACCTCTTCCCCAAATCAACCTCCCAGCTCTAACTGTGGTGAAGATCTGGATGATGTGCACTGTATCTGTGGAATCTTTCCCTGGGAAGCTAAACTGATACCCTCTTTAGTAACATGCCGGTTGGTGAAGTTAGATTGTTATCAAATTCTTTTTCATGTAATTATTAGATGTTATTGTATTAATTAAATTGTATGTTACTGTGTTAATGTAAGCCACCTTAAACAGTGCATAATACAAGCAGAGCAGAATTCATATTTTTATATTAAATAAAATAGTAGCCAGTATTTTTTTCTTATCCTATTTGCCTCTCATCTAGCCTCATGAAGAGTTTTGGAGAATGCAGTTTTTCATTGGCCTGCCTAATATGGATTTTGGAACATATATTTCTTTATTTTAAAGATGTTTTAAATTAAATTGTAATATATTTTGAGGAACTTGTCAATTGAAGTGTTGCTTGTACATATTCAGAAAACAGATGTGTTTGAAAGGAAAAAATGTAGTCCAACATTGATGAAATTAATAAGTCAGCCTATAATAACTCCCAAGCTCCATTTTTTGTTGGGACACGTCCAAATATATATTTGTATGTTGGGTTATGCATGTAAACACTCTGAGTTTATTTGTCTATTATGCTTTGAAGTCAGATATGTCAGAGTTCTCTGTAATGAACAAAAAAAAGATAACCTGAGTCATTGCTTAAGGCTTTCAAAGATAGATTGTAAAAAACACAGTAAAACAAGAGATGGCAGAGATGGTTGTTCAGATTTTTTCAGCCTTGTCCTGGTAATCCTACTATTGCTGCTCTTGATAGTAGTCTAACCATTAGGGAAATGGAATAGGACTAGGAAGACACAGAATCAAACAGTAGGCTTCAAAAAGTGTTGGAGAAATTTACTGAAGCAACTTTATCAATGTCTACCAATCATGCAACATTCAAGGCAAAAAGCTGTTTTATCAAGCCTTATTCTGAATTTATCAAGGACATTTGGTTCATCATGGTAGAAAACAGAAGACAGGCCTAACCTAAAATGTCTACCTCTCTTGAGCTAAGTCTAAAATTATTTAACTATAGTGGCTGATAGATTGCCTCTCTTCATCCAGTGAAATTATTCATTAATTTTGTGAGGTTCTCTTTTATATGCTGAATTGAGACCTGTCTCCCTCCCACCCCCATGTGGACACCTATGTTATATTGCTTTATATCATGTATTAATATTTTCATAACTGTGGCATTCCCTGTCTTATATTGCTATCAGTGTATGTAAGAATGTAATGGGCATTTTATTTATTGATTTATGCCATTTTATTCATCTTATTTTGAAAGAATTGAGAGAGAAACATGTTTTTCTTCCCTCTCCACCTCATTTATCATCACTGTACAATAGTACTATGAGGCAGGTCAAGTTTAGTTGAGCATCATGGCTATCAAAAATTTGAACCAAGGTTTATTTTTTTAAATCAACACTACCCAGTTTTTCACTCTCTCTCACACACTTACTTTATAAATAACTCTTTTGAACCAATTTTTATATTATTACAATACAATACAATACAATATACTATAATAAATTAAATATAATGTTGGCCTTTCTGAAGGCCTTGAAGACCTGGCTATGTGCCCAGGCCTAGAGTCCCGAGTATGTGAAGGGTCCCGTTTCCTGGCTATGTTGACAATGATGGATTACAATATCTCTTAGCTGCTATTTGTATTTAATTTTTTTTTTTGTATTGTGTTTTAACTGTTTTAATTGTTTTTATGATTGTTCGCCACCCAGAGTCACTGGTTTGAGATGGGTGGCTATACAAATCAAATAAATAATATTCCACTATGTATTCCATTATTTTTCTTTTTCAAATACAGTAGGATTTTTAAATGTTCTTTGAAAAGTCTTCATACTTTAAAAAACAACCACTAGCAGTAAATTTCTATGTGCTAAAAATGACTTAACTCAATAGAGCAGTAAAGGATCACAGAGAAATATTTATAACTCTAGTGGGTTTCAAACTACAGACCTTGCCTCTAGTAGGCTATCTTTGGAATGAGGGGCACCGTTCTGAAATACAGCCCCTCACTCACTTTAAGGTCGAGATGATGCTGTTGCTTCATATTTAGATCATGGCTAGCGAAGAATTATAGGGCGCCTATTAGTCACCTATGATATGACTTCGTATTTCCACTCAGTTTAGTAACAGCAGTTGGTTCATTGGGGGCTGCAGGGGGCAAAGGAGATTGAGCTTATTAACAGAGGTTCCAGGATAAATGAGCAGAAGGAAAGGCCAGCAAGAGAGATGAAAAGTCAGGATAACAGACAGACATGGAGTTTTCAAAGAGATGGAGGACTGCCTCACATTTTGAGTACAGCTGAATGGTTCACCTTTCCATTCACTCAGGTAGATGTAAACCCTGTTTATGCCTGTTGTATTATAGTCAGATAACCCCACAGCAGTTTGGAGGATGCCTGAAAAGAGAGTCCCCCTTTTTTCAGAACTGTACAAACGAATGTAGATGATCACATTTATGTAACAAACAATGTTCATTTTCTGTTTTCTCCCTTGAGAGTTTAGAGCATTCAGAAAATTTGCCTTGGCTATGTTGATAGCAGCAGCTTATTTGTAATGATAGTCACAAAGAAACCTGTACAGTTTCTATTTCTCTTGTAAATGTAGTATTGCTTTGCACCAGCCTACAAAATGTTTTGCTTGGAATTGCGCTTTTGAGGATGAATTGAATTAATCTGGAAGCTAGCTAGGAGCTATATATTGCTTTATATACAAGAGAGGGTTGAGGGGATAGACTGAAATGTTCAATGTATGGCTAAGTATGTTTGTAAAAAGTGAAACACTCTAAGTGTCACTAATTTCAGTGATAAAAAGTAAAGTGATTCAATCTGTTTACTTAAAACATTTAAAAATATGAATTTTAGCAGGATCACACCTTTTGGTAATGTTTTATAGGATAAACATGATTATGCTTCTAAACTTTCCTCATTAAAGAAAAATGCCCCTCATAAAATTTGTATAAAATGTTGTGGTGTTTACAGGTACAAAGAAAAGTACAACTGAGACATTATATGAGACCACAATCCTGGAAGTTGTTTTGACCATGATCAAGTGGAGTAGTTTGTTTCTCCCCACAACAAACTTTAGTAAAATCCCACTAAATTTGCTAGAGGCCGATGAACAAACTGGGGGGAGGGTATTTTTAGATTTTAATTTTGTAATTTTTAACTGATCATACTAATCTGGGATGGTGGCTTTTTCTGCTTTCTTTCCTTTTTTCCTTTTTTATTGTTTTTATTTTTTTTTTATTCCTGGGTTTTATTGCCATTTTATTCTTTTACTTTGTAATCTGCTCAGAGAAAACTTGTTTCTAGTTGGATCAAAACAATATGAATAAAGTAATAAATAATTTCTTTCCGCTTCTCACTGGGGTTCTTGGCAGCAGGTATTTGAATTTAGAAAAAAATATGCGTATTATGTTCATTTGAGCAAATAGTGTCTTAATCATGTCTTTAGCATGGTTAAACTGTGCTAAATACATTGGTCTGCATATTAATCAAAAACACTGGGACTGATGTTTTGATGCACAAAGAAGTAAAAGAAAGAACAAGCCACTTACATTAGCATACTTGTTGAAAAATATGGAATACATACTGCTTCTAGAAATAAATAGTCAACAATTAAACCTAAAGGCTGGGAGGAACACTTGAATAGTCTGCAAAGCTCCTTAGCTTGACGACAGTAAGACTGTACAAGATAAACTGGTTCCGAATAAGGTCAATGTAATAGTCCATCTTATTCAAAAAGTATACTTTAAAATGGTGCTGTGCTTATCAAACAGGTCTCTTTATCAAACAATGTGTTTCTCAAGAGAGAGGGATTTCTTTATCAATTGTGCATGCCACCAATTTCATTACAACTTGTGACAGCTTACTCCAATTAAAACATCCATGGAACAGATACAATAAATAAATAATAAAACATCCACAGTAAAAAATATAACGCAGGAACAATGATCACACCCTAATCCTGCTATCAAAAAATAATGTCATAACAATCATAGAACAGAACACAACCCAGCTTCCAATAACATAACAGTAAGACAACAGTCATACGTATGAAAGTTAAGGAAATAGGAAAAAACTAATTAGATATGTATACAGGTAAGTGTCATTAACAATTTTTCTTCATTGGCTTTAAAACTCACATTGCTTTATCATGTTCAAAAAGGCCTTACTGTAGTGGTTGCTATGGCTATAGATATTTCCTCATAGCCCATTGTTGTTCGTTACAAAACACCATTTTACACAATTAGAAACCTAGAAAAAGAGAGGAAATACTTTGCCCACAATATAGGTACTTAAACTTTCTATTTAAGTGAATGCATTGTGTAAAGTTTCTAATCTGGAAGTCCATTGTGCTCATTGGGGCTTTATTCTGAGTAGACTTACATAGGAAAGCACGCTGTATGTGACACTCATTGCTGATAGCTGATTATAAATAGTTGATTATTCTCCAGACCAGGGTTAGACACATCCTCGGCGCTATCAGTGGACTTAAGCATACTTAATCCTATGTTAGCTTCTGCCCCCTCCTTCTGCTCTCCTCCATGTGCTAACAGTGCTCCAAACCAAGAGTTCAAACTTTCCCCCCAGTTCGTTCTAAATTGTCTACTAGAAGTAGCTGCCTGCTGGCTTGCCTGGGAAACGATAAACCAGTGAGCCTGAATTGCCTTAAAATCAGCTTTCCTTCTGAACCCAGGCTTGTAATTTACCGACTCTCACCACCCGGTACTTCTGTTCCTTACCTCTGATTGGCCCCATCCTCCTGTTGTGCAGAAGTACACCGCATTCAGAAACTGACCTAGAACTGAAGTCTGATACACGAGAGCTTTCTGTTTGTCTGTGACTCATTTGACATTAACATAATTATGTTATAGCAGTCAAAGTGATTTTCAAACTATGAGTAATGCAAAAATGAGAGAATGTGTATATACGAGAGTGGGCATATCAGCTGGCTGAAGTAATCACCAGCTGCTGATAGCAGCTGAGGAATGGAAGTCCTGATGTAAAACTATCCAAGTCTGAAACTTATATAAAGAACTGAAACCTAGAGTGCAGGCAGGAGAACTAGGAATCGGGGGACATCCAAGGCCATTTTATTTTCTCGTAATGATAATGAGAACTTGGGTAATCAAGAGTTCCTTTGTTGACTGATTTTTCCATGCTTTCGGTTTCCAAGATCTCAGGGTTAGTAACCATTCCATATTGCAAACAAACTGAATTTTCTAAAACTTCAAACTTCCCTGGAAATAAAATAAATACAATAATAAGCTTCTGCTACTCAGCACTGCTGAAACAGATATATTTCCTTACAGCTTGTAAGATAAAATTTTAAAATGTGTAACTCACTTTGCCCCGCCCAATTTCTTACAGCTTCTTCTGATTTTATGTCAAGCATAAAATATAATATACAAATAATATTAAAGAAAATGCAGATTACACAATAGTCCTTCATTTTGATTCCTCACAACCCCAAAACGTCATACTCTTAAACTTCACAATATGGCTTGCACCTGCATCCTAATGTCTTGTATCAATATCTATTCTGATATAATACTCTACAAATAAAATTGATGTCACAATAATTAAATTGTATCTAACTGACCACGTCTGAAGAATTGATATAATCTTAACTATAATGACTAAAATTATATTTGCAAAGACTATTTGTGAAGAAACAAAACATTGCTGTTTTCCAGGTTCTTTCTACTAACTTTGTTATGGTTGTTAACATATTAGATCTCAGTTCAGCATTTTGCCCTACCAGGGTCTTTTTTTAGAAAAATTGTGAAAACAGATTTTTTTAAAATTTAAAATCTTCTTACATTAACTTTTATACTCTTACAATCCATGTGTTTTTAATTCTATATTGATATTTTGTCACTTCAGTTAAAATTATCCTATTAATTTTTATAATGATTTTTTACTGAATCAGCATTTGTTTTTGTTTTGTTTTGCTCTGTGTTCCATTGTTAAGTTTGCATTATATTTTAATTGAATATCGGTTGGATCCTTTGTAGATGTAGAGAGTGAATTCTAAAGTTAGGAAGAAAATAAACACAGTCTCTCATGTTCTCCATATTGTTATCAGTTCCAAACTTCAGACTTTGAAGTTTTACCATTTTCTTTTCCTTTCCTTCAAAAATAATTCCTCCTTGAAAAGGCCTCCAGGGTAATTAAGTTTTACATTTTTAAAAAACACTTTCCCCAAACATCTGGGTTAAAGGAACAGTTTCAGAGAGTTCAAAAGCTTGCTACCGTTTAATGGGATTTTTATAGATTTAATAATTCTTCATGACTTGGATACTTTTTTTCTAACAAAGTAAAGAAGACAATCTCTGACCTTTGATTTGTTGCAAAATGGAACATCTCATATTTTTCTGTAATTTTTGAGTGAACATGTAGATACCTGCCAACTGAAGATGACACTTAATGCCTCTTCATATAAAATTGGTTCAGGTTCATGCATTATGTGTGTTATGCTATAATAATTTGGCTAGATTTTAAGGTGCATAACCTATATATTTTCATTGCAATGGATTAACACATCTCTTTAGGAATGGGTATCTGTAATTTTTATATAAATAATTTAGCCGTTTGTAATAAGAAAATAGGTGCACTGATTCATTTCTCACAAATGTCACAGGATGTAGATAGCATAAATTACATAGAACTGATGTTCACATTTGACTAAAACTCTTTTCCTTTTTTTTTTTTTTTTACATTTTCTATCAAAGCTACCAGTTTTCATATACAGTAGACATATTAAAACAATGGACCGAATAGTGGATACATTTGATCCTCTTTTCAGCCAGTTTTATCTTCATGCTGAAGCTAAAGAAAAAACATGGCATCATTTTTCAAATATGTAACACTGTTTGATCATTATTCTACTTATTATTGTGTGATAAATTTGAACATGCATGTAACTTAATATGGAAATGGTCTGAATACAATTTTTTTACCCTTTGCCTTGTTTTAATTGTTCAAAGGTGGAACAAAACCATAATATGAAAACTATGTGCATGTAATTAAATCAAACAGAATATAAGAAGGATTGAAAAGGCCTCTGTAAATAACAGGTGCTCTGCCAGACAGACTGATGATAATATCAGTAATAACAGTAGCTGTCAGATATATATAACAGTAGTCACTAAATAGTATGATGATCAACTTTTTTTAAAAAATTGGGATTAATGCAACAATGCTAAGCATTTCAGGGAAGAAAGATATCCTATTATTTGAGGAGGGACTTATTTCCAAGTAAACTTGGATAGGATTGTGTTGCTAAAATCAATTGTTGAGATGGGCAGCTATACAAATTGAATAAACAAATAAGTCAAAAGGGTTGGGTATGGCAAGAAGAAATTCTATATTGTTTTTCTGTTAAGAAACGATAATACCATCATCTTTTGCATCAGATTTGCTGTTGATATGTTCCTTTAGCTGGGAATTCTGAGAGCAGTAGTTCTGGCCAATGTGGAGAATTCCAGCTTGAAGGACTGCTGACATACCGCAGTATAAATTGCTTGAGTCCCTTCCCTTGCAAAAGCAAGCTCTGCTGAATACACAGAACTGGCTGGATTGTTACTTGATTCCAGGCTAAACATATTAAAAGGGAAAAAAGAGTATATTTTTTCAACATTTGTGTGGAATTTTAAAAAAAAATTAAAACATTCTTGATGTGATGGAAATGTTCTCACCTAAAATGACCAGATCACAATGTAAAGGAGTGTATGGCTGTATAGATGTCCTGCTTGTCAGTATTAAAGGTTCACCTTATCACACAATGAGAGAAACTTTACCTGCTGAAATTCTTTTTTTTTTTGGCAGAACTCTTAGATTGACACTAGATGTGAGCAGGGAGATCCAAGATCATGATCTTCATCGTCAACATAATCATCACTGGGATCCATAGTCAGGGTGGGTTAAGATAACAGTAAGGGAGAGGGATTTAGGTTGTCCTTCCCCTTTTCTTAGTGAACTCTACTGTAATCTGCTCAGGAGAGAGAGAATTGTATTCAGCTTGTTAAAAAGCAAGACATTTTTCCATGCTACAGTCTAAGAATCCTGTCCAATCCCAACACTATGGAGAAATTCCGATGTGGTACAGCCGCTCTACAGAAGGGTGCTTTTAGGGGTGAGAAAGGGAGGAAACACATGTGATCCTGCATCTAAGAATAATAATTCAATTCCTTTCCTCCTCATTTTAGATGGCATAAGGTTAGAGAAGAAATTAAACAAAAGTTCTGTTCTGCTTCTGCAGTTCAGCCTATTCAAGCTATAGCCAAGGCAAATGGATGCACATTAGAAGAAATTGCCCATTCATTTTTTTAAAAAATAAGATGTTGTCATTTTACTTTCATTCTTTAGAAGAGAAATAGGAAGGCTCTTTATTTCATTCTCCAAACAGGGTTGTTTAAATTACATTGCTGTCAGGCAGTTTGAATGAAGCCTTCAATCATCTTCAGTTCTTTTGATCTTGAAATGGAAAAAATACTTTGAGCCAATCAGTGCTATTATCTTTCCTTAAAGCTGACCAATTTTTATTTATCTGTTTTTGTGTGTGTGCGCCTTTCAATCAGTGTTGATTTTCAGAAGTGGTTTGCCATTGCCTTCTTCTGAGGGCTGAGGGAGAGTGCTTGGCCCAAGGTCACCCAGCTGGCTTTGTGCTTAAGGCAGGACTAGAACTCACAGTCTCCTGGTTTCTAGCCTGAGGTGTTCTGTCTCACTAGCTGGTAGTGGATTACAACAATTTCCTCACCCCTTCCACCCAAAAAGAAATAGCATTAATTGTTAGATGACCACATCCATTGTAATATACTCCTGTGCATTTCATCTGGAAAATCAAATGAGAAATTACAATAGTAGGAAACTGTTAAAGAAAGTTGCTTGTAAAAATGTAAACAAAAGTCATGAAACCTTCCACAGCTTCCTAGTTTTCTTGCCACCACTCCTCTATTGCATTTCAAAGCTGTGAAGATGAATGACCTGCAATTTTGCAACCAGGTGTTTTCCACAATTGCCATGGCCATGATTACATGTTGCTTCAGCAGCTGGGGCTCCTGTTCCTTTTTTGCCTGCCACTGAGTTTCAGCTGCTTATTTTGGCTCTCTCGATGAAAACATGGATATCTTTGCTTGCATTCTATATGATATATCTGTACAAAGTTTACGTAACTGAGTTGTTGATGAACATTTATGTAACTGAGTTGCTGATTAATAAAAGTTTGCAGAATCTGCGTGTGCAAATCTGTTCCAAGAGTTGTTGGGAATCCGGTGGCATACAAGTTTTATAAATTATTGTTGTTATTGTTAAATTTATCTGCCACTGGGCAAAAACATTTTGGACATGAAATTTTATTAGTAGTGCCGGGCAAATAAGGAATAAGAGCTGCCACTGGATTGAGGGGGAAAGAGCAGATACATTCCAGACAATTCATACAAAGAAGTGCCAAATTCCAAGAATGGGACACTGAACCTGTATATGGGGTGGAGGATTTACAAGAGTTGTTGCTAATGGGAAAAAGGGTTGGCCACAAGGTCTGCAGAACTGCAGCGATTCTAGGGAAATGCCAGCTTTCATTAATTTCAAGTAACAGCTCCTTAAGGTAGGCCACAGTGTGAAACCAATGAGACCTGGATCAAATTTCAAAGTGATGCAAAACATTAGTGAGACACTGCAGCAAAACTGAAGGATCCATTCTTTTTGATTCCAACCTCTCACTTGCTAAGACTGGAGGAGGACAGCCTTGATTTTCTCTTCCCTATTGTTCTTTAAATTCTGCATCAGATCATCAAATCAGATATTCATGGCTGAAAGGGGAAGGTGGCTGGTGTTGATAATTTTTGCTATGGTTCTTTACAGTATTAAGAATAAGATAGAAAGATGCTTTCAGAGGCAAACTTTCTTTCACGGTGTAATTACTTTGCTTCTTTCATGGAATTTGCAGGGGTGCAGACATCAAATTCCATTTGAAGGCTCCTTTGTTTTCCCACTGCTTCCCTCCTTTGCTCTCTTTCTCTCCTTAAAAAATCCAACAAATCTGCTAAAATGGGAAACAACAGTATATATTTGGAGCATAGCAGCTATCCATCTGGAAATACTCAAAACCATTATTTCAAATGTGTTTAAAATATGCTCTTCTTTAAAATGTTAACTTCAAGTGATCAAAAAGCAGTATCTTACTGCTTGTAACCACCGTAAAAATTGGAAATGCTGTGCCTTTTCCTAAGACTGAAGGTGTGTTTAAGTAGAACTCCCATTATCCCCATGGCTGTTGGGCATGCTGTTTGGGGCTAACAGTAATAATAACTGAAGCTATATTCCACTGTATCTAAAGGCCCCTCAGTTGAAGAAGGCTGCCTTGTGCTGCAAGCAGTTTCGCACACAGTTGCCAAATCTCTCTGCCTCTCCCTATATATATAACTGGATGAACGTATTTGTGCGGTTAAACTGCCCTAATCAATTACCTGCTCTTTAAAATACTTGATTCACTTACTAATTTTTAGTAGTGGCTCTGAGTTACTAAATGCAGTATCATTTACCATTTCATATGCAAAAACCTATCTATCATTATTACATGCTCTAAATTGTTTAACATTATACTGTATTACAACAGCAGATCAGAGACCCATTTCCCCAAAGGGCTAACCTCTCTCTGTGCTGGGCCTTCCACAGGCAGTTGTATATTAGAGTTTGCTTTCTTCCATGAAAGTTTAAACCTGTGGCACCCAGTTCTTACTTCTAAGTAAACTTATTTAAGAATGTGCAGTTGAGTGACAGTTTTTGAAAATTAAATCTGCAAAAAAAGAGAGAAAAATGTATCTCCTTAGGTTTGGTTTTCCCTTACAGCACAATCTTATGCCTGTCTTCAAATGGATTTATTTCTAGGCAAATGGGTATAGGATTACAGTCCTAATATACTTAATATATTCACCTCATATAACTATACCATGAAAATCCTGAGGACTGCATTAAAAAAATTTGCTATTTGCTGACAACTTCACTACGATACTGAAGTCATCCTCACAGTTCATTACAATAATCACACTGATAAGCATATGATCAAAGTCTACATAATAAGCTTTTTGAAAGTTTTGAGACAAGAACGAGACTGTTTAATTTGCTGCCTTCTCTTAAACTCAGAAAACCTCTTCCCCAAACCCGAAGTATAAACATAACATTATAGGCCAACGTTTTCCATCTCTTTTTATTGTAATCGTATCTTGGTTAACTCCATGTTCATTCTGATTAACTGATTGGCTTTGTTCCTAGCAAAAGGATCCAAGGATTTGCTACTTTTTATGCACAGCAGGGCCTTAGGATAAAGAAATGTTGCAACTTTGTCCAAGTAAGTCAGTCAGTAAGTAAGCAAGTAAATAAATAAAAGTAGTTACACTTAAGTCTCAGTGATTTAGATATCTTTTTATTTCAGAATTATTGAAATTTCTTCTAAGTACTTAATATCAATATTTTACCTGAGGAAATGTGATGCTTCTCACAGCTAGCACATTATCTACTACTCTGAAACTGTATATGAACTTTGATATAAATTGGATTGTGCAGACCCTTGGCTCAGCTACATAAACACACTTTAGCCAGACTCAGGTAGTCCTTGGGTTACATCAGCAACTGGGACTGGGAATTTCCGTCGCTAAGCGATGCGGTCATAAAGCGCAATGTCACATAACTGCATATCTTAATGATGGAAATCCCGCAGTTCAAGTTACTATCGTGACCCCAGGACCGCGCAGGTTGTTAAGCAGGAAGAGGTGGGAGTCCCAGGCAAGCAGGCTGGTGGGGGTGCAGGTGCCATGGGGGTGCCACAGGCAGGCACTCCTGAGTGTGTGTCGGTGTGCAGGTGCCATGGGGCAGGTGCTCCAGAGCGCAGGCAGGTACACAGGTACTGCAGCGAGGTGGGGGTGCCACAGACAGGTGCTACAGAGCACAGGAGGGTGAAAAAATGGCAGGAGTGGGAGCAACTTCTGACTTCCTACTGGCTTCCCCACTGACTTTGCTTGTGGGAAGCCTGCAGGGAACATCAGAAATCGTGATCATGTGACCACAGGGATGCTGCGATGTTCGTAATTTTGCAGACAGGTCATAAGTCCCCCTTGTTCAGTGCTGTCATAACTTTGAACGGTCGCTGAATGAGTGGTCATAAGTCAAGGACTATCTGTAATATCAGCTTCAGGATAGAAAACTTTCTCAGCTTTTGATCCTTTAAGCAGTGGTGTCAATGCCAGTACCTTTTGCAAAGCCCTATTCATTGTACAAATTGGTAAGAGGAGCCTTTGAAGCAACCTTGCATAAAGTCAAATGATAGGCCCAGGGGTGTCTTCAAAGTGTAGTAAAAAAAGTTAAGATGGTGGCCATGATGGTACAAGCACACATAAAAAACAGGCAGAGCTTTAATTACATCATCATGGTCACCATGTTGACTTATGTTACCACACCTTGCAGATACCTCTGCGTATGTCCATTTAGATTAGCATTTAATCTCTGGCTGGCAGAGAATCTCCATGACCTGAAGAAGAGATTTATCTCATAATCTAAAGCCAGATCCTTTTACTAGAAGACACCAGGGTTTAGTGGTTGGATATCCTGCATTTATATTTTTTATTGTAATGTTATTCCACTTTTAAAAGAGATGCCCTTTCAAAATGGTTTCCAAACAGTAAAAATGATTTATAAAAGCAGTTATAAGTACACAAAGGTAGTACTAACACAAGCTGAGGAAATGAATCCAAATATTTCTTTAATATATTTTGATAGCACTTCCCATATAATCACATTTCAAAGTAGTTTACAACACAGTAATTAAAATATAAATATGCAAAGAACAAATGAACATATTTAAAAGGTATGGGGAAAAGAAAAAAGATTCACAGAACCGTTCAACTCATAGGGAAGGGCTGAGTGGGGAAATATGTCTTCAGATACATAACAGGACATGCCAGAGTGCAGTTACCATCACAGAGAACTAAGTATGTCACTTTTGACACCTACAGCAGGATCTCCTCCGATGAACTTAGTGATTGACTGTGTGTATACTAGTGAAGGTGGTCTGTCAAATATTTTAGTCTCAAGTTGTTCAGGGTCATATATGTCAAAAGCCAACTCTTGCACCTGTCTTTGTAGCTAATTGATAGCCAGTGTGGTTGCTTTAGCAGCGTTCAGACATATGCATTGCCTTATGTTGCTCAGCAACTTAACTGCTCCATTCTGTACCAATGCTAGGGATACCATGTCAGGGTTGCAAAAATCTGGATGACCACTCGTCTCTTAACTGTTTGCTGCCATCTACTGGTTGTCCATAATTTTGCAGACTAGCTATGATAGCCCTACCAATTGTAGCTTCTAAACCAGTCTCTAGAATAACTCCAGATAGATTGCCTTATAGTAATCTAAATGTGAGATTATCGGTATGTGAAAAACTGCAGCTAGATTGTCCCTATCAACACTAACTGAATCTTGGAAGCCATCTAGTAAACCGATGGAAGTCACTGGGACCACCAATAACAGTGATAACTCTAGGAACATCCTCAAACCATGTACCTATTCTTTCCAAGGAAGCACAGCCCCATGGAGAATATACAAACTCTCTAACTCCCATGCCTTGGAACCCCACATCCACAAGAGCCATCTATTTTCTATTCTGCATTAGGGTTGGAGGAATAATTCTGTAGTTATGAATTAATCCCTAAGTATGTTTTTTCACCCTCCCTTAGTTCCTTTTTCCTTTTGTGTTGTATTTTTTAAAATTTTATCAAACATTTTAAACATGGATTAAAACAAAGAGAGATGAAAGCATGTGAAAAGAATAGCAGATTAAGATACAAATAAATAAACAAAGGATTTAAAATGTCATGGAGGTTACAGTTTTCCACTAATTCCACTCATTAAGGTACAAATTTATTTGGGAAATCAAAGCATACTCACATATATTTTTCAATAGTATACCCAAGGGGAACAATCATCTTATTACTATAGTAGCCAATGTCAGTTGAAAGTTGTACTGTCTACCTTTGTAAACCTAACTGAAATTAGTGCATATTATATTAGCCAATTTTAACAATAGTTATCATCAGACTTTAATGCTGCAATCCAAACCAACTTACCTCAAAATAAGCTATACCAAGTTTTCTTTGTTTAAATTGAACAAACCCAGTGAATTCTTCTGAACAGATGTTCACAGGATTGTACTAGCAGCAGTAATATAACATTTCACTGGAAATAGCAATGGAAAAAACAAGAAAAATTGCAGTAGAATATAAAACATGGGAACAAGATTAATTTGCTTAGTAAACCCAAATTTATTTTACTGCTTTAACAACAGAAAATAAATAATTTTTAACTGAGCACAGAAAATTGTACTATTTGAATATTTATGAAATGTTGAGAACAACTATAGTTGGTTAATTCAATATTATCAAGATTCTTTCTAAGGTCTGTAGGTTTTAACTAGAGGTCAGTCCTCAATATGGCCAACATTGGTTAAGAACCATGTTGGCCATATTGAGGACTGCACTTTCTGTGGTCTCTCTCCCCAGTTTCTGTTGCCTTTAGGTATAGAGAGCACCAGAACCAAAATTTGCCAGTAATTTTTCGATATAGCAAAGCAGATGGATTGGGGGCTATTGATTTTTACTGGTAGGTTCTTGACTGGACTGTACCCACTAACTTCACATTTCATCTCATCTCTGCTACCCATGCAGAACTTTTTGCCTGACCTGCCTTAAACTCTTCCCCCCAGCAATATTGGAGGGTAAGTCTCAGAAAATCCCTTTTGTAGAGAGAGTGTCTCTTTGTGATTTGAGCAAGCCTAAAAAAGCCAATTTGATGTAGTGGTTAAGACATCAGGGTAGAAACTGGGAGACCATGAGTTCCAGTCCCACCTTAGGCACAAAGCCAGCTGGGTGACCTTGGGCAACTCACTCTCTCTCAGCCCTAGGAAGCAGGCATTGGCAGACCACTGCTGAAAAACCTTGCCAAGAAAACTGCAGGGACTAGTCCAGGCACTTGCCAGGAGTCAAAAACTGACTTGAAGACACAGACACACACACACACACAAAACCTTGCCCACATTTTCTTCCATCGTCCCTTCTATGCTAGCATACACTCTATTCTTTTAACACATCTCATCAATAGAACTCAGTCCCACCTCGAGGGAGATGCTGCACATCTCTTCTCCTGGATCCGAATTCAGCAGCTAAATTTTTATCAGCTGCTACCTCAGTTAAAAGGAAAATATTGTTTATATACAGTTGCTGCTCCTGCTGTTGCTATAAAAGTTCTCTTTCATACTCTAGTTTTATTTTTTCTTTGATTTTTCTTTTTCTTTTCTTTTTCTTTATTCCTTTTTATTTGTTTTATTTGTTTTTCTGATCAAGACCATATGATTCCTGAATAAATATATAAAAAGACTACACTCCAACAGTGGAGGGGAGAAGGAAGGGATTTAATAGGTACTTTAATCCATTTTGCCTCTCAAAATTCCCCCAAGCCTCCCCAAAGGGAAAAAAAAATAGTTGTTTTTGGCTCCATGCTCTTGGGGCAGCAAAAGAAAGCCGTGATGGGCCACATGCAATCAGGAGATCATATGTTTTGCCAACCTGGTTTAAACAAACAATTTTTAGTAAACAAATATTTTTTGAGGCACAGTAAACCCACTGCCTTTGATAGTTATGAGAGCCATTATCATCTTTCAAGACATTTCACTGGATTAACTTCTAGAATGATCTTTGGGTTAATTCTAACTCAACTTTTTATCAGCAGCTACATTCTAATCTTTCAAAGGAGACTTTTACAATACTATGCTCCAGGTTCAGCAGACTTCTTTCAATTTCAGTTTCTCTTCCCTTATTATCAGATAGGCAGTAATAGTTAAAGGAAGGCATATTGTGGCTTTCATGTGCCACTTGTTATTTCATAACTATATAGCTGATTATATTAGTGTTACAAAACATTTAGAGCATTCACAGTAATTTGCTATTCCACAGGTATTCTTTTCCAAATATGTTTAGGAATACAGACATAATAGTTATTTTAATATCACTGTTATCAATCTTCCAAAAAACCCAAAATCAGAGCAACCCTACAACGCTTCAGTTATTACCTATTTTGAAAAATGGATTAAAGACTTTCTTTTCAAGTATTAATCATGCTATGCTTCATTTGCATTTTCTCCCATTGTATTTATTTATTTAGAAAATTTGTATGGCCTCCATCTTAAATTAGTAACACTGGGCAGCTAGTAATTTCTAATAGTTAAGAATGATGGACTTGCCCAAAAGATATTTCTTCACTCTCTTGTTCCTGGAACAAACACAATATAACAGTATATCATGTTATTATTGCCTTACTAGAATAGAGTACAGGCAATATACTATTCCCACCAAATATTTCCACCATAACTAGGTTTTGATATGCATCTTTGGAGCTGTATGCTTTCATACTTGGCTAGTTTTCCCTCAAAATGATTGTTTTTTTCCCCCTTACTCTAGAGCTGGAAGACCAATTTTCTGTATTTTTTGGGGCCAAAAGTCTGTTTCTCTAAACACTTCCAGAAGCTGGAACAATCTGACTATCCCATGGATGGTCAGGCTCTACCATAAGATCCGTATCAGCAAGAGTTTTATAGCTCTGGATGCTGAATATATTGTTTACTGGGAGAGACCATATAATCTTCATGTAGAATCTGTGACTTATATGATCTAATAGGGAGAAGATGATCTGGATACCCAACCTGAAAGATCCCAGATTTTCTGAGATCCAGAAATTGACTTTTTCAGTAGTAGCCACCTCCCTCTGGAACAGACTCTCCCCAAGACTGGGTGTGCCCTTACCCCGTTTTGGAAAATGACAAAAACAATCCTCTAGACCTGTTATATAGCAGCTACAGGTTTACAGTATTTATCATTTTAAATAATCTGATTATTTATTGGGTTTATGTTTGGATTTTATGATTTTATGAATCTTTGTTCATATATTGTAAGCTGTCTAGAATCAGAATAGGCGGCATATACATTTTGATAAATAAAATATATAAATAATAAAACATGCTTCTTGAATAATGTCCTTAGAAGAAAATTAGTCATGATCTTTTGCTGTTCTAGAGTATTGTGGACGTGGTAGTACAGTAGCCTTCAATATTATTTCTCGGACTATTTTGTGTGGGGAACTTGCAACCATAGTTCAGGGCTCCAATCATACATTGTTTTCAGAAGGTCTCATGTTTAATTACTCGGTAAGCCCAGGAGAGGCTAGGAAAAATTTCTTCTGAAAACTTGGAGAGGTGCTTCTAGTCACCATAGACAATATTGAGTTACATCAATAGTCTGAGTTGGTATAACCTATGTTCTTAGTCCTGATAAACTAAAAAGAGCTTTTCAGTCAAGAGTTGGGATTAGGGTTTGAGAACTATATCTCAATTATATTCATGGTTTTTTAATTTCATTTATTTTGTTGAGCAAAACTCTATAATCCATACAAAAATAACGTGGGGAGTTATTTGTTCTGTAACAATTCACAGAAAGAGTGGATGCTTTGTGAAGGCAAGATTATACTTTACGGTAATCCCCAAATGTATTTAATCAAAATTAAGTTTAACTGAATGTTAAATGATGTCTTAGAAAGAATGTTTAGGATTGCTACCTTAGGCAATATATTTATTTATATGAGAGTTCAGTGAAAATCAGTAGGATTTATTGGCAAATGAATCAAGTTTAGAATCATGAAGTTGATGAAATGGAATAAGTTAAATATATATCAAGAGTTATAAACAGAGAAAAAGTTATACCTTTTATTAACTAACTAGCATGAGTTTACAGACCATCTAATTTTGGAGACCTCTTTAATCATACACAATGGAAAGGTAATTTACTATAAATAAATATAATCAGATATACAACTTAAAGATTTATCTGTCCTTCCATTCTTCCTGACAAATCAGGCTTTCACACATCAATAGTAAATATGATAAATGAGAGGCATTATTAACTATTTTATATATTTATAAATCAGTGTAACAACTGGCTATATCATATTATTTTTAAGGTATACTTTTCTTAACTGGAAGAATTCCTAATGTGTTCAAACCAAAATAAATAAATCCAACAAAACACACCCACCTCTTATTATTGGAATATGAGAAATGCAGTCATGGAGCATAGAACAGCTGACTCCAGTAGATAAAGTAAACTGAAACAATGGTGTTTCTCCAACTATCACCACCACATGTCCTCTTCAGTTCAAGGTAATAATGTATTTACATTATCACAATGATCTTATCTGTAGTCTATTTTATATCTTTTTAATGGAAATTCAAAACTCCTTTAAGTGTCATTTGTAAAAGTGATCCAGTATTTCAAAACTGACCCATTCACACAAGACCAGCATGTTACAGCAACTCAGCTCAGTGAGCACATGAGACAGATGTCATTGTATTGTCAGTATTGCCCTCAGCTGCCATTCTGTGGATATACTGGTTTTTGTTATTGTTTTTTTTTTTACTTTTTAATTTTGTTAGCCACCAAGAGTCACTGTTGCAAGAGGGGCAGCCATATATATTGACTAACTAACTATTGTCCACCAATTCCAGTCCTACCATGTTTTCTCAAGCTCTTGCCTATAAATGCACATGTGAATTTGGCAGCCATTTTAAAATTCAAGGTACAAAGCAATGTTGATTTTATATTCCTATGACAAAGGCACAGAATGCCAAAGGTGATATAGGGGACTTCCCTGTTAACTGATAATGCCTCCTACACTTAGAGAAGATGTTATAATGATTAGTGTGAAAATGACCTCAGTGAAAAATTAGCTTTTGGATGTAATTCTGTCTGTACCTAGAGAGGTTCTTATAGGAATTACACACAAGCTTTTGATGCAACCTACAGAACACTCCCATTGAACTCAATGAAACTTAAGTCAATCAAAACCAGCTTATGTCTCTTTCATTTGAAAGGGTCTACTCTAAGTATGATTACTATCTGGAGCTAGCCCTCGTGTGTTTTGGAGGGCTTTAGCTGATTACTCTCTTGAGTATATCCTCTTGGGATCAAGCATAGCAATGCTGATGCTCAAGTTAAATCTGGGAAAGACTACCTTGTGGTATCCACTTTGAAAATAAAATATGGGGTCCAGGAGGAAGGTTCCCGTTTTTGAAGCAGAGTTACCCAGCAGTAAGCTGCATTAAGCGAGCGCAGCCAGCGAAGGAGGAAAGAGGAGGAAGGATGCGCGAAAACCTCCCCAGGAGAACTTTTGCCGGAGTTCCCACGAGGTACGTTTCTACCTGCACGCACTTTTTCCTCCTCTCCGACGGAAATACGTCAGAGCATCGCTTCCAGCCAGCCTGCGGCCTCGGTTATTCTCGTGGTGGTGCAAGAAAATGCAGAGGAAAAGTATCGAAACCATCTTCCCCGTGCCGCTCTCCCCACCCCCAGGAGTTGGGTGGAAACTTCTTTGGAAGGAGGGGGTTCACGTCCACGCGCTTTTCGAAGCAGGTCGCTCAAATATTCTCGAACGAGAATCTTGTTTTTAGAAAATGCCTGGAAGGGGATGAACTAAGACGGTGATAGGTACTCGTCCAAATCGAGATAAATGGCTTTTCTTTTGAGAATGGTGTGCCGAGGTTTTTGCTGCAATGCCGAGGGGCTGCGAGTCCCGTTACGATTGTTGGACTTCATGAACAAATAGGAAAGAATTCGGCTGCAGCCTTGACTTTCTTCAGGACTCAAAGGCGGGCTTAGCCGAGGGTGTTTTATGTGCGAACATCTTTAATAAAATCAGACAAGATATAGGTATTACATTAAAAGGAAGGTACGTGGGGAAGAGTCTTTTCATATGGTAGGAAAGGCAAGTTGAAATATTATTGGGAAGAATTTGGTGGTGGTGGTGGGGGAAACAATAGAATCTGGGTAAAAAGAGAGAGCCGGAGGCTTTAAAATGGTTTTATTTTAACAATTTGGCCTGGTCGTAGTTGTAGAGCGGACATTACCACGCACTCGCTTCCACTCAGTTGTCCCTCTGACTCCAGTTTCTCGTCTGCTGCTTCCACAAAATATTTTCTTAGGGCTGGCGTGGGGGTGACTCGTTAGTTGTGCCTGAAAAGTGTGGCTCTGAATAATCCCAGGTGTAGGATTTTATTGCATACGCCGCCGCCACCCCCCATACGACAACCGGCGAATCTAAGAACGAAGGTGCCTTATTGCTTGATGATGGTGGTGGGGATGATCAGCGAGCTCATCTCCTTAATGTCTCTCCTTCGCGCAAACACCCAGCCTGCAGCCAGGGACCCCAAAGGAGGAAGCGACAGTCACCGCCAATCCTTTAAGTAGCGCCACAAAATGACAAAGCATCAACTGCGGGACTTCCCTTCGGTCGCCCAGCTGAAGAACAAGACGACGACCCCCGCCCCTCCGAGCTCGCCCGCCCGCCGGCCGGCCTCCCCAAACGCTCCTCGGTCCCGCTTTGCGGGGAGATGCCACCGATCTGGAGTCATGCGCTGGCTTGAGCGCCATTGGCTCCCGGAGCGACCCTGCCGCCGCGAAGAGTGCTCGCCTCTGGCCGGCGGCCCACCACCTGGCCGCGCCGCCGGCCTCTTCGGGAGCGTGAACAGGGCGGCCTCTTAGGGAGCGTGAACTGGGCGCTTGCGTCACTCGGAGGCCCCTCCCCCGCGGCCGCGGCTCCGCCCCCTCTGCCCCGCTCTCCCGGAGGAGTCTTTTAATAGCATGACATCACCCTGGACTGGCGGGCAGAGTAAATACCAGCGCTGTCCGCTGGCTATATAAAGGGGGTGATGCAACCGCGCGGGGAGCCAGAGGTTCGGAGAAGCGCTCAGAGCCAGCGAGTCGCGGCGGCGATCGCTGCTGCCATCCAGGATCAGGGAGCGGCGGCGGCGGCGGCGGCGGCGGCGGCGGCACCCATCCTGCTTTAACTGGAGTCCCCACAACACTCATTTCGTAAAGTCCGCTCCCGCGGTTGCGAGTTCGCATTTCCCTGCGTTTGCCGTTTCACTTTCTGTGTAGTTCTTCGCTGCGAAGAAGGAAGGCACGTAGAAGAAGTGGAGTAAGCAGGTAGGCAGCGAGCGAGACACCACGGAGGAGTGGGGCAAACGAAGGGGTAAAGTCCAGGGGGAAAAAAAGGTCTTTGCTCTTTGTCCAGCTGTTGTGGTTTTATATGTAAAGGGGGGGGGGGGAAGTGCTTAGAAACTCGCGGTTCTAAATACGTGTGTATCCGTCCTTCCATCTCCTTCGTTCACCTAATGATGCGGTGGGGTTTTTCGGGCGCGTTGGGGAGGACGAAGACGGAAAAAAGTTATGATCAAAGAAATTAAAGATATTTCGCTTTTGCAGAACTGACGAGCTGAAAACAATTCAAAACAAAACAAAACAACAAAAAACCCCATCAGGCAATTTCTCTTTCCTTTTGAAATCAGACCAACTGAAAGTAAAAGTTCATTCATCCGAAAGAAACTTTGAGCGCTCACTAACTGGCACGCCTAAGAAAGAGAGACTCCCGTTTCGCTTCCTTGTTAGCAGTTCTGACGCTTTGCTGATTGCTGTTCTACAGTTCTGCCGATCGCCAGGGTGCTCTTCCTGGGGGACGGGTCGGATGGGAGAAACCACCTTTCTCCTTACCGCGCGGTCCAGACGCTACAGGTCCACCTTGACATTCCGAGATAGACCATCTGTGTAAAAAACAGCGCGTAGAAAAAGTTATTGCGGCTATTTGTTTAAGGTCGTCCCCAACTTGTCATTTCCAGCATGTTTTTCGATAGTCTCTCAGACTCGATAATAATCAAATGACCGTATCACTCGCTCGGTTACAGTAAGCTGTGGGAAGCGCGACGGCAAGATTCAAAGTTTTAACTTTGTTGGCCGGTGATACCTTCGGTGATCGGTAGGTGGCGAGCTGGGCGGTTGCGAGCGCGGCTGCTCCTCTGCGCAGGATGCTCCGGTTTCAACTGTCAGTTTTGGTTTTATACGCAATATTATAAAGCAAGGAAAGGTGCTTTTCAGGTGTGTGGAATTTCCTGCGCATATGAGCATCTGTGCTTTCCTGAAAAAAACCTGTGACTTACCAACCAGAGGCAGATGCAAAATTCATAATCTATAATAAAAGAGTCCTAGCTCCTGATACAAAAGAAAGTTAACTTTTTCCCTTCAGAAATTAATCCCTGGTTACCTTAAGGTTTCTTCATTTTTTGATCTTGGTGGGCAGACATTTCCTTCTCCTGTTATCTATTGATTAACTGACTAGTTCACCGTATTCAGAATATTTCTTTTTCACCACAAAGCTCTCAAAAGAGCTATTGTTCAATAATTGGGAGTCAGAAATCCTTACATCACACGGAAGTCTACCACTCAATCTAGCTTCTGCTCACTCCAGGTATTAAAGCAACTCGGTTTGAACTACTGGAAAGTAGCTCAGCCTAGCATGTTTACTTCAGAGCAGGCTTTCTGCCGGCAGCTGTAGGTTTATTTCAGGATTGCAGTGTTTGAGACGATGTCTGGGACTTTCGAGAATTAGAGTTTTGTGTCTCTGTGTGAGGGGAGAGAGGTAGCTATAGATTTACTATTGGCCATGTCAACCGGAAATTAAGAACTATGAAGTCGAAGATAAGCAAGGGGCCTGAAGTTGGAAAAGCTGATAGAGATAAATACTAACAGCCAATTGTTTGCTTTTACTGAAGTGATCTTATGGACACAAGGAAAATATCTACATCTGTCAATTTTATTTATATGAAGATGAGTCATTAGTAAATCCAGGATTTATTCCAATCTAAGCTTAAAAGTAAGTCTCGCTGAATTAAATGGGATTTGCTCCTAAAGTTAAGTCCGTGTAGCTGCCCAGAGAGCCAGTGTAGTGAGCTTTCTTGGAGCCAAGCCCACGAACTTCGTAAGAAGCTTCCTAATTCATAAGAAATATTTATAAGACTTTAACCTTACAGCAAAATCTGTATTATTTGCTCAGAAGTAAGAACCAATGTGTGCAGTGTCAATGAGCTCTGCTGGTACCTTAGTTTATTTTCTGTCTTCTTAAAATATGTATAAGCATAAATGAACAGATTTTTAGAAGACAAATAAAAATACATAAGTAAAATAACAAATAAAAATGTCAAAATACATTTATTCAGAATTCAACTCAGTTCAATAGAGATTATTCTTAAGTAAATGTCCACCTAGAATTTCTGCCAGTTCACTGAAATAATGTTATTAGTGGCAAAATAAACTACTGTACATGGAGCAAATGATTGTTAGTCTAAAACATGACTGAAATATTGTATGTATTTTTGCATATACAACAGCACTTTATTGAGGAAAACGCTATAAGTATGCTTTTGTCCAATTTTCCAACTTAAGCAGGACTAAATGAGGACACTAGTGAAAACTGATCACAGTGAGCAGTTTCTGGTGCTATATCAATTGCCTTTCATAGTCTCAACAACTGGTAATTTTGAAAACAGCAAATAAATGTGCCAGATTGCAATGTAAAAGTCCTAAAAGGTCAAGTTCAATTCAGGATGGTTATGAACTTTAATTAATCTTATAGCTGTGAAATATTAACTTTGGTTAACAGGTCTTATGGCATCAGCAGGGAGGAAGAAGATATTCAGGGAGAAAGCCAAAGCAAAACTTTTGACTAAGAACAACATTTAGGTTTTGATTTAAAAAAAGTGGGTGAAGGGTCAGATCAGGAGGCTATCTTAAAACTCTGAATGCCAACCAAGTTAGCTAAAAGTGATCCAGCTTTTGAAGCTTCTGAGAATGGTAGAGAACAAACCGTTTTATGGGTTATAATAAAAATGTGAGCCATTAATATTAAAATATAACAGAAATGGGACTTGATAGAAATAAATATTATAGTGTGGACTGTTAATTTTCCGATTACCAGCCACACCTTTTCAAAGATATTCCATCCTATCAATCCCCAGTTTTCCAGCTCTTGGCCTCCTTCCTTCCACAGCGTTCCATGGTCACTGAGCCTCTCCATTAGGAAATTCCCTTTCTCTTTTTCCTTAATATTTTTGTCGTCCTGACAACCTTGCACTTTCCCCGGACTTGTGCTACCTCTTTCTTGCACATCGGTTGCATCATGTTGGCTACATGATATACATTTGGAAAGTGATTTTGTTTTCATGTGTATAGAATTTACTGCACTGTAACTCTAGAACACAGTTTCAGAAATGTAGTATCTTTTGCCTCAGAATGCCTACATGCTAGTCTTATTTAATTGGATGAGCTTTGAAAAAACTCAGAATATCCTTCTTTAACAATGTGAGTTAATTGACACAGGTTGAAAGAAATGAGAAAAATAGGATTTTCTATTGCTATATGAGCAAAAATAAACATTCCCTCCACCCCTCATAGCACCTGATCCTTGGAATGACGTCCTCCCTGAGATTTGTACGGCCCCAACCTTGACCTTATTTAAACAAGTGCTAAGAATTGGTTCTTTCCTCAGGCCCTGGGCTACAGTACGTGGTGGACCCCTTGTGGTTTGCTTGATCTATGATATTGTGATTGGCTTTTCTGAATGTTTCCTTTTGTGCAGGATGTATTGTTTTAAATTTCATATATTGTATGCCATCCAGAGTCACAATGGAGTCAGGCAGCCTATAAATTGAATAATTTATTAAATAATAATTTGATGGTACTGTAAATAAATACAAATAATAAAAAGTTTGATAATAAATTAAAAAAAATAATGTTTGTGATGTGGTTGATTCTAATGCACTGATATGGTAGAGTAGATCCTTTGATAAGCCTAAGTCCGAAGACTGATTTTGTTTCTTTTATTAGAAGACATTAGACAATGAAGATAAAAGTGAAGAACTTTTGATGTACAGAGTAGACAATCCTTGAATCATTTAGTCTTGTTCAATTGTAAGTCCCCCATATATGTTGGTCTACAGTTTCCACCAGCCCTAACCAGTACAGGGAAGGTGGGCTAAATTCCCCAATGACTCATCAATTAAAATGTTACTTTAAATGCTAATTGTTAAGTGCTAAGTAGGAGATTTTTTCCCCATTACCTTGTTTAAAGGGGGCAGTTGGCAAAGAGATTAGGGCCTTTTAACATTTTAAAACATAAGTTTGGTATATCAGATATACTTACAATAATTTGGAAGTAAAACTGTGGCATGGCTGTAAATAATTATTCAACGCATTCATGTGATTGCAACCACCTTGCAATGGTCATAGGAGATATCCAGTTTCCTGGATGTAATAAAATGTTCAGTTTGTTTCTGTAACTTCTTTGACAGTTACAAGGCTCTGTATTGTTTTGGATAGTTCTACAGGCTGAGTGTATATGACAGTTATTTAAATAAAGGTAATACCGGTGAAGTAAATCTAAGCCAAGGAAAGCCTGGTAGATGATGTAAAATGAAGGTTGGAAATGAAAATAAGAAACTCAGATTTCAGTTCTTGCTCACTCAGTATAAAGATTATCGAATACTATAGTTATCTCTTAACTTAATTCCATCTCTGGGGTATAATGAAGGTCAAACAGCCTTCTGTGCATCTTCCACGAGGAAGCTTGGGGTTGTAGTGGACGTACAATTAAGTCAGTGTCAATGTGCAGGACTCAATACCTCTTGGAGACCTCTTCTCTGATTTAGGAGGTGCTCTACCAAGTTTGAGATGTGAGGAGCTAGTTTTGGTTACCTAGTAATGAGGAAAGATCACTGAACTCAATCCTCCATTTGAAACACAGCTGAGAATGTGGTGTGGTTGTTGGGATAGGATTACTATAGCCTTGAAGTTTTAGTAATTATCTCCAAAGTGCTGTTGTATTGCCAGCATTCTCAGCTGTTTCTCTACCACAAGATAGGTGTAATGAGGCCCTGGCTATTCCCCAAACTCTCAAGTTGTGATGAAGCCAACAATAATGGCAGTGTAAGGAATGGGACACCAGGAATTAACATTCTTATGAGACACCTATAGACCACAGCTAATTATGAGACCTGTGTGTGTGCATGCGTCCCTGTGTAAAGTTACCCATTCTTTACAGTATCTTGTTGTCAGCATCAGTTTTCTGAACTTTGTAAGGCAGTTTCCTATCCCTACAAAGATGTAACAGGTATGCATTTTCTATATATTCCATCGAGAATTATATGCTTTTTATAATAAATGAAAGATTCACACATCGTTTTTTAAAACAATTGTGACTAATGCTAGGAGCAGTTTATTATTACCATTTGAGTTGAAGGTTTAAATGATAAATCTGAACATTGTAAACCTTTGTTGACTTGGTTTGAGTAGAGTATCTTCTGCCTCTTAAAAGGATTAAGGAGTATCAGGATTTTTGAGCCATGACTCATGATTTAGGGAATTTCTTAGCAAAATTACATAATTTTCTCAAAGTCTATGTAAATTACAATTCCAGGAAATCTTCTCTCTGATGATCAAGAGGTCAAAAATCCTTTGGTTTTCTACTTTCCTTGTTTGAGGTTAGGTTTGTACACCATTATATTGCTAAACAGAAAATACAGCAGTGAAAAGATTAATGTAGGCACTCTCTATATATTGTCAAATGCTTACTGTACATTTTGCTGTTACAGATAACCATGGGTTTATTTATTTATGTCTTTTTAATTTATTTTATATTTACATTTTTATTTTTATGTATTTATTATTAAATATTTATAAATTTATATCTTATATTATAATTTTATATATTTATATAATTATAATCTAATATAAATTTATAATTATAAATAAATAATTCATTTATGTCTTTTGCAAGTAGTAAAGCATGTGTCCATGACCATATAGAGACAGAATACATATTTAATTGCATATGGAAGTCCTTTCTGTGTTAACCATTGGTTGTGTATATCTTGAAGGTCTAGAAATTGTGTGGACATAAAACAAGCATTATAGTACTTGGAGTCTTTATTTTATTTCATAAATAAATTTGGACTTGATTTGGATTTGCTCTCTAATATACCACTTTAAATAAAAGAGTTAACATTGGTGTGTCTGTTCATAATTGGACTTTCAAACTCTAACCATTACCTGAAACTATAAAAGATAACGCATAAACTAAATTTTGTTTAACAGCTTATTGGATGCACTTGTGTATATAAATGCCTAAAGGCAATAATTGGCTTATCTATTGTGAAGTGAATTGTAATATTGCTGTGATTATAGTTATTATGCAAAGTAGATTTCAGAATCTACTTAAGGAGACAAATAAATGATTTTGTCCTTATATGTCCCAAACATATTTTTTCCAATAAAGTATAAGGAAGTTGCTTGATTTCAGTGAGCAGAAAACCAATACTGTCTGCCTCTAATCTCCACAGTGTAGCTGTAAGAAAAGAGTTGCTTCTGAGAATAATTAGAATGGCAAACTAGATGTGAACACTTGATTTGATGTATTTAACATTTGGAAACAACACAGGTATAAGACAATTTCATGTGCAGATCCTAATTATCTAAACATGAGACAGGGATATTAATTAGAAATGAATTGTTCAAATTCAAGAAGTTTTATTGCACAAGCACTCATTCAGTCTGACATTTTTCAGTGTACAGTATTCCTTAACCAGTACTATTCAAAGTAGTTATTTGTAGTCAGTATTATTATATGGTAAGATTGCTTCCTGATGGTTTTGTGAAATATAGGTCAATTTCTAGTTGAATTAAAGTGGTGGTGGTGGTGGTGATGATGATGATGATTGCCTTCTTTGTTGAAGTGCCTGCCTTATGGAACGGCATCCCTCCTGAGATCCAGGCAGCCCCAACCCTGTTAGCCTTCTGAAAACTCTTGAAGACCTGGTTTTTCACTCAGCACTGGGGCCAGGCTATTAGGTGATTGGATTATAGATCTTAAAGGTCTCAGCTTTGTTGTAATGTTTTTATTAGTTTTTTGTTCTCATGTTTTGCATTGTAAGCCATCCAGAGTCACAAGACTGAGATGGGTGGCTATATAAATACAATAAATAAATAAATAAATGCTGGTCTGCAAGTGTACATATAATCGTTCTATCAATATCCAATCATGGGCCAGAGTCTCATCATTATTCAGTATTTGATTTTCTGAACTCTGTATTAATTGAATTGACTATGCTGTAGTCAATATTTTTTTGCTTCATTAAACTTTGGAAAGATTCATTCTTATCCTTGTTCCCATGCAGCAAAATGATGCTCCAACACCTGGGCCAGGTGTCTGCTTCAGAAGTCAGCGCTTCTGCAATTATTCCATGCTTGTCTCCTCCAGTATCCCTGGGCTTTGAAGACTTCACAAATCTGACCCCATTGGTGAAAGAAGAATTAAGATTTGCCATCCAGAATAGGTGCCTCTCTCACAGGATGCCTTCCACCTTGGATACAGTCATGGTTTCTGATAGATCTGGTGAAACATCTCTCTTAAAAAGACAGGTATTCTATTTTTATTTTTTATGTTATGTTATGTTCAACCATGGCTTTTTAATCTGATTTCTAAAAACAGAGAACATCTCCCCCCTGCGTCATCATCATTATTAATATTATTATTATCATCATTATCATTATTGATAAATCATAGAATGTGCCAAACTTCATTATTATAAAGTTATGTGACACTGACTTTCCCTTGAATCAAAATTGACTCCAGTTGATTAGATGGAAGTAGTGTGCCACTGCCTTCTTCCAGGAGACAGACAGACAGACAGGGTAGGTAGGTAGATAGGTAGGTATTGAACTTTAACTTCCCAGTCTAGTTTACAGCTTTGAGATTCCCTGGTGGTTTCCCATACAATAACTAATGAGGTCCAACCCTGCTTAGGTAGCCATCCTACATAACAAAAGATGACATCAGAATGATATAGTAGTGATGCCACATACTGGTTCATACGGGGCAGAGTTTGCATCTACCCTCTTTAATAGATCAGATAAATTCAAGTACATTTGGCACTATTTGGCGACTGCAGGGAAGTTTTTTCAAGGCTGTGCTTACATATCAGAGCTATTCTGACTTACTGTACATCAACTTTCTATGTTCCAGTGATCTCCTAAACATGCCAGACAACTTCTATCCTGTTTCATACAAAGTAAAAGTAAAATGGCTAAATGTGAACTAACCAGTTAGCCACTTTGTTGATAGGGAACAAATCAGGCTTAGTGCTATTATAACATAGGGAACATAAAGACTTGCTCTCCCCACCCCACCCCCTGCCACTTCTCTTTTGACTGATAACCAAACAGCCCTAACCTCTTTGAATTCTATTAGTGCGCACCTGAAGAAGATGAAAGGAAAAGACGTCGGAGAGAAAGAAACAAGATTGCAGCAGCAAAGTGTCGAAACAAAAAGAAGGAAAAAACTGAATGCCTGCAGAAAGTAAGTTAACTGATACCTCTGAGTTAATATCTGGGAAATGTAGACACATCTATGTAAGGTGAAAGGTCCTTAAAAGTTCACTGATAAAATGATTGTGAAGGTTTTCACTGTGAGTTGTTGATTAATCATAATATTGCTTAGGTTGCTGAAGATAAAATTATTCAGGCTTACCAATTATCTGGAAGGAAAATGTAAAATCTTACATGAAAGCTTTAGAAGTGATATTGCTTAACTGATTAAGGCTACTAGCCTCAATAATATTGGGTAATCTTTTCTCTTAAAATTTAAACAATTTTCAAAACTTAATCAGAAGAATTAATCAAATGCTCACTGTAGTTGTAGCTGTAGCAGGGGGTTTACAGGAAAAAAAGAAATCCAGAAAGGCAAGCCACTACCTCAAAGATCTGATGCTTTAAATACCATGTTTATCTGAAAGGAAGGCTACATTTTTTTCTCCCAAGTAACTAATCTTTAAAATGAGAGGCAGATTTCCTTCCTTCCTTCCTTCCTTCCTTCCTTCCTTCCTTCCTTCCTTCCTTCCTTCCTTCCTTCCTTCCTTCCTTCCTTCCTTCCTTCCTTCCTTCCCTCCCTCCCTCCCTCCCTCCCTCCCTCCCTCCCTCCCTCCCTCCCTCCCTCCCTCCTTCCTTCCTTCCTTCCTTCCTTCCTTCCTTCCTTCCTTCCTTCCTTCCTTCCTTCCTTCCTTCCTTCCTTCCTGAAAGCATCTTAAATTTAGGATCTTTTGGCTAAGTGGTGAAAGAATAAAGGGAATGGAGATTCTCTGGCCATGTTGGATTGTATCTCTTATACTCCCCAGCCACCCAAAGATGTAGTCAAAAACTTATAGAGGGCACCAGACTGCAGAAAATAGAGGAAGGGAGTGATAATAACAGATAGTTTATCCATTAAATTTATATATTGCTTTTCCTTCAGATTGCCTCCGCCAGTTGTTTTCCCAGCTCAGCTCTATGGGTTGAGATGCAGTGACTGAACTAAAAATTTCCAGTGAATTATAATGACTTTCCAGTTCCAGTCTAACACCTGAACCACTGCACCATAACACAGGGATTTATTTGGTTGGGTTGGAGCTGTGACTTCAAGAAACAGAAGGTTCTTGAAGGAAATTTAAAAATAGAAGTGGTAGTATTCAAGAGGGGAGACCTGGCTTAAAAAAAAAACAAGTAAGACAGATTATTGAAATAAATGGAGCATTTTAGAGTTGGAAGAACAAAAATATATGTTGGGGAAAATGGTAAGAAGATGGAAAGATAATAACTTGTTAAAGGGGGTATGGGAGGAAATGAGAAGGCATATAAGGTATATGGAAAATGTACTGGATGGTCCAAACATGGGGGAGGTGAACAATTTTAGCTACAGAATTCTGCATAGAGGTCAAAAGATTGAGAAGCTGAGATACAAAGGCAAAATAATACAAAGAGGAAATCATCATAATCACCTATTTAATCTTGACAGAAAATGGGTTTCCATAGCATATTTCTCAGCACATATAGTCATGTGAATGAGCCCTAAGCTACAGATTTTTTTCTTCTTCTTTCACTTGTATTTTTAAAACTTCCACTTCTATATTTATACCTTTTTTCTGTTTCCAGGAATCAGAAAAACTGGAAACAATCAATGCAGAACTGAAAGCTCAGATTGAAGAGCTGAAAAATGAGAAGCAGCACTTGATCTACATGCTCAACCTACATAGACCCACCTGTATTGTCCGGGCCCAGAATGGTAGGACACCAGAGGATGAAAGGAACCTTTTCATTCAGCAGATCAAGGAGGGAACCTTGCAAGGCTAAACAATGATGAGACAGTGCTCAATGTTCTTTAGCCATGCTTCTTACCATCAAAAAAACCAACTTGCCACCCCAAGTTAGAAGCCACAGAGAAGATATTTCAGCATTTGTGGCCTCCATTTAGTCAAGAGAAGATGGATCTGACATGACTTTGCTAAGAAGAAAGGACTATGTTAGCTTAGCTTCAGCTTTCCCTAGCAAAGACTCAGTTGGGTGGAAGAGAGCCACAGTCTTTGCTCCAGGTTTAACCAGCTGCCATACTTGCTATCCTAGAAGCAATATGGCTCCAGACTTGTTAACTCCTGCTGGCATGCACTTGAAATGTTTCTGGTAGGACAGAAGGGTTCTTGGGATGCACATCTGATGAACTGCCAAGCTGAAAGGATTCTACTCACTGGGTAGGAAATGTAGGCAGACATGGTTGTGTTTTATTTGTTTTGCTTTATACTTTCAAAAGAAAGAGGTTAGCAACTTCCAGAATGCTGCTTTCAGTTCCAAAAAGCATTGCAATATAATGGGAATTGCTGTGTGTTCCTACAACTAATGCAACATTTAACCTGAGCACTGCACTTTGTTAAAAAATGTTTTCATAAAAGCCCTTCTGTGGGTTTTTTGATGACTCAAGTTAGAGGTGATTGTGGGACAGTGTGACTGGCTTCAGTGTCTTGCAGAACTTCTCACTGCATTAAGATTCAATATATCAAGTTGGAGCATTACCACTCCTGGCTTACTTTAAGAAGGGGGAATATCCCTTCCAAAAACTCAATGAGTCACATGCAGTATTCAAAAGAATGTTATATATAACCATGGTATGATCAGTAGAGATGTAAAATTGAATGCTCTCTCTGACTTGTGATTCACCTTGTCCTTGAGCCTCAACTTACAAATGTTTCCTTGGCACAATCTTTTTCAGAACCAGAAAAATGTGATTGCTGGCAATTTACATATATTAATTCATAGGTAGGCATTAACTTAGTGAAAAATTGTCCAATGACTAAGGTTATGGCTCTGCTAAGAGATGAAAAAAGTAAAGGTGGGCTATGTGGTTTGGATTTGCCTTGATGGAATGCTTCACATCACAAAAGCAATGTGATTCTTTTCAGTGAGGCAAGGTGACACAATTCTCCTCAGTAGAGCCTGGGTTTTTAGTTGCCTTGAATCCTTGCCTGGCAGGTCCATGAGTCAGAAGAGACTTCCAGTCAGCTCCTGGCAGCACTAGAAGAAGCTTTTGCACATGCACAGAAACTTCTTTCATCTAGTGAAACTGTCAAAGGAAATAGTCAAAGCCGATGAGATGATGTAACATGGTCATTTTGCTTTTAGAAGTGGGTCAGGGGAATGCAGTGTTTTTTGAAGCCACTTTAAAGGGATTCTTTACTGGCAGTATCCCTTTGAAGGCCCATGAGGAAGTAGCCCAAGAATCTTGACAGCTTCTTAAGAACTTAAAAGCAAGCCCAGGAGATGCTTCTTTCATATTCTATAAAGAAGTAGTAGAAGGTAGCAATGGAGGCTTACTGGTTGTATTTAGGCCAGCTTCTGAGTCTTGCTCCATGTTGAAATGAAGTTGTGTTGATCATAAAATCTGGATCTTCTTAGAAGTATGGGAGCACTCCTCAAAACTAGCATTGGCCTTCCATACTATCAATAGTAAATTTCAAACAACAAAAATTATAGTCTGTTTAACTGGCAATGTTAACTTTTAGATTAAACTTCTTAAAGTGCTCTTTGTCCTGCAGGAAATTCTTCTAGATGTATAAGGGCTAAACTCTCAGAATTCCCAGCCAGGATGATCAAAAGACAATGCAGACTAGGTATTCTGGGAGTTGCCTCAACACATCTGGAAGGTACCCCTTTGGGAAAAGTTCTGGAGCCTTGTGGAATCATATGGGAAATCATAGACTGCAATGCATTCATTTTACAGATAGTCCTCACTTAACAACTGCAATTGGGACTGGCAACTCTATCGCTAAGCAATGCGGTCATTAAGTGAAACATCATGTGACCACGACTTGTGACTTACTGCTGGCTTCTCCATTGACTTTGCTTGTCAGAAGCTGGCTGTAAAGCTCTCAAATGGCGATCATGTGACTGTATGATGCTGCTGTAAGTTGGAGGACCAGTCACAAAGTTACTTTTTCAGCACTGTTGTAAGTTTGAATGATCACTAAACAGGGCAGTCGTTAACCGAGGACTATTTGTACTCCTTAGGTTAGGGCTACCAGATCTGGGCTGCAAAGATGTGGGTGATCACTAGATAGCAGCAAAGAGATACAGACAGCTCCATCTCATTTCTGCCATCTAGGGGTTAGCCCTACTGTTCCTACTGGATGCCTGAAGTTTCTCTGACCACTGTACCTCTCAGCCTGCAGCACTCTACTATATGCAATGAGAAAATGAATCAGAGACTTACTGTAACACTTACCTAACTTCAGTTCTGAATGTTGCATGTGATCTTTCCATGTTTCTTTACACTAATGTGAAAGAAAAAAAATTGTTTGGTAAAATATCTGTGGATTGAAAACTGGATCTAAAAACAAGGATCCTTTTACCCCCACTCAGCTGAAATGCTATCCACCCATTCTTAGTTAATAGTAAATTTCAAACAACAAAGATTATAGTCTGTTTAACTGGCAATGTTAACTTTTATATTTAACTTGATCTAATGATAGTACCGTGAAATTTGCTGTCCCCAAGGAACTGCATTCACCTACTTCCTTCCACAGTCATAGATCACAATGCTTAACAGTTTTTGTATTCCTTGAAATTGCCCTTCAACAGTGTCACACTAAGTTCACACTCCTGGTTAAGCTGAGATGCAGAAGGCTAAATCTGGGATCTCTTGCATATAAAGCAGATACTATGTCACTGAACAATGATTCCTCCCTTATTCCCAATAGATTTCTTCCATAGATGATCCTTCTGGTCGTAGTGCTGATTGGAATAAAACCAAATGCCCAATCCTTCAATTGTCTACCCATATGATCAGCTTCAACAGTGCCGATCATTGTTATGCTGAGGTGATGAAAATGGAGGATTAATTCCAGATATCATATACCTTCTTGTTCAAAAGGCCAGCCACAATTCCCAGACTTTACATGTGAAGATCTCTGCACTGGACTTACTCCTTTTATCATATTCCTAAACAGTACAAGAACATTATGTCTCAGATTTTAACAATTCACCTTTATAATAAGAAGTAAAATAGAATCTAGAAGTCTGCACTCTGCTGAACGTGCAAGATATGTCATTTTAGATCTCAATATCTGGAAAATTAAAGGGTTTGTTTTAAAAACCTACGTTCTTCTTTACAAAGTTCAAAATAATGCAAAAACAAAATTATAAAAATGAAGCAAAACTTCAAATGTTTTCTGAAACATTTTCTACCCAGAATTTAAACTAAATTAGAAGGCTCAGGTTTTTAATTCTGCAATTTCTGCCCTAGAAAAAACTTGGTTTTAAAGGGTGGCATACAATTTAAAAAAAAAAAGAAAGAAAAAAATTGCTCAACTTTTTAAGTATGTTACACAGTATTTGCATGTTTTGGTCTTTGAGATCTATTTTCTTTAATGACAGAATCGAAGCAGTAGACTAAATAGCTTGCAGAACAGAATACTTTATTCAGACATTACTTCTGTTAAAATTCATATACATATACAATACTCAAACAGCAGCATCAAAAATGTAGACCCTCAATTTTGACTAGTTTACTTTTCTGTTTTATCTCACACTGATTTTTAAATTCTGCAACAGAAGTATTTAATATGCTTTCAGCGAGCTGGATATATTGTTATGTCCAATACTGTGTTCCAAATACATATTTCATGTAACCGAAATACAAGGAAATGGGCCAAATTCTGTCTCTTTAGAGAATTATTTTTTCTTCCTGCATAGGAAATGTATTTTGCTGTTTCTGAATGTTTTTTCTCACCATGTTTGACAAAAGATCCCAGTGGCCTTTATATATCAATTCATTGACTGTACTTTTTATGGAGAGGTATTATATAAGTGCAAGCTGCTAGCAAGAACATTGTTGAACAAATTTTAATTGGGTTTATTAAACAATGATTAACAATAATTCTATGTACCCATATAGATATATATGGTAACACATATAGCACTTACCTTCTGCAACTTTTGTTGTTGTCTCTGAAAACATACTTCACTCAATGTAAATGCTGTGGGCTGGATCCAAAAACAAAAAGTGGAAGTAAACGTATACCCTGTGCTGCAAACAGCACAGAAGAATATTCCAATAGGCTCCATCATTAGGGTGACCATATTTCTTGCTTTGGTGAAGATAGTCCTCAGCTTTCAACTGTCCATTCCATGGCCAGTACAAAGAGGGAGAGTCACCAAAAAAAGAGGGAAGAGACCTGGGAATTACTCATGTCCAGTTTGTACATGAGCAGCAAACACAGCCACTACATGGAGGAATTAGTTCAAATCTTCCCCACTCCAGTGAGATGCATTGTATTACTACTTACACTCTAGGAATGGTTTCTAAATTTGCACTTCTGCATATAAATCTGCATATATGTCAGTCAATCTTGTAACCTCTTTTGCTCTTTTCCTCTTTGGGCAGAGGGAGGTTTGATATATTTGTTTTGACAAATCTTGTGGCCATCCTATCGATTCTTGTTTTCACACTGAGATTTCTTCTACTTTGGAAGAGCATCTCAGGATTTGCTTTTATTTTGTTCAGTTAATGATCTAGACATGGAGTAGACCTTCTGTAAGTAGAAGACAGTTTCCACTTATGTAAAGGCTCCCTGAGTTCAAACCCTTTCTCTGGTAATAAAAGTCAATGGCCTGCTAGCGCAGTATGATACCTCCCAAAAGCACATACAGACCCACTACTCTGTCCATATATTTCAGATGTTTCCAAAAGCAGTCCAGAACAATAAAGAAAAAAAGTAGATTCTGATGCTGTTTTATGTATGATGTTATGTAGACAATTTTTGTTAAATTTCATGAGAGAATTAAGATTTCTCCCTTAAATATTTTTCTATGCGTGTTTGATATCCTATTTAAAATGACGCAGGCGTCATGTTGCTGTTGCTGCTTCAAGTTACACAAATGTTGTTAACTAGCATGCCAAATGTTTACTGCTACCTTTGTCAAAGAGATTTTTTGTTTAGCTGTGGCTACTGCACATCAGTTTGAGTGTTGGGAGAGCATGTGCCTCAAGATGGTACAACAGTCTATTTTTTCATTGCTTGAGAGAATAACAGACAGAAAGACTGGGTATAAGATATGCTCTAGTTTATAGGACGGGACTGTGCTCTGACAGCTCCATGTCAGGAAAAATCCACCTGATGCAACTTTGCCTGTTTGCAATGACTGTAGATGTGACCATGGTGGAATTTTCCCTTGTTATCTAGGGCATATGCAAACTCGTACAAGACCAGATTCTGGTCTTCATGGTGGTTAGGAGATATTTTGAATGGGAGAAGTGCATGAATGCACATATCTGTTTTTATTTGAACAGTTAATTATACAGTAAAGATGGTTTTTTATTAAGTTTTACGTTTTGATACTTTAATAATAATAAAGACTAATGTGTGTTTTCTCCTATTTGACTTAATTTGTCTTGTTTGAAGGACCAATGTTTATGTAGAATCCCTATATAGAGTTTTTTCAATGTGTCCTAACTCATGCCAATTCATTGCATGTCCCTTAGCGAGTGCCCATGGTAATGCCTACATCATACCTCACTTCCCACTCTGTGCCAGTAACCATCATTTTTTACCTGGACATCTGCCTTCACTCATGTTGTTATTGTAAGGTATGCTCTGCACCTGGAACAACCTGTCCAGTTATTCATCAGTCCAACTAGCCTGAATATTTTTTAAATGTTTTGTATGTACAATTCCTTTAGCTAATACTAATGGCCATGGTTCTCCTACTATGTGATCAATAGAATGTCCATGACTGCTACAGAGTTGATCTCTCAAGAAGAATCTTCTTCAGTCTGGTGTCCTCCAAATGTATTAGGAGTGTAACGTCCCGAATATTCAGCTAAGATTTTTAGAATTGAATAATTCAATAGAACTGAATTATTAGAAGTTCAACACATACCTCAGTTTAGGGAAGGTTTCTACATCATTACTTTTTTGGCATTGAAGTGGTATCAGCCCAAATACCAGGCTTCTTGGGTTTAAATAATTGCTAGCAGAGCCACCTATTATTTAAACAAACTAATTTATGAACAAATATCTCTTCTATCTATGCCCAAACAATTAATGAGAAAAAGGCATTCTTTTGAGAATCAAATTCAGATCATGGATTAATGAGTAGCCGGGTTGAGATACTATAGTAGGTATGTAGGTAGGTAGGTAGGTAGGTAGGTAGGTAGGTAGGTAGGTAGATAGATAGATAGATAGATAGATAGATAGATAGATAGATAGATAGATAGATATTTCAGGAGAACAGGTATATGCCTCCTTCCCAAACTGACATTTGATTTATTGAGACTCCTGGAATGTCTGTTAATAAGCAATTATAAAAGTTCTGTAGCTGACCTTGGCTCTTTTTGTCTGTCTATGCACATACACGCACCTCACAACATCACACTAACTATGGGATATGTACCCAGGAAGCTGGGAGTCTTTTCTTTCTGCCCCTGTTTCTGCTTCTCTGTGATTCCAACACTGTTGCCTGATTTTTCATGCTAACATTCCATGGCAACTTTCCTAGAGAAGGGAAGCATTCCCACTACCACCATGCCCTTGAATGCTTCCTGGTCCTTTACAGATGCTAGTAGAAGTGCTGTGGCTATTACGTTTGTTCAGGTTAATTCAGAAATAGATGTATAAATAATAAATTGCAGTGCACTATTCATAGAGGGAGGCAAATTTGACTCCCAAAGGCTTATCATGTATTCCCTGTACAACTGATTCCAAGTATCAGACATGCATACTTTAATAAAAGTCTATAGCTCAGTGGTAAATATCATCTCTGAAGACAGAATATTTCTACATATGTCAGCAAAAGAGTCTCGCTCCATTCCCTTTTTCTTGCCTTGTATATCTTGGAAATTCAAAAACTTGGAACTATTTTGTAAATGTTTAATTGGTCTAATAAAAGTATGGATTTGGGATATATTTTTGTTTGCTTCTTATGCCAAAATAGCTACTGCTGTTTTTTATAGCACCTGGCAAATACAAAATTTAGCCATTCAACAGAGAGAGTTTAGCTTACATAGGAGACAGAAGAATTTACATAACCTTTTCTGGGACTAAATTTGAGGGTTTATTTTGCTACCTAATAAAAGAGCTTAAATTATCTCATCCTAGTTAATAAACAGACTGCCCAGTTGATTTCTCTATTTTGCATCACCCACATATCTCATAAACATAGAAACAATTTTCACACTGAGCTGCTGGAATTCATATTTCCAGACATGGGGGATTTAAAAACTTTTGCTTGTTTCTTCTTCCCAATAAAGTTGAAAGCCCCAAATGTGACTTAGCAGGACTCTAATCCCAATTAAAAAAAAATCAGATGTATATGCCTCACTCCATTTAAGAACATACTGTGGTACACACGTGGCTGGAATATCAATCTCATTTCCACATCCCCAATTCTGCCCTTTTATTGGCTTCTGGCTATCTTGTCTGATAGTGAATTTTGGACACTTAAGAATTTGCAAATATATTGCAAACCTTCTGTTGACTTAAAGGAATTGCCTCTTTGAATTTCAGGCTTGTTTCTTCATTTCTACTGCATTTTAATCCTCTTGGAGGAATCTATTGGCAGACACACGACAATGGTAAGAGGGCTAGATTCAAAAGTGATGGCGTCCATCTTTTCTCTCTATTTTGTCAGTTTCTCTCTTGCTTTATCTGCCATCACCCTTCCTTTCTCTAAGGTCTTCTTTGGTTTGTTTGGGTTTTTTTGCGCTCTCTCCAGGCAATTCCATGTGGCAGCCTAAGTTGTTTCTCTCCTATGCTGCTCTTGGCTGTTCCTGAAGCCAACTTTAAAAATTCCAGTCTGGATTGCAGAGATGTGGCAACAGGGCCAGGTTGATGCTCATTCTGGACTAGGACTGTCACATACCGTGACTGAGTGTTCCCCTGATTCTTTCCCTTCTCATCCTTGCAGGGAAGGCAAGCCTTGCTGGCTGGCCCCTGTCCAGGGATGTCTACCAGTGTCTGTATTTTCCTTTTAAGGATTGTTCCCTCCTCACTAGTCCCCATATTTAAAGATTTAGGGGAAAACAAGGAAAGGGAATCTTTGTGGTAGTGAAGGAAGGGGGTGGGAAAGCCAGGGGATCATGCTTCTTGCAGTCTAAGCAAAAACTGAAAGGATGTCTGCTGCAAGATCTAAGGACTGAATGGGGGGATGGGCTTCTGTGGGGGATGGGGGGAGCACAAGAGCAAGGAGTTCATTGACTTGGTATTTGAATCAACCACACAACAACAACAACAACAACAATAATAATTTTAAAAAAGGCAGCTGCTGACCAAGGAGAACATAGGACTCCGTAGCCCAGGATGAAAAAATTCCACAGGGCAGTGATGAGGGGAAGTAGAATGTGGAGCACTGCAGCCAATTGGAACAGAGCTGATACTGGATTGGAAGGAAACATTGCAGACCATCCACTCAGAAGAGGTTAAGAGGGCTTAGGACCAAAACCAGCAATTATGAAGAATCCCAACTTGTTTGTAATTTCTGTATGCCACCCAGAGTCAGCTATATAAATTTGATTAATTATTATGGTTGGTTACATAGTCAACCAGATGTTTAGACTGGATTTGGCATTTTTACCCACCTGTCGAGTCCTTCCCAAGGACCTGGGATAGGCAGATATCATCATCATCATCATCATCATCCAGAGCTTCAAAACTTGGGGGAGGGAGAGGGCAGAAGAAATAGCCTTGAGGGACAGGAGGAAGAGCTGCTATCAAGGCAATGATCAGATAAAAAAGGTCTGAGACCAGAGCAAGAATGTAGCAAGCATAAACATCTCAGGCTTTTCCCTAGTTCTCATGAAGATAAAAGGAAGAAGTGTGGGGAGCACATTCCAACTTGCAAGTTTCTGTTGCTATAGCTTTACAATAAAGTAGTATTGAACTGCATGACATTGGTTTCCTAGTCTGGTCTACCTTGAAGGGCTGACAGGTGGGAGTGCATTTGAAATGGGCTGGGAGTGGGTGGAAGATGACATCATCTGTCTTGCACTCAAGAAATGGTGGGTGGACAGCACTGACAATAGGGCAAGCAGAAAGTGCAAAAAATCCCTTTCTCTCACTCTCTCTAGTCTCCACACATCTACTAATTTTTCAGTAGATCCAAATATATTTTCTGCCCAATTTCTACTCAAAAAACAAGTATCCTTTAGTTCATACAAGTATGTCTAAGTACAAAAATCAAAGCTTTTGCAAAGACACTTCTGCCTCTAGAGGGCTCAGCTAGTGTTACTAAATCACTCAACTAGTATTAACAAAGATACCATAGCAGCTTCCTATATAAGAAGATAAATTACTCTGAGTTTATTTGGAGGGATGGCAACAGTGAGACAATTTTGTTTGTCTGACTCACGGTATTAAAAATCCAGATTTGTAAATAGTATGACCTGCTCACCAGCATGTGATCTGATGGATGTCAGGATAGTTGAAAGTTCAATATCTATGAATTAAGATAAAATAGGGCTATATTTTTGTTCATAATTCCCTAGAGACAAGTCATTCTTTGTAATCCAAGGAGAATTATTGTCTGAGGCATTAAACTGCAAATCATGAAGGTTTTAATAGGTAAAGCTGTTAAATGCGTATGACGTACTCCCTCAAGAAGTTTAAACATCCAAAAGGAAATAAAAACCCTCCAGTGATGGATGCCATTCGTTTTCAAAAGAAAACCATGAAAAAACAAGATGGCTTCAGGATGGCTTCTAGATCTGGTGAAATCTTTGCAAGAGCATCCCCAAAGCCATACAATATTTTAAGCCTCCTCCTCTGAGAACAGAGTGAGAGCTCAAAACTTAGAAGGGGATGATGGATTTTGCTCCCATGCCCCTTGCTGACATAGAAACTCTCTCAGGTCCTGTTTATGGCTTCTGGTCCAAGCAGCTGAAGTCTTTCAATATGCTGTTTTTATTTTGCATACATCCTCCGAGGATGTTTTCCTCCAGGCTTGGAAAGGCTGGTGGCCGGGGCATCTCCAGGGAGAAGTAAAACAAATGGTGACCATTTGACCAAAGGCCCTCCCCTTTTTTTATGTGCTGCATATGTGACGTGTAAAAAGGATGGCTTCAATTGTGCGTTTACAGCTGCCATCTTAACTTCTTGGACTCTCCTTCCCTGTAGATGCCCCTGGCTGGTGGGTGACATAGACAGCATGCTTACTTGTTCTTTCTTAAAGAGATGGGTACTGCAATAAATATCAACGCCTTTTATTATCAGTTGCACCTCACTGCAAGCTCCACTGGCGTTAGAGGGAATGATAAGTGGAAGGAGGAAATTGGTGATGGTGGTGGAAATTGGTCTCCACTCAGTCTTGAGTTTTGCTTTCTGGTCATGCTAACCTATTGGACTCTGCTATGTATGCCAAGCTTTATTTTCAATTTCCATTGTGTATAATTTCTTATTGGAAGGAGAAAGTACAGTTTTAATTATTATTCTGATTTGCACCTCTAATGAAATCAGGGCTGTTTCTAGTTTTCATAAATAATTGGGCACATAAAGTAGGAGCCTTAAAAATGTTGATTGGACAGCTTCTATCGACCCACGTTGTGATAGCTGCAGAACTGTGTGCCATAGTGTAGATAGCTCACTAACTTAGCTCTGAAGATTTCAGTCAAAGCCATGACATGCTTATGGCTGTTGTACGTAGACAATCAGAGGATGTTCCTTGTCACCAGATCTTGTAAAGATACAGATCTCAATTGTTCAGACAAAGATGTCAAGGCTTGAACTGGAGTTCTTAGATATTTAAATAATCTGGTTTCTTTTATGTTAATGTTGGCAATTTTCCAGGGGTGAGAGATCTCTAATCGCGTGAGGTAATTTCCACAATTTTTTAAAGTCTAGCTGTGTACCATTTTATTAGTGACTGGATAAATGATGAAATTGTGTACCCGTGGACTTATTGGACACACACACTAGAGAAGTAGTTAACTCAGGGAAAGAAAAATAGTAACTTAAAAAAAAATCTGTGAGGTTTCAAACTTGTAATATTCTACATGTTATAACCACAATGCCTTCTCTTAAAGATAGTTTTGAAAGACATAGAGACCAACAGGGTGGCAAGAAAGGAATGTTTACTTTGAAGTTGTTGTTGTGCCTGCATGTACAGGTATGTGTATTTTGATGCTTTAATTTGTGCAATTGTGGGTGTAAAAGTATATACGTGCAGTATGCACAGCAGAGAATAATTGTCCAATGGGAGAAGGTGATAGTCTGCAGTCTGAACTGAATACCTTGCAAGCTGTTGCCAAAGTGTCTCAGTCCAAAAAGGATTTCTTAAACTGGTTTACAGTCAAACTGGCATGAGCACAGGACAGAAGCAGCTTAAGCGTGCAGTGTGACTTGAGTTTCTTTTACAAAACCTAAAACATCCATTCACATAGTACATTGTTTAACAGATAACCACTAGAGGACAGTATGAATCAAAATATGTTCTCTTGTGCTGCACTACAGGATCTGAAACCTTTTCATGTCATCATGTTTGCACCATCTAGGGAGTGTAACCATCCACTTCCTATCAGCAAAAAAGACACCTTTATAATGACTTAGATACATTGTTTCTTGATTTGGGTGCTGAATTGGTTGGTTCGTGTGTTTTCATATTATGCCATCATGTCACAACAAGCAAGACAGCAAGACAGATATATTCCCAGCCTTGGGGAAAACATATTCTACATCAACCTTCCCCAATCTAGAACCCCCAAATATATTTATCTGTACCCCCCAGAATTCTCATGCAGGATGGAAATTTTGGGAATTGTACTATAACACATGTGGAGAGTTCTAGGTTGGTTGAAGAAGGCTGATCTACATTTTGACTGGTAAGTCAACAAGGAAACTTAATGCCATTTATTTTCATTACACATATCCTACAATGCTGAGCCCAAAGTTTGTCCCTAATGGCTTCCAAGTTATCTACATATTTAAACAATACTCAAGATTATTTAAACATCTTGGTTCTATTTTCTTTTAAGCAATCTTGAAAAATCCACACCAGATCTGGTTATGATAATCAGCATTTCACTTATGGTTGAAACCTACATAGTTCCTGAAATGCCAGCTCCTGGTTGAGGAAACCACATGATATTGTGATATGCATGATACTTGCAATGACAACGAATGGTGATAAGAATCATGTTTACAGTGGGAAAAGTAGAATTAAGTTTATCTAGAAACCAAATGTTACAACTGATGTGAGGAACTGTGGATGATGGGAAAATGAACTCTTTCAGATTTTCTTTTCTGACCACACATGTATGCCCTGGAGGAAAGACACTTGACCACCCCTGGAATGCATTATGTTAAACTGTGTATTTGTTTCTCAATGAAACAAGTAACCTTGAGAATCCTTGAGCTTATCTGAATTCAGTATTTTCTCAAACTACTATTTTGCTTAACTATGTTAAACTAAAAATATTGTTACATAAAATATAACTGAAAGGTAACATTTTACAACATTCATTTGTTATATTATACACTGTCTTTCACAATGAAATCCAGTACTTGTCTATTCAGAATCCTAACTGAGGTCAGAGGGACTGATTTCATCAAAATGTGTAAAAGACTGCTGCCTAAGTTTGTGGAATGTCCCCAGGGGTCATATGGTTTAAGGCCTTATTCAGTGTGCTTCAGCACTTGACTACGTTGTCTGGACATGGAAGCTGAGCAGTCTGGGAACTGTTAATGCTTGGTGGGAGGCCACTAGAGAATTCCAGGCTATAGGCTAGGCTGTGAAATCAAAACAAAAACAAAACACCAAGAAGTCAATAGTAAATTGTGGACTATTGCAAAGAACATTTCATCAGTGTGTCCATTAAGTCATCAGAGTCGAACTCAACCTGAGGACATCTTTCTCTTGTTTAATTGGTGAAGAAAAGTTTTGGCGCTAAGCTGGTGTGAATTGGTGGGATGTCAATGGAATAAAGATTCTAAATGCTCAAGGATCAAAATGGTCAACATTTCCTGACCTATGGAGGGAGAGAATTTTGCTCTTAGATGAGGGAAGTCTCAGAACTTTTGCTGTTGAGGTAAACCATAACATATTGTAACCTCCTCACACGTATACACTCACACTCATGGAAACTCCGTGTACAATACTATATCTAGCTAGACTGAAGTTGAGTCTTACTTCAGCAAGATAATGTTTTCCTTCATATTTACAGTAAGACAGAGAATGACAGTAGGCTAATTTAGGGAATTCAGGGCAGTTACTGCTGTTGCCTTTTCTCCCTTGTAACGTCTGCTGACAAATGTGATATCAGGTATCTCCAGTCTGTCTATATAAATTAGTATAACCATTTGCATGTGATGAAAATAGGCAGGATCACACAGGTTCTATTTTTTCCCCTTTTTATTCAGTTTACAGAAATAGAAGTTTTATCAGAGCAGAAACGCACTTTCGCTTTTACAGCTTCAGCATTGCTAATCACTTTGCATTTTTTGTGTTGCCAGTTTGCTCCCCTTCTCTAACCAAGCATAGAGAAACAAAGCAGGTTGCTCTTTATTCACCCCAATATGAACCTAACGTATACATTTTCCTATCTATGCCACTAATTATTGGAACTAAATTTGACTAAATTTGAAATATAAATAAATAAACTACTCTTATTTAGTCAACTGTGTTGCAACATGAATTAGCAGTTTACCATTCCTTTCACTCTGCAGAGCTGACAGATAGCCATGGGTTGCCTGGTGATTGCCAGATAGATAGACCTGCTTATCTTCTGCCCATGACCTTCTACAGTAGACGATTCTCTTACAGCACTTTTCCTCTACAACATATTTCTTCTACCAAATCATGCCTTCATGTGCTCTCACCCAGCATCCCATAAATTCTTATTAGTGTAACTGCTCCCTCCATTTCAGATTTAACATCCAACCAAGAAGTTACTTAGAAATCAACAGATAGCTCAACAGCCACTGGAACTGCCCCACCCGTGTTAGTTATTATAGCACCTTAACTGCTGGCCAGATTTCTCCATTAGTCAGCTTCTACTCCCCAAAATCTCTGATGGTATTTTAATCAACTCCTAATACCAGCTTGGCATCTGATACTGATAGCAATCCCCCTGAACTCCCTTCTTCTCCTGTGAAAGCTTTCCCATAAAAATCTAAATGAATCCCTACTCTTACCTTCTGATCAGCTAAGTGAATGTAAACTGTATTGTTTTAATATCTGCATGGATACACAAAGAGCCAGCAAGACTCTGTGGAGGAAATCAAGCTCACCACACTGTATCTTCATTTGTCTTCTGCTTTAGTGATGCATTGCCTCCTTTTTGGCAAGGCATAAACAGTTACTGCTGTAAACAGTTGACCTGGGATTAACTTCACATAAGCCTTAAAGATAGAGCAAGCTTTATGAAGCATGGTCCAAAAAGCCAGACACAGCCTACAGAGAAAGTAGGTAGGTAAATATGGGCTGATAGAAACTCCTGCCATATTTTGTTGCCTGGACCCTATTTCCAAGCTTGGAGCTCCTAAGAAAGCTAGTTTGGTAATGGAGCGGATGGGGCTAATATACAGAGAGCCCACCAGGACAGAGATACTATATGTGAATGCTTCATATTTCTGGTTAAGTAGCATTTATTTTGTTCTGAAAGAGGTTACACTCTCCTCAAAAGATCAGATGCATAATTGAGGATATTCTGTCACTAAAGACTTGGATTTGAGACTATTAGAACTTCAGACTTTTGCACTTTCCCTTGTTTGTTTTGTTTGGTTGTTGTTGTTTTGCTTTGCTTGAACACCAAAGCCCACTAAAACCTGGTCCAGAATGTTGAATAAGGTTAGCAGACCCATTGAGAATTAAGGTTTCAGATGCTCTGAGCATGTGCTTATCTCAGAAACTTGTAATCAGTTCCAGAATCAAACTCACCCCAGTATGTCCACCTGGCTTCCTCCTGTTCCTCAGTGATTTTTTAGTAACTGCACAAATATAAACACAGAGTGTGCATTCCTGTATGGAACCTGAATGTCAGAAACCTTTACTGATCTACTCTTAAGTCACTCAGGGATCTCAGTAGATGCCAATTTTCCTTTTGCCCACTTTTGTTCTAGAAGCTTATGTAGCTAGAACTACATTTCATAAAAGATCTGAGGATGTTTCTACTTCTGAAGGTGCTTGCTGAGGACAATGAATACTTACATGGAAATGAACTTGCTCCAACATCTCAGAGAAATAGACACTGAAATATAATTCTAAGAAGTCCACATTATCATTTTCATCTGTATTGTGGTGAACTAAGGAAATTCGTGGTTGCACATTTACCACTACTATTAAACGTGTTTATGGCCAATAGTTCAGCTATTACTAAATGAAAATTACAGGTAAAAAAGCTCTGTTTGCAGATATCATTAAGTTTAGTGCTGATTAATACTAATTGTGTGTGTGTGTGTGGTGGTGGGGGGTATTCATTGCAAAATTGAACCATAGAATTTTATATTGAAGTAGCCAGGCTATTGGTGGGGGAACTTGATGTAGAATCACAAACCCATTGGGGGAAAACTCTCTCTGTGATAGTTTTCTGACTGTAATTAGTAACTTTCTGGAGAAACCCAGTTGGCTAATTTGAATATTCAGAAAGTTCTGCGACATGTCAGTTGTTCAGTTTTACATTTAAGAAAAGTTCCGCTATCTGTTTTCACATATGGATATTTCATTGCAGTTCTATCAGATTATCAGCACACAGTGGTTTTAGGTGTAACAGTAATTACAAAAACAATAGTAAAATATTAATCCTACTAAGAGTAAACTTTTATTTTAAAACTTTCATGAACAGTGTTTATGAATGACTCTTTTGCTTACAAGAATTAAGAGCATTTTGCTTAATTAAGTAAATGCTTAGAATAGCACATCTCACACACACACATATACACCCCTTAATAGTTTATAAGCGTATTACTGACAGCATTGCAAATTCTGGAATAGCTAATAGGTTTTGGAAATAATGGAATCACAACATTGGATCAAAACTCAGTTTTTCCATCCATGGCATCAGCATGTATATTTCCATCATGCCATCAAAATCTGAATGTTCAGTTTCCTCCATTAATTAATTTGAAATATTCCCAATTATATTTTTCAATTATATATTACTTAATTTTTGGCCTTTATCATACTGATAGGTCCATGAAAAGGAAACACAAAATTCAGTATACATTCAAGGGAAGTGCATAATTTAACTTTGGAACTTATGTGACATAGTGATGGCAACTAACTTAGATCAATTTTTAGATTTTTAGACAAAATCATGGAGCATAAAGCTAGCGAATACTAGTCAGGATGACTAATACACTACTTCTGGTATCGGAGGAAGTTTATATGCTACGTCCTAGATCAGGGACAGCAATATGCTATTCCTTGGATCAAAGACAGCATGCCTCTGAATACCTGTTATTGGCAAGCAAAGTGAAGGAAGTCTTGCTTATGTCCTTCCCACCAACATTCGGTTAGCTCCTATGGGTATGGGATGCTTGATCTGGATAGGCCTTTGGTGTAATATAGCAACACTCTTCTATGTTCCTACGTGAGCTCCAATGAGCTGCAGCATTAGGGGTGGTTTCAGTAAGTGAAACTGCTAAGTGCTCAGAAAGCCCACAGTTGATAAAAATACCACGAAGGATGGCATTGAAAGCTGCCAAGAAGTCCATGAGAACTTGCAGGCCTGTGTTGTTCAGTTTGCAGCATAGATATTCATCCAGGTAATCCAAACAGTCTCTATGCGATATCCTGCTGAAAGCCTGACTGAAAGAGGTCCAGATAACAACAGGGGTCATATTTATCTTAATTCTTAAATGTGCTTATTTATTACAGTATACATATACTTCCATATACTATTTTTATTAGGGTATGGATGAAGAAAGTAGAATATTAGTTCTAGTCATTGCCAGGAAAGAAATAATACAATATTGAAAGTGATACTGAAATTGAAATTGAAAGAGAACACAAAAAATATGCTAATTGTTATCATATACCATGGAATGAATAATGAATACCCCAAATCTAGGATGATTTGAAAATTCTGAGATCCTGGGGGTGAAGTACACTATTAATTAGTATTTTAATTTTAAAATGATTTTGGTGCCCACTTTAGGGTTAAACTGAATCTTTATTAAATTCAGAGAAAGCAATGGAATACCATTTCCATATTGTTGCCAAAAATATGGTTATTGAAGTCACCAAGAGCTTGACTTGGTGGAATTTTTTTTTTAGCTGCCTTGAATACTTGCCAGAACAACAGGGCAGAAGATAGATAGATAGATAGATAGATAGATAGATAGATAGATAGATAGCAGATAATGTGTTATATAATGCTGCTATTAATAATTAGATGCTCTAAACCCAACTATTACTAATGAATCCTATCAACAGGAAAGCTAACCTCTCAACAATTCTCATTACTTTGAGCCATGAATATATTTTTAGTCTAGCTTTTAAATCAACAAATTAGTTTAGCCTTCCCCACTTGGTTTGGGAACATAGACCAGACCTTGGAGAATATTGAAAAGCAATGGAGGAACAGCAGCTCAATGCTAAAATGCAAGTGATTTGTTACCAATTTCAGTAGATAAAAAGGTCTGAACGAACCTACCTTTGACTCAGCTTCTTGTGGTTGTTAGCTCAGTTTCTGTGGCCGATTGCCAACAGTGAGTAGAAAACATGAGTAGTGAATTGGGAAACTCACTCGTTAGGCTTATCACAATTATGTCTTTCGCAAAATTCTCCATTCCTGAGCTACTTTTCAAGGTTGCTGCTGGATTATAGTACTTCAAGAACATTTCTCAAGTTCTTCTGACCAGGACTCAGCCGTAAAGCATAGGCTTCCAGATTTTACACAGCTGAACTTCTTTCCTAGCAAGGACTCAAGAGACATCTCACCAACCCAGTTCTTTGAGAATCTTTATTGCCATAAAGCCCAACAAAGCAGTTACCTGTCTACTGCCAATGTGAAGATGTAAGTGCTTCTTATTCTCAGGGAGGTTCAAATCCATAGCTTTGTCTGCACACATATACCTTTGATCATTAGGTTTTCATTTAATAACTGGCTCCTTGTTACTCATTTTGCAGTTTCACACTTACAGAAAACTATTCTATGAGGAGAAAATGATTTTCCTAATTGTTTTACACACACACACCAACACACAAATAGACTGAGAGGGTGTCAGCCTGACATTTTACTGGATGAAACATATCCTAAAAGCTATTCTCCTTCACCCACCCAGCTAAGAGTTATTTTTCAAAAGTTTTACTGTGTATGTTTTAATCTCTTCTGCCTCTCTTGTAACACTGCCTGAAACTGGTTGATTCACCCTATGCACAGCATGGCTGATGGACATGGTTCTGGCTCAGTGCTTCTGTAGTATAATGCTGCACTTCTGCTTGTGGGGCAGGGGTGATCAAAAAAGTCAGTAATGGTGGCCCTGACTCTTTTTTTACATGCATCATGGCTGCCATCTTGATTATTTTACCCTCTCTTCAGATGTTCTTGCTCACAGAGACAGGTTATCTGGTACACACACTCATAAGTACTATTTTTTGCCAATACTCCCAAGTAGATTGACCTTTAAACACCCTAAGAAAGGAAAACATGATGAACAAAAGTCAGGCAGTGTTGAGGAGCAATGGAGTGATTTCTTTTGTAACAGTGAATTGCACCTTGAACTGGAAAAAAGCTAACAATGAAGAGTAAGGTTAGATATATGCTCACCAATCCTATGCAGCTTAAGGTTGATAGTTATGTACTGTTTATCAGCTTTCTATTGTCTAGCAAAATGTTGAAAAGCAAAAAAGCATCCTCTCCCTGGATGCTAATGTCCACATTGACCAACACAGGGTGCAGAATATATGCTGGTCGTCCTTTCTACTCTTCATTACACATGTGTGCCCTTTTGGCTTTTATGAATTAAATGAAGTCTTTAGTTTGGGTTATTTTAGAGAAGCTAGCTAAACAGTGCTGGTCCTAGCACAAATTCATTTGAGGCTCTGGCCATAATCCTAGCATGCCCTCCTCACTTTTTGCTCAGATAAGTAAGCAACACTCTTTTCTCTAACACACACATTGTTTCCTGTTTCTTTCTTCCACCCATCTCTCTCATGCTGTTACACACGCTGCTCCCAGGTTCGGCTTATGGTCACTCACTCACACACTCACAGCCTGTTGAGGCATGCGGATCTTGTCAGCCCCCCTTGCTTTCTACCTGGGTTTTCCAGATAGGTGCGGCTGGAGCAGACACACAGCCCTGGTCAACAGCGGGGAAATAATTAGGGATACACACAAATCACTTCCAACCGAACACTGAGGCACAAGAGGTTCTTTGTAAAACACGGAGACCCAGTGAATTTAAAGTAACAGCAAAACTTTACTGGTTGCAAGGTACATTTGCTCTTTCTCATACACACACACGCTCATCCACACTTACCCACGTCCTTCCCAACTAGGCTGCCAGACACTAGCTAGAGGGATGGAAGCCTCCAAGTCTTGATCCAAAGGTGACTCAGGTGACTCAGCTCAGATGACTCAGAGTGGGCGGGCTTTCGGACCCCTTTTATCCCCAAAAGTCCTTGCTGGGTTGATTTACAAGTTGATGGGATTGGGGTGAGGGCTTCCATGTGCTCAGGCCCAACTTCCTCTTTCTGGTTCAGGTCCTTTGTTTTTCCCTTAAGGACTTGCTTCCTTCTTATCTACCTCCCCAAGGGATCCCATAGATAAGTTTCCTGGCTTTTGTCCTCTCTGCTTACGTGCCTGCTTCATCTTTAGGTTATGGCAGCTTCAGCCTAGTCTCACATATTCCTCCCCTTGGCATCGAGTTAAACAGGAGATGCCACAAAATGGGGCTCACTCATCACCCACTCAGAGCATTACAGTTTTTTTAGATATTCTTGCCAATAGGTTTGCTGTCCAGTTGACATGGAGATACAACATTTCTGGAAAACAGATTTAACACATTGAAAGATTGAGGAAATTAATATAAAGGCAAATAATACAAACAGTAAGGTTTGAACAATTTTCCTTCCCCAGGATCCAAAGTCTGGTAACCAAGATGTGAGCCATGACCAGTTCCATCCCTCTGGATCTTGGGAGATGTGAGAGGCTAGAATTTTAAGCTTGGCTAGTTTTGCCTCAATGTAGTTCTCGTTGTTGGTTAGGTTAAAACAACAAAGACCTTGAAAGGATTCACAGCCCTGTCCTACTCTTAATAGTAGATAGTCAATAGCCACACGGTTTTGGATGACTGCAGCCCTAATATCAGTCATTTCTTGAATTAGAGCTGCAATAAGGGAGGATGTGAGGTTGACACTTTTAGCTAGGATACAGGCCACTTTTCTTAGGTCCATATAGGTTCTTTTGCTTAGTGCAGGGACCCCCACTAAGGAGAGGGCCAGAGCCATGACTTCTGTTTTGGATAAGAGTGTCACATCACTCTCACAATCAGATGATAGTTCCCTTTTAAGTCGGGTTGATGGGTTTACTTGCATAGGAGGCAGGGCATATAGAGAGGTCAAGCGCCCAATGGCACAAGGCCCCCCTGAACTGTAGGCTGGGACATGAGTATAGGCCTCATGCCCACATAACAAAAAGAAACCTTTAGGTAAAAAAAAAGGGGTGGAGGCATAGGAGATATTATAGACCTTTTCACAAGTAAAAACAGGAGAATTGGAGGGCAGTGGGTGTTTATGATTCCCAAAGTTAGTGAAATATTGCATTGGTTACCCCTAAAAGATTCAGGGTCATTCTCCTCTGGTTTGTCCATGGTTCAGGTTCTGGAGAAGATCCAAAGTGAAAGAACATTCCTTCCCATAAGTCATTAGTAAAATTCTTTAAAGCAGTAACATCTTTTAATGTCTCTAGGCTGGAGGGTATTCCAAAGAAACAGGTGGACGTGACCCCTCCCACTGTCAAAAGTTGCCCTACGCAAAAAGCTGAGCTGTTCATAGCTGTTTGTGCCAGTTCTACAAAAAAAATTGTGTTAGAACTGTGCTGCAGAGCTTCTAGGCATTGTCCCAGCAGGAGAATTTGGATGTAGATCTTCATGCTTGGATCCTGTGGATAAAATCAAAAGAAAAAAAAGCGGGGGGGACAAAAGAGGGAGTGGAAGACAAAAGCAATCTAGCCTATTTACACAGGTTACACAGGCTTAACTTGGGAGCGGTGCCACCATCTGTTTGTGTCCAGATACACTAGATGGGGTGAAATTACATCAAGGACTGTATGTGGTCCCTTCCATCGTGGTCCCAGGGCTCCTCCTGGTTTTCCTTTTTTTACCATAACTTGATCCCCTGGATTAATGTCACTTGGGATAATTTTGGATTCTTTGGAAGCAGCATTAGCTTGTTCCAAGGCTTTAGCCATGTCAGTTCTTACTTCTGCTAGGTTTTTAAGCCATTCAGGATTCCAATCCACATATCCTCCCCTTCCAGCTAGGACTGAAACTTTCCTTAAAGCTTCTGTTAATTATTTCAGTTCCTGCTGGAACAGCAAAAAAGGCTGCTCTTTCTCCTTCACCTTCCCTTCATCTTCCTCTTTTGATTCATGCTTTCCTCCCTGACTTCTCTGTAACTGCTCCACCCGCTCCTTCAAGCTTCTAGTAGGAGCCCCATCCCATCTCTCCATGTTTTCTCCTAAGTCTTTCAGCTTTCGCTACACTTGCACACGCTCCTCTCCATTCCCTACTCTTTGCCCCTGATTACTCCACAAATTCCTATTCCTGCTGTCTCCCCCACTTCTTTCCCACCTATCTTTTATTATTCGCACCTCCCCCACAGTCTTTACTTTACTTTCCTCTCCAACATTTCCAACAGCTGTCCTTGCTTCTCGCAGATCTGTTTCCAAGGTGGCCAAATCTAATGGGTAAGCTGCATCCACTCGCCCAATCCAAGCTCGCTCAGGGCGCTGCAGTGCACCCAGCACGCCTTTTAAAGACTGATTGCTCCAAGGGTGCTGCATGATGTCACCCATCGTTCGCCCTTCATCCCTGTTATTAGGTGGCTCTGTTCTGGCTATGAATTGATACCATAAATAGCGATGGCAAAATTCTAAAGGGTCCTCTTTCCCCTGCCAATCCCCAATGGCTTTAAGCCGTAACTGGGTACCAATCATTAAGTCCTGCACCATGTTTTGGAGCCCCTGTAAGACACTAAGGCAGTCACCGGGATTTGGGGGATTAGGATGTTGCCGGTATGTGTGCCACTTGGTGCGAACTTCAGGGTATGTTAATATGACCCGCTCAATCTCTTGGTCAGACAAATTGTACTGGAGGCTGAGTTGATGCAGCCTCCATGTCCATTTGAGGGGGTCAGGGCTCAAGGCCCCCAGATCTGTAACAATCTGTTTCAGCTCTCCTCCTGATAAAGGGGTATGAGTGACTACTTGTTCCCACTCTTCCCATTGCTGTTTTTGGGCATTTCTGCGCCTTGTTTGTGCTCGGGTTTCCACTACTGCTATTGAAGCCTCAGGGAGGTTGTGGCTTAATTCCTCAAAAGGCTCCTTCCCATCAAAGAGAAAGTCTGGGGTTTCATCTAGGTCTGAACCTGTTAAGCAGGCAATTTGGTAAGATTGCTGCCTTATTTGTCTGCGTAGTTCCTCTACCTTACTACATTCTCCACATGCTCTGCCCTTATTCTTAGCAGAGGTCTGCACTAGGTCCTTTAAAGCTTCAATTTTTAGTTCTTGCACAGCATGCTTTTGTTGCCATTCCTCTTCCCTTTCTACACTATCCTTCAGTTGAGCCAAGGTCTCTCTTAGTTCCACCATTTGGCTCTTTCGCAGCTGGTAATCAGCCTGCAAAACATGATGGTTATTTTTGAGTTGTTCCAAGTCTCCTTTTAAAGAGCAGTTCTCTAACCGCAACTGTGTGAGGAGCTGGTCCATCTGGGACAAGCCCACTCCCAATATTATTGCCAACACTCCAGGTAAATCTTTCTGTTTCTTCCCTCCTCTTAATTTGTACAGCTTTCCAAATTCTATCCTAACATCCCTTCCTGAATACACTGACTTCATTTTCTCTTGCAAGTCACCAAGAGGCAATCCCAACTTCTTAACAAGTTTCTCCATCACTTCACAATATATCAAACCCATTTCCCCCTCCTCAGGATTCTCCAGTGGAGCTGTCGCCTGAGAGGCAGGCAGTGACAAAGCACCCTTTTGTTGGGCATCTCCAAATTTCCACAAAGGCATAACTAATCACTCAAATAATAAATTCAAAGGGTCCAAACTGTGTATCCCACTTCTGACACCAATAAGAATGTTACACATGCTGCTCCCAGGTTCGGCTTATGGTCACTCACTCACACACTCACAGCCTGTTGAGGCACGCGGATCTTGTCAGCCCCCCTTGCTTTCTACCTGGGTTTTCCAGATAGGTGCGGCTGGAGCAGACAGACACACAGCCCTGGTCAACAGCGGGGAAATAATTGGGGATACACACAAATCACACACTCACAGCCTGTTGAGGCACACGGATCTTGTCAGCCCCCCTTGCTTTCTACCTGGGTTTTCCAGATAGGTGCGGCTGGAGCAGACAGACACACAGCCCTGGTCAACAGCGGGGAAATAATTAGGGATACACACAAATCACTTCCAACCGAACACTGAGGCACAAGAGGTTCTTTGTAATACACGGAGACCCAGTGAATTTAAAGTAACAGCAAAACTTTACTGGTTGCAAGGTACATTTGCTCTTTCTCATCCACACACACACACACACACACACACACACACACGCTCATCCACACTTACCCACGTCCTTCCCAACTAGGCTGCCAGACACTAGCTAGAGGGACAGAAGCCGCCAAGTCTTGATCCAAAGGTGACTCAGGTGACTCAGCTCAGATGACTCAGACGACTCAGAGTGGGCGGGCTTTGGGACCCCTTTTATCCCCAAAAGTCCTTGCTGGGTTGATTTACAAGTTGATGGGATTGGGGTGCGGGCTTCCATGTGCTCAGGCCCAACTTCCTCTTTCTGGTTCAGGTCCTTTGTTTTTCCCTTAATGACTTGCTTCCTTCTTATCTACCTCCCCGAAGGGATCCCATAGATAAGTTTCCTGGCTTTTGTCCTCTCTGCTTACGTGCCTGCTTCATCTTTAGGTTATAGCAGCTTCAGCCTAGTCTCACAATGCACACTTTTCTCTCACGCTCGCACATAATTTTCTCTGTTGCTTTTCTCCCTCCCTCTTCCCATACATACATACATAAACACACATAGACATTCATACATGTGGAATTCTTGGCTTTTTTCTTTTTTTACCAGGGCTACCATATTTGGGGTGCAAAGATCTGGATGCCTACTAGGTGGCAGCAGGGAGGATGAGGTTTCTGTTCCTTTTTGCTGCCATTCCAGGACTCATGGGGAGTGGGGAGAGAAGCTGAAGATATAAAGAAGGCAGACATAAGGTGAATCCACCACATGGTGGAGGTAGACGGAGGGCAAACTTGAAAAAATCCAGACTCTTTGGAATAATTCCAGATGGCCTGCCACTCTATTCCAAGTGCTGTTCATGAGAAGGGTCATTGCCAAAAGAAGAAAGAAGACAGATTTGGTTTACATATGCATGACCTAATTAAACAGGATGGCCACCTATGACCATTTGTCTTCAACATATGTACATATGCCTTAGAGATGCACACTTAGAATTAATTACTACCCTACATATAAAGGATTCATTTCACCACTGTAGGGAGGTTACAGTAATTAGGTAACTGTTTAATTAGAAATTTGAATTGCATATACTTGGTCATATGCTTGATTTCTCATTTTTCCTAGTGTTATTTACTAAAATAGTTCCAATTTAACCACATGAATATAAAAGTAGAACTCCTTTTATTGTTTAGTAATAAGAGACCTATTAAACATTCTTTCCCCTTCTCTCTCTCTTGTTCTTTTTTTCTTTCTGCATATAACAACAGCCCTGTGGACCTATGCAGTCTGCTGAACAGGGGCTAAACTCTAAGACCCAAGGAAAAGGAAAGCAGGGATATTGATTTCTAAATTCATCTTGACCTGGAGAATTTTTTAAATAGATGAATGACTAGAAGACTGTCCACAATCACAGTGCCAGTATGTGCACATAAGATTTCATCTCGCCCAGAGGAATATAACTGCCAGAGTCAAGCTCTGTGAAACTAAACATACAAATGTGTATGTGCATGAATGTGCAAACAGATGCAGCAGACATGAGCTGCAGGGGTTGTGCACTCACAATTCTTTCTGGACAGGAAATCAATAGTAGGATTGATTAACAACTGAGGCACAAGAAAAAGAGAAATGACTTTATCTCTTGCTCTTTAAGTATTCTTTCCTTTTCACTGCATAGCTGATTGGGATGAAATTTCCCCCATTTCTGGAACTATGTGTTCATAAGTCCTTGTAGCTATGACATATGCATGTCCTGTGGCCAGAATATCTACCACGTTCATTTCTTATGTTAAAACTGGGGAAATATAAATTTTAAAAGAAAAACTTTCCTTTGAGCTGTGCAATGACTCCATTCAAAGCCTGAAATAATATGTTTGGTCAGCACAGCAAAGCTATGCTTGAATGATTAGGTAAGGTTGGGATTCCACCTTTGCTATTGATGGACTCTAATATTAAGCATAACATGAGAATTTCCCCATTCTCATGCCTTTAAAAATTCTTGTAGATAGGTAGTATGACTTAAAATAGACTATAGGAGACCAAAAGCTAATAAAGACTGAGCACAGAAGGAGCTAACCAATTGCTTTTGGTGGGGAGAGGGAGAAGGAGAGACAAAAACAGTTAGGGAGGGAGCAGAATGATGTGGCCAACCTTCTGAACAGAAGTCAGCTAAATACTCCAGCTTCTGAGTGATGCAGAATTCTTTGTAAAGTCTGAGTTCTAAAGCAAAACATGCTAACTCCATTCATTGGACGGTTCTCATGCCTAGCAACTACAGCGTAATGAAAACTGAAATTCTGGTGTGAAGCATGAGTATCTACTGGAGACATTTCTAGTAAACAGAAAGCAAAAGAATGTTAAGCTTTCTACTTATTTTGTCCCTTCAGATGACAGTACAGTATACTTGAACATTACAAGACTCCCTTTCAAAAACAGTCCAGCTGAAAACTTTCATAGCTGAAATGAATCAGAATACCTTTCTGAAATGGAAATCCACTGAAATCCTTTACATGTCTACAGTGGTACCTCAAGATATGAATTTAATCCGTTCCGTGACTCTGATCGCAAGTTGAATTGGTCGCATCCTGAAGCACGTTTTCCCATAGGGTTCAATGTAAATACGGTTAATCCGTTCCACCCTCTGAATTTGGTTGCATCCTGAAGCAAATTTCCCCATAAGGTTCAATGTAAATACGGCTAATCCGCCCTCCGAATTTGGTCGCATCCTGAAGCACATGTCCCCATAAGGTTCAATGTGTCAGCCGGCGTTGCACGGCTAGGAAATTCCCCAGGCGCACTTTAGTCAGCCCTAGCGCAGAAAAAGGAAGTGCTAATGAAATCTGAGAAAGGCTCCCGCGCGCACAGCCGGGAGCGGGAGCGGAAGCTTCCCCCCCACCCCCCGCACTGATTCCTCTTAATTCCGCGCTCTTTCCTTTGTGCATAGCCCTTGGCGCGCGCGACAAAAGCACAGTGAAAGCAGTGGGGGGGGAAGGCTTATGTAGCGCGCACAGCGGAGCGGGAGCTTCCCCACCCCACTGATTCCTCCGCCCTGTTTCCTTTCTCCATAGCGACAAAAGCACAGTGAAAGCAATATCAGCGCGCTGGGGGGAAATCTTATGTCGCGCGCATGCACAGCCGGGAGCAGGAGCTTCCCCCCCCCCCCCCGGCATGCTCAGATTTCATTAGCACTTCCTCTTTCTGCATTGCTTTCCTTGGGCTTTTGTCCTCGCACTCAGATTTCATTAGCACTTCCTCTTGGAAGCCGCGACCACGTGGCAGCAGGGCAAATGGCCGCGGATCCGGTTCGTAGCTTGAGGCGGAGTTCACATGTTGAGGTAAATTTTTGCGGCCAGAGCTGGTCGCATCTCGAAATTTTCGTAAGGTGGGGCGTTCGTATCTTGAGGTACCACTGTATATGGAATTATTCCCAAATAAGTAGGTAAATGCCTCAGCTGCAATCAGATAACCCTGCAGTCTCTAGTCGGTGCCTAACAACTTCCTTGGCTTCCTGTTTATTGTGGTTGAAAAGAAAAAGGGTTGTAAATGTTGATATTTTATTTTAATTGTGACAGCAAGGTTGCCACAAAAGGAGGCACTGAAGTACTGTCTTGGTGGAGCAAGGGAATATTTTATCTTTTTTTTTTTTTTTTTGCTGCCTTCGAGTCAATGTTGACTCCTGGCGACTGCCTGCACTAGTCCCTGCAGTTTTCTGGGCAAGATTTCAGAAGTGGTTTGCCTTTGCTTCCTTCCTAGGGCTGAGAGAGAGGGACTGGCCTGAAGTCACCCAGCTGGCTTGGTGCCTAAGGAGGAACTAGAACTCAGTCTCCCGGTTTCTAGCCTGATGCCTTAACCACGACGCCACACTGGCTTTCAATTTTATCTATGGCACGTATGAACTGGGTGTTGGTAAGAAAAACTGTAAATTCAGAAGAAAGGGATTTTTTGTTTGTTTGCTTGGAATTCATAACCATCTCCTTTTGTACTTAATTTTTAAGCTTTTTTTCCTTCTTCTTGTAGTTGTACAAATAAACATTCTGAGTAATGGCTGTTTGGGACCAGTCACTCCTGGCCATATGGCAGATTTTAGGTGAATCTACAAATCACTCTCCCATGGCAGATATTTGGTGAAAACATTCATGAGACTTTCTCAACATCCCAGTGTAGTTCTCTGTCCAAAAGTAGATGGGTAGCTTTAAGTCAGTGTTGTCCAAACTTGGCCACTTTAAGATGAGTGGACTTCAACTCCCAGAATTCCCCAGCCAGCATGGCTGGCTGGGGAATTCTGGGAGTTGAAGTCCACTCATCTTAAAGTGGCCAAGTTTGGACAACACTGCTTTAGGTATTCCAGATCTGGGTTACAAAAATCTAGACAACCTCTAGGTGGCAGTGAAGAAATACAGAAAACGCTTTGTTACCATGGTTACTGGATTTTTGCAGCCCAGGTTTACTAGCACTGTTTACTACCCTAAACTTGTTGATCATTTTTTTGTTCTTGTTTGCGGTATAGAAAGGTGCCTTTCAACACCACCTACTGAGAAATTAATGCAAAGTAATATTATATTGCTTTTAATTGCTTAACTGTTTTTGACATTTGTATTGTCTGTATGTATTTGTATGTATTGTATGTATTTTTTTGGTACTGTTTTTGTCTTTAATTGTAAGCCACACAGAATCATGAATGTGAGATGGTGGCTATATAAATTGAATAAATAAATACATAAAGTGGGATCACTTTTACTGAGCCACTTACTAACAACAAAATTTCTATCGTCAAGAAATCTTTTTGTTGTACGGCAGCTGGAATTTCCGCCACTCAGTCTGTCTAGAGAAAACTGAAAAAAAAAAAACCTTCTCTTTTTTTCCCATCAATGTAGTAGCAAAATTTCTTTTACAGGAAGGGGTAGGATTGAAAACTGGCCATCAGGCAGAGCTGTTTCATTTGGGGAAGAAAATAAAATTGTATGTAACTTTTTCTTCTTATAGCCAGGGAGTGAAGATAAATACTTATATTTTAGAAAATATTGAGAAGCTTTAATTCAAATGGCATTTTGAATTAAACTTAGCTCAGCTAACACTGTGCTTGCTTATTTAGCGATGTATGCAATTTGTGCAGAGACAGAATAGCTACAGAGCTTATCCACACATTTAAAAAAGCAAAAAAATGTCAGAATTTAGAAGCTGTTTCCTTTTGTGATTGAAAGAAATAGATTGTTCATACTTGGAGAACTCTGTCAATGATTTTAGACTTCCCTTATCAGGAGCTGGGGAATGCTATAAAAGTGCATCCATCTTGGAAACTGAATCCAGGTAGTCCGGTTGATAGAGCTTCAAATGGCAGCAGTCATGAGATCTAAAATGTTAAAGTGGTTTTCTGGATAGAAATCATACTTCCGGTCTGTAGTTGGACTATTTATAATATCTATAATAAAATATATCTTTGTTTTAAGCTGCTGGTATTAAGCTCCTTCTAGTTCCTCCTCATGCTTCAAAGAGCCACCAAGTTGAAAATTAAATAGCATAAACTGGAAGGGTTTTGCTGAACATGTATATGCTATTATGGGTTTAGAAGTAATATTCCTTGGATTTCAGGTCACGTTTTGGTGGGAAAGGATGTATCCAGGCAGAGAGATCTGCCTCTTTCTCAATCACTTCACAGAGATGCCCCCAATGAAATATGTACAAAGGAAAGCTAGGCACTGGGACCCTTTGTTCCAACAAATGCAAATAATAACAATAATAATAACAACAACAACAACAACAATATAATAATACACAAGATCAAGCCTTAAGAACAAATGCATACAAAGCCAGAACTGAGAAGACAGCAACAGACAGCAAATGCTGCCTCTGCAAAGAAGCTGAAGAAACAGTGGACCACCTAGTCAGCTGCTGCAAGAAGATCACACAGACTGACTACAAACGACATGACAAAGTAGCAACAATGGTGCATTGGAATATCTGCAAGAAATCCCATTTGCCTGCAAGCAAGAACTGGTGGGACCACAAAACAGACAAAGTAATAGAAAATGAAGAAGCTAAAGTGCTCTAGGACTTTAGAATTCAAACAGACAAGCACTTGCCACACAACACCCCAGACTTAGCAATTGTTGATAAGAAAGACAAAAATGTCTGAAGAGTGGACATTGTGATACCTGGAGACAGCAGAATAGAAGAGAAAGAACTGGAGAAAAACACAAAATACAAAGACCTGCAAATAGAAATAGAACGACTGTGACAAAAGAAAGCAAAGACAGTACCAATAGTAATAGGAGCCTTGGGTGCAATCCCAAGAAATCTGGAACACCACTTGAAGACCATCGGCATTGACAAAATCACCATCAGTCAATTGCAAAAGGCAGCTTTACTTGGAACACTTACATCCTGCGATGATACATTTAACACCATCAAACAACAACATCTGCCTATTCCAGGTTCTTGGGAAGGACTCGATAGATGGAAAAAAATGCCAAATCGACGCTAAACATCTGGCTTACTGTGCAACCAACATTATTAATAGTTTATTTGGTCAATGACCAGCAAAAATTTTTTAAAAATACAACACTAAAGTAAAATCGAATAGATGAGATAAAATATTAGCATAACAGAGATAAAATAACACATAAAAATGTGACATACTGTACATTGCTATAATGGTGCACTAATTATGCGCAACTGTAAATCTAAAATATTACAGACTATGAAGTAAAATATGTATCATCTAAAAACAAGATAGCTAGCATGCGTTAAATCTAAAGTGAAAAATAAAACAGAAGTGATTATTTCCATAACCACTTATGGCTTATTTTCATTGTAGGGTCCTGTTAAAATTGGAATATTGAAACTTTTACAATCAGATTTTGGAATTAATTATAAAGAACAAACAGTTTCTCATGGGAAATAAAACCTTTTTTGGTTTTTACAAGACATAACAAAGATAAGCAATTTCATGATTTCAAAAATTGGACACTACAGGGAACTAAAGATTTTAGGTTGAGGAAAGATAGACAAGCCTATAAGATGATGCAAAATGTTACAAAAATAAAAATACCGAAGGAGACTTTGAAGAATGGAATCAGAAAATAGTAGCCACAATATCAACAATGTTAGTAATTATGTCTGCTTCTATGGATAGACTTTGTCCAAAAGATGTTATTTGAAGAAATGCCAGGTGCAGAGCAAATTTTATCTTACAAGATAGAAATAGTTTCAAAAGTGGATTTACAACTGACAGGCCAAGAGAATGACTTAGAAAAGGATACTTCACTGGATCTACAAAAGAAACTAGCTGAGGTTTTAAAATTTAAAAGGGAAATACAAATGACAAACCAAGAGAGTGACCTGGATAATTCTTTCCTATTGGATTTACAAAAGAGGCTTTAGAAGAACTCTGTGATGAGACAAAGAAGAAATTAAGAGAAATCAAATCCTATGACAATATTTGAATGAATTCAAGATTAAAACTGTTAGAAGTAAAAGGAAGGAATATAAAGTTGGTTTATTTGATCAAGGTTAAAACAAGATATGTTGTTACTTCTGGCAATCCTTTATGGACTTCTGCTGATGCCAGAACTGAAAAGATGATGTTTTAGGATTTGTTTATAGATATGAGATGGGATATGGGATGAGAAGATAAATGTTTGTAGCCTTAGAGGTGGTGAAAAGTCACTAAATTTATTTATACTTGTTGTGATGTATGTTGGAAGTAACTTCTTTATATACAGTATTTCTTTTCTTTTTATTATATTCTTTCTTTTCTCTTCTCTCTTTTTTCATTTTCCTTGCACTTTTTACTCCTTTCTATTCTCTTTTCTTTCTTTAAGTTTAGTTTATATTAGATTTTACTATTATAATTAAATTCATACACACACACACATACAGTCTTCTCCTTCACAGATATAAGAGACATCAACTCCCCTAATTCTCTGATAGCTTATCTAGATCCTGCTATACACTATATCCATGTTCTTAGAATAAAACAGAATTCTGGGAGGAGGCCAAGGAACAGGGCAATTGAAGCATTCCCCAGTATATGGAGCAATAGCAGTCACGGGAATTGGATCAGCAAGAAAATATTTTTCCCTTGGTTCAGCCAGCCAACTCTCAAGGAGTGCTGAAAAGCATGCACACACTCACCCTCTTTCCTTTTTCCCCTTTGTCCCCAAGGCTGTGAACTCGAATGAGAAGTCTGAAGGTCTTCTGGCCTGGGAGCTATTGCTGCCCATTGGCTCTGGGAGTAAGGGACAGGCAGGGGCTGCTATCTTCCTGTCTGCTTTCCCCCCCAACAGCTGCAATATATGTACATGGTTGTAGATTGCAATGTAAAGTCTATGTATAAATGTGCATCTTTACATATGTGTGTATGAGGAAAGAATTTGGTGCATGCTGCTTATAGAAGCTAGAAACTCATTAGAGAAATTAAGGTCAGGTTTTGCTGATAAACATTGCTTATGTAAACAGGGCAAATCAACCTGGACAGATTTTTTTTTCAGGGACTATAACAACAAAAAAAAACCTGGCTAGAAAGATTGAGTTTGCTGAAGAACTATGATTGCAGGCAGCAGGAGTCAGGGTGAGACAAAAGTCCCCATGAATGTGGAAATGGCCACGTGAAAGGCCTGCAGATCCGCAGCCCTGCAACTCCCAAAATGGAATGTTGGTGATCCTTGCTGAGCAGCAGCTGAGCTGAGCTGAGCTATTGGTCCCATTTCAGATATGAAACATTTCTCACTTGTCCAAAATGGAAAAGGTTGCATAGCAAACTGTAAAAAATGGCTATGCGTTGACATTTATAATAGTATCTGGATAAACAGTGCCTTTTAAAAAATGTGTTTAAATGACCCAAAGAGTGGGTTAATGCTTCTTCTTCCTAAATTCATTTGACAGCAGTATTCCTGCTCCGCCTTGGATTTATGATTTTTTTAAACTGTTTAAAAGATTAGAAACACTTCATCTAATCTTCACTAAACTTGGTATGTTTCTAAAGGTTACTCAGGATTTCGTGAGTACCAGATTTACTGTATCACATCTCACAAAACAGGGCTGGAACAATGAATGAGGATTTACAAGACCGTCCTTGCTGGATCAAACAAAAATCAGTTACAGCAAAATCCTATATATATCTGTTCAAAAGTAATCTGTATTGAGTTCAATGGTATTACTCTTGGATAATTGTGTGTATTTTGGTAGAAAAAAAGAATTGACCAAATATTCTACAATGGATGCTGTTACTTTGGTTCATCTCCTGATAATGAAAGAAAGATTCTGATGTATTACAAAGGAATGGAAATCAAGCTGGACTTCCATATCTCACTGCCTCCTGGGTTTCTCGGTTAAGAAAAGCCATGCTCAATCAGACCATGGGCAGTAAATCTCTCTCCCAGTGGCTGTTAAGAAATGTTTAGGAAGCCTACAAGTTGCATGTAAGTGCACTGGGACATGCTTCCATTCCAGCAACTGCAAACAGGGCCAGGAGGACCCCTAATGCAGAAGATAATATAGAATCATGAATAAAAAAATGGAAGGGGCCTTTTAGGCCACTGAATCCACTCCCTGCTCAGTGCAGAAATCTAAATTAAAGCGTCCCAGACCAAGTCCTAGCTTCTGCATGAACATCTGCAATGAAGGGGACCCACCATTTCTCTATGTAACTGATTCCATTGTCAAACTGCTCTTACTGCTTTCTCTAACGTTCACTGGGAATCTGCTTTCTTCTAACCCAGTGTTGTCCAAACTTGGCCACTTTAAGAGTTGAAGTCCACTCATCTTAAAGTGGCCAAGTTTGGACAACACTGTTCTAACCTAAATCCAGTATTCTATGCCTTGCACTATGGAACAGGAAAGAACAGGTAGGTGCCTGACATCCTTTCACAGAATTTTAGAGTGCAATAAAATCCCTGTCATCATGTTTTTTTTTTTAAGCCTTACATATCCAGATCCTTCAATCTCTCTTTATACAGTTAGTTCCTAGTTGTCAGCCCCACTAGATAGACCAGACCAAGAAATCAACTCTACAGGAAGGCTACTTTTATTGAGATTGGCTATAATAACAGAATCTTACAAGTCTGATTGTGCAATACCTCCTCTCCTTCCTTATACTCTTGTGAATTAGGGAGGTGCTATCTGAGCTGCTTACAAATGCTATCTGCCTATGGCAGACTTAAGCTATGTTTTTCTTCTCATCACTTTGGTAATGGAGCTCACGTACTGTATCTCCATCAAAGTCATCCTCCTTACTCACTACACTAGTTCACTAATCATATTCTTGTTTTCTGTGATTTGGTTGCGCCTATTCTTTTGCAGATGTAGTCTAAAACTACATTTGCTTTTTTTTCTTTTTCTGCCACATCACACTACAGGTCATATTTACTATAGTTTGCAGTCAGGTACAGTTCCATAAACTTTTTCACAAGTACCAAGCTAGGTACCTCACATTTTACACCCATGCATCTGATTTTGTATTAATTTGCATTTGTCCTTGTTACATCTCATTCTCATACTTTCAGCCCATTTCTCTAACCATTTCTCATTATGATTTTTTTCCATCTTCTAGGATACCCCCCCCCCCCTTTGTCTTTGACAATCCTTCCCTCCACCTTCTAAATTATTAACCAAATTATTAGAGTAGAGAATGCAAGACTGATCCTTGGCGTCCCACTCAATACCTCTGTCCAATTTGATGAGAAATCATTGATGAGCACTCTGTATTTTCCCAGCCAGCCCATAACCACTCGATTGTCAGGCCATCTAGCCCAAATTAATTAGCTTGCTAATCAGAATGTGAATGCCAAATGCTTTGTCAAACGCTGTGCTGAACTCAAAATTTATTATGCCTATAGCATTCTAATAATCGCTACATCAAGGTGTGTATAAAATAAAATAAAATTTAAAATAATCAGTGAAGAAAGTTACCCAAATGAGATGATGTTAGCCAGCTCTTGACAAATATGTCCGGATTTCTAGTCATTAGGTCATTCTTCTCAAGGTGGTTACAGATGGGCCTCTTTATAATCTGCTCTAGAATCTTCCTAGGTATTGATGTCAGACTGACTGTGTGTAGATTCCTGGACCTTCCTTTTTCCCCTTTGGAAGATAGGAACAATATTTGCTCTCCTCCATTCATCTGATATTGTTGAATATCAACACCCATAGCACCCAAAAGCTCTCCAGTATTTCTCAAGGAGAAGGATTCAGCAAAATCATCAGCTGCTTTCTCCAGTACCCTAGAATTCAGTTCATTTGGTCCTGGAAATTTAAATGAAGAGCATTCCCTTTACTATCAGTCTCAAGCTTCAATCCTGTCCCTTTGTCCCATTCTTCACAATTTCAAAACAGACTTTTTTTTGGTAGGAAAGACAAAAGTAAACTGGGAGTGAGTCATTCTACCTTCCCTTCTTTGCTCATTAGCATTTTTCTGTCTTGAAAATGTGAGCAGCTGGTATCCTCTTTTCCTTTTATTTGGAAGATTTATAAAGAAGCCCATTTTGTATTATAGTATCCCTCCTTCACTAACCTCATCCTGTTCTGAACTTTCACTTTCCTAACACTAGCTCCACAATTGCAGATTACCTTTCTATACTTTTGTTTTGTCACCTGGCCCTTCTTCCATTTCCTTTACAAGTCTTCTTTCATTTTCAGATCTTCACTAAGGTCTGTGTAACCACATTGGCTTCTTCTGCTGTCTTCCTTTTTTTTTCTTTGGAACTGTTTGCAGTTGTACTTTTAATATGTTCTTCCTTAGAAACTGCTGCCCATCTTGCATGTAAACCCGCAATTCACAGTGTTTTGGAACAGGGCGGTCTGCAGGGTATGGTAAAAAAAGTCAAGACAGCCACAAAGCCCATTAAAAACAGGTAGAGCTTTAATCACACTGTCACAGTTACCATCATGACCTTTTCTACCACATCCTGCAGACACCTCTGTCTTGGAATGTTAGATATATGAATTACTGCCCAAAATATATAGTGAGAATAAAGGAAAGGTTGGCGCTGCTAGAAATGATCTGAGACAGAGAAGGTCTAACCTCCTATTTTCTGCTGCAGCATTTGGGGTTTATTGTTCTCACCCATGCTTTTCTACCTACTAGCTGATGTTCACATTCACTAAGCTTAAATTAAGTTTAACAAATAGCATAGCTGTGTTTATTTAATATGCTGTGCCCAAACAAATAAGCCACAAAATATTTTAGCTTAATGTCACAATGTGATTCACCCAAGAAGCTTTTTAAAAAGGCTAGATTCCAACATCATACTGAACTACAAACTATCCAATCCCATTTTCACCTGATCTAGTATATTGTATGAACTAAGCCTTTAGTCCCTTGTGCCCCAGATTTTCCTGTACCTTCTCCATCCTGTCTTTACTGCTGCCTGATGTACATAGCATTTTAATGCTGCTTTATGGCCTTCTGTTTTCTGGGGTTACCTGTGAATTCATTGCTTAATTAAATTGGGGTTTTATTAGTTTCACTGATCTTATATACACTTAACCCAACCAGCCATTAACCCAATTGGATCTCTTTACCAGTAGTTCTAATAGCACCCAAAATTGTCCACCCACTTTCTTCAGGAAGTGGAGTAGATGAGCTGGAAGAAAATAGGCCGCGCTGCCTAAGGAATACAACAATACAGCAGTGCAGTGCCTGTGACTGATTGGAGGAAACACAGGCTTAATATGACTAGCCATTAGCCATGATGACCCTGTCCTAATGGTTTCAGTTGTCCCACTCTACAGGTATGAGAGTGTCATTGTATATTGATTTAGCAGGTGGGTTACTGTGACCAAAAATCATGGCTCAGGCCTGGAAGGCAGGACTGATTCTTGCAAGTTTCACAGATGAATATTCAGGAAATGGAGAAGTATCACCTTGACAAATGTCAACGTTAGCTCATCATATCTGAAATCCCTAAGAAGGCAGCCTGTGGTGACTGTGTCATTTGTGTAAGAAAAGGTGTCATATTTTGGACCACAATTTCTTGAAAGAAGGGTGATAACAAGCAATGCTCTCATGGTACCTTTCACAATAAGTTACTTTCTAGTTTAATGTAATCATGAAAAAGGCTTTGGCAATCCAGACTAGGTCTCCAGTTCTAAAGCCCAGGGCCTCTGGAAGGGAATGTCAGGAACATAAGAGGATCTTCTCTTCCAAAGGCAAAGTGGAAGAGCAAACCTCAGAACCCTCCCTTGTTCAGTTTTTGTAGAAATCTCCTCGGCTAATTTGATGTCAGTTTTGATGACAGAAAAAGAAAGCCTACAGGGAGGAGCAGAAGAGGCTGCCAGTCCACAGGATTCTTAGTCCAGCAGGAGATCTAAACACCAATGGTAGGGAATACAACAGATAAATGATCTGGGAGATTAAACACTGAAATGTCATTCCTGCCTTCCTTCCACCCTACTGGTATGAGCTAAGCAGGATTTTGGATTCTCTAGGATCTCTGAGATCAAGGCTTCTAATTCCAAAAGTATGATTTCTTTATAAAGGTGATGAAATTTAAGAGCTGTTATCCTGTGTGTGGAGATGTGCACATTTGAGTGAAAGGGAGAGAAGAGAGGCATAGCTGATAGGAAAATGAGCTAAACTAAATCTTCCTTCAGAAATGGCTTTCCCCCAATGTATTTATTATGCAGGCAAAGCCATTAAATGTAGGTTAGCACAAACCATTTCACACATTGAGAGTACATAGTTTCCACATATTCTTCAAGTGCCATCTTATTTGGTCTGATCAAGCAGGACTCTTGCATTAGTGGTTAAGTCATCTGTCTCTATCTATCTACCTACCTACCCCCCCATAACTATCATGCCTTTCAGTCAGCTACCCAGCTGGCTTCATGCCTAAGTCACAATATCCTGGTTTCTAGTGCAGTGCTTTTAACCACTACACCAGACTGGCTCTCAGATATTGAACTGGGACCAGGAAAATCCACATTCAGCCATGAAACTCCATTGGGTGGTTGTGGAGAGTCACTTACTAATTCTCCACTCAGTCTAACTCACAGTGGGTTGTTGGAAAAAACTGGAGGAAAGAGCTCCCTCTAAGGTGGTATCTCAAACTAAAGAATAAATAAAAGCTACAGTTAGTATTAATACAACATCAGCCAATATAGTACCTCTTACCTTGAGGTTGTGTTTTCCCAGAGGTTCAGAGAGACATGGATTGGTTCAAGTTCTGAGACCCCAACCATAATACAAATTAAAAAGGATGACAGATGAAATAACTCACCCCCCCCCTTCCAAGGCTCAACAAACTTATAAAGCAGTGATTGCAATGCAATATCACTCTTCAGCATGGAGGAACTGATCATGAAGTTGCTTATGTATTTATAGAGTGACCTGGTCAGTCTTTTTGTTTCAAGATACATGAGAAAAAATAAATTACACTGTAAACATGGTGTCTCTTCATTACTATGCTTTACTTATTTTTTATTTACAATTGATTCCCAATATTGTCAAGTGGTACATATAAAAGATCATCTCCCATTCTCCTCACAATAAACTGGTGAGGTAGATTATCCTGAGAAACAGACTGCTTTAAGATCACACCAACATAGTTATGGACAGATGGGAATTTAAACCCAGGTTCCAGTAATATCAATCCAACTAGTTCAATTCAGTGATTCTTTGCAGGGGAGCTGTAAGAATGGAAAAGAGGGAAGACAACTTCAAGGGAGTAATGTTCTCACTGAAATTATTGGAACTAGAACACAAGACTGTCCCACCCTCACATTCATCCTCTTCTGATTGCAATGTGCAATAAAAGTAGCAGAGTTTAGGATGATGTAGCCTGGAATCAGGAACATGTGGCCCAGATGTTACTGAATTTAATCGATCCCATTTTTGCTGGGGTTAATAGAAGTTGGGCATTCAATAACTTCTGGAAGAACAGTTTCTCATCTCAGTTAGGAAGGATCCTGTCCCCAAGAGGTTAGCTATGATTATTTTGTATTTCATGTATAGTGCTAAGCTCATAGGTCTCTGACCAGTTTCCCAAATTCAATAGCTTTTCTGATATGCTAATTCCTACCCAGCCAAATTATTGTCTATGATGGCTGAGAATTCTAGAGTTTTAATCCCAGCGTATCTGGAGAGCATCAAGTTGGGGAAAACTGATCTATAAGAAACTGCAAGTGTCTCATGGGATGATGTGTTTTCTTCTCTCCTTCCTCTTTTTTTCTCACACAAATTCCCCCTTTCTTCCCCTTTTCAGCACAAACTCTGGTTAAGAAACATTTCTACTGAAAGTGTATCACTTACTGAAACTTTAATGTCAAAGTCAATCATGAGTGGATTATATCTGCTGTAATGCTAATGACTAGTTGGGGAATGGGGAGAGTTGCGTAAGACAGAGACTTCTTTAGATCTCTTAATGGTGGTGAAGCATTCAGGAAATAATACATCTATAAATAACCTTGCTAGTGTCAGACTTCTCCCATAACTAATACTAGTCCATCACTAGTGATTACAGTAGTACATTAAAAAAAAAAAGAACTAGGATCTTCATTGTTCCTCCCTTACACACCACAAAATTTGCCACTTTAAAAGCAGAGGAAACGCATGCTCTTCTTCCAAAAGAGGAATGTGTCCTGTACTCCCCTTTCAGAAATTGCCAGTGCATTTCTAGGGTAGGAGTTTAGCACTTTCTTTTAAGGAGAAGTACATAGTCTTCCTCCAATCAGATGTCCTCCAGATGAGTGGGTCTCCAAAGCTGGACAACATGTTTACTTCAGTGCTTTGGTGTGATTAAGTGTTCAACTTCTTTGAAAGATAAGTATAACTTTGAAGCTTTTCACGGAGTGGTGTGAGCAACAGAAAGAAATTGCATCATTCATCAGTGATGAGGTCACAGGTTTTTTATTTTATGTATTTATTTATTCAAGTTATATAGCCACCCAACTTGGACTAGCGACTCTGGGCGTCTAACAACAATAAAAACAGTCAATACTTAAAACAGTACAAAAAAATATAAATATAAATACAGCCAAGAGATTGTAAAAAATTGTCGGTATCAGCACAACCATGAAATGGGGCCCTTTGCACGCTCAGGGCCCCAGGCCCAGGCATAAAGCCAGATCTTCAAGGCCTTCCAAAAAGCCGAAAGGGTCGGGGCCATCCTAATCTCAGGAGGGAGGATGTTCCAGAGGGCAGGTGCCACAGCGGAAAAGGCACATCTCCTGGTCCCTGCCAGCCGACATTCCTTGGCTGACAGGACCCGGAGCATGCCCATCTGGCCGGACTGGATTGGATGGGTAGAAACAACTGGGAAAAGACGGTCGCTAAGATAACCCAGTCCCAAGCCATGAAGGGCTTTAAAGGTGACATCCTGCACCTTGAATTGCACCTGGAAACACACCAGCAACCAGTGCAGCTCCCGAAGCAGTGGTGTTACATGAGCCAAGTAGCCAACACTATTTACAACCCGGGCAGCTGCATTCTGTACCAGCTGAAGCTTCCAAATGCTCTTCAAAGGCAGCCCCAAGTACAGTGCATTGCAATAGTCCAAATGGGAGGTCACAAGGGCATGAGTGACAGTGAGTAGAGCCTCCCGGTCCAGGAATGGGCACAATTGATGCACAACCTGAAGGTATGCAAAGGCCTTCTTAGCCACAGCTGCCACCTGCTCTTCCAGCAGGAGCCATGAGTCCAAGAGGACCCCCAGATTGCGCACCGGGTCCATCTGGGGCATTGCCACCTCATCCAGAAACAAGGATGGAAGAACCTTGGTACTGGGAGTAGTTGCTTCAGATTTGCATGAATCTGAAGCAACTACACTTTGATTAGCTTCTACAGTTGTAATGAGAAGCTCAGTTGTGATGAGAGAAAATCTTAGTGACAGAAAATAACCACCACTTCAGTGAAAGATGTAACCATGATGCCCTTCTTGTAGAGTAAAATACAATTGAAAAGGAACTGGTTGAATTGTTTCTTCTTTTCAGGGAATCCTGGGAACTATAGTTTGGAGAAGAGAAATTAGGAATACCTATAGAACTCCTGCCATCTCATCAAATAACAGTTCCCAGGATTCTTTTACAGAAGCCACAATAATTAGAATAGTATTAAAGCAGGGAAAATATTACACGATGTATAGAAATAGGGTTCTACTGAATAAATCTAACCTCTAAGAAAACTCTCACGCATCTGAGAGCAAGAATCATATGAAATTGTCCATATGAAACAATTCTGCTTCCATTATCAGGTCCTTGAAACCAGGGAAATATGTGTCTCACAGTGTCACATTTGTAATGCCTGTGATAATGAGGATCTAGGCTTTTCTAAAAAGGGGAACATAATGACTTTTATTCAAAGGATTTACTGGGTTCTTATTTATGCAAAAGGATACTTGCATCTTGGTTCCTAAGTACACTTTTTGGTTTGGGTATTAGAATACTTAGATAACCTCTCCACAATTCTGTAAATGGTATTTGGCTTCGGATGCAATGGTGCACTTCTTGCCCTGCCCTAATGCTTACATAGTTTCCCCAAAGCATTTCAAACACCTCAAGGAATTTGTGGGATTACAAGAAGAGCCAAACTCCCAGATCACACTGACTTTCTTCTTGCAGCTGATTCACAGCTAACTCACAAAGGAAAATGACAGCATTAGAGTGGAATCCTATGCAGTTCTTCCCAAAAGTACATCCTATTGAATTCATTGGGGTTTAGTCTTTAATGCAGAATTCCTCAACCTCAGCAACTTTAAGATGGGTGGACTTCAACTCCCAGAATTCCCCAGCCAGCTGGCTGGGGAATTCTGGGAGATGACGTCCACCCATCTTAAAGTTGCTGAGGTTGAGGAACAGTGCTTTAATGGATATCAAGAGTCGGATTTACTAAAGTCTGATTTTGTTGGACTGAAATTCTGAAGCTTCCCTTACACAGTATGATAGTGAGCAAAAGTAAAGTATGATGGGAAATCTTTTCTTTAAAAAAAAACATTTTTGCTCCCAGACTTTTTAGCTATTTTTAACTGTTTTGAAATACATGGGTACGTTTTCTTTCTCTTCACTTGCCACCAATGGAAGTAGATCAATAGTTTTGTTGATATCTTTCAGATATTTTTCAGATATTTGTGATTACCATTTCTGTACTCCCTACCGCTAGCCATCTTGCCTGAGACTATGGATAGCACTTTGGAGCAAGATGATGGTTAGATGGTTATACATGTATGTATGTGGGTAGGTATGCTTGTTTTTTTGTGTTTTTTCTTACTTTTTCATTGTAAACCACCCAGGGTTGTTGTCAGGCAGCCTTTAAATTGTACAAATAAAACATAAAATAAAATAAACAGCCAAGGAGCACAGACCTAGCTTGACTGAGACCAGTAATGATCAGAATGGAAAACGAACAACTGCCTTTCAATCAGCCAGCCAATCAACACAAACCAACTGATTTAGGCAGGAGTGCTTTGAGAAGGTTTAAATACTACTTAAGAGTAACAGGGAACATGATATCCTTGTCACTACAGCATTGTAAAGCAAGAAGCACCACCTCCTGCCTCTGCATTTATTGAAACTAAGGCCCTGCCTTTTTAAAGCCAGCTCTGGCCTTCTCCTGGTGCCAGTTTCAGGTTGTAGAAAGGCATATTCAACTTTAGCAATCTATGAGCGCCTGCAGCTGCTAAGAACCCCTTATCGGTCTGAAGAGGACCACATTTCTCCGCTGAGGCAACATTCTTCCAACCTACTTACTAGGGGGTGAAACACTACTGAATAGAGTGAGACTTACTGCTTGGTAGAACATGCACAAGACTGCACTACTAGTTTTCCTGATATAAATACTGTGCAGAAGTCCTGCATCATGGGTGCAGAAGTATATCAAAAGCAAACTCTATCAAGGATGAGCAGTTAAGGGCATGAGTGATGAAGAGCATTTAGGAAATCCCAGTGCAAATGCTCAAACAATTCAGCAAATACAATGAAAATACAATTAGCTTTAAAATTTGGAAAAATGGAAACTCGCAATTCATGTAATAGCCTTTTTTTAAGTGTTTTTTTTAAGGCTTTAAACTGGGTTTTTTTAAGGCATTAGAATAATTTAAAAACCCAAGGCAAGCTGTATATACACAGGAAAATATGCTGTATGGTATTAAGAAAGAAAGAAGGGAAGATTATTTGGAATGGCACTTCCAGGAAAATATCCAAGCCAAAGGCGGATAAACTGTAAAGGCATCTGATGTAGCACAAGAACAAGGACGCTAAAATAAGAAGAGTTTTCAGCTGCACCCTTACATCCTAAAAGGCCTGTTATGTGACTTGGGGAATCCAGAAAGACATTCGAATGTGGGGCTGGGGCTGCTAAATCAAGCAGAGACAGGTCTGTATAAAGGGGAGCTGCATTTCCACCACATGGCACAGGCTTCCTCTGGACCCCAAACCATTAGGAGATGCAAGCAGGGAGAGCAGATCTGAGATCCTCCCCTTGGCAATTATTCTTGTATTTGGATATTTTATTTTATGTTTTCATTCATTCAATCTGTATAGCCTCCCATCTCACATTTGTGACTCTGGGCAGCTCACACAATTAAAAACAACCAAATAACACAACCAATAAACAAAATCCAAAAATCAGTAAAAACACAATAACCCCCTTCGTTCCCCCATTAAACTCTCCAAATGTAATAACTACCTTGGAAGAATGCAGGTTTGTGTACTCCTTCACTAAGATTTGCTTCAACTTAAGAGCTGGGCCACTCTTTCCCATAAACCTGTTGTTCTCCCATATACTTCTTGCACACTGGATATGCACAGACAACAGGACTGGGAGAAAATAAGGGGAAGGAGAGAGGCCACTTCCTTTGATCCAATATCTTTGGATACCAAGGTCACATGCAGACATACATAGAAATATTAGAGCATTTAACAAGCAACAGTGGAATAAACTACCATGGAAAGTGAGAGATTTTCCTTCATGAGGAGTTTTTAAGCAAACTCAGGATGCTAAATTAAGACCCTTCAATGCCACACCATTTTCACTTCCCAAATCATCAGAGACAGTTTCAAGTCAACTTGCAATTGTTCTCACCACTGCCGAAGCCAGAAAGCAACAAAGACCGAACACTCACAAGCTCTGCCCCCTGCTGCTGTGGGTCCTGCTGCTAAAACAAGTCTGTCAAGTCCACTCCATAGAAAAGAGAAAGGAAAACAGTTGCTCTGTCCACGTCCTTTCTTTATGTTGCATACATTTGTTTGGTCACATGGAAGGAATCTGGTCAGAGCTGCTGCAGGACTGGCCAGCCACCTTTCCCAGAAGAGGATCCTGGCCCTGCAAGGGAACGTGAGCAGCAGCTTCCTCCCAGAGGAATTGGGCTGCCACAGGCTTCACTGGGTTGCAGAGTTTCAAAGAGTTTTGAAAGAAAATATTAGCTTTGTTGCAAGTTCAGCTCCATTGTGGTACAGCTAGAAATATATGGAAGTTGATAATCACTGCAGCTTTGAAGCACTGGAAGAAATGCCTCCCAAACCTTATATGCTGTGCAATATAGTCACACTTAAAAACAACCTTAAAGCTATATCCCAAAATACAATAATTTTCACAAAACCTGAGGTGGTTGTCATAAAAAAAAAAAAAATGGAAGAGGGAAAAACAGAGTGCTAGGAAGCAGAAGCAGTCCCTGTCTTTGACTACGGATTGTCATGTGTACGATCCCTTTGGTTTTGAGCCCTCTTCCTCATTCCCTATGGTCACCAACAAAGTCTCTATTGCAATAGGGACCAGACATCTACCTGGTTAAAAATGAATTGAATTTAAAATACTTCATATTCCAGCACTTCCACTACACAAGGTTTCCTATTGCATGGAATGCGCAGTGGAAACACGCAGAATGTACCCTGCTCAGTTGAAAATTGCTCCCATAAGCCTGCAGTTCATGGCTTTTTAACATCAACATTAATTCTTGATGGTTGGCAGACCCCAGAGTAACAGTAGATGTAGTGCATGCTGCTAAAAGGATTTGTGTTCATGCAATATGATGGCCAAAATGAAGAGAGTGGAGGGTCTTCTCATTCCTTCAGGTTTCTCAGGAGTGAGCCTTACCTTGGCAAGGGACCAAGGAGGGCTTCATGTCTGGGAATCAACCCAAAGTTTAAAGAGCAATGCAGCAAGGGACAGATTTTCTCATGGTTCCTCAACACTTCGCTCAGATGTTTTACTTCATCTGTCAGCTTTCCAATCTCTCTTTTTAGAGAAGTATTCTCTTGTTCAAGGCACTCATATTCCTGAAATAATTGATAAAAATAAACAAATCAAGCATGCAAACAAGCAATTCATGATTATCTATTATTGTTCCAAAACTACTTCTCTTCATGAAGTGTTTAAATTCTCAAAAAGGAAATAAACACAAGAAAAAAGAAAATGAAAAAAAATGATATAATTATCTGAAAAATCTACTTCCTTTGAAAGATACATAGAGCCTAATTTACTTTCTTTCCACTCTGGTTTAGGTGAGCGAGTAAGACATTTTCATTCCACCAGGCTTTTTGTGTATTTCTATTTTACCTACTTAAAGTATAGTTTATCTATATTGTTCTATTTAAATTGTTTCTAAATCAAATTACCATTAAACTAATCCCTAAGTGGCAGTGTACCAAGCAGAATAGAGCAAATCTTACAGCAAATAATTTTTTTCTAATAAAACCATTACTCTTAACATCATCTGTATAATAAATATTAATAAAAACAACAGAAGTCCCCTATTAGGGGAAGACCTGAGCAAAGACGAATGTAACTGTCCTCGAAAGTGGAATATGTGGTTGGGACTGCACAGTCCAAAAGGGATGAGTCTAGCTGGGAAAGTTCCTTTATTGATCAGCACCTGAAGAATGGGCTGCCATCGAGGAGATCTCTCTTCATGACCTTTAACATCCCACAAAAGGGTTAGCTTTGGCTGTTCTTTTCAACTGCACTTATATTTTATCATTGTAAACAAGGAGTGCAAAATCTGAGACTTCAGATCACATATTGCTTGCTCCCCCCCCCCCCACCATTCAGCTGTAAAAGTTGCCATCCAGTTGTAATTTTTAATTCAATCATGGTGGAAATCACAAAATATATGGGGAGCGATTATACAGTTCTTAATTAAACTAACTTGATTTTAATTACATTTAAACATACATTAAATTAAATCAAGTTTTGCTTTTGTTTTGTTCTCTAACTTTGGGTGGGGCTCTTGGCCATTGGATTAAGAAACTGTGGTGCGCCCTGATGTAAACCGCCAAGGGCAATTTTTAGAACTGGAAGCAGGCATTAAATATGATGATAAATAAACATTAAAGCTTCATATTTAGAGGCATTATATGGTAGCTTTAAATGCCATTGTTGTGGGGCAAACTGTAAAGAAAAACTAGTTGTGGGCATTAGCTTGGAATGACCTAGCAGGGTTTTCCAATTTCTTTCTGTGGGAGCACAGCACTAGAATCAGCTCTCAGCAGCACACAGGTGGACAGACTCCAGAGACACCACACTCAAGCTGTAAAACTCAGGAATGTGTGATTTTGTAAGAAATACCTAATGGATATTTGATATTCTCAGTCCAAAACATTTGTGAATCCAGTCATGAAGGAGGCTCTAAGGAGGCTGCTAATGCATCATTAAAAAAGAAATGCAGCACAAAAGAAAAGAGGACACAGATTTTTTTCTTTTAGATTTAAAAGAAAGCATGCACTAATTTACATATAGATATGGATACTTTAATGACAGTACTTTAAAGAAACAAGGGAAAGATTGTAGCCCACCATCTTCAGAGAAAGGAGTATTTCTGTGAAAATTATCTCTTGGCCATCAAATGTGGGTTTACTCCAATGTTTGGCTGATGGGGGGCTACAGATCAGGGAAAGCAGAAAGTAAATCTACTGGTGGAACACTGAATACTGAAGCCCTTGGATCAGCAAGAATTCCTGATGCCCAGTTCTTTAAGAATAATAGCAACTAAATGTCTCTCTCCCTTCTCACAAATTATTCTGATGAAATGAAACAAATGTGGGGCTAACTCCAAAAGGATACTTGTGTTTCCAAACTGACAGCCCTTAGTGCTGCCCAAGGGTATCATGCTGTTATTCTTCCTTTTCCTAACTTCTTTTTTTTCCTGATAAGCAAAAATATGGATGAACTGGAAGGAAAAGAGAGAATTCCAAATCACAGATGTGGATTCACACACCTTGCTAAACCATGATCTACTTAGGCCTGGTTTATAGCAAGTGAGTGTAACTTGTCAGGCCAAGGGCTGCAGACATCTTTGAGAGACACTTGGGGACCACCCTTCAGAAGCAGGTGGGGCTGGATGAAAAAACTGGTCAGAGCCACTGAACACTGTTTTCAGTTTTTAATAATTCCAAACGTGCATATGTGAGCATGTACACACAAGTGCATATACTTGGGGATTGAGGGTACTGGGGAAGTAGAACAGCAGAGGCAGAAATGTAGCTTAGAGCTTTTGGAGCAGCAGCAGGTTGGTGGTCTGGAAGAAAGCCAGTGAGACATTACAGGCCATGCCTGGAAACCTGCCAGGCCATCATGATCTGGAGTTGTTCACCTACAGTTTGCTGAGTAATCCCCAAGTGGTCGAATTTGCTCAATCTCCTGGTCCATAAAGGGTGGATTACAAATCACAGTGGGAGGATCTGCATGCCATGGCAAGCCAAAGCCGATCACACCAAAACCTGTCTATTTTCATTTGGAAATGCCTGAAAAGGACCCAGTGATCTGATGAGCAAAGCCCCCTCAGAGCTCCGTTGAATGAGCTCCGGGTTCTTGCATGGGAAGGGCAGGCCTTTGGCACCAGACTTCTGGTGAAAAGAGAAGTTGCTCCTACAAACATCAAATCTCTCTGTGCCTGACGTTGCTGCCAACTTCAACCGAAGCATGAATGAGAAACTATTTTTGAACCCCAACAAAATAAAGAAAGTGAGACTCAGAAAAGAATTGCTTTACAAGGCAACTGCACAGCAAGTGGCTAGTTTCTCCCTTGATTTGAATGTGGCTAAAAAAGAAATGCACCAATGTCCGTAACGAAAAAGAAAAAACAAAAGTCATAGTGCTCAGCCACCGTGACCAGTATATTCGTTCACTGCCTTATGGAGTCCACGGATAGATGAATAATGTGCTTTCTTCCACAGAAAGGACATGTTGGGCTCTGGTCCTCCACCCTGTTCATCATTTTACTCAGTTATATTCATGATTGCTCATACGAAAGCTCTGAAGCCTTGATAACAATCTCAGTCTTGGTCAACACTCTTGCTATTCTACGTTCTATTCTTTGGAAGCCAGCTTATAATCCTCAATTGTTCAATCGGGAAGGAAAGCATGAAAAAATATTGCAACGCACCTTAAAGAAAAACAAGAGAGGGGAGAAAAAGACTAATTTTTTTAAAAATCATAATAATATTACAAATTGCCTCCCCTGCCCAGTTGTCTGACTATCGGTTATAATGAGACCGTTTGGAAGAGATTTCTGGGCAAAATGATATAGGTCCTAAAATATATAAATTCTAATATCCTGATTCTGTTTGCATAGTTTAGGCTGCTATCCTGAAAATGCCAGGCTGGTCTGGGGCAAAACATTAAGCTGTATGAAGCAGAGGATAAAAAGGCACCCACATTCTTCATTCCAAGTCCATAAGCCCTGGGCTGGCAACTGACTTCAACACACTGGTGACAAGATAGTAGGCCCATCCACACATCCTCCTTGCCCCAGTGCCCAAATGGCCCGCTAACTGCTTGCTGAGGACATGTCTGCACAATGGAGTTTCCACCGCAGTGCCACCCTGCTGCTGATGCAGGCTGAAATTGGATCAAGGTGATCTAGCAGGAACCTTGTGTTTTCCTTTGGGAAATGAAACAAGCTTTCCTCTACGCAAACATTCAGTGTTATGTGGAGGAGGAACCTGAGATGACCTGCAGGGCTCCATTTGGTCTGCTCTAAGACTGCCCCCTCCCCTCCGGCTGCAGGGCTCTGTGCCTCCATGACCATTTCTACTCTGGATGTCAGAACAAACAGGACCTTCTCCAGAAATCAACTTTTTTATTTTGTGAGGGGAATATCAATCTCATGGAATACCTTGTTTGTTCTAGCTCTGGGCTCCATGCTTCTGCCCTTCCTACCTCCTCTCCTTGGAACAGCAGTGCCACCACTCTTTTCCAAACAACTGCTCCAATCCACAAGGCATGTCACCTGCTAGATCCCAGGCAGACCAAGTGCCTGGAGCTGCCTGAATACCATGAGCTGTTGACCAAGGCCCTGGGAGCCAGAAAAGAACAGAGCAGTGGTGTTGACTCTGGCTGCAATAGTGCCAGTGCAGATTGAGAAATGGAGAGGAAGCATTTCCAGACAGCTTCTGTAGAGGAGGACTGCTGCTGCCAATCCCTGGTAAAATTGCTGCCCCAGGAAGGAGGCTGGCCATGAGGGCAGCAGCACTACTGACCTCATTCCTGAAATATGGTAAAGAAAACAACAACACCCTGATGTGATTTGGAACCAATGCACCTTCTCTTATCTTGAGGATAGAACAAAAGCATGTTGCTGGGGTGTGGAGAAGAGCCTAATGCTTAACATTCTACCTGAGGGCAGGGGCTGGTCTAAGGGCTAGGCTGTATGGAAGATACAGATATGTCCTCCAAGAACTTGCCACTCTTCCCTCCTCTACTTTCTACTGTTTGGTGCCTCTGTCTAATGGTAGGATTGGCCTGTGTCTAAGGAGTATTATCTCCTGCAGAAAAACTCATAGGATTGTGCTCTTAGAGCAGAGCTTTGTTTTGAGGATTTCTGTATATAGAGGCCTACAGAGCTTGCCACATGGGCCCTAAATGTAGATATGCAGCAGTCTTTCTCAAATTCAAGAGGAAGGAAAAATCAGGAAGTGCCCATTTAGCTAGTTGCTTCTGAATAACATAAACCCATGGAATGTCTGAATCAGTAGATCAGTAATGGTGGACAGCAGAGAGTCGTTGATTTTGCCCTGCAAACTGAGTTTCTGGCGACACAGGATGAGTAGGTCCCCAACTCAGTTTACAGAGGCCAAGCTAATGAATCCCAACATAAATGAATCCATATCCTAAAACATTCCCCAGGAGACTCTGCAGCACATTGGCAGATGTGAAGGGCAGAAAGGAAGGAGAACACTGGTCCAGGAGGGGACAGAAAAATCCTATGAGATTATTGAGAGAGGAAGAAGACAGCAGAAAAGGAAACAAAAACCATCAAAGAGATGGATCATGTTCATGAATCATGTAATTGAAATACAATGATTTGAAATCAGCAGAAAATCCCTATAACAAGATGACTAGGACAAAACCTGGAAATATCTGCATTCATAGCTGCAGCTCCACTTTTTGAGTTGTGGTTCCCAGGTGATATTGTTAAATACTGTTGGCATTAATGCAGGGACTTGCATTAAGTAACCATGTGTACTTAATAGGGCAGTCTAGGTACTGATGCTCAACTATTTGGCCCTGTCCTCATAGTCTACTGCTTTCTGAGCACAAATAATCCCTTACTTACAAACGGGTCACATTCTGAGAGGCTGTTTGTAAGTCCGTTTTGTTCGTAAGTCCAACAAGCAAAAAAAACATGCGCAGTTCACACCTTTCATAAGTGGCAGCATTGACATAGGCACTTGCGGCGATGGTGTAGGTGTTTGTGGAGATGGCATAGGCTCATCCTCTGTACTTTTTTCCACCTTCCTGAAAAAGAGGTCCAGTGAACTTTGGGTGGTAGTCTTCCTCTTCTCCTCATAAATGACGCTGTAGCACTGGATTGCATCATGGACAGCTGCAGACACCTTGGTGAAGTGCTCCACATTAGGGTCCTGCATCTCAAACAGTGATAGCGCTTTCTCAATCAAGCTGAACCCCTCCATTATCAGCTTGGTCTGGTACTACTTTGGTGGTTCAATCTCTTCCTCTTCCTCTTCCTCCTCCTCTTGTTTTTGCTGCTCCTCCAACTCCATGAGGTCTTCATTGGAGAGGTCCTCTGTCTGTGAAGCTAGCAGCTCACAAAAGTCCCCCTCCTCCAGGTCGAGCTGAAGCTCCTTGCTGAGGGCAACCAAGTTGCTGATAACAGCCTGCGACTCCCTTTCTGCCACCTCAAGCCCACAAGAGTATTGAACGAACTGAGGGCACAGACATTTCCACACCCAGTTCACTTTCTCAGGGGTAATCTCACACCAGGCTGCATTGATGTTCTTGATGGCCTTGTAGATGTCATAGGACTTCCAAAACTAGCACTAGGTCATCTGTGAGTCCACTTTGGTTGCCTGGGCTGCCTGCCTAAACATTCGCCGAAGATAGTATTTTTTGAAGGTTGCTATCACTCCCTAGTCCATTGGCTACAGGAGGGAGATGGTGTTGGGAGGCAGACACACAGCCTTCATGTTCAGATGGAAATTGTCCAAGTAAGGATGACCTGGGGCATTATCCAATACCAGCAGAATCTTGAACTCGATGTTTTTTGCGTGGCAGTACCTCTCCACTTCCAGGATGAAATGGTGGAAAAACCAGTCCTCAGAGATGACAAGGGCAACCCAAGCTTTCTTGTTAGCCTTCCACACAACAGGAAGTGAGCTTTTTCAGATGTTCTTGAGAGCTTGTGGGTTCTCAGAGTGGTAGACTAGCAGCGGTTTTAGGCTCAGGTTACCAGAAGCATTGCCACCTAGCAGCACAGTTAGCCTATCCTTGGCAGCTGATGTACGTTCTGTCCGGCATTTTCTTCCAATAAAGCCCCGTTTCATCCACATTGAATATTTGCTGGGGCAAATAACCATTTTCCTCAATGATCTCCTTGAGGGTTTCCAGGAACTCCTTGGTTGCAGCCTCATCTGCACTTGCTGCCTCACCACTGACTTTCATGTTATGAAGACTCACACGAGCCTTAAAGTGGTGGAACCACCCATGGCTTGCAGCAAACACTCTTCAGCAGCACCTTCACCGGCCTTCTGTTGTAAGTCATGGAATAAGCTCTTAGCCTTCTCCTGGATCATCATTAGGCTAAGCGGCACATGTTGCTGATGCTGCTCTTCGATTCACATGCTGAGCAGCACCTCCATCTCTTCCATTACTTTTCCTCTCCTCTTGCATATTATTGCGGATTGCATAGGCACTGAACTTTTCACAAGTTCCATGATCTTGTCTTTGTTCTTAATGATCGTTCCAATAGTGGAACAATTCATGCCGTAGGAACGTACCACATTCGCCATCTTCTCCCCCCTCCCATTTTCTTCAATATCTCCATCTTCGTGAGCATCGTGATGAATTGCTGCTTCTTCACACTACCCCCCTCCCCTTCAGGACTCTTGCGCTTAATTGCAGACATTTGCAGTTAAGCAATTTGCAGTCGCCACACACCAAACACAACCGACCATGCGAGAAGTCAGGACTGGAAGTCGGCACTGGAAGTCAGGAGATGGCAGGAAAGGGTTAGTTTTTGGCACACTTTCTCCTGCCTTCTGGCCCAACTTCTGGGTCCAACTTCTGGCTCCATCTTGTTCGTATCAGCCAAAGTTCGCAACTTGAAAGTTCATATGTACGAGACCTTCTGCATTTAGGCGGGGGCAGGGGGAGAGTCCTGGGTTTTAGCTATAAAGTCCAGTCCCAAGCACACAATGAATGGACTATCTCCTTAAGAACAAAAGATCTACTGAATCTGCTATTGAATCAGGCATTTTACATCTAGAGCTTTTAAGTACCTGAAAGTCCCTACTCATGCTCTTCTCATGCCAGGAATACATGGCATGAGAGCCAACATAATGTAGTGGGTAAGATGTTGGACTAGGACTGGAGAAATCCAGACTCTAGCCCATTCTCATCCATGAAGCTTCCCTGCCTTTATTCTACAGAGTTATTAAATGTAGAACAGCCCTTTCTCCTTAGCATCTGGTTGTCTGAATAAAGCCTTTAACTGTATAGGTCCCATAGTTTTGAAGAAAAAGATGAGCAAAAGGAGACCCAATGGGGGTTTATAAAACCATGAACAATGTGGAGAGAAAGTAAAGAGAGAAAACAACTCAATCCTGATTCAGAGCATGACAAATCTGTCATTTCCTGAAATTGATAAGCTGCAGGTAAAGCCAGACAAATCTGTCCTTTTTAATGAGCTATATCCAGTGAAATTCAGTGCCATAGGTGTTTGTGACAGTCAGTAGCTTAAGCATCTTCAAAAAAGTATTGATGGAGGAACAGCATCTAAGTATGGGAATGTTCTGTGGTCAGAAGCAGCATACCGCCAATCACAGCATGTTGTATGCAAGATGGTGATCCCCTTGGTAGTCTCTGCTTAAGCATCTGTCTAGCTCAGCCTTTCCCAGACTTGGGTCACCAGATGTTGATGTAGGCACTGTAGCATGATCCATCTAGAGAATGCTCACTTGGAAAGGCTGCCTTTATGGATAAAACTTGATCACGCAAATTTAGATCAGTGCTCAGTTTTTAACTGAGGATGACATTTCCTACACCTGAGAAAGGGGGGTTTGGTCCATAAAAGCTTATTACACCAAAAGGATCTGTGTGAAGGTAAATCTCTCTCTCTCTCAGGATGGCAACTGAAGCCCCACCATTTTTATGTGTGCTGCATGTGTGTCACACATAAAAGAGGTGGACCTTTGAATACCCTATGTGTCTTGTCTTTCTTACTCCTCCCCCCACTGTGGATGCCCCTGTATTAAGCAACTAACAATCTGTTAATTCTTAAGGTGACTCAGGACTTGTTTGTGTTTGATAGTGACACTAATTGCTGACCAACAGGAGGCCAGTGCATCAGTCACCTCATGGAGTTTATCTGCTTTCTGGGTTTGTTTCTTTCGGCTCCTCTGGGCAGCGACTCTGTTCTTCTCTCTCCGTCTTACTCTTCTTTCATCATCATCATGACTCTGGTCAATAAAATCAGAAGATGCTTGGTTAGTTAATGATTTAGTCCTCTTTCTCTTTTTTCAAAAAATCCCTTAAAATCCAGAAAGTCAAGGAAGCTATACATTGACAAACACACCACAGAAAGCCATGTGAGCCCTGGTCACATTCTCCAAGAGTGGCAGATATTGATATTTACATTATATCAGCTGGAAAAGTAACTTACACATCATCTTGTGGGTATATTGATGCAAAGACTTGGTACAAGAACTCTTGTAGTTGCACTCTGGTTCAGGTTTTGAGCATTTTGAGTAAAAGATAGCTAACCCACAATGATAGTTTGTAGGGTTTCCTAGGAAGAGGAAGTGAGCGAGCCAGACTCTGCTGTCTTTTTCCTGAGAAATTGGACCGGTTATTTTAATAAGTAAAACAGAAGGAAGGAAGCGAAGTCATCAAGGTTTTGAAATGCACTGATCACACCTGGATCCTATCTTTCTTCCAAGAAATGCTAGCAAATACGCCCAAGGTCTTTTATTTTATTCTCTTGTGAGGTAACATAAGGCTGGGCTGAGTTAGTGGTGCTGCAACAACACAGCAGGCACAATCAACTCAGTTAAAGACCCACTGGCTGCATTTGCCCAACATGTTACATTTATTAATGTTATGCAGCTTAGCATGCTATGTGATCTGAGTCCATTTGCTTAGAAAATAGGCTAATTCAATTCAGATTAAGTGTGTCATGTGAATGCAACCAATGCCTTTCTACCAGCTACCTGTGAGCTTCAGACTATTTCACTCTAGAATCCTTAATTCATTCATTAGATTTATACCTTGCCTTTCCTCCAGGAGCCCAAGGCACTGTACATAGTACCTTCCCCATTCAGAAGTTCATATTGCCAGACATTGCCAATATACCAATATGTTCTCCTTTTATTCATTTATTTATTTATGTATTTTATTTATTTATTAAATTTATATGCCATCCATCTCCCCCAGAGGGTGACTCTGGGTGGCTCACAATTAAAATCAAACAGTTAAAACAGTAAACAATATAAATATCCATTAAATTAGCTAAAAAATCATACTATATGAAAAGACTATATACATAAAGAGTTTTCCTCACTCTTAAACTGAATTTGTTATTTTATGCTGTTTGTACTATTTTAATCTAAATTTATGTTTTGAATTTTAATTATTGATGGGAAATCAGTTCAAGATTGATAATAATTGGAAAATATGTACAAATAACTCTCTGTTAATTTCTCCCCAGAGGAAAAATCCATTGAAATACAGATAGTCCTCATTTAGCGACACAACTGGGACCGGCAACTTGGTCACTGAGTGAAGTGGTTGCTAAGTGATACCGCGACTGTGCTTATGATCTTACTTCAGCTTTCCTTTGCTTTACAGATCTGTGAAGGTCATAAATGTGAGGACTGGTCACAAAGTTACTTTTTAATCACCACTGTAACTGCAAACAGTTGCTAAATGAGGCAGTCACTAAGCAAGGACTACCTGCAACAAAATAGCTCTATAATGCTTTTTGTTGATAGTTCTAGGAGCTGTCATGTAGAAGCACTTGAAGGTTGCAGTCCAGTACACCTGGAAAATATGAAATTACTTTTGAGTAGAGAGGCACTATCTACCACTTGTTAATTAACTGGATTTAGTTGCAGAGAAAGTGCATAACCCAGCATTGTTATGCAGAGAAAGTGCATAACCCAGCATCACCCTTTGCTGATCAAAATTAAATTCTCACTAGAAATAGCCATTAATATGCACTACAGACACAAGTTCCACGTGCACAATCCTTGTAGACATATCCTCAGAGAAGGTGACACAGATGTACGTACCATTTTGAATCACAAGAAAATGATGTTCAGTGGGTATGTTGTTTGGTTAGAGACATCGGGCCCAAATTTGGGTTACTGGTGTGCAAAATATTCCATGTATGAATCATTTGATGCATGGAATAGCCAGGTTTGAGTGGAGCATGCCTAGATGAAACACACGTATTTGGTCCAGGACTGAAATATGTAATTTCAAGACAGAAGTATTGGGTGAGAGGGCAAGAAAAAAACCAAGGATATATCCCTGATCTTCCCAGTCTCTTCCTTGTCCTCTCTACCTTCCCTTAGTGGCCACTGTTGATAGACTCCAAGCAAAGCAGATCCAATTGCCTTCTGCCCCATTTCTTTCTAAAGAGAGGTAGGGAGCAGAAGGTAATGGGAAGATCACCAGGCAGATTAGCGATGCCAGAAGGGGTGGGATTGAAACGTTCAGGCATTTCAGTTGGGATGGGTAGAGAGAATAGTTAAGTTGGTTAACCGGGAAGGAAGGAGGAAGGAAGGAAGGAAATTGCCATTTTGCTGCGCAATTTCTAAAGTGTGATCCCAGGAGCTCTTGGAGCAACAAATTTTAGGAAAATTGGGCTCAGAAAGAGTATGGCATAATTAAATCAAAAATCATGAATCAAACACAAGATGTCTGAATCATATTTGGGGGAGCAACCCAGACAAACTGCCATATGTAGTGGGGTTTCTGCTCTACTAAGATGGTAAATGTTTTGCATGTCCAAGGGGAAATCCCCCTTGGGTATATTGAACATTCCCAATTTAACTCATGATTTTGCCCTGCTCAGCCATTCTTTCATCTCTCCCTGTTTCACTGCTTTTTTAAAAAAGCGTTTTTAGTATGAAAAAGAGTGGAGCCGTAAAGTGACATCTAGGACATTTCAGTAAAACCAGATCACTTCAAGAGATCACAACCACCAATTAGAAGAATAATTTTAATAAAATTTTAATAATTTTAAAACTCTTGCAGATAATATACGTTTTATATTTGTGATCAGTGAGATGGATGGATGAATAGATATGTAGATACTATATGGTATAGTGGTATTTAAAATATACTGAATTGCATGCAATTCTAGTTTCAGAAGCAGGAATATGTGTTTAGAATGTAGTTTGATAAGACTGGAGTTTTAATTAGTTATTGCTACATCCAATACAACAATATTCTTGTTTTATGTTATACTTTTGTTACAGGGTCTGAGAAATTCTATATAACTCACATGTTGACAGTTTACATGCCTGCTTTTAGTCCAACAAAATATCATCTTGCCTACATCATATTTTGTGTCCTGTAAGAGCAATGCCACTATTTCCATTTATATCTAAGCTGCTTGTGGAATCCAATTCAGAATATTCTGGGTTTGAAGAGCAGACTTGACAAGCATAGGCAGATACATTTTGATATTAAATCTAGCCTCAATATAGGAGTAGATGATCTACAGATGCATTCCAGCACATCCCCATCATATTACTGTACGTGTCCTTCATGGAAAAAGCCATGAGGGACAGAGCTTTTCACAATTAGCAAGAAATACATTTTTTTTTTCCTGGAAGATTTATATCGATGAGTAAGAAATATTTTGACCGGTATTGACTTGATGTTTCAAAGAGTGAAAGAACTACAAAGTTCCATCAATTGCTGAATTCTATGGATCAGATTAAGGACAGCAACAACACAAGACAGAATCACAAAGTGACATGAAACAGTCAGATGGATGTCATCATCATCATCAGCAGCAGCAGCAGCAGCATCAAATGTATTTTGAAATTGGAGGGGGTTACTCATAAATTACTTAGTAAGGTATCTAATTTTCCAAAGGCGTTTGTTTATAGTTAGGCATTCAATAAAGTGTGAGCTGAACCTTAAAAGGTAGCTCCTAAAGAAATTATTGCTATCACAATTTATAGAGCCCCCTCCCAGCAAAATATCAAGGGCAAAGAAAAGCAAAAGGAAATCATGGAAGTGAAAGAGGGGTGCAAAAACATTTTGGATTTTCCTCTGTTTTGACTGTTTGGCTCACAAAGGCAAATGGTTCAGTGTACTACATTTGTAGGTAAGATGGTATCTGTATATCTTTTATTCTATTCATTCTTGCTTTAAATATGACAAGTATTTCTCATGAATATATAGCAGGAATTGCACAAAAAGGTTTATTATCTGGGGTACATTATTTGGATTAGACAGGAAGGCAGGCAGGTAAGGATCTATGTTTTTCCATCTGAGAACCACATTATCTTCTGGGAGAAAGGAGATATACATAATATCCTATTCCTATCCTGCATTTGTAGATTTCATGAATAAATGCACCACCTCATAGGCAAGCAATTAGACTTAATGAATCTTTCAATAACCAGTAATTTTTGGAGGTGAGACTCTCCCTCAAATTTTCACACCAGCACCGATGAAAACTTTTTTTGTATATTTATTTGTAAGCTAACTCTTCTATATGATGTGTGCATTGGACAAGGAAGGCTGAACTGAAAGCTACTCTTCCTTGATTCACTCTTTGCAATGGGGGTTGCTATGGGAAAAATCACATTGCAATCAAGTATCTTTCAAAGAGCTGTGATGAGTAGAAGGTGGCTCAGAATCTATAGAGAGATCTGTTTTGCAGATTAGTGGGGATTCCTGACCGATGTGTATTTAATAAGAGAAAGAAGAAAACAATCCCTCCCTTGTAAAATATATGGCTGAAACAGGAGGGAAAATGCCAGTGGTGAATAAAACTTGTTATATTGTTATACTGGAAGGATGCTGATGTTCCAAACACATTATATGCTTGATATTGTTTAATTTTAAGTGTCTGCCTTTTGCTCCCAGCTCTAGTTAAGGATCTCAACATTTGTATAAAGCATCATAATGGACCGCACGAGGCCTAGTCTGTTCTGAGAAAAAGTATAATCACAGGAGCATTGTTGGGAGATCTCGCTCCTATGAAGATCTTCCAGGCCCCTCTTTAGAACATGAATTCCTGACTTCACCTTTCATTTCCCCAGGCTTTTAACAATGTTCTGTCCTATTTTCAAAATGCATTGCTGCTGTTTAGATTCTAACACTGCTGGCAATTCCTCTTATTGGTTTTACTTTGGCTTCATGCTCTAGATGTTAAATTTTAAACATCTATCATGTTGTACTGTTACATTATTATTTCAGGAGCTGCCCAGAAAATTAAAGCATAAGTCTATCACCCCACCTTCACAGCACCATCAGAAGCGGGTTGCTTCACCCTGAAAGACAGAACTAATTCTGGTTTGTCCATCTAGCATCTGGAATAACAACTAAGATTTGATTCATTCAAGAAAACAATAGGATAATAGCCACCTCAAGCCCAGTAATCCAACAACACAAGAGACGACTCTACACATGGACATCACCAGATGGTCAATACCGAAACCAGATTGATTACATACTTTGCAGCCAAAGATGGAGAAGCTCTATACAGACGGCAAAAACAAGACCAGGAGCTGACTGTGGCTCAGATCATGAGCTTCTTACTGCAAAATTTAGGCTTAAATTGAAGAATGTAGGGAAAATCACTAGACCACTCAGGTATGACTTAGATCATATTCCATGTGAGTACACAGTGAAGGTGATGAATAGATTTAGAGGATTAGATTTGGTAGACAGAGTGCCTGAAGAACTATGGACGGAGGTCTGTAACATTGTACAAGAGGCAGCAACTAAAACCATCCCAAAGAAAAAGAAATGCAAGAAAGCAAAATGGCTGTCTGATGAGGCTTTACAAATAGCTGTGGAAAGAAGGAATGCGAAAAGCAAGGGTGAAAGGGAAAGATATAAGCAACTGAATACAGATTTCCAGAGAATAGCAAGGAGAGATAAGAAGGCCTTCTTAAATGAACAATGCAAAGAAATTGAAGAAAACAATAGAATGGGGAAGACTAGAGATCTCTTCAAGAAAATTGGAGATATCAAAGGAACGTTTAGGGCAAAGATGGGCATGATAAAGGACAAAAAAGGCAGGGACCTAACAGAAGCAGAAGAGATTAAGAAGAGGTGGCAAGAATACACAGAAGAACTATACAAGAAAGATCTTAATGTCTCTGATGTCCATGCTGGTGTGGTCACTGACCCTGAGCCAGACATCCTAGAGAGTGAAGTCAAGTGGGCCTTAGGAAGCATTGCTAACAACAAAGCTAGTGGAGATGACAGTATTCCAGTTGAGTTATTTAAAATACTAAAAGACGATGCTGTTAAAGTGCTGCACTCAATATGCCAGCAAGTTTGGAAAACGCAACAGTGGCCACGGGATTGGAAAAGGTCAGTTTACGTTCCAATTCCAAAGAAGGGCAATGCCAAAGAATGCTCAAACTATCGCACAATTGCACTCATTTCACATGCTAGCAAGGTTATGCTCAAAATCCTACAAGCTAGGCTTCAGCAGTACGTGAACCGAGAACTACCGGATGTACAAGCTGGGTTTCGAAGAGGCAGAGGAACTAGAGATCAAATTGCCAACATTCTCTGGATCATGGAGAAAGCACGAGAGTTCCAGAAAAGCATCTACTTCTGCTTCATTGATTATGCAAAAGCCTTTGATTGTGTGGATCACAACAAACTGTGGCAAATTCTTAAAGAGATGGGGATACCAGACCACCTTAGGAGGTCAAACCAGTCAATCTTAAAGGAAATCAACTCTGATTGCTCATTGGAAGGATTGATAATGAAGCTCAAGCTCAGATACTTTGGTCACCTAATGCGAAGAGAGGACTCTTTGGAAAAGACCCTGATGCTGGGAAAGATGGAAGGCAAAAGGAGAAGAGGACGGCAGAGGATGAGATGGCTAGATAGCATCACTGAAGCAATGAGCATGAAATTGAGCAAACTGAGGGAGGCAGTGAAAGATAGGAAGGCCTGGCGCAATATGGTTCATGGGGTCACGAAGAGTCGGACACGACTTAACGACTAAACAACAACAACAAGCCCAGTAAGACATGTCAAGTACCAACAAGCTTCCTTGTTATGTCTGTGGTCTCCAGTGGCATAATAGCCACCTGGAGAGGTTGGTAATTGCTTCCACACAAGCGTCCTCAGAAATGCCCAAGACCCCACCCCAAAGCAAGAAGACATTACAAGTGATGCTGGCAATATCACAAGCATGAGCCATGGCCTTCCCAACCATGGCAGATGTAAGTACATCTTGTACTCCACCAAACACTTGCTTTGAAGGTTTTAAACCATGTTCAACTGATGAAAAACAAATAGCTTTCAAAAAGCCATTTTTTTCCAGGAGAGCAATGGGTGGGAGTAGGGCAATGAAATTCTCCTAGGTCAGTTGGAGTTCTTACCCTTATCTTAAATATCTTAAATGATCTGAATCATTCTATACTCTGCAATGCTCTGAGTCTCCCTGCCTTCTCATCCTTGGTCAAATCCCAAATCTCCTCCTAGGGAGGTTCTTCATATTATGAGCAGGGGCAGCCAAGAAGAAAACAGAGTGATAGAGAACTGAGTATTGGTGGGAGGACACTCACCAATATCCTCCTCCATTTCATATCAAGTAAGTGTAAAAATGAGAGATAGTTTGGCTGGAACTGGGAGACCATGAGTTCTAATCCTGGCTAAGGTGCACAAGCCAGCTGGGTGACTTTGGGCCAGTTACTCTCTTTCAGCCTTAGGAAGAAGGCAGTGGCAAACCACTTCCAAAAATTTTGCCAAGAAAACTGCAGGGATCTGCCCTTGTAATTGCCAGAAGTCAAGACTGATTCAAAAGCACACATATACACAAAAGTTGAAAAATGCCAAATCACATTAAAAAAAAATTCTGCATCACCTCAAATAATAGGAGAGGAAAATTCGGAAATGCCTTTTGCATAAGAAAACTCTCGAGAATTGGGATTTCAGGCTGGGATCAGCTACATATTACACTTAGATAAGTTTCCATGCCCTTTTGTGGGCACTACCCAAAACATGAAGACTAGTACTGAACCATAGCAATGTTACATCTCGCATTATACTGACCCAATTCAGGGTAGACCATGGCAATTTAGAGAGTAAATAAATAAACAAATCCTTATGGCAGTTGTGACTGGCACAGCCCAGATAGGGATGATGCCCCCGGAAAGTCTTTCTGTGACCCCATAATCTTACAGGAAGGTAAGATAGTGTGAGAAAGTCAACCTCAAAGCTACCACTTGGGCTCATAGACAAATTGCAATGGGACACAGAAAAACTGGTGTACACAGTTCTGCAGCAGTAAACTTAATCAGTTATACTTATATCTGACCGTAACACTTCAGCCTGTACTGTACAACTTATTTACCTTTCAAGAGCTGAAATGCCACCTTTAAGCTTTTTGTTAGAGTAGGTAGCCTTAAAAATTAAGTACATAATCAGTCAAAAGATCTGATAAAGTTTATTATCATACCAATAGAAGCGATTTATTATTATTATCATTTAAACTGGCAGCATAAAGTACAGTAGGAGCCTCATTAAGGAAAAGGAAGATGGATCCCTGGTCCTGCTAGATTACTTTATTTCATCTTTGACTTCCTTCTACTAATCTGTCCCACTCCTGCCTTGCTCACTACATGCAAGGACACGGAACACCCATTTGTTACTGACACTCTTGTATTATAATTTTTCCTGCTCAGGAAAAAAAAAAGTCCCCACCCCCCATTTTTCTCGTTCAGTACAAACCTGATAGCCTTGCAGTTTCAGTATATTCAATACAGTTAACAAGCTTGTTAACAACTTGCTACAAGTTAGTATATATGCTCGGTTCAACCACTACCTTCTCCCAACTGGCCTCTGAAAGACCCCTTACTGAACTCTGGAGACTCCTGCCAGTCAATGTACTTCAGTTTTCCTCAACCTTCAACTGGGGATGATGGGAACTTGAATCCAACACAGCTACAGCGTGCTAGATTGAGTTGACTGGTACAGACAGTACTAAGCTAATTGGACGCACACTAATAACAGCAATGACTTTGTTCTTCACTGTTCAAATAGGGCCTGCCTTTTGGGGGATTTCAATGATTTCATTTGTCCAGATAACAGAGCTGGGGGGCTGACAGCATCTTGAGTAACCAGGAAGATTAAGAGCATCAAAACTCTGCTGGATCAGACAAAGCTGCTGTCTAGTCTGGAACCCCACAGAGGCCTACCAGAGGATAGAAGTCAGCCTGCAGGATCTGGGTATACTAGCTTTGTCCCCTGCTCCATCCTACCTATGACAAGTAGGTGAAGGCTGGCCTGGCCACTCTCCACCTGTAAAATCCTGCCCAAGATCAGTAGCTGCTGCTGAGAGATGAATTTGTTCAAAGACCCCCCATTGCAGAATTTTAAATTCATTTCAAGCAGTGGGAAGTCCCGCCGGTTTCTCCCTTCTGTCTGACTAGAAGTTCCTACCTCCCTGGTTTCTCTGAATGAAGCAAATTCTGGTAATAAGGAGGGAAAGAAAAGGGAAGGGGAAAGGTCGGGCATGCGGTGCGATCCATAATTTTACACACTTCTCCTATCTCCTTCTGTGATTTCCTTCTCTCTGCTACCCGAAACCTAGAAAAAAGCCTTTTCCTCCGAGGGAAGGGCGCCAGCACTCCAGTCCTTTCGTGGTGCCACCGCGTGCGAGCGAGATCGGGCGTGCCCAAACGACAAGGATGAAAGAGTTGCCCCGTAAACGCAGAAAGACCCGGCGATCGTGGACGTCGTGATTTGAACAGCGCGATTCCAGGGCACTTTCTGAATCGCAGTAGAAAGTTTTTTCGAGGCCGGGCGCGTCTGTCCAACTTTTCTACCGCCTCCTCCCCTTCCCTCCCTTCCGCGCCCCATCGCGCTTCGGTTTACCTGCAGGGTTCCCTCGGAAGAGGAACTTCGTTGCAAAATGCTTCCCGCAGCAGGGACCCCATGAGACATCCCGGCCGAAGAGAAAGGGGAGCTCGGACTGCCGGTCAGGAGGCCAAAGGACGCCTCAGGTCCCGGAGAAACCAGCGCAGCGGCAGCAAGCGCCGGGGACGCGCGTGGGGGACTCGCTGCACTCGCCGCCGCCTAAGCGGAAAGCCCAAGCAGGGGCATCCCGGGCGCGCGTGCTGCCCTCAGAGCTCCCTCCGTGCACCTGCTCGCCGCCGCCGCCGCCGCCGCCGCCGCTCGCCCGCTTCCCCAACTGCTCTTCTCTAGCGAGCGCCCGGCGGCCGGGAAAACCAGGAGCCGCTGCTGTCGCCTGCCTGGCGCCGCGGATCTGCTCAAGTCAAGTTCATGGAAATCACGTGGCGCCCTTTGAAACTTCAGGAGGGAACTGGCTGCGAGACCGGGAGGCGGCCTTTGGCAGAGTCAGCCCGATGGGGAACTGAAAAGAGAGGGGCTTTTCCCTTCTTCCGCCCCGCTCGTGGGCTGTGGGTTTTGGGGTGGCTCGAGAGCCGGAATCCGCTCGGCTGAAGATCGCGGCAGGCCGAAAGCTTTCAGCTGAACGTGGGAGCTGTTCATTCTCTCAGCCATCCTCTTCCCTGATCAAAAGGGCCGCGCTTGCAGGGGTATCTGGCGATCCAGGGTGTGTGCTGGTGGAGAACAGGGGGCCGTGCCTGGGAGCAAATCCTGAGGGAGCTGCTAGGGAATCGCCTCTGGCGTTTCCACCGTAAAGTAAAGGGGACCCGTTGACAAACTTGATGAGTGTGCAAGTGGCAGGGCGGCTGGGTTGTGCCATCTTTGAATCTCACCTTTTCACGACAAGTACCAGTCAAGGCAGCAGTCTGCATTTGAAAGGACAAATGGCCATTCACAAAATAAACTGCACCCCGTATTAAACATTTATTTCAGCTAATAATTCAGCTTAAAACGTTAATTAAAAACGTTAATACTACTTCCACTTTTATTGTGAGATACCTTTACTTTTGTAGAAAACTGGACTGTAAATTAACCTTCTAAAATAGAAAATGAACTGGGAAGTGGATACTTTTGAATATTGCTTATCTCATTAGATGTATCCCCTCCTTTCCTTCAGCAGCTCAAGATGAAGTACCTATCACCCTCTACGGGATAAAGTTGAGTTGAGAGAGGGATTATTCAGCTGTGGAAACCATGAGCTTTGATCTCTGCAGTTGTAGTCCATAATTAACCAATACACTGCATTTGCATTTTCTTTAGATGCACAGGCTTGCAGGTGAAATGTCTGATTGACAAAACATGCTTCCAAAGGTATGAAAACATGAACAAGTGACTTAAAGAAAAAAAAATAGAAAAAAAGCACTATCTTTGACTTGCTGCTCAACTGACCCTGGAGCCTTCAAAGCCTGCAGAGTCATTAGGCTGCTTGTGAACCAAGCATAAGAGCTACTGGATATCGTAGAACCAGATGAAGGAATTGAAATTCTACATAGGAAATTGCCTTATCCAGTTAGGCTATTAGGTCATTTATTTCTGCATTTTATGCTGATGTGCAACAGCTCTGCTGAGTTTCAAACAGAAATTTCTCACAACCCTAATTTGAGGGTATCAGAGACTGAACTGAGGAGCTTTTTCATATACCGTGAAAAGTGTTGTTCACGTTGAGCTCAACTCCTGCTGATTTCTTGGACATGTCCATGTAGTTTTCTTGGCATAAATATGGAAGTGGTTTGGTCACTGCCTCCTTCAAGAAAGTGTTGACTTTCCAGTCCATCCTACAGACCTGAAGTGCCTGATTCTGCTTAGGCTCTGTCCTTCCCAAACAGGATTGAGAAAAAAGGACCACTTCCACATTTAGTTGTAATAACTGAATTTTAAAATGTCACACTGTGTTTTGTGGCTTCTGCACTTATCCATAACCTTAACCAGGAATAGCATGAATATAAAAAACTGGTAAGTTTTTACAATTAAGCTGCAACTGATTTTGAGAGCGGAAAGGGCTGTTCTCCATTGTCTTTTACAAAGTTGAAGTCTAGGTTCTATTAAAAATGGATTAGCGCTGAGATAGATTTTTATAGGATGCTTGATGGTTATTGCTCCATATTCTTAGTATCAAGCACCTTGGAGAGAACCTGCATATCTGAAGCTTCAGCATCATGCACAGATAAAATTTTATCTGTGAAAGTGGTCAAGAGGCCATTATAACTAAATTCAGTTAGTAGGATATTGAAGTCTCATTAGTCAGTCAATGGAAACCAAACTCTGTACTGTTCTGTTCACCATCAAATCTCAACTTTTTTGCCTATCTTGAGCTCAGTGATGTACCATAACTATGAAGACCATATGCATATAAGGATTAAGCAACCAGTTTTATTATGTATCCATCTGAGAACCTGAGCTAAATTAAGAAAACAACCAGACGCCTTCTGATGCAATGCCAGTTTATGGTCAAGTTAAAAATATAAAGTTGAATGTTGTGACATTTCAAGTGAAGAGATATTTTAAGCCTTAAAAAAAGTACTGACTTCTCCTAAGTCAGCCAATTAGTGGAACAGCTAAGAAACAGAATTTTCTTGTATAATTCATTAAAAAATACATTGATTTATCTTCTATGAATTCCCAAGATAGTCTCATTACCTATTTGCAAGGTATTTTAATGATTTTGGATTTTATAGTGCTCTCCCAACCAGAGGCAACACTACTGTTATCAAAATGAGAAATATATACAGTGCATTCGGAAAGTATTCAGACCCCCTTCAGGTTTTTCAGTTTTGTTATGTTGCAGCCTGATACTATAATTGTTCAAATTCATTTTTTTTCTCATTAATCTACACTCAGTACCCCATAATGACAAAGTGAAAACAGAATTTTAGAAATGTCTGTAAATTTATTAAAAAGGAAAAACTGAAATATCACATTGGCATAAGTATTCAGACCCTTTGCAACAACACTTGAAATTTAGCTCAGGTGGCTCTTGATGGTTGCTGAGCTGTTTCTACACCTTGATTGGCATCCACCTGTGGTAAATTAAATTGATTGGACATGATTTGGAAAGGCACACACCTCTCTATAGAAGGCCTCACAGCTGACAATACATACTGTATCAGAGCAAAAGCCATGAGGTCAAAGGAACTGCCTGCAGAGCTCAGAGACAGAATTATTGCAAGGCACAGATCTGGGGAAGGCTACAAAAAGATTTCTGCTGCACTGAAGCTTCCCAAGAGCACAGTGGCCTCCATAATTCTCAAATGGAAGAAGTTTGGCACAACCAGGACTCTTCCAAGAGCTGGTTGCCTGGCCAAACTGAGCAATTGGGGGAGAAGAGCCATAGTAAGAGAGGTGACCAAGAACCTGATGGTCACTCTGACTGAGCTCCAGAGATCCTGTGTGGAGATGGGACAAAGTTCCAGAAGGACAACCATCACTGCAGCCCTCCACTGATCTGGGCTTTATGGTAGAGTGGCTAGATGGAAGCCTCTCCTCAGTGCAAAACACATGAAAGCCTGCTTGGAGTTTGCAAAAAAGCACCTGAAGGACTCTCAGACTGTGAGGAACAAGATTCTCTGGTCTGATGAAACCAAGATTGAACTGTTTGGCCTCAATTCTAAACATTATGTCTGGAGGAAACCAGGCACTGCTCATCACCTGCCCAATACCATCCCAACAGTGAAGCATGGTGGTGGCAGCATCATGCTTGGGGGTGTTTTTCAGCAGCAGGGACTGGGAGACTGGTCAGGGTTGAGGGAAAGCTGAATGGAGCAAAGAACAGAGATATCCTCAATGAAAACCTGTTCCACAGCACTCAGGACCTCAGACTGGGCCGAAGGTTCACCTTCCAGCATGACAATGATCCTAAGCACACAGCCAAGACAACACAGGAATGGCTTAGGGACAACTCTGTGAATGTCCTAGAGTGGCCCAGCCAGAGTCCTGACTTGAACCCTATTGAACATCTCTGGAGAGACCTGAAAATGGCTGTCTACTGATGGTCCCCATCCTGATTGAGCTTGAGAGGATTTGCAAAGAATGGCAGAAAATCCCCCAATCCAGGTGTGCAAAGTTTGTCGTGTCATACCGAAAAAGACTCGAGACTGTAATTGCTGCCAAAGGTGCTTCAACAAAGTACTGAGTAAAGGGTCTGAATACTTAAGTACATGTGATATTTCAGTTTTTCCTTTTTAACAAATTTACAGACATTTCTAAAATTCTGTTTTCACTTTGTCATTATCGGGTACTGAGCATAGATTAATGAGAAAAAAATGAATTTGAACAATTGTATCAGGCTGCAACATAACCAAATTGAAAAAAAGTGAAGGGGGTCTGAATACTTTCCAAATGCACTGTATATACACACGAACATACTTCCTTGTTCAAACATCACTGCCTTGCCTCTTTACTTTCTTCTCCCAGCTCTGAAATCCCTCCAGTTATATTCTCTCTACAAAACTTAATATATAGCCCCATATTCCAAATGCTGTAATAAAAAAAGGACAGAAATAATTATCCCTCAACCTACAACAATTAATCTTTTACCTTCTTCTGAATCTTACATAGTCAAACTGCAGTACTTCAGGGTACTCATCTGAAAGAAATTACATTGAAAAAATCAGTCTTCAACAAAAGCAACAACTTATCTACAAAAAGAAGGTCCTCTGAAATACAGTATGTTACCTCATTCTTGGACAATTCAGTAACATTACTTGCAAGCATGTTTAAGACTGCAGAGTGACTGATATGAAGATAACTTGATTTCAGAACTCAAAACCTTTACTTTTAGATAGGCTTTAATGAAACTCCTTCAATGATGTAACTAACACATATGTCATAAAAGATCATTCCTGGATTTAAACAGCTAAATATTATTATTTAAAGGAAACTCAGTGTATTTATTGCTCTATAAGTAGAATGCCTTTCAGAATCATAAGCTAATAGAAGACTCAGATTTTAACATATTTAATGCATACATAGTTCAGAAGCCCATCAGTTAAGAAATAATAGCAAGTTATATTGTTCCATTTTCAGATGATCTGAATATTTGGGAGAATTAACTAATTCCATTAATGGTAGTTTTATTGCCTCCTAATTTCAGAAAAATAAGCAAAAATTGGAACAGCATTTAAAACAGCAAAAGACTCATAATCACTTTTGTGTATATAATAGCAGAACTAGACCAATTTGTTTTAATGGTTGAAATATTTTACAGTTCATTTTGCAGTTGGGGAAGAATTTGGTATGGATTTTCCTTCTTTTATTCTTTGATCGACAGATCTTTGTAACAAACTCTTTTTTGTCTGTCTCCTGTTTCAAAATTAATGGAAGAGTCCCCTTTTTGATAAACCTACACTCAGCTCTTTTTTGAGCACCAGGGTAGCTGAGCCACTGTTTGAATCCTGGCTACTATATTGTACTTTTATTAAATAATTTTGGAAAATATATTCACTAAACATGATTATATAGCTTGGTTCTCCTGTGATACCTTAGTTATACCTGAATTCTGAACTCTAAGCTGTTTTGAAAAGGATAATCAGAAGTTTTAAAAAACTGAAAAAGTATATTTGCTGCATGTATTTTTGCCATTTTCTTTCCTTCAGGATGTTTTTCTTGAAGAAATAATGAACACTTAAGGTTGTTCTGAGGTGAGAACATTTGCATTTTCAGAAACAATATATTTGCAATAAATGTAATTAAAGAGAGAAAATGGTATTGATTTTGAAAATTTTAAGTGGACCTCAATTATGTTTTAAAACCCAAATAAAAATGAAAAGGGATTGGGAGTTCAAAAACCTGGAGGAACTGAGATTAAAAAATATTAAGGGAAAATACTGGTAACATACAGTACAACTCCAGCAATTCTAAATCCAGAATTGCCACTGTATAGCTCTCCTTGAATATATATTGTTGAAGCAAGTCTGTTACTCTGCCACATCACTTGGTCACTGTATGCAATTCAAAGTACACTCTAATCTACTTTTTCAAAAAAGACATCTAAGTATTCAAAGATCATCAACTATTAAAGAGAATGTTTTTGCTTTTCATGAGAATAGAGGTATAGATTTAAAAGCAAATTCAGCTGAAAACACCTTATTGTGAAATTTATTTACTAGAACTGACATTTATATTGTGGGCCAAGGAATTTTTAAATAATATATAGATTGGTAATCTTACAGTGATCTTCCTGAGATATAGATTGAAGGCCAATTCAATTGGATCTCTTTTAATTTGAATACCATGCAATCACCAAAATAAAACATGCATTATTCCTGGTTTCTTGGGAGGACAAAAACTTTTATATTTCTCTGCAACTTGAATATTTACTAAACTGTGATTTGGAAGTATGTTATGGACAGGAGATTAAATATTAATCCTTGCCCACCTGCCATTGCATACTTTTTCCCCATCAAGTTTCCAGAAGACTGTGTGTCATAGCTAGGGGAAAAGGGAATGCAGGAGAGAAAGAGCTGGTCTATTAGCACTATTCAAGCAACACATTTTCCTCATTAGTTTCAAGACTTTAGTGAAAACACAATCTGTAGCTAAATACTTTAATCTCAGCCTATTGTTACAATGAACCTGTAGAAGTTGAGCCACATTTTGAAATTATACTGATCTAGGAATCTGTAAAGGGAACTTTACAGGGAACTAGATACCACTCTATGTGCATCCAAGGGATTGAGAATTTGCCTCAGAAATTTCAATAGTTTTTTGAAACTCCAGTTGCAGATGCTCCACTCGAAGGTCTTCCGAAGTTCCACAGAGCACCCAGCAGGAATCTTTGCTACGGAAATGCACAGCTTTCTGGATAACACTCTTCACCTAATGTTTGGAGAAATTACCATTCAAGTATTTATGTTTTCATAAACAAGTCAAGTCCTTGTAGCAGATCATCCTGTTCTAATATACTGTAGCAAGTTTACTTTCAAAGAAAAATGTTCAAATTTAATAATATGCTTAAGTATTTTACAGAGTAGTTTAAGAGCTATATAAAGGGATCCAGTAACAAAGCTCATCGCTATCAAACAAAATGTGGTTATCTGGATTCCAGGGGATCACTAATGATGCTATATAAACAATCTATGCTTATATATGCTATAGAAAAAAATAAGAGAAAGTGAAGGGCTATGCAATAGTCTCTTCAAAACAGTGTTCATGTTTCAAAATTAAGTTTTATTTTTCGGAGTGGGTAGAGTCTCTGTGGAGAACATGATGGTCTCTTTATTCTGAGTAGAACAGAATTACTGATCGTTTGTGAGGGTATGACTTCCACTTGTGATGTAAGATTTTTGACATCGCTTTTATTCTCTTTTTTAACTTCAGAACCAGAAATGATTTCTTGATGGAGTCTGCACTGTTCCAAGGTTTGTTGCAAAGACAATGCTTTTGAGAATCCTTCTGCTTTTTCTATGAGGGATGACAGGGACTGGAGATGGCAGGGAAAAAAAAAACAATTTCAGGTTATTCAAATTGAACTACTATATATTGGGAGTACTACAATTCACAAACTGTCTTAATGAATTTTAGCAAAAGTACATTAAACATTAATTCATATCTGATGTGTATTACAAACCTTCCCTAAAACTGTTTTGCAATTTCAGTATGCATTTAAAAGGACTGAAATTTGATAAGTAGATTCAGAACATACCTAGATGACACTAAGGATAGCAGACAAGTTCTAAATAGGTCTATTTGGTAGAACAATCAGAGATCACTATAGTCTTTTTTTTTTTTAAAGTTGACTCCATGAATCTCAGAGATTTACCCTTAGATTACTTTTGTCTAAATGAAATAGCCCATTAGAATTACAGTATCTTAAAACACTTAATGAATCAGGTTACTTGTTTTCACAAGTGTCCTATAACTTTGCTTGACAATAAGTTAAAATTAGGGATTTGCAAAACTGTGTGTTCCCTGGAAATGGATATTTGGGGGCTGGACTGTATGTACCACAAATCACTTCCTATCCTGGAAAATTCACTTCTGGATAGAGACAAACCTTGTCTAGAACTACTAGATCACTGAATTCCAGAGAGCACTGAAACATTTAAGGACAGGAATATGTAATTTTTCACACAATTAGTTATATTTTCAGCTGATGAATGTCACTAATTTAGATCCAGACTTCATTGTACTTACAACTATTTGAAGTCAATTGGAGTTGAGTCATTAATGCATAACCCATTATGTCAATGAATTGACTAAATCTAGATCCAACCCATTACATCTTTAGAAAACTCACCTTAAATGATTCTCCAATCTGTCTAGACACAGTTTTCGTTGAAAGTCTCAGCTCCACCATAGATACATCTGAAAAAAAAAAAGAGATTCATGTATTCTCTTAGAAGAAAAACCAAGAAAAACATCAATCTGCTGCACTGTAATGTAAGAGAGAAAGAAAGTAATTATAAAGACATTATGAGTAGTCTTCTACTATTCCAAAGGGCGATTTTATTTAACATCTAAAAAGAAAATTATTCCAAAATAAAGAAGAGCACAAATACTTCGTGGACCACCTTACTTCATTCTGCAATTTACTATAGTTTTGATAAAGAAATTATATACTGTGACATTCAGTAAATTAGAAATAACTTCCATCACTTCTGAAATGCATCTGAAACATGCAAAATTAAATATAAATAAAATAAACCCTTTTTCTATCAAATATATAACAGCTAATATGATACAGTGAGACTATAAGGAACTCAATCAGGGATACTTCATACTTCATTTAAAGTCCGTACTCAGCACACAACTCAATTTACCATGTGGCTTTAGATTGGCCATATCTCCATATAACCTAAACCATACAGTTGTTACAAGGATATGACAGAAAAATAGCTATGTAATCTAATAAGAGCACCTTAGAAGAAATGAATGGATTACCCTGCAAAACAAACAGAAAAACAAGGTAATAGCAGACTTGTAAACAAACATTCATCTTGATTGCCTTCCAGAACTTCACAATCCCTAACCTGCTGGGTGGGTAATAAAAGCTCTTGTGTATTGGCAACCTCACAGTATTTTTTTACGAAGTTATATAAAGGACAAAAATCTTCAAGTTGTTATTAATTATCCCATTCTTTTAGCCTATTATTTATTTTAAAACCATATTTTAAAAAAGATTTTCTGACAGAAACCAGGGACATTAAACTGTTACACATATAACAGCAAAACACATTTTTATCACAAAACATTGAAAAAATACAAAACAGATATGGGGATTTGTACTCTCAGCAACATCTGGCAAACACAGATTGAATGCTTATAAATATACTTTAATCCAGAGCTCCCCAAACTTTTTCCTTCATTACCCAAAACCACTTATCAGAAAGTCCTTTTTACCCAATGTAGGTAAAACACTTTAAGTCAATTTAAACATCCCTGTTGTGATTGGGTAATGGGTTCGTACCCAAAGAAAAACCACTTTTACCCAAATTTGGGTAATTTACTCAGGTTTGGGAAGTACTGCTCTAATCCTTCATGCTACACAATTTTAATGCTGTACTTACATTTGCTGCACAGAATGTCAAGTAGCTTTGATTCACAATTAACTTTTCCCAATTCAAAAAATTTGGGAAAGCACTTCTCAGCAACAATAATTAACACACACTCAAGCAGCGTATCTTGAGCAATGATAGGAGCATATTTTCAGAACAAGTTGTGAAATATAGTCACTGGGTTGGATCCAGAAATTAGTTATGACTAAATCACCTCATTAATTTCAATAATTATCTTTTAAGCATAACTAAGTCTTGATTGGAAAGAGAGGCCCTCCCCATAATTTTTTAGGTGACTCATAAGTACTTCATGAGAGTGTGAGCCCTCACTGAAGAGTAGGGCATATTTCTAGTAAGAAGCCTTATCGGAGTCTTGAAATGGAGAAATGGGTCACTGCAATTACTTGACAGAGTGGTTTTATAAGTTTGGGACAGTCTCAGAACTGGAGGATCTGACAGCAATTTATAATTTGACAATCCTCTCTGAAACATTAAGGTAGGACAGCTAGGACTATGCAGTTATTTGCATGTTAGCCTTACTGATCCTAGGGTGGTGTTTTCCCATATGATACCTATCTTCACTGTTCTTGTTGCCTCAGTTTCCTGAATTGTTTCTCCAAGCATCTGTGTGATGCTCCTGCTTTTGCTTTTTGAATCTCTTTCCCAAATCCAATTTCTATTTTCCTACTGTAGCCAACCACAAGTAAGTGCAACCCAGCTGGGTGGCCTTGGGCCAGTCACTCTCTCAGCCCTAGGAAGAAGGCAGTGGCAAACCACTTCTGAAATCTTGCCAAGAAAACTGCAGGGACTTGTCCAGGCAGTTGCCAGGAGTCAACACTGATTCAAAGGCACAAAAATAAAAATAAAAATCTCCACCCTCTTTACATTTGATAACTTTTATATTGGAAAGTCATTGGGCTGGGAATTATCCTCTTGAACTTTGTAAAACTCAATGAAAACTTAAAGTATTATAACAGTAATAAATTCCTTCTGGATGACTTATTTGAGTGAACTTGGACAAGTTATTCCCCTTTACCTCTGCATTCCATCTATAAAATATGATTAGTAATGATAAAGGCTGCAGCATGCTATATATCGTAAAATCCTTGCACAACAACTGCTTGTGGGTTTTCCAAAGTCAAGTAAGCTCATTTGAGAAGAAACTGGATTCCAACCAACCTACTTCAGCAATCTTTATAAAATATGTCTGCCCTGGCAGAATATTACACAATCACACATCAGAGAAGTATTTAAAAGCTTAGTTGTTTACACTGCTTCCAAAACACAGGGAAATGAAATAAGGAAATGAAAGGTTATAATTCTTTCATTTCTGGTGACTGTAGTTACTGCACAGGGATACATATACATTCCAGGCAGTGTGCAGATACGTTCATTCACAATATATTTGCATGATGTTTTCATAAACATTATTTTCACTTTAGAAGATGTTTAAAAAATTGTAATTGGACAAAAAGTTTTACTTTACCAATGCAGCTAACCTATGGAACTTATGGCACATGTACGAGATAATTCTTTGTTGCAAATAAAGTACCATACCAATGTTTTCGAGCTAGAGGAAATGCTGCCTGAAGGCAAGTTAAACTTGATAGTAAAATGTCATGTCTTAGTAAGTGTGCAATTAGCAACTGCTATGATCACCTCATAGAGAATAATTCACATTGTATCCCATAGTCACGAACCATGAACCCAGGTATAGCCCAAGTTTTTCATGCAGAACAACAATTAAATTTTCTATACTCCTAATGGCTATTCATTTTGTTATTTATTAAACAGTAAAATCTTGTTAAGCCTGAGATTGGCAAGTTTTTAATCTGTTTGATTGACAATTTTCCATGTTTTATTTTTCATTAACAAGAAAAATAGTCTTTTCTGTAAATTATACAGTGCTAACAAAAACCAAGAACCAGTAAAACCAAGCGCTCTTCTAGGCATTAATTTGCTATAAACATTTTGCCACTTCCTTTGTTAGTCTACAAATATGTTCAGAATTCCAGATCTAAGATCCTGGCTCAAGATGTCATCTGTTTCCTCTCTCCTAGTATCCATATTACCAACACTGCAATATTGGAGTCTGAGTTTTCAAGAGCCACTATACTAATTCATTGTTATTCTGGAGAGAGAGAAGGACTAAACTAGTCTGTAGTTTTGGTGAAAAAGTGCTTATGAACAGAAAATATAAAACTGGTATCAGTAAAATACAAATAGAAATTCAGCCACAGTACTGTATATCCTAAACACTTTCTGTAATAAAGCTTTAACAATATTAGCCAAGCTATTGCTCATAGGTGATATCAATGTGGGTTATGTATTGGTTTGACTCAGAAAAGATATCTGAACCCTAGGAAAGCAGAAAGCATGAGAAATAAATCCCAAACAACTCCATCTTAAATGTGTTAGGTGTAAGTTGGCATAGAGAGGATTTTGACAGGCTTTCAAGGGTCTGTAACAATATTTTAACTGCATTAAAGTATCCTCCAAGACTCCCAATGTTTCCTGACCTTGCCTACCTCAAAGAATTGACAACTATTTTGAAGAGCAAGTATATATTAAATTTCTCAGAAACCCAAAAGATGCTTTTCTTATTCTTAAAATGTACATGGTTTACATGACAGAGTTCACATGTCACACTAAGCCACAATATGGTTTGCTAATTTTAGTTTAGCATGAAGAATGCATAGTTTGCAATTTCAAGGTCTGTGTTTGAAACCATTTTACTCTGACTTGGCACGGTGCTTGAATGCTATCGCATAGGTTATTATAGTTAATTTCCTGCACTGCTTCCTCAGTTTGGCAAAAAAATATACTGATGGAATGTTCACGTGAAAATGAATCTGCTCTTGTGAAATTGGGTTCACAGGTGCTTTATTTATTTAATATGTTTATATACTGCCTTTCGCTCAATGGATCTCAAGGCAGTGTGCTTTGCAAGTATCTTAGTGATGTATACTTCAGGTTTTTCTCTTTGCCACTGGCTCTCTCACAAACTTGGCATCACCAACATTCATTTGCTTGTTTGTACAGATCACATTTTAAAGGTTTTGCATCCAAGTGCAAGAACAAATTGATCTACAATGTGCAAATCCATAAAGCCAGAACTTGAGAACCAAAGCTTTCAAGTAATTGGCCTTATTGTTTATTGCCCCAATTGACATCTTCTGAGTTCTTACTTTTTGGCTGGGCCTACTGCTGACAAATTGTTTCTGTGTGAATGCCCTCTCATGTATAGGTAATTTTCATCCTTATTTGTTGCTATTAGTGTCATATTTTAATGCAATATGGCCGTGGTTTTGCAGATTCCTGTGAAAGCAACTTTGTTATACAGCGACTATGTGGTTTGTTGCCCTTATTCTCATCAATCCTTTGATTTTGATTACATTTTACATACAGGATCAACCTTCTGTGCATCTCTTATGCAGTGACAGAACTGTAAGAAAGCCTTGCATTGCGAAAGAAGTTACAGGTCTCCATGTTTCAGCAATAACTGACAATTTAACTCTTTCCCTGCAGGCAATGGAACAAATCCTGAATAATTTCCTGAGTAAGAAAGGGGAGAAGATTGAGAGTCATAGCTTGTTACCCCACTGGGTCTACAATTGGAGGAGACATGATTTACAAATGCTCAGAGAACAGCTGCAATGAGAAACAAAAAGAAAACTGACTAGTTACAATTAGAAATGACATTGTTTAGTCCAAGAAAGTGAGCCTAGCAGATGCTTACAATGTGAAAGGGGAGACTGGGGATAGACTCCTGATGGTACTGAGGAACCCACCATGCAGACGCTACAGTCAGGGAACACATTTCTGAATAAAGTCAGTTTCAGCCTTGTCCAACAAATACTCCCCAGCCAGGCTATCTGCAGTTATTCCCATTACTCTTGTGCTCTTCAGTAGCCTTACCATCAAATTCTACTATCAAAGTGTTGCAAGACTATTGCAAGAACTCCCACCCTTATTTTCTTCCCAAATTTCCCAGGCAAATGACTGAACAGTATTTGCAATAATATGATTAAAATACTGATTTAACTGTCAGGAGATCAGTGAACCTCTTTCAAACATAAGAGAGCCTGAACTCAGTCTGATGTTCTAAACACTATGGCCTGGAAGGTGGTAGAGTTAAAGCCACAAACTTTATATAACATTCAGCTAATTCAAAACTTTTTTCCTGCAAAACACTGCCCCAAAAGCATAGCTTTGTCACCTTAAGGAGCTTTTCTCAGCCAGGGTTCTGTGACAGCTTGATTGAAAAAAATATCATTTTTTGAACTTCGCACATACCATGCTAATACTCAGTGATTGACAAGTTTTACACACAACTTAGCTGCCAACCCCCCTCTTTGTTGTCATTGTAAACATTGTAAATTGTGGATTGTGTAGGTTAAAAGTGAATTGTATTGTGAAGTTTTTGTATTTTTTACAATTGCTATGCAGGGGTTCCCTGAGACCTGAACATTATTTCAAGGGTTTCTCCAAGGCAAAAAGGCTGAGAAAGGCTGCCTTAGAGACTTCATAACTATGCTTTTTCTGACTAATATTCACATCAGATGCATGAAATGTTCCCTCATATTGCCAGATCTCATCTCATCTCATCGCATCTCATCTCTCTCTCTATATCACACATACACCTTTACATATCTGCCAATTTAGGATACTGTTTCCTGTAACTACTGGCATACTATCTAGTCCACAAAAGCTTATGCCATAATAAATATGCTTAGTTATCGAAGTATAGCATTACTTTTTTTTTTTTTTTTGGTTTTGGTGATGAACCAAGAGAGGTTCCTCTATGGAAAACAACAGATAGATTATGGAGTGTTTAAAACATACAATTGTTATGTTCTATGAAAATAAATGAAGCATATCATTTCAGAAAATTACCTTGAGAAGGTTCCACTTTTATCTCCTGACAGTTCACAAAAGGCTGATATCCCTAAATAGACAAAAAATGCATTTAATGTCTGTTTCCTTGGTTTGCATTATAACTTCTAAAATGTGACTTAATTCATGGTTAAAACATTTGAATCTTAAGTATATGAAAATTTTTATTCATATATGTATATGTAATACATTTCTCTAGAAGCAGCCACTATCTGATGTGTAAATTCAGCAAAAGCAGGTTTTGCTGTCTCATTACATACAGGTAGTCCTCTCTTAACTTCCACTCTTTTAGTGACCTCTCGAAGTTACGATGGCGCTGAATGAGGGGCACTTATGACGGGTCTTCGTAGTTGCAGCCTTTGCAGCACCCCTGTGGTCATGGGATTACTATTCAGGTGCTTGGCAACTGGCTTGCAATTACAATATCGCAGTGTCCCACAGTCATGAGATCACCATTTGTGACCTTCACTGCCAGCTTTCAACAAGCTAAGTCAATAGGGAAGCCAGCAGGAGGTTGCAAATGGCGATCACGTGACTGCAGGATGCTACAACCATGTAGAATTTGCCTAATGACGGCAACTGGGACTGCCGGACCTGCTGTGATAAGTTGCACCTTACGACTGCGTTGTTTAGTGACAGAGTTCCTGGTCCCAATTATCATCGGTAAGCGAGGAATATCTGTATTAATTAGGTGAGTTAAATGCTGCTTATAATACATTTTATATTCTAATCCGAATAACCAAATTTCTGCATATCTAACTTTACAGCAATTTGGATAACTAATAAAACAGTGCCCCCTGCTGCAAGGATTAGGAAAGGCAGATTCCTTCTTTAAAAAATATAAACTTTTTAAAATAATTAATTCTAAGAGCAAAAAATATACCAGTGATTATAAAAAACTGAACAGCCACTTCTCCTGTGTTTTCCTGCAAATGTTTTACAGGTATTTTGCTTTTACTCAAAACTTGTAAGGCAGGTGTTCTTGAACTCAAACTCAAACACAGTGCCCTAAGAAAGCCAGTAAGATAGAACTAGAATGCATGTCTAAATTAGCCATGAAACAAAGAGCATATAGGCAGAAAGAGAAAAATGCTAGAAGGCACCTGAACAATGGCACATATATGTCTTAGTTACAGAATATAAAAAGAACAAGGAAAAGTGGAGGAAAGGTTTATTTAAAAAAATTTCAGATACTACAGGACATGCTGCTGGAGAGAATGTCACCTGGTTAATATGCAGTGAAGTGGAGACTTGCCTGGGATAAGGAGGAAGACCAGGAAGAAAATCCTGGACTGGCTTGAAAGAGTGTGGAAAGACCAGGAGGACAGACTGTGTTCTGCGTATGGAGATTCAAATGCGGAACAGTGGAACTTTGTGAGTTAAAAGCTCTGTTTGGCAGCAAGACAGCTGGGAGAAAACTCACAGACCTTCCAGCATCGGTAATTGAGATAAGGAGGGGAAGAAAAAGCCGTAATAAAGTACAAGCAAAAAGTGAAGGAAAGAGACTTAAGAGGAGGAAAATTAAGTAGGTTAAGATTTTATTTCTTATATTATATACCTACTGATTTTGTAAATATTTTCACCTGTATATAATACTAGATCATACTACTTTATTAGCATAGGTATCATATCCTGCTCACAATCACTCACTTGGTCAATTCTCGTACGGATTACTGTAATGCACCCTACATGGGGCTACCCTTGAAGAGTATTCGGAAGTTTCAGCTGGTGCAAAATGTGGCTGTGCAGGCAGTTATGTGCACCCCTTGATTGGCGCATGTTACACTTCTGCCTATGAGCTGTGTTGGTTGCCCATTTGCTTCCCAGTGCAATTCAAGGGCTATCTGAGAGACTGCCTCTCTCCAATGACATCAACCTGTCCCATCAGGTCTGGTAGGAGGGCATGCTCTGGGTCCTGTCAGCCAAGGAATGTTGTCTGGGAGAGCCAAGAAGAACCTCTTCTGTTGTGGCTCCCATCCTGTGGAACATCATCCTCCTGGAGATCAGAGTGGCTCCAACTTGGCTGACTTTTTGCAAGGCCCTGAAAACACGGTTTTACCAACAGGCATGGGGACCCAGAAGTGTGCTAGAGCCTGTGCAGTGGCTGTATTGAACACTGTGGAACAATGGATGTGCTCACCTTAGTAAGAATTTTGCTATATGGTTTTTATATGTTTTTGTTTTAAATCGTTGTATTGTTTTGCTGTTTTATACTGTTTTTAACTGTTTGTGAGCCGCCCAGAGTCACGTATTGAGATGGGTTGCTATATAAATTTGATAAATAAATACCGTATTTTTCCGACTATAAGACGATACTTTTTTCTAAAATCCTTACCCTAAAAATTGAAGGGCATCTTATTCAAGGGAGTCAGCGAAGAGAGAACCGCGCGGTGGCAAAACTGCCCATACTTTGTCTCTGCAGGCAGGCTTCCTCCTATTGCTAGCCTCCCATCATGAGTGAAATAGCTTGCCTCCCAAACAGACTTCCTCCAATCACGAGCCTGATGTAACTGATGTCAGCTGATGCTGAACAAACCAATTAGAGGAAGTCTGCAGAGACGAGCTATCAGCAGTTTCACTCGTGCTTGAATGTAATCAGTTATGCAAAAGAGCATGGAAATAGAGCTGCAGAGAGACGTTTTGGATCTCCTCCCACCGAGTGTATCAGGTAAATGTTAACTAATTACTAAATAAAAATGTGTTCTGCACTATCTTTAAAATATCGATTTCTTAATTTGGGGTTGGAAAAATGGGGGTCGTCTTGTACATGGGGGCGTCTTATTGTTGGAAAAATACGGTAAATAGTATCCAGAATAAAAATCCTCATTTGTTTAAGTACTGGTTGTATGTGTGCTTGTAACAGCTCCTATTCTGAACCCCTCTCCGACAAGCACCTTTTAAAAACTTTTAAGTAACTAGGCATAAATATTTTTCCTGTATCACAATAACTGATAATAGATTTTAGAGATCATAGCATTAGCTCACCTTAGTAATACATATTAAGCTAGGCCACATAAGCTAGAATCTATTATTCACAAACATCTGCTAATGTAGTAAGCAAAATCATTATCTAATTCTCTCAGAATAAACATTTTCACCCAATGACTTAAGAATTCAAATTACTCACCAACAATTCTTGTTGCATTTTAATGCCTTTAACAACATTTATTTGCACTTTTCTAGGATACTGATTACGCTTGGAAGCTACTTCCACGATTAATTCATCAAGCTGATCTTCAAGGAGTTTAATGTCTGTGTCTATTTTACAATAAAAATAGAAATGTGTAATATTTGAAAAGTAGAGTATGTGAATTTATTTTTTAACTTTAATAGTCAAGAAAAAATATAGAAAGAGGTACATATGTACCATCACCTTGATCAGAGATATGTGGAACTATAAAGGGGAAGGGAAAAGATATATTACAGCAAAATTTGTATTTATTATTAAGAATGTGAAACACAGCTGAACTTATGTTAAATGAATAAATGTATGATAAACAAATCTGTAAAAATCAGACCAGCTAAGTGATGATTTACTACATTAAAACCTTAAGTATTAACTGTTCAATAAGTTATTGCTTAGAAATGATTACACTAGTTCCTTGCCAATAAATCATTTTAACTGGAAAAGACACAAAGAATCATGTGCAAAAAACTGACGGGGATGCTTCTCAAAGTAAAAGTAAAACTACAGGTACAGACACTATAGTTACTAAGTATTTTGAGAAGCCTCAATGGTATAAAAATGATTTCCTTTAAAAAAAAAAGCTAGCGAAAGAGGTTTGTCTGAATCTCACAAACAACCAACTATAGCACATCGTGCATCCATCTTTCTACATGATGTGCTTAAAATTTAAACATATATGCACACTCATTATTTAAGTTTGTTTGGTACAAATATCATTTGGACCAAAAAAAAAGGTCCAAAGTATTCAGTTTCATAAAAATATATATTCACATCAAGAGCTCCAAGTATTCCTCAGCTCCCCAAGCTAGTTTTTAAATCATAAGCACAATTGTTCCTGAGTATGGTTACCAGATCCGGGCTGCAAAAATTCAGAGAGCCATTAAGAAATACAGAATGGTCTACTGGTTTGCTGCCATCTAGTAGTTAGTCTGGTAGGATTTTCTTTTTTGGGGTGGCTTTGAGTCAGTGTTTACTCCTGGAGACTGCCTGGACAAATCCCTGCAATTTTCTTGGCAAAATTTGGGAAGTGGTTTGCCATTGCCTGCTTCCTAGGGCTGAAGAGAATGACTGGCCCAAGGTCACCCAGCTGACTTCTTGCCTAAGCTGGGACTAGAACTCACAGTCTCCTGGTTTCTAGCCTCATACCTTAACCACTATACCAAACTGGCTCTCTAGAATTCATTACTGATTATTAAAATAAAATAGAATTATTGACTCTGTTTATGAAATTTACTATGTAATTGCAACTAAAAGGAAATGTATTACATCTTTCTTTTTACAAACATTCAAACTTTATTCACATTTTAAACTAGAGAATCGTATATAATTATAAACTGTCATCTACAGACAATAACAAGCCAACAGATGGCAGCAATAGACCCTTTAATTTGAGATGCCAGGAAAAGAATAGAAAATCTTTTGCATGCAAAGTATATGATCTATTATGTTATGGTCTCCTCACCATACAACTGAAGTTTCTCCTATAATATGTCTATACCTAAGATTTCTATACCAGACTAACAGTGCAAGGAATTGTACTGTAACTGTTCAGAGTAAAATAACTTCTTATGGATAAGGTTTTCTAACCATATTAGTCAAGATGATTGTATATTAACTGGTTTTCCAACAATATTAGTCAAGATGATTGTACATTAATTCTAGGGATGCTTTTAAATTAACATACCGTTTTGAAGATCATCTGATGATTCTTGCCATGGCTGCCCATTAACAGTGACATTCTCTTGTACAGCCGTTTCAAAGTTCTGTACAAAATATACAAAGATATATATGTAATGATTCTTAAAAAGATACCTTAAAATGCTAATAATACATCACAAAATGGACCAGAGAAATGACACTGCTCATTGATAAACAGGGTTCTGACAAAGCACATTTAGCAAAACAAGTCCACAATATTTTCAAGCACAGTGGTGCTCCTATGTTGCTAAGTAAATTGCAAGATAGCTTCCAACATTCAGCACTTTTCTCCTAACACTTTTTCCCATTTCAGCATGATCAAGAAACAGAATGGAAAAGCCTAACAGGAAAAATACATAGAACTATGGAAAATAAATGCTCGTTTACAGGAACAAGTATTTTATAAGAAGAAACGCATGCCAAATTCAACTCTATTAATATATAGTTACAAATGCCTGAAAAAATACATTTGTGCTGCTAAACAGAAAACTCAAGGCAAATTAATGGATGTAATAGTCCATTGCTCTTTCTGAAACAGAGTGAATGGCCCAGTTTGGATGTTATACAGAAAGAAACTATTACTTTGTCTTAAGGGAATAACTACAGGGAATCTTTGGCGTCTCTTCTGGTCTGCTTTCACAATTAATTACCAGCTAAAGGAAAGAATTTTTCATAAAAAAATAAGAGAAAGGAAGCTCTGACATAGTCTCTGGAGAATGTACATCTTAACTGGTAGAGAGTCTTTATCCCTTAGTTGTCAAAAATTACTTTCTGGAACTCAAAATAGATTTTTTTTTTTTTTTGCACACAAGCTAGCAATGGCAAAGGCATTATCAACTTGAAAATCATAGTTCTTTTCAAATCTTTATGAACTCATTAGATGACCATAATCAAGCCAGTCTTGACATACAGTATGCAGACCATACTAGTTTATATTATTTACTACCAGAATTACAAAATCTAAGCAAACTTACTAAGGAATAAAGCCCACTTAACAGGATTTCCAAGCATAACATAACACACAAATAATTCAAACTTTTAGAAAAAAAATACTTTACATAGCAAATACTCTTGAACCACGATAAATGCACAAGAAGCAGCTTTCCCTAACGAAATGATCTGTATAGTTTTATCTACTCAATTATTGGTTTTTTCAGTTCCAAGGCTTCATTTTAAATATGATTAATAACTTCTAAAGACCTTAGTAATTAAATACCAGGTTAGCTTAGGTTCTATTGGCTGCTTCCGATATAGACATTTATTTATTATTTATCAAATTTATCACCGCCCATCTCGTGAAATGACTCTGGGCAGTTTACAGCAAGATAAAATTCATTAAAATGCAACATAAAAACAGTCCTAAAAATAAATAGGTTCCAAGAAGATGGAGAGTTGGCAAGGAATTCCAGGGAGCATCATCAGGGGGCTAACCACCCCCAAGGATGAGTAGATCCCATATCACCTCATGCACACTGACAGAGCCAGGTCTTAAAACCTTTTCGGAAAGCTGGGATGGTAGGGGCCTGCTGCACGTCTGGGGGGAGAATATTCCAAAGGGCAGGGGCAACAGCAGAGAAGGCTCTCTTCCTGGGTCCCACCAGCCGACATTCCCTTGCTGACAGGATCTGCAACATGCTCTCTCTGCCTGACCGGGTGGGATGGGTTGATGTAATGGGGATGAGACAGTCCCTCAGATAACCTGGACTCATGCCATATAGGGCTTTAAAGGTAATAACCAACATCTTGAATTGGACCTGGAAGCAAACTGGCACCCAATGCAGCTCCCGCAGATGTACCATCCTAGGGAGTCCCGTTACATGTACCATCCTAGGGGCACCTAATATCCTCTGCGTGGCTGCATTTTGCATTTTGAACCCACTGTAGCTTCTGGATATTTTTCAAAGGGTAGCTCCATGTAGAGTGCTTTAAGTAAAGTAAATTTACTTTCTTAATTAAGATCAGCTTCAGAAGTGCCAACTTCTATAACAATTTCTGAGCTAATTGTGAAATTTCTTCTTCAGGGATGCTTAACAGCCTCTCCCTTGAAATGTTTATTACTTATTAGATATATTTCTGTTGCTTCCATATTGCTTTTAATTTTTTTTTACAACTGATAATTGCCTTTGCTGTCTTCACAGAAAAGAAATCACAAATAAAATGCCTTGCTGTCATATTATATTTAAAAGTCAGCAACATTTTGAGAGCTAAGGGCTGAATTTATAATTTCTGGGGGTTGAGGGTGAAAAGTGATTGGGACCATATGAGTGTGACAGGGATCAGAAGCGGGGTTCTGGAGGGTTTCTGATAGTTGCTATGCATATTTTAGAGCTTATAGGATAGTTTGCATGTGCTTCTGACCTCAAAGATACAGGAATCTGGGATGTCCATTTTCAGCAATTAGATCCAGAGTGGTCTTTAAGAATGGGAGAAGTGTTATTTGGGGCCACAGGCTACTCATCCCCTTACTAAAGGAACTTTAGGGCAAAGAAATAATCCCCATTCAACCAAGCAACTGCCCGCAAACAATTCAACATTTTTTAAAATCTTCATCTGACAGAAATATTCTTAACGAAAAGCAATTCAAATAAACCTGCCGTCATCACTCCTAGCAGCCCAGCCCTCACCACGGTCAAGCCATCTCAGCCAGACTCCCCTTACCCAAAGCGCTTCCCCAACAGCCTGTTCTAAGTTCTCGGTCGCAACAGCCTGACCGGCCCCAAGTCTGCGCACGAAAGGCCCGCAGTGGCCCAGCAACTCGGCCGTCCATCGGCGCGAAAGGCACTGCACCCGGGGCTCCTCACGCAGAGGTGGAGGAGGAGGAGGAGCCGCCGCCACCAACTCTACCGACTCCATCTCGGCTGCCGTTTCCCGCTCTCTTTCAAAGCCGTTCTTACTTCCCCGCCCACCTCCGCCCAATCCGGAAGTAGAACTAACGACCTTCATTTAATGCATTGCCGCTGCGACAGTGGAACCCGGAAGTAGGTCCGGGTAGAAACAGAAGGTGGGACAACTGTGGTTCTTAGTGCCAGGATGGGGGCGGTGGACTGCCACTGCCATCTCGCGGCACCCGAGTTTCAAAAGGTGAGTGACTTTGGACGAAGGGGGGAAAAAACCACACCACCAGAATCCTTACTGAGAGCTCTTACTAGGTCACCTGAGATTTGCAAAAGAGTTGCAAGCTTTCTTCATCTGGAAATATTGTTAATTAAGGTAGGGTTGGGAAGGATTTAGATGACTGGTTGTTAAGGCAATGTCTGTCCGAACTTGCCGTCTGAAATGATTGCTGGGTGAATCTGAAAATATATGCGTTGGTCCTATCGGGCAGAATGCAGCAAGGATTGTCCCAAAGCTTGCAAGCATTTGTGGATCTCCTGGTTATATTTTGGAGGCATATCTTCCTGACTCTTCTTAAGCATATCCACCTTAGGGTCCAAGTAGGGCTACCAGATGGAGCTGCAGAATTCTGAACGACCGCTGGATACTAGCAACTATTTAGTGCTTTCTGTCATTTTCTAGTCCAGCTGTTGACATGTTATTTATGAAGAGTTGTTATTGTTCTTTATGGATTCAGCATTGATCTGTGAATTTTAATTAAGTATATTGTATTCATGAAGTCAGAAATCTTAGAAAATAACCTCTAATACTAGAAAATGAGGTTAGATCATTACCAAGTCAGAAGGATTATCTACAGGATATTGATGGAATATTTACAGAAATATGCAAGCAACAGAAGAAGAATCTGTAAAAGTTCTAACCAAACTATGCCAGCAAATCTGGAGAAGGACACACTGGTCAACAGATTTCGAAGAGGTCAATCTACATTCCAGTAACAAAGAAAGGAGACTTAACAGAATGTGCAAACTATCATACAATAACCTTAATTTCATATTATAGCAAAATAATGCTTAGGATCACAGACTAGACCCTTTGCATGAAAAGGGAGATGTCAGATGTTCACACTGGTTTTAGAAAAGATCAGGGAGCTAGGGACATTTTTGCTGAGGCATACTGGATAATTGAGAAAGCCAAAGAATTCCAAAAAGAATTGAATATGTGCTTCATTGATTATGGAAAGACCATTGATTGACAGGAAACCAGTCTGGACAGAACATGGAGAAACAGATTGCCTCCAGGTTGGCAAAGCAGTGAGATAAGGCTGCATACTCTTTCCTTATTTTTCAACCTATATGCTGAATATATACTGAAAGAGGTTGAAGAAGATTAACATAGTTTTAAAGTTAAAGAAGAAAGATCAGTAGCCTACACTATGCTGATGGCACTACTCTGATAGCTGAAAATGAAAATGATCTGGAAGCTCTAGTAATAAAAGTCAAGAAGCACAATGAAAAAATGGAATTAAAGTTAAACATAAAGAAGACCAAACTAATGATAAGGTACAGCAACTAATATTAGAACTGACAATGAAGATACTGAAGTAGTGAATAGTTTCTGCTTTTTAAGACTGACTATCAACAGTAAAGGAACTAGCAGTCAAGAAATATTTTTATTTTATTTATTTATTAAAGCAATTTATATGGCTGCCCAACTCACTCATGGTGACTCCAGGCAGTTTACAGAAATCAGACCCCAAATACAAACCCACTACGCCCCCACCCCCTTAGCAACAATACATTCAAACCACCAGGTCTGCTGGCAAAACCATGTCTTCAGGATCTTTTGGAAGAATATCAAGATGGGGGCCAGGCTTATCTCTGCACGGATGATGTTCCACAGGGAGGGAACCACTACGGAGAAAGCCCTTCTTCTTGGTCCCACTAGATGGACCTCCTTAATGGGGGGGGGGGGGCGGCATAACATACCCTGCCTCCCCAATCTGGTGGGTCAGGCAGATGAAATTGGGAAAAGGTGGTCCTTCAAATAACCTGGCCCCAAGCCATGTAGGACTTTAAAGGTGATAACCAGCACCTTGAATTGGACCCAGAAGCAAATCAGCAACCAATGCAGCTCCTGCAAGAGAGGTGACACATGTGCAAAACTAGACTTGCACAAAACCATGTGCTGCAGACTAGCACTTTGAAGGTAGCAATGAAGGCCTTGGAAAATATATTTAGATGACATTATGTTTCTATACCTACAGAGATCAGAATCATGCAGGCAATGGGTTTTCAAAGAGGACGACCAGCAGCAAGCTGGATGGACTCAGTTACAGTGGTGATGAGAGCACCATTGGGAGACTTGAAAGAACAGGTTAGGGTAGATTGTAATGGAGAAAATCTATCTATGTAGTCACTAGGAGTCGAAAACAACTTGATGGCACATAATCACTCTGTGGAAGTGAAAGTTAGACTTTAAAGAAGCAGCACAGAAAGAGTACAGTATTGATGCTTTTGAAGTTTAGTATTGGAAAAGACTCCTGAGAACACATTTGTTGCCAAAAACCAAACCAAAGTCCAGAGTTCTCACTCTAGGCACAAATTATCTGGCTCAAATTATCATATTTTGGATACATTCAGTGAAGACCCATCTCTCTTAAAAAGTTGATAATGCTGGGAAAGGTGGAAGGAAAGTGGAGAAGAGGATGACTAGCAGCAAGGTGGATGCACTCAATTATAATGTTGATCATTGAAAGATCTGAATGGCCAGGTTGGGGACATGTCATGCTGGAGAAGGTCTAACTATGTAGTTGCTAAGAGTTGACACCAACTAGATGGGATATATGAATTCAACAATCATAGTAGGTAAACTAAATTAGTAAACACATCTGTATGAATCAAATGCAAGCTGTCTTTGTAGGTGCATATCTGGCCTTTTTAAAGAGACATATTTTAATGCATATTGATAGATACAGCAATATTTTCTTTTGAAAGAAGGAATTGTCATTTTAAGAAAAAAAATGCTAGGCCATGTTACTCTTTATAGGTAGAAAGAATAACTGAAAGAAAAGTGTGCTGAATTTTGGTCTTTACCAAATATGCTCTGTTTAAACACAGTGATCTGCCAGCATAATAATATTTTTAATCTCCCCCAGGACATTGAAAGTGTATTGGAAGATGCAAAGAAGGTTTGTAACATTTTTCTGTTGTTATTTTCCCTTTGTCAAACTCTAGAAATAGTTACATCTGTATTTGGTGTTTGGAAATTAAGCAGAACTGAATGTTACATTTAATAAATCATGTTAACGTTTGAAACACTGATTGGTTCAGTGAGCCATGACATGCAATTTATTTTATTTCACATTAGAATATTGTGTGAACTCAGCCTCCTGTGGTAAACTATAGGTATGCATGATAGAGTAAGCCTTAGTTTATGGCTCAGCCTGTTGTACATAACCACCCCTTTCCTGTCATCAGTACATAACAGATACATTGTCACTGCTGCTGGCTACCTCACACAGCTAGAAATACCCAGTCATCGGAAAGCTTTCTCTCTTGCCTGATGTCATGCTCTCCCCTCTGCAGTATTGGCAAATATAAAGATGGCAAATATAAAAAAGTACAATTGGCTGAAAGTCTCTGCTCCTGTGATTCTGGAGAGGTGGAAATCCCAGAACATGTTCTTCTTTGTTGCTCTTTTTACAGAGACACTCAAATCAGATTTACCCCTCTGATTAGCAGATATCCTGGTCTCTCAGACTTGGCCTATGCCCAGATGCTGCTTATAGATGAACTGCCTTTTATTACAGCGCATGTGGCTAGGTTTTGTGCAGCAGCAGCATGGAAGACCCGCCGGACCCTGATGGGCTAATTTCCTGCCAGACGGATGTCCTCTATGTAATCTTAGATTTTTTTTTCTGTAACTCTACATATTACATTTTACTTAAATTTTAGATACTATCACATCTCTGTAATTTTAGATAATCACATTTTATATAACTTTAGAGTCTACTTTATAATCTAGTCTTAGATTGTTCCTTTTGGACCTCATTCACAGATTATAGTCAGGTTGTTTTATACATGTATTTTAACCTTGTCTTAAATTTTATTTTATTTACTATCTATTAAGATAGATTTATAAATTCTCACCGAGCACTCATGGACACACTGCATGTACTGATCTAAGGTCATAATAAACTGACTGACATAACCACCCAAATTGTGAATTACTTTAGTAACCCACAATTAAGTCCTCTGTGGCTCAGTGCAATGGGTTCATAGAAGAAGACTGCCAGCTCCTGTCCCCTATGCAATCATTAACCCTGAGAACTCCGAAGTGTCAGGAAGCCTTTTTTGAAAATTGAGAGATGGAGTGCATGGGTGGCAACTGTTGAGATGTGAAGCAAATGACCAAAAATGGAACTGAACCATAACTTAGATAGTTTGAGGAAGTCAATAGAAAGGAAATATTTCTCCATCTCATCCTTTCCTCAACTAATTTTTTCAGAAGAATGAACCTGCAACTCTGTAGAAAGGTTTTGTGAGACAGTCAGAATCAGCATTGGAATAATGTGAGATGCAGAACTTTCCTTCTGTAAACCTTCTATACACAGGTTACCTTAGCTAAGTCATTATACTGTAATTTAAAATTTATAATTGCATTTATTTTAAATATGGGAATACTATTTTTAGATAGATTTACTTTGGCACAGTTTTGTGACTTACTGCTTTTAATTCTATCTAACTTATTTCCTGTTTCAGTCTAAAGTTTTGGCCCTGGTAGTAGTTGCTGAACATTCTGGAGATTTCACAAAAATTATTCAACTTTCAGAAAGGTACTAATTATTTTAAGCCTGTCCTGAATGGGATGAAAATAGTTACAGTTTAGGATCTAAAGAATTGCCCAGTTAGTTATATCTATTTAACAGGGTTTTGGAATAAACATCTTCATTTGCACTTTTGTTGTGCTTTTTTAAATTTCAAAATTAAATTGAACTCTGCTATTGTTCCTTAAGTATCCGTGTTCAAAGAAAATGTCAAAAAATGTATTGAATTTTTGGAATATGTACAATATTTCTTTTGGAGTATTAGATTTATTTATTTATTTATTTATTTATTTTATTTTTCAGGCTTGTATGCCGCCCATCTCCCCCAATGGGTGACTCTGGGCGGCTCACAATAATAAAAAAGAAGAAAAAACACCGGTCTCTCCAAAGATGGCTAAAATCTATAAATAATTAAAAAAACATATATTAAAAATGCCCTAAAAACCTCCTCTAATTTTAGCCCTAAAAAACCTGTAAGATGCTGGGCGGGGACAGCCCATCATCCCACCAGCCATCTCCACAGGTGCGGGCCCCCAGGCCTTCTGGCAGAGCCAGGATTTGAGCCCTTTCCTGAAGGCCATGAGGGAGGGGGCACACCATACCTCAGGAGGCAGGATGTTCCATAGGGCGGGCGCTGCAGCAGAAAAGGCTCTCTGCCTAGACCCCACCAATCGAAATTCCTTGACTGGTGGGGTCTGCAACCTGCCCCTTCTGCTGGACCGAGTGGGACGGGCTGAAATGACCGGGGCGAGGCGGTTCCTCAGATAACCTGGTCCCGTGCCATGAAGGGCTTTAAAGGTAATGACTAGCACCTTGAATTGGACCTGGAAACAAACTGGTAACCAATGCAGCTCACGCAACAGCGGTGTTATATGTGCCGTCCTAGGGGCATTAAGAACTGTCCATGCTGCCGCATTCTGCACCAGCTGTAGCTTCCAGATACTCTTCAAGGGTAGCCCCATGTAGAGCGCATTACAGTAGTCCAACCTGGAGGTGACCAGGGCATGAGTGACCGTGCGGAGGTCCCCCTGATCCAGTAAGGGGCGTAACTGCCGCACAACATGAAGTCATGCAAAGGCCCTCCTAGCCACGACTGCCACCTGCTCTTTGAGCAGGAGTCGTGAGTCCAGGAGAACCCCCAGGTTACGCACCGGGTCTGTGTGGGGTAGTGCAACCCCGTCAAGAACCAAAGATGACAAAGTCCTAGATCTTGAGGCTCCCCGTATCCATAGCCACTCCGTCTTACCAGGGTTCAGCTGAAGTACTGATTCACCAGATTCACCAACAGTATTTTACAATTAAATTTTAACACCTTGTTGTAATTGGATACATGCGTAGGAGAATTTCCCAAGAGTTCATTTAGGCCTGGAGACTAGCACACAGTTCCACTGAAGGGTAAATTGGTTTATTATGGTACTGAAGTGAAAGACAAGCTTGAAATGGAGGGAGTGTGGCCTCTTTTTATAGATTTATGCAAATTGTGATATACATTTAATCAGTAGAGTAAATACTTGATTGGGATGTGGCATACGTGTGTTAATGAGATCAGAAGGTGAGGAAATGAGGATAAATACAATGGCTTCTTTGGGTTGGAAAAAAAGGGGTCTAAGAATGTGCCTGTTAAGAGGTTACTTTTCTCTAGGTGTTATCAAATGCCCTTGCTTTCCAGCACTTCTGCTATCCCTTAGTATCTGAATCAGCATCCATTTGTATTTATGGCTTGGCTGGGTCTTCTGGTTGGCTAATCTGGCATCATACTTTCTCCTTCATTCATTATTCAATATATGCTGTATGTATATAAAACTTGAGATCCCTTAACTCAGTGGTGTGCTGGAGCTGGCTCGCTAGAGCTGATTTTTAAATTTTCTGGAATTTTGTGTGCTGGTTGAGAGCAGAGCTGAGCCACTACGTCTAATATGCCAATCAGCTGTTTTGCAGCTAGCTGTGAGGCGCAGCAGCAACAATGGAGCCAGCAGAACCAGTTCTTAAACATTTATCAGCATACTACCACTTAGACTGGTATTCTTTTGCATAAAACAAGTAATGTTGCAGTTGTTTTCAGGTGGTACCCAGACAAGGAATGTATTGGAAATATCAGAATCAGGAACAGAAAAATAATTAACTTTCTTTTATTTGAAATAAGTATTGATTTATTTAATATTAATTTTACTATTGATTCACTGACTTTTCCCATGCCTTAACACATGTTTATGTCTAGGTATCCAGGATTTGTTTTTGCATGTTTGGGCATCCATCCAGTTCAAAGTATTCCAGTTGGATGTGAACGCAGCGTTATTTTAAAGGTGATATAAAATAAAGTTACAGCTTTAAAATGCTATACCATTATGTCTATACTGTGTCTTGATTTGTTAAGTACTTTTCAGTCTTTATTACATTGTAGTCAGGAGTTATTTAATCTTACAAGTAAAGAATAAAGTTCAATGTGTAAAAACTTGCCTAAGACCACAGAATAGATCCATGTGAAAATGGGGCAGCTTATTAAGGACTCTCCAGAGGGATCATCAAGATTTCTAACACCAACAGTTTGGTTTAATCTAAATACTACACAAAAAATAATAAATTCCCATATATTATATGGATGCATAACTATCTTAACAACCATCACAGAAGGCTCATAACTTTAAGAACACATAAGTAAGAAAAATATTTACAGTAAGTAGATATTTAAGTACATGGAAAAGAAGGCAGAACAAAAATCAAGAGAAACATGAAGCAGAAGCAAATGTGTATATTTTACCTTAACATTCATTTCACATTGTTAAATCTTTCTGCAGGATCTAGAAGAAGCATTCCCACTCATTGAGCTGTATAAGGATCATTTGCTGGCCATCGGGGAGGCAAGTAGAATAATCATAACATTTTTACTAGGTCTTTTTGATATATAATTTTTCCTCTGCAAAAAACAGTGTGCGTCACTTAGAATTAAGCCCTAAAAAGTTGACTGAAATTTGCATCTTGGTAAAAGTTTCTAGGAAATAGCACTGCAACACAGCCTATGGTGCTTACATGTTATGCAACTTTAGATTTAATTTCTGCGTTACACTTATTTGGAATCAAGTCCCACTGAATAAAATGGGCTTACAATATATGTAGGTGGACTTACACAGAATTGTACTGATAGAATGGAAAGTAATATCAACACATGTTATTTAGATATTTGTGTGACAAAAACACCCCTGTATTATTTCTGTGTGTATAATTGTGTGTGAGTCCTTTGTTTAAGAAACTATGCATATGCTGAAATATATTATATTATATTATATTATATTATATTATATTATATTATATTATATTATATTATACTATACTATACTATACTATACTATACTATATATTATCTGTGAAAAATGTGTGCTAATTTATATATCTTGAACTGTACAAATATAGAATCATTTAAAATAAATAAAATGTATGTTAAGTCTCCACTATACTTATGTGCAGTTGTCATAAATGAGGATATACATATGGGTTGCACAGTATTTTCTACATGGCAAATACTTTCTATATAAGAATTTTTTCATGTTGGAAGTTACCCTTAAACAAGCATGTTGTTTTTGTTGCTTTTGGTCCCACAGAACAATCAACATCTGTTGTAAGCTTCATAAAACTATTTACATTGCTGAATAAATGATTAAAGATTGCAAGTGTTTCATAAATTTGTATTATTGTTATTTATTTATTTGATAGATGTAGATCCTTCTCTTTCACCAAGAACACAACAGCATGCGTAGCCCTCTTTCCTCCAGTTTTTCCCACAATCACAACCTAACTTATTTTTAAAAATTTTTTCTGTAGATTGGTTTGGATTTTACTCCCAGATTTGCCAGCAGTGATGAACAGAAGGAAGGGCAACGTCAAGTCCTGATGAAACAGATTCAACTGGCAAAACAACTTGACTTACCTTTGTAGGTCATTTGTTGCAAAAATACAGCTATTTTTATAATTTAGAGAATAAGCTTCTCTTTGTGATAATTATATTCTTTAAATGAACTTATTTTTCTAAAATTCGGATTGCAGTTTATATAGATCATGTGGTTATTTCCTGTACTGTAATTATAATGCAACATTTTTAGATGAATATGTTGCATTATTGTATAATTGTTATAGAGTGATTTGAAATGTTTTCAGACGTGTTATTGTTCTGTTCCATGCCCTCCAATTTTGTATAATCTTCAGAACTTCAGCAAGACATCACAGTGCAGATTATACAAAGTCTCAGAGGTGTACTGATGTTCCATAGGGCAGGTGCTGCAACAGAGAAGGTGCACATACATGATATGTCATTGTTTTGTGGAAGGGACCCTAAGCATGCTCACTCTTCTGGATCTCACAGGCCAAGCAGTGACAGTTGGAGACAGATGTTCTCATAAATAACCCACTCCTGTGCCATGAATGGTTTTATAGCATCTTGAATTGTACCTGGAAGCTTATAGGGAGCCAGTGCAGCTTGTGGAGAGGTGTTACATGGACGCACTAAGGTGCATCCATAATTACTTGTGCCACTGCATTCTGGACCAATTGCAGCTTCTAGGTGGTTTAAAAGTGCAGCCCCATGTAGAGCACATTGCAATAGTTTAGACAGGAGATGACTAGGGCATGAGTGACCATTAGTCTCCTGATCAAGGAATGGGTGCAATTGGCACACAAGACAGATTTGTGCAAAGGCCTTTCTGGCCATGGCTGCCACCTACTCTTACAGCAGGAGTCGAGTCCAAGAGGACCCTCAAATTGCACACTAGTTCTGTCTGGGTGAGTGTAACCCCATCCAGGACCAGAGGTGGAGATCCCAGAGTAAGGGGACCTAAAAAACCACAGCCATTTGGTTTTGCTAGACTTGAGTCAAAGCCTGTTACTCCCTTTCCAGATCCACAGAGCCTTGAGATACTGGGAAAGAACCATGATTTGGTTGCCCTAGGCTGGAGATATAATTGGTGTATTGATGATACCTAACTCTAGATCAACAGATCTCACCCAGCACTTACTTATAGATTTTAAATAAGGGCAGAGAGAGAGTAGAGTCCTGCGGAGTCCCAGAATGCAGTGACTTGGGCTGAATCTTTCCCTCTTCTACCAACGCTGACTGGAAATGGCAATGGAAGGAGGAGGAGAACCAGTATAACATCATATGTCTCACTTCTAAATCATGAAGCCAGTCTAGAAGGATACCATGATTGATGTATTAAAAGCTGATGTGATGTATGTGAGAAAGACCTTGAGAAATAGGGCAAAGAGATGCTGCGTAGGGAACAATCAGATAAGAGAGGGCAGAGCCTGCAGCTGCATAATGGGTGGAGAAAAAGACTCAGAAGGGATGCTTCCTAACTTCTTAGGCTGTAAAGGAGACAGTAGATGATTTGAGTTTTCAGACTTGCAAGATTCTGTTCATATAGCCTTACTAGAGTAGAATTAGCTCATCTGGTCGTGTTTCTTGCCTGGTCTACCTGGGAAGGCTGACAGCTGCTAAGAGAACAAGAAAGGCTAGGATGGATTCATTTCCTCCATCCTGGTCCTGCCAGAGGTAATCTAAAAGTATGATTAATGCTGTCTCAGTGCTGAATCCTAGTCTGAAATCTGACTGGATAATCTACTTCATTCTGGGCCCTCTGTAATTGCAAGCAGACAACCGTCTCAACAACTTTTCCCTAAAACTTGGGGAAATTTGTCCAGTATCATTGGATCCAGGGAACATTTTTTAGAAGGGGTGGACCACAGCTTCTTTAAAAGCTGAAGGTACCACTTGCTCCCTCAAGGAGGCATTTACCAGTGCTTGGATTCAACTACATGTCATCTCTCAGGAAGCCTTAACCAATCAGGAGGGATATGAATCTAATATACAGGTGGCCACACTTACAGCATTGAAGACCTGGTCCACTTTTTCGAGAGTAACAGGTTCAAACTCATCCTATGTATGCCAGACCATGCCCCAATCATGTCCAAGGGATTTGCACTCAGAGGGAATCTGAGCAATTTTATTCAACAGATGCCTAGAGTAGTCTGCACAGGGCCCTTGTAGATGTACTTTCGTTTCTCTACATCCTTAGGAGGGATCAGGTTATTTTAAACATGGCTGTTGGACAGCTATCTGTGGACATGATCAAGTGGAAAAACAATTACATTTTGCTGCTCTTATCACCACAAGGTTGTCTTTCAGAAAGGATCTTATCTGTGTTCATGCCTTATTTTTCTCCAGTGGCACTCTAGGCATTTTTTTTTCCTGTTTCACCTTCTGGAGCTTCTCAGAGAACTAGAGAGCTCTCTGAGATCTACAGACAGAAAGAGGCTGCACTGGTGACCAAGACCATGGTTGTTTCCTTGTTCCATGTGGTGATGAGGGCCTCAGATGAACCGTGCATCAGAGCCTCAGGTACAACCCCAAGCTCCTTTTGAAACCAAAAAGGCTTAATCAGGCACCTGGGTTGGACTGATTGAATAAGTCCTCCCTTGCTGCTATGAGGAATAGTCACAGCAAACTCTAGGTTTAACGACAAGTGAACTGACCAAGGCAAGGGGCTAAAGGTGATATCTCTACATGGCGCAGGTCTAAGCCCTAGATGGCACAGGGCCAGGTTATTTGCAGAACCATCACTCCCTGAAGGTATCTGCCCATCTCACTAGGCCGGACAGGATGGTGTGCTCCAGATTCCTTTCCTCATATGTTGTCATCTGGTATGACCTCAGAGGTGTGCCTTCACTGTAGCTTCCCCAGCCCCTTGGAATAGTCTCCCACCTGAGATTCAGGGGTGGGGGTGGGGGCTACCCTTTTAGCTTTCCAGAAGGCTGTAAAGACCCGTCTCTTCCCCCAAGCATTGGGGTAGGATGGGGCTGTGTCAGGGGGTCCATAGTATGGTGGTCTGCTACCTGGTGGGAATTTATTTATTGATTTATTTTTATGTATTTTTTAAAATATTTTTAAAAATATTTATTGGTTGTTGCATGCTGCCTAGGATCACTGTGTGAGATAGGTGGCCATGTAAGTTATTTAAATAACTAAATAAAATAAAAATGTTCCAATTTCAGGCCATACTACCACTGCACTAAGATAACAACCAGATCTAATATGTGGCTGCTACTATGTGCCTAATTCACAGAGTTATAAAAGAAAGAGGAAGAGGAGCACAATCAAACTTGCAAGATTATGTTACTATAGTCAATCTGAATGAAGGTAGTCTTTGGTATTTCAGGGAGCTTGTTTCTTGGTCTGGTTTGCCTTGTAGGGCTGTCATCTATCAAGATTTAAGAAAATGGCTTAAAGAATTCAGTGGCAAACTTCATCTCTCAGATGAATTAGCTGCTGGTCTAGATCTAGCTGATGACCCTCTGATAGATATACCTTTGGTCTTCTTTCTTTTGTCTATCTTCTGGCACACATCCATTGTACTATCTGTATTAGTTAGTAATTTGTCCAATGTCTCCTCTTTGGTAAGTTTTCTTTTGAGGCTTACTCTCAAATACTTCATAGGCATCCCCCCCCCCCCCCCCCTTGAGAACATACGAGCCTTCAGCAGTACAAAAAATTGCCCGGTCTATTGAGGATCACTAGTCATTCTTGCTCCAGATGAAGTTCAGTAGGTTATGTTCAACAGTAACTAGAACTGTCTTAAGTCCATTCTCCATGGGCGACATTTTTTCTTCTGAGAATTCTCTCTGATATTAACATGTCATCCTGGGTGTTTTATGACTTGCTGCATTTTGCCAACTCTGTATCTGCTTCCCCTTCCTTTTCCTATAAGCATTGTGTCATATGAAAATCTAAAATCACTTTTATTCCCAGCTCCTTATCAACAAAACAGTGCAGAGAGTTAGTACAGAGTTTATTGGTGTGTCAGCATCAGTGAAGGCATACTGTATGTGAAGAACCAGCAAGATGCTATGATAGAGAGCAGATTCATCCACAAATATTTATTTGTATATTATATTTATTACAACTTTATTATTATAATAATTACCCTATACTTAAAGCCTGAAACAGATTAATAGTAAAATAAAACATCCAGCTGAAATCAAAAGCTTAGACATGCTGAAATTTCAGTCATATACCTGATTTATCTGGCCCTGAAAATTATGCTAGTTCTGCCAAAATCTCTTGCCGAGTTTTTGTTCTTTTTATTTATTATAGAAATGTTCATTCCCGCTCAGCTGGAAGGCCAACCATTAACCTCTTAAAGGAACAAGGTATCATTTATTTTACTTAATGATTTTGTTTAGCTTTCTTGTCAAAATATGTCAGCGCCTGATATGGGGTCTCATCTCCATGGGGAGCTAAGTCAACTTTTCTCCTTTAGATGTTATATCAGAAATATGAGGAATATATCCCTAAGTAGTTTCTTACTCATCTGCTTTCATTGCAATTTTCAAAGCCATTCTTTATTATTGGAAAAAGCACAGACATTTGAAAATCTGGGGCAGTTACATTTTAGCAAGAACCAGCTTTGGGATATTGGCAGGATTTGTGGTAAAATCCAGCACCCTATTTAGAGAAGAAACAGGAGGATCCCCAAATCTTGTAGGGGCTGGTTTCCCACATTTTGAAATAAATCATGCAGTATACCATGCAGACTAAATTGCTGGTGGTGTAAGACTACTGAGCCCAAATCTAAAATTTCCTAACTACACTAATTAATATAAGACTTATTCTAAATTAAACAATTCTGCAATATGGAACTCATGATATAAAGCATTTTTTTGCAAGTGGAGTCCCCAAATTTTATATATATTTGTCGCCTTTGTATGATTTTTGCAAGAAACTTCTAGACTGCTTGAAACAACAGCATTCTTGAATCACACAGGCAATATGATAGGATTTTAGGCATTTGACAAATTCTAGTTTTAGTAGCATATAATCCTTCTGTAAAAAAAATAACTTCTGCCTTTGGGTTAATTTCAAAAAATTTTAATTTTAAGTGATGAGACAGAAAAATATAGTATGAATGAATATATGACAAGGGAACACAAGTGACCTCACTCCACAAGAGGGCATCAAGTTGTCCCTGTGCATTACAATACGGGGCTTTGAAACTTTCTCAATGTGTAATTGGCTGCCTATGTTAGGTTCTGACATTATAATTCTACTGATAATATAACTTCTTTCTTTGCTGTTGGAATTCTCAGGTGCTGAGAAAGTGTTGCTCCATGCATTTGATGGGAAACCATCTGTAGCAATGGAAGGAGTGAAGGCTGGGTATTTTTTCTCCATCCCTCCTTCAATTACAAGGAGTGAACAGGTAAGGATCAAGGGAGCAAAGCTTTGAACAAAAGTTCTTTATTCATATCATTGTGCAACACAAACCTACCAGGATCTACAGGAGATAAATGTATATAACATGATTTAAGTATGTTTATAAACAGTCTCCAGTTCATGTAAAAAAAGTCCCATCTATTTGGTGCTTATTCAGATTAGGCAAGAGTTTGTATGTAAAGTTAGCTAGCCCTACTTTTCTTTCTCCAGCACAACTGAAAATCTAAGCAGCATGTCTTTTTATGAGTAGTACAAATAAACCCCCACAATAAGCATAGCTATTCCTTTCCATCCCATTTTTGTCTGAAGATGGATATCCTGCTATTGTGACTGAAATGGGTTTATAGATAAAATAATGCTGGGAAAAAAGAGACAAATCAAGTGGAAAAGCCTTTGGTCCCAATTAGGAGAATAAATAATGACTGCATTATTTAACAAGCAGGAAAAGCTGCCTTTTCTGGAACTATAATTAGAACTGTAATTCAACATAGCTTCTATCATTCTAGACTGATAGATTTCCTAAACTGATAGTTATAATAAATATTATGTTTAAAATGTACCAAAATATGATGCACATAAGAGAGCAAACTTCATTAAATGTGGTAGAATCTTGGGTAAACATTTATAGGAAGTCACTCTAAATATTCTCTCCTGGATCAGGATTCTACATAATCAGTCTGAAGTTTAATTTCAAAAAGGGGCTATTCTGGGTTGAAATCATACCCAAAAGAATACTTAATAAATTGGGCCAGAAGTTAAAAAAAAAAAAATTAAAATCCTAGTCAGAACACCTGATTCATCTTTCTCCTCTGAGGAATTTTTATTAGGTTAGACCATGACAATAAACCCCATTAAACTCCCTAGGACTAACTTGGAATATGCACAGAAAGAAATAAATGTGTGCCTTCAAGTCAGTCTTGACTCCTAGAAACTTACCTGGGCAAGCTCCCCCCGTTTTCTTGGCAACATTTTTGGAAGCAGCTTGCCATTTCCTTCTTCCTAGGGCTGAGAGAGAGTGACTAGGCCAAAATTATCCAGCTGGCCTCATCTCTAGGGTGGGACTAGAACTCATGGTCTGGTCTCTAGCCTGGTGTCTTTAATCTCTACATCAAATTGTCAGATATTAATCAACTAAAGCATTCATTGCTTAAACAAAAGGATCATGGATTTGTCAATGGGTCTCTGACTTTTTCAAATGTGTTTTTTTATTTGAATATACTGAAATAGGGAATATAAACTTGCCATCTAATTGTTTAGGGCATTATAAGATTGCAACATTATTTGAGTGTATAAAGCCTTCAGCTTGTGGGAAGGTGGATATTTCAATTGTTTCTTTGTGTGGAAATTGTATCAACTAATTAACAGTCTTTTGTTCAAATGTTTGCTTTGTCTGCTTGGAAGCTATAGATGTTAATTGTTTTCTTTGATTACCTTTAAGAAGCAGAAACTTGTGAAACAGCTGCCTCTGGAAAGCATTTGCTTGGAAACTGACTCACCTGCCCTAGGTCCTGAGAAACAGGTGAGGACTGACCAGAGATTCTATCTTGTCAATATCAACAATAATACACACAACATATCAGTAGTTCAGAGAATTTATATCACTTGAAGTCTGTGGAAATGACAAGACTCTTAAGTGTAAAGAAAGGAGGGGGGAGGGGAATCTTAATGAAATGAATTGCAGATGTTGTTTGCCCAAAAGTGGCAGACCAACTAAGTGCTTGATCATGCTACCTAGGAAATATGGTAATTGTTTCTAGGTTGGAAAAGCTTATACCGTAAGCTAGTTATGATGTTGGCTGCCTGATTCTTTTCAAAGCAGCACAAACAAGTGGGATACAGGCAAAGGAAGAAAAGTTAACTATTTTGAGCTACTGTATGTAGGTGGAAAGCTTAGTATTTAGGCAATGGCTTTACAAAGTAAACATTTTAAGTAGCTGCTCCGCACTGGAATAATGGATTTTGTGTTTCCTATATTTTTGAGCAATTGCAATACATTGTATTACTATTTTACATTTTCAATGTTTTTTTGAAGCTGTTTATGTTTGAAGTAGCAATCTATATCATCTATCTGGTTATTGCATGGGTTAGAAATATTAATATTAGTAATAAGAATAAACGGGTCACCTATTCAGCTTGAATGTCTAAAATGGACAGGTTAAGCAATAAGCAATAAAAATTAGGAAGCCTTCTTTTAAATGTAAGAAATAGGAAAAAGAGGCAATAAGACCCAGATTAAAGACTAAAGCTAATCTCTTGGTGACTGGTTCCAAAGACAAATGAGTGATGCAAAGAATCAGCATCTTGTAATTGCATTTCAGGTGAGAAATGAACCAAAGAATATCTTCATTGCTGCAGAATACATTGCTGAAATAAAAGGAATTTCAGTGGAAGAGGTTTTAGATATAACAACACAGAATTCACTGAAGGTCTTTCCCAAACTGAAAAACTTCCTCAGGAAATAGCTTATGTTCTATAGTATTTGACATTAATTCAGATTATCTAAATATATAATAAATATATGTGTAAATGTAATTTCATAAGATGCATAATATTAAAATATCTAATAGAAGAGAATAAATGAACTGTGGAGTCCTTGATGTTCTCTGAGCTTGGTTTGCTTGCAGACATTTCATTATCCAACTAGGTAACATCATCAGTGCTAGTGAATATTGGGTTTGCTCCCTGTTTATATACAGTAGGTTAACCTCCAAGTTTTGGTGGGGGTGTGGTTTTCTCCTTGATGGTTCCTTGATTAGGGTATTGTTTTCTGCTTGATAGTTTGTCTGGAGTTAATCCCTGCTTACATGGGTGTTGGCTGCTGGAGAGGATGTGTTCTGGTCTTTTTCTTTCTTTCTTAGTTTTTTTATTGTCTCTTTTGAATGGTGTGTGAATGTGATTTATCTCTATGTGTCTACTGATGGCTGACTTGTCTGAATGCCAAGCTTCCAGGAATTCCCTAGCATTTTTGAATTTAGTTTGGTCTAGGATGCTCAGAGTTTCCCAGTTGAAAGTATGGTTGAGTCTGTCCATGTGTTGTCAATATCAATATACTTTGGTATAGAAGATGCATAATTATCAACAAGTACTGTATCATCGGTATATATGTAGGAAATTTTTTTGATAGTCTCCCACTACCATGATATTAGAGGGGGCAAGGATAGGAGATGTTGCTTCTCTATTGTAGGTTTTATGGAATAGCCTTCTGCAGGAACTTCGGGTTGCTCTGACTATACAGTACAGTACTGCTTTTCTGGAAATTGTCAAAATGGAGCACTTCTAGAGTGCTTTTAATAATTAACAGTGCCACTGGAGCTGTTAATTGTCATCTGAGTGTGTCCCACTTCTGTATGACAAGAAACTGTGCCCCCAGTTTTCAACATCTGTGGTCAGAAATGAGTCTGAGAGCCACAAAAAGGGGGTTAAGGGCTGCAGGTAGGTGACCCCAATACTAGATTGTCATCCGGAGGCAGAGACCATTTTCTTCCTTTAGAGTATTCGTATGTATTCTGTAATGCAAATAATCTGCATGATAAATAAAAATACTCTTGCACCTGATTACATTCAGTGTACAAAATCTTTAAGATGCATTTCTTTACTGGTGCTTAAGGGAAAAAAACCGACATCCAGCTTGTCTCTGTATGACAGACTCAGCTTAGGTGCCCTGCTTTTCATCCCTAACCATGTTTCAGAAGACAAATAACCTTTGTGCCATTCACAGTTTGAAAGATTCTATGCTTAAACAAGGTTTTGTGATGTCTTAAAAGCAGAAATGATCAGGATTGATCTGTGATGTCACAACAGCCAAGGCTTTGTATGCATATCTACAGATAAACTTTCCTCTGTGGTTATCCATGCAGATAAAGCATGGAAACCAGGATCTTACATAAAAGTAATCTACATAATGTTATTCTGACAACAGCATTTTCTTTCTGTAAGGAACTTTGTTACTGTTGAGATACAGTATTGCAACATCACACTTCTAGCCAAGAACATCAACAGTATAGAAATCTAAATATTTAGAGGCACATATTAAACCTATGTTGTACCATGTTTTTTGTCTAATTTTTAACAAATTCCTGTCTCTTTGCCTTTATTATTGTAGTTTCAAAGAGCTTTTAAGGTTTTGAGGTCCAGTAAGATTTTGTTTATCTTGGTTGGATCTACTGATTTAAAAAGCACAATAATAATCTGGTGACTATTACAAGCGAAGAATGTTTGTATTTCTTTGCTATCAAGATTTTCTTGGCTTAAGTGTTGTGCTATTAATCGGGGCACATGCCGTTTGTTTCTCTGCATTCCAAGAAATAATATTTATTGAGATAAAATATTTTGAGAAGTGACTGACATGAAATTCTCTTAAACTTGGAGCTATCCTGTTACCAGGAAAAGTTTTTTGTTGTGTTTAAACTATGGGCCAACAGTGGGAGTTATCTGTTCACAGAACCTAAACCTAACCTGGCATAATAACCATTCCCTTTCTCCAAGGAACTGTAGGAATTTCTACAGATAACTGTCAGCAGCACCTTCACCAAATTATGACAGTAAACCCACTTACAAATTTGTTTCTTAGTCTGCAGTTTTAATTGTGGCTCTAGGCTTCAGGTACCACAGCTGTGAATTCTATCCCTCCATCCTTTTTTACCTTGACTTATCCCTGGAGATGGATCAGTATTTTTAAAATCACTTTCAGCTCCAGGAAGAGTGAAGGCGCTTGAAGGTAAGATGTAAGAAACAATGACTGTGCCAGTACTTACTCAGGATAAAAAAGCAACTATACTTTCCGTGACAAGTCTCAAATCATTTAATTAAGACTGATATACCAGACTGAAATGGTCAACGTAGAGGCAAGCATTTAATGGAATTTATCTGAGAGGCTGGGGACATTTTCCTATCATAATATCAGAACAGTTTTTAAGATAGAAAGATAAAGAGGGAACTTTATCTTCAAAGGGCTATTTTTGGCTTGAAAGGAATGAGATTCCTGTCCAGAAAAGCCTTTGAACTTGTTTCAATAAAGTTAACGTTTTTCTTGTGGCTAAATGGCATACATACCTCTCTATTTGGATCAACAAGTGAATTTTTTACACTGAAATTTGTATTACTCAAATATAATCTAATGGTGCTCAGTGAGGACAGAGTCAGCTCAAATAAAATAGGTTTATGAAAAAATAATATGAACTGGGTTGCAGATGTCCTCTGGTGCAAACTTTGGGAGAATGGGAGGCAGAAAATGGTGCTTCACTCTGGATCCTTACCCAGTCTTGCTTTAGCACAAGAATGGCTGAGCCTATAAGTGAAAGTCTGGGGAAAAGTCTTTTCTCTCAGAAACCCTTTGAGTCTTCGCACCAACCATGGCCCTACTTTGTGTTTTGAGTTAGCAGCCCCATAATTTCTGCTGCCATTAATATATCTACTAGGGGATGCCTCCCTGTGTGTTTATCCCCCATACCTAGGGTTTGAGACACCTGTGCTATCTTCCACATGACTAAGAACACATCTGAACTTATTGTTTAAGCTGCTTCTGCCATCTGTTTATGGCAGCTTAACTTTAAACTAATTTAAGAAAAACATATCCAGACTGAGATTCTTTAGCAAGAGCTTCAAGCTACTCAGGTCAGACCAAAGGCTACCATGTTCTCCCACTGGACAATTCTCCTGTTGTTACGCCCTCCCAACTTCTGTATCAGGAAAACAATGGCCAATCACTTTATATGTGTGTAATACACACACACACACACGTGTATAAAAATGTATCTATACAAAGTAAAATAAAATTCATATAGACAAAGTTATATGCAAGCACAACAACCAGGTTTAAAATTAAAAAAAAAAAAATCTTGGTAGCTATTTTGCATTCTAATGACTTCTATATCTGTCATCAGTGCTAAAAAAAGACTAAGAGCTTTACCTAGCATAGAGGAGGATGCTGGTTCAAAACCTAGCAGAAATGTGATTTTTTTTTAAATGCTACCACCCAGCTTCTTTCATTTTACCTCACGTGAGTGGAAAATTATATAAGTGCAACCCCACTTAAAAAAAAAAAGTCTTCAGCTTCAAAAAGAGTCCTGTTTGGCATGGTGGCAATTAGTGCAGATAACCCCTAAAATATAATTTGGGTAGATTACCATGTGAACAGGGTTTGATAGTGTAACACAATAACATTAAACTGAGAACTAATCCGTGACTCCAATCTTTCCTGTATGTGCTAGTAATTTGAGACAAACCAGCATTATATAACAATATCGCCCAGCCTTATATGATTATTATGGGGAATATTGAGAAAATATTTCTGAAATGGACATTTTTATTGTAGATATTATTTCACCATATTAACTGTGTTTTATTTTAACCCATACACATCTATTTTTAAAAGTTAACCATAACTTTGTAGCCAAGTTCATTCAAGAAAATATATATATATATATACTCCAGTACTCCAGCAGAGAAACTGCTTGTAAGACCACCACTTATCCAAAAATTGCATTGTCTGAAAGATAAAATAAATACAAAATGAAAAACAGAATCATCCGGTTATTAAAAGTTTTCTTATCATTAGTTAACAATATAATAATTTTACAGTATGCCACGGTAGTTGAAATGTGTATAAACAAAAGTTATACAAGACTTCTGAAACCATCTATGATGTCTGTCTCATATCAGAACAATGCAGTTAACTCTGCCAGGGAGGGATTTGGTGTTAAGAACAGGACAATGTGTGACAAATAACCCACCATGCTCTTGCAGTGTCTTGTTTGGATTACTCTTAGGCAATGGAGTAACCTTTGAAAAATCCTGGACATTTTAATTAGCGGAGAATAAGTCTACCAGTTAGAATCAATCATATGAAACAACTGTATTTTTTATTGATCTGTTCTGAAAGACTTATGCATGGCCAAAAAAGAGGAGAAATAGCAGCATGGATTGGCACAGAGCTTGCATGCTTTTATATATATATAAAGAGAGAGCGCGGCTGGTTAGTGTAGTGGTTAGAGCACTGCCTTTGACGCAGGAGACTGGGGTTCAAATCCTGGCTGGTACCTACCTTACCAGTAGGGGTCCTTGGGCAAAGACCCCCTAACACTTCACCTGCCTACCTCAAATATGAGAGTGACACGAACTAAGAGAGTCATGCCAGCTTGGACGTCGCCTGGATTAACAAGATCCATGTCAGATGTTGGGGAACCTGAACAATCTGATGATAAGTTCGTTACTGGAACAAAGACCTGGCTCTGCCAACTGGCATGGGGCAAAAAAAAGGGCAACCAACCCTGGGGGTGGCTAGCACCTTGAAAACACTCCCATATGTTAACATCTTACTGACCATCAACATCTTGGAAGATATTATTTGTGTATGTGTTTGGTTTTTATTCTATTTTTATTGTATTTTATATTGTTTTTATTGTATTTTAATATTTATTGCTGTTTTATTGTGAACCGCCCAGCGTCACTTTTTGTGAGGTGAGCGGTATCTAAATTTGAAATATAAACAAACAAACCATACATGGACAAGAGAACTTAGAATTGATGGAATGCTACTACAACAGTGGACCTAATGATAGGGGATATATAAAACACATGAGGGAACTATGGATAGACAGAAGACCTACATCCACACTAACTGAGAAACAACCAGTTATCCAGTGCTTCAACATAGTGAAGAGGAAGCTGCTCTCACAACTTGAGATAGAACAACTTCACATTCCAACTCAGACTCAAGCAGACCTGGAAGAACTGGATGTGCAGCCAACACCTGAAGCTGGAATGTCACTGCCACCCCCTCCATTACAAAGCACAGCAGCTGATATGAGGCATAAGATCATGGATAAACTAGCTACAGTCAACCCTTGAGACCGATTACCAAGGCTCAGTGGAGAAGTACCATCAGATAGTATACTAGAAGATGCCAATAGAGCCCTCCAGACAATCCCTACTACCACCATAACTCAAACCAATGAACTGGTATATGCTACAGCCGCTGTAATCCTGGAAATGCTTGGCTACGCAATCAAGAAGAACAGCAGTACATACCCTCCCTGGAAAATGAGGTTGGAGGCTAAGATCAAGGCATTTCAAAGAGAAGTCAGTTGGCTGGTGGAACTAAAGAAGGGTGTGGAGATTAAGGACAAGACTCGGCTACTGAAAAAATACATGGGCCTGACTCCATCTGAAGCCCTAGAGACTGCTAAACAAAGGCTCACACCACTGGCTGCAAGGCTAAGGAGATACACTAGAGAAGCAGAGGCCAAGAAGATAAATGCCCTCTTCGCCAAAGAACCATCCAAAGTGTATTCCCAACTGCAATGCAACCACACAGTAACAGCAGAGCCACCAACAGCAAACTGAACAGTACTGGAAGAACATATGGGAGAAAGAGAAGACGCATAACACCAGTGCAAAGTGGCTGCAGGACCTGAAAGCGGACCACAGCAATCTCCCAGAACAGGAACCAGTCACCATCACAGTGGCAGACATCCAACAGTGGGTCAAGAACATGAAGAGCTGAACAGCACCTGGCCTGGACGTGATCCACACCTACTGGCTAAAGAAACTAACAGCAGTGCATGAATGCCTAGCAGCACAGATGAACCAGCTGCTAGCAGCAGGCTGCCACCCAGACTGGCTAACACAAGGAAGGACAGTGCTTATCATGAAAGACCCTCACAAGGGAACAGCACCATCCAACTACCAGCCAATAACCTGCCTCCCCACGACATGGAAAGTCCTATCAGGCATCCTAGCTGCCAAGCTACAAGACCATATGGGCCAGTAAATGAGCACCGCTCAGAAAGGCATTGGGAACAACACCAGAGGCTCAAAATCCCAGTTGCTCATAGATAGAGCAGTCACCTGAAACTCAAGGTCTAGGCAGACCAATCTGAGCACAGACTACAGGAAAGCCTATGACTCAATGCCACACTCATGAATCTGTGAATACTTGGCACTATAGAAGCAACAGTTAGAACTGGTCATGGAACAACCGATTGGTTCAAAATAGGGAAAGGAGTACGACAAGGCTGTATACTGTCACCCTGCTTATTTAACCTATATGCAGAGTACATCATGAGAAATGCCAGGCTGGAAGAATCACAAGCCGGAATTAAGATTGCAGGGAGAAACATCAATAACCTCAGATATGCAGACGATACCACCCTAATGGCAGAAAGTGAAGAAGAACTAAAGAGCCTCTTGATCAGGGTGAAAGAGGAGAGTGCGAAAGCTGGCTTGAAACTCAACATTAAAAAAACTAAGATCATGGCATCTGGACTCATCAATCCCTGGCAAATAGAAGGGGTAGAAATGGAAGCAGTAACAGACTTCATTTATTTGGGCTCCAAGATCACCGCAGACGGAGACTGCAGCCATGAAATTAAGAGACGCTTGCTCCTTGGGAGGAAAGCTATGGCAAACCTAGATAGCATATTAAAAAGCAGAGACGTCACCTTGCTGACAAAGATCCGCATAGTCAAAGCTATGGTTTTTCCAGTAGTAATGTATGGCTGTGAGAGCTGGACCATAAAGAAGGCTGAACGCCGAAGAATTGATGCCTTTGAACTGTGGTGCTGGAGAAGACTCTTAAGAGTCCCCTGGACTGCTAGGAGGTCAAACCAATCAATCTTAAAGGAAATCAACTCTGATTGCTCATTGGAAGGATTGATAATGAAGCTCAAGCTCAGATACTTTGGTCACCTAATGCGAAGAGAGGACTCTTTGGAAAAGACCCTGATGCTGGGAAAGATGGAAGGCAAAAGGAGAAGAGGACGGCAGAGGATGAGATGGCTAGATAGTATCACTGAAGCAATGAGCATGAAATTGAGCAAACTCAGGGAGGCAGTGAAAGATAGGAAGGCCTGGCGCAATATGGTTCATGGGGTCACGAAGAGTCGGACACGACTTAACGACTAAACAACAACAAAATATAAAGCCAACAGGACACTAAGGACCTTCCTCAAGAACTCAATGGGACCATGGAAGACAACGCTGGAAATCAACTCAAGACAGCTCACACAAGTGGCCATCAAATGCGGCATATACCAAGGTGATGCACTGTCCCCGCTGCTGTTCTGCATAGGCTTAAACCTCCTCAGCCAGATAATCACAAGGACTGGATATGAGTACAAGTTCAAGCGTGGAATCACCATCAGCCACCTCCTCTACATGGATGACATCAAGCGGTATGCTAAGAGTGAACGAGACATCGATTCACTGATCTACCTAACACGGATCTACAGTGAAGACATTGGGATGTCATTGGGACTGGAAAAGTGTGGCTGAATGGTAGTACAGTCACATGGGAACCACGGTGAGGATGCAAGGAAGATAGCAACTTCCAAATACCACCAAAGGATAAGACAGGTCCTGAAGAGCCAGCTCAATGGGAAGAACAAGATCCATGCCATCAACACATATGCCCTACCAGTTATCCGATACCCTGCTGGTATAGTGAGCTGGCCAAAGGAAGACATGGAGGCTGCCAGTGTGAAGACCTGGAAGCTCCTCACAATGTACCGAGGTTTCCACCCCAAGTCCAACACCCAGAGATTGTATACCAGCAGCAAAGAGGGCAGTGGGGTCTGATGAGTGTCAAAGCCACTATCCTGGATGAAACCCGGAGCACCCAGGAGAACATCACTAAGATGGCACCCAAAGATGAGCTGCTGAGAGAATGCCTGAGGCAGCAGCAGACAGGGGAGGAAGTTCAAGTGGAGGAGGTACCATGGCAAGACAAGCCCCTACATGGGATGTATCATCGACAGATAGCTGAGGTGGCTGACACTGGGAAATCCTATTGGTGGCTGGAAAGGGCTGAACTAAATGACAGCACTGAGGCACTGATCATAGCAGCACAAGAACAGGCACTAAGCACCAGATCCATAGAAGCATAGAATACTTGGCACTATAGAAGCAACAGTTAGAACTAGACAGGACCCAAGGTGCAGAATGCGCAAAGAGGCCTCAGAGACAGTCCAACACATAGTGGCAGGGTGTAAGATGCAGGCAGGAACAGTGTACACTGAATGGCACAACCAAGTAGCTGGCATTGCATACAGGAACATCTGCACACTGTATGGGCTAGACCCTCCCCAAGTCCAGATGGGAGATTCCACAGAAGGTCATGGAGAATAACAAGACTAAGATCCTGTGGGAATTCCAGATCCAGATGGACAGGCAGGTACTGGCCAATCAACCAGACATCGTGGTAGTAGACAAGGACCAGAAGGCAGCAGTGGTGATAGATGTATCAGTGCCAAGTGACAGCAGCATCAGGAAGAAGGAGTATGAGAAGCTGGAGAAGTACCAGGGCCTGAAGGAAGAACTAGAGAGGATGTGGAAAGTAAAGGCCAAAGTGGTCCCAGTGGTGGTAGGAGCACTTGGAACTGTGACTCCTAAGCTGGGAGAGTGGCTCCAACAGATCCCAGGAACAGCATTAGAGCTCTCTGTGCAGAAGAGTGCAGTGCTAGGAACAGCTAAGATACTGTGCAGAACCCTCAAACTCCTAGGCCTCTGGTAGAGGACCTGAGATTGAGGAAGACACATACCACCCTTAGAGGTGAGAGGGGAAATTTATTTATTTATTTATTTATCCATTGATTTAATTAAATAACTTTAAATCTAAATATTCTAGAAGACATTTCATATAATGGGAGAGCTTATTTCCAAGGAATCTGTGCTTGTTCATTCTGCTAACTGTGGATGGATAATTTCAAGGTTTTAGTGCACCTCTTTCTTACTGTAACAACAACAACAACAACATAGAATTTTACCCCATTTTTCCTTAAGAAGCTTAGGCAGCATGCATAAGCAGTTTCTCCTTCAATTTTTTCTCACAATAGCCGTGTGAGATAAGCTGGTCTTAGAGGGAGTGACTGTCTAAAGGTCATCTAATGAGCTTCTATGATTGTCAGGAGATGTGATCTTGGGTGTCTAGGTTGTACTCCAGCACCTTAATTACATCACACTGAACAACTCTTCAAAGAAAGGAGCAAAGCTGAACTAGAGGACAGTTTTTACTAAGTATACTTGGCCATTTTATTTGCACATTTTACAGGCTGTTCCTATAATCTATATACTACTAAAACTCTTGTTACATTTATCTGTTTGAACCCTCAAGTTAGCCTAAATGGATTCATTATACTGCAACAATTTTTGAATCAAGGTACCTAAAATCCGCTAACTTAAAGAATGCGTAAAAAATCTGGGGTTCATTAGTCCTGTGGAATTGAAATTTCCATGATGTTCAGACCAGTTTTGTTTGCAAAGTTGTGGCCGTTGCAGCATCCCCATGGGCACATGATCATGATTTCTGACATTCCCTGCCAGCTACCCATAAGCAAAGTCAATGGGGAAGCCAGCAGGAAGTTGGAAGTTGCTCCCACTCCCACTGCTTTTTTGGCCACCTGTAGTCATTCTGTTTATTTGCCTAGGTAAGTAAATATTGATTTATTGAAGTTTGTTTTCTATTACAATTATTTTTCTATTTATGATATATACTGTTCTTAGATGATCATGGGACTGTCCAGCATTGGGGTAAAAAAAATATGGTCAGCCTAAAATTTAATGTTCATTCTGGTCACATCAGACTGTACTACCTTTCTCTCAAAGAATGACCCAATGGGTCACAGGGTTGTCTAGTATTATAAAAACAGCTTTGAAGGTGGATCCCTGAAAATAGTTAAGTTTTTGAATGCTTGGGTAGAAAGCTTAAATCAAGCCAATGAACTAAATGGGTTTCCTGGAACACAGGATGCTGAACTGGAAGGATCCAGTAGGGTAATTCATAAGTTTCCATGTTCCACACTGGCATTTGTTTCAGGTAAAAACTCTTAAAAGTTTTTTTAGGAATCCTATGCTTCCTGAAAGAGATAAAATGTGACAGATACCATTCATATTTATTTCAATATCTTTCTCTCAAAATGACCAACATAGTAAAAATTGTTGGAAGACTGTGAAATCACCTTTGAATATTTGAAAGTAAAAGTGAAAAGCAAAGATCCTACTTCAGCGGGATTTCTTCTGATCATAAAAGTGAATTGTGTAACTATGGGCCAAGCAAGATAAAACTATAGCTAGATAAACAAGCATTGCTTTTCTCCATATTGTTCTGAAATAAATTGGATGGTGATAATGTAGTAGATCACTCTATTATTATCAGACTACATTCAAGATCAGCATTTCTTTTACAAAGAAGGAAGTTGGTGACTAAGACCAAAGAGCTGTCAGTAAAATAAAATACCTGTTTGCTTCATCACAAAATATATCAAGTCACATTGGGCCACCCAGAGTCCACTGGAGTTGGGCAGCCAATAAATTAAAAATAAATAAATAAATAAAGAAGGGGGCATAGTGATTATTTCCCCATCACTGAAGAATATTTTGGAGCACATGCTAAAAGCAACTCTAATGATGTTGACTAATTCATTGGCAAAAACACCATATAATATTGCTTCTTAAAGAGCTGAATTGGCTCGTTTGTCACAGTTTCAGTGTGTGAAAATAAGTTTTTAGATCGGGGGACCCAGGTTCAAGTCCCAATTCAATCATAGAGCTCCCTGGGGAACTTTGGATCAATCATTCTCTCCCTGCCCAACCCTCTTCAAAGGTTTGTTGTTAGGAGGATAAAATTAGGAGACACCCTAATTTAAACTGCCCTGAGCTCTTAAAGAAAAGCAAGATATAGAAACAATAACGTGAAGCAATAGTAAGAACAGCACCAGCAATCACATATGGCTTATAACCTAGTTAAAAAGCATTTCTTCCTGTATTATCAGGGCCCACAATCTGCTGAGGAAGCCATTCTGGTTATATGTCCAGAAATGGGCACTTAAAGGAGGTGGAACCCCTGCTGTAAAATATTCCCTTGGAAATGGGGTACATTTTGGTCCCAAATTCTTTTCTGCTAAAGATGGGCAAACTTTTCATGGCTGAGATCTACATTTAACTGCTTCTGGATGACTTAGGGCCATGGGGCATAGGACGACATTCCCCCCCCCCCCCAGTTTTGGGGAAACTTCTTGGATGAAGGTTTGCTTTATAACCATATTAAGGTTATTTTAAGGCTTATGCTACATATTTCCTGAGGTTCCCACCTAAAAATGGTAGGAAACATTTTCAGCAAATTATCGGTTCTGAGGGATACAGAGCCAGGTCTTTAAGGCTCTCTTGAACAATGTGGGATTGGGGCCATGTGGACCTTAGGAGATATCCAGTGGGCAGACATGACGACACAGAAGGGGTGCCTGATAGATCTTGTAAGATGACACTGATATGGAGAGTTCTCTGTGTATCCTTAAGTTATATATTTCTCTACCCAAATTTATTTATTAAATTATATATACTTCTCTACCCAGAGAACACGTTTCTAGACACATCTGCTGGGAGAAACTGCAGGTAAATGGCCCAAGGAGATTTGTTTATTGATTACAAACTTTTATATACCATTCATGTTGCAAGGACTCCAAGGAAATAGCTGGAGAAGATAATTTGTCTTTATTTTCTCCTTTGAGCCAGAGAAATACAAACAAGGCATGATAGAAGTATTTTAGGAGAAGGAGTGTCTGGGTGAAGCTTTTAATCATGCAATCACCCTGGAATTTGTTTACAGAATTGTATTAGGATTAATGGCATCTTCTTTAATCTCCCTGTATTCTACCATTACATCTGTTGGGCAGGAAAAGGAAGTATAACTTAAAATGCTTTTTGATTGCTTTTGCAAGGAAAAGGATGTCTACAAGCACCTAGAAATCACAGCCTTTCAGTGAAACAAAGAAAGTAGGGCGGGGAAAGTGTGCGATCTTTAGAAAATGCCTTTGAGAGGGCTGCCTCTGGAGATTTACCATGCAGCCTACTGTTTGGTTGCCATCATTCTGCTCCACTTGTGTGTGTGTGTGTCCTCGCTTACCAACTTCCTTATTTAGCAACTGTTCAAAGTTACAACAGTTTTTTTTTAAAAAGCAGCTTTGCAACCAATCCTTGCATTTATGGCCATCGCAGCATTCCAATGGTCACGTAATTGCCATTTGCATGCTTCACAACCAGCTTCTGACAAGCAGAGTCAATGGAGAAGCCAGCAGTAAAACTGCAAGTTGCAGTCATGTGATGTCTCACTTAATGACCCACAATGACTTGCTTAATGACAGAAGCGGAAGTGAGGTAAGTACATACATACATACACACTCAGTATATCAAAACATCTGTACCAATGGAACTTTTCATTGTTTGCAGTAATAAGACAATGGACCCATCACAACTGAATTCCTCCTCTTAATTTTAAGAATTACAGATGTGTGAAGTTCAATATTTATTTGCAGTTCAATATATATGAGCTTACTTTTTTCAGGAAAATGCCTCTTTTCCTTATAATGAGGAGGAGTGATTTTTAGCCAGGCTGTCCTGCCACTATCATACTCATGTTTTTCTTCTTTGTAGTTCTCTACTGAAGCCCGATTACTTTGAGGATAATGTCTTCTCTGGGGCCTGAGCCAACTAATTTCACTCTTTCCTTCTAGCAAGCACCTCGATTCCCTCATGTTATTAAATTCAAGCAAGCGCTTTTTCTCATCTTCAGCCATGATAGTGAAATGAGCTTCCTGTTACTGTAAGACAAATTCATGTTTTTAAAACAACACACATACACACAAAAAAACCCAGGCCTCATTTGCTTAATATTTTAAATCACTGAAAACAGACAATACTGTAAAGCCCTGATCTGTTCTTATGGAATGAATGAAACCTGATATATACTGGCTAGAAAAGATGATGCAGCTGACCCCAGGGGAGAAAAATATTATTTTCTAATGCAGATAATTCAATACTAATCTTCCTGAAATCAACTCCTAACAACAGTTAGGACATAACAATGGCCCTACTGGATGAGGCCAAAGCTGATCTTAATCCTGCATTTTGTTTCTCACAGTAACCAACGGGATGTCTCTGAGAAGAAGCTATAACCATCTCCCACCACTGCAACTGGTCTGGGGTTTTCAAATCCAACAGCCTTTGATAGACCTGCCCCCCATGTATTTATCCAATCTGCTTTTAAAGCCATCCAGTGTAACTGACATTAATTCCACAGTTAAATATACATTTTTGGGAAAAGCACACTCTTTTGACTGTTTTAAATCTTCCCCAGTCAGCTTCATTAGATGACCCACCATCCTCATTTTATGAAATAGGAACAAAATTCTCTGCCCATTTTATCCATGTCATGCATGGCTTTATACCCCTCAAGCACTTTCCACCTAGGTTGCCTATTTTCCAAGCTAAGGAGTCCCAAATACTCTACCCTTTCTTATAGAAAAGAAGTTAATGTGATCCAGCTGGGTGGGTATTTAATTATTTTTATTTATTTATCAAATTTATATGGCTGCCCATCTCACAAATGTGACTCTGGGTGGCGTACAATAAAACCAACAACTAAAACATTCTTCAAAAACAATTAAAAACAATTAGAGATAAATAGAAACAAGATAACAAGACAGTAGTTCTACTTCTACTTCCAGGATCCTTATTAACTGAATAGTAGAAGTTTGGGTTTGGAGAAGATTGCCACCAAAATATTGCTGTATAGGGTAATGTAAAACCCCACCCTATCAAAGATGCAGTACTAGTCCCCTTAACTATTGAAATTCTGTGGCCAGCCAATTCATTTGATTAGAATTGGTCTATAGTTCCTCTGCCCTCTTTTTTTGAGTACTTCTTCCGTTCTACACACGTGCTTGGTCAGCAAGGACCCTTTGGAGTTCTTTAGGGTAGAAAGGATCATGTATAGTCCACCCCTTATGCCTCATTCTTTGATTATGAATATTTCATTCATGTGGGTATCCTGATGGCCCTTTTCAAATCTTTCCTTCATTCTGGAAATTCTGATGTGATCCCCCATGTTAAGATCTTTCTCCTTCCTTTTGCTTTTACAGTTTTTCCTATACAATACAGCCTTACTTACACTTCCTGTTCATTAGACAGATTTACAGTGCTAGGAATGGCGTGGATGCTACAGTGGTAAGTACAACTGTAGCTCTGAAGAACATCAGCCCAAAAGTCCATGTACTGGTTGGTATTTCTAGCTACCTGTAAAATCTCTCCAGAGTTTACTTTTCAGGGTACAGTGAAAACTCCCTGTGATAGTCACCCTAGAGTGACAAAGTAATGAATGCTGTAACGTTCTAAAAGTTTCTTCAGAGGATGTTAGTAATTTGGGGGACATGTACCCTGCTTGGATGATATTCTGAAGGATGGATGCTACCTCTCTCCCTGTCTTGTCATATAAAGGTTCCGGCATGTTTAGATGGATGTCTGTCACAGATATGATGAACTTTTTCCCAAGGCTTTTTTTTTTTTTAATGTTGAAAAATCTATGACAGTAGTCTGTCATGGCTGATCTGGAGTATACACTACTGTTTTATTTCTAGAGATACTGATACTTGTGAGTTTATGAAGATTATAAGCCTCTTCCCTTGAAGTACAAGTCTTGACCTTTTTCCTGGTCAAGGAATAAACATGATAAACCTGTTTATCATGTTTTCTGCTCTCTTGCAATAGGTAATTCACACCACCGTAACTTTCTAAATGACCAAGTATGTAACAAAAGCTCTTTAGAATTCTTTCATACCCCAACATATTGAAGGACTGTAGGCGAATGATCAGGCATCAATTTAAGTTGTAATTTAATTGCTAATATAGAGTTCAGAGGAGCATTTCTAATCCAATGGATCCACACCCCTCCTCCTCCTCAGCTTCAGAAGTTGTGACACACCATTTTATAATATAACTCCAATGGTGTAAAAAGGTTTGTAGAATTTTTAAGCTCCTATTTGGTTTCTGAGGTTGCCATCTGGTCTGCCATTATTTTTCAAAAGCACAAAGGGCTTAAAATGAAAGTAAAACATGGCTTCTACCCAGACGTGCCAGGATACATAACCAAAGCCCCCTTTAGGGACAGGAGGGGTACTTTCAGACTTGCAAGATTCTGTTAATGCAACCTTACAATAAAGGTAGAGCTAGTACCCCTGGTGGTGCTTCTTGTGTGGACTACCTCACAAGGCTAACATCAATTTTGCAAGTCTCAAGTACCCCTCCCTTCCCTCTTTTACCTTCCTGAAAACTAAGGAGGGTCCCTTCTGAGATGCTTTCGCCACCCCTCCTCCTTTGGACTCAAATTTCATTTATCCAACAGTTGGGTTGCGGGGCTGTGGCTCTTCCTCCTCCTCCAAGGTCATTCCTACATACTATTACAACTTGTTTACTCTGATATCACTTATTAAAACTACTGATAACTTCCACTGTAAGTTAGTATACATTGTAACTACTAGTGTTTCCCCTAGCAGCTCATATATTAGTGTCAAGACTAATAGCTATTAATAGCCCCATCCTTCATGAACCTGTCTGCTTTTTGAAACTCTAAACCAGTGACTATTATACACTTGGCGGCACTGCATTTAACAATTTAACTATGTGTTAAAACTGCTAAAGAACTTCTTTTTATTGGTCCTGAATACTCCAGTGCTCAGGCCTCATACTAACGTCAGCTCATTGATCAGCTATTTAATATACTGTACATTGGCCCATTGGGCCCCCACTATTTGTATAGTTCTACCCATTGAAATAACATATTTTACCTACTCTTAGAGTTTTGTTCTTTAACAAAAGAGGAAGTTTGCTTAGAAGTCTTTGATGAGGGACTTCATCACAAGTCTTTTAAAATCCAAATAAACAATGATTCCTTGATCTTTCTAACCCACATGCTTACTGACACGTACCTATGCTCTGCAGAACTGCAATTACTGCTGAAATGAGGTTTCCAAGATTTAACAGCTGTTGAGAAACGGGCACTGGTAATGAAGAACTTTGGAAGGTTCTAGAAGTGCTTGGCAACTGGCAATTCAAATCACGGCTAAACCACTACATAGGCATCCAACTATTTTAATAAATTGTTACGGTAATATGAATGACATGGTGCACAATAAAGCGAAGGACCAATATTATCACACAGCATATAAAGACATGAAACTTCAGCAGACAAATGAAATAACAAAATCGGGGAGTAAAGGATCTTAATTCCCCCTTGCAACTAACCAAGAAATGAATATGTCCTGGCAACCTCTTTATTCTGCCACGTCCCCATGACACTGCCTTTAACTCACCCTTAGCTCATGGCTGAAAGAAACTTAAGTCAGTTTGTCTGGTTTTAAATAAGTGTTCCCCCACCCCCAAAAAAACTGGCAGAAACCCACAGCAGATCAGTTTGTTGAATATTCTCAAATGAGCTGTGGGGAGGGGGAATCCAGCTCCTATTGGCTGCTTCAGGCACACCCTTTCCCGCAGGTCCTGAGCCGCCGCCTCTACCACCATACTTGTTTTGCTCCAGACAAGGAGAGCCGAACACAACAACCAATAGCTCTCCACAGTCTGCCAAGCAGCTTTTGGTTAGGCTGGGGGAGCCGCACAGTAAAGCCTTTCCACTTATCAGGTAGCTCTCACCACACATCTAGCAGCAGTTCAGCAGGGAAGGGGAGCTGCTGGGTTTTGAGATAAGCAGCTCTCCTGCCTTATTTTTACCACTTCTGCTCCCTCTTTGGACAGGTCCTGTTTTGACACGCAAGGTAAAACAGGAGAGGTGAATCAGCATCTGTCAAAACTTGCACATCGCTGCATCTCTGCCTTAGTAATGAATAGTGTTCCTGCTGGTTGGTGATATTCAGAAAGTGGGAGGGCAACAGAGCCAAGGGATTTAACCAATGACTTTGCTGTATACACAAAATACCATCCGGCAGCAAGCCAAAACGGAGGAGCTTGCTATAGAGTTGGGATCAGCAAAGCAGACAGGAACTTTTATAGTTTTCTGCCATCTCAAGAACTGATGGATAGCACTTCAATGTGAGTGCAAAAATGCCCTCCCATAATTCCTTAATCTAGTAAAAGTGTTGCTATAAATTAGTGGTGGGCTTCGTCAATAATAGATTGTAAGAAATCTGCATCAGGTTAATGGATGGCCAATATGTACAGCTATCACAGCAAAACTATATCCCTTTTCCAATAGCAACTCACAGAATCCCAGTTCTGTATTATAAAAAAAAAATCACACAGAATTATTTTGGGTCTTGTTTAGTTTTTTTAAGAAGCAAAAACAAACAAAAATCAAAATGCTGAAATTGATGATTTTCCCAGTGCATTCTGGAATCACAATCCTGGGGACTGCAAAAATAGTGTACAGTAGTTAGATGCTTTCAGAGGATTTGCCCAAAAGTGATAATTTCAGTTTGCATACTATGTCATCTGGATAAAAAGCAATCACTATTTTGAACTTTAATTGGGTTAAGATTAAAAAAAAATCTGCAAGCCTGAAATATGTCCCCTTGCCCTCCAGGAGCCAATGCCCAAATAAGCAGGAAACAGCACTAGATAAATAATCAGGGACAAAATAATATCCTAGTACAGTACCCAAGACTGGCAGGGCAAAGTACTACCTATAAACAGCCAGCACACCTCACTCTCGCTAGCACTGATATTATCTAGCCAGGTAATGAAACGTTGGCAAGGAAACAACGAAGCTCAGAGAGGGCCAAGAAGCCGTTCACTGTCAATTCCTTCTTAGCCCAGTACTGTATCTCTACTGAAGACTGACTATAAAACCGTTTACCAGCCCCTAAAATGATATGCCCACAAGTGCAGCGTTTTCCCAACCTGAACCCTTTCAGTCCCGATTTGTTAGTATCTTTCAGATGCTCATCCCTACTTTGCTGTCTCCATAGACTGGACCTTCCCCTCGCCACCCCACCGCACCCCTGCCCCAGTGTCTGCAATACACTGAGCTGGTTTAGATCGCTACGAATTGTAGCCCAACACCTCTATACGACATGAAATCGGGGAAGGCGGCTGCACACTAACAGCTGCTTTCACATGAAGAAAACCGGGGGAAGGTCTCCATCAACCTCTCCGCAATCCAACTGCTCCCTCCCAATTTTCCAGAAGCAGCTTAGGAGCCTTCTTCCATAGAGATCCGCCGCCGAAACCTCATACGGATGCCACGAATGAGAAAGGCATGGATAGCTACCCCCCCCCCCCCAATACCCCATGAGTTGCGCCTGGGGATTAGAAGCATGACACAGCAGGATGCGAAACATGAGACTCAGTCTCCCAAGGCGTGATCGGGGACCAGCAGCCACGCCAATCCACGTGGCCGCTTGGGAGCTCTCGGACAACGAGACACAACCCACCCTCATTTCCTACTCGAGACCGGGAAACCAGAGAGCGATTGGCGCAGGACTCAGTCCGGCCTCCTTTCACCAGGATTGGCGGAGCCGGCTGGAGTGCCAATCCTTCTGCGTCCCCTCATTGGCTGAGAACCTCGTCTTGGAACGTCTGCCGATCAAGAGAAGGCTGATTGCGCATGCGGGAGCCGGCATCGAGTACTCGTTGACGGGGAGACAAAAGTCGGGGCGGCTGGCGGGAGTTTGCGATCGTTATTTAAGCCCTGTGGCCTTTCCGCTTTTTTCTTTTTAAATTTGGAGTCTTGAGCGGCCGTTGGCGGGGGGGCTGAGGTCGGGGGGGCGTAGGAGGGAAACGAGGCCGGAGCTCAGCCACGCATGGGGTGGAGGCAGAAATGAGAAGTGAGAGCTAAATGCGGGCGCGCGGAGGAGCAGCAGGCGAAGCATCCCGTAAGCGGAGCCCGGGTGGGGAGCGCTTGGCCAGCACGTGGGGAGGCAGGCTGGGAGTGGCCGGCCGCGCACCTGCGTGGGAAGGCGGGAAGAAAGCGGGAGGCGCGTCTAAGACCTCCTGGTAGCGGTTCTGCGCGTGGTGGACAGGGAGGTTCCTGGCTGGGGTCCACCGGCAGGTGGGCTTGGGCGGGGCGAAGGCCTCAGTTCAGGGGAGCGAGAATGGGCGGGGAGGGAACGGAGATGGCCGAGCCCGGCGAAGGCAGCAAGGCTAGCGGCGAGGTTGGGGAGGAAGCCTTGGTGCCTGCCCTCCAGCCCAATGGATACCTGGCCGGCAAAGAGCCGGGTGACAGCAGCAGCTGTGTGCCTTTGGTAACCGAGAGCGATGTGGAGGTTGGAAGAAGCGCCGCTGCCTTTGCTGATCTCGAGAAGTATCCTGAAGCAGAGGCGATGCTGTCAGATTGTGCCTCGGGGGTGAAGCTGACCCCCCGGCTCTCCAAACGCAGGCTGGTGGTGCTGGCCGTGTTCAGCTGCTATTCGTTAGTAAATGCCTTCCAGTGGATCCAGTACAGTATATCGACCAGTGTCTTCACTCGCTATTATAATGTCTCTTCTTCTGAAATTGACTGGCTGTCCATGTCATATATGGTGTCATACGTTCCTCTCATATTTCCTGCCACTTGGTTGCTGGACACGCATGGCCTCCGCCTCACTGCCTTGCTGGGATCAGGACTAAACTGTTTGGGGGCCTGGATTAAATGTGCCAGCGTTCAACAAAACCTCTATCTGGTCACTCTGCTGGCTCAGATTGTGTGTTCCGTAGCCCAGGTCTTCATTTTGGGGTTGCCCTCCAGAATTGCTTCTGTCTGGTTCGGGCCCCGGGAAGTGTCCACTGCTTGTGCTGTAGCTGTTTTGGGCAATCAGGTGAGTAGATAAAGAGGAGAAAATGTTTGGGTGGGAGGTGCATCAGGTAGGGATGCTGATGGATATTTTTGGTGAAAAAAATTAACAGAAATAACATTTGGGTTTAAGAAAAAAAAAGTCTAGCTTCCATTCTTAATAGATGAGCACTGATCACACAAATCCTTGTTGGCATTGGTGATTGAAGCAGTTATCTGAATAGGCAAGGATATTTACAACTGAATAATTAGATTTCATATGTTTAATTCAAATCCTTGCTATTTAGGCTTGTATTATAGATTGCAAGCATTATCTTCTGTCTGGTGCTGTGGTGTCAGCAGGGACATCATAATCTTTGCCATTTAATCTAGTATTGTCTTGAAAAATTATTCTAAGTTACCTAATATTAGAAACATGTAACGGTAAAGTCTGACATGCAAAAATCATTATCTTGAAGGCTTCCATATGTGCTATGTTTTTTTAGCTAAAAGCAGAAATATATCTAATATTTGTGTACTGTAATTAAATCATTTGTTTCTTTTAATTGCTTTGAGAAAGAATGTTGAAATGTAAAGTTTTCATTCTTCAGTTGTAGCCCTCTAATATTTACAAAACCAATAAACTAGAAAGATTAGCATATTTCAAAGAAAATATTTTCTGCCAAAGCTTTGATGTTTTCAATATTCAGAGAATTAGTAGTTAGGAAAACAAATACTTATAAAAATACTGTAACACTTTTGCATTCTAAATATAGCTCTGCACTTTAATCCAGGAAAACCAAGTCATTTAAATACAATAGAACTGTAATACTTTTCAGTTTTCTTCTTTACTTGTGTTATGAACTTTCAGGTTGATGTTATTATTAACACTGTTTTTGAGGGTATCAGGAAGTGTGTTGATAGAAATGATCCAACAGAGAATATGTTTTGATTTCAAAAAACCTTTCATGGAATCCTTTACCAAAGGCTCCTGAGTAACCATAACAGCCATGAAAGTATTAAGAGTATTCAACCTTGCAAGAATTGGTTATTGGTTAAAAGATGAGGAAGCAAAGAGGAGAATAGATAATTTTTATGTTGAAATGCGCAAACCAGTTTCTCAGGGATAGTTCAGTGGTCTGGCTGCTGTACTATATCAATTTTTCTGTTAGACAGTACTACAATATTTAAAGCTTTTTTTCATAAAGGCAGAGAGAGAAAGTTATGACAGAGGTATATAAAAACATGTATGATTGAAAATGTGGGCAGAGAAGTTTTCTCAGTGTTAGAACTTTGAGTCATTTGTTGAAAAAGATTATGAACAAAATATGTAATCATATAATGCACAGTTAGGCTATGAAACTTGCTGTCATCAGATATGTGATAGGCACAAATTATGTTGTTTTAAAAGGGAATTACACAGATGAAGGGGTTGGTCTGTTCATATCTATAACTGTTAATGGTTGCATACTACCCCCAGAGATCTAGGTGGCAGAACTTAAATAGAAGCTCTTGGGGAGAAACAGGGAATCAGGGCTATTGCCCTGCTGTCCATGATTATGTATTTGAATGCATTTTTGGCTGTTCTGGTATACAAAATGTTGGCTAGATGGGTCCTGTCCTGGTCTAATAAGTTTCTTATGTTTTTAGCTTTGTTCTTACGTAGTTTTTTGTTTTGACAGCTAGGCACAGCAATTGGCTTTTTACTGCCTCCAGTTTTAGTTCCAAACACATATTATGACCTGGATCTCATGGGACGTAATATCCGCATAATGTTCTATGGCACAGCAGCAGTATCTACGCTCCTCTTTTTATTAACAGCAATTGGTATGTAAAACATTGCTTCACTCTTAAATTTTTTTAAAAAATAGTACAAGAATTATGTCAATGTACTGTGGAAAATGCTACCTTAAAATGTCTGCTCAAAAATGATGCCTGCTTATTTTTGAGATTCCTGCCTAATTCTGTTAATCATTCTTTAAAAAAAGTATTATTTTAAATGTTGCTTTGGGGAAATTTTAACTGCTTTTAGTTTTAATTTGGAACACAGTCGGGGACTGTTATAAATAATTTTTTGGTTTGTTTTTCCTTCCTAGAACTAGCTGAAGCTACAAAATGTAGCATAACTGCTAGAAGATAGTAAGGAAGAGTATAATGGGATGTGTGAGTTTTAGGTTAAGAGGAATAAGAAGCAAATGGAAGGAAAAGTAAAAAAGAATTATCAGAGTTATGCTAAAAAGATAATGACTACCAGAATTATGGTGTGTGAGTTCTTGGGCAATTGACAATCAGAATTGGAAAAATAAATGGCTTTTTAATTCTGGTAAGTAAATTTCTTCAGAGAAGGTTGTATGCTGCAGCTTCTGACTCTACTATAAAGTCTTAATAAGTTGTTTTAAAAGGGCAAGTTGTACTTTCAAGGAGGGGAGTAGATTAGCACTCCTTGTTGCCATTCTTGTCATTTTCAAGATGAAGAGCATAACTGTGCAACAGAGAGGTTTGGGAACCTCTCGGTTGGGAAGGAAATCTTTGTGGATAAACAGTCTCTGCCTGTTACATGTGAAAAGGTGGTATTAGTTCAATGATACTTACTCCTCCTCCTGACCCGTGGACTTTCAGATTTCATAGTGACTGAAGTTCCTAGTTATCCCAGTCTCTGTGCCTTTATGGGAACATATGAACATGCTTCTTTTATTATATTGATGAAGATGTATTATGTGTGAAGGTGCATGTAAAACCATCCCATCATGAGAAAATGTTACATATTTACTTTGTTTTTGTTTTCTCCCTAGTGTTTAAGGAAAAACCTAAATATCCTCCAAGTCAGTCTCAGGTTGTTCTCCTGGATCCATCTCCAAAAGATCACTCCTATATACAATCAATACTCAATTTGTTCAGAAATGTTCCTTTTATTCTTTTGCTGATAAGCTATGGTGAGTATTTTAACAACTACTTAATGATGCATGTGCTAAATATTGTATTGTTTTTATAACCTGACTCCCTTCATGCACTTTAACAGAGATTTATTTGCTAAGATATATGTAATGATTACTATTATAAATTCCCATATAAAAATTTAAATTAGCAATATTCATGATAGAAACATGAAGATTAAACATATACATGCAGTTAATTGTGTTTTTCAGCTGTTATTCTTTTAAGCATGTACACTACTGTACATTCCATTCTGAACTTGTATTAATATTGTTGATTTTTTCATTTCTCTGGTATCTAATGTTTTCCTTAACTGTTCCAAAACAAGCTAATGGATTTTTGAATATAATGTGTCTATTCATAGTTACTGAAATGTTTGTGGTACTGAAAGATACATGTAGCAAAATTACTTCATCTATGAGCAGGATTTGTAGGATTTTTAAAAACTTCAATAGGCTGTTGTGATGCTGCCATTCATATTAAGACAGCATTGTTTGCAACTTAGAATATAACATAAACTATGAGGTTTGCCCACACTCCTTTGGCCTTGTGCAGGTGAAGGAGCAAGTGATCCATAAGAATGATCTATAGGTGTGCAGTGATGGAGCTATGTGCTTATACAGTCCTCTCATATGAGATGTAGTGCTATCACTATTCTGCAGAATTTGGAATACCGTAGTAGGCTTTCTGACAAGATCAATAGAGTCATTCCATGCCTCCTCTCTTCACCCTGTGATTCATAGAACCTTAACCAATGATTTACTGAGGAGCTGGTAGGTAACATGAGACTGGAGATGACAAAAGCATTGGGGCAACCTCTTGAGTCTAATGTCATGTAACCATAAGGCCAATCGAAGCCTATTTTTTTCAGTGATAGAATTTCAGCCTGTGACAAAAATTATGAATAGAATGTAGATGCTAAAGATAGTGTCCTTAACTATCCTAAATATTGTCTGCAACAATATTAACTGCAGTAAATGGGTATGTGTATAAGACAAGTAGGGCTCTAACGTGTTCCAGAAAGTAAGACAGTACTGGCCACAATGTTATAAGTTACAGTTTGCATGAGCTTTTGGTATAGCCTAGAGTCTGGATCCAAATGAGTACATAGTCAGTGTTTGTCCTAACTACTTAATCTTTCCCAGCTAAGTGGCTGGAAAACAGCAAGATTGGCAGTTTAGACAGCAATATTGAGCTGCTCATAGGCTTCCATGCCATCAGTGGATGAGGCGGAAAGAATGGAAGCTTAGCTCTGAGGCCTCCCAATCCTGGCCTGTTTTGGAGCGCTGCTCCCACATTTACAGGTCATGATCTCTCTCCTATCCACAATCATAGAAATGGCATAATGCCCAAATGCTGCCCCCCCCCCCCCCAAACTGTGATAAAAAGTGAATTTTACACAAGGTGCATGCTTTAACAGAAGTTCTGTAAGGGTTGAATGGATAGGAAAGCCCACCACCAAACTGAATTTTAGGAGAATGTCCCTCTTTAAATATACATTGTAAATCCTTTATATTTCACTTCCACTTGTTCACAGCCCTGCCCAGAGCTGATTAACACTTTGGGTGTCTCCTTTTCAATGTGCTGGGCAGTGCTTCTGTTTATGCCTGCGTGTTGACAAGCAGAAGATGAGCCCATGCTGGGCAAAAAGATATTACTGTCCAGAGTCAGACTGGGATACCAGTTTTCATTTCTTTTTCAGGTCACTTGATCTTCTGAAGGGTAATTTATTTTTTTATTTATATTTATTTATTAAATTTATCTCCACCCATCTCCCCCCAGTGGGGGATTCTGGGCGGCTCACACAAACCATTTAAAACAATAAATATATATAAATACATAAAACATAAAAATTTATACAAAACATTACCAAAAAAAGAAAGTCCAAGAAAATAATGGATTCTGGGGCTGAAGACAACAGGCCTCTAAGGGGCTAGCCATCCCCATGTTTGATGTCTTCCCTCCCCACCCCAGGCCAAGTGGCAGAGCCAGGTCTTCAAAGCCCTCCAGAAGGCCAGGAGTGAGCGGGCCAATCTCACCTCTGGGGGCAGAATATTTGTTCTTTGTTTTGTGAGTTTGGCTTCATTTAATGTCTGTACCCATGGCAATACTTTTGATAATTTCATTGTAGGAATTATGACTGGAGCCTTTTATTCAGTGTCAACTCTATTAAACCAAATGATACTAGCTCATTATGAGGTAAGTTTCTATAGAATTTGTTGTTGAACCAAAATCAGTGTCCTGCTTGTTTTGTTTGTCATTGCTGAGTAAGGCTTGCTAATACTGATTTCTACAGGACTGAAGCATATAGGATGTGTGAGAACTGTCATTAAATATAATAATAATAGCTTGATACAATGTCTGATTATGGATTGTTATTCCATTATTGCTTCAGACAAAAAGAAGGATGAAATTGGGTACTCCATCTTCAGACCTTTGAGAATACTGTCTAAAACTGCTGTTCTGTAGACTTAAGTTGCATCTGTTTACTTTTTTATAGATTTTTGTCTTAATAAAAAACTTGATAATAAAATAATCTTTGTTTAATGTTACTTGGATTTCTTTTATAGCTGGAAGCCATATCCATTTACACTACATGAAAATGGGCTATAAAATAAAATTATAGCTATGCATATATGTGCCTCAGATTGCTATATTTCTTTTACCGTTGCCATACTTTGAATTTACTTATGCTTGATATTCAGCTACAAAAATGATTGATACATTTTACTAATATTTCATAGATTGACTTTTTGAGAAAGTGAATTAGTGTGAGCTTACATATTCACTGCATAATTATGTAATTTTGTTATATTACATGAAGGGAGAAGAAATAAATGCAGGTAGGATTGGCCTCACACTTGTGGTAGCTGGAATGGTGGGCTCTATTATTTGTGGCTTGTGGCTGGATCATACCAAGACATACAAGTAAGTGTATGAATGGGAATAGCAAATTATTTAAATCATCTGTTGTACTGTAGTTTTAATGTGAAGGATGAATAGTTAATAGTGATCAAAAGACTGCCTACAGAAGACATTATACAGAGCATTATTCTATCTTTTGTTCATTAGCTGAAAGTGTTTGTGTGTGTGTTGGAGAGAATTATGGCTAATTAGCCATTTCTTGGGAAGCTGCTGGCTAGAAGTCATAGCTCATTTTTTTGTTTTTGGCAGAGGACCAAAATTTCTTGGTTTAGTTGTAAGTGGAATCTGGCTGTATCAATGCCAGGATCTTTGTGCCAAAGAGCACATAACAGGAGAAATGGAAAGGATGAGAGAAGATTGCTTGCTTAACAACCCATGATCCTCACTTAACAGCTGCAATGGGGGCTGCTGGGATTGCTGTCGCTAAGTGATGCAGTCATACGACGTCGTGCTTTACGACCACATCGCTCAGCAACAGAAATTCTGGTCCCAATTACCATCATAACCCGACGACTATCTGTAACCTCTTTGGTGGCAAAAGAAGGCAATGACAGATTGTCACTGAAAATGCATTGTACATTTTTGTTTGAGCTCTGAGTTATGAAATGATAACAAAAATAATTAGTGATTGTTTTTTTTTTCCCCTCTATAGACAGACTACATTAGTTGTGTACATCCTCTCTTTTGTTGGGATGGTCGTATTTACATTCACCTTGGACTGTGGACGCCTTATAGTTGTATTTGTGACCGGTGGAGTACTTGGGTAAGGATTTTTGCAATAAAATATATTGCTATGCTAATTCAAGAAGGTTAAATTTTTTGGTACATAACTTTGTTTAAACAGGCTGCAGACTTTCTAGTGGAATATATGTTTCCTTCAAAGGTGGATTTTTGTAACTGGATATTCAAATTATTGGAGCTGCCTAGAAAAACCATTGTAGGTTGCCCTCATGGTAATAAATACTGAAGAACAATTGCTTTTGATGCTAATAGTAGGAATTATTGCTAATTTGAACTTTGACTTTTTATGTCAGTTTCTTTATGACAGGTTACCTGCCCCTTGGTTTTGAATTTGCTGTGGAAATTACGTACCCAGAGTCAGAAGGCACCTCATCAGGGCTTCTAAATGCTTCAGCACAGGTAATGGGGAATGTTTTATTACATTAATCTCTGAGCTCAGGTAACTATCTCTTCAGTAATGCTGTTTTGTAAAAATATAATTGATAAATCATAGGGTAGCAAAATTAAGGAAAGAACTTTCAGGCATCTAAAAGTATCATAGTTCAGTGATTACACAAAGCTTTCTTAAAGCTTGCAGCATCTCTGTTGAAAACATTTGGAAAACAGCATATATGTTGTAAAAATTGTATCAATATAATCTAAAAAAATATTTGTCCCTTGCTGAATCTACATTGAAACTGTGGAACAAATAATGCATGGAAACACTGGTATCTTGGCTACTCCAGTCTATTCTAGTTATTTTTTTCTCACATCTCTGTCCATGCTTGGAATCCAGAACAATACTTTTCTTGAGTAAGCTATTTTCCATTGGAATTGTAGAGTAATTGTGGGGTGTTTTTTCTTTTTTCACAATTGCACAAATTTGCAGGCTGTGAGCAGTACTCTTTTAATATGATGAGAGCATGCTGTTCTTTTCTGAAAGTGGCAGGTAAACAAAACCCCACCTATGTGGCATGGTAGAAAATAAAACTGGCAGAGTTCAGGGAACTTGGGCAAAACTGGCAGAGTTAAATTCTGAAATTCCTTCTTATAAACAATTGCAGATATTTGGGATTATCTTTACATTGATCCAAGGGAAGCTTACAACAGATTACAGTCCTCGTGCTGGAAATATTTTCCTCTTTGTGTGGATGTTTATAGGTATCATTTTAACAGGTAACCACTTACCTTTATCTCACATTAATATCCATGTTTTTGTTCTTAATGGAAAAATAGTGAATAATATGAGATCTGTTCCAAAGGCTTAAGTCATCTGTTTGAAACTGTAAAATTCCTTTTATTAAAAACATACATGTCTTACAAGAATAAAAGCACAATGTATCATAACAGTAAAGCAAATAAAAATTATGTAAACATTTAAATATGTTAACAGCAAGAAACAAGATTGGTGAAACAGGTTGTGGGCTTTTGCCTACTTTTTTGCTTGTAGAATGTCTCTATATCTTTGAAAAGCCACCTTCCCTACTATGTGTGAACATTTTAAGCTGGATTAAAGCCTAAACTGAAAAGTTGATTAGCATGTGATCTAAAGCCCAATTCTGCTTACATATCCAAGTCATAGAAGATAGTAAGATATATGCCTTGAGTATTAAGGCAAATTCTAGTGTAAGCCATTTTATTTTTATTTAACATACATTAGTTTCTTATTTAAAGTTAATCAAACAGCAAGTTTGGTCTAATGGTTAAGGCACCAGGCTAGAAACCAGGAAACTGAATTCTAGTCCTGCCGGCTGGGTGACTTTGGGCCAGTCACTCTCTCTCAGCCCAATTCACCTGGCAAGGTTGTTGTTGTGGGGAAAATAGGAGGAAGAGGGAGTATTAGGTATGTTCACTGCCTTGAGTTATTTCTAAAAAAATGATAAAAGGCGGGATTTAAAAAAAGTCTAAATCTAAAACCTGGGTGACCTTGGGCCAGTCATAAGATTTTCCTTAATAACTTATCTGTGCATAATATCTAATCGAAATCAATGTTAGGATCCCTCTTAAGTTATACATGTAAGTCATTTTGAGAGAGCCAGTTTGATGTAGTGGCTAAGGCACCAGGCTAGAAACCGAGAGACTGTGAGTTCTAGCCCTGCCTTAGGCACAAAGCCAGCTGGGTGACTTTGGGCAAGTCCCTCTCTCTCAGCCCTAGGAAGGAGGCAAGGGCAAACCACTTCTGAAAATCTTGACACGAAAATTGCAGGGACTTGCCCAGGCAATCTCCAGGAGTCAACACTGACTTGAAGGCACGCACACACACACACAACATTTTAGCAATATTAATCTTGCCCCAAATACTTAACAGCCCTTTTAATCACCAACTTGTATCAACTGGTATTGTATCTATATATTTTGATATATTTAATTCAAGATATTGTGATACATTTCCAGAAACATCTAAACCCAGATATTTATAGAATCTGTAGAAATAGTAAATCTTAATCTCCTACAGTAATTTATAGATATAGTAAATCCCAAAGACAAGAAATTAGAACTTATTCCAATTAATAGTATAACCAGAATATAAAAAACATATTTCTGCTTAATTTCAACAAGCTTTGATCATGATATTACATAATTAGTCACCAGGAGTCAACACTAACTCGAAGTTACCTAAATAAATAACTAAATAAATAACTAAATAAAAAATAGAACTTTCATGGAAAGAATAAATTAAATTATGTTGAATAAGAACAAAGTGACTTGCTCTACTATTTGCCTTTAAATTATTTTCTTCCTTGAAGTTAGCAATAATTGAGCTTTAACTCAGATTCCAGGAGGATTAAACTGTGGATGTATCTGGAGAAGGGGGTAGTATTCAACTCATAGGTCAGAGCTTACCTATGTGTATAGTAGGAGTTTACTTAAATGGAAAGTTGTGAAGATGCTGGAATAGAGATAGTTCTTAGCATAATAAATGATCCATAGAATGCTTTCAATTATTTGTTCAGTCAGTTTGAATATTTCTTATCTGTATCAGTTCTACTTTCATTGCATCAGAAAGGCTGCTGTTCTGTCCCCATGTTGTGTTGAGAGTTTTCATCACTCTACCCATCACCTAAATATCCTCTCCCTAATCTAGATTTGCACTTTTGAGTAATGTGTTTCAGTATTTAGTTCATATAACTATTCTTCCATTCGGGAATAACTGAAAAACATTGCAATGAAGCAAGTATCAGATATCCTGCAGAGGACAGTTCATATTAATCTGTTGTCTTTGTAGCACAATTAACAAAGCCAACCTTTAAAATATTCACTACAGTAAATGTGTTCGAATTGATATTTAATGCTATTTTTTCTTTCAGCTTTAATTAAATCTGATTTGCGAAGGCACAATGTAAATTCAGGGATTGTAACTGTGGACATTAAATCTGTAAGTAATTTCAATTTTTAAATTTACTGTTGTGATTATAAGACCATTGAACTCAGTACCATTACGACATCAGTTCTTTTGACCAAATTTGAGTAAATATTTTTTGTGAAGTTTGCATCTTTTGTACATTTTTTGTTAGAAGTCTCAGAACCCAATGTGTTATTTGCTGTCTCTGAAGAATCTTCCAATTTATCCAAGTTTTCTTTCAAATCTGCTGCAACATGTGAGGAAGAGGTACCACCGAGAAATTGAAAGAGTGCAGGATAATAGTTCTCTATAGAAAGCACTCTCACCATCTGAGTTGGAACCTAACAAGCATACCATTCTTTCCTGGAAATTCAGTAGATGTCATGTTGCACATTTTAAAATGACATCAGCAGCACTGTAATATTTCATGATGTTATTACCTATTCTTCCATGTCTATGTGCACATTTAACCTGCAATTATATGTATAATTATTAGTGAGTTATGTCCCATAAATAAGATCCCCCCATAATTATTTATATTGGGGTACACAGTAGTCCCAAAAGCTAATAATTATCAGGTGATTTAGTCTAATGCATGCATTACCCTATTTATGGAAATGACATAATAGCGAACTATGACATTCTTTTCTCATTTTATTACACATACTGTCCACAAAACTGTTGCAAGTATTATTGTTTCAAATTTAATAAGATACCTTTATGGCAGGTAAATGTTCATTTGTCTATCAAAAGAATTTGAACATTATGGTCCAATATCCTAATATTTAAATGAACTGTAAGACATGAATTAGAGAATTCTCAATATACATGAAATATGACACATTTGTGTTTAATACACATTCCCACCAGTTGAACTTTTTACTAGCATTAATGCTGGTTCACTTCATTTTAGGAATGGATTTGGACAAGACATAGAGTATATATTTCCACTCTTTTGCATGTTTCATTGGAATCCAGGGAACCCCTCCCTTTTTTTGTCCTGATAATATTCCATGCTAGCTTCTCACTAAATCTGTTTTCTAAAATTGCTCATGGGATGTTCTGAATTGGCTTTTATTTCCCTTAACAGATACCCATTGACAGTCCTACTGAAGATGAACAAAATATAGCCGCATCAAAAAGCCAGTCAGAATCAAAAATTTAAAATGGAAAAACACTAGACTCACAATTGGCAGCTTTGTCAAATAGAAGCAACCTAATGGAGAATCACAAGAACTGTAAGCCTAAAAATTGTGCTGCATGGTAGCAGTGATAATTGTATAACACTGCTCCTGGATGAAATAAGGATTTGTGTACATTTAATGAACACAACATTTTAACTTTAAAATGGTAATTTTCAACATTTGTTTCAAGTTTCAGTGATAAGATTCCCAGGAATCTTCCATTTCTTATTTGGAAGCTGTGCACTTTCATAAAATATACTATGCTATAAGTGATAAATTAGAATCTATTTTATCAAAATCTGTCAAAATGAGTGCCACTAACTAATCCACCCTTGGAATTCTTGTATGGAATATGTACACTGAACAGTTTGATGTAAATTAAATATGTGTTTTGTGTTTTTATTGTAAATATATTTGAAATGTTCAAAACTGCCCTTCCTATAGGAGGGCATTGTCTTTAGCACAATAGGCAGTATGAGAAATTCATTTTTTGAATGTGTTATACTGTAAATCCTATTTGCCATTTTTTTTTTGGCTTTGGTAGAATAGTGGTTTATGAAATCTCTTCATGTTGAAATACATATGAGAGAGTGGTATAACCCCCTGGTTTCCAAGAAGTACTTTACGTGCTAAGCTCTTGAAGGTAAAGGCCTTCTGAACTTTTGATTGCAAAACTAGATATTCATGGATCCTGGATTTTTTTCATTACATTCTGAAAGTGAACATACATCTTTTTGTATTATGTAAATCACAAGAAAGCACTGCCAGATCATAAAAAGGCATATGCATGCCATTGTATTCCTTGCATCAGTTTGTGTGTTTGTGAAAAGTGAATGTACAAAAGGACTTCTGGCAAATAAAATAAGGCAGAGCTCACAGTGGATTCTTTGCTATTTCATTAGTCAGGAATGTGTGTAGGTTTAAAATAAGTCTACCATTTCTTATCAAATTACATAACAAAAATTGGATTTAGTGCAAATCTTTACATGTGTCCTTTTAATTTGGCAGAAGTATGTCAATTCTTTTGTATACAGGTGAAACTCGAAAAATTAGAATATCATGCAAATGTTCATTTATGTCAGTATGGCAACTCAAAAGGTGAAACCAATATATGAGATAGACGCATTACATGGAAAGCAAGATATGTCAAGCCTTACTTTGGTATAATTGTGATGATTATGGCGTACAGCTTATGAAAACCCCAAATTCACAATCTCAGAAAATTAGAATATTACATGACATCAATAACACAAGGATTGGAAATAGAACAATATCGGACCTCTGCAAAGTATAAGCATGCATATGTACTCAGTACTTAGTTTGGGCCCCTTTTGCAGCAATGACTGCCGCAATGCGGCGTGGCATGGATGCTAGCAGCCTGTGGCACTGCTGAGGTGTTATGGAAGACCAGGATGCTTCAATAGCGGCCTTCAGCTCCGCTGCATTGTTCGGTCTCATGTCCCTCATCTTTCTCTTGGCAATGCCCCATAGATTCTCTATGGGGTTCAGGTCAGGCGAGTTTGCTGGCCAATCAAGCACAGTAATCCCATGGTCACTGAACCAGGTTTTGGTACTTTTGGCAGTGTGGGCAGGTGCCAAGTCCTGCTGGAAAATGAAGTCAGCATCCCCATAAAGCTCGTCTGCGGAAGGAAGCATGAAGTGCTCCAAAATCTCCTGGTAGACGGCTGCGTTGACCCTGGACTTAATGAAGCACAGTGGACCAACACCAGCAGATGACATGGCTCCCCAAATCAACACAGACTGTGGAAACTTCACACTGGACTTCAAGCATCGTGCATTGTGTGCCTCTCCATTCTTCCTCCAGACTCTGGGTCCTTGGTTCCCAAATGAGATGCAAAAGTTGCTCTCATCAGAAAAGAGGACTTTGGACCACTGGGCAACAGACCAGTTCTTTTTTTCTGTAGCCCAGGTAAGACATTTCTGACGTTGTTTGTTGTTCAGGAGCGGCTTGACAAGAGGAATACGACATTTGAAGCCCATGTCCAGGATCCGTCTGTGTGTGGTGGCTCTTGATGCACTAACTCCAGCCTCAGTCCACTCCTTGTGAAAGTCCCCAACGCTTTTGAATGGCCTTTTCCTGACAATCCTCTCCAGGCTGCGGTCATCCCTGCTGCTTGTGCACCTTTTTCTACCACACTTTTCCCTTCCACATAACCTTCTACTGATGTGCTTTGATACAGCACTTTGGGAACATCCAACTTCTTTTGCAATTACCTTTTGGGGCTTTCCCTCCTTATGGAGGGTGTCAATGATGGTTTTCTGCACAACTGTCAGGTCAGCAGTCTTTCCCATGCTTGTGATTCCTGCTGAAGCAGCCTGAGAGACCATTTAAAGGCTCAGGAACCCTTTGCAGGTGTTATGGATTCATTAGCTGATTAGAGTGGGACACTCTGAGCCTAGAATATTGAACCTTTTCACACTATTCTAATTTTCTGAGATTGTGAATTTGGGGTTTTCATAAGCTGTACGCCATAATCATCACAATTATACCAAAGTAAGGCTTGACATATCTCGCTTTGCATGTAATGCGTCTATCTCATATATTGGTTTCACCTTTTGAGTTGCCATACTGACATAAATGAACATTTGCACAATATTCTAATTTTTCAAGTTTCACCTGTATATTTAAGAAATATTATATGTTTCTTAAATGTTCTTTTATCATGTCTTTTGGCTTACCTGGAAGTAAATCAAGATAAACTTTTAGATCTTTCTCACCTTTAAAAGAAGGATGAAAGTGAATGGTTTGCTACTTTTGCTGAGCTCGCTGGTCCTGCTGTTCTTGTTTTACGAATGGGTAAGCGTGATGCTAGTAACAGTCTTCATTTTCACATGAGGAATATATGCTGCTTGAAGGCTAATGTTATAGTATATATACATCTGTGCCTAGTAATTTATAAGAGAAAAGCATGATCAAATTACACTCCTATAGACTCCCAGTTGTCAGAGAAAAAAAGTAAGCCTATCCTTTTTTTCTTTCTCTGAAATCTGTAGGATATAAGAGCATTTAAATTTAGCTAGATCACACCAATGTTTGCAATAATCAGTATTTTTCAAAATGACCAACGTGGGGGAATTAGAACTATTTACTGTAAAATAATGCCATGTTCTTTTCTCCATTCTTCTCTTCTTCAGTGAGACAAATAGAATAATTATCCAAATCTCCTAATATTCTGTTGCTTGGCAGTCTGCCTTCTTTTTTTTTGTTGGTCTTGGCTTGTTGAATATTGTCTGTAAAGGTAACCTTATTTTAGGTACAATCATTTGAATAAATGAAATGTATGAATAATACATTTATATAATTTATTAGAGCAATTCATTGGTTCTCTGGTAGCTAGCTTGCTTGCTTATTCATTTATTTGTAATCACATTTCTAGGATGCAAACTCCAGCCACTCAGCTGGGCAGTTTAACATATACAAGCAATAACATCAAAAATAAAACCCCAAAGATAACATCATTTGGAGGCAACATCAACCAACTCTCTCCCCTGTCAGCAGACATGGCCCCCCAAATCACCCTAACCCAAGTCCTGGGTGAAGTGCCATGTTTTTAATACTCTTTTAAAAGCTGGTAAGGTGGGGGCCATGCAAATCTCTGGGGGTTTAAGTTCTAGGTCACCTATTGGAATGAATCATTTGCTGCTTTTCCCAAATGGATAAAGTTGAGGCAGTTTCTGCTGTAGATGGCAGCATAATTCTTCAAAGAGTTTATGCTATTAATGCATTCCAAATAGCGCTACATGAATTTGGGAACAACTCCCATATTGCCTATAAGCATGGGTCTGTGATGCTGCTTTATAGGGAGATCCCCTTGCATTCAGATACCCACTGCTTCACTCTTGCTTCTTGGTACAAGCAAAAAGCAAGTATTTTACAACTGACTAGCTATTTAAGAGGAAAGGTATGTTATATGTCTAATAGGAAACTAAAACGTACGTAAATAAGCTACTTTCTCTGGACCATAAGAAAAAACAAGGTTGTATAACTGTAGTCATGAGTGATGCAAAAAATGCTGTTTGGTGAGGGATGCATCGTGTGCATGTTATTTATTATATTTCTAGACCATCTAAATTGACTAAGACATCAGGAAGTGAACAAAAAAGTGACTAAAACAAAATAATATACAAAAATGAATAATTATATATATGTACCCAAGATAAGCCACCCACAATCAAGTCAGGCCAGTTTTAATTTCCTTGTAGAATGTGAGAAGGGGCCAAATGTACCTTCATGAGAAAAGTGCTCCAGTACATGAAGCTATAACAGAAAAGGTCTGTTATCTAGCCAATTTCCAATGCATTTCTTACTGGGAAGATTCCCAGCAGGCCTTCTGTACAGTAAAATGCTTTTAGCATGATGGTGTCTGTTGTATCCCAGTGCTCCCTTGTATAGTGCTTTATAAGTGATTATAAGCACTTCAAATTGGGCCTATCCCAATTAATTTTGTTAATATAAGTGTTTTTGGTTTTGGGCTAGGGAATGGATACCTTTACCTGAATCTGGATCCAGAAAGTATGTTATGCAAAGCCTTCAGCTCAATGACTAGTAGTATTAGAACTGCTGTGCTGAGTAAGCAAGAGTTGGTGAGCAATACATCTGCTCTGCTTTGACTCATCTAGGCAGCTTCACAGTGGTCAAGGTCATACAGTGCATTTAAAAGTCAGTTAGAAACCTGAAAGGAGACAAAATTGGTAATAGGGAGGAGAGATTATTCAATTACTCACTTGTAAGCTAGTGACATCTCTCTTCCCATTACTCAATATCTACATGAAGCCACAGGGAACATAATCCATTGACTTGGGATGCAGTCTGATCAGTACTGATGAGACTCAAGTATATATAATCACTCCTTATTAAGCTAGTGTTACTATAGCCCAGACAAGAAGCACAACTATGAGTACTAACTCTATATTTATTGTAAGGATACATTAACAGAATCTTGCAAGACAGAAAGTATTTCTCCCCTCTTCTCCTTTTACTCTCTGGAAAACTAGGGAGGGTCCCTTCTGAAACGCTTCCCACGCCTGCCCCTCCCCATGCCTCCCCCTGTTCTGTGAACTGAGATATCTTTTACATGACGGTTGTCTGCAGCTCTTCCTTCTGTCTCCCAAGATCATTCCCACATACCATTACAGCTAGGGAGATAGGGGAAGTCCTGACCCAGTATTGAGAGGTTGCACCGGTCTGAATGGGAAGAAACAATCTGAGATGAAATCCCTGCAAGACAGTGGTACTAGTTGTTCAGAAATCATGTGGCACTGTGCTTGCTCTAATGATCATTCTAGATGGAGAGGCACTTACCCCGAAGGGGCTGGTCCATGACTTAGGGGTGGTCCTAGTTTTATAGCAACTGCTAAGGGGTGGAGGGGTGTCTGCAGCAAGATACCCTGACAATCTTTATTCATAACCTCACCTTTCAGATTCATTACTGCAATGCAATTTACATTGGGCTGCCTTGGAAGACTACCCAGAAGCTGCAGGATGCAGCAGCCCACATACAGTGAGAGCTGCTAGTACCATATAACACCTGTTCTTCTATTGATGCATTGACTAGCAGTATACAAAGCATACACTTCAAAGTGTTGTTTTTATTTTTTAAAGTCCATTATAGCTTCATATCTAGGATTCTGTAGGGCTGCTTGCTTCAGGTAGAACCAACCTTTAGAGTTTGTTTGACTAACCCACGGCCACTCTAGTTCTGAGCAATTTTTTTATCCCCTCTTAGCTGACAGATCATCAAATATCTTTAGAAGGGTCAGTAAATTTGTGGCAAATACTATTGCTGTTCAATGATTGATTGTAGAACAATTTTGACAATTCTCCTTCAAGCTGATTTGCTCAATCAAACAAACTTTTGGGCTGTTTTTAATATGGGTGCCTTCTTTGGTTGTTTTGGTCTCTGACTGTAAAATCAATAAAAGAAAATAAATAAAAATTTAATGAGTAGCAATAGCCGTGAAAAAAGAGACAATGACTAGGCAGCTCATACCTTTTGTATAAGAAACGTTTAGAATGTTTGGGGCTTTTTAGCTTTAAAAAAAAAGATGACTAAGGGAGGAGCATGATTGTGGTATATAAAATCATTCATGGCCTGGAGAAAGTGGACAGGAAGAAGCTTACCTCCTTCTCTCTAAATGGTAGGATTAAGAATTATCTGAGGAAACTGAATAGGAAGAGGTTTAAAACATCTAAAAGATACTTCAGGTGTACATAATTAATCTGTGGATTTCATTTTCACAAGAGGATGGCTTCAAAGGATAAGTCTTTTGAGGGCTGTCTTGAACACTCAGTATGGTGGGTAAATCATTGCAATCCAAGCCCTACCCCTATTGTATGTGCCTTGTATGCACATACAAAAGGGGCAGGGCTTAGATTATGACACCACACCTGCCATCTGGAAGATTTTGATCCTTTCCCCTGATGCCTTTGCCTCTTGGTTTGGGATAGCTTGCCTCTAGATACTAACTGCAAGGAACAGTAGTGATACAAAAGTAAATCTCATCTCCTGCTTACTAGTTCCGCAGAGGCATCTGGTAGTAAGAATGCAAAACAAAACATTAGAATAAGATGAGCTGTGACCTGATCCAGCAGAGCTCTTATGTTCTTAATCTAGGGGAAGATTGAAAGACCATACATATCATCTAAGACATATATTGGTTATCAATTTAAACCAAGTAATTTTTATGGATATCCAGATGATCTGTCTATCCTCTTCATGCCTTCCAGTGTTGCATCTAGGTCATGCTCCATAAAGTGGATGGGCCACGACAAAGACATAGGTGAGGTCAGACCATGAATTAAAATTATTACAGGTGATGCAATTATTCTCTATGTCTTTTAAAATATCTCCTGTCACATTAAACATTACAATTTAGTCTATCTTTTGGAAAAGGCTTTTTGGAGACCAGAGGTTCTGTGCCCATGCTTTCCGTCTATTAAAGGCTGCAATGAAATCATACAAGGCTTTACAAAGTAGACTTACCAGCTTCATTAATAACTGAGTTGAAGTTTAATCAATATTTACAAAGTACTTTGGGATCCTTGAACAAAAGTTGCTAATATGATCCTTGCTGTCGTTTTGACATTTTCAGTTCTTCAGTGAACTTTTATATAAAGGAGAAGTTGGTGGAGAAGAATGTTAATGAGAAAGGGTCTGTCTGTCTTCTGTCTGTCTGTCTGTCTAAAAAATCTACACCATCACCACTAAAAAGGATGAATAGTGATTATAGTGTGAAGAAAAAACCCCCTAAATATAGTGATTAAACTGAATGTAACAAAAACTAATTAACAGAAAACAATATAATAACTACAAATAACTATATAAAGTTAATTCAATCATTAAGCTTATCATTAAATCTAGACCATATAGCATCATACTGTATCATCCTCTGCTTTTTAGAACACAGATAACAAACTCATATCCTGGATCCATTCCTTAAAATCAGGAAAGTAACTTTTTTTCCAATTATGTAAAATTATTCTCTTGGCCATACCCCAGGCTTCATAAAGCCAAACTTGTCATGGGATGGCAAATTCTGTGTTTTAGGGATACAGTCCAACATCACATGAGATCCTTAACTATAATATTTATTCCCAAAACTCATACTAATAAATACAGTGATTTGAAGCCAAAACAAAGCTAGGACAGGACAGAACCAAATGATATCAATTAAAAAATCTTTAAACTTTTGTATACCTCTTTTTCAACATTCTTTGTGGGGTCCAAAAAATATGAAATAATATTTTCTGATGAATTATTTTCCTTTTTAAATCATAGGAAGTATTTTTCACATCTTTTAGCACCTGGATCCATTGGTTCTCCAAAACTGGATATTCTGATTCTTCATTCCACTGTTCTAATACTGTTCTAAAACTAATACTTTCATTTCACATTTTCACACCTTATAAAGTTGAATTCTAGGCTTCCATTCAAGGGCTGCATCTCTTAAAAAAGCTAAAATTGCAGGTATCTTGGAGGTTGCTAAAACATCCAGGCCATACTGTCTAGTTGTTATATGTTTTAGTTGCACATATTGCCACACCCATATAAGTCAGACTCAAATACAATCTCTTAAAATCTTTAAAATAATCATTAGAAATCAGCTGATTTAAAGAATTAACCCTTTGTTTAAACAAAACATTCCAATACAGCATCTTTCCTTCTATTTTCAAATTTGAGTTATATCCTAGCATCAATTTCTTGTGATTCAGGATCAAAATGTAATTACTTCCCTATTAATGACAAAAGACACCTAAAAGCTTTCAAAACAGGAAGTAAAGATCCCAATGTAGTGTATCTGGACTCTAAAGCCTGCCAAGATTTCCAAGATGTTACACACTTGTTCTCCAAAAAGGAGAGTAATTGTAATCTTTCATCCCCCCTCCCTCCATATAAATGTTAAAATAAAAGATCAGTGATGTATTTGAAAATCTGGTAGGTTAGAACTGCCATTATCATAAGGTAGCCTCAGTTTAGTCAAATATATTTTACAAGGCTTTAGCCTGCCATAAAATTTTCCACATAACTTATCTGTTTACAGTATCTAATAGATATCTATGCACAGTATCCAATAGAAATCAATGTTAGGATCCCTCTTAAGATATACATAAATCTTAGCCCCCAACATCTATATACCAAGCTGGACCAATAGGACTGCTCTCTTGACATCTCACCACAACAGCCCTAGCTAGTAGCCAGGTCAGCTCATCAGGCCTCGTGAAAACACAGCTGCCCTTCAAGGCCAAAAGTGAGCTGCTTTTCCCCTTTTCTCACTCCACATGCTGGCTCACACCAGCAGAACAGCAACCATGCCAAGCATAAACAGCCATATGCCACATGTATTCAGTATTTTTGTGTTTGAAATTAATTCATGAGGCAGCCTACTACAGGGAGAATCTGATTTTAATTGACATCCCATCACTAAATTTGAGTGTTTGGGAAAAATTGTAGGAATTTAACCATCCTACCTTGACATCTTTGCAGTATGTTGAATTACACCTTCCAGTGCCCCCCTCCCAAGCCAAAAGCTATGCTGGCCAGAGATGATCAGAGTTGCTATTCAACATATCCAGAAGGTGCCAGGTTGGTGAGTGCTATCCTAGGTAGAAGTTGTTCCTGCCTCTTGCTATCAACTCAGAAGCTAACAAGACGTTTATCATATTCAACAGGAACATGTTCTCTATTTCTCATTGGCAAAGATCATCTACCTGAACTATAAAGGCAGTGTCAATCCTGGCCTTCAACAGATTGAAATGGATGAAGATAATCAGCTTCTACACTGCACTGTTTCCACTCTCCAATCCCTTACAAAGCAGACTGGATTCAACCTCTAATCATATTTACTTTTGCTGACCTTGAAATGCAGACAATGCCATTGGCCAATCAGTGCTCTTCTGCTTGACCAATAGAGGGGAGTGAAAACATAATAATTCACTCATGCCCTACTCTAAGTCAATACTGATCCAGAATAACAAAAATTCCTTCACTACTGCTCCATTCATAAGAGAAATAAAACATGTCCTGGTCTTTGGTACACCATTATTTTAGCCTACCCTAGCATGCAGTTGTATTTCCAGGACTTGTGTATTCAGATGAACTGTATGTACTGACTGAGTGTTCATCATAGAGATGATTAAGCTCAATATCCATCATGATCACTAGCAAAGGTTATTTGCTGGGCATGCCTTTCAAGGAGTTATAGTCTGTCTATCTTTGGCTGAGCTAGCCCTTAGTTTCTCTATGCCCCAAACACCTTCCAGCACTGCCCTGAACAGGAGTAACATATCAGTAGCTTTTTCAATTTAGAGAACAAGGATGCTGAGAGACAGCATTGGGGAAATTCAGTCACAAAATATTTGTGCTTCATTTGCTGTCAGTATAGGACTGACTCTAGGACTAAGAGTCAATAAGTCTGAAAAATCCCTCCCATGCAGCAGATTCACAGCAAAAAGAGGCATCTTTGTTAGTAGTTCCCTTCATCAATGCCTCTTTCTGTTAGAACCAAATGTGGCAGAGGCATTGCAAGTTCACAGAGCTGGTGGAATTGACTACCTCCAATAAGATTGTCATGGTCTTCCTGGCACTTATGTCAATGACATGGTTCAGCAATTCAGCTCAAGAGGAATTCTAGCAAAGATGTCTGTTGATATGCAATTGTGTGGCCAGCAGTTTGCATTGGGGACTCTGCATTGCCGCAGACTGATATGAACATAATATGACTGTGTTAATGACTAAGGAGCTACAAAGCATAATTGTCTTAAATAAAATAATGTCAGGACTAACCCCAGTCAGTGGATTCGATTGATTATGTGCCATCAAGTTGTTTTCGACTCTTAGTGACCACAGTTTTTCTCTATGATGACCTGTCCCTAACCTGATTTTTCAGGTCTTCCAACATTGTCATTGTCACTGTAACTAAGTCCAATCAACCTTGCTGCTGGTCACTCTCTTTTTCCTTCTACCTTTCCCAGCATTACAGGTAGTCCTCGACTTATGACCACAATTGGGACAGGAATTTCCATTGCTAAGCGATGTGGTCATAAAGCGAGATGTCATGTGACTGCATTGCTTAGCGACCACAATCCTGGCAATTCTCATTGTGAAGCGAATTTCACAGTCATTAGCAGCAGCCAGTGGGGAAGACAGGAAACAGTTTCACCCAATGTGAAAGGGCTGGGGGTTCATTCAGGGAGCCATGTGTAGGAATCGTTTGCTGGAGAAAAGGGCTTGCTTTTACCGGCTTTGCACAAAGGGGCTTCTTGGTCTGAAGGACCAGGCTGGGCACATCTCATCAGCAGTGGGAGCAAGAAAACAGCAAGGTGAGCCGGGGTGGTGGAACACAGGGTGGCAGGGGTCTCGGAATGCAGGGTGGTGAAGGTGACTGCAGCTGGGACTGGGCTGGGGCGGCTGCGGCTTCCCAGGGCATAGCAAGCAGCCCCAGTGCCACACAGTTCTGGGGCTGCTTGCTGCCCCGCAAGGCAGAGTGCAGGGTGGCCAAAAGGGCAGAGATGGCGGGGGAGATGGGTGGGGGGAGTTGAAGCGCCCCTGTGGTTGTAGGTGAATGGATCACGTGACTGTGGGGGCACTGCAACGGCTGTAACTTCGAGGGCCAGTAAGTCACTTTTTTCATAAAATTTTTTTCATAATTTTGAATGGTTGATGAATGAATGGTTGTAAGTCAAGGACTACTTGTAGAGCCTTTTCCAGAGAACTAGATCTTTGTATAATGTGTCTGATGTAGGATAATTTGAGCCTGGTCATTTGTGCCTCAACTGAGAACTCTGGGTTGATTTGTTTGATTATCCATTGGTTTGTTTTTTTGATAGTCCACAGTATTCCCAGGAGTCTTCTCCAACATCAGAGTTCAAAAACATCAATATTCTTCCTATCCTGCTTCTTCAAAATCCAACTTTCACTTCCATAGAGTGTCACGGCTTGCACGATTCTGATCTTTGTAGGTATAGACACATCATGGCATTTGAATATCTTTTCAAAGTCTTCATGGCTGCTCTATCAAGGGCTAGTCTGCTGTGTATTTCTTGACTGCTTTTTCCTTTACCGTTGAGGGTTGATCCTAAAAGGCAGAAGCTATTCACCACTTTGATACCTTCATTGCCAATTCTAAGGCTGGTTGTTCTACCTGTTGTCATTAGTTCGGTCTTCTTTATATTTGAGTCCCATTTTTTTCACTTTGTAATATATATTGACATCTAAAAAAATGCCTCCCTCTATACTTATTGCAAGAACATGGCATTTAGATAATGCTGTCCTGAAATCTGCTTGTAACTTCTCAAAAGTTTTCTTCCCCTAAAGAAGAGATTCTCTTGTTAAATATGTCTCAGAGTGCAGGTTCTAGGTGAATAGTAGAAACAGTTAAGCTTCTTATGGTGAGAAGAGTTCAACAGTTCAACTTAACTGGTGGTACAAAAATGCTGCAGATAAATAATTCCCAATGGAAGAGGCAGTTGGGTAGCAGTTCAGAATGTTGCCAGCTACTCCATGGGCTATGGGTTGCTTACCTCTGGACCAAAGGCAGAGCTTAGTTTTTTAATGGCTGGCTTTTTCTGTTCTTTCTGTAATAATCTGAATTACATGTTCATTTACATCTAGCAAAATCTTCCCTCTTCTCCCAGTGTGAAGCCTCCAGCACAGAGCACATTTGTGCATAGAGACTAGGGAGAACTACAAACATGTAAATCAGTGTTTCTCAACCTCAGCAACTTGAAGATGTGTGGACTTCAACTCTGGCTGGGGAATTCTGGGAGTTGAAGTCCACACACCTTCAAATTGCTGAGGTTGAGAAACACTGATGTAAATAGCTGAATGTCCAATTCATTCCTGCAAAAACGTCGGTGTAGATACAGCTGTATGTAAACCATACTATGACAAATTAAGTTTACCTGGAAGCTTGACTCAGCTTCCAAATCTTAGAAACTGGGCTACACACTTGCTACTAATCAATTTTATGTTCATATATAGGTGTCTTCCCTTTGTTAGAGCTGAATGTATTCTGAGGCTGAGATATAACACTGAAAAGCTTTTTTTCTGAAAATGAATACCAGTGAGGTTTGGCTCATATTATGCCTGGAATGTTAGGGCTTCTCTGAGCTATAGGTGAAAGCATTTGTGTGCTTACATTACCATAAGTATGCCTAATAAAAAGTCAGTTTCACTGAGCACAACAGGATTTACTCTCAGAGTGCTTTAAAAAGAACAAATTCTAATGCTGCCCTCCCCACCCCCTAAGGCTATTCCATCTTTCCTTCATAATGGGTTTAATGTAGCTAGAAAACAAGAAAGAAGTAGAAGATGCTGTATAACTAGACAGAGCGAGAGCGCAAATATACAGGAGGATTCAGATCATTTACTTAACTATTGATGTACAGCGCATCGACATGGCTCGTAGCGTGCAGTATCTTCTGGAATTCTTACCTCTTGAGGAGAGCCCCCTGCCCAAGCTCGGATTGAAATGACAGGGGTTTCAGATGCCAAGCGATCAGATTTCCCGGGCTGGCCTTGCTGGCCTGCCGAGCCCCCGGCCAATCAGAAGTCCGCAACGCTTCTATGAGCTGCTTCCCGGCTCCCTTAAGACCGCCCCTCTTTGTTGCGGCACCCAATGGGGACGCTCCGAATGTCGGCGGCTGCCGGGTAACATGGTTACATGTCAGAGAGTAACACTTGATCATGGAACATGGACTAAGGCGAAGGCGACCGAGTCAGCTGCAGGAGCAGCATCAGCCGCAGCCGCCTGGAGAGGCTCCGGTGCAATGAATCCTCCCGCGACCAGGTAAGGCTAACGGCCGTGCAGCGGGAGCGGGCGAATGGGTGGGGTCCTCGTGGCGGAGCGAGCGATGGGGGAACCATCTCCAGGAGAAAAAAGGAAAGGCTTGCGGTAGCGGGGCCAGCCAGGCAATTCCCCTCCTTTGGCTTCGTTTCACACGCATGTATTCCAGATCGTCCCGCACGGGGGTTGCCAAAGCGCTGTGGAAGCGTACATGCTTCTTCCTTGTAGCAGTCCGAGCCTGGCTGCTGCATGCCATTGAGCTTTCCAGCCTCGGAACAATGAGGAGCCGGGTGGCGAATGCGCACAGAGCTGCTGGGATCTCCCCTCAGGAGTGTGTGTGTTTCTTCAGTGGGTCCCAACCAGAAGCCGAGCCAGGATGTGGCCGCATCCGTCCACTCTGCGTGGCACATTCGCGTTAACCCAGGCTACTGTCTTCGAAATCTAGGAGCTAGCCCGTAACAGCTAGGCGACCCGTGCCTTTTGTAAGACATTGCTCAGACGGAAAGAAAGGCTTTTTGGCTGGCTGCTGTCGCCCCCTGGTGAGAGGCAGCCTGAGGATTGCTGTAGAAAAGCCAGCTCTTCCAGTACCCTTTTGTTTGACAAGTGAATATAATAAAATGCGTCTTCGAGAAAGGCCCTTCTGTCGTTTGCCATTTCCAGCTGATAACAGAATACTCGGTGGCTGTGTTCACACCACACACTTAACCAGGTCAAAGACCTCAGTTGCATGTGCACAGCGTGCAGCATCCTTAGCTTGGTTACTATTAACCTTGACGGGGTGGGGTGGGAGGGAGGGAGATGAGGTTTGCCTTGTTTTGTACCCTCAGCCCATTTGGTTAGTATATAATTCAGTGTAGCATGCAAACCAAGCAACCACACACTAAGCAGGGAATGTGAACATCCCTGCAAACTCTCTGGAAATGGGCTATTTTATCTAGCCCTGCCTTCTCCAACCTGATGCTCTCCAGATGCCTTTGACTGCAGTGCTCATCATCCCCAGCCAGCCTGGATTGTATCCCTAAGCTGCCTGGGGATAATAGAAGTTGTAGTTTGACATGGCTGGAAGGCACTTGGTTGGGAGGTAGAGCGTGGCTGCTCGATGATGCTGACACCATGTTGTTCTCCACTCCTTGTGTCTTTGTAGATTCTGTCTGTATGAGGAACAAGCCCCCCGCCACCTGCTTGGCGGCTGCTAGCAAGCAATTTCATGTTGGCCTGATTCATTTGGTGGGAGCAGGGGGCAGAATGGAGCGGGCTCGCTTGATGGGACACTGACCAGGGTCTGTCTTCTGCCGGACTGCTGGTTCCTTTAGAGCTCACAATGACCGGCTCTGGCTCCAACGCTTCCCACAACTCCCACCCCAAGGGAGACAAAGGGGGCCGTTCCAGAAGCTCCCACACTCGGACGCTCAGTACTGCCAACAACGGGGGCTCAGAAGAGGAGGACAAAGATGGAGCAGCAGTGTTCCTCGTCAACAAAAGTGGCTTTCCGATTGATGGGCAGACCTGGGAGAGAATGTGGGGTCATGTGGCGAAGGTCCACCCTTCGGGCATAGAGATGGTAGAGACGATAAGGAGTGCTGCTTTCCTTACAAAAGTAAGTTACGGCTCTTCCCCCTCTGGATCTTTGTTTTCTGCTTGACAGTCTGCAGGACAAGGTGCACGAATCAAATGCATGGAGGTTCTTTTGCTTGTTTATGTGACTTTCTACTTTCCAAATGGGGTGGGGCGGAGGTTATTACAAGAACTTATCTTCCCTGCTTCTTTTTGCAAGAAAAGAAATAAGAGAGGTGCACACTGGGAATTTTAACAGCAGTTGGTTAACTTTGGCTAAACTCAGAAAAAGCCAGGAATAGTCAGACCTGGTTGGTACTTGAATGGGATACCACTAGGAAATTAGACTGTGAAGTCAAAAATTATCCCAGAAGAAGGTGGGGGTAAATCACTGCCAAATTGTTGCAGAGAAAACTATGTAAAAATGTACATGGAGTCACCAGAAGTTGAGCTCAATTGGAGGGAAGTTAGCTATAGGAATGGGGCTAAATAAAAATAAAAAAAACACCTTGTCTAGTAACTACTAAAAGTCTTGCTCTGGATTCTAAGAGCTATTGACATGTTTCAGGTTTTTCTGTGCAGCCACAAAGACTAGAAAGATGCTTGAAAAATAGTTGAGCCCTAATAATTCAAGATTCAAAATTCTTTATATTTGTGGAGGGCTAATTGTCTCTCGGCCTTGGCTGTACTTGCTTTCATAAGCCCTTGAGACATCTATGAATGTAGTTCAACAGCTGCTCATCTTTTTCCCTAGAGGAAGTACTTGTAGTTGTGACTGAAAGTGCTAACGGTTAATTGTCACCTGGGCACTTCCATACCAAGTGCTTATTTTGAGCAGCTATTTGCTTTCTGCACATTTGAAAATGTACGGTCTGGTTCCTTATCTCCAGGAACATTTGTGAAAGTTTGCAGCTCTCTGTTAACAAAGATGGAATTAAATTGCAAGTGGCACAGCAGTTGAGCTTGGCAGGAAAAACACCACTTTGCTGAGAGGTGCCAAGATGTTGGATTTAACAGGATGGAATTAGAAACTTGTGCTAACCTACAAACAGTTGGTTTTCATATTTACCTTTCTCTCTCTGACCAGCTGCATTACTCATCTGTCACACTGGTTGCATGCAGCTGCTTTGTACCACGTCAGATTCACTGTCTGTCTAGACCAGGGATGCTCAAATTTGGCACTCTAGAATTGGCTGAACTACAGTTCCCAACATATCTTGCCACTGGACATGCTGGCAAGGTTGATGGGAGATTTGGCTTAGCAGTATCTAGCGGGCAACAGGTTCCTCACCCTGTGAAGGATTGTTTACTTCTGCTGAATCTTCAAGGTCCTATTGATTGATTGATTGATTGATTGATTGATTGATTGATTATGTGCCATCAAGTCATTTTTGACTTCTAGCAACCGCATAGATAGATTTTCTCCATGACCATCTATCCCTAACCCAGTGAGATTTTTCACTTATTCTTGATTCTCTTAACTGGATATACTTGAGGTTGAACCTGAGATCTTCTGTATGCAAAGCAAGAGAGCCAGCTGGTGTGGTGGTTAAGGTGCTGGGCTAGGATCTGACAGACCTCACCCACATTGAAGGAAGTTGGTTCAGTGATGCTCAGCCAGTCACTACCCCACAGACTTATGGGAAAAATTGGAGGTGGGAATGTTATGTATGCTTCCTTGAGTTCCTGGAAGAAAGATCGAATATAAATCTAATGAACAAATATTTTGCAACTGAACAACTGAAAAATTGATGGAACTGCATAGATATTTAGCTTAGAAAAGAAATAACATGGAGGCATTATCCTAACCATGTTCATGTTTTGGAAGGACAATTACATAAAAGCTAAAGCATGTTTGTTTCTGTTGCTCCTGGGCAGTTTTTGTCAACCATCTGCCTTCCAGAAGAATTGGGACTATATCTCCTAGGATTCCCAGCCAGCTTAGTGAGGATGAGAGTTGTAGTCTTAACACATTTGGAAAATATTGGGTTATCAAAGTCTGCTCAGAAGACAAGACAAAAACCAAATGACTCCAACAGGACAGTCTTTAGGATAGTCCACCTCCTGACAAGCTAGAGTGGAAGAGATTACTTTTAGAAACCTGAAATCAGAAAGTAGATTATCATTTATCAGGGAAGTTGTAACAATGCCTCTCCTGCACTGATGGAACTTTGTTCTAGGTATTCTTTGAAGTCACTGCTGCTCCCTGATTCTGTGTGATGCCATAATGTAGTTTACATGGTTTCAGTTTAGTCACTGTGGTTTATAAACCAACTATGTTTAGTGATTGTGCAAACTCAGTTTATTCAATAAACCAGGCTTAAACTACAGCTTAGCATGACATAAGAGTCCAGTCACTGTTTCTGTAAGTAGCTATAAAAGGTTAGGGTTTTGTGATGTTCAGAGGAAAGATTGGGAATTTTATATTGTTGGATATGTTGTTATTGTTATATTTTCTCTGTTTAGTTGTATCTACCACCTATAGTTTTTTTTTAAATTGGCGTGGTTTATAAATATTATTTAATAAATAAATTGAAAATATGGATTTGAAATAGATTAATTTATTAGATGCTGGATTGGACCTTTTTTCCCCATTATTTTTGCATATGTGTTTGTTCGATTTGTATCCTGCTTTTTCTCCAGGAGTTCAAGGCAGTGTACGTGGGGATCTTCTTTCAATTTATCCCCACAACAACCAGCCAGTGAGGTAGGTTGGACTGAGAGAGAGTGACTGGCCCAAAGTCACCCAGCAAGTTTCCATAGCTGAGGGTGAACTAGAGCCCTATCAACAAGGGGCGGGGGGCAAAAGGGGGCAGAGTGACAAATGGAGTGTTATGGTGCAAGCCCTGCCCCTCTTCTGCATCTCTCATATTGTCATCCACCTGCCCCAAAAGGGTGGAGATTATGACGTGACACCACTTTCATCATTCTGGTAAAAGCAGTGAGAGCCTATGGATGCTGCTGAACGTGAACCTAATCTTTCCAGTCTGAGTCCAACACCTGATTAATGTGCTGTCCTAACTCTGAATAGTAAAACAAGCACTAAATTATAGTGTGTGTTAAGCCTGGCATAGGTCATCTGAAAGAAATATGTCCTTAGTGACGTGCTCTGATTAGAGTTCTTATGGGCAAGGTTTCCCCAGGCTAGATTTCCCTTTGGCCATGAAGGGGTTAGAATCTGGGTTTAAGTAATTGCAAGCTACCCAAGAAGATGCTGCCCTCATGTGTCTTCTCCTTTCCATTCGCAATCCTAATTCTGTACCATGTGACATGTGACTGGAGATCTCTGATGATTGATGAAACAGCTGGCAATCAAAGGATGGAAACACTTGCAATGGATACCCCCCAGAGACAGCAGCCACCTGTTCTGTCTGCAAGCCCAAATGCTGAAGAAGAGCCCTGGGTGGAGTTCTTCATTACTTCCTCTTGTATCTTAGCAGCTGTAGGCAAGGACAGCATTGCTGGGAACAGTCTGCAGGATTTGTTTTCTTGCTGTAGCATTGCTCTGGTGTTTTCTGGTTGGTAAAGACTTGGAAAACCTTGCTGTGCTGTAGGGAGCATATACAGGTAGTCTCCAGGTTAAGAATGCCCAGGTTAAAGACGATTCATAGTTAAGAAGGGAGCCTATTGTAGCAAAATTCAAGTTAAATACACAATGATTTGAGTTCATTACACAATACTATTTATACAGTATTATATAATAATACTGTTCCAGCTTACATACAAAGACAGACCTTGGGAACGGAACTTGTTCTTAAACTGGGGACTACTTGTATTATACCAGTGGAGAGACTAACAGGTGGCTGAATCAGGATCTTGGCATTTTGAAAATTAATTTGGGCAATAGAGGCAGGTTTTTCCTTGCCTTACTTGTAGGAGAAAGATAAATTGAAAATGGGAGATGGGGGACTCAATTTATTGATGGCGTGAGTCCCTCTTGTAAGCAGCAAGCCCAAGAACTGTGATAAAGAGATACAGAATTGAAACAGGATGATCTTGTAGCACAACTCTACTAATTCCTAACCAACCCTGGGGGTGGCTAGCACCTTGAAGATGCTCCCATATGTTAACATCTTACTAACCATCAACATCTTTTTGTATTTTATATCATTTTTATTGTATTTTAATATTTATTCCTGTTTTATTGTGAACCACCCAGAGTCACTTTTTTGTGAGATGGGCGGTATCTAAATTTGAAATAAAAAAAATTTCCCTCTCACCCCTATGGGTGGTATGTGTCTTCCTCAATCTCGGATCCTCTACTAGAGGCCTGGGAGTTTAAGGGTTCTGCGCAGTATCTTAGCTGTTCCTAGCACTGCACTCTTCTGCACAGAGAGCTCTGATGTTGTTCCTGGGATCTGTTGGAGCCACTCTCCCAGCTTAGGAGTCATGGCCCCGAGTGCTCCTACCACCACTGGGACCACTTTGGCCTTGATATTCCACATCCTCTTGATTTCCTCCTTCAGGCCCTGGTACTTCTCCAGCTTCTCATGCGCCTTCTTCCTGATGTTGCTGTCACTTGGCATTGCTACATCTATCACTACCGCTGTCATCTGGTCTTTGTCTACTACCACGATGTCTGGTTGATTAGCCAGTACCTGCCTGTCCGTCTGGATCTGGAAGTCCCACAGGATCTTAGCCCTGTTATTCTCCATGACCTTCTGTGGAATCTCCCATCTGGACTTGGGGGGTCTAGCCCATACGCTGTGCAGATGTTCCTGTACACAATGCCAGCTACTTGGTTGTGCTGTTCAGTGTATGCTGTTCCTGCCTGCATCTTACACCCTGCCACTATGTGTTGGACCAAAGATGAGCTGCTGAGAGAAATATATATATATATATATGTATGTATGTATGTATGTATGTATGTATATGTATATGTATATGTATATATATTCTGTAGTTGCAATATACCAAACTGCTACATGCAGATCTCAAGCAAGAGGAAGCCATCTTTGTGAGTCAGTGGATCCATCTGGGATTTTGAGATCCTGTTGTAAAGGTCTCACAATATGGTTGCCATGAGGGTGGCTGGGCCTGTTCACAAAATGGGTGCCATGGTGGGCACAGCCAGTTTCACAGTACCAATTTAATGGAAGGCAAGCTGGTGGGATTGTTTCTTAGCATCCTTTTCAGCTCCCCAGGATGCTCCACCTTGCCAGTTTAGGGTGTTTTCTTTCTTAGGCAGATGGGAACAGGCCATAGGACTGCAGCCATTTAGGTCTCAGAGACATTCTTGCAAATGAAGATAATAAATGCTGATCGTTCACATTATGTAATTAATATATTCTAAACCCAATTAAAGCAGGTTGGATAGGGATTCTGGGGAGAGATCCATGGCATCAGTAATTCACTTCAATATCAGCTCTTTAATATTTATCCTGAGTTAGTAAAGATAGTCTGTTTTTGTTCTGGTTGTGTATGTGTGAAATTTTGTTTCTAAATGTATTAAGGCATATGACTTGATTTATTGTGCTTTTTGCCTAAACACAGATGGCAACAACAATGCTGATTTTAGGCAGGCATGTCCCCCACAAGTGATATGGTTGGGGTGTGCAAAAAAGGGCATGAGGGGAGCCATAGAGTCACAGGGCCACAAGTTATCCACCCTTGAATTAAAAGATTGAAGGAAAATGTGGATGTACAGAAGTAATGGAAATATGAAGGTGGGAATAATGAGGGAATGTAGAAGGTATGGACATAAAAACTCAAGAGTTATACTTCACAATTTCCATTCTTTGTGGCATATGAATGAATCTGGAAGTGACTTCCTCTCCAGTACTGGTCTACCTACCAGCCACGCTGCTGACTGGCTGCCAACAGGTGCATCCAAGTCACTTATACGAATGGCATATGTGTGACTGCTACAGGAAGTGACCAGCAATTTTATTGACATAGGATAAATCTAGCATGTAATCCCACTTTCTCCCATTTGATGCTTCTGCTATTTGTGTAGAGAAAAGCAGTTCTTTTGAAAAGTTTCTTGGACCAGTTGGAGATGGACTTTTATCATTATAAGCCAAACTTTGGATACTGCATTTCTTGCCCCACCACCTAAGGTACTTGTACCATTGCTATGAATATAATAAAACCTTCCCAACCTGATAATGTCCTAGTATATTTGACTACCACTTTCATTACCCCCAGCCAGCATGGGCAGTGGTGGCACTTTACCCAGAAATGATGATAACTGTACTATACACATCTGAAGAACCATTGCGTAGCAATGAGAACTATATCTTGAATAGAAAAAAAATGCTTGCTTCATAGTTACACTGATAGTTACTGGATGTCTAGAGCTCATCATTGAGCCAAAAATATTATGTTTGAACATGAGAAATATGAACATAAGCATCAGGAGGAGTAATGCTCTCTTCCTGAAGGCTCTCCTGGACATAGCCTTGTATAGTGGGAGAATGGGATTGGATAGCAAGACTATTAGGCATAGATTGATAATGCATCCAAGAATTTGAAATGCACTGTAAACATTTGGAGGTTAGCGTTACGTTTATAGGAATGGGCCTTGTCCAGACAGGCAAAACTATTATGCCTTTATGTACCTGTATCAAATTGTTATGAGTCTGCACACGTACAGTCCTAGTTGTTGTGTTTTCTGGCTACAATAATTGTTTCTAAGTTGCTCTTAAAAAATCCACCCTTCATTCTTACCCAAAATTTTCATGCCAAAGAAATTGGACAGCTTGCTTCCTCTTTAGATGCTCAGCACACCAATTGTTAATAGACAATGTCCCTTTGTTTGTGTTCATTTGTCAATTGCTAGCAGAGAATTGTGACATATGAATCTCAGAAGGAGCTTATTTCTGCTGTTGCATGAACAGCTGTGTGAATATTCTGAAAAGGTTAGGAGCAGGAAGGATGCTGAGAGATGGGAAATGGTCTTCTGTGGGTTATGCCTTAATTTGGCAAAGCTGGCTTGAAGCTAGAAGTCTTCAAGTTGGTTCTTCTTTCAGACATTGAATGCTTGGAGTGCACATTTGCATACCTGCCTGGGGAATAAATCCCATTTTGCTCAGTGGGACTTAATCTGGTAAAATATAGAGCAAATAATTATAAAATATATAATGCAAAATAATATTTTGCATTAGCAGAGGGTCATCACTCTGACATTCCTGAGTTCAGCTCTTCTTCTCTCTTGACTAAAATAGTTTTGGCTTCCTACCTCAGATAATGACCTCTCCCAACTTGTCTCTGTCTCATTTTATGCAGCCTTCCATGCCGTCGGTGCCAAATTACAAGGCTTCCATGACGATCCCAGACTGGCTTCAGGCAATACAGAATTACATGAAGATGCTGCAGTATCCTTTTTTAAAAAAGAAAAAAGCTATTAAGCTTATTTGTTGAGGAAAATGGAAGGAGGGTGGATAATTTAGTAGAGAACTAAGCTGACCTGAGGGACAAGAATGAATGAAAAGTGCTGTTGCTGTATTTTCTAGCACTTGTGAAGCATTATGAGATTACTTAAGCTTGGTGTGTTGCCCTTGGTCTTTAGAATGCCATACGTAGCTTTAAGAGTATGTAAGAGGTTGTAATTGAAACAGGAGATTGAACAGCTATCAGTAGACTTTTGTTTTGGTGATCATGGCACATAGAGTGGCATACTTCAGGCAGAGAATATCTCCTCTTCAAGTACCCAACCCTGCCTTCAGGAATTAGATAGCAGCAGCTTCAAGGACTCAATACTGCAAGATAAGTTGCCTTATTGCAGTCAAGAAAGAATTCATGTGTATGAAGAAAATTTGCCTACTACAGAACACAGAAGTTAAGCCCACTATATATGCAAAAGAAAAGTTTTAATTGTTAAACTTTGTGCTTCTGTCCTATTCGGTCAACAGACTCTAGCTCCCAGACTTGAGATTAGAATGCTCCTGTTCCCTGTTTAAATATTGCTTCTGTTTGGCCTGAACAGAACTGGTTCTAGTCTGATCAGCTTCAACCCTTACACTGGCTCATGAAGGCAAGAATGCACAGACTTCTAGGGCAATAAATTGTAGCAGTAGAGATAGGTGATGTGCATTGTTTTACCATGAGATGTGGTGCTGGCTACCAGCTTGGTGGCTTCAAAAAAGAGTTGGACCAATTCATGGAAGCCATGGGGATCAATGGCTATTAGCCTTGATGGCAGTGTGACTGTCTGTGAAGGTCATCTGCTGGGAGACGAGCGAGCTTCCTTGTGCAAATGGTTGGCCTCTGTGAGAATTAGATGGGCCAGGGGTCCAATCCAGCAGGGTACTGTTTATGTCCTTATGTTCACTGCATCATGACAGTGACAACACTTGCAAAAAAGTTTTAGAATAATGGTTAATTGCAAACTAAATATAAGCCAGCAATATGATGTGGCTAAAACAAATGCAAATACAATTTTAGGCTACATCAACAGAAGTACTAGTTTCCAAATCACAGAATGTAATTATTCTACTTTTGTCAGAACCCAGTTCAAGTATCTGATCAAATTTTCAGCACTTTGGTCTAAGTAGGATTCTGAGAAATCAGAACAGGTTCAGGAAAGGGCAGCAAAGACATGCTGGAAAATATGTTCATGTAGAAGAAAGTCTAGACCTGTTTGCAGGACACAAAACAATGGATTTAAGTTATAGGAAGGCAGATTCTGATTGTATGTTAGAAAAAAATTCTGAACAGTAAGAACACTGCAATCCAGTTAACTCAGAGAGACTGTAGGTTCTCCTTCATTGGATATAATCAAGTGGAGGCTAGACAGCCATCTGGCTGGGATGCTTTAATTTGGATACCTGTTATGAGCAGAAGGTTGAACCTGATGGCTTAAATAGCCCCTTATGATATCTACCTTGGATTTGGACTGGAGACAAATTCTGATTTTCAATAATTGTAACTGGTGAGATTTGGATAGCGCTGCCAAAGGAATTGTTAGAGAAGCAGCTGTATATGAACAAGCATACAGAGGCAACCTGAAAAACTCTCAAAGTAGTTTCACAATGCCTTCTGAAAGATGCAGGTTTCTCAGTGTTTAGAGGAGTAATAGTTTGTTCACACCAGTGTTCTTTGGAAGGCATTCTTTTGAATGCTTTGCCCAGCCCTACTAGATTATTTCTTAGGGCCATCAGGAAGTTACTACCAAAACGCTGAAGTCAAGAGCCATAGTTAAGGCAAACTTTGAATCATACCTTATCAAGGAAGACAGTTCTACTGAGGCAAAGTCCTAGCCCCAAACAGGAAATATATATATAGAATTTTCTGTGTATTAAAATTCAATGGGCAGTTTGAATGGAGCCAATCAAGAATATTTCATAATTGTGAAATCTTCAAAATGCATTTCTGATGGGCTTATTCCATGGATAGTTACACCTACTGCTGAAGATTATGGTCCATGGTATGGACAAAGTATGATTTGGTGGCGATGAGTGAACTGAGTCAATATTTTATATTCTTACATCAGTAATTATAAGAAGGAACAATCAGTATATAAGATTATTGAGGGGTTATAACAAATTCTAAGTACCATCCTTAAAAATGTATATTCTTGTATTATAAACAATAATCCTTTCATATTTGCTTCCCCTATGGAACCATTGCTAAACCATCTGACTGCTTTTAAAAAAAATATGATTAAAATGGGTTCTGTTAGATCCCATTATCTGATTAAAAAAGAGAAAATTCTTCATATGACGTTCAAATGAATTAAATTATTCTTCTTAGTTATAATATATTTTAGTACTTCATATTTCTTGAAGAGATTACGACAGAATCATTTGTTTGATTCATCTTACACATATGCTATTACTTTCTCCATTTTGCAATCACTTTGTCTTAACAAATAAAATCCAGATATAATCATACGGGAACTCAATTCTTCGAAATTAGGAAATCAAGACCTCTAAGTGGGTATGTAATATTTGCAGAAGGAATGATTTTCTAACGGGCTTGCGAACCCAATAAATGGTCCCAACAGATAAAATAGCGTAGTTCTTGTTGACAGAATGTATCAGAGACTCTTTGTATATTTCATCATCTCTCAAATTACACATCCAACCCTCCTCTATTCTCAGTCTCCACAAAGACATCACTTTATACTCCTTTTGCTGAATGTATTGTCCACTATTTTCCTTCTGCTGCACAACAAGAACGAAACAAGAATCTATAATCTAGTATAGGTGTAGGTAATCTGTGGCCATGGGGCCACATGTGACCCAAAAAAGTGCAGATCCCAAATTTTATATCCCTTTTTTGGAGTGGTAGTGGTGGGAGGGTTAAGAATGAAGGGTTAAGAATTTAAGCCTTGAGACTCCTTAAAACAAGGAGGGGAAGTGAATCTGAAAATGTCACTTTTTCTCATTCTGATGATGTAACAGTGACATTGTGGCTCTAAGTCAGGACAGAAAGGGGAACTGCAGCCCTGGCTGAAAAAAGTTTTCCTACTTCTGATCTAGAGGAAAAATTTAGTTGATGAACTGAGACAGCCTTTCTCAACCTTCCAGATGTTTACACTTCAACTCCTGTAATACCCAGCTATCATGTTTATCAAACACAGAAGACCCCAGGTAAAGGCAGTCTGCACTAGAAACATAGAAAACCACCAAACATAGAAAACCACCAAAACCTGCTATTGGCCTGCCTCATTGGCTGTGGTGGTAGAGTCCCAAGATTTTGGACAGGACTGTTTCTCTCACTTGGAGTTGTGGAGGTTGGAGTAGGATGGTGTTTCTCAAACTGGCCAGCATGCCGGCTGGGGAATTCTGATAGTTGAAATCCACACATCTTAAAGTTGCCAAGTTTGAGAAACATTGGACTAGGACCTTTGTCTGTTATATATATATAGGACTGTTCTGAAAACAAAGGGAGAGAAAGAAGAAAACAAAGATGATTTGTACTAACAATATTTGCACAGAACTTTACAATTGTCTTCACTGAAAAATGTACCCATTGTTACTGAATGCTTTGCTTACCCATCTGTGCTGAGATGCATATTAAAGTTTACAAGCTGCTTTTTCTATTGAGGCTGAAAGTGGCCCTGGTACAAACCATCTAGCTTGTGCTGATGTGTTTAATTTCTTGCTCAGAAAGATGATGATGATTGTTGTTGTTGTTATTACTACTACTACTACTTCCTACAGTGGTTAAAGTGCCCTCCCCCTTTAAAAATAAATCACACGTAATGAAATTATTTTGGCCTTGCAGTTTTCTTATGGAAGAGCTGGCAACACCTCTCTGATTACATAGAACAGAGAGAGCTAGTTTCTTTTCAATCTTTCAGTACTTAGCAAGAAGGCTTTGTCCTTCATTTATCCCACAAATGATAAATGCAGAACTAAACAGTGCTTAACTTTAACAACTGTGGTGCAGGATTATTGTAATTAGGGAAGGATAGAAACTTGCTTCGGCCACATTTGAATATGAACATACGCTCTGAATGTGTCCTAAAATGTGCCCAAGAGAATGCATGCTTCTTCCATGCCTGGAGGAATAATTCAAAGGGTTCTGGATCCCAATGCTTGCAGCCTATAAGATGTATTTGCAAAGGTAGAAGGGTTCTCTTAATGCAGCCCTATGTTTTTCACAGTATTGGATAAGATGGACTGTCTCTGCCCCCAAGTAGGTTATAATGGAGGTAGAGCAATGGGAGAAATATATGCACTTGTATCAGGGAGTGGAATCAGATTTTACTACAGTTTTTTGTTGGTTTCTGGTAAGTTTTTGGATACGATTCAAAGTGCTGGTTTTAGCTGATAAAGCCCTATGCGGCTTAATTCCCAGGTATCATCAGGAAAATCTCCTTCAAGGAAAACTGGCTCATCTGGCATATTCCTCCTAAGAAGGATTGTCAAATGTCCCCTTTCTCAGAGGTTGCTAGGGGAGGACCTGGAAACCTTGTTCCTTAGGGGCTTCCCTTAATACTTCTCCTCCAGAGCTTCCCTTAATACTCATCTGATACAACTCAGGAAGGCTGTGAAAATGCTGTTGTCCTATGGAACCTTTGATGTGGCATTGTGGATGTCACTGCTGCATAGTGGGACGCCAGTGGGTAGCTATTTAATTTAATTTAATTTATTTTGTTTATATTTCATGATTTATGTACCCCATCAGGAGTTATTTCAAGAATACAGTGGTATATAACTATTCGCAATAAATGAAATTGTTACTCTACTTGAGGGTGTGTGTATGTGTATATGTAAGTGTAGATACATACAGAGATAGAGATAGAGAGATAAATGTAGATACAGATACATATATACATACACACACAGAGCTATAGATACAGGTATGTATATGCACACATATACAAACAGTTGCAAGAAAAAGTATGTGAACCTTTTGGAATTTCATGGTGTTCTTCATTAATTTGTCATAAAATGTGATCTGACCGTCATCTAAGTCAAGAGTATTGACAAATATAATGTGCCTAAAATAATAACACAAAAACAATTCTGATCCTTCATGTCTTTATTGAGAACAACCATAAAAACCTCATAGTGCTAGTGGAAAAAGTATGTGAACCCTTGAGTTGACCTCAAAAAAGCTAATTGGAGTCAGGTGTTAGCATACCTGGAGTCTTGTTAAGCCTTGGAGGTGTGGACTAGAGCTACGTTGACTGATAAAAACCACTCAAACTTTTTGAGTTTGCTCCGCACAAGAAGAATACGCTTATGTGAGCCATGCCTTGCCAAAAAAAGCTTTCAGAGGATCTACGATCAAGGATTGTTGATTTACATAAAGCTGGAAAGGGTTACAAAGTGATTTCAAAGACCTTAGAAATTCACCAGTCTATGGTTAGGCAAACGATCTACAAATGGAGACACTTTGGGACTGTGGCTACTCTACCAAGAAGTGGGCACCCAGTCAAAATGACCCCAAGAGCACAACGAAAACTCATCAATGAGGTAAAGAAACAACCCTGAGTGACAGCCAAAGATTTGAAGGCATCATTGGACCTGACTAACATCTATGTTCATGAGTCTACAGTACGTAAAACATTGAACAAGCAGGGTGTCTATGGCAGGACACCACGAAGGAAGCCGCTGCTTACTACAAAGAACATTGCTGCATGCCTGAAGTTTACGAAAGAGCACATTGACACTCCACAGCGGTATTGGCAAAATGTTTTGTGGACTGATGAAACAAAGATTGACCTATTTGGAAAGAACACGCAGCACTACATCTGGCATAAAAAGGGCACTGCATATCATCATGAAAACATCATCCCAACTGTAAAGTATGGTGGAGGAAACATCATGATTTGGGCCTGCTTTGCTGCATCAAGGCCTGGCCAGCTTGCAGTCATTGAGGGGAAGACGAATTCCCAGGTGTATCAAAAAATTCTTCAGGATAATGTGAGAATGTCTGTACGTCAGCTGAAACTCTGTAGAAGTTGGGTGATGCAACAGGACAATGACCGAAAACACCGGAGCAAGTCCACAACAGAATGGCTTCAGAAAACAAAATCCGCCTTTTGGAGTGGCCAAGTCAGAGCCCAGACCTCAACCCAATAAAGATGCTATGGAATGACTTGAAGAGAGCCATACACATGAGACGTCCAAAGAATATGAGAGCTAAAGCAGTTCTGCCAGGAAGAATGGGCTAAAATCCCTCCTGAATGATGTGCAGGTCTGATCCACAGCTACAGGAAGTGCCTGGTTGAGGTTATTGCTACCAAGGGGGTGTCAACCAGTTATTGGTTCCAAGGGTTCACTTACTTTTTCCACTAGCATTTTGAAAGTTGAATGAGTGTGTTCAATAAAGACATGAAGGATCAGAATTGTTTTTGTGTTATTATTTTAGGCACATTATATTTGTCAATATTCTTGACCTAGATGACGGTCAGATCACATTTTATGACAAATTAATTCAGAACACCATGAAATTCCAAAAGGTTCACATACTTTTTCTTGCAACTGTATAGGCACACCATTCATCACAAAGAGACATAGACATTTTGGCTTCTTCCTTCTTTAGAAGCTCTGAAATAGGAGGCAGTGCTGTGATTGTACGTGGAGATATGTGTGTGTGCAAACACACGGATATATATATATATATAAATACTTGAGATGGGTGGCTATATAAATATGATGAATACATAAATAAATAAATAAATAAATATCAGACCTTTGATTGTTGTACACATTTTAGAACATTCCATATCCTGGATTCCATGGCTCAGCCCATGGTTTACCTTGAACCATTTGTTTAGGAATCTCAGGCTGAACATGGGAAGATGTTTGAAGGTTAAAATATATGCAGTGTTTGGGGGGTGTTGGTTGGGGCAGCAATTTTCAGCACAGCAGCCTGCGTGTCTGTATTTTCACAGTTGTATGTCTTTAGTGAGAATAGGAATGGTGAATAGGTATAGGAACAGGAACAGGAACAGAACAGAACAGAAACTTTATTGATTTAGTCTTCTGACCATATCAAAAATATAAAACCAATACAAGTATACAAGTAAATATAAATAAACCTGTTCTGTTCTGTTCTGTTCTGTTCTGTTCCAGTATAGGAATAGGAATGATGGTGAAAAATTGCCTGCAGCATAGCTTAGAATGTGAACCCTGAAAGCATCTTAGGTTATGATGACAGATTTAGGCAAAGAAATACAGAGCATGTTTCTGTATTTCATTCTGCATGTTTCTCTCTCTCCCTCCCACCCCCCATTTAGAATTTTGGGAACTTCTACAAAATGTATTGTTTGGCATGGGATTGTCTATTTACAAGTCTTTTCTTAGAGCAAAGCTTGATGAATGCCTTCTTAGAATGCCACAAACATACCTTCTTTTGCTCTTGTGCCCTGGTAATGCTGTTGTGATACTTTGATTTGTTTGTTTGTTCATACAGTTTATTCATTTATACAGTGTATAGGCTGCCTGACTTTCAATGAACAATTAAAAAGCTTTTTTTTTAAAGTTGTGTATTAACTACAGAAGACAGATCCCTGTCTAGAGAAGCTTACAATTTAAAAATGTATTGCACAGATAACATCAGAGGCAGAGGAGGCAGGATGGAAGACAGAATCAACTAGGCTAATATTTAATATACAGGTGAAACTCGAAAAATTAGAATATTGTGCAAATGTTCATTTATGTCAGTATGGCAACTCAAAAGGTGAAACCAATATATGAGATAGACGCATTACATGCAAAGCGAGATATGTCAAGCCTTACTTTGATATAATTGTGATGATTATGGCGTACAGCTTATGAAAACCCCAAATTCACAATCTCAGAAAATTAGAATATTACATGACATCAATAACACAAGGATTGGAAATAGAACAATATCGGACCTCTGCAAAGTATAAGCATGCATATGTACTCAGTACTTGGTTTGGGCCCCTTTTGCAGCAATGACTGCCGCAATGTGGCGTGGCATGGATGCTAGCAGCCTGTGGCACTGCTGAGGTGTTATGGAAGACCAGGATGCTTCAATAGCGGCCTTCAGCTCCGCTGCATTGTTCGGTCTCATGTCCTTCATCTTTCTCTTGGCAATGCCCCATAGATTCTCTATGGGGTTCAGGTCAGGCGAGTTTGCTGGTCAATCAAGCACAGTAATCCCATGGTCACTGAACCAGGTTTTGGTACTTTTGGCAGTGTGGGCAGGTGCCAAGTCCTGCTGGAAAATGAAGTCAGCATCCCCATAAAGCTCGTCTGCGGAAGGAAGCATGAAGTGCTCCAAAATCTCCTGGTAGACGGCTGCGTCGACCCTAGACTTAATGAAGCACAGTGGACCAACACCAGCAGATGACATGGCTCCCCAAATCAACACAGACTGTGGAAACTTCACACTGGACTTCAAGCATCGTGCATTGTGTGCCTCTCCATTCTTCCTCCAGACTCTGGGTCCTTGGTTCCCAAATGAGATGCAAAAGTTGCTCTCATCAGAAAAGAGGACTTTGGACCACTGGGCAACAGACCAGTTCTTTTTTTCTGTAGCCCAGGTAAGACATTTCTGACGTTGTTTGTTGTTCAGGAGCGGCTTGACAAGAGGAATACGACATTTGAAGCCCATGTCCAGGATCCGTCTGTGTGTGGTGGCTCTTGATGCACTAACTCCAGCCTCAGTCCACTCCTTGTGAAAGTCCCCAACACTTTTGAATGGCCTTTTCCTGACAATCCTCTCCAGGCTGCGGTCATCCCTGCTGCTTGTGCACCTTTTTCTACCACACTTTTCCCTTCCACATAACCTTCTATTGATGTGATTTGATATAGCACTTTGGGAACATCCAACTTCTTTTGCAATTACCTTTTGGGCTTTCCCTCCTTATGGAGGGTGTCAATGATGGTTTTCTGCATAACTGTCAGGTCAGTGGTCTTTCCCATGCTTGTGATTCCTACTGAAGCAGCCTGAGAGACCATTTAAAGGCTCAGGAACCCTTTGCAGGTGTTATGGATTCATTAGCTGATTAGAGTGGGACACTTTGCGGCTAGAATATTGAACCTTTTCACACTATTCTAATTTTCTGAGATTGTGAATTTGGGGTTTTCATAAGCTGTACGCCATAATCATCACAATTATACCAAAGTAAGGCTTGACATATCTCGCTTTGCATGTAATGCGTCTATCTCATATATTGGTTTCACCTTTTGAGTTGCCATACTGACATAAATGAACATTTGCACAATATTCTAATTTTTCGAGTTTCACCTGTATTTAAGCTCAGCTACAATGAGTTATGTGCACGAGCAGCTTGAACCAAAGCTGCAAGGAAAACAAGGATTTGAAAACAATTTTAAAGGAAGGTAAAAACTGAAGTCTGCACATGCTACACAAATATTATATCATGTATTTTGAACCTAGAGGTTTCTTGAAAAATTGCATATAATAGTCTTCCTCTGTCTCATGATCCTCAGATGACCTGAACTACAGTTCTCCTCATACCTCACTTGCATGCCATTGGATATCTTTTTTTTTTTTAATTCAGGAGTTGTAAAACACCATTTTAATAATATAATACTTTGTAATGTATTATCTTTGTAGCATGCATTTAAAAGCAATTACTTTTAAAAGCATATTTTTAATCATGACTATCTTTCCAGTTCATTCATGTTTAGAAAAACCAATATGCCAATTTTTGTTAAAATGCTTTTTCCAGGTTTTTTTTAAACTAAGAGGTTACTGGACCATATTTTTTATAACATAACATTATTTAAAAAAATGATAAAAAACTAAAGCCTTTCAAATGATTGATGCTTTAACAACACATTCTACCCCAATTAAAAGCTTCCAGTTTATATTTTGGATCTCAGTTGTTTCGGTTTTTGTTATTTCATGGGTAGTAATTGGCATTCAGTGTAAATAAATATGGGTTTAGCACTAAACATTTTTTTAAAGAACTGTTTAGATTTTTTTTTAATGATCACTTAGATGAGTTGGTGGGATGAACACAAGAAACCTTCAATATCTCTTAGTGTAGAAAGTTAGTTGTGGTTCCATTTGTAACCTACAGCAGATAAGCTGTGATTATTAGCACTAGGGAAGCTATTGTTTCAATAGATAAGATATGGAGACTTCAAATTTGTATTAAAGAGTTGTAATTAAGCACAGTAATTTCAGCTTACTCTGGAACTCCCCAGTAGTCTGGATTTCACTATGCATTAACCATATATTTTTGGTAGGCCATTTGCTGTGCTCCTTGACATTAAGTCCTCAAGGTACCCAGAAGAGTTTTGGCACCATTTTCATTGTTACCATTTCCCTTTTAATTTAGAAAAGGATACTCCATATTTATCTGTAGAGGTTTTCACATACTTCTTAAAAAAGATGGGAGTGGGCAATGAAAGCTTTTCTAATGGAAGGACATCAACAAGATTAAAAAGCTGTAGCAGGCAAACTAATTTAGTCACCTTCATTTACTTGAATGAAGATATTCCCAGACAAATGGCTCCTGTCGTTGGGCAGGTAGAGTTAATTTTTTTCCTGTGAAAAAAAGAGAAAATCATTGGTAAGAAAAAAATAAGAGAGTTGCAAATACTGTAAAAGACAGTGGGTATTACCAGAACTTTAGGTAGTGATCTGAACTCCCTGCCAGGCAGTTAACTGAACTGGCGGGCATATTCGAATGCATCGGCTCCTGCTTCTGCTACTGTGGTGAGGTTTACTTGTTTATATATATCTTGTAAGTAGGAGTTTCCTTTTTGCACAAAATCTAGCGATCAAGAAAAAAGCCAAGAGCTGATGTGTTTGCATAAAACAGTACCATTTCGGCATGAGGAAGCTGGAACCTGGCATGATGCACTGTGCCCAGCCATGCTATCAACCAGTTTGGCAACTGCATAATAAAAGCTTCATCTGGAAACATTCTAGGATTATGGGAAATAGTACAAGAAAGACTAGGGGGAGGAAACAGTGTGAACAGACTCCTCATCCACTAAGAGACTCCTCTGTGCCGGACCTCACAATGGTAGTTTAAGTGATTTTAGACTCTAGATTTAAGATTGCATAAAATGTTAAATGATAAACTATATTGCTCTGTTTCCTGTAAAATGAGGCAAATTGGCCCTGCTGCCTTTGGAAGCTGTCCTGCTCATTCCACTGAACGGGACCCTGGAATGTTGCCCCAAGACCATCCACGCCTGGAACAAGGGGAGAACATAGGAAAGGGGAGTTTTCTTCCTAAATACATGGGGCTATTCAACTTCCATATGTAAACAAGGATACAGAATATGAAAACAGTTTTGAGACACACAATTCTTGCTTTAAACCCTATATTTTGTTTCTAAACAATTTATCTTGCTTTCTCTTCCCTTATCACTTTCTTAGGCTAATGGAATCAGCAAGAGAAATGACCAGGGAGTCTTTACCAATCAAATGCCTTGAAGCAGTTATCCTAGGGATGTATCCTTTTGTTTTTAGGTTCTTTGTTCAACCTTCTTTTAAAATTAAAGAAGTAATAGGATTACTAGCTTTCTTGGATGCTGTGTCAACACCATCACAAGGTGAGTCTCTTTTCCCTTCTTTATTAAGCTTAATGGGTGGTGGGGAAGAAAGTACAGACATGAGTGGTAGGACATTTGAGATTCACTGCAGGATGCCAGATCAAAACAAATAATATTGGGCTCAAGTGCTGTGTATAATGCATACCTAAAAGAAAAAGAGAGGGAAAGGGAAAAAGATATTCTTGAAGATATCTAGAACAATTCAGGGAATGATTAAACTGCAACAAAGTCATCTGCTCATATGGAAAGTTAGAGAAAACAGGTGTAGATACATTTTTTGAACAACACTGAAGAAACAAAGTTGAAAGGACATTTGAAACTATGGTAGGAGACTTTGCCATATGCTTTTAAACAAATATAAGAAAATTCAGTCTTCCCAAGTAGAGAATACAAGGGAAGGTTTTGTGCATCACCATAACAAATATGATTCCAAATTTGGGTATTTCCAGATGGGATCTTTGTGGCAGTTTGGAATCAGCTCCAGACCCATTCTTACTATTTTGGCAGAATCAGTGAGTGGGGTCAACATATTATTAAATCTGCTGTGGTTTATATGAAACAACAGCAAATCTTACTATTGCCTTTTGAAGTGCTGCAGTTCTGCCATGCTTCCAGGTACTCCATTCCCCAAGTGGTGGTCTCTCTTGCTTCACTTCACTTCTGATTTTCCACTGACAGAAACGTCTGTCTTATTTCATCTTGTGGCTCCTACCACTTTGAATACCTGTATTTTGTTACTTATTTTTTGTTACCTATTGTTACCTATATTTAAGGCTGGTAATAGTAGTATTCAAAGTGGTAGAGGTAGAGAAAAAGAAGACATGAAAACCCAAACTAGATAAATTAATAGTAAAATGTTATGAATATGAGCATCTTCCATATGTATGGGCTTCAATTCTTAGAATTGTCAGCAGTGGTGAATCCTGGGAGCTGATAGCCACATACCTGGAAGGTGCCAGGTTGGGGAAGACTACACTTACAAATAACCCCCACTGAATTCACTACTTCTGAATAGATATACAGAATGTTGCAATATCCATCCATACATCCATACAAACATACTTGGTTCAGTGTTGCACTGATGAGAAAAGGTTTATCTACTGAATTTATGCCTTCTGTGTATCTCAGTTTTGTTTTTGTCTCATTTCTGGCATGTTTTAGATGATCCTGTCCTGTTCAATTAAAAAAAAACAATCTCTGGATTTGTGTAAGTTCTTATTTTTAAAAATGAATCATAAAAAGTTGCCTCTACATTTTCTTTTCAAGATATAGGAGTGTTGCCAGGAAAAAAACTGTTTTCCCCTTTTTTCATTTCCTATATAATTTTTAATATTAGCCATTAATCAACAATTAGCAATTAATAATACAGTGGAGTATATATAGAAGCAAAATGCACATGTAACAACAACATAATGATTATCTACTATCTAGTTCCATGTTCCTAGATAAAAAGACTGTGTCTGCTCGTACAATTTGCTAATCCCTGGATAACTGAACCTCAGTTCACTGAATTAATCCATTTCCTTGAAGTATTTCTAAACTTGCAGTATTACTTTAGTATAACACACTGAATAATAAACTACTCATCTTGTCTGAACTGCAGTCCACCCAAATGTGTTTGAGCCATACTTGTGCAGAGTTTTCTTGCCAGGCGGCTGCCTTTCCTTTCATTTGCTTTTGTGCTACTAATAGAGTGCAAAGCCTTCTTCCAGGGGCTCTTTTACTCCTAGTTAGATGTTAAGGAAATTACATTCCTGATGAGAGTAAATTGCATCCTTTGGGTGACCTGAATGTGACAGAGACATGTGGATACAGGGGATGGTTGAAGAATCTTAAAAAGAACTGCTTGGGGTCAAGTGGAGTTAAACTCCTTTGTATTGCAGGCAAAATATAAAGTTGATCAGCTCAGTGCTCCCAGAATTTGATAGACACTAACACAAGGCAGAGAAATCTAGGAGTCAGTTACATAGAAGAAAAATACAATAAGCTTTAAAATTTAACTTCTACATTAGCAACATATCTTAATATAAATCGAGAGTTCTGCATCTCCTATTTAAAATGTAAGTTTCAAGGAGATATTTTAATTTCCCGAGAAAATTAATAGTGATGCTGTTTCATTATTTTACTATTTAATTTATAAATAATGTGATTCCGTTGCTTCCAATTACAGTAGCAGCTTTGACCAGGGTCACATTTGGTGGAAGGTTTTTAAGTGACAAATGAAGGCAAGGTGGTGCATGTTGAGAGTGGCATGTCCTGTTAGTTTCTTTTTGGCATGTGGCCTTATTTTTGTAAGGAGGATTAAGTAGGAGGAGCAGGGAAATAACTGCAAATGCTGTAGAAGCCCAGAAGCCCATAAAGCTCTGAGCAAATACCTCTCACCAACTTATCTTAAAATAGCCTTTTTATGCCTGCTTGTTGGCATGTTCATCCTTCATGCAAATGTAGAATATTAGCTGGGAAAAACCTTTCCTATTTAAGCAGCTTTCAGGCATTTGAAGAGTGCAGAAAGAAGAATTGCTTGGTTTTTCTTGAAAATGGAGTGAATGGAATTTTTTTCAGCTGGATTTCTTACCCTTTCAGCTACATAAGACCAGTTACTTTTGGGGGAGAAGAGAAGGAGTCTGAAGGTATGGAGAATAGGAGAACATACTTATCAGTCAGGAGAGTCCTTCAAAGCAGAAATGGGAGCCTTGTGTGTCATAACAGTGGCTGGATCTTCTTACTCTGATGAATGAAAGAAATGATAATAAGGCTTTCATGTTTTACCATTGTTTGTATCTGGGAATAAGGAAAGTAGTTAAACAGAGGCTGAATGCTCCTTTCCTTTTGCATTTTGTAATGATTCATACCATCAGTTTGTAGCCAGGGGCACCTGCAGGAAGAGGCAAAAGCTTCAGTCAGTAAAACTATAATAATAAATTGAATATCACTTTGATGATATTCAAGATCTGCTGTCACTTTCTACTTAATGATGGCTGCCCTGTAGAACAAGGACAAGGTACTTCTGGCTTTCTTTTTTTTCCAAATAATTTTATTAAAAATGATAAATGAAAAGAATAAAAGTCAATACAAACTACAAAAAATACAAACAGAAAAACATAAAAAAAAGGGGGGGAGGAGAGTATAGAAAAGAAAAAGAAAAGGGAAAAAGAAAAAAAAGTAACTTCCCCCTTCATCCCAGCTTATCACCGTCTCTAAATTAAACATAATCTTTCTTCTCCCCATAACTCTTAAGTGACAAAAAAACAAATCCAAATGCTTCGTCAATCATTCTTTGTCAGCAAAAGTCCAAAAAGGGCAGCCAGATATAACTATTTTCCTCTTTTAGCCCTGATCAAACAAGCCAACCTTATAAACTTTCCCTGAATTTTTAACATTATTCTTCAACCCCTTCAAAAAAAAAGTCCCAGGGTAATTTGCTGATCATCTGTATATCCAAACAAAAATCCTTCAGAACTTTAACAGATTTCTTTCGCATGTCCATTAGATAAAGTTTATCCTTTTATTTGTCGCTTCTAAAAAAGTCTTTCCAATCCTTAGCAGAGCTCTCTTGTATATCCAGAAGAAAAAAATTATCCAAATCAATTTCTTGGTTTGATATCTGTTCATCTCTTTTAGGGGATAAACCATCCATTGGATCCATTTGCATTACATTTAAGTCCTCCTTCAAATTAATTTCATAAACATCCATTACAACTTGTTCTTATTTTACAACTTCACTAAAGCATGTTCTGTCCAGTTTCTCAAGCATTTGATCCATTCTATTCAGTAGCTTGGCTGAGAGGTATGCACTAAGGATTTCTGCTCCATTTTCTTTGTCTTTTGGCTCCTTGTAATGTCCAACCTTCAAGGTCTCCTCATCATAAAGAAATCACCATTTTCCCATGAGAAGACATTTTCTAATAAATTCAAAACTATAATTCCAAATTTCTCTGGCCCCTTAATCCATTATTAACTTTCCAAAATCCATATACTAAGTACCATTTTGCTGCTTAGTTAAAAAAAAATCATATATTTTCAAAATGTTTAAGATCAAATTTACGCCATCATCTTTTAAGGAGGCAGAGACTCACCCAATGAATACAGTAAAACCTTGCCAGTCCAAAGGGACTTAATCTCTCCAATATACAACACATAAAAAATTAATCCAAAAAAGTGATTAAAATGTAAGACTCAGTTGAGCTTAATGTCCATAAGGCTGCTTTGCAAGTATGAGCTTGATGTAATCCTAACTCCTAGCTACTCTACTCATAAACCAACTGTAAAATGACAGTTTCCACAGTCTACTCATAAGTAGTGGCTGTCCAGGGTCACGTGGATGATCTCAACGATCTCTCCTTTGATCCAGAGAGATTACACTGGCCCGGATCCAACATCCAGCCATGATTTCCCTCGCAAAAGCTGTCTTACTAGCCAGCAAGCCAGTAAGAAGTCAGCTCACCATGGTGCTCACAGGAAGTCTGGGCTGGTACTTCTGGCTCTAGAGGTGGAGAAGTGCATCTTCAATCAGCACCTCCAATGGTGCAGTTGTAGTTATATCTGGAAGTATACAGGTTTCCCAACTCTACTGTGGAAACAGTCTAATGATTTGGGAGGGGTGCAGCTTGATGGCAGACCCTGTAGACTTCACATGTAGAAGATCCCAGGACCAGTCTTTGACATATTCAGTTAAAAAGATCTTAGGTAATACTGCTAGGAATAGTTTTGCATAAAATTTCCATATGCTAAGTTATATAGAGGCACATTTAGAAATCATTGCTCTAATTTCAGTGAGAATACAGGGCATCTTACTGTGATGGTGAGGACTATAACCAGTTCACCAGTAACTGGCTCAATTTGCTGTCCACATATTATGGGCATAGCCAACCTGAAAACCCTTATACTCCATTCTTTATTTTGAACTGGACTTGGACTGATTTCACACAAAATACATCTTCAGGAAGTTCTTTCTGATAAGCACATGGCCACCCTAGAAAGACCTTTTATCTGTTCTTGGTTGGACAAGAAATAGAGGGCTAGATGGAGGAACAACATGAATCAGTGGAACACAGCATCAAATCACAAACAGTGACACCTGGAAAGCATTTTCTGCAGTTCAGAATCTAAGTTTACTGCTGCCTTGACGTGACCCTTACCAGATACTTAACCAATGGGCAGCCTTCTGTGGAACGATTCCCAATCAGCTTTAAATCCCACTTCTCAGGGAACAATTTTCATCACGTGGTGCTTGGAATTTATTTCAATGGCCGATATGGATCACTGGGCATGAGCCGAAGGTCAGAGCTGATGGACAAGCCCTTAATCTACCGAACTCTGAGTGACCTCATCTTTGAATTTGAAGACTCCTATAAAAAGTACTTACATTCGGTAAAAAAAGTGAAGATTGGATTGTATGTCCCTCATGAGCCTCACAGTTTTCAGCCCATTGAATGGAAGCAGTTGGTGCTTAATATGTCAAAGATGATGCGGTTAGAGATAAGGAAGGAGTTGGAGAAATATGCCAGGGACATGAGGATGAAGGTATGTACTATTTCTGTGACATTTGGAAATGAGCATGGGAAACTGCTTTGCTTGGGAAAGCTGTGAATGCAACAAGTGTCATTTGGCTGATTTCATCAAAGACCAGTAAAGGTAAAAAGCAGATCCAGAGTATGGCCACATCCTCATAGCTGCTTTGCCATACACCCATCCCATCCTGGAGCTGGCAGTACCCTTACTGTATACTTGGAATGGGCCTGTGCTGTGCTGCTGTTCATAGAGCCTTAATGCACAACATTCAAAGGGCCATGACTGGCAGTTCTCTCGGCTGAAATTCCAGCCCTGACCATTGTCATTCAGCACGTAGGAAAAAAAGCCTCTCCCAGCTGGCATGCACAACCCTCTGGTTGCTCCATGCCCTGCATTTTTCCCCATTGTCATTGTACCCTCACCTGATGGAACTCCTCTTTTTTCTTTTTAAAATCCTTGAAACTATTAATTGACCTAATAGTAGCAGCAAAGGGCTTTTTTTTCTATCTGTTGGCTGCCCCCTTAATAGTTGTCTGGATTTATACAACTGGGATGCAACCAGTGGATAAATGCTGCCGAATAACTGGAGTCCAAAACAAGGGGTTACCTGTGAGCAGCACTTTCAACTGCACATGTTAAGCCAAGCACGGGCTTGTCAGTTTGAAAGCTCCAGCTTTCTGGAGGACATATTGCAATGTATTTTGACCTTATAACTATTGCTTCCCATTTGAAGTTTGCGCATGTGAGACCTGCAACATTTAGCAAGTAGTCCCCCCTGAGCATGCTCAATCCTTGTAGAGCTATTTTTTCCTCTTTGTTCAAGTTTGATTTCTGCAGTCCTAGAGTTCTCCAGAGCTTTGCTTTGGTATGTTAATGGTGCTCCAGAGAATGACTTCATTATTAGTCATACTTGTGTATATCAGTGGGTATGTATCTGAAGTCTACTACAGCTGGAGAATATTTCCTATGCAAGTTGATTCCCCCAATATGGCATATCTTTGACAGCAAAGCAGTGGTGATGGATGGTTACTTCTTAGATGTATTACAGGTTCAGTGCCCTTTGCAGAAAAGAGGTTTCTTTTAGTGCCTGTGTTTCTGCTTAAGGAGATCATGCACTCCTTTGCATGCCTCCACCCTTTGTCTCTGTTTGGGGTCTAACTCCCTACCATGACTCTGTCTTCCAGCCCGTAGATAGCAAATGAGAGTGACTTAGGGGATCAGCGGAGCACATTCACCCTCTTTATTGGAAACTTGCAAATCCAGGTGGTTGTGGAATGGCAGGTCTGTGTGTATGTGTGTGTCTATATGTATGCTTTCTGGATACTTGAATATTCTCTTCAGAAATGTTTGTTTAGTGCCTAAACAAATTATTCCTTAGTAATCCTACATTTATTTTGTGTCTGGCTTCCATAAATACTTTCTTCTGGCAATCAGCTAATAGGATCTGAGTAGAATACAACCTTCAACTTGTGGTTTTCAAAATTTTTGCTTTGATCTCTGGGGCTATGATGCTGCTACATACAGACTGTAGAGCTAAATAATGGTCTTACTAATTCATTGAGGTTTAACTTTCTCAATTAAGAGAGGCTAATTTCTAGATTTCTGTGTCGTATATACCAATTTGGAAGAAAAATTCTGTGACAAAAATGTAATGATGGTGAGAGGTTTCACTTACAGATATTTTGGGAATAATTTCCAGGAGAACTATGTATTACTGGCATCATCTCCTAATATTTTCAGGAGATCACGAAAAGAAATTCCTGATAGCTCATGGATACTTTGGTTTCTATTCCTTTTCTGTTAGCTTTTCATTCAGTGCTTTGTACCTGAAAGATCTCAGAAACAATCTCCTGATACCTTAGGCTAGACAGGAAAAGACTAAGCACAGAAGCCCTAGAGAACCGTAACAAGTCAATGTGAACCAGAGACAGGCAATTTGCTATCCTCAGATGTTATGTCCATCAATTTGTGTCAACCTGGAGCCAAAAAGGTCGATAGCAAGGGAATGTGGGAGTGTACTCCAGAAAGCAAAGAAAGAAAGAAAAAAGACCTGAAGGAGCTTTATCTCTAACATAAACAATTCTGAGCCTGCTAGATCAACCGTTGGACATGGTCTAAGGCAGTGTTTTTCAACCTTGGCTACTTTATGACATGTGGACTTCAACTCCCAGAATTCTCCAGCAGTCATTACAAACCTTTTATGACTTATTAAAACATAAAAGCATAGTGCAAGCCAGCCATTATGAATAAACCCATCCTGAAATAAATCATTTTTCTCTTTCAAGATTTTGAAGCCTGCAAGTGCCCATTCTCCAGTCAAGCAGAGATCCCGAGGGAAGTCCTTGTCCCCTCGACGAAGACAAGCCAGCCCTCAGAGGCGGGCCTGCCGAAGAGACAAATCGTGAGTATTGCCATTCTGAGCAATTCTCTGTTAACTGATTAGATATGGTTAGTGAAAGTGTGCTATAGGACTTTAAAGTCTGTTTTGCACTAGGAAATATCAGGGTTCTTTGGAAGTTGTTTGGATTTTTTTTTTCAATAATCATGATCAGTAATGGTGGAAGTGCCTTCCTTGGAGAACAACTTGTTTACTATAATTAATTAATTTTATTTATTGCTTTTATGTCTTGTTTATCTGTCATGATGGAATTCATGCTAGCACATATAGATTTCCCAGATATATATATATGTGTGTGTGTTTGTGTGTGTATTTCATAGAGATAGAGATAGAGAGATATATAGATAGATAGTTTCCAGATGATTGGCATGGAGCAGTTTAATTAGCTAAGTTACTATGGTGTGCAGTTTCAATCAAGCCTTGGGACACCAAATATCTGTACAACATACATGAGAGTGGAAAACTGGGCAGGAGATAATTTTGCATTTCCTGGCTGATCCCTGGGCAATTTGCTATAGATCAGGAGGAGTTTCTGGCTCCCAGACATAATTTCTTGCTGCTTCCAGTTGAAACTGTAGATAAAATGTATTGCCACTGTAGATAAAATTACTCCATCTACATAGAAGAAGGGTGTGTAAACAGGCTGGGGGTTATCTCAAAGTTTGCTGGAATATGTAGAAAAGCATCCTTATGGGAAGGAATTGTTAAAGTTGCCCAATGAAGTCTAAGGGCATCAATGGCCATTGGGATGTTGACTGATGATTGGAGAGAAACCGGAAACCTAGTGGAGGAGGTATGGAATGAAGTGAATGGGATTCTGAACAGCTAGATCTCTACCTTGCGACATTTTGAAGCTTATACATCCTCTGATGGCAGTAAAATAGAGCTACAGATGGATAAATCTTAAAGCAGAAGATATTAACAAAGTTGGGGGAATAAACAGAATAAGGACATCAGCCTGCTCAGTGTCTGTGGGGAATAAGGAATGGAATGTAGTAGCCCAGAAGGATACTGGCTGGCTGGCTAGAACACTGATCATGAGGCTTTCCCCACTCTATAAAACAGGCTGCTGAAATTAGGAACGCTGGCACAAGACTAAGATGGACTTCTATATGAAAGAATTGTACATTCAGTTCTGGTACCGAAAACAAGCTACTAATGTGCTCGAGAGACCCACTTCTTTAATTTTAAGTGCATGCTGTTCCAACTTCCAAGAGCTGTTGCTTGTACCAACCACTTGCAGGTGGATCTCAGGGTTTCAGTAAAAAAGTTAAACCCACGATACTTGTTCTAGATTGCACACTTAATGAGTAGATAAAAGTCTAAGAGACCAAGCCAGCCCCAGTGGAAATAGACCCTTTGGATCGTGGGCAGATTTGCCTACAGCATGGCTGGCTGGGGAATTCTGGGAGTTGAAGTCCACACATCTTAAAGTTGATGAAGTTGACAAAAACTGGTCTAGAGACATAGTGGTTTCAGGACAAATTATTTAAGATAGCTTTCCAGGTGCCTTCCAGCTAAAATTCCCTTTATCCTCAGTTAGCAAGACCTTTTCCCTGACTGGAGAAACCTGCCTTTGAGTTCATCAGCAAGCAGATGAACAGGGAAAGAGGTCCTTGAAGACAGAAATGTTGAAATAAAGCTCAGCCATAGGCTTATTTTTTAATGTATTTGCAAATGGAAAATGTAGTTAAACTGCCTAAATAATTTGACATTAGTGCTGCAATGCTAAGGAACCATAATGGAACATGGAAAAGAAGAAAAAATGAAGAGAATTGTTGAAATGTAGTAGAAGATATTTTAAAGTATGTATCTTAGCAGATTTTGCTTTCTCAATCTTTTTAGGCAGAAACTGAGTCCTATTCGGGTAACAGGAGTCTTCAGGTATCAGTTGAATATTCTTTCATAGTGATAGTATTCTGAAGTTTGGAAAATAGATTAATTAGAAATAAATTGATTACACTTAATTTTTAAATGAAAAATGCCAGGCAGCTTGTCTGGAAATTTCAATACGGATTGGATAGTGTTTATCACAATAGTTTCCTATAAGGATTTTTTTTTTCTCCTATAAACTTCTCCTTGGGCATTATGGGAAATACATGGTTGGCTAGATCTATCTGGCAAATATTGCTTGAAACACCATCACTATAGTATAGATAAATAGCTATATAGATATCACTGAAATGTATTAGGTGAAGGTCTACATGAAAATTCTTAAATTAAAGGTGGGGTAGGCAACACCATGCCTACCTGCCTTAGGCCTGCCAGTATCTCTGCTGCCCACCTTTTGCAAATAAAATAATTACATGGGAACATGACCTGTTGCAAAGCAGAGTGCCATTCCCTACCATTACAGGAATGCCTAGGACCACATAGGTATTTTTAAAAATGTTAATGGTGAATGGCTATGATTACTCCTTTTTTGAAAATGTACCCACTTGCCCAGAAAAAAAGATAAGAGTAAGCAGGCGTGATAGAGAGCAGACTAGGAGTTTGCTTTGTAAACATGAGATTTTCGTGATTGACCTCATTCACCATTGGCAGCCACGTTGTCAGTAGACAGGCCCTTGTGTGGCAGCCATTTTATGTCCAGGAGACACTTCTGAATTTCAAATCTGCCTACCACCTCAAATAGAGTGGCCAATCTCTGGAATAAAACATCAGTGAAGTTAGTGACAACATCCACAAGAATTCCATGCAACATAATAATTGTTAACATTTGCAGTGGATCTCCCTTCAGCTGGACTACTGTGAGGGCTTTTTTTCTGTTTCTTAAACAGCCAAACATTTCTTTAAGCTCCCTCTCTAAATATAATTCGGTATTCATAGCAGCTGCTCAGTTAACTGCAGGTTGCTATTTTACACATGAATTCATAGTGTAACATTCTTGGGGGCCTCTTGGTTGGAATTCTCCTTGTTTAGTGTCTGGATAATTATAGTTGTCAGAGGTTACAAATCTCTGTTCAAACTCCTTCCTGCCTTTTTTTAGGGGGTATTTTCATCCTCAAGTATCTGGGTCTGTTTCACAGTTGCTAGGATGACACATATGCCTGGGGGAGGTATCTCTTTGACTAAGATGTCAGCTGAACCAGCAGCCCCTTTTGGAGTGCCAACTGCACCTTCCCTGTTGCTTGGAATTGTCAAGGCTGCCTAGAGGTTGGTGTCTTGAATCTCTTCCAAGCCCAGAGTTAACGTTTCTGCAGATTGGATCCTTTAAATTTTTAGCACATGTTTTGAAAGGAAGGGTTTTGAGTTCATTTATCAGGACTGAACGCCAACAAAGCATTGGCTTAGAATGTGTAACGGTATGTGGGAAAAACCTTGGGAGACTGGGCAAAGAGACTCTTCCAAGGGAACAGTCAGATAAGAGACAGCATAGCCCGCAGATGGATAATGGGTGGGGCAGGAGGCTCAGAAGAGACCCTCCCTAGTTTCTCAGGCTGTAAATCTTTCAGACTTGAAAGATTCCGTCAATGTAGCTTTACAATAAAGTAGAATTAGCTCATCTGGTTGTGATTCCTATGTGGTTTACCCTGCGAGACCAACATTAATCTTGCAAGTCTGAAAGTACAATTCTCCCCATCTCCTTTATAGCCCAAGAAACTAAGGAGGGTCTCTTCTGAGCCTCTTGTCCTTCCCACTATCCATCTCAGGGCTATGCTGTCTCTTATCTGACCATTCCTTGGCAGTGTCTTGTTGCCCAGTCGCCCAAGATCTTTCCCACGTACCATTACAGAGTGCATGATTTTCATAATATGGTATTCCTATAATCTGTTAGTAGAGATGCAAAACCAATGGCCCTCTACATATTGCTGATCTACGGGTCCCTGGATTCTTCATCTCAGGAAGGGCAGGGTGATCCAGTTCAGCAATGGTTAGAAGCTGCAGCTTCCCTATCCCTAAATCATGTTTCTTTAAATAAATGACTACTTAAACTTACTTAAGTCTTACAATTCTCAAAATATGGAGCTAGTTTTGATTAATGTGCTGATGCTGAAGAAAAAAAGTTCTTAAAGCATTAGTTATGTGTGTGCTTTGATTGGTAGAGCATTGACCGAAAAGTTTCTTAAGTAGTCTTCTGAGCCCAGCAATTTTCAAACACTTTCTAAGAGATAAAAAGTGTGAAAGCCACTGATTTACCAGACAGAGATCATCATTTTTCAACTGTAATTCAGAATAAATCCTTTACATGCAATGGGATTATTTTAGCAAAAGTAAGTAGAGGGTTGCAGCTTCTATTCCTGAGTAGTTCCTCCACCTACCCCCCCCCCCCTCCAGTAGCTGAAATAACATCTGCCAAGGTTGCTTTGGCTTGTTGTTTATATATTTTTGATTTGGGTGAGCTAAGTATAGCTGGTGAAGTGGCAGGGCATGAAACAGGTCCTCACTCAGCCTGCCCCTGGGCTGCACAGTTGGTCTGGCAAGGGCTGAATAAGCAACTTGGCATTCACAGTGGGGGAAACTTCACCTCCTGCATGGCAAGCTGAGATCTTGTGTCAGCGAGCCATTGGGTTCGGTGAGCTTCTCCCAGGGCCAAAATTCACATTAGATTTCCTTTTACCCAAATACGGCGTTACAAGCCGCTCTCAAAATGCATGAGGACTCTGTGCGTGCAGGTGTAACAAGCACAGGCTGTCTGGCACCCATCCTTGGCCGGTCTTTGCCAGTGACATAGGGAAGATCAACCGCACCCTGCAAGCCTCATGTGACTCCCCTTGCCCTGTTGCCATTCAAATTTGGTAGGAAAATACTGAAATTTGGTGGCATAAACAAACTCACCAAAACCTAAAATAAGCAAAATAACACTATTAAGTCTCTGACAGGCTTAATGCATCTATTTCACTTATTTAATCCTCCTAGATGACTCTCCCAAATAAATTAGTTAACTAATGTATTGATTTATCTGTTTGTTTACTTACAGGATTTATATGCCACTGCACTTGAATCTAACTTTGAGGGGCTTACATACCCTATTTATAAAAATGTGATTAAAAACTATGCATTGTAAATCACAAAAAACTATATAATATAAACTCCAGATTACAGGAGGGAGCAACTCACAACATTCCTACCCGCCCAGCCGGTTGAAAACACCTGATTTTGGTGGCCTTTCTGAAACCCAGTGGGGGGGGGGGGGGCACAGTTGGGGAAAGCTTATTTTGCTGACAGAGCAGCAGTAGCAGCAGTTTCCAAAGATTCAGGGAGCTGTCCTTCCTGAATTTGAGATGTTAGAAAAAGGTATAGGATGCTTCAGTGCAAAGACCTGTGAACAACTAGTTGGGAGTTACTGACTTCAGGTCAGATTCTGGCTCATATTCTGGTTTTACTTCCTGATTTCAAACCAGGCAATGTTTTTCTGTTCTGAGGCTTGAGAACTAGTTCAAAGTAACAATAACTTGCAGCAGATTTGTTGCTTGGAAAATCTCATGAATCGATATCGCCACATTTTCCAATTTGTTTTAAAATGCATACTTTGTGAGTGTAAGAGCAAAAGGCCTTTCTGCTTTAAATGGATTTATTCAGAGGTGACATGTCAAATCAGATGTCTTCCCCACTGTGGGGAAAAAAAGCTTACTGTAGATAACCAGTCAGCAATGGTTATGTCAATAACAAGTTAAGCAGGATTGGACTTAGTTACCTGGCTGGGAGACTACCAGGAAATCTCAAGGCTGCAGGTTGGACTGAAAAGTCTGAGAAATGTCCAGGAAGAAGGCAATACCAAACCACTTCTGTATTGTTTTAATAAAATTATAGGGCTGCATCCATGAAGGCATCAGGAGTTGAACTCTCCTTGAGGAAGATTTTACTAACTCTAAAATCCTTGGGAGGCCTTATCAGGTGCCATTTGCTCAAGAACTGAAATTAATATTGCAGTCTGACCATGGCTCCAAGGTCTTTCAGTCAGCAAAGCTGTTGCTAAAGCTGGTTAGGAAGGATGAAAGTTGTAGTCCAAACCTTGGAGCCCATCGGGTGGTGGAATGTGGTAATAGTGGAAACAGTTCATCTTCACTTTGTAAAGCTGCCCAGGCTGATGTCAGTAGGAACTAATTGCTATGTGTTGCGTGAGGGAGGGAAAGGTTAAACCAGTCATGGTGAAAATTATCTCTTCATGCAGAGTATCTTGTGTTTAAAAATCCCAGGCATGGTGGCTAATCACAGGCTATAAGTGATATCTACTTTGGTCCTTAATTTTAGAGTATTTCTTAATTTTCTTAATTTTAGTGTATTTCTTGAACAGCTTTCATATGAAAAACTATCAGGAGTCCACAGTGGGGGTCAAGATGGAGGCGTGACTGCCCAGTCAAAGTCCGACCCCTTTTTACATGCCTGTGGCACATATTAAAAAGGGGTAGGGCTTCCATTACATCTTGACTTTTTTGACTCCCACCCGGATGCCTCTGAAAGTGGCTACATTGGTTTAGACCAGTGTTTTTTAAACTTGGCAACTTTAAGATGTGTGGACTTCAACTCCCAACATTCTAGCTGTTAAAGTCCACACATCTTAAAGTTCCCAAGATTGAAAAACACTGTTTTCGAACGTATGGCTTAGCAAACATTAGCACAAATGATGCATCACTGACCAGTTCCTAGTACAGAAGCAGTTGTTGGTAATGGTACCATTCTGATGTCTCATGTGATTGAGTTCTAAACTTTGACTTCTCTCTCTTGATTTTAGGCCAGCTGTTTTGGACAAAAAAGTGGGTGACCTTTCTACATTGAATGAAGTCGGTTACCAGCTACGCATCTGAGAAAACCAGAGGCCAAACCAAATGGCTTCTGGAATATTTCTTGCCGCACTTTACCCTGTGATATGTGGGGGTGGGGAGTGGGGAGCTGTGACTATTTATTATGAACATGTAAGGGTTTTATTTATGATTTCACCAGGAACTAGGAATCCTAGAAGTGATGGTATTTGGTGGTATTTTTGTTTTTTATTTTTCAATTCATGAAGTCAATCAAGGAAAAGAGAAATTAAAAACTGTCTTCAGCTATGATAATACTGTTACTCTCCATCGAGTTGAAAAGGGGAGGTGATAATAGTGTGGCTTGGTTTTCTTTTGGATGGAAATTACTGTTTCTGTAGTGGCTCTTTTTTCTGTTGGCTTGGAGCATCGTGTGGTGTTGTAGGAGTTAGGAAAGGCAATGCTGGAAGTATTTTCCTCTATGATACTTAAAAATGCTGAGGTAGGGGGGCGGTAAGCTGCAGTCAGAGAAAGGCATGGCCTGGCACCAACTTTGCTTGTGTGGGTTCCAATGAAAAGAATGAAGTTGTGCAACCCTATGATCTCTTTCACTGGAGCTCAACATAACAGAAATTGCTGCCGGACCTCATTTAATGTTACATTCAGCAATAAAGTAGCAAGAATTTATGTGAGTGGGGTTTCTTTTTCTTCTTCTTCAAAATATCAATATTACCTCAAGAATCTCTACTACAGATATGCAAAACTAACAGTATTTTGATTTTGTAATGGTTTTGTACTGTGTTCCCAGTTTTTCTGGTAGCAGAGCCCACCCCTTCCGCCTTATGTGCATGTGTACAGTGAAGGAATTTCAAGTATTATGATATGGAGATGTCTCCGTAAAAGCACTGAAGTCTTCTGTTAGGGATTGAACAAACTGTTGAAGTTAATTGTCTGCCTAAAAAAAACCCTGATCCAATAATGATGTCAAAAGAAGCAAATAGCCAACCTTTTGTAATATTTTTGTCACATACTCTTAACCTCCATGGTCAAAGCACAAATGGTTCTGGTGTGAATCCATGTGGTCTTGTATATAAAACAAGCCCAGAGTCTGCCAGTACCAGTCCTGTTCTCTGTGTGTAATCGGTGCTTTATGTATGTAATAGGGATTCCCCATTCTGCTTTGAGAGCATTCACCAAACAAGGAAAAAAGGGGAGACTTTGGATCATGCTGAAGGACTAGAGATCATTGTTTTGTACAGATGATCAATGTAGTAAAACTCAAATTGTGTGTTTAATTCTTTAAAATAATGCCAGTATTTTAAGAATGCACTATTCTTCCTCTGTGTTTTTTTTAATGATGTAGATGTCTTGACATCTTTTAACATGATCAAACATTCCACTTGAGGTTACAGCCAGTGTGCTTGGAGAAAACAACCATCTATAGACATTGAATTCAAATAAAAGTGAATAAATAAATCCATGGCCAAAGGGAAGTATTTTACAATGCAGCAAAGACATGTTATTTTGGATAAAGGATAAAAAAACACTAGCATATTTATGGGGAAAAAGCTGCTGGATAACTTCTGTGGACTGATGCAGATCTAACATTAGATACCATATCTGAATTATAAAATCTGGATGACCATCAGATGGCATCAAACTGATGTTCTTTGATGCCATCTAATGGTCATCCAGATTTTTGCAACCCAGATATAGTAATCCTACCCTCTTCACTTATTGTAATCATGTAAACAAGTAAGGAGGCAAGTAGGAAAGAGCACAGTAGCTCAACATAACCCACTAGTTTTGTTACATGTATCCCAAAGCAATTTTAATTTGATGCAATCATGTTCCTTCAAAATATATTGCCTCCTATCTAACTCCTAACCATAGTATAAGTTTCTAGTTTACAAGAGATCAGAGTGGTATGTAAGTACATTTCTCAACTAGCAACTTATAGTGTCTTCTAGAATCAGCCATCCCTTGTGCCAAATTCACAGCAATAAAGACAGGCTTTCTATCGCTTACGTGATGGCTGTGTAATGCTATGAAGACATAGTGCTGAGCAACTAGCATGAAAATAGTTAGGTCTGTGTCAGTATGGCAGGACCTCATATTCATAGTCATGGCCATATCCAGTACATGATACCACCCTGCTAAAAGTGAGTGGAGGAAAAGAATAGTTCCCATGGCTCTCTCCCATTTCAGCTTTATGATTGAGTCCCTGGTAAATCCCAGCTTACTGATAAAGTAATTTTTTAAAGCAAGTGTTCAGGATCAGTTGAAGGATGATTAGCATCTCTGTTTTGTTATCAGTGTCTGTCTATTATGAAACCCCAAAGGTGATTTTGCTTTTTTAAAATTGATATTTCTAATATATTTGAAATGTTCGAGGCATAATTCTTTATGGACTTCTCTTGCACTAGTTCTCTCAAGATTAGTGGGGAGTGATGCAGGAAAAAAGATGACCAGATTTTAGCTAACTTTCCAAACCCTTTTCATAGGCTGTCATTTTGTATCCAGGACCATGGTTTTCCTTCTGTACACATACGTTCTAGAGCAACAGGTACCTGTCTTTTTTTAAAACTTAAAAACTGTAAGTTTGGTGACTAGCTTGTATTGTCATTACTTTGTCAAATGGGATTCTCTTCCAAATGTGAAGCATGCATGATTTTTCCTTTTCTTATCACCTGTATGTTCTGTGCAGCATGAAACTTTAATAAAATGTCTTAGAAGACTTTTTTTTTAAAAAACAAAAGCTTTCTGAGTGTTTTAAGGTAAATGTAACTGTAGATTTATGTAACTGATACAAAACTAAATAGTCTTGATCCAAGTGTGTATATGTAGCAACTAGAGCTTCATCTGAGGCATTCCACATAGAAGGGGTATTTTAGTAGGAGGTGCAGAACAGCAGACTGAAAATCTATTCCTTCAGGTAAATCTTAGAATCTAATTTTTCTTCACTTATAATTTGGAGAATGAGGCTTTCCCATCTTCCCCTTCATTCTGTACAAATCCTCTGTGCCCCTCATTTGTTCCTGGAAACTGGGGATCTTTGAGAATTTGGGAAGGGGAAGTTGGAGATCTAAGTGACAGTTGCCAGGAAACATGACCCATCATTATAAAACTGCAGTTATTAGACCTTGCTACTTGATGTGACAAGATCTGACATTTAGGAAGCCATGCATATAGAGGACATCTCCATAATTCTCACAACAGCATTGCCTTATTTTTTTATTCCATTTTGCTCCACTGAAATAAGAATCAATCATATCCAAAGCTGTTTGAAAAGGTTCCAACAAAAGTACTTGATTTGAAATCTATACCCTCCATTTGTCATCTCAATTCAAGAATTTGTGCTTTATTTCCATTTTGTAGACAAGTAATGCTAAACAGATTACCACTTAATTTCACTGAGTTGCGTTAGAAGCAAATGGCTTTTTTCAAAGATGCTACAGTATTTGGAGAGGGTGAGACCTAAAATCAAAAACAACTTAGATCCTCCTTGAGCAAAAGATTGAAGATCAGAATTGTCTATGAAAGGGTCCACATTCTGTACCACTTCTCAGTTCTGGATTATGTGACCCACAAATATTTTAGAGTGATCCCTGCACCTATTACATTTTGTGCTTCCATTTACAAGTCAAAATATACAACCCTTTCTTCTTTGTTTTGAAATGTGTTGTGCATCATGTATTTGTATGCAGTTCTGTGAAAAAGTATTCACCCCTGTTAATCTGGGTGCTTTTTGGCAAACTTGAGCATCAATGTCCTTCCTAGTGAGCAAGTTTCTGGCTTGCTACTCTTCCTCAAATCCCATTTTTACCCAGTAGTTTTTGATAATGGAATTATGAACATTGATTTTAGCCTGTGGCACTGTGGATGTTCTAAGGTTCTTTGAGACTTCCTGCATGATTTTACCCTGTACTCTTAGAGTGATTTTGGCAGAATAGCCAGGTTTGGGAAGATCCATCATTTCCCCAAATCTTCTCAATTTCTTTCTTTTTTTTAAATATAATGTTTATTAAGAATTTTAATTACAATAGTAAAAACTAATACAAACTAAACTTAAAGAAAGAGAAAAGAATGGAAAGAAAGAATAAAAAGTGCAGGAAAAAAGAAAGAAGAAAAAAAAATTGAATAAATAAAATAAATAATAAAAAGAAATATATAAAGAAGTGATTTCCAAACTTCATCACAACAAACAAATTTAATAACTGTTCACCACCTATAATGTTAAACAGAGATGTCTTCATCCCATATCCCATATAATTAAGCAAAAACATCAACGTTTCAATCTTGGTGTCAGCAAAAAGTCCATAAAGGGTTGCTGGAACATTGCAAAAAAAAAAAAAAAAAAAGCCTTATTTTAACCTTGTTCAAATAAACCAACTTTATATTCCTTCCTTTTACTTCTGTCTTAATCTTTAATTCAATCAAATATTGCCATAGGATTTTATTTCTCTTCAATTCTTCTTTATCCCATCACAGATTTCTTCAAGGCTTTAACTAGCCTATTTTGTAAATCCAGTAAGAAAACATTTTCCAGGTCATTCTCTTGGTTTATCATTTGTATTTCCTTTTTAATTTTTAAAACTTCAGCCAGTTTCTTTTGTATATCCAGTAAAATGTCCTTTTCCAAATCATTCTCTTGGCCTGTCATTTGTAATTCCACATTCTGTACTTTCTCTGTTTTGTCAGATAGAATTTGTTCCACATCTGCCATTTCTTCATTAACTTCTTTTGGACTGACATCAGGAATAGGCTTGTATTTTTTTTTCTTCTGCTTAAAATCCTTAGTCCCCTCTAGTGTCCAGTTTTTAAAATCACCACTTATCTTTTGTTACGACTTGCAATAGCTAGGATAACCAAAATAAGTCTGTTTCCCATGAGTTATTTTTTATAGTGAATTCCAAAACCTTATAGTAAAAGTCAACATTCCAAATTTATCTGGACCCTTAATCCATTTATACTTTTCTTCAAAATCTTATTTAGCTTTTTGCTGTTTATTTCAAAGTCTAAGTTCTTAAGCTTATAATTAATTTTTCTTTTGTTCAGGGTTGAAGATAAACTCACTCGATGACTTTTCAAACTTGTCATTCTGAAAGTCTCTGATAGATTTAAGATGGTTAATAGGCAATTTCTGAAAGTGATTAGAAAGTGAGGTTTGCGAAGTTAGTGTCCTTTAAAAGGCTCCATCACGGTTGCGAGCAAGATGGCTAATCCCTTTTGTCTCTCAGCACTCTAACTCATGGACCACTGTCCTGCAGTCTTCTTGTGAGGAGCAGCCGCCCAGAGCACATGTGGGTGATCTCCTGTCCTCTCTTTATCCAGAGAGATTCCAAGGAACCAGCCTACTCACTGGTTCCTTGGTCTTTGCTGTGGTTGTCAGCTGCTTTCACAGAACTGTCTTCAGTTCACCATACCTCCCCCGGAAGTCCCAAATCTCCGTTTCAGGACTCCATCTCTCTAGATCAGTGGAGCCCCAGAGCATTAGAAATGACTTTGTAACATTTTCCAGGCTGATGGCATCAATGACTTTTTTCAGAAGTCTTCAGAAACTTCAGTGGGACATGACATTTCTCTGTGCGATGAAACTTCAATATGATGGCGGGAAGCAAACTCTGTGGGTAGGCAGAACAGGGCTGGTTCGAATCAACCATGATTTGACCGGTTTAAACAATTATCCTTAGTTATCACTTTAGTTGAGTTTATTAAACTAGGGGGCAATTACTTTTTCATACTGGCAAATCACATGGTGGATGACTTATGAAAGAAATGAAACAAGCCTAAACCTTGGTGTTAACTGTTCACTCAGACTTCCTTTGTATATCAATAAGATCACATGATGCTCTCATAAAATTCAGTTGCAAAGTCATGTAAAAAGAAAATCCTAAGGAGGAGATTTTTTTTCACAGAGCAGGAAATAAATGAACAAAACTTAGCAGAGTAACAGTGCATTTCTAGTTATAATTCTATACAAAGGACCAAGAATTCAGTAGGACTTTTTCACAGGAAAGTGGGTATATGATTCAGCATAAAATATCAATGGTTTCTTAAGTGTGAAAAGACTGAGCAATGAACTCTTATATAAACTCTGCCTTGCTGAGCAAGGCAGTACAAATAGATTTTTAAAAAAATACTTTTTATTAAAGGGTTTAACAATACTAAAAGATACTACAAACTGAAAACAGAAAGAAAAAAGAAAATAGAAATACAAAGTGCAAAAAGAAAAGAAAGGAAAAGAAAAAAAATTGAAAAAAGAAGTGACTCCTGATTTTCTTGCAACAAGTGGTCCTGGCCATGTTGTCATCTCCACTCCTCTGGAGACGTCTTAGTTCACCATTGCCTCACCAGGAAGTCCAGTACAAATAGAGTTGTGTTTTATTTCGAGGCAAGTTTAACAAGCTTAAAAAAGACTATTTATACAACTTGAATATATCATGCAAATGTGCTTACTTTGCATCATTAATTTTTTTTCTGCTTGCCATGGCAAAATGTAAAGCACGAGAGAGGACAATGATACTGTATCTGCTGAACAAAGGCTGTTGTGCTCAGCACATCTCTTTTCTGGAAGTTCACTAAGTACATTCACAAGATTTAATGTATGTTGTCACTTAACTCTGCTCATCCACCAGCCTATTATAATTGAACCATCTTTTGTAAAACAGTTGAGGTTTTTTTTTTTTAAAATTTAGAACAGCTCAGTTGTTTCTGTTGTATTTACAAGTGCAGATCATAAGTTGTAAACACTCATGAAAAAGACACACACAGGGAACATAGATGGGCAATCAAAGGGTAGCATTTTGCAAAATGGGTTTTTGTAAAATAGCAAGTCTTAAAATGAGAGCCAGTTTGGTGTAGCAGTTGAGGCAACAGACTAGAAAACGGGAGTCAGTGAATTCTAGACCCACCTTAGGCACAAAGCCAACTGGGTGATTTTGGGCCAGTCTTTCTCAGCCCTAGGAAGCAGGCAATGGCAAACCACTTCTGCAAATCTTGCCCAAAAAACTGCAGGGACTAGTCCAGGCAGTCATCAGGAGTCAAAATTGATTCAAAGGCATCCCCCGCCCCCCCCAAAAAAAGAAAAAGAAAAAGTCTTAGAACACCCATTTCATGTATTAAAATTTTAAAACTTCCTTCAAAACAAAACAAGACTAAGTATTCCAGCCTACTTATTAGTAATAATACAAACAAGTTTAGCCCCTGATGGAAAAATATTGGTTTTCCTTGACATATAGGAAGCTACCTTACATTGTATTAGGCTACAAGTCTAAGTCAACGATATTCACACTGACAAGCAGCAGTTGCAATAGGTATCTCTCAGGGATGCTAAAAAATGGAAATTGAGTTTGCTAAGCATATGCTTAGCTGCTGAGCTATTGCTGTTCCACATCAACATGCTCATAGAATTGCTTCAGCAATCAGAGCAGTAAGTCTTTAAAATTCTACTGTAAGGATAGAGAGGAAGGTTTAGGTTATAACCCATAACAGAAATAGCACGAGGGTACATTCACTACAAATGGGGTTTGTACTGAAAACATGGCGCCCTTTGTCAGTGAGCTACACAATCCAAAGTGTATTGCATATATTATATGGTCATATTAAGCCACTAGCAAGTATCTTCCCCCAAGGTGCATTCAGAGTGCAGAGCGATAATTATATTTGGATGATTAAGCTAATGAATTGCATTTCCATCTGCTCAACCAACTCTCTATAGGGAAAAATTGAGTCTGGATTTTTTTTATACAGTAGCAACCTTCAAAACAAAGATATCAGGTATATCTGTCTAATTGCTTTCGGTATTCAAATGCAGTTAATTAGCTCTGTTCTTTTTAAAAGAAAACATGTGAATGTTGTCATAACCTGCCCGACTCTTGTTGAGCACAAATACTGAAGCTTGGCATCTAAGAGCCACCTTCATCAGAGAATATTTCAGGAGAACAGCCTTCCTGACAAAGGTTTCGTCTGAGATGTCCAGTACCTAGCAATATTTTATTTGTATATAACTGTAGTGCCTTTTAAATGAGCAGTGCTTCCAAAGTTGCCTTGCTGCTTTCTAAGAGAGGTGGTATGTGTCCAGCAGCTGTATCACAGGCCAGGTTTGTAAACCACCCCTCAGTTGATGTGATCAACAATTGGATCTATGAAACACGGCCAGGCTGAGATGCTATTATAGTAGTGGTGGGTTGACAGTAAAAGTAGTCCCAGACTTATCTGCAACAATTACAATCCACACAAATGGTGGTATTGTTTGCTGCATTTCCTTGTCAGGGAAAGCTGTACCTTTTTTGTTTCTGCGTGCATGACCTATGGCTTCCCCTTAGGCCATATTAAAGATACATTGAGATCTGTTTCCATGGGAGAAAATAAGGATACATATTCTCTTATTTGCCTTGAAAATTAAGAAAATACAATTACACTAAAAAAAAACCCTAGCATAGCAATTGTATTTTTATTTTAAAAAGTAATTTATAGCATTTCTGTGAAAACATATACATTTTTAAATACAGCACAAATATTTTCATTTATTAAAAAAAGGAATCCCTATGTAAAACTAGCTTGCTTTTTTTTTAATGCGAGTGATTCTGATAATTTACAGTAGATCTTTTAAAAACATCTTCAGTCACTTTTGCTGGAATTGATAAACGTTAAGATGAGGAGGGAGAGTGAAGATACCAATTATTTTCATTCAGAAGTTATTCTTCCAGCCTGAACTTAGCTAGAAGAGGGAGATGGTCAGAGGAATTGCTTTCATTAGGAAGTCCATTGACTCCCCACAGATCTTTCTCAGTTACCAGTGACAGTCTACCCAGAAGATTCAGGCCTCCTTTGAAAACAAGTTCAGCTCCTGTAAGAGAAAAAAAGGCTTTTCAGAAGTGTATAGTGTGAACAGAGATACCGCCTGGCAGGTAATTCCATTTCTGCCACAACTGTAGCCAAATCTGGATATATCATGGTGCTACCATGAAGTGAATTGGGCATTAGTAAGACTTGCTTTTTAATATCATTAGGCATTACAACCTGGGAATAAATTTCAAACTGCATTAATAAAGCTTCACATCTGTATAATGCTTTCAAATGTTCAGTGTACTTCACATGTAGCAGTAATCATTATGACAAGACTGTAAGGTAAGTCAGTCTTATTGTTACTGATTTTGTAGACTGAAGATGGAGGCATGGCTGAGGTCTAGACAAAGGCACTTGCAAATGTCACTGATAAAATGGGGTGTGTGTGTGTGTGAATTTCAGACCAGGAACTTGAATTCATGGCTCAGTCTTTTAGTCATTATATTACAAAATTTTGTAGATATGAATCTCAGAGTAAGAGTGAACTCATTGTACTAAATCATGGTTTAAGCATGATTTATTAAATAAACCATAACTGTCTGGGTTTGCACAACATGCTAAGCCAAATAAAACAAAGCACATCATAACCTAGTGTACCTTTCTCCAATTTGGGCATCCAGATGTGTGGAACCTCAATTGCCAGAATTCTAGCCATGTCCTTACTGGATAAGAATTTTGGAAGTTGGAAAGCTGCACATTTGGAAAAGAAGGCTGCCTTCTGTTCTGCTAACCACATCTAAGAATGTGTGATACAATGAGAAAAGACCTTTCCATGAAGCTGAGATGTACCAGTTGGAATATGCGCAGAGCAGCCAAGAGAGCTTCAGCATGGTTATATGCCAAAAGATGATCAAATGGCTGGTAACATTTTAGCACCATCTGGTGAATTTTTGCCAGAACTTCTACCGCTGGATTAAAATACATAGATAAGTTTTCTGAAGTAGCTCAACCTCACCATCTTTTATGGAACATGCTATCTGCTAAAAGATATGAACATACAAGACCATGTAGGATTCATAACATTATTTCCAGGCAAAACCACTATCAGAATTAAAACAGAAAATGGGTGCAATTTTTTCAACCATAGTAATTTCTTCTGTGCCTCTAACACCAACTTGAATTCTGCAGAAATCAACAGTTTTAACTGTTCATATCTTCAACTCAAACTTAAGTGAAATAAATATGGATGAGCTAGCTAGATTTACTTTTGATCACTACCATTCTGAAGATGGAATTTAGACAAAGAGGGGACTCACTACAACAAAGACAAGAAAAAAAGGTTGTTTGTTCATCCAAGCGGCAAGCATACATGCTAAGCTAGGATGTGGACTAAGTCATCTGCTCGATCAGTACTGATACAAGGCTCTGTGTATAAGTAAACTCACTTCTATGTTTATAGGATACCATAAAGAAAGGATAAAGGATCTGGAAGCTGTAGGGAACTGAAGGTATTACGCAGAAGCACTTCCTACTTGATCCTGCCATGGGTGAAAATGTACCAAGCTGGCCACAAATTTGGTACAGATCTGGTTACCTGGTTCTTGAGTAACACTGTCCTTTGTTTCAGAATAGAAGATGTAGTCTACAGTCACTGCACTTCTGGAATGGCAAGTTGTTACTTCTGGAACTCCACTGTCAGGCAAATAATGAGAATAAACTGAAGACAATCGAAAGCTGTGATGTAAATCTGTGGGTAATCTAAAATGGAAGGGGTGATTAAAAATCTCAGCATTCCCTCTAGCACACATTTAAAACAAACCTACTCTTCTACATCTATGTTATCGACATATAAAACTAACAATGCAGACAGTCAGGAACATGGATTATCTCCCTCTACCCCAACATTTAAAGGTTCACCTACCAATCTTCCTTTTTTCCCCCCTACCTGGCTGCCACAGAATAATGTAACATAACGTAAGGCAACATAATATGCAGTTTCCACCTGATACCCTAAGCATTGGTGGGAGGGGTGGAGGTGATAGGCAGGGTAAGCCAGATGCTGCCCGAGGGCTGCTTAGCTCCCAGCATTTACATCCTAAATATAAATCACATTTACATCATTACTTATTTCACATAAAACAAAAGAATAATCACACACACTGTTCAGCAAAAGCACTTGTTTTTATACTTGAAGGGACAGAAAACAGCAGAAAACAGGTCACGCCAACAAATTCAAACATACGTTTGCAGCAAAATGCACTACAGACGGCATAAATAATGCACAAAAGCATGAAAAGGGTGCAGGTGCATGCACACACACATACTAAGCTTGATATGCTAACAAGCACTGTATTTTGCATGTTTAATGTGCTCTGAAATCTTCACAAACAAAAGGCCACAAGAGAATGCAATGTACAGAGTGCAAGGATGAATGAAGAACACATTACTAAAAAACTCCAAAAGAGCCAATCATTCCAAGCCATCATCACAGTATTTTTGAAAATAAAAAGACAAGGTTGATGACAATGTATTAACTTAGGCATGCATCTATATTCTGTGAATATTGTTTGTCTTGTCAACAACGGACCTTTCAGTGTCTCTGAAGATGGCACACTGACTGCATACACATCATGAATCTCAACGTCAACCAGTATCAAGTATGTACACACTTAAGCTTAGTAGGCCAATCTGCAGAGTCTTTTTGCATTCTTAAACTTATTCTGAAGTTTCCATAAACAACAGGGCAGAAGAGAAGGCAATTAGCAGTATCAGAGTAAAAAACCAAGCAAAGTTATTCTTTGCTTTTGAAACACACTCAAAATCAAAAGCTTTAAAAGTGCCAACCAAAAGAAAGCAAGCCAACAAGAGCTTGTTTTTGGGGAAAAAAACATAACAGTAACCGTGGGCCAGAGAGTTATCTCCCTGCTACGTGCATGTTTGCCCTGAGTTGATGTATCCCAGCCAATGCACTTTGTTTAATCCCACTGAGTCAGGGAGGGAGCCCAACATCATCACTAGCCATGTATGAAGGCAGGTGGTCAAGGGAGTGGGGTTGTGGGAAGATGGGGAACCATGGGAGGGATAGATGAATCCCACTACAACTCACATGGTGCAAGTGCTAAAGAAACTCAATGGAGTCTTTTCCAGCATGAACCTCACTCAGTGGTTGCTCAAGGAATGAAAGAGGCTTGCAGGTTAGCTACGTGGACCTCATCTAGTATGCATTTCTCAGGTGTCATGAGCCAGGGACTCATCCCAGTATGACTTCCTCCTGGCCAGACCTTGGCATTGGCCCAAAACTGGAATGGGTCCATCTCCACCTTTTCCTCTAGTTCACTCAGGTAGTATACTGAGTGTACTGAACTAGCAGACAACACCTTTCTTCACCCTGGTAACATCTCTGTGGTGAGCCACAGAAGTGACCGTGGAGAAACCATGGAGTGACAATTATAAAAACATGTTTTAAGCTTGGGAAATGAAGAAAAAATTAGAAAGAAACCTGAATGGACTCTGTCTTAACTCCCTGAGGTATAAAAGGGAAGGAAGGGAAAACATAGTCAAGCTTTCAAGATTCTGTTATTATAGCCTATATCAATAAAGTAGAGTTCCAGCATTCCTGTGGAGTCTGTTACTTGATTTGGTCTACCTCAACGAGCTGACAGCATCAAGCATGATGCCCCAAGTTAAAATTCAAATTTAGGTTGGTGTGCTTAAGCTTGCCAAAGAAAATCCCATACTAGAACCGGGGCCCTGACTACTGCTGCTAGGGGAAGAGGGTTCGCTAGACAGCCCAACAACTTGTCCTAGCTGTAGCCTTATCTTCTGTCCTCACCTGAGCCACTTCTGCAACCAGGAGCTTTCTTCACTGGAGATGAATAATTGCTTTTGCTGCCTTAGGTCAAACAGGTTTGCAAGTATGAATGCTTACTCAAAACTCAAAGACTTCAGTACTGGACAATTCCAATGTGAAGTTAGGATGCCAAGGTTCTGCCATTCTCAGAGCCCAGCTTCTCCTATAGTTCACCCAAGAATCAAGGACAGAACCTAGCTCTCTGCCTTAAGGAAGAGAAGAGCTGGAATTCCACCAGGTGGAGACATCCTGATCAGGTGTTGAAACAGATGAAGCTCAACCTGGTGCTAGTCTACCATTTCCTTCCTTTTCATATTCTTGTGAAAATAACCAAGAGGCTTATGGTACTTTTATACAACAGCATTGATAGTAACCTTGGAGTCAGCTGGGATGATCCTGATGATGACCTCCTCCAGACCAACACCATTCCATGCAATCAGATGAGCTTGTGAGAATGCAGTTGATGCCAACAAAATATGTTTGATAGGTTTCCTTTTACACGTTGGGTCCAATGTCCATGACCATAAAGTCATGGCTAGGATTTGGCTGCTCAGCCTACTCCCAACCATGTAGTTCATGGCTATGCTTCCCACATATACTATGTGAGTGACATCTAGCACCATGGCACCCATCTTTGCCTGGGTCCTACATCATGAGCAGTACTGGCGCCTACAGCAGCAGACATCCCCTCATTCTCATCCCATTCCCATGAATGCGAAAGGTGGATGGTGAAGGAGTCATGCCAGAATCCAGCATCCTCCACCATGCTGAATGGCCAGTGTTTAAAGCCCTAATCTACACAATAGCTGTACACTGATGTTTTTGGGTCACTTTGCTGCTTTCTACCTGATATCTGCTTCAAACCCTGTGCAGGCACCTTGTTCTCTTTAAAGGTAGGTGCCTTGCTGTTAGTGAACAAGATGGGCTGCCAGAAGTGGGAAAGACAACTGGATCCCCAGGCTTGAAAGATGCCTGGTGTTCTTTCCCATGCCTTGCAATGATTGCAGGCAGCATAATATAGATCTTACAACACAAGCTTCAAATGTTCTTATAACATGCTGCTCTTGGGCTCATAATATGCCCATGGGAAAAGCCTTAAAGCTAAGCCTCTTAAAAGAAATAGTTTTATTTAATATGTGCACATAGCAAGTAGCAGTGCTATCAGTACTAGTACACACATGCAAAACTAACTGGGAAAATTAATTCCCCCAAATAAGCAAACAGGACTTATTTTGGGGAGTTTTTTTTAGTAAGGGAAAGTTTTGAAAAGCAAAGGAATGGAGGTCTATCTAACCAAAACTACCACTCACCCAACTATACTGAATCAAAAGTGAAACTAAAAATGGAAAAATTAAGTGGATTTGAGGCGGTAGTGGTTGCCTCAGTGGCAGGAAGGCAATCAGATACTTACAGCTAGTCAGCCTCACTTCTTAAGAAGCCCCAGTCTAGCACTGAGATCAGTGATTTCTTGCAGCAATTTGTTCCTCTGTAACAAAGCCTTAATCCTCAGTCAGCCTCTTTTCAGTGGCAGGTAGACCAGAATGGCTTCCTCTGTGCCATGCACTCCTTTAATGCCAACTGCTTCATTCCAAAACTGTACTCAGATCACCACCCCCCACCAAAGCCAACAGCAATAAGGACCTGACAGGTCCCTCCTACTGTACTAGCCTAGACAGGAGAATTCAAAACATAAGAGCACCCATTACAAGAGTCAAAATAACTTCCAATTCAAGTAGCTAAAACAGAATGGAACATTTTTTGTTGAAAACATTCTACCTAGAACAGCTACATTTCAGTCCATAAAGGTAGTCCTCAACTTATCACCATTCATTTAATGACCGTTTGAAATTACGACGGCGCTGAAAAAAGTGATTTACAACCAGTCCTCGCATTTACGACCATTGCAGTGTCCCCATGGTGATGTGATCAAAATTTGTGTGCTTGGCAACTGGCATGTATTTACAATGGTTGCAGCATCCCAGGGCCATGTGGTCGCTGATTGCGACCTTCCTAGGGGGCTCCTGACAAGCAAAGTCAATGAGGGAAGCTGGATTCACTCAACGACCATGTGATTCACTTAACAACCATGGCAAAAAAGGTCATAAAATCAGGCATGACTCACTTAAAGACCCCATCGTTTAGTGATGGAAGTTCCAGTCCCAATTGTGGTCATAAGTTAAGGATTACCTGTATTCAAAACTAAATAGTGGAGTTTCAGTCTGAAAACATATAACCTGAAACAATGCATGGTTTGGTTTGTGCATGGAAGGTTTTATATATCCCTGGGTGCAAACCACAAATATTTTTACGTAAAAGCATACTCTGTACTCTTTAGTCAGAGTGTAATAAACTTGAAACATAGAGAAAGCCTGTCTTTTTACTCTTTCCTTCATTGCAGCTTCAGTGCAATAATATTGAGTACACTTACACAATCTGTTAAATCACCCTTGATGATTAAGGCGAATGAATGTGCCACTTTCCCTTCCCTTTCCACACAACTTCTTGTCTGCATTCAGTGACTCCTCTAGGATTGTTTTTCCTTTAATAAGAAGAGTTTAAGCTCTGCATTTATAAAAATCCAGCATAATCTGGGTATTTCAAGGATTGATGACTGAAAAGCAAACTAATATAAAATTGTCAAGCGTTACCTTTTTTCTACTATTAGGATCTCCTCTGACTGTTCTAAACTTGTATCTTTAGTCTCTTCACTCTCTAGAAAAAAGAGATACCGGTGATAGGAACATAAACACTTGCCTGACAGCAGAACCTCAGTGGTATCTATTTGGTTGAACGACACCTTTTCAGACCATCAGGTAGAATTTTTCACATCACTTGCTACTTGTTCATTTTAATTAGAGAGGTCAATTTATACAAAACAAAAGAAAACAAAAGAAAACAAAACAAAACCCTTGTCTTCTATCTGAGCTCTTTCATTAAATTATTATAAGCCAACCTCAAAAGGAACAGCTTTGAAAAATAGATTGAAGGCTTACATACCACTGGGCATAAGATAAAAATACAAATAAACTTGTACTTGTAAGTTACAACACATTTCACCCTGGTGGTACAGACGCAAGCAATTGTGTGGCCCTTTAAGGCCTTTTTAGCTTAATTTTAACCTTTTGTAATTTTTAACCTATGTATTTTTCTAGGATTTTATAGTTTTTTATTTGCAACACCACCTAGAGTCACTAGTAGAATGAGATGGGCAGCATATATAAATTTGAAAAATAAATAAAAAAATATTTTTTCCCAAAAATGGCAGGAGCAATAACATCTGCTCAACTAGTTTCATGCTACATAGAACAGATCTAAATCATCTGTCTGTTCCAGAGACTCAATTTTCAATTATAATTCTCTGGAATAATTCTTACATCACTTCCTTCGAGGGAAACAAATAGCATCTAACTCCTGAACACTGGAACATAGGAAACTTCTCTTTTACATCTTAAAATCTATCTGTCCCCTTAACTCAAGGATGGGTCACCTGTGGCCCTGGGCTGCATGTTGCAACAGAAGGCACGTCTAATGATGACTGCTGAGCCCTGACGGTGAGGTTTCTCATGACCAGGCACAGCCAGTGTGGTCCAGTCCCATTCATTACATAGTGTCATCTGATGGGATCTAGGATATATACCTTCTCTGCCATAATGCCTGCTCTCTGGGACAACATTCCCCCAGAGATGTCCTTGGCACCCACCCTGATGTTGTTTAAAAAATCCCTTAAAGTCTGGCTCTTCCCCCAGGCTAGAGTGGGTGGCAGGCCCCTTGTGTTTTATATGGCTCTTTTCAGAGACGGGTGGTTTTTTTCTGGAAACCTGTTGCTCTTTTGACTGTATCTGTAATTGTTTAATGTTGCATGCCATTCAGAATCATAATGCAGTTGGGTGGCCTCATAAATATAATAAGTGAGATGAAATGTAAATAAAATTTTAAGGTGGAAATACATGAAAACTGCAGTACAAGACTACGGGAAGGCATGAGTATGTGTGTGAGGAACTATATAAAATTGCATAACTTACTTAGACGTTTCACCAAGCATTATTACAGTTAAAAAACAAGACCATTCCCAACATTTTTCATAAAACCCCAGTATTGCCCACCCACGCTGTGGCCCTCAGACCCCCTCAAAATATTAAGTGAGACTCCTGTCGCTCAAACTCTATCCAACCCTGATCAACCCAATATTTCGTTTCTGTGGCAGTGGCTCTCCAAGATCTCAGGTAGATTTTTTCCATAATTCCACCTGATTCTTAAAAAAAAAACAAAAAACAAAAATTCATACAATGGCCTTCAGCATATAAGGCAGATACTCTATCATGAAGCTACAAATTCTAATGCGTTGAGGAACACTCACACAATACTATGGCTACTTCATTCCCACTCTATCCAAAAGTTGCCCATACCTAGAGCTAAGTAATGGAAATAACAGTCATGAATAGCAATCCTGGCTCTATTAAATTTGCTTTTTAGGCTCCTGTACAAACATTCAACCTTTTAACACTGGCAGTAAGTTCACTTACAAACATCTTTGAGAGAAACAGAATGTTCAGAAAGCCATTCCCTGTTCTCAAAAAACTCTACCTCTTTCTTTTACTAGGCGTTTCTGCTGCTCCTCGTACATGCAATCCTGAGAAATGCCAAGGCTTTGAGGCCAAATGGGAATCGTAAGTATCCTATTGCCCCTGGGGGACTGTTCCTGGCCAGACACCTTCAAAACAAAACAAAACAAGATAGAGGTATATTCTTAGAAATGATAATGTAGGTCTAGTCTCTCAAAACAATCCTTCATAGCTTTGTGTTTTACCCACTAGAATAACTAGTGTCACATATAAACTTAGCTGTCCTAATATTCATTCTTGACTACAATATTTTAGAATGTAAAAATCCTTGAGAGACTCAACTGTATATTTCTACTATTGGAAAAACTGTAGATTTTTGTTTAGGGATAAAAAAAAGGATTTTTGTTTAGATAACTTCTGATCTATTGAAGAACTCCTGTCCCAAGATTAGTTTGTACTTTTTTGGTAAGTTAGCAAAAAGATTTTTTGTAAGCATAAATACAAAAGTAATATACATAGCTTATATATAATACAATTACTTTTGCTGCATCTGCATACACGTGTATCAACATTTTCTAATGATTATTTAAATTCTGACTTGAATGCTCTGGCTAATTTTTAGATTATTTATTGCATTCAAACTCAGAATGCCCAAACATCAGAATGTATTGCATGTTGGTACTGTTAGAGCTTCAATTCCACTTTAATGGAACCATCATGGCTTCCCACAAAGAATCCTGAGAATTACTGTTACGTGAAGGAACTATGTTTGTTATTACCTCCTCATGAAAAAGGGATTGTTTATTAATCCTGTTCCTACTTTGGATTAAATGCAGTCTTAATCTTGTGTATCACAGCTTTGCTCCAAGAACTCAGGATGGTATCCATACAATTAAGAGCTGTACTTAGGTGTTACTGGACTAACCCTTTAATACATTGTTGTCATTGTCATTTTCTTCTTTCAAACGGCCCTTTATACATTGTCCTCTTGACTGTGGCAGTCCTGAGTATTTGCCATAGAAGCTCCTCATGTCACAGATGAGCTGAGGCATAGTATACAACCTTTAAAGCTTATACAAGCTTACTGACTCCATTAGAAAGGGAAAGACCTGGGGATGGTGGTGAAAGGCCCAGAAACATTGGAAGAAGCCATTTCCAGGGCTTTTTAGCCATATATAGGCGGGGAGAGGGGGAGGTTCCCCAATTTTTTTTGTTTTCTCTGAAATCTTCCACTCCCTCATCACAAGCCCTTCACATCACACAGGCCTTAGTGTAATCTCCTACTCCGTTACAGCTGCTTATTGCAAGAAATTAATAGTTGTTGCTACTTTTTTAGGGACGCTTGTTTGTCTACCTTTGTTTTCATAGCAGCTTCATAAACAGGTACTTACTTTTCCTATTGCCAGACCTTCATAATTCAGCTTTCCTTCTGTCAAGAAATTGTACAGAGGAGAGTGAGGGACAGAATTGAAATCACCACAGATGACAAGGGGACAGAAACGCCCATCTTCGCAAATGGCAACACTGGTAATTTCTGCCAGGAGCATGGCTAACTGGGTTAGTTTAATGTCTCCCCGTCTTGGATTATACAGGAGATGAGTGTTGGCCACACAGATGGCTGTGGGGGCTCTGCAGCAAAACCGAGGCTGCAGGAGCAAGACTAGCCCCACATTATCTCTATCCAAAAGTGGGATGTTGTGACGGAAGAATTCCACAGGACTGGATGAAAGAAGTCTGAATTTGGAGGTCTTGAAGCAAATGGCACAGCCATCGGGCTTCCTTCCTGTTCTCATTTTGTATTCACAATGATAGCCTGCAAAAAAACAGAAAAGGACAAATACATTTCATGGTTTCCAAGAACTACAGCACAACATATTAACAAGAGTTATGCATCACACTAAGCAGTAATGCAGTTTAATTCTGGCTTAGGGCACTATGTGAACCTGGTCATTATAGTTCATTTAAGAAACCATGGATAAAGAAATTATGGGTTAGCACAATGTGAGAATTCAGCACATTGTGATAGCATCATGGTTAGGCAGGAATGATTGGACAGAATACATGCTTCCTAGTTCACAATGAGCAACTTCTGAAGAATTAATGGCATATAAAATAATCTATTATATAGGTTCACATATTTAACAAGCACTTGTTGGTTTGCTGAAGTGGGATAGGACAGGGTTATTTATTATGTTTATTAGAGGGGGATAGGAAAGAGAGCAAAACCTATTATGTGCTGCTGCTTTCTTACAATTTGCTCACTTTTCAGTGCTGAAACTTGGCTGAGGGTAAATGGCAGTAGAATAAGGGGTGTAAACCAAAGAAGGGTACTCCATATACTGTTTTATAACCAAGTAGATCAGCATCCTGCTTTAGTGTGCTGGTTTTTTGGTTACATATAACTCACAAAAACACATATAATAGATGTATAATACCTAAGGCTTCCAAGCTTGGCTTGATCTCTACTCCATATTGGTCTTCTTGGACCTCCTGCAAACAAAGTACCTGTGGGTGGGGAAACAGGTGATCAACAGCGAAAGATCGATGTCACCTCCTATCTTTACTATTATGACTATTTTAGAAGTGATTTGGAATTCTAAGTAATATGGTAATTGAAAATGAATGCAGATAATTTAACATTAAAGTAAAGGATTGATGAAACAGATTGGATACAATCCAGGCAAAGTTAAAAATTTCCAAGTCTCACTTAATATACATGTAGCTTAATATACATGTAGCTCTTCCGGTGAAAGCAATGGGACTTTCAGATGATTATGATCACAATGCTATGCACATTTATATAAATACTACTAGGCTCAGTGCAGCATACAATGCTAAGAAAACACAGCTTTTCTGCTGAAGGATTGGCTTCATCAATGTTCTTCCACCAGAAAAATCTTTTCAAAGCAACTGACCTCTAAGTGAACATTGTGCTGCAAAAAGTCAAGAGCCATGAAGAAAGCCCACGTTTTAAGGGCAGATTTGACAGTGCTCTTAGAACTTCTCTAACACTTATCTCTGTTAAATGTCCTTTGGGACACCATACTTCCTGAGATTAGATTGGCTCTGACTGTATTGGCTTTCTGAAAAGCCTTGAAGACCTGGATGTATTCCTAGGCATAGGGGGTGGGAGGTTAGTTGGAGCCCATGGGACATTCTTATTTATTAGATTAGATTTTACCTGTTGTTAGCCACCCAGAGTCACTATGGCAAGATAGGGGGCCATATAAACCTAATTAAATAAATAAAAATAGTAAATAAATAAATGATACCATGTTCAACTTTATTTAAAGTTGTAATATGTGAAATGCACCTGTGTTCATTTATTATCAGTAAAAAATATCATGCATCAATGACAAGTTTTCTTACTGGCAGCTTTCTACTTACATCTGCATCAAGCTGTTCGATGTCTGCAAGAATGTTGGGAAAGCGATAATTCCAAGCTAGTATTTGCTGCTGGCAATGTTTGTAGAGGTGGGAATTGTCTTCTAACAAATCCTGGGAAAGAATGTTGTATGACATTACAGTAAAATCAAATTTTGCCTGTGGGTCTTTATCATCTTGGTTGACCTGCATCTTGTCTTCAACAATCTTTGTTTTTCCACTTTGATGGCAAAAGTATTCCCAATGTCTCTTGATCAAACCTGGCAAAACACAATAAACCAAGGGATGGAGACAAGGTTTATATTAATATATTTTGAATTTAAATGAATTATAGACCTTACTATGTTAACATAAATCTACTCAAATGTGGAGCTAGATGCAGAGCAGGAACAGTATGATCAATAACCAAGAGAAAAATTTAGAAGATGCCAAGTTGATTATTTTTTTCTTATTTTATAATACTATTTTCCTATAACTGATGGAGGGTCACCCCAAGAAGTATTTGTGTGTGTGTGTATATATCTATATCTATTTATGTGTGTGTGAATACAAATAAATGCTTAAACTGAAGAACAAATGTTAAAAAGAAATGATTAACTAGGGTTTCTAACAGAATTACAAGTATTAGGTAAATCCAGTCATTAACCTAAAATATGGGCAATCAAGAAAGGAATCTAGTAAACAGGCAATAACACTGACTCTCATTTAAAAAGGTGGAAGCATCTTTATTCTTGGAAATATTTATTCATAGCAAGATTATCAGAATGACTCCTCAGAGTATCTTTATTTTAGAAAGAAAAAATAATTTCATATACTGAGACCCCAAAAAGTGCGTCCTGAGATATCTACACACATGACTCTAGCAACTAAGATTCTTTGAGGGAGAGGTCATAATGCAAATGTACACATTACAAAAATGAATATGAATAGTTTTTTAAGTAAAGTATCTGAATAAATGCTATTCAGTGTAGTTGATGAAGAGAGGAACTAAACGGAACTTTAAAATCAGATGCTATCCTACTGTTCCTCCAAAGTACTCAGGTACATCATGTCTTATTTTATTCTCACGATAATCCTGAGAAGTATATTAAAGTGAGAGATGTTGACTGATCTAAGGTCAGTGAATTAGCTTTTTGGTTGAAGAACCAGAGCATTTCCAAACTACTTCACAGATCATTTGAGAACTGGAAGTATCCTTGTAGGACAGAGCAGGGGCTTACAGGGGCCATTGGGCAACAGCTTATCTGTTTCAATGTCTTGCTCAATGTCTTGGATTAGGGACCAGGTTACTTGCATGACTATCAATCCCCACTGATCTCTGCCTATCCCACTAGATCTGGCAGAGTGGGCATGTTCTGGGTCCCCTGACAAAGCACTGTTACCTGGTGGGCCCCAGGAAATGTACCTTCTCTCTCATGGGCACCTGCACCTGCTCTATGGAACCTCCCCATGGAGATGCACATGGCCCCAACCCTATTGGCCTTTTGGAAGGCTGTGAAGGCCTGGTTCTTTCCCCAAGCACTGAGACTGGAATGTTAGTTATGGGGGCTCTGATGTGGGTGTATGTGCATTGTGTATGATCTGAGACTTTAACGGGGGTTCTTTATTTGGTTTGGGGGATTTGTTTTGGAGGGTTTTATGGGTTATGTTTTTATTCTGTTCGTCACCCAAGAGTTGGGCAATCATATAAATTAGATTATTCAAATCCTCTCTTTACACTCCAACTAATTACCCATATACTATTAATATTAAGAACAAATGACCAAGATAATAAAATGCCACATTACTTTTTGGTTTTGGAGTGCTTTCTTCTTTAAGCGGAGATGATGACTTTTCATTTAAAGAAGATACATTTATTTTTTTTTCATCACTGCAACTAATGCCCTGCTCTTCATCATGTCTTCTTTTTTTAAAAATTGGTTCACAGTCCTCAGATTTCATTTTTGCAGTACAAAAATGAATGGAATAGTTCTGCCCGAGGTTGGGCGGAAGCTGCAAGTTCCAAAACAGGGGAAGCCTCCAACTCCCCCCCAAATTTTGAAGGTTCAAGTGTGGGTAGCAAGCCCAAGAATAGTACTCCACACACTTCAGGCACTGAAAAGCTTGAGTATTCTGGAGATGTCTTTGCAGATGATTCCGGTGGAAAACCCAGTCTCTAACCAGCCTGTTAACATGGCGGGACAGCATGGGATATCTAGGAAAAAAGCAACAGTAGTCAGATTTCTGTGATATAAAACTTAAGATGGAAAGGAAGAGGAGTAAATGGAGAAGGAAAAGGGGAAAAAAGTCATAGACAAATATCTGAAAATTTAGATTGGTGGCATTTGCATAACATTTAAGATAGCTCTCCACAAAAGTGCATAAGCATCACCTACTGGCATCAATCTTTATTTCAATATCAGAAAGTGCAGGTAGATGCCAGTTGCTGGGTACATGTATGGGAGGATGATTCTGCCTTCACATACTCTTTGTGGATATATTACTGTCATCTGGTTGGCTACGGAAGGGACAGAACACTGGACATTTGGTCCCGTGCTATGTTCATAACGGGTCTTTTCATTTACAGTCTGAATACCTTTTATATACAAGCTCCTTTTCAGGACTAAACTAGACATGTTGGCAACTATATGAATACAATTTTGCATATCTTTTGATGAAAAACTTAATACCATTGCGTTTTTGGTCCTGACGTGGCTGGCAAGGCTTGCCTGCCAACTACAAGAGTCTCTATAAGCAGCTGGTAATGCCTGATTATAACTTCTGAAGATATTCTAAGAATAGTGTATGCAACTACTTTTCTCTTCTTTTTGTCAACCTTTTAATCCATACCTGTGTTATTGTTTAATAAAGTGTATTTTAAAAAAGAAATTACATGAACATGAGAAACTGTGTGCTGTAAAGGTTAAGGAATTAGATTAGGAGCAGGCAGGCCCAGCTTCTAGTCCATTCTCAATAACTGGGCAGCTTTGGGCCAGTTGTTCTTTCTCAGCACAACCTATTCACAGAGCTGCTATTGTGAGGACAAATAGGGAGGGTGAAGTACTGTGTATGGCACCTTGAACTCCTGTACAAAAAGCAGGATATAAGTCAAATAAATAAATAAATAAATTCCATCAAGATCTTCTCTTGTACACAAGTTTGCAATAATGAAGAGGGATAATCTGTAAACTGTGGTCACATATTGCCCATGTGCAGCTAATCATGTTGTATGAATAATCCCACCCCCAACCTTTTTTAAAAAATGCAATGCCTATTTAAACACAATAAAAAAAAATAAACTGGCTAAAATTAAATAAATTTAAAAACATTGTGTTTTGTTACAGACCTGGAGCTTGTAACTTTAGAGATTTGTACTCTATAACAAACACGGAGGAAGTGCTTTACAATATTACAATAGGACTAGAATCAGAAATTCCTAGTCTGGTGCTAATTTGAAAATTATCAGCATATGCTGACAAAGTAACATAATAACATGCTTACACTAAGTCTCTCCATGTAAGTTTGATCCAAGCTGCAACCATCATCTTAAAAAGGAATTTAGGGAACAAATTATTTTTTATGCCATAAAAGGCTTTGGGGATACCTACTTTAAGTCATTTTCCTCAGAAGCAGGTAATTCTGTTGCGTCCTTGCACTGAGAATTCCAAACCATAGAATTCCAGGCTATGTGCAGAACAAATCAGTGCTCTAGGTGGACTTCCTCCCAATCAGAAATCATGTTTACTAACTCATATAAAAGCAGAGTAGAAAATGCTGTACTGTAGTCTGATAGAGACATAAGATCTGCATATTATGAAGCATTAGAGAAGCATTATCACTGCTTCCATCTTGGAGGCAACTTTTGTAACCTCCAAGAGACCACTTTCTCTTCTTGACAGTACTTCCTGGACCACAAGTGTATTATATTACACAAAAGGACTGATTCACAATTAAGTGACTTGTTTATACAACAATCAGGCACAGTTAGAACCATATAATAAAAAAAGGGAACTGGAACATTTGCATCCTTCTTTTGTGTAACTGCACATTTCTGACCATAACTTGATTAAAATGTATTAAGATCCATACCAAATTTTGGTAGGCTTAACAAGCCCCACTTGAATTCTAGAGTGTTTATAAGAATGCAAACCCACATGTTTACTCAGAAGAGCTTTGCTCAAAGGACTTTACTCACAATAATTGTTCTTAGGACTGTACCCTAGGGGCATTTAGGATTTCTGCTCCATAAACATTTATGTTGTGTAACTTCTTTAAGAACAAAAAGAAACACAAAAGTGGTTCAGGAAAGAGTACAAGTGCATGAAGGCAGCAGCTGTCCCCTCTTGTCTGCCTTCAGCAACTTAGCACAGCTAGCTTGGGTTCATAATAGTGCTGAGTAGTGGCAGTGTTGTTGTTGTTGTTGGTGTGTGTGTGTGAAGGATGAAAGCAAAATTGCTGTGTCACAACTGAAGTTCTGTCCGCTTTATATAGGCAATATGGTGGTACATGCCTATAAGAAAGGGGGTGGAGCTTGCCATGTGATGACATGATGCTGTTTTTGTCATCCTGATGAAAGCAACAAGCTCTTGCAGATGCCCATGGTGCTAAGCCAGAATTGACTGAACCAGAATTGACTGAACAAGCTACAATTTGCTGGGTCTGCAGGTCATCCAATCCCTAAACCAGTGTTTCTTAAAGATCCTCTCAGGAGTCCACGAAATCAAAAATATTTGTCAGTCTATGCTGAAAAAGAATACAATATTAAAATCCTATCTAGCGATTGTGAGAAGCAGTAGCAGCAGTGAAAATTTAAATTTTTAATGCAGTAAATATTGATAAATATAACCCATACAAACAAAAGCTCTTTTGGGATCCTCCCTAATTTTTTAAAGTGGGAAGGGGTCCTGAAAGAAAAAAGTTCAGGAAACAGTGCCCTCACCTAAACTTCGCAAACACAATGGCTGGATTTATACATTAGCCTTCAGCCAAACCACCCTGTTATGGCTATTGCTTAGTATTGTGAATTTACCCAGCCTGTATATACGGAAGCGCTGCTTGGCTAATGGCTGGCTGCTCCACTATCCTCCACATCCTATCTCTGGCAGGTTAAATCAGAAGGGAGAGTTCTTATTTCCCATCCTTCTGGCTAGCCCTCCCTGTGATGCTCGACTACAGTGACCATGCTAAGGGGGTGATGGGAGTTGTAGTCCAACATATTCGAAAGCATTAGGATTTGGGGAGCCTGCCCTAGGCCACCAGAGTCCGTATTGTTACCTCCGAGCAGGCCACTTCCGCTCAGCAGCAGGCGCTCCCGGCCAGGCCTTTGCTCTCCACCGCGACCCTCCCGAAGGGTCATCTCAGGCCGCCGCCGCCGCCTCTTTCATTCCCCGCGCGCGTTCAGGACTCAGCCCCGCGCGCGCTCCAAACAGGCGGCTCCTCCCACAGCACAAAGCCCATCCGTTTCTCCAGCCCCCTTCTCCCCTCTGCTTTCGCTTCGGCCCATGGGACTTGTAGTTTTATCTTTTCCACGGGCGTTATTTTCGGTCACGTTTCTATAGACTCACGAAATTCTATAGACTTACGAGTTCTTGAAAAAACCCCTTTTTTCCCTTTCAGGATATTGCGATAACCGCGGCGTCAAAATCCCCGCTCTGCTGAATATCAAAAGAGGAAGCTGATTTTTAGCTCTGATTTCTTTTAGTTTATCATTTCGTGGCATGCGGATTAATTCATCCAAGGTTCATTGCGAGTCCGGAAGTTTTGTACTGGAAGCTGCTCTTCATTATTTTATCTCTTTCCTATCTCCAAAGTTCAAACCTCGAAAAAGTAATTGGAGAGGGAAGATTCCGGAAGTGGAAGCGCGCTCCGAAAGCCTCTTGGTTAACGGAAACGTCGTTGCAACCATCTGAGCGTCGGGCGGAAGCAGAAGGGATAAACCGGAGGCTTCTGCGGGGCAGGGAGGGAAGGCGCGATGCCGCTGGTGGTGCTGTGCGGATTGCCAGGCAGCGGCAAGAGCCGGCGCGCCGAAGAGCTGCGCGCCGCTTTGTTCGCGGAAGGCGAGCGGCGCGTCTTCGTAGTGTCCGAGGCGGACGTGGCCGGAGAGGGCAGCGGCCGGGCCGCCTTGCGGGCGGCGGCTGAGCGGCTGCTGAGTCGGCGGGACGTGGTAATCGTCGACGCGGGCAGCGAGCTGAAGAGCTTCCGCTACGAGCTGTACTGCCTCAGCAAGCACGCGGGGACCCCGCACTGCCTGGTGCTCTGCCCGGGAGGAGCCGCCCGCCCCGACCGCCCTCCTTTGGAGCCGCCGGACTCGCGCAACCGCTGGGACTGGCCCCTCTTTCTGGCGCCCGAGGCCCCCTCGGAGCCGCTGCCGCTGGCCGAGATCCGCGCTGCCCTCTTGGAGCGGCGCCCACCTCCTCCCAACCAGTCCACGCGCTCCCAGCCGCTCCAGGCCGCTGGCTTCCTCCACCAGCTCGACCGCCTGACCCAGGAGGTGCTGGCCGCCGTCATGGCTGCTCAGAGGGACGGCGCCCAGATCGGACAGTTCATTCCGGTGGCGGTGGATGGGTTAGCAGGAGGCGGCCGAGCGCCTCAGGGGTTGCTGCTGAGCAGGCCCGTCAGCCTGGCCGAGCTGAGCCGCCTGCGAAGGCAGTTCCTCAGTTACGCCAAGATGCACCCCGGAGAAGGCGAAGACAATCTGCCCCAACTGGGCAGCATGTTTCTTCAGTACCTGAGTCAAAACCTGCAGTGAGAGTTGCACGTTCCTCCGCTCTGTGTATGGGTGATGGACTCAGCTAGGACACCTCATTTAGATACTCTTTGCTATTTAAACGCAGGACAGGAATTCAGTAACAGTTGAATCTACAGACTGCTGTCAAAACTATTTGGTGAAGACCAATGGAGAAATTTTTAGAATAATGTTCTTCACTGCACATCTATTTATATTTGAGTTGCCATTGTCATAACTTTATTTTTATACTGTGCCTTGTTTAAAGAAGTTAATGGGTAAATTCGACATTCATGGACAATTCTATGAGGTAAACTTGGCAAAAAAAATACAGTGACTGCATTGAAGTTAGTAAATTCAGCGTTCTAACCGTAGATTGTGCAATCCTGAAAAGCGTGTTTATCAAATACATTTGGACTTAATGTGACTAAAAAAAGTTTGCATAAAGAATGTTACATTGTGATTATTGTATTTCTTTTTTGCCTCTCTGTGTGATTAACTTATTAAAGAGATAAAGCTGCAAGGTTGGATTGATCTTGACTGAGAAGGCATACCAAAGCTGCACCTATGAGTTTAGGGGTCTAAATGCTGGCATTCAGAATCCTTGCCTTTTGGGGTTCTGAAGGAAAATGGACTGGGAGTGTAAACAGAGCTATTTTATTTTTATTTTTTCTAAAAAGAAAAGTTCAATAGTTTTCAATCCGTTGCTCATTGTGTAGAAATCTGATTCTGGTTTTGTTCTTATGATATCAAAGGTGATGTTTACTAGAATTCAGTCTTCTCCAGCTATTTAGAGTTGTGGGCCACTGATCTCAGCCTGTATCCTTAATATATTTGTTATTAAGTTGGGCTGATTGATAGATGGCTGATCGTATCTTCCACCCATGGAGATATTATGCATTATCTCAGCAAGTATGTTTCACTGTGTCTGTAATAATTTGGGGTTAATTCATCTGCTGTCTATTGTAGGCTTGTCAGTTCAAAGTTAGCTGTGCTTTTGATATTCATTTGAGTTTCTTTACTGTAGGAACAAATTCACAATGCAACAGCTAACATGGACTGAGGTTGTCATAAGACATACACAATTTTGTTGCACATGAGTGAACAGCTACTATTACCTATTTTTTTTTCCATTAATCAAGCCTAGCCCAAGATACTTGCTACCCAAGGTAAATGCTTGCTGTGTTTATTATTTGTTGGTTACATAATCTACCTTTCATATAATAGCTCCAGGTGGTGTATAGTCCTGTTTTTCACCACTACCCCAATCCTGTGAGAAAGCTGGGCTGAAAGGGAGTGACTTGTGCTGTAGCTTCTGGTGAGGATTTATGATGGACTAGATGTCCCTGAAGGAGCAGGGATGGCATTGCGGTGGAGATTGGTGGCCAGATGGTGAATTCTGGCCAGCACAGTCTTTCTGGATAAAAGAGAGATTATGAGAGCACCCACTTGCACTCTGGACAGCTGCTCCTCATGAGTAAACTGCAGGAACTGAGTTTTTTGTAGTTGGCTTGTGAGTTGAGTAGCTCAGAGTTGAGGGGTTTCAACCACGGCCACAGCCACAGTGCAGCCTATATGGACACAAGGTTTTTACAAACCTCATTTCTTAAATACTTTCAGATGTAATTACTGTATAGCTAAAGAGAGATTTTATGAGCAGCAGGATAAGAGAATTCTACCTGGCGAGTCAACATTTTTTCTGGATTAAAAAAAAGGGTTTCAAAGATTTAAAAGCTTTTGGCAGAAAGCTTAACAAGGAGTAGATGTAAGAAAGTTTAAAATGGATACAGGGTATAGTTATTTTGAAAGATTATTTTTGGTGAAAGTGATTTAGCTTTTGAACAAGCTGAATCACTTGATACTAAATTGACAGCTTTTGAAAAAAGAATGGATCAAAGACTTGTAAAGATGAAACAGGAGATGAAAGAAGTTAAGAAAATGGAAAGCTCTGTAAAACAAGTGTCTGGAAATGTAAAATTAATGACAAAGTGGAAATTCTGGTAAGTAAGACAAGTTATAGACAGAGTTGGAAAGAGAACTAGATAATTTGGCTCTATTGGAATTAACAGAGAAAGAATTTTGTTTGAAATTTAGAGCAATCCCAGAGGATTCTGGTGAAGATATTAGAGAAAAGGTTATTAAAGCTTTAGCAATTCTTTTTTTACTGGGATGAGGAGGATACAGGGGCAGAAATTTATAAAGTATATAGAATAAATACAAGATTTGTGAGAATCAGAAATGTTTCAAGGGATGTCTTGGTTCACTTTGTCAGGAAGAAGTCAGGAGAACAAGTTTTGCAGCAGCAATTTAATACAAGATTGAAGACTGATAATACAGATGTAGTAGTTCTTAAAGAAGATCCTATTAGAATTTTGTGTATGAGAAAAGAGTATTATTTTTTGACCAATGGATTAAAACAGAAAAGGATTCCATTTAGATGGGACAAATTGGAAGGTGTGATTTTTATTTTTAAACAGCAGAGGTTTCAACTGAATTCTGTCCAGAAGGCAAGGGAATTTCTAGAAAAATTTAAAGAGGAATTGGAGGAGATTCAAATGGAGGTGTCTAAATCTTTGGCTTGTTTATGGATTACAAATGCTTAATGTGGAATATAAATGGAGCAAATGCACCTCAGAGAGAAAAAATTGCATTATTTGAAAAAATTAAAACAAGATAGAATTTGCCTACAAGAGATATATATTAAAAAAAAGGACATAAAATATTTGATTTATAAAAATTTGGGGAAGAATTTATTTCAGCAGGAACAAAAAAAAAGGGGGGGGAGTTGTTTAGATATAAATCACCACCTAAAACCAGAATGATGAGCATGGTAGATTTGTTGGGGTAGAAGTTAATTTGCATGGGACTAAGACTTTGATACTGCGAATCTTTGCCCCAAATGAAGATAAAGTATTGTTCCATAAAGAACTTATGGAGAGACTAATAGGTTTCTCTTATGAAAATTGGTGTTTGATGGGGGATTGGAACAAAGAGATCTCCCCACAATTGGATAGAACTTCTGAGAAAAATATTAAAATAACTCAAGGCAAATTACCAAACATTTTCTTTGATATGATGGACAATTTAAGGCTGGTTGATATATGGAGACAGAAAAATGGCAATTCAGGAGAGTACACCTACTTTTATGGAAAGATTTGGCATTACCCACAATGAAGGAATGGTTGATGAAGATGATGGAACTTGCTGAGATGGCCACATTGACTTCTTTGATCAGAGAAAAGACAATATCTACATTTGTTGTTGACTGGAAACCCCTTATGGACTTTTTGTGAAAAACAGAAAAATATGAATTTATGATTTATGGTTTTGATGATTAGACATCCTGTACCTTTAGAGTAAGAGATAAATTTATAATTGTACTCATAACTGTTGTAAAGAAGATCGGAAGCCACTTCTTTGTATTTTTTTTCTTTTCTATTTTACTTCTTTTCTTGCACTTTTAGCTTTCTTTCTGAATTCTTTTTCTTTTCTTCTTCTTACTTTATATTAGTTTGTATTAGTTTTTATTTTCCTTTTAAAAACTTTTAATTTTATATATATATAAAAGGGAGTGACTGGTCCAAAGACACCTAAGGAGCTTCTATGGCTGAAGGTGGACTTGCATCTGAGTCTCTTTGGTGTCAGTCTGACACTTTAACCACTACTCCACACAGTCTCAGATACAATTGCTTATAGGTAATTTTAGTATGGTAATTGTACTACTTCACTGTAAATTGGCTTGAAAATGTATTTGAAGTGTGAAGTAATATGTGGCATATTTTGTTGGGACATTCTCTCATACAAATCTTATTGAAATAAAATAGGATTTGAATGCTCCAGTCACTAAGGTTTGTATAGAAACCTCTCTTGATGGTTCATAATGCAGCAGTGAAACATAGGGACCATCAGTTGTAAGCCTTCTGAAGTAGTAATTCTGTCAACCTCGCTAATATTAAAGCATTGCATCAAAGACAACAACAAAGGAAAGAAAGAAAACAGTTTCTCTATGGGACAGTATGCCAACTTAAATGCCTTCTAGATACTGCTAATTATACTTGATTATTGACAAAATGGGCTGGGCTGCTGTAAGTTTCCCATCTCTGCCTTATGACTGCAGTAAGGTAAATCTATATTGAACGTCTAAATATCAATAAAAGAATAACAGTGGAAATAGTTACATAAATCATACATTGAGATTTTAGGCACAAAGGGGTTTCAAACATATGCTGGAAATGTGAACAACAAGAAGGGACTTTTTATCATCTTTGGTGAACATGTAATAAAGCTAAAAAATTTTGGGTGCAAATTCACACATTAATTCAGAAGATTTTGAAGGTTAATATTAGTCAAAACCAGCAATTTTCCTTTTGGGACTGATGGATAAACAATTGGAAAAAGCTCATGGACCTTTGTTTTTATATATGATAACTGCAGCTAGACTTTTATATGCTCAAAGGTGGAAAGACTTGACATTACCTACAATGGAAGAATGGATGGTGAAGCTGATGGAGTTAGCTGAGATGGAAAAATTGACAGCTTTGCTTAGAGAAAAAACATTGACTAACTTTAATGCCAATTGGAAGCCCCTTTTGGACTTTTTGCAAGGAGACAAAAAATGGAATTATGATATATGGATCTTACGATGAGTTAAATTAATAGGTTATACAAATATGCATGTTAAGATGTAGTTTTAGAGTAAGAGGTTATTATATGATTTATCTATGCTGCATAAGAAGTCAAAAGTTATTTTTGTAATTTTTTTCTTTTTTCTTTACTTTCTATCACTTTTGTGTTTTTTCTCTATCACTAACTCTGTTGTTCTCTACTTTTCTCCCTGATTATTAGTTCTTGTTTGCTTTTATCTTTATGCTTTTTATAACTTAATAAAGTTCTTATAAAAAAAGAGATTTTAGGCATAAAATATAGATTAAAAAATAATTTTGCTGAGGGGGAAATCAAGTTGCAATCATATGAGTTGTAATTATGCAGTGCTTCAGATCTGATCTACAAAAAGGACTTTGGAGCATACAGGAATATGAATGCAACACTTATCTAAACCACCTTAAAGCAGCTGTGTCTTTTCTCAGAAATGCACAGCAGCAGGAGGGCAGCTATGTAATCCCAGGAAAAGATGTGTCTGCTGTAAAGAATTGCAGACTGGTGTTACACTCACACTCTTGTGCACTCCCTCCTCCTCTTGGAGATCAAATCTGAAGTGCTGCACAGCTTCAATATCAACACTTATTTGGGGTTTAGTTGTACTAAACTTTAGCATAACCTTACTCAAGCTTTAGCCTTATGTGTGCAGAGCTGGGAGTGATTTTCTGAGTAAAAACTCACAGGACTATTTTAAGGTTCACTTCTCAGTAAACAGAATTGGTGCTTTGGTACACGGCAGTTAAATGAGTGTTAAATATCTAACAAATTCATATATTACAAACCTTATTGCCATGATGCCATTTCACATCTAGTTTTAACTGAATGAAGCAGGAGTCACTGAACAATCAATGTAGATTCTATCCTTTTAAAACCAAATACAGTAAGAACACTCATGAAAACCTGTACAGTACTGTAGTGAAGTTGTCATGGCAATACTGGCTGCTATACCTAGAATTTAGAAGCATGTTTATGGTGATCTCACAATGTAGGATGAGGGGAATCTCAACATGTTGACAAATCCCAAGTGATTTAAGTTCTGCACAAGCAGCCTTCTCAGAGAAAATCATCAGACGTATATTCTGTATTAAATTATGCAGTAACACAGCCAAACAAAAAACAAAAAAACTTGCCCATTTTCTTCACAAAGTCATAACACTGCAGTAGTAGGTTTTTTTTTTATTTTATTTGTTTATATTTTTTATAGCCTGCCCAAATGTGTAGATTTCAACTGTGTAGGTTACAGCATGACAACACATTAATGAAGAAAGGTTTTGGTCTGGTGTATACCCCAGGTGTATAAGCAAGAGTCACAGAAGCTAATGCAATAACAAATTTGTTAGCCTTTAAAATCCTACAGTTCTATTTTATTTATTATTTTGCCATCATAATGCAACAAATTTCAGAGATGTGGCCCTCAGTATATTACAAAGAGGCTATCTTAATTATACTCATTTCACAGTGACCATCTGCGCATTATATAGGATTCTGCAGCATGTTGTAGGAAATCCACACAAGAAACACCTTGATGACTGATCTTCTCATTGTGAAACTTTAGAAAATTAAAAAATTGATACAAGCAAAAGACTGGCCCAGGATCCAGGAGGGACTTACAAATCTGTATTCAATATTTGTGTGACCAAGTTTTATTGCTGCTGCTGCTGCTATTAATATTATTAGTACAAAGATTTTAGTCTGCTTCCAAAGTATTCCTTGAAAATGAAGGGAGAGTGAGACTAAGCCACTAAGCTTCCCCCGCTGAACATGCTCTATAATACTTCCCACTGATTTCTGCATATGCCCTGTAAGAGTCTGCAGGGTGAGGATGGCGTTTTTGTGTATACTTTTCTAGTCATGAAGGCTTACTCTGCACACATTTGCCCTTTATGTATTATGCCTGGTGGAGTGGTTACTCCCCATGTTTTGTATCAGTATTTTCCCCTCCTCTGTGCCCTGGTCCAAAAATAAAGGAAATGTCTGAAGACAATATAGAATGTCTATGTGTGTGCATGTGCATATATAAACACACACACAGACATTCTATATTGTGCATGTGCATATATAAACACACACACACACACACTTATATAGTTAGATAGTATAATATAATACTCAACTCACCAGAATTAAGCTTAAACAAGAGTCAGAAGGGTTAATGTCTTTTCATTCTCTGATCCTCTCTCTCTCTCAATTCTGTCTCACATCCCTCCCATACGGAATAGGGCGGAACTTCTTTACAGGGTACAAGCAGCAACGTTAGAAAAGTGCCACAAAAACTTTACATCGCATACCGAGGATTACGATGAAGACAAATCTTAATGGGGCTAACCCCCGCTGAATTCAGCTCTTGATTTCCCTACCAGAATGGTGATGCCGGATAACACTGAGCGTTTTTTCCCATTTCTTTTTATAAGGACAAGTTCCGTCTGTCTACTTTTTTCTGGATACCAAAGAAATGCCCCACCTGCTTAAGCCGCAGCATTTACTGTAGCTTCTCGATCGTAACGCCGCTGTGGGGATGTCGCCGTCCTTTCTCTTGTCTCCAGCCCTTAGGGGTGGGTGGAGAAATGGACCGACCGGCCACCGCGAGAAGCCACCGGTCCTTGCAGCTCGCTGAGCGGCTACGAGGGAAGCGACACCGCTGCGGTACTTCCGCAGCTGCTTCCGCCTCTAGTCCGGGCCTGACCCGGGAGTGGATCGATTGACTGACAGCTCGGGGAGGCGGCGCCCAGCCGGCGCCGGGGAAGCGGCGGCCTCGGCAGTTCCAGCGGGCCCCTGCGCCAGCGGCGGCGGCGGCGGCAAGGATGATATCTCCGCGGAGTCGAGGCGGGGAGCTGGCCCGATTCTACACGGTCACCGAGCCCAAGCGCCATCCTCGGGGATACACGGTCTATAAGGTCACCGCAAGGGTGAGTTGCCTTTTGAGAGGTCGGGAAAGCGAGTGAGGGGCTCTCGCCTCCCCGATGATTTTCAGCGGCCGGGGGCTGGGGGCCGCAGAGCCGATCCTCGGGGCGGATTCCCTGCCTTGGCGCTTGCTCCGGGTGCTCGTGAAGCTGCGGGGTCAGCTCATCGGTAGCACGGCAGGGAGAAGCTGCCCGGCGCTCCCGGCTGGCTGGACTACGCGTTCGTGAGCCCGATGCGGCACATCCAGGAAACGCGAGGCTGTTTCTTTCGTCCAAGACATCTGCGCGTGTATCAGGCTGGTTCCTCCTCTGGCATCTTTCCCTGGTGCTGGTATCCGCAGTCTTTGAAAGCAGGGTTGGGCCTGAGGCTCTTTGCAGTCGGAGCCTATGTTTTCCTACCGAGCGAAGATGTCCTACCAGTCAAAAGCTCTGACTTCACTTCCTTCCCCCAGCAGATATGCAGCTTGTCACCCTGTCACCCAAATTTTTTTAGAGCGTGAAGGGGAAAATAGCACTGGAGGTCCCTCTCTTTCTATAAAAGTTCCCCATTACATAGAATGGAGGGAGTATTGTTCGTATTCTTAAAGCCGCTTCCTTGGTTATGAGAGACTGCAGTGTCCCTTGATTTCCTATCTCCTGATGAGAGAAAATGGAAGAAGTGTAATCCACATCCCAGATCCATCCATCCACCCACCCTTCCTTCCTTCCTGATGTGGGGCAGGATGGTGGGGGGAGAGGGAAGAATATGTGCAGAAATAATGTTGCATATCTTTTATTGCATAATTATTGCATAACTAATTATGCATTGTTGCATAACTAATTATGCATAACAATATTGCATAAATATTGCATAATATTTATCTATTTTAATGAATGTTTTATTCTATTTTTACTGTAAACCGCCCAGAGTCACTCTGCAGTGGGATGGGTGGTGGCAAATTTGAAATATAAATAAATAAATAATCTCAGGTAAGCCACATTGAATATAGAAGGTCTTACATTAGAGTAAAGGCACAAAGGATTGTCAGAATTGTGAATGGCAGGTGTTCCCTGGTAGAAATGTGTTGAGGGAAGAGCAATCGAAATCTGCATTGTGTAAGACTAGAGTGGAAGGAACAGCTGTCATCCTAAGTCCCAATAGGATGAACACCAGAGCAACAGCCAATGTGTACTTGATTTGTGTTTGCAAAGGGCAATAGGAGGTTATGGATTGTTCTGGGTTTCTACCTTGAAGGGGAAAAGGTGAATGAATTGCAAAGCCCACATGCCCTTGAGTTCAGTGCAAGAATCATATTAAAAATAAGCTATTATAGGGAGGAAGGATTTGCTTTGTGCACAAACTCAAACCAGTCCCATTCATACTTTAAATAGCAGATAATTTTTTTGGAAATTCATTCCCAGTCTGGATTTAAAAAACCCAAACTGCTGTGTTAGTCACTACACGGTTATTTTGCACATCGTTTGAAATGCATTGAACATTACAGGAGACCTTATTTCAGAGAGTAGGTCCTCTTTCAGTTTCTAAGCTCTGTCCATAATTAGGAGATATTACCGAAATACTGCATCTATTAAATGTTTTTGACCCTCACAATAACATTATGGCTGGAGGAAAGTTCTTCTGATGCTTTATGTACTTGAACTTGGTGCAGCCACTTAATTTCTCCATCTTTTCTTAGAAAAAATGTGGGCATTCAACAGTAGTAATGACAGGGCAACACTGTAGTAGCCACATAACACTTGCTGCAGACTGTACTGTACCTGTTAGTTTATGCTGATGATGAGTAGGAGAGTACTCCCAATACTTTTATTAGTTTGAGATTTCTTTGGGTAAATAAAAGATCAGTAGCACCAGAGACAGAAAAAAACCTTGAATTGTTTTCATTTATTTGAGACTTTTGGGGAGAATAATCTTTAAAATACTTTGTGCATTCTTGGAAGAAGGGTCCAGGAAGCCTTTTTTGTTATTTTAACTCATGGCATTTCTACTGTTTGAACTGCCCTGAATTTGTTCTATAGAATATTCCTTTGCAGATGTTAGCGGTAATAATAATAGCATTGATATAGCATTGTAGAATGTTCAGAAAGCTTCATGTACATTCTTTAAGACAGCGTTCCCCAAATGTGCTGGTCTGCAACTGCCACAACCTCTTGGTATTAACCATGCTGGCTGGGCATGATGGGAAATGAAGTCCAGATTCTCTAGAACAAAGTTTTTCACACTTTTTCCAGTTGTGAAACTTGTTAGTTAAAAAAAAATCTTGAAAATCTTGATCAAGAGGCAAAGTTCTAGGATAGAAAATTGACAATAAAATGAAAGATGTTCATGTTGTACTTTATTTATGCAAATTTATATATTAGTTGTTTAATATTTTTTTTTGCCCTTAGTCTCTTGTGGAATCCCATCAAGTGCTCATGGAACCTAGGGTCCTGTGGAACTTGATTTGAAAAACCCTGCCCTTGTTTGCTTTCCTGATCTAGTAATGCTAATTGAAAATCTAACTATATTGCTCTGAGCAGGGTCATTACAAGGGGGAAAGATGCCTTATTCAAGATTGCTGATAGGTGGCAAGCTAGAAATTTGCCCTAAGATAACTGGGAGGGAAGGGGAAGCAATGAAGATTTCTGCGCCCTCCCAGTGATTGTGCCCAGGATGCTAATCTGACTGTGTGTGAAAAGATGTGGTATGGAATGTGGGTATGACTAAACAACTAGTAACAGATGCCTTCTAGGTTGAAAAGGTTCTCCTTTCCTAATCAAAGTTGGGTACAGTAATTTCATTATGGAGAAGAACAAACCACAATACTTTTATCCCCAAGGATTACAAAGTTGTTTTACCCTTTCTCATGAATTCTTTGGATACTCCTAAATAGTTTGAGGGCGTAGAAGGGGAGAAAACAAGAAAACAGGTTAGATAAAAAGTTACATAGAGATAGTACAAATCATGTGTCATAAAACAGTGAAGTAGAACTATTTCTCAGTTAAATGTTAAATCCTTATAAATATACAGTACAGCAGAGGCATATAGAATGTACACACACACACACACACACACACACACACACACACTGTTATCAGCTTACAACGTGCTTAAAAAGAAAACAGAAGATACGTTTGGATTCTTTTTCTCCACTTGCAGAATCTAATGCATGTTGCATCATGTTCTTTTGCCTTTACTTGGCTCTTGTGTGATTAACCCCTCAAGCTTGCAATGCTGTGGGGAAGAGAGGTGTCGCAGGAAAGATGTAACAACATTACCTACACACATACTTCTCTTCCCCTAGAGCAGAGCTAAATAGTGGATTTGATGCTAAACCGTGTGAATTTGTAATCATCAGTTTAGTATGCATATGAACACTTAATAATTTAGTTTAACACTTTTAACAAGAAGGAAGGTGAGTTTCCATAGGATGTTTACACCCTATAAGTTGTCATGCTCAGTATTAAATGGGAGTCATAAACCTTTTAGGTGTTATTGACAGAGTCATTCCACTGATATAAATCGAATAAATAAATAATGCTCTGGAAGTGTAGGGACCTGCAGAAAAAATGCAAGTGTGGTTATACCATACGGTTGCAGAAGAACATCAGGATAATACCAATTTTATTTTTAATTCCTTTCCTAGTCATCTCCAACATGAAATTTTATCTTTTTCACTGTAGCCACCTGGGTTTATAGTCTCACATTGCTAATCCATCACAAATTCAAGTTCTATTTCTGGTTTAGTCACTGCTAGCTGAGACTTCCAAGTGTCTGTGTGAGGCCAGGTTTTTTCCTTCTATGCATCACATTGTGATAATTCGATATGAGAACTGTCATGCAAAGCATGGTAATGTAGGGTGCCTTCTGTAAGTTTTTATTCAGGAGGGGGTGGAAACTGAAAAGAGAGGGATATGGAAGGTTATGGGTGGAAGGGTGGGTCTGAGGGAAGCTCAGAATCCTAGCCCTAGGATGACCTTCATCTGTCACAGTGACAGGTTTATAAATATACATTTAGTCCTGGGGAAAGCAAGACTTGACAGCCTATAGATAAATTAAAAAAAAAACTTAATTCCGTGTCTTGTTTAAATGTTTAAAAAATGGCTGTACTGTTTTATAGCTTTACCATGTTCCATGAAATCACATTACCTCAGAGATGAGAGGTGGGTGGGTAGGGATAAAGTAATAGAGGTTCAAATCAGTAAAGGGTTTGATGATGGCAGTAAACCAACTGATACCTCAATCCCTGGGTTAACGGGATTACATGTTTGCTTTGAAGCCCAATGACAGCAAGAGTACATGGCACATTTTCCGCTTGTTATTTTGAGCCACATTTACCATTTTAATGCCCATTCTCCCAGTCTGTAGACTCCTTTTGGACCTTTTTTAAATTTGATTTTAACTTCGTAAAACCATTTGGTGTTTTTAGCAAATTTGCTACCTCATTGGTTATTCCTGACTGTTTCCCCAATTTTTTAATGAACATTCTGAAATGCACTGGTTCCAATACAGAACCATGGGACCCCACCATTTAAATCTGTTCATTGCAAGAACTGCCCATTTTTATTCTTTGCTTTCTATTTTTTAACCAGTTACTGATCCATAAGAGCATAGTGCTCCATGCATATTATGTTTATTTTGGAAAGGGTCAGAAGTCTTCTGAAAATCATCCCTGTCCAAATGCTTATTAACTTAAAAGGATAGTGAGGTAGGACTTATCTTTGTAGAACCATGTGATATTCTTTAGAACATGTAGCTTCCTATGTTCTTGATAATGTGGCTTTCAGTAATGCTTTCTTCCAATTTACTCAGTAAAAAATTAGGCTAATTGGATCTCTTTTTTAAAACTTGGACTCTGACTGGACAGATCTGGCTAAGGTGTCTGTGGCTCGGTCTTGTGGTGTAATCTGGGATGAGTTTGAACTGGTGACTCCTGAGAAAGTGGACAGGGTCCTCTGGGCTATTAGCTCAGCCACCTGTATGCTGGATTTGGATCCCCCTGGGTCATAAAAGTGACCTGTGGTTGTGTCCATGCTATGGTGTCCAGCTTTTTGAGGGAGAGGATCCAGCCTTAAAAGAGGCAGTAGCATGTCTCCTCTTCAAGAAGCTGCCCTTTTGGGAGAAGGGGATTTAGAAGGTGATTGGTTTGCAGCTGCAGAAAACCCTTGAAGAAATGGAGTATCTAGACCTGTTTCAATGGGGTTTCAGGCTGGGATTTAGCTTGGAGACAGCTTTGGTTGTATTTGTAGATGACCTGTGGTGGAATCTGGATGGTTCTGATGCACTGGCTCCAGGGGTTGGGAAGTAGGGGCACCTTTTTATGGTGGTTCTCTTCCTTCCTTAAGGTCTTGTTCCAGGTGGTGCTGGTTGGGGGAGGGAGGTCACTCCCTAGGCCTCTTCTCTGTGGGTTGTCATGGGGCTTGACTCTCTTTTCCCTCCTACTCAACATCCCTCCAGAATCATTGGTTGAGATCATCCACTGGTTTGAGGTTCAACATTATCAGTACATTTGCCTTATTGGCAGCCACATCCTACTGCTGATTGTCATTCAGTTCCTGATCAATTGCAATTCAAATACTATTTTTACATGTACTACTGCCAAGCTAGTTATCCCACATCATCTTCTTGTTTTCAAGATGCTTATATATTGATTTTATGATTTGCTGTAGAATTTTCGTGGATATCAACATTAGACTGCCTCAATCCTTCTTCTTCTGTCTTTTAAGAATAGGATCAATATTTGTTCTCTTCCATTTTGCCTGCTCTGTAGAATTTTGCCAAGATTGTGAATAGAAATTAAGCTAGATCATCAGTATTTTAGGATGCATTCCATCTGGTCTTGGAGATCTAACTCATTCAAGGTCAGTAGGTATTCTTTGATTGTGTTTCATAGAAACTCAAGCTGGCATCCTGCTCCTTCTGTTTGCTATTCACAACTGCCTGGTGGAAAACATATCCTCTTCTCAGACAAGTCTGAGCCAAACAGGAGTGGAGTAGCTCTAACTCTTCTTTTTTATTTGTTATTATTTTGTTGCCTTCACTCAGCAGCTAGTATACAGTTTCTTTTAAAGTAGCTTCCATCAGCAGGAGTTCTCCTTGAAAAATTGTCATTCTCTCTCTATATAGAAGGCAGATGTTAAACTTAACCTCCAGTATTTCCAGTGTGGAGAGAAAAAGAAAGAGAGAGAATGAATCACAATATGTAGTCTATATACCAATATATAGTATATCAGGAGCCATATGGCACTCCTCCGTGGTCTGTGGCCCTGCCTTTGCCATATATGACATGGATGCCCAAAATTAATTTGGCCCTTGGAATAAAATAGATTCCAATAGAAGAGAATATATGTAGCTCAGGGTTGAACTGTGGAGTCCTTGGTGCTCTCTGAGCTTGGTTGTTTTCCTTGCAGACGTTTCATTACCCAACTAGGTAACATCATCAGTGCAAGGGAGTATACAGTAGCTTGCCCTGCCAGTTTTGATGGGGGTGTGGTTTTCTCTTTGGTAGTTCCTTGATTAGGGTCTTGTTTTCTGCTTGATTGTTTGCCTGGTGTTAATCCCTGCTTATCTGGGTGTTGGCTGTTGGAAAGGATGTGTTCTGGTCTTTTTTCTTTCCTTATTAGCTTTTTTATTCTCTCTTTTGAATGGTATGTGAATGTGGTTTATCTCTATGTATCTATTGATAGCTGATTTGTCTGAATGCCAAGCTTCCAGGGATTCCGTAGTATTGTTGGATTTAGCTTGGTCTAGGATGCTCAGTTTCCCAGTTGAACATATGGTTGAGTCTGTCCACATGCTGTAAGTTTCAGGAGTTTTCATTGGATCTTAAAATTGCTAGTTGGTATTCATGAATGCACTCTCCTAGTCTTCTGCCTGTCTGTCCTACATAGTGGCTGTTACAGCCCTTACACTCTATGTTGTATATGACTTCTGTTTTTTCTTCTTGGGCTACTGGGTCTTTTGGTTTACTTAAGATGTTTTGGAGGGCTTTAGTTGGTTTGGGTGCTACGGTAATGCCGTGTGGTTGTAATAGTCTGTTGGTTGTTTCTGAGATGTCTCTGATGTATGCCAGTGTTATCCTTTTCATAGCTTGTGTTGGTTGTGCTGTAGTGGGTTGAGTGGTCAGGCACTTTTTGATAAAGTTGCGTGGGTTTCTATTTTGTTGGAAGATGTTGTATAGGCAGGCTGTTTCCTTTTTCTGGTGTTCTGGGTTGCTGCAGTGCATTTGTACTCGTCTGAATAATGTTCTTACACAGCTCCTTTTGTGGGAGCATCCTAGACCAAGCTAAATCCAAAAACACTAGGGAATTCCTGGAAGCTTGGCATTCAGACAAATCAGCTATCAATAGACACATAGAAATAAACCACATTCACACACCATTCAAAAGAGAGAATAAAAAAGCTAAGTAGGAAACAAAAAAACCAGAACACATCCCCTCCAGTAGCCATACCCAGATAAGCAGGGATTAACACCAGGCAAACAATCAGGCAGAAAACAATACCCTAATCAAGGAACTATCAAGGAGAAAACCACAGCCCCACCAAAACTGGCAGGGCAAACTACTGTATATAAACAGGGAGCAAAACCCACACTCCCTCACACTGATGATGTTACCTAGTTGGATAATGAAACGTCTGCAAACACACAACCAAGCTCAGAGAGCATCAAGGACTCCACAATAAAATATGTTTCCCAGTCCAGTCTATATTAATACACTGGATTATTTCATCTGTTATTTTTTATTCTTTTAAATGCCTGAAGCACTAAAAATACATCTGCTTTTGTTTTTCAGATTGTTTCACGAAAAAATCCAGAAGATGTCCAAGAGGTAATGAAGGTTCTTTTGTTTATATTTTTGCTAGCTGCTTCTTTTTAAAGTATCATTGACTCTTATCACAAGATATAAGTCTCAGCATTTGCATGATGATGTCATCATACCCCTTCTTGTCACATCCCCCCCCCCCCCATGGATATCCACAGGAAGAGTGGCTAGAAAGTCTGAGTCAGTGTAACATAACTGGTAGCTGCCTGTCAGTAGTAACTATGCACTGCAAAGTTGGGATATACCTTTTAAATAAATACAGAAATATGATTTGAGAGATTTCAGAGTGCTAGGAATTATACAGATTTTAAATGTGATTCAGTCAGGTGGACAGGCGAGAGGAAAGGGATGGAAAACAGATTTGATAAAGAACGAAGGAAGCAAATTTAGGAAAATTCCTTATACTAGGTCAGACTCTTGGATCAACCCGCCCAATATTTGTCTATTCTGTTTGGTGTCAGAGGTCTTTCTCATCCTGTTTCCTGATCTTTTTAACTGAGGGGAAGGGATTGATTTTGGCCCCTTTTAATGCAAGTATGCATTCAGTGACTAACGCAGTATGCTCATTGCTGAACCAGTATCTCTTCCTAAGGATAAAGTAAGGTGGGGTTGATAGCAAACAAAGTGGAATACTCGAGGGATTATGATAACTCTGAACACATTCATAGAGCAGGACAGCCCACAGCACCCTCTGTGGACGTTTTGCATTATTTTATTCAATTGTTGTACACTGCCCAGAGTTGCTTTGTGTGAGATGGGCGGCTATATAAATACGATCGATAGATGGATGAATGGATGAATGGATGGATGGATGGATGGATGGATGGATGGATGGTGAGACTGGTGATATGTATTCCTGAGGGCTTTCAGTAGTGGTGGGGGTGGGGGGAGGAAATAGAGAGCTAAAATGTTAAGTCTTGATGAAATTTCAAATACCATAGAAAATAATTCAGAAAATCCTAAACTCTCCCTGCAAGCCAAACAGGTTGGCCAGGTATGTAGTCCTCTCATCTCTGGTGATCACTCTGTCACTATCCTACACACTCCCATGGCTGCAAGATGGTGGTGATGATGCTGATGCTGATGTCACTCACCCAACTATAGGGAATGTGTTTTGACAGAGAGATTGATTTGTAAAATACTGAGAAAGCTCAGAAAGCTCTTCTAGTCTTTGGGCCATGAACAAAATGAAAAATACTCCTTCGGTAGTTCTACATGGGTGGAGAAGAGAAAGAGTCTTTCATCTGTTATATGAATAATGTGTCCAGTAGACAGATTTCCTGAATTTGTGTGGACACATTCCTCACGTATAAAGTTTCAGCAGGAGATATTTTTCTGTACGGTTGGCTTTTATTTATCTAACAATCTGCTTCTGTACATAAAGCACAAAGGGAGGAGTTGTAAGCAGATAACAGAGGGATCAATAACAACATTGGTAACATTGGTAACATTGGTAAACAGGGCAAGGAATGAGAAATTAAGCAAAGGGAGAATTTGGAGTTCATACAAAAGGACAGTTAGCAAGCTTGGGGGGAATATGATAGACTTTATTGTAGCAGGAAAAGATTGAAACAATTATAGTTGACTAAGGACAGCTGAAGGTAAAGTTGAGGGCCTATTGCTCATTGTGTTAAGTGCATAGCATGAAGTGCCATTTTGGCTTTTAAAAAAAGAATATTAATTCATACTTAATTATTACTCCAGTGTGTAAGTAGGGAAAATTTAATCCTTTTCTCCACAGCTGCAATTCCAATGAAAGCTGAGATCTATCTCTTGTTATGTTAATTGTAGCTCAGGTAATCTTATTTTTGTTTTTAAATAATATTAAGGGCAGGGAGAGGGTTAATTGTATATGTAGTGTGGAGGTTGAAAAAGTAAAGTCTCTTTCATAGGCACATATATGTAGTTTACTTGGCAGTGGTATGGAGGTAACTTGCCATTGCCTTCTTTTAGGATGACTTTTCAGCTTCTCATTTTAGACTACAGGTAGTCCTTGCTTAATGACTGTCAGTTTAGTGACCATTCAAAGTTACGACGGTGCTACAATGACTTATGACCAGTGCCTGAAGTTATGACCGTCGCAGTGCCCTCATGGTCACGTGATCATGATCCGGGCACTTGGCAACCACCTCGTACTTAAAATGGTTGCAGTGTGCTGGGGTCACATGATCACCATTTGCAACCTTCCCAGCCAGGTCCCGGCAAGCAAAATCAATGGGTCTCCATGTGATTCACTTAATGACTATGTGATTCACTTAATGACTGCTGCAAAAAAGGTAAAATTGGATCTGGTCACATGATGATTTGCTTAACAATTGCATTGCTTAGTGACCTAAATTCCAGTCCAAATTGAGGTTGTTAAGTGAGGACTACCTGTACAGCCTTGGTATTCCCTACCTATCCAGGTACTAATCAGACCCAACCCAGTTTAGCTTCCAGAAGGCCAGCCAGTTAAGACAATACAGATGTAGAGAACACATTTTTCCTCAATTGCAGTCTCAGTGAATTGCATCAGCAACCATCCCAAAATTCATAGTGTTTAAGGAACATCTTGCACCATCTGGAGGGTCTTTACCAACTCCAACGGTAAAGTCAACCCTGACGGGCAGAATCTTCCTCAGAATTATAGCTAAGAAGGGAAGAATTAAAGCTCCATGCTCTGTGTACAGAAAGAGAAGAAACCAGAAGAAAATCAGACTGAAGGACTGTGCTAGAGATTAGAACTGGAGGAGTCTTGGGAGAAACTTAGACTAAAGACTGCATTGGAGACAAGAGTGGGGAAGATCAGGTTGGAAAGGGTGTTGCAGATTGGAGTTGAGTGTGGAAAAAAAGGAACAGGAAAGATTGCTTAGAAGTGTATTGAGAAATTGTATGGGTGGGTGATTAGGTAGGAGATGGAAGGGGGATCTGAGTAGAGGATGGATAGGTGGAAGGAGGGAGGAATATTGAGGAGGCTTCAGAAGAATGCTCAAGTGGCAGGCAGGAAGTGGAGGTTAATAGCTCCCCTCCTGAGTGAGAGAATGTCATAGGGAAGGGAAGTCATATTCCCACCCCATCCAGATGAGAGTTGGAGAGAAGGTAGGGACAGGAGGGAGGAAGAAGGTTGAGGAAGTTGGGTGACAGGGTGAGTGGTGGAAGAGGCAGAGATTTTAGAAATTCATTGCTAGAATTTACTTCCTGAGATATTGACCATGGACTACTATGAGGGTAACAAGGACTTTACAATATATTCCCTAACTATGTTCCTGCTTACTTGCTTGCTTATTTATTTATTTAAAGTGCTTTTATGGGATTAGTCCTTCCAACTCTGAAAATATAGTAAGTATAATAATATCAAAAATATATCATGCCATAACCTTTAGCCTCTCAAATTAACATAACACAATTAATAAAATTTATTCATATAACATGAATATATTATATTCATATTGATAATTCTGGTACATTACATAATAGCATAATTATTTCTAAACTTATTTTTGCTGTAACAAAATCCATATTATACAATGCTACTTCATCTAGTTTTTTAAAATGATTTGCCTTTTTAGATCTAGTTGGCCCATATATTCATGATAAATTTGGTAGTGTTTTTTAAAATATATATCGGTTAAAAAAATCTTAAACCAGCTTACTGGCTTGTTATTCACTGGAGACATTTAATTTAGCTTCCCAAATATGACAGCTGGTTAATATCACCCTGATACTGGCAAACAGGTAACTTATTGACTCTGTGCAAGGTTGAAACTGGGTTATGAAGTATTCTGGCTACTCATTTATTTCAACTTTTTAAAAAAATGTTAATATTTTCAGCGTTAAACAGCACTTTGGTTTTATTATGACAAACCTAGCCCAGCAAAAAACTTATATTTTCTTTTAAATCTGTCTGTTCTGGTTATAGGTTTTTCATCTGTTCCAAGGGGGATTCTGAATAAAATACAAATATCTATGAACAATTTGTTTATCTTTCTTGTCTTTCTTTTGAGAAAATAGTCATAGATGTTTCTACCGAGCTCAGCAGGCCTTTCTCCCAGCTGTATAATAAATAAACTTTTGGGGCTAGGAAAGTATTTTATAATAAAATACATATGTTGTCATAAAATCATGCTTTCTTGAGCATTTTAACATTTCTTGAAGTTGGAAACAGCATCAGAGAATTGGAAGAAAGGCAGAATTGGTAAGATAAATCGCTATTCCTTCTGATCTGTATTTTTATCTGGGAGATGTGAGTTAGAGCTGCTTACTTCTAAATCTGTACTGAATATAATCCTTTAGCACCCCTATCTGGAATAATGTTTAATTCCTAAACATACTATAAAAACTTTAAAAATAGCTCAGTACCGAGTGGTAGACAACAGGGGTACTATATTAAAATAGAAAAACATTAAAATGTGCAAACTGCTTATAGAAAGATAATGGGTAGTATGTGGTCTGCTGTTAGGAATGAAGGTTTGTCAAAAGAAATAAAAAGGGTTGAAGAGTGTGCTTATGTCCACTTTGCTATATGGAAGTGAGAATTAAGTATATCAAGGGAAAAAGTAGGTTGGAAATATGGTACTTAACAACAGAAAGTGTCAATAATAACATGGGTGCTGAAGGAATGTGGATTGAATGCAAAAGTGAGTGACCAGAATGAAAGAAGTACACAGAGGTGTTTTGGTCATATACAGGTAATCCTCGTTTAGTGACCACAGTTGGGACCGGCAACTCAGTCATTAAGTGAAACAGTTGTTAAGTGAAACTGCAACTCTGCTTATGATCATATTTCAGCTTTCCTTTGCTTTACAGACCTGCAAAGGTTGTAAATGCAAGGACTGGTTGTAAAGTTACTTTTTCATCACTGTAGTAACTACGAATGGTTGCTAAACAAGGCAATGACTAAGCGAGGACTACCTGTACGGAGAATGAAAGAGAATTGAATGGGATTGAATTACAAGACACGTGTAAGAAAGAAGAGTGATTTGGGCAAGAGGAAGGGGAAGACTGAAAAAGTAAGGATTGAATGGAGTTGATGAGATGCCCAAGAACAGAGGGATGAGACGTTTAAGGGACAAAATGTAGTGTATGAAGTGGTGATGGAAACAAGGATGGCTTGCAAGGGTAGAAAGGTATGCAGAAGTATAATGAGAGAATGGTGTTGTTGTATACTAATTTTAACCATGATACCTTTCTTTTTCTTATTTCATACCTTTAATTTCTTTGGCTTCCTATTTCCTATTTTCTGCATTCTGTATTGCTTATCCGAAAAGAGAATACCAGGATGGCTAAATACATATGTGAATTTATGAGTTCTGAATAATGTTGTCTTTTTAGTAGCCCATGTTTGTGAAAATGTATGTATACAAAAAGGATGTGTGGGATCTTGGTGCCTCTAACAAGAGAAAGCAACTCTTAAGAAAGAGTTAAGAAATTCAGGCCAGCATTGCATGTTACAAGATATAAATCCATTGGATAAACATAAGGATAAGTTGCAGAAAATGGATAGGGTTATATTAGTGGATTTACAAAAAGAAAAGAGAGTGGATATGTTAATACATGAAGGTGCTTTCCTTTCTCTGTAAGAACAGATGTACAAAGCCATTACCTTATTTTGTGATTATCTATTTAAAAAAAAAAGATTGTCGAGGTTAATATTTACAACCCTAATTTAGATTATGTTGGTGTATTTCATGATCTTATATTCTTCATTGCTTTCCACTTTTTGATAATTGGTAGAAATTTAGTGGAAGTCTTAATCCTATTTTAGAAAAAAGTTATTGACCAAAGAAGCTACAGTCCTCAGTTTGTGTATAGCACTGAAGGCTTAATAATTGCATGCAATGGTCTAGGCGTCCTTGGTATGTTTCAGTGAATCCCTGAATGAACAAAAGCTGACACAACCTCTACAGGGAGAAAGTTAAACACAACTTCTTTTTGCAAATTTGAATGCATGCTTACTATTTATATACAGTTTACAGATTTAAAAGAAGAAAACCCCTCAATAAATATAGTACACGGTTTGTTAATGCAGATTAAAAAGTAGTCCTGTTTCCAGATGACAAGCTGACATTTATGGACAAGCCACCAACAAGTAATGGCTTTAGGCCCTACTCTAGGTATAATATAAATTGATTTTGATACCTTTGGGAACACCTTTTGTCAAAACTAGTTTTTTCTTGGCTTTTTTGATGGTGTCTTGGGCTGAAAGAGTACATTAGAAATATATCTTAGATGACTACACTGAATTTAAGTACAACATTAAATCTGAAGAGTTCAGTTAGGGTTCTCTCCATCAGTTTATGAGCAAAAACCTAGCATTAAGTTATTTCATGGATTAGAACTCTTAATATGTCTTAGTAGATCTGTTCTTTAGGTGGAAGAGGTGATGGAGGGAGGGAAAGAAGATATCAACAGCAAAATCTAGATTGTGTTAGCTAATTTTTTTAGTGACTGTATTGGTTTCTGCTATTTTATTTTTTATTTTTATAAATGCTCAATTAGAAGGACTAATTGCCTCATGGGTGTGTTTGTTTTCTGTTTTGTTTTGTTTTGCTTCAGATAGTCGTTTGGAAGAGATACAGTGACTTTAAGAAATTGCACAAAGAACTCTGGCAGATTCATAAGCACTTATTCAGGCATACAGAATTGTTTCCTCCCTTTGCTAAAGCAATAGTATTTGGTAAGCATCTTTTTTAAATCACTAAATAATTTGGGAATATATTTTTGTTCATCTTGAAATAGAATAATTGGCATTGCCAATACCTCCCCCCCAACATTTTCCCCATCCTGTCTAAAAGATGTACTGATATTTAGTGATTAATACTTAAAGAGTTTAGTCATACCCTGAGAAGTTTCCAAACCTGTACTGAGATCTGTGCATTCAGTCTTAATGTGCCTTATCTCCTAGATATATCATGACTATATAATTACATATATGATCTTATATGTAAGGATCTCTCTCTCTCTCTCTCTCTCTCTCTCTCTCTCTCTATCTATATATATATATATATATAAATGTAAGCACCAGTTCGGTGTAGTGGTTAAAGGCATTGGGTTAGAAACCAGGATACTGTGAGTTCTAGTCCCATCTTAGATATAGAGCCAATTGGCCAGTCATTCTCTCTCAGCCCTAGGAAGAAGGCAATGGCAAACATTCTGAAAAATGTTCCCAAGAAAATTGCAGGGACTTGTCCATATTGTTGCCAAGGGTCAAGACTGACTTGCAAGCGCAAAGTAATATATAGCCTATATGTATTATATATTCATTGTATATCTCTTTATAGGTTCTGATTATGATTAGAATATCAAGATAACTTGTTATACACCTCACTTATACAGGTTCCACTCCTAATTTTGGATCTAATTATGGGCTAGTGTTAATTTATACATAGACATTTTTGCTATCATGATTAGTTCCAAATCATAATTTGTCTTGTATTCCTGAGAAAAATAGACGAAGCAGTTGAAAACAAGCAGTTAGGTCAAAGTGCAGATGTCTGCAGATATCACTGCTAAAAAGCCCGACTGCCTCTGAAGATGAGCCTGAAGATTAGCCATCATCTGAGAAGGACTGCTTGGCTAGTTAAATTGACTTGTTAAACTGTAATGCCTAAGCAGAGCTTCTCTTCTTTCGTTTTGTTCTCCATCCAGTTAATTCTTCCTTTCATGGCATCTCCAACCAGTTTTGTTATCCCCTTTGTCTTCATTCTCTTCCTGGTGCAGTCACCTTTTCCTCTTACTTTATCTTCCTCCTGGTTTTTTCTTCTTTTTTGCTGTTTCTATTGGAAGGAGGAAGAAGTGGGTTTGTGTGCCCGTAAAATGTGCTTTGTTGTGGAAGTGGTTCTGGTGAGAAAGAATGGTTGCTTGCTTGATATTAATCACCCCAGGAAAATGCAAAATATTTTATTTACTTGCTATATTTATATAGAGTGTTCTTTTCAAATCTTATAGCTGAATGATAGAAGAAAACATACCTTTTTATGTTTTTGTTTAATTACTTCAATAGAATTTCCTGTAATTCTTTAGGTAACTCTGTGAGCTCCAATTATGCTCTGCTGATTACTGATACATAACTTATTTAAAAAGGGCTTTGATAGTGAAATTATGAAATAGTACAGGTAATCTTCACTAAACTACTGCAATTGGGACTGGCAACTCTGTCGCTCATGCTGGAGTTTTTAAGTGAATCACTGCGGTTGTTAAGCGAGACATCATGTGGCCATGACTTGCGATTTTATTGCTGGCTTCTCTACTGACTCTGCTTGTTGGAAACCGGATGTGAAGTGCGCAAATGGTGATCATGTGACCGCAGGATGCTGCAGCGGTCATAAACACCTGTTGGTTGCACAGTGTCCAAATTTGCCAAAAGATAGGGGTCCCTCTGATCTCTGGTGGGAGGCTGTTCCAAAGGACTGGGGCAGCCACTGAGAAGGTATGCCTCCGAGGTCCCATCAGATGGCAACATTTAAGGGCGGGAACCTGGAGTGTACCCACCCTATCTAACCTAGTAGGAGGGGCAGATACTCTCAAGGAGAGGTGGTCCTGCAAGTAACCTGTTGGGTGTCCCAATAGCATATTTTTATTATTTGGATAGGGACTTTTTTGTTCTTGAATTTAATGACATTTTTAGGCATGCTGACTTTGAAAAAGACCTTAAAATACATGTCTGATACAATTTTGGACAAGTTTTCCTCTTTTGAGATGACCAAGTGCTGTTGTTTTTTCTGATACTGGGATAAATGAGGAGGATACAAATTGTAAACTATTACAGTGCAGTGTTTAGAACATTCAGCTGAGATTAGGGAGACTTCGAGTGAAATCTTCATTTGGTCAGGAAGCTGACTGGGTGACTTTTGACCTGTCATTGTCTTTCATCTTAACTTGCCTTTTGGGACTGTTGTGGGGATAAACTGTGTGTATGCATGTTTCTCAAGAGACGTTGATGCACACACTACTCTGAGCTCCTTTGTAACGGAATGTGAGAATGACCTTGGAAGATGGGGGAAAGAGATGCTGCCTAGGGAACGATCAGACAAAAGGGGGAGGAGCCAGCAACTGAGTAGCAGGCAGAGAAAGAAACTTAGAAAGGATCTGTAAAAAGAGATGGTGGGAGATTTCTACTTTCAGACTTGCAAGATTCTGTTAATGTAGCCTTACAATAAAGTAGAATTAGTTCATCTTGTTGTGTTTCCTGTCTGGTCTACTTGGGAGGCTGACATCCTTGGAAGAAGAGATGGTGGTAAATGTAGTGAATAAAGATTGGGTAATAGAAGGAGGATAGTTCAGATATGTTCAGATGGCAACATTTAAGGGAGTTTTGTGCTAACTGTAGTCTGATTATGGAGTTCTTGGTGCTTTCTGAGCTTGGTTGTTTGCTTACAGATGTTTCATTACCCAGCTGGGTAGCATCATCAGTGTGAGTGAGTGTGGAGTGTGGATTTGTTGCCTGTTTATAGTCTGGTTTCATATCTCAATTCACAGAGTAATCCTTTGGGTCTGGGGTGGGGGTGTTGGCTTCATTCTTTATCCTGATAGATTATCCATATCTCTCCCTTTTTTTTTAAAAAAAACCCCACTCCTCTAAAAAGCAGAAGATAAAAATAATATTTTTTCATGGATGTGATTTGATAGTTATGTGTTCTAATGGCAATGGCGCTGTATAAGTTTGGTTCTATCCTTCTTGTTCTTGGCTAAAATAAAATAAAGATGTCTTCAAGTTGAGCTTGACTTCTGGTGACTGCATGCTCTTGGAAATATTTTATGCTACTCCCCCCACGTACACAAAATTATTGTGCTGAAATAGAGGGTCCAGGCTGATCCCATGGGCTTCTCAGTGTAGCTTGTGTGACTGCTAGGATTTCTTCCTCCAGGAAAAAAAGAGAAAGAGACAAGAATAATGAATTTGAGAGTAGCCAAATGGAAGTCAGCAAGTACTTTTCCTGCACAATTTCATGTTATTTCCCATACAAGTCTGGTGAGGACTTTTTCTTGAACTTGATTACAATTAATTGAGGCTGCCCAGATTGCCCAGCAATAGGTCTGGTGAACTGAGTCACCTGTATTTGCTTCCAGTGTAAATGAAACACCCTCCCCCCACCCCTTTTTACTTTTGGGCTTAAGACAAATTCAGCTGAAGTTTCTCTAAAATTTGCCTATTGTTCTGGACCACACTTTGCAGGTTGTCTGATAGGTAAACTGAAAAGGTAAACTGATAGGTAAACTGAAAAGTAATAAAAAAGAATGCAACATATTTTATAATCTGCTTGGGGATGGCAGAGAAAAATCGGAACTGTATTTTTATGGAGAACATAGGGGAGGAGGTTCCTGTTTCTAGCCAGCTTGCTTGGGTCTGGATGCAGAAGAGGCAAGAAGCACTTCTGCTAGCTTGCTTTTTTACCTAGAATTCCTATGTGTGTATTGCAGCTAGGGCTGTGCCTAAATAGAAGGTGATTTTGGATGACCTATTTCTACAAGAAAAAGAGAAAGATTCTCTGAACTTCAGTTTGATGCTAGTTAGAACTTTATAAGAAAATCAAGATAGTGCTGTGACTTTTGTAGGTAGTTCTGCCTGTCTGTAATGCCAGCATGGATGCAGCTGAATCACATGATAGATTGTGTTTTATTCTTTTTGGAGAGAAGGTCATATCATGTCTGAATGCTTGCCCTCCCCTCACAAAAAGAAAGCAACATCAGCATAGTATTATTGCATCATGTGCAGAATATTGTTTTTGGACTAGGAGGTTTTTAGTCACCTACCCTGCAGTCATAAATGAGACATTCCAGAAAGATCTGCATTATCTGCTGATTGTGTATATTGGCAGCCAGTCCTTTTTTCTCATTCCTGAAGAGATGATAGTATAACCAAAAATTTTTCCAGTAAACAGATAATAGATGAGGAGTATTGACTAACTGACTGATTGATTGACTACATGCCATCAAGTCGTTGTCAACTCTTAGCAACCACATAGATTTTCTCTCTGATGATCTGTCCCTAACCTGGTCCTTCAGCTCTTCCAATGGCACGCTCATTGCTACTATAAATGCATCTACCCACCTTGCTGCTGGTTGTCCTTTTCTTCTCTTTCCTTCTACCTCTCCCAGCATTACAGCCTTCTCCAGAGAGATAGGTCTTCATGTAATGTGTCTGAAGTAGTATAATTTGAGCCTGGTCATTTGTGTCTCAGGTGAGAACTCTGGGTTGATTTATTCAGTGATCCATCAGTTTGTTTTCTTGGCTGTCCAAGGTATTATCAGGAGTGTTCTCCAGCATCAAAGTTCAAGAGCATCAATACTCTGCCTAACTTGCTTCTTCAAAGTCCAACTTTTGCTTCCATAGAGTGTCACACCATGGGAATACCATGGTTTGCACGATTCTGATCTTTATAGGTATAGAGACATCACAGCATTTGACTATCTTTTCCAGGGCCTTCATGGCTGCTCTATGAAGTGCTAGTCTGCAGCATATTTCTTGACTGCTTGTTTCTTTACTGTTGATGGTTGATCCTAAAAGGCAGAAGCTATCCACCACTTTGATATCTTCATTGCCAATTCTAAGGCTGGTTGTTCTACCTGTTGTCATTGGTTTGATCTTCTTTATATTTAATTTGAGTCCCATTTTTTCACTGTGCTCCTTAAATTTTATTACTAGGGCTTGAAACTCCTTTGTATTTTCAGCTATCAGGGTAGTATTATCAACATATTGCAGGCTATTGATGTTTCTTCCTCCAATTTTAAAACCATGCTCATCTTCTTCCAGTCCAGCTTCCCTTAATATACAGTATATTCAGCATATAGGTTGAATAAATAAAGGGAGAGTATACAGCCTTGTTTCACTCCTTTGCCATCCTGGAGCCAGTCTGTTTCACCATATCTGTCTGTACTGTGGCTTCCTGGATCCCAACTGTCCTTTTGGGGAATAGAAAGCCCCTTCCATCGATAATACAGTGATGTGATAGTCTTTTTCTCATTCAGGTTGTAATCCTCCTGCACCATCTCTTCCCATTGAATCTAAATAGAACAGATTTTTGGGTGGGAGGGAGGGAATAAAAATTACCTTCCCTTTCTTCCAGTAGCAAGACTGTCCTGTGCATGGTGTTCAGAGAAGAGAAATTCAGAATCCAAGTCTTTGTCTTTAGCATAAACTAAATAGCTGAAGTCTGCAACCATAAGGGATCAGGGCTGCAGTGGATGGAGTACAGATATCTGTAATGTGACAAGCCTTACCTCATTTATCTTTTGGACATTGATGGTATATATTAGGTGTTTTATTCGCTAATTGAAAGTATTGTTTTATGTGTTCTTAAAAAAGATGGAGCTTTAAATTCCATTTGTGCTGCCAGATTGTATGCATCTTTAATAGATGGCAAAACATTCTGGGACATTTGAGCCTGGACAGTTGACACAGTCTCGTGAAGCAGTTGTGTGACTTCATAGATGTGGGGCTTTTTTTCTCATAAGGGATTTTTGCAAGAAAAAAATGGCTTGTTTCTCAGAATGTTGATTTTGTTTATGTTTCAGGGCGATTTGAAGAAGGTGTGATTGAAGAGAGAAGACAGTGTGCAGAAGATTTGCTTCAGTTTTCTGCCAACATCCCCATGCTCTACAATAGCAAGCAGCTTGAGGATTTCTTTAAGGTTAATCTAACTAAGCTAGCCCATCTTTTAAATGATTTCATTTGGCTGTGTGAGTGAAGTCGTTCTTAGTGCTGCTACTCTGTAAAAATTGGTACAGATGCAGTTCACTATAAATCTCAGGAAAATATAAGCAATCTCTATGCATTATTTCAATTTGTTCAAGGCCAGTTATCTGTAGCCTCACCTCCCCATCTACACAATGAAGTTGCAAATGATTAGATTCTCAGGGTTGGTCTAAGTTAAATCAGAAACTCTAGTATGCTAAGAATACATATATAATTATATATCTCCATTCCTCCGTGTCAAGCCATTTACTCGGGAAATTATCTCTGCGTGAACAGAGTGTTGTGTGATATAACTAGGCTACACATGCTGTCACTATTGCAAATCATCCTCCATAGGATAAAAAACAGAAAGGCACTTTATTAGAATAAAGAGCACCTAGAGAATTTCAGACTGGGGCAGTATACAAATGTGAAACAAATTAATAAAGTACCATATAGATTATAAAATTTGGGGTATATCTGTAAAAGTCCAGATCTGTGGAAAATCTTGTGGTATTATCATGGCAAACAACTACTGCTTTGCTCATGTTTTCTGCCATAAATATATTACTGGTACACATTGGAAGGAAGGAGAGTGTCTACTAGTTAGCAGTCAGATTAGTAACTACACACTGATGATATTCTATCAAGTGGCCTCTGCAGCAAACAGAGATGATGTTAGCATGACAGTGCACATGCAATAAAGTAATTGTGTCAGGATATCTGATGCAAAAATGTAAATTGTGGCATTTGCATCAAGCACATGTCATATGTTCCTCCTTGTTCTTCCTTGCAGATACCCATACTTCTACATTAGAGTGCATATAGTACTACTGGATAGGGCTACAAATATCCAAACCAGTGTTTCTCAACCTCAGTAACTTTAAGATGTGTGGACTATGCTGGCTGGGGAATTCTGGGAGTTGAAGTCCACACATCTTAAAGTTGCTGAGGTTGAGAAACATTGGTCCAAACACTCATCTCTAAGATGGCAGCAAAGTATTTGAGTAATTCTGTATCTCTTTGCTACCATTTACTGGTCATGCAGATTTTTGCAGCCTAGGTCTGATCCATTTGACTTTTACTTACTTTGGCTAACTTTACATGTCATACCAAACTGTGTTAAGGAAGCTTGTTTATGTATATCCAGCATTTCTTCCATGAGGGCTTAGGGAGACAAACATGGCTGTCCTTTCTTCTAGGCACTAAGCAGACCCAGAGTTGTTTAAGCTCAGTTGTATCATATACCTTCCAACCATGGTGTGATGCCAAAATATGTTTTGTATGATCCTAACTGAGAAACCACAACCTTTGTGTGACTGGCAAACAAGTTCACATTATGGTTTGTGGTAGGTTTACAATCATGGTGTGTTAATTATGGTTTGGTGTAATGATTGAATTGGTACAACAGAAATATGGCTGCTAAATGGATATAAAACCAGCAGAGATATTTTCTAGAGGGGTGACCATCCTAGTTTGAGGGGTATCAAACTAAACATAGGTGAAAGTTAATTTAAGATAAGATAGTTCTGTTTCTTTTCTAGTAGCTGGGGCAGGAGATCTGGTGGGTTATGAACTATTTGATGTATCTGTGCAGATGGTTCAGTAGCAATTTCTTCTTTGGGGAATTTTGCGTATAGCCAGAATGCCTCTCAGGTTTAAAAATCTATTTTATCCTAAAAGCTAGTATGGCTGTTTTAAAACAATATGTTTGGGAAAACATAGATAGCAGCCTTGGATATCATTTTTCTAGGATAGGAATATGTGCCACCTTGAAGATGTTTGCTAATTAGTTATTTAGATTGATAAATAAATCTGATATCTATTGGGTGTTCTTTCTTTAAATGTGTACTTCAGGTTCAATCTGGAAAGAATATGACATCTAAAACTAATCTTTACCAATTTGGAATATGGATTTCAACTCCCAGAATTCTCAACAATGCTTGTGCTGGCCACGTTGGGGAACAGTGTTTTAGATCACGTTGCCTGGGGCCCTGTGGTTTAGCTATTTTTCTTGTTGCTTTTCCCCCTTTAGTGAAAGTTAATTAATCCATAGTGAAGAATAGCTAAATACATACATTGATTTCTGTCTGTTTTAAGGATGGAGAGGTACATGATGGATCTGAATTGATTGGTCCTGCAGAACCTCTGGTGGACTCTCTGACAGACAGCTTATCTACCTGCAGTTCTGAAGGTTGGCTTCTCTCTTCTTACCTTTCGTAATCTAATTCCAGCTGATTTTTTTTTAACTGTAGTTTCTTGCAAAAACCATAGTAATCTTATTTTTGGGAAAGTCAATTGAGGAATTTTATATGGCATGTTTTGGACACTTAGTAAAAAAGTGATCTAAATACAATAAACTATTATGATTTATTATGGAACCAGAAACCGAACTTTTGCATTTTACACTGCCTACAATGTAATAATACATCTGCATGCTGTACTGAGATCAAAACAATCTTGGTTTAGCACAGTATGCAATTGTTTCCTTGGCTTTTGAGTGGCATGCTGGATGCTTCTCTCTCCAAAATAGGACTAAATCTAAATTGTGATTTTAACTATTTTTATGGTGTTTTAAGTGTTCACAGTTGATATATTGTTTGTTTATTTGTTTCCCTGAGTGCCCAGTGGGCAGAAAGAAAGAATTGATAAGAAAAAAACAATAAAATATGCCAATACTTTTCAGTTATACCTTAACATTTCCCCTCTTTCCGTCACATTAAAATTGGGTTTGGTAACAACTTTTTATGGTCTTTGGAAGCCATACCCCAAATTTCTGGGAGCCCCATGTGGCTCTTGGGCCTCATATTGAGGACCTCTGGTATGGTGATGGTGAAAAACGGGCCACTGAGTAATTTGAGGGTTTTTTCCAGAAACCAAAAGTATCTCTCTTAATCTTCATCTCCTCTAGATGGCAGCATTACATTTCAGCTCTAATTTTCTGGACTCTGCAAGCAGTAAATTTTCCCTGGTTTACTTCTCCCTCTTACGCAGAAATCTCAGTCTTCACCATGATGGAATAAAGCCTATTGCAGCAATACCTTTTCAGATTATTTTTATTTAATATTTTGGCTATAAACTACGTAGTCCTCTTTCTTTTTGTGATTGGCTTTTTGGTGTATTTCTAGGTCATCCAGTAGCCACTGCTCTTGAGGATTCACCAAATGAGGTTTCAGACGTAAAATTCACAAATGCAGTAGAACATAATGTAAAATCTGAAAATAAATACAGACCAGATAAAAACAACAACAGCAGGGGGAAATGCAATTCAAGTATCTAAACACTTGTGGTATTGTGGTACATCTTTAATCTAGGCTGTTGGCCAGGATAGCTGGGAATCTGGGGAGTTATAAGACCATATATCTGGATGGTGAATGGTTGAGAGAGGCTGGTTTTTGCTTTTAGAAAAGGACTGTTTATATTTTTCTAGAGTGAATTTACCCAACAAACTGACTCCCCCCTTTTATTTCTATTTTGAATTGCCTGACTGCAGTGAGCCCGTCCTAGTTCAAACCTACGCATAACTAATGTTGGCTTCATCTTATTTTTGTTTCTGCAGCTCGGAAGGATATTGGTGTCCTTGATGAAGTGACACTTAACCAGTCAGAATATGGAGGTAAGAAAGAGTGGAATAAATTGAATAGTGCTGGGTTAGTTCTTTCTTTGTTTATTTAATTGCAAAAGAAGGAATATCCATAATGTGTCAGCCCTTTTTGGGTGGATTCACTTGCAGCACACAGTTTTGAACATGACCAGATTCCAAGCTAAATAGGGCTTTACAAGGATCACCAGCAGCATGGATTGCATTTGGATCTCATTGGCAACTGAGGCAGCTCCCACAGTAATAGTGTCACGTGGGTAACAAGGCATACATAACCTGTTACCAAGCAGGCTGCTGCATTTCTGAATAGTCCTCAAGGGCAGCCCCTTGTAAAGTGAACTGTAGCAGCATAGATGAGAGGTACAAGGGCTTGAATGACTATAAATAATTTACTCTGATTTGTAGCAGTTTCAGAGAGAGAGAGAGCTGCTATAATCTGGGACATTTTATGTGCAAAACATTGGTCTGCCTGTTAAGCTATTGCTCCTCTCCTCCGACTTAAGATCATCAATGCATTTTTGGCAGAAGTAAGACTTGAACTGGAGGACTACCTGATTTTGAACTCAGTCTCATAGCTATGCAACTGCGCTAGTTCTTTTAGTCTGAGTGTTGCATGATTCTCATCTGGTTTACACTTTCAGTATGAGGCCTTTTGGAATGCTCTAATCTCACACCAGATCTACTCTACAGCAGTAAAATAAGTTGTCCACTGAATATGAATTGGTATACAATCAGCTTCTTATTCAAATTCTCAGTGACTTTTGGGCTGTGTTCCATTGATTTATTTACAAATGGGCTCTAAATAGACACAAGAATGGTGATTATAAATCTCCATGCAATGGGGACTAGTCTGGTGTTATTCACTTACTTATTACATTTTTCCACTTGTGAAAAGAAGGATGGGTTACTGTTAAATGTCATTATGTCCTTTGAGAAAGCCATGTTACCCAATGGTTAAAAGTCTTTGGAGACCCATACCTCATATCTCTTGCAGAAACACTAAAGAAGAAGAGATATGAGGTATGGGTAGGTTCACCACTCTGAAATACTATCAAAATAATCTGGACAGCTAATGTAGATAGATAATGTACCCAACTGTACATTAATTGTTCAGAAAAAATCTTAATAAAACAAATCTAGAACTCCTTTGTAAGGAAATATTACACTGAGACTTTTTAGATTAGGTTAAAAAAAGGATTCATAAGCAAGTGTATGCTGTGCATAATATAAACAACAATGCATGGTATGGAAAAGGAAGATAGAAGATTGTATTCCTTTCCCATTGAATTGGAACGTACTGTAGATTCATCCAATAAATCTGAATGTTTGGAGGTTTGAGACAGATAAAAGAAAGCTTCCTCACATGAAACTATAGAAGTTGCATCCCAACATGTTTTGATAATAGTCACTGACTAGAATGATTTGGAAGGAAATTAAATAAATTCAAACAGGAAAAATTGTCACTGATTACAAGACATTCTGCCTATATATTACCTCTGGAGCCATAAGCTTCTCAGAATTCATTGCTGGGAAGCTTGAGTGATGGGCTGCTATTGTGGGTTCCTATGGGCTTTTCTTGGGCCACAGTGTGAATTAAATGCTCAGCTAGATGGACTTTTTGTTTGATCTGGCAGAGTTCTTGTTTTTTAATCACCAGTGGAATAGGTTGTGTAATTTAAGTTGTACAAAAGTAAGCTATAAGTTGTATAATCTTTTTCATCAAACATTCTTCTTCATCATCACTTGTGTATATGATATACTTTGCTAAGTGTTCAAAGTACATCACATCTATTATCCTAATAAACCTTCTAATCATCATATAAAAGAAAGGCCACTATCTTTTTTAGAGGCAGTGGTCTGGCACTAAAATAGAAGTAAAGTTTTCCCAAGGTGTCCTCTTGATTTACATCTAAATTAATATCTTCCATGGATATTTCTTTTACTTAAGGTCATGTTCTAAATCAAGACTTGCTAGTAGGGGTTCTTTAGATGACCAGATATTATTTCATGGGAGAAGACTGAATTAGCAGGGCCATTCATTCCTTTTGTCTCCATTCTTTTGTTGTACTTCAGGTTTATCCAGTGACAGCGACTTAATTTCCTTGACTGTTGATGCAGATTCTCCTGTTGAGTTAGATGATGGAATGGCATCTAACCAGAATTCCCCCAGCACATCTCTTGGTCTCAGCTTTGCTGCTGAACCTCCAGCATTGGCTTCTGCCATTTCAGACCATGAATGGAGCAAATCTGAGAGTGAGAGGGAGAGCCGGGGTTTATTCACTGGGAGCTTGAAGGCCAAGCTTGGCAGGAGAGACTATTTGGACAAAGCTGGAGAACTGATAAAGCTGGCCTTGAAGAAGGAAGAAGAGGAAGACTATGAAGCTGCATTTGGCTTTTATAGAAAAGGAGTCGGTCTACTCTTAGAGGGAGTTCAAGGTATGATCTCATTTATTTTTATGACCCCAAAACTCATTTAGTTTACTTAAGTCTCTAGTCAGCAAAGTCAGCTGTGAGTTCATTCATTTTTGCTGTCATCATGCAGAGTTTCAGAAGTTGCATGGTGATAAAAAATGTCCGTCATAAATTGTAAACACTTACTTTTTTCTTAAATAAGAAACAGACTTATTCCACTGACTAAATCTGTCTGCATTTTTAATCTTCATTTATTAACTCTAACCCCAACCCTAATCCTATTTTGTTCCAGGCAGTTAAATTACCTTATCAAATGCTACCTTATTGTAGCACTGTAAAATATAAAAAATTCTAGCTCCGTAATAAAAAACAATCATTTATCATATTTAGATCAGTTAAAAAACTGAGTGCTGAAAACATGTCATATAAATGATATTAATAGCTTTTCCTGATTTGACATCCTCTAAATGCATCAAATGTCAGTTCCATTCTTTCCTCCCTTTTGTAGCCAATAACCATAAATGGTAGGGATAGTGGGAATTGTAATGAAAAAATTGGATATTAAAGGAAAAAGAACAGCCATCCTGGGTTACTTTGCATTTATTTATTGAAGTAGAAAAGCTTCTAAAGAATAGAAATGATAACCTTTACTTATAGGCTTACAGTCTTAAAGTCAGTGTGCAAAAGGAAAAGAGAGATAGCAAACCATCCAAGGCATTGAAAGGGGGTTTCTTAGTTGCAGAATTCAGGTTGAAGATCAGAACACAACAGAAGGACTTCTCCCTCTCATGAGTTTGGTAATAGCAGCTAGTAGTGGGAAAAGGGGGTCTCTAGTTAGGGTGGAAGGATCCCTGACTACTGTTTTCTCTCCCTCTGATCTGTTCCTCTGTAGTCAGGTTTAGCAGTTGAGGCTTCTGATAGGTTTAAATATTTCTTCAAATTAGTTCAGTGGCTTTTGCTAGGAGCAAGGAATTCTGGCGAACCAGTTTACTTCCATAACTTCAATAGGTATACTGCTAACTATACCTATGTTTTAGACATACCTTAGAAAGTTTGTTCACATATGGTTCAGTAGGAGCTTTATTTCCAGTTTCACTTAACCACGACTTAGCAATAGTTCAGAGCCAATAATATGGTTTATCTTTTTGGTTTGTAGAAATAAACCACCTTATAAACGATACATTGAAGTTAGTTTATTTCACATAGACCATGGTTAATAACAAATGTCTAGTATGAATGATGACACGCCTCAGCTAATCAGAAATAGAAGTAAAGTTTAAGATGAGAAGTGCACAACCTATAGAGGGAAGCTACATTGTTCCCATCATATAAAGCAAGATTTATTATGACATAGTAAATGTGAAGAACACTTTTTTGATATTTTAATCTGAGCCCACAGGAGGATGCTGAAGGCAAAGTCTCCTATTTTTCTCTAGGGTATAAGAGAATCCATTCCACTGAATATGAATTGAAAGCTGAAACAGTATTTTTGGGTGTCCCAAGTTTCTCAACAAGCTAATTCTGCCAAAATAGTTCCCATCCTCTGAACCCAGTTTTTTACGTTAATAAATGAGTGAAGCTAGTCTACTCTCACAAATAAAATTGGAGACTTATGTACTACCAAATCTGGACCTGTCTGTCTGTCTGTCTGTCTCTGGGTATTCTGGGAAGCTTAACATATACAAAATGATACTATCAACAATAAAACCCAGTAGATAGCATCACCCAAGGGAACAGCAACCAAACTTTCTCCTCCACCAGCAGAAAGAGACAAGAAGGTCCACCCAATTACACTAACCCATGGACCAGGATAATGGCCATGCTTTTAGTGCTCTTTTAAAGTCTGGTAAGGTAGGAGTCATCCAAATATCTGGGGGAATGTTGTTCCAGAGGATAGATTTGCAGCCTGTATTTGCTAATATTCTGGAAGAATACAGTAATGGTATATTGAATGTGTAGATACTACGAGGGAAGTACTATACTAATAGTCTTCTTCTTCTTCTTCCTAGTGTTTGCCCTGCATAATTGCAGGGCCTGCTTATTTTTAGCTTGTACTCACCTAGTTCTTGCAGTGAAGCTATTAATCCATGATGCAGTGATGAGGGTTTGTTTATCAGCTGCTTGTTGCAGAGCTTGGCACAGGTTTAGGCTGAGAGGGAATGACTGGACCAAGGTCAACTAGCTTGCTTCCATGCCTAAGGGAGGACTAGAACCTGAATCTGTCCAGTCCTTCTCCAGCACCTAAGCCACTAGACCATGCTGGCTCTTTTTAACATTATGTAATAATATAATTACAATTAATAATGTTGCCTTAATAATAATAGATCTAATATAGTGTATTAGTTAAGATGCTATATTAGGACTGGAGTTTCCCTGGTTCAAGTCCACTGTCAGCTGTTGAATCTCACTGGGTGACTGAGTCAGTAACTCTCATCTCATCTTATTTCCCAGAGTTGTGCTAAAAACTGGGGGTAAGGCTGAGGCTTCAAATGAATTTCTCCATTCTTGTTGCCTTTTGTTGTGAGAAAACTATCTTCTGGTACCTCTGTCCTTGAACATTTTTCTCTTTCTCCTTCTCTCCACTCTCTGCCTTTAACTTCTAACCATGCTGCTATTTTACTGTTTGAACCTAATTTGGGGATCACAAGCATTACATAGGATTGTGTGCTGGTGTCTTTAAAAAATTAGGGTTTCATTTTCTGCTAAAGATACAAATACAGAATACTGCCACATGGTGGCATCAGGCACGTAGAATATGTACATCCCAAACTTTAACTGAAATCTACTGAATATAAGATAGTCCCTTCTCTTCCCCCCTTGTTCTTTAACAATATGTCATATTTAACAAGTCATAACGTTCTTTCACTTTGTCTGGTACAGTCTACACTAAGTAGACACTGAACCTTGTATTTGGTGGTGGTGGTGGAAAATATGTGTCCTACTGGTCAGCTACAGTCAATCCCAGAAAACGGTGAGTTTGAGTTAAGGAGACATTAAAAGGTCGTGACAGAGTACAGCAGATGGCCTCACCCTGTTGCTTCCTTCTTAATGCTTCCTTAATTAAAATATGGCTATTGTGTGAGCCCCTGAAAAGGTGTGGCTTTTTGAAGGAGCCACTAGCAGGTACAATGAGTGCACCCATGATCTGATGTACCTATCAAGCCTTGCCAGGTTGGCTGACTTAGGAAATAAGAACCACTGAAAATATCTTTATTGCTAGTGGGGTAAAGTAACAGAATCAGTTCTCCTGCTCAACTTATACCTAGTGTAATTAAGGCAAAGTTGCTGTGAGTCTCTTTCTCATGCTTCCCAGCCTGTTTCCTCCTCTGCTTTCCCAAGGTCTGTTAGACATTCCATCGTAGCACCTTTTTCACCTTGGATTCAAATACTACATACCTCTAGTTCCTCAGTGTAATGAATGTTCCCTGCTTCTACTTGGTGCATGTCTACACAACCTGTGTGTCCTAGAAACCCTCAAGAGGTGAACTTCAGTTCACCAATTTCAGTATTGCATCAATTTAATTATTTGTCAGTAATAAACTTCTAGCAGTTAACATCCTGAGACATAAAGCATAATAAAACATGACAATTAACATTAAGGATATAATTTCATAAAATAACAATAACAACCTAACTAACCAAAATCAAAGGGCATCCACTTTCCCAAAGCTGTCCAAAACAGTTCAGCCTTAACCAGCTTTTGGAATACCCATCAGGGTTGGCACCAACCTGACCTTAGGGGGAGGCTATTCCATAAGGCAAAGGCTATAACTGAAAAATGGTGTTTCTGGGACCTTGGTTCTCTCACCTCCTGAACATGAGAGATTACTAGTAGCTTTTCTTATAAGGGTTATATTGAATGCTTGTGTCAGCCAAACAGAAGTGCCCTTACCTCTCCAAACTCTGTGTAGAAGGAGAAATATGTCCTGACCACCCCTTTCCTTAAAGACTAGTCTGTATAGCGTTTCTGGTAGAAAATGTCAGATTTATTTCAAGACTGTTGTGAGTAAAATCAGTATGTGTTTGTTTCAGGTGAAATTGACACAGATTTTAAAACCCAAATATTTTATTTTGTAATAAAATTTCATTTAAAGAAAAGGAAAAAAAACTAGGAATGTCATATTTTCATGAAGGAGAATGATTTTATGAAACAAAACAGTGCACATCTGTGGCAAAAATAAATGTGCTGTATGCACACTTACTAAAAAGACAAGCTGTGATCAGAATTTCCTCATCACATAATAACACTGCCTGTTGATAGACTTCTATGCTTTTATTTTCCTCTCAAACATTCTTTCTAGTTTAAAATTTTGTGCATAGTCCAACAAAAGAAACAGGAAATCAAAGAAATATGGCTTTTCCTTGAGTTGTAGCCTTTCATCGTGGCCTGGGTTCTACCAGGAAATGTTGGTCATGAAGCCAACTAGCTGAAGATTGCCAGAACTGTCTCTCAGGACCCAAAGGCATTTACCCTAAGTTATTTGAAAACCATAGCTGTGTTTTGTGGATGTTGGTTACTCTTCCCTTGTCACTTTTTCATTTAGAAGCATTTTCAAGAAAGGTGATCTGCTTGTCACTTCAGGGTGAAAAACATCCTATACTAAGCTTTGTTGGAGACTGGGAAGCTGCTCTCTTGAGTCCTGACCTCTTGGCCCAAATTCTTTTTATTAGGGATGCTCTACAAAAAAGAGCTAAATGTATCAATAAAATAAGTTAGAAGTAGGGTCAATCAGATTAATTTCTGGTTGTTGTTTTTTTGCCATGACAATGATTCTTTTCTGCTCCTTTAATATGTCAAATGTGTCCTAATTCTAAATCACAGGATATACTTTTTTTTTTTTTAAAAAAAGACAATCTAGAACCAAGTATCTAAAACCACTTGCATAAATGGAACTTCCCTTAATTCAGTTTCAGTACAAAGTTGCACATGCTGGAATCATGATAACAACATAAAAATAATCTTCAAGCTGAGACCAAAGTTCCTTTAATTTAGCATTTTGTCTTCTTCCATGACCAGATAGATGTCTTTGGAATGCTCACAAGGATGCCAGAAATGTTACAGCCTCCACAAGATCTGGTATTCAGAGATGAACTGTCCTAAGAGATTGATGAGGTTATCCTGAAGGAGACAAAGAAAACTTTTCATTCATATCTAAGAAACGAGAGAGAATTTTGTATATACCTGTATCGATAGAAGTTAATGATGATTTTGAAAATAGTTCTGACAAGATGTTCTACTGCTTAAAACTTTAATATTTCAGAAACCATCCTTTCCTTTATCTACCAGAGAAGTCTTCTCTGCATCCTCCCACTGGGAGTAGTACATTATATGGAGACACAGCAGAATGTCTTGGCTGTAGCACCCCAATTATGGAATGCTCTCCCTGCTCAGAGGTCAAGGTGTTGATTTTGATTTCATGCCAAGGAAAGACCTAGCTATTCATCTGGGCTTTTGTTTCTCACTGACAGCAAAGTTAAAGTTCACAATGCCTAACTCTGTGAGTTAGGTTGAGTCATGATAGTTTAATTAAGGACACACAGTAATCCTTCAGGCTAGTCAAAGAACCTAGTTTTTCTGTATCCACAATCATGCATGTATCTTCCTTGGTTCCACTCAGATTTAACAGCAATATGACTAATTTTCAGCAATGTTGTGTTTTGGGGTTTGTTTTTTTGTTTTCAGAACCAAGTAGAGAGTAATTATATGAACTATATTTAAATAATTTAATTTTAATTAAGCTTAAATTCAATATTTCACCAGGAGTGAAATCTCTAGCACAGCATTAAAAAGGATCTGTGATGTCTCCCCCCAAAGTCTCCCCCTCCCAAGCTAGCAGGTGGCTGAAATTCTGGTGCACTTAATGAGACTTCAAATAAAGATATTAGCTAAAATAATTTTCAATATCAAATCTGACTCAGGTCTCTGCATTTCTACAGAATGGTTTTCTAGCTGCCTGCATGCCTCCTTCAAACTGATGCCGTGAATCAGCCTTCACCAACTTGATGCCTTCTATGTATTTGGATGTCAGCCCCCTTAATGCTTGCCCATACTATCTAGGAATTCTGGGGATTAAAATCTCAGCACATCCAGAAGGCATAAGAATAGGGAAGACTGCTATAGAACATCATGGATTCTGGTTTAAATTTGCCACACCAGTTGTAGAGAAGGACGTGATCTAGACCTTACGGACTTTACAGCATCTGCAAAACTGATGTTGGAGTTTATTAACATGAAGAGCAGCCTAAGGTTGGTACACCCCTCCAGGCCCACTTATTGCCCTCTGATTTAATTAATACCCTTTTTATTAATTGACTCTTTATAGTAAGTCCTCAAATGAACTATGTACCACATCAGTCTCTCCCAACTTTTATAGATGGGTTGGAAATAAGGCCAGATACAGACTTCGAGAATTATTTCTAATGAAAGGAATGCATTTTCTTACTGGTTTCTAAAAAGTAAGGCTTTTTGTATAGATATATATATATATATATTTAAATAAATCGCATTGAGTGTTTTAATGCAAAGCTGGAAGGCAAATGTTTTTATTAAAAACCAGAAAACCCTTGCTTCTTGCAGAGCATTCTGGGGTATACCCATTCTCTACAGATCACAGTTATGGCTTGTAAAGCGCACTCATGATTTTTCTGCAGTAGGTTTAGTTTTATTTCTTATATAGAAATGTCTTGCATCAAGTTGTATCTAGATTGAAACTATAGTTATTTAAAGTGGTTGCAGAAAAGGAAGAAAAGCTACAGGCTTTGCAGATTGCAAAAAAATTAAAAGATCAGGCGCTGCAGTATCTTCCAGGAAATGTGTAATGCAAATATTTTTCCTGCAGTCCCTGTATTGAAGTTGTATTCCCTGTTCAAGCTGGTTTCCCAGGATCAGGCGTCTGCTAGGTTCCTCTTTGTTGTCTAACAAGTTCCTCTTATGTTATTCTGTTTCTTGGCCATTTTTCTCTGAACTGAGCTGAAAGCTCTTCCAGAACAAAATGCAAAGGGAACGGGAATCCTTTCCATTCTTCTCACTTGTTCTCTCCCACTGTTCTTGGGGTCTGGCTGAGCAACCTTGGAATATGGCTTTGAAAGTAACCTCGTCCTGTTTACTCCAGAACTTATGCTGGAAGAAGAAGAGGTTTGGACACATTTTTATTTTCTTACTGAAATAGAGAAGTTGTTTCTGAGGTTTTTTTTCCTGTTGATTAAAATCCCAGGGATTGAAATTCAACAAGAACTACAGGCAGCCCTTAATACATAACAAAGTTATCTCATGCCAGTTTAACTGTGTTTGTTAAAGATGAGTCCAAATAAGAATGCTTTATAGTTTCAGAAAACTAATCTAAGTTGTATCTTGACAGATGCCAAATGAAAGGAAGAAGCCCTTGTGCGCACGCTCCCTGGTTCGGTTTATGGTCACTCGCCAATTAGGAACACACAGAAATCACTTTCAGTCAAACACTGAGGCACGTCAGGTTCTTTTGGAATACATGGAGACTCAATTAATTTAAAGTAGCACAAACTTTTCTGGTCACAATGAACATTTGCTCTTTCTCATACATAAACACACACTCACAAATGCACACACACTTGTCCTCACTTACCTACATCCTTCTCAACTAAGCTGCCAGCTACTAGTTGGGCAGGGATTCCTAAACCTTTGCTATCACTCCTGTCTTCAGTGTAATGTACACACCTCCCTTAAAAATCCAAACACCAAAATGAACACAAATGAACAATGAAAACAATACAATGAACCTTTGAGAAATGTGGATTTATTGTAACAATGTAACGTAAAGGTTCTTCACACTTCCCCTGGTCTCTATCTGCACCTCCCAAGAGAGGTAGACCTCACAGTTTGGAAAACCCTGAGCTAGAGTGACAGAAGCCACCAAGTCTGGATCCAGGATGACTCAAAGAGAGGACAGGCTTTAGGACCCTTTTTATCCCCCAAAGTCCTTGCTTTGTTGATTTGCAACTCTGATAACTTGCAAATTGATGGGATGGGGGGGGGGGTTCCGTGTGCCCAGGGCCAGCCTCCTTTGTCTGCTTCAGGTGACATTTCTACTTTGATCCTTAACTACTTGTTTCCTTCTTCTATATCTCCCAAAGGGATCTTTTTGACAAGATTCCTGACCTTTGTCCTCTCTGCTTACCTGCCTGCTTCATCTTTAGGTTATGACAGCTTCAACCTGGTGTTACACCCCTTCTATATGGAGCAGCGTTTCTCAACCTTAGCAACTTTAAGATGTGTGGACTTCAACTCCCATGGCTGGCTGGGGAATTCTGGGAGTTGAAGTTCATGCGTCTTGAAGTTGCCAAGGTTGAGAAACACTGATATGGGAGATAGCAATCATATTAAGACACTTACCCAATACAGTTTTTTCTTGAGGTTCCTGCTTTACCCTTCACCGTGTATCTCGTGGATGTGACACTTTTTCAGTCACTTTAAACCTGGAGAGGCAATCTGTAGGCCACATAATTTCCCCAGCCCCATTTCTGTACTTCATAAAGACCTTCTAAGATTATGCCCTGAAATCTGTTGCCAGATTTCTGGTTTGTAGCAGTGTCTTTTATCGTGTTTTCTAGGTAGAAGGATATATGGTGTTAAGCCTCTGCAAACAAGATGTGAAAATCTGGCTCTGCCTCCTGTAGTGATGTTTAGTTCCTTTAGTTTACTTCCAGGCTAGTTAGTACTGAGAACCTCTTTTTTTTATCTTAATGTGGGGGTAGAATAAGTAGAATAATCAGGCAGTTTGCTGCTTTAGATAGAGTAGCAAATCTCACTTCAATCAAAGTTTAGTGTCAAAGGGTAGCAGATCTTCCATAATCTCTGGCCTTTGGTTGACTGCAATGATGGGAGTTAAAGTTTGATACATCTGGAGAGAGCCAGGTGTGGTGTTATGAGTATGGTTCACATATCCACATAATTGGCTAGGCTGACATGCTTTTTACTAAGTTGTAAAACATAATTTTAAAACCATAATTGTTAGGTTCAAACATTGTGCTGAGTTAAAACCAAATAAATCATATAATGACTTAGCATGATGAGTGAATGCGGTCTCTATGATTATTGACAAAAATATTACATGCATACATACTTATCACACTATATTCTTTTGGGGTAAACAGCATTTATATGAAGCATAGAAAAGGAGTAAAAAAATAGTAAGTGAAAAAAGGGCTTGAGATAAGGAAAAAAAAGAAAACATAGCTAAAACTAGCTTATACCAATACCATTCAATACACCTTTCCATATTTTTCTATTCTTGGAAACCATTCTTGCTTCCATTATATCCCTACACTGCTTCGTATATTGCCTTTTGTTCTTAAACTTCTCACCTCTCTCTTTGAGGATCCTATTAATTCCATCCAACTATGACTTTCTCAGTCTTCCTTGTTTTCTCACCACTCATTTTTCCTTGAAATAATCGTTTTGCAATTCAGTCTTCATTCATTCTCTCTGTATGACCAACCATTTCAATGTATTTCTTTCATAGTGGTCATTCACACTGTATTCAATCCATATTCATTCAGTACCTATTTATTCTTGGTCATATAGCTTCTTGTTTGCCATACACACTTAAAGTACCCCATTCCCACTATATTCAAGTTACTTCAATGTTTCTCCTGACATACCAGCCTCTTCTCTTCATATAATACATTGGGCAGGCGTATGCTGTTATAAACAGCAGTTTTAGCTTCTTTTGACAACATTCATTCTTCAGAACAATCTGTGTTTTGGCTACTTCCTTTCTGCCACCATTAGCATGTCTTAGAATTTCTCCATCCATTTCCCTATCTTTAGTAAATGTTCTACCAAGGTACACAAATTCATCCACTTATTCAAGTTTTTGTCATTTCTGTATAACTTGAAATGATTCACTCCATTTTTGCTGTCAAACACAACTGCCTTGGTCTTTTATTCATTAATTTACAGATCCATACTTCTTGCATCATGCAGTCTAACATTTGGTGCAAATCATTTATGTTCTCAGCCAACAACAAAGCATCCTCTGCATGCAAAAGTACACATATAGTATATTCAGCTCCCCAATCAACACACCTCTAACATCACCACAAACATTCCTTATACATTTATCATTAAACATTTTAAACACCCAAAGGGACATCCATGTCTTACTTCCTGCTCAGGTTTGGTAAGCATTCCATTTATTTTCATAAATGCATGCTTTATTTCCACCATATATTGTTCTTATTGCATTTAGCAGTCATTCTTCATATTTGCACAAAACATTGTACATTCATTCCAATCAGTAAACATTCTTACTTTCATAAATTATTTAATGATGTGTTGAAAAGCAAAAAACTGGTTCTGTACACTCCCCCCTGCCTTAAAGCCGTGCTACATTTCCCACATTTAGCACATTGTCATCTCTCTTACTCTTTTAGTTAGAGTTCTGACAAACACCTTTTTAGGAACATTCAATAAACCAAGCCCCTGTAATTTTGTATTCATATATTCATCCAGACACGTTAAAGAAGTTGAATAATCACTTCATAAGCAAACCACACTCACATGATGATGTTTCTTCAATTACACCATCATCTTCTACAACATTCTCACAGTACTTAATGGCTTTTTTCCATCAATTTTTTCTTTGTCACTAATATTTATAAGATGGGAGGTTGGTGTGAGTGGATTGCCAAATTACCAACCTCCTGACCATAGTGTGATTGCAGTGTGTGATTGACTGGCATCCATGTTTGTTTATATATTTTTAAATAAATAAATATATGTTTTATTTGAATTATAGATTTATACATGCTTAGCCATATTAGGGTGTTGTTTTTAATATGTATGGTTGTTGCATTTGGATTGTCTTAATTGTTAATATTTGTTTACTGATCTGGCTATTAAGTTGTGAAGTAATTTTATAGGATGCAATACTGAAATTATTTTGTTATTCTAATTTGTACCATACCTGGGTAAAGGCACATACATTTTTAAAAAAAGTATTATTACTGTGCCCAAACACTTTTTCTCTTCTCTCTTTCCTTACTCCCATACGCTCAGACATGTCACCTAAGAGAATATTTTTTTTTCCTGCTCTGGATCACATTCATTCATAATCAAGGCCATGCACAGAGCTCTCTGGGTCTCAAGGCAAACCTCTCAGATAGATTCTCCATCTCTTTGCTAGTCTTCAGTTGAAGAGCTACTGGCTACAATCAAGGAAGCAGACTTGTTCTGGTGCCTGGAGCTTGCACCAAAGCCACACTTAGGGAAGACTGGCAGCAGCACCAGCTTGAGGTAGTCTCTTGGGGGTTGTTGGCAGACCAGGGCTACCAAATGCGTTGCAAAAATCCATACAACTATTAGATTTGCAGCAAACAGCTAGAATTTTTTGTATTTCTTTGATGCCATCTAATAGTCATCCTAATGTATCTGCTATGTTTGCCTGCAGCCCATTTCCACCACTGCTACAACTCCCACCCATCATGCTGCCTTAGGCAAATGCTGTCTGCACCAGACTATGATCATTTCCCCCCCAAGACTAAAGCCTGGTTACAATAGCTATCTCTATAGGGGAACGTCAAATAAGTCAAGGCTATCACTGGTTGCCAGTTGACTTCTGAGCCTCATTCAAAGAGCTGGTTATCATCTATAAAGCTATATATGGCAAGGCACCAGGTTGTATCAGGGACTGCTTTACTAAATATGATTCTGCCCCTCCTGTCCAACCAAACTGAGAGGGCCTGCTTAAAGTCCCACCCCCATAGCAGGGGTGTGGATCAGAAGGAAGGCCTCTTCAGTAGTGGCCTCCACATAATGGGGGTATACCTTGCTGTTTTTCTCCTGACATTTCAAAGGCGTTTGTTTCAGTGGGTCTTCGTCCATTTGTGAGGAATTGTGGGTGTTTGTCTAGTTTTTGTTTCTGTTTTTACAGTTTTTAATGTTGTATTATGATATTATAAAGATACATAAATCATATGTATCATAAATTGTATTGTGATCTTGTACATGGCCTAGAATCTTTTAGATTGGACTGGTATAAAGATAAGGTAAAGGTAAAATAAAATAAAATTAGACAAGATAAAATATTTTGTGTCACCTGCTTAGAGAAACAACAAATCCCCCACTTTTTATTATGGCATTGACATATTAACCTTGGCCCATCGTGAATTAATGAACTCCTGCACTGAGAGTTCCTGGTCCCATACTTGCCATTGTTGAGCCCTGAAGCTTCTGTTGTGAAATTAACAAGCAGAGAGTTTCACCGATAAAGCAAACAGATTTTCTGGATTTTCCATTGGCTTTGAAGCCTTCTAAGGGAAGTTGTTTGACACATATACACCAAAAAAATCTCATTTAGGTTTCAATTGTCTTGTCACTTTTTTGCTGGCTGCGCAATAATTTTAAAAATTAATATCTTTTACTTCCATTGGTAGGATGAAGGTGCAAAGCATTAAATTGACAGTGGTTGTAAAATATAAACAATTCTAAATAAGTGAGCATTTCATATTTAGGTTTACACGTCTCTTAAATTTTTTAAGCTACTCCATAAATAATATATTATGGCCTAAGTATATGAATGTGGCAAGTATGCATTGTTGACATACTCTGTCTGACAATTTAAAGCTATATCGACAGATAAAATATCATCACAAAGGATATTCATTAGCTTCTCTAAAACTAGAACTACTCTAAACTCGTTGAGCTTCATACATAGTGAGCTTGCCCGTGTGTTAGATTATTATCTTTCTGAGTTGTGTGGGTATATCAAGGTGGGTGATCTGTACCTACAAGAACCCCACTTAACCCCATCTTGCAACCTTCAAAGTATCCCTGATTTGTGCTGCTGAAATTTAGGAGCAAAAATGCTCAGGTTTGATGGCACAGTTTTTCCTGTGTTTTGCTAAAATAAAATGCAAATGGGTGAATTAATTTCCCATTTGGTCCCTAAATCTTTCATCAGATGGGTTGCACATTTCAGCCCCTCATCCAGTGAGGCCACTACACCCTTGCCTATGTTGCCTATAGCACTTGGAGCCTGATTTTAATAGGCATGACCCCAGCTGCAGAAAGTTTGCTTGCCCCACTTTACAGATTCAGTTAGTAATGTAAATTTGGGGTTTAGTGACGTAATTTTTGTTCTATATTTTAATTAGTGCTAGCCTGCTCTAAATATTTCACTGGGATATAAATCGGCCAAACAAATAAGTTTATACATCTATATTGACTTTTAGTAATGCTTATGCTGGATTCAGTTTGGTTAAAAAGCAGCATATCTTTATATAAAACAATGTGAATTTGACACATGATACTGTGTCTTAACTTAATTCTTCCTCCCCTTTTTTGGATACTTTTTCATTTGTGGATGGTATAGATATATAAAAATATATTATTTCGATAAAATATATAAATATATATTTAGAATATATTATTTAAATAATAATATTATTATTGTTAGTATTCATAACTTATTAGGCTTGTTCATACATAATGTTAATCCATAGTTAATTTTACCAAAACAAATCTAGACAAGCTTTATACTTGCATGCTCTCTCCACCTTCTTCAGCATAGCAACAAACAAACAAACAAACAATCATAACCTTTATTTTATATTTTAGATTAATTGCAGCTTGCTGTGTTGTCTGACCTTGGAGGAACAATATAACTCTTAACTTGGATTAATCGAAATAAGCCAACTTCATTTAAGACTTTATGAGTTTGTTTTATTTTGATTAACCATAATTACAATCAACCATAGTTTACAGTTTGGACAACAAGCTAAACTAGAGATAATCTAAAACAAAGCAAACTTAATAATTCCTTGAACAAGTCACATGGGAAGTGCATTCATCAATTAAAAGAAAATGGGGAGAGGTTCAAAACTGATATGAATCTGATTTTTTTTTTTTACATGATGCAGTTAAACCGGTATTTGCTAACCTCAGGCATGATAACCTCACCAATTTAGACAGTTTTAAAAGAGAATTGGGCAAATTCATGGAGGATCAGATTATCAGTGGCTACTAGGCTTAATGACTATAATTTCAGAATCATAGGCAGCAAGCCTGGAAAACCAGCTGCTGGGAAAAACAGGGAAGAGGATTATAACTTTTCTGTATCTCCTTGTAAGTTTCTCAGATACATCTGGTTGACCACTATGGGACACAGAATGCTAGACTAGACATGCTTTTGGCCTGATCCACAAAGCCCTTCTTATATTTTTAGGAATGGCAATTAGCCCCAGCTGTTTAGAGCACTTTTGCCATGATCATCAGATATATTCACCAGTACCCACTGACAATGGGAAGCCCCTGGGGCCTTTTCAAACTTGGAGCTGGCCAGGGTGAGCACATACATTTATCCTTCCTACACTGTGAAAACTCAAGTGTTGTACTAGCATAGTTGCAGCAGATACAGACCCACTCAGCTGCTGATGCAAATAAAGAAAATGTTCCTTCTCTTTAATATACAGGATGATTTGCAATGGAAGCAGCAAATAGCTAAAAATGGCTAGAAGCCTGTATGTGTTGCTTGGTAGCTGTATAGTTATTTTTCATCTTTTCTCTTTTAATATTCTGTTTGCAGGAATGGTGAACAGAGCATCTAAAATAACCACTTTCACATTGCAACAAACACATCATCATTTGCTTAAAAAGAGTTATAATTACAGTTGACGAAGCATGGCCACCATAAAAATGCATTAGTTTAGCTTGACACATTAATTACCTGTTTTTGCAGATGTTTTTATATATTGTTGTGCGAACAGATTACAAAATAATTACAGGAAAGTCATATGGAAAACAAGCTAAGGGGGTGGTTTCTTGCCTAAATATTTTCATTCATGTGAATTTGTGCGAGGCACAGCTGCTGTATAGCAAATGGGGAGAGAGAGGGAAAGAGGAGGAATCTCAAAGGGTTTTTATTTGAAGGTCTCTGTCATCAGCATTATCACACTTTTTATATCTTTCTTCAGAGGAGGATCTTTTTAAAAAAAAATAAATCAACATTGCCTTATTTATAAAAGTCTGATTCAGGTAAAAATCCTTTGATTTTCATCAAATGAAACACAAATATCTGCTAGTATCAAGGAAGACACTTAAATAGAAAATGAATATTTTGTTTGAAGAAAGATGATCTTGCCTGATTGCGCTATAAAGACTAATTAAAAGCTTTAACAAACCTAACACTTATATTCCTGATGTGTTTTTTAATGTCTAAAAGAATCTCAAAGCATAAAAATCTTAAGGATCATTCAGAAGTAGTGTGACTTCATACTCTATTGAAAATCTCATGGCACATGAAGGCGATGTGAACTTGAATATTTGAAAATCATTAATTGCAACTTTGGCATTTAATGTCTTTTTAGCAATACAATTAGAGGTATTTCTTTACCAGGAATGTGAATTATTACAGGGTCAAAAGTTCAATACAAAAATACTGAAAATAGCAAATTAAAAAATATTTACATTGTGAGGTATTAAGTGATTAATTATATATAACATTCATTACATGTAATAGATGGTAAAATGAAAATCTAAAATTTGGCAAATCTTGAAAATTCAGACAATTCTAAGTCCAATGAGTGAGTATTTGAGAAAAGTAGAAAAGAGGAACAAGAGGGGATAGAAATTCACTAATTTAATTTGGTACTGTCATAAAATACTGTACATAGGTAGGCAATCACTAGAGTTTGTAATGTATTTTTGTGTCTTTCTATGTATGAATATCTGTAAGAGTTTTACGATAAAAAAGGATGCCTTAGGAATCAGCAAGGTTTAAGGCACCCATTTTGCCCCTTAACACCTCATAAAACCCTAGAAGATGAAAAGGTACTTTTTATTAGCCATATCTATGTGGGGGAAGAGGGTGCTTCCCCCCCGCCCCCATGCTAGGGCGCTACATTTTTTGCAACTATGTTCTTGTATGGGAGTGTGTTTGCTGAGATTGTTTTTACATATTACAGGCAAGATCTTATGGAAACACTGGGAAACATTTCTCATTTATCTCATGGGGATATGTTTGTACTAACATTGAGAGAGACAGAGAGAGAAGATAAATTGCGATAGCTGGAGGCAAGCTGGTAAGGTGGGAAGAGGAAGTGGAGAGCCAGGGTCTAGGATTGGAAGGGCTACACATTGCAGTGGGCTATGTTAGGGAATCTGTGGGACAACTATATGGAAAAAAGAAGCGAAAGCTGGGATAAATAGATCTTGCATGATTGGAATGGGCGGGGTGAAAGAGTTTCAGTTTCCCTTTTGAGAAATAGGATTCTATTGCAGAAAAAAGTGGGTTTAGTAGCATGATTTTGTGTTTTTGGCATTCAGACTGTTCTTCCATAAATTCCTCACTTGGGCAAGTTAGTTCTATTTTATCCACAGCAGTTTGCCTTTTTAAAAAGTTGTTTCTCTAGGCTTAGAAAATAACAGATTCAAAACATGTTTTGTGTTTGGAGGCTTCAACCTAATTCCATCTTGTATTGTCCTTTAGCCTCACCAGTTTGCTTTTCTGCACATGGATGTTTAGGGACGTAGCACCTTACTACAGTAGCCATTTTTTTGACGAACATCCTGTGGCAGCCATTTGGTGATAGGAGCAACAGTGCATTAAAATTCCTACTGTGACCACCTTTCCAGAAAGAGATTCGTGTCCTGAGCTTTCCCAGACCACAACTGAAAAAGAAATTGTTGCAGAGGTTTCAGGCTTATAAATATATTCTGTTATGGTATGCAGGAGAATCAAGTCCAACCCGTCGTGAAGCGGTGAAGAGGAAGACTTCGGAATATCTGATGAGAGCAGAAAGAATTTCCAGCCTTTGCTGTAGACCCTCATCAGAAGACGGCTCAATATTTGGCGTAGGTTCTTTTTATTTCTAAGATAATTTAATTTTCCTGTGTGGTTCGTGGATGCATATGGACATGTGTGTGTCTCCTTCACAACCGATTGCACTTCTTTATGACTATCAGAAAATAGATTATGTCAGTTAAGTAAATACATACATATATGGAATAAAGTGCTGAAATCGTAGTGAAGGAATATAGCCCATCATCTTCCAGTCCTATTTGGTTCTTCAGAAATGTTACATATTTATCCATCTTCAGTTAAGAAAGAATACCACAGCCAAGATCAGCATTAGCATCATTATATGTAGCTAAGGAAAACAGTTTTTAGTTTATTTATTTCCTTGGTAGTGAGATAAGAACCAGAAAATTGCTAGAGAGATTTCTGTAACCAGGAACTCAGGTGGTTCTGAGAGAAGATGGGTGTAATCCTTAGATCTTATTTGTGAGGATCAGACAATCTGTTATCTTGAGTACAGATTGTGTGTGTATTAAACAATTAGGGACGGGATTGTCTCAGATTGGGATCCTGGTGTGGTAAGTAAGGAGTGTTAATTCTGCTCTTGCTGCAGTCCAATCTGGATTGTGCCCTGTGTTCCTGAAATTAACATTGCCAAGCAAACAATTCACTGACACCAATGAGGCCTGATTAAACTACAGTGGTGGGAGGAGGAGAAGAAGAGGAAGGGTCAGAATGATGCTTTGGTCCTGATCAGATTGAGCTTCCCACGGAGTCAGTTTGTCAAGACAAAAAATGCTGCATTCAGGATACAAACTATACAGAAACACATAATTTGAGATAAAGTGAAATGATAGCAAGGTCTGATTTGGAGGAAAACCAGACTGAGAAGGTTGAAGAAGAGAGGGCATTCATTAGGGATGTGATAAAGAATGTCTTGATGTTCATCTCTGAATACTGAAACTGACTCATGCTATGACTTTTTACATGGAGGTGTTTTTTTTAAAGCAGATAACATTAGTGAGGCATTTGTAGCATTGGAGTTGCTGTACTTGTTCTTGAACTCCAGACCAGAGAACTTGTGACAAATCTTGGTTTTACTCTACCTCAGTAACAGCAACATAATAATAAAATAAACCTCCCTAGGACCCTTTTGTTTGTATTCTGGGCATCTTTTCTGCAGTCCCACACAACTCTTGTGTGATTGTTGATGATTGCTCTCATGTAGAAATGTTAAAATTTCAGATTCCCATTTGGATCACAAAATGGCCACCGAGTCTTTCATCTTATTTAAACAATCCTGATAATAGTTCAAGGCAGCCCTTCAGTGGGGATAGGGGAATGATGTAGGGTGAGCGTGCAGAGGAATAATCTGTTGAATGGAATAGCAATTACTCTGCTTTTTGAGCCTGTTTTCATAGAGAGAAAAAAACCTGGATGAAATCTCTTCTGCAGTAGAAGTCTTCATGTAAGCTTTGAAGGATTCCTCAGTTCGCCTCCCCCCCCCCGCACGAACTGCTTAATTTTAACTTAATTTGTAGATATGCATGTGTGTGAAGGGGGACCCAGCCATAGCAGAAACTGAAGTTAAAATTCCCTTAGGGTTCTTTCCAGCCTTATAATACTGATCTGCTTAATGAAAGACAAATTTCCCTACATGACAGTGAATTCTATATGCAAATTTGCATAATTACCAGAGGTAATCTGTCTATTTTGTCACAAGTATGTGTGACTTGAAGGAGACACCACCTATCTAGTTGTACAGAATTGTGTAGCAAAAGGATCTAGGATGTAAAAGGATGGGCATAGGAGGCCTAGACTCAAGTAATAGTTTAGCTGTAGAATCTTGCTTTTCCAAAATCCAGTGAATTTTTAGCTTCCTGGTTTCCCAGTACCACTTGTTACATGCTGTGGGATGAGTTTCACTAGGTGCATGCTGGAATAAAATGGAAAAGGAACATATTTGAAATTTACCAAAAGCAACCTGCAGCAAACTTTGGGCACTCTTGTTCCCAGCACATATGCTGTTTTTGGAGATCCAGCCAGAGTGGAACAAGTTTCTTGCAGTGCCTTTCAGTGTTCATCAGGTGAAAAGGTTAGGAAAAAAGAAAACTACAGCAGTGTTTTCTGCCTTTTGAAACTTTGTCTCAGATTCTAGCCATACTGCTCTATAACGGGGTGGAATAGGGGAACATTTTCTGGAAAGTGGACAAGTAACATTTTTTCTTCTAATTATTTCTGAAATTCCACCTGGATAATAAAAGTTGTTACAGGCTAAAGCTTCTCAATTGTTGCAAATGTTGGTTGCACAGTCAGCTACATGTTTAGACTGGATTTGGCATTTTCATCCACCTATTGAGTCCTTCCCAAGGACCTGAGATAGACAGATGTTGTTCGATGGTGTGAAAGGTATCGTCGTAGGATGTAAGCTGTTCCAAGTAAAGCTGCCTTGCAATTGACTGTTGGTAATTTTGTCAGTGCTGATGGTCTTCAAGTGGTGCTCCAGATGTTTTGTGATTGCGCTCAAAGCGCCTATTACTATTGGTACTATCTTTGCTTTCTTTTGCCACAGTTGTTCTGTTTCTTTTTGCAGGTGTTTGTATTTTGTGATTTTCTCCAGTTCTTTCTCTTCTATTCTGCTGTCTCCAGGTATTGCAATATCCACTATCCAGACTTTTTTGTCTTTCTTATCAACAACTGTTAAGTCTGGGGTGTTGTGTTGCAGGTGCTTGTCTGTTTGAATTCTAAAGTCCCAGAGCACTTTAGCTTCTTCATTACTTTGCCTGTTTTGTGGTCCCACCAGTTCTTGCTTGCAGGCAAATGGGATTTCTTGCAGATAGTCCAATTCACCATTGTTGCTACTTCGTCATGCTGTTGTTTGTAGTCAGTGTGTGTGATCTTGCAGCAGCTAACTAGGTAGTCCACTGTTTCTTCAGCTTCTTTGCAGAGGCGGCATTTGCTGTCTGTTGCTGTCTTCTCAATTCTGGCTTTATATATACATTTGTTCTTAAGGCTTGGTCTTGTGCAGCCAGAATTAGTCCCTCTGTCTCTTTCTTCAGCTTTCCTGCTCTTAGCCATAGCCACGTCTTGTTGTTATCTGCTTTGCCTTCTAGCTTTGTGTGTGTGTGTGTGTGTGTGTATTGGCCATGTAATACTTTGCCTTGCCATGTCTCTTTTCTGTACTTCATTTGGTCTTTCTTGTAGGCCAGTTTGGTCTCTTCAGTATTCAGTAAGTCTTCATGGTGTACTACCTTCAGTGCATCTTCTTCACTGTCCTTTAGATATTCTTCCAATACCCTTTTTTCTCCTTCAGCTGCCTGGTGTACTTGCAACATTCCATATCCACCTATGCTCCTTGGCAAGTAGAGTCTGTCAACATTGCTGCATGGATGAAGGGCATGATTCACTGTCATTATTTTTCTGGTCTTCCTATTCAGGGCTTCTAATTCTGTTTGAGTCCAGTCCACTGTTCCAGCTGTGTATCTAATGACTGGAATTGCCCAGGTGTTAATTGTCTTGATAGTATTTCCTCCACTGAGTTTGGACTTTAAGATCTTCTTCACACTCATGATGTATTTCCTACTTGACTTCAGTGTGCTTGATGTTGTCAGCTTGAAGGATGCCCAGGTATTTGCAGTGATCTTCTTCATCCAGACCCTTGATGTTATTTCCATGGGGCATCTTGATTCCTTCAGTTTTCAGTATTTTTCCTCTGTTGATGGTAAGGGTGGCACATTTGTTGAGTCCAAACTCCATTGCAATGTTTTGGCCGTATATTTAGACAGTGTTGAATAGCGATTCTATTTCAGATGGTGTTTTTCCATACAACTTCAAATCGTCCATGTAAAGGAGGTGGGATAGCCTGGCAGATGTTTTTGATGTTTGATAGCCATGGCCTGACTTGTTCAGTATTGTTGACAGAGGCATCAATCAATGACAAACAGTAGTGGTGATAGTAAGTCTCCTTGAAATATTCCTCTCTTGATGTTAACCTCTCCCAGTCTATCACCATTGACCAGCAGCTATGTCTTCCATTGTGCCATTGATCTTTGCACAAGACTTCTGAGGTTTCTACTGACTCCTGTTATTTCTAGGCATTTGATTATCAGTCATGTGGCAGGGAGTCAAATGGCTTTTTGTAATCAATCCAAGCTACATTCATGTTCGTCTTCCTTCTCTTGCAGTTTTCCAAAATCATCTTGTCAAGTAAGAGCTATTTTTTGTCCCTCTGCTGTTTGGGCAGTTTCCTTTCTGCTCAGATGGAAAGAGCTTGTTTTCAACTAGATGTTGTTGGACTGCATCAGCTACTACACCAGTTAGCAATTTGAAAGTTGTTTGTAAGCAGGTAATTGGCCTGTAGTTGACTGGTGCTGCCCCTTTTTTGGATCTTTCATTATCAGGCAGGTTTTGCCAGATGTTAACCAATCTTAAATTTTATCTCCTTGCAGTATGTTGTTAAACTGCTTGGCAATGAGTGGGTGCAGACCAGCCAGATGTTTCAACCAAAAGCTATGCAATTCATCTTCACCTGGTGCTGAACAATTCTTGATCTTCCTTGCCCTTTTCTCCACCATTTCTGCTGTTATTACAAGTTCTTTCATTTCAGCTTCTTTTTTATTCTTATCCACCTCCTTTATCCAAGCTGCATTCTTGTATTTCTTTGGGTTGTCCCATAGTTGCACCCATAACTGCACTGTTTCTTCTTTGTCAGGTGTTGGCTGGTTCATTGCAGTCTTTCCATTGATGGATTGATAGAAACATTTCTGATTTGACTGAGATTGGAGATTCTGCCTATAGTGTGCAATTTGAGCTTTGTATATGCTGATCTTTCTGGCTATGGCTGTTATTTGCTGCTTTCTTATTTCCCATGCTTCTTTGATCTTCCTTGTTTCTAGGTGATATTTCTTGATCAGGTATTCTTTGGTCTTCTTGTTCTTCAGCTTCTTTTCTTTCATCTGTTCTAGCTTGCTTGCATCTGAGCTTAGCACGCAGATCTTATTTTCCCACCGGATCTTCCATTTTGTTGGTGCACTGTTTGACTTTTTTCTTGTTCGTTGATTTTGCATCCAAGGTATTCAGTTATAACTGCAGATGTTCTGTACATTAGTCAGTTTGTTTCTTGCAGTGAGCTGGTGCTTATATTTGATATTATAGTATTGGTATCTTTTAATGCTTGTGCTAGCTGTTTCTTTGTAAGTAGCTTCAATGTAGGCAACCTTATTCTGTTGTTTTTGTGATGTTCTAGATGCTCAGTTATTCTTTGTTTCAATTCCTTTTGTTTTTTAGTTAGAAGGCTTTGTTCTTTCTGAGGAGAAGGCAGAGGAGAGGGTGCCTGGTTTGGGAATGAAAACAATTCAATAACTATGCTGGCTTCCTCTACTGCTGACTTCCCCTGGTTTGCCTGTACAGTCTGAGCTACTTCTGGCAAGGCTTCAATTTCTTTGTCCTGGGTAGACCTTTGCAGTTCTTCCAATTCTACTTCTGTGAATACTTTATTTTGTATTATAAATCGATGTTGATCTGCTAGCCTCTGTTCTGTTATTTCTGATTCTGGAAGTTGTTCTTTCCAGAACTGGTGCATTCTTTTCAGATATGATGAGGATGAGGATGAGGATGGTGCTTGGTCGCACAGTCAGCTACGTTTTAGAATGGATTTGGCCTTTTTATCCATGTATTGAGTCCTTCCCAAGGATGTGCATTAGGCAGATGTTGTTTGCTGCCATTTGCAATTGACTGATGGTGATTTTGTCAATGCCGATGGTCTTCAAGTGGTGCTCCAGATGTTTTGGGATTGCGCCTAATGCACCTATAACTGTTGGTACTATCTTTGCTTTTTTTGCCATAGTCGTTCTACTTCTATTTGCAGGTCTTTGTATTTTGTGATTTTCCCTAGTTCTTTCTCTTCTATTCTGCTGTCTCCAGGTATTGCAGTGTCCACTATCCAGACTTTTTTGTCTTTCTTATCAACAGTTGTTAAGTCTGGGGTATTATGTGGCAGGTGCTTGTCTGTTTGAATTCTAAAGTCCCAGAACACCTTAGCTTCTTAATTTTCTTTTACTTTGTCTGTTCTGTGATCCCACCAGTTGTTGTTATTGTTGTTGTTATTATTATTTCCTTTTGCTGACCCCTCCTCCCCGTTAAGGAGCTCCTGAAGATTTGTGAAGATGTTCAGTCCTCATGAAGCTATATCTTTCTTTTTTAATTCACAGACTAATATAGTTCAGCCTTTGGGGCTGTCCTCTATATAAGAAGAATCCAGAGTTTGCTTTTAAACCAACATGTCAGAAGGAATGTTGGTAATAAATTTCATATCTACAGGCAGCCTTAATTTATATTAGTTTTCTTCATCAAGATCGTACCTTACTTTCTCATGAAATGTTATGTTCAATAATAGGACAAAGAGAAATGGAGTAATTTAAATGTGTGAAAAACATCAAACCTGTGGTTTCTTTGATAATGAGAATATGAGTTAGAAAGTACTTGTAAAGCATATTATCTGTTTTAAACATAATGCTATTTTAAGAATTGTAATCAGTTCTCTATTACCTAGTGAACTGTATTTGGGCATAAGTATGTGGGCGTGTATTTTCTGTCTTTTCCCCTATATCTTGAATGTTCTTGAATATTGCTAAGTGATGTTTATGGGTGCAGTTTTGTAAGAAAACCCAATTTTCCTTCCCTGAAGGGAGTTGTCTGTGAGGGTTAGGCATCCAGAATGGAGCATTCACTTTGCATTAGCATTCCCAAATGTACTTGTGGTCTTTCTTTCACAATTTAATAACAGCAGTTTTGCTATACAAAACACAATTTTACTGGAAAGATTCCTCAATCTGTTCCTTCAATAGTATACCTAGATTTAGGACACATAATAAGCTCTTATGACTTAATGAGAGTCTGCAAATTCTTCCCTACATAAGTTAACCCTCAGTTCAGGGAGCTGGTCAACTTATGTAGGAAACTGAAATGGTAGAGTCCCTAAGTGCTAAGTGGACTATTCCATTTCAGACTTCAGTTTTGAATGCCATGTGTTGCCAGCAGGTTGGTGATTATAAAGATGATAGGCATCCTCTTGCTGGATAAACTGAAGATGACAAGGAGGAAGAATGCTTCCATGTAGATGAAGGAAATAACAATCTATAATGAGGAAGATTAATATTCAGGTATATGGCTTTATTTATGGATTGTTTGCGATGTTCTTAATGTAATATATTGCTTGAAATGCTAGATTGGGTCTCATCAAGGCTGAAAACTTACTTAAAAGTAAATTTATTCACTTAGTAACAAACATACTTATGCTCAAACTTTCTTTCAAGCTAAGGCATTGCACACAATGTTATTTATGGATATGCTGTATTTCTATGACCCTGTTTCTGTTCCTTTAGAATTTGAGTAATAATGTGTATGAATGAGGTTTCCAACAGTGTACCCGAGTTTTCCTACATGCACAAAGAGCTAGGATACTGTATGAATTGTGAATATTTTAAAAATATTAATATTCCTTTTTGCTCTATATCCATTTTCATCTCCTGCAAATTATTTACTATCAACTTATTTCTTTTTCTTTGCATTAAGGACAAACAGCAAACTTCTTTCATCTGCCTTCTCTCTGATTTATGATAAATTTAGTTTCCTTCAGCCTGGCATTTGCTTCAGCAGGCAACCTTCCTTCAAGTACCACCCTGATTGATGTTGTAATCTTTGATATCTTCCATTAGCCTCCAGGATCACTAAGTTCAAGGCCCTCTTGGAACCTAAGGAGCCCTGCCGAGGAACTGAAGGCCTTTCGAGTCCTTGGGGTGATTGACAAGGTAATTCTTCAGTGTCTCTTCAAGAGTTCAGTCATAAATCGACTGCATGCTGACATTCTGTCTTTGAAGCTACGGATCTTAAAGATATGAAACAAAGGAGGAAAATGACTCAAATGCATCTGCACTTTAAAATAACAAAAGTAGAAGGAAAAGAAAGGCTTTTATCTAAGCAATTCATGTAAGGTCATGCAAAATATATTTGAGTAAAAGAATAAGGCATATGTTTGGTGCCATTCTGTGAGGAGGGCCTTGGTTTTAAAAAAGATTGCTCTGTGCACTTTCAGAAAGTTGCCAAGAAGGTGCCAGGGGACAACAACTTTGAAAGAAGGCAAGTTGGGAAATTTGACAGCTCATCCCATTGAAAAGGCAGCAGTCCTAACTCAAAAACTGAGTTGAAATACCAACAAACAGTTTCTACAGTATCGTTTACTCCATTTTTTGTAGAGCCAATAATTTAATTTTTTTGTCTGTTGATTCTTCTTTCCTTAACTTTCCAGGTGATACAAATAATGAATGAGATTTGGCTAACTGAAATATAAAGCTGCTACTAAAATGGTTGTTGAAGTTTAACAATGTTAGATATTTTATAATCAAATGAAACTGGATTAATAGAGTTATAAAGAAAGGTACTGGTGGAAAATATCTGGAATAGCCTAGCCAAGCCTTTGAACTGAGTGTTGAAAATTCTTGGTTCCAAAGTCAGTTCACTCATAACTTTTGTGGGTTATTGACAGACAGTCACATCTTAGGATTGTTTGAATTCTTGAAATAAGGTTTGCAAAATACCTAGGCCAAATGTGGAAGATGCTACAGAAATATGAAAATATATAAAACCAAAGGATAAATATACAATGTTTATGAGTTGCTATTATCTTCCAAGAGTTCTTTGGGGAGTAAAAATGCTTTTTCAAGATGGTTGTAGAAAAATATATTTCAGTTGGGTATTACACATTCTTAGTCTTCTTAAAAGTATTGTACAGTGCTTGATGGTGTGTGAACTAGCATCAGAGACTAAATTGTTGTTGAAGCTGAAGATGGTACACATTTGATAGAAGTGAGAAGGAGGGAGCTGTATAAATTAGAGTGAATAGGATGGAACCAGTATCTCTACAATACATTTTTAGGTTGGAGCTACTGATAGTCTGTGCAAACACGGAAAAAATGAAGGAATGGGCAGCCTAGTTTATTAACAGGAATGTAATAGTTTCCTCACTGGCATAAGGGACAAATCTGAAACTCTGCATTGGGATGCATCTTCAGTTCTTTTGAAAAATAAGGGGTTATATATTTTTAAAAATAAACTTAGGGACAACCAGTTGCTGCCGTTCAGTAAATGTGGCATCAAAGATAACTTGTAACATTTATTTTTCTATTGTGATGTCTGGTGCATTAAGCTTGTACCACGTATCATAATAGAAAGATTTTTCGGTCGTGTCATGTCATCTGCATTGTGAATTACTTTAAAAAGAGAATACTTAGATTTCAGTCAATTTAGTTCAGTTTCCTTCAGTGGCTCTAACTCAGATGAGCAGACCAATGTCCTTTTCTTTAATTTACATAACCTACTTACAAGAGTCTGATCTAGCCTTGTGGGTCTTCCATTCCATATTTCTTGAAGAGCCTCAACTATAAAAACAATTTAACCAGCCAGCGATAGTTTTCAAAAGTGTATACTGCATAAACTTATAAAATAATAGGACTATTTAACCTGATCCTTCACCAAAAGGGATAGAGCAGATAGCTGAAAATCTTGGACTGAGGCCTTTTGTAGGGTTCATCCATTGTTGCAACCAATCCAGAAATGTTTCTGTAGTTGCAGGATGGAACTTAACTACTTCAGATGGCGAGGCAGTGAGTGGAGGGTAACAGTCACTGCTTCCAGGCCAGCCTTATAAATAAAGGAAAAAAAATCAGCAAATACAGGCAGACTTGCTAGATTTCTATTGCCTAATTTTTGTTTTTTGTTGCTAACAAATCAAAAGAGTAAAAATAGTGTATTTAGTAACCCAATAACCAGCCTGTGGGATTTTGGCTGTCTCCAGATAATTCTTGCAGCGAATGGGCTAATCAAATCAGGAATGGCCAATTGGTTGCTGAAGGTGAACCAGTTTAATCTAAAGTCTAGTGAACTTATATTATAATCTACAAGTGTATGTAGCAAAAGGGAAGGGGGTTTCTAATTTGGGTATATATGTGCATCTGAGAGAGTAAGTCTGCCTTTTATGTTAAAACTGGCTTTAGATTTATGACAGTGGCCATAATGTCCATGAAGAGAATGATTTGTGTGACAACAATTTATTTCTAGCCAAGTGTCTGGGGGAATAAGATGTCCCTCAAAATAAATGAATACATACTTCTACTATTGTTTTATATTACATTTCTGCACGGTTATCCTTGTGATTAATTATCATATTAATCAATCATTTGTCTCTGGGCTAGTGGCACACAACCTTTTGGGGGGCCTTGGGCTATATCTGACCACAATAGCATGCAGGGACCGTAGTCCAAAAGTGGCAGCACCAGGGTTGGTGGGAGCAGGAGAAAAATGAGCTTTGATTAAAATATACATTCAGTGTATGAAATACATTCAATATGATCACTTGTTAAAAATATAACAATTTTCCCCTTCTGCTACATTCATATTACATTTGGTAGCAATGTCTAGATTGTTTTTGCAAGTAGCACTAGGTATGCACCTTGGTTCTAGGTGGATTAGAACCTCAGAATCCAGGCTATTTAACAATTAAAATAGCTTAAGCAGTTCTGAACAATTAAGACATCCTTTAAAACCCTGACCATGGAACTGTGACGCTGAAAGTTGCCGGCCAGAAATGGCTGACGCTTCGGCAGTTCGAGTCCAGCCTTCGCGTTAACAGGGTGAGCTCCTGTTCCCCCCCCCCCAACTCCTGTCAACCCAACAGGTCGAAAACTCACGTGAGTAGATAAATGGGGACTCTCACTCCGGTGGGAGGAAAAATGCTGGCAGCGCCTTGCACAGAGAGACGGGACCAGTTGCTGGTAAGCGCGAAACCGCGCTCGCCCGAAAATGGCGCGAAGCAACGGAAACCCCGCCTCCTGCGCTCGCCAGCTGGGCTATGCTCTAGGAAGGAGGCTCTGGCAAACCACTTCCGAAAACAATTGCCTTGAAAACTGCAAGGATTCGTCCAGGCAGTCACTGCAGGGTCAGTAATGACTGAGCGCAGACAAAAAAAAAAAAAGGTCCCGGGACTCAGCAACAGGTAGACAGAAACCATGCTTGATGTATATCATCTTTTCCTTTAAAAACAAATTGTTTTTAGTTTATCACTGCAAACTACATATGCCATATCTTTTCCCATGGACTATGGGGAGTGATAATGTGATGATTACAACTTTTCAAGATTCCTTTTTTAAATAGTAATTTTATTAAAAATTACAATTACAAAGATAAAAACTAACACAAACTAAAAAAATAAAAGAAAAAGAAAAAAATAGAAAGTGCAGAAAAGAAAAAATATAAAAATAGAAAAGAAAGAAAAAATAAGAATATAGTAAGGGAAAAGAAACATATAAAGAAGTGACTTCCCCCTTCATCACAAGTATTAACAATTTTAGTAACTTATCACCTTCTCTTAAAATACAAAAAATGATCTCTTTTCCCCATATCCCATCTCTTATCTGTCTGTAAACAAATCCTTAAAGCCTCGTTGTTTCAGTCCTGATCAGCAAAAGTCCATTAAGGGTTACCAGGGTTAACAACATACCTATTTTAACCTTGATCAAATAAAGCAACGTTTATTTTTAACTATTCCTTCCTTGTACTTTTAACAATCTTGATCTTTAGTCCCTTCAAAGAATGTCCTAGAACTTGATTTCTTTTCATTTTTTCTTTGTCCCATCTCACAAAATTCTTCAAAGCTTTAACAAGCGTCTTGTTATTTGTATATCCCTTTTAATTATTAAGACATCATCCGGTTTCTTTTGTATGTCCAGTGTAGCATCTTTTCCCATACCATTCTTGTAGCCTGTCATTTTTAAGTCCACTTTCAGATCAGTCTCAGTTTTGCCTGGTAAAACTTGTTACTCTCCCATAACATCTTTTAAACACAGTCTATCTATAGAAGCAGACACTCTTAAAATTAACTTCTGGGTCCATTGTTCAAAAATATCCTTCATTATGTCCAATGTTAAAATATTTTGCTTCATTCTGTATTAGTAAGTCAAATTTAATTTTCTCCTTTAATTGTAATCTTTAGTTCCTTCTAGTTATCTCTAGTGTCTAACCTTCAAAGTCTCATCCTATTGTTTTTTTTTAAAGAGAATTCAAAACAAAAGTATTTTCCCACAGGAAGGATTCTTACAATTAATTCCAAAATCTTATTTCAAATCCATATGGAGCCTTAGTCCATTTGTAACTTTCCAAAATCAAAGTTCGAATCACTCTTTTGCTGTTTATTTAAAAAAAATTTTTTTAAGTCCTTAAACTTGTATTTAAATCTTCTTTCACTAAGGATTGAAGGAAACTCATCCACTGCTGTAAAACTCATCAATCCAAAGGTTCCTAATAGCTGAATAGCCGTTAACAAGCAATTTTCAGAAGTGATTAGAAAAGGAAGTATGTGAACCCAATGTCCTTTTGAAGGCACCGACTATGGTTCGAGCAAGGTGGCTATTCCCTCATTTCCCAGAGCTCTAAATCAACCGGAGACCGCTGTCTTGCGGTCTCCCTGCGAGGAGCAATTGTCTGGAGCACTTGTGAGCAATCTCAAGTCCTCTCCTTGTCTGGAGAGGAATTACGAAGAGCCAGTCTACTTCCTGGCTCTTCATTCCACTGTGGTTGTTGGCTCCGCTTTTAGCAGAGCCGTCTTCAGTTCGCCATTTCTTCCCTGGAAGTCCACAACTTTTCAAGATTTCTAACCATCCCAGGGAAAGAAAGAGAAACTGCTGATGTTGCGGCATTCTTTTCCCATTGGTTCCTTGCTTAAGCAGCTTTTCTTTCCTAGCCAGGAGCCTCTTCTTCCTGGATCAAATGCAAAACTGATTGTTTAAAAATTAAAACGAACCTTTCCACATTTTGAAAGAGGAACCAGAAAAAGATGTATTCTGGAAAAAAAACAAGGAAACAACACAGGGTAATGTGGTAGGGTGGTAAATTGGTAGGCCAGCTCAATTTACTTTAACAACCTGTGGAGGTGGAAGCTTTTATTCCTGACTCTTAATTCATCCAGTTATGTCCTTGTGACCTTGGCAAGGAGTTGAATAAGGTGACTAATGGCTCGCCATATTCTTTGCTTCTGGTGGCTTGCCTGTTGCCTGCCTCTGGGCCTACGGCTCCCCTTCTGCCAACTTCTGCAGTATTCCTTCGGCCTCTAATCTTGGCACTTTGATGCATATGTTCTGAAGGTGGCCACCATGACTTGGAGTGGCAACAGATGGTAACCCTTCAGGCTGCCACCAGCTATGTGGGTGTTAAGTTGGAAACTTTGCTTTTGATGAAGAGTCAGCAGTGCATATGAAAGAGCTCTTGCTGCAGAAGTATCTTTTAATTAAAAAATTAGCATACTGAAACAGTTGCTAATGTCTATGTGTTTAAAGGCATCTAAAATCAACTGTTTTCTTTAGGCTAAAGAGTGATTATTTACTAGCATTTTGCTCCCCTATTTTTTTCTTTTTGTTTTTTTTTTCAGTTCATTTATTTATAAACCTTTTTTTTTTGTTTATAGCAGACTGAACTGCTGGGTCCCAATCAAAACACTGAGAATTTTATGTGCTATTTTGTGAAGTGGGATAAAAATAATTTTGACTCCACCTCTCCTTACATAAGCCTTTTATAGGGAAACAGGGTTACAATCTGTGTAATACTTAACTGGTAACAAGCCCATTAAATTCAGTGGGAATAACTGTGGCATAAACTGCTATGTAACTGCACAGTTTTGCTTTCTATTAGCATGCATCTTTGCTCAATTGTATTAGAATAATAGCGTGTTTAACTTTTAGATTCAGAATTAAAATAAGATCTCTTAATCTTTTGGAGCCCTCCCTCCTCCAAAATTACTCAGTGCTACCATATATTCTGTTGTTGTTCCATTTATAGCAATTTGTCCTAATTTGCATACATTTTTGGACCTTTAATACTGCTCTTGGAGACTGAAAGTACTGTCAAAGCACAAAGACTCCTTTGAAGGCCCTGATGCGATTTTTCTAGTTGTTGTTTAAAAAACACGATCTGTATATTTGTCTTTAATGCATTTCTAAGGGGGTCGCAGTCATTATTTTAAAAAATGGTGGAAGGGTGCTATTTTGGCTGTACTATTTAAAATAAGCTAGGGGAAATTGGACATGATAGCAGTCTTCCAATACTTGAAGGGCTGCCACGGGAAAGAGGGCGTTGATTTGTTCTCCATAGCACCTGAGGGTAGGACAAGAAGCAATGGGTGGAAGTTCATCAGAGAGAGATCCAACCTGGAAATAAGGAGGAATTTCCTGACAGTGAGAACTATTAAGTACTGGAACAGTTTGCCTCCCAGAATTGTGGGTGCTCCATTGCTGGAGGTTTTCAAAAAAAGATTGGACAACCATTTGTCCGAGATGATATGAGGATTCCTGCCTTGGGCAGGGGGTTGGACTAGAAGACCTCCAAAGTCCCTTCCAACCCTATGATTCTATGATTCTGTGGAGCCACTTGGGCCAGGTCTAGCTCCTGAGAAGTGCTGCCAGTGCCAGGTCCTTTATTTATTAGGAAGCTGGTAATCTGAGGTTCTAGCCCAGTCATTGGTTAACCCAGGAGCCTTTAAGCAGGTTGAGCAAAAGTTAGCTCTTGCTGATTTGCCAGTCAGCCTTGTTGCATGATTCCCAATAGTTTAACAGTATCGATAAAACAATACACAAAGAGGCATGGTATTGGATTACTTTTTCCTTTCTAGCCCTTCCAGTAAATTGTCTGCTTCAGATAAGGATAAGGCTAGTAATGAGTATGGAAGTTTCTTCAGAGAGATGAGTTGCAGTAAGGGCTAATTGAGGAAAGGGACCATAGCTGAATTATATGGCATCTGCTTTGCATTAAAAAAAAATCTTAGATAGGCTGTAGCATCTTCATTTAGAAGAATCAGTTATTTTATGATGTGCAAGGTGTTTGCCCAAGATCGTGGAGTGTTGCTGATAGTAGGAGTAGGCATTACTAGAATAGATGGACAAATATTTTGCCCTGGTGTAAAGAAAGTTCCTCTGTCATTATTTTGATACATTTAGCACTACAATAGGTAAAGAATCTGTGTCATCCAGATGTTGTAGGTCTACAGTTATTTTTTACATTGGTTGTGCTGGTTGGGTAGATGGGAATTCAGAGTGCAAAATCTGGGGGGCTACAAGTTCCCCACTGTACCGGGATATGTGAGTACATGTAAGAATATGTTTCCATGCTTCTTTGAGAAACTCTGCATTCATTCATTAAAAAAACAAAATAAGGAAAGGATCTACTTAGTTGACTGATGTACCTTTGATTTTTCTCATTTGCTTTCTCTGGCAAGGGCATCCTATTGGCATCCTATTTTTCCTAACACTATGGCATCAACTGCCACAGAGGATTTATATCAAACCATAGATTGGCAAACCTTACCATAAATGGTAACTCCATATTTGACAAGAATAGGATGTGTGAGCCACACTCAGGGTTATTCATAGTGATTCTGAAGGAGCTGAGAAAAATTACCCTGATATAGTTTATGATCTATTTGTGAGTGACTCCTACTTAGACAACATATTCAATTAAAGCTTAGCTGCGTAGTAGGTAAATGTAGATAAACAAATATGTGAAATTAAAAGGAGCATTCTTTTAATTGTATCCATTCTAATAACGATATGCTTATCAAAGGTAATTATTTCATGACGGCTTGGTTACAGCAGTTGTTTTATCCTGAAATGAAAGTCTGCGTTGGGTGCTTTTGATTGGGAAGTTGGTCATATCAAATTAGTTCAAATTAGATTTTTGTCTTTAGAAAGGTGAGCAAAGCCATGAGCAGTGTTATTAAATTGTGTGTTCTACCCTATAAATGATCCAGCCCTCTTGAGGGTTAAAGAAGTGATTATTCTGTCCTTTATGCTGATGGCTTCACTACCGATTAGCCTAGTGTTGGTTTTTTTGTTTTGTTTAAATGCTTGGCTCCTTATGATCTTTTGTGTATGCAATGATAATATTAATGCAGAGTCGTAAGCCCATTCATTAAGAAATGACTCTAAAATGAGGTTGCTTGGTGTAAATTTGGAGAGCTGCAGATGCTGTGTACAGACGTTTCTTCATGCTATTAGCCGTATGGCTAATAATTTCCAAGTGGCTAAAGCTCTTGTTAGCAAGAGTGCTGGGGTGTTAAGAATGGCTCTATAAATAACTTTAAGAAGGGAAGTTGAAGGTGCTTCTTTTTAAAGACTATTGTTAACTAAATATTATTGCCAAACAGATGGAAAGCATTCACCAGCCTGATGTTTTTACTCTAATTATATTATCTCCAGTCCTGTACGGCTCAGTTGAAGAGGTGTATCCAGGGGCCAATTTATAATCATTTAACCAACACCTGTTTGGGAAAAATTGACAGTCAAAGGGCACATTAAAAAAAAATCACATATGTTCTTGTATTTACTGCCTCAATGTGAATGTTAGCTAGCTGCAAACAAACTTGGTTGAAAAGACAAAGTCCCTAGGAAAATTGATGCATCACTTTTTAACCATTTTTATCTATTTCAATTTGGCATGTCTTCCACCCCACATGTCTTGCGGCTAAACAAGGGAGACCACAACTCAATTGTCTTCTTATGATTTATTCCATCAGTTCCTAGTCCATTTTTAAATTGCTCTGATTTACAATCTTGATGAAAAACTTACCAGCTTAGTGACATAAAATGAACACATGTGAAAGCACGCTTATTTTTTTTCCCCCTTGGGCACAGTTGAGTTCATATTTATATAGGCAGCATTATTACTAAAATATTTCTTAATATCCATATATGTGTGTGTGTTTATACATATCTTGGTTTGAAGATCAGATAAGCTTTTGCCACCCTACTAAGTGTGAACACACAAAGTAATGAATTAAGAAACTCATATGCTCAGAGCTAACTGTGCTTTTTCCTGAGATGAGTTTCTATTACCGATACTCAATAAATACAAGCCTAGGTGAGCTTTTCTCACTCCTTGATCCTATTCCACAATATGCTTCACCCCTTCAGCCTCTGGCCTAGTCAGAAACCCTTACCAATGTTTTTGGCAACACAGAGTAATAGTAATTCGATCAGAAATCACTGTTAGGGGATTCTCCAGGAGGCAGCTATTATCCTGGGAGCAGCCTGGCAAGGTGTTACAATACCAGTAGGCTCTTCCCTATTGGTCACACACAGGCAGCAGTAGGAGCAGCTTGGTCATTGTAGCCAATCCGTGTTTTGAAAGAAACTAGGAATACAAGATCTAGGCTGCAAAACTCCAATCAACTGTTTACTGTACTGTATTTCTTTGCTGCCCTCTAGTGGCTGAATGGATCTTTGCAGACCAGGTATATTAACCCAAGAGATGAATTGTGTGTTGCTAGACATTGGCGCAATATGGTTCATGGGGTCATGAAGAGTCGGACATGACTTAACAACTGAACAACAACAGACATTGGCAAGGAATTCTGTAATAGAGTAGCTAGCTCTGGTTTGGGTTATATTTAATCCCTTGGAAGTAGTTGAGTGGGTTAATTGATCCCTTTTTGGTGTTCCTGCAACACACAACCCCTCATTGATCCAGTTAAATATGTTCAGTGTGTGTTCAGTTAAATCAGAACATTAGAACTGGGATATGCTTATGTTGGATGGGTTGGTTTGGGGCATGAGTTGCTGTTTTTACAGCCCAATTCCAGGCATGATACAATTGCTCTGTGAGGGGGAAGTGTGGGGCTACAGCGATCCTGCTTCCTCCATTATATTTTTGTCATTTGAAAAATCCACAGTGAGATTAGAGGGTACTAGCAATCTCCCACTCATGTTTCCCAAGCTATACTGTCTCTCCTGTGGGAGATAATATATAGCCATTATTTATTTGTCCAATCGATTTATTAGCTGCCTCACTCAGAGAGTCAGCATAGTATAGTGGTTAAAGTTCTGCACTAGGATGTGGAGGACCAGGGTCTGATACTCCCTTTGCTAGGGAAGCTAGCTGCGTGACCTTTGGCCAATCACTTTTTCTCAGCTACAAAACCGCATTGGGCTCTGCAACAAGCCAGCTGCAGAACAAACCCCTTTGTACTCTGCATTGATGGCTTCACTGTGTGAACTAGGCAAGTGCAGGCAAAAATCAGACCCTGCAACTAAGCAGGGCAAATGCTAAAAAGAAAAAAAAATGCTGGCTTAATTGCCAGAGTAACTCTAGGTGGTGTATAAAGATAAAATAACAGTTTAAAATAGCAAATATAAACCATCCACATTGGGAAACAATAATACAAGCAACACACACCAGCAGGGTTACAAATTGCCTTGTTAACAGGGCTTATTGAAAAAGCTAGGTCTTTACAACTTTCCTAAAGGTCCACATGGCCAGGGCCATATGAATTTTGGGAGGAATGTTGTTCCAGAGGGCAAGGGTAGCCACAGGGAAAGCACATCTCCAGGGTCGTGCAAGATGGCATTGCTTTGCTCATGGGACCTGGAGCATGCTGATCCTGCCAGATCTCACTGGACAGGCAGAAACAATTGCAGTCCTACAAGTATCCAGGCCCCAAGCTGTGAAGGGTTCTCTAGAACAGTGTTTCTCAACCTTAGCAACTTTCAGATGTATGGACTTCAACTCCCAGAATTCCCCAGTCGGCAGAGTTGAAGTCCACACATCTGAAAGATGCCAAGGTTGAAAAACACTGCTCTAGGAGACAGCATATTGAATTGCATCTGAAAGCCAACTAGTGTACAGCTCATGTGGTAGAGGTGTCACATGGATGAAATGAGATACACCCATGTAACTACTTGCCCATTGCATTCAGGACTATTTAAAGCTTCCACGTGGTCTTCAAGGGCAGCCCCATGTAGAGCATATTGCAGTAGCCCAAATGAGAGGCATCTAAACTATGATTGAACATCAGTAGGGCTTCCCAACTATAAATGAGCATAATTGATGCACCCGATATATCTGTGCAAAGACCCTCCATGGCTGCCACCTGCTCACTGTCTTTCTAAGAATGAGTCTGAGCCTATTCCTCTCCAGCCAGATTCCATTAGATTCCAGGCACTGGGACAGGGTGTTGACTAATAGATATGGATAGCTCTTGACCATGAATTAGTCCAAGGTTTTTAAAGACATCTAAGTTGTCAGTCCACACTCCATCTTGTTTACATTCAAGAGTTCTGCATGAAGTGAGTCGATACAAGAAAACTCAGTGCTGGTTGCTCTGCCTTAAAATACAGTACATACAACTTTACTTCTGGGCCTGCATGTAAACTGGATCCAAAGAATAGGAATAGATAGCAAACTTCCATGGCTTTCATGCAATTGGAAAAAAAAGTTGATTAAGCTTACAAGATTTGTCAATGAACTATTCTTGGAATTGCATAAATTTGCAGGTAAGCATAATTTTGAAGGTGAAAAGCCCTCTTGTTTTTACATCATCCTTTTGTTTTTAAATAATGCTGCAGGCATGTGCTGTTGTATGAGATAACAAGGAGGGGCATGCCTTTTCTGCTTTCCATTTTGAGTGCGTATAAGTATTTCATTAAAAATAATTAACTGCTTAAAATATGCTTCTGCTAATTAGGGATAGATTTTTAATTGACAATCTTACTGATTAACTTTTAAATAATCAGTCTAATTGATTCATTGATTAAGCATTGCAGCTATCATATCTTTATAAAAAAGATAATTAATTGTTGCATATATTCCTCCTGTCAGGTCCATTTTAGAGACTTACATTTCTGATCAGTAGAGGAGAAATACTAATACTGATAACTGAAAATTCCTACAAATTGGATTAATTTCAGTTACTTCTTTCATTTAGGTTTTGCTTGTAATGGATACTAGGACACAGCAGACATATATATTGAAGGTAAGTTGTTATTTTTCCTAAATCATTCACTGTACCGGTGGGGGCCTGTCTTCCACTGCTTACAGTTCAGTCCACAAAATCCAGAACGTCATCAGTCAGGTTTGTGGAGTTTGTGTTTTGATCGTTAATCTTCAGTGGCAGTCTACAGAACTGATAAATGGCTTCTACTATTGGCAACACTTATTTTTGCTTTGACCATCAAAGAAAAGGGAGTTGTTACAGTCAGTGTACCATGGCACAGTTTACATTTTCTCCACTGAAATATCTAGGTCAGTTCAATACTGGGAGTAGTAAATATTGACAGTAAAGTAATTCCTCACTCTCTCCCAGTACTTGTAGTGCATAGTGTGTTGCTGCTATTCATGTTTACAGTGAGTGGGAGAGGATAATTCAGGGGCCATTACTCATTTATGGAGTTTTATGCATAGCTATTGTTTTTCTTCGTTTCCCTATCCCACCGTATTGTGCTTTTGTGATTCAGATTTTGCTAAATGACAACTTCTAGTATTCCTCACTGTTGGCCACGTTGGCTGAGACTGCTATGAGTTGTGGTTCTACAATATCTGGAAGACCACTCCCCACGTAAAGGATGCATCACACAGCTTTCCCCCTTCCTGATGCCTTTTGCCAATATGTTGGGGCCCCCACTGCTTTAGAGTTTTCTACTCCTATTCGTATAATATTTTTCCACTTGAAGAAGCCTTTGTTTTCATTTGCAAGTTTGGAAGCAGCATAATGATGACAAGGCCAGCACAAACAGTGTATGAGATGAGAGAATGACAATCCTGCATCTCTTTCTCCATTTCCTAATATCTTCTAATAAAGCTGAATGAGTACAGTTAGGTCACTAAACAAAGCGCAGGGTTAGTTGGAACATTTGCATAGTAGTAATGCATATTTTTGTTTCATTAGACATTGCTGAGAGGAGGAAGAGAATCAGAGCTGATTTTTTTTTCAGCAGTAGCCTAAGGTCTTGTGAAAAGTGATTGTGATCTTCAGTAATTCAACCACACTTTATTTATCTGCAGTGCTTCTTTCATAAGTTGTTTCGTTGTTCGTGTGTGCCATCTTTAGAAATCTATAACACCTTCAGGAAACTAACCATATCATCACTCTATCTTCCCTTCAATCTAATGGAAATGCATGCACATTCCAGCCCATAAAATTGAAGGTGGGGCAAGATTTGCCTTTGGAATGTGAATGGATTTAACAGTTTGCTTTGATACTTAAAGCACAGCCCCTGCCCTCCCTGCCCCTCCCCCCAAGAGATATCTGGGGGAAAAAAGGTCATAGAGAAATAACTGAGTGTCATTCTGATGACTTGGTTTGTGAGAGATTCTAATGAAAACATTGACCCATATAATTGATTTTAATGGCAGCTTTGTGCCATCTTCTGTTCTCTGGATGTGCGCCAGATGCCATCAGCAGGGCCTCAGGGGACTGAGGGGCACAGAACAGCAGATGAGTGGTTTCTCTGAAGCCTGGAGTAACTTGGATAGATTAGTTTGGTTGATAAGCACAGAGCACAGCATGCTCCAAAGGCAACTGAGGGTACAACTGACCTTTCTGTTCTCTGTCAGGGTCTAAGGAAAAGTAGCGAATGCAGCAGGAAGAGAAAGACCATCATCCCCCGCAGCGTGCCCAACATGGTGGCTCTGCACAAGTACATCATCTCAGAGGAATCGGTCTTCCTTGTGCTGCACTATGCAGAAGGTTGGTCTGTGGATTCAGATGCGTTGCGGGAAGGGTGGGGGAGGTGGGGGAGATGGGGGGGGAGAAAGAAAGCCTCTGCTTCTTTAGTTGGTGACATCCAGATGTTAGAAGTCTATCTTTTGAATCAGAAATTTGGGAATTGTCTCAAACACAGCTGCAAAGGATGTTGAGGCATATATGCCCTTTGTTATGCTCCATTGTTGCTTTTTACAGTTTACATCCCATTAAAATTCTTGTAGCTCCACTGTTCAGCAAAGCAGCTGCCTTCCCCTTTGGACCTCTTTGTGTAAAGCTTTTAGGTTACACAGACCAAACTCTTCCTTAAGGTGCTTTTTCAATAGAACAATGTGGTAGATATTTGTCCCATGAAGTGATAGGCTGGTCTGTTTATTCTGTTTGCAAATCCTTTCTGCTTGAAATAACCACCCCATATGATGCTCCTAGCACAAGTAATAACTGTAGGGAAACTCTCTTTAAAGAGGAGCCTTTATCTGGCTGAGAGTCTTGGTTGATGCTGCAATAGTCCTGATCCAGATGGGGAAGGATGTTTGTGTGGTTTCTGTATGTGTCAGAGAGAAACTCCACTGGTGACTGTGAATGCACATCCCCAGATCCATAGATCCAGTCTGAATGTGAGAGGCAAGAGTGGCCCACTAAGGTACTGTTTACTTCAGTGGTGCCCATGGGTCATGCATGTGCAAGGGGCGGGGCTTTGATTGTGGACCTTCAGACTAGTTAGATCAGGTTTTAGTTAAGCAGAATGGTTTCTCAAGAAAAGGGGAGAAACCTAAAAGGGCTTTGCTTGCACTGAAGTAAACAGTATGAATTGGGGAGAGAAGCATTGATTGTCACCAGTGGAGTTTCTTTCTGATCCCCCCTGAAGATCCGCTGGTTTATTTTTTTAGCAAAACAATAGTTATCTTGTGAGAATAACTTATCTGTTTTGGCTCAGTGAGGAAGTTGAGTTGTTTAGCCTGGCTCATATAAACATGATTTACCTACAGGCAACTAAGCAACCCCTTTGCCTGTGTTCAGTCACATGGTAAGATATCAGCATGAATGGGCTTGAGCCCAGTTTTGGCTAGTAACAGCTTCTGTAGTGATTTGCTGTGCTATTTCCAATTTTGGGAACTACACTATGTTTACGTGATGCATTTGACCCATTCTGTAGCTACCTGATGTAAATATGGTAGTAAGCTGGTGGGAGATGCTCAGAATTTGACAGGTCTCCAGTTACCTCAGAGGTCTTTGAGAGTCTGTCATTTCCTGCTGCCTTTTATTTTAAAAAATGCATTTGTTTAACAATCATAGTGGCCCAGTTAGGATGGGCTTCATCGTGTGAACAGAATGCAGGGAAACCCATTGGTGTGGAGAAGGTGAGAAGTAAAATGGAGAGAGGTAGAGTTCTTAGAAAACCCTGTTTTTGCAGGACTGCTCCAAGTATTTGTCTCTGTGCTGCCAGGTGAAGAAGCATTAATGCTCTGTTAAACCTATGAACCAAATGCCTCTGCAAATCCCATAATTAGTCAGAGAAGGCAGTGGCCTTCCTCTGGCTCCACCGTTTGGTAGTCAGAGGCACTTTACTTCAGAATATGAATCTTGCATTTAGGTTTTCTTCTCTTTTCTTGGGAGAGCATTCTGTTTAACTAAAAGCTGACCTACCCGGTCTGAATTTAAAAACAGATACAGTAAAAATGAACTGTACAATCTGTTTCAGATAGCACACTGCAGATCACTTTCGCTTTTCTCAAAATGGAAAGGGTGTAAGGGCTGAGGCTAGAGAGATGGAAACCAGTGATTCTCAGCCTCAGTGGTCCATTGTGGAAACAAATCCCAACTGCTCAAGGCCACCAAGTGATCCACCAAATATGTTCATTTGGAAGGGTGGTAGGAAAAGGCCTAAAGTTTAAGCTGGTTTATATATGACTTCATCGTAGTACAAAGGGCAACTGACTGTTGTGTTTGAGGCTTCATTCTTGTCTGCACAAAGGATTCTAATTCAGCCAAATCACATATGGGAGTCTTCTCAGTTCAATTGAGAGCCAGACTAAGCATCTGTATCTGGAGACCTGTGATTTATCGCTGAGCACAGATGTGAAGCCTGACATAGAGTTAGAACTGGTACTTAACCCATCAGGTGTTGTTATATGCCAGTTTGTTCCTCCTTATTGGTCACTGTGGCTGATGAGAGTAAGAATCTAGCATATCTGGAGCCCCGAAGCTCCCTATTTCTGCATTAGACTGAAATCTGGAGTCAAAAGAGTACTTTAGTGAAGGAGAAATGAATTCTACTGTAATCAGACAAACATATTTAATATCCTTTCAAAATATTTTAAACTCTCTTTTAATGCAAATGCTTTTGTTGAGTTTTATAAGTATACAGTTGTTCTGATCCAGTGTTTTAAGAAAATAGCCAATGACGTTGGATAGCAGTTCAAAGAGGTACTTTGAGTTATGCCTACTTTCAGTGTTTTGGGGTAGGAAATTAATGGTATGTTCAGGGAACAAGTGGCAAATAAATAAAAATATGAAGTTGCTGACTGGTTAGGTGGCAAAAATTAGCTTTGTTCATGCAAGGTTTTTTTTTTTTTTTTTAATTCCACTCTATGGAGCAAATGGATATAAGGCAAGATTTGGAGTAAAAATCCAGATGCATATGGCCTTTTAAGTGTCTGATAAAATAGTGTGACTCTTTGTATTGTAGTTCCTTTCTTCTTTTCCCTTTTTCTTCAGGTTGTGTTACAGATCAGGTTGGTAGATAGTTCCTACACCAACATTTGGATGTTTCCTTTAATCTATTAGGAAGAGAGGTAGATAGTCTGGTTACCTACAAATGTTTTGGCCTTCAGTTTTCCGAGGCCTTGGTCGTTGGCCTTGCTCCCTATAGCCCAGAATTGGAGATCATGGTTTCATCTCAGATTGTAATCCAAGATTATAGAGAGAATTTGCCAGTTTCCCAAATTTTTCCCTATAGTTGGACATACAAGGGGAGAAAGAAGTTCTTCACTCATTTCTCTTTCAATATTCCTTAGCATGTTACCCTTGTATCAACATTATAGAAACCATAGCTTTATGATGACCAAGGTTACTAGTGAGGAAACACTGGAACTTGCCTGTTTCTTTGGCACTAGCATATCAGTGAAGTGATGCCTCATGTTACTTATGTCATTGCAACTAAAGCCAATATTTAAATATTTAAGTTGCCAATTTATTGTGGTAGGCTTTACCTCCATACGTATTAACAGAATTACCATCTGGAAAAAGTTGTATGTGGGTAGGAGGTGGAGAAGCTCCAGTTACATGTCAAACAACTGTAGATTAATTCCTTATATTTTCTTCCATTCCTTCATTTTACACAATTGCAGAATGCATCTATTTAGTCAAAATATTAAGTTAGATTTCCAGAGTCTAAAAGGTTACACCTCCATTGGAAATAAGGGTCAGTAATCAAAAGTTTTCCTCTTTTTTCATACATCATTCTGAATCCAGTACAAGCCTCCCCCGCATTACTATGTAGTAAATGGCTTGTTAAAGGTGAGAACATTCATAAAGTATCTGTTAGTTTTGTCACAAAGCACTTGGCAAGACATGTTGAAGCTTCACTGCTACTTAGTGGTATCAGTGCCAGAAATGGTAAAAACAGATGCTTCAAAAAGAGTCTTAAGGGACATTGAAGGAAGGATTTTGATGGAGATTAAACTTAAATTTAAGTGGCTGCTGGGAAACGTCAAATCTTTTTCAATGTAAATGAGTTGGAGTTCATATTAATCTGGAAAGCACACAAGAAATTTCAAAATGATGGTGTTTCCTGTTAATGAACACTAATTCTATAGCGGACAATGCTTAGTAGCTTTTCCCCCTGAGTCTTAAGGATCATATGTTGCCCCAAGAGCAGAAAACAGAACTATTCCATATTTTAATTTCGTCAACACTGTAATTGATTAGTATTTAAATCCCTCAAATTCTGAGTCAGGAAAGGTAGCCCAACTTCTTTTCTGTGGTTCCCAGAAGGTACCCCAGATTATGTCACTAAAATTTGGTGGCAAGGTCACTTAACATAAACAATAGGATGCTACGTTAAGCCTCCAATAGGCTTTACACAACTGTTTCATCAAAAAGCTGCCACCAACAGTACCACCCTCAAATCTCCCCAAAATCATTAAAAAGGTGCTTGGCCCCCAGCTTTGTCATTACCCCATTCTTGTAATCTACAGTGCCCAAAAAAGTTTGCCCACTTTCCCAGCCCCAGGCTTGTTGAGCACTCCCAGACCAAGCAATGGTTGTGCACAGTTTGCCTCCATCAGAATTTGGTCAACTTTTGTTTTGGTGTGCCAAGCTTTATATCACATGCTCTGTGTGTCAGGTCAAATCCTTCTTTATGTAGTGACTTTGGACATACAGCACTGGCCTGGGCCCTGGGTTGTTCTGTGTGTTTATCAATAACTTGGATGAGAGAGTTGAGGGGATGCTTAGAAAGTTTGAAGATGACATAACATTGGGAGGGGTGGCTAATATTATAGAGCAGATGTTGGCAAACTTTTTGTAAAGGGCCAGATCCTGCTTCACCTCTTCAGGTGCAGCTGGTCAGTCTACAGGCAAAGGAGTGCTGCGCCATTGGATGGTGCTGGCCCACCAACCCAGGAAACTGCTGATAGGCTGCTGCTGCCTCCCAAAATGCTACATCCCGACCCCTTGGCCCTGCCCCTCACCCTGGAAGTTTGACTCAGGCTTAGTCCTGGCAATCTGTTGCCCACCCATCCATCTTAGCTCACAGGTTGTATAAAAACAGGCGTCAGGCCAGATTTGGCCTGTGGACCATGGTTTGCTGACTTTTGCTTTAGATGAAAGAGAGAAGATTCCAGAAAGATGTAGGCAGACTTGACCAGCGGGATTAAATGAATAGGATGGAATTTAATTGGGGGTATTGTAGAGTTCTGCATCTGGGTAGGGAAAATGTAAGGAAAAGTATAGGATGGCTTGGTAGTAGTACATGTGAAAGGGTGTTCTTGTTGATCAGAAGATAAACATGAGCCAGCAGTATGATGCAGCTGCTAAAAAGGCAAATGCTACCTTGGGTGCAGTAACAGCAACATAGAGTCCAGATAATTGGAAGTAATTGTTCCATTCTACTCTGCCCTCATCAGCTCCCATTTGAAGTTCAGAAAGGACAGTGACAAGTTAGAGCAAGTTCAGAGGATAGCTATCAAGGTGGAGAAGGTTCTGGAAACTAAGCCCTGTGAGGAACAGTTAAAGGATCTGGGTATAACTAGCCTACAGAGAAGACAAATAAGGGGAGATATAATAGCAGTCTTCAAATATGTCACAAGTTGTCACACAGAAGAGGCTTTAGACTTATTCTCTATTGCCTCAGATAGCAAGACCAGAACCAGTAGGTTAAAACTGGAAGGAAGAAGGTTCAAGCTAGACATGAAGAGAAACTGACTGTACAAGCTGTTAGCCACTGAAACAGGCTGCCCGATGATGTGGTGGGTTCTCCTTCATTAAAGGTCTTCAAACAGAAGCTGGATGGCAATTAATTAGATATATTCTAATGGATCCTGTATTGGTTGGGGGTTGGACTAGGTGACTTCTCTGGTCTCTTTCAACCCTATAATCCTATGAGATGAGGCATCCTATAGCCATGGAATATCCCCTACTTTGCATATCTGAGGACCTCATCTATGTCACAAAATAACACTAGATCAGGATCCAGAGTTTGGATGATGAAAGTGCCAGGAAGCGTCAGCCTCAGTTTTCCATTTGTAAATAGAAATCAAATTAGTAATCTTCACAGAAGGGTTGTGATGCTAAAATTAAATAAAGGAAGCTGAGAACCACATGGAGAGAAGCATGCCTCAAACTGGTGCTCATTAGAAATTTTATTGTAAAAGAATACAAATAATTGAAAGGCAAGGCTGCAGACTTATGGAAACTTCTTTGAATCAATTGATTTCCCCCTCTCCCATTATGCATAATTTTACATGATAATGGATGGCCAATAATCAAATACATTGGCTAATGCATTTACTCAATCTTAGCTACCGCAGTATAAGATGAAAAAGATTATTAGTGTGTCATTTATAAAGACCTAATGATATACCCAGATGGAAATATTGCTCCTCTGTGACCTAAATTGGACATTTGGGAAAAAAAGAGAAAAGAATAACATTGTTGATTCCCCCTTTCAACATGCACAACTATTAAAAAACATTTCTTTGCATATTTGCATTTTATTGCCATTCTGTGCAATACATGAAGGAATATTTGAATTTTTATGATTATTTGAATGATTAATTGTGGTTTGCACCAAGATACGCACCATAGTAGAAAGGGAAGGTTTCTTTTATTTACAGTGTTCACTTTTGCAAATAGTTGCATCAGCACCCTCTCAAACTTTGGGAGGTGCTGATAAAATAATGACAGGTTTCAGAAAGCATCTTAAACTTAGAGTTTAGAAATGTTTGTGTGTGTGTGTGCCTTCGAGTCAGTGTTGACTCTTGGCAACTGGCTCGACTAGTCTCTACAGTTTTCTTGGCAGCATTTTCAAAAGTGGTTTGCCATTGCCTTCTTCCTAGGCTGAGAGAGAGTGGCTTTGTGCCTAAGGCGGGACTAGAATTCAGTCTCGTGGTTTCTAGCCTGGTGCCTTAACCACTACACCAAAGCGGTTGTAGAAATACATTTAGGATGGGCACTATCACTTTATGGAACTAAACACAAATCCCTTATCTCCAGGAATTTAAAACCTAATTTTAGGTTGGAGGGGACTGTAAAAAAGATTGCTATTTAAAAAAGGGAGCATGGAGAGAAAAGGCCAGAATAAACAACAGCTGGATGCAAACAGATGTAATTGCAGGTAAAACTTTGTTTTCTACTGGTGTAAGTCCCATAGCTCAGTTGTAAACACATGTTTTACATTCTGAAGGCCATAGCTTTAAGCCCTAGCATTTCCAGTGAAAACTAGCAGGTAATGAGAAAGATCTGTTTTAAAAAGCTAGAGAGCCAATACCAGCTGGAATAGGTAATGTTGAGCTACATGAAAACTAAGGCTACTCTAAAGCTGTTTTGTCTGTTATTGTACCATAAGAATTCCAGAAGAGCTGGGTGTTAAAGATAACAACCACAGTAGGTGTTTTTGTGCACATTATGTATGTGGGCTTCCCAGTGACATCTGGTTGGTCATTGTAACAGCACAGCACTAGACTTTGTGGACTTTGTAGACTTTGTGTAAGAATGGAATTCTTACGTTTTATGTTTTAGCTGTTTAAAATCTATTTAATAAATATGTGTAACTGCAACTGTGAACTGAAAGAAGTCCAGATGAACGTGGAGTTCATGTCTAATTTAATGTCTTTAGCTATTTCTATATTTTTTTCTAGTGGCTTCAGGTTATTGACTTATTGACTTATATTCCTGTGGCTTCAGGATATTGACAAAGCATTTGCTAGACTTTGTGGACCTTAGGTATTATCCAATGCAATTCTTATGTTCTTATGTTTTAGCTGTTTAAAATCTATTTAATAAATATGTGTAACTGCATCTGTGAGCTGAAAGAAGTCCAGATGAACATGGAGTTCATGTCTAATTTAATGTCTTTAGCTATTTCTATGTTTTTTTTCTAGTTTTGTATAAATGTCACATTTTTAATTGCAGTCTGTTAGCAATAAATAAGGCTCTCATTGTCTTCCATTTTGAATTCCACTTCAAGCTCATAGTTTACTTAAAGCATAAGATAGGTCTAAATTGAGGTGATAGTCAGCTGACCTGTGGCTTCAGGATATTGACAAAGCATTTGCAGGAATGTGGCTGACAAACTATCTTTAGTGATCTTTATTGGCTATGGATGTCCTTCCTATCCATGGAGTAGATCTGTGTATGTGATATGGAGATGAGGGGATTGACACTGGTGTCCCAACAGAGGTTTTATTTTTCCTTTTATGGGGGGGGGGGTAGAGAGAGAAAAAAAGCAGGGTCCCCACATTATTATTGCTAGTCACACAGCCAGATGTTTAGACTGGATTTGGCATTTTTATCCACCTATCATGTCCTTCCCAAGGACCTGGGATAGGCAGATGTTGTTTGATGGTGTGAAAGGTATCATCGCAGGATGTAAGCTGTTCCAAGTAAAGCTGCCTTTTGCAATTGACTGATGGTGATTTTGTCAATGCCGATGGTCTTCAAGTGGTGCTCCAGATTTCTTGGGATTGCACCCAAGGCGCCTATTACTATTGGTACTATCTTTGCTTTCTTTTGCCACAGTCGTTCTACTTCTATTTGCAGGTGTTTGTATTTTGTGATTTTCTCCGGTTCTTTCTTTTCTATTCTGCTGTCTCCACAGATATTGCAATGTCCACCAGACTTTTTTGTCTTTCTTATCAACAGTTGTTCAGTATGGGGTGTTGTGTTGCAGGTGCTTGTCTGTTTGAATTCTACAGTCCCAGAACTCTTTAGCTTCTTCATTGCTTTGCCTATTTAGTGGTCCCACCAGTTCTTGCTTGCAGGCAAATGGGATTTCTTGCAGATATTCCAATGCACCATTGTTGCTACTTTGTCATGTCATTTGTAGTCAGTCTGTGTGATCTTCTTGCAGCAGCTGACTAGGTGGTCCACTGTTTCTTCAGCTTCTTTGCAGAGGCAGCATTTGCTGTCTGTTGCTGTCTTCTCAGTTCTGGCTTTGTATGCATTTGTTCTTAAGGCTTAGTCTTCTGCAGCCAGAATTAGCCCCTCGGTCTCTTTCTTCCACTTTCCTGCTCTTAGCCATTGCCAGGTCTTGTTATTATCTGCTTTGCCTGCTAGTTTTTTTGTGACTGGCCATGTAATACTTTGCCTTGCCATGTCTCTTTTCTATTCTTCGTTTGGTCTTTCTTATAGGCCAGTTTGGTCTCTTCAGTGTTAGTAATCATTCATGGTGTACTAGGTTCAGTGCTCAGTTATTCTTTGTTTCAATTCCTCTTGTTTTTTAGTTAGAGGGCTTTGTTCTTTCTGAGGAGAAGGCAGAGGAGAGGGTGCCTGGTTTGGGAATGAAAACAAATCAGTAGCTATGCTAGCTTCCTCTACTGCTGACTTCCCCTGGTTTGCATCTACAGTCTGAGCTACTTCTGGCAAGGCTTTGATTTCTTTGTCCTGGATAGACCTTTGCAGTTCTTCCAATTCTACTTCTGTGAATACTTTATTTTGTATTATAAATTGAATACTTCATTTTGTGTTATAAACTGATGTTGATCTGCTAACCTCTGTTCTGTTATTTCTGATTCTGGATGTTGTTCTTTCCAGAACTGGTGCATTCTTTTCAGATATCCTCTTCTCGTTGGACTTGATTTGTAATAGCAGATCGTTATTTCTTTGTAATAGCAGATCGTTATTTCTTTGTAATAGCAGATCGTTATTTCTTTGTTTTCAGTCTTCGTATAATTGCAACGGGCAAACAACTTTTCTTCCAGTAGTCCTGCAGCTGCTGGCCCTGGTTGCTCAGTCAACAGTCCTGAGTCCTGTAGCCCACTTGTCACCAGATGTGCTTTGATATTAGGAGTTTTCAGCTAATGGTAAACATGGCAACCAAGATTATTACTAATACAGAAAGTAAAACTTTATTACTCTAACTGTAAATGAGTGTATGTTCTACCTCTCACTTTTGAACCTAATTTAAGGACTTCGTATTAAACATCTGCAAGTTTATAATCTAAATATATGAAAGGGTACAGTATCTCTCCCTACATCAGCCTGTTCATGTTTTGAGATACTGTAATCAGAAGAGACCCTTCTTTGCTCACTGAATTGTAGGATAATATGAAAGAAGGAGGTGCAAATGGTATTGACATTAGAGAAGATCCAGTGTTGTGTACAGTATGAGCAAAATTATATTGTGGGACTTTTTTCCCTTTCTGATCTGGAACATTCCCCTTACCCACCCCACCTCATTTCCCACAGCAATTTCTGAGAGTACATGAGGTGATTGAAGCAGAAGAAAAGAAACAATCCATCTTCCTTCTGCTTATAGATAACTGTCCCTTAACTTCAGTGGGAGCAGTTAATTGGAGCCAGACCTTATTATGGTACATTGGGTGTTATATCAAAATCTTGGTGATAAGGCAACCTTAGAAATCAACCAATCAAAGAAACAAATTTGGGCATTCTGAACATTTTTTAAGCTGATTGATGTGAAATGTATATTTTATGTTATGTCCTGCCTTTTATTACTAAAGGTGAGGTTCTTGTATCGCTTTCATTGTAAACCATTTTACAATGTTTAAATAACACTCTGCTGTTGCAGATGATGGATGGTATAAAAATACAGAAACATCAGGTTAGTCCTGTTGTAATACTAGTACATCATTACACACTGTTAGAGGACCAGAGTGGGATAGCAACTTCCACCAATGTTAATACCTCACATATAATTATACCTTCTGCCATAGTTAGGCGCTACATGAAATACAACTAATTTTGGTTACTTTCTTTTTTCTCACAGGAGGCAAACTTTGGTCTTACATTAGTAAATTCTTGAACAGGAGCCCCGAAGAAAGCTTTGAAGCCCCTAAATCCAGAAAATCCAGCTGTACCAAAGTACATTTGCATCAGGCAAGTCCTAGTCCTCAGGATATCAGCAGTAGCCTTGGCTCCAGAAGAAGTAATGGGGACAACGTGTTAAAGGTTTTACCACTGCAGACCAGTCTCACTCCAAGTTCTCAAGATGGTAGTAGTAATCAAGAAGATGGTCAGGAAAGTTCTCCCAAATGGATTGACTCTGGGTCTAGTTCAGAGGAAGAATGCACCACAAGTTATCTAACATTATGCAATGAATATAGTCAAGAAAAAGTTGACCCTGGTTCATTAAATGAGGAATCTGTCCTGAAATCAGATGATAATGTTCTCATTACCAAAGAGCAAAGAGGCGTCAAAGCACAAGATGGAGCTGCCACTGGGAACTTGGAATCTGCATTCACGTGTCAGGAAATAAAAGATTTTGCTGATGATGTGGATCCAGAAACTGCTAATCCTACTATGATATCAGAGTCGTTAAATAAATCCAAGAAGAGCCCCGTGGAATTTTTCAGAATTGATAGTAAAGATAGCACCAGTGAACTTCTGGGGCTTGATTTTGGAGATAAACTTTATAGCTTGAAATCAGAATCTTTTAAACCATTTTTTCCCACATCAGATCAGGATAAGAGCCTTGAAGCCATAGAAAACAAATTAGGCCTTGTATCTCAGGATACTATCAGCAGGGGTTCTAATGACTCTGTGCCTGTGATATCATTTAAGGATCTAGCTTTTGATGAGGTTGGTAGTATTGATGAAGGAAGACCTGACCTTTTGGTCAACTTGCCAGGCATTATGGAGCAAATGAAAGAAGCTTCAGTGGATGGGCCAACAAAGCTGATGGAACAGAATGGAGACATCTTGGAAAGCAAACTTTTAGAAACTCCTGATGTCTTGCAATTGAATAACAGTGCAGAACAAAGCAGAGTGCTTGAGCAAAAGGTAGAGCATTTGAGGGAAGAAGAATCAAAAGGACTATGCAAAGACAATCAGGAAACAGTCAGGACATTCCATACAGCTGCTAGTGACTCAGCTGGTTTTGGGGACAGGACGGCCTTTCAAGAACTTGGAGAAGCAACAACACTGTTAGATGTGTTCAGCGTAGAGGAAAATTTCTTGGTTTCCAGTACACAAGTAGATGTTACAGAAGACAGCTTAGACGTGGACAGTGAAGCTGTGTTGCTGTTTTCTGATCATGCTGAAGAAAACGAAGAGGGAACAGCCCCTTCTTTGTCATACAAAGCAGAAAGCAAAGAGTTGGGTGTGAAGAGCAGAGGAGAGAATGAAATACATCGTTTTTTTCAGGACTTGGATGAGAGATTAGCACTAACCTCCAGATTTTACCTCCCTGAGGGCTGTGTTCAAAGATGGGCAGCTGAAATGGTTGTAGCCCTTGATGCCTTGCATCGAGAAGGAATTGTGTGCCGTGATTTGAACCCAAACAACATCTTATTGAATGATCGAGGTCAGGAACTTTTGCAAATGCATTTCTTTTTATTCGCTGTTGCTTCCAATTAACTGAGAAGGCGTTTTATCTTGTAATTAGTATCTTCATTTCCTGTCTAGAGCTTCATTATCAGTGCAGCAAATTCACCCCCAGTAATAGCTTCTAGTACTTAATGATGCCATTATTCTTAATGATACTGTTTTTAGCTACAAAAGGAGTAATTACAGTTCACTTCTGCATAAAATGGAAGGGAAAAATGTTTTGATTTCTCCTGTCGTTTTGTTTTTAGGACACATTCAGCTAACGTATTTTAGCAGGTGGAGTGAGGTTGAAGATTCCTGTGACAACGATGCCATAGAGAGAATGTACTGTGCCCCAGGTTAGAGCAATCACCTCAAATGTTTCACTTGGAAAACAGATTAGCAGCTTTCATTTTCTCATGGAGCTTTCATCCCATTCCACCCTCTCTGTTTCTTGGGAATACAAGCTGTTCAGTATCTGCTAACACTTTAATTTTTTTTTTTTAGTTTTTTTGCTTTTCATATGCTATTTTGGAATATGATATACTAATAACTGTACATTGTTTAGAAGTAGAATTCACTATCAAAGTTGGATGTAACAGGAATGCATAAAGATTTTTGAAATCTGTTTATTTAAGTGTACAGAGTTCTGGAAACTTTTTGTTGTTGAAATGAAGAGGGGTTAAATGTATCATGGTTTGTACAGGTTTTCCTTTGTATCTACCTATTATGGTATCTTCCACAGGAGAATGTCCAGTAAACGCTTATCTAACTTTGGCTCTAAATCTACTATGGATATAAATATTGAATATGGACAAGTAAAAAGGGAGTCCCAGTAAGCAGTGCATAAATAACATATTTTCATTATATTTAACATTCTAATGTTAGTAAGAGGGATTAAGATTATAGTAAGTAAAAGTGCCTCACCAAAACTGATAGCATATAAAAGTAAATAAACTATCCCTCAGGTTGAGTGTGACTCATGGAGACTACATAGACATGTTCATGTTTCTTGGCAACAGGACAAAAATGGGTAGTCATTTTTAAAAAACTTCCTAGCCTAATCTACAGCCCTGTGATTCCTTTGTGGTCTCCCAGTTCAAGTACTATCTAGGTCCAATCCTCTCATCATTTTTGAGATCAGTTAAGGCCACCTAGATATTGCCACTTACTTTGACTCTACAGAATTAATTCGTTATACATTGATTTCACTTATAAGGATTCAGAAGAAATTAGGTGCAACAATTTAGCCAGAACCAAACCCCGGATAATGAGAATATAACTGTAAGTCAGTTGGCCTTCAAAAAGGACTACTGCTATTTCTTAAAGCTTTTTTTTTTTTTTATGGTGATATTCTGGAGGATGTTCCTATGGTATCAAAGTCATAGTTTTCACTAAGATTGTCAATCTGTGTCTTGCATTGTACTGTTTTAGATTATAGAAGGCAGGAGGAATCTCAGCTGGATTGAGGAATGTTTTGCTTCAAGGAAGAACAGATTTTTAGAAGCCATATTGAGGCTTCCCCCCAAAGCCTCTGTTGACATACGCTTGCTAAGTAATTTTGCTGAGGTCATATTCTATATTGCTCCTTGTTCAGTTCCAAGCCCAAGACAAAGTAATTTTGAGATCCTAAGTGGTTTGAGTCCTGATAGTCTGAAGGACTACATTTACTTGTTGAGAACTCATCACTGATTGGGTGATATAGATCAGGATGTAGGCCTTTGGTCCTCTGGGAGGCATAATTGACTTAACAGAACTTTCTGATGAAGTTTTATTAATTCAATGTCTAAATAAAATTCAGTTGCTTTTATTTTTATAGAATTCTTTGAACTCCGCTGTAAACTGACTTGATGTACAACTTCTGAATTCATTTGCAGATTGGAATATTTCTGTTCCTCAGATTTTTCAGTTTTAATGCAATGCTCTATTTAAAGTTCTATAAAATATAATTGTACTCATTAGGGATAGAATATGTTTAGAAATTATGTTTTGAGAAAATATATTCAGAAATATGTATATTTAAATTTTTTTTTTTAAGTTGCACATAACTCTAGAAGTAGGCCTGAATACATGAAAAACACATGTGACCAGGAGTATGTTGAATCATCTGTCTTAATTTTATTGTCCCTGTCCCCTAATTAGTAGAATTTGATGTTGATTTGTTGCCCCTTATTTTGCTCTCATCTTTTAAAAAAAAGCATTATTAACAGTATGTATGTTTCTGTGTGAGTGAGTCTACTGGATTCTCAGTTTCATAAAAGTAAGGTAGCTTGTTTAAGATAAAAAAAAAAATCTGGAATCAATACTGAACTCATAAAATTTCAATTAATTATAAACCTAGAAAAGGCAGCATCATGTTAAAGTAGTAAAAAAAATGATTCTTAAGCAATGTGAATTATGATTTTTCTCTTGGACCTTGCCAGTAACTAAAACTGGGTTGAATCCTGTCCTTCTGAGTATGCAGGATGCTTTAATCTCAGGAAAAAAAAGTTATGTTTTCTGCTTTTTTTACAGAAATTAAAAGATGTGCAAGCCTGATACATAGCAATGCTATAATTATCCTGCAGTCTTACCATTATGGAATAGGACACAACATGTTGAGGCAGTATTGCTGTAAAGGATCCTAGTCTCTGGAGCTTTTATTCTTTTAAAATACAGGTTACATTTGCACACTTGCCATATTTATTTATTTGTTTTTCTAGACATATATGCTGCTTAAATTGCTGAGCGATTCTGAGTGGCTCATAGTCCCACCATGTGCAAATCAGATAAATAGCAAACATTGCATCAACAAATTTAACATAATAATTAAGATTCCTGTGCTGAGTAACCTTAAAATCCTATAAGGTAAAGAACTGAGAGGAAGAATCTAAATTCATTTCCCCCAAAAGGTCTGTTGAAATAACCAGGTTTTGTCTGTTTTCCTAAATTCCAGTAATGTTGCTGCAAGTCAAATCTCCAGGGGAATGCTATTGTAGAACTGGGGGGGGGGGCAATGATTGGGAAAATATTTATTGTTTTAAGTAATATTCATTATTTTAAGTAATATTATTTTAAATATTAAGGTGATGTACTGTATATAACATAAGATTAACTGTGAGAAAATCTGTCACTTTTTAGATAGACAGTCACAAATGTGACAGGAAAGCTGGGTATGTTATTGCATACTGAGGTTTAGGTAGATTTTGCATCAGATCCTATATTTGAATATTGTATTTGGGAATATTTCATTCCATGCTGCAGAAGACATTATCTATAAACCTCCCACCTTGCAATATTGGACGGAGTGCAAATTATGTGGAACAGGTAGAACCTGTGACTTTCAGATGTTGTTGAATTACAACTTCCAGCTTCCCCAGTCAGCATGATCTGTGATGAGGATACTGGGAGTTGTAGCTTAACAAACTCTTAGAGACTCACAAGTTCCCTCACTCTCTGATGTAGGATCAAGACCTATTAAGCAAGGCGTCCTTCTCTAGTGTTTGTTCTATCAGCCACAGCTTCGTAAATATATACACTTTCACCTAATGGACTTTGAAATACTGCAATAAGGAAAAAGACCAACAATATTTACTCTGATTATTCGTAGTTCTGGCACAAGATGCACTCTTGTATCCATTGCTAGTTTCCAGTGCTCCAGCATAATCTAATAGTGATGTCTGCCCATAGATCTCCTTTAAAAAGTAGAATCCTGTGCTGGATTAGAGAACCACTATTTGAATTCCTGACAAGAAATGTGGTATGATATCACTTCACGTCCATGTTGTTTTCCTGACACCAATGCAGTGATTTGCTATTCCTTTTTTCCAGGATGTCTCTGAATTCTCAATCTACTTTCTTTACAGCCCAGAGAATTCCTGGTGGTCTCCAGGTACTACTCATGTCTGACCCTATTTAGTGTTTTCAGCCAAGGTTGGCTTGGTGCTGTCACCTGCTGAGACCCCCCCCCCCAGGTGTCACAGAAAGATATATTTATGTTTTCATGTTAAATGTATAGGAATGAAAATGTATGGCATGATGTTTGTCACCTTGCACATTTTTCCCATTCCAAACAGCCATTGTCCAAAATATGAATGGGAGAATATCCCTTTAGATTAGTAAACAAGAGATGGGCATATTTTACAGTATCTGCAGTTATGCATCAAAATATCATGCAAGTAGGAAACCAGTATGATCATGCTGAGAAAATGGGGAGTGATTCCGCTTCAGCTTTCCCCAGCCTGGTATTCCTCAGCATGCCTGAAGGTCAGCAGCTAGGGGGAAACTGGATTATTTCAAGTCAAGAAAAGAAGAGTGTGAAGCCAGTAAGGTCAACAGATGAAGAATTTTTCATTTGTAATAAGCAAGGAACTTATCTACTGGAACCAAGCATTGTGTTTGCAAAGACACACAATTTTCCATGATACATTGATTAGAATACAGGAAGAGGGACCAGATCTATATGCTTCTCTTATCACTGTCAAGACTGTATGCAGAATGAGAAGGTTGATAGGAAAGACCTTGACCCTAGTAACATTAACACAAAATATGCCAGCCCAGTTATAACCCTCTCACGGTTTTATAAGCATGGCACCTTCACAACAACTGCTTCTGCTTTTGTTTTTTGTTTTGATAAACCATTAGACAGAAAAATGCCAGTAATTGTTCCAGGATTTTGTGAGAAATTTGCTTTGAATCTTTAAAAAGACCAGACATTTGCAAAGGACAGCTGGATCTAGTCCTATTAGATACAGCAATTAAAAGGGAACCTCTTTGTCAAGATGTGGTACATCCTCAAATACCATTCCCTCCATGGTTGTCTTAAGAACATTCAGAACACCTGGCAAACATTCTTGGAGATAGAAAAATTGAAGGAATGAGATCCTGCTTTGACACAACAAAGCCATTCTTACAGTCTTAAAGGGCAGGCAACTTTTTCCTTAGAGTAACTTCAGGGATAGTGTTTTTCATAAAAAAGCTATGTGTTGGAGGATGATACTCCAGCACAGATGGATTGTAAGGCTTAGGTGCTCTGTCTTATAATGTCCCTAAGTTCATTTGTTTTTAAACAACACTCTGAAGAAAGTATGTTGTTTTTCTAACTGCAGAAGGGAAAAGTAATGTAGTCTTTTAGTCCAATTCATTTTTAAACATATATTCCAAATATACACCTTTGGAAGATTGTCTTCTGGCAGAAAGAACAAATTCTCCCCTTGTTAAAAAAAGAGCCATGCATTGCTCAGAATCTTAAGATGTTTTGAACTTGAAGAGCACTCCGTTTAATCTTTTCCGACCCTATTTTCCACCTGTAAATTGCCACCTCCAATGGCTTTTGAGAGCTGTATTTCTGAAATTCTGCGTGGTAATAGTAGTAAGGAGAAATTTAAAATGGAACCGCAGGCATGGGAATAATTAAACCCCTGAAGTTGCTTTTCCATAAAGAAAACCAGTGCCTGGGTTGAAAAACTACCACCACCACGTCCACCACCAGACATTTGCCTGGAATGTCTACTTTGGCCCTAAAGAAACTTTTGCCAAGGGAGATTTCTCAACGTTGGCCAGTAGGTGGCAACCTACCATTAACTGTTGTCTATAATCAGAGGGCTAGCAGTTTCCTATATTATGAGAGAGCACTAGATAAAGAAGAGCTGCATTATAATTAATTATAATTGTGTTCAACTGCTTTTTCAGCAGTGCAGGTTGCTGAGTATTTTAGTATTATAATTTATCAGGCTATTCCCTTGATTCCTAATGAAGGTGACTTCCTAAATTTTAAGGTGATACAAATCAGGGGTTTCAAACTTTTCTAGGCTTCAGAACCTGTTAGTTTAAAAGCAAAGTTCCCAGAACCTCTGATGAAGAGGCAGAGTTCTTGTGATAGAAAATTGGCTGTGTTTGAATGAAATGTAAAAAAAGAAAAAAAGAGCCCTTAGGCTCTCAAACAACCCCATCACGTTCTTGGAGAACCCAAGGGTTCTGTGGGACATGGTTTCAAAATATAAATGACTACCGTGCTGTTTCCAAAACTCACCGTTTCTTGCCCACCCAAAGGTCAGAATTCATGAAGCCAGAGAACGACAGAAATAATTATTAAAAACCCTAATAATAAATACTATAAAAAGCTTGTACAGTATAATAAAAACAAAACACATCTGTGCCCAGCTAAGCTGAACCTCTAAGGAGAAATGTATAAACACAGTTGGGTGAATACTGTATGTTAAAAAGGCAACTGTCAAACATGGAATCTCATGCTGCTGCTACTTTTTGGTGCTGAGAGTTTTCTTATTGTTTGCATTAGCTGTCAAGAATATGGAATGGAAAGCAGGAAGAATGGAGTGGAATAGGGACTACCATTTTCTTCCATTAGTAATCAAATACACAAAGGAGAGGAGGAAAAAAAAAGGAGGCAGAAACTGCAATTAGGCCCAAACAATTAGCAGAGATGGGTGCCATTGGAAGCCGAAGTTGTAGCCTCTGTCTGCAGAAGAATAACTATTACCAGAAATGTTGTAAAATTGGGAAGCACATCCTTTGCAAATGGATATTTTAATTCCCAACTTCTTCAAGTAGAGCTAGAAAAGACACTGAAAGTTAGAGTCAGTACTATAGATGGATTGGTGCTCTGATTTCGTATAAGCACCTTCTAAATAGCAAATTTCTTACCAATTCACAATATTTGAAAGCCCATCAGTATGTCCAAACTGTTCAACGTCTATTCATGTCATTAAAAACATTTTCTTATGTTTAAAAAAAAAAACAATTTAGACAAATCTTAGGGTAAAGATTAAAGATAAGGTTATCCCAAACTCATGATGCAAATGTTTCACTTCTGTTGAAACATCCTTTTGCTCCTAGAGTCCCCTGGGAATCTTATCACATATTTGTGCTAAAAAAACATTAACCACCTGCCCTGTGCTTTGTAATATCAGCAACCAACCTTTTTATCTTTTGGTTAATGTGCCTTGGTATTTTGAAAGGGGGAGGAGGGGGAGCAGGGAGAGCAGAGGGAAAAATTCCAGCAACAGATTTGATTTGCAGGGACAAAAATTTTGAACAAATGCCAAGCTAGCAGGGGGGCCATTATTCTGCTCTAAAAATAAGTTTGAAAAAAGAAACATACAGACACAAACCTTTTAAATCAACATGTTTTGGTCTAATTGAGGAGAAAGCAAGAAAGATTCAGTTTGAAATTCAAATGATCACCTTCTGTTATGGACATTTTTTCCCTTGCCAACTTTATGATCTTAGATTTTAAAGAATTATTGCCAGGGAAATGAGGAAAACATAGTTCACAAATAAATTTATAAAATGGGCTAATATGTGTAAAAATTAGCCATACTTGTTTTTTAAACTGCAAAGGATAAGAATTGCGTAAGGAATATGTGAATTGATTAATAGAACAATTTCTTTCAATGTAGAGCTTACTGTCAGCAATTGTATGAGCATACGACATTCTGCAAAATCAGTATTGGCCCATTTAATTCCATGTCATCTATTCAAAGATTAGGCTACTTGGTGTTCTCTAAATGTTTTAGAATACAACTTCTACTATACCTTGTTATTTATCATGGAAGCTACATCTAATGACAGTTTAAATCTGGAAGGTACCAGTTATATAACTCTGGTTTATTCTGATTGGCAGAATTTTCCAGGGTTTCAAGCTTTCATATCTGCAAGCTAATCCTTTCAGATTGCATTATACCTGAAACTTGCCTGCAAAACCAGTTTTACAAACTAACGATGAGTCTTCCAATGTCATTATCAAACATCTCCAGTTTTGGCTGATTTTTTTTCCTTTGCCCCTGCCATTTGACTGAAGAAAAGAAAATCTGAATATCTGCAGTTTGCTCCTACAGATGCAGAATGGTAGAATAGTGTTTTCAGATCAGAGGGTTTTCACCTTTCAGAAGGTTTGAGGCCTTGTGTTTGTAAACTGCTCCATCTTGCCAGTATCAGTCTCTTTGGTTCTCTGAAAGCTCTTAAAGAACATTTTGCTAAAAATATTTAGGACTTGTTGCTGCTGAGCAACAACCTTGGCTGCCTCATTATCACACATTATTTCAGCTTGCATGTTTGAATATTTCTGAGAAAAAGACATTGTAGAAAAAATTAATTTGTTTCTGTAGGTTGTTCCAAGATTTTTTTTTTCTTTAGGTGAGAATGGAGCGTTGAGTTTTGATTTAAAGTCTTGGGTATTCATAGAGCTTTAGTGAAGGAATCTGTTCTTTGACTTCAGAATTGATTGAGTATAATGAGTAAGGAAGGAAGCTTTGTGAAGCACTGAAGCTTTCTGTGATACTTGGAGTCCCCAAAGATCAGTTATGAATGCAGAGTTCTAATCTACCTTGTGATCTCAACGAATGAGCAAATGAATTTGTTTGAAAAAGTTTGAAAAATATGATCAGCAGAATACTCCTTATGGATATCTCCAAGATAACAAGAGTAAAGTTCAGCCTATATTTGACAGTGACACCCATAATTCTCAAAGGAGTGTCTTCCATTAGACCATGAGATCTGATCATCACTCTGTGTAAATATTGGGTGTTCATGGGAGAGAATTAGTTCCTTGTCCACATAATTGGGAAAAAAGTAAGGCTGGGAGTAAATGTTTACCATATTTGATGAGACTAAACAACATGTCTACTTAAACAGAATTAAACAACTTGTCTACTTTATATTAGTAGATGGCTTAGAGAAAGTTTAAGTTTAAACTTTGCCTTGGGGTAGCTAAGCTGAAAAAAGAACCCTTTCCGTTTTCTTAAAGTGTATGAGGATTTTTTTATTCCACAGTATAGAAGCTTATATTCTTTTAAATGAAATGCTTAAATAGTGTCTTGATTCTTTAAAGAAATTTCAATATGGAGGTTGCTGTACAACCTTTAATGGCTAGAATTGGGTATTAAAAAGAATATGTAAACATATTTTGTCCAATGCATGAGGAAAGAGCAGCTTTAAGAAACATGGCTTGCTGGAGATAGTTTGAACAGTGTTGTGATAAATGCCTCATGACAACTTTAGTATGATAGGACAGGTGAAGTAGCCTTCCAAGTTGGAAATCATGGATCAAGGATAGTATGCATAGAACCTGGAATGAATGAAACAGTATTAGGATTGTAGGCAGAGGAAAAGCTGGAATCCTAATAATGGGATCTGTAAAAGCTTGTGCTAACTTATCTTAATATCCAGCCTGGTTCTTGTGAGCAAAACAGAACAAAAACATTACCCAGTGGCTCTTTCTGGAGCCAGAACAGTTTTTTGATATATCAGATTGCATCCAGATAGTTTTGTGATAATGGTGATTTCATAATGGCATGAAAAGTACTGCCTCTGTCATTGTACCCATGGTTTTGAACAAAAGAGGAGAAAGTTGGAAGTGCATGAAGCTGTTTGAATAAGGATTCTTGCACATATACATGCTTGGCCACAAAAATATCAGAATAGGAATATCATTTTTGTCTCTTAAAAACAAAGAGGTGAGGTTGATAGACAGGAACCATTTTTTGTTAGCAGGAAAACGTCTGAAGAAGAATGGTTTCCTTAGCTTAACATTTATATTAAATGCAAAAGATCCAAGTTTAGTGTCTATCTTTTCTGACAAAAAGATGTTAGGGAAGATTTAAATCCTGGAAATAAATTAACGGGGACGTTGTTCTAGACTTGATGAAAGATTGGTTTGAGTTGGTACACATTTTGTATAGTTTTGTGAGCTATACATTTGTGGATAGCTTTTTCTCAGGCACTCTTGTAAAATGTGGATGAACAATTGATCATGCTGTGGATGTATCATCAGAGTATATGAACTGATACATTGTATAAATAGGATTCTTGCATAAGAAGGAGGAGGAAAAGATTGAGAATTGGTTAGGAAAGAACTATTGCTCAGTGGCTATATATATATATTCTGGAAGTTCAGCTTCTGGTATCTCCAGAATGGGTGGTGAGAAATGCCTGCTTGAAGCACTCAAGATGTACTGTCAGTTAGTGGACAATACTTAGCAAGATAGTCTATTAATCTGACTTTATATAAAAAGCATCTTCACATAGTCCTAGCATCTTCACATAGTCCTAGGCAGATATCCTGAAATTCTGTTCTGAATGATCCCTACATAAGACAGAGAACTGCTAGAAAAAAATACAGTAAATAGAAAGCAAAGCAACTGGTTGCTTAGGTTTATAGGCCACTACTTTTTATTATGTAGATGTCTTAGCTGATACGAATGAAATGGCTTCATTATTGAGAACTGGCATTTAGGTGTGATTTATTGCAATATTAAAACTTTTTGATGGGTAGAAGTGGGGAGAGCTTTTTCCCTGTGCAGCATTACATTAGCTGGTTGGGCTTCAAAAGCACTTTGCAATCTATAGTTTTCTTATTTTTCTCTCTATGATGTATTACTGAGAGTAAAGGTTGCTTTATTGATGTGATATACAAAGGTTATTATATCAATATATTGCAGAGAAAATTCAAGGGAAAGGAGATTGCAGAGGAAAAATTTATCTGAAGCTTTTTCCAATAAGTGGAGGCATGGCATTCTGAAGTGGGCATCTCCATCCTGCTCACTGTGGAGACAGGGCGAAAAAGGTTGTGATGGCTGTAGAGAGCATGTCCCTTTGCCTACTTATGAGCATTGCTTGCCATCTTTGTGGTCGAGACTACCACAGTCACTGTTCTTTGCAGTTTTTATTTTTACTTTCTTTTGTTTTTTTCTTGATTTTTCTCAGCCATTCACCTCAGCAGTGCCAATGGCCAGCAAGCTAACTTTATGCATGTCTGGCCTCCTTTCAGACCAGTCAAAGACAGAAGAGGAGGAACTGTTCCTAGATGGGGGAGTGGATCAGCAGCCAGACCCCAAATCCACCAGACTATTTAAAAAAGCAGAATTTCCACAATTATTCAGGAAAGTCTGCAATACCACAGGTCTGAAAGACCCAGAGCCACCCATGACCGTTGGCTCTCTGGTGGCAGAGACCTTCCCTGTGGTTCATAAATGCTCTACAAAGAGTCCTGGATGCAACATGAGGGGCCCCAGGGTAACTGGAGGCAAAGTGGCTCACTGCTGGCTGCCAGGCTCTGTACTTTTTCTCAGGAATCCCTAGACCTGTTCAGAATCCACCTAGTGGATGCCATGGCAGCACTGGCTTTGGAGGCCATAGTAAACAAAGGATTACACCCCCAAACATCCAAAGGACTAGAAAATGGAGATCCCAAAATGCAGAGCAAACAAAGTGATATCTCTAGCTACAAGGGGCTCCCTGGACACCTCAGTCTGTGTCAACACTTCCATCCTTTCCACCAAACAGGTATCTCATCTCATGCCTCTACCGCACATGGAATTCAGATAGGTAGGGACAAAGTAGCCAACATGGCTGTTTTTGTGATTGATGCTAGTCTGGATAGTGTCCATTCTCAGCCAAAGGCTTGGCAACTTCCATGGCCACTAGGAGACAATTTTGGCTGAAGAACTGGAACATAAACTATAAATTAAAATATGTTCTGACATCTGGCTATTTGGAGGGCGGCAAACTATTAGGAGAGGCCCTAGCTGATGTCCTAAGTGGGACCAAAAAGAAAGCTTTTTTTTCTTTTTAGAAAAAGAAACCAAGAACACTCCCATTATTGTCATCTCTACAGCATCCAAAACAGAACCTTTGAGCAGAGGGATCATAGACCATCTGTTGGGGAGGGGGCAGAGACCACATCAACCCCAAAGCAGAGGGAGTACAATCTCCCCTCCAACAAAAGGGAGGACAGAAACAACAATGAGAGTGTCTCAGTCTTTCTGTGGGTGGGAGGGTAACACAGTTCACTCACCTGTAGCCTAGTATAATATCAAATGTATGAGTTCTAAAGATGATCTCACATTATTGTGTCATCAAATTCAACAGGATTCCCCACAATTATTTGATCACATCCCCCAGATCTCACAGAGGAGCCAAACACCAGCTGGTCCCAAAAGCCATAAACTACCTCCAGAATATGCAAGCCATCACACTGATCCAACGAGGTGAGAGACTCTCTACCTCTGCACTCAGTCTTCCTAATTAAGGTGACGTTAGTCTTTCATCAGGGCCAGGTAGTAATCCTCCCTTCTCACTGCCCCAAGGTCAGGTCCAAATTAGAGAGGAAGTGGCACAAAATGGGTGTTAGACAGGGCATCATATCTATCTGAGAATAATGGAGAAATACATAGCCTTGGACAATCTTCTAAATCCCATTTGAAAGCTTCACCTGGCCCACAAAGTGTCCCCTATCATGATCTATAGGTAGGCCTGTTTCATATTAGACTAGAAGACTCCAAATAAACTTGCTCCACAGGGGATTGTGATACCCCACAGGAACTGCAGCCACCTCATCTGCTCTTGATCCCAGTGTCTCCCCAGGAGATATTTGGAGGGATGTCATGTAGTCTTCTATGCTGTACTTTATAAGGCACTATAATTCTTCTACCTCAGCTGAAGCATCCTTTGGCAGGTGGGTTCTGCAGAAATAGTTCACAGCAAAGAATAGTCCCCCTCCTCTAGGACAAGCTCACACCCCCAGAACCGGCTCTTATATATCCTGCCTTAGAATGCCCTGGCTCTACTATAGGACAATGGTATGCTGGACCTTTCATTAAGGTTCTTTTTTATACAGTGGAGATAAGCCATCCAGCACTGTTAAAAAAATGGGGAGGTAGTCATGGAGGGGGCATCAATATTTGCAATGCATGGGGTCTAATTATGTCTTCCTGAATTCCTACCTTTTCAAATGCTATTTCTCTTTATGGCTTGTTATTCCAAAGCTGGGGAAGGGAGCAATCATTTCCCACGGAAACTGATGTCATTTCTGAAAAAGGACGTTCATGTAAATCCAGCAACTATTCTTAATTAAAGAAAACATATTTCCTTAATTATAAAAGTGAAAACAGCCAGATTTAAAAGGAAAATCAACAAGAATAAAGATACTGGTGCATGGTAGAATAAAAAGTCATTTGGACCAAGCACTGAACATCTTTGAAGTTCTTTTGAAGTAGTGTAAAGACATTTTGTGTGGTTTGGCTAAATAGCTTCTAAATTTTACTGAATTCACTGGAGCTTATTTATTCTATTCGTGGCTCACCTTTCTTCCAGGGATTTAAGGTGGCATTTTTAGTCCTCAGCCAATGGCAGCATGTGGCCAACCTTGGAGGGTTTGGAAACTAAACAGGGTGGGGCTTGTACCACCAGAGAATTCCAGTGCTGTGCCCTATAGGTTAGACTAGGAAGCTTAAAAAAAAATCCCGGAAAAAGGCAGTAGCCTTTATGGATATGCTCACGTAGTCACCAGGGTATCCTTAACTTTTTTCATGGTTGTCTCCCTTTTTTATTCACAAACAGAGTGAGTGAAGTAGGTACACATGTGAGAGAAAGACTCGCCAATTCATCGATGTGGGTTCATGACCTCACATAGTTAAATCTAGATCTACCCCATCCTAGACTAATCCTTTAATCATTGCATATTATGTACTCTTGATAGATAGATTGAGTGAGTGAGTGAGTGAGTTTGTATGTGTGAGATAGTATTTATCAGATTTCTAGACTACCCAACTCCAAAATGACACTGGGTGGCTTCACAAATTTTAGAAAAAACAAAACAGCACTATATAGAAACAACAATTATCTAAGGGAATAACCAGCCATCCTTCCATATCACCCTTAATTTACAGGATTAGTCTGCTATAGTATAAATCTGTGCAAACCCCATTTGAATAGAACTTGCTCTCAATTTAGTGTGATTAGGCTCTTCAAAAACGCCAATAAAGTATGTAGTAAATAGGTGTAAGGACACTTATATTTAAATATGTCTTTTCCCTGTTCATATATTATCACACAAGCAGCACAGATTTTAATGCTTCATTTTATTGGGTCTGTCTGCTTTTGAAATGTATAGTAGGGAACTTTGATAAAACAGAAATCTAGGAAATCCTAGGTGTGTGTGTGTGGCGGGGGTGGGTGCCTTCAAATCAGTGTTGACTCCTGGAGATGTCTGGAGAAGTCCTTGCAGTTTTCTTGGCAAGATTTCAGACATGGTTTGCCCTTGCTTTCTTCCTAGGGCTGAGAGAGAATGATTGACTGGAAGTCACCCAGCTGGCTTCATGCCTAAGGCAAGATTAGAACTCACAGTCTCCCAGTTTCTAGCCCAGTGCATTTAACTACTACACCAAACTGGCTTTTGAGAGAGCTTAATCTCAAAAAAAAAAAACAAGCAAGATGTTACCTAATGAATGTAAGCATTTAGTTTCTTGACATTAGCACTTGGATGGCTCATGCATGGGGGAACTTCAGTAAACAAGAACTCCCTAATTTTCAAAATAATTTTTTAAATAATGACACCTACTTGGGTGTATGATCGCTGCAAGTTCAGAGGTGTTCCTCACTGTTGCCCGATGCAGTAAATGCACTAAAAGTGAATAGTTAATAACTGCACAAACCCACCTAATATTAACAATAATAACGAAGTATGGTGCAGGGATATGAAATCATGGCTTAAAATGGACTTGCAAATTATGCTTTGTGAGTAATATTAAGGTTATGTTACACCTGTCTTGGGGGAGAAATATTTTTAGCAGCTTTCTTGCCTCTTCAGATGCGCTGCACGGGAGATGAGAAGTATTCTTATTGCTGGCTTCCTATACTTGTTTCATTCAATTTTATAAAAATCAACTCTTTAACTTTTATTTACAAATTACTTAAATTTTAACGAAATGGCTGAAATTTTGCAAGATTAACAAATGTTAAATTGAATTGTATTTTATTTAATGTTGGGATTCTGTGGGTACAATCTAATGGTATACCCAACTCATGCAATTAACCATGATAAGTACTTACCATGGATAAACATGCCTGCAACAGGGTGTTGAGCAAAAAAGGGGGTTTGGCATGAATTTCAACATTTAACAATGCATTGTATCAATTAAATTAATACATTATTTTTGATTATCAATGGCCAGGCCTTGTCAGAAGGATCTAAATGTATAAAAAGTTCTAGGAGTAAAATAGGAGATGCTACATTTGTCGGTTTGAGAACTAATATTATCTGGTAAGGCGGAATTCTGGGAGTTGAAGTCCACATGTCTTAAAGTTGCTAAGGTTGAGAAACACTGACCTACAGGTTCAACGCGCAGGGACGTTGCCCAGAAAATAAGCTTAAATTCCATTCCTCATCTTTTTCTGATTCCACTTCAGGCAAAATTTGCCAGAAATCCACTAAATAGCCATGCATTATTGTTATTATTTGCAGCCTGCCCCACCCTAAAAACAACAGCACTTAAAGATAAAAGCCTCTCATTATAGTGCTAAATCCACTGCATGCTACTGTTGCTGAGAGATAATTGCTTTCTCAAGGCTACTCAGTCACTCCTGTAATCCTGTCCTTTCACTAAAATAGGCGGTGCAGCTGCCTTCCCCAACCTAGCAACCTCCAGATGTAAACCCCCAGAAAAACAGCTTGCATTATTCCTTGCCAGCAGGACCTACGGAGGGTACCAGGTTGGAGACAATTGCTCTAGAAGCAGGTTTCTGTTTCTAACATGAAGAGGAAATGTATCTCCTTTCAGAATGGAAATGACGGTTCCCGATTGTGGCATTCCTTCCCTGAATTCACCAAACTGAATGAGCTTTCAGCTAAACACCTACCTGTACAGCTTGACTTAGACTGCTGTGCCCATTAGGGTGTTTCTGTTGTCACCATTGTGACCTTGTTTTAAGTTTGGTCATTTTGCATGTTGTTATTAGAGAGCTAGTTTGGTGTAGTGGTTAAGGCACCAGGCTAGAAACTGGGAGCCTGTGAGTTCTAGTCCTGCCTTAGGCATGAAAGGTGACTTTGGGCCAGTCACTCTCTCTCAGCCCTAGGAAGGAGGCAATGGCAAACCACTTCTGAAAAACCTTGCCAAGAAAACTGCAGGGACTAGTCAAGGCAGTCTCTGAGAATTGGACATAATCGAATGGATTTTAAAAAATGTTGTTAGTGTGTTTTATTTCTCTTTGGGAGTACTAGAATTGTTTTAATTCAGCAAATTAGATTGCTCCTCTAGTCAAGTGAGGGTGGTGATAGGGACTGAAGTCATGCATCATACTTACACTGTAGCTACAGTGATTGGCTACAGGTTTTACAAACCACAATGGCTGGTTCACATAGCATGTGAAGCTTAAACTATTTATGGTTTAGCATGATGTGTGAACTCAGTAATTATACTGTGTTTAGAGGATAAACATTTGACAGTCCTGGTTGTTATGTCAAACTGGTATGTCTGTAGCGATGTCTAACTATTGGAGAAAAAATGTTCTGTTATGGTCTATCAACATTCGAGTCCTCTTGCAAATGCAAGTTTGAAAGGGTATTTGACCTTTGAATTTTAACTGCACTCACCTTTCATTCAGAAGTTGGTGTTGTCGTTGAAGAAACGGAGGCCTGCGACTGGTGGAGTTTGGGTGCCCTTCTCTTTGAACTCCTTACTGGAAAGGTAGGGGGTTGTTGTTGTTCAGTCATTGTGTCCGACTCTTCGTGACCCCATGAACCATATCACGCCAGGCCTTCCTGTCCTTCACTGCCTCCCTGAGTTTGCTCAGTTTCATGCTCATTGCTTCAGTGATGCTATCTAACCATCTCATCCTCTGCCGTCCTCTTCTCCTTTTGCCTTCAATCTTTCCCAGCATCAGGGTCTTTCCCAAAGAGTCCTCTCTTCGCATTAGGTGACCAAAGTATCTGAGCTTGAGCTTCATTATCAATCCTTCCAATGAGCAGTCAGGGTTGATTTCCTGGTTTGACCTCCTAGCAGTCCAGGGGACTCTTAAGAGTCTTCTCCAGCACCACAGTTCAAAGGCATCAATTCTTCGGTGCTCAGCCTTCTAAGGTAGGGGGTACTGGCCATTAAAAAAGACATGCCAAGTCCTGGAATGCTACAGAAAATTAGGGGACCAAGTCTGGGCTATAAATATCCAAAGGCAGCTAAGAGATATAGAAAATTAATGTTTTGCTGCCATTTAGTGGACATCTGGATTTTTGCAGCCCAGAGAAAAGTAGTAATATAATATAGGGTAACAAAAATACAGGATAGGAACTTTTATATTGTAAGAAAAATCTTCAGAACAGCTGATGATACTACATAATCTTGCTGGTGGGCTCACACATCACATTAAGTGATAATTTGTTTTAACTGTAGTTTGTTGAATAAACCACAGATGGCTGGGTTCTTACACCATGCTAAGCCATAAACCATGGCCTATACCACATTATCTAGTTCAGTGTGCTAAACTAAACAGTGTGCCAAACTGAAACTGAACAAAGGATATTATGGCTTAGCATGGGGTATGAACCCAGACACTCAATATATATTTTCTTATATCAAAAAAATAGTGTTTGCTTTAATAAGAGATGCTGGTAGGGTTTAGAGTGTATAACATGTTTCTGGGGAAAAAACTATAGAGGTAAAAGAAGTATTTCCTTTGAAATGTAACACACAGGAACAAGAAGTAATTAACAATGAATGCAAGTTGCTGGGTATATTGTGGAAGTGAATTCATGAAAAAGATGAATTCTTATTTCATTGCCCCTCATTGAAATAGGGCAGAATTCTAATGTTTTGTATTAGACTTATCTTTATGGATCTTGTAGGACTTCAGGAAGACAAATAAAGGCAAGATGTATAATAGCAAAGGGAGATTTTTTTAAAAAAAGAAAATTACTTGGAATACTTGTTTGGTTCGACATAGGACCATAATTTTTGTCAAACAAATCAGTCCTTTCTCCTGATTTCACCTCCCCTTCCTCGAGCCTGTTGAAAGGTTAACTTGACTGGGAGGAAAGTGTGTCTTCTTGTTGGATGGAGGGGCCCATCTGGCTTCTTCCTCTGTGCTTTTTTTGAAAGCAAGTGAGGTGCTTCTAAACCCTTTCTAAAGGTGTCCCCTTGCTAGCAATGGTATATGTTGAAATACAACTTCCGCGATCCCTGGAGATGATGCGAATTAGGGTGGATTATGCCTGTATGAAAGAGAACATAATTAGGTTGGGTAACCTGCCTGAGAAATGGAGCAGAGGTCTGTACCTCCTTGATCTTTGTGCCCTTATTCACATTTTCAGAACACCTTTGGGAACAACCCATCAGTTTGTTTTCCAGATTTGTTTGCAGTGGAAGTGGATAATATGTGTATGTACAATGCAAAGTATGTCTACTTATAATTTTTGGTGAGGAGATACCACTGTGATTGCTTTGTGCTTTAATGAGATTTGCAGTTCCATCATTGTTAGGGATTTTCACAGAGGTCATAACTACCTGGTTGAATTTGTATACCTTAGTCTGCATCTCCATTTTTTACATCTCAGAATGGGAATGAGATGTTAGGCATGCATAATGAATATTCAAAAGATGAAAATTCTCTAAACAATGCAAACCTGTACCATTCTGTACTGTACTGCTGATCATCAGTTAGTTCTACTTGTTAAACTACAACTTCCTTCATTCCCAGTCAGCAAAGCCAGTTGCCTGCTGGTTGAGGAGTATGGAAATCATAGTCTAGATTGAGGAGGATTACTTTAAGGTTTTGAATATAGTAACATGTATTGCCATTTTTTATATCATAACATGCACTTTAATATGTTGCATTTCTTGTTGGTTTGCTATAGACTCTCCTGGAGTGCCACCCAGCAGGAATAAATACTCATACTTGCTTAAATTTGCCAGATCACATTTCAGAGGAGGCCAGATCACTCCTTCAACAGGTAAATACTTGGTGAATGTATATAACTGTTGTACTTCTTACATATGGCTAAAACCAGACTGACATATGCTGTATGTTCTACTGAACATATCCAAAGTTTAACAAATAGAAAATTTTCACCCAGTGGAAATAGCAACCTCCTATCACCTTACCATGTTAATAAAGTTAGCTTTGTTCTCTTTATACTAGGTGTTGTAAGGGATTTCCTATCTTCCCCATTTATCTTTAGACGTTTTTAAAATATATTTGGGAGTAATGTTTAAATTCGAAGTCTGAAAACGTTCTTATAGGACTGTAGTTTATCTTAGTGTTCCTAGTAGCTGCATCTCCTTAGCAGTAAAATTCTGTATCTTTGTCTAATATATAAACAAGTAAAGAAGTTAAACTATTAATGTATTAATGGGTAGGGTAGAAAAGCCCTACAGTTATACAATTACAAAAGATAGAGACCATTTTTTCATGAAAAAAATGGGTGAACACTGGATTTCATTTATTTATTTAATCTTGGAAAGGAGAGAAGGAATTACAGAGAAGTATAAAGACCTATCCAGCTGTTGTCACCACATACAGCTAGGGCACAAAATTGTTGTAGAAATCCATTGATTTATCTTTAATAGTCTCCCCTGCCATAGGTAATTTGGAAGTAAAGATATATTTTTTATATTAAAGTGAGTATAATCTATTAGGATTTAGAAGCATACTAAAACTTGATTATTTTAACAAACTTCTATGATGGAGTCAAACCAATTTAGATCTGTCCTGTTGTATGAGTGCTATTGCTGTTGCTGGCATTGTTCTTTCATTATGATTACACCTTTTTTATTATTATCATTTAGTTCTTTTTATTGTTTTAATCTATTTACGTAGATAGGACTGTAAACCACTTAGAGTCAGTATTTGATTGGAGCAGCAGATAAGTCTAGTAAAATAAGTAAACAAGAATAAAATATTAATGTGCTATTAAGATTGACAACTTCATCTAGTTTTTAGTCTCATAGAATAGAGGATATTTTATACTCCACCCCAGAAAAGAGATTGAAAATGAATGGAATTTTACCACTGGCATCTTTGAGAGTTTATTAAAGCAATACATAGCAATATCTAGCACTTTATGCCAGACCATTTGTTATTTTCCCTCCTCCCCCAGGTTCAAGGTTACCCATGTCCAAAAGGAAGTGTTTCATCTCTGGGCTGCATGTGGCTGACTTTACAGTTGAAGAGTCTGCTCCATTGGCTAGTAAATCAACTTTCTTTTGTGTGTCTTTCTAAGGAAACTACCATTCATTTTTGAGGAAGCTTTGTCAGGAAAAGGAAAAAGGGGCTCTTGGCATAGCTAGTCATTTGTCATTATGATTTTCCTCTTCCACCCCCTCACAGGTTGCTTGGGTCAGCCCATCACAGAATGTCTAGGAGAGGAACAGTGTGCAGATACACAACAGTGTGCCAAATGTGTCCCATGACATGGCTTTCAAAATCAGTGACCTCATTGAAAAAATAATACCCCACCCCGATCTAGCCAACTAGAAGCCACATAGTTCAGAGGCATTATTATTTATTTTGATTACCTGAAGATACAGATGAAATTCTTAAGGTTCTCTTAATTGACATTGAGTTTCTCAAAAGCTGTCCCGGCTAGCATAATATCCAATTTCTTTTTGAACTATGCAGCTTTAATGCAGTTTATTCTACATTTGCTTCCTCATATTAAAGTTTTTTTCTTGTAACAGGGGAAGCCTTCAGAACATAAATGTCTTTGTACTTAATTTTTCCACCTGGTATCAGTTGTTATATTTTCCAGAAGACGGCAGAGAGGCTGTTCTGTGACTGCTTATCTACTAACTCATGTATATTCACAAAGAAGACTTGTTTTGTTATCTGAGTTATTTTACTAAGTGAGGTAGAGCAGTTTTAAGTGGCAGAGCCAACTTAAGATGTTCAGATGAATACATTTTATGAGAAAATTTCTCACTTTGATTATTGGATGTATGCATATGAAGGCATGTGCCCAAAAGAATACCAAAGACAACTGCATTATGCTATAATTCCCTTTAAAGGAAACTTAGAAATGAAATTATTCTTTTGAACTGCTTATTTAGAATGTGACAGACTCATGAAGGAAGAAAGGTAAACTTCAGTTCCTTTATCCTTTGTAAATATTTTTATGCTTTGCTGGTTACTTCCTTTCAAACATTTATTCTGTATCAGAAGTTGCAGATAGGAAGAGTTGATTTCACTTTGTATGTATATATTCATCTCCCTTTTGACTTCATTGTGGATTTTTCAAAAAAGCTCCTTAGTATTATTAATAGTAGCAGTCAGTTGTGTACCATTTCATTACATTTCATTTGAGAGTCTTTAGCTGCTAAAGGACCTTGGGCCTCTTTGAAGACTTTTTTAGATAAATATCAATTGTCTAAAAAGCATCAGTTTATTTTAATTTCCCCTGCCTGAACTGATCACATTGGTTTCCACTAAAACCCCCAACTGGGGCTACCTCTCAAGCAGTGTTTTTATATTTTTCCATATGATTTAAACAAATATTTTGTGCAGGTAGTGCAAATAGGGCTACATTCTGTGACACACCTTCATTGTGCATGTGTGCACCTTCGAATCATTCTTGACTCCTGGCGACTGCCTGGACAAGTCCCTGCAGTTTTCTTGGCAAGATTTCAGTGGTTTGCCATTGCCTCTTTCCTAGGGCTGAAAGAGAGGGACTGGCCCAAGGTCACCCAACTGGCTTTGTGCCTAAGGCAGGTCTAGAACTCACGGTCTCCTGGTTTCTAGCCTGATGCCTAAACCACTGGCTCCCTCACACACCTTCATTAAAATCAGGTAAAAGAAAACTTACTTTTCATCCAAACTGAGTGGAGAGACAGTCCATCTTTTTTCATTGTATTTCTCATGGGCTGATAAATATAAGAGGCAATATAAAAGATAATATAGTAAAGCCTCTGAAAATGACCACAAGGTGTTTTAATGCCACAGGTATTTCCTGATACATTCTTCTTTCCTCTTTTATCTGCCAGTTTGTCTACATTTATGAACCAATAAGTGGAATGTTCATTAACTTCTTTAACAGGCCTATCAAAATGTGATTTTGGATTCTTGCATCCAGTGTAAATTGACAAGATTAATTCTGAACCATTAAGGCTTAAAAAAAAGTTAATAGCTTGAAACAAAGTTACTGACAGCCAGCTGCCATTAATAAGCCTCACATATAATGTAATAGGTTTTGGTTACAGATAATCTTTTAGTTAAAAATACATATATACCCAAGCACATTCTGGGTTTTGTTTTCCTAGCCCAAAAAAATATTGGAAAGAAATTATGTAAAGGGGTGTCTGTGTACTAGCAGGATAACCCTCTGGAAAGAGAACAGAATGGGATCAAATTTGGTGTCATGGGAGAAGTTGGCAAAAGAGGACCAAGTTTGAAATAGGCTGGATCCAGTTGGGGGGGAGGCAGCAGAGAAAAAAAATCAGAAGAAAACTCTCAGATATATCCATATGGGAGAGGTTGTTGACGACAGCTTGAAATGCTGCTCTTCTAAGTCCACCTTCCTCCTCCTTCATCACAATGATTCAGAGCAGAACCTGTGCAGCCTGCTCTTTGCTTTCTGGTGCACATATACAGATGCAATATGATGGGAGAGGATAAACACACATTTACATAGATGCAACATGTTACTTACATGAAAGAAAATACAGATGCCTCCTATGGCTATTGTTGGTAAAGGAAAGAATTCCAGAAATCATGCTCTACCTTCTTTGCTACATTTACATAACAGACAATATTTTATCTGAAACATTTTAATTCTGTATACTTTAATGAGCCATGTAAAGTGAAGTTTCATATTTTACTACCTATTTACTCAAGAACAGAGGGATTGTCAGCTAAATTCCTAGTTTTTTGTAATTAAAAAACAGTGTATCCTCCATTAACTTAAAAACATTATATATCAGCAGTCTAGGCCTCATAAGACAAGGTACAGGGATCCAGTACAGCCTAGGTTGCACAGTTAATCAAGTTTACTAAAAACAAATCTAAAAAAGAACTATGGGAAAGCCACAGGCATAAAATTACTCATTGGTCTGCTTAAATATATAATAGGTGACCACATATAATTATGTTTAGAGATTGGAATGGCATGCAGATATTGCAAAATTAATAAATCATTCAGTAAATGTTGCCTAATCAGAAGGTGAACTACTAGAGGTAAGTGTAAATTGTCCATGAACAAATTATATCCAAGAAAAAAGTCATTCTACAGAGGCAGTTGCATAAGGAAAGTGAGAAGTAGCAAGGATATGGCCAGTCCTTTCCTGTCAAATCATCTTGTGGATTTGTTATACTGGTTAGAGAGGTCTATGGAATATTCTGTGCTGCCAATTAAATACACAGCTTCTGATAACAAATTCAAGATAAGTTGCAATTGTAAATCTTTCACCAAAGTAACATGAAGCATATTGTAAACTCAAAGGTTTCTGTGTAGAAAATATTCATAAGAACGTATTTTCACAAAAGAGTCTGGAGAGACATATCTCAAGTTCAGGAAGATTCAAGAATAGTCTTTTTCTGGTCTAAGATAACAGTTAATCCAACAACAGCATACAAACAGAATCACAGGTAGGAGATTCAAGCATAAGTTTGCTACAAAAGCCATCTCTATCAGTTTGAGTAACTGGCTCAGTCAGTGCTTCTTTCTTTCAAGCAGAACACTCAACTTCCTCTGCTGTCTCTTCTTAATTTGCAAGATATTGGTGGGCTTGGGAGCTTGACTACACTCTGAATCAGCTGACTTAGGTGACCTCAGGTGTACTGTCTTCAGCTAATTCCTGTGGTGCAGTCTGTGGTTCAGACTGGTCAAGCTCTTCAGCTTATGAATCTGAAGACTCAGACTGATCCCTAACATCAGATTATGTTTAGGGTCTGGGATTCTTAAAAAGACATGCCTTGTGAATATAGAAGTTTGTCACATTGTTCTATATCCATTGCCCTTGATGGGTGAAGAATGGGTTCATTAAAGAGTAAGGTTGACAGAATAAAGGAATTGATAGTGTTTTGTAAGAATATGAGTATAGACAAAAGAAAATTGGTGATTGGATGCTTATATTTTTAAATTTTTTTAAAAATAAAAAGGGAATAACAACCTGAGAGAGAAGAAAAGAACAGAATTCACGTGGATTTCATCTGCAGGAAGGAGCATTTACCTTCCTATAAACTTTATGACAGACTCCCCCATTACTCCCTAAATATAGTGGCCATCAGGGATGTAATCTCCTTAAACCATGTAAGCTTCCTAGGTGAGGGCATTTGTAGCAATACATAGACTTTGTTGAACTCTTCAGGAGAAGAGTGGGCTGTGAGTGAGATAAATAAACCCAAGAACATTTCAACAATAGAATCAGTTGCTTCAATTTACTGTCTTGACCTCTGCCAGATGTTTCAAAGATGTGTTATTCATGTTTGTTGGACAATTATGATAATTTACGCTCTCCTACAGCTCTGGCATTGCTCACCCTCATGTAGGCAAGGGAGATCAACCATAATGTCAGGCTACATGTGCATTTGATATTTATTTATAAAGTCTCTAAATGAGAACCAGTTTCAAAAATATGTAAGTTAACTGTACAAAACTGATTTTATTTTTGTCTTTCAGTCTCAAAAAGCATACTGGCATTTAAGCTGATTCTTTACTACCAGAGTAGCATGGAAGCCATTTCAATATGGTTGATCACATGCTACTGTGTTCAACCTACAGATTCTCTCTCCATAGAATGACAGGTGACATAATTAGTTAGTTCCAAGATTAGTAATTCCAGAGTTGCCATGGAAGATTGAAGAGAATGTATTCTAGAATATGCCAAATTCCTCCTCCTAATCCACATTTCCAAGATAACTGATGTGTAGAAACAGATTCCAACAAATAGGCTGTTATACTGCAATAACAATGTAAGTAATGATAAATGACTTAGAGAAAAGAGGGTGGCCAGCTATATGATAAAACTAGAGTTGTAACTATGAGAGGCCACTACCCTGGTCTTTTTCCATTTTTTGTTTACTCTTTTTTTTTTTACAGCCACGTGGGAAAAAAGTTAGGTGTAATATACGTTATTGAAATTTAGGCATGCAGCACTATGTATTAATTACAGAGGATACAATCCTCTGTGTTGATGAGCTCTAATCAGCATAGCCTGGGTTGATTGGTATGTTCTTTTCTCTTAAGCTTTTGCAGTTCAACTCTGTGGAACGTCTTGGCGCTGGAATCGCTGGAGTTGAAGACATCAAAGCACATCCTTTTTTTGCCACCATTGATTGGACAGAATTACCTAAGTGAAAAGCTGTATAAGTTGTCTGTGCTTAGGCTGAAGACTTCGAACAGATAACTCCCTTGCTGCCATTATGAAGACTAGGTGTTCCCAGACCAGGATGAGTAAATTGGAAATTGGAATCAAAAGGAATGTTTAACCTTGACTGAACAAAAGAAAGGTGTGGTTTATACTGCTGGGGACTGACTTCAGTTCTTCTTTTGTGTTGGAATGATGCACAGCACTGATTGCAGGGCATTACAAGCAGTTTTCGTTGCATGTCATGTCATACATTTCCTCACCCCCTATTTCAAATCATGGGAATCTGGATGGAAAACGTTTGACACCGTTTTTGGCAGTAGCCCATCTAGCTCTGGCGTTAGTGAGGAATTATGCAAATAAGAATGCACTCCTTGTATTTTGTTTTATTTTAAGTGATGACGAAGTGTGGAATTTCTGTTGTACATGCCAGTGCCTATTGTCTATGCCAGCTGAATATAGCCCCCTTTTTATACTTCTTCGGTAACCTTGGCATAGTTGAATTTAGGTAGACTGGAGAACAGGGAGAAAAATAACTTATCAATAACATATGCTAAATAAAATATTATGGTGCTTCTGCAAAACTTGACATGTAATATGTCTAATGAGGGGAGGGGGGGAGGGGAGAATGAAAACTAGTATCATGCGATGTAATTCCAAAATGGTTAAGTGTCATCTCTGAAAAGATGGAAAAATGTAATCTAGCTATTGCTATTTTGTGCTTGTTGGTTGCAATGCAATGTTTGTTTTAAAGCACTAATCTTTACCCTTAAGTGAATTATATGTTTTAAATCACTACAAGACCAAAAGTCTCTTCTGTCATCCAGATAATGATTGTTTTAGTAATTTTAAATGGAGCAAGAAAATAGAATGCTGAAAAACGTATGGATGTATGGGTATACGGAAAGCTATTATATATTGTACGGAAATTCATGCCTTCATATAACTCTGTGATATGGCAGTTTTTTATGGAAGGCAGTTTTTGTCTTTTTCTTCATTTTGCTTACGTGGAAAATGTTCAAGTTTGCAGCATTCCACTTACATGCACATTTTTATTTGTATATGTGAGTTCTGAAAATGTTTTATTTACTCCTCAATTTCACTACAACTTTGTTTCTTCTTTTTGAAACAGTACATTAGTATATGTGTTTTACCATTGTGAATCCCTCCTAAGGAGGAGAGTCTCCAAACAACTGTTCTGAGACTTGGGAGTTTTATATTAAAGTGCTCTATCAGAAAGAATATTTGGGAACATTTCACGAGCACTAGTACTTCACAATTTGAATTCCATTGTATGCACCATGAACAGGCCCAACTGAAATGGGATGAATGAGATGTCTGCTTTTCATGACTATTGTTTTTTTTTTAAATAGATTTGCCATGAAGCTGTTTCATAGGACTGTTGTCTTCTGATACAATTGGAATAATGATGATTGGGCTATTGGTCCTTAACTTGATAATTTTGTCAGATGGAAATCCAGGCACCAAAAGTTGAGAAAAAGACACCTGAAGTTAATATTTACTTAAAATAAAAAATGTTTCTTTTAAAAGGTCATTGTCTTAGTACATGTAAAACCTTCTGTAATTACTACTTTAGTATGGCTCATTAAGGTATTAAGATCCAAAGCCCCCTATTAAAATAGCATACAAACATGTGCCTTGTTACTTCCTTGCGTTCATCATAACACACTGGCAAGCATTCCCTCTACCTTTCTCACTAGTTCTTGCTTGTGAGCAGTCTTTCAGATTTACACTGTCTCTGAAGTAATTTCCAGTGAGCTTAACATGGGTTACCTCCCAAATAAATTTGAGGCGGATTGCTGTTTCAGGATTACAGGAGAGGAGGTGAAACTTTTACTTTTCAACTGTAGAAATGAAAAGCATTGTTCTTAAAATCCTCTAACTTTAAGAAGAGTCTCACCATTTCCAGGGAGATTGATCAAGTTGGCAGTTCCCTAATGGGACATACAGCAAAAAGAATCAGATGACCTGAGGGTTGGAAACACCAGCATTCTTTTATCAGTGCAAATGTATACAGTATGGCCAGTTATAGTATGTAGGTCACTGGGGTGCCCGTATACTTTTATACAGTAGAGTCTCTTGCCTGTTTGTTTCCCTTAGTTTTATCTGGAGAGCAAAGGGTAAATTTCTTTGGTAAAGAAATGTTCAGGCTTTTCAGTAATTCCTGCTGTTCATCCTAGTTCACACTGGAAGCTAAGATTTTTATGGGCCATTCCCTGTGTGCATCTGACAGGCTACATCTGTTAGATGCTAGAACTGGGTGCTACCATAAAGTGGAAAAAGGAAAAGACTTCATTGATCCAAAGGAAATCTGGAAGCTCTGTTTTGTTCCTTTTGAAATTATTCTGCTCCTGTTTTCCCCCACCCCCACCTCTTGTGATAAAAACACAAACCACGGGACTGTAATAACACTGTAGGCTGTAACCAGGTCACCAGAATAATTACTATTATGGAGGGCTATCCGATATTACATCATTCTCCAAAACTTCATTTGAACAAAATCCTTCCATGGCTACAAAACAGGAACTCCCTCAGGTGAGCTGCAACAACAACTTCCTGTGCTGAGAGGTGAGGAAATTTCTGAAGCTGAGAGAAATGCAGAGCTTCCTTCCAGCAGTGGCCTTGTTGTGATTTTGGAAGAGAAGGAAACTTTTCCAGTTGTGGCCATGAACCTTTAGCTGCTCTTTATTGTTGGCTTTTTGAATCGTTCTAGGACAACCTTCTCATCCAGCAGAATTCTGGGAATTGCAGTCCCAAAGCAGGTGGAGGAGAGGGCCATTGGTTTGTCCTTGCCTGGATTTCATCTATCTGTTTTAAAATATATATCCTTCTGGCTGAGATGTTAAGAGTACTGTACAATGTCGGTTCTGAATCAGATAATTAACCATTAACTCCTCTCCCTGCAAAAAAAACAAAAACAAAAGAAAAATGACTAAAACAGCAGAGGGGAGAATAGCACCATACCCAATGATGTGCCATGTGCCGGGGAAATTGATGCCTTTTTGCCCACTCCTGAAACCTGCTCTGGAAGATGGGATACCCCTGGAACAAACAGAGGGGAATGTAGCAGGGTGGGAAGGGAAGGGAAGGGAAGGGAGGAAGTTTTGTTGCATAGGCAGAGGTCCACCTCTGCAGCATCAGCTGTTACCTAATGTCTTTCCTCATGGTGGTTCTCAGCTGGTGAAGATTTACTGGTTGGATTCAGAAGTGATCTAACTACATCTTCAGAGTTTATTGCACCTTACAGAATGCCTGTAAACATATACATGTCCTCCATGGAAAAAGTAGGCTTTCTCTGTTTTGGTGGGACTTAAGAAAACCCCTCTCTGCTAGCCACACAACTTCCAGAAACTAAAAATAAAGGGAATAATCTGTTGTGAAAAGTTGACAGAGAGGGTACCATGCAAGACTTATTAGTAAATTTTAATCATGGCATAAAATGTATCATGTTAACTTCAGTGGAACAATCTGAAGAAGTGTTAATGGTAGATTGTGCCCATAAAGTTTATCCCACAACCCTATGGGATTGGTGGTTTAAATTTGGTTGGGAATTGAATCTTAGAAAATATATCTAGTAAAAACTCCCCTTTGTCAGAGGCAATTTGATAAAGTGGCTTTTTGTAGTACAAGGATGGGGAAATTTGGGCCTCTGGAGCTTATGTAGCCCATCAGTCTTCAGTATAGGGCATGAGGGGCATTTTAGAAGGCCAACACCCTCTCCTCCTAGCTTCCTCAACTTTCCTTGTCTTCAGGAGGAAGCAAGAATTCCTCCATGACTTTTCCACATTGGAATTGGTAGTGGAGTGGGGACAGTCTCTTCTTTTGCAGAATGGCCATATTGAGGCCTCCTATCTGTGTGGAAAAGTAGGCTGGAAATGCACAGAAGTAGGGACTGTTTTCCACCATTGAAAAGGAGGTGAAGAGATCATTCCTTCCTTTCACAGTGAAAAGGGAAAGCTAATACATTTTCATATTTGTTTTACTGAGGTATAAATGTCATAATGATACAACTTATCTCCCATGTAAATCAGAAGGACAATGTTAATAGTGTACTCATTTTCACAAGTGAACCCTAATGTTGCTACAGCAGAATCCATACCCAACAAGGAGAGATCCATAGGTTCACAGAAACCCCACCACAAAGGAGCCTTTCAAGGCTCCTGTGGAATAGCTAAGCAAAAATCACCAAGCAATTAAGCAAGACTATTCAAAATCTCACGGGACTGTAGTCAATATGACATTTCAATGATTTCAAAGAAATGATACGTTTGGGACTCAGCTGAGAGATGTGCCCTAACCTAAAGTTGTGCCACTTTCTTGCCTAGCTACTCAAAATCTTTGGAAGAAAAACCTAAAGACACAATCATGAAAAAGAAAAGTCTGAGCATGAATCAACCATGGAATATTGATTGGCATTTGGAAGGAGGGAGTGGAAAAATTGGTGGTGTGAGGAAAAGAGTAGTGTGCAATATCTTGCAAAAAGGACATGAATGGATGGATGGAAACCTTGAATGGCAGCACTGAATGTTATGCACTCCCAACTTACATCTTCTCTATAATTTGCTCCCCTGAGAAGGTAGGATGCAAGGGGAGAAGGGCTGGTGGAAATGGAAGATTTCATTGGGAAGCATGAAGAAAAAGAATTCTGAGAGGAAAAACAAACCTGGAAGATTTATGCAATGTTCCAATAGGTCAAGGTGAAATTCAACTTTTGATAAGAACAAATAATCTCAATCATTGTTTTACCAGCTGATAGCAGATATATTACTTTATTATCATTCCTCATCCCATCTCTATATGGTGAAAATGGAACTGAAAAGAGTTCTTCAAAATAAGGGCGAAAATCCATACAGCCTCTAGTTGGCAGCAAAGATGTTTTCTGTATCTCTTCACTGCTATCCAGTGTTTGCAGTTTTGTAACCTCTATAGAGTAGCCCTACTAAAAGTGAAGTTTTAACCTAGTGAATACTCCAATCAGGTAGGAAAATAACTTCTAATCACAAAAGGCTGCTGTTTCTGATGCCAGTGAGTAATATTTATTCCCTCCCACTGTCAAAGGCAGGCAGGCAGGCAGGCATATAATCTTAGGTATAGTTAATTATTAGCTGGAAGGGGATTCTAATCCTTTCTATTTGTATCATATGCTGGATTCAAATCCCCCCCACACCCCCATTAAGGAGGGAATTTGAATTCAGCATATGATAGAAATAGAGCATAATAGCAATCTGTAGACAGTCTGTAGATGTCTCCTCCCTGGCAATTCTGAAGTAAGGCAGCTCCTTCCTTCCCAAGACCCCAGTTCCATGGTCCAATCTAAATCAGAAGTCATCTGTAGCTGATTTTATTATAAGAAAACAATATTTCCAATTATGGAAAAGTCAAATCTTCTGAATGAACTGAGTCTGCGCTCACACCTGAGCTTTCTCTGTAGTCCCAATCCATGGATCAGGCTGGGAAACTCTGCCTGAGGCCCTAATCTGTGTATGTGATTTCCCCAAGAAGGACCATGTGTGCTGCAGGATCCTGTGCCTGAATATGTAAAATGAGGACTGCAAAGCATATTTGCAAATAATTCTCCAAACACACAATAAAGTGTTTAAAAGGTCCAGGCAAAGAAAATCTGGAAAGCAGCTACTGTAACAAAGTGGACTTGGCCATCAAATTCATCTGCAAAAGGAGATCTAGACTAAACAAGAGGCAAAGGAATGGGAAGTATTACCAATTGCAATTTCTTGCAACTGTCGTGTCATTTGTTTTCTCAAGGACACTGAAAGGGAAGCTGAAGAAACAGCAACTTCCTCTTTGGTAAGATTTATGATAGTGATTTAAGTAATAAAATGAGCACTTATTTGCTTTCAAAGCCCTCAATGCCTCATGAAAAGAAGTTCAAATATCAGTTGAATCCTGCTGTTTAGATGGAGGTGGTGGAGAATATTTAATCAGGAAATGCCTGTAATCTGAGTGAGAAACATTTTAGGCTCATTTTCTCACAATCCTCAAGCATGCACAATGCTAAAAGAAGAAAGCAAGCCACAAGATCCAATGGAACTTATCAGTGTCAGAGTCCTAAGTACATCAATACTTAACACCCTATATCCTTTCACATACTGGACTGAAAGGATGGGGGGAAAAACTCTGCTTCCCACAGTAGCAGCTCTTCCTCCACCTACCTCAAATGCCCAAGGTGATCACCTTCTCTGCTGCTTGGCAACAGATGGAAACTGTGGGAGAAGTTCAAAAGAGGGAAATGTATCTTGATGACACTTCATATCAACATGGTACATAGGCTCATCTGGATGCACTAAAGAAAATGTTATCACTCCCTGCAATGCAAATAGGCTAGAGGTTAGCCAAGACTCAGTGCTGAGTTTGTGTACATTTGCAGAGAAAAGCTGAATGGTCTGTTTCCCCGTAGATCATCCTTTAAATGCCCATGCCATGTAATAGCTGCACTGGCTGAGAATTATGGGAGCAGGAGCCCTGCATGTGGCAGTACCTAGCTAACCTTAGCTAATTTCTGGTTACCATTGGAATGGGAGACCACTAGGAACTTCCAAGACTGTAAATACCATAAGCTGGACTGCGAATTCAAAAAGACATCTCAGAGGAAGATGGCAAACCACTTCTGCGCTGTTGTTATGAACAAGACATCCATATGGCCACCAGCAGTTGAACTCATTTTGATGAGCCTTTCCTTTTGTACCCCAACATATCCAAGGGTGCTGGAACTGGAAAAGCTGCCAAAGTCAGCTCAGTGGCCAAAGTTTTGGGAAAAGATAAACACCTGCAACCACAGCTATCAGGGTAGCAATATGAACTCACAAAACAGGAACAGGTTCTGATGCAAGACAGAACATAACCCAAGACTCTTCTCTGAGAGTCAGGAGGTTACAGGGAGATTAGGAAGCATTGCATTATTCTGTGCAGTGCAAGATGAATGGTGCCCCTGTGTCCTTGCTGCTGGACAAAACAGAGGAGACAGAAACTTGTTTCAGAGGACCAGGTTCTGCTGTGGATGACACTTAAGGCAGTGCTCCAGCTGTTGGGGACCACAGGCAAAAATTCTCCAGTGGCAGCTGTACTCTGTCTTCTTGGCAAGCTTAATGCCCAGGGAGAATTAAAGCACTCCTGCTGGTGAGATGATATAGACTTATATTGGGCATCCATTGAAAGATGCAGAGGAGGGACAATCACCCTGATTCTTTTGCAGCTGTAAACCCCAGATCCTGGGTTTGGCTGATCTGGGAAAAGCCCTTCTGGGGGAAATAAACCACATTGGCCAGCTGGCAAATGATCTGGCTAGGGAAGCTGAAAACTGAATTAGGGGAGGGCTGGCCAAGAAAACAACAGATGTCGTGATGGTCAGAGGCTCTTTCAAAAAACCGGCAATGCAAAACCTCTTTCTAATTTGACTGGGGGTTAATAAGCGGCGTATTTCTGAATAGTCTTGCCTTGGCACCATGCAAAATTCTGAGCAATTTTCTTCCCCAAATACGATGGAAAGGCAAATTAATTGAATTATAGGCGCTAATATGCAGGAAACTGTTTAGCTCATCATTTTGTCCAGCAAGGTTTCACAGAGTAAGGGCAAAAAGCTGCCCTTCTGAATATCAGTTATTTCTGTTTCTCATTTATATTGCCCTTGTAAATTATCTTATCCAACGCTTTATAGTTCTTACCAGAGTGTAATCCAGAGCATATTATGTCTTCAAACACTGTCTGCAACATATATTGCTTTCTCTTTTGGGAGAAAAGACATCATCCTAAAGCTTTCTGCAGATGCCCTCCCCCTCCGCCCCAAATCACAGTCAGTAATAAGAAAAGAAGGCTGAGATTTATTTGCAGATTCTTCTGAGTTTGGATTGCCAAAGCTCCTCTTTATAAGATGTAACAGTGGATTCTTCCTCCTTTTGGGGCTACATTTGTTTCAGCCCAGAATGGAGCCAGGAAGCCAACAGAATGGATTTCATACGGTATTGCCTTGGTTTGCTTAACCATGGCTAGTGGAATAAGCCCCAACAACTGGGTTGACACCCCACGATAAGCCAAAGCCAAAAACACACACTGAAACATCACTTAGAAGGAAGATGCTGGCCTAGGTGAAGCTTTCATTGCTGCACTACCAGACTGCACCTGGAAATGTCACGATGCTTGAGGTTCAGAGTATCTGGGCAGGAGCTTCTGCAGAGATTGGTTCCCTGGGGTCATAAGCGTTTGGCTGCTTCCCTGGGGATCTGATGAGGTTGGCTTATGCGTAACCTATGTATAAATGCAAATGTTTCAATTACCAGCCAAATACAGGGAAATGCTGACCCTCTGGAACTTCTGACTGCTCAGAGGAAGTCATCTCATAGTCCATGCAGTCTCCAAAACAGTAAAATAAGAGGCAGAAGAGATTTCTGAATGCTTTCAAAAAGTGGCTCTCCGTGGGCTAAATTGTAGAACTAAGTTATTCATTTTGGATTTTTAATCAGCGGAGGCCCATTTTAATCTGTGAAGGCAATAATTATCCACCTTTCTATTTTATCCTCCAAATGACCTAGTGAGGGAAGTGAGACTAAGAGGTAATTGGCCCAAGGTCATTCAGGTTCATTTTTTTTTAAAAAAAGGCTTGGCTAAATAAATAAGGCTTTTGTTATTTCTTTAAAGCTGGCAGTGATGGGTCTTGATGAGCATAGGTGGCAAGGCATCCATAAGTGTGGAAAATTGCAGAAAAGTCTCTCTGCCTGGAGCCCTTGTATTCTACTATTTTAGCCACATTATGGAGTGGAGGAACACTAATGTCACTCCTCCATCATGCAAAATGGTTGACATTCAACAAACACTGGGCTGAGGTCACTGTATAAAATAATAGAGAAAAGAAACATAATCAACTTTAAAGTTATTTTAGAAGCCCACGCTAAGAGGATTGTTATCCATTGCCATGAAGTACAAAGGTGATAGCCGTCAGAAAGGAATACTTTTCCCTGAAACAGGCAGCTATATTTATTTGGATGTGCTATATATTCATTGAATTCCACACGGTTTACACCCTTCACTGTATGTTTAGGATTTCAGCCTAAAGATCACATAACAGACCCTGATGCTTTCATGACAGGTCAGTACCACTAGGGAATAAGCATAGCCTCAACTTTGAAGACATGTAGTTTATGAAGATCAACTGTGGTGAAAGAATGTTTCTGATTTCTGAAGAATTACCAGTTTGGCATTCTGTTTGTTTGTTTGTTTTTCATGTACATTGTTAGATGTTATGGACGAGCAAGGAAGAAATGGGAGGACTTATAAGCCAGTCCCAAGGAGGCTATCTTTAGGTGATTTCTTCTTCTCACCTTTTCTATTTTCTTTCTTTGTCTTTTGTCTCCTTCAGCAGTCCGGATCAGAATCCCCAGCCAAACCAAGGAGAACAGGCTTGATATTCCAGATCCCAGATGCCAATATGTGGCGGCATCTGGTTCATTGGCAGGCATCACAGACAGTTGTGCTGGCTGCTTTTGAGCTGTCATGTGGCTTATTTTGCTGTTAGGCACACTGATTCTTCGAGACTGTGGTCCCTGACTGAGGGAACAAAGAAAAGGAGGGGGCAGGGGGAATGCATGCATTAAAGATGCAAGTTACAAGCTCAGGTGATTGTTGTCGGATGCTTTACCTGTTCTTGCTCTCCTGGATGTTTCATCCTGATGTTTCTCTTGCAACCTTTTCTTATTGTGCAATTACAATTTTCAGGTGCCTTAAGGGATGGAACTCCTTGAAAAAAAAATACAGATGACTTAAAAGTCAGGGACAGAACTCTTTCCTTAGGGGGCATGCGTGTGTGTGTGTGCATGTGTGTGTGTGTGTATATGTGCGTGCGTGTGTGTGTGTGTGTGTGTGTGTGTATGTGTATATATATATATATATATATATGGCTTCTAACAACTTGCTTTAGAAATGAGAAATATCCATTGAATAGCAACAGCAACAACAACAACGATCATGATGATGATGATGCAAATATAAAGGCAGCTTGTTCATATCTTCAGACAGGGATGAGACTGCGGTAACAGATAAATTTTTTGTTGGATGACATGCACTTTTCCCTTGAAAGAGTGGCATTTAAATTTCTATGACCCAGCTGGATCCAAAGAAGTTACTTATGAAAATTGGGGAGGGGGTTTTATGGCACAAATCAGAAATGCCATAGCTTTAGGGGCTTTCTGATGGAAGAGGGAGGGGTACTCTTTGGCTTTGTTCAAGTCTTGGCTGTTTAAAGAACTGCTCTGAACAATAACATAGCAAGGACTACTAAGGGACACTTTTAAGGTTATTTGCAGGAAGCTAGGAAAGAGAAAATGAATTTATTTAACAAGATATTTGAGAGGGAGGGAGACATCTTGCCCTATTACTGCCAAGTGTTGGATGTTATTCCACAGAATAAAGAGAGACCTAAGTTCCTGCAGATTATATTCAGCTGGGTGGTATCAGTAAATTGGGTCTGACTACAGAACTTTCAGTTTATAGGGTAATATAAAGAGAGAGTGTGTGTGCAATGCATTGCCTGGGATATCCATTCAGTGCATTTTTTACAGACATATATTTATTCCTCCATGATTGATCCCCAGAAGAAACCTATTCTTCAGAAGTAGAACTATGACTGCATGACTAAGTTGCCCCACAACATCAGAAGGTTAATGAGTGGATAATGTCATTATAAATGTAATCACAAGAGGGCACTGGACTTAATTTTAGTTGAATGGTGTTAAACATTTTCTGATTTGTTACGTTCATGTTAAAATAAAATAATATTCTTGTCTACCATGGCAATCACTTCCTCCTGTTTTAATGCAGTGTGGAATCCACAATCAACCCCCTAAGAGCTGTAGTGGCATAAAGTTGGATAGGCTGGATTAGGATCTCTGTCTAATGGGTTTCAAGCTTGGAGTGAGAAAGCAAGGAAATTGGATTTAAACTTTATAAAAGAAAAAAAACAATGAGCTCAAATTTTGAGGTGTACCTCCTCTCTGCAATATACAAAATACATTAAACTTAACTGTTCACAGAGCATGTGGAGATTAATTGGCATAAGCTGACATCCAAATAAATCCTTGGACAATGCATTTATTTATTTATTTGTTTGTGATAGTTATATGCAGTACTACAAGGATTTGTGGGAGAAAGGGTAGAAAAATATTCTGTCAGTTTTCATCAGACTAGAAGAATCTACTGAACATAATTTAGCTCTTTGGCAATGAGAAGTAGTGGAAAAGGATTTGCCTAACCATTTAGGTCCCACTACAACTATCTGCGATGCAAAGTTTTTATGGCACTTCAATCTCTGTCCTTGATTGTTTATGCTTGTGTGTGTGTATGTGTATAAGGGTCTGTGTAAAAGAGAAAGAGACTGAACGCTGAGTCCTTAGCAAACTTTCTTTGGGGCTTTCAAAACACAGATCAACTTTAACAGTTGGCAGGCTCTGTACTGTCCATGTGAGATAAGCTAGCCAGAGTAGTGACTGACCCTTTTAGGAGTTCCACCCATTACAGTGCAGGGGCTCATGTGAGCCTTTTGTGAGCCCTTAGGTTTTTTTGGCACAGTGCATGGAATTTCTGGACTGTCTCGTGGCCATAATTCCAGGACTGGCTTGGTGACCTTCCCTACCATTTCAGAGCAGGATCAGCTGCAATGCAAGCAGACACTCTTTCTCCCTCTGTCACATTGTTGGCATAGTCCTTGGAAATGTAGTATCTAAAATTAAAGATTTGTATCCGTTTTGGAAAAATCAAACTGACCTTTTTCACTTAAATGAAGAGAGGGTGGTGATGAGGAAAGACTTGGCTCAATCCAGAGCAATTAGGAAAAATACAATTTGGAGCAGGCAGTAGAAGCTGCTTACACAGTAGTCTTTTTCTGAATGCAAGTTAAGAGTTTCACATCTTGAAACAAGCTATTGTTTCAAGTATTATTACTATTAATCAAGTACTATTTACTCACTGATCTTGCTTTTCTTCCAAGAAGCCCAGGGCAACACACATGGAGGAGTCCCATTTCATCCTTAATGCAGTTTTCTGAGAGAGTTTAGCATGAGAGAAGAAATGACAATAACGAAAGCCTTGCTGGACAGGCCAAAGATCTACTACTTCATAGAGTAGCCACACAGAAATTCATACCCTAAACACAGTGTTGCACTCTCAGACCTTAAAGACAATATATAGCCATGATGACTTAGCTTCCATATATTTGTCTAACCATCTCTTAAATCCATCTGTGTTAATGCCCACCACCACATTTTAACACAATTTGTTTATTTGATTGAATTTGATTGGGAACCCAAATTTACCTTACACCCCTCCAAGCAAGAGTTCCAATCATGCTGACTCCTATGCCAAGGAATTTCACAGTTTAATTATGCACTGTAGGGAGAAATCATTCCTTTGACTCTTCTAAATCTTATACCATCCTGGAGTCATATCTACATTTGTGATATATCAACTCAATGATGGTTGGGTGATCTTCTACATTACTAATGTGGAGGTATTCTATAAGTGAGGAGAAGAAAAACATTTGCCCTGTCCATTTTGTCCACACCATACCCAATATTATAAACCCCCATCATCTTATTGGTCTTGCCTGCTTTCTTAAAAATTGAATGACCCCTACTATTGTAACCAGTCTTCATAGGGAAATTGCTCACGACATCCTCATTATTTTAGTTGCCCTGTAGCTCCTTTTTAGTTCTGAAATACAGTTTTTGAGATGTGGCAATCAAATGTATGCATTTATGTTTGCTCTCCTCAACTTGGTGTGATTGATAGAAAGATGCTGAATAAAACAGAAATGCAGCAGTGTTGGGGAAATTGGAACTTTCTTGCTCGATCTTGATAGAATAGTTTTTTCACTGCAGCGAAAGTTCTGACAGAGGTTGTTTGATTTATTTTATTTTATTTATTTGAGTTTATAAGCTGTCCAACTCCAATGGACAGTTTTCTTAGGAATGGAAGTAACTTCTACTGTTCCAATGTACCAGCTGGGAATTAATTTCTTTGCTTACTTCAGAATGTAATCACTGGCTGAGGTTGATGGCTGAAGGGATATTTAAACCCAGTTCTGCCCCATCATGCTAAATGTTGTTTTTCTTCTAAAGTGAGGTGTGGAGAGTAGAACTTCTGGCTGTGAGATGCCGTTGAACTACAACTCCCAGCAGCCCAATTTACATGATGAGTAGTGAGTGATGCTGGTAATTGTAGTTTTATAACATCTAGAGCATGGCTGGCTGGGGAATTCTGGGAGTTGAAGTCCACACAGCTTAAAGTTGCCAAGGTTGAGAAACACTGATCTAGAGGGACAGTTCTGTTCTAAACATTATGTTGTTTAGTAAGGCATTTAATATGACTGATTATTCTAGCAGAGTTTACACTGTTTGATCTGTCATCTCTGTTTCTTTTTTAAAATGTTATTTGCATTGGCTTGATTGCTAGTGGAAAGGCAGATTGCTGCCTCAGTTGCTGTATAGTGGAAAGGCAGGATATCAATCTTACACATTCAGTTTTAAAAGATTAAAAGTCAAGGCTAGGCTACCAGATAAGGTTGCAAAAATTCCAAATACCACTAAATGGTATCACAAATACATTAAATGGTATTTGTCTGCACTTTATGCTGCCGGCTAGTGGATATCTGGATTTTTGCAGACCAGATGTGGTAGTCCTAGGGTATAACAATCTGATCACCATGAGAGGGATAATGGAAAAATGACCCTAATACTCTACAAGGCTTACTGCTGAAGTGGATGCCAGCTCTTCTTGGGCCTTGTCCTCAAAATCCAAATTATATTATACATTTTCCACTGTTTTTGGTTTGCTCATGATTTTTTTTTTTCTGTTTTAGAAGCACACACTCATTTATGTCAATCAGACATAAAAGGGAAGCTTGTGGTCATAAAATATACAGCATACACCATTTGTTATGCATTTAATTTAGAATTTATTGTTATCTTTGCTCCAGTAAGATGAAGGCGCTGAGGGTGGGTCTCAGGCAAGATGAAACAGGAATTTCCTGCCTCTCATTCACTTCTGCTGGCTGGGTTCCAATGGCTGTGGAATACTGTAACTTTCCAGGAACCGAGCAGCAGTGGACAGTGTTTGGATAATGTAGCTACATGTGCCACATCAACATTTCAGAAATAAGGCAGAGTTGTATTACAGCATCTGTATTGGAAATAAAGTCCATAACACTTTGTGTTCAGTTTGTTTCTCAGCCTTAGCAACTTTAAGATGCTTATACCTAGGGATGCAACTTTCTGTCTGTTGCCTCCAAAGCAGCTAGGTGGTCAGGATCAAGTTACAGTAAATTCTTGGCTTAATGGATCTCAGTGTAATGGCCTTCAGATATAATGGACAACATTTGCATTTAGATGGCATCCTGAAATAATGGACTTGTCCATTCCCTAAAAAGAGATGTGTGAATACTTCATGTTTGAGTTCAAGGTGGGGGAAAGAGAGAGGGAAAGTTCTGGGAAGATCAATTGATTGAGCCAGCAGGTGGATGGGTTGGTAGGAAATAGGCTAGATTAGCGGCAGCAGTGGTGATTCTTTCTGCCACCCTGGTTCCTGCCCTGACCAGCACATCCTTACTGGCAGTCAGGGCAAGTAGAGAAAGAAGGGTAACCCTTGAGCCTTAGGAGGCTGACTTTGTGAGTGTCTTTCTTCCTCAAAGAAAGGGAAAGTATTTTCTTTGTAGCTGACCTCCTGGAGAGGAAAGAAAGAAGTGTGTGTGCACGCATTTGTGTGGTGCATGGAATTTAGGATTTAATGGAGTTTCAGGGTTAATGGACATCCTTCCCAACAAATGATTTGTTAAACTGAGATTTTACCTGTATTTGAAACTTAAGCCAAATAGTAACTTTTAAGTTAGTACCTGGGTCATGCATCATGAGAAGCCAGAAGCTTAATTTACAGGCAGAAGATATTTGGTTCAGTCCCAAGACTCAGGAACAACTTTGGTCTCAGCATGGGCATCTTCAGGGTGGGGCAAGCATGGAGCTGCTGACATATGCATGACGACATTGTGATTGAAATGATGCAACTCACTGTTATATCAGATGTTGTGGTCATTTACATAATGACATCATGCTGTGCTTGTCATTTTGATGCCATTTAGCATTGTTAAGAAAAGTTATGGTTCTGAGATACTTTGCTAGTCCAAGTAGATGTTTCTGTGCTAGATAAACAAAGGACATGACCTTGCATAAAGCACCTTCTCTCATATTCAATCATATACTGCAGAGAAACTGTGACCTGTTTCACACATTCCTCTAAAGCCATAGCGTGTTTTTTCTTGTTTGTGCCTTAGAACAATATGTGACTTCCTGACAATTGTAGCTTATTTAACAAATCATGCAGGAGTATCTGTAGGAGTGCTGATGGTAGTGGTGGTGGTGGAGGTGAGGGGTGGAGAAGGAATTCAAGAGGGCAAGTGTGATGTTAAAAGGGAGTGGATTTCAATCTGGGCTCAGGCAATATATTTTCTGTCAGAGTTCAAAGGCAGCATTGTGCTTGTTAGATACAACTGTTCTGCTGTTGTTTCTGTTCAAAAAGATTTTAGAAAAGCTACAATATGGTGGTTTTCAATTTTTGTAGTGCAGGTGATCATCATGAGGAAATGCATAACAAGGCCCTCAAAGTCAATCTCAAAATGTTTCTCTGGGTAAAGAAAAGCTGTGATTATCCTGAGGTTAATTATATCTCTTGGTAGTATAATTCAGTTCTTAGACACTAGCTGAATTCACTCATTGTGCTAATGTAAAATGAGGTTTGCTTACTTTTGGGGTTGTTGTGACATGTGAAACTATTTTGGTTTATGAACTATAGTTTATGGCTTAGCATTATGTGTGAATCAGGCCACGATGATTTCTTCAACAATCCATGATTATAGCATATACTATGCTTATCACACTGCCTGGGTTCACATATTAAGCTAAACTAGACTATAATAGGATTAGATAGTGCAAGATGTTGTTGGAACCCAGTCATTGTCTTAACACATTGTCTAAAGCAGTTCATCATGTTAAGCCATATATGTTTCATTTACTTGGATGTAACAGTAAAATAGCAGCAGTGATTTGTTAACCTAGTTCTGGGATTTAGCATGTTGCGTGAACCCAACTATTGGGTTGAACCCCCTCTCCCTCCCATCAATAATGTGGTGGCACAGACAGTGATGGGCATGTCATGGTATGCTCATGTGACCCCTCTGCTTTGCAAGCTGCACTAGTTGCCAGTTGGCTTCCAGGTGCCTTTCAAGGTGCTCGGCTAGTGCCTATAAAGCCCTTCCTGGCCTAGGGCCTGGTTATTTGAAGGATAACCTGTCTCTGAATGTTTCTGCCCATCCAGTATGGTCAGGCAAAACAGGCAAACTGTGGGTTCTGTCAATCAAAATGTCATATTGAGAGACCCAGGAAATGTGCCTACTTGATGATGGCACCTGCTGTCTGGAATGGCATCTCCCCAGAGATCCATACTGCTCCCACCTGAATAAGTTTCTGCAAACTACTAAAAAGCTGGTTGTTCTCCCAGGCTTTGGGATAGCCTGGCTGCCCCTATGGGCTTCTTCTTTTTGTCGTATGGAGTTGTTCCTCCAGTCAGCCGATGATAGAGAGCAGAATAGATAGATCATTTCTTTTTAATTATAAGCTGCGCAGTCATCAAGGAGTTGGGCAGCTTCAAATTTGAAATAAGTAAATAAGTAAGTCAATAGCCTTCCACAATATGGAAGAGTGAACTTACCACCTGGAGTGAGCAGGCATTTTTTCCCTCCTGGAATCCAGAGTTTTGGTGCTATCTGCAGAGATGCGGGAAACAGAAACTTCCAGCCCAAAGGCAAGCACCTCAGCAGAAGTCTCCAGAGAGCAAGAGAAAACGCAAATGCTTGGAGCTGCAAGACTGCTGAGTGGCGTAGCTGAGAGATGGGGAGGGAGAGAGCCCAACTAGGGTCTGAAAACCCATACAAGGCTCGAAACCAAACCCACTGTGTGCAGCAATCCAGGTGCAAAGCTCTACAAACCTGCTGCAGGAACAGAGGACTGTGAGTGCTGGGGAGAAGAGAAAAGCTTATTCGTAAGTCTGTAAAGGAGCAAAAAAGGTTTTCACAAGCAAATGGACTGAGTCTGGCTACAAAAGCTGAAGACCTGGGGGAAAGGGAAAGATTTAAAAAGTTAAGAGCTAAGAAATAGTTAGAATAAATAAAACCATAGTATTACACACATAGGAATAAGAACAATGAAATAGAGAGAGGAATTTGTAGATTAAAAAAGAATAGACATAGATAGAAAATAGATAGATAGTAGAATAAGATAGGAGTTTATTTTTGTACAATAAAATAGTGTTGTGTGAAAAAACACAGTCTGTGTTCTGTATCATCTTAAGAAAAACCCTGACATCCAGGAAGCATCTTCCAGGTCATGCTTCAGAAGAGCGGGACTATTGAGGGTCAGGGAGGTAGAATCTCTGAATAACAGAGAAAAGCACTTTCTTTGAGTGGAACAAATGGACCAGAATTCAAATCTCAGCTGAGTCTTTGAACTGAATGATGAACTTTGCAGTAGTCTGTTCTCTGAAGCTTAACCCACTTCACAGGTTTGTTAGGTAAATAACAATAGCAGGAGAAGCATTGGGCGCCATGGAGAAAAAGTGGGATATTAGTATAAAAAGCTAGAAATAACAGTGCTTACATAAACACTGCAAGTACATCTAAGTCAACATGAGCATCTGTCTGTCTTTACACATAGAGGGATGGTTTATGGCCTGCTGACTTGAGATGACTATTAACAGGTAATTACTGATATCAGATGGAGATTAATAAATATTATTTATAAGTTAGCAACTTATTTTCAGTCTCAGATTAGCCAGGGGCTAGGAGACCACATCAGAAGCTAGGGGTAGACATATCATCATCATTCACCAAAACACACACGCACACACAGTCCGATTTATATACATGCACAGCCCAGTTCATATACATGTGTGCCCCTTATTCTAATTCATCTCACTGATTTAGTGATTTTAGGCGTGGTAACTGGGAGAGGTGAAAATCTGAGATCTACTTTGGCTATGTTTGTAAAATACGCTGAGCCATGAAAAAAGAAACCAAGATTAAAATTATCCAGGCTTGGCACACGCTGGGAATGCAGCTACTAAGACTTTAACTGACCTGGTAAGCATGTTAAGTGAACACAGCCAGTAATTCTGAACAGATTGTTGAGAAGGGAAGGGAGTTATGATGCTTCCCCAGTCCCTACTCAGGGTTCCCCAACCTTTTGGGGCTGATGGGTAGATTAAAATGTTGAGAATACATTCTGGGTATTTTTGTAAAATGGCCGCTGGGGGAATGTGCTCATTCACAAAGTAGCTGCCCTGGGGGACATAACCAAATACAAAGCACAGATTTGCCAGAATGCTACTTGTCATCCCCTGCAGAATTTTTTTTTAAAATTAACTTTGCTCTTTGACTTAAATTAAGTGCAATTTTAAACTTTTTAAATTACTTTTAATTTTAAAAGTGTGAAAAAAATGCACAAAACTACAAAAAGAAACCAACTAACTACAAAAATTACAAAAACAATTGAAAAAAGTAAAAAAGAAAAGAACATAATTAATGATAAATAACAAATGAAACAGAAAACAGAAAAATAAAAATCCAAGGATATATCAAATATTAAACATTGTATAAAGATTCTCTATTGTTGTAAAGTAGCATGAAATCTGTGCCAAAGGGAAACTTATGGCATCATTTTATGATTAGTAGAAAGACTGCCTTTTCAAAAGTGGATAAATTAACATGCATCTTGAATCCAATCCTTAAAAGCCAGAATACTTTTCCAATTTCTCAAAATAATTCTTAACAATCCCCATACCCAATATATCCTCAAAAACAGTCAAATTCCACACTTTTGGAACATAATTCAGCATAATATTTAACAATAAGAGTTTTCCCCTTATATCTATTTATATATGTTAAAATATTGTTCCAAAAGGGTGCCAATCATTCACAAAACCAAATCATATAAGGCAATAAGCCCTCACATTTTTTTTACATTGCTAACAAGAGAAAATCTGACATTGATCCTTTCAATTTCTTTGGGGCATCTAAGAGATTTGAATCTTTTAATGAATCAATTTCAATTATAAGTCTTATAAGATACATTTAATATTTTTTAAGCCTTGCAACCATTGTGGTTCCATTATCAGACATTCTAGTTCTTTAATCGATGCATCATAAAAATAAGTAATTTTAACTTTAACAATATTATTTAATTTTTGATATAAATAGTTTCGGTTTCAGAGATGGACTCATCAGAAGAGAAAACATCTCAGGTTTCTCTGAAACAGCTAAAGCATGTGATCCACATTGAGCTGTCAAGACATGCTCAAGTGAATAATTCCAGCATTGTGAATTAAGTCAAAGAAAAATCCTTAAAATAATCATTACAAAATAATTGATATAAAATAACTATTCCAGATCTGGCTTATACTTTCTAATAGAATGTCTTGCCTCTTCTTTGAAGTTGAATTCTTCCATAAAGTTAAATATTCATGAGCCTCTCCTCCTCCTGGAGGATGTTCCAACTTATCTCTGCTTATCTTTGCCCTTTTTCTAGGCAGGTGGACTCAATTCCAGGTATCACTGGACTGCTGGCACCATCTTCTCTATTCTCTAAGAATAAAGGGGCCCAGAGGAATTCTTGGGTACCATGAATTCTGTCGGCACTTTGGTATCCCTGGGCTGAATGTTAAGTTGGGTACCCCTTTCCTTTCCTTACTGATCAGTGAGAGAAACGTTTTTGCTTCCCCTTCCTCCTGGTGACTCTAAAGGTTACACATTTTCTGCTATGAAGAAGCCAGTGACCCGAAGCAAGATTGCTGGCGATGGAGAAAAGATGAAATTATGAAGCATCTACCGTTTTCCCAGTAATCCAGCTCAGAGAGTTGGATTCTCATTGCTGTTAGCAGCAGAAAGCCAGTGATCCCATCAGGAAAAAATGTCAGGGTGATTTTCCCATCTATCAACTGCTCAGCCTGATCAGCTGACCAGTGAGACCAGCTCACTATCGCCCAGCTGTTAATGACTGCTAGAAATGAACAGTCTATTTCCTGAAGGCCAGCAGAACATGCTGACCAGATGACTGGTGGGAAAAGCACCTGACCACCTCCCCCCTCCACCATTAGGAAAAAAAAGATGGCAGAAACTGGACAACAATGAGAAGCAGACCCACCCGGAAGAGCCTTCAATCACCCTCGCCAAAGATTTGGCTGAAAAACCAAGTCTTCAAGGCCTTCCAAAACATCAGCAGGGGGGAAGCCACCCAGATCTTGGGGAAAACCTCATTCCAGAGGGCAGGCGAAGAGAGAAGGTGCACTTCTGGGGTCCCAATAAATGGCACTGTTTAACTGAAGGAACCTGGAGCACACCAACCCTGCCAGATCTAATTGGCTGGGCAGATATTATAAGGAGGGAGACAGGCAGTCCCTCAAGTAACTGGGCCCTATGCCATGTAGGGCTTTATAGGTCATAACCAGCACCTTGAATCTTACCTGGAAGCAAATCTGCAATCTTTGTAGCTCACAAAGCAGCTCACAAATCAGGGGAGTTCCATGAGTATACTGAGGCTTGCCCCTCATTACCTGCGCCACTGCATTCTGGACCAGTTGAAGCTTCTGGATGGTCTTCAAGGGCAGCCCCATGTAGACTGTGTTGCAGTAGTCAAGCTGTGAGGTGAACAGGGTGTAAGTGACTGTCTAAAGGGCTGCCATTATTTATTTTATTTTTATTCCATGCTAGCTCTAAGGAATATAACTGCTGTTTGGCGATATGAAGCACGGTCTTTTCATTCCCTGGAATCTCCACTTTAAGAAGTTTGGAAGTAGCACTGCAGGAAGTGGCTCCTGTGGAAGAAACCCCCACTCGACCCTGAGTTAGAGTAGCCAAGACCAAGCAGAAGCAATGCCCTGATCGCCATGGTTTCATCAATGTCTTGTAATCTGCTTCCTAAATTCCAATTAGGTAAGAGAGGATCACTCCCAAGAGATTTCTTTCTTTTTTAAAGTTTGCTTCAGGTTGAGGTGTTTTGAACCCACCACTTTTTTCCCCTTGTTTGACAGACATGACAGCCTGTCCTCATTATTATGGAAAATATAGGGTTGGCAGTAATTACTATCTGAATATGAATGGGTGCAGAAGTGGGCACTGCCAGCACTGGCCTTTCTTTGACAAGGCATAACTTTCTTCTGAATTTCAGTGTTAATTAATGCTTATTTTAAAAAGCCACTTTAATTGGCAGTAAACACCTCAACTTTTTGTACTCATTAAAATGCAGCCATTGATGTGTGATGGATTTTTTTAAAGCTTAATTAACTTTTCTTTCTGTATATATAACCTATAATAATGACAAACATTGAAAACTGCTTTCCCCCCCTCCAGTATTGGGCCACTTCAAGAAAAGCTGCAGAAGCAGAAAAACCATCCCAACTTGGTTAGGATCAAATGCCATTTGGGAGATTAGCATGGAGCATTTTGCCAATGCTATGTGAAACATTACTGGATCACACACTGCCTCTCTATGTGTGACACCTGCCACATCATGCTTTGGAAAGGAGACCTTTAAATTTCAAAGCATAAATTTGTTGCACATTTGAGTTACCGCATCAGGAATCAGCAGCTAGCTAACAACATTAAGTCACCGATGTGAAGCGTTCCCTGAGTATGAGAACTGGGAAATAGAAACAGACTAAGAGGAAATGGCTCCTTCTTTTATCCCTGGAGGTGAACCTGCAACCCCTGAGCTTGGACGAGTCCCTGAAATCTCAGACATTGCTGCCAAATTATAATGCTTGATTTGACAGATGGGGAAATTTTTACACTTATAGGAGATGGCTTTAGATGTGGCAATAAGTCATAGTTACCTTAACCATCATTTGTGCAGTAATCTACACCCCAAAATTAACCCATAAACCATGATCAGCCAGCCCAATAGCTGGGTTCACACAATGCCTAAGCCAAAACCAATTAAGACACAGCTTAGCACGATATTTTAACCCTGCCACTGAATAATCATGTGATTTATCTTTAATAAATTTAATATGGTTGTGTGAAGGTTGTGAGGGTGTGCTTTGCAAAGAATGTGGGCATGAACTTGCCATGGCTATTTTGTAGGCTTTTCCAAGTTGTATCTGCATAGATCAGACTTCTATTGGGATTGTTAACAAAAGCTATTTAGCTATATTTGCACATGCATGTTGAAGCAACCAGGGAAAGGCCTTGAGGTTTTGATGCTCAGCCTAGTGTGAAAAGCCCTTCCATTAAAATGCATGTTAATGTAAATTAAGTTTTGCTTTAGTTCCACCCATATGTGTCCTCTGAGTATACACCTTTTCCACCCTTTGGGCTATGAAGTTGCCAATCTGGAGGTCAGGGCTGCTCTCGCAAAAGGGTGCTTTTCTCACAAGCCAATAATATCAGTAATATTGGTTTGATCATTGTCTGGCTGGACCAACATGCATCTTTCCCAGTTCTAATGGCAGTGGGAAACAGCAATCTATTTTGCAGTTTTCCAGTGGCTCATGGGAAAAAAAAGGGCAAGATTTCCTGTAGCTCCAAAATTGCCCATTCCTTATATAGAACAAAAGTGGATCAGCAGTTCAATGTTGCTTCAACACTGGCAAAGGACAGGAGTAGCAGACTAGTTTAGCATAGGCTGAGCAGTGTGCTTTGATATGAGGTCTGGTCAAGAGGGAGCTACATCCAGGCCCAGAGTCATTTGGGAGTCAACAGTGATCCCTTACATGGGTGCAGGCCTTAGCAGGTGTGCAGTAATATCTGAATCTTGAAGTTGAATCTAACTGGCTTAAAACTTTTCACTTTCTGATGCTGGTGCCTCTTGTAATTGAAGATGCGCTACACTGAAGTCTTGATTTAAGAGCTCTTCCCCATATCCCTTAACCACAGCATGAAGATGATCTGCTCATTGCTTTCAGAATGTTATGACATTTCTCCCATCCATAGCCCACTGAGGAGGCAACTTATATTTATCTTTAATTGTTCTAGTTTAAAAGTAGTGCTTTTGCTGTTGTCCCCATACAAATTGGGAGAACTCCTGGATACCCTGTAGGACCATTCATCAATGATATGGCCAATTAGATGGTAAGAGTTAGGAGCTGCCCAGCTCCCACTGGCTATTTTAGGCTGCTGCAGACATACCCTATCCCCTCCAATCCTTGTACTGTTTTCCATGGCCATTCTACTTTTGGTAGTAGGAAGGTTGGGTTCTTTCAATCCGGAGTCTCTCACATATCTGCCAGGTCCCCAATTGCCCAGAGTAATGCCATGGGATTGGAAAAAGGACAGGTAAAAAGCCACCTCTTTTCACTTCACCTGCCATCCCTCCTAGATCTGGCAGCAGATCTAGGTTTGGAGTCATGGCAGCAGACATTGTCAGGTGGCCGGGGGGTGGGGTGGGGGGGCAGGTATAGCTAACTATTCCCAGGCCAGGACTCTGATTACACAGAGCTATTCTATGGGATGGGAGACCTGACGTATGAAGAGCCACAGTAGGAAAGTTGTGGGAGCAGGAGAAGCCAACAGTTTACATGTGAGGTCTCTGATGCTGTGTCTTGAGCTCCACAATACAAGAGAAATGGGATATAAATGGACTAAATAAATGAATGAACATTATATTTAAATTAAAACCCTTACTGGGATGTAATCAAGTTGGGCATAATAACATTCACTAGGAATTTTATTATGATTTATGTTACCTGCTTAGTACGCTTATATTCGAAAACTTAGGTTCACGTGTTGTTGGACTAGACAGAGATTCCATTAAGCTAATTGGTTATCTTTCTTGTTTTACCATGTGTTCAGATACTCATTTATTTTCTGCATTTATTCAGTAGGATGAAGAAGATGCTGTTGAGGTGCAAATGGCTACAGACATGTCTATGGATGCCTTTGAAGAATGTTAAACCTTTTTGCAATATTTAAACTGGGCTTCTCTTTCTTTTCTTTCCTTCCCTGTCCACTTAACTTTTCTCCTCTATTGTCCCTTTGGGGGATGTGGTCTTAAATTCTGATGCATAGGTATAGTATTAATAAAACTCTTAGCTTTATCACCTTCCTTTCTTCCAAGAGCTCAGTAGCCTATGAGGAAGGCTTGGCTGAGAGACAGTGGCTGGCCTAAAATGATCAATTGACACCCATGGCTGAGGATGGACTTCAACCTGAGTCTCCTTAGTTCTAGTTCAACACCTTACCCATTACCTCATGTACTTTATTTGAAAGCCATTTTGCAGCAAGAGAGGGGGATCTGATAAGTTTTGTTTTGCTGTATATCAGTGTTTCTCAACCTTAGCAACTTTAAGATATGTGGACTTCAACTCCCAGCATTCCTCAGTCAGCCATGCTGGCTGGGGAATTCTGGAAGTTGAAGTCCACATATCTTAAAGTTGCTAAGGTTGAGAAACACTGCTCTATATCCATTCAGCAGGGTATATGATTTCTGCTGGGGACCTTAACTTAATTCATGTATAGTGATCAAGATGGGAACTTGGCACCTCTTACATAGACCTACCATATCTACATTGCAAAAAGCTACATGACCACTAGATATCAGCAAAGTCATGGTTAAAACTCCAGTTCTTTGCTCCCATCTAGTGGCTGTCTGGATTTTGAAATCCAGATATTGTAGCTCTAAAATAAATACTTTTCAAGCACTGGAAAAACTGTAGAAAAGGACAATCAAATTTTTCAGGGGTGTGGAGCAAGTTCCTTATGAGAAAAAGCTGTGAATTTTTTTTTTTTTTTGTCTGCGCTCAGTCATTACTGACTCTGCAGTGACTGCCTGGACGAATCCTTGCAGTTTTCAAGGCAATTGTTTTTCGGAAGTGGTTTGCCAGAGCCTCCTTCCTAGAGCAGGAATATAATACATGTCTGGAGAATGTGAATGAGATGGATTTTTTCTCTTTACTTTGTAACATGAATATTCAGGCAATTCAAAATAAGAGGAAACACTACGCATAATTAATACACAAGATTTGCTGCCAAAAGATGGCCTGGTCAATAGTTTAGAACAGCTTGAAGATAAATTTATATAGGTTTAATTTCCAAAGGTTAGTAAATCAGTTATCTTGCTGTGAAAATAACCAATAATCTTGTGGCACCTTAAAAATTAATAAATGTATTATCACATAAGCTTTCACAAATCATTGTCCATAATTAGCTGTAATTTGTGCCTATTTGCATTTGTATATCTATATCTTATAGAATAAAAAACACATTTTGAAACATATTTTATCTTGAAACATGATGCTTAAAATATATTCTGATTTTTTTTTTAAAGCTAGGAACTATATTACAACTTCTGGAAATGATTAGCTATATTTCACTCTTGGTTTGACAGATATAGAACAGGTAAGTTCATATCAAGGTTCCCAAAGAATAAATACCTCAGTCATCCATATCCTGGACTGTCTTTACAGCTTAGACCAGTGTTCCTCAACCTTGGCCACTTGAAGATGTGTGGACTTCAACTCCCAGAATTCCCCAGCCAGCCATGGTGGCTGGGGAATTCTGGGAGTTGAAGTCCACACATCTTCAAGTGGCCAAGGTTGAGGAACACTGGCTTAGACTGATACACTGTGACCCTACCTAGAGAAAACAGAATTAGCCTTAATGTGCAGAATAGGTTATTGAAACACAGATCTCTTTGAAGATGGAATGTAGCTGCTTGGGTCCTTTGTCCATGTGGCTTACCGATCTATTTTTGTCTACCATCAAGTCTGATGTTAATATAAGTGCTTCTCTGATCTTCTTTTCAAGGATTTCTTCACACAGGAGTCATCCTGAGAGTAGGAAGGTTTTCCATGCAGGAAGTGGTTCTTAGCTTTCTGTTGTCTTTAGTTCACCAGTTGACACTTTGACTTCTGCAGTCAGGATTTCATTTATTCATTCTGTTTTTTTTTTCTTTTGTTTCCTACCACAATTGCTTTCTAGAAGGTTGGATTGTGTTTCCACCAATGTTAGACTCATCACTATATCTCACCTCCAGCCTGTATGGAGGAATTTGCTTTTCCTATTCTGATGGACATAAATCTGTGTATTCATTGTGCAATTCTGCAAAGTGCTTGGCTAAGAGAAGTAACCATGTATAAATCAATATCCATACCTTGATTCACAACTGCTCTTGTTCACCAAAATATGTCAGTGTCTATTACATACGACTGAAGTCTGCATTAATAATGGAATATGTTAAGTCAACGGTCACCTTGGCCTGCCTGAGGCTACCTTGTTTGTCTTCCACCAGTTTGCATCTTGTCATTATCCTAGACTGACACCATTCAGGACAAGGACTGAAGGTGTTTATCAAAATTTTCTATGAGCAAGGTAACTTTAATGCCACAGGAGCCTCTTTTGACCAAAAACCTTGGATTAGGGCCCTTTGCCCTTAGCATACTGCAAACAGTAGCAAGAATCTGGGTGCAGCTTTTACTGAGAAGTCAGCCTGTTATTCTATTCTCTGTACAGATATTGTTTGAATATATGCCAAGACAATGTGCCATCAACACCTGATTTCACACACCATACCAAGAAAAGTCCATAGTTACTGGCAATATATGCAACAGAGAGATCTGTTTTTAATATCTCTTGGGAGAAATCACCCATATTAGTGCATGTGATTCCATGCACAATTTTTGTTTCCAGGAATACTGTAAGAACACTTGAAAAGTACTCCTGAAATATGAAGGAGGTTGGCAATAATCTAGCCCATCCTTATTTTTCACTGTGTATTCATGTTTGTGTTCTGATCATGTGAAGATCATGAAGTGCTAAATATATTGCAGCATTTCTTGATGCCACAAATGGTCACATTGACAAAATGCTTCCCTAACATTTTTATCCTGCCCCTCATCCACTCATATTCTCTACTCTTCTTAAATTTGAAATTATTATGTCTGTGTCTGCATCATTCTGCTCTTTTTACTGTCCCAGGCCTCTTTGCAACCATATTCTCAGCTCCCTTAAATTTGCCTATTTGCTTTCTCTACTGGCTGTGGGTGAGGAGACCATTGGTGCTGCTCTGTAATTACATCACACCGAAGAACCAATGGATGCTTCCACACTTATATCTCACATAGCAATTACAACCCTTGCTTAACTTGATGAAAGTAGTGTACTTATTAAGTACAAAAGATTGATTTCTGTGTATTCAGCACACGTTATTGCCAGTGAAGTACAATCATGACAGCAGTCATGCAGGCCATATGCAGACTCTGAAAAATTTGTAGAACAAAAACCAATGATGTGGGAAGCCAACGCAGTTCTTTTTCAGACATTCCACCAACTAGGACTTATGACAGTTCCAGTTCAACGTATCTGGGGAGGAGACACAAGGTTGCAAAACCGGATGCAGGTGAAGGGGTCAAACACTGTGTGCAGGCATTCAGAATAAGATGTTTCACTGGAGAACTATTGTTCTGGGCTGGGGCAGCAGGTGCTGGTGTTTCTCAAAACAGGGAAATAGTGGTGTAGAAAAGCAAAACACTGACCCCCTGCTACCCTCTTAGGCACAAACAGGCTGCGGTAATATTTAGCTGTTGAATTTTCCTTCTAATGCAAAATGAAGGAGAGTTGGCTACTTTTCTCAAATTTCTCCTGTGATTGAGAGATGACAAGCCTAGTAACTACAATATCCCACAGCTCTGGCGATTCAAGGATATGATGACTGGGTAATAATGCCCAATTTTACACACTTCAGATCCATTAGTAGCAATTACCTTCCCTGAGGTGTTTTGAGTTAGTTTTAGTGCGGCATTCTTGCAGTTGGTGGATAATGAGAGTCATAATGTATACAGCATTTTCAAGTCTCTCTGTTTTTAGCTGCAATAATGTCATTAGGATGACTATTGAACAAATGTGTTTCAGAGTCAAAGTTAAGATTTTTGTTAACAAGTCTCTCTCTGCCCCTGACCTGTCACCTCACTGTGTTGTTTTACAACAGCTAGGCTTTTCTTTCAAAAAGCAAAGTTTACAGGCTGAGATCTGTGGTTTTTGTTTTTTCTATTTGTTTCCTGTTGGACAACATTGCATCCCCTCCTGAAGGGCGTTTGATTTTTATTTGAATCTGCACTATTAAGTGGGAGAAAAGTTTTGCTCCCAAATCTGAAATCAGCAGTAGACATATTTTTATATGGAAGAACTTGAAGTGACATGTTAGATCAATGCTCGCGTGAGTTTCATCCTAAGTGGCAAAATTGGAGTACTTTGCATGGGACCCCAAACTGCACTAAGAAATGAGGCATCTCATACCAGATACTGGAGTGTGGATCTTTGAATTCAACTCACTCTCATTATTGGCACAACCATAAAAATATGCCTATTGCTGGATTAGTCCCCAACTCTGTGTAATTTGCTGTCCTTCCCAGATGCTTCTCGGAAGACCTACAAAAGGAGCACTAAGCAGCGTGGCCATTAATTCTCCTTTACAGTTGTCTATCCAAAGGGCAAGTGGTCTATTTGAAGGCATTTTCTATTTGAAAACTGTCCAGCTCAGTCTGAGTAAACAATAGCAAAGTAAGAAGAAAGAGCCAAGGACCCTTGATGTTTCTTGCTCACAATTAGCATGTGATCAGCGTGAGCAGGCATACAGGTTACTCGATCAAAGTCTTTTTCATATGAGAAGTATATGTTCATTTAAGTTACAGTAACTATTTCTACATTCCTAAATTTGCATTTTTTCATATGCAAATGTTACGTAGATCTTTAGCTTCTCTTTTGGTAGTGCATTAAATCTTCTTTGGCAATGCTATAAGTGGTCATCCTTTAATCAAGGCCTTGATTGTCTCTAGCAGGTATCTCCCCACAACTGAGGTTCCTTATAGTTAATAGGAGGTACAGTTATTGATACACTCATCCTCTATGAACACATTTAATCCTTTTTGATAAATCATTCATGCTAATTATAATCACATTTGGTATTGTAATCTTGATGGTCATGCCCACTTTGGTGGACATGACTCATAACTGATAGATTGATTGATTCAAATAATTTTCTATCCCATATTTGCATTTACCAGTATAGCTATTAAAGAACAACAAAACAGTAATAAGTAATTGAAAGCCCAGAGAGCAGAGAGCATAATATATAGGTCACTAGTGAGCACATTAGAATTTAGAGAGCATGTTATCAGCAGGAAATGTTTGCCATGAAGGGTTTACCCATTGAGAAAACTGCTAACACAGGGCAGAAGAAGTTACCAGTTACAAAATGCTAGAGGCTGAATCTGTTTTGCAGAGTAACTACCTTCCATTTTTTAAATTTAAAGGGAAAGAAAACCTAAAGGTTTTTCCAAGCTAAAAAAAAAGTAAAGAAGCCTGAGGAATCCCAAAAGAGATTCCTCTGGACACATTAATACTTATAGGAACCATCTGGGGAACCCCAAGAATAACAGATGATTTAAACATCAGAGCCGCCTTGAAATTCCGAAGTTACTAACTTTAGAACAACAACAAAATCTTCTTCCAACTGCCCACTAGTTTTTCAGCAGATGGCATTCAAAGGCAGTCACATGGCCATCAAGGCTAATAGCCATTGATCCCCATGATTTTCATGAATTGGTCCAACCTATTTTTGAAGCCAGCATTGCATCTCATGGTAGCAAATGAATTATGCACTGTGTTAAACAAAACAAAACAAAACAAAACACAACCCTTTTGTTTTTCCTAATTCTTCCAGGATTCAATTTCATGGGTGACCTCTGGTTTTCCTTTTTGGGAAGCAGAAAGTAGCTTCTCCTTGTCCACTTTATCCACACCATGTATAATTCTGTACATCTCAATCATGTCCCCTTTCATTTGTTTCCTTTAAAAACTAAAAGTCCCAAATATCACAGCCTTTCCTCATAGGGAAACTGCTTCAGCTTCTTGATCATCTTAGTTGCCCTTCTCTGAACCTTCTCGAGCTCCACTATATCCTTTTTGAGGTGCAGCAAGCAGAACTGCACAGAATAGTCTGGATGTGGTTGCATCATTGTTTTATTTAAGGCATTATGATATTGGCATCTCTTTTTCAGTACCATTTCTTATTATCCCTAACATGCTGTTGGCATTTTTTTTTCACAGCAGATGTATACTGTGTCAATACCTTCATTGAACTGTTTGAACCCTAATTCCAAGATCTCTTTCCTCATCAGACTCTGCTAACTTTGATCCCATTAATTTGTTTGAGTAATTAGGATTTTTGGCCCTAATGTGCATCACTTTACAGTTGCTCATGTTGAATGACATCTACATTTTGATGCCCACTCCCCTAATGTGCAGAGATCCCTTTGGAGCTCTTCTCAGTCTCTCATTATTTTTACTGCTCTGAACAATTTAGTGTCATTTGCAAAATAAGCTAATCCACTACTCATGCCCAATTCCAGATCATTTATAAATATGTTAAAAAGCATCAGACCTAGGAAAGAACCCTGTGGGACCCCACAAGTTACACCCCATCATTGTTAAAAATGTCAATCTACTGCTCCCACTCTTTGTTTTCTATTATTTAGCCAGTTGCTTATCCACAAGAGGACCTGCCCTTTTATTCCATGGTTAAGGTTACTGAAAAGCCTTTGAAGAGGAACCATTCCATTTGATTTTAAAATCTGGACAAGTTAATATGGGGTGAGAAAAAGTCAAGCTTCCTCAGTAATGGAATTGGGCATAGAAACATACTGGGAGCCAGTGCAGGTATTTCAAGCAGACTCTAAGCTGTTCATATAGCCCTATTCCAGTGAACACCATCACAGCTGCATTCTGGACCGACTGAAGAGATTGATGATGCTTCACATACAGCCCAGAGGAGATTGCATTGCAGGAGTTCAGTCCAGAAGTGACCAAGGCAAATGTCACCCAAAGGCAGTGGGTGTTCTTTCCTAATGGGAGTCCGTATTTCTCAATAATGAATCTTGTATTTCAAGAAGAGTATGATGGAAGTGGAAAATTATTAAATACATGGAGAATACGAATATTACTTTATTTCATTTAATTGTAATTAATTGTATTTTGTTTAATTTGAATAAACATGACATTTCAATTAAATTATTTTTCGTTTCTGTCTCAGTCCCATTCTTGTGTTTGCCTCCCCTCACTTTTTTCAGGATGGCCCATAACACAGTACTCAAAGACCAAGTGGAGACAAGCAGTCTAACAGACTAGCTATTCATTCATTCATTCTTTATTGTGTTTTTTAAAACATATTTTATTTATTTATTTAATTTTTAAAAAAGTATTCCCAAAATGATAGCTTTAGGCAAGCCACTTTCTCTGAGCCTCAGTCCTACCCTTATAATATAGTAGGTATTGTATCTGGGCTGCAAAAATCTGGATAGATTGCACCAAAAAGCTTTCTATATACCTCGCCTAGTGGTGAGATAGATCAACTATGGTATGATAGCTCAAATATAGTATGCCTTTAATATAGAGGATAATACTATTGACTTTGAAGGGCTGTCATACGGTATGCAACTAAAAAAATAATGTGTTAAATTCCTTTGACCATTGGAATTGCTTGTTGAAAGCAGTAATATATGACAATAAGATATACAGATGTTAGCATATTGCTCATCAGTGTTTAGATGAACTTAATAGATACCGGAATGTACTTTGCAATGGATATGAGTGGAGATACCATCATCAATTGTGTTATCATTTAGGACTTTAAGTGTTATTCGTGCTGGATTTTGACTTTTAAACAAATACTTTCTTGAAGAGAGCAAAAAGTAATACATTGAGACTAGTCAATATTTCTGTATTCCTGAATTTTATTGATCTTTCAGAGTCAATCAATTTGTCACATATTTAAATTAAATTCACATTTATCACAACAGAAGATGTTTCTGGTATGGAGATGGCATACACAGATAAATGTATGTTCTACAAATATTAATATGAAAAAGAAAATATGCAAGTAGCAATAAGCGTTACCTTTTTTCCTACATATTTTTTATTCTTGGGAAACTGCTTTAAAATTGCCCATCAGTATGACTATTCTTTTCTCCATTTTTTATTAGAATAAATACGTGAAGGCTTGAATACACACAATATCTATCATTCCTTGTGCATACTTTATATTATTTGTTTATCCTTGGGTACCATTTATTTTGCTATGCCTGGAATGAAGTAGTTATTTGTAGAGATATATAGAATCACTATGGCCTAACCTGCTTCACAGAGTCATTGGGAGGACAAAAACAAACAAATGAACAAAAAAACAAATTAAAGACTACACAACATTAGTGGGAATTTTTCAGGGGTTCATGTTTAAGAATGAATGGCCATGGCCAAAATGTTGTAAAAGTAGGTGATTTAAAACTGTATGTCTTACCTTTGGTTTAATATGCAGTATTAAGATAAGAAAGGAAACTCTCAGAATTTTTTTTTTACTCTAAAGCAGTGTTTTCTGAACTTGGCAACTTTTAGATGTGTGGACTTCAACTCCCAGAATTCCCCAGCCAGCATGAAATGGCTGGGCAATTTCCCACCCAGCAGAAATGGCTGGGGAATTCTGGGAGTTGAAGTCCATGCATCTGAAAGTTGCCAAGTTTGGAAAACACTGCTCTAAAGGTTTATTTGCCTACCTGACCTTAGCCCATTGCTTTCATGGTGAAATGAGGATGGAAGAAATCATACATGCTATCTTGCATCTTATAAATAATGATATAAACAGGATTGTACGTGTGCCTTGGCCCTAGAAACCGAGGAGAATCTAATGATGCTTGTGGAGCAGAAAGACTGGCTGGGTTTCACTTTCTGCCATGTGCATCTTCCTAGGACAACTTTTTTAGGAGGGAAATTCACTGAAAGCAAGAGTTCATCGTTCTCATATGCTAAATACTAGATCTCACCACAGGAGGGGGCTTATTCAGATGTAATGTTGTAAATCAAGAGAAAGGGCATGCTGATTTCAAGAACATCAAACTCAGATTTCTGAAGTATGAACCCAGTGCCCAATCCATTAAATGAAACGACTCCCCCCTCTCTTATTTAAAAATGCTTAAACTGTATTTCAAAAATTCTACAAAAAAGGGGCAATGAAAAGGTTTTGCTGCTGTGCTTTTGAACTCGATACACGCGGAAAAGCCAGAAAGGTTGAGAGTTTTTCCTTTTGTTTTTGCTAAACCACTGAATCCCTTGCTGAAACTGATGCCTTGATGTTCCAATAGGGTTGATGCTTTCACTTGGTCACCTAAGGGAATCCACTTATAACTCTATTACCTGGCAAATTAGCAGAGTGATTCAGTCAGGTGTATTTATCATGAAGAGAACGGAAGGTAATTAATACACTGCATTGAATGCAAATTGCACCCACAGCACTTATCTCATTTTCAATTAGCATAAATGTTACAGCACTGCAGGCTTGTTATGGTTTTACCACGAGCTGGGTAATTAATTTCTGTGAGCGACATATCAGACATCTGATAATGTCGTTTATTAATAAATGTCACCCCAGGTATCTGTTAGGAGAGGTAAATAAATTAAATGTTCACTTGTCTGCCCTGTGCAAATTTCTCCTTACACTTCATCACATCTTTCCCTCTGTTTGTTTACCAGCCAGAATAACTGCAGAGATTACAATTGAAAACAAAAGGGATTGGACTCACTGTTAAATGTGGGGTTGCCTCTTTCTGCTGGTAGAAACTTTTTGGTGGAAGAAAAGTACCATGAGAGAGAAATCATTTGCCTGTTGGATGTGTATGTGCTGTGCAGCCATTCAAGATATTCAAGACAGCCAGTTTGGTGTAGTGGTTAAGGCACTGGCTTAGAAACCAGGAGACTGTAAATTCTAGACCTCCATTAGGCATGAAAGCTGACTGGGTGACTTTGGGCCAGTCACCCTCTTTCAGTCTAACCTGTCTCACAGGATTGTCATTGTGGAAATGAAATTAGGGGAAACCACCATGAGTTCCATATAATTATAATTATATTTATAAGAGTAGTATTCAGGAAAAAGTATCATAGAATCAAGAAGTTGGAAGGGTCTGTTTCAGCCACTGAGTCCAACTCCTTCAGTGCAGGCATCCAAATGTGTCAATTATAGTAATCTTTGTTTAGAATCATGTATTTTGAAGAAAGAGGTTAGAAGGGTATAAACCCTGATACTCCAAGACTGTAAGAAATCTGAGATTCTTGCTTTTCTTGGAAAGATTGTGGTACTCTTGTGATGTATTTTGTATAGGGGCAACTAGGTTGGTCTTTTGCAGCAAGAACAGCCGAGGGCCTGCTGGCACCTTAAAGATTAACCATGTATTATTGCATAAGCTCTTGTGGTTTACTCCAGTTATCTGATGACGAGGACTATGAATTATGAAAGGATATGTAATAATTAAGGTGCCAGAAATCCTTTGGTTGTTCATGATGCCTGCTTTATTTAGCTGTTCATGTAGGATAGTCAAAGAATGGAATTTCATAGCTGTAGAACTGCAACCATTGTTGCTCCCAAAAAAGGGATGCAGATTGGTCACAAAGGCCATGATTATTATTTTAATTATTTTTTTATTAATTACAAGGAAAAAAAAGGGAAAAAAACCCATAAAAGTGTTTTAACATAAACGTGAATGTAACAACAAAAGTAAATATATCATTATAATAGTACACAATTACAACTCTAGATATGCTTATCTAATACAAATATTATTCAAGTGCATATATATTTCTAATAGAATTATATGACTATCCTGTTTTTTCTTTTTTTTAACCCAGTGTCCATTGACTAAATGGGGCTGTACATTTATCTTTCCAATGTTGCAATATCACTCTGTTGGCCAAAGTAAGGGCATGGAGAATCCATTTACATTGTCCAGTTGTCAAATTCCATGTATGAGGTATATAGTTCAAGAGAATATTATCCTCTGAAAATTTTTGCTTTTGTTGCACCATCATATTTATATAGTCCACTACTTTCTCCCAAAACTTAGTAAGTATAGGAATTATAAGAACATGTTTTAAAGAGGCATTGACCTTATTGTATCTCCAACAAAATGCTGTTTTTGACAATTCTTTTCTATACAGACGTAATGGAGTCCAATAAATTCTAAATATTATTTTTTGTTGTATAAGTCATAGTTTAAGATCCATTGACACTCTTGCTATAGAAGTTAAGACACTCCTCCATTGTCTAGGCAGTATAGAAACCTCTAATTCTTTATTCTACTCATCCCTTAGCATCTGCACATCAAATTGATTTATTGATAACAAATATCTAACTAATAGTAGGCTTTTTAGTTTAGCAAGTTGTTCTAATATCTCAGGTGTCTCAGAAGCTGAAAATGCTGCTGGTCCAAACAGTATTGTTAACATATGTTGTAACTGTAAATATTGCCATTGAGTTACATCTAATAGATGATATTTATCTCTTAACAGCATACATTAAAAATTCATCTTCATCATCTATCAGTTGATCCAATATCAATATCCCTGCTTCCATCCAATTTTTCCATATCAACATCTTTTCCCCAATTTTTAAAGTTGGGTTTCCCCATAAAGTCAATCTGGCATGGGAAAAAAGAGTCAAATGTTTTTTTATTAGACACATTCCATAGCTTTCTAACTGACAAAATTGTTTCCGGAGTTATTAGAGTTTTAGTATATTTTGATCCTAATACTGTCCATCCGACCAAGTGTATTATATATGTATATTCCAAAGTTGCCCAAATTGGAAAATTAACACCACTTGCTGGCTTCCAGTATTTAACACTTGACAATAAATAAGTGTGATGATGTAGCTCCAGATTTGGAAGACGAAATCCTCTCTCACAAAGGCCATGATTATGATAACAAGGGTTTTGTTATACGTATAAAATGTTCTGTGACTGAAAGCTGGGGGAGCAATTGATCTAATGAAAAATATTTGGCAGAGTCTCCCTTGCAACTCCTTAGAGTCATCTCTGCATACTTTTCCATATTAGCTATCTGGATGGCAACAGTCTCACAACCTAAAAATGCTTCCCAAACACCAACTGAATTCTCTCTTCTGGTTTATCTGGTCTATCTCTCTCCCAGCTGCAGTAGATAAGTCACTTAGCAAACAAAATGGGATGGGTGAGAGAGGAGAGAATTTGCTGGCCATTCAAAGCTTGTGGGAGTGGGTTACATGTTTACTGCAGGTTGCTCACCACTTATTTGTCTGCGCAGTAGGTTAAATTTACTAAGCCAATTTGGACTTCCCATGGATTCTGCATGCTGAACCCCTCTACTATCAGCCAATGTGATTTAAAGGGAAACCTGAAACATCATTTAGACCAGCCTTCCCTGACCTAGGTGCTCTTCAGATATATGGACCAACTCCCAGAATAATCAGCCAGGTTACCATTGCTCAAGATCTTAAGACTTAAAATTCAGTCATCTGAAAAGCCTCAAGGTCAGGGAAAGCTGATTTACACCATTTCCTTGTGTCAGTACCAGGTTGCTCGTTTCTAGGTGGCTTTCTTTAGCAGCCCCCTCTCAAATTTTATTATATTGGGGAAGGAGGCATGGGTCAGTGGGAGTGGAGGAGTCAATTCCACCAAAGCATGAATCACTTCCTGCTAGGAAACTGTAAGTCCCAGTAAATTTCCAGCTTAGGAGATTCTGTGTGGAAATGGGGTTCCTCATGGCTTTCCTCCCTCCCACTTTCTCAAATTAAGGCTTGTTTACAAGGGAAACTTGTGGGGAAGACTGGCAAACACAGAGTGGGAACCATCATTCAACCAAATGAGCTGTCAGAAAACCTTGTAGTTTTTTTGAGTATCCCACAGGAATGCTTGAAAAACCCAGATAGTTTTCATGGCAAGCTGGAGGGAAGTGGGGAATTACATATCCACAAGTTGCTTGATGTGTTTGAATTGCAGAACTACAGTACTTCTATCTTAAGCAGTACTAGATTCATTGTAAGTTTAAACATTCCATTAGGCATTCTTGAGTGTTTTTCTTTTAAGGCAGCTATTATGATTAGCTGCTTCAGAAGTCAGTGCAGGACAGGCAATTGCAGTGTAAATAAATGCATCATGCAGGCAGCAGAAAAGAATGTTGGATTGCTCTGGTAAAATGTAATTATTTTCTAGCCTCTTTTGTGTGACCCCTGATACTTCCCGATATGTGCTGGTATATCATCCAGGAATTACATGTGGGACATAATGTCTGGTGGCAGCAACTCATTATATTATCACAAGATTTTAAAAGAACATTTGAATCTCTCTCAGGAAGGGGGACAATAAGAGTGCTACTAAAGGATAGGAGTTATTCTGCTGCTCTGCAGACATGAAAACATTCTCTAAGAACTTCAAGAGGTCCAATGGAAAAGAAACAGATGCAACTATTCTGCACATAACTGGTCCCCTCCCTGCTGGGTAGAAGCAGACACATTGTAAGGGCTAGACTTTCACAACCAAAGATCTTGAGAGCCCCTAGTTTGGGGAAGGTTGAAGTAGGGTGCTTATTTTACAAGCAGCAATTAATCTAACCCAGCTTTCTGCAACCTGGTGCCATCTAGATATAATTGACTGCAATTCCCAGAATTCTCAGTCAGCAGAGCATCAACTGGGAAAAACTGGTCTAGCCAGACTTTATGGAAAAACATTATATCCCTGCATTTTATTCATTGCTAGCAACCTTGTTCAAGGTCCAAAAAGAGGGCAAGACAAAGTCTGGGTGCTGAGGAGTTCCATCTCATATTCGCTATGCAAACTGATCTCAGAAGTGCTGTAGCAACATATTTGTGCAGCTTTCTCTAGCCTGGCACTCTCCAGAGGTACTAATCAAATTACTGGATAATTTTTTTTCAACAGGGCATTTCCTCTATTATAGTGTGTTTTTATATATTATGTTTAGTAACACAACTGGAAATATATTAATATATACATTTTTGAATAGCATTTTTCATAATGATACATGGCATTGGAGAAGTGGAAATGTCAAAATACAACCATGGTTTGGTTGGGACTGTAAATTACATGATGCATGACAAAATGTGAACCAAATTCATTTCTCCTCACACTATTTTTTATTGGACATTATAGGGCCCATAATTTTCACATAAAATAACTTGGACAATAAGAAAAAAAACATTAATTGGTGAATGTACATAAAAGGAGCCAGAAATGACATCTCTATAGGGCCAGTGATGAATAAGGCACAGAGAACATTTTTTTATGTCATGGGATTCTGCTAGTATTAATTTCATGTCTAGTTTCAGTGCTGGCTAGGATGATTCCAACCCCACCCACCTAAATACTTCTCTGGTAAAGGCCTACTGGCCTTCTACCTTCTGGTGTCACAGTTTACAAACTTAGAAAGGTCTGCTTGGCTCAGTATTTGGACATAGGATTTGCAATTATGCACTTTTTTAGCAAGATAAAATCAGTGCTTGAAAGATTGGTTCTAAAAATGCCTTATAGTTGGATTAGCAATGCATTTTCAAAGGCCAAATGGATCATGAGTATAATTTAAGACCCAATTCCTTCACAAAGGAGGACATGTAAGACAGGCATTTGTTAATAGTCATATGAAAAAGATTAGGAAACATGAATTTTATGTGGATTTGCTCCCTCCCTGATAGGTATCTGGGATTTCTTTAGTGCCAGAGCTCTCAAATGCATAAAATCTATGTGAGTAGCTGCAGATCATTTTCTTTCTCTTCTTATTACAGACTCTATAGTTCCTCAGCCACATTTGTATCAGCTCTATTCCAGCCTCAATCAGATCTGCAGCTAACACAAACTTAGATTTTGTACTGGTAGTATAATGTATTGATAGAAAATACAGCACAGAGTTATATGTCTCTTTGTACTTTCCAACCAGAACATGGTTTTTGGTTAGGAGGGGCAACCTACCACCTTCTCTTTATGATGAGAAGTTAAATGCCATTGTTAGCTGCAAGCAACAACTAACAAATCTTATCACTGGGTTTCCATTCTGGGAAATATAATGCATACTTCCAATCCTGCAACTCAAACCAAAGTGCTTCTGCCCTAGAGAAGACACAGTGATATATACCTGGTGGCTAAAGAGTTGACTAATTGATTGGATTTAGAAGTTGCCCTGCTTCAGTGGCTTGGAGTGGGTAATTACATCTCTTCTTCATCAACTGTACTCTTTCCATAACTCTTCTAATCTTTGGATATTCAAAGCTAGCTGGAATAAAAAAAAATCTTATACTTCTTATGGGACATATCAGTCTCCAGGGAAAGAGAATTATGAGAAATGCCTACCAAGGGTGGGTTGATTCATCCAGCAGAATTTATGAGGTGGTGAAAAGCTTTTTAAGATTGAGCTCTGAAGAAATTTGGGTACAACTTTTAGTTAGCTGCTGTGACAAACTTGCTAAGTAGTTTAAGAGAAGGACACTTATATCAAGACTGCTGCTGTGGCTGTGTTGACAGAGATCTTTGAGGTAGGATTAAGCCTGCTTAAATAAGAAATAAATTGTAAATTCAACTCTTGTCTACCATAGTTACTAATATTAGTAGATCCAACATACTACGAGAGTGGTGAATGCCTTTTTATGTCAAGAAACAGTGATTGACATCATGAAGGAGGCAGTCAAGCAGTTTTTCCTGGACAGAATTCCTGTATCAGAATACCCAGACAACTGCTTTTGATACCATTAATTATTGTACACTATTTTATTGGACTCGTTCTGTTGAATTGTAGTTGGAATCATGATGTTAGAGTAGTTCCAGAATTGTTACTAGAGGACTGCACTGAAGATTTTCTGTTTTACCCTAAATTTATTGAGTTATGGACTTCTGTGGGGTTTCAGCCTGTCCACATGTGTCTCTACAAAGCCCTAAGTGAGATAATTAAGGAGTTTGGAGTTGGGTTGGAGTTGATGATATTCAGCTCTATTTCTTCCTTGCCATTGTCATGTCATACTGCATGTGCTGAACTGCTATTTGGATACTGTCAGTAAATTGAAGATGGAGGTTCTGTGGGTTAGTTTTTCACTCATCTGGGAACTGGGTAGGCAGCCTGTCCTAGAAAGAATTGTACCCTCTGTAGGTACATCTCTTGGAAACAGTCTTGGAAGTTAAAGTGATCCTAGTTGCTCAGATTGAACAACTTGTTTCTGAACAATACAGTAGTTTGGTTACTGTCAGTAAACTTCCTGTATATATTATTGCAACATACTGTACATAGGGCTGCCTTTAAAGATGATTTAGAAGCTACAGCTAGTGATGTTAGCAAGTAGCTTTACACAGTGGTAAAGTGAGTATAGAGAGAAAACATAAAATTAGAAGATTATAGTATGTTTCTAGAAAGAAGGCTGAAGACTCAATGTTTGCATAAAATAAAATAATATAAAAATAAATTTTACTTGGGAAATAACTTTGTGATAGGAAACCATGAACATTGTTTTACAGTGGCTCCCCTCCTTCCTCAACATGTGAGTTCAGTCTGTAGTGGAATGAGATGAGAGATTGGCTCAGTGACCCCTGACTTATGTGATGCCAGAGGACTTGGTCCTCTTTCTTCCACTATTTAATATTTATACAGAGTTGCTGGGAGAGATCATCCGAAGCTTGGGGTGCCATATCATCAGTATGCTGATGATACCCAACTTTAGATCACCACTCCAGGGTTGATAGGGGCAATGCTGCTGATCTCTTAACCTTGGACTTGGAGGCTGTAAGGATCTGGATGGGACAAGATAGGCTGAAATTGAGTTCTAGCAAGAGGGAGTTGCTGTTTGTTCATTGTGGTTCTCTACTGACTCCACAGTTATCTCTGGACAGGCTTGCACTACCTGTGAGTAAGGAAATTCACAATTTTGGATTTCTTTTGGATTCTGTTCTGTTTTGTTGGCTGAATCCTGTACCAAGAATTATAGGCAGAATGAAATATGGCAGTAAATATATTAATAAGAAATATGCCAAATCCCAATTTTTCAGAGTATGGAACCACCAAGAGGGTCATCACTGCCAGTGTGGTTAAATATTTGTCCATAGTGAAAACTGACATGAACACTGTAAGAGTTGACAATCTCTTACAAACCTAGGCCCAGTCTGGAAGGAATTCCATTTCCTCTTTTAGTTGATTGGCTGTATAGCAGGAGTTGGCATCCTTGTCAAGTGATAGGTGTCATCACAAGAGTTTGTGTTGTGCCATGGGCACCAACATAAATACACACATACACTAAATATATACAAAACACAGTCCAAATCTACCAAGATTGTGAAATCTCAATGTCACATGCTTTTGGGATCCCATGGATGCTATCTGCAATGCTGTCCCTGAATGTTGTGTTAGGGAATTACATATGTGTTTTTGAACATCTCAGCACAGCTTTTACCAGTCAGCCCACCTGATTTAGAACAAGCGAAGTCCCTTTCTCTGCTATAACATCAAAGCTAACCCACAATGGAACTCAGCTGGCATGAATTTCACTGCTCACGTATTGGCTATTGACAGTTACCATTCCATTTGATGATTTGCTCATTCGGAATGGTGATGTGACAGGTATGTGACAACATTCCATCCATTTCATCTCACACAGACATTTATAATAATCATTTATTATTTTTTTCCAATTCCCATGCTGCCAACATGACTATATTTTATTTTTGGAAAAAAAAAAAGACAACGAATGAAATAGTTATTTCACATTCCTATATTTTTCCCTCTCCAGATTAGATCTCAAAAACAAAAGTGCCATGCAGCACAAAGCTAATGACTGACTTATTTAAAGCACTTTTGCCTGATTTTTCAGCAGAATAGTCTCCTTGAGTTGCTTACCTGCAGTTTCTTGATCTTCTTACTCACAACACACACAGGGGTTGCTGAGGGAAGAGGAATCAAAAGCCACCTTTGGTGGAAAATCTTTAAGTCAAATACTTCTTATAATGGTCAGTTCAGGGATAAGAAGAATCTGGTAAAGGAATGGGCCTGCTTTCCATCTCTTTCCAATGAAGTTTACTTGCATAATTTTAACCTGCAAAGAAGTTCCAGTTGCTTGTTTTTTTTTTTAACTCTGCACACGAGTTTCTTTGAGTGAAAGTTATTCCTTATTTTTTATTTTATTTTGACCATTTGTATGCTGTTTCTCATCTCATGTCCAAGACATCTGCAAATGATGCACAGTTAAATTGCAAACTTCATTAAAACACAATGCATGTTAATCTAAGATTCCAGTGATTAAAGCTTTCATACAATGTAAAAATAATTAAAAAGGAAGGGAAGGTGGAGGGAAAAGAGAAACTTTAACTATCCAGGTTCAGGCCAGGGTAAATTGAAGGGCTGTGTGTGTTTGCTTAAGGATATGATGGTCCCCTGGTTCTATCTGAACCTGGGTTGCTAGGACTCAGCTTGGAATGTCTGTTTCAGAGCCAACACTGGCACAAAGCACTGTGCTGGGAGATGTCTGTAGAGCTTGCTGTGGTCAAAACTGGGGCTCTTGGTGGAGAGGCACCCCAACTATTTTAGGTTTAAAATACCTAAACATGGTAAGGAGAGATTGCACTTGTACACTAGCTATTTAACAGAAGCAGAGAATAATAGCTGAGGATTGTTCCAATAAGGTAAGAAAAATCCCTAAGAAATTTCATTTATTCATGCAATAATCTATACTATCCACTTCCATGGAGGACTTGAGGAGGTTTACAATTAGGAAATAACAAAGCCAATAAAAGCAACACATCCATAAAGTCTAATCTAACTAAGCTAAGGCAGTCCTACTACCATCAGCCCCCATACACCCTGCAGAACAGTAAAGCTTTCAAGGCATATTGAAGGTGGGACCGTTCCTTAAGTTAGGAAGCAGGGTATTCCAAAGAGCAGGGGCAGCCACCAAGGGGGCACAGTGTTGATTGCCCAGCCAGCTTATCTCCATAAGTTGGGGATTTCAGCAACCCCTCTCGCAGAGATCTGGGTGAGAAAAAGGGTCCTGTAGGTACCTAGGTGGCAAGTGATGCAGGCTTTAAAGTGATAACCAGCACTTTGAACTGGATGCAAAAACAAGCTGTTAGCCAATGCAGTGACTGTAGCGGAGGTGTAGCCCTGCTAAATCTGCTACTCCCAGTTAACAGATAGGCTGCTGTATTTTGGACCAGTTGAAGCTGCTGAGCCATCTTCAAAGGCAGCCCCATATAGAGTATGTCACAGTTGGCCTCTATGCCTTGTCCATAAAATGAATGATATCTAGATCACTGATGTTCATGAAATTAACTTTAAAACCCTGACAGTTATGGCTAGGAGTATTTTGAGTCCCTGATATAACCTAAAAAAGACATCAGTTTCTGTCATGAGAAATGCTTGAGTTCTATTAATATTTTAGTTATTGTAGGAAGCATCTGTATTTTATCTATATTTGTCTAATTGTATTCTATCACTACAAGGAAGGAAGCAAATTTGCCTTAGTAAGAGACTGAAGCGTAATAAAGAAAGGTTACCTGTTTGTTTGTCAACAGGATGAAATAAAGAATAGTAAAAGAAGAAAAAAAACCTTCCGAGACATAAGTCAAAGGCAAGCAAATATGTATTTAATTAAAGCAAACATAAAAATTAAAGTTACATGTTGAATCAATAAACAGGATTTTTTTTACATGCATTTTGAACAAGACAGATCAGAATCTTGTGTGATGAAGACATAACGTGTCATAATAATTAGAAACACAGACAAAGGAACAGCTCATCAACATGCAAATGTATGCAGTTCTGGTGATTCAGATGAGGCAGATTTCTACCTCCTTTTTTTTTTTTTTTTTGCTTGATTCATCTTCATTGCTAATCATCTGAAGGCTGCCAAATGTTCACTGACACTAATGTATTATAGGTCAAGAGAGGCAGGTCTTCACCTATTACCCCCACAAACAATATGCTTTCCTTCCCTGTTTCCTCTTCAGGATTTTCAGCAATTACTGCCAGATGCAATCAGACTCCTTGAATAGGAGCAACTGGGGCTTGTTTGTGGCTTGGATTCATTAGAATCAGGAGGAAGAAGAAAGGAATAAATTACTTAATTGCACAAAAAAGTTGCAGCCAAAGTGATGGTGAGAGAAGCTGATTGTGTGGATGTGTATGAGGCTACTCTTGGAATGGAGGATCTTAGAATAGCTGGTAGTTTGGCCCGGCAGATTCAGACAGACTTGGGTGTCCTCCAAAACAGATGGCTCCACATACCATCTATTCTTCCCTTTGTCAGGTTTTACCATTTATTTGATCTTGCTCGTCTATGAAGCTGGTTGTATTAGATGTAACACAAATATGCATTCAGATCATACCCATTTACTCCTGCCTCCCAACTTTCATTCTTTCTTTATCTGTCTCTCTTTTTGTGTTTTGATGAGATGATCAAGTTGAACAAAGCCCTTGTTGTCCTCTTCCTGAGTGGCACTAGAAAGAAAATGATGGAAAATGTGACTATCACAGCCCATGCATGCAGACAGATTTTCCCATATGGTTTTTAATATACTGCTCCCCCTCCTCCTCCTTCTATCATCATTGTCATCATCATCATCATCGTCATCATCACCACAAAGCACGCATATTTTGTGCAAACAAATCCAACAACTCTGCCTAGGACTCCTGCGAAAATTAGCAATTGCATCTATCTCTGAGAATTTTTTTCCTCTCCAGTTTCTTCTATCAAGATCTTTCTCAGATATTCTTTTCAGGTTCTAGGCCATGTGTGATACTTGTGGGTGGTCTTGAGATCTTATTAACACATATATGTGTGTACAAATGCATATTGCTCTGTGTAATTAGCACTGGATGTAATCAGGTTTTGTAGTTCATTTATAAATACATTTCTTAGCACTCCTTATTTTTTTTATTTTTAAAAAAGTTTGTCGAGGACTTCATTAAAAAAAGACATCCAATATTAAAAGTAATAGCAGAAATCCTCATTTTGTCATTTAACACTGATAGCCAGAAACTTAATTTGTTAAGGAAAAAAAAAATCACTTTTTACTCCCAAGCTGAAAGGAACATTTAGGGTTTGCTTTTCATTGTTGTTTTAAAACAGTGTTTCTCAACCTTGGCAACTTTAAGATGTGTGGACTTCAACTCCCAGAATTCCCCAGCCAGCAAGGCTTGCTGGGGAATTCTGGGAGTTGAAGTCCACACACCTTAAAGTTGCCAAGGTTGAGAAACACTATTCTAAAATGTAGCAATATGGTGAGGTTGGGATTTGGTGGAAGGAAAAATTGTGCTTTCCCCCCTCTTTATTGATGCAATTATATTTAATATAGTAAGATGAACCCTGAAATTTGAAAGCATGGATAAATATTTGCAGGTATGACTAGAAGCTCCTATGACAAAGATGAACATTCCTATCCAGGAATATTTTGGGAGCTCTAGGGCAAAATGTCCTCCACAGGTCTCTCCACGAATCCCTGCAATTTCCCTCATGTTCTTCATATAGGACAGAGCTCCTCTGATGACTAGAGATAAAAGGAAGACAAAGGACTGGCTGCTCCTTCCACTTGCTTGCTTCTGTTCCCCAACTGGGATAAAGGGACAGAAGAGATGAGAAGGTAAAATGGCAGGATGGCAAGAGGAGCAGCCACATGGCTAAGTCCTTCTGGTAGTCATCAGAGGAGCCTGCTGAAGTATGGGCCTCAGCTGGTACTCAGTGATGCCAACTTCTGGCTCTCTCCTCAAAATCAGAAAAGCAGTCTGTTCTAATCCAATACTGGAATATGTTCTCTATTATGAAAGTATAAACTTCATATCCCAGGGTTCCTCAGGACATTAATGCTGGATGTTCAGATTTTTTAAATAACTACTGAGTCTCAGGCTACATGTATTACTGAATTTTATCCTGTTGCTTAGAAGGACCACAACCACTTAGTAATACAATTCTTTCCCTCTATTTCTAAAAAGTCTTACTCTGTCTTCTTTCAGAGGTTTTTTTCAAAGCTGGAATGTGTATGTATCCAGTTTCAACTTTTTGGGTGGCCTTCCAGAATCTTCACCTTTTAGGAACATGCTTTAGTTTTGAGGAAGAATTTCCCAGACAGTTTCAATCTCCCATGGATTGATCGGCCTGTGATAAGGCCCAAATATGCTTATGTATTTTAATAAAAAGTTTTCTATTCAAATCAGTAGCCCTTGCAGCTGAATCTAAATATATTGATTGGCCAAATGTTTTCACCAGTGTTTCCTGGAGCCACATAGGAGACTCTTTATATGATCTACTAGGGGACCAGGCAGGAAAATGTGCTTCCAAAGTCTGACCATGGTGCTGTTGATTGGCCCCTGGGTTTTCCCTACCAAAGAGTGTGACTGCATTGCAAGAAGAGAATATCCATGTTCTCCTCCTTTCACACTTGTGTAATGGCACAGATGGGATTGCCAGGCTGAAGAATAGCAGGTGGGCTTTAATACAAGGCAGTTTTACTTTTATTGTTGAGCTGGAAGTGTTATGTGGCTCTGACTTTAGTGTTCATTAAGTGTTGAGGGTCCCCATGTTTAATAAGAAATCTGTTGGGACAACCAAATACGACTTCAATGGTAATATTCCAAGTCCTGAAGGTCTGGCTATTATGTGACAGATATGAATGAAAACAAGCAGAAGGATGCTAGCTCAGTTGTACAGGAGGTACTTTGCATGCTGAAAGTCATATCTGTCGATATCTTCACTTCAAGGATTGACAAACGTGATAAGAAAGACCTCTGGAAGCCAACTGCTACTCAGAGCAGACCAAACTGGATGGATGGATGGATCAGTGGGATGACCTAGTATAAGGTATCTCCATACATAGTGGATAGTTTCACACAAGGAGTAATATGTTACTATATGAGTAATACATCAGAATTTAGACTTGCGTATTCAGAAACCAAGCAAACTTGAACTATTTTAATATATTACACTGAAGGCTTATGTTTTTAAGAGTCACATATAAGAGTCAGTGATGAAGTCATTTAAAATTGGAGCCTCAGACTGCGTATTTACAAACTGGTTTCAAATTTACCAGCATAAAATGAGTTCCTGAATTCTCTCTGTGCTGTTAAATGAGTGAAGAGTCACATTAAATGCATGGGAAACATTGTGATGATGAGGTAACAAAGAAAGGTTAAAAAGGTTACTAGTCTTTTTTTTTTTTTTTTTTTGTATGCATGGCTGCTAGTTGTGGACGGTAGACATTGTCTCACTAGTCTCAGAAGATTCCTCAGGAACTTATGCTGATGGGTGAACTTGTTCACTGTGACTGGTTCTACTACCTCTTTTGTTTTGACATATTTAATGCTTCCTGTTATCATGAATCTTCTCTTTGGCTGTCTTTTCCTGCATGAGTTTTGTCTTCCAGATGTCCAGTGGTTGAGTATTTTGGTAACTTACTGCACATGCAGCCAAAGAATATTTGTTCCATGGTTCACCCATTTTATCATCTGTAACTTTTAAAGCTATCACAACTATTATGAAATAGATTGCTGTTTATTGAATGAACGGATGCATCAGCCAGGTTGAATAGTTAATAATATAATATCTTTGAATACGACTTGTCAGATACATTCAACTGCTTAAAGGCATGTATATGATTTCCCCCTTATTTTGTATTAGTATTGTGATTTAAAAAAAAAATCCTTTAATGTTTACTAAGGAAGAAGCCCCACTGAATTCAGTGGGGCTTCCTTCCCATCAGAATGAAAGGGGGGGGTACTTTACCATTCCATCCCTTAGAATGAGGTACTAGGTACCCACAGAGTTTTCAAGATATATAGTTGATTGTTCAGAGATTGTTCATCTCTCCTACCATAAAATGATCTGTGCAGGAAGAATATCCCCACCAACCATTTTGTTCTTAGGGTTCTTGGTGACCTGCATGTTTTCATTTCAGCTATTTTTGGCAGGCTAGCATGTTAGAGTTCCCAGTTTGAAAGGAACTTTGAAATTATATTTCAACTGATCTTTGGTATCATTACGACAATGTTACCTTTTACTGAATTTCCTTCCCTCCACCATTTATCTACTCCTCTACCAGAACTGATCAACAATTGCAGATTTCCAGTGCAATAACATGGGAAGGCTCAAAGGCTGTATTTTGATACATTGCCTACCTGATCATAAAAATATAGTTTGGGAGGTCTCTGATGAAACATATTCCATGACACACCTATCAAATTCTAGGAAACCTCCCTTTATTAATAGCAGTTGCCGCTGATAGTATCATCATGATAAAATGGATGTTTCCACCACTTCTCTGATTGTAAATACAATCTAGTCAAAGTGGTGGCACTGCATTGTTATTTTAAGAAAGAAGTGCTTAAAGATATCATGTACATTATTATTCTAGGCCTAACCTATATAACTTGCAACCCACCAAGCTGAATATAGGTAGTGACCTAGGCCTTGTGACCTGTCGTTTGAAATTGTTGTTGCTATTGTTATTGTTGGTCCCAGGTGTGCATTTATACTAGAAATTTGATAAAGAGCCATTAAAATGGCACATGACTCAACAAATTGTATTTGGCTTTGTTTTTAAGTGCTATATAATTTTGTACTTAGGGCAGAGAGGCCCCAAGTTTACTTCTTGAGGGAGAACTGTCTGATTGCCAAAACTTGGATATAAGAATTGAATTGTTTGGGATCCTTGGGGATTATTTTGGGACTGTACGGCATAATCCATTTTTATTTTACAGTTAAAAACAATGCTAAGTGGTGCTGATATAAGCCTTGCTCCCCAAAATACTGCCTGGATACTGACTTTCTAAAAAAACAAAAACAAAACTTGTCTCATGGCTTTGTTTCTCTGAGGGGTTAATGGTTTTCCAGTCTCGGCCCCCCCAAGTTACTGCTTCTATTTCCTCCTGAACTATCCATCCAAAAAAAGATCATATTGTCATCAGAATGTTGTAGTGATATACAGTTATTCATGTTTAATTATGGAATGAAGTCCCTGAGGGAAAATGAAATAACTAGAAAGAGGAAGAAACAGTACTGATAGGTGGACAACTTCACAGATCAAGAAAGAATATAGGTGCAAAAATGTTTTCCAAAATGATGTAGTTGCAGCTTATTTATAAATGTTACTCTTCTCACTTTCTGTTTTGCTCCCCATTCTTTTCTTAGAATTATGGATAAAAATTAACAACTAGAGAAGAAGGAATATTTTGTGGGACTCCCATGTTCTGTGTAGCTCTGCAAGATTTTAGGGGAACAGATAGATAAACTGAGGGGTACTCCCTGCTGATGTAACAAAAGCAAAGATTCTTCCTGAGAGGGAAGAAAGATCAGGGTTTTCAGAGCTACAGATAGAGCTAGAATAGAAGATGGAAGCCTAAAAAAATAAAAAATAAAATAAAAATAAAATAAAAATAAAACATCTTGCCTTCCTCAGGTTCCATGGCAGATGTCTTTTAAATCCACAGGCAGCAGAAAGCACATTGCTTGCCTCTACAATTCAGCCAGTGCCTCTTTTTTCTCAGTTTTCAGTCCAGCATCATCCATTCAGTCTAAGCTATTCTTTATTGCAAGGCAACTGATTGTCAGCCAGGGACCACACAACATTCTTTTGAAAAGGGCAGCCACAAATGACATCATGCAAGTGGGTGGGGCTGGACTTTCTTTTTTTTCCTTGTATGGTTTTAAAGGACTTTTAGGTCCCCCTTTTCAATGGCTTACATATCTATTTTTTTCGGGGGGGGGGAGTCCTGAAAATTAGTGGGAAATACCACCTCACGTTTGATGGCTTGCCACTGACTATTAGTGGTAGGATTTCAAGGGACTCAGGAGGATCTAAAAGGGGTACATATGGCATGTGGAGGGTAGTTTTCCCACCTGTTTTATGATAATGGAGAGGGAAGAGGCAATTAGATCTGGAGGAGAGACATCCTGATGTTGTGCCTCCTGGGATCTGCTTTTAATAGATACCATTGGGTACAATACAGAACTGTTGCCAGTCATCGTTGATTATATTGGGCTTGAAGAGAAGTGACTCAATGGCTGAATTAATACATTATGCTAAGCCAGGATAGTTTAACTATAGTTAGCTGAAGAAGCCATACAGGTAGATTACTCTTTAGCATCATGCTTGAACCAGGGCTATACGAGGAATTTTCAAATGTTCCTATCTATGTATTATTTTTCTGGCTAGCAATTTGGCGGACTAAACTGGAGCCATCTTATTGTTCCCCAGGTGAGTTTGTTTTGTACGTGGATTCTATTCTGAGAAAGTTTGGTGTCACTGCTGTCAGCTAGCTCTTCTCCCCTCCATACCTGTGTTTTCCATCTCCTATTGAAAGATAATGCCACCTGGGATGCCTGTTATTTCCCCGAGAGAACGTTTTGCGACCAAGGGTGATAATGAGGCCTACCAAGTTTGTTGCTTTGTTCAAAGCAAGATGTCATCCGGTGCTTGTGGTTGGAGATGGTTACTCAGGAAGGTTTCTAATTCAGGGTCTTAATTTTTATAAAGCATGAATTACAAGAAGTCAAAAGAATGATGCAAAGAGCATTTAATAATGCACATTCACAAAAGAAGTGGTGTAACGACATTAATTAGGCAAGTCTTGCGTAAAGATGCAATATAATTATATATTTGAGACAGTTAATTAGGGAGCTACTTGGAAATTTCAGTGAATATTAAGGTAATTATACATAAATACTATAACCATTAAGACTGCATCCATAATGAAAGCAATAACTAATTACATAAATAACAGCATACTTATGTTTTTACATTACAAAACCTAACAATACTTCCTCTTCCCCTCTCTCCCCCTTGCCATGCAAATGACAAAAACTTCCATTTCTGCTTCAAATGTTCTTGCAGATTGTTAGGCAAACAATGAACTTTACTCTTATTTTCTTTTTTCCCTAAGATACTTGAAACACCTGCAGTTGTGAACACCTTACTGCTTGGAATGAAATATATTTATTTGAAGAATTGGGAGACTGGCTGCACAGATAAGCTGAAAGAAAGGCTATAAAATTAATAATAACTAATCCTAAAAGCTTTCATCTTGCTTAGATCCATCTAATCCAGCCTCTTGCTTTCCTTAATGGTCAACTAATTCTTCTAGAAAGCCCAGAAGAAGCCCCTAAGCACAACAGCATCCTCTTATTCTTGTTCTCCAGCAGTTGACATTCCAAGATGCAATATCTCATATCTTCAAAGTTGCATAAGACTATTATAATGAATAACTTTTGAGAGAGTCCATGCTGTTGCCTAACTCTCAGAGCAAACAAGACCAGATCAATATTGCAGAACTTTGAATGCCTGAAGCACCAGCTCTGTAAATAAAGATACATATTCCAAGTAACTTAAATTAAAACAAAATGAATTAGTTTAGTTTCACTTGTTAATCCTAAAAAAATTCTACTTCCCCCCCCCCCCCTCAAAATGGTAGTTTAGGACCACTGATGGTGCTAGAGAAGTCTTCCCCAATTAGTTGTACTTGGGACTTACATGGACTGAAGACCCTATAGACCTGGAGGTACTAGGTTGGGAGAAGCTACTCAGGATTCATAAATATGAAAAGAAAAAAGAACATCAGTTAGAAGGACTCTGCCATATCAGCCTATTCACCTAGTGTAGCTACACCAAATTGCTGGGGCTTCTAGGACACAAGGTATCTTGTGTCTATTTTACATTGATATAATTCCATTAAGTTCAGTGGAAGTTGCTTTTGATTTAACTAGGGCTGGGTGTGCTTAAAAATTATAGTTGTGCCCTTCATGGTGATATATAGGCAATACTTAACAGTGTTCAGGGCTGTTATAAAGAAAGCAGAAGAGCAAAGGGACATAGACAGCCAATAAAATTATTCAGTAGTGCTTCTATGCTCTGCTGTGGCTTTTACAATACAGTAAATCAGGTTTAGTCAGCCAGCTGAAAGAAGACTAACTTGGGCCTTTTGTGATTTGATGGAACAATTGCTGTAGAGCTATGTAGGAAGGAGATGGCGGATTGAGTTGCCACCTGAAATATTAACACCCTTGAACTCTGGACACAGGAGTATCCTGATTATTTATTATTTAGATTGTAGAAGACAAATTGTGAATTTAGGTTTCTAAAGCATATTTTGTTAGTATTGTTTTTATTGCAGTTTTTAAGAAGTGCCCAACGTGTCCTAGACTATCCAAGAAGCTGAGTGGATTTTGTAGAATCTTTCTTGGAACTTGGCTAAGGGGCCATTCTGGGAATGGAAGAGCGGTGTGCTGGATTCAGTCCATGACTTTATCAACTGCTTGTTCTAAATGAATATGTTTTCATATCGTAAGTATATAGTATCTTAGAAAATATTTACCTAATACTCTGATGTTGGTTTGTTTTTTTAATTTTCTTAGCTTGTCTCAGGTAAAGCAGATTGTACTGATTAGTGGCTAATTTTAGTAATGTTGTAGCATTTTCACTGCCTGACTGTTCATCTTTCATAAACAATTTAAAGTGCTGATTTTGACACATAGACCCTGAATATCTTGGTTTCTAGTCTATCTACAAAACTGAGTTTGTAACTTGGGAGATCCTGGTAGTATAGGTGAAGACATGGGACCTTGTGTGTCTTTATTAGCTTAGACATGACTCTGACTGAATACAACATATAGTTTACCCGTTCAGTGACTCATGTTCTATTTACAGCCAGATTAGGCTGCTGTAATGCTCTGTCTCTGGAGCTGCCTTTGAAAGCAATGTCAAATGCAGACACTTGGAAAGAATTAAATGTTTGGCCCATTTAACATTAATTACACATCAAGATCCTTCAAGTCCAATATGGTATGGGACCAAGCTGCCTAAAGACAGCCTTTGCCCATATGAATTTGTAAGAGATTAGCAATAGAGGCCTGCTGACATGCCTACTGGTAGCTGGCAGAGATGAAAGACAGAATCTTCTTGGTGGCATCCTGGAACCCTTGGAAACCACCTTCAGAAGATATAATTTGCACCCTTCCTGGTGTCTTTTAGGCAGACCCTTAAAATATCTTTGTTAAAGTTGGCTTTTAATTGAAGTAAGATAGGTCTTTGTTGTTTTTACAAAAAACACTCTAATAGCTGACTGAAACAGAAGGAGTTGATTTAATTTTTTGCTGATCTTTCATTTTATTATTTTTATATTGGAAAATATCTTACATTTTGTATGTCACCTTGAAAATAATATTGATTTTGAGGATTGGAAGAGAATTTCAGTTGTTCCTCATTTTCACTAAACTGGTTTAATTCACAGTTTGTGCATTAATATGTTGACTAGAAGATACTTATCTTTTGGAGTGTGCACGTCTCTTGATACCTGCAAAATGTTAGATGCTGGACTGGATACTGGAAGACCATGAATTGCAGTCCTCCTGTAGGTATGGGAGCTGGCTGGTTGATGTTGGGCCAGTGGCTCTTTCTCAGCTCCCAGGGTTGTTGTTTGAGGGAAAATTGAGGAGAGTGCATTATATATGCTACCCTGAGTTTTACAAAGTAAAGCTGAGATATCAATCAATCAATCAAATAAATAAATAGCATAGAGAAAATAAAAATATGGATATTGAACAAAGACCGCAGAATAAATATTTGTGAAACTGATGGAATAAATGTGAAGTATTCTGAATGATCCATTATTAATTTGAAAGGCAGTTGATAAATCTATTCCTTCTCTTGTTAGATCCCATCTAATTATTTTAGATCATTTGACTACACTGTCTTGGAACATCTCACTGTGTATGCCAAGATGGATTAGGAGGACAATCAGAAATGGTCATGCCTGTCCTTATAACAAAGCAGTGATGGTAGCAGTAATTCATATACCAAGAAGTGCCTTGTCATTAGCCTTGTTTTCACAATAAGCTTGACTGAATTTGTAGAGGGTTAAACATGGCAGGGAAACATCAAAGAGTTAAATGTAACCAAAACATTAATTCACTCTGACAAGCTGTGTTGTGGGTACAACCAAACCAGGTTAACTAATTTTGCATATCAGGTCCATATTCTTTCTGGCCCTATAATACATGCTAGTGGTTTCTAAGGTAGTCCTTGTTTAATGACCACTTGTTCAAAGTTACAACAATGCTGAATGAGTGGTATTTACGACTGGTCCTCAAAGTTCTGGCCATCCTAGTGCCCCTGCAGTCACATGAACGTGATCTGGGTGCTTGGCAACTGGCTCACACTTATGACGGTTGCAATGTCCCGCAGTCACGTGATCACCATTTGCGACCTTCCCTGCCGGCTTCCCACAAGGAAAGTCAATGGGGAAGCCAGCAGGGAAGGTTGCAAGTCACTCCAGTAAGTTGTTCGCATCCTCCCCCTCCCAGCAGCAGCCACTTACCTGCCTGCTGGCTTGCTTGCAAACTGCTTGAGACTCACTTAATGACCTGTGATCCTCACTTAACAATGGCAATGAGGAGTGCCGGGATTGCCTTCGCTAAGTGATGCAGTCACATGTTGTCATGCTTTACAACCGCATCACTTAGCAACGGAAATTCCGGTCCCAATTACCATTGTTAACCAAGGATTACCTGTATGTCATTAATGTGCAACACAAGTCATGTTAGAATGAAAGCACAAAGGGCTTTGTCTCTATATTTTATATTTTTAATGGCAATTAGAAACCACACAACCATTTTTGTACAAAAACAACTAGCAATATGTATCTGTTATTCAGAAAAGAAACACCACTGCCACCGCTGGTGGAGAAGCCACAGTGGCAAAGCTGTCTGGCAGCAGAACAGCCGAGTGTGGCAACCACCACCCCTGGGAATTGCTGGCTGAAGCTGAAGTGGTTGGTGAGGGTACTGGCACAGTAAAGCAGCTGTTGTCACTAGAGCCTGTGGCAGTGATGACAGAGAGGAGTGATGGAGTTGGGACCAAGTCTAGCAGGTTGGATTTTGTCAGCTTAGAGTTTGATCTTAAGACCTGGTGAGAAGCGAAGGCCCTCCCAGATGCAAGAAGCCAAAGTGAGTGGAGTTGGGGATGCAGATGGGTAGGCACAAGGTGGGTTGGGGTGGAAGCTTAGGCCTTGACCTTTTCTTTATCTGAGCCAGCCACTTCCTGGAGCTCCCTGGAAGATGGCCTGCTGATAGTAGGCTGCAGCATGGGTTGTGCAAGTGGCTGGAAGTCAGGTCGGACCCCTAGAAGAGCACAGGTGTGTAAGACCTGGGTTGATGAGATCACAGACAGTTGAATGTGGACTGAGGGGATCTCCTGTGATGCTAGTGCCTTAGGTGTGAGAGCTGGTGAGTTACATCTTGTACTGCACTGGGGAGGGATTTTCTATGGGCTTGGGCAGCCTCCTAAGTGAGAGGTGGGGGAAACAAGGGTGACCTGATCCATAGTGAGAATGTGGGCTGGGTTTGGACTGCTCTGGGATTATCCCTGTAATAAACTAGAATATTGGAAGGGAGTGGGAGAGTGTTGGGGGTGTATGATGTGTGGCTGTGGTTGTATGTGAAGCTGATGTGAGTGTCTTACATTGTTGACTTCCTGATCATAGAGTGCTTGTAGGGAATGGTTGGGTTGTGTGATTGGACCAACACCTTGAGGAGGAGCAGGGAGCTTGGAAGATAGAGGGTGCAGCATATAACTGTGGCATCTCAATGCTGTTGGGCTGAGGGAAATAATGTTAGTTTGTGTGGTAGGCTGTTTTGAGAAGGGGGGTCTCCAACCTAGTGGTGATCTCCTCTTCTGATTTAGCAGCTCCATTGCGAGGACCTGGTGGCTGGATGTTGGTGCACCTGGCCTTAAGGGGCTAATAGTAAATGCCAGGTCTGTCTGTGTAGAAGAATGAGGAGATAACTCTATGTAAGAGGAATTAAGGGGAAACAAAAGGCAACTCAGTCCTGGGAGAAGAGGAGAAAGTGTAAAGAAGAAACTTCAAATAACCCTGTCTTGATTCTGTCTGGAATAAGAGGGGGCAGATGGAACCTCTGGTAGGTTTTCCAGATTTGATTATTATGCCCTACATCAATAAAGTTGCATTCCAGTAATCCTTGCACTATTCATTTCCTAGCCAGTCCTACTTCAAAGGACTGACAGTCTGTAATATGTGTGTGTGTGTGTGTGTGTACGCGTATGCCTTCAAGTCAGTTTTTGACTTCTAGCAACTGCCTGGACTAGTCCCTGCAGTTTTCTTGGCAAGGTTTCAGATGGCCTTCCTAGGGCTGAGAGAGAGTGACTGGCCCAAGGTCACCCAGCTGGCTTTGTGCCTAAGGTGGGACTAGAACTCACGGTCTTCCTGTTTCTAGCCTGAAGCCTTAACCACTACACCACATTGGCTTTCTGTAATGAGATTGCATCTATTCATAACCTGGTGATGGCCGAGCAGGAGGACCTGCCAAGTATTATTGACACCTAGCTGGGCAAGGGCAGCAAAGTTGCCCTCTTAGAAATCGGCCCAGCTGGGTTATGGGTCCTGCATCAGCCTCAAGGCCAGGGTTGCTGAGAGGCCTAAATCCAATAAATGAATGAATGAATGAATGAATGAATGAATGAATGTTGTAAACAATATTCAGATGAAAATATGCATTCTATGGTGCTTCACAGAAACTGTGTCATGGTTTTCATTAGTATGAATAGTTGTACTGAATTTTTCCTCCAGAACTGTAAAATCTTTCATTATGTAAATTCTAAGCTTTGATACCATCTGAAAATCCAGCATAGTTTGGACTGACCCATAGTACATTTTTCAGATCTGGTTATTTTGTAGGCAGCAATGTATTATGAATACAGAGGAAAAAATGTAATCTATAGCTTTTCTTAATTTCTATGGATCACATTAGATTTTCTCACTTCCTGGTACTTGAACAAATTCTAGTTGATTGTATCTATCTAAAACGCAACTGTACAGTATGTCTTCATATCAAACGTGAATGCCAAAGAAAGTATGAAAAAGAATGGCTTGTCCTAAATTACCTGCCAAGGAAGAGGGTGCTGAGTGAAAGGGATTTATCTCTAGTATTGTTTTTGTGGTTGGTTTTTGGCTGGTGATGCATACAGAGGTCTACAGACAGATTTCTTGGACAGTGATAGTATGGAATGGCCTGGGTGCTTTGCCAGGTAGAACTTAACCAAGAATTATGCACATTCTCTGACTGTTTTAAAGGAAATGCACACAATAAAGCTTTTGGCAGTTCCAAATTCAGACTGTTGCCTTTTCTAGTGGAAAATAGAATGATTCCTAAGTCTTCTTTTTATATTGTAATGATCCAACTTGCTTATTTTCTACTCTTAATTTTCCCTATTAGGAAGGAAAGGATCATTTTGCTGGATTATCTATATTTCATAATTTTATTTCATTGCTGCATAGCATGCTTTCCTGATTGTATCTTGAATATTTTATATGAGGCTTATTCATTGTTTATTAAATGTACTGCATTTCTTGTGTGTTTCTAAGGGGTGATTGTGGTTAAATGGTTATTTTTAATGATCATTTCAACAAAGAAAGGAGGGGAATGAACTAGCACGTCTACAACTGTTGCAATTGACAGTAATTATTACTACAAATAATTGAAAGAAAAATATAATTTCTAAGTGCTTAACAAATAAATGCTTGATTTATTTGTCATGTTTAATTTAATTGTAAAAAAGAGACAGATGCAACCGGTGGAGAAGCAAGGAAAGAAAGAAAAGACATGCCAGTGTGTTTATTAACTATCCTTTGTCCCAAAGGAGAATCTGACTTCTCCAATGCTCGTCTGGTGCCATCTAGGTCCAACCTTATCAGTGGGCAAAACGTGGAAGCCTGCATAGAGACAAAATGTACGAATCCTTCCAGTTATGGGTTATAGTTTATGTGTTTGCCCTACTTCTGACTAATCAAATGTTTTGCTGTTTAGTTGGACCCTTATTCTGAACTGGTAATCTGGTTTAGATTAACAGCTAATGGTTTTGATTCAGATCTAGTTCAAGAAAAAAAATATGTGTTTATTCTGTTTGTTTGGATGACTTTCAATTTTGTTTTGACACCCTGTATCTAAGAAGAGTCTTTTGTGAGACTGCCTTTTCTTTTCAAAGGTAAATGGATATCTCTTGATTAACTTACATTAGATAAATTTTGCAAAGTGATGAGATTGTACCTCAGCAGAATGCTTCTGACTATTCAGTGTTTATTTCTGAAATTTCTGGCTATGCTTTGCTGGTTTTACTTTCAGGAAGGGAGTGACAAGGAACTTTCAAGAAGGGATTGAGAAGAAACTTAATTCAGTCTTTTGTTGTCCCATGGTAGAAAGTGATCTCTTTCTCCTATTTATTACACAAATTTCATATAAAGAAGAATGTAGCCAGTGGCATCTGCAGGCAAAATGGCGGATGTGGCATTGCAATATAAGCCCCACCTCAGCCGTGGTGTGTAAATACTGCACATGCATACGAAGGAGTAAGACTTGGATTGCAGCTTTGTGGCCACTGTTTTCCCTGTTCTGACTCTCCCCTGTGGATGCCACTGGAAATAGCACAGAAGAACCACATTGGTGGCAGGACTAAATTTGATACAGTTTCTATAGCTGTCCATGTCCTCTTGCCAAAGCTTGTGGTTTGACAATAGGGTGTTCCTGTTTCTTTTCTTTTCTTTTCTTTTCTTTTCTTTTCTTTTCTTTTCTTTTCTTTTCTTTTCTTTTCTTTTCTTTTACTTTTCATGCTTACTATGCAAAGCTCCCATAAATAGGGACAGCTAACAATATGGGGGCACAGAGGCTTGCAATAAGTCCCAGTGATTATACACAAGGCACTCAGTTGAATAAAATGTGCAAACCAGAAACCAAAATACTTCTCTCTGACCTCCCATCATTTCCTCCAGAATGAGAATATTGCATGGTTTTAATTTCAGTAACAGTGGCCTGAAATACGGCTTTAGCTTTTTTGCAGGATAAAGGAAGCACACAACACACCTGATTTTACTATTTATTTGTTCAACCTGACAGTCACCCTGTAATCCAAATTCTCTGGATGACATCCATAAATACAACCTTTTCCTCTAAACTTAACATCCAATAAATTCTAGTTGAATGCAATTTAAACCAAACAAAAGAAACCATAACAAAATTTGAAACATTGGGGAGTAAAATATCAACCCCACCCAAATAATTAAACAGCAGTAGAGATGGAAAAGACTAAGATACAATTTTTGGTTAAATTCTTAAAAACGATTTCCAAAATTCACATATTATTTCATTCAAGGAATAAGAAAACATGTATTTTTAATGAAATGGGTGATAAAGCAAAATGGACAGGATCACCTTAAAGGTCTGGAATGTTTAGTTCTTATGTGCCTGTGTCTGAAGCTCTGATCACATTGAGTACCATTCTTTTATTGGAAAAGTAGAGTATAAAATTAATTAATTAATCTACCAATTAAATATACAGCCATGCTTCTGGTGTTCAGATAAACTTGCCATCTACATATTTCTTTTTTGTCTAGCAGGTTCCCTATCTTTGACAGCTGTAGGATAGGCAGGTCCTCTCCATGTTAGGAGTGGTTATTCCTATTGAATGTGGCTGGCAAACAGTTATCATGGTAACAAAACATCTGCAAGGTGAAAACAGAACTCAGAGAGTACCAAGAACCCAACAGTATAACCCTAAGCTACATTTATTTTCCACTATTGAGAGAACCATATGTCCTATATCAGCAAATTAAGGCACAGAGTGTAAGCAGAAATGCGAGGAAAGGGATTGCTTTCAGAGACTTTGGTCCAATTATAAAGATCATGGGCAGTTGCTGAAGAGTTCAAATCCCAAATTAGCTATAAGCCATGTTACATTGTTCCCATGGGAGACTGTTCTAAATGGTGACTCTCCACATCTACTTGTACCAGAGCTGCATGAAGACCCTTGTACACCCTAGGCACATCTATCTTCATAGGCCCTTATTGCAATAATAAACTAGATGCTTAGGGTTATAAAGGCATTTTCTGGACTATATTTTTGAATAAATTTCAGGCAATAAGTCATAATAAGTATATACATAATAAAGTAGGAATACTTTCTTAAATATATTTAATTTTAGGAGATACAAATTTTGATTTTACTATTCATTTTCATGAATAGTAAAATCAAAATTTGTATCTCCTAAAATTAAATATATTTAAGAAAGTATTCCTACTTTATTGTGTATAGAATGATCTCAGTGCGTATCCAAGGAAAACCATTCAACATCACGGTAATCCAAGTCTATGCCCCAACCACTGATGCCGAAGAAGCTGAAGTTGACTGGTTCTATGAAGACCTACAACACGTTCTAGAACTAGCACCAAAAAAAGATGTCCTTTTCATCATAGGGGATTGGAATGCTAAAGTAGGAAGTCAAGGAGTAATCGGAATAACAGGCAAGTTTGGCCTTGGAGTACAAAGTGAAGCAGGGCAAAGGCTAATAGAGTTCTGTCAAGAGAACAAGCTAGTCATAGCAAACACTCTTTTCCAACAACACAAGAGACGACTCTACACATGGACATCACCAGATGGTCAATACCGAAACCAGATCGATTACATACTTTGCAGCCAAAGATGGAGAAGCTCTATACAGACAGCAAAAACAAGACCAGGAGCTGACTGTGGCTCAGATCATGAGCTTCTTACTGCAAAATTTAGGCTTAAATTGAAGAATGTAGGGAAAACCACTAGACCACTCAGGTATGACTTAGATCATATTCCATGTGAGTACACAGTGAAGGTGATGAATAGATTTAGAGGATTAGATTTGGTAGACAGAGTGCCTGAAGAACTATGGACGGAGGTCTGTAACATTGTATAAGAGGCAGCAACTAAAACCATCCCAAAGAAAAAGAAATGCAAGAAAGCAAAATGGCTGTCTGATGAGGCTTTACAAATAGCTGTGGAAAGAAGGAATGCAAAAAGCAAGGGTGAAAGGGAAAGATATAAGCAACTGCAGATTTCCAAAGAATAGCAAGGAGAGATAAGAAGGCCTTCTTAAATGAACAATGCAAAGAAATTGAAGAAAACAATAGAATGGGGAAGACTAGAGATCTCTTCAAGAAAATTGGAGATATCAAAGGAACATTTAGTGCAAAGATGGGCATGATAAAGGACAAAAAAGGCAGGGACCTAACAGAAGCAGAAGAGATTAAGAAGAGGTGGCAAGAATACACAGAAAAACTATACAAGAAAGATCTTAATGTCCCTGATGTCCATGCTGGTGTGGTCACTGACCCTGAGCCAGACATCCTAGAGAGTGAAGTCAAGTGGGCCTTAGGAAGCATTGCTAACAACAAAGCTAGTGGAGATGACAGTATTCCAGCTGAGTTATTTAAAATACTAAAAGACGATGCTGTTAAACTGCTGCACTCAATATGCCAGCAAGTTTGGAAAACGCAACAGTGGCCACGGGATTGGAAAAGGTCAGTTTACGTTCCAATTCCAAAGAAGGGCAATGCCAAAGAATGCTCAAACTATCACACAATTGCACTCATTTCACATGCTAGCAAGGTTACGCTCAAAATCCTACAAGCTAGGCTTCAGCAGTACGTGAACCGAGAACTACCGGATGTACAAGCTGGGTTTCGAAGAGGCAGAGGAACGAGAGATCAAATTGTCAACATTCGCTGGATCATGGAGAAAGCACGAGAGTTCCAGAAAAGCATCTACTTCTGCTTCATTGACTATGCAAAAGCCTTTGATTGTGTGGATCACAACAAACTGTGGCAAATTCTTAAAGAGACGGGGATACCAGACCATCTTACCTGTCTCCTGAGAAATCTGTATGCAGGCCAAGAAGCAACAGTTAGAACCGGTCATGGAACAACCGATTGGTTCAAAATAGGGAAAGGAGTACGACAAGGCTGTATACTGTCACCCTGCTTATTTAACCTATACGCAGAGTACATCATGAGAAATGCCAGGCTGGAAGAATCACAAGCCGGAATTAAGATTGCAGGGAGAAACATCAATAACCTCAGATATACAGACGACACCACCCTAATGGCAGAAAGTGAAGAAGAACTAAAGAGCCTCTTGATGAGGGTGAAAGAGGAGAGTGCGAAAGCTGGCTTGAAACTCAACATTAAAAAAACTAAGATCATGGCATCTGGACCCATCAATCCCTGGCAAATAGAAGGGGTAGAAATGGAAGCAGTAACAGACTTCATTTATTTGGGCTCCAAGATCACTGCAGACGGAGACTGCAGCCATGAAATTAAAAGACGCTTGCTCCTTGGGAGGAAAGCTATGGCAAACCTAGATAGCATATTAAAAAGCAGAGACGTCACCTTGCCGACAAAGATCCGCATAGTCAAAGCTATGGTTTTTCCAGTAGTAATGTATGGCTGTGAGAGCTGGACCATAAAGAAGGCTGAACGCCGAAGAATTGATGCCTTTGAACTGTGGTGCTGGAGAAGACTCTTAAGAGTCCCCTGGACTGCTAGGAGGTCAAACCAGTCAATCTTAAAGGAAATCAACTCTGATTGCTCATTGGAAGGATTGATAATGAAGCTCAAGCTCAGATACTTTGGTCACCTAATGCGAAGAGAGGACTCTTTGGAAAAGACCCTGATGCTGGGAAAGATGGAAGGCAAAAGGAGAAGAGGACGGCAGAGGATGAGATGGATAGATAGCATCACTGAAGCAATGAGCATGAAATTGAGCAAACTCAGGGAGGCAGTGAAAGATAGGAAGGCCTGGCGCAATATGGTTCATGGGGTCACGAAGAGTCGGACACGACTTAACGACTGAACAACAAATTCATTTTCATTATTTCCATTTTTAATAACTTAAAATCTTTTGGATGACCTGATATTTTTGTAGGCCCTAGACACAATGCCTAGGATGTATAATGGATAATACAGCCATGGAAATGCCCCAAAGTAGCTTATCACTTTCTGTTGGCATTTCCATATTGGTGAAGGATAGAGTAAAAAGGGCCTGATAATATAGAAGCATCAACATTCTGATAAATAGTTGCACAAAGTGCGGACACACATGTAAGATAAAGCCCTTTTGCTCATAGTTTGTATGTGTAATACATTTAAATACAAAAAGAAAAATGCTAACATAATTTTAACTAGTGATTGTTGAACACAACTTATAATTACTGAGTGTAAGAGAATCTCATCAATTAACAACACATTATAATGAAGTTAAACTGTTTCTTAAACTTTCTGTCACGTGGTCATAATATTACTGTTATCATTACAATTATTTATTATATCTCAAGTTATTAGTATTTCCCTTCAGATGTGTTGAATACAACTTCCATCATCCTCAGCTGATTAGTAATGAGATGTCAATCTTTTAGATGTCTGAAAATATTTTCCTTAGAAGGCTATACATACTTTCAACTAATGTTTCTGAACTCCTTCAAAGTTCTGGTTACTTTTTTGATGGTGTTCCGAGAGCAAACATTGAACCAGAAGTGTCCACAGAAGGGGCAAATGATGAAAGTGAGCATCATGCCATTGTGACACAAGCTCTGTTTGTTTTGTACATGCATCACAATGATACACATGTATACAAATGGGGTGGACAGCACAATGCTAATTTCAACATTCTGACAAAATTGCAGATACCTCTGAATTGAACATGCATTTGCCAATGTGACCTATTGAAGAATTGCACAGAACAGTTATTTCTTGTGACCACGACACTACTGACAATGAAGCTTAAGATCCCATGAACTTTTAAACAACTTCCTTTCCTTTATATTCAGGTTATGAGCACACTAGCTTTGTTAGCGGTTCGCATTTTTCTTTTTCATGGAAATAGTTTGTGATCTTGCCTTGAATATTGTCAAGATCTCCCGTCCTGAACTCTTTTTTATTTCAGAATTTCTGAACAGGAAATGCTGATCAGCTTGTCCTATGGTTTTTCAAAACCAGCATCTTTAAAGTCCAAGGAAAGTGATAGACTAGAATGAATTTTAATCACTCTCACTGCTATGAATTCTAAGATGATACAGTCACTTCCCTTTCACTTCACTGATGGGTTTTCCTCTGTTGATCACCACAGGATTAACTCCAAGACAGTAGATCCCCTTGTTTCCTCTTCCATCTTCTGAAAGATAAAGCAGTCAGCAAAGCAAGTTCTATTAAGGTATGTCTTTTCCTGTATCAGCATGCCTGTTATCTCAACTGTGCAGCTGGGTCTCTATGCTGCAGCTACCTGCATTAAGAGATTAAGTGGGTGAGTACGCACTGGAGAACCTCTGCAGTAGAATGGCTTAGGTATCCAAGAAGGAAGGGAGGGAGGGAGGGAGGGATGCTGGCCACAGATTTGCATTAAAGTTGTGTAACCATTTTAGGTAGAGTTCCCACTTTATCAGAATTTAAATGGTAAGGCCAAATCTCCCATCCCAATGAAGAACAGTGATTCTAAGTGTACAGTAAGACTGCCCAATCTGTTGTCCAGATGCTACTACTCATGGAAAAGTTCAGGATTCTTGGACTCATCCTTCTTAGTAATTGGACCTGAAACTGATGCACCTTCAAACAGTAGATGCTGTCGTAAAGAGGACCGTCTCCTTTCTTTTAAGAGAATAGCCAGCCAACATTTGGCCATAGCATGAAATACGTTTATTTCATGCGGAACTTTGGCGTAAGGCAGTACTTTGCCATTTTCCCCCTTTTTCTTCATTCCTGCTATTGCTCGACTCACATATTTATTATTATTAATAATAATTCTAAAACTGAATTAATTTTTTACAGGGGTTCTCTTTTAATATGTGAGCCACTTTATTGTTAGATTGTTCTGTCCCCTCAAAACATTCCAGAGCTATGCATTAAAGAATTATAAAAACAATAAACAATAAAATCACCAGACCTACAAAATGCAAAAATATAAAACACACTTTATTTTAAAAAGCAGTCTTAAAAGCAATCTGATCGTGGGCAGCTGAAATCCTACAGATTTAGCCATTATTCTTGTCATTAGAAAAGTGAGTTAGAAGTATTTTAAAAGAAACAGAATATATATTAATCAGGACATGAGAGAGCAGGAAAATGTTAAGGAGATAACTGTAGCATGAACAATGTGTAGACTCTTGAGGGCTGTTGGAGGCTTCCATGAAAACACATTTTTAAGGTGTACATTTGAAATGCAGATATCTTTTAAATACAGACATTATGTCTGGTATAAATATTTTCCCCATTATTTTTTTTTTAAATGTGACTTATTTCTCCTAATTTCCCTAGCATATTTTTAAAACCCTGTTGTCTTTCACCTGAACTGGCAGTTGAGGAGGCATCTGGTTTGGCTTACTTTTTCTGGTCTTTGCTACATTTTGCTGCTGTACTGGAAGTCCCTTTTGTGTCCCTTTGCACAAAAATACAATTTTAATAATTTGTCTTCTAGTTAGTGAATGTTTTGTGAACAGCTCCATATCAACCAGTCTGTTAAGCATCAGGCCACCTATGCCATCCATTTGTGCCTTCAACTTTCCCTAAATGGGCCCACCAGCCCAGAAGAGTTTGTCTACCTGTGATGTTCAGAAAGAACTAGGCAAAACCTTTCATAAGAAATGTCAGCACATGGAGCTACTGTGGAAGAGATTGCTATAGGAGAAAGCCGAAGAGATGGTTCATTCAGCAAAAATATACAGTATTTTTTAACATCTCCAGCCACCTCCTCATGCTTTTCTAAGACAAGAATTTGTTAAAACTGTAGGCTTTTATTGGAAAGAAGGAAACAGCTTTATTCTGTGTATGAGCAATGACTAATTCTTGTTTATGGGAAACTAGAGGCTTCTCATGCAGGAAGTTGGAATTAGAAGAGGCTAACATACTTCCACTTTGGAAGGATGACCATTTGTCATGTAGGACAAGGGGAAGTTATATTAGCAGTTTCAGCTGGATGAAGATAGGATGACTATATAGATTTTAAAAAAGTAATTGAAAATGAACTTAATTTTAACAATGAGTGCAAAGGGCAGTCATAGACGTATTGTTTGGCTCACACTTAAATAACTTCCTGTACTTGACCGGAGGAGCTAGGAGTAAAAAATCTGTTAAAACTATGTGGCTAAAGAGTGTAGTTTTATATTAATTCCTTTCCCTGGAATCTGATTTTTAGATAGTGATGAACAGTTTCTTTCTTTCTTTCCTAACCAAATTTGTAAGGTCACCCATCTATCTGACAAAACTCTGGGCAGCAAACATACCATATAAAACATCAGCAATAACAAAACACATACACACACAGACAAGTTGAGGCCCTCTTATTAAAACACAAAGCACCTATACTGTATATTCACACTGGAGCTCAAACTAACAGCCTGGCCCCAATGCCTGGGGGAAGAGCCAGGTCTTCATGGCCTTCTGAAAAGCCAGTAAGTTGGGGCTGTCCATAGCTCAGTTTGATTCTTTGATTCTTTTTTTTTCAAGTTTTCTGGGACAAATCTCAGAAAAAAGGGTCTTTTGTAGGGAGATTGCCCTTAGATTGCTCTACCATCCCCTTACTGTGATAACTTATTCCTTTCCAGGGGAGACACAGAAAAGAAGACCCTATAGCAAACTGGGGACACTTTAATGAGCTTCTTCCCTACTGAGCATGCTCAGAATGTCATTTCCTACAGAGAAGATTGAGATTTTTTTTTTCAGGAGGAACTTGAGAAGATGTACTGATTGTGAGAAGAGAGCTAATCTTGCTATGCCATATCTATTCAGCCCTGACTCACCACACTTCTCCTAGTCCTGCCTTCTTGGCTTCTCCTAGCCCTGCCAGTCTGTCTGCTTGCTAGCACCACTTCCCTAAGATGTACCTTGCACTGAGGTAGTCCTCAGGATCCTCAGGTGGCCACCACTGTACCTTATTCTCAATGCCTTGCTCTGGGAACCTCTTAGAATAAGTATTTGGCCTTGTCCACTCTGTTTTGGTTTTGTTACTGAAACAAAAAACCCACTGTACAAAGTGGATGCCAATCATAATGTCCTTTCTCTGGGAGTTCTTTAGAGAAAGGCTTTGGGAGGGTACAATTATTAGGACTCCTCCTCAGAACAAGGTTACAAGCAGGGTATCATGGAGGCCATTCATTCTAGAAAGCCATGCTTAGAAGCTGTTGAAATAACAGCCCATCCATCTCAATATCTCTGATTGAAGACTTCTGAAAGTTGGGTGGTGGAGAAGATGGTTTTCCAAAGAACTATACTGAGGAAACTAAAGAGTGAACTGTCTACTCTAGGCAGCAGGTTGGGAGGGCAATGAGTGGGGGACTGACAGTGACTCAATCTCTCAACTTCATTAAAGCACTCTCCTAACTGGATTTTTTTTTTTTTTTTTAGTATCCTAACCTGCTGGTATTACTTAAAGTTATACTCAGATCTCCAGCTGTAGATACCTTTGTTTCCACACAAAGTCCTATATAGGCTCAGAGGCATTATAAAGTTGCATGATGGGCAACTGTTGAAAGGGCTGTAACTGGTGAGATGGATGATTGAGTGATAAGTCCAGACAGAAGTATTTGTAAGCATGAAACTGATGCCTTGAATCTTCAAGCATGGGAAGAGAATGGCCAAAAATCCATTGTCTTGAAAGGGAGGAAAAAAGAGGCTTTGGCTTTAAATCCTGGGGCTGACATATATACATAGGGCTTGCTTCCTGTGTTCTGTGGTAGGCAAATCTTCAGTGAGTATGTGATTTTTTGTTTGCAGTAAAGCAACTTATCTAGCTATGTCAAGGCTGTGAAACTTCTGCTGTTCCTGATTGTATGGTTGGGTTTCTGGAGAGTCAGTATTTATTGCCATGCTGGGTAAAGTCTGACAGCTTCAGGAGGAGAGTTCATTCCTATTTTTTGGTAAACCATTGCAGGACACTGGTGACTAATAAGGGCAACCAGAAAGAATGTAGATTGCGCGCAGATAGGCAAAGTTGCTTCAGGTTTTTTTCCCCCCAGTGAAAAAACTTTTGGTCTGATGTTAATGGTTTTTAAAAAGCCATAACATTTCAAGGCTAACTAGATGAGGTATGCAACAGATTTTTAAACTTTGACCACAGAGCCCTTGCTTATGATAATTTCCTTGCATTATACAGGGCTATGGATTATATTATTTTCACGTCTTTAAGGACCATTGATCTGACATTACATTTGATGTATTTTGATGCACCTTAATGTCAGCCCTTCAAGGTAGTCCAGACAAGAAACTAAAACTATGAGTACTAGCACTACCTTTACGGTAAGGTTACGGTAGCAGAATCTTGTAAGTCTGAAAGCATTTCTCCCCTCCCTTGCTTTTACTTTCCAAAGAACCAGGGAAGGTCCCTTCTGACATGCTTTCCCCACCCACACTCCTTCTGTAGGCTGAGATGTCTGTTATCTGACCATTGTCTATACTGTGGCTCTTCCTCCTCCTGTCTCCCAAGGTTATTCTCACAGACCATTACATTTAGTGCTAGGGATGTTTTGTTTTGTCCAAACGTTCAGACAAAACAGTAGAATCTCTTAGGTGTGTCATATTCCTATAAGAGAAAGGCTGAACTTTCCATAAAAAAAAAAAAAAAGATGAAATACTGATGAAAATGTCTGTTTATGACCGAGGCAACTTGGAAGGGGGTTGGAGCTTTACTTACAACTGTGACAGTTCATACACTGTGTTTCCAAATATTATCTTTAAAGTATAGTAAATGCAAAGGAGGTTATGCTCCATTATTCACAGCTCCTGGCTAGAAAGGAGCAGATTTGACATATTTTATATATAGATTTGACCCCTCACTAGGGGCTGCCACAGGTAGGGTCAAAAAGTGAAGATGGTAGCCACAACATCAAAATGAAGTCCCTATGTGGCTTTGATTACAGTCATGTGTCCCATCTTGACTTTTTAAAACCCTCCCTGGGTGACCCTCCCCCCACTTTTTCATATCTGGGTCACTTTCTGAGACAGGCTCGATGCAGTGTTTCCCAAACTTTATATAGCTGGGGGCTGGGTTATTTTCAATACCTTTTCTTGTGCCCCTCCCCCATGTAAATGCATATAAAATGAACCCAAAAACAAATGCATATTCATGCTTTATTTAAATTTACAGGTTATGAGTAATTTATTATGTTTTCACTGTATAGCTTTTAGAAAATTTAGTATAGAACTAATGGGAAGGGTGATAGCAACTTTATGGCAGGAGCAAGAAAAGACAGTTTATTCTCCTATCTGGTTTGATATTCAGTCTGTATTATTTTTGATGTAAGCTAATGATGAAAAAAAGTTTCACACGTATATGTTGTGACAAAAGGCGTTAGGAATTTCACTGCTTTACCAGATCAATGTCAATATCCATTTCTACAATTAAATGAAAAATCAATCAAGGAGAATTTATTAAAATCCTCTTCAGAAGCAGAATCACAAGCAAATATAATTAATGAACTCACTTTGGATGCATTTAACTGTAATATTTCTTAATTTTTAGTGTTAACAGTGAATGAATTCTTAATCCAGATTGTACTGGCATCAATTGAAGGAAAATATTCATTTATTTATTTGTAGGACTGCCCCTTCCTGATTGTGTCTGCTCATCCCATCAGATCTGGCAGAAGAGGCATGCTACGGGTCCCATCCATTAGAGTGCCATCCGGCGGACCCAGGAACAGACCCTTTCCTGTTGGGGTGCCTCCCCTGTGGAACTTCATTCCCCTGGAGATCAGATCAGACTGGCCCTGACCCGGTTGGCCTTTGGCAAGGTCCTGAAGAGGTGACTGTGTTCCTGGATATGAAAGTTGGAGTGGTAGTTGGAGCCTGTGAAGTGGTTATATGAGGGTTGTTGTTTTTATCTTGGCTGCCAATTGTGTATTTATGGTGTTTTTTTTTTTTGCTGGTTTTAATTGTTGTTAGAAGCCTAGAGTCATTTGTTTGAGATGGGAGGTTGTATAAATCAAATCAAATCAAATCAATTTAAGCTTGATGTTAACCTCAAGATGAATTTTTTAAATCCTACAAAAATTGCATCTGATATATTAATTTCACCATACTTCTTTAGTAATTCAGTTCAAATACAACTTGGTTTAAAATGTCTGTCTTTAATTCATTGTGTCCATAAACAAAATTATAAAATTGTTGCTTCATGAACTTTGAAAATACTAATTTTATTGATCTGTACATTCAAATATACCTCATTTACAAGATATGATCTGTCACATTAGTACATCACTGTTGTTCAATTTTGCTCAGCAAAATATATCATATTCAAATTTAAAGACTTGTTCATAAAAGCTGTCTTTGAATTTGAATATGATATATTTTGCTGATGGTAGGTGTCACTCCAAGAACAGTAAAGCTGAGATCTGGGTGGCTCCCACCCTGGTGATGTTCTGAAGGGGCTTAAAGACCTGGCTTTTCTCCCAGATGTTGGATCAGGTTGGTTGGAGCTTCCTGTGGGTGTTTGACAAGTCTGTGTTGTTGACTGGATTACCATTTTGTCACTGTTATATGGTTTTTTAAAATTGTATCTTCTTGCTTCGTTTTTATGCTGTGATCAACCCAGAGCTGATAGGAGTTGGATGATACCCAAGCCACATAAAATAACAAACAAATAAATAACAGTAAAACTGCAAAAAATGAGCAATTTCAAAATATTTTCTTTTGACTGTCATTGTACCATACTGTGTAATAACTGATACTAATGTTTATTTCTTAATTCTTTGCATCAGTACATTTGTGAAATACGAAGGATTCGATTTCATTCATTCATTCAACTAGGCTTATATGTCACTCCAGTCATGCCTGATTCTGAGCAGCTTACAGACTTCTAGAGCCATCATAAGATTAAAAATGAAACACAGCAATGTCACAGCAAAATTTCCCAGCCCTGAGGAATACCCAGTCACCCTCAGGAGAGCCAATGACAATCCCAACTGCAACGATAGGTCTTAAAATACAGGTAGGTCTTAATGGCTTTAGGAAGAGCCTACAGGATGGGGCTCATCTAATATCAGGAGGAATGCTCTTCTAGAAGAGGGGGGTAGTGACCAAGATACTGTAAGTCTATCATTTATAAACTTCACACATCCTTTTTTGTTGTTGTTCCAATTTTTTTTTTTTTCAGGAAGAGTGGAATTTAAAAGCAAGGGCACTGTTTTCACAGCTAATGCTTCTCTGTAGATACTACAATGCAACCATGTGCAACCTGGCACTACTACTGCTTGAACCCATGGGAGAAGAACCGGGCCACTGCTTCAGCCCTAGCATTGCTGAGTTCAGCACCTTTGTATTGTGATGAATAATAAAATCACTGATTATCTTAAAAATGTCATCAGCCATTGTTCTTTCTGGAAGTGGTTTATTAAACAAAAAATCTTCTTGATTCAGGGGAATCCACAAGGGGGGTGGGTGGGTAAAAAAAGTCAAGATGGTGGTTAGCACCATGCAATCAAAGCCGTGACCCTTTTTTTACATGCATTGCATGATACATGTAAAAAAGGGCAAGGCTTCAATCTCATGGTCATAGCCATCATCTTGACTTCTTTAATGGCCCTCCGGTGGACGCCCCTGTCTTGGATAGAGGCTTTGTCATCATAATTAACAAACTACATCCAATTGGCAGCTTCTGCTATATCAGTGCATTCATCTACTTGTATGAGAGGTTTTTCCATCCCCCCTCCCCCAATTGTCTTCACTTCTGTGTTTCACTGAATTTTTGGATAAAGAGAGTGAACCCAAATTATTTCCTTGTTTTCATTCATAAACCTGGGATGTAACAACCGTCACTGCAGCAAGTATTAACTTTTTGCCAATAGTATGCAGATCAACTGACTCAGCCAGTTTGGGAAGACTCCATAGGAAGTCAACCCACTTTCACTGGTAGTACACATAGAAGTTTATTTCGCCCCCCCCCCCTTTTTTTTAGTAGAAAATAACTCTTTTTTCTTATTTGTGAAAACAAATTGATGGACTTATTAGCACATTCTAGATGTTTGCATTCCAAATGGTGTTTTGGTTTTGATGGTTTCCTGTACTCATTGGATCATTCTGTGTGAAAGATTACACATATGGGAAGCAATGATCTCTACCTGCATTTATGATGACAAGCTTCAGAAACTCTTCAAGCCCACAAAGTCTTTATCTGCTTAGTCTCCCTTGTTTGAGGCTGGGCACTATTTAAAGGTTTATTAATTATGCTTCTAATAACATTTTTCAGCCACTTATCCATATTCAAGATGAAAATGAGTGGTTATTTAATTAAACAAACAGTAAGCCGTCAACTGTAACAGAGTTATGATGACTTGCACTATCCTCATATTTTGTGTATCCATGATTTTGGTCTATTTTGTATTTAGATATGCACACAAAATGGGCTTTTGCAGAGGCAAAGTTTTAGAGGCTTCAGCTGCTTGATTGCCAGCACTTTGACTGAAAGCTTCCGTCTTTCTCCTCTGACCAGAGCGTTGGAGAGGCTGTGGCTGCAAAATGCAGCATTTTGGTCAGAGATAGATTTGGTATATTTTCTAAGGACTGTTGTTTTCTTCTGTCTTTTTTCAAGGACTAGTACTGGGCTGTGGACCGCACTTGGAGAAACACAACAGCTCACACGTATTATCTCCTATTCATCTGTTTGATTCCCGTATTACAGTTTAACGTTGTATATGCAGGTGAAATCAGCGTGTATGTATGCGTGTGTTCTCATGCATGTGGGGTATGTGTGTGGGTCACATTATTGTTCCAGTGGCTCGAATTGCACCTTAAAACCAAGACAGACACCCTGATGAAGATATCAGCTGGGTAATGCCTCTAGTACAGTGATATCAAACAAAGTTAGCTCTGAAGTGCCAACTTTCCTTTTGTGCAGCAACAACGCATGCTGCCAAAACATATTTAAAAAGCATGCGTGAACTAGGTGATGGCAGCTATGACTATCTAAGTTATTGCTTGGCAGCTGAAAATACTTCTTTGATGCTGCTGCTGGCAAGGATCTCTCTCTACTGGCCTGTTCCTGTCTGAGAAACTGAAGCCACCAAAAGCAAACTATGGGAGCAATGCATCATGTAGCCATTTGCTACCGCAAAAGTGGCTTTAGCTTCACAAAGTCAATGGAGAGACTCTCAGGCAGCAGCTGATGTAAGTCATATTTCTTTTGGATGGCGTCCCAATATGTTTTCCCCCTTCCTCCCTCCCTCGGATGGGTCAACATGAATCCAAGAAACCTTAGACTAGCGGATGGCAAAACGGCAAATATACACACGCGCACAATAACATCAGCAAAAAAACGGCGGCTTTTCTGTGTTATTTCCATGTTGGCTCCAAATGAACAAGTACAATATAGCCAGCTCCTAGCCTCTGCCAATCCTACATCTGCTCTCTAAAACCTCCAGCAAATAAGAATTACTGTGGGATTGTTTAACCAACGCTTACAATATACACACTTTACTTCTTGCTTTTTTTTTCCCTTTGCTGCTTCTCTCTGCATGCTGGTGGCAAAGGTTTGGGGGATAATGGGCAACGATACCCATCAGGCATTTGCTTTTTCTTTTTCTTTAAGGGGGGTGCTTGTTTCAGGATGGGGACAACAATAAGCTTGCTTTGTCCACTGGCAAGTGAATCAGAGATATAAAATTTATTTCATTGTCTCCAGCTTTGGGGAAAGAGTCCGCCCTGGGTTTGGTGGTTGGCTGTGGATTTTAGTTGCTGTGGATTTTTCTCTTATTCAGCTGTCTGTTAAATAATTCATCTACCTCATGAATGTTGTGTTTTTAGGAGACATTTTCTATTCTTTTGTTTCCTTGTCTAATCCAACCTGTGTGGATATGTGCTTTAACCTAGTGGGATAAGGTTACCTTGTCTGAACTGCAATTAATATTGAATTATGGCACATAGAGACCCCTCCTCCCAAAGCATACCTATTTAAGCACACATGTTCCACATTATTATTACACCCATCACACACATATCTGATACAGAATTATTACAAACACTCACACCACAACATGTTATTTTATGCTGCCATATTATTTTATATATAAACATCACACATGCATGCATGCACACACACATACTTAATTTCTTGGTTTTCTTCTATTAGACATATAAAATCCCACCCCCCTTCAGAAATTGAAATTTATCAGAATCAACTAGAATTGAAGAGCATAGATGTTTGATCTTACATTGGATATTTAGGCTCTTCTATAAACAAATGAAATGGAACTGATGTCGTCTCATGGAATTGGATCTGGAAATAGGCAGGCTGAACATGCAGTGTTCATGCAGTGGGGCTTTCCATCCATGCCCAGCCCCCAAATCACTCTGGAAGCTTGAATGGCACATATATGGAGGCTCTCCCAGGATGGACAATTGTGGAGAATATGGGAGGGCTGCCTTGCAGAGACAGAAGTGTGGTTTCTATCCAAACAAATCATTTCTAGGATTTAATTGATTGATTATACCAGGCAGATTTTCCCCTGAATAAGAGGATGGAGTTCATTACTCTAAGCACTTTATTAGGAAGTTGATTCCATTATGTTCAAAATGATACTTGATCAACTCCAAAAGTTGCTTTTCCATCAAAGGGAGATTTTTTTTTTTAATATTAGAACCTAAACCCTTAGTTCTTCTTAGTTGTATTTTGGTTCTTGGGAAAATTTTCTTTTGGCATCTTGGCTTTTTTTTTTTTAGGAAATGAACATTTCTTAATGCTCACCCCCAATTAACTCCTGCTTTGTTTTTGTTTTGGTCCCAAACCCCTTTCATGGAAGGCAAAATAAGAAGATACTAGACTTGGAAGGCACAATGTTGTTCTGGGTGTGGCCCACCCTTGTGAGGCATGCTAGGGATGGTAAAAACCAGAGATGAAAGTACAATATGTTTGAGTTCATATTTACATATAATTAAAATTCCATGTTGTTAATATTATTATTTCCCAGTGTAATGTTTCGTAATTTCATCCCTACTATCACATGAAAAAATATAGTTTGGTAACAACTTCAGGAAATCTCTAGGGGGTATAACATGCTTTTCCTAACTTCTGAATTGACATAGCCAGTTCCTTTCTGTTCTCACTAAAATATATCTAGTGTGGTAATGATGTGAAAATGAAGTAATTTGAGTTTAGTTGAAATCACACTGAAATACTTTTGTTTCATGCTTTGGCCTATTCTGAGATTTAGGTCAGATTTGGAAAAATAGTGAGGAATTTCTGCAACCCTGTTTAGTGTGTAACAAGTAATGGACTAATGATGTGGAATTGACTCTCCTCAAAAACCTTTCTTATCATCAGCTGGGTTTCTGTGAAATGAGAAGGATCATTAATGACTCAAGTGAACATAGAAGTTGCCCTGACTCTGCAAGCATTTAGGGAAATAGTTAAAATGTGGCTCTACCCCAGGCACTTGGGTCAGGATGAGTACGGTTCCCAGTTGGTGAGTTATAATATATTTTAATTCTGACCACTATTTAATTATTTTGATTTGCTTTTTGAGTATGTTATTTTTTCCCCATTTTTAATTTTGTATGCCACCTAGAGTCACTTTTTTAAAAGTTAGGCAGGGTATGTGGTGGTGGTGGTGGTGGTGGTGGCGCAAAAGCAAGCATAATTTTTGGTATATGTGTCCTGTAAAAGTATAATTTTTGGTATATGTGTAACCTAGGCCCTCCCTCAGACATTTAGCACAATCCTATCTACTGTATACAATTTCACATGGCAGTAAAAAAAAAGAAGAAGTATATATTCTTTACATTTCTGAAATTACACTAACGTTCTCATCTGGAATTTGTACCATATTTTGCCTGCAGTTTTTTGTTTTGTTTTTGCATATGTAATATCAAGTCTGAAGTGCCATACAGACTTTGTATACTTTGAATAGTTTCTAAACAGCATATTATCCTGAGGACACTTCATTTAAAAAAAAGGAATCAGCAGGGCTGTCAGCATTTTATAAATAAACTCATTCACTAAAGCTTTATTTTTATTTCTTTTTTTCTGGAATTATCTCACAAAGTCAATTTCTTCTGAAATGTCATGTGGATTTGATAAAATAGTTAGCAATTCTTGGAATGCTGTTGTATACCTAGACACAGCAATGTACGTACATGACATAAATTGGACACTTAGCTGCATGCATTATGGTTCTACAAGTCTTAACAACACAATAGCTTCCACTGTCCTTCAGATCCATCTACCTGATTATAACAATGACTTATCCCTTATACTATATTGGCTGCCTTTCCCTTCTCTTTATGCACAAGAAACTTGGAAACTGATACCTTTCGAGGGAACGTATCAGGCAGCGAAGCACAAATCTATGTCACAAAGATGCTGTCTCGATTTTACAGAAGGATCTGGACCAGCTGTCAGAATCCTGCTGCTTCAGCTCTAGCACTGCATTTTACTGATACCAGAAATAGGCACTATGTTTATAGCGGAAATTATTATTTTTATTAATCAGATGGTCTTACAAAGTAGTCACTTGGGGTTTGTTATATTAGTCTTCCTTTGAATGCAACTGATATATCTGCATTTGTATTATCAAATCATGTTGGTTCATGACAAAAAAAACATAATATAGGCTTCATATATCCCCCTTCTCTGCTCTTTCTTCCTTTTCTGTGACCGGGGGAAAAATAAACTTCAGTTAAAATTTGTGTTAGCAGATTCCTGATTTGACATTTACTTGCAAATCAGGATTTGTGGCTTAAAATCAAAACTAGTTTACTGTACAAATTACCAAACCAGTCCTGACTTAGCAAATGATAATTGTAAAGCACAATTCTTAGCTTGGATGTAATGGCAAGTCAGTAATCTGTTAGAGTGAAGCTTAATTCTGCTTTATTTTTCCAGGGAAAGGAGGTGAGGGTGGGGGGATGGGGGGGGATGTTTGAATCTAGTGCTTTTGGGTTGGCTGATTTTTTTTTTTTATTATGGATGCAACCCTAACCCTAAATGACTGTTTACCATTACATACAAACTCACCTATTATTATGTATTTAAAAACAAACAAACAATGGTAACAGCATTGTAAAGAGAAGAATTTCTTACATTGAATATTGGATGTCGGTCTCTGGGAGAAAATTGGGAGGAGTACAGACTGCACATTGATTCATGATATTCATCTTCATAACTTCAGACACACACAGACACACACACACACCCAAGCAAATAAGACTAACAACAAATATAAAGAGTGCTGATATCTACCCATGCAATGCCATTGTGCATCATGTCTCAGCACAAATTCTTGATTTTCTTCCCCACACAGACTGAGAAAGCAATGCCTCCTGTTTGGCAATGCAGATGGGTGCCTTGCATGTCATGGAAATGCTGACAGACCTTCACTGTTGCGGCATACGAATGGCACCAGTAAAATAGCAGCAGAACAGATGCTTCCACCACTGCCCCTGGTGGGGGAACGATGATGAAACAGAAGGGGCATTAGAGTTGGTCGATGGCAAATTAATCCTATTGTACTAGCAGCTGCAACTAGCGAGATGTTAGCATTCGTGCTTCAGCTCTTCCAGTACACCAAGCCCTGGTAGAGATGGTTGGAAGAGATGAGACAATGAAAGGTCACCATTTTCAATCGAATAATGGAATAATAATGACGGGGAAGAAAGGGATATTCATGAACGTATTCTCTCAATGTATCACTTTTTTCAGGAAATGCATCCAAGCTGGGTTTCTTAATACAAACTTAATTTTTTCAGGTATATGTTATTGCCTTATTGGTAGGAAAAGCAAGGTTACTTACTGCTTTTCTTATTTTAAAAGCGCTGGCAGCCCATTTGCAAATCTAGTCCATGTGTATGGAAAGCTCTGATTCAACTGGCAAAAAGAAGGGAAAAAAGAGTATCCCCTTGTTTATTTTGGAGAGGCACAAGGAGGTCATTCAAATATTTCCTAAGAAAGTGGTGATTCTGGCATCAGATCAGTAGAACAGAAACCTCATCTTCTGGTTCCAAATGTAAAGCATCTAATTTTGAATGAAGACTGCATGGGATGATACAAAGTCAAAAGTTTTGCCGGCTCTGTTCATACCTGATTTTTGTATGTATGCCTATGTAAATTACATCTGGCATGTTGCATGTACCAAGCTGGTGTCTAACGGTTAAATAAGGGCCACATTCTCCCCATTCTTATCCTTGCCACTGCCTTTCTCCAACCTGAGATGCTGCCAGAAAAAAAGTAGATGCTTTAAGCATTTACAAATGGTAATGCACCAACAGTTGGTCTCTATCCAACCCAGCTATTGTAGGGATCTTTCAAAGAGACAGAACAGAGTTTGAAGTCTCCTGCCAAACTGCTGTGCAGAGTTGAAGAACATTGTACTAAAGCTGAAAGACTGGGGGAGAGGGAGAAAGATGGTCTTCAGCTCCTTCATTTAAAAAACCATAGGGCAGGTCTTTTCTGAGGCCAAAACTTGCCTAGCATACTACTGAACTAATCATTGACTTTGAATGCTTTGTTGAGAACAGGTCCTTTCAGGTGAGGAAATAGATCCTTAATGGGGCAATTGAGAAACAAAAGAAGGTCTGAGGTACTTTGGAGAAAAAAATAACCTCCCCCCCCCCCCAATTATAAGGGAGAAACTCCCCTTCCCAAGAAAGCCATGAGGACTGAGCATGCTCAATAGCTACAGAATGCTGAATGCAAGTTGGAAAAGAAACATGGAAACCTTGGGGGAAGGGAGGAAGAGTCTGAAATGGACTGCTGAAGGATGGTGTGGTTGGCTGCTGGAACCCTGATCAGATGCACTTCTATTAGGAGGTGAGAGTATGCAGCAGAACTGTGCTGCAAGATATGTAATCCTTAATAGTGCAGCCTTCTGAATGCTTAAATGAGTCTTAGATTTACATTTTCGGGCTCTTTTAGCAGATTACACTGTAAATGCCAGCCAATTACTAACAATATTGACAAATGGATTGATGAATTAATGGATAAAAATTAATATATTTTGGTGCAAGTTGAATTTCAGGACCCCTTTCAGGAACATAATGTTTTCTTTCTTCTAAGTGTTACCATGCTTAAATGCATTGTGTGAGAAAGCAGATGAATCAAGGTTCTTAGCAAAAATATGAAAAAGTATCCTGGATAGCACTTTTAACTACATTCTGATGTGAAGGGGAAAAAAGCCACATTGTTAAATTTCTTTTATAATATTTTAAATGGAAGCATTGCTCAAGAAATACATATCATGTGTTTATGTATATATGTGATGAGTGTTGTGTGTATGTATGTATGTAAAATCTAAGGGTTTTAATGTATCTATACCCTTGAATTGGGATTTTTTAAATAGGCTAAATACCATCAGTGCAAAAACACCTGTATCTTTGGATACCAATAATAATCATAAGCTATAAAATCTAACTGTAACAAAACTTTTAAAAAATAAGATGAAGATCTGGAGAGGAGGATTAATAATGAACCAAGAGATTTGTATTTTGCCATGTTGTGAATTCTGATCAAGTAGAACTCTTTTCTATCTCCCTAGAGAAATCTGGAATATGTTCAGCAAATCTTGTTGGCTTGTATATTGGTGGCATTGAAAAAAAAACTGATGAAAAGATTTTAAAGAACAAAAATAGCTTCATAAGTAGTAGGGGTACGGGTAGCATAAATTATAGGAAAATGGGATATTGTAATACTGTATATTGGGATACTGTATATGAATTACTTTTAAGTAAGTGAGCATGTAATTACTGTTGAAATCACTCTGATTTAGGCATACTTTATTTATTTATTTGGTATTATTATTAGACAAACAATGCCAATGTCAAATCTTATCCATAGATTTAAACATGGCAGAAGTTTAAAATTTAGATGTATCTTAAGGATCAGTCAAACTGATGACTAATTTCAGATTGTTATATACTGGTTTTTGGGTCTCTGCATGCTTATGTGTTGTGCCAGATTATACGGCTTCACTGAAAAAAATGACATTTGCCTATGGAATGGTTTTTCCTTCTCTCTTGTTCTGGAAGGAGGAGGGAGTAGCTCAGATCTAAAAGATGCAAGGAGCATATAAGTAGAACAAGAGCACATGGAATGTAACATTGAATAAAACCATATGGCTGTAATTCTATAGTTGTAATTTTAAAAGGTTCACTCTTAAATATTATATTAAAATTGTTATCAATTGCCATAATCTATATCAGTAAAATATGCATAAAACAAGAATAGTTTCACACACAAACTGAATATGAAAGCATAAAAGTCACAGTGCAAATACATAGCATTGAAGCAAGTAGGATTGGCCATACAGATTAGTGAATATACTAAGGGCTTCTACTGTTTTCTGTTAAACTAAGAAAAGTTAAATATTGAGATCCCAAGAGAATAATAACTAGGTAGGGTTCGCCTCCCTCCTTCCCTCCCATTTATTCTTTCCTTGATTCACATGTCACATCATAAAAAGGAATATAAAATCAATGAGATTTATGCTTACAGATAATGTGGTATAAAAAATTATGAACTATCAATGCGCAATTTGTTATGTGCAAGACTTATGATAACACACTGAAGCTTTTCATAGAAAGCCTTCACTTGCAATCCTTACAAAATAAATGTTCCAGCTTTCTAGGAAATACTTCTGTTTTTGTGTCTGATTTTTGTAAAAAATCTGAAGGAATTAAATATCAATATATTATTTCCTGAATTATGTGATGTTTTGGAACACTTTTAGGAATGATACCCCTGGGACATAGCTAAGAGATCATTTTACAAATCAATCAAACAATTTAGAAGCAAGATACAATGTACCTGGAATTCCTGTTTTAGATTCTGTTTGGAAGAATTGTATGAAATATGGGTTAAAGTGAAACATTTAATACGTATACTTCTGGGAATAATTCTTAACTGCCTCCTTTAGAATGATTCAAACGGCATGAATTTGAAAAAACAGATTTGTTTCTATGAATTACAACAATTCTATTTCATTACATCAAAACATGATGATCACTAGTTTAAAGGAGTCTTATAAATGCGTTTTAATTGATTAACTGATTACATTTGCATACATTTACAAGCGTGCTAGGTATTTCTGAAACAAAAAGCACTTTCTTCTATTTTTTCCTATTTAAGATTATGCATGCATCTACTGTAGCTAGTATCAATTTATAAAAGGCTTCCCACCTGTATGCAACAGAATGCATAATGCCTCTTTTTAAGATGGTATTTGCCACCTGCCGTTTCTGTAAGTATTAGAAACTATATATCTTAAATTGATTGCCACTTTAATTGGAGGAAAGTTTTGAAATGCTTTAATTAACCTGATTATCAGAATAGCTATATATGGATTGACCAAGTTAGCCTTACTCACAGGAAAGTGCACATAACATTGCAGTCTGATTAAAAAGCTATCCATTATTAAAATATGAATCGTTCAAACAATTGCTTCAGCTGAGTTTAGGAAAGCATTTCCTTTGCAAGGTCCATTTCTGAATTGGCTGTGCAGAACATTGTTTGTTTTTAAATTGTACTCCGGCTTTCTCTTGGTTTCCAGCATATGGTGCATTACCCATATTCTTTTGTTGCTTCTAAATCTCTAGGAAATTGTGAAGCTAAAAGGATGTTGTGTAGGTAAATATAATTACTGATGTATTCTGTTGTGTGGCCATTGCTCCATATGGAATGAAAAAGAATTAACTGAAAGCCTTAATAAGCATTACAGTTGATACATGCTGTTTATTTTTCCAGAATGAAAACTAAGTATTTGGTTTTTGTTCAGTCTAAAGATAGATGATCATATTTATTGATATATTTTATTTCAGCTTGACATTTATGTCAAACTTTCTAAAAGGCATATCAATTATTTAGAAAGATAAGTAAAGGAGGGGGAAAATGGAAAAGGGAACAAAATGAGCCTGTACACGTTCCCCTGCCTCTCTCCCCAATGCCTGTCTTAATAAGGTATTTGTATTTAAAAGATGTTCACAAATAGTGGCACGCTGCCTGTTGGCACCGAGTTGTCACCCCCCTTCTTTAACAATCATATGGCTTGATTCTGTTTTCCAGATCTTTTCCAAGAGCTGCTATTTGAAATAAAAATGTTTGTATCCATTTCCCTATTAATGGCCTCATTGTAATACAACCTGCTGCAGTTAAAATGGCGAAACAGATGCAACAATGAAAATTCAAAGTGATGGACACTCAGCTTTGCCTGTAAAAGCTGCTAACAATTTTGAGAATTGGAGTGGCATTCGGAGCTCCAGCAGAAAGCGTCAATGAAAAAACAAAATAAAAGCGTCTGTTTCTGAACCTCAGAACTGTGCTAGGAATATAACACAGGCCCAGACACTTCTCTGCTTTGAGACGCTGAGCTTCTTCTATTGATTAATATGAAGTACGGAATCGTTCTCCATAGTAGCGCCAACGGATTTTTCTTTTGGGTTTATGCCATTGCTGGTGCTCCATGTAACATTTTAAAATAGGGGTGCCAACCCTATAGAAGTTGGCATGACTGATCATTCCCTCTACGAAGAGTTTGGACCCATTAAAAAAATAAATAATGAGGGCAGCAATTGGTCCCAGAAAAAGCAGTATCTGCATTATTTGGGATTCAATTTTGTTTCTTTGAAACCACTACCCCCACATTTCCTGGACTGTGTAAGCTGTTTTCTGACCTTTAAAGAAGCAATATTTGTTGGGAAGACTGGAAGTTTCATGTTTGTCTGCAGAATTGGTTGACAAGGTATAAACAGGGAACGGTTTAAAAGTTCCTAGATGAAATTAGATTCCAGCTCAATTTGCTCTCAGTCCCTCCCTCAGTTAGTGATGTCAGAAGGAGAGCCTAAATAGAGATATTTGGTAAGAAAAGGAGGGGTTAGCATGCAAAAGTTCCAGAAAAATCAATAGAAGCAGAGCATGAAATATTGTACTTTCAAAGTACAGAATGTTAAAGAATGTGGCAAACAAACTGCTTAAGTGCTTTTATGTTCAATCCTAATAAAATGGATTAATGGAATAAACATGGACTTGAATAGTTCTTACTTGGGATCAATACATGAATCTCTATCTGATTTGTTTCAGTTTCATATGCATTAAATAATCAGTCTATTCTATCTCATTCTCACATTATTCTGATATATATATATATATATATATATATATATATATATATATATGCAATTTCCATATATTTATATTTATATATTTATATAAATTTATATATTTATATATTATGTATTATAGATATATATTATGTATTTATTATATAAATACATATAAATATTATAGATATATTACTTGTATATTATGTATTTATATATTTATATATTGTGTATTTATATATTTATTTATTTTCCATCACTTGCACAAATTTATGTACAAGTTTGAGCACTGTAATCCAAAACTGAAAGAAGTATGCTGTTGACAAAGCAAACAGGAACAAAGAGAAAATAGGAAATAGAGAAACAAGAAATATATATTTTTAAAAAAACATACAATTGTGCCTTCTGCCCTTCTTTCTATCAAGTAATTATCATCTCAAACTTTTCCCCAACCTCTTTGTCTAGCAAGATAGCTGTGTTTCAATCTGCAGGTCACTCTGGGAAGAATGTTCTCCTGTTCCATCGTAATAGCTCTGTTCCTACCCTGCAAACAAATGCATGCATTAAAATACCAACATGAAATTAATTTTTAAAGAAAAGTACCATTAAGAGAGTAGACATAATAATGAGGAAAGGGGGCAGTTAAACTTTGCCTGCCAATGTTGCTAAATAAGTATTCATAGAATTTACCTCCTGCTTGAGTTTCAAGGCTAGTAATCCAAGTTCAATCTTGTTTCAAATATAGATTTAATACATATTACTGCCATAGAATTTGCAATCTGCAATCCATGAAGAAGTGATCTGATGGAGAATAGAAAAATACAATGATTTGAATGGACTGAAGTGACCATTGCTTCATTGCTGATGTTATCCCATGAAGCCCAAAATGGCTTCATTCCTAGTAAGGTACAGGATTATCACTTCAGCTGATCCTGTACACTTAAGCTTTGGATTCCCTTCTCTTGAGAAGTAAAAGGGGTGGGGACCCAAAGGAAAGCTTTCTTAGTCGTCACCCCTGCATTACTACACCTGGCTTCCAGAGCCAGGATGGCAACAACACTGTCTTCAGGAAGGTAACAAAATTATTTTATTTCACCAGGCATTCAGATCTTTGAGGTTTATGGGGATTTTTTTCTGGGTTGTTAGATGTATTCTGGCTTGTAAATGTTTTAATTTTATGAGATTTGATTTTATGAGGTATGAGTTTGGATTTTTATATTTTGTTTACTTATTTATCTATTATTTATAGTAATATTGCCTCGTGCCTGGAAATATTACAATAAATAAATAAAATAAATGGCTATTCACTTCCAAACGTCTCCATATATCTCTCCACATCTCACTATCTGCATCTTCACTGTGTAGGCTTGCCAATTTGGTCTTCTGGATTGTAGCTGGGTTAATCAAAAGATGGAGAGACAAAAGTTTAGTTACCAAGTTTATGTGAAAGAGCTTTAGAAAAATATAGACATGATCATGCAATGAAAAGAGAGAGGATATAAATAACCAAAACCAGGACTAAAATAATTAGTAATTCCATCTGAAGAGGATTAAAAAGCCATGGGCTAACTTAGCAAAACAACCAGCAGGGTGTCCGAAGTAGCACGTATGGCTTGCCCCTTGAAATACCTGGAGAAGTATATCCTATTATCTAAAAAAGGCCTCCCTGTTAAACCATTAGAGTTGTGTGCATATGGGGAGGGGAAAATAAAATAAGCAGATTCAGTTCAAAGCCATCTAGCCATACTGCTGGGCCATTTTATGAGAAAGCAGAAACATGATTGTTATTTATTTATTTTTATAAGCAAGACGTTCATTCTTTTTAAAAAGGAAAAGAAAAAAGAAATTTAAAAAAGGAAATATTGTCAGAGAATTTTCTAAATTTAGTAGCCAGAAATGGGATTTTATATTATTTTTCCATTTTTGACTATTCAGAATTGAAAAGAGAATGGAGAACAATCAAAAATCACACCAATAGACTTGGAGATACAACATGTTATTGAAATTTCATATTTTAGGCTTAACCTGTTCTAGCTTTGTTCTTGAAGCTCTTAAATTGGTCTTGTTGGAATAACACATTGGAAGCACAGCCTGCTAACATTGACTCCTCAGTATTTTGGACAATTTATTAACAAGATGACAGGAAGAAGGCCTGTGACTTCTATCTGACTATTCCCCATTGATCCATATCATTGTCCTGTCTACATGCCTTGTGGAGTTCAGTAGCACCCAATGGAGATTCTTTGAATTTGCATTGCAGGTGGCAAGCCTAAATATTGAAACACTGTCTTGTTCTGAATTCTGTATGATTTCTACAGTGGTCAGAATACATTTGCTTCATCTACAAAATGGGAAGTGTGTGTGTGTGTGTGTGTGTGTATGTATATGTATGTATGTGTGTGCGCACGTATATATACACACATATACATAGTATATATACAGACACACACATGTATGCTCATATACATGAAGTTAGAAACCATAAAGGACTGGATTTGGTCCGAGTTTAAAGTAAGAGTACAAGAGAGTACTGGGACCATTCTGAATGGCTGGGTTTTCAAACTGACCCTTTTCTCATGACATGAACCACTTCCCTGATACCAATGAAGAGGCTTGCCATTAGGTGCTAGCTTGGTGGTACATGATGGGGATATGGGTCTATGTTGCAATGGATATTTTGACCCTCCTCCAAGCTTCTATGAAGGAGGTTGTGGGTTGTCACTTTCTGCTCCACTTCTCCCTTTTCCCCATCTGCTAAGCTGAAACAGAAAAAGAAAAGAATAAATTAAGGAAAGATCCATGATTGAATGCATTGTAAGATCTGTTGTAAGATCATGGCCATAAGCTGGTGGTTTTAAAAATACACCTGTACAAACACATATCATACCAAAATTTGTACAGTCCTCCACAACTGTTCTTGTATTTATTGTGAAAGGGAGAATGTAGTTTATCACTTTCAGTTTGTGCTTTTGGCTTGTTAATTGTACTGGCAATTCTACTTGTGAAGCTAGGGAGACATAGTCCTGTAAAACGCCTTAGTGGGAGACAGCCTAGAAACCACATGGGTTGCTCTGAGCATATCACAGAAGAAGCAGGGTATGCATGTACCAAGCAACAGGGCTTTCTGATCACAGATACATCTCTGTGGGAAGGCATACTATTATTTATGCTATATGATTACCTTCTTGAATTTAAGCAATCTTGGTAGAACAGCTTGAAACGTCTACAACGGTATGCTAAACACATGAATCAATACAGTGGTACCTCGGTTCACGAACTTAATTCGTTCCACGACTCTGGTCGCGAACCGAATTGGTCGTGAACCGAATCAAATTTTCCCATAAGGTTCAGTGTAAATACGGTTAATCTGTTCTGAACCATATGTATTTTTTTTTAAACCACAAAAATATGAAACACAGTACAGTACAGTACAGTATGAAGAGAGAGAACACTAACCTTGCTTGAGGCAACTTCTGGCATGGAGGACAGGAAGGCGGGTGGGGAGGTGGTTATTGTTTGGAGGGAGAGTCCCCCTCACCTACAGGAAGCCACGACCATGTGTCACAGCAGGGAAAATGGCCGCGGGTCATGTTCGTCACCCGATGCGGAGTTCGCGAACGGAAGCAAAATTTTGCGAACGGTCTGTTCATGAACCGAATTGTTCATGAACAGAAGTGTTCGTGAACTGAGGTATTACTGTATATGGTAACAGCAGCATAACTACAATCAAGGCAGGAATGATGTGGGGTCCACTTGCATAGTCTTCAGTCTTAAAACAAATGTAGTCATGGTTTGCTTCAGGGTTGGCATATTTATTTATTTATTCATCAAATTTATATGGCCACCCATCTCATGAAAAAGTGACTCTGGGTGCCACAGAATAAAACTATAAAACAGTTAACATATAAAAAACAATTACTATTCAGAAAAGTATATGCCCATAGAATAACCTAGTTGCTTGCCTACAATGGCATAATGGGCAGGGGTGAAATGACGGCTTGAAGTGGGCTGCCAGTGAGCCTCAGTGAATACTGATTAGGGTGACCCAGTAAACTGCTCATCATTAGCTGATACTTGAGAATCAATACACCACAGACGTTCCTGTTCAGGGCAGAAGATCTGTCTCTTTTGGCTTTTATACCTAACTTAGAAAATCCAGAGGCCTCATTTGCCAGTGTTAATTTTCCCCGTTCCCTCCTCTGCTGAAAGAGTTCTTCAAACTGCAAACTTTGTTCCAAAAGAAAATGCATGGAGGGAGGCTCACCCTTGGACAACATGAGAATCCCAATTCTGATTCAAGAATTTCTGAAAGTCCACTCAGAAACATCTCTGTATGTTTGTAATATGCTATAGCTGCCAGTATAATATATGATTTCAGTGGTAAGCTTGCAAAACGCGTTATATGCCTGTATAACATATAAAATAGAGTGAGGCCCTTTTGGGGAGCTCAGAGAGCCCATCTGTAACTTGGGCAGTATGTTATGGGTGCGTACACAAAATGGCTGCCATGAGAGGCACAGCTAGTCACAAAACATCCATTTGTTGGAAAGCAAACTGGAAAGATTGCTTTGTATCACTTCCTCTATCCTCTTAAAGTTACAGTTTTGTTTTTACCAACAAAGATTGTCTTTATTTGGGACAGGTTATTTGGGGGCAGTGGGCTGCAGTCACCCAATATCTTTTGTAAGAAAGTTTGTGTGGCATTTTTAAAACAATGATGACTTTGGAGACTCATGCTTCCCAAATATTCCTTGTCAGAAAGCCAGATCAAGTTTCCTTCAGCTTTTCCAATATCTGCTCGAGTGCAATCTTCTGTACCTCAAAGTTCATAGCAACAGTGTCTGTTGATGTTTTGTGCTCATGTGCATATGACCTGAAATTGCTATTGAAATCTTTGTATCTGTTACAGTTCGGATTTATTTGGAAGAACATTGAATGGTGAATGACCACCACGGAACCCATAAGTTGTGCCTTGTTTCTTAGGCCTTCTGTGGGTGGGAGAACAAGCTGTATCATATTTCTAGAGCAGGGAGCATCCTCCATCTTCGTCTTGGAAGGAGCAATGCTGTTCTGCCTGTGTCGGAGTCTCTGTTGTACACAGCACAGAGACGGCAGTGATAATATAAAACAGCACTGGGGGGAAGGGATGCCTGGGCAGGCCAAGATGGCAGATGGCTTTTAGTGGCCTGCTGCTTTCCGTTTCTCTACCTTTTAGCATTTGTGCCGTTTAAAAGCTCTGGGTTATTGTCCCCCCCTCACTTTTTTTTTTTTTACCTCTGCTATCCATGGGCTCTTAATGGGAGCTTTTGTAGTTGGGAACAAATGGAAGGAATTTTTTCATGGGAAGCCATGGCCAACTGCATGGAACTGGGCTATCTGGATAGCCACAAACACAGAGAAAGCCTTATCAAGAAAGGATCAATCAACTTAGGAGGAATGCAGAGATAATGCCCATCTTCTCCTGTGAGCATGAAATGCTGGCATTTTAATGTGCCTTAATAACAGGGCCATACAGAAGTTACGTTAAAGCGTATGGGGGATCAGAGAATGCCGGCTGCCTCTTATGCACATTCAGTGTTGTAACTCAGGGGGTGGACACTGTTTTTTTCCTGCAGAAAAATCTAATACCCTGGAAAACTGTTCCCTACCTAAGCTGTCCATCCTTCTCTAACCTGGCCCACTCCAAATATGGTGGACTGCAACTCCCATAATCCTCTATCCAGCAAGGCCACTGTATCACGTGGCCCTGGATCCTCTGGCTTGCTGTGCATGATTTTGATTTTCCACACAGAAAGGCAAACAGTACCATGCACGTTCTAGAGCGTGTGAGTGCTTGCATTCTTAATAAAGTGCATGGCAGCATATATTTTTCTAATAATATGCAGTGCGTCAGTAAGAAACCACCTTGCAGTTGTAGACCAGGAGAGTGGGGGAGGTTGTAGAGATGCTGCTGGTGCTGCTCAAGCCCAGTGAATTCTGCTCCCTATCCCTCAGATCAAATACCCAGTGGTTGCTGGCAAGTTTCACCCGTGTTCTGAGGCTGCTGCTAGGAGAAGGCAGAGCCTCACACTGCAAAGAGGTTCTGCATAGAAGTACGACTGCTGAATTTCTGGCATCCCAGAGGGTAGAAAGAAGGGAAGGCAGCATAGTTCTAAATATGGAGGTACCTGAAGAGCTCTAAAGCAGATTGGGGATCCATTTCACAGATCAGGAAACTCTTTTGAGAGCAGGCAGGTGGAGGGCTTTTGTACCGAGCACCAGGGAGAAGGAATCAGAGGCTCTAATACACGTCCCTGTTCCTGTTATGGTAGAGGAATCACAACAAGTAAGAAATAATTCTGGGTTTGCATAAAAGTGATGTGGTATTATTTGGAGGGAGCAGCAGATCTAACTGTACTGCAGAAAAGATCTGAGCAGAGTGAGCCTCAAAGGCCATATGCCACCTCAAGTCTGCCCCTGAACCTGAGAAGACAACATTGTTCATTCCAATTTTCATGTCAGGTAGCAAAAGCCCACCAGGGGAGTAGAACGTTAGGCCATGAATATGGAGTTTATCAGTTCCGCCATAAATCACAGTGGAAGTGTATTTTCTCCAGCCATTCATTTGTGTATTATACTTATATTCCTCCTTGCTGCCAAAATTGGCACTCAAGGTAGCTAACAATGACACAAGCAAAGTTAGACACAGAATTGTTATTAGGCCCAGGGGCACTGCAGGAAGCATCCAAAAATCAAGATGGTGACCGTGAATGCTTGATTAAAGCCCTGCCAATTTAACCGGGGTTGGTCACCCCTGATTAACCATAAACAAATGACTTATAAACAGAACTAAAAGCAGAATCAAAACCACTTCCATAAAAAGAAGCAACCAGCACCCAGCTATGAATGACCTCTTCTCCCAAAGAAAAAGATCTTGTTTCCCTGTTTACTAGCCTTGCCCACATTTGCTGTTCCTGCTCTCTTCATTGCTCACATCATAAAGTGCCCTATATTTTTTGCTTTCTTTTATGGGAGTATCTGCTAAGAAGCTGTATTATGCCAGGGAAAGGAAACCCTCTAGAAAGCATAGCACTCAATGGCCAAAAGATGTTAATTGCATAAACTGTGTCCTGAATAGCTCTCTCACTCTCTGCAGCATGCTTAACAGAGTGGAGACATTAGAATGTTCCATGCTGCCCAAGTAGAGCCTGCCCCCTGTACAACCCCCACCCCTCCAGTTTGGGAGATTCCAAGATTACCATAACTCCTAAATTAGAGGAAAAGAAATAGTTTATTGGTTGTTATTTTGCCCATTGATCTGCAAAGGAGGTCCCAACACTGCCTTGCAACCCAGGCTGCTCCTGGGCAAGACACATTTACGATGGAGCCCTTGGATGTCTCATGTCCCATGCACAGAAGTAAGATCATATAGATCAGTGTTGTCCAAACTTGGCCACTTTAAGATGAGTGGACTTCAACTCCCAGAATTCCCCAGCAGCCATGCTGGCTGGGGAATTCTGGGAGTTGAACTCCACTCATCTTAAAATGGCCAAGTTTGGACAACACTGATATAGATTAATCTTACAAAGTGTACGTGAGTCAGCAACTATGTTTCTTACTTACAATTACTAGTATTTACAAGACATAATTACCTATCTCATGCAAGGCAGATTCTGCGGTAGCCTCTGAGAGTCCAAATATCATTGTGGCAGGGTACAGTGACACATACATGATCAGTAGCTAAGTTTCACATGCCATGAATTCCAGATAATTCTCTATGCTACAAGGGCTCTCTGCTACTACTCCCCATCTTTAGGTTTGTTTACTGAAAGGTTTTATACTGTATTTAATGTTCACTTATTGCTTACACATTGACTGGGTAGAGGAAAGAGAGGCTAATCAATATTCGTTCTGTTTCAGTCACTCCAGCATTGACTTCTGATGATACTAAGTCAAAACCTGATGACCTATGTTTCTAATTTGAGAAAAAATTTACCAACCTTGCGATTCAATTACTAATACGGAAGATTGGAGGCAACCAAATCAAATCAACACATTTAAGAGTATTTCTCAGAATAAAGCATTACATGGGAATAAAGTAAGACAAAATAGCAGAATATTATTTGATTTGAAGTTTCCCACAGTCTCACTATTCAATTACTCCTCTTTCAAAATCAACAGCAATCTCAATTTCCTATTGTTAGAGTCCTAACTAGCCATGTATTTATAGATGGTCAGAAAAAGACAGCTATCTCCCATTCTTTATCTCCCATGTAGTGGTATAAAACAGAAAAATAGGTATAGAGAAAGAAGACAAAAAGGATACTCCAGGCCAGACTGTTTAGAGCTTAAGATCCAGTTATTTCTAACTATGCTTATATGAAATTAACAATCAAGTCCCCCACAAGGGGGAAGATCTGCAGGAAAGTTGTAGCTACATTCAGTTGCATTTAGTACCAGTCTTTTACCACCTGATTGCATTTTACACACATTTTCCTATTTATTTAAATAGGAACCAGAACTTTAGTAACTTTTTTGTTTTATTGTTCTGGACTTTGCTTTTTGGAAAAGGTACCAGGTTTGATAGATCCTAGAGAAGTGCTAAGAAACCTCTTACTCACTGTTGCAAGTTTATCATGCTGGGAAAGGCCGTCTCTTTCACTTTTGTAAAAATAACCTGTTTCTTAGAGTGCTGTAGAATGAACTGCAAAACAAAGCACTGACTGAAGCAGCCACCGCCTATCATGTTCTTTTTACAGAACATCTCTGGTGTATGATGCAGTCCAGGAATGTAAAAAGCCTCCAAGAGCTTTCCTTGCAGCTCTGAAGTTGACACTAAATTGCAATTTTTAATATGATGGAAAGGATTTTTAAATACACAAGGAGTCAGCACACTAACTGTATATCATTTGATTTACTTCACATTTCAATCTAATAACATTTTGTTTTTCCCTGACCCCATCAATTTTGGAGAGTTGCCCTTGACATAACACTCAGAGGTCAAGTGTGACCTCTGCCATGAAAAATAACGCAGGGACTCCTGATGTAGGAGGTCCCAAAGACGTTCTAGAGAAATAGATGTGGTGACTAGCTGAGCTATAGCCCAGCATATCTACCACTAAATATTGTGGAGGGAGATAAGTAAAACACAATAGCAGTGATTTGTTTTAGCTCTCATACCCATTCTGGACCCTACAGAGACCCAACTTTTGCCTAACTAACCTGGATACAGATGCATCAGTTACATGTTAATTGTTTAGTGAAGTTTCAATGGGTTTGAATGTACATATACAGAGAAACCATCCATAATTAATGTGAAACAAGAATTTCTATTATTCAGGATTATTTTATATTGTATTTTTAATTGATTTTAACTGCTTTGTAAACCACCCAGAGTCATTTTTTAACGAGATGGGCGGTGACAAATTTGAGACACACACACACACGCACGCACGTGTATGCACACACAAGCACATATGCATATTATTGCTCATGCTGATACAGTACACATCCATTTTGAAGATTCCCCCTTTTCCACTAAGGTGGGAAAAGCCCACATGACTCAACTCTGTTTTCTTTTTAACAGACTGGGATGGAAAGTGCAGCTCCAGGGGACTCTTCTGAAATGATGAAGCCTGCCAAATTTCAGAGCAGTAGTGTGGGTATATTTTTAAAAATATTGTCTATTTCCATTCACAATACTTGTGACTGTTTCCCCAAACATTTCGACCCAGGTATCTATTTGTTCAGTTCAGTCCACCAACAGCTAGCCAGCCCTCTCCAACTGTACATCATAAATAATGAAACAGACCTTGAAAATATAATATGAATTTTTATAGCTACTGTGTGATCCATAAACTCAAATAAAAACAACCTCGGAAAAATAGAGCTGAAAATCCATTATCAAATTCATGCTTCTTGCTCAGCTATAATCCTTACTAGGGGGGAAAATTAATAATAATAGCAACCCTTGCTATAAATTTGTGTCCTGGGTGCATGGAATCTGATAAAAAAAAAATATATAAGAGGCTTAACAATCCCATCCTGTATTTTATAAATGCCTAACCTGGTCTCAAGAATGTATATGAGACCTAGATTTCATTCCAGATGCATGGATGAGATCAAATGAGCCAAGGAATATCAACATACTCTCGCATCTGTGAGTCAGAAGATCAAAGTTTGCGCCAAAACACAATGGAAATCAGATGGCAAGCCTCTCTGCTTGTGCAAATGCTGCTGCATCAATTTTCATTATAAAGAGGCCTGGGCTTGGAGATGGGGGCATGCAAATGTAAATATATGTGGATTCCATACAAAAGGTGACAGTGATATTAGAGATGATGCTAAGTACACCTCCTGTGTAACAGCTATACTGCAAAAGCCCAGATCTTATCATCAGTGGTCTGTTTTAGTAGGCTTGGATCCAGCCTATCCTGGTTGGGCTGATATGATGCTGCTATGTAATTGTACAGAGGAAGAAAACATTCAGGTGCAGCACCATCCATTATAATGTAGTTAATACAAAGAATGCATGGACATTAGACTAATTTGTTCGGTACTAATTTAACTTTGGGTTTCTCTGTCCTCCCAAAAGGGTCTTGGAACTTGTAGTTGAGTGATATATAACTGAGACTTTTCTGTTATGGAATGTTACTCATCTAGGTAGAACTACTGCCCCTTGAAGAACAAATGGCGGACCATTCGGAAATCTCTATGCTAGGATTTAAAAATTTGGTTTTTTAAGTTATTTTTTAGTTATTGCTGGGCTCCAGCTCCCTCAGTCTCCATTATCATAGCCAACGGTCTGAGATTATAGGACTAGTATAGTCCTATAATTATAGATTATAAGACTTGAGAACCATAAACTTCCCGCTCCTAATCTATAGGGGTATGGGAAAGTGTCCTATTAAATTAAATTAGAATAAAGTTCAGTTTGGGACACAAGAACGTGTTTTGAGTCAAACTGAATTGAAAATTGCCTGATACAAAAACCCAAAGATTCCTCTCTTTTCCCATTGACTAGGCTGGGAAAAGCTACATGGCTCAACTTTGTTTCCTTTTTAACAGACTGGGATGAAATGGGCAGCTCCAGAGGACTCATCTGAAAGGATGAAGCCTGCCAAATTTCAGAACAGAAAGTGCAGGTATATTTTTTTAAAAAAGGCCTAAACTTTTTCCCCCCTTTTTCTCTGACAGAATTAGAGGACATCTGCAGGCATAGCCTGCCAAATGTTAAACAGATATGCACTGGGGCTTTTTTGTAGGGGAGTTTTTAAAGATGGAGGGGGTTGGGAAGTCACTAATCCCAGTCCTGCTGTTTTGTGCACTGATATTGAAAAGGAAGACATGTTTTTTATGGTTGGCTTTAATATTGTTTTATTTATATATTATGTTTTAAACTGATGTAAGCACCATCCAGAGAACTGCAATTATGCTCTGATTCAGAAGTAGAACTCATGTAAGCACTGTCCAGAGAAATGCAGTTATACTGTGGTTCAGAAGTAGACATAATACATCCAGGCTGCAGAGAGAGGACTTAATGAAAAATACAGCTATATCTATTTTTATAAGTTGTGGTTGCAAGCCTAGTTGAGAGCAAGCCTCAATTAACAAGAGAGGACGTACTCCCAAATAAACATGGATATGATTGCATGGATTTATTTGGATAAAGAGCTTACATTTATGAATTTTGAGAAAGAGTGACACCACACATTTGTTTAACGTGTGCATGAAGAATGGACCCTGAATGATGATTGGAAGAATGTCATTCTTCTTCTTTTATACAAGTGGAAGAGTATTAAGAACGAATAGAAAAAACTGCAGAGTGCTAGTTTGTTAAATGTGCCTGGGAAAGTGTTTGGCAGAATTCTGATTGAAAGGGTATGGGAAGTGACACTGAACAAAATTTGGGAATTGCAGGGTACCTTTATGCCAGGCTAGGGGTGCTCAGACCAGAGTTTTGCTCTTCAGCAGGTCACTGAGAAACATGAAAGTGGGAAAGTGTATTCCATATTTGTTGATTTAGACAAAATGGATGATAAAGAGAATAGGCTGGAATTATGAAATGTTTTACATGAATATGGAGTTGCTGAATGCTGAATGCTGAATGCATGGTTTGCTTCCATCATAGGCAGTGGTATATGATGAAAGTAAAACAAAGATGAGAATAAATGGAATATTTAACAAGTGATTCAACAGTGAGCAGGGAGTAAGACAGGATACGTATGGTCTCCTTGGTTGTTTAATGCATTTATAGATGTATGCATAAAAATGTTTGTGATGATGTTAGAAGTGTGTTGCCTGGGATGTGAATATATGTGTAGTTTTGTATGCATATGATGCTAGGTTGTTGTCTGAGAACCTGAATGATTTGCACAGAATGTTAAAATGTATGATGTAACGAAGAGCATGGATCTGAAAATTAATATTTCAAAGACCATAACAACTATGTTTGATAGAGTAAATGGAACCAACATTGCAAGTTATACCTAAATGACAAAAAATAGAACAAGTGGATGAATTTGTGTACCTTCATTGAACGTTGGATGGGAAAATGGATGGAGAAAGTTTGAGACGTGCAAATACTGGTAGAAAGATAATATTTGGCCTGTTGTGAGGAATGACTTTGTGGAAAGAAGTGAAAATGGCTATGTATAAAAGCTTACTTTTAGCTACTTTGTTATATGGAAGTGAAAGTTGGAAATGTCAAGTACAACATAAAAGTAAGTTGAATAAAGTGGGAATAAGTTATTTAGGAAGTATGTATGGTCAAACAAGAAGAGAGAGGGTCAAGACTGAATGGCTGATGAATGAATGTGGATTAAATATGTAAAATATGGATGACCCAAACAAAAGAAGTACTTTGAGGTGGTTTGGTTTGGTCATATAGAGAGAAAGAATGAAGACCAAATTCCAACCAAAATATATGAAGACCGAATAGGTCCAGAGGAAGGAGGAGACCAAGAAAGTCATGGTTGGATGGAGTTGATCAGATCATAAAAAGGAGAGCAGTGTAAAGAACAAAAGACAATATATGAAGCAGTGTGTGGAGGTGGTACAAGGAAGGATAGTTTGTAAGAACAAAAAGTATGGAGAGGTACTATGAATGACATTGGTATAAACCAGACTTTTTTTCTGTTGTGCCTTTGAGTCAGTGTTGACCCCTGGCAATTGCCTGGACTAGTCCCTGCACCTTTTTTGGCAAGATTTTTGGAAGTGGTTAGCCATTGCCTCCTTCCTAGAGCTGAGAGAGAGTTGGCTGGCCCAAGGTCACTCAGCTGGCTTTGTGCCTAAAGTGGGACAAACTCATAGGCTCCTGGTTTCTAGCCTAATGCCTTAACCACTAAACTTTTTCTTTTTCTTTTTTTCTTTTCCCCTATCTCTTGCCTTCAGTTTCTTTTGCCCACTTCTTAGTCTTTCTGCATTCTGTGTAATATTGTTTATCCCAAAAGGGAATGGCATTAATAAATTATTATTATGGTTGGTTGCACAGTAAGCCAGATGTTTAGACTGGATTTGGCATTTTTATTCACCTATCGAGTCCTTCCCAAGGACCTGGGATAGGCAGATGTTGTTTGATGGTGTGAAAGGTATTGTCGCAGGATGTAAGCTGTTCCAAGTAAAGCTGCCTTTTGCAATTGACTGATGGTGATTTTGTCAATGCTGATGGTCTTCAAGTGGTGCTCCAGATGTTTTGGGATTGCACCTAATGCACCTATAACTATTGGTACTACCTTTGCTTTCTTTTGCCATAGTCATTCTACTTCTATTTGCAGCTCTTGATACTTTGTGATTTTCATTATTATTATTATTATTATTATTATTATTATTATTATTATTATTATTATTAATGTATACTAAAGATGTGTGGTTCATGGGATCGTGACTATGGATTAAATTTCCCCACAAGTTTTAGTCGTGTAACAGATTAGCATTTTTTCTCCATTTTTTTTCATATATTATTGAAGCCCCCCCCCACCCCCATTGGAAAGCGTATATTTTTCCAGGCAATGTCTTACCCACAAAGGAAGGGAGTTCATATTTCAATGCAAATGTATCTAAATAATGCAAGGATATCTAATAACTATTAAATAACACGGTTACATTTCAATATTTGCACTTTTCTAAATTTTGCAGTACAGTTATCCAATATTAAAACTGCAAAAATGTACACATTAAGAAACACACCATTGGGGAAAACCACTTAACGTTCTTTCTTGCAAAAGGTGTTGATTGAAAGGAAGTTTTCAGGCAGACTTTAAGGGAAAAAAACCTTGCCAATGATGCAAAGTAGGGCAGCACATGAGACATTGAATGAAAAATGTCCATTTTTTTTTTGTGTAGTCTTCTTTGTTGGCCTGGTGCATTAGCTAAACAAGTACAGAAGTGCTTGCCTAATTCCATTTAAATTGAGAAAGGAAAAAAGAGGGTGAGGTTTTACAATGATTTTTTTTATCCTGAAGTTTCTAAAAGTCAAAAATGTTTCTTTTCACACTGTGCGTATGAAGAGCAGATAGTGCCTGGAGGGATATGGTAACAAGCACTTTTGGAGGGAAAAAGAGAAAAAAGAAAGGAAGAAGGACCACATTTCAGCTTATTCTTTACAAGACTATGTTGAAGAAAGCTTGGCTCAATAAACATATTCTAGGGATACAAAAGTCTAATCTGACTTTTAAAAAATATTCCTGTCTGCTTGGAAATATCTAGTGCTTTAGTGCCATACTTCTAACATGTTTGTCTGAGGAAGGTTCCTAAGACATTTGAGAATCAAAGTTGGGGAAATCAAAATGTTACTTGACTTCTGAGTTGCAGCAGCAGTAAGATGGAAAAACTGAATACATATTTAAAAACCCCTTCCTAATGCCTTTTAGAAAGTCCTTGTATTTAAGTTATGTTGCAAAGGAGATGATGCTGGGGAAACAGCACAACAGCCTTGTATAAAAATACAGTCAGAAGAATATGTATTTCTAGAATTTTCAGTGTTTTAGTATGTCTGTTCCATATCTGCCATCTATCCTGGAATAGTGGAAATAATCACAATTTGGGTGGCTGGGTGAGGACTGCCCTCTGTTCTTAGCAGGATGTCCCTGAAATGTGTGGATTTCAATGGCCTTCAAGAGCAAATGTTTTTCAGCTGGTTTGTGTGATGTGATGAAGTCATCAGGGGAGCAGTGGGAATGGTCAAGACATGACATCTCTTTTGTGCATTGGCTTGACACAGGCCTTCAAAATGCACATGAGTATGGGGTTTGGGTGACTTGCAGTTGCAGTCTAACATATTTGCAGGAAGCCAGAGAGATGAAGGCTGCTGGAATATGAGATCTATTAGCAAGGAACACTGGTTGATAACTGCAATCTGTTTATTATTACTATTACTATTACTATCGTTATTGTTATTATTTATTAAATTAATATGCTGCCCGACTCCAAGCAACTCTGGGTGGTTTGCAGATTGTTTAAAACATTAAAAATGACAAGAAACCAAAAAATGGGTACAGATGGCAGGATGACAACCCAGGTGGAAACAAAGGAAAACAACCTAAGTTAAAAGGAGGCTTCAGTCATCCTCACCAAAGGCCTAGGCGAAGAGCCAGGTCTTTCAGGGCCTTTGAAACACTAGCAGGGTGGGGACAGTTCAACACCAGCAGGGGGAACCTCATTCCAGGGAGCAGGCACTTTGAAAGAGAAGGCGCTCTTCCGGGGTCTTGATAGATGGCATTTTTTAATCAAAGGAACCTGAAGTGTGGCAACCCTGCCAGATTGGACTGTCTGGGCAGATACTATGGGAAAGAGGTGGTCCCTAAAGTAACCACGCCTTATGCCATGTAGGTAGGGTAGCAACCAGCACCTTGAATTGTACCGAGAAGCAGAGGTGTTACATGGGTATACTGAGGCATGCCCATCACTGCCTGTGCTGCTGCATTTTGGACCAGTTGAAGCTTCTGGGTGATCTTCAATGTGTAGAGCACACTGCAGTAGTCAAATCGTGAGGTGACCAGGGCATGAGTGACTGTCTGAAGGGCCCCCTGATCTAGGAAAAGGCACAACTGGCACACCAAATGAAGCTGTGCAAAGGCCTTCCTGGCCACAGCTGCCATCTGCTCATTGAGCAGGAGCTGTGAGTCCAGGAAGACCTGAAGCTGTACAGCATCCTTGAAAGGGGAAGTGCAACCCCATCCAAAGTCAGAGATGAAATATCCCCAGATCTGGGGAGCCCAAACACCTACAGCCACTTGGTCTTGGTAGGATTGAGTTGGAGACAGTTTCTCCCCATACAAACCTGCACCACCTCCCTCTTTGGAACAGAACTTCAACAGCCTCATTGGTTGGCCCAGGTTGAAACATATAATTGGGTATCATGAGCATACTGATGATACTCAACCTCAAACTAGCTGATTACCTCACCCAGTGGTTTTATGTAGATATTGTAAAGAAGGGGAGAGAGAATAGAACCCTGCAGCACCCCACAGAAGGATACCACGGTCAATGGTATTGAAATCCACTGAGAGATCAAGGAGCACGAGTATGGATGCACTACTGCCATTGTGGCTCTGCCACAGGTCATCTACAAGTGTGACTGAAGCTGTCGCAGTACTAAATTCTGGCCTGAAACTTGACTGAAATGGGTCTAGCTAATCCATTTCCTCCAGGGTTCTCATCAGCTCTAGACTGACCACCTTCTCAACAACCATCCCTCAAAAGTTCAGACCATACTGATTCTCCTTTTACTCTGTGGAGTAATGAAACTAATATGGGCTGTATAGAGAGTAGCTCTTCCTTTGGCCTTATCTTTGTTGGAGGAATATTTAAAATTTTCTTGTGAAGCTCTCTGGACATCTTCCACATGTCATACCAGATCCACTGTAATAGATGCCTCTAGATTCAAGAGATAATTTATCTAACTACAAGAGAATGTACTTGAAGCTTAAATGTGTTGCCATTGTACTGGGTATTGTCTATAAAGTATACTAGGCAATGTCAGATCTTACTGCCAGGGCCTACAAGGGATGCAACTGCACAGCCACTGATTTGGAAAGATGTTTCCCATAGTTTGTCAGAATCATCAGACCATACAATTTTTCCTCAGAAAGAAATGCTGATGGGTATCACTGCATTGTCTTTCACCATTTGAGCATGGCAGATAGTTGCAGAATGACCTATGTTCTTATATTTATGGCATTCAGCAATCCTAGTGGGACATCTTACACTCTGTGAAGTGTATTACTACAGATTGCTTTCATTCTGGGGCAAAACTTGTCTGCCTTGCTTTCTGCCAGTTTTTCCTCTATAAGCTTGTCTGGATGGCTGAGGTCTTTTGACAACATCCTGAAGCCCTGTTAAGTTACTTTGTTCTGGCCCTGCCCTTGATTAGTTCCTATTTCTTAACATCTTTATGGCATCTTCTAAGGTTAAAGCAGTTTCCATAGGAATAAATACTTGCCCAAATTGTCCATAAGCAGGCTGTTCCTGATAGCACCATTTCTGCTGTTTGCAAACTTAGTCCTCTGCCTGCTCCTAGACCCACTTTATACAGGCCTCAGGAAATTTCTCAGGTTTCTGTGCTCTGATCCTGATAGCATCCTGATAGATTAAATTCCTCTCAGGCACAAAATATTCATCAAATATTCCCAAGCCAAGAAGATAATCATCCTTCCTTGCAATGGTAGCAAAATCAATAGAGTTACGCCCATGGCTCCATAGCATCAATGAGGGCATATATCTGGATTTCTCCTTGGTTCTCTTCAGTTCACCATCAAAACCTAGTTGCTTAAAATAACCAAATGATGCAAACTTCTTACAGTCCTTGATTTTTTTTTCTAGCAGAAATATAGTGGAAATATAGTCCTTATTCCAGCTACTGTCAGGGGTGCTGTGGAGTGGCAATGCCCAGGCCCTTACAGGACTTGTGCTTCTGAGTTGTACTGGCAACATGGAGACCAAAACATCTGAGCCTGTAGCCAGTTTTCCTGCTCCAGCTTGTTGGCATTTTGCAGTTCTTAGTTTCATGGAACTCCATCTAACACTGCTTCTATTAGTCCTTGATGCTACTGTTTAATTAACTGCATTTCAACAGTTTTAAAAGGCACATGTGTGCTTCAGATATGTGTGGAGAAAGTCAAGGCTCTTTCTTCTGTGGGTGCCATTGAGTTAACATGTCCTGCTGAAAGAATATCCTCTATGTTTCAAAATCTGCTCTGGGGGGTTGGGAATGTGGAAAACTACCAGGCAGTGGCGGAAAGAGAGTAGTGTAAAACTTATACTGCTTGCACTGTAGTATATTTTGGCTTGTGTATTTCCTAAAGAGGAATATGACTTTGATACTTTCTTATTTACTTTTTACTATATGATGGGTGACTGAGAAGAAAGGGAGTTGTATGCTATGCCTGTCTGCGAGTGAAGAGTATATCTATAATTAAGAAGATTGTTCTTATGAACCAAATGCATAAACAAACACAAATACTCTCCACAACTGACTTGATGATACACTATATTTGGATTTATTGCTTCTTGGGCTTTTGGCTAAGATCAAATGTTGTACATTTGAATTTCTATTTCTTTCCAAATACTATTTTATGAAAATCTGACCAAGTTAGTATATTTATGGGGTATTTAGAAAAGAAATGAAACATGCATATATATGTAACAGAGTGGAAAGAGTTATTTAGCTTTGTTCCAGTCCATCAAGGGAAAATAGGTACATACACAAAAAGGATGGATTACCATATTGACCCTATTTATTTTCACAGCAGGTACAAGATAGCCTGTGCTATCAATAGCCACTGGCAACAAAGACAACCAGAATTATGAACTCCCTCTCACCTCTTACAATTCCACAGAGGTCTCTGAGGCTACAGCAGAAAATAATTTGGGTCACCATGACTTGAAACCAGTCAACCATAGAAGCCTCCTTCAGAGCTGAGCAGGACTCAGAAACAACCTTTTAGATCCTTTGTGGACCTGTGACTGAAGGAACTTAGATCAGATAACTAATTTTTCACTAGGCTCCACTGCATAATAAAAATAGTGCCTTGTCCAGGACTATCTAGTAAATTTCATGGATGAGGTCTTCCAGCTGTGGTTGTCCCTTACTACCCTTCCTCTTTCTTATTTTTCTTCTCCCTCAGCTAAAATATATTGAGATAGTAAACTCACTGGAGGCCAGAACCTGTGGCTTTTGCCTTAGGTATTCTATATATTGTTAGCACTATAAAACTAGCAGCTCTGCTACTATTTATTATGTATCTAAAATTGGTTAAACATTGTACTGTATATAAAATTTCTCACACTGATAACATTGAGTCAGTCATTCCATATGAGCATGGACACTGGACACAGGAAAGAATGATGCTTTGGATGAACACAGTGTCAACTGGTCTGTCAAACAAATTGATAGATTGGGTCCTCTCGTTGTCCCCATTTCAGTCTCTAGGATGAAAAGGAGAGCAAAAAAGAGAAGGAGGATAAGAGAAGGAAGAGAAGAACCAGAACATGAGTAATCACTTTGTGTACTGATTTCAAGAAAGCATGGTTAAGCTCTGACCATAACTAACTAAAATCTATCACAATTATTTTAGTTAGCTACACTGCCCTTATATAGATAATGTCCTGCTAAATGAATGGAGTTCAAATCTATATACAATAGATGATTCAAAGATAAATTAGTTTAGTCACATATGCCTTTCTGGTGAAATAGCCAAGAATCGTTTAGTGAACTATGCCAGCTTGCATTGCTGGAGGAAAGTAAATATCTTAACAGTTTAGGGCTCTTGTTCCTTTTTTGCCCATCAAAAAGTTTTTGCCCACCACTGAGTTTCGTGCACCAATTGATTATGTCTGCTTATGTTGGTGTGTCCTATGCTTTTTTTCCTGCCAAATGGGTTAGGGTAAAGGTTAGGGTTATCGATAGATGGTTGACAGTTACCTCTGCAAGTTTATGATGTACCCACGGTATAATCACAACAAGAATGTTGTGCCAAACGATTTTGTTTATGGTGGGCAAAAACCTTTTGGACATGAGTTTTTAACACTAGTAGCAGTCAAAAAAGGAACAAGAGCCCACTTCAGTCCTGGCTTACAGTTTCAGTCTATAAAAGGTATAGATTCACAAATAATAACCAACATATTATTTAATGTACCCATCTATATATAATAATGGAATAATGTGTGTTGTGTGTCTGCATGTAACATCTGCATGAGTCCTCTCTTAACAATTTTAAAGATTTTAATATATATGAGTATTATTGGCACAATTCAGCAAACCATTTACATCTTTAGTCTTGCTGATTCTAAGCACTCCTTTTTTTCTCCCAGCAAAACCAGTCAGGCTTACAAGCCCATAGCTTTGGATGGGCCATACCTTATTTTTGATTACATGTAGCACTGCCTATAATATTGTCAATTCAGAATAAAACCAAGCAGCATGCCTTGGGACATTCCTATGAATGTCCTATGGAAGGACAAACTTCTGTATGGCTGTTTTGCACTGTATATTGTCTATCCCCCAGCTCTCTTGTCTTCTGTTCTGAAATTAGTCAACCCTCCCTTAAAAGATTTGACTCAGGGCCAGATGAAAGCAGCTGTGAGGAAGGTGAAGGGTTAACCTAAAGCATGCAGCTGCTAGTGTTAGTTTTGGAGGCAAATTTAAGTCTTCAGGGATAATCCACCCCAGCAAGATCTGACATGAGATGTGATTTTTCAAGCATAGTTGGGGCCGTTGGGTATGTTAACTGAAATTACTGAAGACACTTCTTGCCTCTCTCCCTCTTCGCTTTTCCTAAACGAATCCATTCTTAACTGATTACAGAAATTGTCCATGAATTGCTTCACTTGCTCCATTACAGGTTTTTCAAAATTGTTAGGGTAGCTCAAGAACCCCAAAGTACTATGAAAAGCTGACAAAGAAGCTGACTTGGTCCAAGAGAGATGGGTGTGTTTATAAAAACCTCCATGTCACTCAGAAAATTAAAATTTAGTAATATGTTTAGCTCAGAAACATCATGTTTACTCAAAAAGGCCATTGGAGAGAATCTTTTTTTAATAAATTTGCTTCTCAGAAGGACAGCATGCATGATGTGCTTCACAAGAAAGCCAGGTCCTTCTAAATAATCAGAAAACTTGGAATTTAGTGCAAATGTATAATGTAAGACACCCCTGTCAAAAAGGGAAAGTGTCAAACTCCTCCTCTAGAAAAGTTTTATAGTTTATTTTTATCTTAGGTAGTATGAAATGATCCTAGAATGGTTAAAACATTAGAATTGATTTATTTCCAGCTCACCTGTGGTTTACTTGAAACTACTGCAAGTTTAGTTTTTCTTGGGATGCTATGGTTCTATTTTCCCATTATAGGAACTTTGACCTCATCCCTCTTCCTGGCTATTCACCTTCAGGTCTTATAATGGAAATGGTAGCTTGAGGGCTTTGTAGCTGTCCTTCAATGGCCTGGACAAAAGGAGTTTTGTCAATTTCCTTTCAGCAGAGGAGACTAGTGCCAAATAATTTTCTTTCCTTTTAGTATAAAGCAGGAGAGGGGGGAAGGAATTTAGTGGCAACAGCTGTAATAGTTCAGGTCAGTGATATTTGCTTCTTCTTCTCCATCTTTCAGGTCAGCTAAATGGCTTTCGAATGACTTCAGAGGCTTGAGGAGTGAAAATGTTGGGAGGGTGGGAGTGCCCTGAGTTACTCTAGTAGTCTCTGGTGGACAAAGAAGATTAGTTGTGACAACCAAGAAAAGCAAGTTTTACCATCCTTCAAGCAACAGTGACGCATAGGCTTTCCAGAGCCTATGCGTCATAATATGCGTCATATAATGATGCAAAAAATGACACAAGGTAAGTTGCAGGGTTTGCTTGATTGTTTCTAAATATGGATCAGGATAGAATCAACCTTTAGGTTAGGATGGGTTTACATTTATTTTATTTACTTCATTTTTTAAAACCAGAACTTGATAGAATTTGAACATTTCTTCTTGAACAGGACGAAATAAACTTGAATTCTGTGAGGTTTTTTTTTTTAATCAAACGATTGAAATGAAATCAAGAGTATTTAACCTGGATGTGACTCATTGAGAATTCCTAAATTAAGTCTGGAATTTTTAATGTACCCTCCTCATATTACTAGCTACCTGGCAGAGATGTCCATTGTGGTTCTCTCCATGCTAGAAACAACTGTATTTATTGAACTTGGCTGATGCAGATGGATGAAGATCAATTCCCTTTTGATAAGATCTTACCCAAATTCAAACATTTCTTGATAGAGAAAATGCTAAAAGCTTGAGGTTAAAAAATGTGGGAGAGAGCAAAACTGTCAGTTTTAGCCATCCTTATTCTGAGAATTATGCTTCTCGTTTATACACATGCATATCTCTGGTGTTCTGAGTGCAGGATGAGAAATGGGAAAGTGTAAATTCAAATCTCCACTAGGCTATAAGTTCACTGGATGAACCTGGGCCAGTCACTCTCTTCTTACCTATCTGACAAAGTTGCTTCAAGCTTAAAAGGGAAGAACCATCATTTATGTCACTTTGACTCTTCAGAAGAAACAAATAGACCGTTATTTGGTGGCCTTGGAGCCAGAAATCAATATTCAGGATGTGAGGTGAATTTCCTAATGTTTGTTTTGTGTGTGTAAACAATAAGAAGTGGAGAAGCTGTCATACCAAATCAGGCCACTGCCTCCTCTTCTCAGGAAAAGATCTAGCTAAGTTGATAATTAATTTTCAATTGCTTGAGAATTTTATGGGCAAGTAGCAAGAAGTAACTAGCAAGAAAGTGATACAGAATGGCAGCTTCATCCATCCTGCCACTTCCATATTCTGGTAGTATATTCTGCTCTATACATATAGACCAGGCCTTTAAGCTGGTATTTCCAAAGTTAGCCTTAGAGACATTGGCAAGCAGCATTGAGCAAATGTATTGCATGCCTGAATAAAATCCAATTTTAAATAAAGCTCTTTTAGCTTGTATGACATTCATGTAGGAGAGAACACCAACACCACTGTTAAAAAGCTAGAAAACTCTAGCAATTGGTGCTGGCTTTCTGTTTCTCCTGATGTCCCTGCAAACTCCTAGAACTGAGTCTGTGATATTACAATAATTTCTTTGCCAAGAGGACGTGCTGAAATAAACATAGGATTATGACTCTCCCCATAAAAAATTAAGTGAAGAAGGGAGGGGGGGAAGGTTCTGGGGAAAAGGGGAAGAAAGCTTCCATGCAAATATTGGCAGTATCATTAATTAGCAAAAATAATGAGGGGAGAGAAGAAAAAAATAGGTCAAGTACTAGTTTCTTTTTTAAAAAAAGTCCCTTCACATAGCAGTCAGAAAAAATGGCATCTTTAGCAAGAGCAATTCAACAAAATAATTATCCTACTATATTCTTGGAATTAAATTAATGTTACCATTCATTTTAGGCAGTTTAGCTGGACCTATGGCTTGTCCAGAGTAGAAAGTAAATTAGGATCACAGCTGGTTCATATTTGGGTGGGAGACCATCAAGCCCTTTCAGACCTTTTAACACAGAGGCCCCCGTTCATGAGATAGGAATATAGGCCTGGATGAACAAAGAAGGAAACTTCTTTGATGGAATGTCCGCACGACACCTTTAAGCTGCTCCTTTCCTGTTCACATGCTGGTTTGACCTAAACTGACTTAAGAAAAACATGCTGGACTGAGACCCTTAAGCAGCAGCTTGCAAGATATTCAGTCCAAACCACAAGCTTCCTTCCATTCCTGCCCTCCAAACATGGTTGCTAGTTGGTACTGGCAATGGGGCAACCTGGGAATGTGGATAAGCCTGAGAAGGATTTTCCATTCCTGGGGATGCCTATATTAGTAGAGACAATGCGTTATATGTAAATTCAAGACAGGAATATAGGAATGAACTCTTAATTTTTAATGTGAGAAAAGGGGAAAATATTTGGTACATTGGGAGTCATATTAAGTGCATTAATTTCATTTACTGTAATGAAATATAAAATTATTTCAATCAAATTTAATTCTTGTCTTGGCACCACCCACTTTGTCCTGACATTATCTACTATTTTTTGCATCTACCACTCAAAGCAAGGGTGGACTTTATCCTATGAGTTACTGACCTAAATCAGAGATTGTTGATTTGAAATATAGTGGCTCTTCTCAGTTAACTAGGAAACAGACAATGTAATTGTGTCCAGGTCTATTCAGAAACAAGTTATGCTGATTTCACTGGTGTTTCTTCCTGGGTAACATGGCCTCCCTTTTTCCTCTAGGCAAGGAGAAAGAAAAGAAGCATGCTTAGAGCTTGGCAACATGGGATGGGGGGAGATGTTAGCATTCATCTTAGGTTGGAGAATGATGGACAAATGAGAAGACAGCATTAAGATGGACCTCATGGGAAAGGGTAGGAGGAGAAAATACTCTGAACATTTATAGCTCTGCTGTTCCTGGATGGCAATACAGACGAACAAGACACCCGGAAAACAAAATAGCTCCAAGAGGAAAACCGAGAAAAGCTGAAAGAGCTTCAATAGAAGTTTGACATCTCCTAGGGCTGTGGGAAAACAAGGGGGGAGCGTGTTATAATGGGACACAGCTCAGTAGAACAGATTCCCATAAAACAAAGCCTAAAATCTTCTTTTCTAATAGACTGCATTCACACATCGCAATGAGCCAGCATGTAGTTTACTTGGTTTTAGTTATGTTTGTCATGTGAACTGAGCCATTGTGGTTTGTGAACTATGGTGCATGTTGGCATAATATGAAAGAACCCAGCCACTAAAACACAGTATAGCTTATTGTTATGAGTAAAGTCAAAGTCAAATATGCCTACATGGGTGTAATTACAATTTCAAATTAAAGATCTGAATTCTGAAGTGGCAGAACTTTGCTATAACCAGAATTGCATTACAGACGCAGATTCTGACTTACGTACACAGGTGGGTGGCAAAGAAAGATGGGGGGAGCTATTGCATAGTATCCACTGATGTAAGCTCATTGGTAAGCAATTGAAATCATCATCATCATCATCATCATCATCATCATCATCATCATCATCATCTGTACTTCTGAAACACAAGTGCCTGCAGTGTAGACAATAGCTGTGTTTTTGCCAACTTACCAAATCAGGGCTATTTGGAGGGTCAGTCTGTTGTCTGAGGCTTCCATTGCAGCTCTCTCTCGCATGCTTTCAAAGCACTGCAGCATTGCTCATCAGTTGCTATAAATGCCTGTGAAGCCAGCCATATGGCAAGTGGAAAACAGTGCTGGAAACGCTTCTATACATGATGCTCTTGCTGCTAAATGAGGATTTCATTCCTGAGATACAGATTTCACACACACAAATCTCTGGAGAAGACTTGTCAGCAAGGCTACAAGAATTTGCACCAGCCTGCTTTAACTCACAGGAGAAGTCTACTTACACCTTTTAGCAACTGGGCTGTTTCTAAACCTTTCTAAACTCTGCACTCTTCACGTCATTTGCTTAGAAAAGGGTAAAAGTCCCACTGTTGGCTGCATCAAATCTAAGCACTTCTATCAACCTATTCTCCCAGCATGGTCTCTGTGGAATTCCTATACCCCACCCCCCTGGCCCTGGATAATGCTTCAGTTTGCTTCTGGAAGCTTTAGATGAAATTTCCCAATTTGCAGATCTGTGTTGTGTTCTTGTAAATAGTCCAACACAGCCAAGACATCTGCCAAAGTGTGATTTTACCCTGTCAGATAAACTCTAGTTGTTACTTATTTTTATTGTAATGAAAGTTAACTTTTTCTGCAGTGAAGTCAATGGATCAGAAACTTCCCTAAATTTGCAAGCATTATTCTAGGGTTTTAAAAACAAAGGTTGTTCTGAAAGTGCTTTTGAATTTCACATATACTCCCTGACTAAGCTTTCCCTTGGTGTTCACAGAATTAAAGAAAAGGCTATCATTATTATAGAAATATGAAGATTTTTTTCTCCATTTCTCATCATACTAGAATTGATAGTTTTCTAAAGAGATTGACTGGTAATAGAAAGACAAAATGAAAAACCTCTTCACACAACAATGGCATTTACTTGTTTGTTTGTTTGTTTGCCTATAATTTGCTTATGGCAGGGGTGGAAAACTAGTTACTAGCTCCTGGACTAGAATGCTAATCATTCATGATTAGTGGCCATGTTGATTGGAGTTGGAGTCACCTTATATGGAGTCACCAGCAGCTGGAGAACCATAAGTTCTTTCAACTCTCACTTGTGGAATTCAGTGCCAATACATGCAGTAAAGATTGTTAATTTTCAGAAACTATTTGACAAATTCATGGGGGAAGGCCTACATCATCATCAACAGCTAAGGAATATCCCAAAGCATTGTGTTTCGGTTGCTGGAGACAAAGAAAAAGGAAGAGTTTCCAGTTTGATGCACTGCTTCAAGCAGCCCCAGGAGATCCTAACTACTGAAAATAGAATGCTAAAGAAAATATATATTTTTTCCATTTGATCCTGGATGCAGTTGATCTAGCCACTTCAAATGAGATCCAGGAATAGAATAAATGTAGGGTGGATTTTGGAGTTTGCTGACCCTTGTGACCCACTTGGTTACTATGTGGCAGGCACCCTGGGCAGGAGGCTTTGATAAGCTATGGGAGGAAGACAGGAATCGAGACTAAAAAAGAAATCAAGAACAAAGGATAATTAAGACTCAAAAACAAGTCAAGAAAAAAGAATAAATACAAATGTTGTCCACATTGAAGGAGCAGCTAAGGGATGGGGGAACATCCACAGGCTCGGAAAGAAGAGGCTGTTGCTGAAGCAAAGTTTAGCTGGCATAGTGTCTTCCTGCCTATGATGGTCCAATGGCCAGCCTGGATGTGTACTCATGTATAATTAGGTTGAGTTTCTTTCCAAATAGACTCACAGGAAGTGACCCTCTACTTCCCCAGTCACTGGCTCCACATTATTTTAAAGCAATTCTCATTTTCTTCTACAAGTGCATTCTGCTTTTAACTTGCCTAAAGCTGCTCCAGATTCTCTTCCATATTTATACAGATGTATTAAACCAGTAAAGGGGAAAAGAAATGTTTGTTTTGAATTAAGCTTTACAAGAAATATGTGGAGAATAGCATCCTTTCTTGGCAGCTATTTCTTTGAGATCTGGTTAAAAAGGAAGGAAGAATTTGCAGAGGAGGAGAAGGAAGAGGGAAAGAGCTGGAGGGGAATAAAACAGACTCTGTGAATCTCCCACTCAAAAGCTCTCCTGTACAATGAGATTAGCATGATGTGATCATTTTGATGCCAAGGTGCTAACACAATAATACATGTAAGTTTGCCAACTTTTTAAATGGAATGTATTTGATTATTTGCTTTTAATTAGGGTGAATTTTGGAGTATGTACAGGACCATTTGTGATCTACACAAAGCTTGCTGTGGAAGGATGATACATTCTCCCTAAAAGATGGTTTAGGCATTGTTCTTTTTCAAGCTGTGGTGAATGAGATTTATCGGTACTGTTAAACGTTTTCATCTCATTGCTCTTCTGCCATTCTGCTTCAGCTGGCTGGAAAAACTCAGCAGGCATGAGAAAATATGGATACAATTCCAAATATACTTGCTTGGGAAGAAGTCTCATTGAAGTAAATAGGACTTAACTTCTGAGCTGACTATCAATCTTTTCTCAGTGTACCACCCAAATATTCTGATGCTGGATGGAGCATGAGCTCCAGGTATCGTCACCTTTGCTGATAACATCAACAAGGGAGGGGTGAAGCTCAGAGTAATTCACAGAAGCAGTGAGAGCCAGTGGGGCTCTGCAAGCGGAGGCAGACAACGTACCTGGAGTTCACCTGGAGTATATACGATCAGAATATGCTATCAGTGTAAGGTACAGATTCAGATTCAGCATAACCTATGCAAAAAAGGAGCTATGGGAAAAGATAAAATATAGTCTAAAAACCAAAAAGGAAACTTTTTTTTAGATTTTTTTTATTCCGCCTTTTTTATTTTTATAAATGATTTAAGGCAGTGAACATACTTAATACTCCTTCCTCCTCCTATTATCCCCACAACAACAACCTTGTGAGGTGAGTTGGGCTGAGAGAGGGTGACTGGCCCAAAGTCACCCAGCCGGCTTTCATGCCTAAGGCAGGCCTAGAACTCACAGTCTGCTGGTTTCTAGCCTGGTGCCTTAGCCCAAAATTTCAAAGAGAAAAGATCAGGTGGCTTCAGAACAAGCTACAGTATCATGATAACCAACGAAAGACCTAGAATGAAAATCTTGGGTCACAAAATTACATACAATGATTGAATGCAGACCTACAATGTCAAAGAAGAAAAGGCAAGAAAATATCTCCATCAAGAATGCCAAGAAAAGGAGGCAAATAACAAAACAAAGAAAATAAAGAAAAAAGAAAAGTAAAATGACGTGCATTTTTAAGAAGATCAGCAAAATTATAGGAAAATGTACAGTTAAAGGAGGATTTCAAAAGAGTAATCATAGAAGAAGGCCAATGGATGATATCAGAGAGATTACAGAAGAGTGTCTGCACTAGTGGTAGGTTGAGATGGTGAGTATTCATCCATGCAGTTTCCAGGCATTGAACCCAGCTCAATGGCATTTCATTAACTAACATAAAGAAAGAGGAAATGCAGCTCCAGGGACCTTGATGAACACTGAGTGCCCTCTTTAGACTGGTGCTCATTTCCTTAACTGACAGCTGAAGAAAACACTTCTTGCTTTCTCTCCTTCTTTCGCTACTCTTTTGGATAATTTTTCTTCTGCACTTCAGCGCAGGGGTGGGGGATAGGAATGGTTAACAAATAGCTCTTGCCAAAGTTCTTACCCAAGGTAAGTTTCTGCTCTTGCTTTAATATCAAAAACAACGACTACATTTCTGAACACCTAACATTGTAACCAGCCAATCTTTTTTTAAACTCAGGCAATCTGATTGCCCTGAGCACATCAATGTGCTGAGTGAAATACTTTTACTTTTTTCTTTTTCTTTTTGGTCTCATTCAACTTCATGGATACCTCCGAGTCCTCATACTTTCTTCACACCATGATTCTAACCTTTCTTGCCGTTAACAAAAATTAAAATGCCCGAAATGTAGTAACCTTTGGGATTGTATTACTGCAGCCTCTCATAATTTGGGATACCCTTTTCTACACCTATTCTAATTCAGCAGTATCCTTTTGGAAGCTCCTTGGTGACAATGGTCACAGTACAGATTTTCATGGTATTGGCATAAATAACCTAAGCTAGATAGTCTTGAGGAATCTCAAGTTTATTGTGAGAAGCAAAGATCTCCCTCCTGAGCATTGAGGATGATGCCTGTCCTCTGTCCTGTGCACGCTGATCCCTAATCTACTCTTTGCAGCCTCCAGAACTTATGTTACTGATCTCATTAACTGGATTTGTAAGATTGCCCAATCATCACATGACCCCAGGTGGTGTACAGAAAAATCTAACAAGAGAATATAAGAAAAAAACAGCAGACATAACAAGCAACTGCTAAAGAAGTACAAAAACTAAAAAAAAACCAAAAAAAACATAGCAGTCAACTCACAACACCCCCAGCCCCAGCCCAGGGCAGAACTTATTTCAACACTGTGGTTTTTTTTTTTTGCCTTATTTTGTCCCCAGACAAAATAGACAAGAATTATCATTCCACCAGACACATATCTTGCAGCCCTTGGAAGCAGAAAAAAGTAAAAATAAAAATAAAGTGCAGCCCCCAGCTGGGAAAAAAGAAAGTTGTGTGCCCCTGCTGTATGATCTGGGGAGCAAACTGGCCAGTGAGAGAGGGATCCTCCCATCAGGCATGACAATATGGGCTTGGCACACCTTGAAAGCATTTTTACACTTGGAACCGGGCATGGGGAGATAGCCATTAACACTTTATAGCAACCCAGGAAATTGGAACTCAAAGCTGTAAACCAGGAGAGATTTCCAATTTATTGTTTAAGGATGTGTGGATGAGTAAAAATCTAGTCCACTTTACTACTTGTGACAGGAGGGCAGTATTCAGGTCCAACAGTTTTTAAAGGAAACTTTTAAAACTTTACATTCATAACATTGCCTTGTGTGCATTTCCCCTGGATTTATGTACTGAGAACTTTTAAAAACACAAACAGGTTGGATTTTGATTTTTTTAACAAGTCCAATTCCTGATGCAGGTTTCCTTAGCATCAATTTCCTTGATGTAAGCTCTTTTTTCCCTCCACTATTTGTACAGAACCTTCAAGAAGTATTGGTTTTGCCAGTTTTTTTTTTTAACCAGACAAAGGTGAACGCTAGCTAGACTTAGATGCTAATTCCAATGGGAGTGGAAAGCCTAAACCTGCTCCCTGTGAAATCCATGGTGAATTTGTATTACATTCATGCTGCTTATAAAGAAGACCCTTTAAAGAAAAATTACAGCCTGAGTGCATGGCAAATGCTTGACACTGGGCAGATAGGCTGATAAAAAAGAGGGAAGAGTTCCCAAGACTTTTAAAAGAGAGGCATTTCATTTTCAGGGGAACAGAAACACTTTGGAGAATGGCTGCCGGTCAGTAGTGGGTTCCAGTATGTGTAATTTTAAGGCATCTGTATATAAGTAAACTCTCCTACATCCACTTTGGTGCAGAAGAAGCATGAGCAGACAAGAAAGAGCCAATATTGCTGTCCCACAAATTCTGAAACTTGCACAGGATTTTAGCCAGTACTTTTAAAACAGATGCAAGCTAGAGCCCACTTTCCTGTTCGTGGCTGCACAACTTTCTGCACACATGGGAAACATTTTCATTGTGCAGCCCTCTCATAAAAACTGCAGAAGCCCTTTTGTGAACAGAAGGTGCCTCCATGTACAGAAGAACAACTTTCTCTCTCTCTCTCTCTCTCTCTCTCTCGGTTATGGATTGAGTAATTATCAGACGGTCAAGACTGAAGGCATGTTTATACTGCCTAGACAAAAGTAAGCTGGTAACAACATTGCTATAATATAGGCATAGCAAATCAGCATCCTTTTCTCCGGCATTTGTTGATGACTATAACTTCTCTCTAGAAGAACAAGGTAATGATCCAATTAGCTCTATCAAAGTTAAGCTAGATATAGTATTTAGTTTTGGGGTTACTTTGCAGCTTGCAAGAACTTGTTTCTTCTCCACCCACCAGAAATCAGGAGGCAAGACATACATTGTGAGCAATTGTACGAGCCTTTTTACCTACATACTTTTTCAGATGGACATGTATATTTAAAATCCCCCACCTCCTTAAACAATAGAAAGAAACAAATGGTTGACAATAACAATGGCAGCAGCGCTCCAACAAAAGCATGCAATTATTACAATTATACTATCCTTGATTAGACTCCCATGCATTGCATTTCAATGTAATTGATGTTGTAGGTTGACACATTGGACACCAAATATTCTCGCCTGTCCCTTCACTCTTTTGTTTCAGAGCCTGATTTGCATTTTCTATGCTTTTAGTAATAAAGACTTAGCACTTTTCCTCCATTAGAAAAAAGAGAGAGAGATACACACACACATACATACACACACATACAATAATCTGCAACTCGGCACTTGTTTAAGGATTCTGACCCCCCAAAATACCACTTTGCTTCACACATTAGCTGCTTACAAAGAAAGGAGCTAATGTATCATCTAATTGGGCAAACCACTGCATCTGATTTCTCTCAATCAGACTATTAGCTTCGTAATTACCCATCTGCCTCATGTGGAAAAACGGCAAGGCGAACACCCAGCTAATAACATTCTCAAGAGCTCTCCAGTACCCTGAGATGAGAACAATGTTGTGAGATAGAGTCCCTAACCATTTAAGTGCCAAGGAGGTCTCTGCAATATGGGAGAGTTGGCCAACCTTCCCAGGATGAACAGGGTTAATGATTTGTCTTTAATTAGTCTGAGTTTTGTGGGTCTGTTTGGAGTTTTTGTTTGGTGTGTGTGTGTTGGGAAACAAATGACAGCAAAGAAACTCCCTGAAGCATCTTCTCAGCTTGTTCCAAAATATATTTTTTGGAGAGCAGGATTGTCTGTCAAGGCAAGGTGGCATTGTTGTTTGTAGCAAAACAAAAGGATTCAGATCACTTTTTATAGCTAATAATTTCCCCCAGTGCACCCTTCTCTCTCTTTCTGTATGGATGGGTAGATGGATAGACAGATAGTTAGACAGATGCAGCTCTATGTGTGTGTGTTTTTTTAAGAATGGGGTGGGCAATATGTGGCTGCTATCAAAAATAGCCATCCCTATCCCCTGCTGCATAACACCTAGTAAAAATGTATAAGTTGTCCATGTTATGGGTCTCTTCTCCATTTCACTGGCAAAGGGAAATGGAAAACTCACAGTGCAATGCCATACTGAAACTTGTGCTCTGTTTTACTAGATGTTATGGGAGACAGAGAGAACCATAGTCCACTTCTAAGCTAAATCACATGGCATCTCCAAAGGGAGCAGAGAAAAAGTCACTAGTACTCAGCATAGACTTTGATGGATGAGCAAAATGAACCAGTAGTCTGATTCAGTTGAAAAGAGCTTATGATTTATGCTATCTAGACCTGTTTTAAAAAATGTAATAGCTTTTAATAGATCTATTTTAACTTTTAATAGATCCAGATCACTTCAGATCTTTTCCATAGTCAAATGTATGAGACACAGACACATATATTTCTCCTTGTGTATGGTATTCTTGTTACAAGTTGGAGCCAAAGGGGTTATCTGATAAAGTATGAAAGGACCTGAAAAGACTAGGTATCAAATGAGTCAGGACCATAGACAGCTCACCAGGACAGCAATGGAAAGGCAATAAATTGCTTGAAGGGTCGCTCCAGCAATAATCTCTTGTCAACACTGAGTTTAAGTAGTCCTACACCCAAATAGTGTCTTCAGCTCATTAATCTTAGAGAATGATTTGGCTTTAAAGGAACCATGCTTATGTTGGAAGATCTCTGGCTGGCTGAACTAAAGAGTTTTGCCAGAGGAACTTATGAAACTGCTTTATATTTATTTATATTTTAAAATCGCCCATTGCACACAAGGAATCATAGAATAGCATTCATATAAATAATATATGGTAATATAATATGCATAAGTACAATATAATAAAAATGATATCAGTAAAAAGGCATAAACACTATTATAGTAGCAAATGAGCAAGGAAATAGAACAATTAAGATCATTGCCATTTAAAAATGTTTGGGCAAAAAGAAATATTTTGATTAGGCATCAAGAATGTAAAAAGAATTTGCTACTCTTGTATCTGAGGCTGAAGATTAAGATGAACCTGTGCAAACTTATGATTGCAATTTCATTTTATTATTTGTAGCAAGGTCTGAGGTAAGAACAAGGGTTAGCAGAATAAAACTATATAAAGAAATTGATATATCTGGGTTGAAAAGGAGTTTAAGAATTGCTGCTTTGCTATGAGAAAAAGTTGTCAGTCTTTTTTTAATTGAAGGGAAAATACAAATGAGATTCATGCAGTCTTGTTATCATGGCATTATATACTGCACATTTATAATGGACCTGTTATTTGGATAGAAGATACATGTAAACACTGGGCTACACATTTTATCAACTGCAGGAAGTTTGCATATAACAAGATGATGTATTCTACAACAAGGGTGGGTAGGAAGTGGACCTACTGGTAGATCCCTGGATAATTTGCAATGAATCACAGTATGATATTGTCCATATAAATTAAGATGCTGAAATGAAGAAAGCTTGAAAACATCAGGACTGACTTTTCTGGGGAAAAGATTGTCAGCTCAGTTAAGTTTTGATACTCAAGCCTAACATGATGGTGATATTTATTTATTTATTGCTAACATTTCTATGCCACCATATTCCAACAGGCTCTAAGCAAGTTTCCACAGTATAGCACCTATAATGTTTTGGATCCTGGCATGTATTTTAATTATGGAAATAAATGATTAAGGTGATTAGAAGCTTCATTGAATGCCATTGATCTGGCTACTGTGATATTAAATCACCTGTATCAAGGAATGCGTGCATGTGTGTGAGTGACAGCGAGCATGTTTTGTGTATGCATAATTATCTATAGGTCCTTATGTCTCCTCTGTTCAGTTCTCCAGTTAAGCTAGATGTTATTTATTTGTTAATCTTTCACTTATGTATGTTCAGGTGTAAATTGTTCCAAGGTGATTTCAAGTAATATTAAAATGCATTTTAAAATATAATAAATGTATCAGCATACAGTAAATTATCAAGATCCTTCTTACAAGGCAGCTTGTGTTAGAAGGAAAGTCTAGCCAGAGCAGGCCCTGATGATTTATTTATTTGTCCCTGCTTCTTAGTTCTTCTCCACATGGCCATTGGTAGTCAATGAATTTTGTAGGATAGTTATCTGCAACGGATGCCTCTTGAGCCACTGAAACATCAACTCCTAGTATTTCCAGCTAGCATATCTAGGCTAGGAAAGTCTAGTCTAAACATAATTTTCTCTCTCTCTCTTCCCCTCACACACCTCTGAAATTAAAATCAAGGAGATCTGCTTTTGAAAAGTAGGACACAATTCAAAAGATGACATAGTGAATGAAAAAAATGAGGAGAATAAAAAAAATAAGAAGAATAAAAAGATAGTATCAGTGCTACAGAATACAACTGGATATATTTTGATTATAGAGAATTAACTAACTAAGATATAATAGAATTACAGAAGTAAACACACATTTGTAGAGCTCAAGGCAAAAGACAGGCATTCTTTATTCCTCTAAATTTATTCTTTATTATATCAGAGATTTTAAAATCCATTTCAAGTTTGTTAACATGTGGTCGGGCAAACCATGCAACAAAAGTTAGTGTATGAGAAAGAATAGATTTGAAGCTTGGAGTGTCATGCTGGAAATTCTGCAGTTACATCCCCAATTAATCTGGAGGGGAAGCCTGCTTTATTATAAGAGTTTAAGATTTTGGCAGAGATGCTAGGCAGCTACACATGTTGGTACTGGGGGCCACTTGCCTCCTAATTATTTCAGTGTTGGCCTTTATTGATTGGCACATACAAATAGAAGAAAAAAATGTGAAGAAAAACCATGGAGGTGAAGCTGGCCCTAATTGTTTATTAGTCGTACTAAAATTGCACCATGAAACTCTGGGGACACAAGTAGAGATGCACTTGGAGATCAGAAGCATTGCCCAGGAATTTGGATTTTACTATTTGTAAAGAGGAATAATTGGGAGTATAGACTTAACTGAGCTCCATGTAAGAGTTGAGCTAAAGTGATTGGAGCTATCAAGTGCCTAGGAAACTGTAGATCTTGGATAAAACCAAGGCCACCCAGAGTAATGCAAGTGAGATGGGTGGCTATATAAATCAAAATAAATAAAGGCATCAGGAATCCAATCTCTCATGAAAAATACAGTCTCGGTGTGTCTGGGCAAGAGATATTCATAGTGTCTCCACCTTCTTGTCACTGCCATAGCTGCCCATTTGCTTGCTTTCATCCTTTCTCCAATCTGCCTCACTACCCAAAAGGAGCAGAAAGGAAAATGGGTGCATCTGTTTCTTTCTCTCTGCTATTGTCCTGCTTACACACCTGATATGAAAAGCCAGGGACATGTAGAGGAAGAGCAGGTATGGGGTGGGGGGGGGGCAGGAGCTTTTGAAGTCAGCATGTCCTTCCACATTGAAGTGTTGATGCTGGTACCTCCAGACCTCCAGGCATATAGTTAAGCTTCCATGAAATATACAATCCTGGAATTCTGTTTATTCATATTAAAGACATTATGGGAAAGAACAAAGTAAGATTCTGATTCCTTTTTTTGTCATCTATTAGACAAAATCTTTTCAGAGGTATACAAGAAAAACAAGAGGGGAAAAAGACATTTGGGGAAATAACAAGCCTGATCTGGAAGGAAAAAAGCAGAAATAGAAGACACTTTTCAAAGATGCTGTCTGTTCTAAAAATATTATGGCTAGGGTTGTGATAAACATTCATAGGCAAAGGCAACAGCTGCAAAACACAGTCAAATCACTTCAGAAGTTCACTGATTTTGCAGTAAAACTGTAAGTACTTCACTTAATAATGATTGTTCTGCTCATGCTCTCAAATCTTGTACTCAAGCTACAAGTGCATTCAGGTCAGGGTTGTGTTATAAAGAAAAAGGAACCAGAAGACAATGAAGCTTGACTGGAGAGATACTTTAATCATGAGCTAATCTACAAACTAAAGCAAAACAAGATAATTTGAATAGAAGATTATTAGAAGATGCTAATTCTTTGCTTAAATTATTTATACTGGATTTTAAAAATCCCTCTCATTTTCATTATTATGTTTTTAATGTTTTCATTTGTATGGGTGGTCCTAGTCCCCATCCCATTTCATTGGGTCAGTAACTTGGAATCCAATTCTTTGCTTTCTATATCTTCATAGAAATATTGGATCAAGCCGAGTGAATGGTGGGGCTCTCGGCAAACGTTTCTTGCATTTATTTAAAACCAGCTAGCAGCTTTACGAAGGAGGCACATGTGGGAAAATGGAACCCTGCTAAGCACAGACTGCCCAGCAAAATCAAGACAGACTTTTAAAAACAAAACAAAAAACCTTCTGCTATTGCAAAACCTAGAATTAGCGAAGGAAAAATGTTACTATGTGAACATTTGCTTCATTAACAAATATTTTTAATAATCCTAGACTATTTTTATATTTATGAATATTCATAGGAACAGGTCACAAAAATAATGGCGTATTTGCATGCTACATTTTTTTTATAATGGAGCTACTAACACTTTAATGAGTGCCTAGAGCTGGGTCCAGTCTCCTTGATCAAGGAAAAACAGGTATAGGTAAAAAGAGATCCCCAGCTATACTGATTTGTCTGGATTAGACTCTCTGTGTGCTCAGACAGATTCCTTACAGGCAGATCCTGAAGGCCATTTGTTCCAAATGGACAAAATGGTTAAGAACATTTCTAAATTTTGGGGACTAAAAAGGGATGAAGAGGATGGGAAAAGATTAAGAAGATAATTACTTGATAGAAAGAAGGGCAGGAGCCTAACCGTATATATTTTTTTCTTTTTTTATTCCCTTCCTTTTGTTAACTTTCTTATTTTTTATCTGTTTGTTTTGTTTTATATACTTTTACTGCATTGAAAAATTCTAAATATATATAATTTCTAAATTTAACCTGGGAGGGAAGACCTACAGCCCAGGACTTTCCATAGAGAAGGTCTCAAATTCAGTCTCTAGTAACTTCAAGGATGGCTAGGAAAATCTTCTATAGGGCTAATCCCAGATTTCCTGTGTTGGCCTAGATTTGAAGTTCCAACTGTTGGAACTGGAGAATGCTGCTCTAGATTTTGCATCTATTGATATGTTTGGGATATAAAGAATTCAAATTTCAGTAAATATGGATACTGTGGATCTGCTACAAATTGATGACAAGCCATACAGAAGTGTAGTCATCAGTTGAATGCATTTGTAACAATTTCATCTCAAAGCATACTTTCTAGACCAGTGTTTCTCAAGCTTGGGAACCTTAAGATGTGTGGACTTCAACTTCCAGAATTCCCCAGCGAGCCATGCCGGCTGGGGAATTCTGGGAGTTGAAGTCCACACATCTTAAAGTTCCCAAGCTTGAGAAATACTGTTCTAGACAGAAAAATAATTTCTACCAGACATCTGTTCTCCAGAGAGGCTGTTCTTTTCAAACCCAAGGAAGTGTCAACAGACATAGTGGAAATGTCAGATGAAAGCACTGTAACTGTTTATGATTCATTTCTTCAATTTTATCTCAAATAAAGCTAAACAAGGTTGAACTTGGTTAGTAGATCAATGGGAGACCACCAGGAGTTGCGCTAAACCATTTCTAACCACTATCTAATATTTCCTAGTATCATTTGGCTATTTAGGAAAGTTACAGCACTTTGCAAGGACATCAATAAGCCATTATTTCATTCCACCCTGGCTCCCCCGAAAAAAATGATGGAAGTGACTTGAATTTCCTAGTGGAGTGAAAATTTTGCAGAAGTTCATGATGAAAATCTACTTAATTACTCTATAATCACTCTGCAAGAATATTTATGCTATTTCATTCTATTATATAAACTTCCTTATAAAATATAAACAACTGAATTACTAATAAAATATTTTAAAATTCAGATTATGGGTTCTGACCACATGTCTACACCCTTGAATTCACTTCTGACTGCATATATTTGGCTCAGAAGGTCTTCATACAGCATCATGTAGTGCACCAGTTGAAACTACTCCTGAATTGGGAGGCCTTGCTCATGATCACTCGCACCCTAGTTATCTCCAGTTGGATTATTGCAATGTGCTCTACATGAGGCTGCTCTTGGTGACTACTGGGAAGTTTCAGCTGGTCCAAAATGCAGCAGCATGGGTAGCTATGGATGTATCTTGGTAAGTGCAAATAACACCTCTACTTTGTAAGTTGTACTGGTTACCAGTGTGTTTCTGGGTGTAATTGAAGGTCCCTTTGTGGTGCAGAGCCAGGTTAGTTTTAGGACTATTTATCTCCAATTGCATATGCCCATCCAGTAAGAGCTAACAAGGTTGGCATACTTCAGGTCTTGTTGCTCAGGCAATATCATTTGACAGAGACCAGGAAGTGTGCCTTCTCTGTTGCTGCTCCCACCCTTGGAATAATAGCCCCCCTGAGATTTGGTTAGCTCCAACTCTGCCTGCCTTTTGGAAGGCATTAAAGACCTGTTTCTTCCCCCTTGCCACTGAGTCTGGGAGTAGTATGACCTGTTTTGGATGATTTCTTCCCCAGCACTTATATGTTTGTATGTTGCTGTTTTGGATTGTGTGTGTTTGTGTGTCTTAATGGTTTGTTTTATTATGTGGACTTTATTGATTATGACTGTTTTTGATTATGTACACTGCCCTGAATTGTGTTCTGAGTAAGATGGCTATGTAAATTGATTAAATAAATAGATAAATAAATAGATCCTTTGCACTAATTACCACAATTACCACACAATAATAGTTGAAAGCCTCATTATTATTTTGTTTCTAGGCCAAAGCAAGATGATCCATCAATTAATCTGGTCCTCCATTGATGCAAAGTGTCCAAATATTGCACTCAAAATGTTTCCCTGAATTACACTGTTGGTGAGAGACACAATAACACTACAATATCTATGCTATCTGGGCTGGGTTACCTCATTCTTGTAAAACAAGACCATTAGTAAGATCTAGTTTATTAAATAAATCATCATCTGTGAAAATACAATATGATATGGAATATAGTGGCCATGGATACCACATCCAATACATTGAAAAAACAACAGAAAATCTTATACAGTTTAGAAATACAATCCAGAAACTTGATCATGAAGCTAAATACAGTAGCCTGTATCAGAACGTATTTCCTTATGATGACTATTACATCTACAATTTGGACATATTTTCAAAAGGTCCACAATCCAGGGGTATTAGAAAAAAGAAAGAAATTCTGGATTCATAAACTGTAGACTCTAACACCCCATAGGCTTAATCTGAAAGGCAACAGATTATTTATTAAACAGATTTATTTATTTTGGTTCCATCTATCAGAAGGAACTCTGCATGCAAAGAAGAATAAAACCCAACACAATTGGAACAAAAAACTATTTGAAACAAAACAAACACACAACAACAACAAAACCCAACAACTACATTAAGGCCCCAGTAAAACTCCCATCCATAATTCATTCACACTTTGCCAGCTCAATCAACACCCTGGCCCCAACCATCTATTTGCTTTTTAACAATCTCTTGCATATGCCACATTCCTTAAGAATACATTACTACTGCTCACGGTTAAAATCCCAACTCTCCTCCTGATGAAAAAGGAAGCCCAAACATTTGATTAGACAATGTTAAAGAACTGTTTAGTCATTCATCTATTATAGTAAGCAAACAACTCTCGATCTATGCTGCAAATGGATGTTCACCTATAAAAATGGTTACCTAGTGCTGACCTATTTGATGAATAATATAAGATTATACATAACTATTATTCAGTATTATCTATATAAAAGAATAACAAAAGAGAAGATAATTGACATAAAACCAGATTTTAGGCTGACATTCAGATATGCTCGGCTGATATCACGCTGCAAAGTAATATACTCAAACTGATGTACATTTGTTATGGATAGTTGAGTTTCACTGAAATCTCATCTTGCCTGTCCTTCTTTTCTATGCATTGTTTACAAATTGTGTTGAACTTGTGCTCGTGGTATAATATTTCCTTTTTAACACTGCCCAGGGCAAACATGGTCCGAGACCCTGTACTGGCTGGCTGAACTGTGTTTTCTAGGGAGTCCTTCAGATTTGTCTTCTCCAATTTGTTTTGACTGTTTTGCTGCTGGCAGGCCTAGGGATGCATTGAATTGATGCCCCGCCTTAAAGAATCTTCTCCCCCTTGGTCACTAGCTGACTAATTAATGCTTTGCGGATGTTCTTGTTTCAATGCTCATTCCAAGTCTTTGACTTTGTCCTTTCACCCATATTCCCATATGATACTTCTAACAGTTAGAGGTCGTTGGCCTGCTGTAATCTGCTGAAAATCACCTTGGAAAGAAATCGTTCATTTTCTTTCTCCCACTTGTCAAGGTTTTCTAGAAGATGGAATATCTATAATAGCCCAATTCATTATTATATTTTAGGGATCCCAAACATAAGCACCCAATGACAATAATGCTTGCTGATGTCCAGCATGCAGCTACATTACTACCTCATTACAGAAACTAGAATTGCCTTTATGGTGAAGATTCACAATGACGTATGACAGCCCATCTCTCATAAAATGATGGTTGCTGCATCCAGGTAACTTTAATTTTCAATTATAATCTGAAGATAACATCCATTTTATGATCTTTGCAAAATAGCCCACAGCTTTTGGGACTCTAAAAGTGGAGATATTGGCTCCTCTAGTTGATCCTTTGTATATGTGAAACTAGTTAATACTATTGACCACTGATTCATTCATTTCAGTGCTATCTGTATTAAAATGTGGGTCACTGGATATTTCTTTCCCATGTCCTGCAAAGGAAGATCCTTGAAGCTGGTGATAGCAGGCATTTTCTCTTTATACATTAGGCTACTTCTTTGATTTCAGTGAAAAGGGAACTATTTTCTGATTTGTTACAGGTAGTCCTCAATCTATGACTCTTCCTTCAGCAACCATCTGAAGTTATGATGATGATGAACCAATGATGGTTATGACCAGTCTTCAGAGTTCTGGCTGTCCCAGCACCCCTGTGGTCATGTGACCATGATCTGGGTGCTTGGCATCTGGCTCACACGTATGACTGGTTGCAGCACCCCACAATCACGTGATCACCATTTGGAACCTTCCTTGCCAGCTTTCCCAGGAAGTTAGTGGGGAAACCAGCAGGGAAGGTCACAAGTTACTGGAGTAAGTTTCCCCCACCTGTGCACCCTCCCTCATCCCCTTTGTACTCATGCCCCACCAGCCACTCGCACACCCCCTCACCCCCTCGCACCCCTCCCTGACCCATGCCATGTTTCTCATGCATCCCCTTACATCCTCATGAGCCCTTCCTGATCCATGCCTCTCATGCATTCCCTTGCAACCTCACGTACCCTCCTTGACCCTCCCTTGCACCCTCGTGCACCCTCCCTGACCTTCCCCCACACCCTCAGACATCGCCTCACTCCCTCCCCCACCCAGCAGCAGCCATTTACCTGCCTGCTGGCCTGGGACTTGCAACTTCCTGCTGGCTTCCCCGATAACTTTGGTTGTGGGAAGCCAGCAAGAAGTTGCCTCACCTAATGACTGTGGGATTTGGTTAATGATGGCAACTAGGACTGCAGGGATTGCCATCACTAAGTGATGCGGTTGCACTTTAAGACCGCATTACTTAGCAATGGAAATTCCAGTCCCAATTGTTGTAAGTCAAAGACTACCTGTAGTATCCAAAATGCTTGATGATTATGGAGTTGAAGTACAAGAGAACTGGACTGAAGGTACTATTAGCTTGCATTGTAGAGAACTTGTTAGAAGTGGCAGGAATATGAATTTGGCTCAGGGGTAGGCAGTGTATTGCTCGTTGCTATGAATGAGTCCTCAGACATCTCCCTTGGCACCTACCAAATCCCCTGCGCTCCCCAATACTTTTAAAGATCCTTTTAATAAACAAACACAGAAACAAACCAAAATAAAATAAAATAAAATATGAATCTGTCCTGCTGCAAAGCAAAGCACTAATCTCCAACAACTTAATTATTTGCAGGAATGCCTTGGGTCCCACAAAGATCTCATTGTGAAGGTGGAGAGCTAGAGAACTAATTCACCTTCTGGTACAAAGATGCTTTTTGAATATGTGAGCATTCCTGAGAGCAGACCTGAGCAAGGATTAGTGAAGCAGGTTTTACAACTGTAACAGAAGGGAGGCTTATTTACAAGAAATATATTATAGGAATATCCAGCTAGCTACATCCTACAAAGAGAAGAATCAGATCCTGTGCTCCATGCACATGTGCCTGGGAACAAAGGTAGAAGGAAGTGATCTCAGATTAGCAGTCTCTAAGATAAAAAGCAAGGAGAATGACAGATAAAATATTAATCCTATCTACTACCTACTGCCCTCTTGTCAATAGGCCATGAAGTGCTGAAAATCAGTGCCATTGGAGCCATACCTCCAACGTAATGTAATGTTGTCCTACAGCTTGAATTTGGCAGAAGCTTCCTAGACAGTTGACAGGGCATACTTAGTAAAGAATCTTCATTATACGCTAAGACAGAAGCCTCTGCAAACAGTTGATCATCCTCTGACAAAATAAAGCCTCTTATGCCTTATCTATTTAATCTTTCTCCCATCCTTCTCACATCTTATCAGAATGCTTGCTTTGTGCTTCTCTTGGTTATTGCTAGGTGGAATCTGTGAGTGACATTTTCATCATTCCAGCCCTGGGAAACTGTAGCTCCCAAAGTATCCCCCACAACCCTCACCCATTCTCCTAAAAGCTCCAGTCAGCATGGCCAGATACAAACTCCTGTAATTTGGCAGAAAATTCCTGCTGGAAGTAACCAGTCAATTTTTTTACTATTAGAAAGCAATCATAGACTTTCCTACTATTTTACAGTGAGTCCTCTCCACATACCAAGATATATAGAGGCAGATTGTCACCTTACCAAAACATGCCTGTTTGCATCCTTCTGTTTATTTTCATCCACATTTAAATGGAATGACAATAAGTCCAGGAACTGTAACAGCAATTTTCATTTCAAAATTTGAAACTGTAATGAATTCTCCAAGATTTTATTGCTGCAAGGCTGAGCTTGGGAAATGGAGGAGAAAAAGAAGAGCAACAGCCTTACAGTAGTTAATCCCACTATATAGCACTTCATTGGAAAGATTTGGAATGAAGACTCTATGGTGATATTTTAAGGGGAAGGTCAATTTAAATGAATAATAAATGATTTCTACCTTTCTAGTGTGCTCCTTTTAGATCTAGCCAGCGCGGTGCCAACATGAGTACATGAAAACATACAGAAGGCTGTATTATTTTAGGGTTTCCATTTAATACAGGGCAACATGAAATCAGGAAGCCAGAAACAGGTATTTTGTAATGAAGCGTTAACATTGCAGAGCATAAAATATTGTGTGTGGCGATTAGATTTTAAAAAAGGATTAATTGAATTTTCAGGATTGCTGGAGAATACCTCAGTTTGCATGGTAGGGACTGGTGAACAATGACTAGGAAATAGTTGGAGACAATTCCAGAATGGATGTCTTATTATTGTTCCTTTTCCTTAAATACTCTCATCTGGTAGGACCCAGGAAGTGCGTCTTCTCTGTAGCAGTCCCTGCCCTGTGGAACATTCTTCCCCCTGAGATCTGGAAGGCCCCTACCCGCTTACCCTTCAGCAAGGCCTTGAAGTGGTGGCTTTTCCCACAAGTGTTGGGGTAGGATGGGGCTGGAGCCCAGCAACATTGAACAACTATATATGGAGGAGTGTTGGCTTTTGGGGGGCTGGGAGGTTTTGTTATTATTTTATGTTTTTTAGATATTTTTACTGTTGTTGTGAGCCACCCAGGATTATGGCACATAAGATGAGCAGCCAAATAAGTCTTATTAATCAATCAATCAATTAATCAATCAGGCATATTTGTGTGAGGAGTGAGTGCAGTTTGAGATGCACAGAGCAGGGATGTGCAACTACCTTCAGCCTGAAGGCCACACTAGGCTGTGTTGAATACTACCCTTCCATTTAAGATTGGACGAGACCAGATGCCATTTGAGTAGGGAAGTTCAGGTATTTTGAGAGGTGAAATAGGTGACTTAAGCATCAGCCAAGCTTAAAGCACCCATTTCCTTCTTAATGTTACAAGCTTTGCAAAATGCGAAAAGGCCATAAATATTTGGTCCCACCTACTTGGTGAGTGCCTGAGGGCCACAAAAGGGAGCCTAGTAGGCTCCATATCATACAGGAAGTGATCAAGAATTGTGTAAGAAATGTATGGTGTTGGCTGGCTTCTTAGAAATCTAATATGGTAACCAAAAGGTGATCTCTCCTAACACAGGAAACTAACATAGGTAAGCCCTGTACCCTGGAACTTTTCACTGCTTGCAGAACTGATGTGGGCATCAACTGTATTCCAGAAACCGGACTGGTCATTCATTGATGATCACTACTTCCATGGCTTTGCAGTGACGGCCATTGAAAGGCGGCATCTCCTCAGTGGAAGAAACCATTCATTCTCCTTTATTTCACTGAAGTGGTTGTTGCAGAATGCCAATTGAAAAAGAACCAGTCACTGTAATTGTTCTGCCTAAGTCCCAACCTAAAAAAAATCTCTTCCCCAGTGATGAAACTTAGTAACAAGAGTCACAATTAGCTTTTAATTCTTAAGGGATTATTTAAATAAGAATGTGCTGTATTCTTGAAGATGCTTAGGGGAGGGGACACATACCTCCTTTGGCCATGCTATGATAAATTTTTCGCTAATACTCCAAATAATTTCCTATCACCTCCTCCTGATTTGATGAGTGCAGTAAATCCCTCCCTCCCTTCCTTCTCCTTGGTTGTGCTCTTCTAAGCCAGAACATAAGTGAACTGGGGTAACCTTAGACTCCATCTAATGGCTATGCTGGCTAGGAAAGATGGGAGCTATAATCCCACATATCTGGAAGGCTGAATATGGAAGCTGCTTTAATGCATCGCCCCTGATTTGACACAGTAAGTGGGTTTCCGAACTAACTATAATTCCATCCATTATTCCTTCTGCTGACAGTCATCCTCCACTTATTTTTTTCTATGCGTGTCAAAGGAAAAAAAACACATGATTTTCAAAAAATAAAAAATACTGAGCTGGCAGAATGCATAGTTGCCCAATCTTTTATTAGGGAAAGTAAAAGAGCAGTTAGCAAGCTTTTGATTTTGCAGAACTTTTCATGAGGCTGAATGGCAAGCACACTGTGCTAGGTACTCTTAAAATGGAGTGATACTATAGTTACATAACCACAAATAAAGGGTTCTGTCTCTTGTATGGTCTTTTTTTTGTCTGGCTTTTGTTGTTCCAATAAATACTTACAACAAAACATAGTGTTCAAAGCAAAATGCTATTGAAATCAATTGCTAATTAAACTTATGTCTAAATTAATAAATCACAACTATCCAGATCATGTTCCTATGAATAATTTCAATTATGGTGAACATAATTATTAGATTTTGCATTTAATGAACCATATTGTTCAATGGTAGTCTTCTGACAATTGGGACTAATAGAATATGTTAACCTTTATTCTCCTCAGCTTGATACCACATTAGATCATGAATTAATATGTAAGCACTTTGGAGAGTTTCATAATTAAGTAGCCATTGTGACTCTTCTGGCCTATGGGATGAGTTATGTTCGTTAAGGAGAAGCATTTGAACTAAATCAATAGAGGCCCATATAATCAGAACAGAATTTCAAAATCCAATTTATTATACGTAGATGTTCCCACCTCCCCAGCTGATTTCTATATATTTTGCTAAGAATCAGAAATATAATTTGAAGAAGCAATTCCCTCAATTCATTAGATATTAAGCTTCTGAGACTTATCCCAAGAAATAAACCTTACAAAATCTGAGCTAGACACTCTTTAGAAAGCCACAATTACTTGATATCTTGCCATTTGAGGCCAGATTTTTCATATACTAACACTTCCTTAGATATCCTTTTGGTGAGGAAGCTCAGAGATATGAATTTACCAAGCTTGTTATATTTGACACCACATTAGACCATGTGGTGTCACTTGAGTCAAAACTCAGATAGAAAGGTGCAAGATTTTGTGTAATGAAACTCATTCTTCCTTAAAAATAAAGTTTTGTTTCCTCTACTCCTGGTGGAGAATTTGTATGGCTATGTGTTCCCTGCAAAAAGCTTGAAGGATAGGTGATTAACATAAGGAAACTTTTGCTTCCTCTCACTTGGTTTTCACTCACTTGGCACCATGGTCACATGTGGGCATCATTGCTGCCATAATCCCTGATTAGAGTGCTTTGGTTATATTTCTCTTTTGTGGGTGAGATTTTTCACTCAGTTTCCATTTCTGACCTATATAACATATAATGACCATTGTTTTGTCATAGAAGGTACAAATCTATCCTATGTCCAGCGTAACTAGAGCTTAGGACTGCTTCTCCATGTGTCACAAAGATGTTTTGCAAAATATCTATATGGCAAAATTATCCCAGAAAAAACAAAGTGTGTGCATGCCAGCATACACATGTGTGCATATAGGGACCAGAATCCCCATATTAATAACTGTGTATACCCTTACACCTTTGTGTGTCTGTTATATCCTCTCTCACTGCAGGTTGTTGTCTTGCAAGTCCTTATCATGTGACTGCCTGTGTGATTTCTGACTCAAGTTTTTCATTCCTAAATGATCATGGATAAAAGATAAAATCTGACACACACAGGTAATCTTTATTATCTTAACATTTGTTAAGCTTTGTGATTTACTGAGACATTAAAGTCATTGCAAGTCATAAGACCAGCACATTAGATCCACTTCATAAGTAGTAATTTTTGTCTCTGTCCTTAAACCAGTGTAGCTGAATAACTTCTTCTATAATTAAGGAGTCTTAATTTAGATCCCAGGCAGAGGTGGGGCTGTGCTCAGCTAGTTCTAGTAATTTAAGTACAACTGTAGAAGGAGCCAATATGATTTCTTGCATAATATTGTCTTGATCCCAGTGAGGTTTGAACTGAAACATTTGATTCTAGAAATTCTTTGAATACTGTTAACATATACCCAAGGTGACCTGTGAATAATCAGTGCCCAACTTTTCCTAAAGGAGGCACATTCTGTCTTCAAGCTTTTGTTCCTGCCTCACTTGGACTTACTCACCAACATATACAGACACACAATTCTGAAGAAGTCACACGATCTGTTTTGAAGAGAATCCAGCAAAGGTGAAACTTGAGCTGCACGAGAGCCTCTGGACATCCCATAGAAGGAGTATCTACTTCTACCTGGGAGTTGTGTTAGGTTTTTATGTAGCTCAAGTTTCACTTTTGCCAGCTTTTCTGTACCCCAAGGATGTTTTCAAGGGCAGGAATAGATCAGTGATGATGGAAGTAATGCTTCCAGTGAAACTGGAGAGAAGGTGAAAAGAGCCTTCCACAGAACTATATTGATGTCACTCTGTCTAGTGATGCTTGAACTTACCTGCAATCTGTGAAGAATTTTCAGAAAGATATTCTTGAAAACAACTGAAGGTGAAAGGAAGTTTGCTCTTTTAATCATATCAGAAGGAGGTACGATGTCTACACAGGGCTTTGATTTTGGGAACCAGTGATGATCAGTAATAATAACCACTGAATGTTGCACTGGCAAATCATTAAGAAGTGATATAGGTAAAATCAGGGTGTATGCTTTTTACCTCTGAACATGACTGATCACCAAATGCTTTCCCCAAAGGACAACTTGACTCACTCATATCTTCTGTGTTTGCTACTTTCTCTTTTTCTGTTCCCTCTTCCATAAAAAGGTCAGGAACAACACTGATATGTGAGGCTGGTGTGTTGCCTAAGCTCTTGTTCAAAAGACTAACAGCATCTCTGCTCAGAAATAAATCTGTAGTGAGATTTATCCCTATGGAAGTTTGTATAGGAAGACAGTCTAAAAATACCTTCCTCATGACCTAGTGTGAAATGAAACTGCTGAACTAATCTAGGTCAATCAAGGAATGCCTACAAGAACTCTCCCACATTTGATGATCTTTTTTACTACCAGTAGAAAGGCTTCTCACCCATTTATGGACTAAAATTACTTCCAAAGTGAGTGGATGAAGGAAGATCTTCCCTATATTGATTTTTCTAGCTTTCCTTGAAGATTTAAAAGATACAGAATTTCTCCCAATAACTTCATGGAATTCTTGGGGCATGCTATAATAATTAGAACTGTTTAGTGTTTTGGATTCAGGGCAAAAGGAAGTTATGGATCACATGGGAATGCAAATGTAGTACTGTCTGCAGCTCCTTAAACCATCTATGTCTTTTCCTGGAATCATGTGGCAGTTCCTAAGGGTGGTGTAGAAAGTAAGGAAGATGACCTTGATGGAGATATGCAGGAACTGTTACCTTGGCAAAAAAGTGCTGAAGTGTTTTTAAAGTCCAAAACAGTCAGATAACATTTGTAAGTGGTTCAGATAGATGCTTCCCTAATTCACTGAACTATAAGAATGAGGAGGAGGTACAGCACTATCTGACTTGCAAGATTCTGTTATTACAGCCAGTCTCAATAAAAATAGTTTTAGCTGTCCTGTGAAATTGATTTCCTGGTCTGGTTCTACCTAGTGGGCTGACAGTCCAGCATAAGAAAAGGCATAGCTGCTTTAAGGGGTAGAGGAGAAGAATGCCTGCATTCTCTGAAGCACATTTTTGCCTTTGAATCCAAAGTGCTGGGCAGCCCTAACAATAATGTAAACATATGAATATGAACATATTATAATAATGAAAGCCAATTCTGATGACAAATTAAATTGCCAGTTCTATAACATAGTATGTAGTATATGTCATATAGATTCTATGCAATAAATTAGCGCCAACATGTTACACAGCAATGAGACAAAAAGACCATCTGCTATGCTTATGTCCACTTTTAAATTATTATTTCACAAGCTGGGTTTTGATACGGACACAATGTTCTTGGGCTCTCAAAGTTAGTTGGCTAACATTTATGTATACCAGATAAAGAGCAAAGGCTATGAAAAATGAAGGATTTTTTGGACATTAGCCAGCTGTCTCAATAGCTGAATAATGTGCATTGTCCAACTATATCTATAGATATTTTCTTGTTTCATGTAAAGCCAAGTGTTTTGCACAAAGACTTTTCTATTAAGCATTCAAGTTCTCTGTCCCCTGTATTTGGATATAGGTTGTCAACATTACTACTCATTTGTATTTCAGATCTCTGAATAAGACGTTGCCCTCAGGGTTTTGAATTACTTGGAAGGCAGTCTAAAACACTGGAGCTTCTACCTTCATATTCTATTGTCTATGATGAGAGATTCTTTGCAGAAAATGCCTGTTCTTGTTTGGAAGATATCTCCTTTGCTGACAAACTTTGAGAAGTGGATAATGGCTAAGATATAGAATTGTATTGTAACCTTTTAAATGCTAAAGACTGCGGTGTTTATGTAATCACTGGCTGAATACATTTTTAGAGAAGGAATAGGGTTCTATTTTTTTTGCTGTAGGTGTACAGAAAATAAAGAGGACAGCTTGTTTGTTTATTTATTAATTACATGGGCTTATATGCTGCTTAAGTCCAAAGACTCTAGGAATCCCCTATACAGTAATTAGGTTTAAAAGCAAAACACATCAAATACAATGATATCCAATCTGTTTAGTGCCCTCTAATCAAAGCCCAGGAACAGCTAGATTAATATTCCCTCTCCATCTCCAAAGACCCTATGGAACATCCAAATCTTGACCAGGTACTGGTCAGGAGGAGGTGGGCATGAAGGAAAAAGTTTCAGTTTTTTTGTTTTGAGTGAGAGTCACAGTCATCTATGATTAGTGTAAAGTCACTTCCCAGGTAAGAAAAATGCTAATTATGTGCCCTCTGCCAGGAAAATGCAGTCATGTGGTAAACCTTATTCTTTTAGGTCATGGCTCATAACCATCTTGACTGGCTGGAAAGTCAGGTGACAATAGAGTCTCTAGTACCCTGTTGGTTTGACAGAGCCACAATTAGATGAACAGTCTTCATCCAGGTTGCCTTAATTCTTGTGGAACCTGCTAAGATCAAGCATAGACTTAATCTCACAGCAGTCAAAGAAATTACTCGGAGGGAGCCATTTTGCCAGGCAGCCCAGAATCTGGATCTATCACTGATTGCTGAAAGAACCTTGTATTCCTATTCAGTTTTGTATATATCTTTATGCAACCATGAGATACTGGAAGGGTGCATTTTTCTGCTGTATTGCCTTCTTTTTTGTGGATTGATGAAAAAACCTCTAAACTTTTAAGGCTGCTTGAAAGTAAGTCCATTGCAGTTCATAGGACATACTTATAAATAACTTGAACTATTAGAATAGGAGCAGAGAACTCATGGCACTTCACATGTAGTTAAACTATAACTCCCAGAACCCCCATCTCTCTCCCCCTTTTTTTATATAAGAGTTGAATAGCTAGCAGGCTATCTGATGGATCTATTTTTGATATTTCCTTGGGATGGCAAGAACCCTTAATTGAGAATTCATATTTATGTGGGGATAGGTCTACTCTGATTAGTTCGATCCTGTATTATTTAGAATACAAATTGCTTTGTGCAGATGATATGTGACATCTGGAGTACCTAATAATATTAATCAACAACAGCAAGTCTTCTATACTTGCATCTGTAACCTTGCAGATAAGTTATTGCAACTTTGTCCAAACTTTCATCATTATTGAATCACTGTATATCACCATCTCTCAGCCAAGGACCTGGGGGAAACAAAAGATTGATAAATAGATAAGCCCTAGAGAAGCTTGCCAGAAGAAACTATTCCAAAAGTGTTACTAGATTCTTGATTAACCAGCATGTCATTTTGTGGCTGAAACACTCAGAAATGATATTTTAAGATATGTCTTAATTGTCTCCATCCTAAGTATGTAGGGCAGGGATGGGCAACCTTGCAACCCAAAACCTCAAAGTATCCCAAAACCTCTTGGCTACCTAAAAGTTGCCCATGCCCATCTGAAAATGATGAAAAATATATGAATACGATATTTTAATGCTCTAATTATCTATCTATCTGAATATGAATGGAATATTTAAATATTCAAATTTGTATGGACATCATGTTGGGTTCAGTGTTGTCCTTCAATGAGTGTTTCTATGCACAGAAAGGTTAAACAGAAATACAATTATGCACTGTTGTGCCCTCAAGGTTTTCTGCAGTCTCTTGCATAAGGTCTTGCTGAACATCTCCATATGCAAGCCAGAACAAGGAGCTGCACAAGGTCTCACACAATGTCTTTGTATGCTTTCAAAAATATTTCATGGAACAGTGCCAAACCATAAAGTTCTGACATTAAAAGAGACTTTACACTGTCAGTACCTTAAAGACATGTTTGCATTTTATAGATTTGCTCTTTTTTAAACACAGCTTACAAGATTAGGACAAATAAAAGACAATCACAGTCCCTAGGTGACTTGTATTTACAATGAACACCACAACTCTGTGTGCATGTGTGTTTATATGTGTACATATGTGTGTGTGTGTGTGTGTGTATATGTGTATTTACTTATTATTTGGTATTAACTGTTGCAGCGTTGTTATTGAAGGTTTAAAATGTACTTTTATTTTATTGTTATTTTAATATCTATAAACTGTCTAGCATCCATGAGATTGTAGCAGTAGATAAATTGCACAAATAAAGTAACCATGGTTTCTGAGAAAATGAAAACTATCATGAGAAAGGTTGTTTCCACCTTTCTTTTCTCTCACAATCAAATCTAGCAAAGTTGAGTTTTTGAAATAATGCAAAACATCTTTATCAGATATCTTATGGTTACAGGTGGCACATGCTTCTACTGCCCTGAGTGACATCAAATTTTCTCTCCTGCTCCCAATCAGACCACCTGTCTACAATTATTTCTGCTAATCCCACAAGATCCAACAGGATGGGCATGTTCCAGCTCCTTCTATGAAACAATACCATCTGTTGTGCTTGCCCATGTGGATGGCCCTGATCCTGTTGGCCTTCTGTAAGATCTTGAATACCTGTCTTTTGGGCCAGAGGGTTCGATGAGCCCATTTTGAAATATTTTAGGCAAATGATTGTGGTTGGTTGATCTCAGTTGTAGTAGATTCTTTTTTTATGCTTGACATGAAATGGCTCAAGTGGTTTGCCATTACCTTATTCCTAAGGCTGAGAGGGAGTGACTGGCCCAAAGTCACCCAGCCAGCTTCTGTGCCTAAGGCAGGATTAGACAGAATTCATGGTCATCCTGCTCCTGGTCCAGCACTTCAACCACCAGACCAAACTGTCTCTCTGTTATGTTCTTTTTGTCAATTTTTGTTTCAGTTGTTTTTTTATCTGTTTTAATCCAGTGTCAGCTACCCAGAGTCACAACTGACAAGTTGGGCAGCCATTTAAATTAAATAAACAAACAAATGAAATGGCAAGATACTTAATGCTGTATTTGTGTGAACACATTGCCTTGAATTTTTGCATGTTTGGGTTTGTGATAGCGTGGGATTTCTGCTCCTATGAATGTAAGTTTGTTTGTGTATGTATGTAAGTATGCATACCTTTATACACCTTTATATCCTGCCGCAATTGTATGCAGACTCTCAGCAGTTCACCACTTAAAAAACAATGATGATAATAATAAAGATGAAGCCAACAATAAAAAATGCCTAAACAGCCAGATAGCATCTGGGATCAGCCCCCAAATGCCTTTTGGAAAAGCTCCATTTTCAAAAGCTTCTGAGAAGCAACTAGAGTTGGGGCCAAATGCACTTCTGGAGGCCATTCCAGAAGGCCATCCTGATGATGGAAAAACAATGCCTCCAGAAACAAGCGTCCTTCAGTTATGCTCCCTCCATCCCTCTTTCAGGATGCTGAAAAAAGTTTACCACTTGCTTTTGGTTTTACTTGAAGAGTGCATGGTAAATGTAGGTTCTAATTTCTGTCTCTCAGCAGCTGCTTTCTTTTCATTTTGATCTCTTGAGCCAAACCTAGATGGTTGCAGTGAAATGGACTTTCCTGGTCATCGCAAGTTAGCAGACCTGGGATGTATAAAGCCCAGATGAGCAAATGGCTGAAAGTAGCTCATTACCATGACCAGTTAAGAAGAGGGTCACCCAAAGTAATACTACAGCAGAAGAAATGCCAATGAATCTTTTCAAAAACATCTGCTACCACTTTTGCCAGTCCATTTCCTGCAAGCTTGCCAAGGCTCTAACCTAAGGAAGCCATTATTCTCCTTTGCTAATCATAGCCACAGAAGCAGTCTCTGAGCCCATCTGCCTCTGCATGTAACACTGAGCATTAGCCCCATATGAAAATATCCTTTGACTGGCTGAAAGGTTATTAAAGGAAGGTTGTACAATTAAACATGATACAGACGTTTTGGTGTTGCAGGTGTTGGGACTTGGTAAGTTTCTGCAGTTTATTATAAAATTATTATTTGCAGTATTGATTTATACAATTATTCTGCAATTATAAAAAGATGCAATTATTTATTTATCCAATCAAGATGCAATGAAAGACCAAATGTATTCAAAAGATGAGAACAAAGACTTCAGAATGATATAAATGTAAGCATTTGAGTGAAAATTCACCAATGAAAATTAATCAAAATCCCTGAAAGAAAGCTTTTGTAAAAACAGAGAGTTGTATATTGCAGAGAGAAACCACTAGGAAAAGAATTAAGGCAGATTGACCCCCATTCCCCCACTCATGCAAATGGAGATGCTGAACAGAAATAGGCTTAAGAGGATAGAGAAAGTAAAGATACCGCTGTATTGGTGGAACTGCAAAACTGGAGGGTGAATAAAGCCTGTCCACAGAAGGTAACAAAGATCAATATGGCATAAGTGACAAACGTAAAAAAATCTGTGGCTTTGGCCATCAGTTTGCAGTGCCATTTTGACTTTTTTAAACCTTCCCTGTGAATGTCCCTGCAAAGAATGTAAAAGTGATCCCAAAGGAGATAATCTGAGATTGCCCAAACTGACGAATGCAGATACCTAGGTGAAACCCAGCCTTCTACTCTCCATGTAAATGCCACCCATGCTATAAGAATTAAAGAGAAAAAGCCAATTCCTGACTGTCAGATCCAGGACAGATGTTTAGATTTACACTCCTGCCTTTGCAGTTGTACAGGAGACCAAGACAAACTGAAGTTAACTCAGTTTCAGTCTCAACAACCAAATGTAATCCAGTGATAAGGAATATGTTATCCTACACCTTGAGCCATAGAGCAGACCCAGAAGCAACCTGGAGTGAGTGCAAAATAACCTTGAATAATGGAGTAACAGCTTCTCACATGGCAATAAGCATTGAATGTCAATAACACTGAATTAAAAGAAGAGTGGATGGCACCTTCTGGAGTTGTGGGGAGGGAACAACTAAGCTTATAATACCTCCACTGATTAGTTGAAGGCAGACTTGTAAACATTAGGTTCACATGTGCAGTTCCTCTGAATGCCCCCTAGTAGTTCAGTGCTGCACTCAAATCAAATTGTCCAACAGCATCTTTTCTGGGGCGCCATTCCTGAGGTAGGTTAGATGGAGGCATGGAAAGACAATTCAACTTTTTGGCCAGGAATGGGGCTTCTTCTGAAGAGGGATGGGCAGACCCAGATCTTGGGTCTAACCCTTGAAAAGGACTGTAGAATTTAGTTATAAAGTGCTGTTGGAGAATTATGGCAACGTTTCATATTTCTGACCAAATGATCCCAATATTTTGGGCTCGATAAGAATGGGAAACTGAAGAATAGGATGCACGTTCACATGTATATTTGGACAAATATCCACCCAGTTCACTGGAATTGGAATTTCTTTCTTTCTTTACAATATTTGCAAACTTCCCGGATCATACTGACTCTGGTGGTGTACAGGAGAAAAAGCATCCTGACGTGGGAACAGCAGGCACAGCTGCCTATGCAACGTATTCAACTGCCTATCAGAATATTTCTGCAAATATTCTTCCATCTATATTACAACAGTATGATAGTGTTCTTATCCATTTCAGGACTACTGCATTTTTCAATACTATTGTTGAAGAGAGTTGACACAAATACACATATGATAATTGAAATATTTAAGTTGTTTTGTTTTGTTTCATTTTGTTTTGACAGATTCCTTTATATACTGCCAAAGAATTATCTTTTGGAGAAGATTTCATTAAAGTGATTTGGAATTGTACAAAACTCCAGGAAAAGAATTCAGGAAAGATTTTCTATTTACTTTGTCAAATCCAAACCGATGGGAAATGTAGACATACATACATACATACATATATGGGGGGAGATGGGTGGCATGTAAATTAAATAAAATAAATAAATAAATAAAAGTAACAATCTCAAAGGAGAGGCAATCTAAAATGCCTTTCAAAGTATATAAAACTCCAGCAAAATTTAGGAGAGATCAGGGGTTGTGCCAGCAGTGGGATTAATGAGGGTTAGTTTTAACATGCCCTCCCCTCAAAAATGCCCAGAGTTGCTTTGTGATATGTTAAACTTCTCTAGTCAGCCATATCATGTAAATACAAAAGAGAGGGTTAACCCTCTATCTCTCCCAGGTGCTGACACAAAGATGTGGCCACTTTAGGCACTCTATCTCTCTGGTTATTTTGTTTTTCACTCATGGGAGAAGTGACGAAACAGTGGCAGAAGGGGGGGGGGAATGAGTAAGCCTCCCCCCACTCTGACTTCAGGGGCTCTAACTCCACACAGTAACAACTTAGAACAGGCACAGTTTATACACAATTTGTTCCTAAGAAGTGTAATCTTAATCCAATGTTTATTAAAACTGGACAGAGTTTATTAAATTGAATCAAGATGATCAAATAGGAGCAGATCTTTACATATATTAGCTTAATTCTCTTTCCAAATATTTGCAAAATGTCTTATGTCTCTTTGAAGGATTTTTAAAAAAATATTTTAGAAAAGCTCAATGACACAATGCTGGTGGTGGCTTGTTTCATGAACAATATGCCATTCTTCTATGAAGGTGTAGAGGCAACTTTTGCTTTACGGCTTAACACAGTGAACTGCCTTTGACTATTATGGCTGCTTTGTATGGGCTGTTATGCTTTGTTGTTATGTTTTTAATTGTATGTTGGCTGTTGTAAGCTGTTCAGTCTTTTACAGTGGGGTGGCTGTAATACAGGTAGTTCTCGGTTAACGACCACATGTTCAGAGACTGTTTGACGTTACGACAGTGCTGAACAAGGAGACTTACAACTGGTCCTAGAAGTTGTGGCTGTTGCAGCAAACCTGTGGTCATGTGATCGCAATTTGGGCACTTGGCAACTGGCTCACAATTACAAAGGTTGCAGAATCCCATGGTCATGTGATTACCATTTGCGACCTTCACTGCCACTTCTGACATGCAAAGTCAGTGGGGAAGCTGGCAGGAGGTTGCAGATGGTGATCATGTGACACTGCACCTAACATCCACGTGGGATCCGCCTAATGACCACAACTGGAACTGCTGGAACTGCTATCATCAGTCAGCCCAACCACATGATGTCACGCTTTAAAGACCAAGAAGACATTCCTGGCTGTTTGCACTATTTCCAGCAACCCTTATTATGAAGTCTAATAATTTGTGTGGAGTTGGTATAAATTTCCACACATGCTGTGCAGTTTGCAGCTCCAAGTGTATTCTGAAACCATTTAGGACTTTTTTGACGTATTGAGCTTGACTAAATAATAAGTAGCAAATAAATTAGGCGCACCATTTTACCTGATCTTTTACAGAGTTCATGCTTTTTTTTAAAAAAAGTTTTGCTGCTGGAGAACATAATGAAATTAAGTGTTGATGACTGCTAGCATGACCCAGCAATCTTTGTGCTCACATATACAGGTGAAACTCGAAAAATTAGAATATTGTGCAAATGTTCATTTATGTCAGTATGGCAACTCAAAAGGTGAAACCAATATATGAGATAGACGCATTACATGCAAAGCGAGATATGTCAAGCCTTACTTTGGTATAATTGTGATGATTATGGTGTACAGCTTATGAAAACCCCAAATTCACAATCTCAGAAAATTAGAATAGTGTGAAAAGGTTCAATATTCTAGCCGCAAAGTGTCCCACTCTAATCAGCTAATGAATCCATAACACCTGCAAAGGGTTCCTGAGCCTTTAAATAGTCTCTCAGGCTGGTTCAGTAGGAATCACAAGCATGGGAAAGACTGCAGACCTGACAGTTGTGCAGAAAACCATCATTGACACCCTCCATAAGGAGGGAAAGCCCCAAAAGGTAATTGCAAAAGAAGTTGGATGTTCCCAAAGTGCTGTATCAAAGCACATCAATAGAAGGTTATGTGGAAGGGAAAAGTGTGGTAGAAAAAGGTGCACAAGCAGCAGGGATGACCGCAGCCTGGAGAGGATTGTCAGGAAAAGGCCATTCAAAAGTGTTGGGGACTTTCACAAGCAGTGGACTGAGGCTGGAGTTAGTGCATCAAGAGCCACCACACACAGACGGATCCTGGACATGGGCTTCAAATGTCATATTCCTCTTGTCAAGCCACTCCTGAGCAACAAACAACGTCAGAAGCGTCTTACCTGGGCTACAGAAAAAAAGAACTGGTCTGTTGCCCAGTGGTCCAAAGTCCTCTTTTCTGATGAGAGCAACTTTTGCATCTCATTTGGGAACCAAGGACCCAGAGTCTGGAGGAAGAATGGAGAGGCACACAATGCACGATGCTTGAAGTCCAGTGTGAAGTTTCCACAGTCTGTGTTGATTTGGGGAGCCATGTCATCTGCTGGTGTTGGTCCACTGTGCTTCATTAAGTCCAGGGTCAATGCAGCTGTCTACCAGGAGATTTTGGAGCACTTCATGCTTCCTTCTGCAGATGAGCTTTATGGGGATGCTGACTTCATTTTCCAGCAGGACTTGGCACCTGCCCACACTGCCAAAAGTACCAAAACCTGGTTCAATGACCATGGGATTACTGTGCTTGATTGGCCAGCAAACTCGCCTGACCTGAACCCCATAGAGAATCTATGGGGCATTGCCAAGAGAAAGATGAGGGACATGAGACCGAACAATGCAGCGGAGCTGAAGGCTGCTATTGAAGCATCCTGGTCTTCCATAACACCTCAGCAGTGCCACAGGCTGATAGCATCCTTGCCACGCCGCATTGCGGCAGTCATTGCTGCAAAAGGGGCCCAAACCAAGTACTGAGTACATATGCATGGTTATACTTTGCAGAGGTCTGATATTGTTCTATTTCCAATCCTTGTGTTATTGATGTCATGTAATATTCTAATTTTCTGAGATTGTGAATTTGGGGTTTTCATAAGCTGTACGCCATAATCATCACAATTATACCAAAGTAAGGCTTGACATATCTCGCTTTGCATGTAATGCGTCTATCTCATATATTGGTTTCACCTTTTGAGTTGCCATACTGACATAAATGAACATTTGCACGATATTCTAATTTTTCGAGTTTCACCTGTACATTGGTTTGGATGGATCAGTTTGGATTATAATATGCAGCTTCATTTCTTGTCCTTGACACAATGCAGTACATTAACAGTAGAGCTATTTGGTATCTGTGTTTAAATATATCTTCAGTTCCTTAATAAATGGGGGAGTTTGTGCTCATACATTTGTAAGAATTTTTTACATTATCTGTGCGTGTGGATGGATGGGTAGATAGCTAGATGATAGCTAGATAGATGATTGAAAGATAGATGATAGATAGATAGATAGATAGATAGATAGATAGATATAGACAGATGATAGACTCCTTTGAGTTGAGCTCAACTCCAACTGACTTATGCACACACAGACACACAAACATGCATTGAAGTGAAAGCTTCACTTGTTTTGTTTTCAGGATTCTCACCTCTGTTTTTCTTTGCATAAAAGAGATAAGTGTTTTGATCGCCTTGAGTGACTTACATGCAATTGAATAGCACTTGTTGAGTTTGAATGTCACATTATATGAATTGTGACTGATAAAAAAAGTCATTTTCTCTCTCTTGTTACTATCTCTTGAGATGCTCTTAGAAACAAGATATTTTGACTCAAAACATTTCTGTGATAAAATATGTTCACAATAATGGCGTGAAGTTTGCTAGCTGAAAGCAAAACAGAGCTAGATTTCCATTTTTCCCCCTACTGTACTGAAAAAGAAAAGAAGGATAAAGATTTAATATAGCATACTTTAGAAAAATGTCTAGGTTTAATTTTTAAGATGGTACATTTGGAACTGGAATATTTCCTCTACTCCAGGTTAATGGCCATGCTGGCAAGGCATTAGAGGGACTGTAGTCCAACATACCTGGAGAAAAACAGGTTCTTGAAAGCTGCTCTGTTCAATTCTTTTACTGTTCTTATTTGATCTGTCCTGCATTCTGGTTTAGCTAAACCACTTTTGTAGATTTATAGGACTTTGAACGTAGGAAGAGACTTTGAAGGTCATTTTGCTTACTCTGAGTGATATAAGAACATAGGTCTATTGACTAGTGGGGGAGCAGGACTGCCCTAATGCTATGCTCCTCTCTAGCCACACCCACAGTATTTCCATGCTCCATGCTTGACAAAGATCTCGTGCTCGTGGCATTTGCCTAAGCTCTTCTTTACAACCGACAGCTCCAGATTGCCTGGAGCGTCTGGCCCATGGATAGCTGTTGCCTCCTTCAAGACTTTGCCAAACTTGCAAAGACAGAACTGTCTAGGAAAGTCATGTGAGATCTTTGGGGAACGAGCACATGATTCCATTCTCCATGTGCAGGCAGGATTGTTTGGAATGCAATGCCCCAACTGTGCTTAGGACAATTTCTGAAGGAAGTGGAAGATGCACAGTCTCTTCTGCTTCTCTCTTTCCCTCTCTCCCCACCTTATTTATTATATAGCTACTCAGGTCCCAAGACTTTGGGTGGTTTACAACATCCTGAAATAATCCAAATAAATCCACTAAACCTCAAAATGCAATAGCACATGTATATCGATGACTTTTTTTTTTTTTTTTTACAAAAAGAAAGTATTTTATTTACATGCATGGGCAATCCTGTAATCTCCTGTGTATTCTGTAGGGCAATCTGGAAGAATGCCGTACAGAAATAAATTTTTTTTTTGGTGGTGGTAGTGGCGGTGTTACATGGATTCACAAATGTAGACATGGCACCAGGGAAGGGAGGATGCATATTTTCATTTTGCCTGAGAAATGAGGTTAAATCCTTTCTTCTCTCCTATTATCCTGATAAAAAATTCTCCCCCACCTTGCCATACTTAACTGATAAGAAAAAAAGAAGTTCTGGTTAACACTCCCAAGTGGGTGGGGTTTGCTCAGGTTCCTCCACGTTGTGCTTCGAATGGCAGTCAGTTCCTTTCTCTCCCACCAGTATGCCAAACATTTTAAAGTATTTAAACTTTTTAAAAACCCCAGACATAATTGCTGGCCATACTTGTACCACAAGGTTTCCTTGATAAGTGTTAAATTTGTGAACTGAGTCCAGTTACTTTTTTCCCTTCCATAGGAGGGGAAGAGAAGTCACTGAGGGGTCTTTTTCAGCAGAAATAGAAATTGGGGGGAAAAACCCCTTATTGATGGTGCTGTGAGATGAGCAAAGGGAAACAAAGTCCTCATGTTAATTCCTATGCTATCAGCAGTGTAAGGACTATCTATGCTGGCTGGGGAATTCCATGCATCTTAAAGTTGCCAAGTCTGAAAAACACTGTCCTAAGCTATACTTTCCCGATAATCTATTTTTTTTCCAGCACTGGTAATGGTTGCTTGCCCTCAAAGCCTGGATGGGGGCATTTGGTGTCGATGTCTGAGATGCACTGAGATTTAATATCGAGCTATGGCAGTTGGGCCTGTTATGGGGTTTCAGGTGCTACGGGACCTACTTCAGGATGTGAAATTCTCTTTCTGCCTGCCAGTATTCACTTGCAGTATTAGGGATGTGGTTGGGTTGATTCAGAAATTCAGCAGTTTGAAGTCACCTTGTGATCCTGGCAATTGGAATTTAAGACCATATTTTCAGTCTTGTTTCTTTTTTTTTTCAGTAATAGAAATAACTCCAAGAAAACTACTACACTAAAGCAAATGCAAAGAACAGCTTCAGAAAAGGCATATTCTATAGTACCAGAAGAGGGAAAATTACTTTTTTCCAGCCTTGCCTGCAGGGATCCAAATAATTATAGCATTTCTTATTTTAGATGATTTTTTTTTAAAAAGTGCATATTAAATACAAAGATGTATTTAAAGTCATGTCTAATTTGAATTGAAGAGGATAATATATAGCTGACAATGATTAAAATAACCTTGTGGATTCAGGCTGGGATGGTATTTCAAAAGGAAGCTTCACAGCTCATAATATATACTTTTACCTATCTAGCCCTGTTGGACTTCTTAGTGACTTTTGATACTATATATCTTGGTATCCTTCTGTGTGAAAAGACCGGGACTTCAGGGTTCCCTTCTGCAGTAGTTTCAGTCCTTTCTGTTGGGCTATGTCTGTTCACTGGGGACTACTGTTACACACCAAGGCCATTGAACGATGATGCCCTACGCAGTTCCATCTGGTTCAACAACTACATAAAACTGCTAGAAAAGGTGAGTTTTGAGTAGAGTGCCACCTCTATGTTGATGTTCCCCAGCTCTACAGTTCCTTCCCTTCGGACTCCAAGTAAATGTCGCCTAAGTTTGATAATGTGCCGGATGAGCACGTTATCTAATGCTGCCTAGAATCACTTATCCAGTGAGATGGGTGGCATACATAAATTCGATAAATAAATAAATAAATAAATAAATAAGGGAGAACAAGCTGAAATTAAAGCCAGACAAGATGGAGGGTCTATTGTTCAGTAGGAAACTGGTTTCTGGGATTTCAGACTGTTTTGGATAAGATTACACTCCTTCTGAAAGAGAGGCATGCACCTTAGCAGTGTTTCTTGATTCTTAGCTGTCACTGAATTCACAGATGGCAACTTAAGTGAAGAGCCCACGTACTCAATTATGACAAGTGCACCAGCGGCAACCAACACAGATCCAATTTGATTTTGCAACAGTTAAGCCAGATATTAAGATCTGAAGGAGAGACTGTCTTGAAGATGCCTTCATTGTGGAGACTCATCTGTCAGCCATCAGGACTGATACCAGGATGATATTTGACATCAGGACTCAAAACAAGACAAGGTAGTATCAGAGCATTTCCACCTCCCAGGACACTCTATCTGAACTCAGAGTTCTCACTTGGGTTCAAGTTTAAGTATGCCAAAGTTCATAAAAATTAGTGCTGGAAATTTTGAGCCACTTTCCAGTTTTTAAAATGTATGCATATGTGTGTATATGTGTATCTATATGTATCTCTATCTCTAGCACTTTTTACCAAAACAAAATTATATTTAAAGCTAGGTAGCTATTAAGAATGAAGTATGTCACATTTCATAGGATTTTACATTTTTGCCTTTTTAAAGGGTGAAAGATTTCAAGCAAAAAGGCTGAGGAGTTTTGTGCAAAGGGAAGGGGTAGCTTCAATCATTAATGATTCCTCCTTCTTGAATGTGATGGAACTGACTGTTGGGGATTGAGGATGAGGAAAAATACAAGACATTGACTCATCCATTTGCTTTTTCCATAAAAGAAAATAATCTTTAAGTCAGTCAGGTAGATAATACATCCACCACACTCCTCACCATGTGAATGTATGGAAGGTGGGGAAACAATGAGGAGAGCAAAGGATCAAGCTAGTAAGAATTCTCTACATCTCTCTCAAGATGCTGTGAGTGAGACAGCCAGTTAAATCTATTCGCAAGGATCACTGAATTCAATATTTCTTCCCAAAATGATAATTAGATAAATAGTGAAAACTTTTTTTTTTTATGGCAGCTTCTACTGAGATTATTTCCAATGTGCTAGAACTCCAGAGACACACTTTGGGATGAGGCTTTCTGGTGGGGCTACCGAATCTGGCCTGTGAAAATCCAGATGACTACACAATAGCAAAGAGTTAGAGTCTTTTCGCTGCTGTCTACTGATCATCTGGATTTGGTGGCCCAGTTATGATAGCCCTATCTGATGCTGAGCTTTTAAAATAGAAAAGGTTGATCCACTCTTTTACAAGGTAGAGCAATTCTACTTTGAATTGGTGCTTCTTCCTCAGGTGGAGTACATCTCTGCTTAAAGTGCTTAAAACTCCTAGCAGAATAAAAATGTGTGTGTGTTCTGAATCTAAAATATAATATTAAGAGAACCGTAGTTGCACAGAGTTTAACTTTCAACTTATCCCCCTCCTCTAGTTACACTCCTTCCTACAACAACAACAACAATTTCTACAATTATATAATATATAATAATTATATATGTGTGTATATATATATATATATATATATATATATATATATATGTACAATTATATGATTATATAATATAAAATTATAATCAATTTCTATGAAAGATCGAGGGGAAAGTGGATGATGATAAAACCTGGCAATGGCTTACAACTGGAGCATCAAAAAAAGAAACTGAAGGTTTGATTTTTGGCTGCTCAAGAGCAAGCTATTCAAACTAATGCAATCAAGGCTAGAATTGAAAAGTCATCAAATGATTCAAAGTGCAGACTGTGCAAAAAAGCAGAGGAAACAGTAGATCATATACTCAGCTTGTGCAAGAAGATCACACAAACTGACTATAAACAACGACATAACACAGTCGCCAAAATGATTCATTGGAATATCTGTAAAAATTATCATCTGCCAGTAATGAAAAATTGGTAGGAACATATAGTTGAAAAAGTAATTGAAAATGAGCAGGTTAAAATATTGTGGGATTTCCAAACACAAACTGATAAAGTCTTGGTACATAATACCAAGACTTAATTGTGTCTGAAAAGAAGAAAGTGTGGATAATTGATGTGGCAATACCAGGGGACTGTAGAATAGAAGACAAAGAATTGGGGAAGATCACGAAGTATCAAGATCTGAAAATCGAAGTTGAAAGATTATGGCATAAACTGGCAGTGGTGGTCCCAGTGATTATTAGCACACTGGGTGCCATACCAAAAAGCCTTGGACGACACTTAAAAAATCTGCGCATTGACAAAATTTCCATCTGTCAATTGCAAAAGGCCACCCTGTTTAGATCCGCACATATACTACGCCAATACATTACAACATCCTAGGTTCTTGGGAAGAACCCGATGCTAATGAAGGCCAACAACAGCTAAAGAACTGGCAGCTGTGATTTCATGTTGTTGTGAATAATCTTCTTCTTCTTCTTCTTCTTCTTCTTCTTCTTCTTCTTCTTCTTCTTCTTCTTCTTCTTCTTCTTCTTCTTCTTCTTCTTTTCTTCACAATACATCTGCCTATCCCAGGTCCTTGGAAAGGATTCAATAGGTGTATAAAAATGCCAAATCCTGTCTAAACATCTGGCTGACTGTGTGACCAACAATAATATATTAAATTTATGTGCTGCTTGACTCCTGGTGACTCTGGGTGGTTTACAATTGTCAAAACATTTAACAAACAAATAACAATACAGAAAACACAAAAACAGCACAAGGCAAAGGGACAACGATGGCAGAGGGGAACAGAAAGGAACAAAGAGGCATCAATATCCTCTCCCAAGGCCTGGGTGAAGAGCCAGATCTTTAAGGCCCTTCAAAATACCAGTAGGGTAGGAGCCATTAGAATTTGGGGGGGAACCTCATAGAGAGCAGGCACTGCTACAGAGAAGGCACACTTCCCAGGGTCCCAATAGATGGCGTTGTTTAATTGATGGAACTCAGAGTGTGCCAACCCTGCCAGATTGAACCAGTTGGGCAGATACTACAGGAGACATGCAGTCCCTCAAGTAAACAGACCCTATGCCATGTAGGTCTTTATAGGTAGTGACCAGCACCTTGAATTGCACCTGAAAGCAAACTGGCAATCAGTGCAGCTCACGAAGCAGAAGTGTTACATGGGTATATTGAGGCATGCCTATCACTGCCCACACCGCTGCATTCCATACCAGTTGAATCTTCCAGGTGGTCTTCAAGGGCAGCCCCATGTAGACCATGTTGCTGTAGTCAAGAAGTGAGGTGACCAGGGCATGAATGACTGTCTGTAGGGCCCCCTGATCTAGGAAAGTGTGCAACTGGTGCACCAGATGAAGCTGCGCAAAAGCCTTCTTGGCCACAGCTGCCACCTGCTCATTGAGCAGGATCTGTGAGTCCAGGAAGACCCCCAAATTGTGCACCATCCTTGATTGGGGAAGTGCAACCCCATCCAAGGTTAAAGTTGGAATATCCTCAGATCTGGGCAGTCTGAACACCCACAGCCACTTGGTCTTGGTAGGATTGAGTTGGAGAAGGTTCTTCCCCATCCAAACCTGCACAGCCTCCAGGCACTGGGACAGAACCACGACTGCCTCACTTGGCCAGCCTGGAGTAAAAAAATATAATTGGGTATAATCAGCGTACCAGACTCTGATACCAAACTCCAAACTGGCAGAAGACCTCATCCAGAGGTTTCAAATGTTGAAAACCAGTTCACCCAGATGTTGAAAAGGAGGGGAGAGAGAATAGAACCCTGTGGCAACCCACAAGTGAGGGGCCTAGGGTTGATCTCTCCCCACCAAGCAACACTAACTGGAACCAGCCCTGAAGATAGGAAGAAGACCACTATAAAATGGTGCCCCCAATCCCCAGTCCATGGAGCTGGCTCAGAAGGATACCATGGTCAATGGTATTGAAAGCCCTGAAAGATCAAGGATGTACCACCATCAGGGAGATGACCCACAGTTGGGTCCATGCAGTAGTGTTGGCCTCTTTGAGGGAGGGGGTGATGCCCCCATCCTTGAAAGAGGTGGTGTGCCCCCTCCTCAAGAGGCTGTCCTTGTACCCAAAGGTTTTCAATAACTATCAACCAGTCTCCAACCTTCCTTTCTTGGGGAAAGTTGTTGAGAAGGCTGTCAGTTTGCAGCTGAGAAGAACCCTAGAGGAACCAGATTATCTAGACCCTTTTCAGTCAGGTTTCAGGCTCCTGTCCACTTCCTCAGGAGTCACTGGCTGAAACTCATCCCACATCACACCACCAGACCATACCCCAGGCACCTCAGCCTGCTTTGCCCAGTCAGAGTCCAAGACAGAGCTAATCTGAGTGAATAATCTTCACAATGGCCCAGCAGATGTTCTGGGGGGGGGGGGTTTCTCCCTACCCAAGAGGAAATGGGTCACTCTAAACAGGACTACTGGATGGTTATCAGCAGATGCAGTAAGGACAGAGAAATATTGATTTTTCACTGCCCTTATTGCCACAAGGTAATCCCTAATATGGGCTCTTACCATGTCTAGTCAGAGTTGCTTTGAGTCTTCCTTCAACAGTGCTCCAGGTGACTTTTCTGGCATTTCATCTTCTGGAGCTGCTCAGTAAACCAAGGTGCACCCCAGGATTGGCACACAGGGAGAGGCCACATAGGAGTGATACGATCCAAGGACCCAGATACCTGCCCATTCCAGGCGGTGACTAGGGCCTCAACTGAACTGCCCACCAGATCCTCAGGGAAAACCCCAAGCTGTTGCTGGAACTCCAGTAGGTCCATCAATCACCTGGACAGTACCTTAGAAAACTCTAGTACATCCTGCAAATACTGAAATATTTCATCTTCTACTGCTACTGGCTGCAGATTTTGTGGAAAGTTTTGGTGGCTTTCTTGCAAAATTTAGATTTTTAAAAAATGCAGTGATAATAATAAATATGATTAATGAATGCAGAAACACATGGTTGAATTTTCACCTTCTCTTTTCCCAATGCTACTTTCCATGTGGCATAAAAATCTCAGGAACGTGAGACTCTTTGCAGAGCTTCTGTGAAAACCTGGGAGAAAAATCCCCAATAAATATTGAAAAAGAGAAGAGAAAAGAAGAGAGGAGGAGGAGGAGGAGGAGGAGGAGGAGGAGGAGGAGGAGGAGGAGGAGGAGAAGAGGAAGAAGAAGAAGAAGAAGAAGAAGAAGAAGAAGAAGAAGAAGAAGAAGAAGAAGAAGAAGAAGAAGAAGAAGAAGAAGAAGAAGAAGAAGAAGAAGAAGAAGAAAGAGAGAGGGGGGGAGAGAATTAGGAAGAAAAAGAAAATTGGGAAATGATTTTTTTTTTTAATGGAAACACTGGGGAGTATTTCCACTCTGATTTTTCCATTGCATCTCCCTCTGGGCATGCACATCTCTACTTTGGAATTGGCTGGGATAGAAATAATATTTTGAAGAACAATCTGGATAAAAATGGAAGAACAGAAGACAGAAGAGAAGAAAAAGGAGAAGGAGGACAAAACAGAAGAAGAAATGTCTTCCTGGATAGGATTTTTTATTTTTGTCCCAAACCAGAAGCTGGCTCCTGACTACGACATGACATGAACTGGGAGCCTAGCACTGAATATATGTAAACATACCATACATTAATCAAGTGAACTCTTATCTTGAGCCTGGTTAGAAAACAATACCTATTTAATTTTTTTTTCAAGAGGCAGCCCAGAAGTGTCGCATTGTACCACAAATAAAAGTGGTGCTGCAATGCCTGTAAATCAGAGCTTTAAACTATGTTTCAATTATCCTTCTATTATCCAGCTGGTGTTTAAGTATGTTTATTATTCAAATCAGCAGAGAATGTGTGGCTGTTGTGTAAACAACTGTCAATTGCTGAAACAATGATTACAAGGCACCATCTCTTTCAGGTGTACTTAGAGGTACTTATACCTCAGCCACTTGTATTTAAATATCATGCAAACACAATGCTTGAGTGACTACTTTTGCTGCTACTCCCAATACCTCTTGCCAATTCTATTACATTAAACAGGGAAACCTATTACATTTTCTCCCCCATTTAGAGACAGCCATCCTCTGTTTTTAACCACTGCAGCACTAAAGCTCAAGTTAATATAATAGACGGGCTAAGGAGTACAGATGGTATAGTTACTGAGGGAGCCCAGAAGAAAAAACATGTTATTTGCCCATTATTTCAAGCATCTGAAAGCTTTTGTTAAAAAGGAGAAAGAAAGAGAGAGAGAGAGAGAGGAGGGATGGAAAGGATGAAGTACCGAAAAAGTAACTGAATCACACCAAAACTTGTTCAGAAACAGGTTGAAGAAATATCTTGGCTGCTTTACAGTTCATTCTATTGTATTCATTAGGATTGTTCTCAGATGGGCTATGATTTTCAATTTTAGAAAGCAGTTTTTAATGTATTTGGAAAATGTATTGAGTAAGACCACCAGACCTGGGCTGAAAAAAGCAGGATGATTGCTAGAAGGCAGCAAGAAGGGTGTACTGTATCTCTTTTCTGCCATCTAGTGGTCATCTGGATTTTCACAACACACTAAAACTGGGGGAGGGGAAGGATCACACTGCAGAAGTGGTGATAGCTCATGATCTATCAATTGCTGCATGGTGACCAAGACTGAGGGTGAGAAAGGATTTTCTCTATTTCTTATAAGGCATTGCTTTGTGATGGCAGAGGCAGGAAACAGATTCGGAGCATGGTATCTAGTATAAGCTCCATATGGGTAGAGATAGCCCAAAGGTCACTCTTGACTTAAATCCATGCTGGACTGTGTTCCCTACCCATCGAACATGGAATGTACCGCTTCTAAATACCAGTTTCTGGGAAAAATAGTGGAAATCAGCTGTCACCTTATGCCCTATTTTTGGCTTCCTAAAACATCTAGTTGGCTCTGGAAGGGACAGAACAGTGGATGAAGTAAGTCTTTAATCTTATCTAAGAATCTCATACCAATTTGAGTGCTAGAGGAAATGATTAAAGAATACACATGCAGGTACCAGTATAGGTTGTCTGGAGTATCTGAATGCTGACCCTATAGGTGAAAGTGTTTTATTTAACATTTAGAGTGGGAGAAATAGTTCATTGTTCAGTCAATGGCCAACTTAAGTGAATTGAATTAATGTTTATACTAAACATGTTCATTCCGAATCCAAAGCCTCTGGTGCACACCTGAGAAGCTGCCTTGACTTCTGAAGTCATTGTGGTCGCAGATGAAATGATGGATTTAAATGTTTCAGTTTGGGAGAACACTGTGTTGTGCCCTGATTAACATGCAACAATTGCTTCCTGTTACATTGATTTAAAATGAGATTGTGAAACTAAAAGTAGTGTGCAGGATAAGTAATGGGTTGTGCTTTAAGAAGAAACTGTGCAGTGTACTTGTTAAATGACATCCTTTCCCCAGAAATTAATGGAGATGCTCTGACTGTTTTGTAGTCAACAGTGCTGGTCTAATTGGTGGCCTTGGAAACAAAATCAGGTCATACCGAGATCAAGCATATGTAGATCTTCTTGTTCAAATATACATTAGAATAAGAACCCTTTGTAAGAGTCCACATTGAAAAGCTGAAGACAGATGCTCTCATGCACAGCTAATGTTACTTGGAATTGTTTACCTGTTTGTAACATTAAAATCATGTTTTTCAGAGCAGGAAGGAAAGAACCCTTCACAGTCTCAAGAAAATACATTAATGTTGTGGGTTTTTTTTTTAAGTCATAAGTAGAATGTTTGCATATGAATGGCTTTATAGTACAGCATAATGGTCTTCTTTGAGTTTGCAATGTGCAGGCACACATATATTTAAATGTAATTAAGTAATCAATGGTGTACGTTGTCAAATGAATGTTTAGGCTGCTGAAGGATGAGTTCCCAGCACAGTCATTGCAGCTGCGCAGTCATCTCTTGCTTATCCATCCATGCCCCCCTTTCCCCTGTATAATTATGTCTGGAGTTATTTACATAGTGATGATACTTTATAGAAACAAAACTGTAACAATCTGGCAACTGTTGGATACAATTACATAGCAGTAACAATTCTTGCAGTGCTGTTGGTCACCTAAACATTGCTAAGAAACATTAGGGGTGCATTGCTTTGGAGGTAAACTCCTTGATGTTGTAACAGGAGTGGACAGTGCAGAACCCATGGTGGTTAGTGGCAGGGGGTACTTCTATGTGGAAACTGTTGGCAAGATGTTCAGATGTTCCATATACAAATTAGATGAGAAAATCAATCAATCAATCAATACATTATTCCTTGCAGATTGCTTGCCCATGCTGTACTCTGACAATTTTTAAAATCTTTTTTTTTTAAAGCACTGGTTGATCAATCCTTTTCTTTCTTTGCATTTCATTTTTTAGTATACTCACTTCTAAATTGTTCTCTCCCTCCTTCTTTCCTTTCTCCCGTCTCTCTCTCTCTCTCTCTCTCATGCGCGTACACACACACAGTTATACTACACTAAAGCACCTAGAGCTGAATCATTCTAGGAGCTGCATATGATCTGGTTAAGAACTTCCTATTCCTTCCAGGGGATTACCACCCTGACATAGTGTGGGAACTCAATCACTTCAGTTACCCTGAGAAGGATGCCAGCTGTCTTTCTTACAGGGTCATCCTTCCCAGTCAGGTCAAACAGGGAGAAGTGAACCTCAGGTAAGTCATAACAGGGTTGAGGGCAGGTGAGGGCATGGGGGAATCCAAACTACCTATGAGAAAAAATGCCAAAATCAAATCCCGAAGAAGACAAGGACAAATAATTTCTGAATTGTTATCAAGAAAATTGCATGTCCACTTGTATATTTAGATGTGTTGGGGTACCAGACAATGGGAACCCTACACTTCCAAATAAAAGGTGCTTCTCTAGTTACTAGAGAAGAACGATAGCCTCTTACAAGCAGACCCGGACAGATGACACGGCTAGACCAAAACTACATGGCAGTCTGATAACTGATCCTGCTCCTCATTTTACAAGGGCATGTACAACTGGAAAGTGGATTATCAGAAGCACAAATTAAGTAAACTTTGAAATTGTCAAAGTGGAAATGAAGTGCACTAAATTGGCTGATTTAGGGATAACAGATTATTACATTTAGAGGAAGAAGCTACATGAAGAAATGGAGTGGCAGTGATATTCCAAAAGGACATTACTAAGTATGTGCTTGGCTATAAAGCAAGAATGACTAGAATTAGGGGAAATCCATTGAACATTAAAATTGTACATTATTATGCAGTGTATACTCCTTTTAGTAACACAACAGTGGAAAACTCTAAGGAATTCTCTGGCAAACTGAAAGAGGAAGTTGGAAAAATGGAGGCAAACTGAAAGAGGAAAGTTGGAAAAATGGAGGAAGTTGGAATTATAGGAAGATTTGGATTGAGCATATGCAATAATGGAAGAGAGAATTTTGGAAAGTCAATTCTTTGCTAATTAGCTAACACATGTTCCAATCAACCAAAATCTAAAATCTAAATCTGGATTTCACCAGATGCAGAACATCAGAATTAAAATGACAGTGTAAAAAAAAAAAAAAAAAGGAAAATGGAAAGGTGTAATTCAGTCAGTTAGGGCACTTTCAGGTGCAGTTTGTGGAATCAGACCATGAATTATTGGTGTCAAAAATATGGGTTAAGCTTAGAAAAATTAAATAGAATAGGTGTGCCAGCAAGATTTTATCTGGGGAAACAGTCAGAATATAAGACTGATATAAAGACCAGATTCAATGCACCTAACTTTTATGAAATAAAAGAGACACGAGGAGGGTATAAGAGATAATATGAAAGCCGAAGTGGAAAAAAATCCCCAAAACTTCAAAGAGGAAAAGATCCAAGTGGCTTTCAGAATAGCTATCACGACAGCTAGAGAAAGACTTGGGATGAAAGTCTCGGACAACAAGAACTTACAACATTTGAGTGAAGACTTTCAACATCAAGCTAGAAAGGACAATGGGAGATGATTTTAAGATGAATGAAATTGCAGAAAAAATTATAACTAAGTTAAGACTACTCAAGAGTAATAACAAAAGAGATCAAATAGAAGCAAATGATGTTAAAGTACATTTACCAGAACTGGGTTGTCAAAAAACATCCAGCTACTAGATGGCAAGCAAAAAGTTAACATTCTGGGTCTCTGTGCTGACATCTAGCAGTCATCTGGAGTTTTGCAGCCCAAATCTGATAGATCTAATTAAAGGAAGGGGAAACTCTTCACAAAAGGGACTGTAGAATGACAAAAATATTTGTAAAGAAAAAATATATTGAGGAACCCACTTCACAAAAAAGTGAAGTAGAAGAGGGAATAGGCCCACTGTTGAACAGAAATCACCAAGCACAAATGCACTGTTTAAAGTTGCAGAAGTAAATGGAATTAAAGGGCTAACCTCTCTATATGAAAAAAACAAAAAACGAAAACCATGAAATAAGACTGTAGGGGCTAGGGTTTGGAAATGGTTGATGGATGTGCCAGAACACTTGATTATTCTTTTGAGGAGCCTTTACAATGAACATGATTTGGCTTTTTGGTGGCTGCTGACCTCTGGGAGTTGGTATGGGATGGCAGTGGGAGCCGGTGGTCTTTAGAGAGGATAGTCTGTGTCCTGTGTCCTTTAAAAAGCAGTAGAAAAAGAAAGTAAAACCTGAAGTGATTAAGAAGTGAGATAAAGATTGATCGCTGGCCAAATCTGTTTAGCCAGTTTATCAGACTGCTACAAAGAGCAGTGTACCTGACTCATGTAACAACCAATTTTAAGGCTTTGTTATCCTTGCCATTCAGAGGGTCAATGGTTGTAAGATGTTGGCCTTTTGATCCCTGGACTGGAGGGATTTAGATGACAGTTATTGGCGGGAGGATGTTAATCTGGGACACTACCACTGTTTTTCCCTGAGTGAGAAATGGATCTCAAAATATTTCAATTAAAAAAAAAATCCAGGGGTGAGATGGTAGGAGCTCCTACTGAGACCATGGCAGGTAAAGGAAGGTACTGAAAGGGGAACTAGGTAGGCTACTCCAGGAGGATGGGGTCTGTATGTTAGAGCAAGTCCCTTCTTCTAAGTTATTGGTCTGAACCCATGGCCCCATGTGGCCAAATTATTGTGCACCATGGACTGTGGCTGCTACAGTATGTAATAGGACCACATCCATATCCATAATTTAGTGATGGATGAGTACGTAGACTTGGTACTAAGGGTTGTCTGAACAGCAGATATATGTAGCTTTGTTTGGAGATCTGACCCCTTGGAATTTGGGTCCTGAAGTAACCATGTAGCCATGATGATGATCATATGGGAGGCCTTCACAACAACCAGTAGCAGTGAACAGTTGCAAATCCCTGTATATGAAATTAGGTGACAGAGATAAGCTAGTATTGCTGCTCATGGACCAACCACTCAGCTAACCAATAGCAGCCCTTCGTGACTGACAGATATCATCTCAGGGCTAGTATTGTGGCTTCTGGTCTCATGTGATTTCAACTTGAGAGATGACACAAGGATGGCTTATGAGTCACAGGTAGTGGTGGTCCCTACAGATGTGGGATTACACATACTTATTCTGGTTTTTATTCTGGAGCAGATGAGAAATGATTTGAATATGGAGGACAGTGACATCTGTCCTTTGCAGTGTTCAGATAACTTTCTGGTCAAAATGCAAATTGTTGGCATTCAAAATCTTTGCAAGGATGAAGAACCCATTAGAATGGTCTAGGCAATACATTTGGATTCCATGGGGCTCTTAGAGATTTCTTCATCAATTTGGCAGGCAGTTGATTGCTGGCATACAGGGCTACTTAAGGGCAAGAATGGCAAAGTGTTCATTCTCTGCACTTGAGTCTGTGGATTCCTGCCTTGTGGCCCCGTTTAGAGTAACCTAGACCTTTTTAGAGAAAGATGGTCAGGGTAAGATTCTTGTAGTCTAAACAGCTAACAGGTGTTTACATTTTGTTTATGTTTTTAATTATTTCTAATCAAGACTCATTTCTTAATTTTTTACTTATTCAACAATACATAAGACCACCCTTATCTAGCCAAATCTGAACAGCATATATGAACAATGCATTTTTGAGATACTGAATAATTTAAGAAAAAAATTGTCATTTATATTTTTCTAAGGATAGAATCACTTTAATTTTAAATTCTGTATTATAGTGACATACCTGGATCAAAACAACTTTTTCAAATTAAACAATACATCATCTTGGTCTCTCTGGTTGTCCTCTCCACTTAAAATTCTTTCTCTTCATTCTGAAAAGAATGCACAATGACTAATCTGTAGATTTAACTAATACTAGTTTAAATCCCTTGATGTACAGTATTTTTAACTGACTCTTTTCTTGTTCTAACTTCATGTATGAAATGCTCCATTTCCTTCATTGTTGATTTAATAGACAACCAAGTCTTGCCGAGGCCTTATCAGTGAAACCACCCAAGCCAGATGTTCCGACTGGTGAATTAGAAATGTATACTGAATGCTTAGAGTTTAAGGGACCAAAAAAAAAAAAAAAATGTTGGAAATTGCTGTAGATAATAGGTTGCCATGGGCTAGAATCTTCCAGAATCCTAGTGCCAGGTAAGATTATTAGTGATTAATCAATGATAAAGCTTGTAAGGTTAATGTCTTCCTCATTGGGCTTATTCAAATATTTTTCCTCCTCCTCCTCCTCCTCTTCCTCCTCCTTTTTTTGGCATGGAAGTGTCAACAGGTGTGAGCAAGTCTATGGAGATGAGAAGTGCCAATGCTTCATTTCTGGCGGAGGATGGCCTCCATGCACAAGAGACAGCAATTGTAGAGTTCTGCAGACTGCCCATCAATCCGCATTGTTGCCTGGCACCTATATATCATCCAACATGTGTGTAGGCACCTTGCCATCAGAACAGATGGTAAAGACTGGAAGCAGCCAAGCTACTATGTACAGTAGGTGTGCTGAAGTAAAAATGGGGAAGGTGTGATTTCCATCCAAGAATGCTGGAGTCCCTCTCTGTGCCTTGGATTTTGAAACCCAGAGTTAAGGGGATGGGCAGGAGTCATTTAGCTCAGCTCCCTTCTGGATTTCATTTTCCTTCACACAAAAGCCTCTGTTTCAGTTCCAAGGTGCCATTGGCCTTGTCAGTGAATTAGGTGGAGCAGTGGGAAAAGGCATCCTTAAATCATCTCTATCTTAGCTGGCTTTCTGCCTGAAGATTTTACAGATGAGCTAAAACACATATTCATCTCAGCTTAATGCAAAATGTGCAGAGAGCTGAAACAGGTTGTTGTTGCTGCACTCTGCCACCATCTGATTTTTAGACAAAAACTTTCAGAATGAAAATGGTTATTAGCAAACAGCTCTCCTTTGAATAACAAAGTAACTGAAAAGATTGGCTGGGTTTGTACCTATTTAATAAGTGAAAATGTACTCCTCTTGCTGAGCTTGGTGGTAACACTGCTGCTCCTAACACAGTATGGCAAATTGGAAAGTGCACATGATAATATTCAGCTATCAATTTGCATTTCAACTTTCATGCTTTCTTAGATAGGGCTGTCCTGAATTTAAATTAAAGTAAAATGGAATTTGGGAAGAGATTTGGCAATGAAAGGACCTGTTCTAAAATAAAATCCATACCATTTTCATGAGCTGCATTCTGATGTCAATTAGGAAGTTTTCAAAGAGTATTTGGCCAAGACAGTATTGAACTTCAAGTAGTTAGCAAAATAGACATGCATAAATGTTATCTGTTCTTAAGATTACACTGGTTGCAAATCTCTCCCCCTTTTTTTGAAAGATGGAGCCCTATGAGGTATACCATTCAGCACACTGAGTATTTTGAGGGGATATATATATCCCCTCTCACCCCTATGGGTGGTATGTGTCTTCCTCAATCTCAGGTCCTCTACCAGAGGCCTGGGAGTTTGAGGGTTCTGTGCAATATCTTAGCTGTTCCTAGCACTGCACTCTTCTGCACAGAGAGCTCTGATGTTGTTCCTGCAATCTGTTGGAGCCGCTTTCCCAGCTTAGGAGTCACAGCCCCGAGTGCTTCTACCACCACTGGCACCACTTTGGCCTTTACTTTCCACATCCTCTCTAGTTTTTCCTTCAGGCCCTGGTACTTCTCCAGCTTCTCATGCTCCTTCTTCCTGATGTTGCTGTCACTTGGCACTGCTACATCTATCACTACCACTGTCTTCTGGTCTTTGTCTACTACCACGATGTCTGGTTGATTGGCCAGTACCTGCCTATCCATCTGAATCAGGAAGTCCCACAGGATCTTAGCCCTGTTGTTCTCCACAACCTTCTGTGGAATCTCCCATCTGGACTTTGGGGGTCTAGCCCATACCCTGTACACAATGTCAGCTACTTGGTTGTACCAATCAGTGTATGCTGTTCCTGCCTGCATCTTACACCCTGCCACTATGTGTTGGACTGTCTCTGAGGCTTCTCTGCACAGTCTGCACCTTGGTCCTGTCTAGTGTGGTAGACCCCTGCTTCTATGGACCTGGTGCTTAGTGCCTGTACTTGTGCTACTATGATCACTGCCTCAGTGCTGTCTTTTAGTCCAGCTCTTTCCAGCCACTAGTAGGATTTCCCAATGTCAGCCACCTCAGCTATCTGTTGATGGTACATCCCATGCAGGGGCTTGTCTTGCCATGGTATTTCCTCTGTTTGAACTTCCTCCCATGTCTGCTGCTGCCTCAGGCATTCTCTCAGCAGATCATCTTTGGGTGCCATATTACTGATGTACTCCTGGGTACTCCAGGTTTCATCCAGGACAGTGGCTTTGACATTCATCACACGCAGCCTGTCCTCTTTGCAGCTGGTGTACAATCTCTGCATCAAAGACGTTGTTCTAACCACTATGCTATCCAGCTGCTCTTGTGTGTATCACTATCTGTCTATCTGTCCATCTGTCTCTGTCTATCTGTCTATCTGTCTGTCTGTCTGTCTGTCTGTCTGTCTGTCTGTCTGTCTATCTATCTATCTATCTATCTATCTATCTATCTATTGGATAGAGTAGTGGTTAGAGCTCCACCCTTTGATGTGGGAGACCAAGGTTCGAATCCCAGCTGGTACCTACCTTACTAATAGGAGTCCTTGGGCAAAGGCCCCCTAACACTTCACCTGCCTACCTTGGATATGAGAGTGACACAAACTAAGAGAGTCATGCTGGCTTGGATGTTGCAGGGATTAACAAGGTCCACACCAGATGTTGGGGAATCAGGACAATCTGATGATAAGTGGGCTACTGGAACAAACCATACAAGGACTGGACAAGAGAACCTGGAATTGATGGAATGCTACTACAACAGCAGACCTAATAAGAGAGGATATATGAAACATATGAGAGAACTATGGATGGACAGACCTACATCCACACTAACTGAGGAACAGCTAGTTACCTAACATTTCAACATAGTGAAAAGGAATCTGCTGTTACAACTTGGGGTAGATCGACTACACATTGCATCCTGGACTCAAGAAGACTTGGAAGAACAACCAGATGTGCAGCCAACACCTGAAATTGGAATATCACTGCCGCCCCCTCCATTATAGAGCATAGCAGCTGATATGAGGCATAAGATCCTGGATAAACTAGCTACAGTCAACCCTTGAAACCAATTACCAAGGCTTATTGGAGAAGTACCATCGGATAGTATACTAGAAGATGCCAATAGAGCCCTCTCAACAATTCCTACAACCACCATAACTCAAACCAGTGACCTGGTATATGCTACAGGTGTAATCCTGGAGATGCTTGGCTACACAATCAAGAAAAACAGCAGTACATGCCCCCCCACCCCCCTCAGAAAATGAGGTTGGAGGCTAAGTTCAAGGCAACTTGGAGAGAAGTGAGTCAGCTGGTGGAACCACAGAAGAGTGTGAAGATTAAAGATAAGACTCAGCTATTGAAAAAAATACATGGGCCTGACTCCATCTGAAGCCCTAGAGAATGCTAAACAAAGGCTCATAGCATTGGCTACCAGGCTAAGGAGATACACTAGAGAAGTAGAGGCCAAGAAGATAAATGCCCTGTTCTCCAAAGAACCATCCAAAGTGTATTCCCAACTGCAGTGCAGCAAAACAGTAACAACAGAGCCAATGACAGCAGAAACTGAACAGTACTAGAAGAACATATGGGACAGAGAGAAGACACATAACACCAGTGCAAAGTGGCTGCAGGACCTGAGAGCAGACCACAGCAATCTCCCAGAACAGGAACCAGTGACCATCCAACAGTAGGTCGAGAACATGAAGAACTGGACTGCACCTGGCCTGGACATGATCTACACCTACTGGCTAAAGAAACTAACAGCAGTGCATGAACGCCTAGCAGCACAGATGAATCAGCTGCTAGCAGCAGGCTCCCACCCAGACTAGCTAACACACGGAAGGGCAGTGCTGATCACAAAATACCCCCATAAGGAAACAGCACCATCTAATTACTGGCCAATAACCTGCCTCCCCACAATATGGAAAGTCCTGTCAGGCATCATAGCCACCAAGCTACAGGACCATATGGGCCAGTACATGAGCACAGCTCAGAAGGGCATTGGGAACAACACCAGAGGCTCAAAACACCAGTTGCTCATAGATAGAGCAGTTGCCCGAGACTCAAGGTCCAGACAGACCAATCTGAGCACAGCCTGGATTGACTATAGGAAAGCCTACAACTCAATGCCACACACATGGATTTGTGAATGCCTGGTGCTATACAAAGTCAACAGGACACTAAGGACCTTCCTCAAGAACTCAATGGGACTGTGGAAGACAACACTGGAAGTCAACTCAAGACAGTTCACATAAGTGGCCATCAAATGTGGCATATACCAAGGTGATGCACTGTCCCTGCTGCTGTTCTGCATAGGCTTAAACACCCTCAGCCAGATAATCACAAGGACTGGATATGGATACAAGTTCAAGAGTGGAACTATCATCAGCCACCTCCTCTACATGGATGACATCAAGCTGTATGCTAAGAGTGAATGGGACATTGACTCACTGATCCACCTGACACGGATCTACAGTGAGGACATTGGGATGTCATTTGTACTGGAGAATTGTGTCTGGATGGTAGTTAAAGATATGGAAGGTAGTTAAGATTGATGGGGTGGAACTACCAGTGTGCCATTTAGTAGACATACAGACCAGTTACAAGTACTTGGCATCCCACAGTCACATGGAAACCATGATGAGGAGGCAAGGAAGACAGCAACATCCAAGTACCACCAAAGGATAAAGCAGGTCCTGAAGAGCCAGCTCAATGGGAAGAAAAAGATCCATGCCATCTACACGTACACTCTGCCAGTCATCAGATACCCTGCCGTTATAGTGAGTGAGCCAAAGGAGGACATGGAGGCTGCTGATGTGAAGACCCAGAAGCTCCTCACAATGTACGGAGGTTTCCACCCCAAGTCCAACACTTAGAGACTGTACACCAGCCAGAAGGACGGTGGGCTGGATCTGGTGAGTGTCAAAGCCACTGTTCTGGATGAAACCCAGAGCATCCAGGAGCACATCACTAAGATAGCATCCAAAGATAAGCTGCTGAGAGAATGCCTGAGGCAGCAGCAGACATGGGAGGAAGTTCAAACAGAGGAAATACCATGGCAAGACAAGCCCCTGCATGGGATGTACCATCGACAGATAGCTGAGGTGGCTGACATTGGGAAATCCTACTAGTGGCTGGAAAGAGCTGAACTAAAAGACAGCACTGAGGCAGTGATCATAGTAGCACAAGTACAGGCACTAAGCACCAGATCTGTAGAAGCAGGGGTCTACCACACTAGACAGCAGAGAAGCCTCAGAGACAGTCCAACACATAGTGGCAGGGTGTAAGATGCAGGCAGGAACAGCATACACTGATTGGTACAACCAAGTAGCTGACATTGTGTACAGGGTATGGGCTAGACCCCCAAAGTCCAGATGGGAGATTCCACAGAAAGTTGTGGAGAACAACAGGGCTAAGATCCTGTGGGACTTCCTGATCCAGATGGATAGGCAGGTACTGGCCAATCAACCAGACATCGTCGTAGTAGACAAAGACCAGAAGACAGTGGTAGTGATAGATGTAGCAGTGCCAAGTGACAGCAACATCAGGAAGAAGGAGCATGAGAAGCTGGAGAAGTACCAGGGCCTGAAGGAAAAACTAGAGAGGATGTGGAAAGTAAAGGTCAAAGTGGTGCCAGTGGTGGTAGAAGCACTCGGGGCTGTGACTCCTAAGCTGGGAAAGCGGCTCCAACAGATTGCAGGAACAATATCAGAGCTCTCTGTCCAGAAGAGTGCAGTGTTAGGAACAGCTAAGTTATTGCACAGAACCCTCAAACTCCCAGGCCTCTGGTAGAGGACCTGAGATTGAGGAAGACACATACCACCCATAGGGGTGAGAAGGGATTTTTAAAAAATATATAATTATAATTTTTCAATTATTGAATGGTTGAAAAGGCAGAGAAGGAACAGACTGACCTGGTAGCATGAAGGCATTTTATGGTCCATCACTGCAATGGAGGTGGCAAGACAGGAGCAGAGGTGGAGTCTACTGCTTCTGAGATTACTGGGGCCACTGTGGAGAGGCCACTAATATGTTGGCCACCATTGTACTTTGTATGGCTGGGAAGGTAAGGAGAAAGTGTTGTAATACGGCTAAAAAGAAGGAGGAGAGGACCATGGCTGTGAGAGGGGAAGTTACTGAGTAGTGGTGGTGAGAAGAAGGACCTGATAAGAACACAGGATTTTCTGTCCACGTAAGGCCCTAGTGAGAGGGAATGGGCTTGGCTTGGGTGGAGGAGCAGTGGTTGTAGGTGAGTGACTGAATTGATATTGAGAACATCAGGAATGGGATTTCAGATTATTGCCCCCACTAGTTGACATGTCTGTTGGGCCCAGTCAGGACAATGGTGAAGGAGTTGTGGAAGCTCAGGGATTGAGAAAATGGAGGAGCAGATATCCACAGTGAGAAGCAAAGAAGATATACCAGGAGGAGTTGGACAGGCCATTACAGAAGAAAATCTGCAATTTGATGCCAGTCCTAGCTCATCTGTGTCTTTCTTGAGCCAGGGAACTGATCAATGGGCACCCTGTCCTCCAGCTATTGCTGATGAATGCCAGGCCTATGTGCAACAAGACTGCATCTAGCCAGGATCTGGTGGCAGTCTTGGTCAGCATCACAGAAATTTATTTGGGTGATGATGGGGATGTTGCTCAGTCTGAGATTTACCCTCCTGGGTTTCAAGTTTTGTAACAGGCCAGATAGAGGATGCACTACCAATTTTTTGTGTATAAAGGTGTAAAGGTATAAATTACCCACAGGTGTAAATTACCCATATGAGTCAAGGTGTGAGTGTTTGAGCCTAAAAGACAAGTTAGGGCTATTGTGGGTGTATCATCTATTCTGCTCCTAGTCAGAGGCCCTGCCTGAACTCCTGAATCTCATAGCTGGTGTTGGAGTCTTCCAGAATAGGAATTTCAATCTCTGTCCCCTGGTGTGTGATCTGCATGGGATTGGTCTCTATGGCAACCATGGGCTTGTCCCATATAGAACACATCTACTGTAAGTAGTCATATGTTAGACCATATTTTTACTTCAAATTGTTGAGATATGATCTGAAGACGAAAGACATAGTTACCAGATCTTTGCTGTACAGTAGTCAGATCACTTTCTGGTTTCATATGCATATAATTGCTATGACTGGCCTCTACAGGGTTCCAGGATAGATTAAGGTGGTCCACCCCAATTGCCTAACACACTCTTTGGGCTTTATTATGATGCTTGGGGATTCTTTCCAGTGATCACGTAGACAGTTCCATCATGTACTCTGTCAAATTCTGGAAGTCACAGATGATTGCTCTGTCTGATCACAGATTCCAGAGAGTTCATTAGTTTACTTCTGCTACAGGAATTCCAGCAGATGAAATGACTAAAGAGATGCCTAGAGTGAAGGTGGCATAAACAAACTGAATATAACTGTACACAGTTGTGTATTCACGTTCAGGACTATACAGTAGCATTAAAAGCAGCAAAACACAGTCATACCTCTACCCTTATTGTACCTGCAGAATCTACCAAGCAACCTTGTTCCAAGTTACCTGCACGATTTTGGAAAGGAAAGGATAAAATATTCCTGTTGTGACACATTTGTGAGATTCTTTGCAGATAAATCACTCATATTAACTCCAAACTGAACATCAGCTAGGCAGAATCTTGTGAGATGGCTTGGGCAACATCTTGCAAGGTGATCTTGGATTTATTTATTTATTTGTATTTCTGGAATCTGAAGAAGTAGACTGGATTCTCTGAGGTATATGCTCTGCCACATGCAGGATGGGTCCATGGCCCCCCTGGCTTTTGTGGGCAGCCAGGCAGGAGATTATGCAGCTGGATTTGGGAAATTATTGGTGCCTTTTTGAAAGAGGGAGTAGAACTTTCCATCTTCAGTAATGTTCTGGTGCACCCACTCCTGAATCTCTCAATCCAATAGTCCATGTTGGACAACTTCTCTTCCCTTTTGAGGAAAGATTTTGGATATGGCTTTAGCTACAGAGGATCCTAGAGGAAGCATATTATGTGGATTCCTTCCAGTCGATATTCAGAGTTCTCACCTAGTGTCTGGAGGTTGTGAGGGACTACATGAGACCAAATAAACTTAAACTGAATCTGGTTCCAAAGTTAGCTCTGGATAGGGTTGTATTTCTCCCAAAGAAGCAAGTCTATGCCTGGAGAGGTCCTCCTGGACTCATGGCTCCTGCTTGAGCAGCAGGTGGAAGCTGTGGCCCAGCAGGATTTTGCCCATCTTTGGATGATGCACCAGTCGTGAACCTTTTTTGGCCTGGGAAGCTCTTACAACAGTTACTCATGCACTCATCATGACATAGTTAGACTAGTGCAATGTTTCTATGTGGAAGAAGACAACTTAGAAACTGAAACTACAATATACAGCAGTCCAGCTGCTAATATAGAGAAATAGGTTTAGTGGTGCTTTGATTGATGCATTGGTTATTAATAGGTTTTGGGTCCAAGCATGGCTTAGCCCCCATGTACTTTCAGAATCATCTATCCTATCCAGAATTAGCCCATCCTGTGTGTTCTTCCAGGAAGGGATGCTGAGGGTCACTATACTATGTAAGGTGAAGGGGATGTGTGGCAAAGACAGAATTTTACTTGAATTTTTAAAATCTAATCATACTTGGTGAGCATCTGTGCTAGCTCCCCTTTTTACTGCAATAAATAACTCCTTACATATTCCTAAGAATGACTTAATTCCATCATTCTTCCTATATACTAAAGAAGGGACAAACCTAACCTTGCAAATTGCTACTCTATTGGTCTCTCATCTGTAATCAGTACATTATATGCCATATGTTTATATTATAAACATTTGGATTGGATGCTTTCTGAGAACATCTTGGTCCCAGAACAGGCAGAGTTTAGGCCTGGTCATTCAACATGGACCAATGTATAATATTACATCACCTAGCCAACAAATATTATAGTCTTCCCAAAGACTATATGTTGCTTTCAAAGACCTAAGGGTGGCCTTTGACTCTACAACATGTGTCAATCATAGAGTCAATCAGAGTCATCACTGACTCTGGAGAAAATTAGCCATGACATCAATTGATTATTATCTTCTTAAATTGATAGTATCATTGTATCTTGACATTACCATGCAAGGGGAAATTGTAATATTAGAATTAGGCTGCACCTCCTTTCAGCCTGTCTGAGGCTATGCTGCCTCAGATACTGGTTGAAGCAAATTCTCTGGAGAATGTCTTTGGTTCATTTTACCTTATTAGATAGGTTTGAGTCTTCCTTCAGAAGACAAATAAACCTTGACCTGGCTTTGTAGCTTTTCTTTCTTGGCATTAGCTGCTTTCAGCCATGACAAAACCAATTCAAGCAGAGGAATTAGGACCTAGATCTTCAAATGGATAGAATGAAAGTTTTCCACTTGCAGTATAGCTCAATAATCAGTTCTCTCTGGTCCATTCCCAGATAATTTTTAAACATTTTACATAGTTCATATGGAAGACTTCTCACTTTGGCCTAAATGGGTAAATTAGGGTGACAACCAGCAGATACGTCAGCATCCCCTATGAAAACCATATAGTATCTATATATGTTCCAATATAGCAGTTGACTCCGTATCTCGTGTACTGTTAGAATGCCCACTATATACTGAATGGAGGGCAGAACTTAGAAATCTTAATTGTTCTTTTGAGCAGGAGGTCATTCCTTTCCTCTTATGAGATCAAACTTCAGCCATTTCCAAAAAGGTTGCAAAATATCTAACAATAGCCATGGCTTGTAGAAGTCACCTAGTGCCTCCCTCTCACTACTAACTGTTTCAGATTTTCCTGTACAAATTTACTGTTGTTTTATATTTGATATAATGTATTTTTATATTTTTAAAAATTGGTCTTGGACTTTAAATAAAATCAGTCAATCAATTAATATCATCATCATCATCATAATGACAACAACTTCAGAGGTGATTCTTCTTGATGGCAGCCTCTACACTATGGAATATAGCAAGGTTCATGGGCTTCCTACCATGCTAGCTTTTTGCAACATGGTGAAGACTGTATTGTTCTGGCAAATTTTTGGTGCTAAGAGAGAATATAGCCTCCTTTTGGAAGTCATGTGTCATTGCTGTTTATATATCTATATCTATATCTATATCTATATCTATATCTATATCTATATCTATATCTATATCTATATCTATATCTATATCTATATCTCATGCTGGGGATTTTAATCTCTGCATTTTATTCTTACTGTAAATTTCCCAGAGACTGAGGAATATGTATGTATAAGTAACTAACCTCTGCAAGATCTGAACAGATATGCTTCCTGTGACTACAAAACCCATTATGTAGCAATGCTCATGAGTGTCTCTGAGGAAAAATAGCCACAGACATCACCATGTTCCCAGAACATAAACCAAAGAAGCTGAAATCTCTAGAATGAATAGCACAAATTGGTGGGGGGAAAAAAATCCATTGACAGAATTTCTCCTAGAGATTTCACATATCCATATTTTTAGCTGTGGAGGTTCAGAGGGAAAGTATTGCATTACTTTACTATTCTGGAGTAGTGTCTTCACTCTGTGGACTTATCTAGCAGCAGAAACTGCAGGCAGGAACACTCTGATGACTTTAGAAAGTTCCCAGTGGAAATCTGGGAGCTCATCTTTAGCAGAGTGACTATCAGATCCAGAGTGGGGGCTGATTGAGAAAGGGGGCATCTGCGGTAAAGCTACTGGGGTGGTTGGCTTTCTGGTAAATGGACAACAGTGCCACTTTCTGAGAGTGAGACAAAAACACCATTTTGACATTTCAGTTTGCATCCTCCACTCTCACTTTTTAAATATGCACATTTCAACGTTTAGCTTTGTATGTTATAATGAGAAATTAATAATCATTTTATTCTAGAAAGAACATGATATGTGTGCATCTAAAGCTATTTTTAAATAATTTTCATACTTTATGTCTAAATCTACAGGTTCAGGTTTCTCAAAGGCTCGCTTGAGTTTTTACACTGGAGGATCTCCATTTCAAAATAAGAATATTGGAGAGTAAGTGGAACATATTCAGCAACTAGCTGGCATCTGGCAGACTGATGCCCAGTAAATTGTGCTAATTATATGCAAATAAAATCTGTAAATTAGCCATGCTTTCATGCTCATGATACATTTCTGATGTGGCCCTAAGTGCTAAATATTTTGCTCCCCCCATATCATTAGCTGAAATCTTGCAATTTAATTATCAGTTATCAGAAAAGCAGCATTTCCCTTTCCCTGTATCTTCTTTTACAAATATATAGATTTTTGTTTTTCCAAAGTGCCAGGAGCCTGTTCATTCTGATTCTGGGGAAAGGGTTGGATGACAATATTGAGTTGGATGCAATCTAATTTATCACTTCTACCTCCCACTGAAATCATAGTAAATTCAGTGATTTATGTCAGCGGGAACCTGACTGAAGATCACCTAAGGACATCTAGCTTAGTCTAGATATTACACTGGGCATCCCTAGAATTTCCATAATCATCACATGGGAGGGAACTTCATGCACATACAGTACCTGTGTGGTCTTTTTCCTTCCCAGGTACAGCTCTGATCATCTACTTTGTCACTGAGAACGATATCATGGAGTTGATCCTTTGCCTTTTTTCACCATCATCCATATTACTAAACTGAAAGGGGAAACACAACACCCCTCTCCCCCATATTAATTGCAGTAATGTTGTCAAAAGGCATGGTTCTTTATAGAATGAATGCACAACACTCAGCCTTTGAACAGTATGCTAGGAGCTGAACTCCAAAAGTCATAATGACTATGTCTCATTTCTCCCAAACATAAATAAAAATGTTCTCCCTCATATTAAAAATTACAATTTCAGCAATGCTGGAGATAACTGGAAAAGACTGGATGTCTTTGCTATTTCCTCTGTTATCCGTTGTTGGAACTTCTTTTACCTCTCCTGACAGGAACAGTTTGGTGCAAACTTATGGAGGGATCTTGGGCCATGGCCAAGGCTTTGGTGGGACACAGGTGGTTCTGTGGCCTAAGTTGTGCATGTCCCATAGGGCATGATTAGTCCCACAGGGCAAAGCAGATCTGTAGTTGTAGCATCATGGAGAACTCTGGGAGAGAAACTTTTTCCTTGGTCAGGATGGAAGTCTTTTAGTCACCAGATAATTCTTCTCAAACTCTTCCTGTTCTTTGAGTAATGGAAAAGGTAAGCATGCTTAAAATAAATGAACTGATTCCTTCATAAACTTAGAAACAACACTGGGACACATTAATCATGACTAGGTTGAGTACCCCTGATGGCTGTAGGCTAAACTGAGAAGTAAAAGAACTCTTTTTAGGAAAAGGAATGTCAAACCACTTCCATTTTTAGCCAAGAAAACTGTATGGATGTCCATGAAGGAGTCAAGCTCAACTTGAAGATGATTTCATTTACTCTAAGCAAGTTCTACTATTGCACTCTTTTCCAACTTGATGTTGTTCAAACAGATTGGATTGCAGTTCCCACCATGGGATGTGGAGAGCCATATATATGAAGGATACAGGTTGGGGAAATCTTGTACTATAGCTTGGCATTTAATATATGAAATACAGAACAAAACAGTTGGGATTCCTTTTCCCCTTCTTATAAAAACAGCTGCAAAGAGCTGTCACTTCTTCACAAGAACTTCCCAACTTCATTAGAGGAAGTTTATTTATGGATTTAGTTCCTGTCAGAAAGCAGGCCTTCTGCTGTTCTAGAAAGACCTCCTTCTTAATTCCTTATTTGAAATACACAAGCATGGCAATAATGTTGTTTTGGTGAATGACTTCCTGTATACTAAACTTCCTATTTTTTTTTAATACCCAAAGGGGTAATTAAATAAATACTCTTAAATCAGTTTTTATGGATATGCTCTTTTTGCATTGATATAAGGAAGGGGAAAAGGAGACAGAAGGTCTTTAGCTTTGGATTAAAGAAATCTTCTTGGATGATTCAAGAAAAAAGAAATAACCTGGCTGTTTAAGTGATTGCTCTGTATTTTCACTGAATTTATTAGATGGATTTGCTAATGGAGAAAAGAGGAAAAAGTACAGACTGCAGTTCATTTTGAAACTGTAATGCAAATACTACCCAAAGTCATTTGTCAGAGGGGAGTGTGTTACTTTGGGAAATTGCTTGGCATAAAATTATTTTAAAACTAGGTCAGTGATCTAGTGATATAAAATATAAAACATACTGTTATTTAGACCAGGGGTCAACACCTGAAGTCACAGGAAGTATCTTCTGATTATAATTGCACCAAATTAGAAGCACTGTTTCCATCACACCGAGGCAGGAGACAGACAACAGTCTTAACTGTAACATGAACTTTTTAAAAAATTCTCCCCCTAAACCAGGAAAATGCTTCTCCCTATTTTGCATCATCAGTTCAATCACTGCAGCCCTTACCTTCCCCAAAACAGGGAGTTACTTCCAATACTGACTCTTACATCAGTGTTAGTTAGGGCTGTGCATATTTTGATGGATGCTTTGCTTCAATGTGAGTGAAGCACCTCTGTGAACTGAAGTGACATCTCACTTCTGATCAATAGGCTGATTCTTTGGCTTGTGCAGCCCAGGCAGAAAAGCTGTTGTTTGCAGGGCGGATCAGCTGATAGAAGCAGATTGATCTTGTTTTGACTTTTTGTCCAGGATGAAACATTTCTCTGAGCCAGGTCACCTGTGATCTACTTTGTGAGCAGCAGCTTTGGTGCCTGTTCTGTGCATGCTCAGACCCTGTTGCCATGGAGCAAAGCAGGATAGCTAGTCTGCTGATTTGAAGCAAGAGGCCACTTTTAGTTGTGGGAGTGCTTCAGAATGTGCTTCATTCACAACTCCACTGAAACATTTAGAAGCCATATGTGATCTGGTTACATTATAATCCATGTTCTGGATTCCCACAATATATTGAACCATGAACTAACCAAATGGGTAGGGCTATGGTTGTACAACAAACTAAATTGCAAAAAACTAACCCACGTTTAACACAAACTAACTATGCATGCTGTGAGAATGCAGCTAGTAAGTCTTCAATTGACTTAGCTACTAGGTGGACATAGCCAATGAAGTGGCTGACTGCCACTAAAGGTAATTGAAAAAGAAGGTGAAGTACAGCCTTACAATTAACCCATGGGAAGTAGTAATCAAGGTAAGGGTGTGGTTTCAAAGAGGTTTACTTCAGTACCTAATTCAGTCTCTTCATCACATTAACCGATACTCAGGCCTCAGACATCCCTCTCTGATGAGCTTCTGGGTCTTCAAGTATACAGTGGGGTAGGGAGGCCCCAGCTATAGTTGTTTCCTAATCACTTCATCTCCTGACGGGAGTAAACTGTTGACTTATGTAGGAAATTTTGACTAACTGCTGGCTTGCTCTTGGCTAATCTTTGTAGTGAATATAGAAGATGACCTTGAAGGACAGAGGGAAGATCTATTACCAAGGCAATGATCGGACAAATGAGGCTTGAGCCCAGACCAAAAAAGGCCTCAGACGTCCCCCACCCAAATTCACATAAAGAAAAAAGAAGGGGGATGTAATCTTATAGTGGGTGAGGAAATATTAAATTTGCCTGCACTTGTTGCAAGGAAAATTGGGAGTCACTTCCTTAAATATTCTTTTTTTCTATCTCTTCTCTTCTCTTCTCTTCTCTTCTCTTCTCTTCTCTTCTCTTCTCTTCTCTTCTCTTCTCTTTTTGCACTTTGTATTTCTTTTCTTTATGTTTTCTTTTCTCTTTCTGATTTCAGTTTGTGTTATCTTTTAGTACTGTTAAACTCTTCAATAAAAAGGATTAAAAAAAAAAAGATGAAAGAAGGGGGAGGGGAAGCTTGTTCAGACTTGCAAGATTCTGTTACTATAGCTATTCTAATAAAAGTAGCTTTAGGTCTACACAATGTCTGTTTCTTAGTGTGGTCTACCTGATAGGGCTGACAGTCTTGATGGGAAAAGACCCTTCTTTAATGATGTGAGTTGGTCATCATTGTGTAATCAGGATAGATGATTTGCTACCACTTTCCCTTCATCCCTTTCATGAATTTGATGAACCAGCAAAATGGAACAAGTCTGGCTTGTGGGTTTCACCCACTCTTTAAGCAGATTGATATGCCTTATTTGCTTTGAGGGGCAACGTCAAGGCATGAGGATTTCATAATTGACTGGACTCATGTGCCAGAGTACTGAAAAAGGCTCTTGCCTTTGAGCTAGTAGTTTGCTTACAGGGGAAGAGAAGAGCAGTGACAACAGCAGTTTGACCATGGATACCCTCCCACCTTTGGAGAGTTCAGTGTTTGCTTTCTGTTACTTGCTAGTCAGCTCTCCAGTTCTCTGCAAGGGTCTCTGCCACAGGAGATGTAGTCCAAATTCTTAAGTGAATTGATCCAATTTGTACCACCTGAACTTACAAGCATGTGATTATGCTCTGAAATCTATCCTTTGCAGAAGTTTGCTGTGTAGTTTAAACTAAAAAAATGTATGCAGAAAATAAAAGTATAGTGAGGAAAGTGCACACATCTGACAAAAATTCCCTTTAAAACAAATTATCACACAAATGTTCCCCCAAATGTATGGATTTTTGTGCATAGTCCTGTAACTAAAGTCAGAGATTGATGTGGGAAGAATCTGAACTTAATTTGCAATGAGAAATGAGAAACTGAGTCAAACCAAAACTGAGAGAGTGAAAGAATCCCTCTATATTATTTTCTTGTTAGTGGTCTTGTTGTGAAGAGAGGTTGTTTTTGATTGATTGGAGAAGTCGTAAGAGGGAATAAATAACTTTTTGAATCTTCTGGAGCAGTGTTTCTCAACCTTGGCAACTTTAAGATGGGTGGACTTCAACTCCCAGAATTCCCCAGCCAGCATTGAAAGTTGAAATCCACCCATTTTAAAGTTGCCAAGGTTGAGAAACACTGTTCTGGATGTTATGTTTTAATGGAAGAGATACTTGTAGGTGGGGTTAACCTATCCTGCAATCAATGAAACCTTACATTTTCTTTAGTGGAGATATTTATCTTCAGATGCTAATGGAAAAGAAGCTGCTAATGGAAAAGAAGCTGCTAATGGGAAGGAAGATTCAAATGGAAAAAAACCCAAACCAAACCACCTGTTCCCTACACATGAACAATGGGGAAATAATAGCTTACCGTATGTTGTTAACTTAAGAGTTTGTTATTATGGTTGTTGTGATAGCACAGACTAGAGACAAATAGATAATAATGAGCAAGAGAATACTATTAAAGGTCTGCACCTCTGACATTGGAAATATAAATCACTTTTTGGCAGATCACTATTTTCAGCTTAATTACCATTCTTTTCTCTCTCTCCACATGTCCAGCTCTCTTTACAATCTTTTACAGTCTTTGGCATGTAAGACTGTACTTCATGATTTCACATTCCTTTGGACAAATAGATTCAGCTTGCGTGCTCCACCCCCACCTTGGGCTGCTCCTCCTTCTTCACTGTCTTGTTAAGATGACCTCTTGTTTTTCAATAGACGCCTGGCAAAATAAATCACCAGAGAAAAGATCAGGAAGGACATGTGGGGTTTCTAGACTGCTCAGAAAATCAACTGACGTGCTCCAACCATGCCATCGCAGCCTGTAACTTCTCTCTGAATGGCTCAACTTTGAAATTAACAGCACAGAAAAAGAAGGGAGTCTTAAGATAGCAATTAAAGCTTTAAATGCAATAAAAGTCTCATCGTGTAGAAACAGTAATAACAGTGTAGTGTTCTTAACAGCTGCATTGGTGCAATTACAACAACTATTATGTGTAATAACAAAAACACTCTGCTTAAACATGGACTACATTTAGGTAGTCATATCTCGTGGTCCTGTCAAAGTTTTTGCTGTTTGGTGTATGTGTTTCATTTCAATCCTCTGTTCCTGTTTATTTTTTATCTTCTTCCATTGTTTATTTATTAAAAAATAATTTATATTTTGTCAAACTAATTTTGTTATGAGGCGTTCTTTGTCTTTCTTTTTCTTATTTTGTAGTTACTGAAGGCAGAAATAAGAAAAAAACATTTTGGCAACTGCCTTCTGATTTATTTTGCCAAGAAATACTGATGTAGCACCATTTTTTATGGATCATTCTATCTCTCTCTCTCTCTCTCCATCCATCCATCCCAGCTGATGGCCACAATTCCTCTTCCCCTCCTCACAATCAATAATGATGCAATTTCCTTTATTTAAATACTAATTTTTATTAAAGTTTAAAAATACAGAGGTAAAAAACTAATACAAACTAAGAAAAATATAAAAAAGGAAAAAGAAAGAATAAAAGGAAAAGGCAGAAAAAAGGAAAAGGAAAACATGCAAAAGGAAAAGAAGAAATAAGTGGGGGGGGGGGAGGAAAAAGAAAAAATTAATATATAAAGAAATGACTTCCCCTCTTCATCAAGACAAGTATGATTTCAGTAACTTATCACCTTCTCTTGCAACCAAAGATCTCTTCATCCCATATCTCATCTTTTATCTATTAACAAATAATAAAACCTCATCATTCAATCTTAATCAGCAAAAATCCATTACCAGAAATAACAGTATATATTACAGTAAACAAGTAAATCAGTTTCCTTTCCTTTCCTTTCCTTTCCATAGTAACTTATCATTTTCTCTAGAAATACAACAAAATAACTTCTTCCCATATTTTATCTTATGTCTATAAGCAAACCTATAAAAGCTCGTTGTTCAAATTTAATAATAATAAAAAAATAAGAGCTACCAGAAAATCTTAATCCTTAAATCCTTCAAATAATATCCAAAGCAACGTGATTCTCAGTTGTATCCTCTTCTCTTTAAAACCCATTTTTATAGTATCAGACAATCTTAAGAGAAAGCTCTGAGTGCATTGTTGCCAAATATCCTTGAAATCTTCCAGAGTTAAAGTACTTTTCTCCATTCTGTATTAGTGGGTCTTCTCCTTTAATTGTAATATTTAGTTCTTTCTGGTTGCCTCTAGTAACCAGCCTTCAAGGTCTCCTTTTATTATGTTTTTCTCTAATCCACACCATTTTCCCATGGAAAGATTTCTTACACTTACCTTCAAGGTCTTCATACATCTTTAATAGGATTTTAAACAATCCAAAGGAAGGATTGTTATAATTACTTTCAAAATCTTATTTCCAGCGAATCTAGCCCCTTAGTCCATTTATAACTTTCCAAAATCAACATTCTAATCACCCTTTTGCTGCTTATTTCCAAATTAAAAAATATATTTAAATCCTTAAACTTACATGAAACTTCTTTCATTGAGGATTGAAGAAAAATCACCCAGTGAAATAAAACTTGTCTTTCTGAATTTTCTTAGTATCCAAAGAGTAGTTTACAAGCCATTTTCAGAAATGATAAAGAAAGGAAGTGGGTGAACCCAGTGTCTAAAGGCTGCAAACCATGGCTTAAGCATGCTGACTCTCTAGTCTCCAGAGCTCTAAAACCCAGCAGAGACCACCGTTTTATAGTCTTGTTGCAGGGAGCCTCTGTAAGGAGCCCTATGGGTGATCCCAAGTCTTCCCCTCTGTCTGGGGAGGAATTTTGAGGTGCCAATCTGTTTGTCAGCTCCTCATTCTGCTGTGGTCATCAGCTCTGCTGAAAGCAAAGCCGTCTTCAGTTCACCAAGCCTCAGTAATGACACTGATGCAGTTTCCAATGTCCATATGCAGTAAAACTCTAGTTTTCGTGATAAGTAGACCCAAAGCTGAATAATCTGAATATATTTTGTTTCCCCAACCCCCCCCCCCCCCTCAATATAATCCTTTTAATACAGTGGTACTACTGGTGAAAGACAGTCTGCATTTTTATCATTCAACCATATGCCAACAGGCTTGGGATCTCAGGGAAATGGAAATTTGTTAAGATGGCAACATTGTCTGTAACATCGAAGATGCTCTCTTCTAGTCTTCTTAAATAATATTGATGTTTTTATTATGGAATATTTTAATGTTTGTTTTATGGTTTGCTTTTATTGTATACTGCCCAGAGTCACATTCTGTGAGATGGGCAGCTATATAAATGTGAGGAAAGAAGGAAGGAAGGAAGGAAGGAAGGAAGGAAGGAAGGAAGGAAGGAAGGGAAGTGGATTTTGCTGCTAGATAATTTTCTGATTTTTTTTTTTTGCTAGAACATGACATCAGAGATAGCTGGCTTCAATTATCCTTCACATTCTAAAAAACTGTCAGGCTCTTGGCAGTTGCTGGCAACCAAAAAGCAAGATTCTCACAGAATCTTCTTTAACCAGATTTATTGAAGGGAAAAGGGATTAGGTTACAGAAATCTTGGCAACTGTATATGTTTATCACCCAGTTTAAATTCATCAGGGCAGAGCTTTCTAGATACAGTGGTACCTCGGGTCATGAACAGAAGTGTTCATGACCAATTTGGGTCATGAACAGCACCGTTCGCAAAATTTTGCTTCCGTTCGCGAACTCTGCATCGGGTGACGAACAGGATCCGTGGCCATTTTTCCTGCTGTGACACGTGGTCGTGGCTTCCTGTAGGGAGGGGGACTCTCCCTCCAAGCAATAACCGCCTCCCCACCCGCCTTCCTGTCCTCCATGCCAGAAGTCACCTCGAGCAAGGTTAGTGCTCTCTTTCTGCGTACTGTACTTTGTGTCATATTTTTGTGGTTTAAAAAAAAAATACATATGGTTCAGAATGGATTAACTGTATTTACATTGAACCTTATGGGGAAATTTGATTCGGGTCGCGACCAGAGTCGTGGAACAAATTAAGTTCATGACCCGAGGTACCACTGTACTCTTGCTATCTATTGATGCACTGGGTAGGTGGCTACCCATTTTCTTTATAAAGTGTCCAGATAATCTGTACTGTAATATTTACATTGCCACCTTCTTTCTTAGGCTCTGAGAAGCCCATTTAAAAAAAAGGATAATGCTCAAAAGGAAGGGAAAAGAAAGATTAAGGACAGCTTGTCCAACAAATTCACAAGCAGGTGGCTAAGATGAACTCAGAACATGTCCTGAAACCCAAGAATTAATGTAAGCAATTAGCTAATACCTAACTCAGCTAGTCTGATTATATTGATTTTATTTGGAATTCTCTGTATTAATTGATTTATTTCCTGATTTTTCTGTATTCACTTTTCCCAATAAACTTTTCAAATCTACAGATTTGACTTCTTTGATTTAAAAAGGGAATTTCTATCCAGAGAGACTATGTGCCAGGACATTCAGCCTGACTGATAGTAACTTATAGTAATTAACTTTTGAAGAAAAAACTGTGGAAAGGGTCTACCATTTTCTAATTTTAAAATATTTCCTTCCTCCCAGCACATACCACTGAGTATTATGAGAAAATAAAAGAGAGTTCCCCCAGATGAGATAATTCTAATTATTTCTGATGAAAAAAGATACACCTCCCTCTTCAGATGACTGACAAATACTTGTGAATGGGATGCTACAACTACTATTGGGTCATACTGAATCACATCTTCTTACAATTCAGTAGATTTAGTTTTGAACAAATGAACATTGAACAAAACAGCCCCATCCAATTTGTGGATATTCCCAGACACTATTTTGGTTTTCTTGTCTGAGAAAGGTGCCCCAGCACCCCAACATTTTCCTCTTCAATGAAAGTGGATATAATTTGCTTCAATTCTACTATGTTGTTTCTTGCTGAGAATGTTAGGGCAAGACAAGAATGAAATAAAACCCTTATGGAAATGAGATATTTCTTTCTTTGCAAGCAACAGTGTGTTTCCCCCCTGTCCTTCCATTACATTAAATGCTACATCAAGAATAATAATATAGTAGCATAGTAACACTAAAGAAAAAATGTTCATTTTATTACTTATGAAGTGAATGCAAAATTGGCCATCTATGCAAACACAGATAAACATATCAGAATCCTAATAGCCTATAGTTCACAAAAGGGGAAAATTACTGTGCTTCAAGAGGTACTTTCTTCAAAGTTCTCTGATAAAAGACTTTAATTAAGATTGTTTCCATATGCAAATGCAGGCTGGCCATTCAAGAGCTCTAATGCCACAGCTGAAAATGCACATACCAATCTAACAGCTACATTTCTTCCGTTCTTCCAGCTTTCTGTAAAGGCAGTTTATCTCAAGCAATTATCTTATCCAAATAAAAATGGAAATGGAAAAGTTAAATAAAAACAGAACATTTTGATGGAATCATTATAATATACTTCTTGGTTAGCAGTACACCCGACTTTTGGAGAGATAGCTTTCTAAATGCACTTTTGCACTTCTTACCTTCTGCATCAATCTCACTAAATCTTCTTATGCAATGTAATGATGGATGCCAAGCTATCCTAGTTCTGTAGTACAAATCAGCCCTTCAGAAAACCCCCAGATCAGGAGCAGGATCTGCAATAGCTTCACCTTGCTTTTGTTTGCTTCCACCTTCAAAATAGTGTGCCAGAACTTGAACCAGAATCCATATTAAAGAAATCTAGATAATGTGTTTGACTGCATGGACATGTTGTTTCTCATACCCTTGTCAGGAGTTAACATTTCTTTAAACCAGGGAGGTCAACATTCCTAATGATTGGTGGATCATTAGAAATGTTGTCGAAGTGACTAAATGGTTGCCATGGTGTGGGTAGAGGGTTGCCTATGTCTGGAATGGCTACATGGTGAACCTAATCAGTTACAACAATAATGGCAATTGACAGAGATGAAAAATGCTTTAGACAGTGTTGAGCAGCGATTCTATTTCAGATGGTGTTTTTCCATACAACTTCAAATTGTCCATGTAAGGAGGTGGGATAGTCTGGCAGATGTTTTTGATGTTTGATAGCCATGGTCTGACTTGTTCAGTATTGTTGACAGAGAAATCAGTGCAATGACAAACAGTAGTGGTGATAATGAGTCTCCTTGAAAGATTCCTCTCTTGATGTTAACCTCTCCCACTCTATCACCATTGACCAGTAACTGTGTCTTCCATTGTGCCACTGATCTTTTCACAAAGCTTCTGATGTTTCTACTGACTCCTGTTATTTCTAGGCACTTGATTATCCAATCATATAGCAGGGAGTTGAATGCCTTCTTGTAATCAATCCAAGCTACATTCAGGTTGGTCTTCCTTCTTTTGCAGTTTTCCAAAATCATCTTGTCAGTTAGGAGCTGATCTTTTGTCCCTCTGCTGTTTGGGCAGTTTCCTTTCTGCTCAGATGGAAAGAGCTTGTTTTCAACTAGATGCTGTTGGACTGCATCAGCTACTACACCAGTTAGCAATTTGAAAGTTGTTTGTAAGCAAGTAATTGGCCTGTAGTTGCCTGGTGCTGCCCCTTTTTTGGATCTTTCATTATCAGGCAGGTTTTGCCAGATTTTAACCAATCTTAAATTTTATCTCCTTGCAGTATGTTAAACTGCTTGGCAATGAGTGGGTGCAGACCAGCCAGATGTTTCAACCAAAAGCTATGCAATTCATCTTCACCTCGTGCTGAGCAATTCTTGATCTTCCTTGCCCTTTTCTCCACCATTTCTGCTGTTATTACAAGTTCTTTCATTTCAGCTTCTTTTTTATTCTTATCCACCTCCTTTATCCAAGCTGCATTCTTATTGTATTTCTTTGCGTTGTCCCATAGCTGTACCCAGAACTGCCTTGTTTCTTCTTTGTCAGGTGTTGGCTGGTTCATTGCATTCTCTCCATTGATGGATTGGTAGAAACGTTTCTGATTCGACTGAAATTGGAGATTCTGCCTATAGTGTGCAATTCAAGCTTTGTATCTACGCATCTTCTCGGCTATGGCTGTTATTTGCTGTTTTATTATTTCCAGTGTTTCCTTGATCTTCCTTGTTTCTAGAGATATCTCTTGATCAGTTATTCCTTGGTCTTCTTGTTCTTCAGCTTCTTTTTTTTCATCTGTTCTAGCTTGCTTGCATCTGATCTTAGCGTGCTGAGCTTATTTTCCCACCAGATCTTCCATTTTGTTGGTGCACTGTTTGGCTTTTTTCTTGTTCATTGATTTTGCATCCAAGGTATTCAGTTATAACTGCAGATGTTCTGTACATTAGTCAGTTTGTTTCTTGCAGTGAGCTGGTGCTTATATTTGATATTATAGTATTGGTATCTTTTAATGCTTGTGCTAGCTGTTTCTTTGTAAGTAGCTTCAATGTAGGCAACCTTATTCTGTTGTTTTTGTGATGTTCTAGATGCTCAGTTATTCTTTGTTTCAATTCCTTTTGTTTTTTAGTTAGAAGGCTTTGTTCTTTCTGAGGAGAAGGCAGAGGAGAGGGTGCCTGGTTTGGGAATGAAAACAATTCAATAACTATGCTGGCTTCCTCTACTGCTGACTTCCCCTAGTTTGCCTCTACAGTCTGAGCTACTTCTGGCAAGGCTTCAATTTCTTTGTCCTGGGTAGACCTTTGCAGTTCTTCCAATTCTACTTCTGTGAATAATTTATTTGGTATTATAAATCGATGTTGATCTGCTAGCCTCTTCAAAACTAGAGACAGAAGATGAACGAGTTAAGGACTGTATGATAAAACAGGCTAAAAAATTTGGTTACAATGTACAGATGAAACAATTGGAAAATATGTGGCAGAAAGGGTTGAAATTTACATTGTGTTATAACCTTAAAGAGAATTTTTATAAAATGATGTATTATTGGTACATGTTGCCAGAAAAATTATCTAAAATGTATAAAGGTACTTCAGATGTATGCTGGAAATGTGAACAACAAGAAGGGACATTATTTCATCTCTGGTGGACTTGTAAAAAAGCAACAAAATTCTGGAATGAGATACATATCTGCATACAGAAGATTTTAAAGATTAATATTCAATCAAAACCAGAGCATTTCCTTTTGGTTTGATGGATAAACAGTTGGAAAAAACTCATGGAACTTTGTTTTTATATATAACATCAGCAAGGCTTTTATATGCACAGAAGTAGAAAGATAAGACACTATCTACAGTGGAAGAGTGGATGGGAAATCTGACCGAGTTGGCTGAGATCGCGAAATTGACGGCTTTGATTTGAAACAAGACATTTTGTAATTTTAATGCTAACTGGAAACCGTTTTTGGACTTTTTGTGGGAAACAGAAAAAAATGAAATTGTGCTGTATGCATTTGATGAATAGAAATAGTATGGATTTATAGAAATAATGGAAGTTATGTTTTAAATTTAGAGTAAGAGTTTGATGTATAAAGTTACATATATCTGTTGCAAGGAGGGTTGGAAGTCAATTCTTTTTTTTTCTTTTGGTATTTCTCTCTTTTTCTTTTCTGCACTTTTGATCATTACTATTTTCTTTTTTTTTCAGTTTTCTCTTTCTTCTTCTTTCTCTCAATATTAGTTTTTGTTATTTTTATTGTTCCTTTTAAAAAAAATTAATTAAGTTATTATAAAGATCTGCTTGTTCTGTTATTTCTGATTCTGTATGTTGTTCTTTCCAGAAGTGGTGCATTCTTTTCAGATATCCTCTTCTCTTTGAGCTTCATTTTTAATAGCAGATCATTTATTCTTTGTTTTCAGTCTTTGTATGTTTGCAACAGGTAAGCAACTTTTCTTCTAGTAGTCCTGCAGCTGCTGGCCCTGGTTGCTCAGCCAACAGTCCTGAGTCCTGTAGCCCACTTGTCACCAATTGTCCAGGAACTAGAACACCTAGCATGGTCCTTGTTGATGACTGATCCAGTACGGGTTTCTGTAAATTACATCTTACCATATTGTTTATTGGAGAGGGACTCTTTGTCTGGCTTCTCTGATGAGACCTCTCCAGTATGGTTGAACCTCTGTCATATCTCTCATCTTCCTTGGAGCATGCAAGCCCCACAACCATGTCAAGGTAGTGCCACCTCAAGGGTTATTATTATTGTTATTATTTGAGGCCAATGTCAAGAAAGTGACACATCAGCTTAAAAAAAATTTGCATCTTCTGCCATGCCAGAGTATTGTGGAGTTGTCTGAGACTTGCCATCTGTTTAGCCAGCCTTCTCCAATCTGAGTGCCCTTCAGATGAATGGACTTAAATTGCCAGAATTCTAAGCAATAACTTATGGCCATACCATTTTGGGAATTCTGGAAAGTAAGTCTGCACATCAGGAAGGTGTTCTGGTTATGGAAAGATGTTCTTCAATCAAACAGAATGGACATTCTGCCTTGTAACTTAAACAGGGACAGCCAAAGTTTTGATACATCATATATAGTCAAGGTACAAGCTATTCAGCTTCAGCAGTTCTAAGACTTCAGGATGGTAGATAGGATGGAACTGTATCTTACTTTAGTGGATAGAGCCCCTTCTTTGTTCTCAGTGGGACTTAAATGTGTATAAGATTGCAGTAATTGATTGGGTTTCATTCCTTTGGATGACAGTCTTCAAGCATTCAGAAAACGTGTACATGTTGAGAGACATCTAGATTCGAAGCAGAAATGTGGCTAGAAGATCTGGGTGGCAAATACCTGGAAAGCACAGAAGGTTAGAATAATTGTATAATTGGTGTGATTCCTTGGTTTTATAATCAATTGTTTTAGAATTAGTTCATCTGTGTTGCAGTTAGGGTTAATTGTTGAAAGTTTGATTCCCACTATGTTGTTTAAGCAAGAAGTATAATTTAACTATGCCTCTTTTGGTTGTTGCTGGTAAGGAACAAAGAATGCAAATTCTTAATGCACCCAAAATCTAATTCCTTATGTTAATTCCATAACATTAGCCAGCAGGGAGGCATCAGGCTGGGGAAGGATGCCTTACCCTTTCTTGAAAAGGCATATCATCTCTTATGTCAGCAACAGCAAGACACATGTTGGTAGCAAAAGTCTTGCAAACGCACAATGTTTTCTGTTCGGTACGCATGTGGTGATTAAGTCAAACATTCATACATTTATTCAAAACCAACCTGAACAGAGGTTTAATGTCAATCACATTTACAAACATTATGGTCTAAAATAATTAAAACAAACAGGATAAACAAAAAGCCTCTGAGTTAATTTCCCATTACACACTGCCAGTAGGACTTATGCAAACAAACAGAAATCCTTTGCAAATGCAAGGCTTATAGTCATTGGCATCATTGTGTAAGAGTTTGTAGCAATCTACGATTGGGATACTTATCCACAAAAGCAGATACATAAGCAGATATGGGGTTTTCAGCATGATTAACTTATATATTTCTTCAGATGCCAAGTTACGTGCCTGACTCTCACAGGAATGCCATTTCCATGTATCAAATTAGAATTCAAACATCTTCCCTTGGATACCTCATGAACTTATTTTATGTTGAATGTTGAATTGTTATTTATCACCATTCATAATCCAAATACTTGCCAATGTCTATTGTATAGCTGGGCTAATGTCCCTCTCCCCCCTTTTTAAAAAATCTACAGGTTTCCCTTTTAAAATATATGAAACCATCATTTTCTACCTCAAGAAGAGAAACCAAACATTTGTAATTTTAAAAGCCCACATCAGATGTAGGAATAAAGGGGGTACAATCAAGGGAAAAGAATAGACATTTCAAAATGGGAACTTTCTTGGTGATAGAGCAGAATACAAGTGAATTCAGAGGCTGTTTGTATGCACTTGCTTAATTACAAAAGAGGGAGGGAGTGTGTGAGAGAAATCAGTTTGAGGCACCCACCACTGCTTAAAGTAAAAGCCAAAAGTTAGTGATGTTTTTCTATCCAGTTCCTCCCCCCAAATCAGATTATTTCCTTCTAATCTATTTTCATTTCAGCTATTTTCATTCAGCTATTAAGCAATGGAAACTTAAATTCATGCAGGCTTCTGGTAGAACAGGTGAGCATATTCACAGAAACAGAGTAGCCAAGAAGGGACGGTTTTACTTTCTCATCAGAGGTTCGCCAAAAATTCCTTTGCATTGTCTTCTCAGAACTTTGGTCCAACTTGTGGTGGTGCTGCCTCACCTGTCCCCCGGCTTTCCACTGGCCTCTGGTTTAAAATTGTATTTTCAGCTTTTCCTGCTTCCCTGTTGCTTCTTCACCTTTTACGGGTCTGAATTCTGTTCAAGATACATGTTGGCATCAAGACATGAGGAAGGTTAAGGAGCTCCTCTCCTCTCCAAACCAGAGTGGTGACGTTACTTATGAGCCAGTTATCCATGGGCAGAGCACAACTGTATGCACTGGAAAGTCCTGATAATGAAAAATCCCAGCAGACATGGAAGCTTTCTGGTGTAGATCCAGAGCAAGGTTTTCAAGTGCAGACAACCATTCTGCACCAGAGGTTGACCAGCTGCTCACTTATGCCACAGCACAACTTAGAGAGGGGAGGAATGTTGAGGTTCACCTTGAAAATGTGTCAGATGTCAAGATCGATATTTGAATGTGTTGCCTGACTGGGGCTACTACTTCACTTCAAAACAATGCCTGTTTGATTGGATTCAACTGTTTAACTTGTTCAGCTCTGAAGTCAGATGTTTAATTTGCTATCAGCATGGTTCTTGCCCACCTGAACAGTTAACAAATGTGGAGAAAATGGCAGACAATAGTAAGTGACATAGTACGTAACAGCCATAAATGAAACGACTACCACTCTATTTAAAGGGTAACTTGAAAGGTAAAACTCACAGGCAATGACTATATAACACAATGAACCATAAACTAGCCAAAGTCATTTTAGCCTAGTGTGTTGTGTGAATGAAGAAAATTGGGCTGATTGGTTCTGTTAAGCAAGGACAAGCTTATTGTGTGAATACAGGCACTGAAAAGGGGGGCAGCCCTATTTGCAACCTGTAGACATGGCAGCAACGTTTAGAAAGTGTTTCAGGTCATTCCAGCAATTAGTTTCACTCAGTTTGTACAGTGTTTGTACATCTGTCTCCAAGATGATTGTGGCACATTGGCTGCCATCAAGAGAGCAATTTTTGATGCATACAGAACACCCTGCTTTTGAGGAAGACCTCATGAAACCAAATTAGGAATGTGATCCTATGTGAGTTGAGGACCAAGGGTCGCATACTGCAAAATAACTTATCTGCTGTCTCTTCTCCTATTTCAATGAAACACCTTGGGATGTGCTATCCCTGGTGTGTGACCTTCCTCATTACCAACTTCAAAAAAGTCCAGTAAAACACTGAGGTGGCAGGCATAGAGGATAAAATGGCGTGAAAGCTGAAACATGAAACACAGGAGTAATGGCGCAAAAGAAAAGAAACAGAGAGAACAGAGGGAACAGAGGAAAGGGTTTTTAAAAACTTCACACACATATACAGATGCCAACACACACTATACACTCAGAAAAAGGCTGTGGAAGAAAAAAAGAGAGCGAGGGGAAAATGGGTTAAAGCACAGAAGAAAGAATCAAGGTGGAAGAACAAAAGATGAGAAACAGAAAGTGTTATAAAAAGGGGTTGAAAATAAAATCAGAAGGGGGAGGGAGACCTGACATACAAGAATATAGAAAAAGAACTTGGAGACAGAAGGAAAAACCACAGGGAAGAAGCTGTAAGAGGAAGAGAAAATCCTTGGACTATATAATGGATGGCGTGCAGATTTATTTTTAAAGATTTCCTATCCTACTAACTCAGCTGTGACCATTCCTAGGTGGAAGGTTTGTAACACTGATGGTTAACACCCACGCTGCTTTTGTCTTCCTCTGAAGAGCTTCTTGTGTCCCTGACAACTTGTTTTAATTACTTAAGTTCAAGCACTTCTGATGTTTGATGTGGCTGCAAGTACTTTAAAAGAGGTTGCTGGGGCAAGGCTTTCTCTCTTCCGCACCCCTCGTCCTTCTATCTTCTCAAAATGCCGAGGGATGTTTTTTGTCTCCTGTCTGCAATGAGGAGAGATTGCCACCATTTGATGGAAGCCATTCTAAGCAGGAATGGCATAAAAACCTCAAAACAGGGAAGAAGAAAATTGACTAAAGATTGCTTTTGCTATAGTTTTTTCTTTCTTTTTTCTTTTTTTAAAAAAACCAATTGTCTGGCTATTGAATTCAGTACCTTGTCTCTGAACACTTTAAAACAACCTTCTTCAGGCTACGTGAGATGGTGGGTCCCAACATCATGAGACACCAGGTTGAGAAAGGTTGAATCTGGGCAGGGCTGCACTCTTCAAATTTAGGTTTGCTCTTGGCATTGCGATGTCCTGGGACCATAGTCCAAAAAGGGAGGAGGGAGGATAGGAGGAGGCCACAAAAAGGTGGGGGTGGGGGGGTTGGAGAAAGGAAGACTGGGCTTAATTTAATTTAAATACAAGAAAAGAATGCAGTTAATATTGTGATCCCCTATGTACTTTATTTATTCATTTATTAATCATGATTCTCTTCTGACACATTCACAAATACAACTTCATCACCATTTTTAAGGGACTCAGAGGGCTGCATCCAAGACTCCAGAGACTCAAGTTATATATTTTCTGTTAGAGAAATGAGAAATGTAGATCACCCATCTCCAATTATTCCTTTTGGCTCATAGGAATGCAGCATTTCTGAGGGACTTTAGGGGAATGCAGGGACAAAACCTGCAGTGACCACAGGGTAATTCATACTTCCCTTTCCATCCTTAGCATACCTAAGAAGTGAACCAGTTTGGTGTCGCGGTTAAGGCATCAGGCTAGAAACCAGGAGACCATGAGCTCTAGTCCCGCCTTAGGCACAAAGTCAGATGGGGGACCTTGGGCCAGTTACTCTTGCTCAGCCCTAGGAAGCAGGCAATGGCAAACCACTCCCGAAAGAAGTGCAGGGATTACCCCAAGCAGTTGCCAGGAGTTGACACTGACTTGAAGGCACCAAAAAAAAAAAAAGGCACTGAACCACAAACTACCTGACTATATTTTAGCCTGATTTAGCATGGTGTGTGAACCCACACTGATGCTTTTCCTACTGCAATCTTGGAAGGGGATAGAAAAGTATTTCATTTGGGCTAGGTTTTGTCCATGAAGTGAAGGGGCTATTGAAAGTGTTAAAACATATTTTATTATATTGCCTGTTTAATGCCGGTACAGAGTCAGAGGTGATAAAGGCACATTTAAGCAAATTTCCTTGTCATTCCAATCAATTTTGCCTACAGTTTTTACTCTCAGATATCCATGACTCTGTTACCCTAAATGTAGCTAAATTCTGCTACGCCATATGCAAAATGTGCAGCTGACCAATTGATAAGCCCAGTCAATTTTATGATTTGTTTTCTTTTTAATATGTAACCTGTTTTTTACTATTGACTTTTATTTTGTACTGGACTTTGACTGCAGTAAGGATACCTAACTCCTATACATTTATATGCTTTAGTTATAATCATCCAATATGCACAACTTACTACTGAATTAACAATTAATTTTCTGGGTTTCCCAATACACTTAGCCAACTTTGACTGTGTGATGTCATCACTAGGACAAATGAATCACATGACCTAGAGTGACTAATTTCTGGACTTTATAAGTGCACAAATTATCTTTTTTGTCTCCACCTTTTCTTTGTAACATATTTAGGATAAGGCTATGGATAGTAGAAGATGAGATGAAGCAAGAGTTATAGAGGCAAATATAAAGGGAACAAAACTGAAGTATCTTAGGAGGTTTTCATTACTCATAAACCCAAAAGATACCAACACCATGTTTTTTTCCACCTCTTCACATATGTTGTAAAAGATATTTCAAAGAAAACATCAGTGGAGCATTCTGACAATCAACAGGAGTTGGCAGATGTTTTGCTAATTAAAAAGACTGAGGTAATGAAATGGCAGTAACAACAGACAAAGATGCTGAACAACACATGTACAGTATGAACACACCTGCTTCCAGATTGTTTAAAGACACTGTCCAAGTAAGGACAGAAGAAATAGGAGATCAAATACTACAGTGCAGGATCTTTCCTGTAGAAATGATAGTGTTACAAAACAATCAGTGGATACCAATTCTGCCACAGGATGTGTTCTGCTTTCTTAAGAAACCTGTCCATTAGAAAGGAATGGTGGAGTTTTCACAATTCCTTAACTCACTGTAATGTTTTGTAGTAGCTGACCCTATGTTGTCAAAGCCTGCTTTCATACGGAAAAACAATGGCTAAAAAATATGGGGAGTGCTAGCTGGGTGAAAACTAGGTGTGCTTGTCTTGGGGTTCCTCTTCTGAATCAGCTTCCATGGCAGTGCTTACATAAACCCAGTGTTTTTCTAACTTGGGAACTTTAAAATGTGTGGACTTCAACTCCCAGAATTCCTTAGCCACCTTGCTGGGAGTTGAAGTCCACACATCTTAAAATTCCCAAGTTTGAAAAACACTGCATTAACCTTTCAGAAAAGCACCGCTAGTATATATCAGCTGCCAGAGGAGAGATGTCAGAGGAATCCAGATGTCAACTCTTTCTCCTATCTACTAAGCAACCAATTGATTTTTTTTTTCCAGGAAGCAACACAGAGGCAGGGTGTACAGAAGGATCAAGGCCATCCTGGTTCTTGGTGCAGTCTTGTTGTAGGCAGCTGAATCTTAAAGAATTTACCTAAGGGCAGATGTTCAAAAAGTTGGCACTTTCCAACCATAAGTGGTTTAATTCATAGAAAAGAAATGAATTAGCCTAAGAAAACCTAAGAAGAGTTCTCTTGGATCATACTAAATGGCTGCCATCATGGTTCACACATTGATCATCTGAATGGTTCTGAGAAGCCCATAAGCAATAGCACGAAAGCAATAGCAGTAGCCCCAAGTAGTAACTAGTATTTAGAAGTCTCTGATTGTGGTTTTCCTCTGGATAGCTGTGCTAGAGTTTGTAGATAGAAATCATGGTTCTAGATGGAGGAGAGAGTATAGCCCTTAACTAGTTAGTCCCCATGTGTACTTTTTGAGTTCATTGCTTCCTGATTAGATTTCCCCCCCTCTAGCATCCATATCACTCTGAAAAGATGTGAACAGAGGAGGAAAGAACTGCTTTTTCATTATGCCCAATAAAAAGTCCTAATATAGATCATCCCTCACAGAGCCTGGTTCAGCAATCAGTGCTACTGTCTGGCAACTCTAACTGACTGTATCTGACATACCCAATAGATCACATTTGTACAAAATGCACAGCCTTCTTCATTGCAGTCAATAGTAGGCTAGGGAAGTAGTTTGAAAAGAGCATAGAAACATAAAAGCATCCTGACAGGAGCTGTCCAAAGGTTTTCTAGTCCATCTAGATCTAGTCCATCTAGACCTTGGGAGATGGGGCAAAGAGATGCTGCCTAGGGAATGGTCAGATAAGAGGCAGTATAGGCTGCAGCTGATAGCTGGCAGGGCAAGAGGCTCAGAAGGGACCCTCCCTAATTTCTCAGGGTGTAAAAGAGATGGCGGAAGAATTCTACTTTCAGACTTGCAAGATTCTGTTAATGTAGCTTTACAATGAAGTAGAATTAGCTGATCTGGTCATGTTTCCTGTTCAGTCTCCCATGCTGCCTTGCCAGATGTATAAGGAAAACCACAAGACACAAATGCAATAGTCTCCCTGCTTGTGATGCAGCAATGGGTGTTAATGACTAGTAGTCACTGACAGCATCCTTATTCTTCATGAATTGGATCCAACTGCAAAGCTACTTAAGCTGGCAGCCATCACTGTATGTTGTGGCATGCATAAATGAACACAGAAAAAGGGCTGTAAATAAAGATGGCCAAATCTGTGACTTTCCAGATGCTGCAGAAGTGTAATTCCCACCAACTCCAGAGAGCATAGCAAGGGGTGCTGGAAGCTGCACATCAGTGACATTTAAAGGCCCTTGCCCAAAGTTCCCCTTAATAACAAATGATGCTTCAGACAATTGCATCTATGATGGCCCTGTTCGAAAACTTCCCTCTAGATCAGTGTTGTCCAAACTTGGTCACTTTAAAATGAGTGGACTTCAACTCCCAGAATTCCCCAGCCAGCATGCTGGCTGGGGAATTCTGGGAGTTGAAGTCCACTCATCTTAAAGTGGCCAAGTTTGGACAACACTGATCTAGATTATTCTGGAGGAGATATTTTCTTCATCCCTTTCTCTGCCATTATTGGAAACCTAACCATCTTCCCAGGAGAAAGCACCTGTGGTTTCTCAAGACCAAACTGCATATAACAAATGAAGCATATGTCAAGCAGGGCAGTCCTGGACAGGTTTTCTCAGAAGTCAGTCCTATGGCAGTACAGTATGCGGTAAAGCACCAGCAGCCTGCTTGCCTTCTTTTAAAGCAGTGTTTCCTCAGATCAAATGTAAAGCCCCATTTTCTAGTGAAACAAATGCAAAGAGTTGTAATCATGAATATCCTGCGGAATATGAAGTTTGCTCCTTTGCATCTCACATACCTGTTTTATCTGCTGCATGCTACAAAGTGGAATCTGTTCACTCCTAATTTGCCCTCAAGTTAAACATTTTTTTCCATACAACTCTTCAGTAACGAGCTTGTTCTGATACATGTTTATCCTCTTTTGACAAGCTCTGATTACAAGGAAGGTCTTAAACCCATTCATTATGGCGTTTCACAGTCATGTTCAGGAAATGTTGAAAAACTCTCCTATTGAACAAGCATTTTGCAAAGTACATATTAATCATGCCATTTTATAAACCAAACCTCACGGGGAAGAAGAAGTGAAAGTAAGATGCTGACAATACAACCTTACATTGTCAGCCAGACCACTATTTTTTGATTAGGGAAAATTAATTCCAGCCACCACTCATCATTTCTGAAAGTGACCATAACACTCATATAATGCCACGACAAGTACATGTCCCACATGCACAGGGACTTCCTGGTGTCTAGGAATCTTATGGTTTCTTGTTGTGGATATTTATTTTCACCAAACGTTTGGGAAGCCTTTGGCTTACATGGGTGCAGAACAGACAATTTAAAAGCTGGAAAGCAGCTATTCATGCTCTCAGTTTTACCTAAGAAAAGACCGCATCAATTACCTGCCTTAATCAGCTTGGAGTCTGATGCAATGCTTTTTAACCCAACTGTATAAATAAGTTGCAAGTCCTTCATGACTGCTGATTGTATTCCTGTATGGATTATACTGTCTTGTGCATGGACAGGCTTTCAAGCTCCAACTTTGGGGAGACTTTCCCATTTTGATTGGCCTCATGACATTTCAAGGAACGGTGGGGCTTTTCTCCTGTACCTGAGGAGTTGATGTTACAGACCAGAAATGAGAAACTTGCAGGTCTTTTTTTTTTTCCTGCAGACCCTAGAGATCCTCTTTGTGATTGCTGAAGTCATCTCTTAACACAATCATTAAAGGTTTGATGGTGAAAAATTTAGTATAAACAGTAAAACTGGTTTAACGTACTTAAATTAAAAGTAAAGAAAGACCACAATACAGAAAGACCTCTATCCTTAAAACCCCAGGAAAAATAGAAAAAATTGGTCTCACCCATGTGCAGGACATGGTCCTACCTACTTTGGCATCACCCTACCCACCATAACCGCTAGCTAACCCAAAAATATTAAATGTGGTCCCATGTCATCCAAAATATACAGCTTTCTATATTGCCTCCTTAATTCCACAATCATTAAACATTCTGATGGTGAAGAATTTAGGCAAATTGATTCTTAAGCCAAACTCAACAAAGGAAAATTGAACTATTTGGAGAAAAAGCTTGGTTAGAAAGCCCACTCTCCCATATTAGATCCATCACTACTAATTCATACAAATGAAGGAGTTTTCTAAATCAAATATTATCATATTTCTAAATGAACACACTGTTTATTCCTGTCTCTTGTCTTTTTTCTAATATCCTGAAATGATCATCCTGCCTCCCCCACCCAACAGATTAGAATTATTCATGCTGGTGACATTATACTCCTTAGTAAAACATATTATTGCTTTTTTAAAAGCATTTTAATGCCCAGACAAATAATGCCCATGTTATCTATATATATAGAAAGACCAAAATAAACACATATGTATGCATACCACTCCTTCAGTTTTAGCTAGATAGCTTCGCTATATTTCAATAGAAAAGAAGTGGCATGTAATATTGATAAACACATCACACCTAACATATCCTAATTAGTACAGGTTGATTTATAATTATGAAGTCAACCTCATTACTGAAAGGAATCTAGAGTTTGAAAAAAGAGGTTCTGGAATCTGGATGCATCATGCAAAATAAGTATGTTTTGTACATTTTCTTCTCATATTGTATAATTTCAGGGTGGAGAGGAAATTAGCTTATTTACTCTGCAGCTGTAATTTACATTGCAATTTCCATGGCATTTCAAGGATGTTTAAGAGGTTGGAAACAAAGTTACTCTATACACTGAACAGAGCAATTTTCATCACGTCTTCTGACGACCAGTTGGTGTTCATGGATATATTGTACCAGTTTTCTACCTGTCTGCAAGAAAAGAACCAAACTCAGAGAGCATCAAGAATCCAACAGATCAACCCTGAGCTATGTATGATTTATTAGATAGAAGGAGCTGCAAAGAGATTTCACACCACTGCTGTTGCCTACTGGAGATCCTTTTCAGTTCTTATAGACTTGTGCCATTTGCTACACCAGGGGCTGATCCTGATGAAAGAAGCAGTAGCTAGGAAAGTATAGGAACACAGACAATTGATTCAGGCCATTGGCCCATCTAGTCATCTAGTACTATGATGTACTAGTATTAGTCTTCCAAGGTTTCAGATCAGAGTTTTTCTAGAGGAAACTTTCTGTATGCAAATAGAACTGGTTCCATCTTAGACCTTTATAAGTTACGTTGACTAACTGTTGGATGGAATGGAGTTGGGACCAGGTATGGCTTCTGATACAGTTGACTAGAATAATTATTGCTCTGTATGTGATGAACTGGCAGCTTGCCATCTGAATTTAATGTATGATTCTCTATTCCTCAAGGATATACATTCCAAATCAGGCTTTTATATGCATATTTTCTATAATTAATTTGATTGAAGCACTCAGCTACATATTTCTCAACTTTTGTTTGTAGAACTTTAGTTAATTGCAGCTTATACATAGCAATGGGTAGTCATCACGGCATCAGTGAAAAATCTTCAGGAATAAGGCAAAAAGGATCTTATCAACGGTTGTATTTTAGAGCCCAAATCTCATCCTGTACTTCAGCTACAAAGGTACAGTTAAACTAGGAAAACAGTATGCTTTGTGGTGTAATTCATAATATTCTTCTTTGAACTATACCATCACTTGTTTAATTAGCACCATCAAATTCCTTTAAGCTGAACCAAAACTAGGCCCTAGAATAGTTGGGAGGGGACCCCGAGAGATATCAAATGTTAAAGTGAGTTTTCTCTTGTGCTGTTTCTATGCTCTTTGAAGGAACAGTGCCTTTGTTCTAGAAAATAAAGCCATACAATCATATACATCTACAGAAGTCCTGAATGCCCTACCTTTCAATGAATAAACCTTGGAGAACAAAGCAAAAACCCTTCATCTTTCATCTGTCATAGGTTCTCAGAGAGACCAATGGCTCTCTTTCTTGCTCTCTGTTTAATTATTATTAAAGGCAGAATTTCTAAAGGATTGTTTTGAGCACACTCCAAGCAGTATTTGGGTCATCAAAAGAAAATATAGTCTCATCACAAATTAATACTTTACTCTCTTAAAATCCATACTTTCAATGAAACTAGATTAAAGAATACACACGCACACACACTCCCTGCAGTGATTAAGTTGCTGGTCTAAGAGCAGTGAGATACAGGTTCTAGTCTCTTAAATACAGAAGCTGGTTGGGTGATTTTGGGCTAGTTATTCATTCTCAGACTGGAAAGCTAAAAAACTCTCTAGTAACCTTTGTTCTGCAGTAGACTGATTTGAGCTGCTAATAATCAGTATTAATAATGTAATATAACATGAATGTCAAATAATAATACACAATAATAATAACAATGTAATTAAAAATGAATGTAAAACAACAACAATAATAATAAAAAAGAAAAAGACTGAAAAGTCATAAATAAAGAGTACAGTTTCAAAAACTGACCAAATTATTTGAAAATCTTTGTCTGTTTGCCAAAAAACAAAACAAACTCTAGAACCTAATTCAAAGGTTGACAAAGAACACCTATCAACAACATATTGTAACTGTATTTTCTCTTTACACTATTGTAGAATTATTATTTTTGCTCAGCACAAAAGAGTATGCTGAAAGGTACACTATTTTTGATGTCTTGATAAACTCCAACATAGCCAAGAAAGACATGTATCTTCAACATACAGTGATTGATTCAGACTCATACTAAGAAATTGGTTGATCTCAGCCCTAAATATAGCAAAAACAGGACAGGTCCAGATCATATAAATCAATGTACCAGCTCCTGAATAGCATCTCAGCCAGATAATTTTCAGTAGACCTTATTAAATATTTCCTGAAGTGTTCAACTTACATGAACCATTTCTGTGGTTTTAGTAACGTCTTTTTAAGAATAAAGGCAACTAATTTCATGATGATGATGATGATGATGATGATGATGATGATGATGATGATGATCCCACCTTAGTTGCCCATGAACCAACCCTCCACTAATTTACTGGACAAGACATTCAATTGTATTATTTCAGGGGTCACTTAAATAAGTAATATTGGTTTCATCAACTTCTTGTGAAAGGTAATTACTGGCTCCTAACTGGTCCCTCTAAAATCTCTGACCACTTTGGTTATTCAGAAGGATCAGTGGCATCTGGACCAGAGAGACTAAATAATACATGTTTGCACTGAACATGCTGCCAAGAGGAACTCTGGGGTAAATGAAAGTTTTCATTCAAATCAGCGTCCACAAAATTGAGTTTATCCAATGTAACAGAATCCTACAGTGGGAAGATGCCATTTAAATGAGCCCAAATCCCTGTTCTGTGCAGAAATCCAAATTAAAGCCCCCCAGACAGATGTATTCTTGCCTCTGCCTGAACACATCCAGTGAAGGGGATCCCACCACCTCTCTGGGGAATAAGTTCAACTGTTGAACTGCTTCTTTTGTTATTTGGTTTCTAACAATTGGCTTTTGGAAATGGCACAGGCCCCATGAAACAGCCTCCCACTGGAAATCCATCATTTCTGATTCTTAGAAAAGCCATCAAAATGGAGTTATTCAGATAAGCCTTTGGTTAAGATCTATTGTTGGGTACCTAATAATTATTATACCAGGGTAAATTTTAAAAAGATTAATGGCTTTAACGTCCTATATTTGTATTTGAGATGATGATGATGATGATTTATGCCTTTTATTCTTCACTGCCATGAGTCCATGTGGAGGATGTTGACATTAGAAGTAAGTAGGTAAGTACATAACTAACTAACTAACTAACTAAATAAGAATACATAGTAGGAACCTTGCCCTGTTTGGGAATAACTATTATAAATTTTTTAATTAAAACTAAAGGGTAGGCATTCATTTTTTTAAAAAAGTCACCATATAGCTCCACTAAATATAAGATAAAACCCCAATATATTTTTGTATATACAGTGAAGCCATCAGAATCAGGAACCTTTGTCAGTTTCATACATTTAATTATAACAATTACTGAACTGAATGATTAAAATAATGTTAGTGACTGGGTTGTGTGATACTTGTCAAGCTCTCACTTTGGGTAAAAACAAACAAAGCCTATTTCATCATCTATCTGGAATTAAATGTTTAGGATAACATTTAAAAATGTTGATTAATAGAACTGGAATCTGAATATATTTTCCATACATGTATACCATATATGTATTCCATATGTATATCACAATAATATATTGCTGAACATGTCTGTGTCGGTAGATCAGTGGCTTACTAGATATAATTCCTCTTTCCAAAAGTTGACCCAGGGTCAGTATGATAAAAATTCTTCTATATATGGAAATGAGAGTAAGGTATGTCAGGAATATCATATGTATGTGTGTGTAAGTAAGTAAGTAAGTAAGTAAGTAAGTAAGTAAGTAAGTAAGAAAGATTTTCCAGCTAGAAGTTAAAAAGGTCTTGAAACTGCTGATGCTTTGGGGGGATTTGAAGACAAACCAGAGAAGAGGATGTTAAATGTAAATGTATAAATTAGTACACTATGTCAGACTACAAAATATTAAATATACAGATCTGAATATGTCACAGACCTGGCTTGCCTTAGCAATACCTGCTAGGGGTTGGGAAATGAGGTCCAGACTTGGACTGCTATGAGGCCAAAGGCCCTCAGCCAAGTTGGACGGAAATGCTCCAGCCCTGCCAAGCCCTTAAAAGAATGCAGGTGTTGGCGGACTGAAGCCCAAAGACACAGCACACATCTAATGATCAGATCTCCTCAGGAGTAACAGCTTACTTGGAGCCGCGCCCTGCTCGCAAGAAGGAGCTTCTTTTTCAGGGCTTAATGGTTAGCAGCTGGAGCCCGAATAGGGACCTAGGAAACCTGGCATTAGAAATTCTGAGTTTGTAGGGCTGGAAACTATCACACCACCAGCTTTTTCACCTTTTAGCGGCCAAGCACCGACTTACTCTTGTTTATTAAATCCCTGGCTCTGGATTCTCACATTAACCCTGGATATACTTCTGGGACATTGCCTTTGCTTGATGCCTCATGTTCTGCTTAAACCTTATTGATGAACCATGGCCTGGCTTTTGATTCTGTTATGAATTACTGGCTTCCTGCATTACTTATTGGTTACTACCATGCTGGGGTAATAGCTTGGCCACATCCTCAATAAAGTGGCAGGGCTGACTGAAATTGTCTAGCTGCTGTTCTGGACCGACTCTAAAACAACTTGCGTGTCTTCATCTCCAGATGACTGTGTCTGTGTGTAAGGGAGAAGATGTCTTTGTGTTCAAAGGTAGAATACCTAAGAGAGGGACACCACTCACTTCTTTCTCTCTTACTAGGCTGGCCTTTGTGTTTCCAGAAGGGCAGTAAAAGAAAAAGGAGGGAAAGAAGCCAGCTGTAACTTTCTTGAATGAGACAGCTTGGCATCACACTCTGGGGCACACTGGGAAACTGTTGATACAAATAGTCCACATGACTGTGAGAAGAGTTTTGTTTCCCTGGGTGCATACTTAAAATTAATCAGAAGTTCATAGCTGTTGAGTGACTGCTTCTGTTTTTTCTTGGGTTGAAACATGTTTTTAACACTTCCTCCCTCCCCAGCCTCAAGTTTATCTGTGAAATGTACTTGTGGCATATATACATCTGATCTGAATGTACTCACTCCTTAAGGACTCCTCTTTTCCAATTTTGCAAAATGTTGTAAACCAGCTCTCTCCCTCTCCCGCCCCTTGACTGGTTTGGCAAATCCAAGTGACCTTGGCATGTCTTCTTACAAGACTTGATATCAGGATGCTTCATAAAACTCATATCTCAGAAGTGTCTGACATTACATTACAAGAGGATCTGTAAACCTCAGCAAGATGACAAATGTCTTTTTTAAACAACAGACCAAGACTTCATTTAAATTAGTAACATGGAGATTAGAGGAGCTCTCCCAGGCTGAGCGGCAGCCACACTGGGACTCGAGGAATATCAGTCACATGAAAGCTGTTAAATCTGAGATGGAAAATAAATCAAGGAGCCTGTAAAAACTGTCAACGGGTCAGAGAAGTTTATGAACTCTTGCTGTATCTCACCGTAAATCATAAGAATAAGCTAAAACTGAGAAGAAAAATGTTCTCTTTTGTAATCTAATGCTGTCTGTTAAGGCAATAAAACTCAAATGAAATGCATGCATTGCAATTTTGAGCTGATACTTTACATTATTACCAAAGTGAAGGGAAGAGTCTCAAAGTTATAAAAGTGAGATAGATGAGAGGTGGGCCTCCATCCTTCCAAGTCCCCAGACCTGGATCTTTATTAATGTGTATCTAAGAAAAAACAGCACTGAAAACTTGATGCTAAGTATCTCCTTCACACTTGTGAACTTTGGTGCTTTCTGTGAACTTAATAGTAAACACATCTACTGGAAGTATGGGTATCAATTTAATTCTCCTACAGCCCTCCCCTGCAATCAGGCCTGATCTTAAAGCTGGCTTCTAATAGGACTTCTTAGGTGCTGCTTCTGGAGTCCTGCTTTACATGTCCACAGAGCAGTGGAATTACAAGCCTCCTTTTTTTCCCCCTAACTGACAGTGCTGCTGGTACACCTCTTGCCTCTTCCAGACAGTAGCTTGAAGGCTGATAAATCTGGTCCTTGCCACAGGCTGGATGGATGAATACTTGGAAAACATCTGTAAGCTGCTATGAGATTTTGGAAGAAGAAAACAGGGAACAAACGTAGCAGCCTCTAAGTTTTGCAGGTATTGGAGAAAATGGTAGGCATTGTATTTTGAGGCCCTCATTGCTTTTTTGCTTTCTAAGTATTATGTCTATGCCTACGCCTATGTGTTTATCTAATTCCTAAACAGTCTTATGAAGAATTCTGTTCTCCTTTGCTGCCTGAGCTTATAACAAAGCTGTTAGCCACCTTCAGGTTTCTTGGCTTCTCTTGCTGTCAGCTGCTGTTCTGAACTGCTGCTGAAGTGTTGACTTGGCAGTTTCTCAGTCTGTGCTGGGGTGGGAAAAAGAAGATGCTTTACCAGCTGCTGGCTGGCTGGCTGTAGCGTCTCTGCTGGTCTGGTGAGGCTGCTGGGCTCTGCTTCTCTTTTCAGCTTGTCTGTTTTTGGTTTGCTGAAGCCCAAGCCTGCCCCTGCCCCTGCCCCTGCCCCTGCCCCTGCCCCTGCCCCTGCCCCTGCCCCTGCCCCTGCCCCTGCCCCTGCCCCTCCTTCACCATCAACTGCTGCCTGCTGAGCTGACCCTCAGGTACAAATTCTTCCTCTCTGCTCTCTCACCTGATAGAAATCTTCCTCCAAACCACACCTACACTCTTGATTCAGAGTTTTTCTTTTATAATTAGAAACCACACGTGGTCCAGTGCTCTTCAGGCTACCTTAAAATTGCAGGGGAGAAAACAAAGGGAAGGAAGGCTCGTGCTGGCCACTGCAAGCCTTTCCTTCCACACTGGCTACCAGATCTGATCTGTCAAAATCTGGACCACCACTTGATAGCAGCCAAAAGATACAGAAAATGCTAGCTTTTTGCTGCCACTGATGGTGATTAAAATATTTGCAGCTCAGATCTGGTAGCCTATCTGTTCTACTACTACTTGCGAACCCGGATTACATTGTTTCCAAATCCTGCCTAGTTACTTATAGTTCAAAAATCTGACCTTTTTCATAGGATGTACTGTATGAGGCCCCGAGACCCCAAAGCCATGTGCAACCTCAAACCAGTTTTCAGAGCCCTTCCAAATATTGCCTGGGAATTGTAATTGTTAATGTGATAGAAACTAAGTTAAACACTTTTATTTTATTTTATTTGTCAGATTTATATAACTGCCCATCTCACAAAGAGTGATTCTGGGCGGTGTAGAACAATTAATTAAAACAATAAATATACAAAAACAGTCATTATTAAAATGTAAAAAAACCACAAGGTACAAGAGAGAGTGAATGTTAACCATGGAGCCATCTCAGGGTTTTACTGGTCCCCTGGGACCCCCAGGCTCGATGACATAGCCAGGTCTTCAGGGACTTCTGGAACATTAATAGGGATGGAGCTAAACTTACTTCAAGGGGGAGAATGTTCTTTTATAAATATAATTTACTTATTAAAGTATCTTTTACTTAGTGATACAGTTTTGCCTAATTTTTAATGCTGAGTTGGGAAGATACCAATATCCATGTGAGGTGCTGAGCCTGAAAAAGTTATGCATCCCTATATGGTCCAAGTTTATTCTAAAGTCAGAACCATAAAAAAAGGGAAGTTCTTATCCTATACGACAGATGGAGTAAATATATGGAACATATGGAAATACTGTCCATATGGTAATATGGGCAGTATTTCTATTTCATTTCTTCTACTAACTTCCTAAAATGCATCTCTGCATACTGCAAAGAACTAAGGGCCCCCTTTAAAAATTATTTCTGGGATCCAAAATCTACTATTTCTTTTTCCTATGTGCATATGTACATATATATACATTCTGTGGTTTCCTTTTGAAGTAAGCAACATTATTTATTCAAAATGCAGAAAACAGTGAGAACTAGCAAGTGAAAGATATTAAAGGCAGGAGTCATAAGAAAATAAAAGAAAGCCAAGGAAATCTAGTTTATATCAACACCATTCACTATACTTCTCTTTTCTTTTTAATCACTGCTTTCACCACATAGATATACCAGTCCACACATACAGTACATTGTTCATTGCCTAAACTCTCTTTCTGAGGAGTTCATGAACTCTTTCTACTCATAACTTTCTCAGTTTTCCACTTCCTCTGCTTCACTTTCTTTATATATTTTGCAATTTGATCCTCATTCATTTTGTCTGTATTAGGGTTCCCCAAAGTGGTGAATATTGACCCCCAAGAGTCGATGGGACTGTCCATTGTTGTAGTAGTAGTAGTAGTTGTTGTTATTCATAGTACTGATATTTAAAGTAGTATTTATTAGATTATTTTCATATAATAAATGTTTGGGGGTCAATGAACAACCTGAAACTTTATGAAGCTGAAGTTGAGCTGAAGAGGTTGGGGACTTCTGATCTATATGATCAGACTATCTCCACTTATTTCTTAGATAGCTGATGCTCTCTTTGGTGCCCAACCCACATTCATTCATTACCCATTCATTCTTGACCCTATCTCTTTTTCTTTTACCAACATACTTCTTAATAACCCATTTTCACTGCCTTCAACTTACTTTTGTGTTTCTCCTGACATACCTTACTCTCATTTCCATATAACAAAGTAGGGAAAAGCACGGTCTTATACACAGAGCCATTTTAGCTTATTTTGACAAAATTTATTCCTTACAACAGACCACATACTGTTTACTATCTTTGTACCACTGTTTGCTCGTCTTAAAATTTCTATATCCATTTTCCCAACTTTAATACATATTGCATCAAGGAGTACAAATTAATTGCTGTAATGCCTACTTTATTTTTTGTCATTTATATATAACTTGCAATCAACTACTCCAGTGTGCCTGTCAAACACAATTGTCTTGGTCTTTGAAACACTAATTTTCAACTCTGTACTCCTCATTGCATCATTCTGTCTATCTTAACATTAGCTACAAATCAACCAACAACACAGTATTGTTTGCATACAAAAGTACATAAACATTCACTTCCTCAACCGACACAATACTAAGATCACCACAAGCATTCCTTGTACATTTATTCATAAACACATTAAACACCCAGGGGACATCATACGTTCTTTGCTGAATGTTGAACCATTCACTGAGCATTCCATTTATTCTGTAGCACACTTTACTATCATGTATTGCTCTTATTGCATTCAGCAATCAACTTGCAGTTCCATATTCATGCAAAATATTCCATCTAATTCCAAAATGTTTGGGCAATACGTTCCATATTCATGCAGAATTCTTCCCTCTAATTTTTAATAGCATTTGGTGAATTAAATAGCAAAACTAAAGTTTTAACCAGCTTCTTTGTTTCTCCAAACAGTCTCCAGGGAGAAAAGTTGGGAGAGGATGGGATTCTATTCAATTTATATCAAAAAGATGAGTGGGACTCTGGACCACTTGGGTTCTTTGTTGAAGGAAACATAAATGTGTTTAAAGGTTTCCGTTACATAGAATTAATTTGAAAATATTCACAGGTAACATTTCATCTCAGAAAATAGTTTTTATCACCAATGTATTACTTTTATTACCCCTCCCCAGATGCACCACCTGAAAAAATCACCCAGCTCTGTGATCTTATTTTAATATTAATAGTTATAAAAATATTATTTGATGCAGATAAATCAAATTCATTAGCTATCTGCAAAAAAAATACTCAGCCTGATACTGACACCCTGATTACCACCATTTATAGAAATTTTAAAAGCTGTTGTTTCTGCTGCTCTCAAATGACATTTACAGACTTTTGTTGTTTAAAGTTTGGATGCTACTTCTCACAGCAGTATATACAATTCCCAGTCATTGAATATGTCCTCAAGTAGGTCTTTGCATCAAAGGTGTCTTGAAATAGACCATTTGTGAAGAAAATAGATTATTAAGGGGGAATTCAGAAATATTCAGTAGATACATGTCAGAAGATATAAACCTCAATATCTGAAAACTCTATTTCCCATAATACCTGTTGGTCTTGGAGATCAGCTTTATAGCCAAATAGCACATGAAGATTATAGAAGGTACATAAGGAGCCTTTTCATGGTGGCTCCTTTGTCTAATTCCTTCCGCAGAGATGCCCAGCAGCCATTCAACTTCAAACAAATATATCTTTATTCCCTCAAGCTTTTTAATTTGGATCCGATGTATTTTGTTAGTTTAAAAATGTAACAGATTTGTCCCTAATCCAGATTGTCAATGTCATTTATGTTTCTCCTTGTCTCCCAGTTGCAAATCTGAGGGACGGAACTTTGTAGAAGTAAAAAAAGATATTTGGATGCTGTCTGGGGAATTCTGGGAGTTGATGTCCACCCATCTTAAAGTTGCTGAGGTTGAGGAACCCTGCTTTAGGGAATGAAAGTAAAGTTCATAAGTGTAACTATACTCATTTTTAGATCTGTCCCCACTCAGTTTCAGCTCTGACTATGCTCATCTTTGCAGGTTTCAGTTGAGGTAGTGTAGCTGTCAACAGAAAAAAAAAATCAGTTTCTTCATTGTTAATTTGCAAGGAATAGAAGAGCCAACATTCAATGCCTCCATTGCTAAAAGGTAGCATAAGACGCTTGCTGGATCCAAGTAATCTGGACTGCGGCTCTACAATTAGGATTGAAGAAACCTTCTGGAGTGGTTGGAGGTGGATGTGATGGTAGCTTCTTGACTTTTCTCCTCTGTTGGAATATAGAGCTCGAGTCTTATGGTCCATTCAGTCTCTTTAGGAAACTTGTAAGTTTTCTCCAGCTGTTCATTAACCAAGTGTGGAATGGTAATAGAAGTGGACTTTTATGCTGCTGTGTTTTTAACATAGATATATGTAGGGGATGGGAAGGCAAGTTCATAAGAGTATTTTTGTGGGATAATACTAATGTATATATCAAGATATCCTTTACACACTATCTTGGTATTATGTCAATGCATTTGATTTCTCTTATAAGCATGGCTGTTTGGAGTCATTCTACTCTGTCATTCAAATGTGTGTTTTAAATGTTTAAATTCTGCTGCAGATGATAGGTCAGCAGTTTATAAACCTGAGCTTTTGGGAATTTGGTTTTCTGCATTCTAATATGAATGCATTGGAATATATCATCTACTATTTTTTTCAAACGCTATGCTGTAAGAACATATTCAGCATATTTTGTAAAAAGTAGTGTTTAGAATTGTGCATTTTAAATATTTTACATTCTAAAAATAATATGGTTCTTTTTAAAAATAACAGATCACTAAATAATTAGTGCAAAGGTACTACAGTCAAGATACATTCCATCCTTGGTAACAAAGAAGTAAAACCATTGCAAGTTGAATTTATTTACCTAAATAATTCCCCATCCTTTTTTCAGCAACCTCCTTTCCCATCGTACACTTATACACAGTAGTAGTCTTGCTTAGATAATCCAAGCCACAGTGTCACAATTAATACTCATGAAACAATTCACATACTGAAGTACAGTATTACTGGTATTTATTATCATCAAATTATGGGGAAAAATGACTTTTCATGGTTGATGTCTTTCTCTTCCAACCTATTTTCTAGCCACATAATATACAATCAACACCTTCTCCTCTTTCTTTTTGTACTTGCTATGATTTATTGTCATAAAGACTGACATTTTTGTCCACGTGGATCTCTAGTTCAGGTTATTCCCCCCCGCCCCGCCTCCTTATCTTGCCAAGAAAAGCCAGTCAGAAAAGCTGGTCAGAAGAACCTGAGTTCAAAATGTTTCACTCCCTGAGGTAGGATAACATACCTTGCCTCCTGTTCATCTTTTTTTTTTTCTTCTTGCTGCTGCATTTAAAGTGATTTTACTTTTCCTTGTGAGCCAGGTAACTGAAGACTCAGAACAGAGTCCATTGGAACTCATACCTCTCAACCCATTACTTGAACCAGTGGTATTATCCTATCTATTGTACTGGTTCAGCTACAATAGATTGAAATGAAAACATGTAGAGGCTTCTTTCTTTCTTGAAATTGGTTTTACATTGTGAAATTTGTGTATTGATAACCAATTTGGGCCATTCTGAAAGGCAGGCTATCAACTCTCTTGTAAGGGGGTGATGAATACAGAACTAGACCAGACTAAAAAAATTCATTCTTTGAGTTTTTTCAGAGGAAGCTTGATAATAAAAATGTCATTTTTTAATAAGTTGCCTATTTTCTTTGCCTTCTTTCCCATGCAGATTTGCGTCATTTCACACCTCCCACTTCACTCTCAATTATGCTAAACTTCTCTATGTGCAGGAATGTGCAGTTTTTTTGAAACATCACAGCTCTTTGCTTCAGAACCAGCTGCATGCCTGATTAATCTTCTGTGTGAGTTGTCTGCCGAGTCCTAATTACTTATACTTCCTTCTGCGACTTGGAAAAACATGTTTTATATTTGCCCTCTAGACACAGACAGGACATCAGGACTGGGAAAAGCTCTTCATCAGCTTCTCCTCATTGTTACCACTTGGCGACCTTAACGACATCACTTCCTCTTTGTGAGGGCCTTTGAAGACAGGTACACAGGTGCCCAGGCTTTCCGCTTCCTTCACACTGCTCATCCTAGTCTCCTCCATAACAAGCCAAAATGGTTGGGTTTTTTCCTGTCTTCTTTTTTTTAAAGACTCTTCAGTTTTTATGATACCAACTCTGATGCCCTTCACAGTCCTGCCTCTCCAGCTTTCAGTCCCTGCTTCTTCATTCAGTGGATAGAACTACTTTAACCAAGATGCAATGCAAAGAAAGATGAATTAAGATAATGCAACGTATAGATTCCTGTCTATGATTGGTGCTAGAAAACAACATGATCACGATGCATTCTTCACCAGTGAAACATGAAAAGAGGATTTTAGCTTTAAAAATACCAGAGGCAGAAGAGCTGGTCTCATCTTGAGAGCTCAGGCGCAAGGTGGAAATTGGGACTGGCAATAAAGAGAAAGTTGACATTTCACATCTTCATTTTCAACTGGCCTTCAAGACATCTCAAATATGTCTATTAGGAATTTATCCTTTAGCTTTCATGATCAGTACTTTTATCTTCTAATTCTCCCATGCCTCTTTTATCTCCTTAGAGTCTGTCTCATCTCAGATTCTAAGCCTTTGGGGCACAGTAGACTCTCTGCCTCTGTCATTTCCCCCAGGGCTTCTGACAGGCACAGGATCACAGGGAGCTTCATAAGTGAGTGAGGATTTGAATCTGGGTCACTCCAGGCCTACTCTAACCATTATATTACACTGACTCTGTACTATCACTGCAGCTGCAGCAGACAGTCCTTGCAGGATACAATCATCAATAGGATAGTGATTATTTTTTAAAAGGAAAAAAAAAAAAGGAAAATATCTGTGTCCCTAACTTCCCCTGATATGCAGAGATTTTGCCCTTTGCTCCCAAAACGACCTCCAGTAAAAACAGGGCATGTAAGAGAATCTCCTCAGACAATCTCAAGGAGCGAATGGGATCATGTAGGAAGAAACCCTTTTCCAAGCAGTCTGGTTGTCAGCTTCAAGGCAATAATTTGAATGGCACCCTGAAATGAATGGTAGCAAATCCAACTTGAGTGAAGGAGTGAAGCTCTGTATTATTGTGTGAAACGTTTTACAAGAAAGTCCTGTAACAAATTGCTGCCGTGTGGAATTTACAGGTAGCTAACTCCACCCCTTTCCTACCAGCTAACTATTATTTTAACCAACAGGTAGTCTTCTGTGGCTGCTGAGCATATTTAGTCCTCATTGCACTGTCTTCCTTCCTTCCTTCCTTCCTTCCTTCCTTGGTGGAGTATTTTTTTGGTAACTTGAGGTTCTTTCATTCTGGCTGTTGCCTCCCTTTCATGTGTGGAAGATGTCGCTGGTCTTTCTTTCTAAGGGCTGCATGCAGGATGAGTTTGTCCTATAAAACACTCATCATTTTACTGTGAGCACTTTTTAAGAGCACATGCGGGAAGCACCACTGAAAGGTAAATTAAGCCAGCATACGATAGCTGGGAAACAGCCTTCAACAATACGTCAATATGTGCTGGAGGCACAAAGACTTATTCTATTGACAAAAACAGGCATCTTTTCTTAGGTAAGATGCCGAGGGATATGCATTCCCAGTGTATTTCCAGCCTGTCTTTAGTTCTTTGGTGATGTGTGGAAATGGTTATTTAAGATATTTTGGCTGTGGTCGTGCAGAACCACAACATGAGAGAAGATTCTAATTGGGATGAGCTTTCATGCTTCAGGGCATAATAATGTGATCACCAGATGTGCCCAGAAGAAATTTGTCTCTTGGGAATAATAGTGCAAAATTAGGTGCTTTGTAGTGGCTGGTTTATGGCTTTCAGTGATTTGCCTACCCTTGGATAGGGCTGAAAGAGAAGTAACAGTGACAGTTTAAGGAATGACTTGCATTTGCATCAAGAACTGCTAAAGAGGAGATTGATTGTGGTCCTTGGCCAAATCTGCAACCTAAAGGAAGTTATGCCTATGTAGATTCTGTTGGTTTCTAAAAGTTACAGTAAACATTGCTCTACATTTAGGGGAATTTTAAAAATAAATAATTAAAGGCACAATGCACACAAATGAGATTCTTATCATTTTAATTTATTACACACACCCCATGTAAATCTCTGAGTGGAATGTATTGCTTTGTCCTCAGCCCACCAGAGTTGGATCAAAGTACTTTTGGATCTGGGAGCAATGGACACATCAGTATGAGTTAGTCTTTATTCCAAAGCAGCATAAGAAAATAACATAACATGAGACACCAATCAAGGAATAGTCAAGAATACTGAGGAACATAACACAAGACAGCAATCAAAGAATATTCAAGAATACAATAAGAAAAAGAAAGACCTTACATTTTTCTGCCAGTGAGGGAACCCCAAAGAGATTATGGTGGGCAGATTCCTTCAAAGCTGGCAAATATGCAGCACCTTCTGCCAATCAGGTCTGCATCGAAGTTCCATCTTATGGGATTTTCCAACTAGTTTATATAGACGCTGAACTGTAATTAAACACACCTGCTTTCAATGGTCTCATCTCACTGAAGTTTGCCAAGGACAAGGAGGACAAGTCTATCTTGGACTGCTTACCTATTTCTGCCAAGAATGAGATCATCAAGGTTAAGGAATATTTGTTTATACCAGGTGGCGATGAGACCATCTCAAGGTTAAAGAATATTTGTTTCTCAAGGTTTTTGGATTGAAGATGAGAAACATCAACCTACTCTAGACAGGTGTCCCACCAAGGACAGGGCAAAACAAAATATAATTGAAATATAACCCTTTAGTGACTAAAATAAATGCTTGCTTAATTCTGTATTACATACCCAACCATTACAGGGAAATATAAAGTTTTATGTACCAGGCACCAAAGGGAAAGAGGTAAGCATTATGTACTATCCAATTTTTTGTCACCATTCTTCTTGTGAAACCACTAGCACTACAAGGAGGCATTAGCATTGATGTGCTGCTCGTGCAGCAGATGACTTCCTGCACAGCAGAAGACTGGATTAGAGCAGCCTTCCCCAACCTTGGTTCCTTCCAGATGTGTGGACTAATTCCCAGAAATTCTTAGCTGATATGGCCATTACTGAGAATTCTGGGACTTGAAATACACACATCTGGAGCAGGCTAGTCTAGAAATTAGTTTATCCTTGAAACCAACTAATGAACTCCTGTTGCAAGTGTTTATTTGTATGAATACCATATTGCTCTCCACAACAAGCGTAAAGGTCCCAGAACTCTAAATTATCCCCCTCAGGAAGCTAAGCACTCTCAGTTTCATACGCACTTCAGAAAGAAACCATTGTTTGGTGCTTAGAGTGCAGACTGAAGGGTCAGGCCCTGGAATATCTAGTTTTTATTTTTACAGCAAGTGATGATGAGAAAGAAATTTGCCTGAAACATTGGCTGATCCTTCAAGTCAAGAAAGACTATGCTATTCTGATTTAATGTAAACCAATTTCCCATGATCCTCATTCTAAAGGAAATATTTGGTCAAGAATACACATTCTTGGCCACACTTCACTTCATCAAGTTGTAGGCAGATGAGGCAAATATCTTATCATATTCCACAGTAAGACTACATGGAGTTATTGTGGAAAAATTAAAATAGCTACTGTCATACTTTGCCTCGTTGTGTCCATTTGCCAGTGTCAATACAACTGCAGGGAGGGTATCTGCTGATATTGGGGGGTGGCAGTAAGGATGAAGGAGTGGCCTCAGAACACAGAGGGCCTTGGCCTAAGAAGCTTGGAAAACAAAAGTCTTGCATTTGCAGTTAGGGTGGGATATATTAGAGAGCCCAAGCCTTCCAGTCATTCAGAGTCAATGCCTACTCTTAAAAAAATGAAGAAAGGCCCAAATTCAGGATGATCTCAATCCTCTTTGTAGCTTAGCAAGCTCTCCAGTGGATTTCCCATCTATAAAACATCTTTGGGCCTGGGGAAAGTTGGATATTTATAGGCAGTTAAGGGGCCTCTGCCCTCTGTCTCATAACCTCTGGTTTTCCGCCTGTGAAGTCTGAGTAGCTGGTATGAACGAACAAAGAGCAGCGAAGAGTCATTCAGAGACACATGGGGTATAAAATGTGCAGGAGAGGGGAAAGTGGAGAGATTGCATAATTGAAGTTCAGTGCAAGAGAACGATAAGGAAAGCCAATGCAAAGGGGGAACAGAAGATTGCACAGGAGGCTCAAGCAGATAATGGGGCAGTGTTTGCAAGCACAGAAGGAGCAGGAGGTGACTGAAGGAGATGGGAAAGCTGCTTAAGACACAACAAAGGTAATGGATTGACAAAGAAAAGGTGGCTAAAATATATCTGCCCTGCATTCTGAGCCTTATTATAGTCACAATAGGAAAGGCAGGGGACAGTCATAAATTTTCTGAGGAAGGGAAAGGGAAGAACGAATGAGGGAAAAGAAGTCAAGCTAACATTAGACCACCTTTTGACCTCCCAGTACTGCCAAACAGTGTCACTGAATGAGGTAATAATGGAGGGAAAACAATGTCTTATCAGCACACCAGCTAAACAGAAAGGCAAGGTGGGGAAACCACATTTCATTGCTTGCCATTATTATTAACCCAGCAAGCAGAGTGGTCTGCTGTCTTGCTGGCAGCTGATGCTCATGTGTGTATGGGGGACTGTGCATGTATATGTATGTGATAAGCAATCTTTTTACGCATTTATGTGGACGAAAGATTGCCATTAACTTCTTTTCGAAAATGTTGCAGCTTGACAATTGATGCAGTGTAGCCAGTTCTTACAGAGACGTGGATGGGGAGGGAGGGAGGGAGGGCAATGGTAATCCGAACCCATCTGGGGGGCACCAGGTTGGGAAAGGCTGATCGAATGTAATGTTTGCCTGCAATCCAGACAAAGGGGGAACTCTTTAAAGTACTCTAAAAGTGATGATTTTCTAAATGTGATGATCACAGTAATAAGCTACCAGGATTCTTATACATACACATACACACAAACACACACACAGAGGTACAGTTACAGCTACAAATGAAGCAAGGGATCTTAATTGCACTCACATTTAACCCCCCCCCCCCCAAAAAAAATTAGGTAGATTTTAAATAGTGGAGGAGAAAGTTATATTGACAAATGAAATATCCAGACCAGTACAGTCCCTTGTCCATGCTCCATTCAAACTTTGGGCTGGCCCTATTAACTAAAATAGCATAGCATAGCATAGCATAGCATAGCATAGCGATATAATGCATTTAATTTCTTCTCCATCTCATGGTCTGGAAATACACATTTTAAAGAGAACAGAACATGGCAGGAAAGAAATGTAACAACATGGGTTGCAACCTGTGATCCTTCAAATGTCACAGAACTATAATTCTTCACATCCCTTATGGTAATGGTATGTGGAAATGACCTTGGGAGACAGGGGAAGAGCCAAAGCTAGGGGAACATTGGATAACAGGCAGCTTAGCCAGCCAAAGGAATGATGATGATGATGATGATGCTATCTGTTCAATCGTGTTCGATTCTTGGTGATTCTATAGACCAGCTCTCTCTCTTCAGATCTTGTTTGGCTTCTTTCAGTTGTTTTATGTTCTGGTTGTTGTCAGCTTTGATGGTGTCTAGCCACCATGTTTTTTGGTAGCCTTGTTTCCTTTTGCTGCTGACCATTCTGAGCATAACTGCTTTTTCCATTGAGTTTGATCACATGACATGGCCAAAATAAGTAAGGTGAAATTTTGTGATTTTGCCTTCCAGTGATATGTCTGGTTTTATACGCTCCAGAACTTGCTTGTTTGTCACCTTTGCTGTCCAAGGAATGAGCAGGCGCATTCTCCAACACCATAGCTCAAATGAGCTGATTTTCTCCTGTCTAGTTTCGCAACTGTAAGTAGCTCTGGGAAACACAACGGTGCAGACTAATCTGCATCTAGTTGCCAGGCTAACTGCATCTAGTTGTGAAAGGAGTGGGGGAGTGGAAAACATCTCAGAAGGGACCCTCCCTAGTTTCTTTGGCTGTAAAGGCAATGGGGGAGAAAGGTACTTTCAGACTTACAAGATTCTGTTAATGTAACCTTACAATAAAGTAGAATTAGTTCATCTGGGTGTGCTTCCTGTCTGGACTATCTCACAAGGCTGACACCTTTGTATGCTGGCTAGGGCTGAAGCCCAGGAGAATTCTGTGATGAGGGTATTCCACTACTCGTGGAAGCTTCTATCATAAAAAGCTAGTTGATCCGTACTTGGGCTGACAATATTTTGTTTGTGACATGGCCAACTACTGCTTTGGAGTATTTGGAATTGCACACACACTTGGTGCTGAATTATACAAGGGCAACCAGATTGTATGGCTGCCAAGATGGCATACTTTTTTTTTCTGAGTTAAGGCCAGCAGACTCCAAAAGTGAGACATGGCATGAGAATTGGCTAAGCAAAATACTTGTCAATTTCATATGTTGCTGTGATGGATGAACCTTTTCATTTATTTCATTTTCTTCCTTGTTCAGATTTAAAAAAAAAATTCAAGTCCTTCTGTCAAGTTTATAAAATTATTAGCAAATGTTGCTATTTTTAATTTGTTAAGATGAGCAGCAGTTCTCCCAAAAGGGAGTACCCTCTCGCCATGTAGCATCTAGAGATGAGTAGCCTCTGGGATGAGGGGCCTATTGGACAGTGAATTAAGTGACAATATCATAAACATACTTGGATAGAGAGAGATTCAAACTCAAACATTTAGAAGTGAAGTATGGAGGTCCTATACCTGGATGGTAAATCCTTTTCTTCAGCATTAGACATTTGTGTATCTCCTGCTCTTTCCTACTAACCCAAAATCAAAACAAAAGTAAATCTGGTAGGTTCTGGAGACAGAGGAGGAAGAAGAACCAAATGGTCTCATCACCCAGTGCTAGCAATGGCATGGAATCCCTGCACAGGTCACAAGTTTATCTGTACTTGAGGTCCCTGGTTGGATTTGGAAGGAGCTCTACCACCAACAGGCAACGCCTGTGGCCATTCTTTTTATATCAATCCTTGTTGGGTCCGATGTCAAACCTATGGGGATGCCTTTGGTCATCCTTGTAGGCAATGTCAAGACACAATTTCAGTACAGTTGCAGTGGGAAATGAGTGAAGTGGCGGTGCATGAAAAGAGCAGGATCAGCAAGCCCGTATTTCCTTGGCTTGGGATACAAACGTGTCATCCTTCCTATGTACCCTGAACAATAAGCTCAGGATGCGTATCTTTTATTTGGGAGGGGAAATGAGAGACACTGTTTTTGAAAAAGACAGAAATCTCACCACCTTACTTGGCTTATTTTCTTTGATGAGCTTGTCTAAGGAAGATCACCTCTTATGTTTGCTTTGACTGTAAGCCAATTAATTTTTTTTCTAAATAGGGCTGATAGATTTATGGCATTTTGTGTTTCAAAAGAGAAGTGTCAGCAAGACTTTTGTGTACTTATATCATTATAATCAGGAGCAACAGTTTAGTGGAGACCCAGGGACTTGTGCCAAGTACTCTTGAGGGCAGCCAGTGATGGGTCTGTTTTCTGCTAGGATACAGAATATACATACATATACATATATATAAGCTAGCAGACACTCAGGGAGACAAAGGTTTTAGGGTGATGGACTATGAAATATGTTTGAAATAATAGATGGGTCACTTGGAAAGTAAGTCACCTATAATAAAGCTTGGCTTATGGAGGTAAGAATTAAAGGTATTTCTTTTACTCAATTGCAGAATGCAAAAAATACAACTGCCGGGAATTTCAGCTGCGATGAAGAAAGAAGAGTGAAGCTGATAGCATTTCAAGATACCATCTAAAGCACGAACATTTGTAATTCTCTTTCCGTTTTCTCTTGGGGTATTTACTCAGTCCATTCAATGCATGTATAGTCTATCATCATGTATACAGAGACTGTTGATACGTATACTCATATGCTATTCATGTTTCTTATAAACAGGTGTTCTATCTATGTATACTGATATAGAATATCAATTTGCATCCTTATACAGGTATTCACTTGTAACTGGATCGTGTTCACAGTCTTGAATACAGAGCCCTATATGGGGATGCAGCTGAAAACCTCATCCTGACACTTGTTAGTCCCTAAACTGGTACTGGATGGAAGCTGTAGGAGGGAATTTACTGCAGTTTTCTCTTTATAACATTCTCTATTTTGGATTAACATAATAATGATACTTAGAGCAGCAGTTTCTCTAACAAACTGAGATGATGTTAAAATGATGCTTGTGTGATGACTTCATTGTGCAAATGATGCAACTATATACTGTACTTGTGTCATGTCTAATGCAAGTACATAAGACATAGTATTTGGGTGATGGTGTCATCACAACATCATTTGCTCCCCATTGACCCCCCCCCTTCCATAGACACTCATGATTCAAAACCAAAGAGCTGTTGCTTCCAACATTTTATTGGCTAGCAATGCTAATATTGTGTGATACTGTGTGGCCAATAACATCCTAAGAGGATGATATATCTTATGAACTGTGGACACATGCTCTAGTTATGTCACTGATAGGGATGTTGAATAAATTTGTTTTTATGTAATCTTACCCAATTTGCATTTTTCAAAGTGATATGAGCACTGCCATGTACATACTTACAAAATCTACACTTTTCAATTTTGTAAAGCTGTCCAGATATTTTTTAAAAATCGCAGCTCAATATGCACATCAAAACATGTATACTAGGGGAAATTGTAAGGAAATCCCCCTACCCATTATGTTGGGGAAAATTGCTTGGAAAAATTGATGCACCAGGAAACATGTGAATAAAAATGTATACATTTAGATAAATACAAATGTAAATGTGTAAGAAATTTTCATGCAGACTTTAAAAAATATTGCGACGATGAAAAAATGTCATAAAGATGGAAAGACATGAGATCTTCAATAACACAACCTTGCAATTTGGGTTGCTCATTTTAAGGGCTTCAGCCAGTTAAGCATGCTCTTCTCCATGATGTGTATACATTTTCTCATCTTATGCTGATATTTCTTCCATCCATCCCATTATGTGGCAACGATTGAGCATTCTCTGTCCTTTAGGTCCCCCTTTTTCAAGTCCCCCTCCCTACATTTCCTACTGGTGTAAATGGGCAGGGCTACATCAGCATTGGCCAGAGCCTGTATATTATAAACTGATATGGAGCAAGACCCGAGGATCACTTACATATGGGTCACAGTTTCTACACTTGGCAAAAATAGGTAAGTGGATTATTCAAAAAACACGGTACAGTCACTGGTGCATTTAGGTAGCATATTGTCACACATGTATCCTTGTTGAACAAGACCTTGCATTCCCCAAACAAATTCAGAACATTTGGTGTATGCTAGCAAAGTTGCTTTATCCAGTACTATGTCATTCAAAAAAGGCAAAGGTGGAAGAGAAGCCCCAAGGTTAGTGTAAGCAAGAGGGCCTATGATAACAGAGTGGAGAATGATTCTATTGAGATCAGACAGCCTATTGTAGAATCTGTCCATCTTTGATTTCTCGTTTTCTGCCCATTAGTCAGTCATCTGTTTATACATTGGCAATACCCTATTATCATTAATTTTTGTGAGTCCATTTGCATTCACCCATTTTGAGGAGTAGGGGATACGTGGATATATGGAAGTTCTCCTAAACGTGCTGATATTAATCTCTTACACATGGGTGACACCGTGTTGGCTCCTTAACTAATGGTCCTTACAGTCCACATACTGGAAAAAAGGGCATTTCTAAAGATACTAGCATGCCATTAAATGATATAGTCTGAGATTATGGTAACCATGCTTTAAAAAAAAAAAAGCCAGGAAGTCCAAGCTAAGTTATAAAATCTTGCCAATTAAATTATATTTTGGAAGGCTTTCTGTCCATGTAGCCACAATACAGTTACTCCAAAAGCATTTCTAATTTGTGGGAGTCAACTTTCTCTTTCAGTTGTTTCTTCAAATACATACATTTCAACACTTTGATATCTTCCCCCAGTTTGGGGCAATAGATGCCCTTTACCTTGTGAAATGTGTGTTGTACCGCAAGAAAATTGCTAAATACACACAGAGCTACAGTTCAAAATGACCCTTACATTCTTTATGTATTTTTAAATTTAATCTACTCAGATTTTTATGCCACTTCAATGAGGAAACTCTGAACAGTTTACAGTCTGCATACAGTTGTAAGGTTAAACACCCCACAAAACCCCAAAACAACCATTTGGGGACTTGTAAACAACTTCCCAAGCATTGCATAAGAGGAAAGCTCTTCTGACGCTATAAGCCGCTAGGTCCCTCCTGCCTACTTAAATTAATTTTATTTCCAAGAAGTCTGCAGGTTTGTAAAAAGTATATTAGGGTTAGAGAAGTAAGCTGTTTGCAGCTGAGAATACCAGGTTGACACAAAGCTGGGGAAGGATAGGAGGATGGAAATACATTGCTGCTGAAATAAAGAACAGACAAGCGGGGGAAATTTCAGAGCTTAAAATAGTGTTGCAGGGGAGGGAGACCTCAGTGATTTCTCTTTGCACATGGTCTAGGTTTGTTGAGCCCTGGTTAAAGATGAAGCTTCTCATTCAGCACAAAACTGATATTTGTATTAGTAATTTGACAGTAGGAAGAACTATAGCAAAAGTCAATGAAGGAGTCACCTTGCAAAATATTTTGCGTCCAACCTTTGAGCTCTTTTACTGCTGGATCTTAAATGCACCTCAGAGTGGGCTTCCCTTGGATGTGATAGATAGAGAGATTAGAGAAAGATAGATAGATAAATAGATAGATAGATAGATAAGAGAGAGAGAGAGAGAGAGAGAGAGATATGCAGTGAGTTGCTTGAAATAGTTCTTAAACTTACTTATCACTGAGATCACTTGAGGATTACTAATAGTCTTGGCAGATCACTTGGCAAACTCATCATATTCTAATGTAATTCTAATGTTTCTTTTCTCCCATCCTTCCAGAGACAGATGTCAGATACAATATTAAACATGAAGATGTAGTAGGAAAATAAGGCCTCAATTTTATTCAAGAAATTGCAAGAAAAAGTAGGTTTATTTGGGGGCTAAACTTAGCCTTAGCTCTTCATACTGCAATGCTGGTTTCTAATGAGGGTAAACTGATACTGCACAAAGAAGACTGACTGTCCATACAAGAATGGAAGTGCAGGGGTAACCCTGCCATCATTCCTCCTTGGGTATGTCTCCAATGCCCCATCCTGGCATAAGGATTTACGTGTGGCACAGTCACGGTACTTTCCATCCCATCTTTGCCGTTGCACAGCCAGGCAACCCAAATGGAGACTGAGACAAACTAATCATCCCAGTGTGTTCCTCTATTTAATGTGACAACTAAGTTTTTTTGTTGTTGTTGTTGTTCAGTCGTTAAGTCGTGTCCGACTCTTCGTGACCCCATGAACAATTCCACATTCAACTTTGAATTTTGAACCTTAAATCAAGGCAACAATACCAGCATGCACTCATACTAATGATGTTGGGTTGGATGCTGTACATTGTTGTTTAGAGAAAAAGACTGAAAGAGTGATATAACCAAGGGGTTATAAGCTCTTTGCTCCCTTCTTGCCTCAACATGCCAGCCATGGGTACAATCCCTGGTGCAATTAAAATGAAAGCTGGACATTCATCAGGGGCAGCTGTGGATGGGAAGTCATAAAAGTCAGATGGCAGGCATGACTGCATGACTGAAACCCTGCCCCCTTTTCATGTGAGTCACACACATTACATGCATATAAAAAGGGACAGGGCTTTGACTGCATGGTTCTACTTGCCATCTTGAACTTTTTGATTTGTCCTGCAGATGGCCCTGATTTTCACACAAAGATCCCTTGGCTGGCTTATCACTAAATAAATGTTTAACCACCACACTCCACTTCTGATAGCTACACCAACACTTTTTCTCCTCGAAGAATTTGGTAAACCAGCTTCTCATTCCTCAAACTGGAGGAAGACTGATAGAAAAAAATGCAGGAGAAATTTGCTCCATGGAATGACTTCTTTAAAAAAGAGTGGAAGTCCAATCTTGCATGGGCTATGAATGGCCCAATGGTTAACCCACTGGCCTGTCACTTTAAGAGAAGCTCTGGCAGCTCCAGTTATTTCACTCTTGCTTCACTGAACTCCTAAGTTCAACTTTTCCTTTCTCCCCCCTCCCCTCTCTGCCCGTTTCTCCTCTTCTGTCCCTTTTTATTTGGTTCGACCTTGGTCACTGATGACAAGGCTGCTTTTCCTGCCAAACCAATCAATAAGCTAAACAGAGAGAAGATGAGTATTTAGAATATGGGAAGCCAAACTCAAACACAGATAGGTTATCAGCCTAGCCCAGAGCAGACTTCTAAGCAAATATTTCATTAACAAATTTTTCATGGCAACTTGCATGTTAAAAAAAAAATGGCAACGACAGGCAAGAGAGAACAGAGAGGGGAATAAAGTAAGGGGGGAAAAATGGGTCTAGAGGATTAGCAGTGGCACAGGCATACTTGTGATTATTCATAGCACGTAGTGTCCTGCAGTCCTCTTAGATGATGGCTCATATCATCCTCAGTCAACATGTCCATTGGACATCTTATGGGGAATTATGGGTGTAGTCTAGTACAATTTGAGAGCAATATATTGTAGAAGGTTAGTTCAGGTAACTAGGCAAATTCTCAGCCAACAGGGTAAGATGACATTGGTTAGATAATCAGAGTTTTGCAAGAAAATTAACATAGTAGGTGTCATATCTGCTACACATTTTTTTTTAAACAGCAGCAAAAATTCCAGGATATAGTTTTGAAGTTCTGTGATCACTGAAACCATGGACATGGGAACTGTACATATTTACCAAACCCCCAAATCACCTATATTGTAGGGGCAAGTAGAATGTAGATTTTGATCTACTTCTATATTTCCTAGAGATTTCCAGTAGCTCAGGAAGGACTTCCAACTTCCAGTAGAGATAACAAAAAGTGTTCTTCCCTCTTGCCTATTCAGTCAAGAGAGGAGGAAATCAAGCAAGTTGGAAAAGGGGAACTAAGAATGAATTTGCACTGAAAACATTAGTATGGAAAACAAATTCCTGGACTCTTGAGCCATTATTTTGCACCTGGTTTCTGATGGTGGACTTCACCAGCATCAGACAAATCAACTCAATAGAGCAAGTCACCAGTTGCAGACTTGGATGGTGTTGATGGAGCTCTCCCCAACTTCTGTTTCCCTGAATAATATTTACATAGGTAATGTGGCAATTCTCCTCTCCTATTTCACCCACTGTTTCTATTGCCATTTCTGACTAGTCAGGAGAAAATAATTAAGAAGCTACTGCTTATAGCTGTGAGATTCCTACATTCAGTACAGCAGAGTTTCTCAGCCTTTGCTATTTTAAGATGTGTGGACTTCAGCTCCCAGAATTCCCCAGCCAGTGTGCCAAGGCTGAAAAACACCGCAGCAGAGGATTGAACCAGGTAATATTTTCCTCCATGTAAAGGTCTTTAATTTCATGATCATCACATGAGTATATGATTTAGGAGAGATTGCTAAGTGCTCCATTCAGCACTTCAGACTCAACTTTTGAGCAGGTCCTTCTGATGATTTTTTATCTACTTTCTGTCATAGCTTGCCTACAGGCTTGCTGATTACATCCAATTGTGTATTATGGAGTCAGATTTTTAAAGATTAATGGGAACTCCTTCCATTTTTCATATTAAGCAGAAACTCTGCCCTGGTAATTTTATATCACAGTTTTAGTATTGAGTGCTTGAAATGGTAAGATTTTTTGTTGTTGTTCAGTCGTTAAGTCGTGTCCGACTCTTCGTGACCCCATGAACCATATCGTGCCAGGCCTTCCTGTCCTTCACTGCCTCCCTGAGTTTGCTCAGTTTCATGCTCATTGCTTCAGTGATGCTATCTAGCCATCTCATCCTCTGCCGTCCTCTTCTCCTTTTGCCTTCCATCTTTCCCAGCATCAGGGTCTTTTCCAAAGAGTCCTCTCTTCGCATTAGGTGACCAAAGTATCTGAGCTTGAGCTTCATTATCAATCCTTCCAATGAGCAGTCAGGGTTGATTTCCTTTAAGATTGACTGGTTTGACCTCCTAGCAGTCCAGGGGACTCTTAAGAGTCTTCTCCAGCACCACAGTTCAAAGGCAGAAATGGTAAGATGGTGGGCAACTATTCCCATAAACCAAAGGGAGGGGGAATTATATAAGTACACCAGGAAGCTATAAACTTGACATAAGTCAAATAGTTCCTTCTAGTGAAGGAAGACTCTGAATTGCCAGCTACCTTTTATTCAAATGAAACCAAAATCCAACATAAAGTATTACAGCTTTCAGTATTAAAAGTATTTATTATTTTCCGTACCAGTAATCCAATAGCATAATCTGAAGAGCATCAGTGCTCTTTGAATGTCTGAAAACCCAGTGGATTTGCTGGTATTCCTTTATGCACGTTTTTATAAAATATCCTGATATTAGGAAACTGTTAGGGAAATTATTTTTAATACTGAAAAAACTTTGAATTTCCAATACAGATGATTCTTTAAAATATTTTAAATGCTGTATTGTTTCCATTTTCCTGACATTTTCCCTATTTTTCCCTATATCTGTTCCAAGACTTGGGACAGACCATGTTAACTAGTAGTTCTTACAGAGCTGCCAATCATTACATTTTTGTCTGATATAAATAAGAATAAAACTAATAACTAATTTATAGCATTTTATTTTACTGATTCAAACCTTATTCATTTAGGTATTACTTATAAAGTGCACTGTGCCACTAACTATCAAGGTCTTTTGGTGATTTAGAATAAAACATATGATCCAAATTAAAATCAGAGATATTAAAAATTTAAAAATATGCATTAAAAATCTTTAAAGACATAACTTAAAATCTTATTTTAAAAAGATGTGATCTGAACATTGTTTAAAAGTGCACAAAGAACTTACATTTCCACTCACAGGTTATATTCTATTTTCTGCAAGCAGAAACATAACCATATTTGGCTAAACTTGGTACAGGCAGGAATTTTGGCTTAGAAGGATGTATTGCTTTATTCACGTGAGACTGGCGACTGGTTTCCACTTCAGGTTTCCCAGGCAAATATGGGGAAGTCACAGATCATGAGGTTTTTTCATCCTTTATAGGCACACAATTTTATTTATTTATTTATTTAAACACATTTGCATAGCTGCCCATCTCACATCATGACTCTGGGCAGCGGACATAATAAAACGAAATAAATAGCAACCATTAAAAACTTCAATTTAAGTTAAAATAAAAAACAAGGTAAAAAACAAGAAAAAAATGGTGGCAAAGCATACAAGAGTGCATCTGGTTAACTATCCTAGAGCCATCTAACAGGCTCTAGTCTATCATGGGATCCCCAAGCTCATTAGCAAAATCGTGTTTTGAGGGCCTTCGGGAAGGCCAACAGGGTTGGGGCCAGCCTCACCTTGGGGGGGAATGGGGGCCACAGCAGAGTGCTAGAAAAGGCCTCGTGGTTATTTGAGAATGTAGCACAATTGGCTTCCACCCAGTAAACTCAATGAGGGTGATAAATATAAAGTTGGGCCTTTCATAGATGCCATATTTTATTGAATTAGCATATGATAAAGAAATGCAGTCCTGAATCTGCTCTTAGGTGGTGAAATCTTATGTCAGATAGATAAATAAGTAATGACAATAACAAAACCCCTCAGAGACATACACCCAAAACATTATTAGAGTTTCTAAAATTCTACGATCTTGATCTCTGTTCCCAGGTAAGTTGAAGCAACAGACAGAGACAATGTTATAAGGCATTCTTTGTGTTTTGGCTCTAAGAGCTCAGCTCTGAACAACAAGAAATAGCCGGGGCAAAACAGTAAATTCCTCTTGCTAAGAGAACTGTAAAACTTACACTGCCAATTGCTTTCTTTTTTCTTATGGGTGGTGTATTGATCCTTTTTTTCTTCTCTGCATTTTTAAAAAAATATGCTTCTTCACTTTAGATCCTGCTCCATTGTGATGAGCAGGTAAGATGAATCTCTTCTCCATCTCAATATAGGCACCAAACTGTCTTGGGCTTACATTGATCCAGAAGTACTCTGTAAGTCAGGCCAATATTGACAATACTGTCTGGCCACAGTCAGAACTATTTCCCAGCCATGCCACCTATCCGAAAATACCAATCAGCAAATTGGTGATTTTCTTCATTTTATATCACTTCAATAAATAAAATAAAAATATAAAGAAGATCTCAGGGGGGGAGAGAAGTTCCAGAAAGCAGTGTGGGCTCACATTAAGAGATGTTCTTTTTACTTGTAGTCTTCTATAGAATTCCATGGCATGGATGGACATGAACATTAACCAGGCATTTAAAGGGGACAGATATAATAGTTCCTAAAAGAAGTACAGTAGAACACTTGCATGACTCCCAAGTTAAGTTTATTAACCAATGATGTTATGAATAACCATTAAAATAGTAACAAAAGGCAAAATGCATGATGAATGAAGAGACTGTATAGAAGGTTACAATTATTTTTTTTCCCTCCCAAGTATGCAGCTAGAAAAGGAAGAGATCAGTGTACAGAATCAGAAGGCTACTAAAGATGGCTGAGATAATTTATTGAAAGAATGGATACATAAGCATTGCTGGAAAATGCTGAAAGAATGTTTTGCCTTTGTGTTCTCTGAGGAGGATGGTTGCAGACAGATGCTAGAGAAAAAGCATGCATTTCTCAAGGGAGGAAGACAAAAGGGAAATACTGAAGGAAAACATGACTATGCCAAACTAGGCAATCAACAAATTAAAATATCTAAGGATATACTAATCTCATTAATCAGACTGGATGCAAAGTGGCCATTTAGACTATCATGCTGTCTGTAGATATGGGAGCACAATATCTGGTATTCCACAAGCTCTTTCAAAATAAATCATATATTCACATACACACACACACACATACACACAAATTCACCCATTCAAATACAAGGAAGCATATTATCCATATGAACATGCAGTCTGAAGGTTGAATAAAGAATGGGTATTTTTTTATAAAGAAAAGGTGGGCTCTTTCATATATGGTATAGTAATTGAAAAAGGTATGAGTCTTGACTGCAGTTAAAAATAAGATAAAGTCCTTATTCCATATCGTAAGTTGGATGCCTGTGAATTGTGAAATATGTTATTCATTGAAAATAACAGCTGAGAAGGATAGAATGACTACAGGCACAAGATCATTAATCAGTGGGCACACAAGATGTAGCTACATCAAGGATCCATGTTAGAGATGGCCAGAAAAATGAAGATTTCACTGTACCGAAAAGATATGAGAAACACATTGTAGGCAGTAAGAATCAAAAGCACATTGGAAACCAAGTGGGAGGAGTAAAAACAATACTGGCTTCACATTTAATGAAATAATAAAAAACCTATCTTCACAGAGGAGGTTGAGCCTAATAAACCTGCGGGATTTTTTTTTAAAGTTAAGTTCAGGGTTGAAAGGGGACAGTTACTGATATGATTTCTGGCCTTTGGTAATCCTTCTGAAAGCGTATCAGACAAAAGATGATTTCCCGAGGTCAGCAGGGATAGTGTGGGGTTGATCTACCTCCACAGATGTAAAGATCCAGCTGGGATGGCAAAATCAGAAAGAAATTCATCAATGGGGTCTACAAGTGAAATGAAGAAGGTGTTACATATGGATCCGTGTTGTGTTTGATTTTGTTCACTTTACATAGTCGCAAAACACTTTGATGGAGAATGGTATAGAAATAGATAGTGATGATATAAAGCTTGCTAGGGTACAAAGGGGGTAATAAAAAGGAAGTGAGGGTGGTGGTAGTTAGGTAGGGTCAAGAAACCATCCAGCCCCAACTGTGCTAGGCAGTAGGGAAGGAAGAACCTGGGGATGATATGATTGAAAACAAACCTTTGAAAAGCTTTATGAAAAAAAAACTGTTCAGAGAATTCAGATAGAACAATAGTGTCCCCTTTTCTTCAAATCTTTATAAGGCTTTTAGTAGAGAGATAGGTTTCTATCAGCAACATTACTGTGAATGCTAAGCTGCAGAAATTTTGGTTTTCTCAGCCATCCATGGAAAAGGACATGTAGGTATTTTCAAAACAAGAAGAATCACCTGCCTGTATTCTAAATTCATATCACTACTAATAAACTATCGAACAAGAGATGTCATAGATTCAGGTATGACAGAATGGATGTTTAAACATAGTGACCTGTTCTATAACACTAGGCCATTAATATGCAAATCGATGCCTATAAACATGTTGAAGCACATTTTTCAGAATAGAAGGCATCTGAAACATTTGGGTATCTACTTTCTTTCAGACTATGGTTAAAAACTACTATGCATATGAATAGAATCTTAATAATTAATGTGAATTATAATCTAATATAGATATCCAATACAGCAGCAAACAAAGATATAAACAAAAATACCTTTACAAAAAAACACCCACAAATAAATAAACAAATATTCCCTGTGTGTTTGTCAAACTGAAACTATCTTTGAAAAGTGAAGATGAAGTCACCCAGCTGGAGGCATTCCAAAGAAGAGTTTTATTTTTGATAATATTAAAGTGAAATCTTGGTTCTAGCTGCTCCTTTTCATCCACATCTCCTTATAAGTGTGTGATCTGTTATTACTACTTTTGGAGTTTCCTTGTTGTTACAACTTCCTTGGCTAGAGAAATGAACATTGAACATAATATGACTATATATTTCATTAGAAGCTATTGAGAAAATGTCATTAAATTGATGTACTTTGCTGATCACATAAATATCAATAAGGCAATAAAATGGAATCACTTGTACTCTTCAGACTTGCACATTTAATATTTTTCTTTTGCATAATTTTCCAGGCATTTACTTATTAGTTGAAGCTTTGCCCAAACCAGTAAATAAGACTCTTCTCTAGATCTTTTCCCTATTGAAATGTTTATGCTGTGATCTGCATAGAGAAAGAAACTTGCATTAACATAACCTCAGCCTATTTGATAATTACCTCTTCAGCTTTATTTAGAATTATTATGTGAGCAGCATTTGTCCTTGGAGGCAGATATATCAACCCAAGTGTAAAATGTTATTTTAACTTTATGGAAGGATCCTTCCTGGTCATCTTTGCATTATCTTCTCAAATGTCAAGGAGTGGAAATTAGACTGATCTCTGGCCCCTCCAGTAGTGCAGATAGGTTTTGATTTCATTGATCAAACCTAAGCCAAGATCAGATCTATTGGCAACCTGTACTGATTTTGCTAGCTTAAGAAAGGAGCAGCTCATCTGATTATTATTCATCTGGATAATATTCATGTAAAGAAATTTTATACAGAACAAAAGTAATGAGAAATCAATTACTTTTTTTCCTGTGCTAATTTTAAAATCACATTTTCCCCACTGTGTATTTATCTCCCTAATGGTATTTGGCTTGAATGATATCTATTCATAGATCAAGGCAATATACAGCATACTAAAACTGACAACAAAGTAATTTAATAAGATGATTGTTAATATGTACAGAAGCTATGAATACCCCAAACTCAATTCAACAATAAGAACAAATGCCACCCACCTCAAAAATGTACAAGCTATAGGCCTTCTGGCATATCACGATGAAAATAATTAAGCAAATATATAAGAAGCTGCATCATAGGGTTAAAATAGTAATGCCTTACTTCTAGCTATATTCTTCTTACATTATATGAAGGTAAGAAGAATATAGCTAGAATTCTTCATCTCATCTTCATGAGATGAAGGATTCAAGCTAAAAATGGGGGGGGGGGGAATCTATCAGGATTAGATGTCTCTGAAATTTTGGTTCCAATTTCATGAATTATCAAAATTACTATATAGGATTGGATGCAACTCCTTATTAGAAGCCACTGTTGCTCCCATATGGTGGTCTGAGTAGATTGAAAAAGTGATCTTGAGTTTCTGCAGGTGGGATGAGGAACCAGTGGCTCTTCAGATGTAGCAGGCAGCCCAGCCCCAATGGTCAATGATGACGGCTGATAGGAATCATAGGTTATGAAAAGAAGTATCTTAATAACTGGGAATAATATATGCATTATCAGATGTTTGCTCACACATAAACAAAATATAGTTCCCATATTTCTCATGGAATATTAAATTTTATTACAACAGGTAAGTATATGAGGAATTAAAACACCAATTAAAGAAAAACTACGATGGAACATGTGATGGCTATTTCATTGTTGGCTTCTTATTACAGAAATAGAATTACATAGTTGGGTCTTATAGTGTCAGGCCTAGCCCAAGGAACTCCAAGAGACAATGCAAATTCAGTCCAGCTATGTTTATTAGCTACAACCTCTAGCAAGAATCTTCCCAGACTGAAACCCCAGCTCCCAAAGTCAGTCAGCCACAACAGTGTGAATTCCTCAGGGTGGTGCCAGTCTCATCCTCTTGTTACTCCCACGCTCTTCTGGCGAGCTAAGAAAATGTTTTTCTCCCTGAGCCTGGCCTTCATAATTCCATTCCATCACATATAGGCAGTTTATCCCCATGCAAAATATACTCAGCTTCACCATTTCCTAAAGATGGTTGTCCAGTATCCATATGAAAATCATCAGTGAAGAATAGCTCACAGTTCCATGGCTTTATCAGTCACTAGCTTTAAAACGGCCTGAGTTGAATTGAAGCCCCACCCCTTTTCACATGCATCCAATGAGTGCGATGCATGTTAAAAAGGTTCTGGGCTTCGATTGCCCACCATTTTGAAGCCAGTGATTGTTGCTGCAGATGCCTCTATCTCTGGGTAATCCATTCTGTTACTGGACTGTTCTATCATCAAGAAGCATCTCTTGATCTTTAACCAACATCTTTCCACCAACCATATGCAATCTATAATAGTTTTTCTGCAGGAATGTAACCCTCAGTCCTCCAGAAGATTATCTACTCCTGTTCTAATTCTATTCTATTTTCAGCGGCAAATAAGCCACTAGAGCTAGAGCATTTCCTTCCTGTCAGTCTGCTGCATCTGATGTTGAAATTTCCTTTGAACATGGAGGTTCCATTTAGTTATCCTACATTATAGGATGGATTATTATATCCAGAACAAAGTGGTGAGGGGAATTTAGAGGTAGAGCCAAGGGAAGATATTGTGGTATAGTTTGAGTGGCTTTATAGACCTCTATTTTGTACAGTTACCAGCCACCACTGCAGCTGGACTTTTGTCTAATTTTTACTAGAAGTGGCAAAAGAAGTGTATTAGTTAATAATAAACTTGACAAGGATTTATCATATATGTTGTGAAATGATGGCCCAAATGGTGGGATAGTGTGAGAATTTCATTCAGTCTGACTTTTTGATATAAACTTACAAAACTCAGAAAATGGGATGAAAAACAACAAATTGAACAAGTGTGAAATAGAGTAGTTCCTCTCTATCCTTTATGTATTTAAAGACTGCTGTCATATCTGATCAGTCTCTTCTTTAGATTAAATGTACGTGGTTCCTTCCATTCTTCCCCACAGGCTTTGTTGCCTCTATGCTGATACTTTATCACTGCCCTTCTCTGAATCTACTCCCATTTTTCCTAAGGCATGATTCCCAGAAGTAGACCTGGTACTCTATATTAGGCCTGATCAGAACAAAAAAGTATTCTATGCATTATTTTATTTTATTATTACGTTGCATCAACTATTATACTCATTATATATAATATGATTATACTACTCAAACTGTGCAAAAATAAATGATTACAGATATTCTGTTTCTAGGACGATGTTCTTATTATAGATGGCATAATAAGCTGGCAAGTTCTATGCAAACTCTTGAAATCCCCATTAAAATGCAAACCCCATTCAAACTTGCTGGTGGACTGAACTCTGCTCATATTTCTGTAGTCATCTAATAGTATTTATTTATTTTCAAATCACTATTTCAACAAAGAAAATAAAGCAAATTGGAAGAGTTTCTTTCATACATTTGCATCCCTATCAAGGTTTTGATGTGGAGCTTGGGAACACAATCCCATTCCCAGAGCATTTTAATATTCTTTGGTACTAAACTGATCTTAAATTGCTGGATTCTAACAGTGGTTTAGCACAGTTCTGAACATAGCAAAATGTTGCTCTGAAACTGAAAACTGAAATCCAAACATGGCCAGAGTTTCTCTTTTTGAGAAGACAGTATAATCAAAAGACTGCTTCACTGGGGATCCAGATGAAAAGGATGGATCTCAGGACCCAAATGGGAAGACTGTGCTTGCGTATGGAATCAAAAGGATAAACACAGGAGGTGGAGCTAGATAAGGAAAAATGATTGCGTTCTTGTGTGGAAGTCGTTAAGCTGTTGTCTTAAGCTCACTTTATCTGAGTTATTGCTGCCCATTCATAATAGTGCTAAGCAACAGATGCTCACCTGGCCAAACAAGGCTCTTGAAAGGAAAGGATCCATATGCTTGTAGGGAGTATGGCATCATCAAATGAAAGAAAGAAAGAAAGAAAGAAAGAAAGAAAGAAAGAAAGAAAGAAAGAAAGAAAGAAAGAAAGCAAGCAAGCAAGCAAGCAAGCTTTGTTGAAGACTAATCAAATGTAATGAAAGAAGGAAGAGAGAGAAGCAGAAGAGAAATGAACATGAATCGAAATGAAATTACAATTTTTACAAATGTTCAATAAGTTTTACTCTTTTCCCCAGACAGAATACTGAACTACATAGCCCTTAGGTCTAATTGGTGGGGCTAATATTAATGTTCCTGTCCTATATATTTTCCCCCTCAGCTCTCCTTCATTGCTCTCTGTTGATCAATGACATGATGCAGGTAATCTCAGTGATAGAGAATACTGAAAAAGACCAGGCCTGCTTTTGGATCTGAGGGGCCATTTATGGTGCAGATATCAGCAAATGAAGTTCTTCACACCACAGAGGCTTCCTATTGTTAGCATACTAAGCACTCTTATTTACAGGTAGGGATCAAGGAAGTTTATTTTGCCTTATTTCAGCATTTGCGATTTCTTAAAAAAACTCTGTCTAAAATTTAGATTCATTTTGTACACATTTCTCTCAAGTTATGCATGCCTGTCTACCCTTTTCCAGAATAAACAGTTTTGCTGTTTTCCTCTGTATAATATTTTTCTTGTACTACCCACCCCACTAGCCCACACTTTTTATTTGGTGTAGCTTTTTTCAAAGCATATGCTTTTTTTTTTTTTTTAAGAGAACTGTTTTGCACAATTTTGGGAAGGATAGCTATATTTTGATTTGCTTATTGATTCTGGATGTGCAGGGGTGCTAAGTTTATACTGAAATACTAATTAAAAAATCTCACTTTCTCTTTCAAAGGAAGAATCTCAGGGTTGGCTGAAAAACTGTTTACTGTATTTTGAACTTAATCAATTAGGGTATTTTTATCATATACAAAGTCACACAATAAAGCATAAATACATATTGACTGTTCATAAGTGCCTGACTCGGCCTTTTCCTTATTGGAATAATAGTTGAATCAGAGAAGAAACAGAAAATAATAGTAGTAGTAGTAGTAGTAGTAGTAGTAGTAATATCTCTTTATCAAGTTACCAATATTAGCTCAGGCAATTCACGAAGAAGCAATTTCTCTTCTTTTCAGCCAGATCTATTCATTACTAAGTCTTGACTGTTATGAAATACAAGAGACTTTATTTAAACATTCTGGGGCTATGAAAGCACTGTACTAAAAGCTTTTCATATTATTTGAGTTTTCTCTATACTTGATATGATAACAAGATTGGCCAGTTGTGGATGGCCTATAGGACTTTGTGTGCCTACTTTAGTCATAACTGAGATTTGGTGGTAGAATTTCCGACCAAAATTTGGTGGCTCCTTTAATTTGCAGCTGCAGTTTAAAAACTTCTTGGTCCTTCCTTTTATTTTTCTGACCCCATGCACTCTGGAATGTGATCCTCAGCAGATTGTTACAGGGTTGTCTGCAGGGTGTGGTAAAAAAAGTAAATATGGTGATCATAACGGTATGATTGAAGCTCCATCTTCTTTTATGTGTGTTGAACATGCACATAAAAACCAGGTGAAGTTTCAATAACACCATTGCCGCTATTATCTCGACTCTTCTGACCATATTCTGTGGACACTCCTGACAATGTATATAAAAAAGGAATGCAAATCTTGATCCCAAAAAGTTATCCATACTTGCACTACAGTTTAAATACAGCTTTTGCTCTGAATTCACTGGCTGCAGACTTAATGCTATATTCTTTTAGAAAATCAACCATTTCCCCAGTTCATTTTCTAAAAAGATGCAACTTTTAAGAGTGCTGCCAGAAAAATCCTAGTCCCAATTTTCTTGAGAAAACGAAAGATTAAGTTAAAGTGGTAAATGCCTCCCTTTTGTTGGCAAACTGCACAAGAATATAAACAGAAAGCCATTTGAAGCATATTTGCAAGACAGATGTTATCCAGACTAAGAGAATCCCAGCATCAATCTAATACTTATCTCATGCACCAAAATATATTATCTTAGCCTTAATAATGCTGTTGTGGTATTTATGTATATCCTGCATTACGTATAGCACAGAAGGGCAGGGAATGTATTTTTGTGAATGATAATCTTTTACAAGACCCAGCACCATGTGACAGACAGAATGTAAGATGCCATCAGGTTCAAATTTCAGCATAACCACACTGCCTCCTTTTCCCATATGAAAAACATAATTAATCATGCCTCATCTTGGGATAATGCTACAAATCAGTGCTATATCTCTCTTTCATTACAAGTGCTGCACCATTAAATACCATTTTTGCAAGAGCTCAAGGCAGTATATATGGTTTACTTTCCTGTTTTATCCTTACAATAATCCTGTGAGATAGGACAGGCTAAAAAATACAGACTGCCCAATGTCAACTACTGACCTTCATGGCTGAGTGATGATTTAAACCAAAAACTCTCCTAGTCCTGTTCTAATACTGTACATTAGCCATTGCACAACACTTGCTGGCAATCTGACCATTTTCTCATGTCATCCTGTTTGGAATTTGTTCTCAGAAATGTTATATAGAACCATGATATGGTTGAAAATATGTTGAGTTTCTGGTGAACACCATGAATTTGGTTTTCTGTTGTACCCAATTCATTTAGCTGCCATGCATGTAAAATGTATGATTAATGCTGTGGCCAAATACACTTCCATATGGTCCTACCTTCAAAGCAGCTGGTCTTAAAATACCCTGGTTTACTCATAGCAGTGGATCAAGCCATAAAATATTAGCAATAGCAATCTGTCTGCCTCCCTGCTGCTCCACCCACCCATCCATGCTTCCATCCTTCCATCTTTCCATCCATCCCAATAGTTCAGCAGGCTATTGAAGCAGTCATGTAAGAACCGCACTGCTAGCAATTTGTTTCTGGGCACAATTTACAGTGTTGGGGATGATGTTTAAGGCCCTGGAAGCTTAGATTCAGAATACCACTGCCTCCTATATTAAAATGCCCTGTGATGGAAAAACCCTTCTCCATCTTAAAACAGTGGGAGAAACACAATTGGTCTGAACAAGAGATGGGGCCTTCTCAGTGGCTTCGCCTAAATGCCAGAACTACCTTTCTCAGTGGCTAAGATAGCTCCCTCTATGGTAGTCTACTGATTAAGTCCCTCTTTATATGTATAAGTATGTGCATAAGCAATGTAGATTTTACTTGAAATTATATATCAGCCATTGCATCTACTTGCTTTTACTATAGAACCTTTCTTTGCGATTTGTCATTTTTTTTCTCTTTTGTCCCTTTTAAATGCTATTACTCGGTACTATTAGTTGCCATGAGTGGTGTGCAAGCAGTAGAGGGGCAGTGTGCAGAATTTTTATATAAATGAACAACTTATTTATTTATTTGTTTATTTATTTATTTGCATGTATTTGTCTGCTGCCTTGTATTAAGTAACAACCCAGCATGAGCAGAGATGAGTTTGGCTGCTTCATCAAGCCAAACATACAGACTGATGAGAAGTGACCTCATCTTGCTTAAAGTATTACCATGCCATTAGGTTGAAGTTGGGGCCCGTTACCTTGGAGGGAATACAAATAAGTTGGATTTGATTTACAGCCCATCTGATGACGACTTTTAGGGCCCTTCCAAATTCTTCCTAGGGTTCAGTCCAGAGGATGAGAAGCTCTTCTTTCAGGTCCTCTTCCAAATGAGCAGCAGAAAGTGGTGGCTGGCAGACACCAAAAGGCAAGAGAGTGAAAGAAGCTAACAGGATGTTAAGTGAGCAGGATGAGAGGCTTGACAAGTTGTCAGTTTCACTTGAGCAGGATGAAAAGGAAGTGTGTAGACAGGACATTCTTGATGTATCTCAAGGCCTGACAATTCCCAGTCGATGCATCTGGCGGATCCTCCCCCCTTCCTTTCTCTCTCTCGAGCAGGGAGGACCCTATTTGTTTTCTTAAGACTATTAAGATCTTCTAAGTACCACAGTCACCATCCTATGATTGAAAGTGACAAATGTAGGCAACCCTATTTAAAACCTGCCTCTTTGCATTAGCCGAAGTATCAACTCAAGTTCTACAATATTTTACTACTCTGGTTTCCCCCGCCCTCCTTTCTTCTTAAATGCTGGTTTACATAAGAAGGACTGAATAGATATCAGGGAAACTTCTTTCCGCCAGGATTCCCTCGCTCCCTCCGCCCCATTAGCTGCTGTCTTAAAAATGCCAAGCAAAACAGAAAGTGACAGCAGTGCGGCAGCAGGCACAAGGGCCAAATATCCAAACAGCTGAGCCAGGGCTGTATCCAAGAAGCCTGCTGCCCTTGCAGAGAGCTGAACATTAAAGACACACAGATGCGCATATTGACTTAGATCAAAAAGGGCTGTATGGGAGCCAGGCTGCAGCCTTATAAGCAAGTGCTGCATTGAAAATTACTTCTGCATTTGGAGTGTGTGTGCGTGTGTCTATTTTCATACAATTTGCTGAAAAAGATATTGCTTTTGAAATGTTTAAGGTGACAGGGATCTGTTTATTGACCTTTTATTTCTTTACACATTTCTTTATTTGTTTAATGGATGTATAGGGCCACCCGACTCAAACAATAGAACTCTGAGCAACACGATGAGCATGGTGTTGCACATCTGAGCATCCTGTCTTTCATTGTACAGTCATCTCTGCAGCCTCCCAGGCTCTCCAACTTCAATTAAATTCCCAGTGAAGGTATCATGGGAAGACTTTTTTTAATGGGGCTTATTCAAATGTGGAAGGACGAGCAGTCAGGGGAGAGGGATAAATGTTTAATAGAAAACAAACATCAACAGTGTCTTCTGCCATCTCATAGTAATAAAGTAAGCTCAAACTACAAAGTAAAAGAAAGTGTTAATACGTTCTAAGGTACTTTAAGAATAGGAGGTGGGAACAGAAACCCCTTTTGCAGGGGAAGAAAATGTTGGAGAAATTCTAGCAATATTGCTAGAAATACTGTTTTTAGGGCCAGCCGGCAAAAGTGTAATGGAAGGTGTGTAACCTGAGCAAACAGTAGGTCAAGTGAGCCAAGGTGGAGCTATTCTGCTTGCTGTGTTCTATGAGCTAAAAATACCAGGGATAGATAAAAAGAGTTGCAGAAGGCTCTCTTTCCCTTGGAAAGTTGTGGAACATACATTTTCTGAATGTGTAGAAGTAAGTGAGGTTTAATTTTTAATCTAATAGGGTTGCATCCAGATTTAGATGCATGCACTGAGGCTGTTAGAATAGATTTCCCCATCTCTCCACCTTATGAAAGTCTCTTCTTTTTTCTTGAGAATGCTACCTAGAGGGTCAGAGGGGTTTCCTCAACTTGGCAGAACTTAAGCAACTTCAGTGAGTACATATCTACTCAGACAAGGTGATTCCACTGAGATTCTACTTTTACTCTCAGTCTCACTGCACCATCCCACAAGTGTCTCTCCCGTCCCCCCCATCCCCCGCTCCAGATTTCAGTGAGGAGATGGTCATAAGGAATTGGGGGAAGGCTACAATAGTTGCATGTGCTTACATCTGGGTTTAACCCAATGTATGCTACCTAGATAATTCTAAAATTGTAGAAGAATTGGCATCCTATTTTATCTTCCATGGAACAAGTTGGCCTAATACATTTTGTTACTTAAAGCAAAGGATGAGACAGCACTGCCCCATTTGATGTACAGAATCCAGATGGATTAGAACTTGAATATTTTTTCAGACTGTTGATGGGACAGTATCCTTCTATTTATCTAAGATCAGCAGCTGGTTGGGGGCTATAATATGGAAAATATACATCTGATCTCCAGTAGAAGGAAATAGCTTTTGTTGGACTCAAAAAGAACAGCTAATCTCAGATGAAACCTCCAGAATCTGCTGCCTCTGCTGCCTCTCTCACTCTGCTGAATGATAGGGTCATCTGTATTAGGGAACTTAAAACAGAATGAAGCCATAAGCAGGATTTTCCAGTGACATTTATCAAGTATTGGCTAAGTTCAGATCTATTTAATTCCAGAGCTAGTACTATATAAGTGTTGCCTTCAAACTGTCCTATGCCCCATACATAATAAACCTGTGTTCCCAAAAATTGAACATACCATAGAGGCATTATTAACTACCCCCTTTTGAAAATTAGCCACATTGTTTATGCAACCTGGGTGAAGGGCATCAAAGAAAATGTCAAGGGGCAGTGAGAAGCCCAGCTTGGCTCATCTTGTTTAGAAACCCTTCCCTATTGTGATGGCAGAATAAGGAATTTTTGCTTTCAAAACAAAGCTGAATTTGAAATCTTTGATCTTCCCTTTGTAGTCTTTGGTTTGCATAAAGAAAGACACAGATAAAGCTGTGCTTGAAAAACAGGTTATTTATAAGCCAGCTTGAGTCTCCATTAAATCTTAAAGGCTTTATTAAACTGATTTTCAATGCTCATGGAAAAGTAGCTTTTCTTCTTTCTCACAGAGCTTCCAGAGGGCCAGATGAACAAGTTGGCGGTGTGGCAAGGGGTATAAAGAGCAGCTGACATACATTTCCTAGCATCTGGGCAGAGCTTAGTTAATGGTGTGCCTGGTAATGCTTTTAAAAAATGCAGGGTAAATTAAAGATACTCCTATGTTTAAGGAGAAAAAAGTAGCAACAATTAAAATACCATCCACAACATATTTGTGGCCAGAGTGAAAATTAATGCAGAAGCTGATGTTTATGTGATCCTTGCATAAATAAGCTTACAAATGTTTTTTTATCCCACTTTTTTAGCCTAACATGAAGAAATTAAGCAAGTGATGCCTTTCCTTTCCTTTCCTTTCCTTTCCTTTCCTTTCCTTTCCTTTCCTTTCCTTTCCTTTCCTTTCCTTTCCTTTCCTTTCCTTTCCTTTCCTTTCCTTTCCTTTCCTTTCCTTTCCTTTCCTTTTCTATCCTATCCTATCCTATCCTATCCTATCCTATCCTATCCTATCCTATCCTATCCTATGCAGGGATTACCATGTTTTTTTCTTGGTCCTGCTCCTGTACTTCATTTAAGTGGGTGGGAATGTTACGATTTGTATGCCCATAAAAGTGTTACAAATGCTGCCAGATAAATCCTGTCTATTATTTAATCTTCAATCCTACAATGAGAAAATATTAAAAATATGGAGGCAAACATTAGAATTAAAAAAATAATAATTTTAATTTCAATTTTAATATTAACAGTAAAAATAATCTGCAGCCAAGGAAATCACTGATTAATATAGCTGTTAAATGTTTAACAGCATATCCACAATGCCAGATTGCCCCATTGTGAGTCAGGCCACCAAGTGTTTTTCAAAGAACAGGAACAGATGACGTCATTCTCTACTCACCCCCAGCTTGTCATGAATATGACTACTACCTGTATATTGCTGCTCCACACTGAAAATAGTGTTTCTCAGCTTATGCTGGCTAAAGCGTTGCTGTCTGGCCTGCTGCTCTTTACTTTCTTCTAGACAAATCACTTCACTTTGATTGGTTCCTGTAAACTATGTCTCTGTGTCCCCTGGGTCCCCTGTGACCCACAGGGGCAAGGAGACCTCTTTGTCTAGGTCAGTGGTTACTGCCCCACAAGTCTCTAATCTCTACTGCAGTTACTGTTACCAATGGTGTTTCAGAAGCACTGTGGATATAACATTTGCCTGACATGCAGAAGGTCACTTGTTCAAAACCAAGCCGGATGTTTTTATCTTACTAATTTTCTTTCCTGAGCTACCCACTTTTTTGCTAGCCTTTTTTTAAAATGACCCAATTACTGCACTGTTAAAATGCTGGAATTTCTTTTTCTTTTTTCCCCCCGGTTCCCTAAAAGCCCCAGTACTTATTCATTTGGGCTAATTGGAAACTGGGAGGAAAGCCTTCTACCTCAAGTGACAGGAAAAATGATGAAATGGTCAACTTGTTAAAAAAAAAAAGCAGTGTAGCTAAGTGGGAATAGCTCAGGGAAATAATAATAAATAACAATAGCAACAACAAACATTTGCTGAGTTTACGACTGATGCATTTTGCATGTCAGATAAATGTTATAACCACTGTGCTATTTGAGAGAGTCCTATAACAGTAGGTGCAGCAAACATTATTTAGCCAAACATGTAAAAATGCATGAAACTCATTTTTATTTTCAAGCTGGTTGTTGTGTCTGCATATACGTATCTTTTGATGCTTTAAAGCTGCACATATACATTTAAATTTAATTTTCCATTCATATACAAAGGAAAGGAAAGCAATTAGCAGTTGCATTCCTGGCATAGAAAGTTGGGAGGGCACAGCAGCATGGAAATTGACCAGTGGGGGGTCAGGGTAGCTGGCAATCTAGACTCAACATGTGGCAAGTTGCTGCCAAAGTACTGTATCCCAATCCAGACAAAGTATCCCAATCCAGATCTATAGTCCAACTAGCATTAGCATGGGATAGGAGCAGCTTAAGAGTACAATGCAGATACTATACGCAATTGAGACATGACTTTGACATTTTCCTGCTTCTGAATTATTTGGGCCACTTCTGAATACAAGTAAATTACAGTGTTTTTCAAGCAGTTCTAAGAGAAATGGGCAGGACTTCTGAGACTTCAGACCCACTTTGTAAAGTGTTTTCTTTTGTCCTAAACTGAAATATTTTGGCATGTCTGAGAAACTCTTCATGAATTGAAATGCCAGACAATGAAAGGGTCCAGTTATATGTCTGACTACTCCAGCTTCTACTCAGGTATTGATGTCTTAGACCTCTCCATTTGGGATGGATGTTGAAGGAATGTACTAAAATGTGTTTGCAAATTGTGGCTGATAACTATGACCAATTACGTGCAGTTGGTGGCTGACAGAGAACTCCCTAATGCTGCAGCATTGCCTAGGAAATGGTGCTCAGCCAGCCTACTCATCATGAGATCTTCCATTGTAAAAATATTGTTCCTCCTCTTTCTCCCACCCACTCTCTTGATTTGGAAGATGCAGCAGGAATGGCCCCCCACTTGAATGAATTTTGGTTCAGGAGTTCCCAATGTTCTCATTTTCCTTTTCTGTTTTTTATTTTTTCTGATTCATATCAAGACCAGCAATGTGCTGAATGTCCCTCCCATCCAAAACACAACAACCACCCAAACTTAAAATAACTCATCCTGAATCTCTTTTGACAGAGGACAGTACTAAGCTCAAGAACCTGATGAGAGTGTTGTATAATGGCTGAGTAGGGCAAGGAGATAGTGTTCTCCTGCTTATATTCCTGGCTGACAGCAGAGAGCCAGAATGCCCTCTTCCTCTCCTGCCACTTGACCAGATATATGGCACTCTATTGGCTTTCTCTGCAGCAAGAGTTCCTTAGCAAACAACCATTTTCAGTGTCCTGCTGTTATTTAATTGACAATTCTGCTGCACAAAGTTGTCTTGGCATGCTAAGGCAGCACTGAAGTCATAAAATAAATAAATAAATAAATAAAAGCATTCATTCCGGCTCATATGAAAGCACGAGGAAATAAAATGTGTTTCAGAGGAGGCAACAAAGTCAGTAGCAGAAAGAAAAGAAGAGACAAGTTTTAGAGGAGCTGTGCATGAGGGCATAGCTTTCATAATGAAAATATCTGGAAACATTTGTTATGGAGATGGGGAGAAAGTAATGGCCCATTAAAATATTGTTAGAGGTTTTGATTATCTTTCAAAGTCAAGATACACGCTGCCATATTCCATCTTACTTTTCCTGTTCCTTGGCATGTACATCTCTCCTATCTATCCAGTGTTTTTGCAAGTTTTACTGCCTGTTTCACAATCTGTTCTGTTTTTCCTTCTTGCTTTGATTTCTCTTGTCCATTCTCAACCCTCTTTCCCAGAGCCCTTGTTTGCCTTGGCCTGTCCATTTCTCCACTCTTCCTATGCTAATCTCTTCCTGCTTCAAACCTTCCAGATTCAGAGCCTTCTGCCTGCAGTCCTTGTTCTTCTCAGATTGGAGGAGCCAGGATCCCTGTTAGTCTGGATCCTTTGTTGTATGATATAGGGATATTTAGCTGATAATACACTGATAATCATAGCTGGACAACCCTCAGCCTCTGGGCTCTGGATTTGCACTTCTCACAGTGGCCAGTTAAACAGTGTGATCAGCTGGCTGGCAGGGAACTGACTGTTGGTTTCCAGGTGCCAGTAGAAAACTAGCAGTTTATTCCCCACTGGCCAGTTGATCAATTGCCCAGCAAGAATATTATCCTTCCATAGACATTAGGAGAAGGGGAAGCTGTTGTTAACAGCAGGAAACATGAACAGGATTGCAGAAAGGAAAGGAGCAAAACTTTCATCTTTCCTATGAAATATTTCTGGTTCTACATAGTGAGAAATCAGCAACTGAGACATTGGACATGGGGACATTTGCTGCATCCCATCCCCCTAGTGACCCTTTCAAGATAATAGAGGAAGGAAGATGAGGGATGGGGAGAGATGAAAGTAGTATGTATATGTAGGGGGAATGGATGTACCCGGGTGCATATGGACATGAGTCCCTGTGCAGCCTCTGCTCTACCACCTCTGTAAGGCTCATATCAAAATAGTTGCCCATCCTTACATTACAATCCAGACAACCATATGTCACAACCCAGTAGGTTGTAAACTGCCAGTAGTCAGCTATTTATTACAGTGGGATATAAATAAAATAAATGCATACATAATATGTAACCTTTCCACCTGAATGTATTACAATAGTTGTTTTTATGTAAATATAGAGGTAGAATTAATTTTTTGTGGCCCTTAATGAATTGAAATCATGAATGCTTTTTTATATTACCATGGAACACTGTTAACTTGAAGGTATGAAGCACAACCCCCCCCCCCCAACTCTTCTGTTCTCTTGGTGTAAATTTTTATGCCCAAATCCTGTCTCAATGAATCCTAGTTCAAAGGCAATGACTAAGTTGTACCTTTTTAAATGACAGTGTGATTCCCAAGTACAGCAAGTGACTTCTTTTCTTAGTCACCTTTCTAGAAGAAAGAAACGCATGCAGTCAGGGCCATCATTAAGATATGAACTAAAGTTGTTTTCTGTTCCTGCTAATGCTAATGTCCAATCCTGTAGCCACAGCTGGGACTTTAGGTGGCCAAACTGTTTAGTCCTGCACCACTTTTTTGCATTCAACTAAACAAGCAAGACCTCAAATCTGCAACTGCAAGTGTAATGGTCAAATGTCATCTTCCGTGTTATTCATTCTCCTCCATTCCATGAATTCTCTCCCTGGAATTTCCGTCATCCTTCTTAACATCAGGGTCCTATACCCCAGTGCAGTGTTTCTCAACCTTGCTGGCTGGGCAATTCTGGGAACTGAAGTCCACACTTCTAAAAATTGACAAGGTTGAGAAACATTGCCCCAGTGAGTGCGTTCAGCCCAGATTCAATCTCTCTATGCTTTTTCCTTAATTATAATTTCTGCTCCTGGGAACAATGAGATGCTCCCCAGCCTGTGATCTCTTTCTTTGTGCATTGATGGTACTGTTTTGGTGACAGAAGAATTTGCAGGCAGAGAATAAGTCCATTCCTCCAGTGTAAATGTCTGTAGCTCCATTATTGTTTGTGCACTCTTCTGCTTTCGGTCATACATTTCTGGCTATGGGACTATCAACTATTCAACATTTTCTTTGTCCCTTAACATTCAGAGGTGAGGGGGAAATCACAATTTGAACCAAGCCTTCTCTGCACTCTATCCAGAGTTCTGTTGTGGGACCATGTGACAGACAGAATGATGGTTCATTTGGAGTGATATTTGCAGACCCAGTACACAGTGCTACTACATCAATTATTTCTCTTCATCTGGAACAAAATGACTTTTCAGTGTAGTAAGCATCATCAAAGGAAAATTTCTCTTTATATAGTAAGTGAAAAAGAAATTACAGCAGCAAAACAAAGTACTTGAACATTCAGAAGAGTCAGAAGTATCAACTTTACCTTCATTCTTTATGCATTTATTTATGTCCACATTACATAATAAAACAATAGCATTTTACTTCTTCCACACTGCTTTAGCTAATATATAAAGGGATTGTTTTTTAAAAATTGAATCTACTATGTAATTCATCTCTTTATTATTCTCTTGGACTTTTTAATCAAATACTTGCATACCTTGGATGTAATAAGAGATGATCCCAATAATTGCACAAAAAGCCAAGAATTTTCAGTGGAAAGTCCTTCAGGAAACAGGTCTGGGAACAAGTAGACTGATTTCTTTCCAGGAGAGTGGTGCTGTTTGCCGAGGAAGGGTGTCAAATAAGCTCTCTGTGTGTGTCAAAAGCTCAGGCAAACTGATACTAATATATCAGATACTGTTGGGATAAACCCAGAACACCAAGCCCAGAGAAAGATTTTTATTTGAAGTCATGCAACTCAATGGCGGGAGGTTACCTCAATGCAAACTTGACACGTAATGGCACATTCTTCCCTAACCATTTTCCAAATAATTTCTCAAGGAAAAAAAGACGTTGGTTGCCTGGATTGGCCACCAAACTTCCTTTTCACTGCTGTCACAATATGTTTCACAATACCAGTCTATATTTAAAGTGGGACACACTTCAAAATAAATGTTAATACAATAGATCACAAATCTAGTTTCCTATATACAACCCCACTGAAGAGAGTAGGGTGTGCTTCTGAAAAAGCACATATTAATTTGGGTTACACTCTGATCACAAGTTACAAGCAAATCAGTTTTTGTGGAAAGCATCACCCTGCTTTAAGTTAGATTCCTTCTCCTCCTGGGAAGGATGAAACAGGTCCATAGCTAGCTCCAAAGTTTTTTTTTGGGGGGGCTGTCTAAAGAATGGGGGGGCTGTGGTCCTGGGATAAAAGCTTGTGTGACATCATTTTTGTGAGCATTCATCCAGCCATCAACCTTCTGATCATAAATCCTCTTCCCATAAGTGCAGTTGTAAGTTGTTTTATATCCCTATATTCTAGCTTCATGCTACCCTATCAGCATCATCTCACTCCTCAGAATACTGTATTGAGAAGTGGCCACAGTGGTTGCCTATGCAGACAGAATCATAACCAACTCACAGTACGTTCAGGCTGGATGAGATGCATTTAGATAGGTATGAGGAATGATAACAAAGTCAAGGAACTGTGCTACTCAAAGAAGGGGAGGGGTCAATTGTTCAACAGCTCCCCAATTCCTGAAGTTGGAATGATAATACATCCCTGATTAATAGGCCCACCTTCCCAATTCTCTTCCCTTTCTCTCCTCTGATCCCTTCCATTCTTTTTCACAACAGTAAGAAAATATTATAATTATGGAATTTAACCAAGATTAGTCCATCATATGCTTCATTCAGTTTGGGGATTTCATAAAAGGTAGAGGAGAGAAAGAATCAAACAGGCAAGATATAAGAGATTTAAAAACTAATCAGCCACTGTTTATGTAAATGCCTTCCACAAAAATGTCACAGGGATTTATGTTACAATAAGATTGCACTCACGTGCAATGGGGAGATTGACACCAAATCATTTTGCAAGTACTATGAAGACGCTCACTTGATTTGTTGGAAGCTGTACAGTTTGTTTTAATGAGTGTGATGTTATCTCTTCTAGAAAAGCAGCAGACTCTGAAATCTGTGGTGTTACTAGATAGTTTTAGAATGGGGTATGTCTTCAATAGATAGTATATTATTTGATTTATTGTCTCATGTGGCTCTGCTGCATATGGGGGGCCCTTCTGTTGAATGGAGTGCTGTGCTTCTTCCCCAACATCTAACTTCACTGCTTGCACTGGAAACAAGAATACAACATTACCATTTCAGTTTAGAATAATAGTTTTCCAGGTATGTTTGCTATATTCTCCCACCCAATCTTCCTTTGGGGTTCCTCTGAAACTTTTCTAGCATTTATCAATAATCTTAGATTGTCTTGCCTGAAAAGATCACCAACTTATTGTGCAACTTCTCCTTCAAGAAGCCATATGGAAACATTGATTGTGTTCTTGTGTACAGATTAAGTTCAGTCAGGCCTGGGAGGTTTATTCATCCTTTTAACATACTGCAATCCCCTGAAGGAGCCAGATGAAAATCACTGTGGAAATTAAAATTGTGGCTTGTGTGCTCAGAGGAGTGAGTCAAGTTCCAGTAAAAGGTGATTAAGGAATGGTTTGGCTCACCTGTTCAAAAGGAGGTACTCTCTGCTATGGAGGCTCATGAAAAATCAAGGGTTGTTGCAAGCGGTGTTACCTGTAGACTTCTCTCAGTGGCTGTCTTTTCCAATATAGCTTTGATCCACCAGTCACGCAAAATAGGGCCAATGCTTTTCTGTGCACTTAATTCAGAATATATTTTCTCTTCTGCCAGGCAGAGATTGCATAAAGGCCTTCTGTACCTCCATTACCAGTTAGTTGTGGCACTTGGAGATTAGGCTGTAGGATTACACAGACAGGTTTATGTGCTGGAGAAGATCAATGGATATGAGAGGTTCATTGATGACAGATGGCTGGTTTCAGGCACTGAAGGAGTAGCAGAGGAGGAGGAGAACCAGCTGTGAATGAGTTGCAAGAGGAGTGTGCCAGGCAGGGGAAACAGCCTTGTTCCAGGAAGAGCAGCAGGACATTAATGGTGGCCCCTGGTAACTATGGAAAAGGGCAGTAAAAGAAGCAGGGAAAAGAAAAAAGTATAATAATGGGAGAAAGGGCAGAGACATTCTCACATTTTTTTTCCCCTACACAGTGTTTAGGAAGCAGCACTGTATGCAGTCTATCTTAACGTAACACTGCAGGAATATTGCCACCAGAGCCCACTGCTGTTCTTACCACCCTTAAATTAGACTAATGATGAATTCATAAAAATGATCCTATGACTCTGTCCAAGGCATTCTCTGAAATCATATATCCCAAAGCATGCTTTTTTTTTTTTTTTTGCTTGCTATACACATGTACATAAATATTCTAAGAAAAAAAGAGTCCTGCTGCACTGCAATATTCAGGACAGCATACAGTCTAGTAACATTTCTACTAAATATAAACTCTAATTGTATAAAATACTTTTAAGAACAGAATGCAGCAATAGATACCCTCCTGCCCCCCCAGGAATTAATTTCAAAATTATTTAAGACTATCCAACTTCAAAATGTCTTGACCACATTCTCAAGAGAAATGGCCAGCTGAGCTTGCTGGAAAAAGAATTTCTAACTTTAAATATTCTCCATATAGTCAACATGAATGGATGAATGCACAAATCTGTAATTTCTTTAAAAAAATCACAGTTTCTTATTTTTGTTTGACCTGCTTTGATTTTTTTTAAAAGAATTGCACTAAAATATTATGTATTTTTGTGCAAGCTTTCCCTTAAGACACAGTCCCTTTGAATAGAATTGGAAGATTCAGAAATGTATTGACTTATTATTTTTTAGACTGTTTATTTAAATTAATGGTTTTACTAAATGTAAAAATGGACAAGTGTTAGTAGAAAGATAACAGCTAAGGAAGACCAATATAAATATATGCATTTTTTAAAAATGCCCATAATAGATCAGTGTTAAGGGCTAGTGTTTCATAAAGAAGATGTCATTCTACCAAGCTGCACAGAGCATTTTCATGTTGAAAAATAACTACATTTTAGTCTCTCTATTGGTTCAGAAATGTGAAATGTGAAGCAAGCTAATTTCTCCCACATCTATAGATCTGACCATTTTTAGCTAAGTTGTTGTTGTTTGTGATTTTGTGGTGTAATGGGGAAAAAAAGTGTTTCTCAAAATGTGGATGTAGAGGTATATACAAACTGAACCACTACATTTTTGGTGGGAACTTATTTATTCATGACATTTATATCCTGCAGAGAATAAATTCTTGGTGCATTATGCAATATAAACAGAATTAAAACATCCATGGTAAAAAAATAAAATTAAAATTAAAAACAAATAAGACAATTTCAAATCCCCAAAATCCAATTCAGATCTAACTAGAATGCTCTACAGATCAGTTTGGTCTTCAGCATCTTCTTGAATGCCATCAGGGAGAGGCCAGTCTGACCTCACTGGGATATGGTTGTAGGGCTTCCTGGCCTTGGCTCCCTTTACTTTCCAAAAGCGGGGGACTAAGTAGTTTCTCCTGAGACAATCTAATAGGCTGGACCAATTCTGCTTGGACTAAGTGGTCCTGTAGGGACCCAGATGCCAAGCCATATCTTAGTTGAGAGCATTGCAACTTTCATTGGGCTGAGGACTGCCCCTTCTTAGAATGGCACACTGAAGGGGCACTGCAAAAGTGGCAAGGTCCCAAGGGGGGGGGGGGGGAAGAAAAATAGGGTAGAGCAGGAAAGAAATTAAACTAATTAATTCAATGCACACAATGATCATCATCTCTCATGTTCCAATGGGTTTCCAGCTTTAAAGTAAAGTATGTGAGTGAAACAACATATTAATACTCTGTATAAACATAGAGAGAGAGAGGGAGAGAGAGAGAATAGTATGAAGTAGAGGGAAGTTGTGATAGGTTAGGAGATGGTCACTAGTGGGCAACAGAATCTAGGAGAATACTGGAGGTTGCAGCTGATCTGCCTTGGTGGCTGAGTGTAGTCCACAGGGCATGGGTTGTGCATGGCTTGGAAGATTATTCCTTTCCTGCTCCAAACAGCCATCTTTTCCCAAAGATTATACCTGCCACTCTTCTATTATCCCAAACATTTATTTTCACTTTCAATCCTATACACCAATTTTCATACACCAATGAGTCAGGTCAGTACGATGCTCTTAAATCTAGTGAATTTGCAGTTCAGAGAGCTGTATAAAAATAAATTAAACAGAAGTACAACTGTTTACAGCCCATACAATTCTAAATGATCTGGACTGGAATAGCTGTAGGAATGAAAGTGAACAAAGATCAAACTGTGGGCTGAAATTAGAGGGCCCAATGGTGTTTATGAAAGTTTTCTGAAAGGAGCAGAAAAATTATTAGGGGAGAAGAAAGGCTCTCTTGTCAGCAAAACGTGCAACTTTTGGGGCTTTCTTATCTTCAGGAAAGCTGAAACATGATAAAAGTTGGTAAAATCACATATGGCATGGAAAAAATGTGGGCAGAGTAAGTTTTTCTCTTATTTCACATTTTGAATATATAGAAGCTATACACAGAGGCATTCAGGACATTATACCAGTCATAATTAACGCATGAGATTTGCTACCATCAGAGGTGATAATGGCCACTAATTTGCACAGTTTTAAAAAGAGAGTTAGAAACTTCATGGATGACAAAACTATCAGTGATTACTAGCCTTGATGGCTATTCGGTAGATACAAAAAAGATCTGTCTTTAATGTCTGATTCTTCTTGTGGGTCACACAGATTCAGCCATTCCAGAGAACTGCCAGACAATCACTAGAATTGGCAGATTGTCATAATATGTAGGTGGAATGGAATGGTTCAGAGTCCCCCAGAACATTCCATTTTCAGAAACGGAATCCTGCACATTTCCTTAGCAGAGAAGCCTTTTAAATTATTTTTAATTTTTTTTTAAAAGGCCACACCTTTAGTTCTCTTAGTTTTTAGAGATCATCCTCATTGCTCATCTCTGAACCTTTTCTAGTATGTTTGAACCCTTCTTAAAGTGTGGTGTCCAGAACTGTTTGCAATATTTGAGATACTGTCTGCCCAATGCAGAATTAAATTATGACTTCCCATGATTTAAACATTATACTTTTGTTAATACAACCTGAAATTCCTTTGGCCTTTTCTGCAGCCATATCATCCTGTTCACTCATACTGAATTTTCAGTCAATTATTATTGTAAGATCTTTTTCACAAGCACAGTTGCCACGTCGGGTAGCAGCTATTCTATATCTCTGCATCTGATTTCCATTTCTTGAGTGAAGATCTTTGTATCTGTTAAACTTCATTCTGTTATTTTAGCCTATTTCTCTTACTAGTCCAGATCATTTTGAATGTTGTTTCTGACTTTTAGAAATTTAGCTATCCCACCCAATTTTGTGCTACTTAAATTCCCTTCATTTTTCTTCCAAATCATTAATAAAATTGTTAAAGAATATTGGACTTAGACTGAACCTTTTGACATCCTCATATTACCTTTCTCTAGTCTGATAATAAACCATTGATGAGTACTCTTTCAGTACAATTTTTGAGCCAACTATGTATACATTTAATTGTCATCCTATCCAGCCAACATTAACTAGTGTGCTAATCAGATTGCTGTGGAGTTCTTTGACAAAGGCTTTATTGAAATGAAGATATATTACATTTGTAGTATTCCTACAATCTACCAAGGAAGTTACTCGATTACTTTTAGTAATTGCTCAATTCTTTTCAAGGTGAGTACAAACTGATCACCTTCCCAGGTATTGATGTCAGACTTGATTAGTCTGTAGTTTCCTGAATCTTCCTGTTGGAAGCCAGAAACAACATTTGCTTCCCTCCAACTATATAACATTTTACCCATTCCCCATGATTTCTTAAAGATAATACATAATGGTTTGGCCAGGCCAACAGCAAATTTCTTCAATACTGGCTAGAATGCAATTCCCCTCTGAATGCCTTCAAAATAAATAATTATTTCTTGATTGTTTTCTATCTATCTCATGCCTGAATCCTGCCCATTCATTCTGCTCTTCATAATTCCCTGGTGGAAACACATCTTCTTGTTAAAGAAGATTGAAACAAAATGACATTGTGAGACAAAATAGGAGCTTGAGTAAAAAGGACCCCCCCCCCCAATTCCCCAAGGAGTTTCCTCTAACCTGCATCTTTTTATCTGTTATTAGTAGCAGTTGTGTGGATGTAGCACTCAGTACTGAAGATGTTATGGAGATTTCACTCTTTCCTTTACCTGCTTTTAGTCAATGCAGCAGTAGAGGAAGATGTGGAAACATAGCCCAGAGAAGCAAAGATGAAGGACTGTCATGATCACTATCTTCATATAGTTGTCATGGGGAAGACTGAGCAGGATTAGCATGCAGAACAGCAAATTGGAGGGGTGTGGGTTATTGTGAGAGTTCATGGAAAATTTCATAATGGGGAAAAGTATTTGCCAGCAGTATAGATTTCCTTAAAAGGTAGTTCTCCTTTGCAGAAAGTATTTCAGCAAAGTCTTGATGGCAAACTGCTAGGTATGTTATAGCTGCACTCTATACTAGTTCCTGAATTGACCATGGATTAGACCAAGTGATAATCACAGTCTTTTCTAACTCATGGCTATGATGATACTAAACACTTATCCAGGTCAGTTTCAAATCTACTAGCCACATTTGCACAACACAGTAAGCTTGGTTTGCTTTAAACCTGATGGTTGCTGTTGCCATTGTGGTTGATTCATGGGCTAGTATATTGTATGAAACAGTCATTTGGTTTGTTTATGGTTCAATGTATTGTGCAAAGCCAAAAAAGAGAATTAATCCAGCAACCTGATTAATATTATTGTATGAACATAGCCTGTGATTCTACATCCCTTACTACCCCTGGTATCTAGGTCACTATGAAATGAATTTTGGCTATCAGGTTTCTCAGTACATATATAATTTATCCCAATAGTCATTTTTAGTTCAAAATGGGAGAAACACTGCTGATACCTGGATTTGGAAATTTACCTTTCTTTATAGTTCAGATTCCCCTGCACCCCCCAACCTTCTACACCAAACTCACAGCTCACCCAACATGTCAAGAATTAAAAGGGAAAGTTTGAGATTCATGGATGCACAGGCTATGGATTTTTAATAAGGCTGTTGGCAGGTTAAAATTCTTACTGAAGAGCCTATGATCGTTGGTATAAATGAAAGGCTGGGAAAGAGTCCAGGAATAATCGAAAACAAAGCTTCACAGCCTTTGCCTGAAAATGAGAAGCTGCATGGTAATGCTTTCCAATATGCACAAAGGTGCTTCCATAGACAGATTAACTATCCTGGGGAGAGCATGGAAAGAGTCTGAGGGATCTGGGATAACTTCCATTACCAAGCAGACAAAAATGAAGATGGGCTGATCTTAGCCTTGGTGCCCTTCAAATAATAATAAGTTCCCAATGCCCTGATGTAGAAAGTATACCCAATGGTGCTGCTGGCACAGGATCTGGTGGCAGATGTCTGGGGACTTACACAGTAGATAAGTCCTCAAACCCAGCATGGCTGGTATGCCACATTTTGAACTCAGTGAAATAATATATAGTACCATGTAGAGAATTCCCCTTGCCCTGCCTAAGACCTTGTGAAATGACTGAACGATTCTGCTGGTCACATTCCATAGCCAGCCTTATCAAGACCAAGCGTTAGTGGTTCTTTCCAGAATTTAAAAATGCAGCAGTAATTATCATCCTCAGGTAGAAGTATATTCACTCAACTGTCTCTATATATTAGAACAATCTTCCTGAAATGTATTTCTTAGTTGGGGATAATTAAAATTGTAGCCCAATAAAGGCTGGAGGGCATCAGTCTATGGATGGGTTAAAATCTTTTCCAGGATTATATTATTATTATTATTATTATTATTATTATTATTATTGATTACAGCCTTAAAAATAATTTGGAATCAATAGATTTTCACTTATGAATAAAGTTATCTTTGAACTGCAAACTTGCCAGGATCCTCAATGATGATATTTAGATACCAACTTTGAGTCAAAGGGTAAAACATCAGAATTCTGAGTTTGTACTAAGAAAAAAATGTAAACATGTTTGCTATCAAGAGATGAGATAATTTGGACTAGGCTGAATGTAACAATAATTGTAACCATATTACCATAAAAGTGGATGTTGTGAAAAGTCTCCAGGATATGCAGAAAGAAAGTAGCTTTGTTGTTGTTTTTAATAGATAAGAAAAGCCCACAAAGTAGACAAGATAATTTATCGTGGAGGATTCTAATTACCCATGTATTGATTTGGAAAGCAGCTATGCAAAAGTGAAGGAGACAAATGGATTTCTTGAAAGAATGCAAGATTTCCTCAGAAATCTTAGACAGAATATTGTGTATGTAAAATAATGTCTCATACCTGCTTTGAGGATATTCAGGTCTGAGGTCTAAGAAACAAGTCAAGAGGGATCAATTAAGTTGAACTTCAGAGTATTTAGGATACAGTGTCAGCATCTCACATGAGCACTGTAGCCCTTTTAGAAGGAACAACACTGATGTTCTTGCTATGAAATATGAAGAAGTGGACATCATTCTTCATGCATCTAAAACCAAGGTTGAAGTACATCGCTGGAATGTATTTTGCATATACAAGCAAGATTATTGCACATTAAAAGCAGAAGCACGTTATTGGCTTTGAAAAGTCACTTCAATGTATTTTTTTGAAAAACTATTTGTAAATTATGGTAATCTTAATTTTAACAAGATGAGATAAAATTAAATTAATATTTATCACTCGTACAACATCATGCTTTTCATTTTCAACTGAAATTAATTCAAGTTTCTAAAGACAGCTGTGGCTACTAATGTCCTCACCATTGTCATGGTGCCCTCTGTACCACACCAACAATGAAATTATTCTGGCACATCATATGATGTTTTCCACTCAGCTGTGTCACTGAATATGGAGCAAGAAGCTCTAATGGCTTTTCTCCCATCCATGGTGTCTTTCCCATCTCTCTGCAATGCTGAAGGATGAGATACTTCTGATTAATGTACAGTTGAATCATAGTAGACCAGTGGAAGGCATCTGCATCTCTTCTACATGGAGGATGACTGGTCATTAATAGAATATTGTGTATGTAAAATTCTTAGATAGAATCCAAAGAGACTAGTAACAATCAGCCTAGATACAACAATGGAATGAGTCTCTCTGTTTCTCTCTTCTACAGCAAGTTAGTTGATTGCCTGGGAAAGGAGAGAAGAAATGGGGGAAAAATTGTATTTTAGGAGTTTGTTCCAAGATTTCAGGATCATTCAGAAATGGTACTTTCAGAAGGTTTCTAACTTGGAAGAAGTAGACTTGCAAAACTGGAAAGTAATGCAAAAGTCTACTGTATGCTGATAAATGAAATTGGTGGCATTGTTAGGATGATAGGCTTCTGCAGAACTTGGGAATCTGGCAAATGTTCAGACTTGCCATCCTCTGAAACTGGCTTTGATATATGCTTAAATTAATGCCATACATAAAACTCTCCTGCATTGTTCTAATAGTTATTCAGTTTGACGGAAGAGGATTTACTTTCAAATATTATTTCAGAGGAGATGAAAAATTTGGAGAAATTCTTATGGACGCACTCATTTAGTTATGAAGTGGCTGAGAAAAGTCTCTTGTCTTTCATTGTATAATAATATCTCCAGGGATGTACAGTTTCTCTGGCTTCCAATGATTTGATTAAATCCTAAAATTGGATTGTTCTAAATTGGGCATATAGTTAACATGCTTAATTCTCATTTATTTCATGCTACATTAGAGATTTTTTCTGCCTCTAAGATAGATTTGGTCTGGTATGCCTACCTGGAGTGCAAGAAAAAATGTATATAGCTCACCATGCTGAACCAAATTGCCAACTTCAAATTCAGCTATCCTGAAGAATGCATGTTCTGGGACCTGTTTCCTTAGTGCTTTCAGTGGTATTCTACCCCAAAGAGTTCATATGCTTCCTGATCATGCCAAGTTATTTCATTGCTAGAACAAGATATTTGACTGGGCTGACTACTGAAACACCCAAATCTATTTCTTAGGCACTCAGTAAGAGTCCAGACCTTTCCCATCAATTTTGGATACTGAATTTGGACAACAGCTACTTACTGCTCATCCTGGCTACTTTCCTTTAAAAAAAACCTTTGTGGCCTAAATCTGGGATGCTGCCATAGCAATAATGGAGGAGTGCACCAGAAAAGCGCAAACTAAGAGTTAATTTATTCTCAGAATATAGTTGAGGGGCAGGGCTCTGGGTGCATATCACCCAGCAACTGTGTGGAGTCACAGAAACTTGCTTCTGTATTTGAGTTTTCCAGGTTTATATAAAAAGGAAGTTTGGTATGTTCCATGCTAGCATTTGTAATTCTAGAAGCCTGGCTTGATCCACTCTGCTGCTTAGCCAAGGGACTACGTCCTTGGACTGTTGTTTTACAGCACTTTTATTGCTATAGTTTTGTTTAGCTTGAGCATACCTCAGTAAAGTTTGTGGAGCTCATAAATTTCCTAGGCTCACTTTGCTTTGGCTGAGAGGGTTTCTGAAATCATTTGAGCTAGCCATTCTCTGTGAACACCAAACCTCTTACAAAGCCCATCCTCCCTTTCCCACAGCTACATATACGGCAAGGTCTCCTCTGGGGTGGCATCCTCAGTTATAAAATTGTCTTGCCAGAGAGGCATGATTTGCTACTATTATGTTATCATGTTGGTGCCAGCAATGTTTTCATTGGTATTGGACACTTGGAGAGTGTTTTTTAAAGGCTGGCTGTCCATTTCATTATGCTGGGAGTGGAAAATGATGGAGGGGACCCTTACACACGTTGCTCCGCCATCCATTTTGATTTAAAATGCATAAATGTGTTTTTATAGTTTGGGGAAGAGTGTTACGGCTTAAAGATGTAAATGTGATTTTGAATTGTATACCAACAAATTAGAATTTAGCAATGTATGAAGGATTATATATTTAGCCTGCATGGGATGTAGCCAAAAACAAAAACAAAACAAAAGCAGAAAAAACAACAGCCTTCTCTTTTCAAAGGAAAAACAGTTTTTCCCAGAGTTACAATCTTGGGTTGACGTTACATGTTCACTCTCTGCTTCTGAACCAACTCTTTATCAAAATAATGAAAAGACTGATCAATATTCTGTATGGTCAAGGATTAATGCTTTGTTTAAAAGCTGGGATTTTTCTTCCTATGTACAATATGCATTTTTCTTTTTGTCTGTTTGCAACCAACCTTCAACTCTATATTCAGACAAAACAATTCAGGCTAATTTGCTTTCTCTGAATCAATAAAAATGCAACCAACTTCTAACATTCAGTTTCTCAATGACCCATTGAAGAGCCAAAATATGGGCTGCAGATCTGTTACCTGACTTCAAGCCACGCTTCTCAAAGGTTGCTCATTATCACCTCTTGTGCTCTTCCAGTCAAAATTTTGCCAAACGCTTTCAAGAAATGCCCACCTAAGTAATCCTCCTGTAGTTGTTGTGTTCACTCTTATCTGATGTTCCTTTGTATGGCAGAATGATAGTGGTGTTCTTCCAATTTCAGACAAGATTTGTTTCTTACTTTTACTGTTCTTGTTTTTAAGTGTAAGCTGACCAGAGTAATTTGGTATTGGGCGGCCTCTAAATTAGTTAAATACATACATACATACATACATAAATAGGAATACAGTCTTTACATGCACATTAACCAAATTTCACAACCATTTCATAAGCAATGCCCATCTATATTTTAACATTTCTTCATCTATGCCTACAGGCTCACTATTGTTCAATGTTCTTACAGCATTTATGATTTCTTTCTTTCTTCTTAGACACTAGCAGTTATGGGATTCATTTCAATTCTACTCCTCAACTTATTGCTATCATTCTCATATAATTCTCTGAAACAGTCCTTCTAGTATTCCCTGACTTCAGTTTCAACCCAAAGCATTTTGTCACTTTTATTTTTAATTCCATTCATTCCACTGGAGGTTCCTTGCTAAGCAATCTTCACCTACTTGCAATTTTTTTTATTGTCATCAAAACTGGATCTGCAGTTTCTCTGCCTCTTAATCTGAACCATTCCTTGTTCACTTTGATTATATTTTGGAACTATTTTTTCTCCATATGCATATTACGTAATTTCTTTCTCTTATCATTTTTGTAGCAAGCTTTCTTTTACATTCATTTTGTGTATGGCAGACCTTCGTCATTTCAGCAAGCATCCCTTTTCATGGCTCTCACTGGTGTGACTCCACACATTTCTGTGGCGCTTTCTAAGATACTTCTTTTCCCTCAGTTCCAGTTGTCCACTTGCCACTTGGAAGATTAGCCTATTTTTAAATATATTTCCATACAGGACTTGTACTTTCTCCTCCTGTAGTTATTCTAGCTTCACTGAGGGGTCTTTTTCTTCTTTCCTTTTCTTCCATGCCCATTTTTCCCAAGATCCACTCCTGACACTATCGAAAATGGTCTGTCTCAGATTCAGAACCTCTCAACAGACTTGCATCTTTTGCTAATTCTCTTTCATTTTAATGTAAAGTATATAAATGATTGCATTATATGGGTTTTATTCATTTCAAAAGTGAAAATAATTCCTATCTGAAGAAAAAGGGCATAAGTCCTGGGGGAACATATTTTAAAGGTGGAAATGAGTGTGTCTTGTTTCACAAAGGCCTTGTATCCCCATTTGCCCTTAAAACTCCCTCCAAAGCCCCAAATCAAACAAAAATTGAGCTGCTAAAAATAAACCATTTGCTGTCAAGTTTTGTTAGTGCAATCTCAGGGTATGTCAATAGGTGTACATGATGTGGTGAGGGACCAAATATGTCCCAAAGAGCTGCCCACCTTTGGTTTGGACAGAGGAGAAAAACTATTCCAGTCCTAGCATAGTTCTGTTCCCTCTAATGGCAGGAAAAATAAAGAAATAAAAAAGGATCAGTAATGACAGCTTAAAAAGAAGTAGTAAAAATCCTTCCTCCTGTGCACACATTTTGCCCTGGCTGGATAAAGGAGTGCTTAGGACTCCATTCTCCAACCTCTATAATTTTCTGTGATTTTCTAACATTAGTATCTGCTACCACATGCTTGCCCTTCTTCTTTTAACTCTGTTTATTATGCACACTTAATGCTAAGGGGGCAAAAGACTTTGGGATTTCCCTGACAATCTGTGCCAGTCAGTGGTATCCCTTCCTTTTCTTTATTCTGAAAAAGGCCACAACTGTTTCACTGAATTGGCAGTGATTTGAGCGAGATGATACATGAAGGCCAGGGCTGGAATCCCATGCAGGGGCCAAAGATGTAATCAATGCAAATACAAAGGTTTTGCAAAAATGTCTTGACTCAGTGGCTCTCCCTTGACTTAGACACAATATGTCTCCTGCCCTTTTGTAACGTGCAGCCAATAATGTTGAGCACTGAGGACCGGGAAAAAACAAAACCAGAAAAGAGCCTCAAGCCCTGAACAAAATTTCCTTCTCTTTTTTCACATCTAAATAAAATGTTAACAAAAGAGAGGGAGAGAGACTGCAGAGCCAAATTCTGATTAAATGTTGATTTAAAGGATTTCTTAGCAGGAGTGGGTCTCTTTCCCTTTTTCTTTCTTTTGAAGGGAGAAAGGTAAAAAACTGAACTGTCAACCCATATTAAAAGTCCAGGTTGATTTGGCTTCCTCTGGAGCTTCATTTCTACAATCAAACACCTCTCTGGTTTGATGTCCTAAAAGTCAGAGCTTTGGAAAAAAGTGGGCTGGCTGGCTGATTATTTATTTTGGCAGCAACTAAGCTGCCATGAGCAGAACTGGGGAGCATTAAATAAAGCCTAGTGATAGTAACAACAGTAGAAGAGAATATCTGTAGCTCAGGGCTGCATTGTGGAGTCCTTGGGGTTCTCTGAGCTTGGTTGTTTTCTTGCAGACATTTCGTTCAGCTAACACTGAAGATGTTACTTAGCCAGGTAATGAGACGTCTGCAAGAAAACAACCAAGCTCAGAGAATCCCAAGGACTCCAGTAACAACACTGTCCCCAATTTTTACAAATATGGGCTACCCCAGTTGAATACTGGGATAGGTTGTGTAGTAATTTGGTTTTAATATACTTTCTTCTATTTTGCTATTTCCTCCAGAAATTAATATTGTGCTGAAGTCTGTCTTTCAGATTTAATTGCACAATTCAGTATAGCAGAATGACACAACACAAACACATCCCTCATTGCTCCTCATAACTAAGGTAAGTGAGGGAAAAACCTACCTATCACCCACAAGAATTTCAGTCAAGAGGGTAATTTCTATCAATTGAAGAACAGCAAAATTGCTATTAAAGTTATCTTCCCCATCATCATCACTGGTACAGAATTAAAACAGGAGGAGCAAACCACTTTCCACCTTAACATTCCACAACTCCCCAGTTTCCGGCTTTCCAGGTTTAAATCCAGCCCTGTCTGCCAGGTATTTTAATCTCATAATTCCCAATGAGCATGACCAATGCTGGCTAAGAATTATGACAGCTAGCATCTAGTACACCTGGCTATCATGTTGATATAAATCAATTCTTTTCAGAATAATTGACTATCACAGTAACAAGAGTACTAAGAGCCAGCAGTAACATTGAAACAGTAAAAACATTAAAAGTGTGTGTTTATGTATATAAGTAGAATGCTTCATGCACACATGTATAATGGTTGGAGCTAGAAAATATATCTTGATTTGAAGTTTCAAGAAAGGTGGGAGTTGGAGGATTCTTTGTACAATTCAAAGAAAAGGAGAGTTTGGAAAAAGCATAGATGACCAGCCCCAGTTGATTCTGGGGCAAATTGTTGATATTCACATACTTGGCCTCACAACCCTATGCCTATAGTGTAGAGTAAGAACTAATGTTAATCCACCTGGCATCTGTCTCTGCTGTAAAATTAGCACAATATGTTACAACAGGATGGAGATGGGAAAACCTAATTTGATTTGAATCAGAATTAGGTCTGGCAATGGGAAAAAAATCACTCATTTAACCCCCGCCCCCATGTTGGAATTCTGAAGCTGTTGATATATCTGGGAATGGAGGGACATATGAATCCTTTCTGAGCCACTCCTCAATCTGCCCCATCTCTTTCCTCTTACTGGGAGGAGTGGCAGAAGCAACAAGAAAGATGTCAGCCCTTCAAGGCAGACCAGACCAGGAAACTGAAGTCATGCATGTTAATACTATGTTGTACTATTATGTACTCCCCCCCACCCCGGCCATTCCTTTTATCTTCATAAGAACTAGGGAGGATCTTGTCTTACTTACTCAGATTACAATTCTGCCCTGGACCCAGATCTTTTTTACCTGACCATTGTCTTGGTAGCAACTCTTCCTCCTGTTCTTCAGGGTTATTCCTTCTGTGCCCAAATAAAATATCTTGGAGTTGTAATTTATAAGCCTTGGAGATCTAGTGAAGCTCTGAAATTTGGTTTGTTCTAAAATGTAAAAGAACAAAAAGTGGCCCAAATATTTCCTCCTTTTTTCGCTGGACAGCTCATCGCTTATGAAAGTGGAAGGAGTTACTATACACTAGTGATTTTCTCTGTGTATGTGTCAGGTCAAACCATACCAAAGAATGCCAAACCTTGAGGGCAGACCTTGGGCCGAGTAAGAAAAAGCAGAAAATCTCATCTTTCTCTTGATGGTAAGGCTACCCTTATATGAAATCTTGATTTTGCCTGCCTTCTGCCCACACTGCTAATCCAGCTTTCAGATACTTTCCATCCTCATTCCTACTCCCCCAAAATTACTGCATTCATCCAAAAGGAAGATAAAACATGTATTTAAGAAAATCCTCCAAAAATGGACAGTTAAGCAGAATATACACTCACACAGATACCCACTTATACAAGGCTACATTGCAATGCTTAATTACCCTCATTGGCATCAGAGAGTTACCAGCTGCAGTTGAAACCAAATCTTCAGGTTTCTTCCCATCCCATTATTGGGTGCATGTGGTACATCAGTAGATTTGCTTGGATGTATGTTCATATATACTGTACACCCTGGCCAGAGGCCACACTCCAAAACAGGGCAGGGCTAGAACAAAGCATTCAATTGATATTAAGTGAATTAATAATCAGTGATTAAAATTCTCTTTGTGGCAATCTCTTTGTAAAAAACATTCCTATCTAAATAAGCATAGGCCGGAGAAAGGAGAAGAAGACCGGATACATATGTGATGAAAGGTAGTTGCACTGGGGAGGGAAGAGAAAACAGGACAAAAGTTGAGCAGGGAAGAAAAGAATAGAATAAAAGAAAATTCAGAAAGTTAGCTATTGCCACTGGGTTCAGCAAGTATAAAATGTACGTACTTACTTTATAGTATGTTCTCTTGAGTTCAGTAGCACCCACTACCAATGTACTGTAGTTAGGATTCTTCAATCATTATGCAATTCTACAACAGTCTACTCCTGTTCAAAGGGGGTCAGGACAAATGTGTGCTTCCCTCCCCCTCCTTCTCCCCACCTTTTAGTGGGTAATGAAGAAGGAGAGGGGAAGAATACTATGGCTTGCCATTGTTTCTCCCTCACTGAAAGTCATGATGCTCAATAAAAGTGCAGAGTCCTGGAAGCTCTCCATCCATGGACACCACATATTTCCTCCTGTAAGTCCTATTAGTGAACCTCTATCAGTAAGGCTCACTTCTGTGAATGTAAGATGACCCTCCCATTTCAGAGGTAGATATTTGGGGATTTATTTACTTATATGATTTAGATGGTTGCCCATCTTGCGACAGTGACTGTATGTGTGCACAAAGATTAAATTAACAGTTACAATCAATAACCCATGATGTCCAAGGTAAAACAATACAGTAGTGAGCATCCCTCCATTTAAACTAAAGTGCCATCATACATACATGTTAGGTGGATGAAAGGAAACTATTACATAGCCAATCACATTTAGCAACAAGGCAAGTTAAAGATAATTGATAGCAATACAAAAGAATAATTTTCAGCAGGAATTTTTGTTATCACACATGACAAGGGCACTTTTAATACTGCTGAGCATTTTTAAGAAACGCTGTATGCTATTTCCATCAGCTTTACTGTACGTTTGTTTCATATTGTTAAAGTTATATTTATCAATTATATCACTACACTGAAGTCTCAATCAAATAAAAACAGACACTCTGGGGGGTGAAAGAAAAGCCAAGAGTTGTGTGGAACAGAAGCAGAACTTTTCTTGGAGCTGGGCGGCCTGTGGTTGAATGAAAGTTTTATTCTGACAGCCGTTTCTAATATCAAAACCATTTTCAAAGTTGATTTTGATGTGAATCACAGGAGGAGGAACTTTTGGAATTTGCATCCAAATAGGAACCCTGCAGACTTCTTCAACTTCTGGTGACAAAAGTACGACATTGATAACTTGTGACGATTATGCTGTGTGTTCTAGTTGCCAAAATAAAATAAAATAAAAAGGCAGGAGAGGGTTGTTTGCTGCAACAGAGATATAAACAGAAAAGGGCTGATGTTTGCATCGATCCCTGGTATACTTCACAAGTATTAAAGTGATCCATCTTGATGGCTGGCTGGGGATTTCTGGGAGTTGAAGTCCACACATCTTAAAGTTGCCAAGTTTGAGAAACACTGCTCTACGGTACTATCACTTGACTTAGTGCAGAAAACAAAGACCCTCCAACCTCTTCTAAAAATTCCAAGGGGGAGGAAAACTAGAAATTGGATCCCCACTCAGATACATGACAGCACCCCAACCTGTTTGCATTATTGTCCACCCACTGTGGATCTGCTCCTGAAATATCAAGCAGAGGTCCTAGCCATCAAAACATTGCCAAACCCTGCTTTAAACAAGATAGTCTTTTTCAGTTGGAGACTGTGTGCATCACCATCACCATTCGTTTATTTGTTTTCAGCCCCTGAGAACTGCAAGATGCAGGGATACAGTAATGTTACTGAGGAGGGAGGGTTGTTATTTTCTACCCTTTTTTATTGCTGGGGGGACAGCTGCGTGGGGCGTTCAAACTGCAAAATAGATCTTAAGCTTGTGGAAGGATAAAACATCTTTGGGGTAAAAAAGTGGAATTCATGAAAATAGGCAGTTTTATGCCCCAAATTTGGTGTGCGGGGATGGTCTTGGGGCTACAGAATGAGGGTTATGTTTATCAGCCCAAGGGCTGAATTCTTACTTTTAGCCAGTGAAAGACTGACTAGAAAGTTCTGCTGTGGTGACTGGCTTGAAGGAGAGTGAGAAATCAAGCGAATGTTCAAGAGTGCATGCTATGGTTCTATAGATACATACTTTGCTTGAAGTGAGGTTGTAGATGTAAGCAAGGCACCCAGATGCTTTGTTGAAAGAAGGTGTAGGAACTTTGATTTCAAGACTTTTCTATAGACAGTGGACAATGTGAGTTGGACTTTAACTCCCATATGTGATGGAAGAGAAGAATTGGTTGTTAATTTTAGATAAGAGAATGGACTGATGGTTTTGCTTTTGTTTTTCATGTAGGGGAAATCAGGTAACTAAATCTTGGGTTTAAATCTATAAAATGCAGTTTGTTCCAATTGTTTCTTTGCAAATCCTGTTGTAGCTTTTTATACATACAGCCTGCAGGCCTCAAATTGGCCACTCTTGCTCTAAACCAAACTCCAATTGGTTTTCCATAGATAGAACTAATTGAAGTTGCACCAGGCCTCAGATACAGCCTTGTTGTGGACCAGTGGACAAAAATAGTGATTGTTCCACTATCGTAATGGGAATGTTCCTGGGATCCCATCTATTCTGTGATGTTCACAGTGATCATTAGCTCAGGAGGGCACCATTTTGATCAGCCTGAAGGCTGCCTTGGGCTTTGCACAATATGTCAGAGGCCCACTCTAAATGGGGCAAAGTAGGACTCGAAGTGGGCTAAATTTGGTGAGGGGACTTTAAAGGTGAAATGGATGCATTAACTCTCTGCAACACCTATTTTTGCCCCTTTAATCCCCTGTATTGCAAAAATGCAAACAAAAACTGGCCATTTTTAAAATCAACCACTTTGAGGAGCTCCAGGGGCCACAGACTATATGCTAGTGGCCACATATTAGCCATCAAATTTCTGATGTCCCAGAATTTGAACCTTATTACCTCATGCTCTATGTGTGCAATCAACACAAATTATGAGATGCCATGATGCACCATCTATGCATTAGGCCCTTAAAAAAGAGAGAGGTTAACATATGAGGAGGTCATCTGTATAAATACTCTCCAAAATTAGAAGGACTAATGAAAGAATCACAGAAACTCCAGGCTCATGGATGTATGCACACAATTGTCCCTTTGCAGGCATCATACTTATTGTAATGTACAAGAAGCAAACAGCAGGAACTGCCTTGTGCATAGTGGCATAAGTAGAACTATCTGAGTGCTTGAGTTAACATATTTTTGGGGTGCTTGAAAGGGAGTCCATGAAAATGGTTTTAGGTGAGAGGTAAGCATGCCATACTACGCCACATTCATCCTTGTACCTACATTTTTAACTGGAAAAGAATTGGGATCTGGTATTTTCAGTATTGGGGCATAGGAAGCATGCTATTGTGATCTTAGAGTTTAAAGGGCAGTAAAGGACATTTGATGTTCAAAATATTTTTGTTAAAAATTCCAAACTGAAATATATGAGATTCAGCTCCAAATGGGTAATATGGATTTTTTTTTCCATTTTAGATGTGGGAAATGTGTTCAGAAGCATGGTTGGCAGGTTGAATTCTAGCATTTTACACACATGCACACACACACACTACAGATTAGGCTTTGCAAATTTTAAAACCTATTTTTACGGTTAAGCTTTTGTCTAACACAGAGATATGTCTCCATGCATGCAAAGGTTAATTTGTGTATGTATTTTATAAAGTTTTTCACTTATTGTGTTAAATAGGAAGATGAATCCCCCTTTTCCCCACTGACCCAGCTTTAATCTTTAGTAACATATTGTGGATTAGAATGTAATTCCTCAATAAATCTCAAGGAAAAAAAAAACCCCAACCTCCGAAACGGAGGTATTTCCCAGTTATGATGAAAATGTCATGGATGCAGGTTATATAAAGTCAGCATGAAAACATTTATGTGAGGAATGATCAAGTTTGGAAACCAATCACAAATAAAAGCAAAACCAGCACAGTCTGGTTTTTGATTTGCAGATCACAGTTGGCAAATCAAGGACGGCAAATTCTTAACTACGAATTTACTCTTGGGTCACCTATCTCAAATTCTACTGATTTCAGTGGCTCTACTCCATAGCATAAGGACGCTTGGATCCATCTTGTCATATTTTTATTGCCAGAGAGGAGGAGAGAAATAAAGAGTAAGGCTTGTGGGTTGTTCTCCCTCAAGTACCAAAATATTTGGCCTTGGATAATAGGCCCTGTGCTTGAACCTGGTGTGAACCCTGTGGTCAGCCTGGTGTCTTGGGTCAGCCCTGTCAACAGCTGATGCTTTTTTATCATCCATCATCCATCATGCATCCAGTATGTAAACTTCTTCTCTCTCATGGTCTTGTTTTAGCCATGCTTATTCTTTTAATGGGTTTGTAAAATGTTTTAATTCTTGGTTTTACTGTACGCCACCCAGAGTCACTTTGGGTGAGATGGGCGGCCATATAAATTTGACAAATAAATAAACAAACAAAAAAACAAACAACATAGCAGCTCGCATACTGTTGTTCCAGGATCCAGCTCCTGGTAAAGCATAAGAGTAAAGGATAGTAAAAATGGGAAAGCCCACAAATCAAAATACAGTCTGAGGTTCTGGAAAAGCTACACTCAGCAACTTATCATGAATCACTTGATTTGGTTCCTTCTACTTTATTATGGAAATTGATTTGAATTCTACTTCCTAGGAGAGAACATTGGAATCTAGTTCTGCTTCTGTTTTTGCACCACTCCAAGTTTTGTGATACAGTTTTTCATTCGAAAAATGTCCCCCATGCATATACAGTACATAGCTGGGCTGCAATAGATGCAGAAATGCATAGGGTAATATAAAATGTATAAGTAAAATTACACACAAAAAATTGAGAATTTGATGAAGAAATATTTTTGAGCTTTTTTTAAAAAAAACAAAACAATGTAGAAATGGGAGTGAATGAGACTAATTAATAAGAACATAAAAGCCAAAAACAGATGGAATGTAAACAGTATAATCAGCAAAAAGACATTTAAAATAATTATTAAAAGATATTATTTTAAAAATAATAAAAAGACAGATACATAAAGAAACATTTATTACCATAGCTGGAGCAAGCACAGTCTATTTATTATAATTTTAATACTATCTTTACACAAGCATTATAAGGTGATACACAATAAATCTCATAAAAATCTAAAAGCAATAAACGCCAAAGGAAATACTAAACACATCAAACATAAAATCTTAGAAAATGACATGTATGCAGTGATGTTGTACGGGCAAGTATTTGATTATCAGTAGAAATAAATAAATAACAATAAAGCAGCAATTGCAATTGCCAGATAAAAACGTGAAGCAGGTTTCAGTTCTGAGGTGATGGGATAAACCTTTAACACACAATATTGAACTATAAGCTACAGTCAGAAACCACAATTTAAATACTAGAAAGGAGCACTAGACCATCAAACACTGATATATTCATTGAACTGTTGATTCCCAATTCATCTCTAAATACCACCTTACAAATGAAGGCTCTTTTGAATAAACCAAGTATAGAAGTAGATACAACTTTTACATGGAAATATGCAGGTAATGATCTCAGGAAAAATATGGAAATGGTTTACCCTTGCCTTTTTTCAAGATTTTTTAAAATGTCCCAGCATAGTCTACAGCCCTGGGATTTCCTGATAGTCTCCAATCCAAGTAGTAACCAAGTCTGGCCCTGCTTTATTTTTATTTTTTTTTCCACCCACATTTATTTGACCTGGAAAGCCCTGTGTTGCTTCCCCTACTAACACACATACACACACCTCAAGTGCCTTAGAAGTTTTTCTTTGTTTTAGAGACTCTGGAATGAACCCAACTCCACCCAGCCCTGAGTTTTCCACACCCTTTGGAGCTATTGCTCAGGCTAGGAAAGTTACGTGGTGTTGATGTGGAGTTAAATGAACAGGAAATCCATTAACATTGATAGGATTCTGGCAGGGCTTTATATTTTCCCAGTGTCAATCTCACTCTATTTCTTGTGCACTCTCTGCTAGAGGTAAAAAGGCATATAGGCAGATGGAGGATGGCACACACACACACACACAGAGAGAGAGAGAGAGAGAGAGAGAGAGAGAGAGAGAGAGAGAGAGAGAGAGAGCTTGCATGCAGTGAGCAGAATTGAGCATTGGACTTATTTAAAGTCTATGGTACTTTCAACACGAGAAGTACCCTGTCAGTTAAAGTGTGCTTCAAGAGATGCCCGTATGAAATAAAGTTTATCTTTCAGGGAAGAAAAAAACCCCAAGATGCCTATTGTGAAAATTATTTGACTCCGGGTCTAACCTATAACTACCACTTCTAGAGTCAGCTGTGCAGCCACTTTAATCAGGAGGAGATGGAAAGTGGAGGATGAATGATCACTTCCTGTAGGCTTGCCAGACATCCTGTATTTTAACAGATGCTTTGCCTTTCATGGCAGTGCATCGTTCTCCATTAAGCTCCACTGAAACTGTACTCCAGATCCTGCCAATCACACAGTTCGACATTGCCAACAGTTTGAGAATTCAAGAGCCGCAGAGCACAGGCCTGCTGCAACACTAAGAATGTTGTTCAGCAATTCTAGTATTTAATGGGTGGCAACTGTGTCAGGATAACAAGCTGTGACTCCCATTCCTTAGCTCCCTTCTCTTCACTCTGGGATTGATTTCTCTGCCTCCCTTGTTTCTCTTGATCCAGTCTACTCTGACATCAGTCTACCTCTCACAGTGCCTTTGGCTGTCCCTGGCTTTACTGCTGTAATGTTGCAGAAGAGTCAAAGAGCTTCTCATGTGGATCCTGTGGTCCATAAGCATTGTCTAATGTAGATACTGAGTAACATAAACATCAGGTGTGAAATCAGCTCCCTGTACCTATAGATAACTGCTTTGCACCTTGTAAATGCAAACTGAATGGACCATCTGGCTGCATTTGCATGACACACTCAGCTAGAAGCCTTGGTTGGTGAGCAAGCATAGGGTGTGACTTTAGCCCAGCCATACACAGCTCATTAACCAATAATACAGGCTTATCATGTTATGTGGACCTGATAGGACAAACAATTTCAAATGCCCTAAACCAGAGGCCGCTACACTGTAAATGACAGAATCCAAGATGCTGTGTGCTTGCACATGACCTTATACACATATACATGACGTTATAAGACTATAACATTGGATAAAGAGCTAAGCATGGTAGAAGATAATTTTTTCTGCACATACTTCCTGACCGACCTGTGTACCTAAATGTGTCATGCAAACATAGCCCGAGTTTACTGAGAAACCTAATCAGAGAAACCCTATTGTTCTTTTCATGAGACAGTCACCTCTATTTTGTTCTGGCAGGCACTTTGGTTCATGGGCTAAGTTTTATGGTTGAATGCTTTTCCAGCTGCTGGTGAATTGGAAATTGGTACATTTTACCATTCCTTTTTTAAGGTTACTTTATCTAATATCATGATCCTGCTATTGTAACTAGCTGTTGAATCATTGCCCACAATCTAGCACACTGACCTCTCAAAATTATACCATGTGGGGGATCGTTCATAAATTACATAGGTTGGATCATAGATGAATTGTTACAGAACTGACATCTGACCTAAGTCAATCCCTGCAAAAACAGCTTAGCTACACTTCTTTTAAATTTGTTTTCATTCTTTTTGCAAGTTTACAACAGCTACATGGTCCAAAGATGTGTTGAAAATTCAGTGAAACAAAAAATGAACTGCAAAAGTGAATAACCAGCAAACTCATTGTGAATGATACAATTTGTGGAATTAAGGAAGGATGTGGAGATCTCAAATATACTCATGAATGTGGGGGGGCCTCTTCATCACCAAGGGACACATGTTATCATTAAAAAATTCATCTAGTGTTACTCAGGATGGGAAAGGAGCCTGTGCCTCAGAAATGCATGTGCCCACAGATAGATAGATAGATAGTTGGATAAATAGGAACTATGCAAGTTGCTTGATTTATATAACCCCTTCTTATGGAAATGGAACAAATCAGGAATGTCCCAGTGGGTCGGAAAAGTCAAGAGGGCAGTCACAATCACACAGTTGAAACTCCACCTCAACTCGCTGTAAATTTGTTCCTGGAACAAATTATATTTAAGCACCAACAAAAATGGAGAGGAATAGTTAGGTGAGCCTGCAGGTTTTTGCAAACTCACCTGGCTTTCCAAAAGTGGTGTTTACTTGATACCAGGTGTGCTGTCCTTAAGAGCAGAGTTCTGACAGATGTTACAGAGGCCTGAATTCTGCAACGAAGCATAGATTTGGGCAGAGTGGGTTTCTTAGACCCAGTCCTGCTTGTTATCAAGCATAGGAAGTGAGCATCAGGATGGGGGCTTTATCCAGCCCTAATTACCCACAACCTTTTAACCTCGAATAAAAGGAACCTCTTTTCATTTGAGGAACCTTTTTTTAATATTATCCTTAGAGTTCTCATGTTTTTATACTGAATTGAAAGCAAAAGAAAATACGATTTTGGGATAACACATTTCAGCATTTGCTGCTCCCTGGTCTTGAGCAAGGTGTGTGTGTGGGGGGGGGGGGGGGGCGAGGAGGATAAAAAGCTACTGCAATGTATATTTCATAATTCATTTCATTTTCAAAAGCTTTTAATTAAGCTCCTTATGTCTCATGAAATAAATGTACAGTATGCTTCCCTGGCAGCTGGCTCCAGAGTAAACTTAGAGCACCTGGTTTCTTTGTCTTTTGTTTAGGTTTTATTACAAAGTGTATAATACTTAATGGTAAATAAAGGCAAAGAGTGACCATGGCTACAGAAAAGATTCAAAGGCAGCCGCTGTCTTGCTTCTAAAGGGCCTGCCTGTGAGTAGAGACATTGTAGCAGATAGAAGGGTAATGCATAATAAGTTGGCATTCAGTCCTATTGAATGCTGAGTCACGGCCATCCTTGAATCTCCAGAAAATTCTGAAGGAACAATATTGTCTGAGGTGCCACTATATAGGGGGATATAAGAAAGGTATTGGGGGAGGGAGTAGGAATTTTTAAGGGATGGTCAAGGGCCCTCCAAGTGCAGTCGGTGTCCTTGAAAGCTGGCAGAGAGGCGTGAGGGAAGGTGAGCTTGGGTCGGCCTCTCCTGCAGCTAAGCTGTGGGAAGGGGGGGGGGGGGTGTCATTCTTGAGGTCTTGATTATTTTATTTGTAAATAACCATCTGCTTCTTTCTGATCCAGGGCCAGAGAAGTGAGGTATGATATCCAGAGATGTGATGATTGTTACTCCTTTACCTCTGTTAGCAAGGGTTCTACACAAAAGGTAGCAATAGACTTGTGGGTAGGTTGCATTGAAAAAGAATGTGGTTTCTTTAAAATAGTAAGTGGTTGAATTTTATGAAGGGGTGCAGGTGGCAGAAAAGATGGTAGGGGAGGAGGAGAGGCCACGATCATCATCTTCGACTTCCACTGTCTCAACTTTTTAAATATCCTTGTATTTTTTAAAAAAATGCTAATTTAAATAACTGTTTTACACTGCTAGAGCAGGTGGAGAAATCATAGACATGTTCAGTTGATGGCCATGGTTTGCATACACTCAATGAAACTGTTTCATCCTGCAGCATCCAGGGGGAGAAAAGGGAGGTGGTGTCAAATGATGAAGGCTGTGTCGCACTAACACAAAGCAAGTTCTGCCTCTTTTGTATGTGCTTCTTGACATTAGAAGTAAGAAAGGAGTGGAGTTTGTGACACAATGGGGTAATTTTGTGGATCTCTCTGGTTCCATTGAATTCTTACTGAGTAACCCCTCCTTTCTGAGAGAGTTATACATAGAGAGATATAGATATATAGATCTGTGTTTCTGTGTGTGTTCTGTCTATTCACATGAGACCAGAGCCAAATCCATTCTCTATACCAGTGTTTCTCAGCTTGGCAACTTTAAGATGTGTGGACTTCAACTCCCAGAATTCCCCAGCCAGCACCTAGCTGGGGAATTCTGGGAGTTGAAGTCCACACATCTTAAAGTTGCCAAGGTTGAGAAACACTGCTCTATACATATTGGAAACTTCTGTGTTTCTGCTGTTTTCACTGCAACCATCTCTCCAGTGGCTTGTCTCTTCCTTGCTGCCAAATAAATATTAAATGAAATTCCAGAATTGTCACCTCCTACTCATATATTGTACATCACAGGGCTAGGGGGTGGGGCTAGGACAGTCCTCTCCTCCTTTAGCACTACCCATGCAGACTTGGGATGTTGGAGTTATAGGGCCCAGCCAGACAGTTGTGTTAAAGTGCTATCCTCTAAGCCATAAACCAGCAAAAACAGATGCTGACATAAACCATGCTGCCTCACTAACAGTCCCTGTTCTGCCTCAATAATAAGGCCACTGAGTGGTGCTGTCTTTACTGTTTTAATGAAGGACAGGTTAAGGAAAATGATTAGTGGAGCCTCCAGCTTCGTTTCCCTTCCATCTGAGCATTGCCTGCTGACAGGCAAAACAACTGCCAATACTTCTTCTTAATACTGGGTGAGGCAGAGATGGGCAAGTCTAAGAAGGTGTTGGAATGGCTGGCTTGACCATTTGCCAAGTTGCTCAACGGGATTCAGATATGGAGAAGGAAGCTAGGTGAAGTAGGAAGGAAGGGTTGGTAACAGGCTCCATCTTCAGGTAGTGCTGCAAGGAAAGGGCAGTGCTGGCAGTGGATAGTCATGGCCTGCAACACGGTCCTGCCCCTCTCTTTGAGTAATAACAATACAGCCATGGAAAGCTCCCTCATGGTAGAAGGAATGGAGAACTTGCACTGTACTTATGGGTAAAGAATCAGGAATATACGTCTGGCTCCCTCTTCTAATTTAAATCAATCCTTCATGGGCTGAATCTCATCTGACACCAGTACTTCACGCACCTGATCAAGTGAGCTACAATTCATGAAAGCTTAATTCCAGGAGAATTCAAAATTATTTTCCAGGTTGAGGGATAGGAGTCTCTTGAAATCAGGAATGTTTAAAATATCAAAGCTTTTCTGTGTGTGTGTGTGTGTGTGTGTGTTTGCAGTGTTACATAACCTCCTGTGGCAAAGAGGTGAACCCTACTGAAAGCCGCTTTTAGGTTCAGCATTAGTATCCTCACTTTAAAACCTGTTAATAACTATTGTGAAGTACTGTTTGGATTGAGCCACAAAATAAACAAGCACACAGTTCAGTTAAGATTTACTTGGGAGCAGCAGTAGAGGTGTAGGCAGGGACTATAAAGCTGACTGATGTATATACGTGGTGAACGAGGCCTCTTTCTTTTGTTGTTATTGGTAGATACATTCCAAAAGCCCAATCAGGTTGTTTCTTCTTCTTCTTCTTCTTCTTCTTCTTCTTCTTCTTCTTCTTCTTCTTCTTCTTCTTCTTCTTCTTCTTCTTCTTCTTCTTCTTCTTCTTCTTCTTCTTCTTCTTCTTCTTCTTCTTCTTCTCCTTCTCCTTCTCCTTCTCCTTCTCCTTCTCCTTCTCCTTCTCCTTCTCCTTCTCCTTCTCCTTCTCCTTCTCCTTCTCCTCCTCCTCCTCCTCCTCCTCCTCCTCCTCCTCCTCCTCCTCCTCCTCCTCCTCCTCCTCCTTCCTTCCTTCCTTCCTTCCTTCCTTCCTTCCTTCCTTCCTTCCTTCCTCCCTCCCTCCCTCCCTCCCTCCCTCCCTTCCTCCCTTCCTCCCTTCCTCCCTTCCTTCCTTCCTTCCTTCCTCCTCCTCCTCCTCCTTTTAAATATATGGTGTTATATATATAGCAGAGGGAAATTTGGTGGCCCTTCTCCTCCATTTGACCGCAGCCTGTGATGCCATTCTGGTGCAAGCAGCTGCAGCTGCCTCAAGTCTGCCAGAATCTCCAGCCACCACGTCATCCACATTTTCTTGCTGCTGTGGACTATCCATCCTGTCTGGGTGCCAACACACAGGGCCGCCAGGCAGTGCAGCTGACAGTCAACTCTGTAATGCAGAATCCTTTTTCTGGGAAAATAAAGAAAGAAACAAAAGACTAAAGAGGTTAATACACTCTAGTTAGGATAAAGACACCAGCTGTTATCATTTCTAATATTAAGGTCATTATCAAAGGAAAGAGCTCCTAAGAAAAATTTTAAAATATGTATCTTCTCCTGGAGAGGAATCATTTGTGACATTAAAGGCTTTGGTGTGAAGTAATGAAAAAAAAAATCAAAATGTATATAATTAAGGAGAACTTTATTTAGGAGCTACAGTGATGATATGCTTGGCTGTAGCAGTCCATGGGGAACCTCAGTATCCTCAGTTTGATAATTCAGTGGAATGCCATTTATCCAGGCAAATTATTGATGGTTGAGCTTACAGGTATGATTTCTTGCTGGGCTGAAGTAAGCTCAGTGATTTTGGTAACCTCCTAAGTAATAAAGGGACCTCCCCTTCATAAAGATTGCTTTCCATTTTCACAGGACTGTTTTCTTCTGAAAAGATGGGGATGCATAAAAGGATGTGTGTGTGAATTTTAACATTTTGAAAGGAGTCATATCTTTAAATATGAAAAAGGGTGTATTTTTTTTCATAAATCAGTTGCAATTTCTTGAGAGAACACAGACAGGCTGCTGAGAACAATCAGGCTGTGGCTTGAAATGATTGGGGTGGGGGGGGGTTCTTTTCTTTTTCTTTTAATTTAAATATATATTGTATGTAAAAGTAAGACTTTATGACAGCCTTTTTTTTGTCTTCTGTGAGGTGGACATGATTCTGCACATGGATGGCCACCACTATTATTACAAGTGGCCATGAGGGGATGGGAAATTGCATCCAGGCTGTGGTGAAAACCTTGAAAGAGATGGACATGCTGCCATCCTTAAAAAAAAGAAAGAAAGAAAGCTCTGGTATGCCCCTTCTTACCAGATGGGGAGGTCACCTTCTGAAGGGGTCAGATCTGGATCCAGCCATATTAGATAACTATTGCCAGTCTTCAATTTTGGGGAAAGTTACTGAGAAGGCGATAAGATGCAGCTACAAAAGGCTGAGCAGATATGGTTTATCTAGATCCTTTTTTGTCAGGGTTCAAGCTCAATCATGGGTCAATGCATTAGTCACTCTCATTGATGATCTATGACAGGACTTGGATACAGGAAGCTTGATCCTTCTGATTGTGCCTCTTCTCTTGAGGGCCTTCAGTACTCTGGGACTCTGTTTTACAGTGGTTCCACTTCTTCCTGAGAGGACAGTTTCAGTCAGTGTGCTTAGGTGAGATGAGTTGAAGGCTCTTGATTACTTTTGTGTAGGGTGCCACAGGGCTGGAATTCTTACCTATTTTATTTAATATCTGTGTGAAATTTCCTCACTGGGGGAGGTTATCTAATGGTTTGGGGTACAATATTATCAATATGCTTTGATTGTACATCTCTCCTGTGAGGATTTGGATGATGAGAAACAGGCTAAGATTCAATCCAAGCAAGACAGTGGTTTTTCATTCAGAACCTGTTTGAGCCTGGGATAGTATCAACTTTAGTCAGATGGGATTGTGCTTTCCCTGTATTGTAGAAGCCATGTTGATTGATGGTTTGTTTGCTGGTGCATTCAAGGTGCTGGTTATAACATATAAAGGCCTATATAGTTTGGTGCCTGGTTAACTGCAGGGCTACTTACCTTAGTAGAATGTGTCTGCCTAAGGAGGGTGGGCAGAGAATGCATGCTAAAAGCCCCCACCCCCTGAGGTGTGATGGGAAGGAGCCTGAAGGTGAGAATAGTCTGCTGGGACTCCCCTCCCCTCCCTAACATGCCTCCCCAAAATATGAGTGCCTGTTTCAGAGAGCATTTGGGGAATGAAGAACAGGAAAAATGGCAGGAAAAATGGGTGTTATTTGGGATGAGTGATGGGTGCCAGTGATAGGGTTATTGTGTTGATTATAGACTTTATAATTCTTTGATATATATTTTGTTGTGCTTACATTATTATTATCTTCTGTATTAATTGACTTAGATTTGCTTAGATTTGGTTGGCTGAAGCCGCATAGAAATACCAATATGAATTAAAGAAACTGTTATTCCTACTTCTCCTCTTCCCTCCAATCATCATCATCATCATCATCATCATCATCATCATCATCATCATCAAAATAAGATTATGATAATACTTATCTGAGTCAATTATGTTAAAAATGGTTTGCACTACTAGGTAAAACAATTCTGCCCTTCTCTGAAATGGTCTAGCAAACTCCAGAGTATGTTGATAATTAGAAATGAGCTGAAAAAGAATGTTAAGTGCATAGGACTTGATACAAAGGCTTATGGATAAGATCCAAAAATACAGTGTTACATTTTTAGTTCTATTTTTTTTAATGAAGCACAGCCTTCATTGCTAAAGATACCACACATATGCATATATGTATGTATGCATGCATGCATGCAAATTAAGGGAAACTTGGGAAAATGCCCAAATAGAAATTGCTACTGAGAAGATAAGAAGAGGGAAATTCTTGGGCATTTTTGCAAGCCCTCTCCCAAAAATAAAATTAAATGGTAGTAGAGTCCAAAAAGCAAGAGAAAGCAATCTTCACATGATGTCTGTATAGTTTATGGAACTTTTTGCCATATGATTAGTGATGGCCAATGCCCTACATGATTTTTAGGGAATGTTAGATCCAGGATGAAGAAATTGTGATGGCAGCTGCAAGTGGTCCTCTGCTGCCTTTTTGGAATTCATGGAATCTCCCAAATTTGGGAGCAGCACAGTTTTCTGTAAAAGAGAAGTAACTATGCATATATATATATATATATCTGTATGTATGTATGTATGTATGTAGATGTAGATGTGTGTATGTATATACTGTATATATATGAAGCTTCCAAAATTTTTAATGCATCGATTGTGCTAAAATACATAAATGCAACACTTTTGTGGATAGGGGATTTGGGGATAGGAATTTGACAATTCTGATCACTTTGTTGCAGCCATGTCTCCTGTGGCTATGGGAAGAAAGGGGTTTAGTGCAGTCTCCACCTGCAAGGGGTCATTTGCTTCTGCATGAGACAAGTACGTTGAGGGTAGATCAATATATGTCTATTATCTACAACTAGGGAGGACAAAGTGTCTACTGTACACTATAAATGTAACAATTGTCTTGATTGGCCAGGCAAGAAATGCAAATCAATTGATTTGTCGACTCTTTTCATAGCAATTAATAGAATTCCTCATTTGGAGACCATACTTTTGTTTTGTTTTGTTTTGTTTCTTTATGGCTGCCCATCTCACAACAGTAATTCTGGACAGCATACAAGGATTAAAATGAGAGTTACAAGCAATGACCCATCTCCAAGTGCCAGATCTTACTCCAAGTTCTGATTTCCTCAAACTCTGCACACAAGAGGGAGCTCTCATTGGGCTCAGGGGAACTCAAAGTGTTGCAGAAGTAGGGGGAAAAAATTTTTTTTCCCCCTTTACTAAGGCATTGACCAGACCTTTTTCTTGGCCAAAATCAAGAATAGATTGATAGTATGGTCAAGGCTGAGTATACACAGAGAGTCTCAAGAGTGAACATTTTCTACAAATCACAGTCCGTGATGAGCTTCATTCCAATTTATGGTTTATAATTATAGTCAGATATGTTCCTGGTTCTGTACTTAAAGGTCTGTGACAGATTTTCTGATAAAACCTGAATTTTAGATTTCATAGCTCTTCCAATTAGAGTCTCATTAGGCTGCAGATTCTTTCTCTCCTCAGCTATACTTGTGTGCATGTATTTAAATGAACTGAGTTTGATTGAATAGGTACTTCTTGGTTATTATTTACAGCTAATCCAACTACCATTAGTCATAAGTAAGACACACAGAAAGCTTACAAAAGGACCTTCATTTATGACAAAGAACCTAATGACAGCTTTATTGGGGCATTCAGTTCTTCAGGACACTGCTTTCACATCCCTCTCACTTGGTCCAACCGTTGTCCAGCCACTGGGAGAGAATGACTGAAGGACAGAGCCTGCTCTACATGTACAACCTCCTTGCAAGTGCCAGAAAAGTCTTGATATGTAATAACTCCCTATGGATCAAGAGTGATTAGGAAGAAAAAGTGGAATTCAATAAATATAGGTGCATTTTCTGTAGGACAGGCCCCTTGCTTCCATGTTTCACGACTAGCTGTTTTTTCATGTATGTGCAATACCTGTCTGATTAAGATACCTAGCTCTGGAAGCCCTTTCTATATAGAGCAGGTCCCACACTTCATATTTTCTCTTCCAGTGCATGGATAGTGGCAGAGCTGGGCATTAGATACAATGGAAGGGGAAGGGAAAGTGAGCACGGTCTTAGTTTCTGTTATGTAATAATAATCATGTTGGGTTGAACACAAAAAAGAACTTAGATTTTACTTCAAGGAATTACTACTTGATTAAAGAGTTGTGACCCAAATACTTGGTGTGGACCACTCCAATCGTAGAGATTTTTAGAGACTCTGCTCATTATAGCCTGGTGCCTTAACCACTAGACCAAACTGGGTCTTTTAATTATGTCTCCTCTAGAGTAAGCTACCCATGGATGCAGATATTTGAGACATCAGTGGCTCTCTCCCAATTCCATATATTGAGCGTGAACATTCATACAAGGAAAACATAGGCACAAAAGCTTCTGTACAGTAGGATACCTTGCATGTTTGGAGTTCCAGGTCTCATGGACATTGTTCTATATATGCAGAGGTTTTCCTTGTTTATCTAGGTTCCAGATTTGCAAAAGGCCAGTAAGGCAAGCATTGTGTCATCCCTTTACCCCTGTATGTATTAACCATCCATGGTAGGCACTAATGCCTGGCTCTGTTACTTTTTCTTTTAGCTTGGCAAATATTTGGGAAAAGGAAACACAGATTCAGAGAAAGATGAAAGAGAGCACAATAAATGTTTTGAGAAGTTGAATCCATGTTTGGAACACTGACTATGTAGAGACTAAGGAAGATGACCTTGATGGAGATATGCAGGAACCATTGCCAGGACAAAAAGGGCTGAAGGATTTTTAAAGTCAGGCAGACGCCTCCCTAACTCATGGTCTGTAAGAAGGAGGAGGAAGTAAAGCACAATCAGGCTTGCAAGACCCTTTTATTATAGCCAATCTAAATAAAAGTAGTTTTAAGCTTCTTGTGGAGTTGATTTCCTGGTCTGGTCTACCTAGTGGAGCTGACAGTCTAGTTCTCTGTACCAGATCTTATCAACTTTGACAAACTGGAGCTTGTTTAGAAAAGAGTGACCAGAACTGTGAAGAGTCTAGAAAGCATGTCTTATCAAGAATGGTTGAAAGAGCTGGGCATAATTAGCCTAGAGAAGAGCCAATCTGGTCTAGTGGTTAAAGCACCAGACTAGAAACCAGGAGACTGTGAGTTCTAGTCTTGCCTTAGGCATGAAAGCCAGCTGGGTGACTTTCTCTCTTTCTGGACCAGTCACTCTCTCTGTCCAACTCACCTCACAGGGTTGTTGTTGTGGGGAAAATAGGAGGAGGAAGGAATATTAGGTATGCTTGCTGCCTTGAGTTATTTATAAAAATAATAAAGGCGGGATAAAAAAATCTAAAAAAAAAAAAGTTTGAAATGAACTAATGGACCAAAAAAAAAAAAAAAAGATAAGCAGATTTCAAATATTAGGAGAAACTTCTTATTGTTGAGAGGTTTGATAATAAGACCAACTGCCTCAGGAGACTATGAGCTCTTTTTCACTTGAAGGTCTTGAACAGAGACTGGACAGCCATTGCGGATCCTGTATTACATCCCTGCACATAGAAGTGATCTGCAGTCTACTTATCTCTATTTCCATTTCCAACTGATGAACAACCTATGAAGGTTGGTCCAATACTAACAAATTCCTTTCTTTGTGTGCTGTACCAGCTTGAGACATTTTATATGGTATGAATGTGTCTTCTTCAGTCCTCTATCAGAAGCCTTGGAGTTTGAGTTGATGAAGATTCTCAGTGATTCAGGTAGAATTATCTGGAGGTTGAGTCATGGCAACTGGACTTCTTTTCTTTTGGTTTGATACATTTCGCTGCTTGTCCAAGCAGCTTCTTCAGTCTAGAAAGTTGGTTAGGGGGGACCCCATAAATGTCTTCCAGGGTGGCTGTGTTTCTCACTGACATGGTGAGCTTGTTGAAGGGACAATATGAGATGTGATTAGTAGAGTCTTTGGGATGTGGATGTCTTGCTCCTAATCCTCACTCATCCCCAAGTGGGTGGTTAAGTGCTGCCTCCCTGGTGAACCTGTGAAGTGGTCTTAATCTTCCTGGGGACTGATGAAAGAGCAGCATGAAAAATGGGAGACAAGTTGTGTCTGAGGTCTCCACCTCTATTGAGGGAAGGATTTTCCACTTTGGCATAAATGGATTCCTTCACTCCTCTCTCAAACCACCTATCTTCTCTGTCCAAAATGTGAACATTATTGTCCTCAAATGAGTGTCCTTTTTCCTTTAGATGAAGGTAAACTGCTGATTCTGGTCCTGTGTTGTTGCTCCTCCTGTGCTGGGCCATCCTCTTGTGTAAAAGCTGTTTGGTTTCTCCAATGTGGAGTTCTGAACACTCCTCACTGCACTGGATTGCATATACTACATTGCTCTCCTTATGTTTTGGTGTTCAGTTTAGGGTGTACAAGTACACTCTGTCTAAGTGTGTTAGTGGGTCTGAAAAACACTGTGACCCACTTGGGGATGAGTGAGGATTAGGAGCAAGACATCCACATCCCAAAGACTAAACTAATCACATCTCCTATTGTCCCTTCAACGAGCCCATCATGTCAGTGAGAAACGCAGCCACCCTGGAAGACATTTATGGAGTCCCCCCTAACCAACTTTATAGACTGAAGAAACTGCTTGGACAAGCAGCGAAACATATCAAACCAAAAGAAAAGAAGTCCAGTTGCCATGACTCAACCTCCTGGGAGTTTGAGGGGTCTGCACAGTATCTTAGCTGTTCCTAGCACTGCACTTTTCTGGACAGAAAGCTTTGATGTTGTTCCTGGGATCTGTTGGAGCCACTCTCCCAGTGTAGGAGTCGCAGCCCTGAGTGCTCCTACCATCACTGGGACCACTTTGGTCTTTACTTTCCACATTGTCTCTAGTTCTTCCTTCAGGCTTTGGTACTTCTCCAGCTTCTCATACTCCTTCTTCCTGATGTTGCTGTCACTTGGCACTGATACATCTATCACTACTGCTGTCTTCTGGTCTTTGTCTACTACCACAATGTCTGGTTGATTGGCCAGTACCTGCCTGTCTGTCTGGATCTGGAAGTCCCACAGGATCTGTTATTTTCCACAACCATCTGTGGAATCTCCCATCTGGACTTGGGAGGGTTTAGCCCATACACTATACAGATGTTCCTGTACACAATGCCAGCTACTTGGTTGTGCTGTTCAGTATATCCTGTTCCTGTCTGCATCTTACACCCTGCCACTATGTGTTGGACTGTCTCTGAGGCTTCTCTGCACAGTCTACGCCTTGGGTTCTGTCTAGAGTGGTAGACCCCTGCTTCTATGGATCTGATGCTGAATGCCTGTACTTGTGCTACTGTGATCACTGCCTCAGTGCTGTCTTTTAGTCCAGCCCTTTCCAGCCACTGATACGATTTCCCAGTGTCAGCCACTGGGTACATCCCATGCAGGGGCTTGTCTTGCCATAGTACTTCCTCCACTTGAACTTCCTCCCATGTCTGCTGCTGCCTCAGGCATTCTCTCAGCAGCTCATGTTTGGGTGCCAACTTAGTGATGTACTCCTGGATGCTCTGGGTTTCATCCAGGACAGTGGCTTTGACACTCATTAGACCTCGCCCGCCCTCTTTGCGGCTGGTGTACAGTCTCTGGGTGTTGGACTTAGGGTGGAAACCTCGGTACATTGTGAGGAGCTTCTGGGTCTTCACATTGGCAGCTACTATGTCCTCCTTTGGCCAGCTCATTATACTGGCAGGGTATCTGATGACTGGCAGGGCATACATGTTGATGGCATGGATCTTGTTCTTCCTGTTGAGCTGGCTCTTCAGGATCTGTCTTATCCTTTGGTGGTACTTGGATGTTGCTGTCTTCCTTGCCTCCTCATCGTGGTTCCCATGTGACTGTGGGATACCAAGGTATTTGTAGCTGGCCTGTATGTCTGCTATGTGGCCCACTGGTGGTTCCACCCCATCGGTCTTAACTACCTTCCCTCTTTTTACTACTATCTGGCTACACTTCTCCAGTCTGAATGACATCCCAGTGTCCTCACTGTAGATCCGTGTCAGGTGGATCAGTGAGTTGATGTCTCATTCACTCTTAGCATACAGCTTGATGTCATCCATGTAGAGGAGGTGGCTGATGGTGATTCCACTCTTGAACCTGTACCTGTATCCAGTCCTTATGATTATCTGGCTGAGGGGGTTTAAGCCTATGCAGAACAGCAGCAGAGACAGTGCACCACCTTGGTATATGCCGCACTTGATGGCCACTTGTGCAAGCTGTCTTGAGTTGACTTCCAGTGTTGTCTTCCATAGTCCCATTGAGTTCTTGAGGAAGGTCCTTAGTGTCCTGTTGACTTTATATAGCGCCAGGCATTCACAGATCCATGAATGTGGCATTGAGTCAGGCTTTCCTGTAGTCAATCCAGGCTGTGCTCAGATTGGTCTGCCTAGACCTTGAGTCTCGGGCAACTGGTCTATCTATGAGCAACTGGTGTTTTGAGCCTCTGGTGTTGTTCCCAATGCCCTTCTGAGCTGTGCTCATGTACTGGTCCATATGGCCTTGTAGCTTGGTGGCTATGATGCCTGATAGAACTTTCCATATTGTGGGGAGGCAGGTTATTGGCCAGTAGTTGGATGGTGCTGTTCCCTTATGAGGGTCTTTCATGATCAGCAGTGTCCTTCCTTTTTTAGCTAGTCTGGGTGGCAGCCTGCTGCTAGTAGCTGGTTCATCTGTGCTGCTAAGCATTCATGCACTGTTGTTAGTTTCTTTAGGGTGTGGATCACATCCGGGCCAGGTGCAGTCCAGTTCTTCATGTTCTTGACCAGCTGTTGGATGTCTGCTACTGTGATGGTGACTGGTTCCTGTTCTGGGAGATTGCTGTGGTCTGCTTTCAGGTCCTGCAGCCACTTTGCACTAGTGTTATGTGTCTTCTCTTTCTCCCATATGTTCTTCCAGTACTGTTCAGTTTCTGCTGCTGGTGGCTCTGCTGTTACTGTGTGGTTGCACTGCAGCTGGGAGTATACCTTGGATGGTTCTTTGGAGAACAGGGCATTTACTGTATCTTCTTGGCCTCTGCTTCTCTAGTATCTCCTTAGCCTTGCAGCCAGTGCTGTGAGCCTTTGTTTAGCAGTCTCTAGGGCTTCAGATGGAGTCAGGCCCATGTATTTTTTCAGTAGCTGAGTCTTAGTCTTAATCTCTACACCCTTCTGTAGTTCCACCAGCTGACTGACTTCTCTCTGACTTGCCTTGATCTTAGCCTCCAACCTCATTTTCTGGGTGGGTGGGGGGGAGGGTATGTACTGCTGTTCTTGATCATGTAGCCAAACATATCCAGGATTACAGTGGCTATAGCATATACCAATTCATTGGTTTGAGTTATGGTGGTAGTAGGGATTGTCGTGAGGGCTCTATTGGCATCTTCTAGTATACTATCTGATGGTACTTCTCCAATGAGCCTTGGTAATCGGTCTCAAGGGTTGACTGTAGCTAGTTTATCCATGATCTTATGCCTCATATCAGCTGCTGTGCTCTGTAATGGAGGGGGTGACAGTGACATTCCAGCTTCAGGTGTTGGCTGCACATCCAGCTGTTCGTCCAGGTCTGCTTGAATCCGTGTTGTAATGTGTAGTTAGTCTATCTCAAGTTGTGAGAACAGCTTCCTCTTCACTATGTCGAAGTGTTAGGTAATTCGCTGTTTCTCAATTAGTCTGGATGTAGGTATTCCGTCCATCCATAGTTTCCTCATACATTTCATATATCCCCTCTCATTAGGTCTACTGTTGTAGTAGCATTCCATTAATTCCAAGTTCTTTTATCTTGTCCATGTATGGTTTCTTCCAATAGCCCACTTATCATCAGATTGTCCTGGTTCCCCAACATCTGATGCGGGCCTTGTTAATCTGGGCGACGTCCAAGCTGGCATGACTCTCTTAGTTTGTGTCACTGGCATATTTGAGGTAGGTAGATGAAGCGTTAAGGGGTCTTTGCCCAAGGACCCCTACTGGTAAGGTAGTTACCAGCCAGGATATGAACCCTGGTCTCCTGCATCAAAGGCGGTGCTCTAACCACTATGCTATCCAGCCTATCTATCTATCTATCTATCTATCTATCTATCTATCTATCTATCTATCTTCATAGAGCCACCATTAGCCAATTTTTCTCATGAAGTGTTGAAATTTGCCCTTGAGGCATCAGATGGAGTAGTCAGATTGTCAAATAATTCTCCTAATTGAAGTCAACACTGGTATAATATTTACCTTCTGAAATTAAACACTACCAGGGAAGTTATAGGTTTACCACACATAATATGTACACTTTGGCAAGACTTAGAAAGAGTTCGTGGAAGCACATGGCAAATAAAACACAAAAAGAAAAAAGAAAAAATCCAGCCCTTTGATAGAAATTGCAAAACAGTTTGAAAATAAATATACTTTCAATGGAAACTCAGAAAAAAGGGGTAACCAATCACCATTGGAAAAGTAGATTGTTCAGTAGAAAAATGTGTAGTCAACAAATGAACAAAAATCAGACAAAATTATTTGCATGCTTACATCTAGAAAGAGTCAGGAACAGACACAAGAAATCAGTAGTTCTTCTTTTGCTTTGTCAGATTAATCAGTAACTTAGTAGTAATGCTTATATTCATGAAAACACACTGAAAAGACATCACATGCATCGTTTATAAGGACTGACTCGTGACATTCTGGGTGGACTTGAAAAGATCAGCATTTTCAAGCATGAATGAGATGTTTAGCCCTCCATCTAAGACGGGTGCAAGAAAGGCCCAGTCAGATGTGATTCTGTTTGTACTGTGTTATTATACAATGAATCACGGCCCATAAAATACATTAATCCAGGTTACCAGATTCTGCTTGGTCACAAGTTTTGAATGCTTTCAGTTCAATATTCAGATTAAAGAGCTAGACTGTTGGTAAGAGGCTGTATTTGGTGGCTCTTCCAAACCATAGCTGAAGTGGGTTTCTGCCTTTTGATAAGTACTATTATACTAGTAGACAAGACAGAGAAAAGTCATCCAAAGGAACTTGTTTACAGCAAGCAACATTTTCCATCATAAATACTGATCTTGACAGGAGTGAACCATCACTGCCAGTACTTAACCCTTCCAGACAAAGGATGGATGGGTGGCTAAAATAACATGAACACCAATTGTTCCATTTTGTTTGTTTTATATTATAATGATGCCCTTGTATGTTAACAATAACGACTTTGTTACATACATATTATTGCATACATTATTACATACACAATAACGACATTGCAGAATGCATAATATTCCACAATGACATTAAGAAGGGGGCATTCTCACCTCAAGGGGAAGATAATTCCATTGATTGATCATGTACCATTCAGTAGTGTTGATTCTTAGCAACTTAGCAATTATGAACTGTTTTCAACCTGGTCCTTCAGGTCTTCTAATGGTGCACCCATCAGTACTGTAATTGAGTCCATCCAATTTGCCACTGGTCACCATCCCCCTCTCTTTCCTTCCACCTGTCCCAGCCATATAGGTCTTTGCATAATGTATCCAAAGTACAATAATTTGAGCCTGGTCATTTGCGCCTTGACTGAGAACTCTGGATTGAGTTGTTTGATGATCCATTTGTTCATTTTCTTAGTAGCTGTACCTGTTGTCATTAGTTTGCTATAGAGAAAGTTTACCTCAACATTCTGGGTCGGGGGGACCAGAACAGTCCTTCCCACATAGCATGCACAGGATTAGAATATTTTACCCAGAGAGGGTAGTCTCACAGGAACTGAGGAATTGACCCATATAAGAATTTGAAGGTAATAAGCAGCACTTTGAATTATATCCAGACACCCACATAGCCAAAGCAGGCCTTGCAAGTTAGATGCGATTCTGCTAAACCATGATTGTCCATCAGCAATCAGGCATTCACATGCTGAAACAATTGCAGTTTCTGAGTAGTCTTCAAAGGCAGTCCCAAGTAAAGTACATTACAGTAATCCATATGAGAAAAATGGAGATATGAATGACTGCTGCCAGAGCCTCCTGTTCTAGAAACGGTTGCAGATGGCATTCTAGCTGTATCTGGGCAAAGACTCTTCTGGCACTCCAGCCTCTAGCTTTTGTTCCAGAAGGAGCCAGGAGTCAAGCAGAACCTCCAGTTCCCAGATCAGATTCTTCCTGGGGAATATAATCCCAATCAAGTCACCCTCTAATAAACAGTTATTCCATATTAAAGGGTTTTAATCTGAGCCGTTCTGTCCCATCCAAACCATACAGTCTCCAGATATCAGGTCAGATCCACAGCTGTTGTTGGACTATATGCGATGATCCCCAGCTAGCAAGAGCAGTTATCAATCCTGATGGAAACTGTATCCAGCATCAGCTGGAGATCTCAGATTGGGAGATGCCTTTTTAAAAGGTGAGTGGGCAGATCATTTTGCCTCTAATGCTGATTTAGGTAAATGCATATGCCAGGATATGATGACAGAGCATAATATGGCTTTTCCCAAACTGAAGACACTTGGCCATATACTGTAGGACAATGAAGGGATTGTGGATTTTGTACCCTACCTTAATTTTACTTAACCAAAGAAGTTCTTAATTTTTAATTCAGAGCAGACCAAAAACAACAAACAGTTAAGACATACTGTATAAAACAATGTGTGACCCTAGAGGTATGTGATGTCCACACAATGTTGTGAGAAATAGAAGGAAGGAACAATTTTAAAAACATTTCTGTTTGTGTCTGTGAGATGTTAGGAGTACAAAAATAACATGTTTCTCATGATTCTTTTTAAATTAAAAGATAAACCAATTGATAAAATCATTAAGAGGCCCTTGAGATGTATGTATGTGTGTGTACACATGCACGTGCATTAAGACACCCTTGTGCTTTAAACACACACAGACACACAGATGTACAGATGCACATATGATCTTACATTTTTGCACAAAACATACTTGAATAGATCATTTATAGAGAAAACACTTGGAGAGAATATTAGTAAACTCTTTCAGTGGGATAGAGCCATCAAAACAGAAAAAGCAACTTCTTTTTTCTTTCTCCATGAGAGCCATTAAGTGTGATTAAACCTTTAAATAGAAAGGACAATGGTGCTAGCCCTGTATTTAGCAATTCCATATCTTTAATGGTGCAAAGATTTCTTTAAAAGCATGAGCTTGAAAGGAAGTTGAATGTTGCAGTATTTGCAAGGGAGAGGGCAAAAAGAAGGAGGAGGAAGGATCCCTCATTTGTAAATGAAGTGCAGCCTAGTCACTGGGACAACAACAAAAGCAGGGGGGCTGTTTCCTTACAGAGCATATATAAAAGAGGAGCCCTAAAAAGGCAGCAATTCTTGACTGGGCTTCCACTTTCACAATGGACATGATTACTCAGCGAGAGAGGTTTTCAGCTATGGTGAAACAAAAAAGAAAAAAAAATTATAATGGCATTGTAATTAGACATGCGGTAGATCCAAATGAAGGAGTGAGTCAAGAAGAAGTTGGTACGCCTGGTGGACACAGCGAAGAAAAGCTACCCAGAGTGATTGAGGACAAGATTGAATGATGCACTTAGCTGCATCTGTGATTCTATTGAAGAGCTTGTGGGCTTACCAGCCGGGCAACAAAAAAGGCACCCATCATGCATAGGGCTTATCACAACTGCCTTAAGGTTCTTTCTTTAGGATGAGCATATTTAGGAAGCACCACCATGGATCACCACCACAGGTTTCTCTCTCCTCCAGTATCAGAGAAGAAATTAAAAAGTGGCATGTAACACAGACACAGTCATTAAGTTTGCACAACCTGCTAGTCTAGATTAAAATGGGGTTGGGTTGTTTATAGTTCAATGCACTGGGGCAACCCAGCTCTTGTTTCCAAATGTTGTGTGAAACACTTTCTCACTTTAAGCCATTATATGGTTTATTTGTTTGAATATCACATGCAATGTGAACACAATTGTGTTTATTAACCCAGATTTAGGGTTGAACATGTTGGTGAACCCATTTAAATATATCACTGTTAGAAAACTCTGTTGGGATGTAATATTAACCTGTTCTTTTATCCATAGGTTTATTATGCCATTTACAAAGCAATTCTATAGGACTGGAGTGGGGAAGTTCAAAACAGTGGAACCACCTCTTTCCATGCCATTCAGGATTTCTGGTGGTTCAGAAAGTTGGGGGTGAGATTATTTTCCTCCTTTCCCCCTTTTTTCTGAAGTTTCCCAAAAATATGAATAGATCTCATTGATTGACCCACAATCTTTTCCAAAGTATCCTGTAGCATAGCTGCCTTTCACCCTGTCTAGTATCAATGCTTTGTCAACATCACTATCAGGCTGGTAGAGAAAGGGAGATCCAAAGATCTTATGACCTTGGGAATGCTGTCCCAGGAATCATAGGATTTCAGCCTTAGAATATTATGACATTGTATTGGTCAGTTATTCTGGAATATCATTTTTCTTGATACCCCAACTGTTGCTGGATTTCTTTAACTTGATGAGGTTCTTCTTCTGTCGTTCCTATCTGCAGCATCTGTAAATTGTTTCTTGCTTTCTGCTTCCTGCCACAACCACCAGCCTATTATTTTTTTCTACCCAGTCTAAAATACATTGCCATTTATCTCACCAGCCCTGGGACATACCAAACATTCAGATTATGAGTACTACAACAGCTCTACTTTTGATACATACATGCGTTGCAAATTATAAGACTTGAAAACTGGCCTACAAATACATTTCTTTAGCTTAATGGATGTTTATCAATTGGACATGAAGCGCCAATACTCCCTACTGAATTTGCATGTTGATAAAGGGTATAGTGCAAATGTAGAGAGCTATAATCTGAAATAAAAGCAAATTAAACTATTTTGCAGTGCTGCAGCCTTTAATAATGGCTATAAGGCAGGAGAGACACTTATCCTGGAGGAAGTATTGTAATTATAGTGCAAAAAGCAAATCCTTATGGAAAATGAAATTATGAATTGATCCTTACAACCTAGTGCTCTGAAAATTTGTATCATTTTTTTCTGCTGATAGTTTGAGGCCATCACTCTCCACGGATAAGGCCCGAGCCACTGGGTGTACAGCAGCATATACATTAGCAAAACAGATTTGATGTGTGCTGATGCTTCTCTCTGCTAACCTGCAGTGACCAGAAGCCCATTATTTCCACAGGACACAATGGATACCAGAAACATTAACTTTTGCATTATTGGAAGGAAGCAAAATGCATTATCATGTGACCTCTAAGAAGATAAATGTGTGTGATTGGCATGCTGTGCGAGATGGAGAGAAGGGTATTTTATAAAATGGTTTATGTGTACAACAACTCTTGGGAGTTGTTTGGTTTGACCTGCAAGGAGAATGAGGAGTTCAAAGATACTGTATTTAGAGAAGTGACTACAACAGCAATGGAGTGATCTGGCAGACTGGCATGGGAAGAATTGTTTGGGGGGGTGTTGATTAGGAGACACAAAGGAAGCCAAATCCTGCAAAACTGAGAGTTGAGAATGCAGAAAGCCATTGAGCAGGCTCTCATTCCAGCAGAGGCAGACAATGATGAATGTGTTTAAACTATTTATTTATTCCATTTGTATCCTACCTTTCCATTAAGAGGTGCTCAATGCAACTAACAGTAACAAGCCACTAAATGAAACCAAATCAAAACAGTGATGATAATAATAATACGAGGGAAGAGGAGGAAGGATCAGGCAATGGGCATCAGCGAAGCCAATCAAATTGGTAATGGTTTTAGGTAGGTTCAGTTATTGTGTAAATTCACAATTGCCTCTAGTCCAGTCTCAGTAAGTGGTGCCAGAGGATCTTAAAAACCATTTGGAACCAGACTAAACTGTAATCTGGCCCAATATCAGATTTCCTACACTAGAAAAGCAGTTCCCTGTGGAAAACAAGGCAATAGCCCTTTCCCACTGCAGTTGCCCAGGAACTGATATTCTGAGACCTGTGGTCTCTACTTCTGGCACTAATACTAGCCAGTAGCCATCGTAATAATTATCTAGTAATAGCTTTCCCTCCGTTAATTTGTGGAATTGTTTTTGAAAAGTTGGGGCCATCAAATTACATGGTAGTAAGGACCATGCTTAGGAATATGCTTCCTGATGCAATATTTGGTTTTGCTGAAATACATTTAGTAGTCTGTTGTGTGGCCTCTGCTTACCCCACCACTTTGCTTTAGCCATAGCTGGCTATGTTCTGAGGAATCCCTATGATAAAGGGAAAACAAATAATGGAGTACTGGATGCAGGCTGTATGATCAAGCAATCAAGAATTAGGGGCTGTATAACTTGATCTTGAGCACCTTCAGGTGCCTCAAAATCCCTTCCCCTTGGCATATTTCTTATCCTTTTCGTGTCAGTGGGCTAACATCCATTGGCCTTGTTCAGGGCAACAGCCTTTTAAAAATGAGCCAGGGTCAAGATCTCCTATCAATTTGCCTAGCATTTTGCCAGTAGTTGCTTTGACTTGTCTGAGCTTTGACTCTTCATGAGCAGAGCCCATTATGGTGATTGCAGCAAAGTCTTGCCGAGTTATCTGGGGCTCTTTTTGGCCTGTGAACTCTGATGAATTTGATTGGGTGCTCTCTAGAACAGTGTTTCTCAACCTTGGCAGCTTTCAGATGGGTGGACTCAATTCCCAGAATTCCCTAGCCAGCAAGGATTATCTAGATCCTTTTCAGTCAGGGTTTGGGCCTGGGTATGGGATAGAGACAGCATTGATTGCTCCTCACAGATATTTCTTGGGACATGAATGGGGATAGCACACACTTTGTGTCCTCCCAGACCTCTCAGCAACCTCCAACACAACCAAGCATGTTATCCTTCTGGATTGCCTAGCTGAGTTACAGATTAGAGGCACTGTTCCATACTGGTTCTCTCCTTCTTCAATGGGCAATTCCAATCAATGGTGGTAGGGAACAGAGATAGGCTCAGTGGCCTCTGTCTTGACTCCTCTCTCCCATGAAGCCACTGGGAGATAATTTGGGGTACAGTATCATCAATATGTTGACCAAGCTCTATATCACTCCTCCAGGCTGTACTGAAGATAATGTTAATGTCTTAACCTGTGTCTGGAGGTTTTGACAGAACAGGCTGAGATTGGACCCAAGTAAGATGGAAGTACCATTTGTCCATCCTCTGTCAATATTAGGGTTGTCTCTTGATGGGGAAGTATTGCCCATGAAAGAACATATCCATGACTTGGAGTCCTTCTGGACTCATAGCACTTGCTAGAGGGGCAAATAAAAGCTGTGATCAAGGGGTCTTTGTCCAGGTGTGGCTGGTATGTCAGTTGTCACTTTATCTGATACATAAGAACCGAGGAACAGTAATTCAGGTCCTCATTACCACCCAGTTAGACTTCTACATTGTGCTTCATAGGTGGTTTCCACTCAGAAGCTTTAATTGGTCCAGAATGTAGTGGCCCATGTACTAACAGGCATCCATAATTGGGAATATATTACATTTGTACTTCTGCCCTTGCCTGAGCTTCTCATAGGTTTCCAGGTGGAATCTGAAGTGTTATTTTATCTACAGGACCACTTAATTCTACTGAAATTGTCTCAGCCTATAAGGTCATCTCAAAAGAAATAGCTAATAATTCCCCATTCCCAGGAAATAAAGGGGACTGAAGGTGCTGCTTTTCAGCAGTAGTGCCTGCTGTCTGAATTAGTCTTCCAATCAAAATTAGATTGGCCCCCTCCCTGATTTCATTTAGGAAAACATTAAAACTGACCTCTTTCACAGAGTGTTTACTTCAGCTCTTGGAAGTATCCATTAATGTATAGCTATAGTTAACAGTGGTGTAAGTTTTTGGTCCATTGTGTCTGATTGTCTTTGTAACTTTTATTCATTTTAGTCTTTTCATTTAGATTTTCTGTAAATGTTTTAGTTGTTTTCAGTATATCTGCAAGTTCTTCTAGTACCACTCTCCCTTTAAGGACAGTGCTGAGAATCCATGGCCATGTCACTTCTTCACTGAGAAAATGGTTTTCTGCCCATTGTTCCCAGATAGTGACTTTTTCTCAAAGGAGAATATGACAATAGTTTCAAGCTCAACGTTTCAAGTTCAAAATCTTCAGCATTCCAAATGTTTTACACAGTCCAATGTTTGTGCATCTCTAGGTGGGATATTGGGGTTCTCCTGGACACTGAGCATTGCCCATTTTTAAGTAATTACACTCTCCAGTTATAATAAGTAAAATGAAATTTGCTTGCAGGAATTGTAAATGCATCTTTATGGACTGTCATCTGCCTCTCTTCAGGAAACAACCCAGTGGAAAATTAAGAAATAAGAAACAGGTATGAACCCTTGATTTATCTTTCATTTTTAGAAGTGTCATTTCCAACCCCCCCCCCCCACTTTTGTTAATTTGCCTTTTCCATGTTGCATAAAAGTACAGAAACATAAAACTGCTCATTCTGTGCCACTGATCCACAGCTTTTAAAATAAATGCTTCAATGAAAAAATGGAGTTAAATGAGAAAAAATGGACAGAGCAATTTTCAGTGAGCAGGTGCAGCACCCATATATTAAGGTCACTTGCATTTAAGGATCTTATTAAGAGGGGAAGAAGGCATTTCAAAATGTAAAATCTAGCACTTGATTTCAAAAGCCTCTACGTGTTGGTCTCCTTGTAGGAGACTTGTTGGTCATTTTAGAAATTGCTGGTAACTTTTTACTTCTCTGCATTGGCTTGCCAAATGTCCCTTTGCCAGGGAAGAAGAGAGAAAGGGAAACTCAGTGACTTGGTGTAAAGGCATTTAGCTGGGAAGTCTTTAACTTTTCAGGCATTCCACATTAGAAATGTGATTTTTAACAAGGGTCATTCTAATCATATGTGCAACCTATATGTATCTGGGACATGCTTGCCAGAACAGTAGTGCCTGAAAGAAAGTCAGCTGTGGGTAGATGCAGAGAGGACAAACATTTGGAACCTAGACCCTCCCTGATGGAGCATCTACAGTACATAGTCAAGGGCTTTTCAGGGGCTCAGCCTATTGGCTCTGCTCACTGTCATCATAAGAAAGCCATGAGAAGAACATAAGGGCCCTGCTGAATGAGAAGAATGTACCTTCTAGTCTGTAGCCTCTTTCCAGCATTGACCAGCCTCTTATAAGAACACAAGCTCGCAGGGCTAAAGCAAAGTTGGACAACCACAGTTGATAGGCCCCAAAACCTCTAGTTCTGGAGATGGTACCCCTGAAATTTGGTAACAAACTTTCAAATAATGGAGGGATCATTTTCTGCCATATTTAAAATAAAAGGAAAGGGAAACGATACGTAAGACTTTACATAGGCTGAACACTATTAAAAATGTAATTCCCCAACTATCCAAATTTTTCTGCAAACCTATGACTAAGTCCAGGTTCTGTGACACTCATATGACATTATTATGTCACAGCTCAACAACCTTTGTCTGCTGATTTTTTTCAGTTATAACCGTTAGCCACTAAACAGTTGCTTACCTCTGATCTATAGTATGAGAAATTATAGCAACTGTAGTAACTGTAGATTATTCCTAATCTAAGTAAGTACTCCACAAGGAAGTCAATTTGGAGTTTCAAGACAGCAGACTGATGTTCATTCACTCAGTACATTTCAAATTTGTGATATAGGCGATGATTAGGAGGAGCTTCTTATGTCCTTCCCTTCCCTAGTGCTTTAGTCTAATTAACTGTCCCAAACCAGATGTGTTGGGATGGCAACTTGCAGAATTCCAAATTTTTATAGCATTTGGTCATGTTTTCTGGGAACTCTAGGAGTTGCAGTATCAAGTAGGGCTTGTGAATATTCAATTTGGAGTTTTTATTTGAAGGCAATTCAATCAAATCTCTGAATCAGTTTCCCAGTTGGATTTCCAAATGGAGCTGAATTGTCAAATTGGGCTCCTCTGAACTAATTGGGACATTTGTGCATGCGCAGAAATATTGTTCTTCCAAATCAAATAGATTTTCTAAAATAAACAGACACACATTGGAGATTCAATTTGGTAGCTCCACTTGGGATTGCAAAATTCAGACTAGATCGGGAAAGACTAACACAAAGGGAGAAGTGGCTATGTAACATCACTGCAGTACATAAATAAGGAAAGAAAATAAGGAGACTGGAGAGGAAATTCGTAAGAATGGTAGATGCTCATTTCCATTTTAAGTAGTAATGTGGCCATCCTAAATATATTCAGGAAATTCAAAGTTTATCACGCACCTTTTTCAAGTTTCTTTTGCCCCTACATTTCTCCTACCTTGAAAACTACAATAAAGTGGCTTTAAAACATATGAAGCTTTCTGACCTCTGCAAATACATCTTGGACAGAGCGTGGTGAAACAGAGGGACACAGTTATATTGATATGCATTCTTTGCTTGATGAGTTTTTAAACATTTCAGATGGTCAGTTTAACAACTGATATATGTTACGTGAAGATTCTGTTAAAAAGCACATACACAAAAAGTGACATTTTGTGATTAGCTGTATACAACTGGAGAAAACAATGGAAGAAAGCTGACACCTTCATAAAGTTTTTAATACAGGAAAAGCATATGTAAAGAAATAAAGTAGAAAAAGAAAGCATTCCATTTACCTCTCCTATATAGATAGAGTATTGACTGATATGGAACAAATGAAACAAAACTGTATTGTATATATGTATAACTGTTCATGCAGATGGACTTACCATGATGGGTTTCACCAAGCTTTCCTCTTGGGCTAGAATATCTTATTCTTCTTGCTAAATGGTATTTAAGAGCATAAAATACTTTTTATGAAAATGCTTTTCAAGGCTAAATTACATTGAAAGCCTTTTCTATAGCCCACATTGCTATTTAGGAGAGCATGTTATTTCTTTTTAATTTGCTCATTCATTCCTGAATAACTTTTCATAGGACTCTAGACACTGCAGCGTGACAGCTAAACCAAGGAGCATCGGATGCAATGGAATTGCTCTACAAGCAACCTTGCCAAAGGCCCTTTTTCGCTGCACAAAGCTGGCTCCATCTTTGTATATTGAGGGAGCTAAATCAATGTTAAATGCTTGGCTCTTTTTACAGGACAATGACCAGGACCTAAGCTGCGTCCTTCCTTGTTTGATTGACACTTGAAACGTTGAGTCGGAATCAGCCAGAGGCACTGCTACAAGCTTGATGCCTCTGCTGGGGATAACAACTGGTGACATCTGCAGAAAGGCCGACAAAAGGCAGTTGAAAGCCGTGTTTGTTGCCTTCCCCTCTCAGATCTCTGTTCTTTCATGGAGATCCTTCCTTGCTTTAATATTATGATTCAGCACCTGGCTCTTTTGAACCTTGCTTTAAACTTCAAAAGATGAGGTGGTATTAACAAACATGAAACAAAAAAGTGGCAGTAGTTTGATTTACTGTTGTCGTCTTATCAGGGGGGGGGGGGTCACCAGCTGCCACTTTCTGTCATCTTTGGAACCATTATCATTTCTCTAAAATCTAAAAGACTCCACTTAATAACAGCTTTGAATGCAGGCAGGATCAGTAACGTATATGGTTCTAGGGATGGTGAGACCATCAAGTGAATAGAAAGATGTTGCCAAAAAGTTAAAAGCATAAAACAAAACAGAACAAAACGTAAGCAGGTTTTTTTTCAAGAAGCTTGTAGTACTTTATGTGTATTGACCTTGATTTCAGCATTAAGCAAATCAAACCCAGTTGTATTTTCTTTGTGTGTGCACATATGAGTTCTATTTTGCATTTTCCTTGAGACCTTTCCTTTTTGTTCTGTTGAGGACTAAACTGTTCCAAGGCAAAAGGGGAGGGGAGAAAAAGCTTTTAGACAGAAGTTGGCATAAATTATCAAGAAGTGAAGACTTGTATTTTCAGTGAAATGTAGGTCAAATATTCCAAATGGAAACTTGTTTCCTTGGGAAAGGCAACATACGGGCTAGCTGAAACCAACACAGACCATTGATTTGGTATAGGCTGACATTGGCTCAACAGAAAGGGCTGTTTTCTAGATCTGAAGACCAAAACTGAGATTTCTACATGCAGACAGGTGCTTGATCACTGAACTAGGGCTCAAAATAGGCACATTCCTATTGCAGCTATGTGCATGTCTAGAATCACAACCCATACTCAAGCAGATCAATTTCAGAAATGAAAAGGAACAACCAAGCAACTTTATAAGGTGCACTTTCAGGACACTCTTTTAAAAATGCTTATTAATCAGTACACTCTTATCAGTACACTCTTTTAAAAATGCTTATTCATGTTTCTAGTCAGAAAGGTGCTTTAAGTTTTCCAAACCTTACAAAACCATGCCAAAGGTATGTCCCAGAGACAGCCTTTTCAAGGGTGCCCTGCTGCCAGCCATTTAAGGCTTCTGGCACTGAGGAGAAAGCCTTGTCCACTGGGGTTCCCAAGGAATGGAATGACTTCCTCAGGGAGATGTGCTTGGTTCCATCTCTTCCGGTATTTATGAAAGTAGGAAAAAAATCTCTTTTGCCAACATTTTAACTGATAATTGGTTTTAATTTGGATTTTAATTTATTGCTTTTATTCTCATGTTTTATATGTTGTATTTTGTTTCATCTATGAGTGCTTAGGTGAGATACATATTGAATATGTATTATTTAATAATAATAATAATATATTATTATTAATGTGAATGCCATCGAGCGGGACCCTGGAAGAGTGCCTTCTCTGTCACAAAGCCTGCCCTCTGGAGTGAGTTTCCCCCTGAGACCTGAACTGCCCCCACCTTGCTGGGGTTTCAAAGGGCCCTGAAGACCTGGCTCTTTGCCCAGGCTTTTGATGAGGATGACCACCACAAAAGAAAAAAAAAGTGGTAAATTATTAAAGTCCCAATTCTTATCCTTTAAAAATAGCTATTCTTGAGACTGGTGGATGCTCTGGATTTAGGAAAGACTGAAATAAGAATGGGGCATAATTGTGTTTGATTCACATTTGCACGCAAATATACCAAGTCTATATACTCCCCAAACATTGCATTATACTTATCCTTTGGTATTTGCATTTCTTCAAGTTTTTGTGAGGAAGTTCTTTGGTCCACAATGACTTATTAAGAATTGCACAAAATGTAAACTTAGGAAAAATTTGCACAAAAATGTGTAAAAAAGCACACACAAACTGATACAGAAATGAAGAAAAATAAACTGAAACCAAGCATAATAAATGTTCTAATTGATAAGATAGGAGCTTTTAAAAAAAAAAAATTGACAGCTCAAGCATTACGTGAGTAGATCACGCGGATGTAAGCAGTTATCTATGGCTGTGAGCTGGCAACTAATAACAGGCTCTCTTAACTGCCTTGAAGTTCCTAAAATTTGTAGTCGTGGATGTTGACGGAATCTCTCCGGACCGCCGGTGACTTTCAGCTTTCATTTCCTCTCCCCTCCTCAAGTGCCCTGTAAGATACCAGGCATCTACCATTCTTAATGCAATGAACTTCATTACTGACAACAACAGTAACCTCAGTGTACATCCAGGTTCATCAATATTTTCCCAATAAATATTTCCCGAGTTTTCCTAGACAAGCTGATTATTTTGGTCCATTTTACTCTGCTGTAATTGTATGGTTAACTAACAAGCAACAAGGCAATGGAGAAATTTGATTTTAAATGAGTTAAAGTTCTGCGTACAATATGCCCTTTGGGATTTTGGCAGGTGTCCTGTGTACTCACCTCAAGCTTTGGACTTTGATATTGTGACACACCAGCTTGCACTTGGATATTGCACAAAATTGGTATCTCTGAGATGACTGCAGGACAATTTTCTCTCAGGCTTTCTATTGCCAAGGCTAAACATCTGACTGTTTAGTTTGGAAATAAAAAAAAGTATCATCAAAGTATTGCATGATTTAGGCCTGGAAATGAGCAGTCAGCAGAAGCCTGAATTTAGTTAGGACAAGATATAGTATATCTCTAAACAAACAAATAAAGCCATTCATATTTTAACAGCATTCAAGCTCAAATGTCATTAAACAAATAGATTTCTGTCTAGAAAAGTGTTATTCTGAACAGGAATGGGGAACGTGTGGCCATCCAGGTGTTGCTGAACTACAGTTCCCAGAAGCTCTAGCAAGCATGACAGTGATGAGTTGAATTCCTTGGGTGCTCTGGAAAAAGATTATGCATAGAGTATGAGAGGAGTTCTATACTAAAAAGGAACTAGATTATTTTTAAAAGATCCAATCCTCAGCCATAAAGAACTACTACAGCTGCAAATAATGGGTGCTGCAGACTGATGGAAGATTCGAATCAGGGTGGGAGAGAAATGTATTTTGTTTATATTTCCATGAGAATCTATCAAATTTGCATTTTCCAAAGCCATTGCCTGAATTAAAATGCAATTTCTCTTTGGCATTTATGAGGGAGTTCTTTGGTCAAAATGCAACTATCAGAAAAAGGAAGAGGAAAGTGCACACAAATACAAAGATTAGAAAAAGGTATACTTTTTTAAAAGACACTAATTCATCATGATGCAGAAACTGGATAGAATAAACTTAAAGACCAGGAAAACAGGAAACCAACAGATTTTTCAATTGCACGTGTTTCCCATTCTTTCATGTTGCTGAGTTGCAAAAGCAAACATGTAATATTCAAGCAGGCATCTCCACTCAGACTTAATCATTAGACAGATCCATAAGGGATATTTCATTAGATATCCATGTATGCTCTCTCCTATAACAATTCCTTGTGATTCTCCATTAGTCTTTTTCTTAATTTCACATTTCTCCTTTAAAAATGAACACTTTTACCATCTCATGTAATGGATTATCCATCAAACAAACTTTCTGATTGAATGACAATATCAAATCAAATCTGAAAATCAAATGGAATACTTTCTGATCAGTTGAACAATTTGGATACTGTTACACATGTGTAGAAACAAGATTTTCTGCACTGATTCAGGAATCTAATTCTGCACTGCAGCCTAAACTGCTTGTCTTTCTCATGGCTCCTGTTTGTTTCTTAAATCAACTTCAGAAATGCCAGTCCATGTTGCAGCAGGTTGGTAGGGAGGCTGTGCTGATGCTCAGCCTGGACTAGGGCCATCACAAGACCTGACTGGTTGTTCCCCTGCTTCTTGCCCTTCCCATCATGGAGGGAAAGCAAGCCCCAGTAGGCTGGCTACTGTGTGAACTGTCCTATGAGTACCTGCTGTTTCCTTTTGGGAAGTGTTCTCTCCTCCAAGTCCTGGTGCCTTTACTTTACTTTTCCAGATGTTTTGCATGGCGGATGCCTTCATTCCCCCCAATCCCACATTATCTCCTTTGACACTAGCAAAGACCTTTCTTTTTCTTTTCTTGTTTTTTTCCTCTTTGCCAGGTGTCGTTGCTCTGATGCTGCAATAATCAAAGCAATAGGATACAGGTTGTTCTTTTGCTTCTTACATTTCTCCATAGAAACTCCGTAGCAAGGAAGAACTGGTAGTTCAGCTTCATGGGACAAACAGCAACATTCCTGCACTGCAACTTAAAGATGTTAAAAAAAGAATAAAGGGAAGGGAATCTTTGCAGTAGTATGGGCAGGGGTGAGAAGCAAGGGAAGCATGCTTACTAATGGAAAGGGTGGCCACTGAGAGATATCTGGGTTGAATGGAGCATGACCTTTAGGGTTGAGGAGAGTTTGTTGGCTTAACAGGCCATTACTGGATCAATTGCAAGAATACACGCACACACACAGAGCAACTGTCCACCAGCAGAAAACATAGCAGACCAGCAGCCATGAAGTGGATGGACATGCCAGGCGTTTCAGCCAGTTGGAGCTGGGTCAGTTACTAGACTGGAATGAAGTGCTAGAGATCATCCCGTCTGAAGGGCTTAAGACAGCTTGGGTCAGAATGGAGCAGTTTTGAAGCAAAGCTGGAAAAGGCGAGTGGAAGATGCATTTGCAACGGACTGGGAGTGGGAAGAAGACAGCACCATCTATTCCTGCACTCAGGCTGTGGTAAGTGGCCCATACTGGCAATGGGCCAAGCGGAAAGTGCAAATCTGCCCTTAATCAAATTGACCCAATTCACTGATTAGATTTAGATGTCCAGATTGAAACTGATTGATTTTCTGAAACCATTTAAATTGCCAAATCAAGTAGGGTTGATTTTCTGCATTGTTTGTGATTCCAATCAAATAACAGCTGATTTGTACACTGTGTCTATGTGTGAATTGCTGTTTTTGCTTACTTGGAGTCAGTACACACATTCAGTTACTAGGGCATGATAAATGCCTGTCACATTAACCTATTTTTCTGTAAAGCCATTATAGATTCCCCTATCCCTCAATTGTACTAAGATATGATAGGATTCTTGTGAAAATAGCTTCATGCAAATACTTAGCCATTAAATAGCAGCAATATATCATGAGCATAATTGTAAATGTTCATATCTCAAACTGGGCCCTTGGTACTAAATGCATGATAATGAACTCAGGTTCAGACTGTAATGTAATGAACACCCTTGGGACTAAACTTTCATTCATTGCCATGTTTGCCTTGGGCTACATTACCATGGAGCATCCTGTTTGTTACCAAGTGTTAATTAATGTGTGATGTAAAATTGAGGATTTAAAAGCAATGTCCATAGAGGACCTCAATATATTGCCTACTGATGATCTGTGGCTTACTGAGGCTTTGTGAGTGAGTCACAAGGATGTTAAAGGCTGGATTTGGGGCAGATGAAATCAGATTCAAGTATAACAAACATCCTGAAGCATGCAGCAAATTATCTAGATCATGAAAGGTACTGGCAGATGGATCTCTCTAATCTCTCTGTGTGTCTCTCTTTCTCTCTCATACACAGAGGCATACACACATATTTTTGCTTTGATCCCTTGTCTTCACTGAAAAGTTTGGAGGTCCTGCATCACCGAGGAATAAAACAGATGGAAGGAAAATGAATTTGAGGAATAGTTTTGTGGTGTAGACAGCCATATTGCCCAGGCAACCAGGGCAAAAAGGAGCCTGAAAATCTTGTTGTAGTGATGAGCTGGGTTTCATTTCTCAGAAGGAGGTTAATCAAGGATCTAGCTAGGATCCAGCTGCTTTGAGGCAAGCTTACCAGCAGGAGGCTAACTCAGGCCAGATCCAACTTCTTTCAAGCTGGCTACAGAAAAAAGATAAAGGATGGCATGATCTGGCAAAGGAGCTGCAGTATTGGCTGTGGGCCTAAGAGGTGGGTCTTCTCACTGTACCTCTTGCTTCTCATCCTACCTTCCTTTTTTCAGGGTGATGCACAAGAACATTCAGGTCATAGTTCCATGCATCCTTGTAGGGAAGGGAGAAGATGATGGAGTGACTCTCCAGCCTATTATACAAAATAACTATTGAGCCCCACAGACCACAGCTTTGCATTTCTAGCAGGCAGGTATTTTATATTTTATTTGTTGTGAGCCGCAAGAAAAGAGAAGGAGTTAAAAACATCCCATGCTCCTGCAAACATAGGCATTTACAGGGAGCAAGATGGGCCAAGGATGACATGTGTATCATGATGTAACCCACATACTTGCATCAGATGCCATGATGCGAATACACAATTGCATCATTTGAAATGACATCATGATACAGGTGTTATCGTTTTGACATCGTTGTGGCTTGCTATGGATGCCTGTGCCTGCAAACAAGCCTTACTTATGCTTCTACCACTACTCAAGAGTTCCAAAGTAGTTCCATGTTTTGTTTCAGCTGTGGGCTGGCCAGTTCAGCTGGAGAGGAAAGCTTGAAGTTTCCTGAGCCTCTGCAGTATGGTGCTTAAAAGTGTTGGGTTCGGACTGAGGATACTCAGCCATGGAAACTGATTGGGATATGGAGGTAGTCTTTCTCAGACGAAATTCCCTCACAGAGTTGTTTGGGAATAAAATGAAGAGATGCTCCCATGTAACCTGTCTTTAGCTCTAAAATAAAGGTGGGATTAAATCTAACATAACAATTATAATTAACAGGGCAACCAATTCACAAATTTTGACAACAATCATGAAGACTAAACATCTTCTTGCTTAGGCATTCTGTGCCTCAAATTGCACGTAGGTGCTTTGGCTAAATGGATTGTTGCTTCCTTACCATTCTGGAACCATAAGAGGGAAAACCATGGAGAATTTTTCCTAGGACTTCAACTGCCCCAGTAAATGTGTACCCAAGATTTTTATTAGAGTTAAAACCTCTGTTTTTGTTTCCAAGAGTGCAACTTTTAATGCACATATAAGTGCCACCTTTTCCTGGAAGGCTACTGACAGTGGCATGCTTCCAGCTGCAACTTAGCACACACTGCACAAGGCATTGATCATATGCCACATGTGACAAAGGATATGCCCATCTAAGAGACTGGCATAGGGCTTCCTTGAATTCCATGAGCACACCAAATAATATTCCCAACATCTCTGCAGAAACACCCACCCACTCATTACGTCCTCTCTGAACATCATACGAGCAGGGCATTTTAACCAACACTCTGAAAGAAAATGCATGAAACTCATCTGGAAGAAATGGCAGGATGGATCCCAGCATTGAAAAAGCAATTGATCATCATAATTTCTTATGCAGCTTAACAGACACACTATATCAGCCGTGGTTCAACTGATTCTGTTTCCTATGGATTTTTCCTCCTCCAGCTGCCTTATTAATTGCTGCGACTCAACTGACAAAATCAATGTCTCAGAGGCCGGGGCTATTCACTTCACAACATTACCATTTCTACCCTTCTTTATTGTGTTTCTTTTGGTGGCATTAACAAAAATCATTGACAAGTTAATCAACACACTAATAGATATGAACTTTAAAACATCCAAACAGCTCTTCTATGTGCCAAGGGCATATTTAAATGCCTCCTTTACTTACTATGGTTTAAACTCATCTCTGGTCATGTTATGATTGTTCTGTCTCTTAATGTCCATTCAAGTCAATGGAAAAGCTCTTATTGATGTCATGGGTGTTGCATCTGTCTTTTGTTAGATGAAGCCTCAGCTGTTGAATCAAACATAATGATGCATTTTTGCATATCAGACATCATTAATCCTTTAACTAGGTAAGGCTTTCAGCCCTCTAAAATGCCACAGTTCACTCGGATACCTCCTGCAGTTATGTCTACTCCATTTTGTGGCACTAGGAATATTTCACGCGCAACATCTCAGAAATTTCACCATCTCCCTCACTTTAGCAACCAACCCATGGTCAGACCTGATTAGCTGACAATTACAAGGCCCCTGATAGACGTAAAAAGGACAGGAAACTTTCTGTGCAAAACAAGGTATGGAGGTGACGAATAGGCACAAAGCTCTAGAGAATTTCCAGTTCCTCTTGCTCAACCGACATACAGCAAATGTCAAGAACTTTCTATTCCAAAACAAAGCCCTGCCTAGATTCCTTTCACTAGAGTAGAAATGAATCACAGCAAATGATTATGATTGCCATCTTGGAATCAAAGTACCTCCTAGGAAGTTGGCTTCATTGAAAATACAGTTCCAAATACACACAGAGAAAAAAAAAAGCGAAAAGAAAGGAAATCCTTTATGGATAGTCCTTTTGACATATAGGAGATTAGCTTAGCCATAACAATAGTCTTGTTGGATCAGATCCAAAGCTCATGTAGTCTAGCATTTTGCCTTTTAACAGTGACTATTAACAGTGACTATTCAGGTGCTAATGGAAGCTTACCAGCTAATCAGAGAAGCCGACCCAGCCATAGCACTGGGTTTGTATCAGAACATAATTCTCATTTGCACCCTGACCCTGAATGTGGAGAAAGGGTCATGAGAAGATCCATACTGGATTAGACCAAAGGCTGTGTACCCCACAGAGGCCAAGTCAAGGTGCATGTAAAGACAGCCACATGCAAGACAGAGAGGCAAAACTGTAATTCGGAAATATATTTTCTCCTGATAAGAACATTTAAGATCCTGACTAACAGTCATTGCTAACCTTATCTTTCATGAAATTGTCTAATTCACTTTCCTTTTAACTTCTGTGAAGTATGGCCTTCACTACACTTTGTGGAAGTGAATTCCACAAGTTAATTATGCTCTGCATGAAGAAGCTTTTCTAAAAAGAAAGGGACTGCAGCTTGATGTGTTTTGCACATAAAGGACTCCAAGATTCAGTTCAAAGATCCAATCTTTAGCATCTCCAAGAAAGGCTGATAATTTCTCCTTGAATTTCTGAAAAGATCTGCCATTCTCTGTGGACAATACTGCACTAGAGAGACCATTGATTTAAGGAGCCTTCTGTGCTTCTCTTGTTCTGTCCTGAATCTCTCAACATTCAGCTTCATTGGGCGACCCTGGGTTCAACATTACGAGGGCAAAATGGTTCCTTTGCATTCTTTGATGCTTCTTTGCCTTCTATTTTCACAGATCTGTCAGTCAGTGTCAAAATGAATGCATGAATCCAAACTCATATTCTGATACAATTATATAAACTTGCAGGAGAGGGAGGATACAGGAGAGAGGGAACCCCAAAGGTGAAACTGTGTCAAATACAAGTTTAACTTCCTTTTAAATTGAGATGTCTGTCTAATCTTGCTACTTTCAGGTGAATGAATATAGGCACCACTGAAGCTTATCTGAGCCTGATGTTAAAGAAACACATTTCAATGGACATATCTGCACCTGTCAGGATTTACTTAGAGTTTGCTCTGCTACATTAATGTGACTGACACAGAATGTTTCGAATAAATGCTAACTTGGTTTCACAGGGGTATTTTTGTTTGTGTGGGCTTTTTTTGGTTTTGTTTTGTTTTAGGTAGGAATCCTGCCCTTGAACCCAAGTGTGTGTGGAAATGATATGAAAAATTAATAAGATTTTACAAATGTCCATCCTTTATAACACATAAAGGATGAGTATTTAAGAAAGCTGTTACTGGATTAGACCATCCTGTCCAATCTGTGGTTCCAAGGTTCCAGCAATGGTCAGGAATGAACTAACTTCCTTCCTTCCTTCCTTCCTTCCTTCCTTCCTTCCTTCCTTCCTTCCTTCCTTCCTTCCCCTCCCCTCCCCTCCCCTCCCCTCCCCTCCCCTCCCCTCCCCTCCCCCCCCGAATCCCCTAAATATGTGCATGTGCATTTTATCTTGCCTCTGGGCATAGGTAATTCATTCTCTAATCTCGCTTGTATGACATGTTAATCCATGGCATGGTTAATTGCAGCATGAACATTTATTCATTTTAATCAAGGTGCTATATGTTGTCCAGTCCCAAATGGGAGGTTAAATCATGATTTACTCCCCCTTCCAGCCTCCAGAAATAGAACCAGGAGGTTGAAACACCTGCAAAATGAATGTCTACATTGCTCCTGAGTTTATTTACTCTCTCTCTTGCACACTCATGGACTTGTATATTGATTCTGATCCTGATTGGGCTGCCACAACTTTTAAAAACCAAATTTGAGGCAGGAAGGGAGAAAGGATACTGTCTGATAAGAGAGGTAACCAGCTAACCTTGGCTATCCCTGGATAGCCAAGTTAGGGACTTTGTGACTCGGTGCAATACCTTACTGTAGTCTTAGAAAGTTGTATGAACCAGGTTATCACATTAAGTCATTACGTATGATTTACTCATCTCGGCTTTTTATGTGAACATACTAACTTGGGTTTAGAAATGTGCGGATCCGGACAGATAATGAAGAGACAGGATTTTGAAGGTCTTTTACTTCTTTTCCTCTCATGAACCCTCTTTAATCTATGGGTCTTCCATGAGGACAAAGAGTAAGTCTGTTCAGGGATCCACAATCAGACAGAAAGAGCTTAGATGACAGACAGGCAGGCAGGCAGATGTGCCAGGCAGAAGACAGGTTCCACTTCCACATGTATATACCGTAAATGATCTTTTTTTTCAGACATTACTATAAATGTCTGAAGACACAGAGGATAGGATTGGTGCATGCAGAATATGGCTATGGATTTCCCCTCCATGCACGATCAGAAAATAAGTGAACAGTGCTTATATGTTTGTCAATGCACCTGGTCACAAACTACACTCAGTTGTCCCAAGCCTTTTCCTGTTGGGCAGTTAATGTTAGGTGCCAGACAAGCCTGACTTTCTTTCCCGTGCCTCTAATGGTTTCAGCTCTCAAAGACTTCTCAGAACTCAAAGACTTCTCAACCTTGACATTCTGTTTTCCTTTTGTAAAACCTTCCCTCCTGTAGAACAGGGCTTACCTCCCCCCTACCCCCCAGCATGCTCCCACATCAGGCACAATTATCAGAATAATAATTAACAGGCCCTCATTAATTTGGGATCAAAGACTAGCCCCTAATGAAGTTGAGTGCAACCAATGTGATCCCTTAAAGGGAGGTGCATGCTTTCCTTACACCTGGTGGCACATCGGCTAATGCAACTGTGAGGCGTCGAACTGGCCGTAAAGGTCTGGATAACATTGAGTCAAGGACAGTTAATGGATGCCGGAGCACAAACAAGAGTGCTCCAAGCATGTCAGTCAAGACTAACCTGAGGCAAAAACATCAAAATGCAGGTTGGAGTTTTGACATTCCTGCAGGCTCTGTGTGCCTCGCCAGTGAATTTTTAAAGTCAATAGATCCCCCTTCTGCTTGTGAACATTTTCTATCTGATGAGTAGCGGTAAAATGTGGACCTGATTGAACTGTGTCTATAGTATTACTTAAAAGATGGCTTTGAATGTGTGGGCACATGTGCTTCTCCCTTCTCCTCCCCCTCTTTCCAAAGGCCTTTGATAACAATAAAGAGAGTTTACACAGATTATCACAGGCTGTGTCTTTAGACTTCAAGGTTATGTGATTAGGAAATTAGAAAAGAGATGAGATTAGAAAAACCAGAGAACACGATTTGAAATTTATTTTTATTCTTCCTCTCTTCTCTTCCTCCACCCCCCCCCCAAAGAAAAGCTTTTTACAAATTATCTGTGTACCGAATTTACACAGGATCTGATAGATAAATCTTCTAATATTTGAAAATGGATAAATGTGGTAATGTAAATAGGAGAGGAACCAGCTTTAGAGCTCAAGGTTGGCAAAAGTTCAAGAAACATATTAAGTATTCTAATTCGCTTAAAGCTTACTTATAAAAACATGCATACGGTGATCTAATAAAATGTAATGATTCATGCACAGAACAGTAATGAACAATAATAATTGCTCTAGACTAACACAGCCCAGGCTGTTACATAGTAGACCCATTTTACTTCCACTTTTCAGATTAAATTATTGCCTCTTTCTCACTCTTGGCCCAGCAGTTTGTAGTATTTAGAGCAACATGTACATTATACAACACTCAAATAATATAAGCAGCAGCACTATGGAAACAACCATTCTTAGGAGCCCTTTGACAAATTTGGATAAGGTACAGAATCTATTTGGAACTTAGAGTTTTACTCAAGGTGTCTGTATATTTGTCTAATACCTGCCTGTAACTAAATGCCATGGGCAACATCCTGGAGAGTGGGTTTGCTCCTTCAATTCCCATTCAAGAACATGAAAACTAATGAAGTATATGTGGTTCAGAAATGGGGCCAAAGGGGAATTTATAGTAATGAATGGAAAGATCCACCTCCTTTCAGTCCCATTATGAACTGCACTCTTTAGACCCAGTTTGTAATGAGCTCACCTCTTCCTTTTCCAAGAAATTTATCTCTGGGTAACAGAAGGGAAATGCTAGTAGGAAAAAAACTGGCTGGGAATGGAGAGGCCTTCCAGGCCAAACTTTTCCAGATGGGAATGCTCTCCTTATTGGAAGAGGCCCATGGCCCTTTCACCAATTAAAACTAGTGTAGCACTGGAGAGATTCATGCTCTGGTACAGCTCATACAGACTAAGGCAATGTGCTACAGAGACAGCAACTTTCAGCACTGATTAAAACAGAAGTAGATACAGAATACAGTAATGAAGTTATACACTAGGACAGGCAGGGTGACAAATATTTGCAAGTTTGAAACAATCGCCTCTTTTCAAGCACAGTTCAAAATGTTTGGTTTTAAACTTGGGGCAAATTGGGAGCCAGGTGTCTGAAGGACAGTGTTCTACTGAATGAACCTACCTCAGAAATAAAAGAAGCATTGGATAGTCTTCTCTTGGTTACCCTGCTCTTGATTTATACTTGGGAGATGGCCTTTTCAGATCTTTGCTTCAGGTACTGAAAGTGCATATGAAGGATATTTGAAGCCATGGTGGCAAATCTTACAGCTATAATTGACAAGCACATACATGACCCTCACTACCTACAAGTTCAGTCACAATGTTGGAGTGCTGTATATGCATACAAATCAATGTGAGTATGGCATCCATCCATATGCTAGCTTGTGGATAGGTTATCTTTTGATAATTAGGGGATAAGTTTCATGTTTTTAAGGAGCCAAAGGCTTCAGTGGAAAGGGCTGTTAGGCAAACTAGTAGGGCCATAATACACACAAGGACATCAGTTGGATTATCTTTTGTTTCTGGGTGTTAAAGGATGGGTTAGATTTTTTTTTTTTAAAAGGTGTAGTGCTTATTTTTGGGCATATTCTACAGCTTTCATATATTTCTTGCCTCCAGTGTCAGCAAACTCAGTGGAATGATGAGGGGTTTCTGGGAGGTGAAAATGGAGGAGGGGTTTGATTTATGCACAAGGTTCTAGGACTGCAGGTTGTCCACCACTGAATTAGCAGATTATTTGTCCTGGAAAAGAAGTCTGGTATTCCTCCCACATTCAACATGTGTGGTAGTTTGCTTATAGGTTTGAATTCTTTTATTTTCTTCAGTGGTTTTGAGATACTTTTCCCAGCAAAACTCACCTGGCATTTACCCTAAGCTTTGTCCATACCAGGTTCTTAAAAAACTTAATTATCTAGAAGTTTTCAATTTTTACCATTTCAGCCTTTGGTGATATTTTAAAGTTTTGTGGTTGCATTGCCCATTTTATAGTTTTGATTAGATTTTACATGAAATGCTTGCAAGTGGCTTTGAAATCTTTGGACTAAAGAGTGAAGTGGAAATCACTGTACTTGCTCACATACTTACATACACAATGATTGCAATGAAATGCTATAATTGAAAATATATTTTAATGATGCTTTTAATTGTATTTTACTTCATTTCTGCTTTTCTTTTGATCAATATTGTAAACTACCTTTTAAGCATGTATGGGGTATAATTTAAATGCCATCCCTTTTATATGCAGCTGTGTAAAGAATGGCTAAGGGTATTCTAAATCTTTATGTTTGATGAAGACTGTTTTTTGTTCTTAGAGATGATAGCATTCTCAATGAATCCCCATATTTGGTCCCATGTGAATATGAATAACTTGAAAATTTGTGCTTGTGGTGATATGGGATCTTTAATCTATGGTGTTTCTGTGCAAATATCACAGTGCTGCAGGGATCAAAGTCACACATAGACTCTGTCCCTGGGACCCAAGTGTCTACAAAGGGCATGAGAAAAATGTAAGAAATAAAATGATAGTACTGAGAAGCATTTTGCTTTCTGAGCCTTCCTAGTAGCTCCATGGAAGAGAAGTTGCTACATTAACCCAAATGGTTGCAAAATTAACAATCTCAGCAAGCGACCCGTTATAAGCCTTACCTTTTGCTCTGAACGTCTTGATCTTGTGTCATCGTTGCAAAGACTCCAAAGAGAAGAGGCCATATTAAGATGTCATAATGATGACAAAATGATGGCAATTCAAGCCTGTGCAGACCATGTGACAATGATGGCAAAACAGACTCAAAGCAAACCTATCAGAGCACATTATCATGTCAAGAGAACGGGACCTATTAGGCCTTTTCTTACTTCATGAAGAGCAATATTAATAGCCGCCTGGGCAAAACAACAATGTATCAAAACAACAATAAAATAATGCCCATAAGCACTAAATTATCATCAATCTGAGAGCATGTTTTCCTTAAGAAAACATTTGATAGGGTGTGAATTTAGCCTAAGCACTCTGTGCATACCATATATGCTCACAGTGACAGATCTCTTTGTTGTGTGGCAGGGCTCAAACCCTCAGTGACCGCTTTCCCTGTTTATCTTACTACCCTCTTGCCTCAGAGGCATGCAGTCTACTCAGTATTTCTCTGCAGCATTTAGTGGGTTAAAAGTGCAATCTTGGATGACAAAGAGCTAATGGAAGAGATGCCCCTCAAACTCAGAAGTGAGCGTGGCAACACTTTGTCCTTTTACCATTTGCTGATTATTCCAGAAGCACAGCTGACACTCTTCTTGAAAGAGGAAACAGAACTGCCTCTGGCAGATACATCAAAGAGATGGCCATTGACCCTGGATCTGAATTCCCTTTGCCTTTTCCTGCTATATCTTGCCCATGCAGATATCAGAGATTGGAGGCCAGTGATGTCTGTCCTTAATCCAACGTGTCCAGGTAGAATCCTGGGTAACCACAATGTGGGAATTCCTCCACAGCCTGACCCATATCCAAAGGCAGCCATAAAGTTCCATCAGAAATGGGAATGATTTTCCTTGTTTACAGAGAAAATACTAAGAAGTCCTGGGACATATTCCTAAAACAGAACATCCTATGCAACAATCTCTGTGCAGATTGGAACAGGGCATTGAGACTAACCAGTACAGAACCGTGCAGTGCTAACAGGACAAGACTTTTTAGTAGAAGCCAAGGGGCCCTCTAAATAAAACAAGTGGGGTTTAAAAATAAGTGGAATGTGTATTACTATTTCCAGAGGACCTAAAATTGCCTGAGTGTATTATTTGTTCAGTGGTCAGCCTTTCTTGGCAAATATGCTCCAAACCAAGACCATTAGATGTCTCTAGAATGGATAATGGACAATGGACAGTGCACAGGATGGTTGCTTCAGATTTATCTCTGACATACTCATAGACCCCCCTATTTCTACTCAGGGAAGCTACTCATGTTCATGGCATCTGACACTCTGATCCTCATGGAAATGATGACACAGGCAATCCAGTCAGCACTGCATGGAACAGAAAGGCTGTAATTCAATGATAGAACGCCTACTCTGCATAATAGATAGTCCTAGGTTCAGTTCCAAACATCTTCAGGTAGATCTGAGCAAGAAACTCTTCTGAAACCCAGCAAAGCTCTGTCAGTCAGTATAAACAGGGATGGGTGACTTTCGGGGGCATTCTGCTTTTGTGTTTAAAAAAGTGAATGGCTCCAGGCCTGAAAAGTGGGTGTGGCTGGGGTAAAAAGTTAGATGTGATTTAGGGAAAAGTAAACATTCCTAAAAGGGAAGGGAAGGGAAGGGAAAGGAAAGGAAAGGAAAGGAACTCCCCTCTCCCCATGTTGATGGGGGAAAAGCATTATAAACTTTTAAAGACCCTTAAACCACACCAGTTGAATTCAAACGTCACAGATTGCCTCCTCGTGGTGTAAACAAGATGAACTAGATGGATAGCATTCTGAATCAGTACAAGGCAGTATTCTGTGTAATAAATGCAGGACTTTAACTGCTAAGTTAGAAAATCTTTTAGTCACTTTTCAGAGTGAAAATCTTTTAGTCACTTTTCAGAGTGAAAAAAGCCTTCTTTTATTAAAATTAGGTTTTGATCTGATTCAGCTATGGTGCTTACCTTGTAAAGATAATCATGTACAGCCTGCTAATCCATTACCCGCTGTATTGATGGTTGCCTTGAACTTTGGAAGCGCTCAGTTTGACTGTGGGGCCTGAATTCCCAGATGGTCATTAGCTGCCTAATGAAAGACCACCGCATCTCCCATAATTACTTAACATCTTGCCTATGAAAACACATTAAACAAAGTGGGTTTTTAAATATTTAGATCTAAATTACATTAAGTAAATGTTATTCTTGGTAAATACATTCAGTGGTGGAAACTACTTTCTGGAATTAAAAAAATATTTTACACTTTTCTTCTTAGCAGGGCGATACAAATTAATCTGTGCTGTATAGGCCATTTGCTAGAGTGACATTTCAAGTATCCACAATTCATTTAAACTTCATATTGCTGTTAAACAATGTCAATGAATACAGGAAGCAGGGAGCTTTTAATAAATTTGAATGCTGAACTCCTTAATTAAAAGGATTATGAAAAATAGGTTTGGGGTACATTCCCTTGCCCTTGAAGTGATGTTGGTTCATACAGACATATGGAAAGGTAATGAATCCAAACGATCCTTCCAAACCGATCTTGTACCTCTTTTTCTGAATATTGCCAACCTCGGCCTGGGATTAGCACTGCCCACCCGTGTTTGATGCAATTCAGTAAAATTCAGGCCAGGCCCTGCAATCTTAGTAGATAATTTTTGGATACTGGGATATAATTTGCTGAATTTCAACATGCATGTTGACAGTTTCACACAATATTCAAAAACTCAGGAGATGTATAATTGTGAACAGACAACAATGTTTACCAGAATACATCTGATATCAGACATTGCATGTTAATTTCTCTGGCATCCTCATCACTCATATACATTTCATGAATATCTTTTGTGGCTTGGCCTACAACCCTGTAAAGCAGCCTTCTTTAATCTCACACTGTCCACTTATGTCAGAGTATAACTCCCATCAATGAAAGGTTGATCATGGATTGTTTTTCTCACTCCTGTCTGACTTTGCCCTATGTCTACTAGCCCAATTATGCTGGGGAATCATCAGGAATGTTCTCTTCAATCAACTTCCTCTGACAAAGGATCAGGCTGAAATGTGGGCTATTGGTAACCCAATCAGGCTATATTAGAGGGCATGCCAGACAGTCATGCTCATGTTGTAACTTCTCCATCTGCATCTTAGTTGGGATTGCTGGATGAGAAGAGATTAAATCTTCCCACCACCATCACTACCATCCTCAATGATCCCAATTAAGAGCTGTTATATGATCCTATATAATAATGTATATTTTAACTTCATTCAGTCCCCATTTAGCCCTTGGGAAAAAAAATTATACAAATCATTTTGCCACCCTTAATAGAATTGGTCAATTGCATACACCTGCAGGAATTATTATCATTATTGTTATTGCTATTATTATCCTCCAGAGCTGTCATGAATGAATCTATATCCATCCTATATATGAGAGGAAGGTTTAGCTTGCAACATAGGCTTACATCTCTCCTCCAAAAAGCCTTTGATATATAGGAAACTTCTTCAAAAGCTATTGCTGAATTGAAATTTTTAATGTGACCAAAGGGAAAAAATAGTGTGTGTGTGTATGTGTGTATATAAATATAAATATATACCAGTGCCTTTAACTACTACATCAGACTGGCTCTCTGTACATTGTATTCATTTAATTTATTTTTCCTCTGGTTCTTCTAGTGGTTTTACATACTTCCTTTAGCATGCTATTCAATGGCTAACTATGATCCTTGGCGCAGAAAAGAGAGCCTATCTCTGCTATATAATAGCACTGACCCATTCTTGGAATACTGCTTCTCACAGAACCAAAACAGGATCAAGAGAAAGGTATCAGTGCCTGAATGAATCCTTATACTAGTTGAGGTATCCGTTTGGAGCTGGGGAGGCTAGGGCAGCCCAGAGAATGACAAAGAGAGGGAATGAGAAACCAACAATGGGGAAATTAGGAGTAGACCTTAGTACCTTGAGAAGGAGTACAATTAGCTCGCTGCAAGCTTGTGAAGCTTCTTCACATACTTTGGCACATATTCTGCTTTGGAATTAATTTTCAAATGCAGAAATATTGTCCCCCTTCACTTACTTGGCACCAATCCACTCAGTGGCCTTGAAATGCAAAGGTTTATAGTCTATTCCAATCTGCTTGAGCCAGTAAGTTTCCCTCTGATTACCAGCTTATTAAATTTCTATTAATGTTAACAACAGGATATAGCTCCACCTAACATATTTTAATAGCCTCCAATTACTTGATTAAGTTTTCAGGGAGACAGGAGGGAAATGTGTCTAGATTTACTACTCCAAACACCTGACTGTTTCATTAATAAAAATGGTCTCATGGGTATCCAACAAATCCGCTTTGGAAAATGGCCCATTTTGCTGTATTTATGTTTCTATGAAGGTTGAATGAAAAGTAATGCCTCCATCTCCATAACATTAGTTTAAATAGGAGTATTTTCATACATGAAATAGGAAAATCATCCTTGAAATGAGCTATTTTGTTACCTGTATTTGCTCGTCCACATAATCACCACCCTCTGCTATGCACTTCTGCCAACAACGGACAAGCTTGTTAACAATATCACAAAAGAACACCTTTTGTCTCTCCAACCATATTCTGACAATCCTTTCCACTTCTTTTAGTCAAAAGAGATGCCCGTGGAAGTATTCCTTCAATTTTGGGAAAAGGTAGAAGTTGTCAGGTACCGAGTCTGGACTGTATGGCAGATGGGATAAGATAGTGAGATTCAACTTAGTAATCGCCTCTTGGGTGGCTCATGAGGTATGAGACCTAGCATTGTCATGTTGTAGAACAATTTCTTTCTTGTGCTTCCGAATTCTGCTTAATCATTGTTTCAAAGTTTTGAGTGTTGCAGTATAGCACTCTGAGTTGATAGTGGTGCCAGATTCAAGGAAATCTATGTGATCTCCATCTCTGCATCTCCAAAAACTGTAACCATGACTTTTCCTGCCAAGATCTGGGTTTTGACATTTCTTTTTACAGGTGAAGGTTTGTGATGATATTTCATGGACAAATGCTTTGATTCTGAGTCATACTTATGAGCCCGTGTTTTGTCAAATGTCATGATGCTGTGAAGAAATTCCTCACCTTCATTCTCATGGTGTGACAATAATTGCTGGCAAATTTCAACTCTTGAAACTTTCATCACTGCCATTAGCATGTGAGGAACCCATCTTGCATAAACTTTCTGATATTGAATAGCATCAATCATGTGATCCACATGTTCCAGCAACATGTGAAACTAGACAAGTTTTCTTTGAGTGACCTAATTATCTGTAATCAGTTCACCAGCCTTTCTCATAGGAAACTCATCAGTTGCTATCACAGATCATTACTTCTTTCTTGATCACGCAAATAAGCTTTTCCTGGGTTTAACATCTTTACATTTTTTGGCCCAGTAACACACAGTATTCATGTCAATACAGTCATCATCATAAAGAACCTCCATTTGGTGTGAAAGAACAGATACTAAAGAACAGGTCAGAACTTCTAGCGTGTCAGTACTGTCATCTGTTGGCAATTTATAACATCAGAGGCATTACTTTTCATTCAGTACTTGTAAATACAGGAGGACATTGAGTATAAGCAGGTTAATAAAAAATGCTGAAGGGAAATTGTGGTTTAGCTATATTCTCTCCATATTTCAATAGATTTAATAGGTAGCACTGGAAGTTCATGGCATAAAATACATATCTGGCCCCATAATGAGGAACAAAGATGCCAAGTATTATCCTCCCTGCCACACACAAACACATTTGGATGAGGGGATATCAATTCATGTATAACTGACCAGTGGTCATGAGTAGTATTTGACCAGCCCTCAGAAATTTGTTAAACTTGCCTGCAATTGGTAAAGGGAGATAAAGGAAGATTAGCTCTAAACAATAAATATACAAACTGTGGGAGCCAGGAAGCTGATGCAGATGTTACAGTATGTCTTCCTTAGTTTCAGACCGAAATGAAATGATTAATCTGAGCATGGTAGCCAGGAGAAGGGGAGGGGAGTGTCAAGAAAGAATTCCCTCCAATGGATAACAGAGCTCCCCGATGGGTTGCAGAAGCATGACAATACATTGGTGTAATAACAATGCTGGCAGTTGTGCAGATTTTAAAGATAAAAAAAACTTTTCCTCATTAGAAAAAAGAGGCACATACAGTGGTTTGGAGATGGGGTGGCTTCTGAACCATGAAAACTAACAATAAGTAGGATATTTGGCTAGATGGAAAACTTCATATCTGAGGCTCAGGAAATAATGATAGATAGATAGATAGATAGATAGATAGATAGATAGATAGATAGATAGATAGATAGGAATAGTCATTACTTGTAAATAGTAAGTTTGCAATTGCAAGACTCGGTTATTTTCTGCAATGTATCGCATGAAATGTACCACGTATCACAATGACGATGACTCTGTAAGACAATAATCTGCCATTCCTTCAAACCAGCTAACTGTCTAGAATTGCAATCAAAGGATGTTTAAGTCCCCATCTGTTTCAACAACTTTCAAGCCAGCCCATTTTGTGGCATATCTTTCTCAGGTCCATGAATTAAAAAAAATAAATAAATCCATATCTATCTTTTCTTTTTCATGGCAATGCTGCCTTTAAAGCATATTTCAGATAGCTACCAATATTCTGATTAAATTACATGCTGGAAAATTGGAAAATCTTATCTTCAAAACTAGAGAGATACTACTTGATTCAGGAGGGAGTATTAGGACAGTGGTAGAATTTATGCATTTTATGATGAGGTTTTAGATTTAGTCCTCATCACACAAACAATGTGACTCAGGATGTCGTACAACAAAGACAAACAATAAGCAGGAAAAAAAATAGCCACACCACGTTAAAAAAGTAACCCCATATATAACATATAAAATGCCACTCAAACATGATAATTAAATAATCAAAGGGGACTCCCCTCAACTGGGCTCAAACACCTGGGGAAAAAATCAGATCTTAGTGGCTTTTCTAAAGGCCTGTTATATATTCTTGTATGTCATCTCCAGATGGGCAGAGTGACCTTGGGCAACTCACTCTTTCAGCCCTAGGAAGGAGGCAAGGGCAAATCACTTCCAAAAATCTCACTAAAAAAAGTGCACGGACTAATCCAGCCAGTTGCCAGGGGTCCACACTGACTTGAAGGCACATACAAAAAACCCCACATCTCCAGACAGGACTATGAATGAATTCTGCCTGAAATCTTGAAGAGACTTTGCCACTTCTTATGGTCTTCGTGGTATTATTGGACTATACTTTCTGTCATCCCTCACCTTTGGCCATATTGGCCATAACCTGCTACAAATATTAAACTTGAAAGATCAGCATGACTTGCTGTTATGACACTTTCTGTATCCCTATAAAAATGACAAGCATTTTCTAAAAGCTGAATTTATACTAGTTCTTGAAAACTGTTGCTCTTTGTCCTGTGCGGGGGTGGGTGGGTGGGAATATATCCACTTCTTTTTCTTCAGAGATAAAGAAAAAGTTAACTCTAGACTTGATCACTACTATTCAATGTTAGACTTTTATTAAAACTGTTTTGAGTTGGATGAAAACTGTAGCAGCCAATCTAGTGGACAGAAAAATGGGTCTTCTGAATAGCTTCAGTTTTAAAAGTGGATCAGAGAGTCAGCAAACTATTTCATCTTTGAATTTTTCACATCTCTAAGATTTGCCATTTACTGCTGATAATCCTTTTTTGCCTTGGAGGGTCAAAAGGTGAAAATGACTGAGGTACCTTTTGCTATAAATATTTTACAAGCTGCCTATCCCCTTTTCACTGAGATCTTAGTGCTGATGGAGGGCTTCTTCAGGATGAGTCCTTAGCTGACTGATGAATACAAAACACCTTTTGAACAAAAGGCATTCAAGATCACTGGAAGACAAGACAGCCTACTTTAGTTTCTGTGCTTAGTATTGGAGTATCAATGGAGATTTTTTTAAAAAAAATCATGCAGATACTATACTGAGTGACAGGCTGCTGAAATTTGGAACACCATAATATATTGTTCCCCTCTTGATTGCAGAAATAATAGGGAAGTTTGCAAGTCACAGTAATGTCATGAGCAAATGATGAACTTTGAAGAACTCAAGTACCCCAAAGTAATATGAAACAAGGAGTAAATTGAAGATAATATTTGGTTACAGCGCAGTTCTCAAATTGTCCTGAAATACATCCTCTGTTCTTTGAGGCTGGGTGGTTTTTAAAATGAAGACAATGGGAAGAAATTGGTGGCTGAAACAATATAGCCATTTTATTTTATGACTGCCAGTAATGTGAACTTCTTGGAAGACATCTTCTTTCAGCACTTTATTGCAACAGAGCACATTCAGTGGCAATAATTCAAAGCAGTCTCCCAGCCAAGCTATCTTAGAGGGACTCTCTTCTACAGCTTGCTGGAAAGAGTTGGAGATGGCCAGCACAGAGGTGAGAACTTTCCCAGACATACTTTTGAAAAGTGTCAGAGAAAAAGACACTGGTAAAGAAGAGGGGCAACACAATTATAAGCAAAGCAATTTGTTATTTGATGTGCTTTGATGCCCAAACAGATTCTTACTAAATCTACACATTCTATTAACCCTACATATTACAGAGTTACAGAACTTTTATTGTCTGCTTCCTTTGCCCCATTTTTTAAAACCATACCTTGTTTCATAAGAGACCTAGTATGTGATACTGTTGTTGAAGTATTGTTATTTCTTGTTTTTAATCACATGAACAATCCATGTCTAGGGCTCCAACTGATTACATGGCTTTACTTGTTTATTTATCTGTTATTTCTTTCAAGATGTACATAAGCAAAAATACTAAACCCATCTACAATGAAACAACATGTCATAAAAACAAAATTAAGATGCAGTGCTCTGCTTCTCTTTCTCTCACTGCAAATGCGTGGGTTAAAATCTTGTCTTTGCTTGCTGCCTGAAACTTGACAATGTGGGGATCAGCTGTACTTCCCCCAAGAGAGACAGCTTCAAAACTGACCTGTCCCAATTGCTTTATTGTTTTGTTTTATTGCTAACAATGGAAGCACAGCAACCACTCCACTGATGAGAAGCAGGGTGCTGCTTAGATTCATGGCTTTATTTATTTATTGAATTTGTATGCTGCCCATCTCCCCCAATGGGTGACTCTGGGCGGCTCACAATTAAAACCAAAGACCCAAGAACCGTTAAAAAATGATACCATATAAATAGTTAAAATTAATTAGTCAATTAAAATCAGATTATAAAAACAACCCTATACCTAAATACTAAAAAATATTCAAGATGATGGGGGGGGCAAGGTCAATTACCCCACAAGCCACTTCCACTGATGGTAACCCCCATCTGGCCCCCAGGCTTTCTGGCATAGCCAGGATTTCACGCCTTTCCTGAAGGCCGTGAGGGTGGGGGCATGGATTCAAAAGAGCACATCACTCAGTTGTACACACAAAAGTTGCTACTGTTTTCAGGTCCTGCCAGTGGGCTTCAGCTTAGTGTCCAGCTGACCACTTGGGGAACAGAATGCTAGACTAGGAAGACCCTGGGGCAGTGTTTCTCAACCTCAACAACTTTAAGATGTGTGGACATCAACTCCCAGAATTGCTAGCTGGGGAATTCTGGGAGTTGACGTCCACACATCTTAAAGTTGCTAAGGTTGAGAAACACTGCCCTAATGTGATAGAAAAATATACTGCCTCCTCTTCTTCCTGCCCCCTTCGTAATGAGCCTTTAGAATGCTTCATTTATAAATGCTTAGCCTATTTTTTATATTATGCTGATAATTTGTGGTTAGGAACATGTTTCTGCTTCTTTTCCCTTCAGAGATGTGTGCCCTTTGCAACTGCTGCACAATCTCAGGAAAAGATGCCCATGCTTGAAAGAGTTGCAGACAGGTTCATGCTCTGGAGCACCTTTCTAGAACCAAATCCAAATCCAAAATACTGCAGTTTCCTGGTGTGCAGAACAAAAATGCTAGTTAAGTAAGATAAAGTTTACATTACGAAAAGCTCAGTTCAAATATATTCTCATCCATACATTCTCAAGGCAACACATAACTAACTATCCAGGGCTTTGGAATGGAGATGGCTACCCTCCTCTGCCTAAAATAAGGCCAATTCTACATGAGTAGGTTCTTACATTATCTTATTTGCATTAAGACCTTTTCCATTGTGACCAATCAGGGCTTTCTTTCAGGAGAACATTTTTTATCCAAACAATATTTCTGGGTTGTTATCCTAATCATTCTCTCTCTCTCTCTCTCTCTCTCTCTCACACACACACACACACACACACACAGACACACAACCCAGCAGCATCCATTTGCATTTTAAAATAGGGCTACCAGATCTGGGCTGCAAAAATCCATGTGACTATTAGGCAGCAGCAAGGAATTAGATTTTTCTGTGTTACTGTTTGGAAGGGTCATCTGGATTTTTGCAATCCAGATCCTGTAGTCCTATTTTAAAAGAAAAATATGCACATTGAATCTAAAGATGCATTTATGTTACAAATGTTTCCTCTTAATCATCTCAGATTGTATTCCTATAAACAAAGACCGTGCTTAAATGCGAATGGAGCAGGTTGCAAAAGTTTCATTCCTAACCCTAATGTCTTTGTTTTCATTCTTTTGTTATACATGTCCTTAGCACCCGGCATCTACACATGTAATTGTACACACATAATTAGTCTGAACCTTAGATCTTGTGAGTTGATACGCACCGTGGCAGCATGGTACTCTCCTGTAAGAGAAAATTAATAAATGCATGCCAAGGATTCAATCAAAACAATATATTTTATTTTATTACAAAATAGAGAAGGATTGATTAACGTGTGTCTTTCATGCAGAACACAATTAAGCTTGGCTAGCAGCTATTCAGACAGCGGTGAGCGACTGCTGAGCCACCAATCCCAGGTCCATGCCTTCTGCCAGAGAGAGCTGGGTCCCTTGCCGCAGTGATGGAAGACGACGCCTTCCACAGGTACTATCAGAAACAAAAGGAACTGGGTGGCATAAAGCAGCTGATGAAATCCTGCCATAGAACAGTGGGGAAGGGGAGCTGCAAGGGGAAGAGGCGACAGCTGGCAAAAACAAGAGTGCCAAGTGAAATTGGCGCTGCCACAACTTCTACTACATTAGACCAGACGACTAATTCCAATCTATGTATCTTTTCAGGAGATTGCAGCCCTGTGAGCCACAACCACATCATGACTACTGGGGACCAACGCTTGAGCACCTTACATGGTGGAGAACTGAAGAAGTTTGCCTGCACTGCATACGACCACAATTAAAGATGTGGGTTGGAAAATATTCTGTATCCTTTCAAATGCATTACAGTTGCATGTTATTTTACTGCCTGTTGCCCAATGTTGTTTCCAACAGTTCAATAAAAAATATTTTTCTCCACACCTAAAAACTCTTTTCTTTGAAAGTATGACTCAGATCTCATACAATAGGCCAGATTTAATAATGTAAGCCAAATACTTGTACAGATTACAGATACTGAGAGGAATATGCTAATTTGAATCATACTCATTTGCACAGGAAATTTTTCTGGAAGAACAACATCTCTTCCCACAACACCACTTTTCCGACCTTCGTTCCTCCCCCCCACACACACACACACAACAAAGGAGGCAATGAATAAGCCAAATGGCCTTGTCTTATTTGTTGTGTCCTCTTCTCCTGCTCAAATTCTCTTTCATGTATTGTAGGAGTAACTTTTGACGTGGGGATGTTCTGCAGTAAGGTAGCATCAGAGAATCATGGAGTTGGAAGGGATGATAGAGATCATTCCTCTGCCCAGTGGAGCATCCATTTGAGCATCTCTACACTTGATCATCCAGCCTTTATTTGAAAACCTCTAGTGTAGGGGAATGCACCACATCACGTGGTAGCCTGTTCTATTGGCTGGCAGTTTGTACAGTCATGGAGTTCCTTCTGATGTCTAGCTTGAACCTTCTTCCTTCTAGTTTCAACCCATTAGTTGTGATTGTGCACTCTGGAGCAATAGAGAATAAATCTGCTCCCTCTTCTGGAGGACAACCCATCAGATATTTGGAGATTGCTATCATATCTCTCCTCATTCACCTTTTCTATAGGCTAAATGAACCCTGATCCTTTAGGCATTCCTTATAGGGATTGGTTGCCAAACCCATCACCATTTTGATAGCCATACTTAGAACTTGTTCCAATTTGTCACTGACTTTTTTGAACTATGGTGCCCAGAACTAGACACAGTACTCCAAAAAAGATCTAAAAAGGGCAGAGTAGAGTGGGACACTATTTTCTCATGCTCTAGACTTTATCCTCTTGTCAAGATGGCCCAAGGTAGCATTTGCTTTTTCAGCAGCTATATCATATTGCTGGTTCATGCTTAATTTGTAGATGCCTCATATGAGTAGAATCTTGCATAGTCAGACAATTTGCTGCCAGGGTAGATTAAAGAATTCTGCCCCTCTCATATCAAGGTGTTCAAACCTGATCAAACTATTTGTGCATTTGAGGCTGAAAATACACAAGCCTATTTCCATGGGATTAAAAATACAATAATAATAAACAAATAGCAATCTTCTGTCTTGTCATGACATCCCAAATTAACTTGCCTGAGGCAGCCCTTTCTTTTTGCCTAATGGTAGAGCTAGCTTGATTTGAATTCTAAAATAAAATGCATCTCATGTTTCCCCAGGATCGCATATTTAATATAGTAATATACACTACAGTATAAGGCCGGTATGGTTGCCATACTCAAATTTGTATCTACCTGTAATTGAAATATCAAGACTAATGTCTACTCAGAATTAAGTGAATCCTATGGGTTCCTAAGATAGATGAAAAAAAATGATACTTTCTCCCTTGTAAAGATAAGCCCTACTGAACTTCATAGCATAAAACTGCAGCTTCAATCTGCAATCATTTGAAAATTTGAAAGTACACCTTATAGGATTGTGCTGTAAGTCTCCTCTAACCACTCACTTAGGAGTAAATCCCACCGTTATCTGTGCAGAGGGCTTTTTGGTTCATCAAATATACTTATGGGTTTGAAATAAAAACCTGAGACTCTCTTCATGTGAGTGCCAACACTGCCCAAGTTGGTACATACTGCTTAGCAGAACAGATGCTGCTTCTTGAGCCAAAGAAAACTTTCAGATTGGCCTGCTGCGTCAAGTAAAGATAAAATGTGCCACAGTTAAGTGAACATGCTGCGACCAAAGACTGGTGCACTGTGCTAGTCTTATGCCTGAAGGATGGTCCCCTGGCCAGAGGTATGTGGAGGTTGCTTTCCATGAGTCATCCGGCATCTCCTTCCTCTCAGTAGCATTCAGGCTTTCAACTTGCATTTACACTTGAAAGGTTGCCCAGTGGGGGATTTACTTGACAAATTACCTTTCTGAAGTGACAAGAGAAGTTGAAAGAAGCTCTCTTTTCCTACGCTGCCAAATTTGTTTTATATTAAAATCCTTCAAAAATGAAAAGTCTGAGGAGTTGTTAGATGTTACTCTTCAACATTGCAGAATGGGAGTCGGGGGGGGGGCGGGGAGGAGTGTACACATATACACACATAGACATACAGACCCAACACAACAGCAGCAGAAGACATCTCCATATTTTAATTAAAGACTCCAGGGATACCAATTTGATAATAAAAAAGGTGAAAAGAAATTAATGATAAATAATTTGGTATAAGGCCTTTTTTTCAATCCATCCAGGTTTAGTGTTTATTGAGCTGTAAGCAGATAACCTTATTGGCTACAAACACTTGCTGAGCAGTTTCTGCCCCTTTATGAAAAGAAAGGGAGGTGAGTTTGTCAACACAGGATTGGCATCTCATGTCATCAGATTACAGCATTCATCAAATCATGCTCCTGTGACTTGATTTTAATGAGTGGGTTTTACTTCTGGCAGCATTTTGAGATTCTGATTTGACTGAATGTCTGCAAAGTATTTGCTAGTTTGTAAATGGACCTTAATGGATTATTCTGCTTGAATCTTTCTTCTTGTGAGCTGTTCACCTTTACATTGTGTTGCAGACGTTCTTTGATTCCATACTGCATCAGCTATTAATACTACAAGTCAAAGGCTAAGACATGAAAGTGCTCTTTGAATGAACAAGGAAGTAGCACGTAGGCATTTCAGCACCGAGAGTAGCCTGCCTCAACCTGGTGGTGTGCACCGAATGTGTTGGATTTATTGGAGTTAAAGCCAGCACATCAAGAGGACACCAAATCAAGAAAGATGTGAAGATATAAATTGATACATAGTTCTCCAGCATAAATTTATTTATATTGTAGTTATTCTCATTTTGGAACATATGATTCCTGTCTAGTTCTGGAGCCATATTTTCAGGATTCAGAAATCTAAAAAAGGTTTAGAGAAGAGTGATGAGGATGGTTAGATGACTAACTCCTGTGTGGAAAAAGTGAGGGAAGTGGGAATATTTAATTCTCAGTTCTCACACAGAACCTGCAATGTTGCTAAATAAACAGTCATTCTGTCTTCATGAGATTCAGTTTCAATTTGTTTCATCCAAACTAGTTCCTTGCAGCCTCCAGACATCAAGTAAGGAATTCCATGGTTTGTTCAGTCCCAGGTTAAGATCTATAGATGAATATCATCAACATACTGATGATACCTCACTCAAACCAATGGATGATCCCCTTGGGGGCGTCATATCAATGTTGAATATGTTTGGTGAGGGACAGCACCAAACCCTGTGGCACTCTAAAGAAGAGAATCCAAGGGCTAAGCTGCTCATATCCCCACCACTATCATCTGGTACAGTCCATTCAAAAACAGTCAAACCACTGTAATACAATGACCCCAACCTCTAGCTCTTGAAGGGAGTCCAGAAGGATCCCATAGTCAGTGGTATCAAAAGCCACTGTCAGATTGAATAGCACCAGGAGAATCAATTCACCCATTCCAAATCCTGATGGGGATCATCCACAAAAGAGACCAATGCCATTTCCATCTCAGGAACCTTGACTGAAAGGGATCTAGATAATCTGCTTCATGTAGAATCCTTTGCAGCTGAAGCCCCACCACATTCTCCACAGAGAAGGTTGGACACCTGGACAACAGTTGTTTAGCTTGGTGGGGTCAATGATGAACCCTTTCAGGCAGAGGTGCATCACCATTTCCTTCCAAGTAGTAGGTACCACTCCATCTCTCAGAGAGGTATGAACCATCTCCTAAACCCACTCCCTCACCTCAGCGTTCACTGCCTTAAAAAGTCAGGATCAGCAGGAGTCCAGCTTGCAGATGGCAAAGTTCATGCTGCCTAGAATCCTCTCCACATCCTTGTAGTCAGCAGGGCCAAAAGACTCCCTGGCAGTTCTTGCAACTTGTTACTCCAATTTTCTTCTTTGTTTCTGCCAATGTGATGTCCAGCTTCAGAAAACTACAATGGCATTTTAATCAGCAAAATGTCTAGCAAACTTGTTACTGCCACCTGAAGAAAGATCCACCAAACTATCCTGACCCATTAGGGTACAAGTCACCTGGGACAGAACATTTTAACTGGTCCACCACCCTTGGAGAGATCAGCAGTGGTGACCTGTCTCAGGCTGATGAGGAAGTAATCTGACCATCACAAAGGACTAATGGTCAAGTCCCTGGCCTTCAGATCATGTTTCAATTGCTCTGAGGGCAGGTCAGTGTGATAATGAAATGAGATAACTCATAATATGAGCTTCTCAGGCACATAAGGATAGTATACATATCTCTATCTTTGTATTACTGTAGAGAGTAAAAGAAGTGACCTTGACAGAAATATGCTAGAACCCCCCTAGGCAAAGGGGGCTGAAACATTCTTTAAGTTCTGGGAAGCAAGATAATATTCAGACATGACACAGTCAAATGCCCTTTGGACTCCCTGGACTATAAGAAGGAGGAAAGGTACAGCACAAACTTGCAAGATTCTGTTATGATAGCCAATTTCAATAAAGTGTAGTTTTACCCTTCCTGTGGAGTTGATTTTCTGGTCTGATCTATCTAGTGAGGCTGACAGTTACACAGAGTTTCAAATGTACACACAGATACAGATTCATATAAACACACACACTGGATTTTTGTAGCTGGGTTGACTGAATTTATACTTTGCTCTTAAGTGCACTTTGCACTGTAGTTTGGTTTTACTATGGCTTGCTAAATAAGCTATAGTGGCCTGGCTTACCCATAACAGTATTGTAAGTCCTGATTTACAGACAAGAATATTTGGGTTCATAAACCAAAAAACAAGCAAAACAACTCTGTGGTTTTATGCATGTGTGAACTTGACCAAAGTCTCTGAACATGAGCACAATTAGTATCCAACATAGGGTGCTAAATGTAAAGGCGTGAAATCACCATTTCACTTATAAACTAGATGAAAAAAACACTCATGCTAATCTGGTCCAGTCTTGAAGCAATTTGCACAAGTTGTGAATTGTAACCAACGTGGAATTGTTATCAAGAAATAAGCTTGCCCTGTATTTATGAAGCCAGTATTGTGCAATATATATGGCAAATCCTACTTTGATTTTTGTGTGTGTGTGCACATACACAAACATATCAACACACACATGTCCAGTTGATACATAATGTGGCTAAAACCATTTAACTGTTGATTCCAGCCTAGTCTTTCTGATTTTAACAGAGGGGTTCTTGGGTAACTAAGTCAAAGGTTGTCTCCTAAATTATGAAAGTGAATAACATTCAGGTTAGGAACTGAGGAAAACTCTTGAAGTGTTTAAAGTGAATCTGTTTTTATTATAATTAAGGTAGTACAGCTTAAACAGAAAAATGCACTTTGAGGATGCAGGGTAGGTAATTGCCACTGTGAGAAGGCCTTGTCTCACACCCACCAGTTATGCTCCCTGGGTAGTTAGAATTGAAGAAGGAGCATTCTAATACCTGGTAGCAGAATTGCACCTTAGGGCCTATTCTTTATGCTATGGGGCATAAGTAATAGGTAGGTGTTAGCCTTGTGAGGTAGTCCAGACAAGAAGCACACCCAGAAGGACTAGCTCTAACTTTATTGTAAGGTTCCATTAACAGAATCTTGCAAGTCTGAAAGTACATCTCTGTCCCCTTGCCTTTACAGTCCAAGAAACTAGGGAGGGTCCCTTCTGAGACGCTTGCCATGCCCCCATCACTTCTGTGGGCTTATCTTACTGTTGTCTAGTCTGCGGCTTTTCCTCCTGTCTCCCAAGGTCATTCCCACATACAATTACATTAGGCCATTACAGAACTGAAGGAACTGTAGTCATCTGATCAGATCGATCAATTAAAGAAATAATTAGAACTGCAAATCTTGCATTGGAGGAAAAAATATATCATCGTATCAAAGGAGGAAGCATATAACTTTTATTTTTAGTTGATTCACAGAAAGGATCCATCCAAAGATCTTTGTTGCCCAAATGGCCCCATCTCTCTCAACTCAAGGTGGAGCTCATCAAAGGAAGGCTAAATTACTTTTTAATCTGGAATAGAAAATTTCATAAGCACTATGGCTATGCAAACCTTCTGTTTGGGGATTCTGTTTGATTCCAGCGAATTACTGTATCAGATTGGACATTCAAATCAAATTGGATGCTCCAAATCAATATAAATGATTCAGATATTTCTGCATGTGCACAGACTCTTCAAAAATGACTCTTCATTGTTCTCACTACTGGTGGATACTTGCTTATCCTGTCTGGATAAGCTGATCAGTGCTCCCTCCAGTCAAACAACAAGGGAATGCAAAATGCCTGTTCTCATTTTTAGTTCCTGCAGTGGGCTTTTGTTTTTAATTTTTAAAGGGACTAATCACTATGTGGATAGCTTGACACTATGGTGGCTTAGTACCTGTGGGGAGTTGGAGAGACCAAGAGCCAGGAGGTGTGGAAAAGCGAGAGTGTCTACCAATGAGAAATTATTCTGCCCCAGCAAAGCTGTGTTTGCAACAATTCTTTTTGTGCCACAGCAGAGCTGGAAGTTAATCACATTTGCAGTTCAAGAGAGGTGGTGGCAATTCTTCACTTTCTGCACTTCAGCCTTTTCCAACCTGGTGCTTTACAGATGTGCTTGACTTAGAACTTTTATTCACAGCAAATTGAGGACCATTAGGAAAGCAGCCTTATGCTTCTGCTGTGATTATCGAATCACGTGGAGCATCCATGAAAGAGGCCAAACTGAGAAATTTCTCCAGGGAATCTGCTTAGGCCACGTTACTTTTGATCGTCAAGTTGATGTCTGATAATTAAAACAAGCAAACAAACAAAAATTGTTTTAATGTTATATGACCATTAGTGTGTCCTCCAGTTTTTCGTTAACTTGTAATTGATTGGATATTGCCTTGAGTACTTCAAACAGAAATTAAGTCATTGAAGAACTAACTGATGAAATAAAGGGATCTCTAATAATTTTACAGCTAAGCAGGATTGACCCCAAATATTTTGCTAACCAAGTAGCCAATGACACATTATCATAATAACTTTAATAATAATTTATTAAATTTATATGCCGCCCGACTCTCAGTGACTCTGGGCAGTTTATAAATGGTTAAAAACATTTAAAAATGAAGAAACAACACAAAACAGCACAAAACAAAAGGAACAAAGATGGCAAAGAAATAAGCCTAAATGGGAAGAAAGAAAAAGAAGAAAAAGGGGTGTCAGTCATCCTCTCCAAAGGCCTGGGCAAAGAGCCATGTCTTCGGGACCCTTCAAAATACCAATAGGGTGGAGGCCATTCGAATCTCAGGGGGAACCTCATTCCAGAGGCCAGGCACTGCTACAGAGAAGGTGTACTTCCAGGGTCCCAATAGAAGGCATTGTTTAATTGAAAGAACCTGGAGCATGCCAACCCTTCCAGATTGGACTGGCAAGGCAGATACTATGGGAGACAGGCAGTCCTCAAGTAACCAGGCCCTCTGCCATGTAGGGCTTTATAGATAGTGACCAGCACCTTGAATCACACCCAAAAGCTAACTGGCAACCAGTGCAGCTCACAAAGCAGAGGTGTTACATGGCCATCCTGAGGCATACTGATGATACCAAACCCCAGACTGGCAAATAACCTCACCCATCATGTAGATGTTGAAAAGGGGAGAGAGAATACAAGCCTGCACTACCCCACAAAGGAGGGGCCTAGGGAGTTGTCTCTTCCCCCCACAACCAACACTGACTGGAGCTGGCCTTAGAGAAAGGAAGAAAACCACTGTAGAACAGCACTCCCAATCTCCAGCCCATGGAGCCAGCTCAGAAGGATACTGTAGTTGATGGTATTGAAAGCTGGCAAGAGATCAAGGAGTAGAAGGACTGATGCACCACCACCATCCTGGCTCTGCCACAGGTCATCAACAAGCACAACCAAAGTTATCTCAGTACTAAATCCTGGCCTGAAACCTGATAAAATGGGTCTAGATAATCTGTTTCTTCCAGGGCTGCAGACCAACCATCTTTCAACAACCTTCCCTAGAAAGGGTACTTTGCAGGTTGGTCAACAGTTATTGAAGACCTTTGGGTCGAAGGACAGGCTCTTGAGGAAGAGGCTCTTTGAAGGCTGGGGACACCACCCCCTCCATCAAAGAGGCTGACACTAAAGCATGGATCCAACCGTGGGCCACCTCCCTGGCTGTTTTCACGACCCAGGAGGGACATGGACCCAGTAAACAGGGGACTAGGCTGATAGCCCAGACAGCCCTGCCCACTTCCTCAGGAGTCACTGGCTCAAACTCATCCCAGATCACACCACCAGATTGTACCCCACACACCTTGACCTGGCCTGCCAGAGTCCAAGTTGGAGTGAATCTGAGTGACTTTATCCATCAGACAGCCTGAATAATCCTCTTAGCTTCTGCAGACAGGATAGAGAGATCATAAATGACTCTTCTTCTCTTTGAAAATAAAAATATTTTTTTTAAAATGTGTTAAATTAAATAATTAACAAATCACTATACTTTTGCAGGGTTGTCCACAAGAGCGATCACAAAAGTCAAGATGGTGGCTGCGACTGGTGATCAAAGCCCTGCCCTTTTTTATGTGCATGGTGCAAAGGGCTTCTATTGCACATCATGGCTCCCATCTTGGTTTTTTTGACATTTCCCCCTCCTAAACCCCTCATTTTACATCACAACAGATTAGTTGCATTGGGCAATTGCTTCACTGTGTCTAATAATAAGACAGGTTTGGTTAGCCACAGCTTTGGAAGAGGCCTAAATCCACTTGTTTTCATCAAGAGCAATGCACAAGTGTCTGGCATATTTGTCTGGAACCAATCTTTTATTACTGGCCTGGGAAAAGGAAAAATCTCAGTTTCTCTCAGGAGTTAAATCTATTATGGGGATGGTAGGAAGATGCTAAAGCAGCCCTATTGACAAGCGGCCAATGTGAGACAATATTTTATTAGGCCAACTGAAGGTTTCCAAAATAACTGCACATTCTAGAGTTTCCAGGAATGCTTTCTTAGACAAATCCAGGAAAAGAAACAAGAGACAGACACATAATTGTAGCTAACATTCAAGCCATGCAGGTGCAAAGTTGTGCGGAATTTCTAAATAATCTACAGATATTGGCTTGGATCAAATCTAGAAGTGATTAGGTTGTGTTGATGTTTGCTGATAAGAGGAATTTATAGTTCATCCCCCTGTGTTGGAAATATAAGGTCTATCTGCTGAAGTCAAGCCGTGTCCACTCTTTATGACATTACTGTAAGATTGCCTATCTAGTTCAGTGTTTCTTAACCTTAGCAACTTTAAGAGATGTGGACTTCATCTTCCAGAATTCTGGGAGTTGAAGTCCACATCTCTTAAAGTTGCTAAGGCTGAGAAACACTGATCTAGTTAATTGAAAGGATCTTCCTTCTCACCCTCTCAAGCTAGAAAGAGGTTGATCCCTCCTGGTAACAGCATCCCCTTTAGGCTGACAACCTTCCAATTGTCCTCCTTGATCCATGACAGACTTTTTGTATAAAGAGGATGTAATCATCAATATTTGTAACATGGCATCTCTTTCTTATTTCTTTGCAGCCCATCTACCACTAATGTGAGTGAAAAGAATCTTTATGGAAGTAGAGGTCAGTCTAAATCTATTCCATGTCCATGTTGCAAGCTTTTGTATATCATATTTTATAACAAATTTTGGATTTTGTTTAAATATTGGGAAATCCACATCTGTTTGCAATTTTCCTAATGTACAGTTTTGTATGCAATTTCCATCATACATACATACATACATACATACGTACGTACATATATATGTTTAAAATGAAACTATTTCAAATATATACTGTCCAAGTGGATGCTGTTTTTTGGATGCATCAAAGATAAATGTTATGGGGAAAGCGTCTGCAGATTCCATTACATCAAATGCATACAGTATTATCCTCATTTGACAGATATATTTGCCTACAGTAATATGTAGAAGGGAAAACTTACATCACTCTTAGCCCATTTTTTATCTTTCTTCTTATTTTGAGATTTCAGCATTATATCTAAGGATAATTTTTCTTGACCTGATTAACATTAGGTAGCATTGGTGATTCCATCAAAGTCTTCATACTACCCTGTAATTACAATAGTTTTTCAGTTCAGGAAGAAAAATTCTGCCTCTTTCATGAAAGCAAAACAAAATAGTGCTGTTTAATACAATCCACGGAGTTTAAGCAAATGGATAAATGATAAAAAATGATTAAAAACCCTTACTGAGCAGTGTCATTATATTAAGTGGCTTCACATTGTGAAATAAATAGTTGTTCATGTTTTGCACAATTTTGCATATTAAAAAGCGACCACACACATTAACTTAGCATCCCTTACAACTATCTGGTAAAGTAGATTTCTTGAAGCGTAAAGGTGAAAGATGGTGAGTTTCCTTAGTCCATTGCTATGTCTTTGCTGATATACATCTTGAAAAATCTATCCTGCCTTTCTCTCCTCTCCTCTCCTCTCCTCTCCTCTCCTCTCCTCTCCTCTCCTCTCCTCTCCTCTCCTCTCCTCTCCTCTCCTCTCCTCTCCTCTCCTCTCCTCTCCTCTCCTCTCCTCTCCTCTCTCTCCTCTCCTCTCCTCTCCTCTCCTCTCCTCTCCTCTCCTCTCCCTTCCTCTCTGCATTCTTTCTCCTTCCTTCCTTCCTTCCTTCCTTCCTTCCTTCCTTCCTTCCTTCCTTCCTTCCTTCCTCCCTCCCTCCCTCCCTCCCTCCCCCCCCTTGGAGTTGACTCCTGGAGACTGCCTGAACAAGTCCCTGAACAAGTGACTGGCCCAAGGTCACCCAGCTGGCTTCATGCCTAAGGCAGGACTAGAATTCATGGTCTCCCAGTTTCTAGCCTGGTGCTTTAACCACTACCCCAAACTGGCTCTGCCCCTCTAGTACTGTGATGGAATAGACTTATGAAGGCCATGCTCAGGGAGATAAGCATGCTGTTAGCCCCCAACAGGAGCGTGGGAAGTTCAAGAAGATGAGGCTGGCACCTCCCTAAGGAATTCACGGTCTTGTGGCTGGCTTGGGAACTTGGGTTCAGTCTGGTGAGATTCTGTCTTGAGGTGGAAGCTAATAAACGCAACAGAACTGTATTTGCATTGTTTCTTGGAGTTCTTTGGGCTGAACCTGACAAGTACCTTTCCATTACTTCATGCTATTTATACCATTTTAAGAACAAACTCAAAGAACGCATGTACAAAACACTATTTTAAATGTATACACTTACTTTGCCATAGGATCAAACTAAACACAGGATTGGGTTGTGTGCACATATATTTGCACAATATTTTAATCAGGATTGCAGCATATCCGATCAGATTGGCAGTGTGGTAGAGTGGTTATGGTTTTGGGCTAGGATGGGGAGACCCAGGTTCAAGTACATCCTTGGCCATGAAAACTACTGGATGACTTGGGGCAATCATTCTCTCTCAGCACAATCTACCTCACAGGGTTGTTGTGAGGATTAAATGAAGGTAGATATAAACATAGTGAATACCTTGCTAGAACTGAATCTTCCTATCCAGTTCAATCATCTAGAGTAGGCCTGCTGAGAATACTACTGTCTCCAAGAAGCACATGAGGATTAAGAGGTTTGCCTTCTCTGTGATAGCTCCCACACTCTGGAGCACAGGGGTGTCCACAGAGCATGGTAAAAATAGTCAAGAAAGCACCCTGAAAGTCAAGCGTCTACCTTTTTTAAAATGTGTGTTGCATGTGTAATGCACATAAAAAATCAGGTGGAACTTCAGTCACACCGTCATAGCTGCATCTTGACTTTTATGACCACACCATGTGGACACCTCTGCTGGAACAGTTTCTTCTCATAGGTACGTATGGCATCTGCACTGTTCATATTCTGAAAAGAAGTAAAATCTGTGCTGTTTCATGAGCTTTCAGCTCCAGTTGATGGACTGAGTGATGGCACCAACCATAAGTATTAATTTGAAGACTGTATTTTGTGGATTCTATCATCCTGTCTTTATATTTTTATGATTTTGCTCCATTGTGCAGATTTTATAAGATAACTGAGTTTTCTATGTAGTATTGCACCTCATGATGCCAATACATTTCAAGTACAAGGAAAGTAATCACCAAGATTCTCCAGCAAACTTTGATGAAAAATTATTTTCTAATCGAGAAACCAGTTTTACTCAAGTTCTATAGGTTATGCTCCTTTGCAAGTATTTTTACCTATTTATTTCATACATATTACATATCTTCCTTTTAAGCTCTCTAAAAACAATTCTTCCAACCATCCTCAACAATAAACCAGGCATGATCTTTAGATTAAACACCTTTAACCACTAATTTTTAGGCAGCAAGCAAATGAATCCATGTAATGGGAATCCAAAACGATAATGACTTTTTACCCACCCAACTAAGGTATGACACAATCATGGCCTCCTAAAGCAAATCTGAATCAAGGCTGGCATATCTTTATTTGAAAAGTTCTTTGCTATTTTTGCACTGTTAGTGTTTTATAGAGTGGAAAGCAATTAGTTTTATAACAGGGGAATAGGTTCAAACCTTGTTTAAAAGTCAATGAGTGCCTAATTGTTCGGTTGCTTGGAAATACCACCCAATCATTGCTGTTTATGAATCTTGCCGTTTTGATGAAAGCCTACAATTTAGAACCTTTCCACCCCATGGACACCTTTTTCTACTAGTTCTTGCATCACAAAGGAATCTATTACAAACATACTATATCTAATTATGAGTGAGTCTGCCGTCACAGCTGAAGTTGCAGAATTAGCAATACATTTTCAAGAATTAAAAAAAACAACAACCCTTCTTACTTAGACTGTTTTAAATAAAATAGGATAATAGATAAGGATATCTCCTGCAGAACAGCAACATATGGGAGAAATAAGGACTAGAAAAGCTAGTCCTTAAGAGAGCCAGTTTGGTCTAATGGTTAAGGCACCAGGCTGGAAACCAGGAGACTGTGAGTTCTAGTCCCACTTTAGGCATGAAAGCCGGCTGGGTGACTTTGGGCCAGTCACTCTCTCTCAGCCCAATTTGTTATGGGGAAAATAGGAGGAGGAAGGAGTATTAGGTATGTTCACTGCCTTGAATTATTTATAAAAATAATAAAGGTGGGATAAAAAAATCAAATCTAAAATCTAATCTAAGTGAGACTTCTGCTCAAATTAGAAGTTTCAGAAGGCTCTTCCATATCATATCATTTTCATTACCATATCCAGTCCCCAGTCCCTCAAAAGCCTGGTGAATGAGCTGTAATTAACTCATACTTTGGTCTAGCTGAAAATATGGAGAATAATGCAGGCCAAACAAAAAAAAAAAAAAAAAGGAACCAGGAAACAGAATGTGGCAAGAGTTCTGACCGGTGGAGGAATGGACCATCCAGAGGTTCTGCAAAATTGCACTCATTTTTTTTTAAAGGACCAGCTTTGTCACAGGAGGTTGACTCAGCTCTCAGACATAGTTCTAGTGAGAAGAAGCAATTCCAAAGCTGATTTTAATCCGGTACAAAGGTCCCACGTGGAAGTGTCCAGAATGAGATGAGGTGATTTGGCAGAGAAAAGTGGTATGGCCCTTCAGACTGCAGATGGTATCATGATTTTTTAATGCTCCCATAAAAGTTTTTAAAAATTTTCTCTGAAGAAAACTAGCATAGAATGAAAAGAACAGGGTAGAACTTTGCTTGATGATTTTTTTCAATATCTGTATCAAGGAGCTGAGCAGCTTTGTTTATTTATAGAAGCATCTTTAAAAAAAGTATTTCTCATGTGTAAACTGGAAGGGCATAGTCCATCTTACCATCTGAAGACTCTGCCACCTCATTTTTAATTTACTCTACTTCATATGTAGAACCTCTTTAAGGGGTCTGTAACCTGGCTATCTAATATAACTGATTTTCTTCTCATTCTTTTATTTCAGACCAAAATGCCAACACAGAAAATTGGCCCAAATCATGGAACAAATTTATATATAAGAGATTGTGTGATTGCTCCATTGTATGGCCAAACGCACTTTCTGTCTATGAATAGCTGTAAGAAAAAATAACTTTTTCCACTCAAAAGCAGTGCCCAAGGCATTGGATGACAGTCTGGATTTATGGCACACCAAATTGTACATGGCACAGTCTTGATTCCTTGCACTGGGGCAGCACCACTGTGACCCACTGTAGACTGAGAGCAAATCTTGATCTTGAATTGATTTATCTGGGGATTTTAAAACTGGAACATTTGGAGACAGTAAAAACCATGCTGTTCTTCATCTTAAGCAGCAAAAATTTGATGGAAAAGTTACTTCCCAGCCCATGGAGAAATAAAGGAGGAATACCAGTCAACGGACAGGAAAGTCAGATTGTCTTCTTCTTGACTTCATTCTCCCCATCCCATAAACAAACGAAAATCTTTTCTTCCTGTCATCTTCTCTTTCCTTCTACAGCTAAATGGGGAAACAAAAACAAAACACCCTCTTCTCCCTCCCCCCCGAAAAAGGAAAAGAAAGAAAAAAGAATCAAAGGGGCAACAAATAATTTTACCATTACCAGGTAATACACGTTAATTGCTCAGTTTATATACTCTGAATGACATACCATTAGAGACTGTGTATGCATTGTAACTAGAGCATTAATAAATTTAAAATGTGCCTATTAGAATGACAGCTTTGGAGGTGCAAAGGAATAACAGTTATCACTTGGCAGAAGCAGATCTCACCCCATCTGCCGAGACTTTGCATACATTTTCAGCTTCCTGAGCAATGATTAGGGCTGTCAGAACCTCTTTAACCTTCTAACTGCTGGTCCCAACTGGCCTTAATTAGAGACTAATGAATTCAGAAGATGCAGGCCGTGAGGAAAACTGCCTTGACAGTTTGTGTACAAATTAAGCCCCAATTACTTCATGCATCTTTTGCATTGCTGATACAAGTCTCTGTTATTATTTTTTGAATATGGTCATTTTAGCATAAACCGAGAACTTTGCTAATATATTTTGTCATTTTTATGGCTCATCATAAGGAGGAGGAGGAAAAACACACACACACACACTCATACACGAAAGGAATACCGGGAGGGTCATGAATATGTGAAGTAAGCTACTGTAGATGATAAAAGAAATTAATTTCCCTGTAGGGAATATCATCAACTTTTTTTCCTTCTTCCTTCCCCTTTTTTTTAAATAAAAAGAGTTCAAAAAAGCACCTCCCAGATATTATTAGTATTATTTGGGTGAATCGGGATAACAGTATAAAACTCAGGCTGAATCTTGCACTGAATATTTCTATTAGCACTGTAAACACTGCCATTAACACAGAAAACAAACAAAAGAGAAATTATACACAATGGGAGGGGGGCTGGCAGAAAACTTTCCCACCTAGCTGCTTCAGGAGGAGGCCTCTTGCTGGTTCCATCGCTCACAATATTAATCCTGCAGTGGCTCCTACATGTTGAACAAAGGGTTGTCCCCCACCCCCAGGCCTTATCCTTCCCCCTCCAAGGCATAATTAAGGGCATTTCCCCACTTGGACCCAACCATGGTGGAAACAGGTCCTAGCAGCATCTTTTTTTCCTGCCATGCCCACATAGCAATGTTATCTGGGATTGTTTGGAACCTGTGGAGTTCAAGGTGGGGGATCAGGTTCTTTGTAGCATGAACTCAGCCATCTGCAGGTAGGACACCATTTCTCCTGGCTTGTTTGAGCTGGCAGAGAAGGGTTCAGGGGTAGTCAATGCTACTTTAAGGGGGGAGGTTGTCCATGCCACCTTGAAGGAGACCGTGGTGCACTGTAGCATACTGGTTTATTTTTATTATTGATTGATTGATTGATTGATTGAGGAAGCATCCCTGTATTTTGTGTTGTTACCCAGTTACCTTGATTTGCTTTTATACATTGTAAATAACTGGCATTCTAGACATTTCAGTAAACCAAGTAGCTCCTGACTCTAGCGTCTTTTGTTTGATCAGGAGAAAAATAATGCAGTAATGGCAATGAAGAGGGATCATAACAAAAAGCCTCACCTTATCTCTGGAGGGGTAGGAAGAGCAGTAACCAAACAGAGGCAGAAGACGCCACAGCCTCTTACCCTGAGCAAAGGCAAAGAGCAAAAGAGCACAAGAGAATCACTAACTTTATTGGGAAGATTAGTGTGTTTGATTGTGCCACAGATGACAGCACTGTAGTCAGAGAGACTTTAACTTTTTAAAAGGGAAAATACAATGGTTGCTAAAAAAAAAACAACAAGGTTCCTGTTTTGCCAAGTGTTATGGGGGGCAAACATACAATTTATTAAGAAGCTTATCTGCTCCACAAACCCCTTGCAAGTCAGCTTAGCAGAACTCATCAAAACGTAGAAACACTGGGCACCAAACCCGTTATTGATTGTAGAATGTTTCAGGTTTCATGAGTGCAAACAAACAGGAGAGTCCATTGCAGTACATGTAGCTGTTTGAACATTGTAAATTTTGTGAAGGACTAAATGATGCATTGAAAAATCAGCTAGTCTGTGAAATTCTGAAAAAAAGCATTTGAAAAAGACTCTTAACAGAAACAGATCTAACGTATAAGAAAACATTTAGAACTGCTAATTCCATGGAAGCTGCTGCTAGATATACTATAGAATGGCAATTAGGAGTAAAAGCTTATATAAATAAGTTTGCAACAGCATACGCACAGATGTAACAAAATGAACTATGCTATTGTTGTGGCAAAGGTTCATACAAACCAGCCTAGTGCAGATTTAAAGGAGAAACCTGCAGGGAATGAAATAAAAGGGGACATATTCAGAAAGGGTGTCACTCAGGAAAGCAAACCATTTCGAAAAGCTAAACTACAAAACAATTTCTTGAAAGGAGCATAGTAGTACATGCTATAGATGAAAATTTTAATAATGAAGGTGAAACAGAGATAGCTAACATCATAATTTATAGCCTAAGCAGTGAAATGAGGCCAGCAATTTGGCTCACATCAGAAATGAGCAAAACCATATCAGTGCAAATGGATACTGGTTCTCTTGTATTAGTTATATCACAATATAAATTTGAGCAGCATTTTAGAGATGATAAATGAAATCCTTCAGAAATACAGTGAAAAACATATTGGAGAAAATATTCTTGCCACTGGAATGGTACCAGTAAGCATAAAATACAATACCCAGCAGGGTATGTTAGACTTACATGTTGTGGAAACAGGTTGGATTGTTACTGGCTGTGTTTCTCAGCCTCAGCAACTTCAAGATGTGTGGACTTCAACTCCCAGAATTCCCCAGCCAGCACAATGGGCTAAGGAATCTATCACTGGGTAAGAGTTCCATCAACAGTCTGCATGCTACACATCACGCTCACTCATTACTGCAGATAAAAAGTATGCACAAAGAGACAGGGAAGTGCTAAGCTTGCTTTAGGGAATTAAACAGTTCAACCAGTTGTACAGAAGGCATTTTACCCTCATTACTGATTATCAGCCACTACTATCAATCTACTAAAAATGATTCTGCTTAAAACAGCTGCTCAAATGCTGTGTTGTATTTTGTTGGCTTGGAGGACACAGATATGAAATAGAATTCAAAAGGACATACAGTCATGCAGATGTAGATAGATTATCTCATCTACTTCTATGGGGTAAGCAGTCTGAAAAATCCACATCGGATGGGGATTCCTTTGATATCTTTTTTTCTCACAGAAATTGAGAGTCTTCTCACCACAGCTGAGATGATTCAAAGAGAGACTGGGAAAGACTCAGCACTGTATCAGATATTCACAGCAACTCATAATGGCAAGGAGAAGGAGAAGAAGAAGAAGAAGTTGTTGATGGAATTTTATTGGCATTGTGATGAACTTATACTTGAGAGCACTACATTACATGTATTGTATTATGTGAAGACTGAGAGTTATGATACTATCCAAGCGGAGAGTTTTAGTGCTAGAGGAATTACATGTTGGACATCTTGGAGTAGTAAAGATAAAGGTACTAGGTCACTATTTTGCTTGGTGGCCAGAATGGACCAACCTGTTGAAAACTTGTGGTGAATTGCTTAGGCTGGAGTAGATTTTCTAGAACTTTCCGTAAAGCAAACAGCAGATGCTAGTGCTTGTTTTGTTAGGTCTGTAGAAAAGGCACAACATCTACCTCTTCCTGAAGAAGCCCTCCCTTGATCCATGGGTGCTGGTTCCAACTTTCCCTTTTTGGTGAAGGTTTTTTAAATAAAAAGATCAGGTACCAGCTGGTTCTGGAAAGTCATTGCCTTTGAAAAGTATGTAAATGGACAAAATAGTTAACCTCTTATAAGACAGTTTCCTATAGATAAGACCTCTGTTAATAAACTGATATGAAGAATGGCTATTCCTAAAGTGTTTGACAGGACAGATTTGTAACTCACTCAGATTGCTACCTCTGACTTTTAGTAGTTCGGCATGTAATAAAACACATGTTTGTGAACACTAAGTCCCAAATTCAGTCTCTGACATATCCACATCAGATTGGGAAACCCTCCTGTCTGAAAACTTAGAAAACTGTTAGGACTAGCCTATGAATGTTTGCTACTTGAAGCACAGAGCAGTGTAGAAACAGATGACCTAGTGGTGAAATCTTATGTCAGTGTATTTTCCATTACCATTAAGGAGAATGGTATAGGACACTTGAAAAGCATTTCCTTTAACTCTATTCCGTAGTATCTATTCTCTGAAATAGCCAGATGGACCTGTGACCTAATTTGGTATTAAATAGCTTTTTATGTTCCTAGGGTATTAAAAAGAGAAGCCAGTATGTTGAGGCTTCCTCTTGGATATTCTACAGAACAGGAAAGGAAGTTCTTCCATTGCCCTCCCCATTCCTCTCTCTCACTATATGTCAGCAGTGGAAGTACAAAGTAACTATTCACCACTGAGGAATTTGTGGGAAAGTAGGCAGAAGCTAGGATGGAGGCTAAGACAAGGGTACAGAAGGGTGTTTCTGAACTCACATTCTTAATCTTATTGGAGAAAATGCATGGACCTCCATAAACAGAAACAGTTGCATTGATTTTTATACAAATATAATAAGCATGTAATCTCATTCTTCCCTCCAAGTATTTTGTGGAGAAGGGCTGTAACAGGAATTATGGTTTAGTTGTGGTTCTCTTTGTTATACTTCTTTAGAAGAACTGATCCAACTCCAAGTGGAGAATGGATGGAAAAATGGAGGACCATTCTTCTATTAGGCTGGCTCCAGTGAAGCCTCTGTGGCAACAGGGTGTATTTGGTATGTCTGTTCTCAGAATATCTCTGCTCCCCACTCTGTGGAAGGAGCTAGGAGTTACATTTATGACTTTACCCAGAAAGAATATATTTTATTAAGGATATATAAACAAACAAACCAGAACATGTCTTATCTAAGGACTGAATATCTTTTCTTCAGATTGTTTCTGAAGAAAATAAAAAAATAAAATCATAATTTTAAAAACAGTTAAGGGAAAGGAGTGGAGTGAAATGAAATGAAATGAAATGAAATGAAATGAAAAACAGTTTAAGGGCAGAGTCCATTAATATTTTATCACCAGTAGCCTTTATCACTGAGATTTAAAAAAAAATAACAAAAATGATTTGTTAAAAACATGCATACTAAAATGCCTTCCTACTGCACTTGCAAGGTAAGAAGTTCATTTAGTTTCAAGCATCACCTTCCCTTTTTTAACTGTAGATTTTTTTTTTCAGTGTTTCCTTAGATTTCACAAAGAGGCCTCTTTGCACAAAATGTTAGACCAGATCCAAACTTTCATTCTCCTTAAGAGCAAGGGTGGAGTGGAAAGGTTGATGGAACTGGATAGGTAGACATAGTTTGTGTTGTGGAACCTGAATACATGAGCCAACTTCTGTTAGTGGTAAGTCAGAGAGCATTATGTGGTCCATTGCTGTAGAAGTCAAATTTTAGTTAATTAAACGCTAATTAATGCCTTGCATTCAAGCCCATCTTTGTGCGTGTAATGTCACAAGTGACCTCTTGAATCAACCCTTGTCTCGTGCCTGATCTTTCCTCGCACTTCCGTCACGTGCATCTTATCCAACTATTTTTAAACATCTCTAATGATGATGACTCACCTACCTCTCTCAGCATTGCACGCAGTTATTTCCCCTGCCTAATTGCCCTGATCATTAAGCACTGATTTCTTACAGTTTACCTAGAGGTGTTTTTTTAAGTGTTTCATTTTAGACTAATATAAATGATATGCATAAAGTGTCATCAGAGCCTTATTCTTTCAGTAACTCTCCCAAACGATTTATATCTTGATTGCCATTGTTCTTCCCTAAAGCCAACTTAATAAAAGTCAAATTACTATTATGACCATAATACTAATTACTATCTTTGCAAAAACTACTGTTTGTCCAATAGATAATATACTAACTTGCATGCAGAACTGGGATTTGTCGTTAGACATATTCAGCAATTGATTTACTGATCATAGTATCATAAAACATGTTCCAATCCCCAAGTATGTAATGAGAATATTAAGAATCTGTTTCCCAGGCTTCTTATGTGGATGAATAACATCAACATTAAAACACAGTAGGAAAGGCTGGTTTTACAAAACATTGCTATAATGTTGAGAGGAGATCTGCATATGACATCCCACTTTGAGATGGCCAAAAAAAAAAAAAAAATGAAGATAAAATAAAGTTACTCCACAATTAAAGAATGTCTTGTATTTGTGGGCAACCACCAAGAGCCTTCTTAGTGGTAGAACCTCAGTTATAGAACGTCCTTCTCAGAGAGGCTTGCTGGTTGCTTGCCTTGATGTTATTTTGGCATCAGAAGAAGACCTCCCCAGGGGCATCCATAATGGGGGTCAGAAAAGTGAAGATGGCATTCATGGTTGTGAAACTGAAGCCCTATCCCTTTTTTATATTTGTTCCATACATGCCATACTTGTATGCCACAAACAAGGCGTGGGGCTGCAGATACCATCTTTACTTTTTTGACCCATCTCATGGACACTCCTGGACCTTTTACAGAAGTTTGGATTTGTTCCATTTCCGATCAGTTGTACAGTTGTCACTTTTGTATGTTTTATTGGTGAATAATTTCATTGTATGCATTTCACATTTGGCTTTATTTTTGAAAAATGCCTTGAAAACATATCAGGAGGTAAAGAAATGTTCAACATGAATGAATAAAAATATACGTCACTTGCTTTCATCTAACCACTATACTTTTCTTACGTCCTACTTCACAGTCAGATATTTAACTGAGAGTGATCTGTTTTTTCACATGATCATCTTGAGCATCTCTAGAATTACTATTAAAAAATCCTGCAGCAAATAATTTCTAGCATACAGTAGCACTGGGTATTCTTTAACTTTAGCATTTGCTTCAAAAGTATTATATTGGCCTCAACAAAATGATTTTTTGAAAAATAACAGCTGCCCTGAATACTCAGGTTGTTTCAATGGCATACATTGGTTTTTGTTCCTACAACTGCTGCTTTGGAACATGTTTTTCATATTTCTTTTTTCCTTTAATCTGATTGGCTGTGGTGATTTTGCATATTAGTGTGCATAATAACATGTCAGTATAGCTTATAAATGTACTCATACAGCTCCCTGTATATAAAAGTTTGCTATATATATTCAATTTCTAATAGCTTAACATACCTATAAAAATGATATACTGCCCAGAGAACTTATTGGAGCAATTGTACATTCTGTTGATTTATGTCTATGTGGTCAGATATATAAAGACACAGTTTCCTGATCTGCATAATCTTTGAAGGTTATTGAAATGTCTATATATTGTTTCTAGCATATCCATGCCAGGACTATGGTTTAAACAAACCCATTCAATTGCTTATGGTCCTTTCCTTACTGCTAAGCTGAAATGCCACCTATCATCTGTGAACCCGTTGGAAATTATAGTTTCATGAAATTTGCAGTCCCCACTGTCAATCGCTATCCTGCCTCTGCTCCACAGTAGTCACTTAACTTTTCTCCAAGATAATAGATGACAAAGTCTAACAGAATCTACATTTAGATTGGGTATCAGAATAACAGAGAAAATACTACTTTAATACTAATACAGCTAAGGAGGGTTTAAGCCTGTCTCAGTCATGGGATGGAGTTAGAGGAAGTTTGCCTATGCTTTCCCTGATAATTCATCACAAGAAGAGATCTGAACCAAGGAGTGCATGATTTTGAACTCACACCTCACTTTCTAAGATGAACCCTACTCATCCTTTGGAAGGAAGCTCCATGGAAATAAATGAGTTTTACATGAAATAAACATTCATACCTCTGGGCAGAAAATATTAACTTTCCTAGGAATATCTTGATATTAGGGTGTGTATCAGATTCAGCAAAGCTCAGTGGATGGGAGGAATTAAGAATGGCTTTTCATTTTGCTGTAACAGTTCTGGTCCTCCTTGAAGGTCTGGGTCCTAAGAGGCTTTTCATGGACTCTGGCATGAAGTGCATAGTAAGACTATATATGTATGCATGTATGTATGTATGTATGTATGTAAATCACGTTAAATGGTATAATAAGAAATGGAGAGAAGAGGCGTATTAGATACAAAAACAGGCAGGTGTTTCCTTAAATTCCTTAAATTCATCTACTTGATCAGACTACTGTAATCACCCTAATCATGACATCTTAGGGTGGAGGCAAAGAAATTTTTGGAGTTTTGAGACAGCCTTAGATTTATAATTTAATCTACCTCACTATTATCCAGACTCTCACCCTTAGCAGTTCAATGAAGGTGTTATATGACCTACCCTGTTGCCCAGTCTCTTACCCTAAGAAATGTATCAATCTATTTTGCAAGTTGGGTTTGCTAGGTGACCTGGCCTAGGAAACTGCCAATTTTATGAAAATGACTCAAAAGAGGCACTGTACTTTAGTTGCAGCTCTAGTCTTGTGGAATACCCTTCTCTTAGGATTAAGGCTTATTCCGTCTCTCTTATTCCTCTGGAAGTTGCTTAAGATGAAACTTTTTTTGAAGACAGTTGGTTGTCACCACCTTTATCTTTATTTTAATTTACGTTATTTTACTTCTACTTATTTTATTTCATTATTATTATCTTATGTATTTTCAGAACGTGATGAATTTGTCCATTATTTCTATTTTTTTTTTTTTTACACTTTACTGTGGATATTGTAATACCGATTTTGTTTTGTGGCTAGTTTTATTGCTACTGATTCTATACAGAGCCATGAGTTGACTTGGCAGTATGCAAGCAGAATGAATAAATACAATGGTCCAGATTAGCCTGATCCACTTCCATAAAGTGCTCAGGCATAGCAAACGACTGTGGGTTGTCTTGATTTAATACAAATGGGTTCCATGCATACAGTATGTGCTCTTATATATGCCCACAAGCTACTCGTTGGATGAAGCAAATCGAAGCAGCCACTCTGCTCTTACTTTTAGAAGCAGGGCACTGTTATGCTTTGCAAAGTTGATTCAAATAGTAGTTTGGTAAACCAGTGAACAGAGCAGAGCATCCTTTCATGTAATTTGCACAGCCTTAGAAAAGACCATTGAATTAATCCCTTATATTTCAAAAATAAATTCCACTGTGTTCAGGAGAGGGCATCATAATTCTTTATGAACACATAAAACCTCCAACTATCTGCCTGAAATTTAACATAGGAGCTCCCTACTATAGGAACTATCATACAAATTTCATTGCATTTTGCCCCTTTAAAAAGTTACAGGCACATTTAAAAATCAATTAATTTGAAAATCTCTCTACCAGTTTCTATGAAATACGATGAACTTCACCTGCACACATTGGTCTAACTTTCCTGCTAATTTTCTCTTATTCTGAACAATAAGAAGTTGCAACCATTTTTTTCTTATACAAGAGAAAAATCTCTATATAAGATTGTTAAAAAAAAAATCCTTAAGTTTTACTCCAGATCCAAATCTCAAGTTAGACAGGGCTATTTCTGGAACAATTTAGACTGGATTTGGAGATTGTACAGCCCTGAATTTGGCCCCCAAACCAGATTGGGTGGTCTCTGCACACTCTGATGCTACCTGGCTGCAGGGGGCAGCTTCTAGAAATTCTAGCATGGATCCTTTTCTTTCTTGATGGAAATAAAACTGGCTGAAAGCTTCAAATCTCTTCTCTGCTTTCAAGCTTTAGCATTCCATCTGGTAGAACCATTCAGTTAATCTATCCCACCAGGCCAGCTCAAAAGGGGGGAAAAGGATTAAATAAACAGCAAATTAGAAATCATGCAGCAGTTAGTATCCCTTCTCTCCTATGTAAAATATTTATATTTAACAGGTCTGTGTGGCAGCAGAGTATGTTAAAAAGAAAACCCCAACATACTCTACATATGAAAATTTAAAACCTCATTGATAACCCCATCTGGCATACTCCTAATTATGAATCCCATAGTGACCTAATATTCCCATCAGAAGAAATACAGTAAATATGGAAGGGAAATATGATTATTAATTTCGTTTCTGTTTGTTCCTTGAAAGAAGTATTAATTTCTATCTTTTTTTTTCTAAAAATAGCCACATCTTCTAAAACAGAAAAGAATGGCATGGTCTTCATTTTAGGCATGCTGTTTTAATATGACTTTAGGAGTTTGATTTTTAAGAAATGGCTAATGTTAATTTTAGTTTTCCATCTATTCATGGAGAGATATATAGTGAGATAATCTTGATTTTTTTTTAAAAAAAAACTTCAAACTTGTAAATTTAATTAATCTATTAATTGTGCCATGAACATCAAGTGATGCTGAGAAGGAATGATCAACCATTATTTTAGCCATACCAATAGTTTATTAACAGTGCAGCTCAGCTTATCATTGCTGCTGTGAAAGGCAAGGATGCAGCAGATCAATTTCTGTTTGTCAGGAAACTGTTACAAGAACAACCTTGTCTTTTGTTCAGAGTAAGTTTGAGAGATGGGCTATCTATGCTGCCCACCAGGGTGGATATGGCCATAAAGTGATGGCACCAAGATGAGGTATCTCCTTTCTGATGCAGAGATGTAGGGAGCTCCTCATAGGACAGATACGATTTTCATTTTCATTTCATTTTGCTCTCCCTCGTGTCAGGTTTTGATGGGATAGCGCATGGCAACAACCTTGGGCACATGGGGTAGGTGAGTGACAGTCGTGTGACTAGAGATGGCCATCTTGTTCCCCTCACTTGTAGGGAGAGTATATATTGGAGACCCAGTTAAATGAAAGCACCTCACTGACTATCCTTCGACATTACAGAGATAAAGAAAACTGGCCAGTGGGGTGACATCGATAGCAGATGGAAAAGGAAACCTATTTCTGAACTAGATCATACAAGGGTTGTAACTAGGATAGGCAGCTCATGGAGCTATATCAGTTTGCTGAACATCTCCAAGCAAGTCCATAATATGGTAATGGACTTATAATATAATATAAATATAATATGATTATAATATAATCACTGTATAGTATAAGTGGTTCTGGATTCACTTATAGTGCATCTGCTACTGTTTGAATTCCTTATGGCTTGTTCCAGACTTTGACGCTACTCTAAACACCCACAGCTGCATGGCTTCCTACTTTCCTGTGCCCACTGTTCTTGGTTAGGAAGTAGTACCACTTAGCCTTCCTGGGGGCTGAAACATTTCCCATATTTCACTCCATATATATGATTTGTCATTAAGAGCTATGTTAGCAAAGACTGGGGTCTTAACAATTTTAAGGAAAAGTGAAAAGGCAAAAAAGCAAAGGATTCTTTGGCTAAAGTGATACTTAAGTCTATTTCTTGCACGTATACATTTCACTGATACCTGTTGTGAAAACTGAACACTGGGAAGGAAGAATAGAAGATTGGAAAATTTTGAGTACATACATTTTTCAGAGATCAAGAAGCAGTCTTATTCTGTTCTGGAAATCACAGTTGAGCACATCTGGAAAGCAACCAAATAGGGAACATCTCCCCACCTCCTAGTCCAGATCCCAAGAGGCAACAAGGCTACCTATCTTAGATGCAGCAGTATAATAGAGCAGCCTTGCTACTATCAAGGGAAGGATTGCAAGGCAGTCTACTTACAGTCAGTGAAAGTGGAATCCAAAGCTAAACTACAATTCCTGTAAGGAATTCAGACTAGGCTAGTATTGGAGCATCAAACATAACCCAAGCTTGAAAATAGTTTCTAGAGTTAGTTCAAGGGTCAAGAGGCAGAGCTTCAGCAAATCAAAAGAACAGCTTGCAAATCAGAGCTTGTCAAATATTTATTGCCCAGGACTGGCTGTAGGATCTTATTAAAATGAGAGCTCTTGGGATCTCACCTAGACTCTAGGTGTCTGCCTCTGGGAGAGATCCTTCCTCACTGAAAAAGTTCTAAATCCTCAGTCTTTGCTCACAAGCAGAGATGTTCCTTTATGGTATCTTTCACCTCTGGAAACTTGGTGGAGCATCACCTCACTTCCTGAATCAGATAAGAGACCTTCTGTGTATTAATGGCCTGAGCCTGGGCTATGGTCTCCGTTGCTTCTGGAATACTGTTCAAGACCATGAGAACCCTATCTGGTGGTTTAAGCTGAGCTTCAGATAAGGAGATTTCTAGGGAAGATATGATAGTAAAGGCCAAATAAAAGCCACCACCCCCAAATCTTATTTCTGGTCATTCTGGGGGTGAGGATATTTCCCTATCATTGTTGTATTATTTGGAACTACCTCCAATTATTTACAAAAAGAGCTTGCCGTGTTTAATTCTGAGAATATTAGTAATACCTTTCTACCAAAATTACAGCTTCAAGAATGTCACACATGTGTGTGTGTGTATGTGTGTATGAAATAAACAAGGGAATTGCAAGGTAACTGATTAAATCATATATCTGGTAGCATGTACCTGTAACAAAAATACAGTTCTGTCTCTTAACTCTTTCCCTTTCCCGTGTGTTTCTGGGACTTGATTGATTCTAGCCCTACCCCAAGGGTTCTTTTAAAATATATTCCATACATTCTAGGAAATATTTTTGCATTTATTGTGGTTTTCTAGGGTTAAGCCTTGGAAAATTGATCCCAGGATGGGCACTATTGTAGTTGACATCCTCTATGGCTTTTTAAAATAGGATTTTGTGTTTCTTCTTTCTACCCCACTGCACCTACTTACACAAACCTTATTCCCACCCCCCATTCACACAAATCTTGCCATCTTCCACTTCACCTCTGCTCTCCTCTGAACTTGATAGCTCAATAGACTGAGTTGTGCAGTACTGATTACCAGCTTTAAGAAATCTTTCTGGTTCAGTCATAGTTTTATCTGCTTTGGTTGCCACATGTTTAGAGATGATGCCATGAATACAGTTTATGAGTCTGTCCCTAAAATCTGCAAGTTTTCTTGGCATTAACTTTAGTATATCCTAACCTGTCTTATTCTGGTTGGGAAATTAGAAAGGTTCAGAATCTGTCAAATAGTTTTCATGTATAAATTTACAAAGGTGGGGGTGATATAAATCCCAGAGGGCTTTAGCAGCACTCTAGCTCAGACATCTGCTCCTAATAAAGGCATCTAGGACGTGGCATGGAAGTCCCCCCTCCCCATGTCTTAAAGAGAATCATCAGGCATGTGGTGACAAATAAAAATGTACACTGCAAGCAAGCTATGGAATAAGAAATCTCTAAGATACTCCTGCTTATCTCTTGCAGCTCCAGGCAAAAGTTCAGAATCAACTCACTAAAAGAATGGAATCTTTCAAACAAACTCTCACATTCCTCCTAATCCAAGGCAAAAAGCCTGGGAAAAAGGGGAAGGAAGGGAGGAAGGGAGGAAGTTTGATTCTCTATTTCCTTGCCTTAGCATCATGGGGACAAACTTCATGAATTCTCCAGCTTTAAGCCACATTTCTTGAGAAAAACAGGTTAAATTACTAGTCCAAGTAGTTCAGTATTATCTCCTCTAAGGAGCAGTGGCTTTCTGACAGAAGTCCTACTTTTGCCTGGAGCTGCAAGAGATGAGCAGACCTGATATCTGATCCCTTTAATTCAGGGAGAGGCAGTATACAGAATATGAATTTCCACCATTCCTATGCAGCATGGCCAATTGTGAAGGGTCCTATATCTGTAGGACTTCTGGTTGCTTTAACTGAAATTGCCAGGGAGAGAAGCTAGGATCTTAAGCAGATGCTGAGTATATGCTTTGCCAGAACCAGGTCCCTTTCTAGTTCAGTTGCATGGAAAAGGTGGTTTTCTTAATTATAAATTATTTATTTGAATTCTATCCCAACCCAACTCAAATGAGTACTCACAGTGACTAATAATGTTCATAATACAAAACACAATGATTTAAGAACACTACAAATATATAAAAATAATTGAATATTTAAAGCTGGCCAAAAGAGGTAAGTATATACAGAGTTTTTCAAGGCAGAAAGAGACCATGAAGGCCAAATACAAATCAGAGGAAATGCATTCCATAATCTAGGAGCAGTGCAGGAGCAAGTGCTCATTTGCATATGAAACAAACAAGCTTCTGAGAGCAGCGGGAATCTTTCGAAGGGCCTCTCCTGCACATCTTAATGGCTGGACAGTTATGTAATGGGAAAGGAGTCTCTCAGTTCATTAGGACCTAAGCCATTTATGATATTACATATAATACCATCATCTGAGCATTCCCGAGTGGTGGACTTGCTTTTTCAGGAAGAGTACAATTCTATCCCAGGTTGAAGGTTCATCTCCAAATCCAGCTTCCTATCTCCAAGCAGCACCTTGGTCTCCTCTGAATTTAATTTCAGCTAGCTGTTTCTCTTTTCCCTCATCCACCCCATTGAACTTAGGCAATGTTCAACAGCACTGCTTGCTTCCCTATAGTTACATGGCAAAAAGCAGTAGAGCTAAGTGTCATCAGCATCCTGATGGCATCCCATTCCGAAGTTCCTAATGACCTCCCCCGTAGTTTCATGTAGATGTTGAACCACTTTGTTGCCTCCACTGCTGTGTAGCAGTCTTTCAAATGGGCTTCAATTCATGCTCAATCTGATTCATCCCAAGGTTTCTTTTTCCCCATTTGCACTTCAGCTGTCTTTCTGTCTGCTTCATTACTTTTAGTTTCCTAGTAAAACAAGGGGCTGATTTGGCTCTGCATGAAATAAGATGGCAGGAGGACAAATAGTATCAACCAACTGGGATGTTTCTGTATCACACAGATCAAGCATGACTGTTGGATGAGGTGAAAAGCTCCCTAAGCAAGTTCAGGAGACGATTTGGATTCATTAGGTTGAGCCAGTTTAACTCATCCTCCTTCCTTGCAGAGGCTTCCACTGGCTTCCAGTCTAAAGCTGGCCAGGGAGTGATATATCCATGACAAGAGCACCCCACAACTTCCAGATCACCACCTCCACCTGAACAGAAAACCAAATCTATGCTGCAAATGTGAGACCAGATAGCAGGTGGGACAGGTCCACGGTCATGATGGCAGACATGATACCTGAGCCACTTCTGATTTGGTGACTTCAGCACGGACACTGAAATCCCCCAGGATAAAAAACCTAAAGTAAATCAGTGCCATGCCTGAGTTTACTGTGGCTAGCCCAGGAAGTGAGGTTATTAGGTTTATTAATAGTATCGCTACATTACCCTGTAGCTACCCAATGTATGAGCAGGCACTGAAAAATGAGAGACGGCATGCTAAGAGACTTTTTAAGCACCTAGGAAATGCAAAGTGATGCAGTCCTAGACAAATGGTTTTTTCCCTGTTTCTTCTACTGTTCCTGGGCAAGGTGCTCTCCACTAATTTATTGGGGAAGCATGCTGATAATGACAGATTTCAGACAGCTTTCCTTTTAAGCCCAACCCCAAGAACATTCTAACCTAAACTCTTGTGCTGACCCCAAATCTTCTGATAGATTACAGAGGTTCATTTGTAACTCATTTGTAGTTCATTTCAGTCATTTTAGATAAAGCAGCCTGCCCAGAACTCTGTGATACATAAGGGGGAAAAGGAATCCCAAATCACCTAACTTGGACCTTTGCATTGCCAAAAAGTCAGGATGGCAACCATGCCTGCATGATCAAAATCCCACTCTTGTGTGACACGCATAAACAGAGCAGGGCTTTGATTGCATGGTCACAACCACCACCTTTAGTTTTTGACACCCCCCTCCCTTCCCCACAGACACACCAGTAGCAGTCACATAAATACTTTGGTGCTTTTCTTTCCTTTTTTTGTATTTACAGTCATTAAGAGAATTCATTAACACCCTAAATGTAGAAATATTTACAGTGTAATTGCAACAGCTCTCCTTGTGCTCCTGTGTTATTGTTAAGGGCTTTTTAGCACGGAAGAGAGATTTCTTTTGAAATCCATGACCCAGTGTCGGACTGAGAACAGACCTAAGTCTCTTAATCTAATGGCTGTTACTGAGGGTGACTACTTTAGTGAGGCATGGTTGAAAAATGAACTTTGCAATAAGTGACCTTCAGAGGAGAAGACTATTCATGTTAATTAGAAGCTCTTTTCAAACTGAATTCATCTCTGCATTAGGCCATGTCATTTATGAACAATGTGAGCATTGTAGTAAACATTAAGACATGACTCAAGTGTCGTTATCAAAATTTTAGAAAACTCATCCTTGGTGTCGCTTCCCCACTCCCTGAAAGATTATGACTGGCTCCTGCAGCAGTATCATACAATAGTATCTTTCCTAATGGCTTTTAGCTTTTGCCACTGCCAACTTTTATATTTAAAATCCATACAATTATGGACAATTTGTAAGCATTATGAGGCTTGCCATTTTTTCCCCTGCCCTGAGTCTTCATCACTGAAGACTGCTTTTATAACTAGCAAATGGTTTTACTTATAAACCTACATTCATCTGCCCTGATTCCCACTTTATTCTTATTATTGCCATGACTTATTATGCATTTTTAATTTAAGAATGCATTTTCTCCATTAAAAAATTAGAATATTTTCAAGTACCAGAAAGTGATTATCTGTGTTGGTTTTCTTTAATTAACCATTACAGGATGAATATGTTTTTTCTAAAGTGCCTCAACAAAAGAAAACTAGAAAATGGGAGCAAAAGAGTAGGGGGCCGATGCGGGGCGGGGGAGATGAAATTATGATAGAAGATTGGCAAGGAAGAATAAATAAATAATAAATAAATAAAACACCTTGCCTGACAGACCTTACAGCAAAATAACTCTTCTATTACTTCTCCTTGTCTTCTTAAAGAACAAAAGGAGGAACATGCTGGGTTGCAGCAAAAGTCTATCTAGACCAGTGTTTCTCAACCTCAGCAACTTTAAGATGTGTGAACATGAACTCCCAGAATCCTCCATCCTGCTTTAGACCATTGATGAACAATTTTTAAATTTCTGGTCCCTTTGGTATCCCACTGTGCCTCCATTGTAAGAACCTATCCCATTTATTATCTGTTTTTTGTTCTTTAATTAGTTGCCGATCCAGTTGGGGCCATAGAGATGCACATTTGCACCTAAGCACATTCAATTACACACATGCATTCATTGGTAGGGAAGAGACCCTCGTCTACCTTCCAGCAATCTTGCTGCAGATCACACCTTCATTCCTACCCTCATTCATTATACTAATCCACCTGTAATTCCTCTGAATTCCTTTTTAAAAGTTGATGTTAAATTGGCAGGACATATTTTATATTAGTAGATGATCAGCAGTTTCATATCTGAGTGCTTCAATCTCTCTCAGGTATCATTTGGATCTGGCAATTAGATTGTTGACAATTTTTCAATAAGATCTTGAAGTCTTTTCTTGTCACCAGTATTCATTTTGTGGCAGGCCTTTCCTGAAAATATAAATTCATCATGGTTATCTATTGCTTGTTTTCTTTAGGGAAAACAAAGTATTCATTCAGTCTTTCTATGATTTCATTATTTTTGTTTCATGCTCCTTGAATACCAGCTCCCTGTATCATCCATCCATCCATCCATCCATCCATCCATCCATCCATCCATCCATCCATCCACACACCTCTTTTCTGATGCATTGCCTTTGTGCAAGTTTCTTTTCCTTTCCATTCTCTTCATTCAGTAAATCTTGCATATACGTATGTTCTTACTTCTATATGGTATGCTCCCTTTCAGAGTTTCTGGGCAAAGGAGTATACAGTACCATAAATATTAGAAAGATGCTATAGTATAAGAGTGGAATAGTAAGCAAAGCCAGAAATCACACCTGGAAAACACACATTTCTATTTCAACCAAAGGAGCATTATATCCTGTTAAGTATCTACTGTGGAAAAAAAACATATATAAAATCACAATGAAGCTTCAAATCTGTAATTAGGAAAAGGGGAAGGCCACAGTAAAATGTTGCAGTTCATGTTCATCTCTTAACAGAAGTGCTCCCATCCAGGGTACGATAGTGCTGTTCATGTTTTTCTCCAGAATACTCCACTCCTTCCCCTTTCCACTTACGTTTTCCTGTCTTGAAAGTGAAGAACACCATTTGCCTATTAAGTTGTTATGTACAGGGCTTAACAGGGTGTCCCCTGAGGTTTTATTTTAGTTTTAGAATAACGTTGTGCTTCCTCATACCTGGGGTTCCCTTGATAATGTTGTACATTCCTCTTGTTTTTTAGTTAGCATGGTTTGGCTCCAATCTTGTCTGCTTTATTAGAGAAACTAATGCCACCACCTTCAATAAATAACCAGAATTTGGCAATAGCTGCATGTTTCTATCCATGATAAAACTCTGCAAAACTCATCAGAATCCACAGTGGTCCAACCTGGAAGGCTTAAAGGATGTGCATGTGATTTACACCATGCAGGTGCAAGGGGTCCCATTATGTTATAAAAATCTCCAGAATACCTCTTGTTCTGATGAATTCCAGCAAAGAAATTAAAATTCCAGGTCTGAAAGAGATTCCAAAGTGGAAATGGGAGAATATAAATTCTGGAGCAAGCTTTGATGTATTTTGAGCAAAACAGAACCCAAATGGCATAAAAGGCACAGCCAGTACAATCACTTGTTATAAAAAATATGCTATAAAAGAGCTTCTTCCTTTCCAACATTTCATAGGATGTCAGATTGAACACTGAAGACTAGATCTGTGTGACAACTAGGGAAAGGTGGGATAATATCAATGGAGCTATTTATACCTAATTACTATCAACTTTTTTATATGTGCAGATTGTCAACTCCTAGTTTACTCTGAGTATTTATCACCACTGGCTTTAGTTACTGAATATCTACTCTCAGTCCTGTTTTTTGAGAATGTAATTTCTATCTATAATGTGAAAAGATGAGGTCTGAGAATTAGAAAGGTGCTATCAGAATGTCTTGTACTTCACACTGCCAATTCAACACCGTTAAAGCATTTATTATATAAAAATATGAGACAAGTGCATGCACACAAGCAAGTGGTGGACAGGTCCTGCTGGCTTCCACCCACGACTTACTGCATCCTTCCCACAATTCCTGGGAAAAGCTGACTTGGTAATGTTGCCACAAGTCACTTTACTCTAGAGCAGTGTTGTCCAAACTTGGCCACTTTAAGATGAGTGGACTTCAACTCCCAGAATTCCCTAGCCAGCATGGCTGGCTGGGGAATTCTGGGAGTTGAAGTCCACTCATCTTAAAGTGGCCAAGTTTGGACAACACTGCTCTAGAGAAATCCCTCTCTGTTCTGGCTTACTAAGGAGGCAAGCAGCAATCCTCCTTCCTTCTGTAGCTTCATCAGAAGAATAGTGTGTGGTAAAGGCTAGTCCTTTTTCCTTTTTCCACAATTGATTCTGTGCAAATGTTAAATCTTTATTATATGCAGCAAGTCAAAGAACTAGAAAAAAGTTGAATAAAGGATAAAAGGGGGAAGGAATGATCAATGTTTTTCTAAGAAGGTTGATCTCTGGTACCTACTCTGTCAGCCCAGGGTCTCCCACAGAGACAGCAGCAAGATCACTGTCCATAATATAAGCCAAAATCTATACCACAACTAGCTGGCTATTGAATTCAGCAGTTTTTGGATGAATTGTTTACCAGGTTTTTGGTGTATTGTGGAAACATTAAATAGTGATTGGTTGAGTTGATCCAGTCAACTAACCACTATATTAAATGATTAGACAGAGAAGGCCACAGCAGCCCCAATCACTGTCTGTAATGTAACCCAAAACCTATACCTCATCTAGCTTCCACACTGGCTTGATTTGTTCGTCTCCAACCCAGATTTCTAAGGGTTCCTTTTCTTACCTCACTTTCTTCCAGAAAGGGGGAAAAGCTAAAAGCTAAAATGGAGCTGACCCCATCTCTTTTTCAGAAGCCCACAAGAAAGCAGAATCTTCCTTCTTCAGAGCATAGCGTGCTACTGCAAAGTTTGAACAACCCCTCTAACCCTTTGCTGACATCCATTGGCCATCCTGATTTTTGTAGTCCCGATATGATATGGCTAAGACAGAACGATGCTCTGGGGGTTAAGTGTGTGTAGGTCATCTGAGGGAAGAGGGCATGAGTACTGTATACATGCACAGCTGTGTTCCAAATGGAAAGGGAGAGGAGGTTCCCCCCTGAGTCTAATGGTTAAGCAGGAGGGGTATGCATGATCCATGGAAGGTTCAGGCCCAGCGATACAGCAGTGGGGGGAAAGTGGCTGGGTGGCCCTCTTCCCTTTCTCTTGTCTGCCCTCAACTTGCAATGGTTGGCACTTGAGCTCTCTCACCATTGGGGGACCACATCTGGGAGGTTTGCTTTGGGCCCAGGGAATTCAGCTTCTCTCCCAGATTAGTTCTGATGTTTCTCACTATCTTTACTCACCCCAAAGGGTTTGTCTTTAATTTTTTACTTTGTTTTAATGAAGCGTCACAAAGTTTGATTGGAACAACCAAACAAAAGAGCAGCAAAAACAAAATAAAACAAACAACCCCAGAATCTTATACATGAACCCTTGGCACAGTTTAGGAATCCTGTGCTTTTATGATGAAGTGAAGCATCAAATTGGATCAGTGATGGAGAAAAAGCAGCTGGGCTATAGTTATTACACAAAGGCTACATTCACATAATATGTTCAACCTGGTTACTGAATTCTCATCGTTTTTGGGTTTGTACAGTTCATGGAATCATAAAAGAATCCAACAAGCTGGATTCATTTACAGAACTTGCCAAACCCTAAAAGGTCTTACCAAAATTATACTGACCAAGCACTGCGTACTGTGTAAAGGCAATTGCTGGAACTTTCAATATTACTGGGTAATAATGTTGTATGAACAGGCCCAAACTGTTGATCTTAAAAAAAACAAAACAAAACAAAAAAAACAAATTCAGTTTTGAAACTGAAGTTCTAATCTTTAGATAGAGATTGTGGTATTTTTATATTATTAATTAAAAGGCAGCTTTCTAATTAAAGAGCAAATTCTGACTTCATGTTTAACACATACATCAGAATGCGTCTATTTTTGTTCCGTTGTACAAAATAATGCGAGATAAACATCCATATTTGTTCAGAAGTAAGTTTGATGAGGCTTATTCCTAAGGAATGCGCACAGGATTGCTAAGGTATATTAGAATGGGTGAATTTATAGGAAGTGAGTTGAAAAATCACTGCTTATTTGGACACGTCTCTCATTTTCAAACTAAGATTTATTTGGAAAACAAACCTTTGACTAGAATTATGTTCCAGATGTCTGGTTAGCACAGTGGCCGTCTAATAAGAAATATTATCCCTTTGCTTCTGCATTTTAAAAATTTATATTAACTATGTTGAATGATCAACTTCTTCAAATACCTATGTTCAAACTCTGATAAAAAGTGCAGAACCTCTCTTATCGCTCGCTTGTGCTTTTATATTATGTGCAGTGCTTATCTCTTCTAAGAGAAATCAGGTTTTCTTTAATATTGAGTATGAAGTGAAAGAACGCTCATAGGTCAAAGCAGGATTGATCTGAAGCAGTTAGAGTTTAAAATCCCATTAAACAGTGGACAAAGAATCACACACTATTAAAATAAAATGCTTTAAAAATTGAAAAGTATTATGCATGCCACACAGCAGAAGATCAGATTTTTATTAATGCAAGTTTTAAATGCTGATTAATCCTCTTGAGAATCAGTTTCCCAAAGCTTTGGCCAGCATTCAAGGTTTTTTTTTTTCCCTCCAAAGGGGCCCTTCACTTCCATTACTGTGAATATTAATTGAGGGACATTATAACTAAGGAAACTAAATTACAGCTGTCATTGCTTACATCTAAATAAGCCACTGGAAATTCAGGCAGGGGAATAGCACTGAAGAGTTCTCTTATCTGAATGGTCACTCACTCCTCTTTTGTCTACACACAGACAGACCCATATGCCCCTAACAAGTTTTTCTGACAACTTTTCTTTCAGCCAGAGGACAATATGACACTGGTCAGCCCACCATAAAAAGGATGTTGTCAGCTAGCAATCATAGGATCCCCATTACAAATTATATGCAAGGAGGATTATTCCAACTATTATCTGAATATAAATGTATCTACTGTATTTGGATCATGATGATTGAGTAAGGGGTTTCACTGCAATTCTTGGATGATATTAATCATCATATTAATTAATCATATTAATTAATTAACAGGAATCTCCCAACCTTTGTGGGTGTTGGGTAAATTTTTCAATGCTCTTAGCACATTAGGAAATGTTCTTATTGTGAGGATTTTGAGAACGTGCTATATCCCTGGTATGAGAGAGGTGCTTTACTTTTCACAAAATGGTTGTTCTAGTGAACATAGCCAGTCACAAAATAGCCATTTACTAGAAGGCAAATAAGTCAGATAGATACCTCCTCTACCTTCCCAGCTTTGTCTGTTTTCAGGCTAGTTAGGCAGGCTATGAGAACTCCCCTTAAAGTCCAAGAAACATTTCAGCTTCAGAGAGGGGAATTTTGTCCTGACTGTGATAAGGAAGAAAAGAGTGAAACTCTGTATCTTCACTCCCACATTCACAAAATGTACAGTACAGACAGACACATTTTAAACCCAACAGAATATCTAAAACAAAATGAATAGCAAAACAAAATAGGAGTAAGGAGCACAAATCAGCTTGCTAAATCCCCAAAGATTTTCTTAAAATTCCAGATTTTATCACTTGTTTAAAGCACAGCCATGATAAATCCAGATGTGCCTGTATTAAACCAAACTTGCACTCCTGAGAGTTCTCAGGCTTTCAGTCTGAATTATCTATTTTATCTTTGACTGCCATTCTGAAACATGAGCTGTTGGTACCAAGACCTGTGCTAAACTCTTCTGACTCATTACGACCATTCTGGATACCCAAACCTGGCAGTCAAAGGTCACCGATGAAAAGCCAAGTTCCCATTGGCTACTAGTAATGAGTTATGTGAAAACATGGATCCACCTATTTTTGGAAGATTGTCTCAGTCTTTTCTAGCTCATTCATCACTTTTTAGGTTTATTTGGCCACCTCAAGTTAGTTTCTTGCAGGGACAAAAGTTGCAACAAGGAAGGAAGGAAGGAAGGAAGGAAGGAAGGAAGGAAGGAAGGAAGGACGGACGGACTTACATAGCAAAAGCCTTCCATTTCTGCAGAACTGAACCTAAATTTAACTTCATTCTTCAGCCTTAAACAGATTTTTAAATATTTCTGTCTGACTTTCTTCTAATTTCCCTTTGCATCTGCCAAACTAGGGTGTTTGTACTAATCACTGCTAAGAACTAGCATTATTCACTCATTCATTCACCCTCTAGTATTTTACCTACTGTGCCATAATGAGGAATGGTGACATTGTTTTGCCAACACTGAGGCAAAAAAAATCTTGGGGGAGGATGTCCATTTGGGGGTTCAGCTGTCTTGTGTCATGCCCTATGAAAGCCTGACATCCAATCTGTCAGAAGGCACCCTTCTTCTTTAGCCATGTGATGTAGATTTTAGAATTGTGATGAAACCCACGAAATGTGATAAAATGGGAGGAGGTGATGGTGGTCCTTTTCCCTGAAGCAAGAATGGAAATTTTAGGTGGGCCGAAAAAAATCCCCTGTGAAATATTTTCTCTTTGGAGAATAAGAGAAATGAATTTCATACAAGCTTTTATTCAACACGTATAATATGATTGATATAGAGATATATATAAATATATGAGACAAATTGCAGGATTTGAGAAGGACAAATTACTGTTGAAAAGTCCAGTATGTTCAATATTGTTATCCAGATGTGATGCAAATCTTTAATATTATGACTGAGATTATTTCTCCAAAAAGTGCAATTTCTGTGGTTTACTACACAAAATTTGCATCTTCTATTTGCAACGTTATTACTTCTTCTTTCTCAGAGAGCAAAATCTAGGACATCGTGTGCTTTGGTAGTGTAGGCTGAAGCAGTTTGCACTATTCTAGCCCTGAGTATAATCGCATTACTACTACTTCTGAGGCTGTCCTCTGATGTGTATTTGGTGGGAATAAGGGCTCCTAAACCGAATGAGCCTGTCTTCTCAGTATGCATAAATTTCATTTTACATTAGATTCCATTTAGAGATTATTTAAGAAATGGCCTGAAAATACTTAAGCATATACATATTTCATATCGTATATGTGTTAACTGGTGCACTGCTGTAAAATAGATTTAAGCAATAAACTGAGGTCTGATAAGAATATATGCTGGCTGGTGTAGTGATTAGAGCACCGCCCTTTGACACAGGAGACTGGGGTTTGAATCCCAGCTGGTACCTACCTTACCACTAGGAGTCCTTGGGCAAAGACCCCCTAATGCTTCACCTGCCTACCTCAGATATGGGAGTGACACGAACTAAGAGAATCATGCCGGATCGGATGTAGCCTACATTAACAAGGTCCACACCAGATGTGGGGGAACCAGGACAATCTGACCATAAGTGGACTACTGGAACAAACCATACATGGATGAGACAAGAGAACCTGGAATTGATGGAATGCTACTACAGCAGTAGACCTAATGAGAGGGGATATATGAAATGTATGAGGGAACTATGGAAGAGGAGAAGACCTACATCCACACTAGCTGAGAAACAGCTAGTTACCCAATACTTCAACAAAGTGAAGAGGAAGCTGCTGTCACAACTTGAGATAGACCAACTACACATTACATCCCAGACTCAAGAAGACCCAGAAGAACAACTTGATCTGCAGCCAACACCTGAAGCTGGAACATCGCTGCCACCCCCTCCATTACAGAGCACAGCAGCTGATATGAGACATAAGATCATGGATGAAATAGATACAGTCAACCCTCGAGACTGATTACCAAGGCTCAGTGGAGAAGTACCATCAGATAGTATGCTAGAAGATGCCAATAAAGCCCTCATGACAATCCCTAGCACCATCATAACTCAAACCAATGAACTAGTATACACTACAGCTGCTGTAATCCTGGAGATGCTTGGCTACACGATCGAGAAGAACAGCAGTACATACCCCCTTGGAAAATGAGGTTGAAGACTAAGATCAAGGCAACTTGGAGAGAAGTTTGCCAGCTGGTGGAACTACAGAAGAGTGTGGAGATTAAGGATAAGACTCAGCTATTGAAAAAATACAAGCGCCTGACTCCATCTGAAGCCCTAGACACTGCTAAACAAAGGCTCCCAGCACTGGCTGCAAGGCTAAGGAGATACACTAAAGAAGCAGAGGCCAAGATGATAAATGCAGTGCAGCAATACAGTAACAACAGAGCCACCAATAGCAAAAACTGAACAGTACTGAAAGAATATATGGGAGAACGAAAAGACACATAACCAGTGCAAAGTGGCTGCAGGACCTGAGAGCAGACCATAGCAATCTCCCAGAACAGGAACCAGTCACCATCACAGTAGCAGACATCCAACAGCAAGTCAAGAAAATGAAGAGCACCTAGCCTGGACAGATCCTCACCTACTGGCTAAAGAAGTTAACAACAGTGCATGAATGCCTAGCAGCACAGATGAACCAGACTGGCTAACACAAGGAAAGACAGTGTTAATCATGAAAGTCCCCCACAAGGGAACAGCACTGTTCAACTACTGGCTAATAACCTGCCTCCCCACAACATGGAAAGTCCTCTCAGGATCATATCCACCAAACTACGGGACCATATAGGCCAGTACATGAGCACAGCTCAGAAGGGCATTGGGAACAATACCAGAGGTTCAAAATACGAGTTGTTCATAGATAGAGCAGTCGCCTGAGACTCAAGGTCTAGACAGACCAATCTGAGCACAGCCTGGATTGACTACAGGAAAGCCTATGACTCAGTGCCACACACATGGATCTGTGAATGCCTGTCACTATACAAAGTCAACAGGACACTAAGGACCTTCCTCAAGAACTCAGTGGAACTGTGGAAAACAACACTGGAAGTCAACTCAAGACAACTCATACAAGTGGCCATCAAGTGCAGCATATACCTGAAGGAGTTATATGTGACGTATACCTGATGGAGGAACTAGAGAGGATGTGGAAAGTAAAGGCCAAAGTGGTCCCAGTGGTGGTAGTAGTACTCGGGGCTGTGACTCCTAAGCTGGGAAAGTGGCTCCAACAGATCCCAGGAACAACATCAGAGCTCTCTGTCCAGAAAAGTGCAGTACAAGGAATAGCTAAGATACTGTGCAGAACCCTCAGACTTGCAGGCCTCTGGTAGAGGGACCAAAATTGAGGAAGATATATAACACCCATAGGGGTAAGAGGGGATTTTTTTTCCCCATTCCATCATTACTTCATTTCTTCATTCATTCTTATCAAACCTCAGTGTTTGGTAAGTGTATATGTGTATATGTTTAAAATGTAAGGTTTTTCCCACTTGTAATAAATAAATGAACGCATAAATAAGTATATTTACCCCTGTGGTGTTAAAATATTTGTATATTCTACAACACCAGGTGGGTTTGGATCTGATGATTTGGTAGTGAACTGAGTGGGTTCCTGTTAATTTTGCTGTCAATTCAATATTTCCTTCACCGCATGCATGTGGCTGATAAAGACTTTTGCTATGGTCATTTAGGAAAACAGAATCTTGGTGAATTTTCCATGCCAAATTCATAAAACACTTATGGAATGATGCTTCTTTGGCTACATAGAGCCAGTTACTTCTCGGACTGATTAGGCATGCCACATTATGACAAGACGATTAAAAATGTATAGTCCCTTGTTTTACGCAGCTTATTTGTCAGCCACAGAAGATTGATTCTTGCATAACATTTTAAAAAAGGATTGAGTTCTAATTATGAAAAAGAATTTTTTTTAAAAAAAGATAATGGTGCAATCATAACATCTCTCTGAGTTTGTACATCTCAGTTGCTGTTTGGCACAAGGCGTGACTACTTCGTGCCAAGCTGGCATGGAACTGCAGTATGTTCATGAAAAAGGGGTTGCAGTTTAAGAGGGAAAGCTAGAAGTGTTATCTATACACTGTCTAATTATGCAACCTTAGTGTCCCAGAATGCGATTTCTCAAACCATTTCTGACATATGGGAAGAGGGGAGAACAGCTGGTCATTAAGGTTTTCTCAAGACTATTTAGCAACACACTTGAATGTAATTAAAGTGCTACATTAAATACTGCACTTGCGTACAATGTATTTTTAATCTTTATGGCATGCTATAAAAGGAAATGCATGCAAAGCACTGAAGTTTCCTCCTTCATCCTCTTTGCTCTTAAAAGATAGCAAGTGATTCCCTTCTGCACTTTTTGGATTGCCTTGAGGATGATTGGACACTTTATGGGCATTTTACCTGGCAATTTAAAATCTCAGAACAAGCGACAGAGGACAAATTTGGCTACATTTTTAAAAGGACCATGCTAAAATTTTAAAATAGAAACTGGTTTAAATTATGATAGCCCAAAACTCTTCTTTCCCTTCCTATCAATATGTTATTCAATGTTCTTCAATCCTACTTTGAAAACAATGAGTAAATACAGTCTGAACTTACGTCAACCACAGAGCAGTTCCTACAAAATGTTCTCACTCTTCCAAGGATGTAGGGTAAAAGCATGGCTCTGTTTGCAAAACACACATAACTGAGTCATGGGGAAGGGAAAGTGGGTTGTGTAAATTCCAAAATCCAGCCAACCCTGAAGCATTAGTTTTAGCCCTAAGCAGACCCTTCTTTGTAGTAAAAGAAACTCCCCAAATCAACTGAGTCCATGAAAACTGATGTCTCTATGGCCATTTCAACTGTGATGCCCTGTAGCTCCAAGGGCCAAGGTGAACAAGGGAAAGAAATAGGTGGCTTCATGATGGCACTGACCCTGACTGCCCCACAATTGTTGTTGTTTAATCCTCCAGTGCGGAATAAAGTAATGAAGCCAGGAAGTGGAGAAGGAAGAGGCAAATGAAATTCAGAGATGACTTGATATTAGAAGGATATACATGTCAATGGTTTTCCTATGCAATATTATCCAAAAGATTTAATAGATAAAAGGATTTTTGGTTCTGAATATTCTAAGACTGAATTCAAAACAGAATTATGTACAAATGATGAACGTGTTATTGCTAAAATGTATAAACTTGTATTAAGGTTTGAAACAGAAGAAGAACAAGTGAAAGAATGTATGATAAAATGGGCTAAAGATTTTGGTTATGACATACAAATGGAACAATGGGAGACTATGTGGATGAAAGGACTGAAAATTTCATTATATTATAATCTTAAGGAGAATTTTTATAAGATGATGTATCATTGGTATTTGTCACCAGAAAAATGGTCTAAAATGTATAAAGGTACTTAGAATATCTATTGGAAATGTGAAAAACAAGAGGGGACTTTTTATCATGCTTGGTGGACATGTAAAAAAGCTAAAAATGTTGGATCCAAATACATACATTAATTCAGAAGATTTTAAAGATTAATATACAATGAAGCCAAAGATGTTTCTTTTGGGACTGATTGACTGATTGACAAAGAGTTGGAAAAAACTCACGGAACTTTGTTTTTATACATGATAGCAGCAGTGAGACTTTTATATGCCAACCAGATATCAAAATATCTGTCCAGTTTTGCTCCATTTTTACTGTAACTGATAATTTTCTACTTTGAGGTTCATTTATTCCTGTGCAAACCATTCATAGACCAAGGGGATAAGTGAGTGTCCTGGTATGGGGGAGAGAGAGAGAGAGAGAAGGATACAAATGGAGATATATGTGGATACATATGGATACAGAATACTGTATGAATCCTGCTAGTGTAATGGTGATGTACTTTTAGTTTTCATTTTTCATGAGAATGGCATGGCATGTACCATTTAGGGAAATAGACACTCAGGATAGAGAGCGTGAAAATGTTTGGAAGAACTGATAAGAGTTCAGAAGAACTTGAGTTGATCATATCAATATCCATTATTCTTTTTTCCAACTGTTGGCCCACATGGGGTCATGAAAGCATTAGACCCGCTCTGATATTTTGTGCCAAAAGACACTATTCAGTCTCCCCACTATGAAAACCACAGTGCAAGTGCAATCAGCAGCTTAGTGGTCACCATTTTCCCCACTGGCCATTGTAGAACAATGTTGTCTAATGATGTAACATCATGCCAGGAATTTATAAGGGAGAGGTAACAGAGGCTCAACTGATGGGAAGTCATGGAAGATGATATTTTCCCAGGGGCTGCTCCATATTTTTCAGCACTGTGCAAACTTTAGTGAAACATTATTTCTTTTTATGGCATAGACCTGCAGTTTGGAATATTGTGACAGAGAATCATGACAGGGAAAGAGCCAACATGATGTTGTGGTTAAGGTGCCAGATTGGAGAGACCCAGGTACAAGTCCATCTTCCACTGTGGAAACTCATTGGGTGATTTTGGATTGGTCACCTTCTCCCAGGCCAACCTACCCACAGATTTGTTGTGGGGAAAACGTGAAGTAGGGAATACTATGACAACCTTGAGCTCCTGAAGGAGTTGCAGGATATCAATCAGTCAAGCAAATAAGCAAGCGAACTTCTGCAAGCAAACTGAAGTCTGAATAGCGTAAGAATAGGGCTGCAATAGGTTGATCACTTACCAACCATTAACTTTGTAATGTATGGCATTGAGTACACTACCAGCAAAAGAAAGGAAAAATGGGATAGAATCTTATGTACAAAGGACAGGTTCTCCTCCTGCATACAAATGGCTTTCACTAATATCCCCATCAAATGCAAAAATTATGCCAGGAAATATAATGCATAGGAGTGTATTATGTATTCCAGCATGTTAGTGCAGGATTCATAGTCAGTGGCTGCTCTCACCCAGCATGCTTAACTAGGCCAGTTAAATATTTAGCAGCCTCCTTTGCTCAGCATACTAATGTTAGAGAGGACTTCCTTCCTTCCTTCCTTCCTTCCTTCCTTCCTTCCTTCCTATGGTTTAGCATGTTAGATTAACCCTTTCAGTTTGCTTATTGTGCAGACCCAGAAAATCGGTTAATTCAGTAATCAAGCTAAGTGTGCTGAGGTACTGTAACATTCCAGTTCTTGAGGAACATCTTTGTACACATATGAGCAAGAATGCCTTAGGAAAAGTATATTGTGATTTAAAAAAAAAAAGATAGCTGGGGAAAAAATTCATGTTCTAAGTCAGTAGAACACATGTGCTTCAGGCAAATAGTCTTAAGTTCCTTCTGTGATCTGTCTACTGAAATGATTAGCCAATGGGGCATCTGTGCCCCATGTTAGAAAGGTGTGGTACCAATCATGTGATCACAGTCACCATTTTGACTTTTTAGATCCCCACTCCACCTGGACATACCTCTTGACCAACCAGGGGATTAGAATGAAAGGTCCTCTACTTCAAGCCTAAGTCAACAACCATAGCCCAGCTCTGTTTGCTACTGGTGGGTGGGGTGGGGAAGTGAATAGGCATATATGAATTGTGATTTTGGAATTTGTGTTTTCATGTGTATTATGTTTTATGTTTACAATGGGAGTAGAAGCCCATTGTTTGTTGAGTTTGGCTTTGGAAAGCTCATTTTATTGGTTCCTTCTTAATCAAACATAAGAACAGGATATTGCCCCTGTATCCAATTTCTGAACCAAGAGAAATAGAAGCATTAACTGAACCAAGGTAGAAAATGTGTAAAATGGTGATGAAACACTGGCTCATTAGGAACTTGCTCATTTAGGAAAATTACACGGTTTTAAGACTCACCTCTTCCTTGAGTGTCATGTTCTTTTTGTAACTTGGTCATAGCATAGAATTTCACAGAAGCTTTGGCAATTTTGAGTGAATTAAAGCACTGTGGAAGGATAGCTATTTATCCCTCTCATTTAAAGTAGCCAAATGCAAAATATAAATGAAATGATGATCCTAATGATACTATCCAGCTCGCTCCCTTCAAAACCTGTCAATACGTCAGACCTACTGAAATGCACCAATGAAGAGTCTGTTAATTTTTCTAAAGAAGGAGAAAAAAACCCATATCCAATAAACAACCACTGCAACATTTTCTTCTAATGTATCCAATTCTCAATCTAAAGCCACAGCTGCAGAAGACTATGTATGTGAAATGTTTTCCCATGGTATTGAAACTACTAGAAAACTACAGTGATTACATAAATCAGATCTGCCCTTATGGATTCAAAAAATAATATTTACCCTCCTGTTCAGTACTGAAATGTAATCTTTCCATAAATCCACATGGAATTGGGTTCTTATAGCACACGTATAAGTAAGAATCATGATTTCCAATTTAGCATCTCAGACTTTGGGGATTCTCCCAGAGAATGACCACATTAGTCTCCAAACATTCATAACCTATCTTTCTTTCAGAAAGATTCAGGTTGGCTAATAGCATTTTACAAAATGTCAATTGATGATACAATAGGCACAATAGCCCTTTTCCCCAAGTCTTCAACTGGACTACCATACCTGTCATCCTCAGCCAGCATGGTCAATATTCATATATGATGGGACTCATAATCCGGGAACATCTCAGGAATCAAGATTTTGGGGATGGGGGTGGTGGTGAATAGAGGTTAGGATTATGAGCAAAACCAGTGGAACCTTGGTCCAAAGGGCAAACAGCAAAGCTCACTAGGTAAAGTTAAGCCAGACGTCACTTTTCACTATAACACACCTGCAGGGTTATTGTGAAGATGCCATAAAAAGAAGGAGACTAATGCACAGGGTCATCTTTTCATAGTGTAGAATTGTACCAGACAGCCTGTTCTTTGCAAATATGCTCCTCCTGTGCAGAATTCCATGTCACAAAGCCTTAGGTGCATGGGTGAGGTCAAGGCCAGTGGTGCCCTGACTCTTCTGCTCCAAGCAGAACATCTGCTGAACTTCTCATGATTTTCACATGCAAATCAAACTAGTGATTCCTACAGTGAGGAATCTGCAACCCCAAGTTTTATTTTGTGGAATCCTGTGGATTGCCTGGCTCTCTGGACACTGTGGGCTCTAGGTAATGTACTTGGCTCTTCCCCATTGCTTCCTCCCAAGAATGCCTTTTGAGGCTGAGGATTAGGAACTGGCTTCACATCACCCACTGAACTTCATGGCTGAATGGGAATGTGAACCCAGGCCCTTCCATTCTCTGAGCAATACATCCTAAGGACTCCTCTCTTCTCCACCATGGGAGTTCTGAGGAAAATACCTCCTTCAGGGGCTCATCCTGGAAGCAATTCCTCCTTGATATCAGAAGTGGGTCTAACAGCTTCTGCTCTTCTGCAGACAGAAACTGAAAAAGGATAGAAAGAGAAAAAGACAGTCCAGGGAAAACAGGAAATCAGTTGCAGCAGTTTCAGGAAACAGAAGCAGAACCTTTCAGGAAGATTATTTCTTTGACCATCCTTTTAAAATAATAGAAGGACTCAGGAACAGTGAAACAAGTCTCAAAGCCAAAGGTTCTCTCGTATTTCTATCCCCATGTTCAAGAAAACAGCTGCTTTTAAAATTTTGAATAAAGATGTGTCTCTTTTTTTCCCATGAAAAATATTTGCTGCTTTGAAAAGTTTAGAGAACAATGTCATCTCTTTCCCCCCCCCCCTAAAGTTACCCAAGCAGCCAATACATTTCTGTCTGAGCCCAGCTGATTTCAGTTTTAAATTCTATTAAGCCCTTCTACCGAATTGGCTATTATCTTGCATACACCCTGGAGAGAAGGGCAGCTTTAGAGGGATGAAGAATGGATGAGATCACTTCTCTGGTCAGGGAATTTGACTATATAATCTTTGTTTTCTCTTATCCAAAAACAAAAATGCATGTGACATTTAACTCTTTGCCTGCAGCTAAGCAGGAAAGCAGAGGTGAAGCTATGGGCCTGGTCCTAAATTTTTCTGTAATTGTTGAAAGAAGCCTGCCCCAGCTCCAAGCACACACCCATTTTCTCCCACCTCTGCCACTGAACATGCTTCCATTTATGAAATGTTGTTAGCTGCAAAGCAGCACTGGTGCACTGCAAACTTCTAAACACTTTACTTCCTTGCCATCCTATCAAATACTGTTTTTTCTCCCCCCTCCCTTTGCCTCAGTGATGAACAGGGACAGGCTCTGGGCAGTCATGTGAGAGTCCTCTTTCTGTTACAATTTTCCTCTTTCCTCATCATTAGCAATCCATCTGAGGATGAAAGATGGGGGAAAGGGGACCCCACGGTGATTTCCCTAACTTCTGAACAAGGTCAGTCATGTATTTATTCAAATATAGTCAAATGCAGGGTTGCATTCTCCTTCACCCTATCAGTTTCTTCCTTATAGGCACAGCTCTGCTTGACACCAAAACAGCAATGGAAGAAATTCTCTTTCCCAAATTTGACGGAATGTTCACTTCTGCTCCCCTTTGTACATCCACCTGTTTCTGTCCAGTCCTATTGATTCCAAAGATGCACGGAAAAAGAAAGAAAGAAAGAAAAATGTAACTGGTGATGAAACTACCTCCTATGATGTTTTAATTTTTCTTCAGCAAGAAGCAAAAAACAAAAACCAACAACAACGATAAAGGCAAAAACGAAGAAAAAGGAAAGGAATACATATACTTACATAAAATAAACTTTACACAAGAGCAAAGGGTGAAGTAAAAATATAAGAATTATAAAAATATATTTTAAAAAGGCAAAACATAGAAAACAAAAAAGAAAAAACATTACAGGAAAAAGCATTCTAGTAACCCCTCTCTTTTTTTCCCCCACCAACCATTAACTGCTACTTAAATGTTTTTATATTATGCTTTGGATATCTATGACTATTGCTCATTTCTATTTGGATCATTTTAATCCTTTTTTTAAAAATAGTTTCTCTTTTTCTTCAAAAACCATATTCTAAATATCTTAGCTTGCCTTGTTGTGCAATATATTGTATATAAGGGTATCATTCCTACTTGAATTTGGTCAATTTTTCCATTGCCATATATTCTGTAATTTTAATCTCCCAGTTTTATATTATCGGCAAAGTTTCTCTTTTCCAGTGTTGTGCCAGATTGATTCTTGCTGCTGTCAGCATATATCTTAATGAATTATAATGCTTTTTATTTACATTCTCTGGAATCATATCTAATAAAAATATTTGTAGTTTTCATTCAAATTATATTTTTGAATTTTTTGATGTTTTGGTGTGTTTCTTTCCAGTACTTTTGAGTCTTTTTGCATAGCTACCACATATGGAAAATGTTCCTTCTTTAACATGCCATTTCCAACAGTTATTGTTGTGTGATTTGTCCATCTTGGCAGTCATTGATGGAGGTTAGTTTCTTCAACCAGGTTCGTAATGCAGTGAGAGAGCCGGGGCAGGGTGGGGTGAGCAGAGAAAGACAACAGCACAGCTATCCTGTCACAAAGTCTGCTGTGTGAAAGAAACTGGGCACCTCAGCAGAACATGTGGGGAAAATATGGGTTGAGTTCAAAGGGCAACGGGAATCATTTGTAAATTGGTAATATGTAATTGATTATATTTTGTAAGCTGGTGATATGTGTCAGACCTCATTGTGTTAAGCAAAACCTTGCTCCAAATCTTTATTTGGAAGAGGAAAGAGATTTTGGTATCTTGAATGAAGAGCAGGATTAGTAAAGTGCTACTTTTATATATTGTTTTTAGTTATCTTTATTTCATGTATTAACAAGTGGGGTCTAGTCCATGAAAATTAAGACATCAGCATTACTTAGTTCTTAGAGGGGTTGTGAGCTATCAGAAATTTGTGGGACACATAGCTTCCATAACCATTAAATCTTGTTGTGCAGGCAGGTGTTTGTTCCAGCTGAGTCCAATTGCAAGACCAAGGTATTTTGAAGTGTATCTTGATCTTACAACCTTGGTTTTTCCTTAGCCTTGGTACTTGGTTTGTATTTAATTCAGCTTCCTTATTCATTCATTCTCTTTGCTCATGGCTAGTGACATGTTCCTCCACCTTTTATTCCTGGATCACCTCTGTCTGCTATCCACAATCCAGGCATGGCATCTGTTTGTTATTTTTACTGCTAGAATCTAAAACAGGTCCTGTATTTTGAATTGGTTTCCATGTTGACTAGATAAGAAACATGGAAATGTTATTTCATATATTTACTCTTTTTTTTTCTTCCTAACAATTGCTGCTACAAATGATGATGTAAGCCACATGCCAATATAAAGTTGTTTGTGCATCTCTGTCTCACACACTTGTCTGGCTTGGAGAAGGAGAGCACTGTCACATCACATCACATATTTATTGCAAAGAAATAGGGAAAAGAGGCACTTAGTGATAGTTGCTCCATCTCTAATAACTTCTGTAAGAAGGTAAACAAAGAGCTTTAAGAAGAACTGCTGAGGCATGAACTCATCTATATGCTACTCTAAATAATGTCCGCTATAGCATGAACATCTGCCTGCTAATCCAACAGTTCTGGAGGAACTTGTGGAACTCCAAAACACATTTTATCAGACCAGAAAATAGTCCCCACGATGAAGATTTTCCTTGTAGAGTACTGGTAGGGAATTGAATAGGACATCCTTGCATGCTCATAGCACTGTGCGAGCATCCAGTTTTGGCAAGCTTTATACCTATACAGAGTTTATATAACAGAATCCCTATTCACAGCAGAGTCAAACAAAAGTATCTTGACTTAGTTATAGATAAGAAATGCTCAGCTGCATTTTGTGCAGTGAGAAGTAGCTTTTTGTTTCAAACTATAAGTTTTATATGTAAGAGCCAGTTTAGTTCAGTGGTTAAAGGTGCTGGATTAGAAACTGAGAGACCCTGAGTTGTAGTCCTGCCTTAGGCATGAAGCCAGTTGGGTGACTTGGGTCAGTCATTCTCTCTCAGCGCTAGGAAGAAGGCAAGCGCAAACCACTTCTGAAAATGTTGCCAAGAAAACTGCATGGACTTGTTTCTGTAATCACCAGTAGAACTGGATTGACTTGAAGGACCATGACAACAACAATAAGCTTTACATTAGAAATAAATGTAAAGCTACCCGAATGGCATTATTCAGTGGCGATAACATAACATTCATGAACCCTAGGGCATTCTCAATACTCCTAAGACAGTGGCCACAGTCACTGAAAATTAAATTAAAGTTTTAAAATGGCCAAACTCTTGATAAATTAGCAAATCTTGTACTTTTCTGATTTGTTCACATGAGAACTGAGATTTCAGGTGATGACCAGCAAAATGTAAAGGATGAAATCCTATAAAATTTTCCACCTCTTTTGCTGCCTAGACCCTCTGTGTATGAAAAAGTTGCCAATTCTTAGCATAGTTGGTCCCACAGCAGCCCTCAACATGCTTTGACTCCGAGGTTCAAATAGAGCTCAAGACAGCCAACCACCCCTTATTTTTCATCCCTTATTTTCCATCTCAGAAAGAGAGAGAGAGTTTGTGTAAATCAGAATCAGAGGTCCTTTCACGCTGCTCTAGAGCTGTTGGGACTTCCTAGCAGCCATAACACAGCCTGACCATATGATACGGATGAAGTGAATGCAGCTCCAGGTTCGGGAAGGCAGGATCCGGTGCTTCTGCAACACAAGCATAGCTGATGCTTCCATTCCATTTTCCCTTCAGTGTAGTTACTTGCACAATACTATCAACTGGACTCTGAATACAAATAACCAAGTTAATAATGAAGGCATGAATTTGGAATTATGTAAATATTATCAAGCAGTGCAGTTTTACTTTGACAGACATTATGCAAATGTTTGTTTTCCTCTTTTTGTAGTAATTTCTCCAGGTTATATAGGGCCACTAATATTATTTTATGTTGAATTATGAACTGCCAAACCTGTGACAGTTCAGTTTCCAAAACAAGGTGCACTTAACACTGGCAATGTCTGAATCCAGGGCTGTGCATTATGCTTAGCAAATGGTGATGTTCTAACAGAGGCAGAAAATTGCTGATGCTTCTCATGAGGTACTGTATGTTGCCCTCAAACAGAGCCTGATGCCAGGATCCAGAATATAAATGGGTTGCAATAGCAGTAAAGGGTATGCATATCTACGCATTGCTCTTCCTTTAAAATACATGAATAGAAAGTACAAGGCTGACAGAGGTTGGGGAGATCAAAAATGTCAAGAGGTATCTCAGAACTTAACCAGAGGTGACAACTAACAAATAATGGCTTCTCCCTTTGCACAGCAAGAAGAGGACAGAATACTTCATAGTCTGGGAGCAAAATGTAAAACATCTATGGTCTACTTTTAATACTGTAGTTCAAGGCTGACTCATGTTATTTTATTGCTTTAGGCAGAATAGCAAAGGATATACTTTGCCCAGAGTCAAAATTCATAGCATGCAAGACTAGCTGAGAAATCAAAGAATGGTGGCCTTTAGCACCCAAAATCAGTGCACCCACCAATAGTCAGAGATGACCATTCTGCTCAGTGGTGGGGCTAGTTGTTTCTAACGGCTCTATGAAACAGGAGACAAACTCTAGAGAGAGCCCAGTAAAATTGCAGAGGCCTCCGTGGTCTTCTGTTAGAGGTCAGACTGGATAAGCGGGAAGTAGCTTGGGAGCAGGGATGGCAACTCAGTGATCTGAATGTGAATGGCACCTCATTGATTCATGGGATGCTTGGGTGACAGCCTTTCAAGGTAGTCCAGACAGGAAACCAAAATGATGAGTACTAATACTACCTTTACTGTAAGGTTACAGTAACAGAATCTTGCAAGTCTGAAAGTACTTCTTCCCTCCCTTGCCTTTACTTTCCAGAGAACCAGGGACGGTGCCTTATGAAACTCCCATTCCTTCTCTGAGCTGAGATGTCTCTTATCTGACTATTGCCTAGCTGCGGCTCTTCCTCCTGTCTCCAAAGGTTATTGTCACAGGATGTCCTATTGCATCCTGGCGATTGTGAGGAGCACTGATGTGCTGGCTTAAGAAGCTACTCAGCACTTTAGCTCACCTGTTAAACAGCTACTTTGCAGACTGCTAGAAGGAGTGCACTGTCACACTGGGAATACTTCCCAGGCCAATGCAAGAGCCCTGGGGGATAGTCATGAAAAACTATTCCTCATTCCGGCAGGATTTTCAGGAAGGAGGATATGCCTTATGTCTCCCAGCGATACTACTTTAGGCTCTAGAGAAGTGGGGAATAATTTGTTTGTGCATCTGAATATGTGTGAAGGAGTCTACGCAGGCACATATGATTATCCATTTCCTATCCTTGATCTGGTGCAAAGATTGCACACCCTTGCGGTCGAGAATGAGACAGGGAGGAAGGGGTGGAGGGAGAAAAACAACCACCTGTAGAGTTGTCACATGTGACAAATGCATTCAGAAGTGTCTAGCTAGAAAGTTGTTCTTTCTTTACAAATGTGATTGGATGCATGTCAAATCCCTCTGAATTCAAGAGAGCTTTCTCCCATGTTACTGTGCAATGGATTGCAGTTTAATGTGGAAGAATATTGAAATAGCATGCAGAAGACCCCAGGTTCATTCTCCTGGCATTACTGTTTAAGAAGCCTTTAATTTTAGCTGGAAATGGCATGGTGTTCTTATCTTTTCCCATATCATGTACCATAGCAAAACACATGAAGGGCTAAACCTAGCATCACACTTAATGCATCACTGAAAGCCATATGAATATTCCTTAAAAAATTACTCAGGTAGAGACATGTATCTTTTTGTTCAAGGCCTAGAAACCAGTTCATGGATAGCAAGATTTAACCCTCTTCTTCTTGTAGTGGCCAGATGTTCATAATTCCCATAGTTCACAACAAAAAAGAAAAAGAAAAAAAGAATGCTGTTAGCCCCAAGTGAAAGCCTTCCATTGGTTAGCCGCGAAATCTTTCTTGCCAAGATTAGTAGCAGTTTGGACAAATCATTTTCTCATTAATCAATTTCACAAGTTATCTTGGTAAGGTGATGCAGCATGCCACAAATTATCTGATCGTGATGTATACTGGATATCATAAGTGGCTAGTTCTGTGGCTCCTATCATAAAGAAAGAAGGCTCTGTGGCTACTGGTTGGAGTGTTGGATTCAGAGGGGGAAGTTCGTGGCTGAAATCTGCTGCTTAGCGGCAAAGCTCACTGAATGACCTTGGGCCAGTCACTGTCAGTTGGCTTAATATACTTACCAGGGATATTGTGAAGATAAAACAAGGGGGAGAGATACAGGCATAGTAACTCCGATTTCTTGGAATGAAAGTGAGATGTCAGTATAATAAATGAATAAACGATTAATTTATCGATTTATTTATCATCTCATGGAAAGTTGGTGCTGGAAGCAGGGTTTTTTGCCACTATGGTGAAAAAGTATCTGTAGGTCTACTGATGACTGATGAAGCTTTACTTAGAAGTTTTATTTTTGCATGTAGGAAATCCATCCCATTGGAAACGGCCATAAAATTGCAGAACGTCTCTGGGTTTTGGAACTACAGAATACAGAAGGGAAAGGAAGTATCCCCACTCTGTTTACACAGGTAAAACATTATTCCCAACCAAGCAAAACAAACAAACACACAAAAAACCACACCTGTCTCCAAAAGACATCGGTATATGTGTGATGGGGAAATGGGGCAAGATGTGTGGTTGTGCACGTGTGTGTGTGTGTGTGTGTGTGTGCATACAGGGTGTGTTTAAATTCCCATTCGAAGCCTTCCATCTGTAGTAGAAGAGCATGCACCCTGAAGTTGAAGTGCACAGATCTTTTAAGGCCCTCGTATTACCTCATGGCCATTTTTGGGGCTGGTAATGAATGCCTGTGTTAACAGAACACCATGCTGATGCATTTTTTCCTGCCATTGTATGTAACATATTTTCTAATTCTTCTGCTCTATTCAGAGTTTGACCCCAACGATAGGGGATTATGGCATTAACTCTCCACACAGCACACATTCTTTACAGACTTTCACTAAATACTGTAAGCCTGCTGCAGAGAGGAATAAAAGTGAAAGCAGACCGTCTGGTCTTAAGCTGTGCACACAGAGGGCTGTGATCCAATTGGAAGAGAAGCAGAATTTTAAAAAGAAAGAGGTTTGACAAAATTTTAATCCTTGTCATTTTCATTTCTCTTACCCTGTGGATTTGGGTGATTTTATTTACACTGTCAGCTTGAGCCTAGGGATTGGAAATCAGGCTTTTATGGAGATTATTAAAAGTATATACAGTACACTCAAGGTTGGACTACCAGTATATGCTACTAAAATATGAATATGGAATCACTCGGGGTTAGATGTTTAAAAAGGAATAGGAAAAGAACAATTTAGGGGAGAATTGTTAACCTGTCTGAGCAATTTGTGGCAATAAAGGACTTAGTATCCCTAAAGATCTTTGGGGGATAGCTCTGGTCAGTTTGCTACAACTCTGAATATTGTTAAATGAATAAACTATGGACATTGCTGTGATCATGAATGACTCAGCAACAGGGCTGCCAATTTATTTCTGACAAAACATATAGGCAGGCAGAAATTGAACAGCTCAGTGTGGGGATAGGGAAAACATCACTGTTGAATTTTGGTCAGTCAGGGAGGTGCTTCAGCCAGCCTCCACAACCTGGGCCTAGCATTTTTGTTCATCTGAATAGACATCTCTATCATGAGAAAGACTGAGGAGATGCAAGTCTAGCTCTCTTTTTTTCCCCTCAGGAGCTTTTCATACCATCATTTTGAACTGATTCTGTATGTCACCACAATAATAGGTGACCTTTCAGCCTAACCTTTTGGTACTTTACAATGGCTACACCCTTGAACACTTTTGCTTAACTCTATGGAATCCAACCAGGTTCCATCTGCTCCTCCCTTTTTCTTATTATCACTGTGTAGCAGCTGGCTGAGATCATCCAGGGGTTTGAAAATGGATGCCATCAGTACTCTGATAACAACATGGCTCAATTTCTCCTTGTCATCTGAGTCAGCTGAAGCTGACTTAGTGCTTAACAAATGCTGGATATGGGTGATGGGTTAGATGACAGCCAATAACTGAAGCTTGATCCCAATGAGATTGCTCTAAATGGGATTGCACTCTGCTGGAAAGGTCAGGTTCTTAATGTGAAGGTTGTCCTGCATCTTGTTTTGTCACAAGATGGTCAAGTAACCACAGTGATAGTTTCTTTTAGCAGCTTTTGCTGGCTTAGCAGTGAGTGACAAAACAAGATTTGAGGAGACAAGATACACTTCTAAGCACTCCTCCTCCCCCCATAATTTCTCTCTCTCTACCAGGTGTCCCCCTCCTCCTCCTCCTCCTCCTCCTCCTTCTTCTTCTCTCCCTGTCTCCCTCCCCCCCTCCCTCCCCAATACTTATTCCTAGTCTTTTCTCCCCAGACCAAGCTGACAGCCTTTTTTCTCTCCAGGGGCTGCATTTAAAAAAAAAATTATTTTCAGTGATTATGACAGATAATTTTTATGGTGGAGGATTTTCCTGTTCTTTTAGACATGCCAAGTCTATCTGTAGGCATAGTGCATCCACTTGACATCTTTAATGTGCTATTGAAATTGGTAGGAAATCTGTGTCACCAATTTGTGGTGATTTGCCACTGAATTTCCCCACGTGATTCAAGATGGCTTGAGGAAAGGGTGCCAGAAAGGGATTTAAGGGACATATGTGATCCACTCCTAATCTATGGTAAGACAACTATGGGGGCTTTTTGACCTCAGGTAAACTATTTTTAATTATTTCTGCCTTTTTTACTAACTTGCTGGTGGCTTGGTTTGGTCTCAGTTTTGTAGGTTCTGTGTTTCTTCTGCTATATTTATTGCATAAATGAAACTCAGTTTGACCGTTTTTAATGAAGAAATGCTTAAACAATTGCCTTTGGACTCATTCACACAGCCAGGTTAATGTGCTTCCCTCACCCTAGAGAAGAGAGGAAAGTACAGGTAGTCCCCAATTTCTGTTCCCAAGGTCTGTCCTTAAGTTGAATTTGTATGTAAGCCAGAACAGTCTTATTGTATAATATTATATAAGTAGTATTGTGTAATGAACTTGAACCATTGTGTATTTAACTTGAATTTTGCTACAACAGGCTCCGTTCTTAGCTATGGGTCATCCTTAAACCAGGCGTTCTTAACCCAGGGACTCCCTGAGTGCCAAAATCAAAACTGCTGTCCCTATAGCCATATCACAGCAATGAGGCCACTAGTGTTGCTGCCCTCACACAATTCAATGTATAGTGGTTTCAGGGCAGCAATTGGATACACTGCAAGACTCTTTCCTTCCTCTTCCTCTATGACACTTTCATCCCAGCCATTTCGATGGTCACTCCTAGAGCAAGAAACTACACAAGGGGGCAAGGGAACAAGAGGAGGAAGAGGCAGAGCCCGCCTCCAGCTAGGCAGGAGACACACATGCACATGTCTGCAACCGCACCTAAACCCACCCATTTGCACATCTGGGACATTGCACACAGCAGCAGCAGCAGCAGCAATGTGCTGACTGTATAGAATTAAGTTAATTACCCCTTCACCAAGGTTGGAACAGCCCAGCAAAGAAAAATCCTACGGGATGTTTCAGGTTCCCACTTGCTGCTACTGGCAGAGGTGGCTGTTCTCCCACCTGCAGCACGTCCATTCAAGTTTCATGTGGCTGCAGGGCTGCGGGCTCTGCTTCCCCTTCAGGTACAGCTGGAGAAGGCAGTAAAGGCAAAACCCAGCCTCCATGTACCTCCGGTCAAGCAAAAAGAAAAACTCACAAGGAGTCCCATTTTGCTCCCATATGTACCACAGAGACACAGAAAGAGGGTACTGCTGTGGTGCCCAATATGGAGGCACTCTTTGCAGCTTGTCCTCTTTGCTCCCTGTTGTTGCTGGCTCTGCTTTCTGCTTATCAGTGATCTTTCCCAATGGACTTCCACAAGATCCATTTATTTATTTAAATTTATTTTAATTTTTATAGCCACCCATCTCAATCAAGTGACTCTGGGTGGCGAACAAATATAAAAACAGTTAAAATAATTACAATACAGTACAAAAATAAATACACTGCATATGGCAGCCGAGAAAAATTATCACCATAGTTATCAATATAGCCAAGAAACGGGGGCCTTAACACACTTGGGGCTCAAGGCCCAGGCACATAACCAGATCTTCAAGGCCTTATGAAAGGCCAGCAGGGTTGGGGGTCATCCTAATCTCTGAAGGGAGAATGTTCCAGGACACGGGCTATGGCAGAGAAGGCGCATCTTCTGGTCCCCACCAGCCAACATTCTTTGGCTGATAGGACCCACAACATGCTCAACATGCCGGACCGAATTGGATGGGTAGAAACAATTGGGAGAAGACAGTCCCTTAGGTAACCATATTCTCCTAATCAAATGATGCACATACACTAAAAGAAGAAAAGAGCTACATAAGGGATATCTGGTCTCTCTATCAGCCATAGCACAAATGGCCAAATGGGAGTGGGGTGGTCCTGCAAGAGGCCAGATCTTTGACCTCTGAAGATTCCTCTTTCACATAACCCAGGAGGTCCTCACAGGAGATCTTCTGCCATGACACCTGGGAAAACACTACTTTCATGCTGGAACATTTTGGATCAGCTCCAGCTGGCCTCAGCAGTGGGCTGTCCACAAAATGGAGACTTTGTTGTGAGGCCACATGTCCTTAGCAAATGGTTAAGTGGGACATCTTTGCAGGTTGTAAGGGAGAACTGTTTGAACTGTCATTTTTTATTCTGTTTTTACTTTGCTTTTCTCCTGAGATGCTTTCATGGTTCTTGCAAACCACAATGGGATTTTTTTTTAATAATGAAAAGTGTTATTTATGAGTTTTTAAAAATTTAACATTGTTAACATATACAATCAACAAAAAAGCTTTACACTTAAAAAAAAGCTTTAAAAAATTAGGAAAGAGACAAGCCCCAACAAACTAAAAATACAAACTAAGAAAGAAAAGGAAAAGACAAAAAAAAATCTACCTTATATTTTATAATTATTGATTTACTAATAAATACACTACTATAATATACTCAGTTCAAAATATCACTGTAAAATATCACAAAATCTCTGCCACAGTAACAAATCCTTTGCATCCTTTGATTAGTAGAAAATATTGCCTTTTCCAAAACAGATCTCACATTTCCAACAACCGCTCCTTCTAATGAAAAGGGATATAGAAATACAATAAATTAATAAATGTCAAGATGTTTAGCGCAGGAATAGAGGAGAAAACAATCTTCTTAAAGGTGAGTTAATCTAGAACAGGAAGCAAAAGCATTTCCTAAAATATCAGTTTTCTACTATTTAAAGTGATGCCCCAAATTGCTCTGAAAACATTGCTTAGGAGAGAATGTTTCTAGAAATGATTTAGTAAAGTGAACATGCTCTTTGTGAATTTTGGGTATTTCTGTATACAAGCACAGTGTTACACATCTGCTCAGAAACAAGTTTCACTGAATATATAAGTGGGACTTATTCTGAGAGAAGCGAATGTAGGATTGGCGACCAAATACTGGTTAGGACCTGGAAAGCCATAATCAGGGTTAAGGAAGCATCCCATTATACCACACATAAATAGTGAAGAGAGGCTTTTAAACAATTGCTTTTATTCAATGCTTGTTTTGTCTATTTTCTTTCTTTTTATTAATGTATCATTTTACTGCTTTACTGTTTCAATTATTTCACTATCTTTACTTTTTAGTTAATTCTCTAATCTGCCTAGAGAACTGCATTAATTGGAAAGATTAAAAATATAATAAATTAAACATATTGAGTGCATGCTGTCCAAAATCTTGCATTAATGCTGAGATGTTACCATCAGTTTTATTGAAAAGGGATTTCCCCTCTCTTCTTCCACTCTCATATCTTATCTATTTCTCTGTGTATTTGTTTTGTAATTCCATATGTGGTACATATGTGGAAGAAAGTCACTTTTCTGCTACTGGAGTGACAGTCACAACCGCAATGATTTCCAAAGAGGAAATCAAAATATGGATGTCCAGAAAGAGCAAGGAAGGGCGTGGCAAGCACGTCTTGACCATAAAACTTCATTGGATGCTGTTGTTGTCATGTAAATATGGTCAAACTCTGGGGACTATATTAGGTAACCGAGTAGAAATCAGCCTGCATCTACATACCAGTCTTCAGCTAAGATGTTTAAACTGGCACCTCATGAGAGCTAAGAATGAAACTGCTGTCCTTAATATGGGATTCTCTGTTTGTGGGCCATATCCAATACAGTCCTGAGGGCGTTCAGTTCCCACAGACCTCACCCAGAGTCTTATTTTCTGATTTCTAGGGGCTGCTTGCCATGTCACAGGATCGAACCTTTTGTCCTTAATACTATCTCATTCCCATTATGTTCCTTTTTGCCCACAGATAATCCCATGGCATTATTCTCATTATACTACTTTGCTATTCCCATTATGCTCTTTATCACTGATCAGCCCATCTTTTCTATTTAACTTCCTAGGCAAAAGTATGCAAATGTTTAATAAATGTTTATGTTGTAGCCACTGTGAATCTTCACAGGCTTCTGCAGTATACCTTTGTCAGGCTTGTAGTTGTCTCTTGTTAACATCCTGCAGTTGCCTCCTGCTATATAACTATTTTCCTTATGACTCCTGGAATAATTGCTACTAGAACAATTAATGTCGTGGCTGCTGCAGCAATTATTATCAATTATAATAAAGTATAACCAAGGAATATAAAATGAAAGAATTTACCAAAAAAGATCCTGTTGCAATCTGTACTTAAAGCAATAAGATAACTGTATTTTAATAAATTTGTTACAAAACAAAAAGTTTACATTATTATTGCATTAGGGTTAAGTATAAGAAAGAATAAGATGGAAGAAGTAGCTTGTTGGATTTTTCCAAGCAGCCCACCCCCCCACAAAAAAGTAATAGGATAAATAAATAAATAAATCCAAATCCAAAATTGTCCAACACTTTTATTAGAACCAATCAAATTGATAAAATAACATACAAGCTATTTAGTCTATTGGAAGATTATTAGAATACTACTCTAGAAGCTAGTATTCAATTTTGTGCATTTTGGTTCCTCCTACAAAAGGTATCTGCCAACTCTATTTTTTACCCTTTTCTTTTCTTATGGATCAACATAGGTAAATTTGCTTTTTCTGTTCTCTCTAAGAAGCATCTCAACATTTAAGTACTGTCATCACGTGGTTTCTTGTACCAGCCTCTGGTCTTGCCCATTATAATGGTCCAGAGAGCATGATGTGGAAACTGAGCTTATTGTACAGATGGATTAATTGTTTTCCCTCAAATACTTCCACATGTTTTACACATAATACTGTTCTGCTTCTACTTTAATCTGAGTTTTTCTTTTTTAAAAATTCTCAAAATATGTATTTAAAAAGTTTTCTCTCAAAAAAAATGTATATGCTCATATTTTTTCTGGGTATTCAGGGCAGTGGTAAATGCTCTGTGTTAAGAATGATCAGGGGATGCTGTCTCTATTGCTTCTGTTGGCCGTCTCAGAAGTTCTGAGAATATCATATATGATATACTGAGCATATCATATATCAGAAATATAGCATTGACTATGATATATAGTGGGATGGTACTTAGAGACACTAGGTTTCCTGGAGTGGTGATTTCAAAAGAGGGCTGTGGGCCATGGCATAGGTCTACAGATATAAATCTATAGAATTCTGTATCATTTCCTCTGCCATTATATGTAACCAGTGCATGAAATCACTGAAAAAGGTCATCCAGATTTTTAGGATTTAATATCAACAGTGTTTTGATGACACACATAGATATTTCACACCTTTTCATCTAAATCTAAATTGACTATTCAATAATGAATAGTCTCTTTAGATTAGTGGTAACCAAGTGGATGAGGGCAAACAAACTGAATCATAATACTGACAAGACTGAGATGCTTTTGCTTAAGTGCAAAGCAGATCAATAGGAGTCAAGTAGAGTTAGGATGGCTGGATTAAACTCTTGAGCTTGTATATATTCATGATGGATTCACCCGTAAAACTGGATGCCCAGTTTTGGCAAGGACTATGTTTGCATGGTTAAGAAGAGTGCATCAGTTGCACCTGCTCATGGAGATGTTATAATGTCACTGGTCATAGTGACATATGGCTTAGTGATATTCCATTTGAACTACTGTAACTATAGAAACTATAGCTAGTTCATAATGCTGCAACCAGACTATTAGGTGGAATCAGTAATAAACAGTGTACAACTGATTTGTCATATAGCAACTTCATTGGCAGTTGGTCTGTCTCTGTCACTTGACATGATCATGTCTTGTGATCAGGTGGTTTGATGATTTGCATTCTCCTATATGAGTCTGCCGGCTTTTGCAAACTTTGGAAGAAGCTCTTCTCTCTGTTCCATTGTCCCCAGAGATACATTGTAGGAATGTAAGAGAACCTTCTTGTCAGGCTTAGAACTCTTTCTCAAGGGAAGTTAGATTAGTTCTATCTCAATCATTCTTCCAACAGCAGTTAAAAACATTTTCTTCAGACAGATTTTAGTACTAAAACTGATTTGCTACTGAAATAAGCTGTAACTGGTATTTGCTATCAATTACACAATTAAATACATATCAGTCATAAATAAACAGGATCTACTAGTTAAAAGCTACTTCTGTAGAAAGTCAGCTTTGCCGCCTCATCTTAATATTAATAATAATTCTTAATAATTATTCACACATTAGTGAAAAAACTCTAATGAAAAGAGTTTGGAAAAGGAAGGGTTCTACAGTAATTCTTACTCAAGTACCCTAAACTTGAATACTCTGACTAATCACTGAACTGAAATGAATGTCTAAATATTCCAATCCAGATTTTAAGCAAAACTTCAATGGGCTTCAAAAACAATATCTATGATTGTCCCTGCTCCTATTCAGGAAAACAAAATAGTATGGGCTATAATTCAAAAATACATATATACACCTTTTTTCAGAAGTTCCCATAATAGTTCGTTTTTATGGTCATACAGGTAGGGAAGATCAACTAAATACTTTAGCATTAAACCCAGTTCATTGTTTCCATCATTTAGCGTATAAGAATGGCCCAATTTACTGGGCATTGTACCATTTAGGAAATCTCTGGGTGGAAAAAACTACCCCAAGAGTATTTTGTTCTCAAAAATATGATTAGGTGTGATCACTGAATAGTATAAAATATGTGTATAAATGTATCAATGGTTAAAAAGCAGTTATGTTTGCTAAAGTATCATGAAAAGGCATTATTAAAAGTCTCCTAAATAAGCACATGGACTTCTCCAGTATTGGCTATGGGGCTTCTGCATAGGATGAAGTAAAATATAAGGGGAACAAAATCTACTGTCTCATAGCAAAATGTGGAGTGATGGGAACAACCTGAACATTGTGTGTGTGTGTCTCTGTGTGTGTATACACACATCCATAAAGGATAGATGATTCTGTTAAAATGAGGACATAAGAGCAAATATAATAGAAAATGGAACATCGTTAATGTTATAAATTGATGGATATCATAAATGTATGACAATAGCAATATTTATTAAAAAAGATTTGAAAACCTCTGACATTCCAGTGCTTTCTCATTTCTTTAAATTAATTGAGTGTTTTTTGGATGACCACATGGAAACTAGCAGTCTTGCTAACTCTAATGCACATATATGCAATTTAGCATCTTCCAGTGGTTTTTAATATGAACTGATAATGGAAATGTTATATTTAAATATCTTTTTTTCCCCTTATATAGTAAAATCTGTCTTGAAAATGTTCTTACCCTCTCTTGAGGGATCTATGAAAAAATAGAGATGGATTTGTATGAGTTTTAGTACTGTTTGCTAGTTTTCTCAATTGTTCAATTTTTTTTTCAAATCCCAAAATGGGAGGGCCACCTTTATGCCACAGGCTGCCATGAAGGCAGCTTGTGTGTAGAATTTGGAAGAAGTTGCAATACTTTTGGCGTTCAAGTCATGAGCCCATATGGGCCACTGCTTGCAAAATGTTGCTTTTTTCATACCAGGCGAGGAAGAGATGATGGTACATTTATTTGATTTCTTTGGTGCTATTTGTTTTTGCCAGAATTCCTTCCCCACCCGCTTCTATCATGGAACATCTTGTCCCATTTGTTCAGAAGCAGAATCACTACACAATTAATATCCAAATCAGTGGCTCTTACCAAACTGCTTCTCATATCTTCTCAGTCCATGCAGAAAGGTCCATCTCTATCTTTTAACAAATGTCATTCCTAACATTGCACCTTACTTTCCAAACATGCTGCCCACATCTGAATGATCACCATATGAATATGCAAGTACAAGCCAGCTTGGTTCATACTGCTTTCCATTGGTACCAAGTCAATGGATTGCAATCAGTATTAATTTTGGGGGAGGCAAGGCCTGCTACTTCAAGCATCTGATTAGATCAATTACCACCATCTTGAAGATGTCTCTGAATGCAGACTAGTTATAAGTACTGTTGTGGTTTTTTCTCATATAAATTAATGGCTGTCCCTTGCTGTGGTGGCAGATGATTCAGTAACTTGGTAAAAACCAGCTGCCTATATATGATTCCTGCCCAGATGAGACATCATTTTGGAATCTAATGTTCACTAACTTGGGTTTCATGAGGTTGGAAAGGCAAGATAAGGTCATAAGTTTTCCTGTAAGTTTTCTGTTAAGAGGATTATTATTGAGGGTTGCTTTGAGAGAGTCCTCCCCAAACCAATATTCTGCAAATGAATTGGTCTGTGGTCATCTTCCAGCATGATAGATATGTTTATACCTGTACTCCAAACTTGTGGAAGCTCCAAGTTCATGAAGACTGCTTTTAAGTCAGTCCTGAATTTAAAAAAAGACTCAGTTCAAGTGTTGTTTCAGCACCAAACAATCCATAGTGAAATAGAGATGCATCTAAGTAAATAACTTCACTTTGGCTAAAAGAAGCCACTTCTGATTACTTTAACAGCCTGAATCCAACAGCCTGGAGGAAACCATAATTCTGCTGAGGCTTTTGGAATAGTGGCCCTCACTTAACAATCACTCGTTCAGTGACTGAACTTATGATGATGCTGAATGAGGGGTACTTATGAACAGTCTTTGTAATTACAACTGTTGCAGTGTCCCCACAGTCATACGATCACGATCCAGTGACAGGCTCACAATTACAACGTCACAGTGTCCTGCAGTCATGTGATTGCCATTTGCAACCTTCTTTGCTGGCTTCCCACAAGCAAAGTCAATGGGGAAGCTGTCAGGGGATCGCAAATGGCAACCCTGTGACATCACACTTAACAATGGCATGGGATTCGCTTAACGCCAGTAACTGGAAGTGCCAAAATTTCTGTTGCTAAGCAGCATGGTCACATGGCATCGCACTTTATGACCGTGTCACTTAGCAATGGAAATTCTGGTCCAATTACCATTGTTAAGTGAGGACTACCTGTATTTAGAAATCAATATGGCAAGCCTCATAAATTGGGGGGGGGGGGGGGGGGGTGCAAGACAAACAGGCTTTTCTTGTATTAGAGCTTCCATGAAATGCCATGAGGCATTTGGGGCCACAAAGGCAGTTTTATTTCTACCTCTGAATACTTTCAATTGTTCACTTTGTGTGGCAAGAAGGGAACTTTGGATTGTGAAATCATGGCATCCTGATTGGTTGAAATACTTGGTGAACATGCTAGCCCTCCCCAAGAGTTAAAATAATAGTGCTGCGATGACAGACTAAACTCATATGAACAATCGATTCAGAGGTCTGGATTTTAGGGAGACTTATTTCAGCTGCCCAAGAGCATTCTGTGCAGAATTCTGAAAGAAAAGATTATTTCGCAGAACTTTATCTGAAGCCTGTATCAAAACATGTTTGTACTTTCTCCTCAGCAAATGATCTGGTTCATAGAAGGATGGGATAAAATAGCACAGTATGGTGACGGGGAGGATCATCATTCAGCAAATGGGTCGTGGAGTAGTCACACAAAACCAGGAAAAAGTTGTTAAGGGGTTGCAGACAGATGCCACACTTGTGCCCCCACGCACTGTGAAACAATGCATAGCCGTAATGAGCACTCTCTTGAACTTTCAATATGGCTTTAAGTAAGGCACTCAGAAACAAAACAAACAAACAAACTGTAAAATGAGTGTGAGACTGAAGGGGGAACATTCTTTATTACAGATTTAAAAACATGTCAGCAGAGTGGTTATGACTAGCTGTTCTTCTGGAGTAGAGAGATTGACGGTGAGGTAGGCCAAGCATCTATACTGTGGTCAGATTTGTTTGATCATCTGGAATATGACATACAGGAAAATTTATGATGGAAGAGTCATGCTTCCTAACCCTAAAATCAAACAGTAAGCGTTTGGCGTGGATTCTAGCCTTCTTATGACTAGAGTGCAATATTTGGGGAAAGGGTAAGAGAAGTGGAGGTGAAGCCTGGCAGCAGCACCACAGAGGTCCTGCCACTATTACTAACCTAACAGCAGCCCCAGAGGAAAAACAGGGCAGGAATTGGCTCTCCCATATGTAGGAAGAAGAGAAGAAGGGGATGGTTATAGAATAGGGGATGGTGATTTGCTACCCCCTGGGGTGATAAATAAATGGAAAAGAGAAGCAGAAAAGTCATCAATACAATCTAGTGCTGCTAGAGAGTACTGTGGCAGTAAAGATATAGGGGAGAAATAGAACCAGTGCATTTCTGGACATTTTGGGTGCTACAGCATCTGAAGCTTTGTGTATGTGATTCAGAGAAAGAAGGAGAGATGGAATTGCTGTATTGGCCAGGGTTTCATCTTTTCTTTTGCTTTTTCTTTGATTTGTGAGCTCCTCTAGGAACTCTTTTGGTGGATGAAGACACTGGTATTTTTCTTTACAAAGAGCTCACTAGAAGTATGTCAAATATTTACACAAATAAGACAGAATGATAGTAAGATAGGACAGAAATGTGATGCCTTAAAGACCAAGCTATTGAGGAGTTTATAACCCGAGGCCAATAGTTTGATTTACAGTGCACCTAGATATTCCTATTCTACAAAGACATATTTAACATAGGGAGTGCGTTTTATTTACTCTTCAATGAAATCTATTTGATCATTTTTATATCAAGTATATCAACGATGTGGAACTTTCCACTGTTCCATGGGCAGTCGGCAAAATGCTAAAACTGGCACTTGCATGTTCGAGTGCTTCCATTTCCATGGAAATCAGTGAAAGAGCAGCAATGAGAAAGCTCCCCAATAATGATGACAACTGTGATTAAACACGCAATAAAGTACAAGGCATCTGAAGTATTTTGGGAGCACTATTAATTCATAAACATTGAGATTAATAAAAATCATCGTGTTGGTTTTTAGCATGATTTTATTATTTTTTTAAATAAACAAATGCTGATAAATAGGAACACCATGTTGATAATAATAGCAATACAAGCACTCCACAACTTGCTAGTCTAAAGCATTGCAGTTAGTTCAGTATGGAATGTAAAACTGTATATCTTCACTTTTTATAACATATAACTTCCCAAGTCCTTTTCTGATGAATTAACAAATAATTTCACCTTTCCTGCTTCTCCCTGTAACTCTGGTCTGTGACTGTAATAAAAATTCTATTCTACTCCTGGGAGGAAGGGGAGGTGTGAAAAAAGACTAAAGTATTTGGCTGAAAGGCTGGGCAAAATAAAAATGGAAGACAGAAGAGGACAAGAATTGACCTGCCCAAGCCTCTAACAACTTATTCAGTGCACCAAACAGTGGGTGTGGGCAACCTTTGGACTGTGAAGGGCTACCCTTGATGTTTTTGGGAGTCTAAGGGCCACAAAGTAGATGGGACCAAATACACAGAGTGGGAGGTCTGGGTTTTAGGAGGAGTTTGTGGGAAAGTTCTTTGTTTTAAACTATGATAAATCTATTTTAGGACTTATACTACCATTTGTAAGAGCCAGTTTGGTGTAGTGGCTAAAGATGCCAGGCTAGAAACAAGGAGACTGTGAGTTCTAGTCCTGCCTTAGGCACAAAACCAGCTGGATGACATTGGGCAAGTCACTCTCTCTCAGCCCTAAGACAATAGCTAACACCTTCTGAAAATGTTACCAAGAAAACTGCAGGGACTTGTTCAGGCAGTCACCAGGAGTCAACACTGACTCAAAGGCACGAAAAAAAAAAAATTACAATTTGTATATTTCCCACCTCACAATAGTGGGAATTTCTGCTATCAGTGTTCAAGAGCCAGGTTTAGAAAGATGTCCATGTCCATGGGACTCAAAGGGTCTATGAAGCCCTGAAGCTGCATGTTGGCCATTCCACTGAATAGGAACATTAGCATTAGGAGACAGTTTCTGTAAAAAAATCTTCTGTACTGTACTATTTCAATAGGAAATAGGAAATATTTCATGTGCAGTAGCTTGGATTCACCTTGGCAAGACACTTCGAGCTGTGAAGACAGCATCATTCTCCTCAAGTACATCACCACCCAACCTTGACCAGGACTTTCAATAATTAAAAGATGCTTCTGTGCATGCTTAGAAACCTCTTTCAGTGCATAACAATCCAGTAGCATAACAATATATTGTCCTGAAGCATAACAGTATTGTCCTGACTCTTGTCACTATCCTACATGTTGTGAAGCTGGCTAACAAAAAGTATGTAAACCTCAATGGGCAGGTGAACATTTTGGGGGCAGTGCCTGATGCTAGCTTGTGGCATGTCTATCCCATCCTCCCTCCTATACAAACCATAGTTTGGGGATGAGACGAGGCCAGTGTCATGAGGTCTGGGAATAAAACTGTGATTGACCTACAGTATTAAAACAGGATATCCTAGGGGCTGGGATATAATGCCATGTTTTGTTGCATACCCCAACTTAAAATTATTTCAGTAAAACATTTATCTGTCCAATCAGGATCCTCTATGAAGTCTGCAGGGGAAGAAAAACAACAGTGATCCTAGAAGGATGAACTACCTGGCATGTGTAAACCCCCAATTTGTTTGTTTGTTTGTTTTAAGCTGCTCAGAAAGGTACAGATATGAATGATGGACTGGCAACCAGAGAGGGTCTCCAAATATTCTTCTCCACAAGATTTCCAAAAGCTGATCTGTGTCCACGTGAAGTCCTGTGAATAAGAAAGCAGCTGAGGATTGTGTGTGTAAGGAAAGCAGTTAAATGTCCTCTTTTCCTCGCTACTCCCCTTCTTAAGACAATTATGTCCAAAGGCTACTTTTTGTATTTTTAAAAGAGCAGGGCTTTGTTACACACAATTGCATGTAATATCCATTTTGCCCCAGAATTAACAGCAGTGCAAGGGAGCACCTATTGGAAGCTAAGAGTTCACCGTCTGGTTTGTAATCATTTCCTGTTGCAATGAGGCACTTTGGTTTTCTCTTCAGATGCTAGAATTGTTTTTGTCTGTGATATATATCTTTTCAGCCCAGAAAAAAAAAACCAAAACAATATTTTTCGCCTGGTGGACATCCAACTCGATGAAAGAAGCCATAAAAACAACTATGTTCTCCAGGTTACAACCAAAGCTACTTTTATGTGATCAACCACTATGGAAAATTTTGGACTCAGATAAATATCATTGGAATTTTTTTTTTCTACCTTTGAAATGAACACTGCTGCAAAGGAAACCTGCAATAATCAGATAGTATGAATGAAAAATAAATATTTCACTTGTTTTCATGCAAACGCAAGAAGCCCAAAAGCACCTGCTGAAGCAGGAGTTGACATTTGTATTACTTTGGAGGTGGAGACAGTATTTGTGGTTTTATTTAGACCCGAGGAGGGAGGGAGGGAGGTTGAGGATTTTACATAGGATGGGAAAAGCACCAAAAACGACAATATTTTCCACCAGGCTGAGACATCTGCAAGGGGTGTCAAAAAGTTAAAGATGGCAGCCATGACCATGCAAAGCCCCACCCCTTTTGGAAGATCCTTTAAAGCAGTATAACCCATGCTGGCTGGGGAATTCTGGGAGTTGAAGTCCACTCATCTTAAAGTGGCCAAGTTTGGACAACACTGCTTTAAAGGGAATTGAAACATTAATGGGAAAACTAAAAGAATTTAGTGCATTAGCAAGTTTTAAGATCAATAAACAGAAGATGAAGAAGCTAACAAAAACATGAAAATAGAAGATCAAATAGAATTGATGAATAAAACAGGTTTAAGACTGAGAAGAAAGTAAAATATTTGGGTATGACTATGATAAATATGAATTGTATGTTATTTCAAAAATAACTATGTTAAGACATGGAATGAGCTTAAAAAGAGATGTTAAGATGGCAGAAACTACAATTGTCATTGCTGGGGAGAATTTCTGTGCTAAAAATGAATGTCTTGTCTAGAATGATTTTTTGTTTCAGACAATACCTGTTTTGATAATTGATTCACCATTTAAACAGTGGCAGAAGGATATATCTAAGTTTGTGTGGCAGGAGAAAAAAACACAAGTTAACACAAGGGATTACAAGATGCAAAGGAAAGAGGGGGATTGGGTCTACCCGATTTGAAATTTTATTTTGCAGCTTGCTGTTTGGTTTGGATGAAAGAGTGGGTGCTGCTGAGAAATAGAAGGCTCTTGGAGTTAGGACATGACCTGAGATTTGGGTGGAATGGATATTTATGGTACGATAAAGTCAAGGTTAATTTGGATTTTAAAAATCATTAAGTTAGACTTGTTAAATCATTGTTAGACCTGCGATATTGAGAAATATGGAATGGATACAAACCCAGGTTGTGCCCAAAAACACCTTTGTGCCTCTCAGCACAAGCATTTCATAGATGAGAAATAATAGGCAAACATAAATGGCTAACCTATTGTGAGCTATTAGAATTTTGTCAAGGGGAATACAAATAAAATCAAGAGAAAAACTCATGGCAGAGGGATATAATTGCCAATAGTTTTCTTATTTACAGCTATTAGAAAGATTTAAAGTAGACAAAAGCGTTTATGGTTTTGAACATTGTAAGACTGAGTTTGAAATAGAATTGTGTACAAATGATGAACACGTAATTGTTAAGATATTTAAACGTTTATTGAAATTTGAAACACAAGTGAAATAATGTATGATAAAGTAAGTTAAAATTTTTGGTTATAATATACAGATTGAACAATGGGAAAATATGTGGTTGAAAGGATTGAAATTTACATTATGTTATAATCCTAAAGAGATTTTTTATAAAATGATGTACCATTGGTATACGTATGTCACCAGAGAAATTGTCTAGAATGTATAAAGGCACTTCAAATTTATGTTGGAAATATGAACAACAAAAATGGGCATTTTATCATGCTTGGTGGACGTGTAAAAAAGCTAGAAAAGTTTGGATTCAAATACATATACACTGATTCAAAGGATTTTAAAGATTAATATTCAGTTGAGGCCAGAGGTCTTTCTTTTGGGATTGATGGACAAACAGTTGGAAAAAAGTCATGGAACTTTGTTTTTGTAACTGCAGTGAGATTATTGTATGCACAAAGATGGAAAGATAAAACAAGAAAAAAATGAACTTATGATTTATGGTTTTGATTATTAGACATGATAGATTATAGAAAGAAGGGTGTTATGTTGTAACCTTAGAGTAAGTGATAAATTTGTAATTGTACTTACAACTACTGTAAAAAAGATTGGAAGCCACTTTGTATTTTTTTTCTTTTTCTTTCTTGCACTTTTAGCTTTCTTTCTGATTTCTTTCTTTTCTTCTTACTTTATATTAGCTTGTATTAGTTTTTGTCTTTCTTTTAAAAACTTTTAATAAAATTATATATATAAAAAAACCAGGCCCCATCCCTTTTTTATATGTAATGTGCATGCAACCCATGTAAAAAGAAGTAAAACTTTAATTGCACAGTCACAGACTTTTTGACACATACACACACACGTGCTTCTCACAGACAGGGGACATACAGTACAGACCAGCTTTTTCCGGGCCATTGATTACACTAGCCTTTGAGTGGCAGGCCAGGAGAACCCTAATTCAGAAAGTAGACAGGGACAAAACAAAAAAGCGGTCAGGACCAGGGCCTACCCGTTCTCCAATTCTAACTCAATTTCGTTAGCATTTAAATGCAGTTAAAATTCAACTCAGTTAAATAGGCACCATCATAACATTACTTCTAATTTAATAGTTCTGAAACATTTAACATTAGACATTGGTGGCAAGTTGGGGAGAAATTTGGGGATGCCATATGGGCCTTGGAGTCAGAACTTGTGAATCTATCCTCAAGACAATAAAAACGTTGGTGCCTTGAGGAGCTTAAGGTGTAAATGTTAATGGTGGAGATGATAAAGACATACAGGTGATGCATAGATAGAATCCTTGCAGAATGGAAACGTGTTTATACTTACTTGATTATATTATTTTCAGACGGCCAACTGAGTAAAAATTCTCCTGCATTTCCTTTCCTGATAGCTGCATTAGTAAAAGGGCTGCAAACTTGTTTATTTAAAGGAAAGATGACAATTTAAATAATAGCATCCATGGCTACCAAACACCTTGCTCCTCTTTGCAGAGCTGGGATGGAGAAATGAAGGTCAGCTAGGAAGGACCATGGACTTCAACAGCTACCCCAACACTCTGTGTAATGATGCTACCCTGGCCTAGAAATCACTGTTTATATCTAAACAATCTGAAATATTTATTCAGCCCTGCCTTAGTAGCCCTTGATGGATTTCGCGGGGGGGGGGGGGGGGACAGGTTCAAGTCAAAGAGCTGCTTTGTGTGAGATGGGCAGCTATATAAATGTGACAAACAAACAAACAAATAAATAAAGTCCACCCTCAGCTATGGAAGCTTACTGGATGTCTTCAGGTCAGTCAGCCAACCTATCTCACAAGTTTATGAGAATAATACTGGAGGAGGGAGGTCCTAGAAAAAAAAGTGAATATAATAATTTCATAACATGCAGTAATATTTCTTCTGTACCAGAGATCTTTGAGAAATTCAATTTTTCTTATTCCTATTAAAGTCTGACATGTTCCACAACACTTGTGGACAAATGCCCGGATCAGAATGTAACTTACTTCTTACTTCTGCAAGGAAGAGGAGGGAAAGAATTTTCTTGGCTTTATTTTTTAATTCTTTTTCTTCTTAGGTTGATCTGCAAATTAGAAACCATTATTCAAAAGGGTGTGCATTTTGTGATTCCATTGTCTGCTCAAAAATTGTGCACAAGATTTACTACTTTATAATGATGTAGGAAAAGTTGTATACAAAAATGTATATATTGTACAAAAATGTGTATGTTTTAAAAACTTACGTACAAATTCCATAGGTTAGAGATAATAATACAAATTTATGTGTGCTTTTAAATTGCAGACCGAGAAGATTGGATGCAACAAAATTATGACTAAATACATATAAAACCAACGTGGAGCAGAAATAGATTTATTATTTCTTTCCTAATCAGAAATAAATCTGAGTTCGATGGGACTTACTTTCAGGTAAGCATAAAAAGGATTAAACCAGGTTCTGTGCTTGTCCTTTCAACTCAACAGCCACAGATAGGCTCCCTTACCAAATGCATATTCTCAGGGCAAAAAAAAAAAGCCCACTTCTTATAAGGACCTTACTCTTGAGCATTTGTTTCTTTTCCAAACACATAGATGCAAATGATTACAAGCATCTTCAAGGACAAGTCCAGTCAGATTGCACTGCTGTTATCATGATTTCTTTCCCCTTGGGGTGGCTTTACATCACCATCAGCTGAACTGTAACTAGTGCCATAGCAAACCACTCAGACAGCAATAAAGACATTCAAGCAGCCAGCAAAACACTCCGTTGCTTCAACAGGAAAAGTACATTACAGAGCCCAGCATCTGTGTCTTGCAGCTGCCAAGTATCTTCCATGTGTTGTTACAGCTGTTGACTCTATTGCAGAGGAAGGCAGAACAGAAGGGTGGAAAAGAAGAAGCATTAAGAATATTCAGCTCCTGGAGAAGTATGCCAAGCAGGTAGCCAGATGAATTGCCTGCCCAATCCTTGTCTCTCCTGTGCACAAGATCCTCCTTGGCTGCTGTGAGACTGGAAATCATGATGCTATCAAGCCAGACAACAGACGCTTTTCCACTGTCTCAAACTGAGAATCTACTGAAGCTTTATAAAGCACCCATTGCTTTCTAATATTCTTCCTATACAAATTGGAGTGATGGGGTGGGAAAGGTAAGGTGTATCCATTCAAACGGATGTGAATAAATGAATAACACAAGAAGAGAAAAAATGAGGCACAGGGTGGCAGTTTTACTGAAGCGTTTTGGGGAAATTGCTTTTCAGTAGGGTTGCATAGTGCTTCAGATTCGAAGGCAAAAATAGTGCTTTGGAGCATGTGGGGGCACCTGTCTGCAGCTCCTTAAGCCAGTGCATCTTTTCATTGTGGAGGGCAGCTGCGTGATCTTGGGAAAAGGCACAGTTGCTTTAAGGGGTTTGCAGACAGGTGCTATATAGTGCCATGTGGGCACTGAAGCATCTAAACCCAAAGCAATTCACAGCTCTACTTTCAAATATATACCTAGACTAGAGTGTTTTTCCCTTTACTTTTTTCCATAAAACAATAATATGGCACTACTTCAGAGTCTATTGGCTCATATGTCCAGTTTTCTGAGTGAAATGATATTCTTTTCTTAAATGGGGATCAGGTTGGATACTTAGTTATTTTACTTGTTTATCAACTTGTATGCTGCCTCATTCACCAGAATAACTCTAGGTGGATTATACACTAGGGTTTAAAAACAGGAAAAGTAAAATAATGAAAAGCAAAAAACAAAAATGCATACAGGACACCAGGGAAAGGGTAAATCAAACTTAATCATAGTCATAAAATTCCTGATCCACTATCAGGAAGTGGATTACTCACCTTACTTCAGATTAATTGATATGGATAGATTGTACAGCTCCAGTGTGGGTAAAATAAGGACCCAGCTATATAATAAAGGCTATAGCTGTCCTTGATCTCATGCATCTCCTGCTAAAGCTTAGTTTTAATAAATGTGCAGCTTAACAATATCATACTTAGCATTTCCCCATCCAGTGCAAGCAAATGGTGAAACATAGAAGCATAGAAACACTAGTGGCATTGATGTCGTATGTCCACTGTATTGACACATTGTATGGAAAGAAGGGCAGAACTATGTCAACAGCAACTATATGCTTAGAGGAATGTTGTGGTTTTAATCACAGTTGTGAATGTTTAGATCCCAGGGTAACAACTTACAAACAACAAGGACTTTCATTGTTTTCAGTCAGACTTAGAGAGGCCAAAATAGGTGTTGCATACAAAGATATTACAGTAGAGCAGTGAAGCTACCGGCCAAGGACTAGGATGGGGAGATCCGGGTTCAAACTGCCTCTCAGTTAAGAAACTCACAGAATGACTTCAGCTTACTTACTGTCAGGCCCAGCCCAAGAACAAAGGTGAAACAGTCCAGTTGAGTTAAGTTCCTTTATTTGCTTACACCATACAGACAGAATCTCGCCAGATTAAATCTATACTACTACAACAAGTGGATATACCCTGGGAGATTCTAGGGAGTGACTATCCTGAACCTCTTCTCCTTCCCACGGTCCCCCTGCAGACTGTCTTGTCTTTTGTCCTCTTTCCCTTCCGGGAATGCACCCCCTCCTTCCTGATAGCTGTGCTCTCTGTTGCTATCCACCACACTTATCTTTACCTCACTGGTTTGTTGTGATGATAAAGAGGGAAGAATAACTGTGCCTCCCCCTGCCCTCAGTTATTTGGAGAAGTAGTGACCTAAAAATGTAATAAATAATTGTTATTCCTTAGTCCTAACAATCATGACTGGAGTGAGGCCAAAATCAAGGTGTTGTCTGAATTTATTTTTAACCCAAGAAACAACATTCCTCACTGTGGTGTTCTCCAGTATATTGAATGTCAGTTCCCATCAGACCCAACAAGTATGGCTGGGGACAATTAAACTTAAAGTCCAATGCTTCTGGAGAACACCAGGTTGGCAAGGCTATGTTAAAACATTGTTTTTTTTTTTAATTTTGAAAAGCAAAATATTGTGTTGTAAGACATCACACATGTTATAAGAAATAAATGTAATAAAAAACCCAGAGACCTGAAGGTGGGAGGGAGGAGCACTGTATCAGTCCAAAACACAACACATTCTTCAAGCCACAATCAACAGCACTCAGCCAAGCAAGCTGCATTTGTTGTAAGAAACTATTGTTAAAAATATCTAATTATATCCATAAATCAAGACACATACAAACAGAAGAATTTCTGTGAATTTGTGTCAGCGCAAGAGATGAATTAATTATCTCCTAAATGTCTGAGTTAATGCCATAAAAATAAGAGGGGGGGTGGGGAATCCCAACCAAAGGTTAGATCATAAGCAGGATTTGTTATGAATGTAAAGTTGTAGGCAAATGTACTTGAAGCAAGCATGATCTGAAATTTAAAAAAAATGGCAAACTTTACCAAATCCTACTTGTGGACTTCTTGTACAATGTGTGATAACACCTGAAAGAAGCTGCCCTGAAAGTTGCCCTGAAAGAAACTGAAACTCAGGGAGTCATCCATATCCTGGCAAAGACCTAGTTCCCATCTTCTACTAGGTACCTACTAGTTATTCCATTTGTTCTGCTACTTGTCTCAGTGCCCCCAAGAACAATGATCTTAGGTACTCTAGTATTTTGCAGTAAAAAATGGTGGCTCCTACGGTAGTCACTGAGGAGAGTTGGAAGGACCCAAGATGGGCAACTTAAGTAGATCCTGCAAGGACTGGGGCTCTTGAAATGGAAATTCCAATTCACATATTCCTAGGATGGCACTGTAGGTCCAGCTGGTAATGTATGGTAATGCATCACTGCCTCCTCTTGCATATGGTCTCTGATGCTGCCAAGAGAAATAACACCATTGTTACTGAGGCTGATTGCACATAATTATTAATCCTAATACATTGTTTAAAGGTACATAATACATTGCTGAAATGTCTAGTCAGTGCCTGGGTGAGAGACTGCCTGAGTATCCTAAAAAAAGGCTCATAGGCTGCCTTGAAGTCTGCCATAGGAGAAAGAGGGGAAATAAATACATGGGCCAAATCCCACATAATAAACATAACCGGTGAGCAATTTGTTTGGGGCAGGCACCACCCATTCCAAAAATGTATGGTGGGTGTTAGGATTGCCTTTACATCAAAGATGGGGAATACGTAGACATTTAGGTCCATGGTGGCAGGGATTGATGGGAGTGGGAATGAAACTCCATTTGTTGGGCATGGGTTCCCAACCAACATGGTTACGGCCACCTGCATATGAGAAGGTGCTCTCTTTGCAGCTTGCTGTTTTCATGATCTTAGTGTGGCAGTAATAATTCCACATATTCTCTGAATTCTTTGAAGAACACTGTATGGAGCAAATTAAACACAGTATGATCCAATTCTACCGTCCTTTTATGGACAGCCACTTAATGCCCATTTGGCATACATGGAACTGAGTAAAGGCTGTAGCTTCTACCATCCATTGTTTGGATAAAAGCATTCAAATGGTTTTGGAGTAGGATAAGATAACAAGGGCAGAATAATAACCAACAATGAAAGATACATTCCAAAAGGACTACTATCTTCCATGCTGAGGATATCTATTCCCTTACCAAAGGTGTTCCTAAAAATTAGGCTATTAGTATTCATTAAAAGGAAAATGATTCTCTTTCTCCCAATTCTCTTGTTATATTCTTCTTCTGAAAATGACTGTCACCAGAAATAAAATACTGCCACAAGTTCAGGTCTTGACTCAGGTTCAATCTATTGTATTTATCTGAATTCATGAACACTAGCTCTGCTTTCTCCATCTTCAATACTGCAGCATCAGCTTGATCTTAAGAACTCTCCACACCAGACAGTCAGGTCAACTAGAGCAACAGTCTCTTTCAGACCTTGAAGCTCAAAAGGGCAAGCTTGGGGACAGAGTTATATGAACCAGCCTGATGACTATTACGCCCCGGGAGGTCATCACATCTGGCTTTGTCCCTTAGACAGTTGCCAGGCTGGAGGTTGGGGACTGCAAATATGCTCATTGTTGCATGTTCACACATTCACACATGCTGATGTATCCACTCTTTTACATACATACACACATATATCCACCCCACACAAAGGTGTGTCTCCCTTCCTCATCCCCTCCCTCCCAGTAAACCAAGCAAGTCACTGGAAAGAAGAGAAAACAAGCCTTTCCCTATTCATACAACCTTGGATGCAGATTGCTGGATAGCCACAATAAGAAATCCCATCTTTTGAATAGGAATACTGAGACTGGGGAAGCTACCCTTCCCATTCTCCAAGCAATCCTACTAAATATTGCTCTTTCCTATTGTCATTAGTGTTCTGATCCCTGTTTGCCTGGTGATCAGTGTGATCAGCCAGTGTTTGTTGATTTTTCATTGCTAGACTGCCAGATACTAGTGTTCTATTCCAATGAGCCAAATGATCAAAAAATAAATACAGGTTAGATTTCTTTGGCTCCTATGTGGCTATAAGATGCAGGTGTTTCTTCATTACAAACTTTGAAACCCTACATACTTTGAGTAGCTGTTAAATGCAAACTGAAGCATTTTTATACTCTTCCTTGATGGCAGCCAGAGAAAGCTTTTCTATAAGATGATAAGGAAAATTACAGAATTAATGGACCTCTTGTAGATACGGCTTCTAATATGTCTCATTGATTGGCTGCTCCCAATATAAGGAGGATATTTGTCTTAAGCCATTGTTTGCTTAACCACTGAAAAAGGCAACAACATGCCAGGACATAAACTATGATTTACAGACCATGATGGCTGGGCTCACACAAACATACACACATTTACTGCAGGATGCTCAGTTAGCAGTTCCTGTTCAGCTTGAAAAGAGAAGATTCACTTTATTACTTCACATGGGGGCAGGGCCAGTGACAAGGACTATAGGATTTGTATTTCATTTAATGTGCAAGACACCTTATTGCTTACTTCTGATTAGAATTAATAAGGCCAAAACATCAATGTCTATACTATACATTATGGAGCTAGATTTTTTTTTCATATTTTTTAATCCCACCTTTAATGTTTTTATAAATAACTCAAGGCAGTGAACATACCTAATGCTCTTTCCTCCTCCTATTTTCCCCACAACAACCCTGTGAGGTGAGTTGGGCTGAGAAAGAGTGACTGGCCCAAAGCCACCCAGCCGGCTTTCATGCCTAAGGCGGGACTAGAACTCACAGTCCCCTGGTTTCTAGCCTAGTGCCTTAACCACTAGACCAAACTGGCTCCCTTAACTAATGAGACTAAGGACTCTATATGAAATTATGGTTGGAGAAATATAAAACTGTGGTTCCCAAACAACTGAAACAATATTTCTCAGCATCTAAAGTGCCAAAGAACACATAGAGAGTGTGGCTCCTAGCACAGCAGGCTACAAACTAATGGGCAGAAGTGTGCTGCATTGCAGAGCTGTAGGATGCTGACATATCCTGCAGCCTAATGGAATGACAGAAGTTATCCAGAAGCAGCGAATCACTCATTCTTTAACATCATCTACTAAAATGCTTGATGAATATAGAAATCAGCACCTAAAATTACTTGTTCCTAATGTTGGCCAGCATGCTTGCTACTAAAGATAACACTGGAAACCAAAAGTGGGTCTACAAAATATAATGCAGGCTCTCGGTCAGTCTTCCCAGACTTGATATCTTCCAAATATATTGTCTGTGTGATATCTGGGTGATGCAGTTCTAACATGGTTGAAGGGTACCAGATATGGGTGGGTTGAGGCTGGCTTATACCATGGAAAAATGTACAAATTATATACCTTCAAAGCCTTTGAGAAATGCACATAAAAACCATTTAACCTGCAACCATTACCCTTTAATACACTTTTAGACTGCTGTATCCACTCCATAATTCAAATTTTCTCTTGCTTTTCTAATATCCTGCATTTCTTTTGTGAAAGTCATGGCAATACACACAGGGCCTCCAGGCACAAATACAAATCTGCCTGTCTTTAGGATGATTTCCTTATGATTGCCTTCAGAACAGGGTTTTTTTTTTATGGATTACATAGGAAATGAAAGTTTACTTTAGTGACAGCATGTATATTTGTGCCCACAGAAAGTAATCATGTTTGTTTGAGGTTCATGGTTTCAGGAAAGAGGTTCAGGTCATCTAAGAGAATTGCAAAGCTTCTGCTTATCCCTATTTGGTGCCATTGCAAGGCTATCACATCATAACTGTGAATATATGGGTATCTAGGTGTGCAATATATACACATATTCCAGGTACAGCATATATCCAGCAAATAAATAGTAAAGAAATCAGCAGCAGAGTGATCCAATATTCTAAATCTATTTGGAGAATTTCATTTGGACCTAGGTCACTTATTGATGAACTGGTGGTGTTGGGATAGAAATCTCCCTCAATCTGAAATAAGATTAAGGGGTAACCAGAGATTAATTTCAGAGCATCCCTAAGTACAGTTTCTTAAGACGATTTTTTAAAGCAAAGGAATGTGCGTATTACACCAAGCCTTTTGGTACAGTATTAGGGAATTTTTAATGGTGTTTAGCGATTGAATGCATGATACAATAGATTTATGACAAAGAAGCTTATGATGACAGACTTCTGAAATAGCTTTTGTATTACTGTAAATCATTATGCTTAAAGTTCGCTTTTTGTTGATGCCAATGAACAGTCGATGACATGAATTCTGACTATCAACAGGTCACTATAAAGAATTTCAGTGCTGGAACAATTGTACTATTTTCCCTCTTCTTTTCTTGTAATACTGCCATAAGACCACAAGAGGAGAGCAATTTTTAACTCATATGAGTGGGTGTACAGAATCCATTAAAAAAAACTTTTCTTTTTGTTTGATTTCTTTTCTCAGATATGCCAAGATGGATGCTGTCACAACAGATGGATAGAGACTGAAGGGATATGGTACAAAACATTTCAGAAAAGGCAACCCATCTCTATGTTAATACCTTTATACTTTCCTTACAAAACGAGGATGTGATTTCTGTGTTTATATAGAACGTGGGTCTGCTATCAAGTATTGATTTTCTATTTCTAAACCTTAAAAGTAGGGGAGACCAGAATAGCCAAATGATATAGGACGCAAATGGCTGGGTTCACACAGAAAGACGTTCCCACTGGCAAGTGGAAGTCCTGTTCATCCATCCATCAGCAGAAAACTGGCATGAACTTTGCTGAGCTCTTTGTTGATCCTTGTTCTGCTATTGCTGCAGTTGTTCTGAGTCAGCATCCAATTGTGCTGTCCTGATTATGTATACTATGGGGCATGATAAGCAAAGTGATCGGTCAATATCTCTGGCTCTGCTGCCCTTTGTCTTCAGCATGCCACCAGCTGGAGGGAGAAACATCCCCCAGTCATGTCACTGCAGCAGGAATGGGGTAGGTCTGGCTCCAGGACTTCGTCTATCATCACCAGGCTCCTTTCTGTGTCTGTTCTCCTACGTGTTATTCTGTCATAATCCAAGCTGAATAGTTGTTTTTTTTTAATTTTTTTAAAGTCAGATTTGAGTCACAGGGCAAGCTGAGTCAGAGGCAGCACCTTTATTTAGGATTTGTCTCTCCTCCCCACCCCTGCTCCCAACTTTCCTTTCTTTCTTTTGGCAACAAATGCTGGCTTCCAGATTCCTTCTGGAGTTTTCTTCTGGAGGAAAGGAAGTAGAGAGTTGCTTATTCCCATTTCTGGGGTGCACAAACTGTTTCATCCCATGATACCATTTCATTGATTTGTTATTTCAAACCTTGTCAAGTAGTTTTCATGCATTGCTAGGTCCAGCTCTTTAGGGAGACATAGGCAGAATGGTGGCAGACAAAGCTAACAGGATTGGAGGAGTGCTGATCTGCATCAGCCTGAAACAGCCAATAAACACTCTCTGATGCCCCTCACTGCTGATTACTTGACTTTGCCTCTAATATAATGGATGGTGAATTGTAACAGACTTTACATACCATGAAGGCTGCTGTTGGTTCAAAAAAGGGAAAATACAACAAGCATCACAAAGGCAAGGCAGCAAAGTTGTTGCTAGTGCAAATTTGTGCCATGCTTAGGTACAAATGAGAAAAAGCTTGTGGTGGTAGGGAAAGAATGATGCCACTCTTGGACTGCACAATTTCAATAATATCTAAGCTGAATTTATAAAAACAGCTTGTGCTATTGGGCTACATTTACAATGAAATGGACTTTATAATAATGACCGCAGCCACAGCGCTAGAGACCTGTACGAGATGGTCTATCTAAATTGTTTATCATGCACTTTCAGCAAGATTTTTGCAGTTTATTAAAAATCTGAAGATCTTTGCCCCCTCCCCAGGTTTTTACTTTCTAGTCATGATTTTAAAAAAGAACTACATAATGCAAAAGAGAAAGGGTTAATGAAGCCTGCAAGCTGTATTGTTTTGTTAGAAATATTTCAAAATTCACAATCAATGCCTTTATTAGAACTAACCAAATAATGATTATTTGACCAGCCATAATAAAAGTATTGCTCAAATGTGGAATATGAAATAACCCTCTCTTTTGGAGGGACAATTTTGATTCCTAGAAGTTTGAGAACTCCCTTCCTAAAGGTAGCCTTCAAATGATCCCATTTAATGCTGAAAATATGAATTACTATTAGCTCTAGGTAGCACTGTATTTATTTATATATTATTTATTATATTAAGCTTGTATGCTAATCCAATCATGTCTGATCCTGTGCAGCTTGCAGACTCCACTCCTAACCCTCAAAGACACCATGATCAAGGCTACTGAAGGCTGCTGAGTAATGGATTTTTGAAGAGGGGACACATTTTATCTCCTTTCAAAGCAGATGGAACCACTCCCTCCCAAACCCATCCTCCTATCACTTCCCTGGAGGCTTTCACCAACCAGGAAATGCAGGTATGTAAGTTACAAGTGGCAGAGTTGATATCACAGAGACTTCTGCCATTTCAGCAAACCAACAGGCTCAGTCATATCTTAGACACCTGTGCAGGATGTGGCCTCAGTCATCTTGCTAGAATCTGCCCAGTTAGTGTCCACTCAGAGGAACCCTGAGAGATTTTATCCTCTAGGTCTACTGCAAATTCTTCACTGTGGCCAAGTAAATGATTTTCCAGTCCATCATTCCCCAAAAAGGGTCTGGATCACCTTAAATAGGGCCACTGGCTAGGAGTATATGATAATATTTCTGTTTTGCCACTTTTATCACCATAGCATATGTTCAGACCCATATTTGGTCAGGCTTATTCCTCAACTTTCATGTGGGGCTCCAGGTGTCTTTTCTGTTGCTTCATGTCCTGGAGCTCCTCAGTAATTCTGTTAGTATGGGTGGGTTTACCAACTGCATTAAGTCATTGCATGCTTTGCAAATTCAGATATTATGGCGCGGTGTAATGTGAACCCAACCAATTATTGCTCTTTCAATTAATTATAATTAAGCTAATCATCAAATAGAGTGCTGCTTTAGGTGTTTTTCTTCCATGAGTAAAGGCAGCTACATGGATTGATTTATTCAATGTTAGTAGGTGTCTGATTTTATAAAGATGCCATTGTATGCAGCTTCCCAAGTAATTTAAGTTTTGGCCTTAGTAGTCCTCAGGCACCTACAATCCCCTGACAATACCCCTATGTCACAGGTGCATCTTTGCACTTTGAATGAGAAACTTTGCAAATCATAACTCTTAAGAACTCATGATCATAAACTACTTACCTATCTAGAACTAGATAGAACTAGAACTGCTGATCCCACCAAAATGTTCTTCATCCCACTGAAGCCTGTTCAAAAGTATTATCTCAACATTCTTCAGAAATCTGGCATGCAGTGCAACCAACCAGATTTCTTTTGATTTTTTCTTTGGCTGAAAATTTAGTAGCATCCTCCAGAAGATTAATAAATCAATCCATTTAAAGGCTGGTCAAGAGGTTCTGTTACAGTATTTTGCAGGTTTACTCTTAAGGGAGATAAAATATCTACTATATAGACTGCAGCAGCCATCCTGAGGCCCATAATGCTCCTCATGAGTCAAGAGTTTTAGGTTTCTAAGCTTTATTGTTATGCACCAGAAAATCTGCTTAAAAGTCCTGCTTTGGAGCTCTGTCAGGAGTTAATAAGCAAATATATACCCTTGCCTACACCTCTATTGTACTCTGTGGCCATAAGAGAAAATGCCCTCCACTTTGGAACCTCTTCAACTGTTCAATCAATTCCTTTATTTGCTTTTGTACCTCAATTGATAAGATTAAGATTCTCAAGCCCTTCTTTAAATTGCATGAATTTATTCAACTTTCAGGAACTAATGAGCCGGAAGGAGGCTAAAAAATTACATCTTTTCAGGCCTCTGAGAAGAAAGGAGGAAGACTTTCATTGCAAATGTAAAAAATAATTGTCCCATATTACTTTTAAAAGTTTTATTTTTCTAACTGAAGCTTGATCTGAATATAGTATATATAAATTAGTTTAACTATGTTAATAAAACATCTCCCATCCACAAAGAAAAAAAGTAAAATCAAACATTCAAAATTCATGTTTGACTGTGTTCATTTATATTGTTCACATACATAAATAAATTTAATTTTTGAACAGTTCTTAGATGGTCCTCCTAGTTCCTCTTTGCTTTCATAAATCTACACAGCCTCCAAAGAATGAAAATTAGGTCAACGGAGGCTTTTGCTTCTTCTCCAAGTTCAATTCTTTGGAAGGACAAGGGGCTACTGAGAAGAAGGAAGAAGACAAGCTGGGTCAAGAAGCCCCAGATAAGGTTCCATTCTTAGCAAATGCCTAAGTGTGCCAACCCATGATGCCATCCATAAACCAGTTTTCAGGTTGATCCACTTTCCTTTTATTGGAGGCTAAACTAATGCTCCAGTTTCAACAGTTGGACAAACTTGTCTGAGCTGGGAAACTAAACAGGATTGGATCTTGTTGGTATTTAATCAGGAGATCTCCAACAAATGCTATGGTTGCAGACTAGATGTGGAATTTGGAAGAAAAAACATCCTAGAAGAAGACAATAGCAAATCACTACAGGGGAAAAAAGAAAAGACAGGAAACAAGCTCCTCTCAAAGGCTCTACTTTTTAAATCTATGCTGCAGCCAGTGATTCTGGCAATAGCAGTGTCCATGACCAGGATCATAATTACAAAATCCAAATAGAGCCACACTTCCTGCAGGATGACAGCTGGTCTTTCTTGTTGCATATGATGACCAAATCATTGGACATGGATAAAGAAGCAGCAAAAATGGGACAATTAATTTTCCTGAGGCTTACATATAATTCAACCAGGAATAAAATAAGCACGGACACCCTTTTGATTGGTTGAAGCCCCATTTCACTTTCTGTGGTTGGAGCCATACTTTAGCTGGACCATAGTGGGTCACGTAATGATGTAAAGTGGACTGTTTCAAGGTTTTCTGGGGGTTTTGCTGCCTTATTTTGGGGGGAGGAATTTGGTTTTTGTTTCAATAATAATTTTAAGTGATGGTAAAGTTTGCACTATATTTTGTGTCTATTTTTTAAATCTCAAACTAGTAGGAAATTATTCCTTCAGTTCCTGGATAAATGTGGTTGAGGGTGGCTCCATGGAACTCAGAAAAGGGCTTTGGGGTAGTCCCAAGGCTTCATGTTACATTGCCCTGGAAAGAAGTCTTGCTACACTAATAAAAATGCATTGAATGTTCCTACTTAGAAACAGCTTTTATGGTATTCTTTCTGCATGCATACTGGGGCATCCACAAAGAGGACAAAAAATCAAGATGGTGACTGTGACCACTCAATGAAAGGCCCAGCCCCTTTTTAATATGTTGCAACAGATGTAAAAAGGGGGTGGGGCTTAGATTACATGGTTGTGACCACCATTTTGAGCTTTTTTATTTCTCTGGTGATTGCTGTGATGCATACCATGAAACATTTGCAAAAATGCCCTTAATTCTTTTTATTTCTTGTAAATCTTAAGCATACTAAACAAGAAGGCCATCATGATTGCCTTTCACATAGATTGAGGTTTAAGAAAGAAAAATCAGCTATGTGGTTTTTGAATGCTGTTCTTTTTCAGTTTGGTGTGTTCATGACCATCCCATTTCACCCTCAAAACAATTCTGCAAGGCAAGTTAGGCTAAAAGATAGACCATAGACACACCCACTGAACATTATGGTTTAGAACAGCAGAAATTTCAATACAGATCATCAAAATACCACATTCTCTCCATTATGCAGCACTGTCTCCCTAAACGTATGAATGTCACTGGCAACCCCAGCCACCAAGGATTATGAAATGCAAAGCTAAACTTCCATATACTGTATATGAGATCATCTTCTTCAAGATCCAGTAAACTTCCTAGTATCAAAAGACCACATAAGGATAAATGTTAAGGTAAATGAAGCTCTGTATTCTGACAAGCTTGACAGTGTCTCTCTTTTGACATTTCTTTTTATGGCCCTCTTAATGGCCCCACTGGAATCTTAATGCTCTTTGGTTCTTTATGTATACATTACAGCAACATGCACATACATTTGATTAATATTTTATGGCTACCTGGCTTGGCAAGGAGCTCTCATAAATTTCATGGAGAGATATTAATGTGAGAGATCCCTGTTCTTGTGGAATGGTATCAATCACTTCAGCATCCATACCTGCATGCCGAAAGATGTCTTGCTGAAGTACTTTTAAAGAGTCATTTACAATTAATGTCTTCCAAGAGTTTCATCGCTAACATCTTGTTGAATAACTCCTGAAGTGATCTTACTCTTGATCAAAATGGCCTATCCCCAACCTACCCATTTCAATAGCTCTGAATTGCTTAACCTAAGAAAGGAACAAGCAGTGATACATATACTATGGCCTGCCAGATGTTTATCACACATGCACTCACATGCATAAACACCTTTGTAGTTCTGAATAGGTGGCAATTTCAGGTTTCCAAGTACACTTAGTTAAATGGATAATATGTGACTTACTGAAACTTGACCATTGGATTCAAAGCCTGAATAAGTGCTATTAATTCAACCAATTTATTAGGTGGGCCACAAAGAGCTCCCTGGCCCATTACTGCCTGCAGACAGATTTTTATTCCTAATCAAAGGGAAGAGAAGGAGAGTTTAGAGGGTGTGCTATATTTAAGGCAGTGGTGTAGAACTTTTCTAAGGATACAACCTGGCCTTAGGATGAGATGCAGGGAGGGCTAGAACAAAAACTGAAATTTCATTGGCTTGAATTTACCTTAAATCCAATTCAGTTCAATTAATACAGTTAATATGAGCATTCCCTGTGTGTTCTGTACTTTTCCCCTTCTCTTACATTACAGTTTAATGATAACATTTGCAGTAGGTCTGGAGGCCATATTCAAGACATTTAGCAGTCACAAGAGATGCTGGGGCCATAGGTTGCTTATTTCTGATATGATGAGTGGGTAGTAGACAGTTCAGTGATTGCGTATAAACTCAGTACTCGTATAGAGATATCTGAAGAACTTAATCTTTGAAAAGGTGATTCATAAATGAAATAGACTGATCTGACTACCCCAATATATCTAGCAAGTTGTGCAGGTCTACCAGGTGATTATGTTGATACTTCCTTTTAAATAATTATCGTGGCGTCCAAATGATTGGCTCTGTCTCCTTTTTGTGTTCCTTTAAGTTTGAGCTCACAGTATATGCAAACTGAGTAAAGTGTGGAAGATTGTGTGTTGTGTGGACTTTGCTGCAGCACAGCTAACTGGAAATCTCACTTCTTATATTACACCAGCACTATCTGAAAGAACTCCATTAGCATACAGTTTTAGTTCTGAATACCTTTCCTTTTAATGTGCATACAGTTTGTGCTAAATATTTCTGTTTTAATGTATCCATGTAAGTTACACTATAGGAAACCAAAAAAGTTAGAAACAGGCCATTGGACAGCAGTTAGGCTTTGAACTTTTGGTTATACTCAATTCAAGCAGAATCTGAACCCCAATACTGAAGAATCAGAAGTTATACGTCACACTGCAAATCTCTTCAGCCATTCAGTTTCTCACATTCACGTAGTCATTTTTCCAAAGGACTACAGCTAAGAGCCAAGGACATCCCCCCCCCCCCACACCACCAATTTGTTCATATCTAAGATTATAACATGTGCAAGAGATCCTGGAAGTTCTCCCCTTTCTGTCTGGATACTGTATTTTGAAAGCGTAAAATAGCAGGGAATTTGCAGTAACACAGTCACCTATTTCCCAAAGTTCTTCTACAAAGACAAAGTTATTCAGCCTCACCTGGACCTGTGTCCAATCACTCTGTCTCTCCGTCTTCTTGTTAGAAAAAAGAACCATGCTTTCTGCCTTGGACTGATTAGTGGATAGATGGGATGATAACATACACTACAGAAATTAGGAACATCTCAACCAGTCCTTAACAGAAAGAAAATTTGCATCTCCTATTCTTTGCTTCAAAATCTTTATGTAATATCCACATTAAACAAATCACAGCTGAGCTACATGACATTTCACGTACCTTTTTCCCACATGCGCCAAGGCAGCTCAGCAAACACAAATGAATTCCGAGGTTTTCTGAATATTTTCCCAATGATTCCACTCAGTATTCATTTCATTTTAATGCAAGGGCACAAATCCTAGTTTATGTCATAATAGATGGACAACAATAGTGCAGTTTAATGAAAATAAAACACTAAACAGTGCTACATGTTGACAGAGTCATGATGGATATAATTTGGAGTGTTTTCGATGATGTGGATCTTTGAAAAATATCTGGCAAGCATGCAAAGTGACAAATGTATTTAAGGATCTATGCCATTCAAATGATATCACCACATGTCTGTTTTGGAATTTTCCCTATTAAATGTGGGGAATATGGGCAGAAAAGCACTTGCATATTGTGTTCTTTAAACAAAAAGTGTTTGCGTTGCACAGGGGGATGTCTGTCAATAACACCCAACAAGTCAATGTTCCCAAAGATATGGCTACATAAAGTGCACAGATTGGAACTGGGGGGGGGGGGGGGGGGGCAGGGGGAGAAGGCAAAATGCATTTCTGATACATCTATGAATTTCTCTTCTAAAACAAATAATGCTTTATTTTGCTCCCCAGCAAAAGTCATATGTATTGACATAGATTAGAGGACAATTTCTGATCATAGTTACAGTGATATAAAAGTATATCACTTGAGCTTTATTCCAGCTTGACAATTGCTGTCTAGCAAATTTGAAGCTAGAGAATATATGGCTTTTCCTTTTCTCTGTCACCATGAGCAACCTCCTTGGCTGACTTGGTATCTATTTATCATCTATCTATCTCACTATTGATAATCATCTATCTATCTATCTATCTATCTATCTATCTATCTATCTATCTATCATTATCAATCAATCATCTTACATCCTTGTGCGAAAAAAATCCTATATTTGAATGATGATGGCATAATTAGCCTTGCTTTTTCATTATAGATGCAGTCCCCTTATTTTTACCCAGTTCAGCTTAGTGGATTCCCTAATCTTGCTGAACACTTCAGTTTAGATGGTGTATCAATGAGGCGTTCAAACCTAGCAGTTTATACACAAAAAAATTCTGTCTGCTTTGTAAAAGATTATCCTTTTATAAACACTCCGCGGAAAACATAAAAGCAAATAGAGGACAGCACATAGGACAGGAAAGATGTTAGCAGGGAGATTAATGCTGAATGGGTAGAAATGAATGGTACTTACCCAAACAAGGTCCAGATACTTTGGCTGCAGTGAAACATAAATAATGGGAATGACACATCGTTTATTCGGGATAATGAGTTGATCCGAAGTAGGGGCCTAGAACAAGAGATTAAAGATTAAATATCCATCTCCTGATGAATATCAGTAGCAAACTTTAACCTTTTCCTTCCAAAAGCACAATTTCTTTGAACAAATCATGTTAGTGCAGGACAATGAAGAAATGTGCTGAAGCCAACTGAAATGGTGTCTCAACTTGAGTCAGGAGGAAAAACCCAGCCAGCATTTTGTCTGTCTTTTAATAATGGGGAGGGGGGAAGTGTAAGCAAATGTAAAGAATCTAAAGCTTCTCTGGTGCTTTCAAAATAAGATAGAAAAGCCAAAATAAATAGCTTTGCATTTTAGACAGCATGAGAGTGTGCATGTCGTGGGGGGTAGGGGAGAGCGGAAGGCCCTGATTTCAGTGCTGCTTTTCTCATTTGCTACAATATAATTGCTGAAAGAACATACACATTTGGAACATTTAGTTGGTTGAGAAATAATAACCAAAGGCAGCCTGCTGTAAAAAGCAGACAGCAGACCACATGCTAAATTGGAGTCTTGTGTTCAAGGAAGACTTGGAAGATGTCATAGGCCCTGGACCAGCGGAGGTGTGAAACAGAGTGAGACAGGGGTAGGCAGAGTCCACTGGGGATTGGGAACAGGCTGTACTGCAACCCTGGCAGCTTTTCCAGCCTGGTCAATTAGTGGTCCTTCCTGCTCAAGATGTTGTAATGCCACAGAGGCAGAAGACACAGGACAAGTGGGAATCTGGATAGCAGTGTGGCTTGCCCAGAACGTGGAATACGGCAGCTGCTGAACGCATTCAGCCAGCCAAGGCTAGCCTTGTGGTTTTGTTGCTGATGGCTGCCTCTTGAAACAAGGATAAAAAAAAGGAAAGGGGGTGGAGGTGGGGTAGGGCGGGGGAAGGGCGTGCTTTCCAAAGCACACTGAGCACACAAGGAAAACTAAGGCAGGATGAATCACGTTAGACAACTTCTCACCAGCTCACTGGAAGTGGGCTGAGGAGCGAAATGAATTTAGTGGCATTGTTATATCTTGGGTGGTGAATGCAGTGCGCATGCCAAACCCACATGCATGTGCGTTTGGCAGGAAAAGACAGGATTTGCTTAGTAAATATTAGCTTGCAGAAAGTCCTGTTCCAGGGGGATTTTGGATTTTTAAGGCAGAAAAAAGGGAGTGATGGGGATTGCTTTATTTTTTTACTGGTTGCTTTACCGTTTCTGAGAACATGTCACAGATACAGAAGAATAAGAAGAACGTTCCATGAAAAGTAATTTAGCGGGTTTGCGATATGACTTTTTATTCAGCCAGTGAGCTGACTGGAATGACACAATGCTCCAAAAAGCTGTTAACAGTCATTATGTATAGTAGACCTAAAAGATTCTGGGCCTAGGCCAGAAGTATCTGCAGAGGGGTCAAAAAAGTCAAGATGGTGGCCAAACCCATGCAATCAAAGCCCCTTCCCTTTTTTATGTGGAATTTTATTTTTTGGGTTCCCTCTCTGCAGAGAGCCCTAGCCTAATCATTCCCTTTCAGGCAGGACTAACAAATATTGAGAAGTTATTTATAATCCAAGGTTTCCCTTTAAAGAAATGGAATGAAATATGCCAAAACTTTGCACTGACACTAGTTTTAATATTTTCTTTCAAACAAACTGCATATAGCTGAACTAGATTGCAAACATGAACTAGATTGGGTTGTCTGAGGTTTTCAGTTTTGAGTGGAACTATGTTCAAAAGGCAAGCAAAGCTTTTGAATTTGCAATTTCTCATTCAGAGTTTGAGTGAAACACTGATCAATTTTACAAACCTTCAGTGTTTGTAAATTGCCATATCAACTAATATACCTCTGAAATCAAAGGAAACAGAAGAATACAAAAACAGCCCAGCTGTGATAGAGCTGTTGCTGATTCATTTATGATAATGGTAATAATAAATAAATGAATAAGCAAATAAATAAATGCATTCCTTTTGTCCTGTTACTAACCTATTGCTACCATTTTTAATCCTGTTTCTAGAAAAAAATACTGAAATGAGCTCCTCTTCTTCAAATTTGACAGTAATGATGTCTATTTCTATGGATAGATTATGTCCAAAAGATATTATTGAAGAAATGACAGATGTAGAACAAATTTTAGCTGACAAGATAGAGATGGTATCGAAACTAGATTTACAACTGACAGGCCAAGAGAATGACTTAGAAAAGGATGTTTCACTGGATCTACAAAAGAAACTGTCTGAGGCTTTAAAATTCAAAAGGGAAATACAAATGACAAACTAAGAGAGTGACCTGGATAATTCTTTCCTATTGGATTTACAAAAGAGGCTTGTTAAAAGCCATGAAGAACTCTGTGCAATGGGTCAAAGAAGAAATGAAGAAAAATTAAATCCTATGACAATATTTGAATGAACTAAAAATTAAGACTGTTAGAAGTAAAAGGAAGGAATATAAAGTTGGTTTATTTGATCAAGGTTAAAACAAGATATGCCATTACTTCTGGCAACCCTTTATGGGCTTTCTGCTCACACCAGGACTGAAAAGATGGTGTTTTATAGATTTGTTTATAGATAAGAGAAGGGATATGAGTTGAGAAGATAAATGTTTGTAACCTTAGAGGGGGTGAAAGGTCACTAAATTTGTTTATACTTGTGATGAAGGTTGGAAGTCACTTCTTTATATATTTCTTTTCTCTTTCGTTACTATATATTTATTTTTATCTTTTTGTCTCGCTCTCGTTTCTTTTTTCCTGTACTTTTACTCTTTCTTTCTATTCTCTTTTCTTTCTTTAAATTTAGTTTGTATTAGATTTTACTATTGTAATAAAAATTCTTAATAACATTTATACACACACACACACACACACACACACATACTAGACAACCCTGTGACCTGTTGGGTCATCCTTTGAGACAAAGGTAGTGTGTGTCAGTCTGATGTGACCTGAATGAACATTAAATTTTAGCCTGACCATAATTCTTTTACCCCAATGCTGGACAGTCCTGTGATCATCTAAGAAAAGTATATATCATAAATAGAAAAATAATTGAAGTGGCAAACCAACTTCAATAATAAGTCAATATTTACTTACCTAAGCAGATAAACAGAATGACCACGGGCAGGCAAAAAAGCAGTGGAAGCCAGAGTGACTTCTGACTTCCTGCTGGCTTCACCTTTGGCTTTGCTTGTGGGTAGCTGGCAGGGAGCATCAGAAATCATGATCATGTGACTGTGGGGATGCTGCAATGGCCACAACTTTGCAAATAAAACCGGTCTGAACATTGTGGAAATTTCAGTTCCACAGGAGTAATGGATCCCAGATTTTTTATGCATTCTTTAAGTTAGCAGATTTTAGGTACCTTGATTCAAAAATTGTTGCAGTATAATGCACTGTTTGGGCTAACTTGAGGGTACAAACAAACAGATAAACACAATGAGAGTTTTAGTAGTGTATATGTATATGTATATAATCTTTTACATTTGTTCTAATATGCATCAGATTTGTTTGTACATTTATAGGATTTATAACCTGCCTTCTGCCAACCAAAGTATAAATAAAAGTATATCAAAACACAATAACATCCAACATGTCCTCACCATCCTTGGGGAGCAGGGCTGGGGGTGGGGGAGTGAGAGAGAGAGAGAGAGAGAGAAAACATTAATTAATTTTTAAAAATTTGCTCATGGAAAGATAAAAAGCAGTAAGATTGACTTTCTTGGCATCAAATTCCAGGGTTCTCTGGGCCAATGATATATGTAATTATACTTCCCTCCCCAAGTTCATGCACTAGAGAAGAAAAGAGAGGGAGGGAGAACGGAGAAGGAGTGACTGAGTACACTAAGGCAGGTTGGCCTATTGATCATGGCCACTGTTTTGCAATGCACAGGATTGAGGACAATGCTCCTGGCTACACTGTCAAAGGTGTCTCCCCCTACTGCTTTTTTTTTGGGCGGGTACAGATTTGACACAGGGGCACATGGGAGAGAGGATGGGGTTTGGAAATGGCTAACAAGCCTATGTATAATGGTGCCGCTGGCCAGGAAATGCAGTTCAGGGCTTGTGTAGTTGTCAGCTAAGGGGTATTTAGAGATTTTCTTTGAATGGAGAGAAATAAATACATCTCTGCATTGTGCTGTTCCAGTGAAAGGAGAGATCTGATGTGTCACGTGCTTCTTATTGATAAGTTTGGATAATATCACATGTTTCCTGATAATGGGATTGTTTCTTACCTTTGTGTTTTACCATTACAACAGCATAAATTATTCTTGACAGTATTATTACTTTTTAAAAACATATTTAAATTTTATAGAACTAATAGCAGAACCAAGAAACGTAACAACAGAATTTTTGCAAATACTATAACTGTACTTCTTTGAAAAATGGTCTTTTCATTTATATCTTGGTGGGACCACAGTTCTTCAATAGAATGATTGGTGAGACTTAAAAAATGAAGCTTCCCAGATACTCTGCTCCACTGACAAACTATTTTACTACCAGGAAATTTTTCCTGATATTTCATTGCAATGTTCCTTCTTTCAACTGAACCCGCTGAGTTGGGACTGCCTATTGAAGCAATGCAGAAATATTTGTCATATTTATATGACAAATATTTAAAGAGAGGAAACTTGCTTCTTCTTAATTATCTTTTGTCAGGCAAAGAATTTTGAATGCTTTCATCTTTTTACAAAATGAATTCACACAATTAGTTAGCAGCTGAAATTGATGGTATGCTTAATTCTTGCACCTAATTTGAAGCTTACTTGCTTGCTTGCTTGCTTGCTTATATGCCACCAAATCAGTGTTGACTCTTAGTGACCACCTAGATAGATTTTCTCCAGGACTATCTGTCCCCAGTCTGGAACTTCAGGTCTTCCAGAAATGTGCCCATTGCCACTGTAATTGAGTCCATTTACCTTGCTGCTGGTTGTCCTCTTCTTCTCTTTCTTTCCATCTTTCCCAGCATTATGGACTTCTCAAGAGAGCCAGATCTTTGCTTAAAGTGTCCAAAATGTCATAATTTGAACCATGTCATTTGTACCTTGAGTGTGAACTCTGGGTTGATTTATCTGATGATCCATACTGTTTCCTTGGCTTTCATGGTATTCTCGGGAGTCTTCTCCAACACGTGTTCAAAAGCATCAATAACCTTTCTATCTTGCTTCTTCAAAGTTCAAATTTTGAAGCTTGCCTTCCTCATATTTGATTTTACAAAAGCATGCATTTACTATAAAGTCTGTGAAGCAGAGTTTCAGAAAGGCACAAGGTCTTTTCTGAAGAGTCTATTCATCAGGAGTAAATATCTCTTAGAGACCAAGCAGGTATGAAATGCAGTAAGACAACTCCTAATATAACCCCATCACTTCTGTCTTAGCTTTGGAAACCAGATTTGGTGAGCATACTGAAAGAACAGTAGACCTAGAATGAACTCCTCGTTATTAGGAATACGAGCAGGTGGCGACTACTGTAGCTTTCAGTGATCCCCTAAAGGTTTATTTTTTATTTAGTCCTTCTAAACTGCCATGACTGACATGACAGAAAAGGACATTGCAGAAAAGATACAGATTAAATGGTTCACATGCAGCTATCTTCTGCTGTGCCGTACAGTGACAAGGACTAAAACTGTCTGTATTATAAGGGGTGTCTTACAAGGGAGACCTTTGCAGTTGTTCTGTCTGCCCTGCAAAGGGAAGGAAAAAAAGAAACAGATTTTTTGAAAATGTAATCAGTCTTCAAAGGAGATAAAGGGATTATAAAGCCCAACGTGAACGGAGATGCTGTATATACCTTTTACAGGCAAGGTTCCAACTTCCATGGCAATGTATAGCCATGATATCTGTCGGGGTAAAAAATGTCAAGATGGCAGTTGCAGCTACTCATTAAAAAATAAAAAGAGGCATGGCTTTGACTGGGTTGTGGTAGCTACCAGTTTGACTTTTTTGACCCTCTGGGTACACCATTGGTGTCTAGTGCACTCATTTAGTTTCTGACATAATGCAGAATATTGTTGCTTCTCTGGTGACTTGCTGCTTCTGCCCCATCCAAAAGCAGGATACAAGTAGACTTTGTAACATTAACTGAAGGCAGAAACTAAGTGGAATCGGATCCAGAATGGCAGCCAATCCAAGGAGAAAGGAATCGATGAAGAAAGGCGATTCAAAAGCCAGTCCAATTACTGCTGGTAATGTAATTGGGCTTAAGAAACCATGTTGCTCTTACCGTGAAGGCAGTTAGTATTGAAATCAAATTTCTGACCATTTCTAAATCTACCAGCATCTAAAAGGGCAGTCTGGATTTGGAAGTTAAACCTCAACATTTGAAACACAATGAAGCAAAAACTGCAGCAAAAAGAATGAACAGTAGGTAAAAAAACCTAACTGTCTAATTTTGATATAAGTTTCATGAACTGAACTCTACTTCATCAGATGAATGAATGAAATGGACTTTAATCCATAAAAGTTTTATCCTAGTAAATGTATTAGTCTTCAAGGTGGTATAAGACATTTTGTTAGTGTTTTTTTCCCCCTAGCAAAATTTATATGTAAGTTGACATGTGGCTAGTCATAAATGATCAAATATTTAAATTAAAATTGAGAGATCAAGATGTTGATATATCGTGCCTCACGTTTTAAAAACTATTCTGAAAAGATACTTGCTAACAAATTTCTTTCTCAGCTGCCCATTGCGCATTGTAACACCAATGTCATAGGATTTTCCTTTCCTTTTTAAAAATTATGACTCAAATCACCTCCAGTGATGAAAGCCTTTGAAGTTCTAACACAGCGTGTTATAAGTATTTTGATACTTCCTCATTAGGGATAGAACAGGAGCCAAAACAAGCTTCTGAGTGCCAAAATTGCACTTGATAAATTAGGCACACGACTGAAAAAGGGTGGACGCTTCCTTGAGTTGAATGTTCATTTCCTCCCCATTCCATTGGAACAGGAAGTTATTGGAATGGGGAAAAAAGGAGCTTTCCTTGAAGAACTAAAGGGCTGGAATTGCTACAGTACTTCATGCAATCAAAAACTTGGACACCAGCTCCAACCTATGATTTTTGACCTTTTCACAGTGACTTTTCTTACCCTCGCTGATGGTACGATGAACAGGATGTTATGATTTATTTAACACTTAAGGCGAGCAGAAGGACAAGGTGGATGATGCTCTTAGATGTAGTTTTTGAATAATTGATGGCTCTAAGGGCTTAATTTATCCTTGGGGACATCTTTTGATGGCAGGCTGCTCTACAGCATGTTTAAGTGGCATAGATTAAGTTGTGCCATTTGTGGGTTTAAAACCAAAAAAAAAAAAAAACTAATATCCCAAACAAAAATATACCATGGTTTCACCCAGCTGGTTTTTTATCAAATGCTTACTGGAATAAGAGGCGTGTTTGAATATATTTAAAGGCTCTTCTTCCTATTAGCACCTGGAATCAGCCTGTTAAATAGAACAAGTGTGAAACAAGTGTTAAATTTAGCCTTGTGCAGGTACATCCAAAAATGTACTACACACACATTACAGGCCAAGAAAATTGACTAATGCAAAGCATGGCATGGGTCCCTGAAAATCCACTGGATGGTAGCAACAAAGCTGAGGAGCAAGTCAAGCAATGTGTTTATCAGGAATTCAGATCAGAAAAAGTAGCGACACCAGATATCTTGCACTGTGCAGAGAAGCGCAGGAGCTTAATAATCTTCCAAAAGTATAGGTTTTGAATTGTTTTTTTTTTAAGGGAACTTATACATCACTCCAAGCCAGAAGAACTCTGAGAAGCTTACATTCCTTTCCACAGTAAAAGAGTAAAAATAACAGTGTGATAAAATTAAACAAGAATAACAAAACAGAAATCACTAAAGAAGAACAAAGGGGTTGAAAACAGCATTAAACTATGCACTCTTCTGTTTTTGTGTAATAGAGAGCTGCCTTATACCAAGTCAGATCTGTGTCCCACTGAGCAGAGTTTTATCTACATAGATAAAACAGAGGTGGGTGTTGTAATGGCAGAGGAATGGCATTCCCAAAAACAGAGGTCAAGGGAAACACAAAGAAATGGGTGCAGGTATATCAAAAACTAAATTTGATTCTATGAAATTTAAATTAAATTAAAGTTATAAATATAAGCAACTGCCCATGAATTCAGAATTTTCCTTTTCTATTGCATTAAAAAATGCCATTTGCTAGCAACTTTGGGAAGGATTCTGGAAGCTGCAGCTAAAGCTTTAAGGGGTTTCTGTAATTCTTGGGAGCTTCTTGCAATTTATGCACCTCTGCTCTACAAATTTAAGATAGAAGTCACCCAAGGATTGAACCATGTCTGCATGCAATGGATGTGCTCTGCCACTGAATTATAGTCCTTCCCGGATGGAGCCTGCCTCATTCCACTCATCTGGACTTATCAAAATTTCAGATATTAATCCTCTTAAATCCAAAGCAATATGCATGTTTGGCGACCCCAAAGCTTGACCCTTAGCTCTTATGAAGCCCTTAGAAATTGTCCATATATTATCTCAACAACCATGCAAGATAGAAAATTTGTATTCCCTTTTGTTAATTAGGGATGATGTGTGGGTAACCTTCAAAATTTCTCTTGCAGAGATGATGCAGTTACAGACCCATCCTGGCCATCTGTATCAATCTTTTGAGGCACTTCTTTGCCCCAGTGTGAAAAGTCCATCTTCACATCATGCAGAGATGGAGATGGGATCTCCCATGTAATATGGAGATGGGAATCTTGACTGGCAAGGGTTGCAATCTCCCTGCTGGAAACCATAAGTGTAATAAAGGCATGCTCTTTCAGCTTGCGCTACCATGAAAGAATTGCTTGCATATGATGAAGGCAAACACCACACTTTCCCACAGACCATTCACATGTTCAGGAATGAATGACAAGAAGAGTATACCTGCATGTGTTATCTATGCTAAATTTCAATGGAGGTGTTCAGGTAATCCATCACACATTTAAGAAATGAAATTATTTTATCTTTTTACAAACTACATATTATTTTCACGTACAATGTGTTAAATGTTGTAAAACTATCAATTCTGTCAAAACCTATCTGAAAGAAAACAAGAGACCCTACAATCTTAACATCCAAACTGACTGGTGATTATCAGAAATTAAATGTGCAGGAATTCTAAATCTGAGATGTCTAGATGACTTTTGTTTTTCCATAATTGTACGAGGTTTCTACATAGTATTTAAGAATCAATTATATTGCAATTGATGCAATTAACGCTAATAATCCAGTAAAAGTCAGTTGGAGGTCTATTCAAGATAGTAGAAAAGAGAGACTATGGGTGTTATTAACCTATGCTGAATTTTACTAGACATTTCCTTTCTCGCATAATAAATATACAGTAGTTAGCAAGGCTGTCATTATAATTTTACAGGAACAATGGCTCATCACTTTCTCTTCTAGACACTCTTAACTAATTCAATGTACAGCATGTAAGCAAAATGAATCTTTTTAAAAAACTGTAAACTAGATCATGCATCACCCATCCATCAATCATCTGTTGCTCCCTGATTAGTAAAACTGATGTTTACAGAGCTGTTAAAGATATTTCTGAAAGGACAGCAGTTGACAATATACCTTCCCATTCATATAATTTCATGTTCTTATACTTACACACACCATTTGCAATCTTGTATGTCACATGTGCTTGTTAGCAAATCTTTACTCTTTGGATAAAATTGTTGAATGTATTACCGTCTTTTTAGCTCCGGCTATCTTCATAACGTTGAACTCCCAGTCCCTTGCTAGCATATGACCAGGATGTGCTTCCTGTCTCATTGAACGTTTCATGCTGCATCAGCCCTGTTCCTGAATATCCACACATTTGAGGCAACATGAGGAATTTTATATGTGCAAAATTGCATATATTAAACCTTTCCCTTTAAAATTTGGTAGGATAGAAACATCAGGGTTGGGACCAGGAGGCATATCCCATTTCCTATGCACATGTTCACACAGTGTATGCAGAAGGCTGGGTGCATTCCCCTCCCAAACCTTGAGGAAGAAAAGCTAGAAAGATTCCTGCCAAGTGACAATTTCTCTGGGATCTTCCTTGAGGAGATCTCACAGGGTTTGATTTATTTATTTATTTATTTATTTATTTATTTATTTATTTATTTATTTATTTATTTATTTATTTAGTGGACTTGTCCCCGCGCATCTCCCCACAATGGGGGACTCTGCTTTGGTTTGCTTTGATCAGGCCATATTGAATATTCTGGAAAACAATGTACAGTAGTGTGGGAGGTACCTCTCATTCACTTCTCTCTCCCACAAATCTTCAATTCCCTATTATTAGTCTGTACTGTTATAAACAATTTTAAATAATATATCACTGTGTATTTGTCTTCTTCCTATCACTTGTCTGTATAAGATGTATGTCCCTGATTATTGGGACTATTCTGACCCTATTGATAGAAGTGTCTGTTTTAGTATAGCAGGTATTGTCCCCAGAAAAATGGAGACTAGGCAGGGGTGGGGGACCTTAGTCAACTGCATGAGCAAAATATTACTGGGAGCACTCTGAACAAGTGGCTGCTTCATTCAAAAGAACAGGTAACTTGAAAAAACTTGTGTTGATTTCAATGAAATCCAGCATCCGTTGACCCTTAAGAGTATTCTAGCTTTTTTCTAAGTTTCATTATGTTCTAGTAAAAAGCAGAACGTTTTTTTTTATGGACACTTTAAAAACATGTTGTAAAAGAATGCACCTTGAAATCTTCTATACTAATTATATTGAAATTTTGTGAATATCATCTTATAATAGTTTGTTTTTCTCAAATATTTCATCTCATTTTGATTTTCAGAAAGGGGAATAAATGCTGTTAGGCATGTATGTTTTTTTTCCATACTAGAAAATGGGAGGGTGGAGTTCCAATTTTTATAAATAATATTCCAGAGTCAGGAAAGCGTTGGGATAAGCAGCCCCCCCCCCTAATATATACACAAAGACAGGATGGGTCAGATTAATTTCTGAGAATCCAGCTGTGAAGGTCCTTTTAACAGCCCTAGTAAATATACCCATCTATAATAATGGGTAAATGTTTCTGATCATGGAAGATCTAAGTCATAGTATTCTAGAAGCTGAACTAGTAACTAAAAATACCTTTATTTTTTAACGTATGCACTACATATTGTCCATGAGCACCATCACGAATTTTAGAAATATACAGTCTTAAACCATTGGCTTTCATCGCTAATGCTCTTCTCTAATGGACTACTTGCCTGTCAATATGATCCCATCAAATGATGGTACTAAAGCCCCATGATGAAGAAGGATCCCAGACTAAGTAGCTCAAGTTGATCTAGGGTCTGTCATGAGCTATCAGGCCCAGAATTATGAACACCAAGCTATGGATGTAGTTTTCCCATGTATTGCACCACAGAACTACAATTTAGTGTGCAGTGGTGTATTCTCAAGCTTCAGACCTCTCCCACCCACATAGGCTGGCCAAACACAGAAACAACTCTTTGTCTAAATAGCAGTAACCTAGCCCTTTATGTATATGTTTCTGTGTAGTGCTGCTCAGTTGCTCACTCCAGTGCTCAGCCCTTTCTCCAAAATGTGCACCATGGGCTATCCCACAATAAAAGTTTTCTGTGTTACTTCTACAGCAGAGTGTCCTGGGGCAGGGGGAAACTTCCTGAGGATTGTCTCTCCCACAAGGGGGGACAGGAACACCAGCAATGGGAAACAAGCAACCTTGATCTATGACTAATTCTAGAAAATGAGCACTGAGAAGACAGGCCACTACTAAACTGACTAAGTGTGCTGACGATGCCATACAACAACAAAGGCAAAAGCCAAGTATCCTGAATATCAGCAGTTGCACGGAGCTTGACCCCTGAAACACCAAATGAAAGGGCTTCAGCTATAGAATACGAAGGGGACAACTCAGCAGATTTTGAGTGAACAAACGCACTGCAACTTTGGAGAACTATTCTCTGTCATATTGTGGGTGCTCTTTTAGCTATGCCATTAGATCCCAGGCTTAGCTGAGTTTAGAATTCCAAAGGGTAAATATTTCAAAGTGTCAATTTCTGTAGCTACGATTAACAGCAGTACTTGCTTTGAACTTATTGGCATTATGTGAAACAGGGACAATAGCTGAAGCACATATTATATTCACTACACCAAACATGGCTGTCTATACCATGGAGATAAACTATGTCTATACCATAGTTAATAAGCTATAGAGCCATGCCAGTACATTCGGTAGCTCCATGCCTATGCTGATGGCTCTTGGAAGAAATGTGCTGCTTTATAACATAAGGGACAAACTCTACACATAACCCCAGGACAGGGGAGACTTTAACAGTATCCCTATGGCAAATATAAAACTTGGAAGGTACTCAAGACTTCAGGATAGGATGAGCAACTAAGTTTTTTCTGTGGCCCCAGAGGCCATAGTCACCAGAAATTGGTGGAATGATTTGAGGTGGGAGACCTTATGAAAACAAGAGGGTAAACCCTGCGAGAGATTTAACATAGCTTTTTTAAAAACAAGGAACATCCCCAAATTCCTTCAAAAGCACAAAAAAATCCACTTCACATTCTCATACCAACATGATGAGTCCTGCATGTTCATGTGACACACATAAAAAGGACCAGGGTTTCAATCATACAATCACAGCTGCCATCCTGACTTTTTTTTACTCTTCCATGGTCACCCCCTGTCCCCTTTGTTTCAAGAAAGCAAGGGTCATACCCATATCAATTTTCATAAGCTTAAACTACTACTCCCTAAAGTAGTCACAATAGTGAAATGGAGCTCTGTGTTTTTTACTTATCTTGCATCCTGATTTTTTTAACCATACCCTGTAGACACCCCCGACCATTATGGACCCCCTTCCTCCTTTTTTAAAATCCCTAAGCACAATTTAGGGATGGAAGCAGACAGGGAACAGATTTAAAACTCCTCTACAGCCGCACACAATGCTTCCAGTCTAGATCATGGTCTATATTCTTATTTCCAGCAAATAACAACAAGAGGACAGTTGTACATACTATGGACTCTTTGAGAATGTCTTGCTGTTGAAAAGTCTTACTTCTCCCCTGGAATCCCTGAGCCCTGTAATTCAGGAATGTGTGTTAAGGATCTTTAACAAATAGTTCTCAGCAATCTTACAGTCTTTAGAATTTAGGAAGGAGAGGGAGGCGGAGATACAAGTCTCTCTATCAGCATGATCATCTCAAAATAATAGTTAAACTGTACTGAGGTTAGAAAAGCATCATGTACAAAATTAATGAAATATGGAAGAGTAGTACAGGATAAAAAGATCAGCAGCAGCCTCCTAGCTCTTTGCAAAACTACAGTGCCCAAACCCTTTGCAGGAAACCACCATAGCTAAGCCTTAGTAATTCAACTTATTCATAGATCTGAATGTAAAAAGCAGAATTATGTCAGTGAACTCTGTATCCTGACCTCTGTGCATTCGTTCAAACAGGTAAACAGAACCTATTTGTGCATAATCTCAGCTTTAGCCTTTCTTCTTTATAACATGCAGAGTTTAAACTAGAAGCTCACTTACTAAATACAGATGTACATTTATCCCAAAACAGAGGTAGTGGGGGTGCCAAAACTGAGAAAATTATAGGAGTAATTTAGTAGTCAAAACCTCCTCTAGTAAACTCCCCAAATACTAATTTGTAAGTTCATCTTCCCAGTTTCATTGCAAACCACAAACAGGCTTTTAAGGAGCTAATTAAGTTACACTCCACCAGCAGAATGCAAATTAAATAATAAATCGGAAGAGTAACCAGCAAGAGCATGTTCTCCGGTTTCACGGAAAATCATTGTAGCCTTATCTCTATTATTTTACTTGCTGTAAAACACACAAACATACACAAACCCCTCAGACTGCTGCTTTTGGGTGCACTGTGAAAAACAACTAAATATAGCGATACTGCATTGTGGGTGGGAATGGAAAACTACAGAAGTAGAAGCTGAGCTCCTGCTGATGTAACGTCATTCATTATATTACTATTATGTACATTGCCCTCTTCAACTATATCTGGATAATACCACTCGAAAATGGCAAAGATCTGATTAATGAGATAAATTCTGTTTCTTTCATGTTCCTATAGGCAGCCAATGATTCTTTCAAGGATAATGCTGTATGTGGGAGGGACGTTCCTCATTTCTTAGCCAGAGGATTTAGAACAGTTAAAACTTTATGCATGTGGAGAACCACCAACCTGCCTTCTTCCATGAAAGTCTATTCTGTCCCAGTGCCCAATTTTCTGTCCCCCTTCCTGTCCAATACCCCATTAAGGATCCCCTCTCCCCTTAACACGTTCTCTACTTTTGCAGAAGGTTGGGTTCTTCCAAACTTTCCTCTGGGCAGGGATTATGCCCTAGCAGTAAGAATGGCCAACTGACTTCAGGCGCGAAACTTTCTTGGGTTGGGGTTGCTCTGCTTTATAAGTGAATGAATCAAGCAATTGTTTGACAGCATCACTGCTGGTTTCAGTGGTTTTGACCGTACTCTGAGCACAGATCCACCTAAGCACAAATATATAGGAATGCACAGAAGCAAGAACAGGAGCATCAATTTTTTTTTTTAAACAGGAAACTTTTCTGCTATTCTTGGAATGTGATAGAATGTGACAGTTAACTTAGCACATCAGAATGAGCTAGTAGAAGCCTTGGCTTCCCTGCCTCCCTCTCCCTCTCAATTTCTCTTTACCAACTGCTCTAATGGGAATCCCCCAGGTTGAGCTGGACTGCCTACATTTGTCCTTGTAGTTTTCTTGGCAACAAGGTAGAAATGGCTTGCCATTGACATCTTCCAGGACTTTTTGGTTTTGACTTCCCAGTCTGGCCTACAGCCCTGGATTTCCTGGTGGCCTACTGTCCAATTACTAACCAGCTGTGACCTTGCTTATCTTCTTCAGGAGTGCCCAAGGTCAGCCAGATGCTGCCATCAGCAACTAGTGGCCAACCCAAACAGTTGAAGAGCACTTTGCAAATTAAAAGGGCTTTAGAAATGATTGAAAACAACAATGCAGAGAAGAGGGTGACTGATGGGCTTAGGTTTCTACACATCATCAAATGACTTACAGTGAAATGTTGCCAACTATTATGGGTAACAGGACAGTTCAAGATTAAATCAAGGATTCAGGGCATGTCATGAAGTTGACATACAGAAACTGCACGGCTTGGGGGGCTGTTGCTCTTACTGAACCGGCTGCTGGCCAATCCTTCGAGTGTCACTTACATCAGCTCCAAAGTAATCTGTTTGCCTGCCCTTCAAGCAAGAGATAAGATGTCACCATCAGTTAATAGAAAGTGGCAAGAAGGAATAATAGTTGATGGGGAAGCGGGAGGAGATTGGGGAGGGCACATACCATTTTTTCCCCTTAACAGCCATGCTACTAGGGCCTTTCAGCCGAAGTCATTCATTGTTCTCCAAACCATGGTTGATTAATTCAAAAATAACCGCTCTTGAACAAAATAGGACATTTGGGTTTCAGAATAACTCCATAGAATCACTCTCCTTACTGTTAATTAGGGGCATCCATAGGGGGGTCAAAAAAGTCGAGGGGGGGCACTGTGACTGTGCCACAGAACTCTGCCCCCTTTTTTACACATGCCATGCCTGCGATACACATCAAAACGGGTGCGGCTTCAATTGCACAATCAAGGCTGCCCTGTAGACTTTTTGGCCTCCCCTGCAAATGATCTCTTGTTACTAGTTCTGATAATTTAGAGATTTAACTAAAGAAAAAAAGCTTGGACAGTGTGTCACAAATATTTCCAAATGCACCTCATGATGCTCTTAAGTTAGCCTTTTGTGATGACGCAGTACCGAAAATAAAGATCTAGTTTCTCAAATGTGGCATTCATGGACCCAAATGTACTCTTAGGCACCTATTTTGGTGTCCACTGAGTTTCAGGCCACACTCTAGTTTTTAATTTGTATTATTTCCAACCTAAAAGAATGCCAGAAAAACATTATGTAAAGGGACTTGGGGTTCTGTCTGTCTTGTGTCCTTCAGCCAGGTTACTCTCTGAAAACTGAATAGAATAGAGTTAAATTTGGTGTGACAGGAGAAGCCAGCAAAAGAAAAATTGAGGGAAAAATGGGTGGGCCCAAAAAATGGGGCAAGGGGAATCTCCCTATGCATCTTTTTGGAAGAGCTGATTGGACAGCAGCTCGGAATGTTGGCAACTGCTCCAGTCCAAGCCCCCTCCATCATCCTTCCAGGTCATAGGACTGAGAACAGATTATAGCAGTGCTTCTCAATCTCAGCAACTTTAATATGTATGGACTGAGGAAGTCTGGGAATTGAAGTCCATACAACTTAAAATTGCTGAGATTGAGAAACACTGGATTATGGGTGGCCTACCTTTTGCTTCCCAGTATATGCATACCCACTAATGCACATAGATGCAGCACAAGAGAAGAGAAATCCAGACACACGCTGCAACTGCGACACATTATTTTATTACTCAGAAGAAAATGCATATACCTCCTTTGCCCACTGGTAGTAAAGGGGCTGAAAAGAATTCTGGAAGGCATTTCACTCTCTTGAAATTTAAAAAGAAGCTGGCATGCTGTCAGGCAAAATACCAGCCTCTGGAAGTATCTTGATTTCCAACAAATATTTATTTATCCTGGTGTTTCAATGCCACTCCACTTGCTGTATCCTGAGCAGTGTACAGCAAAAAACAGAGATGAAAAAACAACAGAACCAACAACAACACAGTTTCTGATCATGTGAAGAGTTTTGTTGTGGGTTAAACTACACTAAATCCAAAAGCAACTATCTTATGTTAGAAATTATTTTTGCAACCTTAAAGGGAAGAAGCTTGGAGTATGATCAATCCATTCAAAGTATGAGAAAAATTCCATAAGGCTCTGGATTGATCCTTCCTTTCCAGCTTTTTCTCCACGGGCTCATTATCCCTTTCCTCTGCAGGGCTGCATCAGCAAAAGGGAAGATAAGAAAAAGTCTCCTTTGATGCCAGCTTGATTCCTGGTGGCTTCATAAAGATGCCAGTGGCATGTCAGGCTTTTGGAAATAATACTGAAGTGATTTGCCATTGTTTCCTTCTAGGAGTTTTTTTTTTTTTCAAATTCCCAATTGAGACCACAGCCCGGGGATTTCCCAGTGCTTCCCATCTAAGTACTAGCCAACTACAACCCGGCTTAGCTTTTTGAAATCAGCCCATGTTACCTAAGTGCTGCCACCTAGCTGGAAAGCAGAAGAAGAAAGGGCAGTTAAAGGGCTTATGGATCCCTTCTTAATACACAGTTCCTCCTAGGGAATAGCCTAGGTTATACTCATCTGCTATATCAGTCATATTTGTTTAGCTTAAAATGTAAAAAGGTTGTTTTCAACTGGAATAATATATAACATGACAGTTCTTTATTACTTATGTGAAAAAGACAGCATAAGTCACACATCTTTTTCAAAAAGGGAAATTAGTAACATGCTAAAATATTAATGTCTGATTAAAGGTATTTAGATGAAAGAGAATAAAGTTCAAATAAAGGTCACAAAGGAAACTGAGGAAAACTGTCATTTTTGCTCTGGTTGTGGAGCTGCTTTAGTAATGTTTCCTCTGAATCAGAAGCATACAATGAAAAATTACACTGCTGGGGGTAATAAAGAAGGTGCACATTTGCTAAGGCAAAGATCTCAGTTAAAATCAAAATGGCTAACACCTTGCTCCAAGGTAAAATGAAAGAAAGGAAAATAGATAAATTCTCAAACTGCTGATAAATTATGGGCCAAATTCAGACCTACAGTTCCAGATGTTGCTAGTTTTAGATCTTTTTCCAGGAGGTATCTGGAATTAAACATTCCAGATAAAGATCTAAAGAAGCATTACCCAAAATGCTGGAAGGGAGGGAGGGAGGTGAAACAGTTCTGAAAAAAATGTGGATTCTACACTGCTCATTCTATCATCCTTCTCCAACTGGATTTTCTGCCAGCCACAAGCTCAGATTGCATTTATACATCTTAACATCATTTTATTGACAAAAGAATGAGATTCCCTTCCCTTACCACAAAATTATGGTATCCTTTTGGACCATCTAGAGAGGTTCGGAGTAGAGGGAATTGTTTTGCAGTGGTTATCCTCCTTCCTCTGGATCTGGTTCCATTTGGTAGTAGCAGGGGTAGAAGTTGAGTCCTAAGGTTTTTGGTATTTTGGTTGCTTCAGGGCTGTACTCTTTCTCCCCTCCTATTTAATATCTACATAAAGTCATGGGGGAAGGTGATCTGCCAGCATGGGGACTGGAATCATCAATATGTAGATGATAGATATATATTTCAACCCAGGGCTAAACAGGAAAGACCTGTCCCAGTGCCTGGAAATGGTGAGGTCTGGTTGGGGAAGAACAGTCTCAGGATCAGTCCCAGGAAGGCAAAATTCCCCCTGGGATTAGAGCACTTCCAAGCCTGTTAGGATTTAGGAAGGCTATTAAGACCTGTTGTTCCAAGAATTCTTTAGGAACCAAAAACAGATATAGTTCCTCCTAGAAGTGATTGATTATTACTTATTAATAATTATTACTTAATTATTAATAGTCAAGTATCTGAATGTGTTCTTCACACAGTGGGGCTGTTTATGTTATTATTCATATTGTTTGTTATAATTTTAAACCTTTGTACCGATATGGAATGTACACTGCTTAAAGTCAGTTGCAACTAAAGCAGCATGGAAGCCTGAATAATAAACAAAAAGTAGGAGAAGAAAAGTATAGAATAATGTTGTGGGAAATTCTCATTTGCCAGAATAATCCAGTATTTCATGCCAAACCTCTGGCTAGGCTATACTGTTTTCCTAAAACAACTACCATTTTATTTGATCTATGTTGTTGTTTTTATTTTATTTTTTTTACCTTTCCTTTCTTTTTTTAACCTGGAAAGCACAAGAGGGACCAGCTACTATGAAAAACCATCTGCTTTAGCAGCCGGGCAACTCTTCTTTGGGCTCCTTCATTCTGGGAGCAGTTCTACTCTTAGCTTGCTTCATAATAATCTGCCCTCTTTATCTTTCCTGTTTCCTTTTCTATGAGATTATATTTCTTTGCTTTCTATTCCCATAATAGGGGTTTTGGTTTCTCTTTGAAAGGACTGAACCAAAGTCACCCCCAAGGAAGAACTGTAGTACTCATAATGCACTGGATAATCAATTGCTTTTTCAACAAAAATGATGTCTCTTTTCCTTTCCTTTCTGCATTTTACTGCTCTCCTTTCTTTTGTCCATCATTGATTTAATGGGCCATAAATTGTACAAGCCTGCCATATAGGTTCATTGCACTGTATATGTGCATATACATTACATATATGCACTGTAAACTGTGCATTTTAAAACATATTTCTTCAAGACTTTAAAAAAAATCTGTCCCTGGATTCCCAGTTCCTGAAAGGAAATACTGCCATTGGGATTGTGTGGATATGAAAAAGAACTGGTTCTGAAGCCACGTTTGGAAGGTAGCTAAACCAAATGTCCAGGCTACTCAGTCATTATTTTCCCACGAAGAGCCTGAACCTTTAGGAAAGGAACTTGATTTGTGAAGGAACTATTAATTTGCTGACAGTTAATTATTGACAGATTTGGACAACTTTATCTTTGTATCAAAAGCTGGACCAAGACCAAACAGTACGCAATTTACAGTCAGAAAAGTCAATCTATCCACGTGCCTTTTAGTGTGACTTATACCTTTCCTAATGCCTCACATAATTTGCCCATGTGGCTACAGCCAAACCCCTCTCCCATGCAGTATATTCCTCTCAGGCTGCCAACCTTTCTTTCCTAATACAGTGCATCAGTAATCTGGCAACAATTGATTTGTAAAAGGCTCTACTGCGGGCAATCTCTTGAGCGAAAGGGGGGAAAACCCAGAAGAAAAACAAGTAAACATAAAAGTCTCTCTAAGAGACTTTTACCCACGTCAAGGTGTCCACCCGCCTTAACCCCACTTGGCAGAGCAGGAATTACTGGGGGTGGGGGTGGGGGATCCATCTGGAGCTGCCTGAGATAAGAGGCGTCCAGTGTTAAAAAACAGGCTTCCTTTGCACCTCAGCATGGCCTTCCTTTTGTAAACAGTCTTCTTTTAATGTTGTAAAATGTTTTTTTCCATTTATCCAACAATAACGCCTATGGTGGTAGAAGAGGGAGAATGGAGGAGAAGGAGGGGAAATAGACAGCAGGGAAGAGAGGGGGGAAAGGGAGTAATTAATGTTTCCAAACAAGTTCCTCATCTGCTTTAAAAGAAAGAATGCACCTGCTTTCAGAAGAAAGAAAGAAAGAAAGAAAGAAAGAAAGAAAGAAAGAAAGAAAGAAAGAAAGAAAGAAAGAAAGAAAGAAAGAAAGATTCAGCTTTTTCAGAGTTGGTGATTTATGTTCCTCTCTTACCTAAATTATTGCTGCCATTCTTTCATTAGCCAACATACATCAAGACAAGAAATGGGTCTGATAAACATTGTTGATTCTTTCTGAAGCATTTAGGGAAATGAACATTTCATGTCTTACCAGGACCACATTAAAGAAATGCAGCACCCAACTTAGGTTAATGAATGAATGAGATGCCCTTGAAGGTTACATTTGTCCAAACAAAAGGTCAGAGGACATCTTCAAAACAAAATATTGATTAAAGCAAGTTAAATGTTTTGACTTGAAGGAAACATGAAGGATTAAAAAAAAAAAAAAACCAAATGAAGCTGCCTGGATAAGAAAGGGACAGGAAAAGGGGTGGAGCGGGAGGTGGCATTCGTACCCAGACACAAAGGAAATGGTAGAAAACATATCTGAATCAGCTAGTCATCTACTAACAAGCTGTAAAGATTTCCAATGACAAGTTGTCACATTAGTTTAGTGAAACTGAAGCAGCACTTATCCCTTTTCCTGTGCTTAATCTCTCCCTGCGGTCCACAGAAACATGCTACTGCGTTTAATAGGATTAGGAGAGTTCACTTTCCCTTCTCATGAGCTCTTTCCTCTTCCCCACCCCCTCTCCTTTGACAAATCTATTTTCACCAGTGCAAGAATCTGATTTTTCCTAGAAGTTTCTCCTTTGAATCATCATTCTCAAGAACTCCCCCACCAATAAGATTCCTGGAGGAGATGGTAGAACATGTGGAGGTAATTATCATCATTATTAACAACATCAACAGGCCAAGTTATGTTGACTGAGTTCTGCTTAGGTAGTGGAAGTTTCTCTTCCTCAGTTCCATTCCTGACTTCATAAATATCCCGAGATCCGCTTTGGACCCTCCTAAGCAAATACGGAGTGTGTTCGGGAACTAGTCTCATTCCAATCTATCCTGCTGGCTAACAATTGGGTATCACCCAATAATGATAAGATATATTTCTAACATGGATGTCTTGTAATATTAATATTAAGGCTACTTATTTATTTGTGCCAACAGTCCTTAAAGTGTTTGTGTGTGTGTATGTGTGTGTGTGTGTGTGTGTGTGTGTGATTTCTGTCAATATTATGATAACAATAGAAAGTTTCATTGTATATTTTTAAGTTATTAATCAATCAATTGGTTACATTTTGGTGAGTTTACATATGAGCAAAGTTTCATTTTGTTGGCTATTTTGAAGATAAGGCAGCTCTACCTAATAAACAAAAAGGTAGTACTTATCTTTAAAGAAAACTCCCTGTTTAAGTGATTGAACTGAATGAGGTGTTTGGCTAACCATCCATTTTAACTTGTTGCATTTGCTATTTGTAATACAGTTATTTCAGCTGAGGTGTCCAGACCCCTGTTCAAGCACTGAAATTCTGTATAGATTAAATTCTGATTTTGACTGAAGCTGAACACAATATCTTCATGATCCTACCCATTCTCTCCTTCTCCCAGAACCTCTCCCAGAAGTGAGAGTCTGTCTCTAGCTGTGTTAATTCCCTCTGGACTGAAGATCCTGGAAATCAGACATCTGTATCCCCTAGGAAGCCAACTCTTGGAACCTGATGAGAGTGAGGGTAAAGGTGAGGGTAGGAATAGAATTAGCAGGTTTGTTTTCACTCTCTCCCCTGGTTTAATGAACATTGCCTCTAAATGCTTGAAAAGAGCTAAAAAATGTGCCAGCATATTATAAAGAAGAGATAGGTCATGCAGCAGAATTTTCCTTTCCCAGCGTCTCTGCTCTGCAGTCTCCTCTACTCTCCCTTCCCAAAATCCCCTCCAGAGGGTCAAGGAGATTGACTGAAGTGGAAATTATATTTTACTCAGCTGCAGGGGGAGGCAGCAATTGCTCAAAACTGGATAGAAGAATCTTAAGCCAAATGCACTGCTGGGGCAGTTCTCCTCTTGCACTGTATGCACTTCGCAGTCTTTTTCTGTAGGTCCCTCTGCCTCTTTTGCAGACTTTTCAACAGTGTGAGCAGGGGAAGACCCAAATGCGCTATCGTGCAACTACTTTCAATTTGTCAAAGATTAAATTTCCTCTTATGTTTCAAATTTACTAAGAAAACATGACATGAGCAGCCAGAATGAGGATACAACTTGCGCTAGCATTGTTTACTTTTAAAAGTTGCAGTATAGATGCTTCATGAAATCAGGCCCAAATGCTTATCCCAAAGTAGGGTGAATGCTTAAAAAAATTGGGTTGATACTATTTCAGACAACCATTTCTGTCTTCATCTACTACCTGGCTCATAGTACCACCTGAAGATGGCTGCATAGGGTTATATAAAGCCTGATAGTTTCATTTGCATTTTTCACTGGCTACATGAGAAGGACATTGCTTGCATAGGCTCAACTTTCATTTGGTAGTGGCAAATAGCTGGCAAATAGAGGTCGTTACATCAGTATACCCGGTTGTCAGGACCTCTCTGACTTCAAGTGACAGAACATCAGATTAACATTTATAGCAGCAAAGGAGCATCCAGACAAATGGAACTAATATATATTACCCAACAATCTATGTTTTAACTAAAAGATCATCACTTTGTTTGTCACTGCCATACCTAGCTTAGATTGTGCTGCCCTAATTCAATCATTTGCTACCCATGTACAGTTTCATGATTTTGAGTTCTCCTGAGGCCACAAACAGGGGTCTGGGAGCTGCATAGAGCTGACAGTCCATGGATTGACTTTGGGCCAGTCACTCTCTCTCTCAGCCCAACCCATGTCACAGGGTCATTGTGATGGGAAAATGATTATCGCCATATGATTACTGCAATGCATTCCATGAGGAGCTACCTTTGAAGATAGATACCTTTGGGCCAGTCACCCTCTGGGGGAGATGGGCTGCCTAAAAATTTAATAATAAATAATAAAAATAAATAAGACCATTAAGAAACTGCTATTGATCCAAATGATGGTGGCTGGGTTGCCAATAGCTTTCCAGGTCCAATTAAAAGGGCTGGTTTTAAAGAGAAACATGGCTTGGCTCCTGTGTACCTTCAGGACCATCTCCTCTGAGTAGAATCCACTTACTCTGTATGTGAATTTCAAGGGGAATATACTGACTCAACAGCATATTGAGTCAACACTGACTGAAAGGCTCCATCATCTTTCTATCTTTCTATCTTTCTATCTTTCTTTCTTCCCCACCCAGGGGATGGGGATCCATAAACTGCTGTGATAGTCCTAAAACTTTGGAACTGGAATTGCTTACCCTTTAAGGATCACTGGTCCCCATGTTCCTCGTGTTCAAAATCACTGTATAGTAAAAGTAGAACTGGAGAGCCTTTGGGAGTTGGTTTGTTTTTATTTGTTTTGCATTTATGGATTTTATACTGGATGCTGTATGTTGATTTTATGGCTGTTTTATGTCCTTGTTTTAAACCTTTTGGAGTCATCAAAGTTAGGTGGTATATACATCATGGTAAGAAATACACTGGGGAATTGGCTCCACTATTTATTTAATGTATTTGTTACGATGATGTATATGCATGGGAAGTGATGAGTTCCCCTTCCTTGGATGTGTTCAGGCAAAGGCTGGATAGCCATCTGTCTGGGATACATTAACTGGGATTACTGAACTGGGCAGAGGATTGGACTCAGTGGCCTAAGTGGCCACTTCCAGCTACCTGATTCTACATGCATACTTTGGTGTCTTAAATAATATTGGAAAAAGGTACTTATTTGTTTTCAAAATTCTTTTTGTACAACATTCAGTACATGGGCACATCATACAGCACATCATATAAAAGAGTTTTGATGCAAGCTTAGTCATAATCATATTAAGATGTTGAAATGTTTATCAATGCACAGCTGTGCCTTGGTAATATAACAAAGGTAAACTCAGACATATAAACTGAAAGTTGTAGCAAATTGTGCCTCTTCTGGTTATGGAATTAGTTTTAGAAATTATCTTAGTTAAAACTGTTGTTGCTGCTTAAACTCAAAATTGGCTTTAAAGTCGAACCTAGGAGGCTGATCATTCCTGAATGAATAATGAGCTCTGACATGGTTCCAGACTTTAATATTTTCACAATTCAAAGTGAAACTCATTATCAGTTGCATTCTCTGCATATGTATGTCTTGAAATGCCACCATTTTGCATATGTCCAAAAGACAAGAAAAAAATACCATCTGCAGTGCTCATAGGCACTGAATAATTTTATTGAACCCTTTTGCATCTCCTCCTCCTTGATAGCATCACCACCATTCAGAGCATGCAAGCATACACAGTGATGCCAAGTATGATCTCTTCTTAATGCAGGCACTACTTCCACCATGACTTCTGCAGTTGTGTTTCATTTCCACATCAGTTGACTGCTGTAAACAAAGCATGCGTGAGATAGATAGATGCATCATGATTTGAAGATAAAAAAGCTCAGTATATTGCAGATGCCATGTTCCCATGTGCAAAATGCAAAAATTTATAACAAAGAACAATGGATTTCTCTCTTGGTGTACAAATCTCTCTCTCTCTCTCTCTCTCTCTCTCTTTCTCTCTCTTTCTCTCTCTCTCTCTCTCTCTCACACACACACACACACACACACACTGTATTACTAAAGCCTAAGGCTCAAGTGATTTTCCAGGTTCTGCCATTGCTTGCTATGTTGCAAATCCATATAAACTTCAAAAATGTTTCCTTCAGGTTGAACTTGATTCCCGGAGATTTAGTGAAAGTGCACATATAATTTTCTTGGCAATAGCATGGAAGTGATATGCCACTGCCTTCTTCCAGGATGTTCTTTTGCCTTCCCAGTCTAGCCTTCAGCTCTGGGATTCCCTAGTAGTTTTGCATGCAAATATGCACCACGTGTGTACAGCTTTTGGACTCAGCAAAGATCTACTAATGGTACAAACCAGTAATAGAGACTAATGGGCATTCCTTGCCTGTTGTATATTCTAGGGTAAGATCTACATTAAAGTTTTTTTCTTCTGTGAGCCACAACTACAGTTGTGTTTGGCCCAAAGACAGTTGCTGCTTAATGGGCCCATTGCAATGAAAGCAATGAAGAATCTTCTGGGTACACCCAGGCCGAGGCCATGTGCCAAAGGGTAGCACTGTCAATGCGAGAGAAGGAGGAAGAGTTTGAAACATCATATGCATTAACCAGCTCCCTCTACTGTAATTTCACTGTCACTTTTTGTTTTCTTTTCACATCTATTCATTGTACACATAGCCTTACATATGCACAATGACAGAAATGCTTCCCGGAATGGGCAAGGCCAAATCAGGTCAGGCGTTATTTGCAGTGAATGCAAGTTGTAGGAGAGGGGGGAGGTAACCAAAATTGCTCTTTTTTCCACATTCAGAGCTGATACTTCCATGTTTCTCCCATTTCTTCTCTGCTTTTTGTTCTCTCCATAATTATTTCTCTATCTGGTTGTTTCACTTTCTCTTATTCTTGAATAGTCAAATGGGCAATGCTTCCTTTTACTTTCCCCTTTTAAACCTACTGTAATGGCTTCCACAACATTAAAAGAAGTTTACTCAACAGTTCGTGGCAGTCCCCAACACCCCAAAGAGCCATCATATCAAATCTGTTACAGGGAAAATATGCAATATTGAGGGAAAATAGCATTAGGGGGAATGGTAGGGGAGTGTGTCATGTGCCATACGAATGAGTCAGATGTCAAAATAATGGGATAAAATATTAATATGGATTAATCCCAGAACCAGATATAGAGTACTGTATTCTATGACAGACATTTAACATTTAGCTACTGGAAGCTACGCAATAATTGAGGTTGGTTCTGTGTGTATAAATTCCTATCATACAACTCAATCAAGCAACACTATCCTGACTCACACATTCATAGGTTGCAAAGTTACCACAGCTATAGGTGACACCTGCCTTTGGTTAGGTGTTAAGCTTTCCTTGCACCATACTTTCACTATCAATCTGTATATGGCAATTCACTTGATTCCAGCTCCTTCTTGTGTGACATACCTGTCACAAACCAATCTTCAATTTCATGGCCATAGTCCCCTTTGCTTCCTTTTGCCTACTTTCTCTCCATCCTTGCATGAATGACAAGGCCAGAGTCAGAAGTATTCAGTAGAAAATGATAGTATAAGTAGAAAGCAGACTTTTAATTTTAACTCCCAAATTCCTTGTGCTCAGATGCTGCAAGGAATGGATACATAAAGCTGGAATAAGGTCACTCCCAATCAATTGCAAAAGAACTGCAATTCAGAGCTTCTCCAAAGTGTCCTTGAAAGGCAGGATGTGTAGGCAGGAGGGACATTCAAGGAAAGGATTAAAGAGCCTCTCAGCCACCCTGTGTGACCTAGTTGCTTCAACTTCCATGTAACTATGGTATTTTACAGCATAGCACTCCAAGCATGAATAGGAGTCAAAGCATGGCACATGCACATCCTGAATAGGTGCTTTGAGATAAGGCTTCCTTTCCCAGGTGATCTCTTTTGCTTGATTGCAGCCCCTGGCCTTTAAGCTATACAATGTTCTTGTTTCTGAGCATTCAGACCAACCTGGAATATTTGCATTAATGATCATGAATAAAGTGAGTCTGTGTGATATAATGATTCATTAGACTGTAACGGTCCACTGTTTCCCAAAGTGCCCAGTGCATTTTGCACGATTGTGCAGCCTAGTGCTGTTTGGATTCCAGGTCTTTTATCAAGGGCACTGAAGACTCCTCCAGTTTGTATGGCTATCCACAGTTAACCTGTCTTGTACTTCTGTCCACCTAGTACCTTATTTCCTACTTATTTAAAAGAAGCAACGGAGACAACAAGTCTGTAAAAAGTAGCCATAGGCATCTTGAAGATAAACACATTTATTACCATAGAAGCTTGGAATCATAGCCCATTTCATGAGATAGACTCATGAGAGTAGTAGTAGATAAACACATAGAGCTTCCATTGGGAAGTACAGAGGAAAAGATGGAAGGTGAATGAAGAAGTGTGAAGCAGAGAGGGTTACCCATAGTGTCCATAACAAAGCAACAGACAGGTGTGACAAACACATTCTTGAATTAAATAGCTAATTATTACAGTTGTGCTGTGCTTGAAAATGAATTGGAAGAAGTGCCTAGGACTCAATCTCTCTGCCATTTATTAAAGCAGCCTGAGTTTTTTTCAAGTTTCAGCACAAACCAGAGAAAAAGATGAACAGTACTTTAAGAGTCACACTGAATTTAAGGCAGCAATATCTTTTTTTTTTTAGGTTCCCGCTAAACCCTGAAAAGGTTAGGCTGCTTCAAGAGATGCTGAGCTCATATTTATGCAAAATCCAAAACAATGTTGCCAAATCTTTCTCGAAGTAGGCACAGTTGGGGCATCTGTGGATGGGGGAGGATCAAGATGGCAGCCACAACCATGCAGTTGAAGCCCTGGACCCCTTCTTTACATGCACCATGATGGGAGTGGGCCTTCAATCACATGGATACAGCCACCATCCTCACTTGTTTTAACCTTATGTGCACAACCTTACTAATTAGCATAAGGCATGAGATGAGAAACCTTAGTCTTATCTCACTTCACATGCCCTGTTGAGGATCCTGGTCCAAAGCAACCAGGAATTAAGGGAGTGATGTTAAATCATTCAATTTACTTACCCTGAAGTAAGGTACTGAAACTGCTTTAGAAGAATTCAGTAAGGCAATTAAAGGTTTATCCCACTCTGAATAATACCATATGAAATTTATGTGTTTTCCTAAGACATTTCTGAAAACTTGAAAGAAACTTGACTTCAGCGTCTAAAGTACTTATAACTGAATATTTCAATAATATCATGGAATATGTTATGTAAAAATGGTATGCCGGCTCTTCTTATGTTTTTGAGCTGCTTCTTAGCTGTCCATTTGCAAAGGTTTACTTACCTTTCATTAGTGAGCTGATAGCTTGCCATTTCTGAATATCATCTTTCCATAACAACTCATGAAATCAAACTGGCAAGAAAATTCAGTGGCTTGCATTTGGGGAATATGCATTGGATTAATTCACATTTAAATCTTGAGTTGATTCCCTATCTCTGCTGGTGAAGCTGGATCCCTATAAAGAAATCCAGACTGTAACAGAACTACCAGGAGGCTTTGTGAACCATTTGGCACTTCTGAGCACTACAACAAGGGAGAGGAATGGTGTGATTGACAGATCTACCTTCTAATCAAAGAGAATGGGTCATCAGAAGCTCTTCAATCACAGTGCTTTGTGGGAAGGATGTTACAGTATCCTTTTTCTGCAAATACCATTTAATTCTATTCAAAAACAGCAAAAGTTACTGGCACATTACTTTCTAGATAGAATTAAAGAGCCTAGCTCCAAAACCTTTGTACCTACAGTATTTATCTGAGACTCAGCAGGCTTCATCTGCCTGCAAATTTCATTCCATTCTTTTAAAAAGTACCCCAAAAGCTTACAATAATTTGTGGCTTTCTTATTCTAGTTAGTACATAAATCTCACTGATTCAGTCTGAGTCAAAATAGCAGTTTTTTTTGGGGGGGGGGGATTTGTATCTTTGATGCACCAATCACATTTGCATTAAAATTTGTAGTCTGTGAACATATCCCCTAGCTGAGCTCAGCTCCTAGGGATTACACATGAACATAACGTGCAGGGGAGTGAGTGTCAAAAGTGCAGAAGTGGTTTGCGATTGCGTTCATCTGGAATGTTTTTCAGCTTCCCAATCTAGACTTACAGCCCTGGTGCGACCTGATGGTCTCCTATACAAATACTAAGCCGACCTGACCCTGCTTAGCTTCCACAGCCAGAGAAAGTCATCTCAGTGTTGTCACCTGCTGAGGCTATTATCCCATTTAGACCTAATTAATTAGCCCCTTCCTCTGTTTGAGTGGTTTGTCTTAATAAGGCAAAGAAAGAATGGATTCTTCTTTCCCAAAGCACCCCATTTGACTAAAATCTGCTCCAGAAAACAGGTGAGCTGATGAAAGGAAATTCTCATTGCACCAAGACAAGATTTTACCTTATGCCTGACCCAGACCAAACCAAAATCTTTGCAAGTACGGTATTTGCAATTATTTTTAATATATAAGGTAGGATTCAGAATACACTCCTTTAATATTTTTAAAATAAATTATGCATGTATGTATTTTACAGAGCATAGAATAACAGTTTCCATGTATGTGTTCATCCATTCAATTTATCTTGCACACATCCTTCAGGAGCCCATGGAGGTATCCTTAACACTCCCTATTCCACAGCAATAACCCCAGTATGGAAGCTCCCTGTTTATATATGCCTCTGTCAATTTATCTGTTCATCTATCTAATTAGATAGATTTAGAAGACAGTCTTTTGCCAAAATTATGTATTAAGGAAGGATGGATAGATTGCAACTGGACATCAGTATTTTAACTTGTTGCCCCCCCCCCTGCAAAATTAATGTAATAATTTATTGAATAAAATATCTGCCACTACAGAATATTTAGCAATATTTACATCCCTCTATCTAACATAATAAAGAAGTCAGAATATTTGGCCAAAAAGTGCAAAACAGCGCCAGTCGGTCACAATAAATATTGAAGACCTTTTCTCTGGAATCCTTTCTACAAATAATAACTTGATAGCTTACTTCACAATGTTTAACTCTGTCTTGCTTTAGGAAACGAAGCATATTCTTTCCAACTCTAACAGTAAAACAAATCTGTCCTCCACGCTTGATAAAACCAGGTAGAGAAAGAAGAGAAGAATAAGGGATCAAACCTGATTAAGAAACTGTTTCATGTTACGTATGCTATTAAATGGTACAAATCAAATCAAAAATATTTCCACAGAGAACTTTCTTCCTTCAATTAACACTTGGTGTTCATCCCAAATTCCTGTTCTGTGGGCCCAGATTGATGATTGCATTAAAGGCCAAGTCCAAAATAGAGCTTAGATGTATTTTATGCAGATACCTGCAAAAGATCCAGTATCTAAATTAGTGTGTCTTCTTTCTCTGCTTTTTGAAGGCAGAGGCAATACATATATCATTAATACAGAAGACAAATAGTAAAAAGAAAGAAAGAAAGAAAGAAAGAAAGAAAGAAAGAAAGGAAGGAAGGAAGGAAGGAAGGAAGGAAGGAAGGAAGGAAGGAAGGAAGGAAGGAAGGAAGGAAGGGAGAATCATGTGTATGTTGGAGAAGTGAACACACCTAGTTGCTGCTGGCAGAGCAATTAATAGCTAGGAAAGCTTTTCCCATCTTAGCACCATCAAGAAGGCACCAGATTGAGAACGCTAAGGTAGGTCAAGAGGTTTATACTGGGTCACCAGAATTTTTTGCACTAGAATCTGCTTTGCTACTTAAGGTAGTAGAAATCAAGGTAGAGGTCTATTTTCACCAGAGGAATGAAAGATAGAGGGTGGAAGAAAAAGACTACTAAGGCAATTGCATACAATGTTAATGCTCCATAAATACAGTTAACATATGATAGAAAGCAGAAGACAGGCATTTTCAAATCAAATGTACTTTTTAGCCAACATGACTTTCCCAATCCTGGGCCTGAAACATATGCAGCACTTTTTCTGACAAGGAATGAAAACCATTTTTAACCCATCACACTTGCAGGGCTTCCAAAACCATTCTTCTCACTGCATTTTATCAATTGCTGATCAGCCAATTCAAACATCTTAATCATATGTGGTGACATATGATTAACTGAATATGAATGGCAGGAACAAAAATTCTGAATCCAAGACATGCTTCATTACACAGAAACATAGAGATAATATGCACATGTAATGCAATGCCACAAGCATTCTTTCAGGCCTAGGAGTGAACTGCTGTTGACATAGAACTTGTTCTTTGCAGATGCTATGAAGGCTTCCACCTATTTTAAAAAAAAAACACCTAAATCTTCCTCCTGATTAATCAATCGGGACATGGAAATAAAATATAGATGCTCTTTTTATTTCAAAGTGTTTCCTCTTGCATGTATCACTGCTCTAACAGTGCTCTAAAGTAGCTTTCCCCAAGCTTACATTTTCCAGGAGTTGGTACTACATAGCCCAGAATATCTAGGGAATTCTGAAAGTTGTAATCCCAATATATAGGGAAAGCAGATTGGGTAAAACTGGATTAAGGGTAGGATCTTCCCTTTAATTTCAATTCCCAGCCCAGACCATGCCCTTGGATGAATGGTGGGGATCTTTCAGTTAAAAGATTGGGTTGCAGATGGTGAAAATGAGTCCAGGAAACTGTTCTGGACTAGAAGGCAAACAGACTGATCTGTGATAAAGGGCAGCTTCTTAAATTACTCAAAATCTCCCCTCCCCAGTGATCTTGTGTGAATTTACCAAAGTCCTCACATTTATTGATATTACAATAACAGGACCATTTATAGAAAAAAGAACGGTGAGGAGACATTAAACCAAAAGAAAAGGGTTGGGTGGGTTATAACTCATGTAGGATGCACACCTCCTGGTGTAGGAATGCTGAAAACGAAGAGCCTTTTACTCAATGCTGAACTAAAAGTCAAAGTCATTCAGTTGCCAATCATTAAGCAACAGAAATTGGTTTCAAGTCCAAACTGAAACTGAGCTGTTCATAATCTTATCTCTATCCAATGCAGCATTACATGAAAACAGCAGTCATTCATTTTGTATCCCAGTAGATCCATCCAAATGGGAGTTCTTAAGGAGGCTAGGGATCCCTATTTTCAGCTGAAAATAAAATGGATCCAGATAGAATGGCCTAGAAATTGGATGATATGGGGACCTGTTTATATTTCAGATGTTTAAAGTTTTTAATATACTTGGTATAGTGAAAATCACTCCTACCCAACATGATATCCTCAAGATTTATTGGGACTACAACTCCCAGAATATATGCTGGTCATGCTGGCTTGGATTTCTGGGATTTATAGTCCTAACACTTCTGAAGGACACTGGGTTAAAAAAACTGCTCTAGACAATATAGTTGGATATACCCATGGAATACATTTGCCAACTATCTATCCAAATTGCTGTCCTTTGCATTCAATAAGTTTACTGTGAGTGTTTGCTTTGTTAACTCTCTTAGCCCAGGGAGTTAAAGTTCCTGCCCTAGATTCCCTTTCAAGGAGTCATTTTAAGTCTTCTCATTACAAGTAATAAAGAGACATGGGAAATAATATTTAAAACATTGGATTAGGAGAGAGGATATCCAGGTTCATAACCACCTTCAACTGTGGAAACTCAGAGGGTAACTTTGAGCCAGTTGGCCCAGCCCACTTCACAGCTTCCTTGTAGTTGTGGGGATAACCCCCCCCCCCCCCAATAATAAGCCTCCCTGGGCAATCCCAAAGCATTCCAAGGTTTGTAATAATTTTCAAGACTATAACACAGCTCCTTCCTCCATGAGTCAGACTGAATAATGTACAAGATATGAATCATATTTGAAAGATTTTAGGGAATTACACTGCATCCTGCAAATTCATATTCCCTAACAAACCAAACGTTTAAAGACTGTTGTTTTTATTATTTTCCTTTAGGTTGAAAGATTGTATTCCAGTTTACAAGCCATTATTGTTTGCATGAATAGCTATTCATTTCCTGGTGTTTTCTTTAGCCTGTCTTTCCTCGTTTTATATATTCATCAGTGTATTAGTATTTAGACAGTCCTCTGAAGCAATCACAAATAAAGATCACCAAGCACCCTTAGTGTCATACAAACAGTTGGTGACCCACTGTCCCTTTTAGGAAGCATGTTAAAATTACTATTGTTGTTGTTATTTCAATTTCTCAAAAACTGAAGCTGCTGAAACAGGAGCAGAAGGGAGAGGAATAAGGATGGGCCAAGTGCAGAACTCTTCAGAATACATGGTGTCCTTCTGGGATTCACTCTTTTCTCGGCTTGAGTGAAATGACTAGATTCTCTCTAAGCAACACCATCTCTCCATGTGGTTGCCACCATCTGTTAATGTCTTGATTTTTGGAAAGTTTGGTTGCCTGAGGCGAAGCCAGCCTTGGCTAGATCTCTGCTACCAGCCAATTGCAAGTGGCTCTTTTATTGTCATGTTAAAAAATGTTCCATTCCTCCTGCTCCCTGCCCACCCCCCACAGCAGTGGGCACAGAGATGGGAACTGGGTTTAAATCCCTCTCCTAGCAGAGTCTCTGGGTAATCTGGAATTCCATCCACCTCTTAACATTCAACAGGTGCAGCTCTTCCAAATGCTCCACTCAGAACTGTCTTGCAACCAGTCTTGAGTTCTCCCTGCCTGGCTTCTGTTGTGGGCCTGTAAAGGCAGGGAGACTGGCTTCAGATATAATTCAGAGGGAAGCATTTCCTAGTACAGTGCTGCCTTTCTCCAGGCTCAAAAAGCTGTGCTGCCATGGGGAGAAGGGAAGGGTTGTCTTATGCCAACTCATATTTTCCCTCTTAGTCTTAGATCTTCATTTGTGATGTGGGATCAAGGGATCAAAAACTAAATGCACCTAAGAGGAAGAGCATGTTCTCAAGACTCAGCAAACTCCCAGAATGAAGAAAGAAAAGACCCAAGGATAGCTGTACCTACAAAGGAGAAGGGTGCAAAACTAAAGACGGTGCCGGTGCCATCCATAATAAACCAGCCGCGAGGAAGATCGCTGCACAGAGCTGGGCGATTGGTCCAAGCGCCTTAAGAAGTCGCATGGATCCTGCTGGCAAGCGGTCTTTTAATCATCGGATACCTATTATTGTGGGCTGATGTGGAAGGGGGGTGAAAGAAGAAACCCGTCCTTTTGAGAACGAGGAATGTTCGGCGCTGTGTTTCCAACGCCGAAGGCAACCTGGCTTCGTCTAGGCTCCCCGGGCATTTCTGCCGAGGCTGAAGCCGTCGGTTAAACAAACCGCGCTCCTTGGAGGGGTCAGAAGGAAGCGGAGGGACTCCCGCGAGGGAATTCCTCCCCGCAGCTGCCGGTCGCTTCACGGAGCGCAGACGAGGGGGAGCGCGGGGGGGGGGGGGGCGACCCAGCTCCTCCTCCGCCGTGGGGCGACTGGGAGGGGAGGGGAGGGGAGGGGAGAGGCAGCTCCTGACAGCTCGCCCCCTCAGCCGGGCTGGGGGTTTCCCGGGGAAACACAAAGGCCACCGGACGGTGGGAGCTGCCCCCGTGGTTTTTGTTTTGTCACTTCGCTAATCCTAATCAGAGCCAGTCTCATCATCTAAAAAACCGAAGCGGTGGAGGCTTTGCGAGTAATAAATTAGCGGGACACGGCATTGGGAAGGGCAGCGTCTGTGTCACTGGAAGGCGAGGAGTAACCTGACGGCAAAGGGAAGGGGTTAAAAAGAAAGAAAGGGAAAAGCAGAAGTTGCCCGAAGAAGAACTGACAAAGTCCAACGCCGCCAGCCGCCCTCTCCCTCTCCCTCCCTCTCCCCTCCCTTTACTTCTTTTAAAATTGCCCTCTCAAGAGGTACTAATCTTTGGTTTCCTCTTTTATGAAAAGATAAGAAGCAGGGGGAAGGGAATCACTCCCAAGGGGACGGGAGGACTGCCCCGACACCGAGGACTTCACGCCGCCTGACTCTTCTGCCTCACCTAACAGATTAGGAGACAGATGGGAGAGGCGCATCAGATATTCAGGAGGCTTTCTCCGGGGAAAAGTAGGCGACGAAGAAAGGCCGGAGGGAGGGAGGGAGGGAGGGAGGGAGAGAGAGAGAGAGAGAGAGGGTGTCCTGGACCTCCTTGATATTCCCCCGCAATGGGCTTCTAAGGGCCGGTGCCAGCCCAGCTGAAAACCAGGCGCCCGTGGTCGTCTAGGGCAGCAAATCTTGGAAAGGAGGGGCGGTGGGGGAAATATCTCTGAAAGGGTGGCCGGAGCTTATCAGCCCCAAGGATGATATCCAGTCCCAGAGTCCGCAGCAGGAAGGAAGGGGCGTGGCCCCTTCCCAGGGACAGTCTGCCCTCTCTCCCTCTCCCCCCCACTTTTCACTCTGCTCTGAAGTAACTGGAAGCCGAGCGAAAGGGCCAGATCGCCCCCGTCCTCCTCCCTCGAGGATGGGGCCTCCAAGAAGCCATCCGCACTTTCCCCTCTTTCCCGCGTTCTCACGCGTGCGAGAGACACTGGTGCTCTCCACCAGACTGTCCTGGGTTTTTCCAGAGAGTTGAGGTCACTCTTGCTGGCGTTCTCATGGATTTGTTTGTTTGTTTGTAAAGGTGTTCGAAGAAGCTTTTTTAGACGTTTCTTTTTCATCTCCCTTCAATTAAAAAATAATAATAATAATAAAAAAAGGGGGGGTATACTATCCTCTTTAGCAGTTTGCTAGCTTTCTTGAAGTTGGGGGGCAGTGGAAGTGGGGGAAGAAGAAGAGAAGAAAGGGAGTGGAGTTTTATACAGTGGGGGTTTATGCAGGATCAATAATAATAGCAATTATAATAGCACAAGAAATATGGTATTGAGGTTTTAAAACACAGGGTTTCATTTCAGTCGCCGCGGACTGTTGAATGCACCCTCCAAGCCCTTGAGTGCACCGTATTAAAAAAAACCCAAGCAAACTTCTACCTCGGCATGTTTTTAATTTTTTTTTTTTTTAATGGAGGCCATAACTAACGCGGAAAAAGTTGGGATTTTAAAGTCTATATTTGTAAATGTTTTACATAGGCATCTATAAGGGGGGAAAAAAAGGAATGTGTTTCTTGAATAGGCACTCAAATCCAAAGAAAGCATTGCTGTTACCTTTCCCCAAACGATTTAACTCCGCCACTCTAATCTGGTACTTTCCGAAAAATCGGGGTTCTCCTGTGCTTGAGGTGCCTGTTCTTAAATATACCTTCCCTCCTTTTTTCTCTTAAAGACAAACTTTAATGTTTTATTTTAAGAAGAAGGAAGCGATGAGTTAGTTGAAGAAAATGTTTCTGATAAAAGAGTGTGTGGTACGACCATACTTCACAAATTTGAACGCGTTGTAGGATTTAAAAAAAAGAATTGAATTCCTTGATATTTCTGATATAATGGGAAAAGATAGTGCTAATTTCCACCTTCCAGTGATTTAAAGCAGAACTTAAGGCTCTTTGTTTGATGACCTGTGGAAACTGACTGCTCTGAACTTGAGGTGAACAGGTTTGTTGTTTCTGTACATTAAAGACCGTTCTTGTAATAAACAGGAATAAAGCTGTAAGCAGGAGGGATTTAAGACTGAACATATCTTAAAAAATAAAACTTGTTATGTCTGGTCGTGAGTGAACATCACTGAACCTAAGTGCAGTAGGCAGCGAATTTGTCTTTAAAGTTTTGAAGAGGGGTGCTTAAACTTAGGGGATCAGTCTAAGTTTAAGATATTGGGAATGTCTATGCCCTCCGAAGTCTCCCGAATCTGAAACTACAGGATCCAGGGCTACAAAAAGATGAGACAGACACACGCGGGAAGAAAGGACGTGTTTGTGCGCCCATGATTTCAAGGGACCTTTTAATGTTCATGGTGGAACGGTTTTCTTAGAAGTCGAGGGCTACTGGCTGGTCAGCCCCACTGAAGACTGCCTGCGTGCGCCGCGGATGCTTTGACTTCGCGCAGCGCCACCCTCCCTTTCAACAGCCCTACCCCGGCCGCGCCGTCCGATCAACCAGATTAGCAACACTCAAAAGAGAAAGAGACTCTCTTTAAACCAGATTTACTCAAGGGAGAAGACATTCTCACCAGTGTGGGACAGTTCAGAGAAACCTTGGACAGACCCTCGCATAATTCACTGCGCAGTTTTCTGCCAGGCGAGCGGGGTTGCGCTCCGGGGCTGATCCTTTCACTCTTAACCGGCAGCGGCAGCCTGGAGCGCAGTTCGTTGGAGCGCTACAAGCGCTCGTCTGAGGCTTGAGAGGTGAAGTCCCTTTGGAGTCAAGCTCGACTCCGGTTTACTTCTGTGTATGCCAATACACAGGAGCGTAGTCACACACACACGCGCACACACACACACACGATGCCTAGAAAGATAAAGCGCGGGGATGCTTCACCCTTGTTTTCGGCCAGGCGCGCTTTTTTTTTTTTTTTATGGTGGCGGGTCGTGCTTTCACAGCCCCTCACCCCACCCCACCCCCAGGTGTTGACGTACAGCAACCCTGCAAAGTTGAACCCCGAACCGGGCACAGATAGCTGCCCAGGTCATCCTCCCCCAAATTTGGTGATAAAGTTTCCTTCCCATCAGCAGTTGGGGTGGTGGTGGTGAGGGGTGGAGAAAAGGAGTGGGGGGAGTGTGAGGAGGGGGGAGAGAGATTCAGTTTCTCCTCCTCTCTCTCTCCCCCCCCCCCCACCTCCCAAGTTCTGCGCTCGCTATCCCCCTTGAATCCGAAGGAGCTTCCCGATTGGGCGCTGGGCCTAGGCACGTCACTCAGACCGTGACGTGTAGTCTTCCTGTTTCCTTCAGCTGTGTCTTAAAGTAAATCTTGTTGTGGTGCGGAGCCCTCAGCTCAGCGAGGCTGCTCTGCTGCTTGCAGAAAGAAAAGACAATTACAGCCGGGGAGAGAAGAGCGCCGCAGAAGAGCTGGTTCTCCTCCCCTCTCCTCTTTCTCGCTCTCTCTGTCTTTCGTTCCCTTTCTCTCCCACTCATCCCCCCCCCCCCGCACGCGGGCACTCTTGCTTTCACCCTCCCTTGTCCAGTTGCAATATTCATCAGCAGCCAGATTATCAAGGCGATCTGAGCATTTGTATGAGCGCGTTTCTCTCTCTCCTTCTCTCTCTCTCTCTCTCTCTAACCAGCAGGGGTGGGGGGAAAAGAGAGAGGGGGACTCAGTTTCATCGCCTTTGCAACTGAGTAAGTACCTTTTTCTCCCTTCCCTTCTCTCGCTTTCTCTTTTGGGGGGAAGGGGAGGGGGAAGGGGCATTCTTGACACTGAGACGGGCTTGTTTGAAAAGCTGGTTCAAGAGGGGCAAGGTTGTGGATTTTTCCTTTTCGTTTTCGGCCACCCCCCTGCTTCTCTCTCCTCATTTCCTTTCCCTGGTTTCTCCCTTCTGCTGAGTTTGTGACCGGAGTAAGATTGTTAGACTAATAAAATAAGCCGGCAGATGGTCCATATTCCGAAGCTTCATGGGAACCATCACAATAGTTTGGTTGGTGTGAAAGGACAAGGTTGGTGCGAAAAATGTCTTCTCGACCCTCTCCTGCGATTGCCTTTCTTCTTCTTTCTCTCCCCTCCCCAGTCTTTATCGATCCTTTGTATTATTATAGTTTAAAAGATGAGAAAATGGATTAACTGTATGTGGAGCCCCGAGGTTTCTTTCCTGTTTTTCCTACCTCTCCCTTCCCCCCGCCAAAAAAATTCGCTCCTTTCTTAACTCCCCAGGTCCGGCCTTCTTCTTTGTGCTGTGTCGCTGCCTTTCTTTTTCTTTTCGTCCTTTCGGATTTGCTTATCGTTTGCATGTCCCTGACTTTTTTTATATATGTATAAATACCCCGAAGGAGAGGAGTTTAAGAAGCACACGCACCATTCAGATAAGCCAGGCGTATCTGAACACTCTCTCTTTCTGATCTGTCCGAAAGCTGGGAAGAAGAGTTGCAGAAAGGGGCTGATAAGAGGGAATGAGGAGCGGACGCAAGGGAAGTTTTGAGGCCAGGCTGTTGGGCTCGGTTACACCCCGTCACTTTTCTGTGGAAGCAAGTTTTTCCTGAACCCAAAGAGATTTAATTCTCCAGTAAATACGTCTGGGGGGGGGGGGGAGTGCAGTGGGGAACACGAGGAGAGATCGGGGCTGCTTTATCCCGAGGAAGACTGCTGAGGCGTGCCCTGTATCCCGTTAACAGAACTGTTCGCGGTTTGGGGAGATGCGTTAGAAACGGCCGTCCCGCCTGCCTCATTTTGCCCTGTCTGCAGGTGATGCGTGCATTGTTCTGGATCCAGACTGAGCCAGGTTAAAATGAGTGGCGCGGTCCTCGGTGGGATTTACCTGAGCCCCGACTACCTTTCCCTATTGACGTCAGTGAGCCTACTCTTCTGGATTCCCCGCACTGATTTTTTTTAAACGCTTAATACCGAATGGGAGGGGTCACCTCGGGGTTTCTCGACCCACAGCCGGTCCCCTCTAGAGTTATGCCATTGACTTGAAGCGAGGTGCTGCAGAATTAGCAGAAGAGAATAGAAGCCTGCGCGCACTCTAATAATGCATTTGGATGAAAGAGGGTCTTTGCCACGAGAAGCCTAAGGGGGGGGGGGGGACACCGTGGTTCCCCCTCCCCCTCCCCGAAAGCTTTAGATTAGCTCGTGGGATTATATCCACTTCGTGCACAAACTCAATACGACCAAGATAGACCCCTCTCTCTCCACACACCCTCCCGCCTTTCCGGCGATGATCTCTCTTCCCCGCTATGGTGCCCACCGGAGAGCTGCTGTACGTATCTCTGTGTGCGCGCAGTAACTTTCAGCGCGCCAAGCCAAAGCGCCGGTTAGAATGGAAAGTTTGTCTCTTCTAAGGAACTTCGGCGGACAGAGCGAAGGGTGTTCGAGGAGAAGGGAGAGGGAAGGAGGGGAGAGAGAACCAGTTGTAAAACGGCGAGCGAACATCGGTTTGGGCTATAAAGCTGTTGTAACAGCCCTCGGTGGCCTCTTCTAACAAGGGCGGACGGGAGAAGTGGGGGAACTGTTCGTGCGCTTCCCTCTGGCTCCGCCTGGCAAAGCAACAGAATTGAAATTGTACAAGGGGCGCTCAGCTCTAAGTGCGCATGGGCAGTGTCGGACAGGTGTGTTGTGTCAAGAAAGACAGGTGCAGGTTTCTCTCCCTCTGTTGAGCCTGAGTACAACGCCTATTTATGAATTTATGGCGCTTTGTTTGGAGATGGTCGGGCTAAGGAAGGACGAAAGCTCAGAGCTTTTTTGATAGTTGGATTCTCTGAGGGCTGCAAGGCAGGTTGTTTTCACTGAGAATTTCCAAAAGAGCACAGAAGAAGAAAAATTAAGAAATCTGGCTCTTTTTGCCGTGTATGGTGTGTGAGTGTGTGTGTTGCTGCTGTGCCTCTTATCTGTCTGCGCTACTCGGTAGTTTTATAAAATAATTTGCTGTGGTAATAGCAGCACTGTCCTATGTCCATTTATTTGGAGCAAATTCCACTGAATTTCATTTGTAAGTCACTGTATACATAATCTTTAAAATGCCCATTGTTTTAAATGAAATATTTCCCCAGGTTAAATGGGATTTACTTATCAGGGTATGGCACCCACCTACCCCCATTTAGCATCCCAACCCTACTCATCTTTATTCAGAAATTAAGCCCTCCAAAATTCTGTGGGGCTTATTCAAAGAATGAATATGCGTCTTTGGGAGTAATTTCCACTGAATGGGGTGGAGGTTATTTCTGAATGTACTTAAGACTGGGCCTTATGTCTTAATCGAGATGAAAAACAGTAAGTATGATACAAGGAACCTGGGCAAGGTTTGACACATTTGACATAAGAATATGTCAAAGTGTTGTCATGGCGCAAACAGAATGTGTGATATGTTTTTGAGTAATGGATGAGAAATTGTGAACAAGCTCTATTAAATGTGACATTCTCATCTATCAAAGATCAAATGGTGTTTTTCTTTTTAAAAAACCCTCTTTTTCTCACCTTCAAACCAATGCATGCCTCTGAATTTGCAAGTCTGTGGTCTGCACTGGAATCTGCATGCTTAGAGATGACGGACTATATGCAGACATATGTGAACCTGTCATTTCTTTAACTTAGTGCCATCTGCTAGGTTAGTGGGGGTATGTGAAATACAGCCATTGAACTATTAGATTAAAAAAATGGAAAACCTTGTGTTTAATGCTTGCTTCCACTGTCTTGGCAGGCCTGACAAGTTTTAAAATGCACCTACTTGTCTATAAATGAATTTGCATGTGGCCATATAGTCTTTGTTTCTTAGCTTGTTCTTTTGCTAACTCTGCCATGGAACATTTCATAGGTAGCTCCCATAAGGCCTCTTTGCTGACTTATTTCACTGCTTTTTCTTCTGAAACTCAGTTCGTCTTGATAAAAAGTGCTTATTAGAACACCAGTATTAAGCAATTGACATCTGATATTGAAAAGAGCTGAACTTGTAAAAAGCCATCTAATTTATACTTTGTTGCTAATTTAGGACTAAATTATATCATGTGTTAGCATTAGATACTACATCACACAACCTATTTAACATTATTGTTTAATATGTAACTTTCTGCACTTCAATATGGAAAAGAGAATGCTCTGCTACCATTGCAAATTGCTTTAATGATCAGTTCAAAATTAAATTGGCATCTCTTAGATGGCTGGCTCCTGCTACTGAGGATTTCTGTAGCACATTTCAGTGTTCAGAGTGTTTGGTTGCAGATTACTTGACTGTATTCCATTGCATGCTAGAGTAATTTCTCAAGTATGTGCTATGGATGAGTTGACTCAGTCTTCTGATTGGATGTTCCATAACCTTAGGGAGGAGGGGAAAAGTGTAGGATGACCTTAGTGTAGGAACAATGTATTTGCAGTTGTGTATAGTTGTTGATTTTGCTAGTAAATGATTTTTTTAAATGTTATATTAAAATGATGGATTGCAAGATGAATAAGCTAGAACATTTGTTCTCTGGTAGAAAAAATATTATTTTATATATTGTTGATACCAGTTGGGTAATCTGTGGATACATTTATCCAGGAGACTTTTTTCCCCCAATAAGCCAATAAGATAGAACTCACTGTAGTCATCAAGACACTAGATACCTATGTAGGAGGGAGAGAATGTGAAGTACCTCACAGCAGCTTTTTAATACCTTGTCAGATTGGTCTCCATGTGCCAATGATGCTAAAGAGTTGTCTAATTTCTTTGTTTTAAAAAAAATCATAAAGATGTGTGTGTTATTCACACACCGAACAGGCATATTCTTAATTTTTATATAATGCCATAATTTAAATTAATTTTTTTAAAAATCAGTGCTAGCAAAATGTACTTACACTTTTAAATTCCTTCACAATGCTTAACAAAGCTGTATAATTCTGAATGGGTAGTGAAACTATGCAAATTTTACTGAAGTGCAGCAAAAAATATTTTTTTACTTCCAAATAGATCAGTGCAATATAATGTACTTAAATTTGACGATTGATATGGATCGCTGACATCATTTAATGTGTCTCGGTCCAATCTGTGAAAATCCTGTTTAGTTAAAAAAATCCAATATTGAATAAATGTTTAGGAATTTGGGGGCTTCATTGAATTTCTTTACTTGCATATAGAGTGCAATGCTGTGTACAGTGAAGGAGAAAGAATAGCTGCATTCTGTGAAAAGAGCTAACAATTTTAAAATTTGTAGAATTGTTTTTGCTTTGAACAGTCCATTGCTGGTTTTCACAATCAGCAGCTTATATCAATTTTGACTTAGAAAATGTATTAGGAATTTTACTCTTCTTATAAAAAGTACTTCTTTTTCCCCAAAGAGATTTTTTTTTCAATTTCCATTCTACCTGTTCTAGGTTATCTTTTATTCTAAATCAATCTAATTTATTCCAGTAGAAAAGCAGTTTAGCAGAAATTAGTAATATAAGCTGTGATTACTTTTCAGTAGTATCTCCTAAAGCATTATTGTAACACTTGTGTGTTATGTATTTAGGATATGGAGGATGAATGATTGAAATGCCTTCATACATTCATGCATTTGTGGGCAACGGATATTTTTGTATATTATATGTGATAATATTTGCTACCCATAACTTTGGTAATGTGTGTGCATGGTGGGGTGGGGTGGGGTTTCAGTGGAATAGAGAAGAGGATTGACCTCAGAACTGCAAGGTATTACCAGAGTTTAGGAGAATATTTTTTTTCATTACATATTGTAGTTAACAGAAGCTGTGAAAACAGGCTCTTTATCTCATGTCACTTACCACTTTTGAAGAACTGAGTCCCAGCAAAGTCCTATGTAAGTTAAAGACTCAAATAATGAAAACTTGGCAAAGAGGGACTTGTCAAGAATAACTTAAAATGGAGAAAGCTCAAAGTGGTGAACTAATCAATGATATTTATGTGAACCATAATGAAAGCTAAAATTTAAATGACTTCTGAATTACCTCTGAACAAGAAATAAATCAAGTGGAGCAGCCTTGCCTTCCTCTAAATTGGACAGGAGCACACTCTCTAATTCAATGGCCAGTTCATCCTTCCTCATATGTGTATTTTTTCACATATCTAATAGGAAAATCTTACCACAATCATATCAAAAGATCTGATTCTTGACGACTCAGAATTTTAGATTCTTCTGCAGTGTTCTGTTTCCCTCAGAATGTTAACGCATACTGGCATTTTTGAAATCAAGAGACTGAACCAGTGGCATTCTACAGCCCCAGTAAAAAAAATAAAATAAAATAATAAAATCATTATTTAAGATTGGAAGGCAAAATGTAAAGTTTTGTCATGTAAGGAGATAGCATGAGTGTCAGTGGGAATAAAGGAAACATGAGGAAAATAGAGGACCAACTAACGCATATAATTTACAAGCAGTAATGCTTGTTGTCTACTGTGACAGTCTGGCCTTTCCTTCTGATATCTGTACTGGAGGCAGCTAGCAAAGATATAGAAGAAAAATTAATTCCTTGGATTGTAGATCCATGGCATTGACCTTATGACTTGTCTCAATTCAACATTTTATGAGCTTTGCAGACACTCTATGTTTGGCTCAGTCCTTCCTTAAATGAAATATAATGAAAGGAGAAAGAAATTAGGAAAGAACCATTTTTAAAGCATGTAGGGAATCTTGTGTTACGTATCAGAAGTCCATTGGAATTTAAACTGAAAAAACAAAAAGTTAAAAGTTGTGCTAGTCTTGCTTTTCCTTTCTGCTAATATCTCTATACCATTTCTAAAATGATGCACTTTCAGTAATGCACCCCAATAACGGGCAACCTCTTTGGGACTTAGAGTGATGAGGCATTTTGAAAGTAGAGGCAGACCTCAGAAGGTATTTACATCAGCACATAATGACAGGCTACAAATCTAGCCCATATAGGGGGCTTTCACCACTGCACATTTTTGCCTTTTATTTATGGGCAAGGTTATTTAGTTGTAATTAAGCTAGAAGCCAAAAAATGACTTTCTGTTGTTATGTGGAATGTTCGCATTAAATTAAATGAAATAGCGTATAACTGAAAATACATTATACTTGTTTACCACACAAAGGATCTGAACTAGATCCATAATCATATGAAATAAACAGAGAAAGAGAGGCCACTGCCACTTAGTACTGAAATTCCGTTTATCTCACAGGGAATTTGGGTAATTTAATTTCTCACATAGTTCCATAGAATTTATAACATTCCACAAAAAGGCATATTTTATCTGAACTTCTAATGATTAAACATTTGATTCTTAGGTCTTTTGTAAATTCGGTTCTGTCATATAATCTGAGACTGAATATTTTTATCCCAGTGGAAACAATATATGAGGAAAGACAGTCACTTTAAAAATATATTGGATAAGATTGCTGTGGTAAAACTGAATTTAAGCTAAGATGCCAATCAGATATGCCTGACCCAAAGCTACATTTGCTATTGCAAAATTCTGCATATGTGTTCGTGTTTCTTAATAGAATTTTTGTGTAAAACTACTAACAACTGTATAGTCTCCTCAGGAATTACTACATAGTGCAAAATTTTTTTAAAAAAATGTAACTGAGCATTCCACAGCTTGTATAACATTTCTTAAGAATTCTTTTACAATGTCCAAAACAGTTGGATCAATGCACAGCCTTTGAATGATAAACAAACAAATATAGGTTTCATTCTAAGTTTTTGTAGGGTTTGGTTTTTTTTTTTTTTTTTATTGCTACACTTACAAGCCCTGGCTATAGACGCTGATAGTGTAGATTATTTCAAGCTGAAATTATGCTTATTTGCATGGGTAGTCATTCTTTAAAAGCTAGCTACAGATGCAGTCCTAGGGAGCACGTAGATGTTTTTACAGGTGAACCGAAACAGATGGGAACAGATCCAAAAGTCTGAATACTGCCTTTGGCAAGATACCCTATTATTGTGGAAACTCTGCACTGTTAAGCTAATGTAGAGTTTAATATTAGATAAACATAGTATGGGAAAAATTAATATTACATTGGTATAGCTTTCAACATGAAGGTACCGGAAGAAGTCTGTAATGCTTCATGTGCCATACGAGTTTAGCATCATAGTTAATAAGTCATGAATGATGTCAAGAGCCTATTATAAAATGCAAGGAAATGTGTTATCTGTCTTCTTTTTAAAATTCTGTGTTCCTGGGAAACAATGATGGTTCCTATAAAAGAAAAGATATCTGCCTTTCTCACGCTATTGCTTGATGTTGCTTTCTTTCATCTCTCCGTATCTTTCCTTCAGAATTTCTCTCTCTCTCTCTCTCTCTCTCTCTCTCCCTCTCTCTCTCTCTCTCTGTGTTGCAGGAAATAAGGTTTTATGCAAGTACAATGTCGTATGAAATAATGATTTCACTAGTCACCTGAGATATTATCTTGGGAAGCTGATCTAAGGGATAGTGACACAGTGCTGAGAATGCCTTGTTTCTACTTTATGCAAACAACCTGATGCCATATATCACAGTTTATGAAATGGGAAAATATCCCAAGGATAATAAATTCTGCCTTCCCACCCCCATCCTATCCCTTTCTGGAATGTTTAAAATGGCACAATGGGAATAATATGTTTTTGAAACTCAATTTTCAAAGCAAAACTCAGCAACAGATGTATTTTATAAGCAAAATGTAAAATTTCCCCTAAAAATAGTTCCCATAATGATTTCTGAGGTTTGTGGCATCTCATTCAACATGTTCTGGGTATGTGTGTATATAGGTATGCACAGCGTACCTGCTCACACTTACACATAAACTGGAAAACCCTTATAAAATTAAAGGAGATTTCTGGTTTTAATCTCAAAACTATTTTAATTCAGTTTACAACTAAATTTGATTTTTTTAGCCCAAATTTATATGTGATTGCCTTACTTAAGAAACAAGACCGAGTTTCATTTTCTTTTGTGACATGTATTTCAAACCCTAAATTTAATCAATTGGTTGTCAGTGTCTGTGTTCTTCTAATCTACTGGGTTTTTTTTTTCTCCTGAAGATAAACAGTATTATTTTAGGCATTTGTGCAAAGAACCATATATTACTGGTGCTTAAGCAGTTTTTCCTCTTTCCTCTTTTTTTTTTTTTTTTAAAAAAATCTTAATCCATCTTAAACCAGTGGAGCAGAAATATTTAAAATGTTTCATTTCAAGCAGAGTACATAATAAATTGCAATAATTGTAATGTGCCATAAATCCCAGAGCCTATGCATTTTGCATTTGATTCAGGATTGAGGTCAGGAAATTTGGAGAAATTTAAAGAAAATGATTCATCAGCCCTTTTGTTCTGTTGGCCAGGGTCCCAGGATTCTTGAGCTGTGCCCAGCTGACAAGCTTTTGAAGATGGCACAATAACTGTTCAGTGATGCCTGACCATGACAGCACAGCCCTCTTAAGTAGGCAGACCAAGAGAAGAAGAGTTGACATTGGAGTGAAAAGGACGGTAGGGACAGCATCTGCATTTTTTGCAAAGGCAAGAGCATCGTTTTTCAGTGCCATGAATCCCCAAGGCTCCGAGCAGGATGTTGAGTATTCAGTGGTGCAGCGTGCAGATGGGGAGAAGTCAAATGTGCTCCGCAAGCTGCTGAAGAGGGCAAACTCATACGAAGATGCCATGATGCCTTTTCCAGGAGCAACTATAATTTCCCAGCTGTTGAAAAATAACATGAACAAAAATGGTGGCACCGAGCCCAGTTTTCAAGCCAGTGGCCTCTCCAGCACAGGCTCAGAAGTACATCAGGAGGATGTGTGCAGCAACTCTTCAAGAGACAGCCCCCAAGAGTGTCTTTCTCCATTTGGCAGACCCACTATGAGCCAGTTTGATATGGATCGGTTATGTGACGAGCACCTGAGAGCTAAGCGTGCCCGGGTTGAGAATATCATACGAGGGATGAGCCATTCCCCAAGTGTGGCATTAAGGGGCAATGAAAATGAAAGAGAGATGGCTCCACAGTCTGTGAGTCCCCGAGAAAGTTACAGAGAAAATAAGCGCAAGCAAAAGCTGCCTCAACAGCAGCAACAGAGTTTCCAGCAGCTGGTTTCAGCTAGGAAAGAACAGAAGCGAGAGGAGCGCAGACAGCTGAAACAGCAGCTGGAGGACATGCAGAAACAGCTGCGCCAGCTTCAGGAAAAGTTCTACCAAATCTATGACAGCACAGATTCTGAAAATGACGAAGATGCTGGTAACCTATCTGAAGACAGCCTGCATTCAGAAACACTGGATGCCAGGGCAAGAGATTCTGTGGGTAGGTCGGATAATGAAATGTGTGAATTGGACCCGGGGCAATTTATTGATCGTGCACGAGCTCTGATTAGAGAACAGGAGATAGCTGAGAACAAACCCAGAAAAGATGGCCCCAAAGAAAAAGATCATGGGCCCAACTCTTTTCAGCCGGAAGGCAAGCACTTAGCTGAGACGCTGAAGCAGGAACTGAACACTGCCATGTCTCAGGTTGTGGACACTGTGGTCAAGATTTTCTCTTCAAAACCTGTCCGTCAACTTCCTCAGGTCTTCCCACCTCTTCAGATCCCCCAAGCAAGATTTGCTGTCAATGGGGAGAACCACAACTTCCACACAGCAAACCAGCGCCTCCAGTGCTTTGGGGACATCATCATTCCAAGCCCACTAGACACCTTTGGGAATGTGCCACTGCCTAATTCCACAGACCAAACGGAAGCACTGCCCCTAGTTGTCCGCAAAAATTCGTCAGACCAGCCTGCCTCTGCCCCACCTCCTGGTAGTCATCATGCTGCTCTCCATCAGTCTCCACTGTCTGCCACCACAGGGTTCACTTCACCTTCGTTCCGCCATCCCTTCCCTCTGCCCCTTATGGCGTACCCATTTCAGAACCCCTTAGGGGCTCCTTCTGCCTCCTTCCCTGGGAAAGACAGAGCCTCCCCAGAATCCTTAGATTTAACAAGAGAGACCACAAGTCTGAGGACCAAGATGTCATCACATCATATGAACCATCACCCTTGTTCACCAGCACACCCTCCTAGCACTGCAGAAAGCCTCTCAATATCTCTCATCAAATCTGAGTGTGGTGACCTTCAAGATATTTCCGAAATCTCACCTTATTCTGGGAGTGCCATATCCTTTACAATACATAGCCCATATTTTGCATGTTGATACGCTTTTATTTGATAATGAGTACTAATAAGGAATGTTGGGAATGCAGTAGGAGGGCATAACATCCATGTTAACCTGTTATTTCTGATTAGAATTCTCATTTTATAGTAAATGAAGGTGTTCATTGCTGACTCCTATCCATTTGTCTTCTGATACAGTTTCTTAAATGGGTCCTTCTGAAGATAATCTTGCCTAAAATGCTTGATTTTAATCTTGATAGAGAGGTTGGCAGAGTTCCAGTTGTGAGACAGAATAACTTTGGCTTTTAAGAAGCAGGAGAAATAAATCATTACCATGTATTAAATTTTTTTTTAGATTTTTTTTATCATGCCTTTATTATTTTTATAAATAACTCATGGCAGCGGAACATACCTAATACTCCTTCCTCCTCCTTTTTTCCCCACAACAACAACACTGTGAGGTGAGTTGGGCTGAGAAAGAGTGACTGGCCCAAAGTCAGCCAGCGTAAAACAGGCAAAATTTAGGGAAAGGAAATACCCACACCCATAAAATTTTGTTCTATTAACATATATATTAGATAGCATCCACTAAGAAAGCAAAGTTGGGGGGGCTGCCTGAAAGCTGTTTTGGCCCTGATTTTTGAGGCACAATGCCCCAAATTCCTTTTGTTCTAGCTACATCCTGATTGGATCTATTGGCTCCCAAGATCAGTTACCATCACGCAAACTCAACCCGCATGAAGGCAAAGTGTCATACCAAATAAATTGAAACTCTTGGTAAGTGTTTCAGCTGCTTGTATAAATTGTCCCATAGTGTAAAGCCTTTATTTGCAAGTGTTGCCATAGATGTCTAAATAACCTCTACACTCATTTAGTGGTCTCCAAAAGCCAATAGATAATTTTCCATAAAGCACGTTCGCGGGTCAAGGCTTGCTAATACTGTATTGTCATTTTTTGTTTGTCTTCAAACAACCATTTTCCAGTAATGCAGCTTTGTAGGCCTTCTTTTTTCCTCACTGCCATTAATACAATACAGTAGTAGCAAAACCGATAGGAATGTTCTCAAATCATTTCCCAAGTTCTGGTGGTCACCTGAAGATAAGAATTTGACCAGTTTTTCCTTTACTGTATTTCTGTTCTTCCTAATGAAATCTATGGGTCTTACTTCAGAGTAGACATGCACCAAATTTCATGGTTAAATAAAGATTTTTTTTTTTAAAGTAAAACTTTGAAATTAAAGTTGAAACAAACATTTCAGTGTATGAATTGTTATGCCCCACACAAATGCTTCAAGACTTGGAAAGAAGATTTTGGCAGTTAGGATGGTGGCGGTGAGCGGGAGGCAAATTCATTTCAGGTGATACTCAGAATCCAATGCGTAGTCTTCACAATAATTTTCTAAAACAATCTCACTGCTGAATATAGGACTAATACTCTTTCTGTCCAAATAAATGAGTGAAGCATTCGAAAACCCCGTATGTAGTTCTCATGTGGGTATTTGACATATTGGTATATTGATACCAAACAAAATAAAGATATAAGTACTGATGCATTTAAGCTATATCAAATCCTTTCCCCTGCCCCCCCCCCAACTGAGTCCTGTTCTCAGCTCTTGTGCAGCTGCTGGGTATGCATGGTTGACCTCTGCTCAGCCATACACAGAAAATCTTTTGTCCTAATATACAAAAAGCAAATCATTTGGCAAAGCTTGAGAGCACAATTAGATATAGAACTTCAGCTGGATTAATCTTATAGGGCACATCTTTTTCTTGTCCCCATCCTTAAAAATGTCCCCAATTGTGAAAGCTTTAAATACTATTTTATAAAAAGAACCCCGTGCATGCTCTGTCTCTTTTATCATAAGGATGCTAAAAGAAGACACATATATTTTCAATGTGACTCTGAATCATTGGCATTCCAATGTATTCATGTTCAGTTGGAAGGAATTCTCTGCCATTCAAAGGGCATACTTCTAGGAAGCATGTTTCAGGACTGTGTCTTTAGCCCTCCCCTGCTTTTTAGCTTATTCCCATTTGTGCTTCCAACTCACTTTGCAATATTTTCAAATATATTAGTTAAATCTGATCATTCTGTAGGAGGCCATATTATAGCCTCAAGAAGGCTTGAATAAAGGCAAACTTATATGCTATTAATCAACCTGAGATTACAACTGAGAGAGAATCAAATACGGCAGCTAGTTTCACTAAGCTGGAAAGGAAGCCATTATAAATGAATATGTAGCTTCATTGCAAAGGCTTAATAACAGTACTGGTGCAGTTATTCCACTACTCAAGAACATAGTGAAGTCTGATGAATCAAGAGTTTAGGCACTTTTCTGCATAATAAAAAGAATATTTTACAAAGCATAGATTGATTCACAGTATGACAATGTCTTGTGTTTCAGCAAGTAGCAGCACTCAGCTGATTTGGGCTTGGAAGATAACTAGCCTTGGCTCTGGTTATTACTTGGATGGGAGACCACCAGGGAATACCAAGAGTATATGTTAGACTATGAAGGCAAAAATATCATGCTTGTTTAAAACAAAACAGAACTTCATCCTAGGCAATTTGTAGAGTTGAGGCTGTGCCTCTGTATATTCTGTTATCGTGTTCTAATAACTCACATAGGAAAACCTGGCCTACAGCACCTTTAATCATTAACACATTGATCAAGATTTAACTTGGAATGGCAAGAAATGCTATCCTTTAATGCCACTTCTAAAGCTTGTTCTTTGAAGATTCAAAAGTTTAATAGGTGTTGGGCTGACACTGTTGCCACAAAAGTTAGATTAGCAATTTTGATGGTAGTGAAGAAAATTGAGCAAGAAAACAGAACCACTTTCTTGTGCAGAAGAGTTGGATTCTGAAGTGTAATCCTCAGACATATGAACAGAGTAAAAGTAACTACATTTTCAACCCAAGACCTGTACTTTAGAGTGCTTACAACAGTAATGGGCAGTAATGGACTTTTCACTTGTCAGATCTACTTTATTTTTTACTAGCATTTGAGATCTAAAGAAAGGTACATTAAGAATAAAAGAGCAGAATGTTCCCTGAGCATGCTTGAAATCTAAGAATTTGTTTTCATAACAAATTATGCTATTATACTACATATTATACTAAAAACACAGACATCATAAAAGTGTTCTCTTGGTTATCCAGCTTTCTTCATTTGACTTTAGGTGGGAAGACATTTCATTAGCTGCTGCTGTTAAAGAATTGAGATACAGAGCCTTATGCACATCTACTGATTGATCAGAGGCTGTCCTATAGGTCATGATCTACAGTTCTGTGAAGAAGTATTTTCCCCCTTTGGATTTTCTGAAATTTTATATATCTTTGCAACTGAATGTTTTCTGAGATTCATATGGACCTTCCTGGTATATAAATGGAGTATGAGTGAACAAATAACACAAAGGGTTACTTAATTAATAAACAAAGTCATCCAACATGAGATGTGTCAGTGTGAAAAAAATAATCACCCCCTGTTTCATTTAAGCCAATTAAAGGGGTAATTAGGACTAGTTGTAGCATTAATTCGTTAAACAACCTGGGCTGATTTGGGCCAGCCCTATCTTACAGAAATCTGACAAATTTTGGCTCCTTATCACAGTGAAGTTCTCAACAAACAGATTTTAAGTTCTGCAGTGCTCTGCTCAAAATAAATTTCTGAAGAGCTTGTTAAAAATATCTATCTGTCTGGAAAGGATTATAAAACCATATCTCAGCTCTGGGTGCCCACCAATCCACAGGCAGATTTATAATTTGAAAATTGAAAAAAGTGGCCTTCCTGTCAAAAATCATACCAAGAGCACAGCATAAAATTATCCAGGTAGTCACAAAGACCACAGAGCAACTTCTAAGCAGCTGCAGACCTCCTTTACCTTGGCCCAAGTCAGGTGTTCATGATTCCATCAACAGATGTCACAGAGTAGGAAATGGGATTCCTTGAAGAGTAAGAAGGTGGAAACCACTATTCACTAAAAAGAACACTGATGCTCATCTCAAGGTTGCCAAAGCATCTGGATAACTCTCCATATTTCTGGAAGAACGTTCCATGAACTGCCAAGTTAAAAATGGAACATTTGGAGCCATGTAGCTATCATTATGTCTGGGAGAAATCAAACACTGCATTCTACAATAAGAAGCCCATACCAGATGTCAAGTATGGAAGGAATACTGCATAGTTTGGGGATGGTTTGTTGCCTCAGGATCTGAAAATTTTGCCATCATTGAACAAAGCATGAATTGTGCTTCCTATCAGAGATTTTATAGGATTTAATATCAATCTATCTCTGTCAGCTAAAGCTGAAGCACAAGTGGGTTGTGCAGCAAGACAATGCTCCCAACATACTACTGCTCTACTTTTACAACCTCTCTACTAGAGAATCGATGAAGAAGAACAAACCCAATATCTGGAATGGCCAATACAAACTTCAGACCTAAACACCATAAAAATGTTTGGGCAGGACCTGAAATGAGAAATACATACTAGAATACTCTCCAGTATTACTGAGTTAATGCAGTTCACTATGGAGGAATGGACCAGAATTCTTACACAGTAATGTGAGAAATTGATCCCCAATTACTGGAAGCACTTGGTCGCAGCTATTGCAGTTAAAGGCAGTGCAATCCATTACTAAATCTGACCCTATTTATCTGTTTAATTGAACTTATTGAACCGGGGGGCAGTTACTTTTTTACACTATCACTGCATGATGGATGACTTTGTTTATGAAATAAGTGAAACAAGCACCAACCTTGGTGTTATTTGTTCTCTCAGATTCCCTTATTATATAAATAGGATCCACAACCAGTGGATTTTACAACCAGTGGCAGATATGCAAAATCCCAGAAAATCCAAAAGGGAGCAGGGATTCTTTTCCCACAGATTTGTATGTGTATGAGCCATTCACTTAAATTGGTTATTATATGGACCTGCTTATAAAAGTCATTTTTGCTGGATACTGTTCATTCCAAATAAAAAGGCTTATAGTAGGAAGGAACTGTTTTACTCATTTCTTAATTATTAAGAACTCAGAGACCCAGGGGTGATGATCAGCTCAGTTCCAACTTCTATTAGTTGACAGGAAGAGCTTGCAAATCTGTCCATAAATGTACTTTTATAGACTAAACTGCTTTCCAGTAAAATGCATTTAATATACAAAATGTTAGTCTACTTGTTTGCATTCTTACATGTAGGCTGGTATTGATTAGTGATGAGTTTCCTTAATTTCACCAGGTTTGATTGCATTCGGAGATGCAGTATTTATATAAACAGATCCTGAATTCTCTCCATGGTATATCTGGATCTATTACTTTGCATAGCTTATCTTTTGTCATAATAATACTTAAAAAAAGAAAATGTTTGCTTAGTGCTTTCACGTGTTCAAAGCACTTCACATGCACTATATAAGTAGAAATAATCCTTATATCAACTTAGTAAAATGAATCAGTATTATAACTCTCTGCATTGTATTTTGGGGGGGGGGGGGGGGAGGGAGAGAGATTAAGACCAAGAGAGAAAGGCATGCCTAAGGCTACTTAGTAAGCTCATAGTAAAGGTGAGTTTTGAATTAAGGATTTTCTGATTCATTGTTCATCCATCTACAGATTTTCTGTTTGTTGTATTTCTCAGACTCAACTATTACTTTAGTACACTTTTTGAGAATAGCCATTCTACATCTCATTGACATTTCTTCTCTGAGAGTTATCATTTATGAAATCCAACCTTAATTTCCCATCATGGAGCTCAGAACAGAGCCATTATCTGTTCAGAAAGTCTGTCTTATGATCAATGACTGTCTGTTCCAACATTGGGACACTCCAGATGTGTGGACTTCAACTCCCATAATTCTCAGTAGTAGGCATGGTAGTCGGAGAATACTGGAAACTGAAGTCTACAAACCAGGAGGATATCCACATTGGGGAACACTGATCTATACCACATTCAGAGCTCTGTATCACATGGAAGATCCAGTGTTAGAGACATAATCCTATTCCTTACCATCCATGAATTCATATCCCCAGATATATCACATAGAGAGGGGTATCAATTGTCCTATCATAATCAGCTGGCTATAATTTAAGGCACTTTGAGAACTTAGTAATAAAAATATTATCCCATATTTCTGCAAATAATCAAACATGCAACATAAGGGCATTAATAATCACCTGCCTCTATTACTTGTCTGGGATTGCCAGAACAGGGTGTTATCAAATACCTAGCAGATCCAAGTACTTAGTGAAGAACTGTGTTTGGCTTGATCTTGAATTCTGCTGGCTTGTTTGAATACTTTTTTTTTTTTTTAACTTTCTGTAGTTAACTATAAATTTGAAAAGAGTAAATGCATAGAACTCCCAGATATTTCTCATCCAGACCCTAACCAGATGTTTAAGTCTTTCACGTCCAACAAAAGTTCTAAGAATACCTTCCTAGAACTTTTGGTGGCTTATTGGTACAAGTGTTATATTAAAACAAACAAATGTGAGATATGATGCAGGTCCCAGTCTTATTCATCAGAGCATCTTGCAGATCTCTCTTTCAGTGATGGCTGCAAATGGCTGCAAATGTGTCTTTAAAAGCACCAATGAGGCTGCAATTACTTCTAAAATATGGAATGACTTTATTTTGTGACAACTGCCCATTTGTTTGGATTATCTAGAATCCATCATAGGAAAAAACAGACAGCAGAGAGAGATTTGTTTGTTCTTGATCAGGTTTTTGTTTTGTTCCTCTCTACTTTACATTGTGTGTGTGTGTGTGCGCGTGTGTATTCATGTATTCATATATAAAGGATTTTTCTTAAGAGCAGCAGTTCTTCGCTTTGGAACCGAAAGCAGCATGTTTCCTTGGAGAAGGTATCCAGGATAAGAACGTAAGCTGAGCATATAAAAGCCAAGTTCAGGTTTTGGGAGCAAGAGCCCTTCCTGGCTGTTTGTTTGTTTGGCTTTGCTTCTCAAATATATCTTGCTTTTACTGTAAAAAATATTGAACCATTATCTTCCTTTTTTGAAAGTGAAGGGAGAGAGTTGATATTTGTATGCCACATTAAACAAGATAGAAAAATGCACCTGCATCATCGTTCCTGCCTGCTTCATGAATGCATTGTGTATCTTTGCAAACTAAATATGTTTAATCAAATACTGAAGTTTTTATTCAAATTGCCAAAGAAACAGACAGCTAGTTGTTTTACTACATGATCTTCCTTGTCAGGCACCCTCTTTGCATCTCAAGAAAAGTAGCCTTGTTCAGCCTCAGGGCATTTGCATACAGAATATTAAGCCACAACAGTAGATTGTGGGTGTAGTTTTGTTATTGTAATGCATTCATTTTTCCTCCCAAGAAAAGATTATAATCTTTTCCTCTTCCAGAAGCTAGTTTTATAAAATTCAAAAACTTTGAAAGTTGAACAGATCATTTCTCACCAAGATGAGGCTGCTTCAGGGTACAGTATTAACAAGCAATGTTTAATAAATGGCAATACTTTGATCAGAATTTTTTCAGAGAAAAATAAGATCACTTGCAGTAAGTGCATGGCTACTATAGATCATCCAGTGCTGTTTGATTAAATTGAGAGAAGATTATTTTCAGTATATTATTAATCCTAATATAAATATAAATACAATGTCTATAAATTTGGACATATATTGATTAAGCAGATAATACACTCTGCTCTTACTATTTCTTTTTCTTTATATATATATATATATATATTTTCATTTGACAGGTAACCTTTAAGACTATTTTAAAGGGAAGGGGTAAAAATAAAGATTTCTTCATGTAACAATTCTGACAAGGAGCTTCCAGCCAGATAAAAACATAGCTGCATGCCACCCGGTGCTTTATCTCCAAATATCTCAAATCAGGAGGAACAATCTATCTCGTAAAATAAGAGCTGCAAAGATACATATACTTCTTCCCTCCTTTAATTTTTCCTTTTCCCTGTTCTTCACATCCCTTTCTGCTGCTGCTGCTGCTGCTGTTGTTCTAAGCAGAAATACATTATGCTTTGTAAATATATAACAATCAGATCCTCGGGTTGTTTGAACACTGTTTTAGTTCAGCTGCAGTACACAGCTCCTCTGATCTTTTATGTTCCTGAGCAGATGTCTTTCATTAATTTATGGATTTATCATCTTTTCTTTTCTTTTGCCCTTCCCCCCTCCCCCCCTTTTTTTTTACACCTGGCAGCTGGCTCAGGTTTCAGCAGTTACTGTCTTTTGCATTAGACATACAATTGAATGTCATCTGTCTTCACAAAGCTATGGCAGAGTACTGAGGCAAGCAACATCAGCTGTTGGGGTAGAGCGTGTTTGCGTTCTATTTGCTTTTTTGTCCTCCCCGCTTTCCTACCTCTTTTCCCTGCCCTCCCCTTACCTCCTTAATATTTATTTGCGCTCATTTTCTTTCCTGGCCTTGAATGGAGCTTAGCTCGTGTTCGGTACAGCTGTATGTTTACTGAATCTATTCCATCATGACTCATTGTGCGTGTGTAAGTATCCTGGAAACAGGCAGTGCTTTCTTGGAAGAACGGTTGCTTTTCAGCACAAGCACTTAAAAGGAAAATTAACCAATTGGTCAGCTCAGTTTTAGCAAAGGGTCATCTCACGATTGGCCTTTAAGTGTTTTGTTATCTATTTTTAATAGTTGCTATTAGTGAGGCTTTTTAGCAATAATGTCATCTTTGAAACAAAGTATTTTGAAAAAAAAAGCAAATTAAGATTGCATTAAAAGTGTTAGGCAAGGTTTAGTGGAGCAAAAACACTGAAAAATTTGGAATTTGCACGTCATATATATTTTACAGAATACTAATAATTCCATAGCATTAAAAGAACTGAGGTATCTTTATGGCTAGAGTATTGACATTTCTGGGTTCCAATCCCCATGTGGTCAATAAAATACATTAGTTGACCTTGGACCAAACTACCATCCTTCTGCTTAATCTATCCTTATAGGCTGGTTTGAGGATATATGGAGGGGAACCTGCAGATCACTCTGAGGTCCTTTCAGGAGGAACAGGATACAAGCAAAATAATGAAACAATAACAATACCCACTACTCAGCGGACAACGATTAGCTAGAAACCTCTACTGGCAAAGATGATTGAAATGAATGAGAGCTACGTGAGAAAGCCTCCCTTTTCTTGTGTGCCTGTCATCTGTTAAAATGGATCTGCATCAGAGAAATTCCCAACAAATGGTTTCCAAGGTTAACTGCCTCACAATTAACTATTATTCAAGGATGTGAATATACCCGCGTGTATGCACGTGTGTGAATAGATCCCCCCGCCCAGTGCAGTTGCATAATAAAACCGATTCTGTTGGAAAACTTTTGACTTGTCTACAATGCATATTGCTACGCAGGCGGTGACAGCTTGCCACTGTTATTTCACTTATGCATTTTGAGAGATGGCAGAAAGGAGTGTAATGCTCCTTTAGCTTCCTCTATCAGACTAACTCTTCTTCTGGCACAAGATCTGACCATCATAAGATGTACGCCCACCATAAATTATCTTTTTTACAATCTTTGAGCATCTAAAACCAAAAATACAACTTCAGCTGTGTGGCCTGCAGTGTGCTTATGCAAATTAGAAGCCTTAAATGTAACTTTTTTTTTTTTGTATCATTGGAGAATTAAAATTAAGCCATTTGCCAACACACACAAAAATAAAATTTGCGTCCACTCCATGTTTCAAAAAATCTACCAGTTACTGCTCTGTTTTAAAAAGTTTGATCCAAACCAGTAACCTAATAAAAATAAGTTAATTGTGGTGCACTGTAAATTGTATCAAAGACCTTGACAAATATTGTCTTTTTATATTTTTTTCACCATGTTGTTAGTGAAGGTGCTTCAGTTTCTGGATCACTTTGAATCTGTTTGACCTTTCTCTGTCTTGCAGTGTGCTATTTAATAAATGACATATTTGTATGTACACACTGACTGTCTTTAAGGGAGACAGTCTTCCAAGAAGCTACTGGGTGCTATCTTAATTGACCTTGTGGGGCCACGTTGACTTTTGTCGTGTGCATCTTCATTTCTGATACATTATAAAGCCATTAATTTACAGAGGAAATGGCAGGGCCAGCCTGCTTCACAGATGTGACCAAAACTGCCCTAGCACACAGTACACAAAAGAGTGCCAAGAAGCAGTGAATGTGGGGGGGGGGGGGGAGGGGGCACCAGAATGCCTAGATTGTTATAGTTAGCTCCACATTCCCCTGGGAACTCTTTTGGTTGTTCTGTTTGCAGACCTGAAAGGTAACAATGTTCAGAAAATAGATAGGGTAAGTGACCACATATACTTTGGTGTATCTCTAGAAGATACTTTCTGTTGATACTATCAGCATAATATTCACATGAATGATGTGATGCTTGAGGAAAAGCAATGCATGTAAGGAGAGGGTAATTTTTACATGTACATATTTATATATTTGTTTTCTTAGCAACAAATGAGCATACATGTTCTTTGCAAATTGTACACTTGAATTATTTCTGCCACCAATTCCCCTTCCCCACAAGAAGGACAAATCATGCATATTTTACTGTGTTGAATAGGAACTATTCTCAAGGAATTGTGCCACCTGAGATCACTAAGTTATATTGTAGCCTCAGATTCACAATTTCCCCCTTCCTGGGTAATTGCATATTGTGCAAACTGAATACTAATTTATCTTAGAAACAAAATTATTCCAAGAGAACTTTGTTACCCTTAATATTGAGAGCCGTCTTTCAAACCAAGTATTTTTCCTTAACTCATTTTGTCCTACATGCAGGAAGGTTTGTCACCTAACCACTTAAAAAAGGCCAAGCTCATGTTCTTTTATACTCGGTACCCAAGTTCCAATATGCTGAAAACCTACTTCTCAGATGTAAAGGTAGGAAATGCTATTTTAATGTTTACTCTCTTCCCTTGTCTTGATTGCATGTTTGAATTCCCTGAATGCCTATTAATTTTCATTTAATTCTGCTAATAAAATATGCTGACAAAGTTTTATAAACTCCTTCCTTCCTTCCTTCCTTCCTTCCTTCCTTCCTTCCTTCCTTCCTTCCTTCCTTCCTTCCTTCCTTCCTTCCTTCCTTCCTTCCTTCCTTTCTATCATAAGATTTACATGCACGTTTATGAATTGTGCTTTCTTTTTGATGTTTATCTCTCCCCACAACTATGACATGGATATTAGAAGAAAAAATCACATCATTAAAAAAAAAAAAACTGAATGGCACAGTTTTGCATCTGTAAAATTTCTACTGGTGGCATTAGCCTACTATCCAAGAGCATTTTGGGGAGCAATTTAAAAACTCTCCTTTAATTATTCCATTGCAAGCATGTTTCTAATATTCTGCTTACATTAGTGCCCACTATGGAGATCCCTTTTTCTTTCCATCAAAAAAGGAATGCAACATTGAAATTCTCCATGCAGTAGCTGCTTAAAAACAAAAGTGATGATTGTCTCTTATTTACAACTTAATTTGTTGTTGATGCAGAGTACACTGAACATAAGGAGGATGAATAAACTGACAGATTCAGGCCACATTATTCAAATGAGAATATGAAAGCTGTCGACATACAGCTGCATCCTCCCCTCATTCTAAGAATATTAGGACCTCCTGATATTTTTTTCTAAAGTAATTGTTTCTTCACATCAACTTGATTTTTTTGTGTTAATCATCTACTTAAAAAAAAATAGTTTGGGTTCCAATTATTATAATGACATACATGGTATCATTTTGAAAACCTTTACAAATAAACATCATATTAGTTTAAATTTGCTTGTTCAAATTCGTCTTGTCCTGTCCCTTTCTCTCTGAAATGCTCTGCACATATTTAACTCTATTCCCACCTCCAGATGCTAGCAAATCTGGTTTTGTACTTTTGATTTAGAATGGCCTGCTTCTATAATAGAAGAAGTTTATAGTTTTCTCCTTATTTGCCCTTCTTAAAACAAAATAGGTATTTTAAGTAGGTCTCCCCCCTCTTTTTTATTAGTCTTTCGTATTTTATTAACTGGTTTAATAAACCAAACTTCAATGCTGTATTTAATGTAACTAAAAATTGTGTTTAATTTAACCATTACTGTCCTATTCTTGTTAATATCATTCTTTGTGCTAGATTAACATATGGTTTTTGTTTGTTTGTTTGTTTGCATGGTACACAGAGTTAACCTATTTTGTCCAATGAGAGTTTCTGGAGAAACTGATTTAGCAGGCTGTGATAATACTTTGAAAAGCTGTTTGATCAGAAAGTGAACCATAACAGTGAGGCTGTGTAGGATGAATGTGTCTAGGGTGGTCAGTGACCACTCCACATTGGCCATTCAGGCCTCTGAAAAATGTTTTGTCCTCTATACCTAACCTACACCTGATGACTGTCTCTGAATTGTACAGCAGACTGAAGAAAAGCAGTGCTTCTATGGAAGTATTATCTGCAATGTAACAATGCAAAGGATTGCTGTGGAGATTTCAAGCCATCGCTACAGCTTGACCTCAGTATGACTTGAGAGAACCTCACGAGGACTCTCTAATATTCTGCTTTGTAGTGGATGTTAATTCAAGCAGCTGCACAGAAGCATCTCGCTCGTATTTAGTGCCTGTTGTTTTTTCAGCATGTGACAACCAAACTCAGTCTTCTTACAATGTTGCCAAGTTTATGTGAAACATTTTGATGTTATGCCACCTTATATTTATATAGCATCATTCATCCAGAAGAAGCCCAAAGTGCTTTACAAACAGCCAATATAGGGATCATTCACCCACCACAGAAAGGCAACCGCTTCCGTGGTGGAAGGCTACAGCCATTCGGGGTCAGCAACATCACACACCAGTAGATGTAAATATTAGATACATTCCTCTTTTCTTGGGGAGTGGGGTTGGAGGGTGGGTTTCCACGTTGATACATTTGGAATGTTTATTTTATGTAATATTTCATGAGTAAAATCAGCTTCTCTTTTGATTTGCTCTGCAGATTTGTTCAGACTGTCCAAGTGACCTGGGTTTAGTTCCAGGTTCATATAGGCAAACTACAGAGTAGAATCTCCTGAAATTGTGCCCATCAATTCCCTTCTTTCTCTGTCTCACTCTCTCATCTGTGTGAATGTTTTTGTGTTCAGATAGGAAAGATAGAAATTTTAAAGATAGATTTTTTAAAATAACAGAAGCTTAGGAAGTAGAAAATTATCACAGAAGATGACAGCAATCTTTGCACTCTCAACTAAAGAAAAAGTGAGAAAGCTAGTAGCCTAATGGAATAAGAAGTATAATAATTATGAATACTACAAATAGGGTGAAAAATACAAGGAAGTGATTTTTGTTGGTTTTTCTAGTTCTCATCAGGACTTATTCTAGAGCAATTACTTCCAAGAGTAAATAAAGTTCAGTCATTGCTGGCCAATCTAGCTGTGGCATATGGGAGTTGGAATCCAACAAAATATGGAAAGCAACAGGTTCTATCTTTATGACTAAGTCTTGGATCCTGTTCATTCAAGGCCCTGTTAACTGAGATTCAAATAAATGTTCCAAGGATTGGACATACCACGCAATAGACAGAGCTGGGAATGAGCAGGATCTGTGTAATGCTGAAGGACTGGCATTGCTTTTGAATAGGCTTTCCCATGTGTAGGAGGACAAAAAAAGTCATTTGACCTTAAAATAGAGTGGGGCCCATGATGAGTTTCCTTTCATGTTGTTTTGTTTGGGAGTAAAATGCTATGATGCCATTCATATACCATGGTCTATACAGATTATACAACTTAATGCAGTTGTATCATTGACTACAGTTGTCCATTCATTACAGACGATTTCTGTACAACCCAAAATGGATACCATGCCCCAATAATTTTAATATCAATTCATTAGCCAAACTATACTAAATAATGTTAATTTAAAAACTAATAGAAAATTGACAATACAAAGAGTATAATTTATTACTTATTTCTAATTATAAGGAAATAAATCACAATTTCCCAGAAAGTGCTTGGGAGATAATTACTTGGACTAGCATATGTCAGGTCTCTTCCATCTGATAACTCCAAGTATGATTCTGGAAATGTTGTATTTTTAATCTTAACACATCTGGAAGGCACCATATTGAGAAAGATATACGAAGCACTAATCATTATTTCAGCAAACGATCACTATCGGACCCAGGATATTTGATGTGGTTGTGAACATTGGCTTCATGCAAGAATAACTAATTGACTAACTAAAAGATGTAAGACCACATTTTGTTAATTTTCTATGGTAATACTTTCTGTAGCAAGATTTTGCAGTTGAGATTTTAGAATCACTGAATTCATTGGTAGTATAGCAATATAAGTAGTCAGTAAAATTACCTAAGATTTATCAGATACACTGGTAGTTAGTTGTGAGAGAGAAGCTCAATGTAAATGTAACCATCATTTTAATTATCACATGTAAGGAAAAAGAGGAAGAAAATTAGATTAAGATAGAGAAGTCCCTTTAACCAAACTAAGGTCTGGTCTTACTCTTAGCCAGAGCTAGATAGTCATCTTGGGCAGCTGATTTGGGGTTATTTTGAAATGGCAGAAAATTGTTAGGTATTTAATTTATTATTATTGCAATTTTACATCCAGAGAAGGGAATAAGTGCCTAGGGTGCAAAATTAGCTTTGGGTTGTATACATCTTGTATTAATGATAGAATATAATTTGCTTCTCTGCCTCAGGCAGCAAAATATCTTGGGCTCACTCTGTGAAAACCAAGGTTTTATGGCAGAGAAAAATATTTGCATTTAATGCGGTATAGTTCGTTCTTAAATTATTGGGACCACTTTAAAAGTGAATATGAAGGGAGTTAAAAATTGCTAATAATATATTGCAGCAGAACATGATTTTTTTTGGTCATATTCTGGCTATAAATGCTAGAGCTTGGGGTGTTCGTTCGTTTGTTTTTGCAGTTCATGGGTAGATTTCAAGGAAGCCATGGATAGACTTTCCATATGTAGAAACTGACTATCAACCACTGGTATTAAAGCCCATTAAAAATTCATTCCAAAAAATCAGAGGGTCTTTCAGGTCATTTCTCATGCAACATGAGGAGCTTGAGTTGGAACCAAATGCTTGGAAAATATACAAGGGCTCTTTGGATCACAGCCCACACACTGCAATTTATCCTAATATGTTACACAATAAATGTACGAAGTCCAGTTCAGTGCCATGTACCGGTCCTATGCTGGTCCTATGCTTAAAGCAATTTACTTTAAATCAAAGCTAATTTAACAAATTTTGAAAAACAATGGAGTATTTTCCATAAAAATAAGTCTAAAAACATTTATTTGACAATAAATTAAAATTGTTTCAGGGGATCAATTGCACTTCGATTCCTGAGAAATGTTCTGTGAATCATAATGCACAGTTGCACTGTGACTTTTTTCTTGTTTTAGTTAAGAAGCTAAACTAAATAGGGCTGAATAAGATGCAACCACAGTTTTGTCTTTAACTTGAGGGGAAAACGTTCTTCTTAATTGGTATTGTGGAAAGAAATACCAGCTGTATCCTCTTCTTTCGCTCCACTTGGTGCCGATTTTAATGTGTAAGCTAATAATTCTTGGACTACTAAATACAACAGATTCAGTGTCATTTTAGCTTTGAAGAACAGGAGCTTCCAGGCTTTTCAACCCAGCGTGTTAAATGATGTATCTCATTCCTTCCACCCCTTGAGTCAACTGCTGCCTAGCCAGCTTAAGGTGTCAGATTGATTTGTTTTATACATCTTTTGACCATGCTCATTGAATATTTAGGAAGTTTCTTCAGCCCATATTGAGGCTGAGGTATCCCGTGGGAAGCATTAATCAAAGTCACAGAGACTCTTACACTGTGGAAGCACAGACTCTTTATTGTAGCGATTAGTTTTTGCAGTAACACATTAACGCACTACAGAGCTTTTCTTTTATAGAACAATTGATCCCTTTCTTGTACTCCACTGCAGAATGGGGGGGGGGGGGTTGTCATGAAATAATTAACTCTTTAAAGTTTGGCAATTTAAATAAGCCTAATATATCTTTACTAAAACGTTGAGGCAAGGGCAGACGTATATGTGTGTGCCTGTTTGTCTATGTATGTATGTGCCTGTCTATCTTCCACATGTATTTGTGTTAACTTATCCTTCAAATGTTTTTTATATTTTTCTTGGTTTCTTCAGTGGTTATGTATGTAATTGCTCCATGTCTTATATTTTTATTGTTTTGGTTCTCCCCCCCTCCCCATTTTCATGTCTCAACAATAAGTATTAAATCTCTCTTTGCATCCTGTTGCTAAATAATGACATATGTGCACCTACTTTTTTGTTGTTGTTTTTGCTGTCCACATTAGGTCATTCACGACCATTCTAGGGAAAAAAAAGTCCTCTTTCTATTTTTCCTCTCTCCAGAACTCTTGTCCACATGAGACAATGTCTTGTAACAATGCAAAAGCCTAATCTCCATGTCAAAGCAATTTTCATTCCCCAGTGCACACCCTGCTATCATTTTGTAATGTTTTGTTTCTTATTCTAAAAGAATTAGAAAGGAACAGTAAGCTGTCACAGGGGCCTGTAGTCCTTATCTCAGTGTCTGGAAATTTGGACAGTGTATTTTACTACTGAGATAAAATGGAAAGAACTCCAAGTTCAGCAAATCGTAATGGGTTTAAGTTCTATTGAAATCGGTAACCAGAAGATCAGATAACAGGGGTCCTTCAGTTGTCTTTTTAATCAGGTTCCCCGCAAGGGCTGAATAGAGACAGAGCAGACACACAGTGAAAATATAATTCTTGGATAGGTTAAGTACATGTTTGAACTCTTGCAAGCAGAAGCGATTTGATGATGACTTAATCATTTTCTGGTCAATTATCTGTAAGGACCCTTGCAACTGCATGGCAATTATGATGCAAGTTGGCCTTTTGGGAGAAACACCAGTCTCCCTGCTTCTGTTTCCTTGTTGCTCAGATTCTCTGCCATAAATTTTCATTCGTTTATTATCTTTGCTAGCATGGAAACAACTTTCTGTGTAGTAATTACAGCCCCAATGCACACTTTAGCTGTCATCTTGTTGGAGGCCTGGATGTCCTCATGGCCAGCATTTGATAAGTGTTCTTTGTTGATTTTTGATTAATGCACATCTCTTTCTCGGGGCCAGGGGAAGTGAATGCCTGTGATGACAAAAGGCAGGGGATAGTATATCAGCTTGCCTGATATATAGCTATGGATTTATTGGTTTTAACTTGGCAAGTTGAGTTGCATCTGTCCTTTACACATAGGAGAGGCTGTCAATAAGAGGGTATCAGCTGCAACATAGCCTAGATGACATCTTCAGTTCAAAGGTCATAGGAAATAGTAAGAAAACTCATCCTGGAAGATACCAACATTTTTCACCTTGGTTTTATTCCGTATCAATTGAGGTGATACATTACTGAGCCAGCAAAATTTAAATTTTCTACACAGAAGGGCAGAACTTGATTGAATGTTCCCACATTAGTCTAGTCAGAAAATGATGTGCTCTGTTCTGACTTACATATACAACATTTAACTTTCAAATTCAGATTCTCTAATCTTATACAATGTTCAACTCATTAATTGGGGAACCATTGAAAATTACATAATAGGGAATTCATGTTTTTCCCTTCGCCCTATACATCCTTCCATAAATATCTTCAATAGGATCTTGTAATAATTTACTATTGATAGTGATGCTTTGGCTATTGCACAAAGCTTGAAAATCCAAGGCACCTGCTAGGTTAAGTGCCAGAATCTTGATAGTGGTGCCTAGAAATCTTGAAATATTTTCCATGCCTGATGCTGTGTCTAGTAGGACAGTAGTGCACTGGACAGCAACTTCAGGAATGAGACTCAAAGAGTATTTTGCTATTTAAAAGTTTGATGCAATATTTTTATATCATCTGACTCAACCTCTTGTATCTCCTTATCCCTCAGGTTTAAAAGCTTTTGAAGATGAGCTTTGTGAGGGTGGGGAAGAGGGAGGGATGTAAGAATGCTGTGGGGAGGAAAAGGAGGAAATGTCAGTGATCTAATTCTTTGTACTCTTTACATTTTAACAGTTCAACAGATGTATTACTTCTCAGCTCATCAAGTGGTTTAGCAATTTCCGTGAGTTCTACTACATTCAGATGGAGAAGTATGCACGTCAAGCCATCAATGACGGTGTAACAAGCACTGAAGAGCTGTCTATAACCAGAGACTGTGAGCTGTACAGAGCCCTCAACATGCACTACAATAAAGCAAATGACTTTGAGGTACGCACTGATCTTTCTATTCTTCCTTCCTCTGGGTTTATGGATAATTGAAATCGGGGGGGGGGGGGGGGACCCAACTACAGCATTTTCACAGCATTTTTATTTGTCTCTGAAAACTCTTCATTGTATATAGTTCATCTTGTGTATGATGAAATGGATCCATAAAAACAAGTCTACTTAGCCTGCCTTGTCAGAATGTGGAAAGTTCTGTCTTGTAATAGGTACAGTTCTGGTGGCTCCTCCTCCTTTTTCCTTTTCCTACATTTTCTATTGAATGCTGGATATGTGTGCTTACATTATTATCTAAAAGGCCAGTCTTCATGAGCTTTTCTTGGAAATGAATATTTTGAATGGGGAAAATGCAGTCCATTTACAAAATAAATACACATAAGGCAGAAAAAGTTGGCTGTGCCTCATTTCCATCAAAATTCATTTCCATTGAAGTTTCTGGATTATATTCTGCTGCTTGGTGGCTTTCACTGTAGAAGTTCCTTATAGGCTAATCATCAGCTAGCATGAGTTAGCCACTGAGGCAACAGCTGAGCAGGTTTTGTGGCTAACCTGCTGACCTTCTTTAAACTGATGGTAGCAAATTCCTCAGTGCTGACAATGGCATTTTGCTACATCCAGATAGACCCATGTAGAAATGAGGCAAGAGGAGAGTTCTGAAGTTGTAAGGGTATGGCCATGAAGTCTTCTGGTAGTATATTGGCATGTTCTAATCAAACGTGTTAAGTATTGTACATATTGTACAATACTGTAAACATGCACAATATTATTGGTATATAAGCTTCATAATAGGGTGGTCAGAAGGGTGGCATTGATTCTGTTCTGCTCTGTTCCTAATGCAAGTGGTGTTATGTGCTAGGCATTAAACTTTCTCTGAAGTCTTTTCAATCGAGTGGCCATCATCAGTATATCTGAATCTTTATATGTATGTTTGTTATGTTTATATGTAATTATTTTTGCTGCTGTTTTAATTTAAGATTGAAATTTGTGATTTTGATATCTTTGTAGCCCCAATTCAAATCTTTGTTTTGAAGAGCAGCCAATACATTTCATACTTTCTTTCCACGTGGTTTCCTTGATAAAAATACAGGACTGGTTTAGCATGGCCTTCTCCCACATAGCATTAATTGATGCCTTTGCCATTGTCATTAAAGTAATCATCTGCCTCCAGCATCTTCCTATATTGCTGCTGTCCAATATAGGTGCCTGAGCTGACAACAACTTGATGGCACATAATCAATGTATTTTTAAAAGAAAAAAAAAGCATAAAGCTATTAATTAAAAGGAAAGGGATGCAGAAAGTTATCGTGCAGATTTCACTTGCAACTTTTCTAGTCACAGTGCACGTAGCATTTGAAGTAATACAGTGCATGTAGCCAACCACTTAGGTTTGTATCATAATTTATACAAAATTTCTCCTACTTTATGATCATAATTATAAGATTATCAACTGTGCTCCTCTTGAGGATCATATCTGAAAAGGGAAAACAAAATCCTCATTTTCAGGAGAGGATACTTGTAATTTTTTAATAATAATTTAATATTTGGATGGATGACTTTTGTTTCACAATTTGCAGGACCATCTACTCTTATATATGCTCTTGGATTTTCAACAGGATACCTTTTTCATACCTGATACCTAGCGTAAACAGCTAATTTTGCTTTCTTCATGGCACAGCCTAAGCCAAAACAGCTGAACTTACATCATTATAAAGGCCACGCTCTAAAAGTAAGTGGGTCCTTTAGGACCTGTTTTGGGGGGACAGTTAAAGTATAAATAGTCCTTTAACTCATCCACAAAACTTGAAATCATTTGAATAATTTGTTCCTACCTACTGAAAGGAGCTCTGAGAACCCTGAAAGGATACTGGGGAGGCTGCCATGTTCTCCCACTCACACTTTTTACACCAATGATCTAGACCATGGAACAACTTGCCACTGAAGATATGACTGGCCACTTCCTCTTATAGTTTTGGGGAGGGTTGTTTGTATTTTTTACTCAAGACTTTTAGTTTTTTTCCTGATTCTAATTTTTTAAATGTTTTCTTTATGGTAGATAGGCCACAAAATAGGAGTGGGTAGCCAATTTGATATGATATGATATGATATGACCACAAACTGTTAGGAGAAAAGGTCAAAATCAAAAGTAAGACCACTCCTTTTCCTTTTCCCTTTCCCTTCCCATCAGACAGGAAAAGGACAGCTCAGAGGGCTGAACTAATCACTGATAGCACTTTCAGATCAGATATATTTCCGCAGGAGCTTGGGTACAGCCATCTACAGCTGTGTGTCCACAGAATACCAAAAACTTAAAAAAACAAGAAACAAGGAACACCTATGACTTCTTCAGTAAATAAATAGATACTAGCTAGTTTTCATCTGTTGAAACAGAGCTTTACTTGGCTGGTGAGTTTAACCACACTTACATTTTAAAAGTGCAGCTAGCAGCTATTTGTTTGGTTTCTCTCCCATTTTTTCTCTTATGGACATGAGTAATTTTGATTGGGATTCCCATTGTGGAGTGGGAGAAAAGGTTTAATCTTTCCTCCTTTCCCCAACCACAGTTTTAGTTTGTTGCTTTTTCTACCTCATTTTCATTTCCTGTCCAAGCACCACTGTCCTTAGGAGCCTGGATTTGAATTACACACACGGCTTGCTGAAGAAGGTCAAGCTAACAGTGGCAGGTTCGAACCCTGAAGTACTGCTGATCTCCACACTGGCACATGCACTAAAGCATGTGGGTGCCTGGTCTGAAAGGCCTTCAGGCTGTGCCCTTGCATTGAGGGTGGGTCAATGACAGCAAGAAGTGTCAGCCCAATGTTCTGTAGCATTCTGTCATAGAGACAGGCAATTATCTGCAGCTGGGTTAAGTAAATTAAACTTAACTGGGGGCCACTGAGTTGTGTAACAGTGAGCCAGGTACTCCTTAAGGCTGAGTATACAGGTACACTCAGCTTCCAGTTCTTCATAGAACACTGTATTCCATAGAATATAGTTGAAGAAATAGTGTTCTTCATGTGTTCACAAATCTCCTGTCTTCCCACTACCCTGTTTGTCTTTTCAATCCTGATCTATCAATATTCCACTTGCAATTGGATTTTCTGAAAGACCTTCATTCTGCAAGGAGAAGCAACCATAGAGTTTTTCAGTGCAAATCCAGAATATCTAATACTTTGGTTTCTGTATAGAGCAGCCATTGCGATTGCTGAACATTGCAATAATCAAAACCTTTAATGAAGATGATTTCTTCCTGTACGAATTTGTGACTAATGCTAGCATATCTAGGTTGCAAAAATCTGGATGACCACCTACTTCCTTGCTGCTATTTGGTGGCTGTCCAGATTTTTGCAGTCTAGATATGATAGTTCTACTGATGAGAGTGGAGCTGCAATACCCATGAGTCAGAAAGTATAGGGAGGAGAATAGTCATGTTACTTTTTCTTCCAGTAATCTCAGTTATATTAAAGTAACTAGATAGAGGGGGGACGCTTTCTATGTATATAAAATGCATGTGTGCATACAGATGAATATGTGGGGGATGACCCACTACCCACCATGTGCAACCTTCAGCGATGAAAAGATTGTGGAAGATAAAAGCTGTATTTGTTACTTGGTAGGGTTTATTTTAAAAAATAACTATTCTGTCTGAAAATGATACAATGTTATGTTTAAATACTGAAATGCCCATTTTTTGTCTTTGACCTACTCATGTGATACTTCCCATGTTTCAGTTTCAGGCAACAAACAATAGTTTCATGTTTGTTTGTTTTTTTAAATGAAGCAGATCCCAGACTGCAATGTAGAATTAACTGTATTAAATAGTATTTCTTCTCTATTTTTATGTGCTGCTTTCCTTAAACTATCATAAGGTAGTATGCATTTTTCTCTTCTCCCTCATTTTATTCTTACAACCCTGTGAAGCAGATGAGAAACAAGGGCTGACTCAAAATCATCCAGAGAATTTCATGAATGAGAGAAGAGTTGAACTCTTTCCAGTCAAAATACAGTTCCTGTAACCCATAATGCAAATATTTTTACTTGAGCTGAGACGCTTAAATACACAGCTAAGATTTGTCAGTACTACTTTCAGATATGCACCCTTCTTTTACATGGCAATTTCCTTTTAAAAAAGGCTACCTGCAACTTGTCCTAAAGAGACCATTAATACATATCACTGATATGCATTCTTGCCACATCGGCAGAAATTGGATCTGAATTCTCTGAGCAAATGGAGCATTTTCTATATTTAGCATCATCAAAGTTTCTCCCCTTTATACCTTATTGCTGATCTTTTAACATAATTGTAGCCTGATATGCATTTCATTTTAAATAGCATCAATGCTTTTTATTTTCTTCTTCTATTGCTGAGGCAATGTTCATAATATATTTTTAAATGCAATACTAAACAAATAAGGATAAAAATATGTAGGTATGTCTCAGAATCAGAAAGCTCAGAAAAGCTTTCACAAAGTCAAGTCTTGGGCATCTGTAAGAAGCCACAATAGCATTAGATGTGTCATGATACTGGCACACAAATGACATGAATTACATAATTCACATGATGTGATTGATGCAGATTTCTTTCAATTGCATGGTGATACTATGACACACAAAAGCTCATTTGCTGTGGATATCCATGATTTAAATAAGAAACTGTACTAACAAACCTAGTGCTTCATTTCTTTTTTCCTCTTTGCTATACCAGCATAGGTACAGGCTTATAGCTACAAGGAGATAAGGACATAGTAGCTTTAATAAGTGACCTTTGTGGCCTGCATATTGATGTATTGTCCATTTACAGTTAACTGAAATGGTGCATACATTAGGCAAAACTGTGTAAAATAACAGCAACTCCATGAAATTTAAGGAAACATTTCTTCTTTTCTGACTCAGTGATTCAGGAACTGAGTTTGTGTGTTTGGGAAGAGGATCTACATTTTTCACCCATCATAGGGAATTACTGTTTATCAAAAATGATAAAGCTTCCAGTGATCTCCAGGCCAGTTCATACATGTTATAGCACAGATGGAATACAAATATCAAAACAAATAGTGCCTTTGAAGTATACTCAATTACACAACATTAGAGATTTATTTATTGATTTAAATGTATAGGCCACTTCAATCACAAATGTGACTCTAGGCAGCTTACAAAATATAAATAAAATTTTGAAAAACAATGTATGCATCATAATTTCCACAATTGTGAAGGTAATGAAGCTTCCTTTACAAAGACAGTTCATATTGATCAAGTGACTTGCTGGTGCTTTTCACAATCTGTTAAGAGGATTTACCACTCTTGGCCTTCTGATCTATTTAACAATTGGAGGTGCTAAAGACAGAATTTAACTTCATACACAGAGGTGCTCAATCTATGGCTCCAGGGCTACTGGCAGCCTCTGCAAACTTTGCATGTAGCCTCCAGTGCTCCCGCCAAAAAGGAGAAAGCTAATAGTACCAACATCTTTTATTTAAATTAAATTAAATTAAGTTAAATCAATTTTAACTTTTGTGTGCCCCTGCTCACTTCTTTTCCCAGTCCCAGTTATTAAGCATAAAAACAATAATGTCATTAATTTAACATTTTTTAAAAATATGCAGAGATTGCTATAACAATATAGTAACATAGTTACACACACACACACACACACACACACACATATATATTAGTGTGTATACATATATACACACACACACACACATACATACAGAGAGACATTGTTTTGCAGGACTTGACTTTTTTCTTAATTTCTGTTATTATTAAGGACAGGCTTGGGGTTTCTAAAAAAAATGAAGCGAAATTGTAAAATTGTAAAACAATTTTTAAAATTGGAAAGAGAGAAACCCAGGGTGTGGACATAGCTAAAACAAATTAAACTCTAGAATTCTACTAGAACTCCTCTACTTTTTCAGCTACTGTAAATATCTTAAAAGTGATAATTCTACTGGAGCTTAAGAAGATTTAAAAGGCAATAAAATTATATACACATATTTAGACATATTTCTGAACATTTTTTAGACCAAAAACTTTCATTTTCATATGCATTTCATATGCGTTTATGTTCTCCAATACAAGGTTAGGACCTGAATTTTAGCTAAGATGTGTTTTACAAACCTTTAAGTGCTCTGAACATAGTCTAACCGACTTCAATGGCTGTTACTTTTTTGATCGTTTTAAAAAACATAAATGAGAAATATTAGAGTTACAATAAGTATGGAAAATTTTAAAATACTAACAGCTAGTAACTACAAGACTTCAAAAAGGGTGAACTGTGGTATCTGATTTATCATGCCAATGCAAGCCAAAGTTGGAAGTGAGACTCCTGCCTTGTTCAGACTTAAATATGTCATAATGTCAGGTTTAAGTCTATGCTAAACTTGAACCACAGTTTGCAGTTTTCCTGAATCCTTATGTGTGTCATATATGCTGAAATGCATATTGTATAATGGCTACCTACATTTTTAAGGCAATCTAACGGCAGGCATTTATTTCCTAAGCAGCAGCAGCAGCAGCAGCAGCAGCATTATTATTATTACTACTACTACTACTACTATTATTCATAAGAATCTCTATGATCTGCACCAGTAAATCATAAATCTCATATATTGAAATCTGAGAATAATATATTTTGCTGGATAGATGAATAATGGATAACATTAATGTATAGACAAAATATAGACTGAATTTTTTTGCAGATGTTTGTTCCCCTTCTTTTCCATTAAAACACATGCACGTTGATATAGATTGTAGCTGTATCATGGAATTTTAGGTAATATTAATTTTTTAGTATGAATCACTCTTCCATCAGCTAATTAAATTGCCATCCCCTACCTCATTTAATAAGCTAAGATGTAAAAATTATGCAAGGATATGAAGTGGTGGTATAAAGTATAAATTACTATTTAATCAGAGGCCTCCTAAACAGAACCAGGCTCAGCATCTGAAGGCAAAACATACACACAACAGGTACATACATATAGGTACATATGTGTATACACATCTGTAGATTACCAAATCTGATAAAGTTTTGAGTCAAAATTTTGTCTTGTTTTGATGTTTGCTCCCCTTGGAATCAAGTTGTTCATTACTACATTGAGAGAGATCCAAAATCTTTGGTCTGTTTGATTTGATGTGATTTGATTTGATTAGATTTTATAGCTCCCTACACTTTTCCCCCCTTTTGGTCTTTGGGTTACACTTAAGCACAGCAAGATCAAGTTTTAAACCTCCTTACTCAACAGCTCTATTACTTATAATGCTCTGTGAGCTCTCAACATTCTTAAAGAAAAAGATACAGTGTAATGTCACTTTACTTGGCTTATTGTTCTTTGTTGAGGTGAACAAAGCATTTTCTACAGTGGTTATAGCACATAATTATACAGCTTTCAATGGTGGTGTCTTGGCACATATCAAAGTTCAGAAGAGCCTTTAGGAAGAAAAAAAAAAGATGTTTGTGGCAGCCTAGTGAGGGTCTCATCTTTCCTTCAGAAAAGAGTTCAAGGCTCTTCTGTCAGGCTTCCCTACTTAGAGCTTTTTCTCCTCCTGCTTCATAAAGTTTAAAGGGGATTCAGTGGAGTTCTGTGATCTGTTTCCTTTGAAAGATTGTTCCTTTGCACAGAGAAGTCCTTTGACTTCAAGAGTTCACAGATTCATGTCTTTAGGTATCATATGTCTGACCTTATCAGTTACTCTATTTAATGTAGGAGAAAAAGTCTCAAACTCCTTTGTGTTTGTCTGTTTTTCTGCCTCTGTGAAGTGATTTGGTGGAGGGGGGGGGGGGGGAGCAAAGAAAAAGACCATCCTTTTTAAAACGCCACACTGAGGCTGTTTCCAGCTGTAACCTACCCTGTGGCTTTTTTGGAAGGGGTGGGGTGGGGAAGGCTGAATAGGCGTGCTCTGCATTTGGAGAGTTTTGCACTGATCATAGAACGATACGCTATGCGGCCTGGCAGGCATTAAAGCCTGTTTTCCTTTCTCTCCCGCTCTTCCGCCCCGAATCCTGCTCGCCCACAGGTTCTCTGGGCTGTTGCGCCCAACGGGCAAGGCCGTTGAAGGAACAAGGCAAGCAAAGGTCTGGAGCTCTAGGCTGCTTGCAGGTTTTCCCTTGCGTCGACCTCCCCCAAGGCTTTGATAATTAATGGTTCCTCCGAGCTGAGGAAAGTTCAGAGACAAGGACTATTGTCCGACCTTCAGTTCTCCTTTCTCGCCTCTTTTTCTTCACACCAAAAGGGTTATCAATAGGAGCCGAGAGCAAGGGTGTCTTCTCATAACTGCAGGTGGCAGGTGTTGCCTTCGGTGGGAAACCTATCATTGCCTTGCCACAGTCTGTGGATTAAATGGCCTTGCAAAGTTCTGACAACCCTTTTCAGAAGTGCCTTGCACAGGCGCTCCAGCAGCGCCGTTCTGTGCACTCTTCAGCAACTTTGATCATTAGGACTTTTTGTCATGTTTTCCCAGTCGGGCAGGCCCTTCCTAGGTAAGACATTGCAGTGCCTCTCCCGTCCGCATTTTCTCAGGAGTAAGCCGATACAGGGGGACTTACTGCTGTGTAAGTACTATTCCACTTTTAGTTTTGCTACCCTTTCGAGATAGACTTGTGGTAGAAGATGACGGAAAAAAATAATGGCTCATTAATGGAAGCAGTGGCCTGAGATAGATAGTCAAACAGGCAGACAGACAAGCTGCTCTGATAAATACTAGAATGTGTTTTTTTAGGGTTTAAATTCATTGTTATAGCCAAAACGCTATTGGAGTATCACTGGAAATATGGAGCTTCTTTATTATAGCTATGCAATGATCTAACTGGCCTGATTCTTTGTTCAAAGATAGAGTGGAGGTACTGCTCACTGAGAAATCTTTGGTTCATATATAAAAAACTGCCAGTAGTAAATAGTTTTCTTTCTCTGCCTGAAGTAAGCCGCTATTGTCAAGTATATGAAGGACTGCACATATTGTTTTTTGCTAGCCTTTTCAAAGTTCTGCTTTCCTCAAACTTCTTCAGAAAGTTCATCTGAAATCACAGTCCAAATCAGCAGGGTCTGCAGGTGGTTCAAACCAGGCAAGATGGTGGTTATAGCAGCACAGTCGAAGCCCTGCCCCGTGTACATGCGAGTGACATTGGCACACATACAAAAGGGGTGGGCTTGGATCACTGCAGCAAGTGTTATCTTGCCTGTTTTGACACACACACACACACACACCCCCCGTGGACACTCTTGGTCCAAATATTGTTTGAATCAGCAGCAGCCAGAAACCACCAAGATAGTTGGTTGCCTCTATAACTTGCATGGAAATGGCCCAGTGTGCATGAAAACAGAACCATTCTCTTCAATACATGGTTTATTGTAAATGAGTAGGGAAATATGGCAAAAATGCAACCAAAACGCAATTACTGTAAGTCACTAAAGCTATACAAGTGTAATTTAATTCAAAGCATGGAGGAAATGGGTACCTTACAGTGATGGAACACACCTTTCTTTCCTGCAGTTATGGTAGCTGATAAAACTATAAACAATAAGTGCTTTGCCATTCAGGTTCCACAAGAAAAGTGTTCCTAATTAAAATTATAATAGCTAATAATATCCACCAAACAACAAAGAAGGCAGAGTTTGCTAACCAGATTATCAATATTGTTTTACCTTCTGTGATTAATTTGGAATCCTCTCTGGCTTAATTATTTCAATGAACAACAACATAACAGAATGATATACATATTTAGTTGTATTCCCTGATGATATAGTAAGCTAAGATTTGGTCAAAAGAGAAGATGTAAAAGTATACCCAAACAATATTAACAGGGGTAGGAGTACAGTAGTACTGTTCATATAACAACAATGAAGACTGATTAAATCAAGAAAAAGGATAGAGAACAGATATATCATTAAATAATCTATTAGATAAGCTGTTCATTCAAAAAATATACTTTTCCATGTGGAGCTTTAAACATTTTGTTAAATTCTCAAAATTACAATAGGGAAGTGGTTGTGAACTAGCTGGCTTAACACTAAGGCCACAATCATATGCTCACTTACCTGCAAAATTGTTCCCATCCCAGTTGAATTTAGTAGGATTTATTCCTGATTACACATGTATAGGAGCACACAGTCTGTACCGCTGAGCTTACTATGAATTGTAATTATATAAAGCATTCTGCAACAGGTTTATTGTAGGGTTATTTTTTTAACTGCATGCAAAGCAAGCACCACTATCAGAGTGAAGCAAAATGGATCATAAAAATTTAAAGTTACTCAGTTGAATTTTTCATGAGTCAGAAGTCAAAAAAGGCCACGGGTGAAGAGCTTTGCTTGGAATCTCCCTTGCAACTTAAATGCTGCGTCACAGTAGTTACATACGTGAGCAGATGTTTTTTTGAATTTAGAGTTGTATAGACAAATAAAGCCCAATCAATCTGCTGGGGAGATAAGGCTGGAGAAATGAAGTGTCAGCATTCCCCTTTCCAAAAGGACTTCAAAATTCCATGAAGCATGGCAATAAAGCATTAGGATTTCATTTCTTGCTACAAAACCCATAAGTTACTATTCAACAACATAATTATAATAATATTTAGACAGACTCCTGTACAAATTACAAGGATATTACCTATGTAACTTTTTATCAGGAATTTAGCTTGAAATAACAATTTGCCTATGGCTACTCAATAAATTAATGGGACTATAATCCCAGGAATAGTGAACATGGGATCAGGAACCATGAATTTAGTGGACTTTATACTTCTAAGATAACTTGTCTAACAGGGGTGGGCATCCTGCAATTCAAAGGATGCATATAGCTGAAAGCCTAAGATGATGCAGGAGGGAGGAGCCCAGAAAAAGAAAAAGATGGGGGGGGGAAAGGGGCTTGGGAGGATCTGAAATGGAAAAAGAAATGGGCTGAGAACACCTGGCATGCAATCAGCTCAGATCCTGAGCCAGGAATAGAGTCCATCCGCATTACCCTGCTGGAAAGGGCAGGGAAAAATAGAATGGGATGACAAGAAGAGGAGTAAAGAGATGGTCCCATCTACCCTTGGAACCTGCCTACTATTAGTTCCAGCTTTGCTCAACCTAAAGGCTACTGTACCCCCATAGGGAACATGACTCTCTATAGAAATAAGATTCTCTGCTATGAACATAATTACTATTTTATGCAGGATGCTTTCCTTCTTAAAGGTTATTTCTTACACATTTGAATTGGTATCCTGTGTACTCCTGCAGTCGCAGGTTAGATTAAATATAATATAAAGCATTTCCCGTAACTCTATTTTTAAGTTCCATTTCTTTCAATGAAACATGGTTAAATCTTTTCTACTGAATTTCTATTATATTCTACTGAAAATAAACATCCTTTAATAATACCTGACTTGGAATGACTAATGCTCTTATTAAATATACTGAAATCACAATTGCCCGGAGTGTACTGTCTTGTAACCATAATTAAGATGCAGTTTGGAAAATCATGTTTTTAAAAATAACGATTGATTTTCTAACTTAATTTGAGGGATTATTTTAATGGGAGCAGCATATAGGTCTTTGTTATGTATTAGATATAGAAATTATTTTCAGTACTTTGTTCCCTTCCTTTTCCTCTCTTCCCCCCTTGCCATCATTCTTACAAAGAACTTGGCAAACATTGTGGAACTCTGCTGACATTTCCATTCTGTGTGCAATGAGGGGCAAGGGGAATTAAGAAATCAGCAAGAGTCTGAGGACAAGCCACACTTTCCAGGGCTGGCTTGGTTGAAGGTTTCTTTTGCTAGCGCTTCATAGTATAACTTCAACTTTTATAAGACTGCCTCTCAGTGTTGGCAGCACTGATGGATGTGGGTATTTCTTCCTCTGTGTGTACTATATGCCTCTAAAGACTCTTATTTATTCCCTCCCATGTCACCTTGTGTACAGTCTGGCCTGTGACACCGATGGTGATTATGTCATTATTTTGCTCTGGGGGTTTTGGCACATCTGCAGAGCTGATGCACATCTTCTTTGTTATGCTGGCATACATCCCATATTGCAAATGCTTCATTAGCCTTACTGCCTGCCTGCCTTGCCAGACAAGAATGCCCAAACCCAGGCTTCTTTTTGCTGTGTTCTTTTGTGCAGTATGATGAGCCTTTATTCATCTTCCCAGTTCCTCCCTGTTTTCCTGAACTCCAGATGTCCTGAGCTCACAACTCTCCCTTAAAAGGATTGTGAGAGAAAGTGGAGGAGACAGCAAATTAACCTTTTCTACCCCAGCCTGAGCTCCCTAATATCTTTCCCCCTGCTCACTTAAAAAGAAAGAAAGACTTTCATTTTATAATCACGCAAGCACAAATTTGAAAATGTGCGTGGCTGCAGTCATGGCTGCAGAGGGGAATATAGTCTCTATTTGCTGCCTCTTGTAGTTTCCACAAACTCCTCCAAAAAAGTTCTGAGTGCCTTGTTCTCATGGATGTGATAGTGGACCTGATATGAACACTTCTGCTAAGTGCTTTGAAACTGAATAGTGTTTGATTAGGAGTTACAATAGGCAGCACACAGGCTGCTTTCCCCGAGTATTGGAGCTGTAGAAATGAGATTCAAAGAGCGTCTGACATTAATGATATGCGTGAATATAGGTAATGTAGCTCTCTTGTGCTTCATGTGATCACACATACTGTTACTGTCCAAAGATGATCTGAGCGTAATGCTTTAAAGGTGAGTAGGACATTCCTACATACAGGGATGGGTGATGGAAGAGGAGAGATTGGCAGTGGATAAAGTATTGCTGATTCACAGCAGGTCATGTGGGAGGTAGGGTGATTTTTTGCTATTTTTTTGAATTGAAATGTAGGGCTTTGCTTGCCCACTGGAACCATTATTCCAATGCTGATGAAGTTTAAGATCTCTTTTTGGGGAGCAGGAAGGCTTTAGAACCTTCCTTTGACCAATCCTGACATGCCCTTCTCCACTGAAGCAGCAACAGCTGGAGAGCAATGTTGGTGGAATTTTTGCCTCTGTAAAAGAGGGCTGCAAGGATTTCCTCCATGCTGTGGAGCAGGAGGTGTACACTGTCTTATGGTTACAGGGATGTCCTTCAGAGTACTATGAGGGTGCGTCATCAAAGATCGAAAGTGCTTTTCTCAGTCCTCCTGTTTTCTAGTACAGCCTGAAGTGAATGCGAAACTACTGACTCATAATTGGAGATAGACTCAAGAGAATGGAACCATCTATTTAAAATGGCATATTCCTCCATGGAGCTTCTCTAATGCAGCACATATTGTCTCCTGCTTATAAATGATTTATATCAGATGCCTTCAAACTTTTTCACGGTGCTGAACCTGTTACAGGTAGTCCTTGTTTAGCAACTGCCTTGTTTAGTGACCACAGTTACGACAGTGATGGAAAATAACTTTACAACCAGTCTCCACATTTATGACCTTTGCAGGTCTGTAAAGCAAAGGAAAGCTGAAGTAAGATCATAAGCACAGCTGTGGTTTCACTTAGCGACTGTTTCACTTAACGATCGAGTTGCTGGTCCCAGTTGTGGTTGGACTACCTATAGTTTTTTAAAAAAAACAAAACAGAATCCCATGGCTTTTTTTCATGGGAGAACAAACCCACTCTTTCCATTCAAGTGAACTTTTTCTTTCTTTCTTTCTTTCTTTCTTTCTTTCTTTCTTTCTTTCTTTCTTTCTTTCTTTCTTTCTTTTTTTCTGTCTCTCTCTCTCTCTTTCTTTTCCTTCCTTCCTTCCTTCCTTCCTTCCTTCCTTCCTTCCTTCCTTCCTTCCTTCCTTCCTTCCCTCTTTCTTTCTTTCTTTCTTTCTTTCTTTCTTTCTTTCTTTCTTTCTTTCTTAGCCTCTCATAGAACCCAATCAAGTTCTTGTCCCACAGAACACAGTTTCAAAAACCCTGATCTAGGGGTGTCTCACTTTTTAATAGAGTTTCTTCATCCCCACATAGGTACACATGCAATTGTACAAAACGCCCAGGGGAAAAATCAAATGTATACAGCTAAATAGGAAATTAAATATATGCATATTTATATTGTTAAATTTTGTTGTTTTTTTAAGGTACAATTCTGACCAAAAAATCATTTACTTCCATTATTATTTTAATGATCGCAGAACCATTTTCCTGAGTTTAAATATCAGCTTTTGCAGGCATAATTTCCTATACCTATTAATATGATATTATATATAATTATATTATGCTTTATATAGAAAATGCAGTGTATGCACATACGTATACAGAAAGAGTAATATTTTGTTGAGCATTGCTGAATTGTGAGCAGGAAAAATGCCATTCATGCAATTGCTGATCTGTAAACCTGCATTCTGCTTCTACTTCATTTATAATTCTAGATATGTGTGTTGATCCATTGTCTGTTAAAAAGGAAAAAAAATCTATTCCAAGTCTGTTTGTACTGTATAGGGTTCTGTGGAACATGCTCCTCCTCGTGTACAATTATTTTTCTCCAGAGTGCTGTTTGATGTCATTTGCTAGCCATTATATGGGCTGGATGCCACCATGCTTGTATCACCGCACTTGAGGTCCTGAACATCTTAATCAGAAATCTATTCTGGCAGTTGATTTATTTACACTAAAGTTGTGACCTTTGTTTTTCCTAGCTACTATGCATTGCTTTAGCTCTCCTCTCTACCTTTTATAGGTAAAAATGCTTACATGCATGAATCTGAAACAGTTATTTTACACTTAACAAGTGTTTTCCCAAGTTGCATACTGCACAACTATAATCTTTTTTTTAAATCATAGTAAATTAATCAAATGAGTTTTAACAAATTAAATTTTCATGTGACTAAACTCTAGTGTTGAAGAAAAAGAGTGTGTCTTCTTTGTTTATATACTGCTTTTGAAAAGAGGCATATCCTCTACCATGAGAAGAAAGTAGGAGTGTCTATTCTAAAATGGTGCCTGATGACTGCAATATTCAAAAGTATTTTGTTATGTTTATCTTTAATCAATTGAACCTAATCAATTAATCTATTAAACATTGAAACTTTAATCCCTTAAAACATTCTGACCTTTGATGCATTAGTGTGTTTTTGATCAGGGTACTTCAGTAAAAACTGGCATTTTATAACTTCTTTTTAAATGAACTTCAACCCAAATAAAAATGAAGCATTTAGATTTTAGGCTGTTTATTTTAATTTTTGAAAGCAGAGAGTCAGTCCTGCTATTTTTTTTTTCCTGATCAAAACAATGAAGAATTATTAGAAAATGCCTGGGAGTTGCATTCTAATTTTGCCATTATATGTTTTCAGCAGCAGCTAATTCTTACTAACACACTGAGTTTAAATTCTTGGAGTTTAGAATTAGGGCCGTGGGATCTAGGCTGCCAAAATACATAAAACTACTAAATGACAGCAAAGAAATACAGAAAACACTTTGCTGCTATCTAGTGGTTATTCAGATTTTGGCAACTGAGGCCTGTTACCCCTAATATACTTCTGCTATCAATGGGATTAACAGTAGAGACCTTACCTATTTTCAAAGTAAATCTAACAAAATTCAGTATTCCCATTTTAGTGTACACAGGCTTTAGGACTGTAGCTCAAATTATTTAAAATGAAGTTGTATATCCTAAATAAATTAAATGCATGGCAGATATAAAACAATTTAATTGGTGGCCTGCAAATTTATTTAATCTTCATATTATCTATGAAAGCCACTATCATATAGGTAAGATATGGTGAATTGGAATAGTTTTTCCAAAATTCTAAGATGTTTCAGGAAATAGAGATTTATGAAGGATAATTCATATGGACTCCCATTATTTGTTATGATAGAGTTTGAAAGAGTGATCTGATGAGTCACTTTGGATTTTAGATTTAAATCTAGTAGCCACAGAAGTTATGTCTCTCTCAGGCTGTATAATTGTCCTATTCTCTTTCTAGAATTTTTTTTAAAAAAGCCTTCATTTGCCAACCATTCCAAAAATCAAGATGTAACAGGATTGAACTTAAGTAGTCATGAATAATTGATTCTATTTAAGAATAGCAAGATTAGCTTCATAATATTTAAGTAACTTCCACATTTAAAAAGAGAATAATGGCCCTGCTATTTTTCCACAAGGGACATTTATCAGGCTAGTTTATAGGAAAGTAAAGCTAAGATATGCTTTTATAGTTGGTTTATTATTAACATTGTGCTTCTTCTCTAATCTTAATATTTTAAATATCAGCTTTGGAAGAAGAATATTTCATGCATGAGGGAGAGAAATTAAATTTGGATAATTGTTTAGGATTGGTTATTGCTTTTTAAATGCCTCCCTTCAAAGTAGAAAGACTTTTGAAATTACAAGTGAGATTGAAAAAACTGAGATGTTAGTCAAGGGCATGAGATATGAGACACTAGCTAGTCCATAGTTCCATTGTCATGAACTACAAAATTAGGTAATCTTAGATAGGCCATTTTCTTCTACCTCATTCTATCTGTAACAATAAATGCATCCTATATTTATTCCAGTATTCCAGAATATACAAGATCCTAAACCTAACTAGGAGTCTTTGGGAAGTTCATACATGAAATTTGGGAGCAATCATTTTCTTCTGCTGTGGCTACTGGATGTATATGAAGTATTGGGGGCTGCTATTTAAATATGGCTATTCTTTGAGGCATAGGTCTTAATAAGTCAAGAAACCTGGATCTCATAAACTATTTCAATTCATTTATTTTCAAGTGCAAGTTAAATCCTGTCAACCAGAGCTATATTTGTTTGCCCCTCAAGCACTAATCCTACTTGAATCTCTTCGCTTGTCCTAAGTATAGTTTATCTTTTGTCTTGGGGATCTTCAGTCTAGGGGTATATTAATAGAAGATCATCAGAGAAAACTGAATGGCTTTTTTTTCCCCCTGAATCATGACAATAGAATGAGTGTCAGCACTATGGTAGTAATATAATATCTCTGCCAGCAGTCTATGTACTTTTAATATGAAAGGCAATTGTAATGTGCTATGTGGCCATATGGGGTATGTAAAGACTCCTGCTGCATAAATTTATAAATACAATCCATTTTAAGGAACTGGATCCACTTGACAGCGTAGAATTTGCCCCTTTTTGGTGAGTGGGTATGCTTTGTGTTTCATGATAAAAAAGGAAATCTAGCACCTATTTTAGCCTTTTTCATTAAAAAAAAAACTCCAAAAATGGTGCCACTAAATATTTTATACTGTAAGAGTGTTCCCAGGCTCACAAAAAATAGGTTTGGAGGAATGTAGGCTGCAGACTGTCCACCCTGCTTTAAAGTTTGGGAATAAGAGCAACACAAGCCTATAAACCTTACAAATTAACCAGCATGGATACTGACATATTCAACCATTCCTTTCACATGAGGTGGAGCTACTATAGATAGGGGAAGGTACCAGCTAGGGACGAATGAGAATTTTAATGAGAACTTACTAAATGTATAATTTCTTTAAATGTGTTACAAAATGTACTTGAGATTTCTCCTTTAAACATAGACTATGGGAGAAAGTAAAACTGATGGAAGAAGCAGAGAGCTTTTTGTGCTCAGATCTTTTTTTAAAAAAGAAATAGTCTGCCTTTGAATCTTTACATATTCATCCCTACTTGCAGAGCTAAATTGGAGTTGCTCCCTCTTTTTTCCCCCTTGACATGCTCTTTAGGGCTATATGTATCCACTGAATTCAGCCTGTGCAAATAGGAAAGAACTCATTTGTTAGGGGATTATTTTAAAAAGCAAGAAACAGTAAAAATTCACACATTTTTCATATAATAGGATGGAATTTGAGATCTTTTAAAGAATCAAATGTGGTGTGGGGCATGATAATGACATCCATCCATTTCTAATTCCAGTGAAGCAGATAAAGAGGATGAGAAGAAAAGGATCATAAGTTTAAGCAGATAACAGTGTAGCAAACCCTTTAGATCAAAACATTGAAGAGTACTTAGGAAAATATCAGGGAGTTAGTACAGTTCTCATCCAGCTGCTGCTGTATATTTTCAAAGCCATTTCCCCCTCACAAATATTATCTTGGGAGTGCTGAGTGGATGGCTAATGTTCCCATCCCCATATTGCAAATGGCTGAGAAATAATGACTTGCCTAAGGCCACCTAGTGAGTTACTAGCTGAGCTGAGGTTTTAACTAGAGACTCCCCATTCATACTGTGTGCTCTCTTAACTGATCCGCTCCATCACATGGTGGATTCAGATGGCTTTTGCTAAAATCGGTGTTCTCCCATAGCTGGGGCTTTCTGTTGCTTTCTTTATCAGCTTCAAACTCCTAATCCTTACATTTTAAGATTCTTCACCTCTAACCCAATATCCTCATTTCATCTCTCCGTTATTGCAGCATGCTCTAGTTCTCCTGCAAAGCATTTCCTGTACTGCTTAAGCTAACATTCTTATCTGTACCAAATCCAAGCTTTATCTTTCCTGTTTTCCTTTTTTTAAAAAGAAAAAAGAGCTTCTCCTTCTTAGCTACTTTGCCTTTGCTATCTTAATTAAAGTGCAAGATTCCTGGGCAGGGAATCTGTTTTTCTCTGTAACATAAACAACATTCTAACACAGTTTAATGTTTAACAATAGTAAATAGGACTCCTCCTCCTCCTCCTCTTTCTTTTTAATAAAGGATGAAAATGGGCCAAGGCCAATTTGATTCTTCTCATAACACAAGCAGATAGAGATTTCACTGGGCACTGGCAGCAATTCCTTTGAATTTTGTAGAAATTTTAATAGCCACTGGTTCCAGGCAGGGCCTATGTTTGTCTGAGGGCAGAGGAAGGAATTACAGGAAGATCAGTCAGTCAGACTTGCAGTTTGGGAACATCAATATTCCAAAGCCAGAAGCACTGACTCTTAAGTGGTTTAATCCACAGATCTTGTCAGTACCTCTTAAAAGCTTACAAGCAATAAAAGGGGACACAGTAATTACAGTCTTTTTCTCATCTGCTACAGCAGTGAATCTCATTTGGTAAAGAAATCATTAGAGGCTTTATTTGTTTGATTTATTTCCTACCTTTCCTTCAGGAGCTCATGGTGGTAAGCATAGCACTCCTTCCTCCCTTTTTACCCCACAATAATCCTTTGAGGTAGGCTGGGCTGAGAGGGAACAGCTGGTCCAAAGTCAGCCAGGCTGCTTGGCTGAGGGCAGACTTAAACCTGGCTTTTGGTGGTGCCCATCCATTTACCCACTTTCCTTATCTACTATGTTAGACTGGCTCCAGTGAAATGCATGGCAGAAGGCTCCCCTAATGGATAAGCAAATTCTGTTTTTTCTGGCTTCTTTCAGGCATTTTTGTTGGTTTGCCTTTTTTATTTTTGTTATTGTTTATTCCTCTATTAGTCAGCCAAATGGTGTGCAGAATCACAATAGCATCAATAAGATAACATTAAATCACAATGTAAACCAGCGGCGTAAAAGCAGCAGTTCACAGAGTTAAAAATTAGGTGATTCTTTGAGGCTGAAGCAAAGCTGTGGCTAAAATCAGGCCTGTCACGGGCCTAATGAGCTAACGATGCAGTCTACCTCCAGTTGTGACCTGCCAGATCTCACTGTTTGGAAGTGCCCAGGCAAAACCTGTTGGGGATACGGTTATTCCTTGAGGCTTCTCCGGGCAAATGAAGATATACTACATCTGATTAAGGACATTCTATTTCTAGTTGTCATGATTAATAGCCATGGATAAAACTAAATGTTCTTATAGAATGGGAAGCCAACACAGGCAGATGCCCGTACTAATATTTAATTGTTTACATCCTGCTCCACGCATTGGACTGCTTCAAAAATTGTGGTATCTCAGAGCATGGGGACTGTCTCTTTTTCATCAAGATGTAAGGGCAATAATGACAGGGCTGTTTTAAAAATCCAATTAAGCTTGTGCAGCATCATAGCATCAATAGAAGCACAAATAACATACTATGGTGTGAAATTAGCTGGTCAAGAAACAGGTACTAGCAGGGATGTATAACTTGGTGAATGCAAGGGAAAAAAGGAGCATTGCAAAAGAATCAGATTTCCATTATTCAGATGAATTAGGTACAATATCATTAAAAAAAATGTTACAGTATGTTTTCCTCTCCCCCCACTCCCTTTGTGGATTATTTCACATACCATTTTTCCATGGGAGGATGTCCAGTGTAAATTCAGTACATCAAGGCCAAACTGATGGTGTCACCAAAAAGAAAGCGGGGGGGGCAACAAATTACAGCAGAAATTGTATGCTGTGTGATGTAAAGTTAAGCTTGGGGGAATGTTGAATCCGAGTATCAACATGATTAGAATTTATTTATTTATTTATTTATTTATTTGTTTGTTTGTTTGTTTATTTATTAAATTTCTCCCCCGCCCATCTCCCCCCAATGGGGGACTCTGGGCTACTCACACAAAACATTAAAACCATAAATATATATAAATACATAAAATATCAAAATTTAAAAAAAACATTACTAAAAAAGGAAAAGGAGAGTCCAAAAAGATGAAGAATCTGGGGCTGAAGACAGCAGGCCTCTATGGGGCTAGCCATCCCCATGCTTGAAGTATTCCCTCCCCTCCTCTAGCAATCTAGAATAGTGTTTTTGTTTTTTAAAAAAAACATTGAAAGAAAAACTTGTGCCACAATGCATGCATATATTTGGCCCTTGATGCCTAAACTGGGTTGTGGAGGATTGACCTACTCCCTCATAGGGTCTTCTCTAAGTAATTTTTCTTATAATACTTTTATTAAACATTACAATTAAAAAGATTAAAAACTAATACAAACTAAAAACAATAATAAAAAGAAAAAAATAGAAAGTGCAGAAAAATAGAAAGAGAAAATAGAAAGAGAAAGAGAAAAGAAAGAAAAATAAGAATATAATAAAGAAAAAGAAAAGAAATATATACATAAATGGCTTCCCCCTTCATCACAACAAATATAAACAATTTTAGTAACTTATCACCTTCCCTTAAAATACAACAAATGATCACTTCTTCCTACATCTCATCTCTTATCCATAAACAAATCCTTAAAGCCTCATTGTTCAGTCCTGGTCAGCAAAGTCCATTAAGGGTTACCAGAGATAACAACATATCTATTTTAACTTTGATCAAATAAACCAACTTTACCTTCCTTCCTTTTAACAATCTTGATCTTTAATCCCTTCAAATAATGTCCTGGAACTTGATTTCTTTTCATTTTTTCCTTGTTACTTCTTACAAAATCCTTCAAAACTTTAAAAGCTTTCTCTTGTAAATCTAATATAGGAAGGTTATCCAAGTTACTCTTTTGGTTTGTTATTTGTATATCCCTTTTAATTATTAAGACATAAGCTGGTTTCATTTGTATATCCAGTGTAGCATCTTTTTCCATATCATTTTTGTAGCCTGTCATTTTTAAATCCACTTTCATATTAGTCTCAGTCTTGTCCAGTAAATCTCGTTTCTCTTCCATAACATCTTTTAAGTAAGCCTATCTATAATGGCAGACACTCTTAAAATTAACTTCTGAGTCCACTGTTCACAAATATCCTTTAATACATCCAATGTCAAAGTATTTTGCTCCATTCTGTATTAGTAAGTCAAACTGAAGTGTTCTTCTCCTTTCATTATAATCTTTAGTTCCTTCTGGTTCCCTCTAGTGTCCAACCTTCAAAATCCCATCCTATCATGCCTTTTTTTTTTTTAAGGATTCAAAACAACAGCATTTCCCCACAGGAAGGATTCTTATAATTAATTTCAAACTCTTATTTCAAATCCATCTGGACCCTTAGTCCATTTGTAACTTTCCAAAATCAACATTCTAATCACCCTTTTGCTATTTATTAAAAAAAAAATTAAGTCCTTAAATCACTAAGGATTGAAGGAAACTCACCTGGTGAATGCTATAAAATTTATTGATCCAAAAGTTCCTAATACCTGAAAAGCAGTTCAGAAGTAATTTCTAAAAGTGATTAAGAAATGTGGCTTGGCAAATCTTATGTCCATATAGGCTACATTATGGCTATGAGCTTTGTTGAAATCCCTGGATTCACAAGTCGACCACAAAAACCTCAGTTCCTGCAGTCTACTCATGAGGAGAGGCTGTCCGGAGTGGCTTTCTTGGCCAGAATTCACTGTCTGGCCATTGATCTGCACTGCAACGCCATCCCTGCTCCTTCAGGGACATCTAGTTTGCCATGAATCCTCACCAGAAGTGTCTCTAAGTAATTTTTAATTTATAATGTTTCTAGTATACCTCTTTTATGACCTACTGTCTTTCCTTTTACCCATATATAAATATATTTTTAGAGCTGTTTTATTTTTATTTGTGTTTAAGTATCTTTAAGCAGTCTTTATCTGTGCAATTACCAGGACACTGTACAAAGTTATGACCTAAACAAAACTTCAACAGAAATGGGCATGCAATATATTAAACAGAACATGTCAGCTAGTTAAATGGATGGACAAACAAAAATATTATGAGTTGGCACTGAAAAGATTGCATTTAAGTCTTCATGGAAGGGGTATTCCATAATGGGAGTGTTTTTTGCTTTGTCACATAATGTACACAAGGTAATTAGACAAGAACCTTTTTGCACCATCTGTACTCCAAGACTAGACCAGAGCATTAGCTATGCTAATCGGAAGCTCTCCAAGAACATTCAGAAATCCTTCAGATTACAAAAGTCTCCTAAAGCAGATCGTCTTAAATTAGCCCATTACCTTTGTGAAGGAGGATGATTAATATCAATCAAAACTCTACTATGTAGTCTTATCATAACACTGGTTAGAGCTGTTCTCTCAGTTTTGAACTACCAATTTCAAAACTGGTTGAAAACAAGAAATTGAGAATATCCTTTGTCATATAAACTGGACTGATGACGTAAACTCATCATTGCCTCTCTCTAAGTCACTTCCAATACGAGTATGGAGATCCACTAAGGCAGCTATCCTGTTCCCCTCTGCTATAAACCACCCCAGGTCCATGTGGAGAGAGAGAGAGAGAGACCAATCAGCAGTAGGTGGTTGGAGTACCAATAGAATTCCTAACCTGAATCACTAATAGATGATACATTTCAAACACTCAAACCTGGCACCCAAATGGACTAGTTTCCTGGTGAGGAGGAAGGCTACTCCTCCAGCCTTTGTCAGTGTTACAGTGTATACTCAGAAAAAGAGCTGGGATAGATCTGTCATAATCAGTGTGTCTACCAGGTGAGAGCTACCTTATTATGGACTGACATGGAATTTACAAGCAGCATTTTTTGGCTAGAAGACAAATTAACAAAGCAACCCAAATCCTACTGATTGGGAGAAAGACTAGATTGATTTTCCCCTCAACGAGCTAGATGAACCTCAGTGCCATATCTTCTTCTCCCTGTAATCCTATATTGTAATAAGGCTACTCCTTGAAATGCCACATAGTGACAACTGTCGTTTATGTTACATCTCATTCTTAATGCTGTACATGTTCTAAATCTGCTACCCTGCTCTACTGTTATCTGTATTAAGGGAAATTCCTATTGCAGCATCCAAGAAGTAGATTGCCAGCCTCCCTCCCCAACCTGTTTACCACCCACTGACATGACCTTGTACAGTTTAATTCTGTAATGTAAGTAGTTTTCACTAACCAGAGACCTCTAGTCTCAAATCTTCAGGAGATAGGAACTAGTCTTTCTGTCAAGATAGGCCACTGGATTGGCATGAATAAAGTTGGTCAGAATTTGGAAAGTCTTTGCTATTAAAAATTAGGATGCTATCTTGTTAAAATTACAATTTCTCAAGGCATGGGGGACAGCCTTGATTGCCAGGGGAAGCGTGAGAAGCCTTCCATTCTAGAAATTTTACTTTTATATAAAATGGCTAAGCAAACCCGTCCTGGCTTAGCCTTATCATATTTAAAGTATGTTTGTCCAGCTTTGTAGTAAGAACAAGCAGACTGTTTGAAGGCCACATAGCTTTCAAACCTTGGTTGCGACACGCTAGCCCCATTTTGAAACCATCTTTATCTGGGCGAGAAAACTAAAATCTGTTTGACCAACTAACTCTCTGGCCAGTTTATCTTGTAATATGCCTTTAGCTCACAGAGCTTATTGATTTCCTTAAATTAATGTTTACAGAATGCTACTGAATTTTACTCAATGGGACATTGTTCTTTTGAAGCTTAGTAAAATATGAGACAGACTGTTTTTGCTCTTAGTTCTTGTGCTAAGACTGATGAAACATTCTGTTTTTTTTTAAGGCCAGCCTTGAACTATAGCTGTTTCCTACAAGTATGTTTACTCTGGGTACATTAGTAATGTGACACAGCATTAGAGTCTAGCAATCTACTTTGCTTAGATATCTCTAGATGCAACAGAGCTATCAGAATTCCAGAAATGAGAATGTATTTCACTTTTAACAAAATATTCAGGCAGAGGACAGGTTCCCACAGTGTGATTTAGCATTATGAAGGCAAGCATAATGTAATTAGTAAACTTCAGCTTTGCATCTCTTTCTTCCTCTTTTGCACATAAGGAGATGGTTAACCTTCCACTTTTGAATAAACTGCAGTTTCTGTTAAGTCTGTGGTTTATTCTATCTTCTGATAGTTAAAAAGCCAAATTCAAATCCATAGTTCGATATTCATTTATTCAAATTCATATTAGTTAGAATAATCCACAGCATCACACATTTTTTTGTGATAACTAGAAAAATTAAAAGTGGAAGTTTTTAGTCAATTCCTCTTGCTTTGCTAGAGTTTATTCTCATAATACAAAGTCATGTTTACTAGTGAGTCTGAACCATACTAAGCCCTGTCCTAAAGGAAATTGTCATCCCCACTAGGTAGATCAGACCAGAAAATCAGCTCCACAGGAACACTAGAACTATTCTTTATTGAGATAGGCTATATAATAGAGTCTTGCAAGCCTGATTGTGCTTTACCTCCTTTCTTTCATATACCCCAGTGAATCAGAGAATGGCCTGCCTAAGTCACTTCTGAATACAATCTTGCTTCTCAGGACTTAAAAAAAAGTTTTGACCCTCTTTGCTTATGTAACAATTATTGCATATTTCTGTCAAGGTCATGTCCCTGATTCTTTACAGAAATGCTATAGAGCACCACAGTTGTCTGTAGAGAATCTTCAGGTTTCCTTGATGTATTGTATCATTTGTCTCATGGCCCCCAAATGTTCTGTGCAGTTTCTTGATAGGTATAAATAATGAACATCAAGACTTGGTTCAGTGTTAATAAACATGACGGTGTAGAACAGAAGAAGAGATTTAAAGAATTTGTGGTTGGTTTGTTGTTTATTGTAAATTGTAGTTTCCAGTTTCATCTATTGGAAGGCTTGTCACAAGACAGGCTTAACCCTAATCAGAAGACAGGTTCAAAGGATCTTGATAGACTTGAACATTGAGCCTTTTCCATCAAAATGCAGTTCAACAGTGAGAAATGTAGGGTTCTGAAAATTACATGTACAAATAGATGGTACTGACTCCCTGGTAGTACCTGTGAGAGAAACCTGGGTATCCTGGTAGACCAGAGATTAAGCATGAGATAGAAGTGTGCTGCAGCTGTCAAAAGAGCCAATGTAATCTTGGGCTGCATCAATAGAAGCATGATGTTGAGATCACAGGAAGTTATATTTCCACTCAACATTACACTGGTCAGACTGCCCTCTGGAATACTGTGTCCAATACAAGAAGGATGCTGAGGAATTGGAAAGATTGCAGAGAAGAGCAACAAAAATGGTGAGGAACCTGGAGGCCAAATTCTGTGAAAAACAGTTAAAAGAACTGGGTATATTTAGCCTAAAGAATAGAAGGCTAAGGGAAGACTTGATAGTGGCTTTCCAGTACTTGAACAGCTGTCACAGGGAAAAGAATGCAGATTTATACTCCATAATGCCCAAAGGTAGGACAAGAACCAAAGAGTGGAAGCTTTACAAAGAAATATCTAAATTTTAAATAAGGAGTAATTTTCAGACTGTGAGAGCTATTAAGCAGTGGAACAGCCTGCCTCCTAGAGTCATGGGTGGTCCACCACTGAAGGTTTTCCAACAAAGTTTGGATAGCCATTTGTCTGGTACAGTCTGAGGATTCCTGTTCTGGGCAGGGACTTGGACTAGAAGACTTCCAAGGCCCCTTCCAACCTTACTATTCTATGATTCTACTCTGAAATAATTCATATAACATGTCAAGAGACTTCCAGTAGAATCCCCAATGATATCAAAATGATGCTCAATACATCATAATGAAAATGGCGCATATTACATAATTCATAATTGTGTCATGACCCTATGATGCATGTGACGTCACTTGTGCCAATCCCATTGTACAGATGACTATGTTCAGCCTTCCCTATTGGGGTACCATATACAGTTCCAGTCAGCATGGCCAACATATCCTCCCTGCAGACAAGACCCTTCAGGACCTTTCTCCCTGACTGTTTTGATATTTTCATACTGGAAGCACTCAAACTGCTGAAGTAAATGTGATCCTGTCAATTTCTCCACTGCAGAAAAAGGAAACCAAAGTGGCTGTGAAAGAGCTGTTTAGGAAACTGTTGATATAGTTTTTTAGTAGTAGCTGTTCTCCCCCTTACTGTTCACATATAGGACATAATATTAGAGGAAACGTGATATTATTTAAACTGTCTCATTGAAACTAATATAACTCATAAGTTCTTAACAATCATATTAGTTTAGCCAAAGGTAATTGAACAGTCTTCCTGAGAGTTTGTAACAATAAAGCTCATCAAGTTTCTGTTTAGGCTGCTTAAAGTAAACTACATTCTGCCTCTGGGCAGGGCATTATCCACAAGATAACCCACTAGTTCTTTTCCAGTTGTGATTATATAGGTAAATAAAATAATTTTTCTCCAGTTCTCAGTAATCATGTTCCATATACTTTTAAAATAGAAGAGCTTTCATTTTTTTATTTTAAGAAATAGATTTCAGTTTGAATCACCAGTTTTTGAATGTTTGCTTAATTAATGGTGAATGGATCAATGGAGGTCAGGATGATAAAGCAACTAAACTATTATGTGTAAATTGCATGAGTACCTTAAATGAAGTTTGTCCTATTTAATATTTGCAGCAACATTACAAGGCAATTTTGATAGGCTGAGGGATAAATCCAGAGCCTCATATTCAGGTTCGTCAAGTCCAAGCCAAGGCATAATTGTCCAAATCTACTGCAAGAAATTGTAGCATCCTCAAACTTCATACCTCCTGAATGTGTTGTTGGCTGGGGCTTGTAGGATTTAACATCCAGCTCATACTAGGCTGATGAAAACTGAAGTCTAGATTTTCTGGGTCAAAAATGTAGCACTCATCACCACCCCAAATTAAATTAAAATGAATTTTAATCAATTGTTTTTAAAGGATCACCAAGTCTCACTTAAGAATGCTAAATAAATAACCATGGTTTGTGAACCAGGGTAGCTAAAATTTCACAAGGTTTCATAAATTTCATCATCATATTTTTTTCAGTGCCTGAACGTTGCTGATTCCTGGCTTAATGAAAGGCCAGGAATATAATGAAGTGGTCCAGCCATGTTCTTCTTACTCAGCACTGTTTCTTCTAGCTGGCAATAGTTCTCCAGGTATCTGACCTGAAATGTGACTTTACACTAAAAATGTCAAGATTTTGAACCTGCAGGGTTCTGCATGCAGAGCAGGTACTCTGTTGCTCAGCTATGACTCTTCAGAAAAAGCAGCTGAGACTGCTGTGCCTTTCTCTTCCATCTATACCAGTGGTAAATTCTGTGTAGACTCCCTAGGTCATAAGGTTCCTTAGTGCAAGAACTCAGCTTATGGATTGGGTTGCATTTTTCCCTGTCATCTTCTGTATGCAGCCACAAAGGAATTATGCTGGTTCACAATATTTGTTAGCAAGACATCGTTAAAGGACTGTGAAATGAACATAGCCAATAAAAATAGCTGAATATCTCTAAAGGGTTGTTGTGTGTAAGAGGGAACCTGACTGAATTTTGAGAAGGCAAAAATGAATTTGAAGATAAAAAGAGGGAGCTGATTCATTTCATTGTGAAAACTGAGATCCAGATTTAATCATCTGATTTCCTTACATGACAGATACTGGTTGGAATTCCCATAGATGTTGTATACTTCTTGAAGGATCCCTGTTACATAATGTTCGTTTGGCAAACTTCATTTTTATAACTTGCTAGACTGATTAGCGCGAAGAGAGGACTCTTTGGAAAAGACCCTGATGCTGGGAAAGATGGAAGGCAAAAGGAGAAGAGGACGGCAGAGGATGAGATGGTTAGATAGCATCACTGAAGCAATGAGCATGAAATTGAGCAAACTCAGGGAGGCAGTGAAAGATAGGAAGGCCTGGCGCAATATGGTTCATGGGGTCACGAAGAGTCGGACACGACTTAACGACTGAACAACAACAAGACTGATTAGCAGGTCCTTTTAGAATAACTTCTTCCAAGGGAATCCTTCTGCATAGTGAATGCAAAATTTGCTCTAATTTGGGAAAACCCAGGAGACTGTCTTGAAACTCCTGTAAATGGAAGTTCCTTTAAGTAAGAATGTAATGGCATACAGCCTTTTGAAAGTCACACAGTTCTGTTGGGTAATGAAGAAATTATCACATAATTGAAGTTCAAGCATTTTAATTCATTTCTTCATGTTGTGCAGATTTTATAGTGGCTGCACACCCATTCAGGAGAGACCATCCACACTATTTCTCTATGAAGGAGTTCCCTGTTGATAAAGAAAAACAACAACAACAACAAAAAGTAACTTTCACGGTGGTCCACAAACTGATTAAACCAGCAAACTTGATTTTCAGATGACTTATTCAAATCAATCAAAGTTCAAATCAGAACGTTTTGACCTATTAGGTTGTTACCAAGACTGTTGGGATACCCTTCTGTGCTGCTTCCTTGGGAGTTTATGAGCCAAGAAAATGCTTCTTTTTTTTTTACTTCAGTTATTTATTTATTTATTTAATAGAAGATATTTACAGACAAAGCATAGACAAAGTATATGATATCCTTGGAAGGGGGAAAAGGGATCTCATTTCATCTTGCCCCCTTACCTAAGAGATGATGTGAGGAGTTACTGAAACTGCCAAGTTTATCTGTTTTAAGTCCACTTTATCTGTAGTACAAGTCCCCCAGCTTGTGTCACTGGTGTTGAGAGATAGATCTCTCCTTAATCAATATTTACTTAACAAACAGCAGGGATAGGAGAGTTTGTTTAGAAGAATCATGTGCACACAAGGGTGAATGAATGCTCGGTAAAGTACTTCGCCTGTTTGTCACTGTCTCTCTTTTCCTCTCCTCTTTTCGGCTTCAGTTTTTGTTCCTTGCCCTGTGATCGTATTAAGGCAGTTTGTTCCAAAACGGTTTAATAACTCTCCCTGGAGAAGAAGCTGTGCATAACAGTTCCTGTTAGTGTAATGGCTAAAAGGCTAAATTGTGAAGGTTTGCATTTTAAATTCTCCTCTGTCATAAACTGTATGGAAGCCTAAGTAATCCGTTCTCTCACCATTCCAGTCTCCCAGCTGTAGTATGAGAGAGATGGTGTAGCAGTTGTAACTAGTTTTCAGAACAGTGACCACAAACACAAGAAAGAGTCTTGTGGCACCTAAAGGTCTAACACAAGCAGGATTGCATGTGCTTTTGTGGATAAAATTCACCAGATGCGTACTCAGTATTCCGTGCATATGATGAACAGAACTGTTACTCACAAAAAGCTTATGCGGTAATAAATGTGTTAGTGTTTAAAGTACCACAAGGGTCTTTCCTAATTTAACTAAATTATACTTGTGAAATATTTTGGAAACTATTATATGAATTGCTAATATTAGTAATGATGATGAAGATAGACGCTGCAAAAATGTCTCTTCTGCTTTTGCCCTTTAGAAAAAATGCTCTTGTTTTTGGAGGACTCCTGGCAATAACTCTCCAAGGTCTTTTCCAAAAGATCTTCAGGCTTAGATCTGTTACCATGGGAAAGGATTTCCATAGTTGTGGGGCAGGCTTATCTCTTTATGTATTCTTGCAGATCCAGCGTGGCACCTGGCAGCATTATTTTTAAACAAATACATTTTATGTGTACAAAATGTGTTTAAAACACTTCAGTCAATTTGCACTTCATTCTGACTATTTTTAAAATTCACATATAAAAATATTCTCCATTGCATCCATATTTAATACTGAGAAATTCAGCCCCTTGGTTTGGAAACTTAGATGACAGTCCTATATATTTTTTTACCCTATTAAATTCGTGCAATATCTTTCTGAATGGACGTGTGTGCAGTAAAATGTTATCCTGAGCTGTCGTTCTCCCTGACTTTTCCCCCTCTTTGAATCCAGTGCACTATGTTAAAAAGTAGACAGAGAAGAGCAGCTCTTTAGCTTCTCCTCTAGAACAATTGAGCTGGCCACATACAATTAGCTTTAAGGCATCTGAGCCTAGTTGTGTGTGCTTTTTTATTTTGTGAATCAGAGTTGTAAAAGCCATCTGAAATATTCATGCAGAATTGTCTGAGAAGCAGTTTCTGTTTTATTTACTGCACACTAGAACAGCCACAGTGGATTAGTTTGACAATACCCGTAACAAAAGCACAACAGCTGATGCGTGTGATGTTAGGAGGTGACAAAACAGTTAAAGTATGCTGCTGGCTACAGGCAAGCAGTCAGCAGATGCAGACAAAAGGGTTTGTGACAAGAATAACTCTCTCTCCAAGGCGAGCAGTCAAGAGTATCCAAAATACCAATACCCTTTTCTCCTTGACATTGTCTTCTTACACTCAGCATTTTATTGCCCTTTTATAGTAACAAAACACAAACAAAACCAAAATGCAATTCCTAAGCAGGTCTGTTTTGACATGAGGGGGGATCTTCTTTTCACCCTTCCTTTCCCTCTCCTCTGGCTTTAAGGTGATTCAATCTAGAGGCAAACCTGGCATTGGCAACGTCTCAGGTGCAGTCTCTTTTGCACATGCGCCTCTGGGATTAAGAGGAGCTGTGCAAGGACATCGTTTTCCTCACCTTTCCCATCCCTTTCAGTTGAGATTGTACAAAGGTAACTTCTAAGTGATTGCGTTCAGAGGAGAGAGAGAGAGAGAGAGAGAGAATGTTTTAAAACGGGCCTGTCTGTTAAAAATTAACGAGGCAAAAAACATCCTTTAAACAGAGCACGTTGCTTCTTTTTTCACCTTAAAGTAATGAAATCAATTTCTGCCACTAATAAAGAACAATAGAATTAGGTAAGACACATGGGTGCCTAAAAATAGCAAGAACATCAGTTCTGCCTCTCACTCACTCACTCACTCATTCACACACACACACACACATACACACAGACAGACACTTCAGGGGAAAAGAAAAGCTTTGGTGAAAAAGTTTTAAGGGGCTTATAAATTATTCTTTCTCCAAGCTGATATTTCTTTCAAAAATGGGCCAGGGTCCCCAAAAGGGGAGAAGGTAGGAGATGTGAGAAGGAAGGAAGGAAAGTGGAGGCAAGGCTGCCTTCCCGCTAACCTTTGTAACTCTCCTTCTATTCTCTCTGACATTCATTCAGCTGCCAAGTGTGTTTGGCAAAAGCTCCAGCCAGCCAGCACACTTCCAGTGACCGCTAACCTTGGTATGTCCTGACACTTATGATGAGTATCTGCAGGACACAGAAGGCAGGCAGGCTGCTATGTCAGGCTTTTATTATGTACTGCAGAGGCTGGGGACAGTCAGTTTAATAAAACAAATCATCCTTGAAGGTAAAGCAACTGGGAGGAGAAGGGAGGGGGATCGGGGGAGAGGAGAGGGGAGGGAAAGTCTTTGCTGCTCGGGCAAAAATAAAAATAAAGAAATAAACCTCCCAAGAAAAGACACGGACAACAGTGGGGACCAAAGGACTGCCTGCAGACTATCCCATTTGAAGCTCTGGCATCAATACAATTCTATGTAGTAGACAAATACTTTTTTCTGTTGGCAGACTAAGGTTTAGCTGCATAATCCTATATGCATCTACTCAAATTGAAGTTCCATCAAGTTCAGTGGGCATTACTTCTGATGAAATATTGGAGCCTAAAGGCCTAGGGGTGAGCAAATCCTGTTGATGTGGCTGTAGGGTTTTCATGCTAAATGTGGCCTCAGTGATATTTTCTCTGCAAATTACAATGAATTATTTTGAAAAGTAATTTGATTTCAGTTCTCTATATTAAGCAACATACTCAGTGGAGAAACTTCTGAATTTCTTTATCTTTATCTCTACTATATTTAAATGTCCCCTCACCTTACAAAAAGTCAGCCTCCCTCCCTCCCTCCCTCCCTCCCTCTTTCTTTCTTTCTTTCTTTCTTTCTTTCTTTCTTTCTTTCTTTCTTTCTTTCTTTCTTTCTTTCTTTCTTTCTTTCTTTCTCAAAACTCCTCTGGGCTTTGCTTTTAGAAGTTCCATATTGATTAAGTACAATACTGCTGTTCCTGCTGCTGTTACTACTACTAATGTCACTTATGACAGATTCATAAAACTAATTTTATGAATTTTATGAGTTGTTTCATGTTTTTCAGTTTATTTACTTTATTTAAATAGTCATGCATTATAGCAGGTTGTGTTTGTGAACATTAAGACATGCAGTTTGAGTGCTCTGTAATGCTATACAAAAATGATTATGTCAAGGAGACCTTTATCTACTTGCAATCATCCTTAACATCAACTAATGAATTTGTAGCAGAAGTTGATATCTGAATTATTTATCCATGATTTCATAGTCAATCAAATAGAATATATTATCTTGGCTGGATACATAGCCTGATTATATACAGGGATGTTTGCTTATGCACATGAAGCAATTGTTTTTCCATTATTAGTCTGCATTTCTGTCAAAACCATGCCTGAGTTTGTTGATAAAATACGGTGAGCAATATTATGACTATGTTATATTAACTTTCTGAAGGAGTATATATGTGTTAAGCAACCAAGTGAACAATTTCCCACCAATCTCTATCTTCCCTCCTGGCAGGAAGGTGCATATGTTAAATGGATGATAAGCAGTTGCTAAATTTGTGACTGCTATGAAAGCATAGGATCAAACACCATATTTACCAGTGACACCAGAAAAGTTGTTCTGCCTTTGTTTTATTGTAACCCCCAATAATGAATCATTCTGATAACACTTTCATACACACTTCTGTCTCTCTTCCATGTCTGCACATGAATCCATTTTTCTCCAGGCTATTCCAATTTACAAGGAACATTGTCTTCCCCCTTTCTGAGAGAAGATTGTGTGTCTGAAGTCCACCACCTCATTCCTTCTCGCAGCATTGTCTTTCTTCCCAATGAATGTCAAGTATTATTATTTGATTGACTGTAGCCACCTGATGCTAGGAAAATGTTCTGGGTTCATAGTAGGGATTGTTGTTGAGTCTATAAAAAGAAATCTGGATGGGGCTCTTATTTGTCACTGAGGCATTGTTTCTGCAGATGTTTCTACTGGAGAGATGTTCAGTGATAGGTGTAAAGATGTACTTAGTAGGTCATTCTTACTTAGGATCAGGGAAAAGCCGCCCCCCAGATGCACACAATTAGTACAGCTGACTGCTTATTTGCTCACTAGGAAAAAAAAGATAATCTAACTCTCTAATCACCCATCCATTTGAACAATTAGATGCTGTGCCTCAGAATGTGCATTCTCTTAAGAAATTATGATGTCTACCTTATGAAATGGGAAGGAGAGGACAGTCTGCTAGATTAAGTATTGAACAGTGCTAAATTTGTAAAAGAAGTGCCATATTCATTACATCTCCTGATTTAGCAATCTTTCCATATAATCCAATCCTATGGTTTGTGGTGAAAGAAAAGGGTTCTTCAGAGGCTTAAAGGCCTTTAAAAACAAGCAAACAAAAGAATAAGAATAATCTACTTCAGAAAGGTTGTATAGTATGAAGAAAAAAGAGGGCCAGGGCACTGGTGAAGTTTGCAAACTAAACCTGGCTAATGCATTAATATACAATACAGAGAAATAAGTCAGGCTCCCTGACAGGAGGAAACTGGTTGGATTCTTAATAAAAAAAATAGCCTGGAGCAGTAATAGCTGGAAAATTCTGTAACCCGCTGCAGGCAACAGTGTATGTGGTCACTTATTTTGGCTGCATTTCAGATACAAAAAGGCATTCAGTATAGGTTCTCAGTAAATCTCTTCAGCATATTACTTATAAAGGTTGAAGCTACTTATCAGAATACAAGATTGCTTTAATTTTTCTCTTTAACTTTACCAGTTCTCTTTAACTATATATGTGTAAAATATTGCTTTAACTTTTTCTCTTTCTCTTCTAATCCCAGGACTTTCACTCTCACAAACACACACATATGTACAAAGATAGATACTTTTGCAACCATCACTTCTTAGGAGTGGGCTTGTGCTTTGAAAAACTGAAAGTTTGAAAGGCCACTACATTTGAAACAATTCTGATTTTTTGGCTCTGGGATATTCTTTGGAGATGACATAACATGGCTATGTTGTGGTGCTATCACAGATTTGCAATATTCCTTTATGAAACTTTCTAAGTTCTTTTTCTTAGAGTTCTTTCTCAGTTTATAGAAGTTTGTAACACAAGCATTATAAGCACCAAATACACTTTTTGGAAGATATGCATTACAGGTAGTCCTCACTTAATGACCACTTGTTTCAGTGACCATTCAAAGTTACGAGACTTTGAGAGACTTATGACTGGTCCTTATAGTTGCGGCATCACAGTGCCCCACAGTCACCTGATCACAATTCAGCCACTTGGCAACCAGCTTGCAATTATGATGGTCTCAGTGTCCTGCAGTCACGGGATCACCACTTGCGACCCTCACTGCCAACTTCTGACAAGCAAAGTCAATGGGGGAGCTGGCAGGAGGTTGCAGATGGCAATCATGTGACATCATGCTTTATGACCACACATGGTTCACTTAACAATGGCAACCAGAACTACTGCAGCTGCTGCCGCAAGTTGGCATGGTCATGTGATGCCGCGCTTTACAATCATGTTGCTTACCAATGGAGTTGCCAGTCTCAGTTACTGCTGTTAAGCAAGGATTACCTTTAATAGCCATCTAAGCTCCTCTTGACTTCATGTAGTTAAATTAAATAAATTGGTGCTATCTCCAGATTTGACTATTGTTCATTGTGATTGTAGATACTTTATTAAATAAAGTTAAGTTCAATTTAGATTCCTAAGGAATGCTACTACTTTTCCAGTCTGTTCCAATACTTATTCTATTAGACACCATGCCTCCCCCAAGACACCAAAAATGTTTTATTTTTACATTTAGAAAAACATTGGTTTAAATATACATTATATTCCTACATGTTTTGATATCCTCTTTCCTCACCAACCTTATTATCAAATATTTTGGGAGAGTTTGGTGAAATTTTAGAATTGAAATAATTTCATATTAAAAATAAAAAAAAGTCCTCAGTTGAATTTGCTTAAGAGAATGAATGAATGAATGAATGAAAATATATATATATATATATACATTCATTCATTCATTCATTCATTCATTCATTCATTCATTCTTATTTGGTTATATACACACACTTCCTTTTTCATTTGATACATGACCTTTGAACATTCCTAAGTATAGTAACATTTTTTCTGATGTTCTTAAATTCTAATCTGATTATCTCCTTTAGATCATCTATAGGACCTGACTTTTGGTACACTCTGTGTGCGTGTGTGTGTGTGTGTGTGTGTGTGTGTAGGCTCATGGGTAACTTTAGGCCAGTCACTTTCTCACAGGGTTGTAGGAATTGCTGAATTGTGGAACTGATTACACAGGCTACTGACATCATTTCTTTGAGTTAATAGTTAAATTTTCAGAATGTTCCTTAAAATCTGATTTCAGAAGCAAAATCTGAAAATGTTAGATCACAATCTGATTTTGAATTTGGAGGAATATTGATTATCCTGAAACAATTACATAGTCAGTGAGATAATACTGGCCTTTAATGATAGGTAAGCTCACCTGATCTTGATTTAAAGTCAAGTTGGGTAAGAAAGGGCAGTAAGGCTCTGGTGATGGATGAGGCTAAGTGAGCTATAACAAATACATTCCAAACTTTTATGAAGTTTGAATTTGATTTATGTGGGGTTAGGATAATTAAGAATTACATCTGCCTTTATATCCCCACTTTCCATAGGTAGCTGTTTGGGATCATTTCTATTTCCCTGTTAACTGGGATGCTCAGAATTGTAGTCCAGAATGTTTGGAGAAATACCAGACTGTGGAAAGCTGGCCTATCTTCTATTCTTTGGTAGAAATAGTACTGATGGTGCTGGAAATTTGTTTCTTTCACAACTGTTTGAGCAATTCAGCTGAAGGCCTACAGTTGGAGATGCAGAGAATTCACTCAGTTATTCTTCCTGGCTTTCTTCCTTTATAATTCCTTTTTACCATTTTGTTTTCCAAGAGTCCTACTTATGCTTCTGAATTATTGCTTTCTTCTGCCAAAGTGGTATTTGAAGACATTCAGAAATAAAATTGTCACCACATTAAACCACAATCTTGACAAGTCAAGAAAGTAAATGGTCCTAGTCTAAATGAATAAGATCAAAATAAGGCAGCTTCATAATTTATAGGAAATTCTCTTGCCTTTTTAATAGCATCCATAGCACAACTCTTGACACTTATCTGCCCACTTTCTTACCTGTGTCACAGTTCTGAAGGCAGAAATGTCTGATGTTTTGGAAGACATAGCCAGACCTGCTGAGAAATATTTAACTGAATGTATCATTGTTTTTAAAATGCTTACACCATTTAGAAAATGCCTCCCACCTTCCCCAAGCTCTCAGCTGCACCTCTACCATATGCAACATTTAATGATAACAAGTGCTGTCAACTTTTAGGAAAGAGTTTCTGTAATTCTTACAATTAGAAGCATCATATATCATTAGATTCTGTATTTAACGTATACAACAAACAAATGGTGGGGTAGGCTGCTGAAATGTTTTTTATCAGTGAAAACAAATTTTTCATGATTGCATCCCCTTTCTAACTGTTTTTACTTAGTATTTCTTTTGCATTATAAGTCAATATTTTTTTTGCAAAAGATGTCTGGTGTTTGGGTCCAAATTCCACCTCTGAGTGCATTCAAGCAACCTCCATGGACTTCAGCAGTCACTGATCACATGTCTGCCTCATGGCAAAATCTGGTTTGTGGATTGCTTGTGTTTGATCTGCTACAATGGTGAGAAAGCTTCCAGTGCTTTGTGTGGAAGAAGCTAAATTTTCAAGCTTTCCACGCAGGGTGCAAAACATTTGGGCCAACACCTTTGCAACAATTAGGCATAAGGATTCATTAGCCAAATGTGGAACTGCAGAGAATGTGCAGAATAAATGCATCAAATTTTCCATGGATCATGGATCTTTATGAAAATTACTTGATCCCTATAAATAACAGAAAGCTTCTGGCACTATATTTTAAAATGTTTGAGATACCGAAGGAGTAGATTTTTATTTGAGCCCTACCACCTACTTTCTTTCCTTTGTATCATATGTCAGGGGTTTTTTTTCTTCCAGGTATGTTTTTGGCCTTTAAAAAAATGGCCCCATAAATGTATGAGGAAATCCAACATATGAAATTGTTTCTTGGGATTATATTTTAAGTGATTGTTTTTTGCTTTCTTGAACAAAAAGTATGTCCATTTGTATCTTTCAAATACTGAAACAAGTTTTGGGTAGGGCTACCACTGTTTGTGGCAGTTACCCCTTCTTTCCAAAAAATCTGTGAAGACTCTATTGCTTTTTGGGTATTGGCTTCCAGTAATGCCCATGCTTGTGCTGAATTCAAACCCAAACTTTCAGCAGAACATACCAAAATGTTTTATGTCGACCAAGCTGTCAGTCTGTCTCATCAATATTGTCCTTCCTTGCTGGCCACAGCATTCCAGAATCCTGGGCAATCTTCTGCTAACCAGGACCTTTTCTTGAAGATGCCAGATGTTGAATTGGTTCCCTTTTTCATGCAAAATATGTGTTCTGTTAAAGAACCATGGTAGCTATTTTTTCTTCTATCCAACATCAACACTCAGCTGGCCCTTAAAATGAGGAATTCCTGCAAAAAGATGTTATTGAGAAATGAGTTTAGAAGCTATTCAGCCTAAACAGCTAACAGATATTTGCTTTCATAGTTACATTGCCAGTGACTGCTCACAGGCTTGTGAATTACTGATGCAGTCATCAATCTACACTTACTACATGCTCTTTAAAATGGAAATGTAGCAATAAGGTAACGATTCAGGGTTTCTTGTCTTCTTGGAACAAGTTCCTTTTCTCCAATGCATAGTGAAAGGAACTTGTTCCAAGAAGACAAGGAATATGCACCGATTTTTAAAATATTGAATAAAATGGATTGACATTTATTTTATGTTTAATGGGTAATACAGCTGCAGTGAAGAATCTGTGAGCCTCTGGATGTTACTCTAGTACAGTTCTGAGTATCAGTCACCATTGTCCATTCCAGCTGGGGCTGCTGGGAGTTGTGAATAAACAACATCTGAATGGCTGTAGCTTGTCCATTCCTGGTCTATGGTCACTGCATGTACAGAGTCCTGTGTTGCATAAATATATTTTTATTGAGACTTATGTCTGAAGGGGGACCATTTATGGAATCATCAGAAATTGGGTAACATCTGAACCAAGCTGTTGAGCATAAAGCTTTATTGGATACTCTGGAAAACTATGCATAGGTACTCTCTTGTTTTGCTGGTTTTTAGCATTAGCTGGTACCAAGGAACACACAGGAAGAAGGAGCAGAAGTTATGTGCTTAATGCTCTTAGAAAAAATAATGAATTCATATATGAGCATTACATCCTGCAGACCTCAAGGCAATAGCCTTCCCCCCCCCCCATTCCCTCCTTTGCTAATTATATCTTATAAAAACAGCACCCTCTAAACCCAGATGTTCATATTCTAATACTAACATTCTGTAGTTCATCTTTACAAAGCTAGCTAACACATGTTTTAAAAGTTATTGTACTATATATAACAGCCTTGCCTAAGAGAATAGAGTCCTGCTACATTTAGAAAATGCAGGTGCTATGTAAGCTCCCTTTTGAAAGCAAGGACTTAGCTCAGTTTCCTTTGAAGATCCAGAGACTTGAAACTGAAAACTTTTATTAATGCCATTGTCTCCTTGTATCAGCAGGTTCCAGAGAGATTCCTGGAAGTGGCTCAGATCACATTACGAGAGTTTTTCAATGCCATTATCGCAGGCAAAGATGTTGATCCTTCCTGGAAGAAGGCCATATACAAGGTCATCTGTAAGCTGGACAGTGAAGTTCCTGAGATTTTCAAATCCCCAAACTGCCTCCAAGAGCTTCTCCATGAGTAGAGATTTTCAACCACTATTTATGAATGTATTAAAAAAAGTAGCAGACTCTCCCTTTTTTATGCCCAAGCTATGTGTGAGTGTGTGTGTATGTGTTTCTATATTAATTTCATATATGAAATCAGATCAGAATCCCTTGTGATTTCTTATAAATTTAGGTCAGTAATAAGTGTATAATTATTTTAACTCCAGCCTTTGTTTTACTTTTGCCTGTGACTTTTAACATTTGGGGAAAAAACAGTATTGGGGCATTTTCTTCCCCTCCCTGTCCCTTCTCTTACCCCTTGAGAAGAAGAATGTTTTGAAGTGTGTACAAGCCTCTATCTATATCTACTGTATCTATCTATCTATCTATCTATCTATCTATCTATCTATCTATCTATCTATCTTACTATATATTACTCATTACAAGGTGGTCTTTTTTCCCAGATAGGCTAACGTCATGGTAAACTCCTTCAGAAAGTGATGGCCCTTTGTCTGTATTAAGCTCTTAACTCTATGAGGGGTTTTCACAGCTACAGTTTCTAAGTTTTTAGTTCAATTGCTTAATGAAGGAAGTGCACTTTTTGTGTTACACCATAGAAGACATATAAATGCCTCTTTTCCTTGCTCAACTGAGAGCAAAAGACATCATCTACACCAAGCCTTATGGCTTTCCTTTTACAAGAATGATATATGCCCTCATTTTGGTGTCTTTTATGCTATTACAAGTATGTGTTTCAGCTCCTTGAGTCCTACTGTAATGATTATTGGGAGAATTACCTACCTACTATTTCTCTGTTAGGAAGTTTGGGAAAGCAATAGTAGTAGGAAGTTTTCTCAGAAGACACCAGAGTTGAAAGCATATTCAACTGTTCTGTTCTGTTTCATATTGGGCTCACCACGTTTTAGAGAGGGCTGGATCCATATTAAAGGAGGCCGAGAAATGGGACTGGATGAATCCAAAATTCCAGAGCTGGAATGCCCTTATTTTTTTGGTGCTTGCCTCAGCTATATTTATCTAGCTATGTTCCCCCTTCTCCTTTCAAGCAAGGCAATACTGTGCAAAACAAATGAAGGCAAGATAACTTGTAGTTTGGCAAATTCACTTTCATGATATGGTCAGCTTCTTAAAACAATAGCATTTCACTCTCCATAGAGTAAAAAAAAAAAGTTTGCTGTATGATCTTTGGCCATAGTGGAGCATTTTAAATTCTTTTATTGGTCATGGGATAAATATTTCCTATCAAAATCAGTAGAACCCAAAAGCGGCAATCCCATGCACATACAATTGGGGATTAAGTCCAGAACTGTTTTCTAAACAGATGTTTATAGGATGACTATGATGATTGCTTAATGTTTTATTTTGGCTGAATTGTGCCCTTTTACTTGATCACATTGAATAGTTGGGTCTGGGCCATCTTCTAAATAGCATTTGATACAAATGTATTCTTCTCCTTCTTCTCTGAAATCCTTAGGTGATGTATATATTTGATATTTCATATTTTTACCTGAAAACATGTTTTTAATTACTTTTTCATCTGAGAAACATTGTAAGATATATTTGTTTTATTCTCAAATTACTATGGCAAAAAAGAAAAAAATGACATCATCACAGAGTGCAAGAACACTTTCTATATATTAGAAATGGAATAGAAACATTTTTATAAAAATATTGTTTAAAGGAATAAACTAGGCACAATATATACTGAAAGCACAACTCTGGAGAAAGCTGCACATACAGTTAAGTGGTTTACTGTGCTAATTAACTTTCTAGGTCTTGAGCACGCTTCATGAGCACTGGATTGTGCCTAAACACTGTGCAGAATTTGTATTTCTGTCCCATCGGCTAGGAAGACAAAAGCTAGCCACTTTATTAGTTCCTCAATTGTACATAATTCATAAGCAATGAATGGAAGTAATTAAATACTTTCTCTTCTACAGCAAAAGTTAGCGCCAAACAAAACATGAGAGCAGTGCATAATATATTAAAGAATGGAGCTCTTCAGAGTTGTCCTGGTATTTTCAAGATAATCTTTTGCAAAGAAGAGCCACTGAGTCCTACTTCTGGACTGTTTCAATAAAGCTAAACTCAACTTGCCAAATGCGGAGCTGCCACTGAAAATTGTAACCATGCTAATGTTTCGCTACTCTCTATACTATCCATCTGATTGCATACTGAGGCCATGATGTTCCATGTCCCCCACCAGCAGTTGATGACACAAGGGCAGGGAAGCACGAAACATCCTAATATCCAAACACATCAAGTTCTACTCCATGCTGGCGATGGGAGGAGCTTACTTTAGGGCTGCCATTTTCAGCAAAGACTGGATATTTTTACTTCTCACTGGATCTGATTTTTGATATTTACTGGAACAGAATGCGTATTCAAGTCCAAACTGGAATTTCATCTCAAAATGACAAAAACAAGGTTGATCTTACAGTGAAAAGTAGGAATAAGGGTGGTATGGATCTAGCTGAAATCAATTGAGACAATAATCTGTCTAATTCAAAAAGAAGAAAAAGTTCCCTGCAAGTTTTTATGCTTTCTTCAGAGGTCTCTCTCTTTTTTTTCTTTTCACACTTTTGGAAAGTGGTAGTGTCTAGTAGTATTATGTATATGCTATGGCACTATGTGTTTGTCGTTTTCTGTGTCTTTTGTACAGATGCAGTAAGAATTTATTGTTATCTGGACTAGTATTTATCATTACCTGTTATCTCCCCCAGGAAATTGAATCAGATTCAGTCCTAACTGGCCATGGTGGCAGTTTTACAGTTCAGCAGATAGTTTTCTTTAGTATCCTCCTTTTCCCCCCCTTTGTTGAAATTGCTTTTTAAAGAAAAACAAAACTTAAATTGTATTTTGACTTTGGAGAGTGAAAGTTTACCCCATATACATTACCATAATAAAACAGCTGACCTAGTCATTGCAATGATGCCTCATTTATAAATATTGCTTGAGAAACAAAAAATGATGAAAAGAGTTGACAATGAAAAGCCTTAAAACCTGCTGATTTTTTTTTTTAAAAATGAGGGCACAGGCCTTTGTCTAATGACAGAAACACACAGGGTTTCTCAATATGCAGAATAGCAGTTTTCTTGGTGCAAAAGCTTTGCTGAAGCCAGCAAGATGCACTTAAGCACACACTATGTTAAAGTCCAATGGGCCTTTTTGTATGTAATACTCCTAGCTAAAAAGCAAAACAAAACATAGTTTAATAATCCAGAGATAGTTTCCCATATTTGTTTTTCTTCTTGAATGCTACTTTTAATATTTTAATTCTGGTGTTTCAAGTAGAGTTCCCCAATGTATCAGACATAAGGAATTGGTTTAAGGTCAGTTTATTAACTAGGATCTGAAATCATCATTGGATCGTGGTTTAAGATCCTAATTAGTTAATTAACATTAAACAACTGTTCCTTGTCCCTGAGGTGAACAGTTCAAATCAATTCAGACTGAAGTACCAGAAGTAGTTCACATAGAGAAAAGATAATGGGAAAGCATGCCTACCATTCTGGGAGATGCTATTTCAACCCATCTGGAGTCAGTCCAACTTTTTAAAAAATGGGATGAGCATTATGATTACATCCTTTTATCTTCTCATTTTGAAAGAAGTGATTTAAAGCATATTTCTGCTAAAGGTTTCTGGAAAGGTGCAGGAGGCTTTAAAGAGAGACATTTTCCTCATGTTCTTGCAGGAACCTATTTAGATGTCTCCATATTCAAAATTGCATGAAATCCTCTAGCAGTCCACTCTAGCAGACCCTTCTGCTGTATTATCACCTTGGCCATGACCAAACGTACCCAACTAAAGCCATACTTCATTTCTTAGACACAATTCTGAAGACTATACATTGTTAGTAACATTACTGCTGTTAGCTCTAGTGCAGTTTGTCTTGACTGAAATGTGATTCATTGAACTCAATGACCTCTTAAAACTTATGCCAATTATTTATTTATTTATTTGAAACATAGCTTATGTAAAAATGAAAGCAAATGAGGCTTCAAAATGCTCAAAGGGGTGGGGAGAGAACCAAACAAACCTTGATTTGCTTTTTTTTAAGGATCTATACCTGCTTATTGACTAGTTATTTAATTATAATTTCATTGTTTTAGTTGTACTGCCTTTGTGCCTCCCAAAGCATGTCAGATTGAGTGTGAAGTATCAATTTTTGTTCTATTTTAAGGATACTTTGTCATTCTTCCAGTGATTTCTTTTAGGATTCCATTATAAAAAAATAAAATGATGACTTAATTGCCACGCTGAGTTCTGTGTCTACGGACGCCAGAGCAGCCCAAGTTGCTGAGGTTGTCCTAGCATGCTTCCTGTCCATTTAAAAAGAAGAAGAAAGGGAGAAAACAAGAGGATAGCTTTGTTATTGATAGAATTAGCTGGATTCTTGTGTAGGTGAGCTGGCCCCACCCTGGACATTCAGGCAATAGACCAACTACAAATGGAAATTGATTTAATGCTAAATTTGGAAGCATTAGGACCAACAGTTCTATGAAGCAAAGCACTGTAACACAATTTCTCTAACTACATTTCCTGGGAATTCTTGAGAGAGAATTATGGTCACCTCATCTCTATAAATCTGACATAGGTTTTTTGCATGAATCCCCTGATTTTTGATAACACTGCACCTGATTACTGTTGATTTTGTAGCCAGGCATTCCTTCATCAGCTTCTAATGTCAGGACACTGCAGCAAGTGTAAACCTGAGCCACATCCAGCAATCGTAGTTACTCAAGAGCATCCATAGAATATGGTAAAAAAGTCAAGATGGCAGCCGTGGCAGTGCAGTTGAAGCTTCGCCTGTTTATGTGCAATGCAACACACATGAAACGTGGAGCTTCAGTCGCATCATTAAGGCCATTATTTTGACTTCCTTGACCACACCTGTGGACATCCCTGTACCTCTACTCCCAGCCCCTTTTTTGTTAGCAAAACTGGATGGGACTGGGTTAGAAAAGACAGAAGGTGCTTTTTATATAGGAAAGAGAAATCAACATAGGGAAATTAATTCAAAACACTTAAAAAAAAAAACTGAAATTCTGTGCTGACATTCATTTTCCTACTCTTTCCCTATTTTCCTCACTACAGAAACTGGAGTTTATAGTGTGTGCCTAGACCTTAAATGCACCAGCGGAGGGATTAGATAAAACAAATCCTTCAAATTACCAGTTATTCTTCCTTAACCAGTACAATTGTTCTTGTGCCTTCTGTGGCTTTCAATTTTCATATGTTTGGACCTTCCTTCCTCCATACAGTTCCCCAGATGCAATAAACACTGGTTTTCTCTCCACTTTTTTTCCAGCTGTTTAACATAATGTTGATAGCTATGCACATTTTGTGTCTTTTTAAAGAAAATTAAAAACAAAAGCAGGAGAATAAGTTTTTGAAGAAGATAATTTTTAGAACAGTTTGATAATGCAAATTATTTTTTCTCAATTGTTTGAGCAGCATTCAATTTTGAAAATTTCTTGTAGAAGCCAATTTTTTGTAACAGTGGTGCAGATCTTGTGTTTTCTTAGCCTAACAAAAGGTAGTATAGAAGCAATATTTCCTACGTATTATATATATGTGTATACATATACATACATATATAACCATATATACACCTGCTAATATATATAAAGATATATATACATATATATATACATACAGTACATACATACATATATATATATATATGTATGTATGTATGTATACTTATACACACACAATAAGCGTGTGAAGTGAAAATCTTACATTTTTCCAGTGTAGATTAAGAACCTATTTTAGACGTGTTATGCTTTGTGAGAAGAATGTTCTATTTGAAACTATAAAACACTTAATTCTTACTGTATCTCTGGTTGTGTAATGGGAACGCTTCGCATTAAACAATTTTTAAAAAGTGAAAGATATTAGGATGTAATAATTATTTAAGGAAGTGTTCACCCATATATTCTTGAGGTTTGCTTTGTGCCTCTGAGTATTATTTAATTTAAAGTTTTTTAAGTTTGCAGAATCATTGTTACTGTACCAAGTATGTGGGTGAACATCTATAGCTGAGGGGAACTTTTATAAAGCAATGTATATATTCAGCTTGAGGGCTCTTCTTGAATAAAAGGCATATGATTTTAATAACTACATTCTGAGAACATCTGTTAAATTTATAGGAACTGCTACAGTAACTGCATAGATAGTTGAAAGCATTCTTTAAAACCCAGCTCAATACTTTTGAAAGATAGATTTCTCTCATCATGTATCCAGGAGAAGGGTGATCCACTTTCTGTAACGTTACAGAATTTTTTTCTATGTGCACAATATAATTTATTGGCAATGGATTCCTCCCTCCACAGGTTAATATTAACTAAAAAGTGAAGATTTTGTGGCTTTAAATATAGGACTTTCACCAGCAGAACTGAAAGATATAAATAAATAAATAAATAAATAAATATATATATATATATATATATAAAATATATATAAATAAATAAATATATATATATATATATAAAAAGTGGTTTGCAAATCCCCTCAAAGGAGCATTGTACATGAAAAGTAATCTTTTTTTTTTAATCCTCTTCTATTTGTCATGTGTATTATATAGTAATTATTGGTGTTTTAGTGCAAATATTTCTTTTGGGTATGTATTCTGTGTTTGGAAATTTTAATAAGCATTGTTTTTAAAAAGCTCCCCTTAATGAATGTAGCTGGTTTATATTAATAAACAGTTACTATATTGCACTTAAATGTTCTGTTGAAGGAAATACAGTTTTGTTGGTTATAAACCATTGAAAATATTAATAGTTTGACCTGGGATAAAAACTGTCATTTAACCTTTGAATCTTCTTAGGGCTAACTCTGTTTCAAACTATGAAAAGTGGTGACTTCAGCCAGTTCTGTGATTTGAAGATCTTCAGCTATTTTCTCTATTCAGACAGCTACCATGAGAAATACTAAAATGTATAAGAAATATACAGTAAAATGTGGATAAGATGGCAAGTTTAAATTTTGTTTCCAGTCTTTCTAATGTAGACTTTCTTAAGGTATTAATATAATACTGTAGAATTAGAAAAAATAAATATACACACACACACACACATTTTTAGCAGGAAGATATTCATATTAATCTGAACTCAAGAGTCAGAGAAATTCTGTACCTTTTTAAACTGGAAGAGTCAAAGGTTAAGGCATAAATTGCTGTTGTCCCAGCTATTTCTCATATGTATATAGTTATAAAAGTTACAAAACACTGCCTTTATATTATTTAGCAATATGTTGTAAATAGCATTATCAAAGTTTTTTTTGTAATAAAAACCTTTAATTTGAAGTTAGTACAATAACTGAATTAATGAATTCAATTTTTTGATTATTTTTAATTTTATTTTTTAGATAGAGGCAATTTCAACTGTGGGGGTTTTTTGTTGTTGTCTATGGTTCTGAAGACTTTGCATAATTTATTGGTTTAATTTATCCTAATTTATTTGATGGTGTACAATTTTGTATTGCCAAGGATGTACTGTAATATTAATTGATGATGTGATAAAACATGAAGACTCCCCTGTCTGTATGGAGGGAAAAAAAGGTGCAGTAGACAATTGATTGAAAAACTTACAATTCTAGCTTGGCAGCTACTAAATTGAAAAGAAATCAGGAAAAATGTTTTTTGGGGGGTGGGTGGGAAGTTGGGGGAGGGACTCTTATTTTGTGTGTTTTAAGCTTTTGTATACTCTCCAGATCTTTACCTTTTTGCTTTGTACCACTTAAAGGATACAGTAGTTCAATTGCCTTGTGTGCCTTCCATCTTCTCTAAATTGAATGTATGTGCAGTATATATGCAAGCTTGTGCAAAATAAAATATAAATTACAAGCTCATTGCTCCCGGCTTATATCCTTCCTAAAGTTCTTTTTTACAAAGTACCAGTACAGAATTACTGAAAGGTTGGAGCTGAATTAAAAGTTGTGGATGGGCCAATTTGCAGTCACACATGCTCCAAAGCACCTTTCCAGATTACTTCTGGAGCATTGGACATTGAGGTTTCATATACAAATCCAATATAAACTTGAGCACATTTGATGTTCAAAAGGCCCTGATGACTTGTATTCTTAATGTTATTTGGTTCCCAGTCCCCCAGCTCACTGCTTTACTTACTGTTATTTGAACCATTCAATGGGTCAAGCTTTTGTCGTACATTTTCTTGGAAGTCATCTGCACTGATGGTGGTGGATGAGGCAGAAGCAAGCCATGTGTTGCATGAACTCATCCTATTATGGTTTATAATTCATGAACTATGAATTACAATGTGAACCCGACTGATAAACCATGGTTTATACGTATGTTGTATAAACTCTTCTATTTGTAGTTTATTCAACAAAGCATGAATAAACAGAATGTAGGCTTACCATGATGGGCAAATTCAGTCTCTGACTAAATCTGTCTGTCTCCCTGCCTACACAGTAGGTTGTGACCAATTGTTTTTGCAACAGATCTGAGCTTTGTTGCAGAGGACTTTTAAAATTAGGCTTAGGGCCACATGAAATCAGGGTTAATAATGATGCCTTTCTCATGGGAAACCTCCATGGGAACCCCAAGTGATCTAGGACCAGAATATCCTCTGGATTGTCGGGTTTTAAGGCCACTATTGGCAGATTCTTGATATAATCTTATAGCAGAAATATTGAGCTTTTAAAAAATACTTGAATACTATAATTTGGGTTTCCTACATCTACATTTACAGAATCCCACTTGCTTCTAAAGACTCTTCAACAAGCATGCCTAATCATCACACAAACATGCCTCAGTAACCATGTCATCATGACATTGCCTTTGTTTCATCCCTAGCTTATAACTCAGGGAGCTTAAAGTTGCCTTTAGCTGTCCCAGCCTCAATGTAGTATTTTCTCTTCAGAGACATTTTTGCCATGAAGACAATCCAGTGTGCTTCAAGAACAGTGTGGGTATTGCCAGTCACTGGGTACTGCCCTTCATGGCCATTCTGGCTTGGGCTGCCAGAGAGAACTGACACCTGGCCTGCACAGATGCACCTGCCTATCCAAAGTACCTATTAGACTTTACACATACACACATATACACTTTATTTATACCCCACCTTTATTTGTACATTTCAATGTGGCATACATAATGCTCTATGCTCCTATTTTCCCCACAACGTTCTGTGAGGTGAGTTGAGCTGAGGGAAAGAAACTGGCCCAGAGCCACTCAGCCAGCTTCCAGGCCTAAGGTGGGACTAGAACTCATAGTCTTCTCACTTCTAGGCCAGCACCTTAACCACAACAAGAAAGTAACTCTGTTTTATATGCTACAAGGTCTGTGGGTATTTACCTGGAAGTATCAATCCACCGCAGAATGAAGGCCTTTTCACTGTAGGATATGAACCATAAACTATCATACTGATCCAGTGTAGATTGGTAGATAGATGTAGATAGTCTAGGACTGAGAGGGAGTATCTAGCCCCAAATCGTTCACACACACACACATACACATACATACTGTGATGGAATGGACTTATGAAGGCCAGACTCAGGGAGATAAGTGTGTTCTTAGCCCCCAACAGGAGTGTGGGAAGTTCAGGAAGATGAGGCTGGCACCTCCCTAAGGAATTCACGGTATTCTGGCTGGCTGGCTGGCTGGCTTGGGAAGTAGGGTTCAGTCTGGGGAGATTTTCTGTCTGGAGGTTGAAGCTAATAAACACAACAGAACTGGATTTGCATGGTCTCTTGGAGTTCTTTGGGCTGAACCTGACACACACACACGCATATACCCAGAGATGTATGTAGCACACTTTTGGAGAGCGCTAAACCTGTTTTGAAATACAAGTTTTGCATTCTGCTGAAAAATCAGTAAACCTGCAGTATATTAAAAAAGGAAAAGAAAAAAAGAAGAACTGCTTCCCTGAGAGAATGTTCTCTTGTGCTACACTGAAGGTTGATTTGAAACCGGGTTTTACCTCCTGTGCATTGCTAGGGCTGTCACCAGGGAGTGCTGATGAGGAATTTCACATGGACATACTTTGTCGCTATTATGGAGAAGAACACCATTCCCTTGCAGTTCTAGTCATGGAGGGAGTTTGTTTTCTGTAAGACATTATGTTTATTCATGGTTTTGGTGGCATACAAATTCAATAAATAAATAATCACACCCTGCCTTCCCTCCCTCCCCTGTTCCTCTGACCTGTCATCTGGGCTATTTGAGGACATGGGTTGAAAGCTCTTTCAGAAGAGTGCTAGTTCCATGTTCAAAAATAGCCAGACTGACAAGTTTCAGGCACAGCACACCTCTGCACCTGTGACCAAGTTGCTAAACACACTACTGTATTCCGAGTGACTAGCTGCACTCACTCCTCTCCACTTCTCCACATACTAAGGAGAGCAATTTGTAGCAGGTGGTGTTTAGTGAGAAAGGAATGAAGCCAGAGGATCCACTAATCATTTTACTTAACTGGTCCCACATTCAAACAGTAAAAATAGCACCATTTGCTGGCCTGGTTACTAAGGGAGAAGAGGAATCAGCAATGAAGGAGGGAAGCACAATTTACACTGACATACTTTTCTGCCAACTCAAGGACTGGAGGATCATGCTAACACAGTTGTCTGGCTGTGCCCTAAGAGTGCTAAGAGATTTGGCAAATGAACAGTAGAGCTGCTCGGTGGCTTTGTTAGCCAATGAAGAGTCATGGCAGATCATTAGTTAAAATTACAACAGCAGTGGTTGAAGTAATCATTACTGATTGATGATAGACAAAATGTAGAGGAACACTGATTTAAATCACCAGTGGCCTAACCTTGATGCACCCTAAGCAATAGCAATAGGAAAAAATGCTGACATCTTTCTTAAGCATTCTCTGAATTGGGTTCAATCAGTTCTTGGAGACATTGCCCAATGCTGCTGATTCATTCTATGAGAGAGCCACTTCACAACTTCAGTTTTGAAGTGTACTCCTTAAATGATTGATACAGTCTCCTGAAAACATCATGAATGGAATCCAGAGTTATAATCAGAAGTCTTGGGAAGAGCTCAGGAACAGCTGCTGGGGACTTCAGAGGGATGGTAGAATCTGAGAAAATTGTGTCTCTCCTTACTTCCTATAACCACAAACATGGACAAGAAACTTTTGGACTACTTGGTCTACAATGCCTTCCAGTTTTTTAAGGACAGAATTCCTTGTTCACATGGGGTTTGTTGGCACATTGCATAAGGCGAGAAAGGCTGCTTTTAAGGAGTAACTGGAGTGCTCTACTTAGTTTCTTTTTCAGTAGCAATTATTGGGTAAAGGGATTCATGCAGACACTTGGAAAACATGTATGTGGCCTTCAAAAGACTTTCCTAAGAATTGTCACTGACAGTCCAGAGGAGTACAATGGGATGTACTGGACCAATGTGCATAAATATCATGCATCAAAATTAAAAAGAGATTTCTATATCACATCTCATTTCAAAGAATTCCAAGCAGTTTACAATAACCGTAAAAAACACATTAAATGAATCCCTGTTACAGTTAGAATTCCAATCCAAGGGCATATATGAACATTTCCCAATGCCTGATTCAGGAAGAAACAACCAGAAGACAGTCTCTGTCTCTGTCTCTGTCTCTGTCTCTCTCTCTCTCTGTGTGTGCATGTATCTCGAGAAAGGAAAATACTATATACATTCTTTAGTTCAATGACACTGGTATTGCAGCACAGATGATTCAGCTAGTGGTAGAGGACATTCTGGAGGCCTGTAAGATAAAATCCATGTTTGGTTCTTATCAGAAAGGCACCTTTTCTGTAACAGTCCAATAGCTAATGGTTTAAAGATTATTCCATTCCGACCCCATCTGCCATTTTGATTTCCATTTGGATAGTCTGTCTATTGTACAGCATATGTGTTTTTCTTTTGTACTTAATGTGCATTCAAAGGATACTGAGAAAAAGTCGTGTTCCTATTTGAACAACATATTTAGAATTTATGCCTCAAAACCATTTGCTTCCGGCGCTATTCAAGGATCTTTCTAGTTGCATTGACAGTTGATTTTTAGAAATGCATGCTTACCCTAGGAAAACATTTATGCTGAAAAAGATGCATCTCTAGATCCAATATAAATGGCCTGTTTTTCTTTGTAATAGGCACAACAAATGGGGTGACCAGGGAGAACACTTGATGGGGAAAATCTTGTGGCAACAGTGGCCAGTTTCATTATGTCCACTGCCAGGCTATGAAACAACTCTCGGGGCCTGAAAATCCTATTGCCTATTAAAACTGGGCATGACCATTCTTTTTTATGCTTCGCCAACCAGAGATAGAACTGGATCCTGAGAGAAATAAGGAAAAATATTTATTACAAGTGTTTAACACCTTTTAGTACAAAACAGCTATCATCAGTGACAATTTTCTGCCGGCATGTTATAAAGCCAAAGGGAATCTTTCATACATCTAATAATTGTCAGAAGAAGAGAGACCAATCTTATCCTCAAATCTTTATCAAACCAAATCCACATTATTTGACCAAAGCATTTGGGTTTTTGTGGTATTCTTTCTTTCTCCAATTTGCCTGTCTCTTTTTCCTCCTATCTTAAAAGAAACTTATTTAGAATCGTAAAACATGCTACTCCTGAGGTTCAGAATAGGTTAAAAGCAGAATACTGGGGTACCAAAATAACTGATAGGTTGGGCCTATAAAAGTCATACTTAAGCATCTGGAAGGCACCACGTTTTCTGCCCCTGTCTGGAATGGAGAGAGAAAGCAAAGTGTGGGTTCTCTTTCTTCTTGTGCTTATCGGAACCCACATACTAGGAGAAGGCTGGGCAGCAGACAGCAATAACCTTGAAAGGAGGTTCAGACGAAGGGTTCTGGGGATCAGCAAAAAGCTCCCTGCCAGGCTTCTGGGTTGTACTCAGTGGTGTGCTGGAGCCAGCTCATATGTGCTCATGAGAGCCAATTGTTAGATTTTCAGAAATTTTGTGAGCCGGTTGAGAGCAGAGCTGAGCCGCAACACCCAGAGCACCAATCAGCTGTTAGGTGGCAGCAATGGAAATGGCAAAGCCAGTTGTTATACATTTATCAGGATACCACTGGTTGTACTTATAGTAATTTTTGCTGGCTTACTGTATATTTCATTTTAGATGGCTATTCATTTTGAGTGCCCTATGAGTTGAAAGGCAGGGTATGTACCGAAATAATAAATTAATTTTTAAAAGGCTGGGATCAAATCATGTATTATGTCTCTGCAACAAGTTACAAATAGTTTATTAGTGAGATTGTATCGATGTTCAAATCTTCCTGGAATGAGTTCTTAATCCCAGGTGCATTTTGGTAATTATTGTCGTTCTGCCAGGTAGTTATAGCCAATTGTTACTATGCATCACATACAATACTTTAAATGTATTGTAAAATGTCTAGTGTTTATCATTTGCACAACATGTCTTACATGATCTGAACCAATAATATAAATAAATAAAGTATTTCTGAGAGGGAGATTACTCCTCTGTTTGGAGCAAGAAGAGAGTGGATACCAAAGCATGTGATGAGAAAGAACAGATGCTTTCTCTCATGTTGAACATGGCCTTATTCTGTTGCAATCCTTAGGGACTGATTCCACTTTTTCCCAAGTTTGTCTCAGTTCCTTCTACTGCAACACGTCTATTCAGGGACAAGCTTGGATTGCCATTTTTTCCCCAACATATTTGGGTTTCATCTTTCATACATTAACAATGGCTAGCTTCCTCCAAGGGGGACATGGTGGCGCAGCGGCTTAATGACGCTGAAAATTGCCGGTCAGAAATGGTCGACACTTCAGCGGTTCGAGCCCAGCTCCGCGCAGCAGAGCGAGCTCCTGCTTCCTCCCCAGCTCCTGCCAACCCAGCAGCTCGAAAACTGATGTGAGTAGATAAAAGGGGACTCTCACCCCGGTGGGAGGAAAAACGTTGGCGGCGCCTTGCAAAGGAGACAGGAGCAGTTGCCGGTAACGCGGAAGCCGCACACGCCTGAAACAGGCGCGAAGCGACGGAAATCCCGCCTCCTCTGCGCTCACCAACTGGGCTCTGCTCTAGGAAGGAGGCAATGGCAAACCACTTCCGAAACACCTTGCCTTGAAAACTGCAGGGACTCATCCAGGCAGTCGCCGCAGAATCAGTAACAACTGAGTGTGGATTGAAAAAAAAAAAATGCTTCCTGCACCCCAGCAAGTTATGAATGACCTTATCGCCTGAAAGAATGAGAAGTCATTGGGGGGTCATGCCACGTGCATAGACATTCTCCATTCCTTTGCAGTCTCAGGTAAGGTAGTAGGAGTTGTAGTTGGTCTTTCCCCTCTGCTTCTTTCTTTCTTGACTTTGTGCTGCCCTCAGGACTCTATTGAGTGGGGTACAACTGATACACATGCAAGGCTGGATTTTGCTTTGATGCTCCATCTAAGAGCCAAGCAAAGCATGATATGAAATGTGTTAAGGTTTGTAAAAAGGCAAACGAACATTAACTGTGTGGTGAGGAGGCTAATAATTTTCAGGCAGCAGTAGCTTTGGGGACAGTACATAAGATATCAGTATTACCATTCTGCTGGAGCTGTATAGAGCAGGGTTCCTCAACCTTGGCAACTTTAAGACGGGTGGACTTCAATTCCCAGAATTCCCCAGCCAACAAGGCTGGCTGGGGAATTCTGGGAGTTGAAGTCCACCCGTCTTAAAGTTGCCAAGGTTGGGGAACCCTGGTATAGAGGCTTAGCTGCTAGAAATTGGTCTGTCAGAAACTTGGAAAGCTGCTGGCAGCCAGACCAAACGATACTAGGTCAGGTGGTCCGGTGACTTGACTCAGTATATGGTCAAATCTTTATTTTATATATATAGGAGGAGAATTTCTTGCCTAGAACACAATCCTGTGCAAACCCTACTTTATTGATCCAGATGACTCTACAGCTGAACAAAGAGTCAGGTCTACTTTTCATTCATCTTGGTTATGCTTGGAAGTTATCAGTTTTGATTTTGGAAGCTTAGCACAGCAAACTTGGAAATCCACACATTAGCATAGGAAATTCCTGTTAAAAAGAGATGGTGGAATCAGACATCTTCCAGCATGAAGTGGATACCTTTTCCCCTATGAAGTTACAAATATTCAGTTCTAGCATCAGCTGTCTGATTTTATAGTCATCACTGTAGATTTACCATCAAGCTGGAACAGTTGACATTGTGCCTACAACCTCTGTGGTTGCCTGTTTACCTTCTTCAACTAGGGGCAATGGGAGGAGGGCACTAAATTTCTAGGGATTATGTTGGTATCCAGATGAGGAAGGGAGGCAAACAGGCAGCTTCTCTAGCACTGGTGCATCATACTGTTATGACTTGCAAAAGGATGAAGTGGGAAGCTGTATTGGAAGGAAGCAGGAAGCATAATCATTGTATACCTGACATGTAGTAAATTTAGGGGTGCCATTCCTTTTCAGCATAAGGACCCTGCTCTGCTAACCAGTCAAGCTTTGAACACCTCAGCACTAGTACCATTGGTGCATTCAGTTGGACACATATCCAAGGAAGTCTGCTTAGAAGTGATGCTAAAATGGTGTTTCACGGATTGCACAGTAGAGCAGCCTATGGTGGCTCTCTGACAATCAGGACAGAAAGGTTGCTGGCATGAGTACGTATTTAGGGGTACTCTTAAAATATTTTAGGTATTAAGATGTAATATGCAAAGGGGCTTTGATTCATTTTTCAGTGCTGGTAGATTTCCTCCCTCCTTCCCCCATTTCTGTGGTTAAATGGCAATAGTAACCTGTAAATGAAAAAGAGAGTAGGTGCGCGCACACACGCACACACGCACACACACTGATGACATGCTTCTTTCAAATTAAGGCAGTGGGATGTAGTACTGAGTTATGAAAAGACAAGTCAGTTGCCTAACTGAACGAGGAATAATCAGGGAAGCAGCAGGGGAGGGGAGGAGAAAATGCTGCTAGTTGAAGAAGAAAATTATCCTGATTTCTAACTCTGCTGGAAAAATGTTAAAAGTTATTGCCACACAAAGAACCTCTTGAACTGCTCTGGCTTCCAAAATTTCTGCTGCACTCTCTGCAGTTACTTGTGTATGGCAGAAGCAGCATCTTTGTATTATATGAACAGTCTGCTTCATAATCAAATACCATCTGTCGCTACATCTGAACTTGTTTTCAACATCTGTGCGTTCTGGTCTTAACAAAGCTTTAAAAACCAATTCAAAAACTTTCACAGATCACTGGCTAAATATGTACATTTACCATCTTTCGCCTTGCTTTAAAATATTTCTTTGCTTTTTGCCACCCCTTGGCTGCGAATAGTGAAGATGCAAGCACTTAGAGGCTTTATTAAGCTTATTTTCTAACAGCCTCGGGTAGCCAAGTGCAAAAAGGGGACACTTGCTCAGGCACCGAGAGGACCCATCATATCCTTTCTTGGTGCCAATACAGTCCCTTTCTGCCAATGAGAAACCTGAAAGTTGATCAGCTACCATACCCCAATTACTCAAAATGACACTACAGATAAAACGGCAACCAAGGGGAGAATCAACTGTACGGCTTATATGCTGCTAAAGTGTGTCTGAACAAATGGCGAAGTAAAATCCTGAGAGCTCTCTGGAGGATAAGGATGTTGTTACTTTGCACATGCTTCAGAAATGGGAAGTACATCTTTCCCGAACTTTGGGCCAACCCACTAGCAGATGTTGACCAGTTTTGCTTATGTATACATCAGTTGCAGAACACTAAAAACAGAGATTAGAAATTTTAATTTAGTCAAGGCAGTTGGGCTAAAATGATGGCTTTTGTTGAAACCATTAAATAGAGCTGCCTAATGAAGTACAGTACCGAGCTGGCAGAGGGATTTCTGATGGGAACACGGCTGCCAATTCCAAACGGCAGCCTTGGAAAGGGTAAAGAAGGAAGCGTTGGAGTCTTTAGCGAAAGTGGAACAGCACAACAGCCCTTGTTGAAGCTGCTTCTGATTTCACATCAGAGGACAGGACAGCACTTGGATGTTATTACCCTGACATTTTAAGCAGACCCTGGAAACATACCATTACTGGCCCCCCTCCCCTTGCCCACTCCCCAGTCCCCACCCTATATTTCTTCTTTCTATTTGTTCAGAAAGGAAGCTGATCACAGAAGGTGATGAAATGGTCATAAATTCACATTTCAGAGGTCATTTGGGTTCACAGCCTGAAGATTGAGTATGGCAAATTCTTTAGGCATAAGGAAAGTAGTGGGAGGGAGAGGTGGGGGGGAGTCATTCAGCCTAGTGACTGATTTCACTACCCAATGATGTTTGCCGTTTAGTTCACAATAGCTATTACCAGCTCAGCTTCCATTATTCTTCCATTTCTTAGGGTCAATACATAGGTACTGAGGGGGAAAAAATATCACCTTGATGGTATTAAATGAAGCAGTCACCATTAACTAAGTGTTGGGCAACTGGAAGGCTCTTCCTTATTAACCATATATATGTTCAATATCTAGAGCAATATAATCACGCAAGTTCCTTTGACAAATTTCCATTTGTCTCAAGGTGCTCTGCGGCTGAGGGTGGCTCCCCCCCGCCACCCCTCGGCCAATTTCTTCACAGCTCAGGCTGTCAGACGTTTCTAGATCCAGCCTTTTATTAGCCTTTTGGACCCTTTAATAATGGGTGTGCTGACACAATCTAGCAGCATCTATAAAATAGCACATGGGCATTTCTAATCATCAATGTGTCTAATAATCCATGTTATATGTTTCCGTTGTGTTATCATTCAGCTGAGGGCTTGCCCTAGATTGAAAGGTGTTTGAGGCCAAGAGCAATTTCAGAACCCCTCCTCAGGCTAATTCAACATTTCAAACATACACAGACACATATGCAGACACACACACATACAACTAGTGCCCCATCTCACAAATTAGATGCATAATTACCATATACTTCTTGCAATTTTAACCTCTCACTTTTCAATAAATTGGGGTGCCACCAAATGCTATCTGAACGCAGATCAGAAATGGGATCTGGCACGTTTGCTGTGTTTGTTGTAATGCATAACAAACTGTACAACTCCTGTCTTTGTCTCCTTTCATCTCACTGATGTCGCTAAATTGCCAAAAGCTGTACGGGGTGAGGCAGGGGGGAGGATGTTATTTAGGTTGTGGCATAGGAGGTAATACTCCTTTCCCTGTATGATGCTGCTTCCATCCAAGTTGCTAATTTTATTTACAGTGAGCAAGGACACACCCAACTTCTGTTTAATCTGACGTGTAGCCTTAGGCAGGATGTTCCAACAGGCAAATTTTGTTCCACCCTAATGGTATTGTGGGGTGCCACTCCCTTACTTTCTTCTAGATGAATCAGGGCTGGCTAACCTTTCTTGTTGAGGATCACATTCCCATGGCAGTAATTGCTGTGGGACACACAGAATGGTGGGCGGAGCTACAGTAAGGAGCAGGTGGGGCTGGTGCCAAAAGTTATGGATGGGGCCAGATACCCATTTGCTTCTGTTTCTGACACTCCTCTTTTTCTCTTCCTATTCTTTTTTCTCTTTCCACCATTTAGAGGATGGGGATGCAGGGTACAATTGCTTTCATCATCCCAGAAAAAGTCAGATATAAAGGGCAAAACATCTGAGACACACTCATCCCCATCGTGGAGGAATCCATGAAACTAAAGACCTGCCTTCTTCCTATAATGGGAAGTATTGTCTGGCCTGGTGTTTACAGAGATGATAGCACTCCCACCTGAGATTTTGTGCAATGTCCAGGTGAGATCACAGGAATCTCACGGGCACAGAAGTTCTGTGAGTGTTGGAGGATTTGGGGAGGCACCTGGACCATGTATGAATTGTATGACTCTTGCCATAGCCAGTTTGAGGATATTTTGGAAAACTAAAGTAAAAGTAAGTTTCAAAGTTACCTTGGAAAAGTAAAGTTGCATCCCCCAATTCAACCTGTCATATATGAAAGATACATCGGTGGAAATATCTGAAGGGAAGAAATGGAAACTTGCAAAACTTGAAACAGTATAGGGTTAATCTGTTCACAGCAAGTTATACTTTCTAATCATGCAATATTATGGTCTAATATTCTCTGATGGAATAATTTAATGCATTCAGATAAAATGGATTGCTGAAACAATGGAGAGAACCATTGTTCACTAAATACATTTTCTTTAAACAACCTACCAACAGTAGGTTTTCTTCAACAACCTACCAACAGTCACTTTGGGGTGCACTGAACTGCAGTTCTCCAGAGCCTCCAGGCAACTGCAGTGTAACCTGCTGCCCCCTCCAGATCTAGTTCAACAGATCCGGAGGGGGCACCAGGTTGGGAAAGTCTACTTTAAATGCTTAGTGTTAACTGGATATTTTATACACTGGCTCTGAGATGGCTCTAATTGTTTGTATTGCATGTGACCAAGATATTCATGTGCATTAACAGATTCATCCATCAAATTCAATAGAGCCCAGATGAGTATTACTGGGGTGGATGCTTCCGTCACTTCTCCCTTGATGGGTTTTTGGCATATAAATATATTCATGAACAAGCAGTTCATGTTTTGTAGGACTTTCAAACCCTTCCATTCTTTTATACAGACCAATCAGCTTGCATATTAGGTTTTCTTTTGTTCTGAATTCAACTCTTTCTCCAAGAAGCTTAAGGAAGCTTGCATGGTCCTCTCACCTTTCCTGCCTCGTGTAACCCTTAATTCACCTGGCCGTCCTAACCCATATTTTTTAATTGGGTGTTCCCTCAAAGGGGCTCAAGGAAACTTATGTAGTTCTTCCCTGATCCCACCCCATTTTATCTTTCAGAATTACTCTAGAGGAGGCTATGCTAAGAAACAGTTACTGGTCCAAAGTTACTTAATCATGTCATACTTTATTTGCTGATTCTCTTCTCAAAGGGAAGTAAAACCCTTATCTATGATATTTGAAATACCTAGCATTCTGGGCACAGGGGTTCCAGTGTATGGGTGAATCTTCCTTACTAAGAAGTTTCAAAATAGAATGGCTGACAAGTGTGTGTGTGTGTGTGTGTGTGTGTGTTGTGGATTATAAGATGGACTCATGCTTGTAATATTAAATACAGCTTTTTTGCATACTTTAACATCAGTGTTTTGTATCCTTTAATTTCAAGTAGAAACTCAACAGCATAACTGAACCACAACTGCTCAGTTCACACAAAAGATTTATAACCTCCCCAAGTCTGTCTTTCTTTTCATTTTCTCCATCTGCACAGTAGAACAATGACAGGATTTTTTTTTTCCTTCGTAAAGGCCATCCAGGCCTTCACATTTAAATAAAGGCTCCTTGCATGATTGCTGGATATTCTCATCCAAAAATACCCCCTTGGCTTTCATCCTAGACACACAAGCACCCAGTCACCAGGCTTTCAACTGTTGCAGGGACTGTACTGTTATTCTCATAATTTGAGAAGCTACTTGTCATCAGTTCCCCAGTATTTAATTTTTCATAGCATTCTCAGAACCTTTCACATATTTGTTTTGATTTGTTCAATATTGATCCCTTCTCTGACTTTCAACGAGCTATCACCTTCCCCGGCTGTTCGAAATAAACTGCCAAGCCAGCAGTTTGCAATTTTGTCATAATACATGTGTTGAGATATCTGAGTTGCTGTCACCAAGCTTTTGGATCTCACAAATGTCACACTTGCTTTTTTTAATTCAGATTTGATTTATGCTATGCGATGACTGTGGAAGATAAGGGTCTTCCCCAGTGGAAATGCAATCCTTCCTTACTATTGTTCGATATTGTGTTGATTGAAGCATCAAATTGTTACCTTATTTGGGCAGGGGGTATAGGAGAGTAAGTGTGGGACAGCATTATGTGGATCTTGACAAAGGATATTCTGTGGTTATGTGTGGACTTACCAATTAGTTCTAATTTTTATTTCTTTAGAAATCTGTGTGTGTGTATGTGTGTGTATGAGTATATGTGTGTGTGCACATGGGAGTCACTCACGCCCTGGTCATATCTCAGTTAGACTACTGCAACGTGCTCTACATGGGTCTATCCGTGAAGAGTATCTGGAAGCTATAGCTGGTTTAAAATGCGGCTACGCAGACAATCTTGGGTATCCCAAGGATGGCACATATAACACGTTTACTGAGGGAGCTGCATTGGGTGCCAGTTTGCTTCTGGGTCCAATTCAAGGTGTTGGTTATTACCTTTAAAGCCCTACATGGCATGGGTCCAGGCTACCTGAGGGACCATCTCACCCCCATCGCATCAACCCGTCCCACCCAGTCAGGCAGAGAGGGCATGTTGCGGACCCCATCAGTGAGAGAATGTCGGCTGGCAGGACCCAGGAGGAGAGCCTTCTCTGCCGTTGCCTCCACCCTTTGGAATATTCTCCCCTCAGAGGTGCAGCGGGCCCCTACCCTCCTGGCTTTATGGAAAAGGCTAAAGACCTGGCTCTGCCAGCTTGCATGGGGCATTGGGAGCTCTGGTCAATCCTCGGGGTGGCTGGTACCCTGATGACGCTCCCTGAGCTAATCGCCAATTCCACCAATTCTTGGTATCTATTATTTAAGACTTTTTGATATTGTATTTTAATTGATTTTATCCTTTCTGAAAACCTCCCAGAGTCACTTTTTAACAAGATGGGTGGTGATAAATTTGATAAATAAATAAATAAATAAAGCCACCGTTGCCCACCCTGGTGCCGTCCAAAGTTCTCATAAGTCTTAACTAATGTAGAAGGCCTATCCACACAATCACTTTACCCCGCTGTAAGCACACCTCACCCACCATTTCCAAACCTCTGCATCTACCCTGGGACAACTCACAACCCAGCATTGATATGTATTGGGGAGCTTGATAGGATGAGTTTCTATCCTCTCCAGCTGGTTCTGCCCATCTTCCACAGTACTCCACCCTCCACCCAGTTCTATACCTCCCTGCCACCCCTCAGATTTCCTGCAGCTGCAGGATTTATTTCTTACTTTCCTGCTTTATTTCCTACTTTCAAGGACTTTTATTTCTCTTTTTTGCAAAGAGGGTGGGTGTTAACAGGTCAGTAAAAATAAAACTAGGGGCCTCAACATTTGTACAACACCTTTCCTTTATTCATTCTTCCAGTGCTTACGACAGGTTTCTTCTTCCAATTTCCCCTTTCCATGTCTCTCTTCTTATTGAGAAAAAGGAAGTGTGGGGGGGGGGAAGTATATATACCATTGGTTGAGTGATGGACTGCGCAAGGAAATTGACTGAAGGAAAAACAAAATGTCCAGCAAACTGGGAATGGGTGTTGGGAAGAGCTGACCATGATGCCCAGGGCATACCCTGCAAATTGTGCACATCACAAAAGAAACTTCAGAAAATGAAGTATTGATTAGGAAATAGAAAAATAATATTGAAATATTCAAACAAACAAACAAATGTTTATCTACTTCTGTATATACACCTATAAACCTTTGCTTGTTTGTTTGTTTGTTGAATTTATATAGCCACCCATCCCACTTGCATGTGACTCTGAGTGGTGTTAAAACAAAAACTAAACAATCAACATAATTCACCCATTAAAAACAATTAAAAACAGTTAAAAAAAACCTACAATAACAAAAAGACAGGGAAGAATGCAGTCTAAACATATACCAGCCATTTAATGGGCTCCATGCTTCCCCGGGATCCCCAGGCTTGATGGCAAAAGCAAGTTTTGAGGGCCTTCTGGAAGGCCAGCAGAGTTGGGCCAATCTCACCTCAGGGGGAATGATGTTCCAAAGGGTTGGTGTCACGCAGAAAAGGCTCTGTTCCTGGGTCCTGTTAAATGAAGCTCCTTGGCTGACAGGACCTGCAACATGCCCTCCTGCTGGATCTGATGGGATGGGTAGATGTAACTGGGGAGAGGTGGTCCCTCACATAACCTGACCTCATGCCATGTAGGGCTTTAAAGGTCATCACTAGCACCTTGAATTGGACCCAAACTGTTCAGCAGTGAACTGCATGGTGACAAAAAAACCATAGCCAAGCAAAGGCTGCAGGGTGCTGATTGTAGAGTGGTCAGGGCTGCTAGTGCTGTGGCCTCCCAGTGGGTGGGATTACCCCTGAAGGCTGACCAATCAGAGCCCTCACTGCACTGAGGCACATGAGATAAAGGATACAAGCAGTGGAGTAGGAGCAGCCATGCAAGAAGGTCTTGATACGAGGATCTGTGAGATTCATGGCACACAGATTACTATTGGTCCTGGCATACAAGGAAAGCATGAAATGTAGATTTGGTCACTGACCAGGCAAGGCTGCTAATCATTTTCCATCACTCCATCTTCACACTAACAATTCCTTCCCATCACATCTCTTCAGCCTTAATAAAAGATCATGTTTACCCTAGGCATCTTTGTGCAGGTGATGGAGTTCCAGCAGAGCCCACTGTTAGCACATCTCCTGGGATTTCACTTAAAAAAGGTTTCTCAGTTGGCTGTTCTGAGCAGCATAGGGAAGACTGGTGTAGCCATCCTTCAGATGCCCACAATAATTAAACCAGGGCATTGTAGGAAATTTGAACAGTGACAGTGGCAGTCTGCCAGCAATGTTCAGATCATGACTTGGATTGTTGTTGCTTCCTCATGACAAGTAGGACCACAAGGACCCATTAATAGGGAAGAGGATGTATCAGAGGGCACTTTGCCCAGTGCCCCACAAACCTGGAACTGGCTTTGGGAAAGATAAAAATATATGAATGCTATGCAGAATAATTACCCTGTGTATTTTCAACCCATTCTCTTCCCATTTGCTTTTAGGGGAATATAAGTATTTGTGAAGGGGACGCGGTGGCGCAGCGGCTTAATGACGCTGAAAGTGCCAGCCAGAAATGGCTGAAAGCTTCAGCGGTTCGAGTCCAGCCTCGCGTTAACAAGGTGAGCTCTTGTTTCTATACCCGCAGCTTCTGCCAACTCAGCAGATCGAAAACATACGTGAGTAGATAAATGAGGACTCTCACCCCGGTGGGAGGAAAAATGCTGGCAATGGCTCAACAGAGAGACGGGACAAGTTGCCGGTAAAAGCGCGAAAACCGCGCTCGTCCGAAAAAAGGGCGCGAAGCAACGGAAATCCCGCCTCCTGTGCTGCCAGCTGGGCTGACGCTCTAGGAATTAGGCTCTGGCAAAGTCTAATTCCGAAACTAGAAAGATGCAATTGCCTTGAAAACCGCTAGGGGGCGGTCACTGCAGGGTCAGTAATGACTGTTAAGCAGATTATAAAAAAAAAAAAAAGTATTTGTGAAGTACTCATGGATGACTTGCGGTATGCTTTTGGACTTATTTAGTTGCCAGCTTCCGGTGAGCATCCATGGCAAACTAGACATCTCTGAAGGAGCAGGGACAGCATTGTGGTGGAGATCAGTGGACAAATGGTGAATTCTAGCTGGCTCAGTCTCTCTGGAAAAAGGAGATCGTGAGATCTCCCACTTGTACTCCATACAGCTGCTCCCCAGGAATAGACTGTAGGAACTGAAGTTTTTGTGGTTGTCTTGTGAGTTCAGCAGCTGGGAGTCAAAGGATTTCAATCAAGTTCATAGCCGTAATGCAGCCTATATGGACACAAGTTCTCACAAGCCTCATTTCTTAACCACTTTCGGATGTAACTAATTTACAGCTAAAGAGAGATTTTCTGAGTAGCAGGATGAAAAATCCACTTGGTGAATCATCATTCTTTTTGGATTGCAAAGGAATAAAAAAAAAAGTTTTAAAGATTTAAAAACTTTTGACAAAAAATTTAACAAGGAGTGGCTGTAAGAAAGTTTAAAACGGTTAAAGGGGAAAGTCATTTTGAAAGATTATTTTTTGGTGAAAGTCCTTTTGAATAAATTGGAATTAAAATAGACAAACAAACCGGACCTTTGTGGGAATGTTTTTGTTTACTATTAAAGAGTGCAGACAATTGGTGGATTTTACAAAACAATAGATAAAGGTAATATGAGCCAGACTGTGATGCTGACTAGTAACTATGGAAATGTTGACTGTGATGCTGACTGTAACCATGGAGTGCCACTTGAAACAAAAGTATTAAGGGAAAACAAAATAGAAAAAAAAGGGGGGGGGGCAGCTTGCCTTTTCTCTTTCCCTTGTTTGAGACACTTTCATTTTTGGATTATAATATAATGACAACAACCAGAAAAGCGGCAAAAATGGAGAGGAAGGGAGGATCGCTAGAGCAACCTGCAGATAGAGGAATTACACCAGATTTGCTTCAGAAAAAGTTTGAGCAACTGGCCAATAAGTTAGCTGAATCACTTAATACTAAATCGATAGCTTTTGAAAAAAGAATGGATGAAAGACTTGTAAAGATGAAAGAGGAGATGAAAGAAGAAATTAAGAAGATGGAAAGTTCTGTAGAACAAGTGTCTGGAGATGTAAAACAAATTAATGACAAAGAGGAAATTTTGGAGAGTAAGACAGAAGTTATAGACAGAGTTGGAAAGAGAACTAGATAATCTTTCTCTAATTGGAATTGAGCGGAGACATTTTATCATGTTTGGTGGATGTGTAAAAAAGCTAGAAAATTCTTGCCTCTTGTTTTGAAAGACTCATTGAGTCAGTAAATGCTCATTCTCTTTTGAACTATATTCAAATCAATATTTTCAAAAATCTTTGGTGAGGCAGGAAACCCACTACTGGAATGTCTCCTGTCTTAAGGTTGCTCCTCTACAATAAGATAATATAATGAAACCTAATTTTCCTCTAGGCAAGCTGCCTAATTTGGGCTGAAAATATCCAGACTGTAACTGCATTAAAAACAAACAGATTCATAAATAACTCTTTGCTACCATTCAATGGCTGCCTGGAGTTTTGCAGCTCAGATTTGATAGCCCCACTTCTGGGGCATATCAGATCCCAAACCTCCCCCAATCTGTCCCAATTGGTCAAGGAGAGGTATTGTTTGCCAGATCTTCCCACTTCCCTAAAATATTATCCTTGCATCTATGGGCAGGGTTGGGAGACCTACAATAAATTTGTACTCATGAAACACTACATATTTATTTGTGATCACCTATGTTAAATAATGGCATCAAATGACTTCTTTTTTAATCTAGCATATTGCCACCTAACAAATCTCCAGCTTTGTTAATATAAAAAACTGAAGTTTATTCTCTCCCTTTGTTTTATACAGGTGAAACTCGAAAAATTAGAATATTGTGCAAATGTTCATTTATGTCAGTAGGGCAACTCAAAAGGTGAAACCAATATATGAGATAGACGCCTTTCTCAGCCCTAGGAAGAGGGCAATGGCAAACCACTTCTGAAAAACCTTACCAAGAAAACTGCAGGACCTTGTCCAGGCAGTCTCCAAAAATCAAACACGATTGAACAAATTGAAGAAAAAAAAAAAGTACCATGACCATATGTCCTTTATTATAAAAAACAGACCTTTGTTTCAGAAAGGTGTCCTTTAGATTTACTTAATTTAATTATTTATTTTCTTGGTTTCGTTCTTGAATTTTCCTTTGTAAAGCAAATTTATAAACGTAAACAATTATTTTTTTAATCCTTATGAAGCTCTTCCAGATTTGCCCCTTTTTCAGGTTTGTCCTTTATTTTTTCCAAGAAAATATGGTCACTGTATATATAAGGAATTACTGCACTGTATAAATGTACAGGTAGTCCTTGACTGAGAACCATTCATTTAACAACAGTTCAAAGTTGTGACTTGCTGGAAAAAGTGACTTACAACTGGTCCTCCCCACGGTCACATGATCAAAATTTGGGCACTTGGCAAGTAGCATGAATTTACAACTACTGCAGTGTCCCAGGGTCACTTGATCACCATCTGCAACTTTCCCAGGGGGCTTCTGACAAGCAAAATCAATGGGGGAAGCTGGATTCGCTTAACGACTATGTGATTTGCTTAACAACCATGTGATTTGTTTAACAACCAAAGCACAAAAGGTTGTAAAATTGGGCATGACTCACTTAATGACTGCATTGCTTAGTGATGGAAATTCCATTTCCAAATGTGGTCGTAAGTCGAGGACTATCTGTACATTAAGACAATTGCATAAGTTGCATAACATTACATCCAGAATCTGTATATGCAATCTGGTATTTGTCAAACTTTGAACAATAGAGGGCAGAGCCAGCCCTATCATTGTACAGAGTTGGGAAGCCGCCTCATCTGGCAGATGCTGGGAGGCAAGAAGCAGCAGCAAAGTACAGGAGGTTAGTGTTGTATGTACTTTGCCATTTGTGCTGAGACTGTTGCTGGCAAGCGTGAAGGACAATGCTCTCTCATTGCCAGCACTGAGATACAATCCAACTGCCAGCCATGTGGCTTTGGTGCATCAAATGGGAGGGGTGTACATTCTTTTTTTTTAACCACAGGAAGTGGTATCTTGGGCCACTCTTGCTGTAGGGAGAAGACAAATAGCTTTTAAGAGTTCACATACTGAACGTCTCTGCTGAAACCAAGAAGCTTAACTTTATGGATACTTACTCAAAAATGGAGCTGGTGATGAAAGGGACCTATTTCCAATAATGACTTCCAAGTGTCAATAAGTGAATAGTCTTAAACTGTCTAACTTATCCTGGTTCTGATATGCTGAGAATTTCTCTTTTAAGCTAAAGAATGGTATTTCATTAATCAGTTTATTCACTTCTTATTGAATAGAACGTGAAGGTAAGAAAAGGCAAATAAAAAGGACCATCTTCTCAGATAAAATGCAGAGACATTCCAATCTGAGAATTCTAACACATTCCATGTAAGCGTGAATGCCTTCAATCAATCAATCAATCAATCAATCAATCAATCAATCAAGGTGAATGTCAGACACAAATGTCATGTGACACTCAGCCATGTGCATTCAGTTCTTGATTTTTGCAGCCATGGAGACTAACATCTGCAGCAGAAAGTAGAGTGAAGACTGAACCCCTTAATTATTGTGCTTTGGGGTCCTCCCTGCTCAAGCAGCTCTTCATCTAGTCAACTATAAGTACCTGTCCATTTCTTCTTGCTTGCAAAAAATGGAGGCAGATTTTTAACAAAAAAGAGCCTTTCCCTCTCCACACCCACAAAGATGTAGGGTGGCCAGTTCTAGCCAACTATTACCAGCAATATCTGATTTTACTTTTATACACAACTATTAAAGGTGCCCCTCACGTCCTGCTGTACTGCCTCATTGTGGCAGGGAATGTTCCTGGGAAAGATGAGCAACGAAAAGCCAAGGGTGTATGCCACGCATACATCACCCCAGAAGGAACAGCAAAGATATGGTCATCCCAGCTGCCCAGCTAAAGCAGGGAAGCACCTATAACGGGCAGGAGTGATATTGGAAGATGCTGGAGGCAGATAATCACCTTAGTTACAATGGCATAGGCATCATTTCATACTGCATAGGAGAAGACAGTGCTAAACCACTCCTGGATTTTAACAAGAAAAATCACACGGATAGACAATATAAAGTGATTGATGCTATAGTGCTGGATGATGGCCCCTCAGGTTGGATGGCACTCAACATGCTACTGAGGAAGAGCTGAGGATCTTTCAGAGTACCGATGGTGTTTATGATGTGGCTAGATTAAAGCTTTCTAGACATCTAGTTGCAGATGTTGCCATGCAGGAAAAGAAAATCCAAAGCTCCCAGAATTACAGTGGGAGCATGGAATGAAAGAAGAGTGAACACAGGAAAGCTCAATTCAGTGAAATAAGAAATGAATCGACTACACATTGACATTAGCCATAAATGAATTAAAATGGGTTGGAATTGGATACAAATGATAGAATATCTTATTGTTTACTCTGAAACCTGAAAAACAAAGAAGGAACGGAGTTGCTTTTATAGTCAGTAAAGATTTAATAACCGTACTTGGCTACAATGCAATCAGTGACCAAATAATATCAGTTAGACTTCATGGACAACCCTTTAACATGACAATTATCCAAGTTTATGCTCCAGCCACTGATGCAGAAGAAGAGGAAGTTGATGAGTTTTATGATGAAGTTCAATTTGTAATTGACAGAACATGCAAACAAGATATGCTGCTTGTGGTTGAAGGCTAGTATGCCAAAGCTGGAAATATTAAGGAGGAAAACATAGTTGGACTGTATGACTTAGGAAACTGAAATGAAGTGCTCATGACCACATAACCACCATTTTCAAGGAGAACATTAGGAACTATTTTGAGGTTCTGAACCTCATTGGTAGAGAACCAGAGGAACTATGGAATGAAATCAAATAACTTGTTAAAGACCAATGTGAAAAGAGACTGCCAAAGACTACAAAAACAGAAAAAAGCCAACTGGATATCAGAACAATGGAAATTGCCAAAAACAGAAGAGAAGCCAAAGCCAAGGAAGACAAAGATCTTAGGAAGGAATTAAATAAAGAATTTCAAAGAATTATTAGAAGAGACAAGAAGCAGTTTTACAACAACATCTGTAAAGACATCAAACATAAAAACAGGCACGGAAAAACAAGAAATGTGCTCCAAAAGATCTCAAACTCAGAAAAAGGTTCCAACCTCAAATTGGTATGCTAAAAGATGCCAATGGACAGATAATAACTGATTCCAAAAGATCAAAGAAAGATGGAAGGAGTTTACTGAAATTCTGTATAGTAGAGATGTCAGCATCCGAGATACTTTAGAAGATATTATCTATTAACGAGTATCTCTAGTAGCAAAAAATAAAGTTAGATCAGCACTCCAGTCATTACCAAGTTAGAAGGCTACAGGAATTGATGGAATATCTACAGAAATATGGCAAGCAACAGAAGAAGAATCTGTAGTTATGCCAAGCTATGCCAGCAAATCTGGAGAACAACGCAGTGGCCAACAGATTGGAAGAGGTTAGTCTACATACCAATACCAAAGAAAGGAAATTTAACGGTGTATGCAAACTATCATACAAAATCCTTAATTTCACATGCTGGATCATCCAATGCAGATTAGATCCCTACATAAAAAAGGAGATGCCAGATGTTCAGGTTGGATTTAGAAAAGGCTGAAGAATATAAAACATTATTGCTTGTGCAGATTGCATAACTGAAAAGACAAAAAAGAAGACAATATATGTTTTATTGATTATAAAAAGGCTTTCAATTGTGTTAATCTGTGGAATGTACTTCGAAAATGGGAATCCTGGAACATCTTATTGTCCTTATATGAACCCTATACACAGATCAGGAAGCCACATTCCAGACAGAACATGGCAAAACAGGTCAGCAAAGGAGTGAGACAAGGCTATATACTCTCCCCTTATTCATTCAACCTATATGCAGAATATATACTGAGGGAAATTAGACTGGAAGAATAAAAATCAGTAACCTGATGTCAGCCCCACTAGGTAGACCAGACCAGAAAATGAACTCCACAGGAAGACTAGAATTCGACTTCGTTGTGATAGGCTATAATAACAGAATCTTGCAAGCCTGATTGTATTTTACCTCCTCTGCTTCTTATACTCCAGTGAATTAGGGAGAAGCCTGCCTAAGTCACTTTGAATACTATCTTGTTTCCCAGGATGCAAAACCCCGTTTTGCTTTATTTTGGTTATTGCATATTTCTGTCAAGGTCATCTCCCTTACTTTCTACAGCTGATGACACTAGCCGAAAATGCAAATGATCTGCAAACTCTAGTAATCAAAGTCAAGGAGCACTGTGGGGGGAAAAAAAGGATTAAGTTTAAATATAAAGAAGACCAAACTAATGACAACAGGTAGAGTAATCAGCCTTAGAAATCACAATGAAAAATCTGAACTGGTGGACAGCTTCTGCCTTTTAGGATCAACTATCAACAGTAAAGAACCCAGCAGTTAAAAAATATATCACTTGGTAGAGTAGCGATGAAGGCCTTGGAAAAGATTTTCAGAAGTTGCGACATGTCTATATCTACAAAGACCAGAATCTTTTCCCTGTGACACCCTATGGAAGTGAAAGTTTAACTGTGAAGAAGCAGGACAGAAAGAGTATTGGTGCTGTTGAACTCTGGTATTGGAGAAGACTCCTGAGAATCTCAAGGGGAGCCAGGAAAACAAATGAATGGATCATCAAACATATCAAACCAGAATTCTCACTCAGGACACAAATTACCAGGCTCAATTATCATCAAATTATTGTCTCTCTGGAGAAGGCTCTAATGCTAGGAATGTAGAAAGAAAAAGAAGAGGAAGACCAGTAACAAGGTGGATGGACTCAGTTACAGAGGCAATGGGTGCACCATTGGAAGACCTGAAGGACCAGGTTGGGGACAGATTATCCTGGAAAAAAATTTCTCTATGTGGTCACTAATAATTAAAAGTGCTTCAAGGCATCCAGCAACACTATTTTCAGTTCCTGTAGTGGCATGTTATAATGTCATAGAGATAATGTAACAGTTGACTGAGCATTTGGACTATACAGAAGTCAGTGATAGTGTATATGCTTGGCATGTAAAAGATGGATGCAGCCCCTAGTATGTCCAGGTAAATCTGGGCATGATTCTTGTCTGAAAACCTGGAGAGTTGCTCACCCTAAACCTTCACTTTAATCCTCACCCTAAACCTTCACTTTAGATCAAGGGGAAGCAAACTGGGGCCCTTCAGAGGCTTTGGAGTGCAACTCCCAGATCAGTTGGACCATAACTCTCATCAGCATAGCTAATTATCAAGAATTTGAGAAATGTTGTTCAAAATATTGGGAACCACCAAGTTTCTGGTCTATAATGTAGACACAAATCAAGCTACATGCATGAATGGTTTGTCTAGGTGATGAAGCAGAACTTTCTTCAAATCATCCGTCTTCTCCCATTTTGGAAGTGTAGGGGTTGAAATCCATCTGGAGGGTCTTGTGGTGGAAAAGGCTGACATAAATCTAGTGCAAGATTACCCCTTAGGCAAATATATCTCTTACCCACTCGCTTGGTTCCAAAGCAAAATGTGACCCTGTGAGGTTGGATAGCTTATGGTCCTTTATAACTCTCAGCAGTAGCCAGTGTGACCAGTGGCAAAAATGCTGGAAATTCTATTTCAGCAACATCAGATGGGGTGGAGGTTCCCTGCCCCCCAGCTCTACAAGGATTTGTTCCAAAGAGGCTTCTACCAGCCACCCTTAACAAGGGTGTTATTAAGGGTGTTACAGTTCCTTAAGAAGGAACTGTATGTTATCGGAATGAGAAAAATTCATCTTGAACACCCAAGTTTTTATTAAGCAAAGAGAACCAGATGGGTGTGCCCATGACAGAGTGAATGTCATGGACACATTATATTGCAACCTGTAAACAAATGGTACGTATGCAAAAATGAGTGTGGTTATTTACTTGTTTATATAGCACTTAAAACATATTCTTTAGAGAACAACATGTGGAAGAACACGAACACTGATGATATAAGCAATGCACCACAATAAAAGGGCCTTGTCCTTTTGCTGGAATTCCATTGCAATCATTCATTGGAAAACAAAAGATCTCTATTCAAAGTGACACAAGATAATCCTAGACCTGTCAATTCAGAAATAAGTTCTACTGATTTCCCTACCAGGTCAGTGCTTAGTACTGCTGTAGATGGTTTAATATGAATTTGTCCAAAGGGATTTCACGATTATTTGGATGCTCTGCCATTTGTCCTGCTCTGAGTCCAGCAAGCTTGTTGAAGAGTCTTTTCAGTATAAATGCCTCCTGAGAAACGTTCCATGGGGAAATTGCCAACCTGGGACAGCTGCTGTCAAGTGCCTGTTGTCCCTTCCTGCCACTCCCCCTTCTTCAATGCAAGTGAAAGAACACTAAAAGACTAAGACTGCTGGGGTAGAGCCAAGAAGAGCTAAAGATCTTGCAGCTGGTTGCACCACCTGGGCCTTGGGCCATGCCATAAGTGGTAGACAGAAAAGATGGATAATTTCACACTCAGGGACACAGTGTTAGAGAGGTGGCTCTGAATCAGTCTGCACTCTCTTCAAGGACCTTGTGCTGGGCTGGGGAAGGGATCCACCACTGAATGGGGAGAGCAGTCTTCTCACTGCCAAGACAAATCTGTATTGCAATGAAGGGTCAGACGCTTTAAAAAATGAATGAATGAATGAATGAATGAATACATAAATAAATAAATAAATAAAGATTGTTTTTTCATAGTAAATGGCCAATTCAGAACAGTTTATACAATTTCCTTTCCAGTTACATAAGAAGCCACTAATTTTCATTAAGTCCATGACATAGTTTAAATATGAAATATTTTTAAATGGCTGAAATGGGACAGATTTTTCTGAGATTAAGGAGCTTAATCTAAGACCCATTGATTATTGCAGTGCGATTGCACCCATTTGATTCCTTGACAATGAAGTGAATTTGGGCTGGTTTAATTTAATAAATCAGTCAGCAGAAGTCTTCATGTATTTGCGTTAGAGTGAATATACTATTTCCTTGTTTCATTTCTTTTTTTCTAATTTGGAAGAGTTTTCATTCTCAATGTCAGCTGTTCCTGGTGAGTGATGACATATCTAATGTGAGTGAAACATGAAGGTGATAGAGAGAGTGTTGCAATCAAATGACATAAGCCTAAATATTTAAGCAATAAGATATGACAGGTAGAAAATTTCTTGGCAATGAGAGTTCACCTTAAATACAGGTGATGGGGCACCCGTTCAAAGGCCTAGTAACTATAATCAGCCTTACAGCATCTTTGACTGGAAAAATACAGTGTACTAGCATATTAACATACTTTTGTTGTTGTTGCTGCTGCTGCTGCTGCTGCTGCTGCTGATAAATCCAATACTTAGAAGCTAAACACTTTTGCATCATTCCTTCCCAGCTTTTCTTCTGCATTATTAGAATGATCACTGGTTTGTGTAGTGTGACGTAAAAAGGGATGTAGAAGTCATTTGATGCTGCGATTTTAATATAGTAGATCACAAATTAATATATAGCAAATCATGTGCACAATGAATTCTAAGCAGCCTAACACTGTTCAGATATAGGGACAGTATGCCAAGGAAGTTGGAAGATACTGAGAGCAATATCTCTCTTTCACAAATTGGGCTTATTGTGGAAGAATTAATGTCTGATCTTGCCCAAATGCAACACTATCAAATCTGAGCTTTGAAAATCCAGATAACCACTAGTTGTCAGCAAAGAATTACATATGGATCTCTTTAGTACCATCTAGTTCTGGGGATTTTTGCAGATTTAGACACTTTGCCTTGTATGATGCTGTCAGCCCTACTAGGTAGACCAGACCAGAAAATCAGCTCCACAGGAAGGCTAAAACTACTTATATTGAGATTGGACATAATAATAGAATCTTGCCATGTACTGTACCTCCCCCTTCTCCTCCTTTTTATAGTTCGGTGAATTAGGGAGGCATTTGCCTGAGCCACTTCCATATGTTATCTCATAGTTCTGGACTCAAAACATGCTTCAGACCCTTTTGCCTAGGTAACGGTTCCTGCATATCTCCATCAAGGTCATCTTCCTTATTCTATACAGATACTCACTGGTCTAACTCAAAGGTTCCTAAATGTTATGCCATCATACCTCCCTTTAGTGTAATCTTAATGAACACACCTTCCCTAAAAATCCAAATACCAGAATGAACACAAATGAACCATGAAAACTATACAATGAAACTTTGGGAAAGGTGGGTTTATCTTAACAATGTAACTAAAAATTTCTTCACACTTCCCCCGGACTCTGCCTGTACCTCACCGTTTGGGAAGCCCTGTTCTACCTGCTGCCAGAGGGGGATAAACTAGCAGGGATCTGCAGATGTTGTTGTTGCCTTTCAATAAGTGTTGATGCTAAATCTGGAGAATAAGGCCATGGTGGTGATTGAGCCTATAAAATCTGATGTATTGCCAGAGCAATGTAGAAACCGTGAGAGCACAACAGACCGTTGGAAGGAGTAAGCACCAAATGGGAGACTAATTCAAAAGCAGTAGTGTACATAAACATCTCAACAGGCATCATCAGGTAGTACAGAGGCCCACACCACTTTGTTATAAAACTTGAAATCAAGGAGGCATCAGATTTAAACATGGCTCAACTGGAATTGGGATGGCAGGGTAACTACATTTTTTCTCTACAATGCACTTACTTTTTCTAAATTGAAAAAGATAGAAGTGAAGACTCATCAGTCTGTCATCGAAGGGTAAATTGGGGGAGAGAGGAGAGAAGGAAGAAAAATAACCAATAGTGGGTGCAACACTTGAAGGTTGACCGGGTGCTGGGGCCCTGGATCTCTACCCAGTTGTTCAGGCCTAGTAGTGTGAAAGCCAGAAAATCTCTTGGCAAGCCAAGTGGGGGCACATGAGCTGAGAATTCAAACCTGTATAAGCATCCACAGAAAACCATATCTTAAGATACTATACTATCTAAGTCTGGTGAGCAAGCAGTGAAATTTGACTATATTACCACTATTATGGTCACTATGTACAGAGCACCAGGAATTTCCTTCCAAGTGAAATCCAGAGAAAGAATGTACCCTTGGAACAGTTCACACCACATTGAATATTTCTACTATTTCACATCCAGGAACAACAGTCAAGTAAGTGGTGCTGACCTTTGATGAAATCAGAGTTCAGAGACTCCTAGAACAAGAAATTACAATATTAACAAGACTGGCTGACAGTTCCTCTGGCCCCAAGGGAGGTCATCATATTCCATCAATGTGTCTTAGGTAGCAACCTGTCCCCAGAATGCCAAGATGGGGCAGATAGGAGCAACATTTTCTTTTGTGACCATTGCTGAACACTTTAGAATGAAATATTAATGAAGACAAGCCTCCTTCATTTTGCAAGCAATTTAATTCAATTAAAAATAAACGGCACTCTGTGGCTCAGTGGATATACTGATACTAAACCTTGTGATTAACTTTGCTTCAACTACATTTAACTACAAAGTGTCATTGCAGCAATATGGCCCCTGGCTAACACCAAGTAACTCTTTACATCCTCATGGCATGATTTCTCTCCCCCTCATCAAATCCGTGAGCCTTCACTCCATCAATATCAGCTCCGCTGCTTTAACCTGCAGAGACTGCTGTCTATACCCAGTGTGTCACCTAACATATCTTGCACTGGGGTCTAGTTTTCCTGGAAGGAAGCTATTTTGGAAAGATTTAAATAATCCAGCATGGACCTCAAACTCTCCTAGCATGCAGAGACCTAGGAAAATAAGAGTATTTTGGGACTTTGAACAGATCAAATTATAAAACTTTGATTCTGCTGTACAGTGGAGAACTGGTTTAGATTCTCTTTCAGCCTATTGCTTATAACTTTCTGGTTATAACTTCAGACTTTAGCATTTAGCGCTGCATCGAGTTCAGAGAAGCAGAAGCAGTGAAAGACAAACAATATTAGAAGGAACACAAGAGAGATTATTACATAGTAATAAGCTCATCATTGTGTATTTAATGAAGACATTATTAAGTGTTGGAGCAAAGTTTTTTGTTCTGGCAATTGTTTTTGTTATTTTCAGTTTTTGTTTTGTTAGCCTTCACATGCAAGTGAGTAGGAATTTTATTTCTCTAGAAAAAGATAGTTCTTCACAAGATGTTTCTGTGCTCACTGTCACAAAGGAAAATAATTCATTGCCAAAGGACTGGGGAGCAGTGATGTTGGCAGGTAATAGTACAGTGTAAGAGGAAGGAAGGAAGGAAGGAAGGAAGGAAGGAAGGAAGGAAGGAAGGAAGGAAGGAAGGAAGGGAGGGAGGGAGGGAGGGAGGACATTTTATCTGCTGTTAGAACTCAATGAGTACACTGTGAATATTACTGATCCATCCTCTGTCACTAAGAAAATAAATGAAGAGTTGGAATATATTGTATTGGTGCAAATTTTGGGTTGGGGATTGAGGGAAGGCTCATATGATAATTATGAATTTCTCTAACCCAATCAAAGTGGATTTTAGACTGAATTTTTGTATACTATGTTTGGGTTAGCAATTACCAAGGATGAAAGCCAAAATTCAGCAAAGGCAGTGTTCAGCGAAGAGTTTTGGTAATTTGTGTGTGTTAAGATCTTTATGCCACAAATTTGAAGCATTAACACAGGCTGATTACTACAGATAAATGATTAAAATATGAAAAAAAATTGACCATCTCTAGGTAGGAAAATGCATTTTTACCTAAAGACCCACGTGTTTGGAGGTTTCCCAGCTTGTTTTAATTTCTCTAAGCAAATGAGAGCCCTCAAGGCTCATTAGGGCTATTTACACAGTTCTTAACTGGAAAAAATTAGATCTACACAAAAAATGAATAAATAAGTAAACTAATGTGAAATATGAATGAGCTAATCATGTTTGAAATGGAGTTCCAAGTCAGAGAGATGACATGCTGAAAACTCCAGCCAGCTGAGGCCATTTCTTTGACTTGACTTCCCCTTGCTTACTATTATGGAGATAAGTCTATGGGGAGAAAGTGTAGAAGAATGGAAACAAAGGAAGAGTGATTATGCTCAGCATTTGGCAAAGGACAGAAACAAAGGATGGGCAAAAAAACAAAATCCCAAACCTTGAATCCTAATTCTATGCCCATAAGAGAAGAACACTTGAGACAGAGGAAATGTGGGTCTCTTTCATCCATTTGCCATTCACAATAAGGAATGTAGCCAGTGTCATGACATAACTACATACAAGCCAGAAAGAAATAGCATCCAGCATTCAATTTCTTGTTAGCAACAAGCCTGTGGCTCTTTTTTCAGCATAAATGTATTTTAAAATATGGAGAAACCCTACTTTGAAAGAATTCCAGAAAGTGTCTTCTGGTGGCCCCATATGTAAATAGGAACTTGTGGTTTCTAAGGCATCTGTAAATAGAAGCATGGAGTTCAGACCCTCCATTTCATTTTCCCACAATGCCTTATAAGTAGTATGACTCAAGAGATTTGTGGAAAATTAAAATCATAATTCTTCTCAGAATACAGCCTTCCCCCCAAACATTGATTAACTTAACCAATATTGCTTTCATTATTTCTCAACCTATACACTGCTCAGCATAGACAGGCAGCACTCTGCTATCTCAGGATAAATGTATTCTCTACTGCTGCCTATTTGATCCTTATAATCGGTGATACCGTGGGCTGAAACCAGAACTCACTACAGGAAAAGTATATGCTTCTCCACTAAGAATTGCCACTCCCCTGGATAATCCAGGGGTCTAGGGCACTGATCAGTTCTCTTGAGGCTCCTGGAGTGCTGTCACTATTTGAAGATGAGGTAAGCTGCCACTGGTTGTCTGTGTGCATACTGTCTATGAGAATATTAGAAGGCCAAGAAGGAAGATGGATTTCCATCAACTGAAGTGAGAGTTCAGATTCGAACTTGGCAAAATTAACTTTAGTAGAGTCTCAGGTCAGAATGTGCACATGATTAAAGTGCCTGAGTGCCTTACTATCCCACTAAAATTCCTAAATGCCTTTCTGTCCTTCTTCATGTGATAATATTACAATCCAGAAGTTTTGTCTATGTGTTTTGTTTTTCATTGTAGAAAAAAATAACTAAAGAGCCACTATGGAGTAGATGTGAAAGCATTAGACTGGGTTCTGAGTGACCCAGCTTCTAGTCCACCCTTAGCCATGGAAGCTGACCCATGATTTTTAAGTCAATCCTGCTGTCTCAGCCCAACCTACCTCACAGGGTTGTTATTGTGGGAAAACTAACAGGAAGGAATGCTGTACAGGTGAAACTCAAAAAATTAGAATATTGTGCAAATGTTCATTTATGTCAGTATGGCAACTCAAAAGGTGAAACCAATATATGAGATAGACGCATTACATGCAAAGCGAGATATGTCAAGTCTTACTTTGCTATAATTGTGATGATTATGGCGTACAGCTTATGAAAACCCCAAATTCACAATCTCAGAAAATTAGAATAGTGTGAAAAGGTTCAATATTCTAGGCTCAAAGTGTCCCACTCTAATCAGCTAATGAATCCATAACACCTGCAAAGGGTTCCTGAGCCTTTCAATGGTCTCTCAGGCTGGTTCAGTAGGAATCACAAGCATGGGAAAGACTGCGGACCTGACAGTTGTGCAGAAAACCATCATTGACACCCTCCATAAGGAGGGAAAGCCCCAAAAGGTAATTGCAAAAGAAGTTGGATGTCCCCAAAGTGCTGTATCAAAGTACATCAATAGAAGGTTATGTGGAAGGGAAACGTGTGGTAGAAAAAGGTGCACAAGCAGCAGGGATGACCGCAGCCTGGAGAGGATTGTCAGGAAAAGGCCATTCAAAAGTGTTGGGGACTTTCACAAGGAGTGGACTGAGGCTGGAGTTAGTGCATCAAGAGCCACCACACACAGACGGATCCTGGACATGGGCTTCAAATGTCGTATTCCTCTTGTCAAGCCGCTCCCGAACAACAAACAATGTCAGAAGCATCTTACCTGGGCTACAGAAAAAAAGAACTGGTCTGTTGCCCAGTGGTCCAAAGTCCTCTTTTCTGATGAGAGCAACTTTTGCATCTCATTTGGGAACCAAGGACCCAGAGTCTGGAGGAAGAATGGAGAGGCACACAATGCACGATGCTGGAAGTCCAGTGTGAAGTTTCCACAGTCTGTGTTGATTTGGGGAGCCATGTCATCTGCTGGTGTTGGTCCACTGTGCTTCATTAAGTCCAGGGTCAATGCAGCTGTCTACCAGGAGATTTTGGAGCACTTCATGCTTCCTTCTGCAGACAAGCTTTATGGGGATGCTGACTTCATTTTCCAGCAGGACATGGCACCTGCCCACACTGCCAAAAGTACCAAAACCTGGTTCAATGACCATGGGATTACTGTGCTTGATTGGCCATCAAACTCGCCTGACCTGAACCCCATAGAGAATCTATGGGGCATTGCCAAGAGAAAGATGAGGGACATGAGACCGAACAATGCAGCGGAGCTGAAGGCCGCTATTGAAGCATCCTGGTCTTCCATAACACCTCAGCAGTGCCACAGGCTGATAGCATCCATGCCACACCACATTGCGGCAGTCATTGCTGCAAAAGGGGCCCAGACCAAGTACTGAGTACATATGCATGCTTATACTTTGCAGAGGTCTGATATTGTTCTATTTTCAATCCTTGTGTTATTGATGTCATGTAATATTCTAATTTTCTGAGATTGTGAATTTGGGGTTTTCATAAGCTGTACGCCATAATCATCACAGTTATACCAAAGTAAGGCTTGACATATCTCGCTTTGCATGTAATGTGTCTATCTCATATATTGGTTTCACCTTCTGAGTTGCCATACTGACATAAATGAACATTTGCACGATATTCTAATTTTTCGAGTTTCACCTGTATATGCTGCCTTAAGCTCCTAAGGAAAGGCAGGATAGAAATCTAACAAACGAGCGATATAAATATAAAATTAACATTTAATAATATATGGAGGCTTCCTAGGCATTGTCTTCTGATTTTCCTAATGTAAGAGTAAGTAGCTAATGGCCTGTAGAGTACAAGTAGGCTTCAGCACTTCTTGTGGCCTCTAGAATATCTTTAAATTGGCAAAATGGTGTAGTGGTTAAGATGTTGGACTAAAAACCAGGAGACCATGAGTTCTACTCCTCCCTTAGGCATGGAAGCCAGCTGGATGACTTCGGGCCAGTCACTGTTTCCCAGATCAACCCACCTCACAGAGTTGTGGAGAAAACAGGAGGAAGGAGCATTATGTACACTACCTTGAGTTGTACAAATTAAAGGTAGGATACAAGTCTAATAAGTAAATAACATGGCTGATTTAATGGGGGGGGGGGATTGGTGTGGTTCTTCATTCCCATGTATGAAGAAAAAATGTGAATTGTTAAGCTTTTATCAGAATTAACTAAGCAACATTCTCATTCATTCACATTGTCACATTCAACAAGAGTAAATAGGCCTAGCATGAAAAGAAGTATGCAACGTATGTTTTCCAGGTAGGTGATGTCATTAGGAAAGAAATAGCAACCCTAATTCAGCATACTAAACATCACTGGAGACACAGAGATTCAAACCCAGACTAAGTGGTCAGAATCTTTAGCTTGGGCAGACACATTTGATGGTCTCACTTTCTCAATTTTTGACTTCTGTCACATGTATGAGTTTGACTCTTGTTTGAAAAGTGGGGAGGGAATGATTGTTTCCCCATCCCTACTTTTAAGTTATTACTTATGGATTAATTGATTAAATTTATATGCCGCCCGACTCCCAGCAACTCTGGGCAGTTTACAAGAGATTTAAAACACGAAAATGTAACAATAAAAACAAGAAACCAACAAGAGTAGAGATGACAGAATGACAAAGTAGGTGGAAACAAAAGAAAATAACCTAAGTTAAAAGGAGGCTTCAGTCGTCTCCACCAAAGGCCTGGGTGAAGAGGCCCCTTTGGAACACCAGCAGTTGCAACTATCCTTCATCTCAATGTGAATTGTAATAATACATCTTAACCATGGACTGTTCAGTCTTTCTGTCAGAACATCAGTTTATCAAACAGTCAAGTTAAAGTGCCTCTAAGCTTGCAATTACTGCAGGCTCAACCTGCTGCCTACAAATTGTGCTGTGGGACCCAGAACACTCACTAGAAGGCTTCCTCCTATTTGCAAGAGTTTTCGTTTTTAAGATTTTGCAAATTTTCAGCGTCATTAGTATAATAAGATATGATTATGGCAACATAATGCAAGCATTAACTATGAAACATGGCCTGGGGTGTTACCACCTAGGGCTGTGATCTGTGCATTTCTCCCAAGCAACAGGAAAGCAGGACTGTTTTTGCATTTTGATGAGCAAAGTCAAAGCAAAACGTAACTGCTGTTGGAAGCAACCCTGGTCGTTTAGTGAATGACACTTTCTTTGAGCTGTTTATTTCTGACTTCTCTCTGTTTGGCACAGATCTTTGCAAACAATTTGAGGAGATCTGTACAGGAAAATTAGGGAAATTTCTCATGTTCGTGCTTCCTTGCAAAATATTTCCAGCTTCCTTAAATTGCCCTTATTGCATTTTCAACTGAAGATGTTTTAATGGTGCCATTCAACCATCAAAATGATAAATATGACCTTTAAAGCCCTACAGAGAACACACCAGGATATATCAGGCAATGCCCTTCCAGGATAGAGTCTGTGTCTCTGGTCTGGACATCTAGAAAGGGTGTCTTGAGAGTTCCACCTCTTTGTGAGGTTCACAGGGTATGGACCAGGCAACAGGCCTTCGTGATGGTGGCCCCACTCTTTGGACAACCCTTCCCATCGAGGTATAGAAGGCTGCAACCCTGATGGTACTTTGCAAACAAGTGAACACTATTGTGCTTGAGCATGCTTTCAGTCCTTAGTTGTTTCTTAGTCCTCCTCATGTGTCAGTTTTTTTTAAATGGGCTTTTGTATCCTAGCTTTTATTCTATTATTACCCACTCAGAGTGTGTCAGGATTGGGGTGGTATATAAATATTGGAAATAAAATCACAGAACAGAAGTGGCAAGGGAAAAGTGGAACTAAAAAATTAAGCACATGAAGGAGGAGTAAGCATTATATTTGAAAAGCATCTGCTCATAATAACTATGTGTTAAATAGCATCTGTGGGACTATAACCTATAAGAACTGTATTTGGATTCCCCCTCCATACATTTAATCTGCAAGCTTGCCAGTCTCATCTTTGATATGTAAAGAAGGGTCTCCTAAGCACATGCAACTGTTGGAATGCTGGCATCTTATAGAGGGAAATACCACAACCACACAGAGTTCCAAATTATAGGTTGTACCTAGGTATGTTTTGCAGAAGCTGCTGTCAGCAGGTGTAGTCCCTTTACATGTGCTCTACTCTTCTTGTCAACTGAATGCATCATGGCAAATGTCAGTTCTAGCTTAGTAACTTTGGGTAGAAGCAGTGTGTTGGAGGTAAGCTGCTGTGAGATGAAAACATTTGTCTATGATTCTTTTCTCTTCCTACATAATCTCTCGCTTTCCAATCACATTATTCATGTATTGCATTTTATTCCATGACAGTAAGCTCACAGGTTTTCTAAGTGAGTTTCCATATAGATATTTGCTGTATCATGTTCCTTCAGATCTGTGCTGCCTTTTAGATAGGTTTATACTGCTAAGAATGTTGTTACAACATCTGGAGAAATACAAAGTCAAACAAGTAGCAGAATTCAGTCAGGTGCCCATTTATGACAACAGAATCCCTTTTGATGGTCAAAAGTGGACTAATGCTTATGGCCCCTAAGTCCCATTTTTGTGGCTCCTCAAAGCCCCCTTTAACTGCAATGGTTAAAAGATGATTTTGAAGTGGGAGACAAATGAAAACTGTAACATAATCTTTAAAATAGACAACATCACAATTTAAAAACTCTCCAAAAACTCCCAGTAACTTATCCACATATGACTCCATCCATCACAGTTCTCAGCCCCCCCCAAAATATTAAGAGTATCTGTTAGCCCCAAAATGGGGTCAGCTTTGGGTTGGCTCTTGCAAAGGTCTTTGAAGAAATGAATGGTGAGCCTTGACAACAGAACAACTAAATATATCACACTGGTAAGCATTTCATATATCCAGCGAAGCAGGCCGAAGACATTTTGCTTTTCCATTCCACAGACAAAAGCAAGCTGATAGCAGTTGACTCTTACTTCAGAACCGGTGGTAGGATAGTATCCTGTAACACAGATGAGGCAGCTGTGTAATTTTAGAGAAGAGACATGGGATAGACAGCTCTATTCTTCAACACAAGGAAACAGCCAGGGGCTGCTATCCTGGGATCTGCTGCTGAAGGCATTCATCTCGCTCTGCCTAATGGTGGAGCTGGCTTTGATATGAAGTCCGGTTCTGCCTAGATACAACCAAGCTGTTTAACTTATGTCACATCGGCTGTTCTTGACCAAAACAAAAGAACCCCCCATGCATAATCTGCCCAAAGCTGTTCAGGGTCCTTAGAAGAGATTCAGCCTTTCTGAGGGCTTAGATATTAGAAATGCTTGAGAAATGTGCCACATAGCAAGACAGAGCCTAAGAAACATGTGGCCTTTCTTTTTGTTTCCTGCTAGCAGTAAGGGATGCATGGCAGAATGGTTTTGTTGCTAAGCAGGGGGAAAAGCATAAAAGATAAGATTCTCTTGTCAGGCTTGACTAAGCACCTGTTAAAAACGGCAGATAATGACCACTTCTGCGCATTCTTCCTTTGCTGGCCTTTACAGAGGGAAGTAGATTTCCTGTAAACATCTACAAGATTTCCACATTGTCCTTGCCAGTCTCTGCACATTAGCTCTGTCTTTGCAATGATCCCTATGAAAAGCTTGGCAAGACTCAGGCTTTGGCACACAGAGATCATTGTCTTCAAGTAAGCAATGTTTGCATACTTGTGCTATGCCATCTGTGCTGTTTTGACTTATAGACCATACTTAGACCCAATCCCTAAAGGTATTGTTGGGATGTAACTATTATTTCCATGCTAGCAACAATGCCAGGAAATCACAGCCCTCCTACCATAAAATGCCAACGATGGGAGGGGGGGGATGAAAGGGGCATTTAAAAGCTTGCAGTATTGCTGAAAGGAGACCATACAGCATGATATATCATGATCTTGTAGCTGAATCTCTCTACCTCAACAGTGTAAGATTTGGAATCAAATCAACCTCATAGGTTGAGTTCCCGTTTAACAGTAAGCCATGATTTGATTTACTAGAGTTTACTGAAACAATTACAGCTGCTTGGCTTCACACAAATCCAACCCCAAACAAACAAATCACACTGAAACTTTATGCAATGTATGGACTCTGTCTTTATCCAGTGTATCTGAAGGTCTAGGATCCCTGCAAAATTCTCCTGAGAAGATAATTCTGCCATGTATCTGCACTGAATCATTCATTGCTGAATCATTCAACCACTCTTGATCGAGTGATCCTGAAGTATCTATCATGAAGAAAGCTGCCCACTGCATGAATCCCTAGTGTATCTCTGGTGAGCCCCAGAGATGACCTTGCAACCTGGCAACAGTTACAAAAATATGTTTAAACCTAGAAAACTTTAGAAACTCAAACTGGCTCTGCCTTAATTCCCTGAGGTATAAGAGGAAGGGAGCAAAAACACAGTCATGCTTTCAAGATTCTGTTACTATAGCCTAAATCAGTAAAGTTGGCTTCCAATCATTCTAGAGGAGTTTGTGTCCTGACCTACCTTGAAGGGCTGACACTCTGTATGATATCTTCTTTGTGTTCTGTTTCAAGTATAAACCCCACCCCGCCCGCCCAAAAGGAGAGTGTAGTCATAGAGAGGTGGAACAAAGCAGGGCAAAGTCTAGATCCCTGGTTTCAGCAAAGTAAGTCAAAATTAAGCAATGTAAGTCAATGTAAGTCAAAGTCAAGTCAATCTAAAATAGATAGTACCATGGTCAGCTCCGTGCAAGCCAAAGGATCAACTAAAATGTTGCTTCAGCCACAGACAATCCCAGTTACAGTTTGAATGGTTAGCCCCATCTTCATTAAAATAAACATCTTCAGTCAAGGAGCTTAGCTAGTTTCACTTCATGGTCTTCTCCGTCTTCAGCTGCATTGTGGAGATTGTAGCTCTGCTGTGTTTGATGGGCTGGAATTTTCAGAGCCAGAGAACATAAACAAAAGTTTTTCAGTTGGCAAAATGGTCTTTTCTTACGCTGGAATTTCTGGGACTGATTTGGGGGGAAAATCCTTGTCCTAGTCTGATACTTCCCCTGAATGCAAAATGGGGAGTCAGACCCTGGAGTCACTACTTCTTTTCCTTCTTTGCATCATCTTCCCTGGGCATTTTAAAAACTGTATCTTTGATTACTGGTTTTACTTATAAATGGCGTTTTAACTGATTTTTCACTGTACTGTTTCTTTTATTAATCTATAGTACTACCCTTATAGAAAGTCTAAAACTTATTTTATGATTTAAACCTTCAGAACAAGGCATGCATAACTGGAAGTTGTACATATTTTGAAACAATGACAAGGACCGCCCAAAGCCACAAAAATGAAAACATCTGTACTCTCTGACCCTGATATACAACATTTCTGTGTACAGTATTTGATGGTTTTGTGTGGACACAAACTTCACACAACTTTCAGTTATGCATGTGTTCTTCTGAATTTTTAAAGCATAAAATAAGTTTTAGACATTCTATAAAGTTAGTGCTGTACATTATTGATGTCAACAAATCAATTCAAAGCACCCACTACAAGTCAAAGAAGCAATCATATGTTTAAAAAGCCAGTGAGATCATTTTGGTCTTCCTAATTCTCCTGAAGGCTTGCAAAGACAGCCTGACCTCTGACCAAAGCTCATTTCACCAACAGAGAACCCCTACCAAAAAGATCTTCTCCTTCTTCTTAGTCATCTCCCTGGCAAGCCAGTGTGAAGGCTTGCAGAATGCAAGCAAGCTGTTATGGATGAAGGTGGTTTAAGATTGTAAAAATTAAATCAAACATGGTCAGTTGGGCTCAAAATGCATTGTAGCCAATACAAAGGAAGCACTGTTAGTGTCATTCCAGCTTACTTCCCAGCCTTCCCCAATATCTGTGAACTTTAAAGGCAGCCTCGCATGTAGTGCATAACAGCAGTCCAGGGGATGTCATTCAGAAATGAAGATGGTATTTTTGTGTTGGTTGATATGCCATGTTGAATACAATGTGCACAGCTGCAATCCCCCAATTCCACACCACAGACTGAACTGCAGATAGTCTCACTTAATCACACATCATGTCCAGTCCGGCTAGGTTTCCCTTTTTGATTGATAATTACAGCCTACATCAAACTAAAGAACAGAGTGACCTGTCCCATCTCTGACTGATACATCTTCATATTGCATTGAAACCAGGTGTAGCTTTGCAACCACAGTGCTAAGAATGGTGATTTAAGTGCTGTAAAACACTATACACAATAATAAATTAAGCTCAGGTGCTCAGTTCAATATGTAGCAACATAGCCCTGGATCTCTATCCACAGACTACACCGCTTCTTTACTCGTACGTTGAAAATGGAAGACAATAAATAGATGGTCCAATCAAAACAACAAGAAATACATATGTGAAACTAAGAATGCATATTTCATGTATCTGAGAAAAGAAAGAATTTGCTGCAATAAATCTTCATAAGAAGCCACAAGATTCTTTTTTGTGTTCACTGCAAATGTGGAGTGAGAAAAATGTAATATTCCAACTTTTCTAAAATCAAAGACAGTTTCAGAGCAGGAAAAATACCCCAAATCAGTCCAAAGGTAAGAAGAGTTTCAACATGTTCTTACTTTTTTTGTTGCCATAACTGTGTTGGCTTGATAGCAAAATGTCAGGTTTCTGACAATAGTTGTTTAGGCAGGTTGCCATGTAGCTCCCAAGAAAGAGAGACTGAAGAGGTCAAAACATTATTCTGTTAACCCAGAATAGTTTGTAACTTATATCTGTACCTGAACTATATAACTACATTTGTACTTCATGGAGATGCTTGTGGAATTCACTGCATAATTCAATACAAACTGACCTGACCAAGTCCTCCCATATGAATATATGTTTCAGAATGCAATTATACCCTTGGTTTTCTCACTTTTCTGCATACTGAGATACATCTGCAAACTCATAAGTGTATTAGGACACATTTAAAAATGTATCCTTTAGGTAAAATATATTTTGAAGTGCAGATTTTGAGAGAGAGCACATTTATAAATGCATATAATAAAGAAAACACATACGTCTATATCTGTGATTTGTATGTCTGTGTCTTTAAAAGTCATAGATTAATACAGAAATGAGACAGAAGGAATTTAGGGATTAAGTTATGTAAATAAAATAGCCCGAAAGAAAAGCAATCCAGCTATCCCAGCACCAAAAATATTTTAATTTTTGTATATGCTATATAAATGCTCTCCTGATGTATACAGAAAGCATGCTGGGACAAACATGTACCCACCGCTCCCTTCCCAGGCCTCTGTATATTATTTCTGAAAGGTGCATCTTTTGTGGAGCCCTGATCAAATGGCGTTTGAAATCTTGTAGTGTAGACATGCTTTAGGCCTCCCAGGTCTAATGGACAGGTCACTATCTACAAAGCACAAGGTCTCAAAATAGGCTATGCTTGCATATGTAATGCACTGGTATTCATCAAATGGACCACAGTTCTCAGCTGCATGAAAACTCAGTGCTAAATTAATCTTGCCATCAAAACACCCCTTGCCGGTCATGTAAATATTGCTAATATCCTCTGTTTACTGTATAACCAGGGAAGGTTATAGTTCCTGTAGAAATAGATATGCATATCAGGCAAAATTGCCCTAAAAACTATTTTCTCTCCACCACAATTCTTTATTAACAGGGAGAAGCTGCTAGGGCTACTCGAGAAAACAATTATGTGCTGACACTTACCAGGGGCAACCAAGGTCATGTCGGGTATCTTGTACCAAGTGTGCGCATGTAATTATCAGGAAAAATTACGGGTGGCAAACGCTCAGTCTATTTCAAGGGGTTATGGTAAAACAGCTCTCTTCCTTGTATGGCCTTCTCCCTCTTCCCTGCTTTAAAAGGGCAAAGCAGATTTGGGAGAAATGCAAAGTATTGTGTGTATGAGTGAGTGTAAATAATATTGGCCTTAAAATAAACAAAATGACAGAAACAAACAGGTTGTACAGTGAATGATTCTTGCTCACACCTGCAGTTTGCCATATTCAAAGTCACAGAACAGTCATAGGTTTTAAGGCTCCAGATGTGGCTGAAGATATGGCTGCTGTGGTTCTTTTGGCCATTCGGAGTTCTCCAACCCTATCATCCTTGCATCTTTCACAAAATACCTGAAACGCTAATCAGGGAAGAAGATGGATGTCAGGCATGTTGCAACTACATGATTGTCTGCTACTTCCAGAGCTTTAAGAAAATATGAAAATGTTCTGGCTTTGGATCTTACAACTTTACCCATATCTAAAACCCAAGGGGAAAAAAACCCCATAGTCTGGGAGGATTGATCCCCAATACCTGCAAACTAGACTTTCTTTTCTCACATCAGCCAATTAATCCTTACTCTTTGTATCTTCTTAAAACCTCAAAAACATTCTGCCTTCAGCTACTGAAAAGGCTACTCATTTCTGGGTTCTTTTCTTCTGTGCCTAGAAGAAAGTCCAACAGAAGTTACGTCAATCAATGAAAAGCTTTGCTTGGGATTAGAGCATCAGTGGGTATCAGGATCTGACAAGAGTGAAGTTAAATTGCTTTTCAAAACCGCATTTAAGAAAGAACAATCACCCTTCTGAGTCTTGGATGCCTGGATTTTACTTGGTTTGGTTTTCTTTAAAGCACAGAGCCTTCCTGTAGCTGAAGTGTTGCAGTCTTAAGTGTAAATCCTATCTAAATATCTTCTGCTGGAGAAGAAGAACACCCCCCTCGCTTTCTAAATTGTATTTGATGCTTTGAAAGAAACACAGCAGGCCAACTTTGCACCCAGATCTTTAGTGGTTCTCTGTCTAATAATGCATATAGTGAAAATCAGATGACTCACTGACACCTAGTGGTTCGGGGAAAAAGTGCATCAACATTTAGGGGAAGGTATTTTGAATATATAACTCTCAATCATTTTCTGGAACTCTGAACTCCAAAAGCAGATAAGGACACCCTGTTGAGAATGGCTACACAGCTGAGACCTGGGCATTACCTAAATTAGTCACAACCAGTTCTATAACCAGTTCATCAGGTTAGTAGAATCATAAAGGGGCCATGCTAGGCAGAAATTGTGGCCATGCTAGCTGGGGACAATGGATACTGTGGTCAAACATATCTCAGTGCCTCAGGATGGGGAAGCTTGAGCCATCTTTTGCAATCAAGCTATTGTAAACATTTCTGAAGGGCAATGGATGTTTTCAGGTAGACGTGTCCAGAAGACCCTTCCCCTTTTTGCTGACATCTTCCACATGAGATCCAGGTTTAATGTAGCCAAGGCTTCCAGTGTGCCTGCCTTACCCAGGATCTCTAGCTACACAGCCTTTGGCCTCCTTGCCCAAGCATGCATCTTTGGATTCTTTAAGCAAAGAGAGGCTACATCTAAATACAGAAGTTCACCCTGTACTTACCCTACCTGCCCATTTTGCTAACCAGCCTCCCATGGACTACAGATAGGAGTCTCCAAATCAGCAAATGGGACTGAGAGTTTTCATCACAGCCACTTTAATAGTCCAGCTAGTTATTTCTAAATTCACCACTGCAGCAATGACGACAAGCCTGGCATTCTCCTGGACTTCTTGACCCAGCTAGAGAAAGCCCACACATTGCAAAGAGGCAGCAGAGCCCTTTCTGAAAGAAACCATGGCTTCCTCCTCCCAGAACTGGAGGACAAGATGGCAGGTCACCCTGACCATCAGGAAGGATAGGAGAAAAGCTCAAGACAGGAGGCACTTTCTGCTCTACAAGCTCCATGTAGCCAGGTTGCACTTTCAATTGGCCCATGCTGCCTCCTTTTCCAACCAGAGGAAGCTTGCCTCACCCTGTTTCAGCCATTCTTGAAGGTAAGCAGAGCATTTTAGCAATGAGCTCACAAGAATTGCACCAAACCAGCTAGATAGCATCCCTGGCTGAGAAGTAAAGCAGCATATGCCTTACGTATGGAAAGACCCAGGTTCACGGCTTGGCCCTTCCAGATTCAGCTGAGAAAATCTCCTATTTCATACTTTGGGGATCCATTGCCCATCAGTGTACAACAGTGCTCAATGCCAGCAGTGGTATAAAAAACACTAAAGTAAACAAGCCATTGTCTTAATGCTATGAAGCAGCTTTTTTTTTTTTTTGGTGCCTTCAAGTCATTTGACTCCTGGCAACTGCCTGAATTAAGTTCCAGCAGTTTTCTTGGTGTGTCATTGTCTTCTTCCTAGGACTGAGAGAGAGTGACTGGCTCAAGGTCACCCAGCTGGCTTTGCACCTAAGGCAGGACTAGAACTCATGGACTCCCAGTTTCTAGCCTGGTGTCTTAACCACCACACCAAACTGGCAGTTCATATGCATTATTAAATTCCACACCTTACCCCAAACCAATCTCATATATAATTTTTACATCCCAGATGCAGTAGCATTATGCTTTAAATTGGGGGAGCACAGCATTTTTAATACAGGAAACAAGCCGCATTGGAGCCATTGTACTCAGGTTGGAGGAAACTTAAACCTTTCATCCAGTTGCTTCATTACTGAATTCCTCTGACAAGCAGGCACATTGTGCTCAGTGTTGTTAATGCATTTCTCTGTGAGACGCCCAGAGTCATTGGGAGTCGGGTGGCATACAAATTTGATAAGTAAGTAAGTAAGTGGACCAGGATCATACAGGAGATAGAGGTTAAATCAGAAATGAGAAAGGACAGCCGTGTGATGTTGCAAAGCTTGATGTATGGAGCCAGGCCTTTTCAATTGGGTATAAATAGCATTACTATTAATATAAATTTACAATAAAAAAATTAGTTGAGTCTCAATCAGTAAAAATAGCAGCCAAGCAAACTCAAGCTAGCGTTGTGAAAGATCTGCACATTTTTCCTTAGGATCTTGCAGAAGGTTGTTTGGTAATTGCAACACCGATTCTGATTCTGACAAAAAGGCTTTTTCTTGCTTTCATGCACAGTAATGCCCTGTTATTATAAACCTCTGATTCCAGATCTTGAGACTCTAGCTTCATATTGTACTCAGTGTGATCAGTTTCAATCTCTAGTATATTATCAGAACTCAGTGGGATTTATGTATATATTAAAATCGGTAACTGCTTTTCTTCCCAAGGGAGTACTGAATTTAACACAGCACAGAGGAATAAATACTCCAAACTAAACAGGAATTTAAAATAATAACCACAACAGATCTTAAATATTAAAACAAAATTACCAGGAGATGCAAAACAGCATGCTTGTAAGAAAGAAGAATCTGGATATAGATAAATTGGGACAATTAAGGCCTTCATCTCTTTGGGCTCTAAGGTTTAATATTTTTACAAATATTAGGATGCTATAAATCTAACCAGTGGATTGAAATCAGAATCGGTGTTGCGATCACCAAACAACCTTCTGCAAGATCCTAAGGAAAAATGTGCAGATCTTTCACAATGCTAGCTTGAGTTTGCTTGGCTGCTATTTTTACTGATTGAGACTCAACTAATTTTTTTATTGTAAATTTATATTAATAGTAATGCTATTTATACCAAATTGAAAAGGCCTGGCTCCATACATCAGGCTTTGCAACATCCTGATCTCTGTTCTAAACACTGTTTGTATATAGAAGGGTGGGATGTAATTCTCTCAGAAACAAATGGAAGGTGCAAATGACAGTGCTAATAATAATCCACCAGGATGCTACTGCAGAAACCTGATTTCCAGACACATTTCTCTCACCTTAATGCATGGAAGGTCATTTCCATGAATGGGGACTCAGAATTATCAACAAAGACCTTTCTATATTTTGGTATATATTTCTGGAGTTAAGTGGTATAAACTAAGGACCTTGATAATGATACAACCGATGATAAGAACAGGATAGCTCAAGTTGGGTGTGTGGTTCTCCATTTCTTGTGCAGCTTCTCCAAATTCTGATTCCAGTACATGTGAATAGAACTTGCAAAGATTTTGTTCTTAAATTCTGTTGTTTTTTTAAGGACCAGCACCTGGTTTTTCAGTTCCATTTTCCAAGTTCCTATCTTAGGTCTTAAGAAAAGAGGAAAAGGTCATATTTCAAATTAGGGAAGAGATGTGGGCCACAAATATTTGTATGATATGTATTATCCTGATGATAATACCATTGAAATTGGGTTATCCCAAAGTGTTTTTTTTTAATAATACAACTTAGTTATTTATTAGAATTAAACTCTATTCCTGTTACAAAGAAGTTCCAGAGCTGGGAGGAAGATACAATTTTGAGTTGTAAGATATAGTTGCATCCATCCAGTGAGATTTTTAGGACAGACAATGGAAGATAACTCATTTTAGAGAGCTATAACTGCATAATATTTGAAAAAATTCATGGTACATATTATAAACGTGACTTTTCATTAGAAAAACATCCATCATATAGCTGCTTCTGAATCTTTGAGAAGCTAATGACATGAGTGACCTGGTTTCACTTACAGCACAGTGAATGATGAAAGAGCCTATGAGAGTGAGTCATCAAGAGATTATTTCTAAAGGAAATAGGGAAGTTCCTTGTTAGAAGAATTTTTATGCCAATATTTATCAGCTTCTTGTATGTAGCACAAACTTATGAAGTAAATCCTAGTGAGGAGTGAATGGGATTGCAGATTTAGGCTGTGTCACATATCAGTGAAAAGCCATGATTTATTCAGCTGTGGCCCCTCAACTGGGTGAGTTCACACATTACACTAAGCCCAACAGACCATGCTATATCTGACCATAATGTGTGAACCTAGCCTAATGACTCACAAACAGTACATACATTATCCATCTTCCAGATCATGATTTTAGTTACAACCAAACCCAGTTATTATAATGAGCAAGTCTGAATGTGGTCCTTCAAGAATCCATAGGTACTCCCAGTCCTGAAGCTTCCTGTTCACTTTCACAAAAATAGTTTCATTTCAGTTGATTTTCTTATGATGGACTGGAAGGGGGCATGATTAGAGAGAGAAAGTGCTGCGTACAGAACTATTTCCCTTCTTCCTGCTCTCCTTTTATCTGATCATCTTCTTAAGGGTTTCTTCCTCTTTCTCACTTTTTCCTTCATCCTATAGCAGCGGCACTGAATGCTGATGAGATGATAAATGATTCAACCCCAGGCAATCATTTTCAGATAATTAGTTCAGTGACTGAACTTTGAAGAGTCATTTGTTCCCAGCCAGGAAGCATGGATGGTTGCTAGACATTTCATTCTGTGTCAGTTTGGGGGAAAGGGTGTAGATTTGCTAAGCATAGGTGCTTCATTTCTCTTGAGGGTTTTTCTTGGCCAGAAGTAAAGAAAGAAAGAAAGCAGAATTGTACAGTGCACAGTCTAAATAACACAGCCTCATCTACCTCTACCCTCTTTAATTTAAAATATTGTCTTTTACATAAATGAAGATGAAGAAAATACATACAAGAAGCGGAACAGTCTAGGAACTACTTATCAAATGTAGTGATTCCCAGAGCTCAGCGATCGGCAAGTATTCAAACGAAAGCCAGTCCTGAAAGAGGCCCACAAGCTTTCTTAGGAAATAAATGCATAGGTGGTTGCAGCCCATTCCAAGTTTGCCCTTGGAAGAGAGAGAGGGAGAGAGAGGGGGGGTCAACCAGGAGCATCCCTGGAAGCTTGAGAAGATGGAGTGGAGCATCCTCACTGCTTTGCAATCTGGAAAAATGGTCGTTTCATTATACACCCATTACATGATAGCACCCATTCTCCAATGAGCTTTTGGAGCTGAATTTTAAAGCCATATGAAACTCACTTACTCAAACTTTCAGTGAAGCAGATCTTTCCATGTTCACAGACATGGAACTATAAGACTTCACCTGGATGTTTTCCTCTTCCTTACATGTAAATTGAAATGCAGCTGGCCTTGGGAAATGTAATTATGCACAATTCATTTTGCTTTGGCTCAATAAAACTCTTGTTAGCCTTTGTGACAGCTATTTATTTAAATATATATTGCATTTTTATCCTACCAGGAGTTCAAGATGACCTGGACAGGGTTTCTTTTTCCAATTTGATCCTCACTACTATCCTGTGAGATAGGCTGAGCTAAGAGACAGTGAACCTAGCCCATAGTAGACCCTTATGCTACATTCAAATAGCGTTGGGTCTTGTCCAAAATCTGAATGCAGATCCCCCCACCTCACCTTCTGGGTCTGGAATAAGCCATTCTGACACCAATACCTTCAATCAATTGTTAATAAGGATTATGGGGAGATTCTACAGATGAGAAGAATGAACAGGAGAAAGGAGATCATTATTTTTAATTTAAATAAATCAATGTGCTGAAAAAGAATGTGTTCTGTGATGGGAGGAGAGAGGAGGAGGGCAAATGGGAATAGTATCCTCTTGCTTAACAATTGCCCAGTAGATGCAAAGTCTAAAAGATGGTCTACTCCTCCTCTTTTTAGTTCAGTAATAGCAAATAACTAATTATACTCCTTTAAGTTTCAGGAGCATGGATGGCTCATTCTTTCTTTAACGCAAATTAGAGAAGAGGGAGGTTTGATTCCCAGAAGGGTTTATTTCCAAGCTGTCTCTGTTCTAATGCACATTTAAAAGGACAGAGGAAATATCTTTTATCACTCAAATCCCCCTGAAATTTAAGAGCAGCTGGGGATTTTAAAAAAAGAAATACAGATATGATTCATTAAATTCATCTCATTCCAAAGACACCTTCCTGCCAGTTTATCTTTGTAACTACAGTCATTTCTTCAGAACAGCACTGTTTCCTGAATGCTGTCAACCAGTTTCTGTGTGTCTGTGCGTGTGCATGAGCAAGTGTGAACACTTAGGGACAGCACTTAGTTTATATTTGCAAAATAATGAGTCTGTCCATTTTCCTTTCCTTTCCTTTCCTTTCCTTTCCTTTCCTTTCCTTTCCTTTCCTTTCCTTTCCTTTCCTTTCCTTTCCTTTCCTTTCCTTCCCTTCCCTTCCCTTCCCTTCCCTTCCCTTCCCTTCCCTTCCCTTCCCTTCCTTCCCTTCCCTTCCCTTCCCTTCTTTCCCTTCCCTTCCCTTCCCTTCCCTTCCCTTCCCTTCCCTTCTTTCCAAAATATTCTAGTGGGATTAAATAGAACATAAATTCTTGTTTGCTTCTCTAGCAGAGAGCACAGGAAAATTGTGCTCCATTTTAAAGGCTTTACTTTTTGTGTTATATTTTTCCTTTTCTATCCCTTTAAAAAAAAAAGTTTGAAAGGTATAGTAAACCTTTAAACAGAATCAGTCCAATTACACAGGAAAACTAAAACAACCAAACTCTGGGTGCCCACATTCCAGGGGCATGCACAGGGAGGATAAAAAAAAGTCAAGATGGTGGCCATGACCATGAGATTGACTATCACCCCCATTTTATGTGTGTTTTGACCTCCCACCTCATAGACACCCCTGCCAATTCCAGGATGTTTGCCTCAGCTATGGAAATACCTTGGCAGAAAGAGAGGGTGCCTATCTTTTGGATAATCATTGATGCAATTTCCTCCCATCCTTGAGGCAGGAGGAAAACAGCTGCTGCTGCTGCTGCTTCTGCTGCTTCTGCTTCTTCTGCTTCTTCTGCTTCTTCTTCTGCTTCTTCTTCTGCTGCTGCTGCTGCTGCTGCTGCTGCTGCTGCTGCTGCTGCTTCTTCTTCTTCTTCTTCTTCTTCTTCTTCTTCTTCTTCTTCTTCTTCTTCTTCTTCTTCTTCTTCTTCTTCTTCTTCTTCTTCTTCTTCTTCTTCTTCTTCTTTTACCATGCCTCAGGGATGAGACTGGTAATGATGCTGCCCACACAGAGGGTTCATCCACAGGGCAACAATTAGACACTAAATGATTCCTGGGAGAAGCAGAGAATTATGTCAGGGAATATTTTTTTGGAAATGATATTTTGCAAAGTCAAAAGTAAACAAAGAATAATAAAAGAGGCCCTGATTAATCACATCAAGAGGCCTGGAGTATGCTGGATGAGGTGGCCTGGCTGACTAGTGCAATCTCAAAGACTCTCTTCCATCTCCTGCCTTGACCTTAGGTGTGCTGAGTGTATTGTAGGATTTGCTTGAGAACATCTGCCTTGCTCTTGGTGTTGGGGAAGAGAATGTACCCTTTTTTTGGTATAGTTTCTCTCCTTCCCCCCATCCCCCAAACTTGAGAGTAGCTAGTTCTTGAGCAGTATGATTTCTTGATTGCCATAACTTTATTTCAGTGTTACAAAAGCGTTAATGGGGCTTAGTCAATTTATGCAAAATTCTAATAGCCTTCTCACCTGAAGCTTACCAATGGGAATATCAGACTTGTGGCAGATCTCCTGGCAGAAGGGAAGGGAGGGAAGGGAAGGGAGGGAAGGGAAGGGAAGGGAGGGGACGGAGAAATAGACATGGAGGCCCAAAGCTCAGAGTGGACAGAGGGAAGGAGGTAATCCTGCAAGAGACTAGGTGGGTCTAGCAGGTAATTGACTTCTGAAGACTCCACTGCTCCCTATGCAGTAGAACATTTCCATAGCAGTTTATCTTCCACTTTCCCATGGAAAATACTACTTTCAAGTCAGAACACTTTGGTCTGGCTTCAGACTGCCTTAACAGTAAGTTGCCAATGAGATGGAACCTCCACGGTGAGGATATGTCCTCTGCCAACAGTTAGTGGGGCATGTACAAGCCAAGACAAGCAGGATGTGTGGATGATCCCTTTGAAATACATATGTATGATTAAATGGGGAGCTTAATTTATATGTGAATAATCTGGACAGTAGGTGAGAAAGCTAGTTTTAAATTTGGATTAACAAATGTAACAGATTAACACATTTAACTAGTTTTTAATTCCAGATTAACTGGAACATAAAAATGTGATGGTAAAATATATTGAACTTTGAAAGGAAATAAGAAAGTCAACTGGTCATCTCTTGACTATTATATGGACTATCAATTTACTGCTTAGCATACAACTAGATAATAATGAAAAGGTGGGTATTTCCCTAGAGCAGCAAAACAACTTGTGCTGACCTGGCATTACTATGCAGCATCCTCAGGTGATAACTTGGGCCCTGGATTCAGATAGGGTCTCCTACTGATGTTTGTGATGTGACCATATTTATAATTGAGAGTTCGCAAAACGGATGACTTTTAAGGTCCCACAGTTGTCCATAATCAATCCAAGGAATTGCATAAAATTAAAATGGCTCCCTCTTTGCTAGAAACAGGGTTGCTACAAGCTGTGAGCTGATACTCTTGACCCACGGTAACAGCTAAGCCTGACAGGGTCATCATCACAGGAAGCCGCTCAAGAGGGTTAATCTTATGGTTAGCCTGACTGTAGACCTGCTCTGCCCTCATCTATAGACTCCACATGCAAGGAAAAGGAGGTTATAAATCTCCTGGACCATTTCTTCTATTATTCTCCCTCAAAGACAGTGCTTGAAAATGGACTAAAATTGCCCATGTTATTAATATGCTTTGTGGAAAATAATAGCCACACATATAAGGTCTGCTTTTTGCTTAATGTAACCAAAGTGACCCTAAGATGCATACACTTGAAGAGGAATTGTGCATCTCTAAACTCACATTAAATATTCTCAGTTCTATAGTTCAGAGATACAGCACAGATTTTGCATAGAAAGGACCCAGTGTAACTTCAACTTTGAAAAAGATCTGAGATTTTGGAAATACTTCTGTTTCTGAAATCTTGCACAGTATAGCTGTGCAGATCAGCCAAAAAATTGGTCCATGGCAGTGTCACAGGTTTTCGTATATGTTCTCCATTATGGCTTTTGCAATTATACATCATAATATTTAACTTTTATTAGGGAACACTTTTTAGTACAATTTTTCCTAATGCATGCTTTTTAAAATGCATCTAAACCTAATATCTGAGATTTGGATGCACCTTTCTCATAACTACGGTAGTCCTTGTTTAGCAACTGCCTTGTTTAGTGACCGTTCACAGCTACGATGGTGATAAAAAAGTAACTTTATCACCAAGCCTCTCATTTACAACCTTCATAGGCCTGTAAAGCAAAGAAAAGCTGAAGTAAGATCATAAGCACAGTCACAGTTTCACTTAGTGACTGCCTCATTTAATCATTGAATTACTGGTCCCAATTGTGGTCACTAAATGATGACTATACCTGTATGTGTATTTGCATGAATTTTTTGAGTGGATAATGATAAATGCTAGGGAATGTAATGCGTTGCTCTTTCTGTGTGCTACAACAGAAATTCATGGTACATTTATTGTATATCTCTATACAAGAGAATACAATGTTAGACTCAATAACAATTATTTAAAAGCTATGTCTTTTAAATAAATAATCAATCAATCAATCCATATTCTAAGTTAAAATAAGACATTCCTGATTGACCAGAAGTACCTAACTTATGTATCATGCATGTTTAAGAACACACCTTGGCCACTTGCATTTCCTGTCTTTGTTATGGGAAACACATAATGGAATTCTATTACTAAATGACATGGATGTACCTATTAGCAACAAATGAGATGTGCAACAATCTCTCAATATGGAGCAGCCTTTGAAAAATGCTCAGAAACGTCCAGTGGTCTAGAATGCTGCAGCCAGTCCATTGATAAGAGCCAAGTCATGTGATTTTTTTTTTTTTTAACAGCAGATGCATGGCTAAGAGTCCATTTCCAGGCACAATTCTAAGTTCTTATTCTATAAAAACCTACACAGCTTGGACTCTTTCAAGGACCATAATTTTCCATATAAATATGTTCAAGTGTTAATATCCATGAAAAGATTGTCTCTGCTCTATCACAAAGAGAGCTCCATTTGGCAAGGACACTGGAGATGGTTGTCTTTGTGGTTGCTCCCAGGTTCTGGATGTCCCTATTGAAGATCAAGTTTTCTCTATCTTTGATGTCCATCCACTGGCAAGCAAGGATATTTTTTTATCAAACTTGTGTTTGCAGTTCATTTGACAAATATGCAGTTGACTTGACTTGATGAATCCTTCTTATTTTTTTAACTGTTCAATTTTTAATTAGTATTCTAATAATTTTGTATTTTATGTTGTATGTTATTGTTTTTAGTTGCCTTGAGTATTAGCTACCATAAGATATATACATAAATGCCATTACAGAGCCAGTTTGGTGTAGTGGCTAAGGCATCAGACTAGAAACTGGGAGGCTGTGAGTTCAAGTAACACCTTAGGCACGAAGCCAGCTGGGTGACCATGGGCCAGTCACTCTCTCTCAGCCCTAGAGCAGGCAATGGCAAACCACTTCCGAAAAGCCTTCCCAAGAAAACTGCAGGGACTAGTCCAGGCAGTCACCAAGAGTCAAAAATTGACTTGAAGGCACACAAAATGAAATGAAATGAAACAAATGCCATTGCTTTCTCAGAGGGGTCCTTCTCTTTACAATGCCAGTTGTACAACCTTCCACATTTCTTTATTTTATTTCCTTCCCCATTTCCCCTTTTTCTCAGTGATCATGCCCAGTTCTCACTAAGCTGCTGTGGAAGGTTCTCCTGCCTTCCTTTTGCTTCTTAGTGACCTGTTTTATTTCTGTTCTAATGATACATGAGTTGCCACCTGAATTTATTATGACTACTGGGTGTGTGCTGTCTATATGAAATTCACTGGTTGGACATGATGACATTTAAAATACCATGATGAAAACTGCGAGGTTTGATGAAGAGTGTAGCTACAATTTTCTTCTTTTGTAGAAGTGTAATGGTTACTGTTGACTATCACAGAACATGCAGGACAATGGAAACAAAAAGAAAAAGCTACACCATATTTGCGGGAGGATGAAAGAAACAGAAATATTCGGTGAATTAATACTGAAATATTACATGAAGTTTTTTGTAAACTTTAACATCTCAAGAAGCAGCAAACTATTTAAAAAAACTATATAAAATCTTGAAGTACAAGGTGAATTTCAGAATTTGAAAAGATTAAAACATCAGTACTCAATTGAATATTAAATTGGGAACCAAATTTGAACTTCAGAATAATATTGCCATTGACAAGCAACATAATCCAATTTCATTTGTGCAGAATATCTATTTGCACACTGGAGCAGGCTTCTGCCTACTTGTACTTCCAATTAAAGGAGGACTTCTTTGCTCAGTGGATGTTAAACATCAGTCCCCCCTCACCACACATTTCTGGAATCCCCCATTCCAATTACAGCAGAAGCCATAAGGAATTCAATTAAAGAGTCAGATATATTTCTATTTAGCTGTTCAAGGAATAATTTCTTCTCCCCTGAGAACAATTCATCTATCCAACTGCTATTTTTCTAACTGGATTTTCTAGGCACCACTTGTGACATGTTAATGACTTACTACACAAGATTGTTGTTGTAAGGCAAAATGAAATAATAACAGTTATGATTGTTATTATTGTTGTTGTATACACACAACATGAAATCACAGCTGCCAGTTCTTTAGCTGGTATTGGCCTTCATTTACTGTACATCGAGTTCTTCCCAAGAACCTAGGGTATTGTAAAGTATCGGCATAGTATATGTGTGGATCCAAGCAGTGTGGCCTTTTGTAACTGACAGAAGGAAATTTTGTCAATGCACAGATTTTCTAAGTGTCGTCCAAGGCTTTTTGGTATGGCACCCAGCGTGCTGATAACCACCAGGACCACCACTGCCGGTTTATGCCATCATCTTTCAACTTCAGTTTTCAGATCTTGATACTTATGATCTTCTCCAATTCTTTATCTTCTATTCTACTATCCCCTGGTATTGCCACATCAATTATCCACACTTTCTTCTTTTCAAGAAATCTGGTGAGAAATGAGAAATCTTCTTTTCACCAGTTAAATCTGGTGTGTTATGCTCCAAAACTTTATCAGTTTGAATTTGGAAATTCCACAGTGTTTTAACCTGCTCGTTTCTGACTACTTTTTCAACTATATGTTCCCACCATTTTTTTATTACTGGCAGATGATACTTTTTACACATGTTCCAGTGAAATTTTTTTTTATTATTATTACTATTATTATTATTATTATTATATTACTATTACTATTATTATTGATCATTCATTATGGAAGACCTATGTGATGTCCTATAATATCTCTGGAGGTAAATATCTCGTTGACGGTCTTTGAAAAAACCAATACATAGTACCTGGCCCAAACCCTATATGATCAGCCATTCATCCTTCACTATTCCTAATTCATATTTGCAAGACTTGAGTCTGGAATTATTTTAAAACCATTCTAAATCCTCAGGTTTTAAATACATAATGGGTTGAGATGCCCTCAGGTTATATCTTGTAATTCTATATGAAATAGATTATTTAACATTACATAAGTATCAGGTGCTCTTTGTTCCACAAAGCACTTCAAAAATCATTGAATTTAATCATTAGTGGGAGAAGTCATTTCGTATCTACCATCCTATTAACTAAAAACCTATACATAGAAATGATTGGCTGCTTGTACCAATCCCTGTAATAAAACACCAACCAAATCCCTTTGCGTATAATTTCACCAAAAAAAAAGGGAAAGAAATGGAAAAGAAAAAAAAGAGCTAGAGCTTAAACCTTAAGTACTTTGATAAAAATATAAGATTGGCTTCATCCTGAACTGCAAATACCAATCTCTATCAAAAACTGCCCAATCTGGAAATACATTTGGAGTCTCTTCTAATCACAGGATATGTGTTCTGAATAGGATAGCCCTCTATCAGCAGCTAAGTCCCTTGTCATCATTCTCTACAGTGTTAAAAAAAAAATCCCTTTCAGAAATATTCTCATCTTCTACTAAAAGGATGGGGGGGGGGGGGGGAGATTTTTCATACAGAGTGACAGGATTATGAAGTGACCCTGTAGGTCAGAAGGAGACTTTTCCTTTTCTCATCAAGGAAATCAATTTCCAAGTCTGAGTCTCTTAAAATAATATATTCTTATGACATGCATACAGATTTTTTTTTTTTTATCGGCTATGAAAAGAATAAGAGGTAAAGAGGATCAGGGGTGGCAATAGAATATTATAATCTGCCACACACACACATCAGTCTTTCGCAACATAATTCCAGATAAATTGAGGATTTACATATTTAAGATTAAATTGGGGGGGGGGGGGAAGTACCAGAGCAAAAAGAGAGGGTTGTAAAGATAATAAACTGGAAAAGTTAACTCTTAAACTTTTGTTTCATATAAAACACATGCACCCAGATAAAACCTATATATTTGTTACGTACTAAACCTTCTAGCACCTATTTTATTGGTGATTAGGAAAAACTAGGCTAATCCACAGCAGAAGTAAAAATGCTCTGAGCTTTTGCTGCCTTTTCCTTTCCCTCCCAAACCTAAAATGTTCCAAAATACCAATTACCATGGCAGGAAACAGTTAAATGCCTCCAAAAGCTCATACAGACAGCAGATGGAAAACAGGAGGAAACCAGCTGGAAGTGTGTTTCCCTTAGAACTGATTTTTTAACAGCCTTGTGCACAAATAATGTCTCCCTAACACAGAGATAAAAATAAAACATAAATATTTAAAAGGTGACTGGTCAAAGCAACAAGATGGCACCCGAATTGGGGCAGGCAGCTTTCCCGATTCCTCTGTCCTCAGGGTCTGCTGCATTCTTACAAGTACTGTGGAAGTAGAAGAAAGTTTTGTTATGGTAACCTTAGCTTAGCAGCTGTGAATGTCAGCTGTGACCATTTGGTCACTACCATTTAATTGCTCATCCTTTGTGTTCATGGATGTGTCCACACCTTCCCATGACTATAGCAATTAAAAGTTTAATTTTGGAAATAGCGCTATCTACTTTGGGGAACTTGTCTTATGCATAGCCTGTTAAGAGAATTGCTTCCTTGACATGGTGAGAAGGCTCGAACACATCAGTGACCCTAAGAGTGATACTGGGAGGGAACATGAGCTCTTGGTATGGTCACTCTGATTAATAAAGTTGAAAGAAGAAGATGAGGGTGAGGGCAATGGGGCTCTGCTTGCACACAGAAGGCTAACTCTCATAGGAGAAAGAACTCCAGAATGAGGTCCAGAGAAGAACAATGGCAAACCACTTCTGTATTGTTGCCAAGCAAACTGAATAGATATAAATAATATATCTTTCTGCAGTTCATCAAGAATAGTTAGTTTTGGAGCCCTTGGTGCTCTCTGACCATGGTTGTTTTCTTGCAGACATTTCATTACCTGACTAGGTAACATCATAGGTGCTAGTGAGCACCTGTTTATTGCTCTCTGTTTATTGTGTGTCTGGTGTTAATGCCTGCTTATCTTTTTTATTGTGTCTTTTGAATGGTGTGTAAATGTGGTTTATATCTATGTGTCTATTGATGGCTAAGAAGGAAATAAAAAGACCAGAACACATCCTCTCCAGCAGCCAACACTCAGATAAGCAGGGATTAACACCAGACAAACAATCAAGCAGAAAACAATACCCTAATCAAGGAACTCCCAAGGAGAAAACCACACCCCCACCAACACTGGCAGGGCAAACTACTGTATATAAACAGGAGCAAACCCCACACTCACTCACACCAATGATGTTACCTAGTTGGGTAATGAAACATCTGCAAGCAAACAACCAAGCTCAGAGAGCATCAAGGACTTCACAGTTCAACCCTGAGCTACATATATTCTCTTCTATTGGAATAGTTAGTTATGTGCCACTGAGTCAAGCCTAACCCTGGTGACTAGATGGCAGGCATTTGTAATCCAGCTCATTTATAATAAAAAAAAAAAATGAGCATAGATTGCGTCCTGGTATTGATTGCCCATAATGCTTCATAACAATCAAGGTAAGGCTGACCCCACATGTAAATAAGCTTCCTTTATTCCCATTTGCCTTTCAGCTATGGATGTAGAAAGTATGTAATACTTCAGCATGACTGAGATATTCATTTAAGTTCACATCTGAGAGGAGAAGACAACCATTACATCTATCTTCCCCATACTCATATGTTATCATCCACCTTGGAAAGTACTATGTTGAAAAAATATGGGAATGATCATAGTTTTATTCCAGCATATCTTGAACATGAAGTTATTTTCTGAGTAATTTTTGACAAATCCTTCACATCTGCAGTCAATGACTGGATTCACGTGGAGCTCTAAACCATAACTGTGAGATGAAGAAAAATTCATAGTTATAACCTATAACATAGTTATAACCTATGGAAATCACTGCCATCAGCTGTGGCAATTATACTGAAAGAAAATTGCACACATTCATTGAATATAGATCTATCACTGCTAAAAGTCTTGATGAGTACCTCCAGAACTGAAGGCGGTTTGCTTTAAATACCTGTCATAGGGAACAGCAATGGAAGAGGTCTACCATCCTTGCGTGAGTTCTTTTTGAGAAACTCACAACTCCTCTATAAATAAACTAATCTGCAATACCTTTAAATACTTCATCTATCTTTTAAAATCTCAGGATTACATATGCATGCAGATTCTTGCAGATATAAGCTGAGCACAATTCCATTCATCACTGAAATAGCAATCCCTGTGAATAGAAATACAGGTCCTCTGTTCATTTCTTTTCAGACAAGAAACTACATCACTCTTTACCTGCCCCAGCATCCAAATATTAACCTGTGGGACAAATGTCACCAGGAAGCAACTCCTAAATTAATGAAACAATGTGCTAAATGATCCACAGTTTACTTCTGTCAATTGGCATGATTCCTTTCCAGTCCTATTACTACAGATAGTCCTAGACCATACAGAACTGACCATTGATTTTTGTCTTCTTGGCACTGAGGTCAGAAAAGCCATAGATTAATTTCAGCACAAGTACCAATAAGAATTCTTTTGAGTGGCTTTCACCTAGGCGGAAACTACTTTTTTCCAGTTCAGACAATGGTTGCAAACACACTCTAGATATTGTAGTAATAAAAACCTGACGGGACAATAATTTCTACTACCAACTCACGCTTGTCAAAAGGTCAGATTATGGTGATTAATAAAGAATGTCTTGTTTCATAAACAGTTGTTGCTCTCTTTGTATGGGGGAGTATTACAAATACTCTGATCTTTACATTTAGCCATGTATACCTTACAAGCAACGTTCAGCAAACTTTTTTTATGGCTGTGCCAAACATATAAGTCTGCCTTACATGCCCACTTTGGCTACTGCTTTTAATGGTATACTTGTCATTGTTGCTTTTATTAGCAAGCATCTTACAATAAGCTATGAGCTGTTAGCCCCATCTAAAAGAAAAGGCAAGACGTTTTGATAAGAAGTTTTCTCTTCTTCTCAAAAGCATCACCAAATGGTAGATATACATATAAACTGATGTACTTATTGCCTTGTTAAAGAAGGGCAAGAAAATGAATAGAAGAGGTGTTTCCTCTGATCTTTCTTCATCTCCCTGAATGAACAGTGCCTTTACTGGTGATGGGGGCATTTTGTTTTGTTTTTTATTAGGTGGCTGTATTTATGTTGACTACTTTCATATTCATATGATTGTGGAGATGCGATATCATCTACTGTTACCTCAGGCTTTTCACATCTTACACCTATCAAACAAGGACAGTCAGAAGGGTATCAAGGTCCACACAGGTACCATGTCAGCTGGAAAGCAGAACCTTTCTCTTCCTTCCCTCCCTAAAATATGTATCAATGTTCCCCAAAAATGGTGCCCCAAAGCTGATTTAGGAGGCTTATCTTCATTGATTGTCCAAAGGCTCACAGCCTATTTACTCATATTCAAGATATGATAATCTTTTGCGGGGTTTCCTTCTTGGATTTATTCTAGTCAGAAAGCAGAGGGACTTATATCGTTAATAATGGCCCAGCAGATCCTTTTCTGTGTTGTTGATCAATACCATGCTGAAACATACATATTTCTACATTCAGTGAGTCAGGATGAATACTCTTTCAGCTGAACTTTTTAATATTTGCATTAAGCAGTATCCCTAAAGCTCAGCTCATGCATTTATTTTTAGCCCTATTTTCTAAAAAAAAAAAAACTAACAAAAGAGGGTTTTAAATAGAATATAAGTATGGCATGCAGTGATAACAAATTGGTGCTGGGAGAACTGATTCAAGGTCTAATAGCTATTACCAACCCAACCAACAGTTGCAATCTTTCTCTCCTTCACAAAAGAGTACAAGAAAAAGAACTTTCCCACTCTATTTTGCCTATATATGTTGCTCATGTGAAAGTAGAATACTTTCTGGAATTTTTGTGCTGTAACTTTAATGTTCTTCTTAATTAATTTTAGTAATCAAAGCTCTGAGAGACTTGTTCTTGGCATTAATAACTTCTAGTACAGGTTGCTACCAGAGAGGGTTGACATTATCAATAGTTATTCAGAACTATAATGACTCAAAAAAAAAAAAGTATTGAAAAAGTAATGTATAAGTAATGTATAAAAAGTAATGTAAAAGTAATGTATAAATACATTAATGTGGTGGGGGGAACCGAGAGGGGGGGAATTCACCATATTTGCTCCAGCTGCAAATGGAGCCTTTCAGAGGACACTAAATTTGTGCGCTTCCCTTGCTAACTATTTTTGGAAGTTGCCTATTAACTGTTTCAAAGAAGTTAGGCACCTGCAGAGTGACAGGACTGGAAATATTGGGTGAGTGCTTTCATTCCTTAATAGAAGAATATGAACATCTATTTTTATAATTTTTAAGAACTTAACATAAACAGCAAAAAGTAAGACAAGATTTTGGCTACAGAAAGTTTTAAGGGCTCAGAAAACGTTGGAATTTTGGACTTTGAAAAATAAATGTATGTCTGTGGGAATTTTTTTTTTCCCAGACTGAAGTTATGACAAACAACTTAGAATGGCATTTAGAGACATCTTTGAAGAACTGCGTAGAGACCTGCACCATGAAATGTGAGCTATGTTGTGTCTTCTTGAGAACAGTTTGTTCCCAGACGAAAGTGTTACAGAACAAGATATGCAGCAAAATTTACTTGGGAAAAATATGAACAAGACTCTGAATAAGAATCTGTCATCAGATATAGAGAGAAAACTAGATGAGGTTTTAAAAATCAAGAAGGATATAAAAAGGATAATCCCAGAGAACAATTGGAATCATTTCCTTTTGTTGGATTTACAAAAGACTGTTTAAAGTGCTAAAGAAATTTGTAACAAGAATCAATAATAATCTGAATGGATTACAGAGAAAGACTGCCCTGTAAAGAAAGAAAAAGGGCTACAAAGTCGGTTTATTCAACCATGGATAAAATGGGATATGTTGTTATTCTGGGTGATTCTTTCTGGATTTATTGATATCTTGAGTAGAAAAATGTGGTGTAGTGAATTTGCTTACATTCAATACGATGTAAAAGTTTTTTTCTCCTATAGTTAGTTTGTAGTACTTAAACTGGTTTTGCATTTAACTGTTTCTCTTTATTCAAAGTAAGGAAGTTTGGAAAATTTGTCTTTTTAAAGGAGAAGTTATTTCTCTTTGTTATGATAAATTTTAGTCTTTGATTGATATTTGGATACTGGGATTATTTTATATTCATGACATATGGATGTGCTTATAGTTTAGAGTGGAGATGTGGAATGTGCATTTGAACGGGATAAGTTGTTATTCGTAATACTGTGTATCGGAGCTTGTCTTTTGTAAAGAGAAATGGTCTCTTTCTGCCATGCTAAACTTGGGTTTTTTTCATGTTGTTTGTATTAGGATATTAAGACCATTTTATGCCTTTTAAATGCGATTTTGTTATAAAGAGTTGAGACGTAGAATGTTGAGTTTTATATATGTTCATTAATGTTAAAATTTTAGAGCTTTGTTTGGATCTTTTGCTGGTAATTGGGTTGATTTGATTTGCCTATTGTTAAGAAATGGGTTACGGGATGAAGAGTTTTATATTTGTTAGCTAAGAGGAGGTGAAAAGATCAGGGAATTGTTTATTCTTGCCATGATGAGGGTAGAAAGTCGCTTTCTTGGGGGGAAGGGGTGTGTTTTTATACATTTTCTTCTATCATTTCTTCTCTTTCTTTTTTCTTCTAGTTTGTATTATCTTTTATTGTTTTATTCAAAGCTTTTAATAAAATTATTTGAAAAAAGATATATAAATACATTAATTAGACATCAGTTAAAAGCATATATTAGCAGCTAATATAAATGAATATCCTCTTTAAACTGGAGGGGGAGCATTCACTGACTTCTGTCATCCTTGATCCTTGGCCATGTCTAGCCTTGGTGTAATGGAGATATCCAATAACATCTGAAGTGTCTTTAAAAGTTGTTGGATGAAATACATTTACTTGTTTGCTAGAATTCAAAACAAAGATAAAATGTGTCAAAGTTTTATAACACTGGCAACATCACTGGAAAAATCTCTTTTTCTTTTTATTAGATTACGCTTTCCAGTGTAGTATAACTAAAAACACAGAGATTTTTAAGGGGAATTGAACATCCAATATCCTACTCATTCATGTTTATTCCTCATAAATACAAATTAACTGCTCTTTTTTCACTATCAGCTCAGTTAAGCGATGAACTTAGGTTTGATTATTTCCGCCTTACACTAAACATTATTTTTAAGTGTCCATCCTTCTCATTGGCCTGGTTGCTCCCAAAGTTAGTAATTCCTTCCAACCATAACCATTTCTTTGATTCATCAGTTTATTTCTTTCAGACTCCCTTAAGCCTTAAACCTAACCCTGGGATTCCAGGGAGGAGCTCTTGTCTGGCCGGCAATCAGTTTTTCATCTGCATCCCTATCTTCATTCCAGCTCCTGGTAGTTATTCCACAGGGGCTGCTGAGGTATCATATGATCCATCTCTTTATTAATTTGATGTTTATCCCACCTTCCCTTCAGTTGCTCAAAGCCATATTCCTATTCTCCAATTAAACTACTGAGACGGGGTGGGATATAAACTGTTCCAATTTCTTCCTTCAGGACGGCGCTACAGAGCACCATATGTTAAAACATCTAGACATCAGAATAGTTTTTTCTGTTGTGCCATTGCTCTGTTAAATACTACATGACTTGATATGTGCTGGACAGTGGCTTCTCCCTTTGAAAAAGTTATTTTACTGTGTAGTGTTATTGTTACTGTTTATTATTTTTCTGTTGCTATCCAAATGCACTGTTGATCTTGCTGTTCGTCACCGAAGACAAATTATTTGTATATATTTTATACTTGGTCATTAAAGTATTTTGTATTTGTATTTGGAAAAGAAATTTTCTACATTTTTGCATCACAATTTCTCCCCTCAGGGTTTCCACAAGATGTGGTACTTTAAAAAACTAATTTGAATTGATAGCGTGTTTTCCCTTGAAAGCACAAATTGAGTCATGTTTTATTTGAATCAAAAGTCAGTTCTTTACATTCTTAAACAATGACTTCTTTTTAAACCGGAGACAGTTCTATACCTATTGAAGTAAAAAAGAAGTGGCATCATTCATTTCTGGTCTAATGAATATTTCAATATCATGGCTACTGCAGGGAAGCCAGATACTTTCCCCTGCATTTAGTGCTCAGAAACGCTTGATCAATTAACCAGTCAAAGGACAATTTTCATTGCACATGTTTTCCAGATGTCTCTTACAATGTTAATCTGAAAAGAAAATGCATGGAAGTAGAGCAAAGCTGTGCTCTTGCCCCTTGCCCCTCCATGTTTAGCTCCACCCCCTTCTTTACCTCACTTCCAGCATGCTCCCACATGGCTCTACCCTCTTCTTTAGATCTGAACTTGTATAGTCTCATCCACTTGATTTAAGGTCTATAGAGTAGCATATCACCACTGTATAGAGGAATCATTTTTGCACTAAACCCTTCACATGACTAATGTATGAATAGGGCTTAGAAAAGCCCATACTCTAGTCTCTCATGGGAACTTTTATGTGCACTGTGCCAAGAATCTCTTCTGCACAGCACAGTGTGGAAAAGAAATCTAGCATTAGAGAAAAGTTGTCTGACATGCTAGCGTTCTAGGTGAAGGGAAATGAAAAGCATAGAATGGGGAGCATTGTGGATTTGAGTTTCCATTTATGGCAATCTGAAGACAAAGTCAAGGTGCATGATCAAAGCCCCACCCTGTTCTTATGTGTGCATGACATGTGTGACACATGTTAACAAGGAGCAGGGCTTCAAACGTGCAGTCAGGCCCACCATCTTGATTTCTTTGATTCCCCCTCCCCCCATGAATGTCCATGCCTGAAGTGTCTATATGTCTTTCTCATTCTGTGCATGCTAAGAACTCCATCTAAATTATGATGATGGTAAAGAAGGCAGAACAATATGACTTAGAAGTTCAGGAGAGACTGGAAGCTCTGTGGTAACGTATGACAATCAGATCAGGGTGTCAAAAATCTGGACTCCTACTAGTTGTAGTAAGGAATTAGAGTTTTCTGTATTGTTCTGGTGCCACCTAGTGGTAATCCAGATTAGTGTAACCCTGATCTTATAACCCTAGGTCTGAGACCTTTTGCTGTCTGAAGTATAAGACCCAGTGCAGTGCTTAAAGTCTTGGGCTTAGACTGGGAAGAATCCGATTCTAGTCCCAATTTTTTTGAGGAACTCAGTGGGTGATTTTGGACTAGTCACGCTTTGTTTACCCAACTACTTCACAAGGCAGTTGTGTGAGGATTAAAATAGGGGAAACCTAATCTTTATTACTAGCTTTTCATTATTAATTAAATATTGTATATTGTATGATTTTTAATCTGTTGGAAATGTTTTATTATATTTAATATATTGTTGTAAGCCATCATGAGGTTTGAAGATTCAGTGGCATACAAATTTATTAAACAATAATCAATATTACAACTCATAGTTTCTCTGCAACAAACTGCTATGTTTGACCGTTCAAGAAATAGAGGGTTGATGCTGGGTGGGAAGGAGCAGAAGGTAGAATAGATGTAGAAGGTGGGAGTGGAAATCTCAGGGAGAGAAGGAGGGAGAGGGGAAGACCGCTGACAGATGGAGGCATTGCCTAGAGCCAGGAAAATTGTCAGAAGGGACAAGGACTATGTTTTGTCTTTGAGTGGCAAATAAAGGCAGAGTTAGAAGACAAAAATGGGTGGGCCCAAGGCAAAAATCAGATTTGGTGCAGCTGAAATGTAAGCTTAATTAAAGAAGTTAATATGATTACTCCCCACGAAGTTACTAATTTTCCCTTTCTATTAAACTAAAAATTCTCACTCAAAGGCAACATCTGCAGGATCATGGGCAGTAAGGATCACTCATTCCTTGGATTCTGGGGAGGAAGGATGCAACATATGACCTTACTTGGAGCTTTGGTTGAACATCTCTTTTTTAGAGCAAAGCATATCCATTTTAATTTTTAAAGGCTCCATCTGCTTCATTCAGCTTTTAGAAGTAAGCTACATTTCTGTCTAACATTTTGAATTTGTCAGTGTGTTTGTTCATGGCCTTCAGAAAATGCCCTTACAGGACATCAAGCACCATGTGGCTGATGGGTGGAGACCAGTAAGCACCTGTTTCACTCCCAACATTGTTCAGAAAATGTGCTGAAAAGAAGCCATCCTCTATAGCTCCTTTCCATGGCACAATCCTTTGCTTGATAGATTCCTTATTGCATGCAATCTCAGTATCTAGAAAGCTGTGGTGTAAAAATGTTCTTGTGGCTTGTGACTGCTTTGGAGAAGCTGAGTTTGGCATTGTACCGAAGCTGAAGGTAAACGTCATTTGTGCCTGACCTGCTTGGCCTTTGCAGCTGGATCGTGTTGGGAATTACTTCTGGCACTGAAAAGGTTAATTGTCTCCTGCTCCTATAATTGGTCAGAATTATAGGAAATAAGGATACACGTACGCGTGCGCACACACACACACACACACCATTGCTGATTCCCAACATGTTGGAAGGGCACTGGTTTACAGTCACTTTTTGTTGGAATTATCAAATCTGCTCAGGAAGCTTCATTAGGATATTAAACAAGACTTAATAAGTGAAAGTGATTTGCATTGCTGATAATCGCAAGCATTAATCAAGGCAGCTTCTGGCTCTTTTTCTTTCTCTCTCTCGGTCTCCCTCCCTCCTTCTCTGTACAATATGCTTCACATTCTATTGTAAAGCCTCTTTACTTCTGTGTGTGGTGGTGTCTTAAAAAATGTTTCATATCTGAAAGCTGTTTTTATAATGATTCCCTTAGCAAAGATCGCTACAAATAAAGTGCAACTCACGCTTCAGCATCACCCATCAATATAATTAATACCGTGCAGGGTTTGTGGCCAGGATGTGGAGCAGATGTGTTCTCATTTGTCAGATGTAGGTTGCACTTACTTTAATAAATCCAGACAAAGTAACTTTGGGAGTCAATTAATGGCTTCTCCTAGTTGATGAAGTTAGGGCATTAAAATAAGATGATTTTTGTATGGGTCCTAATACAACATTCTTAATTTGCCATACTGTAATCAGAGCTGAACCATGAAACTAATTGCTTCATGGATATATTTTAAATCAAAATCATTAATGCTAAAGTTGCTTGTTTTATTTTCTGATTGGCTATTCCACTCTCACAATCATATTTCATTGTTTCTGTAAAAATATGTTATGCTTTTAACAGCCTACGCCATAGCCCTACAAAATATTAATGTTCATGGGTTCACTTAGGGAGCTTCATAGTTCAATTGTTGTTGTTAAGGAGGGACATTGAACATCCCTAAGCAAGCCCTTTGGATCATGCATGTGAATAATTTAATAACTTATTTGTATTCCCCCAAAGAATAAATTATAAAATAGCAACATCGGCTATTTAATTTCAATACACACACAAAGTAAATCAGGAAAATAAAACTAATTTTATTTTCTATAACAGCAAGCAAAAATCTAACATCAGTATGCAAACTGAAAGCCAGCTGGAACAGAGAAGCCAAAGAGAAGCCAAATCCACTTTTCTGGAGAACCCAGAGATGAAGCCACCACTGAAAAGACCCTGATTTTCAGGTTCAGTAGCTTGATGAAAGTTACTGACAAACACTTACACAGTGGCTCTGTCAGCCTGCCTGGGAAATTGAGCTAGAGTGAACAACATTGATCAGACACCTGTGAATATTATGATTACATCTTTTTTTAAATAAATATTTTTGTTTAAATAAAATAATTATTTTATTTATTTGGAGACACAGATTTCAAGCACAAATGGAAACCTCTCATTGTAGGGAAAGATTGATGGGAACTGAAGGGCAACACATGCAGACATGGTCATAACCCAATATTAATCATTGTTTTGTTGATTAAATCCATTATTTGGGAGATAATAGAAGGCAATCTTTATTAGAAAAATAAAAATGTCATTCAAAGGCTGGTTCCACACATCAAGTTAAGCAATTTGTCTTGAAGCACTCCATTTTGGTTTGTAGACTATAGTTTATGGCTCGGCAAACTAGGCTACTGTGGTTTATTCCACCCACCATGGCTTAGGTGTTGTGTGAAATAACTTACTTCATAGGCATGTTCTATGAGGATGAAGATTGATGCATATCTACTTGGAATTAAGCTGGGCAAGTTTTACAAAGAGGCAGACCGACAAATAAATAATGGCATTTTCTCTAACAAGAAGCCTCCTTGTATCAAAAGAAGATAGTCAATGTTTCTCCATGTGGATTTTGTCCCTCCAGAAAGAAAGCATTTGGGAATCATTCATACAACTGCTTTTATAGTTCATTGCCTAACCCTCTGGTTTCAAAGGCTGAAGCAGCTTAATCAGCATAGAACAAACTTTTATATTACCTATTTTCACTTTAAATGTTATATCCATTTTCAGCAGAGACTCAATGGTCCGAATGGCATCAACTGCAAACATCCCCCAAAGGGTGATCAAAATTAGGCCTGTGTAAATACCTAAAATGGTATCTTTTAAAAAAAAACGGTAACTTTCCTTATCGGTTGTATTGTTTGAATTGTGCATAGTGGGTGATTCATCCTAAGCAAATGACAGCAGTCTTATTTTAGAAAGTTCAAAGGATATGAAGCAACATTTACCCAGCTTTTTTCTTTCCAAACAAATATTTCAAAATAATATAGAGGTGTGCTTCATTTTGGTCTCAATTATGTTTTTTTGATGAGTTATCCCATGCAAACCACATCAGGACTTATTCATTTAGCTGGTAATTGTGTTATCACCATGATTTGTCCAGTCATGATGCAATATGTTCTTGCTCACCAAGCTGACTTCTCCACTTCTGGTCAAACTCAGCTTTTCCTAATGTGGTACTTTCCAGAGGTGTTTGGATTAGAATGTTCACATTCTGGGCCTAGCTGACTCAGACTTCTGTGAAGAGTACCAGGTTGGGGAGCAATACCACATGCCCTGAAATCAGGACAAGATCTAAGTCTCAGTGAATTGACTCTGCCCCATGATCCAGAGAATTTCTCTTGAAATTATTCTTTAGAATAAATGTACCAGAGATTTCTGCACTAATATACCAGCATACTGGATGCCTGGCTGGAAGCATTTGTAGAATGTGTTAGTGTTTACCATGTCATCATGTCATATCACATTTTGTATGACATCGCCTTTGGAATTACAGCCTTCAAAGATCATTATTCCCCTTCCTCCCACCTCTTCTTCCTTAAGTGGGCTTTAATCAGGAGGTAACAAGGCATATATGACCCTGCCCTCTGGAATAGCATCCCCCCAGAGATCCATATGGCTCCCTCCCTGCTGATGCTATAACTGAAAATCTGGCTATTCTCCAAGGCCTGGGGTTAGGATGGGTGTCAAGCCCTTGCAGGATTTTTTATTTGCTATGGATTGTTTTTCTTTTCTAGACATCTATAATTTTTGTTCTTTTAACATTGTTTTTTGCTTGTAAATTTGTAAGCCACCCAGAGTTTGGAGGAGTTGGGCAGTCTTGAAATTATAGAATCAGAATTAAATTAAAATTACATGACAAAGATCTGTCTTCTTCAGGGAGAGACACAGCATACTAGTCAACCTGGGCAAAAGTATTGTTGGCCATGGAAGCCACTAGAACATCCATGAAAGATGCTGGATTTCAAGGCACGTCATAGCTATGAACTGATCCTGTAGAGAAACTTGCAGACCTGAATTAAATGTGTAATAACAGAAGTACAATACTAATGTTGCTACCTTCTCCAGATTAAGTTTCAGTTTATTAACCCATATTCAATCCATCACTGCATTTTGATGAGAACTTTCACAGTTTTCTTTGTACCAAAGACAATAGAGCTTGGTATCAATGGCAGAAAAACAACTAACCAATAACCTGATGAGTTTTTCTAGTGGAAAAGTAGATCCCCAATGACTCCCATGGGACAATAGGATGAGATATAATTCTTCAATACCATCCTCTTGGAACAGTCAGTCTCGATTTAGAACAACAATATCTTTCAGGTCCTAATTACAGAAAGATACTATAATCATTGGTCCTGAATGTTGATGAGAACCAGAAGCAACAGAGATGAATGTTCTCTGTCTAGGTCCAGAGTAGGCATACCAGATCTTGGCTCTATAAATCTAGACAAACACTTGATGTCAGCAAGAAGGTACAGAAAACTGTTTGTTTCTATACAGTGGCTGGCTGGAGTTTTGCAGTTTGGATTTAGTAAACCCTACCCCAGAGCAGATCTTCTATTAAGGTGTCAGAGTTTGTTTCAGTCTCCAAGCCAGACATGAATCCAGATTGTAAAGAATTCAATAACTTTATCCAAGAAAGTACTACATTACTCAGAAAGACAGAGTAATAATTATTTAATTAGAGGCATTCCAGACTTAAAAGCACAATCTGGTTTACAAATGGAAATGGCCACCTAAATTGATTCTGTGCTTGGGAGGTTAGGAAACTGCAGCAGAGATTTTGCATTCATTTGTTTGAGGTTTCCTGTTCATAACTATGTTTTCTCCCTCTCCCAATAAAACAAAATCAAATAAAAAGGGTACTCATTCAAAGCATTTCTCCTCCCCTCCTTTTTTTTTTTTTTAAATTCTTAAAATACTTTGGTCTTAAATGAATGCATGAGATGACAGTCTTCCATGCTTTACCTATGAATCAGAGCACTGGAAACCAAGTGCTGAGGGGACATTGTTCTACCAGCAACATCTGGTCCTTTAGGAGGAGCCATAGGAGCATCTTCAAAGATGCATTTCTCCCCCTCACATGGCTAGGCTGCTGGTTGCCCGCTTTATCTTCCTGGATGTAATTTTTCTCTTTGATTCACTGATAATTTTGAAGAAAATGGTACATTTATATCCATTTTGAATACAGCTCTTTACAAATGTTTCATTTGATCTGAAAGTAGATCTTTTTTTTTTATTTCCTCTTTATATGATTTCAGTATTAATTTGTCTTTTGGCTCAGGTACTGCACACATCTACCCTGGCTGAGATTATACATACATTATCATTCCTTTATTCATGCTGAATATAAGATCTATAGGTAAGTATGGGCAAAAGCTGGTAAAACATTGGCAAAATTCTACTTCATAAAGAATTAAAAGTTGCTGTTCAATTTTTAAAAATCAAACGCAAGTCAAACTGGCAAAAAGTCATCTGTGCTATAACTGCAAATTATAATTATTGTGGTGGCTCCTGAATGTTATTATGGATTAGAATGAAGAATAAACAGCCCATCCTTAACTTCAAGCAACACCGCATTGGTGCTTCTTGTATTAAGTATAATATTGAGCCTAAATAGACAATTTTCATCATATTTTATTCTTTCTTTATGTGATCATTTATAGTAGACTAAGAGCTGTTTAATACAGTTTCTTCTTCTGCACTGAGTTAATGTGATGGATTCATTGAAAAGGAAGTAGTTGTAGGATTACTGGTCCAGCTGCCCAATATGTCTATTTCCACCTTTCTCAACCTGGTGTCATACAGAAAGGCTGGGATTACAATACCCATAGTTTCTCAAGCCATTCTATCCTGCCTGAGGATTCTGAGTTATATTCTCAACTGATCTGGAGAGCACCAACCTGGGCTGGGTTACTTCAACTGGCAACAGCTCATCCAAAACCCAAAGAGGTGTTTGTTATTCTTGATACTACAGATTTACAGATGCCTGAAGAATAAACCTTGTATTTTTGACATGCAAAACAGAATTATTGAGTAATAGACTGCTGCTAAAAGAATGACACTTCATAATGCTTCAGAACAATCATGAAGCCAAGTTATTTCCTAGTCCCAATGCATAAGATCTTGCAAATGAGGAATTTAACCTTGTACCTCCTAGATGTATATCTTCTGATCTCTACAAACTGACTTCAGAAATGCTGAAGAAACCTATTTCCTTCATTCGCAGGGAGTTGAAGTAGATCACAGGTAGGTAATCTGTAGCTCTGCAGCTGTATGTGGATCAAACATCTTTTCATGGCCCCTGGAGCACATCTTGATGAACAATCCAGAGTAAAGTATCTCCAGGGAAATTCAACCTCCACTGAAGGAATAAAAACCCTGTAATAACCAACTCAATACCCAAGACAGAGAGAGAGATAAGCAAAAGTTGAGGAAGGACCAGGTTCTGTAACTTGGATACTGTATGCTGGTGTCCAGGAATTTGAAATAGCGGTTTAGTCCTGGGGAGAGGCCACAGTGTGTGTGTGTGAGAGAGAGAGAAATGCATGCCAGCATACAGATAATATTTTGCTTCATTAATTCCAAGCTATGTAGTTAGTCTTAAGAAATCATATGAATCAATCATATGTGATCAATTAAATCAGCATAACAACATTATATTTTTTTATACATGGTAAGTTTTAATTAGCAATTACTCTTCTGCTTATATGAAGGGTTCATCTCCCCTGGGCAACTTATCTCAAACCATTCCTAAGGGTTTCCCCAACCTCAGAGGTAGATTTTACAGAGTACAGAAGCGATAGGTAAAATGGAAAAGTGAGAAAGCCCCATCACATTAAATCCAATACAAATGGATTTTGTTCCATTACAAAAGGGAACCTAAATTACTAATATTAGATTATATTTTATGTATTATATACCTGTTGTATCCACCTACTGTGTTTAGAAGGAACTTTCTCTGTTGCATGAAAGAGAAAAAAGAATGCAATATTCTTGTAAGTAATTGCATTAAAAACGATAGGTTGTTTTTAACAATGCTGCTGCATTAAAGAGCTTTTAAAATCAATTCAGAGGTGTTCAGGTAACCAACCAGCCAATTCAAGACTGAATCTCTAACCTTTTGTGCAACACAATCACGATGTTGGAAGAGGCTACTTAAGCCATGGAGTCCAGCCTCCTACTCAGTGTGGGAATACAAACTGAAGCATCCCAGCCAATTGGCTCCCTAGCCTTTGCTTGAGTACATCCAGCCAGGAAAGGCCACCATCTCTCTTAGCAATTGGTTTCATTGTCAAACTTCCTTAACTTAAATCCATTGTTTCATGTTCCAAACTCTGGGATGATAGAGAATAGATCTTGGCATTCTTCTGTTATATTGCTTCTAGAAAAAAAACCTATCATATCCCAACGTACTCATCTTTTTTCATGACTAAATATATACAGTTTCTTTTCCATTTTTCCTTATAAGATTTATTGTCTAGTCCCACGATTATCCTCACTGTCTCTTCTGCTTGTTTCTGTGAATCCATTTAATGTGTGGTGCCCAGAACTGGACTTGGAGGAATCTAACAATGCAAAATGTAGTGGAACAATTATTTTCCATGGTTTGGAAACTTTTTTCCTTTCTTTTTATTGGATTTTGAAGTCACTGACTTCAAACAGACTTTAAGCAGCTTACAATATTTAAAAGAATATATAATTTAAACAAACATGACCTCCTGGACAAAACTACATAAATAAAATTCAGGGGAAAAAAAAAAACAGGGGCTCCATAAACACCCCAAACCCAGGCCTGGGAACAGACTCAGGTCTTAAGAGACTTCTGGAACACTTGAAGAGTGGGAGCTGTGTGTATTTCCAAGGGAATGCTGTTCAAGAGGGACAGAGCAGTGACAGAGAAGCCATGCTTCCTCGATCCCATAAGATGACAACATTTAATTTAAGGGACTTGGAGCACACCCATTCTGCCTCATCATGCCAGACAGGCAGAAACAATTGGAGACGGGTGGTCCTTCAAATATCCAGGCCCTATACAATGAAGGACTTTATAGTTGACAATTAGCACCTTGAATTGCACTGAGAAGCCAACTAGTAACCAATACTGCTCACAAAGCAGTGATGACACACGGGCATAATGAGATTAGCCCATTACTGGCCATGCTGCTGCATTTTGGATCAGCTGTAGCTTCTAGATTTTCTTCAAGGGTAGCCCCATGTATAGCATGTGCTACTAGTCCAATCATGAGGTGACTAGGGCATGAGTGACCATCTGAAGGGCCTCCTGTCAGGGAAAGGGTCAGCTGGTGCACAAGGTGAAGCTGTACACACTGCTAACTCATATAAACTTGTGAAAAACTACAATTCCAAAAGCCTTTTCACATACACTATTATCAAGCCATTATCTCCCATGTAACGCCTCTGCATTTGATTTTTTCTTCCTAAGTGAAGAACTCTGCACTTATCTCCACTAGATTTCAGTCTGTTATTTCCAGCACTCTTATTTTATATATCAAGATTTTTTTCACTGCTGTCTTTTAGTGTATAAGCTTTCCTAGCCAAGTCTGTCTCATCTGCAGATCTGAGGAACATTTCTTCCATCTCCACCTCTGTATCCAAGCTGTTAATAAAAATGATACTTCAGGTTTTTTAATATATATAATTTTTATTAAGAATTTTGATTATAATAGTAAAATCTAATACAAACTAAAAGAAAGAAAAGAATAGAAAGGAGGAAAAAGTGAGAGGAAAAAGAAAAAAGAAAGAGAAAAGTAAGAAAAAAGTAAGAATATAATAAAGAAAGAGAAAAGATTTATATAAAAAAGTAACTACCAACCTTCATCACAACGAGTATAAACAATAGAGTCCTTGGGGTTCTCTGAGCTTGGTTGTTTTCTTGCAAATGTTTCATTACCCAGTTAGGTAACATCTTCAGTGCTAGAAGGGAGTGAGGTTTGCTCTCTGTTTATATACAGTGGCATGCCTGCCAGTGTTGGGGGGGGGTTTGTTTTTTCCCCTGTTTGTTTACTGTTTGATTGTTTGTCTGAGTTGGTAATTTCTTGATTAGGGTATTGTTTACTGCTTGATTGTTTGTCTGGTGTTAATCCTGGTGTTAATCCCTGCATATCTGGGTGTTGATTGCTGGCAGGAGGTGTTCTGTCTTTTTGTTGCTTTGTTATTGTCTCTTTTGAATGCTGTGTAAATATTATCTCCATATGCCTGTTGATGGCTGACTTGTCTGAATGCCAAGCTTCCAGGAATTCCCTCACATTTTTGGATTTAGCTTGGTCTAAGATGCTGACAATTTCTCAGTTGAAACTATGGTTAAGTCTGCCCATGTGTTGTGAAATTAAGGAGTTTTCATTGTGTCTTCTGACTGCTCGTTGGTGTTCATGGATGCGCTCTGCTAGCCTTCTGCCTGTCTGTCCTACATAGTGGCTGTTACAGTCCTTATACTGTATGTTGTAGATGAATCCTGTTTTTATCTTCTTGGGCTACTGGGTCTTTTGGTTTACTTAGGATGTTTTGAAGGGCTTTAGTTGGTTTGCGTGCTACAGTGATTCCATGTGGTTATAATAGTCTGTTGGTTGTTTCTGAGAAGTTTCTGATGTACAGCAGTGTTGGTTGTGCTGTAGTGGGTTGAGTGGTCAGGCACTTTTTGATAAAGTTGCATGGGTATCCATTTTGTTGGAGGATGTTGTATAGGTGATCTGTTTCCTTTTTCTGTTGTTCTGAGTTGCTGCATGCATTCATGCTCATCTGAATAATGTTCTTACACAGCACCTCTTGTGGGAGGTTGGGTTGTTACTTTGGTAATGGAACACTTGGTTAGCTGGGGTTGTTTCTCAATAGACAGTATTGTTTTTCTAATTTGCTGTCATTTCCTCTGCTGATGTAGATACCTAGGAAGGGTAATATGTTGTTGTTTTCTTCTTCCCTTGTGAATTTTATTCCTTTGGAGATGTTGATTGTTTCATTTGTCTTCTCTAGTTGTTCCTTTTTTATTATGATGAAGGTGTAATTTACAGTATATACCAGATCCATATTTTTGTTTGTATGCATGGAAGTGCTATAGCTTCTAGACACTGCATTACAATCTCTGGTATGAGTCCTGAAAGTGGTGATCCCATGGGTATTCCTCTGATTTGTTGGTATATTTGTCCATCAAATTGAAAATAGGTAGTGAAGCAGAGGTTGATGAGGTCCATGATTCTGGGTATTTGATCTTAGTGTATTTGGTTAGATTGGGTGTGTTGTGTAGTACTGCTACCATGGATTCTTTCACTAGTTCTGGGTCTATGGATGTAAAGAGTGCTGTGACATTGAATGAAACCATAATTTTGTCTTCATCTATTTTTAGGTCTTTGATTTTCTGGAGGCACTGTAGTGGGGAGTTGATATAATATTCTCTCGCCTCTGTGAGATGTCCAAGCTTTTGTGTAAGTTTTTTCACTGTTGTATGTTGGGGTTCCTAGTAATGATACAGTTGGTCAGAGAGGTATGTCAAGCTTGTGTATTTTGGCATCCACAGAAGTGTGGGAGGATGGCTCCACTGCTTTTCATCTGCCACTCTTCTTTTGTGATTTGGCCTTTCTTAGGTCATTAGAGAGCAAACCCCACTCCCTTCTAGCACTGAAGATGTTACCTGAATGAAATGAAACATCTGCAAGAAAACAGCCAAGCTCAGAAAACCCCAAGGACTCTATAGTTCAACCCTGAGCTACATACATTCTCCTCTATAAGTATAAACAAATTTAGTGACTCCTCACCCCCTCTGAGGTTACAAACATTTATCTCTTCATCCCATTTCCCATCTCTTATCTACAAACAGATTCATAAAACATCATCTTTTCAGTCCTGGTGTCAGCAGAAAGTCCATAAAGGGCTGCCAGATGTAACAACATATCTTGTTTTAACCTTGATCAAATAAACCAACTTTATATTCCTTCCTTTTACTTAAAACAATCTTAACTTTTAGTTCATTCAAATATTGTCATAGGATTTAATTTTTCTTCATTTCTTCTTTGACCCATTGCACAGAGTTCTTCATGGCATTAACAAGCCTCTTTTGTAAATCCAATAGGAAAGAATTATCCAGGTCACTCTCTTAGTTTGTCATTTGTATTTCCCTTTTAAATTTTAAAACTTCAGCCAGTTTCTTTTGTACATCCAGTGAAACATTCTTTTCTAAGTCATTCTCTTGGCCTGTCAGTTGTAAATCCACTTTCAATACCATATCTATCTTGTCAACTTAAATTTGTTCTATATCTGTCATTTCTTCAATAACATCTTTTGGACATAGTCTATCCATAGAAGCAGACATCATTACTGACATTGTTGATATAGTGGCTATTTTCTGATTTCATTCTTCAAAAGTCTCCTTCAATATTTTCATAGTTATAATGTTTTGCAACATTTTACAAGGTTGCAAATCTTTCTTCTACCTAAAAACTTTAGTCCCCTCTAGTGTCCAGTTTTTGAAATCATGAAATTCCTTATCTTTGTTTTGCCTTGTAAAAACCAAAACAGGATCTATTTCCCACAAGAAGCTCTTCTTTATAATTAATTCCAAAATCTTATTGTAAAAGTTTCAATATTCCAATTTTATTAGGACCCTTAGTCCATTTACAACTTTCTAAGATCAAAAACTTATTTAGCTTTTTGCTGTTTATTTCAGAGTCTTTAAATTGTTAAGCTTATCATTAAAATTTTCTTTTATTCAGGATTGAAGTGAGACTCACCCAGCATTTTCAGACTTGTTCCAAAGGTCTCTAATAGCTTAGAAATAATTAATGAGCAATTTCCAAAAGTGATTAGAAAGTGAGGTTTGTGAACTTGGTGTCCTTTAAAAATCTCTGCCACAGTTGCAAGGAAGATGGCTAATCCCGTTGTCTTCCAGTGCTCCTGTCCTGTGATCTGCTAGTGAGAAGCAGCTGTCCAGAGCTGTGGACGATCTGCTGTCCTCTCCTTATTCAGAGAGGTTCCAAGGGACCAGTCTACTCACTGGTTCCTTGGTCTTTGCTGTGGTCTTTGGCTCTGCTTTTGCAGAGCTGTCTTCAGTTTGCCATACCTTCCCCAGAAGTCAATACTTCAGTCTGATGAAGAATTGTTAATGAGCTATCTATGAGTATTGTTGCATCCACACAATAGATACACCAACTAATCCCTACATAACAAGCCAGCTGTTCTAAATGTCCTGGAGTACACGCTGAAATCCAGAAAGAGTATGCTCAAAATGTTCTAAAGAATTTACCCAATCCAAAGAAAAAAAGAATAATTTGTTATGAACATCTTTACATAAGCAGAACATTTAGTGTAGAATTGCACAAATTCTTATTCAGTAAGTTGCCAAGTTATGCTATAAGTATCCTCAGCACCACCAAGTATTTCTCATGAGCCAACCAGTATTTCCCCACCTAACAAGTATGGTGGTGCAGTCTTTCAAATTTGCTTCCAGAAAGATGCTTCAGGAACTAGGAGTTGAAGTGAAGTAGGAATGCCTCTTAACTAGAAAGAGCCCATCCACATATCTAGCCTGGAGAAGTGTTTTCACATTCATTTCTTCAGCTGAAATTTCAGCTTTAGGTCAGTTCCAGAAGGGTGAAAGAAGCAAAATGATTGGTATAGCACCAATCCTAGATTGATGCAAATGTCATGGCTGGCCCCTGAAACAAATTTATCTAGTGCACTTTATAACCAAACAGAAATACTAGCTTGTCTAGATTTTGTCGAAACCTCAACTCACTAATTTATACTAGCTAATTTAAAGGTATATTAATGGGTTTTAATGTCTGGATCCCCCCCCCCCCCAAAAAAAAAACCCAGAACAAAACAGAGTAACACTTTCTGGGACCTTGGTAGTTTCAAAGCTATACCTTTTTCTAAGAAAAAATTAGTTTCCCTCTTGAATACTGCTTCTTCCATGCACAGAAACACAGTGAAACAGCTTCTGGCTTAGGACTCTCTTTATTCACTTCAGTTCAAAACTTTGTCTCTTTCTATAGTTTGCATCATTTTCAAAGGTCTTTTTCTATAGCTTCTTGACAGCCCTACATCCACTGATTCCTGGTGTGCCTCCATAGACAGTGGCATGTCCTCTTCAGTCGGTTTCAGATGCCACATACGTGTTTGAATTTCAGCAGTGGTACGCTTATGAAGTCAGACGACAATATTCTTTTATTAACTGCTGATAATATTTCCTTTGTCTCCCATGTTCCTTTCCTCAGAAAAAAAAAAAGGCACCTGGGATAAGATAACAGCAATTAGAATTCATTTTCTTTTCATTTAACTTGATACCCTATATAATTCCCCCCCCCCCCCCCCCATTTAGTCTTTCTAAGTAGCTTGAGATTAGAAGGGCTACAGTGACCTGTGACACATCTACAAAATACCCAGGAGTAATTCTTGGTGTTAACCTTCAATAAACGGATGGATTATATTACAAATAATAAGATGGCTAAATATAGGCACAGCCTATGAATTAAACATGGCCCCAACTTTGCATGATTCTAATTTATTCTGGCACGTCTTGATCATTGTGATGCAGCTGTGTCCTTCCCACTATTTTTTTTTTAATTGTCCAGTAGTTGTCCTTTATAATCTAGTTGTTGCCTGCCGCACACTGTACATCTTTGTTAACCCCTTTGCAACATGCTGAGCCATTTCATAGGGTTACCCATCCATTTCAACCACTAAAAATAATCAGGGCTGGCTGGAACCTGTTCACAATCATGGTACTTGACTATGGTGGTCATCTAAGATGAGTCAAGGCTGCTGTCTTAACAGTCCAATTGGTGGACCATATTTAGACAGAAGGAACATTGAGAATACTTCTCTGATTGACTGCAGAAATGACCCAGAACTCCAGTCTTGGTTTCTGCTGTGAGTTTTAACATAAAATGTGATGAATATTGCATCAGCTCATAGTCCATCTGATTCTGATGGAGTTTGATTCTGATGAAGCTATTCAGATTCACAGCAGCTCTCCAAGAACTCAGGAATGGATGAGAAAAGCCAGTCTTAGTCTTTCTGCTTTAAACCATTTTAAGTGGGAAAGTCACAAGCTGATGCTGGGGGTCTCACACCCTATCCCAAGCTCTGACCACTTCCCATAAATAGTACATATTTACTGGCAGCACAGGTGAGTAGCTTTTAAAAAAATAAAATAAAAGCAACATGGCAACAAACCCAACAGCTTCACTATTGCGAGTCTTTCACTTGTGTCAAAAAGACATCAGAGCAACTTCCAGTGATAGATTCTCAAATGAGGGTATCCTGAGTAGCAAGGCATTGGAAGAATTAATATCCCATTGCAGTATCGGCATTTGAAAAAATCAGCAAAAACAAAACAAAACAGTGTTCCAGATAACTACGATCCATGTCATGAAGCCTGAACAACTATTTACAACAGGAAAGGCATGGTTTACATAAACATTCCCAGTTAGCAGCCTGTTTTTTTACTAACTAAAATAGTTGAAGATAGTATAAATCTCTACCCCATGACAGCTATTTTATGAGACATGTTTTCAAGATTCCAAATGTATCCACCATCCCCAAAATGCTGCTACCGTTGATTTGGGGTAGAAATCTAATATTCAATTAAACCAACCAAGCAAAACAAAGTTGTATTAAATAACACCCTCCTCTGGGCTTGGCAGCTAATTTGTTTCGTATTGTGTGTCAACTTTTGCCCTGCTTAGTTGCTGTTGAAGATATTGGTCTGCTGGGTTACATGAGACAAACATCTATGGTGAGATTATAGAATAGTATTACTATCATACTGCATCAACCATAATATCCTGCTGGTTCAGATTACATCCTAAATCAACAAACCTCAAGGCTTTACTTGACTTCACACATGCATGACATTGGTGAATAGTGATATTTCACATGGAGGGATGCATTATCATAGTTCTCAGGCAAAACTTTTTAAAATTTAATTTAATTTAATTTAACTTAATTTAATTTAATTTACATGCTGCACCAATCAAAAGACTCTGGGCAATTACACTTAGAAAAATCCAACCAAGCCAATTAAAATCATAGTAAAATCAAGCTCTAAAACAACTGGCAGAAAAACAGCAGATCCAATGCTGTCCCTTGTTCTCCAAATGCTTGGTGAGAGAGCATAGTCTTATTGAACATACAAATAATTAAAAGAGAGGGAGCCAATCTAACCCCAGGGGAAGGGGGAAGATTTCCATAGGCCTGGGGCAACCACTGATAAGACCTGTTTACAAACTCCCACCCCCTTCCCTGCACATGGGGACAGTCTTCAGTATAGGATGGCCAGATTCCATATGGGGGAGATGATCCCATAGGCAACTGGGAACCAAGACATAAAGGGCTTCATAGATAATGACCAGCATCTTGAATTGCAGCTCACTGAAGCTCCTACAATAATTGTTATTCTGCTGTAATGGACCTTATCTCCCTGCCTTTAGCAGGCAGCTACATTTTCCACTAACTGTAACTTCACCGTTGTCTTGAAGGGAAGCCCCAAACATAAGATGATAAGGGCATAAGTTACTGTTGCCAGAGCCTTCTGTTCCAGAAGAAGACTGCAAATGATGCACCAGCAAAAGCTGCAGAAATGTCCACACCTTCTACCTACTGATCTAGTAGGAATCACAAGGCCAGGAGAACCCTAAGACTATGCAACTGTTCCTTCAGAGAAATGCAACCTTGTCTAGAGCCTGAGTTGGAACTAACATGGAAACAGAGGGCTTCTGGATAAACAGTAATTCTCTCTTGATGGAATTCAACCTGAGCCTGTTTCTTCCTATGCAGTCTGTCACAGATACTAGTCATGGTAAAGATTTATACTGCATCTTCTGCTCAGTCCAGAACAGAGACATACAACTGGGTAACATCAGCAAATATGGGTATCATCAGCAAGGGCTACCCTTGAAGAGTATCTGGAAGCTTCAGCTGGTCCAGAATGGAGCTGTGTGAGCAATTTTTGGGGCCTGAAGAAGGACCCATATAACACCTTTGCTCCGTGAGCTGCACTGGGTACCGGTTTGCTTCCGGGTCCAATTCAAGGTGTTGGTTATCACCTTTAAAGTCCTATATGGCATGGGGCCAGGTTACCGGAAGGACCGCCTCGCCCCCACGATTTCAACCCATCCCACCCAATCTCACAGAGAGGGCATGCTCCGGACCCCCACGGTAAAAGAACTTCAATTAGTGGGGTCCAGAAGGCGGGCCTTCTCTGCTGTAGCCCCCGCCCTTTGGAACATCTTGCCCCTGGAAGTGAGACAGGCCCCCTCACTCCAGGCCTTTCGGAGGGATTTGAAGACTTGGCTCTGCCATCTGGCCTGGGGCGGGGAGGAAGGATGTCAGAAATGGGGTTGGCTGGCCCCTTAGCGGCCTGGTGTGGCCTCTATCGGCCTCTTGGATTTTTTAGCCTTTTTATCTCTGTAAGTGTGGTTTTTTATAACTTTTAATCATGTATTTCTGATTTTAATTTGTTGTAAGCTGCCCAGAGTCCCCCATTGTGGGGAGATGGGTGGGGACAAGTCTATTAAATAAAATAAATAAATAGATGATATTGTGCCCTGAACCAATTTATGACCTCCCACAGCAATTTCATGTAGATATTTAAAAAAAAAAGGGGGGGGGGAGTTCTGAGTTCTGGGGCACCCCACAATAGAGTGGCCAAGGGTTCGACCTCTCCCTCCCCATCACCACCAACTGGAACTCCCTGCTCAGGAAGGATTGAAACCACTACAAAACAGTGCCGCTGACCCCTAATCTTCACAGGCAAGGTAGAAGTATATTATGGTCAATAGTTTCAAATGCTGTCGAGATCCAGCAGGACCAAAGCAACCGTACTCCATCCATCCAGATCCTGCCTCGGATCATCCACAAGTATGACCAAACAATTTCTGTCTCATGCCTAGGTACGAACCCAGAATGGAAGGGATTAGATAATCTACCTCTTCCAAGTTCCTCTGCAGTTATTTCCCTACTAGCTCCTCTACAAGGAAGATTGGGTTAGAAGTAATCCAAAATGGCATCCCCTCCTCCATAGCCTATGGAGGAGGGGATGCTCCATGACCCTTTCAGGGAGAGTGGCACCACTATCTTTCTCAAAGAGGCATTCACCACTTCTTGAGTCCAGCCCCTTTTCTCATCCCAGGCAGCTCAAATAAGCCAGGAGGTGCAAGGATGCAGCCCACAAATAGCAGAATTCATTTCAGAGTACTCTCTCCACTTCATCAGAATTCACAATTTCAAATGAATCCCAGGTAACTTTGTAAGACATCACCCCCTCACGTCATTGGACTGTGCCCAACTATTGTCTAACACCGAATGAATATGAGTGGTCTTTTCCAAAAAAAAAAATCATAGCAAAAAATTCACAACAGCCTGAAATCAGTTTTCCTAACCCATCTCTCCTCAATAGGGTGTAGGTAATCACAAATAGTGTTGTTGAAGGGCATTTTGCAAAAACAGTAAGGATGAAGAAATACTGATGCTTTCCTCACTTACCAACATAGTGGAGTACAAACTACTGATGAACAATGAGAGGCGCCTCGGAGGTAATCTTATAGTATTCCATCATTTATTTTTTATTTCTTTATTTAGTGGACTTGTCCCCGCCCATCTCCCCACAATCATCCTCTTTGCATTCCAGAAATCAACTAGGTGTGTAGTCAGATTGCTTACCGTACCACTGGGGAACTCTCCAAACACCCCCTGAAAGCCAACATGATCCATAAGACAGCCCGGATGGACCATGTTAATAGCCTCAACCCCCTGCAGAGACTGGTGCTGATAAATATCGTAGTCTCTAGAAACTGATCTGTCCATGATAAAAGATTGAAGGTAATGTCCTCTCAATCTTTTATGTTTATAATTATGTTCCAACTGCTTTGAGGTAAAAGCTGAGGAAGTGTATGTGAGTCAGATCACAAAAGCCTGAGCTAGGTCCAGCCTTACCATCAAAATACACAGTTTGAAGTCTGTATGGATCACCAGCCTGGAAATATGGTCAAGCAGGTGGGCAGTACATAGCATTATCCCTAGCTTGTGCCTGGAGCTAAATTTCCACCAAACTGTAGAACAGAACTTCTGGTCATCATCAAGCTTTCCAGGAGGATCTCCACCACCTCCCTTTCCTAGCCTTGAAGTTACAGCTGCTCCACCACCTCCCTTTCCTAGCCTTGAAGTTACACCTAAAATCTGGCTGAAGAGAACTTGGGCAGGACAACCTCCCTCCCTCAGCCAGATCTCAGAAATATATGCAGATTTTTTTGTTCCTCCCGAAATAAATCACGAAGGAGAAAAGTCTTAGTACAAATGGACCTGACATTAATAAAAGCTGAAGCCAAGGTTCCTGGCGATCCAGCTTTTTGGATTACAGGAAAAGGCCACCCTTCATCCTCTCACCCCAGGAGGGGGTCCTGCTCTTTCTCTCTTTCCAGGGAGTAAGTCAGCCTCTACCACAGTCCTATTGGCAGGAGAGCCATGAGAAGGCACCATAGAGCCACACATGTTCTAGAGAGCTAAATGTGCTAGTCCAGTTCTAGCTCTGATAAAGTTTAATATAAAGTGCTAAATAGCTAACTGTTGAGTAATCAAGTGACCTTCATACATGGTTGAATTGTTAGCCCCTTTCCCCCCCATTAGCTAAGATTTCTTTTTAAAAGAGAAGTTTGCTATTTTTTTTTTAAAGAAATTAATTTGGAGGAGTGTTAACATGCTGCCTAAATCTTTTGGCTAAAATGGGGGCAATACATTGTTCTTTAAACATCCACAGTCAAGCCACATGCACTTTATATTTATTTAGTCAATCTGAAGATTTCTACCAAGCTTCCCATTTTATTAAAAATAAAACAGAGAGTGAAACCTAAAGTTTATGAAATAATGACTGCCATCTATTGTATATTTAACGGATAAAGGAAATTACCAGAAATTACTTGTTCAAGTAGTTCCAATGTCCTTAAAAAAAAATCTTTAACTGAAGAAAACTTTTCTGACCTCTGGAGGGAATGCTTGCTTCTAGCTACATGTAGAAAGAGATTTCCTTCTTTCTCTGTTGTGTTAAGAATCTTTTCTTCCTATAAAGGAGGCACCACCAGTGGTTTATAACTGTCATGAAAGCCTGAGAGCTGTTTGAGGTTAAGCTACTCAGCAATTCAACTTTTAGTACAGAAACTTTGAAATTCAAAAAATGAAAAAAATAATGTAAGTTTTTGAAGGACATGTGTTGCTGTAGGTGATCCTCTTAATTAAAAGTGATTGCCTGCTAGGAAATCATGCTTTTAAAAGTTTCATGAATTTATTAGAACCCTGAAGGTATCTTTGTATGCACAGGACATTACATGCCATTTATGCAATTTTTTTTGTTTCAGATCTGTTTAAAGCCTCCCAACACTCCCTGAGTAGGAACAGCACTGCTGGCATTTGTATGTATTTTGCCTAATTGAATTATGTGAAAATACATACTAATGAAGCTTTACCAGTGATATTGTCAGAGAAGAATGTACAACTAATTTCTTCTAAATTAGAGGGATACTTCTCCTGCCCCTTTCCTCTTTAGTAGGGAACTAGCATGTTTGATAGACAGATTTCTCCAGAATATATGTATAATGGATTAAATGCACACACATTTACACATGCAAACACCCATACTAATATGTGCATATATTTAAACAACAAATAAAGCATACTGTACTAGGCAATGAGGACCATGTGTGTTTACTCAGATCTAAGGTCCCACATAAATAAGTGGAACTTACTTTTAAATAAGTATCCAGGAGATTGTACAATATTATTGACATTTACTTGAACCTCACTGAAGTGAAACAGTCTCTATCTATCTATCATCATCATCATCATCATCATCTCTTATTTAAATAAATGAACTGGGTTGATGCATGTATTATGTGTTTGTGCAGGTACTATGTGGTTAAAAATATATTATTCCTTTAAGAAAACTGTTGAGATGGGTAAAAAAGGTGCCACACAAGCCTACAAATGCTATGATTCCAGCCCATTGAGTTCATTCATTATTGTAAAGGTATTACTGTACTTGTATAAATCTGGAAGTAGATCTTTATGGTTATTGTTTTAAAGCAAGGAGTAAAATAGAGCTGTTCTTAACTTTGGTTCCAAATTCAAATAATCAAGTAAAGCTGTGTTGTCTGATACTGGAAGATCATTGGGACTTATTGGGTCTGGAAGGAAAATGCCCCTTAGAGCCCCCTGCTGATTGGAGAGTTAGCAGCAGGCTGGGTTGAAGGGGGTTGGATAGGAATGAAATTAAATTGCTGGGATCTGTGGCTGGGAGATTGTTCCCTTGGTAACAGTTTATTGAACTCAGGACCAGCCACTGTGGGGGAAAAAAAGGGCTACTAAAAAGAGCTACAATAATATCTTGGTACAATGTATTGTGCGAATCCAGAAATGGCTTAATGAACTAATTAATTAACTCAGGTTAAACATGTTTCCAGATCACAGTCAGGGTAGACAGCCATGACCGGCAATCTCATCCAGTGTAAGGCAACACTCTTGAGTTGTTTAGAATTGCATCAAGCAGCCCAGGTGTAAAATCCTGACTTTTCTGAGTAAAGAATTGAAAAGCAAATTTCATGCAGATTCCTGGAAGAGAAACTGAAGAACTGCCCATTAAATTAAGGCTTATTTCTTTTTGCATGTAATTAAAAAATAGAAATATAAAACTACTGCATGCAGATATTTCACTATGAGAGAATACTTCAGCGGGAATTTGAACATAAATGGCTTCAGAAGAGGAGGAGGAAGAGAAACAGCAGCAGCTTTGACTTGGATATGCTGAAGAAGAGACACATTAAGGTCTTCATGCTGGGAACACACTGAGTTTGAAATCCTTCTAGGCCAAAAATCCACTTGTTATACATTGGCATAATAAGAATAAGCCTCTAAATTTAGATGTAAAGATAAATTGATGGGTATGTCTTTTAAAATACCAGCTCATAGATACAGGATAAACTTCTTTGCTTTTCTATCTTAATGCTTGGTGCTTATATTGTAAGAGCAGTGTGACATATCAAGGAGATGAGCAAAGAAAGGTGTCTTGCCCTATCAACATCCAAGAGATACAGAATCAACTTGTACAGACCTAAAAGGTAGCTTGAGTCAACAGTCCTTGTGCTATTGATTTAACTTTTAGCATAACCCATATCCACATAACCATTTCAGGATTTGATGGCAATAGGAAAATTCAGATTTAGGCAATGCTTAGCAAAACCGATACTGCAGGGAATGTTGACGTGCCTATGATCTCACAACCAGCCACAACTGGTTCAGATGCCAAAACTGTCAGATATATGAAAATGGGCCTAAAAAGGCAATAAACAGATTCTGGTAGGTTTCTAACTGTTTTTGTGGTTCTATCTTTGAGCAATCAGAATCCACTAGACCTGTCCTTAAGCCACCAGGACTCTAGCCCTGATCCAGCATAGCTCCCTGAGCCTTGATTGACTCCACATCTGTTGGTTTCAGTCTGCTTTAGTCTCCTGGTCCAGCTTTAGGACCTGTACTTTTCCTAGCAAACGTAAGCCCCAAAAGCAGCAGCAAGCTGTCTCATTGGCCCTTCAACCATCATCCAACCAACCAACCAACCAACGAGCACAGCATCCTGAGGAATGCTATGTTGACACTTTGGGACATTGTGAGGATTTTAAAATGGGCAATAGCTTCCAAACTCTGTTATCAACAGCACAGGAATCTATAGTAGGTAGGGGCAAGGGGCAAAGCAGGTATTACAGTGCAACTCTGGGCCCTTACATCCTTGCATATGACATTGTGATGCAAATATAAAAGGACAGATCTTGTATCATTATGTGATGCCACATGTTCTGTCATTGTGATGGTTAGGAATGGATGAAAATGATGGTTAATTACATTTGTGTGAAATGGCAGGAGCTGTAAAAAAAAAAAAAAAAACTTAAACAAATGTCTATTAATTATATAGGCTTTAGAATTTAGTGGGTCCCCACAACAACAGAAAAGCAGAAGGTAGCAGTTCTACAAAAATTACACACATACACACAATGAAGCCAAAATATGTACTCAGGTCTCTTATATCTAAGTCTAGCTGGCAAGAGTCCTCAAGCTACTTTCAAAGAATGAGGGCTTTTCCACCCTGTAGTTTTCTGCTGCTTGTCTCCTGGCTTCCTCCTGTGTAAACCAGCTGGAAATGGGAAATTAAGAAATTCCTTCTGGATGTTAACCCTTCCTCCACTTTGGCCACAGTGATGGTTGGGTGTTCTGCCTTGAACGTGAGTAACACAGCTGCCAATTGTTGGACTCCCCTGCTTCTTTTCCCCTCGCAACCACACCAGAAAATCAAGAAGCAATTGCTTGCACTTCTGTGGGCATGTCTTTCGAGGACAAGTAGGGGAAAAATAACAACAGTTTTACAGCTTTACAGTTTTTCTTGTCACTTGAGCTAAAAGGGAAAACTTGGCAGAACTCAATTTCATTTGAGTCTCAGTTTCACCTATTAAGAAAAAGAAAAAGCAAAGAAATGGCCCTTCCACTACTGAAACTGTTAAAAAACGCAAACAGACAAGGAAGGTCCAGCCTTTCATGGCAGGCAGTCCAGCAGCCCTGTATAAAATGGCCATCAAAGGCAGAGACCAATTGGAACAAAAGCATTTACATAGGATGGGATGAAGCATAGCAGATAGATGAGCTGACTGTCCTGTTTTCTCCCAAAGCATTAATTTTTATCTGGATCCAGAAAACCTGGGTGGAGGTCACTGAAGATGATGTCATCCACTCCAGCTCTCCTGAAACATAGGCGGCCTGTCCTTGTCCTAGGGCAAGCAGGAACTGCAGATCAGCCTGAAGTGGTGGAATTATTAAGCAAGTACCATTTCTCAACAAAGCTAGAAGAGCCCAAAGTACCCAACACAAACACAATGTTAAAAGAAACCTTGAAATCAAAACAAAGATTCACTTCTAGTTAAAAGGAAGTTAATTGAGATTATTTAACCTCTCTATGTTTCATTTTGTTTCCTTTGCTGTCGTGTTTGCACCTCATCTCGCTATTGTCTTGCAGCTTTCAAGGAGAGTCAAAGCCACCTCAACAATAGGATCCCTGGCACTATTACTTGTTCAGATGTTCTCAAGCTGTTTTGTCTGGTCTGTCGAAAGCCATGACCCTCTTTTGAGATTCAGGCAATGTCTCCTAGCTTGTATTATGCAGTGGCAGTTATTTTATTTTAATTTTTTCAGTATCAGTATTGAGAAGTGGCATGAAAGAAAGAAAGAAACCACAGGATGCATGCTGTATATTAATAGGCGGACAAATGTCTTTATTCTTGAAGTATAAAATAATAAACCAAAACAAACTATTTTGGGGAAACATAAAATAAATTGTGGGCTTTATCTTGACCTTGATGGTTTGATAGATTCCTTTATTCTGGTGGAAGATAGAATCATTAATTAGTTAGTAGAGGGCCAGTTTGGTGTAGTGGTTAAGGCATCAGCCTAGAAACCAGGAGACTTTGAATTCTAGTCCTGCTTAGGCATGAAGCCAGCTGGGTCATTTTGGGCCACTCTCAGCCCTAGGAAGTAGGCAATGGTAAACCACTTCCAAAAATGTTGCCAAGAAAACTGCAGGGACAAGTCCAGGCAGTCAGCAGGAGTCAACACTGACTTGAAAGCACATAATTTTTAATTTTTTAAAAAAATAATTAATATCCCATCTTTCACACAAGAGTTCTTGGACCACCAAGCAATGCCAACAACAAATCTGGAGATAGATTGTGCTGAGAGAGACATGCTGGCCCAATCACCCCATGAGTTTCCATGGTTGAGGGTGGACTAGAACTTTGGTCTCCCCAGTCCTAGTCCAATACCTTAACCATTATACCACTCTGGTATAAAATCATTTTTGTGTATATGGGTATCCTACAATATATATTTAATTATTTATGTGGAATTGGCTCATAGAAAACTAGTTCATGCACTTCTTGGTCACCTTCCTGAGACTTACCAACCCTAACCTTAACTCTAACCTTAAATTTAACCCTAACCCAATTGGTCCATTGATCTAAACAATCCCAGAACTTAACTGAAATTTCTGCATAAAAGATGTGACTTCTCACTTTATGCACCTCTGATATCTCTTAAGCCAGATGCAAAATGTGGAGAACATCTTTGCAGATAGTGCCAGCTAAGATTTTTTCCTACATTTGTATCAGAAATGAACACTAACTGGAATGCTTACATGATTTAAATGCAAACACTCCCCCTCTTCCTCCCTCATCACCACCATCACCACCACTACCATATCATGATCATCTCCATTTTACTTCTTGTATGCACTAATAGTTCTGTTCTACAATTCAAAGGATCCTTTCTTTCCTTTTCTGAAGCAGGGATGGGGAAGGTGAAAGGAAGAGCAAAAATACTGCCAAAATCCTTCAGGTTTGAGGAAGACAAGAAAATTACCAGATCTTATTGGGAGCAACAGTGGACCTTCCTCCCTTGCTGCATCTCTCTATTGCTTGTAAGTACTGGTAATAAAAGCAAAAGATCCCCTTCTTCCAAATTAATATTTAGAGAATGAAGAGATTTCATAGCAGAAATTTATTCCAAAGGGGTAATTAACTGGGGGGAAGAAAAAATAGTGCAGCATTTAAAAATATTTGTTCATTCATTCATCCATTCATTCATTGCTTTAAAAACAGCAGCAAAGTTATAGTGGCCAACCACTCAGACCTGTGTCTACCATATCCTAAAGAGCCATAATGAAAATTGTGACTATCATAATGAAAACCATGAGTATCTAATTGCAGATAAGTCTCTGCTGATCTTAATGAAAGCTAGCACAAAGCTAAATATGACCATGGCCTCAGTGCTGCCATCACTGAAAATGGCAGTTGAGTTCCCCTTCTTCTCCAGCACAACATGCAGTTATATAAATGCATAGCATGCTGTTATTGTGCTATGCATTTGTCTGCCATTTCTCAACCAGCAGCTAAATATGTATTGAAGGAGCAGAAAAATGCCTGCCTTACTGATGTCCTATTATTTGTTTCAGTAACTACAACAAGATGCCAAAGGAAGGAGAAGTTAAAATACTTCCTATGTTTTTTCATAATCACCTTTTTCTTAGTGTCCAGTTGAGCCCTTTCAAATAAGAGCAACAAAAAATACCAAGTATGTTGACTGGAAGCCCTGATGACACCCAAGCATTTTTGAAGAGTTCATTCCTCCCAAGGCAAGCAGGGAATGGTCTCCAAAGGAGGACCACATGTCTCTTATCGCCTACAGTCTTATAGCCTATGGTCTCCAGGGCCTTAAGTGTTCTTCCTTCCCCAGCAAGCATGATTAGAGAAATTGCATACCAGCTATGAATGAGGAAGTCAATTCAGTCTTTCCATTGCCCATCATCTCCTGAAGGTAGATGTGGTCTCTGACATAGCAGCCAGTCAGAAAGCTGAAGATTCTTCACTTTTTATTTATAATTTATCTATTTCTGCAATTTGTCTATTCTTTACTTTAATGTGTAGATACTGCTTTACACTGTAGCATAAAGTATCAGAGTGGTTTACAGTACATTAAAACAATCACAATTACAAGGATAAAACAATAAACTAATATCCACAAAGTTAAAAATAATACGGTTGATAATTTTTTAAGGGAACCTTACAGTCAGGTAGGGAAATCAAAGAAATCCGTAGGTAAACTCCCCCACCCACCCAAAAAGGGCAGAAATTACATAAGAGCAAAAACATTCCATACAAGGAGTCCAGCTGATCCTTATGGGAAGACAGTTCTACACTGTGGAATCCTTGGGGTTCTCTGAGCTTGGTTGTTTTCTTGCAAACGTTTCATTACCCAGCTAGGTAACATCTTCAGTGCTGGAATGGGATGGGGTTTGCTCTCTGTTTATATACTCTTGCATGCCCTTCCAGTGTTGGTGGGGGTGGGGGTTTTGTTTTGCTCCTCTGGTAGTTCCTTGATTAGGGTATTGATTGACTGTTTGATTGTGTGCCTGGTGGTAACCTCTGCTTATCTGGGTGATGATTTCTGGTGAGGAGATGTTCTGGTCTTTTGTTTTCTTTTCTATTGTGTCTTTTGAATAGTTTGTAGATGCTGTTTATCTATGTGTCTGTTGATTGCTGCCTTTTCTGAATACCAAGCTTCCAAGAATTCCCTTGCATTTTTGCTGGGTAATGAAACATTTGCGAGAAAAGAACCAAGCTCAGAGAACCCCAAGGACTCCATAGTTCAACCCTGAGCTACACATATTCGCCTCTATTGGTACAGTTCTACACAATTGGCTTCAACTGAAAATTTTTCCCATCCTCTATACCCTTATCTACAGATATTGGTGCAATCAGCAAGACATCTCTCAAAATGCAAGGATCAGGTTGGCCAATAAAGAAGCGGAGAGTTTCATAGATACAGCAAGTTATCCATAGCAAGTATGTAAATCAGATTTCCCCAAAATGGAGATGGAAGTTGAAGTCTCAGAACATCTAGAAGTATATTTGTTGGGCATATGATGGAAATCAGAAAGCTGCACCACCTGTCATTAGGATTACTGTAAGTAGAGCTGGTTACTATACAGTGCATATTCAATTTTTGGAAGATTCAGTATTGCCCCAGATCATCTCCATTTCAAGACTATGTCTTAGAACAGTAAATTGATGGAGCCTCCAAGCTTTAGAAGCAAGGTTGCAACCTTTTTCACACTAAGAGGTATTAATTGCTTTTTTATGAAGGTCTTCAGAAATTTCTTTTAAGTGAGGAATGGCATGCCTCTACAATCAATATGGTGAGAACATTGTGATAAGGAGCCAAAGTTGTCCTAAATGAACCCTGATTTTTGTAGAAGTACTCACACAACTGGCTCCCTTTAGTTGAATTGACTGAACTAAGTGGATGATTACTGTTTCATGCAATATTGGTTGGATGATGTTGTTTATGAAATAAATGAAGCAAGCAGCAAATTTTGGCATTATTTGTTCATTCAGCTTCCTTTATATATCAGTACGACTGGGATGAAGCTCTATAACGTTCAGTGGAAAATATATGCAAAACTTCAGAAAATCCAAAGGGAATGTATCCTTGTTATAGAACAAAGGATTGCAGCTTAAAATCTGTTGCTGAAAACACAAGAAGTCTGAATGTATATAAAACTCAGTTGGAATTTGGAGGATAGAGCCTACCATAGTAGACAGCTCTATTTCTCCACCTGACTATACTGACATGGTTTGGGATTCTTAAAATCAAGCTCTTGGAATGCCTATTAAAGGCTCCTCCAATAATGCAGGAAGTAGCCAGTAGATGTCAGTACGTGATAATGAAAAACAGAATACATGAAACTTGGCCAAAATAAGTTTCATTTTCAACTGTACCCAGCTGTTACCCATAACCATACTTTGTCATGTTTGCTCAGTGGCTCCTCGAAATGTTCCTTTCCTATTTGAAATAGATGCTAAAGTTTCATCAACAGGAAAAGGACATGCTGACAATAGTGCAAGATTAGCTGGTGATGGTCACTGGGTTTTCAGAAGAAATTGCCAGAGGTATGATTTCATCCTATACTTCCTGGTTTCTCTCACACACACAAAAATTGTTCTAATTAAAAACTGTTTTTAAGAAAGACATTGCAGTTGAAGTACCTGAGCAAATTGTGTTTCAGAGGCATCCTGGAATATCCCTTTCTGAAGCACTACTTCAAGAGTGGTTCAGCATGTATAATGTCTGTGAGAGAATATGTAATGCAGATATGGGCTTTCAGGTCTTACTAAACTACAACTCCTGTTAGCAATCCTGGCTTGGGTTGTTGTGATTGTAGCAAGTTTTCTGCTCTGTTTTAAGAGTTAAAATCCTGTCTGTGTACTCTGACTTAATGAAAGTTTATCAGACAAGATACATTCCAAAGCCTCCTTTCCTGCTGTCTACCCTGTTTTATTTTCCTACTCCCTCCTAAAACTCTTGATACGTTTATGGTTGCTTCCCCAAGTTAGACACACTCACGATATGAATTTAACTTTTGGATTCTTTCCTGATGCACATCATTGCTGGAGGATTGGAAATGTTATTCTAGATCAAGACTCACTGAAAATGCAATGTAAGATCATCTGTCCTTCCTATCTGCCAGTAGCAAACTCCATCATTTGACTGTGGACCCTCAGACAGGGAGTTAGCACCAGCACTCAGGGAAATTCAATGGTTTCAAAAGTACCAACTTTAGGGGTAAAAACAGCTAGGCAATAGAAACACCACTTTGCCTAATAAAGACTGAGCACACTATAGACTTAACAGCCTCAAGAATACAACCAACAGGGGGAAATGTGATGCTGAGCTGGTTCAAATACTGAACATCCTGTAAAATAGGTTTCCTAAACCTGCATTGCTTGTATACATTAGACTACAACACCTATCATTCCTAACTAGCAGGGTGATGCACTGGAATGATGAGGGGAGTAGCTCAACACATCTGAAGAGAATCAGATTTGGGAAGACAAGTATATGAAAAAAAGTCAGTTTAATACTCTTAGTAACATATGAGGGACCTATCCATTTTAAAAAAATATATAATTAGTTTGTTTTTCACTTTGGGCACCCTGATAAACTAATGAAAGGAGCATGAATGAAATTGCAATTAAAGACACAGTATTAAACTAGAATAGTTAGGTTAAAGTATCAGCAAATTAGCTTTTACCGAAGTGGGCTTCTCAAAGATCTTTTACAATATGCTGCCAAATGGATCATAGAATGAGTTAATCTGGAGTTCTCATTCAAGATACAAATGACCAGGCTCAAATTATATTTTGGACATACTATGTGAAGACCAGCTTCCTTGAAAAGTCCATTATTCTGGGAAAGCTGAAAGGAAAAGAGAATGACCAGCCGCAAGGTGGATGGATTCAATTACAGCAGTATTGGGAGCACTTATTGGCTGACCTGAAGGAGCAGATTAAGGACAAATCATCCTGGAGGAAAATCTATCTAAGGGGTTGCTAAGAGTCAACACTGACTTGATGGCACAAAATCAATCAATCAATCAATCAATCTTAATTGTATGATTCTCCTGTTCTGACTTGAATGTCCCCCAAAATTCAATTTTGGAAACCAGACTTATTGATAAGCATGTGGAAAAATGACTTGACTTTTGCAAGGAATCCTGAATGACAAAGCTTTGAGCCATCTGCATCTGCTTGTATATTGTCCTCGATGAGCTTTCAGCTAAGCTGAGCACATTTTGTGGCACGGAGCCCACAGTTGAACTTTCAAAGCAACCTCTGTACAGAAGCATCCTGGAGGAAAGCAGGTCAATGAACACAAAAGAACAAGCATCTGTGTCGGTATGAGTGTGCCATTTCAGTCCACTGGAAAGATGTTGACATTATTTCACTTGGACCCAGAGGAAATACTGTAATTGTGACCGATTTCCAATACAGAAGATGAACAAAGTGTTGCAATATGGATTTAAACCACTATGGATGAGAAAGTGTGGGGAGGGAGAGGAGAGATTGATTAAAAGAAAAGGAGAAAAAAGAGGGAGACAGCAAACATGTATTTCTGAGAGAGAGAGAGAGAGAGAGAGATGCAATGGGTGCAGCCAATCCCTAAAATCATAGGTGCCACCCAATGACCTCTTTTGCAGGTTGAATTTATATAAATAAGAATGTATTCTAAATAATAGTTTATCTTTAGTATGAAAACACTGAAAAGAATTAAACTGGAAAAGTGCTAAACAATATGGTGGAAATAAAGGAGGGTGAGACCACAAAGGAAACAGTTGAAAGGTTTTCTCAATCTGGTATCCTCCAGATATGCTGGAACAGCAGCTCCTAGAATCCCATCCATGGTCTTTCCAGCATAGTTGAAGGGCACCAGACTGGAGATGCCTAATAGCAAGTAAACAACAAGTAAAAATTCAAAATTGGATGGAAGTCCTTCCTGAGAAGTCTGTCTCATTTACCCTTGTTGGCCTTCCACCACAGTGTGAACATTTCCAATAGCCTACAGACATTTGATTTGCCAGCAGATTAGATTTTAAAATGTTTAGTTTATAATCCTTTGGGTTTGATTTAAATTTACATTCCCTGAAGCTTTATTTTTTAATTGAAACTCAAATTTGTATTTTCATATTCTGAATCATTTATTTTTATAAGCATTTAATGGAAAGTTAGGAAGTAGATGTTTAAAGTTCAGTATGAATTAGTTACATAATGCTGTCCCACTAAATCGATATCTAGCTCCTTCTTGGTACCATGATTCTTACCCCTCTTAACAACCATCTGGAAGAGGCTGAGTTAGGGAAAGCTATGCTAGAAATCTGTGCTTCTCTACCTTGTTGCTCCACTACATTAGCTTTGTGCAAAATGTTTACAGTTCGAAATGTTCCAAGTTCAAACATCCACTTTTTATGTTCTAAAGTCAGAACAAAATACCCTGTGTTTCAAAGTTTTGTCTCAAGCGCAGAATGATACACTCTCTATTTGTCTCAAGTTTAGAAAAAATAAGGACATTTTTTCCATGCTGTTTTGGATGTTCCAATATTCTGTGATTGGTTTGTTATTTTTTTTAGATTACTCCAAGCCATGGAGACAGATTATCCAGTATAACAGCAAACACAGTTTCCTTTCCCGTTATCATTTGCTGGAGCTAGTTAAGGGGAGATGGGATGAAAAAGTGTTAGTTTAAAACATATTAAGAGACGATGAACCATTTTGGGGAAAGAAAAAGATTTCTTCCTACCTGGTAGGTAAGGTTACCACTGTATTTAAATTCTTTGGCATACAGATATAGGAATTCATGGGTTGTAATATAATGTGGTTGTTCTATGAGCTGTTTTTGAGCTTTGTGTGTATGTGTGTCAGGCAGATTGCCAAATGTAAAAGAATGCATTGAGCAATGTCTGGCATTACAGATATCTGTATGCTAAAAATATTACTATTGAATTTTCAAACTGCAAATGCAAAAATTAAGTTGTGTTGTTTTCTGAGCTAGGCAGACAGAGAAGTGTCTTTTTGTTGTTACATTGCCTGTGGTGGGTTGAAGTAGATCGATTGCTGTAGCTTGCTTCTTTGCTAGACTTCTGCAGTGGTTAGGGCAGGCTAGGTTACTTTTGTTTGCTATGAGAATGTTTAAAAAAATAATTAAAATCTCCTTGGTCAGTTACCCTGTAGGCTGGGTTTAGGTATCATTCTGGATGGACTCTGACCCTGTCTACTTTTGTGGCCCTGACATGAAACAAAAAAAGCAAGGGGTTTGTTTCAATTTCCCCTGTGCCATTCTAGACATTCTGTGGGAACACAGAAAACCTGAAATGTTCAGATGGAATCTAACAAGTATGGCTATTTTCTTCTGAGTTTAGAACAAAACATGAGGATGACACATACACAGTGACATCATCACACCAAGACCACGACTGATGTACACCAGACACTGTAACACAAGTACCTCAGTTATGGCCTTTGAGTGATTACATCATCATACACATCATAATTTGGCTTCTTCTCATCTTCTCTCTGGACTCCTGTACCTTATGGTACACTGCTGGGTATTAATACCGTATGCTTGTGAACACATCACTGGCTAAGACAATAAAACCAATAAGAGAACAATTGTTAAGAATGAGTGATTCTAATACCTCACACAGTCCAACTGAATTTGATTTTGCTAACCCTAGGGTAAATCTGAAGAAAATATTTTCTTCTAACAGTTATTTTCCAGATGACACGGCTGCCTATTTTTCCACCACGTTTAATAAACATCTCCAGCAGCTCTTACCAGCACATCCCTATGTCACATGCCTCCTCCTTCTCAAAGCAGGAAATGACCACTGTTCCTCAGCAGGAATCTGCTCACACCACTCTGCTTCCCTTTCCACAGGGAGACCCAACAGAGTTATAAGAATTCCATTTAAGTGAAGAAAGCTCCTTTTTAATTCCTGTTTTTTTCTTTCTTTCATCACAGGTAGATATGAGTTTTTCTCGTGGGACATAGTTCTAGTTGTGGCCTATATTTATAGTAATTTTAAGACTTTTTCTTCGGGCAGTACAAATATCTTTGAAAGCTTCTTGCTCCTCAGATAGTCATCACCTAGTGTGAAAAGAGACAATTTAGCTGTCAGGTCTATTAGAAAGCATACAGTACAATATATCTTTATCCTGACATATTAAATTCAATCGCAAAGATTAGAATCAGATGTGGGAATGAGGCGAAGGAAAGAATAGACTGTATAGATCTTCCCTTCTACTGTCTAGGATATGAGCATGTAAAATCTAAGATAGTCAACCAACTTTGCAGAGATTTATTTCCCCTGTGGAATGGTTCCTGGGGACAGAGGTATCAAAAGGCTGTCAAGACTATCAAATGCCTGGAATTCAGGAGCTCTGACCCATAAGCTTTGCAAGAAAAGGCACTCGTGCTTTCTGTTTCCTGTCGTTGCCACCAGCTAGATGACTTAATGTGCAAATCAAGCAACTTTGCATCACATTAAAAAGGAATAGGAAAGACGTTTTGTGTGCTGCATGATTCCAGACCCCAAAATGCCATGTGCAGCCTTTATATCAGCTCCAGTTCAGAGAAAGGCCTGGGCAAAATAGCCTGAAGAAGCCTCCCCTCCATTTACTTTTGTTCACTTCTCCGCATTGGGCCCAGTGAGAAAGAGCAAGGCAACTGCAGACTGGTGCTCTTTCTCCTTATTCTTATCACTCTTCACCCATCTGGACAGGCCCAGTGGGCAAGCAGTGGTACAGCAAGAGACCACAGCCAATGAGTACTAGGGATTGGCACTGGGCCCCTGATGGAGCTTGCTTAATGGTGCCAATTCTTGGTGCCACCCCAGTCTCGATGGGGAGACATTACAACAGCTGGAGTGACTTTTCTTCATACTGATGAAAGCTGGGATCCATAAATATCTCACTTGAATGCTGCAAGTAAGAATGAATAATAGGGAATTCAGAAGTAATGCTTACTTTTACAATGGTTCCGGTCTCTACTTCTGTAAAAATAGTTAGAGTTCAAAATATGTCCCATCATGATTTACTATTTTTTTAAAAATCAAGACATTTACACCCCTCATTTCTGAGGCAAAAGCATTATTCAGGGCATCCTTCAATGCTTCAAAATTATAAATCTGTAAAAAGAACCATATAAAACAATCAACCAAGAATATGAGGTCAACAGTTACAACAAAACAACAAAACCCTGCTATAAGAAAATGATTTGTAGTGAGGTAAAGGAGTCAGCTGCACTTTGCAGAATGAACCATTCCATAATCAAGGCATTGCCACTCTCTCTCTGATCCCAGTTAAATGGGCTTCCACCCCAGACTTCACACAGAGTAAGGTCAAAATAAGGTAACTATTACAAGACAAGAGGTAGTCTACAGCTCTCTAATGCACAGCAACAATTTCTGAAAAGCAAAATAAATATATGATAGGGGTAGAATATGACATTTGTCAAGGATGGATATAGATATCATAGTCAGCTGGAGTTCATGGGTTCTAAACAAGTGATCAACAGTATGATTCCAGCTGACAAAATGATCTCTCTTGCATAACAGGGAACTCATTCTCTTCCTGTCCTTCAAGGAGTTTCTTTATTTTTCTTCTGAAGTTTGAGTTTCCATGTCAAAAGTCTGTTTGCTTAATTCATTTGTCTGGATAAAGAATGAAGAATCATCATCTCATGATCAAGAGGAAGAGAAACATTCTTGCCATTCTGATATTATCTGAAAATGTTATTGTTTCTGCTTCAAATAATGGAATTCTGGTAGGACAGCTATAAATCTTCAATGCTTTGCCTTGCCTTATGCTCAGATAAAGGTCCTCATTGCTGACTGTGTCATGCATTTTTCATACACCTGGCCAACCAACATACTTCAAGTGAAATAGGCAGAACTCCAGCCAATCTTCTCCCTTCCTTTAACAGGACTTAGGCTTTGAGCTGTAAGATTACTCATACCATAGGAAATAGCGTTGAGTGAAAGACATAGTCATTATTTGGTTCAAGAATCATTTCCCTTTTCAGCAAATGGAAAGGTGTTGAGTGCACTCCAGCTGAAAGGCTACCTCACACAAAGAAGTCTCTTGTGCTGTTGAAATAAACCAGAAAAAATGATAGTGCGGTAACATTAGAATTAAGTTCTCAGTTATTTGTCCCACCCAGTACTGGCTGATTGTATTCTTCTGAAGACCTCCTAAACTGCTACAAGAAAACTATTATGCTCAAGAGCATCATTCTGCCCCAGAGTGAAGGTTATAGATCAGTTTTTAGCTACTGGATTCATTCTCCACCTCACCTCCTTCAAACTGGGTCTTCTTTATTGCAGGGCTGGGATTTTGTCTCTTTTGCAATGGGAGGTTCTCCTCCAAGAGCCCTCAGTGCATTTTGTTCCAACAAGGGAGACAAACTTCACTAGTATGGTTCCCTGACTATGAAAAACTCTTCCAACAGAGATTTGACTGCTGTCTACGTTACCATTTTTTCAGCACGTGTTCAGCATCTTTGTATTTAATCAGGCAGTTCATGATTAGACTTGGTTGCGATGCATTTGATACTTTTGTTGTTTTTTAATGTGATGTTTTGGTTTCATTGCTGCTTTTTAAAAACTGGGCAAAGGCATTGCATTTAGGATCCACAGCCATGAAGAATGATTTTTAAATGGTTTTTAAAGTAAATATGAATGAATTATGTTATTTAGCTTTAAAATAAACGGTAAGTCAGGCTGCAATTTTCTGAATTGAGCACCAAACTAGGGATGGCATTAATTTTGTAACACAGTCCATCTGTGCTTTTTTATGTACATAAAAGCCTCTCCAGCCCAGCACTTTGGTATAATCTTGTAAGATTTCAACATTCTCAAGGTTTGGGAATATTTTGAAAAATATTTTTATCTGGGGAAGTACAGGAGCATGTACAACATTGCTGGCAAATACTGCATTGCTAATGCTAAATAATTATATTTGTTGTGAAATATAATTTTATCTGTCCTGGGTCTCCCATTATTCTGCTTTACTGAATGACCCTGCGTTAACTATTTTGAGAGAGAGAGAAGAGCTTTACTTTTTCCCACACCACAAATAATGCCATATACTATCACCAAGTCCCTTATGTACATTTTTTGCCCTATTAAATCCCTAAAAAGGGAACGCTTTGCCCCACTTAAGAAATCTTTTGGGTTGCAAAGAATCTTGAGCAGTTTCCAGATTATCCCCTCCCCCACCAAAAGTCCCTTTTAAATTATTATTTACATTTCATTGCCACCTGTGGAAACATTCTTTGAAATGCAAATCCCACCTTTGGAAAGTTAATTTTCCAAAGGCTTCCCCATGGAAAGTGACAGGGTGGAGAGGAGAACAGGGAGGAGATGATATTAATTGCATCCTGTATCCCTTTAAATCAACATCTTTTTCCCCCACCAAACATTTTTACCACATCATGTGATACTACCCCGATTCTCATAATATAGAACTATGCTCTATACAACTGCATTTTAATATTTAGGAAAACTTTTAAAACATCTCAGATGTTTGAAAGGCCTTCTTATTTCAGAAAAATTGGGACCTCAGCCTTTCAGAAGCAGATATTTGCAGTTACTTGATAGTGGCAAAGAACATGTCTCTGTTGTCCAGGGGTACCAGGCGAGATAACTGTCATTGACCAGGACAGGCAGTAGCCAAATTCTGAAGCAGATAAACAAGGACTACATAGCACAATGATGGCTATTGTGGTTTATAAAGCCTGATGATCTGTCTCTAGACTAGAACAAACTCATAAATTAGTTGTTCTGACTGAGGCATCAAGCTTAGAATAGTTGCTATATAGATCCAGTTAGGACCCTGTTGGTTCCTCAGATAACCAAGTCTATCACTGTTAATGGACAATATCAAAGTGCTCCTGTGGCCATACCCTGGATTGGGACCCCAGGACCTCACTCCATATGCAATCAAATTCTCCTCCTTATGCCATCATCTAGCAACAACATCTCACAAAAACAACATAAGCATGTTTTCTCATTATTTCACCCATGAGCCCAAAGGTGCTTTATTTCCTCTTTCAACTTATGTCCCATCACATTCTTAAGAAACAGTTGCTTCCAGACAAGCAACTATGCAAGAACTTCACCCTTAGAAGCTCCTTAGAGCTTCAAGCTATAAGACAAAGCCTGGCAGCAGACAAGCTGAGGAGCCTGCTCCTGTCGAGATCTACTCATTGCTGTTAATACCTCTCCAGCTTCTGACAAATTCAGATGCTACTTATTGAAATTCTTCTCCTCCCATCTTAGTGGAATCCAGCTCAGCTGCTGTCAAATCTGCCAACAGTCACAGCAATGCTACTGTGATAAAACAGGTCCAATTCTCTCCCAATCTTACATTCCTGGGGAAGGACACAACTCATTAAATAATTATCAACTGTGACAAGAAAGTAGCCAGCCAAACACTTGCTGCTAATCTAGGCATGACAGCAGGACTATACCTTTCAAAACGGTAATTAGCTAGATGAACGACAACATAAGTAGCAGACAATGACATGGAAAGGACTGTCCCTAAAGAACAGATTCATTATACATTGGATTTAGAGTTTGCATGACTTATGAATGGCATTTTGCATTACACAGTGGCACTCTATCTTTTTTCTTTGTTGTTCTCCCTGCTCTATGTAAGCGAAGGAAGAAAGGAAGTGTGTGTATTACGTACCTAAAGGTGAGGTGGAACATCAGAAGAAGTACTCCTGCTTTGGCACAGGCGTGATGGGAGAAGGAGCCATCATCTATCATTAGAACATGTACCCAATCATTCAAAGCACTTGACTATTAACTCCACCCCACCCCCCAATTAATGATTACAGCAACAAAGGGCTAAATCAAATACACCTCTGTGTGAACTGGAAAAGATCCGCAAATGAAACTATGCTGAAATCCCAGCTGAAATATCTTAATAATTTACATGGCCTTTGCTTTCATCTTGCAGGAAATTAATATCAATATTATAGGATTCATTCTGACCAACAGGGGTGTCCTCAGGAGGGGGTAAAAAAGGTCAAGATGGCAGCAAGAGTGATCAACCAAAGGAAATGAGATGGGCCTCTACAAGGGAGAAAGCTTTTTCTTTGCTGGCATCCCCTTTGTGACAACCAGTTTGGTGTAGTGGTTAAAACATCAGGCTAGAAACTGGGAGACCATGAGTTCTAGTCCTGCCTTAGGCATGAAGCCAGCTGGGTGACTTTGGGCCAAGCATTCCCTCTCAGTTCTAGGAAGAAGGCAATGGCAAAACACTTCCAAAAATGTTGCCAAGAAAACTGCAGGGACTAGTCCAGGAAGTCACCAGAAATCAACACTAACTTAAAGGCACATAAATAAATACACCCCCTTTATAGAATTCCCTCCCCAGAGAGGTTCAACTGGCACCCATATTAGCATTGTTTTGGCACCAGATGAAGACCTATTTTCCCAGGCTTTTTAATTGGCTTTTTACTGTATTTTAATTTATATTGTTTTAGGTTTTGAATGACCACCATATGTATGACATATGACACCCTAGTGTAGTGTTTTTCAAACCTAGCAGCTTTAAGATGTGTGGACTTCAGCTCCCAGAATTCCCCAGCCAGTATGATTGATAGATAGATAGATAGATAGATAGATAGATAGATAGATAGATAGATTACAACATATACAACATTAGTTAATATTATACAATATTAATTGAAGATTTTTGACATTCTATTATTTAGAAAACTTTAGAGTGTTGAAAATAGAGAAGAGAAAAAAAGTATTCTATCAATATTAATTACAATTTAATGTATTCCTTTTTACCCACACTTGGTCAACATGTACTTACATATTGAAGCCCTGTGCTCTTTTTTCCATTTCTTGGCAAGCTTTTAGTTCCAAAATGCTGCTTTTCCACATTACATTGTCTTTTACAAAGTATTGTATACTTGAGCAGTTATTTAGCAACACCAGCACCTAGTGAAAAAATGATCTGGGATGGGAATGTGAAAGACATACATTTTCTCTGACTGTTGATTGCTTTGAATCCCTATTATGAAAGCCTACATACAGTGGTACCTCGCGTTACGAATTTAATCCGTTCCGTGACTCTGATCGCAACTCGATTTGGTTGCACCGCAAGGCAAATTTTCCCATAAGGTTCAACGTAAATACGGTTAATCCATTCCGCCCTCCGAATTTGGTCGCACCACGAGGCAAATTTCCCCATAAGGTTCAGTGTAAATACGGCTAATCCGCCCTCTGAATTTGGTCACGCCGCGAGGCAAATTTCGCCATAAGGTTCAATGTAAATACATACGGCTCTGCATTTTCTTTGGAGCCATGCTGACAAGCACACCAAAAACCTTCCAAATGCCACAAAACACACCACAAGCCTCACCGAACGTCTCCTTGCTACCGTGATCTCGCCCACAGGAAGCCGCGACCACATGGCAGCAGGGCAAATGGCCGTGGATCCGGTTCGTAGCGCGGGGCGGAGGTCGCACAGCGAGGTAAATTTTTGGGGCCGGAGCTGATCGTATTGCGAAAAATTCGTAAGGAGGGGCGTTCGTAATCTGAGGTACCACTGTAACCTGCTGATTCTAAAAATCTTCATCTGAGAAGAAGCAGCCAAACTTCATTATTTATTTATTTATTTATTTGCAAACATATGTCTGTCACCTATTCTCACAATTTTAAGCACTTACAATAAACCCAATACAGCATCTATAAATACTAATAAAACCAAACCCATTAAAACAATAAATTGTAAAAATGATTGCTAAAGTCAATCTGATCACCCTCCTGGAGAGGACTGTGGTCACCATTTTGCAAAATGCCTTCAGGGTAGAAGTACATCTGACTTCAGGAGGAGGCAAGCTGTACCCGAGAGAGGTTTACTACTGCTGGGAGATTATTCTCTGGATCCCTTTTGTGGTGGGTACCCAGAGCCTTCTCTTCCTTGTGTAGGGTGGGCAGATTCTACACAAAGAAGAATAACTATTTTAAAATATAGTGTTAGGGTTTAAACACAGTGGCTTTATAACAAAGTGCCTGGGCTTACACATCACCCTGAACTATAATGTAATTTGCTGAGCTTTGGCTTAATAGGTTGTATAAAGTAGCCACTATTCTTTATGTCCTGTTGGTGATGATTTAATGGTTAAGGCAAAATCAGCTAACCGTAGGATGGTTTCAAGCCCGGTGAACCCAGGTTACATGAAACTATTCAATCTGTAGTCTAAACATAGTACTCCGTTTCTACAGGATGCCATGTTAAATGAAACCCTAATTCAAAGTTTATTCTATGTAGAAATCAACTTCACCACCACAGAAAGTAGAGCTTTTTAATGGCAGTCAGTTCTGAAATTTTGCACCTTTTTGTTGGGTTTCCTTTTTGGAACTAACAGAAAACAAATATCATCATCATCTTCATCATTATCAGCAGCAGCAGCAGCATGAACATTAGCATTATTATGCTGTTCTAGCTGATAACCGTTATGGCTGCGTTAAGTTTTTTAATGTCAATTATAATGTAAAATGTTTTATTGCAGAATTATTTGTTTGTACATTGCTTGGGAAGTAGTATTTGAAAAGTGATCTGGTAATCCTGCAAGCAAATACTGAAAACATTATTGTTGGTGGCACAGTCAGGCAGATGTTTAGACTGGATTTGGCATTTTTATCCACCTATTGACTTCTTCCCAAGGACCTGGGATAGGCAGATGTTGTTTGATGGTGTTAAAGGTATCGTCACAGGATAGCTGTTCCAAGAAAAGCTGCCTTTTGCAATTGACTGATGGTGATTTTGTCATTATTATTATTATTGTGTCATGAGAAAATTACCCCATAGTAATGCCCACAGCTTGAATCGTGAAATGTGGACTTATTTAAACACTCCAAGGAAGGCCTCTTCCCCACCCTTGTTCATGAAATAAAAATTAAATGGTACATTTAAATATTTATCTAACTGGAAGCAGAGGTAGGATTCGTGTGAAGTGTTTCAGCAAATCCAAACAAAGATGGATTAGCCCGCAAGAGGGCCAAAAGAAGTATCCAGTTTATCACATGGTCTGGTTATTTATCACATGATTATTGCAAGGTAATATTTGGTAGGGGGTATAGATCTCCACATGCATGCATATTACAGCATAGCCAGCGTGCTATTGGCACGTGGTCATGCCATCCTTGCAAATTGTGAGTCTGTGGCTGCACTGCCCTGGTTCCAAAATTGCTTCTTAGTTGCCAGCCTACTGAAATGCCTCCGGCTTTGGCCTCATCCTTTGTTTGCTTGCCCATTCAAATTCTTATCCCACCCCCATTTTGGCAGATGATTCCATTATTTCTGCCTTATATTGGTCTAGCCTCCCTCCTGCCTCACTTTTCATTAACCTAAGCAGCGATAGCCAGGAGTAAACTGAAGCAGCTGGTTACAGATTCCCACTATCAGACTGTGCAACAGCTGCTTTGCAGAAGGGCCACACTGACAACTGCCTACTGCAGATCTGCTGTTATTCTAAATGCCAGCCTGACAGAGAAGAAGAGACTGAAACAAATTCTTCATTTTTACCTATGCAATCATTGGGTTAGCTAGGTGAAAGGAAAGGGGCGGGGAAGGAAAGAAAATTGGAATTGTGTATAATCTCTCTTCTTGGATGCTATGCCTGTACCAAATCAGGCTTTGCAGGTACATTCTTGGCATTGGATAACATCATTATCTATTTGTGCACCAGCGTTCATTGGCTCTCTTTCATTGTTCAGTCTGAAAATGATTTCTGGATTTTCAGTAGAAATTAATATCCACCGGTTAGTTATTTTTGGCAACATGTTGTTTGACAGCATTTAATAGAAATGGCAAACAGGGGAACCAGATTCCAGTCTGTGAACATTTACACTCAAATAACTTCATTTAGATGAGGGTAATTTGAGAGCAAAAACAACCAGGCTCAAAGCATCATTGTCATTTTTTAAAAAAATGCTTTTGTAAAGCTCTCCTTTTTCATCCCTTAAGAATTACGTCTATGACACTGACACCTCCTTATGTTCCAGATTGCCTAATAAACAATTAAACAAAGCTTAAAAGTCATAAATAGCCAATCAAGCCTAATCTTAAAACAATAAATAAAATCAGTGGACTGCATCCAGATTTAGCTGTGCTTCCAACAAACTCAGTGAGGCTCATATTCCTGACTAATATCTCCCATTTATTGCAATGATCTAAGCAAGACTACGTTTGGATTTAACCTGGTAAAGACAACATTAATGTATTGGCCTTTTTCTAGGCAGACATTTCCAATCAGTGAATAAATCACCACAGATTCTCTTCAAAGTTAGCTTTCCTATAATCTATATGGGGAGAATACTCAATACAGAAAGTTAAAATAAAAGGATGCTTTCTTCAGTATTTCCTTTCATCACTTACATTTCAGGCCACTGCTGATCATTTGTATGGTGTGGAGATTCCATTAAAATGATGAAGTCAGTGGCTCTTTTCTCCTGGAATTATTCAGTGACTAAGGAACTGTTTAGTCTCCTTTTAATCCTCAAGGGCTCAAGCAGGCTATTATCACCTAGAAATGATCAAGTTTGCTCCTGGTTTTAAGTCCCAAATGCTTCCAAAGGAGGTTCTACACATTATAATTGAAAGTTATATAATGGGCCTATAACATTATGAAGACTCAAGCATGAAAACTCTAACATAACTGGAGTAACTAGCAGATCATCTGTGGCATAGATTTAAATAGCAGGAATATTAAGGTGGGACAAGATTCTTTTCTATTTTTGCTCATATTATTATTGTTCACATTTTATACTGTAAACACCACTGTTAGGGACATATCCTAATCTAATCTCAATTTGTCATTCAATAGTGGCTACTGCTGTCACATCTCCACCTAAACCAGGTGAGTTCCCTCTGAAACTAGATGCCAAGTTTGATGCCTTGGGGCACCAAAAGTCATAAAAGATGGGGCAATGACACAAAATTATACATATAGGAAGGTTCAGGATTTTCCATTTTTCCTTGGATAGGAATGTTCCCTCCCTCCCTCCCTCCCTCCCTCCCTCCTTCCTTCCTTCCTTCCTTCCTTCCTTCCTTCCTTCCTCAATAAATACACTGTGCACTGAACAACAAAGGAGTAATAAAACAGCTAACCAAATCAAAAATAATAGGAACACAGATCTAACAGGGAGGGTGTGTTCCAGGCTCCTTCTATTAAACTATATCATCTTGTTGGACCCAGGAGTTGTATCTTCTATGTTGCAGCCTCTTCTCTGTGGAGAAGCCTCCCCTCAGAGATTCGGATGGCCGTGCTCTGTTAGCCTTCTATAAGGCCCTCAAAACCTGGCTGTTTCCTCAGATATTTGGGCCAAGATGTTAAATGAGCTTTGATGGTTGATTGGTTGATTAGTTGGTTTTATTACTGTTTTTTATGGTAAAATGGGAATTACTATTTTTTACTCTGGACTTTAGTTATGTGGATTATTGGTTGTCAATGTTACTGTTGTTTAGTTTTAACTTCTTGTACAACACCCAGGTCATTGCTATGAGATGGGCAGCCATAGGACTTGTGTGTGTGTACGTGTGTGTATGTGTGTGTGTATACATATACATATACATGTCTTTTGCAGGCTATGCTGTATTAATCCCTTAAGAAATCCTTCAGTTATTTCTGAAAGGAGCAGGAGGAGGAGGAGGAAACCACTGAGCAGAAATACTGTATGGGGGTGAGGGCTTCATCAAGATATTGCCAGGGTGTCCCTGTTTGTTCCATTGTGTGGCAGCACCAACTTATTCAAAACAACCAAATGTTTATCTCAGACTTCCCTTGATCAGGGTCCATTTGGATAGGCAGAACTACAAATCCCATGATCCCCAGATGGCTCAACCACGAGCCTTAGCTGCACCGGTGTGCACTCTTCTGTTGAAATAATACTTTGAAAAAAAAATCTGTAGTTGCACGCACACATGACTAAGCCATGTGCAGCATCCCACAGCCACGGAGCCTGGGGCCTCTTGTCCCAGTTTCCCATTAGTCATCTTCAAGGCAGGGAAATTTGGGAACTAAACTAAGGCTGCTGAGATTTGCTCAGGGTGACACTGATAAATATTCAAGCCAATGTCTTTCAAATGTTATTGTGATTCACCTTCCCCTCCTTCCTTCCCCTGCTTCAGTCATCTTGCTGGCTCTGAATTTTTTACTTTTGTCTCAAACCTCAGCTGCCTTCAGTTTATTGCAGATGACTGCTATTGTCTTTCTCTTTTATCCGCTTCACTGTGTCTCATTTTCCTAAAGTACCTGGCACCCATTTTTCCGTAACATTGTTCCTTTGTTTCAGGAAAAGCATAATTTCAGGAGACAGCAGAAATACAGTTCAGAAGGCCAGGAGGTGACATCCTCTCTCACCTGATCTTTATTCATATCTGGTTTTAATTGCATTCTTTTTTATTTTCCATTTCTCAAGCACCTTGCAACTCCCTTCCTCCCTGACAGGAAGATGCGTTTTGTTTCTCATAAAATTGCTTTCCTATGGCATTTCTATTCTTCAGAAATGTAAGGCCCTCTTGGCCTCTGGTGACTCTGTCCTGCTCATTGAACTGTTGGCCTTTATGTAGCTTATTCCTGTTACAACTTGACATTCTTCTCTTTCTTCAGCTGCACTCCTCTTACGCCATAAAATTAACATTAAAAAATGTTCCATGGCCATTGAGTTCAGAATGAATGTTCTCTAGATATATGTTTAACACCACAGCTATGTTTTTTCCCTCCCTTTCTCACAGCTAAACTGATGCATCTTTATCAAAGCAAATTTTCTCCAGTTCACTCATCACACTCAGTTCAATGCAATCTGTCCCATTGACACTGTTGCAAATTATACATTCTCCAACACTCCAATACTTCTGAAAGCAACTATAAAAAAAAAATGATGAAAACTATAGTTTCCATAAACTTCTAATACTTAATGAAGAAGAGTTTCTGATATGCCAAGGTCGGCTTCATTGACCTGCTTCATCAACGAGCACTGACCTATCTTATACTATCTTAAACAGTTGGTCCATCTAGCTTGGTGTTCTCTATGACAGTTTTCTTCAACTTATTGCACTCCAGATATATTGTGATTTTAGCTCCCAGAATACTCAGATGATAGTCAATGATTGAGAATTCTAAAAACCAGTTGTATCCATCTGCATGCATGAAGTTGAGGAGTGCAGCCTAAATGACTGGAAGGAGACAGAAGCTGGTACTAAACTAAAAGCAAAGAGGAACAGTGCTATACTAAAAAAATACAACTACCCTACCACAACTGTGAACTGAAATTGCTCTGCTGAAGTAATAAATGGAACTGGCCTTCTAGCTCCATATTTTATCAGATTTGGAACAACTGATTTGTTTTAATCACCAGAAGAGAACAATTCAAATTGGTTCTATCTTTGAAATGTTATCTGGTTTAAATCAATGCAACTCTAGGACTGTCACACTTATTAACTTCTCAAGGCTCTTAAAATTATATCCTGAACCACCTTTTCATGCTTCTTTAGATCAAGGGTAATTAACTTCTTTAGTCCCACGGTCACCAGGTGGTGAGCTGCAGGGAGCACATACACGTAAATGCACACACTATTTGCATATACATAAATATGCAGATACCTTATTGAGTAGAGAAAGGTAGATCCCACTCCTCCTGCATGCTGTTTGGTATACTAGGAAGCATACAATAATCTTGATGATACATTCTCTTGAATAAGATGAAACTAAAGATAAAATGGTTATTTCTGATAGTAAGGAAACTTTTAACTTCTGTAGGCAGTGGGGGACATTATTTGATCTAATTCTACTTTTAATGGAGATAGAATATCTACTGGGGCTGTAGAGAAAAAGTTTATGTGCACTGCATGTAGGAGGTCCTGGAGTTCTAAGGACACTACCATTTGAGACTTGGTAGTATAGTACTACCTACTCTGAGCCTGTGGAATTTCATGTGTTCCTCAGTGTTGTTTTTCATGAATATCATACATATGCATTGCTTGAGCTTCAAATATTCCTATTAATTTCTGCATTGAGAAGGAGATAGGAAGTTCAAACTTTAGCCCAGCATTAACTTTCTAGGTATCCTTTATTAATCTGTGCCTTTCTCACATCATTCCGTATTATGGAGAAATTTCCATGGACCACCTATTTTGTAGGACCATTAAATGCAAGAATTATTGATATAATGGATGTAGAATTCTATCAGTACACTGAAGTATCTTTTTTGGGGGGGGGGGGGTTCCTTCAAGTCATGTTTTTGACCCCTGGTGACTGCTTGGACTAGTTCCTGCAGTTCTCTTGGTAAGGTTTTTCAGAAGTGGTTGGTCACTGCCTCCTTCCTAAGGCTGAGAGTGACTGGCCCAAGGTCACCCAGCTGGTTTCATGCCAAAGGCAGAACTAGAACTCATGGCCTTTCAGTTTCTAGCCTGATACCTTAACCACTGCACCAAACTGGCTCTCAGAGTACCATACAATTGTGTATAATTTCATTTAAGCCTTGCTCCAAGTCTGTGATTGTCTTGCAAGCATGTTAACATTGTGTTTGCACAGAATATGGGTGCTGTGCATAAGTATATGTGGCTGGGAAAGCTGTCTCATTTGTGAACCCATGGAGTGCTTCTCAGGGAAAGTACCTGTGTACTAACAATCAGAAAGCATTGTGCAAATGTTTGGTCTTTAATGGAATTTCACTAGAAAGAAAAATGGCAGAGGAAGTTATGGGAAAAGATGAATTTCAAATGGAGGAGAGTGTGGTTGGAATGTCTCTTTAAAATCCATGAATAAATAGGGCAATAGCACAATAAAAACTGGAAACACTCATGAATTGCCCTTCTCTACAAAGAGATTGTCCTCTTTCCCCCTTCCTTGTCCCAAATTTAACACAATGGATAGGAAAGAGTCTGAATTCTATTTTAAAATCAAAATGCTGACAGAATGAGCAAGAGAATCAGTGAATGTTGTACACATGTATGAGAGCCAGAGTAGCATTTCCAGAAGTAAGAAAATAACAAATTAACTTGGCTTTGGTCAAGGCATTCAATCAGACAACTCCCCTAATGATAGTAGCTATCATCTACTACTGTGTCCTCCATTTTCTATGTCTTTATTTTAGCTAAGAACATGTGGAGGATAGCGGCATCAGCTTTCTATTATGTGAAATTTGATGGAAAAGATGGAAGAATTTATAAGGTCAAGAAGAGGAGAAGTCTCTTTAACCATGAATTCTTTAGACAAAAAGAACTAAGCTTTTATGGCTTTTATTTATGTATCAGATAGAGCCACAACGTTGCTAAAGTCAAAAACAGCATGGAAATAACTCAAAGATGAACAAAACAAATGGTGACTTAACAGCTGCCCCCTTTGGAAGACAACTCAGTAAAGTGCTGAATACCCCTGGTGTGGTGGCTTTCAATAATCAACAGCTTATTTTTCTAATGGGGCTGTCCTTGATGGAGACAAAGAGCTGTGTGTAAGGAATGGCATATTAACCATGACCTACTCATTAGTATCCATTCAAATCTTTTCTAACAACTGTATGTACGGCTAAGCAAAATCTCCTTAGAGTATTACACAATTCAATTCTACATTCATCTCTTCTATATTTTTTAAAAAATGAAGATGTCCTTTCAGTTGTACAGCATATGGAAATGTATAATACAGGTATAATGAGTGCACCTTTTTTTCTTCCATGACATCCATGGCATTCCACTCCAAAACATTATATTGCAACAACTCTTAGAATTTATTGTGCACAGCTTAAACCCAAGAATATCTTTCTTTTACCACATGACCAAAGAACTTGATGCAGTCTATCAAACAAATATTGTTATTGGTTTCCTAAGCCAAGAGCATGATCCAAGGCAAATTATTAGACTTCACTGATTCCAGCGTACAAGTAAGATTGTGTTTCATCCAATGAATGTGACTTAAAGAGTACTGATGGGTTCGATCTAGATGCTGCTGGCAACATAATACTTCCTGTTATATAAAGATATTAAATAATTATCCAGCTGTTAATAGCTGCTCAATCATTCATTCCTTAAAGCTAAAATCCAGACATATTCGACCAAAGGCCTCCAAACACGCAAGAGGTCAGAGAAAACTGGCTCTAATTCAGAAATCCTTTTAGGAATTAGTTGGAGATTTCCTTAAATCCATTTCATCTATGAGATAAATTTGCCCTGATATACATAACATCAAATCTATTCAACTGCAAGATGTACTATCCTTTTGACAAGCCAAATCAACCCAGAGAGTCTACAGTACTAGACTTCTGAAATTCATCTGTACATACAGGTGAAACTCAAAAAATTAGAATTTCGTGCAAATACACCATAATCATCACAATTATACCAAAGTAAGGCTTGACATATCTCACTTTGCATGTAATGCGTCTATCTCATATATTGGTTTCACCTTTTGAGTTGCCATACTGACATAAGTGAACATTTGCACGATATTCTAATTTTTCGAGTTTCACCTGTATATCTGATATTAGGTCAAATCCTATGTCTCAACTGAGTTGCCAGCTCAATTGTGAAGATCTGGAGATGTATTCCATATGCTTTTTATTTACTTAATCCCTAATAGGTCTGGTAGGGCAAGATGGATTTAATACAGCACGACAATTAAGAAGCTGCTGCTTCTGTTAAAAGGCAGTTATGAACTTCTAGGCATCTAAGCAGTGAATGTCATTTTCACACTTAACAGCTGCCTTTGCCTTTTCTTATCACTGTTGTCCTAATCTGTTGCTGAAGCCACATCTGTGTAGTTGTCATTCCTTGTCTTTGCAAATTTCCTGGAAGGCTGATAGATTTAAAATGCATTCAGAAGTGCTAATACATTGAAAAGACCTTTCAAGCTTTATTTACAGCTTACTCATGGGCATTAACTTGTATAGCTGTGTGTCTACGTCACAGACACACACACACATATTTATTTCAAAACACAAACAGTACAGGTATCCAGGATTAGGCTGAGGCCAACCACAAGTTGCTTTTTAGAAACACATTTAGCAGTCTGTCAAGCAGCACAGTTTTTACAATTCTGTATGGAAAAGTTGTTTAATCATTCACACTGCTTTGATGCTCAATTGTTTTCAGTGATGTTAACCTTCAATCAGGTTTTACTGGTTTTATTAGGTTACAATGTGCAAAACGAGCCTATGGGCAGATCTGTCTTGTGCGCTAGTTGCAGTCATTCCTGGATTGGGAGACCCTGCTCACAGTCACTCATGCCTTAGTCACCTGCTGGTTAGACTACTGCAATGTGTTCTACCTGGAACTGCCATTGAAGAGCATCCAGAAGCTGCAACTGGTCCAGAATGCAGCAGTACGTGCAGTTCTGTGTGCATGCCCACATAATACCATTGTTTCGTGAACTGCACTGGCTTCCAGTAGGCTTCCAAATGCAATTAAAAATGCCGCTTGTCGCCTATAAAGCCCTGCATAGCACAGGCCCAGGTTACTTGCAGGACTGTCTGTCTGCAATGATTTCCATCCATTCAATCAAATCAAGCAGGGTGGGAATACTTTTGTCAAATGTTATCAGTTGTTTGGACCTAGTAAGTGTACTTTTGCAGCATCTGCCCTATGGAACAGCCACCTCCTTGTTGATTCAGATGGTCCCAACTCTGTTAGCCTTCCATAAGACTTGGAAAACCTGGCAATTCCCCCAGGTATTGGGGCCAGCATTTTAGCTGAGACCAGTATGTATGCTTTACAATGTGTTAGGCCAAGTTTTGCTTGGAGCCTTGATCACATTGTATCATACTGAGCTCATTTTATTTTACTCTGTTTTATGGTTTTTGTGTATTCTTAGCTAGCCAGGGTCATTAGGTTGACAGGGGCAGCTAACTGATTTTATAAAATAAATAAAATAAAAATCTAATTTATGACATAATCAGTGAATGGATGACATCCAGCTCAAAATGATGCTAAAAAGCAAATCTAGATAGTTCACACTGGCATCAAAGACTGTTGTAAGAATTTACCTGATTTCAATTTGAGGTCTGCAAATCAAAAGTGGAAAATATTCAATGTCCTTGCATATTAAATAGTATGATTTTTAATTTTGGGGTGCACAATTCATTTTTAAATATACAGAAGCCTCCTCTCAGGGATGAACTTTGCATCCAGTGTTTCATAGCTGCCAAGACAATTTTCTCCTAATTTCCAAATCTCTGTTACTTATTTATCCCCTTCCTCCTATTAGCTAAAATTCTTGAGCCTTTAACCCAGCATTTTCTTCAGCATCATCTCTCCAATATTCATTTCTCAAAATTGCCACTGTAGAGTTTGGACTAACAAACAAGATCTTATATATTGTTCCCTCAATGTTGAAGAATGAGATGCTCTGAAGTTCAGGGCTGCTTCTGAATTCTTAAACCTCCTATATGTGAAGGCACAGCAAGATTGCAACAAGTAGCCATTCATTCTGCACATCAGCTGGCCATGTCCTTGGGGGACTGCATATTTGGTTGCACAAGGGGGCATGGTGCTTTTCTGTGGAAGTGAAATCCTGTTCTGTCAGAGAGATATATTAGAAGAAGATACAGCACACAATCTCAGCTTCACTACCACAACACAATCTTTCTTAACTTGATACCCTTCAGACATGTTAAGACTTCAACTCAAGCATGCCTAGCAAACATGCTGACCGGGAATTATAGGAATTGAAGTCCAACCCATTTAAAATGCCCAGATTAGGGAAGACTGCCCTAGCACATTGCATTTAGATAACATACCAAAGCAACTGTAGCTTTCCTTCCAATGTTTATTTATAGGGATGAGGTGACAGTTTTATTTTTGGATTTTATTGTGATATGTACTTTTTTATGAATGTATGCTGTAAGAAATTTTGGAATGGCACTGCTGGAAAGCAAGATAGGTTACATATTAAATAATCTCATAATATGCTGAATTTAAATGGAATGTAAAACCATAAAATGGAACATAAAATGATTATGTTAAAAATTCTTTGTTACATCTATAGCAAAGCCATGATGTTCAACTGTTTATCTGTTGCATTCCCCATTTTAAAAGCCATTTCCGCCTGTTAATTGCAGCCATGGCTAACTCATCAAACTAATGTCCTGGGAAATCTGACACGAGTAATATCATTAGTAGTATTTAAGTTGACTTAATAACATTAATGGAAATAGTAAACATTACCAGAAAAGTAAATGATCCACTATATTCTGGTATGAATGAAGTGTTATATTATTCTACTGTTCTACTAATACAGCTTGACAAATCTAATTGGTTTCAGAAAAGCATTACTGACTGAGATGACAAGGAAGGAGGGAAGCTGCTATTATATTCCATATTCGAGAGATCCACGCTATTTGGAAGCTGCAGATTATTTATTCCTTAAAATAATTGCCAGTCCTAGTCTAAGCAGGGATCACCTATTAGCTACGTTCACACATATCTTTCAAAAATGTTTTTCTGAACAAACCATAGGTTGGCTCCATATATGCTAAACTGTGATTTCAACCATGATTAAGCTGTAATGGGCCATGTTTGCATGTAATACAAAGCCACAATATTCATTCATTCATTCATTCAATTTTAGCCTGCCACAATGACTGTACTTGCAATGGGGCTCTAATCAGTTATTTGTAATAAAGCATTCACAGTATCCATAGTATCAATCAATAAAATGGTCCAAAGTTATAATCACAAAATCACATCAAAAATATAAATTCTAACAAGAAGAGAAAAAAAAACAAGAAAGTAATAACTAAATTATTGCATTTTGGCATCAAAAGTCCTCATAAATAGTTGTTGTTTTAATAATTTCCCCAAGCCTTATAAGATAGGGGCTACTTGAATTTCACAGGATAAAGTGTTCCAGAGTATTGATGCTGCAATTGAGAAACAATGCCTGTGAACTGCCATCCCCATACCTCCTGAAGGCGGGGAATTGCTAAGAGGTTCTCCCAAGAATTTTGCAACGGGTGGGTCAAAAATGGGGCCAGGCAAAGTCCTGGAGATACTCAGCACCAAGCCACTCAGACCTTTAAACCGGCACTTTAAATTGCACATAGAGGAATATCCTTGCTGAAAGAAAATCAGCACAGATTTCCCAAAGGTAAATCCTGCCTCGCTAGCCTTTATTTTTTTGTGAACATCAACAGGCATGTAGACGGAAGCGCCTCTTGGATTTTCAAAAAGCCTCTGACGTCATCAAAAGCTCTTGAGTAAACGAAATGGCTGTGGGATCAGAGGATCTGTCTTTTTATAGTTTGTTTGCTAACAGGTTAAAAATACAGAAAGCAACGAGTAGGAATAAACTGGCAACTTTCTTGATGCAGAAAAAAAAAAGAATGAAATAGTGTCCCACAAGGACCTGTGATAGGACCAGTGTTTTTTAGCATCTTGACTTCGAGGTATGCAAGTAAGCTGCCCAAGTTTGTGGAAGACACTAAACTATTCACACCAAAACTGCGAAGAGCATCAGAGGCAAATGCAATTCAATTTAAATAAATGCAAAGTGATACACATTGGGGCCAACAACCCTAAATTCACATGCATATTGATGGGGTCAGAGCTTTCTGTAACTTATTAAGAAAAAGATCTTAGGGTCATATAAACAGCACAATTGAAGATGTTAACTCAGTGGGCAGCAGCTATGCAAGATTAGGAAAGGGATTGAAGATTAGAATGCCAGTGTTATGATGTCTGCATCTGGAGTATATAAAGTTTTGGTCACCGCCGTTGAAAAAAGATATATTAGCATTGGAAAAATGCAGAAGAGGATAACCAAAAGCATTGGAGACTCAAACTGCTTCTATATAAGAAAAGGCTAGGATGTTTGGGACTGTTGAATTTGGAAAAAAGGCAACATGACTGGGATGTTAGAAATCATGAATGGTGTGGAGAAAGTGAATAGAAGTTTTTCTCCTTCTCTCAAGATACATGGTCCAGGGCCATCCAATGAAACTAACTGGCAGGGGATTTAAAATAGCCAAAAGAAGGCACTTCTTCATATAGCATTCATGGAGGACAGGTCTTGAAGGTTCAGTGTTAGTTCTGAGTTGTGGGAGGCATGGCTTCAAATACTACTTGTAGAGGAATCACAATGAGAGAAGGATATGGCTCGATCTCACGCTTCCAAGCATCCCAGATGCAACTGGTTGGCTGCTGTGAGGATCAAAAGGCTAGACTAAGATGGGCCTTGACCTGATCCAACAGGTTGGTTCTTATGAAAATACACAGAATTCTGGCATGAAAGCTCAAACTGTAAAATGAAGAAATATACAAATGCAAATATAACCATGCTGAAGACCCACTGAAATCCATTAGTCTTATGTTAATTCCTCTTCACCAATTCCACTGATTTTGGGAGGATGATCTGCACATTTTAATTCTCCTCAAACAGTTTTCTGTATTTCTATATTCTCTGGGGCAAATATATATGAACAATTTCATTTATGGTTGGGGTTATATATCACATTAAGCTACAGTTGACTAAACCAAAGTCAAACCAAGTTGATATCCCTATAGTTTAATACAAGGTATTAATTAGGCTCAAATTCTTCATTTTTAATCCAATCCTATGCATACTTACTTAGAAGTAAGTCCTACAGTGTTCAGTGGGGTTTATTCCCAGATTAGTATGTATAGGATTACAGCTTCAGTTTAATATTCCATGGTAGAAGTAAGTTTATCAATGGAACAGGTTTTTTTCTTCTCTCAGTGAATGGTTATTTCCCCATAGAATTCTGGATTTATGTGTAAAATAAACGTGTACCTCCTGAACTTTCAACCTTACCTAATTGTCCTCAACTGCTTGGAAGTGTGGATGCTTATTTGAGCTATGAATTCCTGTAATAGCTGTTCCCAAATTAGTAAAAGAACAGCATATAAACTTGCTATGTGGATAGCAAAGTTCCATGAAGAAATCCACTACCCAGATTCTTTCTGAGTATCATATACATACGAAATTATCCATCAGCATGAACAGAGCCTGCCTAGACATTTGTATGGGTATAAATTAAAACTCAGAAACAGTATTATGTGACCCTTGCAACACTTGAAATGAGCCATATACAGCAGATGCTAGCAACAATACCAATTAGCATACAAAGAACACATTTATGTTCTTTGTCCTATTGTTCCAGTCATCTTTAGATGGCTGGTATAACCAAATGAACTGTCAATGGCTTTAAATCAGAGTGGATTCTACAATTAGAAGGGATATTCGTTGTTTAATTAAATTTCAATAATTTATTAAACTTAATTATACTCTCTTAATTATTTGGCTATAAAATACCGACATTTCATCAACTGTGATCTCCTTTGAGGGAAACTTGTTACATGCTTTATAAGCTTCCATAAACAACACACAACTATTTTATCACTATCCCATTTTTCAATGTATTTTTTCCAATTCTGGATCACAACCCATTCTTATTACTACCACCACCAAGCAGTCTGGCCAGAATGTCTGTATCTTTACCGTAGGTAGGCCCGGAGTACTAGATAACAAGAGTTTGAATATACCGCAAAGCTACGTGTGATTTGCGTTTGGCTCAACTTCCGGCGCAAAAGCCCAGCGACTGTGCATGACTTAACAAATCTCGGGGAAGCAAAGGAGGCGTTAGGGAGATGTAGAAACCCTGCCTTGGGCTCCTGCAATTGCGCCGTCGAAACTTTGCTTCCAAGGGGGCTGGCTATGCCAGGTCTAAGCGGCACCCATTGCCTCTAGGACCCAGCGGGCTCCGGCGCACTTCTTCCAGAGAGCCGGCGGCTGCCGCTGTTCATGCCCATGTATGTGCCGCGGTGGCTGGCTGGCTGGGGCCGGGCGCTGCCGCTGCGGGCGCTCCATTAATAGCCCCGGGACGCGCCGCCATCCCGGCGCGGCACGGGCAAAGGCAGCGGAGCCCCTGGAGTCATGCGCTCGGCAGCCCCTTCCCAGCTGGAGGGGCTCGAGAAGTTCCAGAGCCCCGGGAAGGGCCGGGGCCTGCGGGCGCTGCGCCGTTTCGCCGTTGGGGAGCTGCTCTTCTCTTGCCCGGCCTTCACTTGCGTGCTGACCGTCAACGAGAGAGGCAACCATTGCGAATGCTGCTTTGCCAGGTACCGCTCAGAGGGAGACGGGCTGCCGGCCGCCCTGCGAGGAAGGAGAAGAGGCGGAGACCGGGCGAGGGCTCCGAGCTGCCCCCTGGGTCCCAGCACGATGCAGTTGGCCCCTCGCTTCCGGGTGGCTCCCGAGAGATGGGGCGGGGGGAGCTCAAGCGGCCTTCCTGGAACTTGCGCCTCTCGCGCTTGAAAAATCTCCTCCTCCTCCTCCCTATGCCCGGATGTTGGCAGTGGGCTGTGGCTAAACGCAGCCGCCTCCTCCCTCGGCTTCGTGCGCCTGCTGCAGCTTTCAGAAAGATTGAAGCTCAACAGGTTGCTTGAGCTCCATTTATGGTGCCCAACCTGCATGGAGGGCAGTGGCACAGCAGTTCGGCACGCAGCAGAAGCTCTGCTGGGGGCTGTAGAAATGCGGTGCCTAGTCGGCGGGGGGGGGGGGGGTACAGGTGCTCTGAACAGGTCCAGACTCACCTTCTGCAGTTGTTTCTGTTGTCCCACAGCTGAATTGTGGGCTTAAAATGGGACCCAGGATGTAAATTCGTTCACCACCTGTTTGCTGTATTTCTCTGTCAGCCCATGCCATAAAGAGCATTCCACATTGTCAGGTAGAACATATAAGTGGGTTCAGGATGGTTTAAGATTTGACTTGATTTTGTGCCTCATGTTGGTGTAAATAGACCTTCTCCAGGATGATCTGTCCCCAGCTGGGCCCTTCAGCAATCCCACTGGTTTACCCATCACCACTGTAATAGGGCCCATCCACTTTTTATCTTTTCTTCCACCTTTCCCTGCATTATGAACTAATCAAGAGAACCGAGTATTCGCATAATCTGTCCAAAATATAATTTAAGCCTGGTCATTTGTGCCTTGGGTGAGAATTCTGGGTTGGTCTGTTCTCTGAATCGTTGTTTGTTTTGTGGCTGACCACAAAGGCTCTTGGCAGTCTTCTCCAACACCAAAGTTCAGAAGCCCCAGTACTGCTTCTGTCTGCCTTCTTCAAAGTCCAGCTTTCACTTCCATGCAGCATCACAGGAAAAAACCATTGCATGCATGATTCTGATCTTTGTAGGTACAGTCATGTTACAGCATCTGAATATCTTTTCCAAGACCTTCATTGCTACCTTACCAAGTGCTAGTCTTGGTGTATTTCTTAACTGCTGCTTCCTTTACTGTTGATGGTTGATCTTCTGTATCTTCATTGTCAATTCTAAGACTGATTGCCCTACCTATTGTCATTAGTTTGGTCTTTTAGTCTCATTTTTTTCACTGTATTCCTTGACTTTCATTAGTAGAGCTTGCAGAGCATTTTCAGCTATCAATAAGGTATATTTTAAACAGGTTCATCAGCTTTGGTACTCCAACCTCGTTTTGTGATTTACTTCAGTCCCGGACTGTGGCCAATTATAGAAAATAGTACATTTCTGCATACAAAGTCTGCATGTATTTGATAGAGTGGGCACAAAGCAGTGCACTGCTTGAGGACACAATGACACTTTTCCTTAGTTCATAGATGACAGCTGAATCTTATTTCAATATGATTAAAGTGACAATAGCCTCTGCTGTATTTGAGAACAGCAGAAAAGTTTAGAGGGCTCACAGGCAGCTAGGTGGCACACACAGCATTGTCAGAATTGCTGCCCACCTGTCCGCCTCTGCCATCTGAAGCAGTGTTCGTTTGTTTGCTTTTACTGAGCTTTGCATTCTGTTCTGCTCCCCAAACTCCAGGGTGCTAATATCAGATAGTAAAACATAAGCTGATAACAACATGATAATATGCTAACAACATGATAATAACATCATGAAAATATAGTACAATCATACAGGCTCAAAAATAACATCACATAAATAAGGGTTAAAAAACAACCCCATGCAACACGCTTCAGCTCTAAATGCTCTTGTAAACAGCCAGGTCTTAGTTGTGGTGCAAAATTATAGGAACACTGGGAATTTACAGATCTCAGGGGCAGCGTATTCCACAGGGAGGGTGTAGTTATAGAAAAAGCCTCCTTCAAGGTCCCTTCTTCCCATAACCTGCTCAGAAAGGGGAACCCAGAAGACTGCTTCATAAGTTGGTTGAACAAGGTGGGGTAGATTTATTACCAACCTTCAAATGCCTGGTCAGAGCATCCATAGCACCTGATGTTTAGTTCAGGGCAGAAATGTATAGCTGGGTGTCATTTATGTATTGATGACAACTCATAAGAGTTCACTTCTCTCCTCCGTAATTAAGTCATGGAGAATTGCGGTCTTATTGTATATGATTTTACTGCATAAGCATTGGTCTAACTTTGCCCAGGGGTAGAGCTGGCTCTGATGTTACTAAGCTGAATTTTGAACTATCATATATCTCATTTTAGAAAATAACCATCAGTTAGCATTTCAGTCTTATAGGGATAAAAATATACAAACTGAACAAATAAGGAACAGTGAAAAATATAAATGGTACTAATAGTAAATATTAATAATGTGATGGCTGCTCTTTTGTGCATCATCTCTGCACACACAATGATAATGATTTGGAAGAAGTACATTATACCTATGAGCATAGCACCTTTTTTCTATGCTTCGGGTATGAATTGTTTCATTAAAGTTAACATGCTAAAGCAGTACCGTCTTTTTTGCTCTTGCACAGAATACTGGAAAGAAAAGTAGGGCTGCTTTAATAAATAGCAGAGTGGATGCTGTGCTCAGGACTGGCATGCCCGTAGGAAAAACATGGGCATTTGCTTATGATGGCATGATGGGTAGGGGTGGCATGGAGCAATTTCTGTGTGGAGTTATTTGCACAAACATACTGTAAACTACTGCGACCTTGATTTGAGGATGGGCAAATTCTGCTTCACATTGGTTGATTTCTTGAGCACGTCCCATTCTTCATGTTTGATTTTTCCTTGAAGGGCCCTCGTAGGATTTCACCAATCCTTTGGATCCACTAAAGCCCCTGCAAAACTTTCTAAATCAGAATAATTTCCAGTACGATCCTGGAAGTGTGATTACTTAGGAGCAGGTCTCATCCTGATAGGAGCTTAACTTGAGCCCTAGGAGATGGGATATCTTTTATATTTTCCTGCCGCCTCATTTTCCCAATTATTTACATAGCCTCACTACTAATAAAGATAGGGAAACATTAGCTGTACAATAGGGAATATTTATTTATTTATTTATTTATTTTATTTATTTATTTAACTTGTCCCCGCCCATCTCCCCACAACGGGGGACTCTGGGTGGCTTACAACAACTAAAATCAGAAATACATAATTAAAATTATAAAAGGTTTAAAAGTTATGAAAGTTATAAAAACCAGAATTTACAGGAATAAGGATAAAAATAAAGAGGCTAAAAGATCCAAGAGGCCAATAGAGGCCACACCAGGCCGCTAAGGGGCCAGCCAACCCCATTTCTGGTATACTTCCCCCCCGCCCCGCCCCAGGCCAGATGGCAGAGCCAGGTCTTCAAATCCCTCCAAAAGGCCTGGAGTGAGGGGGCCTGTCTCACCCCCGGGGGCAAGATGTTCCAAATTAGCTCCATATAGTGGAGCTAATATAACTGTAATAATATAAATTAACAGAGAATAATACAGGTGAAACTCGAAAAATTAGAATATCGTGCAAATGTTCATTTATGTCAGTATGGCAACTCAAAAGGTGAAACCAACATATGAGATAGACGCATTACATGCAAAGCGAGATATGTCAAGCCTTACTTTGGTATAATTGGGATGATTATGGCGTACAGCTTATGAAAACCCCAAATTCACAATCTCAGAAAATTAGAATATTACACGACATCAATAACACAAGGATTGGAAATAGAACAATATCGGACCTCTGCAAAGTATAAGCATGCATATGTACTCAGTACTTGGTTTGGGCCCCTTTTGCAGCAATGACTGCCGCAGTGTGGCGTGGCATGGATGCTATCAGCCTGTGGCACTGCTGAGGTGTTATGGAAGACCAGGATGCTTCAATAGCGGCCTTCAGCTCTGCTGCATTGTTCGGTCTCATGTCCCTCATCTTTCTCTTGGCAATGCCCCATAGATTCTCTATGGGATTCAGGTCAGGCAGGTTTGCTGGCCAATCAAGCACAGTAATCCCATGGTCATTGAACCAGGTTTTGGTACTTTTGGCAGTGTGGGCAGGTGCCAAGTCCTGCTGGAAAATGAAGTCAGCATCCCCATAAAGCTCGTCTGCGGAAGGAAGCATGAAGTGCTCCAAAATCTCCTGGTAGACGCCTGCGTTGACCCTGGACTTAATGAAGCACAGTGGACCAACACCAGCAGATGACATGGCTCCCCAAATCAACACAGACTGTGGAAACTTCACACTGGACTTCAAGCATCGTGCATTGTGTGCCTCTCCATTCTTCCTCCAGACTCTGGGTCCTTGGTTCCCAAATGAGATGCAAAAGTTGCTCTCATCAGAAAAGAGGACTTTGGACCACTGGGCAACAGACCAGTTCTTTTTTTCTGTAGCCCAGGTAAGACGCTTCTGACGTTGTTTGTTGTTCAGGAGCGGCTTGACAAGAGGAATACGACATTTGAAGCCTATGTCCAGGATCCGTCTGTGTGTGGTGGCTCTTGATGCACTAACTCCAGCCTCAGTCCACTCCTTGTGAAAGTCCCCAACACTTTTGAATGGCCTTTTCCTGACAATCCTCTCCAGGCTGCGGTCATCCCTGCTGCTTGTGCACCTTTTTCTACCACACGTTTCCCTTCCACATAACCTTCTATTGATGTGCTTTGATACAGCACTTTGGGAAGGCCTGGCGCAATATGGTTCATGGGGTCACGAAGAGTCGGACACGACTTAACGACTAAACAACAACAACAACAAACTTCTTTTGCAATTACCTTTTGGGGCTTTCCCTCCTTATGGAGGGTGTCAATGATGGTTTTCTGCACAACTGTCAGGTCAGCAGTCTTTCCCATGCTTGTGATTCCTACTGAACCAGCCTGAGAGACCATTTAAAGGCTCAGGAACCCTTTGCAGGTGTTATGGATTCATTAGCTGATTAGAGTGGGACACTCTGAGCCTAGAATATTGAACCTTTTCACACTATTCTAATTTTCTGAGATTGTGAATTTGGGGTTTTCATAAGCTGTATGCCATAATCATCACAATTATACCAAAGTAAGGCTTGACATATCTCGCTTTGCATGTAATGCGTCTATCTCATATATTGGTTTCACCTTTTGAGTTGCCATACTGACATAAATGAACATTTGCATGATATTCTAATTTTTTGAGTTTCACCTGTATAAAATATTTTAATATAAGTCATTATAAATTATAGTGAGATCAACCAATAAAAATAAACAGTGGTAATAAAAAAAGTTATATACATAATAAAGTTATATACATAATTTTCTCTAGTTGCCTCTGCTTGTCCAGTATGGTCTAGCTCCACGTCCCATCAATTGAAGAATCCCATCTTGAGAGAGCCGGGAAATGTACCCACTCTGTTGCAATTCCTACCCCCTGGAATGATCTCCCCCCAAGAGATTTGCGTCTTCCCACCCTTATTTCTTTCAGAAAATTACTGAAGATCTGGTTGTCCTCCCAGGCCTTGAAGACAGGAGCTCCTTTCTGGTTTTTGGTTTATGCTTTTGCTTTGCTTTGCTTTGTTTTGTTTAGGTTTAGTCTTTGTAGAAATGACAGAGATTCTCCAAGATGGCAGAGTGGAAACATCTAGCCACCAGAGTGCTCTGGCAAATTTTTATTTTTACTTCTATATTATCAGACTAATCTTTTATTAATTACTAGTTCCTGTGCACAACTGTATATGACTAATTTCCAAACAGATTAGGTTTAGTTTTTGTAATTTACTGTTCTAGTCTGTTGTATTCTTTTTACATGCTGCTTTTTAGCTGTAAGCCACCCAGAGTCATTTGGAAGTCGGGTGGACTATAAATAAACAAACAAATTAATAATAAGTAAATAAATAAGTGATTAAAATGAATTAACATTTTTTAAAAAAGAAAAGAAAACTGTATAGTATTAAAATACAACTACCCTTTAACGTATTATAGAAACATACTTCTCCACCTTATCATCTTTTCAAAACAAGGACACTTCATTAATCAACAAAGAACATTTGGAGTGTTGCTTCCTTTCTACCTTTGTACCATAATTCTCTTAGCCAAAACCCAGGATCAGAGCTCTCCATAAAGTATTAAGTTCCATATTTTGGGAAAGTAATTCAGGAGATTCTACAGCCTAGTAAGGCTCGTGGAGTGACTGCTGGGTGGGATGTTCCATTCTTCCTGAAGGGAACACAAACTACACTTGTTGGAAGTGTAAACTTGTGTCCTTATTGGAGAAAAAAATAAGAGGGGAGAGTTTCTGCAATGGAACACACGAGGGAAGGTGAGAAATTGATTATTTATGATTATTTTATGTTTTATTGTGAGCCACACAGGGTTATTATATATAAGATGAGCAGCTGTGTAAGACTTTCAAAATCAATCAATCTATTGTTTATTATCATTAATGTGGTAGGAAGTTTTATTGTGAGAAAAAGCTTGTAAATTAACCCCTTGCTTATTTCAACAAACCTGCTCTGAATCTGTGATATTTATTTATTTATATAAATTGTCTTATAGTTGCAACTGTGACTGGAGAAAGATGGTTCCGTAGGCCTATGGAGGGCTTTAGAAGTGACAACCAGCTCCTTGAATTATACTTGGAAGGCACCTGGTAGCCAGTGCAACTTACAAAGTATAGGGATACATGAGGTAAAATTAGGTATGCCCATGTTTACCTGTGTCACTACATTTTGGAACAGCTGTAGCTTTCAAGTGATCTTCAAGGGCAGCTCCACATAGAGTGCCTAGCAATAGTCCAGACAGGATATAACTAAGGCATGCGTGGCTGTGAGAGGAGCGTCCTGGAAAGGGTGTAGTTGGCATGTCAGATAAATCTGTGCAAAGGCCCTCCTGGCCTGCCACTTGTTCATTGAGCATAAACCAAGAGTTCAGGAAGACCCTCAAATGACATGCTGTACAAGATTTGTTTGGGGAAGTGCAACCTGATCTCCCCAACTTGCTTTTTTAGTTGTGAGTTGCTATAGGGGCTTGACACTGGAGCCCTCAAGGATTAAAAAAAAAAAAACCCTAAGAACCATTTTGGGAAAGAAGAGGCGCATTGTGATGGTAGATGAGAGGAATTCAGGCTAAAATAAATCTAGGTTTTGGTGTACAGGTCTGTGAGGGGACAATTACAAATATGCAGATGACACAAAACTAGTGGGAGCCGCTAATGTTTTAGAAGAAAAATAGAAGATTCAGAAAAATCTAGATGGGCTTGAACAAACAAGATGAAAGTTAATACGGAAAAAATGTAAGGTCCTGTATCTGGAGAGAGAAGAAAAAAAAGGAAGTCACAAATATAGGTTTGGGGAAATCTAGCTTAGCTATATATAGTCTCTGTGAAAAGGATCAGGGTGTTCTGGTAAATCAGAAGTTCAGAAGCCCAAGGTATAATGCATCTACCAAAAAATGTGCATGCTATATTTTGGGGTGGATTAACAGGAGCATAGAGTCCAGATCAAGGGGAATCCAGATCCCACACTACTCTGCCTTGGTTAGGTCTACTTAGGATACTGTGTCCAGTTCTAGGCACCATAGTTTTAAAAGGACATCAACACACTGGAAGTTCAGATGACATCTACAAATATGGTGATATGTTTAGCCTGCAGAAAAAAAGGCTGAAGGGAGATACTATGGTCTTCAGATATCTTTTCAGAGAATCTCAGACTGTGATCAAGTATTGCTTTTAAGCCATGGTAAGCAGTCTCATAGCAATATCTTAATTATAATACTAAGTTAACTGTGAAGAGAAGGTTTTGCAGATATCTTCTGGCATATGTATGGCTAAGATCATTGGGAAATCTGTGCTTTTGCACTAAGATGCCATGTGTTGCACTGCAGATGTTCTACATAGCATATAAATGTACTGCAATGCAGTGTGCTTTGCAACCAAGTATAAGAACGTCTGTCTGGTGTGGAAGTGTTTTGGTGAGGGAGATCTTGCTTATAAAGACAGTGTCAGGATTTATTATTTGTTAAAAAAAAAAAAAACAGGCTGAAAAAGGATTGTGGATTGCATACAATTTTTTTTTTTTGCCCAGCATTTGGACTTCTGGAACTAGGAATATTAAAATGATTTTCTTTTATATATGAAGACTGCAGCATTTAAAAAAAAAAAAGATACAGAAAGTGACCTTTTGGACTTTGTAAGAACTAAATTAATAAAGGTGAATTGAGTCCCTAAGAGAAGTGGCATCATAGTTTTTATTAAATTCAGTGAATAGTTACAGTACTTGGACTTGGGATATCTTGCTTTCATTGATCTTGCCCTCCTTCTGAAAAACACGTACACACTTTGACGAAATTTCTAGACTTCTCAAAGTCCATTGCTACTTGTTGGGACTTGTAGTCCAAAATAATTGAAGAACCCCATATTGCCTATTTCTGCGTAGTCCTTTCAAGCAGTTCTGTGTTAGGCAAAAATGAAAATCTGTTAGGTGGGGATGAGTATGAAAAAGGAAAGGATATAGTTGCTAGTGTATATAGCTGTAAAACAGGACATCTGTCAATGACAGTCAGCTGTGAGATCCAAAAGTGATAGCTATGTTCAAATATCAGTAGCAAACAATAAGGGACAGCTGTGGCTTTTTGAAGGCATCTGTCTAACCATTGCCAGTAGGACTTTCCTTATGAAGAAACAGTGGTCCTACCTTACTGATGAAAACTTGCTATGGAGGGTGATGCAGTCTCTGGATTGTGGCATGGCAAGGTGATCCAACTTGGTTTTTTGTGGGTTTGATTTAAAAAAAAAATGCTTTGGCTTTGCTGGACCTCACCGCTTCCCATATCATCTGTGCCTCATTTAAGGCCAAAGAAATCACCATGGGAACAGAGCTGGGTAACTGCACTGGATATCATGGAGCAAAATCATAAGATTTGGCAAAGTTATACTTAGGTGGTGAGACCAGAGAGCAATTCTTAAAAAGCAGCTAGAAATAAATGAAGACCTATAGCAGAGGTAGATGGTGTTTGGGGGCTGATGACCTGCTTAAAAATTCAAAAGCCCATAGGCACTTTTACAGAATGGATCTAAGAAAAATGTCAAGTAGGCAAGGAACCTAGTAACCATCAAGAGAAATGTCTGCAGGCAGAGTGGTGCCCATGGGCCCAGAGCTGCCTACCCTGATCTAGAGAATAAAGCTCATCTTGGCATAGTTTTTTATAATAATGATAATTGTTATAGCTATGAGGCCGCCTTTGTCCTTATAGCTCCCAAGGGGCTATTCATTAATCACATCATTTTTTTTGCATGCTGCAGTGCTAAAGGCTATTATTGTCATAAGGGAAGCATGACAATTTTATGTTTACCTCTGTTTAGGAAAGAAGGATTGTCCCGGTGTGGAAAATGCAAGCAGGCTTTTTACTGCAATGTAGAATGTCAGGTGAGTATCCCAATAAATGTGGATTCCCCCCCCCCCCCCATACTGTATTTCTGAATATCTTTAAATCCATCCTTCAGTTAATAATTTCCAGGTACTGTGGTTTGTAGAGGGAAACAGGGACTGAGGACTCCAGTGTAGCAGAGAAAAGCTGCAGGGGGAAGCAAGGGGACACTGTTGATCAGTGGCCCTGGTGGAAAGAAAGCATGGCCTGACCCATTCTAGGAATTTGGAAATTGCCATAATGAGTCACCGAGGATCAGCTGCGCTGGATCATAGGACTGCTGAGCCATTAGATTAGTTGACTGCTACATGGCCCTAATTGCTTCAAAAGCTTCTGCCTACTTTTAGGGAACCAGATGGTTTAACATTATTTCACTAAGCCGATGAGGAAGCTTGTGCCTATCTGAGCAATCAGAAATAAAGACTAGATTTAGCTTGAGGGGTGAGTGGGTGGGGAGAATCTGTTTGCAAATGTACTTCATTTCTGCTAATAATAATAGTGTGTGTTTAGAAACCAACTGTACTTTGCTAGGTAGTTATATACTTGTATTACATGGGCAAAGGAAGTTACAAGTAGGCTAATTTAGAACATTTATTACCGCTTCGAAGGCTTTAATGCACAAAAACAAAGGTTTTTAACCTTATGTTAAGAGTGTTTCTCAGTTTAGAGAGTTCCTATGTCTTGTTGTATGTAGATTTCCACTGCCACATTGAAGATGTATGTTTATGTTCCAGATTTAAACTAATCTGTGGAGTCATTTTGGAGGTAATTGACATTGCTAAGTGGTTATATGTTAGGAAGGTGAGGTCTGTCTAAGAAATCATAAGAAATTGTTGTATGAAAATGGAAATTGAATTGGGCAAAATTATTTAACGATAGCCTGTTTATCCTAGAAAGATTGTTATATAAACTGATACTTTTGTTACCTTTGTTATTGATATACAGTACTAAGATGCCTCATTGTTACTTCTTATAAATGAATTAGAATCTGTATACCTTTCTTCCTCTTGGACTAGCACAGAATGAGAAACAGAAGCAAACTTTGCTATTCTTCATTTTGGCCTACCACAGTATGATGTACAGAAGCAAACCAGACAGTAGAATATTTAAAAATAGAAAATAAAATGATAAATACAATAACAATACAGTGTTGACCAATAGAACAATTCAACCATTTAGGAAGCTAAAATATATTCAAATTTACAGAGCAATTAATTTAAAGATACTGGGGACAGGTGTGATTGTGCAAGTGCTTGGATGAATTGTCTGTCTGTCTGTCTGTCTGTCTGTCTGTCTGTCTGTCTATCTATCTATCTATCTATCTATCTATCTATCTATCTATCTATCTATCATCTGAAATTAGACCGTGTGGAGATTGGGAGCCATTATCATGACTAAGGAACCACCACCAAGATGGCCTTACCTCTGGTTACCATGCTCCCAGGCAATGTTTTCAATTTTCTTTTTATGACTTCCTTTTTCTACCTTCTGTTCTTTTCACCATCTAGTATGACTGTCAAGAGAGAGCGATACCATTCTTGCTGGAATCTGAACGGGTGGCTTACAAAAGGCTTTTAAAATTAGTCCAAGGCCACATTAAATTAAACTTGTAGACTCCCTTCCATTCCTTTAAAATAACATTTTTAATCTTACCTTTTGATGATATTTGCCACTATGGGAAGCCCAATCACCCCCCCTCCCCCCATCCAAATAATAAGTGAGATCTAAGTGGCTACATTAGACTGAGTGCAGAATTAGGGATACATTTTGTAGTTTATTGTTAGTATAGTCTAGACAGTGAGCCTGAACTGAACTCTGAAAATCTTCAAAGTTGACAAATACTGAGAAGAATTTGTTATCTTTACCAGAATTGCTATTTGCACTCAGTGAAAAGATTTTCATTTGTTTATTTAATCACCAAAACTTTGGGATAATTCTTTTTGGATGTTGTCTGTTTTTCAACACTGCAGATAAGCTGGCTTACTTTTGTGTATCTGCACACCTCTTATTTATTTTACTATCTGGAAGCCTTCTGTGTATCAACTTACTGAAACTGTCATTTACTGCAAATGGCAAGTGGCGCTGCATTAAAAAAAAACCTCTGAAAAAGTCATTCTGCTCTTATTGGTGGGTCTGCAACTGGGTTATATGGATTGCTGTTGTGTCTTGGTTCAATCAGGAGGATTAAATCTGTTTTGACAATCCATTTTTTTCCTGTCCTTGGCAGTAGCTATGTGCTAATTTACTGTATATCATGGATCTCACTATGGGCCATGAGGAAGTCACAGACGTATTTTTCTCTATGGCTTTATAATATGGGGAGCTGAATATAATTTCACAGTGGTTTACTTGGATTTGTATGATAGCAATATTTGGAAATGAAATATGATTTTATATTTGAAATCCTCTGGACTGAAGCAATAAAAAATATTCCAAATTCTCTTCTAAATTTGAGAATTCCTTCTTTTGACTGGACTTATAAGTAAGTTCAGACCAATCCACTCCTTAAACCCTGAACAACACCGTGCCTTCTGGTCTGCTTCGTATACTGCAGATTAACTCCCCTCCCAACCTCTATGCGTTGCACCAGAACACTGTGCAACAGTGTCCGCACCGTGTGGTGTTACTGGTGCCTGATTCCACTTAACTCTACCGCCAGCTCACCAAGGGCAAGGCAGAAGTCTGCTGTTTTACTGGAGCTCCTTTTTCCTGCAGGAAAAACCACCTAAAGCCATAACTGTCCTGGTCAAACCAGAACTGTTTATAGGTCTGATAATCTCTTTAAAACAAAAAAGGCATTAATGGTTGGGCATGCTGAAAATAGATCCTTCTTTTCCCTATTCGTGTCTGTGTCTATTTCTGTTGCTTGTACGCAATAAACTCATGTATTTATACCTGGCTTCATTTTGAGGGGGGTGTTCAGCTGCTTTAGTGTTTGCATAGTTCTTGTTCCAAATAGTCAGAAATATACAGTGTGGTTCATTTTGAGTTACTGTTGGTTTGTTTATCCACCCATCCATGTTTTGCAGGGCGGGGGGGAGGGGGTGGGGGTGGGGGTGGAGAGGAAAGGTAGGAGAATTGTGCGTTTTCTACTCCTTCTATGACTTTTCAATAGATTACTTTTTGTATATGTATTGTTACTTGGATTACAAATCAGCTTGTAATTATTCTGAATAAATTAGGTAGCTCTGGAGAACCTAGCTGAATCTTCAGTAGTAATGTGAATGATTAATTACCTTTCTTCTGGTGTAGTGCCCTGGCTCTTCCCACAAAGCCTGTAAAACTGGTGTAAGAAAACTGTCTTCCAAGAAGGATCTTTGGACATTTAAAAGTTGAAGGGAGATTAAGATGTATATGAATCCTTAAGATGTGCAATCATATAATAATTTCATAATGGTCTTCCTCCAGATATGATGGACATTGTACCGCTTTATTTATTATGCTTTCAAAAATCTTGATTGTCAATATTTTGAGCTCAGCAGTATGCTAAGATATAATATGAATAAAAGCTGTGTTGGATTTAAAGAAAGATTAGTTGATAAGCTTATGGTTTGCAGTTGGCTAATTAATTTATGTTTACTGCATATGAGTACAATGAATAATTATGAAGCAAAACATTGTGATTTCCTTGTATCTGAGTCACAGTGAAAACAGAGAAGGTATCTATTTAACCCCCCTCTTAAAAAGCACCATAATGTAGGCAATTTTTTCTATTTTGGAGGATTGGCACCCATTTTATCCCCAGATGTAAAAGTGAAAGAAATTGAGCCTGGGGGTTCAGTCCTGCCAATTCTGATGATTTCCTGATGTCACTGGTCTTGTCCCTTACAATCCCAAGGAAAAGGCCCCAAAATTAAATTGGTCCCCAGCTGCAAGGTGTTCCATCTCTAGTTTATACAACTGTTTTAAATTAAAGTTACATTTTCACCTTGTTCAGATGATGCTGTTGGTTGGTCTTCACTTGAGTGTGGAGAGGATGACTCTAGGCCACTGAAAACCTTCCCCCTTCAGATATGGCTGCAACTTGTACCTCAGTGGTTATGCACTGCTTTTGAGTTATGGACTGCATTCCATCACTAGAAGAGAGACAATCTGTTTAAAACTGTCTCTTTCACCGGGATTTTAAATTAAAGTTATTAATTCTAACATTAACTTTGGTTTACATTTTAGTTTTTGGATTGTCTTTTCTTTTTAAATTTTATCAGTAGCCTTGAGTACTTGTTCAAGTAAAAAAGACTATAAACTAAATACGTAAGTATCAAGAAATGTTATTTTGTAGACAGTTGTTTTATAGCTTAGCTGATTTCACAATGATTTTGATTGTACTACAGTACAGTATTTAATGTTACATAGCTAGTCTTTTGACCCTCAGCTTTCCAAAGATAGCCAGTACCCCAATCAAGTCCAGATAATTTGCCAAACCTTACAAGTAGTAATACATTTAAAGTCTAAGAATTTTAGATCTACATCCCCCTTCTTTCTTTCCATTTAAGAAACTGATTAATAACAATACTGAAAACAAGCATTCTAAAGTGCATCTCAGCTACACACACTGTTATTTCTCCCATGTAAATCTATTCCATTCTTAACTTGCCAGCTAATAGTTGTCTCTCTTTATTCACTGTTGAAAAATCTCTGGGAAAAAATAACTGTTACTTATTTATTTTGAAGTTAAAGTAGGTGAACCTGAGGGTACGTTAGTGCCAAACCATACAGGGCTTTTATGGGTTAAAACCAGCACTTTAAATTATACCCCAAAACCTATCAATAGCCAGTAGTGCAAATATCCATAGTGCAAATGTAAAGCCACTGCAGTTTGCACCACCCATAGCAGTGGTTCTTAAACTGTTTGACCCAATTACCCCTTTTCCTGGTCTTGAATGATGTCATTACTCTGACAAAAAACAAAACAAAGACCCAAGACGAGTGTCTCAGCAGTGGCAGTCCCAAACTACATCCTCAAGTCACAAACAAGGAATTACAAATTGCTCCATTATCCCCAGTTTAAGAACCACTGACCTATAGTTTCCAAATGATCTTTAAAGGCAGCCCTATTATTATTGTACATTGCAATCATAAAGCTGGGTGGTGATGAGAACATGAGTTACTGTAGAGAAATCTTGCTGTTCCAGGCATGGCCACAAATAGTAGACCAGAGCCAGGCAAAAGCCCTCCTTGCCACAACCTCTACTCTGGCAATAGCTGTGAGGCCAAGAGGACCTTCAAGTCTTGCATCTGCTCCTTCAGGACAACGGTACTCCATTGGGAGGTAGCACTGGAATCAGCCAAGGACCTCAATGGGTAAACAGCAACCCTGTGTCTCGTGGGTTCAACTTCAGTCTGTTTCTTCCCATCTAGGCCCTAACTGGTGCCTCCAGACACCACCCCAACTTTGACATAACACCAATGTGACCTGGATTGTTGATGTTCACAGTGGGTAGAATGTGTAATGGTATGTGGGAATGACCTTGGGAGATAGGAGGAAGAGCCACAGACTAGACAACCATCATGCAAAAGGTTTCTGAGACCATAGTGGCAAAAGGGGTGTGGGAAGCATCTCAGAAGGGACTCTCCCTAATTTCTGGGAAAGTAAAAGTAAAGGAGGGGAGAAATGCTTTCAGACTTGCAAGATTCTGTTATTGTAACCTTACAATAAAGGTAGTGTTAGTATTTATGGTTGGTGCTTCTTGTCTGGACTACCTTGAAGAGCTGATAGTATGTGAGCTTGCAGCATTGCTGAGACTAAAATGCTGAGAACCTCGAGGAGTTAGTCACCCTTCTGACTAGCTGTGGTCAGGAGGGAGAAGGAAGTATAGGCATTAAGATGGAAAGGCTCTGTGACCCAGGTCTCTTGTAGAAATAGACTCTCAAAGTGTTTAAAATAGTCTACAAATACTGGATTGGACTGTTTAGAACACCATCCTGTGTTGTTCCAGAACAAAAATCATATGGCAGGAGTGGAGGAATAATAGTCATTCAGGAGTGAAAGTACATGTGACAAAAGATAAGGCATTCATAGGCATGGACTCTGGAAGTTCAGGTAGAATTTGAGCTGACAGGGAGTGAGAGCTTACATGATAATTTTTCTCTGAAGGTTTATATGAAAATTTAGAGCAGGGCCTCTCGTGGACATAAATACTGTACTGCAGAGAGACTAAAAAAGATCCAGACAATCTGCTTCCATTATGGCGTTCTGTAGTTGCCTCCACACCATTGCCTCCACAACCTTTTCTAGAAAAGGGATGTTAGAGATAGGGCAATTGTCAAATCAATTTGGCTTCAAAACAGGTGGCTCACAATGTAAAAATAAAATAAAATACATAAGAAAAACAAGGGTAATAAGAGAATGGCAATCCAGACACTAACATCAGCACAGATACAACAGATATCAGAAACTTCTAACAAGGGGTGGTTCCTCAAATAACTGGGCCCAAACAGCTGGACCAGGGGAAGGCCTCTTAAGGAGGAGATGCACTGCAACTTTTTTTCAAGGCCACAGGAAGCCTTCTCTCCCAAAGTGAGCCATTGACCACCTTCCAGGTTTTGCCAATCATGTCCCTTCCTATCCTGCATAAGAGACGAGACTGGCATGGAACTAATGATTCACCAGTGTGGATTGAAAGATCAGGACTTTGGCGAATCTGAGGAACTTTATCAACCAAATGCTGTTCAAAGCAGCCACAATTGCCATGGAGAGATTTGCTGGTGACTCCCTTCCCAGTAGGGAGTTCATCACCTCAGCATGCCGAAATAATAAGGGAAAAGAAATACAGGTCATGTGAATGCTTTTGACGTTTTCAATTAGCTATCCCGTAGAATCAAGTATGGCATATTCTCCATTGTAGCTTGGCAAAAATTACAGGAATTTTGTTGTTGATGATGATTATTAGAATGAGATTTTTTTTTAATTCTCTCCCCTACTTTTTATGTATTATTTATTTTAGTTTTTGGTGGCTTTTCCTCTTGTTTTGATACCTCTGAGTAACCTAAAATGCATAGGAGACCTTGAGAGAAGATACTGTCTTTTAGCACGTTTTAGCTTTGGAAAACTTGGCTTTTTGTGATAACATCCCATAATGTTCTATTCAGTACATCCTTAGCAGATGGGAGTCATTCTGAACAGCCCAGCAGAGACAATTCATGTTTCCCCTTCCATTTTTAAAAGGCAGATGTCCTTTCCAGAAGTTTTCTGATTGTAATCCTTAAATCAGAGAGAAATACTGGCCGCCCTGTTTTTTCCCCTCTTGAATCTAGAGTATCGTTAATACAGCGCTAGAAAGTTGGCTAGAACAACGCTGCCTGCTATCAATCAAACGGGTTAGAGGAATGTTGGCAAAGAATGTTAAATGTGATCCTGCTGTGATCACTAAAAAGATCTCTGTCAGAATGTTTCTGTGCCAGGTATTATGCAGACATTGCTCCCGTATTCCTGCAATGTTCCTGCCTTTTATCTTGTTTTGCACAATTCAGCCATATCTTGTCCCTTTAACCACCTTACTCGTTCATATAACTCAGTTGGATTCAGCCTGAGGAAAAAATTTAATTAACTATGCTTAAAGAATAAAGGGGTCAGAAGGGGATGTTGGAAGGACATATTGGCATTGTCAGTTTTGCATCTGTCTTAACTGGGCGCTTTCTGTGTGTGCTGGGAAGACGAGGCTGCTGGTTAAATGTTTGAACATTATTTTCTACCTCATTGGCAACTCCTTCTCAACAGTGTTTTCTCTCACATGTACAAACACACATACGCATATTCAACAGATTTGGGTAGTGTATTTTAGCTTTAATCTCTTATGGTTGCTTCTCTGGCAAATAAAAGTGGAGATCACTGGGAAATAGTTTCTGGAGAACAGGGTTTTGAAGGATCACCCATGAGTTGCCTCAGTTCTTTGTTGTGTAATTTGTAGCAAACATATATATTGCATATAGCCAGTGATGGTGATCATAATTTAGTGTCTGTTCATGGCAACAGAAGAAGTGGGTTAATTTGGTCAAGGACATTGCCCACCCTAACATAGCTGACCAGTTCTTTCAATTATCTTACAGAAGGTAGACGCTACATTCTTTTAAGTATTACAAATTTTGCCAATGCATATGAATTGTATGTCAGAATAGAGCTCTTTATCTTTACCTTTAAGCTTAATTGTTCCCATGCTGTCTTTTCATTGTAAGGAAAACCAGTTTCATACATTTTCAAATTGTGTGTTTAATTTTCTAGAAACAGGATTGGCCATTGCACAAATTGGAGTGTTCTGCCATGTGCGTGTTTGGACAGAACTGGAATCCCTCTGAGACAGTCAGACTCACAGCAAGAATTCTTGCCAAACAGGTGAGCTGGTCTGAAACCTTTGTTTTGCCTTTCTTTGTTTATTGAGATGCATAAGAAAGAAGAAAATAAGTCTGTCAATAACAGGTCTCTGCAAAATGTATTTCCTGACTTCTTGCCTATAACTATTGATAGTTGTTTGCTGAACCTCTGAACAGTACATTATCTAAGAATGTTTTAAAATGTTGCATCTTGAAGTAATCTCTGCCTTTCCTATCTACCAAACTGCCTCCTGTTGCCCCCCGCCCCCAATACATGATTTCATAAAACATGAATCTGGGTTTGAAAATGCCTGCTTTAGATCATGAAGTTGAAATTTTGAGCCTGTTGTGGCCAGTTTCTCTACAGATCTAGTTGCTTGGGAGCTGGTGTTCTTTTTGCATACTTAAAATACATGAGTTACTGAGCAACTTGTTCCCCAAGGTGAAAATTACTATTTTCCCTGGGAAATTAGGTCTCTGAAATGACCTCTGTGGCAACCTGTTATTGCCAGCTGAGACATCACAGCTTGGTTTTAAAACAAGTTATAGAGATGATTTAAGAAAATAAAAGGTAGATAGGAAGTATAGTCTGATTAGATCACTAAAAGTAACGGTCTAGCAGATGAATGAGTTTAATTCTAGAAGGGAAGGTGTCTGCTTTATCTTTGGAAAGAGAAGCAACAGGAAATAAACCCAGAAACCTTTATGCTAACTGTTTGCTAGATGTTTGTTAGTTATGCTAACTCTGCTACATCTGTAATACAATATTTTATATAACATTGATATTCTCCTTTTCTTTACAGTCCAGACATTCAGTAAAACTTGCAGAATATTATACTTCCATTGATGAGTCACATTCTAAATCAAGGTGGCTTAACAAAGATGAAGCAATTGGAGTATTCTGTATCTAGAGTAGATCCACTGACACTAATGGGGTGTAAATTAGCTAACACAAGCTTAATTTTCTTAAGTTTAGTGGATCTGTTGCCATAAGGGTGATCCAGTTTGGCTTTAACCTATCGAAATTTGATCAAAAGCAAACAGTTCAGAAAAGCTTAATCCAGTGTGAATAAAATATTATATCAAAATGTTCCTTGAATAGATACTTTCTTCCCTGGTTTCTAGATAAGTGTAAGAATGGGCATATCTTAGTCTGTTTCACCAAGCTAGGGTGGCAGCTTAGTAGAAGATAGGTGAGAGAGAGCACAAAGAATATAAATACTCCATAGGCATCAAAGTATCTGGACAGTCCTTCCTATGCAACCCTTGGTTTGGTGAGAAGCATGTCTCAGAATTTGTTTGCAGGGAGAATTTGCTTGCTTGCAAGTTTATAAGTCACCATATTGTACTGCTATTGTACTTCTCCAGTTTGCCCTTCTTTGCAATTAAAAAAATATATATATTGAACACCCTAAACTGTGTCCTTTGAAGAAAATCTGTATGTTTGAGAATTGCTTATCTGACAAGATCGACCTAGGTACAGTATAGAGAAAATATGCTTTTTTTCCATATAATTCTTGTAACCTGTCATTTTTAAATCCACTTTCAGATCAGTCTTATCTGGTTAAACTTGTTCCTCTTCCATAACATCTTCTAAACACAGTCTATCTATAGAGGCAGACACTCTTAAAATTAACTTTTGGGTCCATTGTTCAAAAATATCCTTCAATATGTCAAGTATTAAAATATTTTGCTCCGTTCTGTATTAGTAAGTCAAATTGAAGTGTTCTTCCCCTTTAATTGTAATCTTTAGTTCCTCCTGGTTCCCTCTAGTGTCCAACCTTCAAGTCTCATCGTATCATGTTTTTTAAAAAGAGAATTCAAAACAAAAACATTTGCCCATGGGAAGGATTCTTATAATTAATTCCAGATTCTTATTTCAAATCCATCTGGAGCTCAATCCATTTGCAACTTTCCAAAATCAAAGTTCTAATCATCCTTTTGCTGTTTATTAAAAAAAAATAATTTAAAACTTAAATCCTTAAACTTGTATTTAAAACTTCCTTCATTAAAGATTGAAGGAAACTCACCCAATGCTGTAAAACCTGTCTATCCAAAGGTTCCTAATAGCTGAAAAGCAGTTAACAAGCAATTTCTTAAAGTGATTAGAAAAGGAAGTATAAGAACCCAGTGTCCTTTTGAAGGTGCCGACTGCGGTTTGAGCAAAAAGATGTCTATTCCCCCATCTCTAAACCCACCAGAAACTGCTGTCTTGCAGTCTCCTTACGAGGAGCAACTGTATGGAACACATGTGGGTGATCTCAAGTCCTCTCCTTGTCCGGAGAGGAATTACAAAGAGCCGGTCTACTTGCTGGCTCTTCATTCCGCCACAGTTGTCAGCTCCACTTCAGTTTGCCATTTCTTCCCTGGAAGTCCCAGTATAGAGAAAAGATGCTGAAGGCCAGCTGGCAGGGTAGTCTGGCTGATTCCCCCCTCCCCTGCTTCTTTCTTTTCTCTTTCTCCCTTTTTCTTTTTTAAATTAAAGTACAGTCTAGTGGTGATCCACAAACAAAATTAGATATTTAATGATGAAAAGTCATTGGAATAAATTTGGGCTTTTATAGCTTGCAGGGAAGTGGGAGGGAGCCCTACATGGAATATGAAAACTAAATATGCAAACTAAAGTCTCCAAACCTCAGCTGTTGGGCCACCTGCAAACTCGCATTTAATGGCCAAGATTACAAAGGAGTGGCCTTAGGCCAATGCTGGAGTGTTGCTTTTGAACTCTGTCAACATTGAGATTATTCACTTTCCTCAAAGCAAAGTCTGCCTTCTGACTGCTTGCTACTGTTAGGTGCTTTTTGCAAATTTGCAACTAAAACAAGGGAGAGATTTTGAAACTACTCATTTTATATGTATGTGTGCAAATTCCGGTATGAGTTCTATGACTCTTGGTGGCTTATATGTTGTAGGAAGTCATGACAGGTAAACTTGAAAAGCTGTTCATCCCCTCCTCTGTAGTCTTTACAGGGCAAGATGATTGTTACAAGAGACAATTGCAAATAGCCAAAGATATATTTTGGAGGTTTTTCAACAAACCCTTTTCTCTCCCTTCTCCCTCCTTTTTTGCACCATTACCAGAAAACACACCTGGAAAGGACTGAGTCAGAGAAACTCCTTTCTATAAAAGAATTTGAATCCCGTAAGTAGAAATAAAAGAAACACTATGTTGATTTTCTGCAGGCTTTTCAGCAAAAAAAACTTATTAATTTTCCAACAGATATACTCTCTTTGTGTCTGCTATGGGCTGGATGTAGATAGAGATAAGGAGCAGGGAATAACTGAATTCTGGTTCCATTCTTCTCCTTGCCAGTCATTGCAAGAGACTCCCTCCAGGCCCTGCTGGCTTGACTGGGGTGCTGTGAGAAAAGGGAGATGTTTGAAATATTGGGCAGAAGCATCTTCTGAACATGGAGCTGAAAATGACTGCTGTCTATTTTCTATCATCTCCCCCTTTCCACATGGTGGGCATCCACAGCAAACTATGGTGACTCTAAAATGACAGTACACATGAATGATGGCACAAGTTGTGGCATTTGTGTGACTGGGTCCCCTTTTGCCCCTTTTGAGGATGGCCATCCACTCAGCCTCCCCCTCCACTTAGCAAGACTTCCTGATCCTTGGAGCATTTTAAAGCATCTCTGTGGGCTGATGGGAGGATGTGTAGAAGGAAAGTCAGCTTCTCCTGACTCTTATCTACAGATGGATATCTGGATCTAGTCCAATAGTTGAACTAATCCAACAAGCAAAACTATATTGCTGATCTCTTTGATTTTGGCTTAGTATTAAATATAAACACATCTGTTATAGATTGTTAACCATAGTTTAGAGTAAGCCCAAACCAATAGTGGCTTTTTAAACAAACTGTAGTTAAACTATGACTTACTGGGATGGCTTGAACAGAGCCTATGAATGTAGTAGGAGCAGAATGGCAGAGTCCCCCCCCCCAACCCTCCCAGATGATTCTGTTGTCTGTTTTAACTTTGGGAAAGATAATTAAAATTCCAGCTTATTAATTATGTCATTTCTGTTTGTCAAACAATGTTCCTGGCAGCGAGGGTAACTTTTGTGGATACTACTGTTGTAAAATTTTAAACAGCCAGCTTTGTTACCAGGGGGCATAAAGTCAGAGATGGTGCAGTTTTTTGATAGTGACAGTATCTTTGGGGCTAATTGTAGGTCCCTCTGGTATTTAGTTGTATATCTATCATTGCTACTCAGAGCTGACACGTCCTTCATGATTTCCACTTTCTGAATGTCCCTAAAGTAAACTAAGGAAGTAACTCTGTGTGTGTGTGTGTGTGTGTGTTGATGATGTTGTTGTTGTTGGAGAAAAATCAGTAAGGGAACTTCTGAATGTATTTCTATCCCATTTACGACTTACATTTTCCTCTCCCTTCTCACTTGGCCTTGCAGGGATGAGATGAGGTTTGTTTTCTCTAGTACTTCAATCTCCAAACACTTTATTATAGATTTCCAAAGCCAGGTCAGGCATGCATGGACATGTTCAGTAACATGCCATGGGCAAGACCCTGAAACAAAGAAAACAAGGTATATTTATTGTCAAGCAACAAGGACCTAGAAACATGTAAAACCATGATTCATTACAAAGGAACTCAAAGACAAAAATTAACACACCATGCTGTACTTGTCAAATGCAAAACCACAACTTTCCACTAGTTCTAATTGTCTGACCAACTTCCTCTTGAACCCTTCTGAGTGCAATTCAGGGTGCTGGTGATGACCTATGAAGTCCTTCATGGCATGGGACTGGGTTATTTGAGGGACCGCTTCTCCTCAGTTACATCTACCCATCCCATTATGTCCAGTAGGAGGGGCATGCTTCGGGTCCTGTCATCTGGCAGGGCCCAGAAAGAGAGCCTTTTCTGTCGTGGCACCTGCCCTGTGGAACCTCATCCCCCTGGAGATCAGATTAACCTCAATCCTACTGGCCTTTCATAAGGCCTTAAAGATGTGGCTGTGCCACTGGGCTCGGGGATCTGGATGTGCAGTAGAGCCTATACAGTGCTTGTGTTGAGTGTAGATTGTTTTTTAGACCTTGGCTGTGGATTCTGTTACTTAGTGTTTTATATGGTTTTACATGCTTTTTATATGTTTTAAGATTGCACTTTGTTCTATTGTAGTTTTTAATTGTTGTAAGCTACCCAGTGTCATGCATTTGAAATGGATGGCTATATAAATTGAAATAATAAATAAATAACCACTAATACAGAGTTGAAGCTATTATGTGCTTGCTAATTAATGGCTCATATACTTAAAACTGGCAATGCTCAGAAGCCCTATGCTAAAACTTATTAATATTCAAATTGCGGCTTCCATAGTGTGTGTGTGGGGGGGGGGAGGGAGAGAGAGAGAGAGAGAAAACACCTCCCCACCCCCACATTGCCCCATGGCAGAGATGGAAATAGAGCAACTGTTAAGAGGACAAAGCAAGCTGGAAGAGTTGGCACAGGACTAGAATGTGGTTTTCTTTCGTTAGCGTTTGCAGTAGAGGAATCTGATAAACTGTTGCCTGGTCTGGAGAAGTCCTGTTTAGGGGTTCTAAGGGAGGAAGCTTCTTAGGCAGGGAGGGCTGGGGGCCGTGCATTTAGCTCAGATGCATAAGCATCTCAAGAGAACAGCTCATTCCCCCAAACTCTTGGCTGTAGTCCTCGGAGCCCCTCCAAAAGTTGCTAATATAGTATAGTTTTCAGCGTAATAGAAACTACTCTCTCTCATTGAGGTATTAAATAAATGGGAAGCAATCATATTAATTAAATTACTATTAATGTTACATATTAAATTCATTTGCCATCATTAAGCTTAGATTCAACTCTATAAAATGTAGCTTTTCTCTTGGTCTTGTCTCTGGTGTGTCACCTAAAGGCCAAGGTTCCCTCCCCACTCCCTCCCTCCCACTTTGTCCGGGTGCCTTTGCCATTGCATGGCTTGTGCTGAACTCCCAGTGATTTATGGAATGTCTGCATTTGGAGGCCCTCTCTGCTTAACTTGCAGGTGTACAACTGCACAGCAGGCTTCCCTCAGGAGAAGTTGCACTGAAGCACAGGAAAACTGTGAGGGCAGGGCTAAGAACATGGCTGTACCCACCCTTGCCCTGGGTCTTCCTTCACCGACTGAATGTCTGAACGGGTCCAAAAAAAGCTTAGACCTGCCTTCTACTCAGTTGAAACACTTTCAGTTTTGTAATACAGGGGTCCCTGTAGAAAAAGGGCACAATGCAAATACTTTAAATGTTTCTCAAGCATATTATAACATAAGCTTGGCTTAACAAGTAATTATTCAAAATGAACTTCTAGCTTTAGCCATTTAGACATTTAGAATTATTTTAATAGATGTCTTCTCAGATGGCATCTATCAGGCTGCTTTCTTCTTTGATCAGGTTTTTAAAAAACAGCAACAGGTTATCAGGGATATAACTCACTGTATGATTGAAGACATTTTTGACATGTGGTTTTCAATGACCTTCAGGTCTTGAATTTTAAAATCTGAGCAATGTTAAAATCTGTTTTCCTTCTGAATTGTCTTACCTTTGGTGAAACTTGATTATTCACTTAGGATTATCATATCATTGGTATCAGTTTAAAACAAAGACAATTTTATTTTAGGATTAGCACATTTTTTGGTTGTTAATTTTTGTTTGTAATTGATGGTTGAGAGCCAGTTTGGTTAAGTCACTAAGCTAGAGGTTGTGAGTTCTAGTCCCACCCTAGGCAAAAAGCCAGCTGGATGACCTTAGGCTAGTTACTTTCTCTCAGTCCTAGGAAGAAAGGCAATGGTAAATCATTTCTGAAATCTTGCCAAGAAAACTTGTTCAGGCAGTCACCAGGAGTCCAGATTGATTCAAAGGAATCCACACAACACACACACAGGTAAGAATGTCCTATTTATTAAATCTAATTAAATTACCCATGTTCACAAATCCTGGATAGGGGAAAGATCAGAGGAACATGGTCTACTGCAGTTCAAGTAGATGTTCTTTCCATAGAAAACGTAATATCTTGAGGCTGAGTTCACTGTTGAGAACAAGTAAAGTGGTCCTTGTAGTGTAAAAAATGTATTTTCCTTCATAGATCTTGATAAGCTTGACAATGAAAAGAAGGAGCTGATTCAGAATGACATCTCTGCTCTTCACCACTTTTATTCGAAGTACATAGAATACCCTGACAATGCGGCTCTGGTGGTTCTTTTTGGACAGGTAAGGTAGTTAAAGAAATGAGAGTTATGGACTTGTAGTTTTACGCTGAACCAGTGGTGCAGGAAGTGAGATTGCATAGGTGCAAAACTATGTTGTATTTTCTGCAGTGGCCTCTTGGCAGTTCTTCAGTGTGGACTGTGACTCCACTAATTCCTCAACACTGCATTTTGACTATGGGAAGACACTTTTTTTTACAGATTGTTTGCTCATGTATTGCATATATAAAACACGTGGGCCTATTGCTTCAAATGTCTTCTTTTGGAAGCATGCTAATGTTTTTGAAAACCACATCAGTTTCACATGTTATGTTTCAAGGAATTCTGGGAATTTTGGGATAAAATGCAACATACATAGATGGCATCAAGTGAGGAGTTGCTTTAAGGCTGAATTTCTTTCCCAAAACAAATACAATACAATTTTATATTTTCTTAAAATTAGATTGTAAATAAACTTTGCATAAACTCCCTTATGTAATCCTGGTAGTTCAACAGCAAGACTTAATTAAGAATAAGCAGTGTTATAATCAGATTAATCAGCATGGTACAGATGAATGGGGTCATCTACCATGGAGAACTAAGTAAGCCAGTGGATTTTTATTTCTAAGATCTGAGTGTTTCTGTCCTTCTTTCCCTTCTCTTAGGTTAACTGTAATGGCTTCACAATTGAAGATGAAGAATTGTCACACTTGGGATCAGCAATATTTCCTGAGTAAGCTTTTGAGACGTAGTACTGTATTCTTTTCCCCAATTTACTAATGTATTTCCAATAGCAAATGTTCAAAAACCTCTAGCTTGTTTACAAACTTGGGCCAGTGGTTCCCATTCCATCTTGTACCTCCCACAATGTTTCCATTCAACTCAAGCACCTGATTTACCAGGTAGCATTTCTGCTGCTGGATTAGAGATATTTGCTGAACAGAAGAAATTGGATTAGGATAGGTTAGGTAAAGTAAAGTAATTTACTGATCTAACTTAGTACCGTCTACTTCTACTGGCAACAGCTTCTCAGAGGCCTTCATGTGAAAGACGTGAAGACAGGCAGATTGAATCTCCTTATTCGGCTAGAAGATGAGCATGTTTGAAATACTGGAAAGAATTTATTAGCCTTCCTTAATTCTCCAGATATTTTGGATTCAGATGGTTTAGGTGACATTCATCAGCCCAAGGCAGAATGGCCAAAGGTCAGGAATGAAAAGAAACTGATATAAAGAATAAAGAGTTGAATGGTCTAATATGGCATATGACAACTTTTTATGGTAGTAGTCTACTTATAGAGAGAAAGCTGTGATGTAAAGGCATAACATCTGATTTCTTTGGGCTCTGAGAGCCCATCTTTTAAACTTTATAATAGATGCAAGAGAAGCATCGAACACTTCAAAGGCAAAACACACATTTTGCATGCATAGGGATTCAGCAAGGTCTCTGGCCTCTCTAGTTAAAATCCTCACCATTATTAAGAAGGCTTTTATATATTAGATTCATGAGACCCACTGTAAATTAAGGTAGGTGATTCTGCCCTACAATATGACTGTTGAGAGACAGCTTTTTAATATTTATATGGTTGGGAGATAATTGAGTTGACACATATGGAAAGTGCATATGAATCCCATAGAAAATGAAGTTGGTGAAATGTCAAGAAGAAACAGAGAAATAAGAGTTCCAGCTGGCCAACTGACCAGTAGAGAAAATGCAGTGTGCCTTCCCTTTTATTTGTGTACCTTATGTTGAGGTCCATCAGAAATAGGCTAGATACTCTTGGACTACCTGTTGGTGCTTGGGGCATAACTCAATTTTTAGCGGTTTGGAGGAAGGAAGAGCAGGACATAGCATACCATGTAAGGAGACTACAAATTAATGACTTGGCAAAAGGAACCTTGAAGGTGCTCATGTACACCAATGCTGGTATTGATCTACATGTTTTGAACCATTAAAATGGAAGACATCATCAATACCCTTTGGGAGTTGGAATATGGAGCATGTGGTTCAGTTCTGATTGATGTGATTGTTATGACTTAGATATTTAGCTACTGAATGTGTTACCATAAAATAATCACTTGTGTAATATATTAGCACTTGGATACTGGAGATGCAGTTAAATGGGATGGATAGGTACACCAAATGTAGAAAACCATGTAAATTCAGATCACCAACCAAAACCAGGCACGGTGAAATTACTTTAGTACAGTGGCTTCAGTGAGAAAGTTAAATGTATGCTGAACTCTGTTTCATTAAAATAACTGTGATTTTAAAGCATTTAACTGCATTGTGTACTCCATTTTCTGAAACAACCACTTTTGACAACAAATTCTATAAACTGGGCAGATTAATTGTTATCTCTGTTTCACACTGTGCTAACCTTTTCTGGTGTTAGAAATATATCTCACACCTTTGCATAAATCGGAGTATTGCTTGCTTCCTAACAATGACCTTCTATTTTCCTCAGTGTGGCACTTATGAACCACAGTTGTTGCCCCAATGTGATTGTTACCTACAAAGGGACAGTGGCTGAAGTCAGAGCGGTTCAAGAAATTGAAGCAGGAGATGAGGTAACTGAATATACGCGATTCTTATGTGCTCAGATGGGATGCATAAGGAGTACTTTGCACAGTGAAGGGCTAAATGTTTTGTGCATGCGGTATTGCTGAAGTATGTACCGTCAAGTTTATGGTACCTCCCTCCCTCTATCTGTACCCCCCAACCTGATTTCCAGTTTTAAAATACAGCTGGAAGATAATGACTCTAAATTTTGGGAAGCAAGAGTTTATCTTTGGGGATTTGATCGACTGTGATTCTTTTCAGTGTGCTGTCCAAGATGGCAACCCCAGTTCTTTTCCCCCACTTCTTTCCCTGAATCTTAAGTAAAAAATCATGTACTTTTTGTCTCCAATCTTCGATATGATTGGATAGCAACTGCTAAGAGTGGCACATTTTGGCTAAATGCAATTTAACTAAAAAGAGAAAGCTGTTGTGGAGCTGTTGGATTCATTAGCAATGAATGTGTGACTAAAGAGGTACACAATTGCACTCCAGCACCCTAATATGCTTGCAGAATTTTATTGCTGTAAAAATAGTACTATGTATTAGTTCAGGCCTCTAGATGTAGAGAATGAGAAAAATAACAGGATAAATAAACAAATAGGCACTTTCTCATGGTGAAGAACAAGTGTTTTAGGAATGTAAGTTCTCACTTCCCCACATATTCATCCTCATCTGGGTTTGCCATGGCAGAACCTCTTTACTGCATTCCTGATTGCTATGGGGTTATTCAGGAAAATCATGATCTCTTTGGATGCCTGACTTCATCATTTGCATCTGTTTTGGAGACAGAAGTGCCATAGAGCAGACGTTTTAACAAACTGGTAGAACAGGTCAAATGGAGAGCATGTTAATTGAACTTCTAGAAAAGATTCTTAAGTAGAATAGAGCTGTAACTCATTAATCTTTGGTGGTATGGCCTATGCTTCCACCTTCTGGTTCAATGTGATTATTGCATGAGAAACCTGTCAAAAAATCCCCACAGTGTGTGGGGAGGGGAGCACACATATTTAAATTGGTTTTCATATCTTGTGCCTGGAGAAAAACAGTGGAAATGCACTTGTTGTAGAATAAAAACAAACAACTGTTAACTAACATCAACTTGCCTTAGGCATGTTATGAGAAAGTGAAGGACACAAAGAAGACCAGGCAGAGTGAACAATTTGCATCTCTGATGGAGCAGTTAGAAAGCTGGCTTTCCTTCTTGGTTTTATAACATTTTATTTTAGGTGAGAAATTCCAAATGGGAATAAGGTCATTTTAGTTTTGTTTTTCTTATGTGTGAATGTATTTTTGATTAAGAGTGTTTTAGAAAAAGTAGAGGTGCTTTATAACTGATTGATTATGATGATGATGGAGATAACTATAAGCCTCAGACCTTGACATCCTATTTTATATTTGGAAGGACTGAAGAAAAAAAAAAGTGGGGGGGGGATATTGAGGGCTAAATCAAGATGTACAACTCTGAGCCTTGTATTTGTTTGCCTGTATTTGTCCACATATGGCTTTTGGTGGTCATTTGATTTGGTCTTTTTTATAATGCAGTACCTCTACCAGTTCAGCTTATTTCCAGGTCCAGGTTTCAACCAAACAATACTTATACTTTCTTGGGTATAAGGACACTTCTCAAAAAACATGCATAGGATTATTGTACTGCTTATTCAATACTATGATTCAACTGGGCCTTTTAAGTCTTTAAAACACACACCTGCTATATTACATGCAACATCTTGGTCCCATTTATAAATCTAGTGGGGATGGAAACCCCAGATGGTTGAAAATCCAACAGTCTAGGTCTTTCCAGTGTTAAAAGCCCCTCGTTACATGACCCTTCTTTTGTCTTGTATTAACAGCAATACAGTGGTGTTGGGTCTTGAAATTCTGGGAGTTGTAACCCCAGCATTTCTGAAGAGTACGTGTTCTGAAACATTGGACTGGAAGAATGACTGTTCATGTTGTATTGCCAAGATGAAACTCCAGTTAATTTAAATGGATCACATAGGGCACTTTTAGCCAGATCTTCATTTATTTTTTTCTGTCACTGGAGCAAGATTAAATACTTTTTAAAAAAAAACTTCAGTAGCATTTTCCTAAGCAAATTAACATTCCAAAGTGGACATAGCTAAGAATGATTAGAAATGGCTCTGAGAAGTAGAATGGGCAGATCTCTCAGTAATAGAAGAGTTTAACTTTTGACACATCTCCCTGAATCCTGGCTCTGTACCTGTTAATGCTTTGAGTTTCTTTGTTCATAATATTATTTTCTCCCATTGGGGGAGATGGGCGGCATACAAGTTTAATAATAAATAAATAAAAATTATTTTTTTTAATTTTGTCTGTTCAAATTGGAAACTGTGTACAATGACATAACTTTTTACAAAAAAGTTGGTGCATTGCATATAAATTGACACATTGGCTGCATTCCCAATAAATCATCAAAAGCCATAGAGTTAATGAGCAAATTCTCGTGCATGAAGCCCATTTCTTCCCTGTGGGCAGATAGATTAAAAAGCCAAGTTGGGATAGCTTAGTGTGATATCTATACCTGGGGTTATGTTTATTAAGCAAAACAAACCAGTATTCACAAACCAGTAACAAACTCTAGTTAGGAATTGTGATTTTCTTGGGTTCACTAAATCTTTTTGTTTGTTTACTTATTTGCAAGAAGGGAGGAGCAAATTAGGTATATACATCAGCACACAGCTCACTATGCCCTGTAGTTTTTAAAAGTAATTGCCACTGGAGTTTCATATGCACAGATCAGTATATATATATATACATATGTATATATGCATGTATAAGATGGACTATATTAAGATCTGTGTGCTGCTAGAAAATAATCGTTATTTCCTTTCCCAGATTTTTACCAGTTACATTGACTTATTATATCCAACAGAAGATAGGAATGATCGATTAAGAGATTCCTATTTCTTTACCTGTGATTGCAGGGAATGCTTTACTAAAGAAAAGGTAAGCTAGTTTAACCATTTAATCACATGCTTTATTAATTAGATTGGTAGGCTGACTGGGATCACAACATTATTCTTACTCTATATAGCATTTTTATAGCAACTGCAGTACTTGAGACCCCCAGACAGACTTGGAATATCTGAGGTCAGCTAGAGCTAAGGAGAGACTGAAACCCAGGTTCAGTTTTCATTTCACATTTCCTGCCTGCCTCCCTTGCTGTTGTACCTTAGCACAACACTTATTTCTATTACTGTACAGTGCCTTTTCCCAAAAGCATTCTATAGTTCAGGACAGGGGGGTGAAATGGTCAGAAGGCCAAGGGTACAAGGATCATAGACCCGCCCCCCTCCAACATGTAGGGATTTATGGATTAAAACCAGAAGCTACACTATAACTTCCTTAGCAACTATCTCCTTATAGATGGAGTTGTAGCCTTCCAATCAAGACAGAACCTCATTTTGAAATTTAATGTTAATGTTGCATTTAATTTTAACTTGCTGCTTTGTCAGTTTTCTCTATTCAGGGGCCCTCCAGATCCCCTCATGACTAGCTAACCCATGGCTGCTGAGTTTGATAGAAAGTAGCCAACATATCCAGAAGGAGCCAAGTTTTAAGATGCCTTAAGCATTATGATCAGTTTTTAGTTACTGCCAATTTGTCTGTGGATCTGCTTTTTGTCTTTGGAACAGCCTTTGTAACTTTCTTGTAACTTTTCCCTCAGGACAAAGATAAATTGGAAATCCGTAAACTGAACGAGCCTCTGTCAGCAGAGGCCGTGCGAGATATGATCAGATATGCCAGAAATGTGATTGAGGAATTCAGGAGGGCCAAACATTACAAATATATCCTTTGGTGTTATCTTTTTTGTGTCCATTTCTGCAAAGCTGAATTTTCAGTTCACTTTAGCAGTCTCATTTATTGACGCATATTCAAAAATGAATTTCCACAAACGTGGGTTGCAGTTCTCAAATTGTTTTTTTTTCTTTTTCATTATTGAAGAAAAGAAATCTAGAGTACAAATATATTTAATTTTTATTTTTTAAAAGGAATATTTGACATAGTCGTTATATGATCCAAGCTCAGGGATTTACCATTCCACTGCATTAGAGAATCTTTTTCTAACTCATGAAATCAGGAAGTACTTCAATCAATAGTACCTTTATCTTTTCCACATTAACTTTCAGATATTTTGTCTACATCTAGTCTGTCATGATACATCACTGGTTTTGAACTAGGAACTCTTAAGAATTTCATTTGAATTGCATTGTTAAGCCATCCTAAGTCATGGTTTCCTGGACTAATGTACAGATTAAAAATCAGTTGTCCTTCTTTGAAAGTTGTAATATACTTCTCAGCTCAAAAAGTATATGAATTTTTTATTTATGCTTGCATACCTGTTAGTATCATAAATTGAACATTTAAGATAATATATGAAATGTATGATAAATATAAATAAATATAGTGAAAATAAATATCAAAATGTTCAAACAGTTTAAAAGAATTTATAGATTGGTATGGAAACAGGATGAAACAGTTACATGAACGAACTCATATAAAACTGAGATGGATTGGAAATAGGTTGATGTTTCCATCCATCCTTACTGAAGACATCCTCCATCTCCCTGGGATGAGAACAAGAAAGAGAGAAAATACTTGGTATCATCAAAATCCTATTGTCAGTCTACAATCAGCCTTACGTTTTATGTAGATTTTAAACAACATGAAAAGCTAAGCTGAAATTGTGCAGCACCTGAAAGGCCAAATGTCATGAGAATGAAGCCATCATCAGCACAATTCCTCTAAGCCCTCAGGGAAGATCCTGCCTAATAGCCTGTATATTTACAATTAATATCTTTTTAAATTCTAGTCCATAAGAACAAAGAACAAGAAAGGGTAGAATATACATCCTTGTGGTTTCAGCTGAGGAGGTAAGGATGGGACCTAATATTTAGCAGCATAACCTGGGAAACATAGCTTGATAGTTTTCAGTTGTTACGTACCTTGACTCTTGGCTTACCCCCAGGTGAACTGCTGGAGGTTTGTGAGCTCAGTCTGGACAAAATGGGTTCCGTGTTTGCAGACAGTAATGTTTACATGTTGCATATGATGTATCAGGCCATGGGAGTTTGTCTGTACATGCAAGACTGGGAGGGTGCTTTGCGCTACGGGCAGAAGATTATTAAGCCATACAGGTATCTGACTTTTCCTCTTGTAATTTGTATAATATAATAAGTTGAAATATCTGTAAAGGAATGCACCTAACTAAACACACTGTTGGCTTCCATTTCAATGAACAAGGAAAGAAATATATTTATAAATATATTGGTGTGTGAGCCAATATAAAATTGCCTAAGACAACATAAGGCTGTTTATGGTTATGATCAGCTGTCTTGAGATAACAACTTTTAATTACACATTTAGGAAGTTACACTGACATTTGATTGAAGATATATAACAGAAACAAGAAACTTCTCTGGAAGATTAGATGAAAAGTTCTAGAGAAAGATCCAGTAATGCAGCTGGGAAGAGAAGCTCTGGATCTTGAGTATGTAGACAAACCCAGTGTGACTGAAATTTTATAAAGAACTTTATCCCCAGAGCCCATCAAGTGGTAGGCTCTATGAGATCTATAAAAACCTTTTCTTGGATCTCTGACCTCTTCTATCATAAGAGATCTCAAGTTTTTTGTTGTTCCTGTTTCTCCTTTTCCTATATATCATTAGCCAATCTGCCCAGTGTCTCATATTGTGATTATGACTGGTTGGGGTTCTGACCTCTTGCTTTCAGTGCCTTACGAGTCATGGCATCAAGAATATTCACAGAGCTATTTTGATGTCACAGAATATGAAGATTTGGCCCAGAAAACAGAATATTAGGAGCGATATGCATTTTGGCCTTAAGCACCATATAACTTACTGATTTGGGAGATTTTCCTACACGATATATCCTTCATGATGAGAACAATAACTCAGTCATACAGATGCTTTGCCTGCAAAAGGTCACAGCTTCATTTGCCAGCATTCCCAGTTAGGGCTGGAAAGATCGCTGTGTGAACTGGACTGTTGTTGTAGTATCAGGACAGAGCTATAGGGACTTCATATAAGGCAGCTTCCTATGCTATGTTCCCCACATTTCCCTCCCTAATATGCGTGTTCATCCCTCTCTCCTCCAGCAATGCTACAGCAACTGGTTGGTTTTCTGTTTTGCTAAGGGCAATTAGGAACGAACAAAGTTGAGCAGAGTTTTAGAAGAGGAAGGCAGATTCTTGCAGCAGGCTTCTGGCAGCTCTGCAGGAGGCACTTCAGCAGGCTTTTCCAGCTAAAGAGGCATTTCGTTTGGAAAGAGATTTGATCAGCCTGAGATTTTAAAGAGCCACTGAGGTGTGGGCACTTCTGTAGGACACAGATAGGCAATCCGATTGCCTCCAGGTGCTTTGGAATACAGCTATCATAGTCTGCAGCCATCATGAACAAAAGGAAAAGATTGTGGGAATCCCAGTCCAAAATCTAGAGGACCAGCTCACCTTCCATGTGGGAAGAACCAGTCTTTCTTTGAAATGGCAGACTTTTACAGTGCTGGTGTAAAAGTCTTTATACTTTGGGGTATTTTAGTTTTAAGGCCATAAACAAGATTGCTCTAAAAAGGCTACATTTTGTAGCACGTTGGCAGAGAAGCATCACCACTAGTATTGTAAGTCTCAGGAGGTGCATGAGCCAGGAACCAGTAGGTTCCTCAGTAAATTATTATCTTAGAGCATAATTTTCCCTCTAGCTGGGAGTACAGCTCTTTCTCTTTGAATCAGATGCCAGTATGAAGTCATAGATCAGCTGGCGGGGAGTGGCGATAGGGAAAGCACAACAGCACAGTCTTCCCCTGAGGCCGAAATCAGATTTATCACCCCTGATCCTTGCCTAGTTTTTATGGGCTCAGAGCCTAATTTCCTACGCTGGTTCAGGCTGGCTAAAAAACCACCATGGTCTGGTGTGCTAATACTTTAGCTGTTGGACTGCCTCCTCCCTGAATGGCTGCCTAAATGCATGGAATGTCCTGTAAAAAATCATGATCTGTTGATCATCAGTTGACCAAAGTCCCTTCCATGAGAATACTGTGAAATATCCATTGTCTCTAAAGCAAAGGGGAATGTTTGTCCTCATGGTCAAATTAAGCTAAGCCAGAGCTGTTGTAGATACATCTTGGATAACTAAAAGTTTGAGCTCTTTTACACGCAAATGTGTGTTTATATTTTGCAGTAAGCACTATCCTTCTTATTCCCTCAATGTGGCATCTATGTGGCTAAAATTGGGAAGACTTTACATGGGCTTGGAAAACAGACCAGCTGGTGTTAAGGCTCTCAAGAAGGTACGCTTACTTTCTTTGCAGAATACTGGTGTTAGTTTTAATTGAATCCTCATGTCATGTATAGAAATGTTTTGCTTAGGAATATCTGTTCATTCTGAAGTGCTTTTGCATTATAATGTTCTTTGCTGTGCATTCCTACTTGGAAGTAAGCCTCGTTGATTTCAGTGGGATCTACTCCCTGCTAAATGTATATAGAATCATACATGCAACTTCTGTATGCTACTGAGAGAATAAAAGTTGTCTTCCCATATCAGAATAATTAATTTTAGAACTCAGAATTCTAAAGATTGTTCAAGTGCATTTCTCATAGTTGCTCCAAATCTTCAGTTAAGGTGGTAGAAAGAGAGAGCTGCAGTTTAATTCATGCTTATGGGTTTTCCAACAAGATCCCTCACTGGAAAGTTGTTCTGAGTTTTTGTGGTTTTGTGTACAGTCAGGAGCTGTTCAGAAACTGAATGTTCTTGGCTGTGGTCAAAGCTGACATATGGCACCAAGCAGATTGCATTTCAGTAGCTAGTTTGAATGTTAGTGCATATGGTAGTCAAAATATTTTTTTCTCTGTGGCTTCACAAAAACCTGTGTGTTGGGAGGAAGGGTGTGCAAGCAATAGATATGGAGACACAGATTTTGCTTCCTTTTTCTCATTTTGGGAATGAAGCATTCTATGGGGGACAATTGCTAGGAATGCCTTCTGAGTATTAGTGGATCAGCATCCAGACAGCGATGACAAATGCTCTCTAGAAAGATTAAAAGAAAGCTGGATTTCTAAGGTGATTCAGTATTCTAGGCTTAATGGAAGCAACTACTATAGAGAGAAGCTGACCTAAATTATATACCAGTCTTAATTTTCCATTTGGTCTTAATTCAAGAGGATAGTTTAGCTAAAACAAGTTGATGATTCATGTAGGATGAAGGCTGTTTACTCTCTGACTCTTGATAGTTTGCATGATTCCACCAAAATTGATTCATGGCTGATCTTGTTAATTTGCTTTAGAATTGACTTGAAATTTCTCCTTGGTGAATATTTTTGTATTGTCTGCCATGTTAGCTAATTCTGTGATCACTCCATATAAGAAACAGCTGTTAAATAGCACCCATATTAATTCAGAACCTTGGGAAAGGTGCTGTGACAAACTGTCAGTTGTATCCTATCGTTGTTTAAATTTTATTATTAATGATTTCCAGTGATGTGGAATTACATCAAAAAGATTTTTAAAATGTTGTATATCAGATTCTAGTTGGCTGTGTTTTTCCAACTGAAAACACCTTCAGAGAAGCATCTGTAATATAAATTGCATTATTATTATTATTATTATTATTATTATTATTATTATTATTATTATTAAAATTTATATGCCACCCAACTCCCAGTGACTCTGGGCAGGTTAGTAATTGCTAAAAACATTTACAAGCAAGGAAACAACAACAACAACAAAAGAATAAAGATGGCAGAGATAACAAACCCCAGATGGGAACAAAGAAAAAGAAGAAAAGGGTCTTCAGTCACACTCACCAAAGGCCTGGACAAGAAGCCACATCTTCAGGGCCCTTTGGAACACCAGCAGGGTGAGGGCCATTTGAATCTCAGGGGGAACCTCATTCCAGAGAGCAGGCACTGCTACAGAGAAGGCACACTTCTGGGGTCCCAATAGATGGCATTGTTTAATCAAAGGAACCCAGAGTGCACCAGTCCTGTCAGATCGGTTTGGCCAGGAAGATACTATGGGAGACAGGCGGTCCCTCAAGTAACCAGGCCCTATGCCATGTAGGGCTTTATAGGTAGTGACCAGCATCTTGAATTGCACCTGGAAGCAAACTAGCAACCAGTGCAGCTTGTGAAGCAGAGGTGTTACATGGGCATACCGAGGCAGGCCCATCACTGCCCACACTGCTGCATTCTGGACCAGCTGAAGCTTCCAGGTGGTCTTCATGGGCAGCCCCATGTAAAGCACAAAATACATATATAATGACATCAGTCTAATGCTGTTCACTTTTGGTGGGCTTATTAATTGCACAGAGCAACCTGAAGAGTCAGGGTGAATTATTAATCCCTTTTGAAACTGCTTGCCAAACTATTAACTTCGATATTTGTCTACAGAAACATTTTAACTAAGTGGTTAATTCATTCTAGAAAAAAAGAAATCTTGAGAAAATTGCCACAATTTATAAGTGCAAGTACTTCCGTACAACTTGATTTGCTAGTCAGCATTTATAGGAGTTTAAAGTGCCATTTTTTGGTCTATAATTGAAATGCATTGGTCACTGCCTCCTAATCGTGGCACAATAGATTGCAAGAATCTCAGCATAGATTTAAGCAGAGATACATACCTGGTCACTTAAGTTATAGAGGAAGCATTACCCACTCCCATTGACTACCCAAACTCCATCTTGTAACATAGTTTTTTAATATAAACAGGCCCAAATGTGGCTTGAAACAGCCCTGGGCAAAAGTCCTCTTCCATTAAGTTTGGAACAGAAAAGCAGATATAATGTAATTTAACTTTTTGCTTGTCTGTGCCTTTCAAAAGAGCTCAGAGATCTCTTAGGATCAAAGGTGCTGGGTATAGAATACAGTTTGATACTTAGAATCAAATGGGCTGTTTTCAATGGGGGACATTTAAGAGGACAAAAACCAGTCAGAGGTTTCTGACTCTTTGGAATCCCCGATGAGCACATTTCATAAACCAAGGCTGTCTGAATCAATTGTATTTTTCCCCCTTTTGCAGGCAATCGCTATCATGGAGATAGCGCATGGGAAAGATCATCCATACGTTATAGAGATCAAAAAGGAATTAGAGGCCCACTGAGTCTTTGAATCTATGTAATCCTTCAACCTTTCTTTAAAAGCCTTGCTATGGAAACTTCAGGAGTGCTTTGAAAATTGACGTGGAATGAAAGCTTTTCTGTAAAATAATTGGAATGACAAACATGTGGTGCATTTGGGCCTTGCCTCTTCCATTCTCTGAGGTTTATGTGAAATATCTTAAGCCTTGATAAATTAATTCTGAATGCCTTTTCCTCCCTAAGAAAATGCCATGGTTTCACACAGCTAATGCCTTTGATTGATCATGTGCAAAAATGACCAGTTCTTTTCTCAACTGATTTTAATGTATTGTGTATCTTATGCAAAACAACTAATTAAATTTGGACAACCCTGCTTGACCCTGCTTGCTTGTTTGCCTCATTATTGTGATTTCGGTTTATAAAAAAATATTCTAGGTATCATTTTTGTAACTTTCAACTATAATTACACACCTTGCATCTCAAAAGTTAAAGTTCAAGAATATTATGTATACAACTTGATTGTTGCATATATTATGTCTCTATCATATTCTGATTATGCTTACCCAAGTTTGTGCTAATACTACATTTAGGGGTAATGAAAACTTCATATAATTTCTAAGTATCATAAATGGATGTATAACTTAACATGCCTGATATCATATGGAAAAATTGAGGTTTGTTGATTATATATTCATGTTCTTTAATAGGTAGATGTTTTTTCATCTGGAAATGCATGTACTGTATCTTGTGGTTTAAAAAAAAGCATTAGTTGATACACATCTACATGTATTTTAAGAAGCATACATTTGTCAAGTGCCTTCTGCTCATTTGGCCATAAAGCTACCAAACAGAATTCAATGCAGCTTGTCTACACAGCAGTTAAACCTTAAGAACGATCCTTTTCTGCCATGAATAGTAGCATTCAGTGCTTTGATACAGCATGGGAAAGCTGCACATGATTATTCAGCATAATTTTGCCTCTTCCAATTACAGCAATACATTCTCTTGAACTTAAGAAATAAGGCTGACTGGTTAAACATTAAAAGTACATTCAGAGTAACTCTGTGGCATATGTTTAATTGGAAACAAACTTGAGTGAATTGTAATTTCCAAGCAGATGGGCCATTTCTTCATACTTGATGCTTTCTTGTAACACTACTTTAAACAAATGCTGATTGTTGGGTTATGTTATGTTTCAACAACAGATGAAAAGCTTTTCTCAAATCTCATTGCAGCAAGTGGATGGACAGCATTAAACTAAAACTGCCGAGACAATTAACAATACTAGTCCCAAATGGAACTGTCTCTTGATTGCCTATAGTCACACAGTGGCTTGAGTGACAGAAATTATCATGAGCCCTTATTTGACCCTGACTGAACTTGAAAAAGTTAAGCAGGGTTAGCCCCAGTTTGTTCTTACACGGGAGATGACCAGGAAGTCGTAGAACTGGAAACTACACTGGGAAATCCAAAAAATTGTTCTGGAACATTTTGGATTATCCGGAAGAAGATAATCATCACCCCTCTTGTACTGTTGCCAAAAACCTGCATGGTTGTCAGTAGCAAGAAGTTAAACCTGACTCGAGGCTGTCTTTATCTTTGTAATAATGGATTAGCACCACAGAGGACATATGAGATATTGTTTCTACATAATGTCCAAAAGTGCCTAAATAGTTTGAAGCATTTTTCCTTTAAAAATTTTTTAATCATAAGTTGTGGGACCAGAAGATAGGACACCAGAGGGTATAGAGTGCCCGTGGTATGTTTGTATTTGTGAAGAATCAAGGTGTGAAAACCCTATCTTCCTTGATCTGAAACAAGATACATCTTGCCACTTATATTCTTAATTCTTTTCTTTCTCTCTTGAAAGCTATGCATCTCCCTGCTCCACTGGCCCACCATTTTCAGCAGTGTCTGCAGTTACATGTACATTTATTCTACAGTGTCATTTCCATAGTGCCTTCTCCCACTCCTGATTTGGAAAATGCTAACGACTCCCTCGCCATTTTTAAACTCTGTCTTAGGAGGATTAGAAATAGCATACTGATTCATCTTTGAATAAGGTATACAAATCAAGATGCCTTTTAATTTTGTAATTTTATGTCTGCTTGCGTGTAAGTTAAAAATAAAGTCTATCTCTTTGGACTTGAATTCTTTGGAAGTAGTTATTTCCTACTTTGCTGAAACTCATTAAATTTTCTGAGCTCTGGATGCTAGTTTTCAGGAGAAAGTATGGGAACCTGTGGCAAATAAGTCTCTCCAACCTTCTCTCTCTCCATACCACCTTTAAAATGGTTTTCCCTGGTTGACCTACATCATAGAAGCTTATAGCACATACCAGGACCTGGAAAAAGGTTTGTAGTGCTTCCTGAACTATTGCAGACAAGTCATCAACACTGTTTTATTGTTGATGTACAACTTATTTAAAATAAAGACAGGCTTAATGGAATAGGTGAGATTTATAACCTTGGAGGATCGTACTAAAAAGCAGGGCATTCAGCTACTTCTACACAAACTTAACTAGGCAAATTTAACTGCTGTCTTTTCTCATTCAGCACACATCCTTGTGATTACAGGGAGCAATCTGACTGTAAGCTAATCTGAGTCTGATGTTCATGAGCCTGATTTTAGAGTAGGTATCTTTTAAATTACTTCAGAAAAACTATTTGAATTTCCATCATTCTCCTTGCCTGAAAAATGTGTGGTAAAATGTGTGGTCAATCTAGTCCAGAAAGAAGTAAAAATGAGAAGTTTATCAAGGTTCTCAAAAGTACACACACACACACACACACATATATACACATAACTAGTAGTTACAAATCTTCACATGATAAAATTACAAAAGTATGACAACATAATAAAAAAACTAATTTACAGTCTCTAAAATATCAAAACCAATTAAGACATATGCAGTAGCATACTGTCCAAAATTGTCAGTAAAACAATTCAACTTAACTTTTAAAATTTACGTATTATCTGCTTAGGTAAAGATCAGATTTACAGTATTGCTCAGACTGTGTTCAGCTTCTTTCACAACACTCTCAGCTGAAATGTTTTAAAACCCTTCTTAAATATGTTAAGCAGCTTCCCCCGCCCCACCCTCAGGGATTCAGATGGCCCCAACCCTGTTAGTTTTTCGGCAAGGAACCGAAGACCTGTTTCCCCAGGCACTTGGGTTGGGGGGGGGGGGTAGATGAGCTCTGCTACTATTGATGGTGAGTGAGATTAAGAGTGTGTCCTTAGGCAGCAGGGGGTTAGGTTTGGCAAGTTTGTTTTATTTAATCTTGTAAGCAGCCCAGAGTCCCTGGGGCTGCTACATAAATCAGAGATAGATAGGTAGATTGATATTGGATTTTTCTTAGTGACTCACCAGTTGTACAGAATTGCACCATATCAAAGCTACAAAATAGTCACACCCAATATTTTCAAATCAATATGCTCATTGTTAGAAAGTTGAGAAAAAGTTTTATTGCATAATAGGAAGGCTAAGCATAATCTTTTACAAAACAAAGCTTGAATCAAATTTTTCTTACATTGCAAATATTTACAAAAAGGCAGTGTAAGGTGTAAAAAACATATTGCAATTATATGCTGAAGAAAATTTTATAAAAACCAAAGGAAAGAGGAAAAAGTGCAAAATACTGTCAAAAGTCAATTGCTTCTATACAAAAGAAACCAACAAGCAAAAGCTTATGTACTGATACAAGTATAAAATGGCATGCATAGGTTTTCTTTAAGGCTTTCAATGGTTCAAAACAATGGGAGATGGGTTATGGCAGCCACAGTGAATTGATAAAATTACTGAACTTAACAGTTTACAAAATGCATATATAGGAAGTAATAAGTTTTTTTCAACAATGGCTCTGGAGTTAAATCCACAATGCAATTCTCAACTGATGCATAAAAATACTGCAGTAAATGAGAATAAAAACAATCCAGTGATGCAAAACATATTTAGTGTGTTGATTTCTGTAACACAAACCAGATATGTGTTATATTTGGTACAATTTAGGAACATCTGCATATATAGCCTGTTTGTGAAATATCCACTCAAGATACTTCTTTTTATATAAAAAGAGAAATTTCCCATTGGGGGTGATCTCAGCAGGCTATTAATTATTGTTACTCTGCATCTTCTAGTGTTACTAATGCCTTTTAGAACTGAATAGCAGCATACACACGCACAATTCAGAAAAACAATGGCAGTGGTGAATTCATTTCTAGACAAGTGATTCTGATTCTACTGACAAAGAAGAGATTCTGATTCTACTGCTGGAATGGACATTTACATGTAGTTATTTTTTCCAAAAGGAAATATTCCAGAATGGCATTCAAGGCAGCTTGCAAACCTCCATAACATGCTTATAAAAACAGAAAAATTAAGACAAATAAAAGCCATTTGAAACATATAAAGCAGGAGAAGTCTAACACATACAGCACAGAAGTGCATTTTTTAAAAGGTTAATAACCAACCAACCAACATAATTACTTAGGAGAGCTACCTTTATTGCAGCACAGCATTTTCCAACTGCTGCATGATGGCCCATTATTCAGCAGCTCCTCTGCCACCTTATTACTAAGCAATGGCCAAGGAGACATGCCACCTTTCAGATGTAGTGCTTCTAGGACAGAGGGCTGTGATTTTAGAACTGGGAACCCCTCTCAACATTTTTTAGGAGTTTGAGTTTCCTTGTCTTCTTTTGGGAAGGTCTATTTTTTTTTAAAACACCTTTCATACAACTTGCACAACACTTTCCAAAATGTGAAATTTGTGCCACCAGTTTTCAGCAGTGCTGGCCAGAAAGGGGGGCTATTGGCAGCTCTGGAGCTGTGCGTGGTCCATCTTTGTCCTGTGACATGAAGCTTAAAGCTGAAACTCAATGTGGTTCTTTCTGTGGTTTATTAACTGTAAGGTGTAAATCCGTAAAATGAATTATGTTTCAAATATATAATGGTGATATATCTAACTATCACGGCTAAAGTGCTAGTCTAGATTTATAATTTCAATTTTCTTCGGTTTTTCACTAAATAAAAATGACTTCCAACATACCAATGACTATGGGGTTATCCTTTACAAATTTCTGTAAGCCAGAAACATTGTTGGTAACTCCTTGACAGAACTTCCAGTATTAAATTGACTTGTCAATGAAATCTTTCCCAGCTGAACCCATGCTTTGGATTACAGGAGACTTTTGCCTTATTTTGCTGAAGAAACAGTGTGTGTTGTTATAAAAACAAGTAGAATAATTGAATTAGAGACTGACACAAATTCACACATATTCTATAAGCTAACAAAGGTGACAAAACTGCAATGATGTGAGTTAAAATGCTTCCTTACTATGGAAAGTGATTATATCCTAATTACTGAACAGAAATAATGTCAATTTCATTTGCATTTTACACGCCAACACTTAAAAAGCTGAAATAATTCAGTGCAAGATCATAGCACCTACAAATTTAAAAATGATTTGAGGACAAGGTCTGGAGATTTGTGTCCTTTCACACTTCAGAGCTACGATGGAAGTTATCGTGAGTAGGCATTCTAAAAATTATCTACATCAATATAAGAATGGGTCTGGTGTTGAACGATCTGAAAACGTGATGCACAATGGAGTGCAGGTGAGGGAGCCCCTTCCACCATTGTCCAGGCAAAATGCATTGTAACTCTAAACATGTTAAAAAAAAAAAATTGAAAACCTTTCTAGACACATAATCGTGGTAGCCTTTGTTCTGCTCCAAGATGTAGGCTCTACCCCATGAATGTCTGAAACATACTGGGCAGCGTAAATATAATACTGATTTAAAAGTAGCTTAACTGCATCATTTGATGTCATGTACCCAACTGCACTTATTATGGAGGAATCTCAGTCTTCAAGGTAATGGGGAGTTGTAAGTTGATTTTTAGTTAGTAATGCTTTTTGACACTGTTTAAGAATTGAACTGTTGTGTTAGTTGTAGGACAACTTTATACATATAGGCAATGTCTAGCTTAGATTTTAAAAAATCTGTATGTAGAAATATGCTGCCAAAATATTAAAGCACAGAAGGGATTATATTGATAAGGCAACCAACATCACCATCAATAACTAGCCATCAAAATCTAGAAAGGATAAAGGAAATTCTATCTACAACCTAAACACTAGTAGCAATAGTACTAGATGTATATCCCTTGTGATTTTAGGAGCACAATCAGATAAAAAGGTGTGTATCTTCAGTAGCTGGGTCCTCATCGTAGCTTTCTGGATTTAGAAAATAGTAGTGCCAATTATGGTTGCAACTTAGGGCTGCAATGCTTATGGGAAAAGAGATCTGTGACAAGGCAACAGGGGGGTCCATAAGGAGAAAAGGTCAAAAAGTAAAGATGGTGGCCACAACTGTGTAATCAAAGCCTGGCTCTTTTTCATGCATGCTGAGGGCACAATTTTGATTACCTCCCAAGGATGTTCTGCAGGGCAGTCTTATTTTCTAGTCAGAGCATTCCAACACTTGAGGTGCTAGTTGACATTTCCAGTACCCTGCCAGCAAACCACCACCAGTAAAGAACATAAGCAGTGCCCCGTTGGATCAGACCCATGGCCCATCTAGTCCAGCAGTTTGTTCTCACAGTGGCCAACCAACTGCACAGGGAAGCCCACTAGTCTCCCAGCAGATGGCCTTCAGAGGCAGTCACATGGCCATTAAGGCTAATAGCCATTTATCCCATGACTTCCATGAATTGGGCCAACCCTTTTTTGAAGCCAGCCAAGCTGGTAGCCAGCACCACATCTCACGGCAAAATTTATAATCCTAGCTTACCTCTCATTGCAAGCAACATGAGAGGAAAAATTTAGACCAGCTCAAGAGTTAGTCTGAATCACTCTTTCTCTCTTCCTCTCTGACAGAGTTGGAGGCATAATGGGACACTGGGAGAATTTAGAATCTGTATCCATTCTTATGCTTCTGCCTTTTGAATGAATAGTTGTTTTTGCTGAGAGGAGAAAGGAGTGGAATTTATGCCACTTTTCGCCTGAGATTACATCTTTCTTTCTGATCTTATTTGGATCTCAGAGAAGGATTCTATCTTGTGGCTTCTAGTGGCAATCCTGGGGGCTATAAAACTGCAGTCCTGGTCCTACACTACTTTGAGCCTGGAAAATCAACACTATGGATTATATCTGAAAGCCAATTTGGAGCAAATTAATACATCCAAATAAAAATTCCTCCTTATACTGAATCCCACTATGAAACGTAACTGCTATATTTATTTGATACATTTTGCCTTTTGATCAAGAGACCTACAAAAGTAGTACAGAATGTGCTAACATCACTTTAATAAATACAACATAAAATTAAGGTAGAGCGCCAGTTTGGTGCAGTGGTTAAGGCATCAGGCTAGAAACTGAGAGACTGTGAGTTCTAATCCCGCCTTAGGCATGAAGCCAGGTAGGTAACCTTGGGCCAGTCACTCTCTCAGCCCTAGGAAGGAGGCAGTAGCAAACCACTTCTGAACATCTTGCCAAGAAAATTGCAGGGACTTGTCCAGGCAGTCACCAGGAGTCAAAAACTGACTCGAAGACACCAAAAAAAAAAAAAAAAGAGGTATGGGAAGCACTAGCATCTTGAACTACAGAACCAATATTTCCAATCTGTGTACACCAAAAAAGGGCATAAGTTAGCAAATACAAATTTCTAAGGAAAAAACAACTACAAGGTTTATTTATTTGTTGTCGTTGTTTTAAAGAATGCCCCAAGTATAAATTGGGAAGAGCGAGCTTCTTCTATCCTGGAGTTGTAAAGTTTTGGCACATCAGCAGAAAATGCTCATTCTCAGGAAGTTCTCCATAGTATGACATTTGGTAGAGGCTTTTCAGAAATAAGGGTTTTAAGCATGAGTAGGCAATATAGCAGCCATGGATAATACAATTCTTACTAAAGCTTTAGTAAAGAAATTGCACAACGGGAGTAATCTTGGGAAACAATTGAAATCTTGCAAGATTTCATTAATTTAGCATAAGATCTTACCAATCTTGCATCAGTTCTCATTAACAACTCAAGAGATCAAACTGAAGTCTCACAAGAAGTTGACAATTATTTACTGGTGTCTGTGCCACTGTGGAGGATTATGCAATAGCACACAGGTATGCAAAAGGCTGCCTAACTTGACTTAAAAGTTCAGAGCAATTCATATAAAGAAAAGACATTCTAGATATACTAGTCCAGATCATTTATAACTATATGGAAATCAAGTAGGCTTCAATGCCATTATTTCGAAACCTGTATTATATATACTTCATAATCTTTCTCAGTCATCACCCAAGCTACGTATCTGTAAGAACTCTGCCATGTTATATGTTACATGTTATAGTCATTTAATGAGGATGACTCAAAAAACTGAATCATTCTGGTTAGACTGGAACTATCCAAGGAGTGGCACTAACAAACCAATTGCCTCCAATGTACACATGCTTCCATGGGCCACAAGGTATTTCTGTTATGTGATGCAACCTGTCTATAATAGCTGGGGAGGAAAGTTATGAAGTGTACATTGTCAGATATTGCCATCCTTGACAACATTAATTTGCTTGGGATGATATAAACCTTGACTATTTATTTTGTCTATAAACCCATAGTTAATTAACTATTTGTATTAACTCACAAGTTAGACAAGAGGAACATTATAATTTTTACTTAACTTTTTCTGAAATTAACTAGCTTAATTTAAACCAGAATTTTGGTTCAACAGGCCATACATCTGCTAATGTGAAAGTTAGTTTTGATTAATCCCAGAACCAGAGTGAATATCAGATCCAATGTAAACTCTAGGAAAGGGAATATAGGGGCATTCTTCAACCTGATGCTCACTAATACATTTGAGTACCACTGTCTTGGAGGGGACGCGGTGGCGCAGCGGCTTAATGATGCTGAAAGTTGCCGGCCAGAAATGGTCGACACTTCAGCAGTTTGAGCCCAGCTCCCTGCAGAAGAGCAAGCTCCTGCTTCCTCCCCAGCTCCTGCCAACCCAGCAGCTCGAAAACTACATGAGTAGATAAATGGGGACTCTCACCCTGATGGGAGGAAAAACGCTGGCGGCGCTTGCACAGGAGATGGGAGCAGTTGCTGGTAACGCGGAAGCCGTGCACGCCTGGAAAAGGCACGAAGCAACAGAAACCCCGCCTCCTGCGCTCGCCAGCTGGGCTCTGCTCTAGGAAGGAGGCACTGGCAAACCACTTCCGAAACACCTTGCCTTGAAAACTGCAGGGACTCATCCAGGCAGTCGCCACAGAATTGGTAATGATTGAGTGTGGATAAAAAACAACAACAGTGTCTTAATCTAAACCTGCTTGCAATTGAACTCCCATTCATCTCTCTATGCCAGTGTTTCTCAACCTTAGCAACTTTAAGATGTGTGAACTTTAACTCCCAGAAATCCCCAGCTAGCATGCTGTCTGGAGAATTCTGGGAGTTGAAGTCCACACATCTTAAAGTTGCCAAAGTTGGAAAACACTGCTCTATACTATCCAGTTCAGGAACAGGGACCACAGAATTGCCCCTTGAAGCATTATAATACTCTAAAATCAATTACAGTTGTTGTTGTTGCTTTAAAAAAAATAAAACAGCTATCCTTGGATATATTCCTTAAAATAAGTTCTTTCTTAAAAGATTAATCATTAAGATCATTAATACAATCAGTAAAGTTTTGTCTTTACTGGGTGACAGTAAATTAACACTGAATTCTGCAAATATTAACAAAATAAAGCATGCTTCTGATGCTGTTGTTACTGCTGAGAGTCATTAAAGTTTGACCAAGACTTTTTTGAGTTAAGCTTATTAAGGTCAAACCTAATATGAAAATCACACTAAAATAATATGTGCTTTAATAGTCTTAAAAGCTCCCTTTGAACATCATCCCTCTTTTTAGTCATGGTGTGAAAATGGTTCATTATTATATTAGTAACTATGTGGCTTGGTCCTGAGCATTTTTCTTTAATTGCAGAAAGCTCTCCCTTGCAATTTTGTGTGCAAGATAGGTATACACTGTGACAAAAAGCCTTGGCAATGTCTCATCAACACTTTCCTTTTAGCATCCATTATGCCTGCTTATTAAGTAAGTTCTTTTTGTTTGCACACTTCCAGAACAGCCAAGACTATACCCATTACAAACTAAATCTCAGAGTAATCAGACCTTGGAGGGGATTATTTTCCCTATCTAACTCCCTACCTGTCAGGCCAAATAGAGCAATGGGACTTGACAGCTCTGGTTTCAAACTTAATTCATCATTAGGAAATTATTCAAAAAACTATAATGAGATAACTAATTTAATACACTTTGCTTCAAGGTTTATTCCTTGGCCAGCTTCCCAGATACAAAGCATCTCTGTTCAATTATCACGCAGATGCCACTAAAAGACTTTAAATGGTTTCAGCTAATTTAACAAGAGATATGTTGGCATTGGCAAAGATATGCTGGACTGGAAACTGCACACTAAAGAAATAAGAGTCTCTAAAGGAACATCAGCAGAAGACATTCTCCACATATTCTTTCCCTAAACATTTAGGGTGGCTTGAATTCTGTCTTTTTCTTAGCAAGAATGGTGTGAAGTACAATTGATCAGTGATTTATAGTAACACATGAAAACAGCGAAATAGGTTAAACCTATCCATATATACTTAGAAATAAATCCTTCTGAGTTCAATGGGACTTGCTTGCAGGAACATATAGACAAGACTGCAGGCTTAATCCCTAAGAAGTAGCTACCCAATTAGATGTGCAGAGTTTTTTCTAGAAGTATATATTATACTATGTAAAATATAGCATAATATAAATATAGATAAAATGCAGGTGTCAAACATTACTTCATGAGATATTCTCCCCATCTAACATACAGAGAATGCCTCTTCTATTCTAAGATATTATTGCCATGTCACTTTGGATGTTTGTCTAACAGGAAGGGTGCTGTAGAAAGTGTGACTGGTGCTTTGATACCATTCTTTTGATGTATATTCAACTTTAATCCATACTTTAGTCATGAAAGTAACTACACATTTTTTAAAATCCCTACTTTTCTTACATTTTTGGGGTAGTTAGATAATTTGAATGTGCTTTAGCTCCAAACAGCCTGTAGCCCAACCTTAGCACAACAGCTTTAGCACTATTGCCTAATTTAGAGATTTTTAGGGGAAAAAATCAAAAGTAAAAATTTTTAAAAAGCAACAGAAGATTGTTATATATAAAAGCAACATGAAAAGTTGGCTATAATAATTCAATGTCAGAGGGATGTTTATGATGGGCAATCATATTGTTCAGTGAAAAAAAATCATCTGAATCAGGACCTTGGAGAGCGATAGCAAATCAGAGTAGATGCTGCTGGGCTAAATGGGCCAATTATGATGTGCCATCAAGTCACTGTCAACGCCTAGAGACCACATAGGTAGATTTTCTCCACGATGATCTGTCTCTAGCCTGATCTTTCAGGGGCAATGGACCAACAGTCTAACTCAATATAAGGTAGCTTCTGATATGGAGATGATTAAAAACCATTGTGAATCCAAAGAATGGATTGTAGCAACACAATAAAGCCTGCAGACATTTAGGGCACAAACTACTAGAACATTCTCCTACACAAGCAGTATTAAATCAGTAACAGTTAGTATTCCCTATTCATTTAAATTGATGTTTTTAAAATACTTTGAACTGTCATGTCCTTATACTTGCTGCCCTAGGCTACAGGATTGGCTTATCTGTAATTGGACATAGAATTAATCTCAAAAGCTCTCTGCAAGTTACTTAGTAAGATATCTGGAAAGAGCTACACAATATTTCCCCATATATACTTCTCCTTTAGAAGGAGAGAGAAAAGAGGAAATCAGAGAACGAGTGACTATTGGTACACTTTCCGCATGTACAGAATATTTTACTGAAATGTGGCCATCAACAGAAAAAATCCTCAGGTTTACTCTATATGATTCAAAGAATAGCCTGACTTGAAAAACTCCCCTGATCTGGCTATTTCACATCATGGGTATGCAGGGCTCAATTTCCAGACTCAAGATACATCATCAACTGTAGGACTTAGGACTGATTAGATTTCTCTGGGACCCTACAAGAAAACTCCTAGAATGGATCTCATTCCAGTATTTGGGCTATTGTATAGCTTCAGAGATAAAAGTATTGCTACTATCCATCATCAAGCTACTATGATCATTCCTGCTTAGTACCGAACCCTTGGAATTTTGAGGTTATTGGAAATCCCACTGCTATTCTGTAAGGCATTGCATGTATCATAGAGCTTGTTCCTTCTCAATAATATTATGGACATATATCTGCTTTCAAATCTGAACAAAAGCCAGATACTTTTAAGTTGTTTTTTCTTCTATGTGCACAGCCCTGAAAACAGATTGCTAAATACTCTTTCCATAAAAATAAAATAGAATAAAATAAAATAGCAAAGCTGCCTTGCATGTCATATAGAAATGCAATGGTCAAGAGAACATCTCCAGATAGGATTATCTTCCCTCCTAAAGTCAGATTATAATTTAGAGATGTGTCAAACGTGGTTTGATCATTTTAAGGTCACCCCCATGTTCCACAAATTAAGAAAGTTCACATATCGTTAAAAAAAAAATAAATTATCCCATACAAAATCATCTGCAAGAAGAACAAAGCATCCTTATTGTTGAAGCAATTTTGATTAGGTGTCACAAAATACTGCAAACCAAGAAGCTTTGTAGAAGGGGTGATACTCCGCCAAGCCTAAAAGGCTGTCTAGATCAGTGAACAAAAAGATGCTGTGTCTCTTCTGAAGATGTTAAATGAGCCTGGAATTTTGTAGAAATAAGATGAGGACTTGATAGACAAATTTATACTGTGCGATAGTTTGGATCATGAACATTCTCTGTTCCCTCAGATGTTGAAGCATCACTGGAACATCTACTTTCTGCAAAGTGGAAGAGAAAATTCATTGTTATGAATTTAGCTCTACTCTCTATAGTAGAGTTAAACAAAATAATGTAGGATTCATAAATCTATTACATTTGCTTTCCTCAAAATCTCTCATTTTTCAATTCTTACCCTGCACCATTTTACCCATTTCCGTATCAGTTAATGGCTTTTTTCCCCCTGGACATTACAACAGTAGGAGAAATATGAATATTGAAGAACAACTGAGTCCAGATTTACATACTGACTTAGGAAGTATGAATCTAAAATGAAACTGGACAACATTATTCTCCTTCCCTATGGGTTAGAAATCCATTCAGTTTCATTTGTCTTGTGATCTAGCATCAGAGTTATATGTTTCTTTATTCATGGGAAGAGTTTCCAGGTGAAAGAATAAACAAGAATAGTGAATCACTGATAAAATGGGGGATTATTAGCAAATATTGATTCTAGAGGATTTTTATTCTGGTCATAGCAAGAAAGGAAGTGGTTCCACTTCTGTTTTGTACCTAGTATAAACCCAATAATTAACAGTATCCCTAAAATGGCCATTTAGATTTTTTTAAAATGTGTCAGTTAAGTCCAAAAAGACATTTAAAGACAACTTATTAGGACTGATGCTTAATTAGGTATATTTAGAACTCCAGTCTTACTACCGTGGAACCACCAGTGAGGCAATCATAGGAAGAAGACTGCATAAATCTTTTTACATCACTCTTCCTCCTAGAGCCTCCTCTCCAAAGAATTGCAAAAGCTAAGAAGTGCTGGTAACACTTGCACAGTGGGATCTACACAACACAATAAGAATGCAGATAAATTTTGGAATGAAGATGCTTTAGAATATTTTAACTACATACTGTCTTACTTTGAGAAGTATTGCTTGAACATTGGAACATAAACATCCCAAGTAAACACAAAGGTGTTTCTGAAACAAAAACGATTACCTAGCTATGGAGATATGACTCAGAAGCTACCAAAACTGAGAATGAGGTAATATGATAAGAAGAGATTTTTGTACGGAAAAACATTAGGGGAAGCCATAAACATGATAGCAATTAAAAGTAGCCATTATCCTCATGGCATATTTGTTATGTTGAAACAAGCAGCTTCTCATTCTAAACTATCACCCAATAGCGTGACAGTAGAGAACTATACAAAATGATTCTACAGTCTCACTTCAGATCACTATTGAATACAGTAAATCTCTCCACCTGCTTATCAAGCATTCATTTATTCATTTAAATATTTGCTCAATGATTCAATTCATATCCACTCTTTGTTGTCTAAGCGGAATAGCCAAGTGACCTCAGTGTGGTCCTGCTGCTGTACATGTCTCAGACATTTTAGCATGCTCTTCAGGCTATCACTTATCGTTCCAAACAGCCTTTTTCAAGGTAATTATCATATCTGATTGCATGTTTACAGCCTTTAGAGCAAAAAAAAAAAAGTATTTCCTCTATAAATTTATTTCAGACTTAAACGTAAAATAAGCTTTACTATTTCCATTACTATACCTCTTCAACACATCCTGAATGTAGAGGTATACACATGACTGGAAAGGGGAAATCTATCTGTATTTGTTTTGTAATCTAGGCTGATTTCATTATGCTTCATTGTTTTGGTTTATTGATCTTACTGTCTAGATCCCTCTCTGAGATCTATAGGTATAAGGTGGGTTACAAACCAATCAGCCAAACTTGTTTCTAATTATATTTTTGGTATCTACTCTAAGTAACTTTTGATAGATGAGCAGAACAAACCTATTTCTATATAAAGAATGAATGAATGAATGAAATGCAGCAAACAGTACATATAGTGCTATTATGTTCTTAACAGGGATCATTCATAAAACACCATCAACCTCAAGTTTGGAAAATCAATGAGCAATTTTAACATGATCAAAACATGAATATAAACATTGACATCCCCATTTTTTTTTTTTTCTCCTGATAGAACTTCTTCCATTAGCAGAACCGGGACAGCACTACTTCCATACCCTCTGCAGCCTGCAGCCATCCTTAAAATTTGCTCTGGAAGTTTAAAACAAATTGTGAGGCACACTAGGGTTTATAGGGAGAAGAGAAAGTCTTACTGTGAAGAGGGAAGGTTGCATTGTGCAATGGTTTGTTTTATCTTTATCAGGAGCAGTATCTAACCTGTTCCAGTATTTGTATTTTTTGCATTCCTTTGCTTCTGAGGTCATTTTGTTTCCTTGATAAAGGCATTTCCCTACTTGATTTGTTCCTGTAAAGAACAAACTTCTAAAGTTGTTATTGTTTCTGAAGTGCACAATGTTTTGCAACAGAGACATGAGATAGCTGTTTTCAAATATCTGAAGGGCTATCCTACTGAAGACACAGTAGACTTGTTTGGTGTTGCTCCAGAAGACAAGAAACAGTGAGTTTAATGGACAATGCAGATTTTGATTGGACATAAGAAAAAATATCCTAATATTTTATCCTAATGTTCAATAATGAAACTGCATTAGCAGACTCCTGCACTGGAAAAAGGGTTGGAGTAGATGGTTTCAAGGTTCATTTCAACCCTAACTTTCTGTGAATCTAGTAGGTAGCACAGTTCTTTCCCAACACTATTCCCATCATCTAGAGATTTCAGGGACCTAAACAAGTTCAGCATATACTTCAATTTCCCCCAATAATGCCAAGTCCACTTTGTTCTTCCTTGTTGAAGTGAGGGGAATGGTGGCCACATACCTGAGTCCAAATGACATCAATAGTTCTACCCCCAACTTGAATAGGATCATAAAATTTAAATCATTTATCTCCGCCCATTAGGAGGAGATGGGCGGAGATAAATTTAATAAATAAATAAAATACTTTTAAACATTTTGGGGCCAAGAGCAACTTTGAGCGGCACACTGGAGCCTGATAATGCAAAACTTTAAATCTGACTTTGCTTAAACTTACTGTAAATTAAACATATTTAAATATGATTGCTCCCAATGGAATTCATAATTTTAGCTTTCTGACACACTACAGACAATTTAAGTGTTATAGTTCAGAGGGACTCTGGGGAACATGCAAAACTTTGAGAGGCTGATGTGGCCTTGAGGCTTTCAGATGAGCACCTTTGCTCTACCAGATCCCCACATAACACATTTTATTTGAAGCATCAGATTGGCCTACCTTCTTTCAAAGACATACTGATAAGGATCTTAGCTTTCTTCTTCTCAACTTTGTTAACTTCCACACTTTACCAAAGAATGCTGTTGCATGGAATTTGATCAACAGCAATCTAAATTGCTTTGCTAAACTAGTTAGAACATAGTTCAATCTAAGCAGGAAAAAAAATGCAGGCTAGTTTGGACTCGCAGAGCTCAGCCCAACTCTTAATAGCTGAGTGTTTGACATTTAGTGTTCTTAATTTTCCTATTTGCTGCAAAAACAAATCAATGACAATATCCTTGTTTTCCAAGTCAAGCCTGAAAAGCACTTAGAAGACTGGGAGAAATATTGGAGAGCGTGCTTCCCACAACCATTTTAATGTAAACTCAAATCTCTCTTTTTATCTTGAAAAAAAGCAAGTAGGGGATGGGGCATGCAAAATTATTCATGGAGAGAAGGAGACTTGTCTCTTTTCCTCACTGTACTAAAAGCTGGGATTTGGAGGCTCCACCATGAAATTTGCTGAACTGGAACTAATTAAGAAGTTTCCCTCCATTTATACTTGAGTGGAGACATTTGTTTTCTGTTCCACTACAGATGTTAATTAGCATAGTTTACTGGGATGGCTGGATTATTACCAATGGCTGCTGTTCTGAATGGTCAGTTTACTTATCTTGAGCTTTGCAAAGACCTTTTTCTCTTTCTTTTTCTGCACTCCACTGCCATTGGGCTTCATTTTTTCTCTCTATCTCTGTGAATTTGCAGATGTATAGGCCAGCGTGTATCGACTATGTTGATACCTTGATGGCTGACCAAGGCTCCTGACACAACGAGAAGAGTATTCTGATTATACTATCTGCTTACCTAATCCACATTTGTTGCTTTTGTGGCATGGCATAATATGGTGACCCCTCTAGTACTGCTGGACCTTTCCCCCCATATATTTATACCTCACCCTGTGGTAGCACTCCCTGGACTGCACCTCTTCTTAGGAAGAAATAAGCAACTTCAGGGAGACCCCTTCTCTTACCTCATTGTGTTCCAAGCAGCCAATCATAAGCTCTGTCAAAATAACCACACCTGTCCTCCCCACTCCAGCACTACAGTGCACAACAATTGGAGGGTTGCAATTATTGCTGCTGTCCAGAATGCTGTTGGTATGACGGCGCACCGACTGGATCTCTTCCAAATAGGCTGCAAGGTGTGAATAAATGAGAATTACATGTCCCAAATCTAATGCAGCTTTACATAAACCATGGCAAATAAGTTGGGGGGGAGCAACTTTCCTTTTAAATTATGATCATTTACAGTTCTTGGAAAACACTAATTATTTGGCCTCTGGACAGCAAACTGCACTGAATTCAGCAAGTGCCAGCAGGGTGTCGATTACTACTTGGGACTTTAAATTAATCAGCTGTTTAAAAAAATATACACTCACACTCTTCCACCCTTTGCAAATCCCAAGGTCCCTGAAGCAGATGACTGTAGACATTACTTACAGCAATTCCTGCGATTAACAGGCTGGGATCAGAACAACAGCAAGTTTCCCCTGAAACATGCCTGCTGGAGCAGTATCTAATGGGAAGGGAGCATCCATCTGGCCCTTTCCTTACCTTGGAAATTGTGTCTGAATTTCAAGTATTTCTGCCCTACCCTCGACTTCCAAGTATCATTTTTATACCTAATGAAAAGTCTGAATAGCAAAACAAGCAAGCATCAGGTTTGCCCTTAGCTGCACCATACTTGATTTTTTAAAAATCCCTTTGGATATGACAGAATCTTTAACAGCTATGTTGTGTGATGTTAAACATGGCACAAGACTGCTTAGTCCTACCCAGGCATTCAGCTTTAAGGGCTACTGAATGCACAAGGGGAAGAGAATAAGGATGTTATTATGCCCTTCACGTAATTGATCCTGCTACCTTCCATGTTTCTGAGCCAAACTTCTCTAGTGGGGAGCCTTCTGTATCCAAATATGTTCTTAGAATGTTATATACAGAAAAGTATTTTACAGCAGCCTGATCATTGGCCCATCAAGTGCCATTGTATACAACTGCTCTCAGGAAACCTACATTCATAATGATTCTGCACATCACGCAGAGTCAGTGTGGAACCTTTTGCTAGGACTCTCTCACAGAACTTAACCATTTCTTTCTATGGTCAGTACCTCTGAGCAAGAGACGTTCTTTAAAGTGACTTGTTAGCAACTCAATTATATGTTCTCTATGCTGGGATCTGGGATCTGGGTTCCTCTCTTTGGGAGAATCAGATTGGAAAACCAGCTGCTGATCCTTATTATGTGTGCTTTCCCTCTAATTCTGAATTTTCAAGTTCAGAAATGCTGGCTGGGGAATTCTGGGAGTTGAAGTCCACACTTCTTATAGTTGCCAAGTTTGAAAAACAGTGGCCTAAGAGAAGCCAAGCAAAACCTTGGGAAACTGTGATAAGCACATAAGAATACTATTTAGGCATGCTATGGCCATTGTATTTTCTTGATGAAATGAATTCTGTTATGTTATTGCATATACTTTGGTAACATAACAGGATTCATTTCATCAAGAAAACACAATGGCCATCTACTTGTTATGTATTTTGCTCCTCAGAAAACATTTCTTACCAGTCCTCTTTTTGTTCTCCCCCACTTTCCCTGCACCCCTGCCCAAAATAAAGACAGTTGCCATTACATTAACGTGTAAGAGAGCTTACAAAGGAAGTCTTGTTCTCCTGGACAACCATGATCTGGCCAGTTGGTGTACTGTAAATGCCACACGGTCTTCTCCTGCCCTAACAAAAGGTGCTTGACCTTCAGGCCAGTTGTGGCATAGCAACCAGAAACAGTCCGGAATTTGGTGGTCACTTTGAACTTTCCATAAGTGGCCGAGCTATGTTTTGAGCCAAGTTTGGGCCAGTATCGATGGCTTTTGGTTCTTCCTCTTTCCTACCCCGCCCCCAATGGAAACAGAAGCAAAATTAGCAACAATCATTGAAGAGAAAGAACAGATATTGCTCTAGATCAAGTACTAAGTTGGCATGATATAGGTGTTACAATGTCAAAGTAGGATTGGAATAATCTGGATTCAATTCCCCATACAGTTCCCTGGATAGTTATGGGAGATTATATTCTATTACATTCTGGCCTACTCTATAGCCTTGTTGTGCAAGTAACATGAGCTATGGAGAAAACTACAGCTGCTGTTCAGAGTTCTTTGGAGGAAGGACAGTATAAATCAATGAGTAAAATAGCTATTCAAGTTTGTTCCCTGCCAAATATAAACACAAGACTTGTGTTTTAGAAATCATATTCAATAAATGTAGAACTTGTGACTGTATATGCTAATTTAAAAGTATTATAGGTTAGCCAGCGGTGAGACAAAAGTAATAGTGATATATGCAGCTCTGAAAGAACAGTTGGGGCAGAGAGGCCACAGCACTGGACTAAACCTGAAGAGATTCAAGTTTAAATGCATGCTCAGTGCGAGATCTGGAAGCAATAACTCTCTTCCAAGCTAGCAGTAGAATAAATAGCAGTCATAGGAAAAGGAGGATGGCTGTATGTATACGCCAATAAACTTTAGAACAGGGTTTTCAGGCTTTAAAGATCATGGACTCCTTTTGGTAAACAACTGATTTGGCAGCATCCAACAGCTACAGAACACGTGTGCTCAGGCACAGGATTACTGACATGCACCCCTCTACACACAACATCTGCCTTGTATTCAATAACTTGCTTGGTAATCAGAGGTGTGAACTTTGAAGAAGTAGGATAGAAAAAGTACTGATGCTTTTGAACTTTGGCACTGGAGAAGACTCCTGAGAATATCACGGATAGCCAAGAAAACAAACAAATGGATCATCGAACAAATCAACCCAGAGTTCTCCCTCAAGGCACAAATGACCAGGCTCCAATTATCCTCCTTCGGACACATTATGAGAAGACCCAACTCTCTGAAGAAGGCTCTAATGCTGGGAAAGATGGGAGGAAAGAGAAGAGGGTGACTGAAAGCAAGGTGGATGGACTCAGTCACAGTGGCAATGAGTGCCCCATTGGAAGAGCTGAAAGACCAGGTTAGGATGGAGAAAATCGATCTGTGTAATTGCTGAGAGTTGGCACTGACTTGATGGCACATAATCAATCAATCAGTCAGTCAGAGGTGACCAGGTTTTCATGCTGGTGAGTTCATGCAACTCTGTGCAAGCAACAGAGTGGGCTGGAAGAGGAGGGACAGATTTCAGCCAATGCATTATCATTAAAATTACCCCTCCCTTTCCAGGGCTCAGTTTGTGTTAGCATTAGAAGAAGCAAAGTCACAGAATTGCAGTAGGCTGGAAGAGAAGGAACAGATTGGTAGATACAGATATAAATGTACAGACAAGAGAGATATGTACACATACGCACATACATATATATGCAGTGTTTCTATGCTACCAGTGGAGAAGAGGAGTGTCCCTGCAGCTACCACAGAAATACAAGCTAGTAAAACCATTTCCAGACCAGTAATCATTACGAGTTTGTTTCGACTGCCAGCAGAGTTTACACCAAAGAAAGATTACACTGAGAAACAGCTCTAAAAAAAAGTCCAGCAAAAATCTATATAAAATTGCTTTAATGGCTAAATCAAGCACTCTGGATCAAGTGCATTTTATGTCATTAACATACAAAATGTTCAGAGATTGAAAAGTCAGCAATGTAAACAGTCCCCCTGCCTGGGTGTCTTCTCACACACCTACTGCCAACTGAATCATAAAATGAAGCAGTGAAAGGTCAGCCTTTCATTTTGTTCCTGGGAGGCTTCCTGAAGAAGTCCATTCAGGAGGCTGTCAGAAATATCTGGAGAGTTTTGCAGGAGAAGCCCAACAGAATTAAGACACAGGTATAAGGAAGTTGAGAGAATGACTCAAAACTCTCCTGGATTACTCCATATCCCAGAGATGATACTTTTGGATGTTCAGATTCTGTAACTATTGCCACAGACAAAGTGTATTGTTCAAGACTTTCTACCAGGAATTCACAGGACTATGGCACAGCTTGTGTTTACTTAGGAGAAAACAAAATCAGGAATTTTAGCATGGTATGAATTCCCATTGCAATTATTATGTAGACATTTCTACTATCGTGGGGTCCCAAAGATTCCTGCATCATTAAAAAAAAAAAAAAAAAGCCTTAATAGGCATGTATACATATAACCACAGTTCAGGTCATAAGACTGCCTTGTTCTCTGTGGTTGTTTAGGAAGCAACTTTTTCCATGGCCCAATTATTCTGTAACAGTGCATTTAATGGACTCTTGCTCCCCCTTCTGAACAGCTGATAGCTGTAAATGTTTAAAATGGGAATGATCAGGCCACACTGCTTGAACAGAACGGCCGACCCTCTGGGCCTGTAAAGTCCATGCAACTGAACTGGATTCAGAGCTGCTGGTAGCTGGTGCGTGCCAGTTTTACAATGCAACGTACAGTTTGGGGATTATCTGTTTTGCTTGGCATAGAACAGCAGACTTTTTTTTCCCCACTTGATACTTTTACAGGAACAACAGCTTCTGGTCTCTTTGCAGCTGATAAGGATTCTAGCATGCAGAGGTGGCCTTGGTTGAGCTGAGAATGTCATTCTTTTCAAAGAAGAGCAGCATTGTGTTCTCAGAATTCACTGGAATTCTGTTTGCTTTGTTTGGCATGCTACAACCTTCTAATGGGGCTAGAATGTTACAAACAAGGTTGTAATGGTTGAGTCATCCCAGGCAGAAGTTCAAAGGATTTAAAACAAAACAAAACAAAACAGGAGAGTAAAGGGCCAGCAAAGACAAGCATGTTATTTCAGAGAGGCCTTCCTCTAGCACAGAACACACACATGTGTAACTCTTTAGACACCCCTCCCTCAAGGGTATGCAGGATAAAACACGGGCCTGCCACAGAACAGTCCTCGCTGTAACGGAGGACAAGCTGATCAAAAGGGAGAGAACAAATCCACAGAGGAAGACATGTTTCAAGATTTGAAAAAATGAAAAGGGAATTAAATTCATGGCATGGGGCCTGGTTATTGAGGGACCACCTGTTTCTGGTTGTTTCTGCCTGTCCCGTGAGATTGGGCAGAATCTTCTCTTTAAGTTTAACTTGTATTAGCTTTTAGTATTGTAATTAAAATGCTTAATAAAGATTATATTAAAAGAGAGAGATTGGGCACAGTGAGCACCCTTTGGGTCAATCGTCATGCTTCATCAATCAAACGGTGTCTTCTTGTGGGACTCAGGAAATCTGCCCTCTCTGTTGTGGTGTCTGCTGGGAGCAATCCCAGCCTGATGATGTTCAGGAAGCTATTAAAGACCTGGCTATTTTCCCTGGCTTTGGTTGAAGGTTGAACCCTAGTTGGATGGGGGTGGGGGGGTTGGTTATATGCTGTTTCTGGACTGCTCATGATTTCTTTTTGTCCTTTGTGTGTGTGTTTTTTTTTAATTGTAAGCTGCCCAGAGTCAATGGGACCCTATAAACTGCACCTATAAATAAATAAATATCTGGACAAAGATGTTTTGAGGCCCAAGTATGGGTAAAAAAAATGCAAGGAGGGAAAACGTATTTTACTACATGTATTAAAATTCAAGTGAAAAGAACCTCTGAATACATGTATTAAAATCAAGGGTGTCAGTGGCAAACTCATGTGGATGAATTACCACGCATGATCACACTCAGAGTTAGGGGTAAGCCACGCGGCCTCCAGTTGGTTTGTTCTTCAGCACCCATCAGTCTAAGCTGGCATAGCCGATGGCAAAGCTGTAGCTGTTTTATTATTTTATATTCCACTTTCTCTCCAGAAGCAAAAGCCACCTTACACTGGAATCTTCCTTTATTTTATCCCCATAACAACTCCAAGACTTAGGTGGGGCAGAGAGAAAATGAATTTACAAGTTGCCTATCCCTGATTTGAGAAGATTTATTACTGCCATAAATGAACACAGTTTTTGTGCTAAGTTTGGAGAGCTAACAACTCTTCCCTTTTCCATTCTCTCTTTTCCCTGCCCCAAATTTGATTCTTTGCTATCTTAAATCATCAGATGTCCTATAAAACAAGAGAATGCTAGGCAAGATATAAATTGAACTGACTCAGCCCTAGTGTTACTTGGATGCTTTTCAAATCTCTGTAGGGTAGTGGTTAGTGCTGACTTAGGAATGACATGTCCTGGGTTCATTTCCATGTTTAGCCCTGCTACTCAATGGCTTATTTTTTCATACTGTTGATATTTTAACTGCTATTTGTGTAAGCTGCCATGAGTCTGAATAGATTTAGCAGCATATAAATGAAATGAAATTAAAACAAAACATTATTTCAGCCTAAATAAAGCACAGTTAGAATTTCTGCTTTTGATTAGCTGTGGTTTGTTGTGTTGTCCAGAGTGTCACACTGCAGTTAACATTAACCGTGACTGATTTAAATTTTTAATTTAATTAAAATTACATATAATGATTATGATTACTCTCCAGTACGTATTTAGAATTCTTTTCCTTCTGTCACATTCAAAATGACAATTTTATAACTACTTTGGAGGTCTCTGGATGGAGGAGGGGGAGCATGCCTAAGGCTTTTGTGGATCATCACAGTTCACCTACACTGGAAGAGAAAGTTTCCAAACTCTTCTTCCTGCCTGCATAAGAGGAAGAAAGGGGAACACGTGAGCCTGGGAAATGGCCAGGGTTTTTAACATCTCACTTAGCCACAGCTCAGCCTGATGTGCTAATGCAGCTAGTCCACCACCCTTGAAATATCTTTTTCCTGGCTGGGAAGGTTCTGTTTGTGCTCCACTGCAGATGTTTCCTGTCATGTTACATACCTCCTCTGCTGTCACCATGGCTATCACATTGACTCCTTCCTCCCACACCATTTGCCAGAAATCATGGCATGTTTGTGGCAAAGGTCCTTGGGTAGCTATGTAGTGCCATTCTTCTCCACCTACTGTCACCTAGGGAAAAGAGAGAGAGAGAGATTACTTTCATAACTGAGCCACCTCATAACTCTCCTATGGGTGCTTATAACATGCTGAACTGATCTATCCAACTCTGCTCTTCTTAAGGCCAGATACCAAATCAAGTTTATATTTCTATCTACTGGCTCAAAGTAGAAGTTCTATATATGAACAATATTCAAGTAATTGGATGGCCCCAGCCTAGCTTTGATGAAAATACATGTCTAAAAACAAAACAATCAAAATACGACCTAGAGCTGGAGAAGAAAAGTGTTGGTTAGTCTAGGATGGAAGCCACTTCTTATTTCTGGTTGTCCTGTGAAATGCTCTCTCCTTGTCATCCCTCCCATTATAATATTTTTCTGGATAAACTTCCTGATAAAAAATAGGTCTGCTTCTGTCACCTGTAGTGCCATTCTACAACTGTACTCTGTATATATAAATGCATCTATATGGAGTTTCCAGCAGTCTATGTTCTATCTGATAATGCCTGTTTCTTTCCTAGAAATGAAAAATTCCAGAGCTGACTAAAACCACTCAAAGTAACTCTGGCAATTTCAGAAAGATTTAAATCAGGACTTATATGTCTTAGTCAATTTAAAAGAAAGGAGAGAAAGGTGTGTGTTGATGGTGGTAAAAATATAAACATGCTGACAACTGAGATTATTTACCACATGTGGCTAGAATATCTGTAATTTCAGCAACCCGGACAAACATTAAACTGTAAAAAATGCAGACAACCCAACCAAGACTGGCAGAGAAATAGGGCAAGGTCTTATCAGAATATTAGGGGAGCTCAGCTTTGGTTACAATTCAAAGGTCCATTTCCAACCTCCTGGCACAAGGCCCGAACAAAAATCCATAAATAGTCAAAGTGAGAGTATGGCCTGGAACATGGAGGCACAGTATTGTCCTGACTGCAGGATATTAAATATTGGTAACTGAGAGAAAAACCACTTACTGTGTGACTGAGGCCAAAAAAAAAAAAAATTGCAGATGGGGTTTCACCTTCTGAGCAAAAGAACATCTGCTTGGCTTCTGCCTCAGCCACTTGGAGTACAGGAAAGAAAGTACTGGCAACATAGAGAGTTGTATATGACTACAGATCAGCACATGCCTCGACATGTGCTACAGAACAATATGGGTATGTCCAATGCTGATACACCAGATGAAATATGAGGTTTTAAAACTGGCTAGGGAGAATTCTTTCTTGGCCCTTGCCACCTGATGGGGTGAAATTATGCCTTCCCAAACAATTTCTCCTCCCATAGATAGATGAAAAATGTTCCATTCAGTAATCAGTCATCCAAGCTAAGGCAGATAGTGCCAAAAGTACCCAATATCTTCTAGCCACCAGGTCTTTTGGCAGAAATCTGATAGGATTCTGATTTAGAAGGCTTTTAACTCAACAAGGGGTTTTAGTGTTGCAAATTATGACCAAACAGCTCTTGGAACTCAAGAGAAATATCTTGCAGGAAGGTATAGTTAGAGCTAAACATTATTTGGACCAACAATGAAGTTATCATTACAAATAGATGTATTCTTTTTTTAAAAAAAAAAGCAACACAACAAACTGTTAGATAAAAATTTGAAATGATTTTCTTCTAAACTCCTTTACTCTAGGTATGATATTCAGTGTCACTATCAATTAGACATGTAAGGCCAAGACGTTTACTTTGAAAATGTTGTCCTAAAATCCCTAGCCACCTTCCTTAGGTTCCTTGCAGTCGTTTTGAAAACGGTAGGAAAAGCCATATACACTGTCCTGAATCAGATTCTTTTGCAAATAGTTCAGCTGTTTCAGATTCAGATTGCAGAATGAAACCAAGAATAAAGCCAGGTCAGGATCGAAGAATGATCAGGGTTCTAATCTGAAATCAGGCCCTAACTAAAGATGCCAATGATTTCATCTATCCATGGATTTCTATACAGAGGTGCACTGGCAGCTCACATAAAACTTGTTAAAACAATACATTAAGAAGTTTAAAATTGGCATAAATTAAGAACATGGATCGATAATGAAGCTCAAGCTCAGATACTTTGGTCACCTAATGCGAAGAGAGGACTCTTTGGGAAAGACCCTGATGCTGGGAAAGATTGAAGGCAAAAGGAGAAGAGGACGGCAGAGGATGAGATGGTTAGATAGCATCACTGAAGCAATGAGCATGAAACTGAGCAAACTCAGGGAGGCAGTGAAGGACAGGAAGGCCTTGCGCGTTATGGTTCATGGGGTCACGAAGAGTCGGACACGACTTAACGATTGAACAACAACAACAAAGAACATGAAAATAGTCTTAAAGCTGAGTTTGCAAATATAATAAATAAGATCTTTCAATAGTAGAAATGAAAATAGAAATAAAATTAAAGAACTGCATTGGAGCCTGAAGAAATAAAAAGGTCTCTGCCTGGCAATGGGAAAAATAGAAAATGTTGCAGAAGAGAATCTCTGGGAAGGGACCAACACTGAGGCAATCTGCTCCGAAGCAATCACCCACCATATCTGAAGGGGGGGGGGGTCATAAGCATAAGAGCAGATTCCTAAGAGCAGAGGGCAGAAGCCTTAAAAAAAACTCAGTCTAATGCATAGACTATGTTTAGGCCTATTCCAAATAAAGATAAGAACTTACATCAAGAAACCTCCCAGCACTAGTGTACTTGCAGACATTCAGTGAAATTCAGTCCAGACAACACAACTGATTCTGGAATTTTCCCTACCACAGGCTCATTCACTGGGCTGAAGCAATCATTATGTTCCCCTACATAAATTAGGGATGAAACAACAAAACCCTGTGCCTATTTTACTCAGAAGTACATTTTGCTGATTCTAATAGGGCAATCTTGAGTATCTAGGAGTGGAGCCCAAATGAAATCATATGGTTACTCTTTAAATGAATAGATTTAGAATTTGAAATGCACTTTCCATATTCATTTTTAGGTGTAATAAATCCCGAATGACAATTACAGCCTAATGACAATGGGGTGGGTTACATATTAGCCACTGAGGCCAAGAGGGTTGCCTCTTTGATAACCAGCCTGCCTATTTGGTCCACATCTCAGCAAGGACTGGAACTTTGCTCAACCAGGTTCATGTCAACTTCTTTAAGCCACAATTGTTACACTGCTCGTTTTCCCCATCATTACCTTTATGTGTGATGCATTGATATAGCCTGTATTGTTTTCTTTGGTGGGTACCAGCTCCACTCTGTTCTCTTCATATGGAATGACTTCTCTGACACGATTGCGCTCAGTGTTCTCAGGAAGAGTGGCAGTGGTAAAGATTCCGTCTGCCTTCTTCTTTGGAATCTGCTCATACTCGGTGAACACCATCCCCTCTTCCAGTTTCCTCCTCAAGGTTTTGCACTTCCATTTTCCATTAAAGATATAAATGAAAAGAGAGTGTTTGTCTAAAAGGCAGTTCCAACTTGCGGGGTCCTTATTCTCAAATGGGATGATGTACTAAATACCATCTGAGAAAACATATCTAAGCTTCAAAAACAAAAACAAAAACCTTCCACTCCTTACTGTTATCTTGTCTGAATTAACATTTCTCATATTTTTGCTTAAAACATTTATCTTTAAAAATATTAATATTTTCAAAATACTAGTAAGCCAGACCTTTTGAGTTTAGCTTCACTTTCAGAGAATATAGGGGCACATCCACATTGTTTTCTGGGGAGAAGTTGCTTGCCACTACCTTCTTTGTTGCTTCCCCGCCCCCTCCAACCTTTCCAGTCTAGCCAGGCGCAAATGGGGTTGGGTAGAATGTATGGTTCAGCAGGTAGTAGAAACCTGGCCATTGGCATGGCGTGTGAGCTATTACATTTAGACATAATATGGTTCAATATCTATTATGTGAGCACAGCTACTGCTTTTTGTTAATCCTAGTTTAGGACCGGTGTACATAGAGTGGTTAAAATCTTGAATACGTTTGAACTAATACTGGTGAGGTGCTGGAGACCAAGGTTTCAAGCCCAGATTTAGAGTGCAAGAATTCACTCTCTCTCAGTTTAATCTACCCTCATAGGGTTTTGGAGGATACACTGGCAAAGGGAAACGGCTATCTATCCTACCATTAGCAATTTAGAAGTAAGGAAGAATAAAAGTGCTCCATTGTTTAGAAACAAACAAACTGCTCATGGACTAATTCATGGGCAAGACTTAGATAATCTAGCATGGTCCCAAAAACATTTCTCCCCATGTTGCACTGGTGATCCCATGCATACAATCCTAATTTTACAGTTAACAAAGGTATAGCGTATTATTGCCCAGGTTTTTAAAAATTCTTTAAGAATGACTATTGCTGACAGAACCCCCCCAGAAGTGTGCTTTGTTTTGCAAGTCCTATTCTTACCCGTTCATCCATTGGCACCTTGGCTCCTTCATCTTGGCTATCCTCAGGCACTGGAACTCGAGCAACTGAGAGACCATTGAGTGCTGCCAACATCAAGGGCCTCTTCTGGGCTTCCAGGCCTGCCATCTTCTGTTTCTCTAGATACTTTTGGCAAGAAAAGGCACGCTTTCATCTCAGGATGATTAGAAATAATGCCAGCAGAACGTTGGAATGTCATTTTAATCTCCCACAAAATCTACAACACCAACTGAGGAGTGCAGATGATCGCCATTAGCAGAACAAACCCAAATGCATCTCCTAAACTTCCTATTATTTCCTTGGGGAAGGAGATAATATTCTGCCATGAATGCAGAATTTTAATTTCAAAGGAACAGTCCCACAATACAGAGGACTTGCCATCAAAGACAGTCCTCTCTCTCTTTCATACTCTGTGCTTAATGTAAATGTTAGCCACAGAATGAGCAACACAAACTAGCCAAGCAAACCACAAAAATCATACATAACACCCAGATTGTTGATATGCTTTAAATGGCATTGTCATGCTGAAATTAAAACAATGAGCATATCAATCAAGCATATACTAAATAAAAATAAATCTCTCCTCAATCCCACCAAAAAGGCCAACTGGAAAGGGTTCATATCAGGTGAGTATTGAGCAAAGCTGTGAGCTGTAAAATGGGAACTCTCTCCCCCACACTCTCTGTCCCATTTCTGTTTACTTCCAAATCTAGGTTCAAAAACCATAAGTGCCATCAACTCGCCATTTGTGATGCCATCTCTCAGAATTCATGAATGCTCCTGCGTTTTTTTGAATTGCTCCCAGTTGACAAAAGGGAGGGCATTCTTCATGGGGGTGGGGGTGTCACAAAATGCCTCTCTTGTCTTCTTTCAGCTTAGTAATAGTCTGTTTCTACCTTTCAAATATATGATTCACAGTTTTATATGTAAACTTCGAAAGAACTCTCGAATATTGTCCAGTGTGCAACTAGTCTCTTTATAGTTATTATAATTAAAATTGTCTTACGATTTTGTAATAAATAGCTGCATTTCAGATCTAGGTGGTCTGGCTTGATGTTGAATGCCTGAAGGGAAACTATTCTTCTGATTCCCCCAAAGCCTTACCACTTCATAAACCTCTCTGGGGATTTTCCAGATCTTCAAAAGACAACAAAAATATGTCTAGTTACTACTGGATGACCGGGAAACAACATAAGCCAAGGAATGATGAACTAGGGAGGGGCTGTGTAAAAAAATGTACCCTGGCTTGAAGATCCAATTAATGTTCTTTCAACCTGAGCAGCCTAAGTAATATAGATGTTGGATTTCTTGTTCAGCTTGGAAATATGTGAACATCAGCAATTCTACATTTCTGTTCTTATCAATGATTCTACTTTCAGGTGAAGAAAATAAACAGATTTCTTCATACAGTACAGATTTAAACTATGGAACCAACTATAACGATGACAGACAACTTGAATAGCTTTCATAAGGGGTCAGATAGCTATCAATGGCTAGTGGCTACAATGGCTATTCACTGTTTCAACAATCAGAAGCAAGATGTCCCTAGATATCAGTTGCTGGAAAATATAAGCAGGATGGTGCTGTTCACCCATGTCCTGCTTGTAGACTTCCCGTGACATCTGGATGGGTACTACAGCAACAGAATGTTGGCCTAGACATGTTTTTAGTGTGATCCAGCAAGTCTCTTCCTAACTTCTCAGTAGTTCAGACTTCCCATCTGCTTAAGCATCAGCGAATTCTAGTGTGTTCTAATTTAAGTATTCTGAAAATCAAACATTCTAACTCTGGGCATGATCCAGACGAAAGTCATTTATCTATTTCAATTATTTTTATACTAACTTCCTGAAAGCCACAGTTAAGAGCTTTTCAATTCTACTCACTTCGGTGAAAGACTTAAACTTTAAATTAAGTTTCTAGCCAATATGATTATAATTGCAGTTTAATAAAGAGACATTCTTGGACCTGGATCTTTTCCCTCAATAGCCCATATGTTCAAACAGAGGCATATGCCCTTAATTTAAATTAGCTTTGAAAGAGGCTTCTTTTTAATGGCACAGCAGATATTTCTTTTCAAATGTAACATATGTTCAGAGATACCTCTATACTAGATGAAAATATACTCACCCTCATTTCCCTTTCTATGATACTGTCTTCAATGGAGAACATTTCAGACACAGGCCTCTCCTTCACTGGCTCTTTCTTGACCCTCTCCTTGACACTTGTGAGGTCTGGCTCAGAGATCGAAGGACCAAGGGAAGATCCATTCATCATGCTCTGATCGGTCCGAGATATGCTAATTGTCCTCGCTGGCCCTGGCCTCACCACCTTGGCTCGAGACACAGCCAGGGAAACATTATTCATCTGGTCATTCCGCAGAGCTCCATTGCTAACACTTTTCCTGGGACCAGGATACTCAGGAGGAGGTTTGTTAGGTATTCGAGCCAAGGCAGCTTGCAACTGAGCGCTATACTCCATGTTTTCATGTAGGGCTGCCATGGAAGGTACAGATTCTGAAGCTTCTTCCTCATCTTCACTTTCACTGCTGTGGATCAGCATTGTAGCATCTGAGAAAGTCTTCTTGTGATGGTAGTGAGGGAGCTGCTGAATCTCATGCCCCCTTTGTGCCACTTCCTCTGGCTGCACCTCATTGCGTAATGTATTTCTGCGTGGCAAGGGAGCATTTAGGCTTTTTAAAGCCATAGCTTCCATTCCACGCACCATATTACTTATCACCTCCAAACTGTGCCGTTTGTTGATGGCTGCATGATGTTTAGCTGCCATAAGAGGTTCACTAACTTCCTGGAGTGACTGATGGACAACAGGGGCACTATCTTCTTGAAAAGTCTTCACTGAAAGCTGCACTTTCCGAGGGACCAGATCAGGACTGCTGCCAGTGACATATTTGTGGCGGTGACTTGCTAGGTCAGGTGTGCTGGTAGCAGGACGTGGACGTGGATAAGGTGGTGGTGGCCTGAAAAGATAGTTCTTCAGTATGTGTGCAGGGCCACATCTTTGATTATTGGGGAACTGCATATTGGCCAGCTCTGGAGTGCTAACTGTATGGGAAATGGCACTAGCTGTTGTTTTTGTCTGCAAAGCATTCATGGGATTCACTTGCTCAGAAGGAGCCACATGTTTTTTATAAGTGCCTTGAGGACCATACGCAATGGTATAAGAAGGTCTATCCTGAATTTCTGGTTGACTGTATACAAGGTCTTTGGGTTGGCTGTAAACATGAGTGTTCCCAATGTTGAGGTTCCTCAAAGACTGGCTTTGGCTATCAGTGTGAATCACTCCTCTCTTCATTTGCCTCATTACAGTGTCATAATCTGGTGTTGGCCTATATGAAGGTACAATTATTGCACTATGTCTATGGCTTGGGATGTAATCTGCTCTCATAATGTCACTTCCAGGGATACTAAGGTTGGAGGATACTGGAGAAGCTTGGATGAAGTTCTGCGAGTGGTTGAGAGAGTTCATACTTTGGGCACTGCACACACTGCCATTTGGGACATTGCCATTCAAATAGCTGAAGTCCATTGCACATCTGTCCAAGCTAGTCTGAGATCTATAGTAAAAAATGTCTTCATTTCCATGAAAAATGCTATCTGTGTGCAGGAGAAGTAGAGAAATGAATTGAAAATACAATGAATAGGCTAAAGAAATATATAACAAATAGAAAAAGGGATGTGGAAACATTATTGGGGCTACATCTCAGTTTCAGCCCTACTGCATAACCAAAATCTCATCACTGATGCCTGTGGAAAAAGAAGTCCAAAGCACTTCTGGAGTTCATCACATTTAGGAACAGCATTGCCAGCAGACACAGGGACTCAAGATCACTATCTTTTGAACTAATAAACACTGTTATTATCACTATCCAATAGGTTCTTGTAAGTATAGAATTCTTATTTACTGGGAAAGCTTTGTATATGCATCTGTCTGTTGATCTAAAAACTGTCTTTTTTCCTCCTTGTTAATAGGAAGTCTGCTTGCACAAATATTTTGTGCACTCATCTGAGTACATGCAGGGCTCTGGATTAAAAGCTCCAATAGTGACCATGGATTGCTGACTGCAGCCCCATTCGAAAGCTGTGAAATCTGAAGTAAGGCAAAATGATGGTGCGCGTGCACTGCCCCTGCCACTTACCTCCACCACCATGTTGATGGGGGTAAGTCCAGAAGAATAATGGTATTCACATTCAGCTGGGAATAGCTACAGTTGCATTTCAGATGTTCTCCACTCACTCAAGGAAATTGGAGGGGGACTGGTAAGGAAGGAACTTCTACTCTCTTGTTCCAAAAACTCAGAAGGCCAAATAGACAAGCCTTCTGTGGTAGCTTCCAAATTCTGGAACTCTCTACCACCAGAGGTTTGTAAAGCTCCCCCTGCTTGATGTTTTTAGGTCGTCAAAGACTAGCTAAGTTTTATTGGTATCCATCTTGCAGGGAAAAATTATTTATAATTACGATTGCTTTTTATATTTTTGATTTATTTCAGTTGCTGATTTTATAATTTCAAGTGTTATAGTCTATCCAGAGTCTTTTACATAAAAACAGTAAAATAAATAAATAAATGTTCCAATTTTCATTGGGACCCCTCTAAGAGGAGACAGGGATACAAATATACTTTTTCTAAAGTGTAGCAAAAATAAAGCAACCACCTGTTTCCATAATTTAAGATCGAATCAGAGCTATTTCATTATTCCCACCAGCCTGTTCCCATTTCAAAGCATACCTTTTCTCTCTGCAATTTTAGATTTTGACACAATAGAAATGTTATTCCTTTCTAATATTTATTAATGTACTATTTATTTACTTACTTACTTACTTATTTACTTACTAACTTACTTCACTTTCTATGCCATTCAGTTCCTAAAGCCAAGTACTAGCCAGTTCACCAGGTCCCTCCCATGAGAATCCCATACAAGATCAACAGAGAGCTTTGACCACACAGTAGCTAAGAACTATCGCTGTAAATCAGAAAGGTTCTATTTCAAATCCGACAACCACCATAAACTATGTCCCTGGCCAGTGAGCCAAATACAAGCACTGAGACCTTTGAATCTAGATCTCTGGACTTCTTGCAGGCCATGATTCCTGACCAGTCTGGTTCTAGTTGTCGGAGATTATTTATTTGGTCCTGCATGAACTACAAAGCCGATAGACAGTATGTTGAACAAATGTGGAAAGGCAAAACCTGGATGCAAACTTATTTTGGAAAGGGGACACATTTACCAAACGAAGATTAAAGTCATTTAACTCTGCCCCATCTTTGGCCTATTGCAGGAATGTGGACTGCACAAATATTGACTAAGTTATACAAACTTCACGAGACAGAAAATTGCATATCCTTATCATATTGCAAAAAATTGTTAAATATTGTGAATTGCTTTCTAAAAAGTATGTGCTATACCCAGTGCTGTTGCTATTATCACCAACATTCCCATCCCCATCACTAACCTTGTGAATTGTGAGTTTCAGTGTAGTGTTCTCCGCATTGGACATGCACGGGAGGCATAATAAATGGGTGTTGCCTTGGCTAAAAAGTAAAGTAAAATAAAACATACACATTGGACATTTATTTATGGAATAAACATAATAGCAACTCTTCTGTAATCTGTCTAGAAAACTGTTTATTACAATCAAATGTTTGTAGTTGGAGCAGCTCTAGAATATTGTTTGTCTCTTGAGCTCCTCACTCATGGCAAGATACTTACCAAAGATGATCTACTCCATGTAGGTCGCCGCCTGATAGGGGGAGGAGAATTTGATTGTCTGTGGGGGAAAAAATGGAAATGATTCTTAATAATTCTTAATAAATCTGCAAAATACAGAACACATATTCTTATGCAAGTGGTATGAAAAGACTGTTGCATACTGTAGTAATCTGTTTTGAAATGGATATGAAAATATGTAAACTAAAGAAATAGAAAGCATTTATAAAGGCATTAACATTTTCCATCACACATGCCTTAAAAAAAAAAGAACAGATTTAATTTAACCTGAAAATGCAAAAATTAAATTCAACAGAAAAACTAAACCAAATAATCAGAAGCAATTTGATATCATTTAGGCCAGCTTTCCTCCAATTAGAGTTCTCCAGATGTGTTTGACCACAACTTCTATCACCTCCATAATTGAGGTGATGAGCATTATAGTCCAACAGATATGAAGGGCACCAGGTTGGAGAAGGCCAGTTTTGGAAAAGGTAGAAAAAATGTAACAGTAAGAGCATAACAAATCACCCAGCAACATAAAGGCACACGCAGGCCAAGAGAGAAACAAGCAGGTGAATGGAATATCATGTTAAAATAGTAAGATGCATGGAGGTGGGAGAAAGAACCAAGAGGCAGAAAAGAAAAAAAATATTCACAAAGTACAGTAGAAATAAAGTGCTTACGTGTAGAAAGGAAAGGTGGAATTCCTCATCTTAGAGTTTCTGATCTGGTAAATGACGTGATGTGCAATTAGAAAATACCCACTCACACCCACATCTACCCAAATTGCAAACAGCAGAGTGAAAAGATACAGATTAGGGAAAAGTCTGCAGCTAGAAATTATAGACCCTGGGGACTAATGCTATAAACCACACCAACATACTGTTTTACTGAATTCTGAAGACACACTGACCACTTCTCAGACAAGACTCTATAATTGTCAAACAAAATAATATCAACATCAATACAACAAATATGTCAAGGCCATCTCACATGAAAAACAATTCCTCCAACTTCACATATACTCTCCAAACCATCATGTTTTCACCCAAAATCAAGAAAATTCTGAATGCTAAGAATTTCATATGTAAAAATAAAAGCTCTAAATTTCATACCCTGTGTATGTCAGATGGCAGGGACACCTAGAATGAAATGAATGGGAGAGCAGAGGGGCTGAAAATGGGCCTGATCCAGCTGCAATGCCTCTTTTTCCTTTTGCTGTTCCCCCAATCACCCCATGCAAAATCTACTCCCACCCGATCTGTGACTCCAATCTGGATCAAGTCACCACACATTTTTTATTACTTTTTATTGAAAATGCATGGAGAGAAACCTCCAGGAGCTTTCAACCATTACGAAGACGGCCAAGATTTTAGCCAAAACCCCCCGAAATCTTACTTCTGGACTACAGATTCAGATGGTTCTACATTTATTTGAATTCTGTGGATGAACTGTGGCCTCGCCCTGCTCTTCTGTTTGTCTGTGAGTTACTGGTGGACTCTGTTTCTAACCTCATTATGGCCTTAGGTTTCCCTATTCATGGTGGCAATTTCTATGAAAATGAGGTCACTGCATTGAACTATGTGACTGAAACTCATAAGTCATCCCTCCTTATCTTCTAGACCTTATGGGTACAGGAGAGCAAACATTACTTCCTTCCCCCTAGTCTACCAATCCCTATCTCACCTCTAGAAAATATTTGCTATTATAGGGGGTATTCTATTTCTTATCATGCTGTCTCTCTGCCATCCTTTTAGGTTTTCTTTTCCTAAGAAAGACCTTTTCCCCGTTATGGAAGCTCAACAGATGACAATGCTGGTAGGACAGATGTGGATGCTCCATTTGTAAGCCAGGCTGTAACGTCAATCGTGACTTCTTCTCAACCATGCTTTTAACTAATTAAACCATGGAATATTACTTGGAGAACACTCTTGAAATGCACAGGCTTCTGGGATGTTATAACCAAAAAGGCACTCCTTCAGGGCAATTTTATGCAGGTTGACTCAGAACGGAATCCTAACACTATTCCCAGGTAAGTATGTAAACATGTGAAGCTTTAATGAATATGTGATTAACTGAGAACTGTGTACGGCAGGGATAGGTGACATGATGCTCTATAACACCCACAATTACTGCCATTATCCATGCTGGCCTGGGATGATGGGAACTGAAGTCCAAGTATCTGAAGGACACCTGGCTGCCTATCCTTGCTGAGTTCCTCCATTCATTCAATCACTACGATAAACAGTGATTTCATAGTAGCTAAATACATGAGTAGAGTTTTAACCCAGATGTGCATCTCAAATATCCCTCTTCCAAATATATTACATGACCACTAATCCAGTTCCAGGTCTGTTGCAAAAAAACAGAAGCAAAGGATTAGAGTTTTCTGTACCTCATTACTACCATCTAGTGATTATCCGGATTAATGCAGCCCTCATCAGCTCAACCTAATGAAAACCTTTCTGAATACGACTGAGTGTTTAAATGTTCCCATACTTCAGATTCCACATTATCATACCGATACCAGTAGGAGAGGCTACTTGTATTCCTGAGAACAGATTGATATAACTACCTGCAAGAAAAATGTGGTTTATGTACCCACAAAAATAAAGTTGTAGTTCAACACAGACCACAATCTTTATATAAAGTGGCAATAAGTTTTGCCTCTCCACTCCAACACATAAGAATACCCTCCAAATTTCAAATTAATATGAAAGGGAGATAGAAGACAGAAAGCTTAAAATCAAGGAGACATGAATATGCAGTATAGACAGAGGTACCTGTAAAATAGGAAGCAACCAACAGAAAACCTGTATGTTATCTTCTTTGGCATGAAATGCTGGTTGCTTATTCCATGAATGACAGCAACATTGAAAAGCACCCAAAAATGGAACAGGAGGAAGGCAAGGCAAGTTCTTGGAAACCAATTTTCTCATTCTGGTTTGTTAACAAATTTCATGTTAGAGCTCATGAAGTCCTAGGGGGCTTGCCAATAATTTATAAAGCCTTGTACAAATGTCTAAACACAAACTCTATGTTTTAGACTACAGTTGGAAACACCTGAATTTCATGCCGTTTCTTCTCATCTGTTTCATTTAAAACATTCTTAGAGCGCCTTTCAATGAAAGGTTTCCAAGATATTTACAAAAAAAGAATGTTTCCATTTTTTGTACCTCTAGAGAAACCATGAAGAAAACACAATGCGTCCAGAGTTATAATCTTTGATTTCTGCTGTATGGGCAATGAGCAGATGGAGGATAAATAATACAATGCCCTCAAACAGACAAACAAACAAACAAACATATAAATAACCTAACCCAAAACAAGATTACTTGACATTTATTACAGCCAGCCAGAATTTCCCAAAGATATGTACTTACTCTGTGCAGATTTTGTTTTGTTTGTAAAACTTGTGCTTCGCAGCAAAGAGTCGTGAAATATACTTAGCATTTTCAAGGTCATCCTTTAAAAGCAGAAAAAGGTGGGAGGGAGAGAACAGGGAGAAGGAGGGAAAGAACAACACTGAATTGCGTTGGGACAAGCATAACAAAGAATTATGTAACACTGACCATGTTCCTCTAAAATATTTAGTAAGGGGAATGCTTTGCAGAAATATATATATGCAAAAAAATCCCAAGTTAACAGCATTCAAGTTATTGTGGATCAGGGATACTAGTGCAATCTTGCCATACCATCTGGTTCAAAGACTGGGCTAAAGGATAAATAAGGCTGTTGCATTATTAAACTTAAGCAGGTCTTTGCCAGTTCTGTGTCTGCATGGGAGGCAGGCTGAGAATCCAATGTAACTGGCTTAAAGTTTTCCAAAGGCAGAGCAGTATGAAAATGCATAAAGAAGTTTATCTGAACTGGGAAGTTTATACATTGGGGAAGTAGGTTCAATCAGCCAGTAGCCACTGGCCAGCTAAGTTTGGCCAGGTCTGACCAGCTGATGGTCACTGCTCAATGGGAGGCTTCTAACAGACAGCTGGCACTGCCCACTTCAGCCCTCATCTCCATTCATTTACTGACAGTCAGCTGCCCAGACCAAAGTCCGCACTTCAATTAGTAAATACATGACTAATTTTGGATTACAGTTTTGGTGCAAAATTCAGTTTAAAAGGCCTTTTGAAATAGAAGGGGTGGGAATGCATATAGAAATGCCACTATTATCATTATTATATACTCCAAAAATTATGAACTCCCAAGCTGTTAAGCCAAACACAAGGGAGGAGAGTGTTTAACTGAGTGGTCCCCACATTTTTCAAACTTTATTTGGTAGAGTTAGTATGATGCCAACCTAGCCAATTTGTATTGCAGCCTCTTCCAAAGGTAAATTGGCTCAACAAGACAACATGACGTATTCAATCTAGCTACACCTGGTTAACATCCCTGGGAAGAAGGCTACTGCCCTCTGTCAAATAGAATAGCTAGGTGACCTAAACATTCGTCAAAATGAAATGGAAATTCCCATTTGAGTGGCACATCTCTCTCAAGAACCAACAAGATGCTTTGCTTTGCTTCTGTGGAACCATCAGTCTACTGAAAAGGAAGTTCTATAGTACTGGTAGTCCTTGACTTATGACCACAACTGGGACCAGAACTTCCATCGCTAAGGGATGCAGTCATTAAGTGAGTCATGCCCAATTTTGTGACCTTTTTTGCTGTGGTCATTAAGCCAATCCAGCTTCCCCCATTGACTTTGCTTGTCAGAAGCCCCCTAGGAAGGTTGTAAATGGTAATCACATGATCTCGGGACACTGCAACCATCATAAATACATGCTGGTTGCCGAGTGCCTGAATTTTTATCATGTGACTGCAGCGACACTACAATGGTCATATGTGCATGGGCTGGTTGTAAGTCACTTTTTTCAGCACCATCACAATTTCAAACAGTCAATAAGCTAATAGTCATAAGTCAAGGACTACTTGTAACCTAGTTAGTTGAAAGAAGCCACATTTCCTGGTCTTCTTTAGCTCCAGAAGTTTTATTGCAATCTATCACTGCGCTCAGAATACCCCACTTTTATCATTATTATTTTAAGATTCTGAGGTTGATCTATCATTTGCTTACCGTATGAAACAGCACAGTTTCTTCTTTGTTAACCAGTTCCACAACAATTGAAGACTTGTTGTGTGTTATATTTCCAATATCATTCCACCTGCGGCAAAACAGCTCCGATTAAAACAGATAATGCCACTGCAAAAAACTTTTCATATGGCTATCCATTATACACACACAAACACACATGCACATGGAGTTTTTATCCTCCTCTCTCTCAATTTGCCTTGCTGTTGTTTTGAAATTATTTTAATGTTCATTTTCCCTTTGTAGAGAAATTGCCTCATCTCACGCACTTATCCAATATACAAGAGCTACTACTTTCCAGAATTCCCATCTACCACAGGCTAAGAGGAGTGATCTGGGGGAAATGAGTGCTGTAAGTATTTAAGTAAAGAAAGCTGATATAAGCTACATGTTCAGAATTCTTATATTTGTTTTATTACAAGAAAAATATTCATAAATCATTTGGGTTAAATCAAATTGCTGTACATGTAATTGGATGGCTTTACTGCATGTACAGTGTAATCACATATCCTCATCCTCTCAGAAGCAAAAGACAAATACAAATGTTGTTTCGCTTTGCTACAGATCAAGGTGTTTTGATGTTCTGTTAGACTTCTTGAAGGAGAAAATAACTGAAGGACAAAGGAAACATTAATACGATCTTATTTATTCATTTTTAAAGGTTATCTTTTTTCTCTGTGTGTAAACTATGACTAATAACAAGCTAACAATATCCAAAGAACAGCAATACAAGGTCAGCAGCAGCATTATGATCAGCAAAGTACTTTGGATTCTCATTGATTTCAGTGGGTGAAATGTAAACCTTAATATGTAAGGATCCTATTGGATCAGATAAATGGGCCTTCTAGTCAAGCATGCTGCTTGCCCTGTATATCTCGGCAGCATTAAGCACAGTATAAGGGCAATTAATCTTCTCTCCATGGTTGCTCCCTACTGAAATCAATGAAAAGTTTCAAATGCATTTTGATCCAGTTTTAGGTGGATCAAATGCAAAATCCCTTCATCTTACTTTTACCTGTAGTTCACTGTGGGTCTTCCCACTGGGTTCTTTAGGAAAATCCCCATGCAGAAGATTCCAAGATGCAAGTCATTTCCTTGATTGTCCTGCCCAGAAAGTTAAATATATATACAGATATAGATATAGATATAGATATAGATATAGATATAGATATATATCAAAGTAATTTTAGCCCAAATTCTGACTTCTGAAAATGTGAAGATTCCAATCTATGGTTAAAACAGCTACACAATTCAAGTTCTTAACAGTCACTTGGATCAGATATTTCTTGGCTAGATATGCCTCATAATGCTGGCAAAACAAATCAGTGAGAGAAGTCCTGGCCTTATATGTCGTGTTAAAAATAAGTCTGGAAAGGTGCTTGCTTCTTTCTTTTAAAAGCATCCAAGAAACATTGCTGGGGCTATGGTGCATCAGAGGCCATATTAGTAAAAGGATTACTGGTGAAGCTTGAATGATCTCAAATCATTATTTTTTTTCTCACCCCCCCCCCAATATATTTAATTAGCCCATGCTTCTAAGTCTTGGCATCCCTCCCACTGGTCCTGTGTAGCTCTGCAAAGCCACTTGCTTCAGCACTTCCATAAATGTCTGTTCCTAATCACAGTGACACCAAAACGATGAAATATACATCATGACTTCCCAATGTAAGTGCCACTCTTTTTCACTTATGACACAACATGTACAAAAGGGGTGGAGCTGCTATTGTGATATAAGTTTTGTCACTTGCCCCCTTCCCCCTTTCTGAGTTCTTGCCAAACATAATTCATGTGAAGCAGGATACAAACTTTGTTACAGAATTTACTTGATAGAGAACAGAATTTTAAACACCCTATACACCTTTCATTTTGGTCAGTTGTCGAAAAGTTGAATGTGGAATGTGGACGGAGGTGTTAATTTCTACCTTTCACTGCAAAAAGTCATTAACTTTGATGCAGACTGTCACAAGATCCAAAGCGCAGGAGCTAGCCAAATTGTTTATTTACTTCTATCCCTCCAGGCTATTTTGAGAATCGTCCTGATTCTTTCTATCAGCCGTAGCAGAGGCAGGATTGATCTTGAGCTGGGATGTGCCTTAGGGCAGAAATGGAATTGCCCATGGCGCATAAAGCTATGGCATGGTTCCACAGCCAACACAAGGGGGGCGGGGAGGAGTGTTTCCTAAAGCTACAAAATGCAATATTTTGAATTATTCTGCATGCACGCAATAATTATCATGGCTACCGGGTAAAAATGTGTGAAGTATCAAAGGAAAAAAAATCATATTAAGAGGAAGATTAAAAGGAAAAAAAGTACAAAAGGAAGATACTGATTGAATTTTTTTAAAAAACATGCAAGAACATTAATTTTATTTTCTTTGTTTCTACTTCATGGCATCCCTCTTTCAAAATGATTGATTTAAATAACATACTGAAATATGCAACTCTAGAAGCTGTCCCACTGAACTGCCAAAGGAAACCCAGGGGTTGTCAAGCAAACTTCTGTAGCACACACACACACGCAACAGGTCTTTTCTTTTGTGCAGCTGAAAAGGGTTATTAAGTGTACAGTTGTAATGAAGGGATTGTAGGTCAGTGCAGAGCTGTGCATTTTAAGGTTCCAGGCTCAAGGCCTCAATTCATGGGTGTCTGAAGCAAGGAGCAAAGGAGGGCAGGTGACATTACATGTGTCATGATATCCTCACACAAATGATGTACCATGACCAGTCAACAAAATCAAAAGAACAAGAAGGGAGAGAAGGTCACTTGAAGCTGGTCATTCGAATACAGATTAGACTCAACTCAGCCGAGCTGAGATTCAGGTAAGAGCATTGGACTGGCCCAGTTTATGACTGCAGAAGAACCCAATGGAAGTACTGCAACTGTAGATATTTTGAATATTCCTTTTTTTTTAAAAAAAAAAGGGCCAAAATAATGAGCTAAAATCAAGGCTGCAAATAGTGATAGATAGGAAGAAAAATTTTAAATGTTGCTGGTTTTCTGTTTGTGAACATTATTAGGACAGCCAGATGCAAAAGAGAATGGGACTCTTGCTTTATTAACAGTAATGTAGAAAACGCGTGACCAACTGGGCTTCCCTCTTCCTTTTAATGGTTAAAAGTGTAGAAGCCCCCTCCTTTCTGGCATCTGGCCTTAAACATGAAAGAATCTGAGACCTCCCCCATGTAGTCTAAAGAGGTACAACTCATTCTATTCTCTACCATTTAACACCTCATGGTGCTGTATTTGTAAACCAGATCTGACATGTAATCTGGGGCTTGCATTTGATTTACTACCTTGTAGATGGAATAGTTTACGCTTCGCTGTGCAAAAAGCATTTGCTAAAATGCCACAACTCCATTTTAGTGACATTTACATGCACATTTCCATAAGGGTTTTTAGCATTTTGGAAAATTCAGTTAACTCTTTTTGGCCTCTTAGTCTATAGTTAAGAACCTCTGCTTTAAACCTTATCTTTGAGCCTGTAACTCCTTCCTCCTAGTCCTACATTTGTACTTTGTTCATGTTAAGACAACTGTATCAGTTCTAGCCTTTGATTACCAGAAAACACAAGACATTCTACTTTAAAAATGAATAATAAGGGTATTTTTCATACCTGCCGTCTGCTGCCACCTACCCCTGCCCCCCACTGACCTTTGCCCTGTGGTGCCACAGAGGCAGCTGGAGGAAGAACACGGTGAAGGTCAGCTGGGGTCAGTGGGGGGTAGCGGAGTGACAGGGTGACAGGGGTAGGCAGCGGCTGCAGGATGCTGTGCAGCCAAAAGGGCAAAGATGGGGGAGGGGGAGATAGGCAGGTGAGGGAGTTGAAGCGAAGGCAAGCATGACAGGGCAGGAGAAGCATGATGTCTTCACCTAACGACTGCAACCGGGACTACCGGAACTGCCATCGCTAAGTGGTGCAGTCACATGATGTTTCGCCTAACGAGCATTTTGCTTAGCAACAGAAATTCTGGTCCCAATTTGGGTTGTTAAACGAGGACTACCTGTATGACTCTTCCTCTCACAATTCCCTCCAGCAACACAGAAGGAACTCTTGCTGAGGCCCACATGTGACCCAAGGGCTGCATATTATCCACCTTGCTTTAATATGTTCCATTATATTGCCTCTTCTATACTTTAATGTAAAAATGGTGATACAATTTCAGGGCCATCCCTCATTTCAATAGGACATATATCCTGGTAAATTGCAGAGAACTGTAAACAATAATAAATTCTGATAATAAAAAATAATAAGCAATGCTTTTTTAAAACGATGTCCCTAGTAGTCTGTATCAAAGGCATCTCCAAACTACATTTATAACACACACTTAAACTAATGTTACTGAAAAAAGAAGCCAAAGGATAGATGACTGGAAAGAGACACTGGAGACTAACAATTGAAAAGGACCACACACACACTTCCCTAGCATTTAAGGCTAAAAGAAATCCCCGGATTACTGAGAGGACTGTAAAAACCCTTCTGGATTGTATCTAGCCCCATCTTCCTTAACCTGTAATTAGAGAATTTCAATTCCCATCATCTGCAGCCAACAGGAGAGTTAAAATCCCACATATCTGGACAGCACAAGAGTGGAGAAAACTGATCCATCCCATCATCTTACAGACCACAGTGGGCAAAGAGGTTGCATAACATGAAACCAGTAGTTCTCTCTCACTTTTGATATTCCACAATGCATTACTTCTTTTAAAAAATCCACATTTATCTATTTATGAATGTATAAATGATTCAGTCAAGACTACTCTAAGCAGCATACAAAAGCAATATCCACTGCCAAAGCAACAATAATAGTAACATACAATAATATACAGTAACAGAATGCAATATAAAAAATTATAATTAAGATAATATTCAGGATAGTGAGAGCTTTACAGCATTCAAGTCGCAAAGACTTTCCAGAACAGCCATGTTTTTATCAGCTTCTGGAAGGCCAAACAAGATGTTCCCCAAGAGAACATTATCATTATCTTATTTATTTCATTTAAATTTCATTCCTTCTCTAAAACAGGTTACGTGGTAAGAGTAGATGTCTTCTATCATTTTATCCTAACCACCACCTTGTGATAGAGGTCACACTGAGAGAGTACCTGATCCAAAATCACCCAGTGAGTCCCATCACTGAAAGATGATTTCAATCTGAATTTCCCTGGACAAAGTCTGGTACCTTAATCACAACACATTAGTTCTCAGAGGTAATAGCTGAGACTGGCTGCAGCAGGATGGATCCCAAGCCCCTAACACTGAACAGATAAAAGCTTTTTATCTCTTTTCCCAGATTAGCTTCCTCCTCCTCCTCCTCCTCCTCCTCCTCCTCCTCCTCCTCCTCCTCCTCCAACATCTGATACATCCAAGAGGCTTTAAAAAATGGAAGCAGCAGCATTACTGGAATGGCTAACATTTATCTATTCAGATGTTTTTCCTTCACCAATACAGTATGATCATTGCTCTCTTGGAAATTAATTCACATTTCCTTTCTAACCCCTTACCTTCACAGGAAAACTTTCCTGCCCAAATCCATCTAGTCGTTCCACTTCCCTGATGTAAAGCAATTCTGCTTCTGCTGCAGAAAGGCTGCTGTAAATAAAATTAAAAGAAATATCATACAGGATTATTGAGAAGGCCAAATATTGTAACATACTCTTTGCTTGGTTTTATTTATTTGTTTGTTTATTTAATCAATTCACATGGCTGCTCATCTTGCAAGGGCAACTGTGACCAGCTAACATTAAAAAAAAACTTTTATAATATAAAAAGAACATAATAAAAAACACATAATAGCTACTGAGGACAACACAATAATCATCCAATTATATTGAATAATTACAATATTCATGTGTCTTCTGTCCATCAACTTATCCAAATAGTAAACAGAAGCTAAATATGAGCAAAATCAAAGGAAATATTATAACGGTGCAGATACACGTCACCCAGTTTCTAGACGTCTTTGTGTTAACTTCTATTTCTGATTAAGCTAGAGAGGTATTTCATAGCTTCACTCATAGCTAGAATGTAGTATCTGCCATTCATTCAGCAAATAGCTTTAGGCAGTCTATCACTTCTTAACCCCAACACCCCTTCAATAATACAAGGACAAAAATATGGACCTCTCTTATAATCAGTGGAGTGTTTGCATGAAAATTGTTTTTCTAAAGAAAAAGTTCAGAAATATTCAGCAAAAACAGTGCCTTCATATCACAGTAAAATTAATAAATGTTTGCCCCAAAGCGGCCAGACAAATGTCTTTGAGAAACCTACAAGAAGGGCACAGAGAAATTGTGTACCCTCACTGTTTGTCCCCTGAAGCTTTTTCAAGTTTCATTTAACTAACATCACTGCCATGGAACAGACATTCTTTTCCTGAGACATGGAGTTCCATGTAATATAAAGCTACTGCACAAATTAGGAAAAACAGCTTATTATAAGAAATAGTCTATCAGCTGAATAGACTTCACAAGTTTGCATACTGACAGCAATGTACATATTAATAGTTTGTGGACCAAACCTATGATTTTTGTGTTCCTGGGCTACTTTCTGAATCAATTCTTCCAAAATTGCTTCATTTTGAATCAAATCCTGCAAAATAAATTAATAACAAACAATGTTTATTATGAATAAAGAATGGAATTCAAAGAATCAAGCCTTTAATTTGGTTTTATTTATTTATTTAGTCAATTTGTATGCCACCTCAGTCACCAAGTGATTCTAAGTGGGGTTAAAATATCAAGAAAATAACAGTTAAAAACAAACAAAAACAGAATCACTAAAAGAGTATATGGTGCACATTGGGGAGGATAACAACACACACTATTCCTCACAAAACGATCATGATGGAGCAGAGCCCTCTATCCTATCAAGGTCTTTACAGAAGCCCAATAGAGTCAGGACCATATTGATCTCAGGGAGCACACTGTTCCACAGGGCTGCTACCGAGAAGGCATATCTCCTAGGACCCATGAGGTTAAAATGCTTTAGAGCTGGGACCTGGCACACCAACTCTTTTAGATCTTACCGGTTGGACAGAAACAACAGGAGAAAGGCAGTCCCGTAATACCCAGGACCCAAACCATAAAGGGCTTTACAAGTGACAATGAACACCCAGAATTGCACCCAGAAGCCCACCAGCAGTCAATGCAATTCAAAGAGCAGTGGTATTATGTGGACAAAATGAGAAAGGTCAATAACTGCTCATGCGGCTGCATTTTGAACGAGTTGTAGTTTCCAAGTAGTCTTCAAGGACAGTCCCATGTGGAGCACATTGCAAAAGTCCAAGCAACAGGTGGCGAGGGCACAAGTGACTGTGAGAAAGGCCTCTCAGTCTAGGAAGGGATGTAACTGGCATACAAGATAATCTATGTAAAGATTTTCCTGGCCATGGCTGCCACCTGCTCATTGAGCAGGAGTTACAAGTCCAGGAGGACCACCAATTTACATAAGAGTTCTGCCTGGGACAGTGCCATCCTATCAAAAATTAAAGATGGCAAATAGCTATGATTAACAGGTCCTTAAAATGAAAGCCACTCTGTTTTGCCAAGATTAAGGTTAAGCTTGTATCTCCCCATTCAGACTCTTATAGCCTCCATGGAATAGGACAAAATCTCCACAGCATCATTTATTCAGCTTGGGGTTGAGATGAAAAGCTGGGTGTCATCTGCATATTGATACTGACTTTGTTCCAGTAGATGACCTTGCCCAGCAGCCTCTAGTAGATGTTGAATAGGAGTGGTGGGTATGCCAAGTTTATCAAGATAAAGTTTATCTTCATTTCTGTGATGAAACAAAGAGCTTCAGGTTTTAAGGAAACTTTACTGCAATCAATTATTGGTTTCTGCAGCAATGATAGCTGTCTTTCATTTGCCCCCAAGAAACAAAAGATGACTAAAAGTTACATTCTCTAACACAAAGTTACATTAAATCAAACACTCTAGTGAGCCAGGATCAGCTTGGGAATGATGGAAGAGTGAAGGAAATACTGGAAAGTTAGGAAGGAAAAATTTAAACAGTTCAAACAGGCCTACAAACGAAGTGAGCAATCTTGAACTGTATCACTTGAACTGTAGCAAAGGGCGTAAAGTTCTACCTTGTACAAAGTCCTGAAGATAAACCCACCTTTTCTGATCAACTTTTCCAGCATACCAACAAAAAAATCTCCCATCCCAGAAATAGGAAAGTAAGGCACGTGACGTTTAGCCATAAATTTGGAAGCCATCTGACTTAAAAATATCGACATACTAACTTTATCAAAAACAAACTCTAAAGTAGTGTTTTTCAAACTTGTCAACTTTAAGATGTGTTGGCTGGGGAATTCTGGGAGTTGAAGTCCACACATCTTAAAGTTGACAAGTTTGAAAAATGCTGCTCCAAAGTGTGAAAATCAGGAAAACGAAGAAGGAAATCAGTGTGCTTCAAAACCAGCACTCTTAAGCAAGCCATGTTTGTTGCAAGGGAACCAACAACTGCTATCCCAAGGCATTAACCATTTTACTGGGAAAACAGGAAATTGCTTCATGTCAACTCAGACAATTGGTCCAATTAGCTCGGTAGATCTACACCCGTCTTCTCCAACCTGGCATGCTCTAGTATGACAAGGAATCCTGTAAGATGTAGTCCTAACCATCCAAAATATACTAGGTTGCGGAATGCTAATTTCTCCAGGATTTTGGTCTTCCTCGACTGTACCTGGAGAAGCCGTGAACTTGCCAGGTTATAAAAATTCCTCCTGAGCACAGAAATAATTTGTTTCTAAAACTAAATATATCCTATAGCAAAAAAGCACAGAAAATTAGAACAGCTTTTTAATACTGAAAAATAAATTCCTTTTTTTATTTGCCACCCACTTAGGACAGCTTAGTATTATGTGATCAAAAGTACTGCAACCCATGTTATTTGAAGGGTGTCATACATATAATACATACATGTTTGTAATCTCGTCACTGAGAAATATACCCCTAGTTTTTAAACATGGTCTACGTATGCCATATGTACAGTGGAATGAATGATACAAATGGAATCTACACAGGCGTGCGTCTGTCTGTCTGTCTGTCTGTCTGTCTTTCTTTCTCTTTTAGTAATTACTGTGGATGGAATGCCCCATGGGTGTGTATTTATACTTAAACCAAATGCCTGACTTCTTGTTCACTGGGGCCTCCCTGTAATATTTGTTCTTGACACCGAAAAATGTGAAAGAGTGCTAATGAAAAATGGCACTGTACGTGCCTGTACACAGCTACACACCTGTAAGGCGTTCTGTGTACATAACTTCATTCTTTTTACTGCTGAAGAAATGTTGTTTCACACATACTGCAGCAGCACAAGATCAAACACAATACAAGTGCACAACACAACACAAGCAAATCTCACCAGCCTTGAAACACACTGTAATATTATGCCCACTCAGTGGACTTGCTATTTAATTAATTAATGAATGAAAATAGCCCTTACAGATATTTAATGTACTACAGCGATAGAAGGGTGAAGAAAAGACTGGAAAGTTAGGGAGGAAAAATTTAAACAGCCCTACAAACTAACTGAGCAATCTTGAACTGCATCACGCTCTTCCTCGTACGAAGTCCTGAAGATAAATCCACCTTTTCTGATCAACTTTTTAAGCATGTCAACAGAAAATCTCCCACCCCACAAATAGGAAAGTAAGGCACCTGACGTTTAGCCATAAATTTGGAAGCCATCTGACTTAAAATACCATCAGTGGGTGGATATTGCTAAAGAACAAGGCTAGCTAAAGCTACTGATTAGAGCAGGATGGATTATCTACTTGATTGATCATCAGCAAGTACAAACAGCATCATTTTAGCTTCAGAAGATACCCATGAGTTTGCTGACATTGAGAGATTTATTTCAAATACTAGATGTGATATACTGATTATATCCACTATCTGTTTCAGAGTACAGACCCACATTAAAGGCTAATATTCAGGTTTGGGCACCCATCCATTGCATGACAAGCAAGTCCCTTTTTTTTTTAAGATTCACAACCATTCTACAAAGTATGTTCCATATCCCCCTGAACTTCTCCAGAGGTGGATACAGAGGTTTCAACAAATTGTGTAAGAATTATCTTAAGGAAAATGGTAGATTCCTTTCAGAGGAATGTTTACCCATTCTTATTTTTCATCTCTTACAAACAGTTCTCTGAAGGATGAGCTCTACATTTCAAAGAAGAGCTGTTTATTATCATTGGTGTAAATCACTGTCTGAAAGCTGCTATGAGGATGCATTTCTGTAGTGGGTTTTTGTTTTACATTGGAAAATCAATGGCCCAAATTTTGACAAAGCAACAATATATTGAAATGTAGTGCATATCCATGTTAATGTATGCAGCAATTTCCATGCAGTGTTTTTTTTCATGCAGGCCATACAATGGCTCACTTTCACCTTTGTCTTGATGGCTAAGTACACTTGATTGCTTACAGCGAAGTATGCATATAAAAAAGCATGCATTTTTTCTTCTGAAATTATTTATATGGAAAGAGGAATGATTTTGGCAAAGAGACAGCAGCACTGTACTCAGAGCTAAGAGGACTGACTTTTCATTTTCAGCCACGACCCTGGAAACACTCTCTGTGCTTGCATAGCCACAAAGCCCCTGTTGCCGATAATGATTACTTTTTAAAAACTACTGAATACCCATAGAGATGCAGGGAGATTTTCAAGTAGAGACATAATTATAATGGATTAGACTTCTAATTAATTTAATTCTCCCTCCCCCGCTTGTAACTCATTTAAGAAAGAAACAGCTCCAGCAGTACCTCATGCTGGCTGAGAAGTCTTGCGAACCGCAAGCCACAACACTCCTGGTGGGCACAAGTCAGGGAAGCCTATTATACATGTTAAGAGGGCAAGGTGGCATACATAACGTTCCCTATGCCTACTACAACAGCGCTGTGTGATGGGCAGGCTCACAGAGAGTGATTGGCTCAAAGTCACCAAGTGAACTTCTGTGAGTAACAGTGGATTAGGATCTGGGTCTCCCCAGTACTAGTCCAGCACCATAACCACTATGCCCCACTGGCTCTCAATTTATAACACACCTTTCCTCCAGAACCTCAAGAAAGCATACTTAAGTCCCTCTTCCCAGTGACTATGAATCGAGTCATCCAACTAGTTGACACAGGTATGGGTGGTCTTCAACAACTTCATCACTGCACTACATTGGCTCCCTCAACATGAAAGCTGAGATTCCTTCATTCGCGTCACATTTAAGCTTAATCTGATTTCTAATTTCTGTTATATGTAGCATTACCTTTAACATTTAATTTTTTAAATATTTTAAAACTTTAAAAATGTTTTATGTAGCATAACTTTCTCCAAAAGACATTAAAGCACCTATGTAAAGTAACTATCAAATAATCTTGGTGGAGGCATTACTGATACCATTTCATGAAGACAGGACAACTGAAGAATGAAAGTCTTTGAAATAAAAGGGGATGGCTTGGGACTGGAATACTTTCTTGCCTTTTCCACTCACTTTTGACCCACCTGACTTAAATATCTCAGAAGAACCTGCTTGTGATCCCGTCCTTTCATGAGATAAGGTGGATGGTTACACTCCAGAATAGCCTTCCTCCTGAAATCTGATCTGCCCCTCTGCTTTCTATAACTTATTAAAAATGGAGTTACTCAGACAGCCTTGGAGGGATGAGTTGTGCCATCCGACTGTCTTTAATCTTCTTACTGTGGATATTTTATTGTATTTTTATCCATATATGTGAACTGCGAACTGCAGTCTCTTTTGACTGCAGTGGAATACAAATTCAATAAATAAATACATGAAGAGGGGATGGGGGGGGAAGGTGGGGGGGGGTTAACTCACCATTGGAAACAAAACATACTGCCGGAGATCATGAGATTCAAAATGAGGGCAGTCTCCAAAGCCAACTGGATGGGAAAAGGAAAGAAAGAGAAATGAGAAACTAATTGCTTCAGCTTTTATTGCATATGAAACTCTCCTTAAAAAGTTTTTCAAAGGCTTAACATGGGGGAAGCAGAGGTGTTCAATATTCTGGAATCCTGAAGTATGAAGAAAGAAAACTGTTTGTCTCACCTAAAAGAATGGTCATGAGATCATGGGGCTTGTATTCATTTTTTGGCTGGAAGTGGGTTTAGATTTTTCAAATGGAAAGGGTGGACAAACATTCATACTTGAATTCCTTCTTTTCCACATTTTACACTATTAATATATAAGAGTTATGGGGATTCCTTTTCTTATTTTACACTATTCCTATGTAAGATCTATGGGAATGCTACTCATATTGCCTTCTCCTAGGAAAGTGAGAAGGGGTATAAAATAAAATTCAGACTAAAGAATTGTTTTCCCACTCATATCAACCACTGTCTGTACCTTTTAGAATATATGCAGGTTTTTTCCCCCCTTCTGGGAAAACAGTGTAGGAATTTGAATTTCAGATTCTGTATATCCTGATTGTCTTTTCAGATCAGGCATTTTTATGACTCTTGCGTATACAAGAAATGAAAATAATTTAATTCAGCCCTTTATAACTTATGGCTAGCCACCAGATAATCCTCATATATATAGGCCAAGCAAAGCAGCAGTCAGAACCAAAACAAAATAAAACAAAAATATTGGGATTAATTTGTTTCTAGTGGGCTTCTATACATGGTTAGTCATCTGCTTGCTTAGTCCGTGACATTCTACATGCCCATAAAAATAATTAAGCCAAAAGTAAACAAAGTTCAGTGCATGAATTAGGTGTGTGGTTCCCCTGGTTAAAATAAGAAGAGCAGAAAGAGAAAAATTATCCAATACAACTGAATCTGTGAGAAATTCAACATAGATTTCTCTCCTGGATCTTCCTCAAAATATTTACCTTTCTCAAAATTTTGGAAACACAACCATCCTGCTTTAAAAGTGAGTTCAATATAGTCATGAGTATCAGTGTCTGCTTCTCATGAAAACTATACATGCCGGAGAGGACCAAAATGAGAGAGCTATTCTTTTTAGCTCTCTTCCATCGTTGCAAGTTTTTCAGAGGCACATGACTAGATAAAGTAGGGAAACAGAGTGCTGGACTATATGATTGTTATCTGAACCAGAATAGGTCTTCTCAAGTTCTCATAATAACTTTAACAGCTTATACTGTCTAAATAAACTCTCCTCTGTAGAAGTTCTTCAGAAGCGCTACAGACTGTTTGAAATCCAATTACAATCCTGTGGTAACAGAAATAATTTCCACTGTATACTAATGGAAGGGCATATGCTTACACTAGAAGGTTTCCAGTTGTTCCAGAGGAGAGGACAAAATGGGCAAAAGTGAGAAGGGTAGAAAGAGAAAGTCTCACTATGTTAGTGGAAGTCCTCTCACTAGCCAATGGATTTCACCCTAGACTTCATTCAACACTGAATGAAACTCCTGTAAAGGATTTACTTTGTTTCATATAAGTTTTGGAACTGCAGAAAGAGAGTGCTTCTTAAAAGTCTATAATATTTTTTGTGAAAAATTCTCCATTTATCTCTTTTTAAACTGCTTCATGCTAAAGAGAGAGAGGGAAATGCCCAAGACCATTTATTTTATTTCATTTGAAACAAAGTCTGCCAAAAAGGTATTCAATACTGGAAATTCCCCTTATAAATTATTCCAGTCAAAATATTCCTACAAACCCTTAAGGACAATTTGACATTTTTACTGGATGCTATTTCATTTTGTTTTGCATCATAAATGTACATTTTATTTAAAAAACAATAAATACAAACTTGTTGAATATAGTAATATAGTATGTATACCAACAATAAAAATGGAACAGTACTAAAGAAAAACATTTAGGAATTTTCTGTATCACCTATCAGTCAAGAACAAAAGCTTAAAGTTAAAAATGTGAGCATATGGATTTCTGATGCTCATATCATTCCGATAATAAAGGCATATTTCATTTCAATTCACAATCGAGCTTTTACAGATATGACTTGAGAAAACATAGAGCTAGCTTAGTTGATACATGGAACAATGATTACTCCTGTGATAAGCTGTGGTTAATTTTAGAGATGCAAACATCCTCTCCTATTTTACACTAAACATTCATTTATGACTTTGATATAATTACTCACAATGTTCAAAAGTCAGTGAATTAGCTTAAAATTCTGGTGAACAAGCCACAATCAGAAACCATTTTGTTCCAGATTTATTCTCCTTAACTATAGTTTAAGCAATCTATAACTTTCCAAGTTTGATGTCATAGGTAACTATAATTAGTTTTCCTCTAGTGTGCTAAAAGGGGGAGGGGAATTTGCAAGCCTGAGCTTTATTAATCTAGTAGGAAACTAGATTGTTGTTATACTATGCTTGTAAAACCCATTGCTTAAATACATTATATTTGCAGAAATCCATTGCTTAAATATATAACGTATGAAAAATGGTAGAAGCAAAACAGAAGATTTTATAACTACAGTGATGCTGACTAGCCTTTTTAACTCACCTTCTAATGCTGCAATGCTGGAGGAAAACACATGAACCATGAATTCAAGCTTTATCCCATTTACTTCTAACCCTGATCCACTATCCGGTTTCTAATGCAGTTCACTAATAAATTTGGATGGGCATCCCAATTATGGGACTAGAACTAATGCAATCATCTGCATGCTATGTTAGGATATTTCAAGTTCACAAACTCAAATACACCCTACCCTAACCTTTCATTATGGGGTTCAGTCTCAGCCTCTTGCAAGAATCCTAAACATTTCCACTTCAGAATGAGGAGAAAAGGGCAATTCATTTCAGGAACTATTGCCATGGAATTCCACTACTGTTTCCAAAATATACAGTATAAAGCTTTTAAGAATGTATATCAGTGTCAATATTCTCCCTACGGGGTTGCCATCTCCAGTTTAACAGGAATTTACTGTTGTGGTTAAATAAGCAGGTGAGGTGGGAAAGAATGGGCAGGTGTGCTCACTGTACCTTGAGCTGCCAATGTAGCTTGAACTGCCAGTGCAGCTAACCTTATCCCTTGTTCAAATGAAGATCGCAATCGTCCATCAATAACATCTTTTTTCACTTGTAGGTAATACTGGTACCTGCAAACGAGAGACAGAGCAGAATGAAACTGACAGCATCCAAACGATTTTTGTTCTCAATAGGTTATAAGTATTGGTAGGGCTGGTGTGTTCTGTATAAGTAAAGGGAATATTAAGAGGTGATGTTTATGCCTAAACCAGGGAGGCATTCAATTCTGCATAAGTACGCGAGGACAGCTATTTCACCGTGATAAAAAAATTCTTATTTTATTTTTTTTTAATGGCATATCTGCATGGAAGCACTGAAAGGGCTTGAGCAATGCCATCTCTTAACTTCGGTGAACATGTATCCTGGTATTGTCTTAGTCTTCCTTCCGCTTATGTCACACTCAAACAGTAGCATCAGAAATTAAAAGCAAAACTGGGCATTTTGATAACCAATTAATTATTGAAAAGCATTTGTTAGACGTTAAAGTATTTCCTTGTGTGAGCAATGTAATATCTAGAAAACAGTTAGGAAGACTGAATTGCTTATGTCCTTGATTATAACTGAAACAGAAAGTATCTGCCTTTACAATACTGTATCTATATTTTGCAATTTTTTTGTTAATATTGGGATGAACCTGTGATCATCTACATCAAGATGTTACTTTGCATATGCAAAAGCCAACAGAAAGGTCTATAAAAAGTAAAGTCTGCATGTATAAAGTATGCAAATTGTTTTCAATTTCAAACCAAATAAAATATTACATTTCAAAAGTGTTCTTTTCCCATCACCTTCAGTCTCAAGAATATATTGAGTTACGTGGGAGAAACTTCATTAAAATTAATGGGATTTATTTTTGAGTAGACATGAATAAGTTTGCACTGTTGATCAGTAACTCAATTGGAGTGATTAAAATGTTTCATTTTTTAAAGAAAGCATTGTCAATTAATTAGGCAACTTTTAAAATAACCCACTTTTTTAATTAGTTGAAGGCATTAGTTTTGCAAGCTTCTAGCTCAGCTGATACACCGTAACACAGAGGTTCACAACTTAAGGACTCCCAAAACTTTAGGTGTGATCCCAGAGCCCTCCTGAAAATTGCAATTTTTAATATGATAAAAGGGGGAATATATGAGAGTTACAAATTCAGTTTAGTTTTTGTACTAGTTACAGCCACTTTCTAGGATGCTGTTACTTGCATATCACCCAAAGGCTAAGGACACCCTCAGTCTAAAAAAAAAAGCATACTCTATTAATTTTATTTAATTCGATTTAGACACCATACAACTCCAACTGATTCTGGACAGTTCACGAAGGAAAACTTAAAAACCAATACAAACCAAACCCACGATGGGATCCGGGCACAATATACAGACAAATTCCTCCCTAAGAATTTCACTCTGTTCACAATTTTAATACTGCAGTTTTAAGTACATTATGTTGCATCAGAAAAAGATACCATTCACATGCTAGCCAAATTAGCCTTTGCCACTTTTTTTTTTTTTGCATATTTTGCACAATTGTGCCACAACAAGAGCACAATCCCACAAACCCCCATCCTGAACACTGAACATGACTAAGGTGGACATAACAGCATAATACACCAAGATGTATTACAATAATCATTGGAATGTTTGACCACATTTTTGACAAAGTAATTTCTTATTATAAGATGAACGTAACTTGACAACTGGAAACGCTACTGAAAAACAGCTTTTTGTTCCTTGTTGTAAAATCCAAAGTCATCCTATACAATCTCTGAAAGAGACGTTCAAGCATCTGCCACTAGACAGCACTAAAGCTCCAACAAGCCCTGCTTCTCCAGGTTGCAGCAATCGCAGCATTATCATGAAGAAACCACTTCAAATCATCACTGTACACTGAAAGAGAAATCCTGGGTGTTTTCACAGAATGAGAGCATTTCCCAGCTATTTTAAAGGCTTTTGAAGAGTGTCCAAGTGACAATGCCTGAAAAGAAAAACACCACCAAGCAATATCTACAAACAGACTTGTTTTGGGATGGGAGAATGATGCTGGGTTTAAAAATCATGCTAAGTTATAGAATGCTTTACTGTGGTTTATTGAACGAACCACCACTGGGTATGTTAGGCAAAACCACAAAATCTGGCTTACAAATCTAACTGGCTGGGTTGCACAGGATGCTCGTACGCTTACAGGGTCATGGCATTCTGGACTCAATAAGAAAAAGGAACCGATTCAAGGCAAAGCTTTCCAGCTAGGCAGGGATTTGAACCCAAGTCCAGGACTCTTGCCTTCTGTACTACACAAGCTTCATGGAGCTTCCTTGGCTGTGTTACTTTTGTTTTTTCCTGAGTAGAATATGCCTGTTTTTATTATCAATAACATGACCGCAGATCGCCAATCTCATTTCATGGGATGTTTTTGGGGGTGGAAGACAAGTCCCAACAAAGGCATAATTACAAGATGGTTATTTCCTTTCAGCAGAAAACATGAGTTGTAACCTTATGCATTATCAGATGCATATCACTGTATTTATAGTCAAATGACAGGACTGTACTAGAGAGGCAGAAGAAGGCAAACCATTTATCTAAGGCAATTTGGTGCCGCAAGGCTGAACCAGCCCAAATCAGAATGTCAGCGAGATCTTTCATTCCCACTGTTTGTTTTCCCCCAAAATGAGCCTGGATGAGGAATGAATGGTTTTGCTGCTTACCAGCAGAATCCCCATGTAATGCCAAGACACCACACAAAGAAACCATAGAGGCGCATTACAGATTGGTACAAAACTCAATATAAAACTCAACCCAGAAGTAATGCAGAGGGAGTTCTGCATGCTAAAGAAGATTCCTTGAGATCTGAGACAAAAAAGCCACTTCAAAGATGAGAAAAAGATCAGTTAAAAAAAACACACACACAGCAAAGTTTTCTGAGTTAGCATCCAAACAGAACACGAATTTCAAGGTTTTCACTATCATATTACTGGGCTTTCTTTATGACAAAAGCAGATGGACTGATTGGCAGAATTCATTCTAATCCTCCATTTAAATTGCAAGCAGAACCAAAGAGGTGGAGAAGAGCAGGAAAGGCTTCCTAGGAATCATAAACGATATACAGGTAGTCCCTAGTTTAAGAATGAGTTCCATTCCCAAGGTCTGTCCTTAAGTCAAATTTGTACATAAGCCAAAACAATATTATTGTATAATACTGCATAAGTAGTATTGTGCAATTAACTCAAATCATTGTGTATTTAACTCGAATTTTGCTACAATAGGCTCCGTTCTTAACTATGGGTCATCCTTAGGCTGGGTATTCTTAACCCGGGGACTATCTGTAGATCAGTGTTTCTCAACCTTGGCAACTTTAAGATGTATGGACTTCAATTCCCAGAATTCTTAAACCTGCCAAGACTGAGATTCACTGATAGCACATATTTGGGAGTAAGTCCCATTCAATTCACTGAAGTTACTTCTGAATAGAAATAGATAGCAGCCTTTGCCACACTAGCAAGGAGTGCTGGTAATTCAGCAGTACCTGAAAATCCACTGGTTTCTGATCCTTGATGCCTAGGATTGCGTTCTTAAGGGGAGGCCAGGGGAGACACAAAAGGAAGCTTAGAAATTTACTAAGATCAATGCTATTTCACTGAATTTTTCCTGAATTAAGAAACCAAGGCAAAGGATGAAGTTTTAGAGTTTTATTTCCTCCCAACTCAATCAAGAGGGTTAGAAAAGCAAATGTAACAAATGCAGTCATATGTTTGGCAATTTAGATACCATGGAACCTAGGAACAAATTTCAGTGTACAACTAAAGGCCCCAGCAGGAATCATTGCTGTGCTTGAATAACAGTAACAACAACAACAACGCTTGGCATTCTGCAATGTTGCTAGCTATGCCTCATTGGTGTATTGTATGAAATGAGTTCATTTGTTCGTTTGTTCATTCATTCAATTTGTATGGCCGCCCAGTTCAACAAGTGACTCTAGGCAGCGAACGAATGATGGCTGCCCCCCACAACCAATCGTGTACAAGCATTCCCTCCCAGAAGTGCCTCCTTTAACTAGACGTGGCTCATTCATGCAAATAATGTCTAAAGATGGTCACCACTGTGGGAAATTATTATTCTTATTTAAATTTATTGGCTGCCCAACTCGTGGACTCTGAGCAGCAGCGCCCAACAAATCGGGAGAGTGGCACACAATCCCCTCAAGCTGATCAAACCAGTCCTGCTGTGTGTGTAAGAGAAAACACAGAGGAAAGAAGCAGAGATGTCTGGCTGAACTCACAATGAGGTCATATTTGTCACTAAGTCCTCGCACAAACCATGCAAATTAGGTCTTTAAATTACAGAATTTGTGTCATTTGCACAATAATGTCATGACATCAGTTCTTTCTGCCCCCTATTATGGATGCCCATGGAAAGGAGCACTGCCTCTCCTATTTACTCCTGATAGGCACAATCTTTCTGCCAGAACTGTCTAGTTTCCACTGACGTCAAACACTGAAGAAAATTATATTCCTCCTTAACTCCAGAAGATCATTCCCTTTGGAACAGAGTTTGTTCGGCTTCTTATGGACACTTCATGCCACAGAGGCTGGGTTCACACAATGCTCTGAACCAGAAAGTAGTTGACCTTGTTTTTGCCCAGCATGTTGAGCAAGCCTAGTCTATATGGTTACATCTTGGTTCTCTTTTGTGAACCAAGATAATTAGGTTAATTTGGTAAATTATAGTTCCCTTAACCACAAGTAAGCATGTCATGCAAACTTACCCCTGTCACTATCTTCCCCCCTTGAATAGATGGACTTTGTGTAGTAGGCTACAATTCTTCTGTTCTGATAAAAAGCCTTCTGATTGGTCAACCAAGTTATTATTCATCTCTTGTGGCTCTCTTACACTGAAACCCTCCCCCCAAGACTTTCGTCCTCTTCTCCATTCCCTTTGGCTATGTGACTCAAGAATTCTGTTTCATCTGTTTTGGGTGACCCGGTCCCTCCTTGGAGGGGTAATACTGGTATTCACCTACAGGGTCACTGTGGGGAATATGCTACATATCTAGCAGATAAAGTCGCTCAGATTCGCTCTGTGTTGGACCTCAGCCTTAGGGCAGAACCAGTGGAGGTTACGAGGGCTGAGTCTTGCATAGTTATCTGGGAGGAATTCAATCCTGTTGAATGTGGACAGGGTTCTTGTAGCTGTTAGTTCAGCCACTTCTGTGTTAGATCTGTGTCCCTCATGCATGGGAGAAGACATGTGATTGGATCTGGGCAGTGGTTAATTCTTCCCTGAGGGAGAGGGTGGTCCTGCCGGCTCTTAAGGAGGCAGTGGTGTGCCCTTTCCTCAAGGGACCATTGCTCAACCCAACTAGTCTTTTGAACAAGACTAGAATGAACTAGTTTTTGTTCATTCTCCAACCTTCCCTTTTTAGGGAAGGTTGTAGAGAAAGTGGTTGCATGGCAGCTTCAAAGGACCCTGGATGAAGCTGATTATCTGGACCCCCTTCAGTTAGAATTCAGGCCAGGTTATAGGACTGAGACAGCATTGGTCGTACTCTTGGATGACCTCTGGTGGAAGTGGGATGGGGGTAGTGCATCCATCCTTGCTCTTCTTGACCTCTCAGTGGCCTTCAATACCATTGATCATGGTATCCTTCCGGATTGGCTTCAGGAGTTGGGGGTGGGCAGTACTGTGTTGTGCTGGTTCTCCTCCTTCCTCTGGGGTCAGTTCCAGTCAGTGTTGATGGGGGGCAGGGGTCCAGCCCATGGCCCCTACTTTGAGGGGTGACACAAGGCTGGGTCCTCTCTCCCCTCTTATTTAACACCTACATGAGGCCACTGGGTGAGGTGATCTGATGGCCTGGGGTGAAGTAACATCAGTATTGCTGTATCTTCACCCCGGGCCATCTGAGTGATGCCATGGATGTCCTGTCCCAGTGCATGGAGGCTGTAGGGGGTGCAATGGGCTTCGGCTCAACCCAAGCAAGATGGAGTGGCTTTGGGTACTTGGGCCTTCCACTGTCAAGGCTTTTCTACCTTTGGCCCTGGATGGGGTGGCACTGCCCCAAAAAGAGCTGGTGCACAATCTGGGGGTCCTCTTGGGCTCATGGCTCCTGCTAGAAGAGCAGGTGGCAGCCATGGCTAGGAGGGCCTTTGCGCACCTTCGGGTTGTGTGTCAGTTGTGCCCATTCCTGGACCTGGAGGCTCTGCTCACAGCTACTCATGCCCTTGTGATCTCTTGTCTGGATTACTGCAACAAGCCCTACATGGGGCTGCCCCTGAAGAGCATTTGGAAGCTTCAACTGGTGCAGAATGCAGCTGCACAGGTAGTAATAGTGTCAGGTATTTAACACATATAACAACACTGCTTTGTGAGCTATATTGGCTGCCAGTATGTTTCTGGGTGCAATTCAAGGTGTTGGTTGTCACCTTTAAAGCCCTTAATGGTTTGGGACCAGGTTACCTGAGGGACCGTCTTCTCCCAGTTGTTTTTACCTGTCCAGTTTGGTCCAAGCAGGATGGGCATGCTCTGGGTCCCATCAGCCAAGGAATGTTGGCTGGCAGGGACTAGGAGGCATGCCTTCTTTGCCTTAGCCCCTGCCCTCTGGAACATTCTCCCTCCAGAGACTGGGATGGCTCTGACCCTGTTGACCTTTCATAAGGCCTTGAAGATCTGGTTGTATGCCCGGGCCTGGGATCCCAAGTATGTTAAGATCCCTATTTCCTGGTTATATTAATATCTATGGTTATGATTTTCTTGGCTGCTATATATGTAGTATTCCTTGTATTGTGTTTGTATTTGATTTTTAATTGATTTTATGATTGTTCACTGCCCAGAGTCACTTGTCTGAGATGGGCAGCTATAGAAATTGAATGAATGAATGAATGAATGAATGAATGAATGAATGAATGAATTCTGGGATTTCCAATGCTAACACATTGGTAAGGTGCCAGAATGGGAGAAATCTGACATACAAATAAAACTTTCTGCCATCTAATATACAAATTGACAGGTGGCATCTGTCAATTGGTTTGCTAATCAGTACAACCCAACATCCTCTCACCTTTTAATTAACTAGCATAATTCCATACTCTCAAAGTTTCAACATGCATTTTATTCATTGGATTTATGGCCCACCTTTGCTTCATTGAACATAGGAAGTCTGTGCCAGCATTCAAGGCTTAAGGCACCAACTGTACTCCTTTCAAAATGTCAAAACATCCAAAACTTTAAAAAAAGAAGTCTGGGAGATTTATTACATTTTGTGGGTGTTTTAAGGGTGCAAAAATTTCACTCTTACTGTGGTGGCATCACAACTTCACCAGCCATAGCCCCTGCAGCCCATAAGCAGTTGCTGAGCCGTACACTAAACACTACTGCACTTGGGGGTTCAAAAGCATTCCCAGGAAGAAGAGAATTCTGATGTCAGTTTTACAATTTGCTGATAACAGCTGGGACACTTATCCTAGCGGTTCAAGTGACTGAATACCGACAATCCTCTACTTACGAACTTTCGAGTTACAAACTTTTGCCAATATGAACAAACCTCCAACAACTTCAACAATGAAGGTCCCGGAAGGAAGGTCTTGGAAGTTTACAGTGCACATGCATACATATGCCCCAAAGTGTATGGCATGCCGTATACGTAAGCCTGGAGGTTTATGGCGCACATGCATGCGGAATAACGTAATCTTCCGAGCGTACGTATGAGGTGTGCTGTGGTTGGACTTATGAACAAAATGGACTTACGAACAGCTTCTTGGTATGTAACCTGTTCATAAGTAGAGAACTGCCTGTATGTTAATTTAGCCTGTGATCTATTGAATTGAGCATGTCCTTACAATAGAAAAAGAAATAGGGAATGTTTCCATTAAAAAAGTTGCCAATCCCTCCAATAATTATGTACTAGAGAAGAACTTTAAAAGAGTTGGATCTTACTGGCAACTAACATACACCTTTTATAAGTTTCTATTTAAGTTTGCACTTGTTAATTTTTCAAAATGCATTCTTTGATCTATATTCAAGAAACTCGGAGACATTTCTTTAGCCAGATTTACCATGCTAAGAAAATTGACTCCGTGGAACTCATCAAACAGAAGCTATAGTTTAATCAAGAGAGACCATTTTAATTGATGAAGCCAAAAGTTACCAGCTACTTTGGTTCTAGCACCTTACTATAACAAGTCATGGGGAAAAAAGAGAAATGGCCTTTCTCTTTACACATGAGTAGGCTTCTCTTTCCCATGCCAAGAAGGGACAGGAGCTGAAATGTTGGACAAGGACCAGAGATACCCTCAGCCATAGAATTCCCTGGGTTATTTTGGCCCAATAATTGTTTCTCAGCCCACCCACAATGCAGGGTTGTTCTAACGGAGAAAAACTGGAGGAACCAATACTATCCAGCAAAGCAAGGTAAAGCATTTGAAAAAAGATGCTTGCAAAGTCTCTTCAAGGCTTCAATGATGCCTCTTCAATCTCCAAAACTAAAAAAAAAAAAAAATGCCTAAAAATATCAGCCTCACCCACTCAGGGCTGAATTTAAGTTGCTTTTGAAAACAGTCCTGGTGCCCTCTCTTTTTCAGGAGCTCTTGCCAACAAAAATGGCCATTCAATCTGGGACGCAAGGGCCAGAGAGATATCCTGAGGCCATTTGTCTTAAATCTGCTTCTTCTAACCCATAAACTTAGGGCTTCTAAAAAAGCTATTCACTCCCATTGGTAACAGTGTGAATTGTACCTCTTCTGGTTTCGATCAAAAACCAACAACAGAATAAAGGGGGCATTTATTAGAATGTCTAAAGACAAAATGTAGAATTTTGAAAAGCATGTAGTTTTGCAACTAAAGGGAAGATGAGTTTCAACCTAGTCCTTCCTTCTGTCCTTGGATGTGTGAATTAATTGAGCAAATTACAAGGGAGACCAAGAACAATTTAGAAACCACACGGAGCTCCCTTTTTGAACTACTTATAATTTAACCCAAATACCAGAGAATTATTCAGCATAATACCAGAAATGTCTACTTTTAAATAACATTTCACACTACAATTACTATTACTACCATAGATGACAATAGCAGTACTAAATATTTCTGCAATTGTCTCATTTGACCCTTACTTCAGTCCTGTTTCTCAAAGGCTTTGTTGAAGAAACCTCCACTGAACTGAAATGATAAACTGGGGGCAAGGTGACAGCATAAAAAACCACAGAGGCTCTCAGGATATCAATCCCATTGATTAGGCTTGCCCAAGACCCAGAAAAGTACAATTAAAAGGGGGGGGGGGACCCAGCTGAAATGAATTAAGAGAAATGAAAATGCTTGTAGAAGGAGTTTGTCCCATCTTATATAAGTGAACAACAGGGCAGATGAATAGTTTGCTCCAGACTAAAATTGTGCTCAGAATAGGACTGTCTTAATGCACATTAATGTACAGATGTATATTTACATGTACAGATAGTAAAATATCCACAATCCATACATACTCTACCTCACTCTTAGCATAAATTGCTACCTAGATATTGCTACTCATGGTTGCTTTTTAGGAGTTTATATTTTATTGCTGCTAGATCAACCATTCATCTGCTTTGTTTCCTACAATGGTTTTTGCTTTTACTATATTTGATAGCTGTTACCTCTCCCTTTCAACTTTTGTAAGGAAAGGCAGAGTATATATTTCATTAGAGGAACAAATTAACTTCAAAAATGTGTTTGTGCCTATTTATTTGTTAGATTTATAGCGTACCTTTCAATCAGGAGCTCAAGGTGGCATGGGTACTGTTCCCTCTTCACAACAATGATGTGAGGTGGGTTGGACTGAGAGTGAGTGGCCCAAAATCATCTAGTGAGCTTCCATGGCTAAGGGTGGACTTGAACCCGATTCTCTCCAGTCCATGTCCAATACTTTACCACTATGTAACACTATTTAATTTTAATTTAATCTTTCAGTTTTGAGGCTGCCTGACTCCAGGATGACTCTGGGCAGCTGACAATTTAAAAATAATAAAGAAGAAAACATCATATACCAAAGAAAAGGGAATACAGCCAAACCCTAACACAGAAAGATCAAAAGGATGCCAAAAAAACTAAAAGGGCTCAATCACTATCCTGGCCCAAGGCCTGGGAGAACAACCCGTTTTTTAACAAGTTGCGAAAAATCAGTAAGGTGTAAGCAGTACGGATCTCCAGGGGGATATCATTCCAGAGGGCCAGAACCACCACCCAGAAAGCAGGCTTCTTGGGTCCTGCACAGTGATGTTGCTTAATTGATGGGACTGAGAGCATGCTCACTCTAGCTGACCTCATCAGATGGGCAGAAACACACATAGACAGGTAACTTCTCAAGTAGCCAGGTCCTATGCCATGACGGGCTCTATAGGTGATGACCAGCATGACATGAGTTGCACCCAGAAGCTCATTGGCAACCAGTGCACTTCGCAAAGCAGCAGGGACATCTGTGTATACCATGACATGCCCACCACTACCTGCACCACTGCATTCTGGACCAGCTGTAGCTTTGAGTGGTCTTCAAGGGCAGCCTCACATACAGCAAGTTACAGTAGTCCAGCTGAGAGGCGCTCACGGCATGAATTACTGTCTAATGGGTCTCCAAGTCCAGCAATGGCCACAACTGGTGCACAGGTGAACCTGTGCAAAAGCTGCCACCTATTCTTCAAGTAGGATCTCTGAACCCAAGAGGGCCACACAATGCATACCAGTCTCACATGGGGAAGTGCAATTCATTCAAGACTAATGGTGGGATGTCCCCAGAACCAATGGGGCCAAACAAACAAAGGCACTTGGTCTTGTCAGGATTGACCCTGAGTCTGTTCTTCCTCATCTAGGCCTGCATAGCCTCTAGGCAGTAGGTCAGGACTTTGATGGTGTCCCTTGGTTGGCCTGGGGTCAAGGTATATAATTAGGTAGCATCAGTATATTGACAATACCTGACCCCAAACTGGTGGGTGACCTCACCAGCAGTTTCATGTACATGTTAAAAGAAAAGGGAAGAGTGAGCACCCCACAAGTGAGGGGCCGCAGACACAAACTCTCACCCTGTCAATGCCAACTGAAACTGGCCATAGAGAAAGGAGAAGAAACATGAAACAGTGCCTTCCACTTCCAGCCCCCAAAGTGGCCCAAAAGGGTACTATGGTTGATGGTATGAAAAGCTGCTGAGAGATCAAAGACCACCAAGGTGGCTGTACCACCTCCATCCCAACTCCACTACAGTTCATCAACAAGCACAACCATTATGCTGTATATTACCCAATGGTAGTTACTGCTCACACAGTCACATCAATGCCATGTCAAAACAGAATTTTAAAGGAAAAGTGTTTCTGTCCATACATTAAAATGTGTCTACACATATTCCTCCTCTTGGTGGCAGCCACAGAATCATTAACATGGGGGGGGGGGCAAATTCCATGTGTGTTGTAGTTATTTTAACTATTAGACCACCAGCTTCTACTCCAAATATGTTCCTACAATCATATTGAGCATAACCACACTTGGAGGCTGGTTGGGATGTCATAGAAAGTAACAGTATCAGGAACAAGAATCCTAGTGTTCCGGTGTATCTCTTCCTATCACCCAGGAAAATTAAACAATCCAGGGAGATTCTCTTCATAAAACAAAACCTGGTGCTATCTCTTCTCTTAACCAGCCAGAATAATATGTCAGAATGTGATCTTTATTTATGACTCTGGCTTGTTAGAGAGGAAGACACCACTCATTTGGTTTTGATAGAATTCTATACAAACCAGGGACAGAAGGTCTGGTTACTTCAGGAGATGCGAAGTGGAAGCAAATTAAAACATTCTGGCTTTTAAAAATCTTCTGAATATGCTCCTTGTTACCAAGAAGAACTTCTTCTTCACCTTTACTTGGAAAGGAGTTTTGAATAACTGAGGTTCACATAATGGAAGCTGAATATCTTGCTGACCCTTTCAGGCTGGTGACAGGTCAGTTTATGCACGATCAGGTTAGATGTAACTGCTATTAAATGAGTTGAAGTACTTATTATCCTCCAGCTTGGCAGTAGTAGATTAAGGGGCAGAATCTCTCACATGATTTGAAACATAGCTCACCATAATAGAGTTTAATTGTTCCACCAACACCAACTGAGTCATCTGAAAATATGCTTCTGCTTGCCCAGAAAGGGGCATGCTGTTAACTATTATAGTGTGGGGGGAAAGGAGCTTGAATTACACATGGAAGCAATGGGAGTCAACAATTTGAAGATTTCTCTGGTATTCAGCCAGGTTAATGGTCAAGCTGGATCCTGCACGTCATGCTAAATGCATCTTGGGAGTTAGCTACAACAAAATGTTAGGTAGTCCAGAAGAACAGATTTCTATAAAATGGTTTACCTCTATAGTAGGGTTGATACCATCTAAGCTGCAAACGCTATACCATTACACAGAGCATGCACCATCTCTGATATGAAACAACCTTGGAGGAATGACAAGTTTTCCATTTAAATCCAAAAGAGCTGGAGAGAAAACAGAAGTTGCTTAAGCCATAAGAATGAATGCCAGTGCAGTGTGGTGGTTAAGGTAGTAGATTAAGGTTCCAATCTACTCTCAGCCACAGAAGCTCACAGGGTGAATTTAAGCTAGTCACTGTTCCTAAGTGCAACCTATGTCATAGGACTGGCACTGTGGAGGAAAAAACAAAGGAGAAAGCTGCATATTCCTACATTATGCCCCTGCAGGAAAAGTTGGAATGGACATTTAACAAATAAATGAACAAGTAGGCTCCCAAAACAAGCATAGTTCATTATGTCAGTGGTTTTGCTACAGACCCAGTGTTGAGCTTTTGACTCTAATTTAGTAGAAATAAAGAAGTGTATTATGCTTCTCCATTTTTAATATGACTACACATCTTTTTTAGGGGAGGGAGGACATAGCATTTTCCAGTTCATTCCATTATTGCCTCCTCTATGTTTTTTTTTCCCCTCACCAAGAAGGTTTCTGTAAACCAAGGTTTGGCACTATAAGAACAAGGTGTTGAGGGGGCTTAGTCTTGCATTGCTCCCTTCATTCCCTCCCCGCCAGCTTTCTTTCCAGTTTCAGGTGAGTCGTAGATAGTCATTTCATCCTAAGGAGCAAATGATGTTTTTTTTCACTTCCTCTGAAAAGCAGAAACAATCCTAGTTTGTTAGGTGAGCATGAACTGTAGTTCTGGTAGTTCAAAGGAAACACCAAACAAAGAAGACTTGGAATTCCCAGACATACTTGGAGAAGGAACATGAAAGGAGAAGGAAGCCTGAAAGATAGAGGTTCATTCTCACTCTGCCAAGAAGCCACACCTTCACATTCTGATTAAGGCAACACAACAATATTCTGTATTGTAGGAAACTGTAGGGGTACTTGGTCAACTACCTTAAGTGGCTTTTTTTTTTTTTTTAAGAAAAAAGGAAGTGGACTAACATTTCCCTTTTCATTACAGTATTAGAATTGTTTCTAAGAATGCTTACTTAAAAGAAAGTTTCACAGTATTCATGATCCAGAGCTTTATACAGCTGCCCTTTAGCAAATGTTGGTCAATCCTCAAAAAGGGGTTACATAAAACTAACATCTTTGTACCAGCTGCCCAGTTCAGGTATGTGTTTATAGCTCATTATAGCACCAACCTGTACCAAAATGCCACAGGTCTGGGCAAGTGAATGGAATTCTTTTGTGACTTGCAGATCAATAGGCTGTTAACTAAATCCCAATTTAGAGTCACCTGCACTATAACATTGTTTTCAAATTAGGAAATGGGACATCAGACTTATGTTCAGAGTTACATTTATTGGATTATTAAAAATAAGCTATATAGGGGCAGAGGGAAAAGAAGTCTTATTTAATTAGATAATAAATTGGTCTCCAGATAAAAAAGGTAAGTTTTTGAAGCATTACGGGAAAATTTATGAAAGAGGAATGAGATGTAAGGAAACTACAGCACACTTTTTAATATTTAGCCTCCTTTGTAATTTAATCATGGGATGATTGCTTCTAGAAATCTTGGGATCTATTCTAATTCCCTGGCAAAGATTCGGGCTATAAATAGAATATGTAGCACAACACAATCCCGTAAGACAGTAAGTCGTAACATTTAGATGTTACATCTTAAACAATGAGGGCTCCACTTTTATAGAACTCAGATAACATGGAATGAAACTAATAATTCATGTGATTCCCATATAAATGGCAAAGCACTGGAAGTTTGGGTAATTTGAGATATAAAAGTGAAATATAAATAATTGGATTCAATCCAACAAGTTCTTTGTCAAATGCTGTCATTTAAAAACTGAAGCCACGCGCACCCTACTAAATAGCATTTCTTAACACTTAATATCTTCTTAATACTTAACATGCCTTCATTGTCAGCCTAGGTCAAGTAAATCTAATTTCTGAAAGTAGGAATCCAAAATCAGGACTTCCTCTGATCCTTTCTCCACCAGATGTACTAAACAGGACAACCGACAAGGAACAAGATTTGCTTGTAATGAGGCTGCAAGTAAGCAACAAGGCCTGCGTCACAGTCCCACTTCCCTGGCAGAAACATGTTGCTATGATAACTTACTTACTGCCTGCCTGTGAGCCACCTGGGACTCACTTAATGACCTGCAATCCTTGCTTAATGACGTCAATGGGGAGTGCTGGGACTGCCATTACTAATCAATGCAGTGATGTGACATTGCACTTTACAACTGCCTTGCTTAGCAATGAAAATTCCAGCCCCAATTACCGTAGTTAACCAAGGACTACCTGTAAAACCTTTCCCAGCTAGGGATTAACAGCACTTATCAGCTGGTCAAAGATTCATAAAATACTTACTTTCCTAACAATCTAGAGTTGATATGAGCACATGCTAAAGTGGATGATTTGGGAATAAGATGCCTCTAATTTTTTTCAGTGGAAAAAATCCACTATTTCAGTTTATGCAAAGAACCCACCAGAAAATTCCCCCATCTCTATAGTCCAATTAAGATGTGATGCTACAATGTAATTTACTATTTTAAGCAAGCTTGTTCAAGCCAGAAGGACTCAATGTTCCCCTCCTATGACCAGCAGAGGAACTGAGAATTACCTGCTTCTAAACATAAACTAGCCAGAGTTTGTTATGCCAGAAGAAAAAGTGTTAATTTAAACTACAGTATATTTAAAAATAATGATCAAATATTTGATTACAATTTGTCCCAATAAGCCACAATTTATCTAGTTATAGTTCTTAATTTGGATGCGACAAATTCAGTTACTTTAAACCTGGATGCAGAAGCTTCCAATCTTACTCTCTCAAACAGATCAGGAGGAGGACAGGCTCAAAATCAGACTTCTAATAGGCATGTATGTGTAGCATTAAGTTTGTATAAACTGAGTTTGGGAATTCATATTCATATTCTAGAAGTGTGTCTACACACAGAGGCAACTCTCCCATAGTATCTGCCTGGCAGGGTTAGCACGCTCCAAGTTCCTTCAATTAAACAATTCCCCAGAAGCGCACCTTCTCGGTAGCAGCTCCTACCCTCTGGAACAAGGATCCTCCTGAGATCTGAATGGCCCCCACCCTACTGGTGTTTCAAAAGGTCCTGCAGATGTGGCTTCAATCACACACACCAGGCCTTTGGCGAGCGTGATTGAAGCCCCCTTTTCTTCTTTTTTTTGGTTCCTATCCAGGTTTGTTATCTCTGCCATCTCTGCTCTTTTCTGCTTTGTGTTGTTTTCTTGTTTTAAATGTTTTCAACAATTTGTAAACCACCCAGATTTGCTAGGAGATGGGTGGCATATACGTTTAATTTTTTTAATTATCATCATCATCATCATCATCATCACAATCCTCAGTTTATTACTGAACAGCTTAAAAAATTTTTTTCTTCCTAGTGTTTTCCTGCAGGTGCAGGGTCCACTTTTTCAGATCAACCAAATGTTGATCCATTGGTTGCAACAGGAATTGACTGACTGGCTTGTCGCCAGAGCCTGACATTGTGGGCTGAGAGAAAGCGACTGGCCGAAAGTTACCCAGCTGACTTTCATGCCTAAGGTGGGACTAGAATTCACCACTAGACCAAACTGATTCTTTTTTTTTACTGAACTGCTTTAAAATTATCTACAAAAACTGCCTTTTTTGGGGAAATGGCATATCTAATTTCAAACTGTATTAAAATATCACAATGCTTTTGCTTTCCAGATAGCACTGATAATCCACTCTGTGTATGTTTATTTGTATATAGTTCTGTAGTTAAAAGCTAAAGTTAAACAGCCTTTTCTTTTCCATTATAAATCCAACATTGGAGAAAGAGTTTGAATAAGCAGCCAGCAGAAGGAAGTCTTTCTTACTTGCCCCACTAAAAACTTTTTCTGATCATTTCCAGTTATTCACATTTCATGCAGAAGGAAAGTAACCACAATGCCACGAAAGCAGGAAGCTCTTTCCCCCCCCCCTTTTTTTTTTTGCTCTGCTCTTGTCCAGCCAAAATGGGATATGATTCAGGTGGCAGTGAAGTAAGTAGATTTTAGCAACCTTTATTGCAACAAATTGGGTCTTCAATGCAGAACAAAGCAACCAGAGTATAACTTTATTTCAGGTTGTCTACCTAAGGCTTTTGCCAATTTTTTTGACTACTGATGAATTATCACGTAAGACAGATCTGAATGAGCAGAAGGCTCTAGATTTGATAGACTTGAGCCCAGCTCCCACATTCAGTAGACCTGCAGGTTAATAGCTCAGGAGAAGTAGATGTGGACATAGTCTGGGTAAGCAGAGGAAAAGCCAGACCTTATACCATCTAGCCATAGGCATCCTGGGAATGTAACCTTCTAGCGCAGGAAGACATGCTTTGCAATCTTATACATATTTACTCAGAAGTAAATATGTATAAGTGGGTGTGTTTAGAATTACAGCTTTCAAGGAGGGAGCACTAAATCAGTGTTTTTCAAACTTGGCAACTTTAAGATATATGGACTTCAATTCCCAGAATTCTGGGAACTGAAGTCCACATGTCTTAAAGTTGCCAAGTTTGAAAAACACTGCTCTAAATAAACCATCTCTCTTTAAATGTTTTAATCTCACTACATAATATTTTGCTTGCCTCTAAGGCTTACTTTTGTTTGACAAGCAGTACTGTTATCACTAGTTTTATGTTCCAGTAGAAACTATGAACATTTCATAAATCCCCTTAAGCTATACTTTTCAGAGTTTGTTCATTTACAGTCCACTTTATTCTCCAGACATCTGAAGTCTAATGGAAAATTTGCTTTTTATTTCATTTGCAGCAGAAAAATAAAACTCTAATGTTAACTTTTGGGTGCATTTGGGAGCAGCATAGGACAGCAGATCTTAAAAACTGCCAAGTTATGTTTCCCTTTGGGAAAGTTCATGCTTAAAAATAACATATGCACACATGTATACAAACCTGAATCAATTGATAGTATAAAACAATCACAGAAAACATTCATTCATTCGGATGATATGCACTGATTTCATTTAGGAGGCTTCTGAAACCAAATGGTGAGAGCTATTGATTAAGTTGCAAGGAGACTGCATTGATTTAATTAATTAATTGTATGTATTTATACTCATTTGACTGCTGCCTACTTGCCAGACTCTTGAGCAGGAAGATGTGCTAAATGAACCACAGACAGAAGCCAAATTGCATCCATTTAATCCAAAACTTTTACTCTAAAGTTAGCCAAACCAAAGAAGGAAGACAGAAGAGAAAGAAAATTGGAAATGCCCTTTTGGCAACCTATAGTAGAAAGCTGAAGCCAGAATAAATAAGCAAACAATAGTGTAGTCTGTGTTTATTAGACTGTTGGGTTAGGAGAGGGGAGACACAAGTTCAAGTCCATCCCCTGCTATGGAAGCTCACTGGGTGATTTGAGATTGTTAATATCCCTCACCCTAATCTACTCTTATAAGGATGCAATTATGGGTACCAAACTGGAAGAGGGAATATTATGCAATCTTGAAGCAGGATATGTATTTCATGAATGAATAGATAAAATCTTAGAATAGGAAAAAAATACTTCCAAACCCCGGTCCTCTCACTAGCTGCTGGATCTTTATACAGGCCCCCTACGTGGAGAGCACTGAAATTCAGATGACAAATTCTTGGGAATTTCTGTAAACCTTTCAGGGATATAGATTGAGTCCTTAGGCCCACCCAGACAGGTCACTGAATACTTCATGGAAGGAATATATTTAAAGGGTCTCCTACTTGATCTGAACCTTGCTTGAGCAACACAGACTTCAGGAACTTTGGTGTATAAATCCTTAATATCCTTCAGTCCTTTATACCTGTTATCCTCCTACCGTATATGTTGGTATGCCTTCCTTTCTGTGATTTAACCCATAGCTTCTGGCTACCTCCATAGATTTCCTGCCAATGAAATCTTTAGTGTCCAAGAATGTCAGGCCCAGCCCAAGAATGACAATGAGGAGGTCCTGTCTAGTATAGTTCCTTTATTAGCTTGGACCTAATAGACAGAATCTCGCCACACTAAACCTATGCTAAAGCAACTAGTGGATATACCCCATGAGACTCTAGGGAGGGGCCAGTCTCAGCTTCTTCCTATTCTCATGGTCCTGCTGTGGGCTGAGGAACTACTTGCTCTGTAACCTCTCCAGGAATGTTCCCCCTCCCTCCTGATAACCTTGATTCTCCATTCCAGTATCCTCCTCGCACATGCCTTCCATTACAAAGAATCTCCATTTTAACCATCCCTATTTGTCTTGCTATCCAGCCCCCATCACCCATCACAGACCCCCACCTACCTTGCTTCATCTGCCATGTAAGACCATTGCCAGAGTCCAATAAACTGCTGCTTTTCTGTGTTATTTCTTTTCTCCAAAACCATGAGAATCCTTCTGTGTCAAATACCATTTGCCTCCTTCTGCTTCTCCTATCTGAACTTTCACATGAAACCCACAGAATTTGCAACTATTGATCAGGACATTGAATTCAACGCCTGCACACTTCACTCTTTCTGAGCCTTATGTGGTCACCCCCCATTTCAGTACGCTTTGAACTTCAGAGACAGGTTAGGCTACAAATCTGATATACAGGTATAATATAAATCAAATCCTACAAACCTATGAATGGTGTATGCAACCGTAAAATGGTTTATAAATACAGTTTATAGAATGGAGTTAGGTGGGCTTGGATGATTCACAAGAAAATCAAAACTGCAGGATGGATGGATGGATGGATGGATAAATTCTCTACAGACTGATGCTGCAGAAAGGAATTTCCTGCCTTTCATAGGAGATGTGCCATTGAAAGGTTTCCAATAGCCTGCCTGTATCTCTACAAAATGCATTAAAAAGCCATTTTCCCTCAAATCTGACAACCTAATAAAATATTAATGGCATCTTAAAGTTTCTGGCATAAATAACTCATTTTTCAATCATCAACAATGGGAACAAGCTCTCTATTCACTGGAGGAAGTCAGCAGGGAGAAAAAGTTACAATCCTCAGCAATTTATTTTATGAACATAGAATTGTGGCCTTGAAGGCGTTGTCATTCTGAAGGCCACGAGATAGATTTCTGACTCTCTAAAAGAATCCAGAATAATGAAAAGAATCTAAAAGCACAACATTAAACCAAACACATCAGCAGCACTCCCCAAAACACCACCCACTACAAACAACCCAACCACTCTATAGAAACTTCTGTGGCAGCACACATGTGGAAAATTCTTTCATCTTTGAGGGGGCATTTGTTTTAAGCGAGGCTCAGTCAAAGCACCCCCTTGATGCTGTAGCCCCCTAACAGTAAAGCAGCCATGCTGCTTATAATTCCCATTGCTCCAAGGCCACTTTCACATTTGACTGGCACTTCCAGTAGCTAAAGGAGTTTTTTGCATATATGCTGTACTGAAGTCTCTTCAAATCTATTGCAAAAGCCAACTGCAGTTGTAAGAAAACATGAAGCACCTCTCTGTGGCACATCATGTTGTCTTTTCACCTGAGTAAGGTGCACCACATCTCCTTCATGCTGTAAAGTGCTTCACTGAAGTGAAAAAGCAGCCACACACAAGTCTACTGCAAGAAAGGAGACTGCCATGTCTCGGCCTGATCATCCTTCCCATCTACTGTGCCATCCCCATATTTGTCTCTGGGACTTCCAAATCACTGCTGCTTCCTCTACTTGCAGCCTTGGTTGCAAGGCTTGATTGGTGATAGCTGAGTTTGTGGGATTTTATTGTTACAGTGAGTATTACTATTGGGCAAACTTTCATAGGAACCAGACAGAGGAGACTGCCATAGATGTTTCACACCTAGACTACTCTCCTGGCAGGTGGTTCCAATTCCAACCTCCACCCCCTGATCACAGTTCAGAACAGGGCCGTTTTGGGCTATTCTAGATCTTCTATACTATTCTTATGTCACATTACACTGCAGGGTTCCCCACTGGCTTCTTATTTGAACCAGAGCCCAGTTTAAACCAATGGTGTTTGTGTTTAGAGCCCTCTGGCCACAACCCCGCCAGTATCTGCCTGCTCTTATTTCTCCCTACAATTTTATTTGCTTGTACATTCTTTTGAGCAGTACTTGATTTCTCGCTCCAGGGTAGCATTATCTAGAGACCTGGTTCAAGGACTCTGAAATCAGCTCCCCCCTTCCCTCCAACTTTGTGAAAGTGTGGTGGTCTTTACAAGGGGCTGAAAGACCTTTCTTTTGATAAATTAGTTAATTAGTTTTGGTTAATATAGGTCCTAGTTATACCAACTTACCCTCATTAACCTTGACAATTCCTACGTTCATACCTATTTTATTTTATTTTAATTATGGATATATACCTGCTTGGTTGCATTGCAGGGCTATGTTTTAAATATGCATGCTTGCTATGTTTAGCTTGTTTTTGTTTTAATAACTGGCTGTTAATCTGTGAACTAACTTTCTTGGATGAAATTCTGTAACTGCTGTGCTTTTTTTCTGATTTGTACCACACCTTGGTAAATATTCATAATAAATAAATTATAAATAATTTAAATAATATTATAAATAAATAATAGTAGTAATTTCCTTTCCATATTACCCATATTAGAAAGGGAGAATCTACTAGGCAGTTTCCATCAAAGCAGTATGAATGCTGTATTACACACATTTGGTTGTTATTAAGAATACCCTACTGTTTTTTTGGCATGTTTCATAATGCAATTAAAATCCTTTTCTATTAACATGTTTCATGTAACATGAGCCCTACTTTCAGTTCTGAAAAATACAGCAGTATTTATTCTCCTCCAACAAAAACAGAAAATTTATGAGTAAGTCTGAAAAGAAAAACACTTGGAACAGCCATCATAATTTCACACCACTGATTGTTGTTTTCACAAAGGCAGACTGAAAAAGTAGGTTACCTAATTTAATCAGATATTCATTTAGAAACAATAGTTAGAATCACAGGGTTGGATGGGAGCTTCAGATGCTAGGGATGGGGAAAACGTCAACCTATTTGGACCACAGTCAATGTGTCAGATCCAAGAGTAATGATGTTTCTCCTCTTCCAATCCCCTTCCATCTCCTTCCTTGCAGAGGTGATTCTCCAGACTTCTGCTTGACTTTCCTTACAGAAGAGTGAAAAAGTTCATTGGAAAGACGCTGCTTCAAATCATTCTCCCTGAGTAAGATGTCAATGTGTGTGTAAGAGAGAGTATGTGAGTACTGTGTGTTTAAGAGTCTACCACTATGTAGGAAAGAGATGCTTATTGTGAGGTATCAGACAGGCATATCCATCGGACCAATTCCACAGTCCACACATTCTCCAGTGGCCCTGTTCGTAGCATGTAAGAAGCTAACAGACTAGTTCAGAGGCAATATTGCTGAACGAAAGAAACCTAGAACACCCCACTTGACCTCAGTGTAATATGGTGGTTAAGATGTCAAACTAAGAAGTAAGGAGACCTAAGTTCTAATCTACCTTCATCCATGGAAGCTCACAGGGTGATCTGAGGCCAACCACTCTCAGCCCAATGCACCTCACACAGCTGTTGTTGTGAGGAAAACTAGGAAGAGAGAGCTACATACACAGCCTTGAGCTCCTGAAAAGATGGGCTACACATTTAGTAAATTAATAATAAGAAAGGGAAAGGGAAAGGATAATCCCTTCATCCACACAATCTTGAATGCATTTCTTTAAAAAACCATAACAATAATGATTTTTTAAAGAAATGCATTCAAGATTGTGTGGATGAAGGGATTATCCTTTCCCTTTAGGGGTAGAAATGGAAGCAGTAACAGACTTCATTTATTTGGGCTCCAAGATCACCACAGACGGAGACTGCAGCCATGAAATTAAAAGACGCTTGCTCCTTGGGAGGAAAGCTATGGCAAACCTAGATAGCATATTAAAAAGCAGAGACGTCACCTTGCCGACAAAGATCCGCATAGTCAAAGCTATGGTTTTTCCAGTAGTAATGTATGGCTGTGAGAGCTGGACCATAAAGAAGGCTGAACGCCGAAGAATTGATGCCTTTGAACTGTGGTGCTGGAGAAGACTCTTAAGAGTCCCCTGGACTGCTAGGAGGTCAAACCAGTCAATCTTAAAGGAAATCAACTCTGATTGCTCATTGGAAGGATTGATAATGAAGCTCAAGCTCAGATACTTTGGTCACCTAATGCGAAGAGAGGACTCTTTGGAAAAGACCCTGATGCTGGGAAAGATGGAAGGCAAAAGGAGAAGAGGACGGCAGAGGATGAGATGGCTAGATAGCATCACTGAAGCAATCAGCATGAAATTGAGCAAACTGAGGGAGGCAGTGAAAGATAGGAAGGCCTGGCGCAATATGGTTCATGGGGTCACGAAGAGTCGGACACGACTTAACGACTAAACAACAACAAACAATAATGATCTTCCACTGCAGCTGTTTGAAAGCATGTAAGAGGTATAAAAACCAAGGCAAAGGTGAACTGAAATGTTTGAGGAAACTATGAGTGTCTTTTTCCTTGCAGGAAAACAGGGAGTGGAGGGGGGGGGGGAATGTGTCTGTTTTTCTTTTTTGATTTATATTCCCTGTTACCACTGCAAAACAGATCGTCATCCTGCTTCACTTTTCAGGAAAGTTAGAATCACAGGATGAGAACCGGGTGCTAATATGTAAACAATGACAGAACATGGAGCACATTACAAATTCCTCACTTTATCTTACTTTGCTTTGAATGTTCAGGGAGGAAATGATAATTCTGGGAAAATCAATCCTGATTAGAGACATGAACAATGAGGCTGGCAAGGAAAATGCAGATAAAATGGAATTCACAAGACGGATGAGTGAAATGTGAAATTCAGAGCCACTTCAAAATACTAAGAGACAAACAAGTTTGTGCAACTTCCAGACTGGCACTTATAGTTCAGTGAAAAAATATTCACCCTCTTTCAGATTTTCTGAATTTTTGCATAACTGTGAATGTAATCAGAATGAAGTGAACATTATCAGAGCTTACTGTAAACCCTGCAGATATAGAAAGGGAATCTGAGGGAACAAATGACACCAAAGTTTTATCTTTGTTACATTCATTATGAGATGTGCCAATGTGAAAAAAATAAGTATGTCCTTAAAGTCAGTAACTGATTGTACCACCTTTAGCTGTAATAATTGCAACCTGATGCTTCCTGTAATTAGTAATCAGCCTCTCACATTGCTGTGTAAGAATCGTGGCCTATTTCTCCATGACAAATTGCTTTGGCTCAGTAATATTTGGGGTTTTCTAGCAGAATTGCTTGTTTTAGGTCCTGTAACAAGTCTGGACTTTAACTTGGTCATTTAAAAATACTGATGATATTATTGTTCATCGCACAGTCAGCCAGATGTTTAGACTGGATTTGGCACTTTTATCCACCCATTGAGTCCTTCCCAAGGACCTAGGATAGGCAGATATTGTTTGATGGCATGAAAGGTATTGTCGTAGGATATAAGCTGTTCCAAGTAAAGCTGCCTTTTGCAATTGACTGATGGTGATTTTGTCAATGCCGATGGTCTTCAGGTGGTGCTCCATATGTTTTGGGATTGCATCTAAGAAGCCTATAACTATTGGTACTATCTTTGCTTTCTTTTGCCATAGTCATTCTACTTCTATTTGCAGGTCTTTATATTTTGTTATTTTCTACAGTTCTTTCTCTTCTATTCTGCTGTCTCCAAGTATTGCAATGTCCACTGTCCAGACTTTTTTGTCTTTCTTACCAACAATTGTTAAGTCAAGATAACAAACTGGATGGGTAGAAATGAAATAAACCAACCTAGGTTAAAAGAAGGCTTCAGTCATCCTCACCAAAGGCCTGGGTGAAGAGCCAGGTTTTCAGGCTCCTTCAAAACTCCAGCAGGGTAGGAGCCATTTGGATCTCGGGGAGAGCCTCATTCTAGAGGGCAGGTGCTGTGACAGAGAAGGTTTGCTTCCAGGGTCCTAACAGATAGTATTGCTTAATTGAAGGAACCTTGAATGTGCCAACTCTGCCAGATTGAATTGGCCAGACAGATGCTATGGGAGACAGGCGGTCCCTCAAGTAACCAGGACCCATGTTATGTAGAGATTTATAGGTAACAACCAGCCTTGAATTGGACCCAGAAGCAAACTGGCAACCAGTGCAGCTTGTGAAGCAGAGGTGTTACATGGGTATACTGAGGCATCCCCATAAATGCCCGCACCACTGCAGTCTGGACCAGTTGAAGCTCCTGGGTGGACTTCAAGGGCGGCCTTATGTAGAGACAATTGCAGTAGTGAAGCTGTGAACTATCTAGGGCATGAGTGACTATCTGAAGGGACCCTCAATCTAGAAAATGGCACAACTAGCACACCAGATGAAGCTGTGCAAAGGCCCGTCCAGCCACAGCTGTCACCTGCTCATTAAGAAGGAGCTGTGAGTCCAGGAGGACCTCTAAGCTCTGTATCACCCTTGAATGTGGAAGTGCCACCGCATCCAAAGTCAAGATGAAAAATCCCCATATCTGGGCGGCCCAAACACCCACAGCTACTCAGTCCTGGTACGACTGAGTCAGAGACAATTCTTCCCCATCCAAACCCACATAGCCTCCAAGCACTAGGACAAAACCTTAACAGCCTTACTTGGCCAGCCCAGGATTGAAACATATAATTGAATATCATCAGCATGCTGATGATACCAAACCCCAAACTGGCAGATGACCTCACCCAGCATGTAGATGTTGAAAAGTAGGGGAGAGAGAATAGAACCCTGCAGGAGTGATCTCTCCCCCTCAAACCAATACCAACTGAAGCCAGCCCCAGAGGAAGAAACAGATCCACTGTAAAACAGTACCCCCAATCCCCAATCCAGAGAGTTGGCTCACCATGTTTGATTATATCAAAAGTCAATGAGAGATCAAGAAGCATAAGAATGGATGCCCCACCAGCATCCCAGCTCTGCCATAGGTCATCTACAAGCACAACCAGGGCTGTCTCAGCACTAAATCCTGGCCTGAAACCTGACTGAAATAGATCTAGCTAATCCGTTTCCTCCAGGATTCTCTTCAGCTGCAGACAGACAACCTTCTCAACAACTTCCCCAGAAAGGGAAGGTGGGAGACTAGTCAATAGTTATTGAAGACCATTGGGTTGAAGGACAGCCTCTTGAGGAGGGGATGCACTACTGCCTCTTTCAAGGCTGGAGGTATTACCCTCTCTGTCAAAGAGGCTGCCACTACCACATGGACGCAACTGTGGGTCACCTCCCTGGCCACTTTCATAACCCAGGGGAGACCCGGATCCAGTAAGCAAGTGGTAGAGCTGACAGCACAAAGAACCGTGTCCACTTCCTCAGGAGTCACTGGTTGAAACTCATCCTAGATCACACCACAAGACAGTCCTCCAGGCATCTCAGCCTGCCCTGCCTAGTCAGAATCCAAGGCAGAGCAAATTCTTCTTCTTTATATATTTTCTTGTAAATGTATTTGTATGTTTGGGAGCACTGTACAATGCAATTGCAGTTTAACTTCAGCTGACAGACAGGTGGCTTGGTACTCTCCTGTACAATTCTTGATACACAGAGTTCATGATTCCTTCAATGATGGAAAGTTGCTGAAATTCTAAAGCAGAAAAGGATCCCCAGATCATGACCCTACCACCTACATGTTTCTTACTGTGGGTTTAATTTCCATCACAGGGTTTAGTTTCCATCACAAAGAATAAGAGGATCATTCAAGCACCTTTTGGCAAATTTGAGATAAGCATCAGAGTTCTTAGTGAGCAATGCCTTCTGCACTACTATTTTCCCATTAATTTCATTTTTCCTTAGTGCACTTTTGTGGTGAAATCATACCAAGATGTGAGAGAGGACATTCCTGGATAGTGTTCCAAGGTCTTTGTGACTTCTTGGATGATTTTAAGCTAAATTCTTGGACTGATGGCAACATGACAGCCATTCTTGGGAAAATTTACTATTGTCCCAAATCAACTCCATTTCAAGACTTTGTCTCTGAGTTTGGATTGGTGCAGTCCCAGAGCTTTTGAAATAATTCAATTATATTTAAAAGCTCTACAATTCTTTTTTTTAAGTGAGCCATGATATACCTCTACAATCTATGTCGTAAGAACGTCTGTGTGATGAATGAAGCACAGTTTGTGAGATTTACATAGGGTAAGGCCAGCCCAAATCAACTTTTATTGTTTCATGAAATATCCACACAACTGGCCCTAGCTGCCCTTTTAACTGAATGGACTGAAGCAAGAAAACTAATTTCTTTTTCACACTGGTACATCATGCATTGGATAACTTTGTTTATAACATAAAGAAAACAAACATTAACTTGTGGTATTATTTGTTCACTCAGCCTGCCTTTATATATTAGGAGGACCTACATGAAGCTGTGTTGCGAAGATATACAAAACCTCAGAATATCCAAAAAATGCTACTACTTCTTCACAGAACTGTATAGTACACCATATTTTTCAGACAAAGTGATTTAGAATATTTTAAAGTGATTATGAATGATGCTGTTTCTTTCTCTCAAACTTGGAAGTTTCCCCCTCTTACAGCAGTTAGCAATATTCCCTCTCTTTCTCTGATACAATCATGGTACCAGTACAAAACCAACATCAAAGAAACAAAACATAAAGCATCAAAATCAGCAACTGCAAAATGGGCAACAGCAGAATCCAATGCTTTTTTTAAAAAGAAACATGCCAACAGAATACAGAGGCAATGGGGCATAGCATTCCATATATGGGACACTGCACAGAGAGACATCTCAGCTTTAGGCCTGCCTGACTAGTTTTATTAGGTCAGGCATCCAAATTGACCTCAAATAACTATCAGAGCACATGAGAAATTATCTGGGGAAGAAAGTAGTCTTTAAGATACCCAGGTGCAAAGCTTTTAGATGAACGGATCATGAGAAGAAATAACAGTTTTAGCATGCCAAAAATGCCTAGCTCATACCATCAATCTAAGTGTTGCTTTTTACACCAACTGTTTTTTAGAGATAGCTCCCTATAAACCACATGAAGATCTTACAACCAGGTAACTAGAGAATGAATTACTGGAACACTAGAGGAAGGTGCACCTCACAATTTCTCCACTTCCTAAGAGTCTAGCAGAAATGCCACCTCATGCTAGACGTCTGCAATTTCAAGAGGAGTGCAACTCCATCCAACAGAAGTGGCACATCTAAAGACAAGTCATCTCACCCATCTACTAGCAGCATTTTCATCTTGTCAGGATTACCTTTCACTTTCCTTTGCTCCATACAGTTTGTCACAGCTGTCAGCAAGCAGTTTGATAAGGCTGCGCATGCTTCAAAAATTATCATAGGCATGAAATTAAAAAAGAAAAGCTTGTTTTCGGATTCGCACAGAAGACTGAAAAAGACCAGTTGTTTTGATGAACAGCAGAGGTGCTAGGCTTGTGCTAGGTCCAAAGCACCTCTTCAGAATCACTGAAATGTGCACAGCCCTACAGTTTAACATATCTATTCTTTTTCTAGAATCAGATAAAAACAAGAGATCAAGCTGGATAATCTGCAATCCAAATTTACCAATGTCTTCACTCAGCAGTTTCACACAGAAGATGAAATGACTATCCAGTTCCTACTGAAGATGTTTTCAGACAAAGCCTTCCTATGCTATAATGGTATAGGATTGCAATAGGGGTTATCGATACAGTTGTTATTGCACCAGTATATCCAACTGGACCTCAAAAAGGCACTGCCACCATTTCATCACAAGATTTTGGGGAACTTGCATGAAGGGGCACATGAGCCTTTGCACAAGTTCATTCAATGGCGCCCTGGACCAGAATAGTTTCCTGCCCCCTCCTGAGTCATATATGAATCCTGTACAAAATCATAAGTGACAGCAATGTCCCAAGTCCTATCTCCCACCCCAGGATACAACTTCAATTAGAAGGGTTCCACCAGAAGTTGCCGTAACTGCAATAATGGCATATAAGTAACGGCATTCTTCGTATACTAGCAAGAGCGGGCACCTATGATGCAATACCTCTTCAAAGCAGTGTGGCTGGCATGCTACTGCACAAACCTGAGATAATAGCAAGAACTTGCAAGGGCAAGTTTCTCGGCAGGGAAAACAGAATCAGGCAGCTGCTTCCTTGTCGGGGACAGGATGCAAGGCTTGTCACCGCTACTGCATGCCTTATGCTGCTATCATTACTAGAACTCAGTGGTGAGGGGAGCTGCTAATTTCAGGGCTACCATGCAATCTTAATGTTCAGCAGTGATTCCACCGAAGAGAACAGATTCCCATGAAGAGAACAGAAAACGCTTGGGTCAATTCATTTGCAGAATTATTCATTTAGAGATCTTCTAGAGACAGGGAAGGGAGGAATTGTGTTATGTGTCCTATTAAACAGGCAGAAAAACAAGGCAGTTTGGGTTATTAGTCATAGGCAGATATAAATAAAATTCCAGCAGATTTTCTCATTTAACCCTTTAGTTATTCTGTTAATTTATAGTCACAAATGCAAAGGCATTCTCCTACGCAGGTCTACAGGCTTATATATTGGACTTTCTTAATTATATGTCCCAAATTCTTTATATTAATTCCAAGGAAATAAAAGTATTGTTTTAAAATAATATATAGTTCAATCCTGTATGTCAGTTTAGAATGGTATATAATAGTACAAGAACAAGTTGGGCCAGACAGAAACATGGAGGGTCTTCAAACACAGTAGAATACCCCAGTATTATCTGTACTGCCTTGCACTATGCAGAGTTGGCTTCCTGCAAACCATGGTTTTCAAACCTCAGTCTGAAGACAATCTGTAAATCCATATTAGGCAGGAACCTGATTAACCCTTGCTATACAGATAGCCCTGTTAAATGTTAACCTCTGGGTAAAAGATAACAAGAAAAGGGAATATCCATATCAGAGAAGAGAGGAAATACATTACTAAGGCAAAATTCTGAATTGCAATTCATGGCTTCTAGGGGACATATCTTCAACAAGAAAATATTCACGGCTATGAAGAAAAGTGAAGAAACTTTGTTACAGATACCTTGTGACTTCGTGCTGCAGCAGGGCAACACTGGGCACATAAAACATGACCCCAAAGAAAAGCAGAGACTCGCTGGCAAACTTGTCCAGCTGCTTTTTCAAAGGCTTCTCCAGTTCCACCCATCGCACTTGCTGGCTCTTGTTGTGAAACCAAAGGCCAAAATAGTGTGTCTAGAGGAAAAGAAGTTTAAAAACAAAGAAAAAATTATTCTCTGGTCATGTTTGCAAAAAATAAAACTTTCTGTTTTTCCTTCTCCCTTATATTTATACTTGAGTATATTAACACTGAGGCAGCTAATACCCACGTGTTTCATTTTTCCACCCAATATGCTTTCCAATTGTTACTATACAAATTGGGGAATGAATTCACAGGTCTTTTTTAAAAAAAAAGAAAAGAAAAAAGAAAACTACAACTGTATCTTTATAACAGCAAGACTAAAATAGGCCATCATCACAAATCAGATAAAACTATTTGAAATGTACATTAAAAAGGTCAACTAATTAAAGTATGTGGCCAGTTCAATGCCTTAACTGAAAGAGGTTAAGAAAGAAAAAAAAAAAAAGGATTTTGAGGCCTCTTAGAGAGTTATTAAAGGGAAATTTCAAAAAATTTCAATTCCTTAGCTGAAAATGTCTTGGTTTAGGGCTCACCAATATAATTGATATCAGATCTGAGAAATATTTCTGGGGTGGATGTACAGAGAAAAATGCAAGATAAAACAATTGGTGGACTCAGCAACTAATTTTACCAGAAATGAAATCTGATATACTTTAAATATTCCTGGATCACTTTTAATTTAAATCTCCTGGAGCTGCATTTCCTTCTCAACATCAAATGGCACAGATCTCAGTAAAAATATGGTTCGGAAATTATTTGTGAGGGAAAGTAAAAACAAGCGTAACAATAAACATTATTACATGTATCAATCAGAATCCAAGTTTCCTGTATCAGCTGTAATAAAATTATGCGAATTACCCAAAATTGCATGTGGTTTAAACTTACATCAGTTGGAAGAAAGCTAGAGCTATAGAGTAATTAAAAACAGCTTTTAAACAGCAGCAGGTTTTGATAGCTTTTTTAAAAATGTAGTAAAGTACAGTAATACAAAAGTAATCAGAAGAGATTCCAGAAGCAAACTAACAAAAACAAAATTTATTATCTGAAGCTTGTCCAGCATTCCAAGAAAGAAAGAATGAATATAAATTCTTGGTGCCTGGCAAGCAATAGTGGTTATAAAGAAAGCTGCTCCTTGTGTACCTTCAAACATTTTTGTGATGACTACACCAGTCTGTGGTGGAGGATCTGGCCTCCGTGGAATGCAGGAATGCCATGTAGCTCATTCTACATTAACCCGTATCTTAACTGGCTAACTGAATTATCAGATCAAAACTGCAAGAGCTTAGAGATGAAATGAGTTCCAGGAGCTGCATGCCAGCTATTTTATCGTGTTTTTAGTCATCATTCCTGGCTTATTATATATAATTCTGATTTTTTCCTTTCATCTTGCTCATTTTTTAAAAAAGAAAAAGCAGAATTAAAGATAGCAAGGAACATTGACCAACCATTATCTGGATTAGCAAAAGTCCATGACTTGATCTTAAATGATGTCAAAACCTTATCCCTTCCAAAAGCAGATTGATAGGCAGTAATCAACTGTCCATCTACGCTGCTTACAAAAATTTACAGGGTGAGAGACAGAGAAAGAGAAGGTCCTCACTGTCTTATCTGTCCCATAAGAACATTAGCGTTTATTTCTATTATCTTCCTAATGAAGGAATTTAAATAACTGGAGTCTCATTCTTTATACTTTAGCATCATCTATAAAGAGAACAGGGCCTCATAAAGGGCTATTGTTCAGCAAAGAAGAATCTTCTTTAGAATCACAGCAGCTGATGGCGTACAGCCCCAGAAGAAACTGAATGGAAACTTGTTAAGGGGCCACCCCCTTTCTGGCCAAATTGCAAGATCAAAATATTCTATTCTTAGCAGTTTCATACCATTGAAACATCTTGGCCCAACTCTGTGGAATAAAGCACAGTGGCACTCCCACCTGCAGAGCTGGGTTCTGGAAAGCTAGCTTGAGGTGGAGAAGGCATTTGCTGGTGTGTACAGTAACTGCCTTTGCATGATTCTCTCTTTTCAATATGTACACAAACATCCAAATTTTGGAGAGAGATTAATTTGGAGCCTGTATGCTGCTCTTTCTCTTTGTCATCGAGTTAGGTGAGACTGAACAATGAACCTCTGCTTGGATTCAGTCATGAGCTGGATTAGGGCCAATAAAATGTAAGTACATTTTGAGAAGAAAGAGGCCCTGTGGGGATGATCATCCTTTGTCCAGCGTTCTTGTGTTTCAGTTATTATGGGTGGAGATGCACACCCATTCAAATAGCAAGACTGTAACTTGAAGACACTCCTAGATCCAGCCTGGGCACTAGAACCTCAGGTAATCTCAGTGGCCCAAAGCAATTTTTAAAATAAGTTTTCACTAATTCACCAGTTGTAACTGTTCCTGGCCGTGAAAATCAATTTCTCATACCTGTCTGGTAGTGCATAATACAGGGTTATGGGGCTGTCCTTGGAGGTCAAAAACACAGAACAGAATCACTATGGAGTTAACTGGCAGAATCAGCTTTATTCATGTTAACACTGTACTTCAAGGATTGTATATGTCCTAATTCAAGGCAGAAATACAAGCTTTAAATAACCGGGGATCCAGATGTTTGAAGGTGTCTCTCTCCCCGTACCAAAGTGCCTTGTGGTATGAGAAGCTCTTCTCTATCAGAGATGAAGGGAACTATTAGTGTTCTGATTGAGGAATGTACTACCTTCCCTAGAAAGATGCACTCGGCACCTATATAATCATTTGTTTGGCAGCAATTTTGGTCATTTTCATTTTCCTAGGCATTTTCATTAAAAAAAACCCAACACCTTAGTATTTAGTGCGATCATATTCATGCTGTTATACAGTTGTGGTATTTTAGTATTTTACTAAAGCAATAACTGATTATTTACCCTTGCTGCTCATTGCTTTGGAATCAGTTGGATGCAGGGTGTTAATAAAATATTTTTAATATAATAAATAAAATATACATAATTCAAAGAGTGCATCTACAACGTACAGAAATACAGTCAATCCTGACGGAAATAGTGGCATTGCTGGTTCATGTTCTGCTGAAATAAAGAGTTGGTATCCATCCAAATTCTATAGAATACACTCCCACAGGTATTTCATGGGGGGGGAAATAGTTACAAATGGCCATTTAACACAGAGGCAATTCCATAAAGAGCAAGATAAGCTTTGTGCTTTTATTTTAATTAATGACTGAAAAATCTGCTTGCTCCCTTGGGGTATAATTTACACCATTCCTCAGAGTGGGCCAATTTCACTCATGAACATTTGCACCCAACAGAAAGCATCCAGGGTAATTGGGATATCCTTTAAAGCAGGTGCAGGCCATTTTTATTTTATTTTATTTTATTTATTTTCAGTCAAGAGCACTTCCACAACTCCTATGGAACTTGCTGCTTTTGTCAGAATGACAAGGCACACATGGCGGCATGCAATGCTGTGACTCAACTACAGGGGTGGGGCTGCCCCCCACTGATGCTGCTGGAGCAACCTCTTGCTTAAAACAAAAGTAGATGGCTGAGGGCTGCAGGGGTGGATAGAAGGTACTGACACAATTACTTTACTAGAGAGCAGGAGCAGGATTTTCAGTCTGATTTTTCTCCTTCTTTATGTTTATTTTTGAAATAAAGCCAACGATAACATTCATACACTTTTTAAAACTTGGTGGGAAATCACACCAGTTATTCAGCAATTTGTCACTAAATTTCAAACACTGATTTCCAGCTCTGTGGCTGAAGTAAAGAGGCACCATTCTTCCCTTAAGAGGAAACAGAGTTATTGTGCTCCAGGCTCTTGGGGCAATAAAATCTGACTTGTGAAGAGTTTTGTGACAGCAGTGAATTGAGATTCACACTGAAACTCCAAAATACTTCAGTGACAATTGGCTGACTTTCTAAACACATACCAGACTGTATTGCTAGGATCAGCCTTACCTGTCATGGGCTGTTTAATGAAACAGAAGAAAAAAAAATGGACTTTAAGGCACTTCTTCCAGCAAAACTGACACATATTTCCTAGGTATAACCACCCCCATTTACAAAAGTGGTCTGATGTCACGTGTGAATGTGGATGTACTGTTATCCACTCCAAAAGTAAAGCAGCTTTTTGCTTATGGACAAAAAGAAAGATGTTCCTTTGCACATTAGTTAGAGTTTTGTCCTGACAGGAAATAACACTGAATCATAATCCAAACTGTAGGTAATAGACTGCCCTGCCGTTTGTGTAAGCAACATACATTTGCCAAAGTTCCATTCAGTGATAAGATCGGACCAATTCCAAGAATAACACGATTCTAATAAACAGATTCCAAACGACAAACAGCCTGAGCTAAAAATATACCAAGTGGCAAGTGACAGATGGTCTTTTCCTGGGTTACCCTTACCTCTGGTAATTCCAGCCTCTGAGCCACGGCCTCCAAGCATTCTTGCCCAGTGCTCTCCACAGACAGTGTGCACTCAATCACGCTGTTGTCCAATAATCGAATCCGGGTCATGAAACAGTTCTTGCTTCGGACATTATAGCGCCGTGTCCTTCGCAATTTCAGCCCAAAAGGCATGACTGCTAGGCTAAAGAAGCTATCCTTCTCCTTCTCACACCTTGGGTCTTCTTAGTAAGGAAGCTTTGAATGCTGTTCCTCTACTTCCAGCTCTTCTCCTCCAGGTCTGCAAAAGGTTGCCCATGCCAAAGGTAGATACCACAGCAATACCCTGAAAAACAGCAATGCAGAGTGTGGTTAATTTCCATGGAGTTGGTTGGGGAAGGAATTTTTCCTTGGGGTAGTAACAGCTGTTGGCTCTCAAACATAGTTCAGACCAATGGCCTTGGATCCCAAAAAATTCATCTGGCCAAACCCACAAACAACAATTTTCTTTGAAGAAACACGGTATGGGTACATGTCCAGCATGTTCTCTTTGAACTCGCTGTCTACTACTAATGATTTCCTTCTTCAGTTCTGGACTAGAGAAAAGAAGCATACCGCTAAGGCAGAAGGACAGAAATTGAAAACAGGATTAGAAAGACTGCCAGACTGTTTGCATCAATTGTGGTTTGCAAACAGAATTCCATCTTGGGGATGCAAGTATTCTCATAACCTGGTTGAATACTCCTTGGCCTTTTCCACTGGAGGTTAACTATAGTTAGTACAGTGTGAAGTGGAAAACATGGCACCAAAAGTAGCTTTAACCATAATTAGCACTGGCACACATCTATAATAACTTTCAATTATTATTAATGCCGATGAAAGTAGGAATTAACTCTGGAGCATTTCTCAAGAGGTCTCCTTCTTAGGAACATTTAGTTGTGGAAAGCCAAAAGGTTTTATCATACAGAAAGAAGATTGCAAAAGCTAATTCATTTCTTAAAATAAGAGTTCTAACACAATCACTGGGGTAGGATGAGGCTGAAAACAACTAAGATGGTATGTGGATGTATGAGAGAACACTCCCCAGAGTGCCATGAGTTTTTATAGATTTTTCATTCTAATTGCTTGGGGGTGGTTGATGTATTGACTGTTTTATGTGCCACCCAGGGTTGTTATTACCACATGAGTAGCTATATAAGTCTTTTTAAATCAATCAATCAATAAAATAACACAGGGTTACCACAGTACATCCCCAAGCAATCTCATCTGCATACTATTGAAATTAACTTTGCTATTTAGGCAAATCATGGGGAAGACAAGAAGAAACTGCTCTTGCAGTTTCCTGCTCCACGTAATATCTTCAAGTAGTTTCACTGGTGGGAAACAAAAGGCAGGAAAGCCGTTGGGTTTTCTTTTAAAATCTGCACCCACAAAGACTAAACAAAATTGAAGACAAGTGTATAGGCCAATAAGTTATGGGTGCAATGCAACACATGTTTCTAGCCTCCATTACTATAATAAATCCTACTTCTGAGGAAACATGTTTAGGATTCCACTGGTAGTAGGCGCTCTTGTTCCCCAGTTGGAGTATACTGCTGCCAGAGGTTCCAATATTTCTAATCCCTAGCATCAGACCAGCAGCTAAGAAAATAAGACATGACTGCATTTTCCCTCTCTTATTGTCAGAGCTGTTGTTTTTCTGATTGCAATCTATGGGAAAAAAATAACTGTTCTAAATTTTTCCCATAGTTGGAGCTATGGCAGAGAGGAACCTAGTCCTGTTTAGATAAAGGGATCCAACTGGGTAGAGAATGGAGTCTCACAAACAGCGCTGAACTTTATTCCCTCTGAGTGCCCTATGTTCAGATGGAGATCTAAAGGGGACATGCACTCAGATTAGCTTGAATGAGAATAGGCTCTCTTTGTGATCCAGTACTCTAATGAAATAGGCCTCCAGATCACATGGAGGACTGTACCAACATTCAAGATGATTAGAAACACAGCTCCTCTTCAGGTCTCCACCTGATTACGTGGAGCAGAAGGATGGAAGGACAGGGTTGTGAGCACAGCCCATTCTTTACCCAGTTTGTTTGTTTGTTTATTAAATTTGTATGCCGCCCATCTCCCCCAGTGGGTGACTCTGGCAGCTCACAATAGAAGTAAAAGCCACAAACAGTTAAAAAATAAATACACCCATTCATTAATTAAAATTAATTAATTAATTAAAAAGTCAAACTACAGAAACAAGCCCTATACATAAAAACTAAAAAACATTCAAGATGATGGGGGAGTAACATCAATTACCCTGCTAGCCACTTCCACTGGTATGGGCTCCCATGTGGCCCCCAGGCCATCTGGCATAGTCAGGATTTCACGCTTTTCCTGAAGGCCATGAGAGTGGAGGCACACCGCACCTCGGGAGGTAGGTTGTTCCACAGAGCGGGGGCCACGGCAGAAAAGGCCTCTTCCTAGATCCCACCAGTTGAAATTCCTTGACTGGTGGAGTCTGCAACATGCCCCTTCTGCCGGACCGAGTGGAGCAGGCTGATATAACAGGGCGAGACGGCTCCTCAGATAACCTGGTCCTGTGCCATGAAGGGCTTTAAAGGTGATAACCAACACCTTGAATTGGACCTGGAAGCAAACTGGCAACCAATGCAGCTCGCGTAACAGTGGTGTTATATGGGCCCTCCAGGGGCATTCAGAACTCTGTAAGTATAGTTTGAACCCTATAAGTATTTAACTAGATATCTGAACAGCTTTTCAGTTCCTTTCCCATTCTGCTTGCCCCTTTCTCTTGTTCTCCTAATGTCAAAGCCCCAACATCAGGGAAGAAAGGCTGCATGTATGTAGAATGGCTGGAGTGATTTTTACAAAGAGACAGTTGGATAGAATCCTAGTAAAACCTAACCAATCAGGCAACAAGGCTGGGGAATTCTGGGATTGTAGTCCCAAACATCTGAAGGCATCAACTTAGAGAAGGCTACAGCACAACAACCCAATCCATTCTGTAATCTAAAACAACATGTAGAAATGAAAAAGTAGGAAGAATGGAAGGAAACTAGACAAAGATCATTAAGGGCAAGACTGGGTCATGTCTAAATTTTGCTTTTGCAAATTTAAAATCAAAACTACTTGGTGATGTTATTTTCCTTATTGTTTTACTTAAATAGATTTCCTTTCATCAGAACAGACACTCCCTTAGACTCATTTAATTTCAGAATAGGGTGCTATGAATAAAAATACTATGAATACAAAATATTCTTTTGTATTTCAAGGCTTGCAGAAACAAGAAGACAATAACTGACAAAATAGCATATAAAAAACATGGGGACAAATTATGGATAAATATAATTCAAGTGTAATTCAAGGGGTTGGTTATGATCTGTAAAGCCCTACACGGCATACAGCCTGGTTATTTGAGGGACTGCCCAGTCAGCACGATCCAACAGGTTTGGCAAGTTCCAGTTTCCTTTAATCAAATAGTGTCATTTATCGGGACCCCAGAAGCTGTCTCTTCTGTCATGGTGCCTGTCTTCTGGAATAAGGTTATTCCTGAGATCTGAGTGGCTCCCACCCTGGTGGCGTTCCAGAGGGCCTCAGAGACCTGACTCTCCTCCCAGCAACAACAACAACAATACTAATATCAAAATGCATGTATCATGACTCCAGAAAAAGGAGGAATCAAAATATATGTATTTTGATCTTATTAAAATAGTAAGATCTCATCCTGCTTAAGTGGTCTGTTCCCTGCTAGGGAGGGATAAGTCACGGGAACACCTCGGGTGGTTCTGAGGATTATTCTTGATATTTGGCAATTAAAATCACTTGGATTTGATTGAACAGTTTGGAGTTGAACAGTTTCACAGCAGTGCCTGAGGCAGAGTTTTGTAGGGTTATCTGGAGTGAGTTTGTGCCTATGGTTCCTGAGGAAGTGGACAGAGTCTCCTGCACTATGAGCTCAGCCACCTGTTTGTTAGATTCAAGTCCCTCTTAGTTGGTCAAGGCCACCTGGGAGATAACCTGTTGCTGAATTCATGCAGAAACATCTGCTTCTTTGAGGCAGGGGGTTGTTCCCACCACCCTGAATGAGGCTGTGTTGTGCCCCCTCCTCAAGAAGCCATCACTGGACCCAAAGTCCTGGACAATTTCCATCCACTCTCCAACCTTACTTTTTTAGGGAAGGTTGTAGAGAAGTTGTTGAGCTTCAGCTCCGGAGGATCCTGGAGGAGACAGAGTATCTGGATCTGTTTCAGTTGGGTTTCAGGCTGGGCTACAGTATGGAGATAGAATCAGTCATACTTGTCAATGACCTGTGGCAGTGCAGGGATGGGAATAGTGTATCCTTCCTTGTGCCCCTTGATCTCTCAGCAGATTTTGATACAACCGACTGTGGTATCAGCTGTGAAATTTGGGAGTGGGGGGCACCATTTTGTGGTGGTGGTCCTCCTTTCTTTGTGGCCAGATTCAGTGAGTGTTCACAGGGGGTGAGAGACCAAGCTGATGCCCCTCCCCCACCTGAGGCTTGACACTGTTACCTTTCCTATTTAACATCAACATGAAATGCTGGGTAAGGTTATTTGTCAGATCAGGGTCAGGTATCATTAGTATAACCAAGCCAACCAAGTGATGCTATTAAAATCCTGACCCAGTGCATGGAGGTTGTGCAGTCTTGAATGGGGAGGAACAGACTCAGGCTCAACCCTATCAAGACAATTTGGCTCTGTCTGTTTGGCCCCCTTGGTTCTGGGAACATTCCTTTCTTTGTCTCGGATAGGATTACACTTCCCCATTTGAGACTGATGCACAATTTGGGAATCAACTTTGACTCACAACTCCTGTTCAAAGAGCAGGTAGCATCTGTAGCCAAGAGGGCCTTTGCATAGATACACCTTGTGTATCAGTTGCGATCATTCCAGGACTGGGAGACCCTTCAGACAGTCACTCACCCCTTAGTCATCGCATGCAAGGATTACTGTAATGTGCTTCACATGGAGCTGCTTTTGAAGACCACTTGGAAGCTACAGGTTCAAAATGCAATGGTGCATACAGTGTTGGCCATGCCTCATTATACCCTTGTGACCTCACTGATCTACAAGTTGCACTGGCTACCATTTGACTTCTGGGTACAATTCAAGGTACTGGTTATCACTTACAAAACCCTTCATGGCATAGGGCTTGGCTATTTGAGGGCCCTCCTTTCTTTAGTTGCCCATCCAGTAATATCAGGCAGAGTGGGTGCACTCTGGGTCCCATCACTTAAGCATTATCATCTTATGGGGCACAGGAAGCATGCCTTCCCTGTCAGGGAGCCTGCCCTCTGGAAAGATATCTGCCCCTCTCCCCCACAAGATCCAAATGTCTCCCCAGTGACATTCAGGAATGTATTAAAGACCTGGTTATTCCCCCAGGGTGAAGGTTGAGAAGGTTGTTGGATAGACTTTCTCTGGTTTTATGTTGCCTCGGCCATTCATGATTCTTTTTTTGTATTTTGTACATTTTTTACATTAAATTGTAAGCTACCTAGTATTCTTGAGTCAGGCAGCCAATGAATGAATGAACGAACGAACGAACAAATGAATGGTTTATAAATATACTATACATTTATAAATATAATTAGACCCTTTCCCTGGATGCATTTTTTTTTCTTCCTAGTGTTTTTCCCACAGGTGCAGGATCTGCTTCTTTTGGATCAACCAAATGTTGTTCAAACTAGTCTCTGACTATAAAAAAATAGTCAGAGAAAAATAGATTTTCTCAATCTATCAATTATCAAGTTGAGCAAAAGTCCTGGCAATAATATAGACATGTCATTTTTTTGGCAGCAATATTGAAGTAATACATTGTTGTTGGGGGACAGAGGTTGCTTCCTAGTCTAATCTACAGCCTTCATGTTACCTGGTGCTCTCCCATACAAGTACCAACCAGGTATGACTAAACTTAGTTTTTTTAATCATGAAAGGTCAGTTAGATTCTGAATACAAATTGCATAATAATTATCACATTCATGCAGCTTGTTTCTCTGAGTCTTCACAAGACTCCGGATGCCAGAGATGGAGCTGAAAGGAGAGTTCCAATTTCTGATGGGGAATTCTGGACTACCAGTCAGACTCCATAGCTGGTTTATTCCAAAATCAGGAACAGTCTTAACCTAGGGAATCTCCAAAAAGGACAGAGGTACAAGAAAAACTGGACTGGAAAGTACCTATAGTTCTTGGAAACCCAGCACATTTTCAACTGAAGAGTATATTAGTCCAGTCTGAGAACTGGTCTACAGTAACTATTTTCCTTTGCAAGCAATAGGAAGCAAGATTTTGGAGGCATGAGGGTGGAATCAGAACTAGGATGCAAAAGTTTCACTACTGCCATGCGTAGTTATAGCCCATAGGGTCTGCAGCACTTTGCTGAAAACTGAGATGCTGCCCTGTGTGCCATTTGGGCAGAAAGACAGGAACTAAATAGCAAAAATAAATTGAAATAAATTAGGATTGTCCTATACATAAACTCATTTTTCACATTCGCATGCACTTCTGAATAAATCTAACAAAGTGAATGTAAGGAGTTTTTTTTAAAAAAGAAACAAACAGAATATGGTTTTCTTTCAAATCGCTTTGCCCAAATGCTTCATACATCTGTTCGCAATGAAGAATGAGGGAATATTAAAAATGGCATAAGAAAAAATGTGTGAAAGCTGTGCTTATAAGAGTGGAATTCAATGTTGTAGAATCTAATGCATGTCTTCTCTTTACCATGCCTCACTGCATGAATGTGAACAGCCACTCCTTGTTTAAGCTTACGTAATCCTTTCTTAACAATATACTTGGTCGGCATAAAATGTTCACCACAGTTAGTGAGCGGGCTGCCAGAAGAAGGGCAGAATACTCAATTTCTCCTTTGCGAGCTCAAACAAAAAGTAAGGCGCTTTGTTCCTCCACCCATCCAAGCAGACTACTTGGTTACTCCAGCAGCTCTTTCCTAACAATGGACAGGTTTTTTGACTGTAGAATCTTTGCCATAGCACTATTTTGACCAGTTGGTAGTGTTTAGCTCTCCAGAAGTAGGGCTGCAACATACACAATTCTTCATTAATGCCCAGGCTAAGGATGGCTAGGGCTGATGGAAGATGGGTGGACTCCACCCTGGTGGTCAAGGTACAGATCATTCTATCCCTTCTATGAATGCTGCATGTCCTGCTTATTCAATAGAGAAACCAAACAGGAAGGGGATGCTCTACCTTGTTCACAGTCGCTGCCTTTCTAGCCTACAAAATATTTTACTAACCTGAACTTTATTCATAACAGGAACTGGCCAAAATAAGGATGGAATGCTCTATCCATTCACCATGAAACCTTTTTTCTAACAGTTAGTAATTTGCTGCTATGAATTCTTACAGGCAATTTTCAAGGAACTTTGCCTGAATGATTCCCGTCCTAGTTTCAGGTGTAGTAAAACTCAAAAATCTCAAAACTCTAGTGTGCTCAGAAGCCAAGATCATAACTCACAGTTTAATTCTTTGAATTATCTACAGTCCTGGCCAAACTGGTTCACCAAACATATGTCTTCACTGCTTGTGAAGATATGCCCCAGCAAAGTTAACAGTGGTGATTTGATATGTTCTCTGACTAGAGATTGGGACAGATACTCCTGATTGACCTAATTCATTCAGCACATATCTTACCTATCTGGAAAAGGCTAGGCAAAGTAGATTTCTCTGTGGAGAAATGGCTGAAGTCAGAGGATAAATTTTAAATGACACAATAAAGCAATAGCAGATAATCTTTGCTTCTGACACCATCTGGTATGCCAGATCAGCTGGCATTTCTTCAATATAAACCAGTTCTTCACTCTTGAACTAGATTCTGAACCAACTAGAGCTAAGATGTAACAAGGTAGTTGATTAGTTCATAACTGGAAGCTGACACTTTTAAACCTTAACAACAACAGAGAAGGAAAGGGAAGACCAGAAGCCTGATACTAACTGCAGTCCATACAGAAAATGACAAACCCCTAGGGCTTGCAGCAGTAAACTTCAGCAACAAACTGCTAAATTTTAGGGCCATGGTTTCTTACAACAAACTTACGATTTAGCCTAAGAACTGGTGACTGCCCCAATGGCATCTACTGATCTCTGCCATCCCCACTTGTATTCCAACATTCTAATCACTATCTCACAGTGCCCCTCAGTAAATTCAACACAATTTCCTTCCATGTAGAATATGCAACAGGATTGTAGCTTTCAACAGGACCTTTGAATGTCTCTTTCCATTCTCGGGTACAAGCAAGAGCTAAGAGTATTCCCAGATATCTACTATCAACCTCCTTACAAGTAAATTAAACTCAGCTTTACATTAAATGCCTATGCTCTTATATTTGAAAGTTTCACTAACAGCTTCTGGAATTCTTCCAGCATTCCACATATTACAGAACTACAGCACACCTATCAGAACTATGCAATTCTGGGCTGGGCATGGATAAGGGGATAATTAGCCCAACTTGCTTGATGAGGTACAAGCCTGCACTTTTAGGAGAGGACATTAAAGAAGTGCCAAATACCAGAGACAGGTTTCATCTGGAAAGATTTACCTACTTACCTGCTAGTGTATCTACTATTGTTCGGAGTACAAAAACAGGTTTTGAAAAGGAAGCCAACTTTTCAACAAACTAGCTAGAAACAAGAAAACAATTTTAGTGTTGTCAGTTAATTAAAATGTATTTACTACCATAAGGGTCCCATGTTAATTAGAAATGGAAGATTCTGTCCTTTTCATTTTCACTTATTTTCTTTAAAATAATGCAAAACTATTCAATTAGATCATTTAATGTATGCACAAAAATGAGATTTCATATGCACTTCTATAAATGTATACATTGTTGTCCACATGTCACATGAAAAGTTTTAGCAAGTGCCCTTCCCCACCCCCACTGGGAAAATGAAACAATGCTATACTTTTTTGCTATCGTATTGCTATTCTATAGCATCCTCATGAAGGATTTTCTGAGTTGAGAAAGACATCACAGTATTTTCAAAGTATGTATTTTGACATACAGATGCACTTCAACTTCAACAATTAATTGGAAGATCTACAATTACATTTTGCTCTAAAAAGTTCTCAATCAAAAAAATTCTCATTCCATCTCACCTTACTTGCAGCATTTGCATCAAACTCAAGATAAGTACTATTCTGGTATGCTAACACTGCATACGCAGCAGTTAAAGACCTATTTCAAAATACAGTGGTACCTCTTGTTACGAATTTAATCCGTTCCATGACTCTGATCGCAACCTGATTTGGTCGCACCGCGAGGCAAATTTTCCCATAAGGTTCAATGTAAATACGGTTAATCCGTTCCGCCCTCTGAATATGGTCGCGCCGCGAGGCAAATTTCCCCATAAGGTTCAATGTAAATACGGCTAATCCGCCCTCCGAATTTGGTCGTGCCGCGAGGCAAATTTCCCTATAAGGTTCAATGTAAATACATATGGCTCTGCATTTTCTTTGGAGCCATGCTGACAAGCACACCAAAAACCTTCCAAACGCCACAAAACACACCACAAGCCTCACCGAACGTCTCCTTGCTACCGTGATCTCGCCCACAGGAAGCTGCGACCACGTGGCAGCAGGGCAAATGGCCGCGGATCCGGTTCGTAGCGCAGGGCGGAGGTCGCACGGCGAGGTAAATTTTTGGGGCTGGAGCTGATCATATCGCGAAAAATTTGTAAGGAGGGGCGTTCGTAACCCGAGATACCACTGTATAATGGCAAGTGGAAGAAAATCAGGACTTAGGTGTAAAACGAACAATACTTTCAATAGAAAATTTTGAGATTACTGAATTTGCAGATTGAAAAAAAAAATAATGATCATGGCACTGGCTGAAATAAAAAGTCTGAGCTACCTTCATTTAGTTGGCAACTGGGAAAATACTGTTCTAGATTCTATTACTTTTCTAATGCTTCTTCAGCATATGTTTTGCATAGTATTCCGATGTACCCTTAAATCTGACTTTTGCAAAATTCTTTACCCCTAAAAGAAGCTTTTCCTCTTGCCTGTTTTACAGCAAGGATAATCTTTGGGGGCGGGGCTGTTAAAGAAAACGTATGGAGGATCTATGGGTTGTATTACCCTTATCAAGCCTACAAGGCAGCAGCATATCTTGGAATGCCATTATGACATCATAATCACGAAAGTATTCCAGGAAGTGCTACTGAAAGTTCCTAATAAGAATGTACCACTCCGCTATTAAAGAACTGACAATTACGGAAGTTAATAGATACATACATATCCACCCTCAGGAAGTTCAAATACTTATTAAAATAAAGAAAACCCACTCTCCGCACCAGCATTTTTTTCTGAAACAATTCCCCTTTCTAACATGGTTTATATCCCTTTTTGCTTCAGTTCCAATTCAAAAGGAAGAAACTATGTGAATATTACTTGGCACAAAAGTAATTTTATGTATAACTACTACCTTCTCAGTTTTTACAAACAGCATGGAGGGGACTTTCACATTTCTGCACTCTAAGTAATGTCACCTCAATGCAATTCAGGTCTTATAGTAGCTGTAATTAGGCTTAGAAAGAAAAGATGCTCCAAGATTTAATTGAAGTATGTACACACTAGGTACTTCAGCCCTAAATAACTCTCTCATTCTAACAGAAAGCGCAAAAAATGGACTCACTCTGCCGTAACAATATGACCTCAGACACTTATTTAAAATCCTAAATATATATTTCGTTGAGGTATCAAAGGCAATTCTTTTAATTATTCTTGCTTGTGCTACAATGAAAGTCTTCTCTCAATGACTGTGTTATGTAGTCATTTGCTCCAGGAGTGCATTGCTCCTAGTGACTCCATCTCCATTGCAAGAGTGAAGGAAAAATCACAATTATGGATCTCTAATGGGTGTTGCACAATTAACCATCAAGTCAATGGACCATGAAACAGTCAAGGAAGAAATGGAGAAAATGCACTGGTTGTTTTGCACCAAATGCACATCTGCATTTGCTGCATATGTACTCCAAGTGATACAAGTGTTTCCTTTAGCAAAGATAAAAAGGGGCACATCTCTTTCAAAATCTATTTGCCTAATGTCCCAACTACACTTCCATGATCTAACTACGTAAAATGCGCATAAAATGTAAAATAGAGTGTAATAATTCTCAGTGCTGCAATTTTAATAGATGAGACCATTGGTCTTCAACTATTAAAGCAGAACTTTATAGTTCTATAAAAATGTTTGTAAAGTAGGTATTTCTCAATGCTTTCCAAATCTGGTTTTCTTGCTGAATGTTATAACAGTTAAAATAAGAAAGAGAAAGAGAAAGAGAAAGAGAAAGAGAAAGAGAAAGAGAAAGAGAAAGAAAATTTGGTTTAATTATTGTTTGAATTCTTTTAAATAACTGGAATAATTATTTCTTTTTCTATCCATGAATTGGAAAGACTGATCAATATTCTTCTGTGCAATCAAGGTTTAATGATGTGTTTAAAATTAGGCTAAAAGATTTCCTATATGTAATATAATATATTTTATTAATTCCTTTTTTCCTTCTCTGTTTTTCTTTGTGCTTTTTTCCTGTTATTTTCTCATTTTCTTTTTCCTCTTTCTTTCTATAGATTAAGATGATAAAATACAATAATTTTTTTACATATCAGCCTCTAACGTGACTTGCACCAGCAGTTCCTCTACTTAGACTTTTTCCAGAAGGGGGGGGAGAGAGAGAAAGAAAGGTCATAGGTCAAAAAACAGAAATAGAAGAGGGACTAAATAAAGGAGGAAAGAATAATAATTTCCATATCGCAGTCTGAGATTGAAGCAAGTGGTAAGTTGGATTTAAAGATATCGTAGATCAAGCATCAGTTCAAAAATAATAACTGTGTGATACCTTGAAATGTATGAATATATTATTAGGAAACCCATTTTTCTAACAAACTTTCCACAATCTTGTAAGGCTGTTTCTCAGAAAATCAGATACACTACACTGCAGGCTTCTGTGCATCACTATGCAATTCTTCATGTGGGAAGGAAATACTACTTGATACATCTGCAAATGTTAACCATGGCTGGTTGTCATAAGTGCAGACACTTTATCTGTGACTCATATTGCTCCTCGACTATTGAAAAGACACAAAATGTGATTAAGACTGATGTGCAAATCCACATTGGTTTTAAATGCCTACTACGTTAAACAGAACTGGTGGTCTTTTCAGCATCACACGTTATGTTTAGCCATAGAAGACCATCAACTGTGGTAAGACTCCCATTTTCTATTACCAAGAGTTTGCTAATTTACCTCATTGGTTTGGTTTAAGCAAGTCGATATTAAGCCATAGCTTATGAAACTGGCTTGTTTCAATTAATCACCATAGGCTGACATGCAAAAGTTCAATTAATCAAAAACAGAAGTCCTTGCAGTTTTAATAAAAGAGGAAAGAGAAATAAACTAAATCATCTCAATCCAGTTTCTGAAATATTACACTATACTACCCAGAGAGAATCTGTTTATGCAGTTGCTCAGAATTAACACCAACTTGATGGCAATCAATCAATCACTCTCCCTATGCTAAATATACACTGGACACTGATTTTAGAACTAATTTCATCAACTAATTTTTTTTAGATTCAGCTTTTTCCACCTGAAAAGCACCATTTCGGAACACTTGAAGCAAGTGAAGTTTCAATACGTGAAGGAGAGTTCAACTATGCATGTGAGACTGTGATGGGAAGACATTACATTTCTGCTTTCCTCATCACTTTTCCAGGAATACAGCCTTATTCCTTTTAAAAGCACATGAGAAACTGTTAGTAAACCCTTTTCCAAGCCACTTTCCTTGCAGACCTGTATAAAATGTTATTGTTAGCTTTAATTCACAATAAGTATAAATCACACAACAATCCTGAGTTCTTGTTTCAAAGGCAACCCAAAATATCAGAGTTTTTTTGAGAAACAAAGCAACAACATTCATGAAGTGTGAGAAAACTACCTCCTCTTTCCTGCTAACTCCTAATATAAGCTCACCCTTCCGGTCTGCTCCTTGTGGCCACACCAAAAAAGTGGAGGGAACGTATAAGCCCAAGACATCTTACACTCAAGTAAGGCTTGGATGTAGCACTCCTCTTCTTAGGACTAAATGACTGATTCTCTGAATGATGTTATTCCAAATATATTTTCTCTTTTTTCAGTTCAGTTCACTCAAACTTTTTTTTAGGAGAAATAATAGCCAAATTTCTAAATAAACTATGAAGATTTGCAAATAATATTCTGCCTGCATCTTCTGTTCCAGATATTGAAATTAGAGATTCCCACATATCACTTCCATCAAAAAGATGGGGTCGACTTGTTGACCCATGATATTTTATTTTAACCATTTAACATGAGTAGTATTTTATAGGAAAAAACAGGTGTTTGCAGCTGCTGTGTATCTGTACTTAACGTATGCTTTTAGAAAGTTCATTTTCTTTTCTACCAATAGAGAATTCTTTTGTAAACTGTCACTTTACTTTTCCTCTCTTAATCTGAAACAGTAGAGATAATTCTTTGCCTTTCTAAACAGAGATAGCCATGATATTTTTTCTTTATTTAAGTATGGGGGAAAATATGTTTCATTATGGGAAGTGAGTTTATGCTCTTGATTTATTGAAGAATACAACTATACATAATACTGCACTGTTTTAATTTTAGGAAGGAACAGTCCGAAAGAAAATATTTGAAAGAATTACATTCAACCAATTAATTTTGTCCTTCTGCCCTTGAGTTTACTGAAAATCACATTTTTAATGAAGAGACCATATTTTAGGAGGGGTTGTTCAGTTTTTTTACTTTGTATTTTTTGCCATTATGTATACAAATGATGTTTTGGATTCTTCAGGGTTAGGGTAATGGTAACACATTATTGGAAGAATGGGAGAGGAAATAATATATTTCACTTTAATTACTGAAATGAGGATCAGGAAATAATTTATCTATTTATTAAACTGAGATAAGTCACTATTTTAGCCAACCACTCGCTCTTAGCTCAACGGGCCTCACAGGGTTGTTGTAGAAAAAAATGGGAGGAGGACACATTGTACCTTAAGCTCCTGAACAAAAGGTAGGATATAAATCTGACAAATCCTTTTTACCCTTAGCTCCTGATCCCTTAGTGCTACCTGAAAGCAGGAGACTAAATAACAGCACCTTTCACACAGGGTAGAAGCAGATGATATCCAAATATGGCATTTCCAGGAAACCCCCTCACCACAGGGTTGGTTTGAATAGAACATCTGAGTATTCAACCTTATGTATGGTTTTTCTTCTATTATTATCTAATTTAACATCCTGAATGTTAAATTACCTCCCTTTCAGCCTTTCAGCAATCAGGATGTCCAGAATAAGTGTAAGTTAAGTTCCCCATGGGTGGCTGGGGAATTCTGGGAGTTGAGGTCCACACAGCTTAAAGCGGCCAAGGTTGAGAAACACTGGTCTAATGTGTAGTTCAATAAACCCAGTTTTGAGGGAAGATTATCCTTTTTTCATTTGACAAGTTAACGTGTGTCATGTGCACACCCTATTTCAACTTTCTCTGTAAAGGAGAAGAAATATACAACATATATTTTTTTAGTTCTTTTATTTGGGAAGGAATTAATAAATGTACTTTTCATTTTTATTTTCCTTGCTAAGAGCTACCATATGTTGCGTTTTTTTGGTAATATGTATGTAGAAAGAGCACTAGTATTTTAGAGCCAAATATAGGGATTAGAAAAGGCAGACACAGACATCAAATGGTTTTAATTTGAGGGCACAAAAAAGGAAGACGTTCAGAAATAAAAGTTGCCTCCTTGTCTAAATGACGTTTTTTTTAACTGAAAAAATAGGAAAGTGGATTTTTAAATATATTTTTAATGTCTACTGTAAAATGCTTACAAAAATGTTCATTTATTGATACTCAGCTTTTAGCCTCCAAATAATTCCTAAAAGCTGTGTAATAGGAATTCATATAAGACTGTTTATAGCACCAGATTACTGTATTACAATTCCAGTACACAGAGGACAACAAAACCGGTGTTTCATTTTATGCTCCTTTGATTGTGTCCTCATACGGCATACTTCTGTGTTAAAAGAGTAAACTGGTTGCCAGTTTTCCAAGCCTGGTTCAAGACTCACCTTGGTATGCAAAGCCATGCAGGATCTAAGCCCAACTTACAAATTTGACTGTACATTATAACTCCCAAATTCAAGGACAAGAATGTCTTTCCTCCTCCAGGAAGAAATTTAGCTAAAAAGTGAAGGACAAATTCAGTCATTTCTCACTCACAGACTTGCTTCTACTACTGACTTTTGATCTAAGGTTGGTAACCCTAACTCTATCCCTGCCACTATCCCAATAATATTTGTATTTATAAAGTGTACCATAAAAAATGCTGAATTGGTTTCACATTTCCCCAATATTTCCATTCCTCCCCATACCCTCAGCTGGACATTTCTTTTTTTTTATTTGCTTCAAAATTTCCAGAACAATAGGCATTGCTTAGATTGGTTATATTACAATATTATTATACAGCGAGGTTAAAATTATTTCAGATAAGAAAACAGCAGAAGTGAGACCTCTCAAATTTAGGGGCAGGAGAGGGGTGACAAATGTGACTGGTCTCCTACAAAGCGGCTTTGGGAGGATAAAAAAAATAGAAGATACTGTAGTTCCATTAATACCTGAGACATTTGGAGGGGAGCCTCAGCAATTGATCTCATGCATTCTGATCAGTATATAATACGATCATAAACCAGCCTTCTCCTTCCTGGTGCTGGATTGCAGTAAAATATACAGTATTTCACAACCCATAACAATGTGCTCATAGTTTCCAACATACATACAACATTCTGGTTTTGTTGCATATCCCCACAAATTGTTTTAAACAGACATATTTCTAGATTCCCCTTCCAATATTTCACTGAAAGGGGAATCTAGAAATATGCATGTTTATGATAACACCATACACTGCAGATTGAAGTTTCACGGCACAGAAACAATACTGTATTTCTTTTAGGCTTCCAAAAAATACAGTTTTCAGTTCACAGAGCACATCTCTAACCAGCTAAGTTCAAAAAGAACAAAAATAGAAAACATATGGATAAATTGGGCTATCAATTTAATTATTTCCCACTTTCTTAACTGAACAATTTTAAGTTTTAATAGACCTGTTTCTGCATTCATTTATCATTTTAGCCAAAATGATTTGCACGAAAATACCTTCATATTTTTCTCTGTATTCCTCCTAAGATATATTTTCTTTGTATGCGTTCTTCCTATGATTTTCCAGTTTTGTACACTATTTTCCTTAATGGGCATTTCTTAATACAAGATGGTTGAATGTATCGCTATGCAAAGAAACAACAAACCAAAAATAAACTACGGTATCATTCAGAACAGGGAGAAGATAGTTAAATAGATGGATATTATTATGGTTGGTTACACAGTTAGCCAGATGTTTAGACTGGATTTGGCATTTTTATCCACCTATCGCATCCTTCCCTAGGACATGGGATAGGCAGATGTTGTTGTTTGATGGTGTGAAAGGCATCACTGCAGGATGTAAACTGTTCCAAGTAAAGCTGTCTTTTGCAACTGATTGATTGTGATTTTGTCAATGCTGATAGTGTTCAAGTGGCGCTCCAGATGTTTTGGGATTGCACCTAAGGCACCTATAATTATTGGTACTATCTTTGCTTTCTTTTGCCATTGTCGTTCTACTTCTATTTGCAGGTCTTTATATTTTATGATTTTCTCCAGCTTTATTCTGCTGTCTCCAGGTATTGCAATGTCCACTATCCAGTCTTTTTTCATCTTTCTTATCAACAATTGTTAAGTCTGGGGTGTTGTGTTGCAGGTGCTTGTCTGTTTGAATTCTAAAGTCCCAGAGCACTTTAGCTTCTTCATTTTCTATTACTTTGTCTGTTTTGTGGTGCCACCAGTTCTTGCTTGCAAGCAAATGGTATTTTTTGCAGATATTCCAATGCACCATTGTTGCTACTTTGTCATGCCATTGTTTGTAGTCAGTCTGTGTGATCTTGCAGCAACTAACTAGGTGGTCCACTGTTTCTTCAGCTTCTTTGCTTAAGACCATCCATGGAAGGGAGGTGGGATAACCTGGCAGATGTTTTTGATGTCTGATAGCCATGGCCTGACTTGTTCAGTGTTGTTGACAGAGGAATCAATGCAATGACAGTCGTGGTGATAGTGAGTCTCCTTGAAAGATTCCTCTCTTGATGTTAACCTCTCCCAGTCTATCACCACTGACCAGCAACTGTATCTTCCATTGTGCCATTGATCTTTGCACAAATCTTCTGATGTTTCTACTGACTCCTGTTACTTCTAGGCACTTGATTATCCAGTCATGTGGTAGGGAATTGAATGCCTTCTTGTAATCAATCCAAGCTACATTCAGGTTGGTGTTCCTTCTCTTAAAGTTTCCAAAATCATCTTGTCAATTAGGAGCTGATATTTTGTCAAAAGGTTTTATCAAAATGTTTTATCAAAGGAACAGAAGGAAGACATTTCAGAAGACTGTAATGGATAGCATAAGGTAATGTTTTGACTTCAGAAAGGCCACCATCTAACAATCATCCCAAACTAGAATCATATTCTCTCTACAGCAGAGATGACTAAATGTTCAAAATCTTGAGACCACAGAATTCTCATACTAAAATTTACAAGACAACCACTTATTTGTCTTGGATCCCAGAAATGAATCTTGCCAAATGCATAACATGGCAAGCACTATGAAACTGTCCACTTCTGCACAGGGAAAGTCCTAAAATTCTCTGATTGGAAAAATCCCTTGTATGGAATTTACATTCCCTTAATTAGTATAATAATTTTCAGGCAATCCAACCAGCCTGGCAACTAATGGACTATAATAATTATAGAAATACTATGTTAGGCTTTGATTACTCATTTTTATTAAAGTAAGTAAGGCAGCATAAGGCCTATCAACCATATACAGACTTTCAGGTTTTCCTCAACAGTCTTCTCTTTTTCCCACTCCCATAGAAGCCAAGTCTAACAAGAAAAGACTAGCACCACAGATTAAAATATCTTTGTACCGCTTGACTTTTGGGTGGATTTAAAATTAGCAATATGAAGATTCTGGGTACATTTTTATTTTACTTTGTAAAATAAAACTATTCCTCCAGTAATATAAAGGCCATGTTGGTATAAGAGAGACTATAATTTCACTTATTTCACCTTTTTCTTGTCTCATTTGTTAAGAGTGCAGTTCTTTGAACTTAAGAAATGAGAGCAGCAAGAAACATGTTTGCACAATGACAGCTCCTGTGCTAGCTTCAACTCTTTCTGAGCCAATCAGATTTGGTGACAGTCATCCTTACTTTGGTTACATCCAATCTTGATGATGTACTGAAGTAATGTACTCTGTATGGGGTTGCTCTTGAAAAATGTCTAGAATTGCAACTGATGCCAGTTTTGATTGCTAGACTAACTGGTGTAAGGAATAAAGATTGCATAATGCTAGTACTGAGATATCTAAACTGCTTGCTAGTTACATACCAAACATAATTTAAGGTGTTGGTTTAAATCCTGTAAGCATTAAGTCATTTGTGAGTCTGAATAATTGAATTAACTGCCTCTCCCATTACAAACCATTACAATGTTAAGATTTGCAGGATAGCCCTTTCTGATGATACTGTGTTGTCCAAGAGCTATCCTTGATGGACAATGAAGGAGAGGATCTTCTCTTGTATTACTCTCAGGCTGTGAATGTATTCTTTCCAGAGTCATGTTTGAAGAGTTCAGAACATTTCTAAAGCTGTCTCTTTCCCCAGACGTTTAATCTGTACTGTTTAATAGTACTCTTTTTGTGGTTTGGTATTCTGTTTTGTTTTTGTTTTTAATTTGTTAACCACCTTGAGAACTCAGTTCAGTAGAAAGGTGGAGTATAAATCAAATACACACTAACATACAGATATACAGTATATACAGCTTTATAGCACTGGTAAGTAGCTACCAAAGAGAGTGACTTTCCTGCTGTGTTGCCCAAACTATTATTATTTATTAAATTTACATGCTACCCGACTCTAAACAACCCTGGGCAGTCAAATAAAAATGTTAAAAACAAGGAAAAAATACATTATGAAACTGGTTCCCAAAAACAGTTTCCCCTAGTATGTTTATTGTATTATGTTTTTGATAGCTGTTTGTGGTGTCTGAGACCATGTTAATTGCCTTCTGCCTGCTTCATTTCATTTAGAAAAAAATGAAGAATCCATAAAACATTCTTGAGTCCATTAAACCTTCAACAAGGTAACAAGGAAAATCCATCAGAGAAAGACACAGTACAGTGAGCAATACCAGGGCATTTCATAATTGAAGGACCTCAACTGAAATGGCTTTTTATTACTAGAATTAAAGGAACACAATAACCAGTCAGGTACCATGGAAATAACCAGCCAGGTACCATGGAAATATTTTGACATCACATACATTTCCTTTTCAGTGTTTATATAAGAACTCAAAATACCATAGTTCCATGAACTTCACTACAGACTGACCTAGAGAACTTACTGGTGGACTATAACCATTACAAGTATATGCATGAGAGTACCACTTGTCCTGCCATTCACCTGAGAAAGCAAATGATGTCAGGCTCACTGACAATAATTCAGCAGCAAAGTTTCCTGAGCACAGAATGGAGGCTAGGGAGAGTTTTAAGCAAGAAATGTTCTGGTTTGCATGATCAGGCATTAGCCTGCCTTTCTGTATGCTTGGAATGTATGCTTGGAATGAATTAAGGATTTGAATGTTAAAACAAGAAAAACATTTGTAACTTCCTGACCCAGTATTTGCTAAGCCTGTGCTGAGTCTGTAGATACTCCAGGGTCTTATAATCAGCTCTAACTTGTACAGGATAACTCAACCCTCCAGGAAATGGCACCAGATCTGAAAGGACTCTTTGATGGACAAAACATTTTGATAAAAATATTAGTTTCACTTGGCTTGTAACAGTTGTTGAGCAAAAAAATTACAGGGGAGGAGATTGCCTGGAAATTCTGAACTGCGCTCTAAAAGCACAGTTCCAAGGTGAGATCAGATATCAGCCACTACAACAGAAGGGCAGTAGGAACCATATGATGGAAGATAGGTTGAGAAGTGAAGAAAGACTTGTTAGGCTTTGAAATCCCACTTGAAGGGAACATCTTCTTGAGAAATCAAGTCAGTGATGTAGGCCAGAGTTGCAAAGTCAAGAATATTTATAGTAAAAACCAGCTGAAACCTATGCTTTACTTCTGTAATAATGCAGAAGGAATGGAGTTCCCATAGTAAAATGGATTGTATTTTAGATGGATCCAACTGAAATCCTTCAGACGAAATACAGAATACAGTATTCCAAAGAGTCTAATACAAGAACATGAAAGCAACATTTCTTTAGTATAACACAGAAGCTTGTAACAGTTGAACACTTGAACTTGTGGAGGACAGGATCAGCAAAGTAAATAAGCAAGTCATGTAAATAAATAATCAAGAGCCTGTTCAGAACATCATGGAAGATATGATTTATACATTTCTGAGAGACTGAAAGACGATCTGCCAATCCACAGGGCTTTATCGTGTATTCAAACTTCCCATTATGACAACCAAAGGTGGTTAAATAAATATGTATCTCTCTCATATAAATTAGATTGAAAGCTCACCCAGATCCACCTTGTTGAAGACTCATGCATTCTGCAATGAGAGTAGGAGGGTAGTAAACCCTCATGGTTAGGGAGTTCAAAGTGCAGGCATAGCTCAGAGATATTGCAGGTTCAGCTCCAGACCAGTGCAATAAAACAAATATTGCAATAAAGTGAGTCACACAAATTTTTTGATTTCCCAGTGCAGTGGAAGTGGCTTGTGGGGTAACTGATTTTACTCCCCCATCATCTTGAATATTTTTTAGTTTTTATGTATAGGGCTTGTTTTTGTAGTTTGACTTTTTAATTAATTAATTAATTAATTAATGGGGTTATTTATTTTTTTAACTGTTTGTGGTTTTTACTTTCATTGTGAGCCACCTAGAGTCACCCACTGGGGGAGATGGGTGGCGTACAAATTTAATTAATAAATAATAAATAAATAAAATATAAAAGTTATGTTTACATTATACTGTAGTCTACTAAGTGTGCAATAGCATTATGTCTAAAAAATATACATAACTTAATTTTAAAAATGCTTAAAATAGCACAACAATGAAGTTTGCCACATCAACTGACTCTTCCTTTCATGAAAGATTTCTCTGCAGCGTGCAATGCTGTTTGATAAATGCAATATCTGCAAAGTGCAAGAAAGCGAAGCGCTATAAAACGAGGTATGCCTGTAATATTATCACAGTGCCAATGAATATATGGTTTGTGAGTCTGTAAGCAGTCCATTCCCACAACTTCTGGAAAATGGAAGGAAGAGACGTAAAGTTGCAGGCACTTTTGATGGCTGCCAACATGAGCTATACTGCACTCTGAGATGGGGCTGAGCATCAACAGCCTCAACCATAACAGGAGGATAAACAAGTTCAGTAGGGAAGGCATATCTGCATGCAATGGATTTCCCAGCAAGCCAGAAATGAAATAATTAGGGCATCTGCTGGCAAAGTATTTCCCCCTTTCCATGGTACTTTATGTTTTTGACAGTAGGAGGGGAGAGAAATTAGCAGAGCACTCTTGCTTGGAGTGAGCAGATGTTCTATAGTGCTCCACAGGCCTTGTGTAACTTATCTTTGGTAGAAAGCAGAGCTCTGCTGACTCCCAGCTGCATGGATTCAACTTCCAAAGTAAATGGAAGGGCAAAGGAAGAGGGTATGAAAACATATGTGGTGTCTTCCCTTCTGGCCCATACTCACCTGCAGTCCCTTGGGTTTTTCATCAGTGTCCAAGCAGACCTGGATTACTACAGTCATTATGTCTGAACTGCTCTGATGAATTAGCTTATCTTGAATTTCACTGAACCATCCCTCCTTGAACAGGTCACTTAAACCTCTCTCATTGCAGCCCACATCCTGAGCCAACAATTGAAACTATAGCATACTCCCATACCAAACTCTTATCCTGTTGTAGGTGACAGATATGCATTAATAGGCTTGTCATGAATCCTGTAAGGGCTGGATTGGTGAGAAGTTCTCTAATGTCAAGGAGATGTACAATTCACAATGAGTGAGAAAAACAGTAAATGTATTTAGATTCCCATATTTTTCTAGCAAGGGAGTTAGCACTTGATGTTGGATTGTTGTAGCATTGCAGCTGTTAAGAGGCTTGGCCCTTATTGGGAGAGATGTCATCTGTGGTGGTAGTGGTGGTATATACTTCTGTCTCACAAGCTGGTCTGGCTAGTTCAGAAACTGGGGTAACTGGCTTTCTGGGTAGCCAATTCATTCTGATACTGGAACAAGGGTTGGCTACTTGATCAACAATCAGGTGAGCCTCCAGAGGATTGATAATGATTGCATCAATCTTTGAGCTGTATACAATATCTCTTTTCCAGTTATGGTAGGAGTAATGGGATGGCAATCAAGGCTTATCAGGCTCACTGATAAGAACTCAACTGTAGTTCTCAGACATTCAGTTCAACACAGTGTGACTAGGCTCTTAGGCACAAAATTTGCCTAAGTCTCTCAGTCACAACACAGCATTAGATAAAGCCTTTACTTTACTAGGATGAAGCCACTGAAACGATTTACTGCCCTCTGTCAACATGAAAATGCAACCCCTTCTTACACCCACTGTAGTTAAATTCTGGAATTTCTCTTTCCTGCTCTTTCCATAATTTAACGGATTCTTTGCCCCGAAGCAAAGCAACTGTTGGTTGTTGACATAATTGGCATCTCCCCGCAAGACACTGTGGCCTTCAACTTGATTCCCACAGATGATCTGCTTAGTCCACCCCTCCATTTCTATAAAACTGACAGCACTGAGTTTCTTTTGAGAGTTTCTCTGAGCCAGAGAGGACAAAAGTGATGTCAACTAGCTTGTTGTAAATTCAAGGCAAAGTGAAGGTGGTTGTTAGCTTCACTCAAAAATAGAGAAAGGTGGAGTGTCCTGGAGAAGTAAAGACAAGGTTAATCCTAGGGAGAAAGAAAATGACAAACTTAGCCAGGATCACGAAGGATAAGTATATCTGCATGATAACAAAGATCAAAATAGACAAGCCAATGTATTTTTTCTAGTGATAATGTATGCCTGTGAATGCTGGAGATAAAGAAAGAGCGGGAGACAGAAGAGATATGCCTTTTGAATTATGGATTTGGAGACTGTTACTAAGAGTTCCACGGATTGCAAGCAGAACCAATCAATCAGTCCTGGATGAAATAAAGACTGACTGCTCCCTTAAGGTGATGATTAGCAGGATGATTTACAGAAAGGCTGTCACAAAAGCTACTAGTATCTCTCTTTTATTTTCTTTTATAAATACAGAGTCTTCTTTCTTTTTCTTTCCCTGGTTTTATTCTGTCTGCCTGTCAAGACTGGCTTCCTCTTAACTTCCTCTCTCTCTTCTCCACAGTCCCTAAGTTTTCCACCTGCCTGCTCTCCTAAAATAAGTTTACTTGCTTTCCACAAATGCAAAAATCTAATGCTTCATCACAGCATATACATCAATAAAGAAACTCATAAGCTCAGTAAGACTTTACTCAGAGTAGACATATGCACAGTGAGCCATGAAATTCAAACTATCAGTTGGAATCTCATTCTTGCCATTAAGAAACCTGGGGTCCTATAACACCGGATAGCATCATCTTCCAGAGCCCCCTTGAAAGAAATGTTTGGAGTCGATTAAGAAGAGGCTCAGGTGGCTTACACTATACAGAGACACCCATTTCATCTTCTAAAAAACTTCATCCCTCAAAAAAATGAAGCTAACTCTTCCCAAGGGTCAAAAAATTAGGTCCCATCCAATCTAATGACATCATTACCTCATCAAATCAGATCCTGGGAATTAAAAAAAAATTAACACCCAGTTCACAAGCACAAGCAAACTCCCCACATTGCCCAACAATTTGGCTACAAAGCCACCTTAATTCATGCACTCCCTTTTCCTGGATTAATCCAGAATTCTATATTCCATAGTACAAAGCCAGATGTGCTAAGAACATAACAAGCAGATGTTAATTATTGCACCTGAGCAACCAGTATTCAAAAGTTCCTGGAACAGGTAAGTTTCATATAGGTGCTCTATATATTAATACCTTTTTTATACCAAAATGGCTCCATCCACATGCAACATGTCCCAGTAGTTAGCATTTATGTTAAAATCTAACAGTGATTACTATTCAAGTTTAGTGGACATAAAATGCTGACTAGTTTCTGAGGTAGAGAAAGAAAATTGGCTTGGGTATGCACCAAATACATGGCCAGTCTATGCTATAGCAGTGTAGAGCCACTGAACAGGACTAGGTCCCTTCAATGCATGAGTGGTGTTCTTGTGAATATTCTTTGACAATCACCTAATGATGATAATAATGTAATCATGGTTATTTGAATGTCATCTAAAGTTAGAATATTAAGGAAAGGTGGACTAGCACATATAGATACACAAGTAACTTAATGCAGGCACCCATGGGAGACAGAGTTCTTTAATGCTTACAATTCTTCTAGGGAAGTAATATATTCCAAAGGCTAGGTCAGGCTGATAGTAAAAGCTGACTATTGAAACCTGCTGCTTTCACGAGTCTTTCTTGGCCAGCTGCTTTTGGGTATTAGTATTTGAAAAGTGAGTTGATGGGACTGACCTTGCTTGGACCTGTTTACAGTGATGAAGTGGTGCCATTATAAACTTCTTTTTCCAAAGGACACTTGATTGATAAACTATGGTCAGTATCCCCATTCCTTAACATTTCCTCTTGGTATAGCAATGGCCACATCTGTCTCCACAGATGTGAACTTATGCAAATGGGACATATGGGCTTAGGCTGGCATTGATCTGCTCACAAGAAATGCTCCTGGCAGGGGAGCAGGAATATGAACTGTGTACAGCCTGCCCCTCTTAACCCACCATTGGTTGGCACTAGGGCACTGTTGGTAATGAGTAGTCTACTTTCTCAGTGGGCCTGGATCCAATCTAACAGATGGCCAGCCAGGAAGGCATGCCAGAGAACCAGAATGTGCATCTAATTTGATAATTAAGGGCTGTATTCCCCTCCAGACACAGTGAAATGGAAGGCCACACATCACTTCTGGCTTATACTTAGGCAGAACCCTCTAGTTCAAAACCAAGCTAAATTTCAAAATTAAGGGGAAAAAAATAAGCAATTCATTGGCCACCGAGGAAGAATTACAAGATTACTGAACTTCAAGAAAAGGAGAATGTGCTGGGGCAGAGAACATTAAAATATAAAGATTTTTATCTACAAACTAATTTCCCATATGAAATATGAGTGGGTCTCTCCCAGGACAGTGCTACATCTTCCCTGAATTATCATGTTGGATAAAAACACAGGCAGTAAACAAACTTTTTACAGGCACTGAAATTAAGGTTTCCTGTTCATGATGTTGGTTTATACGTAGCAAGAATGCTTTCAGTGAAAATTATCAGATGTGTATTTTTTAAAAAAATGAATAAAAATACAGATTTGGCTTTGATTAATGGCCATACTGATTACTTAAGCTCAGTGGTTTAGCTAGAGGTTGATCCAAATCTCATATATTATACATTCGAACCATGTGAGTGATAAAATATTCCCCCCTAGAGATATGCTATTATAAAAAGATGTTTTTAGGTATATATCTAAGGTATACTTTGACAGAAAAACAGATTGTGCATTGTAATATCAATACAGCAACAAGATGTAGACTTATTCTATTATTTCCATAGGCTTCACCAAAGAAGCTGAAACCAGAAAATGCTGAACCTGCCCATTGTCCAGACACTAAATCTCCAGACCCAACAAATGAAATGCACACCCCACCCTTGAGGTTTTTAAATGGAAAACATGAGAGTAAATCCCACGAATGCCTTTGAACATTTCAATTAGGTTGTTTTCCTGAAATAGGCCTTTTGTCTGTAAAATTGGCTCTCTCTGATAGCTTGCCAGCTCTGAATGATCTTATGGGTACAGCATAAGGGCTTCTTTTGTTGAAAAAGCAAGCGTTCGGAGAACTACAATCAAGGTAAGTGTGCCCAGGTGTGCAACAGACATTGGCAGGGATTCGCCAGGTTGTCCATTAGAAAACAAGATGGCCTGTTTATTTGTAAATTAGTTCTTTTGGAGAGATAATTTACAAATCAGAAAACCATTTAAGAAGGAAGTGAAGCATTTTTTTCCCTTTTCAAAAAACATATTCATGTGAACACTCGATGCTGTTTTAAACAGAAAGTGAAAAGAACCATCTCAGTGGAAACCAAGCTCTTCCAACAAACTGTAAATTCCATTTGTGCAATTACGGACAAGTTAAATCTTGCTCAAATCTGGCAAATTATCAATATGACCACTCTTCTGTCCAAAAATGTCAAGGAACACTCAATATTGTCCTAGTGATAACCCTAATGTCACCATATATGGAAATGAAACAACTTCCACTCACTATATTTCTCCATATCTTTCTGTCTTGCATGGCTTCCATCCTTGCTTCCATCTTATCCATATATAAACTCCTACATTACCCTTTGTTCTTTAAACTTCTCACCTTTTCTTTGGAAAATCTCATAAACTGTTATCTAACCATGGTCTTCTCCTTCCCCTTCCTCTTGACTCATTCCCTCATTCTTCATATATTTCATTTGCAACTGGATCCTCATTCATTCTCTCCATTATGACAAAACCACTTTAATGTATTTTTTGTAGTAGTTGCTCACATTTCTGTTCAGTCCACATCTACAGTACCCATTCATCCCTGATTTTAACTCCTATTATTATACAACACACAAGTTCTTAAGTAACTTATTCCCATGGTGTTCAACTTAGTTTTATATTTCTCCTGACATATCTAACTTATACATAGCCATTATCATTTCTTTTGGTAAACTGTCATTCCTCACAAGTAGACCTCAAACTACCAACTGCCTTTCTATCAGCATTGCATATTTTAACATTTCTCTGTCCATCTTCCCATCTTTAGTAAATGTTTTATGAAAACGTTTATACAAATTCATCTACTTGCTCTACTTTTTCATCAATTGGTAATAATTTACTTTATTTTCTCTGTCAAATATAACTACCTTAGTCCTCAGTATGTTAATTTTCAGAACTGTACTTCTTGTTTTATCTTACAATCTACTAGTTCCTGCAAATCATTTGGATTCTCCACCAACGACATGATACTGTTTGCACACAAACATATACATATATTCATGTTTCCAACAAACACTCTTCTAACATACCACATGCATTTCTTGTATATGTATCCACAAATGCATTAAACATCCAAGGGGGCATCATGCCAAAGTTCCATAATTCAAGCCATGCCCTTTATCGTACGTTTTCTCTAAATCAACAAATGTGCATTTCTTAATTTTAAAAATAAAATCAGAACCAAGATTTAAATGATGCTAGAGAAGGAGTCAATAACTTATTCCAGGCCTGAATGTCCCATACTTTTAAACTTTCAGCCAAAATCCTTACCAAGAAAAAATTTTGTGAGATCTCACAAAATTTCAACCATATATGTCAGCAGCAGATTGCCCAGACCTGACTTTCAGCATTCATGCTGCATATGGTGATTCGACAAATTTGTGGAGATAAGAATGCTTGCTTATTTATTTATTTATCAAATTAGTCACCACCCATCTCATTGAAACGACTCTGGGCAGTTTACAAAACAGTTAAAATCAATTAAAATTACAAAATTACAATCTACTATTAATACATATAAAATAAATAGATCTAAAAATAACTGGCAGTCACTCAAGGAGCATCATTAAGGGGCCAGCCACCCCAAAGATTGTTATCATCCCACACAAGCTGGCAGAGCCAGGTCCTTTCCGGAAAGCCAGGAGGGTAGGAGCTCTGGGGGGAGAACATTCCAAAGGGCGGGGGCAACAGCAGAGAAGGTTCTCCTCCCTGGGCCCTGCCAGCCAACCTTCTCTCACTGACAGGGTCCACAACATGCCCTCTCTGCCTGACCAGGTGGGATAGGTTGATATGACAGGGGTGAGACGCTCCCTCAGGTAACCTGGACCCATGCCATGTAGGGCTTTAAAAGTGAAAAACAACAATTTGAACTGGGCCTGGAAGCAGACCGGGACCTTCTAGTTGTGATGACTATATGTTACTCCAGGAGCAGAAGGCAATACACCCCTAAATATTAATTACTAGTAGAGAATAGTATGAAAGAATTATATTTGTCTTCTGGTTTTAAGTTTTCCAGAGCCATCTAACTGATCACCATAAAAACAGAAAGCTACTCAACATGGTCAAGTTTTAATGCTGTGTTTAAAAACTGAACAGTTTTCTATATGTATCATTTAATGCATACAGAAAATACAGAAATATAGAAAAGACAGACAGACAGAGATAGATCTGTTTTCCTTTTTTATACTTCCTTTTTATTTATTTTGGTATATTAAAGCATTTTAAAAAAACAAACAGGAAACTGAAATAAATGTATTGTTGGCTTGTTATGGTACAGGTAGTCATCAACTCATGACCATTTGTTCAGCAACTGTTCGAAGTTTCGGCAGTGCTGAACGAAAGGAACTTACAACTGGTCCCCAAACTTATGGTCACTGCAGTGCTCCCACGGTCACATGATCAAAATTCAGGCGGTTGGCAGCCTGCACACACTTACAACTGCAGGGTCACTTCAAGTCCCCCCACCTGCCTATCTCCCCCATCTATGCCCTTCTGACCCCCTGCCACCCTGCGCTCTGCTGCCCCAACTGACCTTCTCTGTATTCTTGCTCCTGCTGACAAGGCATGCCCAGCCTGGCCCTTTGCGAGGCAGCTGCTGGCCACATGAGTCTTCCTTTCCTAGATCACGCATGGCAGTTTCCTCTCAAGACCTGGGGAAGATGGCTTCACGTGGCCAACAGCTACTTCGTGAAGAGCCAGGCCACGCATGCCTCGTTAGCAATGGGAGCAGCTGGCATGAGCCATAATTCAGAGTCAGAGTCGTCATGGCTCATGACAGCAAGAAGACAGCGAAGGTCAGCTGGGGCAGTGGAGCACAGGGCAGCAGGGGTTTTGAAGTGCAGGGTGGCAAGGGCGACTACGGCTGGACCTGGGTGGCTGTGGCTTTGCGCCCTGCTGCTGAGCTGGGCTTTGCAGCCCCAGAACCACAGTGCAGCATGAAGCCCAGCCCCAGCCCAGCCCAGCAGCCAGACCAGACAAGCCTCATCAGCAGCAGGAGCAAGAAGACCGCAAAGGTCAGCTGGGGCAGTGGAGCGCAGGGTGACAGGGGTCTCAGAGTGCAGGGTGGCAAGGGTGACTACAGCTGGGACTGGGCTGGGGTTGCTGCAGCTTCCCACAGTGTGGCAAGCAGCCCCAGAGCTGTGCAGTTCTGGGGCTGCTTGCAGCCCCGCAAGGCAAGGTGCAGGGCAGTCAAAAGGGCAGTGATCGGGGGAGATAGGTGGGTGGGGGGAGCTGGAGACAGTCCCTTACCTTACTGAGGCCGGGGGCTGGGAGGGCCCAAGCCCACAATGGCTTGGATTGGGGTGGGTCCTCAGCTAACAACCGGTGGAATCTGCTTAATGATGGTAATGGGGAGTGCCAGGATTGCCATCACTAAGCGATGTGGTCACATGACATCTCACTTTACAACCACATTGCTTAGCAATGGAAATTCTGGTCCCAATTGTGGTTGTTAAGTTGAGGACTACCTGTAAAGCCATAAATATCTACAATTCTAACCCTTATGCAACTTAACCCTTGTGCGCACCAATATAGCTTGTTTCTGTCTCGGGAACATGCACAAACCCAGCCATTACAGTTAGCATTTTGCAGGAATCAAACTGGTTTATTAAACAAACATGGCTCATTAAAAAAAAACATGGCTAACAAATTTTGGCTCACTGCAGCGTGTGAACCCAGCATATTTGCCTTAATAATATGGAGCTGCTATAATATAGTCCACATCGTAAAGCCATAGGTAGAAATCACAAGATGACTGGTGCAAACTGACTCCAAAATATATAGATTTTCTTATTACATTTCAAAAGGATTACAGAAAGCGAAAGAAAAGAATAAAGTCTTGTTGCACTACTACAAATTTGCTAGCAGAATACCAGATTTGGATTTCCCTTTCATTTCAGTGAGGTGAGGTAATCAGACCCTTGGCAGGTTAGTCGGGTATGTATTTTTAAAGATAGTAAAAGGAAAGGAATGAGTTTTCAAGAATTAAAGGACAACTGAAGGTCAACTTAAGATATCTGCATCCCCAAGCGACATCCAAACAGATGCTGTTAGAACCATTTTTCATAAGTCTCCTGAGAGAAGAAAAGAAGTGTTGGAATTGCAGAAGACCCTGTCAGGCCCCAATACCTATTCTTAAAAGCTTACATGAGAGGAACTGAAATGTCCAATTTTGCAGGAAGTTTTAGAGAGCTAATGCTAGTTGTCAAGAGACTTCAACACTCAGAGAACACCAAGTGACTCTGCTAGTTGCTCACTCCCTTGAATCACAATATGAAAATCCAAAATTACCATTTAATAGCCTGGCAGAAAAAAAAATCCTATATATTCACAATAGAAGTCAACATTAATAGCCGAAGAAACAAAGCAGCCTGAACTGCCTCCACCCCTTGTCAGAGTAATTATCAGTCAGCTAACAACCTGAGATCATTTCTGATGTAAAAGACAACCTACCTACCAAAACAAAGCATGGGTAAGCTGTTTTGAATTCTTGAACATGTTGTCAGAAATATATTTACAGGAAGCTATTAATCAACATCATAATCTTTGTGGTTCACACTGCTAGCAAGCACCACAACTTTTTGTTTTGCATCAAATTATTAATCAAACTTGCTCTACTACAGCTGTAGTATGTATAAAGCAGTATTTTGAATGGCCTAAAGAAATAAAGAACAAAGCAGCAAGCAGAGAAACTGAATCCAGGGAGGAAGAAAACCCAAAGGATTAATTAGAAAGGTGACGATTACTGTTGTTTTATGAGTTCAGAGAAAGTTGATTATGTCTGTGTATTTACATTTGCAAATACAGTACTCATGCTCTGAAGGTAAAAATTCTTAGCACTTGTTGGCATTCTTTGCCAGGGGTGCTCCAATTCTACAACCAGAACATAAAAGATTAGAAATACATAAAGTTATAAATGCATGTAATTGCTGAAGTGATACTTTAACATTCATATACTCAACTTTGTGTCTGAGCACTTAAATGTCCCAAAACTACTGAAACTATGTAAGTGTAATGCTGGTTGAAGGTCATAGGAGTTTTAAGTAATAGCAGAATTTCAATGTAATAAATACTAAAGATGCAGTGTATTTGATAAACTATTCTCTTTTTGTATGTGAAGTGATTAATGGCATTATTACCTAATAATAAAAATGATCAAATGCTGATGAATTTAATTGTAGAAGATACAGCAGATAATAGAGGCATCATAGTTAGCTTGATTGTAACCAGACTTAATAGTTAGGGCAGGTTCCCAATCTATTATTCGGAATATCAACTGGGAATTTTGGAGAGTCTGGAAAATTGTAATCCAAACACATCTGAAGAGTTTCAGATTAAAAAGAGTTATGTTAGGATGATATAGTTTAGGCCTGATTTTACTTTGGCCTGTCCAGAGTCTTAGCTTAATAACCACAATCACTAGAAAGTTGGGCAATTTCTTTCTCTGCAATTACATGCATGCATCTGCATAAAAAAGGAGAAATTATTTGATAAGAGCTAATCTAAAAAACCCAAAGAATGCTAAGTATTTTTCTCTTGTTACAAAACACACAGACCCAAGCAGAGAACAAACATGATTGCTGCTGACCTTGCTTTCTTGTGGGAGACATGGGGATCATCACAGGTTAGAGCCCACCACTCAACAGATAAGCTTAGGCATTCCTTAGAGGAGACTAAGCGAAATGAAAACAAAATGCCTTTCATATTTTTACAAATACCTGTATCCCCTCCCAATTGGACACTGCAGTAAATCCTTAACTTCTTGCATGAACAACTCTGTAATACTTAACAAAAAAGAAGCATTAAGAACATTCTATCCATGCCAAGGTCAGGATGTATGTTATTTCTTTTTCCAGATATACAAATACTTCAGAAAACATACTGAAAATTAGATGTGGTTTTGGGTCTACACAGATGAATTTCACTGATCCATTATCTGCACATCAAGCTTTTATAAGCTGTTGTTCTTCAAATTTGTTGGACTACAACTGTCTTTGTCAGCAAGCATGACTGTGACTGGCATGAAATGATGGAGTTTATTATGCAACAGATATGATGAAAACCACAGTGGAGAAGGTTGTTACAGGAGTTATCTGAATCCAACGCAATTAAAGTCTCCAGAGAAAATATACAGTACTACACTGAATATAATTTGCTTTTTTTTTTAAAAAAAAGGTAGTTGCCTATATATCCAGGAACACTTATAAAAAAGTAGTTTCTGTTGAAATAAAAGGAGAAGCCTAGGCCCATGAGAATTATGGGTATGTTTCAGTACGTACAGACAGTCTTGGATCTAGCACAATTTTGCATATTATGATTTTAAGTCCCAGGAATTCCAAATGCCAAGAATGTGACTTCTGATTATATTAATAATTGCTAACAAACATTGGTATCTACCTTTTAGCTCAAACAGGCACTACAAAAATGTTGAGAAAAATTCACGTTAAGTAAACATACATTCAAATCTATTCCAAATAGTTTCTGCTGCTGAACTAATACAGTTCCGACAGATAATAATGGCTGCACCATTTGTAAGAAAATGGGGGTCAAACAAAACCCATTTCTCACCTTACAGAAAACAATATGCCAGTGGCAAAAGGTAAGCTTCAGTTGCACTGACTTATTTTATTGTCATACATTCTTTCCCAACTAAATGAATTTCATAATTTAACATATATATTTCTGCTTATTGTAGAATAAATGTACACACACACATACACCATGCTTATTATTTAAAATAGTTTCCTAACCTTTATTTTTTATTGGAAACAGTTTGCAACCAAATATCTCTCTGAAATAATTTAAATAACCCAACAATAAACATTTAAAAGCAGCAGACAAGGGGGAACAAAATCCGCAAACTACTCAGCTGAAACTCCTGATGCATGTTCGTGGCTCACAAACCTGTCTAGGGTAAGTGTTCCACAAAGAAGTTCACACTCAGGGAAACAGCCTTCTCTTCCCTGTTTGCTGCCCCCCTAATTTGTGTTGCCTGAGGGTCTTCAGACGTATTGGTCCCAAGACCTTTAGGGCTTTAATGTCTACCAACAAATGATACATAGTACAGCAATTTCTTCCTGTACTAATCTGAAAAGAAGTGGTATGTTTCCAGTCTGGAAGGAAACTTCTTTTCATAAAGTTCAGCCATTGTTTCTCCTATCCTTCACAGAAAGCTTAACTACAGTCAATTCCCGTCACCTTCTAATAACTTCCAGCATTTACATTTTATCAACATTTGTCACCACCTCAGATTTTCATTTCTCAACAAACTTTATCACACTTTTTAATTTCATGCAAACATAATGCAGCACTGTATTTTTGTTGTAAAGATCTGCAAAATTTAGACAAGTCTTCTCTACATAAAGACTCTCTCAAGTCTCAGCTCCTAGTGAAGGTGTCCAAAATTCTCTTGGCAGCAGGACAAGTTATTCCTTTTTCTGAGACATTTTTTATTCCCCAGTCTAGCCAACAGCTTGGAATTCCTAGGGGGTTCCCTCTGCTAAATCTCTGCAGATATATTGGATGACATCATCCCAACCAGTATGGGAATTATGGGAGTTTTCATTCAAAATATCTAAAGGGCATCAGATGGAGGCTGGTCTAGATAATCCATAAGCCCAGTAGAACTGATAAAAATCTTTCATTAATAAAAAAAATATTACATGAATTTTAAAAATTATTTTGAATATGGGGACTTATAAATATTGCAAGACAACACACCCTTTCTTGGAAGACGCACTGCCTCACAGAATAGAGGGAATGTCCCTTTTAGATGGAATTTTCCACAATAGCACAAAGTGTTCCTCTTTCCCTTCAGCTCTACTATTCTGCTCATGCAAGGTCATTTTGATATAATCAATTAAACAAAATTCAATTTGATTAATACCTAAGATTTCTCTAAATATATAATAACTTTATCAGTTTTGTTCAGTTACACCAATGAGTTTTGTGTTGCCATGTGATAGGACAACCTGCTAAAACAAATCAGCTCTAGAAATGTCTTAACCAAGTTAGTACATGTGACATTCCTTATGTTCTCCCCTCCCCCTTCTTCTTTCCTTTTTTAACAATTTTGCATCAGGAACCATAATCAGAATTAGAAGTTAAATAACTGTCCTTGACCCAAACAACCCAACAATAAAACTGGGGAGGAGAAACCAAAATCTTCTCCTCAGTGTACATGGAATATATGATCCCAAACCTTACAGCAATCCTTTTGTTCTCATATATACCTTACTAAATTAGGATTTAGTGTGATATGTAAATTGGGTTACTCTGTATATAACATCTGGAATTTCATCATGAAAGAAGACTGTGACATAAATGCAATTTAATGTTAGTGCTGGATAGAACACTGGCATACACAAAACACTACTATGTACATGACTGCATAATAATTAATAATAAATTAATGTGGATGAAACTATGCATCAGGAACTGGCACTTATCTATGTTGATGACAGTTCCAATGGTTCAAAGCCAATATAATACAGTAGTTTATTAGTTAATTAGGTATTTGTGCCACTCCCTTTTACCCTTCCCTGCTTCCACTATTATTATAAAAATTCTTCAGCATAAAATTAGACAAAGCAATCACAATTCCTCCACCTAAGTTTACTCCTTGGTCAGGTCTTCACCTTCTAGTACAACTAAACCTGATAACTAAACAGTTGGCTAAAGAAACAAACTAAACTATAAAGTTCATCAAGCAACATAATCTCTTCTGGAGGATAAATGGAGGGGAGCTGGAGGAAATTCTTCTACCTTGTCCTGACCATCTCAGAGAAAAGTAAGGAGAAAATATTAAACAGATACATACATCAAAGAATGGTGGACATAAGATCCAATCTTTTTTATTCCCACTGCCATCTTTCATACGAGAATTTCCAACCTACAATTTATGGGGGTTGGATAGCAAAAAAAGAAAAACCTCCACAAGTATGAAAAAATAGGTGTGAAAAAATAAAAATGGATGCCCAAGCCTTGTAAATATGAATCTGAAAAAATTCCCACAATTGCATGTTTCAAAATGCAACAATAGGAAAGGAGAGAAGAGTGAAGGCTGATTCACCTTTTCTCTTCTCACATTTTGTAACTATTTTTCATTATGTGAAAATTACTCCTAAGGAATTTTCACTGCCAGTTTCTTGCACAGAGTTTGTTCTTCCCCTCCCTTTCAGCCACAGTAACAAACAGCTTTAATATCTGGCGGTCTCTCGCATCAGCTTTACTGCTTACAGTTCAAGCAGACAGTGTGAGCTGCTCCAAACTTCTCTTTCTTGGAAAACACTGTCCAGATTTCCCAAACAATTTCAGCACTCATTACAAGCAATCCTTCTTCATGCGAGTCCCAAACTGTGATCCTAGACATAGCCAAGACAAGTTTATAAACAGCCACTCACTTAATCGCCTATGAGAATTAGGAACTGCCTCTAGGTGAGCAAGGAAGGAGTATTGTGTAAATCAAATGAGAAAGGGTTATTCTTAATATGCTACAGCAGTGTTTTTCAATCTTGACAACTTTAAGATATGTGGACATGCTGGCTGGGGAATTCTGAAGTTGAAGTCCCCACATCTTCAAGCTGCCAAGGTTGAGAAACACTGTGCTATAGGGACTTCTGGACCTGTGTATGTCTGTCAGTAAAATAAACAGGGCTTTTAACAGAAGTGCAGCTTTACCACTTGCAGTGAAGTTAATTATAGAAATAATCAAGTTTATTTTCTGAGAAACAGGTAAAGGCAGAAATCATAATCTTGGCATTTCATGACCCCACAAAACCGTTCAGTGGGTCAGCAGCCTTTTCTGTTGAGTTGATGGACACTGAAAAAGTATGATGTCGCAAAATAACAGGCAAGAACTTGCCATTTCTGCAATTCTGTGATAGCTGGCATTTTTTCACAGCATTTGGCAGCTGGGGCAGAAGATGCATGAAGCTCAGATTTCAAACGCTCAGAACAGGCAAGTCAAGCAGTTGGGAATTAATTCATCCCCTTTGGAGCAAGTCAACAGAACTCACAGAAAATTTTGCTAGACTACATTTTTTTTAAAAAGTGTCCTTAATTGCAAAACCTTTCATCCATCACCTCTATCTAAAATTAGGCATTTTTTTTAATAATACTTCCACAGTTTCTCTTAGAGCAACCCCACTTTGACCCAAAATTTATCCAAAGTTATTAGGGAATTAATGATCATAACATGGCAGCTAGGCCCGCATAACAGATGTGAATTGCCCTAAATAAGTAGCATATTTATTATATAATTTGCTCAGGCTAATAAGCATATGTTAACCCTTGGAACCTTGGCCATGAAGTGAAATGGATAGCCTCAGGGCAACCTATATATGAAATTATTCCTTGGAACTAGGGGAGTAGATAAGAGCAACCCTTTACATTTAAGCACATTCCAAAAGGAGAAGGGAAAACAAGAGATTTGGCTCAACTTTTACTTTTGTAATAAGATACCACAATGCAAGTATGAGGAAGAAATACACGTAGTCCTCATTTACTGACCACGCTTGAGACGGCCAACTTGGTCGTTAAGTAAAGTGAAACCACGACTGTGCTTATGATCTTACTTCAGCTTTCTTTTGCCGACCTGCAATGGTCATAAATGTGAGGACTGGTTGTAAAGCTACTTTTTCATCACTGCTGTAACTGTGAACAGTCACTAAATGAAGCAATCGCTAAACGAGGACCACTTGTATGCTTATCAGCTGAAGCCAATAAAACCTTAATGCTATCAGGGTCAAATATATATACACATACCAATATATGCATATTAATTGATCTACATCCCACCTTTTTATTCAATCAAACTTTCTTCCAACAAGAATGTTACTGGAAGCTTCAAATTCATAATCTATTGTCCTAGATCTTGTGGTCCTCCAGCAGTCAACAGTTCTCTTATCTTCAGAGAGGTACAAAATTAAATGTACAAATTAGTAGTCCTGAACTTGGCATCCTTCAATTCGTAAAACAATGGCTTTTGAAAAATCTGGGAATTGAAATCTAAAACATGACACAAGGCTCAGGGTTGCTGCTTTAGATGGTCTTAAAGTACAAATGGAAGCATCAAAAGTATCATCCATTTCCTTTGTGGGAAATACTAATTGTAAACATGCTCAGCTGCAAAATCAAGGTCATTACTATGAAAATGGAATATATTTCAGCTCCAAGATAGGCCCAAGAAAGAGTACACCCAGTCATGTAGATACAATACTGAACTAGATGGATTATTGGTCTAATTTGATATAAGTCATTTTCTTTTGTTCCTAACCAGACTTCTGTCCTAAGGACTTTAAATGCAGAACATCAAACCAAATACTCATAATAAAACTGGTACATGGTAGGTAGATGTACAGCTTCATTATGGAAGTCTAACATACTGTATATTTTAAGCAGTTTGTTCCAAATTGCAATTCCATGCAATTATATATTTTCTTTTGTCAGTTTGACAACAGATCTGATTTAATTCTCTAGGACAATGTTTCTCAACCTCAGCAACTTTAAAACGTGTGGACTTCAATTCCCAGAATTGAAGTTGAAGTCCACACGTCTTAAAGTTGCTGCAGTTGAGAAACACTGCTCTAGGTCTTAAGACAGTGAGCTAAACTTTTCTGAAACAAATTTGAGAGCATCTGTTGCATTTCAGGTGGTAACTGCATGAAAAAGTTTGACAACACATCTAAGAACATACTGGTTTGAGTAATAACAGACTAGCACCCTCTTACTCTATTGACTGCAGAGGAACAAGGGAAGAAAATGATCACTAATGTAAATAGGCCCCGGCTAGGTAGATAAAGAATGTGATCAAACAATCTGGGCTCCAGTGGTCTCTGGAATCAACTCCAGAGATTCAGTTTCTGTCAAATAACAAAGATACAACCTCATGGAACACATTAACAATGTCTTCCAAATAACACTAGTCTTTGGAGATGTCAGATTAAGCAGACCACTATGGAAACAATTTGCTAGCCAAGATTTTTTCTGAGCCAAGTATCTTTCACAATCCCACAAACCGCACAAAGCCACTAAAATCATATTACAGCTTAACATAATGCACAGACAAGTTAATTTAATCAACTCCTCTCTGACAGCAAAGGCACAAATAAGACAGATGATTGCTTCTGTATATGATTGCATACTGCTAATTTAACAGTGATCCTGTGCAAGTTGTGATTTGCACCACTGCCGCCACCACCACCATAATTTTACCCCACTTTTTGTACTGCAAGGAGGCCAACTTGGTACAGTTTACTCTCATTCCATTTCTCCATTCCTTCCAAACCAAACTCCTATCTCCTTTCTCAATAATTCATGTTTTGTATTATATTGAACCATGTTCCTTCATGCAGGCAGGGAAATTGGCAGAAAGCCAGCAAGGGTGGTGGAGGGTGGGGACAGGCTGTTACAGTATTATCACCCTCCCTAGTACTATAGGGAGCTGGTTGTTGATGAGAAACAATGACTTCTTCAGGAGGTCACAATTTTAAAAATCCTATCTTAGCATACACGTGAACCATGCCATTAAATGCCCTCAATGGCTAGGGCAAAACAGCTTCCATCTTTGCAAAACTACTTCAGACAGTATTGTCTACTGAAAAAACAGCTTATTTTGCACCGACTATGACTTACAAATGTAATACAAACCCATATTAAACATTGGAAGAGAAATAAGCTGCTACAAAGATGAGAAGTGGAATGTATATTCATAGGGACATTGCCTGGTTTCCTAATCATGGTTTCAAACACAGGACACATCTGTTCTGGGCTAGAATTTCAACTGTTCATTAAAGTACAGCACATAGTTATATCTCTCTTTGCTTCCAGGTTTTAGTTTATTTGCCGTTTTATTTTGTGCCTGGTTTAGAAGTTCATGGATTATACAAACTGCATAAAGGAATCTGTTAGATAGCGGCCCGTCCTAAGCAGAAGCACATAGCATTCATGATCAGTTAATGGCCATGTGAGAAGAAAAGCGTGACAGATAAATCCCAGCTGCCAATTAATTGGTCCCATGAATAATGTTGTACTTTGGCCTGTAATTACCTGAGGGACCGCCTCTTCCCCATGACTTCATCCCATCCCACCCAATCGCACAGGGAGGGCATGCTTTGGACCCCCTCAGTAAAAAAGCTCCAATTAGTGGGGTCCAGAAGGCGGGCCTTCTCTGCTGTAGCCCCCGCCCTTTGGAATATCTTGCCCCCAGAGGTGAGATTGGCCCCTTCACTCCTGGCCTTCTGGAGAGATCTGAAGACCTGGCTCTGCCACTTGGCCTGGGGTGGGGAGAGAAGTTACCAAGTGTGGGGATGCTAGCCCCTTAGAGTCCTGTCGTCTGCAGCTCTGGTAACCATCAGCCTCTTGGACTTTTCTTGTTTGGTAATGTTTTGTATAGTTTTTATGTTTTATATATTTATTGTTTTAATGGATTTTGTGAGCTGCCCAGAGTCCCCCATTAGGAGGAGATGGGAGGAGATAAATTTAATCAATCAATCAATCAATCAATCAATCGGCACAGAAAGGTATCACAATCAATAGTTTTGATTGTGCAATAGTTGCAATCAAATATTTTAGACTGCCACTGTATGACCGCTACCCTGGGAAGAAGAGCTATTAACTTCAGTGGGAATTGCTTTCAAGTTAAACCCAGAGACAAACACATGGTGCTAAAATCACTGTAGCCCTGCATGATCTTAAAGTTAATCAGGTGGCCCACTCATTTGAAAACATCAACCTATTTTAAAATAAAACCAAAGAAATGGGGCCAAAATCTGGACCTCTTAGCTAGCTGTGTTTTTTTAACTGAAATCACAGAGCAAGAGGAATTATAGCATGCACACTGCTAAAAGGTTAAGTGGAAATACCATCTTTTTTCAGCATTCTCACACCTCTCCTGTTGTGAAATATTAAGCATTGTGTATTTTAATTACCTGCAGCTGTCTTTCAGAGGAATCTACTGCCCTACTCCATCCCTTGCTGCCTAGTTCTACAGAATGTTTGCACCGAGTGTGTGGAATAGCTACCAATCCATACACAAGGTAATTTAGAACAAGCCAAATCCTACCACTCTTTCTCCCACATGGCACACTAACAATGTACTTAGTCCAGTTTATCACTTAACATCAAAACTGTATTCTAACAAAGTACCCGGTGTGCTGCAAGACTGAGAAGCTACCAAATCCCTAAGGGATCACATAAATCAATTGGCTGTGACTTTAAAAGTCTAACATAAAATATTGAGATCAGTTGTGTTAATGGTGGGGGGTGTGTAAAAATCAGCAAGATGGCAGATGAATGTCACTACGCAAGACCCACTCCTCCAGAATGTGTGTTTGGGGTTTGCGCCACCATGTTCTGTCTGCTATTTTGCCAATTTTAAATACCCCCCCCCAATTGACACAGCTGATTTGGGTCTAACCCTAAGCTATAATAAAATATAAAGATGACAGAAAGCCTTAAGCTGGGGAAGCTTCACTCTCTGCTCTGCAAAGGAGAATAAGCACCGGAATCAGAGACTTTTTAGCAATGACGTTATGGGATACCCTCTCTTCTTTGCCTGTTTTCTACATGGTTTCTTTGGTCCAAGCTCAGCTTTATGTATGAACCTAGCTATTCTCCTTTATACTGTACATTCAGCTATTATTAAAATAAACCATGGCTTTGCAAGGTGTGCAAACTCCATCATTGTGTACCCCCCCCCCCCCAAAAGAACTGTAAATACACAGACCTACCAGATTGAATAGCCTGGTGCAATCTATCCAATAACTTCTGCTCTGGCCAGTATAAGCATGACTGGAGGAAGTATTAGCTCCACTCTACTCCAAGTCCCATTCAAATAATTATGTTTCTGATTTGGTTTTAGGCTAAATTTGCAAAACATGCTAAACCACAACATTTTAACCAGTATTTAGTGAATAAGCAACAATGCTTGGGTTTAAACAGCACAATCATAAACCATGGTTTATGATAAATGGCTGAATTCACACCTACTAAGCCAAAACCAAGCTACACTGCTGACATGACTGAGTCCAGTTTTATAATACAGTGGTACCTCGGGTCATGAACACTTCTGTTCATGACCAATTCGGGTCACGAACAGCACCGTTCGCAAAATTTTGCTTCCGTTCGCGAACGCCAGATCGGGTGACGAACAGGATCCATGGCCATTTTCCCTGCCGTGACACGTGGTCGTGGCTTCCTGTAGGCGAGGGGGACTCTCCCTCCAAACAATAACCGCTTCCCCACCCGCCTTCCTGTCCTCCATGCCAGAAGTCGCCTCGAGCAAGGTTAGCATTCTCTCTCTTCATACTGTACTGTACTGTACTGTACTTTGTTTCATATTTTTGTGGTTTAAAAAAAAAATACATATGGTTCAGAATGGATTAATTGTATTTACATTGAACCTTATGGGAAAATTTGATTCAGGTCGCGACTGAAATCGGTTGGCAACCAAATTCGTAGGGGTCAGAACGGATTAACGGTATTTACATTGAACCTTATGGGAAAATTCGTTCCAGAGTCGCGGAACGAATTAAGTTCGTGGCCCAAGGTACCACTGTACTGTATCTAGTTTACTTTACATTACCACTCTTAAGTAGCAGACCTAGAACAGAGTCAGAAGCAGTTCAGGTAAATGAGAAGGATGCAGATACCATTCACAATCTCTGGAATATTTATGGCAGCCAAACATGCAACCTCGCTTTATAATGGAAAATGGATTACAAGTTCACCAGGTGACTGGCTGTACTCTAACTCAGCCATATATTAGCATGACTGTCTAAAATCTGTGATGGACTCAGATACAAGTACCAGTATTAATTAATTGTTAAAGCTTGAAGAGCCCAGATTTCATCCCATAGGCCAATTTACAACTAAGCCTTAAACAGAACTCAGGCCCTGGAAAAACAAAGTTAATTTTCAGAAGAATAGCTCTTTCATCACAATATGACAGCCTACATGAAGAATATACACTATAAGTAAAATAAGAATATAGCCGTTCATTTTCCAACCCCAATTTATAGTTTTATTTATCAATCTTAATATAGACTTGAGATACTTTAAATGTTATCTTTTCATTTTAAACACTTTTAAGTAACAGTAAAGCATGCACTCCGTGCAATTTGTAATGGTTCCAACAACTTGCAACATTTCTCTTCTAGTACAAAGGGTATAAGACATCTACAGATATGCATGCCTATATAGGCATCATACTATTCTCTTTCAGAGTAGATAATGTTATACAGAGCACAAAAAGGGAGTAAGGAATAGTAAGCCAAAGAAATTAAGGGCATGAGATAGGTAAAGGAAATAAGGCTAGTTTTTATCAATGCAATTCACTATATCTTTTCACAGCTTTCTATCCTTGCAAACCATCCTTGCTTCCCACCTGCCTAGCCACCCCTTCTTACCCTGCCTTTTGTTCTTTAAACTTTTCACCTCCTTATCAGGATCTTATCAATTCCATCCAACCACAACTTTCTTGACCCTTTCACTCCTCCTTTGTGTATTGGTTTTGTGATTTGAACCTTGTTCATTCTTTGTATGATCAAACCACCACAAAATACTTCTTTCGTACAGGTCACTCACTTTTGTATTCAGTTCACTTTCAATCATTTTTGACCCTATCTCTTGTTTTACCACAAACACTTCCTATGTAACCCATTCCTACAGTACTACGTACCTCACTCTCACTTCCATATTACAAAGCCAGTAGAAGCATACACATCCATTTTGCTTTTTTCAACAAACATTAATTCCCCACATCAGACCACATATTTATCCACTAACCTTCTACCAGCATTCGCATGTTTTAAAATCTTTAGTAAGCATTGTACCAAGGTACACAAATTCATCTACTTGCTATACTTTTTCATCTTGATATGTACCGATGTGGCCAAAAGTATTGGTACCCTCTCCACTTTTCCCCAAAGAATCCAAGTTTAAGGTGAAATAAGTTGAAACTGACACAAGTAAATGGCATCCATGCTTCTTATTCCATACTCCACAGCAGAAACTTTGCTTTTGATGTATGACTTAACTTATTCTTGTAAATAATAAATACTTTTGGCCACATCTGTAATTTGCAATTGTTCGCTCCATTTTCCCTATCTATTTTAGTCTTTGATACAATAATTTTCAGATCCATATTCCTTGGTGCTTCATACAATCTAACTAACATTTACTGCAAGTCATTTGGGTTCTCAACCAACAACACAATGTCATCTAAACATACAAATGTAAATGGATATTCACCTCCCCAACCATCACAGTTCTAGTGTCACCACAAGCATTCCTTCTACATTTGTCCATAAATACTTTAAGAAAATAAAAAGACAGCATACATCCTGTTCTTATTTTCTGCTCAGCACTGAAATATTCACTAAGCATCTCACTTAGTCTCATGTGTGCTTTATTTCCTCTCTCTCTCTCTCTCTCTCTCTCTCTCTCATATATATATATATCAATATAAGATAAAATATCCACTGTACAAACAAGAAAACACAAGCACGTAATAAATGAAGCCTAAGTAGTACATAACACCGTAACAGAAAATGTCAACTTAAGTATCAAATGCTTATTAAAAAATTCAATATTGAAAGGTTTCTGGAAAGTACACAGAATCAGATCAAAATCCTAAGAGGGTAATATTCAAAAGTTTAGGGACCTCCAACAGCAAACAGAGCCTGCAAGCCTCCACTTCCACCTCACATTAGAGAAATGGGGGACCACTAGCAGATTCTCACATGTCAAACGCACTGGGTGGTTCTTGACCAGTTGGAGATGATCCTGCAAGTACCTCAATGCCAAGCCAGGTAGGGCTTTCAGGTTAAAACCAGCACTTTGAATTGCTTTTAGAGATCAACAGAAAGCAAGTGCAGGGGCCAGGGCAAAGGCGTTACATGCTTAGACTGGCATATGCCTGCTAGCACCCAGATTAGCTGAAGCTCCTGAGTAGTCCTCAAAGAAAGTCCCATGTAGAGCACATTGCAGTACTCAGACAGGTGTGATGGCAGCATGAGTTATTACTGCAAGGTTCTTGTACTATAGATACGGTGACAACTGGCACAAAAGCCAAAGCCCCTGACCACAACTTCTACCTACCTATCCAACAGTAGCTACAAGTCCAGGAGGACCCTGAAGTCCTGGACCTGCTCTTTCAGAGGCAGTGCCACCCAATCAAGAGACACCAACTGGAAACATCAGAGTACTCCAATGAATAAACAACTCCATCTTGCTTGGTTTCAACTTTAGCCTGCTTTGTCCCATCCTTACTCTCACTACATCTAGACAGAGTCAAGACATCAACAGCCTGTTCTGTATAGCCTGATTTAGTTGTATATTTGAGTATTCGCAGCATACTGATGGAACCTTACCCCAAACTGACAGATGACTTCTCCCTGTGGCTTTATGTAGATGTTAAAAACAGGCTACACCATGTGACATTCCACAAGACAGCAACCACCTGGCCAATCTCTCATACACCAACACCAACTGTCAACAGAGGAAGAAGGGGAACCACAGTAGAACAGTGCCTCCTCTCCTGAACCCCTGCAGGTGATCCAGAAGGTTACAATGGTAATGTTATCAAAGGTTGCCAAGAATTCTAACAGGACCAGGAGGGGTACACTACCCCATCCAAATTATGACATAGGTCATCTATAAGACCAACCAAAGCCATCTTCATTCCATGGCCAGATCTGAACTTTGACTAGAAAGAACCCAAGTAATCCACATCTTCTAAGATATTCTGTAGGTGAACACCAATCTCGTAGCAATAATCTTCTCCAGGAATGGAATATAAGAGACAAAGCAACAGCTGTCAAAAACAGACAGACCAAGGGAGGGGCTTCTTAAGGATGGAGCAACCAACAGCTTCTTTCAAGGCTGCTAGTACCACCCCCTCCCTAAGAGAGGTGTTAACCACTTCCTGAATCCAGTCTATCATATCCTCACCAAGCCCCTTAAAGAGTCAGGTGGGATGTGGATCAACCTGATAAGAGGATGGGGACACCCAAGAGCAATCTACTTCCTCTGAGTCTATAAGCCAAAAGAATCTCAGATAATACAGGAAGACATTGCCCACAATGGATTCTGCCCATGAGAATCATGACTTTAGTAAATCTGAATAATTTTTTGGCAAAGTTATACTGGTTACAGCAGTCAAGCAGGAAGCTACCAAATTATCCAGGTCACTCTCTTGGTTTGTCATTTGCATTTCCCTTTTAAATTTTAAAACCTCAGCCAGTTTCTTTTGTAGATCCAATGAAATAACCTTTTCTAAGTCATTCTCTTGGCCTGTCAGCTGTAAATCCACTTTCAATACCACCTCTATCTTGTCAGATAAAATTTTTTCTACATCTGACATTTCTTCAGTAACATCTTTTGGACATAGTCTATCCACAGAAGCAGACACAATTACTGATATTGTTGATATTGTGGCTACTATTTTCTGATTCCATTCTTCAAAAATCTCCTTCAGTATTTCCGTTGTTAGAATGTTTTACAACATTTTGCAAGTTTGTAAATCTTTCTTCTATCTAAAATCTTTAGTCCTCTCTAGTGTCCAGTTTTCAAAATCATAAAATTGCTTATCTATGTTATGTCTTGTAAAAACCAAAACAGAATCTATTTGCATGAGAAGCCGTTTGTACTTTATAATTAATTCCAAATTCTTATTGTAAAAGTTTCAATATTCCAATTTTATCTGGCCCCTTAGTCTGTTTAAAACGTTCTAAGATCAAAACCTTATTTAGCTTTTTTTCTGTTTATTCCACATTCTTTAACTTCTTAAGCTTATGATTAAAATTTTCTTTTGTTCAGGATTGAAGGCAGACTCACCTGGTGTTTGCAAACTTATTGTTCTGAATGTCTCTAATAGCTTAGTAGTAGTTAATGATCAATTTCCAAAAATGATTAGAAAGTGAGGTTTGTGAACTTAGTGTCCTTTAAGTCTCCGCCATGGTTGCAACCAAGATGGTTAATCCTGTCGTCTCCCAGTGCTCATCCCACAAAGAACTGCTGTCCTGCAGTCTTTTAGTGAGGAGCAGCCATCTGGAGCACACATGGGTGATCTCCTGTCCTCTCCTTATCTGGAGAGGTTCCAAGGAACCAGTCTACTCACTGGTTCCTTGGTCTTTGCCACAGTCATCAGCTCTGCTTTTGCAGAGCTGTCTTCAGTTCATCGTACCCCCCCAGAAGCCACTCAAATTCATTTTTCATCTTCCTCCACCAGTGCTTCAGGTATCTCTTCGGCTACTTCATCTCCCAAAGATCCTCAGTTAACCAATGAGCCATCTGGGATAAGCCAAGAGAAAGGCCACTCAGGGATAATCTTGTGAAGCATGTATTGCCACCTGTTGCCAGGGGCTAATCATAAACTCCAAAAAATAGCCTACTAGATCACTGGAAAATGCCCAAACGCCTGCTGGAAACTACTCAGATTCATAAGGTGCCTGGAGAACAGACAACCCTAATTGGCCCATTTTTCCTTTGGTGGATTTTGCTGGCCAGGAAGTGATTTGACCATGGCAAAGGGAAATTTCCTTCATGCCCTGTCAGTCTTGCAAGGTAGTCCAGGCAAGAAGCACACCCAGAAGTACTAGCTCTAATTTTATTGTAAGGTTACATTAACAGAATCTTGCAATCTGAAACACATCTCTCCCTCCTTGCTTTTACAGTCCTAGAAACTAGGGAGGGTCCCTTCTGAGACATTTACCATGCTCCCATGGCTTCTGCAGGCTAAACTGCGTCTTATCTGACCATCGTCTAGTCTGCAGCTCTTCCTCCTGTCTCCCAAGGTCATTCCATACCCTTACATGCCTGATCACTACACATCTGTTCCAAGATAAAAGCAAGTGCCAAAATGCAGTTGCCTATATGTGTAGGGCCAGCAATTATTTATTTATTTATTATTTATATATCAAATTTGTCACTGCCCATCTCATTGAAAGCAACTCTCTCAATTAATTGGGATAAGACCAAGGAGGGCACAAACTCATGAACTCTACCCAAACTGGCCCCAAAAGCAGATATCACGGAAGAATCCAATAGCGTATTTCAATGAACAGAATTTGTTTTCACTCATGGAAGAGGCAAGGGCAATTCTTCCTCCCCTCAGCAGCTACCCCATGCCTTCAAATCTGCTCTCCTAAGAACAGAATCTCAAGTACAAGGGATGTCCACTTCCATTACAATGGATAACAACTTGTGTTTTTTACTAGTGTCACACAGCAGTTAAGGTGTTGGATCAAGGCTGGTAAGATCCAGATTCAAAAGTCATGCATCTTCAGCATAGGAGTCTCTGGATGATTTTGGGATCAATCACTATATCACAGCCCACCCTACCCTACAGGGTTGTTCTGGTGAGAATAGAGAGCCATATAAAAGCCACTTTGAGTTCCTGGAGAAAAAGTGAGATATAAATAAATACAAGTAAAAAATAGCATAAAACTAAAATGAAGCAAAATAAGGCTATAAAAGTTACACATAGATGCTTATTCATCCACAGCATCAGAAAAACAAATAGTTGATAGTTCACTTAATCTATTTCAAAAGACCTATAGCATAACCCAGACTGCATACAGAACTTGCACGTTTTATAACATGACTATATTATGCATTATTTCAGCAACAATCATAGTCAAAATCTATCTTCCTAGTCAAAAACAAAAAGGAAGGCCCATCTCAGTTCATAAAAAGCATATCCTGTTTGCTGAAGAGAGTTAATATTGAATCCATTGATTAATAGCTGCACTGCATTTCAATTTATAAATGCTTCTAGATGAGTCTTCCTCCTATACGCGTTCTTCCAAAAGGGAATTCACATTTTCCCCACATGCTTACTGCAGCTAATGGTTCTAGTTTTGTTGTGAAAGGCATCCAATATTTAACAGACAGCCTGAACCAAAAAAGAAATATTATAATTTCTATTTGATGCAGCCAGTGATATTCAGGAAGAGTCATATAACTCAGTGGAAAAGCATATACTTTGCACACAGAAAATCCAAGGTTCAAATTCTTCACATCTCCAGATAAAGTTGAAAAAACAGTCATCAGAAAAATCTGGAGAGCTACTAACAATCTGTAAAGATAATACAGAGGTAGATGGATAAAAATTGGAAGCTTCAGGAGATCAAATGAAACACTTCTTCATTGCACAGAAATCTATGGCACTTGCTTCTGGAGAATGTAGTTCTGGTCATCAATGTAGCTTTTAAAAGGAATAAATACATTCATAGAGCCTAAGTCTAATCACAATAGCTTTATATTACCACCAGAACTGCAAGCATGTCATGGAGTAAGGGGAAGACTACTGCCCTAATATCCTGTTTGTGGACTTCATAAGGGATCAGTCATTTAGTCTGATCCAGCTGTATTCTTCTTATACCATGACTTGGTATATGGCATCTTCCTATATCTCTTTGAAGTAGCCACATTCCAGCTAAGTCCAAGAATCTTACAAAGTGAAAAAGAGAAAAATCCCATTAAACTTACTCAACAGATAATGTTTTACACTCTAAAACATCATCAGCACAAGCCAAAAGCAACATCAAAAGAAGACACCACAGCAAAATAGCTCCAAAGCAAACAAATCTATGAAGAATGGGGTCTTATACCAGAGTGGCCTATTTGTATATCTAGCCCAAAACTCTTGACTCAGATTGGGAGAAGTTTTTGAGGGCCTCATATCTTTCCTGCAGCTGCTAATATAATTTTTAAACTGGAGATGGAAGAAATGCTCTATCATCACGCAACTGCAAGCCTACAGCACTAACAAGTCAAGCGTCTTCCTGAAGGAACAACTGTGGAAACTCCAGGCTGCTAGACATTCTAAATAAATAAGGGCTTTTCTCAAGGAAATACGTCTACAAAGTGTTTAAAATCCAGTAATGTAATGTAGGTGGGATTATGCAGATCTGTCCACTCTTTCAACAAACACGTTAAACTCCAAATAGAGATAAAAACAAAAACAGGCAAAGGAGAACTGAGCATGCTCTGTCAGAACAACTTCTGGGAGAGGGGGCAGAACTGAGCCTCAGGACTCCTGAACAGAATTAGCCACTCTGAAAAACCTGGCAAAAAAGCTATCTCCAATTAATTTCACACCATATAATTTCTATTTCTAGGGAAGCATTTTATCAGAATGCAACCTGGAGGCCACCTAGAAGTACCATGCTCACTTCTTTTACACAGGGAGGAAACACTTCGGTGAAGATAAGATCTGCTGAAGTCAAATATATCAAAAGAAATAACATTTGAATGTTTACTACTGTTTATCCATCTGAATGTTCAAGGAGACTAATTAAAAATAATAGAATGCAGCATGAGCCCATGCATGATTGCTCAAAAGTCCCTATTACTGTATTTCCTTATTTAATATCCTGCAAATGTTTGGACATTCCACAACTTTCAGTCAACACAGTCACTGGCCATGCTAATTGGGAATTATAGGCTATGTAGTCCAGTACATCAGAATAGTCCAAGGCTGAAGGTAGGTGGGTTGTATTTTTTCTTTAATCCAGTGATAGGTCAATTACAAATAGAACTATCACTCAGATTTGCCCACAGAAGAACCCTGGTTTAATCCTCAGCACTCCCAGATAGAGGTATGAAGAAACTCCAGCCTAATACCCTGAAAACCCAGGATGTCACTGACCGTAGTTAAGTGCATAGAAGGTAATTTCCTATGTTTCTACTTTCCTAGAACCTGAATATTTCAGCTTGACTTGGACTGCCCATCTTTTAAGACATACTGGTTGGATACTACACGTGAGGCAGGTCAATCCATGTTCTGTTTTATGTTCTAGAGTAGAAAAATATTTTCCAACAGTAATCATGATAACATATATGAAGCAATATTCTAAATTTGTCATTAGGAAATTTGTCATTCCTAATGCTGACTCTGTTTGTTAAGACTGCCAATGTTTTTGCATGATTTACCAATATGCTTTCATTTGTACCCAGAATGCTAATGTCATCACCATATTTTTGTGATTCTTGCCATTTTAATAACGCAAGAATTCATGGTATCAGAGTCCAGAAGAACTGGCAAATTAGAGCACCCCCCGAAAATACTTCTACAAATGGGATGGGTATACAAAACATTCTCAGATATTCACCCAACTTACTGAAAAAATGCAGTGATGGACAGAACACTGGGCTTTGTTCTAGAAGACTTCAAATTTGTGTAACCTACTTTGTTTCCTGGCCTCAACATAAGCGGTTTCAAACATGTCTGGCCCACAGCTTAAGGTCTACTCTGACTTCATCTGATGTCACAAGATTCAACATGAAAAAGTTTTCTCATAGCCTGAAACACACTGTTGATTCCACTGAAATTGATTCACATATTAGCTAGTCATTCAACGTGCTATAGTTGACTGTAAAGAAGAATCCAGCAACACTTAGGTGAACGAGTTGAATAATAGAAGAAAATAAGAATTCTTGGGCTCTTAATATCCAGCAGCAATGAAGAATTTGTTCCTTTCCAGATGTTGCTAAACTACCACTGCCAACATCCCTCACCATTGCTATGCTAGCTGGGGCTGATGGAAGTTATACTTAGCAACATCTGGAGGGCTACCCAACCTAGCATAGAGAGGAAAACCAGAAAAAGCATGTTTTCCACGCTATTGCTCCCATCTAAGCACATCCAAAACTGGAACCATATTTTAGGAATTCTAAATTATGACAACTGTATTCTAAATTAACTATATACATAATTTGTGGTATACACTCACATGAGCAAATGTGTGAAACTTATACCTTTGGAAAAGACAAAAAGGAGTAGGGTTGTCTCTTTCCTCTTAAACCTGGGGGGCTCTTTTAAGGCCACATTTGGATGCACAATAACTACAGGGAGTTTGTACTGCTACAGTATGGCTTTTTTAGAGTCTTAAATTCTTGGGAGCAGCTTAGAACTTGTAAAACCCAATGCACTAAGAGGATCTATAAAGTATGCTTAGAAAAAAAAGCAGGTCTCATACGGGATGAACTTTACAGTGCCCATTTCACTGGAATAAAGACATCACGAGGGAGGAGAAAACATCCTTAGGCATGACTTTCCCCCTTCCCTTCATTCCTGCAGCACTTTCTCAGCAGACTTTCTTACAAGAAACTTGTAATCCAAAGGGCCCTTTTGCTCCAAGAATTCAAAATCAGCAGTCCTCATCCTATTTATCATCTTTAAATATACACACTTCTTTTGCATATGTTCTAGATCAAAGGACTTGTCCCCACTCCCCAAATTCCCTTGCCCAGGCTAGCTGGGGAGGGTGAGAACTGTAGTCCAACCCAGCCAAGACATCAAGCGGGGAAAGGCCGGGCTAAGGTTTTGCCATGCAAGGAACAGAAACAGATGCTACCTTGATGGATGGCTAGCAGAGATTTGACTGGTGGGGAACAAAGAGTGCGAAGGTAAACCCACCCAGTGGAGAGTGGGAGGGTGGCTGGCTGAAAGTTGAAGGACAGAAGTCACTCTGCAGTGCTGGGAAGTCAGCCATGGAGCAGGAAAGTTAAGCTGTTTACGGGTTTTACCAACACCACGAACAGTAACCTAGAGAACTGAAGAGGGATAAGGTCTAGCTAGTTTCTTTCAAAACTCACTTTATTTCCAACACTCCCTCCTTCTGCATGCAAAGCTTACAACATACACTCTATTTAAAGTTATTCTTCAGAAAACAGAAAACCCATCAGATCTCAGAAACTGCTTGTTAATTGACCCAACATTACAATATTAGAAAACAACAACAATAACAACAACGAAGCACAGCCTATAAAAGCAGCAGAAGACAAGGTTAGAGACTGGAGACCTGCTTACAAAGACAAGTGTGTTCTCGCACGCGAGACTCAGAAACTTTTCGCCCAGGCCGCCGCCGCCCCCACTTCAACTGTTGCATCTCCCGCTTACCTGTTTCACATGTCTTGGGATCACCCAAATGCAGCTGCTTTTCCCAAAGAAGCCACGTTCACGAGCGTCTTTTCTTTTCCCGCCCCGCCAAGGAAAAAAACAATTGGGGGGGAATCCCCGAGGAAAATCTACACACGATGGATGGACGAGGCGTTTGTCTTAACCAAAAGAATCCAATCAGGAGGGGAAGAAAGTTTCAGGCGAGAGAAGTCCGTTCGTTGCAAAAGTTAATCGGGGGAGGGGAGGGGGCGGAGTGAGAGGAAGGAGAAGCGGGATAGTGGTTGGGTGGGGGAGCGGCAAAAAAGAGGGGAGAAAAACGGCTCCGCCTTTGGCTCCCCCCCCCCAAGGCACAGTGGCGCTAGGGAAAGTTTGGGAGTTTAGGGAAGGAAGCGTAAAATTCAGGGGAGGTAGGAGAGCAGGGCGGCGGGGAATGGGAGACCCGGGAGGGGTGGGGGCGACTGCTGTCTTGCTACTAAAGCGAGAGGGCCGGGGGCTGCGGAGGCTGCCGCTGCGCTGGGGCCGGCGGGCAGGCGAGCGCGCGTGCCTGCGTTGCTCTCTTTCTCTTGCAAGCGGTGCTGCTCAGCGGAGCCGACGACGACGACGACCTCGGAGTCACAGCCTAGGAATGCTAAGAATGCGGGGCGGCCGCCGGCACTGGAAAGCAGGAAGCGTCGGGGGTTTGAGTTGCGATCTCTCTCCTTTTTTTCTCTTTCTCCCTCCCTCCCATCCTTTACACACACAGTACCCCACCCCCAAGTACAGGAATGAAAGGCCCCCGAAGGAAGCCCGGCCTCTTCACCACACTGATCCGCGGAGGAGGTCCTTTGAAGCGCGGCGTCGGGCAGAGCAGATGCCAAGGCAGAGGCTCCTTAGACGGCACCGTCTCTTTCTGCCCTTCCAGCTGCAACAGCTCAACAGCTGGGGCGGAGCGCGGCTCGCGAGTCTTCCTGGAGACGTTGCGGGAAGCGCGCCGGAGTCGTTTCAAATTTACACATGTCGTTCTCGGGGGAGGGGGCACCCATCGATCGCCCCCTCCCCTTTATGTGGCTGAATGAGTGAGGGGAGGGCGAGAGTCTGCGCGCGGAGGGAGGGCGGAGCGGGGAGAAAGGGATGTTTTTGGAGCCGGAGGGGTCCCGCCAAGCGGGTGCAAACCGAGGAGCCCAGAAAATCGGATCGTGTCGGGAAGGAGGAGCTTTTGGGGAGGGAAGTGAGGTTGGAGCAGCAGGCCGGGCGAAGAAACGGGACGGGGGCGGTTCTTCGCGAAGTTTGGGAAGGGCGGAGTCTAAGAAGTCTTGCGAGCCCAGCGGCGGCTCAGCGCTTTGCGAGCTGTCGTCTTCCCGCCCCGCTGGGAAATAATGCTGTAGACCGTTTTCCCAGGCTCTGCTCGTTTTCCCAAGATCTGGGATGCGTGTTTTGTACCCAGATGCAGCTGTTGCTCATGAGTTTCCGCCAGTTCTTTTGTGTGACTCGGTAACTGGACGTACGTATGGGTATCAGCGTGGTTCAGACCATCGGGGTGGGCGGTATGAGGGAGAGTTAGGAAATCTCTCTTAAACGATTTTTTTTCTTCCGAAGTTGCTTTAACAGTTGTACTGTATTGATTCTGTAATTGTCAATTTCTGGAACAAGTTACTGCCCATTTTTATGTTTTCTTTCATTTGATCGAAAGCTGGGATAAGTATGATTTAAATAAAATAGTGCAAGGATTTAAGAAGGTGTACTCCGTTCCGAATATCAGCAAAGCATCACTTTGTTTCCAAGAAAATGTGCACGCCTGTCCCACTTATGTAGGTGTTCAAGAAAACGAAAAACAAACAAACCCGGTGCTTTTGGATCATATAAGAAATACAGTAGTGGATAGAATTCATTTGTATTCCTAACAATGCAACCCTCCACAAATATTTCTATTAATTATTTTTTGTCTTCCTAATGAACATTCTTTAGCAAAGCCAGCACAGGCCTGTATCTTAAAAAACACACACACACACACACTTCAATACCTAAAGACTTACCTCCTCTCTGGCCTTGATTACCAACCCTTGATATTGTTTTAAATAAAAATGTCTGGAGTTTTATTAAGCCAGTCTTCTGTTTGCAGGCAAATTGCATTTAAAGCACAAATGGTTTATGCCTGGAAATGACTGCCTTCTCCTGTCCTCGCCTACAAAACTATTCCTGAACTGGGCAAACCTTTCTAAAAACAAAGGGGAGAAATGTTATTTCATAAATGAGCCTGAATCAGCATCCAACTAGGGGGAGCTGGATAAAGCAAGAGGTTGCAGGATGATGTGTAACAAGATTATCAAGGTTTCACCGTTGAAAATGAAAATACAATCTTCATACTCTTAGTTTATCTGATTGCCTTTTATCAAGTTGCCAACCCTTCATTTCATTCGAGGCTCTACTTGGTCTGCTATGTGCATTTACAATAGCTACTCTAGTCACTTAAAACCTACGCACAGTGGTATTGGTTGTTAAAGGTACACTCCTGTATTATAAACTGTTAAAACCTCAACAGATGTTTCTAGCTGTGGATGATACTGAATTCATGCGTGCACTTATGCTTTGTATGTATCTGCACTGAAGAGGTCCCTGCACTAAAGTCACTGTAGTGTAGTGGTGAAGATATTGGACTATAAGCAGGGAAATTCAGGTCCTAGTCTCGACCCTCGGCCATACAGTAGAAGTCCACTGGGTGATTTTGGGCCATTCGCTTGTCTGCACACCCTGCTTCACAGGATGGTTGTGAGGAAAGGAGGAGGGACTATACCACCTTGAGCTCCTGAAAAGGCAGTATATAAATCTAATAAGATGCAACTTCTGGCTATACAGATTTACAGTAAGTCTATTTAGAACAATCATACTTACTTTTAGATGAGTACATAGGTTTGTAGCTTAGAAATTCTGAAAAAGGAATTGAAGTAGGACAATTGTTTGACAGTGCAGCATTACAATGAAATCAAGGTCATAAATCACATGCAACTGAATTCTATTGAAAATACAACTACCAAGCTAATAGGGATAAGAGGAGTGATTAAAATCAAGGACCACCGAGGGCTAGATTGTTCCTGGAAGACATGGAATCTACAGTTGATCTTTGGATATTGCACTATTCACGTCTCTACCAAGTCTGGTCAACAAGGGAAGTTTGTAACTTTTCAGCAACAAAGGGATACACTTTTTTTTTATTTTGAAAAAAAAATGTTGCAGTACTGACATTGATGGAGTAAGGCAAGGCAAATTATCTATCTATCTACCTCCCTCCCTCCCTTCCTTCCAAAGAGTTAAAAAGTTTGCCAAGTCTGTCAGGCTTACCTGAATTGTAACATGCCACTTGGGTGAAAAATCATGCTGCAATTCTTTAATTTCAGCAATAGGAACTCAGGGTGTGATTGGAGGATTGGCAGGGCAGTTTCAAGATTTCAAAACAATGGGGGCGGGGGGGGCGCCTACAATTTATGGACAGAGATCGCCTACACCTTCGACAAAATAGCCAATAAACTGAAGTCAGCTTAAGTTCTAGCAGGCTGATAGAACTGCCTGATCCTCAGTCAGTATCTTTGGGTAAGCAGCCCGTGGGCTGTATGTTAGGCCTCATGAGCCCTATAGACAATGCTGAGAAGGACCATTAGCCTGTCTTTCTGTGTTCATTTGACTGCTATGGGGGACAATGAGCCTGACTTGCAGGGTTATTCAAAAGGACTCCAGTGCATGTGAAATGCTTTGAATATTTGAAAGCATTAAGTATTATTACCTCCCCCAAGGATTATCATGTCCAAAACATGGATGTCATGCCTGGAACATACAGCATTAACCTGGACACTGTCTATAAGCAAAATTCTACTCCACAGTTCCTTTTGAATGCTGTGTACTCTTCTGTATATGACATACCACTAGAAGGAAGCACTTTTCAGTAGGTTCCCTGTAGGGAGGGACCTTCATGTTTAAACTGGCCCGTAATGCTTGCCTTTAGGACATTCAATTCTGGAAGCTCTCCAAGAACCTAGGAGATTATACACTTAAAGTAATTTTTAAGAAAAGGAATCACACTGAAAATCACTCCAGAATGCCCATGGAAGAGGCTGAAGCAATTTGAAAATGCTGCTAGAGTAACATCCACCAGATTATCTTGTTTGCAATACTGTGCAACACAGTGCCCTGGGGCGCTTTGCATGTCACACCTTGAGTTGGTAAGAGGAAGGAAAAGAAGACACATTCCAGAGGTGGGCTGGAGCTCCTGCAAGGAGCTCAGATAAGATGTGGATGAGCAGGTCTAAGTATCTGTGGAGTAATGCAATGATTTTTCAAAATGCAGTGTTTTATATATGTGCATCCACATTCTCCAAGTTGGTTTGAATCAGTTGCAGAGAAAACAAGACACATAGAAGCTTAAAAATCAACAAATGTGTTAGACTATGCCATGTATTAGTCTTGAAAGTGCCCTATTCAGCCCTGGGCTTTTGTTGTTTATACCAACATGTGGCATTTTAAAATATTGGTGGGGGGCTGTATACACATACATGCATACATATATACGTGTCCATGCTCATACAAAATGACTCCATAATGTAAGTCAATGGTCTTTTAATTCTGATAATCTCTCTTGGTTAAAAATGATTGTTCACTTACCTAGGTTAGATTGTCATAACAGAATGAATGAAAGACATTAGGATGCCCATTTTATTTTTGTGTGAAGGGAACTTGAGAAAGCAAGGAAGAGTCACTTAATTTTTAAAATTCCCTTGGCATCTTTCAGAGATGCCCACATTGTGGTAAGATGATGGTATGCTCTTTGCAAATTGTAACCAGATTAATGCGACAGATTTACATATTTGATTTATCTAGTTCCTGAGACAAATGGAATAGGTGGGTTGCAAAAGTAGACCATAGGAGGAAAAACTGGAGAGTTACAGTTGCAGCCAGTCCATGAAGAATTGTGGTAGACACTGAAAAACCTGAGGCAGTATGCTGCCTTTTGATAATTCTACTAAATTCAAAATAATCAAAAATGGTTTTTAATTGACATTGAAAATTGAAATAACATATTCTTGTGATGCTGAATTCAAGAATAGATTTCCAGTTCTCTTTATGCATTAACCCTACAGGGGTACAGAATAGAATGTTCAAAGTAAGAAATTAAAAGCTCTTTCAGAAATATAGCATCCTATGAGACAAGCTGGTTGGCACCCAAAATTCAAAATACTTGAAACTTGGGAAGTAGCACAGAAGCCTTTTTCAGGCAAAGAGAAATCAGTCAGCCAGCTAGAAGGAGTCCTACTTCCTCATTCCCAAAATACACTATAACTTACCTATAACATTTCGTAACTTGTTGCCCTCAAAGTGTATTGTACTAATCATCCTACAGCACTCTGCTCTCTGGGGATGATAGGAATTGTAGTCCAACTCATCTGAGGCATGGGATTGGGGAAGACTGTTACAGTGTATTTCAACCCAGTCCTGTTTATCAGGTCAAATACAGGCCAACATACGTTCTATAAAGAGCTATGATCTCCCTCATTTGCTACTGCTTGATTGCAAGAAAAGTGAGTGATGAACTTTTCTACTGAATCTGCAAACCACAACTTTTTGGCAGGTCACTGTTGAGATTCAAGTAGCTCACTGGAAAGGCTGCTGATCTTGCTTGTTATTGTTCATCGGCATTTTCTAAATGCCTCAGAATAATTATAACAGCCTTTCCAGAATTAACCTGCATTCCTCCAAATGCAATGAATTTCAGCTCCCCTACTTTCCAGTCAACTTGGTTGAGGAACATTGGGCTAGCAGAAAACACTGAGTTTCCAACCAGGTTAACTCCAGGCTTTTTGATGTTGTCCTTCGAACCAGCACATTCTGCAGGTATTTGAATGAGCCAGTTCTCAGTTTCTGTGCAGATATGAATACAGACCCTAAAATACAATAAACAAATAGGTGAAAATGTACAGAGTTCACAGGGCAAATGGAAAAAGCTTCATACCAAGTCCAAATCTCTCCTTATTCTTTTTCTCTGTATTTTTTTTTAAAGTATGAATGCTTTCAGTGTTTACTGTTTGTCAGAACTACTTTTTACAAACAGCATTGGAAAAAGGGTGGTGGTGGTGGTGGTGTTCAGCCCGAAAGGTTAAATCTCAAACTTTTAAATGAGTAGTAACATATTAGATGATTATTTATTTATTTATTTATTTTATGTTATAAATATACATATTTGTACAATACCTACTTGCCATCTCCAGGCAGTTTACACACAATAAACAGAATACATCACACGTAACAAAAACTGCTACGAAATGGGAGCAAGGGAAGTCAAGCCAATGATGATTAAAAGTGGAGCATTTGTATTTAATAGCTACCTAACTGGGAAAGGTCAGTTTCAGTAAATATTTGTCTTAAAGACTTACCCAAAGGGACAAGGGACAAAGCAGCCGAAAGATTGTATATGCCAATTTAGCTCTGATGGAACATAGCAGAACCCAGATAATGACCTAAGTGGATGGATGGGTGGGTGTATACGTGCCCCTTATCAATTGATTAAAAGTTTTCAAAGTTTCCTTCTGGGTGATCCATCTGCAAAATTAGACAATAATATTATGCCCAGTTTCTCTGAAGTCTATAGACCACTCAGAATTCAGCCACTCTGTTCTGTTACATGGATAAATTTGGCCTGGGCATTTTTTAAATCTGGACCCCCATTCTTACTACACAGAGTGAGGAAGGCTACAAACATTCAGGTAGACAGGAAAGCCCAAGGTGTGCTCCCCACAGATACTCAGCATTCTGGGAGCAACATTCTTCACATATCAAAGACTTGCATGGACATAGTGTATACTTTCACAACCTAAAAAAATAACACAGATGCTGTACGTCACAGCATATAGAAGGTATTGTATGTTAGCTCATGGTATGAATGCTTTTTAAAAGTCTGCTTTACTGTTTCATGGAGCTTACCATCGTTAAGTCAAAAGTTTATTTGCCTAATGCATGGTGTACATAGTAATCCTTACCTTTGCCAGCTTTCTCTCCTCCTCTCCTCTTTGGAAAAAGGAATTTGGATTACACAATCCTGGAAAACAAACTTGTTACCATGAAGCATGAGCTAACATGTTCTAATACTTTATGGCTTACAATTACTAAGGTGGATTCTAAGCCAAATAGTTTTCCTGGAGGTTATCATCCATTGAGATAAATAATACCTTGAAAAAGAGAATAGGATGAAGTTTGGGCCTTGCATTGAAAACACCATTCCTTTTCTGAACATACAGGTAGTCCTCGCTTAATGACCACAGTTGGGACCAGAATTTAGGTTGCTAAGCAATGCGGTCATTAAGTGAATCATCACATAACTAGACCCGATTTTACGATATTTTGTGGCAGTCGTTAAGCAAATCACTGTGGTTGTTAAGTGAATCATGTGGTCATTAAGCAAATCATGTCATTAAGTGAATCACGCAGTTCCTCATTGATTTTGCTTGCCAGAAGCCAGCTGGGAAGGTCGCAAATGGCAATCATGTGACCCTGAGATGCTGCAACCGTTGTAAGTATGAGTTGGTTGCCAAGTGCCCAGATTGCAATAACGTGACCACGGGGGCACTGCAACGGTTATAACTTCAAGTATAAGTCATAAGTCACTTTTTTAGCACCATTGTAACTTCAAATGGTCACAAAACGAATGGTTGTTAAGTGAGGACTACCTGTAATGAGTTTTGTTTGTAGTTCATCATGATAGGGACGTGGTGGCACAGCGGCTTAATGACACTGAAAGTTGCCGGCCAGAAATGGTTGACACTTCAGCAGTTCGAGCCCAGCTCCGCGCAGCAGAGCGAGCTCCTGCTTCCTCCCCAGCTCCTGCCAACCCAGCAGCTCGAAAACTGACGTAAGTAGATAAATGGGGACTCTCACCACGGTGGGAGGAAAAACGCTGGCGGCACTTGCATGGGAGATGAGAGCAGTTGCCGGTGACATGGAAGCCGCGCACGCCCGAAAAAGGCGCGAAGCAACAGAAACCCCGCCTCCTGTGCTTGCCAGCTGGGCTCTGCTCTAGGAAGGAGGCAATGGCAAACCACTTCCGAAACACCTTGCCTTGAAAACTGCAGGGACTCGTCCAGGGAGTCGCCACAGAATCGGTCACGACTGAGTGCGGAATAAAAAAAAAAAAAAAGTTCATCACGATGTATAGCCACTCAGGTGTTGCAGTTTATAAATTATTGTTTATGGCTTAGCTGTATATCCAGCTAATTAAAGTTTATTCCACAAACTATAGTTAAAATAGACCCTGGTTATTGCAATGTCTGAACTAATCAGTAGAGTTAAATGTAATAATCATATGGAATAAGTTTATGGAAATTGTTCCAGACTGGCTTCTAAGATAGCAATAGGACATTTTTTATTTTTGTTTTACTTCTATATTAAAGTATAGAATCAAAAAAAGATTCTATACTTTAATATTAATTTTGAATCAGTATAAATTTCCCTCTCTTTCTCTCTCTCTGTATGTGTGTGTGTGTGTGTGTATACACACACACACACACACACACACACTATCATCAACATCTTGTTATTCTTGCCACAGAATCCAGTCTTTCACTAATTTGTAGAAGTCTCATTTAAGAGCTTGAAAATAAAGCAGCCTAATTTTCAACAATGATAGAAAGCTTGAATTTCTATGAGTCGAAGTGTGTTAAGTTCCACTTAATACATTTGAATATGACTCCAACAGAAAAAGGATCAGTTCTGAGCTAGCTTTCCTCAGTAAGGCATCCTCCATATGTGTGTACCGCAATGCCCCTCATTACAAGCCAGCTCAGCCTATGAGAAGGCTCCAGGTTGTGGAATTTTGGTCCAAGTGGTCTAAGGACTGTTCACAAACAGAAAGATAAATATTTTATAATAATGGCCACATTCTAAGTTAACTGTTCAAAAAAAATAAGAGATCTGAAGCATGAAGCAATGATATAATTAAGTAATGGTAAAATGTTACACTGAAAAGTTTTCTAACATTTATGGTAGGGTCAGGAGTGAAGAATTAGCATCCTTTTCCAATGGAAAGGGTGACTTCCAATTGCACACTTACTGATTAAATGGAGCTGCAGAGGGATGGATTGTTGTCTTTCCCCCTCCTCAGTCAACAGAATTCCACTGAACACAAGTCTGGATCTTACCCATTCAATTTTTGGATGACCAAAAATAGCGGAGAATATCACTTACATAATGAGGCTTTACAGAGAATCTCTTGATGCTAAAGCAGTGTTTTTCAAACTTGGCAACTTTAAGATGTGTGGACTTCAACTCCCAGAATTCCCCAGCCAGCATGGTAGCTGGGAAATTCTGGAACTTGAAGTCCACACATCTTAAAGTTGCCAAGTTTGAAAAACACTGCTCTAAAATGAGTCACTGATTTTGAGAGAGCATGCTGGGGCTCTGGTGTGTACAGATAGTCCTCACTTACCAACTGCCTTGTGTAGTGACCATTCAAAGTTATGATAGTGTAAAAAAAACACTTTGTGACCAATCCTCACATTTATGACAGTCACAGCATCCTGCAGTCATGTGATCACCATTTGCATGCTTCCCAGCCTCCTTGCGACAAGCAGAGTTAATGGAGAACATGGAATTAAAATTGTTAAGTTACAGTCATGTGATGTTTGGCTTAATGACCACAGTGACTGGCTTAACAACCGAATGGGAAGTGACATCATAAGTCCATCATTGTCATGAGGTTTTCCACTTAGTGACCACAGCACTTAGGAACGGAGTTGCCAGTCCTAACTGTGATTGCTAAGCAAGGACTACCTGTATGTGTGTGTTTTAAAACAGAACTTCAGTGAAACAAAGGATAGGTTCATCTGTTGTAAAGGCTTTGGCTTGTTTAACCATGTAGCTTGAATAAGCTACAATTGACTGAGTTCTTACAACCCAATCATATAAGCCAACTTTGGATTATTTAGCAAAGCATGGTTAAACAAGCCATGACTTAGTGGAATGCGTGAAGCTGGGTTTTGTTTTACTGTATTACATTCCCTTTTTAACCACATTTCCGCATACACGGAGTCTAAGCATTATCATGTCAGGATAGTATTAAGTGTGCACACATAAAGGAACTGAACTCTTAATTATGGTTAAATCATTGGAAGCTATCAGTAGAATCCCAGGTTTCTTCATGGTTCATTCTTTCAGCAGTGACTGTGGCATAAATCAGCAGCAATATTAATCGCAGTTGTGGCTAACTAAATCTATTACTTATCTACAAAATGTCTAACTTACTTTTCACTGATAAACAATCCCAAAGTGAGTAGGCTTTAAAACTTAAGATTCTAGTTAAGTGGGGAACCTGGCTAAATTGTAGCACAGTCAGTATCAGTGCCAATGGATTGCTTAAACTTCATCAGTCAGAGCCCTTTCTAATTCTAGTGGTATTAAGCCTATGAGTGGTTTTCTAATATTAATATTAGGCAGCCTTCTCCAATCAACTTCCAGAATTCTCTGCAATGGCCATGTTGGTTGGGAAATTGGGAGTGAAAATCCACACACCTAATGTACTTAAGTTGGTGATATTTGCTCTAAGATGATTGAGACAGAAACACAGCAGTGGCTTCAACTTTAATGATGTATTTTTCTTGTAACTGATTGGTTCTTTCTTTAATTCAAAATTAAATATTTTGCCAATTAAGAGGGTAGAATTAGAATACTGATTTGTGTTTGCACATCGTCGTTTTCTTTCTAACCTCACTTTCTCAGTTTGTATTTGTTTGAAGAGCATCATTTACAATTCAATTTTGTATCTACTTTAATCCATCATAAAAGAGGCCTCAGTCTTTAATTACAACAAGCGTAAATACAACAAGCAAAGTGTACTCCCCCTTTGCGGTTTTTTACAATCTGTTGGTTCTGAGGATCATGTTTGCTGCCAAGTATCAGAGGCCATATTTTCAGGGGTTTGCACATACAGTATCCATGACCACAGATCACACCTACGGCTACTCATGCACAAAAGCATAGCAGACAACACACACATTCACCACAGGGACATGGGGAGCAGGGAGAAGTATTAACCGCTTCCTTCACAGCGATCCTACAATAGATTGCGGTTTATCTGCTAATGGCAAGATCATTGGGAAAGAGGGATGCCTTGCCCCATTCTCTCTCTCTAACCCTGTTCGGTGGAGAGTTCCAGTCGGTCCCCCTCCCCCTGCCCCATCAACAGCAGATGGCCAGCCAAGCAATGCAAAAATGGGTAGGACGCCCAGGTGTCCGTTGGCACAAAGAGAGGGACACGTGCAGCTTGCAGTATACAGATCGCCTCCTTATCTGTGCCATATGTAATGATATGCACATGCAATTAATTCTTAATAAATACAATTTTCTGTTGCACTTCCTTGGGAACCCAATAGTCAATGAGGTAAGAAGTTTCAAGACAGAGATTACCTATATTATAGGTAAATTTAATTATCTGTATCATCTGAGAGAAAGAAAGAGAAAAACCAAACAAATATATCATATTGCATGTAAAAAAATATATAATGTAGCCTATTTTTTTATTTTTTAACTAAAACACTAATCCTTGATCATACAAAGCAATATTATATGGTCTTTCCACTGCATCAGGAGAGTACCAGTTCATATATTTACCCCTCCATTTCTAAGAGATATGTCTGCTGACAAGCCTAATATAATAATAAACAAGGTGGGACTATACAGGATGCCAAATATTTAAAAATCCAAATGTTTAAACATTCTGAAAGACCTTTGTTTTGTTTTGTTTTGTTTTTAAAAAGCACACATACGAGTTTGGATTTTCCTGTGTAAAAGGGGATCACCTAGTGGCAAGAATAGAAAAGATACTCTGAGCTTTCAAAAATTCAGAAGAAATTTACCATTCTGATAATCAGTTACAGAATAATCAATATTTTTATAATTTGAATCACCAGCTATACAATCCCATACTTGTCTATTCAGAGTACCTAAAGCCAATGTATTTATTTTGGCACCCAAGGAAGGAAAACAAACAAATACTTGCATTCTTTCCAGCAGTAAAAATGCGGTGATAACAAATCCAATAACTTCCAATTTATCTCCCTTTCATGGTACTGAAAGGTTTCTCATAGTAATATATTGCATTAAAAGTCTGAGTGTTGACAAATCTCACTCAGCATTGTCTGCAGTGATTTATGTATTTATTTGTTTGCAATAGTTTTATACTGCTGAGTTTGTAAAGACTCTGCCATTTATAGCCATATAAAATTATAACATCATAAAACAGCCCCCCACCCCACCTCAAGGACACTATGTTATCAGAGTGACTATAACATTCTTCAGTTCTCAAAAGCTCTATGGAAGAGTTTTCACTGCCCTCCAGGAAACTGTAAGGCAAGTTGCCACCCAGGTCTCCTGATAAACAACATACAGGTAGTCCTCAGCTTACGGCTATTCATTCAGCGACCATTCAAAGTTATAGCAGCACTGAAAAAATGGATGTACAACCGGTCCCTGCAGTTCCAGCCATTGCAGCACCCCTACAGTCATGTGATTGTGATCTGGGTGCTTGGGTGCCTGGCTCGCAATTATGATGTCGCAGGGAGCCATGGTCATGTGATCTCTATTTGTGACCTTCTCTGCCAGCTTCCCACAGGCAAAGTCAATGGGGAAGTCAGCAGGGAAGGTCGCAAGTCACTCTGGTAAGTTGCCTCTGCCCTCAGCAGCCCTCCTGCCCGCACGCAGCCTCTGCTGGCCTTCCCAAGCCCTTCCTGGCCTCTCCTGGGCCTCCCAGGACCTCCCCTGACCTCCCCCACCCCCCATGGCACCCCCGCACACTTGCCTGGGACTCTGTGCCACTTCCTGCTTAACAACCCACATGCCTTGGGGTTACGACAACAACTGGGACTGCTGGGATTGCCATCGCTAAGCAATGTGGTCATGTCATGTCGCATTTTACGACCACATCGCTTAGCAATAGCAATCCCAGTCCCAACTGCCATCATAACCTGAGGACTACCTGTAGTCTAGCTCCCTCTCTGATCTTATTGGGGAAGAACTATCAACATGCTCCTCAGGGCTAAATGAATTGGACTGGTTCTGCCTGAATCATTCAGTCCTGTAGATACCTAGATGCCAAGGGGTTCATAGTTTACAACTAGCACTTTTAATTGTATTTAGAAGCCTACTGGAAGCCGGTGCAGTGCCCACAAAATTGGTGTTATATGACATTGGCAGTGTTGTAGGTAGGCTGCCTCATATTGAACCAACTGCACCTTCGGAGTTGCCTTCAAAGGCAGCACATTGCAGTAGTTGATCCAAGAAATAATGAGGCACGGATGACCATGCTTCTTTTGCATTTAAAGCGCTGAGCTATGGAGCCTCCTTGTATAACTTACCTGGGAGCTGGCCATTGGACCTGGAGGGCAGGCTTGAAGCAGCTAGACCTGTCACCAAACACTAAGGGCAATGCTGTACAATTTATATGCTGTAAATTCTATGTGCCATTATCCCTGGCCATGAGAGTTGGCACTCCTGAAAACAGTACTCTGAACACTCAGGGGGCATATTGCCCATCCTTGACTGAAGATAGTGAGATGTTTTGTGTCTCAAGTGCTTGCAGACTTCTTCTCCTAAGCAAGATATGCATAATCCAGATCCATGTGAATCAGTATTCACATTCCTCCTTAACTTTCTGGGTTTCACCATTTCATAGAGAATGAAAAGGAAGCTTGGAAATCCCTAACCCCTCTGTAGTGCAGAAATCTCCTTCGCGGCCTGGCTGACCTCATGGGATAATTGTGAGGGAGAAATCAGATTGGTGGTGAATGAAGAACAATTTTGCCTTCTTGGGTTCCTTAAAGGAAATTAAATATATGAATGAAATAAATAAAGCTTTCTGGACAACTTGACTGGTCTTTCTGAGTCCTTCATTTTCCACTACTTTTTGGCACCTCCTCTCTCCTTCCGGAAGCACTGGTCTCAGTGAGCTGCCCAGGGAGAAATGACAAGTATAAGAAGTCAACCACCCCTACTAGAAGCAGTTACTATCCTGTTCAAGACTGCCTGGCTTCTTATAGCAGCAGTAGTACTTTTATTCAGTATGCATTTATATCTAACTGTGGTGCAAGGCTTTTTTCCCCCACAACAGCAAGTGCTGATTCTTAACTGATTATATGCCAAGAAGTTGTTGTTGAATCTTAGGGACTACACAGACCTTCTCAGGTACACAGGCCTGCCATACAGATAGACTCTTTCCAGGATGAACCCATTTATGTACTTCCGGGTACCATATTTAGGTTTCAGAAACCCAGACGACCATTAGACGAGAGCAGTGAGTTAGAATTTTCTGTATTTTCTATTATCTAGTGGTCAGTTGGATTTTGGCAGTCCAGATAAGGTAGCTCTTATTTATTTTTGTGGACTGCACAAGGCTGGATTCCCCCGTTTCTGCTGCACAATAACTACATTGGTGCAAAACGTTTATTTCCCTCAGGCTGTTGAGTATTGTGCCTGATGCCATAATGCAGAAAAGGAAACTTGGGTTCTTCAAATATGCTTGGCTTCTGCCTCCCCCTCTCTCTCCCCCTTCATTTCCGATAATTTTTTGATGATGATGATGATAGCAACAACAATAATAATAATAGGAGCTACAGGTCCTAAAAACCAGGATCCCTGATACTACGGTAGTAATTTTGTCACAGTGCTATGCAAGACATTTCTTGCTCAAAAGTCAGCCAAACAGAATTCAGTTGGAGTATGATCGGGCGTAACACCCCCTTCCGTCTTCAAAGGAACGTACAGTAACAGTCTTATTCTTGAGAAAAGGTTGCAAGACTATGACACGCGCTCCCAGCACTGTTTTGCCTTTAGCCAATCACCTCTCATGGCTTCGAATTCGTAGCCAATGAGATTTGAAAAACAATCCATCCTGGCAGCAACGCTCGGTGGATTCCTATTGGTTCAACCGAAGAACGCAAGGCAAGATTATTTTCAACTGCTGACCAATGGGTTTTCGGATGGCTCGGGCTTCCCGATTACTCGAGGGAGAAAGTGGCAAGTTTGAATTTAGAGCGGCGCTTGGATTGAATTTAGAGAGGAGTTTGGAGCGTTGCTGGAATCTTCCTCGGAAAGGTGAGGAATGAACTCAGTGTACAGCGTGGAGGTTTAGTTGCATCGCGTGTTTGTATGGATAGAAAGAAAATAAGAAAGAAATCGCTGTTCAGAAGACTCTGGTGTTGCAAGTTTTGCCTTTGTACTCGAGAATAAGTCCCACTCGGTTCAGGAGATTTGCTTCCGAGTAGTGCATAGAGTAGTGCGTTTTTCCATTGACACCCCCTGAGTTTTAAAATATTTGGCTTCAACCAGATCATACTGACATAATCATATATCTCATGTAAATGTGTATTTAAGTTAGAGTTGCTGTTTTTTCTGGACTTTCAAGAGAAGAGTGGTGTGTGTGAATATTGGTGGGTAAGGAACTGAAAATGAATAAAGGGGATAGAATACTGTATATATGTGTCAGCCATTTGAGGTAGGCTGGTTCAAAAAACAGGCAGAGCAGGGATTCCAGGAATTCTTTTTACAGTATTGTGGTAATGTGGAATAACAGAATCTTAAAAGCCTGGCCAAATTTTTCTCTGTCCTATCTTATACTAAAAAAAAGCCAGGGTTATTTTGAGTTTCTTTTTCATATTTTCCACTTTCTCAGGACTCAGTTGTCTTTTCTCCAAGGCCCCACCTAAGGGCTCACTCTTTCCTTCCCCTAAATCCCTTTACACCACGATAATTTGATGGTCATGGAGATGTGCAGATAGCTGTCAGGCTTCTACAATAACCCTAAAAGCTGGGAGACATTTGGGGATGTTAATATGGATGTTATGATGCTGTGGAATCAAAACACAGAACCCAAATGCAAAATAATCAAGGCTTCACTGCAGTGTTTATTAGACAGTGTGTATTGGAGGGGGACCCCACCAAGGGATAGTGACAGACACCCCCTGCAGACAAAAGAGATGCTCTGATATTTATATATTTCAGGAAAGGGGAGGGAAAAGGATGCATACGTACATAATCATATGATGATGCAGGCATACATAAGTAAGTAATAGATCTCAAGTTACTTTCTGCCCCTCTGTTTATCCACTATCTACAAGAAAAATGGTTGCCCTACTGAAAAGAAGAAACAAATCAGTTCAAGGTGCCAAATGCCACATTCTCCTTCAAGGCAGATGCCTTGTGGTTCCCACCAGCTCCAAGGGTGTTGCACATTCTTTTATGTTTCAATTTTATTAAGGCGCTCCAATTCATCTGAAGCCTCTAGAAATTTACTTTCTTCACCCAAAGATGTACTTTCCGACAATACAAAATCCAAAGTTAATTTGGTGGGAGGCACAGGCCAAAGAAGCAGAGAAGTAGCATCACCCTGGTTGAAGGTCCCTAACACAGTTACTTCTATCAGTCACAAGAAATAACAGTGGAACCTGGTGTAGAGGAGTAGGTAAGGCACATTTATTAGAAGAGGGTAGACAAGGCTGTTGATGGATTTGAACATAGGGGCTAGAAATGCATAGAGAATCCAGGAACCTACGGGAAGTTAATGAAGGATTTTAGGAGCAATAAATCTGTTCTACATATAGTTAGAATGGCAAGAAAACTAATGTGCTACTGGTATTTGGAGCACTACTATGATGTTTCCCTATACAACCTGACTCCTGAATAAAGATGTATTGCTACTTCTCGCATATTATTGGTTTATAAGATCCACAGTTGACAAAACTGGATCTGAATAAAATTGGGTTACAAATTGAGCAAGAAGCTTACAGTCATTCTATTATTGCATTATGCTGTGGAAACATGCCTCAGATGACCTGAGCAGAGAAGTACAGCTCCATGAACTTGCAAGGTGGTTTTTGCATTTTATTGCTATAAGTAGACTACTTCTACAGGTGCTGAGGAATTCTAGAAGTGCAATGCTTCCCAAAGTTAGATTTTCTTAGAAGAAGGTCACTGGAGGTTTTATAATATTAGCATTTATAAATATGCAGGCAGAGCAGAATCAGAGTTGAAACGGTTCAGGGAAGCAGCTAGCAAAACTTAGGAATATCATGGCCCCAAAAGAAAACTGTTTCCTTAAACTAATGCAAAATAGTTGCAAAAATGTAAAGAACTGACCCATAAAGCTGGAAAAGGAAATTGGACAACAATCAGAATGCTTGCTTAGTTATTTCTAGCAAAAGGAAAAACTGGAACAAAGCCAACTGGAATTGTCTGTGTGCAAGTGATCCTGCGTGTTGTGTGATCCTGAGTTCCCTTCCTACCTGGTCTCATACATCATGCAAACCTCAGTCAATAGGTAACTAAAGATCAAGAATGGGTTATGTATATGTATCTTACTTAAAACTACATCCCATTCAGTTCAGTGAGACTAATCATTATGTAAGCATGAATTCCTGTGTGGCTTGAAACACAACATCTATCCTTTATTTATAAACATCTATCCACATAAGTATAATTTTAGACATTGAAAAATAATTTCTTTCTCCATTTTATGATGTCTTTTATGTATTAGGAGAGTGAAAACTGATGACATGAGCTGGGCTGTGGAAGAGTGGAAAGAGGGTCTTTCTACCAGAGTCCTTCAGAAAATTCAAGAACTTGAAAGTCAAGTTGAGAAATTTAAAAAGGAACGTCAGCAAAGGCAATTTCAACTGGAATCTCTGGAGGCAGCTTTGGAAAAACAGAAGCAGAAGGTAGCATAACTATTATATAGCACAAGTTTAAGTGAAATCCCTTTTTTTTAAAAAAAAATACTGTTATCACATTTCTCATAACTCCTGTATTGTTTTGATTAAAAGCTTATATACTAAAAGCAGGCAGGTTGTTGTTGCTTTTAGCAGCTCTTTATTTTATGACTAGCTGTTATCTGAGAAAGGAAAAGCTTGGTGACCAGAACTACCCAGAATGCTACACATTATTCTTGGAGGTTAAATAAAAGGGTAAAATTTAATTGAGTATTTACAAGCCACAAACTGTTGGTGTCTTAATGCAGGAAAACAAGAGAACATAGTTCCAAATTCCTTATACATGGAACCATGTATTCTAATATTTCTATCTGGAAAAGATACCTTTTGTTAAAAGGAAGCCCTATATTAGAAATGTGAGCCTCATGATCGTGTTTTGTGTAGCTCCAGTTAAACTTGGTGTCCGCAGATGAACATGCACTGTTTAAACTGGAGCAAAGGCAACACTTGCTCATAAGTCATACAGGTGGGACCAGGATGAAAACTTGATTTGTTCAATTTATATGAATAGAGTAAAGGAAATGAATTATCATGTATTAAAAATTACAGTTTGGCTGTTTGGAAAGCTTAAGGGCCAGAGCAAAAGGTATATGGAGCCTTGGGATTGTGCATAAATATCTAGGGCTGAAATGAGCATAACATAGTTTTGTATCTTTCATCCATTTTTTTTTTAAACCAAAATGCCTAAGAAGACTGAGTTAGACTCAGAGATTATGGGAGGGCAGTAGATCTGCTTTGATTTCCTTTCAGTATTGTTCATTTTTCATCCTACTGATCCTCCCCAAGCTGATTTCTCTTAGTGGGGAAAATTACAGAGGTCTTATGTAATGGGAAAGGTAGCTTGGTAGCTGGAGGGATGTGAAGGAAAGTCTCTATTTTTCTAAACTGTTAGGTCAACATTTCTTTTTTTCTTATTTTAATTTGGCAGAAAGAGAAATGGAGCTCTGTTTAATGCCAGGTTAGCTCTTGGGGACTGCAACAGGCTGTTTTTGTCCCCAGCATTGGTTAACTATGCCATGAAATAGGAAATTAGATAAATGTATTCTCTGTAACCATGTGAATCACATATTATAAGAACTGAAGCTTACAGCTTTACAGTGTGACACACACAGGCCTCAGTTCAAGCTATATTTGAGTAGAAGAATGTGAGGGCAAACGTTGACCATATTCTTCTGTCTCCTTTCACACAATCTATAAGCCCAAATCTAAGAGAAAATGAAACTGAGTAACCCAACCCTCTGCTATCGAAGGAAGTGGCCTTAGTTGGGTAGTGAAATTTATTGAGACCGTATATATTTTTTCTGTTTGAGAAACCTACCAGAGTTTGATTTAAAACCTCAATTAAAAATAGCCTATAGACCATTTGGGTAACAGTAGATTGTTATGACTATATTATGTTTTCAGATTCTGTTGCAGCGTTAGCCAAACTGGCAGAGGATAGGTTTAGAGAAAATCAGAAGCTTCTCACTAGTATGGGGCAATACAATTTTCATAAAATGTAAGGCTACCAGAACTGGGTTGCAAAAAACTGGACAGCTACTAGTTGGCTACAAAGAGAGGTAGGCAACTCCAGGTTTCCAATCAGCTACATTTTTGCAGCTCAGAACTGGTAGCCCTATAAAATGGCATCTTAAAGTCAGACTATGTGGTTATGCATTCATGGATCCTTTATTGGTGCATTCTTTTATTAAGGTTGAAGAGGAAAAAAATGAAGGAGCGACCTTGAAGAGAGAAAACCAGAGCTTGATGGAACTCTGTGATGACCTAGAAAAAAACAGGCAGAAGCTTTTCCATGAACTTCAAGGGAAAGAATCACAAATTAACTTTCAAGAAGGACAGCTTATTTCAAGCAAGAAACAGGTTGAAAGGCTAGAGCAAGACCTTAAAAGGTGAATATCTTTCTTTTAAACAAGGGAGTTGGATAGAAGTGGGTTGCACAGTTGTGCTGGCCGGGCAGCACCAAAGCCCTTGCCAACTGTGTGTTTAGCAGTAGCGAGAAGTGAATTTTCAAATCCAATCTTATTCCTTTGAAACCACCCAGTTTGACTGGAATTGTATCCATTTAGAAGGGCAAAGCTACTTATGCATCACAAAAAGTTAAAAAAGCTTTTAAGTTAGAACCTACATGAAAGAAGGAACATTATAGCAGTGTTTAAAATTATACATAGTAAGAAGAAAGTGGAGAGAGACTTCTGCTTTTCTGATAATAATAAAATCTCTGCTTATACGATGAATCAAGACAAATAAAAGGAGACACTGAGCCCATCATTAATCTATTCAAATTGCTATAATAAGTTGGAATGATGGCCACCAATTTCCACTGCTTTAAGAAGTGGTTGGATAAATTGATGGAGGACAAAGCTATTAATGGATCCTGATTATGTTGGCTGTGTTTTCCTTCCAGTAACAGTGATAATGTGCCTCTCAAGATCATTTTTGGGAAAACCAAAGCTGGAGGGTGTTATGTCCAACTTGTGGGCATTTCATAAGCATGCAGTTTACCACTTTGAATGGAATACTGATTAGATAGGCCTTTGTTCTGATGTAGCAAAGCTCTTCTGATGTTTTTTAGTTACTAATGAATTATATAAAACAATACCCTTTTTGGCTTTTTTTATTTCTACAAATAGGAACATTTTCCCTGGGAAATTATAGCATCCAGACTGTCTAAAATTGGCACTGAAAAATTGGGGCCTAGCATCCCACACTGAGCATATTAATAGAAAAGAAGTTTTAATAATTGGTATATCTTGCTTTTTTACTGTTTGTTCCAGCAGAATAGGATAAAGTGGGTCTGGATCCATATTATAATGCAATGAAGGAAGGCAGTAGTAAATTGCAAGCCTGTAATATTCTATATTTGAGGTAAAATAATATTTGCTCTTTAATTGCTCCTGTCGAGATTACTATCTTACAATTTCCTAGGTTTTAAATAGTTTCTGATTACGTTGTTTATATTCTGTACAAACGTAGCCATATTCTTCCCTTGAAGCAATAGGAATGATTTCTGTGTAAACATATGCTCAATATGTTAAGTGGAAGTTAATTCACACTGAATTCACTGGTACAAGTAATTCACTAATGTATCTCCTTACATTCAGTCAGCTTAAATTCAGTCTTAAATGTTTTGTTGCTACCCTAAATTTCTATCCGTTTCATTAAAAAAATAGATACAAATCTGAACTGGAAAGACAACCAAAGACCTTTGGCAGTGGAGATGCATCTTTCGATAACACACCACAGAGAAGCAACACTGGTTCTCCAACACCAATCTACAATGGTATAAGATATATATGTATATTTTTCCCCTGGGGATCTTATGAATAGAATTCTTTCTTTACTGAAAAGCATCTCATTTCAGAATCTTCATCCTTTTTATTGTAAAAGGTTTCTCGTGACATTTCTGTTCAACATTAATAGATTCAAAAATCGAAGAACTTCAAAGAAAACCCTGCAAAGAAATTGAAGAAAGAAAACACCTGGAAGCAGAACCAAAGAGCCTGAAGTCTCAAGTAAGAGTTTAAAACACTGAATGGAATACATACATACTAACTGATCTGGAATAAGAAAGGAATCGTATGATTAATAATTTTAAAGTGAAAATTTAAGATTTAATTGAATATGTAATATGTGCTTGTTTGTAGTAATGTAGTGTTTGTGATCAATCATAGGAGGCAGCACTTAGCTAATTATACACTGTTTTGTAGTATGTAATCACATAGCCTTGAATTGATAAATTCTAAATGAGAGCAGAGGTGGCCAGGTTTTTTGCAGCCAAGAAACTGTGTGACATTGGTGATGTAATGATATCACTCAAGTGCTAGGTAGAATTGAGAAGAATTTAATGGGCTAAATCGAAGCAAGTATCAATTTTATCCTTAACACACATGCACCCAAGCAGAAAATCAATTCAATTTGTGAAGGAAGGTTGAGGATTTTTTTTTACATGCTGCAAGACTCAAAACATCTCTTTTGCATCTTAACTCCTCCAATTTCTCCTACCCAAAGCCTGGGTGAAGATGTTGCTTTCCTCACTCTGGGGGATAGAATAGGATGGTGGAGGACTGTCTGTGTCTTCAAGTTGCTCACATGTGAAAAACTGAAATCAAGTCCACAGTTGGTTGTTTCATTAGCTTTCACTGAAGCATCTTTATTAAGGCCATTTTCTCTCTTAATTTTAGAAGAAAATTAATCCCTTGCATTCAGAAGGTAATATAAGTCGCAGAGAAATTGCCCGGCACCAAGCTTCCTCATCTGTATTCTCATGGCAACATGAGCAAACTCCAAGCCGCCTTTTGTCCAGCCATCGAGAAACTCCTCATAGCAATCGGTCAACCAAGTCACAATTTCCTTGGGAATCTTCAGCAGCTCCTAGTCACAATATTATAAAATTAGCCAAGAAAGAATTCATCAGTTGCAGTGTCTCCAAGAGCGGCCAGGACTCTTCAATCACTGATCAACTGAAAACACAGAACCAAGGTATCTTAAAAATATTATAAGTAACTTATTTTTGGGTAATATAATAACTACATTTGGGAATGCAGTCATTTTTCTGCAATACCACAATAATATTATCCATCCAATTATCCTTTTTGCCCATTCAGAAAACAAAAGAGGGTACCCAGCAGACTGTAACTCCTTGAGCTCCATAGAGTGGGCAGGACTCAAAATACCACACTTTTTGAGGGGAGGATATGAGGCATTTAAAGTGGTGGAAAATAAACCTTAAGAACTGTAGGGGCTACCTAGACCTGTAATACCCTCTTTCAAAATCACCTCCTCCAAAAATCAGGCCATATTTTCCCCCATTTTGAGTGGTGCTAAGGGGCAAAGCAGGGACCTTAAGCCTGTGCCATTAATTCCCCAGCTCCCAAAAGAAATGGGTCCAAAAATGTCAGCCATGCCACTGTAGTGAAGTCCTAACATCATCAGTTGCTGCTCCCAGGCATGATGGAAGGAGAAAATGTGGCTTCCAAGCTGAAATTGATCATTCACACCTAATTTGCTGCCACAAGATCAGAACATTAGAAGAAAATGCTATAAGTTATACTGAGAATCTGTGATGGAATGGACTTATGAAGGCCAGGCTCAGGGAGATAAGCGTGTTCTTAGCCCCCAACAGGAGCATGGGAAGTTCAAGAAGATGAGGCTGGCATCTCCCTAAGGAATTCACGGTGTTGTGGCTGGCTGGCTGGCTTGGGAACTAGGGTTCAGTCTGGGAAGATTTTCTGTCTGGAGGTTGTAGCTAATAAATGCAACAGAACTGTATTTGCATTGTCTCTTGGAGTTCTTTGGGCTGAACCTGACAGAATCAGAGTAATGGCCTGGGTCTAGGGGAAAGGAAAGGTTTCAAACCAGAATTTGTCATGGAAAATGTAATATCTGATTCATCAGAGTACTTTTCACAGATATAAGTTGTGCAGAGTTTCCCTTCAGGGTTACACCGGTTTTTCTCAGCTGAGACTGTACTTGGCTTTGGAATGGTACATTTGGGAGAACATGCCATTAACTAGTGGCCCAGGCTAGGACAAAAACTAAATTTGTTTTCATTTTCATTTAATTAAAACTACATATAGTTAATAGGATCACTTTCTAGTCATGGATTTAGTGGTTTTCCATCTTTGATGCACTGTGGTCAAATTATGGCATAATTTGGTAAGAACATTCTGAGGTCTTCTGGATTCTGAGAGCCTTAGGTTGTGCTCAGGAATAATAAGGAAGGAAGTCCAATATATATCAAAGTACACTGTACTGATATTTTTTTAAAAGTATAATTCTTTATATATAGAGTTAAGATCCAGAATTCAGGAACTGGAAAATAAGTTACAAATTCAGACACAAGATATGAAAGGCAACCTAGTGAAGCTTCAGGATACTCAGCTGCAAGTGGAAAATATAAAAATGGAATTCACTGAAAAAGAGAAAACTCTGAACAAGGCTAGAAATGAAATAACTAAAATTACAATACAACTGGAACAAACAACTGATCAGGTAATGTGCTCTTTAAAATTTTACTTGGAACCTTTTAAAATTCAAAGAACATGCAAGACCAATACTAACTGGGCTTAATATAACATGGTGATTATTTGTCTGCATAAGCTGGATCTGTTAGAGAGGATTTGCATAAACTGTACCCGTGAATTTACAACTGAGCTAAATATCATAGAAAAGTCATTTTATGAAAACAGATTTGATCCAGCTTGTATAAAGTAAGCAACATCTTGGAGACACAGGACCCAAAGAACCCAAAGAGGTTTTTGCACACGCACACCCCAGCATGTATAACATATTACCTCTACTACATGCAACCTTTCTCACTATCAACATACAATCACAATCTCCTCCCCTGCAGCCATAATGACAAAAATGCACATATACATGCACAACCTCTCCAAATGCACACAGGTCTTCAGCCAATTCAGTGGATATTAAAAACACTATTGGAGGCCAAGCCAGCTCCATGTTTGCTGTCAGTGTCAGTGGAAACGAGTTATTTTCTGCTGCTTTCCCCAACAGGAGGGTTAAAACTACAACAGTGCAAAGTACTTTGCCATGGAAAGTTCTGATCCCAAAACAATCTCTTCTGAGTGTTTTTGGAACTTGTTCGACATTGAAACAAGCCTGTTCTGAGTGCTTTGAAAGTCGATTGTGGTCTGAATACTTCTGGAACAAGCAGAACGGCCTGTTCCAGGGTTGCAGAGTTCCATGGTGGAACATTTTAGACAACTCTCGTTACAACAGCTGTTTTGCTGCCATTGCTAACAAAAGCTCTTCAACCACTGCATTTTTTCCTCAGTGAAGGACAGCAAGAGGCTTTTCCTCCACAATCTCTTCCTCTTGGTTCCCTAACCCTAACCACTTGGGGAGGGAAGAGGATCATCTTTTGTACTGAATACACTTAATGACTGAAGATTGCTGTTTTGCATAATACTTGCAAATCTCAACTGTTTCTCAGGGTGTTCTTTTACAGTGACAGGAAATGTAAATTTCAGTTTTCATTGCATTGGTCTTCTTGCTTTTCCTCTCTAGCCATAAATATTTATTCACTTTTGATCTCATTAACTTTAGGTCTTCGGCCTTTGTTTCTGGAGTTCAACGCATACTATGTAGCATTTCTATCTACAATTTTGCCCCACAGCAACAGTGCTCTGAGATCTGATGATTGGTCAAAGTCATCCAGTGAGCTTCCATGGCAGATTACATTCAGAGGCTCTGTGGTCCTAGTTCTATGCCTTAGCCATCTCATCACTCTGGCAATTTCTTCTAAACTATCAGATGAGTACCAGAAATATTTCCCATCCATGTTACCTTTACATTCTCTCTTTGTAGCTTGCAGTAAAAGAGGAAAAGTTCAGAAAACTCTCAAATGAGCTAAACTGTCAGAAGCAAAATTTTGAAAATGTGCAGTGTGCTTTACAACAGAAGATTAAAGACAAAGACAAAGAACACCAAGAGGTGAGGTGCTGCATTGTAGCTGAACCTACACAGGAAAGGTGGACGTTTTTACAGGCATAGCAAAGAGGCAAGTAGCATGCTGCAATGCAGATCACGCTTTGCAGTGTACTATTATTGTGTCTCTGCTAGGCACTCATCTGTTTATACCCATTCGTTAGCAGCATGAATTAGAAGGCTGGACATGCCTACTTAATGTGCCCCATAAATTCAAGGTTCTTAATCCTGGCTGAATATCTACAGATATATTCCTTCATTGGGGCTTCAGATTATATTGTCTGTAATTCTTATCATCATTGACTATTGCCCATGCTGACTGCTGACAGTGGGAGTTAGCTCTACAAAGTATCTGGGGATAGAAGAATACAAACCACTAGATAGGGCGGTTGCAGCTTTCATAGAGAAGACATTGAAGGAAACTTGTGCATTTCCAATTGAAAGAAAAACATTTTAATAGCTAACAGAACTGAACTTGAGAAATATTTGTGAAGTCTAATCTTTGCAGAGTTTCTGGATTTAGGATCTCATGTTTCTTTAGAAGAGAAGATATTTAGTTCTAGTGTTCACATTTACATGAGTAGAAAGAATTGTCTCAACCAAGAATGTGGTTTGAGAGCCCACATATACATGGATCTTGAGTCTTGGTCCGGGTAGTGTAACAGGATAACTAGCAATTTTAAGTATGTTCAGTTCTATGGCAGCTTTTGCCTACCACAATTAGAAAAGTTACCAGATAGATATGGTACAAAACATTGATGTTGGTGTTTGCAAATGGTCTGTACCGTTAGCAGCAGCCACCAGGAAAATTCACTTAGTTCCAGAAATTGTATCAGGGACAAGATGGATGGTTTAGTCCAAGTTTGTCATTATATACTGCCTTAAGCTAATAAGAAACATTCTTGGGTAGAAGGATTATTTTTCATTTTCTTTCCTCTAGTACTGGAATTGTTTTGCAATTTTTCCTTACTGGTCAGCATTGAAATATTTTGATACCTTGTTCAAATGACTGAAAGAAAAAGAAGTATTAGGTTTTATACACAGTGCATATAAGATCTTGGAACATTTGGAACAAAGTGCAAAGTATATATGGGAACATATCTGTAACTTCAATATTTTAGTTTAAAATATAGCTACAGATTAATTTCTGACGAATTTAGAGTTATCAGTTGTTCAAGACAGAAATAGCTTCTGTTATGTGACCCTGCTTGTTCCATGATTTCTAAATTTTGAACCTGTAGTGAACACCCAACCTGGGCCTCCAGATGTGTGAATTTCAATCCCAAAATTCTCATTCCATGCATCTAGTTGACATTAAGGCTGGAGAAAATTACAAGAGACCCTACAGTTTCTCTACCATTTATATCTTGAGATGTAATTCAGGTATAATTACAATACCTTGGGCAAGACAAACACTTGATGGAAAAGATTTATGTTTCTAGAAAGCTGGACTTTTCCAACATCATTTTACAAAAAAGTTGACTTTTTCTATGAACTTATTTTTAGCAAGAATATTTCTATACTATTTGCTGTTTGATATGACTACAAATTAAAGCTTTCTCTTTTAGATTCTCACAACAAAACAGCAGTTGGAAAAAAATGCCAAGGACTGTACACAGAAATTGAGTCAACTTGAACAGGCTATGCAAACAATGCAGTGGAAGGAAAATGAATTGAAAGAAAACTATGAGGTACATTAAAATTGTAAGAGTTATTATACACCTAGGGCAGAGATGAAACAAGATGGAGCTTACAAGCACCAATGTATCCTTAGATACCAAGCTCCCTGTCCTCTGGTGTTTTTAAAACAATTCTTTGAGTGAAAAATCTGTAAGAAACGATCATGGAACAAAGCAAACGCTAACTTATAGAATCATATTTATTTGCCAGAATGCCTTTGGGTTCCACAAAGATTTCCCTGAGATCTGGAGAACATCTGGGAGATTAATTTGCCTTTTGATCAATAGGTTTTTACCAACCAGGCATGCCCACTAAGCAACAAGAGAACAGGCAGCCTACAGTTGCCATTTTGTGAAAGTGCCTACCATATGCTCTCAGAAAGGTGCCCCTGACTTAATATGAGCTATCATCATCTTACTCCAATAAACAGTTATATTTACAGTAGGAACAAAGCAGCTGCAGAGTTGTTTGTGATTGCTGTGAATGATCATTAGACAAAATGATTCCCAGCCATACCTTGGTTCTAAAATATGTGAAAAGAGTGAAGGCAGTGTTGGTGATATCGGTTAGATCAGCATTTCATGACCTCAGCAGCTTTAAGATGTGTGGACTTCAACTCCCAGAATTCCCCAGCCAGCACGGGAGTTGAAGTCCACACATCTTAAAGTTGCTGAAGTTGAGAAACACTGGGTTAGATAAAGGAGGCATTTTGACATGTAGTAGAAATCAGATAAAATAAAGAAATTTGGGGTAAATACTCCATTTAAGCAAAGTTTCCTACAATATAGCACAGGGTCTCATGGTATGGCTTTTAAACAATTAACAGATGACAGGCCCCAAAAAGAGTTGACATTAATATATTATAGGAAAAGTTGAAATGAATAAAGCTAGCAACCTGGAGGGGAAGGGTAATGAAATGCCAAGAAATGATGTATATTTGAGAACTAGGCATTAAATACATTAGCAATGTTTTTACTAGTTGTGATCTGCCTGTAACTTATTCCTTTTCTCATTATTGATAAACATGCCAATATTCTTGTTTGTTTCTTGTCTGGAAACTGCAGTGACTGTTCATTCTCTGCCAAAATGCAATAGGCTCAGCTTTTATAGAAACTTTTGGGACATTCAGCATCGCTGCTCTCAGATAGGTTGAAGTTTCCCAGATCTCAATTGTTTAAGCCTGCGGTTCCCAAACTGTGTGCCATGGCACTCTGGGGCAGTGTAACAAACTCACAGGGGTACTGCAGGATATTTTAGATTATTGCAACTTCCATTTGTGAAGCTGTGTTTTGGGCAGTCTTTTGGCATAGGGCACCATGAAAGAGTTACTGAGACACTAAGACCGCCGTGAACCAAGAAAGCTAGGCAACCTCTAGTTTGATGAGGAACAATGAGATCTTATTGTAGTGTAGTACATTTGTAGATCCACCCAATGGCACAGTGTCAACCAGCTTCCTGTGACTCAATGCCCTTCAGATGTGTTGGACTACAAATCCTTGCAGGCTGGGGCAATGGGAATTGTAGTCCAGTACATCTGAATGGCAGCAGATTGGAGAAGGTTGCTCCAGAGCAATTTGGACCAGTTGCCTTGCAGAATCATATGCTTGCTGATGGCATGTGTAACAGAAATGTGGTAGCTTGGGGAGAGTATATTGCCCTGTTGCTTCTTTGCGTATAGTCCAGTACTAAAGGACTTGTACCTGGATCTTTAAAAATCCTGCAGACTTAATTGGCCATATTTGTATTCTGGAAGCATTTAATGGTAATCGTTATAGGTTGCAATTCCCATTGCATGTTCCATCCACCTAAACTCCTTGACCTCAATCATAATCGAAGTTTTTTTTTTTTTTTAATAACCATTATGACAAGATCCTGCTTACTCTCAAAACTGTTAAAGAATAAGAGGCAATGTATGAAATGAAGTAGAGATGTGGTGGCAACAAGTATGGTTTTTAAAGGCAGAAAGGTATGGTGAATGGTATAACCTAGTTTTAGCCATGTATCCTTTTTTCCACTCTTATCTCACCCCTTAATTTTCTTTGGCTTCCTCTTTTTTACTCCTTTTCCACCCTCCATAGAATCCTAAAAAGAAGTAGCATAATGGATTTGTATGTCAAAAATTGCCAGAATACTTTGGGAGAGCATTGGCATGATCCCCTGATTTTCTAACAATTTTGTTTGTTAGAGAGGTGAGGCAAGGCAGAGGTTGATCAACAGAAGCACCAAGAAGTTCAGCCTTGCTCTCAGGCTGATTTGCTTCAATAGCTGGAAATACAAACCTGCTTTGCCAGCAAATTTCCAGCTTATGCTTCCCATCCTGGTGGCCCCTTCCCTTACACTTGGCTTGGGTGCCTTGGTGCCCATCTGCTGGTAGCAACTCAATGGATAATTGAGGGCTCGAGACCAACAAAGCTCTGCCAATGCCATCTGTTATCTTAGCAGCTCAGGAGTGGGTGGGTGGTGCACGAATGTATGTGCCATTTTCTTTCGGAAAGATTCTTTATTTTATTCCCACGAGGGACAGAGTTAAAAAGACCAGCAGGCTTTTGTTTTTTTTAATGCTTTGAGATGGAGAGCAAAGTGTCCCAAAATCTTTCACATTCTCTGTTAGTATTAAAAAAGGATGTAAAAAGAAACAAAAAAGTCATGCTTTCCAGCATCTGTAATGGACAAAGATGCCTGGCATTCAATTTAGGGATTCTCAAGATAACGGAGTATCTATCAAAAGGCTGGCCTCTAAGCTATCCTGATACTGAACTTTGTCTTAGATGCTGGTTCTACTCCAAGACCTTTGGCTGTTGTCTAGTTTCTTTCTTCTTTTTAAACTCTAAAAGAGATGCATTTGGATTGTGGTTCTCCAGTACTTTTTTTAGCCTGTGGAAACCTCACTGTGGCACAATTTATATCAGGCTAGATGTTTCCTTCGTTAGCAGCTGCACTTGGCAGCTGCTCCGAGTGCACTGACTTTCAGTGTAGTTGCCAGTGAGGCAATATTTTTGCTGCTGTCCTCATAATGTCTAAGAAAGTATAGGACACTTGGCTACTGGATTTTCACACCTGATAAGGATAAGGATGTTTGGGTTGGGATTGCAGGTAGGTTATAGTTTCTCTTTGGAGAAAATTTTTCTCTTTTTTATTCATCCATCAGTTACTACCTTCCCAATTTCATAGGGAGTTAAGAAGCAAAATAGCCTTCTCAGCTGCCAGTCTGCTGAACAACTGCAAGAAATTTCTCATCTAAAAGAGGAACTCTGTAGCACTAAACTCTTCCTACAGCAGAGTCAGCATAGTGTTGAAGACCTGAAAAGTAAGTCATGGGGTTTCTGTTGTGCTTAATAACAGACTTTATTTCAATACAAGATCCCAGTGTGTGGCACACACTTGGTAAAATCTCATTTGAATGCTATGGTGCACCATTGTGGTTTAAAAAACCACACCATTAGAATTTGCATTATGTTCTGCAATGGCAACCTTACCAGCCTTAGTCAGAAAGCCAAGAGTTCACAGCTGATATCAGAAATACTTATGCTTATTCTCCCTTCTTTAATTATGTATCAATCATGTCATTTTGCCTTTCAGTTTCAAAACCTCATCTAAAGAAAGCTATTTGAACCTTTTCTTCTAGACAAAACAAACCATAGTTCTATCCAAATTTCATAGGTGTGTGATTGCTTATATGATTTGTCTATTTCTTTCTAACTGCTAGGCATAACGTGACATTTATTTTTTTATTTTATGTATTTATTGTGTTTATGAACTGCCAGATTCTACAAAACTGACTCCTGGTAGTTTACAAATTAAAAACAATAGAAACAGAAAAACACAAGCATTAAGCAGTAAATGTAATGGTTACCATTCATTCTCCAGAGACCTAGAACAACTGTGTCTTGGACAGTCTCCAGTAGGCCAACAAGGAAGGTACAAATCTAATCTCATGGGGGCTGCAACAGAATAATGCTACTTGTGAGTGTCAGCCCCCTTCACCTCCCCTATATAAGGGAGCATTAAAAGATGTTGGAGGAAGGTCCAAATTGGATGAGTTGGGAAGAGTACTTTATGTGGAGAAGAGTCCTGTAAGTACTTTGACATAAACTGTTTTACCTCAGAATCTAGTTCCTTTTCATGGCTTCATTTTAAAGGTAACTGGAATATTCAACAAATTGTTTTACATGTTATGCCTTTGATATTTCAAAACATAGTGTGGAAAACCTGTAGCCACTCTATGCACCTGGTCCCCCTTCTCATGGGCAAGATTTAATAAGTATCTTTCTTCGATCAATCAACAGTTTGAGGCTGTATCCAGATGACGTTTGTAAACCATAATTTTTCCTGCTATGCAATCTAAGTTGCCTGATTCAGATGAAATGGCAAATTGTAGTTTAATATTTCCCAGGAGCATGAAGATAGGAGCAGTTATCACAGGAGCATAGAATTTTTGGAATGTTAAGGCTTCATAGCCAGAATAGGAGCCTGTATTTTGTCAGTTTATATTTTAATCTTTGTAAATTAAGCATTTTATATTTTTATGTCTTTTTAATGGCTCTCCTTGCAGATAAAAATTGTTCACTGGAAAAAGAATTAAAATTGCTTCAAGAAAAACTGAACAAGCAAGATAATTCTGTTGCTTTGGAAAAGATGAGACTTGCTGTTTCTGATGTTGAACATGAACGAGATTCTCTCCAGCAAATTCTGAAGCACAAAGAAAATATAATTGAAGAGCTCAATATGAAACTGAAAAACATGGAAACTCTGCAGAAAACTAGTGTGGAATGTGAAGGCCTTAAAAAAGAAGTTGTGATTCTTTCCCAGTGGAAAACAAAAAGCAAACAACTCTTGAATGAGCTAGATTTAGAAAAAGAAGAATTAATGAGCAAAATACGGAGTTTGGAAAGTGCTTTAATGGCTGAACAACTTAAACATCATGAGAAGGGAACTACTATCAAAGATGAACATGAACAATTTAGTGAACAGCTGAACATTTTTGAGCAGGTGGTGAAAGAAAAAACAACCGAACTAGAGGCACAAAGAAAAGCCTATAGTGACCTCCAGCAAAAAACAGCAATGTCTGAGGAAAAACTTCAGAAAGAGAGAGAAAACAATTCACTGAAATTATCTGAGTTCACCAAAGAGCTGGACATCTTACAGAAAAGGCTCCAGTCTGCAAGAAATGAAGTGTTAGAAAAGGGGAAATGTATTGTCTCCCTTGAAGCATCCTTAGCTTCTCACACACAGTTAAATGCATTCCTTCAGAAACAGGTTGAAGAGCTGGTCCAAACCAGAGATGAAATGGAAAGAAAATTAGCTGAAATAGCAGAGCCAAGGCATCAAATCTTTATTCAGGAGATGGAGCAGCAGATCAGTATATTACGAGAAGCTGTTTTCCAAAAGGAGAGCTTGCTTTCCAAAGCCTTATCAGCTCTTGAAGGAAAAAACAAGGATCTACAAAAGTTGATTGAGGAATCAGATAGGCAACAAGCAGAGATTCAAGATTTAAAAGCGAGCAATGTGCTGCTTAAGGATTTGGTCCAGCAGTTAAAAGTTATGAGCTCAAAGGAACCAAATGCATCTACAGAAATATCCTTAGAACAAGGTGAAACAGAAGGACTTCAGGATGAAAGCTCCAAGCTTAAGAATACTATCAATATTTTGGAAGAAGAAATCTTAGACATAAAGCAAGAAAACCAGTATCTTTCCAAAAGTTTCAGAGGAAGGAAGGAAAGTTATTTGGAGCTGTCACAAAGAAAGCAAGAGAAGAGCTTGCTAGTGCCAGAAGCTGATGAAGAAGTAGAAAGGAAATGTACATCAGTTGAACCAAAGGAAGATTATTTAGAAAGCTCTATAAGGAATCAAGCTTGCCATTTGAAGGTACAAAAAGCCAAATGTGATACCCGAGAGAAAGAGTTTATGAACAAATGTGAGCAGTTGCAGAATAAGCTGATCTCCTTGGAGAAGAAAAAGAGTACTTTGTTTTGGCAACTTGAAAAAAATCACTCAGTATCTGAAGAAGCGAAGAGTTTAAGACAGATGGGGACAGGACAAAATAACAGGCACTCTTCTGTAAACATCTTGCTGCAAAAACTGATCTCAGAAATCAAAGCAAGTGAGCATGCAGTGCTTGAATTTATTTTAGATGGGACAACATTGGAACAGCTGAGGGTATTTATAGAAGAAAGAGAGGATGAACTTAATAAGTATCAAGTGAAGCTTGAGCTGCTTCAGATGGATCTTGAGGACAGAGAAATTTCTATAGAAAACTATGCTGATCAGGTAAAGAACTTGGAGATGATATTGAGAACTATGGAGATAAAAATGGAAGAAAGTGAAATGGAAAAAGCGAAGTTGCTGCATAAATTGCAAGCACTTAAAGATTTACAAAATTCAGCCTTAAAGATGACAGAGAGAAGTGGAAATGACCAATCACCAATGTGTTTCAGTGCTGTTATCAAGGACAATTTTAACCTACAGAAAGATGCCAAGTGTTCATCAGTTCCTCATGATCTGACGCCCAGCCAAAATGATTATCTCCAATTAGTATCCTCCCTACACATGACAATGAGCAAGCTAAATGAGTTGGAGAAAATGTGTGAACACCTGCAGAAAGAAGAGTCAACATTAGCATCACAGCTGAAAGACTCACAGTTGGAATGCATCACAAGCACAGATACTATGGCAAAAGAATTAATGGAAAAAATGAATAGGCTGAATGTAGAGACCATTTCTGTTTCTGATAAATTAATAGATAAGAGTGAAATAGAAGCACAACCTGATATGGAAGAAATCTCCTTAATAACTCCAGAAGATTATGAGGGGTTTGATTACGAACATTTGAAATTAATTAACAAAGAAATCAAAACAGGGTTGTATGGAATCAAGGAAAAGTTCTTTTCTTTGAAAAACGAATATGAAGTTTTAGATATTCAAAACCTGAATATGGCCTTTGAATTGTCAGAGTTGCAATCCTGCAGTGAGATGCTTAAAGAAAAAAATACTGCATTGCCAATACATCTCAACAAAGCTGAGATGGTTTCTTTTCCAATACAGATGACACTAAGTTCAGTTAAAAAGGAATTTGAAGCATATGGAAAATTCTGTATAGAGACTCTGTGTTGCAGTGAAGTCTTCCCCTGTACAAGCCTAATGCTTTTGGAGCCTGATTTGGACAATGATGTATCATCAACTGAAATGGGAGGACCATATCAAAACAAACAAATTGGTCTGGAAGATACACCTGAACAATTTAATATTGCTGGTGAGTTATGTAGCAATGATGCCTGGACCTCTCTCACTAAACAGGTAGCTAGAAGACATCTTAAAAATGAAGTCAAACATTTTCAATGTGAATGTTGTGAAAACTCCTTTAAGATGCTTAAGGAATCATTTAGCTCTCATAAGATTCTGGAAGGTGAGGAAATAGAAAAGATTCAAGAGCTGCTCCTTTCTGCAAAGAAGGAACTAGATGGCCTTCAAAAGCAAAATATATCTGACAATGAGCACTGGCAACAAAAACTTCAGAAGGTGATCCTGCAAGTGGCATCTGAACTGCCAGCTGAGAAGAAACTTCCTCAGCTGTTCCCTCAGAAACAAGGAGAACTACAAAACCTTGATTTAAGTTCTCATCCAATAATTTGTGCTGACACTGACCAAGTAAGTTTGCCTAATTTGACTGACTCTCTTTAGGTATATTCAAGGAAGTAACCCTATCCTGGGTTTCCTTATTTTGCAGTGCAATGGGGGTTAGTTTGTTTGGTGATTGAGAGGTTGCTAGTCAAGAACCTTAAGAAGCATTAACATAGCCCTTTCCCAAAACACAGACATGGAATTCATTGCACTTTGATTTGCTTTGGGGTCAGACATTTTAACAGCACTGAAAACTGATAACCCTGTGATCAGAAGTAGTTGGAATTAAAGTACAGATTTGTTTTTATATCTGAATTCTAAAAGAGCAGCTACTCATTAACTTATTAGTCTGAGTTTGTGCCAATTAAATTAAATCCTTCTCTGGCTCCAGCCAATTTTTTATTGTACAATCAGACACAAAATAAGCCATTTTTGACAGCAAGAAAGCAGCCTTGTTACTCTTTCTGTTCCATGTGCCAAGATAATAAATATTAGTCCTTGTGGTGTAGGTTCTTTCAAGTCTTAGCAACACCTGTAGAACACTAGATTGGGGAAGGCTGCCATAATGCATAATTTTAAGGCCAATTCTGGCTTTACAGAATTACACATATTTATATGAAAAGCAGCTCACAAAATGAGCCTACTTTGGTAGTTAATGTGAGATAAAAGTACAGAGGATAGAACAGACACTTTGGAAGCACATTCACAATTCTGACTCAGGAGAAAATCAATATGCCTAAGCAATGAATAGGAACAACAATATTAGAACAGTAAATGTTTTCTTCATATCTTGGAACATGCCATTGTGATAACTATTCTGTTCGGGAAAAAAACCAATTGTTTCGCTTCCTCAATGATGTTTTTCTTCCAGTTTAAATATTTAACTACATTTATTTCTACAATCTTGTATTCTGTATCTTCATGAATTAATTGAATTCAATAAAATCATACAATAATTAAAAACAAAACATTTGAATAAAATAAAATAGTGATATTTTCATATAGATAACACTAAAATCTTAAACAGAAAATCTTGAGAGAGGTTAATAGCACTGAAGAACATGGGAAAACAAGGCTTTTTAAAACCTAGGACAAGCCATGTGTATTTCAAGCTAATTTCAATACCTCCCCCTCTTCCTCCCCATTCTAAAGTTCCATTAAAATTGCAGGCAAAGACAATCTATCCTTCTACCAGAAGCCTGCTAGAAAGAGGGGTGAGAAATAAAAAGATGAACCCACCAATAATGGGCCCAATAAATTATTTCTCAGAATATAGAAAGAGTTTCTCACCCCTTTTTAATAATAATAGTAATTTATTAAACTTGTTAGCCACCCAAGACTGGGTGGCTTACAACAATCAAAGAAATTACAGTAAAAGGGGTAAAAGATGGCAAGAACAACAGACTGGATGGAATGAAGTAAGGGGTCCCACTGTCCATTGCCAAAGGTCTGGGCAAAGAACCACTTTTTCAGTGCCCTTTGAAATATCAGTAGGGTTGTGATGGAATGGTTTGGTGAAGGCTGCATTCAGGGAGATAAGCATTTCCTTAGCCCCCAGAAGGAGCATGGGAAGGTTAAGAGGATGAGACTGGCACCACCCTAAGGAATTAGCGGTGTTTGCTTGCTGGCTTGGAAGTTTAGATTCAGTCTGGCAAGATTCTGTCTTGTGGGTGAAAGCTAATAAAAGCTATCAAACTAGACCTGTACTGTCTCGTGGAGTTCTTTGGGCTGAACCTGACATCGGTGGAGGTCATTTAAATCTCTGTGGGGGGGGCTCATTCTAGAGGGCAGGCACTGCTACAGAAAAGTCATGCTCCTGGGCTCCCGATAAACAGAAATATTTAATTGAAGGAACGAGGAGTGCACCAACCTGCCAGATTGAATCAGCTGGGCAATAGTATGGAAGACAAGCAATCTCTTAAGTAACCAGGCCATGTGGGGCTTTATGGGTCATAACCAGGGTTGTACCCGGAAGTGAACTGGTAACCAGTGCAGCTCACAAAGCAAGGGAGTCACACAGACATACTGAGATGTGCCCATCACTGCTTGTGCCTCTGCATTCTGGGCCAGCTGAAGCTTCCGGGTGGTCTTCAAGGACAGCCCCATGGAGAACGTGTTATAGTAGTCAGGACTAGGGCATGAGTGACTGTGTGAAGGGCAGATGATGATGAAGATATGGGGAGGACATTCCCAAGATAGGCATATGCCACCACATTTCTGGCAGAAGTGCTGTCCCTACTGCATAGTTTAATAGTTTCAGTTATTTATCAACTAGCTTTCATTTGATGAAAATAACTTTTTTTATTCATCTTTAGCCAGTGCCTGCTAATCAGCCACCTGATCCCTTATGCTATTTGAAAATGGATAGCTTTCTTGGGGAAAGCCTTGGACTTAAAGCTGTGAATGATCAAACAGCAGCAAAAACCTATGAAGCATACAGAACACAAAAAAGGTCTGATTATGAAGCAGATACAAATATAACATCTACAGAAAAATACCTTCCAGATCCCAGTAATGCAAATGATCAATTGATACATTCTTCAGGCTGTCCTCTAGAGTCATTTCTTCCTTCAAATCTCGGCACACACACAAGGTTGGTAAACTCCATGGAAAACCAGAAGGCCACTGAAATGCTTTGGCTACCAATAAAGAAGGCTGATGATAACAATTCTAGGCTTTTTCATGATGTGGAGGAAAGCAATAAAATAATTAATACTCTGCTTATGGAAGTTCAATATATGCACTCAGATTTGAATTCAAAGAACACAGAGTTGTCTGAAAAGGAAATTGCTTGTGCTGAATATAACAAAACAGTTATGTTTCTCGAACAAGAAAAGGAGGAATTGAGTGAGGTGCTTCAATCTGTAACTTTTGATAAACAGCAATTATCTTTTAACCCTATGAATCTTGGGGTAGAACTTAATAAGGTAAAATCTGAACTGGAAATGTACAAGATCAGATTGTCTGATTTAACACACACTTTAGAAGAATTACAAATGACCAAAGCAGACAATACTGAGAAACTTCTTGAAGCTGAAACTGAACAGAGGAGGATAAAATCTGAGAAAACAAACTTTGAGAACTACACCTTGTCCATGGAGGCAGATGCTGAAGAGCTTCTATCAAAAAACAAGCAGCTGGAGCAAGAAAAGCAAATCAACTTGAAAATTATTTTTGGCCTTTGTGAGCAGCTTCAGATACTTACTGCAGAGAGAAACCAATCTAGCCAAGATCTGATCACTTTGTCAAGGGATAAAGAAGCGCTGGATCAGGTGTGCAACAAGATAAAGAAGAATATAAAAGAGCTTGACTCAAATCAAGTGGATACTGTTGAATATATCAAGGCATTGGAAGCCGAAGATAAAACCCAGGTAAAATTGCTTCAGGCTGCTAAGGCTGCAGAAGATCAGTTATCAGTTGAAAATGTGTGCTATATGGTGCAGTTCCAGAATCTGGACAGAGTTATGAGGGATCTCATGTTGGACAAAGAGGCAGCAGAAAATCAAATCGAGCATCTGACTGAGGCAAGAGAAGTGAGCCTTAGAGAATATGAAATCTTACACAGCAGACTAAGTAACTCTGAAGCCGAAAATGTCAAGATATCCAAGTCCTTGGAAGGATCACTAGCAGAAAAAGGTGAACTTGCAGCACGGCTAAATTCTGCACAAGAAGAAGCAGATCAGTTGCGACAGGGCATTGAGAAGCTGAAAATAAAGATAGAATCTGATGAAAGGAACAGGCATCATTTGGCTGAAAAGCTGAAAGAAAACAAACGAAAAGCTGACTCTCTCACAGACAAAATTGAGTATCTGGAAAGAGAATTGCATATGTCAGAGGAGAGTTTGGAAGATGCAATTCTTAGAATGGAGACAGCTAAAGCAGAGACAGAAATAATGAAGACTGAGATAGAAAGGATGTGTAAGAGCCAACAACATTTAGAAGGTGAAGCCAAAATCTTTAGGTCAGAGAAAGGGACTCTAGAAAAAGAGCTGAAAGAAAAACAAGACAAAGTAATTAGTTTAGAAATTAGTAATTCTACATTGGTAAACCTACTAAAAGAAAATGAAAAAGAGAAGGAGCAAATTAGAGGCGAATGTGAAAATGCACTGAGATTGACGGAATCACCACTAAAAAAGGTCTATGAAGAAATTAAAATCCTTTATACTGAGAAAGAAACTTTCAAGTCAAAAGAACAGGATCTCATTTGTGAAATTGGTTCTCTCAAACATGACAATATGCAGTTGATGGGTTGCCTGGAAGAAGCAAAATCCAGTAACTCTAAAGTACAGCAGTTGGTGGAAGCTTTCATCCAGGAATTACAAAGCTTCAAGCAAAAACTGAATGCAAATGATTCTGTTCTTGAGCCGTTATTCAAAAATGAAGCTTTGCAAGCTATCCAAGATGACTTACAGGTGTCTTTTGAACGTATCGAAGAAAAATTAGAAGTCACACCATGTGAAAAATACATCTTCCTTGGAAAGGTATTGTACAAATTGTATATAACATGGGTAGAATATCCCGGAGGGTAAAAACATCTGTATAAAATTCAGTCTCTGTACTGAGGGAAATTTAGTAACGGTTACTAAACACAGTTTAGAAACACAGCTCTTGCTGTGTTCACTGGGGCTCAATTCTAGGTAACTATGCCAAAAATTATAGCCCTTGTCTGTTTATGGCCCACTTGTTATACAGCAGTGTTTCCCATCCTGATGCCCTCAGCATGAGTTGGATGACAACTTCCAGCATTCCCAAGTAGCATGAGCCATACTGGCTTGAAATTCTGAAAACACAGAGTCCAAGCCATCTGGAAAATATCTTGTAGTTATATGGTCTTAGTAGAAATGTGTTTAGTAGAGAGAAGGTGAGCAGGATGGAATGCAAACCAGAATGTTTCATCTCAGAGATTGTAGTTTAGACAGATGCAGCCTGCCTCACGCAAACACCGTTGTCTATGAAATTCAGTAGCACCAGGCTCTGTAAGATGTTATGCTTAGTCCAGTAGTATAATGTTATAGAGGTTAAGGGAACTGAGGAATTCTGTTATCTGAAAATAACTAGCACTCCCAGAGTTGATCCCTTACCTGTAATTACCTAACAGTTTCATAGTCTTTTTATGTATTTACAGTTTGATTGAATTGGGTAGTCCTTCCATGCATTTATTCACTAAAATGTTTCCACACGGCTCTTTATCACATCAGATTTTAGGATGTTGTCAAATCATTCCCACAATGGATTATTGACTGATGATTTGGTTGCAATTTTCTTGTTTGAGTATTTCTTCAATGCATTGGTATTTCTGTATTTTGTGTTCTTATGATGTTTTTAGTTTTGTATACCACCTTGAGTCTCTTGATTTGGTAGCCTTATAAATCTAGATGATGATGTACTTACCTTATATGATTAAAAGTAGCAGATAAAAATCACAAGATGAATATTCAAATTAAAATCCTGGGCAAAATAAAAACATCTTGGCTCAGTGTAAAAAAGGAAGCAAACTAAGCTTCTGGCTTACTTTCTGGAGGGCATTCCAAAGGCGTGGTGCCATGACAGAGAAAGCCCTGCATCTGAGATGAAATTGCAAACAGAATGAAGGGGCTTGCAGTAAAATCCCACAGATCAGCTTCCTGGGCTGGAAAGAGGTAATGCTTGAGATAATTTAGGTTCAAAGCCCATAAGGCTTAATCAGAAGAAGACGCACTAGAACAGATCTGAATCCAGAACTGAATAAATATCCAATGCAGTTCATTTTAATTATATGAAGTTTCTATTGCAATAATTACATATATGCTGTTGTTGTTTTAATTATGCAGGCAAACAGCCTAAATCAAATGCTGCAGCTCAAGGAAGAGTACGATTCTTTCTGTCATTCATTTCTATTGTGGCTGAATGCCTATCGAATGCTAAAGCAGGAAAAAGCAGTAATGGAGAAACAAATTCATGAACTTGAGACTCAGTTGAAGAAGACAGCTCCACGTATGTAGCATGTTTTGAAAGAAAACAATAGGCTTTTTCCATCAGTAGCTGCAGGTGTCAATAGAATGCAAAGAAAAAAATATTTGTTGTGCTGGGATTTTAGATGGATTATATTGAGTGAGTACAGTTTTTGCCTATAAATATCTGTCCAAAGTACCTCTTATTCCTGTCTCTGCTAAACTACTTCTTTTCTCATCTCCATGATGACAACAAAAAGGCAGGCCTTCTCACACTTCTTTGGAAGTGAAAAGGGAAGGGCGTATATAAATGCATAGATACATTTTTGCTGTCCACAACAGGGCATTTCAAATATATTTATGTCCTATTTGGACAACTATTCCTGAAAACACATATACGGGGGTGGTTTTTAGTAAATTTAGTAATTTCTAGTAATGAGTCCTCTTGCTTTGCATAGGTTTTCAGGTGGATGTTGGTGCAGAAGAAATCAGGTTGGAGCTAGAAGAATTGAAGGAATCAGTTGAGGAGAAAACTAAAGAGGCAAATCATAACTTGGAAAAGTATTGTACACTGATAATTAATCACGATAAACTAGAAGAAGAAAATGAGATGCTAAGGACACAAGTCTCTCTTTTGAACACTTGTCTCAAGCAGTTATTAAATGACACCAGTTCCTCCCTCCAAAGTTCTCAAAGCCCAATGGAAATGAATAGTAGGCTGCCTACTAAGAAGGGAGAAAAGTGTGAAGAAAACAGAAGCAATGGTGAGATTCACTTTTACAATCTTAGCTTTTCTTAGCAGTTGTCTTGTTATAATTATTTCTGGTTTGGAATGTCACAATTTTTTCTCCCTCTTAAATATTAGCGTAAGTAGTGGAGGATGCAGCACAGGTGAAAGGAAGTACTTCATCAAGCAATTGAAGGTGCTGGTTATCACTATAAAGACCTTCATGATACAGGTTGTCAGCCCCACCAGGTAGACCAGACCAGGAAACCAACTCCACAGAAAGGCTAAAACTACTTTTATTGACAGTGGCTGTAATAACAGAATCATGCAAGTCTGTGCATACTGTATCTCCTCTCCCTTTATATACTCCTGTGAATTAGGGAGGTGTCTGAGCTTCTTCTGCATATTTTCTGTCTGTTGTGGAGTTAGAATATGTTTCATCCCTTGTCACTTTGGTAACGGATCTTGCATATTTCCAGTGAGGTCATCTTTCTTACTCTACAAAGGGCCAGGTTACTTATAAGGCCAGTTGTCTCCGCTCAAACTGTGAGACCCAGGAGAGTGGAAATACTTTGGGCTTATTCCATAAAAATGCCATCTAGTAGGACACAAGGGGTGTGCTGTTTCTGTTGCAGCACCTGCTGAGTGGAACATTCCCTCCATGGTTTAGATGGCCCTGACCATTCTGTCCTTCCACAAACCCCTAAAAACCTGGCTGTTTCCCTGAGCATTGGGCCAGATCGCTTCTTCTTCTGCTTTAGAATGATGATCGTAGAGTGGTTGGACTGATGTGCATATGAGAGAAGTCAATTAGCAAACCAAGGGTGGGTTATTTATTTATTTGCTTATTTACTTACAGTCAAAGACAAGAGGAGAATTGAGGAATATAACTGGATCTTACATCACTTAATACAACTTCCTAGTGTATTTGCATCATAAAATTTCCTCCTTTCCCCAGCAAGGCAGGAAAATGTAGATTAAACACATATCAAAATGCACAAATGGTAGAAATGTTGAGACCTACTAGGTTCACTGGAGTTTACTCAGGTAAGTATGGAGAGACCTGCAGCCTTGATATATCAGGGCATCCTTCTGTATTCTAGTGGTATCCAGGTATTTTGTCTAGATCAATGATAGTTGATGAATCTGGAAGTTCAGGCCAGGAAGCTTGGTGAAGACCAAAGGAAATCATTTTTTCAAGTATTTTGTATTCATATGGGAGGTTGCTTTTCAAACACCAAATTATAAGGATTTTACTCAGAGAGATAGAAATTCTTTGTATAGTCGTGCATGGTCTCTAGAGGCTGCGGTCTCAGAATTGGCATGATGATCTACTAACACTGGTTTTCTGTTTTCCTTTCTTAAAAAGCCTGTTAAGTGTAAATGAATGAAGAATTTTCTCAAGTGTTTCTGATATCCTTCCAGAATACAGCTGTCCTTGCATTTCTCACCCAACATCATTAGAGCCAAGAATGGATTCCTGCCTTTTCAGTCCTAGCTTGAAATTGCCAACATTTATTGATAACTCACACATAACAGAGAAGAGTTTCTTTGAGAACCTTAAAACAACAGCAGAGGGCAGCAGACTACAAAAGGTAACCAGCATGATTAAACATGAGTTTGAATGTGTCAAATAAGAAAAAAAATCAATATTGTGAGTTAATATTTCCAAGTGTCCCTGAGTGTGTCTTATCCACAAGTTGTAAACATATTTAGGATGAAGACAAAGAAGTGAATAAAGGCAGCAGAGATCTTCCATGGTATTTCTCTAACCCCACTCCATGATGAAACCTTAAAAACCATATCCTTCCTATGTAAGCCTAAGATGGCACATCTTTAAGCTATACATGGGACATTCTATTGCTTCTTTTTGCTTCCTGGATGCACAATGACCAGAAAAATTATAATTCATTTATCAAATTAAAGGATAAACAATAATACTAAACTAAGTGTCTGAAGTAGGTGTCTGCTACACAGCTGCTTACCAGTTTGATGCCTACTAGATATATTGGACTTCCAATATGATCCCTACCAGATATATTGGACTTCAAAAGCCAGCGGGTCTGGAATACACTAGATTGGTTTGGATTAGATTCTAAACGTGCTGGCTTGGAAAAACTTCAAGTCTAAGTAGGAAAACTATAAATCCGACATGAAAATGAGACTGGAAAAGTAGAACTGTTCTAAAAAATTGTAAAAATGCTAGTAATGTTAGGCAGTACTGTGTGTGTGAAAGCAGTTTTCCACCACACATTGCTTGCTAGCTTTGAAACTCCATGTGCAAAAGGTTTCTGAATGCATGGTTCCTGAGTGGGATTGATTAATTTACTGGCTTCATACTGGCATATATTTCTATATCACCCATTTCCCAAGACTCCAATATGTTTACAATGTCTAAAAATAAGTTCAATAAAATCCCAATACTGTAAACAAATACAACAAACAAAAATACATGTAAAAACATGATGCCCAACAAACCATAAATTTAGCAGTACAAAAAGATAAAAACAAGAGCCCAGCTTCATCATAAAACCAACATTTAAACTCAAAAATCAACACTCAGTCTAATCAATCTGTTTCCCCAAAGTCCACTCAGTAAGAAACATCTTGACAATCTTTGGAGAAAAAAAAAAGGAAGATGCCAAATGGACAACGGAGCAATGCATTCCACACCATTGGGACTATTACAGAGATGGATTGTCTCTGAGCCTGTATCCCGATTTCTCACGAGGATGGAATCCTAAACATCTCTCTGGAACCATGTATAGAACCCAGCATTTGGACATATTTATGTATATACTATCAAAATAATATGACATCAGCAGTGTCTCAGGAGGTAAGATCTGTGCTCTAAATACAGACTCCTCCAAAATGTGGCATTTTCTGGTTAATTTTGCCATCCCAAATTTTCCAGGTTTATGGATATCTGGTATAGTCTATATTGTTTAAAAATATAGTGACATCAAAAAAGAACCTCATTGGTTCATCTCTGGAAATACACATCTGCTAAACTGCTTAGGAACTGAAGAAGCCTATCTCCCTTAACAACCATAAGAAATAACAGGATTCACATGAACACAGAAAGATCAACAGGCCAGTAGCATTAATTATTCTGCTACTTTTGTTTGAAATATAAAACTAGTGTTCACTGCTAGAATTCATTTATATCTTCTTTGCATAGTTGAAATGACTTGTTTCTTGTGTATGTTTCAGATGAACTTTGCAACTGATCAGGTTGGTAGTTCAGGCCAGGATTTTACTCCCAGGTCTCCCCTTTCTATCTGTAACCTGTCATCCCAAGAGATTGCCAGACGATCTGCTGACCATCTTGATATGAGAAACTCTCCAAGTACAGAAGAAAATGAGCTGGACAAAGCCTGCCATGTGCAGTGAATCAGGACCAAGTTGGTTTTAGATTTGAAATCCCAGCAGCAAAGAATTCTTCAGAATGAAATCCTAAGAATTCTCTTCATAAGCATCTTTAAGTCCACATCCGATACAATGGGAGAAGCCTATTTACAATTGCGTGTATAACAAAAGGAAGCCATCTGGGTCTGATCCCAACTTTCTGGGACATGCATCTATAAGGGCATATTTGTAGCCACAAATGTTTCATTTTTACAAGCTGTGAGGTTTTGCATGTAACAGTAAATTGTGGTTTGCTGCTATGTGTACCTACACAAAGGACCTTGAAGAAAATGAATGGCTAAGATGCTCCATTTTACCAAAACACTCAATTTCATTTTGCTCAGTTTCTAGGTTGCATTTATTTATGTGCAAATCATGAATGGTGATGTAAAGGAACGTCACTCGCTGAAGAAATTGCTAATGTATACATACAGTTCAGAGAACTGTGGATATTAGTCAATCCAGAAACAAAGAAATAAGCTGACTACAAACCATAAACTGTAATTTAGCACTATAGCTGTATGTAATCAGTGCCATTTTTCTGTAATCTCTTCAGAGGTACAAATTCTTCCTGGAAAAGTAAAGCCAAAAATATACTATGCCTCAGTTCCAAGCAAAAATGAGTAGCCACTGCTCAAATCCAATTAGTCCCTTCCATGGGTCTTTATTTGAGCATTTTGAAAAAGAAGGAAAAGGCAAGCACCAAGATAATTGTTATGTGCAGCATATCTGGACTGACATTATTTCAAGATAAATAATTTTCATGTTGGAACACTTTAAGGGAGGGCATGCACATTTTCATCATGATTATAAATGCAAACTGCAACCCTCAGTCTTTGAACTGGCTCTAAATCAATGGAAAGGAAAGATTGGGATGTGTTATGGTACTGGGCTAGAAACTGGGAGGCTGAATTCTAGACCTCCCTTAGGCATGAAAGGTGACTGGGTGACTCACAGGCCAGTCTACCTTACAGGGTTGTTGTGGAGAAAACAAGGCAGGAGCGATATGTTACCTTGAGTTGATGAAAAATAAAAGGTGGGATAAAAATCTAATAAATATCAAGCTTGTTTAAAAGCTTAGTGGTTTTAACTTGTAACTAATATTCTTGTACTATAGAAAAATATATAAGTTCCGTATTACTGTAGTTTTTCTTTTATTCCATTTCTTTTAGCTCTGCACTGTTTTCATATACAACTTAGTTCAATTTATTTGAATGGTATTTACAAGATTTGCTTTTCTATATTTTTATTCTTCAAGAAAATAAAAGTGTTAACAACAGAAGGTTATAAATAATTGGGATGAGATAAGAGGAGCTTCAGGGAACAAAAATAGCTTGCTGCTTAGAGTCCTGGTAAATGCTACCCCTTTCCTCCCCACCAGCCAAACAACCTTTAAAACCAAACAGTTCCCACCCTCCAAGCCTATGCAGTGAATAATTTTTGAAACAGGAGTTTATGTTTCCTTTTATTATAACATCACCTAAAGTGGACTTGACTGAAAGACCAAACTGAGAATAGATCAGCCTGGAGAAATCTATGTGGTGGTAAAAGTCAACACTAGTATGATGGCAGATCATCACCATGAATCAAAGTAGTTCTTGGATGTAGGCATTTAACAGAAATAAACACAAATCCTTACACCTATGCGAAAGAAAGATGCAAACACCTGCTTCTGGTCTTATCCCATCCCAGATAAGCCAGTAGACTGCCTGGGAGCCTGACAGGTTAGAAGCATGGTAATAGCCAAGCTGTGAGATATGCACTTCGGCATATTGCCACGTGGGGTTGCCATTATTATAAACCCAGCATCAAGTAAAACCTATTTGTAATTGCTCTAAATGTAAAGCTTGGCTGTTTGGATTAATTTACAATGATTCTAGATCTGGGATGCAGAAACACAAACGATCATTAGATGGCAGAAAACAGATAAACCTCTGACTCCTGGCTACCATCTGATGATCATCTGCCTGTTTGCACCCCAGATCTGGTAGCTGCATCATTTATGATGCAGATACTGTTGAACTAATACATTTGCTAGCAGAAGTCATTCGAAAATATAGTGTGCCACTTCAGTTAGCAAAATGATAGGAATGACCAGGGGAATGTCTTTGAAATCCAAGTGTAACTCCTGAAGCTTACTTCTAGCTTGCAGTAACAAGATGCTGAGAACTCAGATAAACAGTTTGCTTTAACTTGCAATTCTCTTGTCTTCAGTGGCAAAAACTCCAGTGGAGTTTCCTGCCTGAATAAACAAAAAAGAAAATGTAACACATTTTCTGTCAGTAATTATACTGACAGGTATTTTAAATGTGCAGATTAGTTAGCTTTATGAGTGTTTTTATACTGCTTTAGTCATCTCATTCTTAAGTTGCTTAATTATGTACCTTACCAATTAGTTTTACACAATGCTGAATATTTTGCTTTCAGTGATGCATGGATTTCTGCATAAAGACAGACAAATGAGTAAGACAAATGTCACAAGAGTGACATCTTCTGGCAGAGTTTATAAACCACAGTTCAGATGGCATTTGAACAAGGAGATAGATGTTTGTAGGAAATTCCAGAATTGTCATTTGCTGTCCTGTTCTTACAATGTTCATCCAAAACCTGTTTAAGTGTAGAAGTGTTTTAACTGTTGACTGACTCTATCCTCTGAACCATAATCTCTCTACTTTCTGAAACTTCTGTCAAGCGTATTCAATTTTTCGTAAGGCAATTTGCCCTAGTGCAACTATATATCCATGAATGTTGATATATGCCCAATTTTGAATGCTGAGACAAATTAAAAACCTGGAATGTAGAATTATACCTAGTCTACAAATCTCAGAAGTCTCAAAAAAAGTTTTTCTTCCACTTTTATGTGCTTTTAAAAACTCTTTGGAAGGTCTAATGCAGGGTGGTGCTCCAGAAGCATAAAAGTGCCCCTTGATTTGAGGCTATTTAAAGAATATGAAAAGTGGAGTAAGATGATAATCGGCAAGAGCTAACACATCTGTAAGTCATTATTTTATAACAGGGGCACAAGCCTGATTCTGTTATGGCACCAAACTTAGATTTTGTTAACCTATATTAATGTTTTTAATTGTAAAATGTATTGGTGTTTATGCTGCATTAGTATCGTTCCTGTTGCTTGTGTATACTGCTTAATATCTTTTTAGACTGAACAAGTATACAAGTGAATAAATGTTGTTATAAATAAATATACTCTCTAGTATTAAGCCATATACTTCTCCCTTGATTTTAATGAAACAGTTTACTCTTTTTCCCATTAAACTGAGTGAAGCTGAAAAGAACACGTTTTCTCTAAATTGTGCTCAGACTATCCAATCTCTGCAACAGCATCTGCAGGGGATTAGGGGGAAAAGCCACTATTCAGTTGCAGCAGTACAACTGGAGCCCTGCTGCTTTTGTACATGCATTGGCCCTGCTGCAGATGTTGCTGCATCCATGATAGGGCTATTAATACATGACCTTGGGCTGGCCTACTCAGTCTGTGTTTACAATATCTCTACGGAAGGTCACCATCTGCATCATCTAAGCTTCCTCAGAGACAGCGCAGGTACAAGTGAAAAGACATCTCTACACATGCCTGATCTGAGCAGCCATTGATTTTATTGTTGCAGTCCAGTATGATATACAGTGGTACCTCAAGATACGAACGCCCCATCTTACGAAAATTTCAAGATACGACCAGCTCCGGCCGCAAAAATTTACCTCAACATGCGAACTCCGCCTCAAGCTACGAACCGGATCCGCGGCCATTTGCCCTGCTGCCACGTGGTTGCGGCTTCCAAGAGGAAGTGCTAATGAAATCTGAGCGGGAGGACAAAAGCCCAAGGAAAGCAATGCAGAAAGAGGAAGTGCTAATGAAATCTGAGCGCGCGGGGGGGGGGAGCTCCTGCTCCCAGCTGTGCGTGCACGCTGATATTGCTTTCACTGTGCTTTTGTCCCTATGGAAAAAGGAAAAGGAAAAGCCATTTGCCCTGCTGCCACGTGGTTGCGGCTTCCTGTGGGCGAGATCGCGGTAGCAAGGAGGCGTTCGGTGAGGCTTGTGGTGTGTTTTGTGGCGTTTGGAAGGTTTTTGGTGTGCTTGTCAGCATGGCTCCAAAGAAAATGCAGAGCGGGCGTGGCAAGAATAAGGCTTTGCAGCTAAGAGGCAAAGAAGAGAGGAAACCCCTGAAGGAGATCTCCCCGAAGTCCCTTTGGAGGGACTCTCCCTCCAAACAATAACTGCCTCCCCACCCCATTCTCCCTCTTCATACTGTGCTTTTTTTCATGTTTTTGTGGTTTAAAAATAAAATGCATATGTTTCAGAACTGTTTGTATTTACATTGAACCTTATGGGGAAATTTGCTCTTTCCTTTGGCCATAGCCCTTGGCCTGGTGATTGCTTTCACTGTGCTTTTGTCGCTATGGAGAAAGGAAAGAGCGCGGAGGAATCAGTGGGGTGGGGAAGTCCCACTCCCGGCTGTGCGTGCGCGCGACATAAGCCTTTCCCTCCAGCGCGCTGATATTGCTCTCACTGTGCTTTTTTTGCTATGGAGAAAGGAAACAGCGTGGAGCTCCCGCTCCGCTGTGCGCGCTACATAAGCCTTCCCCCCCATTCCTTTCACTGTGCTTTTGTCACGCGTGCCAAGGGCTATGCACAGAGGAAAGAGCACGGAATTAAGCAGCAGCACGGGGGTGGGGAAGCTCCCGCTCCACTGTGCGCGCTACATAAGGCTTCCCCCCCATTCCTTTCACTGTGTTTTTGTTGCGTGCGCCACGGGCTATGCACAGAGGAAAGAGCGTGGAATTAAGAAGAATCAGCACGGGGAGTGGCGGGGAAGCTCCCGCTCCCGGCTGTGCGCGCGGGAGCCTTTCTCAGATTTCATTAGCACTTCCTTTTTCTGCGCTAGGGCTGACTAAAGCGCGCCTGGGGAATTTCGTAGCCATGCAATGCCGGCTGACACATTGAACCTTATGGGGACATGTGCTTCAGGATGTGACCAAATTCGGAGGGCGGATTAGCCGTATTTACATTGAACCTTATGGGGAAATTTGCTTCAGGATGCGACCAAATTCAGAGGGTGGAACGGATTAACCGTATTTACATTGAACCCTATGGGAAAACGTGCTTCAGGATGTGACCAATTCGACTTGCGATCAGAGTCACGGAACGGATTAAATTCGTATCTTGAGGTACCACTGTACATATTTATTTATTTATTTATTTATTTATTTATTTATTTATTTATTTATTTATTTATTTATTTATTTATTTATTTATTTATTTATTTAACTTGTCCCTGCCCATCTCCCCACAACGGGGGACTCTGGGTGGCTTACAACAACTAAAATCAAAAATACATAATTAAAATTATAAAAAGTTTAAAAGTTATAAAAGTTATAAAAACCAGAATTTACAGAAATAAGGATAAAAATAAAGAGGCTAAAAGATCCAAGAGGCCAACAGAGGCCACACCAGGCCGCTAAGGGGCCAGCCAATCCCATTTCTGGTATCCTCCCTCCCCGCCCCAGGCCAGATGGCAGAGCCAGGTCTTCAAATCCCTCCGAAAGGCCTGGAGTGAGGGGGCCTGTCTCACCCCCGGGGGCAAGATGTTCCAAAGGGCGGGGGCTACAGCAGAGAAGGCCCGCCTTCTGGACCCTGCTAGTTGAAGTTCTTTTACCCCGGGGATCTGGAGCATGCCCTCTCTGTGAGATCGGGTGGGACGGGTTGAAATCGTGGGGGCGAGGCGGTCCTTCAGGTAACCTGGCCCCATGCCATGTAGAGCTTTAAAGGTGATAACCAACACCTTGAATTGGACCCGGAAGCAAACCGGAACCCAATGCAGCTCACGGAGCAAAGGTGTTATATGGGTCCTTCTTTGGGCCCCAAAAATTGCTCGCGCAGCCGCATTCTGGACCAGCTGAAGCTTCCAGATACTCTTCAAGGGTAGCCCCATGTAGAGCGCATTGCAGTAGTCTATCTGGGAGATAACAAGGGCATGAGTGACTGTTCTCCGGGCATCCCGATCCAGGAAAGGGCGTAACTGGTGCACAACCCAAAGCTGTGCAAAAGCCCTCCTGGCCACGGCTGCCACCTGCTCTTTGAGCAGGAGCCGTGAGTCCAGGAGGACCCTCAAATTACGCACTGGGTCTGTCTGGGGCAGTGCTACCCCATCCAGAACCAACGATGACAACGTCCCAGATACAGAGGAGCCATTAACCCACAGCCACTCCGTCTTGCCAGGTTCAGCCGGAGCCTGTTGTTCCCCATCCAGACCCTCACAGCCTCCAGGCACCGCAAGAGGGCGGTCATGGCATCACTTACCTCACCAGGGATGGAGATATATAGTTGAGTATCATCAGCATACTGATGATACCTCATCCCATGATGGTGGATGATCTCACCCAGTGGTTTCATATAGATGTTGAAAAGGAGCGGAGAGAGAACTGAACCCTGCGGCACCCCACAATGGAGGGGCCAAGGATGGGACCTCTCGCTCCCTATCATCACCGATTGGGATCGGTCCCGGAGAAAGGAGGTGAACCAGCACAAAACTGTGCCGCCCACCCCCATATCCCTGAGCTGTCCCAATAGGATACCGTGGTCGACGGTATCGAACGCCGCTGAGAGATCAAGGAGAGCAAGGATGGTCGCACTTCCACCATCCCGCTCCTGCCAGAGATCATCCATAAGTGCGACCAATGCCGTTTCTGTTCCAGGAAACGTTATTGGGTGTAATCCAGGGAAAGCCAGTATACTTGGTCTTTGTTCCTGTTTTAGTTTATTTTCAGTAGATGTAAATGCTATTCCATGCAAGCTCTGTATGTTGTTATTACCTATTAGCCTTGGCTAGAAATTTGCAGACACATTAATGAGAAAAGATATGGATGAAGAAAGACATTTATTGCTTTGTTATACCAAGTCTAACATCACAACATAAGCAGAAGCTTTAAAGCAAAATGGATAGTCAATGTTGACAGGAAAGTGTTGGTGCCAAGTAGAAGGATTTAAAATGAGGCTTTGCAAATATATATATATATTTTTTAGAAACGCAATCAGAATTTTCTCCAAGAGGAACATCCTCATTAGTGAAAAGTAACTGCTTCTTGTGCAGTTAGAAAGCAAGGAAATAAGTTGTTGCAAAAGGACGTGAATTGCCTACTCTTCGGAAGTAGAACTTGCATTGGTTTTAATCAGGGTGGTTTCATTTGCTTTAACAGCTGCACTGATTTATGTGACCAATTATATCCCAGCACCCTGAGGTTTTAAATAAATTTATAGTCCTTTTAAAGATAGCTAAGATTAGCTTGCTCTTCTTTTGCCTTTCTCTGTATGGGCTGGGAAACACTCCTTAATAAAGCCCAAACTCGATTGTTTCTATGACAGTTCACATTAATGAAACACTAATAAAGAGAACAAAAACAAACTTTCCAGAGAAAGGGAAAGAAGTTGTGTGTGAGCCATCTTCCTCCCATGTAATATCAAATACCACTTCTAATAAGTTGGAAGCAAGTCCAGCACTTTGCAAGAGAATAATCTTTGTAAGGTAATACGTATTTTGGAAACAAAGCCTATTACAGACTTTGTCTACGCCAAATGCAGATTTTTTCCCATGTTGGATATTTGGCTGTCAAAAGTCTTCAGGAAACTCTAGTTGACACCAGCATTAAAAAGTTGATGTTTTATGGATTTGCTTATAGATAAAGGATGGGATATGGGATGAAGAGATATCTGTTTGTAACCTTGGGGGGCGGGGGGAAGAGTTACTGAATTAATCCATACTTGTTGTAATGAAGATTGGAAGACACTTCTTTATATATTTTTCTTTTTCTTTTTTTCTTGCACTTTTTATTCTTCATTTTTTCTTTCTTTAAGTTTAGTTTGTATTAGTTTTTACTATTGTAATCAAAATCCTTAATAAAAATTATATACAACTGGAAATTCTAGCTCTTTTGCTCTCTCATAGTTTGCCTAGATTTTTGCAGCCCAGATCTGCAAAATTGTCTTGCAGATGGTTGACCTTGAATTGAAAGGACAAGCTAATATAATAGTTGACTCGGAACTTAATCAAGTCACCTTATATTGAATAAGATCATTGTTAAGTACTGAAAAGTGTAGAAAGAAAGAGTATACAAAATTACACTGTTTTTTCAGCCTTATTTGGAGGAGGACTGAACTATCTGTGTACAATGTTATGGTCCCTTTCTAGAACAATTTGAAACTTGGGGAAGTGGGAGTATTAATATTCTGGTACCTATGATCACATTTTGTACCAAATATCTTTCAAACTAAAAGGAAAAGCCTTACCTTTTCAGTTTAAATCTGGACATCTATAGACTTTTTAGATAATCTAGATGGATTATTTTTCTAAATCAATTTAAGTGACAGCTGAGAGCAACAGACAGGACTAGATAACTGATATAAATTAAGCAATTCACTAGAGAGGTACAGGAAAATTACATGGTGCATTTATTTTAAAGCATACTGTCCTTATACCAACTTTAAATTTGTTGAGGATATTTATATATAAAGAAAAGCACAATTAAATACAACAGAGAGTTGGACCTAATGATAAATATTAAATATTTTGTCTCATCAAATCTTGGATCTTGAGGGAAATGCAGGAAAGAAAATGGATTTTTTTTCTTCTTAGCCTTCAAAATTTAGAGCAGAGAGGAAATATTTCTTGATGTGTTTTCATGCATATGCATAAAGAAAATTTATGATAGATCTGACGTTTCAATATTAATAGATATATTTTTTTTAAAAACTCATACACATCACTGTTAAAGAACCAATTTTGAAATCAACCAGTTTGATTTTCCCATATGAATTTCTTTTTTCCTAATTGCTTTCATTTGGATGAAAACTGATAACTCTCTCTTTGGAACTGGGTTAATATAAGGGAGGTGGCAGACTAGCATGGTCGTCATAAGAGGAATCTTCCACTTGAACAATGAGACTTCTTCTCCCCTATATATATAACCAAATCTGTTCTGGAAGGTTCTCCAGCTTTCTAGATGTACACCATGTTTAACTTAGCAGGATTTCTGAATAAATGTTTACACAATTGCACTGTTAAACTGAGATGTAAATAGGCATTAATATGTATTTAATCTCTTTATGCCCATATTTCCACTGTAAAATGTAAGGCACAGTTAACCATTTCAAGCAAATTATACAGATTAACACTTTCCAACTTGTGATGTAGGAACCACTATTTGTACCCTAAAGGTGTACCCTATAGGCTATTGGATGGGAACCACAATAAAAATATAATTTTTTAATGACCAAAGTCCCACGGGATCATGAAATCTTGTTAGATGTTGATATCACAAGACATTGATGATTCAAGAAACCAGTAATTTTAACTGTTGGGTTCCTGTAAGACCCATTGGCACCCCATTGCCGCCCTTTGGTGATACCATGTTCTCATCTTTCTGTAACAATGCAGTGTTACATAAATGGAAACATTGGAAATTGCTTATATAAATTGTAAATTTCACATAAAGAAAAGCTACTTAAAAAATCTTAATACAATACAAAGTAAAGCTTACTTTATAGCCAGGTAATTATAACAATGAAATCATAAGGATCAATGAATGAATTCTGCCAGATAAAGGTGACCTGAATTGCAAATTTCTTACCTGATCTCACAAGGACATTAATTTCTTTAGGGAGGTTTCAAAGCACTAACTGAAAAGGCTCTCTTCTATATCAGCTCCAGCTAGGGCTTAGGAACCTAACATCTGAGATGGTTGTTCTCGGTGGGGCTGCCACAGCTAGGCTGCAAAAGTCTGAACAGACCATTAGATTATAGCAAACAGCTTATATGTCTGTTTGTGGATAAGTTGCATGAGTTATAGTTCTAGAACTGCAAAAATGTTGTGGAGCACTAGATGGCAGCAAAGAGGTACAGAAAACCCTAAGTGTCCAAGTTGTCATCTATATATTTACAGCCATCATATGTTAACTCTCTATTTGGGAGAAGCAGGTTCTTCAGTATCTTGGCCTGAGCCATTTAAGTGCAATTATGTATCTAAAAGGATGGTGCCATTCTTGCCTATAGAAGGATTGGTGTTCACCAGAATTGAGAACCTCATTAATACACAGTCTACAAAAATACTTCTGCCTAGAGGAATTTAGAATCTAATTTAATCTGTTAGATTAATTAAGGTTTATTGTACTGATCTAAATTGCTTTCTGCATAGTAAATTTCTTCCTTTGCTTACTATGAAGTCTTTACTGTTGTTTGAATACAATACTTTAAAGGGTTCTTCTGATTCAAAAGATAGGGCCTATATATAATTTGTATTAAAGCTACCATTCCCATGTTTCAAGGCAGTGTAACTGTCAGAAGAGTCAACCAGATGAGCGCAAGTGTTCAAATCTTCCTCCAGGACTTGAAAAATTCTTTGCATTTTTACCTTTAAAAAGCAGGGAAGGGAAGCAGGGGGAAGAAGAGAGAGAGATTTAAAAAAAATTGGACACTTAGGACCATTTATTGTTACCATATCTATATCCAAGTGTTTAGGTCAGGCCACTTTCCTAGAAATATCTCCTGCACAGGCATAATTTCAACATAAAGAGCTCCCTGCGTCCAAACAATGCCTTTATATTTCACGCAATGCTGGTAGCTCATAAGGAACCACAGATGTGCAATCTAACTTTTGTCTCTACCTCTCTTTCCTTCTCCCAGTGTGGCTACAGTTTGTTTACTTCTTGTACTTTTATACCCCAATAACATGAATAAAGAGGAAAGAGTCAAGCGCATGAGCTGCATAGGCGCTCTGTTATTCAGAGCAGGAATGTCCAGTTGGAGATCCCAGAGCCACATACAGTCTGGAAAGCTTCGATTGTAGCCCTTTGAAACTTTGAGATTTGGTGCTCTACTAAAGCTGCCAACAAATTTATATTTTTTAATGTGAACCAAGAGGAAAATGATTAAACACAGAAGGGTGTTTTTATGAATGGCTTGCAATTAAAGTAAAAATGATTTTAATCAGGTCCTGTATACATTTTGGAATGTGGCTCTCAGCATGCCATTCAAGACCAAATTTGGCCCTCAGCCTCCATAAAAATAATGAACTCTTGTAGTAAAGGAATATTTCTACCTTCAGAATATTCCTTTATAATCAACCGACAGAATTTCAAAGGAAATTGGATGAGAGGGATTGTATAATTATCTCTCATCCAAGGTTAGGGGTGCCTGTCAAACACTGCAGAATACATCTTACACTTTCTTGAAGTTGCACCAGGAAACCAGTATTAGCACTTTTATGTTTCTCCTGATGTATCCAACCCTCACTTCCCTATGGGCAGGAGGTACTCCTACACATAGCTGTTCCTACTTTTTTCAACAAATATTCACTCCTCCCAACAAACCAATACCCTATCTTTATGCCAGCATTTGTATATCTTAAAGTTTCTCCATAAACTATTTCCCCATCTTTAGTAATATTCTACCAGTATATGAATTCATCTGCTTGCTCTAATTTTTCATTATTTATTTATAATTTGCAAATCTTCATTCCTGTCAAACACAACCGTCTTAGCCTTTGATATATTAATTTTCAGATCCATATTCCTTATTTCATCATTCAAACATTCTCTACCAATCATTTGGGTTTTCAGTCAACAATATGACATATGTACACTAAAGTACATGTATATTTGTCCCCAACAAACATACCTCTGATATCACCACAAGCATTCCTTATACATTTATCCATAAATATATTAAAGAACCAAGAGAACATCATATATCCTTGTCTTCCTCCATGTTCAATCTTGTATATGATTTACTTCTACCATATGCAAACTCTTATCCAATCCAGTAACCAACCTACAACTCTACAATTCATGCCCTTTTACTTTATCATACACTTCTTCAAAACCAACAATGATAACTTTCTTTCTCACATTCATATATTTCTCAATGACCTGCTGAAGAGCAAAATCTGATATACATAACCTCTGTCTCTCATAAAGCCACACTGCAATTCCCAAAATTTGCCCATTGTTACTTCTCATACTTAAAATCAGTAGCACTTAAAAGTGCTTATCTTTATCATGTTTAGTCCATACAAGTTAATACTAGGCAGTTTGAAGCACCATACCAAGGATTCCAACCGTTTGAAAAATCATTCACTGTTCTCTCTTAAAAATAAATATTCCTGTTATTAGATTGAAATAATCTCAAAATTACATCAACACTCAATATATTATTCAAAACTGAACTTTGATGACTATGTTCCAATACTTTATTTTATTTTGGAGGACATTACTAGCAATGGCTTCTAGACATTAGGGCTATATATTACTTCAATATCAGAAGCGATATACCTGTTGTTGCTGGAGAACAAAATTGAGAAAGTACTACTGTTTTTAATCCCTGATTAAGAGTGACTAGTGCATATCCAGTTGATCACTGTGGACCAGAGTGCTGGATGAGATAGAACCAACAGGAATCCTCTTATCCTAAAACCAGCTTTTGGCAATTAGGTGACTGTGAGGTATGGTGGTCTACTATTCCCATCATCCCTCAATGGCATTAGGCAGAAGCTTGTTCTCAAGCCACACCAGACTGATTTTCTTTTCTTTTTTTAAAAATCTCTCTTCATTAGGGATAGTGAACATACCTGTTACCCTTTGGTTGGTATTGGAGCAGCTAAGATCCCATCAACTGCAGCCATCGTAGCCAACAGTCAGGTGTAATAAAGAGTTGTTTTCCAACAACATTTGAAAAGACCTTAACTTACTTATCTTCTAGATTCATCTTTGTTGTTTGAGATCTAGTAACAAAGGATTATATTCAAAAATCATTATGCTAGTGCCTGCCCAGCCATGTCCTGTGATATTACCCTTGGCTTCTGAATTTAATTTTAAAACAATCTAAATTTTAGCAGATGTCTTTTTTAAAAAAAATTATTAGGAAGTTATATAAAAAGGAAATCCATTATTTGTCACAGATGGGGTTATTCCTTCATTTACAAAAAAATTTCACTTGGCATTTTGGAAAGCCTGAAATGTATTAATGCCATGGCTATAACAATACAGAATTGCATAATTTAAGAGGCACTTCACCAACAGACAAAATATTAGTCCCAAGGTTTAATTTATTCCATGTATATATTCAGTGATATATAACCACCTTTATTAAGGCAGCGTACAAAATTCCCTTAAAACTGTAAACAACCATAAAATCACCCAATTAAAAGCAAAAAGAACTAGCTACGAATGTATTAATCCCTGCAATCAGTGTAAACTGGACTGAAATTTTAAAAAATAATTTGTTCCTAAATTTTTCCAAATATGGAGCCATTTGTATTTTGGGGGGCAAAAGTAGTTGTCCACCAACAAAAGCTTCTTCCTACATATCTGTGTAACTCCTTATGAACAAGCAGAAGAACAGGGCCTTAGAAATTGATCAAAAAGCCTGTACAGAATTGTAAAACTAGTACAGTCATTCAGATAATCTGGTCCCAAAATGTTTGGTCTTTATAGAACGATGACAGGACCATAAATTAGATACTGTACAGAAGTGAATAAGCATTCAGTGTAAGAAGATGATGACCCAATGCATAAAGAGATTTAAAAAGTCTTCTAAAGATATTCTTGGTATACATTAGAATTTTCAATTAATCATGTGACCTACATGTTAACATCTGAAGTGGTAATTCCTAAAGGGAGATTCTGAAGAATATCCAGAGCTGTCACTTGCGAACAAACAAGCAAAAAGGAGAAAAAAAGAGGTTGTGGGATGGTACATAGTCTCTCCTTGATCCAGTATTTTCTAGATGTTGGACTTCAATTTCTCTAAATTCAGCCCAACATGACTACTGACTACTGAATTGTTGTAAAATATTTGCAACATTTATCAGATATTCCTTTTATTATATGGATTACTTTAGCTGCAGTTATCACTGTCAACAGCTATCCTTGTTGAAATGAAATTCTGTCCAGTCTAAGCCTTTATGAAAAATCCCTAAGTCCCACAAGCTGCAGAATGAACTCGCAAAGATAGAGTTTGGGATGGAGGACAGAGGAAAATTCCCTCTGTGTAAAACCTGACTAGAATCCTCAGACAGAGAAAGTAAGAGAGACCAGAAATAAGGTGGGATTGTTACCTACTAATCAAAATGAAAGCAAAACATATTTTAAAACTAGTATAAAAGCTCTGGTGAAACAGTAGAGCAGATGTAAGCTTTATAACAGATCTTTGTCTGAAGACCTGACAATATTTTAAATATTCATGCTGTAACAAAACAAGCAAGGAAAGTTTTTTACAGAAATCAATCCCACATCTCACTTTTAATCATTTGCCTTAATGTTTTACTGAAAACAAATGTATGAATAGTTTGACTGAAAGCCTCACCTTTCTATGTCTTCACATAGCTATACAGGTGAAGAAGAAGGGAATTATATAATTTCTCTTGAAAAGGGCATACAATATACAAAGTGATTGTAAATGGTGGTAGCAAACCAAAAATACATGTATCACAGAGTGTAGCTTTAATATTAGTATTTGATTATGTCTGGGTCATAGTTTGTTTGAACCATAGTTTGTTAAAAAGTCACAATGGCTCAGAAGCATAGAGTATGCTTTCAAGTTTTAATTATTGGTTCACATAGCATCATAAGCTAAAAGCAAAACAAGCCATATTACAGTATAGTGTGCTGTGTGAACCCAATTAATACTTAATCAGTTGAGTCCTGAGACATAACCCAGCGAAATGTAATTGTAGAGCAGAGTGTACAGGTTTTGCCAGCTTGAAGGGTATATTATGCTTTGCTAACAGGGTTCACTCCAAAAATGGGCAGGGCCAAACACCATGTTTCAGCAGCTTAAGAAATTAAGTGGGTGCCTTCCGCATCTTTAGGAAAGGCACCCCTTTTCCTTCTTTAGACCCTAATCCCTGCATTAAAAAAGAAAAAAGAAAAGTTCCAATCTTTGTCCCAATCAACTGTCAATGAGCTCTAGTGGTCCCAAAGGAGATGCTGAGGTAGCCACATCTAGCCACTGGAGTGCACCTTTTTGCATCCCTAAGATAGAGAAAGGTGAACCATCTTGGAAAGGAGGAGGTGCCAGGAATGCAAGATAAAATGTGGGGAAATCTTGCCTGGATATCAATTATCTATCACTTTACTCGGCATGCACAAATGAACTCATTTCCCCTTTTTGCAGTTAGCAGTTTCACAATTGTGGACTAGCAGCACAATCAAGATTCGCTGAGTCTCAGTTGTAACAGGAATTTTAGTATCCTTCCAGCCACTGCAAAAAAGGCTAAAGGCTATTCTTTCATGGCTATCTTTTCTCTTTTTATCCTTCCAGCCAGAGTAAAGAAAAAAGAAAAAAAATCTGTAGTGTCATAAAATCAGGTATGCTGTCACTGCAGACAGCTTTGGGGGGAACTCATAATCTCCCACCCATTTCTGTTTGTTTCCCCTCTCCATGTAGCTGGTGTGTGTGTGCACACATGTGTGTGCAAAAAACCATAACAACCATAGAGGTGGAGTGTCTAGAGGCCCCATTTTTGCAAAGCCTCTCTAGGACTCCATAATCAAACAGCTGACTGGGTAGAGTTACTTTAACCCAATGCAGGTTTAGGTTTAGGATTAAATTTAACCTACAGAGAGTTACTTTATAAATCAACTGGCCCTTTTCTGTATTTCCATTTTTGGATACATCATTCCCATCCAACAAACAGTGCAAAGAGGGATCATCTGATATCCTACTTTGCATCTCTATTTTGCTACTGCTATGTACATAAAAGGGTTAAAGCTGAAATAACCAAATGCCACTTCCTTTGGGATCATCCGTGCTAATTACCCACAGTATTATTTCCAGTGCCTCTGGAAAGTTCTGTGGTTTTTGTTATAGTTATTTTAGATAATGTAAAATGTTGCCTGTTCATGTCTCTCTTTTCCTGCTTTCCCCTGCCTTTTGTCCTGTTTTGCCAATTAACTGTTTCTGATGTTTGCTGATGTTTAATATATAAAACATCAAGTTGTATTTTTTGCTAGCTGAACTGAATGGCATGTGTGCTTGTTCTGACCTGGACATAAGAATTGACTGGGAGCATTGACTGGGATCATGCTGGGTGCAAATTAAACTGGAAATTACCCACCATAATTTTCCAGTACCCATGTTATAGTATCTTCCCATTGGCCTGGTTAAGGGTATTGTCAGAACAGGACCAACATATAAATCAAGGGCTCTGCAAACTCTTCAGCTCATCAACCCCTTCATGAAGTTTCAGATTGTTCATCAACACCCAAACATTTATTATATGAAAATAATGTAATAAATACTACTTTAATAGTACTATGAATAATAATAATAATAATAATAACAACAACAACAACAACAACAACAACAACAACAATGACTAGAAAACGAAGAACAGAAAAGAGACACGGCAAGGCAAAGTATTACATGGCCAGTACACAAAAAAACTAGCAGGCAAAGCAGATAACAACAAGACCTGGCAATGGCTAAGAGCAGGAAAGTTGAAGAAAGAGACAAAAGGGCTAATTCTGGCTGCACAAGACCAAGCCTTAAGAACAAATGCATATAAAGCCAGAATTGAGAAGACAGCAAATACCACCTCTGCAAAGAAGCTGACGCAACAGTAGATGACCTAGTTAGCTGCTTCAAGAAGATCACACAGACTGACTATAAACAATGGCATGACAAAGTAGCAGCAATGGTGCATTGGAATATCTGCAAGAAATACCATTTGCCTGCAAGCAAGAACTGGTGGGGCCACAAAACAGACAAAGTAATAGAAAATGAAGAAGCTAAAGAGTTCTGGGACTTTAGAATGCAAACAGACAAGCACCTGCAACACAGCACCCCATACTGAACAACTGTTGATAAGAAAGACAAAAAAGTCTGGATAGTGGACACTGCAATACCCGGAGACAGCAAAATAGAAATGAAAGAACTGGAGAAAATCACAAAATATCAAGACCTGCAAATAGAAGTAGAATGACTATGGCAAAAGAAAGCAAAGATACTACCAATAGTTATAGGTGCCTTAGGTGCAATCTCAAAACATCTGGAGACCACTTGAAGACCATTGGCATTGACAAAATCACCATCAGTCAATTGCAAAAGGCAGCTTTACCTAGAACAGCTTATATTCTGCAACAATACCTCTAATGTCATCAAACAACAACATATGCCTATCCCAGGTCCTTGGGAAGGACTTGATAGGTGGATAAAAATGCCAAATCCAGTCTAAACATCTGGCTGATTGTGCGACCAACCACCACCATCATCATCATCATCATCATCATCATCATCATCATCATCATGATGGATAGTCCCATCAACCCTTGGGGGTCAATATTAACCACTTTGGAGAATCCTGATTTAAATAGTATACTATGCTAGGTGAAGAATTAGGATATGGGCAGGATCATACTGGGACTCTAGAGGATACCATTTGCCCCCCCCCCATCCTTCACAAATAGATGCTGATGGGCAGATTCCACCTTTTGCTTTTAAAAACACAGATCTGGTGTGGTAGAATGGAATTAATATGTGAACCAGAAATATTCTACTTTAAATCCCCTACCCTTTGAGATTCACTAACTTTGGAAACTTAAATTCATTACAAGATTAAATGGAGGGAAAAGCAGGTATGCCAGCCTGAATTCCTTGGATGATGAATAGGGTAAATATGTCATATCCACTCCCCCTGAACTGATAACACAGTCTCACTGTACCTCATTCTTTTTCATTTTGGTGCTGGCTGGGAATCCAGATTCCATTGGATGATACAGAGTGAGAAAAGCCACTGTAGGTACGCAAAGGATTTGCAAGCTTCAGTAATAAAAGTCAAGGAGTACAGTGAAAAAATGGGACTACAATTTAATATAAAGAAGGCCAAACTAATGCCAACAGATACAACAACCAGCCTTAGAACCCACAATGAAGATATCGAAGTGATAGATAGCTTCTGGCTTTTAGGATCAACCATCAACAGTAAAGGAACAAGCAGTCAAGAAATGAACCACAGGATAGTATTTGGCAGAATAGCTATGAAGTCCTTAGAAAAAATATTCAGATGCCTTGATATGTCTATACCTCCAAAGATCAGAATAGTGCAAGCAATGCTATTCCATGTGATATTTTATGGAAGCTGGACTTTGAAAAAGCTGGATAGAAAGAATATTGATGTTTTTGAAGATTAGTGTTAGAGAAGATTTCTGAGAACACCATTGACAACCATGAAGATAAATAAATGGATCATTGAACAAATCAACCCAGAGATCTCACTTGAGGCACAAATGACCAGGCTCAAACTATCCTACTTCGTATACAGTCTGGAGAAGGCTGTGATGCTGGGAACGGTGGAAGGAGAGAGAGGAAGAAGAAGAGGAACAGCAGCAAAAGATGGATTCAGTTACAGTGGTGATGGGTGCACCATTGGAAGCCTTGAAGGACCAGGTTAGAAACAGGTCATCATGGGGAAAATCTATCTTTGTGATTGCTAGGAGTGGACACCAACTTGATAGCACATAATCAATCAATCAGTCAATCACTGTATACATAGAAAGGACTGCATGTTGCTTGGTGATCAATTCATAGCTAGAAGCTTTCTGTAAAAAATTTACCAGGCTATTATTTGTTGATACAGTCATACTAAAAGCTCTCTATATCTAAAATCTCTCTGCAGCTTGTGGGATGTAACCTTAAAAGAGATGAATTGTAAACTGCCTGGCTCAGGCACATTACAAATCAATTGCCCTTAATCAGTAATTTTTGCCAAGTACCATAATCTACAGAAATTAACCCAAATTCTGCTCCAATTGTTCTTTAACAGATTCTGTACAGCCTAGTGAATGCTATTCACACTATTGTCTGAACATTACAGTTGCTAAAATGTTCCATTACAGTGATCCCATACAAAGCAATTCTACCATCCAATTATTCTGCAATTACCTAGATTATCTCTTAATTGTCTTTATAAGGAACCTGGTAAACTCCCATATAACCTCTGATTTTAGAGAATGCTGATGAAGAATGCCAATACTTAACCAGAAAATGCTGCAGTTTTATATTCAAGAAAGACAAGGATTGTTTCTTTTACCCAAACAATCAGTTTTGGAGTTTTGAGTGTACAAGGTTTATGTGACAAAACCTGCTTTCTGAAATGAGCTAGTGTTTCAGCAAGATAATAAAAATGTAGTGTTTTTTTCCTTCCCGGGAAGGAAAAGGGCAGTAGGGGAAATGACCAAATAGATGTGACTCCTAGAAATATTTCTTTGACTATAGTTGGAAACCAAACTCTGCAATTAACAGACAATGGGCCAATTTAAGCAAGATCTTCTGAAATTAAAGACCGAGATATTTAACTTTTTCAGGCTGAGGACAGCAGTTCACCTTTGGTGGCACACAGGAGTCCATCCTCCAAAAAGTATGTATTTAAAATAATATTAATTAAATCCTTTTGGAAAAATTATTCCACATGTATTTAATAATTTCCCCTTTTCTCACATTAACACTGCAGCACATCTAGCAAAAGAACTAGCTTTTAGCCCAACTATATAAAGATAAATTGTCATGGAGAAAATCTATCTATGTGGTCACTAGGAGTCAAAAATGACTTGATGGCACATAATTAATCAATCAATCTAAAGAACCCAAAGCTATGAAGAATTATCAATTATCTACTCACCCAACCAATTTTGTATTTCTATTGGAACATGCAACTGTCACCATACTCCCGAATTCTATTCAACATGCACTTTGTACCATCAGTTCAGGCTTCATGCTAAAGTTCTGAAACTTGAAGAAGTTGAGCATTTCTCCCAAGGCTTTACAATTTAACAATGTATGAAAGGATCCATTTCTATAAGTGGAGAGTTAAACATTCTCTCTGACCTTATCTGTTGTGTCTAATGGCAGAAATGAAAAATGGCAAATATTTTTTACAAGAAAGATCCTCATTTGGCTAGTTCAGAATGCAGATTGCTACCTATTTAATCAAACATTGCTTTGTTTAGTTGTACTGTGGAGATAAAGGAAAACATTTTTTCCTGTTTTTTTTTCTTTTGTGCCTATTGCCCATATAATTCACCTTGTAGCTGTCATTTCATGTTGGCACCTGATTTTCTTCTCTTAATTAAAAAGTGTAGCAGCCCAAATAATATAAATTGTTCTAGACATGCATAAGAGTATTCCACTGCTGGAATACATTTCAGTGTTTATATGTATTACTCACCTCATCAAGGTCACACCTGTTTCTGATATGCATCTGAATTATATCACCTAATGACCTTAAAAAGAAAAGAAAATTAAAAAAGAAAAAGAAAGCAAACTACATCAATAAAAAGAACAAGAACCATAGATATTAACTTTGTTTTCAAGGGACTTAAAAAAAAACAACTCCTGGATCTTCAGTCACTTAAGAATCTCCATAGTATTGTTATCAACAGATAAAACTGTCCCCATGAGAAATAAGAGGTTACTTCACACATTATATTTGTGAAGATATAATTTAAAGCACAGTTCAGTGATATGTTTATAGGAAGATAATTCATTTTGAATCCAGTAGGATTTACACCAAGATAGAATTACAACCCACTCATATTTGGGGATAAGCCTCACTGAATAGGCCACATCTTTTCATTGCATCACACATGCCAACAACACATCATCTGCATATAAGTACATGTACAATCATGTTCCAAACAATACATTTTTAACTCAAGCATTCCTTATACATATATAACAAGTATACATGTATTATACATACGTGTAAAATGTATAATTACATATTTATAAAGAATGTACATGCATAAAGAATGCATAATATGAAAAACAGCATTCAAACAATTATCAGTGCTGTGTATTTCAAAACGCAAAGATGGTTGAGCTATTACTTCCTTTAACCTTTGGCCTTAAAATTAAAAATGTGTTGCATTGGGAGGAATGCAAATTTCCTGAAACAGCCCTATTTGTTCTGCTCAGCAAAGCACAAGATTTCAAATGTTGATGATTTAGTTAATTTGTACCATGGAATAATTCATTTGTGATAACTGGAGCAACCTTTCCCAACATTGTGCTCTTCCGATGATTGTCAGTATTGCTTCCTGCACTCTCGGTGTTGCAGGTGAAAAAAATCCAGAAAATAAAAAAATGTTTGGGGTTGTTTAAAGAGTATCATGTATTGTACTGTAAGCAGAAGGATCAAAAATGGTCTATACCAACAATGCCTTCACAATGCAGAAGAACTTCTGGCCGGATGAAGCTATTGTCCCTACTGTGTGCTACAAAGGATGACAGGAGATAAAGTAATTTCTTTAGCCTATGTTAGCAAGCAATGTGCATTTCTCAACCTAGCCCACATCATGGAAGCATTCTATTTTTAAGATCACCTAATTAGAGGCAACATTCCCCCAGGGTTTTGCTTATGAACTGTAGAGTAAGTGCCCTCTGCATGGAAAGTTGGGATATATATTAACCATTAGTGTTATCATCAACAACTACATTTTTTAACGGAATAGGTCTTGCTTTGCCACATGCTTAATGCACTAAAGGTACTTTAGTAATATTGGCCTCACTGTTACTAACATAATGCTATACCATGCTTCTTTAGATGTCTTCAGTCAGTGAGTTCTTTAGATACAGTATGTAATAAAACCATTTAAAACTTTGAAACAGATCCTACTGTTCATATTTTCCTACTTATATTTAGTCACATGTACGTATGTTGGAACTGATGCAAGAAGTAGCAAACATGTATGACATTGTCTGAGTGACCATATGTATACAATAGTGTAACCTTCATGTGCATTTTGCTTTAGCCTTATAAAGGAGGAAACTTCATTCAAGGAAAGAGGGGTGAGAAAAATTTGGCATTCTCTACTGGGGAGGTGATTACTGGAAAGCTACATAATGATAATGGGTTCTTATTCCTTGAATAAGATAAATTGAACTGATATATGAAGTTGGTTGGATTGTAAGGAGCAAGGGAATCAGATTCTCATATTGCAGAGCTATGAATTTAAACTGCAAATTGCCATTATTGCTCTTTTGCTAGAACACAGGTGTCTACACGGGAGCAATTAAAGCATTCAGCATCTTGAGGAATCAGACAAGCATTTGAATTTGCTGACAGAAAAGTTTGAAACAAGAATTGTATTATTTCTGTTGGGACAAAGATACAACACTGTTTTGTTAGGATTTATTTAGACTGCCCTACATTTACTGTTGGATTGCTTTACATGCTGTGGTTTTAATTAAAGAACAGTATCTACTGAAATCGTTGCAAGTTTTATTCCAATTTAGACCCAACACAGGTGGAAGTTACGCTAAAATGAAGAAAGTGTTCCAACTTAGGAGTACATATTTTGCATACTTTTTACAGAAATAAATTATTTTAAAAAACATCTGAGTACTCACTTTTTCCAGTAACAACTTCTAATCAAAATATAATTTGTAACTTCCTGAAGCAACTGAAGGTACTTCAACTCTTCATCTCTTAAAAAAGAGACAAAAATCAGAATAGATATATCAGTGGAAAAGCAGTTCTCATCTTTTCACTTTTCTTTGCTTCCTACAGCTAACACTAAAACTGACATAATTTGAACTGAGTTACCTAAAAGGCAGTTTAATCATATAAACGTGATGCAGACTTCCTCAACTTTGGCACCCTCCAGATGAGTAGACTTCAATTTCCAGAATTCTCAACCTTTATTCTAGTTGGGAATTCTGGGAGTTGAAGTCTACCTATCCATTGGCCATGGGAAGGGAAGTGACAAAACACACGTCATGATGTCATGACACAAACCCTAAAACTTATGTTCTTGTGTCAGACACCAGGATGCAAGTACGTAAGGATTAAGTTTGATCACAACATTAACATATGCATGGAGCCATCTCATTCTCTCATTTTACTGCAGAGGCCTACTCACATGTCTGGACATTATCCAGGAGCTACAAATTCGCAGCTGGGTTCACACTTTGTGTTACGTGAAGGCTTTTGTAGTCATAGTTGCACCATACCATAAATATCACTAAACCACTGATTTGTAGCTATAGCCCCTGAAGTCTCTCTTATACCCCCCTGAGGTGACTTTCTCACAATGAACAAAAAAACAGTTTCACACCATTATAAGGTGTAAATACACAAAACCTATTGAGTAAATAAGCTTAACATTATGTTAAAAATGAAGGGGAAAAAGTAAACTGTTTCTTAAGCCAGTTAAAAACAAACCAAAAAATCAGCCCACCTGGTGTTATTAGCTCAGTCCTCCCCAAAAGTCAAGTGCAACATCTGGCCACCAAAAGGTTACCCACCCTTGTCAGAAATCCAAGACATTAAGGCAAAACCTAACAACCCACATTATGGTATAGCATGATAGTGAACCAGCAGTGATTCCAATGTGGTGTAAAAAGACTTTTAAACTCATCATCTTGACAACAGTTCTTCAAAGTTTCAAAATAACCTTCTCAACCATAAGCAGAACCAGGAGAGAACATGGCGCCTTTTGGAAGCAAAGAATGCTCTGTCCCTTAACACACACAAACACACAATAAATGCAGAAAAAGCATGGCCAAATCTATTCTGAGGACAGCAAAAGAGACATGGGTAAGCTGCATGAAGTGCCTAGGTGATATTTTTTGCATCCCTGAGGTAGGTTTTGCATATCACCAGCTTTCATCATTGAGAAGATTACATTAGCATAGCTAGATCATTTATCCTGCTTCCAGACTCAGAAGTATCTGATTGCCTCCTGTGGAAAAGAAGAGGCCAGACTAGATAGGCCTTTGGTTGGGTCATTCAGAACCCTTGTTATGCTCTTACAAAGGAGTTGTCATTATATTTCAGGTTCCTTGAAGCAGCCACAATTTTAACATTTTGTTACACAGGGAACAGCAGCAATCCGTTGGTGTTCTTATTAAAAATAAATGCATAACTCACTTACTTTGCTTGAAGAAGTGATTGAATATAAATTGAGTTCCCAGAATGTTTCTATAATTTTTAAACACAAAGAAAAAGAAATAAGGAATTGTTTTATCTCATTCATTGCTTTATACTGAGGCTGTGCAAATCACTGAATAGGTGTTTTGCTTTGGCGAACATTTGTTCCAGGATTGAAGCAAAGCAACCATGTTGCTTCACTTGGCTTTGCAAAGTTTTAACAAATGCTGCAGAGGACATGCCACTCATCACTCACCCCAAGTGTTGACAAACTGTGCTGGAGAATGCACAGCTTTGTCTTCTCCAGTATGGCCTTGCCAAAGCTCAAGGAGGCATCTGCCTAGACACAGTGTCAGGATCAAAGCTTTTCTGGTTTTGCAAGGGAGATGTAGGAAATAGCAATAAGCTTCAAGGCAATGCAAAATCTTTTTTATAAATAAATTCTATCCCTTCTTTATTTCAATTAAGAGAAGCACATCACCTCTGCAGTGTCAATCTCTTCATCACAACAAATCTAGGACACCTTGCACAGATCTACCGTATTATATGTAGGCAGCTTCACAATAGTTAGCTTCATAGCAACTACATTTTGAGCATGTGTGCTAGACTGACTATTATTTGCTTTTTCTGAAAAAAAAAAAAACCCTGTTTGAATGGGCAAGATCATAAGGCACAACATGTCTGTCTGTGTATAAAGAAAAGGCCTCAGTAACTCATAGAAGCAAAGGTACTTGAGAACAAGACATGGTCTCTTTCAGATGCAGGACAACAAGACCAGCTCTTAAGAGATAGGATATACAATATATATTGCACATACCTTATCTGCATCTGTATGTATTGCTTTTGTACTTTTTAATAAAAATGCTGGTACATAAAAGACATGCACTACCCATAAATCCAATTTGGATCTGTACACAGATCCTGCCTATTTTTATGCACCTTCTATGTTTGATAGGATATAATTAAGGACACTTCCACACCACCATTTCTATACCTCAGTCCAACAAAAGTAATTTGACACTGACCTGAGGTCAACTTCATTGCTGCTGACCCTTGAATGAATAGAATAGAATAGAATAGAATAGAATAGAATAGAATAGAATAGAATAGAATAGAATAGAATAGAATAGAATAGAATAGAATGACATTAGATCAGTACTTCTACTGGGTGATTTTGGGGTTTCTCCTAAAATCTGAATGGTTGGTGTTTGAAGGAGAATCTGAAAAGCTACTAAGACACTCTCCTTTGCTGCCTTTAGATACCAGTGAAAAATTAGTGATTCACCAAGATGCTACAGTGTTTGAATCTTTGCAGGAAGCTGGAAGGTACAATGATACAAGAGTTCTGCAAACAGGAAACTAGCCTTTTCACAAGCCCTCACTATTGAAATTACTTAGTATTTTCTGAATGTAGCCTCCTTGCCAGATATTCACAATATAGCAGGCTGCCTGCCAGACATAGAATATACATTCCGATGAAGGAGAGATGTTCTTGGTCACATATATACAGAGTCAAAAGCCCCAGCTTCTCCCTCTGGTGGACACAGAAAACTGTGGTGTCCTTGATGCTCTCTGAGCTTGGTTGTTTGCTAGCAGATGTTTCGTTATCCGATTAGGTAATATCATCAGTGCTAGCAAGTGTGGGGTTTGCTCCCTGTTGGGGGGGGGGGGAGTGTGTGTGTGTGTGTGTATGTGTGTGTGTGTATCCAGTATGGATCCAGTATATCTGCAAGCAAGCAACCAAGCTCAGAGAGCACCAAGGATTCGACAGATGTTTCATTACCCAACTAGGTAACATCATCAGTGCGAATGGGTGTGGGGTTTGCTCCCTGTCTATATACAGTAGCTTGTCCTACTAGTTTTGGTGGGGGTGTGGTTTTCTCCTTGGTGGTTCCTTGATTAGGGTATTGTTTTCTGCTTGTTTGCCTGGTGTTAATCCTTGTTTATCTGGGTGTTGCCTGCTGAAGACAATGCGTTCTGGTCTTTTAGTTTCCTTCTTAGCTTTTTTATTGTGTCTTTTGAATGGTATGTAAATACCATCTTTTACTTTGACTTTCAGCAACTATTCATGTTCGGGGCATTATTTCTGGAATAACATTTCTTAAATCAAGGAAACTGGGCATATTAGCTATACTTTTGTGCTTACAAAGGGAATTGTATGATTGCATTGCAGTGTGTGCTTGAAAAGGGAATTGTAAGATTGCATTGCAATTTCAGATTTGAAACAAAGTTATAAAGGTAGCTCTGAATGCATTCTCCATCCTCCCAGAGCTAAGGACATTTCACTGTTAATAATCTGAACCATTTGAATCTTGCAACCAAAGAACTGCTTGAATCATTCTATTTGATATGGAAATAAGAAAAAGGTTCTATTACATTTTTGCCTTAATTTTCCCTTCTCCCAAGCTTAGGTCTTGCATTGGTTCAGCAAAAAGTAGAAATAGTCTTTCAGACTTGCTGTTCAGGAGCACGAAGGGCACTACTATTAGAGGTGGGTTTTGGGGAGTTAAAAACTATCACCAACTTCTCCTAGTCAATTTTTCCAGCCTTTCCCCTATTCCATATAGTGCCTTTTTGTTTAGGGCATTCATCTCAGCCAAACTGAAACTACAATTTTGTCCTATATTTAATATCCAAGTGCAATATAATGTAGATATTAATGTATTTATGGTATTTGAACCTGCACGCGCCTCAGAAAGCCAGCTTGCAGTAGTTCACAACACAAAGCTCTAATCTCCACTCTCACTTTCAACATAAGTTTTCATCCATCAGTTCCACTGGAGGAAATGTTTCTTTTGAATACAGTACATCCTATATCATGAATGCTGATTATTTACCAGATTGGTCCAAAGACTTCAGGCTCTCAGATGCAAATGCTATCTCAAATTAAAGACAAATGAAGATTTCTTGTGATCACATAGAAATCATGCTGTCCCTCACAAGGGCCATAAAGACCTGGCTCTTCCAGCAGGCCGTTGGCCAAAAGGAACCCACTAATATGCTATTTTTTAAAAAATTACCTGGACTGTGGTTTTCTGTTGGGTTCTTTTACTTTTATATTGTGTTTCTCACTTGTTCTGTATGCTGCCTTGAGCCACTTAACAATTAGGCAGCACTACAAAGTGTGCACGGAGAGAGAGAGAGAGAGACTCTGACCATATTCTGCTTTGTCTTAAGCTATCAGGTTAAGCCACCAACCCAACTAATCCAGTTGTACTTACTGAAAAATTGATGCACCAAGATATTTCTTAATGTCAGAATGAAGTATGTACGCTGTGATCAATACCTTATGCTTTTTTTTTTTTCCTGAAAATAATAATTATGAAAAATGCCAGTAACTGGGGTACATCCCCAGGCAGCTGTTTCTACTTCATCAGGATTTGCATGGTCTTCTACACCTATGAAAAACTGGGATGATGATGAGGTGCTGATTTCAAGATTTAAAATCTGTAGGTCCCTAGTCATTTTTTTCAGTGATGTTGTAAAACTCTCTGGCTCCTAAAAGAGGCAATAAGAATAAATTGTCTCTTTTGCTGTTGCTTTCCTCTTATTAAGAAACAGGCAAAATGAACCTCCTGATTCACCATCCAGTCCTTGGCTGATGTTTTGCCAAAGACACACTACAAGCAATGCTAATTTATGGTGGGAAGAGATAGGATAATTCTTACAGTGAATGTTATAGGAATACACATTTGATACTAAATACTCCAATGAAGTACTTATATTACCACTTCTCAAACTGTTCTCTTTTTCTGTTGTTCTATGTGCAGCAATAACCAAAAAACAAAGGGAAAAGGGAAATGTTAATTTTGGACTTTGTGCTCTCTTGTTCTTTTAAAGCAACTCTGTGCATCTGACCACAATCAGTGATACTGTCTGCAAATTATGGAAGTTTTAGTTCAGCATGAAAGCACATGTTTGGGAAAAGCTGCTTTAAAGGAAAGGGTTTTTTTTTTTTTTTCTGGGAAGCAAAATAACATTGTGTTTCTCCCACATAATTTCTGACTACATGAGTGAACACCTGAATTGTGTTTTTACAGTCCCTTTTAGCAGGGAGAATTCTGGATCGGATAACTGAGTTATGACTTTTATGTTTTTAAACACTGTGTTTTTAAAGCAGCTCTCTAATTTTAGATGTACAGTCACAAAACACCACTATCATTATCCACTCTGAAATGCTAGATTTCCCGAAGAAGTACAGTTTTAAATTGCTTTCATAACTAGCTTTAGTTAGAAGGACCAAATAACATTATTCACAACACACTCTCATTCATGTCTTCTCAGAAATAAAACTCCCTGAATCTAATTGAGACTTTTTTGTCCAGCGGTAAAGTGGGTAGAGGATTCAAACTTCATTATGGATAAATAAAAAACCGAGCAATGCGCAATGCATTTTAATAGTATTGTTGATATTTATGAATGTTACTGCCTGTGTAATTTAATCCATTACCAAACTGGGCATAGCAACCTTGAGTGGACGCCATGAACGGTCATCTGTGTAAGTTCTTAGCCATTCATCATCCGTAGACCTGGAAGATGAAAAAAGAAAAATACGAGCATTGACAGCAGTTTAAAATTACTTGTCTGAAGCTGAGGTCGGTTCAGCTTCACCAACTATTTGTAAATCAGTTGATAATAAGCTGACAAACACATTACCTGTAAACATTTCTTGGTCTTTGGTATGACTGTGGGTGAGGGGAAAGGCTTTTCTTCCTGCACGGATGATTATAATATCTGTATTTTGAAAGGAGTGATTTGCTTGCTGTTTTTAAAAGCTTTGGGGTAAAAGGCTGCTTTGTTTCCGTAAACCAATCAGCATGTGTGTCTAGTAGATCTCCGCTAATAGTTTTCTTCTTGGGGATTTGACACATCTTCTTTTCGCTTAGGCGAGATGGAGAAAGAGGTGAAGCATATTGCCGGACTGCATTTCTGTATGTGTGAGATAAGGCTAAATCTTGAATAGTATCTTCTGCATTCAAAACTGGGGACTGAAGACTTGCACACATCTTCTTGAACTGTTTGGAAGAGTGCTGTTCCTCTTTTCTCAAAGGAGACATCCTTCCTCTCGAAACCAAATTCAGGTGATTTTGTAGCCACTGAGAATTTAGGAAAAATAGATAGAATGTTTTAAAAATGTAATTGCCTACCTGCACCCTAGAGTTATGTGCCTGAAATCTAATAAAAGAGAACAAATATAACAGAATTAGTTGTTAAAAATGTGGGTGGAAAATCAAATTTTACCATTCCAAACTCCAGGCAGAAATGGCTGTTTAGAAGCTTTCCCATGCTTAAAATCAAATATCTCCAATAAAAATCACAGCATAGCAGAATAAAAGTTTAAGTCCAGCTGGGCTAGCTTTATCAGCACAGATTTAAAAAAAATAGCAAACATACATTCTATTTGTGGGAGGAAAAATTCAAGCATATGAGAACCTGTGCAAGCACTTGCATTCTAAAGAACTCCTTGGAACCCTCATTCCTACTTAATTCATTTAAAGACCAAGAATTGGCTACAGATAAATAGTACTTTATAAAAGAATGATATCAGGATATGATTTAGAATCAGCAGAAAGTTTCTTTAGGCTGGAAGTGACATTGCAAAGGAAGTTTCATTTTTCCATGTAGAAGTCTTGCAAAGATAACCTAATGAGGAAGATGGGTAAGATGATGAAAATATGAGTAGAAAGTAACACTTGAATTGACTCATCATCCTACTGTTATTTATATCAGTTCTAACTCACAGGACCATCTAAAATTGCATGGGTTATTTTTGCTGAAGAGATGGTTAAAAAAAGTGCTGGAGAAGACAAATGAAATTTAATACTGACCATAATCCCTAATTTACACTCTGATTATTAATGCAATAATAATGTAATTTAACTTGAGCAAAATCAAATAAAAAAATAAAAACATCATAGAGTTTGAAAGTAGTTTATTCTTACTGCTGCTGAACTCACATCTAACAAAGGTGTTCAGCACCTTAAGGAAAATAAGTTGAGGATATGGACTCCATATTCCATTTTTATAGTAGATGATTATAACATCAAGCTTCTCCCAACTTAGTGTTTTCATTCACAGAAATGGTTTTCATATATTCATGAGACCCTGGAGCACAATCCCTTGGAAGAGATATTCATTCCCTATCCATTGCCCCACAAACAGGGCTACATAGTATGTCATCTTACTTTATGATTCTCAGTAGAAACACTTCTAGAATGGCATGGGGGTGTAGAATGGATCGATGCTACTTCTTTCTTGAATTTTTCAACAGCTTTGATAAGCTTCTCTCTTTTCTGCTGGTCCCTGTCTGTAATATGAAAGTTTTGATACAAAGAGTTAAGCAGCTCCTTAGCATCTTCCAATAGAAGAGAATATCTGTAGCTCAGGGTCGAAATGTGGAGTTCTTGATGCTCTCTGAGTTCAGGTGTTTGCCTGCAGACATTTCTTTACCCAACATTATCAGCACTGATGTTACCTAGTTGGGTAATGAAATTCCTTAGCATCTTCTTTAGCATAGTATAAATATGCATTAAAAGAGTTTGAGAGAAAAAAAGCTAAATTCAGGACTTTTAATCTCTTATCTAAACCATTTCCTGAAAAAAATATTTCAGTTACTCAGCAAATTTTAATAAGAGATAAGATGTTGTTATTGGGGCAATATTGGGGCAAATATTTTTTCCCCTCTAATTTTTCTTTTTCATTGGTCTTTAATGTGTTGACCTGAGAACTTAATGATTGTATGCTGCCCAGAGTCACTTGTTGAGATGGGCAGCTATAGAAATCAAATACATAAATAATAATTTTTAAAAGTACAAAAAGTATATAAGAAAGGTAAAGAAAGGAACAGAGAAGAAAATACAGAAAAAAGATTTAAAATTTCCAGGAAAGAGAAGAGAAAGAAAACATTGAATAAACAACTGAAAGTACACATAGTCCCCAGTTTAAGAACGAGTTCCATTCCCAAGGTCTGTCCTTAAGTCGATCTTGTATGTAAGCCAGAACAGTGTTATTGTATAATACTATATAAGTAGTATTGTGTAATGAACTTGAACCAGTAGTTAAAATTGGGCCAAACAAGTTCAGAGGTTCTTGAACAAAGATAAAATTATGGGACATCTCTATGGGCACTGCTTTTGACTTGAGGAAGGTGGAATATAAGTTAAAACGGCTTTCTTATATGGCTAGCTATACCAAAACTAGGTAGAAGTTTGAATAATCTAATAATGGTACTAAAGAAAGTGAAAAAAATCTTAGAGTGATGACTTTGATTAAATAATATCTGATAACAAGGAGAAAAGATATTTGGGGGATCTATTTTTTTCTTTAAAAGAAGAAACATTAGATTTAATATGTTTAAATTTATCATATGTTATTGCATCTTGTAAAGAATTTGCACAGATTGAATATTATGGATGGAGAACATTGTTGGTACTTTAGTCAATTGGCTCATACAAGGAAAAAGGGGGACAGCAAGAACACCATCAGAAGGAATTGGTATAGGAACTGGAGTTCCAAATACCGCAGGTATAGAAGTGATGGCTAATAAATAGGTGACATGACTACAAAAATCCAGAAACTTCAGGAGGCAGAAATCCAATTTCTGCCTCCTTAACTGCTTTGACTGAATTGTTGGGAGATACCATAACGGTATTGCTTGAGTGTCACATCTCAGTTAATGATTGTACAGGCTATTGGGGCCATACAACTGCTCTATCCTGAACTATAGCATGCTCTGAGGCCCAGAGTGTGGGATTGCTACTAAGTGAGCAAATGAGTAAATCATAGGAGATGGATTCAATGTTCATGTTCCAATGGAGGTGAGGAAAATAATCTGGGAACATGCAACTACAAAGGTAAAAGAGGCTGAAAGAGGTTGGAAAGCAGTAAACGTTACTTCCCTATCTCATTCTAACAAAATTGTTGTGTATGTGTAAATTATAACAGCTCAAAAGGAATGGAAAGTATATCCCATAATTCCCTTAGGTCTTAATTTACCCAATAATATGGCGCTTCTTCCAAGCACATAATAATATATAACATGGAAGGCCATGCTAAATCACACTGGCTGAGAATCTGAACAATCAAGCTACACAAGCCTATACTTTTAATTATATAATGCCAACCTCCCCCTGCACCATTTTTCTCTCTACCTGGTTTCAGTTGCTATGGGCCATCAAATATCATAAAATGTCCTCTGAATTTATGCTTTGCTATTAACTAAATTACTTTTTCCATCTTCCATAAGGCTCTGCTTTCAAGCAGCGAGCTCTGAATTTTAATGGATTAAATATTAACAAATTAAGAACAATAGATTATTAAATTAAGGACCAATGTTTATCATAATGCTTTCTGTTTTCTTTAATAAACTGTAAAGTATTTTAATGGATCTGTATTTTTCAGTAGTAATCATGTTATGAATAAGATAAACAAATTTTATCCATAACTTGTTTTTAGATGAACAAAAGTTACTGAAAATCCCATCAGACAGAAAGATACTAATACCATAAAAACACTCTAATTACCTAGTAAAATATATTTTGTTTTTCCAGTTGCTAAGCAAAGATTAAGCAGGAACCAATTTTGAGAGCTATGAAAACTTTTGATGGCCAAAAAATATTTGCACATAAGGCCCACTAAATATATCAAGACTTAATTTAGATTCAGTGAATATTCATGGCACTCTAAATTAATTATATAATATTCATCCCTTCACAAATCACTTCAGGTTCATCTTCTTATCGGTGACATCACATTCTTTAAAAATAATCCAAAAGTGAAAGTCCAAAGACTAAGATATTGAATAAAGAAACGCTGCATTAAAACCAACTTTCTCTGGCAAAATTTGGAAACTGTTAGGATTTTATCGCCAAAAATTGCTCTACTGAACCTACTCTAGCCAGTTAAGTCAGTAACAGTTACACCTTAAAACATCTACTTAGTAGTTCAAAGCAGTGATTTTCCTATAACACGAATCACTCTTCCCATCATACTCACTTTGTAAAGTAGCCTTCTTCCTTAGCTATTTACACTAAGCTATACAGGTCCTGTTATTTCTCTTATATTAAGGTGGCTGCATTTCACGAATCATTTTAAGGTGTTTCTTAAGAAAGGGGCAGAATACTTGCTCAGCAAATATTTTGTTCTGTAATAAAAACTAAGCTGAAAGTTAACAGAGGAGCTGACAACTGGAAGAAATATCTGATATACAGTAATCAATTTCTCAGACCTGTTGTTAGGAAACCATTTCAAGGTCATTTGGAAGAGAAAGCCAACAGGGCTTATTAAGATAATTCTTTTACCTGAAATTAGAATAGTGATTCCAAATGATGTTTTCATACAATCTTTTTAGGGCCTTTTTTCATTTATTGCTTATCACCTATTAATAGAAACAGCCACAACAACTTGTGTAGATTCAATGCCATCTATGTACAAGGCATTTTATTCAGAATAGATTTGATAGGACATTGCCCCAAAGGGTTTAGTCTAAAAATAGACAAACAACAGAGAAGAAAGAGAGAGGTTATTATTCTGAGGTTATTTTAATTATAACCTGCTTAGGCATAGCTACTTGTTAAAAACAAAACAAAACCTTATCATTCTATATATTCCATGGGAGGTAAGCATGAGAAAATAGAGAACAGAGAGAATAATTTCGGAAAACAAGCAATCTAGGGATTGGCTAAGGACACTGAAGCTGGATGAGTGAAAATTGTAATACAAAGATTGTATCAATATATGAGAGCAAAGAAACAGAGAGAAGGTTTGTAGTATATCCAGGAATAAAGAGGATAGATCCCACTTTCTTAGCAGGGGCAAACTATATGGTATAGATAAATGAATATAAATGACTCATTGCTTTTGTTTAAAAATACAAAACAGGAATAAGATTATTTTGTAATAATTACATGGTGCAGGGTGTTAATTATCTGTTCTGCTTCAATAAATGCATATTACCTATATTAACAAATTATATATTTTTTTCTGGATTAAAAAAAATAAAGCCTTCAGTGTGAAGCTAATGTAGGAGATTGTCCCAGTTACTTACTGTGGATACCCAAGTGCAGCTATTTCATTTTATAGGTTTTAAATCTGTCCAGCTACATTCTTTGTCATGCTTTGACTACTTCACCTACAAAACAACTATTATTATGCAAGATGACCATTCTGGTCAGATGTAAATAAATATGCCCACATAGAAAGTAAAGCATGACAGTTTCAAACTTGTCACCTCTTGTTCTGGCTGAAGAAAAATTTGTACTGAAATTAACATGAACATCAAGGGAAGGTGACCAAGCAATGCTTTAGTTTTTAATTTTAAGGGAAACTTCAACTGAGTGTAGTCAAATGTGTATCTTGAACTTAAAAAATGCTCAAAATAGGGAGGATAGCTTAAAGAAATACTAAAGAGACAATTGCAAACAATCCCAATGAGGAAAAAGGTGGAAGGTAAGAAAAGAAGCCAGGTAGGCTGCACAAAAACCTTAGTAAAGGTCTGAAAGATGAAAAGGACACATAAGGGAAGCAGAAAAAGGGCCAGTTCAGAAAGGAAGGGTACACAGCTTATTCTTGGGACATCAGCATCTCGACTGAAAATCCTGTTTTTGTTTTGTTTTGTAAGTTGTCTTCTAATTGCTGTTTCCAGGAAATATTTATCTGTCAGAATAAGACCTAGCAGATCCTGATATTGAAAATTAACTTTTAGCCAATATTTAAATACAGGCAATCATCCCTTCATTTTAATTTTTATGAATGCTGCCTTCAGACTTAGGAGAAATTAAGTCCTATGAAGACTGATTGAAGAAGCTGGGTATGTTTAACCTTGAGAAAAGATGATAGAAGAAGGATATCTTAGTACAACACTCCTAAAATACTTGAATTTATTTATTTATTTATTCAATTTCTATGGCCGCCTATCTCAAACAAGTGACTCTGCGTCGTGAACAATCATAAAATCAACTAAGTACAAACACAATACACACACACACACACACACACACACACACATATATATCAGCCAAGAAAAATTATAACCATAGATGTTAATATAACCAGGAAATGGGGCCCTTAACACACTTGGAGCTCCAGGCCTGGGCACATAACCAGGTCTTCAAGGCTTTACAAAAGGCCAAGGTCCGGATCATCCTAATCTCTGGAGGGAGAATGTTCCAGAGGGCAGGGATTACAACAGAAAAGGCACGCCTCCTAGTCCCCACCAGCCGACATTCCTTGGTGGATGGGATCTGTAGCATGCCCAACCTGCTGGGCTGAATTGGATGGGTAGAAATGATTATTATGGTTGGTTGCACAGTCAGCAAGATGTTTAGACTGGATTTGGCATTTTTATCCATCTATCAAATCCTTCCCAAGGACTTGGGATAGACAGATGTTGTTTGATGGTATTAAAGGTATTGTCACAGGATATAAGCTGTTCCAAGTAAAGCTGCCCTTTGCAACTGACTCATGGTGATTTTGTCAATACCAATGGTGTTCAAGTGGTACTCCAGATGTTTTGGGATTGCACCTAAAGCACCTATAACTATTGGTACTATCTTTGCTTTCTTTTGCCATAGTCATTCTACTTCTATTTGCAGGTATTACTACTACTTCTACTATTATTATATTTAATCTAGCAGCCCACTCCAGTATATCACACAGGAGGTCAAGACATGGAATAATGGATTTAAGTTCCAAGAAGGCAGATTCCATCTAAGCCTTAGCAAAAAAATAAAATAAATCCCTAACAATAACCGTAGTTCAACAGTGGAGCCAGATATTGATGGGTGATGGGTTCTTCTTCCACTGGATATACTCAAGCACAGGCTAGACAGCAATCTGTCTTGGAAGCTTTCACTGAAATGTTGGGCTGGAAAATCTCAGGAAAATATTTTGGCCAAGTGTTCCTGTAAAAGTACTTCTTTACTACTTTGGTCTTTTTCATCCAGTGATATATTGTCCAATTTGTGGTTTTTGCCATATTTTATTTTATTTTATATATTTTATTTTCATGTTATTAATTGCATTCTCTTGTTTTAATTGTTGTGAAGCATTCAGAGTAGTTGGGAGTTGGGTGGCATACCAATTTGATAAATAAAATAGACTGATAGCGTTCATTCTTTGAACTCAAGGATGGGTTTTTCTGATAAGTCTATAGCAGGGGATCTTAACCTTTTTTGTGCCATGGATCCCTTTGAAAGTCTGGTGAAACCTACCGATGCTTTGTCAGAAAAATGTATTTAAATGCATAACTTAAAATACATGGATATAGATTGCATTACAAAGGAAGACAAATATATTCAAATACAGTTTTCAAAATATTAAAAAATAACAAATATGCAATACAGTGATACATGTGCTTCTTTATTAGTCCATTAAATCAGTAACCATACAATATCTTATTTTTAGAGTATAATAATTTTAGATAGTGACATTTATTGAAATTAACAAATATTTTTGGAATCCAGAGACCATAAATTATTTTGTTGCTTACATAGAATATACAGGTGAAACTCGAAAAATTAGAATATCGTGCAAATGTTCATTTATGTCAGTATGGCAACTCAAAAGGTGAAACCAATATATGAGATAGACGCATTACATGCAAAGCAACATATGTCAAGCCTTACTTTGGTATAATTGTAATGATTATAGTGTACAGCTTATGAAAACCCCAAATTCACAATCTCAGAAAATTAGAATAGTGTGAAAAGGTTCAATATTCTAGGCTCAAAGTGTCCCACTCTAATCAGCTAATGAATCCATAACACCTGCAAAGGGTTCCTGAGCCTTCAATGGTCTCTCAGGCTGGTTCAGTAGGAATCACAAGCATGGGAAAGACTGCTGACCTGACAGTTGTGCAGAAAACCATCACTGACACCCTCCACAAGGAGGGAAAGCCCCAAAAGGTAATTGCAAAAGAAGTTGGATGTTCCCAAAGTGCTGTATCAAAGCACATCAATAGAAGGTTATGTGGAAGGGAAAAGTGTGGTAGAAAAAGGTGCACAAGCAGCAGGGATGACCGCAGCCTGGAGAGGATTGTCAGGAAAAGGCCATTCAAAAGTGTTGAGGACTTTCACAAGGAGTGGACTGAGGCTGGAGTTAGTGCATCAAGAGCCACCACACACAGAGGGATCCTGGACATGGGCTTCAAATGTCGTATTCCTCTTGTCAAGCCGCTCCTGAACAACAAACGTCAGAAGCGTCTTACCTGGGCTACAGAAAAAAAGAACTGGTCTGTTGCCCACTGGTCCAAAGTCCTTTTTTCTGATGAGAGCAACTTTTGCATCTCATTTGGGAACCAAGGACCCAGAGTCTGGAGGAAGAATGGAGAGGCACACAATGCACGATGCTTGAAGTCTAGTGTGAAGTTTCCCCAGTCTGTGTTGATTTGGGGAGCCATGTCATCTGCTGGCATTGGTCCACTGTGCTTCATTAAGTCCAGGGTCAACGCAGCCGTCTACCAGGAGATTTTGGAGCACTTCATGCTTCCTTCCGCAGATGAGCTTTATGGGGATGCTGACGTCATTTTCCAGCAGGACTTGGCACCTGCCCACACTGCCAAAAGTACCAAAATCTGGTTCAATGACCATGGGATTACTGTGCTTGATTGGCCAGCAAACTCGCCTGACCTGAACCCCATAGAGAATCTATGGGGCATTGCCAAGAGAAAGATGAGGGACATGAGACCGAACAATGCAGCGGAGCTGAAGGCCGCTATTGAAGCATCCTGGTCTTCCATAACACCTCAGCAGTGCCACAGGCTGATAGTATCCATGCCACGCCGCATTGCGGCAGTCATTGCTGCAAAAGGGGCCCAAACCAAGTACTGAGTACATATGCATGCTTATACTTTGCAGAGGTCCGATATTGTTCTATTTCCAATCCTTGTGTTATTGATGTCATGTAATATTCTAATTTTCTGAGATTGTGAATTTGGGGCTTTCATAAGCTGTACGCCATAATCATCACAATTATACCAAAGTAAGGCTTGACATATCTCGCTTTGCATGTAATGCGTCTATCTCATATATTGGTTTCACCTTTTGAGTTGCCATACTGACATAAATGAACATTTGCACGATATTCTAATTTTTCGAGTTTCACCTGTAGAATGAAAAGCTAAATTTCAGTTAGTGGTTAGTTAAAATAAAGCTGCAATTTTTTCTCATTCAAGCTGAGGATCCATGGACTCCAGGTTAAGAACCCCTAGTCTATTTTATAGTCCCTCCCTTTCTCTCTCCTCTTTCCTACGAATTGTCCTACTTTGTCTTCCCTCACCAGTGCCACTGGCTATTACTCCCTGTTGAGTGTTAGAGAGAACACAGCCACTATCTGAAACCTCCATTGGAGTATTTCATGACTGTTAAGTGTAATTGTTAGGAGGGATTTTTGAGAGGAAGATTTTATTGGTTTTGAAGCAGAGTCTTGTGTCTTCTCCTGATACCTCCAAATTCTTCCCTGTCTTCAACCATGTTTGAAAAGTCTCCTTAAGTAGCATTTGTTGCTCTGTGATCTGTTTTATTGCTATTCTGGGATATACTGTAAGAAACTCTGAGAACATTTAATTGAACTTTTTATTCTGTTAATGATACAAATAGATCACCAACACCAGCCTATGAAGCACACACGTCCCTCACTTAGGTTTGAGAGCTGGGGATAGGGGACAAGAGAGGAAGAGTCCAAAACAAACATTTCTAGTCCAAACAAAATGAAATCAGACATTATTTGGAAAACAAAGCAAGTTATACCTACATTTAATGCTTGTGTTCAAACTCTTTGGAGCAGATGAATCAACAGCAGCTGAATGAACAACAACAAAAATGTTTATCTTCTCAAAACAATATTTCACTTTCAAATGCAGGAAAGAGCAACAAATAGCCTGTTTGCAACCAATAGGAAACTGAGGTTATTGAATTCAATTACCATTGGGCTCTTAAGGATTTTATTTATTTATTTATTTTTTCTTATAAATTAACTGATTATACCTTCTCTACTGAATATGAAGTGAAATCTACTAGTACAGCTCTAAAAAAATGTAACAGCAAGATATGAATTTCAAGGAATGGCTGCGGTTTGATTTTGTTTTTCTGTCTGAAGTGAACTTTGTCTCTCATCTTATTCAAGCCAAGCAATCTACCTGCCGTGCTTCAAGGAAGTTATTGGCATCTATTTTTGTTTTCAAAGTATCTCCATATCTTTCTCATTTCTTTGTTTGGCACTTTGTATGGTTTTTAAAGGTGATACACATTAAAAACTGTTTCAGAAAGGGAAGAAATTACTCTGGGGCCAGCAGAAAAATAGTTTAAATACTTTGATGAGCACTCAAATTTCTGCTGAAAAGCAAGAGTTTCTGTTTTAGTTCAGTACAGAGTGAAACAAATGTTTCTAAAGTGTGGTTGCGTGCATTTCCAAATTGGCCCTGCTACAAACATTATGCATATTCTTTTGAGCTTGGTGAGCGTGCTACCAGCTTGAACCTTGATGTTAGTAAAAAAAAAAAAAAAACTGCACAAAAAACCTGATGGGAATTAAAAATGGGGGCAAGCAGCTTGAAGAATAAGATGGATTTTCCACAGCTCAGCAAATTTTACTTTAATAATAATGGGTATAGATTAGAGACAGTCCAGTTTTTAGACAAGATGCGTATTCTGCAGTTCTGCACAATACTAATCCAAAACTATTGCTCCTTTAATATATTTTGTATTCATTCATTCCTTTTATTATATTAAAAACTATTCTATAGGGTTTGTTATAGAAAGAAAATATATATATCTTGTCTTTCTGTAAAGTATGTCTACAGTGGCTAACTGTAATATGAACATTAAGTAAAAAAAGTGAAAAGAGTGGTTATGAAACCATCTAAAAATCTAATTAGAAAATGTAAAAATAAATCTAAAATATATAAACATGTTGATTCAGGACAAGACTCCAAACTATTGTCTTTAGCACCAAAGTAGTTAGTAGATGCTGAAAGAGTATTCAAGATGTATGAAAGTGAACAGATCAAAGCCAAAGAGAATATTTTCTTCTTCAAATTAATTAAGGGTATGTGCAGCCTTCCAGAAGACGGGTCCTTGGAGTCCCCTCCAAAGCTGCCACGATGTATCAGTGATGATTCCCATTTTCTGATTTTGTACCACAGGACTCCAGTTGCATACTTTCGATACTAGAGTGCCAGAGCAGATCTTCAACATCTGTCAGAAGATGTTAAGATTTTCTTCTTTCACTTTTGTTGAGACCTACATTCCTTCAGAAATAAACTGTTAGGGCGCTTGTTATCAAAGTGCGTAGAGCCTAAGCCAGTAATGTATAGAGTCAGAACACAAAATGGCCAGATTTTCGCTTTCTTTTTCCAGACCCTTCACTTATCCTTTCTTTTATACAGCCTAGTAGGCTCCCTAGGTTGGAAGAAAGCATTCCTTTCAAGGCGGGTGATCTGATTATTTGCAAAAGGCTTTCTTTAATTTGTAAGCTGCCTAGAGTTGTCAAGGTGTTGAGTGGCCTTGAAACTTGATTGATTAAATAAGAAAGAAAGAAAGAAAGAAAGAAAGAAAGAAAGAAAGAAAGAAAGAAAGAAGGAAGGAAGGAAGGAAGGAAGGAAGGAAGGAAGGAAGGAAGGAAGGAAGGAAGGAAGGAAGGAAAGAAGGAAAGAAAGAAAGAAAGAAAGAAAGAAAGAAAGAAAGAAAGAAAGAAAGAAAGAAAGAAAGAAAGAAAGAAAGAAAGAATCAGTACCCTCCTGACAGGGCAGGGTTTTATTTCAATAGAAGAGGAAAAACAAAAGTGGGGTCAAATACAGGTCATAGGCTTCACACCTCCCGATTATTCCTTAAGCCCAGCTTGTTTTGTTTTGTTTTTTCCCCCAGAGTTGGCACCCAATCTTAAACAACTTCTATGGCTATTTGCTCTAGAGGGTCCTATAAAACAGGGCACTTTTCTCTCGGAAACGAAGATCACTGTCATTTCTTCTCTCCTGTAGTATAAGACAGTTCATTCAGATCAACCAGAAGAGCATGTGTAGTTCCTAAAATCATGATAAACCAACAAAACTAGAAGAAAAATGTCTTCCTAATCCAAAGCATACCTGTATATAAGCAAATATATATATATATATATATATATATATATATATATATATATATATTTCCGCATGATTATAGTCCATGAAACAAATAGAACACCCATGGAGATAATGCATTATTAATATGCTGTTTCATTCATACCCCTCAGAGATCTATATAGGGTTATGAAAAAGAAAATATATTTCTGTGTACTACCTAAACTTTTTCTTCCAGAGCTTCTGCTTAGTGATCCATGTCACAAGTTTTAATGCAATGTTAGATTCTTCAATATAGTTCAGAACTGGATTGCAATGTTTGAAAAATGAAGTTGAAAGCAGTTTCATTGGGGGAGTGATGAAGAAATCAGAAATAGTATTTGAAATCCCACTGTGCCAGGAAATAATCCCTAAACATTTTGGCTCCTGAAATGTCTTATCTGGAATGAGATGCACGAGGACAGACACTCATGTCCTTGTCATCTCTGGATTAGAATACTGTAATATACTGTACATGGGACTGCCCTTGAAAACCACCTAGAAACCTCAATTGGTCCAGAATGCATGTTGTGTTCTACTCCTTCTGCATGAGCTACAATAGTTGCCAGTGTGTCTCTGTGCACAACACAAGATGCTGGTTACTATCTTTAAAGCCCAACATGGTTTGGGGCCTAGCTATCTTTCCCAGATAGATTCTGTCTATCTGATCCAGACTGCCAGGGAATACCTACTAGGAGTCCCCTGTAGGTGCAAAGGGACTACAGGCATTGTCTGGGGCAGCTCCTCTCCTATGGAATAGCCTCCCCTCCCACACCCCACCCCACCCCACCCCACCCCAAGGCAAGGGTAGTCCCCATTCTTATGGTCTCTAGAGACTGGTAAAAACCTGGCTTTTGCAGAAAGCCTTCAGAGAGTGACTACAGAGGCACAGGGACCTATATAAATTGTAGTAAAACCATGCAATTTGTATCATTCATTACAATTTATTTTATATATTATTAATATCTACAAACCATCTAGAGCCAACTATAACTGAGGCAGCAGATAATCTGCATGAGTAAATAAAATAATGCTGAAATGTTGAAGGTTATAAAGTGCTCTTAAATTAGTTCCCCCATTTTCTTTTCTGTTCCCTTTTATTCTACTTCATGAAGGTAAACTGAGAACAAGCTACTCTACTTAGCAGAGAATGTAACAAGTATGAATTACAAATTCCACTTTAAAATACTTTCTGGTAGTTCAGATCTGTTTATATACAAAAGAGCACACCACGTTCACCTGTGGTGGGGGGAAGCTTGGCTCTTCTGCTTTCAGTCATCACAGTTTCTTTTCTATGCATTTTAAAGGTTACTTCAAACAGAAAGCAAAAACAGGGCAAGACATTAGGCAGGACATCAGTTTTTTAAAAAAATAGTGGTCCAAAGTATAATAAAATGCACTCCAACTTTCTGATGGTTCCTCTTTAAGGGGAGTTGCTTGACTTGCTTTTGCCAAGCTGAAGCAATGGACAAGCTCCATATCACTTCTGGTGCCTTTATATCATTCCAGGCCATATAAAACCTGAGACTTATAAAAAATTATCCTTGATAAAAGCAGGACTATAGGAAAACCACAAGTCCAAGATCTCAAACTAGCACAGATCTGAGAAACTGGGGAACAAAAATCTGACAAGAATAATGGTAAAATATAAGGCTACCATGCACCTTTTGTTGATTGACTGTAATGATTATCTTAAAGAATGAAAACAGAAAGACTGGGTTAGCTTAGGCTAAGCCTTTCCAAACTCCCTTGGAAGGGGGCATTGAACAGATTACAGATTTTGCCCAAGATAATGCAGAACTTATTTTAAAACTTTCTAGACAAAACTAAGAATTATACAATATAACATTTGGAAGTGATCTTTTAAAAAATACAATTGCACCATTTGGGTTTGACAAAGATCTATGCTGCACTGATTGTAGTCAAGTTCAGTTAAAGTGGACCTACACTTATCTTACAATTGTCAGATGCCTGAGGAGGGAAGATATTATTTTATGTAGCAAATACCTTTGGCGGACAGCAGTTTTCTGTAATGCACAGCCATGAGATCTTGAACAATGTACTGACTTGAGAGCTTGCAGGAAGAACTCGGAGAAAAGGCTGAGGAAATAAAATATTGCTTTAGTTAATGGATTTAAGAAGTGTCTGGCATGTCAATTTCTGAAGATTTGAATTCGGACACTAGTGAAATACATTTTCTGATTGAGAAATCTGAAGCAAAGTAAGCAGTATTTCAATGTGGCTTATTTTTTCTATGATTATTTTATCATGACGCTTTGTAATAAATAATAAATGAGCTCTGCAGGTATTCTTATTACATCCCCATTTCTTTATATGCTACCTCCCACAACTCTTGGAGAATATTATGTTCATGGTTTAATCTTCCAATACAATCTCCATTTGGAAAGATTCAAAAGCTGATGGCTTTTAACTTCAAGAGCTGAGAAGTAGAAAAAAAATATGGATGTCCATTTTTCTAGGAATACAAATTCCAAGCTGAATTTTTTTTTATTAGTCCCTCCCCCCAAATTGTTACTGTAGTCAATATAAAGAAGAGTATGTGAAAGCAAAAGGTTCAGGAATTTGGAATGACTGTTTATATTTCTGTTCTTGCTTTCCAAAGTTAACACTTGGTTAAATGTTATGCACTATCATCATACGATAAAACTTTATTCTGGTGGAAACGAAGTCTCCAAATGACTAAAAACAAAAGAAAACAAAGCTATAAAACTCATTAAAAATTTTGAGGACAGTTGCTGAAAAGCAAGGGAAAAAGTGAAATTAGTCATTTTCTTCCCATTTTATATGTTTGATTGTCATCTGTCCCAGATCCTCCTTAAAGTAGCAACTTCTGTCTCAACACCAAAAATTTTAGACTTGATCTCTTTTATTTTAACCAGTTAGAGTTTTGTTCAGTGGTTCTAAGAATTGGAAACTATATTGAAAAGGAGCCTTTAGGGAAGGCAGCAGAACACCCTGGAACAGCACACTTTGCTAGTACATCTTATAATAAGTCTGATATTAGGTAACATGTGACAAGAAGGATTTTTTCCCTAAAATCCTGCAGTTGTAGTAAATAAGAGGCTAGATAGCAAAGGAGTCTGACAAAGCAGTTCCTTGTATTTCTAGCAGGGCCAGCCCTAGCATTAGGTAAAATGTGACAATCATCTTAGAACGCTTATGCCAGAGAATAGCAATGGCAACTTCCTAGCTGCTTCTTCCAAATTCTTCTCTTATTTTTCTTTGTCAAGGATAGAGCTGTACATGGTGCACAACCTGTCTTGCAGCCTTTATGTTAACCTGCTATCTTAATGTTCAGAAGATCAATGACATTTTGTAGTATATGAGAATGGAGGGAAAAAGAATGATGTACTATAGCAGTGTTCCTCAACCTTGGCAGCTTGAAGATGTGTGGACTTCAACTCCCAGAATTCCCCAGCCAACATCTTCAAGATGCCAAGGTTGAGGAACACTGTACTATAGGATAAGTCATAGGCTGAACAAGAGTTCTTCTGCAGTAATGCTGCTTTTATCATTTCCCCCTTTTGACTGTCTCACTTCAGATATTTATGTTTTGGAAATTAAATTTTATATTTTGCACTGAAATTTGAGATATGCCACCAGCCAACTGAACACTTCAGTCATCTATATGTGCACAATCTCCACAGAAATTCAGGATCATATTTACTTAGAAATGGTACAAATGGCACAAAAACCAGATCAAATTCTTTATTACTCAGAAAAATCTCTCTCTTTTGCTGGAACCTTTTTCAAATTGGCAATTCGAACATGAGCACGTACAGGCTTTATCAGTGGCTGGGGGAGCATGTAGAACTGAGGTTTGATTTCATTGCTGATGACCTTTCAAGCCCAAAGGGCTTAGACCCAGCATACCTCAGAAATTATTTCCTCCTTTTGTCAGCTTACCCATGTCTTTTAACTTTTAAGGAGTACCGATAATTGTGTCCATGCCATCTTCATTTGTTTTATTATTTTCAAGAATGTGTTAAGTCATACAGCAAAAGCAAAGTGTCCGTTCTATGGACTATGGAATAAAGACTGGTGAATGCCATTTGCTTGGGGGTCAGTTTCAACTTATTTCACAACAAATTGGGATTCTTTGGGAAAAAGTGGAGGGGCACCAATTCTGTATTGGAAACAGAAACAGATGACTTTCCAATAGCTACACCTAACGATTGAACTATTTGCTCAGGAAACTAAGTTGGCACAATTCCTTTTGGCCTTTTCCAGTGATGAAAACAATCGTATTTAGAAAGGCATTTTTTCCAGGCAAAATGTAAATTGTATTGGAATTTTTATTTTCACTACTGCAGCAACTGGAGTAATCTTTTTAGACTAGATGTATATTTGGAATGTATAGGTACACTCAGAAAATGGCTGTTATGGGAGAACTTGATCATAGGAGGCAGCTTTCAATATTAATAAGAGATTTATTTAAAATAAAATAAAATAAAATTTGAATTTTTCATTTTTAACCTTCACTAGAAAGCTCTCAGCTCCAAAGCAAATAAGATTTTGCTCTCCCAAATATATCCAAAGCTTATACAGTACACTAAGAATCTAGATAAGTGATTTTAATGATTTCAAACAGGGAGAGACTAAAAGTTATCAAGAATAACAATGAATCCCCCCCCCCCCTTTACACTCTGTAAACTACATCTGGTAAAATATATCTTTTATATTCTCAGCTTTTCTCTGAACAGAGCAATTTTCCACTGAGGTTTCTTTTCCAACTGTGACACAGAAGTGTTGTGGCTGGTTTTCTGCAGGAAGATAACACTGATTTCAAACAGAAATTAGGTTAGAAATCTGAACTTGCTCTTCTTCTTCCCTGATCTATTATTGTCTACATCAGTTCAAGCTTGGATTTGCAGTTGAAAGCTTAGAGAAGTAATTGATTAGTAAATCCACTGTATCCTATGAGAGGCAATTTTAATTATCATGTTAATCTCTAGTATTTTAGTAACAGCAATAGACAAGGATAAAAGCAATCTTAATGAATGATGGGCAGTGAAGGTCCAGCTGACCTGTTTTGCAGCTTAAAGGCAAAATGTGAGTCATATCATGAAAGTAGTTTCTGTGCATTTATTCACCCATTAACACCAGGATTTTAGGTGTGTAAAAGTTCTTGCTGAGTAGAACATACAACTAGTCAGTGCTGGATACCAGAAATGGATGGCATGCTAGGATCCTGGAACACTTTGATCCTCATGAAATCAATTACTAGCACACCTCCATTGTTGGTTCTCCCTCCTCTCCTAGTTCAGTTAATATACAGTATCATTTTTTAACATTTAGATTTGCAACCTAATGCAATGAATACAGGTGAGCATAGGTATGTTAGTTTTGCTATTATAATTATTAAAATAGATTTTTATTTAGGCTACTTAGATCACTGCATTTTTGCCAGTGGCAGCTACTGTAACTGAATCTTATTTTTATAAGAGCAACTTTTATAAGTTGTTATTAACTAACTAACTAACTAACTAACTAACTAACTAACTAACTAAATATGTTCTACACAAGGGCAGAAATCCAGGGTTTATCCCTGAATCCAGACATGTATATAAGTTATCTACTGGAGCTTTGTGTAAATTATCCCCAGATTTAGATTTTGAACCTCTTGATGCAGTCATTACATGACCACAGTAAAGCTTGTGGGTGGGTGTGCGCATGTGTGTGTATGTGTGAAAGCCTCTTTCCAATTCCCAACATCCCCAACTCAGATCACTGTTTTCCCATTCCTATTACTTATTTTGATTGAGAACACTGCTAAGCACAGAGTAGTTTTTTGCAGGGCTCAACTGATAAGTAGCAAGCAAGGCTCTAGAAACTAAGAGGTCTTCCTCAGGCTACCCAAACAGGGCCTGAGAGCTGTATGCAGTCTGTGAATTGCCATCGCTGACCCATGTTGTCCAGAGAGTTCTATGTCCTTTAATATATATTCATAACATTGTTGGGAGCCATTGTTGTGTATTTGGAGTATAATACTACCCTCATACTAATGACAACCAACTTTTACTCTTTTTCATTGCATACCAAGATTTTTGATATGCTGTACTGATGTTTTAAGACAATAATGAGTTAGAAAGGGTAGATGAACTTAAAATTAATCCAAACCAAGCTCTCTAAGTACTATCATCAATATGGAAATGAGTTCAGTCTGCCTTACATGATATCATTACTCCACTTGAAAACTCCATCATGTAATAATGGATCTGACTTTGCTCCTAGATATTAATGTATTGGCTATGTTCAAGGGTAATAATAATAATAATAATAATAATAATAATAATAATAATAATAATAATTATTATTATTCCTCCTCCTCCTCCTCCTCCTCCTCCTCCTCCTCCTCCTCCTCCTCCTGCTCTTGTACACTGGTACCAGATAAAAAGTGTTGCATGCACACTGCCTTTGGAGATCATCCAGGAGCTGCAGTTGGTGCAAAATACATCTGCTAGAATTCTAACTGAGACACACTGCACCAGTTTTGATTAGTGCTCTATTTTAGATCAACTGTGCCAAAAATGGCAACTCATTTATTTTGGCCATACTTCTGTACTATGTGTTTATGTCAGTCTCTATCTACTTTCAATGCAAGCCAAATGTGTTCTTGGGAGACAGTTTATATCCTGATTTTATGTTCACCACCCAGAGTCATGTGACTGGGGGAGTATAAAGTGTTAACACATAAAAAACAGCATGTTAGGAACAGGCTTTTTACAGTTATAGATTGCTGTTGTATGTTAGGATATCAGCTACCCCGAAAGCTATCAGAACATTAAGAGCAATGCAATAGATAATAGTCTAATTCAGGATTATCAGTCAGTGTTCTGTATACTGCAATAGTTTTCAGGCTTTCAGAAATAAGTCTATCTATACTCTTATTCCTGAAAACCTTGAAGCTGAGAATTGTATTTGGTGATTTAGATGTATATAATGCTTTGTTTAGCCTTGAGATCCTTCTGTGCCTTATCTGTGACAGGAATTATTATTTGTTACTGAAATGTGTTTTTTCAACTCTTTCTCTTTAAAATTGACTGCATCTATAAAATCACCTTTAGGGAGATGAGGCAGTGATAAAGTAGCAGGAGAAAAAAGTATCAATAGTTCTTTCAGCAAGAATACTTTCTTTATTCCAAACCCAATATACTGTGCCATTACAACTACAGCTTTGTAATTACTAATTTACTCTGTATCTGCAAACTAAACTGAAATAGATTCCTTTGACATATTGCATTTTGAATAAATCATATCTGAAGTTATAAATTTCCTGTTGCAAATCTGAAAGCAGCAATAATCATGCTTGATTGATGCAACACAAATGGCAATAAAACATGCCTCTACCATTTGGCTGATGAACCAAAATGTATGAGCTGAGATGCACTGGATAGGCTATTTTGTTTGCTGTCATGCTTGGAACCACAATTACATCGCTGTTTCCCTCCAATGCTCAGTTAAAAGTGTGCAGTGAAGGGGATGGGGGTGGGACCCACACAAAAGTATCAGCCAGTTGAAGGTTGGTTGTATGCATTAGCTTAAACTTAATGGGGACATCATAAAATAACCACCTGTGCAAAGCACCAGCAGTGGTGTTTAGAACCACCACTGAATGGGCATAAAAATGATGCCGTGGAATGAAAAATGAAGACCTTGGGTATGATGATGGTTTTTTTATGTCAAAATCACAACCTCTGTATTCAAAGTTGCCCAGTGAAGAGGAGGGAAGTCAGAAACCTAGTGGTGGTCACATCGTATAGCATGTAGTATCTGAATCAGTTATCCGCATGAAAATGAGGAAGACTGAGAATTCTGGGGCTATAATCCCAATAATCTCCAGGATGGAAATGACTTAATTAAGTTAATTAATTAGAATTATTGGCATCCCTTTGCAAGGGCTTAGGGTGAATGATAATGTACTTATCATTCTACCCTATCTTTCTGAACCAGTAGTAAGCAAGCAGAAATAAAAACATCAGCATTTGGGGAAAGATCCAGGCTTGGGCTTTCACAAATTCTTAGAAAAGGAGGAAAGTTAAGTATCAGTCGTCTTGAATGTCATCATCCTCAAGTAAAGGCATAAAGTTACTCTCGCTCATGAACTGCACCAAGAACATTTAGGGCTTTACATATCCATGCTCTGGTAACTCTGAGACTTACATACTTCAGTATATTGTATGTGGGGCTGCTACTGAAGATAGGATAGGAATCTCAGCTGGTACATAATACACATTCTAGATTGCTAACCGCAATTTGGTTCCCAACACATAGGCTATGTAAAGAAACCATATTTCATTTGTTTCTGAATGCCTCTCTTTAATGCTTGACAAACTCTAACATCCAGGTATTTGTTGGCCTGCCTTGACCCTGCATCAGTCTACTACCATTGAGATCTTCATCTGAGGCTCCTTGAATGCTTCCACTGCCCAAATTTAGTGGACACATGGATAAGATCATTGTAGTGGTGGCATTCTGACTTTAGGATATTCTTTTTTTAGTGACTGAATTGTGAGTTGGTTGACTATTTTCATTTTGGCTTTAATGGATTGATTGATCAGCGTACATTTTCTTATGAGCTATCCTTGGAACATTTATCCTATAGGATGAAATATGTAAGTCTAATAAAGGTAATTTGCTAAAAATATCATCCCCTTGATGTAAGCTAAGAAGGCAAAAAAGAAAAAAGGGGAAAAAAGGACAGAATAGAAGTATTTCAGCCCTTAAGAACTTTCTCCAGCTACATTTTCAGGAATATTTTTCTTGAAAAATCCTTGGAATGTTGATTACTTGACAAAAGCAAGATATAAATTCAAAGCTGTGAAACCAAACCAAAGCTGTGAAACCAAATAGTTTCCATTATATCCATTATTCTGAGATGACAAGGATAACATCATTGATTATGCTTTTCTGTAATGAAGCAACTGGTTTGCACTTATTTCCAAGTGCTTTGCAAGTATTTTAGTCCAAACTTAGTTTTCAGACTTCCCCAAACTCTCCATTGCCTGTTTACTATCATTAGTCACCTGGCTTTCAAATATGGATGAAATAATGATCTTGAAAGGCTAAAAGAGTTACAAACCATATCCTAGATTTTTAAAGCAATGATTTGAAATTGTTTTAAAGTTTATTGAATGAAACCCATTGGCATTTTTTAAAAAAATCTTCTTGCTAACAATCTATTTATTCTGAGTCACCCTAAGTGTCCCAATAGTTAATCAAATGGTACCATGTTTATATATTTGAATTTTTAGCTACTTTCATTTGAAGGACAGCATACATACATAAAGTAAAAAGTAGTATTTTTGTCACTTCTGAAGACAATTTACATGATTGAGAACATTAGTGTCAGGTTCAGCCCAAGAATCACACAAGAAAGTCCGGAAATCAACTCAGCTTCTTTATTAGCTTGCACCCTAATAGACAAAATCTTGCCAGACGAACTGTAATTCCCCAATGGGAGCAACTCTAACCATCAAGCCCTCAGGGAGGGGCCAGTCTCTTCCTCCTTACTTTCACACAGTCCAGCTGGGGGCTGAGGAGATGCTTGGAATGTCACTCCTCCTCCCTGTAACCTTGAAGCTCCCTTCCAGAATCCTCCCCCCAGAATCCTCCCCGCTCATGCCTTCCATCAGTTAGACTGGAATACATAATATTTCCTTTGCTGAAAATGTTTAAATACTTACGGCTACTTTTAATACTCATATGTCCTCTGAAAGGTCCCATCAAGGAATATTTGGGAATCCTCATAGTTAGTCAGGATACTTGTAGGAAAAAAAAAAATGGAGCAATTAGGAAATATTAAAATGTTAAATTTGATTTTTTTAATGTAAATTTTGTTGACACACAGAAACAACTATTATGATATGAAATAAACAAAGCAGTGCTTTTCTGATCTATACCACAAGGACTGAGTTCAGAACAAATGCTGAATCTTTAAGCAGCCTGCTTGTTTGACAACTCCATAACAAAAGTCCAACACATGCATGTAAATGCTATGTCTCTGTGGATCTGCCGGCATTGTTATCAGGCAGCTAGACTGCAGCACACCAACTTTTCCAACCATTCAAAATAGGAAGAAACGAGTTATGATGAACATGCTTTCCTGAGCAGTCAGGTCAGCCTTATAATATAAGGAGTTATGATAATTATTATATACACAATGATCACCTTTATCCCAAAGTATTTCAGAAACTGAGTTTTACATGGAATGATACCTTAACACAGCAGAAATGTTATGTTAGTAATCTTCTCCACAAAATGTCTTAAAAATAAGTTAGTTATTGTTATTCATTTATGCTACATCTCAACTCCTTTTTTTAGAGCTTATCTGGTCAAATCAAAGCTGTTGAACAACTAAGTAAGTTATTGCCCAGAGTAAGATCAGATTGAAAATGCGGGGAGGGGGGTGCAATAGCATATGGACCAGCTAGAATTTGGCAAATTTGCAGGCTGGCTTTTATTTATACATACATAACATATACATGTACATAAACACACACACACCAATCAGCCTGAGATAGACAGACAGACAGACAGACAGACAGACAGATAAAAAAATAACTGAGTACAATCCATCAAAGTATGATAGTTCTGTTCATATTCATAGATATAGCTGATATGTTTATGTGCACTGTGAGGAATGTAGAAATGATTATAAATTCATTTGAAAAACGTTATGCTAAATTGCAGCTACAACAATTCCATACTTCACATTAGACACTCTGAAACTAAAGTAGATGAAATCTGGTATATAATTAGGAGGGAATTGGTTCTGGTGGAATCTCAAGATATTTTTGATATCTATTGTTTGATATTTTTCTCAGAACCAATTCCATCCTTTGAAACATCTGGTTAATCTTCCTGAAGAACCATGAGAAGCACGGCTTTGTTATCTTCTCATTCAGTACCCCCTCCCTTTTTTAGATTTGTTTAAATGAAACAATTCAGTTTGGGGTTGGAGATCCATTCTTCTTGCTCTGAAATGGGAAAACGCTTTCTTGGAATGGGGGTCTAATATCCATAAACTAATGCAACACTCAAAGTGAAATCAGACAGTAGCACTAATAGAAAATAATAGAATACAAAGTGTACTTTGTGCTCAGGTCTGATGGTGATGATGCATGACTGTGATACCAAATTAACACAAGCATTTATATAAAGTACTGCCTTGCTCTAAACATTAATAGCAAAGCAAATGACTAAAAAAATAAAAGAACCGTGGAACAGATTTTGGGCCCCAACTGTCACATTTCCAACATTTCCACAATAAATAAAAATAAACATTTCAGCCTCTCTGATATCAGTTTAAATAAATGTCCAGTTTCACACAGGATATGGACAGCTGACTCCTGACACAAACAAACAAAGAGTTCATTGGCTAGAAAATGAGAAAGACCTTTCTGATCAGCACTGAACTTCCCTCTAACAAAAATTATGATAATTGATATGATTAGGATGTGCCATTGTGGCTTGTGTCATGCAAGTGTCCTGTTTTTCTTTAGCTTTTGAAAAATAAGCAATACTTGCTTATCTATTTGTTAGATTTATACCCTGTCTTTCCTCCAGGAGCTCAAGATGGCTGACACTGCACTCCCCATTCCATCTTTCCCACAGCAATAACCCCATGGGTTGATTTGAGAGAGGATGGCTGCCCCAGTGTCACTCATTAGCTTCCATGGCTGAGGCTGGACTTACACCTGCGTCTCCACTATCTTAGCTGACACTTGAAATACAATGCCACACTGGCTTGTTGTTACACCTGATGATCAAGGATGATTTGGAAGCTGATTCTAAGTTGTATATCAAATTAAGTCATAATGCGGCTGGTCTGTTTTTCTGTTTTATCTGGGAAACTTGCAGAGAGTGAAAGGAAGAAAGTAGCTGGGTGGCTAGAGGGAGAGTACATAAATCAGTCCCTACAAGTCACCTGGAAAAAGACTGGTCTCATATAAAAATCAAGAGCCAAAAGTACAATACAGTATCTGCTCAAGGTAGATCAAAAAGTATTGTCGAGATGCAGGTGAGGATTGAGAAATCTGACTAAGCCAAGCAAGATTGAAGATTCTGAATGTAAAACAATGGTAAGCTTTTACAATGTTTGCAACAGATAGACTAACTTTATGCTTTGATGCATCTCTTGGATTCTGCTGGCATTCACTAGTGTTCCTCTCAAGGACCATTGTCTGAGAAACTGAATCAATAGAACATATATTGCTATATCGCTCCTTTTATAGTGGAATATGAACTATTTATAGAGACCCAGTTTGGTGTAGCAGTTAAGGAATCAGTCTAGAAACCTGGAGCCTGTGAGTTCTAGTCCCGTGTTAGGCACAAAGCCAGCTGGGTGACCTTGGGCCAGTTACTTTCTCTCAGCCCTCAGAAGGAGGCAATGGCAAACCACTTCCAAAATCTTGCCAAGAAAACTCCAGGGACTTGTCCAGGCAGTAACCAGGAGTCAACTTTTTTTTGAAGGCACCAAAAAAAGAAAAGAAAAAAAAAAAAGAAAAAATTTAGGAATAAGCTAAATTTTTATGTACTTTCTGAGGGGTTGGCAGAGTTTCTTATGCAACGGCTAAATTTTGTGTGGCAGCCAATTCTGTAAGAGAATATTTAGCCAGCTCCTGGGAAATACATTCATCTATTAAGTAACTTGTTTAATTTACAGTGGAAGGTTCACTGTAATTGGCAAGGATAAATTTAGTAGGACAGAAAGATTTTAAGTTATTTTATATTTCTTACTGTCAACCTATAACTGAATGGTGGACTCATGTGCTATATGCGTTATATATATGAAAAACACATGACAGGTATACAAACGCATGAATCCACCAGCCTGTAATTTCTATGCTTTGGTTGAATGACTATATTAAAATTGATGATGATGCTGACTGTCCACAAAGTCCAGTGTTGTCTCATTTAAGATAAGCAACCTAATGGCTAATTATTTTGATTTTCAGTTCCTATGAACCCTAGCCAGCACTGTCAATGCCAAGAGATCATAGGATCTGCAGCCCAAGAAGGCACTAGTTTGCTTGTCCTCCTGATCTACTTTGCCTTTGCTTTTCCCACACCTGTTTCCCATGAATTCTTTATGTAAAGATGTCAAGAGACAGAACCTTGACATTCTGAATACAAGGTACCAGTAGTCCCCAATTTAAGAACAAGTTCTGTTCCCGAGGTCTGTCCTTAAGTCAAATTTGTATGTAAGCCAGAAAAATATTATTGTATAATACTGTATAAGTAGTATTGTATAATTAACTCGAACCATTGTGTATTTAACTCAAATTTTGCTACAATAGTTTCTGTTCTTAACTATGGGTTGTCTGTAAACCAGGTGTTCTTAACCCAGGGACTACCTATATAGGGTTTGGTCATGACCCTGTGCTCCTTTGTCCTTGCAATAAAGTGGGGTTTGGCACGTCACTTCCAAATCTATCTTAAGTCTCATTTTCTTTCCCTTCTTTGCCTCTGAATAGTGAACTACATTTTATAACTTTTTCATATAATAAAATGTACACTCTTGTCATTCCTTCCTGCAATGTCCAGACTTATGTAGGCTGATAGACAGCAGGATGTCTATTCATCACTGTTTAGCTTCCACATAGAAGCAGAACCAAATAAAATGCTTGCTTTCTGTCATAGCCAAAGCCCCTCTCAAACATTCTGCCATACTGTGGGCCTCATTAGAGACAATGAAGAGAATCAGATTTTTTTTTCCATGATGGCAAAAAACTCTTTTTTAAAAGCCTATGAAGATAGATTATGATGGGAACATAATCTCTCAGCCAAGATTCATTTTTTAAAAAAAGTACTTCTAGGGTAAATATGGTCAGGGAAAAAGAGCAGGGTAGCATTTATTATGGCACAGAATATGTAACCAAAGTGACTTAGATGTTGCTGTCACTTGCAAGGTTCCTCTTTTGAAGTACAACCGTATGTCCACCAGAATGCTGCTATATATCTTCCCTTATAATGGAGGATTGCTGGCCAGTGTTCCAACTAGCCACTCCTTCTAACCTGAGCATTCTTACTCTGCAGCCTGATGGCTGATTTCTGTTTTTGCTTTACATTTTCAAAATGTCATTCAACACTGAAGACACAGTTCTTACTGGGCTACTTTTAAATTTAAAAAAATGCAGGGAGAGATAATCTAAGCCCATAGCAAACAGCATGTTTGAGAGCTTCAAAACAAAGTTCAAGGATGTCAATTTTTAGAGTGGGTGCTCCTCTTAGTGTTGTGCTTGCTTCATTAAGATTCTGGTGGTCCTGCAAGTATCTAGGTGCCAAGCCAGAAAGAGCTTTATAAGTTAAAACCAGTACTTTGAATTGTACCAGGAAGCCTACTAATAAGCAATGCAGTGAAGACAGTATAGATGTAATATGGTCAGGGCATTGAGCACTAGCAAAGAAGTAGGTCACTGCATTTTGAACCTATTGTAGTTTTTCAGTAGACTTCAAGAGCAGCCCTATGTGAAGCACAGTGCAATATTCTAACCAAGCAGTGATTCTAACCATGGTGTGAGTCACTGTAGCAAGATCCTTCTGCTCCAAATAGGCCCCTCCTGGTTATGGCTTCCACTCATGCATCCAGCAATAATTGTGAGTCCAAGAGACCCTCAGTCATGGACCTGCTTCCTCATAGATAGTGCTTTCCTCTCAAGAGACAACGCTGGATCCCTCGAAGAGTTATAACGAAGAAAGAGAAATTCCATCTTGGTTGAGTTCAACTTTAGACTGTTTCATCCCATGCAGACCAACAACCTCTAGGCATCAGGACAAGACTTTGACAGGCTTAGGATAACAATATACACTTGAATATCATCAACATGCTAGTGATGCCACACCCTGAACTGATGGATGACCTCTCCCAGCAGCTTCATGTAAAAGTTTAAAAGAGAAGACTGAGCCCGGTGGCATCCCAAAAAATTAGTAAGGACCTAGTCCACATCTCTTCTCCACATGCATGACTGGAACTGCTCACTAAGGAAAGAGCAGAACCACTGCAAATCAGTGCCTCCAGTCCCCAGCCAATATAGATAGTCCAGAAGGATACCATAGTTGATCAGAGGTTGTCAAGAGATGTGAAAGAACCAAGAGAGGCTTCTTCAGGTAGTATTCAGAATGAAGACAGCAAAACAAGAGCTAGCAACAATGAAGAGCTGGGAAAGATAGATGAGTTTTGTCCCCCATCCTCAGATTTGACCTCCAGCTCCCTGAAATGTAAAGAAGGGGAAGCACCTTAACTTTCTGCTTTGTCTGTGAATCTCCCCAAAAGAACCTTTACTCCAGCTCTAATTAAAACAAACTCTTCTTTGCTTTTCAGATATTGCTCAAGATATTAATCTGCCAACAGAATTGGTTTTATGAAAGCATTCAGCACATCTAGATTTCACATGCCAGGTATTATTGCTGTTGCTTGACCTTTCTGGAAACTAACAATGAAAGTACTGCTGCTGCAAACAACTGTTTCCTTTCAATTATCTGTTCCCTTTCTGAAAAGATATCTCCATTTATTCTAAATCAAACCTCATTTGTGACTCAAGCATGACTGCTTCTTGAATGTATTGCTTTTTAAAAAGTTCCAAACATTTATTGGTCAACTGAGTTGAATTGATTAAACCAAATGCAATTAATGGATTTATTGTAGCTTAAAAATAGATCAGGAGTTAATCACAGCCAGGTAGCTATTGTACTACCACTGTAGCATACAAATTCAATAGCAACTGCCATGGCTCCACTACTCCCTCAATTAAATGGTACAGCTAAACAAATGGATAGGATGATTTAAATCTTAAAAATGGTTATTCTGGTTGCAGTTCTGTGTCCTGAGAAAGTCAATAATGCTGTGATAGAAAAGAAAAATAATCTGAACTTCACCCTTTGCTGTCTATCTATTCTATCCATTTATCTATCTTAAATCATATATTGTTTTATTTTTCATGATTTTTAAAACCCATTTGGGAATACTGAATATACCTATCACATAATCACTGCATGGAGCAAACTGGGCTCTTTTGTTTTCTTAGCCAGAATTCAAGGAGTCAGATTACTTCAGTAAAGATTACTCTCCTAGATAGTAATCAAAGTGGGCTAACGTGGCATAACCTGCATAGTTATGTACCTGGTGATACAGCCTAAGAAACTGAAAACAGTTCCACCTACCCTGAAAGAAGGCATCCTTGCTTATATTTTAGCCACTAGCCACCTCTGAGGTTGTCATTTCTTGGACAACTTTCCTTTTGGCTATGTAGGAATAAAAGTTAAGATGGCCTGATCAAAGTCACCATGAACAGACTGGTTACGTATTTAACCTCTCTGATCTTTATCTCCCACATAGCTGCAAGGGGGATAATGAAAAGGGGAAAAATGGTGTAGCTACAGCAGCTCCATTTTGTAGTTATTCTAGCCTGCCTTCTCTGTGTCTGGAGGCCAGAAATGAGAGTCAGCATTCATGTGAATAGTTTTGTGTGTGTGTGTGTGTGAACTGCATACTGTATTCATCTAAGCCAGGGTTTTCAAACCATGTTCTATAAGTCATGTTCTACAGACCTAAGGTTCTGTAAGAGATGAAGGATATACATACATGCAGTACATACGTGTCAGTTTAGTATCACTACAGCTTTACTTCTTGATCAGGGGTTCCACAGTTTTGTTTTTTAACTAACAGGCTCCATGGCTTGAAAAAAACTGAAAACCCCTGATATAACTCACTCATCCTACTTCCTGGCTGGTGGGATGAGAACTGTGGTCAATCTGAAATAAAAGAAGTATAAGCTCCTGTTCCTTTTTTGCCCACCACTAGTGATAAAATCTCATGTCCAAAAAGGCTTTGTCCAACAGCAGATAAATTCAGAGAGGCCGAAACTCACCAGCGGGTAAAAAAGAAACAAGAGCTGAAGTATAATTTGTGATCTTCTCCCTCAAAATTGCCATGAGAAAGGCTCTTAAAAAAATAGGTCAGAGATGGCAACGCAAGAAAGGAGTAACTCAAGAAGATGGTTACTAAACGGAAAAGCTAGAAAAGCTTCATAAAGAACACCATATTCCCCTCTTACAATTTTTTCAACTTGAAACACTGTGTTTCAATTACAGTCAGCCAATATTTTATTATGGCTGGGTTCCCACATCACACCAACCCATCCTGTTGTTTTTCTGGTTTTGTCTTAGCATATTTTGTAACTGTTACAAACAGTGTTTGTAACATAGGATACAAACACATTGTAGGAATATGTTGTAGGAACCCTGCTCATTAGTAAAGTAATTATTAGATAAACCACGACTATTATGATGTGGAAGCACAGCAACTGTGTCGCTATAGAAAATTGAGTTATTCAGGATATCCTATGGAGAAAAGAAGGAAAAAACTGGCTTTACTGGGGATAAGAGGTTGAATAAGCAACCAATGCAGTGTTTCTCAAGCTCAGCAACTTTTAGATCTTAAGAAACACTGAACTAGAGTATGAGGAGGCTTCCCTCTGTGGGCTGGAGCACTGCTAATTACTAATATCTTTTGCATAGTTTTTGTACAAGGATTAGCTTTGTTAATCCACAGTAGCCACCTTACTGTTCATTCCACTATTAAGATCTGAGATATCCACTAATTATTTTTCTTCCCTATTCCCACACCTGAGGGTGAGCATTTTAATCATAGTAGTGCCACAGTCCAATATTATGCTGATGAATTCTGGGCATGTAAATCTAAGCAAGCACACATTATTGAAGTGTTACGGAACTCCTCTCATTTTATTAAATAGTGAGACAAGGCATATTGCCCTATGGACTGATGTTCGATAAAGTTATGGAATTCCTTGGCTGGAGTTTTGCCCCACTGTCCAAGATAGCCACTCATGGCTAAGTCTCTTTATTTTACAGCATTAGGATGCTGAGTCAAATATCTCCCAAAGGTAACAAAGGCACTTCAAGTACAGATGAAAATGATAAAAGAGTTACAGAAAGTTTTCTTCTGATGCTGGTTCAGAGGAATCAGCAAGCCTTGGGTCTATAATCGATTACAATATCACACTACTAGGGGTTCCATAACTTGTTAATGACTGGATTCAGATAACATACCTGGTTTATTGTAATTAATGTTTGTTGAACAAGCCATTGAAGCTAATCCACATGTAATTCTAAGCCAGATAAAACATAGTGTACACACCACAATGGTTGGCTTCACAGATTATGTTTTATGTGTGACCTTTGAAGCCAGCCATTACATCCTGTGCAAATGTTTCAGTTCAAACGAATATTAATCAGTCAGACATTTCAACAGTAGTAGACTAATTTGACTGCTTTTTTAAAGCAGTTACAGTGCCTGCTCATCAGTCTGAAAGAGGGGACTGCAGAATAATAAAAGCAACAGGGTCCCTGTCCTCAGGTTTAGGATCTAAGAAGACACAATAAAAAATGAAAGGGTAGAAAGGGATGGAAAAGAGGCAGAAGAAAACTCTGGAACCAGGTCTTAGTATTTTATGATTTAATGTGATGACAGTGGGATATGAAAGGTGGCCGAAATGATGTCACTGCCTCCAAACAGATAGTCGTTTTGCTCTTCAAAATCCCAATTAGCATTGTGAGCCGGGACCAGTGATAAATATACAGGTGAAACTCGAAAAATTAGAATATCGTGCAAATGTTCATTTATGTCAGTATGGCAACTCAAAAGGTGAAACCAATATATGAGATAGACGCATTACATGCAAAGCAACATATGTCAAGCCTTACTTTGGTATAATTGTAATGATTATAGTGTACAGCTTATGAAAACCCCAAATTCACAATCTCAGAAAATTAGAATAGTGTGAAAAGGTTCAATATTCTAGGCTCAAAGTGTCCCACTCTAATCAGCTAATGAATCCATAACACCTGCAAAGGGTTCCTGAGCCTTTAAATGGTCTCTCAGGCTGCTTCAGTAGGAATCACAAGCATGGGAAAGACTGCTGACCTGACAGTTGTGCAGAAAACCATCACTGACACCCTCCACAAGGAGGGAAAGCCCCAAAAGGTAATTGCAAAAGAAGTTGGATGTTCCCAAAGTGCTGTATCAAAGCACATCAATAGAAGGTTATGTGGAAGGGAAAAGTGTGGTAGAAAAAGGTGCACAAGCAGCAGGGATGACCGCAGCCTGGAGAGGATTGTCAGGAAAAGGCCATTCAAAAGTGTGGGGGACTTTCACAAGGAGTGGCCTGAGGCTGGAGTTAGCGCATCAAGAGCCACCACACACAGACGGGTCCTGGACATGGGCTTCAAATGTCGTATTCCTCTTGTCAAGCCGCTCCTGAACAACAAACGTCAGAAGCGTCTTACCTGGGCTACAGAAAAAAAGAACTGGTCTGTTGCCCACTGGTCCAAAGTCCTCTTTTCTGATGAGAGCAACTTTTGCATCTCATTTGGGAACCAAGGACTCAGAGTCTGGAGGAAGAATGGAGAGGCATACAATGCACGATGCTTGAAGTCCAGTGTGAAGTTTCCACAGTCTGTGTTGATTTGGGGAGCCATGTCATCTGCTGGTGTTGGTCCACTGTGCTTCATTAAGTCCAGGGTCAACGCAGCCGTCTACCAGGAGATTTTGGAGCACTTCATGCTTCCTTCCACAGACGAGCTTTATGGGATGCTGACTTCATTTTCCAGCAAGACTTGGCACCTGCCCACACTGCCAAAAGTACCAAAATCTGGTTCAGTGACCATGGGATTACTGTGCTTGATTGGCCATCAAACTCGCCTGACCTATCTATCTATGGGGCATTGCCAAGAGAAAGATGAGGGACATGAGACCGAACAATGCAGCGGAGCTGAAGGCCGCTATTGAAGCATCCTGGTCTTCCATAACACCTCAGCAGTGCCACAGGCTGATAGCATCCATGCCACGCCGCACTGCGGCAGTCATTGCTGCAAAAGGGGCCCAAACCAAGTACTGAGTACATATGCATGCTTATACTTTGCAGAGGTCCGATATTGTTCTATTTCCAATCCTTGTGTTATTGATGTCATGTAATATTCTAATTTTCTGAGATTGTGAATTTGGGGTTTTCATAAGCTGTACGCCATAATCATCACAATTATACCAAAGTAAGGCTTGACATATCTCGCTTTGCATGTAATGCGTCTATCTCATATATTGGTTTCACCTTTTGAGTTGCCATACTGACATAAATGAACATTTGCACGATATTCTAATTTTTCGAGTTTCACCTGTAATAATTTCATAAGCCTGTTATGCTATTCTTCCTGACAATCATTATCCTGTTAAACACTAGCAATCACTGAGAAAGGTAAAACTGTGTTAGTGTAGCTGATTTGAAGGGAATTAATCAAGGAAGCAATTGGACTTTCTGCTGTTGGGGAAACATGCTGTTCACTAATTTGCAAAAACAACAAAATAATATATACTCTTCTAACACTGATTATGTGAACTCTAAAAGCTACAACTTGTTGAAAGGGCATAATTCGATAAAAAAAAATAACCAAAGGATATACAATATGTAACTGATCTCTCTGCATCTATTCTACATCATAAGAATATGACTGGTTGATCTCGTCCATTCTACATTAGCCACAGATTAATATGCCATCTGCTAACAGCAGGTGAAGTTTTCTTTTTTACCTGTCGAAAGTTATATATGGTGCCCACAACATAATTTTGCACTCTCTAATGCATGCCTGTTTAGGCTATGTAAAGATTTATTCACTGAAGCAATGAGAATGAAACTGAGCAAACTCAGGAGGCAGTGAAGGACAGGAAGGCCTGGTGCGATATGGTTCATGGGGTCACGAAGAGTCGGACGCGACTTAACGACTGAAAAACAACAACAACAAAGATTATTATTGTTGAATGAGTTCATTATTAGTCCATAGGATTACACTCTTATATTGTTTAAAAGAAGATTGCAATACCTGGAATCATTTTCCTAATATTAAGAGGGTCTGATAACAAGAACAGAAGAGACTTGGAATAAAATATATTTGATCTCTATGTTCCATGAGGACAGTCCAGATGCAAGCAGATACAGTCAACCAGGTAGGCTAACAGAAAGTCAGCTGTGAGAGTAAGAAAGTCTCTACCAGAGTGAGTGACAAATTGTTGTGAAAAAAGCACTAGCCCTACGTTAAAACATTTGTAGAATCACACAGAAGACTTTTGAACATTTTTCTCACTTGATTCCTCTTGGCACTTTTAAATGAAGTATGTCAGATGTTACAAGCTCCTTAAGCGTATTGGTCACCATCTCACAGATGAAGATGGGAGTATGTCTAAGTAGGGCTATGCAAAGCCTTTCAAAGAGGTACTGTACTTGGCAAAGCAGAGGTATTGTTCATGGTAAAGCAGCCATGTTGTTTGCAAGATTGATGCAGCTTTTTGACAACTATCTCTGTCTGCTTTTTGCTATAAAAATATTGACTGAGAATTCTGGGATTTGAAGGGGAGCAAAGACCCACACCTCTAGTGGGTACCAGGTGGAATGGGAAGTTACTCTAGGACAGTGTTTCTCAATCTTGGCCGCTTGAAGATGTGTGGACTTCAACTCCCAGAAAGCTGGCTGGGGAATTCTGGGAGTTGAAGTCCACACATCTTCAAGCGGACAAGATTGAGAAACACCGCTCTAGGACATTCCAAGAAAGTGCTCCCCAAAGTTTTAATTATGTGAAAGTGCTCCCCAAAGTTTTGCACAAGACAGAAAAGAGGGAATGATCTCCAGGGGTCCAGTACCAAAGACAGGAACTGGAACACAGCCATACTTGGGGAACGTGAAGAAGGCAGGCTAGAATCCATTTGTAACAAGAAGAAAAGAAAAAAGGGGGTGGGGGTAGCGGTATTGTGAAGAAAGGAAAGCTTTTCTCGGCTCGTTCTCGACAATCCTGCCTTCTCTGAGTCCCACTGCAGTGACTACAACGGAGAGGGGAGCAAAAGGAGTGCGGGTTTTACAAGTCGGGGCTCTTTCTCCTCCTCGACTTTCTTGCTGAACGAACCGACCGCTTTGAACAAAATGAGGGGCGGAGAAGAGACGGAGGACGCCCTTACCCTCGGCGGCTCCTGACGCGGGGAAGACGGTCTAGTTCCCAGGCCCCGCCGGCGAAGGCGAGGGACTCTCGAGATTTTCTCAGGAAGTCTGCAAAGGCAATAGGAAGATGTTAGCGTTGCGGTGCGATTATTCCCATAACAACAGGAACCACAAACCGGTCACCCGGGCAGGGCAAACAAACTGCTTGGAAACCGCCCCGCGTGGGGTCACCCGGGGGCAGGCCGGCCTCAGTGGCGAGGCGCTGGTCTCCCATGACTGGCGAGTTGGAGATGTTGTGGGCATCGCTCGGAAAGGGGAGGAGGCATTTATAAAAAAAACGGAATTGAAGAGGAGAGAATTAAGCGACAGCAGCAAATGTGGAGACTAGAGCAGTGGCAGATGGTCATATCCATCAGAGCAACGGCGGTGCTGGGCAACCTGGTGTCTGAGCAGGGCTAGGGAACAGTCCTACGTTCCTGGTTTGGAAGGGGGCATATGAATAGGGCTTCCTTAACAAAATGGCATTAATGGAGCATGAATGTGAGCCCAGAGGAGGGGGATGTAGGTCTAGCAAGGGTTTACACTGGGGGCAATTGTGGGGCTGGCCTTCAGTTTCATTTCCCCCCCAATTTTAAGTGAAAAGGATTAAGGGAGGGTGTGGAAAATAGACAATCTCCTATGGTTGGTTCATATGCTGTTCACTTTTGGGGTAGAGAGTACAGTATCTCAAGTGGCAGTAGGAAATAATTTGTCTGCGTTGGGCTTCTAAACAGTAAATTATTTCCGTTTGGTATTTGAGATAGTCTCTTCCCCCCTCTTAGCCTTCAACACCTGCTCTCTATTTTCCTTCTGCTTTTATGCTAGGAAACAATGCTGGCTCTAGACATTTTGGAACCTGAAGCAAAATGTAAGACAGAGCCTCCTCCCCAGCTTATATGCTAATAGAGATGCAGGTTGGAGGTGAGAAGACAGAATTGGTGTTCCTGTCTAGCTTCTGCTGTGCTTTCTGCAATATCTGCTCTGATTTAGGAAACGTTTTCTTCCAACTAAGTGATTTTAGTAATCCCACTGAGCTGTTCATAAATAATGCATTTTTATTTCAAAGTAGTCATGTTTATTGGAGAGTTTTAAAAGCTTCCCTAATTATCTCTATTTATAGAAACTCTTTTTTTTTTATTCCCCAAGTCTCAGTTTCACACAGTAAAGGTTAGGAAAGTATGCCTCACTGCAGCAAGTTGCAAAGAAATCAATCATCCTTTCTGCTGCTTTTCAAGTCTTGAAGAAAGCACAAAGCACTCAGAATATGCTATTAACGCGTCTTGCTAGATGAAACATGCGCACCTGTTAGTGTATCACCCATCTCTCTACTTGATTTGAAATCTGTAGCATTACAATCACTCAAGTGCTAATAGAAAATATATGTGAGAACTCATGCTGTGTTCCTAAGTAGTGATGCAGAAGGAGGCAAATTGTTTTTCCAAACTTGGTTTTTTTGAACTTCTACCCATCTTCATTCTGGAGTAGAAGTCTTTCTTTCAGAGGTCTCCTGGACAGATTGCTGTTGGAGTTTTGATACGTTTTGGATGCCACTGCCCACCCTCCAATTTAGGGAGGGAGGGTTGTAGCAGACTTGTATAAAATTTGCCTGAGTTTGCAACCTTTAATTTAGGGTTGCCAGATTTAACAATTTACAAAGATTGTTTTTCCCCCCACTAGAACCCTGACACAAGGGGGAGGGGAAGTATTGATTTGGGTCTCAATGTAATGAAAGAGCATAATTTTCTCAGAATTGGTTTGCATTTCCTGAATGGAGCTTACAACCCTTTCTTCATTTCCTTCTAGTCCTAAACTTCAGTTGCTTAATTTGGGATGGATGGGGTGTTTTGTTTCACTGCTATGTTAAAACAATTGGAAGTTAGAAATCCTTGGCAATCCATTGGCAATAATTATAGTGGCCTTTTTATCTTCTCAGTTGCATTTTTTAGAATTGCTTTTGTTATTATATAGTTCTAGTTTTTTTGTGTTTTAACTGTTTTAACCATCTCTACACTTCTTAGAGAACTCCTGTATAAAAGCTCAATAATTTTATTGGGAAAAAATCCTTTTTCTCTGCTCATTCTGAAGTAATTTATCAGTAATGTTGGCCTAGAAAAGGCAAATGGTGAGCGTCTGTCCTGATTGAGCTATATACCCATAGCCAGCAAAGTAAGCAAATAGGTAGAGAATGTATTTCACTGACTTGAGGATGCCTGTTTGGCAGCCTTAGAAATTTGGAATCAGAGACAATATCTTTATGCATTACGGATCAAGACACAGCATGAGAAGTATTATGAAGCTGTTGCAAGAAAATGACTGGGATGTATCCAATGATGGTGGTATCTTAACAGCTGGGAATTTGGCAGGGGGTGAAATCAAAATATTGGTATCAGACTATTTCAAGGAAAGAAAAGAACAACACTTTTGCACTTTAGAGCATAATCATAGTTACTTTTAAGTTACAGCTACTATATCTGATCTGTAAAAATCCAGAAAGCCACTAGATGACAGGAAAGAAACACAGGATGCTCAACTGTTTTTTGCCATCTAGTGGTTTTATGGACTTTGGCAGTTTCGATCTGGTAAGCTTAATTTTAATACAGCTGAGCCCAGGGGAAAACATTCTTATAATTGAAATATTGATTTATAGCCATAAATAAGGCTATATTTAAGAAATTGGACTACCTGGAGAAATTTCAGTCCATATTTTTTACTTAATCCCATTCATTCTCATTGATTTGTGAGCTTTGAGAACATATCTTGTGATGATTTATTACTACTCTCTCTCTCTTTCTTACCTAATAATAATGGAAAAACTTGGAGCTGCAGCAGGAGGAGACACCAAGGGTCTTATTTTATATTCCCAATAGATCTGATTCCTAGGCAACAGTCCTATCTATTAAGCAAAAGATACAGACTTGACTATTAACTTTCTGTGCAGTTTTAGACTGGTATACAGATGACACGAGAAGGATTTTCAGTCAGCTGCTAAAAATGAGAGACTTAGGCGTTTTGCAAAACACACTCAGTAAAATGTGGCTTTATGGAATATCCTGTGAAGTGTTCTGATTGTATAAACATGACCAAGCTGTGGGACACAAGCTAATGCAAATTCTCCATGGAGTGATCCATAAATAAAAGCAAAGGTAAACATTAATAAGTGGTCTGTTCCCCCACCTCTACTTTAAAAAAGCACAAGTATGATCAACACTAAAGAATGCTTTTGAAAAGAATAGCAAGCCATAACTTTGAACACAGCTTATATTTATTAGTTTTGTTTGTTGACTGTGCTTTGATGACATAGCACATTCATGAGAATTCTCACCAAGAGAGTCAATAATCAGATAATTTCTTTCCTCCTCAGGGGGGAAAAGTTTTAAAAGAAGAATTGCAATCAGTAATTCCCTTTAGTTAACAGAAAGAAGCAGTAAGGTGCCCAAAGGCCCCTTGGCGCCTGCCAGACTTCCCATCTCATCTGAATTTAATAGGAAATTTGGGGTGGTCCAGAATTTATTTAAAAGAATTACATGATAGGCCCATAGGCATCCTTAGTGAATACAAAAGAGTAAAGTTTGAGCTATCATGGATGAGCTGCAAAAATCCAGATGACCACAACCCTAACTCTTCACTGTCATCTAGACATTGTCCAGCTTTTTGCAGTTAGGTATGGTACCTCTACTACAGCTCATGCAGTGTTTCTAAGTGTGATACCTCTCCAAAAAACAAACCAATGTAAGCTGTGATCAGCCTGAGGGCCAAGCAGAATTGGCAATTTGTCTTCTGGTAAATATGTACTGTGTAATTGACCATGCTCACTATGGCAGCCATTTTGTGAATCGGTAAGCACCAATTTGGGATCACCTACAACCTGCTCTCAAAATTTCATATATATTTACTAGCCCCCAAAGTTGCCTACACCTGGGTCAGATAGCTTTATTTTTACACAGTGTCTATACAACAATTAAATGCATGACTTTAAAAAAATATATATTATTGGATTTAGAAGCTACCCAACTCCCAGCAAGTCTGGGCTGCTCATATCATAAAAGTAGCAGCAGTAAAATGAAAGAAGAGATGTCTGTCCAGAACGAACAACCCAATACACCAAAAGAAAACTAACAGAAGTTCAACAGTCACCTTAACCCAGACCTGGAAGCAGAGCCAGTTTTTCAGAGGCTTGTGGAAGAGCTGCAGGGTGGGAGCCATATGGATCTTGGTGTGTGGGGGATGCTATTCCAGAAGTCAGGCTCTGGGACATATATGCTACAATAAAACATCAGCCTCATAGTTTAGGGGGGGAATGGGGATTGTTATTTTTTATTAATTGTTTTGTGTTTCCTTCATATAGTAACCATGATATGGAAATATACTTCAAAAAAGAAAATAAAGTATATGAATCAAAATTTTCACTGGATTGTTCATTCCACTGGCCGGACGGCCATCCATCCATCCATCCAAACTTCCTAAAAGCCAATATGCTAAGCTGAACATTAACTTTAGGTTGCCTGGGCTGAAAGCTAGCATGTTAGTGCTATTCTAGATCCATTTAATTCACCTCCTCCCCCCATCCCTTGTATGATTACAGGTGTGTGAATACAGGATTAAGTCTTATCACCTGCCTTTATAACACTCTTGGTCATAACCTTTGGGTATTTCCAGTAGAGCCCCAAGTCTCCTTATGTAGGTTCACTCTGCGCTTTAGAACACTGAAAAATGGGCTCATCTTTGAATTGTACCAATAAACCATGTTCATGAACCAGGTTTAGATTAAGATTTGAATTCCAAATCCTGGCTTCTTGGGCCAGATAGGTGGGATATAAATAAGTAAATAAATAAATAAAATACATAAATATTTGTAGCTCCAATCAAATCCAGGGTCAGATGTCACCATTTTCTGGTGAAAAGAAGGGCAAAGAGGAAACAAGCATGCTGTAAACATAAAGTAATTATAAGTTAGAATTCCTGGCTCATTTTTACCATACATGCAAATATAGGCACTATGATCTAAGTATCTGCTGTTTGGTCATTCAGTTATTTCTTTCTGGACTTTTTTCTCCTTTTTAAATCCAGGATTTGTCTGAAATAGTGAAGATGGACAATTTTTCTGTGAGTGAATCTTTTAACAAAAGTGGTGTTAAAAGAAGTGGAGAAATTTTCAGGACAGCAATGACGTATATAGAGAGCCGGTTTGCTGTAGTGGTCAAGGCACCAAGCTAGAAACTAGGAGACTGTGTAACTTAGTAGCTTAAGACAGAAGGAAAGTGGTTTATGAGGAACTCGGTATAGGAAGAAGAATTAAGCACTCCCTTTTCTAGTTTCATGGTCCTTGAACTAATTGGATTCTGACCCACTACTTTAGCCCTTTAAAAAAAAAAATCAGAAGATCAAATCACTGTTCCTCTGTTACATACAGTCTGATTCTTAAGAGGTACCTGCTATTTTATTACTTATTGCAGCTCAATCACAGTAACATGACATAAGGATAGGTTTGTGCCCCCACTCCTGTTCCAGAGTGCCCTAAATGTAGTTTTTCATTTTTCCCATCTAATGAAAGATTTCCATTTTTTCTTACAGAGAAAATTAATGGGCTTGTCATAGGGACAGTTTTTCATGGTGTATATACATGGGGATAGGGGCAAAATAAAATCTGTCATACTCTGGTTTCTCTTCAGATTGTACAAATCTGCCACCTTTTACAAATAAGCTATCTGTCCCAAACCTGACTAATATTTCTAGGAATCCCCAAAAATATGATGCTTATACAAATGGTGCTCAGTGAGAGTAAACTGTAAACTGTAGAGAGTAAGGAAGAGGACCTTGACAGAGATATGCAGGAACCATTACCTAGACAAAAGGGGCTGAAACATTTTTTAGGTGGAGAACAACAAAATAGCATTCAGAAGTGATTCAGGCAGACACCTTCCTAATTCATAGGAGAATAAGAAGGGGGAGGACATACAGCACAGTCAGACTTGCAAGATTCTGTTATTATAGCCACTTTCACTAAAAGTAGTTTTAGCCTTCCGATGGAGTAATTTTCCTGGTCTGGTCTACTTCCTGGCATAAGCCTTTGTTCTGTACACACCATTCCCATCTCAGATTTATTCTGTTCATGCTATTCCTTCTGTAATGTTAAGCATTTTACAATCATATCTGTTTATTATATTTTTATTGTACCTTTCCGCTCGGAGGTCCAGGCAGGCGTTTGTGATAATTTCCCGTATTGTCCTCACATCTATAACTTTGTGAGGTAGGTTGGCTTGAGAGAGAATAACTGATTCAAAACTGCCCAAGGTTAGGAATTCCAGAACTGAGCTGCAAACCTCTGGTCTGCCACAAGATGGGTACAAAGTGTTAGTTTTCGACATCTCTCTACTGTCACCTACCAGGTGTCCAGATTTTTGCAGCCCAAGCATAGTAGCCCTACCAAAACTTTTTAAAATAAACTGATTAGTAACTTTATCCACAGTTTATTTTTATTACAATGAGCTACCAACATGATGGACACTTGACCAGAAATACCCTTCTTTGAATATAGCAGACATAAATAGCCTGACATGTTTCTTGGAATCCCTTAATTTCTTCATGCAACAAATTCTTAAAGCATGTTTTCAAAACAGAATTTGCCAGGAAGTCTAAATTGTTGTGAGGTTTTTTTCATCATCAATTTAAAAGTAATGATCCAGAAGCTTGGACCAACAGGAAGGATGTGAATGAAGAGAGGCCTTTAAATAGCTTGTTGACAAATCTAATACACATTTCAGAAACAACATCCATCAGCGTTTTGTACAATTCGTCCTGTACTATGTGATGCTGTATCCCTGGGGATACATACTAGCTCAATTTTCACAACTCTGGTTGCTATCCTCTCTTCTACAGGAAACTATGTGTTAACCCCTGAACTATAAATTCTGCAGCAGGAGAGTATTAGGGAAACTGCAGAGTGACCATCATCTTTTTGTCTTTAGCAATAGAGGAAGATGTACTTTTTCTAGTAAGAAGTCCATCCAATCTAGGGTACTTCATCAGCTTGAATAAAACTGAAAGATATGAGAACAGATGCATGCCTCTACCATTTCCTCATTAGATCTACTTTGGGGTAATATTCCATCAATAAGACGGAATCAGTGAAGAAAATGATCATCATTTGTTCTGTCATCAATTGTTCACTTGTTTTCATCTTCTCTAGCCAAAAAAACCCCCTAACAGTGGTGGCTGACAAACTGCCCAAAATGAGGAAAAGCATCTTGAAAAAGGAAACAAAGCACCAATTTGCATTAAAGTTGCACATGCTCATTTGTTTGCATGTATGCATATCAAGAAACAATTACTATCATTTAAATAGGAAAGTAATCATTTTACCAGAGTAGAGAAAATTGCAAGCAAACGTCTTACAGCTCTGATGTGAATAATCAGCTTCAAGGCCTCTAATTCATTATTGTTATGAAAGCCATTATGAATGCCGTAGACCAGCAGCAGAGAAACCTGAGTAATAGTCCCCCCTTAGGCACAAAGCCAGCTGGGTGACTTTGGGCCAGGCACACCCTTTCAGGCCTAGGAAGAAGGCAATAGCAACCACTTCAAGAAAACTCTGAGGTCACCTTGAGTCAAGACTGATTTAAAGGCACATGAAGAGGTAATTTTTTTATTATGGTTCTTTATTTTTGGAGCAGATGCACAGCTGTTCTTTTTGCTGATAGCTTGGGTAACAGAAGACAGTAATTCTCTAAAACAGGACCAACGATCATCCAAGAAGAGAACACATGAGCAAATAGCTAATAGTTTTCTTTAGAAAAAGAAAACCCTAAGAGACTGAGATTGACAGAATGAGAAAGAGAAGAGTAAAGTAGAATAAATCAGACAGAATGAGAAACAGAAAGATGGAAGGAACAGGGTAGTCTGGAAAAGGGGAAAAATGCAAACATATGGTTAAATATTAAAAATAACCACGCCATTGTGTTTAAAAGTGGATCCTGATTAGTATTATCAGTATCTAGTTGTTTTCTGAGAAGAATGTAGATCCGCTGGGTGATTATATTTTGAGATTACAATAAAGCTACTCCATCTAACCTAGTGCCTTTCAAGCATGTTGATACTTCAGCCCCTAGAATTCCTCATCAGCTTATATGTTGATTATGCTGACTGGTAATTCTGGGAAATCTGTTCCACATTTCAAGAACATTGGATTGGAAAAGGCTGCATATATACCACACATTTTAAGCCAATCAAGCAAGAGAAATAAGACAGACACAAACGTTGAAAATTAAGCAAATGCAGTCAATATGACTGTACTGATATCCAAAACTTAATTTTTATTTTATTTTGTTTCTATGTCAGTCTAACTGATTTTGAAGCTTACTGGATAACATAATCATAATAATCACTAAAGAAGAAGAAAAGAGACAATCAGAACTTCTAAATCTCACTTTCAACTCCCATGACTTCTGACTCCATATAAGTTATACAAATTGAGCAATATTTCCATAATTGAAAGTACCATTTCAGAATAAATATATGTGCATGCAATAAGGGCTGTTTGGCCCCTTTGAGGTCAAGAAGAGGATTTGCAGCACATTTTATCTACATGGAATTCAAATAGATTAACTGTATTCTGAACAGAGGCTCATGTTCATTATTTATTTCTAAATGGCATGCTTCTTAGATTGCCCTTTCTGAGGATCAGTTTATAAACTATCCAGGAACAAACAAAGACTCAAAATGGAGAGTTAGGTTTTGAAATTGTGTCCCTGTGAAAACTTTTTTTTGCAATAATTTTTTTAACATTACAGTTAAAAAGATAAAAACTAATACAAACGAAAATGAAATGAAGTAAAAAGAAAAAATAGAAAGTGCAGAAAAGAAGAAAAAACTAGAAAGAAAAATAGAAAAGAAAGAAAAAATAAGAATATAGTAAAGAAAAAGAAAAGAAATATATAAAGAAATGACTTCCCCCTTTATCATAAGTATAAATAATTTTAGCAACTTTTCACCTTTTCTTAAAATAAAACAAATGATTTCTTTTTCCCATACATTATCTCTTATCTATAAACAGTCCTGGTCAGCAGAGGTCCATTAGGGGTTACCAGAAATAACAACATATCTATTTTAACCTTGATCAAATAAGCCAACTTTATATTCCTTCCTTTTACTTTCAACAGTCTTGATCTTTAGTCCCTTCAAATAATGTCCTAGAACTTGATTTCTTTTCATTTTTTCTTTGTCCTTCTCCTTCAAAACTTTAACAGGTCTCTTTTGTAAATCCAATATAAGAAAGTTATCCAAGTCATTCTTCTCATTTGTTATTTGTATGTCCATTTTGATTATTAAAACATCAGCTGCTTTCATTTCTATATCCAGTATATCATCCCTTTCCAGATCATTCTTGTAGACTGACATTTTTTTAAATCCACATTCAAATCAATTTTAATCTTGTCCGGTAGAAGTTGTTCCTCTTCCATAACATCATTGACACACAGTCAATCTATAATAGCAGACATTCTTAAAATTAATTTCTGAGTCCATTGTTCACAAATATCCTTCAATACATCTAATGTTAAAGTATTTTGGTCCACTGTGTTAGCAAACCAAGTTTAAGTGTACTTCTCCTTTAATTGTAATCTTTAGTTCCTTCTGGACACTCTAGTCTCCAACTTTCAAAGTCCCATCCTATCATTTTTTTTTTTTTCAGAATTCAAAACAACAGCATTTCCCAAGGGAAGGATTCTTATAATTAATTTCATAATCTTATTTCAAATCCATCTGGACTATCAATCCATTTATGTGATGGAATGTATCTATGACGAGGAGAGTGTTGTGGGAGATCAAGGCTATCGGGAAGGACGGGGTGCACTCCAGGAGCGGGGAGGAGGCAAGAGGCAGCACAGTCCGCAGGGGGAGCGTGAAAAGGGAAAGAGATTCAGGGTAGCCTCTCCCTAGAATCTCTTTCTCTTCTCATACTCCCCCTGCAGACTATGCTGCCTCTTGCCTCCTCCCCCCTCCTGGAATGCACCCCCTCCTTCCTGATAGCCTTGATCTCCCACATCACTCTCCTCCTCGTAGATACATTCGATCACAATTTATAGCTTTCAAAAAACAATACTTTAATCATCCTTGCCATTTATCCCCCCCCCCCCCCCCCATTTTCTAAGTCCTTAAAGTCATGCTTAAAACTTCTTTCAGTAAGGATTGAAGGAAACTCACCCAGTGAATGCCATAAAACTTGCCATTCCAAAGGTTCTTAATATTTGAAAAGCAGTAAAAAAGTAATTCCAAAAGTGATTAAGAAATGAGGCTTAGCCAAGCTTTATGTCCATATAGGCTACATTGTGACTGTGAGCTTAGTTGGAATCTCTCAACTCCTAGCCACTTGACTCCCCAGCCAACCACAAAAACTCCAGTTCCTATGGTCTACTTGTGAGGAGCAGCTGCCCAGAGTACATGTGGGTGATCTCCCGATCTCTCTTTTCTGCTCATGGTCACTCATGTCTTGGTCACCTCCCAATTGGACTACTGCAATGCAATTTACATGGTGTTGCCCTTGAATAGCATCCAGAAGTTTCAGTTGGTGCAGGATGCAGCAGCACAGGCAGTTACGGGCACATTTTGTTCAATGCAAATGACACCTCTGCTCTGCAAGGTGCATTGGTTGCCAGTATGCTTCCAGGTTCAATTCAAGGTGTTGGTAGTTACCTATAAAGTCTTACATGGTATGGGGCCAGGTTACCTGCTGGACCATGTATCCTTTGTTGTATGTACCCATCCTGTTATATCTGGCAAGGAGAGGCATACTCCAGGTCTCATCTATTAGAGAGTGTCATCTGGCAAGACTCAAGAGACTCTTTTCTGTCATGGTGCCTTCCCTATGAGATCAAAATTGCCCTGACTCTGCTAACTTTCAGTAAGGCTTAAAGATCTGGTTTTGTTACTGAATCTGGAGCCCTGGCTATGTGATTGAGCCCTTATCATGGTTGTGTTAATTGTTGGTAGTTGGGTTTTTATTTTGGTTGCTGTATATGTTATCTATTACTTTATTATAATGTTTTTATCTTGTTTTTATTCATTGCTAGCTGCAGTCATGTATTTGAGATGGGCGGCCATATACATTGAATGAATGAATGGGCGGCCATATACATTGAATGAATGAATGAATGAATGAATGAATGAATGAATGAATGAATGAATATCTCAGCTACAATAATGTGGATAGCCACTAGGTAGCAAAGGTAACTCATTTGCTGCCATTTCATGCTCACTTTGATGTTTGCAGTCCAGATATGGTAGCCTTATACTGAGGAATTCATAACCACATTTGTTCTACTAGTGAGTACAGCATCCAAAGTTATATGAGTAGATTTCCTTCTTACACAAATGTCTCCTCCCTTTCTTCTAAACCTTGTAAAATAAATATGATAAGTTTGTGGGGTGGAAGAACCTGCCCCACCCATATGTTTTCTCCATAGTCACATGGAAAATACTGGATGCAACACCAAATGCTGATACACAGTTCAACATGACATAATGTACAAGAGATAACTGGGACTGAAGTAGCTTGTACTGCAGAATGGAGACAACACAGAAAAGCTAAATTCCCTCTTCTATGCCTCCAATAAATAGAGTTGCAATCTGCTTTCTGTTTGATTACTGTGTGCTTGATATATATAGCTTCAAGATATGTTTTGATGGAAAGTGGTATGGAAATGTTTTAAATAAATTAATAATTAATAAATAAATAATGAGCAGGTCTGGCTGTCTCTCTCTCTCTCTCTCTCTCTCTTTCTTTCTTTCTTTCTTTTTCTTTTCTTTTCTTTTCTTTTCTTTTCTTTTCTTTTCTTTTCTTTTCTTTTCTTTTCTTTCTTTTTCTTTCCTCAAACCACATGCCTGACTTAAACATATTATTTTAAGTTATTAATAGACCAAGGATATTGAATGTGATAGTCCCAGAGAGCAAATGACAAATGCATAAATAAGATGACATGATTTGATTCAATTATTATATCCTGAGATTCCAGAGAAAATAATTATAGGCAATAATTTCCTTCTCAGAAAACCTAGCCAGGCAAATAAAGGGACAAATTATCAGAAGAATTAGAGGCATACAGACCAGCGGCATTGTGGTTTATAAGCTCAGCTGTGTATATATCAAGTTTATCAACTTTACTGCAGTAGCTCATGCTGGTCTTTCCTGTGAGGGCCCTCCACATTTGTTAGACTGCAAATCCCATAATTCTCAGATAGCATGGTCAAATTTGGGGTATTGTAGTCTAACATATGTGGAAAGCATTAAGTTAGTGAAGGCTGATTTAGACATTTCCTGTTCAGTAGCTTGCTAATTAGGTGCCATAGAATCAAGGCCAGTTCCTGAAGTTGTATGCACAAATGTCTACATCTCCATCTGTAAAGGACGTTCCAATGTCCTCCCTCATCCTGTCCATCCAATTTATCCACTGTCTTCTCCTTCTTCCCTCAACCTTGGATCACTTTCCCTTTTGAAATTTAGAGAATGTGTTTTGCTTTGGTTTGCACTGTATCTCTTACCTCTTTCCATAATTCCTCAGATTCTCTTTTGCATAAGTGTATTGAATCTATTCCTTACAATGATCTTATATTTTGATGGTATGTCTTCTAAGTCAGTCTTGCTGGCTTTCTCTCTACTTTTCTAAGTTTAACTCAGGAATTTGACACCAATTATTCATGGTCTGTCCCATAATTTACACCTGAAAGTATCTTATCTGATTAGATTGTATTTCTCCAACTTTTGTTTCCTATTATGTAGTTGATCTGATTCCTATGATGTTCATCCAGTGTTGTTGTTTTTAATCCATTCAATTGTGTCTGATTCTTGGAGATGCCTGGAGAAGTCCCTGCACTTTTCTTGGCATGGTTTTTCAGAAGTGGTTTGCCATTGCCTCCTTCCTAGGGCTGAGAGAAAGTGACTGGCCCAAGGTCACCCAAGTGGCTTTGTGCCTAACGTGGGACTAGAACTCATAGTCTCCCAGTTTCTAGCCTGATACTTTAACCACTACACCAAACTGGCTTTCTTATCCAGTATAATCCAGTATAAAGGCTGTATTTATGTTGCTTGAAACAGGTGTTAGCAAGGAATAATGGACTTTCTTCTCCCAAACTCCATTAACCTGTCCAATGTGTTTATCTAATCCTAATCCTTCTGGAATTCTAGGTTCCTCGATTGCTCTAATATGTGCATTCAAATCACTCATTTGTCTTTTCTAGATGTTGTATTAGCACTTTCAATTTGCCATAGAACTGTACAATGTGTTTCTTCATTGCGTCCTTAGTAAGGTATATAGTTGCACAACACTGGTGTTAACCGAATGTTCACTACTTTTAGTATCCAGTCACTTATTGGCTTACAGCCAAGCACATGCTTAGCAATGACCTTTTTGAAAATTGTTACCTTTCAATTCCTTTATGTGGTCTCATGCCTTCAATGATATATCACTTAATCTTCTTATGTAAAGTGGCCTATTCTGTTCCATCTAAATTCATTTATTCTTAAAACATCCAAGTCTACCTAATCACTCCAGATCTTCTTGTGAAACTTCAGCATTTTTTACAGGATTACCTTTCAGACTTCCCTAAATGTTTCTTCCAGGTCCATAGAGTTTTCCTAGCAATGATAGAAAGTAGTTGTGTTACCTTTCTTTGGAATCAATTTTGGAAGTTTAAATGAGCTTCTTCCCTCTTGCCTGCAAAGCTCTGCCTGCCTGCATCTCCACTGTGGTTTACCTTTAGTCTCACCAATCTCCTTTGATCTTATCAACAAGGATTACCCCACCAAGACCTCATGCTTCCACTGGCCTTGGTATCCAGGCTATTGAAGATACTTACCATCCCCACCACTCCCATGTAAAGGTGCTAATCTACTGGGACAATGGGCAGAAGGTTGTAGATATGGACATCTTTAATCAAAATATTACAAAGTAATACTTGCAGAATTGGATTTTTTAAACTCCTAGTGTTGCCATGGGCAACTGTTAATCAAAATAGATTTTCTCTAGGATGATTATTATATGATTAATTCCTCTAAAAAAGCCTTTCCTCATACTGAATCTCCAGAACAGGATTACAACTGCATCGTCCCTACTCAGATACTAGAGGTTACAGTCAAACAGCATCTGGAAATCCAAGACGGAGACTGGATGATCTAGAGTTTATATAACAATGTGGCTGGTGGTCTGCTTAGTTCATTTTTATTCTCATTGGCAAGGATCCAGTCTGGTCAGGATCACTGTGCATTAAGTGCCAGTGATGTTCTCACCTGGGTGGTGGAATTCCAAATAGGGAAGACTGTAGATGTATTTGTTTGATCATCCTATCTAATCAACTGCACAATGTCGGTATTTCACTAAAAATTGTTTTCATAATATTATTTTAAAGAAGGCATTAATAACAATGCAAACAACAGAAATCTTCAGTCACTCTACTTCTCTTTATTATTTGGATTACATAGCATTTTTTTTCAAACCCAGCATTTTACCTGTGCATGCTGTAGAGTCTGAACTAAATGCACTTCGGTTTCCTTCCAACTTCTTCCAGGCAGAGTAATGTTTTTTTAAAAAGGGGGCAAAATTGACCTCATTGACTGAGAATTATGGAAATTGTAGTCCAAAATGTCTGAAGGACACCAAATTGAAGAACGCTAGAACTAACCAACTTACTGCATGCATACATTCAAAACACAATTGATACTGAATTTTGCAGGCTAATTCTTGTTTCTATCCTATGGGTTATATTTTGCATATTATTGGCATTATAATTCTGTTTTGGGCCTCAGGTACAGTTCATAAAATGGAATGTAAGGACGCAAAGATTTTAGAAAACTGGAATCAGTGAGGTACTTTATTGGCTAAAAGCAAGAAAAGTTGTAGAATTAATTTCCTTTTTTCCTTGAGCTTTTGCAAGAATTGGGCCACATTCTCCATTAATTTTTATAGAAAGGATATTATCCTTTCAACATTTAACTCTAGAATTCACAGACAGGATAGTTACAGCAACTAGCAATATATCTTTTTTGTAAACTAGAGCATGAATTTTTAGATGATATCTCTATTCTTGTTAGAATTGATGCATTCTAAAGAGATAAAGTGGATCTGAATTGTGTTTGTATCAGATTGCAAATAGGCACATATGTCCAAATGTTTTTTAGACATTTTCTTTTCACTCATAAGAAACTGGATATGAAGGAGAAAAAAACTGCATTGCACAACTTAGAGAAGTTCAAAATTTGAATGATAACATATTCTAGTCCAGGCTTGGAACTTAGTTCAATTCCAAGCTTCAGAAAAATGTCTGTCTTAATGGAAATTTAAACAAAATCATGAAGAATCCCTACCTATAGTCTAAATTAAAGTGGCCCAATCCAGATATCTCTCCTGAAGAAGTTGGCCTTCACATACAAAAATGTCCTCAAGTGGAGGGGAAGACATGAAGCAAAATAGTCCTGATAATCTACTAAACCAATGGCAGCTTGCAATAGTAAATGGGCTAATTACCCTTTCTTACTTAATGCCATAGCTCCTTAATCAAACTGCACAGCAGTGGATTAAATGCCAGGGATATTGAAAAGGTAGAATGTCAGCCATTTGACTTTTTAATACCAACCAATAAAGCAAATAACGATATTTTTCAAATGAATATCTGGAGTAATGTGAACAGGCCACACTGTTAAGGTCATGCCTCCACTTGTACATGGAATTATTCATTGTTCACATGCAGTTGCTGTCAGTGCAATATAATATTCCTGGAAATGAGCAAGAGACTTGGCCTTGCAATTATTTTGTAGGCTAGGGAGGACTTTATGAAGTTGAACATGTGGATGCAGTGCTCTGCTGCTATCAGAATATGTGAGTGAGAGGACATTTCCAAGCAGTTGCTCTCAGAGATCAGCAAGCCTGGGTGAAATGTGGTCCGGCCAGTAACCCCAGCATGGTGCTGAAGAACACCAACATGGTAGGTTTTCTGCTCCACTTTAACAGAAATTTAAAAATACATACATACATACATACATACATACATGGAAGCTAGCATGCCCCAAACCAAATCTATTGATGATAATATCTTCAAGGACTTTTAGAAAATAAAAATGGCATGCGAGTGCAGAACAATGCTTTGCTTATTTCTGTCCACCTGCCCAGAAAAAAAGAAGGCGGTAAACAGAAATAATCCTGAATGGCTAAAGTGGTAACGTGGAGCAATGTTAGCTGTTTGTATTCTGGGAAATGGAGGGTTTGTAATTAACCATGTCTATTATGCTAGCCACTTTGAGACTAAGCAAGTCTCCCTGTGCCTGGCAACAATTTTCCGATAGTGTCTATGACATGCTCTAAGATTCAGAGTATCCACTGAACCAAATAGACTGGGGATCATAACTAACTAGCTAACACATATATTTGTATGTTGTAAATAGCAGACAAAGGGGATTCTGAGCAGCCTCAGGATGGTTGGGTGGTAAAGAAGAGGTTCATTTTTTTTCTTTCCTGGTATAATTTTACTTCCACGTACCACTAGTGGCTGTCAATGAAATGCAACAAATGATTTTTGTCAGAATTATAGCAGGAAGATAAAATAATTTATCCTTCCCCAACTTGAACAAATCTGAGTAGGCCTGTGTGAGTTAGGCAAAATCCAGTTTGAATCTCATTCAGAAAAAAATATCCAATTAAAGGTAGTTATTTGAACTGAATTATTGAATCAGATTAATTTAGTTCAGATTTCTGAATCCAGTTGGGCGGAAAAAAAAACATTTCTGCACATGTGCAGAAGCATCCAAATAATCCAACTCAATTCTGAGGCATCTCATGTGATTCAACAAATTGAACTGACATCCCAATTTAATTCTGAAATTTGATTAGGAGATTCAATCAAATCATCAGCAAAATGAATCTCTAAACTGAATATTCCACAGCCCTAATTCTAATGACATCCTTGTGGTTGCTATTTTTTTCATCATGAAAAGATGCAGCCAATTGCATTCACACAGTCAATACCTCATCTGATTCTACTCTAACAATATCAGAATCATTGCCCCAACATTTCCTCTTTTTCCTCTCTCCCTCCCTTCCTTCCTCACACACACACTACATGTGGAACACTGCAGAACTAATGGTGGTGCCACATATCAGAAGGAATGCCAGAGAATGCTTACCACTACAGGGTTAGGGTTAGGGTTAGGGTTAGGGTTTGCTGACTGCAAAAAAATTTAGATAGGAAGGTGTAGCAGATTGCCATTTGAAACTGCAAATTTTAATTACTTGGACTTCTGTAAATATTTGCTTTTTCCACCCATACTACCACCATCAACAACAACACAAAAGTCCCATTTTTAACCTGCTGCTTTATATTCACAGAAATATAGTCACACCTATGGGAATTTGAGGCAGAATTGGAAGCACTGTATGAGCAGTATATGTAATTATATAGAAATTCAGAGATTTGAAAAAAGAATATGGGGCAATATTAATAAATGAAGCTTGATCTTCAGACTTGGTCTAGATGCAGTTTTTGTCTGAACATTTCACATCTTCAAAGCTGCAGTATGATGAATGTAAATGAAAGGGTCATTTTGTACTTGGCCTCTGTCAAATTAGCATCTCAGCAAATTCATCTTAAGAAGCCATTTTAAGAATGTCTTATCAAAAGGTGGATCTAAGTTCCACATCAATCATCATCATCATCATCATCATCATCATCATCATCATCATCATGTTCTTCAAGCCACAGAGAAAATCCAGCTGGGATAACTTTTATGGCATGTAAATAAAATTCCACAATTAGCAAACCCATAAATACACATGCAACTAGGAAAGGATTGTCCAATCCAAGATCCATTTGTTTACACCTAGTTTTTATTGTGAATATTGTGGTATCTTCGATTGTGTCCAATGATGTCCATTCTCTAATGGAATATAAATACGGTAAATCAGTATCTTTTTTTTCTTTTTGCTCAGACCTTTGGTCCATCTAGCTGAAAGTGTACAACGCTTTGGGGAATGGCCACAGAGCCAATGTTTGTAACTTCAATGTGATGAAAAGAAGGGGTAAATTATTAAATTCATCTGGGGTAATCCTATAGATTGCAATTACCGTATTTTTCCGACTATAAGATGATACTTTTTTCTAAAATCCTTACCCTAAAAATTGAAGGGCGTCTTATTCAAGGAAGTCAGCCAAGGAGAGAATCGCACGGTGGCAAAACTGCCCATACCTTATCTCTGCGAATGGGCTTCCTCCTATTGCTAGCCTCCAATCACGAGTGAAATAGCTTGTCTCCCAAACAGACTTCCTCCAATCATGAGCCTGATGTAACTGACGTCAGCTGATGCTGAAGAAACCAATTAGAGAAGGCTGTTTGCAGAGAGAAGCTATCGGCAGTTTCACTCGTGCTTGAATGTAATCAGTTATCCAAAAGAGCCTGGAAATAGAGAGAGAGACGGTTTGGACCTCCTCCCACCGAGTGTATCAGGTAAATGTTAACTAATTACTAAATAAAAATGTGTTCTGCACTCTCTTTAAAATATTGATTTCTTAATTTGGGGTTGGAAAAATGGGGGTCGTCTTGTACATGGGGGCGTCTTATTGTCGGAAAAATATGGTAATATAATACCAACCAAAACATCCATTCTCCAACTAAATTTTGAGGGCATGATCTTGGGAATACTGAAAGCCCAAAATAGTGAAGAGGGTCACATGGTCATTTGGATGCAATTTGTCCACCCCTGAGAAGTTACATTAGAAAAACTTCAGATAAAATAATCTAAGATTAATATACAAAATGATCTTACCTCTGCATAGCTCTTTAATATTCTGATATTAGTGCATGAGAAAGAGATGCTGCTTGTGCCCAGAAAACAACTTTAAGAGGCATGTTTTAAGGAACTGAACTTTACAAAACTCTATTTTTCTCCTGTTCAGATTAAAAATGGAAATTTAAAGTTAATTGTATGCATAGACTATAGGATTTAGTTCAGCGGCCCAGTCTAGAATTTTGGCCTGATTTATAACTAACAAAAAGACAGATTGTCCTGTCTGGGATGCAAATCCAGAACAAGATAAAATGGTACTTTGATTGTACAGCATTACAAAACACAAATGGCTGTATTTGTGTTTTCATCATAAATTAATGAAAGTAGCTAGCAGACTACACTTTTATGCAAGTTTGGGCCTACCAAATTTCAGTTAATTTGGTGCAGGGGTTCCAAATGACATTCCTTTATTACAATAATTATTTTTTAAACACAATCTGCTGAAATTTGCAGTAACAGTAGCCCCTTCTATGAGGACAGAAAAGTTTAGCATAACAAGCCAAAACAGCTAATAAACTACCTTAGGTAGCATGAGCCAAGTACATAAAGCAAATCAGAATAAAAGGAATCATGTTGTAACTTCATAATACTGATCATGGAGTGGTCCTGCTTGCTTGAAATACAAAGCTTTTTCTACTGTTTTCTCCTTTTTACACTGCTTTCTCCCCCACTTGAGAAATTTGGACCTGTTTTCCAACAGTACCTCTATAGCACCCAAATGCACCAAAATACAGATTAGGACTAGAGTTTGTAGAGGATGAAATCTGGACTGAAACTGAACTAAATTGGTTCTGCTTCAATCTGGGCCTTCAAAAGATTTGTATGTATGTGTGTATGTATGTATGTATGTATGTATGTATGTATGTATGTATGTACAATGCATGCTGAAAGTATTCAGACCCCCTTCACTTTTTTCAGTTTTGTTATTTTGCAGCCTGATACTACAATAGTTCAAATTCATTTTTTTTCTCATTAATCTACACTCAGTACCCCATAATGACAAAGTGAAAACAGAATTTTAGAAATGTCTGTAAATTTGTTAAAAAGGAAAAACTGAAATATCACATGTACTTAAGTATTCAGACCCTTTACTCAGTACTTTGTTGAAGCACCTTTGGCAGCAATTACAGCCTTGAGTCTTTTTCGGTATGATGTGACAAGCTATGCACACCTGGATTGGGGGATTTTCTGCCATTCTTCTTTGCAAATCCTCTCAAGCTCAATCAGGTTGGATGGGGACCGTTGGTGGACAGCCATTTCCAGGTCTCTCCAGAGATGTTCAAGTAGGGTTCAAGTCAGGGCTCTGGCTGGGCCACTCTAGGACATTCACAGAGTTGTTCCTAAGCCATTTCTGTGTTATCTTAGTCTTGGCTGTGTGCTTAGGATCATTTCATGTTGGAAGGTGAACCTTCAGCCCAGTCTGGGGTCCTGAGCACTGTGGAACAGGTTTTCATTGAGAATATCTCTGCCCTTTGCTCCATTCAGCTTTCCCTCAACCCTGACCAGTCTCCCAGTCCCTGCTGCTGAAAAACACCCCCACAGCATGATGCTGTCACAACCGTGCTTCAGTGTTGGGATGGTATTGGGCAGGTGATGAGTGGTGCCTGGTTTCCTCCAGACATAACATTTAGAATTGAGGCCAAGCAGTTCAATCTTGGTTTCATCAGATAGAGAATCTTGTTCCTCACTGTCTGAGAGTCTTCAAGGGCTTTTTTGCAAACTCCAAGCGGGCTTTCATGTGTTTTGCACTGAGGAGAGGCTTCCGCCTAGCCACTCTGCCATAAAGCCCAGATCGGTGGAGGGCTGCAGTGATGGTTGTCCTTCTGGAACTTTGTCCCATCTCCACATGGGATCTCTGGAGCTCAGTCAGAGTGACCATCGGGTTCTTGGTCACCTCTCTTACTATGGCTCTTCTCCCCCAGTTGCTCAGTTTGGCCAGGCGACCAGCTCTTGGAAGAGTCCTGGTTGTGCCAAACTTCTTCCATTTGAGAATTATGGAGGCCACTGTGCTCTTGGGAAGCTTCAGTGCAGCAGAAATCTTTTTTGTAGCCTTCCCCATATCTGTGCCTTGCAATAATCCTGTCTCTGAGCTCTGCAGGCAGTTCCTTTGACCTCATGGCTTTTGCTCTGATACAGTATGTATTGTCAGCTGTGAGGCCTTCTATAGAGAGGTGTGTGCCTTTCCAAATCATGTCCAATCAATTTAATTTACCACAGGTAGACTCCAATCAAGGTGTAGAAACAGCTCAGCAACGATCAAAAGAAATGGGAGGCACCTGAGCTAAATTTGTTGTTGCAAAGGGTCATCTCTAGATTTGGGGTTAATCTCTTAGTGATGCACACCCAGTATAATTATCAGCTTTCCCTATTCATTACATTACATAAATAAAAAATAAGAAGATTAAGGGGTCAGTTCGGAAAGCTGGGCAAATCTGAGGTGCACTCTGAATGGAGAGAGTTTTACCATCTACAGATTCTTCTGCTACATAAATTCTTTCTCATGCAGATTTCAATAGTTTGTATGCAAAGATTCCTGAAGGTTAAGTTTTCTAAGTTCCTTTAGATTTGACTGGGATGGAAGACATCTTCCTGTTTTGGTTGGGAGATTGGTAGCATCCATTTTAATCCAAGGCATGTTTTGGAGAGCTCACCCATCTCTTTTTTTAATAATAATTTTATTAAACATTACAATTAAAAAGATAAAAACTAATACAAACTAAAATGAAATGAAGTAAAAAGAAAAAATAGAAAGTGCAGAAAAGAAGAAAAAACTAGAAAGAAAAATAGAAAAGAAAGAAAAAATAAGAATATAGTAAAGAAAAAGAAAAGAAATATATAAAGAAATGACTTCCCCCTTCATCACAAGTATAAATAATTTTAGCAACTTTTCACCTTCTCTTAAAATAAAACAAATGATTTCTTTTTCCCATATCTCATCTCTTAACTATAAACAAATCCTTAAAACTTCATTGTTCAATCCTAGTCAGCAAAAGTCCATTACAGGTTACTAGAAATAACAACATCTCTCTTTTAACTATGATCAGATAAGCCAACTTTATATTTCTTCCTTTTAACAATCTTGATCTTTAAAACCTTCAAATAATGTCCTAGAACTTGATTTCTTTTTCTTTCTTTTTTTTTTTTTTGTCCCTTCTCACAAAATCTTTCAAAACTTTAACAGGTGTCTTTTGTAAATCCAATATAGGGAAGTCCAAATCACTCTTTTGGTTTGTTATTTGTGCATCCCTTTTAATTATTCAGACATCAGCCAGCTTCATTTGTATGTCCAGTGTAGCATCTTTTTCCATGTCATTCTTGTAGCCTGTCATTTTTAAATCCACTTTCAAATCAGTCTCAGTCTTGTCCAGTAAAATATGTTTCTCTTTCATAGCATATTTTAAACACAGTCTATCTCTTAGGGCAGACACTCTTAAAATTAATTTCTGAGACCATAGTTCACAAATATCCTTCAATACATCAAATGTTAAAGTGTTTTGCTCCATCCTGTATTAGTAAGTCAAATTTAAGTGCTCTTCTCCTTTAATCGTAGTGTCCAACCTTCAAAGTCCCATTCTACCATACTTTTTCTTTTTTTAAGAATTCAAAACAGCAGCATTTCCCCATGGGAAGGATTCTTATAATTAATTTCAAAATCTTATTTCAAATCCATCTGGACCCTTAGTCCATTTGTAACTTTCCAGAATCAACATTCTAATCACCCTTTTGCTGTTTATTAAAAAAAAAAAAAGAATTTTTTAAAGTCCTTAAACTTGTATTTAAAATTTCTTTTGCTAAGGATTGAAGGAAACTCACCCAGTGAGTGCTATAAAACTCATCAATCCAAAGGTTACTAATAGTTGAAAAGCAGTTAAAAAGTAATTTCTGAAAGTGATTAAGAAATGTTTTGGGCAACAATGTTTATAATCATCAGCCATTAAGTTAAGTGATAAGGGATTATGGGTTTATAGTCCAAAATATCTGGAGGACATCATATTCCCAGATCCTAAAAGGAGAGTTGCAATTCTTATTCTTATAAAATTGCAATTCTGCTTATTCATATTTAAAATGTTTTGGCAAGACATCATTAAAAAAACAAAAATAGGGACAGTTACCAGAAATTAGATGGCTTCTTATGAAATGAGAACCATTAGTACACCTAAAAATTAATAGGGACAATTGGCACACATAATATTAAGTAGAAACAATCTAGTCTAAAATCAGTTTTTTTAAAAAAGCCTTAATTTTCTTTTTTGAAAGAAATAGTTCTTTTTAATAATTGATGGCTTTTTAAATGCCTATTAAAGAATGAATCAACAGTGCATTCTCTTCACACAGAAAGCTTGTTTCATATGATAAATTCCCCAAGCTGCTTTAGCAGAAACATTTTAAAGGATGGCACTTGCCAAAAATAATGCTAAAAGTGATTGTTCTCTTTGAAAATTGATTACATTTATCTTGCATGTGATTTTGCTCCACTAAGATTACCTAATGGCCCAAAATCTAGAAATTGCAATTAGGTAGAAGTTCCATTGACCCAATGGAAATGTCCTTTACATAAAGGACAAAGTGTGGGAATAATTTGGCTGAAATATAATATTTTAAAAAGTAACATACTAAGTGCCTTAGGTTAGGGGGAGTAATTCAATAATTACACAACTAGAAGGAGTTATTTTAATTCTCTTAGCTCTTCAGTATTGCGTTATCTTGGACCCCTTCCACATGTTTGCCAGCTTCTCTCTCCTCAATAATTGCTAGAAGTAATTTTGTAGCACCATGCAGCATTCAGCAAGTGTCTGAACAAATGTGAATGTTTGAACTTATTGTATAGGTCCATAATGAAGGGCCAGCGGTGAAGCGGTAATAGGGAATGGCGAGAAGGTAGAACTTAATTCCTATTTTGTGTCTGTCTTCTGTCCGAAGGGAAATTAATCCCTATCTGATCATAGTTATGCCACTGGGAAAAGGAGAGAATAGCCACTCAGGATAGACAAGGAGAAAGTAAGAGAGAGTGTACTAACTTAAATGAATTAAAGCCCCCCAGAGCAAAACGGAATATATCCCAAAGTTTTGAAGGAACTAGTGGAGGTGATTGCAAACTACATTTGGTAGTCTCTGAGAACTGTTCCAGACTGGCCAAATCCCAGAAGCTTGGAGAAGGAAGCTTGATATGGGCAAGGTCTTTGAATAGATAATAAGCACCATGTTTGTGAACACTTGGGTAGACATTTAACTGAATCAAGCATGAATTTGTCATGAACAAATCATGCTAGAGTAATCCTTTGGTCAAATTACTAGCTTCTCAGATCAGAGGAATGTCATAGACATGGTGTACCTGGACCTCAGGAAAGCCTTTTGTATAATATTCTCCTTCATAAAATGGTAAATATGACTTAGATGATGCTACTGTTGGCTGGACTCACAGCTGATTGAATGACTGCATGCAAAGTGTGTTAATTAATGGTGCCCCTTCAGCTTGGAGGGAAGTATTGAGTGGAGTATCACAAAGCTCTGTGCTGCCTCCTGTTCAACATTTTCTATCAATTACTTAGATGAAGAAATTCATGAGTTACTCATAAAATTTGCAGATGACACAAAACTGAGAGGAATGGCCACTATTTTAGGCAAAAGTAAACTTTGAAAAGTTCTAGACAGCCTTGAATAGTGAGCTAAATGAATGGGATGGGATGTAATAGGGAGAATGTAAAGTTCTGCATCTGGGTATGAAAGATGTAAGGCACAAGTATTCCCAGGATGGGGAAGCCTTGGCTGAGCAGTAATATGCATGAAAGGGATCTGGATGTCTCTATTAACCACAAGTTAAATTTGATCCAGCAGTGTGATGCAGCTGGAAGAAATGCAAATGCTATCTTTTGGTGCTTTAATAGAAACACAGAGTCTAGATCATGGGAAATAATTGTTCTACTCAACTCTGCCCTGGTCAGACTCCATTTGGAATACTGTGTCTAGTATCAGACACAATAATTCAAAAGGGACAGTGGCAAATTGGAGCAAGTTGAAAAGAGGGCTAGCAAGATGGTGAAACACCTGGAAAGCAAGCCTTCTGAGAAACAATTAAAAGATCTGAGGATATTTAGCCCACAGAAAGGAAGACTAAGGGGAGATAGAATAGCAATCTTCAGATATCTTAAGGGTCGTCACACAGAAGAGAAAGAGGAATTATGCTCTATTTACTTAGACGACAGGACAGAACAAATGGGTTAAAAATATAAGGAAATAGGTTCAGGCTAGAAATCAGAAGAAACTGCGTTCAGTCTGTCAGCTAGTGGAACACTCTGCCACATGATGTACTGAGTTCTCTTCTGCCAAAGGTCTTCAGATAGAGGTTGGATGGTCATCTGTCAGAGATTCTTTAGTAGATTACGTACTGAGCAGAGAGTTGGGCTAAATGACCTCTAAAATTTATTCCAACTCAGTTATTCAATTATAAATTATCAATGTATCAAAGAGGTATATAATAAATAACTAAAAATGAAAGGTAAAAAGGCAGAGTTTCATTCCAGTCAAGTTCTTTGTAATTTCTTTGCCACTTCTGAAATTATTTGCTTGCTTGTTTATTTCTTTCTCAGCTCAGCCTATAGCCTAGAGTTTTCTGGTACTGTCCCATCCAAGTATTAACCAGGTCTAGCCCTGCCTAGCATTTTGGAATGAAAATCACTGATAACTAAAGTGGCTTTCCTCCCATCCAGCTGCCCAGAAAATCCAAAACCAGAATTTAACTATCTAACTTATCTTCAAATAAACCTTCAATTAAAATAATCAAGCAATCATAATAACTTTTGCATCAAATCACACAATCATAGTCCAGGATGAAAGATGCAAAGTTTACACACTGCAAAGTTGATACATCCTGAACACTGGAGGGTGGCTGATGGGGTGACAAACATTCCTAAAGTGGATGCCAGTTTTCTTCACATTTCAGACTTAATAAATATTCTAATAGAGTTGACCACATTAAAAAAAATAAATCCAAAAGTTGCTTTAAAATGCATAATGTGACATCAAGATTTGGAAAGAAAACATCTTTAAAAACTGCTATTGAAATTAAATTGTCCTTGTTTTAATCAGTAAAGCCTTCTGTTGCAAAAGGAGAAGTCTTCCCTTTGTCAAATTGTCACTCTTTTCATATAAGATATGTGTGTGCATGTGCTTGATTTTAATATTAAAGATATACAAGTATAATCAAAACATTTTAAAATGTGTTTTTCTGTTGTACATTTTAAATAATACATGTTATATATTGATTTTTATTTTATGTATTCATGGTCTGAAACTGATAAAATTGTTTAATTTTTTTTTAATCTTTGCTTTGTAGTGCTCTTGACAAAATAATTTCTGAAATACATTAGATTTTTACACAATAAAAATATTTTCACTGGCACTTGAGATTTTCTTCCCTCTATCCATGTGAAGTTCCTAGCAATTGTCACCAATAAATAATTGTACTCCAGAATCACAAATATAGTGTGTGAAAATGTCTTCTATCCAGGGGCATCCATTGGAAGGGGGTGTCATAAAAATCAGGATGGCACAAAGCAAATTAAAAAGGGTCAGGGCTTCAATTGCATGGTCACAGCTGCCATCTTGACTTTTTTTAGCCCTCCCCGATGTGGGAAGTCCTGTTTCTCTTCACTAAATAGAATTTCCTAAAGTTTTTCACAAGCTGTCATGCCAGGATGTTATTCGTATCAAAATTTCCACTAAGGGGTAAATATTAATTAAGGATAGGTCTTCTCCGTTGGTATGTCCCCTTTTCCTTTACAATTTTTAAAAATTATATATCTATTTAAAAACTTGAGACTGGACCCAGAGGTTGAATGGGATGTCTCTTTACTTTCTAAACTGAATGAAGTGGCCGAAGAGAGGGGGTACTCTCCTCTCTTTCATCTATATACTACTAAAACTCCTGTGTCTGTAATCTTCAACTGGGCAAAATGGTGTGACCTAGGGCAACAATTTTTGAATGAAGGTACCTCAAATGGGCTAACTTACAGAATTCATCCAAAATCCTGGACCCATTATTCCCATGGGATTGAATTTTGGGAAATTTGTGGCTGCTTCAGCCCAGGTCACGTGATCATCCTGGATGTATCCCCAACCTCTTTCCTGCCCCCCTCTGTCCCCTGAGCCCAATCGGCTGGCAGCAAGGCCCAACAGGCGAGTGGAGATTTGCTGCTTTGGAAACACAGAAATTTGAAATCTCTTAATGGTGGTCGGCATTGAGGGGAGGATGAGGGAGTGACTTGGATGCCTTCTGGCAAGGTAGGGCAGGCTGAGGCGGATGCCAGCCTCCCTTGAAAGAGGTGCCTCTTGGGGACACACCAGAATGGGCAGTGGGGGTGCAGTTTTCCTCACAGTTTGTGACTCCCTTTGTTCCACCTCCCCCCAGCAAGGTGGCAGGCAGTTCTGTGGGTCAGCTGAGGAGGAGGAAGAGGCTTCACCTGGGCTCTCCTGAGGGTCGTGAGGAGAGAGCAAATGTCTCAAGCCTATATTACATGTGGAAAGGGAGGGAGGGAGGAAGAAAGATTTCTGATGCTCCCTGCTAGCTTCCCACAAGCAAATTCAGTGGGGAAGCTGGCAGCAAGTTGTAAGTCACTCCCACTCCCACTGCTTTTTTGCCCTTGCTCATTCTGTTTCTCTGTTTAGGTAAGGAAATATCTCTGAAATGATGAGCCAACAGGTCACGGGTTGTCTAGTTAACTTTTAAAAGTCTGGGATACTTAGAGTAAGTTCTAAGAAACTTCCTTTCTGAAGTTTCCCAGAAAGGTCCATGTGATAGAGATGTCCCATGATTTAATTTTTCTATTTAAACTACTAAAGCAGTTGAAGTGATGGAGGCAGAAGAGAAGATCCAAAGGAGTTTTTAGACTGACAAAGCAAAGATGTTATTGACAAGGCACAGACAGACCTTATCCAAGTCTCTGCTAAAAGATGTGATGATAATTAGTAGTTTAGAAAGTTTTCAATATGAGAATTGATAATTGTATAGAAAAGGAGGCTATTAAAGAGTACTACTTATGGTGCTTTATGCTACTTCTAAGTGGAGGCCATATGCTTCCCAAGACCAGTTAAGGCTATTACCCTCATGTACTACCCTCATGTACTGCTGTGAGCTTTCCAAAAACATCAGACTGGTTACTGTGGAAAGCAGAATGCTGGGCTAGATAAGCCTTTGAGCTGATTCAGGAGGGGTCTTCTGAAACTCATCATAGTAAAACAGAAATGAGCTTGAAATAAATAAATTCTTCAGGACTCCCAAAAGGAAAATGGGATTGTGATATATTATTTCTGTTTTAAAACAGTATTTCCTCCTATTTTTTCATATACAATGTAGTTACAATATATATGGTGGAACAAGCCAGTTTTAATCACTTGAAGCAGCAGCCTCATCTAATTGCTACGCATTACTGCTTAGTTATTGGTTTTATTCATATGCAGTCTGAAATTATACAGTTAATGCAACTCAATTTACTGAAAGAATTTGGCTTAGCTGTATCTCCCTTTGATTAGAATTAAATTTATAGGGTATATTAGCCTTTCCCAGTTTGGTGCCTTTAGCTATAATCTCCATTTAACTTACTATCTGCAATGGTGGATGGAGGATAATGGGATTGGAAGTCCAACATATGTTGGAAGGCATTAAACCTAATTCTGTAGCTTTATTCCAGGATTGGGCAACCTATGGTCCTCCAGATGTCACTGAGCTACAATTCTCAATATACATCACCACTGGCAATGCTAGCTCAACCTTCTTGGAAATAAAGCATTCCTGCTTTATTTGACATAAACAGACACACCAGCCAAGTGTCCCTAAAGTTACAATTGTCTGTTTGACTAAAATATATATAGTGGAGTAATACTGCAGCAGGACTGTGGCATTTAGAACTGCATGCATTGATGATTTCCCTGGTGATTTAATCTACTGAAATATCAAGTTAGGAGATAGTCCAACTTTAAAAGAAGTAATGTTGTGACCTGTAATTCAGTTCCGAACCCTGCAGCCCCAGACATGCTCTTAGTTCTATCAGTAATGTTCCACAGTGGTTTTATTGTTCATAACCAGTGCATGATGATCTCTGCCAAGAGAGAAGTTATTTCATTTGATTTTGTACTTGCTATAGTTTCAAGCAATACATCAATCTTTTGATGCTTTCTCAGCATGAAGGCAATTGCACATGATTGAAAAAATAAAGAACACCAAAGCATAGGACTACAAGAAGAGCTTTTTGTAAAAGTTCTCTTAGTCCGGCATGCTACTTCTCACATGATCCAATCAGATAGGCTCTGTTTAGCTGGTATTTAGAGACATGCTGCCTCTGATCTAAAGGTAACACATAGCACAGCATTAAAACCATTTATTAATAACCTCCTTTAGATGCCTAATATGCACCTGAAGTTATAACAATTACTCCATCTTTCTGCTATGGGTTCCATAAGATGACTATGTATTAGAATGTGTATAATAATATTTCCTAATGTTTGAATGACTCTCTAATACCTTCAGGAAAATGAGGGAAAAAACTTTCTGTCCATTTTATTAATACCATAAACTTCTATTTATAGTGAAAAGCCCCTATACTGGATTGATTTTACCATTTGAAGGTAAAATGAAGTTAAAATGATTCTGAGTACTCTTTTTTCCATTTTTTTCACCAGCTGTACAATAATTGTGTTTGAATCCAAATATGGGTAAAGATTTCCCTCTCTTTTTAATTGTCTCACATATTAAAACTTCCTGCTCACAGCAACAGTAACATACTTGGCAATTCAATAGTACAACAATTTTACTCTCCCTTTCAGTCTTTGCTAAGTTTGGAATCTTTTATGATATATTTTTCAAAAACTAAACCAAAGCACTGTCCTCAGTAACATGAGGTCAGTTTTCTGCTTTATTATCACTAATTCTTATTCTCACCAAGGCTTATTGTTTTACCTTCAAAATGTTGCAGAGGAGATTCATTTTTAAAAAGGGCAGAATGTTGGGGCTGGGCCCATAAAATCCTCCATAAATGAATATCTACTTCTAAATGATTCATGAAAAGTACAAAGCACAACCCATAAAGGAACAGGTTGGTTCACCTAACTATTAAATGGGCTACATCTGCTTTAATACAGTTTAACCAACAGTGAATCAGCACTGATTAATATATTTTTTTCTTCATGAACTTCTCGGATGTGGTGTTCAGTAGCATGGAGATTTATAAGCTGTTAGGTATATCTCTCCAGAGCAGTTTGGTGAGAGGCAAGACTGGGACATTTTGCTTTCTTTCTCTCTCACTGGAGAAAAGTCTGGGGAAATCTCACTTGTCCATACTGAGATATGGGGAGACTCAGAAAACAACATTTCACCATTTCTGCAGCTCTTTGAGCACAATGTTGCAGAATTAAGCCCTAGGAAGATGAATTAGCATATGTAAATGTTATGCAATCTGTGCCCTTCTCTGTCCTTGTTTTTATGACACATAAGGGCATAGATTGCATAACATTTACATATGCTAATTCATGTCTATGGATGCATATTTAGAAATAATCACCATAATTTGCATAAAAATATGATACATCTTACCATAGTGGGGAAATTCTTAGATGTACCTGCTGTTATGGGGTTAACTGAGAATGGGCAATTTTGAGCACCCAGCTGTCCTTTATTATGGATCTTTCTCTTCTGAATTGGACTAGACCACCCTTCAAAGAGAAGCCTATTATCTTGACAGTCCAGAATTCTATAGAACAATGATTTAACCTACCCACATATATATTTTCACTCTGATAAAATAATCACAAGAACTTAAAACTACTTTTCTTCTGAGCTTCCTGGTGAGGAATGGTGAGTTGTCTCCAAGTGAGCAGAGATAATGACTGTGGCTAAGACCAAAGAACCAGTGAGTAAACCAGTCCCATGGAACCTCTCTGGATGAGGAGAGGATGGGAGATCACCCACTTGTGTTCTGAATGGCTGTTTCTTGTGAGAAGACTGCAGGACAGCGGTTTGAGTGCTGGGAGACAAAGGGGACCATTGTGCTCTCAGCTGTGGAGCAGCCTTTTAAAAGACACCAAGTTCGCTACTCACTTTCTAATCACTTTTGGAAATTACCTATTCAACTACCTTAAGGATATTAGAGATCTTCAAAACGACAAGTTTGAAAAGTCATCTGATGAGTTTATCTTTATTCTTGAATAAAAGAAAAAATAACTATAAGCTTAAATGGCAAAAAGCTAAATAAGGATCTGATTCAAGAAAGTTATAAACGAATTAAGGGACATACTTGGAATAATGGAATATTAGGACTTTTGCTATAAAATTTTGGAAATAATTATATAAATAAACAGCACCCTCATGGGAACCAATTTGTTTAGTCTATCCTAAATCAAAACAGAAACGTGAGACTTTATGGTTTCAGAAATTGAACACTAGAGGGGACTAAAGATTTCAGGCAGAAAGGGAAAAGGAAAAAAAAGTGAAAAGCCTGTCTTTTGTCTTGGGCCAGCATTGGAACTTACAAAATGACAGAGGAGATTTTTGAATAATGGGGTCAAAAAATAGCAGCTTTAATCTCAGCAATGATGCATGCTTCTATGAATAGATTATGTCTAAAAGAACATAAAAGAAGAAAAATCGATCTATAAAATAGATTATTATCTAAAAGAAGAAATTACTGATCTGAAAAAGAATATCCTGGAAGATTTACAAGATAAATAGATGAAATAATTTTTGCCTGATGCAAAATATGAGAACATAAAGAATTTCCAGAAGTACTGGGGAAAAACATGGACTATAAGACAGAGAACACAACTAAAGTGGAAGTACAAATGATAAGACAAGAAATTGACCTGGATAAGGACTTTTTACTGGACTTACAAAAGAACTTGGTTAAAGCCTTGAAGAAATCTTCAAGATGGGAAAAGGAAAAATGAAAGAGAGAGCAAATCCTATGACAGCATTTGAATGAACTAAAGATTAAGATTGTTAGAAGCAAAAGGAAGGAGTACAAAGTTGGTTTGTTTGATCAAATTTAAAATAAGATATGTTTATATAAATCTGGGATCCCTTTATGGACTTTTTGCTGAGACTAGGATTGAAATGCTAATGATTTATGGATTTCCCTATGGATAAGGGATGGGTTATACAAAGAAAAGATACTTGCATGTAATGTTATAGTGGGTGATGAATTATTAAGTTTGTGCTTGTTTTGATGAAGATCGGAAGCTACTTCTTTAAATATTTCCTTTTTTCTTTTTCTTTTCTTTTTATTTCTTTTCTTTTTTCCTGTACACCTTTTATTCTCTTTTTTCTTTACTTTCCCTTCTTTCTGAGTTTAGTTTGTATTTTCTTTTACTATTGTTATTAAAACCTTCAATAAAGATTTTTTTTTAAAAAAAACTACTTTTCCTCACTTCATTAGATTTAGTTTTAAGTGACAAAGGTGTTTAAACAATCCACCTATAGAAGGCTAGTGCTACAATTAGAAGAATCATCAGGTGTTGAAAATAATGGAAGAGCAAAATGGGTAATATTAATAGTTGGTAGTGACACACTGTTTACAGCCTATAATAGTTGAATGAATGATATCAACTGCAAACAAAATGGCTAGTGCTATATCAGCTTTGAAAAAATTCATGAACAATATTATCTGGATAGGCCTTAAGGGGGAAACAGATGAATGTGTGTGTATATGTGTATGTGTATGTATGTATGTATGTATACATATATATATATAGAGAGAGAGAGAGAGGAGAGAGAGAGAGACAGAGAGGGAGAGAAGCATCCTCCAGCAATGTTACTAGGGGTCAGGGCTGAAAAATGCAACCCTTCCAGACTACCACTGTCAATTCTGCTAGTCTTTTTTTGGGGGGGTGGGGGAGATCCAAGCTAGTTCCTGGCCTTTAGATTGATGGAATCCAAATTAAAGGATCCCAGCCAGTCCTCCACTTCTCTGGGGAACTGATTCTTTTTTTTCTAATATTCAAATGGAATCTCCTTTCCTGTAACATTAATTAATTAATTCAACACAAACCAACAAAATTACTCCAAAGTATCTTAAGTAAACCAAAAGACCCAGTAGCACAAGAAGAAAAAACAGGGGTCATCTACAGTACAGTGTAAGGACTCTAACAAACACTACATAGGACAGACAGGCAGAAGACTAGCAGAGTGCATCCACGAGCACCAGCTAGCAGTCAGAAGACATGATGAAAACTCCTTAATCTCACAACACATGGACAGACTCAACCATAGTTTTAACTGGGAAACTGTCAGCATTTTAGACCAAGCTAAATCCAAAAATGCAAGAGAATTCTTGGAAGCTTGGTATTCAGACAAGGCAGCAATTAACAGACACATAGAGATAAACAGCATCTACATACTATTCAAAAGAGACAAAAGACCAGAAGATCGCCTCACCAGCAATGATCACCCAGATAAGCAAAGGTTACCACCAGGCACACAATCAAGAAGTAAACATATGCTAATCAAGGAACTACCAGAGGAGCAAAACAAAACCCCCACCAGCACTGGCAAGGCATGCCACAGTATATAGAGAGCAAACCCCATCCCATTTTAGCACTGAAGATGTTACCTAGCAGGGTAATGAAATGTTTGCAAGAAAAGAACCAAGCTCAGAGAACCTCAAGGACTCCACTATTCCTTCATTCTGAAACAAGAGAGAAGAGGTCTTGATTTTCTATGGGATATCCCTTCAAATATTTGAAAAGTGGTATCATATCCTCTTCACTCATGTTTTTTCAAGACTACATATTCAGATCCTTCATTCTCTCTTCTTAGGACTTACTTCCTAATCCACTCATCATCTTCATTGCCCTTTTCTGAATCTGTTCTAATTTCTGGGAATTCTTCTTCAAGTGCGATATTGTCAGATTTCATGCCAGGCTCAGCAATAAATCTCAGTTCTTCAGACTGTTAACTCTGTACTCAGGGATTTGCTTACAGCAGAAGGTCACAGTGATGACATATCTAAGTTGCTTTACTGCAGACAAAGTAGAAGTTATATATACACAGAAAATCTGCCTCCTGCAGAACACACTAATCAAGACAGAGAGATAGATAGATAGAGATTAGAGATAGAGATATGCTGCAATATTTAACTCCTAGGCCTTTTCCTCCCACTTTTCAAGACAATAGGCATTTAGCTCTTCTCTTACTAGCCTTTGGATTGGGGGCCACCTGCTCAGTGTTTACATACTAGTTCTATTTGGCCTGAGAATTGCTGGTTCTTGCCTTGCTAGCTTCAGCTCTGGACAGAGTACTTGAAGGGGGGTCTGACCAAAACAGAATGCAATGGAATAATTACTTCTTATGATTTGGAAATTATGCTTTAAATGCAGCCTAAAACTGCATTTGCTTTTTTTTATAGTTATATCACACTGTCAGCTCATATTCAGTTTGCAATCTTCTAATTCCAAGATGTTTTTCGTATATACTGTTACCTAGTACTGTTATCTCCAGTTTGATTTTAGCCTTCTAAATAAAGAACTTTCACTTGTCTCCATTCAATTTTATTTCTCAGCCCATTTCTCTAAACTATTGAGATGAATTTTGAATTTTATTCCTGTGTTCTAGGGGTACTAAGCAACCACACAATTCTGTAAAACGTGCAGACCTGAGAAGCATTCCCTCTACTTCTTCATCCAAAACATTAAGAAAAACATTGAAGAGTTTCTCTTTCTTAGCATGATTTTTGAGAAATCAGTATATTCATTCAATTGTCATGTCATCCTGCATGCATTTAAACTAGCTTGTTAATCAGCATGTACTTTGTCAAATGCTTTGCTGAAATCAAGTTATACTTCGTCTACAGTAGTCCCACAATCTATTAAGGAAGTTACCTGAGATAAAAGTAGTTTAGTAACATTTGTCCTTATCAAATCTAAGCCAACTCTTGCAAATTATCTTGTTAACAGTCAATTTCTATTTGTCCATCTGCAAAAGAAGATACAGTTCCTATGGTACCATCTTGATTCCTGTGAGCTCCCATGGACTTATTTCTTCACTGAGGTTGTAGAGGTAGAATTTCATGTATATTTTTCAACCTCTCTTAACTGGAATTTCCTTCAATATTTAAAGGTAAAGCTTTTTTTCTCATTAAGGCTAAATTATGTTTCTTAGTTCCTGTGGGTTTTTCCAATCCTTTTAATGAAAACAAATGGTTCCAGCTGCAAAAATAGATATCTAGTTTATGAAGTCAAAAGCTGAAACTAATATATCTTCAGAGACTGACTACAAGAAAAGTCAAAGGTGAGTAGAAAACATTTATAAGGTAACCTTTTAAGTAAAGTAAAAAGGATGCATTTATTTTACAATCAGCTCAATGACCTGAGAGGGTAAACAAATATTTTTAAGGAAGGTTTTTTAAAAAAAAAAAAATTACAAAGGACAAAGTGAGGAGGGGCACTTCAGAAGATTGGACTATGAAATAAATTAATCTCTTTAGTAAGGAATAGTCTGGGTGAGGCTATCTAGAGGCTTGGGTGATGGTGCTAGGAAAGCAATGGAGAAAAAAAAATGAACAAATGGGGTGAACAAAATAAAACTTGATGTAATTAAGTATGAGGCCAAGATTTCTGGAAGAGATGTATAACCTGTTTTGGGATAAATGTTAGTCTGTTTCTGTGGGGTAAATCTAGAGAGAGAGACTTTTCCATATGTCACTTTACTTGTTGAATAATCTCAAAAAAGTGTTAAAGCCTCTTCTTTTATCAGCACTTAAAACAGAATCTTCAGATCTTTTGCTTTTGGGATTCTGCCTTCCTCCTCCTCCTCCTCCTCCTCCTCTTGCTTTCAGACAATGTTTTAGTTATTTAGTGAGCTATTTTACAGGACTACCACAGCAATTATTTGTGTTTTTATGGTTCCAATTGAATGGCTAATTTGTTTCATTTATTGACAACTTAGTGTCACAATCTTCTTGGAAGACTGTATTTCTTAGAAGAGTGGGGCAAAAAGGCTAGGGTAGATAAGTGGACAGACTATTCCTTTGAAAGAGAAAAAGATAAGAATAAATATAGGTCAAACAGCCTACTCCAATTCAGACCTTCAAGGATGTGCATTTCCCTTCACCTCCAGTAAACATGGAGAAGGATGATACAAAATATAGGTCTAGCAATAGTTAGCTCATAGATCAGGGTTTCTCAACCTCAGCAACTTTAAGATGTGTGGACTTCAACTCTGGCTGGGGAATTTTGGGAGTTGGTCCATATATCTTTAAGTTGCTGAGGTTGAGAAAACCTAAAATAGATTCTCAGTATTTGTAGATACTATATTTTTGAATACCTGATCTGGAGAAAAACAAGATGGGGCCATTGTCTTTATGACCTGTTGGCATTTCATTAAAGTATTCCTGCAAGCTTCCAAAAGCATCCCTGTAGTTTCTAGCCAAAAAAACTTCCAGTGTCTTAAAAAGATCTGTAATGAAGCACTCCTGGCCCACATGTTTACAAATAGCATCAGATATAGCACAAAAAAAAAAGGGATTAAGAAAGCATCTGGCTGGCCACTGCTAGAAACCTCAAGATAAGTCAGTGGATGGACTTATAAGTTTTAAACAGCCATAATGCTACAGTAAAAAGAGTCATGGACAAAATTTTTCCTCACTTTAAAAAACAACATTTTTACGGAGCTTTTGAACAGTGCCTCACATAGCAAAATAATGACAAGGTTTTTTTTCCTTTAGATGCTTTATAGGTAGTTCCACCATTAACTCAGAAATCATTTTCTATTCAATGAAATGAATAAGGCAGAATAGATGAGAATTTCTTACACATGCACATTCATACACACACAGAAACTTATTATTACATTTAGTGACCACAGGACCTTAAAAATAAACTTTGGACATGGAGATCTCTTTGTCCTTTAAAGAATGGAAAATATTATGTACTTTAAACCCTGCTGAGTCTCTAAAATTACTTGGATACTACTGCAATAGCAATGGAATTGCATTCCAAATGCCTTAGGCATAAAGATTGCTTCAGCAGGAAGAGAAAATAAATAAGTATTTACTCTGAATGGCACATTCAAGTTCTTGCCTTTTCATCTTCCCCAGATTATTTCTGATACAGGGTTTTTTTTTTCTCATAAGGGAGACTTGTCAGAGACACCTCAGTGAGAAATATTTTGCAATTAAATCAGCCATTGTTTGTAAAGGGATGTAAATCATCATCCAGATGTGATGGATTTATTGACATTAATGACTTACTGACTTGTGGGTGACAGCTTGATCATTTGGGACAGGAAATAGAATCACAAATATTTGCATGCAGTTAAGAATGAAACATGCCGTTGGAGGAAATGGCTTCAAGTGAATCACTCTTTGGAGGAATGGGAAGGAAATACTGTATCCGAGAGAAGAATAAAGCATGCTGATTTCCAAATAGATCACAAATGATGAACCTACAGGCCAGATATCACTTCCATTGTAAGTATTTTTGCTACAGATCAAAGCAATTTTCACAACTGTTGTGACATGGCACTGATTCAAATGGTTTGAACTCAACAGCTGAGATTTAGAACCAGCCCAAATGAGTAAAATCCATGCTGGGGCTACTAAACATTAATAGTTCCTACTTTCAAGCTGATATTTAACCAATGCTTTAATTTATTTGTCACGTTACTACTATTATGATTTTCAGAGCATGAGAACAATGTGGAACTTCATACAGTCCAACCCTAATTAACTAGTTTATTCAGAAATAGTTTCTTCTGAAATCAGTGAGATTTATGTATATTTAAAAGTGAAACCATTGTTTGTTTAACATTAAAAAGTACGTCTAATGTTCTATGTCTCAGGATAGCTGCATACAAAGATTTCAGTATTTGAATAACTTAATCTAAATAGATAGACTGAAATTTATTATCTGTACTACAATCTTATGCATATCTTATTTAGGAGTAAAATATTTGATCTCAATGGGACTTACTTCTGAGTCAACAGGCATACAATAGGTGCTAAATCCCAAAGGATATAGGATTTTAATCCTAGTTTCCCCTTAGCCTTATCAGCTATGGAATATATTATATCAGTGTATTTTATAGCAATGTGTGAGAGCCGATTCATACAAACCTTTTCTTTGTCTTCCACATGTGATAAGCTTTTTCTTTTGTACATTGTATATTATATTCTTTCCCCTTGAATTTACAAAATATACTTGAAGTCCATGGCTTGATGTAAATGTCCAAAGAGATTAAAACTAAATTAGATTGACTGCTATCTACATGTACCTCAAACATTTGTTTCTTTTTAAACAATGAAGTAAAACTGGGTTACAAAGTAATAGGAAGGCAAGCTTCCTTTTTTTTTTTTTTGGGGCATTTTTCCCTTGCCTGATTTATGTCTTCCTTGATTTTTTGGCAAATACAGCAGAAAGGACGCTTGCTCAAAGGTATCCTGACTTGTTATCCAACAATTTTGTTTATAGTACGGTCCATGATATTTAAACTGGAAATTGCACTGAAAAATACTTTCATTGTTCTGGGACAGAATACTAGTCAATAGATTTTTAGGAAGTCCAATGGCAATTTGCATTATCCATATCTTATTGTATATGAATATTTGTATGCTGATTACACTAGAGTATGATCAAGAAATAGGCAGGGTAAATGGATGGACTATATAAATACATTGAAAATGATAACACTGAATAAGCATCAGGCAGGTGAGAATTGAAAGGTTTGGCTGCATCATCTGCTTTAAGGAACAAATGACAGCTCCTTCCTTCCTTCAATAGAACAGTCCAGAACAATTTACAAGAATTGATTGGGAAATCAACCCATAACAATAAAACTAACATGGTTTAACAATAATAAATACAAAAATTACAAATCAAGTTCATTAAAGAAAAACTCAGAGACGCAAACTAAGTACGTGTAAGTCCCTCAAGGAACATGCATATCTTCAATTGTGTTCTGAAAAAAGATAGCATGGGTACCAGTCAAATAGCTAGAGGGCTCCCCTCAGAAAGCTGCACAAAAGATAAGTGTGGTTCACAGCATGAAAAAAGGCATTATTTTATCTACAATGAAGAACAGCGAGGAACATTTGGGTCAACATTTGTAGCAAATTGCTGATGGTAGAAGGCTGGAGATCCTACAACTCTTGTCCAAGAAGAGACAGTGATTTGGTAGTTCTTGCAACCAACACCTATCAACCAGGAATCTCCTCAAATGGATCCAGCCCCTAATTCTGGTGAGGATTCTTACACTATGTGCTGCCTTTCTTGTGATTAAAAGTCAAAATACAAAAGTGGAAATTATTTCTATAATGTCACCTCCTGGCTATGGAATGTAGAGATAGAGTAACTAGAGGATTCCCTCTTCCTCCTACTCACGGGACTTAAAGAACAACACACTTTATTTTAAAAAAAAAAATTAAAAAAAGATAAAAGGTTTTTAAAGAACCTTTTAGTTTAAATAATAATATACAAACATTCAATTTGGAAAAAGAGAAATTGCAGAGCTGCTCAGATCATGGTAACACAACAGCTGGCAAAATTGAAAGCTAAAGTTAAACACCCAATTCCATTTTTTGGACAGAGAAATAAAGAAGAGACTTAGCAGCACAACACAGCCAACATAAATAAACAATCTAGCACAAATCCCTGGCTAAATGGATTATCTGCTATAGTCCTAAAGCAGATGGACCTTGTTCAGTTTTCTGGACTTCTCCAGCTTCTGGGAGATTCCAGACATCAATAAGATGCTCCTGGGAATGATGGAAATCCATTCCTTACTTAGTCTCTTTCCTTGGATTTCTACCCTCTATATCCAATAGGCAGAGGGCCTGAGGTTATCTGACTCTTGTCTATGTAGAGAATAAGAAGCCATCTCTCTCATGGACAGTGTACCTGACTTGCAGGCTATGTTCACAAAAAGAGCAAATCAGGAAGGGTCAACATATAAATTTATGGGTACATCTGTAGTACAAACCTATTGTTTCATTGAAGCTAGACAGACTTTAAAACCAAGTCCACTGCATTCAGTGAGATTTACTTCTAATTAAGTGGATGCAGGATTGCTTGAAAGCTGTGTTACATGGTTAATCTCAGAATGCCCGGAATAATTGGCAAGAGGGCTAAGGCCATTACAATTCTTTTGGTTCAAGCATTCAGGATGATGATGATGATGATGATGATGATGATGATGATATTATTATTATTATTATTATTATTATTATTATTATTATTATTATTGGATTTATATGCCGCTCCTACCATGCCTGACTCTGATCACCTTCCAGACCTCCCCAAACAATAAATTTAAATTTAAAACATAACACTATCAACAAAATGACATCTTTGCCGAGTTATCTGGGACCAGTTTGATCCTGTTGGTCCTGAGGAAGTGGACAGGATCCTCTGGACTGTAATGCCACTACATGCCCTTTAGATCCTTGTCCCCTCTGGCTGGTGAGGGCAGCTAGGGAGGGGACATGTGGTTGGGTCCTGGCGATGGTTAATACATCCTTGAGAGAGGGGGTGTTCCTGGCAATCTTTAAGGAGGCACTGGTGTGCCCCCTCCTCAAGAAACCATAGTTGGAACCTACTGTTCTGGATAATTTTTGTCCAGTCTTCCACCTCCCCTTTATGGGAAAGGTGGTTGAGAAGGTGGTGGCATTGCAGCTCCAGAGGATTCTGGTTGATACAGATTATCTGGACCCCTTTCAGTCAGGTTTCAGGCCCAGATATGGAACAGAAACAGCATTGGTCACACTTATAGATGATCTCTGGCGGGAGCGGGATGGAGGTGGTGGCTCTCATCCTGGCTCTCCTTGACCTCTCAGCGGCTTTCGATACCATCGACCATGGTATCCTTCTGGACCAACTCAGGGAGTTGGGGGTGGGCGGCGTAGTTTTGCATTGGTTCACCTCCTTCCTCCAGGGCTGGTCCCAGTCAGTGTTGATAGGGGAGGAGAGATTGGGCCCACGGCCCCTCCTTTATAGGGTGCTGAAGAGTTCGGTACTCTCTCCTCTCCTTTTTAACATCTACATGGAACCGCTGGGTGAAATCATCTGTCTCCACAGGATGCCGATGATACTCAGATATACATCTCCATCCCAGGGGAAGTAAGTGATGCTGTGGATGCCCTTTCCAAGTGCCTGGAGGCTATGGGGGTCTGGATGGGGAACAATAGGCTTCAGCTGAACCCTGGCAAGATGGAGTGGCTGTGGGTTAATGGCCACTCGGTCCCTAGGAATTTGCCATCTTTGATTCTGGATGGGGTTGAACTGCCCCAAACAGACCCAGTGCGTAACGTGGGGGTCCTCTTGGACTCATGACTCCTGCTTGAAGAGCAGGTGGCAGTCGTGGCCAGGACAGCCTTTGTGCAACTTCGTGTTGTCCACCAGTTACGCCCTTTCCTGGACTGAGAGGCCCTTTGAACAGTCACTCATGCCCTGGTCATCTCCCATATAGACTATTGTAATGCGCTCTACATCGGGCTACCCTTGAAGAGTATCCGGAAGCTTCAACTGGTCCAGAATGTGGCCGCGCAGGCAATTTTAGGTGATCAAGATCAGCACATATAACACCTTTGCCCCGTGAACTGCATTGGGTGCCAGTTTGCTCCGGGTCCAATTCAAGGTATTGGTTATCACCTTTAAAGTCCTACATGGCATGGGTCCAGGGTATCTGAAGGACCATCTCATCCCTGTTACGTCAACCTGTCCCACCCAGTAATGCAGAGAGGGCATGCTACGGACCCTGTCTGCAAGAGAATTTCATCTGACGGGGTCCCGGAGGTGAGCCTTCTCTGCAGCAGCCCCTGCCCTTTGGAACAATCTTCCCCCATAAGTGAGCTTGGCCCCTTCCCTTTTAGACTTCAGAAAAAAACTGAAGACCTGGTTTTGTCATCATGCATGGGGTGGGGATGGGAATACTCAGTTCTGGGGTTGGCTGGTTCCCTAGTCTTACCTTTGACCAATATAATCTGGTCACAGGCTGAAATAATATCACCATCTCTTGGATTTTATTGTATTTAATAATTGTATTTTATATTTGTATTATGTTTTTACTGATTTTAAATTGTTTTGTTGTGAACCGTCCAGAGTCCCTCCTTGTGGGGGAGCTGGGCGGTGATATAAATTTGATAAATAAATAATAAAATAATAATGCATGCTGGGGAATTACTATAGAACCATCTGCATCAGGTGAGATTCAAATGATTCCCTTGGCCCTCAAAGGCTTGCTGAAATTGCCAGTTCTTAGCAGCTCTGTGAAAAGTTAATGAGGTTGGGCTAATCTAATATCAGGGGGAAAGTCATAAAAAGTTCCATGTATGAACAGTAATGAGCATTTTTTAGGAAGTGTGAAATAAGGAGGATTACACTTAGATTCAGTATCTCTGTTCAAAGCAGAGTTGGTGAAAATGTAAGTAATTTCAAATATAGTATTCTTTACATCTTTTTTTCTACTCACAATTTTTTTTTGTCTAATGCTATTTCTTTTTACTCTGAAATCACATCATCTTGAGTGTGTTTTCAGAATCCATGTTCTGAAATGAAAAGTGCATGTTAACTTTGAAATGTTGAGCTCCAGAAGCAACAAGTTGCATTTTAGCAGTTTTCACTGAATCAACTGTTTTATGTCTTATTGATGGCCCAACGCAGAAGAATTTTTCTTTGGTTAAATACAATTTACTCCCTAGGAAATGTACCTAGCATTGCAGCCTAAATCTTATTTGACCAGAATTGCTCACTCTTGAAATTAAACGCTGATTTTCTCCCAAGGGAGTTTTGTGATCCACAGGTATCAGAAACTATAGTATGAAAATAAAATGGAATCCTAAAGAAGCCTTATAATAATTTAACCTATTTCATATATTCTATGGTTTAAGTAGTCTATTAAGAGTTCTTATCTAGTTCTATTCCAACCATTTCAGTGCAAAATTGTGATGTTGGGTTCTGGGTAGCTTATAAAAGATTTATTCCTGGAACCAAGACCTGAAAACAAGCAGACAGAAAATATTGGCAATGGTTATTGGATATTTCTATTCCCAGCTGGAGCTGGAGCCCCCAGTACACCACTTGTGTGAATGAAGAGAGACTCCCTGAACCTTCATGAGCCTTCATAGTTTACAAATGCAATTCTGCTTTCTCCAGCCACAGTGATTTACCAGGGAATCAGCCAAAGAAGATTCTAAGGACCAAATTAGCTGATCCATAAATTACATATTTGTGTTCTTTATTTCTGAAGTTTATTTATTCTGCTATAAGCACATACCTGATCCCACCAGACATAGGGGAAGAACCTAATCCTTCAACAACCTCACAAGTGTCTATAGGAAGCATCGTGGAACAAATTATGAAATATATACCATTATACCATTAAAACTATGACCGTACTTCTGTCAAACATTGAGATACAAGTGCACAAGGGGAGGGGAGACTTTTTGTGTCATGACTTGTATGCGTGGCCATACCAATCTTTCATTTACCACAATGTTTATTTGTTTTAAACATAAAATAAAACAACCCTGTATATCCACAGGGTGTGCGTGTACATTTTTTCAAATAAAAGGGTGGGGAAAAGAATAGACTTCACCCACTCCATATGTTGGGGTTTTAATCGAGAATAGTACATAAAATCTACAAGTGGAGGACTATAATATATAACTGATACATTCACGTTAGCCTGAGTTCTAGCCCCATAGAGCCCTCCACCTCATGATAATGGGAAACCTTTAGCATAAATGGGTAGCCTGTTTCTGGTGCCTTACTTATAAGAAACACTGAACAATCAGAACAATTGTTTGTTTGTTTATTAGATTTATATGGCTGCCCAATCCACAACAGTACCTCTGTGCAACTTACAACCTGAAGAAATTGAAAGCAAGGAATTAAACATAATATAATATAATATAATATAATATAATATAATATAGCGGGGATGCGGTGGCGCAGTGGCTTAATGACGCTGAAAGTTGCCAGCCAGAAATGGCTGACACTTCGGCAGTTCGAGTCCAGCCTTCGCGTTAACAGGGTGAGCTCCTGTTTCCTCCCCAGCTCCTGTCAACCCAACAGGTCGAAAACTCACGTGAGTAGATAAATGGGTACTCTCACTCCGGTGGGAGGAAAAATGCTGGCAGCGCCTTGCACAGAGAGACGGGACCAGTTGCCGGTAAGTGCGAAACCACGCTCGCCCGAAAAGGGCGCGAAGCAACGGAAATCCTGCCTCCTGCGCTCGCCAGCTGGGCTCTGCTCTAGGAAGGAGGCTCTGGCAAACCACTTCCGAAAAACAATTGCCTTGAAAACTGCAAGGATTTGTCCAGGAAGTCACTGCAGGGTCAGTAATGACTGAGTGCAAACAAATATATATATATATATATATATATAAAATATAATATAATATAAATATAACGTTCAGAACTTGAAATGAACAGGATAATGGAATAACAACAACAACAACAACAATGCCATGACTCAACTTCCAGACAATTCCACCTGGATGACTGAGAATCTTCATAAACAACAACAATAATAGAAGCAACTGAGGCCAACCAACACTTCTCATTTGAGGGTCTTGCATTCTATATGGGCTTATCCCACAGTCTGGCTCAATACTCAGGGGAAGAGCTAGATCTATAGGGCCTCGCAGAAGTACAGAAGATTGGAGCCATCTGAATCTTGGGGGTGGGGCGGGGAGGCAGGAATGATATTCCATGGTACAGGTGCTGTGACAAAGAAGGGAAAAGTGCATATATTTTATGAAATTTTGGAACTCACTATTATCATTCAGCAATTTTTCCACCAACTTTTGTATTATTTGAATTCGTATTACAAAAAAGCTTTTGTAACTGAATGCTTGTTTCTGGAACTGCAGATTTTGTATCTGATGGATTTTTTTTTTTTTTAAAGGCCAGATATCATCAGAGAACTAACCTACCCTTTCAAAGTATTTTGGTGATCCTGGAAGACTTGCCAAGCTAAATAGCCCTGACTCTGAGAAATTAGTATACTAGGTCTACGTCTTTTTTCTAGAGTAAGCTGGGGACTTCCTACCTGGACTAAACTCCTCAAGGATTAAAATCCAAGGAAGGTGTTTAAGACCTACAAATGTTTGATATTAGTCAAAGACTGGTTGAAGGAAAGCAATATGTTTAATCCAAAAGAGTCAGAAGTACTCCAGGTTAGTTAAAATGTAAACCATGGAATTGCTAGACACCTTGAACATCATTTTAAAGGGAAAGGCAGGGTAGAAATCAAATGAATAAAGCCTTTCCTTTAAAGCCTTTCCATCAAGTATCTAATGTTATTTGGTCTAGCTTATAACCTATCCCTTATCTCTGTTTTCTAGATAACACACAAGAGACTCAGATACCTTTGCAACAGAGTTCATTACAATACATGAGAAAACATTCAGCACTAAAGTCTGCTCTAAAAGAGATGGAGAGATCACATACAGGAGGTGTGATGGAATATGAGGGTGAAACTGATGAGGGTGAAACAATGAAACTGATAAAATAATCAACCCAGGTTATATTATGTTCTGACCCCTGAGAAGTAGAGGAAAGAAAAAGATTAACCGACTAGTATTGTTCTTCCAACTTTAAAAAGCCATGGTTAATGCCTTAGAACCAGCCTTTCATCTTCAGAAAAACCATCCTACTTCTCTGCTATTGTTAGCTGCCTCCCCAGGGAGCAAGTACACCATTTCTGTTATTCAGATGATGTGCTGTTTTGAATCACAAGCAGAGAATTTTCTGTGGCTGAAGGGTACATCAGAGACTGATTCTGAAATTAGATTCAGAGATATAAGCCCTTTTACAATAGGATTATCTTGAGTTGTTTGATGACTGGACAAATACCTTGACTCTTAATTATCATAGGCTGGCAGGTAAATTCAGGTATTTCAGTTTCATCTTAATATATTTATCTAATGGATTTCAAGGTCATCCAACTCCAAAAAGATTCTCGGTAGCTTACCATTTGAAAAGAATACTTAATATAAAAAGAAAAATATGAAAACATGAACTCCCACACAAATAACAACCAAAAAGTCATTAGGGCCTCCACAAACACCCTAATCCCAGGTCTTCAGAAACTTATGGAACATTTGAAGGGTAGGAGCCATGTGCATCCTCAGAGGGAAGCTGAGGCAGAGGGCAAGTGTGGCGATAGGTTGTCTACTGCAGTATGAAACGCAAACACAAATTCTGCGTAAGCATTTGAAAAAACATTTTGTAGAATTGTTCTTTATTTTTATCTGGAGCATAAATGGAGGCCAGTAATATTCTTTTATATTTTTTTCTGAATTTCAAAATTAACATCCTCCTGCCTTGTCTTTATTGATCAGCATATTGTAAAATAGATAATTTTAATACTATAAGCATTGTAGACACTGAAGCTTCTCTGTGCTGCATTTGTAAGTTTTCATAATTTAATATTTATAAGTTTTCTTACCTTATAGTTAGATCACTATAAGGTAAGAAAAAACATAAAAGTGAAGGTTAAATCACGAGTGTTAATGCAGCAAACCTATTACGATGCTATTGAAATAAATAGCAATTGTAGTAACAAGTGGCAGCCAAGAAGACAATTTACAAGGTATCTCTTTTTAATATTGCTATGTAATTTCTTTTAATTTGTAAGCTCTAGTATTAAGCAACTATAAGAACAAAAAGGGATGATTTATTTGAAATATCACACTTGCTTGGCAAGAATTCCCTCAGTCTGAAGACTTTTAAAATGTATCATATGTCAAACAATATATTATGTAATTGTAATGTGTTGTTTGGGTACATAGCAGAAATGGAAGAATAGGTGGCTAATTGTGTTGCACAAACCATTACTTAGTGCTGTCCTAGTTATGTCCACCATCAGTTCATGTTAAGACCCACGTCTGTATGAAATATAACTATTATTGATAACCAGTGGAACTGATTCTGAGTGGCAGCCACTCTGACAGATATCCTGCAAGGAGAATTTAATGTAGGTGATAAAGAAAGAGAGTTGCTTCTTGAGAAATTAAATGCCATAGAACCATAAATCAGTCAGCAAAACCCTTTGCAATAAAAAGCCAATTTGAGCAGAGTGGAGGTCTCCATTCTCACTGATATATCAGTAGAATTTACACTATACAGGTAGTCCTTGCTTAATGACCATTCATTTAGCAACTGTTCAAAGTTACGACGGCACTGAAAAAAGCTACTTACAATCAGTACAATCAGTCCTTGCACTTATGACTATTGCAGTGCCCCTGTGCTCATGTGATCACAATCTGGGCACTTGGCAACCAGCTTGCACTTGCAATGGTTTCAGCATCCTGGGGTCACACAGTCATCATTTGCTGCCTTCCCAGATGGCTTCCAGCAAGCAAAATTAATGGGGAACCACATGATTCACTTAACGACTGCAGTGATTTGCTTATCAACCACCACAAAAAATGTCATAAAATTGGGTGCCGTCATGTGATGCTTAACTACCACCCTGCTTAACAACAAATTTTCTGGTCCCTATTGTAGCCCTGAAGTGAGGACTACCTGTATTCAGTGATTCCAGAGAAGCTGAAGCAGCATAGAAGGTTCTTCTCTTGTAGTCCCCTGCCTCACTTCACTTGGCAGAATCATCTAGAAGACAGAAGAATCTGGGTAGCTCCATAAAGGAAGAGGAATTCTTTGAGATACTCTTGTCTCAAGTTTTTCAGGGCTTCCAAAACCAGCACCAAAATAGCTGCCATTTTGATTGAATAACAATATAATTTTGTGCCTTCAAGTCACTCCTGACTTCTGGCAACTGCCTGGACAAGTCCTGCAGTTTTCTCGGCAAGATTTTCACAAGCAGTTTGCCATTACCTTTTTCTGAGGGCTGAGAGAGAGAGTGAGTGGCCCAAGGCCTCCCAGCTGGCTTTGTGTCTAAGGAGGGACTAGAACTCAGGGGACACTTTATTCTTGCCTTCAGTGAAATGAAGCACCCCTTTGAAGGTTTGACAGCACTAGTCTCTAGTATCTTGGCTCTTAGCCTTTTGCTTTGTTCTCAGACCACATTAAGAAATACTGAAAAAGGAAACAGAGAACTTAATTAGCAAGGAATATTAGTGCTGGTTTTGGAATTGGGCCAGTGCCCCATTAGCTTTCCTTTAAAGAGATAATATTAATTCAAAAGTAGTAATGAGCTTTTTCTGCTGCACAACTAATCCGTTACAAATACATTCATTAATTTACACTTCTCTGTGAAGGAGACAAGCAAATGAAAAAAAAAAAAATCACATCACTACATTTTTTCTGAAACTTTCCAATGATAAAAGATTTGTAAATGCAAATAAATATAAAATATACATTTGATATTATCTATATGTATTAACTGTTTTTAATTAAAGTGATAAATAGGTATAGCTATCCCATAAAATGGATACCATCCAGCAAGAAGTTCCTGAAAGTAATGAAAGCAGCATGCAATTTTGGCTTCTGAATAATAAAGTCTCCTTTGAGTGGAGCTGAGCTCCTGGTGACTTTGGGGACAGGTGTAGGTCCTACTGAGATACAAACTGTATGTAATATTGGAGAACTGTATCTGGATTTCTCAGTGTCTTTTACTTTCATTCAAAGCAGCTGGGGTGGCTACTAATTTTACTATGGACGTACCATTATAACTGAGTGTGAATCTTTAGAGATGGAAGAGGAACCAGGTATATATGTGTAAGTATAGGAATTCAAGGAGAGTCAGAGAATGCCAACACCTGTTCATCCATCATTGTTGATGACGACCTCAACACCATTAACCATGTTAAAACTAAATATGCCTCCAAAGATGACTGGTCAAGCCAATTCGGGCACGGAATGTCCTGGCACATATTAGCCCAACATGTGTAGACACTGCAGTTGTTGTACTGATGGCTCTAGACTTCTGCAGCTCACACTTATGTTGTTCTTCCACAGCGTACCTTACTTTGTAAGCTTGACAGCCCTTATGGATGAGACCACACCAGGTAGAGAGATTTTGTGCCAGCGTTTCCCAGGTGGTCGTGTCTATGTCAAGCAACTTCAGGGAGGCTTTAATGTATCTTTATAATGTTTCTTCTGCTCTCCATGTAAGCGTTTTCCAGCAGAGAGTTCCCCAAAAAGGAACTGCTTGGGTATGTGGCTCATCTGGCACACAGATGACATGACCTGCCCACTGGGTCCGTGCCCTTATCAGCAGTGTGTGGACTGATGATAGACTTGCTCTAGAGAGAACTTCAGTGTCTGGTACTTTATCTAGCCATTTGATGCCTAATATTCTGTGGAGAGCAGTCATGTGGAAATGGTTGAGCTGTCTTGCATGCCTTCAATACACAATCCATGTTTCACAGGCATACAGAAGGGTAGTGAGTACCACAGCTCTGTGGACCCTCAATTTTGTTGCTGAACTAATTCCTCGACATTCCCACACAGTGGAGAGCAGTCTACTCAAAACAGAACTTGCCTTGGCTATTCTGCAGTTAACTTCTGTATCAATGGTCACTACTCGGGAGAGAGTGCTGCCAAGGTAATTGAACTGGTCCACTACCTGTAGTTTCTGCCTTTTGATTGTGATTTTGGGTTCTGTGTACAGTGCATGAGGAGCAACCTGGTGCATGACTTCAGTCTTTTGAATATTGATTGTGAGTCCAAAATTGTCACAAGCTGTCGAGAATTTGACTTGCATCTCTGGCTCTGAGCCAGCATTCAGGGCACTGTCATTGGCAAACAGGAAGTTTCTCAGAACAGTTTCCTTCATCCTGAAGGATGTCTCCTCAGGTTGAATAGCTTGAAGTCTCCTCAGGTTGAATAGCTTCCCATCCACTCTGTATTTGAGGCTGATTTCAGCATCACTGTCCTGAAAGGCATCATTCAGCATGGCAGTAAACATAATGAACAGTGTGGATGCAAGCACAAAGCCCTGTTTAACACCATTGGTGACTAGGAATGCCTTAGAGGACTCTCTTCCATCCAGCACTCTGGCCATCATGCGATCATGGAACCAGCATTCCACCTGAATGAATTTGGTGGGGCAGCTGAACTTTGGCATGCTCCTCCACAGGGCTTGTTGGCTGACAGTATTGAAGGCTTTCATGAGGTCAAAAAAGGTTGTATAGAGTACACAATTCTGCTTCTGACACTTCTCCTGAAGTTGGCACATGGCAAAAATCATGTTAATAGTTCTACAACCTCTGTGGAAGCCACACTGTGATTCTGGCAGCAGGTCCAGCTCCAGATGAGTTGCAGAACTCTTGCAAAGGTTTTTCCTGAGATGGAGAGCAGGGGGATTCCTTGGTGGTTGTCACATACTTGTCAATTGCCCTTCCTCTTGTAGAGGTGTATGATGGATGCATCTTTAAGTTCCTGAGGAATGGATCCTTGCTTCCAAAAAGACTGGAATAACTTGGTGAGTTTCTCTATAAATCCAGGACCACCAACTTTGTATATCTCTGCAGATATGACATCTGCCCCTGGGGTTTTGCCATTGGATAGCTGGCTATCCATGACTTCAGCTACTACCGGTGGATCATCCATGGCACTGTTGATGTTGACCTGGGGAATCCTGTCTATCGTCTCATCATTAATAGATGACAGTCAGTTGAGGATAGCTTCAGAGTGTTCAGCCCATCTCTGCAGGATCTGATCCTTCTCTGTAATGAGAGCTATGCCATCTATACTCAGGAGGAGGGAATTCCTGAGAGACTGAGGTCCGTAGAGAGTGTGAAGGGCTTCATAGAACTGTTTCAAGTTGTTTCTGTCAACATATGTATTTTGTTTGCCTTGGTGCTCAGTCAGAATCTTGCATTTAATACAGTTTATTCTGATTGACACAAGGAAAGCAAAGCTTTTCAAGAAGTAAAGCCTGTATCTTCTCATCATTCTCATTGAACCAGTCATGCTGCTTGCAAGTAGAGGGCCCTAGCATCTTCAGTGCAGACAACATCCCCAACGTTGCCTTGTCATGCTCTTAGCGTTCAATGATGTTTGTAGAGACTACTTTCATTACTGTTGGGCCTTCCAATGGCCTCATCTGCTCAATCCACTGGAGTCTGTTGTCACTGAGGGTTTAAGATCCATCAACTACCCTCACCTGGTTCAGTTGGCTTGTTGAAGCCATTGACCAGGGTGTGGCCACTGTCACATGCAAACAGCTACGTGGAGCCACAGGTGAGAGCTGAGCACCAGGTGAGGACCAAAGGTGGGTGGAAAGGATGCAACATGTTCTCCCACCAAAGGTGTTACCCCTCCCTGAAAGCCCATACACCCCATACATGCCAATTTCTAAGGGTGCCATGAAGGAGGATAGTTAGTTAGGGAGGTCATAGCATTAGAAGAATGCCCTTGCTGGTCCCATCACCCTCTTCAGACTGACCAAGATTATCACACAAGAAAGGAAAAAGTTGGCAGAATATCAAGATGAGATCCAGAGTGTTTCTTTCACAGTACAGCAGATATTTTGAAGCTTACTTGTGAGAAGAAATAAGTCTGGAGCTTAAATCAGGAAAGGGTGGGATGGCAATCTTGTCTAGCTTAGCCATTGCTGAAGCCACATTTTTGGGAAGGGGGTTGCTGTGTTGCATACTGGAGACCTGCCCATTTAAAACATGTTTTTATTCATACAGCAAAGGTGTCAGGCGCAGTGGCAACCCATTCCCCAAATGAACCTTCTCTAAGATTAAAAAACCAGGCATTATATAACATTCATTTTCTCCAAAGGACTTGTGACAGCCTTGAGTGCACTTTATATTTAGGAAATTTCATTTAATTAACAAAACAAATCTAATAAGGGGGTTAAAGTTGCTCCCATGTTTGGCTCAGAGTCCAGTGAGATTAATCTTATGCATGCAGAGAATTGCAGTCATAAGTTAGGACATGGTCTGTTTCCAAACTAGGCATAGGATATGGAATCATTATGCCTCATTCAATCATGCCCTTACTTTACGCATACTTTATGGCTAAGGAAGTGACAAAAAGACCTAAAACTCCATCTGTAAATCTATGTCATGATGGGTTTTTTTCTTAACGTATTTGGAGAAAAATGGAAAAAATAGTACAATCTGTGTAGGTCTACATGGTCTTCAGTTTTTTTAATTGCTCAATTTTTACATGGACAGTGATTTTCAGCAGAAATGAACTTCTTACATGCATTCATTATTAACTCTGAATGCATACTATTCTATAATCCTATTTTTAACTGATCTTTTGTGAATGCAAAATTATTTTGACTAATATTAATATTCAATATTAATAGCATTTTACTTTATTACAATGTTATTATACAGTAGTAATTACAAGAAGGATTATCGTCTTGTAATTAATTTGTAGTCATTTTTTGTAATTTGCTCCAGTCTATTTTATTTTAATTTGTTCTTTTTATGTTGCTTTTTTGTGAGCTATCCAGAGTTGGTTGGATTCGGTGGCATCGAAATGAAATAAATTAATTTTTAAAAAAATTAAAAACCAATACATTTATTGGTATATACAATGTATTTATTACACACACACACACATATACATACATTTCCAATCCAAAACAAATATAATCATATAAATATAAATAGATACATATAAATTTATAAGACCAGTTCGAATTATCTTCACATATTTATCAAATGTATTGGACTTGTCTTTCCTGCTCTGAGCAGATGTTATGTCCAGTAGCATGGGAAGCATTTAGCCAAAGAAGAGAGAAAAAGTGCAACACTCCTACTTATGAGTCCATATGTTGCAAGTCTAGCTATAAGTTACAGCAAATCAGCAATAATTTATTAGTGCCAGGAACCATTTGCTTGGAAACACATTTAGTTCTGTTAAATTTCACCTGTGATGAACCCAATTTCTGCAGATTTTTAAGGCTAATAACTTGCTGCTTGAACCTGCTGAGGACTATTGATATACTTCTGAAAACCTGGATTTTTCACGTCATGAACAAATACAGTTTCTATACCTGGAAACCAGTTTGAATTTTTGGAATAACAAATCAATTTGTTTGTTTAGGCTTATATTACCACCGATCAGAAAGACTTAGAGGAGCTTCACAGTCTCTGTTACCATAATCACACTAAAAGCACAGTAACTATAACAATAACAGAACCAGAATATAACAGTTTGTATTCAAATCATCTCTCATATCACACTATTCATGCAGTTCTGACAATCATCTGGGTCACATTTTTGGAGCAGTAAACTATCCATGCTAAAAAAGGAAGCCTTGATTGTATGGTCATTTATCCTGGCATATTTTGTCTGCCTTCCACTTCTGATCTCCTTCCAGAACAATAGAGATGGGGCCATAATAAGAGATTAGCTACAGATAAGACTCACCCTTGGGGACTATGATGATGATCCATTCTTGGATCTTACTGGATGGGTAGATTTCACTTGGAAAAAGCTATTGCAAAGATGCCAGATTCTGAGCCATACAGTTTTTACAGGTAACAACCAACATCTTGAATTATACCTGGAAGCCTACTGGCAACCAGCCATACTGAGTGGACCCAGTTGCTCTTTGGGCCTCTGCATTTGGATAATTTACGGCTTCTAAATGAAAGGAGTTGTGGAATCCAATCACAAAATAAGAAGGGATGGTTTTGGTTATAGTGAAGCACATACAATTTTAATAGTGGAAATTATAATTTCCCTTTATATTTTATGAGGGACCTTTATACAATCCTTGAATTGTACAAAAACTGAATTGTTCTACAGAATGGAGAGAGCCAGTTTGGTGTAATGGTTAAAGCACCAGGCTAGAAACTGGGAAATCATGAGTTCTAATGCTGCCTTACCAATAGCCAGCTTGTACTGGCTCTCAAGAGCTGGTTGTTAAATTTTCAGGAACTTTGCGAGCCCGTTGAGAACAGAACTGAGCTATGACACCTAGTGTGCCGATCAGCTGTTCCACAGCTACTTGTGCAGTGTGGTGGCAGCAATGAAGCTAGCAGAGCCAGTTCTTCAACATTTATCAGCACACCACTGTGCCTTGGGCACAAAGCCAGTTGAGTGACTTTGGGCCAGTCACTCTTTCTCAGCCCTAGAAAGAAGATAATGTCAAACCACTTCCAAAAATGTTGCCAAAAACCTGCAGGGAGTAGTCCAGGAATCATTGCTGACTCAAAGGCACAAAAAAACCAAAAACAGACAAACAAAAACACTGTACAGAGGTATCCACAGAGGAAGTCAAAAAGGCCAAGATGGCAGCTGTGATTGGGTGTTTGAAGCCCTGCCCATTTTTTACATGCATGAAAAGGAGCAGGGCTGATTAGGTCCTGGTCACAGCTGCTCTCTTGAGTGCTGCAGGCCCTATGCTGGCTGCTGATAGGCTTCCAGTTGCAAGTTAAAGTTACTAGAACATAAAATGCATCTAATGCCCACACAAAATTTTGTGCCCAAAGTCTGAAGATTCTTTTTTAATATATAATTTTTATTAAAAGTTTTAGGAGCAATAATAAGAACTAATACAAACTCAATTAGAACAGAGAAAATAGAAAAAGAGAAAGAGAAATCACAGACAAAGCTAAAAGTGCAATAGTAAAAGAAAATTGAAGAAAGTAGGAAAAAAGAAAAAGACATAAAGAAAGATAAAAAGGTATAAAGAAGTAGCTTCTGATATTCTTCATAGCAGTTGTATAAATACAATTATATTTTAACCTCTCTCTAAAGTTACATCATGACTCTCTTCTTTCGGTAATCTAGCCTGTCTAATCATCAAAACCATAAATCACAAGTTCATTTTTTCCCCATTTTTACGCAAAAAGTCCATAAGGGATTTCCAGTCACCAATAAATGTAGATATTGCCCTTTCTCTAATCAAAGAAGTCAGTGAGCCCAAAGCATGAGCAATTTTTATGGAAATGAAAACATGTTTTAGAAATGGGTGAAGGAGGCTAAACAAACAGCCTCAAGCAGAGTGAATGCAAGTAAAGATACAAGTATGAAACTGAAGTGAGGAACTGCTAGAAGGAATATATCAGGGCTTTTTATGGGAATGATAAAAATGTATTGAATGTTAACATTTTGGACAATAGATGCTATGAGAATGTTGAAAATTTGTACAGCTGCAGGTATAGATGGTACAACTGAAGAAACGGTTTACAGTGGCTGTGTGAGTTGTTTAACATATATGTGAACATTGCATCTGTGCCTGACAGTTGGATGAATACTGTTATTGTTCAACAGAGGAAAAAAAAGGTAGAAGTGAATGCAAAAATTACAAGGGAATTAGTTTGATTCCTCCCCCACACCACTTTTTAAAATATTTTTTAAAAATATGTATTTTAAAAGGAAAAGATAGAGAAAAAAGAAAAATATATATAGAAATTACAAAATACAGGTATTACATGGAAAGAGTAGTTTAAGATAAAATTAGAAGAAGATAGAAACTATTCCATTGGAAGAAATATCTCATTTTATCCCTATAGATCAATCTGGATTAGAATGTTGTTTTAGTTGTGTTTTTAACTTATGGATTGCACATATTGTAATTCTTTCTGGAGTTGGGCAGTGTTAACAAATCTAATGAAGCAAACAAATAAATAAACAAAAACAAGAAAAATAATAATTAAGAAATAGATCATAGACATCCAGAAGAGAGCAGAAACCAAACTGAACCACAAAGTACAGGGGCTCAGCAGCCAACCTACCCCAAGTGCCTGGGGGAACAGCCAGTTTTTCACAGATTTTTGAAACATAATTTTGTGGGAACTATACAGATCTGTGGGGAGATATTAGGGAGGTACTGCAGTAAAGAAGGCTTGCTTTCTAGGTCCCAATAGTTGACACTATTTAATTGAGAGGATCTGGAACACACCCACTCTGCCTGATTCATAGAACAGGCAGAAATGATGGAAGTTAAGTGGTCCCTCGAATAACCAGTCCCTATGATGTCTATGTAAATAATGATGATGATGATGATGATGATGATGATGATGATGATGATGATGGACTACCTTGACGTAGTGGCTGTGGGGCTTGTGTGCTTTGAGGGCAATGAGAGCTATGCTACAGGTTCAACCATTCTGGACAGGTCTCATCAGAGGAGCCAGACAAAGAGTGTCTCTCTCATAAACAATATGGTGAGACCTAATTTACAGAAACCTATACCAGATCGGTCATTGTCTGGGTCAACAAGAACTGCACTAGGTATTCTAGTTCCTGGACATCTGATGACAAGTGGGCTACCGGACTCAGGACTGTAGGCTGAGGAACCAGGGCCAGCAGCTGCAGGACTACTGGAAGAAAAGTTGTTTACTCGTTGCAAATATACAAAGACTGAAAACAAAGAAATAATGATCTGCTATTACAAATCAAGTCCAATGAGAAGAGGATATCTGAAAAGAATGCACCAGTTCTGAAAAGAACAACATCCAGAAGCAGAAATACCAATAGTAATAGGCACCTTGGCTGCAATCCAAAACATCTGGAGTACTACTTGAAGACCCTCGGCGTTGACAAAATCACCATCAGTCAATTGCAAAAGGCAGCTTTACTTGGAACAGCTTACATCCTGCGATGATACCTTTAACACCATCAAACAATATCTGCCTATCCCAGGTCCTTGGGAAGGACTCTATAGGTAGACAAAATTGACAAATCCAGTCTAAACATCTGACTGACTGTGCGACCAACAATAAACACATAATTAAAGAGTTTAGAAACCTTAAGAGAACTAAAACTTTGGATGTGGCAGGAAGCCAAAAACATTTTTTTTAAAAATTATTTACTATACTCTGTAAGCTAACATCAGACTTGTTTTTCATGTATGAAGTAATTTGGGACATGGGTGCATCCTCCCACAGTTTAAGCTCTCATTCCTCTAATGAAGAAATCAGACAGACTTCCAGTAAAAAGCATAAAGTGTCCTGGAGGCAGTTACCATATATAAAGCCCTTTCAGTGTATTTTAGATATATAACACTTAATACTTAACAGAAAAATATCTGGTAGAACAGGAAAGTCAAAATTTAGGGCTTGTTGCAACTTGCAGTAGATTGTTTTCCAGAATAATTGAGCTGTCTGACATTTTCACCACATAAAATGTTCCAACCTGATTTTTACATTTCCAATGATTTTCTAAATAGGTATTGTCCAATTTAACAATAGTCATTGGGGCAATGTACCAGTGGAAGAACATCTTGTACCAATTTTCTCTTAGGATATTATTTGCAGTAAATGTGATATTTATCCTTCATTGGTGGTCCCATTTTTGCATGTCAATGGTCCTATTTATTATTTATTATTTATTATTTATTATAATCATTTATTTATTTATATTTCAAATTTATCACCACCCGCCTCACTGTGGGGTGACTCTGAGCGGTTTGAAAATGAATCACATTAATTTGATCATGTGATCTTTAACTTGTTAGGTCTCAGAATCATATTTCTGTAGCAACTTATGTATAAGGCCTAGTAAGTGTTCTATGTATTTTTAATTTTAACTTATAAAAATTTCAAATTCAGTAAAGCCTCTGAGCCACCTTGTTTTCATAATCCTCCTGGACTATACTGCTCATCTGAAGATATTAAAACTATGAAGGCATTTTTGACCATTCTAAAGTCAAAATGATTTGAATGATTTCATTTTTGTTTTGTTAATGATTGAATCTTGTAGATTGTAAGAGTTTTCTCTCCAGTGATAATATTTTGGCATATTTTTCTTCATGAAAATATACATTTAATATTGAAACCAGATAAGCCTGGACTTACTTTTTTTCATATTTATCCCATAGTTTTAATAAGCTACTTCTAACAGAGTAATTTCTTATATTTATAGTGATTCTTTTTGTATCTGACCAAAGATATTTAGATATTTATCTATGTATTATGTAGCCTTCTGTGACTCTATAGATGCAATCCAGACATATGGTGCTATAAGCCAGTCTTTATTTCACTTCAAACAGCTGGACTGGTAATACAACTTCAGATTTGATATAGCCAATCCCCCTCTTTCTTCTATGTTTTGTAAAATCTTACATTTGATACTTGGTCATTTATTTAATCATATGAAATTATTTGTCTTTGCATTCATTCAGCATCTTTTCATCAATTACGAGGATCATTTGGAATAGGAAGGTTGTTCATTTTTACTGTTCAGGTAACATCAGATGTCAAGTTGTCTTGGAAGAAATTCTTTAATTCAGATTGGCACTTCAATTTAATATAATTTGTAATAAAGTATTCGGTCTCCAACTTTTTAGACCAACAATTCTCTGCAAACTTATGATTATTGGATTGTGGTCTTCATACAGTAGGTGAGTGGAACAACTTCTACTTCCATGAATTTGGGTAATAATGAATTCAACAGGGAATTAGTTTGTTAAGTGTGTCAGGGAAAGTGTTTGGAAGAATTCTGATTGAAAATTACATGAGGTAGCAATGAGCCAAATTTAGGAATGCATTACAGGTTTATGCTGGGGAAGGAGTTATGCAGATCAGAATGTTGCTTTTCCGCAGGTCATTGAGAAGTGTATAAAATGGGAAGCATATGAACGTGAGAAATAAACTTTATTGTAATGTTGTTCATTTAGATAAAACTAGATAAAATTAATAGGCTTGAATTATGGAATGTTTTGCATGAGTACAAACTGAAAGTTGGTCGCTGAATGCAAAAGAACTGTATGTTATAGAAATAAACCATGTGTGAGAATAAATTGAGTGTTTAGCAAATAGTTTAACACTGAGCAGGTATTACAGGGATGTGTAATGTCCTCTTGGTTATTTGGTGCATTTATTTATTTAATAATATTTACAGTATATAGCTGCCCATCTCACAAAACGTGACTCTGGACAGCGTACAATAAAAACAAATGTATACATTTGCTAAATGTATAAAAATGCTTGTAGTGATATAACAGGTTTGTTCACTGGAGACATGAATGTACATAAGTTTTTGTATGCTGGTGATATCATATTTGCAGCAAATATTAGATAGTTTCTATGATGCAACAAATATATACATCTGAAAATTAACATATGAAAAACTAAGGTAGTGTGTTTGACGAGGAAATGGAGTGAACAATTTCAAGTTATATGAACACAGCAAAAAATGTAAGATGCACAAATAAATAAGTAGTGAGTAGTATGTGATCTGTTATGAGGAATACATGTTTATCATTAGAAGGGAAATGGCTGTGTATTAGAGCATGCTTCCATATGGTATAAGTAGTTAACTTGCTGGTTTAGGAATGGGAGACCAGGTTTGATCCTCCCTTAGGCAGAGAAGCCAGCTGCGCGACCTTGGGCCAGTGGCTGCCTCTCAGCCATAATCAACATTAGGCTCTGCAACAAGCTGACTGAAAAGCAAAGAAACCCATTGTCACCTCATGCATTGATAGTTTCGCTATGTAAACTAAAGCAACTGCTGTGCAAAAGAAGCAGACCCAGCAACTAAGCAGGACAAACACCAGGAAGAACAAACAGCAGCATAAGGGCATGTTTCTGCCTCCTTCTTATATGGAAATGTATTTATTTATTTAGAAGATTTGTACAGCTGCCTAACTCATAATTGTGACTCTGGGTGGCATACATCAAGTAAAAACCAATGATTATAAGTAAAACAAAAAATACAAATCAAAAGAAATGAAACATATTACCAATGTATCATATAACTTACAGCCAATGTCAACCAAGTACATGTTCCACCTCCCAGAAGACCAGTTCATCTATCATTCTAGCCCAATGCTTGGGGAAAACACAAGCATTGTAATAGTTTTGTAATAGTTTTAGTAGGTTGTAGTAATTTTCCAGAGAGCTAAAGGGGTGGGGCCATCTAAATCTCAGGGAGACACCATTTCAAAGGCAGGTGCTACCACAAAAAAGGCATATCTCCTAGGTCCCATCAGATGCCATTATCTCAAGGAGGGAAACTGGAGCAAGCCCATCCTATGAGAGAACATGGGATGGGCAGAAACAGAGGGTCTCTCCTCCTCTCCTCATATGCCTTTCATTTTTTGTCTTACTATTTTTTACTTTATCAGTTTTCCATAACTTTGCTAAGAAAAGGAAAAACTGTGATAGATATGTATCTTTTTAGGTATGCTATTAACACTATCATCTGGTGACCAGGGACACACACACACACACACACACACACACACACACAGTATTGGTCTGGGCTGTCCAAATTGGCATGCCTATGCTTCAAAAATGTGATCCTTGTTGCATTAATTATTGTTGCATAATGTGATCCTTGTATGCTTTTTGTACGAAGAATTTCCGGTTTGTCATAGAAGTGTTCTTATTGCTGTTTGCTTAACATGTGCCTATTTGTATTTATTTATTTAGTTTTTAACTGTTGGAAGACTTGAAGGGCCAGGTTGGGAAAATATTACCCTTGATAAGGTCTATCTATGTGGTCACTAAGAGTCAACACCAACTGATGGCACATAATCAATAAAAAATATATTTTTTAAAGTTTTCTGTTTTTTCCTTTTAGCTTACAGATCTTTTCATCTACATTTTATTGCATCAATCTTCATGTTCAGATTATCATTAGATCTGTTCAGCTCTGGCATAATTTGATTATGAGTAATGATTTTGTATTTAATAATATAATATTCTCCTGAAACCAGTTTCTGGAAATAGTTTCCCTTTTTGTTTTTTAATTAAATATAGCTCATTTCACAGTCTACCCAAATGAGTGTTTCCTATAGATCATTGACTTATAATGAAGGTTGCAGTCCTATTGTAACTGGATGGCATTCTCTACCCTAATAGGTTATTTCAGATCTCCAAGAATGGAGCAATGAGAAAAGGTCATTGGAAAGAAAGATCCAGTTTCCTTCTAAGTGCTCGGAAAAACTTTAAAGGTTTTCAAATTTTGATGTCAGCATTCCTACACTGGAAGTAGGGAATGAAATGCATTGACTGTATTCATGTTAACTTGATTACTAAATTAACCGGTTTTCTGGTTCTTACAAAGCACTGAATTATACATTAACCAGATTGTGTTTCCACAGCACATTCATCCAAAATCAAACAAAAAAACAAAACAAAACAAAAAAACAAAAAAAACTATCCAAAGTTAAAATAAGATTACCATGTTGTACCAATAAAGTCACTAGCTCTTTCTCTGACCTGGTTAATCTTCACTGTGATGTGAAGCCAACTAAAATGATGTATCAAGAGAATTTATACAATCCTACACTTCCCAATGTTACATTCAAACCACCAATCTACATTAGCCCTGGAGCTAGTATGGATACATTTTCTACCACTGGATACTATAAAAAAAAAAAGATCCAAACAGGGAAAAAAATGAAGAAAAAAAAAAAACTTCTGACCTTCTTGTGGTCCCAGTGTGGCTTGAAATAAGATGTTGTACAGTGCCTTAAATATTTCCATTATCACCTGTCACACTTTTTCTGTACTATCTGTTCTGGTAATATACAACACGAACATGATTTCATACAATTTAAATGCAAACATACATACTAAAGAGCAAACTTGGTTAAACATTTTAACCTGGGCATCCTACATTTGGTGGGATTTAAGTGTGCTTGGAATTGCAGTCTTAAGTCAATTGCCATGAGTTGTGGCTGTGTTAAGTTTTGCCTTTAAATCATTCTGTTCATGTAAGGCAGGGTATAGATAGGCTTTTCTGAGCAGCACTGTTTTCTCCTTAATGCAAAACCATCATTGGATGCAATCCTATGGTTTTTATTTCCAGCTGATCCAAGATCAACTAAGCTAAATTTCTTATGCCATTAGACTTATGAACATACAACTGATAGACTAGAAGTCCGACAATAAGTCTTGCAAACAGGTAAACGAGATGATACCTTGGCAGTATTAACAATTCCAACAAATGCTCTGTAAATGCTAAAACTTCCCACTTACTGGAGAAGAAAGAATAAGACAGTTACATAAGTTTGATAGAATTGATAGATTGATTACATGCCACTCAGTCAGTTTCAACTATTAGTGACCACATGGATAGATCTTTTTTGGGATGATCTGGCCCCAGTCTGGCCTTTAAGTCTTCCAATAATATACTCTTTGCCACTATAATCGACTTGATGTAGGTCATCCATTTCTTCTCTTTTCTTTCTCAGCATTATGGACTTCTCAAGACAGCTGGGTTCTTTGTAATGTGACTAATATATAATAATTTGAGCTGGTCATTTGTGCCTTGTTAAGTTCTATGATCCACTTGTTTGTTTTCTTGGCTATCCATATCATTCTCAGGAATCTTCTCCAACACCAAAGTTCAATAATCCTTCTATCCTACTTTTCTTTTTTAAACCTTTCCAGTTTTAAAAATGTATAGCTCATCTAAGTACTAATCAAGCTCTATCCTATTTACCTTCCAAACTCAGTCAAGGTCAACTTGGTGTTACTACCATCACAGATAATATAATGAAGACCCTATTTTTGAAACCAACTTATCTCTAGGCTTCCAACAAGATAGTCTTCCATTGCTTTACTTTGGGAAAAAAGGGGTGTATTTGTGCAGTTTTATATTACAGTTGGCTACTACCACCTTGGCATTTTTCTCACACTTCCTGGTATGTTTCCTCCTGAGAATCATTGACTTATCTAGCTCACATGGGATCTTTCTGATGTTTCAGAGCCATTTTTTGTCATGATATCATACCTTATATATTTTTGATGTTACTGCATAAACTGAATTCCTTCAGAACAAACTTTTTTGTCTCTGAGGCTTGCTTTCGAAAAATGGCTGACGCTTCGGCGGTTCGAGTCCAGCCTTCGCGTTAACAGGGTGAGCTCCTGTTTCCTCCCCAGCTCCTGTCAACCCAACAGGTCGAAAACTCACGTGAGTAGATAAATGGGTACTCTCACTCCGGTGGGAGGAAAAATGCTGGCAGCGCCTTGCACAGAGAGACGGGACCAGTTGCCGGTAAGCGCGAAACCGCGCTCACCCGAAAAGGGCGTGAAGCAACGGAAACCCCGCCTCCTGCTCTCGCCAGCTGGGCTCTGCTCTAGGAAGGAGGCTCTGGCAAACCACTTCCGAAAAACAATTGCCTTGAAAACTGCAAGGATTCGTCCAGGCAGTCACTGCAGGGTCAGTAATGACTGAGCGCAGACAAAAAAAAAACACCACCACCTACACATATCTATTTATTGTCTGTCTATCTCTGGTGCTTTCTTATATATTTCACATTAAAAAAAAAAAACCTCTGTAAGAGACTCAAATGTGGTATGGGAGAAGGGGTAGTCAAAACAAGCTAAAGAAGTCTAGGCAAAATTCCAACCCCCCAATCCTGCTTCAGACCCCTGACTCCTGCATGTTTTCCTTGCTGGCTGGTGGCCTGCTAAGGAATAGTAACAAACCCAAAGTTAAGAAACAGTCACCTTGCCTGTAATGACTATCCAATCACAAATCAGAACAGCACAACTTGGCAGTGTCTTGGGACAGATGCTGTAGAGGTAGGATAGGGGCTGTCAATGGATTATGCAAATTTTATGCCAGTTTTCTTTTACACCAACACAAGGAAGAGAGGATAGCACTTTAATTCAGTAGCAGGAAATACCCTTTGAGGCTAATTCTTATACCCATGTTTTATGTATGTTTTATTGAGTTCATGTGACAGCTCACATTGATCTTCTTTGTGAAAAATCCTCCCCCCCCCACATCTGTATATAAATTATGTAAACTTTCCTAAAAGTGAGATTGTTACAGTTGATGTGCTTTTCAGCCAACTCCTAGATAAAGGAATTTTTTCCACATAACTGTGGAAGGAATTGTAGGACAAGAAACTTTCTCCCTTGGGAGGAACAAACAGTGCTTGTATAGGACCACTGGTAACAAACTTTTCAGGGAAAAAGAGTGGCATTTTATGTTTGAAATTTTCCAGGCTCTGACGGAAAAGAATTAGGTCATGTAAATATGTTGCTATGCCCTTTTTATCTAGAAGCTTTGCTTCAAATTGTAGAGTTTTGCAGATCCTTTAAACAGTCAGGAGAATTTCAGCCAAAGTCTACAGCCAACTTATGGCTACTCTCCTAAAATAACTCTAGAATATTGGCACAAACGAGAATATTCTAGGGTCGAATGTCAAGAAAAGCATAGATATACTTACTTATTTTATTTATGCATGCTTTCTCCATTGCAGAGATCAGTCCTTTAGGGGAAAATGGGGGGATGAAGTGGACTCAGAAACTAATTCCATTGATTTTAACTGATCTGAGGACTGAAATTCAGTAAACACTTGAGTAAGTGGTGTATGATGGGGACAGGGGTGTTGCAACATAATTATGGTTAAACATTTTAGAAGTTGGTTGAATATGTTACTTGCAGAGACCAGGGCTTCTCCTGTTTCTGATAAGCCAAATTTATAGGAATGTATGAAATGTCATACATCATTTTGTACTCAGAGATGCACTTATAGCACACATTCATCTAGTGGCTTCATTTCATAGGGACTATAACAGCCTTAACCCATCTAATTACTTGTTTACACATTAAGGTAATTAGTCAATACAGACAAATATATCCATATAGTATTCTTAACAGTAAGGTGGAAATAGCTTGCCGTTGCCTTTTTCTGGGATTTTTTTTTTAACAGTTTCGTGGTGGTTTCCTACCCACATACTAATCAGTCTAACTCTGCTTAGGAATTTGGAAGGGGTGGGGGAGAATCAGCCAAAGTCAGCTAGGTGCTGCCACCTGCTTTAAATAATGAGTCAATTGCCTTCTCCAAATAGTGCTTCCATTTGAGACTAGCCTTATTTAGGCTTATTTAGGCTGAAATTTGTTTGGTAGCATTGTCTGAGCTTTGTGATGCTCTCACACAGAAGTATTAAATATGTAAACTCAATATTTAATTGTAATCTACTTTTTGAGGCATTTTTTACATCATTTGCTTTAGAGTTTCCTAAGTTTCCTTGACATCATTAATATAATTCAATGTTTAAATATTCTCGTATACAAAGAAATCAGTAATAAATAGCATGGATTATCATCACCTGCTACTGTCCTTTATAGAACTAAAATTATATGATCACTTGAACCATTTCATATGACCTTTATTTGACAACATGACTTAAATTAGGAGAAATAATATGTTTGTATATAACATCCTGCATGGGGAGGTGACCAGTGGGGTGGGGAAAAACAAACTATTGTTTAAGGAAAGCAGGTCTAAACTTAGTATCTTTCCTGAAGTGCTACTTTTATATGTATATGCAAGCATGACATTTATTTTAAATAAGGAACCATTTACAGTTTAAGCAAAAGGTTATATATTCTGATGTGGTTTAAATCTACCAGAAATGCACTGGATAATTTTATTGATTATATAGCTTAGTTCTTAACCATGAGGACAATGTAGAAAAATAATACCATAGAAGAAACTTGCCAATATCACATATACTAAAGTTTTCTAGGCACTAAAATAAAGAGATAAATTTGGTCAACCCCTAGTTACAGAAGCACATAAATTTTCATTAATCAATAAGCTAAATTAGCCAAATATCTTTTGTACTTGCTGTCTTGCCTATATATTAGCAACAAACAGAGCTTCAAAGGAACTAATCCTAACATCATTTGTGGAAACATTTCAGGGTCTTTCCCCAATTCTCAGCTCATCAGTCCTTATTCATGCTGTTTTTATTTTGTCTCACATTGACATGTATCCAGTTTAAATGTTCGGCCTACGAAAGGGATTATTTAAGGGTCCGGGCAAAAACAGGGGAAAATGGCAATGCTGGTGTGTACATTTTCTTTCCTTTTAACATTATTCTCCTTCCCTTTGGATTCATCCTCATGCCCATAGGTACAAGTCACAATGATGTCATCATGAAAATGACAATTACATACTTGCATCATTTGCAAATAGGTAGCTCCCTTCATTTTTGTGATGATGTCAACATGCCTATGCCCCTCTTGCCCTCCCCCATAGATACTCATGTCCCCCAACTGCTGGATGAACATGCTCCAATCATCATTTTGTATATCTTGTCCTCATGATGTAGCCTTTGTCTTGTACCTGTATCTTTAAAGTCATATTGATCTGTTCCAGTTTTGAAGCAATGTTTTCCCTCTTCTCCTGACACAACATTTGTCATGCATTCTTTGATGTTGCAGTGGATGAAGCTCCTGCTGGTCACTTTTAAGACTTGGTGGGGGTGCCCTCCCCCACTTTTGGTCACTGGAAATGATCCTACATGATCATTTTGGCTTGAGATGCAGGAGAGACTGGAACCTGGCTTCCAACAGTCATCATCATTGGTACATTTCATGTCTGATCCGTGTTTCCCAAAGGGCCTGATGGATCTCAAACAGGCTCTTCTTTTGACAATGCTAAGCCTATTTTTAAACTCCTGTACCCTAGACAGAAGGTTGATTTAAACTAGGAAAGAATGGAGGTTCTGCCAACTGTATTGCTGGTTCTGTCACCTTTGGATGAATTATTAGTTTCTGCTACTTCTGCCAACAGGGCCATTCTTGTGGCCACACTTTTTTACCATTTTGTTCTGCACACTCCATTCTGGCTTCATAGGCTGGCCATCAGCTACTTCCAGGCACTGGTGGCCATGAGGTCAGAACTGGACCTGTAGCTAGCACTGCCATTCTCTTGAGCACTCCTAGTCAAGGACAGAACCCACGTGTTATTGATTGCTCCACTTTCTTCCCATCATACCCTGTGACTTGTCAACTGGCTTTTGGGGAACAGATATGATAGTCTTTCTGTTAGTCAGGCAATTGACAGGTGGCTAAAGGTGCTATTCCAAGCCCCATCTTCTCTTACCCCAACCCCACTTATTAAGGAGAGCAATTGGTGGTTGTTTTTCTTGCCATCAGGTGATGCTTGGTGAAAGGGAAAACAAAGGCAGGGGAATCCACCCATCACTCTCCATCAGTTGTCCCCCTTTAAGCAGTAACCTGCCGCATACCTCACTCATTCTGTGGCAGAGTAGGGCTCGACCATCTGGGCAGCCATTGCTATGCCAGTACTGTATACTTGTCTGTGAGTCAAGGACCGGCGGATCCTTAACAGGGGCTATTTGTCTGCGCCCTTTGCCTTTCCCCTCCCGCCCATATAATTTGGAGTCCACAGTCCTTTCAGGCTCCCGGCGCTTCTCTGACTCCGTGGGTGGGTTCACGGGCTACTGAATCTGTAGCCACGTGGACGCAAACGACATCATGGATAGTATTCGGGGAAATGGGGGAATGGCAGGCACGGTCAGGCGGGAGCTGGACCCACGAGCTCAAGCGGCTCTTGGTCTCTTCGAAGAGCCCACCCGGAGCGGAGGCTACCTGAGGTCGACTCCGAAGCCCGCCTAGTATTCAGAAGGGGCGTGAGGCTGGCCGTGTCACGCACCGAGGTGGATGAAGAGGCACGACCAGCGGCCCCGCGGTCACCTGTTCCGAGTATCCGAGGGAGGCGGGGCCGGAGGGAGAAGTCCCCTTCCGTTTTACAAACCAAAACGCCGTGCCCGGCAAAAGAGGTCCCTCGCGCCTGGGAGAGACAGCGGGCCGGCCGAACTCCGCCGCGAGTCGCCCACGGAGAAGCGAGCGAACCACGTTCAAGAAGCTCGGGGAGACGGAGGTGGCCGGGAGGGGTGAGGCGGAAGAAGAGGAGTGTTGCTGAGGGAGTTCCATACATACACACCTTGAGTGGTGCCCAGACACCGCGCGAGACGCACGCACGAGGCGCCACACACACACACACACACACACACACACACACACACGCACACACACACGCACATTCGCGCACAACTAGGCGAGCGCAGGCGGCTCACACACCCCAGCGAGAGGGCGCGCGTGGAATCCGAGCTCAGCATCCAAGCCTTCCCTCCTTTGCCTCTCCCTGTCTCTTTCTGTCTCTGTGGTTCCTCTCCAGTCCCACGCGCTTTCTTGTCCTCTTTTCTCCCCTCCCCTTTCCTCCCCACCCCTCCCACCCCCCACCTCTTTGCTCTCAAACTCTGCCTCCCCGAGCCCTGAAAAAATGCCTGCCCGTGAAGCGAGGAGAGGGCACCGGGTCTGTAAATAAGAAGTGAGTACTCGTACAATGGCGCGTCTCGCTGGCTTGGAAAAAAAAATAAATCCGGCTGCCTGGAAAAATGCTGCATGCTCCTTTGCTTTTGCCGATGCATCTTCGCTCTAGGGCAAAGGAAGCCCCCCCCCCCCAGGTCCTACCCTACCCATTGCAGGCGAACCCGTTTTGCCCATGCCCACCTCCCCGCTGCCTTTCTCTCCCACCCCCTCCCTCCCTCCCTCCTCGCCATCCCTATTGCACGGGCTCTTCCTGCTGCATGCAACACCTTGGCTCAAAAGCGCTAGGTTACACTTCATCTTTGTTTAAGGGGTGCCTAGCTTTGACTGACGAAAAAAGGGGAAACGAGGAAGGGAGGGAGGCTTTTGTTTTGAAGGCTCAAGCAAAAAAGGTGGCATTGCCATTTAAAAAAATTAAAAAAAGATGGGGCTTTTCCAAACTCGTTGCTTGCTATCCTTGTGGACATAGAAGGAAGATGTGCACTGGTGTCTTAGCAAATGATTTCAGGAGCATCTCTTGGGGAGGAGGCAGGGAGGAAACTGGTTGCTTCTTATAAAGAAGAGAGAGGGATGAGGATTAATTTTCCTCCAAACATCCACAGAATTGGGAGGGTTTATTCGTTGCTGTGCGTGTTGCCTGTGTGTGAAAAGGGAACCTTGAATCTTGGCTGGGTGGAAAAGCTTCCTATGAGCTAAAGGAAACAGGGAAGAGTGTGCAGTAGCACCAGTTAGAACAGTGTAAGAAGACACTTTATGTTTCCATCCCATTCCCATTGTTAGTTTAGCTGCATGCAGCTTCCTAAAGGGGAGTGGATTAAGGCAACTTGGGAACTGCACTTACCCAGGATGCCAAGATTTCCTTGGGAGTGTGGGCGTACATTGCCCCTGAGCAAGAGGGGGGCGCTATTGTTATCACCATGATAAATCACTGTTAAAAAGAGAACAGCAGGTGCAGGTGAATAGAGGAGGGTTTGTTGCACTAAACCTGGATTGCCTCCATTTTGGGATGGGAAGATGGATGGAAGAGGGTGACAATACACTCAGGGAGAGGAGATCAAAATGGTAGTTGCTGTATCAAATGATAATGGAACAACAGAATCGTTTTGTGTTGCTGCTCCTTCCTTGCTTTTCTTTCCATGATACAATTCTCAAGATAAGCCACCATCCACTTAACATCTCTTTATCCTTGCATACCCAGGAAGTCCACAGGGCTTCACTGCTAGTACTGCAGTTTAATTATCTTGTAGATTGCCTGGTTAAGCTGCCAGACATTACCATCATGAGTCAAAAAGGATCTTACATGAAAGCCTCTAGGCAGCATCATTTAGTTACAGCCCTCAAACCAATGATTCTGGAATCCTCCCCTAAAATCAGTGGAATTACTTCCATCACATCTACTGCAGGTGGAGATGGTTGTAAGATTGCATTTCTGGGCTCAGAAGGATGGGATTGTATCAGGATCCTTGTTTTGTACCAAAAGTTGTCCCAGAGCCATCATAATATAGGAATTAGGTATTGATAGTGTCACTCAAGTCCTAGCTTTGTAGGACTTGGGAAATATTAACTACTTGGTGCCACTGTGCAGTAAGTCATGAAGAATATTCATCTGAGGCTTTTCATCTGCAGCTTCTTCCACCTTCTGCCCTTCATTGTGTAGGAGAAAGCTCAAGTGAACTATGCTAATTACATGTTATCTTTGACTTCAAAACTTGTCTTCCTATGCCTCTTTCAACATTTGAAGATGGTGCAAAGTTATAGATTAACATCCTGAAGAACATACTTTGCATATGGAAAATGATGCGCTATGCTCTTTAAGACTTGTCTTCTTTCCGAGTGAGTAGTAAGGATGGAAGAGGAGGGAGAGAGATTTATATCTGCTTTTAGGTGTAGGATTTACTTTGACTATCAGGGTCATTGAAAGAAAAGTGAAATGAAGAAGTACACTGAATATTGCCAATATCTTAATGACTTAATAGGTAATGTTATATATCTTCATTGGACATATTGTTTTTCGTAATGATAGGAATGCTGGGACAATGCTTCAGTGCATTATATCAATATCAGTGTCAGTGCATCAATAGGCAGCTGCAAATAAGAGAGTGGGAGGGAAGATCTTTACCTGAGATAGCATCCTATGGTCCTAATTACCTAAAAATGTGGTACTGGCACTTATGATTTATTTATTTATAATTCCCAGATATGGGCATGAATAAAGGGCTTTCATTTAATAAATAATACCAGTTGGTGATACACATAATAAATAATAGTTGAAAGATTTCCATAATAAAAAATATAGAGGTAAATGGTTTACTAACACATTTCTGATACACACATTGTGTGTGTGTATGGGTGTGTGTGTATATCTATCTCTATATATGAGAGAATACATTTTAATTAATATTCAGTATCATTGGTAATATTTAAAATAGAATCAGGATTTGGGAAACAATGTGATAATCTGATGGAATATTAATCGTAAATGACATGTTTAAATAATCACCAATATTATATCATTAGTTTTATGGCTAATGATTTAGCTGTATAAATATCTGTATGATATTTGGACAATATATCTAGTAATAAAGTTATATGAAGGTGTGGAATAGCAAATGTAGTAATTTTGTCACAACAGATTGGTGGAATCCTTGATCCATAATAAATTCTTCAACAGGTAGACAAGTTGAATTCATTTCCAGGGCTAGGGTCTCTGAAGTTAAATTAGAAGAAGAATTCACAGCTTCTCTCTCTCCTCTTCCACCAAGAAAAATAACTAGGTAAATGTTGACAGGCCTTTAAAAAAATTAACATTGTGTTTCTTCTCCACCCCTTTTTATTAGTGGCGGCACCTGACTTGTTGGATCCCAAATCTGCCACTCAGAACTCCAAGCCACGGCTGTCATTTTCTACCAAACCCACTGTACTTGCTTCACGGGAGGAAAGTGATACAACTATTAATGTTATGAAATGGAAGACGGTGTCAACCATTTTTCTAGTGGTGGTTTTGTATTTAATTATTGGAGCTACTGTATTCAAAGCCCTGGAGCAGCCACACGAAACCAGCCAGAGAACAACTATTGTGATCCAGAAGCAAATGTTTGTGTCACAGCATGCCTGTGTGAATGACACAGAACTTGAAGATCTAATTCAGGTAATTCCCTATACAGAAATGTGTTCTTCCCATAGATTTAAGTGAAGCAGTATTGATGTTGCTGTTCTAGCTACAATGTGATAGTGCTGATATTTGGCACAAATAATTTATGTTGTCATGTGTAAAAAGCATTGCTAATCCCAATTTGGATACTAGGCTTGCATTCAACCTAATCTTTTCATTGAATGCTACTCTCGTGTTTTCTGAATTATTCATTGGCAGATGCAATCCAGTGTGCTTCTTTTATATTGGGTCAGTTGCAAACTGATTTACCTGGCAAACAAGAGGGAAAAGATTATTTCTGGACAAAGGTGAGGGGGTACTGGTTTTAACATCTCGCTTTTTACTTTGATGTTTATAATCTTTCTTTACTTTTTCTCTGCCACTTAGAATACCACCATTACATGGAAAACAGTGCCGAATCATTATAGTAAAAGTCCCATATGTGTTATTTTCAAATACTCTTGCAAAGTTTACATTGGTCAAAGGAGTGTTCTTTACTGTTAAAATGGTTTAATCCTTTTAGAGTATGTGTATTCACAATGTGATATTTCTGTTAGATTCACCTTATGATATCTCTGTCGAAAAGATAAAGTGATATTGCCAAAGGTAAAGTACCATGTTTCCTCTAAATGGGTTGGTGGGATACAAAAGGCTTCAGGGGCAAGAGAAGAAAGATTTGTTGTGGAAACTTGTTTTATGCTCACATATTGTTGTCGGATTCATCTCAGAAACTTACATTTTTCTTGTTTTTAGAAATTTGCCCTCTATTTCTACCAACCTCTCATCTTTTCCAATCACTTAATTCTGCTTGAAAATATACTGTGTTGAGGACAGGAGCTGAGTTGTTCATCCATAGTAGTAACAGTTTTGCTTCAGCAATGATGCTTCCTTGTATGATTGAACACATAAACAGTATTTCAGAACTTTTTCAGAAAGATTCTTTGTTCCTGGTGCACTTATGCACCATTTATGCAGTATGCTTCAACAAAATGGGAAATAGCTATTTCTAAATGGGGAATAATTAGCTGAAACAATCATACAAGTTCAAAAAAGTTGCTGAATTTTATTTGTAACATATATTATCAAGGGAAAAATAGCTTGGTTGAAACATCTATCTGTGATGAATCCAGGTTTCCCTTCCCTTCTTACTAGAAAATTTCTCTAAACAAAAAATATGTCCAGACATTCTCAAATTAAAGCCACATCAATCCACATTCCAGAATGGCTTTTTTTTTTATAACTTCACCTTGTGTATGGGTCCTAGAGGTGGCTGCTAAAGAGAGAGATTCAAACTAACCAGTAATGATACTGGAAGACCTGATCAGGATTCTTATAGGAAGTTCCTGTTTAGCAGAGTGCTGAGTCATAAGAAAATCAGCCCGGGAAGCCATTTCATGGAGTTTTTACTCCAGGAATGTCTCCTGTTTAGAGAATGATCTAGATATGGGGAAGAGAAGACTGGATATCAAAGTATCCGCTACTAGTATGCTGTGCTAGCATAGTTCTAGCAAAAGGTAAAAAGTGGGAAATAAACATTTGTCAAATTAAAAGTTGAAGTATGTAGAAAGAACACAAAGGACTTCATTTCTTGTTGGGTCATCAATGCTAAATAATTACCAAAGCTACAGGCCGCCTTCCCAGCTTTTAGTTATCAGTGTGAAGTGAGGGAAAGGGTCAAGCCATTTATATATGCAGCTGTGGCAACAGGTCTTTGAGGTCTTGGGCTGATCTGGATTACCTGCTTGGCCCAGCACAGATACGGCCATTGACTGTTTCTCAAGGGCAGAAATGTACAACACCAAACAAGTGATGCCGTAGAAGTGCTGTCCAGGCTTGAAGACCTGCTGATTCCAAAGAGATGCTATTATTGGTTCTGAATAGAATTGCATGCCCCTTAGCAGAATTTGTTCACAGTTGGGAAACATCTTGAACTCATAGCTCCTGCTTGAGGAACAAGTGCCAGTTGTGGCCAAGAGGGCCTTTGCACAGCTCCATTGTGTGCACCAATTGTGACCTATCCTAGAACAGAAGGCATTACTCACTGTCACTCATACCTTAGTCATCTTCCAAATGGAGCATTTCAACACACTATACGTGGGGCTGCCCTTGAAGACCAGCTACAGCTGGTCTAGAGAGTGGTGGCTCATCCTGCAGGGTTGGCATGCTCTGGGTTCCTTCAATTAAACCATGCCATCTATTGGGACCTTGGAAGCATGCCTTCTCTGTAGCAGCACCTGCCCTCTGGAACAAGGTCCCCCTGAGACCTGGATGGCTCCCAGTCTGCTGTGTTTGGAAGAGCTGTGAAGACCTGGCTCTCCACTCTTTGGCAAAGGAGAGTAAGACCCCTCACTTCATCATGCATACCATCTTTATCTTTTATCTTTTATTGATTTTATTGTTACTTTGTTGTGAGCGACCCAGAGTTGTTGAAAGTTGGGCAGCATGCAAGTTTAATGAATTATTATTAATATAAACCTTGAGATTGTCATCTATAAGGGCTTTTCATTATTGGCCCTTCGTCTGAAATAATATATCCCCAGATGTTCAAAAGGTACTTCCCTCTTGACATTTGGAAAGTCTGAAAAGTTTTGATTGTTCCATCAAGATTTGGGGGCAGGGTTGTTGTGACTATTACTTTGCACAATAAATTGTTCTATGGTTCTGAATGGTTGGACTTCCATTTTACATATAGTTATAGTATGATTTATGTTTTTTGAGTTTGGATTTTGATTATGTTGTTGATTACATTATATTTATCTTGTCTATTTATTTTCCCAAGTTATGAGTTGGGGGAATTTACACTGCTTAGAGTTGGTGTGAATAGAATTAAGAGTCTTGTAAAATAAATGGGTGAATGAATGAATGAGTATATGTTATCCCCTACCTGCCCCCAGCTCTCCAGGAAGGCAGTGTCCACCTGTCTGGTTCACACAGTGCTGTCCAGTTCACCTGCTACACTTCATTTCATTGTAGGCAAATGACTCTACTCCAGCTGATTACTGTGCTCTGTGGCAGGAATGCCCCTTCCCCTCCAGCCACTGGTTGCTATCCTCATGGCCATTTTTTAAATAATGATAAAAAGCTGTTGTTTCTTTACAAGTTCCCTGATGAAACAATTAAGAGGGGACCTGTCTGGTAAATTGAATGGCAGGTCATCACTGTGGCCAAAGTGGAGGAAAATACTGAAATCCAGAAAGGGATATTTTATTTCCAGATAGTTTTCTCATGGAAGTCTGGCAGTTTAAGGCCGTGGTGCAGAAAAACCCTCTGATGAGAGTCTGCAAAGTGGCTGAGCTATTATTATTAAGAAACCCACAACTAGGCACAGAAGAGTTATAAAAGTGATTAAATAGATGCGCTTAGCTTAAGATCTTAGACAGCAACTTTCCAAGGCACTTGATTACCACAACCATTGACATGAAAGCTAGTAATTAATTAGTATGATGAGACTCCTATCAGGCACCAGTATTCTGGGATAAAGGAAGTGTCGGTCATGTCACAGAGATACCACAAGTATCCAGTTGATCTGCCTTGGAACTGGAATGCCTCAAGCCTGGGTTATATTTTCCCCCCAATATTCTGAGTTGGCTAATTTAAAGGAATGCTTGTAGATAACCTGGCAATAAAATAGGCATTTTTATGTAATGCAATTGTCTTTAATTAATGGAAAAAGAAGAAACTGCATGAAGAATAAGACTTAATCCAGCCTCCCCAGTATGGTTGCCTTTAGATTTTTTAAATTTCTAATTGCAGAAAAACTAGAGAATCATGGGAGCCAAAGATGCATATATAGAAGACATCATACTAAAAAAGGCTTTTCTGACCCATCTTTTAGGTTTTTACTCTTATTCTTAACAGTCACCAAAACTTACATATCCTATGAGAAAATGGATTCTTTAGCCAAAATGTCTGGATAACAACAAAGGAAAAAGACAAAGCACAATTATAAATGTATATAAAGCTGGTATATTGGAAGTCTTCTGTAGCAAGGTGTTCTAGTTGGCAGAAGGTTCTGTGACTGATCTAGATCTTTGCTGCTGCTGCAGTGTGGAGTTCAAGCAGTGGGTCAGTCAGTATGAACTAGCTATTGTATGAACTGGATCGGTGACAATGCTCATATCTTATCAAAAGGACTTTTGGGGAAGTTGGCTTTTCAGGTTTAACTTTTTCTCATAAAGCAGCAGTTATTTATGAACATAGAAATAACACAAAGAAGTTTCTAATTAGTTTTGAGTTGTGACAATGTTGGCACTCCCACAGATAAGTCTAAAGCCAGCAAACTATAAAATGTGCTGTATATGTTCTTATTTCAGATCAGGATAAGATGAAATATAAGACACTATTAATTAGAATGAATATAATTTTACTATAGCCTCTCTCTATGTTGCTGTCCATATTTCTGGACCACAATTCCCTGACAATTGTCAGGGCTATGGAAACATGCCCTGAGTGGGACTGATGGGAGTTGTAATTCAAACTATCTGGAGAATATCAGGATGGGGGTGGCTGTTACATGCTGACTCAAATTAATGCAAAAAGTCTTGATCGAGGCTAACATTTTAACTCCAAAGCAGCTAGATCTGAATTAAAGTTCCTTCGTGGAAAAACTGAGTAAATGTAATCCATGGCAGTTCTTTTATTTTTAAATGTGTTTCCTCTTTGAAACACAAATTTCTTGATTTCATAATCATACAGATTGTTATTTATTTACTTTTACAAAGCAAAGATTTCAGACAATATTCAAACTTATGAACGCTTATTTTACGCTCTGGTAAATATCTCAAATAGTGAAAGAGTGCAGGAAAATAATTTTCTGTGAACTGTTCTCGATACTTCCTCCACAGTGATTTAGCTATTCTTTTATACAAAGTGCAACAGTTCATTAGTGATCAGCAGAAAATTTCATTTGGTTCCATTTTCTATAAGATCATATTAAAATGAATAAGTGCTCTGTTCAACCAGACAGACAGCTTTGAATGAGAGTACTGCACAGGTAATATTTATAGATTTATTAACATTTGCAAATATCTTTATAATGAGCCCCATAGTTGTAGAGCACAATGAATGTAAAGCATGATTATAGCAAACAAAATTATATCACGTAGCCATATTCATGAAAGATCTAAGACTTCTGTTTCAGTGAAAAACCAGTTTTTTCTTTCTTTTGCTCTGTGCAATAACTAAAGCAGCATTAAGAACTTTATGAAATAGCTCTGGTCATTTCTGAATGATTAAACACTTTCATTAAAAATTCTGTTTCATTCCTTATCCTTCTAAACTTTATATCATTTAATATATATCATTAGAAAGTTTATAGACATTACACAGAACATCAAATTATGAATGATATATTTTTAGTGATACATCCTTACTTTATTGGCTAAATTCAACAGCTGAAAACCATAATCCCCAAATTTCCTAGGTTTACCTTTTTTGCTAGCTTTCTATGAGGACAAATAAATGTAGGCTACAATACCATGGTGCTTGGGAGTGTCCTTAGGCATTATAGTCTTTTTCAGAATTTGTCTGAATTTGGAGAAAACATATAATTACACCCAGGATCTACTCTAGCGACTCTGGTCTGATGTTGGAGCTCTGACATGAAAAAAAGCCGAAAGTACATTTGTCATATGACAATCTTTGTAATTTCTGGACCTAATGCTCCCCCAGCCCCAGTCATATGCAATACATGGAGGTCTTTCAACCAATCATGGAGGTGGCATAAAGAACATCCTTCTTCCACAAGATTTTGAGGTGGGAAGAGATAAATTCCTTTTACTAGTTCCACATCCACATCTCAGGAGGCTCCCAGACTATAGGTTTAGGACTGAACATATGAATACAATAATAGGATTATCTAATTTCTGACTTCTGTGATTCACATAGTCAGTGCAGACATTGACTTTTTGTTATGGATGCCTCTATAAAAGAAATGTGTATACTTTTCATTGTACATACTTCCATTAAAAAAATCAACATAATAATTTGTGACCTCAAATCCTAAACTTAGATTCATGATAATGCTAACAAGTACACAGATGTTAACATCAATTAGAGTAACTACCTTCAGTCATAATGAACAACTGATTAAGAATAATAAATCTTCCAGGCAGCAGTTCTATCATACACAATATACAGCTGTTACTTGTGGCTAATCTGCATGTCTTTCCTTGTGACAAGGACATAATATTTTCCTTGCAATGGGCAAGCCCTGTTTATTTATTTATTTCCTAAACACTGTTTTCATTATGTACAATTATCCTAAATTTGAGTTAATTGTATGTGTTCACTACCATTTCTTTAGTGCAGAGCTATGGGATAAACAATGTATAATTAACTGATTTTAGAAATTGGAATGGCACCCACATTCAGGATAGCATCAAAACATGCCAACTAGGATTGTATTGAAATAGTCCTCCTTTTATGGAGCATAAGAAGAAGAAAGATGGAATTGTTAATTCTTCTTACTTTTTATGTTTCATCCTCTTAGATTTATCTTTCTGAAGGTGTGCTTCAATTGTAAAAAGCTATTCTGCTTCTCTGTGTTGTTGCAGATTCTGTCTCTCAGTGCTTTAGCCTCTAAATAACTAAAGACAGCGAAAGGACACTTTAGTTACTGTTATTCTTTTACAATGTTCACTCCAGGGCCAAGACTTTGCTTTCTTCATACTCATTCCCATATGTGCAACAATGAAGGTCAGTTGCAGCATTAGAAGCTTTGTGTCTTACTGGGATCCTTTAATAAGCACACACAGAAATGTTGCATACATTTTACATTATCCTTTTAAGGGTTTCTTTGAGTGATCAAAACTGGGGACTTATTTGCAATACATGCTGACATCTTCTTTCTCCCTTTGGACTTACTATGTTGTTAGTAAGCTAGTTATCAGCTTATGGAAAGACTACATTATTTACGACTTTTGTTTATGAAAGTTTTGCCAATGTTTTCTCTTCTTACTAGTATGGGTTGTTGTTGTTTTTGTCTCAAAGGCACAGACTCCTTTGCACAGAGGGCTAATAAGATGCATAGTGACAAAAAGCCAATTTTGCTGGATCCACCAACTGAGTCATGATTTACCACTAATGTAAGTGGTTAGCACTGGAATGAGTGATAGATACGTTTAGGCCAGAATATTACTTCTGAAATCAAACAGAAATATGAACAGTTTAAGAAGTTGACCATTTAAGGCTACAAGGAATTTAAATCATGCTAGTTCCCCAAGACGTTTTACACTAATATGGTGATCGATCATGTCAGATATATCAGAAATTAAATAGTTTAATGGTCTATCAAATTTCATAGGTTCCAGTGACAAAACACATCTGTAAAATCTCATAATCAAAAAAGAATTTGATGTAATGTGTTCAAAGTGACATGCAGAGCTGCGTGAATGCTTTCCATCTCTGGATAGGCTGATGTGCTGTTCAAAACATGTGGATTGTGACCTGTAATGCCTGATAATGCAGTACTGGAGCCCCATAATAAAACACAAATTATCTTATAAAGTGGTATTGATCTAATGCTTTATCATGCAACATTCTCAGTAGGAAGAATATTGTCGTTTATGGGATTTATGACCAGAAATGTTGCCACTGAGAAAATGAAATACATCAGTATCAGGTTTGCTAATGAAACACACATTCATTTTCAATTGCTAAAGGAGTGTACATGTTATTTTGTTGCACAATTCAGTTGATATATCACTCTTTAGCTAATCCCTTGTTTTTTACAGTAATGCTGAAATATTCAATATTACAGACTTTAATTATTACAACTTTACCTGAAATATAACATAACATCCAAACACACATAAATGATGCTTGGAAAGTTTGACTAGTCTGTAGCTTTTTATTTCCTGGACTAATTTGTGGACTAGAAGGCAGTTATTCTTAAACAACATAAACAATTCTTTGAATGTTTTGGTACAATTCTGTAGCAAAATATAAGCAAAACAGCATTGTTTAAATTAAGATGTATATGTCAGGATAAACTTTAAAAAAATAAAATAATTTTTACAAAATTATTTATTTGTTTACTTTCTCTACAAGTCTTCCTCTCATGGGAACCCAAAGTTTCACAGGAACTCTTCCCCTGAAAAAAATATAATTGATTAATGCAGTAATGGGATGGAATAGATTTATGAACCCATGCAAAACTGAGACAGGTCTGGGTTCTGGAACTGATCCATCCATCCTTAACAGACACTAACATTTTACTTGTTGCCACAGCACATTCCTTATGCTTACTGAGGTGCTCCACTCTTATATTTATTTTATTTGTATTATTCTGTATACAATATCTACAACATTTCCCAACTTGTAAAAATATAACTTTGAAATTAATTGCAGCCAAACAAAGAATATTAGCATTAACATTTGCATATTTGGGGGTGATACAGAAATTCTAAAATAAATGTATGGATATGGAGGGTCCGTTGACAATGTTTGGGGACTAATAGAAGAGAATATATGTAGCTCAGGGTTGAACTGTGGAGCTCAGAGAACCCCAAGGACTCCAGTGTTTGGGGATTTTACCAGCATTCAGGTAGGTGGCTTTGTTGGACACAGAAGGTGACCAGAGTGCTCTACAAATTGCTCCCAAGCCACCTCTTTATGTTGGCAGATACAAAGGAGTTCCAGGAGAAGCAACAGAAACAATGCCAGAAGCACCTGTGGAGAAAGAGTAAAAGTGAACTTGACTGAGCATGGGTAAGAACTCATGTTCGAGCCAAACTCATGGCAATAAGGGAAGTGAAGCATTTTTATTTCTCTACCTTTATTATCCCAGTGGCCCTGTTTAAGATTATTCATTCCCTGCTGGGAGGCTGAGCAGGATCATCTGCCACGTGATCCCTGTGATGATGATCGTGGTAAAGTCAGTCAAAGTTGCCAAAATCTTGACTCAGCAAAGGTGGTCTCTATAGTGATGACTGGACAATCTTCTGCATCCTTCTCTGGGATTCATTCCACCTTGTGGACTTTGAAAAAGTGGATAGGATCTCCGCCACCTTTAGGCCTTACCTAAAAGAAGAGAATTTGGCAATGGTAACTCATGCCCTTATAGACTACTGCCCTATAATTTATCTGGGACTGCCTCAGAAGCTGCAGCTGATGCAGAATGCAGTGGCTTGCATGCTGATAGGTGAGACTCATCACAGTCAATTATATCTTTACTGTGGCCACTGTATTGGTTGTCAGTAGGCTTCTGGGCGCAATTCAGTGTTAGGTTTGACTTTTAAAGCCATTAATAGATTGGCTCCTAGCTACCTGTAGGGCTGCCTTCTCCAAGTAGAAATTATTTGTCCAGTATGCTCGTCCTGAATGGGAATGCTACAGATTCTCACTGCATGAGAAGTGAGGTTGGTGGGGGTATGAAAATATGTTTTTCAGTGGTGATTTGGCATTATAAAATAGACTCCACCTCAGAAGTAATCTTGGTTTTCTTTGGAAAAGCCTTTAAGACAAAGTTATTCCATAGGTCCTTTGGAAGGTGTCACCTGTACTTTGGAAGTTGATGCGCCCTGTCTGATTATTGAAACGATGATCTTTGAATTCTGGCAGTATATAAATATAAATACAGTAAATACATATAAACACAAAGATACATACATCTGGTTAATTCTAATTTTATTTGTCTAAAATGCCAGTTTCAAACAAAACGTCAGTAGCTGCAAAAGCTGTGAAATACATGACATTTTTTCCTTTTTTTTTTTTTGTTTGTGAAAAAGTTCTACTTTGTGAAAATTTACTACAAATGAAAGCCACTTGGGGAAAAGAAGAGTGCAATTCATTGGAAGTGTTCTTGCATAACTGCTGATTTTATTAAATTAGTTAACAGATTTATAAATCATAATTCAACCATAAAAATTCCGAGTGTGGGTTGTTAAGAAAAAGACATGCATCCTGTTCTAAGGTTTATAATCTAAAAAGAAAAGGAAATGGGATAGAGTGGGAAAAGGAAAACCAAGAACATTCTGGTACCAATTCTTAATATCTTTTTCCCACCACGTTTCTCATAGCGGTATATATCTGGAAATATTGTTTGTTAAAATATATCATACTTGTGATTTATGCATTGACTTTATCTCCTAAAAATTTAAATGTTAGCACTTAGATTGTTTTTGAGCAAGTTCCATGTTGTTGAATTTCTTGTAATCTCTTGGGTGTGCTAGACACAGTGAGTCACTGTGCTTTTCCCTTTAAATGGGTTTTTCTTAGCATTTCATATCTATAGCATATGTTCAGACTTCTTTCAACTTTTTCAGCTTCTAGAATCCCAGTATTGTTTGCTCCCAATATATAATATAGGTGATATGGGGAATTTCAATTTGGGGAAAAGTTCAGGATGAAGTTTTATTTAAATAAAAGTAACAAAAACACATATTTCAATATACTGATATTTTATTTATGTAAGCTACTTTCCTCATGGAGTTGGGCCCCAAAGATAATATAAATGTTAGGTAAATACATTAAATATTTCTCCTTGTCTCATGCCAGAATGAACTGAGTAGTTTTAAGTCATTGCAATAGCCACCTATAATACTCCATATGATATGACCATGATATATTACTAATGTTATAACATGTGTTCATATGAAAATTACAGCCAGTCATAAATGTGCCATCATATAAATGTAGCAACTGATAAATTGCCCTGACCTAATTGACCCACTTATGAAAACTGGGCAAATATGTATCAATCAAAGTGATGATGTAGTTAATACCACTATATGCCAGAAACAGGATTGGACTAAGGAATGAAACAAATAATTTTTTAAAAAAATATTTGTTCTAATATACAAAAGAGAGAACAAGAATATAAAATTAGGAAAAATGCATAAAACATCTAACCCTTTCCCAGTACATTGTATTAAATAAAATTCCGCTTAACTGTCAATCAAAATAATTAAATCTTGACAGCATGAAAAATATTAATCAGCCCTTCTGTTATGTCTGTTAAGAACCTGCTCATAAATAGAAAGCAGACACATACTGAGATCCTAAATCTGGAGAGCCTAAATCTGGAATAGCCCTATTTTTTCAGCACTGAACTGTGCCTTGGATTTGATAAATTCACACTTTTCATAGAGATGAGTTTGAAATTTTGAGCATGTAATTGAAAAATTACATGCTCAAAATTACACTCACATCTTTAAACTAATAATTTTTGTATTATCTTATTAACAATCTAATGGATATTGAACCAAAATGGAAGATTAATATGACCGTATCATATGAGTAAGTATCCTCTCATCCATTTTTCATTCCCAACATGATGAAGTAGGTCATGCTCCTCTAGATGAAACTAGTCTATAGAATGTGTTGCTAGCTTGCTACTTTAAGTGTACTTATACTTTAATATAATGCTGGATTGTCAAAAAGAACTCAACAATTTTATTTATTTACCAGATTTATTTATCACCTCAGTTGAGTATGACTCTAAGTGATGTACAATATCCAAACATGATAAAGCTATATAATAACAATATATAATAACACAAAATAATGCTAATTAGAAAAAAAACCGTTCTGGCACTGGTGACTCCCCACTGATCCATCCCCCAAGTCCTTCAAGCAAAATTTTTAGATGTTTCTATAAGGTGGTGATTATGGGAGAGCTACTCTTTCTTGGGGACAGGCTGTTCCAAAGGAGGAGAGTCCTCAAAAACACCCCCTCCTATCAACCAAGACCCTAATTATATTTTGAAATGGGCCCCTCAAGAACAGCAAGAATCTAACTTCATTTTAAAATGACAGGCACAAACCTAAAATGCTATATTACTATAATCATCATGTGTCATGTTTTATTTTTGTGGCCCATACAGTACCTTATTTTAAAAAAACAAAGCAAAACACGGCAACATCACCGGTGGGGAAAGGGGCAGTATTTTTGATCCCTGTTTTATTTTGGGATGTACTGTGAAAACATAGGGGAATTGAAGCCTATTAGAGGCAAAACACACCTATTTTATGTATGTGTGTATATTTTTAAAGGCAAAACATTTAAAACTTTAAATGTATATTTTAAAGGCAAAAAATCACATTCTTGGGTTTTGACAATTTGCTGCTGAATTTCAGCAGTGTTGGGCAGATTTTAGAGCAGTGTTTCTCAACCTTGGCAGCGTGTAGATGTGTGGACTTCAACTCCCAGAATTCCCCAGCCAGCATGAGTGAAGTCCACACATTTTCAAGCTGCCAAGTTTGAGAAACACTGCTCTAAAATCTGCCCGAGGCTATAAAAAGGGTTGGGTACCTATGGTCCGTGGCTTAGAAGTTAATCGCTTTAATTGAAGTGAGTGGTTCCTACATCCAAACAGTGTCTTATTTTCAATATATGATCCTAGAATTTTAGGATGAAGGATTGGTAAGACTCTCTCAAATTGAGCTTGACTCTAAGTGACGATATGGATATATTCATGGATTTTTCTTTGCAACAGTATAAAAGTTGTTCGTACTGCCAGGAACAAGAATACATGATTGTAATTCAACATGTACTTGAAATGTGTTCTGCTAATACCTGGTCTATGGGATTTAACATAAAAAAGAGCATTTACTAAGGTGCATTTACTAAGGCCCAAATACAGATTCATTAAAATAACATGTCAAACCTTTTAGATTGCAAAATATCTGCTCAGAAAATAAAGATTTGCATCAACAGAAAACATCAGTACTTATATCATATGATAATGAAAAAGTAAAAGGTATTGCTGTCTGTATTCCCCCACCCCATCCTTCTGTAGGAACAATATTGTAAACTCTTAACCCAGAAATAAAGCTCAACCTTTAAGGGACTTTTGAGTACACATGCTAAGGATAGCAGTGTTTTCTCTGAACATGCACGATTTGACTAGGGGAGGGAATATTCTGATACATAAAACCAATAACTGTTTTTGTTTCCTATTTACTTTTGTGCAAGATATATCATAACTATGCATTATCTTATTCGTGAGTATTCATGAATCTAGTGCATGAATAAAATCTAGTGTGTAGGAGCTTATTGATTTCATTGTCTATTTCAACACTGAAACCCTTGGTGTCAGGATTTTAATTTTTATCCGTGAGGTCATAATCAGACTAAATCTTACTAAAGTTGAATCCTAAAATGGTTGCTAATTCAGAACACTGATATACTGATCTTTATATTCTACTAGTATTTTTTTTTTTCTGCAAAGCTTACAGAATATTGAAAAGCCAGTGTGCTACAGTGCTTAAGGTGAAGGACTAATTCAAGGCTACCCTTAGCCGTGAACAGTCACTGTCTCTCAGTTTGATAATTTTTATTTAATTATATTTCAGACTTAGGCCAGAGACTCTTGGAACTGAAGCAGTTTCAATATGTTATGAGATGTTCCCCTTTTTAAGCTTTTTTTTTAAAAAAAAAAAATCAGACAAGTAGATCACTTTCACAAGCATACGGAATAGTGTGTTCTAATATCCTTGTTTATATTTCATAAATACTGAGAAAAATGTCTTTAAATTTTCAGCAAGTTGTGGCAGCAATAAATGCAGGAGTCAATCCTAAAGGAAATATGCCAAATCAAGTCAGTCACTGGGATTTGGGAAGTTCCTTCTTCTTTGCGGGGACTGTTATTACCACCATAGGTAGGACACAATTTATTATTCTCTTTGAACATTGATGACCCAAAAGAAATTTAGCTAAAAATATATGTTTATATTCTTATTTGGGAACTTTGTCTCTTTTAATTGTCCTGTTTTTAACAAGGAAATGTTGGCTAGATCTGTGTTCATACATAGTTACAAAAATAAGTATCAATAATCAAAAAGTTGTGTATATTGGATTCAGTTTACATTTTTTTAAACGGAACCCTTGGTTTTTAGCTCGATTTGCTTTCTTTAGCAATAAGCATCTTACTTTCATACAATTATTCTCATATATTTTAACTGAGGACTTTATAAAGTTAATCTATTTGGAAAACTTCTTTAAATGTTTAACATGTAAATATAATAAATCTAAATACAGATCTAATCACCTGGCATTTTATTATGTATCGGGTGACTTACAACAGTTTATGACCAAGATTCCTTCTACTATATGGTACACGTATTTTAATGCAAGTACTACATGGATAGTTACATCATGCCAGGTTGAACACTGTAACTACATTAAGTTGCTTAAATATCACACTGTTTGACATAAATATTTGAGAATTCCATCATAGGCATCCTTTACTTTTCTCTCATACAAAAATTTACTTAAGGAGAGACAGGTGATATCAGGTGGCGGTACATCCCATCCTATCATTGTCACTATGAAATTGTGTTCCGCACATCATCTTCATCAGAGTGGAAGGGCTGAGAAGATTCCTCCTCCTCTTTCCCCAGTCTAAAATTATCTGCAAAGGGAAAAGTGAGATTGGACCGGCCATGACCCAATTCTCATCACGTTTTGCCTTCCAAAGGACCTTGAATTGAACTGCAAGATAAAGACAACTTTGCCTTCTACAGCAGATCTTATATATACAGGTAGTCCCCAGTTTAAGAACAAGTTCTGTCCTCAGGGTCTGTCCTTAAGTTGAATTTGTATGTAAGCCAGAACAGTATTATTGTATAATACTGTATAAGTAGTACTGTGTAATGAACTCAAACCATTGTGTATTTAACTTGAATCATTGTGTACTTAACTTGAATTTTGCTACAATAGGCTCTGTTCTTAACTATGAGTCATCTGTAAACTGGGCATTCTTAGCCCGGGGACTACCTGTACATAAATGAGTATCTGTGTGTGAAACAATCATATGATATGATAAATATATTAATGTAGAAATGTATTGGAAAGTGCATAAAAAGAGGTATTCTCTTAACTACTCTGTGTGCAAATATGTATATATGCTGTTGAAATTTTGTCATATCACAGGGATAGGGAGAATTCAGTATGTTTTGATTATTTTTTAATGAGCCTGCAAGGCAGCCTTTCTCAGCCTGTGCACCTTAGATGGCTTGTGCTACAGCTGCCACAATTGTGACAAATCTGGAAGATATTATGTTGAGAAAAGTTGCCATAGACAGTTCTGAATGAAATTTGTTTGTTTATAATTTATATGCTGCCCATCTCCCTCAAAGGGTGACTCTGGGTGGCTCACAATTAAAATCAAACATCAAAGCAGTAAAAAATTACTAAAATTGTCTCGTTTGTTTGAGAAGATCATAAACTTCAGAATGTCTTTCATTATTTTCAATAGCTCTAATCTACTTTTCTAAAAAAAAAAAAAATAATAAGTTGCTCAATATGGTTAATAAATAAGCATTTGTTACCTCCACCCCCACACCCAAAAGAAAAGAAATATAGGCAACCCAAAGCTTTTGAAAGAGGAACTGGGAAAACTTTTATTACAAATGACACTGTCTCTTTTTGTCTATACTAATCCATTCCTGAACTAGAATGAATATTTTCTTAACCAATGGGAAATATCAAAAACCAATCCAAAAGGGAGCATTGAACGAAACATACTTGCTTGAAATATCAAAGCAAAGTGTTGTGCTTAACTTGTCAGAGGATTTCAAAACTACATGTTTACATTGTTTTAGAGTGCAGTCATTCTGCTATTTCCATAGAATTATTTTTGAAGTTTATATTTTGCTGAGTATACAGTATATAATATTGCCTCCTTACATGCTTTTTTACTGAACTGCAATTGATACAATCAGAGATGACTTTTTGGTATCTTTATATTTTCAATACTCTATACCAGTGTTTCTTAGCCTTAGCAGGTATGGCTGGTATGGCTGGCTGGGGAATTCTGGGAGCTGAAGTGCACACATCTTAAAGTTGCCAAGGTTGAGAAACACAGGTCTACACATTTCTGAACACCTCATGTCAAAAATACAGATCAGACTAATTAATGTGGTAGAGATATGGAAACATCTTCCTTTCAGAAACCAGTCATTGTGATTTTTTACATGAAAGTCATTATATTACTATTTTATTTTCCACACTGATATGTCCCATTCACTCTCTAGTAAGTATTTTGAGTGAACAAAAGTAGCATAGTAAGATGGACACATGTCTGGTCATAGTAATTTTTGAGATTGCTGTTCCATATAACTGCAGCCATAGAGATGCTGTATAAAAAAGATCAGAAGGGTATATTGGGGGATAGAGGGGGAGCCATATTGAATTCTTAGCTATAAGGAAGCAGAATGTCAGATAAAATGTCTTGACAAACATTTTTATTTCACATAGACAATATTGACAGTCATTTAAGAATAATTTTTATATAAGGAACTCTTCCCCTTCTTGGCATCCTCTAGATATGATTTTCTTACCCCACAATACCTTGTGGTTCTGCTGGGTGTGGATGATGGAGTCTCTGGTCTAAAATATCTGGAAGGGATAAGACTGGAGAAAGCTGGTATAACTTCCAATTTTATCATTGGCTTGCTTGAACCTTTTATATTCCACTGTCACTTATGGCAAGCATCAGTTGCTTTGAATATGGCATGAATAGCCTTTGGTATTTTATGGAATAATATTTGTTTAAGATTACTCCTGCTTCTGTGCAAAGGGAGCAACTGACCTATACAAAATATCAAAATATCCTGCTTTCTTTTGGTGTCATATTATAATGTCAAGCAAAACTATTTTATTTTCTGAAACTGAAAAGTAGCAAGCAGCTACTGACATTCTGAAAAATATGCCATATTTGATGGCAGGTTTGAGCTAGCACTTAGCAGACTAAAGCAAATCCTTGTAGATTCACATCTGTGATTAAGGTCCTGGTCTCTGAGTTCAAACAAAATTTTTATTGTAAATAATGTTTCTTTCTCCAGTATATGTCCCCTGTAGGCACAAGCCTTTCTTCTGAAGTCAGAACATTTTCTATCTTGTTACTGTATGTAGTTTATTGATTCAGTTGAACAATGGGGAATTGTACTATTAACTCTGTTATTGCTGGCAGAATTTTATTATAATCAAAGAAGCCTGTGTTGAAATGCGCTTTTCACCTGGACATTAACTGTGTGATACACAATCTCTCCCTGCTTCCATGGAGGCCTGTGTAGGAACAAGAAAGTTTTAACAATGCATGTTGCATGAAAGAAAAAGTATGTGACACCTTTCTAATATCCAGTGTAATAGGATTATATAAACGCATGTTTACTAGATACATACAGTATAATTTTATAAGTTTTATTACTTTCTCTCTTTCTCTCAGGTATATGTAATTGTCTTTTTGTTACATTCCCATTTTAATCTTTTAAAAATATTTTTAAAATTTGAATAATTGTAGTTGTCAGGACCATGTTCAAGCTACGTATCCTACAATGCTATCTGTAATCTCTGAAAATGATTCCTGAGATCAACCATAATAGCAGAAAAATTGAGCTGAAAATAGGGCAGCCTGGGTCCTGATCTTGAGCCAGGGTGTTGGTTTTAGGTAGCAATTGATAAGTAAAAGGCAAGAATGGAAAACCATGGACTTAATTCTCCCATTCTGGCCAATCCAAAGAGTCTCTGCTTGCAAATAGCAGGCTTGCATTATCTTTGAGGTCTGGCAAGAGTCTGCAAGGTAAGAAGGAATCTTACCATGATGACGAGAGTGAACAAATTTGTGTCAATCCATGAAAAATACTGTCTACTTGGGAACAATGCCACCAAATATAAATGGTTTTAATTTCACCACTTTCAATGGAAGTGTAAACCCACCTGCTTCATTCTCCCATTAAAATAAATGGGGCATAATAGTGATTTTCCTTTGGCTGGAACCTGCTAAAATATTTATGAATTATTACAATTGATGCTAAAGTTGTCTGTCTGTCTGTCTGTCTATATTTATATTTGTAACCTATAAATATTTTATTGAACAAAAGTCCGTAGCAAATATTCTAAGCTAAGTTGAGTAACAAGTTCTCTTGAAGTGTCCCTCTTTTTGATGCAAAGAGTGGATCACTCTGTAAGAGTGCACAAGATGTTGCAATCCTGGAATCAGGAGTTCTGTTGAATAGCTTCATTACGCTATGTGCAATGTATACAGTTTTATCTGCATTTTTTTTTTTTTGTAATACTAAGTGAAAGGTTAGTATTAAAGTGATTTCATTGGTTTCACAATATGTAGTGTAGGAACTTTTATTTTCCCCCCCTCCCACCAGCAATCCCAACAGAATTCCCCACCACTGCCACCACCACATGGCAATTAGGCTTTAAAAAACAAGAAAGAAAAGAAAGCCTTCCATAATCCATTCTTACAGAATACAGAGTTGCAACAATCTCATTTAAGTTCACTGGAAAAAGGCCCATGGAGTTGTGCACTGCTTACTTCCAGGAAAGTGCTCTTAAGATTACAGCTCAAATCTGAATGTGTAATTATTTCCTACACCAAAGCCAGTGGTCAGATTGATTTACAATGATGAAAGAAACTCTCATCAGTTACATTGTTCGGTTTTAATTCTCACTGCGTTATTATTTAAATAAAAGCAGTAGTCCTGAAAGCTTTTTGTATGAAAGGAAAAGTTGGCATACATATATTTAATACTAAATGCCAAGCCAATTTCAAATGAAGCTGTGGAGACATGCCTTCACTTTTGTTGGGATCATCACAGCTATGAAGTAATTCAGAATTTTCCATGTTCTCTCCTTCAAATAAGACTTATGAGTTGGGTTTTAATTAAATAAGAGTACGCAATAAGCCTGAAGGAAGTTGGATTACTTTAATAAGTAGGAGAGAGGACATCTGCCCATATTAGGTCCAAAGTACTTTTTCAAATGATTTTCAAAGTATGCATAGCCTGTTCTCTGTTGCTTCTCTTGCAGTGGAAGAAAAGGAGATACAGTTAAAGATTAGTGAATCTTTAACAAGATGTTACATTAGCTATGCCATTCACATTACTTTTATTATTCTCAAGCTTTTTAAAAATTTCTGTATTGATTCTCTTTTACTTTGTAAACATTGTTTTTGTGCTGTCAAAGTTCACATTCTTCTGAAGAATATAGCCTTCTGAAGGATACTTTCAGACTTGCAAGATTGATATCAGCCTTCCCAGGTAGACCAGACAAGAAACAAGATCAGATGAGCTAATTCTACTTTATTGTAAGGCTGCATTAACAGAATCTTGCAAGTCTGAAAGTAGAAATCTCCCACTGTTTCCATTACAGTCTGCTAAGCTAGGGAGGTTCCTTTCTGAGTTTCTTTCTCTATCATTATGCAGCTGCGGGCTATCCCCCCCTCTTATCTGACCATTCCCTAGGCAGCATCTCTTCCCCCCATCTCCAAAGGCCATTCCCACATACCATTACAGTGGGTGATCTGCTTAATGACTGCAGCTGGAACTGACAAACTGATGTAAGTAGAGCACAGTCATGTGACTTTTCACTTAACAACCACGTTGCTTAGCAATGGTGTGCCGGGCCCAATTGCAGTCAGTAAGTGAGGACTACCTGTCTAGTTATCACTATTGATTTAAATACGTATAAGCTGCTGACAATACAGCTTATAATAAAAGCAGTTAACAAGAAATGACAGCTGAAGTGCTCAAATCTTCTCCTGCCAATATGCTACTTTCTGTGCTGGCTGCAGATGAGGGATCTTCTCTCCTTGGCAGGCAGCATAAAAATGAGGTGGCTGACTGCCTTTGTAGGCAGGAGCAGGTGTGAGCAGACTAGGAAAGGGAACTGTTGGAAATGGTCTGGGCTGTCCACCCCAAACTTGTTCTGTGTACAGAATCTGTCACCCATGCAAGTGGACTTTCTCATGATATTCCTGACTGAAATAGGAGGAGTAATATTTTAAGCAACCCTGTGAAAGTAACATATCTTTGAAGTCTGGTCTGTAGCATTTGGTTGAAAGTTCAGGACTGATGCTTCTATTGAGTTTAGAACTTTTACTCAAACATTATTTTTGGAATGGCCCTTGGTATATTTTAATGCACTGGAAAAAACTATTTAGCAAAACATAATTTAAAATATTATTTTCTTCCTCTGCCTCTCCAATTTATTTACCATCTAATAACTCCAAAAATTGGAATTCAAGGCCTTTAAATCGAAGATAAATGGAGAAAGAAATACCTTAAGACTGAAAATTAATAACTTTCAGTCTTGTTGGGCTAGGTAGGACTGGTAACATCAAGAATGTTTACATTTAACTTATTCCCCATATCATTAATTTTTCACTACATTTTCAAGGTCTTGATCTTTCAGCAAATGATTGAAAAGTGCAAATTTAAGTATGGTCTAAGTGTTTCAGTGGTTGCAAAACCATGGTCTTAATTGAAACAGCCTTTAAAAATAGAATACTTTTGTGCTTTACATAAATAAGTTATTTGGCTCTGGGAGTAGTGAGCTTGCTCAGCACTTGAGATGACAGTTCTCTTCCTAAGAGATGGTAGGTCTCAGAAGAGCTCACTGGTACTCGATCTGGTAGAGAGGATGGATATTGCTGATAAGAATGGAACTGAATCTTATTGAATCTGAGTATTATGAAGGCTAGATAATCTATTTTTGAACTAATGCTAGAAAGGCTGGGGAGAAATGATGTTTCCCACTTTAAGCAACTCAGAATAGCCGCACTATTTAGGGAGCAGCCCCATTATTATAAAAATACATAAATATGGACAATACACATCATGCATTTAGATACCATCCTATAAAACACTGACAATTTTGTCACACCTCTATATCCCGTTTTATCCTTTCCTCATCAACACCTTGTATTGTATCATTCATTATAAAAAGACTGAAGAAGTGCCATTTAGGTATTGCAGCATTTAAGGCACATGGGTTTGATTTCCAATCATTTCATTATTAAGCAGCCAATAGTGCAAGTGCTACTTATGAATTATTATCTACAAAAGGGACTTGTAACAGTATTCTTGCTAGCCTTTCCCTTTAGGTGTGATATTCTTTCCAACTCCTGTGTTCTGTTTCTTTTTTCTAAATGATACTCATCACTGGGGCATTTGTTGGATGGGAAGCAGTAGAAGCTCTCCTGCTTTTTAAAAATGTCTTTGTACTTTTGCAAACTTTAGAGACCTTTTGAATAGGTTGATATTACTCTCTAATTTCTTAGTGGCCCTGTTTTGGCAGTCCTTTCAGTTCTGACTACCTGCAAAAGAGTAAGTCATCATTCTTAGTAAATAGCAGGAAATGTGCTATATTTTAATGTCTGGTGAGTACATAATATGCTTTATATCATATAGCCATGGGGTTATGGAAGTGACAGAGTGTAGGTCATTCAGGTTGCATGCAGAAGGGTCAGCATTAAAACACTGCTTATTTAAACAAAATCAGTGATGTGCATAGACTTATTATTAGAGAAATTGGTGCATTAATAACATATGGAATTTCCAAGTTAAAATTATTAAAACAAAGGCCAATAAACATTCAACAGAAGTCTTGTGTGTGTGTGTGTGTATGTGTGTGTGTCCTTAATTTGGTTAAGTTGTTCTCTCCCAAGTGTTGGCTAAGGTGTCATTAAATGTTTTAACACTGAGATAGTAGAACAGTGGGGTTTTTTCCTGAGTTAAGTGAAAGTCCAGGTAGACTTCATGCACAAATGATAATCTCTCTTCATTCTTCCTTTTTTAATGAAGAACATTTGTGTTACTTTTCTGATAAGCAAAAATTGTCTTCTTCTCTAACAAAGATCAGATTTTTCCTTTTACCAGCAATCTCTTTTTAGCACTGGAAAATGATTATCCCACTGTCATTTTGTTTGAAGTAAATGCAGTACCATCAGGTCACTTAACCTCATATGATAGATGCTTAGGATGTGTAGTAAAGGAAACATGCCCCCCTGAAGCTCATATTCTTCTCACTCTTATTTTATACAGCTATTTGTAGTTCAACCATATGCTGTTGTGCTAGTGGTATCTAAGAGATGAGATTGTTTTGGAGAATAGTCTCTGATTTGCATCACAGTTGAAATTTACTTTTGTTCTGTTTTCAACACTATATTTTTATTTTTCTTCAAAGTAGTTCAGGATAATTGGTCTTTCAAATTATTCAATGAATGTTAATATATGTTAATATTACTCTGGTGTCTACTGCTGTTCTTTAATTCAGAGAACTATTCTAACTTGGATTGGGAAATACAGGCATAAACATCTGATGGCTAAATCCCAGTGATACAAAACTACTTTGCCAGAACAGCAGACATTGTTGTATAGGGTTCCTTATCCATAGAGATGAGGAATTGGTATTATGGGATCTGGTTAAGCATGGCTGGAAACATGCATTAGGGATTATGAATGGAACAAGATTCTACTAGAGCTCTCTCTTGAAAAATGAATGTGGTTTTTGCTGTTTGAGTGTCCATTTGTTTATTATCCTGTTCTTTTCCTAAAGAGCTTAAGAGTGGCTTATGCACACTTAACACTTATTTGGTTTCAGCAACAGATTATTGATTCCAAAGGCTCCCTCAAAAAATGAATTCCAACACACCTAGTGGACATGTGTTTTGAATAATCTGGTGCAGATATTCTTTCTCAGATTTTTCAGCTTAGCTGGTCTGAACCTTCAAGAGAAGAACCTTGACACATTGTGAAAATTTAATTCACAGTTATTCCAGTTTTTCTGCAGTTTGCATTCTGTGTACACTATGCTAGAGCCTTCAAAATGGTGTAAGACAGAACAGAAATAAATAGACTTCCAGGGAGGTGATGGCAGACTGAAGATGGATCTGTGAAGAGTGGAGCCGACAGGTGTGGTGGAAGGAGGAGCTGGTGAATGGATCGGCTGCTCAGAACTCCTCTCCAGATTAAGGAGAGGGCTAGGATCACGCCCAACTTTGCTCCATACAGAGGCTTCCTGTGAAGAGAATGTAAAATAGCAACCTCTGGCAAGTTTTAAAGTTTTGGGAGCTGGGGGGGGGAATCATCTTGTCTAAGCCATGGTTCGGTACCTTCAAAAGGACACTGGGTTGGCCCACTTCCTCTCTTAATCACCTTAGGAAATTGCTTGCTAGTGATTTTTTGGATGTTAAGAATCTTCAGAAGGGCAAGTTTTATTACGCCAGGAGAGTTTCCTTCTATCCTTGATGAAAGAAGTTTCATGTAATTTTAAGGGTTAAAAAGAAAATGTTTTATTTGTGAAAAATAGCAAAAGGGGGACTGATATGTTGATTTTGGAAAGTTAAGGGGCCAGATGGACTTGAAAGAATATTTCCTCTGGGTTGTTTAAATTTTTATAAAAATATATATGAAGATTTTGAAATTAAGTATAAGCCTGTGGGAAAGTTTTGTTGATTGGAAAATAAACATATAATAAGAGAGGACTTTGAAGGTTGACTAGAGGGAACCAGAGAGAACTAAAGATTACAATTAAAGGAGAAGAGATCCATTAATACAATGGAGCAATACTATTTGACTATAGAAGAAATCAAGGTTATTTGGGAACAGTGTACCCAGAAATTACTCTTAAGACTGTCAGTTGCTATAAAAATGGATTTAACAAAAGCTACAGAAGACGAACAGATTTTACTGGACAAGATAGAGACCGATACTGATCTGAAGGTGGATCTGAAAATGAATTTAAAAATGCAAGACTACAAGAGTGATATGGGAAAAGATGCCACATTGAATTTACAATGAAACTGGCTGATGTCTTAATGATTAAAGGGGACATACAAATAATAAATCAGAAGAGTGAGTTGGAAAGCTTTCTTATCTTGGATTTACAAAAGAGACATGTTAAACTAGTGAAGAAGTTTCTGAGAAGAGACAAAGAGAAAATGATAAGAAATCTGCTTATGTGACATTATTTGAAAGGATTAAAGATCAAGCTTTTTAAAAGTAAACAGAAGGGATATAAAGTGGATTTATTTGACCAGGGTTAATATATATAAGTTGTGGTTTCTGGTAGCTATTAATGGAACTTTTTTTTTTTTTAACCAGAACTGAACGACAAGGCTTTAAAGATTTGTTTATAGATAACAGATAAGATATGGGGAGAGATTTCTTTTGCTTTATTTTTTAGGGAAAGTGATAAGTTGGAATATAAAATGCTTTTATTTGATTAAGGTTAAAATATATATGTTATTTCTGGTAGCTCTTAATGGACTTTTGCTGATTAGAAGTGAATGATGAGTTTTTACAGTTTGTTTATTGATAAGAGATGAGATATAGGAAGAAGAGATTTTTTTACTGAAATATTAGAGAAGGTGCTACTGAAGTTGTCTATCCTTGTCTGAAGGGAGGAGGCAATCATTTCTTTAGATAACTTTTTTCTTATTTTTTCCTTATTTTCTTTTTTCTTTTTTTCTGCACTTTTTTCTTTTTTATATCCATCTTAGTTTGTATTAGTCTTTTATCTTTGCATTTGTAAACTTTAATAAAATTATTATTAAAAAAAAGAACAGAAATAAATAGTTCTCACTTCCTGTGGTACATCAAAAATACTGCCAGTCCACAGTGGACAATTTAGTTCTTCAATTGCACTTGAATAATCTTAGAAAATTTGTTGCATGCCAGCTATTTAAATAAGACAGCTGAAAAGGGGGGTGGGGATCTGGGGCTCAGGCTTTTGGCAGCATTCTTATCTTAATTCTCCATAAAGAATTAATCATCAGTCATGAGAAAACAGCATGGAAGGACCTTCAGAGTCCTGTTCCTTGCTCCTCAATCTCAAATGCTTGATTCTTCTTTGGGTACATCAATGGCACCATTTCTGGCACTTTTCTACTCTGGGATGTGGGTAACAGTCACTTGGAAAGAAATCCTCATCAGATATGATTGACAAAATATGGTTCATGCTAAGATGAATTGTATTGCAAGTGTATTGTCAGATAATTACAGTAGATTATGCAGATAATATTCATGATCATAATACGACCGTTAAATACTTAGCAACATTTGATTCCTACATCAGCTTGCAAAGAAACAAGCAAGAAGTAAGAACTTGACCAGACAGTTTTCAATTAAGTTTCAGGCTTTACCACACAGGCAGGAATGAACCATGGAGTCCTTGGGGTTCTCTGAGCTTGGTTGTTTTCTTGCAAACGTTTTGTTACCTGACTAGGTACCACCTTCAGTGTTAGAATGTTACCTAGCTGGCTAGATGTTGCCTAGCCAGGCAATGAAACACTTGCAAGAAAACAGCCAAGCTCAGAGAACCCCAAGGACTCCACAGTTCAATCTTGAGCTACACATATTTGCTTCTATAGGAATGAACCATTCAGACCAGTGCTTCTCAACCTCAGCAACTTTAAGATGTATGAACTTCAACTCCCAGAATTCCCCAAGCCAACTTGCTGGCAGGGGAATTCTGAGAGTTGAAGTCCATACATCTTAAAGTTATTAAAATTTACTATTACTGGCTTCCATTACTGCTGCTCTTTCCGTAATTTTCCTGTGCTTTAATGATTTACAGGAAGTAGCAAGACCCTGTTTCCTTAATGAAAAGATTGTCCTTGTCCTTGAGTTGCTGAGGTTGAGAAACACTGATTTAGACAGACCCATAAGAAATGCAGAACTACAGATAAATAATAGAAGCAATAGCTGAGCAGTTCCAGCAACTGCTATGATTCAAGAACAAGCCCTATATAAAGAAACAATGTTGAAATCTTCTTGCATTTCGTTTTTCTTCCCACCCTCCATAATGGATGACTTGGCCCACATATTTTCCAGGGATTGAGTGGCAGGGTGAAGCTGCTCTAAAAATGTACAGAGAGCTACTCTAGGATATCCTTACATTTTCCAACACACTCTTTTTGCCTTTGAATCCAAAGTGCTCCACAGCCCTATTTTCTGCCGTGTTTCCTTTTTTATTATGCCAGGGTATAAATATTTTTTGAGACTCATTGCACTGATAATTGTGATGATCTTGCAAAACTTAATATTTGATTTGATGTGAGAATATTTTCAGCTTTCACACTACAGAATAAAAAGCATTTTAAAGTGACAAATGTCAACATTTTTTTCTACTTTAACAGAATCATAAAAATGCCATCTTCATAACTAAACTTGCTTTTAAGGATTAAGGGCATTGTGCCATATAACATTTATTTTCTTGCCCTCTTCTTTACACACTGATGCCATTTAAAAGTTATTAAAATTTATTAAAATTTACTATAACTGGCTTCCATTACTGCTGCTCTTTCCCTAATTTTCCTGTACTTTAATGATTTACAAGAAGTAGCAGGACCCTGTTTCCTTAATGAAGAAATTGTCCTTGACCTTTGGACAAAGATGTGTTCCTCTTACAGACAGACAAAACCCAGTTGTATTGTCAATATATAAAGAGAGAATAAGATTTTGGTGGCACAGCAGTTTGTTTCTGACAACCAAATTATTTCTGACCATCATATGCTGTACAGTAGGTCTTATCGTTTAAATGTGACCACATGGGCAGCAGTGCTATATTTAGGAAATGTGGAATCCTATATATTGTATTTTCCTATATCTGGATTGATTAAAGTAAATTATGATGGAAGTAAAGAAGAAGAAAATCGAGAGGTATCCTGACAAATCATGACATTGGTAGAGTCAAAATATCTAGTTTTTTCTATCCTTATTGGAGCACAAATTAATATAAAATTAGATATTACAGAAAATAGTTTTTTTAAAAAATAGTGATTTGCTTTGTATTGTCTGAAGAACGCTTGTATTTTAAATACATAACAATTTATTACACTGGGATTTACAGGAGTACAAACATTTTGCTACTCCTAAAGTTGAGTTAGGAAAACTTGCCACAAGTAACCAAGTTACCCTTTTTCTTTCAGAAATTTCATTCTTACTCCTCTTTAAAAAGCTTTGGTGCTGAAAGATTGTAGCATTTGGATCTATTAAGTATCTATTATCTTAAAATCTCATTTTTTTACTTTCATGGGACGGAAGTCCTTAGCTCCACTTCTGTTTTAACAGTTACGGTTATAATTAGCGAGCAAATTTAATAGCTAAGAACATGTCACACTGCAAGCTGACATCACATATACCAACCGGGGGGGTGGGGGGTGGGGGGCTTATATTGCAATGCTGCTTCTGCCACCTACCCTTTTTTTGACAGACACACACCATGAATGCCATTGCAAAAATACTGTCATGCAAATAGTCTTTGATAGTCTAGAGTTATCAGACTTTGCAAAAATCTCAAAGACCAGCAGAAGACAGCAAAGAGTTAGTTTTATATACCTTTTTATATCCATCTGGTGATCATCTGGATTTCTGCAGCCCAGATCTGATAGTCCTAATAAAGTCATTAGATAGTCCTGGCTTATCTCAGGAAGTACTTTGGACAACCCTAAGTTTCTTAGAGCTCTATACTGGATGTACTGAGATTTAAGCTATCTGTCTGTTTCTCATTACAGTTAACCAGTCACACAGGCATAGAAGGAAATTGTTAAGAATCAGGAAATATTTCTGAATGGCTCTGAGTTAAGAAACCCTGATTGTATGGAGATGTTTGGTGACTATAATAGATATATTTATCAAATATTTGAAATAATATACAATACAAATACTTACAAATACAAATACTTTAATAACCAAGTATAAAATATATACAAGGAATTTGTCTTCGGTGACAAACATATAATCAGGTGATGCATAATACATTCGGCAGTTGTATTTAATCACAGGAAAATATAAATAAGGTAAATTCTTCTGAGTAAGCCAAGTAGCAGAACACCACATTGGCATCATCTACAAATTTGATAATCACATTTTCTAGCTCCAAATCTAAATAATTTATAAATATGTTCAATAGCACAGGGGCCTGGAAAGGAGCCCTGCAGTATACCATTTGATGCTTCCTTCTAGCCTGAAAGAGAACCACTGATACTCAGTGCACCTACTGAGTGTGATTATTCAACCAACTCTATACCAATATAATGGCAACATAGTACCACCCACATTTTGCTTTATTTTCTACTGGAATCTCATGGGAGACATTTCTGAACTCAAGCTACACTATACCCGCTATATCTGCATAGTCAAATAAACTGCTCACTCTGTCCAAAAAGAAGATCAGGTTGGGTCCTTAATAGTTCATGGAAATGCTGAAATCATTGACTTCAGCAATGCATTTGACAAAGAATTCCATGAAATCTTGATTAGTAAATTAGTTTAAATGTGGACTGGATGACATGTCAATTAATTGGATACATGTCTAGCTCAGACAGTGATACCAAGAAGTATTTATCAATGTTTCCTTGTGAGTGAAATTTATTTATAAGTAGTGTTATAATAAGTATAATTAGTATTTATAAGTAATATTTATAATAAGTAGAATATATTTATTTATCATCTGTATGGTGTCCCAACCACTTAGGTAACTCTAAGCAGTATTATGTTAGGATTTAAAAGAAATAACAACAACAGCAACAACACACCAGACAGTTGAAGAAGAAAAAAGGGCATTGGAAAGATATCTGAAGGACAGTGAAGAAGATGCACTGAAGCTAGTATACCATGAAGGCTTACCGAACACTGAAGAAACCAAACTGGCCTATAAGAAAGACCAAATGAAGAATAGAAAAGAGACATGGCAAGGCAAAGTGTTATATGGCCACCACACAAAAAAACTAGCAGGCAAAGCAGATAACAACAAGACCTGGCCAATGGCTAAGAGCAGGAAAGTTGAAGAAAGAGACAAAAGGGCTAATTCTGGCTGCACAAGACCAAGCCTTAAGAACAAATGCATATAAAACCAGAATTGAGAAGACAGCAACAGGCAGCAAACGCCACCTCTGCAAAGAAGCTGAAGAAATGGTAGACCGCCTAGTTAGCTGCTGCAAGCAGATTACACAGACTGACTACAAACAATGGCATGACAAAGTAGCAACAACAGTGCATTGGAATATCTACAAGAAATCCCATTTGCCTGCAAGGAAGAACTGGTGGGACCACAAAACAGACAAAATCATAGAAAATGAAGAAGCTAAAGTGCTCTGGGACTTCAGAATTCAAACAGACAAGCACCTGCCACACAACAACCCAGACTGAACAACTGTTGATAAGAAACCCAAAAAAGTCTGGATAATGGACATTGCAATACCTGGAGACAGCAGAAAAGAAGAGAAAGAACTGGAGAAAATCACAAAATATAAAGGCCTGCAAATAGCAGTAGAACGACTATGGTAAAAGAAAGCAAAGATAGTACCAATAGTAACAGGCACCTTAGGTGCAATCCAAAAACATCTGGAGCACCACTTGAAGACCATCAGCATTGACAAAATCTCCATCACTCAATTGCAAAAGGCAGCTTTCCTTGGAACAGCTTAGGTCCTGCAATGATACCTTTAACACCATCAAACCATCAAACCACAGTATCTGCCTATTCCAGATTCTTGGGAAGGACTCGATAGGTGGATAAAAGTGCCAAATCCAGTTTAAATATCTGGCTGTGTGACCAACCATAATAATAATAATTTTAAGAAGACCATAATACATACTATTCATGTATTGGGGAAGTGAGGAATGACCAATTCAAATGATTATGACAAACAAAATAGACTACCAGGGAACCAATCACTACACCTTACCCCAGAACCTTCTGGAAGATCCAGGTTTTCACAGTTTTATGAAAAATCAACAGGGTCAAAGCCATATGACCTCAGGGGGATGCTGTCCACAGGTCTGTAGCAGCTATGGAGAAGGCATACCGCCTAGGTCTCACAAGATGACAGTGCTTTACAGCTGGGACTTGGAGTGCATCAACTCTTCCAGATCTTACTGGTCAGGCAGAAAGAACAAGAGAAAGATGTTTCCATAGGTAACCAGGTCCTAAGTCAGGTAGAGCTGTATAGGTGACAACCAACACCTTGAATAGCACCTAAAATCCCACTAATAGCCAGTGTAGCTAGAGAAGCAGAAATGTTACATGAACAAAATCAGGAACACCCATAGTTGTTCATGCAGCTGCATTCTGGTCCAGCTGTAATGTCCAAATGGTCTTCAAGAATAGCCCCATGTAGAGCTTGTTGCATTAGTCCATGTAGGGGCTGGCTAAGGCATGAGTGACTATGAGAAGGGCTTCCTGATTCAGGAATGGATGTAATTGGTGCACAAGATGTTTGTGCAAAGTACCTCCTCGCCATGGCTGTCACTTGCTCATTGAGGAAAAGTCAGAAGTCCAGAAGGATCCCCAAATTACAGTTCTACTTGAGGTAGTGACCCCACTAAGGTAAATCCCAGTGACCAGAAAGTTTTTGAAACAAAAGCCACTTCGTCTTGTTAGGGTTGAGCCTCAGGCTGTTCCTATCCATCCAGGCACTGGGGCAGGACTTCCACAGGACTGCTTGTCCAGCCAGGGATTGAAATATTAAGCTGGATATCATCTGCAGACTGGTGATTCCTGAACCATTGGTGACAGATGACTTCACCCACTTGCCTCAAGATGCTGAACAGGAGTGGATGTTACAAAATTATGTGGAATGGCTAATACCCTGAAATCTGCAAATCAAATGTTCTTGATATGTTAGATAAATTAGTTGAAAGTAATATAATGAAATGTAACTGATACAAGTATAAAGTTTTTTTAGTTAGGAAACAAAAATTATATGAATAAGTATAGGATGGGAGATACCTGATTTGGTAACGGTACATGTGAAAAAGTTCCTGACTGCAAACTGAATATTAGACAACAATGTGATATGGCTGCAAACAAAGCAAATGCAATTTTACCTTGTATCAGCAGAAGTATAATTTCCCAATCTGGGGAGGTAATCATTCTACTTTATTGTGCTTTAATCAGACCACATCTCAAATGTCATGTCCACTTCTAAGCACTGCACTTTATGAAGGATTCATAGAAAGTGAAATAGATTTAGAGAAAGAATGATCAGGGGACTTGGAATTAAGTTTTATAATGAGAAATTGAAGGAACTGGGGGTGCACAACTTTGAGAAAACATGACTGGCAGGATATAATGGTACTCTTTAAATATCTGAACATATTCTGTTCTGTTATACAGAGGAATGTCAAAACCTGATTTATTTCATTCCAGAGTATAGGACACAGAAGGGATTTAAGTTACAGAAAGATATGTTCTGGTTGAATATTAAGGGGGGAAAAACCTAATAAGAGAAGTTTGGCAACAGAACCAGTTATCCAGAGAGGTGATGGATTTCCCTTCAGGCTAGACAGTCACCTGTCTGGAGTGCTTTTATCTGAATCACACACTGAAGAGGAGGTTGGATTCAGTGGCCTAAATGGCCACTTCCAATTCCATGACGTTATAATTTTATGAAACCATAATGTAAAGAAGTGAATAGTATATTAATAACTGAAAAAGTAATATTTAGGAAGGCTATTATAATGTCACACTTTCACATTAATTGAATGAATAAATAGAATATTCCATAAATGAATGTATGAATGAATGAATGAATGAATGAATGAATGACCTACTTTTAATTCAATTTGTTATTCAGCATGTTTTCTTTTAACATGATTTGTACCCTTTCAGAATAACCTGTGTGTCAGCTCACAGGTAACTTTTCTTTTGCATTAGAACATTTCTAGTAAACTGCATTCCTATGCCACTGGCTTTGGAAGAATACCCAGGAATTGATCTGTGGAAAATTTTCATTTTCATTATTTCATAGAATTGCCTCTTTTTCAGTATGTACATTATTATATAATCTTCCCCAACCTGACCTACTCTGATTTTGAGGGGAGAGGGCAGAAACTGGTGTCAGCAGCTCATGTAGCAATATAAGTCTTTCCTAGAAATCAGGATTAACGTTATTTCCTAGAATTGCAGCTGGAACTCATGAAGTGGGCAGTGATCCTTAGTCAGTCTATTCAAACAAAGGACTGCTTATTGATTGCACAACAGCTAAAAAGTGCTTAAATGAACAGGAGTACAATATAGCTTAGCCTCATAACACAAACTGGAATAAAACATATCCTATGTCTGGCTCATTGTCAAGTTTAAATCTGTTTTATGAATTTCAGATCTTTATAGTCTGGTACTTTCTTTATCTTCTAGCTGTGGCACTAGAAGAACTCCATGGTATGATACTGTGTTAGTGTAAGATAGGTATATGTCCTCATATATTTCACACATCTGAGCAAGTGTTGATATGAGACCACTTCAAAAATATATGTATGAAGATGCTTACTTTGATTTATTGACATTACACATTGTCTTACACTGCAGTCCAAAGTATAATACATGGAGATACCCTTAACTTCAATAAAAGACCTGAGGAATCTTGAACCATGATCCAGAAAACCAGCTATAAGATCTTTCTGTCACAGTTACTGTTTGCTAGATGAGAGAGCTTGTGATTTATTTGCTGGACACAGTTGCTACCAATGCTGCTAACAAGAAGGAGATCATAACAGAGCTAATCCTTATTCCAGGCAAGGAGCTGAAGTATGGCCACTTGCTGTTCTGGTTCTTTGACACTCTTTTTCAAGCATTGCTAGAAACTTGTACTTCTGAAATATAAGGTATTTTTAGGGAGGAACACAAAATGCCAGAAGCATTGCCAATCAGGACTGCAGAGTTCTACCTATTTAATTTCTTTTTGTATGGTGCATACTCTTTGGAACACCAATCCACCTGAGATCAGTATGACCCCCACACTGGCCCTGTTTAATGAATCCTTAAAACCCTGCTCAATCCCTAGGCCCTGGTCAGAATGCATGGTAGACCTCTTGTGGGTGGTTTTGGTGGATTAATTGATTGTTGATTTTCTCCAGACTCTCTTTTAGATGATATTTTATTGTATTTTATTGTTGAATTTTGTAAGCCATCCACAGTCATAACAGATTGGGGTGGCCTATAAACCTAATGATTGAATGAACAAATAAATAATGTTTTGTTTGTTAATGTATGACCAGTAGAACGGTTTGATTTCTCTTCATTCCATTGTCAGGCTCCTGGCCTAGGCAAATACACACTGCTGATTTAGAAAATTTATTGGAAACTTTTCCGAATTCCTATTTGTTCTTTTGTTCACTTATGTGGTGAACACATTACTAGAAACTATTTGCCTTATGTTCCTCCTATGGTCTTTTTAAGCAAGAAGTGGTTATTCCATCACTCACTATGGGCAGTCAACAGTTCTGAGGACATAGAAATCTGCAAATTTTCACCCTTCATAGTTTAATATTCAGTTTTTAGTTTATTTTTATGTATCATATTGTTATTTTAACATTCTCCCTACTGCTACTTTTAGCTTGCTTATTACACTGTCTTCAGTGAGCTGTCTTAAGATCGTTTTTGTTGCAGGATGGTGTAAAGTATCAATAGAAAACAAATAAATAGTGAAACCAGAGGGCAATGATCCCAATATCCCATTTAAAGCTATGTATTGTAGGGAGGCATTGGCTATACGCAGATACAAAGTGGCACTCCTTCATAGATTGTTACTTTGTGATAGTCAAGGGCCTTGTGCATCCCAGTGATGCTATGAGCTATTATGTTAGGAATGTACACTCCCAGCAGGGCCACCCATGACAGCAGATCATAGAAAAGGGGCCAGAGTAAATAGGATCCACTATATAAAGAAATGAAAACCCACTTCAGTATTCTGCCAAGAAAACCAAATGGATATTCAGAACCAGGACAATGTCAACATGATACTAGAAGATATGCTCCCAAGGTCAGAAGCTGTTTAGTGTACTACTGTGGCCAAGGCAAAAGGACGGTTCAGTGTTCCCAAAATATGTATACTGTTGGTACAAAGAATGTCAAAACCATGAACCAAGACAAACCTGATGTTGTCAGAACAGAAATAGTGAATTGAAATGAAGCAGAATGGGTCACTTCACATCAGAGAAGCATCAGATCTACTGTGGACAAGAAAATTATAGAAGAAACAGAATACCCATCATTGTTAATAAAAAGATAACAAAATCAGTGCTTGGATACAACTAAAAAATGATAGAACAATTCAAGCTCAAGACAAACCAGTCTACAGTGATCCAAGTCTATGCTCCAATCTCAAATGCAGGGGAAGTGGAAGCTGAAGAGTTCTGTAGAGAGTTGTAGGACCTTGTCAGCACAACAGAAAAGAAAGGCATATTAATTATAGGAGACTGGAATGCCAAGGATGGAAGTAAAATAGCATCTAGAATAATGGGAAAATTTGGATGTGGTGTATGAACTGAACCAGGAAACAAACTAATAGAGTTCTGCCAAGAAAATCCAACTTTTATATAAATACTATTTTCTAACCTAAAAGACTTGATAGATGAACATCATGAGACAGACAACACCAAAATCAATGGACTATATACTTTGTAGCAAAAATGGAAAAGCTCTAATCAGTCAGCAAATCCTGGATTGGTGCTAACTGAGGTTCAAATCACAAACCCCTGTTTGCAAATTAACTAAAAAAAAAACAAAATAGTTTGCGAAACTTAAATTAAAGAAAGCAAAATAACCAGACAACCAGATAACAACCTCAGCATCATTCCATATGATTATATAGTGAAGTTGAAATACCAATTTAATCGATTTGATAAATATAGAAGCTGAAGATCTCAGGACTGAAATTTGTGAGATCATTAAAGATGAAGCAAATACAAATATCCAGAAATGCAGAAAACAAAAGAAGGCAAAATGGCTGTCTCTTGATACTTTGAAAATAGCTGAAGAAAGGCAGAGGAAAATCTGCCCAACTAAACACTGAGTTCTAGAAAACAGCAAGAAGAGATTAGAGCTAGTTCTAAATAAATAATCCAGTGAAACTGAGGATAATGATCAAATGGGGAAGACAAGAGATATGTTTAAGAAAATTGGCAAAATTGATGGAAATTGTAGCAGTGGTGAAGGGAACAAAAAAGATCAATTGACATTCTCGTACCAAAAAAGCCTAGAGCTAAAAAGTGCCCAAACTACTGAATTGCCCTATCCCACATATTAAAGATAATGCTTTAAATTTTGTAATCCAGACTTCAATAATGCATGGAATGAGAACTGCCAATTTGTCAGCCCTTGAGGCAGGCCACGTCAGGAAATAGATGGAGCATGGATTTCAGAAACATTACCTTACTGTTGTAGGATATAATAACAAAATCTTGAAAGTCTGCCAGAATATCCCTCTGCCCCTTATATTCCAAAGACCATCAAGGTGGGGTTATTTTGAGTTTCTTTCTCAAGTTGTCTTCTTCCCCAGGATTGAATTATAATTTACTTAATGGTTCTTGCATTCTTTCTTCAATCTCTCTATTTCTCTACACAAACATACAAGCTGGATTCAGAAGATGGAGAAGCACCCAGGATCACATTGCTAACATTCAATGGATATTTTTGCTTTATTGATTAAACTAAGACTTTTGACTGTAGAAAGCACAACAAAATATTGTTTTTGACTGTAGAAAGCCTTAAACAGATGGCTGCAGTGGGCTACCTCATCTGCCCATTGAGGAATTTGTATGTTGGTCCGGAAGCAACAGTTAGAATGGAATATGGAGCAACTGAATAGTTCAAAAGTGGGAAAAGAGTGTGCCAAAGTTGAATACTGTCCCCTTATTTATTTAATCTATGCACAGAATGTATCATGAGAAATACTAGACTAGAAAACTAGAACACTTTTTTTGGAGGGGGGTTGCCTTTGAGTCAGTCTTGACTCCTGGTGATTGTCTGGATGAGTCCTTGCAATTTTCTTGGCCAGATTTTGGAAGTGGTTTGCCATTGCCTGTTTCCTAAGGCTGAGAGAGATGGGCCCAAGGTCACCCAGCTGGCTTTCATGCCTAAGGCGCGACTAGAACTCACGGTTTCCTAGTTTCTGGCCTGGTGCCTTAACCCTTACACCAAACTGGGTCTCATATATCATAGACCAACTCATATATCATTAAAATGGCTGGGTGAAACATTAACAAAATATGCTGATGATGGGTTGATTATATGACTTTTAATGTCTGGAAGAAAGGAAGACTTAAGAAATGTCTTGTTAAAGGCAAAAGGAGGTAGTGCAAAGTTGGTCTTCTGCTCAGTATGTGTATTAAGAAACTCAGATTATGTCAACAGGCAATTCAAACAGGAGAGAAGTTGAAGCAGAGTCAGATTTTATCTTCCTAAGTTTAAACATTCAGGGACAGTGACTGCAGTCATGAAATGAAGATACTTTTTTTTACTTGGGAGAAAGACTATGACAAAGTATTAAAGGCATCACACTGAGAGCAAAGTTATGCATTGATCAGCCATGGTTTTCACAGTTATAAAAAATGGCTGTGAAAGCTGGACTGTCAGGAAGGCTAAACAGGGAAAAATTGAAGCCTTTGAATTATGGTGCTGGAAAAAATAGTTGAGAACACCTTGGACTACAAGAGGACTAAGTTATTCCATGCTAGATGAAGTAAACTCAGACTGCTTACTAGAAGCACAGGAAATGAAGGTTAAGCTCAAACATTTTGGACACATAAAAAGTCAGAGTCATTAGAGAGCTTTATGCTTGGAAAAACTGAAGGCAATTAAAAAAGGTGGTTAGATACTATTGCTGAAGACACAAACATCTGCTTACAAGGACTCAGAGAAACAATTATTGACAGACAAGCCTGATGAAATGCTGTCCATCAGGACATGAAGGGTCAGAAGTGACTAAATGATTGAAAAACAACAATGATAGATAAGGATCTGATTCCGGGCCCAGCATGTGATATTCATATAGAACCTTTCTGGTAGTACTGCTTGCTCAGACAGCAATAATCAGCTACCAATACTGATAATCAAGTTGCAGCTTTATTATACCTTTATCTTTTTTGAGGTTTGGCATTAAAAAAAAACAACCCAAAGAATTTCTCTTTCTTTCAGGAATGCCTATGGAGTTTATGTGGGGCTCAGAGATCTTCTTGTAGATAAATCTGATTCTAGAGATTAGAACTTTGCTTTGTTTGTTTGTTCTTAATTTAAACAGTCTGTCAAAAATAATAAAATCTGGTGGGCAGAGAGACTGATAAGAGGCCAAAGAAATTATTGTTAGTGCCAGAGAGCATTATAGTTCCTTCTCTCAGGTATATATCCTCATGGTTTAAAAACAGTGTCTTAAGGAGCTTCAGAAGCATCAGAGGGAACTTCCTATCATTTTTCATTCTTCTGGTATTAAGTGAGTTGTGCTCGATTTTACAACCTTTCTTGCGGTCATTAAGCAAATCACTGCAGCTGTTAAGCGAATCACACAGTTGTTAAGCAAATCACACAGTTCCCCATTGATTTTGCTTGCTGGAAGCTGGCTAGGAAGATTGCAAATGGCGATCACATGACCCTGGGACGCTGCAACCATTGTAAGTGCGAGCTGATTGCCAAGTGCCCGGATTATGATCATGTGACTGTGTGGGTGCTGCGACAGTTGTAACTGCAAGGACCAGTTGTAAGTTCCTTTGTTCAGCACCGTTGTAACTTCGAACGGTTGCTAAATGAATGGTCATTAAGTGAGGACTACCTGTAGATTATTGCCATTGCAGATTTGAAAAGATATAGTGAAGACAGATAAGTAAGCATGATACTAAGATCATATATGGTAGTTTTGACTCCAGGAGCTCTGTGATTCCCTAACCTTTTTGGGCCAAGGGGCATATTTGGAGTTTGGGGACATATTGTGAGCATTCTCACAAAATAGTTGCTATAGTGGATGTGGCCAGACAAAGCATCTGGATACCAGAAGGCATACAAACCATTGGGCTGGAAGCATCCAACACTTTATTTTCTAAGTATGCCTCTGGAATCTTTCTGGAGGCCAGAGGTATTGTTGGAAATTCAGGGAGACTGGCCTTTGCCACGTGCTAGCTGTCTATTCTTTTTAAAATTAAAATGCTTTAAGAGTTCAGTAGAGTAGGCAGCTTGGAGGGTGCCAAGGAATATATGAAAAGTCACATTATTGTCCTCAATATCTTGCTTGACACTTAAGCCATATCATTTACAGAAAAGAGATATGCAGCCATTTGTACAACAATTTTTTGGGAGGAAAATAGAATATGAAGTTGGAAGGAGATCTTCCAGTCTAAATGCAGTTAAAGCTGTAAATCTTATAGATGGATCCAGGCTTCCACTAGGCAGCATGAAAACAGAGGGTTTGAAAGACCCTTGAAACAGTGTGGTAGATGGTACTGGAGATTTAATTTATACAGTAGCTAACAATCTACACATTATTTAGCAACTCTCTTTGAGAACCCAGTACAACGCTGAACATTGCTTATAACAAAACTCTCTCTTTGAAATGAATTGAATATCTTCCTGAACAAATCTCTATAGTGATTGCAATTTGAAGAGAGTAATGGGGCCTTTCCACTATTTGTTCCAGCTGTATTAGAGAGATTGATTCTTTGAAGAACCTCCAGTACAGTTCAATTTGAGATGAATTTAGCAATCCAATTAGTATAGAATCTCTGTATTAATCTTTTAATTAATGGGATTTATATTCCTATGGAACATTTTAAAAGTGTCCTTATCTGCAGTGCTAATTAGATGTGTAATTTAATGCCTTTAACTGATTTATCAACAGCTCAAGTTGTTTGTAATTTAGGATTTGGGAACATCTCACCACGTACAGAAGGTGGAAAAATATTCTGTATCATCTATGCCTTACTGGGAATCCCTCTCTTTGGTTTTCTGTTGGCTGGAGTTGGAGATCAACTAGGGACCATATTTGGGAAAGGGATCGCCAAAGTAGAAGACACATTTGTTGTGAGTATACTAAATACATTATGCTGAAATGTGATTAAGTTCTGTAACTTTGAAAATATTTTACAACAGAAATTTGATTTTGATAGTGTATTTGTGGTGAAAAGGATGGCATAAAGTAAACTCTGCATAACAATGTATTATTAAAATATTATTTTTTCTATAAATAAGCCATAGAATTTTGTATTATCTTTAATTTTAAAATAAATTTGGTGTTGCATGCAAACACAGGCACTCTTTCCTGTTCATCTTTGTCCTTCTCCACTTTAATATTAAAATATTGATGGAAAAAGAAAAGAAGCTTTTAAATGTTCACTTTGTCTGCTATTGCTTTTCACCTCTAAATACCCACTTGTTAGCATCAGGAGTTGTATGTCCATGTTTGCAACAAACACATATTTAAGTCAACATGGCCAACAGTGTGTGTGTATGTGTGTACCCATGATGTTAGTAGGGGAAGAATGACGTGATTTAGAGCAAAAGAAAAAACAAAGGATTAGTATTCTCACCAGTCTTCTACTTAACAGTTTTCCAACTATTTTTTTCAAACCAAGCAAATAAATGGCCATATATTGTATTCACTTGTCTAAACGTCTAGTTTGACCTAAGACATCCAGGTTTGGAAGCTAAGCAGGGCTGAGGCTGGTTAGCTCTTGTATGGGAGACCTTCAGGGAATACCAGGGCTGTAGGCTAAATGGAAAAATCTGAAAACATCTTGAAAAAGCAATGGGAAAACACTTCTATACTGTTGCCAAGAATAAATATACGGCTGAAGTCCAGGAGCCCTATATTCCTAGAAGTCAAGCCAGATTTGAAAGAGACTTTACTTTCGTTTGCTTATTTATTTATTTATTTATTTATTTATTTATTTATTTATTTATGTATTTATGTATGCACGCATGCATGCACACATGCCAGAAGCCTTTTATTTTGAAAGTTATAATAATGTATTAACAGTAAAATAAAAGAAAAAGGCAGTTGAGTGAGAAGACAAACTTGGAAATATAGCATAGAAAAAGCAGGAGCTGCAGCAGGAAACACCAGGGAAGTAGCTGAGATTTTTTTTTATTGAACTTTAGATACATTCCTTGCTCCTCCATCATCTGGACTGCAGCTTGCTTGGCTTCATTGCTTACCAGCTCAAAACCATCTAAAGACCTTTCCCTGTGAGTGTTTGGATACATTTAAGGCCAGCTGGCTTAGGTAAAAGTGCTTCCAGTGTCATATCCCCTAGTTTGTGTAGTGATCGGGGCTGCTCTGGCTGCGAGCTAGGAGGAGCTGGCTTCCTGTGAGAGGTAGAGGGATGGGAACTGGCAGCCAAAGTGACAACTTCATGGCCCCTTCAGGGGGTTATATCCAGTTTGCCTGATAGATGGTAAAATAAGTAGAGCAGGGCAGAGGAAATGGATGGGAATCTGGTATGTTTGGGATATGTAAGACCAATGCATGCTTACTAGGACACCAATGAGAAAATCTGATACCAGTGAGAGAACCTGCTCCTCGAGCAGGAGTCGCAAGTCCAGGAGGACCCCCACATTATGCACTAGGTCTGTTTGGGGCAATGCAACCCCATCCAAAACCAAAGATGGTAAATTCTCGGATACAAAGGGGCCTCCAATCCACAGCCACTCCGTCTTACCAGGGTTCAGCTGAAGCCTGTTGTTCCTCATCCAGACCTCCACAGCCTCCAGACACTACAACAGTGTGGTTACGGCATCCCTTAATTTAATAATATTAAAGATATCGTCTCAGGATGTAAGGTGTTCCAAGTAAAGCTGCATTTTGCAATTGAATGATGGTGATTTTGTCAATGCCAATGGTGTTCAAGTGTGCTCCAGATGTTTTGGAATTGCACCCAAGGCTCCTATTACTATTGGTACTATCTTTGCTTTCTTTTGCCATAATTGTTCCACTGCTATTTGCAGGCCTTTATATTTTGTAATTTTCTCCAGTTCCTTCTCTTCTTTTCTGCTGTCTCCAGGTATTGCAATGTCTACTATCCAGACTTTTTTGGGTTTCTTATCAACAGTTGTTCAGTATGGGGTGTTGTGTTGCAGGTGCTTGTCTGTTTGAATTCTAAAGTCCCAGAGCACTTTAGCTTCTTCATTTTCTATTACTTTGTTTTGCGGTTCCACCAGTTCTTGCTTGCAGGCAAATGGGATTTCTTGTAGATATTCCAATGCACCATTGTTGCTACTTTGTCATGCCATTGTTTCTAATCAGTCTGTGCAATCTTGCAGCAGCAGCTGTCTAGGTGGTCTACTGTTTCTTCAGCTTCTTTGCAGAGGTGGCGTTTGCTATCTGTTGCTGTCTTCTCAATTCTGTTTTTATATGCATTTGTTCTTAAGGCTTGGTCTTGTGCAGCCAGAATTAGCCCCTCTGTCTCTTTCTTCAACTTTCCTGCTCTTAGCCACTGCCAGGTCCTGTTGTTATCTGCTTTGCCTGCTAGTTTTTTTGTGTACTGGCCATGTAATACTTTGCCTTGCCATGTCTCTTTTCTGTTCTTCATTTGGTCTTTCTTATAGGCCAGTTTGGTTTCTTCAGTGTTCAATAAGCCTTCATGCTGTACTAGCTTCAGTGCATCTTCTTCACTGTCCTTCAGATATCCTTCCAATGCCCTTTTTTCTTCTTCAACTGTCTGGTGTACTTGTAACATTCATGTCCACCGATGTGCCTTGCTACCTAGAGTCTGTCAATGTCACTGGGTGGATGAAGGGCATGATTCATTTCATTATTTTTCTGGTCTTCCTATCCAGGGCTTTTAATTTTGCTTGAGTCCAGTCCACTATTCCAGCTGTATATCTAATGACAGGAATTGCTCAGGTGTTAATCACCTTGATGGTATGGACTTTAAAATCTTATTCACTCTTCTGATGTATTCACTACTAACCTTCTTCTTAATTTCAGTGTGTTTGATGTTGTCAGCCTGAAGGGTGCCCAGGTATTTGTAGTGATCTTCTTCATCCAGACTCTTGATGTCATTTCCATTGGGCATATTAATTCCTTCAGTTTCCCCTATTTTTCCCCTGTTGATGGTAAGGGTGGCACATTTGTCCAGTCCAAACTCCATTGCAATATCTTGGCTGTATATTTTGACAGTGTGGAGCAGCAATTCTATTTCAGATGGTGTTTTTCCATACAGCTTCAGATCATCTACTTTCTTTGGAGAGCCAAAAATGGTAGAATCCCAGAATCAGTGGACTTCTAAATAAATAGCCATCTTGCTACTATTGAGTCTGAGCCTGATCTTCCTTATCCAGACCCTTACAGCCTCCAATCACCCTATTCCCTATTCAGCTCAGGATGGAGATGTTCAGCTAGGTATCATCTACATACTGGGGATATCTCACTGCAAATTAGCAAATTTCATATAGATGTTAAACAGGATATAGGAGAAGACCAAGCTCTGACCTGAAGCATCCCATAATGGAGCACCCAAGAGCCCAACAATAACCAATGGATCCTTCCATTCAGGAAGGAGAGGAACCGTTGTAATTCAGTACCCCAATTCCCAACCTTTGCAGGTGATCCTGAAGAGTACTATGATTGACAGTATCAAAAGCTGCTGAGAAGTTTAGCAAGACAAGAATGGTTGTACTCCCTCCATCCAATTGCTCTCAGGTGCCCTCTCTGACCTGTTTAAAATGTGGCTCTGTGGCATATGTGGGAGCTGAAGTAGCAAGGTAGAATTCTGGATTACAGGTGGAAGAAGATCCAGCTCAAATCTGATAAAAATCTGCATAAAATCTACTGAAGGGGTATGCTGTGGCAATACTTGCAGTAAGGAAGCAGTTTTTTCATGCATTTATTCCTTTTACAAGCTTGCATCCTGCTGACTTGTTTCAGAGTGTAAGTGGGATGGCCTGTGCTTCCACTTCTTTCCAGAGTTCTATCACAATTCCTTTTTTGCAAATGAAATCTCTCACATTTAGGCTAGTCTGGATGTTGTTGTAACTTATTCTGTGGGAGTGATGGATGATTTTTGTTGGGGATCAACAAAAAGAGTATTGTGTTTTTTAACCTTTCAACAGCTTTCAATATCATTATCCATGCTATCCTTCTGGATGACCAGAGAATTTGGGGAATAGGAGCTATGACCTTGCAGTGGTTCCATTCCCCTCTTTCATGTAGATTTCAGACAGTGTCACTTGTAGACTGTTACTTCTCAAAATAGAAATTATATGGGGTCCTTCAGGGTTCCATTCTGTCTGCAATGCTTTTCAGTATTTACAAGCAATTGGGGAGATCATGAGGACATTTGGAGCTGGATACTATCAGCATGCTAATCACACTCATTTTATCTCATCTTTCGGAAATAATGTAGCCCACCCCCAATGTTTGCCTTGGTCAATGATGGTTTCATGAGAGATAATAAAATGAAACTGAATCCAACCAGGATGGAGGTGAGGGTCCAGAGAGATGGTAGATCTGCCTGTTCTGAATGGGATTATATTCTCCCAGAAGGAGCAGGAAGTGTACACAGTTTGGGAGTGGACCCAAATTTCTTTCTGGTTTCCCAGAGTAAGGAAATGGTGAGGAGCACCTTTCATTAGCTTTGGTTGATACCCTAACTGTGTCTGTTTCTGGAATATGACCTCAAAACTGTTGTGTCCATCCTGATAACCTCCATATATAACTATAATAACACATTTGACACAGGGCTGCCATTGTATCTAATCCATAACTTTAGCTGGTACAAAACTCAGCAGCCAGGTTGGTCTTGGGAGGAACACAAGGAGAGCATATTACAGTTTTGCTTTGCATTGACTTCCAGGTCCTCTCCAGGCAAAATACAAAACATTGACAATTACTGATAAAGCTCCACATGACTTAGGTCTATTGGAGAGCCTGCCTCTTTCTATATGAACCTCCATACTTATTAAGATCATCTGGGGAGGTTCACCTATGGTTGCCATGAGCTTATGTGGCAGCAAGTGGGGATTGAGTATTCCAGGTGAGGTACTCCCTTGTAGAGTTGAGGGGCATCCTATTAATTTTAATAATCTGTAACACCCTATTTTATTTTTTTAATCTGCTGAATGATGTAGTAGTTGATGCTATACCTCAATAGATACATACATGCATACATACAATAGATACATACATATTTTACATTTACTTCAATAAAGCTCAAATCACATTTACTATTTTACTTCAGTTTCATAACTACCAGTAACAGAATAGGAAGGTGCAATCCTAAAATAAAATCCTGAGCAATGTAAAATGAAAAGCAAAAATATGAAGGTAGTGTGAGATAGAATTTTGTGCTGTGGCACAGTGCAATTCTATTAATCAGGTAAAGAGGTGATGGGTCTTCCCTCACAATATGTTTTGCTAAATGGTTGCACTATTTGGAAGAGTGTTCTGCGCATACATTTTACAGGTACAGAACCCTTTTCCAGAACTAGGGGATAGTAACTCTTTTCAGCTTTTTGACCTTATTTAATATCTTATTTCAATGTTATGACATTTTCCTAATTATAGTATCAATAGTTCAATGAAACAATATTCTTACCACGACTTTGATGGAAATTGTGTTGCTGCCATTACAGCAATTATCAGTGGAAATAAATTCCCTGAATACAACATGTATTGAAATCAAGACTGATTAATGTAACCAAGCCAACACTTACCATCATGAAATAAAGCATGAACATTTCATATGACATGCATTTTGGTGTTTTTGTTGTCAGATCATTTTCTTCTTAAGAGAATTACCTACTTTTTGTGGGGAGATTCCTTCCTGTCTTGGATGACTGCATATAAAATCTGGTAATTGTAGCTGTTGTATGTTAGCTTCATGCTGTGAGTAGCTTTGCTTACCTCTTGCAGATGGAGCTATTGAAGAAAGGTAGACTATTCTTGATATAAACAATTTGTTGTGAAATGGATCCATATAAATATTCATTTAAATGTTATTTACATCACCTATCCACCTTACACTAGTTCTTTTTTCCTTTCCCCTTTCCTCAAAAGGTGTAGAAAACCTTATTCATGTGCAGAAATTTGTTGACATGATGAATTATGAACTTTCTATATATGAAAGAGAATGGGAGTAACCTTGGAATTTAGCTCCCCTCTACTCCCATTTATTCACAGCACATGGTTGTAATCTTATGCATACTTACTTGGCACTGAATCCCATTGAAATCAATTACTTTCTCCTAGATAAACATCCATGGGAGCAGGCAAATGTTAATGATTGTATGAAGACTTGCCCATCCATTTCTTTTTCAGAGGAAACAATTCCATGTAAGCTTAATGGGTTTGATAGTGATTAAATATCCCTATAGGCCCTTTGTAGATCTGCTATAACTACTTTACAGAGAAATGTTGAAAAACATTTTTTTTTACCTTATGATTTTGAAATGGCTTTAATCTATTCTGTCACCCTTTGGTTATACTGTTAGAGCTGTTTTTCCATCTATTTTGATTTAAAACATTTGCAGACTGTGTCAACTGGGTTTTAGTAGAAAGATTTACATATTTTATAAATGCATACCTACATATACATACATGAAATAATATTACTTTACTAATCATGGATTCTTTTTTTCTCTCTTTCTCTCTCTTCTTCCATCCCCTGTGTTTATTCTCTCCACCCACCACAGAAATGGAATGTGAGTCAGACAAAGATCCGCATAATATCAACAATAATATTCATACTGTTTGGCTGTGTTCTGTTTGTTGCTCTTCCGGCAGTCATTTTCAAGCACATAGAAGGCTGGAATACATTAGATGCAATTTATTTTGTAGTTATCACCTTAACAACAATTGGATTTGGTGATTACGTTGCAGGTAATATTTTACCAAGTTCTATATGCAAAGATAAATCATGTACATAAATGACTTATTAATGTACATTGTTGCAAGGAACATTTCCACTAAGCCCGGCCATCAGTATTGATCTAGCAGTATTTTTCCCAGGTTATCAGACGGGTGTTTTTTCTAGGTTTCCCCGCTAGAATTGAACCAGAGACCCTTTGCATGCAACATAGCTTGCTACATTCTTCCTATTTTAACTCTTCAAAGATTTATTTGTGCCCCAAACCTTAAAGTTGTTTCATGTTTGCCACATGCTTACCAAACATTTTCCATGAGAAAGAATGCCATTCAATTAATTAATTAACTTTAAAACAGTAAAATAGGGTGCCATCAGGTTTTTCAGGTGCTATATGAGATTGCACAATCTGATATGATACAGGCCAATATCCAAAAGTTAAAAATGTCTAATATCTTGAGAAGTCCCTAAACCTTGTGAGATTTCATTGCTCTCATTGCCAAGATCTCTTATGAGATTTTGACATTCTGAAATCTCACAAATTATCCTGAAACAACCCTGAAATTTCATAATATTTTTACATTTAATATTGGGGTTCTGTGGATGTCATCTGGGAATTTCATGGATGCTCTGGCATTTGTGGGCACTCTCTTGTCAGCTCTGTCTGGAGACTAAGCTAAATTGCTTTACCTGATTCTGTTAAATATTCAAGTCAGAAGATGTTAGGATCTCTGTACAAGTTATGGTTTATAAGAGTATATCTTATAAATATGTGTGTAAAGAGTATATGTGCCCCCACTCATGGCCTTCAGGAAAGGTGTGAAATCTTGGCTATGCCAGAAGGCCTGGGGGCTCACACCAGTGGAGTAATTGTGGGGTAATTGACTGTGGGGCCTGGGGGCTCACACCAGTGGCTTGTGGGGTAATTGACTGTGCCCCCCCATCTTGAATGTTTTTAGTATTTATGTATAGGGTTTGATTTTAATTGTGAGCCACCCAGAGTCACCCGTTGGGGGAGATGGGCAGCATACAAATTTAAAAATAAATAAATACATAAATACATACCTAAATAAATAAATATCACATCTGCATGGTATTGTAACAGACTGTACTTAGTTGCTCAATAGTGAGTATGCATAGGCACTGTGGATCCATCTATACTGCTTCTTCATTTTTCCTACTTGTCTACATTCAATTGATGATTATTCCCTGCAGCAAATTCTCTTATTTATGCAGATTTATTTTCATGCTGCTACTACATCTTATTATATAAGATGGCGCGTAATCAATCAATTTGCAAAAGAGAATGTTGTTGCAGTATGGGCTAGTTACAGTAGGCAGAGGAAGGATATAAGCTTGAGAAACAGTCTCAAATTCATGTCTTATCATTTATATATATGGGACAGATCATAAAAGCCAGTATTTGTGTGTGTGTGTGTGTGTGTGTGTGTGTATTTAAGAAGTGCGTACATTTAAGAAGAACTTACTATGCTGTTATATCTTATATTCATACTTGAATATAAAATGTGTTTAGTTTATCGGATGAAAATGGCCTCACTAACATTTTTTACTAGCCTGAATGTTATTTTTTCCTATATATAAAGGTAACCAATAGACACTGGGTTCCATACCTATGTTAAAAAGTTCAGTGACTCTCATGCACTGATATGTATTTATAGAGAAATGGACCTAGCTGGACCTGCTTTAAAACTGGTATCTTTTTCAGAGCAAAAACATTAATATTTTTATCTTGTTTTTATGCATTGACATGTATATCCTGGCTATGTTTATAGTAAGAACACTGTGTTCTAAAGGCCACTTAACTGTAACTGGAACACCAAGTACATTAGTAGTCTCTATCATTATACATTTCTGTACATTTTCATGAACCAGTTGATATAATAATTTGGCCCTGCAGCTCTCACTGTTTTTATTGTTTTTATTACTATAAAGAAAAGCCCAGTCATTAGTATAATTTCTGTGCATCTGTGCTATTAATTGTGCTTTTTCTTTTCTTTTTTTTACTGTGCCTTGTCTTCTCCTGAAATAAAAGGAAGGAAGGAAGGAAGGAAGGAAGGAAGGAAGGAAGGAAGGAAGGAAGGAAGGAAGGAAGGAAGGAAGGAAACGGGTGTTATCTAAATTAGACAAGACCCAGTTCCTAAGCAGGGAAGAAGTGGGACAACCCAAGTGGCAGAAGGTGAGGCTTGGAGACCATCATGCTTAGAGATGGCTTCCCAAAACAAGGGAAGTTGCCCCTCCTCTTCCTCATGTCTCCAGGCAGGGCAAACACCCCACCTTGTGTTTCATTCCTGGGGTATTGACAGGGGTCTTTGCTGCTGTGCCTTCACCCTTCTAAGCATGTTGCTCATCCATACTGAGGGAAGAAATGCCCTGTGTTAGAAAAAAAAAGATTAGTTCTCATGAACCTGATAGAACCAGTTAGACAATACCACTGACATCAATATCGTAACTCCCAAAATTGTATTTTAAATTCCTAAGTGCCTTAAAAAGAAAGAGAGAGAGAATAGGAAATGTTTAGGCTTCAGTCCTCTGTGTAATTAAAAAACAACAGCAAAATCTTTAGGTACATCAGAGTGAGAAATGTCAGATTTCTTATATTGCAATTTTTTGTGTGTGAGAAAGATAAAATTGACTTGAATTGCTGATGTAGATGTCTTGACTTTTCATGGAAGAAAGAGGCCTAAAGTCATTTGTTTACAGGTAGTCCTTGCTTAACGATGGTAATTGGGACAGCAATTTCTCTTGCTAAGTGATATGGTTATAAAGTGCAATGGCAATCCCAGCAATCCCCATTGCTGTTGTTAAGTGAGAATTGTGGGTTGTTAAGCAAAGACCTCTTCACAACTTCCTGCCAAATTCCCACAACCAAAGTTAGTGGGGAAGCTGGCAGGAAGTTGCAAGTCCCAGACAGCTCACAAGTAGGTAGGTAGATAAGTGGCATGTGCGTGATTTTGGGCCTGGGAGGTAGCTGCTGCTGGGTGTGGGAGACTTATCTGAGCAACTTGTGACCTTCCTTGCCAGTCCCCATCGACTTTGCTTGTGGGAAGCCAACAGGTTGCAAATGGCGATCATGTGATTACAGGGAGCTGCAACCATCATAAGTGCGAGCTGGTTGCCATGCACCCAAATTGCGAACATGTGACCACGGGGGTGATGCAATGGCTGGAACTTCAAGGACCGTTCATAAGTACCATTTGTTCAGCACCATTGCAATTTCAAATGGTCATTGAACAAGTGGTTGGTAAGCAAGGACTACCTATAATTAGTTAATTTATCTCTCTACTTGCCATTCAGAATAAATAATGTAGATAACTGAGATTACAGCACTATCTAGTTTGAGTTGTGGTCTACATGGGCAGTATGAAAAGAGCTACAGAGCTCTGGGTCGCTATAGCTCAAGCCAAAGAGTAACACTGCAAAGGAAAACAGACTGATGTGAACAAAATGAAAATTCAGTTAAACTGGATCACTTGTGCTTATAGACCAAAACTACGCAAATGTCATCTTCAGTATAAATAGCACAGAGAAAAGTTGAAGATTTGTTCCCATATGTATGCATACATGTGCGTGTCTCTATTGAACAGCTAATGTATGTAAGGCAAAATCATTTCTTGCACTGTGTATTATCTGTAACATGCAACACAACGGCCCATTTCAAACATGTCCCTAGTTTTTTGAGCAGCGTTTCAATCGAGTGCACATGAGTAATAAGTGGAAAATGCTTCTTTCTTCCTTCACGTGCATGACTTCAGAGCCTTAAATTTCACAAGCCTGTTTTCTTTGACCTTCAAACAAAATTAAACCAGAAATAAGCCATGGGCTGCAATTCTGATATACCTTATTAGTTCATAAGTAATGGGTGACTATATTTTAGCAAACCAAGAAGTTTTCTCTGAAGTTTAGTGGGTAAGTGAAAGAGAGGAAGAAGTGTTAGTATTTTTGTTTGTTTTTGATCTTCCATCTAAAAAGATAAATTCTTTACCCCGTAGATGAACTTCCAGAATTGGGTACCACTACGGATAATTAGTTCAGTAATTAGCTATGTTTGTGGAGTTAATGTTAGGTAGGTTCATATTTGTGATGGTTCTCATTAAGGTATAGAGTAATATGCTCTCAATGGTGAAGACCAAACTAGCCTGCAGAGTTTTAACAGAATGTAAGTCACTTTCAGGCAAAACACATTGCATTTTATAGTCCATACTTGAAGTAATCAACATATGTCTTTTTATGGTCAGTTTTTTCTTCTTCTAAGGAATGGGCATAGATGGCCTACAAGTTAAAATAAGCAAAAGCATATTCTGCTTACATTTGTCATTTGGGTATCTGGGTTTAAAGCCAAGTCCAGAAGCAGTCCTGAACTGAACTTCAAGCAAGGAATTGCCTCTTGTATAGGTTGAATTCTGATTCCCAGGTTAACTGCTTTAAATATCATTATCAGATTATATTTCAGATGGTTAATTCTCACACAGCCCAATTGTGTACCTCCTTGAAATATGATGGAAATGAAAGATAGAAATGCTGATCTGTTGCATACTGGTCACACCGCACTCCAAAAGCCCAACAGCCAAGGAGTTGAACAGTCATCATAACTTAAAATAGCTTCTCTGTGAAGAACCAGAACCGCTATAAAATTGTGACTTTAAGCTTCATTTCAGGCAGACATTCTGTGCTCAGTTGCACACACTTGCGCGCACACACACACACACAAGCATCCAGTGGAACCATTAAGGATGTCCTCTGTCCAATTTCTACTTTAGATTACAGTCCAGGGTCTGTTCATCCCATAAATCTGTAACTGTGTTACATTTTAATTCATTTTGCAAAACATGAACTATTTTGAAATATTATTCTGCAAATAGTGGACATGAAAGAATAAAATACAATTATACAAATTGGGGCTTCTGCAGGACATGGACTTTGGATGAAAATGAGTTATGCATGAGGTACAATCAGAGCACTGGCATATGAAATATTCAAATAGTCTCAGCTATCAGGCTTTTACATAATTTTTGTTTTTAAAAATCATGATCCAAGTTTTAAGTTGTCTTTTGCAAATTATATTACTTATTTGGGATGTTAACATTACTTCTATTTCTCTTTTGTGTGTCAGCTTTTAATTTAAGGCAAATACACAATTTGGATATCTTCCAACAATGATTTCATCTGCTATTAACATGTGTTTTGTAAAAAAAAATTAAACATCTGAAAGACCTGTGTAGATGATTTGGAGAATCCTTATAGAAATAAGTGTTAGAGGAATTTATACATAGTTATAGGTCAAATGGAGAGGCTTGCACCTTCATTAGAAATGCTAGAAATTTTTGAAATAATGGAATGGAAAGATAGGGAAGAAGGATGATGTTGATAGAAAGCTGCTCAGCATTATGAATATATAGCTTCCAGTTTTCTCTATTCAGTTTAGTGCTGAAACAAGTGTACTGCTATTTAAAACTTTTGCATTGTAAACCCTTGATGCAACAAAATGTCAGCAATTTTTGCTGAAATTCCTTTTCCTTCAGTAGTCTCCTGATTGTCGCAGCATAATGTGTGTGTGTGTGCAAGTTACTGCTTAAACGTGAATGTAAAAAAAAAAATGTTTTGAAAGAATGGAATAAGCATACCTAGAATATTTGCTGAAAGCATATATAATATGCACACAATGAATTTTGGTTGAATTAAACAAATCCTTTGAGTTATGCTTGTATCAGTGAGGCTAACATTTTGCATGTAAATTTAGAAAAGTATGTGAATCTCCCATGCACACATAGGTTTCTTCTAGCATCAGCTGTCCCATTTTTTTCTGAAGAGGTGGCTTTTTCATGTGTACAACAGCCTCTGCATGTTAATTTGCAAACTCCTAGATTTGCATTGTGAATATTTCATATTTTGCCTGAACCCTGTCTTGGAATCTGGAAGCACACCACCACCTTTTCCATTCCCCATACTGTCAAAAGCAGCTTGAAAATGACTGCATTTTCCATATACCTTGAGATGCGAGGGAACCTGCACAGACTTATCAGTCAGGACCCCACACTGAGCTACTGCAAGTTCTGCAGCTCTGCAGTGTTGCAATATAAAATATTGTTTTTGCTCCAGTTTCAGATAAATGAGAAAAATGGTTCAAATCTCAACAGTTGTCCAATTCTAGATAGGCTTTTTCATAGAGGTTGTCTATTGTGTCCTCCTGTGTAGGAAATATTCCTATTTGGATTAGGAGCTTGTTTGAGCAATGAAGTATTCCTGATTCTGGTTTATTTCTCTGTGTCCCTCATCTCTAATTCCTGGTTTAGTACTTTGGATCTCACTTCCTACCCAACTCTTGATTCCTGGTTATGGTCGCATCTTTAACAGCTGTTTGTTGTATAAACTTAATAGCTTATCTGTAAAGGAAATAAGGAATGGCCTTGAAGGACAGAAGGAAAAGCTGCTACCAAGGTGATGGCCAGATTAGCAGGGCTTGAGCCCAGGCCAGAAAAATAACTTGAGACAAGAGGCCCTCCCTACTTCACATGAAGACAAAGTGAGGGAGGGGGAAGCACATTCTGACTTGCAAAATTCTGTTACTATAGCTATTACAATAAAAGTAGCCTTGACCTATGTATATGGAATTGGTTTCTTAGTCTGGCCTACCTTGCTGGGGCTGACACTGCCTGTATTTACTATAAAAGCATAATACACTTTGAGTGTTTATATGAACTATCCAGTTCACATTTCCCAAACTGGAACATGCTTTTCCATATATTGCAAGACAGTATGCAAAAATGTATACTACATTAACGGGAAAATGTTTGTAGTAAAGTGTGCCCCCTAGTAAAGTTACATTTAATGCATAGATAAAGGGGGAAAGTACCAAAAAAAAATTACATAGGAAAATATCTTTTTGAACTGTTTTTTTTAATAATAATGGTTTTTTATATGTTAACTGCTTTATAGTCTTATTGCATGCCACCCAGAGTAACTTTTTCATGAGATGGGCAGCCATGTAAATTTGATGAATAAATGAATAAATAAATAAAATATAAAATAAGAATGTGAATGAACTCAGATGAATAGATCTGTCTGTCTCTATGATACCAGTACCTGTTCTGATTTTCAGTTTCTGATTGTTCCTTAGATGAACAGAAGTGTGAAACAGAAATCAATTTTTAATTTAGCTGATCTTTGGATCTGGTGCCTTGCTGGAAAATAGTGCAATCACCTCTAAATATAGGATCAGGTTGCCAAGCAGGTTTTGCCTATTGTTGGTAGCAAACAAAACCTTTTGTTTCCATTTCCAAGATTTTGTTTGAAAGTCTGCTGCAGTCTGTTTATAATGCTTCTGACTTATTTATATATTTATTGATTGCATCATTTATACCCTGCCAAATTCAAACACATCTGTGTTTACCTTCAGTAGACTGCTTCTTAGGTTCAGTATGCTGGTGCTGATGATTGGATTGCCCACTGGCTGAGGACCGTAGCGGTGGCCCAGAATATTACGAGGAAGATTTCAGCAGTTTCATTAATTCACTGGAATGAATGAAATTGTTTAACTTGTAATTGAAAGTACTATTAAACAGGCACGAGAGCTTTCACCTCATGTTGCCATGAAATGCCCAAAACATTTTGGGCTTCAATCGTTGGAGTCAGTTTGGTCTACCATTAGGTGACTTAGAAAATAGGGAGGTGCAGAAACAGGCATCAATCATAAATGCAATGCAGGAAATAATCAGTTTTATATTTTACTTGCAATTTGAGCCCTGCCAGTGCTGATATCTTATGATTATGTTGTCCTTGTGCATTTTTAGTGTCCAAGGTAAAATATTAAAACAGTACAATTTGTCAGCATAAATGAAGCCCAGATGGGCATTTCCTTCTCTCACCATTCCACTTCAGTACCTGAAAATATCATATCTCTTGCTACAGATTTTACTTTCAGATCCTGCTGCTAATCACTCATGCAGATATCAACTTTTGCTTTCCGAGCTTGCCATTCACTATTCTATGAAGTATGGTGGTCCTATTGGCTGGCCCTACTATGTTATCCTTTTGCAGGCTGCTGTGAATCTTTAACCAACTTCCTGCTATTACTGTTGAGCAACCTCCTTATAATTAAAAATAACACTGTCCTTTCAAGTATAATGGAGGTTCAGCTAAGTAAGATCGTATCTGTTCATATTATTGGCTGTAAATGTGCATATGTCTTTCAATATTCATCGCTGAAATAGAAAAGATAAAGAGCAAACCTGAAGACTGTAATTGTAAAATGTTATGTTATTGTGACTATGGTTCCAAAGGAGAAAGAAAGGTTGCTCTTATCCTAACTACTTATCAGTCAACCCCCTTATTGCAGTTACTGGCCAAAATTTTGTACAGTTAGATAGCAAAAGTTACAGGATGTAAGGATACAAAAAAAGGTAAACAAATTACAAAAACTTAAAACATAGTGAACCAGAATACAATGTGAACTCAAACACTAAATTACTAAAATGCTTAGGGAGAGAAAAAAGCTAAAATGCTAAAGAGATAAAGTAAATAATTACTAAAGAGCTGAACTAAATAACTAAAATAATAGGCAACTGGAATACAAATGCTTAAATGCTACCCTACGTATCCCCCAAGCATCCTCTTCTTCCTCCTAATGTGTCGTTTCTTCTCTGCAATATCATCTGATCTGTCAGATTGCCAAACAGAATTTTGCTACTTGTCATACAGCTCATGATCCTCAGGTAAATGCCTGAAATAAAAATCTTAGGAATTTCCAGGGAATTCAGAGATTGTAGACATTACCATTTCCTTAGGAGTATCTCTATAAAAAGAGCAATATAAAAGACATATGGCATAGATTCCACCACTCCTATTCCATAAGGACAGAGAACTTTCTTCTGTCTACCTCAAGAATTTCAGAGGGAAGGAGACTGACATGCAACAGTAGATGTTCTCTGTGTTCAAGGCAGAAGTAGAGCCCTCTTGGCCCCAAGACAAGCCTCTTAGATGGGGCCTCTTGATGATGACAGGGCTCAGGTGTTAAACTCCAGGCTGCAGCAACTGGGGACAACCAGGAGAAAGGGAGGGTCACACAGCCACTTCTTCCAGCAATGGGCCTGAGTCCTCAAGGGTATCCCCTCACCTCAGTCACTCAAAGTATCCCCTCCCATTCAACCTCCCCCCCCCCCCAATTCTCTCTTGTGCAGATCACATCTGAGCTGCATCTCTCTGCTGCCATGTATTTCTGCAGCCAAATATGGTAGTCCTACCCCAGGTGGTCAGATTTTTTGAATGCTCAGAGCAAGAAATAGGCAGCAAGGGGAGCCCAGCAAGCTTTTTGTGCTTGCAGGCCTCAAGGTGTTTATTTCCCTGCCTTTACCATATTTATGCCATGGTCTGCTTGTGGATGGGATTTTATCTTAATCCGAGGAAATTCTGCCACAATCTATCTCAGTAAGCCACTATCTCAGCAGGCAGCACGTTTATACCTTAAGATAAGTTCTACCCACTTGTACCAAATGTGATGATAGAAAGCTTGATCACAGCTGGAATATAACTGGTTCCCCTGCTGTGGAAGGACAAGTAGTTTCTGAATTCTTTTGTGTGTTCTGAGCAGCATACAGAAATAGCTATCCGTTTATCCAAGGCAGTGTTTTTCAACCTCAGCAACTTTAAGATGTGTGGTCTTCAACTTCAAATCCACACATCTTAAAGTTGCTGAGGATGAGAAACACTGAACCAAGGAATGAAGATGATGGTGATTGTTTTTTTTTTATATATAGATATTTATTTAGAGTTTTTCAATACAATAAAAATATTAAAAAATTAAAAGAAAAATAAAGAAAAAGATTAAAAAAGAAAAAAAGTGAAAAAAGAAAAAAAAACATAGCATTATGACTTCCACCTTTCTTTCTATTGAGCAATTGCCATCTTATACTTTCCTCTCCCTCTTTAGCCCTTTTAATCCCCAAATCCATGAATCATAAGATGATGATAATGATACCATCCCTGGGTCATTTTTCTTGGTTTTATCTCTTGATTGTATCTCTGTCTATTGATGATTTGATGATTCATGAAGTTTTATTCACTCTTGGTGGATTTGCTAGTATTTAGACAGGAAAACTATCTTTTGCCTCCTACCCTAACAGCAGTATTCTCGTGCTCTTAGAGCTAAGAGTAAGCAATTGGCAGTTAATTGATATGGCCTTTAGTTTTCCCATACTTTCTCCCAAGAAATGTAGGCACTAAAATCAATAAAAGCAACATAAAGTACAGACCATGACTTTGTTGTATACTTCTCTACCTAATGGCTCAGCACAATCCTCTGGCATATTTTGTGTCTGTCATCTCTAAAGCCCTTCACTCCTTAGTGAGAAGAGTCTCCATGACAAACAAGTTCATCACCTTTTAGTATAAATGCCTAGTGTAAATCTTAGTGACTACGCTAACCAGTTTGATTTGCTGATAACTAGAAGGCAGGTTTTTCCCTTCCTTTCTTAAAATTTGGGAGAGTTACTGTTAATTCCCAGTCTTTGAGGACTCTGGACATTCATTCATTCATTCAGCAGGCTTGTCCCCGCCCATCTCCCCCCAATGGGGGACTCTGGGCGGATTACAACAATTAAAACAAATAAATACATAATTAAAATTTATAAAAAGAATATAGTCGATATAAGTACACAAATAAGGTAAAAATGGATGATTCGGGAAAAGGAAGGTTGCTGTCTTCCTATCATTGTCAGTAGAATTGGTGGTTGATGCTGGCTGATTGGAGGGAGCTGTTAGAGAGTTCACAGATCTCATGTTATCAGTGTCATTGGTTTTTGACATTGCTTGTTCGTTAGGTGGTTGTTTGAATGGAGTTGATAGGGGAAACTGGGTAAGAACATGGGTTGGGGACATGACTGCAAGAGGCTGGCTTTACATGAAAGTGAAAAATGGGAAATATGATAGTAGGTCTGGCCATGCTGTTATAGAAGGGAGACCACAATTTGAGCAGATCCTCACTTCTGGGCCAGATCCTACCAGTGGGTCTGATCTTGGTCTTGGTCTTAGTAATCTTTACCATTTTAGTAGAGCTTACTTCTCAGTATGAAAGTCCAAAATGAATCTCGAATTGCATGTGACCTCCTTAAGAAAAATAGAAAAAAATAATATTGGGTGCAGTCCTTTCAAAGTTATATGGTTTAAGTGGAATTGGACCTTTTTAGATAAAATACTAAATGTGTATCAGTCAACATAAACTCAATGATGTTTATGAGCATATTCAAACTTTTGTTTTAAATCTATCAAGGGTCACTTAAACTATGTTGTTTAAATTAAAATTGTTCAGACAAATCAGAATCAAACCATGAGCAATAATCCTGGTTTACCATTAATTGGTGTTCAACTAACCAGGGTTCCCCAAACTCTTATTTAATGGATAAACTGTTCAGTTTAAAAGCAGAAGCATATGCTTCTGAAAAGGAGAATGCCAGTTCATGGAATACCAAATCACAGTTTAGCGTGATGTTCAAATAGCCTATTGAGTTCCATGGTAAAGATTTAAGAACAAGTTATCTTTCTTACTGAAATTGTATTAAAATTCTAAACTTTGCCTGGAATATAATTATATTTGTTGATTTTAATGTTGAATTGACTTCTGTCTAACCTGTGTTGTTCAATGAAGTTCATTTAATAAATAGTAAAGAAATGTAAATGACTGGTAACAGGTATCTGATACAAATCTATATTTATTGATTTCTTTTTAGGGGGATCAGATATTGAATATATTGACTTCTACAAACCAGTTGTGTGGTTCTGGATTCTGGTGGGCCTTGCATATTTTGCTGCTGTCTTGAGCATGATTGGTGATTGGTTAAGAGTTATATCCAAAAAGACCAAGGAAGAGGTAAGCACCTCCCAAGGAATTTGCAGAAGTTTTTATTAATACTGTAATATTTTAATGAGTTTTGCTCCTTGCTATTCTCACAAATAGGCTAGACTGGGAATTTATATTTCATCAGTATTATTTGTTTAGTTATGTCTTTATTATTATTATTATTGATCAGGTTTTTTTACCCCACTACAATCCATTACAAGTACAATAAACAAAAATACTGAATTTTTTTAAAAAATGAAAACCCATAAAACTCACAGTACCAAACAAAGAGCATCATGACTCAAATGCTCTCTGGAAGACATCTTCAACATCTTCTGAAAGGTGTCCAAGGTAAGTGCAGATAGTAATGAGCAGCAGGCAGTCAATATACAAAAAGGAAACCTAACTTGCCTCTGTGGCCCAGCTTCTCACATAGGCGCTCATACTCCATCATCCTAGGGACAGTGATCCTGGTCTCAAATAAGGTCTCATGAAAGATCAACACCATGCTTCCCCAGCCCTGGATCAAGGCTGGACAAACCTCTGAAAGGGCAGTGTTCCCACCCTCACTCAACCAGGTGTCAGTAATACATGTCTGGTCTTTCCACTTGTCCATCATCAGGTCATGTATAGACATGGTCTTATTGGAAACAGATCTGGCATTAACCAGAAGCAACCTGAGATTAGGTGTCCTGGGAATCAGACCACCAGATCCCCAGGGTGAAGTTGCTGATTCAAAAGAAGACATCACCACTAAGTTGGAGATCTCCCTTCCTTTAGAACAGCCAACTCAGCATCCCCCACAATATCTTCCTTAGTTCGACATCAACAGGATAAAGCAGCTGTGTCCTCTTTCCCCCACTCCAAGTTCCATACACTCTAACATGGGTGGTGGTTCTCTTCCTGTAAACATCCCTAATTTCCCCATCCTCTTTTCATCCCAACCATCCAAAGATGGGTTCAGCAATCAGGTACAAACTTCTCACACCAAATCCAAGCCCCCAAAACAAAATTAAGGTCAGTTTAGCACCCTGAGCCTCTCCCACAGGCTTCTGAGCCCCAGCCATTCTTACTGCACACTAGGCCATCTTCACTCCTAGGCTCTCACCCACTTGGCTGCCTAGCTCCAGGTTGTACAATACAGTCCACTTCTCAGGAATGGGGGAGATCAACCAGAGCACTGGTGGTCCACAGCAGCACTAGAGCACTAGCATCTTTGGGGACCACCCCAACCTGTCCCTAACCATTGGGTCCCAACACATGAAGTCCCAGTGAAATGTGGTCTCCCTGGCTCACTCACTACCTGCATACCCATTGCTGTACCACCTAACTGTTGGTCACTATCTAGGGGCCACTGCATTGACCCAGCCCAGCTCCCTTCTGCCAGGTCACAGTGGCCCCCAAGGAAAAAACCTTGCAGCCTCCCCCAGCAGGAAGGATTTAACCTATCCAGGTGATCTACAATTCAGTCCAAGGGATCCAAAGAGATCTGTTATCAAACACTCCTGCCAAATAGTACTACAAGACTGCACGTGGCTGCTTAGCAAAGAATTAGAGTTTTCTGTATGTTTTTGGTCCCTTCTGAATTTTGCAGCCCAAGTCTGGTAGCTTTATTTTCTACTGACAGAGTACTTATTCTCACTATATGCTCTAATACTAAAGGTGACATGACTAATAGCAGGCAACCATGAGTTATAATTTAAAATATTTTTTCTTCTTTGTGGTTGAGAAATATTTACTATCAGTTATGGTTGATTGATTGATTGATTGATTGATTATGTGCCATTAAATTGGTGTCAACTCTTAGTGACTACATAGCTAGATTTTCTCCAGGAGGATCTGTTTCCATCCTGGTCCTTCAGATATTCCAACAGTGCACCCATCACCAATGTAATGGAGTCCATCTACCTTGCTGCTGGTTGTCTTCTTCCTCTCCTTTCTTCCACCTTTCCCAGAATTCTAGACTTCTCCAGAGGGATAGATCTTATGTGTGCTTAAAATATAGTCATTTGCATATATTTATTGACAAAAACAATGATTAATAGCAGATAAAATCTTTATCAAACTAGCAACAAAATAATATTCAAAAGCTCCGAAATGGCTACTTAGAGTTCCTGGGTCTCAGCAAGTGGCAGCATTTAATCTACCAGTATTTAATCTTAAAAGCTAAGCAAGGTCACCCCTAATTAATACTTGGATGGGAGACCACCAAAATATTCCAAGGCTGTAGGCTAGACTAGGCATTAAAAAAAAAAAAAAGATCCAAAGCAAGACAATGGGCACCACTTATCTAATACTGCTAAGAAAACTGCATACAAGTTTCCATGGAGTCAAACTCAAATTAAGGGAGATATTCCTTTTAAGTCTTAAGAAAATAAGTTGTTTGCCCAACATACACACAAACACACAAACGCAGAGACACACAAACAAAGTGGTGAAAAGAAAACATAAAGCATAGGTATCTCTGGTGAAGGAATTTCACAACTCTGGTGCCATTACAGAACATGATACAGTGGTACCTCGAGTTACGAACTTAATCCGTTCCGTGACTTTGATTGCAACTCGAGTTGGTCGCAACTCGAGGTAAATTTTCCCATAAGGTTCAATGTAAATACGGCTAATCCGCTCTCTGAATTTGGTCACACCACGAGGCAAATTTCCCCATAAGGTTCAATGTAAATACGGCTAATCCGCCCTCCGAATTTGGTCGCACCACGAGGCAAATTTCCCCCAAAACACACCACAAGCCTCACCGAACGTCTCCTTGCTACCACGATCTCGCCCACAGGAAGCCGTGACCGTGTGGCAGCAGGGCAAATGGCCGCGGATCCGGTTCGTAGCTCGAGGCGGAGTTCGCATGTCGAAGTAAATTTTTGGGGCCGGAGCTGGTAGTATCTCGAAAAATTCATAAGGAGGGGCGTTCGTAACCTGAGGTACCACTGTACTTCTGTGCAGATGAATTATTTTAGTAGCCCATCAGGCAAGTGCTGTATCTTGGGCGAAGGATTTAATCTCAAAATGAGCTCCATTCACTTGTCCTTTTGGTACCATCCTTCCTGGCATGGTCCCAGAGTTTGGGAAATAAATTAAGCACTTTAAAAAAAAAAAAACTATTTTATATACTTTCTAATATAAACCTTTGGGGTCTGCCCAAAATAGAGGCTGATCTCAGGCTGATCAATGAGCTCTTAGACTGATCAATGAGCTCTGACCCCTGGGATAGCATTGTGTGTGGAGAAACTATTGTAAAGTTGAAGTCCTTGACCTGTGAAAATCAAAAGCTTTAAAGTTTGATGATGAAAATGAGCTGTCAAAATGTGCCCTGAGTAGCAAAACCATCTTCTGCACAATGAGCTCATACTTGTGAATCAGGAAGTTTCACTTAGCAAATGAATTCCTCAAAATTTTTTGTTATCACCTACTTAGCATATATTTGATAGGCAAATGACCAAAGCTTATGATTTAGGATGAGTTCAAATATCAGAAGAACTTGAATGCTTCATTTTCTTACTGTGCAGTTTTCAATCATATACTGCAGTTACTTAATGTACTTCATTTTGTAATATTGTGAAGTAATTAACCTCAGGAATGGACCTTTGGGCTCAACTGAAATCAGCCACTAAATTAGATCTAGCTTCAATTCATGTCAGTAGCATTTTTTAAAATACTGACCTGGATAGTACTGGATTGAGCCTTCTGGCTAGATATAGAGCTTACAACTCAGTATTTAATTAAAGCTACACATCAGTATTTAATTATAGCTAAATAATATTAAATATTCTTTGAATAAATAGCTACAAATATGTAATTGTACAGTTGGAAATAAGAAATTCCAAATAATCATGCAATTTCAATAAGGCTCACAACTTGCTTTTGTTTTGGTTTTTTTAACTGAAGAATATGTAAACTATATCAATTGTAAGATTACAGTTGATATAAATCTAACTCACAAATCAGATATTTTGATTAACTATGAAAGAGATTTCAGTTCCAGATGATAAAGTTAGTAGTTGATGCTAGTTTCTCCCTTTCTCTCTCTCTCGGCAAATAACCTTAGACAACAATCATTTTACTATGCTTGAATTGTGTGAGAGAAATATTCTCTGAGAGATGATTGTGCCAGCTGATGTGTTTTGCAGGCAATCTTAAGGGAAGCCTAACACTTTTCAAGCTAATAGAAAAATGGCCATACCAAGATATTGTTAGACCCTGTTTAGATTGCAGTAGGCTCTGTATGGATCTGCCTTTCAAAATTGTTCAGAAAGTTCCATTGGTCCAGAATGTCAAAGCCAAATTATTGACTAAGACTGGTTATAGGGAATATGTGACTTCATTCGCGGCCTATCTTTCCTGTGTAAAATTCAAAGTGCCGTTACAATTTGTAAAGATCTATGTGGCATGAAATTAGTCTATCGAAAGGATCATATTCTTCCTTATTAGCCTGCCCAGACTTTAAGATGCTTGAAAAGGTCTTTTTATTTTATTATCGCCACCATCAAAGATATATCCAGAGGCAATGTAAGACAGCGCCTTCTCAATTACTTTTTCTAGGCTTTGGAGCTTTCTGTCAAGAGAGATCAATCTTTTCTTTTGTCATCCTTCCATTAGCAGGGAGAAGTATTTTTTTTTTTTAATCTAGAGAAGTCTTTGGTATAGAAGTTTGGACTGGTGGTGAGAGGTTACCACTTCCTTTATTGTTAGATTTTTTATTCTTATATTTTAATGGTGTTCCACTATTTTTACTGCTTCTCTTTGATGTCTTTGAATGCTTTTTATTATTACAAGCAATGCAGATTTGAGTCACTGTACTCAGTGAGGATTTTTCAGTTGATTTCAGAAAAAGATGAATTTCACACAAGGATTAGCTAAAAGTTATTATAACTACTACTCAAGGGGTCCCACAGGGAGAGGCAAGGAGAGGCAGAAAATATCAAGTGCATCGTGACATCATCATGGTTTCTGCCAGGCACCTATGATACTACTAAGTCCATCTTCATAAAGATTTGCAAAATAGAGTTACAAAAATGTTTTAGGGACTTCAGACTAAGCCCCAGTGCCGTCCTTGCTGTCTAATGTTGACAATAACCATTATGATTAAGGTCAAATTCATGGCTAAGGGAGAGGGTGGGTTGGATTTGAACATGGGTTTCTCCAAATCTAATTTGCCAGTATCTACTGCAACTCATTATCTCTAAAAACCTTAGTGCTTGCTTGGAATGGGCAAGTTCCTATGGAATGAAAAGGGGAAAGATTTTGTAAGATTTTTGCTGAGAAAGAAAAAAGGGGACAAGTGAAAGAACTTTTTCATGGCATCTCTGAAACAGGGCTTATTTAAAATGTAAAAAAATAACAGACCTTGTTTGTTCTTCCAGAAGAATAGATTGTTTTAAAGTATAGCTATGGACTGTACATACATTTTCTTCTCTTAGGTTATGAAATTGTTATTATGATTTTCTGATATTATATATCAGAAGAATATGGTTGTTTTTAGAATAGCCATGGAATGTAGGTACATATTGTGCCCCCGGAATCATCCATGTGACTTTGGCTTCAAAACCATTATGAGCTTCAGTCATTATAAAATGGCATACTCATCTAGGTGGATTATAAAATATAGAGCTTCCTTTATTTGGTTTCTGGGGTATTAGGCCTCACTTTAGTATATTGCGGGGGGGGGGGGGGGTGTGTGCAAGAAAAAAAAAGCCTGGAAAGTTATTAAAGGCCACTGAGAAGCTCGTATTTTCAGTTTCAAGAAATTCCTCTACTGGCAATCTGCAAAACAAGAGTGCAGCAGCTTTGCTAGGCAAGCACCAAATTGGCACAAGAACCCTGCTTTCTAGTGACTCCACCTGAGTCATCTGTTTTTGAAGTAGAAGCACATTCAGCAATTCCCGAGAGATTGAAAAAGTGATTTTGGAAAGCAAATACAACACATTCTCCATTCTAGTCTTCTGCATGACTAATGTGACACAACTATTCTTTCTAGTTAGCCTGATGTAGTCTCAGGAGAATAATGGGAAGTTTTATTTTTAAACAACTGACAAAAAACATCAAGGAAAATGATTTCAGAACTTCAGACAATGCATTACTCATAACATTAAGAAATTACAGAAAAGGAAGTAAAGTACATTGAATCCATCTCAGGCCTTCAATAGTTCACCCTGCCCATTGGAGTACTGGAACGGCTTGAACCTACCTGTTTGTTATTTTATTTAATTTTCCACTTACGACAGTAATGGTAGAAGGGTATATAATTCTGCATGATGAACAATTAATTGAAAAATAATCTGAATCAGGCCTCTGGACTCACATATGCAATAAAATAACTTTACTTCAATAGAACGTTTCTTTTATACTAAATCTACTACTTATCCTACTCTCTCTGTATATCTAGTAAGCTAGTTTATGATGTATCCATTAAATAATGCGTATCATTCAGATCACATAGTCATGAGGTTTATTTTATTTATTTATTTGTCAAATTTGTTATGGCCACCCTTCTCCAGTGAAATCTGGGTGGTGTACAGAACCCAAAACATAAAAATCCATAAAAACAGATAAAATGTAAAACCACACAAACAGCCTAGACTAAAATGATCTTAAAAGCAGCACAAATCAGACAAAACAGGGGCCCTGAAAATACAATAATACATTAACCTCAGGCCTGGGACCAAATCCAGGTTTTTGGAGTTTTCTGGAACCCTGTCCTTTTCTCTGATGAATTGTATTGTGAGAGCAAGAGAATCATTTATGGAAGAGTAAAACCAAAGGAGCAGTATTTGTAACCAAATGACAAGAGAGCAAGAATATTTTAATACCTGCATTTAATCTATACCTTTTCCTTCCTTTTTCCAAACAAATTGTCTTTATAGTAGGCATTAATGGAAACTTCCACATGAGTTTCATGAGAATTCTGGCCTAAATTAAAAGGGTGATATGTAAGAATAGAGCCTGTTAAATGCCAGAATATTTGACTGGATTGAGCTCTTCTAGTCTAAGGAGATAACTATATGTTTGTTTGTTCGTTTGTTTCAGATATGAATGGGCCTCACCAGTTAAACATTTTAATTAACCTGTTCATCTTGTACGTAAAATTAATCAACACAAAGTCAATAAATGTTTATGAACATTCAAATACAAAAAAAGTTCAGCCAAGTGATTAAAAGTTCCTCCAAAATAAAAAGGTCTTTACAAACTTCTTGAAAGCTGGTAAAGCACATGTTATATAGGTACACAGAAAAAGACTATTTTATAAAGGTGTTGTAACAATAGGAAATTCCCACTCTCCACCAATACTGAATCTCCAGTAGTCAAAGTACTTGACACAAATGTTGCATCGGTATATTGAACAATTCACTTACTTTGGAAACTGCTCTCTGAACTATTAGTATTTTGCAGACTGGCTCCTAGATGCTTGGAATGGTTGTTAAACCTATTTTAACAATATTTTTTCTCCTCTTAGACAGTAGCAAAAACGTTATCGAAAGAATATGTCCACAAATGCTGAAATCCAGTTTATAATCATCAGAGCCAGTTTATGCTGATGAGAAGGAGAGGAGGCAGTTCGCCCTCCCTCTGCAGCCCTCCATGTACACTTCAGAAATTTGCTCCAGATGGTTCTCTAAGCCGCCAAATCATTTTTAAGAGTATAAAAGCTTCAAGAGGGAGATGAGGAGCAGAAAGTTCCCTCTCATGCAATATTGGAATGCACTCATTATCTAGAAATAATAATGTGTATGTTAAGTGCAGACACAAATAATATTATTACTATTCAAAACACAACAAAAAAGAGAGGTTCTAAAGCACAGTAAGATATGTGGAGTTGCAGTTTCAGTTACATAAAGGACTGGAATTTCAATCATGCAGCCTCAGTTACTGAGTTACTGCCAGGCTACAGATTAAGATAAAATTGAGTGTAGCTTGAGAAAATGTCATACCTCAAGGACAAAAAAAGGCTGAACAGGCACTAAACATTTTATAGTAGGAAGAAGAATTAAATTACAATAGTTTGTTGCTTATGTGCTCTGGCAGTCTGAAAATTACATAGTTCTCCGCTCATAACCTTTTGAGCCCCGTCTTTATCAATCCATGGGAAAGTGAGCTATATTATGAAAATACAACATTTCCTTTAAGTGCATTTTAGGACACAGCAGTCTTGGGAGTCCAAAGAATCTATCTGGACCATTATTATTTCAAAAAACTGTGTTCAGATACAGCGGAGAAAAATGATACCACTATATATAGATAGGGTGATATATAATCACTCTTCAAAAAAAGGATCTTACTGTTTCTTGTTGTATTAATTCTGTATTACATATACAGTACAGGGTTTATGAATTGCCTCTGTTTAAAGGTATCTAGGGTGATGTTAAAACAGTTATGGACTATTTCATTTCTAAATTAATATTACATAGACTACAGGCACCCATTGTGACAAAACAATTTGAGTCATTTAATTTATCATAATTTGGGTGCCACTTTTGGAATAATTTGATTGTTTATGCATATCTAAAGAGTTAACTGGTCAGATGTAGGCAAATTTTAGCTGTTGAGACATAAAACATGGACTTCTATACTGCACTCTTGTCATTCTTGGATGGTAAGGAGGAATGATACTTCTTAATCTTTTCCTGCCTCTTGGTCCCCCTCTACCCCTAGGTTATGCTGATCATCAGTTGTTTTCTGGGAAAAAAGGTTATTGGAGGGGCTGCTTACCTTTCTGTGGCCTAGTTGACACTAACATCTACAGAACAGATACATTTAAAGAAGTGTTCTTGTAGAGACTCACTGCCAGCCATCTAGGAAAGGAAGTTTTTTTCATTTAATTATTTAACTATGGAAAACATTCCTGTAGGAGTTGTACTTGGCCCATTCCCATTCCCTCCACTTTTTGAAAAGGCTCAAAGTACTTTTCTTCAAACAAATTTTTTTTACCCATTTTAGGATGAGATTAGTACCTTTCTTCTGCTGTTTTATTATATACAGTATAAAAATCCCCTCTCACCCCTATGGATGATATGTATCTTCCTCAGTCTGAGGTCCTCTACCAGAGGCCTGGGAGTTTGAGGGTTCTGCACAATATCTTATAAACCTAAATCTAAATCTAAATATAATTATATATTTCATTGGGTTGCTTATCTTAGTCTAAGCTAAGTCTAAGCTGTCCTATATTTTTACTGTACGCTTAACTACTTTGATCAACATACTTGGACAGGAAGGTATTTTATAAATCAGATGAATAAAACAAAGTTTCCTTTTAAAGCTGGCTAAAGCTTTAATACAAGTACTCTCTGAACAAGCCTCATCTCATTTATTTAACTGAATTTTCAACCTACATCAGGGCAACAAAATCCAGAAATTGGTATCTGTAGTATAGACAGCAAAGGGGAGGAAAGAAGAGGGTGTTTCATTACATTCTTTGAATGAAGCACTCCATAAAACAGGACATGATTTTTTAAAAAGAGTCCAGTTTTGAAGATAATGTGTATGAGAAACTAGAGTAGAAATTTGAAGTGTAATAAATTAATATTTATTGTATTAATTTATTATTATTATTATTATTATTATTATTATTATTATTTAATTAGGACTAATCAGTATCTCTCATTTTGATTTAGTCTGGAAAAGCAATATGGACATAATGGTGACTTTGTATTTAAAACCAAATGAGGTAGTTTTTTAATAACATATACTTCTTAATTCATGTCACTTAATTAAAAAAAAACTATGCACATTTAGTACCTGCTTGCTTGTCAGTGATTGAATATTTCATGGTTACATTAATTTATTTAAGTGTTTCTAATTTTTATAAAGAGATTCACTTGGAAATAATTCAATTAAGAGTCTATCATTTCTTTTTTGAATGTAATGAACCATGCAAATTGGGGCTGATAGAAATATTCAGGCTGTGCATGTCTTTGAAAAGGTACTTTGTTTTGTTGAAAATATGAATTGAAACCCTGGCAATTGAAACAGAACACCTCACTGAGGAAGATAGGCCTCAAGAATCTTGGATAATTTATTTGTTTAATTTATATTGCTGCCCATATGTATGCATGACTCTGGGCCGCTAACAGTTGATGAAAACTCTATATGATAGAGAGAGCTTTGACTTGGGGACAAAGAAGGATGAAAAGGCTAGGATGGGATGAGCTTTGCTTGTTCTTTTTCCTCCAGGATGTGTGGGGACTTTTGACTATAGATATGTATGTACATATGTGTTACAATATATATCACACCTTTCCTCCAGGTGTATACTCCCTCCTTCAGTTTTTCCATAAACAAACAAACAAACAAACAAACTGTTTGTGTGGCCAGCTGTTCTAAAAGAGAGTGGTGGGCCCAAAATCTTCCAGTGAAGTTCCATAGCTGAGGATGAGCTTGAACATCCATCTCTCTGGACATAGCCTAATACCTTAATTATTCCACAAGTATATTGGCATCTGTTCTGGCAAGTAAGGGTACTCCTCTCATACTTCTGTTTAGAATGATAGGTGTATGGTATAAACTGGGGGCGGGGGGGGTGTTCCTAGGTTTTTTCTTGTATCTTTAAATAATTCTAGATTTCCTTCACTATCTTTAAATCATCTTCATCATTAGAAAGTACTAATTAAGATAACAGATGCAATATCAGAATAAAAATAAATGTATAAATACATTCATTTTAGTAGAACCACTTTCTTTTCTGGAAAACTTAGTTCTGTAAAACTACCACCACCCCAGCAGAATATTCTAGCTTTCCCCAGCATGTTCTAGCTCTTGAATTGTAAAGTTTGCCACATAATTATTAATTAGGATGATTCATTTAAAAAACAATCGACCACATGATTTAAATTTAGGAAAAAGTAGTATCTGAGTAGGACTGGAGAAACAGACTCAAAGCTCTTCTCAGCTGTGGAGCTCCTTGTGGGACCAGGACCAGTCGTGCCTCTCAGATTAACTTTCCTCATAGGATTGTAATGAGGGAAGAACTTTGATTCAATAAAAAGTACTTGAATGAAGCTGCAATAAAAAGAATTTTTAAAAAGTTCTCTCCAAAATTACATCTAACACTGACTATTGTATCTACTCCTGTTTTGAATGAATTAGGGTTAAAATTAGTAATTTCTTGATTTCAATTGTATTTCTTCTATGTTAGCATTTCTAAAGATACTGTGAGATCTTGGTCTATTAAGTATAGTAAATAAAAATGATATATCACGTAGCTACCCTATTTCCTCAAAGGATGGACAGGTCCCCCCCTCCCTCGCAATTATCTGTAAATTTGGCAGAAAGATTGTATTCACTAAGAAGAATAGAAGATGCTGCTGAAAAGTGCTATTGGATATGATGTGCAAATAGCTGCAGACACTCCTGCTGGAAAGCAGGGCTGTTTGGGGGGACATAGCAACTCTTGGAAGAACTTTCAGTAATTGTTGTTCACCACCCAGAGTCACTTTGTGTGAGATGGGCAGTTATATAAATACAATAAATAAGTAAGTAAGTAAGTTAATCCTTTTTGCAGCAGATAAACAGGGTTTATCTTGGGTTCCTTCCCTGTGCAGTTACTTCTTCACCCAGCTTTGTCCTCCTCTTTCTCTTTGCTTCCCATTACAATTATACTTTCCTCTTTCTACAATTCCATCGTGTCCACCCTTCCCACCCCCTTTTTTTTTTGCTTCACTGGAAAGAAGGAGGGAAATGTGTATGGATGTACATTTGTGTATCTCTGAAAGAGTGGTTTACATGTGAGGGAATAGTTCATATATATAAATAGGGATCTATTTTACAAATGGAGTGCCTTATTTTATAGGAAATTATTTTCAGTCAATAGTTATTAATTTCATTAATGTCAATTTTTCTTTTGTCCTGGTTTTGGCATGTTTTGGCATGTAACTTTTGGAAGAAGTGTGTGCATAAATATACACTTACACATCATCCTCCCTTAGCAACCACAATTGGGACTGGCAGCTCAGTTGCTAAGCGGAAAATCACCACGACAGGCTTATAATGTTACTTCCCATTTGGTCATTAAGGGAATCACTACATTCGTTAAGCAAGACATTGTGATTTTACTTCTGCGTTCTTCATTAACTCTGCTTGTCGGAAGCTGATTGTGAAGCATGCGGATAGCGATTGTGTGACTGCAGGATGCTGTGACAGTTGTAAATGTGAGGACTGGTTGCAAAACTGTTTTTTTACACCTTTGTAACTTTGAAGGGTCACTAAATGAGGCAGTCAGTAAGTGAGGACTACCTCTATGTGCACAAATATAAAAGTGTGTCACACACACCATTTATGGGGAGAGGGTCATCCAGGACTGGTTTCAATTGAATAAGCAATCCTGTGTTGGCAAGGTGGGGAAAGCTGGGCATTACACAGGAGTTTTGGATTTAGAACATTTCTCTGTCAATTCTTCTTTGGAGGGGGCATTTTAGGGTCCGGGGATTCTTCCTTTCAAATTAATGTCATAATTCAATAATGTCATTGAACTTAATTAGTTAAAGAAATATTTTTCTCATATCATTATATCAATCCTCTGAGCCCTATTTGTGTCAGATTGGAAAATGTTAATCTCAGGAAGCATCTTATTCTAGTATATTATAAGTTTTACATTATAATGTAATACTGCAGTGGAAGGAGAAGCTGGCAATTGTTCTGCTGACAAGACTAAAACTGTCACTTGCATTAATCCTCAGTTGGAACTGGCGCTAAAAATAGAACTGCGACAGCTGACATTTTTCTTTTAAAAGCCCTCTCCATCTAAATATAGAAAGGCCTATGTTGGCTCTCGCAGGAATTGTTACATGCACAAGGCATGGCGTTCATAAATAACTGTGGCTTCTCCCCTGGTAACAACACATAACATGCCCTCTGGATTGCTGGGAATTCAGCTCCCCTGTCCAGCTGGGATTGTCTCAGCTGTCAAGCCTTAATTTTTAAAAGCAATTTCACCTCACTGGCCTACATAACATTATAAAAAGAGCCATGAAATGTTTTAGAGGCAGAGATCTTAGCTATTGCAACGTGTGTCCTTTTTATCAGATGAGCAAGGAATCAGTTCAGTCCTCGGACTGGAACAAAGTAGAGATTAATGAACTATGCAAGGAAATAGCCAAGGCACAGAAGGTCTCATAGAAGGGGCAGTTGCTTGCTGTCAGGTTGTTGTTGTTTTTTCCTTTTGCAACTGTATCCACATACACCATTTTTTAAAGAATGTGTGGCAATGCTGACTGTATCTCTCTCCTCCTCCTTCTTCTTCCCACCTGGTTCCTTAGGTGGGAGAGTTCAGAGCTCATGCAGCTGAGTGGACAGCCAATGTTACTGCAGAGTTCAAAGAAACCCGCCGGCGACTGAGTGTTGAAATCTATGACAAGTTCCAGCGGGCTACCTCCATCAAAAGAAAGCTGTCTGCAGAAATGGCAGTGAATCACAGCCAAGACCTGACTCCTTGCAAAAGAACCTTGTCCGTCAACCACCTCACCAGCGAGAAAGATATCTTGCCTGCCATCACAAAGACAGATAGCATTTATATGAATGGCTTGACTCCTCACTGTGCAGCTGAAGAAATTGCTGTGATTGAGAACATTAAGTAGCAGTGACTTTGAATCCTGATCTTTTAATAAGAAGCCACCTATGGTTTAGACTTATCTTGTAGGTCCTGATTATTTTCCCCTCTGTCCATAACTGATGCCGATAGCATTTTTTAAAAATCATATGCATGAGTTCCAACAGAAATCCGCCCACAATATGGATTCAGAGTCGTCATTATATTTCTTGAAAGACACAAGACGAATGGCACTTTGGTCATTGACAAATGCTGGACCAAGCAATGTTCAATGCCTTTTTAAAAAAAATTTGGTGCCCAGACTGGTTTTTGCTTTTCCTTTTGTTTTTTCCATCTCTCCTGTTGTGCCACAAGGCGTTAAGAATGAATAATGCTGGTTTAGGTTAACAATGTAGCTTTGAGAGATCAGTCCTTAAACTTTTCAGGGTCTACCATGCCAAGCCTAGGAATGGACCATACATGGACTACAATCTATATGTAAATGGCAAGAAAATCTTATGCAGCCTTTTACCTAAGAAATTTTTGTCAGTGCCTTATCTTTTAAAGAAACAGAACCTCTATAACTTTCATATGGGTTTTTGTTAGTTTGTTTGTTGGTTCTTGCATGAGTACTATATCTCATGTTTATATTTCCTCTTGCCCTCCCCCTAATCATGTTTTAAGGATGTCTAAAGCCAAGGATACCAGCGTTAAGAAATATGCCAAATCAAGGACATCAAAACGCCACTTCTAATCTAGCTTTAAAGGCACTGCAATTATAAGGGTTGCAAAAGGTGTCCCCTATAAGTTGTTTTTTTTTTTTTAAACTCAGGTGCAGATAATACATGTACACTCAATTGATATGTAGAATTTATGGATCCATGTTGGGTCTCATTAGTTATAGTCAACTTTTCATACCCATGCACCATGTACCAAAAATCTTCAGTTTTGTATTAGTAAATTATCTGACAAGAGTTATAACTTGGTGCAATAGATTCCTTTGCATATAAAGAATGCAGAACAATCCTGAATCAGCAGCAGGTCAGTTACTAGTAAATGCAGTGCTGCGGGCAGAAAAGGGTTCAGGTTTTTTTTTCTTTGTTTGTTTTAGCTGTGTCATGCTAGATGCTCACTTAGCACAGGGATTGTGCCTGCTGGATTGCTTTCCTTGAATGTTACATCCTACACTTTTGCCCACTGCAGCTGGGCATAAAAGTAGGAATGCAATTGAAACTGGCATCACTGTGACTTTCAACACCAAGGATTTAAAGGGTATCTGAAGACAAATGCAGACATGGAAAATAGTTGATCAATAGCACAATCAGACTACAATTGAACAGACGGTTCTTGGTTGGTTATAACAGGCTGATACGCAGATCTGAAACCAATCCTTAGGATTTCTTTGATTGTTTTAAAGGAAAATAACTTAATTTTATAGCCTCTTGTGTCTTCTGTTTCTAAGTGTGTGTATGAGATTCAGAAGGAATGCAGAATTTAAAATAATGGAATGGAATGGCTTGTCTTTTAAATTGTTTTCAACATTTTATTCTATTGCAACCTGGCTGTATATAAATACCCCTTAAAAGATTAATAGGCAGCCTGATCCTCAAAGCATAACTAAGGTGCAAGACTCCACTGAAATAACAGGAGCTTACACTTACAGAGCTATTTGAGGCCTTCACTCTTGGCTCTGAGTATTTAATACAAAATGGGACTTCAATTGGATTCTGTTCAAATAACAAATCCATATCATTTGATTATTAATAGCAGTATAAACTATGAATGTTAAATTTATGAATGCTTCATTTTTTTCTAACAAATCTAAGTTATAGGTGTAAATAGCAATCAGTGAAGAGTTAACAAGAGTGTACATCTCAGATCAGTAAGGTTCCATTAAATATATATCAGGCCAAGCTCTTCAAAGAAAAGGCCCCATCACCACCATTGACCCCCCAGCACAGTGTTCTGAATGTCAACATGGTAAGAAAAGTTGTCTTACCATGTATAAACTGTGAATTGTAATGAAAATAAAAAAATAATAAAGTTTTTAATTAAAAAAACCTGTCTTACTGAGTCTCCTACTTGTTGCCTAATGCTGGGAAAACGTTTGTAAAATCAGGACAGTCGAGCTTTGGAATTAGGATGAATTATTTTGGCAGATATAAAACAGTATGTCCTTTCAGAATCATTTTGTTTCTTCTCCGATTAATTGTTTGGGTTTTTTTTCCTGTGGTTACTGCTTTATACTTGCATTTTGTCTTAAGCACATTGACCGTAATGCAGCAAGCACAAAGTGATACAATAGAGCATTCTCATTTCTGCCCGTAAGAGCTGTCTTGTCTCTAAAGTGCTATTGCAACCCACTATTTTTATTTCTAGAACACACACTCACACACACATATTTAGACATAGCTTAAATGAAGTTGGGTCTAGGAAAAGCTGCTTTATGGAAAGTCTTTTTATAAACCCAGTTGTATATACTCACACATCTCATGACTATAACAAAGTAGATTTCTCAGAACACAGCATGGTTCCCAAACAATAGCTATCAGATCCAGCTATTTAGCTTTTGCGGGGAGGGTGGGGGGAATTAACTCCAATCCAGATTCATCTCTATGTAGATCTGAATATGGATTTTTGATATACCTTGAAGTCTTCATTTTAATAGTGATACATGTCTTGTATTTAATGGAACATGTATACCAGGAAGGCTCCTCTGGCTAAAACAAAAAGGATGCTAGCTATTTCTGATAGGGGAGCTCAATGACTAGATTCAACTATCTTATACACAAAAAACTCTATAGTAATAGAAAAACAACATTACCAGGGAAATATTTTACCCTTTCTTCTTTGACCGTGGATTCTGCATTTATTGTTTACTTTGGTATGAAATAACTTTGTGATGGGTAGCCTGAAACTGAACATCTAGAAACAAGCTGGAGGTTGAGTCATGGCAACTGGACTTCTTTTCTTTTGGTTTGATACGCTTCGCTGCTTGTCCAAGCAGCTTCTTCAGACTGAAGAATATAGGACAGTATTTACATAAAGCAGATGTTGATCCAGTAGGTGCCTATATATGCAGAAGGATAGTTGTATCCTTCTTTATATGGTTGTTGTTCTTTTAGTGCCATCTCCTAACTGGAGGTTGGTGACCATCAAAGCTATGCATTCTTTTGGTGTTGCTCTATTTGCTCACAGCCACTGATGATTTTCTGGGGAAATGTAGTGCTGCAGTGGTTTTCCATTGCCTTCTACAACTTTACATGGTTGTTAAAAGAGTTCAGCCCAACTTTGTATGTGATTATATTCTGAAGGGTTATATAACTGCTACATATTATTATTAGGAATTCTTTTGAGCCACAGTCAGTCCAGCACAGTCTGTGTCTTTCCAAATTGAACTCAGCCCACTGGATTAAGGCTGGAAAACTAATGAGAACTGGAAAAACAGGTCATTGGGTGCTTCTGACTGGCTGCATTCAGCTTGGAGGGCCAAAAGTTTTACATTATATGTCACAAAGGATAAATGTATTGTTGCATTTAAAGTATTTCAGGGTCAGTATTGTGGCTGAAAGCTATGTGCTTTGTGTTTGATCATTTGCAGGTTCTGCTTATTGTTAAAATCTATAATCTATTTTTTTTTTTCATTTTTAAAATATCCAAAAGTACGTCTACCCAATATATTTGTTGCCTCTGGTTGAGTTTTACTAACAAAAGTAGTTGATTCCTTGGAAAGGAAGAGTTGTCATAAAAAAGGACATCTGCAGAGTCTGCAATCTGGTTTGACTTTCCTACTGTGGAGAAAATAATGATTTGGCTTCCTTCTAATTCTCCAGCCTCTGAATTCTTGATCATCAATTTTTGTTCTCCTGACCTGATCTCCTGACAGGAATAGTTCTGGTACATAATACTGGTTCATGATAGTTCCTTTATAAAATAAACTGGGAGATATCCAAAATATGTGGATAATTGGGTCTCTGAATATTACTTTAATAACTGGAAATAGAGTGAATCATACATATGTTTGGATGTAACATATTTCTGTCCTCGTTCCTGTCACCAGTTTTATAATTCCTCCCTCTTTTAACTGTGTATATTTATTTATTTATTTTTTACATCTTTATTTCTACAGAGTTTTGGTCCTTAGACTCAGAGTTTATTTGGAATCACCCAATGCCTAAAAATGATGTTAATTATTTTCATTTCCCCATTGGTAGAATAGTTGTTCAGATGTGAAGAAAGAATGTTTAATAATAATAGCAATGGTGAAAGTACCCAGTAGAACTCCTGCTATAGTGTGATGTGTATTTATTTATACCACTGATAGATATACTGACATAAAAGGAAGTAATCAACTTACTGATATAGCCAGGATTAATTACCAAGAATCAGATTATGAAAGGCATATTTTCTCAAAGAAGGCTAATTGTTGAAATCCATATAAACGTTATATTAGCATTATATCTGGAAACTCTTAGCCACAGTACACTGCTTCATGATGCAACCAGGCAGGGCAACATGTTCTTGAAATGTGAAATGGTGTGCCTTATTACATCACACAGCAGCAGCATGAACTTTTCAGCTTCTCCAAGTTCACTACAAATAACTTGTAACTCAAATTCTTTACTGGTGAACATATTCTTCTTGTGTATAGCAATCACTTCCCTAGTATTGTTTGCTAATCAGGAATTGGTGGGTAGGTCAGTAAGCATTTTAAAAGTTCCTTATAAAATGACAGACATTCATGTATATGGAAGCAATCAGAATCACGTTTCTTTTTCTCCAGGATGTCTTAAGTCTCATTTCTTTCCACCTTCCCAGCATTATAGGCTTCTCAAGAGAGTTAACTCTTCATCTAATGTGTCCAAAAATATGATAATTTGAGCCTGGTCATTTGTGCCTCAAGTGAGAAGTCTGAATTTTTCTATGATTCATTTTTTTCCCTCTTTCCTTGACTATCCATGGAGTCTTCTCCAACACCAAAGTTCAAAAGCATCAATACTCTTTCTATTCTGCTCCTTCAAACTCCAACTTTTACTTTCATGGATTCAATTTTGTCACTGAGAAAACCATTGCCTGCATGATTCTGATGTTTTTAGGTATAGACACGTCAGGGTATCTGAATATCTTTTCCAAGGCCTTCATGGCTGCCCTGCCAAGTGCTAGTCTGTGGCATGTTTCTTGACTGATTGTTCCTTTGCAATTGATGGTTGACCCTAAAGGGCAGAAGCTGTCCACCACTTCAGTATTTTCATTGTCAATTCTAAGGCTGGTTGCTGTACCTGTTGTCATTAGTTTAATCCACTTATATTTAATCTTAATTCCCTTTTTTCACTAAGCTTTTTGAATTAAGAACCTGTGCTATTGGCTAATTGAACTTTTAAGGAAAAGGATGAGAATGTATTTTATTTCTTGGCTATTCTCCCTTAGCAATAACACTTAGGGATGGCTCCACTAGCTTGAAAGCAGAGAAGGCCATTTTCACCAATTCCTGCAATTTGGTCTAGCCCATGATAAAAGACAGGACAAGTGACATAATACACAGGTAACAAAGGGGCAATCCCATAATCCACATGTTCAGGATACTCTCATTGTACATATGATCTGCAGAAAATTCTCAGAGTGAACATATGTTCCTTAAACTTAATCAAGAGAGACAATTTTGAACTAGTGAGGGAAATTAACCCATCCTTATCAATTACCATCTCTGCAACAACAGCAAAATTAGCAATGAATGTGACCATCTACTGCCAATTTCAATGTGTAGGAAATTAATATTAGCCTGAATCTTTATTGCTTTATGCATAATACCTTTGAAGGTAGGAATACTGATAGAAAAGCCTTACAACAACATTCTATTTATTTATTTGTCTGTGCAATTTATCATCCACCTCAATCCTCATAGACTCTAAGCAGTTTGTAGTGTTGACAAATTAGATCCTTGCACATGCCACTGAATGATAATTAATAATTGTTTTTTATCCCATCTATAGTAAACATTTTTCTCAGATCAAAAAATAAGTTAATAAAATACTTGAATAGTAGCTTAATAGGTTTATTTTGTTTGCTTGCTTGCTTGCTTGCTTGCTTGCTTGCTTGCTTGCTTGTTTATTTATTTATTTATTTATTTATTTATTAAACCAATTTATATGGCCACCCATCTCACCACAGGCAACTCTGGGTGGCATACAACAAAGCTAAAGACAATCAATAAATACATTAAAAATATAAAAAGCAAAATAAAACAGAGAATAAAAAGATGTTAAAAATAAGAGAGCCACCTCACTAATTCCCCCGTCCCTTGGGGTCCCCGGGCCTGCTGGCATAACCAAGTCTTAAGGGACCTCTGGAAACCCAACAATGACTTAGGTTATTGCTACAATGGCATTCATTTGAGTGATATCCTTTGTTTCTGCAAAGGTTTAAGAGTTATATATAAAACGAACACTGGAATTAATTAATACTTAAAGCCTGGTAAAAGAGATGCATCTTTACAGATTTCTAAAGACTAAGAGGGGCATATATAATTCTTGAGAGAATGCATGCCATAACCTGGGAGCAACACAGGAAAAGTCCTCTCCTGTGTGCTACAACACTGAGCATCTGACAGCAGGAGAATCTCTGAAAAGTTCTCTCCTGAAGTTCTTAAGAATTGGAGAGGTTTGTAACAAGATAGGAGGTCCCTAGATAATTAGGCTCTATGCCATTTAGGGCTTTAAAATACCAAAATCTTAATTTGTGTCCAGGATCTGATAACTGGACCAGATATTTAAGTGCAGTCATCCTGTCATCCTTGGTCCTTGAAGTGGTTAGCAGTCTAGCTGCCTTATTTTATACCAATTGCAAATTCCAGACACTTTTCAAGAGAATCACCATGACTCTGGCTGTGCTGTAATCTTGACTATGACAGTGATTACCAATATGTAAATCACTGTTCAGACACCAGTACACTCAGACCTCAGGATTTAGATACTTGTGTCTATGTGTTATATGTTTATGTATCTACAGTATGTGTTACATACTTGTGTCTATGTGTTATGTTTCCCTAAAACATATCAGTAAGGGAAGGGAAACAAACTTTTACATGTCTAGTTTCTTTATGGCATGTCTCATGGGGAAAAACTGTACTTGTCACCATACTGTCCTTTAATTTCTTGTTCCAGAGACCAACTGCTGGAACTGCTTCCAATAATACATTTTCTCTTTGGTAATGACTGCCCAGCTTCTGCTTGTAATAAATGGTCAGAAAATAAAATCACTGAACAAATTTCCAATTTTTTTCTGTTATAATGTTATCTTAACCAATTCTTATAAATTAAATAAGCAAGCTAGGTAAGACATGAAGAAAATCATTCGCAGGACATAAGCAGGCCTGCAACTGTTCATCAAGATCAGTTCTGACAGTTGTTTATTAATTTTATAAATTATAAGAGTAAACTGAATATAGAATTACATTAGATATATAAACCCAGATGAATTAATCTTAAAAAGACAGACATTTTGTTCCGTCACAGTGTCACAACAGGCATATGCCAAAAAGGAACAAAATCAAATTTTCTAGATAATGTGATCGAATTATTTCTCCTTCCCACTGATGCTCATACCTTATCCATTGCTATTACATTCTGTATTCTTTCTTTCGGGTAATGAAAGTACTTCCTATAATTCTGCTAAAATTATACATGACATAGTTATCCATGTCCTTAGCCAATAGAATGAATGGAATCCAATTGTCCATTTCCATTGATAAAACTTCTTGCAGAAGCTCTCAAATCCACTTATGAAGACCAAGGGACCCTCTAGACCAGGTTTTATTAAGTTGTGATGGTTACAGAAGGGGGAGGGAAGGTGGAAGTCAAGTTGCATCAGCTGATTTATTTACTTGGAAATGTGTTATCATGGAGTGATTGTTCCTTTACTACCCTTTACAATATGTTCTGGGGAATGAACTGAATATCATAGCCTTTTCTTTTCTTTCTTTTTTTTTCTTTTTCTTTTACTAATAACTGTATGGTGATTGTTCCGATCAGCTGAAAAGAATAGTGTTGAATGGTGCTTAGCTGCTTCTTTGGGGCAGTACCTCACCCTATGGTTTGCCTGTAATTTGCTGGTACTTTATGTGTTGTCTCTGTTAAAATTTTAGAGTGATGGTAGAAGAGGATTGGAATGGCAATGTTATATGTCATGGCCTGTAACAAAACAATTTCTTGCATATTCCTCCCTTCAAGCTATGAATAGTTGGCTTTTAGTAATTTAAAACAATCGAAACAGACGATAAAGCAAGATCTTGGCATGTTGAGCACACTCGGCTCTTCTACAGCTGGGAATCCTTCTTTATAAGTGGCCCATGTTGGAGCAAAGCTAGGAAACACGTTACACTGCTTACCTGTGCAGACCTGAGCTCTTCATGTGCAGAGCAGCAGAGGAGCTGGACCCCTGGCGAAGCCCAGTAGTTTGATATCCACATGGAGCCTTAGGAATAAATCTGACTGAAAAGGGGGAATATAAATATTAAAAAATAGACAACGTACTAAATGGCCTGAGCAAACCCCAATGAATGGATACAATTAGTTGATACTTTTTCCGGCCAACTCTTTAAATCCATGACATCCACGCCTTCTATGCAACAGCAATCCTGATGAAATACCAGGATGTAACTTTTGTGATGCTGGGTTTTTTTGTTTTGTTTTCTTCTGTTGCAAAGCGGCAATATGGCAAGAATACAAAGTACCAAACCACCAGTTACTTCTTGAAAGCATCACTCAGTGTATGGTAGCATGATGGTAGCCACTCGGGTCCATCTGCCCTCATACATAACCAGACACATTGTTCAGGAATGCATGCTGCTGCGCATGGGCCGCAGAGAATTTAATATATATATATATATATATATATATATATACATACATACATACATACATACATACACACACACACACACACACACACATACATACATACATACATACATATATATTGTTCCAGTCATGACTACACTATCCAGCTTATTTGCAGTCCAAAGTTTAGAGGAAGATCTAACTAAATGTCCTTTAGCACTCTGTATCATACTATGCACTTCTTGTCTATGTAAGTAAAATCTGTATTCTAAAAATAGACTTTGCAAGCACAAGGGAAGGGGGATGTAGCTACAAGCAAGCTCAGAAAAGAACAGCAGTAAATGTTTGCATGTATCCCCAAAGTAGGAAGCAGTGCAGTGAGAAGGAAATTATGTCAGTCCAACTTTAGAAGATGTTGCTGTTTGAAGCAAGCCAGCAAAGGCAATCCTCTGCAGTATTTTCTCTAATCACATAGTCACAGAAACAAACCAAAAACAGATAGTGCCTTTGTAGCATTTAAGAATAGTGACCTGTAATACAACTACCCATGGAGGCAGCGCTAGATATGGGAGAACATTTGAAGGAGGGATACTTAATAAGATATATACTGTATACATGAATGCCTATAAGCAGAACTGTGTTAGGCCCAATCAATTCTGAATGAGGGCCCTGCCTCAGTTCTGCATATCCCTCACCCAGTCCTTCACCATTGCTTATACTGCTGCCTTCCTCACATGGGAGAGAAGAAGGGGGGAGGGAAGAATGGCTGTTCAAGAGAGTCTCTATTACCTGCCGCATCAAATCACCTATTCTCCCAAATGGATGTCTTTCCCTTAAGGATGGTCTATATTACTGATTGATTGATTGAATTTATATCCCACCACAATCTTACAACTCTTGTTGGTATACAAGTTATGAAAAGAAAACATTAAACCATCCACTATAAAATATTCCACAAATAATATAAAGAGAGGATGAATTTAAAAAATAAAACGTGACAACCATATACAGGTGGTCCTCATTTAATGACCATTCATTCAGTGACCATTTGAACTTACAACGGTGCTGAATGAGTGGTCCTTACAACCGGTCCTTGTATTTATGATGATTGCAGCATCCCCACAGTCACATGATCACCATTTGCAACCTTCTTTGCCAGCTTCCTACAAGCAAAGTCAGTGGGGAAGCTGGCAGGAGGTTGCAAATGCCAACCATGTGATGTCCTCACTTAACAACAGCACAAGATTTGCTTAACAACAACCAAAAGTGCCGGAACTGCCGTTGCTAAGTGGCGCTTTCTGTGATGTTGCACTTTATGACAGCATTGCTTAGTGATGGAAATTCTGGTCCCAATTGCTGTTGTTAAGTGAGCACTACTTATATACCATAACAGTTGAAAAAGAAAAAGAGAAAGAGAAAAGCAGTAGGTGAAAAACACTGGACTACTCTTCAGAAAACTCAGTTTTTAATAACCTTCTGAAAGTCAGAAGGAAGGGACTGGCCTGATCTCTGTGGAAAGACCACTCCACAACACCGGTACCACCATTAAGAAGTGCCTTCCAGCCTCTACTCCCTTCACCTCCTGGAAGCAGTACTGGCTCAAGGATATATGGCACCCCTGAACTGCAGTGATCGATGGCACCACTGCCCACCAATGCAAATACAGTGGTACTTCGGTTCACAAACACTTCTGTTCACGAACAATTTGGTTCACGAACAGCTCCGGTCGCAAAATTTTGCCTCCGTTCACGGACTCCGCATCGGGTTACGAACAGGATCCGCAGCCATTTTCCCTCCCGTGACACATGGTTGCGGCTTCCTGTAGGGAGGGGGACTCTCCCTCCAAGCAGTAACCGCCTCCCCACCCGCCTTCCTGTCCTCCATGCCAGAAGTCGCGTCGAGCAAGGTTAGCCTTCTCTCTCTTCGTACTGTACTTTGTGTCATATTTTTGCGGTTTAAAAAAAAAAAAATGGTTCAGAACGGATTAACCGTAATGACATTGAACCTTATAGGGAAATTTGATTTGGGACGCGATCAAAAATCGGTTGGCGACCAAATTCGTAGGGGTCAGAACCGATTAACCGTATTTACATTGAACCTTATGGGAAAATTTGATTTGGTTCATGACCAATTTGGTTCGCGACCAGAGTCGTGGAACGAATTAAGTTCATGAACCGAGGTACCACTGTATTTATATTTTTTTCAAATGATTTGCAAAGAGGTTGGCACCATAAGGCATTTCTCCCTCAGTGCTCTAATAGGTTAGGCTGTGATAGTCCTACAGATATCCAGCTGCCAAGCCATAAAGGGCTTTTTAGACTAAAAGTATCACTTCAAATTGTACCCAGAACTCCAGAGCCTGGTTGAAGTCCCTCAACAATAAAAGGCAAGGGCTTTCCACCAGTAGCCTGGAGACCAGCTTCATCATCCTGGGGATCCCATTGGGCAGCAGGACAGCTGGTACAGCAGTAGAATCCCAAGAGTGTCTCTACAGCCCAACCTGATGTATAGGCACTCGCATCCAGGCATCTGAGAGAAAGAGTCCCAGATCATGGGTAAGGGACACGCCCAACCTTGGCATCAAGCTGGGCAGATTTCAGGCAAGGTAACATCGCTGCTTTTGTCCAGCCAGGTTTCAGTAATGCCTACCAGGTCTGCTGCCTCATCCACCAAGTTATGGATAAAGGTGGTTTTGTTCATTAACCATTATATAGCAAATGTGGGAATGAATATAGGCCACAAATGTTAGATACATTCTCTCATTCATACACAGCTGTTTTTACCACAAAACTTGTGTGTGTGAATGAGAGAGAAAGATTGCCACTCACACCATAAGAGATGGAAATGTTTTCCCAAGCAGTTCTTTTTGTGTTTCTGATATGCTGATAATTTTTTTTTTTTTAATCAGGGCATCACTGTGACTTAATTATTGTGAATGAGACACCCTCTGCTTTGGCTCTGATGTCCTAGTTGTGACATTTTTCAGAAAAACATCCTGGCACATTACAAGCAAGTAATTTGGATCAAACTCTCTCTAGAAATGTGTCTAAGGATCTGCTTCTTGCATGGAAAGCTCCCCGCTAACTCTTCCAAACAGAAATGGTTCCCTTTCACTGTACACCTCCCTGAAGCAGGACTCCAAAATGAACTTCTCTGTCACGTGCCTCACTTTGCTTCATTGAGATACTACCTCAGCCAAGTCATTAAAAATGAATGTCAAAAGAGAGTGAAAGAAAAAAGAAGCCTCAGCCCAAATATTGGATGTCTAGAGAGATAAATAAGACTGTGCTGAAAGAAGGATGGAGATGGAAAGATAATAATCACAACTGGTACAGAGTTTCTAATCATACTGCACTTTTCCTTGGAATCTATCAAGCAGATCGATCCCAACCTCCTCTTTCATATGTGCTTATTCATGTATGAATGTAAATGCACAAGCTTACATAAAAATCCAAGAAACTCAGAAATGTGGCATGCTCAAAGGAAATTGTCTTCCACACCAAAGCAGGGACCCCAGAATAAATATGGAATGCTGTTCAGAAACTTAATTTGAAAAGGAGAGGCACTGGATGCCTTGAGCCCCAGTTCATCCAAAGAAGTTGCATTCAGAGAAAAAGAAAGGGACTTAGGAAACAAAGGCAAGGGCAGGAAGTTACCCAAGTGTCCGACATTCTGTGAAAAAAAAGGAAATAAACCATTTTGATTAAAGTTAGCTACTCATAGCAATCAGATTGTTTTCTTTCCCCGCAAGATGTGGCTCCCTGAGGAACTACAAAAGGTCAGTCACCCTGATATTATGGTCAAATATCCAATGTAGGAAGCCCTCAGATGTTCCAGGCAGATTGTTTTAAGCTCACCATGTAATTAGATGGCCACCTAGAAAGCAACAATAAGTTTTACAGGGGAATTTATAGCAATGCGCCAAACCTATCCAGGTATATAAGATGGCATACTGCCTTAAGGCATATAAAATGGCTGCTGATGTTTATTAAAACCAACTTTAATTGGTGGAAATAAATGTATGCTGCCAAAATGCAATGATGATTCCCTTTGCACACAGATATCAATGTATCTGCAGCTGTCAAGGAAAGAAGAGCAGAATTCAGTTGTGGATGTTACATTCCTACCAGTCTGGCCTGATGTTGAGGAGTGTGTGTGTGTGTGTGTGCACATGCATGTGTGCCTTTGAGTCAGTGTTGATTCCTGGCAACTGCCTGGGCAAGGCCCTGCAGTTTTCCTGACAAGATTTTGGAAGTGGTTTCCCCTTGCCTGCTTCCTAGGGCTGAGAGAGAAGGACTGGCCCAAAGTCACCCAGCTGGCTTTGTGCCTAAGGCGGGACTAGAACTCTCAGGAACTAGCCAGGATGTTGAGGTGACAGGTTCTTAAATATTAATGTGGCAAAAGCAATGCTGAGAAGTTCTACTAATGAAAAAGGAGATAGATACTGAGCTGGCTGAATAAGAGAGCTGTCACTCATCAGGAACAGCTCACAACCCAAGTAATATTGTTTCTATCATAAGAAAATTAAGCAAAATGTCATGACTGAAAAATAAAACCATTGTTCATTAATCACAACTATCTATCTATCAAAGTCAGATAATCAGAAACAGTACCTTGAGCTTCACCAAATGTTGTTTGTGCATAGTAAAAGTAGATCTTGTAGTGATAGAATTAATATTTTGAACATATTAAGGCATTATTGTGCCAACTCTCCTATCCATTTTCACATGCAGTTTAAACTTTTAAAAACATTACAGTCCTAAATAGCCATAAGTAAGGCTACCATATCTGGGCTGCAAAAATCCAGATAACCCCCAAAAGACAGTAATGTTAGAGTTATCTTTATCTCTTTGTTCCTTGTGGTCAGCTGGATTTTTGCAGCCCAGATATGGTAGCCTAAGTATAGGTCTGGTCTACCCAGACAAGCGTCTTTTCCCATTTCTGATTTTTAAGAGTGCATTTGGATGCTGATAGGTGAAAATGCAAATTATCTCTGAACTCTAATAATGAAAGTCAAGAAGGTACAGTGAAAAAATGGGACCAAGATTAAATACAAAGAAAACCAAACTAATGTCAACAGATACAGCAGCTAGCCTTAGAACGGACAAGGAAGTTATTGAAGTTTCTGCCTTTTAGGATTGACTACCGATGGTAAAAAAACAAATCATGCAAGAACTCTTTGGAAGCAAAAGTTGGACTTTGAAGAAGCAGGATAGAAAGAATATTGACACTTTGGAATGTTGGAGTTGGAGAAGATTCTGAGAACGACACAGGTAGCCATGAAAACAAATGGATCACAGAACAATCCAGGGCTCACTTGAGGTACAAATAAGCAGGTTCAAATTATATCACATCTTGGACATATTTTATTTATTTAATTTATTTATTATCAAACTTGTATGCTGCCCATCTCCCCCAACGGGTGACTCTGGGCGGCTCACAATAATAAAAAAGGAAAAAAACACGAGTCCCTCCAACCATGGGTAAAATCTATAAATAATTTAAAAAAATATATTAAAAATATCCTACGAACCTCCTATAATTTTTAGCCCTAAAAACCTGCAAGATGCTGGGGGGGGGGGCAAACCCATCACCCCACCAGCCATCTCCACAGGTGTGGGCCCCCATCCAGCCCCCAGGCCTTCTGGCAGAGCCAGGATTTAATCCCTTTCCTGAAGGCCATGAGGGAGGGGGCACACCGGACCTCAGGAGGCAGGATGTTCCATAGGGCGGGAGCTGCAGCAGAAAAGGCTCTCTGCCTAGACCCCACCAATTGAAATTCCTTGACCGGTGGGGTCTGCAATCTGCCCCTTCTGCTGGACCGAGTGGGGCAGGCTGAAATTTTGTGAAGGCGTAGCTCTCTTAAGTAATCTATAATACCGGGAAAGGTGGAAGGAAAGAGAAAAAGAGGATGACGAGCAGTAAGGTGGCTGGATTCAGTTTTAGTGGTGATGGGTACACTATTGAAAGGTCTGGAGGGCCAGGCTGGGGACAGATTATCCTGGAGAAAATCTGTGTGGTCACTAAGAGTTGACACTGCATTGATGGCACATAATCATCAATCAATAATTTGGACATTTGTTTTTGGATGTCTCCTTCTGCATAGTAGCTCCTTCATCCATGAAAGGCTCTCCCAAAGGAGATCTGTCTAGGGTCTATACTACATATACTCAGATGGCAAGATCTTCCTCTTCTAACAGTCATTTAGTATTCTATACAATCAGTTTTCATCTTAGCTTTTTAATACGTTTATTTTTGTCTCAATTTGTTCCTGACTTCAAAGGGCATTTGCCAGTTGGATGGCACATTAATTAATTAATTAATCAATCAATCAATCAATCAATCAATCAATCATATTTATATAGCCCCCATCTCACACAAGGTGACTCTTAGCTCAATTAGCTCAATGACTGATTGATTGATTGACTGATGGTTCTCAGCCTGGTGTCAAACAGGTCAAAAGAAAGATATAAGGTGGATAGAATGAGATACTACATGGATGAGTAATAAGAGATTCTGGAGAATTTCCTAACGCTGGCGATGCCTGTAGGCAGCTGAAACACAGGGAGTGGGCTTGTGATAGACTTTAGGCCGGAATCCAAAATAAAAGTGCAAAGCTCCAAATCAACCAATTATTGCACAGTTTTTTAATCATAAACTGTCTTGCCAAGGTAGTTCAATGCTAAAGCTTTATGAGTCTGGGTAACTTTATTCCCTTCAGCCTTTACTGTTTCAACTGGATGTCTTCTTCAGTGACACATAGTATATCTTCTCTCTACATAGCTTCGTTTACTACTTTCTTAGATCAAAGTTTACTATAATACAACACAACATTTCCTTAATGGATTATAATACCAAAAGATCACTACTTAACTAGTTTTCTCTTAAATACAAAGTTAAAGCATTTATCTTTCTCTAATTCCAGACTTTTAATTACTAGTAATATTTCTATACTTTCACTTTAATATGTCACATTATATATATATATATATATATATATATATATATATATATATATTCTGCATTTATTTTGTATTGGTGCTGAGACAAACATTTTAGCATTTGTATGATGGTGAGGCAACCAGGATCCCAAAACAAAATTGGCAAGTGTAATACAAATGTACATTCTCAAAAGAAGAACATTAGTTTTGGCTTCATTTACTTTTCTTGTAGGAACCTTATCTAATAAGTACTGCTGAAAGGCAGTTTATTTCTTCTTGTTTTCACCTGGCACTTATCTACTTAATTCAGGCAATCTTAAATGTTAGCCAGAATTAAATTATATTACTCTAATATAGTTCTCTATTTTAATCTCGATTAATAAACGTGAAGATTGTTTCATTAATGCATTTACAATTTATAACAAATGTTATAATTAACACCTTTCTCATTACCACAGAAAAAAGAAACAAATGATTTTTTCCCCATAGGATGTACTATATCTATATCATGTTTTTCAACCTTGACAATTTTAAGATGTGTGGACTTCAACTCCCAGAATTCCCCAGCCAGCATGATGGCTGGGGAATTCTGGGAGTTGAAGTCCACACATCTTAAAGTTGTCAAGGTTGAGATACATTGATCTATATGAACATCCCAATAGTTTCCTCTACACAACAATTTTGCACTTACTGGGTTTGGGGATGACTTTCTCCATGACTAGAACTACTATTAATGGGTTGCCAAATGCAGCCAACACTAGACAGAAGGAAGGGCTTAGAATTTTCGTTCCTTCTTTGCTGCAATCTAATAGTCATCTGGATTTTTGCAAGGCAATATGGTAGTCCTGGCAATTTTGTCAGGTCCACATGATGTTGCCTTCATCTCATTCTCAGCCTATGACTGAGACTGGCTAAGTCACCCTTAGTTGTTCCAGTTTTAAAGTGGTATTTTACCTTTCACTTGCCAGCAACCTGTGATGGTGTATGTTGAAGACATTCTGCCATGCTTCCCCATCCAAGCTGATGTCAGGTTACATACAGGGGTAGGGATGATCCCATTCCCTATTGGTCACTTTGGGCTGGTGCTGTGCTAGTTTCTTCTCCTGGGGTCCAGGACACTCTTCTCAGGCCCCATTTTTTCTTTTCTGATTGGAATGCAATTTAGCACTCTTTCAAAATATTGCTAAAACTTGAGTGAAAATGACCCACTGGAATAGGGAATGCCTAGTAATGCCTAGTAAAGACTGCCTTACCAGGGAGACTTCCAACTGACCACCCTGATCAGCTCTCAGGCAGTTTGCATTGGAGGTAGGAGAGCTGATCCATAGGAAAAACTGGGGGATAAAGCAACTTTTCCTGTTTACTGTGCATATCCCTCTCCTGCCCCATGGGACAGTTGCAAGCTTACTTGATCTGTGAGATGAGGAAAGGCTGCCCAGGAAAACAGAAGAACTAGGATACCCGTGCCATTCCATGGGTCATCTACAAACCCATGGGTCTAACCATTTATTAAAATCCTTCACCATTCACACTAGGATAATGACTGGTGAATGGTTTCCATGACTGGTGACACTCAGAAAGAGGGAAGGCAGCAATGCCAGAGGGTTTACCAATGCCTTGCACACCTTAAATCGAAATAACATAATCTGGCAGCAAGCCGGAACAGAGGCTGTAAGAGGCAGAGTATGTACTGACTGTGGGGATACCAATTTCTGGCCAGCTTCGCTTTCTGCTGGCTGAAGGTAGGGAACACTTTCAGGAAGCCATAAAGACCTTATGACTCTGCCCTTTAGTTACAGGATCTTAAACTTAGAGTTCTTAAAATGTTGCATTAAGGGGACACAGGGCTGGATTAAGGTCAACTGATGCCCTAAGCACAGCCCAACAATGGACGGAAGTGAAACTCTCATACCATGAGATAGAAACAAATGTGATATCTGATGACACCTTCAAATCAAATTTTTAAACTTTAATCATTCACCATGCTGAAGAAAATGTTTTTTTAACAATGCAGAATAAAGTGAAATGTGGCAGATAAGGACAATTTTAAAAAATTATACTAGAGTTGAGTATGGCAGTGAAAAAGTAAAGGACATGATAGCTAGGGGAAAAAACTTGATGTCCCCCTTCCCCTGTGCCCTAAGCACATACTTATTTTGCTTAATGGTTAATCCAGGGCTGAAGGGACAGTTTCTACTTGATTGTAAATTCACCTTTTGAGCTTCAGCAATCAAATCCTTAACTTTCTTGAAATTTGCCCAAGACATAAAAAGATAATGGTGGCATATTGACATGTAAAGTGTCCTTTGTAACTCAAAGTCTCCTTTGAGTTAGCTAAACTTTCAATGGCTTCTTGGGGATATTCATAAAATTTTCTTGAGAACTGTATCAGAGTAGTTTGCAATAATCTTTTTCCAGGTTGTTTTGGAATTCCCAGTCTACCACTCCTCTAGTGGTCTCCCATCCAGAGAATAAACAAGGATAACTGGCTTAACTTCTAAGAGTCGACCAGGTTCTGCCACCTGTTGCAACAAAATTAAAATTACTTTTTTCTCTATATCTAGTTATAAACTGTCTTAATATGTTGTCTTTAGAAACTGGATATGTGAAGTATACTGTTGTTTTAAACATTTGACAACATATGGTTTCATATCTGTATTTATAATGAACAATTGCCTCTGGATAGCATTGTCTTGTTTCATATTATTATGCATAGAAGATCTTCTGAGTTATATTTTTTTATAGTTTAGAAGAGAAGATAATTCACAATTCATTAGCTGACATGCTTTGTACTGGTGTTTCTGGAGCAATTTTTTTGATTGTAGTGGATACTGCCCAAAACTTACTACTGGATTTAGATTTAGGTTGATCATAAAGAAGGTCATGCCTGGGGACCTTATAACTCCAGACTTTCAGCAGGTAGATCTTCCCCAATCACTTGATAGAAATGTCTCTGATGAACCAATGCCTGATGCCTCTCTACAAAGTATAGCTCTTTTCCCAAATTCCACCTATTATAAGTAGTTGTACAGATGGAAATTTGGCAGTCTTTTTTTTTTTTTTTTGGTTTGTGTATAGAGAAGATGCTTTTAATGAGTTAGAATTTTATCCACAATTTAAGAATTCAGAGGAAAAAGGCTTTGATAGTGCTGGAACCATGGAAACAGCATTGGCACCCCCACTGATGATTACTTTATGACTTTAAAAACATCTTACAACATTAAAAAAGTACATGGGGAAAAAAAAACCCCTGTTCTCCAACATCATCTTTCTTTCCAGTAAATTTTGTGGGTTGTGAAGAGATGGTGTTTTGTCTATTTCTTCACCAGCAGCAATGAGAGCACAAGATGGAACCTCTAGCCGCACAAACAATTTCAATTTGTATGATATTATGGTCATTATGTAACTCAGCCAACTCTATGTTAATTGTAAAGAAAAAGAAACCCGAGATAAGTCACATAACACCATCTCTCTCTGAAACATGTTTCTATTTAGCAGAAAGATGTTTTTCCTTAAATGTCATGGGAGAATTTTACATTAATTCTACACAGTTTATTCATAATCAGGCAATATATTATGTAAATATGGGTATCAAGCCAAATGTGCCTCTTCAAAACATTCTGGTTCTAATTTCCAGCCCACTATGTAAAATGTAATGGATGGATGTGTTTTTGTGAAGCTTGGAAGTGTTCAAGAAGTCCTGCTCCGTCTTCAAAGGCCATAAAACAGGTCTTAGATAACTATTTTGTCAAAAGGAAAAGGCAGAAGAAGAAATAATGCCTGCAGACTAGCCAGATGGCTTGGTAATAATTGGGATCTAGGGAGAAGCAGTTTGCAAACATATCTACTGGTGAGTAATATGCATTTGAACTCAAAATGAAGGCAACCAAATAAATGAAAGGAAAAAATGGAAGAAATAGAGAAGAGCAGTAAGAATAGAACAGATTTTCAAGCCGTGATTTCTGACTCAGAAGTAATTTTTATTTTATTTTTCTATTTTATTTCTTTGTTTATTTGTTTGTGCTTTTTTTATTTTACAAAGAAGAGCACTTTCAAAATTTAAGCTATTTCTGATTTTAGCAATGTCACTGGAGTAGCAACCAGTAATTCTAGTAACTGGGGAGATGTTTATCAAAATGTTACGCTCAAAATCCATGGTGATTTTATCACAGAAAATCTATTATGGACTACTTTCATAAAATTTTAAACAAAAACAAAGAAGGTTCTTTAGCCTTCAAACCCACAGTGAGTTACAGTGTAAAGTAAATGCCAGTTTAGAACAGCATTATCCACTGAAGTATTATAAATAACTAAAATTGAGTATGACCCTATGTACCATATGAAGAGGCTTACTAGGATATCCACCAGTAATATCCTGGTTTTCCTTCTCTCTGGGACTACAAAATATATTTACCTTCTTTGGGTCAAGTACTTATCAGGCAACGATACTAAGGTAGAGAGCTGAATTTAGCTAAGCAAGCCACAAGTTGCATTTCCCTTATTGTTAATTATTCGAACAGTATATGTTAACCAAATGGTTGAATATTTCTGGGACATTCTATTACACTAACAGCCAAATCTTCAAGAGTTCTTTTTATCAACAGTTTATCAAAACACATTATTTTTGGTTAAGACAATTCACATAGTCAGCTGAGGCTGAGTTTATACTGTACACTTAAAGATACTGCAATCGGTATTTTTTGGGGTTATTGTAATATGTAAACGTAGTTGATAGTAGCTTATTGAATAAACCATGGCTAAACAATGCATGGTTTGGGTAACATTTGTATGTTACCCAAACAGCCCAGGAATTGCTAATGAGACAGCAAGCAGTGTATATCCCCATATAAATATTTTTGAGAGCCAGTTTGGTATAGTGGTTAAGGCATTAGGCTAGAAACCAGGAGACCGTGAGTTCTAGACCCACTTTAGCCACAAAGCCAGCTGGGTGACCTTGGGCCAGTCACTTTCTCTCAGCCCTAGGAAGGAGGTAATGGCGGACCACTTCTGAAATCTTGCCAAGAAAACTGCAGGGACTTGTCCAGGCAGTTGCCTAGAGTCAAGACGAATTTAAAGACATGCACACACAAATCTATGTGTACTTGAAGATCATTTTTCTCTAGCCAGGTTTTTGGTTTGATGTCCAGTTCACACATTCCCAATTTGCAATATTTTTCATGGCAGATTCCAAGGAAAGGAATGATGAAAGATTGAATAAGGGGCCATTTACACAGATATGTATTCAATGCACTGGCAGCTTTAAAATTAAGAATGAAAGTTTCATGACACAAAAGCCAGTCATACACCAGTACCGTGATTTAAAAGTCATATCTGATTCAAAGGAATTACTACTATCATTTAAAGAATTTTAGAATACCACTTTTATGGTATGAGTCAGTCTCAATGTAGCTCATAATAAAAAATAAAGTGAATCTGGATCTATTTTAAAAAACTCAGGTTGAACTGTCAGTGGAATAAACTGTAGGAGCTAATATGGGAGATAAGCAGAGTGTGGACTGGAATTTATCTCAGGGATATACCAAAGATTTGGAAAATATATGAGAAAATATATGAGCAGAAGAAAACGACTATGGGGGAACATGAGACATTTACTTCAGATCATCTATTTAAAATGATGAGACTTTTTAGTTATCATTTAAATTTGAGAGGGCAATGAAATATGCAGATATATTTAGTTGGAGACACCAGAGTGGTAGTAGAAAGTTGAATGTCCTCAGAGATGGTACTGAAAATCATGAGATTTACTGAGGTGTAGAGAGAAAATAGCAAAGGGAAAGGAGCAGAAACAAGGCAAGCAGAAACCTTCCCCCTGCCAAGAATTGAATGATATTTTTAAATGTATGTATAATATATATAAAATACGACTGCTGGTGACACACACTCTTGCATACAACTCATTGCAGAAAGGTAACCAATGTGATGGCTAATGGTTTAATGTCATAAAAAGAAATCCCTGTCTGATCTGAGTGAGCCTAACCATGATCCATTTTGTTTCTGTTTTCACACTTTCATTCAGCACTGAGACGTCTTAGAAAGCTGGTGCCAGGAGCAGATGCTTGACTTTTCAGTAGAGATTTCCACATAGTCATCAAGCCCTCTGCCTGCCAAGCCAAAGGAAATAGTACAGAACACATATGTCTCCATGTGGCTAGAAGTTCAGAATCTAAAGGCAGTCAAGCAATTAGCATTTAAAAATTGATTTAGAATGGGGAAGAGTTTTATTCTTGGATGTTGGCTCTTTAACGTGAAGGAAGAACAGAAGGCTAGAAAGGTGGTAAAGAACCATCAGAGGCATAACTATGTGTACATGGATTTATAATGAGTATTTCTACACCACCTTTTCACTGGATTAAAAAAAAAAAGCCAGTGCTCAAGATGGTTCATAATTGAGTAATAAAACTAATCACAGGTCTTTGAATGATGCAGCTTATATTCAGTATTTGTTGGTGTTCGACCAAAATCATGTCCAGACAACATGCCTGGAACACTTCATGTCCATACATGTAAATATGAACCACATGAAGACTAAAAGAAGTGATACAATCTGCCCCAGAAGTTATCTGCAGTCACTGGACATTGGTTTATGTATGAAAGTAGTTACGATACTGTGATAACAGAAGTTATTGTCTGATCACTGATCTGTGGATAGATCCATTTATTTGTTTATTTGTAAAATCTCAATGCAAATCTTATAATAAATTGTCATGATTGCTAAAGGTCCCATGAGTGATATTTTTATGCAGCATAACCATTTTAAAGTATTAACAGTTCTATCTATAAAGGAAGACTCATTATAAAGCTTGGATAGAAAAAATATTGCACTAGCAAATACTATTTCTATCTATGCAAGGAAGAATCTCCAACCTTTATTGATTCCTCCATTTCATTTCAACTCTGTCTCATCCTAGAGTCTAGGAGGTTTTCCAGTCCTCAGCAGTGTTTGAAGTAGAGGGTTGGAGGTGGAGGTGGAAAATCCCAGTTGTGTAAAAACAACAATTTAGAATTCAAACCTTATGGAAAATAAATAAATTAACATAGGTCCTTAATAATGAACAGTGAAATATCATTAAAGGTATCCCCATCAAGATGAAGCTTTCTGGTTAATATGAGTGCAAATAAAATTTTATTCATTTCTTTATATTCTTCTTGAATGAATACAAATCTGTAGTATGTTTCTCATTTCTCTCTGAAGCTCAGCATTTATAGGATATTGCAATTGCTCTGCTAGCATCTTTCCCCCACCCCATATGACTGATGCACTGATTGCTCTGTGAAGAACTCAACAGAAGCAAGCTGGATACCTCTGTCTTTAATCTGGCCACCATATGAATAACAGAAATAGTGGTTATGATTTCTAAGCTTTAATAGCTTGCACTGTGATTTTAATTTAGCAATGTGTATCTGGTTCCAGAAGCAGTTGCTGTCTCTTTCCCTTTCTTAAATTATTCTAATTAATTTTCAGTGTGCCAAGAATTTTCACTAGAGGGATCATACACTGTTGCTTAGAACAATGCAAGAGATTTACATTACATTATAGTATAAGTCTGTTTGGCTGGCCAGATTTAAGCATGCTTTAGTTCCTGTGATTCCAGTGCAATTCCAGAGAGAATGGCATGCATGCTTTGCTTCCCTATGAAAAGTTACAGAAATCAGTAGCACACACTCATTGACATGTCTACTAAATCAGTGTTTCTCAACCCCTGCGACTTTAAGATATGTGGACTTCCACTCCCAGAATTCCCCAGCCAACGTGGGTTGAGGAACTCTGGGGATCCCCACATCTTAAAGTTGCTGAGGTTGAGAAATACTGTATTAAATCATGCTCTGTTCATTGAGGCTCCCAGATAGGATTGCATCAGACTGCAGTTAATAGTCTCCACAGTCCAAGCATTTCAGATGCGTAGCAAAATCAGGGCTTGGGAGAGAATTTTTTCTGATGGCTTGGAGAGATACAGGAAGGGAAAGGCAGGTATGGTCTTACTTCAGGGCAAGCACTAAGGGTTCCTTGGGGACTGGGGAATGCTATGGAAGTTTTCAGAAAGTGATAACTGTTTATTTATTTAACAAATGTATATGGCGACCCATCTCATATACGTGACTCTTAACAGTTAAAATAGAATAAAAACTGAGTAAAAAAGGAAAACAATCAGAATCAGAAACAACATAAATAACATAAAATAGCATCCAAGAACACTCATGACATCACACCTTCAGTATAACTACGACCAAGAAATTGGCTTACCCATACTGTCAGGGCCCTAGGCTTCAGGGCAAAACCAGGTTTTTAATACCTTGCAAATGGCCAGCACAGTTGGGGCTAGTCTAATCTCTGGGGGAATGATATTCCACAGGCCGGGCACCACAGCAGAAAAGGCTCTCTTCCTGGGCCTCACCAAATGGCACTCTTGTATGGACAGGACCCAGAGTATGCCTCTCCTGCTGGATCTAACAGGTTGGGTAGACACCACTGGAGAGAGACGGTCCTGTAGGTAGCCTGTTCCCAAGCCATGAAGGTAACCACCGGCATCTTGAATTGTACCTGGAAACATACTGGCAATCAGTGCAGCTTGTGGAGCAGAGGTGTCACATGTACTGAACAACTGGCACCCATAACTGCCCACACTGCCACATTTTGCAGCATCTGAAGCTTCCAAATATTCTTTAAGGGCAGCCCCCTGTAGAGCATATTGCAGCAAACCAATTGGGAGGTGGGTTAAGGCATGATAACTATGATACAGAGTTTGGAAAAAAGTCAATATAAGATGCCCATAATGAATTGCAGTAACCTAGCTTGGGAGACTGGGCAGTAATTACCAGAACCCTTGGCTAGGATTAATCAGGATGGGGCTTTGAGAAACTGCCTTTAATCTGTTATCTGAGCTGCATTAGTTAGGTAACCTAGTCTATCAGCAACTGGTTTATTCAGTGGAAAAGACCAGCAAGATCATCACTTATACTTAGGCTTCAACCCCTTCAGTTCCATCACATGCAGGAAGAGGCATTATTAAGCCTTATGGGTATCCCTATACTTTGCACAGCCTCAATATCCATTTGAAATTTGGCAAGGACATTCCCTAAAGAGTGGACTATTATTGCTGAAAATTTCATTAAATTATGTCACATAAAAATATGGGCATTTTAAATTTGGCACATTTCAACAACTCGTAAGTATCTAGATTTTTTTTTTTTTTTTTTTGGTGCCTTCAAGTCAGTCTTGACTCCTGACAACTGTCCAGTCATGTCTCTTCAGTTTTATTGGCAAGAAACCTTCCATCTTAAGTATGAAGAATCCTCTAAGGATATTAATTAGACAAGATATTTATCATCTTATCTAGCTGAAGCAAATGTTATCCAATTTGTTTGAGATATCTAATTAGGCCTAATAAATTCCTGAGTCAGCTAGGGTGAATGTTGTTGTGTTTGTACTTTCCTTTTGATAAGCCTTGTAGTCTCAGTCATGATATAATTAGCAGGCCTCCAGAATCTCTATAGATAATCCAATATTTCTAAATCTTAACTATTTTTAAAAGGCATGTAAACCACAACCAGCAATGTGAAAAATCTTTGATGTGTAACATGTATTGACAGTTTTACATTAAATAAAATAATTAGCCTCCTACAGGTATTAGTAAAGGAATTAGGAATGCTTACTAAATGAATGTTCTCATTAACTCCCACTACCTTCTGACATCACTGAAATGGCATCACTGTCCCTGCAGTATTTAGACATTGAATGTCTGCTGGAACAAAGCTTAATCCATGCAGCCATATGTGCACTAAATTCTTCATAAGCCAGGACCATGTATTAGAAATGAATATGTCTTCTCTACTTTTCTCATTGCACTCCCTACAGAACTGCCTACATGGAAGCTAGGGTCAGTGACATCATGATTTTATAATTGCAATAGGTCAACCGCTCAGGCAAGAAAATACAAGGTGGCTGAATGGTGCAGAGTAGAAACAAAATAGGTTCAGTACCATGGACAGCACTTACTCAGAGATTCAGGACTATGGCTAGCAATTTTATAAAGTTAAGAGCTCTAATGCCAGTCTGAGGAAAATTGTAACATTTGTTCCATTCACTCTTGTATTGTACCAGACTTTCCCTTCCCTTCCCTTCCCTTCCCTTCCCTTCCCTGTCTTTTTTCAGGTCCAACTGAATAGTTTTACTGATCCATTTTCAAATAGACATACATAAAATAATATAAAGTAAAAATAAACAAAAACAAAAGGAAAGAACTTTACATAAGAAAATGCAAACAAAAACTGTTAATTATAACTATATCCCAAGTTGTAATTTTGAGTTTGTAAGTCTTTAAAAATAACAATTAAGCTTTCAATGTTGACCAAACCTGCTCAAAAACATTTCCCAAAGGGAGAAATAATAACATTTTCTGATTAACTGAATATATAATTTTCTCAAAAATTGCTAAATCACATATCTCTGAAATCCAATACTTTATATCTGGAATTACTGTATTTTTCCATGTCTTTAGGGTTATTCTTTTTGCTATTGCTAGAGCATGAAAAAAATCATCTTGTTCTGATCAGATTAAATTCCAAGTCATTGATATACAGTATACAGTAATTCAGTACAACATACAGTACATGTCTTTAAAAATCAGAGTTTTATCAATAATTCTGTCAACACATTGTATCACATTACTACAAAAATGGTTCTTCCTTACACTCCAAAAAGTGTGTAAGGAAGAACATGAGTATAACATCTGAGTTAAAGTGCCATCAAATTTCTTGCAATGACAACACAAATAATCATTAGTTCATCCTTTACAAAACATTCTAGATGGTGTTCAGTATATACAAAAAACAGACTGTTGATGGATTAATTTCAAGTGGCTTAATTGCCAAGTCCAGAAAAGAGGAAGAGGAAAAACAATGAATATGCACCATTTAATACAACCTTTATTTATACGGATCAGGTACATAAAGGAAGAAGTGATTGGACCAGGGTTAAAGATTTGTGATGGCAATTTATCATATGAGACTGCACAGATTGCAGGTTCCTTGGAATAAACTCTGCCATTTCGTAAGTAAGTGATATTTCAGACATATAAGCTTGCACAGACAGTATGCATTTGCTAAGATTGATAGGAAGATGATTTAAAATTAAATCATAGGAGGTCATGATTGGAAGGATGAATTTTCACTCTCTCATTAATTATTTAGAAATAATTCAGAAACTGTCATTCCTTGTTGTCTCTTGCAGTACTGAGTTGCCCATGAGCTAAAATAATTGTTAAAAAGTCTTCCTGAAGAATTGTAGATAATACTGCAGAAGAGGGTCTTCTGGGTTCTGAGAATCTAGTTATAGAATTCTTTTTCCAAGGAGGTTCATCTATTGTTTAATTTAGTACCAGATATTTCCATAGGTTTTTTTAAAAAATAAAGTGATAATATATAAGCACTGTATTATTTAAATTTTATTTTACAGTTTTTATAGGCCACCCAATAAAATGACTCTCAATAGGCTACAATTTCAAATTATAAGTGTAACCATTAATTAAATCAAAATAAGGCAAAATCTATTTAAAAAAAAAACAGAAGTGAGTTAAATTAGTATCCTTGATCTTAGCAACTATAGGCTGCAGCCTAAGATTTATTTATTTTATTTATTTATATTTCAAATTTAGATACCGCCCATCTCACAAAAAAGTGACTCTGGGTGGTTCACAATAAAACAGCAATAAATATTAAAATACAATAAAAACAGATAATTATTAAGATAATTATTAATGTAGCTTCATTAGTGCAGTGATACTTAGATGTTTCATTTGAAATATGATTGATTAAATATGATTTATTAAACAATATATGACCAACCTACTAAAAATGAAATTGATGCAAAGACTACTATGTCTAAATGGATTAAGAAGTCTTTGGCATTTTTACTTAACTCATGAACTCAAGTATAACTTCCATACCTAATAAATGAGATCAAAGCTGATTATTTATAGTGTCTTATTGGAAACACACTGAAATATATTTGGTTTTCAATTAATACCGACAATGTGCCACCTTATTACTTTAAGCCACTTTGAGCACAATTTTCTGAACTCTTAACCGTCTTCTACAAAGTAAATGTGTGAAATTCATATCTTCCACTTTCTTCTGAAATTTCACCTAGTGGCTCCTGCTCATATATAATATCTCCTGACATTTTGAGAGGCAGTAAAATAATTAGTAACCAACTATTGCACATCTCTAAGATTTTATTTCCCCCTCTAGCTGCTTCCAGAATCAAAACTAAATATGGGCTGAGTGCATTCACCCTTTTTTAAATGAATGTTTTATGTCACTGTCTTTCATGATCATATCTTTCATGATCTTACTATGATTCATAATCTGTTTTCATGAAGCACTATTGCTAAATCCAAAGAAACCTATGTATTTAATCTCATTCCCATATTTAATGGAGTCTAAATGCATACAAACATATTCGTTCACATTAATTTCTTTCTAAACATGTTCACATTTTCCTTGCTTTATTGCTATTCATGTGCTTCAGAGATAACTTTAAGTTTCTTGGGATAAAGTGCTGGCATTTTACATATATTACTTTATAAAATTCCATATATGGTGATTAAAGATGAGAAGCATTCAGCTTGACATCTGGATTTCTTGTTCCACTCTTTTCATCAAGAAGGTGGATTTCAATTATCAAAATTGTACTGTACTCTGTAGTTCCAATAGGTTTTCAGATGTGGTGGACCTAGTGGAGTCAAGATTCTACCGCCAAATAGGGATAATTTATTCTCAAATATGAGCAATCACCAAGGTGTTGTTTTCTTGGGACCCACTTTCAGGATTAAATTAATTAATGCCTGGCCTATTTGCAGGTCACACCAATGTGTGTCTTAAGTGACAAAAGTAACCTTTTTGAAAGTTCTCGTACTCTGTGTAACTAACCTAATCTATGTGATCATTTTTATGTCCACAAAACCCCAAAATTAAATTAAATAAAATAATTTTTTAAAATTAATTAAAAACATGAAAAGGTCCACATCTTGCTGCATCACAACATCTTTACTGAAGAAAAATTGTAGCTTTTTCAGATTTCCTGCCTCTGTTTTAACATTTCTAGAAATCACCTGTGCCAAATAAAAGCAGCAATGATATAACCTATCAATCCAAGAGAAAAATGGTTGTAAACAAGATAATTATTTAATGGAGTCATTCTTGCTTTGCTGTATTCTCTTTATATAATGCATTTGATTGCATTTATTGCTTTCTGTTCTCCAGATACTATGTTTTCAACTTTGCTACAGTGTTTCTTCCTGCTTATGTATTCAGTTACATGCTTGATTTTCACAATGACTAATTTTATTCCAGATGTTTTACAGTACAGTTGCTGGCAAGTGAACACAAGGTCTGTATTAAGAATAACCTGCATCCTGTGACAAGGTAAAATAAAGGTACCAGGTATATCTTAGGAGGAGACAGGAGAAAGGCTTCCCATTGGATCCCAGATAAAGTGAAAGGTAAGTGAGAAGCCCAAAGTAATTATCACATTCTTTTCATCCTGAGTCAAGGGACAATATGGAAAGCTAAGTCCTCTCCAGCCTCTGCTTTCTCCTACATGCTGTCTGCCCAGGCAATCAAGAGAATGAGAAAAATATTATAGGAAATAGGTTGACCTGAGATTGCACAGTATAATCTTACGCACAGAAGAATTAAATTCCCAATAATTTTCTTGAATTTGCAGCCTTATTTAGTAACTTGGTGTACCAGATACACTTTTATTTAAAAGAAAAAGAACCACCAAATCAGTTCCAGAGACTCCATGGAATGACTTTAAGCATATTATTCTCAGAACAACTCTGGTGTTTTAGCATTCACTAGCATCAAGAATGGAATATAATGCCTTTCCATTAAAACATGATGGAGACTTTACACAGTGGAACACTTTTTATACATTCTGTTGAATACCCAACAGAATACAAAAAACTTCTAAACAAAAGTTGCTGTCTTTATCTCTCCTTTCTGACATTGCATACTTGATATTTTGCTGGAAGCAAGATTTTAATGTCTGATGTGTTTTTAAAAGAAAGCAGTGAACAAGCCAGTAGTTGTTATTTCCAAATGTAGTAAAATAATGTAATAGATTATTGTTATTTCACTGTCTCAACAACTTAAAATGAGAGATGCTTGTGCCTGAAAATGGATTCATTACAAAATGCCATGATGAATTATGGCAATTTGGAGAACAAATTTTTAAAGAAAAAAATGCATGGATAATGAAAGGGTAAGCAGGCGTGCAACATTTGAGAGAACAAAACATTGTAAGATAATGAGAAAATTAAAAAGAACACTGGTTTTATATCTTTGTTCAAGCAGAAAATCACTATTATCATTTAATACAGTAATTAACATTGTGATATGTTTTCTTTTGTCTCCTTTCTTCCTCTTCCTCCTCCTACACTTCTTTTGATCCTTATGCATTGTAGACACGAAAATCAACACTCACAATTTATAGTTTCCCACTATCAGCTACTGAGAATGAGTGATGTGCTCAGGGGTAGCTGTAGGGGGGAGGGATTAAAAAAATCAAGATGGTGGCCACGATCACACAATCGAAGTTCTGCTTCTTTTTAATGTGTGGATAGCCTTGAATGCCCTCAGTGTGTCTTGATTCTCTTTTGTAAATACCAACTGTGGAATGCAGAGAGTCAGGTTCATTCCTCTAATAATGATCTTTTAAAAACCTCCTGCTATTTGTATTTTAAAGGGAACTACTATTAATGTCCATACTTTTGCTCATCTACTATTCTTAAGATAGTAACTATCCAGTTTAGGAAGAGAAAAATGGAAGGAAAACTACATTCTCTGAATGGCTGATGCTGAAGATGGCAATCTTTTCAGCAAGTCTATAATGAGAATGAACTCCAATTGTATTTTTCTGTGCTTACTAAAAACAGCACTGTGCACATAGAGTGAATAAATGCATTTCCCTTCCGAGATTGGAAAACAATGCTGCATTTTACAGAAGTGGCTTGCTCCCCATAAAAGTCCCTTTGGCTAGATCTTAGAGGCAAAATCCATCCATGTGTATTTAGAGGAAATGTTTGTTCCATACCTGAGTCTGAAAGAACATTTTTCTCCCCCCAACCCAGAACAGCTGGTGATTCAGGAAGAGGACTTCCCTGGAAGTCATTGGTTCTGCTCTCTTATATGTTTGCTTTACATTCGTTTGGCCCTCTTGATTTCTCCATATGTTTTCTTAGCTCCCAACACAAAATGCAATGAAACTCAAACATTGAGGGTGCTAAATGGTATGTACATTTTTCAGTGAATGAACTGAACAAAATCAACTTTAAGGTCTAATCTCTAAAGAGATGAGAATGCACGTTTTCTGACCAGTCATCTTACAGCAATACAGCAGTTGTTATCCAAATTTTTTAACACAGAGATTTTCTTTATTGACTGGAGTATGAAGTGATAACATAAGGACATTTATGTCTCATATGTCAACAGTTCAGCCTTTAGGTTGAAGCTCTCAACCATGAATCAATCCTTACTTGTCAAAGTAAGGCAGTTCTCACAAACTGCTATTAATGTTTCTGATACTAGTATTATGAAATAATATGGGTCTTAATTTTGATGAGCTCTTCCTGCAATTTAGTTAATTAATTAGTTAATTAAATACTTGACAAATAAAGAAGCAAATTCAACCTATCAAATATGTAGTGCCAAAGTGATGCTCCCTCAAAAAAACTAAAAATATGATTTGGAGAACATTTTCTATCCCAGAGTAAATTCAAAGGTAACTTAGGACAGTAAATCCCCAGATGAAAGCAACAGGGTTAGGGTTAGATTTTCCTGGATCAGGATTTTCTTGTATATCAATATGTTAATATTGGCTGGAACAAAAAAGCACCTAGTGAAAAAAAATCAGTCAGCTTTTCTGAATATTGTTCAGTGTATTGTATGTGCATGTGCCTATGATCATAAAGACACCTAAAACTGTGTAATGACTGAGTTTGGGGACATTGTCACCTGCACAACACTAAACAATGTGGTAAGAGGGCAATATTTAAAAACTACCTTTGTATAAATTGGGACAGAGAGCAGACTGAATAGTGTGAGTCTGACACATCTTGTTTGTCATCCTCATTAATTCAGTACTGAATTATGTTCAACAACTAGCATTGAAATAAAATTTAGTCAGCATTCATACATTAAAAAAGAACAAGTATGGCACCATCTTGTCCAGCAACATGCAACCTTCACTCTAATTTCTTATTTTCCTGCCCTAGTTTCAAATGCCCTCTGCAATTAGTTTAAATCTCTGGCAAACTGAACAGAGAGAAAATGCTGTCAGAAAGAGAGAAAATGAGTGGACCTAACCATTTTTGGCCTGTTCCTGCACACTAATTAAATCTTACCTACCTTTGACATGTAGCCTTCTGAAATTTATTCCTATCTGCATTGGGGGGGGCGGGGGGAACTGTTCCTAATCTCACGCTTCACCTAAAACAACCACATTTCTTGGATTATTTAGCCATTCATAATCTTTATGGATTAATTCTGGTTGCACTGAGAATGAAACTTAGTTTGCTCAGAGGTTTGTTTGTCATGAGGCAAAAGCTGACTTTGAAGAAGTAGGATGGAAAGAAAATTGACCCATTTGAACTCAGTATCCTGAGAATACTGTGGACAGCCAAAAAAACCCCCCAAACTGATGGATCATGGATAAAACCATTGAATCCAGAGTTCTCACTTGAAGTACAAATGGCCAGGCTCAAATTATGTGAAGACCCAGCTCCCTTGAGAAATTCACTATGCTGGGAATGGTGGAAGAAAGGAGAAGAAAGTGTGACTAGCAACAAGGTGAATGGACTTGATTACAGTGGCAATGGTGCACCACTGGAAGACTGGGGACAAGTCATCCCGGCGAAGGCCTATCTGTGTGGTTGCTAAGAGCTGAGACTGCCTTGAAGGCACATAATCAATCAATCAAAATGGTCACAATAATACTAAAGAAACACTCAAAGGATGCATAGATGGTGTGATTATCTACACTATCACTAATGTGCCCTTTAAGACAGCACATTACCAGGACAGGTAATACTGATCATTGTGGGTGGCCAAATGTCTGTTTCCTCAGTAATTACCATAATGGTATGGAATCAATACTTTAATGGCTAAAATGTCAGAGAGATGAAATTTGAATTTACACTATGTCTTGGTGTCTTCTGACTAGCTATTACCACTATCATGTAATGTTCAGTTTGGGAAATAGAAATTGGTAGGTTATTAGGTATCCAGGCAGAGATATGGCTTAGCACATAGTTAAATTAAGGCAAATGTATTAAATATTCAATATATTATCATCATTAATAGGATTATAGAATAAGCTGCCAGATTTCTGAGCTTCTCCTAAGTTCCTGTGTCTTGAGGAACACTCGCTTCTCTGAAATGGCTGTTGTGGACTTGATTGAACTACAGGAACTTTATATCATTATACCTTAGCAGTTTCATTTTCCCAAAAGACAGGACTGGTAGCTGACAATTCACCATCTATTTTCAGAGGATGCACAGTAACTCAGAATTTTTAGCACCTTTCAAGGCTGAAGATATACAACATTGAAGGTTACACATTCAGCTGCAAGCTACCAGTCAGATACAGAAGAGAAATTAGATTTCAGAGCTGATTAAAAAGGTGAAAGATATCTCTACCTAGCAGCAGCATGTTCCCACAGTGGTCATTGCATACTTCAGTTCTATCATTCTTCAGAATTCATATGCGGAAGGTAAATACATGCATGCAAAAATCAACTTCTCCAGGTGTAGTACACTCACCACCACCATCATCATCATGATCAGGTCAAGCTACATGCAAAATTCCCTCCAGTAGAAAACACTGCAATATATTCTTTACGTTAGGGCAAACTGAAGGTGACAACAAATGCAGATGAACTTCCTTTTAATTTGCAAAGATATTTAATAGTGGGATAATAAACTGAAAACCTAACTACACAGGCCAGTTTTGACTGATCAAACCATTGCTATGCAGTCCCACCTCTTCGTTGATCACATGTTGCCCTCTTGGCTGTCTGATCATTATGTAGCAAAGTCCCCAATATGCTTAGTTGGAATTTTAATGAGGCTTTTTTTTTAAGAATATTTTTTTTCAGGACTTACGCATGTATGAGGAAATCAAAAATAGCAGCTAGGCTATCAATGCAGGAATTTTCCTGTGGCTGCTGCAGTTGTTTTCAGGGCAAAAGGAATTGCTTGGCCTTTTCTCCTGAGAGAATGACCCCTGCCCATGGCCGAATGGAGATATTTGCAAAGTCATTTTGTCTGATCTTTAGCATGTTCTGCAGGCAAGTCAGGCAAGCTTTGTGGAGTTCGTGGTTTAATCCATTCTCTGGTCCTGAGTTCAAGGAGATGAATTTCAGTGGCAAATTTGTAGTGATCAAATTAATAGAAAATGAAACAGCCATGGTTAATTAACTTTTTTTTCACTCGCATTGTGAAAGTACAGATAAAAAGTATTGAGGATGGAAGCTTTCATTTTTCTTTATTCAGGTCTATCTTAACTTAAACCGTCTCTTTTTAATTTATAAGCAGTTTTTTTGTTTTTTTATCTCCTGATCACTTTTATGAGAAAAAATGTGTTTCTCCCATCTCTGGAACACAAATAGACAGAACTGCTTTGAGATTTGCTTTGCTCACAATAATTTTCCAGTGGTTTTAGTTTTTATTGTTGTTTTCCACAACATTTGAACAACTCTGATCAGTCTACCTTCCTTCTTTGGGGGTATTCTTTCTTCCTTGTAAGAACTCATATACAGAGCATTTTTGTTTCTGTGGGATAGATTTTTAGCTTGCAGACCAGTTTGAGTACAAGTTTGCTTGTTTGTTTATTTAAAACATTTCTATAGCCACCCATCTTAAAACTAAAACTCTGGGTGGTTTATAACCCAAGAATAAAACAATATATATAACAATAAAAGCAAAAGAAACAACAGTTATTTTCCTTTCCTTTTATTTAATTTTTGACTGGACTTTAAATTTCCCTCTTTTATTTTTATTTTAATTCCTACATGGATTAATTTTCAGTTGGATTCTGCTGGATTTCATGCCTGGGATTTCTCAGTAAGATTACATAAGCTTGTTTTCTTTTTTTGGAATAAGAGTAAGTCTTTGTTCTTCTATCTTAAGCTTAAATAGCTGTACAACTGTGAAGGTGCTAAGCTTCCTCTAGAAGGCTGGTAGAAGATTCAGCACAAATGTAGATCTTGTTTTAATGTATGATTTGCATGCTGCAATAGATTTCTCTGCATGATTAATATGCAGAATAGAGCATTAATCTGTTATTGGGAACAGAATAGTTCTCTTCCAGCAAGCCAGCTTCCACAGGCTGAGAAATTTCTAATCTAAACACCCAATCATGCAGAAGAAAGCTTTACAGTCCATAAAATGATGGTGAAGAGAGAAAGTGGGAGACCCTGGTTCCTTACACCCTGCTGTAAATTGGTAGGGAGGAGGAAACGCTGGTGTCTCATACCTATTATCTGTCATCCTTGGATACTACAGGCAATTTGCTTTATGATGCTACTGCCATTTGACTCATCCACTAATAGCTCAATCATCGGATCAATGAAGCCATTGGCTATTATCACCCAATCTAACAAACATGTCTCTAAAGTGCTTCTCTAATAACCTGTCCCAGCACTAGGGTTTGGCACTATCTGGCCCACCCCTGTGGTTGGCTTTAGACCTTAAGGGGACCTATTGGTGTCATTGCTACTACGCCTGTTAGTTTCCTTTGCATCAAGACTCCCAACATTTTTTATTCCCAGCCATGGACTTTGTTGCAAATTTAGAAAACTTATGATGCTTTTATGCATTCTATGTCCTCCAGTTATAAGGAAAAGCCTGACTTTGTAGGAGCTGTTTTAATGAACCAATGAGGTATGAGTATACATTTCTGAAATAGCCACAATGAAGCTGGGAAAATGCTGAAAGCAGACAATGCAAAATGCAAAAGCAAGTAGAATGAAAGAAGAGAGAGGAATGTCAAGAACTATATGAAATATCAGTACAATATAGCGTAAGGCATACACCAATATCGTGCTTCTAAACCACCTTCTGGAGAAGAAAAGGGAACTAATCAGAAGCACAGAGCCATGCATGGATGCAGGTAATGTCCCTATCAGCTGATACCAACCCAGGGAAATGGCAAATGCAGTGACTGGGTAGAAGTAAAGAAAGAGCCATCTTAGAATGTTGTGAGGAAAAAAAAAAGACAATAAAATACAATGAGCTGGCAAAGTGTGCAGAGTAACAACATTGTGTTCAGGACTTCTGAACAACCAACATGGACATTATCCTAGGCATAAAACCAATAAGGGAAAAGTAGGACTGCCTCTCAAATGTAAAGAAGTATATTTGGGAGCTAACTGACAATAGAACAGATGAAACACTGTAGAACTTTGCCCTTTTTTCCTCCTGGATTTAATATGTACCTGTAAGTAAGAGATCCCTATTATAATAATAAGTGTGAACAGGGAAAATCAAAACTATTTAAGCTATGAGATCTTTCATATTAAGTCACATTCTATCCTGCAATCATAAAATATTTATTTATTCAATCTGATTTGCAAGGCTGCCCATCTCATGACAGTGACTCTGGGTGGCTAAAACATGAAAAACAATAAAAACCTTAAAGAAACACGTTCAGCACCAAATCCTCCCACTCTCTCTCTTATCTACCATCTATCTATCAATCTTCTATCTATCTATGAAAATGTTGTATCATATCAGTTAGAAAGCCCCATTTCATGTTGGAATCACACACATATTAACTGACAAGTATGTGGTTCCAAATTTATTTAAAGAAATCAAAAGTCATTCATCACAAAGAAATACCACTTTTATGGAATAACTTTCACTGTGGAGTCCTTGGTGCTCTCTGAACTTAGTTGTTTGCTTGCAGACCTTTCATTACCCAACTAGGTAACATCATCAGTGCTAGTGAGTGTGGGGTTTGCCCTGCCAGTGTTGGTGGGGGTGTGGTTTTCTCCTTGGCAGTTCCTTGATGATGTTACTTGTAATGAAAGGTCTGCAAGCAAACAACCAAGCTCAGAGAACACCAAGGTCACAAAAAAACAGCATGCAGCTGTTCTCTGGGGGATGCATAAGCACTGGTAAACTCTCTGTCAATTGGCCTCTCTTGACTTGATGGATATAGCTACATGGTTGGGTTTTTTCACAACAAGATAGAACAACTTTGCTCTTGCCTTCTTCACAGAGTCCCCCACCCCCAACCTTCTAGCATAATCTACAACCCTGAGCTTTCCTAGTAGTCCCCATCCAACTATTACAGGTCTGATCTAGCTTAGCTTTTTTCAGATTAGCTGCAATCCATTGAATGCTCCCACCTCCTGTGATAGGTATTGATCATAATGAATAAAGCTCAGTTCTCTCTGCCTGAGCCAACTTTAAAAAACAGAGTTAACTAAATAATATGAGGATATACTTCAGACTGAGACCTCTCTTAATAGTGTTAACTATAGCTGAGGATTTTAACCCTAGGATTTAGAAACAGTTTACTGTGTGTTTATTTATCTCAAGTAAATATTGTTGAAATGTATAAAGAAAAATAATATTGAACAAACAGGTAATACAACAGATACAGGGGCATATTTTACTATGTACCATGAATTCCAATACACATTATGTCATCTATAATTTGATGTCTACTTATTTGGGATCAGGCTCTTTTTTTCTGTATTTCTGTTTTTAAAATGCTGTATAGATCACAGGATTAATCCAAGGATTAAACAGAACTTTTACCTTACAAAGCAATACATACTGAGGGGTTACTATTCCAAATTAATGATGGAATGGATTGAGGTGGATCTGACAAAATGACAATGTCAACAAAGTTTATCTGTACAAGTTCACAGAGCTTCTGTAAAAATAAGTACAGGCTGGATTTATGGCCTGGCCCCAGGCAAATTTCTCCCCTTCCCCTTGTAGAAATTGTTATCCAATCACTTCCCACTCTTTGGGATGCTATGGACATCGATTCATCAGGGCTCTCTGTTTATTACTACTTTTATGAGTTCATGTAAACTCACATTTGCCATCATCTTGCCATCTTGTTATCTGTCAGCCTCTTTTTCGATTTTTTTTTTTTTTTTTTGGTTTTTCTGAACATCAGAGTCTTCTCCAAAGACTCTTGCCTCCACATTAAGAGTCCAGAATAGTTACACTTTAGCTTCATTAATGATGCTTCCACTGAGCAACTTGGTTTTACTACATCTAGTATTCAATCATTTGTTCTTTTTGAGGTCCAAAGTATTCTTAACAAATTTCTCCAGCACCACAATTCAAAGGCATCCATTTTTCTTTATTCACCCTTTGTGATGGTCCAGCTTTCACCACCATAAATTATACCTGAGAAAACTGTGGCCTTGACAATGTCACTATGATGTCTTTCACATACAGGTAATTGTACAGAAATTAGAATTACTTTTTAAAATTTCAAAAGTTCTGATGCCTGGATAAACTAAGGCAAGGAGAAGGAAGGAAGAGCATAACATTTTAGGAAAGGAAAAAAAATCTTTTTAATCTGGGCATATATGTTTTTTCTTTTTTTATTCTTCTTCTCTTCCCTTTTAATTATGTAAGCTTTCTGGAGTCATTTTGGAGTTGGGCAGCCTTCTAAATCAAATAAATAAATATATAAGTTCTCAGTTAGAAGCCATTATTTCACCTGCTACCAGTTTGGGGCTGTTTGTGCTTTGCATGGCAATCTGGGAGCTAAAAACATTGTGCTGTGATGAAAATGCATTTCCTCTGCAGATAAATATGTGTCAAGGTATACTTGGAGAAGTTTCGCTTGGAATGAATCCTCTCCAGATTGTATGCATAAGAAGCAAACATAACATTAGGAAACAAAACTTCCAGAACACGGCCACACAGCCCGGAAGACCCACACCAGCCATAACATTCTATTTGTTGATCTTATAATTTGCTATTATACTTTTATTCATCTTCAAAGAAAAAAAATGAGTGGGAACAGATTCCATGAAGGAATACCAGACCAAGCTGTGTATGTTATTCTTTTTTAAGCCTGGTGATCAATTAACCAGGAAACCAGTGATTGGAGCCCTAAAAAATATTAAACAATTCCTAAGCTGAAACATGAGTTCATGTAATTATACTGAATTCTGTCTTGGGGAAAGCTACAGTTTTTATTGTATTTTGGGTTGTCTGGAATCTTTTTTTAAAATCAAATGTCAGTCCTGGAATTAACTAAGCCAAAACTTCATTATTTTCAGACACGTCTGATTAAGTTAACATGCCTGGATAAGGAAACGATGGAGGAGCTGGCCTTGATATCCAGACTGCTTTTGGCTTTTTGAGTAGCTAGTCTTATGGCATAGTGGAATCTCATGTGAAAGACCAAAGCTTTCATTTGAGTTGTGAATCTCATTTCTAGCTCAGGAAATTCTCAAATGTTTGGCTTCCCCTTTGTTGTGCTTTAATTTCTCCCTCCATTACTTTCTGTTTGCCAAAGTTCTAATGACAGCTTAAATTTCTCTACAGTTGTACTGGGAATATCACCCTTAGCTAATTGAATTACTGGGGTGGTGACTTCCTTAAGATGGGTGGATAACTTGTACTTCTTGCTGCCAGACCAAGGCAAAGCTTCCTGAAGTGAGGTCTTATATATGTCTTATCAAAGTTTTTTCACCCCACACGCCAGTTTTCTTAGACGTATAAATCCCACAACCTCCATAACTTCCCCATTTTATTCAGACTCTTAGCCACTAGAAGATTCCCCATCCTCAGCGCTGAGAAGGCCAATTCTAATTATCCATTATGCTCTACTATTATGTGCCAATTCTCATTCATTGGGAATCATGGGATTCATCTGGCAACAACTCTTCTACTGTACTTCTTTCCCCTTCCTGCAGATAACGCAGGATCAGGAGCAACAGCATAGAAGACTTACGGTAGTTTTGCAATATGTTTACTAGATTTATATTCAGGAACCCAAGGTGTCATAAGGAGCACTCATTCCTAGTTGCTAGCTCCATCATAATTTCCAAGCATTTTCATTCAAATACCAAGCATGTGAGATTTATGAGGATGCTTTTGAAGAGGAGCAGAGAGGTTTTCTTCACCACGTTCATCCTTCTGAAATGTACTTTCTATTGAATGAATTTTGGTAGAAGTCATGAAAGTGAAGAGTATTTTTTGTGAGGTCTCTCCTTTTGAGGTAACTGGTAACTACTTTCTGCTTTTTCAGTGCAGAACATCACTAGTGGTATGCATTCTGTTTCCTCCGGAAGGCAAGGAAATGTCCCTGTTGCCAAGACAAACATGTTGTATTGCTTTGCTCTCAGCCTCTTTACTTTGGCAAGGGTGATGTTTCTTCCTCTTTCTACGTCAGCTGGGACTGAGAGCAAAACACTGCCTTGGCTCTGCCTTATTGCCTGCATCTGATAGGCTGAGTGGCATTATGATGTCATTTATGTTCTTTAAAAGATCAGCAATCTGCTTGGATCTCCAGAGAAAAGAAAGTCTAGGAAAAATAAAAGACACAGGAGCAACAATAGAAGGAGAAGCAAGACATGGAAACAAAAGAGCAGTAACTTTATTATCAATGAACAAAATATACACACATATATATGATTATAAATGAACAAATGAATCTCTGGAATTAGGTTCCCCTTAAGATTTGAACGGCCCCCACCCTACTGGCATTTTGAAGGGCTCTGAAGATGTGGCTCTTTGCCCAGGCCTTTTCTTTGTTCCCATCTGGGTTTGTTTTATCTGCCATCTTTGTTCTGTTGCATTGTGTTGTTTTGTGTTGTGTCTTTTATATTGTTCTTTGCCATCTTTGTTCTGTTGCTTTTGTGTTATGTTGTGTCTTTTATACTGTTCCTTGTTTTTAAATGTTTTTCTACAATTTGTAAACCACGCAGAGTCACTGGCAGTCAAGCAGCTTATATGTTTAATTAATTATTAATTATTATTATAAAATGTATATGAAGGAGTGAAGCCAGTGATGAAGCCTATTAGCAGAAATGTATAGCTACATGTTTCTGTTCTGAATGCAGTACTGAATCATGAATTTAGTCTGTGTGACTTCAAGGGTCTGAGACTTCTCAGCTGCCTCTTATTTCTTTTATAAGCTAAGCTAAACCTACAATTTCTTTCCCATCTCATTCTTCATAAACAATTAAATCCTATGGGGCATTCCATTTCTGCAATATCTAGTCTGATTCTAAATGTGAGCAGCTAAGCTTTGCTGACTGTTCACGCTTTCAAGTCTCATTCAGAAAAACCTTCAAAATCTGAAATTCAGTAGCTTATTATACTAACCAAGTAGGCTTGTAATTTCTCAATGAATGGGAACTGCAAATGATCATTTTTTGAAAAAAAAAAATTAAAACAGTGTTGAAGATGCATTATGTCATGCTAATGCAGGGCAGGAAAAAAAGATACTTTCACTTGGGAGATGCCCAGAAAAAATATTTCACAGTAAGAAGAATCCTCTTGATAAGGAAGGGAAAACTTCTACATAGAATTGTAACAATGGAGTTGGAATTCGGCTAACAATCCATCAATTATAATGGAATTAACTTGCCCATCCCCAAATAAGTTTGATTGTCCTCCCAGAAAGTCCTCTCCTCCATGGTCCTTTCTGCCAGCATCCAACGTACATGTTTCTAGTAAGTCTCGAGTGTGGCAGAAAATCTTCATAATTGTTTCGTGATTCAACTCAGCATAGAGCTGGTAAAATGTGAGATGTTCAGACTTTGCCAGATTAATGAGAAAGAAGGGAAGCAATTTTACATTTCATCACCTGTCACCAACTATGAAAGAGGAGCTTATTAAACTTTTCTTATCATGCGCAAGACTTTGAAATTACATAATTTATCAAAACTTGTGCAGGGGATTAATTAAATCCACCCACCTTCAAGCAAGCAATCAAGCCTGTACATTCAAGGCTAGGCAGGTGGAGAGAAAAGAAAACTCCTCGGCGTGTACATTGTCCTATTCATCTCACTGAGATGTATTTTAAAACATATTGCAGTGTTTTTCAAGCTCAGCAACATGCTGGCTGGGGAATTCTGGGAGTTGAAGTCCATACATCTTAAAGTTGCTGGGGTTGAGAAACATTGATGTATTGTACCAAAATACATGTGAAATGTGTTAGAGCTTACTTTTGTGCCCATCCATACAAGTGGAACTACATGGGTGAAAAAGGACAGTGGCATTTTAAACATTCCTGGAAGAAAATTCTCAGGGCAGTAGCATGACATAAACCTCCTACATCTGGCACAATGTTAGAGTTGCAGGACACCAGAACCGTGATTATTCTAGGACTTTTAAAAGCAAGCAAGTCATCATTTGAATGATGTTCTACATAGATTGGAAAACTTTGGTCTTCCAGAAGTTTCTGAACTTCAGTTCCTAGCAGCCCCATTGATGCTGGAAACTGTATTTCAGTAAGATTTGAAATATTCTCAATTGCTGCTATAAGAAGATATGTTTGTATCTAAAGAAGCAGAGTTAGTACAACAGGTTTGACTGATTGCAGAAGGCTTCTGAATTAAGGCTGAGGAAGGCAGAAACCATGTGTAGAATAACTATCTTCCTCTTCCAAATGTATAAGTCATTTAATGGAACAGGATCACAGAGTCTTGTCATTACTATTTTCAGAGCCACAAAGGACTTAGCACTATGTAACAACTATGTGCAAAATAGGTGGGACTCGTTTTTAAGTTCTGTTTTATTTTCAGTGGGTGTATGTTATTTGGGAAATAGTGGGAAATGCCAAATCACCAGTACTATATATTACTGAATTTCAGATGAATTTGTCCCAAGAAGCTCCAGAGGCCATGAAAATGGTGCTTAGCATTGATTTTTATTAAGAAGTGTAAAGCAATTACTGTTTCAAAAATATTAACATTTTTACATTGTAAATCAGCAAAAGACTTTGGTAAACAGCAAGCATTAAATGCCAAGTTAATTAAATAAATAAGGATAAAAGAAATCCCTTTTGCAAAATGTGATGCATGATGACGACATCCACATGTAACAAGCTGCAATCCAACATTTCTTCACAGTGAGATATTTTAAGTGAAGCCAATCTGCACAGACTCATTATCATGTGTTGATTTGGTACATAAGGGCTCCCAAAGGATTGTATTTGTGCCTTTGAGTCAGTCTTGACTCCTGGCGACTGTTTGGATAAGTCCCTGCAGTTTTCTTGGCAAGATTTTGGAAGAGGTTTGCCCTGGCCTTCTTCTGAGGGCTGAAAGTGACTGGCCCAAGGTCACCCAGCTGGCTCCATGCCTAAGGCAGGACTAGAACTTATGGTTTCCTGGTTTATAGACTGATTCCTTAACCACTACATCAAACTGGCTCTCTAAGATTACAAAATGTAATACTGAATTTCTTCTATTTTTGCTCCCTAAACAAAGTTTTGGGTTTCTTTTTTTTCTCTTTGTGATCTTAACATGAATACAAGTTCCTTTGAAAGACATATCTTATATTCACATTCAGTTCACAATGGAACCTTTGCTGGCCAAATAAAGCTTAATGTGGTCTCAAGTTTACTTGTGGGTAGTTTAATCAATTAATTTGATCTGACCCTCATAATAATAAATTATGCTGCTTCCATGGTCATATTTTTTGTTTTCTAAATATGGTCTTCTCTTTCTGCCTAGAGTTGTTTGTTGATACAACTATATATTTTGATCATTTTTAGTACAGAAATGCCCAATGAGAGGCAAAACCCCTCTTTGACTTTGGCTCTGATTAGTACATGGGATCAGCCAGGAAAGCCTGGAATTATAGGCTACATGAGAGGAAAAATAATGTCTTGGAAGAAGACAATGGCAAACCACTCACATAGCATTGCCATGAAAGCTATATGTTGTATTTGTGTAGTCACTACAAATTAAGCTCAAACAAAGGAGTCTTTACTTAGTGTAGAAACTTGCTTTATTGTTTGCATTTATTCCTTGATAATTAAAACTCTTATGAAGAAACCTGTTTCATTAAACAAATGACCTGACCAATCCAGCAAATGTATTGAGACATTAGCCAACACACTTTCTCTGGAAATCCCTCCTAATAATCAGAGAGGCCTGCCTGCCTGCCTGCCTGCCTGCCTGCCTGCCTGCCTGCCTGCCTGCCATTTATTTTCAGCAAAAGCCAATTACTCTCATACAGCGCAAGTTAGTCAGTGGCAGATCTGATTGATCTAAAATAAATTATTCATTTTTGCCTGGGGCTTAATTTACCAGATTTTTCTTACAGAATATCCCCACTCAAAAGCAGTGTGTAACTTCTTGTGTCTGAAAGTTAGCTTCTCATGAAAATACAGTTCCAAACATTTTCTGAAATGGAGAATTCAGTGCATTGGAAAGTCAGAATAAGGAAACATAACAATATTAAGCTATTTATTTATTTATTTATTGTTTATTTGTTTGTTTGTTTGTTAAACTTGTATGCCTCCCATCTCCCCCAACGGGTGACTCTGAGGCGGCTTCCCACCTCAATGGCTCTCATGAGTAGGTTTTTAAACATGTGTAACTCTCCTGTTCAGACCAAACTTCATATCTTTAAAGTTCTTCTGAGTCATGTTCAATATTAAAATATCAGCTTTGGGAGGAGAAGTAATGAAAGTAGCAAATTGTTAGTGTGGAAATTATGCAGCTGTACTGAGTTATGTCTATTGTTCAACAGGCAGCTCTCCTTTCAGCCTGATAGCTGGTAACCATGGTGATGTCACACATTCAGCCCCTGAATTCCAAGAGGATCTGCTTCCCAAAGGAGGATTAGAAAACAAATGTGACAAAACAACTTGTCATTAAATAAGATGCTGGTGTTCTAACCTCAAAACAAAGCAAAACAAAACAAACAAAGCAACCCCCAACTCCCAAACCCAACATTGCAGGACAAGAATCCTCTGCATTTATGAAAAAGTCAAGGGCTGCTTATCAACAAGGTTGCCAATTCTTGGAATAAAAAAAAATTGTCTTTCAATCAGTGACAATGATAGGATAATGAGAAAAAGCGACAATTGTTTTGCGGGCTTATACATACCCGGGAGTTGCCTCAGTTGGACATAAGATCCAAATATCTTTCAAGGTTGCTGTCATGGGATACTTCCATTTCTAACTAGACTTGTTTCTAATTCATGATCTTGCACCAGGGTTGCCTAGTATGACTAGTGGTAGGATTTAGAGACTGAAAATATTCACAAAAGGATTTTTCTGCTGCACTACTGATGGGCATCAACCATCCTTAGTTTTAATGCAGATTCTCCAGCACAGGGCTAATGTGTATGAATTTAAATGTGTTGTTTTAAAGTCTAGTTTGGGAATGGGGGGGAGGATAATTGTGTACACTGTGTATAATATTATACATCTCAAAGCTTGCTTCTACATCTGAGTATGTTTATTTATTAATAATTAAGGACTAATGAATTGTGATGATTAAGAATATATACCATGAACTAACAAGCTCTATTATTTCACCAAATGACCTTAGATAAGCCACCATATCTCAACTTTGCTGTCCTGGTATGTGGGAATGACCTTGGGAGACAGAAGGGAGAGTCACAGACTGGTGTAAATGATATTTCAGCCTAGAGAAGGAGGGAGGGTGTGGGAAACATTTCTGAAGGCACCCTCCCTAGTTTTCTGGAGCATGAAAGGAAAGGAGGGAGAAATACTGTTAATGTAACCTTACAATAAAGATAGAGCTAGTACTCCTTGTTGTGCTTCTTGTCTGGACTACCTTGCAGGGCTAACACTTGCTATGCATGAGTTAACTCCCAAGCAGTGTCTTAACATGGTGATAGGCATGGGATTACCCCATATCACCTTCACCTCTTAATATCCTGTGATAAACATTTTGTTAAGCAAAGAAATTCTAACATTTGAACAGTTGCTTGTGTGTAGAGTTCAGTGTGATTGTTAAACCATTATTATTAGAAGTTCTGCTTGCAAAGACTCCTAAACACATGTAATTTTATAAATGTAACATACAACACCTAACACATAACAAGTTAGAGTTCTTTTGCAAACAGCTGAACCCTTCAGATGAATTATAAATATCAGAGAAGTGCAACTGGAAGCAGGAATAGAAGCATGGTAAGGCATTATACCGCTATAATTTATCTTTAAGGACTGCTCTTTAAGTATATATATATATATATATATATAAATTCCCATCGAACACCCTTTTGGAATAAGCAATGTTATGCGGAGGACATAAAAGAAGTAGGAAACATTATGCCAAAGAAATTAAAGACAGGAGGTAAGAAACAGAAAGGGAAACATAGCCAAAACTAGGTTATGCCCAGATCATTCACTATATCTCTTCCTACCTCGCTATGTCCTGCTAGGATGCCTCACCATGATGCGGGGCAGGAATTCCTGGGAGGAATAAGTGAAGAACGCTGGAACTGTATGCCAGGGGTACATTATCTCAGAAGGGTCTCCCATGGTGTGAAGCTCATTCCAGTTGCCCAGCTAAAGCAAACAGGCACCTATATTGGGCAGTAGCGATACAGGAAAATGCTGAGGTGATAATCTAGTGACAATGGCAAAAGCATCATTTTGTGCTGCATAGGAGAAAGCAGTGGTAAAATAGTCCTGTATTTTACCAGATTAACCACATGGAGAGATAATATAAAGTTCAATCAATCAATCAATCAATCAAAATTTATTTATGGTCCAAGATCAAACACAAGAAAAAGACCAGCAATACAATACAATAAATATGAAAAGAAATTTTTAAAATTGTGAAAGAATCCCAGTTAATAACAGTTAACTGCTAACGATTAATAACATGAGGGAGGAACCAGATAGCTTCTGATAACTATTGATAAGAATTTTGCAACATTCTCAGAAGTTTCTGAAGAGCAGTCACACAGGAGAAGGGAATGGCTTCCTAGTCACAATGGCAATTAGAGTTGTTAACAATTAGAAGTATTAAGTTTGATCACTATTGAGTGTTCATTGGACATTTTAATAGCATACGTGAGACAGATCCTATCTCAAGTCTGAACAAAAACAAGTCCAACTTTCATGTGGAAAGATTATATACCTACCAGCTTTTTTTACCTGAAGCTCTTTTCTTTGGATAGATCAGCAGGTAGAAGATTGAAAATAGATACCTAGATATTTAAAGGATTTTACCAGCACAATGAATTTGCCATTGATCTTCCATCTACTTGAAGCCTCAAAGTGTTTCCTAGAGAATACCAATACTTTTGTTTTAGAGTAGCTTATTTTAAGGTGTTTTCTAGAACAGTAAAGTAACAGAGCTTTAAGGTACCTTTGGAGGCCTAGTTGGGTTGCAGACAGTATAGTTACATCATCTGCATAAAGAAGAATAGAGATGGGATGGAATTCTGGTTTAGCAAGCATCTCTACAATATTGTTACTGTAAAAGTTGAAAAAGAGTGGGGTGTGGATATAGCCTTGCTTAACACCTTTACTAATGAAAATGGGTTCAGTTATATCACCACGGATATTACCCTTAACTTGAGTGGTTGTGCTGTGATATAATAGCTTTATTAGCCTAAGAAGATGGTATTTCATGTAGTGGCTAATTTCCTCCACAATCGTTCAAATGGAATAGAATTAAAGGCTGCCTTCAGATCTATAAAGGCCACATATGAAGGCAGTGAACTTCCTGCCCAGCTATTTGATGAACCTCTCCCTGAATGGCCCCCAGAGGTCCAAAAACTAATTTCTCAATTGGAAAATAGCAAAGCTCCTGGTAAAGATTTAATCTGATCAGAATTCTTAAAATTATACCCTATATGGTGGGCATCTGTGCTTGTTCCCCTCTTCGCAGCTATAAATAATTCCTAAAGTCTCCCTAAAGATTGGCTTAACTCTATTATAAAGTGCTTGATGATATAATGTCAGATGATGGGCCCCTCAGTTCAGATAGCACTCAACATGTGACTGAGGAAGAGCTGAGGATCTTTTAGTACTAATTACATTTATCACATGGCTAGATTAACGCCTTCAGGGCATCTAGTTGCTGATGTTGCCATGTAGCAAAAGAACATCTGAAGCTGCAAAGACAGAATTACAGTGGGAATGTGAAGTGTAAGAAGCATAAACGTGGGAAAGCTCAACATAGTGAAAGAGAAAATGAATTAACTACACATTGACATCCTAGGCCACAGTGAATTGAAATGGACTGGAATAGGATACTTTCAGTCAGAAGACTATACTATTCAAGACACAAAAAAACAAAGAAGGAACAGTGTTGCTTTCATAGTCAGGAAGGATATAGCAAAGATAGTACTTGAGTACATTGCAGTCAATGATTGAATAAAATCACTTGGACTTCACAGATAACCCTTTAATAAGATGGTTATCCAAGTGTATGCTCCAACCACTGATGCAGAAGAAGAGGGGGCTGATGAGTTTTATGGTCAAGTTCAATTTGAAATCAACATAACATGCAAGGAAGATGTGGTATTTGTGACTGGAGACTGGAATATCAAAGTTGGCAATATTATGGAGGAAAATGTAGTTGGATAACAAGGCTTAGGAAACCAACATGAAGTGGGGGAATGACTTCTCCATTTCTGCCACTCCAATGATTTCTTCATAACTAACACAGTCTTCAATGCCTGTATACATGGATATTACCAGGCAGAGAACACAGAAATCAAATTGACTATATTATTGCTCCGATAAATGAAGAGCTCATTTATAGCAGCAGACATGGGCAGGACTGTCAAATTGATCATAAACTGATCATGTGCAATTCTAAGTCAAACTAAAGTGGAAGAACAAAGCCAACCAGTTTCCACAATATGATCTTCAGTATTTACCCACCATTTTAAAGGAGAACACCAGGAATCATTTTGAAGAAAACAGGAGACACAACCAGTCAACCAGGCCAAAATCTGACTGGAAGAGAACTGCTTGTTTATTTTTTTTTCTAACCATATGTATAATAAGAATAAGAATTAAACAAATATACATTTTTAGACATTTTGGAAAAAGGACAGACAAGAAAGGCAAGGAAAAAAAAGAGTAAAAAGAAAAAGAAAAATAGAACACAAAATGAATAAACAGGTATTTACAAGCACCATAGAATTAAATAAGCCTGACATTGTTAGACAAGAATTTTCAATGTTTCTTTAGTTAGCTTTACATAACTGAACATCTTGAATATCCAAATATCATTTTAAAAGTTTCAGGTCATTGTTAAAATCCAGTTAGAGTATAAATATCAATGGTAATAATCAGCACAGTATAAATCATGAAATAAGGAATTGCAGTCATTTCTGTCTGTAGTGAAAGATCTATAGTTATTTAACAGATCATTGAAAATTGAAATGTTAAGACTTTATGCCAAGAGAAACCCAAGGAATAGGACTGTTTTGAGTTGTTAATGAAATATCAGCAAAATGGGGGTTGAATGTAATTCTGAGAAAAAGATATTGAATAGACTGGGAGCTATCCCAAAGAAGGCCTGGGACTTTTTTCTACCCATGGACTTCTTTAAGGATCCTTGAACTGTTCAGAAGCATATACAATTTTAAAAAAAATCTTCTATTTTATGGTTAATTATTTGGTTTTCTGTGTGTGTGTGTGTGTGTGTGTATAAATTAAGTATTATGCTGCCTACCTCTTTGGAAACCAATGATGATGTGTGGTCTCCATACATTTTCCCCAGCTGAACTGTTACAGTCTGTAACAATGAAACATTAAGATCTTTAAGTACAATGGGACTTACATCCAGACCAATGAGCATAAAATTACAGGCTTAATATGCATACTATATAACTTATGGCTTTTAATCTCTTCTCTTTCCTTTTTCAACTTGAAACTTGCCTTTAATTTTTTGTCTTTGCAGGCTCCTAGACATTATGATCAGTTGGAACCCAAAAATGTTCTACAGCTGCTGTACTGATTTGAACCCTACATGGAATTCAGCAGAAGGCTTTTTAAAGAGAAAGAGAAGAGAGTGCCCAGAGAGGAAGTATATTCCAAGGAACTGTGTGCTGGGTTGTGAGGGTAAAAGCTGTTGATCGCAAAGGGTGTATCCTGAGAGTTGCTGATTACTAAATAAAAAGAGACAGTAAGAAAAATATAAGGCAGGCAGGCACATTCCAGAGATAAACCTTACCAAGGGAGCGAACAGAGGGAACTAACCTAAATTTAGGACTGGATTACTTATGGGACTGTCTCTCCCCAGTTGTTTCTACCCATCTTATCTGATCTGGTAGGAAGGGCATTTTCCGGGTACCCTCAGCTAGGGAGTGTCAGCTGGCAGGACCTAGAAGGAAACCCTTTTCTGCTGTGACACCCACCCTTTGGAACATCATTCCCCCTGAGATTAGATTGGCCCCATCCCTGTTGGCCTTTCATGAGGCCTTGAGAACTTGGCTTTGTGCTCGAGTCTGGGGCCCTGGGCATGGGTTAGAGCCAATCCCCTGGTGTTATGGATGATAGGTTAGCTCATACCTGGCTGCTATGTGTTTTTATTTTTGTTTTATATTATGTATTTTGTGTTTTTGTTTTATTGTAAGCCACCTAGAGTCACATAAAAGTGATATAAATCAAATAAAAAAACAAATTTGCCAGTTTGGTGGGAGAATTTAAAGAGGAATCCCTAATAAATTTTCACTTTAAGACTTTGTACTCAGCTACATCAAACACTGAGTCAGGGAAAGTAGCAGATAGGGTTTCCCCAGGACCCTTCTTCCCAGCTTCCAGAAGCTGCACAGGGTCACTTTAGCCTTTGTCTTCCATGAAATGGTATAGTGGGAATTAAACTAAATACAATGATTGTTTAGAAACCTGTTGCTTCTAGGAATATGAGCTTTCTTGTGATATTCAGAAGCCAAACATTACCTTCCACATGCAATTTTTAAAATACAGGTCCTCATTTAGCAACTGTCTCATTTAGTGACTGTTCACAATTATGATGATGATGAAAAATTAAATTTACAACCAATCCTCGCATTTATGACCTTCACAGGTCTGTAAAGCAAAGGAAAGCTGAAGTAAGATCATAAGCACATCACAGTTTTACTTAGTGACTGCTTCACTTAACAACCAAGTTGCTGGTCCCAATTGTGGTTGCTAAACAATGGCCAACTGTAGTTTGTAGCTTTTTCTGCCACAATGTTTCAGTAACATTACAAGTAGTCCTTGCTTAATGACTGCCCTATTTAGCAACCATTTGAAGTTATGATGGCACTGAAAAAGTAACTCTACGACCAGTCCTTGCATTTACGACCATCGTAGCATCCCTGTGGTCACATGATCGACATTCAGGCACTTTGCAACCAGCAGGCATTTATGACTGTCGCAGCATCCTGAGGTCACATGATTGCCACTTGCATGCTTCACAGCTGGCTTCCAACAAGCAGAGTCAATAAAGAAGCTGGCAGTAAAATTGCAAGTCGCAGTCATGTGATATCTCACTTAATGACTACATCGCTTAGCAATGGAGTTGCGGGTCCCAATTGTGGTTGTTAAGCAAGGACTACCTGTAATGAATGGAAATAGCTATTAGGATGCCACTTAGATCAATAAGAAGCAACCACAGCTGCTGAGTTGAAGCCCCAGAAAAAAAGTTGAAAAGTTGATATGTGGAGTTGAAGTCCACATATCTTAAAGTTGTCAAGGTTGAGAAACACTGGTTAGAAACAGACTACTAATGCTTTAATTTTTACAAGTGGATACCTCTGTGGTACTAAGGTTTTTTCGTTCCTTTCCAGAATATAGCCTCTCCCACATGAGTTCATCCCGTCCCACCTGATCACACAGAGAGGGCATGCTCCGGACCCCTTCGGCAAAAGAACTCCGACCAGCAGGGTCCAGAAGACAGGCCTTCTCTGCTGCAGCCCCCGCCCTTTGGAATATCTTGCCCCCTGGAGGTGAGATTGGCCCCCTCACTCCTGGCCTTTCGGAGGGATTTGGACCTGGCTCTGCCATCTGGCCTGGGGCGAGGAGGGGGATCAAGTGTGGGGTTGGCTTGTCCCTTAGTGGCCTGGTGTTGCTGCCTTGAACCATTGGCCTCCTGGATTTTTTCCCTTTTTATTTTTGTGAATGTGAATTGTTACAGGTTTTAATTGTATATTTATTTATTGCTTTAATGTGTTGTGAGCTGCCCAGAGTCCCCCATTGCGGGGAGATGGGCGGGGGACAAATTTAATAAATAAATATATAAATATACAAAGGAAGAAGACCAGAAACCATATTTTTCAGACAATGGTTTCAATAACTGGAAAACTGCTCAAGAATACAAAGAGGGGTTTTCTGTATCATTGTTCATCCAAATCTTACATTAAAGCTCTGTATGCCCAGGAAAAGATTAAAGTGGAAGAAGAAGGGCTTTAAAATGCTGTGAAAATCTCAGTTCTGACAAGTTTCTATTATTCTGGGCAGGCTGCCAAATTTCATGGAATGTTGGAGAGGCAAAATGGTGAAACATTAGATTAGGTTCAGGTTCAAGTCCATGATCAGCCATGGAAGTTCACTGGGGACTTTGGGCCAGTCTGTATCTCTCAACGCAGCCTACATCACAAGGTTGTTGTTGTGGGACAAAATTTGAGAAGGAAGTGCTATCTATGCTACTTTGAATTCTTGGAGGAAAGGCAGGATATAAATCTAACTAATATAATAAATAAATAATGGAGTATTTATTCATTGGGGCCTTTGGGCCAGTCTGTATCTTTCTCTCTCTCTTTTTTAATAATAATGTTATTAGAGTTTACAAGTACAAAGATAAAAGCAAATACAAACTAAAGAAAATATACAAAGTAAAGAAAAGGAAAAAAAGTGCAAAGAGATAGAAAGAAGAAGAAAAAAAGAAAAGAAAAAGAGAAAATATAAAAGATGACTCCCCCCTCCCTCCGGACAAGTATAAACAATTTCAGTAATTTAACACCTTCTCTAGTATTTCAATTAGAAGAAAAAGAAAAAGATCTCTTCTTCCCATAACTCCTCCCTTATCAATAATCAAAGTATAAAAGCTCAGCATTCAATTCTAATCAGCAAAAGTCTATTAAGAGCTACCAAAAATAATAACAAATGTATTTTAACCTTAATAAAAAAAATCCATTTTGTAATCCAATTTATCACTTTCTCTAAGAAGTAAAACAAAAACAAAAAAACATCTCTCCCCACTTATAAACAAATCCTTAAAACCTCGTCATTCAATCCTGGTCAAAAAGAAGTCCCATTGATGGCTACCAGAAACCACAACATATTTTTTAACCATAATCAAATAAGTTTACTTTGTAAACCTTCTGTTTACTTTTAAAAAACAGGATCTTTAATCCTGCCAAATAGTGTCCCACAGGTTGATTTTTTATCATTTTCTCTTTGTCTGCTTTCAGGAACAACTTCAGTAGTATCTCTTTACCTCCTCTCGAAAACAGCTTCATTGGTTTAACACGTTCCTTTTGGAAATCCAAAATAAGAAGGCTTTCCAAGTCACTCCTCTGATTTATTATTTGTATGTCCCCTTCAATTATTATAACATCAGCTGGTTTCATTTATAAATCCATTTTGTCATCTTTTTCCATATCACTTATACTCTAGCATTTTTTAAAACTCCAAATCCACATTCAAATCAGCCTCAATCTCTGTTTTGTCCAATAAAATCTGTTGTTCTTCTATATCCTCTGTTACAGCATCAGACAATTTTGTAAGTAATTTCTGAGTACGCTGTTCCCAAATAGCCTTAATTTCTTTTATAGTCAAATAATGTTGCTCCATTGCATTAATGGGTCCCTTCTCCTTTAATTGTAATCGTTTGTTCTTTCTAGTTCCCTCTAGACAACTTTCAAGTCCCTTCCTATCATCTGTGTATTTTCCAGTCAGCAAAAGTTTCCCATGGGATGATTTCTTACAATTAATTTCAGAAACTCAATATATTCTTTTGTAAATTTTTTTTTATTTAGAAAAATTTTATTACACAAGTAAAATATACACTTTCGTAAATTTTTAAACACCCCACAGGAAATATTCTTTCAAGTCCATCTAGCCCCTTACCTTCCACGTCCTAATCTCCCTTTTGCTGTTTCCAAAAAGCAAATATTTTCTTTTTAATCCTTACACTTATATCAAGCTTCTTTCATCCAAGGTTGAAGGAGATTGTCCCAAAGTAGTAAAACTTGCCCTTTGGAAAGTTCTTAACTTCTAAGAAATCAGTAAAAAGCAGCTTCCTAAGGTAATTAAGAGAGGAAGTAGGTGAACTCAGTGTCTCTTTGAAAGGCACAGAACTGCGGTATAGGCACGATGTTTTCTCCCCGGCTCCCAGAACTCTCAGACCTGCTGGAGATTGCTATTTTACAATCTCTTTGCAGGGAGATTCTGTATGGAGCAAACATGTGGGTGATCCTTGTCCTCTCCTTAATCTGGAGAGGGATTCCAAGGAGCTGATCCATTCACCAGTTCTTCTTTCCACCACAGTCGTCAGCTTCACAAAAGCAAAGCTGTCTTCAGTCCCTGGAAGTGTCGCCAGTCTGTATCTCTCAATCCAACCTACATCACAGGGTTGTTGTTGTGGGACAAAATTTGAGGAGCAAGTACTATCTATGCCACTTTGAACTCTTGGAGGAAAGACAGGACATAAATCTAATTAATACAATAAATAAATAATGGAGTATGACCTCCTTTCCTAAGAAAGAAAAATACATCTAATAGAAGGCTCAGCTAGAACGTCCTTTTTAAATGCTACTATGCCATCAGCAGGAAGATTTTGCTGGAGAGAAATTGGCAGGTCTGCAACCTTCCCTCCACTTGAAATCTGAAGTACTCCAGTCCCAGGAATAGTGACCATGTGCTTTTTATGCAAATGTAGACTGGACATTATTTGGAGAGCTGCTTTGTTCTGTCTGTGTGTTAGACTGCCCTTACTATCAGCAAGCCATACACCCACACCAGCAATAAGGCAATTCTCGAACCTATTTCCTGTAAGTTACAGTTCATCCGTATTACAGTTTGCATGTCAGGGACATCCACGTGGGTGGTCAGCAAAGTCAAAATGGCAGTTGTGACCTCATGATCACCACCTTTTATTAGCATTGTGCATATGACACGCATACAAGGGCTGGGACTTTGATTGCATGGTCACAATTGCCATCTTGACTTTTTTGAGCCCCCCCCCCCCCCCCCATTTTGACAAGAACAGCCAACCTTAAGGGTAGAGTGATGCCTATTCATGAGAGAGGTCAATGCAGAGAGGAGTTGGTATAAATTCATAGGGCCCTTCTGATCAAGATTTGACAATGGGTTCAAATTATGATTACCAAAAAGGTCAAATTCACTTTGGGTTGCCTATAAATAACTGTAGAAACGATTTCCTGATTCAAAGTTATTTTTTTGAACTCCCTTGTATGTCAAAAGTTGGATTCATTTTCCAAGAAATTATACAGTGTGTAATTAACTTTCTCAAGAACAGACTGTCTGCTACTACATTTCCCCATTTAGTTTGCAATTAAGAACACCACACAACTATGCTAAAAAGAAAGGCACAAAGGGAGCTACTGTAATTGTTACAAATTATCCTAATTATGATATATTAAAAAAATTACCTTTACCCGCTGTTTTATCTGCTTTACACATATACCTGTTTTATAGTTTCAGGAACTCATATAGCAACACATACCACTGGAAAACTACAGTATAAATCCATATCTTCAATGATGCCTCAACTTTGTAATGGTGGCTTCTTTTCCAACTTCTAACACTCCGGTTTATTTATTTATTTATATGTCACATTTATATAGCCATTCATCTCACACAAAGCGACTCTGGGCGGCATACAGCAATTAAATAAAATAACAAATGAATAAAAACCATCATTATAAAAAGATAAAAAGTGTTTATTAAAATGAAAACAATATATATACAGTCCACTTCCCATTAAGCTCTCAGACAGAGAGATAGAGATGTTACATTAGGCCATGTCTTTGTATATGAGGTTTCACATGACTTCCAACCCCCCCTCTTTTGGGGGGGGGATTATTTTTACCTGATGTAGATGGCGGTTGGGGGAAGTGATGTAAAATATCGTACACGGGCATGACATAATGTAACAACTCTCTCTGTCTCTTTCTCTGAGAGTTTAAAAGAAGGTGGACTGTATACACCCTTGCAATGGATTCTGTGAATGCCCTCCAGGGCACCAAGACCTGGAAGTTCCTAAAGCCCATGCACTATATATAGTCATCTGAAATGCAATGATCCATGAATTCAATTTTTCCAGCTTCCTGCCTGAAATTGCCAAGGCTTGGACCATGGATTTGAGGCCAACATCTGAAGGGAGCTACTCAAGTGAATGTTTGAAGCACTACCTTGAGCTAATCAAAGATTAGTGCCAGAATTTTCATCTATCCTGACTGATGCTTTTTTTCTAATTAGAAAAATTATGAAAACTCCCTGTTATGCAAAATCCCCATCTTGAACAATGAAAGACATGATTTCTGGTTTATCATTTGTTCTGCTTCATGCATTCCTAGCCTAACTTGCTAACGTGTCTGTGTGTGTGCACCTTAGAGTCAGTGTGGTCTCCTAGGGGCTGGCTAGACTAGTCCCTGCACTTTTTGGGGTGAGATTTTTGGAAGTGGCTTGCCATTGGCTGCTTCCTAGGGCTGAGAGAGAGTCACTGGCCCAAAGTCACCCAGCTGGCTTCATGCCTAAGGCAGGACTAGAACTCACAGTTTCCTGGTTTCTAGATTGGTACCTTAACCACTACACCAAACTGGGTCTCTTGCTAACATAGCTTATCTTTAATTCCAGCCTTTGATCATTGCCCAGCATTGATAGCAGGCACTATCACTGGAAAGGAAGAATAATGAAGTAATTGTCTGCCCTGTTACCTCCCAACTCCCTCCTCGTTTTGGAGGGAACCCCAGACACCAGAAGTACCAGCTCTAGGTTCCAAAAGTCCAAATGGCCACTAGATGGCAGCAAAGGATTAAGAGATGTCCATATCTCTACTGCCATCTAGTGGTCTCAAAAAGCTTGCAGCTATCTTTCATAGGGAAAGCCAGGAGTGAATTTTGACAGTGCTCCCACTTTGCCTGCTCAAGTCTGATTAGGTTTTTTAATATATATATATATATATATAACCTGCTCCATGAGTCATAACCCACAATTTGAGAACCAGTGGAGTAGCAAATGAGAAAAGGAGTCTGTATCTGTCATAAGGGGATAAGGTAATTGTTTTTGACATCTTCGGGCTATCATAAAGTTGTAACACTGTTATCACCAACATCAAGGGCCATACTGAAGTATTAGATGATCCCCATCTTCATCCACTCTCAGGAAGAGGAAAAAGGCCACTTCAAGAGAGTTCTTCAACTTGATGAACATTTTGCAAATTGCAAGTAAAAAGGGCACCAAATTTGTATATTAACTTGGTAAGGTGTTTGATTGTTAAGTGCTAGATCTAGAACAATATTGCATGCTTACTTTTTGATTCAATGAAGCAATTACATTTTACCTAAAGAATGAATGGAAATGATAGTCCCATGAAAACAGAAGAAAAATCTGACTTAATCCTTTGTGACTACATGTAGTTTGAAAAACCAAGCTATTTTTTTCTAAAAATCGTATCTTTTTATGTAACACCAAGTCAGATGGGATACATGCCGCTTTCTGATTTAGAAACTGTATCATGTCTTGCAGCATCATAGATGCTTCCTAAACAGGATATGTGGAAGGATGAAAGAACGCTCCTTGAGACCTGTCGGAATACTAATGCCATTCAGCAAACTGAATCTAGCCTAAAATATTAATAACATCAGCATACAGTTCAAGCATGGCTGCATATGCTGTTCTCAGAAATGGTCTTGGACCAAGAGCTGTTTTATGCTTTATACAGAATATATTCCATAAATAGACAATGTTAAGGAGAAATGTGCCTCCATTCCTTGGATATGCAGTGTTTTCGTTACTAGGGAATTACGACCAATTACAAGTCAGGGCAAAAAATATCTGCAAAGCTCCAACTGTTCTGAAACTGATACATCCTCTTTTCAAATATTACATTTATCTCAGATCAAATACTAGAATACTCTGGGTATAACATAAAGTAAAAAAGTGGACAGTCCTGGGATTAAAAAATTGAAATAGATCCTGCTACTCTTGAGTTCTATCTGTTCATGTTGTTGAAATGTTATCTGGACTAGTGAAAGACAAAATATGGTCTAAGGTTGGCCAATCCAGCATATGTTACTCAGAGTCCTGCATTAACAAGATTCTGAAGAATAATATAAGAAGAATCACAACAACAAGAATACTATACATAAGTGTCAGAGGTGAATAAATAGTCAGCTACTGGAATATATGGCAAAGTTGTTTTTGAGGACAACCAATACTGAGTTTCTCTTTAATAACGGAGTAAATAGTAGATTGTATAGACTCTATCTAATTTCCAATCTTCTCCTTTATGATATGCTTTATTAGAACTGGAAGTCTGCACAGTGAGTAGACTGGAAAATGGTAAAGAAGGAACTGAAATTGGATATCATGCATGTATCATATTTCTCTGTCCTTCATCCATTCTTTGCAAAGATGTCAGCTTAACCTGTCAGTAGCTACACATTCCCAATGAATTATGCTTCAATCGCATATCTTTCCCAATCTAATATTTAGTGGCAATCCCTCTATTATAAATGAAAATTATAAGTGTACATATGAGATAGAATGCTGATGTAAGAATGAAGCAAAGGGATTTGTTTGCTCAAAAACTTCATGCTACTTAAATAACAGGCAAAATTTGAACCTATTGCAGGGACCCTCCCTTCCCATGATTTCTATGCTGCACAATTCCAAAAGGCTCTGAATGGCTGACAATTCATATAGAAATAAAATACAAGAATTAAATCTGGAGGCCCTCCTGAACTCACGGTTCCTACTTAGAGCAGATGGTAGCCTTGTCCAGAAGGGCTTTTGCCACAGCTTTGTGCTGTGTGCCAGTTATGCCTGTTCCTGGACCTGGAGGACCTGCTCACAGTCACTCATGTCTTAGTCACTTCCTGATTTCATTACTGCAATGCACTCTACATGGGGCTGCTCTGGAAGGGTATTCAGAAGCTTCAGCTGGTGCAAAAGCAGTGGAATGGGCAGTTATGGGTGCCATTCAATACATGTGACACCTCTGCTCTGTGAGCTGTACTGGCTACCAGGTGCAATTCAAGGTGCTGATGGTTAAAGTCCTTCATGGCCTGGGGATGGTTACTTACAGACCATCTCTCCCCAGTGGTGTCTACCCATCCGGTTAGGAGAGGCATATTCCGGGTCCCAGCCACTAGAGAGTTCCACCTGGCAGGACCCAGGAAGAGACCCTTTCTGCCATGGCACCTACCCTCTGGAATATCATCCCCCCCCCCCCCCCCCCAGATTAGACTTGCCCCAACCCTGCTGGCCTTTCACAAGGTATTAAAACCCTGGCTTTTTCATGGCTGATCTGAATGCGGAATGTTATGAATGTTCTCACCTGTTATTTTATGTTACTGATGTTATTGTTTAAATTTTGGTTGTATTTATCTTGTTTTTGTTTTGTTTTGAATTGTTAGCCATCCAGAGTCATATATATGACATGGGAAGCCATATCAATTAAATTAATTAAACCAATCAATCAATAAAAAAAAATAACCAGACCCCCAAACTGAGTAACAATAGCCATTGACACACTGAGAAAAAAAAAAAAAAATCCTCACAGAAACTATCACCTACTTTAGAAAATGTAAAAAAAACAAAACAAAATAAATACAATTAAGGTATCATACAAAGAATCCATTTCAAGATGGCATGATCTGGGATTTTCTTTTAAACACATTGCACCTATTTTTAAAGAGTTTAAAGCATGCATTAGTTTGCTGTATCCTTGTAAGATGACCCATTGTCTATGCTGTAAAATGACAACAAACAGTAATTTAAATTATCAGGTTGCTTCCCTTAAATCACTGTAGTTTACTGACAGTGTGAAGCCAGAGCTAACAAAAATGCCTAATGTCAAATGGGAAGAGGGTTTAATGGTGCAAAAGTTCCCTAAAACCTAGATTGCATTGCTTACCTGGGGCATCCACAGTGGGAATAAAAACCTGCAAGCTGGTAGGCATAAAGTCATGATTGAAGCTCTACCCCTTTTGTATTTCTGTGTGCAGCATGTGTGTGGAAAGGGGTGAGGCCCTGATAGTAAAGCCATGCCTACATCTTGTAGATTTTGAGGAACATCTCTGCAGATGCCCTGTTGTTCTCCATTGGGCAAGAGTGGCTTGCTGGCTTCTTTCTTTTATCTCTTTTATGGACTGTCATTTTATTCTTCAGAAGGTATGTCAAAATAATATAATAGCAGGATAAAGAATTATGGGTCATAGGAACTGCTCTGTTGCCACTTGAGCTTGTAAAAAAGATTAATATATCACCAAATGAGAGCCCTCCAGAACTTGTAGAGACTTTCATCAACCACCTGCCTAATATGCCAATCAGAGAACTTGCTGCAGTCTGGAAACTGTCTCTTCCTTCCTTCCTTTATAGATAAACTAGTACAGAAAGCTAGCAATTCAGTGCTGTCTTCTCAAAAAGTAAGTCCCATGAAATGGATAGGCTTACTTCTAAACACAGTAAACAGTGATAGAACTGTGCTGTATCTCTCTATTGAGATATCTCTATGTTACCATGGTTTTGCAGGATTTTTGATTATCACATAATTTTAGGCTCCAACATGCCATATATGGTACATTTCCTTTTGGCATCATGGCTTCTTTTTCAAATCAGCTAGCCTTCTCCATTAGTTAAGCCCTCTTTTTTCCTGATGCCTCATAAATATTTTATTGTTCCTGGCCTTCTGCCAAATGATATGTGGTCTAATAAAGTCCACCTCAGTTGTCAGTGAACTTGGTTTGGTGTTGCTGACAGAGTACTGTATCTTAAGAATAATAAAATCCATTTCAATGGAATATACGTATTGGGATATTTAATCAAAGTTTCTTCTTCCCCGTTCTCACTTGGGGGGACATTTGGTTTTTTTTTAAAAATTCTCTTTCGGCCATTGGGTTATTGTCAAAACATTGGGACAGATCATGAAAATGTATGTTGGATTGTAGTTGTTTTTGCTATAAATGACCAATAATGATACCTGTGCACTAGAGTCCCACCTTTTCAGGTGCGTATCATGTGGTCAAGAGTTCTGAGGGCAACCACCTTTCATGGATGCTTTAATTAGTTGTTCCGTGCACTGAAGTAAGGTGGTCTCCTACAGTTTTACAGTTCTCTTATCTAGGATCTGCATAATAACATGTAGGTTTGGGCCAAGTGGTATGATGGAGCTATAAGACCTTCAGTTATAGCTGATCAACTAATCTTTCCTTGTCATTTGCTCACTTCTGTTGTGCACCCTGTTAACAAAAGACCCACTATGGCTGGGAGGAGGTTTCCTACATTATAGGAAAGTAGGCAGCTGCCCCAGCAATCAAAGTCGGTATGTGGAGGCGATCAGGACCATTAAAAAGGACTAGAGTAAGAACCCAGATGTCAAGAAGCCAAGCAAGCAAGATTTTCCTTCAGAAATCAGATCTACAGATCCACTGATGACAACTCTATATAAACAAAATGACTAAGCTAGGCATTTTAAGAGACAAATTCCACTGATTATGCATTTCATCATGGAGGTGACATCAGGGCACCAAACATCATACTATTCCATGCCTTTGCCTCTCAGTCATCTTTTTTTTTTTTTGGAGACAAGTTACCAAATTCATAGGGTGGTTGGTTGTAGAGCTGCTAAAAGTAAAAAGAACAAGAGACAGAGCATAGAGGCATCTCCTCATCTCTTGGCAAGTTTGACTCAGAATGAAACCTTCATTCTGTCCCCATGTTCCCTCACTCCCCCCCCCCCCCGAGTCAGTTGCGAAGCCCTTTTGAAAAAGGAATAGGAAATACCCTACGTATGACTGAGGACCAACACAATATGGTGGCAGTTCAGTATCCAGATGGTAAATAAGGCAAGCCCCCCCCCCAACTTTAAACAACTCAGTTGTGTTTCTGTAACAGTCTTTATATAAGTTAAAAATGCTGCTCAGCTGCGATGACTTCTGTCAATGTGGAACAGTCTATTTAACAAATCTAATTCATGAGGAGAACTGTATGTGTCAAAAAAATATAGGTCAATTGTTAAGATGAAGCTCTTGGCTTATTCTAAATTACGTATAACAGGTAGTCCCCAGTTTAAGAATGAGTTCCGTTCCAAGGTCTGTCCTTAAGTCAAATTTCTTTGTAAGCCAGAACAGTATTATTGTATAATACTGCATAAGTAGTATTGTGTAATGAACTCAAACTATTGTGTATTTAACTCAAATCATTGTGTATTTAATTCAAATTTTGCTACAATAGGCTCCGTTCTTAACTATGGGTTGGCCTTAAACCAGATGTTCTTAACCCAGGGACTACCTGTATTTTCTTTTGCCGATACTCTTAATCAAGCTTACTTTGGCTCTTTTGATTGATATCAATTTATACTTTCAGTGACAAAGAGCCAAGTGAGGGCTATTTCTGAGTTTTATAATATTCGCTTTTACAACAAGATATCCCCTTCCAAAATCATAGCTGTATTAGTCTGCTGCTCCTAAAATGACAAAGGGTTTTTTTGGCACTTCAAGACATAGCAAATTTATTAAGGGATTTTCATCTTTCTAAATAGACAAATACATTAAAACCAACACATTCTTTATTCATTCTTGCACAAAAAAGCTAGGCATCATAACAACTAGGCCTCAAAGGCCTTTTGGAACAGCTCTGTTTCAATGGCCTTCCTGAAGATCAGGGGTGATGGATCCATATATATTCCCGGCACAGAACTATTCTGAAAGATGAGTGGTGCTGGTGAAAAACATCAATTCTTTGCTGGACCCCCAGTATTTCTACCCAGAATGTGCACACTGGAGGGTAAGATTCACTTGAAGTAGATGGTCTGTTTTCCACTGAGGTAGAAAAAATAAAACATAAATAGAGGAGTCAAAGAATAATGAAAGGAAAGAATTACAGGCCATGATAATTATTCTGAATTTACAGTGAGTGGTCACAAATGAAATCAGTTTATGCTGGATAGTAGTGAATTGGCTTTTGCAGCTCCCTGCAGCCTCACTGGCAGATCGGGACTCCTCCTGGAGTAGACTGAAAAGTGCACAGCTGGTAATCTGTGAGTGGGTGATGCAGGACAGACTCCGTGCCGAAAGAAAGAGCTTAAAGTATTTAGCTTCAAATGTTTTATTCAGTACAGGAGTACAGTAAAATTGATCATACTTGCATGCATGCATTGGTAGACATTCATTTGCAAATCTGATTACAAGGGACTTGCAATATACAACAATCATAGATCAATTATTTGGCTCCCATAAAGTCTATTATAACAACTTTTTTGTATGAATGGTAATTTGGCACAAAGGATTCTAATCCTGTTTTCAAATTCGTATCCCCTTTTCTATTAAATTCTAACTGGAGCTAGAAATAATCAATGGCTGTGGTCTGATGGCAACGATACAAAGCACAGTGCAGCACCACTCATGTTTTATTAATGCTGATATTTGCAGGATCTCTTCACTCATTCTTAAACTCATTCTTACGATTTTTTATATCATAATTCAGAAGCATACTTTAAAATCACCAAATAGGCTAGGGTTAGGATGGCCAATAGCATAGCTTTAATTAGTGACATTTATGTAACATCACCCCCTTCATGGATCACTGCCTTGTCATGGTGAAGGGGCTTGTGTAACTCAGTGAAGCCATGAGCTATACCGTGCAGGGCCACCCAAGACGGACAGGTCATGACAGAGAGTTCTGACAAAATGTGGTCCACTGGAGAAGGAAATGGCAACCCACTCCAGTATCCTTGCCAAGAAAACCCCATGGACAATGTTAAAAGGCTAAAAGATATGACGCTGGAAGATGAGCCCCTCAGGTCGGAAGGTGTCCAATATGCTACTGGGGAAGAGCGGAGGGCAATTCCAAGTAGCTCCAGAAAGAGTGAAGCGGCTGGGCCAAAGCCGAAAGGACGTTCAGCTGTGGATGTATCTGGAAGCGAAAAGAAGGTCCGATGCTGTAAAGAACAATACTGTATAGGTACGTGGAATGTAAGATCCATGAACCAAGGCAAGCTGGATGTGGTCAAACATGAGATGACAAGATTGAACGTCGACATCTTGGGAATCAGCGAATTGAAATGGACGGGAATGGGTGAATTTAATTCAGGCGACCACTATATCTACTACTGTGGGCAAGAAACCCTTAGAAGAAATGGAGTTGCACTCATAGTCAATAAGAGAGTGGGAAAGGCAGTAATGGGGTACAACCTCAAAAACGACAGAATGATCTCAGTGCGTATCCAAGGAAAACCATTCAACATCACGGTAATCCAAGTCTATGCCCCAACCACTGATGCCGAAGAAGCTGAAGTTGACCGGTTCTATGAAGACCTACAACACCTTCTAGAACTAGCACCAAAAAAAGATGTCCTTTTCATCATAGGGGATTGGAATGCTAAAGTAGGAAGTCAAGGAGTAATCGGAATAACAGGCAAGTTTGGTCTTGGAGTACAAAATGAAGCAGGGCAAAGGCTAATAAAGTTCTGTCAAGAGAACAAGCTAGTCATAGCAAACACTCTTTTCCAACAACACAAGAGACGACTCTACACATGGACATCACCAGATGGTCAATACCGAAACCAGATAGATTACATACTTTGCAGCCAAAGATGGAGAAGCTCTATACAGACGGCAAAAACAAGACCAGGAGCTGACTGTGGCTCAGATCATGAGCTTCTTACTGCAAAATTTAGGCTTAAATTGAAGAATGTAGGGAAAACCACTAGACCACTCAGGTATGACTTAGATCATATTCCATGTGAGTACACAGTGAAGGTGATGAATAGATTTAGAGGATTAGATTTGGTAGACAGAGTGCCTGAAGAACTAAGGATGGAGGTCTGTAACATTGTACAAGAGGCAGCAACTAAAACCATCCCAAAGAAAAAGAAATGCAAGAAAGCAAAATGGCTGTCTGATGAGGCTTTACAAATAGCTGTGGAAAGAAGGAATGCGAAAAGCAAGGGTGAAAGGGAAAGATATAAGCAACTGAATGCAGATTTCCAGAGAATAGCAAGGAGAGATAAGAAGGCCTTCTTAAATGAACAATGCAAAGAAATTGAAGAAAACAATAGAATGGGGAAGACTAGAGATCTCTTCAAGAAAATTGGAGATATCAAAGGAACGTTTAGTGCAAAGATGGGCATGATAAAGGACAAAAAAGGCAGGGACCTAACAGAAGCAGAAGAGATTAAGAAGAGGTGGCAAGAATACACAGAAGAACTCTACAAGAAAGATCTTAATGTCCCTGATGTCCATGCTGGTGTGGTCACTGACCCTGAGCCAGACATCCTAGAGAGTGAAGTCAAGTGGGCCTTAGGAAGCATTGCTAACAACAAAGCTAGTGGAGATGACAGTATTCCAGCTGAGTTATTTAAAATACTAAAAGACGATGCTGTTAAAGTGCTGCACTCAATATGCCAGCAAGTTTGGAAAACGCAACAATGGCCACGGGATTGGAAAAGGTCAGTTTACGTTCCAATTCCAAAGAAGGGCAATGCCAAAGAATGCTCAAACTATCGCACAATTGCACTCATTTCACATGCTAGCAAGGTTATGCTCAAAATCCTACAAGCTAGGCTTCAGCAGTACGTGAACCGAGAACTACCGGATGTACAAGCTGGGTTTCGAAGAGGCAGAGGAACTAGAGATCAAATTGCCAACATTCGCTGGATCATGGAGAAAGCACGAGAGTTCCAGAAAAGCATCTACTTCTGCTTCATTGACTATGCAAAAGCCTTTGATTGTGTGGATCACAACAAACTGTGGCAAATTCTTAAAGAGATGGGGATACCAGACCACCTTACCTGTCTCCTGAGAAATCTGTATGCGGGCCAAGAAGCAACAGTTAGAACCGGTCATGGAACAACCGATTGGTTCAAAATAGGGAAAGGAGTACGACAAGGCTGTATACTGTCACCCTGCTTATTTAACCTATATGCAGAGTACATCATGAGAAATGCCAGGCTGGAAGAATCACAAGCCGGAATTAAGATTGCAGGGAGAAACATCAATAACCTCAGATATGCAGACGATACCACCCTAATGGCAGAAAGTGAAGAAGAACTAAAGAGCCTCTTGATGAGGGTGAAAGAGGAGAGTGCGAAAGCTGGCTTGAAACTCAACATTAAAAAAACTAAGATCATGGCATCTGGACCCATCAATCCCTGGCAAATAGGAGGGGTAGAAATGGAAGCAGTAACAGACTTCATTTATTTGGGCTCCAAGATCACCACAGACGGAGACTGCAGCCATGAAATTAAAAGACGCTTGCTCCTTGGGAGGAAAGCTATGGCAAACCTAGATAGCATATTAAAAAGCAGAGACGTCACCTTGCCGACAAAAATCCGCATAGTCAAAGCTATGGTTTTTCCAGTAGTAATGTATGGCTGTGAGAGCTGGACCATAAAGAAGGCTGAACGCCGAAGAATTGATGCCTTTGAACTGTGGTGCTGGAGAAGACTCTTAAGAGTCCCCTGGACTGCTAGGAGGTCAAACCAGTCAATCTTAAAGGAAATCAACTCTGATTGCTCATTGGAAGGATTGATAATGAAGCTCAAGCTCAGATACTTTGGTCACCTAATGCAAAGAGAGGACTCTTTGGAAAAGACCCTGATGCTGGGAAAGATGGAAGGCCAAAGGAGAAGAGGACGGCAGAGGATGAGATGGCTAGATAGCATCACTGAAGCAATGAGCATGAAATTGAGCAAACTCAGGGAGGCAGTGAAAGATAGGAAGGCCTGGCGCAATATGGTTCATGGGGTCACGAAGAGTCAGACACGACTTAACGACTAAACAACAACAACAAATGTAACATCACTATTACTTACTAGAACCCACTCATTTAACATTTATCTTAGCACACCAGCTTGCTGAGTGTGGCATATGCACAAGAGTTACACAGCCCTTGTCCAGACAAGATATTTATTTAAAAATTTGCATATGTCTTTCAGCCATGTTAAAATATATTTTCAGACAGGCCTGCAATTAAAGACCATTTAATTCATCATACTGTAAGTATTACATAAATGAGAGAGGGATAAAGAAAAGGTGAGAGATGGCTTGATGTTGCAAAAAAGTAAAGAGGGAGGGAAGAGAAATAGGTCATGGAGTGGAGGGTACAGCCATCATCAGCTGTGGTCAAAGACACCAGGATCTGATCAGAGACACTGTACACAAACTACAGGCCTTCCCCATAGACATCTGAGAAGCACCTGGTTGGGCACTGGAGGGAACAAAATGCTGAGATAGGTTTTGACCTTTTCTTATGAAAAATGGTGACAATTGTGATGAAATGGATCTTAAAGCATCATAGAATGAAAATATTATGATACAGAGGTAAACTTTTCCTGACAGGTGTCTCTGCCACTGATATGGTATATAAACACACTTTCTGTCCTATTTAAGGAAAGCTACCTGGGCAGATGACTGGCGTTCAGCTGTGGTGGCAGGTTGTGAAGTGAGTTGGTCATTATAGAAGACCTCACCTACACAACTCAAAATCATAGTAGACATTTGTAGAGCAGGAGTAGGCAATTTTGCAGGCTATATGCAGCCCTCCTAAAGCCTTTTTCTAACTTTCAGATCTCCTCTTTTATCACAAACATTTCCATCAAAATTTGAAGCTGAGGCAAAACTGCACTACTGCTGGTTATATACTCCTTGGAAATATTCTCCTGGATCTGTTAGGTTAGGAAGAAGAAAGCTAATCAGGGTGGTATGTATTTAAAAGGTAGGGATTAAACATAATATTAAGTTAAACTTTAGAAATAGTGTGAAATCAATTACATTTTGCATTGCATCTGTTCCTTCTATTTAAATGTGTATTTTAACATGTAAAGTTGATCTGGAATAGTATCTTCAATTATAACAAAAAAGTACTGAGCCAAAATGGCCCAAAGAATGTCCAATCTTCTTTTGCTCTTCTCTTGGAAACATCTGGCTGGTCACTATTGGAAACAGAATACTAAATTCTTGATTTAACAGACTAATAAGGGGGAGGGTTGTCATTAAAGTCAAATGTCCATTAAATGAAGGTTTATTATCAATCCTAATAATATCAGTGAGTACAGTAAGACTAGTGTGTCTCAATCCTCTCTCCCCAGGCAATGGCACACTCTACTGTCTGGCCCACCAGCCTACCCCCCATCCCTTCAATCTTCCCCCATCCTCAGCCATGGCTGCCACAAATGTTGCAAGGAGACCTATTCCACTTGCCTACCTGTCCCCAACCTTTCCTGCAACTTTTCTCCCCTGAATCTCCTCAGCTGCTGTCACTGTTTTCCCTGTGCAGCACTTCCCTATCCTGCAGATTTTGTCCATTAAATCAGAGGTCCGCTAAACCAAGGATCCCAAACATGACTTTATCCTAATGTATCAAATTTAATGTATTCAATGTTAATGTATATCTTGCTTTTTTTCATTCTTGTTGTTCGCTAGGGGGTGTTTTCTGGTTCCATTCACTTCCTCTTTTGACCTGGAATGTGTGGCTTAAATGCCACTGAAATTAGAATACAGTTTGCAGCCTCCCCAAAGCACCCTTGGAGTCCTGTATATAACAGCAGATCTGGATGAATACGTTATGAGATTCCCACATGGGGCAGTAGAGGTGGCTTAAAGCTCTGCTTTAGGGGGACTGAAGGCATTGTGAAATGTTAGACTACTGAGTCCTACAATACTCCCATGAAAATAGCCCTCCAGTTTTATGAGGAAACTGGTGAGTGTCCTGGATATTGTTTTCCAAGCAGCAGTTAATTTACTTATTGTCATCTAGTTTGCATTTAAGCATTTGGCTAACTGATGGTAGCTGCCTAAGGCATCTACTGCACTGTAGTTAAAGAAGGAAATCCAATGAGAAAAATTGCTTTCAATTTTTGGATCATTCCCATCCACCAAACTGTTCCCTTTATGATGCAGAATAGAAGAGGGATCACCTGGTGTCCTACTTTCTAACACTAGTCTGCTGCTGTTGTGTACAGAGAAGGGTCAAAGCTGGAATAACCAAATAGCTATTGTTTCCAGTGCTGTGGGAAGTTCTCTGCCCTTTTCGATATAAAGGCTTACAGATAATGTAAATTCTTGCCTGTTGTTCATATTTCTCTCTCCCTGCTTTGCCAGCCTTTTATCCTGTTTTGCCAGTTAATTGTTTTGCTCTTTGCTGATGTAAATAAACATCACGCTCTGTTTCTTGCCAGCTGAACTGAGTGGCGTGTGTGCTTGCTCTGATCGGCATGTAGGGATCGACTGGGAGTGTGCAGGATGCAAACTAACTGGAAATTACCCACAATGATTTTCCAACATTCCTAACATTCAGTAAACCAGTAAGTCCATTTAAAAAAAGGAGATATAAGATTAATACAGGCAAAATTAGTCCTCTCAGGTTTATGTTCTGATCTACTGGCTTGGAAGAAGTGATAAGATAGCAATTGTTATTTGTGATCTGCTCCTAAACCATTAATATTGGTAAGAACATAAAAAGCATTTCTTCATAAACAGATTGGAATTCTCCCACGCTGCTAATTCCCTGGAAAAAAAAATAAAATAAAAGGCACCTGGTGTTTACTCATAGGATAGCATGGTCATACTTTTAAGTCATATCTGATGATTTGATTAAACTGCATGTGTGCTCTTAAGCAGTGTCACATTGTTGTTTCAACTGTAGAGCATCCTAGGTAATAAGAGATGATCCTTCTTTAATTTGCTTTGGAACAGGTACAAGTAGCACACATAAACACATTTTTTTTCCTTAATCAGATACTGCATTTTACTTTGGATGTCAATCTCATTCTTTTTTTTTCTGACTTATTTCGGTTATATTGAGATTAAATCCAAATGGGTTTAAAACTTGAGGTTGCAAATATAAGAATATACCCTTTACAGGTTTTTGATTTTTAAATAAAGTCACATTGCACAGTCCTTTCTACAAATCTTACCCATTTTCTAACTGAGAGAGCATTCTGAATAATAAATGCTTCATCTTAGATTCCCCCCTCCCTGGAGCTAGTTGCCTAAATCAACTAATTGAGTAATTCTTGGAAAAGGTCCATGGCAGCTATTTTTTACTACCCTCTTTCAATCTCCTGAATAAATCAGTGGGAAAAGGAACATTTCTGTTAATTCAGGTGGTGCGATAATATTTTGAGACAGCCACAAAGATCATCAGAAGGACAACAACAAAAATCTAATCTCTTTAAATATGGTGCCTCTACTTTCTTTTTCTGTCTCTTTTTTCTTTACAGGAAACAGTATGTTCTGTTAAAACAGAAAGCCAAAGTCAGACAATTATTTATTTTAGGTGTAGCTGCATTAAAATCACATAAAAACACATCTTACAGGACAAGCAGTGATGGAAAAGAAAACAAAATAATAAAACTCAACCTTAGACATTTTAGTGACTCATGTCCACTGTGGGAAGGTGAAAACATGATTTTTTCAGCACTTTTGGGGTAGTTAACCTTTTACCCATTGATTGTGAATACAATTCCTTGTTTTCCAGGCTATTTCTTCTTAGCTGGGATCTTATTTTGGAGGCAATTTAATGTAGTGCTACAGGAGAAAAACATTATGGTGTTGTCATTTAACTGTAATTCAAGCCTTCCTCTAGAATCTTCAAAATTCCTTTCCTAATGCCTCTGAATGCAATGTGAGCCAACTGAAAGGTTAATGCCTGGCTTAATTACAGCCACTGCATATAATGTCTTCAGGAAGATAGTTATGATATGGCTTGATGTTTTCATTCTTTCATTGATTCAACTTTTGAATCCACTCCTAATCAATTGTCTCCAAAGAATCCTGTATAAAAATAAAGCACAAACTACAATTAAATACAATTTAAAAATAAGCCATAGAATCAGGGTTTTTTTCTGCTGTGCAAACATCAAAGTGGCAGTTGCAAAAGTGCAAATGTGCAATCATAGATGCACGTATCTATGTGGTCGCTAAAGAGTCGACAACAGTTAGATGGCACATAATCAATCAATCAATGCACAATGCATGTAAAAAGGGGCAGGCAATAAATATCCTAAAAGGTGCAACATCTATCTGGCCAATAGGAAAAGGGTTATAACAACATGAAAATACTGTGTACTAAAGCACTAAAGCAGTCCACAAATGAAAAGTTGGAGGTGATAAAGAAAATCTTACCTCCAGCACCGCTGGGTTAATACCATATGTTTCAAACAGGCATTTCACAACTGAAACTGAAGGCCAAATTTTTAATGCATTTCTGGAAACCCTAAAATGTGCACCCAGAGTTTATTTTAGCATTTATTTGAACAAGTTTCCCCCTGTTGAATTTTGTTCCTTTCAAATCAGCTTAGTAAAGCTGACATACCTTGATTTTAGTCTGCTGCAGATTCTGAAGCAGCAAATAATGTGGAGCAGGTTTTGTGTAATGATACGTATCTAACCTATCCCCCAATTTCTTGAAATATTTGGACATTTCTTTTGGTTCTCTCTATCTTTGCACAGATGACCGACACACTAGTGCTATGGAAGTAGCTTCTGGAGCACAATTTGCAAGTGGAAGGAAGTAGAAAATAACAGAGCAGTGCACAGAAGGATTTATGGAGACTGATGCTCATCTTTTTGAAAAATGAACATCTTTATTAGGTGATGGCATTGAGCTACATGGCCTAAATGGTTGTTTTAGTTGTACTCTAAGTTAAAGATTGAAAGGCCATGTAGTCTGCTAGACCACATGGAGCTTGCCAATGGAGAGAGTGAGGGATTGTGGGAACAAAAAGCAGCACTTGCAAGCAATGATTGTCCTAAGAATATCAGTCTAATTAATTAGAAGCTTGCTGGGTAGGGAAAGAGGGAATATAAAGGAGTTCAAAGAGGGGAATCACCATGCTGACTTTGATTACATCTATTGGCCTAGTGGATGGGGTCAATTAATTTTGTAAATGGAATCCATTATTTTTCCATGACCTTAATTTTCATTAGTAATTCTTAATTAAAGTAATACATAAAATCCTGCTATCGTGGCTTCTGGCAGCTATGCACACACACATATAAGTATCTTGTCTGCCCATGTTTACCAAGTGGCAGCAGAATCTCCAAGATTGGTTTGATCAGAACTGACTAAGTGGAGAAGCTGCACTTGTTGGAGAATCTCCTTGTACTAGATGCATTGCCTTGCTACACCTTCTTCTCCTATTTATTTAATCAGTGGAAGGAAATATAAATAATCCCAACGCTTTTGCCTCCCAGGTGTGAAGTGCAACCTGTGGAGGCCAAGTAATGTCCCAAATGGGACCTCTACCTGAAGGTAAATGAATAAAGTAAAGATAAGATAGTGTAACAGGCTGCGAGAATAACCTTGGGAGACAGGAGGAGGAAAAGCCGCAGCCTAGGCCCAGACAGACAAGAGGTATCTCAGCCCATAGAAGGAATGGGGGCATGGAAAGCATTTCAGAAGGGAACCTGGAAAGTAAAGGTGAGGGAAGGGAGAAATGCTTTCAGACTTGCAAGATTCTGTTATTGTAACCTTACAGTAAAGGTAGCATTAGCACTCAGGGTTTTGGTTTCCTGTCTGGACTAAAGGCTGACAGATAGTATATAGAAGAGTTGCATCCTGATTATGTGGAATCTAAAGACACATTTCATTGCAATAGATATATAATAAATGCATGCACACCACCCATACACTTTTTTTTTTTGCAAGTCTGGATGGCTTCTTACCTGATGAAAGGTTCCTGAGGCATTTCATCTGACTACAGTGCAAAACGATCTCCACAAGATGACTTCTGGATTGGAGAGACAGCCATGTAGAAACAAACCAACCTGTTTATCAAATTAAAAATTCCTTGACTTACTAAACAAGATGACTACAAGAGTCAAACTGTGACAGGCCTTGTTAGACTGGGCAGATGGTTTGTTTGTCAACAAGAGGCAGAATGGAACGTATGCCTGAGCCCCCACGTCTTGGTTTGTGCTGACACTTGGCAGCAAGGAGTTGCCACATGCAACGGTAAGCAAAAATGCACTTGACTCATTTTGTCATTGAATCTATTATTTGAAAACTCATTAAATTTGAAATGTGTGGGGTTTATTGTTGGAACTGCAGATAATATACCGTGCTATGGTTTATAGTATGACCATGGGCTTGTTCTTTTAATTTGCATTGCTGATGAATTCACTGATACCTTGTAATTATCACTGGCATGATAACAATAGGTCTTTTCCCAGTGTACATTAAATCAAAAACTGGAGAGGTTAAGGTAGAAGAAATTTTCTTTTTCTTTTTTTGCAACTTCGCAGGAGTTAAATTATTCATGAGAAATTATTAAAGTATTATAAAATGTTGCAAAATGTACATAAAAAAATGTGAACCTGACTTTATGAACTGAATTTAGCTGCTATAGTGGATGCAGTAAATGCAAAAACCAAAGCCTCAATATGTTCTTTCCAGCAAGGCTGAGAATACTTATATCATTATACATGCCTCACTGTTTAACTGCCCCAAATTTCATTATTCTGTTCCCATCCCTGGGGACAAAACACAGATTTATGGTCCTGAATCAGGATGAAGCTTAAGTACCAGAAATTTGCCTTGTCTATAAGTGGAAATTGGAAGTTCCTCAGAGAAGAACAGGAGAACAGGATCCCTGCAAACCTCTAATCACCTGCAAACTCAGATACTCCAGCTATAGGACTGGAAATTGGTTTCCTGGAATTCCAAATAGATCATTGTCATTCCTAACATCCTTAGGGCCATAGAAATAGAGGAAAGACAGTAAGTAAAATGAAAGTGTGAAAGGCACCAACATAGGGTTTGACTAGCTACATAAACGTTTTCTTAGAAGGAGGAAGAATACCTGCCTGGCTGAGAAACAGTAAAGGTGGAAATTCCATTTCATATACAAGTTCTCACTTCTAAAGTGAATTTGATGAATAAATCTCCAGTCCTTTTAGCCTGGTACATACTTTTGAACTGATGCTATAGGTGCCAATAGTTCATGGGATGTGGGCAACAGTATGTCCATTTGCAATAGTATCTAGATTAGTGGCTAACCTTACATAGAATAAAGAGAACATTCTTGTGATAAAATAGGCTTTGGTTGCACTTACACACACTGGCTAAATCAAAACTACTGATATAATCCCCAGTATTAGGGAAAGCAGCATGTGGCAATCTGGTCTGTATTTTATTTTATTTTTTAATTGCTCAAAAGTGTTATGTGAAAACCTTGATTGACCCAAGTCACAACTGGCAGCAGAAGTCCATATCTATAGGCTCAGCTGGTAATCACCATGGCATGTGCAAGTTTGCAATTTAGAAGATAAGAAGAGTAAATGTAAAGAGTACAATGAAAAAGGGAGGAGGGAGGGAGGGAGGGAGGGAGGGAAGAGGCAGGGAAGGAAATATAAAGTGGACACTATGAAAGAAGTTGTGGAAACTGCTTGGAACAGAGTGAAAAAAGTTACAGAGTGAAACAAAAGTGTGTGGAGTTAATGGAAATGGGCAGTATGACAAAAGAAACTTAGGAGAATGATGAAATGAAAGAGACCATGTCTGATTAAGAATGCATATAAGATTACTGTTGCAAAAATGAGGATGGGAGAAAGTTACTTGATTTGTCAAAAGAGTTTCTAGGAGTCAAGACTGAGTCAAAGGCAATGGGGGGGGGGGGGGAATACAGTCCTAAATAGCAAAGAAGCATTAAGATTAAAAATGGCAGAGAAACAATGCAGCAATTTTGATGGAAATTAAAAAAAAAGTATTTTGAAAGTGGGTGGCTAAACAAGGAGCTTCCAGCAGAGTAAATTAAAAATGATGAAATAAATGGGGATGAAACAGGTGAGAAAATGCTGGAAGGAACATTTTAGAGATTTTATGGAATGGTAGTGATATGATGAAAAGCAGAATGGAGATAAATGCTATAAACATTAATGTCAAAGAAAAGAAGACAGAAAAGGACGTTTGTAAAGTTAGAAAGCTATGGTGAGGTATAGTGAATGGTACTGGTATAAATTAGATTTGGCTATATTTCCTTTTTGTATCTTTTGCATTTAATTTCCTTGGCTTACGTTTTTAAATTCCTTTTCTGCACTTTGTATATTGTTGCTTGTGATGAAAGGGAATAGCATGATGGGTTGTACTGTATGTCTATAGGTATCTATCTATATACAAATTAGTTCTGATGAAGAGTTCCCATTTACAAACTGCCTGCCGTTGCAGACGCAGCAAGTCGTAAAATATCCATTTCATAGTAAGACAAATTGGAATGCAAAAAAGATAAATAACATATCCAAGTCATTTGAACTCTGTTCTTTTCCAGTATTATCCCATTTTATAGCAAATTAAACTGAGTAACAAAGACAAGTAATTGTACTGAAATATGGCAGAAGAGTACTCTGAATCCCAAAATACAGTGCAAGCTTATTCTTTTGATCTCACAGTTCTTTCTTTCATTTAAGATACCAACCACTCTATTTTAATGTTAAAATAAAGTCATTAGTGCCATCAAGGCACTTCAGAATATCCAGAGGAAATGTAGAATGAACTGATTTTAAGATTGGAAAACATGAAAAATTGGGGAAAATCAGTTATTATTATTTACTGTTGGCCAACATATTGAAAACACTTAAGTAATTGTACCTCTCCATATTAATCTGGGTTAGTTTCTAAAAGAAATATACTGGAGTCACTTAGAAGAATATCAGATTTTTGTTATGGAATGTATAATGAAACTCCATGAGAGTTACAGTTGTTTTATATTTTTAAGCATTTGACAGAGTGGAGGGCAAACTTCTTAAAAACTCTTATTAGAAATGAGACTTGGACAGGATTTTTATAGTTAATTATATTTAATAGGACAGGCAGTAATTAGCATCAATAGATCAGATGCAGATTTTTCAGAATAAATAAAGTTACTAAACAAGTACATATGCCCAGTTTAATGTATTATAGGACTATTAGTACAGAATATTAGGAATATAAAAACAAAACACCATGTCATTAATTCATGTGCAGATTATAGGCTTATTTTTCTGAAGAATCTAAGTAGAGATATGTCAGCTGAAATTTAAAATAAATTTCATGTAATTGCAGTGATAGAAATTAATTTTGATAAATCATCTGCTATGCAAACTAATATAAAGAATCATAGAAACAACTCCAAAATGTCACTGGACATCATATTAGTAGGGATGGATTGAAGAGTAATTATTACAAAGAACTGGTATCAGTTAAAATCATATAGTAATTATTACCTCTTCTGTGTAAAATTAAAACAGAAACTTAGGTCATGATGATGTAATTCATTAAATATTACTTGGTAGAAGAGCTGTTACTGAAATGACTATTCTTCCTAAAAGTCTGTTTTTATTTAAAACATTGCCAATTCAGCTGCCTACTATATATGGCAAAGCAGATATCCTCCCTAAAAGTCTTCCTAAACACATTGCCAATTCAGCTGCCTTCTTCTTGGTTCTATATATGGCAAAGGAGATGATAGAGAGATGATAGAGAGATGTGTGTGTGTGTGAGATGATAGATAGGTAGATAGATAGGTAGATAGATAGATAGATGATAGATAGGTAGATAGGTAGATAGGTAGATAGATATACATATTAGAATTAGAGAGCATATTCATATAAACCAGCAAGTGACAGAGGTTTAGGTACACAGAATTTCAAACATTATTATGAAAGCTTTCAACTAAGGTAACTCTATGATAGTTGGCCTTATCATTCAGAGAACTAATACAGAACAATTGGGCTCTTCCCTTGCTCTATTACAATTTATTATTTATTTTTGCCCCTTCAGTTTTTGACTCCTGGTGACTGCCTGGATGAGTCCCCACAGTTTTCTTGCCAGGATTTCAGAAGTGGTTTGCCACTGCCTCTTTCCTAGGGCTGAGAGAGAATGACTGGCCCAAGGACACCAGCTAGCTTTATGTCTAAGGCAGGACTAGAACTCAGTCTCCTGGTTTCTAGCCTGGTGCCTTAACCATTACACCAAACTGGGCCCATTATAATATTAGGTAGATATTAAAATGTGTTAACAATGCTCGTATCAGCCAGGCATCATTGTTTACTGAATGTGCTGAAATGCACAAAATGTTGGGTGCATATCTGTTGTTAGTAGTGTGTTCCAGAACAAGGAATAGCCTCAGGTTCAAACACAAGGTTCTTTGGTTGAATGCCTACATGGCAGGTAGAAGGATTAGAATAAAATCCATTACTGAAACCTTGGATTGCCACAGCCATCAGAAGGTTCAATAATAATATAGTTAGGGAGCAGCTTCATACATTCAGCTTCATTGCTTTCTGAACTGATGTTGGGGTGGAAGGTGCTTACTAAAGATTTAGCAGCTTCAAAACCTTCAGAACTCTGGTTTCTGGAAAGTTGCCCACAAATTATGTCTCCTTTGCTGAAATTATTCATCCCTTTCTGATAGCTTGTTATTTGGATTCTGAGGAGTGATTAATGCTTTCTGATTAGGCAGCTTCATTTCTTTCTGCCAGAAGCAGATCTTATTAAAGTTGAAAGATTTACTAGGGGCATGAATGACTAGATTGAGCTAAAGAACATGGATGAAAGTATATGTATCTATCTTTGCTGTGGTATCTAGAAGCAGCTGTGGAGATTTCAGAAGAAAGCAATGAATGGCTGCTATCACTGAGCAGTTACAGTCTCAGAGCGAGGAGAGTATTGTTATCACCAGGCATCTACTGGAAGCAGCTAAGACAGGGGGCAGCAATAACATCCTTACAGACATATCTCAATGCCATCACTAATGCATATTGGGCACTACTGTCCATTCTGTAGTAGCCTGCATCTTTTTATGGAACCTTCTCCTGCATCAAATACTTTCTGCAGAATTTCTCCTGCAAGGAGTGGAATATTTCCATCCCTCACAGTGTGGTGGTCATCACTGACTGATCTTCACCTCCTATCAATGGTTATATAATGGTATGTGGGGATGACCTTGGGAGATGGGCAAAGATATGCTGCCTAAGAAGCAGTCAGATAAGAGAGGGCACAGCCCACAGCAGGAATATAGGTGGAGCAAGAGGCTCAGAAGGGAGCCTCCCTAGCTTCTTGGACTATAAAGGAGACAGCGGGAGATTTGTACTTTCTGTCAGTCCTCCCAGGTAAACCGGACAGGAAACATGCCTAGATGAGCTAATTCTCCCACCCTCCTTATTTACCAACTGAGTAGTTAGGGTGGGTCCTTCCGAAGTTTCTTTTTCTGGCCATTAGTCTGTTGTGGACTCCTTTCTCTTTTATCTGATCATTCCTTAGGTGGCATCTCTTCCTCCCATGTTCCAAGGTCACCCTCACATTCCATTTTCAGGCTTGGAAAATTCTATCAATGTAGCTTTACAATGAAGTAGAATTAGATTATCTGGTCGTATTTCCTATCTGGTCTACATGGTAAGGCTGACAGGTTATCACTATTTACATGTTTTAAATGTTACAAATCAGGATGTTTTGTTTAAAAAGAGGTATAGAAATGCATCAGCAAAAGAGGGCAAAAGCAGGAACACCTTTGCATAAAACTGTACATGATAATTGGCATGCATAGATGCACATTAAATTAAGAATTAATTACTGTATTTTAAATAGAAATCCAGTACAAATAAACATATGTGCTGAAAATTTTTATATGCAGGGGAGGTAAGAGGATTTCTGTTGCTGTTGGACTGGCAGCAGTTTGGACAGGGTTTAAATTAAATTACAGTACAGTTTTTGCGGGTTCCTATTGTTCATCTGAACAGAGAGCACTGATTGGCTCATTTATCTTCTCAGTGTTCCAAAGTCAGCAGGACTAAATATGATTGGCAGGTCAACTGCTTTGAAAGATTGAAGAATGGAAATGGCACTGCACAATTCTATAAGAAACAGCACAGTAAAAGTTGCAATGTCTAGCCTAGTAGAAAACTTTAATAGAAATCCCACTGTCAGGGTAATTTTATTAGGTAGGGGCATCATACTCCATGAGATCTTAATAACACTGTGTGATGCTTCTTCCTAGACTCTGGGATAAGGGCCATGTTCTAATCAAGCAATAACATAGATTAAAAAAAAAAGCAGTACAAGTAGCATTGGACCAGCCATAATTGTACACCTGCCTGCTGCAGAAGAGTATACTTATAAGTCTGCATAGAACTGTATCCAATCTAATATGTTGTTTTGGTTTTGGACACTATCAGACACATTTCTCCCATATCAATAATTGATACTCCACACAGGGATGAAGAAGGAATTAGGAATGTATACATTAAGTTTTGAGCTGCTTCCAAATCATGCATTTTTATTTTGATTCCAGCCCAACATTTACTTTCCATTCCTAGCATTTGGAGAATGAACATACCCCCATTCCTTATTCATTTGTATCCACAAAAGTTCAAATTGGCAGTCCTTCACTGTGTGTTGTACCCCAAAGACTGTTCCAGCTGCAAGTCTATGATATTTAATTAGGACGATTACTGTTAAAATCTCTATTAAATGTTGAGCTAACAAAGGAAACATACAAGAGTTACTTTAAAACAATTAAAGGGTGTTTTCATCTTTATTGTGCTGATAATCATAAAGAGGCAGTCTTGACTCCATTAAATCTTTGAATACTTAAATATTTGGAAAGCTAATTTACAGAATGATACTTTTGATCCCCTTAGAAACAGAGATATTACAGCACTAAGTGACACTTTAGTCATTTCCAACAATTGATTGCTTTTTAATAAAATACACTAGGTTAACAGTCTCGGTGATACCCATACTGCATGCATTATCTTTTGACAGGAAGGACAATACTGGTCAATTCTGCACATTTTTGGTAATATACCACAGGCACAGTCAAAGCCCAGTTTTATCACAAGGATGCTCATGTTGTTTTGCACAAGGGAGGGTCTCTTATGTAGAGATCCTTGCAAGCCAACATAGTGCTGCCTGTAGCCCATCACCTCAAAGTGAACTGACATATATTCAGGTATGAAGCGCAATGTACGAAGAAGTTGTGGTAAAACAAGGATGACTTGCCAAGAAATAAATGTTTTGTTGATATTTTAAAATTGCTTTTGAAAACTGTTATAAACAATCCAGATTTGTGAGATTGGGATAGTATGCAAATTATGTCAATAAATAAATACAGAAATAAAGATATAGAAAGGGATAGTGAGTAGTTTTGATGTAAACTAGCTTTTTCTATGTTACATTTTTTTTAAATATCTCATGCCATTAATCTATTGGCCTATTATTTCCAAACTCTTTCTCTGCATTGTGCATAGCATTCTTTATCCTGAAAGGGAATAGTCTGTTTATTTCAACTAAAATGCATTTTTTATATTTTTAATGATAGTCCTTCACAATTATTTTAAAGTTCAGACTTATTTTGTTCCAATAGAAGAGAATATACATAGCTCAGGGTTGAACTGTGGAGTCCTTGGTGCTCTCTGAACTTGGATCACTAGCTCAGAGAGAGCACCAAGGAGTCCAGACTTATTTGATTGATATATTAGTTTCTAACACTCAACCAATTCTATAATCTTCTGTAAGAATTCATTTACTACCCATTTTACTGAGGCTTAACACATTATAAAATGAAGTTTGGAGGGAAAAACTTGTGAGGTTTACAGTTGAAGTCCTGTCAAAAAGGAGTAGTCTTCTTATTTCTTAACTGAGCTACAAAGTGTGAATCAAGATTCTATCTCTGTAAAAAAATAACATTGTAAGCCTTCTCAGAACAAAAATACTTTTCAATGTGATCAACACAATGGAAGATAAAATTATAGATGAGGTTATCACTGCTGTCACAACTTCTCATTTGTTACCATTTGCATGAATGTTACAGCCTTCATTTAGTTTGTCTTCATTCACAACATTCTTGTCATAACTATTCCCATTTTTAGTTGAAGCAGAATGAAAGAATGACAGGAAGAGAAATCAGTAGTTGAAAGCATGTTGGCCTTGGAGTTTTATGTTTGAGAAATTCTCAGAATAAAACACTAATTTTTTTGATTACAGTGTGACCTTTCAAAAACATTTCTTTGAATGTTGTAACAATTTTTGGCAGTTTTTAGGTCATTACCTTCTACCCAGTTATCAGGAAGTGAATACCAATTAATTCAATGGAAATTAACTTGAATTGAGCTATGTACAGGATTGGTTGATTGATTATGTATCATCAAGTCTGTGTTGACCCCTAGCGATCACATAGATATTCATATTAATTGTTGTACGCCGCCCAGAGTCACCTTGTGTGAGATGGGCGGCTATATAAATATGATAAATAAATAAATAAATAAATATTCTCTAGGATGATATATAGGATTACATTGTAAATATATCTTCATATGTATATGATCACACCTTTGGAGAGAAATGGAGGCTGGAATGTTGAAGCATAGCAACAAAAGAAAATAAGAAAAGCTAGGCTAGATCAAGTCGAAGTAATATTTAAATCTTCTGTTCCCACAACGGCCAACAAGATCCCATTAGGAATACTAGTAATGGGATGTGAGTGTATCCCCCAGAATCATTTAACATCCTCTGTTCCAATAAAACTGGTTAAAATGACTATATAAATTGAAACAAACAAACAGGGGTGTATAATAGTCCCATTATTATTCAAACTCTACATACTGTATATGACTGCGTAAATTACCTTAACAAATTTAGACTTTTATACTCCTATGCTAAGACAGACATTTATTCCTACCCTGTTATATACTGGTGACACAGTTATACAATCTTAAGACTCAGGGGAGCATTGAGGGTCCTGATCTAATTCTGCAAGCAGGACGCATTGGAAATGATCAAAAGACAAAAGTCATGAGTTTTGCTTGGCACACAGACAAACACTTGATCAAGCATGTAACATCCTTTAAACATTTGTGGATGGGTTTTATACTTCTAGTAGTAGGAAGTCTTGTACCTCCTATCCTGTCCAAAGGGCTCAAAGGAGTGCGTCTACCATCCTTTAATTCTTGCAAACAAAGTGGGGTGGTTGTCCACTTGCTGTTCTTAAATTATTTGAAGCAAAAACACTAGCACCGATACTCTGCAGTGCACAGCTGGATCCATATCCTGACTTTGGACTGTTGGAACAAGCCCAATCTAAATTTTAAAGATGAGCATTTCGGATTCTCTGTGGTCCCACAAATACTGGCCAGTGTTAGAGATTGGTGTAGAGGCTAGAGTAGACATAGTAAACTACTGGCTAAAATTATTTCTCCCCTCTGGGCCTAGCTCCTCAAACTTTTGTGGATGGATTTCAGTCTGCTTAAAATGATTACTAGTTGTGAAATTAGGTTCTCTACAGCTCTCTCCCTCCTGTTTACTGTCCTGCAGATCCGATCAGGCCAGCTTTGGGCTAAAGCAGTGAATGTTGCACACAGAGTGCCAGGATTATCTAAGCAGGACTCCATATCTCCCTACTACTGACAACTGTGGCATATCTTATGCAATTACAAGTATCCAAACACAGAAGGCCTTTTATTCTTGCATGGCACAATGCCCTCTCTAAAGCTGCTTTGGAGGGAAGATACACAGAGATCCCATATCTGGAATTGTTTTGTCTTGCAAGTCTGAGAAAATTGAGTCTGTTGAACATGTTCTGCTTCTGCGTTCATTCTGCAGAGATATTTGAAATACTGTTATCTCCTCACTACTTGAAAGGGTTCTAGGCTGTACAGCTTAATCCTATGTCTGTTTATTTCTCTCAAACTGCAATCCAACAATATATAAATTGGCTGTGTTTTGAGCTGCAGCATGCAAAGCCACCAGGACTTGACCACCAGTAGGAACCAGCAAGAAACAGTAGATTAGTAGATCAGAAGGAGACCTTATCCATACTTTTACTTTTATATTTGTATGCCACTGTCTAAATCACCTAGATTTTAATTTTCATTACTATCAGTCTTTGCTATATCGTAGCTATTAGAGTCTTAGTATTAATATGAATTGTTTCCTACGTATCATTTTTAGAGTTATAATTTTCAGTTTTCTTCTAGTTTTGTTATTTTTTAAATCATTCACAGCTTAGATTGCTTCTATTCAGTGTGCGGGGGGGGGGTATTATTAATACTTAATATTATTAATATTTTTATGTTGTTATACATTTATATATTATATATTTATTATTTTATTATACATCTATTAATACTTACAATACTTTGTTTGATATTTTATGGTGAATCTTCTTTCTTCTATATATTCTTAGTCTTAACATTTAATATTATTAGACTGTTGTGATGATATAACACTCTAATTATTTATTTATTTATTTTATATGTTATACTGCACGATGATGTAGCCATTGGTTCTAAATTTCACATAGCTGGGCTATGACCAAAATAATTTACTGAGGAACTGAATATAATTATAGTTGTCCATATTCTCTGTCAACTGATACAGCCATTTGTCTCTAATTCAAGAAATAACCTTTAGCCCTCTTGAGTAGCAGCCATTGATAGCCTTATTCTCTATGAATTTATCTGATTTCTTCAAAGTTAGCAGACAGTAGTAGAACTTCTGATCATTATAAATTATATATTGTGCTACACCATTATATCTTGTAATAATTATGAATTATGGAATTTAATTAAGCATTATTTGAAGGAATAGTTCCCCATCATATTGGTGCAAACAGAAACCAGACTGCTGATTCCACTTCAGCATTTTCTGTTGTGGCATTATGTTGCTGCATAATATCCATAACCTTTGCATAAAGCAGGGAATTGCCACGTGAGCTAAATGCCCAGCATAGACCTGCTGTCAGTGGATATAATAATTGTATCTCCCATTATCACATGCTTCCTTCCATTCTTGGTCATATCAGTTACTAGGAAGTAGTAATGGAGGGGGTACTATTGCTCACTGTATTGTAAGATGAAGAAAGGAAAATGAACGTTGCATTAATGAAACAACTGGAAGACAACATTAAAAGATGCACATTCATGTTTAATTTTTTTGCTTTACAGGGTATCATTATAAATACAAATATGACACAATGGCAGCAAACAACCAAGGGAACATCAGGTATCCTAGTCTTACTCTCTGCTTCCCAAACTATTCACTAAGGATTACATTTATTCTCATTCATATTTTACCTCCATTATATATCACTCTTACATTCAGCAACAGGCCTTCAACTCTCTGCATAATTTCCATAATTTAAATCCATTCACTTTGATTTGCTATATCCAAATCAACAAGCACACAATAAACTTTCTTTCTTACATTCTTGCAATTCTCAGTTGCCTGATGAAGAACGAAAATCTAGTTTGTTCTTTATACTGTATTTGCCTTTTTTTAAAATTTGTCATCTCAGAATTCTGCCAAATGTCTCTCCAGATTAACAAACAAATCTCCCTGTAGTGTTTGCATTTACTCTATCTGCCTTTGCCTTTTTATTCTGGAATAGTATTTTCATTATTGCAATAATCAGACACTTATTTATTTATTTAATCATACAGTTGTCTCATAAGCAAATCAGATCTTTATTATTTTTCCAGTTACACCATATATACCTGCATTCTTACAATTTTTCAACTTTCTCACAGCATTTATTGTTTCCTTTTCATCTATTTTTTCTTGGATACTAATGTTCATTGCATTGATTTCAATTTTATTTTTTAATATATCACTATCATTCCCATACCCATCTCTAAAATATTCCTTCTAGCATTCCCTCACTTCAGATACATCCCAACATATTTTCTTTTATTTTTAATTTAATTCACTCTTCTGGATGTTTCTTATTTAGCTATCTTTACTCCCCTCCAAGTCATTTTTTAGCCTTTCTATAAAAATTACTATGCATTTTTTCTTCTTCTTTTAATCTTAGATTTTTCCCTTTGAAGTGTCAAAATAAGAATGAGAAGGTAGGAAAACCTTGCATTGCCTGCCTGCCTGCCTGCCTTCCTGCCTTCCTTCCTTCCGAGTTGGTTTTGACTCTTAGTGATTGCCTGGACTTGTCCCTGCAGTTTTCTTGGCAAGATTTTGGAAGTGGTTTCCCCTTGCCTGCTTCCTACGGCTGAGAGAGGGACTGGCCCAAGGTCACCCTTGGTTTAGTGCCTAAGGTAGGACTAGAACTCACTTGCTCAGAGCCTTTAACCACTGCACCAAACAGGCTCTATGTTTCTTACACCTGTTTGAAAAGCTTATTTGGGATTAGCATCTGAACAAGGTATTTATATTGAAAGAAAAAAAAAACCCAAAACCCAACACTTTTCTTCATAATTCTCATGGAGCAAGACTATTCTTTGACACAGAAAACGTCTGGAGATTAAGCAAAAATCTGTGTTTGCACTGCTGTTCACAGGAAACCAAAGTATTTTTTTTAATGTATGCAATCGAAAATTAACTGTATACAACTGCATTCTTTTTTATTTTATTTATTTATTTTTGCAACAGGTTATATATACTTTTCATTCTGTTGAAGAGCAAATGTTACAAAATATGCAGCCTGAACCAAATGGTTTATCTGAGCAAATAAATGTTTTATAGACACATACGCTTTAGAAGGATTAGATGTAACATAAAAGTGGGAGCAATGGAGCTCATGGTAAGCACAGAAAAGGTGAGTTCCAGCATCTCTACATGGAATTATGAAAAGTAACTACTTGTAGAGCCACTGTGAGTCTGTGAAGACAGTTGGTGTCAGTTTATCCTACAGATGCCCCAAATTATTTCGTCACTCAATGTCCTCTTCATTTATATTCATAATGGGCAGCCAGATTGTGCCAAAGCTAAAAAGTTAGATACTATGATACTGCGGAATTAGACAAGAAGGAAGGAGACTCTGGTTTAAAACCCCATTCAACAACAAAATTCACTGGTTGACTTTGGCTAGTCTCAGTGTAATTTATTCACAAGTTAACATTGGGATGGGGAAAAAATGTGGGTGCTACTCTGGATATTTTGCCAGGAAGACAAGATAAAAATGTAATAGATAAATTACAATTTGAGAGTTCTATGTCAGAATAATAGGATAATTTTTATATTTTATTATACAAAAATGATCAATTTAATCCTTTCAACACTTACAACATTCTGAATTTACAGATCACTGCAAAACAAATGTTCCTTTTTTCCCAATAGAAGGTTCATCTTACTAAAGGGCATGGTTGACCTGTTTATCTACAATGTCATAAGAAATATTTCTCCAGATTGATTAACCACATTAATGTATTGTTATGTCACTCAACAGAAAATAAAAATGGTGCATTTACAGAGAGTGCTGGCGAGAAATGTAGGTCAAGACACTTAAAGCGCTGAAGACACTGCTGAAATGGTACTAAGAAACAGAAATTATTTAGCAATTCCTGCCAAGATTGTATCAACCTACCTAAAGGGATGGTATTATTTTTCAGGAAGATGGCATGTAACAATAAGTACCCATTAAACATGGACATTAAGGCAATTTATGATGTTGCAAATTATAGGCTTTGGACATTTTGTTTCTGGACTCCCAACTGCAAACCAGGAATCTCTTGTGATTTTATTTTGCACAACTGCAGATCTATCATTTCCCGGATAAGATACTTCAGTATGGCTCTAAATCCAGAATTCTGTTCTTCCCACACTGTATTCCATATCAGTCTCCTGTCACGACTACTGATCTAGCAAAAGCGACATGAAATTCTCCAAGGCCCCAAAGTAATCATTACATGCAGGAGGAGAGGGTTTGAAATCTGACAGTTTTTTTCCTGCAGACTATGAGAGCTACCATTTTATTGTAATCTGCAATGTTGGCATTTATTTACCTATTTATTTGAATTCAGGTCTAATTTCTAATCACAGGAACTGAGATTGGGAAACTGTGTGCTTCAAAATGAGCATAAATATATGAGACTGACATACACCCCACCTCTTCATTTGTATCATCTATCCTCATAATGCATTAATTTGTAAATATCTTTGGAAGCTCTAGCAACTTTATAGAGAAAGGAACTTCTGATTTCTCCTGAACACATGCATTGCTACATTTGAATTTGAGGCATGGATTATTTTACTGAAATCTGTAACTTGTTTCTATCATCTTGAAGCTTCAAAGCAGCTACCAACTCAATTTCAGATTAGGGTTGTTACCAAAACCTAAACATGTAAGGTCCTAAACTGTCTCAGGAATGAAACAAATCAGCATATCAATGATTTCCTTTTTGATCTAGGCCTCCCATGTCCCTGTACTATATTCTGTTGTACAAGCTGCATGTTGGTCTCAAGCCTTTGTGCTCTATGGTACGACCAGAAAACTCTGAGAAGTGTGTATGTATGTATTTATCTATAAGATGGACAGGTGGCTCTCAGCAGTTTGCCAAGCATTTATAACACATGCAGTGAAATGCAACAAAAGTCAAAGGATAAAAATCAATGAAGTTAAAAAAAAACCCAATAAAATCGACTGCAGTACTTCATGTTTTGGCTTTATTGAGCCTATTTGACTACTAAACTAAGAAAAAATCTGCCAAGCTTTGAATTAACAGAATCCTTTCTTTTAACCAGAGATGCTGACAAGCATGATCACAAGAAAGGCATAGATACCAATAGAAGCGAATATGTCTAGCTCAGGGCTGAATTGTGGAGTCCTTGGGATTCTCTGAGCTTAGTTGTTTTCTTGCAAATGTTTCATTACCCAGCTAGGTAACATCTTCAGTGCTAGAATGGAATGGGGCTTGCTCTCTGTTTATATATTGTGGCATGCCCTGCCAGTGTTGGTGGGGGTGTGGGTTTTGTTTTGTTCTATTCTTTTCCTTTGGTGGTTCCTTGATTAGGGTATTGTTTACTGCTTGTATGTCTGGTGGTAATCTTGGTGTTAATCTCTGCTTATCGGGGTGATGATTGCTGGTGAGGAGATGTTCTGGTCTTTTGTTTTCCTTTCGTCTCTTTTGAATAGAATGTAGATGTTGTTTATCTCTATGTGCCTGTTGATGGCTGCCTTGTCTGAATACCACGCTTCCAAGAATTCTCTTACATTTTTGGATTTAGCTTGGTCTAAAATGCTGACAGTTTCCCAGTTGAAACTATGGTTAAGTCTGTCCATGTGTTGTGAGATTAAGGAGTTTTCATCATGTCTTCTGACTGCTAGTTGGTGTTCATGGATGTGCTCTGCAAGCCTTCTGCCTGTCTGTCCTACATAGTGGTTATTACAGTCCTTACACTGTATGTTGTAGATGACTCCTGTTTTTTCTTCTTGGGCTACTGGCTCTTTTGGTTTACTTAAGATGTTTTGGAGGGGTTTAGTTGGTTTGTGTGCTACGGAGATGCCATGTGGTTGTAATAGTCTGTTGGTAGTTTCTGAGACGTTTCTGATGTACGGCAGTGTTAGCCTTTTCATACTTATGTTGGTTGGGTTATAGTAAGTTCCGTGGTCAGGCACTTTTTGATAAAGTTGCCTGGGTATCCATTTTGTTGGAAGATTTTGTATAGATGGTCTGTTTCCTTTTCTGCTGTTATGGGTTGCTGCAATGCGTTTGTGCTCGTTTGAATAATGTTCTTACACAGCTCCTCTTGTGGGAGGTAGGGTTGTTACTTTGGTAATGGAGTACTTGATTAGTGTGGGTTGTCTTCCGATAGACTTGGGTTTCTAATTTGTTGTTGCTTCCTCTGCTGATGAGGATATCCAGGAAGGGTAGCATGTTCTTGTTTTCTTCCTCTCTGGTGAATTTTATTCCTTTGAAGATGTTGTTGATGGTTTCATGTGTCTTCTCTAGTTGTTCCTTTTTTATTATAACAAAGGTGTCATCTACATACCGGATCCATACTTTGGGTTGTATGCGTGGAAGTGCTATAGTTTCTAGGCGTTGCATTACAATCTCTGCTATGAGTCCTGACAGTGGTGATCCCATGGGTGTGCCTCTGATTTGTTGGTATATTTGTCCATCAAACTGAAAATAAGTAGTGAGACAGAGGTTGATGAAGTCCATGATTCTAGGTATTTCAATCTGGGTGTATTTGGTTAGGTCGGGTGTGTTGTGTAGTACTGCTAATATGGATTCTTTCACTAGTTCTGGGTTTATGGATGTGACATCAAATGAGACCATAATTTCTTCTTCATCTATGTGTCCATCTTTGATTTTCTGGAGGCACTTTAGTGAGGAATTGATAGAATATTCACTCTTCTCTGTGAGATGTCCAAGCTTTTTTGTCAGTTCTTTCGCTATGTTGTATGTTGGAGTCCCTGGTAAAGATACAATTGGTCGGAGAGGTATGTCAGGCTTGTGTGTTTTTGGTCGCCCATAGAAATGTGGGAGGATGGGTCCACTGCTTTTCATCCGCCACTGTTCCTCTTTTGTGATCTGGCCTTTCTTGGTTAGGTTGTTAAGGGTTCTCTTGATTAGGTTGTCTAGTTTCCGCATTGGGTTGGTGTTAAGTGGGATGTAAGTCTCTTTGTCCTGTAATAACATTTTGGCTTTTTGCAAGTATTGTGATTTATCCATAATAACTGTGGTTTGGCCTTTGTCTGCTGGGAGGATGACGACGGTTTGGTCCTTCCTTAGGCTATTGAGGGCTGCTCTGTCCTCTGCTTTGAGTTGGTGCTGATACTGTGTTCTTCTGATCTGTGGTATGATTGTCTGCCTTATGTTTTCTTGGGTCTCAGCATTAAGTCCTGTAGTTTTAAATGCTGCTTCTAAGGCTGCACAGAATTCTAGCTGATTAGCACTGTCCATGTTATAGTTGAGGCCTTTCTGGAGGATATTGTGTTCTGCAGTGGATAGTGGTTGGCTGGACATGTTGATTACCCATTCTGGTTCAGGTGCCTCTTTGTTTCTGGGGTTTAGTTTGAGGAGTTTAGTTTGAAGTTTTGTTTTTCCTTTCTCAGCTTGTCTTCGGGATGTGTTCTTGACGGTGGTTGTCAATATATTTGCACGCTCTGGGGTCATGATTTGTTCTAGTTGTTCTTTGAGGTTGTCTATGGTATGCTGGTATCTGTTCAGTCTGAGGTGTGCATCCATGATCATTAGTCGTAACATTTTAGTTATTAGTTCTGAGGAAAAACATTCTCAACAGTTTTGAGAAAAACAAGGTCTTGGCATGCAACCCTAAGCAGAAAAAGCATACCGTACTTTCCAAAAATAGAATGCTTCTGTAAGCTCCATGAACCAGGCATGTGGCAATTTGAATCAATAAACAACTAGGCATGTATAGTTGATCAGCAAAAGAAAGTGAAACTCAGTGTAAGCATTGCTATTGCTAGGTTATGTTTTCAAGCTGTAATTTATGTATTTGCCATTTCTGATATTGTGTACAACATTAATTTTGAAGTGTCCAACATCTTGGCAAAGCAAGGAAACATTTTGACTGGCTAATTATAAAAGACCAAAAGGAAAAAATTCACAATGCCCTTTGTCCAAAAAGGGAATTTGCATTAGTTCTCTGAAATTATGAATTCAGCTCTATGGAGATTCTCCTGTTCCACACAATTACAGTTCTAACAAAAGAGATTCTATTTAATTCAAATCTTTGCAAGCTTTGTTCCAGCTAAGCCCTGCTGGATCCAGAGGCAGAAGTTTTCTCATCAGTGAGCAAGCTTTCTCCTTAATTGCCATTCACCTTGTTTATAAAGGAAGAAACAGATTATTTGGGGAACGGCTTCACCTTTACATATATTACGTTATGTATAGGTCAAGAACCTATGGCACCAGCTATAGTTTTTGTTTTTTGTTTTTTAAAGGCACATCCTCTTCTATTTTCAATGGAGAGAGAGACAACTATAGCTATAATGGGAGGGATTCTGAGATGTTACAGAATAATGGTACATATAGGAATTTTTAAAAGCTGTTTTAGTAGTAACATCTGAAATGTGTGATGTGGGGGGAATGTTACCATTATTGTGGCCCTCTGCTACACCCCAAGTCTACATCAGCCTTCCAGGTAAGGACTGTTCAACTGTCTATGAGAGGAGATGCTGGACTCTACCATGGACAAAATCATCTGTGCTATTTGTCCTGGTTGCTAGGTAGCACACATAAGAAGGGATTTATTCTTTTCTGTGGTCTCCATGGAACCTTCAAACAACAGCAGTCTCCAGCAGCAGAAACATCTAAGACTTGCAGGGTAAACATATTCTAGCATGATCCTCCTGTCTCTAGAACCTCCTTAAGTCATCACAAACTAAAATCCGTTAGTGTTATTCTGAAACTGGATCTGAAGCTATTGTATGAGATTAAAGGTTAAAGCCAGCACTTCAGATTGGTCCTAAAAGTGGACTGGAGTCTAGAGCAGTGAGCAAAGCACAGGCATAATGTTACCCATAGAAGAGTTTTGAACAAACCAGTTGCAGTTTTAAGGGCACACCTTAACAATCATTTAAACAGGAGATAGCTGAGGAATGTAATAATGGCCAAGCTACGTACTTCCATTCAAGACAGACCGTAACTGGGGTATTGATAAAAGGCCATTTGAAATGCAGAGATTTCTTAAGCCTCTAACTGTATTGCTGAATCAATATAAGCACTTCCAAAGAAAAACCTTTCCTTAAGAAAAAAAGACTAACTCCATCCCAGCTGAACTGGCCGTTCTTCATTTGAGTGAACTGATCACTGTCCAACAATGTGTCTCCCATTATCATCTGGGGTGGATCTCAAGGCCTTTCCCTCTGCTTAGCCCACTCACCTGAGAATCAGCAGAAAATTATACCAGTATAAAACTTGCTCTCCCTGTTGTCAATTCCTATTCTGACCATTGCCTCTGTTCTGTGTCACTGCCAGTCACCTGAGTTCTGGCCAAGAACACAGAAGGAAAAAAAAAAGATGTTGCTAGGGCATGTCTGCATTGTGGTTAGGTGCAGATGGGGCTTCAGTTTGTTCATCCTTATCCAGTCCATTACCACATCTAAGCACTGGGTCATGAGACCCATAAACTAATAGACTAGATGTAGGACTAGGGGTAACATTTGGCAGTCTGGAATGTAACTTCTCAGGATTTCTGTTTGCCAGTCTACAGAGCTATCCCAGACACTCCATGCCATAGTTCTTACCCCCTTCCTCCCTCTGGTTTGCTTTTTTCTCTCTTAACAGTCACTGTTCTGACTGAGGCTCAATTCTCATTGTTTTACAGTTTCTCATTTAGATTATATTTTTGTACTTAGAAACTTTGGAGCCTGCTGATATTTCCCTTTGTACTAAAAGGGTGCTGTTTTCATTGCATAAGTATCCATACACTGATCAGTTCCTATGGGGAGGGACAGATGGATGAAGATAAATTGTGAAGACTGGAGCTGTTTGGGTATAATAAAAGAAACCTTCTACTGAGTGATACTGCTTATGTATTTTGCAAGAACAGAAAGGCTAGTATCTTCTTCCAAAATAATCAATTATCTGTAAAATTTACAAACTGTACAATGAACAGATCTACTGACAGGTAAGGCACTGAGTAGAATCTCCTCTTCTGAAGATAGCTGCTAATTTCTATTACCTTTAATGAGTATTAAATGAGTGCCAGAAGAAGAAAGCAGAATTTAGGCATTCAACCACAGACAGTAAAATCAATTAATTCCCTTAAACATTTTTCATTCTATTATAAGTAGTGAGAGAGGCACCAAGACCTACAGTAGTAAACTTGGATTCCTGAATATTACTGCACCTAATAATTTATTATTTGAGCTTTTGCCTTTTCCTTTAAATTATGACATGTCTTACAATATTGCTTGTTATAAACATCCAGTGAATTCTTAGATCTACCAAAAACAGAGTATTAACTTTTGAATTTATAAAAGAAATGGTGCTACAAATGGACCAAAAGTAACATGCATTTCATGCAAACCACTAATGCTAGGAAAGTATCACTGTCCATCATAAAGGTATTGGCAAGGATTATGAGACAAGAATGAGCAAGTTGTCTCTGCCTTACTTTGCAATTACTTCATTTTCTCAAACTTTCTTTCTTTTTTTTAAAAACCTCCTGGAAAAAACTAGGACCTTAGAAGTAATTAGAAAAACATGCTTTATGTTGTGACCACGGATGCTGAGTAGCATCTGGAGCTTACAGATGCTGTGGTTGCACATACCTTAGCATCTCTTAAAATGGCCATGAACATTGAGCTCTTCTGCATGGCATTTGGAACCCAAAGGTTTATAAATGAGTTAGGTGGTGCAATGCTTTAATAATTATAGTCCTATTTTGCTCTTTTTATTCTGCTGTTTTCAGTGTTGTAAACCACTAAGTATCAGTTGAGGCTGGCAAAGGAAGGAAGGGAGGGAGGGAGGGAGGGAGGAAGGAAGGAAGGAAGGAGGTAAGGTGTCACTGGCTAACCTTACCAATTTTTTTAAAGGTTAGATTGTTTGAGTAGGGAATTAAGAAGGAAAAAGATCACAAACTACTCATGTTCCAAGTCAGGCTAAAGCAGAAGAACAAAGCCAGCTAATTTCTACAATAGGAACTTGAGTATATGCCCCCCATTTTCAAGAACATAACCATTTTGAAGTTCTGTACCTTAATGATAGTGAATTGGAGGAAGTGTGGAATGATATCAAAGAAATTGTTAAGGATGAATGTGAAGAGAGATTTTCAGAGATCAAGAAAGAAAACAAACTGGATGTCAGAACAAATGGTAGAAATTGAGAAGAGAAGAGAAACCAAAGTCAAGAAAGACAAAAATCTCAGGAAAGAACTTAAAGAAAATTAAGTGACAAGAAACAGTATTCCAATGATGTTTGTATAGACACTGAAGATGGAAACAGACATGGAAAAGAAGGAAAGTCTTCCAGAGAATCTCTAAACTCAGAAGGTTTCAGTCTCAAATTGATATGCTAAAGGATTTCAATGGACAGGTCATAACTGATTCAAAGAAGTTCAAACAAAGATTGAGGGAATATATTGAAATTCTGTACAATGGAGGTGTCAACATCCTTAGAAGATATTCCCTACTTACAAGAATCTCTGGCACTAGAAGGGGATGTTAGATCAGCACTCCACTCATTACCAAATCAGAAGGCTACAGGATTTTCCCCAGGATGATCTATCCAACCCTTTTTTGAAGCCAGTCAAGCTGGTACCCACACCACATCATGGTAGTGAATTCCAAAGTTGAATTATGTGTTGCGTAAAAAAATATGTCCTTTTTTCTGTCTTGATTCTTCCAGGATTCAATTTCACTGACTGACCTTTGATTCTAGTATTTTGAGAAGGGGAAAACAACTTCTCCTTGTCCACTTTATCCACACCCTGCATAATTTTGTATACTTCAACCATCTCTCATTTGCTCCTTTCTACACTAAAAAGCCCCAAATGTCACAGCCTTTCCTCACAGGGAAGCTGTTCCAGCCCACTGGTCATCTTAGTTGCCCTCCTCTGAACTTTATCTAGCTCCACTATATCCTTTTTTGAAGTGTGGAAACCAGAACTGCATAGAATATTTCAGATGCAAAATGATATTGTATTATTTAAACAACAGTGCTTTAATATATATAAACTGAAAAGATACAAAAACAAACCAAGGAAAAGAAAGGAAGGAAGTATCTTACATACAAAAAACAGCTCAGATTTTAAATTTGAGGAATAAATCTTGACCAGACAGAGATGTATTGATAAATCTTCCCTTTACATTGATAGAGAGCCAATTCATAAGTAGACAGCGAACACCACATCATAAATCCAAGATTATAAATCCAAGGTAGTGCTGCCTTTCCATCATAAAAGAGTCATCTTTATTGCTCTGATCCATGCACTATAGATCCATAGTTCTTCATTTAATGATAGGTTCAACATTTGGGGTATGTACTACAGTATCATGAAATCACATCACTTCAGGCTCTGTGCCCAGGGAGGCAGGCAAAAATCTCCCAGTACTTTATGTCTGGGAAACCCCACCACCAACCCAACTACAGCACTGAGCAGCTCAGGCAGGTGAGCTGCTACCCAGCAGGGAGGCCAGTACCATAGCAGCAATCCCATCTGTTCCCTAGAGCCCCACTTCACAAACAGGCTTTTGCATCTGGCTATCTGTAGGACAGTGCCTCTGAAAGCCACAAGAGTCTCTTAGATAACAAAAGCCTTTTCTCCACCTTGAAATTCAGTGGATGCACTCTAAAAGGGACCCCATCTCCCTCCCTGCCCTTCTAGGTCTCAGTCATACACACCAGGTCAGCTGTTTCACCAGAGTAATTGTTCTACTCTATTTTGTCCCAGTCAGACCTCGCTTGAAACACTGTGTCTAGTTCTAGTTACAGTTCAAAAAGACAGAAGCAAATTGGAGTAAGTTCCAAAGAGAGCTACCGAGGCGTTGAGGGGCCTGGAAACCAAGGCCTACGTGGAGCCTATGTGGAATGGTTAAAGAAGTCTGGGCATGTTTAGCCTACAGCAGAGACAACTCAGCAAAGAGATATAATAGGTCCTTTCGACTCTGTGATGCTATGATTCTATGAGAATTATAGCTGGAGCAGTATTATGATCTAACAAAGTACCTAAAGCATTACAATCTTCAGCTATAATTATCAATTCCATAGCTAACATAAAAAGATATTTAAAGTATCTATGTAAAGTATTGGACAGTTACTAGTGCCACAATACGGTCCTACTAATAAGTGCAGTATTAAAACATTTAATCAACAATGTTTAAAAAATCCTTCTGGGTCATTTATTTCTTGTTTCTTTACAAATGTTGAAGATTTTTAATAAAAGTTACTACAGCTCTAACAAATTTTCAATTCCCACTAATACATACAGTACATGACGAAACCTTCTTCTAGATAAAAAGATCTTTCTCATATGGATGGATATGAGTTTCTATTTTTTTTATAAAAAGCAATCTCAGGTTTGAAATTATTAAATTTAGTAAGTATCTGCTAGAAAAATATCTAACGCCTTTTAAAACCCAGAAGCAAATAAAATGTAAGTTAAAGAAAACCTGCATGTAGAAAAACCAGTATGTCCATAGACAGGGAAATTAAAAAAAACAACTTTCATTTAGCAGTCAATTTTTTTTTTTGAGAAATTAAAAATGAGAAAAACCACAGTAACATTTTTTTTAAAAAAATAAGGCATTAAGAAGAAAACTTAATAATAGTGAGGAATTTTTTAAAAAATAAGCAATATATAAAGCAAAACTAAAAAAGAAACTAAGTTACTGTGGTTTTTCACATTATTTCTTGTTCCTTTACTAATGTTGGAGACTTTTTAATAAAAGTTACTACAAACACAAAACTAGTATTAGAGGGATTTCTGGAATACTGAAATACTATTTAGAAATTCCCCAGCCCAGCTTGACCCAGGTCTTCCTTACATCTTGCTGTAAAAAATATGGGGGAAAAAGATGTTATCAAAGACTAGTTCTTTATATCAATTGATCCCAGACCAATAAATGTTTCTGCAGCCTCCGGATCAATTTTTTTTTTTCCACCTCAGAATTCACAGATAAAGAAACTGCTGGGAAAAGACAAAAACGGGTAATTCACTTTTGTTTTGCTGACAAACAAGCTTTGTTAAAAAAAGTTGTGTTCCTGTACTGTTTGTGGACACAGCCCTGAAAAATCATTCTTATTTGCATTCCATTTCCAAAATCCTGTTTGCCAAGTCTCCTGCACTGTGGCTTTTAAAACTCTAACCACAATAGAGCTGGCTTTCTGTACTGCATGGGAATGGAAACCCACAATAAGACTGGGATTTTTTACTGATTAGAAATGAAAACCCATACAATGAGCAGTTTCAATTTCTAGCCTGTGTCCTGAGGGCAGTTAAAAAATCTTACAAATTTCTTCATAAAGGCTGATCTTGGTCAGCATTGTATGAAAATGGATTTTCTACTTCTCAATTAATCTATAAAGCCATCAGATATAGCAATTTATATTTCCAGGTTGGAAATCAAACATTCTACCCTGAATCCCGGTATCAAGTTTAGCAAACAGCTCAGCCCATGATTTCATATTACCAAGGGATCTGAGGTGCTGGGGACATGCAAGGCAGACAAATTAGGTAGGGTTGGAAACAGCAAGTTGTACATTTTCCCTGGGGGTGCACAGTATCCATACAAAACAGGTCCTCAGCACTCTTGCTAGTTGTCACTAGCAGATCCAATTACTCCAAACCATTTCTTTCTGTCAAGTTGCATCAATCTTGGACTATCTCAGCAGCAGATCCACTTTTAATTGTAGCATATTAAAGGCTAATCTTAAGCACAGACATTCACAAGACATCCATTATTACTGTTCAATTTATATCTCACCTTCATTTTATTCAACTCAAGGCAGCACACATAATACTCCCACCTTCTATTCTTCATGCAATAATCCTGTGAGGTGGGTTGGGCTGAAAGAGAGTGACTGGTCTAAAGTCACCCAGCCAGCTTTCATGTCTAAGGGAAGACTAGAACTCATAGTCTCCCATTTCTAATCCAGCACCTTAACCATGACACCAAACTGGCTCTCATTACCAATTATGGTGATCGACAAAAACTAAAAAAATAAGGTAGCCTTGAAGAAGACATGGCTTGCCACCTGTAGCCCCAAACTCCTGAAATGGGACAAGGATGGACTACATTGATTGCAAATCCCCCTGTATAGCTGATTTATTAAATGGCTGGTGCTTTATTGTTTCTGTTTCAATAATATTGTTTAATATTATTCATAGTTTCAAAGGGCATGTACATAACGAAAACACAAAACACCGCAAAGACAAAACCCACATATGTAATGAACATATGCAAAGTACCTTCTAAGAAAAGGAATTTTGTTTCATCAAGCAGTTCTGGAGGATGGGGTGCTAGGCAACCACATCAGTTAGTGTGTTTAAAAGCCTGTTTTGTTCTCTTCATTGGAGTAAAGATTGTTGGAGGATGGAAAATAACACAATGTTCTATGATCCTCATGTGATAATAGTTGCATCAATCATGCAATTTTGTGCACTAGCTTTTAAAATTTTAAGTTCTCTTTTATTCATGCACAAAGCTTTAAAAAGCCATTATTCCTAAAGTTATAAATTTCATAACGTCTCAGCCAATCATGCTTCTGGGAATGATGGAATCATGTTTTATAAACTCACGCCTCAATATTTGATCTCATATTCAGATGCTACCAGTGAAGAAGATTTTACATAGATAAAAATGGCTATAAAAGGGCTATCAAACCCATGTACTGTAAGAGGCACTTATGTTGTTCAGAACATTAATGGCCACCCAAGAAATCCAGCAGCAAGGTGGATGGACTCAATTACAATGGCAATGGGTACAATACTGGAAGACCTGAAAGACCAGGTTATGGACAGATCATCATGGAGAAAAACTATCTATGTGGTCACTAAGAGTTGAAAATTACTTGATGGCACATAATCAATCAAGAAATCCCCACTGTTAAATATTACAGTCCCATAGTGACCCTTAGTGGTTGAAATGTTAATCTAAGAATTTAATAGTTCAGTTTTTACATACTAAATATAAATTTATTCCATTAAAGTACTGTTCCTTGATTTGGTCATATTTTAGAATATTTACAAGAAACACAGAATCTTTTTGTCTCTGCATTTCTGACTTTGTATTGTACATATTGATTTAGCATATTACAAATCAACAAATTGCTGAGGGATAACAAATGAGTATGTTCTAAATTCAGTGTTATAGGCACAAGATATGAATATGTTATAATGTAGTACAACATATATTTGTAGAGAGGAATGATAATATTTTTCCTTCAGTTCCTGTGATGACCATCCTTAAATAAATTTTAGCAGCCTGGGGACTAGTGAAGGAAAAAAATAGTGGGCCATTTATTAGACTGATATAAACATTCTATTTCCCATCTCTCAATTATTGCTTTAACAAAGAACTAGTAACAGATCTGACCATGGAATTAAAATATAAACACTTCTATAGTATTAATATATACATGTTCTATATATGCCTCCTTAGCTGCAGTCCTAAATCCCATTCAGTTCTCTAAGTAGACATGCATAGGATAGTGTTATTATAGTGAAAAAACAAGAGAATATACAGAATAAAAGGATACTTTAAGCCATACTAAGGCCTTAAATGGTCATTGTTTTATTTGGATATATGTAACTCCACCTTGTTAGCCCACAGCAGTTAGTGGGAGAAGCAAAGGAGTAATTTATTCAGATCCCAGATTGAGAATTTTTTGTGTTGATGAAAGTCTACTACAGCTAGTTCAGAGTTAGGTTAAATATGATGTTACAAGTATTTGTTACTGGCTCGTGTGATTTCTGTGGCTTGTGCAGGATCATGAAGTATCATTTGAGCAACAGATAGACTAGACAGAATTATTTATATAAAGACCAGTCAAGGAAAATTAAAGAAATGATAAAAATCTGTCATAGAATATTCATGAAAAAATTAGAAGAAAAAATCTAGTTCTTTATTGTAAATATAGTAGCTCTATTTACTGATATATGGGAAACAGTACTTATTCATGGAATGTTGATAAACATCAAGATTTTTGCTAGATGTTTCATCGTAATAGCTTTGAGCCTGGCAAAATACTTTTACTATCAGCTAATAGTTCAACTACATTTATGAGAAGCAGGATGAACCCTTTCTACTTCAAAACATTGTATTTTGCTCTTTCATTCATTGTGATATAAGTTATAAACGGAAACAGCTTTGAAAATGCATTTTGTGAAAGATTAACTGAAATTATTCATGACAATCCCAGAACAATACACCCATCTAGTGGGCAAATGGTAATATCACATCACAACTCAATTTCTAGTAAATCCACAGACAGTTCCCTATAGTTTTCTTGAAATCATGTAAGTAGCTTGCTAAAAACTTCTGAGATTTTTTTTTTCAACTTTTACCTGCAGTGTACTACTGTTTTGGACTTTGAAATCCAACAAAACTTTAACAATAGTGGCAGCAGACCAGAAGCACTGGAGATCCACTATTCTGCACACACTTAGTAGCCATTTTTGCACATCATTTGAAATAGGAACCTTGGCTTGTTATATTGACATTCAAGCTTACTTTGGTTCTCCCATTTGTTTAAGTAATCAAATCAGCCATAGATGGTTTAGCATGATATCTGAATCTGGGATTATAATTTACTGCATTCCAGTGATCTAGGATTCTAATAGTTTTGGAAAAAAGTTTATTGTTGCTCTAAAAGTCCTGGTTAATTTGAATATAATTGTCCACAATTTGAGAATCAACTGTCATATTAAACTATCAATTTACTCACTTGTGCAAACAGAAATACATCATTCAAATTGCTTTAATTCTCCATAACTCCTGGCATATAGTGCAGTTTCCTTCTCCTATTTCCACACCCCAATATATTGAAACAGAGGTACTGAGTGCAATGCCATAAATTTGATTGCAAAAATGTTTGGAGCTTTGCAGGGGTTTGAATATAGCACCGTGGATATTCTTGGGGGCAGTAAGGTTGGCCAATGTCATCGCAAATGCCCTGACTTGCATCAGATGGCAGGACATGAGTACACAATGGTGACATTTGCATGACATCTTTGCCTGAGTGTCATTTGGTGTCATTCTGGTTTTCTGCAGCAGCCTTATTCACTATGTTCGTTTCAGGTTTTGAGAACCATATTTTCACAATTCAGGTCTGCAAATATACTATATATGATTTGGATATGAGGATGATCTTCTTCCAAACAAAGAAAAGGATCTGGCTTCAGAAGCCCATCTCTTCAGCAGCACATAGCAGTCCATGGTTTGCTATAGCACTTCTCTATCTTATTTGTCACGTGCCCTTTTTCCTAATCTCTAAACCTTGCCCCACTTGCCCCATGGAACTGACATCCTCATGATACTGCCTCTATCTTGTCCCCAGCCAAGGAGTGAAACAAGCTTTGGTCATCATTGCCTGAAGCATGGTTAGCGTTTTTTCTCTTAAACTGACAGTACAGTGGTACCTCGGTTCACAAACTTAATTTGTTCCGCGACTCTGGTTGCAAATCGAATTGGTCGTGAACCGAATCAAATTTTCCCATAAGGTTCAATGTAAATACGGTTAATCTGTTCTGACCCCTACGAATTTGGTCGCCAACCGATTTTTGATCGCGTCCCGAATCAAATTTCCCTATAAGGTTCAATGTAATTACGGTTAATCTGTTCTGAACCATATGTCGTTTTTTTTTTAAACCGTAAAAATATGACACAAAGTACAGTACGAAGAGAGAGAAAGCTAACCTTGCTCGACGCGACTTCTGGCGTGGAGGACAGGAAGGCGCGTGGGGAGGCGGTTACTGCTTGGAGGGAGAGTCCCCCTCCCTACAGGAAGCCGCGACCATGTGTCACGGGAGGGAAAATGGCCGTGGATCCTGTTCGTAACCCGATGCGGAGTTCGCGAACAGAGATAAAATTTTGCGACCGGAGCTGTTCGTGAACCGAATTGTTCGTGAACAGAAGCGTTCGTGAACCGAGGTACCACTGTACTGAGACCAGTACTGATGGGATGAAAGAGGTGTTTACTGGACATTTCAAGCTTCTGCAGGCATGCCACTTCCCTCTCTGGTCCCTGGTCAGCATTGTCTACTGCCATTTTACTGCTGACCCCTTAAAGAACTGAATACAGCAAAACAGTTCTAGTAATCCTTTGGACTTGGGCAAGAGTGGTCCAATTGCATTTTTAGCATAGGGGCTCCCTTTGCATTCCTCTGGCAACCCTGCCATAACTACATGCAAAAGCAACACAGGTCTACCTGTATAGCACTGTATGACACCCAGATGTCACCATTTGACATCCTCTTCACAATGCTGTAAACAAATGATGGTCAATAAATGTAAACACTGGTCTATCAGCATTCTATAATAATGTTGGATTGCTCAATCTTGCTTTGTCTCTGTGGCCTTTGCAAGTTTGGTGTAAGGCTGAAATACCAAAATAGTTAAATGACTGAAGCACTGTCTGCCAAACAGAACTGGAGGAACTGAAAATCAGTACTTGTTACCTATATAAAGAAAGAAAAGGGAGGGAAGAGAATTCTTAAATAAAAAAGGGTGCTTGTGACAGCTCTCTTACGACTTTGATCCATTTTTTAAAAAACACTCAACTCAGGATATGACAGGGAGAAGTTTAGGGGAGAGAAATAGGAAGAAGTCTAGCTATAGTAGACCAAGTTCTGCACTGAGATCCACCCCATTTCTGCGACAGTAGTGTGATTAACAAATGTTTTCTCAGTTGGCTGCTGATATACTGAAAAAGCAGGGTAGGAGAATCAAGTAGTCACTTTGCCAATCACGAGCTGAACACATATAATCAGGGTAGCACTATTTGGCAATGATCATCATCATTCATTTTATTACACTCCTAAGGCCAGATATAGTCAAAATATCTAATAATAGCAGTATTACATCCTTCTACATATATATGACAGAAAAACAGTAAATGTAATAGGGTCTAAAATAATCATGTATAAAAATACTAAAATAAATCAAAATAAAATACTATTATAAGAAATTCCAAATCTAGGTAATGGTGTGGCATAACATACAGATGGTAGCACAAAACTGGGCAACTTAGATATTTTTGAGCCCTTTTCCGAAAGAAGTAACATTAAATAGAAATCACATTTCCTACCTTGAAATTTCTTCAAGATTGGATATACATGTATAAGGGTCTGATTAGAGTTCTTATATAAGAAGCAATATAGTAGCATATGGCTTAGAGTTTCTATTGAGCCATTACCACATGGACACAACCAAAGGTGCATAGGAGTTCCCTTAAATGTCCAAAAAAGATTGCTGAAGGCAAAGCATCCAACCTGGCTAAGGTGAAGGCCTTACAAAATTTCAAAATTGTAATGGATGATAAATAGGAGGCTGGAACGAACCCTTTTGGGAGAAAATGAGAAATATTGAGATATAGCACCTTAAATTTGTTTGGAGATCTATATCCCAAATTCATTGTTTAAGGGTGGTTCTGGCATTATCAAGACCTAATGAGCACAGACTTTCCATAGAGAAGCCCAGCAACTGAATTTTATCTAAGGCTTTTTAAAGCCATATTGATTTAAAGCGACCTCTAAATACTACTGGGGCTAAACCTATGGGAAGTAGAATTAACTTTAAGCAGAAGGTAAGAAGAAGAAACCATGCTCTAGCATCCAACGAAACTATACCTGTTTCTACATGTAAGATGGCATTTTTACATCTTTTTGGAACCCTCAATATGGCTATTTTGTATGGTTTCAATAATACTAAACTTTGTAGTTCCAATAGAGACAGGATAAGGATCAATAATAAGGGCCATAAATCTCATGGCAGTCAGGGTGGATAAGCTTTAACTTGATGGAGAATGGTCCTCTCTTTCCAAATTAGTTCAGACAAAACCTACAGATACTTAAAAAAATGATATTTGAATTATTCTTCGTTTAGAAGTAGCTATGCAAAGCTTAGTGTGCGCATGAGTGCCACAAGCCTAAAAAAGATTTGTCATTCTGGTGAATATTAGGAGTCAACTCCTTATTTTTCTATTTTCTGTGTTTATTCTGCAACCCCAAGGATTAGAAATATACTAAAAATATGACGGTACAATTGAGTTCTCACTAATCTAGTAAAAGTTGGCCAGAAATACATGAATGGACACATTATCACCTGAAGCTTGGTTATGCTATCATTTGTCTACCATAGTAACAATATGCCAATCCAGATAACAAGGCATGAAAGCAATTGCCCCAAACAAAAGAAGGAAATGTAAAAATGTATAAAGGAAAAGTTTGTTACTTCGTGTAATATCATAGCAATGGAGCACGTCATTCAGGAGATTGAGGAATTTCTATCATTCAGGTTTTACAACTAAGTTAAACTGATTCCTGTACTTAAATAACGGTGAAAAACTTGATGGCATTTTAAAGTTCAGTCCAGGCTTGCTATATAACAATCTTGTAAAACCATGGCAATGAAAAAGCTGGAATGTGGTGGCAAAATTGACAGCATTTAAATGGTCCCTTGGGTTTTATATTGCTCAAATTTTTAAATACCTTTTCTGAATTTGATGAGACTTTGGAGCGTTGCAAAAAATTATTCTGAAAGTGGTTAGAAATGTAGAACTTTCAGTATTATGCCATCTTCTTTCAAGCATATAGATTAATATTTATTTATACTGATAAATACATGGACTTCTGCAAGCAGTGAATTTGGACACAGCTTGAAGTTTTTCTTACAGAATCATAGAACTTTCCTTTGAACAAGAGAAAATGAACATTTATGGTATCTTTGAAACTCCAAATTGCAAATTCAAAATGCCATCAAAAAAGAAAAAGCATAATGCTGCTATTTCACTTTGAAGCCATATGGTTTCTGTTCTGGTGAATATAATTGGGGTTCTGATCTTCTCCAATTTGGGACAAACAGCAGCTGGCAAGGAGGATTTTTGTCAGTATATCCTTTGAAATACAAAAAAGTAGGGAAGTTGTCTTCAAGATGTTGCTAAATTACAGTTCATAGCATCCCTTAGACTTTGTTATACTAGACAGGGTTGCTGGGAGTTGTAGTACAGTAACATCTGGAAACCACATCCTTTTGCTGCTGATTGTAAATAATATGCTTTGTTCACAGATAAATTAATAGAATACAGAAAACCAGAAAGGTAACAGAAATCCCTTTTCTTTAGAACATTCAAGTTAGATTTTCTCCAGTCATCTATGTTCTGGAACAACTTATTCCAAAGTATGTACCGAGCAACTGTAATAATAATGTACTTTAAAATGTATGCAACTTCCAGCACTGGGTGGGGAACCCGAGGCGGTACAGATGTTGCTACATTAACATATCTAACAACCCTTGTCACTGACATGATAGTTGGTGTTTCAAAGGGTTGTACAGCAACATGAGGCTACTGATTTCCCACACTTGTATGTGTACAGGGAATGTTCTAAATCAGATACTAATAGATTAGAGTATAACATTATCTGCTTGGAACAATTACACTCTTTTTAAAAATTCTTTGCCCAGCACTAAATTTCAGAACCAAACTGATTTGGTTTTGCTGATTTTCAGTGAGTGAGGGAACGATGTTCAACATGCCCCTTCAAAGAATGGAAACTAAATCTCCTTTTGTATGGAATCCCCCTTTGTGCACCTGAGGAAAATAGCTTGAAAATACAAGTAGGGCGATGGTTCAGCTCTTCTTTTGTCCCCTTACATGCCCGTAGGCTTTGAATTGCCTTCCTCAAGTCCAAATCCAGATGACCTCGATTGGCTTGTGCTGCCAACACAGCTAGATGTACAAACAGTTAACTCACAGAAACTGTTAACAACCTTACAGACAAAAATGTACATTTGTGAGGGGGGGTTTTTTGCCAGGAATTTAAGTGAAAATCAGCGACTGGGCCTCATCGAAACATACACCAGAAATTTACCCAACTGTTTCTCTGTAAGTAGAACACATTTCACCAACTAGCTCCCTGAAGATGCAATGGATTTTAAATTCCGTAACTCTCAAACGACGTTTGACCATCCTGATGGGAGCTAAGTCCAAGCCGGCTGGAGATGGGAGGTGGCAAGGTTGCAGAAGCCTAAAGGATACGATCGAGCTTCGAAAGCGCGAGCCTGGACACTGGTCTCCGAGGAACTAGCCTGGGCCTCATCTGAACGTGCAGGCCGGGAAAGGGAAGTCCTCTCGCTTCTTCCGCGCAGCTCCTTCCGAACGTTCCTCTCGGGCGAGTTTTGCATATTCCCGCCTTCGGTTTGATCTCTCGCGAAGATGCAGCCAACGCTGGTATTTTGTCCCTCGCGGAGTCCCCTCCTCCAGGTGCCGCGCGTTGCTAGGGCTTTTTTTTTTTTTTTTTGGTCGTACAGAGCCGCCGCCGCACTGAGGTTATCAGCGGTTTCGGCCCAGAGGAGGGTCGGGGGCCGGTGCAGCGGCGGCGGCGGCTCTGGATGCCTGGCCAGAGAGGGAGAGAGATCGACCCTTCAGCTTCTCCTTCCCCTCCTATCCGGCCCCCGACCTGGCAGCCTAGTGCTTGCTGGGGAAGGCTCTACGGCCTCGCTGGACGCTCCATTTTCTCCCCCGGCCCCGCCGCCGCCTCCCTTTCCCACCTCCCTCGACTCCGGGGAGGCGGTTGGAGGAGGCGGCGGCGGCGACAGGCGGTATTCGGGGCAGGAGCTGCTGCTGGGAAAAATGGCGGGGAACGGCGCTAGCTTTGCCGGTGCTGGCAGCGGGGAGATCATCCAGCTCAACGTCGGGGGCACCAGGTGAGCCCGAGCGCGGAATGAGGGGCGGGGTAGGCAGTGGCTTGAGGGGCTCTTGGCGGCTGATAGCTAGAAGGGGGGCGGGTGTTGTGATGGCATTAAGGAGAGATGCCTTCAGTGGAGGCAGGGCCTGGGAAAAGAAGAGATGGCTGTGGAGAAGGCGCTGCTCTACCCGCCCTTCCTCAGACTGATAAAATAGCGAGTATGCTCCTTTAAAGAATAAACGCAAAGGATCTGGTCTATGAGTGAGCCCCAGTTCTGGCTATGGATTTGCCTAGCTTCTTCTAACAATAATATCAAAACTTAAGGAATTATTTGCTTTAATTCCTTGGACAAAGGGGGCCACAAGATTCTGTGCTTTGTACCACAGAAGTCTATCCTCATAATTTGTCACTGTTTTTCTATGTGTTACTCCATGAAACCATATCAAATCACAGATTATCTAAGCCATTACAACCTTGGGGCTGACCATTTTTTGTGCCACCGGGACAGAAAACAAAACAAAAACACCATCACACAAAAACCTGGCTCCAAAGTATGGAATCGCTTGATCTTTTTCACATGGGACCCAGTTGAAACCATTGTCAAATAACAGGCTATGGCCATATGCACAGAAGGAGCCATTTCAGTTACTGTACTTCTCTGATACTTTTTGTGATGTCTTGGTGCAGATATGTGATTCTAAGCCACAATTCCTCATGAATTCTCTTGTTTTTTTACATGGAACCCAACTAAAACCACTATCAAAACATAGATAATATAGGTCTGTGCAGAATGAATCGTTATCAGTGTGATCTGTGCTTTGACAAGGATTTCATCTGGCTTTCGGGTAAAAACCAAGAGGATTCATGTCTTGGATCTATATTCTTGTGCCATAACGCTACAAGATAAGCCCCTTTTGGGTGGCTCTATCCATGCAGATGGTTGTGATATGTAATTTGGTGGTGGTTTCAGGTGGATATGATATAAAAATTATCTATATACTGTGAGCCTAAGGCTCATCCAGCTGCTTTTTTAAAAATTTGTATAATGATACCCGTGTTCAAACAGAAACCTCAGAATTGGAGTCTTGATCTTCTCGCAGTTATTGTTTATGTCAGTTACATCAATAGCCAACTTCAGTGCCAAGGAATGCAGTTTGCCCAACTTGAGTGCCAAAAAGTACAGGACAAAAAATTTGTTAAACTGTGGGAAGATGGAAGAAAGAAGTATCGCAATTAAATTATAGTAGATGTAAAGAGGGAATTGCACTTCTTGTTGACAAAGGATAATCGGTTTTAATGGCTTCTTCCTAATAGGCATTAAAGATTGTTATCTTAACTATGCTAGGGAGTATGTCAGAGCGCCTTAAGCCTACAGCCTAATTGAGACAGGCTGAGTTGAAATTCTGGGAAGTTCTGCCAAGGTCTTTCCTGTGAGTTTAACATGCGTGAGTACTATACATGATGATTATATTATTCCATTATGGGGTAAGCTACATTATGCAAAGCATAGAAAAGGAGCAAGAAATAGTGAGCATGGGATGAGGAAATGGAAATATAGATAAATCTAGTTTATACCAGCACCATTCACTAAACCTCATATCCTATTATTAATAATTAAATTTATACACCATCTAACTCCCAATGATTCTGGGCAGTTATCCTTCCAAAGCATCTTTGTTTTCATCATATCCATGCACCCTTCCTCTCAATTCATTCACTCTTCCTTCATATATTTGTTTTGTAATATGGTTGTTTGTCTTTCTGTCTACGTGATCAAACTACCTCAGTGTACTACTTTTGTACTGGTCACTCATTTTTGTATTGAATCCACATTCATTCAGCTTTTGACTTTATGCTTATTTTACCAAACACATTTCTTAAATGACCCACTCCCACTGCATTCAGTTTATTTTTATATGTTTCCTGTGATAATCAACCCTCACTTCCAATAAATAATATATCCACTCTCTTTTCTATATGGCAGTCCTTCAGCTATTTGAAAATGATCACATTTCTCCTCAGTTGTCTCTTCTGTAGGCTAAATATACCCATCTTTTAACCACTCCTTATAGGGCTTAATTTCCAGATTTCTTACCATCTTGGTAATTTTATTTATTTAATTATTTATATATCAAATTTGTCACCATCCATCTCATTGAAATGACTCTGGGCAGTTTACAGCAGAGATAAAATCAATTAAAGTACAATATAAAATCCTCTTCTAAAGTTGTTTCAGTTTATCCCGTTCCTTTTTAATGCTAGCCAGAATTGGACACAATTCCCCAGCAGGGTCCAACCAGGACAGAGTAGAGTGGAAAACCTATTCACTTTATCATATGCTTTCTTTAAATTAACAAACATACAACAAACTTTCTCACATGCATACATTTGTCAATTATCTACTGAAGAGCAAAAATCCGGACAGCATGCTCCCTCTCAGGAAAAAAAAATGCATCACCCTTTCTTATATTTTTCTTTTGTATTCTTTTGATCAGAATTTTGCCGAACATCATCCTAGACACATTTAACAAAGTAATCCGTCTGTAGCTTTTGCATCTATTTTCCCTTTTTATTGAGGAATAATAAGAGCATTATTCAAAAAATCAGTCATGCTTGTATAGCATCTGCTGAGAACTCAAGGTGTTATGTAGAATATCAGATCTTGAACTTCACAGATAATAACTTTGCTGAGATCTACCCCAGCCTAAGAATGACAATACTTAGTATTACATATATCACCTTCTTTGGATAAATTATATTAGTAATTCTTACAATATAGTTTCATAACATTGGGCAGCATTATATCGCTGTTGGGAAGAAGATGGAATGATTTAAAAAATGGTACAGCCAGTTAGCGTAATGAGTGTTTGGCTTAACATTGCTTTTTATCAAGAGATTGATACACAATGCTTTTATTCTGGTCTCCAAGTTAGATGCAGAGGCTGTAAATTAAAAGAATAGCCTATTTAGATAGGATACAAATCTCAAGTAATATAAAGAAGGACAAATAGTGAGTTGCTAATAATTTTATATTTATCATGTGTCTGCTGTATGTATGAATCAGGATGGCTGAAAACACCAGACTCAAAAAATAATTGGTTATAATTCCAGATATAGTTATGACATAACAAGAAATAAAGACAAACATGTTAAGTGACCTACATTTTCTAAGTACAAAATAACGTAGTTAGAAGAAAGCCTGTAGGAGTTTAGCATATTTATACACAAGGCATTTGTTTAGCTTGATTTAAATTAAAGAAGTTCAAGTAAGAAAGTTTCTCATCTTCTTGTCCTATCTGCGGCCCCACTTTTGTTCACCCCCCTTTCCCACATTTCTAGAGAGTTTCTAAGTAGATTTGTAGTTGGTGTAAGAGAGGAAGAAGAAAGGATTCAAAATCATATTTGATGCACTTTTTAAAATTTCTTTTGCTAACATTAGACTTTCACTACTAATAATAGACATAATTATTCTAAACATTAATTTTGGGGAAAATATTTAAGTCTTGTTATTTTTGTTTATGAGTAAAAACAAAAGTTATGTCCTGAACTATCATGGACTAAATCTCTCCATAATTTGATCTCTGATTTATCATTAAAATGTGTATTTACATTTTGTAAATGATATAATGATACATTTATATCATTAAAATATATATTTTGTGACACATTTTAGCTGATTAAGTTAATAGATTTCTGTGAAATTTTAGATTTAGTTTCTTGTATTTACAAGTTGCTTGGATAGTACATACTATCTTCAGAGCCTTGCAGAAAGAAGTACCCTTACTTCTTTTGCCATGTAAGCATCAAATAAGAAAATAGGTTTGTGTATGTCTCTCTATGTCCTTACATGCTGATCACCTAAGTTTTAATATATCATTTTTTTTTTCCAGGGCAGGGTTAATTACAAAAGATATATTGTTTTTATATATTGCATAGCTAAGTGTAGCTAACAGTGCCCTGTACTTTCCCACATATCTCTAACCTTTTAAAAACCTATTATATTTTTTCCTTGAGGAAGGGTTGCTTGGGCAAAGAATGAAAATAGTGCTGAAAGTAAGATGAGGTTGAATCTATGGATTACTTGAATTTTCATTGTAGAATTCAAGGTGTCTTTTTTGTTGCCAAGTATTTGTACAAGTTGATAATTCAACAATGGTTGGGTTCATACATCAGCTCTTCATGGCATAGGGATGGGTTATTTAAGGGACTGCCTCTTCCCGATTATATCAGGTCCAGCAGAAGAGGTATGTTGCGGGTCCTGTCTGTGAGGGAGTTACATCTGAGAGGACCCAGGAGACAAGGCTTTTCTGCTGTGGCACCCACCTTGTGGAATATCATCTTCTCTGAAGTGAGATTGGCCCCATGTCTCCTGATCTTCCAGAAGTCCCTTAAAATTTGGTTGTGTCAACAGGCCTGGGTGTCGCAAAGGAATGGTAATTTGATTAGATGGCTCCATTGCTTATAATTTGATGCTCTCTCTTAGCCTTTTATAATAATATTAATTTTTTGTACTTTTGAATGTTTTAAAAATAGTTTTTATAGTTGTTTTGTATGCTGCCCAGAGTCACATTGTGTAAATATGATTAAGAAATAAATAAAAATGCTTGTTTGTGACTTGCCTTAAACGTAAATTGTTGCACAAGCTGCAGTCAGGCTAGATTCACACATTAAGTGTGAAGCGTGTGAACTTTGCTATTGTGGAAATTTAGCAAAGCACATTTAAATCATTAACTTGGTATAGTATGTCATCCAGACTCACTCTTGCAAGCAAGCAAAATCATAACTTCTTTGACTGATCTTGTATTTGATTTCCCTCTTGCATTTTTAAAAAATGTTTAGCGGCTTGGACAAGGTACAAAATAACCAGGAATAATTCAAGGAACCACAGTCAAACCATGCATCCTTATTTGAACATCAGGTTAAACCATCTCTGCAAACAAGCCTACAACAAATCATGTTTTAATTATAGTCTGTTGCCCTAAAACAAACATGATTTATTCAGTAATGTTGTTTACAAATCATGATAAGCCAGAAAAGCTAACTCAAGTTTGGCTCAGCATAGTGTATGAGCCAGCCATTGCTTTGAGGACTTCTGAAAGTTGTCTTCCCTGTTCCAAAATTGTCTTGTGTCATTTGTGAGGTGGCCTAACTTACTTGGTCTGTGAGCAGGTGTAGGTCTGTTGCATGACTATCTGTTGTGTTGCTAGTTTTAAATCAAAGGACCAGGCATTTAATCTCTGACAAACCTTGTAGGTAGGAATTTTAAATATGAAAGTGGCAACTGAGAGCACCTTGTTCCACTAGTAAAACTATTTACAGATCTTTGAATTTAAACCAAAGCAAAAAAACAAAAACCTCACACTGCAATATTCTTTTATGAGTATTGCTAGGTGAAAAATGGAAATCTATATTATACTCAGTCTGGATGTTCTAGCACTGCTTTATTGTATAGTGTAGATGACAAACAACTCTTAATCAGAATGATGTAACTCAGTAGTATTTGTTGAAGAAATACTGAAATAACATTTTAGTGGTGGGGTTGTTTTAATTTTGTAAGCCACCCAGAGCTGCTTGTGTGAGATGGGCTGCTGTATAAATTAAATGGATGGATGGATGAATGTAAGGTTATGGTTACACTAGTGTTGACTAATAGTCCCCAGAGTTGAATTTTTAAATTGAAAGTATGCATTTTCTCTACAAAGAAAAAAGCATATGAACTTGCAGCAGAAGAAAGAATTTGAACCTTAATCTGTTGTGAGTACTAATAGGGTGTAACTTGCCTTTTAATTATGACTGTTTTATACAGTAAAATTTGCTGTTTAGTTACTGTTACCTGAACAGAATATACTCTGTGAATGTGAGATGCAGGAAGACAAAGTCTTGGTGAACTTACTATGGTTGTGTCCTTTCATTGAATTCACACTGGCACTTCTCACCAATCTGACAAGTTGTGATAATAGAAAACATTAATGTTTTTGTGTGTTCCATAAAAATCCCTTTATTTCAGATTATTGGTTATGCTGATTTGGATTTATGGAAGTTGTAATCCATAATATCTGGAGGGCAACAGTTTGCCTTTACTGCTTTTGAAAAGTATACATATGAGAAATTATGGAAAGTTATGCTACTTCAAAACAATGTATGTAACAGTTTTAAACATGACCTCCTGCTTATTGTGAGGGTGGGGTGGGGGATTTATGTCTTCAGTGTCTTAAATTTGTTAGTAACTTTTCATAGATTTAGGAAACAAAACACACTAGTCCTCAACACTATATATGTTCCATATGTCTCGTGTGTGTGTGTGTGTGTGTGTGTGTGTATTCCTTAAAATTGAAGACACATACTTAAAGTCATTTATATCACTGGAAAAGATGAAAAGTGTGTAACATCACTATCTTTCATCCTGCCACTTTCTGTAGCTGTTTGGTCACCCCTGAAAATAAATAATATGGAATGCATTTCTCAGGACATAAATGCTCCCCACTCCTGCTTTGAGGTAAACTTTGTCAATTAAGATTCAAACAATTAAGCTCAAGCAAGTAGCTTGTACTAACTCAATATAATCTTTCCTTTTCCTTTGAAGAGTTGATCTATATGCTGTAATCAAAACTTCCTTTATCCCCTTTTCAAAAGCAGTTTTCTATGGAGCATGAGTTGATGTTGTTTGAAGAAAACCAGGAATAAAACTAGAATAGCATTGTTCTTGGTATCCCAAGGGCATTCAAGCCTTATGACCACGTTTGACTTCTGGAAAACTTGGAGTGTAGAGGTAATTAGTTGTGTAATAAACGGCAAAATTATCTCTACACTAGGTCAGGTTTTAACACATTTATATTTACTACTGAAAGCACATTTAATTTCGTTTGATTGAACCTGTAGATCTGCTTGACTTTTCATCTGTCTTTTCTAGGTTCAGTACTTCACGACAAACACTAATGTGGATTCCTGACTCCTTTTTTTCCAGGTATTTTGTCACAATTATGTCATTTTTAGTTGAAAGTAGCCTCAATGAGACTTACTCCCTGTTAAATGAGAAACCCTAGTAGACCCTTATGTCATTTGCTTTGGGTTTTTGTTTTTGTCTACATTGGGACATTTTTTATTATTGAATTTTGTTTTGTAGTGAAAAATCTCAAACAACCTGGTTCCCTTTCTGATTGTGTCCTTTGTAGTAAGAAACAGGAGTAAATATTTTGAGGAATCATTACTCTGTTGTGGACTATATAAAATGCAAATATTTTATGTCTTATCTCCCTGCAATGAAATTTTTAACTGCATTCTGATACTTGTCTCTGATTTTTCCAACTCTGCTGTCATATTTAGACCAAAATAGTCTGGAATAACTTTTAGCCTTTTTCTGTGTTATTGATAATCTTTTGATTTATAATAGATATAAGTGCTGAACTGAAATAGTTCCTGCATATTTTATTGTATTATGGAAAAATCTATTGCTCTGTTCTTTGTGCAACAATTTGAGAAGGATTACACATTGTCACAGGTATTTATAGCCAAAATGTGAATAGGATGCTACCCTGTTAACTTAGTCAGTAAAACTCTAATGGCTGCTGTTTTTCTGTAGTCAAATATTTTCAGTGCAGATAGCAGAGGGGAACTCTTTATTGAACTCTTTCTGATAAAGCTGTTCCATCTCCACCATAGTCAGCTGCTTTTTCTGCCATGAAATTCCAGTTATATATTACTGGTGGTGGAAGAATGGAGTTTCAGAGTGAAAATGTCAGGTAAATAAAGGATAAAGCACTGCAAATCTTGGTTCTTAGAATGCATGGGGTTAGTACATTATCTTAAGATCCATGATGAAATTATGCACCTTCTTATAGTTTGAAATCTTACTTGGCTACTTTTTATTCATAAGATGGAACTTGTATGAGTAAAACAATGGCTAGAAATACAGCTGCCTTTCTGTTTCCCCCTCTTCAGCCATCTTCAGATGTTTTCACTATCTTCCTGAGGTTCATTTTGCCTCCATATTAGAATGCCTGAGGGCTCAGCTTCTTATCCTCATAATAATCCTCCTTGCAGGAGGGGGTGTTCCCGAAGCCTTTCAAGGAGGCTTTGGTCCACCCACTCCTCAAGAAACCGTCGCTAGACCCCACCCTCCTGGACAACTTTCGTCCAGTCTCCCACCTCCCCTTTTTAGGGAAGGTGGTAGAAAAGGTGGTCGCGCGGCAGCTTCAGAGGATCCTGGAGGAAACGGATTATCTGGACCCCTACCAGTCAGGATTCAGGCCCAGTTATGGGACAGAAACAGCATTGGTCGCACTTTTAGATGATCTCTGGCGAGAGCGGGATGAGGGGAGTGCATCCATCCTTGCTCTTCTTGACCTCTCGGCGGCTTTCGATACCCTCGACCATGGTATCCTTTTGGGTCGGCTGCAGGAGTTGGGGTTGAGTGGCACAATGTTGTGCTGGTTCAGCTCCTTTCTCCAAGGCCGAACCCAATCGGTGTTGATAGGGAGTGAGAGGTCCAGCCCCCGGCCCCTACTTTGTGGGGTGCCACAGGGGTCAGTGCTTTCACCGCTCCTATTTAATATCTACATGAAACCGCTGGGTGAGATCATCCGGCACAATGGGGTGAGGTATCATCAGTATGCTGATGATACCCAACTATACATCTCCATCCCAGGTGCCCTAAGTGACGCTGTGACTGCCCTTTCGCGGTGCCTGGAGGCTGTGGGGGCCTGGATGGGGGACAACAGGCTTCAGCTGAACCCTGGTAAGACGGAGTGGCTGTGGATACGGGGAGCCTCAAGATCTAGGACTTTGTCATCTTTGGTTCTTGACGGGGTTGCACTACCCCAGACAGACCCGGTGCGTAATCTGGGGGTTCTCCTGGACTCACGACTCCTGCTCAAAGAGCAGGTGGCAGTCGTGGCTAGGAGGGCCTTTGCACGACTTCATGTGGTGCGGCAGTTACGCCCCTTCCTGGATCAGGGGGACCTCCACATGGTCACTCATGCCCTGGTCACCTCTGGGTTGGACTACTGTAATGCGCTCTACATGGGGATACCCTTGAAGAGTATCTGGAAGCTACAGCTGGTGCAGACTGCGGCGGCGCGGACAGTTCTTAATGCCCCTAGGAGGGCACATATAACACCGCTGTTGCGTGAACTGCGTTGGTTACTGGTTTGTTTCCGGGTCCAATTCAAGGTGTTGGTCATTACCTTTAAAGCCCTTCATGGCACAGGACCAGGTTATCTGTGGAACCGCCTCGCCCTGGTCACTTCAGCCCATCCCACTCGGTCCAGCAGAAGGGGCAGGTTGCAAACCCCACCAGTCAGGGAATTTCGATTGGTGGGGTCTAGGCAGAGAGCCTTTTCTGCTGTAGCGCCCGCCCTATGGAACATCCTGTCTTCTGAGGTCCGGTGTGCCCCCTCCCTCATGGCGTTCAGGAAAGGTATTAAATCCTGGCTCTGCCAGAAGGCCTGGGGGCCAGAGGGGGGCCCGCACCTGTGGAGATGGCTGGTGGGATGATGGCTTGTCCCCCCCCAGCATCTTACAGGTTTTTTTTAGGGCCAAAATCAGAGGAGGTTTTTTAGGGCATTTGTAATATGTTTTTTAACATTTTATAGATTTTAGCCATCTTTGGAGAGAACTGTGTTTTTTCTTTTTATTGTGAGCCGCCCAGAGTCACCCGTTGGGGGAGATGGGCAGCATACAAGCCGAATGAATGAATGAATGAATGAATGAATGAATGAATGAATGAATGAATAAATAAATAAAATTTACTGTTCTAAAGTGGTTCCACACTCATTTCTGAGTGGATGGTTCCAGTCAGCGCATGCATATATATATATATATATATATATATATATATATATGCATGCATGCATGCATGCATGCATGCGCGCGCGCGCTGACTGGAACCATCCACTCAGAAATGAGTGTGGAACAACTTTAGAACAGTGCTTTCAACCCCTAACCCTTGCAGACCAATTAAAAGCATACCTTTGATGATGACATTGAAGGCTGCCAAGAGATCCAGCAGGCCTAATGGGGTTATGCTTCCTTTATCTAGATCCCATTGCCGGTCCCAATGAGTTTCTGTCCCATGCTCAGGTGTGAACATTGATTGAAAAGGGTTCACATTTCTTCTTCCAGAGCACTTTGTAATTACCACTCCATCACCTTCTCCACAACCTACCTTAAAAAGTTGGAGACTGGGTAGTAGTTACCAGGTTTTAGCTAGATCCTAGCTCAGCCTCCTAAGGAAGGGGTGCACCAGGGCCCTCTTAAGGGTTTTTATCAAACATGGTCTTTGCTGTAAAGAGTGAATGGTAGAAGGAGAGGACAATCTGAAAAAGGATTCTTTATTTCTTCTTAATTCTTTCCTAACCCCACCCTTGTATAATCATTATTGCAGAAATATGAACTATAAAGACATTACCCTCTTGAAAAATGTAGCTCCATCATGACTTGTGTTATTGAAACCTGAACACAGTATATGTGTGTATCTGTGCGTATGCATAGATTTACAGTGATGGACTTTCCCATCCACAGAAAAACTTACTCAACTACCTTTTCTCCTGTGCAACCCTCTTCATGCTTTGTAAATTTGTTTTGGTTGGTACTTGGGAATGATAAGGATGAAATTATGGTAGTCAGAAATCATTTTCTCCCTTATGTAAACTAACTTGCAGCCCATGACATTTATTTGGTTTGCTTGTCTTTTTTCTATCTCTTATTCAAATTAGATTGTAATTTAGATTTGTTGATTTCAGTTTGCTAAGTGGAAGAATTTCAACACTGAAAGATGAAACTGGTGCTGTGAGTATTCTGCCTTTTAATTGTATTAGAATGTGAAAATTGATTCCTGTTTTAGATTTATCTGGTAAAACCGTTGGATTCAGAACAAATTATGCAAGCTTATCTGAATAAATGCAAACATCCCATAACTGTAAATCAATATAAAGTAATATATGATGTTGACTTGCAATAGTAAATCAATATAAAGCAATGTATGGTGTTGATTTGCAATAATGCTTCAGAGGGATAGTTTGAATCATGTATTTGGAGTGGGACCTGTTACTGAAACAGCTTGTTTTAAATCAGAACACATTCTAGCAACCATTTGAAAAGCTCAAGAGTTAATAGAAGGAATTGAATAAAAGAAAACTAATTCAGCCACTAGAAAAGAGTTTGATCCTGACTTCGTTTTCAACAATCAGTGTTTTATTAAAACTAATGGTATACTATTAAGCCCTTTTAGGTTGTTTGTCTATAAGCCTCCATGATCTATCAAACAGATTGCTTGTATGCAGAATCTGTTGTACAATTCACATTGGAAAAGTACCTGTTGGGTGAAACCAGAACTTTTTTATTGGGACTTATGGATAGCCAATTAGAAAAGACTCATGGAAGTTTGGTTTTGTATATAGTAACTGCAGCAAGATTGTTACGTGCACAACAGTGGAGAAACACTGAAATACCCACAATGGAAGATTGCATTATGAAGATGGCAGAATTTGCAGAAATGGCAAAATTGATCTGTTTCATCAGGGATAAAACAATAAGTACTTTTATTAAAGACTTGAAACCTTTTATGGACTTTTTGCTGAAAAACGTAAAAAAATGAAATGGTGATTTCTGGATTTACTGATTAAAAAGAGTTGAATATGGGATAGAAGAGAATGGTGCAATATAAATGTAAATAGGAGGAGGGATAATAAGTTTGTAACTGCTATAAAGAAGATTGGAAGTTGCTTCTTTAATTATCTTTTTTCTTTTTATATCTGTACTGTTTCTTGCACTTTTTCTTTTATCTTTTTCTTAACTTTCCTTTATATATTTTCAAGTTTATCTTTTACTTATGTAAAAATCTTTAATAAAATTATATATTTTTATTATATATATATATATATATATATATATATATATATATATATAATTTAATATATATATATGTCTTTTAAAATATATACATATATATAATATAAAATATATATATATATGTATTTTAAAAGATATATATATAAGGAAAAGTGTTCGAGAAATGGACTTTGGTTTGTAATATAATTTAATAGTATTACTTGAATAATTGGTGTTGATAACACCTCTAGTTTGAAGGTAGGGTCTGCTCCCTTTCTTGTTGGGGAGAATTTAAGGGACCAAGTGTCATCTGAACAAATTGTTGGAAATTTATAATAAAGTAAACACAAGCTCTTTAATTTTAATCTAATCAGGTTAATAGTTTGTATTTTATTATTGTAATAGAGTGTCGTGCCTTGAAGACTTTTAAGCTGAAAAGCTACATAAACTGTTTTAAAGGGGAAAACATAAGTCTCCTTCAGGGCAAGTTTCCTCAGCGCCTGGTAACTCAGTGGATATATCCCAGCAGCGATCTTAGCAACAGCAGCACAATGGTTTGCTATTGTCACCTTCTGGGATGTTTCTTCAGTTCTAGGACAGCCTACAACCCTGGCATTCTTTAGTAGTCTCTAGTACAAGTGTTAAGCAGGTCTAACCTTGCTTGGCTTTTGAGCCCAGATACAGTCTGGGCTCAGGTGCTGCAGCTGATGAAATTAAGTCTCATCAGCTTTAACCACAAATTTAAATGCATGTTTAAGCTTCACCCTATGAAATAAATGTGACTTGTTGTTTAGTCGTTAAGTCGTGTCCGACTCTTCGTGACCCCATGAACCATATTGCGCCAGGCCTTCCTATCTTTCACTGCCTCCCTGAGTTTGCTCAATTTCATGCTCAAAAATGTGACTTAAGCATGCATAATTATGACAGGATTGCTTTCTTGTTCTAAAATATCCATGCAAGCAGATAAATCAGCTGTCACTTCTTTTTTGTAGATATTTATTGATAGAGATCCTGCAGCATTTGCACCAATCTTAAATTTTCTTCGAACAAAGGAATTAGATTTGAGGTAAGTTAGATTTTTGTATCAAAACTGTTCAGGAGGAAAGTGATTAAAACAGTGTTAAGATCACTTAAAATTAGTTTTAAAAATTTGGTACTTCTGGGTGTTATGATACTATCTCCTAGGGTTCCACAGAGAATCTTTTTTCCCAAATTGTGTTCAGAATTTCTAAGGGGCCACTGGGTTTTAGCAGATATTTTTAATTCTTAAACCTTTTAAAAAGGCTTAATCTATCCATGCTTAATTCTCCATATATTTTATACCTGTACAGCCTCTACCAGAAATTCTGTGATCTAATATAGAAACAGAAATCTCAGAATGGGCCACTCTATAATATTTAAAGCTGTATCCAGAAAAGTTCCAGCTCGGAGTATCCCCGTAGCCCTAAGAAAAGCCAAACAGGCCTTTATCTTGTGTATCTATCCTGACTCACCTTCACATACCAATTCCACTTTATACTTCCTGGCTCTGAGTTTTTGGATTGGATCCTTAGCACAAGTCACAGCAATGAGCTACACAAATTTATTTTTTAAGAATAAGTTAATGAACTTAAGTTAATGACTTGCAGTTAATGAATTAGTTTCAATTAATATCCTTCTGATTTTAATCTCTCTTGTTATAGCTTTACAATAGCATATATTTATGTAGGTTGTTAGGTTTAAGTATATTGTTGTTACATGAAACTAACACTTAATATTAATTCATATGCTGGAAAATTACATTTTATTTCCAAATAGTATTTATTCTGTTTACTTTGTTTTGCAGAGGAGTAAGTATTAATGTGCTCAGACATGAAGCAGAATTTTATGGAATCACACCTTTAGGTAAATATATGTATTTGAATTATCCACTAGACTGAACTTGGCAACTAGTTTAATTATCTTTTTAGTGAATGATAGGAAATCAGAATGGCAATGAATCATATACATAATTGAAATCTATATATTAAATAGTACTGAGATAAAAGTAGGCAGCCAAGGATTTTTTACTGAAAAGTGTGGAGATAACTGAGCAAAATCTGTTCCATTTCTTGGTCAACTTTGAACTGCAGCAACAGAACTCATCATTTCATTTCCAGAAGCCATTTGTAAGAAATGATGCATCATCATAGGATAGCTGCCAGCAGTAACCTTCTTCCCCAAAGTCCCATTTTTTTCCCTCTGCTTTGATTTTCATCCTCAAGAGAGGAGTGTATGCTAGGCCATGCAATGGCATTTTGTGTTTACTGCTGTTTTCCAAGAGACGTACTTAGTTCTTCATAAATATAATCCATATATATATATGGCTTTCTTGATCTACCAGATAATTCACCAGAATTTATTTCTACAGATTTCTTTTCTTTTGCTGTCTGGGCTTATAACCTTTTTTGTTTGATATGTTAATACTGTAGAACACATTGAGACACTTGAGGACTAAAAGAAATAAAATACATTTTTTAAAAATAAATCTATGCGGTATTCTAGAGTCTTCATGCCCAAAGTTTTGAGAAATGGGGGATATGAATTCATCCCTGAAATAAACTTAGATGTGTTTTAAGTTGATTGTTTACATTTTTCAAGGATAGTATAACACATCCACTTGCTTTCTTGAAAAAAAATCTTAAGAAATAGAAACTGTTTTGAAGTAACCTGTTTTATTGTGTATGCATTATTGCCTTTCAGTAAGAAGATTGCTTTTATGTGAAGAACTTGAGCGTTCCTCTTGTGGCAGCGTACTCTTTCATGGATATCTCCCACCTCCAGGTACTTCTGTATGTTTCAGCTCAGGCTTTTCAACTGTTGAAATTTTGCAGCTATTTTAAAAGAATCATATCAGAGTTTGCCTCTGTGACTTCCATATTTAATAGATGATCGTGTCCACCTTTCATATCAGGATCTTATTAGAATCCTTTTATAAACTATTTTGCCTCATTTGTTTTAGTTCAATACATATTTTTCAGTCAACAATAATGCCAACAATATCTTTAATGGATTACTTGGTTTGATTGTTTGTCTGATGACATTATAAGGTCAGGAGTGGTATACCTTATCCACCTTCATCTCTTCCTCTTTTTCATACTAAAGAGTTATTTAGTCTTTAGTTCTGGAGCACTGTTGTTTGTACAAACCATTGTGGCCCCCTCTGTGGAATACACCTGCACACAATGTCCTTTGGAATTTGGGTAACCATGTGAGTTATTAATTGTAATATATTATTTTAGGGCTGGTGAGTTGGCTTACTTTATATTTTCCATTTGCACTGAGATTCCCATGCTGTTTTAGAAGAGCCCCTGATATCCACAGGTAGAAGATTTGGGAAAACTGTTACTTTCTAGTAAAGGTTCTTTTATTTACACCTTAACAATTAGTCATAGCAATGAGGAACAGTAATACTGAATTAGAGAAATATCCTTTTTCTCTTAGGCATTCCAAGTCGAAAGATCAGTGGTTCTGCAGGAGCATCTACTGATGTTAGAGTACCTCAGAATTGCTCTGAAGGTGAGGTGCGAGGAGGGAGTTTGCAGCCTTCACTAACTGGTACTGGTGAAGATACAGTTAAGCTAGGTGAGAGAAATTTAGAATCTTATTATAAATGCACATGATTCTTGCATTTATATGTTTGTGGTTGAAAACTGTAGAGTGTAGGGCTATGCAAAACCTTTCTTTGTCTTAATTTGATTCTTCAGTGTTGTCATTGAATATCATTGTGAACATAGAAATTAGGCTTTCAGTTGCTACTGATTTTTAAAGACTACTTTTTAAAAAAATTACACATAAAAAAACCTGAACGAATGGCCAGTGAAGCACATACCTTCAACTTTGAGGACAATTTGCATTCAAAAAGTAAGGAGCTGTACATTCACAGTTAATAAATGGAAAGTGTTGCATGCTTTCACATCCACCTTGGTAGCATTAAAAGCTAGATTTGCATCCATGACATTGAATTTCAAGACACTGTGTTTTGTGCTAATATTCAGTTTTGTACTTGCATAATCAGATTGTGGGATTTCAGAATATACAGTGCCATTGATATGTGACATAGTAGCAACTCTTCATTTAAAAAATGATCATTGATACTTTATTTTATCTTTTCTGCTTGTTTTGCCTTTTTTTAAAACAGGGTTTCCTGTGGATCCACGAAAAGTTTTAATAGTGGCTGGCCATCACAACTGGATTGTAGCTGCATATGCCCACTTTGCAGTTTGTTATAGGTAATGACAAGTTAGTAACGCTATTATTTGTTTTACTTTTAGCTTTTAATATCTGCACCATTTTACAGAATATTCATTAAATGCAAGGTGACAGAGGTTTTTTTAGGTGAACACAAGTTCATGATATTTAATGGTCTTAAATTCATCATGGGAAATTTTCAGCATGCTGTTCCTTCATAATTATATTGTGAAACTTGGTATTTTCCATGGATGAGACATATTGCCCAGTATTAAGCCATTTTATTTAAAATAAGTTTTTTTTTCCTCTGAAACAGACAGAATCAAGCAGTGGAGGAAATTAACTCTCCTCATTCATGTTTTCTGACAGAGAAATCCATGTTTCTAATATATGTGTTGCTTCCAACTGTCTTACTAGAAACTTAATGAATCTGAAAAGCTTGGAATACATATAGATTATTCTTTAGTACATGTGATGTCAGAAATAGTATACTAGGCTAAATTAGAGATTGTTAATAAAATATATTTTTGTAAGTTGCTTTAATTGTTGACACACATTAGTATGAACTTCTAAATAAAAAGCTCTGGTTTGTACATTAAAAAAGAATATTGTATTACTATGCTACTGTCTACCAAGTCTGGTACAATAAGGAGCTTATCAAAACTAATAGATAATGTTGCTAAATCATAGAATCATAGAGTTGAAAGAAGCAATTTAGGCATAGGCCTGTCCAGCTCAGTGCAGGAATCCAAGTTAAAGCCTCCACTCAAACACATCCAATACAGAGGAGCCTACCATTCTAAGTAATTGGTTCCTGTAGTGATCTGCTCTTACTGTCCCTACATTTGGCTAATTAGTATAAGAGTTACTCAAAGGATACTGAGGATAATGTGCTTTGGTATATACCAGTTCTGATACAAACATAGGCATGATTGATTGAGTGAGTGAGTGAATGACTGATTATGTGCCATCAAGTCGGCATTGATTCTTAGCGAACCACGGATAGATTTTCTCCATGACAATCTGTCTCTAATCTGGTCCTTCAGGTCTTCCAGTGGTGCACCTGTTGCCATGGTAATAGAGTCCATCCACCATAGTAAATTGGTATTCATATAGCAAAAAAGTGCTGTTCCATGTGTTTGGTAAACACTGTTTGTAGAGTTTGTCATTTTAAATCATTCAACCTCTTTCAAAGCAATAAATATCTTTAGACTCCAAACCCAGGGTCTTTTTCAAAAAAATTCTCAAATCAATTTCTCTATAAAATTAAATGAGCAGTATTTTGATTTGACATATGATTCAAAGCAGAAATTTGACTTCACTGCTGAGATACTTATAAAAACCTGAAAAGCAGTTAGGATCTCTTAATAATGCCATTTTTCATTCCTCGAATTAAGTTGTGTTGTTCTTAGGATTATAGCAATATGGCTATAATAGCTGTAATAGCAATACAGCTGCTTTCCATTTGTTGTCGTTCAGTTGTTAAGTCATGTCCGACCTTCGTGACCCCATGAACCATATTGCTCTAGGCCTTCCTGTCCTTTACTGCCTCCCAGAGTTTGCTCATTTTCATGTTGATTGCTTCAGTGATGCTATCTAACCATCTCATCCTCTGCCATCCCCTTCTTCTTTTGCCTTCCATCTTTCCCAGCATCAGGGTCTTTTCCAAAGAGTCCTCTCTTCACATTAGGTGGCCAAAGTATCTGAGCTTGAGCTTCAGTATCAATCGTTCCAATGAGCAGTCAGGGTTGATTTCCTTTAGGATTGACTGGGTGGACCTTCTAGCAGTCCAAGGGACTCCTAAGAGTCTTCTCCAGCACCATAATTCAAAGGCATCAATTCTTTGGCACTCAGCCTTCCTTATGGTCCACTCTCACAGGCATACGTTGCTACTGGAAAATCTATAGCTTTGATTATGCGGAGCTTTGTTGGCAAGGTGGTGTCTCTGCTTTTTAATATGCTGTCTAGGTTCGCCATAGCTTTCCTCCCAAGGAGCAAGCGTCTTTTAATTTCATGGCTGCAGTCTCCATCTGCAGTGACCTTGGAGCCCAAATAAATAAAATCTGTTACTGCTTCCATTTCTGCCCCTTCTATTTGCCAGGAATTGATGGGTCCAGATTCCATGATTGTAGTTTTTTAAATGTTGAGTTTCAAGCCAGCTTTTGCACTCTCTTCTTTCACCCTCATCAAGAGGCTCTTTAGTTCTTCTTCACTTCCTGCCATTAGGGTGGTATCGTCTGCATATTTGAGATTGCAGAGAGAAATATCAACAATCTTAATTCCGGCTTGTGATTCTTCCAGACCGGCGTTTCTCGTGATGTACTTTGTGTATCAGTTAAATAAGCAGGGTGACATTATAGTCTTGTCATACACCTTTCCCTATTTTGAACCAATCGGTTGTTCCATGACCAGTTCTAACTGTTGCTTCTTGGCCCGCATACAGATTTCTCAAGAGGCAGGTAAGGTGCTCTAGTACCCCCGTCTCTTTAAGAATTTGCCACTTTGATCCACACAATCAAAGGCTTTTGCATAGTCAGTGAAGCAGAAGAAGATGTTTTTCTGGAACTCTTGTGCTTTCTCCATGATCCAGCAAATGTTGGCAATTTGATCTCTAGTTCCTCTGCCTCTTCGAAACCCAGCTTGTACATCGGTAGTTCTCGGTTCACATACTGCTGAAGCCTAGCTTGTAGGATTTTGAGCATAACCTTGCTAGCATGTGAAATGAGCACAATTGTGTGGTAGTTTGAGCATTCTTTGGCATTGTCCTTCTTTGGAATTGGAATGTAAGCTGACCTTCTCCAATCCCGTGGCCACTGTTGAGTTTTCCAAACTTGTTGGCATACCTGACTTTACATGTTTAACAAAGAATAAATCTCTACTTGAGCTGTGCAGAACTTTTGGAATGCTGGCCATTTCGGTCTTTAAATGGGCTGTTTTGACCTCATTGAAATACTCTGATGCTGGTCCAATCTTACTGTTTTGACATCAGATAATTTCTTGCAAGGTTTGGAACAACCCATTTCAGACTCAAACCATTTTGCACACCTTAAGTATGCACCAGCATATATATTTCTCTACGGGGGTTAATACAAATTACGGTAACATGATGCTTTTGTAAAAATGAAATAGCTGTGATTTTCCTGAGCTGCATATGAAATTATTCTGAGGATTTCCAAGGTTTATAGCATGTGGCTCCAGTATGATTTACATTATCTCCAAGGGACCAGGGAGATCGCAATGGCTCCCTTACTGTGGCTAATTTCATCCTCTCTTGTCCGTGTGTCTTTTATAGTTTTTAATAATGAATGTTTTTATATATTTATTGGTTTTTTAAATTAAATGTTGTATCCTCCCAGAGTCACTTTTTTATGAGATTGGGCTATCAAATTTGATAAACGAGCAAACAAACAAACAAAGTACTGGTTTGCATGCAGTCAAGCTCCTAACTAATATGGTCACATCTTAGTAGAAAGATGGGATGTAAATCAAACAAATAATAAAAAATTAGGATTGTCATTATGTGGAGTGTTGCAGTGAGCTGATTTTGTTAGCTTTATGTGCACTGTCACTTGACTCTTCCTTAAATAACTCTTAGTAGCCATTATGCTGAGTTGCAGTAGCATAAAGAGATTAGGTAATAAGGCCTGTTTTATCAGTTAATCTGAAGAACACCTGCTGTTTTGTTTATCTGTTTTCTTTACAGTTTCCTTGTTCAGTTTAATAACTCTTACATAATTTTAAGAAAAACACATTTGGCCTTTCTTATATTTTTCTTCCTTTTCCATCCATCTTTTTGTGTATTAGATTGAAAATGTGAAAGTAGGCACTTTCTCATTCTTAATTTGGAAGAATTAGTCCCTGGGAAGTGTTAGGTATTGGAAGATAAATAATTATATATTCAATTTCTTTTTGTGATTCTAGAAATTGTACTGATTTTGTTATTTTATGTGCTTATTTGAGAAAATAACATAGGTGTTTCTTTTGGAGTATCAGAGAAAATGTTCTATTTTACTCTGTTCTGAAATGTGTCTTTTAAATGAATCCTGAATTAAGGATTTATTGTAAGTCCTTATTTGTGACAGCATGCATTTATATTTTAACTTGCAGATATTAATTGTAAGCTTCTTTAAGTATTTTAACTTGTCTGTAGCATATAGGATTGAGTTAGGATGTTTCCAACCATTTTTCTGGTCTCTGGTGGTTGGACAACTCATTTGTACTGAAGTTCAGGTATACCTTAGAAGGCCAACCTAAAGAAACATCTGTTCATATATCTTTTTCCTAGAATTAAAGAATCTTCTGGATGGCAACAAGTTTTTACAAGTCCTTACTTAGACTGGACTATTGAACGTGTAGCTCTGAATGCAAAGGTTGTTGGTGGTCCACATGGTGACAAAGATAAAATGGTTGCTGTGGCATCTGAAAGCAGTATCATCTTATGGAGCATCCAGGATGGTGGTAGTGGTAGTGAAATAGGTGAGCATGTATTGTATTTCAATTGTTTCTATATACTGGTATTTTAATATGGGATCTGCTATGCTTTCTTTTCATAGGTTGAATTGGAGGGACTTAGAGTAAACTTTTTTTTCTTTTCAGGAAGGTATACATAACTGAAAGATTATTTCCTAATATCTTGATTGATTGATTGATTGAATGATTATGTGCCATCGAGTCATTTTTGACTTTTACCTATTAGCAACTCTTTGCATGTGTCTGAAGTATGATAAGTTGAGCCTGGTCATTTGTGCCTTGAGTGAGACCTCAGGGTTGATTGGTTCAGTGATCCATTGGTTTGTTTTCTTGGTTGTCCACAGTATTCTCAGGAGTCTTCTCCAACACCAGTGTTCAAAAGCATCAATAGTCTTCTTATCCTGCTTCTTCAAAGTCCAACTTTCGCTTCTGTGTGCTGAATCTTTCTTGTTTTTATATGTCTACTCTACTCTTATTTTATTATCTCTGGATGTCATGTTATTTTAAATTACAATCAATCTAGGACAGGATTGGAGTTTCCTATCTCTTAAAATATAATGGCTCTTTCCAACAGAATATCTGTAGGTGTAGGTTGGAGAGGAATAGAAACCTGTTGCTTCATATAACAAGACAAGTGAATCTCTATACGCACATGGATTGAGACTGTGAGAGATATTGCTGGGCGTGTTGAGTAGAATCATGCTAAATGAATCATTGGCAAGGAAATGAGATTTAGAGCACATGCAGGGTGGGAATGTAACACCTGTCTATAACACCCAAAGCAGCCACCCCCCTTTCCCAGAACTACAGCTGTGGAGGACAGTTGTGCAATCCTAAGAAAAAGATGGAGCTGCTATGAGGAGTTGCAGACAAGTGCTACATTCACACTCATGCATGCTCTAAATCACCTTTTAAAGATCTGATCCAAAGTGGTGAACAGCCCTTCGATATTTGATCATAGTTGAATCCAGAGAACGTTCTTTCAAGAAGATCACATCCAGACTCCCACCTGTCTATTCATTGAAAACTAAATTATTCTTTAAAAGTGTCAATTTACTAGTTTTGAGTTTGTTAAATGACTTTACAAAATCAATTATATTTACTCCATTAATAGAGTAAATGGAACATGGTGCATGTGTATTAATTATGTAACTGTGTAAATGTGGATGTGTATGTACACACTCACAGTAATAATGATTGATTTATTGCATTTGTAGTTTTTATAGTGAGTCTTTATACATTTATAGTTTTTATAGGAGAGTCTTCTTTTTGGGACAATGTTATAGGCCCATTTTCTTGCAATGTTAGCAGCCCTGCCTTGGGATAGAGAAATAGTGTTCTGTAAAAACAAAACAAAACAGAAAAACAATTTTTTGTTACATATACTCTTCAGAAATTGACAACACCATCTATGGAATATTATAAAGCCTGGCATCTCCTGAAAGCTGTTTTTCCCTTCACTATTACTTACATAATAAGCTACTAGTAGATTGCTGCTGTAAGCAATATTTTACAGAGACATCCCCTTAAGACAAGCATTTGTCATTACTTTTACCATCCTCTTCCCTCTGGATGGCCATTATGACTGTTGAGCTTAAGTAGGAGTGACACTTTAAATTCCTTCAGACTATTCATGCTGTCTTCCTTGATTTCCCTGAACTCCATCTTTCTCCAGAGTAATCAGTTCTAGTTGTTTCTCTCCTTTTTATTATTGCCTGCTTTTATACGTGCTGCTGTAAATAGAGTAAACCTCAGAAAAGATCATATGGCCTGAAAAATGTTTTGGCATTTACCATTATTTGGTATTTATTTATTATTTCTACTCGAACAGACTCTTTTGTACAGTCTGGCAACTCTGGGTGGCTCACACAATATAAGTATTTTAATCTATTTTAAGAGAGACTTAAAGAGAGACTATTTTAAGAGAGAAGTCTTTTAGACTTCTTCTCTACAGTCTAAAACCATAGAGGCTGCTGTCCTTTATTTTAAAGTAATACATTGTTAACTTCATAAAGCTTAATAATAGAAATGTTTTTAAAAGGGTTTCTGTATAGATTTTGATAGAAAATATATTTAAATTTAAGATTATCCAGGGTGAGATTAAATAATTATTAAATATATTGCTAAAAATCAAACTAAAAATTAGAGTACTATATTTGGTAGCATTAACTTTTTTGCTGTGTTTCTCAGCTGTGTAACTTCATTAATTTTGATCGGATGAATGAAACCATAAAATATTTTGTTAGGTCATCTCTGAGAAAATAAACTTGGAAAAGCACAAAGTATTTTCAGTTTTGATGAACAGCAACTATCTTAAGTAGTTTGCCTTTATATTAAGTGTTAATTATAATTAACCACAACAGTATATATCACAAATCCAAAAATAGTACAATTGACTGCTTTTGATAACTTCAGCTTACATGTACTTAAAACAATTTATAATATACAGTGGTACCTCAAGATACGAATTTAATCAGTTCCGTGACTCTGATCGCAAGTCGAATTGGTCGCATCCTGAAGCGCGTTTTCCCATAGGGTTCAATGTAAATACGGTTAATCCGTTCCACCCTCTGAATTTGGTCGCATCCTGAAGCACATGTCCCCATAAGGTTCAATGTGTCAGCCGGGATTGCACGGCTACGAAATTCCCCAGGCGCGCTTTAGTCAGCCCTAGCGCAGAAAAAGGAAGTGCTAATGAAATCTGAGAAAGGCTCCCGCGCGCACAGCCGGGAGCGGGAGCTTCCCCCCCACTCCCCGTGCTGATTCTTCTTAATTCCGCGCTCTTTCCTCTGTGCATAGCCCTTGGCGCGCGCGACAAAAGCACAGTGAAAGGAATGGGGGGGGAGGCTTATGTAGCGCGCACAGTGGAGTAGGAGCTTCCCCACCCCCGTGCTGCTGCTTCTTAATTCCACGCTCTTTCCTCTGTGCATAGCCCTTGGCGCGCGTGACAAAAGCACAGTGAAAGGAATGGGGGGGGAAGGCTTATGTCGCGCGCACACACAGCTGGGAGCGGGAGCTTCCCCCCCCCCCACTGATTCCTCTGCGCTCTTTCCTTTCTCCATAGCGACAAAAGCACAGTGAAAGCAATCAGCACGCTGGGGGGAAAGGCTTATGTCGCGCGCACGCACAGTGGAGCGGGAGCTTCCCCCCCCCCCGATTCCTCCGCGCTCTTTCCTTTCTCCATAGCGACAAAAGCACAGTGAAAGCAATCACCAGGCCAAGGGCTATGGCCAAAGGAAAGAGCAAATTTCCCCATAAGGTTCAATGTAAATACAAACAGTTCTGAAACATATGCATTTTATTTTTAAACCACAAAAACATGAAAAAAAGCACAGTATGAAGAGGGAGAATGGGGTGGGGAGGCAGTTATTGTTTGGAGGGAGAGTCCCCCTCCAAAGGGACTTTGGGGAGATCTCCTTCAGGGGTTTCCTCTCTTCTTTGCCTCTTAGCTGCAAAGCCTTATTCTTGCCACGCCCGCTCTGCATTTTCTTTGGAGCCATGCTGACAAGCACACCAAAAACCTTCCAAACGCCACAAAACACACCACAAGCCTCACCTAACGCCTCCTTGCTACCACGATCTCGCCCACAGGAAGCCGCGACCACGTGGCAGCAGGGCAAATGGCTTTTCCTTTTCCTTTTTCCTTTCTCCATAGCGACAAAAGCACAGTGAAAGCAATATCAGCGCGCATGCACAGCTGGGAGCGGGAGCTTCCCCCCCCCCGCGCGCTCAGATTTCATTAGTACTTCCTCTTTCTGCATTGCTTTCCTTGGGCTTTTGTCCTCCCACTCAGATTTCATTAGCACTTCCTCTTGGAAGCCACGTGGCAGCAGGGCAAATGGCCGCGGATCCGGTTCATAGCTTGAGGCGGAGTTCGCATGTTGAGGTAAATTTTTGCGGCCGGAGCTGGTCGTATCTTGAAATTTTCGTAAGATGGGGCATTCATATCTTGAGGTACCACTGTAGTATTAAGGTAAGTCTGAAAAGTGATGCTTTTTGTTGCATCAGCCTTTATATTTAATCCATGAAAAATGTTAATTTTTGAAATAAAGCCAGGGTATCAATTTTGGAAAAACTAGCGCAAGATTTTCATTATAAAAATGATGGTAGAATGTTCAGTTGGCTATGTCTCAGGGTAGCTATTGGCATATAAAGAGTTAATACTGCTTATTTACTTGTTCCTTCATTTTCTTCTATACACACCCACTGGTACATAACCCTGGGTGTGCTTGATTGCTTGCTGTTAGAAATGCAAGCAATCAATTTGGCAATTCTCAGTGGCTCACATGATATAAATATTTGAATATAAGTTCCTTTATATTTTAATTTGAATTCTTTTTAGTAGGGCCTGGCTATTTGAGGAGCCACCTCTCTCCAAATGTTTCTGCCCATCTGGTGAGGTCAGACAGACTGGCACACTTTGAGTCACATCGATTAAACAATGTTGTTTTGCAGAATCCAGGAAGCATGCCTTCTCTCTCACGGCAGCTGCCCTGTGGAATGATTTCTCCCACCTCCAGAGATCTGGATGGCTCTCACCTTAACAATTTTCCAGAAATGATTAAAAATCTTTTTTTTTTTTGTAAACTGCCCAGAGTCGTTCAACAAGATGGGCAGTGACAAGATAGATAGATAGATAGATAGATAGATAGATAGATAGATAGATAGATAGATAGATAGATAGATACCTGGTGGTTCTCCCAGGCCTTGGGATAGGATGGCTATCCTATTCCAATTCTGTATATGTGGCTGATATGGCCTCAGTTGAAACATAGTTATGGCTATGTACCAAGCCATAAGTATTTTACATCAACCAGTCTATAATTAAATAATATATAATATAACAGAGGCAATAATTACTAATGATATTTTTATACTTTTCAAAAACATTTGTAATTGTAGATTGTATTTTTTTAACATAAAATTTAATAGACTCTTTTGGTGCTTTTAACATTTATCCTGTGTGTTGTTGTCTCCTCGTAGGAATATTTAGTCTTGGAGTCCCAGTAGATGCTCTTTTCTTCATTGGTAACCAGTTGGTAGCCACAAGTCATACAGGAAAAGTGGGAGTATGGAATGCTGTGACTCAACATTGGCAGGTATATATGAAACAGAATTGCTTACACCTACACATTACAGTGGAACCTCGGTTCACGAACTTAATTAGTTCCGCGGCTCTGGTCGCGACCCAAAATGGCCGTGACCCGAATCAAATTTTCCCATAAGGTTCAATGTAAATACGGTTAATCCGTTCTGACCCCAAATTTGGTCGCCAACCGATTTTTGATCACGTCCCGGATCAAATTTCCCCATAAGGTTCAATGTAATTACGGTTAATCCATTCTGAACCATATGTTTTGTTTTTTTGTAAACCACAAAAATATGACACAAAGTACAGTACGAAGAGAGAGAAAGCTAACCTTGCTCGACGCGACTCCCAGCGTGGAGGACAGGAAGGCGGGTGGGGAGGCAGTTACTGCTTAGAGGGAGAGTCCCCCCCCTACAGGAAGCCACGACCACAGGTCACGGGAGGGAAAATGGCCGCGGTTCCTGCTTGGAGGGAGAGTCCCCTCCCTACAGGAAGCCGCGACCACGTGTCACGGGAGGGAAAATGGCCGCGGTTCCTGCTTGGAAGGAGAGTCTCCTCCCTACAGGAAGCCGCGACCACGTGTCACAGGAGGGAAAATGGCCACGGATCCTGTTCGTCACCCGATCCGGCGTTTGCGACCGGAGGTAAATTTTTGCATCTGGAGCTGGTGGTGACCCGAATTGTTCGTGAACAGATGCGTTCGTGAACCGAGGTTCCACTGTATTAGTATGCAAAAAAGGACATCAACTTTTTATCAGTGTATTTGTTCATTTTTAATATACTTTACTGTTGCTGAAATATCTCCAATGTTTGATTTTCACTTAATAATTGAAATATATTTATCATTTAGCTAACAAGAGTTGTAATCATTTTATTATTTTGCAGTAAAATTAATTCTGTATAACAGAAAAGATGCTTGCCAAAGATGGAGCTGACTCCTTTTATTTTTTAAGCTGGAAAGCAGGGTTTAAGACTTCTTCCTGTTCTGTAGAAGGAACCTCTCCTTTCAGTCTTTAATGCTTTCTTCTAGAGAAAAACAGCAGCTTTTCTCTTGGCTCCAACTAGAGGACAAATACCAAACATATGTAAATAAGAAGGAGAAGGAAGTCTGGGGAAGAGAGCAAGAGGTAATCGCCCCAGTCATTTCAGCCCGCCCCACTCGGTCCAGCAGAAGGGGCAGGTTGCAGACCCCACTGGTCAAGGAATTTCGATTGGTGGGGTCTAGGCAGAGAGCCTTTTCTGTTGTAGCTCCCGCTGTATGGAACATCTTGCCTACTGAGGTCCGGTGTGCCCCCTCCCTCATGGCCTTCAGGAAAGGGATTAAATCCTGGCTCTGCCAGAAGGCCTGGGGGCCGGATGGGGGCCCGCACCTGTGGAGATGGCTGGTGGAGTAATGGGTTTGCCCCCCCCCGCCCAAGCATCTTGCAGGTTTTTAGGGCTAAAAATTATAGGAGGTTTTTAAGACATTTTTAATACATGTTTCTTTTTTAATTATTTATAGATTTTACCCATTGTTGGAGGGACTTGTGTGTTTTTTTTCCTTTTTTATTATTGTGAGCCGCCCAGAGTCACCCGTTGGGGGAGATGGGCGGCATACAAGTTTGATAATAAGTAAAATAAATAAATAATGCAAATTATGCCTGTGCTAGTAATCAAGGGCTAATTGGCATGCTGAAGACAAACTGCAGCCAAGAGGCAGTGTGATAGCTGAATATCAGAACCCAGGAGCACTCAATCTTAAGCAGTTGTCCATCCTCGCAGATGGGCTGATCCAAGAGGCAGAAGAGCTTCTAGAGACAGTGGTGCAGAGCAGAGGAATCAAGCAATGCTGGCAGCAAGCATCTCTGCAGTGTGGCCAACCCCCCCCCCCGAGCTTTATTGTTTCTTTTATGGCCCTTTTCCTGATGGAGTAGGTGTCAGGTGGTGGCACTCATGTGAAAAATGAAAAAGGAGAAGGAAGAGATATCCAAGGAAGTCCAAGAAAGTGGCTAATTATGTATCTGAAACCCCTGGCTCTTGCAAGTAGAAGTGTTCTGTAAGTGGCTGGAAGTAAAACCATAGTTGGAGGCTGGACCAGCCAACAATTTCACCTATCAAAAAGGGAGAGATTCAGGGGATGCTGCTGTAGTATCCTCCCAGATGCATGGCAGCTCTTTTTGAGCTGTTTGATCTTATTGCAGGGATGATTGAGACTGTTAGTTCTAGATGATTTCAACCTTCCCTCTTTGGGGTTGGAGGCAGCTTGGGAATTCATGGCCACCATAACAACCAGGTTATCACTGGCCCAACCCACAGATTGGCCACACATTAACTCTCGTCTTTACTTCAGGGCAAATTAGTATTAACAGCTCTAACATGGGAGTCTCACTAATAGACATTTATAAGGCAGCCACCAGAGCTAAACTATCTAAATTCATGAAGCACTATAAGGTAGACAAGTTTACCTCTGCAAATGCAGTTTTTGGGCATATGATGCTACAGAGGCTGTTTTCTGTTAACCATTTTGGGAATGCTGCTGTAGTATATATCCTTTTCATGTTGGCTTCATCTTTTATGACCAACACAGTAGTTGGACTTAACATGAAGTACCTTCCTAGCCACTGAAAGATGAAGCCAACAATTTCACCTATCGAAAAGGGAGAGAGTCAGAGATGATTCAAGGGACCAAGAGTCAAATTGTTAACTACTGTACTGTGTGTGCTAACTGTTATACATTATTCTTTGACTTCCCAAGTGTTCTTGCTGGTGGCAAGGTTGTTTATTGTTACAGTGAATTAGTTAATAAAAGAAAAGATGTACTGCAGTCAGCTGAAGTCATGCATGCTACAGAAAGGAGGGGTTTCTTCCATGGGACAGGAAGAAGTCTTAAGCCCTGCATTCTAGCTAGAAGAGTTAACCCATTCCCATTGGTTCAGTTTTTCAGTAACTAGGAAGGTACTTCATGGTAAGTCAGACTATCATTTTATTTGTGTAAAATCCTGAGGAATTTAGAAATTCTGTCTAACTGAAAGTTTCCCAACTAATGATACAGTATACCATTTCTCAAAGGTAGCTATTTTATATTTCTATTCTCAAATGCTGTGCAATTTTTATACATTATGCATTCTGACAGTGGAAATAGAGATTCTTGGATTATATTCAAGACTGAGGGGCATTCATGCAAACAGCAAACCTGATAACACAGCCAGATGGTTGTCTCTATAGCTCAGTGTAAAGAACTAAGGAAATCCAAGAGACTGCCATGTAACTCTCAAGAGGCAAAAGTGACCTAAGGCATAGACTGTAGTTACCACATCACTGGTTGAGTAAATCCTGATTTTACACATAAGTGACTGTTGTGCCAATGAGTACTATGTGGAGAATTCAAGGAACCAAGTGATATAATTATGTTGTTATTTATTGTAATCTTATAAGTGTCTCCTGAATGTAGCTGAAATCCCTTTCAAAGTTCTCTGTAAAGTTTGCATAATTCCATCTAAGGATTTGGGCAGTAAGCTGGGGTAGCTTGTTCATTCTCAAGCGAAATTCTGACAGTGTAAAGAGCATAGCAAAAATGTGGTATTCAAACAATGTTGAAGTTGTTAGAACATTTTCCAACTTTGTTTTGGGCATAGTTTGTCTGCATAACACATTAAATGCCAATAAATATAAGGGGTGTTTGTCCAATTTCAGGTGCTACAAAACTGGGTGGGTACAAGACAGAAAAGTAAAACAAGATGATCTTGATAGGTTAGAAAAGTGAGGTGAAACTGAATGAGATTTCACAGAGAAAAGTTCAAAGTTCTTGATGTAGGAAACAAGTGAAATGCAGAGAGGTATAAATCAGTATAGCTGATATGGCTACAGTACATGTGAAAATGATCTTGGAATTTTAGTTGATCTCAGGTTGATTATGTGCCACCAATGTGTACGACAGCTGAAAAGGCAACTGCAACTTTACCCTGCCTTAGTAGATATATTGTTTCCAAATCATAGGAAATAATAACTCCATTGTATCCTCTATATGCCAGATGTGGATGAACAGGGAAGCAGAAATTAAGCCAAGGAGAAATTGAGGAAGTGGTTATAATAAGGCTGGGTTGTTCACTGATCTTAAGTACTTGGAAAAGAAGCAAAATAATGAATTATCTTAAATTACAGGAAAGAAAGTACCACTTAAATATTAGGGAAATCTTTCTAAAATGTAAGAGCCATTTGACAGAGGAACCAATTAGTAGGGAGTTGTCCTCAGTAATTTAAATGGCCTCTTTCAACTCAGTAATTTTATGAATATCTTTACAAATCTGCTTTTAAAAAGGTAGTATGGTAGTTAAGGTCTGAGACTAGGAGCTATCTTTTCCTTTGTCCTATCATTCTGTCTTACTCTCTTTTTTAATTCTTTATACTTAAATTGTATTAATAGTCTGTTCTCTTCTCCCAAAGTCACTTGTTCATTATTTTCAGTTGCAAGATTGCTGTCCTCCCCACTATTGGTCTCATTTGCCAGTGCCTGGAAAATGTCTACTGTTGGCTGGAAGGGGAGGTTGGCTCCAGCTTCTCTCTGGCTTTGTTGTCCCCTCACCTCCCCCCACCCCAAATAATATAACTCCTGTCATCTCCTTCAGTGAGAATTGTTTTTGCAGTGCCGCCTTCTGCTGGCTTCCGCATTACTTTTGAAGGCCCTCTGGGAGCTCTTCTCTGACTGCTAGCACTGCTTCCTTTCTAGCTTTCTGGGACTTTTTCTCTTACACTGAGTTGTTGTCCTTCTTCAGGCATCTCCCACTCCTGGCATCTCACTGCCTGCTTGCCAACCCTCTTCAGGTGTTCCAACTAACTTTTGAGGCTCTGTAGATGAGGGAGAAAAAAACTGCCTATCTTCTCCTCCCAGCTCACCTACCCAGAACTTTTAGGCTATGGTCTGCCATTATCCAGCTTACTGTGACTCTGTAGTCCTGATTCTGTCTGGTCCTGGAGTTTCTGGGCTGCTCTTGTGCATCTGGTGCTGCTGTATTGGCACCTAAAGCTGCTGCACTTCCGTGTTCCATTCTGCTGTCTTGGAATTCCTTGGCCTTTCCTCACCTCTCTGCAGTCAGTGTATGTGCACATGTATGTACACAACACACACATTCTCTCCCTTCCCAGCACCCATGTTTTGTGTAATGCTTTTACACAAGCTTATTATTGTGTTATTGGTATTAATTCGGTGTCTTGAAAATCATTACAGATTGAGCCGTTGCAACAATGTGATAAAGGGGTTCTTTCAGAAGTTCTTAAAAATTGTGAGAAAGTTATCTTGTAAATTTAATGTAATTTTAAATTGGTCCAGTTTCATCTTCATAAAACAAATGTTTTTAGATTATATGGATCATATGTAGTGCTACTCAAACAAAAGAATATGAAACAAAATTGAAATCCGGTGTTTTTATTTTATTTGCTAGGTTCAAGATGTTGTTCCAATCACTAGCTATGATACTGCAGGATCATTCTTACTGCTGGGCTGCAACAATGGCTCCATATATTACATTGGTAAGCCCAAGAGTCTCTCCGTATTTTGAGAATTAACTTCACACTTCAATGTTATGGGTTAATTAGTGGTTTTACTTTTATCTCTTGAAACTATTGTTTCAGGAACTTTAGTGTAACAATTTTAAAAATCTGAATTAGTTGTTTGGGATTCTAAAATAATTTCTGTATCTCTTTATTTTGCAGATATGCAAAAATTTCCGTTACGAATGAAAGATAATGATCTTCTAGTAACAGAACTTTACCATGATCCCTCTAATGATGCCATAACTGCACTTAGCGTTTACCTTACACCCAAAACAAGTTTGTACCTTCTCAATAGAACTGATACCGAATCGAAACCATCCTGTTGTCAACTTTAAAAAGATTTTATTTAATGTTTGTTTCAACCCTGTTCTTTAGCAATTCATACACAAAATAGTTGTGACTCATTTTGAAATTAATAAGAAAATTATGGGCATAATGCATATTCATGTAGAGCTCTCATTTAGTTAATGGATTTTATGCATTTGGAAATGTCATACCATCCCAATGCTAGTATAGTCAAAGCTACAGCACTTAGAAGAGAGATTTATTACTATTGCTATATGACAAAATTGCATACTTCCCTTCAAGACAGTTTTTCCCAGAATGACTTACAGTATTTTAAAAAATCATATCTAAATCTCAAAATGTCATTTGCCAGTTTACATCTTTGTAATATTAGTTCATAAGTAAATTGTGTTGATTTTATTATTTATAGTCTATCAAAATGGTTTGTCTTCTACATAACTTGCACCTTCAACAAGTTTTTTAAAGATGCATAATATATGAGAAGAGTGTCACTTGTGAACAATAAGTGCAATAATTGCTGAAATAATTTGTTATAATTAATTTTGGAAGAATATAAAAGTAATGGGCAAGCACTACCTCTTTCCTGGACAGAATTCCTGCACCAACTTGGGCAAATATAATGTACTAAAACCATCTCTATCTCTTATGTTTTTGTATAGGTGTCAGTGGCAATTGGATTGAGATAGCATATGGCACAAGTTCTGGAGCTGTACGTGTAATTGTGCAACACCCAGAAACGGTTGGTTCAGGACCACAACTCTTCCAGACTTTCACAGTTCACCGTAGCCCTGTTACGAAGATCATGTTATCAGAAAAACATTTGGTATCAGGTAATCTTGTCAGACTAAATGACTTAATAACTTTTTTCTATTAAGTATTTCTTTTTTGATATTTCTAAAGGAAGGAAGGAAGGAAGGAAGGAAGGAAGGAAGGAAGGAAGGAAGGAAGGAAGGAAGGAGGAAGAAGGAAGGAAGGAAGGAAGGAAGGAAGGAAGGAAGGAAGGAAGGAAGGAAGGAAGGAAGGAAGGAAGGAAGGAAGGAAGGAAGGAAGGAGATAGAAAGTGGATAAAGGCCAGCCCCCATTTATGTCTCCTAGTTATGTGGGATTTAAGGTGTGGAAATAGGGCAATGCCCATCCAGTGAGATTTATGGCCATGAACGTGGCCGAAGTGAAAAAGAGGTTTTGTTTTGTTTTCACATCCCTAATAGTTGCTTCTGGCAGACAGCACCCATCATGAGACAGCAAATCGAATCACCAGCTACTATCACTCTCTTTCTCTTTGTGGAGGACATAGCTGCCTCTCCTGTAACTCTAGAGATCTCCTGACCTGATTTCTGTTTCACAGTATCTCTTTTTCTTCCCCTGAAGGCTCAGACTCTGTTTTTTTTTTTTTTCCCTGAGAGGACTGAAAGAGTTATCCCTGACCCTTGAAACATTGCCCATCATGTTGTAAAGACTAGAAAAGGGGAGATTTAGTATCATTATTCAAAAGCATCATTAGGTTTAGGTGTGAGGTAAAATTAGAATGATAACCTCTGTGTCTTTTTATGGTCCTTTTCTTGCTAGTGTGTGCTGATAACAATCATGTCCGGACATGGACAGTGACACGTTTTAGAGGAATGATTTCAACACAGCCAGGATCCACTCCTTTGGCATCATTCAAAATTTTGTCCTTAGAGGAAACAGAGAGTCATGGCAGTTACTCTGCTGGAAATGATATAGGTAAATGAAGCATTTCAGGTAAAATGATGATATTAGAATTGTGTTTTTTGAGATTCTAAACCTATGGAGGTCTTCTCCTGCCTGCAGATTGTACATCTAACTAGACTGTGGGGTATGGACAAGCATACCAATCCTATTCTCTAAGGGTTACTGAACTCCTGTATCCCTACTGGTTCTTCATGTTCAATATGCAAAGAAAGAGTAGGCATATAGGGATATTAGACCTGAGTCTTTTGTGCATGCCTGTTACCTTCAACTCAGTTATACTGAATTGGCAAACATCGATATACGGCTTCTGAAAAAGACCCTTGATTGCCCATGTTGGACAAATAGTTAAATCAATCTAGACCAGCATAAAGAGAGGAAGGGTACATTCATTACAAAGAAGCATAACAATATAAAAAAAATTAAATATACATATAAAGGATATAAAAAGTGAAAATCTAAAACAAGAAGCTAGAAGTTATAAAAGATACATAAATTAAAAAAACTGTATGTATACACACACACACACATTATAAAAGATACAAACATGAGAATCTAAAATGGAGGGATGGGGGTGTTAGATGGGTGTAAGGGAGCATAAAAAGTTAGTATTTGGATGACAATATCAAGTTATAATCTGCCCTAATATATCAAACTAGCTGCACACTGAATCTTGTTTATAACGCTGAGTGCTGAGCAAGCCATAAGTGATCATCTGATGAATTTTGAGCAGTGCTACCCAGAACCTGTATATTATAGCAGGGTTAGCATCTGAAAACAATAGGGTGATATGACATTGTCCTATGCACCCTGGATATTTTTGTAATGATAAGTTGACGCTAGTGCAAATGTCTCTGCAGTAGTCTCTGTAGTGTAAGAACTGGAAAAGCACATGCTCTGCTGTTTCTGTGTGTCCAAAGTCACAAGGCATTGCCACTCCAAGTAGGGAGTCTTCCTATATCAGTCTTCAAGGACATTTGAGGGGAGGCATGGCGTTGTGCCAGAATAAAGGCCCTTCTCTGTTTAGGGACTTCCAGTTTAGTTAGGTGTGTCATGAGGGAGGCGGAGTACCTGTTGAATTCACTGGCAAGGAAGTTTGGTGCCCTTGCTAGGTCTGACTGGCATAATAATGGGTACATAGTCATATTTCTGTCAAGTTAAAGTGCTCCATTTGTTGCTTTTTGTATTAAGCAGAGATATCTCACGTTCTGTTTTTGCAAAATCTTTCTAGGTAATCTAGGATAAAAATTAAATTCAAATGATTAAAAACAGATAAAGGGAGATGGGAGGAACTACTAGTTTTGGAGTGTCTTTCCACCCTTTTTGTGGTAAGCAGATCTTTTTGAGTGTGTAGTTCAAAGGGAATAAAACTGTCACCCAAACCTTGACAAGCCAAGTGACAAAGGGAGCAAGATTTTTGGGACAGGCTTCCCCCCTCCCCACACACAAAATAATTGAGCATAATAATAATTGTCTGCCCTGAACCTTTCCCAGTAAGTGCACTTGTAGGTATGCTTGCCAATTTCAGTTTCCTTGCACCGTTCGGAAAACTCAGGCTAGTGAGACAGTAAAGGCAGGTGAAATATGGTTGTTATAGAGGTCATGCTAAGGCTGGAATGGATGCATTCTTAAATGTTTTGGGTAGTTGTCTGAGAACTTTTGCAGGGATTATTATAAACCTATGCACAGAACTCTATGGTTCTTTATTTAGTATTTCACTTACTACTGTATATAGTCAAACGTCAACACTCTTTCTTTGGTCTCCATTTATAGGTCCTTTTGGTGAGCGTGATGATCAACAGGTATTTATCCAAAAAGTTGTTCCCATCACCAACAAACTCTTTGTGAGACTCTCTTCTACTGGAAAAAGGTAAGCTATGAAATTACAGCGCAAGTAATTAATTCAGGAAAGTTTGAGGCAGTTTTTCCTCCAATAATCTGTAATTGTTTTTATTCTCTAAAAGCATTCTCTGAAAGGAGAGTGTTATCTGTGGTCATAACGTTTCAAACACAAGACACAGATTTTCAAGCCATCCACTTGATTAGCTGGCTCTGGACCATATGCTTGATTTTTTATTTATAGAAGATGTATGATTTAAAAAGGTGTTTTTCACATGTTCTGAATATCGTTCATAATTACTTTCCTATCTTATGGCTAGGGATCCCAGTCTGGTGCCTATGGGCGCTGGTGTGCCATTGGAGTTCTCCCTTGGCAGTTGTAAGGCTCCCTGCTCCAGCTGATTTCTCCCGTTTTGTGATTACTCATTACTCTTTCATAATGATTTTCTGAATGGGCAAACACTTCCTTTCTTATGCAGCCATTGTGTTCATAATATGCCTTCAGAATTCTAAATGTGCTGACTATTCAAAACATTGGGAACTCTAGAATATAATGTATTGAATTTAGATCCCTGTGTCACCTGCAGAGGCAGAGATTAAAATAAGGCAAAACATACAACAGCTATGCAAATTTTATAAAACATACATCCCCCTTCTTGGACATTTGCAGGATATTTTCCAGGAAATAACAAAGCTGCAGTATAGGATGTGATCGTAAGTCCTGTGCAGAACATGACAGACTACAACACACCTATAAATTATTTTTGTTGTTTGTTGCTTAGAAATAAAGAAATAAAGTTCAACAGTTTTAGAAATGTATTGAATATTTTAGGCAACATTCTTTTTGTGCATTTGACAGCTTTACATGACTTGTCAGGAAAAGGGGCCTGTGTTCTAAAATATAAAGCTGCATTATTTGGGTCAAACATTGATCCATCCAGCTCACTATTGTTTATAGGGACTGGCAGTAGTTCTTTAGGGTTTCAGACTGAAATTTTTCCCAGCTAAGGAAAAGGCCAAGGACTAAACCTGGAAGTTTCTACATGCACAGTAGTGGCTCTATCACTGAACCTAATTTTTTCATTTCATCTTGGAAACATTGGTGAGAATTTTGTAAGTGATAGGAGATGGAGAGAAATGGATTTACTTGCCAGCATCTGAAGCTTACTTTATCAGGAACTTTTCCATCCTCTGACAGACTGATGTGTGTGTCCCATATGCTAAGGACGTTGCATGTTTTTGAATATCATGCAGGCAGGGTATATTCCCAGAATGGGTAAGGTATGCCAAAAAGAAGAGGGCTTATTTAAACAGCAGAGTGATATAAACTTACACACAATATAAATATTTTTAAATGTTAAACATGCAGAAACCTATGCACTCATAAAAATATATACTTATGCTTGCACACATTGAAACAAGCATGGAGTGAAGGAATAGAGCAGCAACTGAAGTGGTATAACATGGAGCCAGGAAGGAGTGGAGGGAAGTTAAAGGAGAGGATTGGGAAAATGCCAGAAAATGAAAAGAAGTGGGTGGGAATATCAAGAGGGAGGTAATCCCTCCACCTACTATATTTCTATCAAAATATATTCTCTCTCTCTCTCTCTCTCTCTCTCTCTGTCTGTGTGTATAGTAACAATTGCTCCTCAGAAGGAAAGATTAAAAATGGAGGAAAAAAGTCTCCTTTTCCAGAATATATCACTACTGCTCATTTTAATTTTTTGGCTAAAAATATTGGGAAGCAGCAGCTGGCCTTTCTTTCAAAATGGTTATTGCACACAGACTTTTAGAAAATGTAGATGCTAGTTGTTGTTCTTGTCTTTAAGTAAAAAGTTGGAATCTGGGAAAATATGGCTCATTTAAGAAGGCAACTGGACTCATTAGCCCTTGCCATTTTTGTGGGCCTCCATGATATTTAATTTTATTTTCCAAGCCAAATTAATTGACAATATTAAAGGAGCTGGTTTCAATGCATGGCAGTGCAAACACTAATAATCCAGATGTAGATGCCTCATAAGTATCAAACAAGACCCCTAAAAATCAGAAACCATAGCTGACTCTTCTGTAAAGCTATTTCTTTCCAACTATTATCAACTGACCAAGGCTCATAAAAATATTGACAATTATGCCTGGCTCCATAGATGTTGGTTTCCCCACTTTTGATTAGATATTACTGATATAACTTATTATTTACATCGAGCATCTAATTTCAGTAAAACCACCATAGCTTGTAATCTAGGGAAAGTCTTGCCCAAGCTCTACTTTTAAAGCTAAACTGGGTATTCTAGGGTGCAAATAAACTTGATTTTTAATCTGAATATGTATTAGACTGCAGAGATTAGCAAAAGGTATCTATAAAAGTTAGCAAGAGTTTATTGTTTTGGATTATAACTGCTGAGCAAGCAACTTCCTTAACACATTGGAAAAGACTTAAGATTTAATAATTAACATCTTATTGTTAGAATCTAATAGAAAATCAGTATGCTTCTCTATATCTAAAATGTATCTGTGGCAAGCTAAATCAAGTTCATGTTCCTTATGTTTCTCAGTGATTCATATATATGTACTAGCACAATAATTCATGTAATCTTCATTTTCTTTCCACAATTAATTACTTGGCATTGAAAAAAGTGGGGTGAAATAGAAGGTATTTCGCTTATTTTGAACATAGGATTAGTGCTTTTACATAACCTCAACAAGTAAATAATTTCCTCTAAAATGAATATATTCTGATACATGATACTTCAAAGAACAAAACAATATTTTAAAATCTGAATACAAGGATATAAAAGGACAAAACTTAAATTTGGATCTTGGTTTATGTCAAAATAATAAAAACTGTTTTACAACCATAGTTTACCTACATGCAGGATCACTTTGGACTTTCACATTGTAATAGGCCTTGAATTATATCCTTTGTTTTAGAGCTGTCTTCTGTTCCTCCCATATGCTAGTGTTTATTGCTACCTTTCATTAAAAATATAATGTGTTGCCTGACCATTTAAAAGTAAACAAAATCCAGAGATGTGGCAATAGCAGCCAAAATGATTTTGAAAGCCCTGGGTACTGTTTAAAGAAAATAGCATGGCTAGTATTACCATGATAGCCAGTTTGGTGTAGTGGTTAAGGCATCCTCCGCTTCCCCTCCCCCGCTCCAGGCTAGAAACCTAGGAGGTCCAAAGCGAGATGGGTGACTTTGGGCCAGTCACTCTCACTCAGCCCTGGGAAGAAGGCAGTGGCAGAAAGCTTTCAAAATATTTCCAAGAAAACTGCAGAGACCTGTCCAGGCAGTCACCAAGAGTCAACACTGACTTGAAGGCACACACACACACACAAAAAGTATAACCATGAGTACTAATAGCATTTCTCAAGTGCATAGCATCCAGCCTATCAGTTGTTATTGCTTAATCTTATACTGAATAAAACTTCTTAATAGAAGCAGTCTACTTTTTATCAAAGCTCATTTCATACAATCATAAGCAAACGTTAGAGAAATTAATCAGTAGTACATTTTCCAAACACCTAGATTATCCCTTTGACAGTTTGTGGGTTTTAAGGCAAGTAATAGTAGATAGCTGTAATATGGCTAGAAGCTACACTATCATTCCAATAAGTGTTATAAATCACCATGATTTAATGTTCTGTACATGCTTAGGAAGAAAATGGGATATAGTTATTAAAATTAGTGTTATATTAGAGTAAATTCGAATGTAGTAATTCAAAGTCTGTTAAACTTTGACCTCCTTCTTTTCTCATTTTCTTTGATTACTATGGGAATAGTCTAACCAACACATGCCTTCTATGTTAATTAAGCCTGCATTCCTATATACCCATTTTATCCTGGAAATAATTGTATTGGTTATTTGTTCCCATGGTAGCAATTTGCAGTATGTGCAATCAATTGTTACACATCTTTTTTTTTTTTTTTTTACACATTTTGTCTTGAACTGCTGTGGATCCATCCATTTTGAAATAAAAAGAGATGACTCTTAATTATTAAGCAGCAGTAGTAATAGACCTCTTCATGCACGTGTAAATGGAAAGTTAGACTTGATGAGAAGCATTGTTTTATTTTTCCTGCCATTTGTGAGAGGTGAAACTCCTCAATCACAGTATTTGATTTCAGCTTTTAAAAAATCCCTTTGGCAGTAACCATACAATCAGGCAACAAGCATGTGAAAGCAAATCTAGTAAAAGCAAATCTAGTAAAAGCAAGAAGAAGCCTGTCTTCCCAAGGTAAATCCAACTTCTCTGTTCCCCGTCACCAAAGACTGCCAATAATTGCAATATTCTGCAATTGAAGTAAGTTAATTGAAGCATGCTGGCCAATCCCACGAAACTGAACCAGGTAGAAGGCCCAGCCAACAAATACTTGTTAGAAAAACAATGGATCTCAAGAACATGCAAGTTGCAGTTCCTTGCAGTAAACCCCAAGGAACGGTCAGGTTCTTTGTAGTGTAGGCCAAGCTAAGTTCTGCTGTCTCCAAAACTAATAATTTTTTTTTTTTTAATTCTGTGCCCTGGTCTTGTAGGAAGCAAGAAGCTGACCAAGTGACCAACACATTTGTAACATTTTAATGCAAAGCTTTAAGGGCCTATAAAACAAATGTGTGATCCCCTTTTCTTTGGATAAGAAGGGTTGGTGACCAGATTAAAAAAAAAAGAGGCATATTAATCTGAAACTTGGGAAATACCAAGTTTTCTTTAGAGCAGAACAAGGGATCTATTAAAATTTTTGTCTATCTGGTGAAAACTTCTCTATCAGACAAAATCCTATTACCATAGTATTCTAGCCAATGAGATATTGCAAGAAGAGCAGTCTGCCATGTGAGTGCCTCACCGAGGCTGAAAAGAATAGGCTAAAACAGAACCCATACCAAGCCTGGAAGGTTAACATAAGATCCAATATGAGATCCAGTATTGCAGAGGTAAACAATAAATACCCCTTTGAAGAAATTAATGAGATATTAACAGGAAAGTGCCCTTATTTCACTATCTTAACAGTGTTTTTGCTTGTTTTAAGGGCTTGTTGGCCCTCCTGAGTATGCCCAGCACTTCTTTTCACTGGCTATTCTAGTGGAAGCATGGAAAGTCTCAGGAGGGCCATGAAGTAGTTGCATCAAACCTCGGAGTGGTTGTGTTTGCTTCACATCAAAGGGACTGCATACACTCAGTACAATGCCCACTTAAGAGTTCTGGCCAAATTATTATCTGACAGGACAGTGCATCATAATTAGGCCATCCCTAAACATTGATCATGACTCACCAAACCTGCTAGGATGGTTGGACTGCTTAACACTGTCCCAGTACTTAGAAATAATTTGTTGGCATCCATCAGGTTTTTACTAAAAAACTAGAAGTTGGTGATCACTTAACTACAAAGTAACCTATAGTTACTGAGTAGTTTCTGAGCACCTGTGGAAATTTCAGCCAAAAGCATGTGCCTCACATGTGAGGCTATCATTTTAGAAAAAATAAAAACCCTTCTAGTAAATTTGGATGAAAATATTTTGATTGGGGGGGGGGGGGGGACCCACTGAGGCTTTATAAAAAGAAAATGATCCTACATATGCAAATGTTCTCTTGGCTGAGAGTTTTCCTACTAACTTGCAAATTTAAAACTGATACTTATGCTAAATACTTGATTTAATAACAAATATTCCAGAGTGGTGGTGGGGAAAAATGCACTGAAGTAGAGCTAAGCCTGCGACTGAGGGGATGCCACAAGCATATTTCACATTTTGGGGAAGATGTCATCTCAGGTTACCTGCTTATACATACCTGTCAAATATGAGAAATGAACATTTAAGTAAATATTAGATTGGGGACAGTACAAAAGGGGAGCTCATGCTGAAGCTGCTTCAGGTCAATTCCTTCTTATTTGTATATAGCTCAGACAGATTTATTAAGCAATATCTTATAAGCCATGATGTGGAAATACAGTGCATTCCGAAAGTATTCAGACCTCATTCACTTTTTTCAATTTTATTATGTTGCAGCCTGATACTACAATTGTTCAAATTCATTTTTTTTTCTCATTAATCTACACTCAGTACCCCATAATGACAAAGTGAAAACAGAATTTTAGAAATGTCTGTAAATTTATTAAAAAGAAAAAACTGAAATATCACATGTACTTAAGTACTCAGACCCTTTACTCAGTACTTTGTTGAAGCATCTTTGGCATCAATTACATCCTCAAGTCTTTTTCGGTATGACGTGACAAGCTTTGCACACCTGGATTGGGGGATTTTCTGCCATTCTTCTTTGCAAATCCTCCCAAGCTCAATCAGGTTGGATGGGGACTGCTGGTGGACAGCCATTTCCAGGTCTCTCCAGAGATGTTCAATAGGGTTCAAGTCAGGGCTCTGGCTGGGCCACTCTAGGACATTCACAGAGTTGTCCCTAAGCCATTCCTGTGTTATCTTGGTCTTGGCTGTGTGCTTAGGATCGTTGTCATGTTGGAAGGTGAACCTTCGGCCCAGTCTGAGGTCCCGAGCGCTGTGGAACAGGTTTTCATTGTGGATATCTCTGTCCTTTGCTCCATTCAGCTTTCCCTCAACCCTGACCAGTCTCCCAGTCCCTGCTGCTGAAAAACACCCCCACAGCATGATGCTGCCACCACCATGCTTCACTGTTGGGATGGTATTGGGCAGGTGATGAGCGGTGCCTGGTTTCCTCCAGATATAACGTTTAGAATTGAGGCCAAACAGTTCAATCTTGGTTTCATCAGATAGAGAATCTTGTTCCTCACAGTCTGAGAGTCTTCAAGTGTTTTTTTGCAAACTCCAAGCGGGCTTTCATGTGTTTTGCACTGAGGAGAGGCTTCCGTCTAGCCACTCTGCCATAAAACCCAGATGGGTAGAGGGCTGCAGTGATGGTTGTCCTTCTGGAACTTTGTCCCATCTCCACACAGGATCTCTGGAGCTCAGTCAGAATGAGCCTCTCTTACTAAGGCTCTTTTCCTGCAATTGCTCAGTTTGGCCAGGCGACCAGCTCTTGGAAGAGTCCTGGTTGTGCCAAACTTCTTCCATTTGAGAATTATGGAGGCTACTGTGCTCTTGGGAAGCTTCAGTGCAGCAGAAATTTTTTTGTAGCCTTCCCCAGATCTGTGCCTTGCAGTAATCCTGTCTCTGAGCTCTGCAGGCAGTTCCTTTGACCTCATGGCTTTTGCTCTGATACAGTATGTATTGTCAGCTGTGAGGCCTTCTATAGAGAGGTGTGTGCCTTTCCAAATCATGTCCAATCAATTTAATTTACCACAGGTGGACCCCAATCAAGGTGTAGAAACAGCTCAGCAACGATCAAGAGAAACGGGAGGCACCTGAGCTAAATTTCAAGCGTTGTTGCAAAGGGTCTGAATACTTACGCCAATGTGATATTTCAGTTTTTCCTTTTTCATATATTTGCAAACATTTCTAAAATTCTGTTTTCACTTTGTCATTTTGGGGTACTGAGTGCAGATTAATGAGGAAAAAAAATGAATTTGAACAATTGTAGTATCAGGCTGCAACATAACAAAATTGAAAAAAGTGAAGGGGGTCTGAATACTTTCGGAATGCATTGTATGTAAGTTAATTATATGAATTGCTGTGCCATGCTAAACTATCAATAACCTTTTGATTTTTGCCTGTTTTAACCTGTAGTGGAATTGCTCTTTAGTTAAAGGAAAGACATTTTTTGCCTCAAAGAATGATGTAAAGACAAATAGTGTGAGTTTAAGACCCCAAGAGAGTAATTTCAAGGGCAGTTTGATGATATACTTCAAAAGTTAAGTATGTCCAGTAAACTGTTAAGCTCATGGCTTAATAAAAACAGAGATATACAAAAGAATTTTTGAATATAGAATAGTCATTTGGGAACTTTTCCCTTTCATAGTTGATGCAGGGATGGTTCAGGGGTTCTTTGCTTGCATAGCAATTTGCAATTTTGAATAACAGAAAAAAGTCTTATACAGTAAGTAGAATTTCTGGCAGATTTTCTTGCATTTTGAGATCCTAAACCACAAGTAATTGTGGCCTTATTTTCAGGCGAATAATTACATCTAATTACAATTTATGGGTATAATACTAATTTATAACTGTTAATTTGAAGGTGAGTATCTGTTTATTTGAGAGAATATATATGGTACAGCCTGTTATTTTAGCCAGTTGGTGGTTGACATGCTTTTTTTTTTTGACAGGATATGTGAAATCCAGGCAGTAGACTGTACTACAATTTCATCCTTTACTGTGCGGGAATGTGAGGGATCCAGCAGAATGGGCTCAAGGCCACGGCGTTATCTCTTCACAGGGCACGTTAATGGCAGTATTCAGATGTGGGACCTAACTACAGCAATGGATATGGTTAATAAAAGTGAAGAAAAAGGTAGTTGTCTCAATTACAATCAAGTTATCAATAGAACTTGAACTGACCTCACTTTTCCATCACTTAATTTTTATTCCTTTTTTGGAGCAGGGGATGGTGTCTTTCTCCCATATTTTCATCATTTTGTTTTGACCTGTTGTACAATATTCTTAAACTGTAAATACATACATTTAAGATTAATAAAGGGGAATATCATATTCCAAAGTGTTTTTAGATGGTTAGATAGTTTTTTATGCTACGAGTACGGTATACTATTCTAAATAGACTCGTTAGTGCATGTCAGGTACAGATGCTAAGCAAATTTGTTAGAGTTTCCTAATGTATATATGGATCTTTATTTCTGTCTCAAAGATGTGGGTGGTCCTACTGAAGAAGAATTGCTTAAGCTTCTGGATCAGTGTGATCTAAGCACATCTCGCTGTGCAACCCCCAATATCAGTCCAGCTACTTCAGTAGTCCAACAAAGCCGACTGCGGGAATCAGGCTCTAGGTAAGCTTTTAAAATTATTTTTGCATATGTGTGGATGGCAAGATTTGAGCTAGATGTTCCTTTGTGTAAGACTGCATTTTTATCATGCTGTGTACTTAAAAATTAATACTCTGATATTTTGCAAACTGTGCAGAATAGGTATCATATAAAAAGTTGTATTTCATTTTTCCATTAAAGATTAGTTGTTTCCAGTGTCTGTCTGTGTTAGTTATGTAATGTGCTTATCCATCTAGTAGTGATATCTCAAGCAATAACTAGTCATTTATGATTTTTTGCAGGAAAATAAAAAATAATCCAAATTTCTAGCTAGTAAACTTTGTTCAATTTGACCGCACAGTTTGTTAATCTAATTACTTAAAAAATTTCAAATGTTTTCAGCCTCCAGTTACAGCACAGGGAAACAATCCATGAAACCGCTACATATGGCTCCATACGGCCATACAGGGAGAGCCCCTTACTAGCCAGAGCCCGGCGGACAGAGAGTTTTCACAGCTACAGAGAAATTCAGCCTTTTAATTTAAGTAAAACTATGGTAGACAAAGCTGTTCCTCCGAATGGCAACTGGAGCCCTGTACAGACAGAAGGGAAAAGAATTGGGGAAAACATAACTGACAAAAAAGCTTCAGCCTTAGCACTTGAGATAAGAATGGCTAAAGTGCCAGACGGAGGAACTGAACTTCAGAAAGTGTCTGAAAGCATATCAGAATTGAAAAAAAGAGGAAATGATGAAGAAAATGAAAGCAAAGCAGACAGCAAAAGGAAGAGTGGATTTGAAGGAAGTGGTTTCCTTGGAAGAAAGAAAGGACCACATCTTGTGGTGTCTTCACCTAATATTGTGGAAGGAAGTTCCGAAGTACTTGGTACAGCTTCCCCATCTCCTACAAAGACAACAGTTTCTCCACGGCATAAGAAAAGTGACTCATCTTGCCAGGATTATACCTTGTGAAAATACAGAAGGACATCTATATCCCAGATATATATAGAAAGTTTATCACTAAACTGGATGAAATGTTTACATTTATGCATCTAAATTTGTATCTTTCTAATTGAAAATGTGTTTGAAGTAGAATCAGGCAGGATAAGAAAACACATTCTAGACAAATCAGCCTTCCAATCCTGGTGTTTATCGAGATGAGTTGGACCTGAACTTCCATAATCCAATTGAGTAGGCTGGCTGGGGAATTATGGGAGTTGAATCTAATTTCTCTGGAGGGACACCAGATGGAGAAAGCTGCTAAAGAACTTGGCTTCACAGCACAATCAATGGAAGCATTTTTGAACTACTCAAAATTGGTGTTAACTTTGTATAACTGTGTATGTGAGGTCCAGTTCTGGTACAGACGTTGATTTCAAGCTTTGTTTAATACAGGCTGGCATGCACTACCATTTTTGTTGTAGAGTACCTGTTTCCTACTCTTGGCTACACACATGCTAAGTATTTAAAGTTTATGGTCCATCTGTAGATCAATTCATGCTTTCAGCGTGGTTCCAAATTGGGAATAATAATGGAAAGTGTTAGGGTGCTTTATTTTATGTTTGCCTTTTCTGTTGTGCCACCACAGTTTTTATTAATATTAATAAACTTTGTACACCATCTCATGCTTCAATGTGTTAACTTAACCAAATTGCACTTCTAAATGTCTTGTTACTTATAGATATTATAAAACATTATTTGGCGGATATTTGTCTAATATTAAAGTATAAAGAATGTAGTCATTCTGTACATTCCTTTTAATTATAATAGCAGCAATGGATTAATTCTAGAAAGTAAGTAGTAGTTGCTCTAGTAAGCTCATACAGAAAGATATAGAGTGGTTTCTTGCATTTTATGAAGCTCCAAGCATCAGATGCTTGCAAGTGGAGCCTGCTGTTATGAGGCATTGCGCAAATTACCTCTACAAAATTTCTGTGTAGTCTGGTCTAGCGAGCAATTAGCAAGAGAGAAAAAACCCCCAAGCATTCTGCCGTCTTCCACAGGAAAGGACAACCTGAGTCATTTTCTTCACAATAAATAGTAATCTTTAGAGTAATTAACTACAAAATTGATTTCAAATTATCTGTATTTATAGAGAAATTTATAGAGAACTTAGTACATTTTAATTATTATAGCATTGTATAGAATTAATCCATCTGTTTAGGTCTGCACAGTTGAAAAAAGCTAGAACTTGTAGATATAAATAAGTTCTCCAATATTTCTAACGGCAATACCTGTGCATGAAAGTGTCTTTCATTCCTTTGACAAAGACACAAGCAGTCTTGGAGCACTTGAGATTTGTGCATGCTTTTCCTTTACCCCTCAGCTCAGTCACATTACATTATCTTACAGATCTCTGGTTTCCTAGAGAGCCTTAATGGTACAGCCTTGAATGTCCTCAGTCGCATGTGCTAAGGTCGGAAGAAAACCAGGGTTCTACTGAGTCTTGCACTAAGACACCATAGGCCTCTTTGGAGATGTTTTCTTGCATACTTTCAGCAATCATAAGCATATTATTTTATAGCAGATAATTGTTCTCTTTCCTGCAATATGAAAAAGGGCAGGAACTGAGAAATGATGGCCTAAGGCCAGTTTTATACTCGAACCTTCGATACACTCTGTTGAATACTTAGCGATAGATTTTGCATGAGTGCAACACCACCAACGCAGAATAAAATATACAAAAGATTAAGCCTGCCCTGCTACAAGGTATGAATGTGATAATAGATACATTGCAAATGTTGTTCAATTACATTTGAGCCCCCTCCCCCCCATACCAGAATGTATTAGCTTGGTACCTTTTAGAGTGCTTGCTTTTTGTCATCTTCCATAGAAGTGCAGTGTGTGCATATTAGTGAGAGTTGCAGCTCCCTCTCCCTCCAGATGGTTTCAAAATGAAGAATAAAAACCCATCAATTTAATGTGAATTATAAAATGAATAATAAGGATTTTAAAATTTCCAGACATTTTTAATTCTACTCTGTATGACTGCTGTGGTTTTTCTTAAAATGAACATTTGTCATTTGAATTTTATATGTTCTGGCATACTGTTTACCTTCTTGCTTGATTACATTTGGCTCATATCAAAACAGGTTTCATAAATAATTTTGGAAATAGTTAAATAGTTGTTTGTTTGACAGCTGAAAGGGACATCAGGATTGATACACCTTGTTTAGTCGAAGGTAAGTGGCTTTATGCCCCAGATGGTTTATGTTTTTATTTTCCTGAAGGTGCAAGTTATTTTCTTATGCAACAGAAAAAAAGTAAGGCTACATTGTTTACTTATAATTCTCTGCGCACTAATCTTTATTTATAGCCATGTGCTAACAGCATTCAACTATCTATTGTAAGAACAAATATACTGTAGATCAAGATAAAAGAGAAACAGTGAAACAAATAAATTAAAATCAAGTTTTAATTTGAGGCAATATCCTGCAGCTTGACAATATATTACATTTCTAATTGTAAAGAATCAGTTTTGATGTGAACTATTTAAAACAAAAATTAATAATGCACAAAGCTGAAATTCTGTATTAACAGCCTAATAGATATGTCTTATGCTCCACAAGTTTGTAACTGGTGCCCTTAGAGTAGAAGGATCTAGTTACAGTCTGAGTACTTGTAGAAACCTTATTCCTCACAACTCTGGTTTTTATAGTTTGGGGTGCTGCTAATTTGAATTTGTCACTCTTTTTCAGCTAGAATACCAAAGCTTTAGAGTGGCTTTGTCTTCAGAAGCACATATTTGCCACCACAGTGAAGTCTGCTTCTGAACCTCCCAGGCTTGAAATGTTAATATCTTTGCCATAGAAGCAGAACTACATATGTGCCATGGCCATAGTAGTCAATGTGGGACTAATAGGTACTGTACTGCTTGTAGAAATGGTGTGATTTTTATTACAATATGATAGCATTTCTCATTGGATCATGTAAGTATCAGAATAGCAGAACAATGATGAATATCTGCTACAGCCAACAGACAAACCTATTCAGTTAACTATCCACTCACACAAAGTTGGTGCATTTTGAAGCCTGTTGACATAGCATTCTTTTCATAGAGTAGTTCTAGTAGAAGACATAGGCTGCAATTTTATACATAAACATCTGGGAGCAAAGCCCACTGAATGCAGTGAGACTTAACTGCTGGAGGCAGATAAAATATGAATTTAAACAGTATTGTCATAAAAATGTATGTAGACCAGTTCTATTGCATTATTTTCCCACGCAAATATATTTTAATTCTTAAGCATGAAAAAGAGAGTACAGCTATACATTTACATTTTGGTTACTTTTCCCCCTATCTATAACTAATAAATGATCTGAAAGATTTCAGTGTATGGCTGAAGAAACTAACTGAAGCATAAAATTATAATAAAATATAGGTGGGTTAATTGTGCATTTCTTCCATGTACTTATTGTAATGGAGTTCTAAGACCCTTTAACAAGATTTTTGGTGATCCGATTCTGATCAGCTAAAGGTTTTTAATGACTAATTTTTGATAAGAGCTCAATATTGTTCCCTAACTTCTTGTGTGTATGACGACTTTTTAACCATTTTATCCAGTCAGTTCCTGCAATGAGCTGAATAAACCACTATTTTTTTGCCAAAAATGCATTTTAAAAACGTCTTTAACATGTATCTCTCATATAAATTACTCTAGACAATGCATTACTAGAAAAGAAGCTGCCAAGTTTTGATAAAAAGAAAATAGTTTTCACATACCTACAGTGCAAGACATAATTTATAAATACTAGGAAAGTTTTAGTAGTGACTAGAAAGAGCAAATATTCAAGGCTTGAATTAATGCCTTCCATGTTACCTTGCTATGCTGTGACAACAGTACTAAATAACTTACAAGTGTGTGTCAGTAAATGTTGTATGTTCTTTGGTGACAGTACTGAAGCTTTTGATAGCGCTCACAAGATCTTCATCATCTGCACACTAAAAGAAATAATTTCAAGAAGATAAGCAAAAGAGTTACAAAATAAAGACAATTTTAGATCTCATACAGGCTATTTTTAACATCAACTGTTAAAAGTTGTTATTGTTGGATAATCAAGTAAGAGATCACCCTGACCCACTGAAATTCACAAGATCTTTGCACCTCCTCTAAATATAAAACATTTCAAAAGTATTCAAAGAATGAATGCACCCATGAACTCTTAAAAGCATTAGTTTAAGAACTATAAAATCAAGGATGGTAATTAAATTTGCCTTTCCCAAATTTGTGCTCTCCCCTTGGGGGTCTCCACTTGGGATTTTAAATTTCAACACCGCTGGCTGAAAAAAACCACCCTAGAGGATGGGACAATATACAGGTGAAACTCGAAAAATTAGAATATCGTGCAAATGTTCATTTATGTCAGTATGGCAACTCAAAAGGTGAAACCAATATGAGATAGACACATTACATGCAAAGCGAGATATGTCAAGCCTTACTTTGGTATAATTGGGATGATTATGGCGTACAGCTTATGAAAACCCCAAATTCACAATCTCAGAAAATTAGAATAGTGTGAAAAGGTTCAATATTCTAGGCTCAGAGTGTCCCACTCTAATCAGCTAATGAATCCATAACACCTGCAAAGGGTTCCTGAGCCTTTAAATGGTCTCTCAGGCTGCTTCAGTAGGAATCACAAGCATGGGAAAGACTGCGGACCTGACAGTTGTGCAGAAAACCATCATTGACACCCTCCATAAGGAGGGAAAGCCCCAAAAGGTAATTGCAAAAGAAGTTGGATGTTCCCAAAGTGCTGTATCAAAGCACATCAATAGAAGGTTATGTGGAAGGGAAAAGTGCGGTAGAAAAAGGTGCACAAGCAGCAGGGATAACCATAGCCTGGAGAGGATTGTCAGGAAAAGGCCATTCAAAAGTGTTGGGGACTTTCACAAGGAGTGGACTGAGGCTGGAGTTAGTGCATCAAGAGCCACCACACACACAGGGATCCTGGACATGGGCTTCAAATGTCGTATTCCTCTTGTCAAGCCGCTCCTGAACAACAAACAACGTCAGAAGCGTCTTACCTGGGCTACAGAAAAAAAGAACTGGTCTGTTGCCCAGTGGTCCAAAGTCCTCTTTTCTGATGAGAGCAACTTTTGCATCTCATTTGGGAACCAAGGACCCAGAGTCTGGAGGAAGAATGGAGAGGCACACAATGCACGATGCTTGAAGTCCAGTGTGAAGTTTCCACAGTCTGTGTTGATTTGGGGAGCCATGTCATCTGGTGGTGTTGGTCCACTGTGCTTCATTAAGTCCAGGGTCAACGCAGCTGTCTACCAGGAGATTTTGGAGCACTTCATGCTTCCTTCTGCAGACGAGCTTTATGGGGATGCTGACTTCATTTTCCAGCAGGACTTGGCACCTGCCCACACTGCCAAAAGTACCAAAACCTGGTTCAATGCCCATGGGATTACTGTGCTTGATTGGCCAGCAAACTCGCCTGACCTGAACCCCATACAGAATCTATGGGGCATTGCCAAGAGAAAGATGAGGGATATGAGACCGAACAATGCAGCAGAGCTGAAGGCCGCTATTGAAGCATCCTTCCATAACACCTCAGCAGTGCCACAGGCTGATAGCATCCATGCCACGCCGCATTGCGGCAGTCATTGCTGCAAAAGGGGCCCAGACCAAGTACTGAGTACATATGCATGCTTATACTTTGCAGAGGTCCGATATTGTTCTATTTCCAATCCTTGTGTTATTGATGTCATGTAATATTCTAATTTTCTGAGATTGTGAATTTGGGGTTTTCATAAGCTGTACGCCATAATCATCACAATTATACCAAAGTAAGGCTTGACATATCTCGCTTTGCATGTAATGCGTCTATCTCATATATTGGTTTCACCTTTTGAGTTGCCATACTGACATAAATGAACATTTGCACGATATTCTAATTTTTCGAGTTTCACCTGTATATCACAAGCTAGGTTGTGGGCAAGGACCCAAAGCCCTATGCGTTTTGCAGATAGAGACAATTAAAATTAAAGGCACTTACCATACATGCTACCTAATTTATATATAGTATTAGGATAACATTGCTTTACTCTCAGGAACATTTTATTTTATTGATTTATTTAAAAGATTTGTATAGACGCCCATCTTAGAGCACAACTCCAACATGCATTGCTAAATGTATACAGCCTGCATATTTTATACCTAGGAGAAGAGGCATTTTTTTTTTTCACAGAAGAGATTGATTCTCTTAAGTCATATTATGGGCTGCAACTTGCACTGTTTCTGGTCACTGATTGTGCTTGCTTGCCTTCAGGTAGTGAAGTTCAGAAGATCTGGAAAGCACTGGGCTACTTCAAGAGCATTCATACAATTAATATTAATACCATGAAGACCATTGGTGTTGCTCACCTTTTGGTTACTCAACATGATTCACATTTTTACAAAGATTGTGTAATTATGGCACGTCAGTAGGTGAAGCTAATCAGTTGTCCCAGTAAACGGACTTACCAAACTACTGTCATGGCCATGAATAATGGCATCCCAAACAGTATCTTCTGTTGAGGACTTTTTCTCAGATATTTCAATGAGCTGGCTGACACTTCGATGGAGGGAATCTTGGGAAAAGCTATCCTCTATCTGGCTTTGGCTTGGTACCTGACGGACAGAAATGTTTCTACTGCTGTGCATACTCAGAGGGGATGCTGGTCCTGGAATTTTTGTATCTGCCAGTCCCTAGGGATAGAAGCAAGGAAACATTTATTTTCTCATTTTATGAAGCAAGGTATCCTCAAACCGTACCTTCCACTAAGAACTCTTCCTTATGGTAGACTATCCTTAACTGATAACAGGGTATAAGTAGGCCATCTTCCAGCAGAGTTTAGAAATATGATTATGTCCATTAATTCTCCCTTCAGCTATTGTTCCCCAAGGGAATGAGAGTCTTCTGCAATGCAGTTTCACAAGTTTGTCTTCAGCTTGCAAGACACGCATATCACCAGCACAGTTGCCAATTTAGTCTAAGGAACCTCTCTTGGCCTGCAATGCTGGCAAGTTTAGCAGGGCTTTCAGTTCACAGATTACCAATGCAGGTATCGTTCTTGTTATTAACAGCTGGGTCTCTGCTTTCATAATTTGGACACACAGCAGTTTTCCTGACCTGCCCAATTGATGAACACATGCAGATACAGCAAGCATACAAACTCAAGTGGTAGAGAAGTAATGCCAATTTATCACATAAACCCATAATGAAGCCACTTTTACTCAGAGAACAATGTATGAGACAGTTTCTAAGTTTTTTGAGTTGCAAACATTCCATTACCATACCAGGTAGTATGGTATCAGTGCAGGAGATTGGGGGAAATTAGGTTTGTTAGTTGGCAGGAGTTGCATATACTGTATCTATTACTGTATCTTGAATAGGGGAGAGATGCAGCAGAATATTCTAAAGTCAAAATCATAGCTTCAGGTGCCTCTGAGAGACTTGAGGATACTTTGTATAGAGTTAATAAATAAATGTTGAGTGCGATTGGTAGTTGTTCAACATTTACAAAAGCCTTCTGTATTCCAATTGCAGCACAGGGTGTTTTTGAGAAGGCCCTTGATTTCATGGATAGTATTATCAATTAAAAAGACCCTCAGCTAAACAAGGGCAACAAAGAATTCTGTTAGATATTTTAATATACTGCCAGTTGCTGTATGCTATTCTAGATTGAATATACCAAAGATCTGATCAAGAATTAGATATTCATAGCTTTGCTGATGGCTTTATGCTGGTTTAGGTATGGGAACATGCTTTGTTTAGTGAAGCATGTCCTGCTGTGTTGCCTGGTAGTTGCAATCTCATTACAATATAACAAGGATTGTAATATTGTGATTGCATCCACAGCAACCAAAGTATTTTTATAATGCCACCAAGGTAGCTTGGCTAGGAGTGAACTGGGATGAAACATTGATTGTTCTGGACAAAACTCAAATGCACCAATCCATGCGTCTTCAAGTGGGTGCCCTCCATATATTGGCTTCTAGCTCTCATAACTGCTGGCTAATGTTACGTCCAACATACCTGGATGGCACCAGGTTGGGGAAGGTTGCACTATTGACACTATCAATATATCGGTATCAACTTCTACAACTACTTTAATGCAACTTTGTACTGTTCTGTTTCTATATTTCTTTTGTTTGGGGGTGAAGTTTCTACTTAAACTTACATTTTTGTAAACATTTCTCTCAATATGCACAGATATTATGCTTTTTTATTTTATATTTTGCAAAGCATTTTCCTCCATGTTTTTAGATATATGCTTTTTACATGCAATTTGATCTACTGTACTTTTTCTTAAATTAGAAAATTGCATCTCAAGATTCAGAGAAGGAGAGTTGGGTTTTGGCTTTGTTACTGGGTTAAGAACTGTGAATTAAGTCTGTTTCTATTACAGCATGACCCAAACACATTTCTTACCCAGTTCTTGTCATTTGACCTTTATAATCATGCAATGGCAAGAGGTAATCTGGATAAAGAAGGTTGTGAGTTAAACTGCTACTAAATTGTGTTCTCTCCACATCAGCTCTGATACATAGCTACTAAGCTGATGTTCCCTGGCTGCCTAATGTGACTTGGCTTGTAGTTTGAGAGTCACATCATCAAACATGGCACATCAGTTTAATTTTCAATGTTCAAAAGCCAAGCAATCTTGCTTACATTGTTCATTTACTACAGAATATAAAACCAAAGATTCTCCATTTACTTAGCTGCCGCCCCTCCCCTGGCCAAAATTATACTCATAATGAAATCAACTGAGTTTCAGGTCCTAAATGCCACCCAGCAACAAATCAAGCCCCACACAAAGAGATTTCATGCCAACAATTCAGATTACAAATGTTTGCAGACTTTCTGCATCCAATACATTTCACTACCTCCAAGTGCATGGTGTAGCTTTTGAGTGTGATGCTACCGGAGGACTCGGATGTATCAGCAATCCTCTCAAACTGAGATTAAAAACGGAAGAAAAGTGTTATTTTTTTATTAATTCAGGTGCTAAAACAAATGTTCCCTTGTAGGTTAGGCATCAGCAAATGCTTGTACTGAGTAATCCAGAAGGTCAGTGAGAAGGAGGGTCGTAATATTCCAATATCTTCACATAAACCGATTCTGATCTGCAGTGGCTTATTGCCCCATTATACAGAGTCTCCTCCCCACCCACCCACCTCCCCCACAAAAAAGAAAGGAAAGGAAAGCTGTTAACAGTAAAGGCTTATGGTGACTGAAAGCCAATTTGTTGTTTTCACAGACAAATTTCCCTAGCATTTGTATGGGACTGCAGTGGCCGAGTGTTCCAAATTCAACGCAGTAATTGAGTTAGATGTAAAAGCGGCACTGACAATTATCAGCACTGTATGCTGTGTGACCTTGAAAAGGATAATAAAACAGAGCTACTCCTTCAATCTAATGTGCGGCGGGGGGCGGGGGGGCAGAGAGAGAGAGAGAGAGAGAGAGAGAGAGAGAGACTTCCTGGCAGTTAGAAAGGTATCTTTCTCAAATGTTTATGCAGACATATGCATTGCAAAGGCTTACCTTATCTGAGCTCGGTGATACTTGTGAAGATGAGATAACAGGGACTTGTAAAGAAGTAGCAATAGGAGGCTGGTATTGTGGATTATCAGGGAAAGAGGGAGTCTGCATTTTTGAAATATCATAGGTATAGGAAATAAAGGGAGGAAAGTGAAGGCAGATAGAGAAAGTGTGCAGTTAGAAGGCAGAACAAGAACAGTACTTCAGATCTTTCAAAGTAGAAGGCAAAACCACCACCACCACCACAACAGAAAGGCTGGGGAATGAGAAAGCCTGGGGAGATGAGAAAGTTATATTTTTAAATATAAACATTTCCCAGTTGATGGCCTTAGCACAGAAATTAGGTTGTGCATTTTGCTGAAAGAATATAGCAAATTTTGACAAGTAGGTTGGCTTAGATGCACATCTACAAATGTGTATGTCTGTGTGGAAATACTGGAGCGGCTAAGTTTTGGGGGAAAATGTAGCTGGAAGGGAGTACCAGAGGACAGATGCAATAGAAGCAGACATCTTGCACAAACACAATCCAATCTCTTCTAATAGAGGTAGTTCACAACTTATGACCATTTAGCGACCATTCGAAGTTACAATAGCACTGAAAAAAGTGAGTTATGACCGGCCCTAGCACTTACAACCATCACAGCCTCCCCATGGTCACATGATCAAAATTTGGGCACTTGGCAACCAGCATGTATTTATGACAGTTGCAGCATCCTGGGGTCACGTGATTGCCATTTGTGACCTTCCCAGCTGGTTTCCAACAAGCAAAATCAATGGGGAAACATGATTTACTTAACAACTACCACAAAAAATGTCATAAAATCGGGTGCAGTCACATGATGCTTCGCTTAACAACCGCACTGCTTAACGATTAATTTTCTGGTCCTTGTTGAAGTTGTAAGTTGAGGACTACCTGTATGGCCAACACATACTGCTTACAAAGGCATACATCTCTACACCCAGTTTAAAATCGAGTTTTATGCTTATGCTGCCATTACTGTCAGATAGTATTTTGATGCTGGCCTTTTTAAATTTAGAGGAAGATAGCAAAAGGCCTGGGATTACAACCATAGGTGTTTGAGACAACCTTCTGATTCTATCCTTTCCCTGTAATATACCCCAGCAATAGTCAAACATCAGGGCTGCAGCGGTTTCTGCTTTTTGCTTGGTTGAAGTTGTTAAAGCATTGCCAGTCCAGCACAAAAAGATTTTAAAAACTGTGTTTAGCTGCTATAGTTTTAAGGTTCCCATAATCAATAATTATGCATGGGGAACTGAAATTCTAAATTACAAATAACCTGCTCTTATTATTATTATGCCCCCAACGGCCCATGGTTGTTTCTTTTTCTTCTTCTTCATCATCATCATCATCATTATCAACATCCAAAGCAGCTTCCAGTTTCTTAAGGGCTGTATATATTGTATTTTTAATAGTGGTTGTACTTTTAATTCAGTTTTAATTGTCTTGTTAGTAGCCTTAAGTGTTTTTTATGCAGAAAAGAGAGATAAAAGTATTTCGATTAATAAACAAAGCATCCAAGTTACTTCCTAAATTGTGTATTAATTTTTCCATCTCTTGAAGAGTTCTTCAGACCCACACTTTGAGAAATGAGCCAGGATTGTACCCATAACTCTTGTCCTATGACTGCCAGTACATACACTTATCACCTGTTGAGCAAGTCAGAACATACATTTCTGAGGAAGAGCTTGTACAGAAGATGTACAAGCTCTTCCACAGGAGAGGACACCTTGATTGTTTATATGGATGAACTCTCTTGCCTAAAACCCTGATTTTCCTGAATTCCCTTGTTGGCTATCATCCTTGATAGCAGGACTAGAGGGTCTGAGATGTGGCAGGAAAAACAGGCTCTGGCTTAGGAATCTTTCTTTTCACTGGACATCTTATAGTTCTGTATGAAGATGCTTCTTTATGTATCACTTGTGACTTTTCACATACTTTACCTTTCAAAAACAAACTCTACAACCTCTGGTGCTGCTGCTACCTTATTTCATTTATATGTGACAAGTCATCAAGTTAATGAGCAAAGAAGCTTGTTTTCAAAGCTCAATTTTCTTTTAGAAACCCCAGTAAAATTGGCCAGAGAAGTCCTAAACCAGCCTTTAAGTCACCAAATATTACTGAAAGCAGCAGGTCCAGGCTGCTTAGGGCTATTCTTGGAATGCCAATATTTCCCTTTAAGACACCCATTTAGGCCCCAAACTCAGAAATGCTTGAGGAGTGGCCATAACTGACTACTGACAGGGTCCTAGGTGTTTAAATGAAAATGGCCGACTTGCTAAACTCCTTACAAAGTTTTTGACATAGGCACAAGCCGTGAAAATGAAATGTTTATCTGCACGCTGCATTTCCTCGCCTCATGTTTTAAGGGAAACACATAACCAAGTTGTGCCTGCTGGTGTATTATGGCAAGAGAGAGGGCAACACAGACAGGCTATTTTGGGCTGTATATGCTTTAAGCATGTGTTTAACCTGCTCAGCTGCTGGAATAAAGGGACTTAAAAGAGGTTTAACTTGGACAGTCTTTTTCTTTCTTTCGTAAATAAAACACATTTTCTCTGCTTTGCTCTGGAAGTGATATGAGGGAAACGATTCTGCAATCATAATGGGCTCTAAGAGCCACTGCTATACTAGGAGCCATAGGCTGCCCTCAGCTGTTGTCTTTCAAAGGGTATTTTCAGTGTCTTTCAAATATTGTCTTTGGTGTTTGTTTATATGGTATCTCTGGGAATATCCATGTAGGCCTACAAGTCCCATCCTCCCCCCACCTCCAGGACAGGGCACCTCTTCACAGGAAGTCTTTTTGCAAAACATACTCAGAGCACCATACCATGTGTGTTTCTCCTTGTGAACAGACATTCATTGGTGACATTCGTTTTTGAACTGAGACTAATGGAGGCCTTTCCCGTGCACACAGCTGCTTGTTTATTTTCCTCTGTAGAATTAGAGACAGGAAAATTGCTAGGAGGATCAAGGCAAGGATCGCCATTAGTACCACAAACCACAGCTCCGTGTAGAACATTGCTTGCTTTGGATTGCCTTTGTTATTTTCTCCTGGAGTTGTCAAGATGGGACCTATGAAATCCAGAAAAACAATTGGTGGCAGGCAGGGGATGGACAGGGAAGAGAGAGAGGGGGGAGGAGGAGGAGGGAAGAAAAGGTGTTATTTCAGAAAGAAAACGTGATTCAGTTGTTCTCTGTCAATTTTGTAACATGTTGGTGGCACTTCATCCCACCCTGCTCATTTTCAAGGTACTGCAGTGCTTAAATATGTGAGTGGTCAGGGACGTAAGCCACCTTTCACCCTGGAGACTCTATTTTAAGTGTCAGCATGGCTGCTTTCAGTGGGAATCAGCTCTAAACTGGGAAGAAGAGGCAGGCAGTGTGTGTTGAAACTAAGGCAGATGCATCAGAGTAATCTTGAACAGCTGAAATTAGGTGGTGAGTTTAGGCTTTTAGGTCTAGGCATGTTGCGAAAAGCTTTCCTGCCAAAGAAATCCGACTGACAATGCCTATCACAGTTCTTGTGATGGTATTAAAAAAAATAAAACAGGGCTGTCTGGGATTGAATAAATGGGGTAAGATTTACAAAGGATTTCATTGTTGTTGTTGTTTTACCAGCAAAGAATATGTACAGTATTTGCAAGCATATCTGGATAAATGTCAGACAATTTGATCATGCAAGCCTAAAGCAATATATTGTGAATTTTTGAAGGAATATATGTATCAGTGAAATAATAGCATGGAAGCATGCCAAGGCAGTAAACCAACTATGCTACTCACTCACCAAATGAATGAATAAATGAATGCTAATCTGTCGTTTTCCCTTTTCATTAATTGCCTCCTCTATTGTTTTCAGCTTAAGGTAATGTCTTGGCTGTGTGCACATTTCATTCTTGCAGACAAGACAGCAACAATGTTAACACATAAACATTTTTGTATTATAAATAAGAGCTACCCAGAAGCTTGAACAGGAATGTATGAAAAAGAGTTTAACACCCTCTCACTCCCTCTGTCATGGCCAAAACAAGCTACTTCTCCAAAGTTTGCTATTTGCATTCAAATGGAGATTTCCCTTCAAATGCAAATAGCAGCCTTAGACTGGTGATTTTTGTCAGACTGAGGCATAGCATTAAACTTCCTCTCCCTGCCCACCCATCCCACCATCCTGAGACTTCTGCGCAGCTGTCATTTCTACAAAAAATAATGTGCACATTTATTTGTATGGATCCAATTAACATCATGTTGAGTTTGATTTATGTACAGGAAGTATTCAGGACATCAGTACAATACAATTAAGACTAGAGAGAACCAGTTAGTATAAGGGGATACACTTGAGGTACTTGTGGAAAATAGGTCTTGATTCATCTTTTTCTGATCCTATGCCTGATAAAAAGAAAGAACTGTATTATACAAGAACCCAAACACTAAACACGTCTGCATATCTTACAGTGCATAGATGCAATTAAGAGGATAAAACAATTCTCTTTCTATAGACTAAGTGCTTCATAGTTATAGTTAATAATGATAACACCACTTCCAGATACAGTGATGAGCAATTTTTTTAAGTAGTTACCAAATCCAATAGCAGTGTTGTATTTGATTACTGGTGTTACAGCACTCCCTTCATCAGTGATGCAAGTCACCTGAAATAAATAAGCTGAAAAGAAATGAGGAATTAAAAATATGAGTATCATATGCACCTCTCATATTATCATTTCATTTGCATCTCTAGATAGAAGCAATTCTGTCCTTTCTGTCTCAGAAGGCATAAGATGCATTGATATTCTCTCTCCAGGCTTGGAAAGCTTGCAAATGATCCCGCTACTCTTTTGGAGTTGCAAACGTCCAGATAGCCACAAGATGGCAGCAAAGAGTTTTCTCTGTCTCTTGGCTGTCATTGAGTTTTCACTTTGATTTTTGTAGCCCAGAACTGGAAGCAAGCTGGAAGTTATCCTAAAACCTGTAGCTCTCAAGTATGCCACCAAATGCCAGTGCACTGTATTTCTATTTGATAGGTCATTTAAATAGATCCCCACATGTAAGGGGAGGAAGTAACAACCAGCAATGAATATTGCTTCTTCTAATTGCTATCCCCATGCTACAGCTAGCAAAACCTGAGAACCATTGAAGCTCCTTGATCTTTAACATTTTTTCTGATTTTATCAGTACCTTAACAATCAATACACACGTGGGAGGGGATCCTCAGAATCTGTTCTTGGCTGTCCTTTTATTACACTAGTATTTCAGCAAATTGTCTGATTTTTTTTTTTCATTTAGTTTTCTCTCTTACAAAGTGCACAAGCTCAAAAGCTAGATGTAGGTATCCAAGAATATTAAAAATAATGGCTAGTATATAGTTGGCCAAAGGCTAAGTTAGGTGAGGTGCAGAGGAAAGAAAGTTCCATTTCTGCTGCTGTGATGGAATGTATCTACGAGGAGGAGAGTGATGTGGGAGATCAAGGCTATCAGGAAGGAGAGGGTGCATTCCAGGAGGGAGGAGGAGGAGGCAAGAGGCAGCATAATCCTCAGGAGGAGCGTGAGAAGAGAAAGAGATTCAGGATAGCCACTCCCTAGAATTTCACAGGGTATATCCACTAGTTGCTGTAGTATAGATTTAGTTTGGCAAGATTCTGTCTATAAGGTGTAAGCAAAAAAAGGAACTGGACTGGACTGTTTCATCGTTGTTCTTGGGCTGGGCCTGATAGCTGCAGATATCATAGTGCTGACCAAGAGAGTTTACATGAGCTCTATGATAATCTCCTTCTTTGCCACCAATGGGGAAATGAGCTGTACACTTGACTTTCTGATGGACAGCCAACCGAGTCTCTCAGGTTATTCCAATGAAAAATCTTTACTTTGAACACCAGCCCAAATGAGTAGCTTAAAAAAGCACAGCATTCCTATAAATCTGACTTGTCATTGTGCTTCATAAGCTTGTAAGCTATTTAAACGTACATGTTATTCACCTGTGAAAGAGATATACATCCGGGTATTCAACATCTGGAATGGATCACAGGGCATTATCCCCCCCCCTTTTTTTTTTTTTTACAAAAAGACAATTCTGCAGTAGTAATCCTGGATTATCTAGCTCCATTTCAGTCTAGACTCCAATCAAGTTCTGAGGCAGAATTGGCTATAGTTACTTTGATGGATGATCTTTATCAGGAGAGAAACAGAGACAGTATAATCTTGCTACACTTAATGGATTTCTCAACAGTTTTTCAAGCCACCGATCATCATCATCATCTTAGTTACCATGTTACCTCCATGGATTGGAGGGAGTTCTAGACTTTATTATGTAGTGATCCTGCTCCTATTTGTGGAAGAGATTGCATTGGGAGGCTGTAGTGCTATCTTGGCTCATAGACTATTTAACAAGCATGTGGACTGAGTTCAAATCAGTTTAGAAAATCAAAGTGATACTTTCATTTGTCAAACTGGTTTAAGTCAAGTCAATTTTCTATTGAAAATACTAGATTTGATCTAACATTTGTTTCAGAGATTTTACTGAATTGGCTTCAAAACAAATCTCTGAATCAAAGCTTCTATTTAATTCACATGAAGCCATTTGTGTGACCATAAGGAGATTTGGAATGAAGTCTTATCCAGGTTTATTAGTCTATGATATCAGAACCAGGAGAGGCTATATGTAACCCAAACCAGTGGAAAATGACTGGATGACGAAGAATTAGTTGGAAATGAATTGAGATAAGATAGCAGCAGTGTGGTTCCTAAGTCCAGGACCTAGGAGAGCTGCCTGCACATTCCCTGAAAGAATAGACCTGGGAGTGTTCCTGGATCCTTGGGCTGTTAAGGCCCAAGCAATCTCTGTGACTAGGAGCATCTATTAACACTTGTGGCTGCTGGGTCAGCTGGGCCCTTTCACACACTTATTCCTAGATATAGTTTGATTCTTGCATTGGCAACTTCAGGATGGAATTATTGTCAACTGCTATAAGCAGGACTGCTCTTGTAATTGGTTTGAAAGCTACAAATAGCATGGAATGGAACAGCTAATATACAGTTTGGAGTGCCTTTTGATTGACTGATTATGTGCCATCAAGTTGGTGTTGACTCTTAGTGACCACATAGATTTTCTCAAAGATTATCTGTCCTTAACCTGGCTTTTCAGATCTTTCAGTGGTGCATTCATTGCCACTGTAACTAAGTTCATTCACCTTGCTACTGGCCATCCTCTTCTTTTTCCATCTATTTTTCCCAGCATTTGGAGTGCCTTACCACACCTGCATTATAGTTATGACAGTTAGCTACTAAACTGGATTCAGTGTTTTAATATTAGCAGACAAAACCCCGAACAGTTACCTAAACCAATTTTCAGTTGTAATAACCTCACAAATATATACATGATCTTTAGAAAAGGTCAGACATTCCATGCTGCATTTTGTTGTTCTGTGATGATGCAGACAGAGGTGTATCTTTTCTGTGGTGGCAGTTGTCCTATGGAATGAACTGCTCTTTATGGTATGTCAGTTCTATGTGTTTAAGGCATCCCTTATACTAGCATTCTCCAGCCATTAATTTCCTCTAAAATTCCATTTCCATTCTGATATTCAACCTTGTTTGTACATGAGCTCAAGGTAGTGAACACAGTGCTTCGTCCTCCTATTTTTCCTTATAGTAACAACCCTGTGAGGTAGGTTGGGCTGAGAAGTCACCCACTAAGTGCACTTCCATGGTTGAGGATGGACTAGAACCTGGATCTCCCCACTCGTAGACCAATAACTTAACATCGTTTTCCTTAAGGTTTGGTTGGCATCAATGTTGATGCCATGTTGGACATTGCCTGCTACCCCGTGACTGTGGAACTCAAAACAAAACAACCAGCTACATCCCTCAGTCAAAGGGCTAATGGAGCTATGTGTAAAGATATGGGGGAACATTTTTTGGTTTTATTATGAAATTGGCTGCAAGCTACCTTAAGGATCATCTAATCAAGTTTTGGAGGAGTAAGTAATTTAAATAAAGTAACAAGTTATAAAACTCTGTGCACATAAGATATATTGTCCTAAAAAAGAAAGATTAAAGAACTCTGAACATTCAAACCTACTTTTGTCAGATGTCCTTGGCAAATACAGTCTGGTGTCAAAGCCACTGTAGATGTGTTGCCCTCCTTCCATTAGCACATATTCCTTCAGAAGTCCATTCAATAGGAAGGTATGACTCCAATCCAGGAAGATGGTGGATAAATTTCCAATTATGATAAATGGAGATTTGTACTGAGGAACTGGCAAGAAAAAAGAGAAGTTTATTTATAAATTTTTTAAAAAGCCTCTAGCTTTAAAAGATTAAATATATCAATATAAGCACTGGAGCTATTTTCTGACTTTCTGAGCTTAGTTATAGAAAGGCAAAAGTTTCTGTGAAGAATTAATTTGTCTATGTGAGGGTGCTGCAATTGAAGAACAGGACAGATTTACCAAGCATCAAGCATTTTAAATACTCTACTTCATATACTTGCACTTAGCAATTCTTACCTTTTTTTATTATCAGAAAGACAATTCTTTCTTGCAATACAACCTTACCTGAAATTACAAGCTTCCTTGCTTTCTGTGGGACTGTTTGATTATTACTTATTATCTATTAATTAATCAAAACATCAATTGGACATTTACATTTTAGAGGGGACTCCAGTATTAATTATAAGAAGAAAGCTATCCAAATCATCAGCTACTGTACTACCTAAGTTTTTAAACATCATTTTTGTTCAGTTACTAGTTGCAAGCAATGGATGCTTATGGATTAAAATAAAAATGAGTCCAATGAAATGGATCCAATGAAATAAACAAAATTCATGGATGTCCCCATTCCATACTGCTTCATGTCTTTTTTGGGAGATGATGACAGAGATAGACAAGAGGCTGAGTAACACCGTTAAAAAAGATTGTATCACCAAACTAGACTCAAAAAAAACAAAACCAAACCAAAACCAAAACTAACCCCCCCCCCCCCCAAAAAAACCCCACCGTTCTATAACACGAGGAGTTTTGGTTCTGATTTCTTAATCCCAGGAACTATTTCTACTTTTACTTTAAGTTGCTTTATCTTCCTCCCTATCCATTTCTACTTTATTTACTATCCTATAGTTTATTCCAGTGTTTCTCAACCTTGGCAATTTTGAGGTATGTGGATTTCAATTCCCAGAATTCTGGGAATTGCCAAGCATAAGAAACTCTGGTTTATCTACTTCTACTCCATGGTTGTGGTTGTTGTGGTTGGTCTTTTGGAACTCTTCAACTCTCCCACCTGCCCTTCCCACCCACAGTCCCTCCTGTGGTCCCGGGAATCTGGGTTGTCTTCTACTGCTTCCCTGCTTCTTGAAGTCTGCAGGTGCTGTTCAGTTGCTGAGCTTCCCTGACATTTGGTGGCTGTTCCTCAGTGGCTTTACTCAGGACTTCCTCCTGTAAAATTCTCTGCCTTGCCAGCTTCTGGCCTCTGGAGGTTTGCTTTCTACCTTCCATTACAGTACTGTGTTTCAGGGTTGCTGGATTCTGTTACAGCACCACAGACATTATTGTGGCTGTAGGCGTGACTGCACCTTCTAGTTACTCTCGCTGAGCTGGCACTGCTTGTCAGCTGTTCTTATCTGGAACTGCTGTTGCTTCAGCTGCAGGGCATTCAGCTCCTTCCTTCCTTCCTTCCTTCCTTCCTTCCTTCCTTCCTTCCTTCCTTCCTTCCTTCCTTCCTTCCTTCCTTTTTCCACCACTACCACACTTCCTCTTCAGCCAAGCCCTATTTTTAAAGAGCCAGCACCCCAAATAAGGCATGGGTAGAGGAGGGAGAGCAAGCCATTTCTTTGCTGTGTGTCCTTTCTCTCACATCCCCCCTCTCATTTCCCCCCAAATCATTGGAATTTCTAACAAACAACCCTTGATAAGTGTTGAATTGAATCTGAATGGAATCTGAAAAGGATTGAGCTTTGACTACAATTGCAATAACTGGAAATATTCCATAAATGTGACAGGAAAGTAAAATAGTTAACTTCAATAGTAATAAATATATATTTGTTCATAGTGAACCAATATTTAAGAAACTTCATCTATGATAGTGAAATTCTTTCTGCTCTCATCAAATTTTCTATACTTCTTAGTACATTTTTCTACATTTTTTAGAATGCTTTCCTCTCAAAGCATTTATTCAAAGGTAAAAAAGGCTCACAATAGTCCAGTATGATACATTGTACCAATCCACTTAATCAATCAATAGCCTAATTTATTTATTTAATTAATTTTTAAATATTTTTTTATCCTGCATTTCTTATTTTTATAAATAACTGAAGGCAGTGAACATACCTAATACTCCTTCCTCCTCCTATTTTCCCCACAACAAAAACCCTGTGAGGTGAGTTGGGCTGAGAGAGAGTGACTGGCCCAAAGTCACCCAGCCGGCTTTCATGCCTAAGGTGGGACTAGAACTCACTGTCTCCTGGTTTCTAGTCTGGTGCCTTAACCACTAGACCAAAATAGTGGGGTTTTTTAACCAAAAAATAAAAAATAAAAAATCTAATTCATCATTGCACAGTCAAAAAGGTAATCTTTAGCATGCAATAGGAAAATAAGGTGATAGAAATTTCTCATGAGTTTGTGCTAAACAAAGAAGAAAATGTATCAAGTAGTGACCTTGGTTTTTTAGATGATGATGATAATGATGATGATGATAATGTTTTGAATCAATCAAAGAAAGTGGGGAAAAAAATGAACCACCTGAGCCCCTAGCAACAAAACTTTTAATTATTATTCTAAGAGACTTTTATTGGATGAAGTTCAATGCTGAATCAGATTATAGGAGACCGGCTAGAGAGAAACTCAGTTGGGTAATATAGTCCTGGTTCAACTGCTTTTGTTTAATTTTATTTCTAACTGTGGGAAAATATGCTTCAGCAATAGTGAAGAAATCTAATATGAAACTACCACATTGGATCCCTTGGCTTCACTTTTTCCTGATAGTGTGTCTGCTACTTCCATGCCAACTGAGGATAAGTGAAGACTTCTGCTTTCACAGCCCCTTAACCTACCACAAAAGCTGCACAGCCTTGAAACTATGTAAGCAGCTAATACATTTTTTGGTTTTTAATTTTTCAATTTCACATTTATACCCACGTTTAACTTTTGCACAGAACAAACAAATCTGTTTACTATAAACTGCAGAACATAGTAAGATTAATTGGGCATTTTCAGTCATCTGTCCATTTTTAAAAAGCTACCAAGTAGACAGAAGTTAATAGCATTTTTGAAAACCCAGCTATCAAAAAGTCTTATTAGAAGGAAAAACTGATGAAGGTTTTTGATTGCTACGTAGGGCATCAGTTATGTAGCCTCTTATACTGTTCTAAGAATTATGCAGGCTCAGCCCTTACTGGCTATGACCAGAAACAGCACTCTGAAAAGTGATGGAAATCAAATGCATACTTATTTTTGTCTGTAGAAACTCACCCTCTTTTTCAGTAGTAACAGTGATCCATTCTGAAGTAGTGCTTCCAACTGAATTGTAGGACACCACTCTCAGTTTGTAGGTTGTATAAGGCTGAAGATCACTCACACTGGAATGCTGGTTCTTTCCACTGTATCTCACTTCAATAGGTCCAGGCTTGCAAACTCTTTCTATGGGCAGTAACCAGGGAAGGCAGGATGTGTACATGTGGAGTTCATACCTATAGGAAAAGAAGTCAGCATTAGTAAACAACACATCATTTGGGTTCATGTATCGTATTCAGCCGTAATATGTTTGTTTCTGGCTTAGTTGATGAGCAATCCATTCACTGTGGTTTGTAAGCCATAGCTAATTATATACACACACACACTGTATATATGTGTGTGTGTGTGTGAGAGAGAGAGAGAGACAGAGAGAGAACCCAGCTAATTGTGGCTTACTCAGCAAATCATAGTTAAGCAAACCATAAGTTATCACAATATATGAACCCAATCCTTTCTGGTAAATCTGAGTTTATCTTTCCCAATACCAAGCTGTTGGTTAAACTGAAAGGCTGGCATCCAACTTAATTGATTTAGAATTCTATATATCCCATTCATTCTACTTATGTGCCTGTACATGTTTTTTTACAGGAAAATGGAATGTCATTATTTCAGTGGAGCACTGGAGTAATGTTTTCAATAATTAGGGATGAATAAAGACAATTCCCATTGCCTAGGTATCACAGTTGTATTTTCAGAATCAATATCAAATTGTTATTCATCATACTATATTTCAAAAGTCTAGATATAAATACATTTTAGACACTTAGATTCTACATAATGTTTTCCCCCAAATTATAGATGTAAAAATAAGAGATCATTTAATTTGTATATGTTTAAGGCACTGGTTTTAATTCATAATTTGCCTTTGAAAATCCATTTTACAGTTATGATGTGATTGTCATGAAGGCAAGAATTTACTAAGCTGTATGCTCACTGATCAAGTTATATATAAATAGCAGCAAGCTACTGTTATTCTGCCATATAGCTATATATTGGAAAAATGATCCCAATTCAGTAAACATGGCTATCTGTAAATAACCTGATGAAAGGCTGAAGACTAATTAGCTAGTTAGTATTGGGTTCAGGAACTTAATCCAGTCATCCCCTTTCCTCACAGGGGATTCTCTTTCTGAACAAACTGATGTACACATTCTTTTTGTTGTTCTGTCAAGATTAGCATATATATTATCAGGTTAGCTTTTGTACATCAAAGCCTATTTCATAAAATATGTGAGTAAAGTGCTGAGAAGCAGCTACCCACACACACACACCCCTTGGTGAAGGAAGAGAGGGAGAGAAGGAAAGGCACAGAAATAAGAGACAAGTGAGAGAGAGGATAGTGAGCATTACCAAAGCAATAGCTAGGTCCCCACCATAGATTTTAACTGATTAGATGTGAGCAGTTACCTTCTCACAATGCCATTGGGTTCCAGAGGAGCATCCCACAGAACAGAAGCATTCCTTGAGGTCAGGCTTTGTACATGGGGAGAAGGCTGCTGGGTGGGTGGAGCTGGCTGGGTGGTAACTTGTGCCATTGGTCCCTGGCTGCAGCAGTTGAAGCATGTGCAAGCCTCAACTCCAATAGAATAAGTGGTAAAAGGTTTAAGTCCATGGATTGTTTGCTGAGGGGTAGTTCCTTCTGAGAGCTGAAAAGGACAGAACAAGAGCAGGAATAGACATTGACATGCAAGGAGCCTATGAACTGTACAACATTCAGCTGGATGAACTATATTCGTTTGATTTTATTTATTTGTTTTTATTAATCAACCTGCCTTTATTTTTTACAACTCAAGGAGGTGTACTTGATGTTCCCTCTCCTATTTTCCCAACAACAGTAACAACCTTATGAAGTGGGCTGGGCTGAAAGAGGGTGACTGGTCCAAGTTCACCCAGCTGGCTTTACTGCCTAGCAGAGGATGAGAACTCACAGTCTCCTGAGTGCTAGTCCAGCACCCTAACCACAACACCAACTGGCTGTCTATTTTTATTACTGAAGGATTAATTTCAGAATGTCTGTAAACTCTTGGCAACTGTCTGCTTGCAGGGAACTCTGTGGAAAGGTAATTGGCAACTACAGTATCTGCACCAAAAGACTTGATGGTTTATATCATCGTAGATCAGCAGTACTGTAGAAGGACAAGCTGTGATTCTAAACAACAGACAATCCAGAAGTCCCTTTTTTACAACCGTGAGAAACCTCTCTGGCCATGCCTGGTGGAAATCGATAGCAGTTCCCTGCCATTTTGAAGATGACTAAGGAAAATTGTTGCACAAGGCCTAAAATAGAGATTATCATGGTTGAAAGAAAGAAAAACTTTCAAGCCCCCCCCCCCCCCACAACCCTTTCTTGCCCATGTGTGATATAGCTCCCTCACTTGAAGGCTTCTACCCCCAAAAAGTATTAATTACCACCAAAAAAGTAGAAGCTGAGCCAATCCTAGATAGTTGTACACTAAGAAAAGGCATGCAACTCCCTCAGAAGAAGCAGTGGCTAAGCCAGATCCTGAGTATTAATACTCAAACTGATGGACATGGTTGGTAATCAATAGTACTTCCACTTTTTTCATCCCAAAAACTATGTGCTAATATTTTGACAAATTCTACAATCCTTCCTTCCCATGCCCATCCTCTTTTTGGGGAAGGATTGGTTTTACTTATTTTCTAGTTTCACATCAGTAACAAAGATCTAGATTGATACATGCAATACCTTTATTCTATGCAGTCAGGAGGAATATTAAATACAATTATGTAATAATAATAGCAACAATCACCACCACAAATTTCATCAACGCAAAGAGTTTGATTAATACTGACCACTTTCTCCTTTCCTTTGGTGTTATTGGAGAAGAACCTGTAAAGAGTGATTATTCCATTTGGCTTCAGAGGAGGATGGGTGTTCACAACAGCAGAAGTAGAAGCTACTGTTTCAAACAAAGGGGCAGGAAGTCCCTGAGGAGGGGCTGGGCCTGTCTTACATTTTGTCCAGCTGCTAGCAGTTCGGCCGGCAGAATTAACTGACCAAATCTGAAAAACGTAACAGTTCAGAACAGTCATAAAACATCCTCAGGGGAAAAAATCCACATTATCATTTCTGTTTTTATTTGTTTATTTAACTGTTAAAATAAAAACAACAACAACAGGGAATGCTATGTCACCTTCAGAACAAACTGAATTTGGCAAATGTTTTTGTGGACTGCATCCACATTTGTCATATTTATTTATTTATTTGATTTATACCTCACTTTTCATCTCTGATGAGCTCTCAAGGTGGCTAGAATGAGAGAATTACCTTGCTTTGAAATGTAATTTCAGGTGGCAGCTGTGGCCAAGAGGACTTTTCCACAGCTCCATCTGGTGCACCAGTTGCATCTCTTCCTGGATCAGGAGACCCTTCAGACAGTCACTCATTTCCTAATCACCTCACAGCTCAAGTATTGCAATGTACTCTCTATGGGACGGCCCTTGAAAACCACCCAGAAGCTTCAGCTGGTCCAGAATGCAGTGGTGCAGGCAGTGATAGGCAAGCCTCGGTCTGCCCATGTAATACCTCTGCTTCATGAGCTGCACTGAGTGCCAGTTTGCTTCTGGATGTGTTTCAAAGTGCTGTTAATCAGCTTGAAGCTGGTTATTTGAAGGACTTGTAAGTGCAGAAGCAGAAAGAAAACAAAATAAGTAATTAAGCTTTCATACATTTAAGCTACAAATGAATTTTCACAATTGGTACTTGTTTTTATTTTCTTCTAATCTCATAAACCACCACAAAGTAATTTTTGTAAAAAATTGGAAAAAGTAAAATTTAATTAAATTTTAATTAAATAAAAGTAATTTTTCTTGAAAAAAGGAGCTTGATCTCTGCAGATTGTTTTAAAAGACCACCTGAACCTGTCTTTAAAACAAAAACCAAAAACCAACCCCCCCCCCCAAAGATTTATATGTAAATGTTAATCGCATTGATAATTCTGATTTTATGTTTTCATTGTAAACCCAATGATTTGGTTGCCAATGGACTAGCAAAGTAAATAAATAAACTTGTAAAGCAGCAGAACACTAGATGGATTAATTGTAAAAGTGAGTTTATTTAAGGATTCTACAATTTCAAAGAATCATCATACATATCATTTCATTAAGATCTCAGATGATGAACTGGCTTCTCTAACTTTCAGGACTGACATGCCATCTGAATAAATGCTACCACAGTGTGCTTGATAGTATCATAGAATCATAGATTTTTAGGGTTAGAAGGGACCTTGGGGTCATCTAGTCCAACCCCCTGTCCAGTGCAGGAATCCTACCACCATTCTGGACAAATGGCTGTTCAGTCTTTTATTGAAATCCTCCAGTGATGGAGCACCCACAGCTTCAGAAGGCAGACTGTTCCATTGCTTAACAGCTCTCACAGTCATCAAGTCCAGCAATCTCTCTTGTTCATTCAGAGTTCATTCAACTTACTGCTGAATTATTTAATGCTACATTGAGTAACATGGAAAGGTTATAACACAGAAGTGCAGTAAACCTTCTAGCATTCCAGATCATTTGCATGAGGTCAGTCAGCTCAAGTCACAACCCTCCGCTTCTCCACAGATGCCATTAGTAGCACAACATGCTCAGTCTTGAGTGCCTAGAGTAGTAAAAAATATCATCAGTGGAGATCATAAGAGAGCTGGAGCTGACTTGTATGTGAAATGTTAAGGACGTAGTGCACCCATGAATCAGAGTTACCCAGGCTATTAATATTTAAATATAAATAATCTGTAGTTAAAAGCCTTGTGAATATTTGTGTAATTTAGCAAATTAATATATCCAGCCTATCCTTAGTATTCTGTTTATTCATATTCAGCTGATGATACTGAACATGTAATATGTTAATAATATTATTAAACTGATAATAAAGCAACAATCATATTGCTTAACATACAATCTTTATTCACTTGGCTTTTGCAGGTATTTTATGTTATTATCTTAATCAATGCACATAGGAAGGGGGCTTCAGTTCTAGGATTCCAAGATTCCAAGGTCTAATAGCTAAAATTGTGTCTGATTCAAAGCTCTTCTTTAGGAATGGCTTTGTTTTTGTCTGCTTCACAAAACCAGGGTGATCTGCACACTATATGAAACTCAGCAGTTATTAAACAAGACCGGCAACAAATCTGCATGAAAATTAAATTTTACTTTCATCAAGGAGAGAATAAACATATGGGAGGATGTATAATCTTATTTATCAAAGACCATTTGTATAATTAAACATGAATATCATAAAGGGTTGACTTAGGTCATCATTTGCATGAGTAAGTAATTTGTAGAATGTCAGCTGCAATACATGGAATGGATGGATGTGTGAATATATAGGGTTAAATTAGGCTCAATAATAGTGAAACACACAGTGATCAATCAGAATGATAGATCTAAATGGCAATACAAGGGGACTGTCTGTGTGATTTTTAGTATTAAGTATTCCTTAGTAAGCTTTCACGTCGAGCAGTCCTAACTGTACTAAAACTTGCTCTTGTGCTATCTCTTTTAACTTTCTGCTGTAAAATTTGAATTTACTCCAAGTTGCAAAAGAAGCAGAAGATCCTAAATACTTTCATAAAGGAGGATTTTAACTATGTAATGGTTCTTGTCACTGTGGATCTAGCTTCAGTTGCAACTGAGGAGCCACAAGTACATTATTGGTGCTAGAAGATTCAAGAAAAGGAAACCAGTTTTAGTGGGCTCAGCTGTGCAACTGATCTCTGAAAGCCATTTGTAAAATATTCTGTTGAAGTCCTAAGACTATTCAATTTCAAGAAGATGGCCATCTAACTCATTATTATTATTATTATTATTATTATTATTATTATTATTATTTCAGGGACACGTTCTTTCTTTGGAATGGTTGGCTCTTAAGTGAATTGTGTGATGCACAATGTAAATGTTGGAAGGAGGAGGAGGAGGAAAAATAATAGTAATAGTAATAATGATGATAATAGGCATTGATTGTTTCCATACAGCATAGACATGCTTCCCCCACATAGGCACTGAAGTAAATAGTTGATGGCATGGAATTAGAAGCTGTAGAATTTCTTTGGATACTGACAAAAATGTCTGTTTAAAATCTTAGGTATAGTCTAGAACAACTTTCCAAGCCCTCAGGCAACAGTTATTGTCAGAACAGAACACTGTGCTAAGGTTTCGGAGAAAATAGCAACCCTAGACTATATGCCAGTGTTGTCCAAACTTGGCCACTTTAAGATGAGTGGACTTCAACTCCCAGAATTCCCCAGCCAGCATGGCTGGCTGGGGAATTCTGGGAGTTGAAGTCCACTCATCTTAAAGTGGCCAAGTTTGGACAATACTGCTATATGCTATGGGGCTACTACCGTGACGTATGGTAGAGAACCCTATCCTACTGGAAGAGTGGCTTTTAAATATGAACTGTGGGGTGGGGAAGATACCTTGTTATTCACCTTTAGGATACATTTAATCCTTGAACCAGTTCTAACACTTGTTAGAAAAATTGTCGGAAGAAGTAAATTATAGCTAACTTAAACCATGTTGATTCTATGGTGTTTTAATTTCATATTGTTTGTTTTAATTTTAATCGAGAAGTGTATTAGGGAATTGTATCTCGCTCAGAGCCAGTGGATTGGAGCAACCTATAGGCCCTGTAAATAAATAATTCAACACACAAGCAAATTAGTTTGTCCTAATCGTAGAAAAATGATTGGCAATGTTGTAGAAAGGAGAAGAAGAAGACAAGAGATGAGGTGGATGGATGGGATCAAAGAGATTACTGGAATGTCCTTGGAAAAACTTCAAGTTACTACCATGGACATATCAAGGGGGTGAACATTTGTCCATGCAACTATCAAGAGTTGAACTCAACGCAATGGCACAAAGCTAGCAAAAAGTATAACTAAACCTGGTTCCAACCTATTAAAGGAAGCATTTGGAAACAATATTATTATATACCAGTTCATGCATTTGTTCATTTACTCTACTATTGTTAGCAGCAGCTTAGTGCTTCAGTGTTTGGGTTCATGAGGTTTCAGTACATGTCTAATCAAGATACCTTTGTTGACTACAGAAATATACCCTCTGAGAAAACAGAATAGGACTGACCACTTGAGTGAATGTTATATAATAATTAGCATGTAAAGTGATATGGAGGGCAGGTATCAGAGAGAGAGACCCTGTAAAAGTGACAGATGATTAGTATTAAAATATATATCATCTAAGGGCATGTATAGAGGCCACCAAGCATTTTGGGAGGGTAGGAATAGATGCTGTCCTCTAGTCACCTCCAGCCTACCACAAATGAGACCTCTGTCTATGTTTTCCTGCTCTGTGTTGAAAGTAGTATTTTCCAGATTATGCTGATAAAAATTTCAGTTTGCTTGTTGTGCTTTACTTTCTTCTTGGTCGCTCTCTGTGCTTTGATTGGCTAGGTGTGTAGTAGCAGAAACCTCCCCTTACTTGGCTCCATAGTTCCTGCCCTGAGATTTTCTAATCTTGGCTGCAGCTCCTGGCAGCAATGGTGTTCCAATCACATCGTGGTTATAACGTTTGCTTGATGGGAGGAAGGTCACTGGTTTGAAACCCAGCAGAACCTTTTTTTTGGAATTGCTATTTTTCTTCTCCTGAGCAATTTACTTTGCTGCTGAACTTTTTAAAAAATGTATACATATTAAGTCCACCAGTGCACTGATGCAAAGCTGGAACTTGGTTTTTTGTTCTTTTGTTTTCCTGAGCTTCCAAATACTTAAAAGAAACAAATACTGCAGTTGAGATACTTGGGAGCTGGGGTGAAACTCTTTTACTTGAAGTGACAGGAGGAATGATAAGATGCTGCATCAGTGCACTTGTTAAAAAAAAAAAGTGGGCAGATCAACAGGGGAATAGTGTGGGTGGTGGGTGCAAGAGAAACAGCTGCCTGGACTGAACATCTGGCAAGTCACTGTTGAAATGTCCCATTAATTAATCTACTGCTTAAAGAATGAAATAATTTAGGTGTAGCAAAGGAATATTTGTTTGGAGGCTGAAAATGTTACTTTCATAGAATCTAGTAATGGAACAGTTAGATGACTGTCCTATCCAAAAAAAATAAATAAAAAAACAATCCAAATGATATAGCAAGGGATTGTGCTACAGATTTCAGGGGTAAACTGTGGTTGGAAAATGGTTTCAAGCAAGCATTCCTTTGATGACTGCCTTTAGCAAGTATTCCATTATTTATAATCTGTATTTGGTATAAATGGAATGGAAGCCATCTGAGAGGTTTTCTTTTTAATTGAGTATGGATTAAAACCAAATGAATTCATCTATCCTTTTTCACAGCTGTTTATCTGGTAACAAACAGAAGCACCTCTGATCATGTTTAATTATACATTAAAGTTACTAAAAATGAAATCTTTTCATACAACTTCCAGGTTCAGAAACAATAAGTGTAATATTCAGCTATAACATTACTATCATACACATTCAATTATTAATATCAATTCACGGGAATCAAATCATTCACATTTCTAAACAACAGCATCAACTAGAATATTAATTGATGAAGGTGACATGATAAAAATCTTCACCATATCCAAATTATTGTAGATTATCTTCCTGTGATTAATGCCCTTCTATTTAAACAAGATTGGCTTGTAATTAAAACCTTTAGTGTTTCTGGATCCAATCCTGCTAAATTTTCCTGATGAGAAAATAGGGAACATTTGTCTGTCAGACAATAAAACCCGGTGACTGAACTCTGGGACATAAATGCCATACTAAGACAAAATATCTTTTAAAAAAGTCACTTTCCAGAATTGGTTGATTTTATGACAGAGGGATAAAAATATATGCTTTTAAAAATACAAAAAGGTAAATCAAAGTTTCAGATAACCCTTGTTCCTTTTAAATATTTCATGGCATCCATAACAAAGATGGGATGTAAACATGTTTACCTCCAAAAGACAGACAATTTAATAATTTGTTCCTATTGGTACATAATGAGATAGTTAAAACATTCCCAAGGGAGAGATAAGCAGATATTAAAAGGTCTTTCCAATATCTGTAATGACTAAGGGCAACAGCTAATTCAATAGATTCGATCAAAATCACTACTTCTTTCAGGGCTGCTGATTTATTACTTTGGCTGTAGTTAGTCATCACTCATTTTAGTTTGCTTTTCAGAGCTCATAAATTATGCCTTATAAATAAAAAGATACAATCAAGGAAACCATATCAATTCATATAACAGCCAGGGGATGTATACACTCCCATGGCACTCACAGTAATGTCTTTTTAAAAGACAGGCCTATCACAGTGTTTGAATATGTCAGAAACAAACAACCCAAGGAGATCTTGCTCTAATGAAACATTTGCAGGTTCATAACTACTGTATCTGTATGTATGAATTTGCCATAATTAATCAGAAACGTTTATTTACTTGAACAATTGTGCAAAGATTAATAACCAACTTAATTATGGTACAAAGATTTGCAAAAGGCAAAGATCAACAAAAATGGGTATTTTTTGTTGAGATTTGTTTTCTCCCACCCATTTCTCTTTCTCTCTCTCTGATGTTTCACAGAGACCAACCTTCACCAACCTGCACCAATCGAAAACCAGCTAGGCTAAAGACCAGTCAGCAGTCAGCAATCAGCTAGAAAGACAGGAGCCCAGTCAGTCCCTGCTCAATTGCCCATGGTCTGCATAGCAGACTACCTTGCCTCTGAAGATGCCAGCCAGAGTTGGTGAAATGTCAGGAAATCTGTTGTTTAGACCACGGTCACTAAACCCTGAAGCCCAACACTGCCCAACAGATACCTGCCATGAAAGCCTACACCAGTATATTTCACAGCTATGTTTGATGCAAAAAGAACAATAATGATACTTTAACTATATGAATAAATAATGGTAGTTTTATTTATTTCCTGAACTGAAATCCAATATGAAAGCAATTCTGCAGGGTCCAACCCCCCCTACCAAAAAACAAAAAACAAAAACCCTCCATAAATCAGATGCCACCAATGAAAAGGCCCTGCTTCAGTAGACAGCAACCACAGCTTTGGTGACAGGCATCACAACTTAAGCATTTTTAAATCAAAGCTTATTGTATAGGTATTTGCATTAATCTTTGTATTCTGTGTTTTCAGCCAAAATAGAAAACTAAATTCTTGAACTCTTGAGAGTATGACCATGGATTTTTGTACCATAAGTGGGTCTCTAGATTGCAATTCTTTGTACTTCTTTGGAAGATATCTCAGATGGCCTTTGAGTTTTAGGGGTCATGTTAAATTCTAGGCAAGCAAAGGGTATGGAATGGAACATTGTGATTCAGAAGACCTTGATAATGGGCAAAAGCACAGACAGATTCCAGTTTAATGTTAAAAATTCCATTAAAATACAAAAGCATCAACATAAATCTATAAAAAGGAAAAGAAATATCAGATGTCTATAGCAGGCTGTGGACTATTCATCTGTTACACTGCAATACCTAGATTTTCAGTAACATACATTTTCTGGGGTAAACTGACAAGAGAAACTGCTTTTTCAGTGATACATGAAGAACTTCCTCAGTCTTCAGCCATTGATATTATAAAACTATTGTCCAGCAATATATACAACTTGAGTCCCTTCAATTTTTCAGACAATATAAAATAGAGACATCAGCTACACTGAAACTGATTGATAAAACGAAATAATATATTACTCTAACACAGGAAACATAAAATACTCTGGTTAATCAAGCCAAATGCATCTAATCCAAGGTCCCCATACTCTTCAACTCATTGACCCCTTCATGAAGTTTCAGACTGTTCATTGATCCCCAAACACTTATTATATGAAAATAATTTAATAAATGCTACTTTAACTAATAGTACTACAAATAACAACATCGACCCCTTGGATAGTCCCATCGACCCTTGGGGTTTGATACTGACCACTTTGGGGAACCCTGAATTCTAATACAACATCCTACAGTGGCCAGGAAGAAGGTTGCAAGAAGCTCACAAGTAGGGCATTTGTACAAAAACATCTGTCTGCTGTTGCTCCTACTCTCCCACTCACCCATTCACATAAGACACAACTTGCATCTAATACCTTAGGTCAGTCTTTCAGGTTGGTATTGGCAGTCTTTGCCAAGACCCAAGGCTTTAGAATAGCCCATCATCAACCCAACATGTTCTTCCTTATGTACTCCCATTTTCCTACTGCATTAATGGAAACAACTTTCAGTAGCTCCATTCAGGCATTCACTGAATGTGTGAAAAGGGGAAAACAAAGTAGTCTTAGAATCCCTCTGTGTTCATAGCAAACTAGGCAGGCAATTATAAGCCTTTTTCTTACCTCTGACAACAAGTAAAAGTAATTACTTAAAGCAGGAATCCCAACATTGCTGGACTTTTGAGAATATGTCACGAATCTTTTCACAAAATTGCTACTGTGGAAGGGGAACTTGCTCGTTCACAGGCCCAACTGACTAGGTTTAGGAGTGTCTACCACTGAATGAATGGTGTCAGTTTAGCCCTATTTATGACTGGGACTTTTCAGGGCTATTCTCCCAGGCCTTGGGTTAGTGTGTGGTTTGACCTCTTAATCTGGGGAATGGGTTGAGTATTCTTTTTTATTTGTTCCCTCCAGTGGCTGTTCTTTTCTTGTATGATATTGTTTTCTATCACTTTTTAATTGTGAAGCTGGCCAGAGTTGTTCTGGAGTTGATGAATGAATGAGTGAATCAATCAATCAATCAATCAACCATCAATCACTGCCTCATAACTGAAAGTGTGACAAATTTAGAGTAGCCACACCTACAGGGGTTCAGTGACCAGCTTAATTTGAGGTAACTGTTCCTGATCTCTGAAACTGAAGTCCTGAAATCATTGGATTGCTTTCTTGGTTTGAAATACTCAGATTAAGAAAGACTGGCAGGAAGGGTACAAAACCAGAGCAGCAGATTGTTCAGAGACACAATGCAGTATCTCTGTAGACAGATAATATGGGCCACATGAAGGCCTGCAATTATTTAATTCATTTACTTCTGATGGCACTTTAATACATGTTGCCTCGTAAACTGCTGCTGTTCCAGATCAGTAGCTTTTCTGGGTCTCCATGATTTTTGACAAATGTATTTCATCAGCTATCTGATCCACTTAACTACACAGAGAGGAGAAATTTGATTGATTAGCATTTTAATGCCATCATACCTGATCTGTACTTTCCAAACCTTTCTGCAAACTGAAACTCATTATATTTTTATGCATTTTGTGCTGCACTTCATAAAAATCAAGTAAGTAATTAAGGTGTTAATGAGGGCTGGGAAGAGCCAAGTTCAAGTCCACCCTCAGCCATGGAAGTGTGTTACTCTGTGGCAGTTGCTCTCTCTCAGCTGAACCTACTTCACAGGGTTTTTGTTGTGGAGAAATGTGTCAAAGGGAGTGCTATTTGAGGTCACTTTGAACTCCTGAAGGAAAGGTGGAATATAAATCTAACAAACAAGCAAACAAACATGGGAAGTATGGGAAAGTTTGCCCCTAATTGCATATATTACAGGAAAATGTACAAAAATGCATATATCAAGGGCAAAAACGTTGAAAGCAAAGTGTATTAGGGAAATTATATTTGAAGAAACTGGTATATTTAGAATAAAGTGCATAAAACAGTCATATAAAAGAAATGCATAGACATTTTTGTGTGGATTCTTTTACAAATTAAATTCACAAACTGATGTGGAATGGAGTGTGGCACGGTTAATATCTAAAAAACAGAATGTAATTCAATTTCACAAACATTTGTCCATCTCTCCTTTTAACTCAGGATTTTAGAACTGAATTTGGGATCCTTGGTGTGCAAAACAGTGTTCCACCCTAAGCCACACCAATCCTCCTCATGCCACCTAGTTAAAGGAGTTTGTTAAAGCTTCAAAAAAAGAAAAAAGAGGAAAAGATGCTAACATTTGTGTGGATTCCATACATATCCAAACCTCCTCCTCCTCCTCCTCCTCCTCCCACCCCCCAGTTTGGGTATGCCTAACATTTGTGACCTCAGTTGTATGGTTGATGTCAGAACCATCAAGCTAGACTCTGAAGACTGACGGCAATTTTTAAAAGCCTTCATTCAGTTGGAGGAAATTTAGTTGCATTTAAAACTTTATGACCAGCAAACAACCCTCTGAGAGAGATGCAGAAGAATCAATATGATGCTTAAGTGAAAAATAAATCTGGATTTCATCAGCATAATAGTGAAAGTCAATTCCTACACTTATGAATTAGATGTCTCACAGGCAAAATATATATTGTCAACAATAGTGAGTCTAAGAATAGATCCCTGAGGGCTGCTCCACATGACATCTGTAGAAGAAGAATATACACATGATTTTTTTCTTTCACACATACACCTGCTCCACTTCAAGATGTGTGTGTGTGTGTGTGTGTGTGTGTGTGTGTGAGGGAGGGAGAGAGGGAGGGAGGGAGGGAGGGAGAGATTCCAGCCTCTAATGTGAAATGATGAGTTCTGGAAAGCATTCAAGCATTCTCTCACTGCTAGGTCATTGAAGCTCAAAGAAAATGGCATCATTAGAAGTAGGAAATCAAATAATTGAAGAGCCATCATCTGTGATGAAACACAGGCTTTCCCGTGATGTCAAGCATTCCTGTTGAAGCTTGCCATGTAGAGGCCATCCATATCCCAGGTGCACCTATGCCGAATCACAAGAGGCATCCAAAAATTTTCAGTGAGAAAACTGTCCAAGTTCCCTAGTCTCATGGTTTGTCCAGCTCAAATGGCATTAGGAATAATTACTGGAGTTAGGGAACCATGGTAGTCTCTTGGTTGTAACAGGTCTAAGAGGCCTCTGGATATGCTATATTGCTCAGACCATATGCTAACTGAAATACTCCTTATTGGGACTAAGCCAGCCAACAAGACAAAACAGGGAAATAGATATTTGCAAACCTCCTCCTCCTCCTCCTCCCACCCCCCAGTTTGGGTATGCCTAGACCCTATATGGGAAAGAGTTACATTTGCATCAGAACTGGAGTAGAAGACACTCATATCCATTCAGTATCATGCCCCTGGGAATCTGTCAGCTTCAGTGTATCACAAAACAAGTTCATGTATAAAGGGGAATTGCTACGCCATCTCAAAGCACTGTGATCACTAACAATTCTTCAGAGGGAACCAGCTGGTATGGCTGGCTGGGGAATTCTGGGAGTTGAAGTCCACACATCTTAAAGCTGCCAAGGTTGAGAAACACTGCTGTATATTAACCATTTTGATAAAGAGAATTTCTCACTGAGATGCCCAGGAATTTTCACTGTAGTCTCCCATTTTCATACCTGATATTCATATTCAGTAAAAGGCAGGAGTGTGTCATCTTTGAATGAAGTGGATGAACCGTTATAAACAAGGCTGACTTTGTGTTGATTGGGTAATTGCTGTCTTCGATAAAGCTCATAATGTAAGATGTCTCCATTTGGATGTTTTGGGCCAGTCCACATGATGGAAAGAACAGTCTGGAATCCATCAGGACTTGACTGGACATCTATGAAAGGAGCTGGCTGTGTTTCAGGGGGTGCTTCAAGAGTCTGTACGGAAGCCCATTCACTGGAAGTGCATGTCAGAAGACCACAAGCTTGCACTTGTACTTCATACCTTTACAAACACAAACCAGAAATGAGGTAGTAGAATCTAGGCATTGCACTGCATATAAAGGTAACTTTAAGTACAGATGTTCCACGAGACACAAGTTTACAGACGTTCAAACAAAAAAGAAATGCATCACTTCAAAAAGACTGGATTGAAATTTAAGTTCTTATGGTGAGTAAGAATCTAATCATATGAACTGAAAATATTGGGATAATCTCATCTGGGCAGAAAAGAACATATTACTAAATTTGGTGGAAATATAAGGTGAAGACGATACCTAAACCTAAGCTCAGAATTCAACAGTTAATGAGTACAGTAACTTTCTAGAATATCAATAAAGATCCTCTTCTAACTGATCAGCTAATGGCATATTCAAAATCCCATTGACAAAGGCTAGCTATAAGAGAAAGAAAAAGTGATTGACTAAGTAAATTTAGTCAACAATCCTTACAGTGGACAAACTAGCATGCATGCACTTCCCAGCTTTTGATGGATGCAGAGAACTAATCTCATGCCTTGGAAAATTAATTTATGTTCTAAAGTACAAGAATTCCTTCTTCATTTACTCATTACAGCATGCACTTACAACATACCTGTGATAAGGTTTTAGTTCTGTTAAATTGTAAGACCGTCTTCCAAAAGAATCATGAAAGGAATCCAGATAAATAATTTTCTTTTGTGATTTAATAGGCTCCCGAAGAATGATTGTATAATTGATTATGTCACCACTGATTTTTGCTGGAGGATCCCAAGTAACCAAAATGGTCTGTAAGGACCATGGATGCAACCTAGGTGGAGATATTCCAGATCGGGCAGAAGGATTGGTTCTTATCTTGGTTATTGGACTAGTAACACTTCCTTGGCTGTTGTTTGCAGTAACAGTATAGCTGTATTCTACTCCAGGAGTTAACATAAAGTCCTTATAGTGTGTATCTAGGCCGGAATAAACCAGCAATCCATTCCTCCTCAGCTCATAAATCTGGATTTTACCATTTGGATTATTAGGAGCTTTCCATGTGATTTCTATTGATTCTGAATCTGTCACTAAGCGCTTGGGAGGATCTAAGTTAAGAGGAGGGGCTTCCATTGTCCAAGCAGATTGGGATGCACTAACAGTACAGCCCCCATTGGTACAGGCAACCAATGTGATGTCATATTTAGTGAACGGTTGTAGATCCAATACTGTCCTGAATAAACTCTTTCCAGCATATAGTTCTTCACCATTCAGCTTTAAAATGTACTTTATGATTTCACCATTTTGAATTAGGGGCGGTGACCAAGATACATTAATCTGGGTTGAATGGATACCTTCTAGAGTAGGAGGGCTGACTGTTGCTGGAGCTGCCTCTAATGTCCGTATTCTGGAATGGTCACTAGTGCAGCAGCCTCCCAGGGTACAAGCAGTTATTGCATAATGGTATTCTGTATATGGAAGCAAGTCTTCATCAGTATAGTTGAAGGTTGAAGCATCAAAGCTAAAAGGATAAGGAACATCATTTCTTTGGAGCTTATATGACAGCAGAATACCATTGCTCTTTTCTGGGAATGACCATGAAATCCACATTTTGCTGGGATTTTCTGAGATATAAGTTAGCACGGGAGCAGCCAAACCCTCTGGGGAAGCTTGGCTGGTTTTTGCAGCAGACCAAGAGCTATCTGTGTAGCCGGCTGAATTCCAGGCACGTATTTTATATTCAAATGTAGTCCACGGCTGCAAATGCTGAGCACGATATACAAATGCATTACTCCCAGTGTTATATTCTGTGAAAACAATGTTCTCTTCTTCTTTCGTTCTGTTTTCCCCTGAAGCATTTTCTTTGGTGTGTCTGTGAATAACTTCATAGCGCATTATTTTTCCATTTGAATTAATTGGCTCAGACCAGCTCAGTTCAATGCTGGTTGCATTCACCAAATGGATTACAGGAGCCATTTGAGATGCAGGAGGGGCTGCATCTGTCCAAATTGGCTGCGGTGAAGAGCGAGTGCAGCCAGCTGCTGTACAAGCTTCAAGAACGAGAGTGTAAACCGTGAAGGGCTCAAGACGTCTGAAGAGGAACTGACGAGACAAGCCACTATATTCTAGGTTACCATCATTGAAAATATTGTAAATCTGAAAGGAAAGACAATGTCAGTACATTACCAGCAAGACCATTAATAGCCTCATCAGGCAACTTTATAAACCAAGTGTAACCCACCAGATAGATGCAACGACTTTTCACATGCTCCATAGGCACCCTGTTCCTGCTGCTCTTTGGGTACTGTAACAGGGGGATTATCAAAGATCCAGCAGGCACAATAAAAAGCATGAAGAAAGTGTTCAATGCGGTGCATAGTCTCCTTCCTAAAGCATCTCTTCTTTTGGGCAAAAGTTTTACTGTGCTCACTTTTGGGTGTGTATATGCGTGTACCTTTGAGTCAGTTTTGACTCCTGGAGGCTAGTTCTTTCTTGTCAACATTCTCAGAAGTGGTTTGCCATTGCCTGCTTCCTAGGGCTGAGAGAGAGTGACTGGCCCAAAGTCACCCAGCTGGCCTCATGCCTAAGGCAGGACTAGAACGTGGGTTTTCCCATTCCTCGGCCAACACCTTAACTACTAGACCCAACTGACTCAAAATGCTCACTATGTACTCCAACATTATTTTAACACTGAAAACTGAAGGATTCACTGAGAAAGAACAAGATATGTACATATGGCTCAAAAGTTAATGGGCTAAGCATTAGATTTGGATTAGGAAATTTTTGAGGATCCTGGAAACCTTTTGGATGAATCACTATCCTGTTGTTTGGAAGAAAGACAAGAAAATCTAGATTGCCTCATATTTGTGGTAATGAAAGCTCTGAGAAGGATCCACTTAGCTCAGTCCAGTTTGCTTAGGGATGGATGGATGGATGGATAGATTGATAGAGTGATTTTTAAATCAAGTCTTGTTTTTTAAATCAAAAAGGGCTGGGGTTAAGGTTGCATATGGCAATTGTATAGGACTATGAAAAATATTCTAAGATAAGGCACTACAAGCAATGACATATTTATTTATAATAAGCATTTTAAAAAGTATACTCTAACAGTGTCCCCTGTATTTTAAAGTGAAAGTGTCTATAACCAGTGAAAAGAGTCAAATAGTACAATCTCTCCTCCCTAGAAAAGAACAGCAGAGGGGAGGAGAAAACACAGAAAAAGTATCCTGGAAATCCTTCCCAGAAAAGGACATGCTCACAGATGTAAGGCTAACCTATTGTATTGTATTGTAAGCCCACTTCACTTACTATATAATAAAACTGGTTAGTCTTTAAAATGTTACAGATGCCTCTTGTACCCGAAGTGTAATGACTGGAGCTTAGTGAAGAGGGACAGATGGTAAAGAGCCAAGTCAGATGTAAATTGTGAGTTCTTCAAAACCTGCCTGATAAAGTTGTTCACTAGAAGAGGTCTGAGATCTTGCTTGCTTGCTTATTTATATATTTATTACATATCACCTCCCTCCTCCAATCCTTAATAGATTCTGGGCAGTTACATATACAAGTAAAACAATAATAATAAATAATCCAGGATTATATTAATTCCAAAAATTACAATCTTTAAAACTATTCTTCAGGCTGATAATGCAAGTCAATCTCCAAAGCCCCCCAAAAGAGCCATGTTTTCACCAGTCTCCAGAGGTCCATGAGAGTAGAAGTCATCCTTGCTTTTCATAGCAACTTATTCTACAGTAAAGGAAGCTCCCACAAAGAATCCCCACCATCAGGCCTCTTCCCGCACACCTCCAAGTAGGTGGAGACCCTTAGCAGGTACTCCCTGATCATCCAGATCAGGGAGGCAGAATCTATTTGGGAAAGGCAGTCTCTTAGATACCCATGCACAAAGCCATTTAGAGCTTTAAAAGTAATGACTGGCACCTTGAATAACACTTGAATTCACCTGCAACCAGCAGCTTCTGCAGCAACAGTGTGATATGGCTGCATTGTGATTCAGCTGAAATTTCTGGGTAGTCTTCAAGGATAGTCTCCTCTAGAGTGAACTATAGCATACAGCAGTGTTTCTCAACCTAGGGAACTTCAAGACATGTGGACTTCAACTCTCAGAATGCTGGCTGGGGAATTTTGGAGTTGAAGTCCACACATCTTAAAATTGCCAAGGTTGAGAAACACTGGCACAGAGTGAACTACAACTGAGAGTAGTCATGAAGTACTATATTAAAGTTTTACAGTATTGCAAATTACAACATTTGTAATGTACTAGAGCATTAATGATTTTTACATCATGCATTTCTCAACAATATTCCCATTCCACCCTGATTAAATAAGATTCAATTACCTTAATGTTACCATTGGGCTTGGAAGGCTCTGCCCATCTGAGTAACAATGCCCTGCCATTCTCTTTCTTGTCCACTGTAAAGTTGCTTAGGCCACTTGGGGAAGCTTCCAGGGTGTGCACTGAAGTCCATGGACTAGCAACTTGCCCAGCATTATTGACAGCAACAATATGAATGTAGTAGGTTGTAAATGGCTTCAAACCAAACAAGTAAGCTTGATGCACCACTCCCTGTAGGTGAAAGAGACAAAACTGTGATTTGCCTGAAGGCCCAACATTTAAAAAGAAATATCTTACACTATCAACTAGACATGTAAAAGAATTTTTGTGGAAGCAGGTTTTACAAGGTTGATTACAATGCACTCCCATAACATGTACAGCAGTACTAAATGGACTCCACTAGGGTCTGTAGGTCTTGGGTCAAAAATACACTTCTTTATTATAACAGAAAAGAGAACTTCTCTTCTACTTCAGCAGTATTCCGCCCCATCATCCACTCCACACACTTTTTCTCTTCTCCCATTACCAATCTATGCATCCTGCTTTTTTTATATGAAGCAGTGTATCTTCATAATCAGTAACAACCTCCATTAAAATGTAAACATCGAAAAGCTGAATAAAAATTGTTAAAGTATTATTAAGCACCATTGGGAGACCTGAAGAATCGGGTTATGGACAGATCATTGATCACTGACAAATAAAACTGATCTATGTGGTCACTAAGAGTCAATACCAACTTGATGATACATTATCAATCAATCAATTATTAAACCAACCCAAATGACTTGGCTGAAGAGGAAAGTCTCACTTTCTTTTCAGATAGTAGAAAACATGCAGACTATGTGATATGGTTCCCAAGGAAGCAAGAGAAGGCCCCCTCTTCCATACCCAAGAGATGGGCCTCTGAGAGCCCAGGACAGAAGTGTGCAGTACTTGGATCCAAAGTGAGCAAGGATGCTTTGAATCCTGCATGAGCGCCCTCTCTGTACCTCTTGACAGCTCCTTAAAGGAAGTGTGCCTTTTCCAGGGCACACATGGCAACTGTGTAGGCTCAGGAAAACACATGTTTGAGTATTTTACATGGGCCTATTTAGCAAAGCCTCTCCTGACATTTTTAATGCCTGTTCAAAATTGCAGAAGGTTTTCCTTTCAACATTAGACTGAGACACATGGAATGACCCAGACTTGCCAAATGAAAGCAGGGCAGGGTTTTGAACCTGTGTCCTCTAGTGCTGGTCCAGTCACGACCGTCCTATCGATGTATGGATTATGATGATGCCAATGTATAGCCAGTGCAACGTGTTATTTCTTTGTATATTTGCTATATTCATGTTAATAATATTGTGAGGTGTTAGTGGGCAATATATTTCAAAGATCAAATAAATGCAAAGAAGAATAAAAGAGTAGAATTTCTGTTGTGGGTTGATGGGTTGGAGCAGTGCTATTCAGGAGACAAAACAATGACCATTGTTGTAAAAGACTTATAAAGTAAAGATTTTGTATTCAAAGCTGAGGTTTAGCCTAATTTGTAAAGTCTGTCTTAGCATATTTTCTATATATACAGAAAATTGTGTGTGTGTATAATTTTATTAAGAAAAGTTTTTTTACAGGATTAAAAACTACAGAAACAAAAAAAATAGAAAAAAGAAAAAGATGAAGAAAGAAAAAGTGAGAAACAGTAAAAGTCAAGAAAAGAGAAGGAAAAGAAGAAGAAGAGACTTCTGATCTTCTTTGCAGCAATTACAAACATAATAATTACCATTTCCACCCTCCCAAATTATATATCATGGTTCCTTTCTTCCAATAAACAACTCTTTTTAATTGGTAAATCCCAAGATCAATTCATTTTGTCCATTTTCAGCAGAGTCCATAAAGGGTTTCCAGTCTATTATAAAAATTGTTATTGTTCCTTCCCTAATTAGACAAGTCAATTTGGCCATTTCAGCAAGTTCTGCCATCTTCACAATCCATTGTGGGTATTTCTGTATTTTTCCATCTTTGTGCATATAATAGCCTTGCTGCATTTACCATATATGAAACCAATAGTCCATGAGTCTTTTCTAGTTGACTATCCATATGTCCTAGTTAAAAAACCTCTAGTTTCAACTGAAAGTTAAGTTTTAAAATTCTCTGCATCATTGTATATATCTGTGTCCAATATTTTGTTGCTTTTTTGCAAGTTCACCATGCATGGTAAAATGTCTATTTTCTATCTTCCTATCATATTCTACATTTACTCTACCCTTTAACTCATAGACTTATGTACTTATGTATTATTTGTATGTCCATATTGATTGATTATATGCCATCAAGTTGGTGTCAACTCTTAGTGACCACAATGATAGATTTTCTCCATGGTGATCCATCCCTAACCTTGTCCTTCAGGTCTTCCTTTTTTTTTAAAAATAAAAACTTTATTATATTATATAGAAAGTACAGTTAAAAATACAAAACAGAGGGTACAGCAAGGAAAGAAAATAAAACTAAAAGAAAAAAGACAAAAACTAACATAGATAGAAAAATGAAACAGAAAATGACTTCCGACTATCTTCAATACAGATATAGATACAAATTAAAAAAAAAATTAGTCTCTTCCCACTAATTAATCCAAATTCACATTATCTCTATCAACACAAACCATCTAATCATTAAAACCCACAATCAAAGCATCATTTTTTTTCCCACACAAGCACGTAATCTAAGAAGGGCTGCCATGTGGACACAAATTTAGAAACAGTATTATCTCTTATTAACGCTGTTAACTTTGCCACATGAGCCAAATCCATTAATTCAATGATCCCTTCTTCCACTGTAGGTATTTGTGGATCCTTCCATCTTTGTGCATATAACAGTCTTGCAGCCGTGATCATATACAAAAGCAAAGTTCCATGTTTCTCCAGTCCTCTCTCCATCGGGCCCAATAAAAACAATTCTCTCTCTCTCTTTCTCTCTCTTTTTTTTTGAATGCTCACTTTAAGAACCTTTTGAATAGCAATGCATATCTGATCCCAGAATTTTTTAGCCTTTTCACAGGTCCACCAAAGATGATAAAAGGTTCCTTCACCCTGCAAACATTTCCAACAAACATTTGTTATACCAGCATACATTTTTGATAACTTATCAGGAGTTAAGTACCAACGATACATCATTTTATAAAAAAATTCTTTTAAGTTATAATCCAATGTAAATTTCAAACCTTTATTTCACATATTTTCCCATTGTTCCTACATAATATTATATCCGAAGTTTTTAGCCCATTTGGTCATGCATTCCTTGACTTGTTCATCTTGTAAATTCATCTGTAACAACATCTTATACATTTTAGCAATAACATGTTCATCATTTCTACAAAGTTGATTCTCAAAGTAAATTGTTTCATTAGCAAATCTGTAATTCTTTTTGTTCAGCTTGCAACGTTCAGTCCTTCAGGTCTTCTAATGGTCACCCATTGCCACTGTTATTGAGTCCATCCATTTTGCTGATGATCATCCTCTTCTGCTCTTTCCTTCCACCTTTCCCAGCATTAGAGCCTTCTCCAGAAAGCTAGATCTTTGCATAATGTGTCTGAAATAGAATAATTTGAGCCTGCTCATTTGTGCCTCAAGAATAAACAGCATTGTCTCATTCCGTTGCCAACCTGGAGCCAGTCTGTTTCACCATGTTCTGTTTATTCTGTGGCTTCCTGAGCTGTATATAGGGTTTTCATGAGGACAATGCATTGTTCTGGGATTCCTATTTTATTAAGCACATTCCACAGCTTGATTTGATCAACACAAAGGTCTTTCCATAATCAATGAAGCACTTACTGACTCTTTGGGGTATTCTTTGGCTCTCTCAATTATCCACTGTGCATCAGCAATGACTCATGTTCCTTGGCCTTTTCTAAAGCCCTCTTGAATATTTGGCATCTCTTTTTCCATGTAGGGCTCTACTCTGTCTTAATTCCTTCCTGAGATTCTTGGCTTTGGCTTCCCTTCTTGGCAAGTTCCACAGTTTATTCTGACATCCAGTTTTCTTCTGTTCCTTCATCTTTGGCAGCCTCTTTTCACATTCATCTTTAACAACTTAAATTCCTTCTACACTTCTGGTTGTCTTGCAATGAGGTTCAGGATTTCAAAGCCATTCCTGATGTTCTCCTTTGGTGAGTTTATGTTCAAAATTATATCGTGGAAATTGGTTGGCTTTCTTCTTCTTCTTTAGCTTAACTTGGAATGTGAACATGAGCAGCTTGCGATATGTTCCATAGTCAGCACCTGGCCATGTCTTTGATGCTATAATTGAACTCCTCCACCTCCTTTTAGCAATAGTATAGTCATCTTGATTTCAGTGTACTCTTCCTGGTGATGTCCATGTATGGGAGTTGTTCTGGTTGTCTGAAGACTGTGTTAGCTATGAAGAAATTATTCGATTGGCAGAAATTGGTAAGTTGTTGTCCTGCTTTATTTTGGTTCCTTAAGCTATATATTCCCACCACATTTTCATCTGCTTCCCTTATCTGATGTTTCATGGATTAACTGCATAACAGAACAGAACAATCAGTGAGCTAGTTATGCTGCCTTTAATATTTTTGTGTTGTTTTTAATTATGGCGGTGATTGTACATATGCATGTACATGCACTTTGTACATATGAGTGCGTGTGTGAGTATATAGATGTGTGTATGTGTGTGTATGTGTGTGAATGTGAGAGTGCATGTATGTGAGAGAGTAAACGTTCTCCCCCAAAAAATGATAAAACATGAAATAAATATTGACTTAATTTTTTTACCACAGTGGCAGCCCATTGTTCTTTGACTCTGTGCCTAATTCTGGCCAGTGCTCATTTATACTGCAAGAAAAAATCTCAGCTCTTTCATAATATTTTGCACTTTGATTGAATTCTTTACACACATTTTACTTTGATGGTGATTAGATACATCTCCTTACACTTCATAAAAAAAATAAAATAAAGACCCAATTTCTTGGTTTTGGTTAAGTAGTTAAAAGCCACACTTCCACGCTTCTAAATATTTAAGTATCTGTTAAGTGTCAAGATGAAAAAATAATCTCTTTTTTGCAGAAAAATAGTCGTTTCTTTTTTTAAAATATTAAAAGTTAGATAATAAATATTTAAATAGTTATTTTCCCACAACAACGAGCTTTTCTTTTAGAAAAGTATAGTACAGCATTTGAATCTCCATTCTGAATATTAAAACTCAAAACCCACCAGGACTGATTATAAATATACTTTTCAATGACAATTATTCTTTATCCCCTCCCACACTGAAGAGGGCAAACCCCAGTGAGAATAATAATGATGAATGAAAGGGGGTGGGGGTGGGGAAATAGGAATTATTGCTATGCATTCATTGCAAGGATGAGTAAAAATTCCTAAGCTATAAGATCTGAATTTGTACAAAGCACTCTATTAATCAGATATGAGGTTGATGGACTTTTGTTTAAATTCATCCCTATATACATCTATTCAAAAACTCTACTGAGTTCAGTAGAGGTTACAGAGAATTGTGTTTTACTGCAGTCCTAGAATGTTTCCAGGGAAGAATTTTCTGGTGAGATTTACAGGTTTGTTAATTTTATTATTATTATTATTTGTGGGGAGGGGAGAGACAGAATCCCAAAATTGCTTAATCTAAGATCTAGGGAGAAGGCTGCAATCCTTTTATTACTGCTCAATTTATTTTTAAATAAATTGGCTATTTTTTCCAAAATTCACTATACTGAAAATTGTGGAAGAATTATTGTTGTTATTATTATAAACCAGGAAATTGAAATTAAAACCTAAAACACGTCTTGTTTTTTTCAAGTGCTGCCTTCCCTTCTCCCTTTGCAGAAGCAATGCTGAAACCACTTCTGATTTCCAGTGAAGAGGAAAAAATGGAAATGCTATAGGTTCCAAGCCTGGAGTCTAAAAACAGTGAACAGAAAATCCAAGAGGCAAGTTTGAAATTAATTAGCAAACGCAAGCTGGAAAACCTCCAACTACATTATTAAACTGACTAAGAAAAACAAAGGTTTGAAATCCCATTGTGACTATATCTACTCAGAATGCTGAAATCTGCTTAACTTGCAATGTATACATTACAAATATATAGTTGGTGCCTTTGAGTCAGTGTTGACTCCTGAAGTCCCTGAAGTTTTCTTGGCAATGTATTGTCGAAGGCTTTCACGGCCAGCATATGATGGCTGGTGTGGGTCTTCCGGGCTGTGTGGGTGTGTTCTGGAAGTTTTGTTTCCTAATGTTTCGCCAGCATCTGTGACCGGCATCTTCAGAGGGCAGGAGCACAGACAGGAGCAGTTCTCTCTGTGCCCTCTGTTCCTGATGCCTTAATCACTACACCAAACTTGTGTAATGTAACTAGATTTTGTGTGTTTATTTATTTATACATGTTTTAAAAATGTATAAACACACAAAATCCAGGTGTACAGTACTTCTAGGATACACCCATCTCAAAATGTTAGGAACAGAGGATGTGGCAAGATCACTTTGCATTTCAGTATTTCACATTCACTGTGCTGCTGGATGATGATGATGATGATTCATTTTGTATATTACTTTCCCCCCATCGGCCTTGCAAGGTAGTCCAAACAAGAAACACATCCAGAAGGACTAGCTCTAACTTTATTGTAAGGTTACATTATTGTAATAGAATCTTGCAAGTCTGAAAGTACCTTTCTCCCCCCTCACTTTTACAGTCCAAGAAACTAGGGAGGGTCCTTTCTGAGACATTTGCCACACTCCCATCCCTTCTGTGAACTCAGCTACCTTTTATCTGACTGTTGTCTAGTCTGTGGCCTTTCCTCCTGTTTCCCAAAGCCATTCCCACATACCATTACATCCCCTGAAGAAGCCTAAAGCAGAAACAAAAACAAAAAAGCAATCTACCACAAAAACAATAAAAGTGCAGAACTCTAATTTATTGGGAAGCCAATCTGTTCCTGGAGAAGTTACTGTCCAGCAATTGTTGGGATGAACAAGCTTGTCTTCAGGTGATATTTGAAACCAGGCTGTTTGAGGGCCAGGCATACTTCACCAGGTTCCATATACTTCCTTTCCCCCTTGGAAAGGATCCAGACTAAGAACCTTAGAACCAAATTCCAAGTCCCATGTTGCATCTCAAATGTGATCCTACTGTACATCATGATTGAATCCTATGCCTAGATATCATTTTCACATACTGAACTAAACTGTTCTTCTCCTTGATAGGTCTAACTCCCGGAGCCCTTTTTGATCATTTGGTTTCCTCTTGGGCCAAGGTAATACATAAAAAACTAGAACTCTTGTTGTTGTTTTTTAATACAAGTGTACATGCTAGTGCATAAGTGTACAGTAGGGGCAATCAAGCAATGCCTTAAGGACATGGATATCCAATCAGATCTAATGTCCCTACCTAAAGACAAATTTCTAAGTAACTCTTATGCCTCTTTCAGACTTGCAGGGCATCTAAACCAAATTACTGTCCCCAAATTAAGGAGGGCCTTAATCTTGGCACAATCCAATGTATTTCCATCAGCAGTTTTAGAGGAGAAATACAGGATATCCCATTCAAATCCAGACTATGTTCATGTGGAGAAGGAGCCATTGGAACCACCAAACATGTCTTTGTATACTGTTTGATGTTGATGCTCGCTGTGAACTGTAACCCCCCTTTTTAATTAAATTCTCTGGTCATTCTGATCAGTTTTACTTACAGCTCTTACATTTGGACTCTGATGACTCTATTTCTTTAAATGTGGCAAAACTTTGTCATGTAAGATGAGCATCTTTTACAAGGGTAGCCCCATGTAGAACCCATTGAACCAATCTAGTGAAGGTTATTAGGGGAGGGATCACTGAGGCTACGGCATTTGGCTCTGGGAAAGATTGTACTTAGCAAACTAGCTGAAGTTGCACACCGGTTACCTTTGCTCTACCTTTTCCTCTAGCAGCTCAAGGTGATAGACATGTGAATCTCCTCTTATTTTGCTCTCACACTAAATCTGTGATACAGACTGAAATACTTGCATCTAAAAATGGTATGCAGTCCACTATGTTCTGTCCACAGAATTCACTAGGTTCCCTGAAACAGGACAGTGAACGGACAATGTGGAGATCCCTGGGGTGGGCAAGCAGAGTTTGCTGAGTGGTGTGACTGTTGCAGGTTCTCTGTCACTGGCAGGAACATCTGGCCAATGAGATTTATCATCTCATTAAAGTCTCTGCCTAGCAGTACCTCTCCAAAATGGCAAGGCTAGCATTTGGGCTTCATTCATTTTCTCAGCTTCTTTACTGTGGCCAAACACATACTATAACTTGTTCTTCTTGTTCATTTCTTTGTTGGTCCTGCAAACACATTGGAATTGGGGACTACAGCTCAGCTCTCAGCTTAACGGCTCAAGGCCAACCAGTTCAATATACCCTCTTGCTTTACACTTTACTTTGAAATTCTGTGATTGGGGATTGATGATGACTGAATGGATGTGAAACTAATGCTTAGAGGTGCTGGCCTAAATATTTACTACTTTTTGAGAATGGCTAAAATGCCCCTTGTTCTGTGCCAGCCTCCTTCTCTGTAGCTTGCCTCTCTCTGTCCATTATATCTCACTATGCCAGCCTGTTTCTGCTGTCTCTGCTAATATACGTTGTCCTCACTTAACAATGGCAGTTGGGACCAGAATTTCTGCCACTAAGCAATGCAGTCATAAAGCATGATCTCATATGACCGCACCACTTAGTGATGGAAATTCTGGCACTTCCAGCTGCTGTTGTTAAGCAAATCACAGTGGGTCATTAAGTGAGGATGTCATGTGGTAACCATTTCCAACCTCCTGCCAGCTTCCCCATTGACTTTGCTTGTAGAAAGCTGACAAAGAAGGTCGCAAATGGTGATTACGTGACTGCAGGACGCTGCGATGTCATGATTGCAAGCCAGGCACCAAGTGCCTGGATTGCAATCATGTACCACAGGGATGCTGTGACCAATGTAAGTACAAGGACCGGTCATAAATACCACTTGTTCAGCACTAAGGACTACCTGTATGCAATGACAAGTTCCTTCAAGGAAACTAAACTTGCCAACAGCTATGCCAAACTTTCTGGCATCTCCCAAAGCCCAGTAATCAGAAGCACCAAGCACCACTACTACCCAGCATAGTCAAGACTGTGATCTTTAGTGTCATGCCAAGCTGGGCCTCCCAGAATGAGTGGAAAAGTAAGGACTGAAAAATAAACACTTTCAAAAGTGTTTAACAAGTAAGTTGTAATAGGATATTTTCTGCATTATTTCAGCACAACTTAGGTTCCTTGCTAGACATTCTGGAGGCTGCTATTCTGTCCTTTCCTCTTCTCTCCTATCTTTGCATCAAAAGAGTATTACAAAAATGTAGTGCAGTGAAGTCCTTGAGCGACTCCAAATAGTACTTGGCAGGGTCCATGGCTTCTGAAGGATCTATCAGACCTGCTGTTTTCATCCCATTGTGCCAAAAATGAAGTATCATCGTTCTGGTGCTTCCTCATTGCAACCTATGGACATTTTGTTGAAACAAATCTAATCTTGGTGGCTAGATCAAATTATTTTGCCCTTGAATTTATTTATTTATTTTATTTATTTATTTAGTGGACTTGCCCCCGCCCATCTCCCCACAATGGGGGACTCTGGGTGGTTTACATCAGATTAAAATCATAAATACATAATTAAAAGTTATAAAAAGAGAACCCCACTTACAGAGACATTGCAAACTCAAATCAAATCATTCCTTCTTCAGATCTTGAAGACGATTCAAATTAGTGGTGATTTGCACAGGCTGAATAAGCAATGGCAGTCACAGCATGATCCTCAGTAATAGAGATTAATAGTAACTATAGATATGTAAAACAGAGTGCCGAAATTCTACAGGGTTATCACATTTTCTTTCTGACGGGTGACAAAGTTTGGATATTTTTAAAACCTCTTTGTGATCAGTTAAAAACTCAATGCTCTGGACAGATTAAATGTCTATAGAAATTACCTCAGGCACACACACACACACCCACACACACACACACACACACACAAATGCTAGCTGTTTGGGGACATTTAGCTATATCTTTTCTCATAAAAAGCATGGGAAGCATGTGTACTATAAAGAAAAAACATATGCATATTTTCAATAGTAGCACCTGTTCAATTACAGTTTATTTCAGTATGGAGAATCCCGTTTAGCCCCCTAGATGGCAATACTATCAAACAGTTTTTATACCATGAGTACTTAATGATTAACGACCAGCGTTCAGTCATCCAACATACTCAAGGCAGCCATTAAAAAAATAACAAAAATGATTTCATTATAGATTCTTTTAATAAACATTTATGGCTTAGATCTTTGAAAGTGGAAGCATTCAAACTGCCGTAGCCAAAGGGAACTTGTAGAACCCAATGCAAAATTATGGACTGTGGGTTAAAATACAGAGTTCAAATTGAAGTTCATGCTTGGCATAACAATCTGGCATCAGAAAAGATGCTGGGACAAAACACTATTAAAATTAGCTTTACAATTGGATGCAGACTATATTAACAGTGTTTTATGAAGAGAGTTATCTATTAGGCTTCAGCAACTGAACTTTTAAAAGCCTACCATTTACAATTTACATTTTAAGATTTAGTGGGGGAAATGGGGTGAGCACATGAAGTTAAATGATCGTTTCTGATAAAAAATTAAGAGCTTTGGTTATGGAACAACAGAAAAGTATATATACCTTACATAAAGCTCATGGTTCATTGTGTATATTTATGCATGTATGCGTGTGAATCTGTCCTTATGAAATAAACATGTAATATAAAGAGGTTAATGTTAGAGAATGAACAATTGCCATTCTTTCTACAATAATCCAGAGAATATCTACATAAATTCAAGACTGCTTGGAAAAAATCCTTGTTGACTTTACTGGAGAGGTAAGAAAGCTTCAAAGGAGCTTAAACGGAATGCAAGATGCCATCAATCAGCTAATTATACTTCATCGCATTTCTATAAGATGCTGAGCATCATTTGTGATACAAAGCTGGGATATACAGTAAATAATTAAACTACACGGTACACTAAATTTATGAGCACAATTAATACTTCATTATATTTATTTAAAGAACACAGGTTGCAGGGTGGAGTGGGGGGAAAATCTGGAAAAAGACCACAGTACACAGAGGTCTTTTAGCCCTCATTTCAAAGTACTGGTGAGAACTGCCCCCTTGAAACTGTAATTTCTTGTAACAGAGAAGTTGCCATTACTGCCAATTGGCATCTGTAAGGAAAAGCAAAGAGAAAAGAATTGAGCTCTTCTGTGAAGTAACTTGACTCTAAGACTCTTTGGGGAGCTGCCTTCAACCATCCTTTGAATTATTGGACTGGGAAAACTGAAGACCAGCAGAAACAGAAAAACAGTGAGGAACTCAGGTGTCTCTGAACTGAAAAAGGTGAGGGATGACCAAAGCAGAAGGCTGCCATCTGAAAGATCTCAGAGTGCCTTCAAAAAGCTCCCTGTGAAGAGAGCCACTCCTCATCGTTCCTGACCAAAGCAGAGAGAGGTGATGTGAAGGCACTCTGGGAACATTCTAGCTAAAATCCTCTATGGACTTGACCTGTGTTATCTACAAACAGCAGCTCTGTGTACCGTATTCCCTGAATCCCTCAGCTGTTGGTGCTGTTTTGAAAACATGCACATTAAATGCCATTATACGTTTAGTTCAGCCTGAATATAGTTATACACTTTCTTCAGTATGTTGCTGCTACTGTTTTACATTTAATCCTGACCTACTAACAGCTAGGCTGTGTTCTTTTCTGATTTCTCATTCTAGTCAGCTGCTTGTCTGTATACTCTCTGAACTGCATGATGTTCTTTGTTCTCCTTGCAAAACTTATCTTAGGTTTTAATTCTCACTGGCTTGTCACATGGTACATCTTTGGACTCCTAATTTTTATTTCCAGTGACCATGATTACAGCTTGCAGATAACTAGTTAATTATGATGATACCAACTATGCAGCAATTATTTCTTATGGTCAGACTTATCAACTGTGCTGGGCATAGTTTGTGTTTTACCTCCTATCTACAGCATATGGATTTTCATTCATGCTAGGAATAGGCAACTTCCTGTTCTCATTGGGTTCTGGACTATAAGCAGCCCTCTAGAGATTTTGTGAAGCCTGTAATAGGTATCTACCAGCCCTGTTTCCTGCCTTTTTGCTCAGCCCTTCCTGTCTTTGGTACTGAAAAGGTTCTCTGGCTGAAAGGACTTTAAGGTATGGGGTTTCTACATTGAGCGAGCTCTATGGTAATTTGACCTTTCAAGAATGAGGCCCTTCAAGATGCTCTAATGTCTATGTGGTCTCTAAACCTTTTAGGGATAGTAACCATGATTGATTATGACTATATTAAGTCAGAAAGGTTAGCCAGTTTGCTGTAGTGGTTAAGGCACCAGGCTAAAAACCGGGAGATTGTAAGTTCTAGTCCCACTTTAGGCATGAAGCCAGCTGGGTGACCTTGGGCCAGTCACTCTCTCTCAGCCCTAGAAAGCAGGCAATGGCAAACAGCATGGATGCCACAAGGAGTCAGCTGAACTCAAGAAGTTGTGCATTTTATTTCTATTGGCTTTTTTTTTTTGGTACCTCCTTCCCCCACCAGGTAAGTTTCCTATCTTGTAAGCCATGAAGGGAGAGTCTTCATGTAAGTCAAACCAAAGCAGACAGCCAAAAATGATTACTTTGTCTTTAAATCATTATGTTTTTACCAAGAGTAGATCTTTTACGTCCAAATTTTGGCAAAGGCTTCTATAGCCAGATTCCACTTTAGACAGACCCACTCCATAAATAGCATTTCCAAAATAAGGATGGCTTCAGACACATTTTTTTTCACTAGATCCAGTGTCAGTTTTTTCCAGGTAAGTGTGTAGAAGTTTGCAGCTTTCCTACAGAGAATTAAATACTTTTAGCTCACTCCCTTTTCCCCTAAGCCGATTCAAAACTATCTATGGAAGAATTTTTTCTCTAACAGAATATTTGGATAAATTGCTATTTGCCCAATGCAAATCAAAGTGTGTCTAGTCAGATTTGAATCCAACTGTATTCAATTCCCATTAAGATGGTAGTGGGACTGCAGCCTTCTTCAATTTAATTAAATACCACAAGCAGAACCAGACAGTATTGACTGCATTATTATTATTATTTAATTAAATGTATATGCCACCTCATTCTTAATGACTCTGGATGGGATTTGCAACAACTTCTGAAAAAAGAAAAGTACCATACACCTTCACCTCCTGGCTCCTTTTTCACCACTGACTTACATATAAACCAAATGGTTTGGGGTTTTCTTAGACATTGCTCCCCCTGATTGTGAGCTCTGCTTCTTTTTACACAGCGCTCCCTAGTTCTTATAGTAAGCTAAACATGCATGATGCAATAAGGGTTTTTGTTTATCAGCCAGCTTGTTGCAGAGCCTGACACTGATTTGGGCTGAGACAGACTGGCCCAAAGTCACCCAGTTGCCTTCCATGCCTAAGGGAGGACTATACCTTGGGTCTCCCTGCTTCTGGTCCAGCACCTTAACCACTATCCCAATGTTTCTCAGCCTCAACAACTTTAAGATGTGTGGACTTCAACTCCCAGAATTCCCCAGCCAGCATGCTGGCTTTCTCTCTCTCTCTACCAAATGTCATCAGAGGAAAAAAAAAGCCTTAACATTTGCATTTCATGTTGCATTCCTTCAACCTTTTACCAAAGATAGCTAGTTTCACTCACAAATCTCTCTGCTCTTCTCCTAGCCACTACTCAAGCAAATAATAAATTCCGGAGGACCTATATACAAACAGAATAGTTCCCTGTAATCTCCAGGTGGGAAGCGTTTGGCTTAAGGGTTAATTTGCCACTTTGACTATTATCACATTGCCCTTGCCCTTAATCAACTGCAAAAAGATCACACTTCCTGTAATAGGTGAAAAAGATAAACCCTCCGTGGATAGAATAGGCATCAAATCAGCATCTCGAAAAAGCTGGGGGTGGGGAGGTAATTCGAGCCTGCATGAAGCTGTTCAAAATCAGTTCACTGATTCCAGCTGTTTGGAGCACAAGATCTTCCTGGGGCAGAGTCCTGCTTTGTGTCCGCACTTTAACAAACAAACTGCTCTCAGGAAATGTGTGACAATTGGTAAGTATAAGACTATCAGCGCTCTAGCCTCCACCCTATTATTTAATGTTGACAGCTGCTTGCTTTCTTCTTTTCTGTTTCACACACACACAATACATTTAACAGATCGATTGTTTTAAATGTTGAGTTAGGAAAAAAACATTTCTTCCATCCACTCCATTTTCTTGTACTCAAATATATCCTTATCATCATGAACAATCCAAGACCCTTTCTTTAAGGGATATCAATAAGTCCCCAAACTAACTCCCACTTTACTAATGGATAAAATAACCACTTTCAGCCAACACGTATACAAGTAGTTTCATGTTTAATTTGCAATTGGTTCCGGTGACTCAGTTGTTAAGCAAAGCAGTCACTAAGTGAAATCACATGACCGTGACTATGCTTACAATTTTACTTTAGCTTTCCTTTGCTTTACAGCATCAGAAGGATACGACCCAAACAGCTGAGTGAGCCCAAATAGTGGGGAAGGAACTTGATTCAAGAAAGGTGGGTAAAAGGGCAAATCTTATAGCCCTTTTTCCCCACTCCCATGTCCTTTGGAACATTCACCCCAGCGCTGGGATAATTAGCAAGAAGAGAATTGATGTTTGTATTTATATTCACTGGAGAGGAAGGGATTACAAGAGAGTAAGCAAGCACACAATGGGGAATGCACATCGAAAAGAATGCGCTAGCACCAGCTGTTTGCCTAGTGTGCTCACCGCTGTGAGCCGCCAGCAGCTTAGGAGGCAAACTAAAGTCATTAGGGTGAAACTGATTAGGGTCTTATCAGTGTCAGGCAGCAGCTGCTGGCAGGCTGGAGAGTTCTAATCACCTAATTAATGTCAGAGGGCTGAGCTTGTTAGCTTGCAGTCAGCACTTTTTAGGGACTGCTGCACTGTGGAGAAAAGCAGCTCAGGGAAGAGAGAGCTTGTTTAGGCAATCTCTTCACTCTGTGAGGAGTGGAAAAGGGTGTGGGGGGAACAGATCAGGCACAGGACTACACATACTAACGTATTGTAATGGTGAACACATGACTGAGAGAGATGCTGTCAAGGTTGTAAATGCAGACCAAACGTTGGTTGCAAAGTTATTTTTTCATCACCATTGTAACTGCGAACTGTCACTGTCTGAGGCAGTTGCTAAACAAGGACTACCTGTATTCTTTTCAATTTACACAGAACTCTGCTGACAGAGAGGCCAGACACACCCTGAACTTTGAAGAATATTTCTTAGAAATGTTACACATTTCAGAGAGTTCTCAGATATGAAAATGTGTGAGTTTCCATATGAAGTTTCAGAACCCTTCCTCTTTATTGTAACAAAAAAGAGAGTATAGATTTTTTTTTAATTCTTAGTGCTTTGGAGTTAATTTTACTCCCATTGGAATGATTGGAATAAATACCATGTGGCCACAAACATAATGTGAGACTAAATTTTTAGCATGATCCCATTTTAAAGAATAACAATTGAATACGGTTCTATGAAGTGTAAGACACCCAATATGCCATAAAATATTACAAACAATGGCATAAAACATTGGGTATAATTCCAAAATATATAAACCTAACATAAATAAGGGTGCTAGATCAAAATCTAGACCAAACAATGGCTGAGAAATTACAGAATTCCAGATGTTTTTATACAAATATTTATAGATCACCTACTTCAGACTCAAGATAGCATAAAATAAGAATAATCTGTTGTTTTATTGATTCCAGCCTAAACTAACCCACTAGGCAGCCCAACTACCATTAGCAACCAAAGGTTTGGTGGAACAAAAATGTTTTCAAAGCTTCCTGGAGGCCAAGGGGTTGGAGGCATTCCTTATCTCAGGGGGCAAGGTATCCCAAAAGAGCCATTGAGAAGACATTTTTGAGCTCCTGCCTATCACACTTCCCATGGGGTGGGAACCTACAGCATTTCTTCTCTTGAAGATCATGTTTAAGTGCCTCCTAAGTTTTACTCCACTTAGACAGAATCTGTTGAGATGGCCAGGGCAATGTCTTGTGAGATCTGGAATTAATTTGAGTTTACTGATGTTGAATATGTCAACAGGGTCCTCTATGGTATCAGTTCTTCCACCTTTAAGGTTGATTCATACACATCCATGTAGCTGGGAGGAATGTATATGGACTTGGATGGAGGAAGTATATCCTTCTTGGTCCTGTTAGACCATTTAGCAAACTTTGATACCATTACCTCTAGTACTCTTTTGGACCTTGGGTTAGGGTTGGGACTTGGAGGCTCTGATCTACAGTGGTATTACTCTTTCCTGATTAAATGGTTCCAGTTGGTGTGCATGTGGGAAGAGTGGCTGTGCCCATGGTTGTCTCCCCCATGCTATTTGTACTATTAAGCCATTGAAGCTGCTGGGGGAGGTCCTCTATCAGTTTGTGGTGCAACATTATCAGTCTACTGATGATAGCCAGTTGCATACCATTTCCCCAGGCCAGAACAGGAATGTCACTGAAGTCCTGGCCAAATGCTTGGAGACTTTAGGGGGTTTTGATGGGTAAAAACAAGCTCAGGTTAAATTCCTATAAGATGAAGTTACTCTTTGCTATAGATCTGGCTATATTTTAGCCCTTGAGAGAGTTGTATTCCTCCTTATGGAGCAGGTCTGTGACTTGGGGGACTCGGAAGCTTCAACTAGTCCAAAATACAGTGACTAAACTGCTAAATTTGGGTAGCAAAATTTGCAGCACTACATGCTGCAATCACTGCATTGGTTCCTAATTTGCTTCCATGTCTAATGAATTATAAACATTAATAAGTTTTTCATCAATATATCACTAGCCAGAGAATTAGATAATAAAAATCTGACCCTGGTTGGCACTTAAAAGAGAAAAGAAAAGAGAACAAGAAGACAGGTTAATGCTATTCTTATAGCAACAGCACCATTTTTAGGCATGTCCAGAAAATGGGCTGCTTCAGTGAATAGCAGAAAAGACCTATGTTTACATGAGTTCTGAAGCACTTTTTCCCAGTAATATGGGAAATATGCCCAGCCTTTTTTTTTTTTTCCTTTTCATGCCTTTGAGTCAGTCTTAACTCCTAGCAACTGCCTGGACTAGCCCCTGCAGTTTTCTTGGCAAGGTTTTTGAAAGTGGTTTGCTATTGCCTTCTTCCTGGGCTGAGCTAGAAAGTAGATGGAATACAGTCTGTCTGTGATTTGCTTTATAAAGAAAATCTGTAACATTTAATTAATTCTTTAATTAAATTATCTGTTTGTATTTGTTAAAAAGAAAGAAAAAATACAGGAATGTGTCCAGCAGTAACGACTGTGAAGCATATTACTGAGGATGTTAAAAAAAAATTAAACATTAAAAGGCAAGGCAAGATAAAATTGATGTAATTCAGGAATGGTTTAAACTTAAGAAACAATTTTAATTTCCTTTCTTAAGAGCTGAAGCCAAGAACACCCCAAATGTAAAAGAGACATTGTCAAAACTACTCATTTAAAAAATCCTGACAAGTTTATATATCCATCTGTAATTGCCTTTAACTACTTGAAATGCCCCAAAGGTAGAAAGTGGGTCAAAAGATTTGTGTAGGTTGAAATGGATCAAAAATTAGCATTGATTTGTCATTGTCAATAATGTTCTATGTGGTAGCCTCCCTGCACAAATGTTTAAACTGCACAAAGCTACACAAACTCGTCATCTTTGAATCTATTGATCTGGTGATCCAGCAGTTTCTACAACCGTCACTCTGAACTTTGTGTTCTCACTGGTTCTCATATGTCTCACTGTTTTATTTCTGGAGCCAGAAAAAACTTTAGCTGCTTTGGGAGAGGGCTAATTTATCAGGATTAATAATTTCTGAAATCTGAGATTATTATTTAATATAGATACAGATGTAAAAAGCGCAGATGGCAGGAACTATCATAGCACAAGCATTTCCACCCATCTATGTGACCAAGGAAATGGAATGCTTCTTTGAAGATGGAATATCACCGACAAGGATGCTTATATTAAAAAAAATATATATATTCACAAAAAAAAGACAAGGATGCTTATATTCACAAAAAAAAAAAAAATATTCCTATGTAGGTGTAAAAAATGGATCAATACCTTAAGCAATGAAACTTATATGATTGAGATTTGTTTTTAAATCCAGGTAATAGTTTTAGCTTTGATCCTTTTGCCATATGGCTATATGGTTCCTTAACAATGTAAAGCTACTTATTTCCATAAACGATCAAAAGAATTAAAATCTAATTTGACAAAGACATCTGAAATATTTTAACAGTAGCCATTTCCCCTCTTTGCACTTAGGAGCACACAGTTCAAAACTCTTATGCGTTCTCAAGAGCAGAGGGAGGTATGCTCATCTGTAGCTTTTTTGGAAATGAATGAAGGGACATACAGGAGCACCCCTGAATAGCTGCACTCCACATTGGTTGAAAGCAACTAGGCTGGTATTTGATCACAACCTAAAAGTAGACATTGCTTAATGTGACTCTAAATTGTTTTCTTTCTTGACACCCCTCGACAGCTAGGGATTTGCAGCAGTCCCAACAAGAGTGTGAACTGCCTGCTTTGACTTGAAAACAAAGCCCCATAAAAGAGCAGCATTTTACAAGTTAGCACTTGGCATTCAGTGGGTTTTGCAGAGAGCAGGAGGCTTTTAAATGATCAACTCCTTCATTGCAGTTTTGCAGGCTAAATATGACAGAAACCTTTTCCTTGACATCAGTGTTGGTCTGCTTCATTGGGCTATTTGAATTACCTATGTTTTGCTTTTCTTTGAGATTATATAATATATATGATTCACATTCACAATTCTATTTGAAAACTATTTTCTCCAAAAACATCTTTTACACATTTTTTTTAAAAAAAACACCAACACACTTCACTCAGAAAAGAGCAATGGGATTTTGCCCTTACTAATTCACAATAACCAGACACTTCAAAACATGGATTTCATCTTGAGTCATCACAAAAACAAAACAAGACATGGTATCTCTAGAGATAGAGAGAATATGGAGAGAATGCAGGGAAACAGCTTGCATTTCAAAAGAAATTTACTTAAGGATACTTCTGAGCTTGAAAGTACTAGGGTCATAGAAGCCAATTTTCTTGGCAAGCCATGGAATATTGAGAGTTTGCCATTAATGCCTTTTAAATAGAGATATTAGGGCCATCAAATTCCCACTAAAATCTCTCCTTTCCCATCCCACGAAAGCGACAATTGTGAGGCACTGAGAGCACTTTGAGGTAGCAGGCAGCTTTTCTTGTCAGTGAAGTGTATAACTGCTCTCCTGTGAAATAAAGCTCTGAGCTATTTGTATTTTGGTTTTCACCCCTCTAAAGATATCTTAGTTGATTTGTGAGGTTTTGCTAATCAGTTAATTACATTTTCATGTATTCAGTTACTGGCAAAACAACAAAACAAAATAGAGAGGGAGAGGCTACTTTATTTTTTAGATGAGATGTTGCAATAGAAAAAGCATTTCCTCTATATGAGGGAAAAAGGAGCCAATGTATTTATTTATTAGAAGTATATTTCACATTTCCTTTAGGAGTTTAAGGAAGTGAATGCAGTAATGCTTCCTCCATCCCCTCCACCCTACTCCCACAATAACAACCTTGTGAGGTTTATTTATTTTTATTTATTTATTTGTCACATTTATATAGCCACCCATCTCACACAAAGCAACTCTGGGCAGCGTACAACAATAATATAAAACAGCAAATAAATAAAAAAAATCATTATAGAAAGATATAAATAATTATTAAAATAAAAATATAGTATCAAAAAATTTAAAATATACAAACCCCATGGAGACAGCAGAATATCAATCATAATGGAGCCATCTAAGAATGTCTCTGGTTCCCAAAGACCTCCAGGCCTGATGACATAACCAGGTCTTGAGGGACTTCTAAACTATAGCAGGGAAGGGGCAAGCCTCACTTCAGGATGGAGAATGTTCCACAAGGAGGGAGCCACGGCAGAGAAGGCCCGCCTCCTTGGACCCACCAAATGCAAGTCCCTGGCCGATGGAACCTGTTGCATACCTTCCCTGCCAGATCTAATGGGACAGGCTGATGTAATCAGGGAGAGGCGGTCCCTCAGATAACCTGGCCCCATGCCATGAAGGGCTTTAAAAGTTAAAACTAGCACTTTGCATTGGATCCAGAAGCAAACTGGCAGCCAATGCAGCTCGTGAAACAGAGGTGTAATACATGCTCTTTTAGGAGTACACATAACTGCCCGCGCCACTGCATTCTGCACCAGTTGAAGCTTCCAGGTACTCCTCAAGGGCAGCCCAATGTAGAGCGCATTACAGTAGTCCAATCTGGAGGTGAGTAGGGCATCAGTGACTGTGAAAAGATCCAGGAAGGGGTACAATTGGTGCATAACACAAAGCTGTGCAAAGGCCCTGTCTGGCACCAGGTCTGTCTGGGGCAGTGCCACCCCATCCAGCACTAAAGATGGTATAGTCCCAGAACCAGCAAGAACCAAAACCCAAAGCCACTCAGTCTTGCCAGGGTTCCGTTGAAGCCTGTTGTTCCCCATCCAGACCCTCACAGCCTCCAGGCACCAGGATAAGGCATTCACAGCACTTAATTCACCAGAGGTAGAGATGTATAGTTGAGTATCATCTATGTACTGATAATACTCCACCCCATGGTGACAGCTGAGCTCACCCAGCAGCCTCATGTAGATAAATAGGAGAGGGGAGAGCACTGAATCCTGCAGTACTCCACATAGTAGGGGCTGAGGGCAGGACCTCTCCTCCCCAATCATCACCAACTAGAATCAACCCCAGAGAAAGGAAGCAAACCAGCTAGCATTGTACCCCCCACCCCTGGTCTCCTGAGCTGATCCAGAAGAATACCATGGCTGATACTATCGAAAGTCACTGAGAGGTCAAGTAGGGCAAGGATGGATGCACGACCTCCATTCCACCCACTCTAGAGATCATCCGAAAGTGCGACCAATGCTGTTTCTGTCCCATACCTAGGTCTGAATCCTGACTGAAAAGGATCCAGATAATCCGTTTCATCCAAGGCCCTCTGAAGCTGTCGTGCAACCCCCTGCTTAACTCCCTTTCCCAAAAAAGGGACATAAAGGATACTGGACAAAAATTGTCCAGTATGGTGATATCTAGTGATGGCTTCTTGAGGAGGGGCTACACCAAGGCTACTTTAAGAGATAAAGGAACAACCCCTTCCCTCAAAGAAGAATTAACCACCAGTAGAGCCCACTCACATGACACCCCCTGGGCTGCTTTCACAAGCCGGGAGGGGCATGGATCTAGAGAAAAGGATGAGCTCACAGTTTGAAGGATCCTGTCCACTTCCTCAGGTCCAACAGGTTCAAACTTTTCCCAGATAATGGGGCAAGAATCCACCCCAGGTATCTCCCCTGGACCTGCAACAAGACTGGCATCCATCTGTGAGCAATTTTATCTGACAGATGCTGAGCAAATTCCTTCACATGCCCCTCCAAAGGTTCTCCAGGCCCCCTTTACCCAAGAGGGCTTGTGTCACCCAAAACAGGGCTGCAGGGGGGCAATCTGTGGATGCAATAAGAGCAGAGAAGTACTGTCACTTCGCCACCCTTTCTGCCACAAGGTAGGCCTTAACAGTGGCTCTAACCCATGTCTGGTCAAGCTCATCCTTGGCTGAATGCCAGTGATGCTTTGGATGCCTCTTCTCTCGTTTCATCTCCCTCAGCTCCTCCATAAACCACAGGGAGTGACGGGATTCACAGGAGGGGAGAACTGCATGGGTGTGATCCAGTCCAATGCCTCAGCCGTCCGTTTATTCCAAGCAGCAACCAAGGCTTCAGATGGACTCTTTTTGGAGGACAATTCTGCTCATGTCTACTTAAAAGTAATTCTGTTTAATGAGAAGTAATAATATTTGATTTATATCATGCCTTGTATGATATAAAAGATTGATAACATCTTCTGATCACATTTAGAATTTAGTTATAAATCATATAGGTAAATTCCAGTTATCTATGCTACTGAAGAAGAAATATCCTTTGCTCTGCTTGAACATAATTTATTTACTTTTCATTAATGATTCTGTTGTTCTGACTTTTCTCAGAATGTTTAGCAAAAAGAACAACTTTATTTGCCTACCACTATGTAGACAAAGATAATACAAGTTGCAGATAAACTAATCTAAATCAGCTTTATATAATATCCCGGAAGATTAACAGGAAAATTTTTTGAAAGGTGCCTTAGGTGTTCTGGTGTGCACTTGGAGCTCTTGCACCAGCAATGGCTCTATTTACTGCATGAGAAGATGCAAGGACTTGCTTGCAATGGATGCTCCCAATACTCAGGTGCTTCTAGCAACAATGTGGGTCAAACATATCCTGGTTGTTCTCCCAGGCCCTGGGATAGGGTGCTTGAGTTTAGTTTTGTCTAGCTAAAAATAGGGTGCTTGTTCTTTTGGTTGGTCATGTTCTTTTATATAAAATAAAAAAATTCCCTTTTCACCCCTATGGGTGGTATGTCTCTTCCTCAATCTCGGGTCCTCTACCAGAGGCCTGGGAGTCTGAGGGTTCTGCGCAGTTCTTAGCTGTTCCTAGCACTGCGCTCTTCTGGACAGATAGCTCTGATGTTGTTCCTGCGATCTGTTGGAGCCACTCTCCCAGCTTAGGAGTTACAGCCCCGAGTGCTCCTACTACCACTGGGACCACTTTGGCCTTTACTTTCCACATCCTCTCTAGTTCCTCCTTCATATAGTTCCTCCTATATATATTGTCGTTTTTCTTTCATTTATAAGCTGCCAGAAGAATTGGTGGCTGTGAAAATGCATTAAATTAAAAAACAAATTAAAAAGTCCTGCGGTTGTGAGAGTTGCAACCAGCTCTCTCCAAAGCTACATAACTTTGTAATCTAAATAGACTTTAGTTCTGTATTCCCATAAGCACTAAGGATACCCTATGATGGCATTTGTATGAGATGTGTGCTTCATACAGATCGGATTAATACAAACATCTCACAGGCAGCAGCAGAGGTAAAAGAAACCAAGCATCTCTTCTGGCAATCTCATTTTCTTTACGAACCTTCCTTTGGTATCTTCTAAATTAGCAATGACTTAGAAAATGTCACAAACTGGACACAATCCGAATTAGTCCTTGAGATGGATATGGACTCCCTCCCTCCCTCCCTCCCTTTTGGAATCCAGGATCATTATAAATGGGATGTCTCTATAGCTGCTCAGCCAAGATCCTACAAATGAACCTATATAGAATTATAAACGTGGAAAGGTAGAGGCAAAGGCTAGAATACACATAGTGACCTTTTCCATATGGACCTTTGGACTGTTGCTTCCATATACATTTGCATAATGAATGCTTTTGCTGTTTTTAAAAAAAGTTCCATTGAGTAACATGGTGAGCAACAGTAACCACAGACTGGAGCAGATCCAAAAAATGAAAGACTCTTGACACTATGGAGTTTTTCAAGACACTCCATTTCCATACTGGTTCTTTTGTATGCTAGGTTGCCTACCATTATGTTTATGTAATTCTGACAGTGTTCTTAATGACACACTAACAGATTGTAAAACACGCTGCTGGCATTTACTTGTTTTTTATATTTTTAAAACAATGTCCTTCATGTAACAGTAGTTAAGCGCGGCAGAAGGACATCATTAGAGCCATGGTTAAACTGTAATTTACACCATTAGGAAGGCAGGAGCAATTTTTATTGCCTGGCAATTTTCTTGCTGAAATATTTGGACCATATGGCTCAATTTGTGTAATAACCTTAATTTCAGCACCCTTCAGGTCTGCATTCATCTCCTACGGAATGGTAAAATGCGGTTTAGCAGAAAAGGCAACTGTCTATACTTAGAGAGTTGAGATTAATAACATGTCACGTCCTGTTTTTGGTGAAGGAATTCGAACAGCTGCCAGATGGTATCTCTGCAAATAACTGTCAGGGGTCTTGATCTAATCAATACAACGTATTAATACATCTCCCTTCACTCTTCCTCAAGGGGCTAGTGCTCAACATCTGGAAAGATTGGGGGGACCGCCAAGTAGAAGGCTGATTCTTTTCAGAATCAAACTGAGCCCAATTAATTTTTCATGTATACTTGATAACTATTTCATAATGAGATATGTGTCTTGACGGATTTAGGGCTGGCAGTATGGGCTGCACGGGTTTCCTATCCCCATTCAGTCCACTTACAGAAACCAACCCATTAATCAAGCTATCTGGCATAAAACTGAAATCTCAGCTCAGCAAGAGATCAATACCTATCCTTACACACACACACACACACACACACACAAAAGGGGAGGGGGGAAAAGGAAAAACACACCAAACTCTTGTGGGCAGAGTTATCAGCCATGACTTTAGTAATTGTTCTAGCAAAAAATAAACCTCACAAGCTGTAATTATTGAATAGGAACAATATACAGGAAAATTCATTACCTGGTTCCTGTCAAAAACTAACTTTTAGGCTTTTAAATATATAATGTAATGTGACTTTTTAGAGACACAGGGCACCTGGCTGATGTTCAGTGAGATTATTTTAATTGCCATGACTAACTTTTATACAATCCAGCTGATTTAGACAGCCATTTTCCAACAGCTGTGACAATTGCCAAATAGAAGATGACGCCCATAACAAATAGCTCGACAGGAAGAGATCCATGCAAGGTTTTGATTTGCTTGGGGGAAAAAATTGTTCCCCACAGCCAGGAAGCCAAGAAGAGGAGGTTGCTATGTAGAGCAAGACCACTGAAACAATAGCAATAATATAAAGAGTGAATGTGGTCAGTAAGGGCATGATTTTCCAGTCCCAATGATTTAATGATTTTGATCCAGGATTCACATTCCACATCTTGCTGTACCAATCTGGCATTTGTCCAAATGCATCTAGGAGATAAGTTTAAAACACCATGAGAAGTACAGAAGATGATAATGAAGATGTTTCCACCTTTTTATCTAGAGGGCAATCCTTGCAACAGGGCAGTCACGGCAAGGGAAGCCCTTGTGACAGTGATTCATGTCCTCATCACCTCATGCTTACACTTACTGCAATGCGCTTCACATGAGGCTGCCCCTGAAAATGACTTGAAAGTTGCAGTTGGTGCAGAATGCAGTGGCCCAGCTGCTAAGAGGGAGGGGTATATTTAGTAACATTATAGTAGCAACTTTGCTTGCTGTATTAGTTACCAATCCGTATTAGTTATTGCTCTGCTTGCCTTTCGTAAGGCTGTAAAAACCTTAACATGTTTTTATTCTATTAGTAGTAGTAGTAGTAGTAGTAGTAGTAGTATTTAATTTTAAAATGTAAAAACCACACTATTCCAATGAGTATGGATGATAGATCTGGGTTGCCTTTGCAATTTATCAGTTTCTTGTGAGTCAGGCTTCTATTATTTTGTTCACTGATGCTGGTTTTACTTTCATTGAGATTGTTAACAGTCCTGAGTGTTTGAAATAGGATGATGGACAAATGCCTGTATGAATGAATGAATGAATGAATGAATGAAAGAAAGAAATGGTAACCTGCCCTAAGATCCTTGGAATATAGTTTAATAACTATAATTTAGGCTAAAATAGTTTAAATAAAATAGGCTAAAAATAGTTTACATAAAATATAAATAGTATAAATAAAAGCATGCTTTGCAATAAAAAAAACCAAGCATGAAATGTAGTAACAACAGCTAATGTCACTATCAACTCATTCAAAATGAAAGAAAGGCCTGGTTTCAAAATGAAGGTTCTGCTTTTTGGTAAAAACAGGCATAACAGCAGTCTTGAGGCAGTGCCTTCCAACGCTTGGGAGCAACCTTCTTCTGGGTGCCTGAAAAATATTCTTCAGAAAGTGAGGGCATTATTCCTGGGAACCAAGCTGGTTTATATTGAGATAGATGGCCCTTCATTCAGTCCCAAGCTGTTCAGGATTCTCAGGATTAAAACTAACATCTTAACCTGTGCCAGGAAAGCAGCTGATAGCCAGTCTATGTTTTTCAACACAGGAATGATATTCCTCTGATAACATATACCAGTTAGGCAGCTTGGCTCCTGCATTATGATCCAATTAAAACCTTTAGGTATTCCTGAAAGGTAGCTGCAGGTTACAAGCTGAGTATATTGCAGTAGAGAAGTCAGAATTTCGTTTTGCTTGGTAAATGACTTTGAGATGTTTAAGGTGACACAGCAGAGGACTCTTTTTCATGTATGTATGTAACTAAAGCATGAGGAATTATTGCCAAGTCCAGCAGGTTTAGGAATGGTGACAGCTTGTGCACTAGGGGTAATTGTGCAAATGCACTTTTGGGCACCACCTCCATCTGGGAAACCAGAAATAGTTTGGGGTCAAGGAACAATCACTATCTGCAAGACATCTTTGATATACCTCTATCAAGCTATTAAAATTATCAGATTAAGTGATGATAGAAACTTTTATACTGAAGCATCTCTGTTGAAAGATGTAATGTAGCCATAGTCAAGAATTCTGTTTGATAACTGAACTTTGTATCTTAAAGCTGAAACAAGTAATATGCATAATCTAGGAAGCATGTCTAGTGTGGAGCATTTCATATGATAAAAAATATAAAAGTCTACTTAAGAATTTGTCCTCCCCACTGTTAGCCAAGTTAAAATACTTAAACAGTCATTTTAGCAATTTACACATTGCAGTATTGTTGTAATATTTTTCTAGGCTTCAGGAGTTCACAGTTGTTTGGCCCAATCCAGTCTGGGAACACTGGAGAAGTTATCACCCATCAAGGTAATTACTTTCAAGTTGAAATAATTACTCCATCAATGTTAATGGTCTTTCAACTTCAATAAAGCACTCACCTGCCGATAATCACCGCTAACCTCTTGCTCTCATGCAATTCCCTCTCTATTTAGTGAGTTATATTGCAGCCGTTAGAGTGGTCACTTGTCCTGAACAGCTGCTGAATTTCACTTTGCTTGGCTGTGAACCATAAAAATATTAGTCATCTGTGTATGATTTCCTCATAACCCAGAAGCCCTTGCAGAGCGAAGGATATGATATTCTAACTTGAAGAGGGCATGTCTGGGGCAGCCATCTTGTTTCTGCTGGTGGCTATTTTCCCTGATAACAGCACAGCAATTCAATTAACATCTGTCCCCTTACTGCCACTTGCAGCTTTTGGTGTTTGCGAAGTGACACATGGCCTGAATTAGTGCTGTGCAGTTCTGAAGCAGAATATTTAATGAATTTTCAAAAACATTTCCATAACTTTGTTGTAAAATAGGCTATTGCACAATATGTACAATCCAGCTTCCCATTTTTATTATCTCACTGGTGATAACACTGATATGTGTATCAACCATTATTTAAACTGCCATACAGATTTTATAAGATTATAAAGAAGATGACAATAAATTTACCATACTGCATCTGTGCTTTCTATATACATTTACTGAGAAGTAAGCATCGTTGAATTCAGTGGGGTTTACTTTTAAATAAATATACCAAAGGCTATTATTGTTCGGCTTTCAACCCAAACTATCTACTTACTGGCTGCAGATAGATTATTTCATTATATGTGTTGACTGTGCAAGAGATATACGGATCGATTTGTATGAACTAATATTTCATGAAGCAAGGATAGAAAAGAAAGTAGGTGCCCGCACCAGTGCAACAAATGTAGAGAAAAGGCTGGGAATCTCTCTGTAAAGTACTTCTTAGTGAAGCTGTCCAAATGACAGTGAATTGGGACTGTACACAGATGAGTTTCTCCCACCCTGTCACAGACACACTTTGTTCAATTCTTCTTGGAAAGGATCAGTCACACTATGTATATGAATATGCAAGAAAACTGTTGAAGTTTAAGAGAGTTTTTGGTTCACCAAGGAGAAGACTAGTTGAATAACCTGCACTCCAAATTACAGTATCTCTTCCACACAATGACACTTACACAAAACTCTATTCTCTAAAGTTCAGCTGCATTTCATGATATTCCCTGGGTACATACTATATTAAAGCTGCTACTATTTTTGTATATAATGTGTAGTTCTTTGCTGTGTATCAGCATATACTTGAAAGCAAAACACATAGGAATTGGAAGTAAACCATCTCCCTATAACCAAAAGTTTATATAATACAGATTCTATCATTTACCCCAAATTTGGGTGCTACAACAGGAACAGAATTTAACATTGAAGGACGGGGTGGGGGAGGAAGAAAGAACCCGCTCCTCGTGGCTTGTTCTATACTTTTAAGTCTTGCAAATGCACAAGAAATCAGAGAAGAACTTAGATAAATATTTATTGGTAATATCTGCTTCTTACACTTTTGAATTTTTTTTTCTTTCAGGATTTTTTTAATGAGTTACAATTTTCTATTCTTTTCCAGAATAGAAAGTGAGAAGACCAGTGAGATCTTATCCAAGCTCCTTTCATTGGAGAGATGCATACTGTGAGGTTGATCTCTCTCTCTTTTATATTTTTGTTCTATGCTTGGAACCAGTAAATGTGCTTTATCGATTTCTGCCTCCGTATCTTCCTCATCCAATTCCAAAAAATTTGATAAATCTTTGATAACCTTTTCTCTAATATTTTCACCAGAATCCTCTGGAATTGCTCTGAATCTCAGACAAAATTCCTTCTCTCTCAATTCCAGTAGTGCCAGATTATCGATGTCTCTTTCCAGCTCTCTGTTTATAACATGTGTCTTACTCTCCAAAATTTCCCCTTTGTCATCCAGACACTTGTTTTGCAGAGCTTTCCATCTTCTTAACTTGGAAAATGGAATGGATGATACTGGATTAGATGCTACAGGTATTGACTTTTCTAAATTTTTGGCTTGATTATGGATTACAAATGCTTAAGGTAGAATATAAGTGGAGCAAATGCTCTTCAAAAGAGAATTTATGTTGGAAATGTGAACAACAAGAAGGGTCATTTTATCATGCTTGGTGGATGCATAAAAAAGCTAGAAAATTTTGGATTCAAATATGAACACTGATTTAGAGGATTTTAAAGATTAATATACAATTGAGACCAGAAACCTTCCTTTTGGGACTGATGGACAAACAGTTGGAAAAAAAGTCACGGGATTTGGTTTTGTATCTAATAACCGCAGCGAGATTATTGTATGCATGAAGATGGAAAGATTTGGCAATACCTACAATGGAGGAATGGTTGGTGAAGATGATGGAACCTGCTGAGATGGCCTAACTGACTTGTTTGATTAGAGAAAAGACAATATCTACATTTATTGCTGACTGGAAACCCATTAGAGACTTTAAGCGTAAAATAGAAAAAAATGAACTTATGATTTATGGTTTTGATGATTAGACAGGTTAGATTATAGAAAGGAGAGAGACATGACATAACTTTAGGGAAAGAGGTAAATTTATAATTGTGCTTATAACTGCTATAAAGAAGACTGGAAGCCACATCTTTGCATCTTTTTTCTTTCTTTTCTATTTCTTTCTTTTACTTTTTCTTTCTTTCTTGAGCTTTCTCTTTGATTTGTTTCTTTTTCTTTTTTTTTCTTCCTTACTCTATATTAGTTTTCACTTTTGTTTTTAAAACTTTTAATAAAATTATTTTTTTTAAAAAAAGGAACTTGTGGATGTGCAATTGGCAGAATAGTGAGATTCAAAGTTTCACACATCATGCAGAAAAGAAGCAAGAATAATCCTGTGTGCAGATATCATATTGGCATTTATTGATAAACCTGAGTCCTCCATACCCACAGTAATAACATGAATTGATACTTTCCAGCCTTTTCTGGGTACAATATAAATTGGTCTAAATCTGAACTGAAGCCTTTGGAGGCTACTATGATTTCAAAACCAACTTTCTTTGGATAATTTTGAAGTGACTGGAGACAATAAGTTCTCTTTGGGTTGAGAATATCTAGACAAATGTCAGATAATTAAACTGGATTCAAATTATTTTAAACTGAATATACTTAACCTGAATAATTATTATTTTAATAATATTATTAGAAATAGCAATGGTTAAAATAAATGGTCCTCACTTATGCTGAATATTTGGGGTAATACTAAAAATAAATGTTTTAGTTTATATCACATGTGGATTTTATTTTAAATACACAAAACCTATTTTCAGAACTGTAATGTACTGTTTTAGGAAGTTTATTTGGAAGCATCTTCCCTTCTTTTTCAAAACTTCAACTCTGAAGACAAAGTAATTTAAAATTTTCTGAATTCAAACTTATACCATAACTTTCTTGGGTCAATGAATGGTAAGTTATCTCTACTGAAAATTAATGCTTGTGAGCTATCTTGGAATTGGCAGGTTTGATATACCTTACAAGCTGGAGGGAGTTAAGATCCATCTTAGTTATGAAGAAGGTAAGTCAATTACATGAATACTTATAATTCTGCTAAATTAATATGGAAATTCAACCTTAAAAACAGCAAGACAATTTTTGTTCAAGAACATGGGCACAATGTGGATTGCATACTTTTAGATCAATTACTATGATCAAATGATAATTATTAGTTGCAATGTAACTATTATTTGTCAAAAAGTGTGTGTGGCAATATCCTCCAGCCAATAACTCCTTTGACATCTAGATGCGGGGCAGTAGCACAAAGGAATTCTATATATATATATAGAATAGGACAAAATTAAAATAAGTTTGTAACTGTTATTTGTAGATGGTTTTTAGATAATATTAAATTAGATTTTGCGAATATAGGATGTTATACTTTATATCAATAAAGAATTGGTAAGTTAGTACATGATGTCAATGGAAAATTATTTGGAAGTTATGTGCCACATTTTTACAGATTTAAAAATACAATTTTTAAAAATAGTATTTATATCTATTGAACACCCATGCTCTAATATTGATTTTGTTTTAGGTTTTGTAATTTATATTCATTTGAATTATGTAGGCTTTTGGGGGTTTTCCCTTCTTTCTTTTTTTGTATATTATTAAAAAATTTATAAATCTTGCAACAAATGTGGAAGCTTGTGTGAGAGAATGGAGTATCCCATGAGATAATGGGAAAATTCTATAGAACAATAATTTAACTATGAAATGTGTTTATATTTAGGCCTTTGTGGAACTGAACAAACACGTGGCATTGTTCACATATAGGCTTGGTTTAAAAAAATTAGCGCTTAAATCAAATTCCTCTCAAGCAAAACACAAGGTAAATTTGGAATTTTTGAAAGATGACAAACCAGGATTTAATCAGCAGTATCTCTTCTAGGTGACCTTCTGGTGCCTATGGACCATGCTTCACTTTTGGCAAGGACCATAGGCAGTGAACAAAATGAGTGGAACTGAACTGTGCACGTAGAAAGGGCTACAATTTTCTCTTCTTGGGAGAGGATGGTAGGGAGGGTCATCCTTTAAAAAAAAAAATGCTAAGCCTATTTTACAGTTTAAATCATTTTTAAATATATTTCCTGCCTCCAAATGCCAGAAAATGGCACAGCTTGAAGTTCAGTAGCAGAATTTGAGAGGGTTCTCAAGTTGCAAAAATATTCAGGAGCCATAGGTTAGCCATCAATTCTCATAGGATATGGATGGAAATGCTGCTGTGGACATAATTCAGTGTCAACCTTACATTAGCATTAAACTCACTTAAAGGAAAACTGAAGCTATTTTAGAGATGTCTTCTTGAACAAAATATCCAAAGCACTTTAGGAAAGTTTGAGCAAGTCGATATGATTAGAAACATTTCTTGATGATTTTCATATATTTTAATTCATGAGTTTTTATAACAGCTAATAAAATGCACAAGATTTGACTCATGATCCTAGCAACATAAATTTACATATGTAGTAGAACTGTCTTTTTACATATCTCTATTCACTTCAGGGGGATCGAAGCTATTGAATACTGACCCTGAACTTTAGCTCTACAAATGTATGCTACTTTCTTTCCATTTCAACTCTAGGAGAGAGAACCTATAGCAGAAAGGGCCATTGTATCCTATTGTGCAAATGGCCTGTGGAGATAAGAGGGTATAGGATCCTATTAATACCGTATTTTTCTGACAATAAGATGCCTCCATGTACAAGACGACCCCCATTTTTCCAACCCCAAATTAAGAAATCAATATTTTAAAGATAGTGCAGAACACATTTTTATTTAGTAATTAGGTAACATTGACCTGATACACTCGGTGGGAGGAGGTCCAAACCGTCTCTCTGCAGCTCTGTTTCCATGCTCTTTTGCATAACTGATGACATTCAAGCACGAGTGAAACTGCCGATAGCTTCTCTCTGCAAACAGCCTTCCCTAATTGGTTTGTTCAGCATCAGCTGACGTCAGTTACATAAGGCTCGTGATTGGAGGAAGTCTGTTTGGGAGACAAGCTATTTCACTCGTGATTGGAGGCTAGCAATAGGAGGAAGCCTCTCTGCAGCAACAAAGTATGGGCAGTTTTGCAACCGCGCGATTCTCGGCTGACTTCCTTGAATAAGACACCCTTCAATTTTTAGGGCAAGGATTTTAGAAAAAAGTATCATCTTATAGTCGGAAAAATACGGTATTTCCATTTCCTATTTCCAATAAAGGAATGCAATGTGCCCCATTCTACATTAGGTACAGTAAAGAATTGCTTTAACATAACTGAAATCAAACATACATGGGGGCGGGGGGGAAGCCATGGAAAGGTCTTGTTCTGAAAAATTGTAGCAGAATAACATTCATTTGACATAGAAATAAAAGAATGGAAACATACAGAAAAATGTAGCAGTGTTCTTTTAAATATAGTCGACCAATCTGTGAGCATTTTTGACATCTTTTTTCAGGTAAGGTTCAGTGCTAAGTAAATACTAATTGAAAGGAGGTTAAAACAATAATCTAAGCATTATTTTAACAGCTGTTTGGGTGCATATTATTATCTACAATAAAATCATCTTGGATATTTTCCTGTTGAGGTTGGTGGGCAAGATATGGAAGACAGTTCAATGAATGATTAGACAGATGAATTATGGACTTCAACAGCATTCTGAAGAATGCTTCAAAACAATTCTTAAATTAGAAATTATACATTTGTCAAGCCTACACTTCAATTAGCTTTTACAAAGAATGTTTATACTGTTGTAAGAGTGTTGGATCATTTCTGAAATGTTAAGAGAAACAATAAAATTGACATAAATCCAAACTTGCAAGTTTAGGTTCTAAGTACACTTATTGGGAAGGAAGCTCCACTGAGCCAGTTAACGCTCATTATAAATGTGAGCAAGGAGAGATTGTTCATAAAATTATCATGGATTACAATATTGACATAATTTTAATTTGACATTTAGAACCTATACATGAAGGTATATAGAGATTTTTTTTTTAAGTTAAAGTTCAGGGTCCATTGCTTTTTAAATCAGTGCTTTGAGTTAAGATACAGTGAGAAGGTAAGAGACAGCTTTTGTCTGGTGGCCTGGGCCTTCTGTCTACTTCATCTTTGAACCAAAAGAATAGATTGTGGTCTGTATCTAGGATACTTTTTATTTACATTTTAGCATATTGCCTATCCAGTGCACTTTTTATGCATCACAGTGTGCAACTTTGTTATATCACTGTACCCTGTCCTCAGTATTGCCATTTGTCATTTGTAACCTCTATCCACCTATCCTATCACTCTGAGTTGGTATACTGGTGAAGTGCCAAGGAATGTAAATACAGCCATGGAGTCTATTAAGAGCAGGCAGGCATTTGGGGGTGACGGGGTACCTCAAAATATACAGTCACTCTGAGACCTATCATCTAGGACCAAGACAAATCCACAAGTAAGCAGTGAGGTAGACATAACCACCTCTTAATAATAAACATTTCTGAAGACAGATTCTTTCCATCCCATCATTCAACAAGGAATAATAACCGCAGCACAGGAACTGATGTCAGTTATGTCTTGGATTCTCCTTCCCATTGACAGAAGAGGAGATTGGAATACAAATTCCACAGACAAATCCACCCTGGTATAAGGAGCATTTGAAGTATTGGATCCAAAGGATGAGCACTGTAGCATAAGCAACCAGATCTGTTGTAACATTTGTCAATGTTTGGCTTGAGGGATCAAGCAAAATCTATTATAATGCAGATAGTAAGATTCCATAAGAAACTGGTGAACAAATAAAGAATTCTATGATTTCTTGATTCACTAGAAATCAATGAGCCATCTCCACATCAACTCAAAGTAAAGAAGATTTAACTGAAATTCTTTTAAAAATATAAATTCAAACAATGGATTAAGGAGTGGAGCATGGAGCACAAGTGCAGCTTAGAACTCAGGACAACAGTAGACATTTTGTGGTTAATTATTATTTTTAATTTATCTCCTTCAGACCTATTTCCTTTCAAAGTACAATGAAGATATATTTTTATAAAATTAGCATTTGGAATAAAAACTAATAAAAGGAAAGGATAAATGCTAAATAATGCTAGAGTGTATCTGTCAGAAGCAATGTTTACATATGGAAGATATATGTGGAGATGACTAGAGCTAGAACATCTCACAAGTGTTTTGCCAAGCTACACATTTTCTTTTTTAAGGAGAAAATATGTATATACTTCAAATCCAGTCTTCGAACACATTCTTTTGGAAAACTAAGGAATGACTGAGAAAAAACTAAAGATTGAGATGCATTGAGAAGTTTCTTTATTAAATAGTTAATGCATATTTATTTATTTTTCAAATTTATATATGCCGCCCATCTCAATATACAAGTGACTCTAGGCAGTGTTACAGATAAAAAACTATAAAATCATAAAAAATATATGTTAAAATACTACAAAAAGTTAAAAATTAAGCTAAAAAGTTAAGACTACAAGGCAAACTAAAAAGGCGGAGAGAGCATCCTCAGGCTACCAGTCACCCCCAGTGCTGTGAATCCCCGTTGGGTCTCCACGCAAGTTGGCAGAGCCAGGTCTTGACGCCCTTTCGGAAGGCCAACAGAGTGGAGGCCAATCTCACCTCAGGGCAAGATATTCCAGAGGGTGGGAACCACATCAAAAAAGGCTCTCCTCCTGGATCCCGCCAATTGAAACTCTGTAGGTGACGGAGTCCGCAACATACCCTTCCTGCCAGACTGGGTGGGATGGGTCAATGTAATGGGGATGAGACGGTTCCTCAGGTAACCTGGGCCCATATTATAGTGCTCTGAAAATTGGTCTCACTCTTTTTATACAATTCTATAGTATCAAAAGTGCAGTCAGCTACATTAAGCTTTTTCATTTACTACTAATCAAAATTCTTACCCAAGATTCTCCTGTGCTTTATTTTATTCCCTACTGCCCATCAATGTTCTTTTTTTTCCTTCCTCACCAATGGAACACATAAAATGTAAGATCTGTTGTGATATTATTGTCACAGGCTCCACTTGTGAAGTAATAATATCTATTCAACTCCAGATTACTGTATTTATTAAGCTTTGTAACTCATAGTATATGAGTACCATGTAAAAGCTCTTTCTTTTTGTAGTAGCTGATTTATTTCTGATTCTGAAGAGTTATGAGGCAAATCTCCCTAATTACCAAACATAAATCATTGGTGTCAAGCTAATGTTAATTTTACTATCATACTTAAACCAGCATGCACTGTAAATGTGCATAGATAAAATTATATTTCAGGGGTTGAAAAATATCTGATTTGGGTAGGATTGTTTTCATCCTAGACTTTTAAAGCTTAAGACTCAAATCCAGAATTATGTTTAGTGGAACTTACCTCTGAGTAAACTTGCTTGCTTAACTAACTTTCTTTTGGGTGCCTTACTATTTTTGCTCAATTAAAAAAATAAATATATGGGAAAATCACATACTGCAAAGCAAAAGTTAGCCTCTAGCATCTATTTACAAAACTGCTTCTGAGGTCTTCACAGGTCACATAGGAATTCTTATAAAACACAAATGGAGAGTTAATGCAGGCAAGTTTTTTGAAGTGTGTCTACCTGCCAATAAAAAAGAAAAACTGGGAGAGTAGAAAGTATGCTGCAGAAGGGGTGGGCAGGTGGGGAATGGAGAACAGCCTTACCAATTTGCCTTCTGGAAGATGGGAGTTTGGGGACAGACCACACCACCATAACAACAATTTTGTAAAAAGGCAAGCCCACTTCTTCAAGCCATTTTATGAGGTATGCCTATTGACTCAGGAAGGTTGTCCACCCATGCCATAGCCATTATTGCCTACATTGTGCATATACCAGTTAGATGTACAATACTTGAACAGTTCAGAGCAATTGGCTAGATGGGGAAGTTAAAAAAAAATGTCAGAAATGGAGGACATAAGGATGGGGCTGCTACATACCTTGCATTGGGCTGGGAAGTTTCAAACCTGTAGTCCAACACATCTGGTGTATAACAAATTGGGAAATGTATGCTAGTAGTCAAGCAACAATATCTGATTAAGCTTATGAATAACAGAGGGAAACATTCCATCTCTTATGTACAGAAGGAATGTCTCTTTTAAATTGGTGTCTACGTCAGCTTGAGACAAAGGAAGCTTCTTTTTGACTTCAGAATTATATTTTTGTCCTCATATATACTTTCTATGGGGGGACGCGGTGGCGCAGCAGCTTAATGATGCTGAAAGTTGCTGGCCAGAAATGGTCGACACTTCAGCGGTTTGAGTCCAGCTCCGCGCAGCAGAGCGAGCTCCTGCTTCCTCCTGCTTCCTCCCCAGCTCCTGCCAACCCAGCAGCTCGAAAACTTATGTGAGTAGATAAATGGGGACTCTCACCCCGGTGGGAGAAAAAATGCTGGCAGCGCCTTGCAAAAAGGAGATGGGAGCAGTTGCCGGTAGCGCGAAAACCACGCACACCCGAAAAAGGCGCAAAGCAATGGAAACCCCGCCTCCTGCGCTCGCCAGCTGGGCTCTGCTCTAGGAAGGAGCCAATGGCAAACCACTTCCGAAACACCTTGCCTTGAAAACTGCAAAGGACTCGTCCAAAAGCAGTCACTGCAGAATCGGTAATGACTGAATGCGGATAAAAAAATAAAAAATAAATTAAAAAATACTTTCTATGATTTTCTGAAATTCATAGAATTAAACAACTGAGATATTTTTAAATAGACACGTCTACCGAAATACATGTACAAATCCTAACAGAGGACCAAAAGTTGACAAACTATTTCTGAATGCTTAAAATGAATCAGAAGATGCTTCACATATTGATTAGTTAATCTAGCACTTACTGGAACTGTTAGTGCAGTAGCATCCCGAATGTTAAATGTTGGGTCATTCTGTCTCTCTTGATAGACAACATGATACTGAGAAATAGCACCATTAGGAGAAGCAGGCCTGGTCCAATTTAGGAACACAGAATGAGCACTGATCGCTTGCACTGAGGGAGCTTTCATGTCTGATGGTAGAGCTTCTAGAGTCTGTACTGAAGACCATGAACTACCCACAGAACCTTTGGAATTCTGAGCCTTGACATGGTATTCATACTCTGTGAATGGCTGAAGAACATCTGTAGCATCAATAAATTCTAAAGCGCCTTCAGACCAGATGAACACAAGCATTTCTTCTTGAGTCTCCATGGGACGTCTGAAAGGCAGACAAAAAAGATTTGATGGTAATTGGCAAATTCAAATAGGATAATTGGATATTGAGGTGCACACTTCAAAACTACCGCAACCTAGTACAGTTTCCTCAATAAACTTCAGTGTTGATCTTCAGGACTGCACAAAATAAGTGCTCTTTACTTTATCTCCAGATCATTGGCCTATTTCTGAAAAGTCTCATTTTCATAGAAAAGGAAGGAAGGAAGGAAGGAAGGAAGGAAGGAAGGAAGGAAGGAAGGAAGGAAGGAAGGAAGGAAGGAAGGATCGATCATTTTAGGGTCCTTTTTTGTTAGGGTAACATGGAAATTTTTTGAAATGTTATCAGAACAGCTATGTATTGATTATCTCAGTGTTTTATTCATTAGTGTTATCTAGGTGAGAGTTCAATAGATGGGATACAAGTCTACAATGTGCATACTGAGATGCCTGGATTAATATTCTCTGGGGGGTTTTTTTCTAAATTAAGAAGAAAAAATGCTGAATTATTGTGATCACAAAGGACTGGATGGGGCATTAAATAGATGTTTGAGACAAGAACCTCAAAGTCTATCTGATCTAGTATAAAAGTAAGTAATGATTGGGTTCTAGGGTCTTGGGCTTTTGAAGGTATTTTTATTAAATTCAGATCATTTATATGATGAGGACTAGAATAATGATTTAAAAAATGTAAATGGAAAAACTTCAAAGTAAAAATAATCCACATCAATATTTTTTTTGCTTGTCAGAGGGAGCTGATTCCAAACATACTTCTATCTAGCATATATTTTAATGCAAGAAGACTTTTCATTTGATTATAAAAATCAGTCACTGAAGAAAAGTGAAACATTCCATTTTAAGTACTACAAACCTCTTTTTAATGCTAAGTAGTTCTGTTTGCACTGCACAGCATCTCACTTAGCCAAAATAGCTGTTTGCTGAATTTATAAATTAATGTTTAGCAATATGGAGAATCTGTGAGAAACAGCTTCTCTGCACTGAAATATCAAAAATGTCACCAACTGTGAGCTTTTCCACAAGCAAAAGCTGAACAATGTAGCCTGGTTAAAGTATTTAGATCATATTACTGTTGAATATTTAATGAAAGAAACTTATGCTTAGGTAAATAGTTCCATCTGTAGTGCTAAAAAAAGAGCATATCTTGTATGAATAAACTGTGAACAGAAGGGCCTGAGCAATCTCTAATCATTTCAATAGGCTGAGTGTTTAGAATTCAACTGCTCATTTAAGTGGAAGTTTTTCTCCTAACACAGTAAGCAATAAAAGGAGAAAGATGCCATTTTAAAGAAATGTCAGCTGCCTCTGAATCTGCCTATTATGCTCTGCTTGCCTTGCTGCTTATTTCTAAGATAGTCAGATTCCCAATTTTTATCATGGCAAAGCTGTGCAGCCACTAACACAGCCAGTGTATTTGAAGTGTTTATTCTGAAAATAACAGGGCTGGGTTTTAATTTAAGATAGAAGATGTCATTCTGTGAGCCAGTGTGTGAAGTTTAAGGCTGTGGTTTCTGCTTGGCTATGGCTGTAGTTTTTTTTTTTCATGTGACAGTTGCATGTACATTATAGAAGTCTCTCCCTTGGCCTTTGCATAGTCAGTCAAAGGTCCAAAAAGAACCTTGGTAAGCGTAACTGGTAAACTCAATGCACGGTGTGTGAGAGCTCCTGGCTTTTTCAAAGCTTGCATGCCCATGGAAAGAGCCTAGCCATCAACAACCTGTATGTTCACTCACTTTACACATAACTACAGTTAAAATGGTAGAACGTGTTAAGAATGGATGACACTAACATACAGAGAAATCCCAAAGTACATGAAGAAAATGGTTCTAATGATGAGAGACCTCTCTTAATTCTTTACATTATTTCTTACAGTCTGTCAAAGCTCATGAACTCCATTCCCATCTTTTAACCGTTCAGTGCCTGACCATTCCTCCCTCCTCTATACAGCACATCAAGTAAATATTGCTGAAAGGAAAAAACTCCTTCTAACCACTGTGGTATGCTTTTAAACATTACTGTTATATTAACTTTATTCTATATTTATTCTGTAAGCAATCTGTGTGTGTATATAAGCTTGAATCACACAGGGAAATGTGTGATACTGACATAAAAACACATAGATGTACACAGGTTTATGGCACAGAAATAAATGAATAATAAATATTGCTATCACTACAATAATAAATACTGCTATCTGCATTATAGTTTTGTTCCAATTAAGACTTTAGACTTTTTGAAAAAGATTTGTGAAGGGGAAGGAGAGAGAGATATCATGAAGGTTAGCATAGAAGAAGCTGAAACCCTTGTAAATGCAGATCCTTCCGTTTTAATGAAAAGCTGCCTACTCACTTGCTGGTTAAATAAATTTAGTTTAATGTATAAATGACAATAAGACAGGGCAGCAAAAGATGAAAAAGAAATTACATAGCATAACATCCTCTAAAAATATTGAAGGCTTCTTGTTATAGCAGTCTAAGGCTATGTATGAGCTCTGCATGAAAAAAAAAATTGTGTGCTTACATCCCATTTCTGTCCTTACATATTTCTGATTTTTTTCATAGCTATCTGAGAAAGATGTGATATTGTTGTTGTCTAAGCACATTTAAACTTCAGCTGAAATAACTGCCAAGTGATTCATGCCTATGTAGGTGAATATAACGATTGTATCTGGAGCCCCAGTGCGCCATTTTCATTTCACTTTAAATAAAAAACAAAATGTATCTATGTCAGTCAGTGCCCTTCTGCTGTACTCCGAGGTATCAAACAGGCTACAATTATGATTGTGAAGTGATTGTGTCACATTGGAGGAAGGTTTATTGCTTTCGAGTCTGCTAGGCAGTAACACATTCTGTTTCATATTACTCTTTATATCATTGTTTGCCTGTGACTAGAATAATCAAATGCCATCAAATGCTGTCAAATTCAATTTACAGTATTTTCCACTTTCTGCATTATATTTCCCTTTCCCTGGCTGTTTTCTCTTTCCCTGGCTGCTGTGGAATTGCTGCTATAATCATCAGAGTTGTTTACAAAATCAGCAGAATGAAAACGTGTCTTGGACTACGAAAGATACTTTATTTCCTTTTATACAGAATTAGGGCTTAATCTATTTGGTCATATAATTAGCACAGAAAAGGGGAAATGTTCCAAATCAAGAGGCACTTTAGAAACTACTAGAAGCCTTCAGTCAAAAATACTAGCAAGTTGGTTCAAGAAAAGACATACATTTAGACTCACCACTAACATCTACAGCCCTTTAGTGTCAATTGCTCCCTGACAAAGTAGTACAGGGCCAGCTAAAATCAAGTTTGACCAAGTTCCTTTGTCACTATGAAGATCTTGCAACTCCAAACATCATCTTGAATCCTGTCTTCCTTGCTAACCCACACCATTTTTGTCATTTGTTAAGGCAGTTATCTCCTAGCCTAATGAGTAATTTTGCTTCAGATCTATTTTTCTGTCACTCCTTCCTTCAACTCCATGGATCCAACAACCACTGTTTCCATCAACAATGATGATTTTCAGACTAATGCCTAGTTCATCCTATTTATTTTCTCCCAACTGCCCTTCACCCCTTCTCTCTCTTTCCCCACAGCTTGCCGTCTATCTGTATTTATCACTCTGGTTCTTCAGAGTCCCTGCTCCTTCTCCAAACAATTTCCCCCAGCATACCAGCTTTTCTTTCTTGAACAATTGAACATTCTGATCAATCACACTTTCTTAACCAATGAAGACAGAAGCTTTACTGCCACAACCTCTATATATCATAGAGGTCTGGGACCCAAAGCAAGCCATGTGCAAACTTAAAATATTGTGGAAATATGTCCAGAATACCACTGAGTTGTTCTTCTAGTTGTCGTCTCTTGCACTTGGTGGATAACACACCAAAGTACATCTGACTGTAATGAATGATGACAAAAGAATCAAGTCGCAAAGGAAAGCCAGAAGAGTTTTAGTGCAGATGCAGAAGTTGCATCCAGCAGGATGCACATTTGAAAAGGCTACTTTGACCCATTTATATTCATGAAGGCTCAGCGAGACTTGATTTAAAATGTTCTTTTCGCTCTGCTAAAATGCACTTCATGGTCAAGGCTCAAAAGAGCAATGATGTTAAAATACTCTTTCTAGAACAGCCATGATGATATCATCTTCCTTCCATAATCACTGTGCCTTTTTGGGAGCCCTGAAGTATTTATTTGGGTGTTTTACATACTGCTTAGGCCAGTGTTGTCCAAACTTGGCCACTTTAAGATGAGTGGACTTCAACTCCCAGAATTCCCCAGCCAGCATGGCTGGCTGGGGAATTCTGGGAGTTGAAGTCCACTCATCTTAAAGTGGCCAAGTTTGGACAACACTGGCTTAGGCAAAACCCTCTTGGGAAAAAACCCTCATGTTCATAGAAAGCCTCCACTACACAGTGAGGTCTATAATATTCTGTGAAATGTTCATCTGAATCTAATCTTTAAAAATATAAAACTACAAGAACTACCTGTAAACAAAGTAGTTTCTAATTATTCCATTGGGTTTTTTAGGTGGTGACCATTTCACCTCTATGGATGTTGGTCCAATGGCTGTAATGACAGGAGGACTCAAATCTTCAGGAAAGGCTTCAGCAGTGGTTGCATATGCTCTCTCACCAACTCCACAGCCAACTAGAAGAAAACAAAGCCAGTACTTAAGAATCATAAAGCCTTTCAAACATGCAAAGTACTCTTTTAATTGTCAGATACTCAAGAAGTAACATATATTTCTTAATAAAAATATAACATTTCTTTCAAATCACTGTAACCATTGCAATAAAAAATTAAATACACAAGGTCTTGAAGCTTTTAGTAGAAAGCCCAGATAAAATTAACACCTATAACTCTCTAGTCTGAGAGTCCAGCAAGTGAGAAAGGAAAGTATACCATTCATAGTATCTTCCAAGTCAAGCTCACCTACTCGTGTCTTCACAGACATACGTGGAGCTCGCCATGAGATGTTTTCTTTGTTTCCCACTCTAGCCTACAGCCATAGTATTCCAGAGAATCTTCCATCCAAATATTATTCAGACCCAACTTGTCAAGCTATTTGTGTTCTTTAAACCACTTCTTGTTTTTCAATGTACTGCCATCATCTGCTCTAGACTTCTAGACATGCACGCACACACACACACACACACACACACACACAGAGTAACACTACAATAAGTGAAATAAAACCTTCTTCAAGCTGAGCTTAATTGGATATAGCCATGAAGTTTTCTTGGCAATAGCATGGAGGGGTTTTACCATTCCTTCTAGGATTTTTTTTTTTTTTTCATTTCTCAGTCTAGTCCACAGCTCTGGAGTTCCCTGAAGGTCTCCCAACTAACTACTAACTAGATGTGATCCTGATTACTTTCTGAGCCTAGACAAGATTGCCTATATGCTGCCATTTTTTCTTGAAAATATTACGTTTCTTTAGAAATGGCAGCTGCAAGCACCAACAAAAAGCCATACATTTCCCATAATACAAAACCAGAATTCTAAAAGATAGTATTAATATTGAACTCATGAGTTCCCATTTGCCTTCATACTTCCTGCATTAATTATTGTGTGTTGATCCAGTTCCTCATCAAGGCCATTCAAACATGTTAAGTAAACTGATATCAAAATCTGTTCAAAACACAGATAGTAAGCTGACATTAAATCGCCGTTTTCCATTTTGGTTTAACAGGGGGAAAGCAAAAGTAAGAAGAAGCATTGAGTTGCAGTACTCACTCCTGCTTGCTCACTAGTTTGCTTTCTGAAAATTAGCCGGCTGAAAAATCTCGGCAATAGTTGGGCTTCTTCTAACATATGCCAAACTCATGCTCTTGGCTCAGTTATCAGTTCCTTATTAAAGTCTTATTTATTTATTTAATTTATTTATTAAAGCCTGTTTGGTAATGTATGATTGATAACATTCCTTTTTTTTTTTTTTTTAAGAATACAGACAATGCAAGAATATTTTTGAAACAATTTGGTTTGGGGCAAGATGATGATGATGATGATGATGATGAAGAAGAAGAAGAAGAAGAAGAAGAAGAAGAAGAAGAAGAAGAAGAAGAAGAAGAAGAAGACGAAGAAGACGAAGAAGAAGAAGATCATCATCATCATCATCATCATCATCATCATCATCATCTTCCAAAGCACTTAGGACTGGATATTTTATTTTCCAATGGAGGAATGCCACTTTCCTCAGAAGTCCAAAGAACAAGGCAGCCTTATATTCAAAACCACCTGAAGAATTCCATCATACTGCACCCATGCTAACAAAGCCCATTAGATCAGGTTTCATACATTTCTTATAATTTTAAATAAGAGAGAGTTATCCTTCTGTTTCATATGAATAATAAAAAAGATATATAAATTACTGATGTAGCATTAATTGAGAATGGGTTTTATCTGATGTGTATTTCTAGAACAATTTTAAAAACACCTTGTTTTATGTTTTTCATAAAAAGGGCTAACATTCTCCCAAATGCGAACTATTTAAATTTTCCATTGAAATATTCATGATACAATATGGAGATGTGTAAAATAAATGATTCAGTCCTAGGGTTTGCTTTTACTAGGTAAACATTTTGAAATAAGATGTTATTCTGTTATTTAAACAGAATATATTTTGCAAAATTGCACTGTCTTCTAATCACAAAATGGAATTAACATCTTACCATCCTGGCAGGCTTGTATCCTTATCTCATATTGGGTGCATGGATCAAGTCCATCCAAAAGAACAAAGTTGGGTTGCCCAACTGGTTTCACAAATGGGGAGGTACTGCCAGCATCTAGTAATATATTGTACTCCAAAGGCACATTGCTCTTAAATGAGCCTGTAATAAAATAAATAAATAAAGTTCATAGAATGGTATATGCTGATTCACAGTTGAAACAATGATCAATTTCCTGCAAGCATGGGAGTTCTATGTACTTTAAAGCATTAGATTGGCTTCTATGGTTGATGATTTAATCATATTCATTAATAATGATACCATACTCATACATATGTTCAGTGCTATATTGCATATGTCAGAACCTAAAGAATTATCATCAAAGGTGGAACATCCTGTTTTCCTGGTATAAGCTTCGTCATCATAATTATCATAATTATAGAGAAAGGGTTGCTACTATATTCACCTGAAAGATTATCCTAAATTCAAGACACACCACAAAAGAAGAGAAGATGGGGAAAAATACAGACAAATAATTTGCTGTACCCAATTTCCCTACCTTGCCAACTTAGGGTTGTCAGAACCAGGTGAATCCAGAGATTCCCTCCCCACCACTGGCAAATAAGTGTTTATGTACTGTATATATATGTGTGTATATAAAGCTGCGGAAGCCAGGTTCTAAAAAAAGGACAGGTTAGGATAATAAAATAAATATATATTAATTGAATGTATAGCCAATTAAAACTGTTTATAAAATAAGGCATCCCACTTACACAATTAATTGATCCCTAACTGCACATATCAACTACTCTCTTTCTTACACAAACCACTGTCATTCAGAGAAACATGCAAGTGTACATGTGCATGTATCCCTCCTTCTTCAGAAACTGCAACGAAGGAGAAGAAAAAGTACAAGGAGAAGGAGTAACTGTGCTGGTAAAGGAAGGAAAGAGTTAGGACTCGAGGAAACAAACCTGCATACTGATGAGGAAAACAGGAGAAGTAACAGAATAGGAAAGACAAGACAAGAGAACAGCCCTATTTCAACATTACAAAAAGGGTTAAATCCACCAGGCAAACAGGCACTCTAGGTAATCTTCAAAGATATCCATGCTCTTCAGCAGTAACCTCTGCAATTATATGCACTTTATGCTAATTCCGATATCTTCAGCAGCTTCTTTCCTGATCAGTGAGCGTAAGATATGCCTCCCAATTCATACGTTATTTGGAAAGGGGGCAGGCAGAACTTGTTTTCCTCCGAGATAATAAACTCGCAATAATCTCAGAATGACGTCGCCACAATTTATCAAGATTTAAAGATTTTGAAAGATCTGAAGGCAATTTGGGGAAGAGATGCCTGCACAAAGTCACAGGATTATGTAATAGATTCCAGGAACAAAAAGATGCTATTTGCTACATTAAATCTTAATTTTTAAGTGGTATCTCCACCTGCTTTTTCATATTGTTCCTAAATAGACAGGGACAATTTAATTATAAAGCTACAAACAGTTGTATCTTTAGACAGCAAATCCAGTATTATAGTACTATTTTAGCTCCAGTCTGTAAAATACGTAAGTGGTGACACAAAGTTCTTGTTATAGCATATAATTCAAGTAAACACATAAGAATAATTAGATTGCTTTAACTGACTCTTAAGAGGAAGAAAGTGCAATATGGTTTTGGAAGTAAATATGACAAATGCAATGAAAGATGCAGTTTCAGATTGGTGACCTTGCCTTGTTTTTTCCCTTCGACCACAGACCACTTTCAGATGGGATTTTGCATTGTTCTGGAAATAGCTCCACGCATGTGTAATCTCATGCCACATGTTCTGCAATTCAGCCAATTTGTCTCCGTTGTGCTGCATAGAATTGCTGAAAAGGTCAACTCTTCATCTGCAACACTGCAGTTCTGCAGAGCTTGTTGGTGGACCATTTTCCCATTTGGGGGAATTCATTTCGCCTCGCCTCACTCCCCAACTCCTGGGTTCCATCTGAGTGTCCCTTGCTCCCCAGAGTCTCAGCTCTAACTGTGATATCCCAAGATTCTACTAATGCAACACAGGAACATTGGCATGGCAGCCAGGTTGTGTCTCTTTCATAGCAAAGCCACTTTTTTCGCTGGGGCAAGGGAAAAGAGATCACTATGCAAATGCACACAACACGAACGGAGGATTGGGAGTGGGATACTGATTGAATGCTACTAGAGAGCTGGAAAGAAAAACAGATTGGCTTGTGCTGTTTTGGCGTTCTAGAATCAGGACCCACCAAGGCAACTGTGGACTGCAGCCAGTTTGGCGTAGTGGTTAAGGTGCTGGCCTAGAAACCAGGAGACTGGGAGTTCTAGTCCCACCTTAGGCATGAAAGCTGGCTGGGTGACTCTGGGCCAGTTTCTTTCTCTTAGCCCAACTCGCCTCGCAGGATGTTGTGGGGAAAATAGGAGGAGGAAGGAGTATTAGGTATGTTCTCCACCTTGAGTTATTTATAAAAACAATAATAAAATTGGGGGAACAATTCTTATAAATAAATAAATAAAATGTCTGAAGGGACTGGGAAGTAGAAACAGTGACATGTGGAATTGGACTTATCAGCTGGTGTTTTTGAAAATGAGAAAAGCAAAGCTTCCTAGGAAATGATAGGAAGAAAACCTCCTATATTTTAAAATACATGCAGTGATTTTGAATTTACTGTAGCACTGATGTTTTGATGAGGGAATGGAATGAAATGGGCAGATTTGTTAAAGTCAGTGGGGAAACCACATGACTTGGTTAGTTCCAGAGTTCATACATTTATGTCAGAATAAAAGGAACAGTAAAAGCATAAGTGAACTAATTTACCCTAAGTGCAAATGGCAGTTTTGTTATTTGGTGTCAAAGTTACCGTGAGCACAATGACAACCTGCCATAATGCATTTTCATGTTCACTAAAGAACAAGGATTTAGTTGGTTAATATTCCCAGCAATACTCCTTTTCATAATTTACAACAACTAGATGCTGATAGGTTATTTAACATTTATGAAGTTAAGATGTAATCAGAAAACCCTGATTATCTTTACAAATAAAAAAGTTAAATTATTCCACTTTTTTTCTTCCATGACTTCATTGCATGGCAGGTGCATATTTTGTAACAGGACAAGTCAATCAAACAACATCTTGATGATTTCCCCTCCCCTTTTTTCTTTGTATTTGGACAGTGAAAAATGGACAAGTCAGTGAAAAGGGATCTTGAATTGTTTAATATTCATTTTAAAACAAAGATGTCCTATAAGGAAAATATTTAATAAAAATAAATTTTTAAAATGTTCTGTTGAAGATTCTTGATTAGAGACATTAATGAAGTCAATGGGTAATAGAAGCTGTTAATTTTGAAATATATTTCCTCAATTAAACCTGAAATGGTGGTGTTCCAGATCCAGTCCTTAAATCTTTCACAGTTTTACCTAAATGGGTTTCATGTCTTGGATTAATATAAAAGAAAAGGTTTGTTTCCACTGATTTATTATTATATACCTATATTGCCATAAAACCAGAATATATTGCTCTGCCTTATTAACTACTTAAAGTAACTTGATTAATGCTAAATATTCAAACCAAAAATTTTATTTTCTCAAAAACAAAAATAAAACCCCCCACCCTAGACAAATGAGATCATGTCTAGATGCATTTTACATTAGCAATGCACTGTGTAATTCCACTGTGCTCTGACTGCTACAAAAATTCTGTATAGTGTCAATTTTATAATTCTCTCCAGCATGGCAACTATCATGTACAAATATAGAGCAAGCACAGAGTATTAGATCAGGAAATGTTAGCTAGAGAAGGAAGGCAAAATGATTGATAAATGATTATTATTTATTAAGAGAACAATTGCTAACTAATATTAACAATAATCTGCCCAGCTTATAGTTTTGGTTTTAAAGCAACAGTGATATATGCTGCAAGTATACTAATTAATGAAACAGAGGGCATTCAGAGGAGATACCCTAAATATTATAGAGAAGTTCAAATGGCAAAGAGCTGACAGTTCAGTTAATCTGTAACATTATAGGATAACCTCTTGAACCTATTGGGTGAAATGTTGAGAAAATACTGGAAAGCCATTTCTCTGCTTCATTGTAACAAAGGAAAAATCTCTCATAGCAACAAGGTGTGGTTTGATCAACCCTCAAAACTCATTCTAGTACCTAAAGTTTGGAGGATGCATTCCAACAGAATCTCAGGTTAGAAAAGGTAAGGATGGCTGGAAATCAGAACCTATCATGGGTGGAAGCCTCGTGACAATTTGTCTCATGGAATCCTACTAGGTATGGGGAAGCTACCTGCCATGCATACATCTCTTCAGCTTGCCAGACTGATATAATGACCATGAAGAAAACAATCTTAAATGAAAGAAACTGGATAGGGTTAGGGTTAAACAGTTAAACAGTTTTGAAAGGAAAGCAGTGAGACCCACAGTTAAATCCCATGCTGGGGTCAAATTTTGAACTGGGGTCAGCTTTTGAACTAGAAGGCAAGCCTTTCAAGAAGCATTTGGTGATTGTATGGAAAAACACCGTTGAGTGATCAATCTTGCCAAACATGCAGAAATAGCTGCAAATATGCTTTAAAATAAGTCAATGCCATTGATAGTACTATCAACAGCAAGTCTGGATGCATCTCTTGTGACATCTCCTTTAACAACAACAACTTGTGAGGTAGGTTGAACTGAGAGATCACTCAGGCAGCTGCTGCAGCTGAGGGTAGATTAGAATTGGGGTCTTTGTATCTCAATCACTCTACCACCCTTTCTAAGTTAAGTGTGTTCAAGCATCTTTCCCTTCCTTAACTGATTAACCACTGCTTTTACATCTTGCCACTTAGGTAAGAGAGGGGTTTTGAATTATTACATCTAAAAAACTTTGGAATTTAGAGATACCACAGCGGTTGAAACATCCTAAGTAAAATAAAAGAAGACTCAATGGATATGTAGTTCATTATTAAACTAGTGGGTCCTAATCTAAATTTATTCCAGAAGACAAGGGGATCCAATGCCAAAATGTAGCTCCTTTTTATAGAAGGAAGATCCTGTGGCCAGCTAGCCTCTCATTAACATTTGATGAATAAAAAGTAATTTTATTCCAAGAGACAATATCAACTGAAATGACTATCTCGGTGGGAGAATCACTGCCAATCCTTATTTTAAAGCTTGATCTTTGAATATAAAAGAAAGAAATATATTATTTCTGTATGAAGTATCAAAAGCATAATAGAGGAATTATCCATGGAAAAAGAAAACTCTAAAGAAAATAAGATTCAACCCATAACGAGAAAGATTCAACGGGCATGAGTACTTCCTGCAGGACATGTCATGATATAATAGTTATTATGTAGGGAGGAATACTGTACTACTCTCAAGTGCTCCTATCACCACCTGTCTCCTCACAGGACCTCCCAACTGCAATCCTGGCTGGTGTCTCAGGCCTCATTTCTATGGGTTGCCTTTCCTTTACAATTTTAGCTTTTCATAGGCAATCTTGCAAAGATATAGCAAGGCCTCATATCTACTTATCAGGATTCTTGTAAAAGGACTTTCTTGTGCCATCTTTTCTGACAAACAAGTTCTCAGCTGTTGATCTCTTGGTCAACATCACTCTGCAAATCCTCAGTCTACCACACCATCCTGTGTCTTAGAAATTTCTCTCTCTACCCTTTTGTTACTGGACTTTTGTAGAAATAAGCCCACTCCTCCAAACAATAGATTTCCACTTAATTGTCAGATAATAAGCCTAATGGATCCACTTTGTGATCAGCAACAAGAGGCAAGCTTAACCATTCCTTAAGATGCATTGTTATTTGGAATTGCTGATGAAAGAAGGAACAGGTAGATCATTGATGTAATCTTCCTTTTTTTCTGTGTTTTAATCTGGGCTACAGTTCCCAACCATCTTCAGTAGATCACCCAGCAAATTATCAGTGTAGCAAAAAGCAGGTACCTAAAATACATGTACATACATGCACACACATGAATCACTCTTTGCTTGTTTTGCAAAAAAAGAAGAGGAAACCTTTGTATTGCAATCCCTGACTCACAGGTTTGTGGATGGGAGCCAAGTACACTCATCTACCACCACTCCAGGAGATGCAGTAGTTGCTTATTATACACTGCATCTGACAAAGGACAGTGGACATGCTAGACAGGGAGAAATTGACACCAAAATTGAAATTATGAACAATTGAAGAAAAGTAAGTTCTTTTAAAATACTGTTCAGTGTTATTGGGAATCCATACAAGCTTTACAAATACATGTGGCTATCAGCTGTTTCAGATGTCAATGACAGGGTTGAATTCTTGATGTGTGAGTGAACTGTGCTGTACTTACTCAGCACATTAATTTCGAAGCAAGAGCTTCTTATCACCCTTTCTCCTCACTCCCCATAGAAAAATGCCGGTAATTGGACTGTCCTTTGAAAGTGATGGGCAAGTTTCTGTTTCAAATGTTATTAACATGTCTAAGTATAGAAAAATCCTGGATCAAACCAGGATCCTATAGTGCCCCCATCTGTGTCCTTGTCAGGCACCCCAGGAAGCGCATAAAAGAAAACAAAAGATGACAGCTGACTGCAATTATCTGTTCCCATATCCCTAGCATCAGAGATTTTACATTCACTTCCCGCATAGCAATGTGCACTAAACTGTGTGAATCTACTGTAATTTCTTATCTTTAAAACATATCAATTGTATAAAATTCAAACAGATAAAAGGGAAAGGAAAGAACAGAGGGAGGCCTTTATTTTGATCATACAGAGCTAGCTTTCCTTTTTGACTAGGGCTACCATATCAAGACTGCGTTAATACAGATATCTAGCAAATGGCACCAGAGGTTAGGGTATTCTGTATAGCTAGAGATCATCCAGATGTTTGCAAGGCATATCTGGTAGCTTATTTTTTACTTTTAAAATTCTTTGTGTAAACAACCTGATTATTTAGATCAGTGTTGTCCAAACTTGGCCACTTTAAGATGAGTGGACTTCAACTCCCAGAATTCCCCAGCCAGCCATGCTGGCTGGGGAATTCTGGGAGTTGAAGTCCACTCATTTTAAAATGGCCAAGTTTGGACAACACTGATTTAGAGAATTCCACACACAATCACTTTAGCCAGGGCTAGATCTGCATAGAGAATGGGCTGCTAGAGTGAATATTCAAAGCTTTCACAGAAACTTATTATCAAAACTGAGACAGTACAGGACACTTTCCAATGAAATCAGCTGTAGATTATAAGTCAAATTCATCCACCTTCTCCCTGGGTTTTTAAATCCTTTTAGCCAGTACTGGAGTGGGGGTGGGAGTGAGTTTAATTTAAGATTTTAATCTTTTTCATATATTATAGCATTTCTATAATGGATTTTGTGCTTCTGAAAACTAAAAGATTGACAGCTCAGGATATTATAGATCTATTAAGAATTGATTCAGTGGACATCACAGTAATATTTACTATTCCAAGCATGAATGTAAATGTTTACCAGGTAACTTTATATTTAATGTTTTCATATTATCTTCTCATCCTGTGACCTTTGTGCAAGGTGTAAATATTTTAAATAATTTGGGATAAATACTGAATATGAAAATGGTTATTATATTTTAGCTATACCTATCAATATATTTGAATATTTTTTTATAACAGAAGATAATAGACTTTTTAAAAAATCCTAAATTATAAAACAGGCAATTTGTTATATACTAATATTACTTCTTAAAATAAATAACAATATTAGTTATGAACATATCTAAAGCACATAACGAGCTTACATTTGTCTTAATAGGCATAATTGTTTATATTTTACAGCACATATAACTCTTGTTTTGATTATCCTGAATGTGAAAAGTTCAGCCTTACACAAATGATATGGAATCTTCCCTATCTATCTATCTATCTATCTATCTATCTATCTATCTAATCTATCATCTATCTATCTATCTATCTATCTATCTATCTATCTATCTATCTTTTCTTCCCCCCCCCCCCCCCCATATCTTCCAATGCCACTTCTCACTACAAAGAACCTAGCATTTATGTGACCTCTGAATGTATCTGAACTCATATAGGAAAGCTCTGTGTTTAATTTGTTGTCATAATGGTTGAATGTACTTTGCATTCAGTAGAACGGGAAACAAAAAGAAGCATGGTTATCACTGTTTCATCCTGTTCTGAAGCCAATTTTAATGAATCAGTTAATTAGATCTAAGATATAAAAACCACTAGTATAACTGCATGTCCACCATTAAATTAAATCCACAATGTGGCATCTTTTATATTTGAACAGAGCACAGCTGACTGTATTGCTTAATTATTTCATTAATAGGTTTATCATCTGTTACAAATGGCTTAAGTCATTTTAGTGCCTAAGGCAGAAAAATCCAAAAGGTGGTCCTCTACTGCTATTATGTACAGTTGATAACTTTTCCTAATATATTTATATCTGCCTTAGGATATGTCCTTGTATCAACACAGCTTCTAATTCTGCCTCTTTATATAATGGAAACCAAGCACAGAAAATGATAAATAACTGAAACAGATACATAAGTAGTCTATGATGTTCTAAATTTATTATATATTACACATGCTTACCAGGAATGTCCCATGCTACAAATATAGAATATGCATTAATTACTGTGATATTATATGGTTTAAGAATCTCCTCTGGTGTTGTTACTGGTGTCTGGACAATATATTTTTCACTGGTATTGCTACCGCCCCACGTACTGGCTTCTAGCTGGTAAACATATCTATAAATACACATGAAGGTGGGAGGGGAAAGAAAGGACAGAAAAGAAACAAACCCAAAAGAATCAATATAAAGATATTTTACAATTATTTTAGCATTTGTTACATTTATCAGATTCCAACATAATGTAATGTCCACCATTTATATGTGTGTCATATGACTTTCTCTCTCTCTCTCTTAACACAGAAGCCTAATCCATCTATTTTGTGGTTACGTGTAAAAAGCAGGCACTTGAAATAAGTGCTTACTCTTTGGCCATCATGCATATGAGTAGTATAAGATGGACTGGGATCAAGGAGACCTACTTAACATCTTTTCTGCCTGAGGGACTTTACTCACTATCTCTCAGATCAAGCTATCTCACAGGGTTGTTGTAGAGAAAAGAGTGGAGTAGGAAACACTATGCATATCAACTTCTGCACTTAGATGAAAGATGGGATATAAATCTAACAAATCAATATCTAACAAGCTAACTGTACCAAAGATTTATTTGCCTGGGTGTGCATAGAAAAAAAGCTACTATAATCTCTGCCATAATCTTGTTTTTCCTTCATTTCATGCAATACATATTTTTTAAAAATGGGGGTTTCTGCAACAAAAGCCCATCTACTCATGGTAGCTGTAGCTGGATTGACAAAACAACTCATCTGTAAATAAAATCAGCAGTAGTATTATGACTGTATTGCTGAACATTTTGCATGGCTTAATTAGAAATATTACAATCTGACAGTTATGATTGATTGGTAATCACAATGGGTGGAAACACCTAGCCAGCCCTGGCTAATCTAGAGACTAAGCAGGATCAGCTCTGGTAAACATGTGAAGAGAGAACTACTTTGGCCTTGCAGAGCTATAGACTAGACTAGGAAAACAGATTCCAGAAGAAACTCATGGCAAACCATTTCCATATCATGCCAATAAAAGCACAAGCTGAAATAACTCTAGACATTGTATACTTGGATCAACCTAACTGTGACCACGTGAAAGCTTTCCTGGAAGGCCCAATGGGCTACTTATTAGTCTGCCATGGCTAGCTGTAAGACATGTTTTCCATAAAATAGCAAGGTCTTTTTATGTGAAGTTCATGGGGACTATATTCAGTGTCATTATGACTACGGTATGAGACATCCGTGCTTGGGGCCAACAATTTAGGCTATGCAGAGAACCTGATTCAAAAGGCTTAATGTGTTTGGAGCACACATAGGCACCTATGCAGCACCTACCTGGAACAGCTTTCTCTTTTCCTGGGTTTGTGTGGCTGCCATCTGGACATGTTTGGTTTAAGGTGTTCCCAACAGGTGCTACATGCCTACCCATGTGTGTTCCAAATCATATTTTGCCCATCAAATCTACATCTCTGCATAGTCTTGTAACAGTTAGGTTGAGCTCCAACATATTTTAAAATAGCATATATCAAGATATATTACAAAAAATTAAACAACATCCTTTCCCAAATAAGTGACATTTTACCTGTTATTTGGTTGCATGGCAGAATGAGTGAAATTCAGATTTTCTCTACCACCTTTTAAAATCTCTTCTCCATTACAAAATAATCTATATTGAATGACAATTCCATTGGGTTTTTCTGGCTCATCCCAATACAATTCCACTATTTTAGAGCTTACTATAATATGACGAGGCTGTGACCATACCCCTGCAATTACATCAGCAACACTATGTTTATAATATTAACTTCATATATTTAGTTTTATAAACAGGCTAGAATGCAACAAAATCACACTTAACAACAAAACCTAAACACTTTTCAGATTCATCGTAAGAATCACTCTAAGGGTTCAATATTTTTTAAAATTAATTTCACTTACAGCTAACCTTCAACACTTAAAATTATATTCCACCTTCTTCAGGTAAAATTAAAATACAGCAAAAACAGCAAAGTATACAATATGAAAGAGTTATATAGTAATGCAAAATTCACTAATCATCATTCAATCAGCGTACGGAAGATTATCATGCCAAAGAAAATAAGAATAAATGTTTGATTAGTTATTAAATAACATCAAGGTAGATGAAGTTTGCTTTGGAGAGATTTCATAGTCAAGGATCACAACTGAATAAGCCTTTTCTACTCTTAACATTTGCCATGCCTCAGAAAACATGAGGAAAACAAGAGCATCTTCTGAAGATTTTACTGTACATGAAGGTACATATATTCCATAAAAAGTTACCAAAATATCATGTTCTAATTAACAGTCTTGCAGTTGTATCTTGGATTAAGACTCTTTCTGAACATCAGTAAAAGGACTTTTACATTTACAAAATCAAAATAGTCTAGTCTGAAAGTAAAAGGGACATGAAACCATGAGGCCAAAGCATCTCAATTTAGATATAGTTATAGGAAGTGCTACCAGCTTAAGCCGGGAGAATTTGTCTCGTGCCACAGAGGCAGTTTGTGCTACTAATGCATTATGAGACACATCCAGTCTCTACTTGCTTTAGGAAGAATATGGTCTTTTTTAGGGCCCCCTGCCCACAACCCAGGCAGACATATCAACAGCCCGTCTATCTTGTATGAGCTGCGATTCAATTTATTGGCCCTTGTCCAGTTCATTAGCACATTTTATAGAACTGGCTAGATTGACTAGATGTGCAGTTTTAGGCTATGTCTCAGCACACTTTATTTTAACATGGATCAGTGTAAGAGGCTGTGGTCAGTAGCATTACATAAACATCAATTGCCTGGGAATATATTAAGTCATTTATAGATTATATATCTTGATTTTGGGCCACAATGAAGTTTACAAAAACAGTAAAAAGAAAATCTAAAACGTACTTAAAAGGGAATGGCTGGCAAAAGGTAGGCCTCACTTCATAGCCTCAATTTATGGGAGATTGGTTACATATGTGAGAAATGTTTCACTCCTGGTATCATCATTGATATCATTCAGTACATTCCCATTAATTAGTACTAACACACACAAATAAAATTACACTGACAAGGTACACTATTCAGGATTATGTGGGTAAAGTAAAGAAATTGCTGGAAATCAAACCAATTGACAAAAGGGCTTGAGGTCCTCCACTTGCTGAATAGCCTATAATGTAATGTGGAGTTCTGGGGATGTACATTTATGGAGTCCTTGATGCTCTCTGAGCTTGGCTGTTTGCCTGCAGACATTTCATTACCCAACTAGGTAACATCATCAGTACAACTGAGTGTGGGGTTTTATCCCTGTTTATATACAGTAGCTTGCCCTGCCAGTGTTGGTGGGGGTGTGGTTTTCTCCTTGGTAGTTCCTTGATTAGGGTATTGATTTCTGCTTGTTTGCCTGGTGTTAATCCCTGCTTATCTGATTGTTGGCTGCTGGAGAGGATGTGTTCTTGGTTTTTTTGTTTCCTTCTTAGCTTTTTTATTGTAATTTTTTGAATAGTGTGTAAATATGAATAATTTTTATGTGTCTGTGTCTATGTGTTCTCTTCTACTGGAACTTACATTTATTTATTTATTTATTTATTTATTTTATTTATTGTTACTTAATTTATAGACTGCCCAACTCCCAAATGACTCTGGGTGGCTTACAACTAAGAAAGTTAGCCAGGTGCTCTCTAAACATTTCTTTATTTACCTTGGGTTGCCATTTCCTCCTTTCTTCAATTTTTCTGCTTAGGTCCATTTAAACATAATTCCTCTTTGGGGAGAAGGCTGAACAAACAAGGAGTTGAGGAATGGTTGTTGTTTTTAAATCAGTGCCTAGATATAGTGTCCTGACTATAGTTCACATGTATAGATGGTTTAAAGGTTAATAAATTACTCTTTACCTTGAGGAGCAGCTTGCAATGTTCTACCTGCACTTGTCTGACTAGTAGAGCATCCAGCAAACGTACATGCTGTGAGTGTGAAGTTGTAGTTTTCATAAGGCTGAAGACCTAAACACATTAAAAAAAAATTAAAATTTCAGATGTTCTTTAGGTTAGAGTTCTATGAGAAAGACAACTGAACACACTTAAGCCAATACATTTACTCTCATGGACCTTTTTATTCACAGAAATATCTGGATACAGGATTTCGTATTTGTTGCTATCAGTGTTCATTCATATACCTTGGATATTCAACACAAGCTACATAAACATAATTATTAACCTGGATAGCAGGGATCACTGTTAGAGAATGCTGGAAATGAGTAATGCAGTCATCCAAATATTCTTTTTCTTCCGTTTTCCCTAAGAGTTCAGACATGGCAACCTGTTTCCTATTGAGGGCCACATTCCCTTCAAAGTAATTTGTTAGAAGCCACATGAGGCAAGGCTGAAGCAGACAGTGGCTGAGGCTAGAGACAAACATGAGTAGGATTTCCCCTATTTCCTCTGACAAACCATTCTCTTTCCTCAAGGATGAGACTACAAGGAAGGAACAGATAATCACTGAACTCTTTGTTTCTTAGGAGAGAAGGGATGGAAATTAGACCAAAGGCCACAGATTCTTGATGATAAATTCTGGTCAATCCAGAGAGGCAAAGAGGTAGGTAAATCTTCATACTACACATATTTTTTATTTACTTATTTATTTATCAAATTTATATGGCACCCATCTCACAAACAAATGACTCTGGGTGGTATACAACAAGGTGTGATGATACAACTTCACTTTTTTGACACAATAACATTTGAATGTTGAATGTAAAAGAAACATGAATTTTCAAAGGGGATAATAAGTATTTCAGCCAATTGCCTCTAAGAAGCCACAAGCAGAGCATAAAGTCAAAAGGGGTTCCCATGTTGATTTTTTCCACTCCTCTTGTTTCTCTTGTTTCATTCAGTGTCAGCCAGTGTCCATTACTCATTTTTTTTCCTTGTCCCTTTTTAAATTCAAACAACGGCTGCCACTACTTCTTACTGTTTACAAATTCCATAAAATAGGTATGTTTAGTTTTTGTATGTAGACCTGCATGCCTCCAATTTTAGGGAATGGGTCTAACAGATTTTTAAGCAGAACTGTTTATTTTATATTCATTAAATGTCTGTTGGCAACTATTCCAGAATGCATCCTCTTTTCCCATTCAGTATCAGTTTTAGAAGTCCTCTCCTATTTCTATACCCTTAATTCACAATTACCTCCTATTGTTCCTTCTGAACATGCCTCTGCATTTCTCTACCACAAAACACTGCAAGATTCAACAGAACCTTTGGAAATGGATTTATAAATATGTAGATATGTATTCTTTCGTATACATATGTTTCAAAAAGCAGTATCAAGGAAGGAAAAGCTGCTAGATTTTCTTTTTTATGAGCTCAAAAACTGCTATTAGATTTCTGTTCACATTCTGTTCTTTCCTTCTAATCTTCCTTGTCTTTGTCATTGATGGGCCCTGCTCTTTCTTATCTTTGCTTGCCTATCATTTGCATTGCAACTACTTTAAAAAGACAACACAATTCTGTGACAAGAAGAGACAGAGAAGAAAAAAAAAACTTAGGGAGTATCATTTTGTCTAAAACCAGTTAGATGACAACCTCATTGTTGCTTTTCCCCTCTCTTTCTCAAAACGGTTGTAGACACAGAGCAGTCAGCTGTTTGCAACAGTCCACGAAGACAAAAAGAAAAAGAAAAAGAAAAAGAAAAAGAAAAAGAAAAAGAAAAAGAAAAAGAAAAAGAAAAAGAAAAAGAAAAAGAAAAAGAAAAAGAAAAAGAATTAATAAGAGTCACCAGGGCTTTATGTTGCTTATAAATTGAAGAGGAAGTTTTTTTTAGAAAAACTTGAAAAATCAGGAGATGAGTCAGGAAGACAGGCTGGACTATAACACAATCATTAACTAGAAAAGAAGAAGGGAGAGAATTATCTCTATATTCTTTTCATAAAAAAAGCTAGTGAGCTAAAATGAGAGAGAAAGTATGGATAGAAGCCAAATACTCAACAATGTTTCACAACTGGACAGATTACTCTAGCAATAGGTAACTTCAATTGCTCCTAAAGGGAACTATGTTAATTCGCTACTAAAAAGAAACATTTATTATGAAGCAAGATTAATTTACAGCTGTATACCACAGAGAGAGAGAAAATAAAAGGCAGGCAAAGAAGTGTCTATTGCTCTAAATGCATTGGGGATAAGCATTTTTTTTTTTGTTGTTGTTTATTCATCTGATATTCAAATATAGTGATAGCACTGAAGTCTGGATCACAATTTTGTTGTTTGGTTTACAAGTCTCAGTACATGCATCAGATTTATAATAATTCCAACACTAAAATGCTGGAGTTTTTTCTGATTCTCAGAAATTCTGAGAACCTCTCTTGAGAAATGTCATTGGGGGTTTTTAAAATTTTGTTTCATTAATTTCCTTGAAATTATAGAGATACGTTAGCCTGGAAGAAGCTTTAAAAGTCTGTTTAATTCTGCATTAGGAATCAGATAATATACTGGGAAAATGTCTTTGGAAATACTGCAAGTCTTGCTGAAAATACTCAACATTCAAGAACAGTTCTATTTGTGCAAGGCTCAATGCACTTGAGTTTCAAATATTCTTTTTCCTATGAAATGATTAGCCATTGCATTCAGCATTAATAAAGGGCCCTTTTTTTCAAGGAAACTTGGGACACTGAATTCCAACTCAGCAAAATACAGCATGCCACCTCTAACATATTTATATAGCACCACATCCCTTGGCCAGAGCCTTTCCTTACACAATATGTCTATAAGGGAGGTTAGGAGGAGGGAGAAAAATCACCTGTCCCAGATCATTCATCCAGTTTCATGGCTAACCTTTCTCTGTCTTAGAGATGAACATTCTAATTTATATAATCATATTCCATAATTGAGAAGGTTCCTACTTTACAAACCCAATATTGAGTTTTAATACAGGTAATGGTGATGATCATGATGAAGATGGATACAAAATATCCCATATACTGTATATTATGCAGAAAACCCTAAGAGCATTCAGATGAGATTAGACAATATTATTCTAAAGAATCTGAGGAATAGTGGCATACTTAAGATAACTTCATGATACCTGCACAAAAATGGAAAGATTTACAAACGCCTACAGCTGAAGAATGGATATGTTTCTTGATTAAAGAAAAATCTTGATTAAAGTTCTTGATTAAAGAAAAATCATTTCCTGGCTTTGTTTCTATTTGGAAACTACTCTTGGACTTTTTACTTGAGACTCAAAAAAAAAAAAAAATTCTGATTTTCGGGTTTGATGACTGATTTATTCTATAACTGTAGAAATACTTTGTATTAACTTTTTAATATTTTTTGCTAATATAGATTTATTTTGTGGCTTTTTAAATATTAGAGTAGGAGGTGAATGTGTTTTATATCTATATCTGTACCAAAGAAAGTCAGAAATTACTTTTTCTCTTCTGTATTTTCTTTCTTTTGCTATCTTCTTTTTTTTCCCCTTGATTTTTCTATATTTTACTCTTTACTAAAATTTAATAAAGTTCTTTTTTTTTAAATAGAACTGATAACATTTCAAGTGGGGATTATTCTACTTATTAAAAGTAATTTAGAATTTAGGATCTTTTCCAGCATAAAGTCTGCCTCCTTTGGATTTTTTATGGAATTAATTCTGTGAAAGTTTGAATTAATGCATTCTGATAGAAATAGAGTATCTTGCCTCATCCTCTGCTTTTCTCAAATGACAATGAATGACCCAATTTGCCTATGTGATTGTTATTCCATAAGTCATGTGAATTTCTAGAGAAGCTTTGGTATAAATCATGTACTAGTAAAAATAAATGAGTAATATTTGGAGAAACTATGAAGAAAACAGAATGAATACACAGGACACATTTTTCTTTCCAAGATCTTTTCTTTGTCCTCTCTAGCCACATTCATACAAAATATTAAATTATGGTATGAATTGACTAACCTTTAGATTCAGGTATTCTGGGTCCTCATACTGTTTCTGCTCTGGTATGGCCATCAGGAAGAGATCAGAAGCCTTTGCTTCCATTTTTAATTAATAGTAATTTATCAGACAACATTAATTTAATGTTGTCTGAAGTCTACATTGATGTTCTTGTTAATAATGATTTGCTGAAACAAACCAGCTTCATAAATTACTGTTGTCCACAACTGGCTTTTTCTGGAAAAGATTAGCTACAGTTTGGCCAGGTTTGATGTCATAAGAAGTTGCAATTAATTTAAAATTGAAGCAAAGCTGCTAAATGCTTTGCCACAATCCTATCAGGTATGGGAGAATATAGCCAATGACTTGCTGCGGCTAATTCTTGTAAAATCAATTCATGGCTTAATGTTGCAGCCAAATGAGGCCTTCCCCTCTCTTTTTCTCTTCCATCATTTTAAAATACAAAATCCTGAAATTTTTTTATGAATACAGGGATGTTTAGAAATCAGTCTGATCATTCAAGAGGGCATGTTCTTGAAAATGAAAAAATTGAGAAAACAATTATACATGCATCCTTTAGATCATCTCTCGTCCCAGTTTAAAGAAAATGGATGAAGTCGCTAGATCTTACAATCTGCTATAAGCTCACTGGTACAGCTTATTGGATAACCAGGATTTTTACACTGAGAGTTAGGCTTTTATGTTTTGCAATCCTGCAAAGTTATATCCATTTTGCAAATATCCTTAATGTAGGTACTTATCCACCAAATCTTTTATGAGTTAAAGCCTTCAGTGCTGAAACTGAGAAACAGTACCTGGTCCACAAAAACATATGCCACAATGACTTAGGATGCTACAGGAATTTTTGCTAGTTTATACAACTTGGAATATTGCCACCCCATAGGAATTAAAGAAAAAAATGTGAAAATCTTCTGGCACTCTGCCACAAAATGTGTACAATATATACAATTAATATATCAAAAACTATTCAACCAACCTTACAGTCTTAGTGAAAAATATCACTCCTCCCAACCTCATAAGTTCTAGAAACACTTAAAATCTAAAAATAGACTTGGAAAAATGAATTTCTAACTTCAATTTTGCTACTGAAATGGGCAGTCTCAGCTTTCTTTTAATACAACATCCCCCCCCCCCATTATTTGAGTCTCTCCTCATTTCCCCCCTCCCCCACTACATTAGTAAGGCCATTTGTAAAGGAGTAGTAACACAAAGTGAAACAATGCCATAACTGTCATCCAAATTGTTCTGTACAGAGTACTGGAAGTGTTCACTAATAAATGATATAAAAAGGTCTTTTATTGACAAGCTGCCATTTGCTGTTTGCATTAGAGAATATGAGAAGATGATGGCTGGTGCCCCTTGATCCCAGTGGCATTCAAGTCAGGGTGATAGCGGAAAATGCTTCAGTTTACTTAAAGCACTGATAACACCTCTAAATAATTAACTCAGGACTTCCTGTCTTCAATTACTTAATGCTTTTTTTAACATCTTGAGAGGATTATAACGAATTTATGGATTTCACATGATGAACACATTCACCACAATTCCCACCAAGCATTTATGGGATCATGTTTCCAAAGCTTTGATGTAATTAAAAATAAGCAGTGAGACAATGGTGCAGTGGCAAGGTGCAAGCTGCCTCATCTGCAATTTGTAAGGCCCTTGGATTCAAAGTCTCAGGGAACGCTTAATGCTACAGCTTCATTAATGTTCAACTGTTGCTCTGGGAACAGCAGAGGTTTTGGAAGAAGATGAGAAAATCAAAACACAGGCCCACGGGAGCTGGAACGATGGGTACTTCAAACAGTTGAGCTATGTGAAATAAGTACGGTTGTTTTAGCGAACATCATGAATTTACAGAGCAGTAATTAACAGGTTGCAAAAGCACAATCACTCCTTGAGATGAAAAAGCAGATTTGCCTTGATCAGTGAAAGGGGTGGAGTTCTTTGCTACATTAAAAGAATGATGTTTCTTTAACCCAAACTGTACAAAATAATAAATAAGCATTGGCAACTGCTATGGCATTACAACCCCTCCCCCATTAAATTATAACATTTACTTTGGGGATAAAGGGAAATCTCATTTTGCACAAAACTGTAACAAAGAGAAGTTGTTGCCTTTTGTATTTTTGCTTTTAAGCTTCTTAACCAAGCACTGATGCAAATGAGAACTTTTCAGCAGAACCATTGTTCTGCTTTTTTTTTTTTTATTTGCAGTTGGCTAATGCATTTTGTTCTATACTAAATAATATTACAAAGCCAATAATACTTATTGCAAAAACCATACAAGTATTTCAAAAGCCATACAGGCATTTTAGAGTATCATTAAAACTTCAGGAGGAAGGCAAGAGTTAATCCAATCCAGGCATTTGTGCTATGACAAGTTATATTTTGGATTAACGCCTGAAGGTATGTCAAGTTTTTCAAGTTTGACAAAAGACTTTGTGAAAATCATCACTGACTTTCTAATGAAAGATACAATAGTTAAAAATACAATGTGGAGTCCTTGGGGTTCTCTGAGCTTGGTTGTTTTCTTGCAAATGTTTCATTACCCAGCTAGGTGATATCTTCAGTGCTAGTCTGGAGTGGGGTTTACTCTCTGTTTATATACAGTGGCATGCCCTGCCAGTGTTGGGGGGGGGGGCGGCGGGTATTTTTTCTCCTTCTTCTCCTGGTACTTCCTTGGTTAGGGTATTGTTTACTGCTTGATTATCTGCTGATAATCTTGATGTTAATCTCTGCTTATCTGGGTGATGATTGCTGGTGAGGAGATCTTCTGGTCTTCCTTTTTATTGCCTCTTTTGAATAGTATGTAGATGTTGTTTAACTCTATGTGCCTGTTGATGGCTGCCTTGTCTGAATACCAAGCTTCCAGAAATTCCCTCACATTTTTGGATTAAGGAGTTTTCATCGTGTCTTCTGACTGTTAGCTGGTGTTCATGGATGCACTCTGCTAGCCTTCTGCCTGTCTATCCTACATAGTGGTTATTACAGTCCTTACATTGTATGTTGTAGATAACTCCTGTTTCTTCTTCTTGGGCTACTGGGTCTTTTGGTTTACTTAAGATGTTTTGGAGGGCTTTAGTTGATTTGTGTGCTACAGAGATGCCATGTGGTTGTTTGTTTCTGAGACATTTCTGATGTATGGCAGTGTTATCCTTTTCATAGCTTGTGTTGGTTATGTTGTAGTAGGTTGAGTGGTCAGGCACTTTTTGATAAAGTTGCGTGGATATCCATTTTGTTGGAAGATGTTGTATAGGTGGTCTCTTTCCTTTTTCTGCTATTCTGGGTTGCTGCAGTGTGTTTGTGCTTGTTTGAATAATGTTCTTATGCAGCTCCTCTTATGGGAGGTTGGGTTGTTACTTTGGTAATGGAGTACTTGGTTGGTGTGGGTTGTTTTCTGATAAACTTGAGTTTCTAATTTGCTGTTGTTTCCTCTGTTGATGAGGATAACCAGGAAGGGATAATGCTGTTGTTTTCTTCCTCTCTGGTGAATTTTGTTCCTTTGAAGATGCTGTTGATAGTTTCATGTGTCTTCTCTAGATTTTCCTTTTTTATTATAACAAAGGTGTCATTTACATACCAGATCCATATTTTTGGTTGTATGTGTGGAAGTGCTATAGTTTCTAGACGTTGCATTACAATCTCTACTATGAGTCCTGAGAGTGGTGATCCCACTCTCCCCCCAACACTGGCAGGGCAAGCCACTATATATAAACAGAGAGCAAATCCCACTCCATTCCAGCATTGAAGATGTTATCTAGCCGGGTAATGAAACGTTTGCAAGAAAAGGACCAAGCTCATAGAACCCCAAGGACTCCACAGTTCAACCCTGAGCTGCATATGTTCTCTTCTATTGGTAAAAATACAATAGCAAAGGGCTCCTCAGATCTGTGGAAAACTTTGGGGTTATTGTTTGGACAATCTTATTACTATCCTCTCCAATGTCTTTTGTGGAATTTGATACTGCACGACACTAGAATCTGACAATTTATTAATTGTAATCAGTGACAGGGACTTGGTTCTCTGCAGATAAACCAGCTTTCAGAGCAGCTTTACTTCTTCATTATGTCATCAGGTCCTTCATAAGAAAAGAAGAGGTGTAAGGATTGATATGATTGTGAACAGAAACGCATAATGGAATACTCCTTTACCTCTACAGCAAGACTTAAGCCCCCAAACTTTGAAAGGACATTTTTGGTTCTTGAAAATTCATATACATTAGTTGCTTGTGTCTACTGGTCCCAAGGAATTTACCTCTTATTCCAGGAGGAATTTTCCTCCTGGTTGAGTGCTTTGTTACAACTGGATACTCATTTGTGGAAATTTTAACATCCACAATGATGACTTCTTTTTCCCCATAAGTACATTGTTTTTTCCCAGCTCCTTGAGATATTAGTGGGGGTATGCAAAAAACTTGATTCAAAATGTTTTGAGCATGAACACTGAAATTTTTCAGCATGAGTGCAAAATTGCTGCCTCAAGGGAAAACTGTTCTTCTGAATGCAAAACAGGGTGCTTTGAATATTTTTGGAAGAATTTCAAATTCAGAATGGAGTATCTTGAGTTCAGAACATAGGTGTTTTCAATTCAGAACACGTCCAAAATGATTGAAACAACCGATATTTAAAAAAAATAAAACATTTCACATTCAGACTGAAAAGCTTTGTGAAGTGCTCAAAATGGTTTTGGACAGAAATATTTTGCACACCTCTAGTTATCAGACAATGTTCATTCTCCCTTTTTCAGCTATGCATATGAAAGGTGGCATCCTGGTCTGGTGACCATAAAAGGTCTTGAGCTGGAGCTGTCTGCTGTACTGGATTGTGATCTTTAGAATCCTTCCCAGCACATTTTCTCCTACCTGAGCATTTTTCTCCACAACCACAACCCTGTGACATACTGTGAGCTGACAGTAAGTGACTGACCCCAAGTCATCCAGTTAGCCTTCATAGCTGAGGGTGGACTTCAACCTGCATGGCTCCAGTCTTAGTCCAACATCTTAAACAAGAACGGTCTGTGCTGGTGCTGCTCAGTCAAATCCTCCTGTCCCAGCTGAGATTGCTGAGCATCAACAGCATAGCCCTCTCTTAGTTTATTTCCTTTTTGAGTGATCATTTTTTTCTGGTGTTGATTTGTGACTCCTCAACACCTCCTGTGATATTGCTCCTCACAGTAAGTGTTCACTACGGATTGTTATCACCTCCATGTTTATACTCTCTATACATCTTCTCCCTGGGTAAACTGATTTCTTCCCTAGTTTTCAGTATCATTATGGAACCAGTCTTTTACATATTAGAGAGAAATATTATGCCTATGTAGATCAGGTACCCTCCACAGAGACCAAGAGAACAGCAAAATATCCATTGACTCAAAAAGGTGGAAGAAAACTGTCTAGAATTTAAATTAAATATAAAAGCTTTGGTTCCTTTCTACCATAAAGGAGAAGGCTCACTCTTCTTTTTGTCCACAATAAAGAGACTAATGTTGCTGAATTATGTCTGTGAGCCTCTGGTTGAATAAGAATAAAGAGTTAATGTCTGAAGAGCTAAGATTCAAAACTCTGCCTGTGGGAAGCCTGACAATCACATATACTGATGACATTTAGGTGTACCAGTCCTATGTTGAGCTTAACAGCATTATTTGGAAATCTACTGTATCTCAAGTAGCCTAAATAATATCTCAACATGGATGATTATAACATTGTCTTGGTTTCAACATGGACATAAGTGAGATTTGGTTTTTCATCTTAACCATCCTTCCCCCATTTTTTTGTCCTTCCTCCTATCTGAACTCATGGCTGCCCAGTGACCCCTGGACTTGGCATTCTCTGGTAGATAACAGGCTGCATTTGCAAAAAATTGTAGTGGCAATGGTTAAAGCCTCTAATTTTCCTTTCAGAAATATTTGCCAGATCTGTTGTTTCTTGACAAGGGACTCAATAATGCTCAGTGCAGCCCCTATTTGTTTCTCCCTTGGACAGCCAAATTGACAGAACTTTCCTCTAATCCAGATTCAGGACATCCTCCAATGTCCCCAGTCTTCCCATACCTTTGTGTATTATAGGGCCCTTCACTGACTCCTGTAACAGAAAACCCAATATAAATGTTTGGTTTTGGTTTTTTGGGTCCTGTTGCACAATATTCTGCCTTACCTTTCTTCTCTAACTTCCCAGTAAACTTTTCTTAGATGTCTTGAGCAAATTTAGAGGTCCTTTGGCTGTGCTTTCTTGTCCTACAGTCTCATTACAGCTAAAGGGTTTCCAAGACCTGGACACTAACCTACAGAATCAGCCCAACAATTAATTTTAATGTATTTAAGAAGGGTTTAAAAGCATGTTGATATCAAACTGGGAAACTATCTGCAGCCTAGGCAGTACTGCAAAAACTAATCCTTATTCAAGCAGGTAATATGTAGCCTTTTACATTTTATTGGTTTTTAATTTAATTAAATTGTTTTATCAGCAATTTTGGTAGGGTGATGGGATTGCATGTTTAATTGGTTTGCTGATTTGGTAACTATCAGTTGGTTTTTATTTGGTTGTTATCTTTCTTTAATTTATTGTGTAAAGCTTTGCAATTACTGGTTGTCTTTGATAGTCTGATGTTTTAATTGTCTTTCATTATTTGCTATGTACCTTGTTGAAAGACATGGTATTAATAGTTGCTGGGATGATGATGATGATGATGATGATGATGATGATGATGATCATCATCATCATCATCATCATCATCATCATCATCATCATCTCCTATAAAGGTGATTATAAAGAAACAGAAGAAACAGTAGATCATATACTTAGCTCATGCAAGAAGATTGCATAAACTGACTATAAATAATGACATAACACAGTCACCAAAATGATTCACTGGCATATCTGTAAAAATTATCATCTGCCAATAATGAAAAATTGGTGGGAACATATAGTTGAAAAAGTAGTCAAAAATGAGCAGGTTAAAATATTGTGGGATTTCCAAATACAAATTAATAAAGTCTTGGTTCATAACACCCAGATTTAATATGGTTGAAAAGAAGAAAGAGTGGATAATTGATGTGGCAACACCAAGAGATAGTAAAATAGAAGACAAAGAATTGGCAAAGATCACAAAGTATCAGATCTGAAAATCGAAGTTGAAAGATTATGGCATAAACCGGCAGTGGTGGTCCCAGTGGTTATTGGCACACTGGGTGCCATTCCAAAAAGTCTTGGATGATACTTAATCTGCGCATTAACAAAATTTCCATCTGTCAGTTATAAAAGGCCACACTGCTTGGATTCGCACACATACTGCGCTGATACATTATGACATCCTAGGTTCTTAGGAAAAACTTGATGCAAATGAAGACCAAAACCAGCTAAAGAACTGGCAGCTGTGATTTCACATTGATCTGTATGTAATAATAATATACTCCTATAAAGGTGATTGTCGAGTTCTTGAATCCAAATATTGGCAATGGAAATTAATCATTATTGTTCATTATTGTTATCATGCTAAGATAAGGAAAGCTGGAGGGTTAATAAAAATTTGTAGGGACATTTAAAAATTGCTACCCTCCACCTGTGTTCTGAAATTATAATCCAATTGATATATTGACATAAAGGGTTTGTTCATTGTCAGGATTGCAGTCTTTAAAAATAAAAAGGCTAACATAGGAAGACCTGCTAAATAAAACAGTTATGTCATTTGCTTGAAGAGTTTTCTATTCTTACCTGCGACAGTGTAGTGCATCTGGTCTGCAGGACCAATATGTATAAGTCCCCTTCCAATTTGATGTATGTGATATTCTCTGATTATACCATTTGGCTTCTTTGGTGCCACCCAACTCAAATGCAAGGTTGTTGCACTTAGAGGTATAATTGTTGGTGGCTGAACATTCTCTGGGACTCCTTGGACAGTGACTGCAATTACCTGAATGCACAAGAATTAGACAGCAATTTATTGTAGTGGTACACAAGATACCTTGATCAATGAGAATGTCACTTTTAGTTTAAAATATTGTTGTTTGCTCTGGCATACCATTACCATGGGTCTGCGTAGAACAAGTTATTTTTCTTCTCTTAAATTTTTTCCACTCGCAGTGAGATCTGACCTTGAATATATTTCTCTATGAATCTAGGTGTACAATTTATCAAAGCAGATGCACAGTATTTTGCTAGGTGAAAGGAACATTTGGATGGCAGGCTGTCTTACCCGAGAATGCTGGCTAATTCCTTTCCATATGTTTAACAGTCTAATGTCATGTGGCTTGAATCACTAAGCAACCATTGGCATAAACTCTGAAGCCATGCTACCCTTGACTTCATCTAGGAAAGCCATCAGAAAGAATTCCTATTCCTTCCTCATCTTCCAGAGATAAGGACAGTTTCCTGGTGGACAGAGAGCAGCTGGTTCTTCAGCTGCTGTATTAGAAAAGACACAAGTGATCAGGGACGATATTAATGTGACAACTCCTTTTTTCTTCCCAAGCCCAGCAGTGGCCTGTTCTTTGGAGTTCACTTAAAAGATTTCAAAAATTTCATCCATCAGACCTGAATAATGAGGTCAGATGGCTTGAGATATTCCAGTCACAGATCTGAATTCACTTGATTCCACCATGAGTTTTTATAACCACAGAAATCAGTTCTGAATTGGTTGAATGTGAGTCCAAAATATGTTTAGGATTTCCACTGCTATATGGTAAACATAACATTGAGAGTTATATACATTCATCTCTTCCAAAGCCCCTTAAACTGAGAAATATGTGTGCAAATACAGGGGAACCATTCATGAGGGAGGTTTCTGCAGAAGACATGGACCAGAAGAAATGGTATGACTAGAAGATAGGAATCAGAGTCTATGACAGAACATTTTTTAAAGTTATCTAAATATTTTATTGTGATCCTGGTTGCTACTTATCTACTGTGAAACAGTGGTAAGAGCAGAAGCAGAAATAGGGACACAAAACCTTGCCTCTTGTCCCCAACTGTGGGCTCCCCTAGACACTTATTTGCTGTGTCAACTGATGAAAGCTATTTCTGATAAAGAGTTGAAGGAAGAGAACAGAAAATATTGTTAAGAACAAAAGATTACAGATAAATGATTTCTGCCCCATATTATCAAGGTGTTAGTTTTGTGGCAGAGAATGAAGCATAGAATCAAGTGTTTGGATTTATAAGAAGTATATTCAGACAGAAGCAAGAAGGAGTAATGAGGAATATACTCTAAACTACATGCCACTTTAAAAAATGGAGGTAAGAATGACTGGATAGTGTGAATGGAGTGATATTTTACCCCATCTACAACAAATGTGTTGACTCAACTGTCCCAGAAAGTATTATGAACTCTGTTTACTGCATCTTTCCTGAAAACTGTTTCTATTTGCATGGACACATTGGTCCCAATCGATCCCATTTCAATGTTTAATGTAATTCAACTTACATGCTATCTGGCCAGACTGGATGACTTCTCCCGTTTGTTGTACTGGGCTACAGCACAAAGTGGCTGGCAGGGTTTTTCTGGAAACATCAAAGTACGTAGCCAAAAAAAGAATGTTTCCATGTTTCAGTTGCTCTGCTGAAGGTTGCTACAATATGATGGAGAAGAAAATACTACTTTCATAGCATACCGAAAGATTTACGTACCGTGCTACTGTCTGAACATCCAGCAACAGTGCAAGCACGCAATAGATATGAGTATTCCTGGTATGGTTGAATACCACTGGTGTCCATGAAGCTCAGTTCCTTTCCTCTGAAATGTTCAACTCCATTTTGGAGAATAATATAATAAACGATGATGCCTTATCAATAAAGAAATTTTAAAAAATTGTTTGAATTAAAGGTATGCCAGGTAATTATATACTAAAGTTAGAAAGTACTTACAATGATTCTGTAAAAGGTATGCTTAAACAGCAACCTTATACCAAGAATAAATTGGGTGACTTTTTGTCTTTGTTTGGATATAACATTAAAGTTCCATGAATGAATTTCAGGTTTGTGCATTCCACCCACACTGATGTATTCTCTCCTCTCTCAAATTAAGCTTGACTCCTAGTTACTTAATGGACACATCCCTGTAATTTTCTTGCAGCAATGCAGAAGTGGTTTGCCATTGCCTTCTTGGATGTTTCTAAAGTTATGTCTTAATCTAAAGTGATAGTGGTCAGAATCAGTTGTAGTTTATTGAAACAAGCCAACTTTTCACCATTTTTTATAAAGCTGGAAGATCTTTATAAGCTGCGATATTAACCGCAGCATAGTATAGGAGGATGGCATTCAACTACACTTCATTAAAAACAGGAGCACCAACTTTAAACTCCTCCTTGCAGCTATGCCAGAGAAGAGAAAGAGAGGAAGCACAACAGCGTAGGACTTGTTCATATAACGTTCACCATCATATAACTTTACATTCAAATGAGGATATGTGAAAGTTGGGGCTGGGGAATGTCATGAACAAGATGCCAAAACAAAGAGAAATACAATATATTGTATCAAATATATTGTGCATTTCTTTTCCTGGTGAAGATGAAGATCTGGAACTGATGCCAGTAACTAAGGTGGGTCATTCTTCACCAGAATGAATGAATGAATACACATACACTCACACTCTGTCATCTGTGCAGTACTTCAGAACTCAGAAATAATTTAGAAAAGTGCTTTGGAGCACACAGAGGAGGGAGAATATAGCACCTGTCAGTAGATCTTTAAAGGAACTACGAATTTTCTTGGAAATAAGTGGCTACTCCAAGAAAAGTAGCAGCTGTTTTACAGGTTTACAGATAGATGCTATGTTCACTCTCCTGTGCATAAAAACACCTTTTGAATTTGAAGCCAAAATATATGCATAGCATTATATGTATATATACACATATACAAACACACGTTTGTGTATGAGCACGTGTTTATATGCACATATTCATGTTTGTGTATGATATATATTTATTTATCTTCACAGGCACACACTTCTTTGCTGATACATACAGGATTAGGGCTATGAACGTAAGCACAATATTATTATTTTATTGTAAATGTTTTTGTTCTCAAAATTCCTTGTGCTGGATAAATGCCAAATCAAACGTTTTTCTTTTCCCAAAATACCATTTGGTTGATGAGGTTCCTTCCAGGTTAGAAATATTACATCTTCTCGATTATCCACTTTTGCCCAATGAGGTGGACTTATACCTTCAGGGATATCTTGTTTAGTGGTTGCACTGTTAAATTCACTTAAACCTTTCCCATGTTTGTTCCATGCAGCTAACCTGTATTCATATGTAACATGAGGCTCTAGATTCTTATCTACAAAGAGAATATTTAACAAGAGATGATCGTCAACCTGTATATTAAGTATGCTGGACTTACATATTAGCTTCTATTTAGATATATCTAAATCAATCTGGTTCACTTTCAGATTTGTGAACCCATGTCTTCATTCCGCAAACTTTGCACTTTAGAAGAATGGTGCATAAATCGAAACATAATTACACATATATGATATAAAGAAAACGGATATCTTTTTCTCCTTTTCTTGTAAAAATAATAGAAAGTGAAATTATTCAGTGAAACTGATGCTTTCAGTGGATGACTTTAGGGTGAAAGTCCACAGCATGAAATAAGCAAATGAGAAAAAGGTGCCAATGCAACAGGGTTGTTTTGCCACATTTTGAAGTAATTGAAGCAATAATCATGACAATTTAAATACCATTAACTTCAGCATCTAAAATATCTAATCTCACTAGAGGATGGGAGATTCAGAGCAATTCATCACAAAGCATGTAGTTATGGGATGAATTTGCTGTCATAAAATATGTCAATGTCCACTAGCTTTGATAGATTTCAAAGAGGGTAAGAAAAGTTTGTGGAGAAAGAATGCAAGCCAAGACATGTGAGCTTAGAAAAAGATGCAGCTGCTTTAATGATTCAAAGAAATGGATCGTATATGAACTCCTGTGCATTGCAAGGCATCTCTTTCAAACAGTTTGTATAATCCTAGTAATCAGTGGTAATAATTATGATGGGTGTAGGTGACCTCCAGTTTCATAAGTCTGGGCTAGTTATGGAGGTAGGAGAGATGGCTTTTCGGTAGTCCCTTTGCAAAACAAAAGGCTGGTTTGATGGATCCTTGGTTTGAGTCAATAGGGCTCCTTTGCCTCTCCTACATTTACAACATATATTTATACCAATCATAATTAGCAATATATTGATATCTATCAGTGTACTGGTAAAAGATTTTACTCATTTCAAAAAGATTTCTAAATATAGAGAGGCCACATTACACTTTACTGAATTGATTACAGAATTTACAATCTGTAGCCAATGAATAATCACATATTATTTTACCTTTGAATGAATATTGAGTTGGGCCTCCTGTATAAACCTTCTCCTCCAAAGATGGGCATATACTTTTATTTTCTTCATTTTTTGTATAACTCCGGGAAATCTTTATCCAAGCACATAGACAAGTATGCTCATCAAAGTCACATTGTGCACAGTATGCCACTGCTCCCACAGATATAGGGCACAGTGAGCTGTATTTACATTCTTCGTTTACCTAAAAAGTCATTCCCAAACCTCTGAAGACCTTTAAAAACAACCTAAACAGACATGCATAGACACTCTTCTGATACACATTTCAAGGCTCCCTGTTCCTTTCATGCAATCCCAGCACCCCACCTTATTGTATTTTGTTTCAGTCCTACTGCTTTTATGTTTTTTTATGTTTTGATTATTATTTACCATTTTCTGAGACTATCAGCAAAGGCTCACAAATACTGCAATTCAGCAGGTGTCTACTTATAGGCAGTCATTTTTATGAGTCGTTTCCCAATTTTGGAATCTCCTCCCTGGCACCTATCTTACTGTATGAAACTTTGTACCACCTATTTGTTTATTGGATCTTATTGGATCTTAAATTTGTGAAACCCCACTGAAACCTTCTAACTTCAATACATTTTACTTATTGATTTTAAATATTCATTTTACAGCTGGTTTATTTTTGTTTTAGCATTTGATAGTCTGGGCTTCACTGCTTAAAATTTCCTTCTTACTTGTGTTCGTATAGCCATACTGTTAAAATGACAAATTTTGGGATTCCCCCCCCCCCCCCCCATATATGGATACCATGTTAATGGCCCACACAAAACCACAAAGTTTAAGAATGCCCAAATCATTGACTATATGAACCAACCATGGAACTGAACATGACTATATATACATATACACATTTTCCAGCCAGGCCAGAATGTTAACTTTTAGCCCTTATACTAATCTGAAGTGCTGAGCAACACTTTACAAGAAGCAGCTAATCATTATTAATTCCTTTAGAATTCACTGCAATAACATCAATCATGGCAAACTCATTTGGTATTAATATGGATGTAATGTGAAAATGAATAATGCACAGAGGAGTTTTTATATTCCTATTTTACAAAAATAGTTATGAACAATGTATTTCTCTTCCTATTGTCAAATCAGAACCACCAAGAGATTTTCTATCAATTACCTTCATCATCATTCCAGATGAAATCCTGTCAGAGCAAACATATTTCAAGGGATTATATCCAAGTCCATTACAACATTCCTCGCTCTCTGGAATAAGTTCAGTCGCACAGCATTTTAATGGCACTGGGTTATTCTTTTTAAGGTGGGCTTTAGCCTCACCACTGAAAGCTGAGCAGCATATGGTACTTGACATATTCACATATTCATGTCCACAACAGAACATTCCTGTAACAATAAAATATTATACATGAAGGCAAAAACAGGAGAAAGTGAAGGAAATAACAAGAATGCTGTAAAATCCAGCATAAAAGCATCAGCACGAGGCAGCTATTGATATTGAGGAAAGGTATCTAAAGTAGTACTTAATGTTGAATTTAAGATGTCTGAGAGGCCTTTGTTCAGTGGCTAATTCTGGTGATCGGATACAATACATTCTCCTGCTTTCGCATAGGTTACAGAAAGTAACTATTTGCAGGTCATGATTTTATGTGCCACATTCCACATTCATTTTGTTTGTTTGTTTATTAAAAAGGTTAGTTCGATTACAATCTAGTTTTGTTGACACATGCATCTGTGAAAAACAGGATTCCTAAAGTCATATAAAATGCAAAATAGATTTGATACTAGGAAGAGGCAGATTTCCTTAACGTCTATACATTAGTACTTCAGAGTTCTAGTCTGATTTGGTTTCTCCTCTGATACATTTCTGCCCAGGAAAAAGTGTCAGAATTTTACTATTGCCACAAAAAAATTAGGCATCTCCTCTTCCTCATCTCCAGATGGTCGTTCAACATTGCGAAAGATATCTGGAAGATGCCCTGGAATCAGGGTTCCACTAGTTCAAAAGTCTTTTCACTGTTGAATGGACGCTATTGCATACAAGCTACAATATTTTACAAAAGTACGATTTATGCATCTTTTTAAAAATATTGGTTTGTTATAGTTGTCTTTCTGTGATAGTACATCAGAGATCAACTGTAAAATCTAAAAATATGTAAATGAAGATATAAAACATAATTTATGTTGGTATTTGTGCTGCATTCTTAAATTCCTATTTGTGGAAGCCAACTCCTGTGTGGCAAGAACAAATCAAATAAACACAATAAATAGGCTACATTCACAATCTATATTTTCAATGGTATTAGACACTGTGATGCAGTAATCAGAACATGCAAATTACACAAATGTTCTGTATCTCTCATAAGGAACAGTATATTTTTCAGTCCCAAAGTGTGCATAGACGAACATGCTTAGATTTAAGGGTGTATGTGGACACTGGAAACAAAGACTGAGTAATGCATGGGGTTACAGGTTGGATCTGTCATTACGCCTATATTGATATTATTGTGATTCAGTATCTACATAATGTTCTAGGAAGGCTATAGTTCCCAAACAGAGAGGTAGGGAGGGAGTCAGGAAGGAGAAAAACTAAGATCAAGTCATCTAATTGGGCAGAGCAACGTTCCATTTTTCAATCCATATACAAGTTCTCAAGTTCAGTCTTTAGTATCTCCATTAACAGAGTAAGCATCAGGTAACAACAGCTACTCTTCCTTAGGCTGAGAGAGCTGCTGCCAATCACAATAAATGATACTGAGTTAGCCACATCAACAATTTTCCTTGGTATAAGGCAGATTCCTACATTCTTAAAACCCCTGTTTGAAAAAAAAGATGGCATCTGTACTAACACTGAATGCACTGTTTCTCTAATATGAAAGAATCAGGGATGTGAACAAGGGTTGTGCTCCTTACTACAGGAAAGGGTCCTTGGCACCATGCCATCTGTCTTCCCTGGGGCAGTTGTGGCATCAATTTACAATTGCACTTGGGTTCTACTCCTGATTGTTGCTCCACCATGTACATTTTAAAAATCATGCACAATAAAATCATAGGAATTGATATCACAAGATAAGCAATTGTGTAATAGGACCTTTATTGTCAGGTTGGTTTGACAGGTTAAGGATTACCACACTAGCAAGAATGGCAATCAGGGAGTCAAACCTGTCTAGTTTTTTTTTTTTTTTTAATCATTAAAAATTATTCTTGATTACTCTCTTATTGTGGAAAGTAGGCAGTTTAATTTTGCTATCTATACCTCTAAAAGGCATCTTAATTCTCTCATAAGCCAGATTCCTTCATACAATTGCCTTCTGCCTACAGATGCAGTGTTGAAAAAGGCAGCTGTGCAGGTTGCTTCTTGTGGTCCAAAATAATTCTTCAGCATGATAAACCACCCATGCTCCTTTGACATTTTAGTCTAGTAAGCATGCCAGTAATTATAAAGTAAGGAATCATGCTTCATAAATGGGAGTAGGGCCAGGTCAAAAATACAAAGTGCAAAGGAATGTTTAAGATACTCTAAACAAGATCTCTGATTATATCTCTTACTTATCATACAGTCAAACATTCAATCAGAATTTCTTTCAACAACAGTTTCCTTAAAATAGTTACATTATGAAGATCCACTTTAGCTGGGGAGATATTATGTGATACAATAAACCTAATGATTAACCCAGCCATGCATTCAACAAAGTGATTTCATTCATGGGACTAATTAAATTCAAATGCATGTAAATGATATCATATCATAGCAGAACCAAACTTTTAAAGCAAGACAGTTTCATTTCATATACTATCAGACATATTTGATTTATTTAGAAGAAATCCATATTATTAAAGCTGAGGAGGTGATCTGTGAATTAACTGATCCCCATTCATTTTTCCATTCTACTGATAGCAGCAGTAGGCAACCTGGTTCTCTCTGAATGTCTTTGATTTCAACTCATTTTATTTCCACTATTGACAAAGGACTGTAGGAGATTTATGGGTTCAAATACACACAGTGATACAAAGAATTTTAAAGATTAATATTCAACTGAAACCAGAACTTTTTTTGTTGGGACTAATGGATAGACAACTAGAAAAGCCCTATGGAAGATTGTTTTGTATATGGTTACTGAAGCGAGATTATTATATGCACAAAGATGGAAAGACTCTAAATACCCACAACAGAGGAATGATTGGTGAAAATGACAAAATTTGCAGAGATGGCAAAATTGACTTGCTTGATTAGGGAAAAGACAACAACTACATCTGTCATTGTCTAAAAACCCCTTTATGGACTTTTTGTGGAAAACAGAAAAAAATGAACTTGTGATTTATGGGTTTGATTATTAGAAAGGGTAGAATATGGAAAGAAGGGAGACACGATATAACTATAGAGAGAAAGGACAAAATATAAATACAAAATATAACTGCTGTAAAGAAGTTCAGAAGTCTCTTCTTTATATCTCATTTTTCTTTTCTTTTTCTTTTTTTTCTCTTTTCACTTACTTATTCACTTATCACTTTTCTTTTCTTTGCGCTTTTTCTTTAAATTTGTATTGTTTTTATTCTGTAGAAAAATCTCTTCAATAAAAATTACTAATAAAAAAAAGGAGATTTAGTTCAAAACATCTGGAAAGCATCCAATTTTTATGCCTAGCTTATGGTCTTGTCCAATTTTAGGGCAACCAAACCTAGGTTGCAAGAATTCAGACCACCTCTTTGCTACCATCCACTGGTTTTGCAGCTCAACTTTGATAACCGTGTCTACTTCATCTAGCAATTTTGAATAATAGCATACTATCATAATTATTAGTGGATATCATAGCCAAGGTAGCAGCATAATTTCCTTACTTTTAGAGACTTCTACAGATCTCTTTTCAAAACTAACACTGCCAGGGTAGTGCTTTGGCAGGGCTAGGCTTTTATTTTATTTTTTTGATTTCTAGACTGCCACAATCGCGTGACTCCATAGTACAAATAATATAGTAATTAATACAAATAGAAAGAGGACTCTTCATTAACTTTAAACTGAAGGAATACAGAAGGAATTCCAAAAGTGCTAAACTTTTAGAAAGCCCTTCATAAAAGCTGTCATCTCCTTCAAGAAGGCCAATGGGATTGCTACTGGAAGACTATTCCACAACATGGGGGCCATAACTGAGAAGAACCTCCACTTCGTCTTGATTTCCTGATTTTATGGCATTATTTTTCCCAGGTTGTTTGGGTTAGGGTTCTGGTTGAAGGAGGTGGTCCTGAAGATATCTTAGCTTCAAGCTGTATGGCTTTATGGATTAAAAGTAGCACTTGATATTGCACCAGGAAACATATCAGCAGCCAATGCAGTGCCCATAGCACAGGTGTACTCAATTCATGTGCCTAGCACCAGTTAACACGTTGACTAATACATTTTGTATCAACTGCTGTTCTAAGCAGTTTAAGAAATATGACATTTATTGGTTAGCCAGAGTTCATTGTTCCTTTCCTATCCTTCCCAAAAGTATGTGATTACATCATACCGTGATTTCTTCTTAAAAAGCAAGTGAGAACATTTTAGCTTAGAAGCACTTTGGACAGGCAAAGTAAAATTTTGCTAATGAATTGCCTTTATGCTAGGACAGAAAAAGAAAGCTGCATTCTCTCACTAAGAATCTCATCTTTGTTTCACTGAATAATATTTTTAGCCAAGATTTCACTCATATAACAAGAAGTGACTCCCTTTCTAGTTTCTTTGGTAAACCATTACTTCTTTAATTATTATCAACCTTGTTCCAGCGTGATAAATTGCTAATTACTTAATACCCTAATCAGCGTTCATTCTTTGCACAGATAAACTGTGACAGCGCCATTAATTTAAATAGTAATTTCACTTAATGGCCAGAACGGCACACCAGATTTTTATGCAGCATTTTCTGAAGACTGCATCCATCACTGCAATATTCTGACATAAAGATGTCTGACGTGCACTAACTCACTTAGGGAGAGCAGATGTTGCTGAGCAGAGTTTGGTAGTAATTCCCATAGTGCATCACTTCAGCATGAATGAGCTGCCGCAAATTCAGAAACAGACATTCCTCTGAAACCACACAGCATAGCCTTTGACCTTACCCTAATTTATCAGACATAGCATTTGATTCTTGACCACTGACACGAAGAAGGTATAGTTGAAAGCATGCCTATGGTGGTATGGGGTAGGGTGAGAAAAGCCGATCTCTTACTGGTGGAGCAATTTCTCTTTTTAAAGAAAAAATAATAATCATTTTCAGCTCTACGAAGAGGGAGAATTACTTGCTAAAATATTATTAGCAATTTTTTTTTAACAAACACCACAAAAAGCAAATATAATTCAGATTTTTTTTTTTTAGAAGTACCAGCATAAAGGAGGGGGGAAAAAAAACCCCAAACACAAAACTCTTTCCAATTTCAGTCCACAAATTCACCAAAATATTCATGGATTAAAGACTATTTTACTAGCTTGGCAATATGATATGGTCTGAAGATAATACAAGTAAAGCCATCAGAAGTCTATTTGAACTGATTCTTTATGTTTCAGGTAAATATGTATAGATTACGCCATGTTAAATCAGAAGTCTCAATGCATTCAGTGGGACTTATTCCAATGACAGTTTCTTTACAGAAATTTAACCTTGGTTATTTCATATATTAAACCAAAGAATCAATGTTAACTCATCTGAACTATTTCCTTAGATTTGATTACTACAACTGAACATTAGGAGAATGATTAAGAAAACACAAATACTGAAAAAGGATATGGTTCCTTTCATTTTAATAGCTTTTGGTGAAAATTTAGGTAGACACAAGCAAACACAATTTTGAGTCCTCTAGGAAAGATTTCACTATATCATATGATACAACTGGCTGACTAACCAGTAGATGTCTCTGTACTAGAAGCTTAAGTGAAACAGAACAGAAAATACATATACTAACAGTAAAGATAAGTTAATCAGTTTTGTTTTCATGTAAAATTTTCTCAAAGACAAAAGGCTCCCATAGAAGCAGACTGGTTGATGATTAATTCATCATCATTACCCGTCTATTTTTTTACAAATTATATCTCCTATATTAATTGGGTTTCTATAGCTTTAAGACGTGAAATATTACTAAAAGTTTACATAAACTCCCAACAATGATCAGGTCAATTGTTCTATAGTGCAGAAGTTTTTTCTTCTACCACCCACCTCTTTATTCATTATTTTTATTTGCTTGTTTGTTTTAATATGCTTAATAAATTGTTAAACTTTCAGCATTCTGATTTACCTTCTACAGCGAATGAAGAACTGACGTATCCAAATGATTTAAATAAATTAACTATTGCTAATATCTTGCCATTATCATAAACAACTTTTTTATAGAATATTATCACATGCTTGAAGACCACTGGAATAGGATTACTTTTTCTTTCAAATACACATCGGAATATATACATTTCTCTATACACAAACTAAATAAAAAGGATGGTAAAAATTTATTGGCCTCAGAATTACACTTTATTATAGGTGCTTAATTCTGCTTTAAAATAGAATTATTTTGACATAATGCAAATTTGCAACAATGGTTTCTTTTTAGTAATGTTATCTTGAGGGGGTAAAGTCACCACTGTGCACTTCAGATATATCTGACTCCTTTTGTTATTTAGTTAGAGCTTGGTGCTTTCCTATATCCCATTTTTTGTTTTTATTTGAGTTCCACTTTTGTAACATGAAGAGCCCAAGTATAATTTTGAGTTAGACTGATTTCAATGCGAATAAAATATTGCTAAGATTAAGATGAGTTATAATCCTTATTTCCAACAAAAACTTTTAAAAGGTACATTGGATCCAATATCAGATTGATGCTAGAAAAAATGACAATGATATTTAAAAGGCCACTCAAAGGATTGAGGTGATTGTATTCTATAGTTTTAACTAATAGCATCAAAATCACACATTATACCTGAGTCTTTCATCACACGTTTTGGATGTCGAGACCAACAGAGCCCTCAGACATACAAAATTGAAAAAATGTCAGAGATACTTCAAGGAGTTCTTGTACACATGATTTCCCACACAAATTTTAAAAAGCTATATTCTCTGTACACATGAAAAAATTGCATTCTTTAGAAGAATATGTCAGACAACAGTGAGCATTATCTTCTCTTCCTTCTTTATATTATTTACTATGTAGAGGAGAAAACTGTGATAGTCTTGTCCCCTATATAATTTCAATTGATTACTTCCTACAAGTACCCATTCTGAAGGTGATCTCTCCTACCCCTTAGGAAGATGATAATAACATTAGGCTAAAATAAAGCTATGACTAAAAAAAGATAGCTTCTCATCAATTAAAAAGAAGGGGTGAATGTAACCAAATGCTGAATAGTAGTTACCAGGCTCCACCAGCCTGATCTGATAAATGTTAGCCATGCAGGCACGAAAGTGGGACATCTCATTACTAATTACCTATGGAGGCAAAGGTCTTCACATTTGGAAGAGATGAGCACAGCATGCTGATGAGGGAGAGAATCAATGGCAAGTTTGCATGTGTAGCAAGAATCTATGGATGGTTAAACTATCACAGGTTCTTTCAAAAACAGAAAGTGCTATGCTTGGGCAGAACATCTTTGCTCTTTACTTTTTTATATTATAATACAAAACAACTGAAGAAAACGGCTTTTTGTGACTATTGAAGCAACAATGATATGCCTCTACCCTGAGAACTTTACAATTTTATAACAAAAAAGCATCCATAGGGAGAAGAAAGGTAGGGGCAAAGAAGAAGAAAATTCTTTGTTTTTAGGGATACTGCAGAGCACAGCAATTTATAGTGGAATATAACATATCTAATAGCCATATTTTTAAGTAAATAATATAATAAAGACGGTGATGACCTTTGAGGTATCACTAACTACAACCTCCAGCCAAATTGGCCAATGGTGTGGGATGCTGAGAGCTATATGTCAGTGACATCAGGAGAATTAAGACATTTGCTGCCCAATCATATCCAGGCCTAATGAGCTGCAAGGCCCACAGGGTTCAATGGGGCTTAATCCCTGGTAAGCATGCATGAAATACAGCCTTATTGTTTTTAGTTGGCTATTATGGGCATAATACATGTAATAATGTAATATTATTACATTTCAGACATAATATACAAAAGCTGGAAAAAATAAAAAGCAAAACTTTGAAAACTATACTTGTGCAGACCCTATGCATTTAATCTATGTAAACATGCAATGAAATGAAGAACACATCTTTGATCCCAAGGTACCTGTATTACACTCCCACACAACTCATCTGCCCAGAGAGAGCAGTAAAAACATAAATGCTACCCCAGCAGTTCTTTCCTAAGAGCATCTGTTAATTCACTCCATTTATAAAATACATATTGACAAAGACAACTGTACTGGGACCAGGGAGATTTGATTTGGTGTGAGAAAGTCAATTCAATGTGATTTTGTTAAAGGGCTCCTGCAGGCAAATAAAAAGAGTTTAAGTAATAAAATACATAAAGAGATGTTTTATGAGCCAATGCTTTCCAGTGGCAGCCACATATTGTGAGGATTTAGAAAGGGATCTGGTTAGAAGAAACATAAGATAATGTTTCCTGCGTTACTCTGAGCTGAAACACTGAATGTTTCACACTGGGTTAATGACTGAAAACCTACCCAACTTTAGGTTTAGTATATCAAGAGAGAAGAGAAATAATTTTCTTATACTATCATTAATTTATTGAAAAGGTTATTTTTATATACATACATACCCACCAAACTATATACATCCTTTTGGGGTAAGTGGTGTTATGCAAAGCTCAGAAAAAAACAGCAAGCAAAAGTAATTAAAGACAGATGGATGGATGGATGGATGGATGGATGGATGGATGGATGGAAGGAAGGAAGGAAGGAAGGAAGGAAGAAAGAAAGAAAGAAAGAAAGAAAGAAAGAAAGAAAGAAAGAGAAAGAAAGAAAGAAAGAAAGAAAGAAAGAAAGAAAGAAAGAAAGAAAGAAAGAAAGAAAGAAAGAAAGAAAGAGCTAAACTTGGTTTACACCAAGGCCACTCATTATACCTCTCTATATCTTTCTATCCCTGCAAAACATCCTTTTTTCCACCACTTTCATACTCAGCTTTATTCATGGACTTCTCTTCTTTACCCTTTTCATTTCTCTCTTTCTGAAATCCATCAAATTCATCACATCCTAACTTTCCCAGTCTTCCCCTTCTCCTTTTCTTCATGTATTTGTTTTGCAGTTAGATCCTTTGAAACGTGTTCATATTACACTATTTCTTGAAATAAGTTGGAACTCAGTCCTTTTTCATACCAACTTTCCTTCTTTCCCATCTGCTTGGTTGTTGTGATTCCTTCTGCTTACTCAGTTAGATCATCATTCATTCTCTTTATATGACCAAACCACCTTAATAACTTTTTCAGCTCTGGCCACTTATTTCGGTATATGATCAACATTCATTCAGCACATCCCTGTCTCTTCTTGTTTTACCACAAGAGACTTCTTAAATGTGCCGTTTCTACTACATTCAATTTACTTTGGAGTTTCTCCTGACACTCCCCACTCTCAATTCCATACCACCTGCAACTCTGGTGTTATAATATTGGCAGCTCTCACCCACCAATAGGCAGGCTGCTGTATTCTACACCAATTACAACTTCCTGGTGGCTTTCAAAGGTAGACCATTGCAGTCATCTATCTGCAAGGTGAGAAGGGCATGGATAACCATTGCAGGGCATTATGCTCCAGGAAGGGCCACAGCTGGTGCATCAGCCAAAGCTGGGCAAAGCCCCTCTCCTCCACATCCATACTCTTCAGTGCAACCTACAATCTGGCCAACTGTCACTGGAAACTATACAGCGTCAACGAAAAGGACATATCATTCAAAAGTACACACACATTCATGTTTCCAGCTAACACACCTCTAACATCACCACAAACATGCTTTGTAGGTTTATCCCTCAATACAACAAAAGGGATATCCTATATATTTGTCTGATCGCCTCAACTCAAAACCATTTGCTAAGCATATTCTCATACATGGTTTATTTCCAACTGATACCATTCTTTTCACATTCAGCAATCAACATTCAGGTTCATGCATGTGCAAAATGTGCTGCCATGCAAGCCTATTGATTTTATCGTATGCTTTCTCTAAGGGCATATCCACACTTACCATTTAAGCTGTTCCTGTCTTGTGCTCATGCCAGCTTGACTCAGTAGGCTTAAGAAAAATATTGTCCTGACTGGGATACTTTGGCAACAGGTTACAAAATAGTGAGGACTACAGCCTAACAGGTCCTTCCATTGAACAACGGCTCTGTCACTCTGCCCTCCCATCTTTCCATTTCAATCACTTTCTTCCTGTGGGAGAGTTTTCCTGGACATAGACACTTGAATACATTTATGTGTATACTTTTATACATGAGTGTTTAAATACACACATTTACATAAATGCATATACAACATAAAGTTTATATATACAAGAAATGCCATATATGTAGGCACAATAAGCAGCTTTAAAATAAAAGTTCCCTTCTTTCTCATCTGTCCCACTCCAATAACTTCCAAACTTTCCTTTTCTCAGTTGAGCTGAAAGATCATTGTACTATCTTGTATTCATGGGTTTCCTGCATTAAAATGGCAGGAACCCATGCCATCAATTTTGTGGAAAAAACAGCAGCCCAATCCTCTGACCCTCTTTGCCATGGGGTCGCAAATTACCCAACCCTGCCCTAAGGCTCTCTTTTCACTCTTTAATATCACTAAACTCTTAATTCTTAGCTACATATTGATAGCTAGCTAGAAGGTTGCTGCAGGCCTCAACTTTGCGGGGTGCCAGAGTACTCAACTCACTCTCCCTTCCTGCACTTGGAGCATTACATTTGGTTCTGGTTATCACATTTTAAATGGGACATGGAGAAACTGGAGCAGATTCAGAGCAGGTTATAATAATATGGGGTTGAACTTCTAGACTAGTCTTACTGCAGTGTTATAGGGAAGATAAGCCACTATCTTTTGGTGATAATTCTTCTATTTCTTCATACTGTCATTTTTAAATGGAGAATATCATTATGCCACATTTTTTCTAAAAACATCTAAAAATCTAACGGGGGCAAAGCATTACTCTAAGTGAAGTGGTGTGTTCTGGTTTCATAACTGCTTGAAGCTAACAGGATGCTTTGGGTTAAGCACCCTATTTCATATGAGGGGGGCATGATCTAGGTGTATAAAATCATGCATGGCATGGAAAAAGGAAACAAGAAAAAGTTTGTCTCCCTCTCTCAAAATATTAGGAGCAGCTGTCATCCAAACAAATTGATGGGAGAGAGTTAATACATACAAAAAGGAATTTCTTCACACAGCCCGTAATCAACCTGTGGAATTGATAAGATGTGGTTAAGGCTACTAACTTAGATAGCTTTAAAATTGAATTGCATACATTTATGGAGAACAAGTCTATTGAAATCTATTAAGACTCAGTATTACCTCTGGGTTGAAACAATTGCAAGTGAGGAACAGTGGGAGAGACAGCTACATTACCACCTCCTATTTGTGAGCACTCCAGAAGTATTTGGTTGGCCATTGTGAAAACAAAATGCTGGACGAAGGTGGACTTTGACTTAACCTCAGGCCAAGTAATAGTAATAGAGTTTGAAGCAGAACCAGTCCTTGTGACATCTTCCATCTCTACAATTAAATTTTCCAATCTACAACCTCCAAATCCTAAGCAGTACTAAGGGAGGAACAGAGGGTTGAATGAGGGAAGATCACCTGATAGGAAGGTCAGGATCCCTTGGAGAAAGATCTTCCTCATGAGTCAGAACCATGAAGACCACCAAATGAGCCTAGGAAGGGATGATTGCTAGGAACTCTGCGTGTCAGTGTCAAAACCAGAGATGGTTGCTGGAAACTAGGCTTGTTCAGCCCATCTCTGAATCCCCACAGTGGAATCTGCAACCATGATTTGTTACCTTGCCTACAGTATATTAATCTTTGTCTGAATCACAACTATTCTTCCAGCCTGACTTATTTTATATGGTACAGCACTTATTGTCTTTCACCAACAGACTTGGATAACTCTTTGGCTTTAGTGTTTTGTAAGACTAATTTACTGGTTCTTAGCACTGGCTAACTGACTCTTTTCTTTCTCTCAGTCCTTGCACCTCCTCAAGATAAATTGCTACTGATAAATCCTTTTCCGAAGTAATTCTGAGTGCATCTAGGAGACAGTTATGTGGCCAGAAGGTGCAACCCTGTTTCTCTGCTCCCCCAATAAAGCACATATACAAATGCATTAATCCACAAATTGAAAATCAGAGTCACACCGCCCCATCTGGCTAAGGCAGAACTGATCTAGTAATAACAGTAGGCATGTGCAATAAATTTGTCATGTTAAAGGTATGTTGACTGGCAAGGGTTCCATCATAGTTGACTTTCTCTGGAATGAGGAAAAGACAGGCCACAAACCAATAACAGACAAGAGTAATTCAAACAGACTCCTCTGTTCCTGACATTCGTGCTGTGTTGTCTGACCTCTTTTAGGCAACAGTTTCCCAGAATATGAATATAAAGTGATTTCTCCAAATAGTGATATAGATTCATTTACATTTAATTCAGAAATGGTCAGAGTATTCCATTTATTTAAACCACTGACTTTGAAGCTGATTTTTCTTTGTTGTTTCTTGTGAGCTATCTTGGAAAAAGATTCTTATTAGCAGTATTTTAAAATGGTAAAATACATACATACATACATAAACTGTGTCATTAGAACCCCATTTCCCCCCACACTAGACTTTCTTATAAGCACTTTGGAAGACTGCAGATGTTCTAGAGTGCTTTCCAGGGTCATTCAGGATACTGGCCATGGTACAGAAGAGCTAACTGTTTGTGCTAATTTGTAATTTTTGCAATCCTGAATGGCCAGTTGGAATTATTTCTAGTTACTTGGCATAACTGAACGGCAGATTATACAGTATATACAAATTACAATCATAAGTGTTTGATTGTTGATCCTTATATAATCAGATCAGCACTTTCTATTAAGAAGAGGGATTTCAACAAGTTTCCTGTATAGATATATATATTTTAAAAAAACTTTAAGGAAAAGCTCCTCAAGGGATAAAAATAAAAAATAAAACAGCTATGGAATGCTGACTCTTTCAGGCCAAAAATGATCTTCCACATTTGAGGGCCATATTGTGGACTATATTCCAAGAAATGATTGGTGGGACCAGGAAAAAAGAAAAGTGGTTACATTACGACACATTCTGAGACTGAAACTTTTGGGTGAATGTGAGTTTAGCAATCTCTTGCTCAATTGTGCAGGTAAATGTCTGCCTCCCCTCCCCCCAAAAAGTGGCTACTTTGAGATCTGTAATGGAGTGTTCTGGGAGGTTGAAATGTTCTGGCATTACTTTGTCTTTGTTCTGAATGATGATGTCCAACTTGTGCCCATTAATTCTTTTCCACAAATTTGGCCTGTTTGTCCTATGTAGAATCCAGTGGGGCACTGCTGGCAGATGATGGTATATATTACATTTCAGGAAGATTATGTGAAGGTGCATCTAAACCTATATGTGAAGTTGTTGGAACCTGTGATGGTGCTGTTGGTGAAAATGTGGGAGCAATGTAGCCATCTAGGTAGCTCACAAAACTTATTCCTTTTAATAAAATGTGTTAATTTGAAAAGGTACAGCCAGACTCCTCCTGATTTTTGGTGACCATAGACTAACAAAGCCATCCTCCTACAATGTCATATAAACAACATCAGTTGTACATAGAAGTTAATGGTGCAGCATAAAAATTGCATTTAAAAAAATCCACAAGCTTAGCAGGATAGATAAAAGAGGGAGGTTGGATATGCACAATGCATTGCATGATACAACTTAGATCAAAAGTATCATTTGGATATATTGCATTGAATTAGGTGCACTGCAGACATAAAACTGTATTATGGCATCTTCTTGCATTAACTCCTCTGTTCTTCTATTTATAAATCTCTTCTGGAAAATAGTAATAATTTTTTAAAATATTGCCTTTGTACACACATTCAAGGCTATGCATATTCTAGTCTACATGTGTCCTACAGTAGGTCTTTCAGTTATTACCACTTCAAATATTCCCTTCAGTAGCTGTGTTTAAATCTCTCCTACATTTAATAAGTAGCTTGGAGATTCAGTTGGAGAGCTTCTAAAAAGGCTGTCAATCTTTGATGAGTATATGCAATCTCACATGGAAAAAGCCATCTACCGTGTTCTGACACAACGCTCATGGAAGAACATTGTTGCATTCTCCACAATGCCCCAGGGAGAAAATAACTGTGTTGAATGCTAATATTATTAACTTTATCACACTTTGGAAACTCATCCCAATTCATCTCTGCTTGAGGATTCATAGCTATATCTTCTGCTCTCCATATACTGATAACATTACTACTCCTTGCCTGATTTGCAAGATGCAAATACATGTATTACATCGTTCCAAAATAGCCAAATAATATCTTGAAAACATGCGTGCAAAGACCGGCATGCATAAATCTTTATAAAATAAATAATAAAGACAAGAACAAACAGAAGGAGTGAAAGAGATATCATTTGTTGAGATACTTAACCACTTTTCTGCATTTTTCTCAGAATCTAATTTTGAAGGCCTTCAAGTTACTTCACTTGCAAATAATACAGATTTCTTTATATTCTTTTATAAAAGGACCATTAGACATAAGACACAAAGAATTAGTAACCTTCTCATTAACCTCTCAAAATGGAATCCATTCCAAGCCAAGCTTGAAAATGTTTTCTCTCTGAATACGACCACGCAGTCTTCCTAGTTAATTGTTACCCTTATCAAAGAATGACCCACATTAACATTTCCCTTGGGGTAATCAGTGTGTATGTGTGTACGCGCACACACACACACACACACACACACAGAAAGTGACCAGTATTGTTTTTGTTTCCCTTAGGTAATAGATGGAAAATGAGGGAGTGAGAAGATAATAAGAACAGTTTCTTTCTAGGAAACAAAGAAACAAAAACACAAAACTGTTGGCAAATAGCATAAATATCCATTGCCTGTTATTGACAACTGCTTGCTGTATTTGTTGTTGTTTTTAAAGACAATATGGTTTGTGCCACTGTACTTTACTTGTCTTTGTAAACAGCACTAAGTTTGTTAACAGAAATCATTGTATAGGTCTAGAGGTCAGAGACAATGATCATCTTCTTTTAGAACATTGAGATTAATGAAACTAGCAAAAGACTCTCCTATAGTTCCTTGGGACATCATTTTTTTCTTCGGATGACATCATGAGAGACATTCTAATATTGTGATATATGAACGACTTCTGGAGGCATTGAATTTAGGTTGTGCTGCATAGCTTGGCAGAAATTCAAAGTCCTTCCGAGCACAGAGAATGTGTGCCAAACCATGGGTAATGCAGTCAATTTAGCTCCTGACCTCACAATTGCCTGCAAAGAGATGTATGCATTAAATATCCAGGAGAAAGCTTTCCTTGGGCCACCAGACTTATTCCATATAAGTGTGTGGCCTATAACCAAATTGCAAAACACATTTTAAAAGGTGCTCAAAGGCAAATTTGCATTGATAAATATCCCAGCATTTTAGGCCACACGGTATCTGTAAGGGACGTAGGCTGTGGACAGCTTCCATGACTCCATACATCCCTGACTTTAAATAAAAAAATAATTAAACTTTTAAAGGGCACTTTGATTTTGATGAATGTCATTGGACCCGAGTAGGCTATCACAGGCATTCAAGGGAAATAAAAACATTTTCTTTGGAACTACTGTATGCTCATCTGCCTCTCCACACAGCCAAGATAAACTGTGATGCTAACAAGTATCCTGAGGAGCTAAAACAAAGAGTGGAGGGACTTTGCACTAGTTTGCCTTCTCGAAAATGGGTGCTTTGTGACTGGCTACGTTCCTCCCGGCAGCCATATTATGAACAGACAAACCATTCCCCCATGCAGCTATTTTTGTTTGAATACCCAGAATGTACACTTTAAAAACCAATTGTGTCCATTGGCCCCCAAAGATTGCTGACTACAGCAGTCATCTGAACATTCATACTTCATTTTTAATTAGAAATTTAATGTATTTGTAAGAATCAAACCAGGTGGCAGTACCTAGCCAACTTTGACTGACCTGAAAAAACTAAGTAGGTCTGGATAGGACAATGTTTTCAATCTTGGCAACTTTAAGATGTTGGCTGGGGAATTCTGGGAGTTGAAGTCCGCACATCTTAAAGTTGCCAAGTTTGAAAAACACTGGGATAGGAGATCACTAGGAAATCCAAGAGTTATAGACTAGGCTGGAACAAAATATCTTGGAAGAAGGCAAGGGCAATCACCTCCATTTGACTGCTATGAAAGCAACATAAGCATGTCTGTGTAATGACCAGCTTCCTTATATATTTTTATATTTCTAGGAGCAGATAAACTGGACCAACTCATTTTCTTTAGCATGGGATAACTCTGCATGTTCTTTGCTCTTCCACTAGTCCCATTCCACTAGCAGGTCAGGCCTGCGCTCTAGGATTAGGCCACATATTGGTTACATAGCAAAGTACTTGGCTCAGTATCAGTCAAACTTCAGTCCAATGCTCTGCCTGCTCTCATATTCTCAAGTCTGCTAACATATGTGGTAGAAAAGCTATTTAGATAACAAGGCCAGATAAATTACTTAACCAAACAAAATTCCACTATTTAACACTATAATCATGGAAGAGAATGCTTTTTTAGTGGTTTTCCATTTCTCATTCTGTAAGTGAATAGGAAGCCCATTAATTCATGCTTAAACTCAGATATATATTTCTTCTTACTAGTTAAAGACAGTTACCACACAACTTTATATCTGTGAAATGCCTCTTACCTGTGAATACCCATGTAGAATAGTTACCACAACACTGATACTCTCGTTCCACTGTATACATCTGACCTCCACAGCAAGCCCCTGATGCATTAAGATGAAATGGAAGATACTTGTCCTCACAGCATTGGAAACTTGGAGTATTGTTGTACAGACTCCCATTGCAACATATCTAAATGTATTTTTTTTTTTAAAAAAGATACATTATGGGTTAAAGCATGAAGCATTTCCTGGTAAAACAATATCAACAACACATAGATACACCCACAAATCCAATAAAACTGAATTCTTATTGTATAGCAGAAATAGCTACTAGATTTGATGATTACAAATAATAGCAGACAATACAAAAATGAAACTTATGTGGTAAACTTAGAGTAAGAGTTTAATGTCAATTTATACTTATATCTGTTGTAAGGAAAGTCAGAAGTCATTTCTCTTTCTCTTTCTGTACTTTTGACTGTTCTCTTTCTTTTTTTTCATTCTTTTTTCTTTCTTTACCCGCTATCTTAAATATTAGTTTTTGTTAATTTTTATCTTTCTTATCTTAAAATCTAATAAAATTATTGGGAAAAACAAGAAATACAGCTACTAGATCAACAAGGAAACTAATCAATTTATCATAAAATGTACCAATAATTTATTTAGCTATAAAATCAATTTGAATTTATCAAGATTTACAATAAACCTTAGCCACAGCACTATGAATAAACCTAGGCTAACAGACATAATCTCACAAATAAATCAGTGATAAGTTTAAATCTGTGGGGCAGCTAGCTATTTTGGCCAGATCTATTTTCTAAAGTTCAGAAGTAAATGTGAATTTTTTTATAGTCATAAACAGCAGCAACCATACAAGCCCAAGATTTATGGAGTAGGAAAGAAAGAAAGAAAGAAAGAAAGAAAGAAAGAAAGAAAGAAAGAAAGAAAGAAAGACAGACAGACAGACAGACAGACAGACAGACAGACAGACAAACAGGCTGACTGAAATGCCAATGAGGATCACTGCGCACTCTAGTACCCCTGCATGTGACCACCAGGGTGCATTACGTGGAAGTAGAGACATGGAATGTTATTTGTAGGTTGGAAAACGTTAGAATGTCTATGCAACATGAGCATTCAAATTTGGAGCACTTGAGATTGCTATGCCATTTTACTAAGAAATATCTGATAATCTGTTTAACCCAGAGTCACTTTTATGTGACATGGGTGGCTATATAAATACAATAAATAAATAATCCCCCTCCCTCATGGCCTTCAGAAAAGGGGTTAAATCCTGGCTCTGCCAGAAGGCCTGGGGGCCGGATGGGGGCTCGCATCTGTGGAGATGGCTGGTGGGGTGATGGGTTGCCCCCCCCAGCATCTTGAAGGTTTTAGGGCTAAAATTTATAGGGGGGAGTAGGACATTTTTAATGCATGTTTCTATTTTTAATTATTTATGGATTTTAGCCATTGTTGGAGGGATTGGTGTTTTTTCCTTTTTTGTTATTGTGAGCCGCCCAGAGTCACCCGTTGGGGGAGATGGACGGCATACAAGTTTAATAATAAATAAATAAATAAATAAATAAATAAATAAATAAATAAAATAAAATAAATAAATTTTAAAAATAAATAAATAAAAAGTTGGCTCTTGAGCAGATTCTCTATAAATATGAAACTTCTCCCAGAAGAGTTTAAGTTTCTGAAGCAGTGGTGAAATCATTACACTGCTATTCTTTCAAACTTCTTTGTATATCAAAAAGGAGACATCTGATCAATCTATACTTCAACAAAAATATTTTCCCAGTATATTCACCCTTGTTGCTTCCTATAGTAACATAAACGAATTTTTTCCTTGTGTGGCATATATTACTTTTTGACCATGATTCTTCAGACAAGGTTATTTCAAATCTATAGTATAAAATAAAGCAATTTTAGAAGTAAATTTAATAAGAAAATGATTCTTGAATAGACTTTAACTGAAAGCCTCCTTATAAATATTTTTGGAATGAACTGTATGCTGAAACAATCAAATAATTATCTAAATGCTTGAACTGCAAGCAGACTGTCAAAGTGCGCAAAAACATATTGAACGTTGTGTTGAATCATCATAAAACACAACCTCATAACTTATGGTCATCTTGTTTTACAAAGGATAGTTATCGTAGCTAATTGGAAAAGATATCTGGTACAATAGCATGGATAGATACTGAAAAGATAACTTGTAGATATTTACTTTTTATAAACTAAAATCACTCATAAACTGTTGTTTTTATTTTTGCACAGGGCAAGCATCTTCTTTCCTTCACAGAAAATTGGAAACCCCTGAAAGAATACTAAATTAATGTAAAATCAAAACCTTGATAATTCCTATTATCTTCAAAATGCCCTAAATAGGGAAGGGGCTGCTCCCCCTCAATGGTTTCATGACCTTTCAGAGAATGAGAGCACTTTATAGTAGAAGTGGACAACGTATGATCCTCCCGATGTTGTACTCCACAACTCACATCTGTTGTGCTCAACAAAGACAATGATGAAGGATCTTGGGAGCTGCAATCCAAAGACATCTAGAGACCTGTAAGTACAGTGACCATACATCCTTTATTATAAAGGACAGTTCTTTATTTCAGAAAGCTGTCCTTTAGATTTATTTATTTATTTTTTATTTTCATGGTTTTGCTCCTGAATTTTTCTTTCAAAAGCAAAGTTATGAACATAAACAATTAATTTTTTTTAATCCTTATGAGCCTTTTTCAGATTTGCCTCTTTTTCAGGTTTGTCCTTTATTTTTTCCAAGAAAATATGATCATTGTATCTATATTTTTCCTTCTTGGTTAGGTAGCAGTTTTTTAAACTAACACCATCCCCCCAAAGTGAGAAGGTGAAAGCAAGGTATACCAGGCTTCCTTTAGCCAGTGATTTTTATTTTGCAGAAAAGATCACTAAGCTCCAGTTGCTGTAATCTCAGAGTTTTCCTCTTTTAGGGCATTAGGGGAAATACAAAGATGCTTCCATTGATAACACCTCTTGTACTACCACCTAATTATCCTGGAGTCCAAGGACTCACTTCTTAATTTAAAAGAAGGAAAAGAATGTTGCCTTGCAATCCAGTCAAAACTGTTGTCTCAGCCAAGCTCAGTTTAGTATTAACTTCTATTCTTGATTCCAAGCCATAATAAGGTAAGGAGATGATACAGGAGTTCCTACTGTACATCTGTGCTCAGATAACCAGGTATCAGCAGTACCTTAGTGTCGAGAATGAGATATAGAAGCAGTCTGAATGAGCTATGAATCATGTGCAATAGAAAATTTATTTGGTCTGGTGTTCAGAGCATCAGAACCAGGAGGCAGAGTGGAAAAGAAAACAAAATTTCAGAATAAAGGATGAACTAGAAGCCATGAGCATGGAATAAGCCACAGGTCAGGACCAAATAATAACTGAAGATGCAGGAGTACATTACAGCTGAAGAAAACTTGTTCGTATGATATATAATCTGGAATACTTACCTCTAGATACTCCCCCCCCTCCAAATCATAGTTCTAATGAAGGAAACCTTTTTATGAATACCTATAAAGGTGCAGGGGGACGCGGTGGCACAGCGGCTTAATGACACTGAAAGTTGCCGGCCAGAAATGGCTGACACTTCGGCGGTTCGAGTCCAGCCTTCGCGTTAAACAGGGTGAGCTCCTGTTTCCTCCCCAGTTCCTGTCAACCCAACAGGTCGAAAACTCACGTGAGTAGATAAATGGGTACTCTCACTCCAGTGGGAGGAAAAATGCTGGCTGCGCCTTGGAAAAAGGAGTCGGGAACAGTTGCCGGTAAAAACGTGAAACCGCGCTCGCCCGAAAAGGGCGCGAAGCAACGGAAACCCCGCCTCCTGCGCTCGCCAGCTGGGCTCTGCTCTAGGAAGGAGGCTCTGGCAAACCACTTCCGAAAAACAATTGCCTTGAAAACTGCAAGGACTCGTCCAAGCAGTCACTGCAGGGTCAGTAATGACTGAGCGCAGACAAAAAAATAAATAAATAAATAAAGGTGCAAGGACACAGCATTATCAGGATTTTGATTCCTATGGAAGATAGCACTAACTATGGAAGATATATCTGTCAGTGCAGGGTTTTCCCTCCCTGTAGACAACTGTGCTGCAGGAATCTAAAGTTATGTAAATGACACTGGTTTGTGGGGGTGGGGTGGGGTGTGGGCAGAGAAGTTAGGGTTTTACAGAGCAGTTCTGTTATTGGGACAATCTGGGGATTATCCAGGGAATGCCTTAATGGGAATCTTGCCACAGGTGGAATTATAAACAGAGACATAGTTTCCAGAGCTGGAATGCCAGTTATGTCACCAATTAACTAGCACCAGACCTGAGAAGCACAAAGTATGCTTTTTAATACAGTGGGAAAGCAGAAAAAAGGACTAGATTTAAGCTGCAGTGAGTATAAGAAGGAAATGCTCTTTCATGTTGACAGAAGTAATTAACTGTTTCAAATGTTTTAACTCTAGTATGCAATAAAGTTTCTTATCTAGACGTCCTGCATCGTGTGTCTGGATAACTTCTGCCGAGTCTGAGCCAGAGAGCTGGACACTGCATAAGGAAGGCTCAAATGAGATAGAAGGCTATCTTAAGCTGCCTTCTGCCAGAAAGTGGGCAGAGTGAGATGTTTGCCTCATGAGGCAATTTGTTAATGTAGCGATCTGTTGGTTGGGGTTAATGGGAATTGTAATCCATCACATTGGGAGGACAAGAAGTTTGAAAAGGTTGAGATAAATACACCAAGGTACAGCAACCAACTGGAGTAACAATAACAATGATAGTGCTAAGAGGATTTAAAAAAAAATACTAATAAACACTCCTACATTTTGGTCAAAATGAAAGCTTCCAGGATGCTGTGGGAATGCTGAAGGAAGCATAGTTCAACAAATGTATGTCAATATTGGACTAAAGACAGTACAGTACGGGCTTTGCATTGTTAGCAAATTCTTTGAGCAATTTCCTGTTCCTGCTGAAGCTGCAATACTTCTCCAAAAGATGTCATGAAGACTGGGGACCCTCCAGAAGATATTTACAGAAGATTGTAGTAATAAGGGGCCTTCTGTAAACAGAAATACTTTCCACAAGTGCAAAACCATATTTGCACATCACTAATTAGTTGTCTACTAGTTTTGGCTATGCCATCTGTATATACAGTATTTAAAAATACTCATTAATGAATTTTGATTAATTTTGTTCAACTTGTATACTTCTAAATGTTCTTAATTTTGTTAAGGTCTGCAGGTCTGTAAAGCAAAGGAAAGCTGAAGTAAGATTATAAGCACAAAGTTTCACTTAGCGACCACTTTAACAACCAAGTTGCTGGTCCCAATTGTGCTTGCTAAACAAGGACTACCTGTACAATAAAATCCTAAATGCAGGATTTTTTAAAATAATGTTCTATGGAATCACTGTTTTCCTAGCTTGATCAAAAAGTTGGCAAGGTACTAGAAACACTATGATCATTGCCAGTTTACTTTTCATTAAGCTATTGGATATTTTTTAAGTAAGTATTTTTTAAGTTGTGGTCTATAAATGGGAGAAAGGCTTCAACTCCAGGTCCACCTCCAGATGCAACTGGCAACTAGTCTTGTTGAGATATATTTCTTCCTTAGCTTTGGAAGACAATATTGGTCACCATATACCAGATATGGCTTAGATGGTCCAGCAAGTTGATATACTGTAAATCATCAGAATTCATTAAGATGTAGATAATCTGGTAAGAGAGAGGAAGTACCTATATTGCAGCCCCAGTAGGACTTCTGAATAATTGTCTGATGCTCTACAGAATGAAGACCAAGAACTAGCTTTGTAATGGAAAAGAGAAATGTAGTATGATTCTCTCTTCATTTTTATTGCAGTTTTCTCCCCCCCCCCACCCCCCCATATATTTCAATTTTGGTATACACTTGACTATTTATTTAAATCCTGGTCCAGAGAACAAATTCTTAAGTGCTGGCTTCTGTGTCTCTGCCTCACCTAACAGCCATCAGCTCATAAGTTTAATTAAAGTCTATGGTAGAATAAAATATTTATCTAAACACTGACAGACTGAGAGTGCAGTGTTATTAGTGGAAAGCTATTATCTAGCTCATAGACAAGCTTGTTAGGGTTCAGTACTGTTATTCCTTTAGGCACTAATGCTATTCACGTGATTAGTCCCACTGAGTTCTTCTGAGCACATCAGTGATACTGTGACATTCATTTTTCTTGCTGCAATTAATTTTAAGCAGGTAAGAAGCTAAAAATCAGACTAAACAGAAGATAAAGGAAATTACAGACATTAACACAGGTTATGAAGCCAAACTTTTAAAGTGGTCAGTCATTAAAAGAGCACCATTCATATATTTCATTGATTTCTTTATCTTTGGGTACCAAAAGTAATGTTTAATAAATAAATGGAAAGGCAAAAATATTGCTTTAAAAATAAAAGCGAGACGGAGCTAAAATATACCAGATTTGCTAATTTTGATAAATTAGAATTCAGAACCACGTCTTAACATTTGGGAACTTCTCTACACAGTATAATGATAATGATTTCCCACATTCATTCTAAAATAGAGGTGTTTTCCAGAGTGGAGTGGGGGGGGGGGGTTAAGAGAAAAATGATGAAAGCACCTTTGAATTGCTGCTGTGCAAGCTTTGTCCTTTTGTATGTGAACCTCATCCAAAGGGGTTGGTTGTTTAGGAAAGTCCAGTGAAATTATTTCACCAGGTTGGTGAAAATTATTCCTTCCTTGTATTGGCAGAAATGATCCAGTGTATTTCCAATTTTCTGCGTACAGACAGAAGGAATCCTTCCATGCTCAGAAAACACCTGGGATCCAAACCACAGCTTTTGAATGCTTTTGAATGAAGGCTGAACCTGTTTTGCAACTCGAATGGTTAAGTTAGACATGAAATATACCTCTCCAGTGTAATTTGGGATTAGTTTTGTCAGGCCTATTATTTTTTCTTCCTAGCGTCCCTTTTTTTCAGATCAGCCAAATGTTGATCCATTGGTTGCGACAAGAATTGACCCACCCGCTTGTCACCCGAGCCTGACTTCACAGGCTGAGAGAGAGTGACTGGCCCAAAGTCACCCAGCCAGCTTTCATGCCTAAGGCAGGACTAGAACTCACAGATTCCTGGTTTCTAGCCTGGTGCCTTAACTGGCTCTCTGCTTTTGTCAGGCCTCCTATGACATAGATAAATTGCAGAGGAACAAAGAAGTCTTTCAAACTACAGAACTGATTTTTGTCTTAGCCACGCTAGTAACAAAAAGCAGCAGCAACTGGGAATCATGAGTCTGCAATATAAAGGTAATCATAGGGCTCGAGAACCCCAGGCATTAGGATTATTGTCATAATGTATATATGGGCTGCAGAATCCAGATGACCACTAGATGGCAGCAAAGAGATACAGAAAACCCTAACACTTTCTTGCAGTGTTTCTCAACCTTGGCAACTCTAAGAGGTGTGGACTTCAATTCCTAGAATTCCCCATGCCGGCTGCGTAATTCTGAGAGTTGAAGTCCACACATCTTAAAGCCGCCAAGGTTGAGAAACACTGCTTTATTGTCATCTAGTGGCCATCTGGACTTTTTACAACCCAGCTATGCCTATTGCCATCCTATATCATATATATTCGTATGCCATGGCTGCCTATTCTTTCTGACTACAAAGAACATAGTCCACACAGCCAACTATTTTTCTATTGGCCAACTGAAGAGTCAGCTAGGGTAGAACATTTGGCTGGTTTCTTGCTGTTTTGCTGTTTCATACTTTCTGCCAGCCATCCTACTTACAATCACTGGTTTCTCATTTAGAAATTAGTATTAGAAGGGAAATTAAAACACAGTTCTTTAGCCAGTTAGTATTACTTTTAGATTTGTGCATATGTTTTAATGATGTTTGTTTGTTTTGTATAGTTTGCATTTTTGTATTGAGAGGTGCTTTGATCCTCTGGATGGAAATTATTACTATTAGGAGGAGGAGGAAGAGAAACAGTAGAAGCAGCAGCAGCAGTAATAGCATTGCTATTTAGTGGTGAGAAATTAGTGTTCAGGAAGGGACCAAGGCTTCAATTTACACTGCTCTTTGAACAATTATCTTAAATGTCAAAGTGCTTTAAATTTTCAAATCCCTCTGAGCTATCTCCTTCCCAGTAAAACCTCTTGTCATCAACTCAATGATTTTTCTGAGGCAAGATTCCATCAATATTATTTGCCCATTATGTACCTCTTAAACAGCTTCCAATTTACTTACGTTGAGCACACCCTTGAAACTACTTGATCTAGCTAGCCTCCCATTTGTAAGTTTGAACTGTTTTGTAGCTCCCCAACATCCTTTGCAACAGGCTGTAAATTACAAAATAGCATTTTTGGCAGCATTTTAGGACAGCTACTATTTGCATTGGTATGAAGCCCAGAGGATATGCATTATCAATCCATAAAACAAAATGTATTTAAGTACTATCAGGATTATGTCATATTCTCCCCAAAAGCCAACTACTGAAATTAGTAATGATCATCATTATCTCATCCTCTTACATTTAAGTGTAGACCAGCCAGGGCTTTTATTAGGCCAGTATTATCTCATCATCTTTTATTTAGGAATGGCAACTTAGGATGTCGTAATCAGACATATATATCTGCTTTCCTAAGCCATCCAATTAAAAATACTGGTTTTCCTAATTATTTTCTGTGTTCTCATCAGCATCAGTATATTTTGTGTAATTTGATTTCAGAATAAGACCAGAATAATATTGTACAAAAGAGAAAAAGGTCTCCCTTAGATCAGGTCTATAAAGGAAAAAAATTGCCTTGATTATGCAAAACCCTTTGTAGCGTCTGATTCCAATTAGACCAAGTTGCCCAATGATTAAAATGGTTGGTAGTAGTGTGTATGTAAATAAGAGAATTAGAAGTTAATTCTGTGTTACGATCTGCCTTTCAGTTCCTCTAAAGCTTTCTTCTATTTTCATACCTTATTCTCAGGATACAGTCCTCCATAGGCTGGTTTAACCAGGAGCGTGCGGTTTATAAAAGTGATAAAGATTTTTTTTCCCTGTTGATGGTGTTTTTGAACATTTTTTAATATGAGAGGTGGCAGAAGATTCTACTAGGCAGAAGAGCTGGATACAAATCATTGCATCATCATCTCCATCAATTTGAAGTTTCCTGAGCTGCTTAAGTTTACTAATGTGAAAAAACAACAACAACCTAGGATGGGAGGAGTTCCATCCTGATGGCTCCCTTCCACCTTGGCCACCTCACAATGAAATTAGCACAGAACACTGCTTCTATCCCAAGAATTTCACCAACATTCTCTTCATCTTGGAAAGACATCTTGAAAGAAAATCCTCTTTCATCAAACTGAATGAGAAACAATAGGAAAAAATGTGGAGAATTGTTATGAACTGTGAAGGTATATATGTCTGTGTGTATTTCAGTGGTGTGTCAGAAAGAACAAAAAATCTAAGAAAGCAAGGCAAAAACAATGAATTAAAACAGTTCAGAGCAATAGTACATGGAGATCAGGATGGCCTGATCTTGCTGGCTTTTTGTAAGTCCTTAAGGTCCTGGCTCTTTGCTTGGGCTGGGATCCCAAGTGTGTGCTGGGACCCATTCCTTGGTTATTTTAGCAACTGTGGTACATGGTTTGTTCTCAGCTGCTATGCATTTTCATTTTTGTATTATTGTAATTGCTTTTAAATTTTGTTCGCCACCCAGAGTCACTTGTTGAGATGGGCAGCCATATAAATTGAATGAATGAATGAATGAATAAATAAATAAATTCAGCTGTTTTTTTAAAATTTACTGTTATGTTTTATTTGCAAAGGAAAATAAAGAACAACAATCCAAGTGAGCAGTTAATATGATCTATTCTTGTACTTAGAACAAAATGGGTGCCCTTGGCCCAAATAGGGAATCCGTGGCTACAGTAACTCTGATTACTATCCCAGTTCTGCTCAAAAAAATCCAGTGAAGGAGAATTTGCCACTTCCTCATGGCCACAAAGCAACCTTCCTAATGTTTAGTTAAAGCATCTATTTCCAGTATAATTTACCTGAGTGGTGAATCTACATTCCAAACATAGACATCAAGCAAGAGAAAGAAAGAAATACACGTTTACCAGCCAGTAAAGTTAAATTCCTTGGTGTGTTCTGTTCTATTCAAAATGCACACTTAACTTGGTTTCCAGTATAGGATTCTTGATTACAAAGCTTGACAAAAAACTATATTTCGTGAAACTAAGATCTGAAAAATTTATCTACATGGACACAGAAATTGAATACTACATTTGACTAACTCTGCTATAAGTTGTTATATAAGATATTTAGCAGAAGAATATTAAATGGTTCATTTTGGTAACTTAACCAATAGCCATATTTTGCGGCTCTTAAAACACCTTATTAATTCATACAAGTGCATTTATTTCTCTCATTTAGCTTGTTGCCTCTTTGCTTTGAATTAACTGCACCTTAGGATTGGTTATATTGAATTAATTAATAGCTTGCTCAGTGATACACCAATTAAGATATGATGTTCCCAGATTTGCTTCCACATTCCAGAAAATGTATACAAGAGAGCCATGCTTTGCAGAAATCCTTGTAATGAAAAGTACTCGTAATCATTCGTAAGATTCTTACCAGAAGTATGTGAAGATAATGTAGAATATATATTTAGCATAGTGCTATTATAATATTAAAGGCAAGAAAATAAGCAGAAAGATTCTTTCTTCTTAACCATGTTTCCCTCAGCATATGGTTAGCTGGATGGGTTATGAGAAGCAGGATGGTAGAATATCAACATGTAGTGTCTTGATTTATTGGACTAATAGAGAGGAAGGGGTGTCTGTTAAAACTCAATTACCATTAAATGACAAATAGGATTTCCAAGCCTCAAAAAATACTTGTTTATGAGAAAATGCACCTCAGTGACTCTTTAAGATATTTTTAGAGATTACGGAACAAAGTAAATATATTGTACAACTTATGTACCAAATTTCTCTTATTCTGACCTATTTTAAAGAGAAAGAATACATAATGTAAACAAGTAAATACTCATTTTTAAGGGGAAGTGGTGAACACTGCCTGGACTGATCCACCAAACCACAGACTTTGTCAGCCAGTGTAATTTATATTTTGGCTTGAATCACTCAGATAATTCACTTTCCTAATTGATGCCTTGTCCGACAACAAATCTTATGAATACACACTGTCACTACATGTGTGATGATGCTGTTGACAAATAGGGACATTATTTTATTACATTAAATCTTACCTTCAAATTAAGAGTTTTCTACCTCATTTGTCAATAAAAAAATGTATAGGCTCCTACTGTTCTGACTGCAGTATTGATCGAGCTCCTAACCTGCAACTAATATGACCATTAATCTGCAAATGACCACGATTTTAAAATATTTCTGACAAATCACGATAGGCCTCATTCAGAGTTGCTCATCATTATCACATAAACAACCACCCACTTATAGATGAAACTAAATGGATTTGCTGTGAAGTAGCATCAAATCAGTGAATCAACCAAGTTCCCCAAAAGGCATCTAACTGTCAGGTTTAGCCCCAGAAACTCCAGGAGACAATCCAGATTCAGTCCAGCAAGGTTTACTTGGCTTCACCCTAATTACAGAATCTTCTCAGACTGAGAGCAGTTCCCAGGGTCAAACTACAAACATCACTAGCATTCCTCAGGGAGGGGCCAGTCTCATCCTCTTATCTCTTCTTTGCTCCTCTGGGGATGAGAGTCCATGTTTCACACCCCTGCTCCACACTCCCACACTAACCATCCCAATAAACTAATATTTTCCATGTAGATTGTGATAAATGATAAAAGACTAAAATGCACTAGAGAATACTCCTTAGTTATCGCTTTGTGTTTTTTACAGCAGTACAATAAAGGTAACATAATATTGTTGGAAATGAATCTGCATGATATGGCCAGGTAGCACTGAGGAAGTATGATGTGATGCTAAAAATAAAAATATATAATGGCCCTGTTCCCATTCAACATTGTGGCTGCTTATGATATATGCTGGCTTCATGTAGAACTCAGAATCCTGTAACAATGCTACTGTGCAGGTTATTGCTATTAAAGCAATATAATTGCACAGCAGCAGCCTGGAATCCTACGCTACAGAAATGGAGATAGTTATGTATTTATGCTCTGTTTAACTGTTCTCAATAGACCAGTCCCCTGTGACAGGAATCCCAAAGATAATAATTCATGTCTCAGCCTGTTGTCCATTATCCAGAAGCTACCTGTTCCTTCCTTGTACAGATTTCACCTTAAGAGTTGTACTTTTCCAATAAACCCTAGTTTGAGGGCAGCTTCCTTCCCTGTGCATTCCTTTTTAGCCAACTCCTCCTAGCTGAACAGAACTGTGATATTTTAAACAAGAAGTTTTTGGCTATCATGTAAGTCTTACAGCAGTAGCACCATCTCCTCAAAGGGTTGCAATGCTCTATCAAGTTCCAAATTGATCACAATAATTCTTCTCCAATTTTGAAACTGCTGGACTGTTGCATGCCTTTCCCTCCTCATAGCTGGGACCCTGTTTCTTTGTACTTTTCTTTTACTGATCAATTACAAGTCAAGGGACTGAGTATGCTTTTGGTAGTATCTGACCCATTTTCTAATACTGCTCGTTTCATTCCCTGTCACAGATTTCCAATTGTTACTGAGACTGCTTGCTGTTTATTCAACAAGTTTTCCAAAACACTTAGAACATCAGCTTGCCCAATCATTTCACTTCTGACAGAGGCACACAATTCATAGCCCATTTTTGAAAAGTCTATTTCCATTACTAAATGATAAATTGCCTCTAAATTTGCTGATTACTTGATTTTATGGGATCCTCTAAATACTGAGCAAGCTATAATTATTTTAAATAAAATAAATCAACAAGCTTGAACCACCATTACAGCAGTATTAAGTTTTAAGCATTAAGCAAACCATGAGCTTTCTAAGGTTTCAAAACATACCACATAAATATATTTCCAATAGTTCTATGGGACAGGCCAGTATGTTCCCTTTGCCACAAACAAGGCTGGAGGATGGCTAATTAAACATACCAGCTGTCCAAAGGTATAAATTTAAAGCAATTTTATAGAATGGTTCTGATTTGTAAGCATATACATGCAGGCACTAATGATGTAAAATCAGACATCAAGGAACTGAACATTTAATGAAGGAAAACAGCAACCTGTGTTATGAACTGTGGCTGTACATGGCAACCCCAAAAGTAGTTTTAACTGTCTGTAAACTATCTACCTGGGAAAATATTTCAAACACTGGGTGCTACAGCTAGAAAGCATTGGCTTGAATAACCATATTACTCACTTTTTGATTGTGGAGCCATTTTCAGCTCAGCTTAAGAAGATGCTTATGCAGAAGCTCATATAGCAATGGATGATCCTTTAGTTATCCTTGTTACAGTTTTGATTGGGGTTGGGGTTAAGGGTCAAAGACAGCATATTACACGGTGTTACCTTAAACTGGGGATTACAGCATCGTCCTCCACATATGATTTCATTAATGTTGCATTCCAAGAGCAGACAAGCTCTTTCACTTTGATGTTTTGCCAGTTGCTTTCCCTCAGTGCAGCGATACTGAGTTTTACGCAACAGTTCATATCCTAAGATAATGCCATTTGGTTGTCCTGGTGATGCCCAGTTAATCTGAAGTGACCTGAAGCAGCAAAACCATTAACACATAATTCAATTCATACCATCTGTAATTTACTTCAGCTTCTGCTAACACTCAAATCCTTACAGGTGCCCTTTTTAACTTTGTTGCAATGGGATGGAGCTTTAAATGGGCCTGATTTTTTTTTAAAGGGGCTCTTCTGAGTAAAGATCATTATACAACACTTCAATTATGATTCATTCTTTGGCAGAAAGATAGAGTTGAAGACTCTGACATATAATTGACCCTGACATATAATAGAAAACAAGTGCTAAACTTTAATTTAAAATAGAGTCACAGCCTCACTCTCATACCTCTCCTAAGTTGCTTTCAGCTTCTACAAACAATATTTTTACATTAATAAATTCAACATAATGCGACACATACATATACTTGACAGAAACAAAACACTGCATCCCCTCTAAAATTTGTGCTGGCTGCTCAAGACACAGCTGCACTTGTAGATCCTTCTGTTGAGGCTTTTGCAAAAAGCAGCTTGTGGTGATCTTGTCGTCTTCTTCTTTCAGTGAAGGCACTGGTGACTTGAGACCATGCTTGCAGGAGCTTTAGGACAATTATCTTGTGATTTCAGCTTCTTTGGGGAAAGCACTGGAAAGACTTTCAGCTGCACAAGCTGGTCATCTGCAAGTAAGATCTCAATGAACTCAGCCATCTCACATTTTCCCACTTCAGGAAAAATATTGTTCCGGGCACATGCAAGCACTTTCTTGATGAAATTGACCATCCTATATAGTCCATCTGCTGGGCAACCAGGTCAGAACTATGGTAGCAGAAATTTCTAAAGTATCTGCAAGTATGTAAGGACTGTAAACCATGGAAAGATCATGGGAAGTAGTAGGTGATGAACATGCTTGTAGCCATATTCAACCCAATCAAATTTAGATGCACTTAGGAATTAATAGATAATAGCCCAAACCATTCCAAAGATGCAAAATGGCTCTGGGCTACCTTGCCTTGAAGTTTAACAATTATTTGAATACTCAGCAAGTTCTGTTTGTCTTGGAGATACAACCTTTTTTAATTAAGAAAGAAATTTATTGGGGAATTTAAAAAGTGCAAAGTTGGACCAAAATTCTAGGACCATAAGATTTGGAAAGTCACAGGAGTTTGAAATAAGTAGCACAAGCTATAGAAGATTGGAAACTTTTCATATCTTGTTACTGATATACTTACACATTTAAAAAAAAAAATCAACACCTTCTTCTACCTGTTTCTATTTCCTCAATCAATACTTTCTTCTACCTGTTTGTATTTCCTCCCTTTCCTTTATGGACTTCCTTTCAGCTTGGGAGAGAATAATTTAATTGAGGAAGGGACACAAAAAGAGCAATACATAACACAAATCTATGGGAGATATCAAATCTGATTGACCAGCACTGAATTTTAATTGTCTTTTTCTTCCTAGCGTTTTTCCTGCAGGTGCAGGGTTTGCTTTTTTTCTGGATCAGCCAAATGTTGATCCATTTGTTGAGACAGGAATTGACCGGCCGGCTTGTCACCCAAGCCTGACATAGGGGGCTGAGAGAGGTGACTGGCCCAAAGTCACCCAGCTGGCTTTCATGCCTAAGGTGGGATTAGAACTCATGGTCTCCTGGTTTCTAGCCTGGTGCCTTAACCACTAGACCAAACTGGCTCTCAGTCACTGTATTTTAAATGTTCTGAAATATATCTTCTAAATTTCAAGATTCAGTGTAAAGATTTGAACATTCATCCAGTTCTATATCTTCAAAACATGCATTAAATATATTCCTTAAAAAATGCCTGAGTAGAAGTGTAAATAATTAAATAGTTCCTTCCTTATAATATCATACTGCAGATATTTCATGGGAGAACTGTATATTATGGTAATGATACAGAATGCAGTTAACCTCTGAATTTACTCTAAACACATGGAAAGTTATGAATTAGACTGTACCATCACACAAGGGGAGAGGAGGTTTAAATCTTTTCATGTACAGATCTTTGTTCACAAAAACTCTGCCCCACTCTTTTCCTTCATTTTCTTAAAGCCTTCTTTGTTGCCAATAGCAGAAGGAAGATGGTTTTAGAAACGAAAAAACTGAGGTAGAAAGGTTTAACATCTCCTCCCTTGTACATATCCTGAGTGCCCTCTGGGTAAAAATACAGAATGAAAATGGAAACAACAACAACAATAGGATCTCATGCAACTACTCAAGGTCAGACTTCTATCTAGTTCCCTTCAGATGTCTGGCACCACAACTGGCAGAATTTCCATCCAGAATGGGAAGGGAGCTTTAGGATAAATACTAAAAACAAGAGAATCCCACAACCTTGTTGCTTGAAGACCATCTAATTTCATTAATAAGTGGAGCTACAATCTGTCCATAATAAATCCATAAAAGCCAGACTTCAACATTACAATGTGGACATTGATCAGCAAAAGATGACTTTCTTTAAGTTCCATTTGCCCATTTAAGATTTAAGTAAATCCTTATATCTTTCCTGCTGTAAGGGGAACTTAAGATCACCTAACTTTGGATGGATCATTTTAGAAAGTAATATAACCCAATTACATAGTAGCTGTCAGAATTCTTTGTGACACTGTAAATTAGCATTCATTTAAAGTTAGAGAGTTATGTTCAGAAAACAGCAGCTGAGATAAACTCTGGCATCTTACAGAATAAAAATAACACAGTGATCTATTATTTCACTACCTTGAGGTATAAACAGAGGAACACATAACAATAACAATCTGTAGAGGAAGAATTAATGTCAACTGTGAAGGGATAACTTCACAGGTTACTTGTAGAGTCACATTATTTTTCTGAAGTCTTCATCTGACTTACTGAATTAATGCCACAGTCTGTAGAAGTCTATTTTATATTCACTGCATATTCAACTCAAAGAAAAAAAAAAACCTTACATATCAATGAGTTACTGACAAACATATAAAAAGAAAGAACAAAAGAGTGAAAGAGAGAGAAGAAAGGAAAGAACAAAGAAAGGGATAGTAAACTTCAAAAATGAACCCAAGATTTGAAATACATCTCAATGTATATTATTTTGCAACTAAATAAATCAGTGGTAAATGACAAGTATTTTTCTATCATGTTCTTTGACATTTTGTGCAGCATACTGATTTTGTTAAAATGTCTTTGCACACTATGGAATTAAGATGAAATCAAACAATCCTCGAAAGCAGTCAAGTTGAATTCAGTCACGCTGTTCAGCAATATGTGACTATACTGTATATCTCTAAAGCCAATGTTTATGTTCACATCTCATGCTAAGCCATGGTTTAATTAACTAACCATGATTAACTGATTTTGTGTGTGTGTGTGTGCACACGCCAACACCTTGGAGTCAGTCTTGACTCCTGGTGACTGCCTGGAGAAGTCTATGCAATTTTCTTGGCAACATTTTTGGAAATAAATTTGTCCCGCCTTCTTCCTATGGTTGGGAGAGAGTAACCAGCCCAGAGTTACTCAACTGGTTTCATGCTTAAAGCAGGATTAGAATTTATGGTCTCCCAGTTTCTAGCCTGTTGCTTTTAGCCACCAAACTGGCTAGCTTCAAATGACATGCTAAGCCACAAATCACAATTAACAAACCCAAATGGCTTAGTGTATTCTATGAATGGAACCTATTTTTTATCTGAACAAGTTATACAAATATGGCTCCATGTAAAGGCATCTTGGCTCAGAGTAACACATTTTTTACAAGAGAATAGCCTCTGCATGTATAACTGAGTCCTAAACCTGATAATGCATGTTATCTGCAGTGTCTCGGCTCATGTGGAAGCCAATATGCATTTGTAGAAAATTGTTCTCATGGAGACATCTGAATATCTGGAAGAAACTAATATTATCTGAGTGACATTTGGAGGCGAGGTTTTATCCAGAGCATTCGTGTGCTGAACTACTCTGAACTTCAGCACCTTTGAATGGAAGTATAGTATATGAAGCATATGATAAACTAATAGGATTGCAACTGTTGATCTAAGCGCGGTGTTTCTCTATCCCAATCCTGGTACTCAGTGTTTGAGGAAGCACCCAAATGACACCAAAATCCAGAATATTTAATCCATTAAATTAGAGGAGGAGGATTGCACCTGGAACTTCTCAGGGTTACAGTACCATTTAGGTAATAGATTAAATGGGCACAAAGCAAATAAGAACTTGAACAACAGGCCCAGGACAAAGCCACCATACTGTTTACTTGTGGATAAGGAAACAGACCCTGAATTGTAATGGTGGCAATTCTACCGAACTTGTGTTAATGTTAGTCTCAATGGCTTATGAGTCCCACATTGATATATTTACATAACCAGAGACCATCAATTCCATAATTGACTTGGATCATCCATATATGCATACAGTTGACAAGGTTTAATAAATCAGGACAAAATGCTGTTATAGGTCCTATCAACTTCTTTTACTGCTCTGGAGAAATGAGTATCTTAACTCTCAGTATGCTGCCCTGGAATGTGTGATCTTTTGAAGACTCAGCAGGAGGATGGAGCAGTTAGAGAACAGATCAGAACTTTGTATGCTTGCTTTAAATAAAATTAGTGTGAACAAATGGTTTCTATGTATATGTACACATCAGCTGCATGCTATACAGTTAACATGGATGTGTTTTGACACTTGGATTTACAAAAAAACCCAACAACCTAATTTCCTCTACTTCCTAGTTCATTCAAGACAACAGTATATCATTTAATAACAGCTGAATGTCCTAAGTACTTGTATGATTTTCTGAATGATGCATTTACCTAAAAGGAAGACAACCCTGGATTTAAGATGATCTCCATAAAGGAAGTTTAGATAGAATTATAATAAACTGAAACAAAAATTCAGTATATTGCCAGCTTCCTTACCTTGGCAATCGGACATCCAGAATCCCACTGAAACCAATCCTGAAGATCATTTCCTCCACCCCCCAATGCACATGACATACCAGTATATGCATTTGTGTCTGTATACACATAAGTATATATCCTGACTTGCAGAGGCCACACTCCAAAAAAGGGCAGGGCCAAGACAATAACATATCATTAATTGAATTAATACCTGATTAAAGTTAATTGCTTGTAAAATAAGATACCCATTATAAAATGAATTATTTTCACATTTGCATATAAACACAGACTACTCTCTCTTTCCCTCTCACACACATGCGTATGCGTGCTCACACTCAGAATGAGATTATGGAAATCTGAGCTCAACAAGCATAAACGTGTACATGTGTAGTCTGCAGGAAGTCACATTAAGTTTACTTTCTACTGAGGTAGGTATAGGGAAGCTTCTGTTGTGCTGGTAAAGGATCTGTTCTGCCCTGATTACTATGCATAAATCAGGGTGAAAACTGGGAAGAGATTCTTGAGGTACTGATTTTTGTTTGTTTGTTTCTGTGCAACAAGGAAACAAATTAATAGATGCTGTGCGTTGGATTGAAGATGGAACCGTGGTAAGTCTTGTTGAATTCAGTTGCTCTTCCTCCCAGGTGATCGTGCTTAGGACTTGTACTTTTCTTCAGGCAGCTTCTAAGCCCTGTAAATCCTCTATATGAGGAAGATGACAAGAAGTGGGCAGGGCTAATGTGCTTTCTCTTCCTCCCCAACACCATGCCTTTATGTAGGCAATCAAAGGTGTTACATGACACCTTTATGCCTTTATGCAGCCACTTTGCATCTCTCACCTTCTTGCTTATTTTCAAGGTCTTCTACTCTCGTTTTCTCAGCAAATGTAAAAGGACCTCCTGGATTCACAGATAATTGTGGGGAGGGGAGGAATTAATTTTCATTCATTTAAATACCATAATACCAAAATAGCCTAATTTAGAGGTTGGGTTTTTGTTTTTGTTTTTGGGTTTTTTGGTGCCTTCAAGTCAGTGTTGACTCCTGGTCACTTCCTGAAGAACTCCCTGCAGTTTTCTTGGCAAGATTTCAGAAGTGGGCAGCCATTGCCTTCTTCCTAGGGCTGAGAGAGAGTGATTGGCCCAAAGTCACCCAGTTGGCTTTGTGCCTAAGATGGGACTAGAACTCACAGTCTCCCGGTTTCCAGCCTGATGTCTGAACCACCACATCAAACTGACTCTTAGAATTAGGCACCCCTATTTGTCAATAAAAACAAACAAACAAACAAAAAACACCACCACTACAAGTAATGTCTTCCATTTTGGCAACTAGACATTTTCTTTCCAACTGTGATTTCCTTTTATTTCACATGAAGAGGGGTGAAGGAGCTCCAGACATAACTTGAGATCTGAATGTCTGAACTAGATCTGTACATCTCAGCCAGTAAATGTATTTTAATAAAGACCAACTGATAAAAGGTGTGCCCACTGGAACATTTTGCCACCAAGATTATTGCTAGCCTAACAGGGGAAACTAACCTTTCTGTTGTAACAGGTCTGATATGTAATAATCCGTTATGACTAAATAAACTCTAGGTGAGCATTATTATTTTTGCATGGTTCTATAGTATTCCCCTAAAGTTCCAAAGCTTCTTCTGTTCCCAAAATAGAGGTCTGATCTGTTGAAGAATTGCTACAAAAATTTGCAGAATATGCGTTACACTGCTTATATGACTCTCATCTCTTCATTGGCCAATACAGACTGCAGTATCTTCCTGTTTATTCAATGTGCTATTTTCTTCTTGAATTTGTTTCCTTAACTGAGGATGAATTGGAAAATTCACATGCATGCCAGCACTTGCTGAAGCTGTCAACTGTAGTGATTGTCACATTTCAATCACAGTTGAAGCCAGCCAGCAAGCTACTTTTTACAGCACAAGGCCTTATATTTTTGAGGACCAGAATTAATGAATTAACTATTGATTAAATTCCACTCTAGCAAATCCACCGTGGCAAATAAATGAACTACCTGGGGCATATGTAGGCCACAGCCAGACATGTCCGGGCAATCGATCAGTAGTTAGTATTCTCTGGGGATATAAGAACAGCTGATGATAATATGACATGTAAGGGGAGGCAATGAAAAAAGTCCCATTCTGGCTGAGCAGATGATTGAACAGGAAGATATTTCTGACTGTTTTACATTTGCGTGTTTTGATATCTTTAGTTTGCATACCATCCCAAAGACATACACAGTACCTAGTATATATATGTGTGCCAAAGACACACATCATTGACAGCTGGGGAAAACATGGGTTCTAAAATTTAGTTCTTATCAAACAAGCTTTGCAATGATGTTTTTCACAGGCAAATACAAAAACTGAAATAAAATAAAGAGCCGAAGCTTCCTTAGAAGACTGCAGGAGTAAATATATCCTGCAGGCATATTTCTGAAGATTTTGATGTTAAACTGGTGGTTATTTAAAAAACCACATTTCTCTTTCTTGGAAGAAGCAGACTAAGTGCCAGCCTCTGCCAGTAGTGTAATAAAGTCCTATTAACAATAATATACACACGGGGGACTTACTATTGTTGCCATAATTTTGATACATCCTTGGCAATGGATGTATAATCTCTATTGGAAATTTTGGCACTCATGGAGCTTTTTAGGAAAAGAACGATTGCATTTGTCATTATGAAAAAAAAATTCCCATAATAAGGGAAAGATGAAGAAAAGAATATATAACCAATCTCTTACAGTATGTGCATATAGATAAACAATTTAATTTCCTTTTTACATATTGCCTTTCTAATATTGTGGATAATTATTCTAGACTTTAATGCCTAATTCTGATCAGTTTCACATTTGAAAAAAAATGTATAAACTCATGTATAAACTCATGAGCCCCTCTCACTCAATATTTGCAACGAACTCAGAGAAACTGCTTCATGATAGAATTAAATCAAGAAGAATTTGCACAGAACTGTTTCACTTCCACATGTTTCTCAATCTGTCACTATAAATATGGTTTTGGGAATCCTTCCCATATTCACCAGTAATACAGAAGAATGCCTGTATGAACTGTCAGCCAAGAGAACTACTACTACTACATTAAGTGATGAGATCTCCATCACTGGAAACCTTTAAACAAAGCCCGAATTGTCCTCTATCAGAGATGCTCTAGTGGATCCTGAATTGAACAGGGATCTAAAGTCCCTTCTAAATCCATGATGCCAAGAAAACTACATAGATATGTCCATTTAAGTCATCAGGAGTCAAACACAACTTGAAATAGACTTTACTGGAAGAAAGTGTGTACGTGTATACATATATATGACTCTCTCCCTGTTCTGTTTAACATCTACATGAGGCCATTGTGTGAGGCCATGTCACAGTGCAGGTTTAGATATCATCAGTACATTGATGATGGGTAATTATACATCTCTATTCTAGGCTGGCAGAAGAATGGTAGAGCATCCATGTAGTATGTAGGCAGCTTCAGGATGGGTCTCTTTGCAGACCAGGGAAATAAAGAACTAGACAGAGACCCAGAAGACAGCTGCCACATATTGGATTAAAACAAAGACTGGTGTGAAAGACAAGATGGAAGTATATGTGTGTGTGTGTATGTGTATGCATGTGTGTATGTGTGTATGTATGTATGTATGTATGTGTATGTATGTATGCATATGTATGTATGCATGTGTATGTATGTATGCATATATATGTATGTGTGTGTGTGTGTGTGTGTGTATCTATCTATCTATCTATCTATCTATCTATCTATCTATCTGGAGTCCTTGGTTGATTGCTTGCAGACAGGAAGCACCAAGGACCTCACAGTTCAACCCTAAGCTACATATATTCTCTTCTAATCTATCTATCTATCTATCTCTGTCTCTATATTTTCTATAACCACCACTGATTCTTATGGCTTAAGGTGGAAAACAAGGACAAGTACATTTTAATACCTGGGACCAAGGACATAGATCCACGGTGGCGATAACTCTTTAGGCTCATCTTCTGCAGTTGTAATTTGGGTTCCGTTACTTCTCACACAAACATTCCTTGTACAGGATTCAACCTAGAATAACAAGCATCGACATGGGTTCTTTTCCTCATTCAAAAGTGGAAGTCAAAGTAGTAGCAAAGCTGAATTCAGTATAATGGCAAGAAGGGCAAACATTTTGAATGGGGAGGGGGAAAATGCTGCTGTTATTATTTACATTCACAGAATTTTAAAAATATCTTTTCATTTAATAGTATTAAACAATAAAGGTACTAAATGCAATAAAATGGACTAAAACCAATAAAACCAGGAAAATGGATAAAACCTGTACATTAAAAATAAATCAGCAATGTTAGGGTAGCTGATGGAATTATAGGAACATCTGGGAATAAATACATTTCTGATTTTCAACAAAAGCACCTCATAGCAGGAGACCATGCTAATGAAATTTTTCCCCACAAAATGGGCATAATTTCAAGGAATACCTGCTTATGCATTACACCTGAGTAAGCGCCAGTGAGCTATAGTTTCATCAGTTGGCCATCTCCCCCCAGCAGCAAAACTGAATAGGCCTATATAAAACCAGGCACCAGATAATCTGGGGTAGAGCTCTTTGGTGCTTTATAAATTAGCAGGTTCAAATCATCGAAAAAGTACAGGATTTCTTTAGCCAAATGATCCCACTGTTAAGCTTGTATTGATAAAAGAATGATAGAGTGAATCATAGAACTGGCCAGAAACCCTTTAAATTGCTATAACCCATCTTAAATATATTGAGCATGATCCAAGTATTCCTCCTCTCTTCACATGCACAGGAGCTTTCCATTCATTTCAGTAAGGGGAATTTGTCCTCCTCTTAAAGCTTGCCTTCTGCAGACATGGTACATTATCAACTCATCCAAGCTAAGGATATGTATTCTGAATATGCATTACAAAACTGATGGTAACAGGCGTAGAGTAATAGGTTTGGGACTGGGACTGTCAGAATGTTACAAGTTCACCTTTGTTAATCTACAAGCTTTCTTCTTTTCTTTTTTTTAAAAATAGAAATAATGAACTTTTGTAGCAACACATTAATGTTTGATGAACTCTGAAGATGAAAGTCAAAATATGACTCCCTGAGTTTTTAGTTCTTTAAATAGCTCCAAAGGAAGACTAATAATGTCACCTTTGCATCAACCACAAAGAGGTCATTCAGTACACTTGGGTATGAATTGACAGATGTCTACACATGACATCAACAAGCAAGAGACACATTTACTTATAACTTTAGAAAGCTGAAGATTTGATAGGGAATGTAATATGAAAGGCCAAAAAAGGGCGGGGGGAAGCAAATTAAATCTTTGTATTTTACCTGATATTTCAGTGGCACAAACATTGGCACTAATCCTGAAATATGAGAAGCTAAAAAACAAAGCTGATTAATATGTAAGGCATCAATAATAAATATAGAGGCCTGAGAAGTAGAAAAGTCTTGGAATCTGTATTATTGTTGGAGAAAGACAAATAGGTGTCCATATGGAAACTAGAAAGTTATCTGTGTATTCATAGGAGGTGGGGGCTTGCTAGTATAGAGGGGCTGGAAGGTAGAAATCTGTTAGGGTGTGCCTTTGCATGACGTTTATTTATTGCATGTTGCAACTGGATGCAAATCATAGGACACAGTATACATGATTCCTGTTACAGTGTCCCCATACATCATTCAAAGTAAGCCAGCATCTGAGTGAGACAAACAAAATGGGAAAGTTGCAATTAAAGCAGCATTTTGAACAAATGAAAGCAAACCCGTTATAGAAAAATATTTATATGCCTTATCTTCAGAAATATTCATAAAACCTGCAACATTTTGAGAAAGCCTAAAGAGAAGGAAAATGAGAAAAAACAAAGGGTTTAAATATTAATTGTATTTTTAAAAGACTGGGATTTCTTGGTTAAGATCGTCCTATTCCAGAGAAGAAGTGGAGGAAGGGAAAAATGATAAAAGGCTACCAATGCAATATCATTATTTCTCATGGTTCATGTTTTATGCATGCCTGATGTTTCTAAAACAATTGCTATTTTGTTTTAATCAGTAGGAGTAGGATCTCTGTAATATATATAAGTTCAGCATCACAGGAGGAGAGGAAATTTAACCCTGATAGTTTTAAACGGGAGACTGTGTATATGTGCACACGCACGTATATGCATATGTGCTTACATAGTCCTTCTAATGTATATATTTTTACTCACTGTTGTTTAATGAATGCATTTTGTAGCTTTATCATTGTAGACTTTTGTGCATAATTTCCCCAGATAGACACATATCTCTATTAATTTTTCATTGGTGCATTGTATCTTATAATTCAGAAAAATAGAATATTGATGTATGACTGCATTTTCCTTTCTGATTCAGGAAACAGAAATTAACCAAATTTTCCTTACAATAGAAAGAAAACAAATTTGTTCCACATTCATAGAACTTTAGAGTTTCATGTATTAATGTGTTTGCATATATTCATAATACCGTTCTATCTATTTTTAGCATTAAACTATTTTCTTTTAATTTTTTAGCAGCATTTTAAATTTATTTTCTGCCAAAAATTCTGATTCTGATTGTTAAAGATACCTCATCCAAAAATACCCATATATAATAACATCCAAGTTTATTTTTTTAAGCTGCAAACTAAAGTGCAAAATCTTCGAAAACATTCATAATTTGCAAAAACTCAATTATTAGCACGGTAGAAGATGTACATTTATAGATGTATGATATTACACCTATAGAATTAGCAATATTAATCTACTATATTTGCATTTTTACATATTCATAATTATTCCATGAACTATCAAGGTTTCATATATCACACATACATACATATGCCATTTAGATGACTGTATGCAAAATGCTATACAGATTGTGTTAATATCTGTACATCTATAGATGCACTGAAATTAAACTGTACACAATGAGAAAAAAGAAATATTCCAACCTGTATGTCATAAATTGTGAATGGAGTCAAATCTCCTAAAGTGAAAGATCCAGGCGCCTTCATTCCAGTCTCATATCGGTTATTATTTACATAAATGGAATACTCTGTGACAACACCATTTGAGTTTGAAGGCCCTGTCCAAATGACACATATAGCTGTACTGTTGATGATGACAACCTCTGGAGGGAACATGCCCTCTGGCTCTAGAAATAAAGGAGGAAATGGAATAAACTCCAGCTGTCACTGTAAAAGCACTTGTTTAACCATATACAGATTACAATTTAGGTTTAGGAACTAGGTCTGCTAGTTATCTGCTAGTTTGTTATGAAGTTTGCACACTCTGTCCTTGTTCTCTGAATTGACTTCTTATAATCTCAGAAATGTGGGAAAAGGGGATGGTAAAACATTTTATATCTCCAACCTTGCCTTATTCTTTACCAAAAATGTGACTAGGCGAATATGATTATTTATTTAACTGTGTGACCTCATCCACAATTATTTAGTATAGTCTCATGTTTCAATCTCCTCCCCCCACAAGTTAGCTTCTAAGGGTGACATCTCCCCATAGCTTTTATTAGCATCATAACTTGAGCAATGTGAAGCAATGAGTATTACATTATTATGTAAATGCTTTTGTTGATTACCACAGATAATGATGAAGCCTTACCTTTTTCTTTTTCAAAAAATAACCTCCATCTTTCTTAGCATTAAATTACACAGATTATTTAAGCATGTCATAAATAGCTGTGCAAAGGAACTATTTTTATCTGGGTAAGTCCATCTTTAACCAGTTGAAAAATTGTACTTCCAGTGGGTTCTATTTTATAAATAAAAAAGGGGATGAACTTTGGCTTTGCCAAGGAAATGCAATCCTGACTTAAAGTACTTTGCTAATGACCTGGAACACTTGCTTCTGGGGTAATGATATTATAATGTTTATAATGAGATTTTATAAAGCCAAAAAGATTAGAAAGGCCATTCCAGAAGCATTTGAGATTCACAAGTTGCTTCCCCCCCCCTCCTTTCCCTTCCCTCCCTCCAGCTTGCCAACTGGCTTAGAAATATGTCAGGGAAACTGTCTAAGAGGCTGGATTTACACCTTCCATTCCTGGTCAAACAGTTGACTGTCATGTCACAAGCAGCCTGCTTCACAGCATTGCTTTTTTAAAAAAAAAAGAATTCTATTTATTGGCCTAAACATAGCTCTGAATTGCAGACCGGATAAAAAGTAGGTTAATATTCTCCATTAAAGCACTGTGTTCCTACCACAGTGGGATCTTTTATTGACTGACCCCTTGATGACAACTAGCATTTGAGTATTGTAGCATTTCAGTCCTTTCCCTTTTGATAATGGAACAATGACTGATTTCAACCCTCATAAAAATCAGTTAATTAATTTTCAGATTTTAAGCTGAAACCAATAGTCAACCTACCTCCATCTGGTGTCGTCACATGCACTGGTTCACTTGCAATGCTGTGAAGCCCACTGAAAACTTGAAGCCAAATCTGGTACTCTGTGTTCGGATATAGTTCACCAATAACAGCACTGTTTTCACTTGCGGGGATCTTTCTGGAGTTTATTTGGGCAGTGTCATTCCAGGAAAGGAAGTAATATTCAACACTCTCCTGTATATCCTGTAAGGCTGTTTCATGAATAAAAACAAAAAATCTGACAGTGAAAATGAATGGAGAAATAATAATCCCACAGGTCCTGGCACTAAGATGACTCCAAATATTTTAGAAGCTGCAAAGTTATATGTAAAGAGTCCAGTTCAAAGATGTTCACTAAGCAATAAACTCTGCAGTGATGATCTAAATATTCTATAGGGGATATTGCTTTGCAGGTAAATTTTGTTGTTCAGTCCCTTCTGACTCTTCCTAAAATGATGGATCAACAGGATTGCCTGTTGATAACTTCTTCTTTGAGGTCTTGTAAGCTCATGATTTTATCATCAGGAATCTCATCACCTTTTCTTCTATCAGCCTCTTTTCTATTGCCTTTGATTTTCCAGGGTCTTCTCCAATGAGTCTTGCCTTTGCATTATGTGTCCAAAATATTTAAAATTTAGCTTCATTATTAGTACTTCCAGTGAGCATTTTTTGCTTTCCTTCATGTAATATTGAATGATTTATTCTTCTTGGAGTCCAAGAATGATTTTCAATCATTTTCTCCAACAGCATATTTTAAAGGCATCAATTTAAATAGAGTGGTACAAAACCTACCCCAGAGATAAGGGCATGAGGAAAAATGCAAGGTTGTTTTTTATTCCTTACAATAATAAAAGAAACAAAAATATTTTAAAAAATAAAGACAGTACCCCAAAAGTATTCTTCCTGAGTCCAGAAGAATGTCCCTGGAAGCTACATTATATATTCAGGCAGCCTTGTTTCTGGGGCCAATATGTGAGGGGATTTTTTTTTTTTTTTTTGCATATCCTTTACTAAACCTAAATCTCAGTGCCTCAGAAATCAAGTACCACTAGATACCCATATAATGGTTGTTAATGTTTGTATGAAACACATTGGAAGCATGGAGAATAAAATACCTGTTTCATGCTAAATGTTGATTCCCAGAGGACTATTAGGGACTGTCTTGAGTGCCAGATTCAAGAATCAAGCCCTGGGAACATGTATGCATCATCTGTTTGGGTGCACTGTTCTGAGCTCAGCAGAAAATGAATATGACATATTGCTCTAATTATACTGGGGCAAACCCCTCAGCTGGTCTTGAAAGCTAAGCAGTGCTAGGCCTTAGGTAGAAAATCACTAGGAATCCTAGGGCTGTAGGCTAAACTGAGATGTTGGAAAACAGTCTGGCTCGTACTTGTAAGGGAACAATTAGGGAATTCCAGTTTGATAGGCTAGCCACTAGACTGAGAAGCTGGAAAGAATTCTGGAAGAAAGCAATGGCAAACCACTTCAATGTGGTTGTCAGGAGAGCTGCATGTTACGTTCATGTTCATGTAATCACCAGGAATCAAGCCTGATTTGAGAGCATCATTATCTTCTTTATGTGAGGGTATCTAGGTGTGAATAGGAGGAATGAATATCTTAAACACATACAATTTCTATGCTCACCAGCATGTTATAAGAGATCAGAGGGGGAAGCATTGCAGAGCCACTGCTTTTAACATAACACATATCAATTAAACGTAGAGAGTCTGTTCAGAACTTCAAATGAATGCTTGAAAAAGCAAAGTAGGGAGAAACCTACAGGCACAATCTCAAGCTCTCTACCACCCATGAACTGATATTTCCACATGTATCATCAGAATAAGGCTTCTATTTCCATTTTCTTTTATTTCTGTAGCTTAATTTTAGCGGAGCCTCTGTTTCCCAAACTCTTGCACTGTATTTTACCCCTGAACCTACCAGCAACAAAGACATAAAAGAAAGTTGTTTGCAAATGAACTCATGGGGGGAGGGGGGAGAGCAGGGAAAATTTGTTCCAGACCTGTGACAAAATAAAAACATTTGGAGGAAGGGAGATTGCTTATTTGCTTGGAATAAGGCATATCAAGCAATGAAAGAATAAATGAGGGTTTACTTTAATGACCCTCACTTGACGTTTAACCTTTGCATTCATAAACAGGTATCTAGGAAATTTGTGCAGTAAGAATGAAAATGAAGCCAGATTGCATTACCTTTATCTAGATGGTCAGAGGTTTGAATTACTAAAGTAATGAAACTTCAGCAGCCTGCTTCAGATCTATTAGGTTTGTCAGTTTTTATAAGCATGCTTACTTCAGGCATCCAATTATAAAATAAGGAGCCTCTATTTGCTGAGAGTCACTAGTAAGTGCTTACAGACAGATTTGCATGTACATATTGAAGAATTAGCCTACTGCTTTGATGGACAGGTAATCTGGATTAAATGGATATGTTCCTCTCAAGATGACATAGCACAAATGTGTACATTTGCATATACAGAAAATCCATAACTCCTCTGCAAAGGAAGATCAGGCTGTACAGAAATGCTGGCATTTGTAAATAATATGACAACCTCAGAAAGGTTTGAATTGATGTATTGTCTGCTCAGAACTTCTTATGTGGTTTCACATTGTAAAACACATCCAGAATCACAAGTAAATGTTGACTACTCTACTGTTTAGTGTTTAGTATTACTGCTTCTCTACATTCCACTCAAATCCTCTTAATTAATCACCTCAGAAAGAATGTTGTAGAGTAAGAAAAGGTGGAGATAAAAAATCAGAAGGTTCTTTGGGAAAGAGTAATATTTGGAGAATGTATCTCCCTTACTCAAAATACCTGAACATCCTGAAAGATGAGAAATTCAAGACAAAGGAAATGAAATCCTTAGGACACCACACAATTAACTGGTGGAAGTTGCTACCATCAGGTACACTGATGACCAGAAACTTGGATTTCTTTAAATGAGGATTTGATCAATTCTTAGAGGGACAGACTATCAGTGACAAATTGTCATGATGGTTACAGATTATCTCCAGTATGGAAGGCAGTAAATATTCTATTGCTGCTGGACAGAGATTGCTACTGTTCTCTTTGTGAGCTGAAATAATTGGTATTGAATATTTGGTATTGAATAATTGGAATGGTATTGAATAATTAAAATAATCTTCATTTGCTGAAATACCTGGTTCTTCTTATGTTCTTAACAGATTGTACCACATATATTTATATGTATGGTTCAGCTTCCCCAAGGAAGAGTGAAGTTTTCTCTGATATATGGTTCCCCCTTTTCTTTAGTATATTATGCTCCCATCAAGAGGAACAATGATAAGGAAAACCAATTGCTGTGAAAGTTCCTAGTACTTGGTGTGGAAGGAAGGGTGAGTGGCAACTAGAATGCTTTCTTACTTCCCCTGTTCCCTTTAAGAAGCCTGTCCTTAACTCTTGGGAAAAGATCATGGCATCAGAAGGAAGATAAGCAAAGAGAAAAAAGGCCAAAGACCAGGAAAGAGCTGATGAACCTGGTGGGAAAGCACCTATAACTAAGCCAGCTGTTGTAATAAGGGATGTAGTTAGTGGCAGGCCGCCACAGAGGATATCAGCCAAGCTCCTGATTGTAGCCCAGATGTAGGGAGACTGACTGCATCCCAAGCACTGACAAATTTAGAGCAGCCCAGAGGTCCTGGCACAAGCATCCATGGCACTAGCAAGCGGCACAAGCCCAATGCTGGCCTCTTTGAAGCCCAGTCTGCAGCTACAGAGAGCCCTGGAGGAAATACATTATTTGGACACTTTTTGGTCTGAGTGCAGGCTGGGGTATGGAACTGAGTTTATATTGATGGATGACCTGTGGCAGGATTGGGAGAGGGGAAGTGTGACTTTCCTAGTCCTGCATGACCTCAACTGTCTTCTTGGTATCCTAGGGCTGCTTCCTGTCAGTTGAGGGTTATGGCACCCAAGGGAACTCCAGAGGTTTGACCCGCTTGTCCTCTTATTCAACATCTACATGATCACTGGGTGAGGTCACCTGCTGACATGAAATTAGGTGTGATCAGTATCGGTATATTTCAACCCCAGGCCAGACAGGAGATGCAGTTAAAATTCTGTCCCACTGCCAGAAAACTGTTAGGATCTGGATGAGGATGAATAGTCTAGGGCAGGGTTTCCCAAACTATGAAGTGTAGACAGAGTACAGACAATCTTGGGAGGTGCAGACAGAGTCCAGGAGAGGTGTGAAGAACCTTTTAGTTACATTGTTACAATAAACCCACCTTTCCCAAAGTTTCACTGTATTGTTTTCATTTTCCATTTGTGTTCATTTTGGTGCTTGGATTTTTAGGGAAGGTGTGTATATTAAGATTACACTAAAGGGTAATCCCTTTAGTGAACCCCTTTAGTGAATCCTAGCAAAATAAAGTAGCTTTGGAGTCAGAAGCCTTCTGATGCCAGGTATAAATAAAGTAGCTTTGGAGTCAGAAGCCTTCTGATGCCAGGTATATTTCATCTTTGGTTCTGGATGGGATCATGCTTTTCTATGCAGAACTGATTCATAATTTGGGGGACTTTCTGGATTCATAGCTCTGCTTGATAGACGCCGTACCTCTGATAGAATTTTCACATCACTGTAGTTTGCAAAACTTTTTTAAAAAATCAGACATTGATGGGGTCAACCTTTAACCAAAGAGAAACAATGTGCTTACTGAAAGCCAGCTATCTGAAGTTAGATGGTGGATACAATCAAGAAGAACACTTACTTGGAGTGGCCCATTTCACTTCTATAGCTGTATGGTTAAGAGGCTGTGCAGCAACATTAGTGCCTTTCTTTGGAAACCCTGCTGATGTTGTAACAACCACTTCTTCACTTGATGTATATCCTACTTCATTATGTACTATCAGCTTATACGCACAGGTTGTACCCCTAAAGGATATGATTTGTATCATTAAAAGAAATAGGAAAAAATAATTTCAAGTATTCAGTTAAGTGCTGAACTGACTTCAGATTCATAGAGGAAGAGTTATAAACTTGTTCCAGACATTAGCATAATGAAGGCAAACCAAATGAAATGCTATACAAGTATGTCATAGGTTTTCAAAGCAGCAAGATATGATAGTTCAATTCAAGATGCAATCACAGTAATGCCCAGCTGCCAGGATTTGGTTCTGAAGTTGATTCAGTGCCACATTTTGGTCTTTTGGGAACCCCCTGACCAGAAGTTCCATGTTTCATTGTAACTCGGTTATCTTCTGCTTCACCCATGGACTTCAAGCAAACATAAAAATCAAGCATCTAAATAACACGGAGAAATTAGTTCAAAACAAAATGCATACTGCATGTTGTAACAATAGCTGAGGAAATTTGGTTGTTTTGATTTTTAAATAATAGAAAATATCCAGAGATTAAGAGAAGATCAGTAATCCCACTTCCTCTCCCCACCTATTTGCAAGTCAAAACTATACCTTTGGTGAATTTTTAGTCAAATAGCATCTCTGCTAAATATTTCTTTTCAGTTGGAAAACAGAATTCAGTAACTATTTCTAAAGATAGATTATGGCCAATTCCAAGCCCAATTTTTAAAAAGCAGGGTTAATTTATGATGCAATCCCGACTTTTGATCCCTTCATTTTCACTCTCCTGTAGATAGTCCGCATATCTCTCATCATTTCCAGATTTTTTTTTTTAACCCCTCTATGAAATATTAGTTGGAGGCTCTAGCTCTCACTTATTTCAAAGTTAAATCCTGATTCATAAACTTAACTTATTCCTGACTGCACATACTTCAAAAGTATACTAAACTCTGGTTTTCAAAAATTCCTAGCCTTCGAGGAAATGCATGGAACAATATTTAGACAAGGAAATATACAAATTCATGAGACCATGAAAAGTTCAAGAAAGTATTTCTGTATTTGTCAACAAAACCACAGTAGAGCTAGTTTAACATAATGTATGAACCTCTATGTGTGGAGGAGAGACAGAGATATGGTGCTAGGAAAGGATGATAAGGAAAAGACAGACATCCAGGCCATTGGTTTGATGGGAAATCTTTTTACAGAGGGCTTAGATTCAACAGAATTTATAGAATTCAGTCAAGGAACACAGAAGAGACAATGACTGTTTTTACACAATGCCACAAAGTAATTTGGTTTGACTTAGTAACATGTGAAACCAGTCTTTGTAATGTGTAAACCATGATTTAAGGATTGAAAATGTGGTTTATTCAATAAACAATGATTAAACTGACCATTGCTTAGCAAACCACATGAACCCAGCCAACAGGTTTGAGCATACTCAGAATAAATACAGGCTCTGATACCATGCTCTGAGGAGTGAAAAAAAATTACCAGAGTTCCTTGACTGATCCTTGGATGTCTGATTAAGCATGACAGGACCAGACTTCCAAGGGACTAACAGATCATTTCCAACAGAAACGGGAAGGGTATAAAGATGGGTTAGGGTTTATGGATTTATTATGGAGTGGGGACACCTCAGAATAGGATAGAGATAGGCAGGTGGAGGAAGGTTTGTAAAGAAAAAAGGATGATAAATTAAAGCCCTAGAGATTGCTTTGCCTAAACAAAAATGTCCTCTTAAGAAAAAGCCACCATTAAAAGAATCCAAAGTTTCCTAGGTCACCACATCACAGATCTCTACTCCAAATCCCCTCCATAGATATTTCACATGCCCATGAGCAAGCTAGCAATAGAATAGACTTGGAAGAAGGCTGGATGCTATTTACTTTAATCAAATAAGTACAAACAGCTCACCCAATATTCCAGCGGTTCACTTCTTGCTTTCCTGAGCATTTTTTTTTTAACAGAACCAAATTGCACAGAGGAGAAGAGTGGGTAACCAAACCAAACAAAAGTACGTTAATAAAGGCTCATGCCAAAGGAGATGACAGAAAATATTTCATTACATAATTAACATGTTTGCAACACAGAGATGCAAGGAACGCTTTGAACTATTAAATATGGGCTATACAAAATGCCAGCATTTGTTTTTATAGTTTTAGTAATCTTACCTGCTAAGACCCTTATCTTCATAAAACCACTGAGTTCCTGAGTAAATATTGTCCCAGAGATTTAAATCTTCAGGGGGATTTGATGCAAGTGGCTGCTGGATTTTATGTCTCAGGAGCTCATATCTAACACAAAAGACAAGCAGAATGGTGGGATTATCTTAACTAATGTTATGACCAAAAAAAAAAAAAAGGTTGTTTTTAAAAGTCACAGTTATTTTCTTTTTACAGCTGCAATCTTTTTTTTTTTTTTTTTAACATTTTAGGATTTGACATTTTCCATAACTTATGTAATTAGTTTCAGAATGGATGAAATTTTTTTAGCAGTTCTTTTATTAGGGAAAAATTATCTGTGTGTGTAGTTTGATGAAATGTTTGCGTACCCTTTTAAAATAATTTGACAGGAGTCTGAATAGGCAAACTTGTTTTATACAGAAAAAAATGCAAGTTAAGAAAGAAACTCGATGGAAATTTGAGATTTCTTTTTGTAGCATTAGCTGCATCTACTGTGTAACTTTACACCAATTTGATTTGGCTTAATTATAAAGGTTTGCCCTTGAACAACTTGAAATGATAACTGGGTCTGGATACTCTGATAAACATCCTTAGTATCAGTTGCTTTAAAAGATTTGCTTTTCCCCAATTTTATTCATGTGTGTTTCAGGATTCTCTTTGCCCTGCATTCCATTATTCCTTAAATGACTGATGCTCAGAAGTGAAGACTTATGGCATCAAAATGACACTTCCCATGAACAAGGAGGCGGCTTCAGCAGACTTGAGAAAGCCAAAGGTTTGGAGATGTGTGTGTATGTATGTGTGTGTATGTGAAAAGAAAGAAAACGAATGAACACTGAACATATTCAGTGGCCCCTGAAAAATAGAACACGTTTAGGAAGGGCAAATAAAATGGAGTATTTCCTCCAGAATTCTGATTTAATCAAATAATGTGATTAATTAATTCTAGGGCTCAGCCATGTCCAGTCTGCTTCGAGATGGAAGGATCAGTCTTATTCAAGTCTGAATGATTTGCACAGGTTCATAATTATGTCTGCTCTGTAATATTTCCATATTTTAAACTTGAGTTTAAAACACTTACTTTTGAAAAAGTATTTATGAGGCAAGAGACTTTTTTTTTCATGATGTTTCATTCCTTTTAAAAACAAACAAACAAGGTTGCTTTAAGTGGCTAGAAATCCCAGCTGCCAAGACCATTTGACTACACATGTCCTTGGGAGGAATGGCACACACTGTCATCCTATCTTTCCTGGAGAGATTGCTTAGAGAAAAGATGGACAACCCTAGGCATCTTTTTAAAAAATGGATACAAGTTTCCTGGGAGGAACAATACATCATCATGGCCCTTGCTTGCAAGATATTTGTAGTCCCATTTTGAACACAGAGCAGCTCCCATGTGAAGAACCTAAATTTTAGATACTATGAATGTCATAGTTAAAAAAATGTCCTAAGATATATATTTTAATGACAGCCTTCAGAACACTTCACCAAATTTATCAGTTTGAAGATTCCTTAGAAGAATTACATTCTGATGGGTACCCTAATTAGGGAGGGGCCAGGATACTGTACTTTTAATTCCTTCAGTTCATTTGCATCTTTCCCTTTTGTCATTTCCATGCATACTGGGGCATGGAGTATATGTATTCTGGATGTGTCTGTACATATAATTGGTCTTACATTAAATGATATATACATGTACTTTGGGGGGAAAAACCCACTAATAATCTTGATGCAATTGTATGAAAAATTAAACTTTTTATAGCATTTCATCAACAGATTACAGATACAGTGGTAAAATACCTAAAGAGAGTATAACTATGTTTACATTTCTGCAGTGTTTAAGCATGTTTTTGCAGGGATAACTCATGAATATTTACTGAAACTGCAGCAAACCGCATTTCCAGTTTCTATAAAATCTGGAAATAAAAATTGCTGGAATGGATCACATATTTTTAGATCAAGTTATTTAAAATTTAGGATTTTGCTGGATTAATATGGTGTGAATTTTGTTTATTGGTTGAATTAATGGACTTTATTCAGGATACTTTTATTAACCAGTGTTTTGGTTGGAATGAACAGAAGAAAAGAACCTACACTTTCATATTTTCAAATATTTCATATTTCTTTTTATATGTAATCTCTAATTCCTCAGATAATCACCAAAGATAACTGGACATTTAATGCTATCCAAATACGCTACTGTCTTCACAGCATAAAACCTCTTCAGTGTTTTCAGTTTATCAACTGACCATCACACTTCCAACCTCCTCACTCCCCACCAGTTTGATGAAGAAACATAGTTTCTCCACAGGGGGAGCTCTATTAACTCCTCTTGGCATCCCATTCTGCCAAAATAGTTATTCTATTTCATTGTTTGTCTGAAAGTTTTACATCCTGGCTTCCCTCCAGGAACTCAAAACAACTTACATGGGATCCCTTTTTCTTTTATCCTCACAACACCCTGGGAGATATGTTGGGTTGAGAATGAATGCCTGGCCAAAAGTGAGTTTTAATAACTAAGGAAGAATTTGAATCAATGTCTTCCCATTCCTAGTCCAACCTCTTAATCCATACACCACACTAAGAGATCATGAAGAAAAAAAAGTTTGTTGGTACAAATTAACATTATATTAATCCTCTCACAAAGGTAAATGCATATAGTATCCATCTTAAGAGAGTTCACAAGGAATGCCTAGTAATTAGTCTTTAGTAATTTGCCAGTTACGTATTAAGCAAAACCAATTAAGAACTCCTTCTTGCATATGCATAATTTCTAGGTGGATAGTAGAGTTGTCCAACACACATTAAGGATGGTTCCTTGGTTTCAGAAGTAGCGGATCTGACACTTTGACACTGAGGAATCCCATCCCACTGTGCTTTGATTTGGGAGCATGATTTGGATGAAAATGGACTATACTCTCCCATTATCTAGGGTGAGAAAATATGAAATAGCTCTAATCTTTTTTTTAATGAGAACGGCATGAATTTTAAAAGAAATGTTTAAAAAGTGTTCTAAATTTCATAGAAATTACTGGGGGGGGGGGGAGGGGTTGAACTACACACTTTTAAAATCTTTTTTTTGTTGTTTTTTATAAAGTCCCCATAGCATTTTTATACTTTTCACCAGGAACATAATGAAATCTACAAGAAAGGTAGATGCTTTTAAGATATGGAATATGCTAAATTTAGTAATAATGAGTGCAACTTTTTATTAAAATTATAGAAATGTAATGCTATAAAAAGATAACTTTTTGGAGACAGAATCTGTAATGAAAATGGATCCTCTAGCAAGGAGTATCTGTGGCAAATTTCAGGCAGATTGGTTGATGGGTTTTTCTGCAAAGGGAAAAGCTGTATCCTTTCCTGAATGCAGTCAGGGATTGAGGGCAGGGATAAATATAAGAGATTAAGTCACTCATATTTCCCTAAAAGCAAATAAAGTTCTTAAACCAATCAGGTAGATAAGAAGCAATAAACTTCTTATCTACGGATGGAAGATGGAAAACAGGAAATAAATGGTTAAATAAGAGTGCTCTATCAATTTCTATCCCTCCTCCTCTCCCCAGACATTTTGACTGGCGTAACTGATGGTTGTCTGATTGTAAGGGTCACTCTCATTTGAGGGCAGACTTGTCAATCAAAATATAGTTAAAGTTCTTTTTGTTACTTGACAGAGACCCTGGATTGCATACTGGAAGGAGAATTTTGTGAATGATTTCAGTTTGAAAAAGGACATATGGAGAAGTCCATCCCGTCAAATGAATTAAAAACTAATTTGAATTATCCCAATCCATTCTGGGTTCATGTTGAGTCTTAGACAGCCCTAATAATTTCAGGCAGTTCCAGGTAGTCTAATTCATTTTTATGAAATAAAATTTGCTTTGGATACTCTTTCAAAAGACAATTCTGGTGAAAAGGCTATATTGTGGAGTGGATTAGGAATGTTGTGTTCTTGCATTAGTTACAAGATTGCCAAGTGGTTGTTTGTCAATGTCCTATCTTTTATTATATAGGATCTTCTTGGCTTCTGATGCTTCCATTAAATCCTAAGAGATGATGTCAAGAGGAAATTCCTCCCATTGGGCTTTTTCAGTAGCTACAGTCAGGACCAGAAATATTGGAACAGGGATAACTGTTTTGGCATTTGGCCTCTGTACACCACTGCATTGAAGTTGAAAGGAAACACACCCAGATGGGAGCAAAGTCAGGACTTTCAGCTGTAATTCAAGGGGTTTGACCAAAGTGGGGCACTAACCATTCAGGAAGTACAGCTAGTGGCATACCCCCCCCCCCCCCATCGTTGGTGGCTCAGAAATAATGAATTGTAGCCCAGAGTAATGAAGAACACAGGCTAGGAGAAGCCTGAAACCCTGAGTTTGCAGGCTTTATACATTGATACATTTTTCATATCTCAGATTCAACATTCTAGGACTATTATTATATATATTCTATTAGCTTTTTATCCTATTCAACTGAGACTCTGAGGAAAAGTCAGCCATGTCAGTCAAGGTCATTTTAGAGCCCACAAGTGAAGAGAGCAGCAACACAGGAGATAAGGCAACACAGGGTTGTGTTAGAGTAGAAAGAACAGGCAGGACTGATCAAGACAGGATAGAGGCACACTGCAAAATTATTTTTCTGCAACAATTTAGAGCCAACTGAAACCTTAGATTAATATCCAGGATCTACACTGTCAATAGCTTCTTGCTCTCTGCAGGAGTTACTGAGACAGTTAAAGGTCCCTCGCCTCATTCTGTACCTATATTTGTGCAAAGCTGGAAAACTAGATGTCACACTGGAGGTACATCCTCTGAATTGGAGATTCCTGGTTGGGGAATTGATTGATTGTCCCTAAGGATTCTTCATCTAAGTCTTTTGTATATAATGCAACATCCATGAGCTGGAAGATATGCTAGTCTTTCTTGCCTCAGTGTAAATTTAGCAGACTTCAATGCAAGACCTTATGGAGCTGAAGAGCAAGCTCCTAGATACAATATACCTCACAGCATAATCTCAAAGTCTGTGGATCTCCACAGATACAGGGATACTACTTCAATCATAGACAAAGCTATAATTGAAGTCAGTGAGGTCCATTCTTCCTACCTTCTGGGAATATGTCTTATACTGATTCATAAAATATACTGCAGATTATATTGGAAATCATTTTAGGCTTTGTAGTTCTTCATATGAACAAAAAATATGCCCTACAACAAACCAATATTTTTCCTGCTATGATGACAGGCAGACATCTTTTTGGAAGTTTCACTCTCATTCTTTGTCATCACTTCAGGACAAACAATAGGATCACCTTTGGCAGCTTTACAAGTAAACCTAGGGACTGGATCAGTGTTTCTCAACCTTGGCAACTTTAAGATGTGTACTTCAACTCACAGGATTCCCCAGCCAGCCATGGGACAAATTCTGGGAGTTAAAGTCTACACATCTTAAAGCTGCCAAGGTTGAGGAACATGGACTAGATAGATAGATAGATAGATAGATAGATAGATAGATAGATAGATAGATAAATAGACAGACAGACAGACAGAGACATACAAACATACATACATACATACATACATACAGAGTCTGCCTTTCTCCTGCTCTAGTTCACAACTTAATAGTTAATATACAAAGTTAAGTTTGGATAAAGTTTGATGTGTTGTTTTTTTGCATTACCTTATGTGAGGTCCATTGGGTTTAGATGGTGGTTGCCAAGACACAGTAATTACTGACTCACTAATTGAGGTCACAGACACAGGACTAATATTTTGGGGAAGTGTTGGAAGTGTAACCATATATGTAGGTAGACTCTTGGTGCACCCTCCAATATAACCTCCACCTCCAGCACAAGCTTCTATGGTGACTGAGTAATTTGTGAAAGGGATCAGGTTAGTTACTATGTGGCTCATTGAAGATGACAAATTGTTAGTGACAGTGATTTGAGGGACTGGCATCTGGATCTCATAGCTCAGTATTTCTCCATTTAAAATGGAAGGAGACTCCCAGGAAACCTAAAACAATAAAAAAAAAATGAAATGAAAGATTAAGAATTTTACAAGATTAAAAAGAAATAGTTCTAACATGCTTTTTGAAAACACAGTTTCATTTTCTGGGTTTATACGAGCAAATATGAATTCAAATGTTTATCATGGATATCACAGATTGCATATGGTCTAATCTCACCCATAACCTGGTGTTGTAATAGAAGAGACTATCTATAGCTCAGCGTTGAACTGTGGCGTTCTTGATGCTCTCTGTTGCTGTTTGCTTGCAAGCATTTCATTACTCAACTAGGTAACATCATCAGTGTGAGGGAGTGTGGGGTTTGCTGCCGGTTTGTATGCAGTAGCTTGCCTTACCAGTTTAAAACCCATCATCATCAACCTAACATACAGACAAAAGAAATATCTGTATGTTGGGAAAATACACAAACAAGAAAATTCCAGCCACCTATCATCAACCAAATGGGATCACAAATCACCCATGGTGTGTTTGAAAAGCCAAGATTTAGAAGATTTTCTAAAGGGGCCAAATGGACTTTGGAGGAATGGTTTCCAAAGGGCAGGACCTGGGGGAAATGGTATTCCAGATGACATGCCTATGAGATTCCATAAGATGGTATTGTTTAGTCAGTAGGATCCAGAGCATGAACAGCCTGTCAGATCTTATAGAAGAGGCAGAGACAACGGGAGAAAGGCAGTCCCATGAATAATCAGGCTGTGATCCATGAAAGGCTTTATAGATGACAAACAGTACTTTGACTTGCATCTAGAAACCAACTGGTAGCCATTGCAACTGGCAACGAAGAGGTGTCAGATAGGTGTTCTGAGGTGTTAGAACACCTATAGATGTTAAATAAGAAGGGGGAGAGTGTTAAGCCCTGACAAACCCTGTAAATTATGGGACTAGGACTCAATCTCTTTCCCTCACCTGCCATACACCAACACTGACTGGAACTGGCCATGGAGCAAGGAGGAGAACCACTGCAAAGCAGCACTATCCACTCCTAGCCCCCAAAGTCAGCCAGAAGGATACCATATCAATAATATCAGAAGCTACCAAGAGGCAAGAAGGATTAGGAGAGTTGTACTACCCCACCCCATTAAAGGTCATCCCCAAGTGCAATTAATGTCATCTCAGGGCTATATCCTGGCTGGAAACTCAACAGAAGCTAGTACATCTAATCTGTTCCTTCCAGGACCCTGGTTGTTGGTATCAGAAAATATAGTCAAGTCATTTCCATTTCAAAATGTGTTTGGAATTTCTTTCCATAACATCATTCTTTGCTGCTATTAAAAGCTAATCATGGCTACCATTTTTAATCAAACTAGTTGGCAATCTGTTCACCTGCAAAGCTTGCCATTCAGTTATGAGTATTTTCTATGTTAACTCAAATGTCTGAAAAGATAAAAAATAGGTTTGTCTAGACATTTGGAAAACAATTGCACACAAGATATCAGCTACCGGGTGAGTTATTTAAGATGGTCTATACTGGACAGCTATAACACACACTTTGTATATCAGGCATCATATTCTGAATTATGCATGTCTTAAATGATCAGACACAGAAAAATATGCAACAAAATGCAATTTTACTTGTCCACAAACTCTGGAGAAGCTCAAGATCAAAAGAAACATTATAGCTGTATTTAGTTTTGAGTTCAAAATGAAACTGATTTTTATTTATATAAATCAGCTGGCTCAACTGGTATGAATGCTATAAAGGAAATATAATCCACAAGAAAAAATTATTAGAAATATGAGAAACCTGTCCCTTGCTCCTCAACACTGAGCATTCTTAGATCACCAATTTCATATTCCAAAAATGTCCAAATATATAAAGCCACTAGGAAATCAGGACTGAAAGATTATCAAGGTATAAATAACATGAGACATTAAGAACCAGTGAAATTATTAGTCCTTCATGTAGCATCTAGCTGCCTACATTTTTAAGAATGTAAAAGGAGTCTAATAAACTTGGAATTCTTTTATACAAACATCATTAACAGGAACTTTTGAATCATAGCTTGCCAATGTCATCACAGCAAAGATTTCATTCTGTCAAGGCTTAAAACTTGGTTAGGTTGTTGCTATTTCTAGCTCACAATAACATGAAAGTAAGTGACAAAAACACCACATGAAAATAAATCTAAGATGGGGGAGGCAAAAGTGAATCCATCCTAGTTAGCTGCATTATCTTCACCGTCCTTTATGAAACAGTATAAAATCATCCAGGCAGAGAAATCACATATTACAATTTTCAGCATGGGAAAAAAAAAGAGTTCTTCATGCTTTATGCTTCTTATATTACAAATGCACAACTCATACAAAATTTCAAGATGGCAGTTGACCATTCCACTGAAGAATCAAATCAGTGTAAAAGGAGGACCTTAACCAGAACAGCCATAGAAAACCGCAATGCTTTTAGTATTCACTGCAAAGGATATTAGCACAGCCTTAAAGTAACTGATATATGCTGGTTAATAATAATCAGAAACAACCAAGAGTTAGTCTAGCCCAATGTGATTTATTCCCTTTGCCTGATACATATATCGTCCCCATCTACCAAATTGTTTCCTTCATGGTGAAGAATACAGGTAGTTCTCATTTAATGACCACAATTGGGACTGGCAGCTCTATTGTTAAGCAAAGAGATCACTAAGTGGGAAATCACATGACCATGACTGTGCTTTCTTTTCCCCACTCCCAGTCCTTTTGAATGCTCACCCTAGCACTGGGATAATTAGCAAGAAGGGAATTAATATTTATATTTATATTAATTGGAGAGGAAGGGATTACAAGACAGTAAGTAGGCACACAATGGGGAATACACAGGGCTGTTTGTGTAGTGCATTTGGGGCTGCTGGCACCACCATATGTCTTTTGATGTGTATTTCCCATCATGTATTCTCTCTGCTCTACAAGGGGGGAAAAGGAAAAACAACAGGTCAGGCACAGGACAACACGTACTGATTGTAATGGTGATCACATGACTTAGGGATGCTGCGAAGATCATAAACGTGGGCATTGAATGTAAAGCTATTTTTTCAGCACCGTTGAAACTTTGGACAATTGCTGAACAAGGTAGTCAATAAGTGAGGTCTACCTGAAGAGGAGGAATAACCTGGTTTCCTACTTTATTCTGCTACTGCTAGTACATAAAAGGGTTAAGGTTGGAATTACCAAAGCCACTTCCTTTGGGATTACCCAAAATATTGGTTCCTGTGATGGAATGTATCTATGAGGAGGAGAGTGATATGGGAGATCAAGGCTATTGGGAAGGAGGGGGTGCATTCCAGGAGGGAGGAAGGGGAGGCAAGAGGCAGCAGAGTCTGCAGGGGGAGCGTGAGAAGAGAAAGAGGTTCAGAATAGCCACTTCCTAGAATCTCACAGGGTATATCCACTAGTTGCTGTAGTATAGATTTAGTTTGGCAAGATTCTGTCTATAAGGTGTAAGCTAATAAAGGGAGTGGACTGGACTGTTTCATCGTTGTTCTTGGGCTGGGCCTGACATTTCCAGTGGCTCTTGAAAGTTCTGTGCTTTTCAATAAACAGAGATCATGTTGATTGCTGGTAATATGTGTGTGTTTCTTCTTGCCTTTGCCTGTTTTTGTCCAGTGTTGCCTGTTAACTGTTTTTTGATGTTTGCTGATGTTTAATAAACAAGCATCAAGCTACATTTTTGGTATCTGTACTGAATGGCATGTATGATTGCTCTGGTTTGGATACAGGGACTGACTGGGAATGTGCTGGGTTCAAATGAAACAGGAAATTATGCACAGCAATGCCAACAGCTGTTTGGAATACACCAGGGACTAGACTTATCTGTTCCTATACTTGGTCAAGCAATCTTCTCTGCCTTTTATGCTAGTCGTATTATGATCAATTCAAATGAGGTGATGTATTTCATGGACTAATTAACTAGTTAATCAAACCCATCCAAGCCAGGCAGCTACTTTTGAATTCCTTTTGTAAATCTTCCCCTTTACTCAAAAAGTGTTTTCTTTCTTCTCCCAGCTATGCTTACCACTTTCATAGCATCATGAATCTGACAAAGTTGGCTCTGGTGGATGAAAATGTATGCATTATACCATTTTTACTTTCCTTATTGTTTTTAGAAATGACATTTTCCCCCTTGAAATTAGTCATTCAGTCATACAGATTTACCCACAACTTGGATATGACTTTAAACTATTCTTGGTATATCCAGATCACTAGAACATATATACCAATGTCTCAAATATTTTTTTCAGTCTCTTGGGGTCATGACTACCCCCAAGACTTTTTTTTTTTAATCTCATCCTTATGGGCTTGGCTACATCTTTCTGATGTCAGTTCCCATTATTTTTGAAGGAATGATAATGATTGGCTAAGAGTCTGCATGATCCACCACTTTTCAACTTTTCTCACACTTAGCATGGAAGCTATTTTTATGATGTATGAAAAGTCTTTAACACTTTTTTCTATTAAGCCACCTGTTTCAGTCAATTCCTATAGGAGTCATTTAAAGCAAAGTTTAATTAATCATGCTGCTTGAATTTCTTGCAGCCATTTCACATTTCTAGGGCAGATGCCCAAGATCTGATTAAGTAGCTGTTTCATTTCCATCAAAGAACAAGTGCTTACAAGCCAGGAGAACTAGTTATAGAATTGGCGCACAAACTATTTCATTATAGCATGGAGAATGGTACTGTGACTGTACTGAAAAGGTAAGAAAAAGTAAAGTGATTAGCCCTTACTGCACAAACGAAGCAAAATAAAACATTTGCAGAGTTACTTAGAGAATCATCCTTCTGGACCACTCTCAGATTGATACTGGATACAACATAGTGGATTCTACCCCAACTTTTTGGCTACCATTATCCTACTGTTACACTTGACCAACAATTGAACATTCTAACATTGACTAGTGGCCCTGGTCCTAAAAGCATTTCCACTTATGCAAAAGAACATCTCACATTTCTCTCTCCCTTGCAGTTTTGTTGTCCCTGCTATGCTGAACACATTCTCCTGGATTGAAGCAGTTTTCATTCTACTATCTAAATATCAAAGCACCTTAGTTTTTCTGATACAGAATAGAAAGGGATAGAACTTAGCAATTTTCCCCATTGAATAGTTATAACCTTGGAAAACTTTCTTTTTGACATAATCAAAACCTTTCAATTCAAGGAAAATAATAACTCTGATGAATGAAGGCACAGTATTAACAATGTTATAGGACCAAGAGTATGTAAGAATTGTCCAAGGATTATCTCTTTTTTAGAGTCAAGAACATCACTGGTTGCTCTTTTCAGCAATAAACAGTACAATATAGCTCTGTCTTTGTGAACAATCACTCAAAAATAATTTCATACCAGAAACTTTGTACATGGAATAATCCTGCAATCTCTCTATCCCAGCCCCAGGACATGTTACCAATGCATTGTACAACATGCTACTATACAGGAAACATTGGAAATTGTAAAAGGAGATGGCAGATGCAACTAGCCTCACTTATCCTACCTGCACATTGTAAATCAGTGAGATGCTTACAAAACATAATGGCCTGAAGGTTTCAGCTCTTTTCAGCTGTCAAAAGCTCAGCCTCAACCAAAAAAACCTGTAGACTGCAGATACAATTGAACCATGTTTTGTGGATTCCACACATAATCAAATAATTCATATTGATTTTATGACTACATAAACAACAAAACTATGTTATTCTTTATAATAAATTCTATTCCATTTCAAGTGAAGATTGTACTCAAGATTTAGGGACTGATTGCTTCACAATCACAAACTTCTATTAATTGATGTCCTTACTTTCATAAAAGAGTAATCTTTCCAACTATTCTCACAAGAATATCAGGCTATTTTATGTACTTATTGACCTGCTCCTAAAGCAACTACTTATTTATCTTTTGCCTATAAGACCTCTTATTGATGATATTAACACGACAAGCATGTGCCATAAGAGAACTGACCCATTTATTTTAGCCTTCAAGCAGAACAAAAAGTCATAAAGCTATTGCAGTTCTGTAAATTATTTGCACTCTTCCCTGTAGCTTTTCACTCAATTAAAACTGAAGCCATTTTCCAGCATAAATGTTAAGCGATATATTGGGTCTTACCCTTTATAGTGTTGACAAGTTTATAAGCAGGTAAAAGAGGATTTTTTAAAATTTTCTACCCCGTTTTTCTCTGTGTATATCCAACTATGCAGTCTCTGCCTTTCCATTTCATTATGTAGAGTTTATTTCTGTTGACCTGTTAGACCATAAGCAGGTATAACTGGCAAAAAGTTTTGAGTATATGGCCATGATCCCATGGACAAGAACAAAACCCAAACTTGATCACAACTAATTGTGAAAGAGGAGCATTCCTTGTATTTTAAGGAGCTTTAAGAAACAAGATAAAACCACTTGCAAACTGTCTTCTAAATCAACCACTAGATCTCCCTCATTCAGGAGGGAAAGCCATGTATAGGGGGAAAAATGGTTTAATTAAACATGCTTTAATTTTGGCCTTAGATTCTATTTAATAAACTTTCACTCATGGAACTTCCTTAGATATCTGGAACTGTTCTGTGATAATGAAGTCCTGAGGTAGCCCTAATCAGTTTATTTTGCACAGAGACAGATTGCTTAAAAATAAGATTCACATTGGTACAAGTGTCTGCTGTGCTTGAAAGTCATGCCATAGGTAGAAAATCTGAGACAATTTGAAGTGGAAAACTGAGTCCATTAAAAACCATTCTAATACTCACTATTAAAATAGTCACTGCCTCTCTGCTCTAGACTGGGAAGTCTAAAAATGTCTGTCCACCAACCTGCACTGAACCAGCATGGTAGGTTATGATCCATAACCTTCAGTGAAGAGCCCTTCATCCTGCAGTGGACTGATTTGGGGTGATAACTACACCTATGTCTTGATTAGTGCAGATAATGAATCCTATGAAATGTTCGCTGTATTCGAAGTTGCACTATTCAAAGTGATATTTCTATGGAAAATATGGTCATTGGTTCCACCTTGAAAGATTTAGGCAATGAAAATTACATACATTTTATATGTATATTAATGAAATATTAATACTGACTGCAGTCCTCAATCCATACAATTAAAAAATGCTCTGTTTCTATCATTGTAACACTTCTGTTCCTTGTAGATTTTTGCAAACCACAAAGAGCTGATGCAATTTTACCTTTTTCTTTTATTTCCCCTGTGTGTTTTATAATATTGTCTACTGTAGTTTCAGACATTCCAACATCTCATCCTATTTTAGTGTTGCTATGACCATGTTCATGTCATTCAATTACATCAAATTTTTACTCTAATGTAATAATGAGCCTCTTCTTTTTTGAGATTGTACTGTTTTCCTCTGACAGAATCTTCCTTTTCTCCATTTTGCACACATGAAGATTAGCAGCGTCTAAAACCCCAACTGCAACTGTACATGCACTTAAACACAACTTGGTATCAATTCATAATTTGCACTAAAATGAATATTGCATGATTTGAATCCGCATTAATCACCACCTAGCTGTACAAAGCTATCACCGCTCTGTATGTCTAGCGAGTACTTTCCCGCTACAACAGTGATGGTAACAGGGCAGTGATATGTGTTGCATCTTGTTGCTACCTCTTTAATGCTTTCTTAATTCAAACACATATTTTCTTAAGCCCACTTGGCTACCATGCAAGTCCAAGAAAGGCTGTGGCTTCTTTAAGAAGAAGCTGAGAATAAGGCAGATGATGCCCACATTAGATCTAAGGCACCCTTGCCCAGTCCAGGTCCAAATACTACAGGTCACTAACCAAGTACTTTATATACACCCAGAAATATACACATCAAAAGTTCCATCCAGCTCCAGGTAAACTATTCTGTCTATGAATTATAATGAATTCTGACTTAATGATTAAACATCATATTTACCATTGCAGCATAACTTTAGTTGATCTCATTTAGAGGGAAGAGGATGTTTCAATGCATTTGCATCAGTTTCCTCATTTAAAACTATTATTGCTTGCTAAGACGTCAAACTACAGTTCCATTTTTTAAATAATTAGCTTGATTCTGTACATATTCTCCAATGCTTTATGAGCACTGAGTGTATATACACATACTCTCTTTCACACAGAGAGACAGACACATGGAGTAAATCTACTAATAACAGCAGCAACAATTTCAGCAATAACAGTGTCAATGATTGCAGTGGATAATCTCTATCCTTACACAAATGTCCTTTGTTTTGTGCTCTAGTGAGCAAGCTACTGTACCAATGTTTTTTGGCACTAGTACAAGACTGAATCCATGGAAGCATGTGTGTATTTACACAAAAGAGGCTTCTAAGCTACAAAAATCCCTCTTGTTTAGTTACACTAATTTCCCCTGAATGAAGTTTGTATGTAAGCCAAAACAATAGTAGTTATCCTGTTCTCTAGAGTTCATTCCCAAATGAAAGATGTGAATAATTGAAAATTTCCTAGGCAGTCCTCTAAAACTGTTTCCTTAGTCAGTGTATTCATTGATTTTAGTTTTATCAGAAATTAAAACAAAAGCTACATTTAGCATCTATATAATTTATTTTCTCTTGCCTCTTGGTTAAAATTAAATATTCCCACAGTACTATTTAAAATATTTCATACGAGAAAGAAGCTGGAAGCATTTCACCAGTACAACATAGATATCTAAGATACTGTCAAATATATTAAAATGTTGGAAATGGAGAAACAGACTGGATTTATAATATTTTGGGATTGAATGCTAACAATTAAAACAATGGGAAAAGCAATGTGTTGAATTTAAGGAGACCTTACTGTAGAACAAGTGAGCTGATGAGGAAAAAGATACAGGGTGATGAGTCAAAATCTATCAAGGGCCAAACTAATAAAATCTATCAAGGGCCGAACTAATAAAATCTAGTGAGAATTCTCTCTCTCAAGACATCCTGAATTTAATGTCAACTTAAAATTGGAGAAAGAGAAAACTGAAAGTTTTAAGTCCCAGAAAAATCTGTGGCACCACCTGTCTCAGCACTTTCCAATTGAAGAACTAATATTTCTGGGAAAGGTTCTGTTAAAGATATATCTCAATTTCAAAGGCCCAATTTTTGGGCTGCATGGAAGAGGGCTGGTTTCTGCATTGCTCCCAAGTATAGAATAGAAGCCTTCTGGAGTTTGGCTTGTTTATTTTTATTCATTTATGAAAATGTTTAAATCGCCCAATAACTGAAGCTCTCCTGCAACCTTAGCCTCCACTGTTAGGAAAGGAATCACAAGCTTCTTCAGCCAAGCCTTATTGTAATATAGTGGTTATTTATGTATTTTTAATTGGTTTGTAACTATTTAATATTATTTTGCATTCTACTATCCAAGGATGAAAAAGGAGAGCAATCTATAAATCAATAAATCAATACTGAAACATGTAGCCAAAACAACAACATGCAGATGGGACAGTGCTAATTATCAGATGAAGGAGAAGCTCCATATATCTCTCTCTCTCCCAGTGTGTGCGTGTGTGTGTGCATGTATACAGGGGGGAAAAAAACCCTCTTACCCCTATGGATGGTATGTGTCTTCCTCAATCTCAGGTCTTCTACCAGAGGCCTGGGAGTTTGAGGATTCTGCGTAGTATCTTAACTGTTCCTAGCACTGCACTTTTCTGGACAGAGAGCTCTGATGTTGTTCCTGCGATCTGTTGGAGCCACTCTCCCAGCTTAGAAGTCACAGCCCCGAGAGCTCCTACCACCACTGGGACCACTTTGGCCTTTTCTTTCCACATCTTCTGTAGTTCCTCCTTCAGCCCCTGGTACTTCTCCAGCTTCTCATACTGCTTATTTCTGATGTTGTCGTCATCTGGCACTGCTACATCTATCACCACCACTGTCTTCCCATCCTTGTCTATTACCACAGTGTCTGGTTGATTGGCCAGTACCTGCCTGTCTGGATCTGGAAGTCTCACAGGATCTTAGCCCTGTTGTTCTTCACGACCTTCTGTGGAATCTCCTATTTGGATTTGGGAGGGTCTAGTCCATACACTGTGCAGATGTTCCTGTACACGATGCCAGCTACTTGGTTGTGCCGTTCAGTGTATGCTGTTCCTGCCTGCATCTTACACCCTGCCATTATGTGTTGGACTGTCTCTGAGGCATCTCTATACTGTCTGCACCTTGGGTCCTGTCTAATGTGGTAGACCCCTGCTTCTATGGATCTGGTGCTTAACGTCTATTCTTGTGCTGCTATGATCAGTGCCTCAGTGCTGTCTTTTCATCCAGCCCTTTCCAGCCACTAGTAAGATCTCCCAATGTCAGCTACCTCAGCTACCTGTTGATGGTATATCCCATATAGGGGCTTGTCTTGCTTGAACCCTCTGCTTGAACTTCTTCCCATGTCTGCTGCTGCCTCAGGCATTCTCTCAGCAGCTCATCTTTGGATGCCATCTTACTGATATACTCCTGGATGCTCTGGGTTTTGTCCAGGACAGTGGCTTTGATACTCAACAGACACTGCCCACCTTCTTTCCTGCTAGTGTACAGTCTCTGGGTGTTGGACTTGGGGTGAAAACCTCCATACATTGTGAGGAGATTCACATCAGCAGTCTCTGTGTCCTGCTTTGGCCAGCTCACTATACCAGCACGTATCTGATGACTGGCAGCATGTACATGTTGATGGCATGGATCTTGTTCTTCCCATTGAGCTGGCTCTTCAGGATCTGTCTTATCCTTTGGTGGTACTTGGATGTTGCTGTCTTCCTTCACATGGTTCCCATATGACTGTGGCATACCAAGATACCTGTAGCTGCTCTGCATCTACTATGTGGCCCACTGGTAGTTCCACCCCATCAGTCTTAACTACCTTCCCTCTCTTTACTACCACCTGGCCAACACACACACGAAGAGGTGGTTGCAATGCTTTTCTAGAAATGTCTGGTAAAGTAAATATGAGTGCAAACACACACACACACACACGTAAAGGAACAAATCCCAACGCTTAGTAAGCTTGCCTTAGTGAGTACAGTCCAAAACAGCAGGCAGGGAGAGAGAGTAGGTCAGGTGAAGTTTGAAGGTCAAAACTGGGTAGAAAGTTTGTCAGCTGGTCCAGGTCTAGAGTTGAGATCTTGAGGTTCACAGGTCCAGAATCAAGGTGCACAGAGCAGGAGTTAACAGATGTTTGTTGTCAACAGAGAAGTTGAATTTGCTGCTCCATTTTAATAGAAGCAGTCCTGCTGTAGCTCATTTAGCGGGGTGAGACTCCTTCCTCATGAGTAATCTTGCAAGTGCCTTTGCTGTACTCTCTTTGCAGCTTGCGTTGGGAGGGTGCGGTAATTCTGCTCCTTCATTTTTGGAGAGTGGTAGCAGCTGTGTCTGCTGATTGCTAGCCAGACCCACCTCCTCAGATGGCAGTCTGTCCAGTGCTTCTGGAGCTGATGGCTCATTATCTGTGGCCACTTCTGGAGCTGACTGCTTATTGGTCTCCCCCTCTGACTCCAAATCTGAGCCCACCATGATAGATGTCCTCCATGTAGAGGAGGTAATTCCACTCTTGAACTTATATCTGTATCCAGTCCTTGTGATTATCTGGCTGGGGGAGTTCAAGCCTATGCAGAACAGCAGCAGGGACTGTGCATCACTGTTCTGACTCAGGTTGCAGACACACACAGACACAGTTGCTAAGGAGTTGAATTATTTACCACAGCTAGGCAGATAACAGTAGACAAGGTTGTAAATCAGGGTCTTTGCAAAGAGTGCTTGCCTGAATAATTCGACTGAAGTTCAAGTAGCAAGAGAATGGTCCAAATTCATTCCAGGAGTCAGAGAGCCGAGTTGGGTACTCAGCTGGTCCAATAGTCAAGGATTCAAGAGCAAGGAAACACAGGAACAAGAGTCACAAGCTGGAATTCCAACGGGTTGATTCCAACAAAGGCTGAAGGCAAAGTGGCTACATAAATCTATCTGCAGGTAGCTGGCTGCAATTGCTTAGGCCTAATCCTTTGCCTAGCAAGGAGCCTCACTGAGTAGTGTTGTTGTCTTCACCACTACGTGCAATGAGACCTGAGGCTTGGAGGTCGTGACTTGTCATCCAACTGCTCCAGCTGATCAGGAGATACCTGTGGTTGATCAGCCTCAGATGAATTGTAGCTTGATGATTCCTGAGGCTGATAATCCACAGGTTCAGCTGGAGCAACGTTGTCAGGGTTGGAGTCAGATTCTGAATTGTGGCTCATGACAATCACCTCGGTATATGCTGCACTTAATGGCTACTTGTGTGAGCTATCTTGAGTTGACTTCCAGTGTTGTCTTCCACAGTCCCGTTGAGTTCTTGAGGAAGGTCCTTAGTGTCCTGTTGACTTTGTATAGTGCCAGGCAGTCACAGATCCATGAGTGTGGCATTGAATTGTACGCTTTCCTATAGTCAATCCTGGCTGTGATCAAATTGACTTATACCAGTTCATTGGTTTGAGTTATGGTGGTTGTAGGGATTGTCTGGAGGGCTCTGTTGGCATCTTCTAGCATACTATCTGATGGTACTTCTCCACTGAGTCTTGGTAATTGGTCTTGAGGGTTGACTGTAGCTAATTTATCCATAATCTTATGCCTCATATCAGAGCCTGCTGTGCTCTGTAATGGAGGGGGTGGTAGTGATATTCTAACTTCAGGTGTTGGCTGCACATCCAGTTGTTCTTCTGGATCTTCTTGAGTCCAGGATGTAATGTGTAGCTGGTCCATCTCAAGTTGTGAGAGCTGCTTCCTCTTTACTATGTTGAAGTGTTGGGTAACTAGCTATTTCTCAGTTAGTGTGGACGTAGGTCTTCTATCCATCCATAATTCCCTCATACATTTCATATAACCCCTTTCATTAGGTCTATAGTTGTAGTAGCATTCTATCAGTTCCAGGTTCTCTTGTCTTGTCCGTGTATGGTTTGTTCCAGTAGCCCACTTATTGTCAGATTGTCCTGGTTCCCCAACATCTGGCATGGACCTTGTTAATCTGGGCAACGTCCGAGCCAGCATGACTCTTAGTTTGCATCACTCTCATATCTGAGGTAGGCAGGTGAAGCTTCAGGGGGTCTTTGCCCAAGGCCCCCTACTGGTAAGGTAGGTACCAGCCAGGATTTGAGCCCCAGTCTCTTGTGTCAAAGGGTTGTGTCAAAGTAGTGGTTAGAGCACCGCCCTTTGACGCAGGAGACTACACACACACACACAAGTTTTGTCAATTCAGAGGCTTTATTCAGGTCACAGTGTTGATCTTAATTCAGACAAAACTAAAATATTTAGCATAAAGAAATGGTTGCTTGAACAATGAAGCGAGAGAGATGATGCTGTGGCTGCTGGAGAAGGAAGGCTAGAAGTGAACATGACTGTACACTGGTAACAGCTCTGTTAGAGCCTGCAGTATGGCAATAAAGTAGCATCAATACTTCTCCAACCTTATTCCATTGGCAGAATGGGCATTTGCGAGCTGGCTTCATGCCCTGCCTGGCTCCTTTGGGAAGCTTTAGGGAATATGAACAGTAGTATCTAGGAGGTGGTCAATGCCTCTCTATGGGAGAAGGAGGTACATCCCCTCCTGAATAGGCCTTCCCTGGATCTGGCCATTTTGGATATGAACCACCTAGTGTAGGGAAAGTTGTTGAGCCTGGGTTAGCTATGGTTATGGAATGAAAACCACATTGGTTGCGCTGGTGAATGGATTTCACCTGGGTTTGGATGTTGGAAGAAAGCCCTCTTAAGTCTCATAGCTGCCTTCGATCCATCATTCCTGATATCGTTACAAACCGCCTGTGAGTTCGTGGGAGTGTGGGGAGCATGATATTGCAGTGGTTCCACTCCTTCCTAAGACAGTTCCAGTCAGTATGGTGGGGGAAGGAGAGGCTGATCTAGCAGTTGTTCTCTTTGTGGTTCATTTACCTCTCTCCCTTGCTCTCTAACATCTACACGAAGCTGCTGGGTGAGGTCACTTATCAGTACAGGGTGATATACCATCAGTGAACCTCTGGAATACAAGGAGAAATATTATGATCTCAGACCCATCAAAATGATATGAAAGGAAACTTGCAAATGGGAACAATCAATGGAGGTAGTAACTAATTAGTTTGTATGGATGGAACTTCTGTGGGAACCAGAAGGCCATCTGGGCTACTTTTGACTGCAGTATGACACACAACAGTTGATGAAAGTCACTTATGGTGTGATATAATGGAAAACTCAGTGCATGGCAGTTACTTTTGTAGTAAAATGAAGTCTCTAGAAGTTGCTTATGTGAAATCACCAGTTAATTAATATTAGGAAATAAATATGGTAGGGAACCCCTTCATGGATCACTGCCTTGTCGTGGCGAAGGGGCTTGTGTAACTCAGTGAAGCCATGAGCTATACCGTGCAGGGCCACCCAAGACGGACAGGTCATGACAGAGAGTTCTGACAAAATGTGGTCCACTGGAGAAGGAAATGGCAACCCACTCCAGTATCCTTGCCAAGAAAACCCCATGGACAATGTTAAAAGGCTAAAAGATATGACGCCGGAAGATGAGCCCCTCAGGTCGGAAGGTGTCCAATATGCTACTGGGGAAGAGCGGAGGGCAATTCCAAGTAGCTCCAGAAAGAGTGAAGCGGCTGGGCCAAAGCCGAAAGGACGTTCAGCTGTGGATGTATCTGGAAGCGAAAAGAAGGTCCGATGCTGTAAAGAACAATATTGTATAGGTACGTGGAATGTAAGATCCATGAACCAAGGCAAGCTGGATGTGGTCAAACATGAGATGACAAGATTGAACGTCGACATCTTGGGAATCAGCGAATTGAAATGGACGGGAATGGGTGAATTTAATTCAAGTGACCATTATATCTACTACTGTGGGCAAGAAACCCTTAGAAGAAATGGAGTTGCACTCATAGTCAATAAGAGAGTGGGAAAGGCAGTAATGGGGTACAACCTCAAAAACGACAGAATGATCTCAGTGCGTATCCAAGGAAAACCATTCAACATCACAGTAATCCAAGTCTATGCCCCAACCACTGATGCCGAAGAAGCTGAAGTTGACCGGTTCTATGAAGACCTACAAGACCTTCTAGAACTAGCACCAAAAAAAGATGTCCTTTTCATCATAGGGGATTGGAATGCTAAAGTAGGAAGTCAAGGAGTAATCGGAATAACAGGCAAGTTTGGCCTTGGAGTACAAAATGAAGCAGGGCAAAGGCTAATAGAGTTCTGTCAAGAGAACAAGCTAGTCATAGCAAACACCCTTTTCCAACAACACAAGAGACGACTCTACACATGGACATCACCAAATGGTCAATACCGAAACCAGATTGATTACATACTTTGCAGCCAAAGATGGAGAAGCTCTATACAGACGGCAAAAACAAGACCAGGAGCTGACTGTGGCTCAGATCATGAGCTTCTTACTGCAAAATTTAGGCTTAAATTGAAGAATGTAGGGAAAACCACTAGACCACTCAGGTATGACTTAGATCATATTCCATGTGAGTACACAGTGAAGGTGATGAATAGATTTAGAGGATTAGATTTGGTAGACAGAGTGCCTGAAGAACTATGGACGGAGGTCTGTAACATTGTACAAGAGGCAGCAACTAAAACCATCCCAAAGAAAAAGAAATGCAAGAAAGCAAAATGGCTGTCTGATGAGGCTTTACAAATAGCTGTGGAAAGAAGGAATGCGAAAAGCAAGGGTGAAAGGGAAAGATATAAGCAACTGAATGCAGATTTCCAGAGAATAGCAAGGAGAGATAAGAAGGCCTTCTTAAATGAACAATGCAAAGAAATTGAAGAAAACAATAGAATGGGGAAGACTAGAGATCTCTTCAAGAAAATTGGAGATATCAAAGGAACGTTTAGGGCAAAGATGGGCATGATAAAGGACAAAAAAGGCAGGGACCTAACAGAAGCAGAAGAGATTAAGAAGAGGTGGCAAGAATACACAGAAGAACTATACAAGAAAGATCTTAATGTCCCTGATGTCCATGCTGGTGTGGTCACTGACCCTGAGCCAGACATCCTAGAGAGTGAAGTCAAGTGGGCCTTAGGAAGCATTGCTAACAACAAAGCTAGTGGAGACGACAGTATTCCAGCTGAGTTATTTAAAATACTAAAAGACAATGCTGTTAAAGTGCTGCACTCAATATGCCAGCAAGTTTGGAAAACGCAACAGTGGCCACGGGATTGGAAAAGATCAGTTTACGTTCCAATTCCAAAGAAGGGCAATGCCAAAGAATGCTCAAACTATCGCACAATTGCACTCATTTCACATGCTAGCAAGGTTATGCTCAAAATCCTACAAGCTAGGCTTCAGCAGTACGTGAACCGAGAACTACCGGATGTACAAGCTGGGTTTCAAAGAGGCAGAGGAACTAGAGATCAAATTGCCAACATTCGCTGGATCATGGAGAAAGCACGAGAGTTCCAGAAAAGCATCTACTTCTGCTTCATTGACTATGCAAAAGCCTTTGATTGTGTGGATCACAACAAACTGTGGCAAATTCTTAAAGAGATGGGGATACCAGACCACCTTACCTGTCTCCTGAGAAATCTGTATGCGGGCCAAGAAGCAACAGTTAGAACCGGTCATGGAACAACTGATTGGTTCAAAATAGGGAAAGGAGTACGACAAGGCTGTATACTGTCACCCTGCTTATTTAACCTATATGCAGAGTACATCATGAGAAATGCCAGGCTGGAAGAATCACAAGCCGGAATTAAGATTGCAGGGAGAAACATCAATAACCTCAGATATGCAGACGATACCACCCTAATGGCAGAAAGTGAAGAAGAACTAAAGAGCCTCTTGATGAGGGTGAAAGAGGAGAGTGCGAAAGCTGGCTTGAAACTCAACATTAAAAAAACTAAGATCATGGCATCTGGACCCATCAATCCCTGGCAAATAGAAGGGGTAGAAATGGAAGCAGTAACAGACTTCATTTATTTGGGCTCCAGGATCACCGCAGACGGAGACTGCAGCCATGAAATTAAAAGACGCTTGCTCCTTGGGAGGAAAGCTATGGCAAACCTAGATAGCATATTAAAAAGCAGAGACGTCACCTTGCCGACAAAGATCCGCATAGTCAAAGCTATGGTTTTTCCAGTAGTAATGTATGGCTGTGAGAGCTGGACCATAAAGAAGGCTGAACGCCGAAGAATTGATGCCTTTGAACTGTGGTGCTGGAGAAGACTCTTAAGAGTCCCCTGGACTGCTAGGAGGTCAAACCAGTCAATCTTAAAGGAAATCAACTCTGATTGCTCATTGGAAGGATTGATAATGAAGCTCAAGCTCAGATACTTTGGTCACTTAATGCGAAGAGAGGACTCTTTGGAAAAGACCCTGATGCTGGGAAAGATGGAAGGCCAAAGGAGAAGAGGACGGCAGAGGATTAGATGGCTGGATAGCATCACTGAAGCAATGAGCATGAAATTGAGCAAACTCAGGGAGGCAGTGAAAGATAGGAAGGCCTGGCGCAATATGGTTCATGGGGTCACGAAGAGTCGGACACGACTTAACGACTAAACAACAACAATGGTAGGGAAAGCATGTAGAGTATAATTTCTTGAATACTTTCTAACCCCTTTACCAAATTTACTGGTAAATTTGTTATGTGTAATGAAGCAACATGTTGTATCTTTATGTGTGTGCATTTTATGCTCTTCCCTCATGATCCATCTAGTTTTAGATCCATTTATTTATTTATTAAATTTATATGTCGCCCATCTCCCCCAGAGGGCAACTGTGGGCCTAGTTTGTGCCTATGTGTGCTCCTTCTGGAGCACATGACCAGGAGGAAAGAGGGATCTGAGAATGAATCAATCAGCAACATTACAAGCCACTACTCAATTGCCTCTCCCAATAGGGATGCACTGGGAGAATTTTTTCCTGGAACAACCCCTGGCCTCATCTGGCTTGCTTTCAAATTCAATCTTTTTTTTTGCCAGCTTCTCCCCTATGCCCAATTTGGTGTTATTCAGTTCAGTTTTCAGAGAATTATCCTTCCGACAGAATTCTGAGCCCCTTTTCATCATTCCAGTGATTGGAAACAATAAAAATGAGACTGAACAAACCTGGACAGTATACGGATCTAATGCTTGCACCTTAGGAGACTGGATGTCTGCAGGTCTTGAGGGCCTGGTGATGACTTCTACCCAAGAACTGCTGTTAATGCCACCTTGAAAAGTGCTTGCCAATATTCTGTATTCATATTTTTTCCAAGGGCTAAGACCAGTACTTTGATCTAGATACCTCTTGGAACAATTGAAGGGCAAAGAGGCTACTGTAGATACTTGTTCTGTTCCTTCCACTCTTCTTTCTATTGTAAAGTTTTCAACCAGTCCATTTGGATGAAGAGGAGATTGCCATGATACTAGCACAGATGTTGGTGTGTCTGAGTATAGTTCTGGAGCAGGGATGTCTTCAGGTGCATCTGGAAGGGTCTGTATAGGTGGGGCCTCAGAGGATCGAGAGCACCCTTTGGAAGTGCAGCCTTCTACCTGAAATCGGTAAACTGTATAAGGATGCAAGAAAGATACAATACATTTTGATCTAGCTCCTGGAATAGTAGCGTGCAGCTGGCTGTTTTGGTAGATGTTGTAGTGGGTGACAATGCCATTTGGCCTTGAAGGAGGCTGCCAGGAGATGGTTGCTGCTCTGGATTTCACTTCCAGGATTAGTGGTGGGTCTATAGATCCTGGTTCTACAACAGAGGAAGAGCAAAAAGGAAAAAAAAAAAAAAAGAAAGAAAAGAAAAAAGGAAAAAGGTAATTGTTTCTAATGTGCAGCCATTTCCCCTTTTTTTTTTTTTTTAATGTGTGTTATAATGCACAAATGAAACTGTTTCACCAGAAAATACCTTTGTTTCTTCAAGACAATATGAGAAATGGAGGGAAATATCACCCACAACTTCCCTTTATTGTAATGAATGCAGTAGCGAACAAACATTATGAAACTATTTATTCTTTGAAAGCTATCACTTAGTTCTCAGTTGAATTGAGAATCCCATTGGTCTAATTTTCTAATAACATTATGCCACAATGTAATTTGTTCAATCTGGGCTTAGTAACCCATCCATTATGGTTTAGCAGTATGTAAAACCAGCCCCATGGTTAATCCTGGCTTAACTCAACCACTATAGTCAGTGTTTCTACAGAGTATTAACTTAACCCACTTTTGCAACGATTTAGAGGAATGCATTATGGATTCTGCTAGTGGAAGGCATTCCTTAGGGACACTGCTCAGAATACTGACAGAAAGCAATTCTGATTTCCCTTTGTAATTCCCAAATTCCATGAGCATATTTTAGGGAAAGATGAAGGACTGCAGGGACAAGGGATAGATGGGTGAATGTTAGCTCCTCTCCCATTTATCCAGTGAAAAAGTTCTATTGAATCAAAAGCCTCCCATGGGTAAGAAGACCCCTCCAATAGTGAGAAGCTTTAGCTGAATACAGACTCTTCTAATTAAAAATTAACATTGCGTACTTCCTCCCGTAATTAAAACAAGGCCACAAGTAAGGAAGGTCAGTGTTCAATAGTGGTACACTACTAACATGAATTGCGGTGGAAAAATAGCACCAGAGAAGAGCTACTCCTTGTTTGCCTTCTAGTATTAGATTCTTTAAGGCCAGTCTACATGAAATATCATGCCTAAGTGGAAGTTTGATATGGTGCAGCCATTCAGATATTCAGGGCATCTCAAACAAACATTTGATTCCTTGGTCTCAGAGTCTTAAAAACAGGGGCTGCTTTCATGGCATTGGGCCAGTACATCCTAGTTATATTAGCTACTAGGGCTGTGTTTGCTTCAAACATTTTTGGAAGAAGTGTTTTGGACCATGCACAGGCATAGCACCTTTCTCCTGTCCATTAAAATAGCCTGACCTTTTTCAGGCTTCTATGCAAGCTTGAAAAAAGATGTCAGAACTAGGCTAAAATATATGAGAGAATTTCTCTCAAGAGAATTTCCCTTGTTCTCTTCCATCCTGTTCCCCCAATTAGATCAGAGGAGTAGCCAAACCCTTAGGAGAAGATGGTGGGCAGAGAGGACAGGTGGAAGGGAAAAACAGCTTACCTCCTATATCCACTCCACAGCCAGATGGACTTATCTGGATTAATTCATTACTTTACGGGGAATGTGGAGCTGGGCAAGAACCATGGTTCTAACTTTTGCTGCTATTTTTCCAGAGCACATTCTTAATTACTTTCATCATGCCATTGTAACAAGCCTGCATATTTCATAGCCCGGTAAAACCCATTCCCGTGCTTCTTGTTATATATGCAATATTTTTGCTCTCTTCTGTTTATCATTCTAATCCATTTTTTGCAATTTATCTACTCCCTGTTAATATTGTAGGTGATTTTTTACTGTGACTGTGACAGAAGCTGCCGATTTAGCTCTTTCACCTACTGATAAATAAACAATGCACAGATCTGACCTTTAGGTTAACAGGTTTTATGCTTGCTCCACTCAGCACTCTAACAGATTCAATTATCATAAAGGTTCAGGAGCTTCCATGAATACTGAAAAAGACGGACCATATGCCTGCATAGGTGTCGCGGAACAGCAAATACTCTGCAACTGCCCCCCCTCGAGAAATCCCTTAATTGTAAATAATTTCACCATGCGACACAATCAAGTCACCTTGAATGCAAAACCCCTCAGCCTGTGGAGGCAAAACGTTATTTAAGCTTTAGTGGGCTGCGTTAAATTCTGCAATTTGAAGGGCTGTTAAGTTTTTCAATTGAAATTTCATTTAAAATGCAGGTGCTTTTTATTATATTGAGGCTTTACTGCTCTCTAGGTACAAGCAAGAACATGGTGCAAAAACACAAATCTGGCTCAATCACTGATCGGTAACAGCTGTAATTCCAGAACATTTAGCATTCTTATAAACCATCTTGTGAAATCTATAAATTGTTGCAAGAGATCAAGAAAATACTATGCCTACCTATTCTGCCCACAGCATTTTTGGTGTTTATGAGATTTTGGATGAATGTTAGATTTTATTGAAAATCTTTTAAAAAGACATACTTGGGTACAGTAATAATTTAAAACAGCTTTCAAGGTTTTTTTCAGTTTCATAGAATCGGATGTTCACATGTTCAAAGTCAGCAGTGCCAGGGACCTTGAGTTACATTCTATAGCCAATTGGGACAGGGACCAAAAAAAAAAAAAAAAAGCTAGTGATGAAGTATTATATCAGTATCTACTTTTTCTCCTGCTAAATCAGCTTATGTCCTGCTTGTGACAGCAATTACCCCTATGCAAATTTTTGTAAACCAATTGCTGTGAAGATAGAGGATTCTAGGTAAGTGGTTCTTTAGGTTGCAAAATTATGTATTAGAATGTGGTTAAAACGTACAGGTGAGGTTCAAAATTATTCAATAATTTTTATGAAGTATTTGAATCTTCATATTTTTATAAGGATAGGGGTTTTTTTTCATTTCCATAGTGCCAAAAAGGATATCTAGATTTAAATAATTTTGAAAAAGAATTTTAGATGAAAGGAAAACATCTTGTTAAGATTTAAGGTACAGAAGGTGATAGTGATTTTTGGAAAGTCAACTTAAATCAATTCAGCTTTCAAGATTCATTTTCTACAGGGCTGGTCAACAACACTTTACTAATTAGGCATCTGTCTGGACAATTGGACTGCAGCTATCTGCAGGAAGAAAATAACCAAGCACTTTGTTTTCTCTTATGATAAGAAAGATAAGGTTTTCATCCCTACTGCTAGCATTATAGGTATAACATTTGGGATAATGAGATGAACTTGTATTACAACCCCCTGCAGAGTTTAGACATAGCCCTTTTAACATTATCTGTTATAACTTATGAGAAGAGAGGCTTAACTTAATTTTCTGCTTTGCCCCCCAAAAAACATTAAAATGAAAGAATGCCTTTTCACATTCATTTTCTACAGCCCCTTTTTAAAAATGGTAACACTTAAAAAATAACTTAATTCAAACATGTCACACCCTTGGCCTAGGAATCATTTTCACATATGAAAGAGGAATACGATGAGGCACTTATTACAGCAGATGCAGAAAAGCCAAGTTTTAGCACCAGCTGTGAGGCAGAACCTTGTTCCACTGCTCCTGACTGTTGTCTATGAAGACTACAGCTGTGAACCAGAGATCCAGCCTGCTAGACCATAGGGAGTTCTGCCACAACCACCTTTGTTCAGGGAGTTAGAGAGCGGCAAGACGGAGGAGTGTGTGGTTATACGATTTGCTTAGGAACAGGCTGATATCTCAGACAGACTACTTCTGGGAGTCAGGTCCGACAAGACCAGCTGTGCTCAGGTTGTGCCTGGGCACTTTCCCTATTTAAAGGACCCACCTGAGTGATGTTTGGGGCTGGAATAGCTCTTTGTGAGAGCTTGACCTTGAGGGCCCTGTATCTTGGATTAAACCAAGAAAGCCTGTTCAGAAATCTCTACCCTTGCCTGGAACAGATGAAGTGAACTGTCTTACTTGGTTGCTGGTAAGGACCCTCTGTTATATGAAAGTGGATGGAAGAAGTTCACTCTTGCACTGATTTTGAACTACTTGTTACTGGACTCTAGTCTGAGTGGCCAAACAAATAAGACTTCGGAGTACTTTGAATTGGCCCTGCTGGAAAAAGAAGAGTTAAAGTTTTATCTCATGACTGTGTAAGATGAATGGATACTTTGGCAGTCTGTCTCTCTCTCTCTGTCTGTGAAGACACAATCAGCTAGCATGATCCTGCTTAGCTGGCGGGGTCACCACAATTATGTAAAACACAACTATTAACTATAATTGGAGTAGTTTGCTAATATAATAAAAAGCTCTGAATATGAAAAAAGGTATGCTCCCAGCAGCAGCAATCACTTTTTAAAGTAAGAATTCATGGGTGAAATGACATGAAAAAGATGGTTATAAAATTTTAATGGAATGATAAAAGGCAAAAGTCAGCCTCTCAGCTGAATTCTTAAAATCTCTATATATCACAATCAGCTCCTTAACTGTAAAATCAATGTGGAATAGAACGTGTTGTCAATGTGGTTGTCATTGGATGGAAGCCTGCAAGAGTCTGACAGTGACACAGCCTCGCCTGCCAGGGCTGAAAATAAAATAATAAACTCCTGTTACTTAGTCAGAATTGTTTATAGAGCCAACTATAGCAGATGAGGAGTGGAAGGGGAGGGGCATATCGCTTAGTGCCTTTGATTGATTCCTCAGGCTATTTCATTACAACATTAATACTGGAAGGTAGTTTCATTTTGCCAAATGAAATTATCTTTTATGGGAGGCTATTTTGCTTGTCTGCTTCAAAAGTTCAGACTCTATTTAAGAAAAGGAGGTATAAAATTATCATTAATCTTTTCTAATCATCTGACTAGAGACAAGTGTTTATTTACTTACTAGTACAGTATTATCTTCTGATGGCCAGGCACGATGGGAATCATAGAATTTCTTGATATATGCAGTGGGCAACAGAAATAGATTATTGCATTTTAAAGGTAATGAGAGTTGCATGCTTTCAGAGGTCAGGGAGAACATATCTGTAAGGGACCAGTGTTTAGTGAACTTTCCAGAGCAGAATCATAAATTTAATCAGACTTTGACGCTAATAGAATATAAAATGAGTTCCAGACAATTGCCACTTCTACAGTTAAAAAATTAAAACAACAATAACAATAATACTTAATATTTAAGGACACCATCCAAATATGGCTTTTGAAAAAGTCCTTCTTTGTTTTTTAAAGAACTGTTTAACAGGTTGACATTCAGCTGACATTTTTCTATTAACGGTGTTATCAGAGGAAAAAAAATGTCTACTTGTCTTTTTGGAACAAAGACATTAAAAACACAATGTAGGTTTGAAGGGAGTGGTTCACAAGACAGGTACCACGGACAAAGGCAGAGCATTCTATTGTCCCTGACAGATTTCACTGGATGGGTTTGCTTTTCTGCCTCCAATAGCCATTATGTTTATTACATTTCCAAAACACCCAACAAATTCAGTTCCTGAATTCCATTGTGGTGCACGTTCAGAGCAGCAGTTCTTAAACTGGGGGTAATTACCCCCTTGGGCACAGCCTGGGGGTAATGGAGCAATTTGTAATTGCTTGTTTGTGAGTCAAGGACCCACTTTGGGACTGCTGCTGCCAAGACACTTGGGTTTTGTGTTTTTTGGGGGGAGGGGTTGGGGTAATGACATTATCTAAAACCGGGAAAGGGATAATTGAGTTAAACAGTTTAAAAGCCACTGGTTTAGAGAACAAGAGCAAGAGAGAGACTGAGCCTTTATCCTGTAGGCACTATGTAGAAAATATAAAATAGCATAAACCCTAACACCAATTTTGTCTATATGGATGCAAATATTCTATGCTCCCAAGTCTGAGGACCAAGTCATTACATCTTAATTTATGTTAAATCATTATAATGTTGATTTAATTGCTTATATCTAGTAGAGGGATACAAAACCTTTCTTGCATCAAGGGATATATGTGGATGTTGCAGAATTAATCACAAGCTTAATGGGGATAGAGTGGGGTATGGAAAGTAAGGCAGAAATTGCCCATGAACAGAATAAAAACATTTTTTTAAAAATCTGCTTTTTTAAAAAAAACGAACCTTTCATCCATCTCCCCACCTCCCATCCCCATCTAGTCTTTAATCTTAAATTATTTTAATTTTTACACATTCAGGCAAAACCAGCAATGAATTCAGGACCAGACAAAACATCTTGAAGTGGCCTCATTTGGGATTATGCATAAATTATAATGCACGTTATAAACCTATCATTGCTTTTTGTATAGCTCTCAGGCTGCAAGCTGCTCTTGGGAAAAAGTTCATGAAATGGAGTCGCTGTTCATTCCCTGGAAGTAGATTTTTTTTAGGTTTTTTTTTTTAGGTTTTTTTGTATCCCACCTTTATTATTTTTATAAATAACTTAAGGCAGCAACCATACCTAATACTCCTTCCTCCTTGTATTTGCCCCACTTGGGTGGCAGGATACAAATGGAAAATTATTTGTAACTTCATTCTGATCTTTATCCTACATTTTTGGGTTATGTAGTCCTAACTAGTAACCACGTAGTGAACCTCTTCTCTGGAAGTGTTTTTTTAGCTAGAGGCTTTGCAGTGATAAGTCTCGGAAGCAAATATGAGAAGAAGTCTTTTGTTATATCCTATATTTTGTATGAAACTGGTATTTTGTGAAGTTTTACATTTTAAATGTAACTCTCTGTAACTTTCCTTTCTGCTGATGCTGAGTGCTCTTATCTCCCTCCCTCCTCAGATAGCAATGCTTTAGACAGCAAGGCCGAAATGTACCCAAAACAAGGTACAACCGGTGAAGACAAGGACTTGTGGTTTAGCTACCAGCAATTGACCAAATTTGGAGTACGGAAGGCATGGGGAGGGCACTGAGGGGGGGATTGGGGAGAAACGGCTCTTGTAATGATAAAAAGGCTTGCTGAACTCCTTTTCGGGGTTCAGTTCTTTGCAGGGACCTGCGAGTCCTAACTGAACCTTTGCGCAAATAAAGCTTCTCCCTGAATGACCCAGTGAGAGTCTTGTCATCAATAAATGTTGCGTTGCTCCCACCCGTAACACCACAACAAGTTGGGTGGAGAGAGTGACTGGCCCAAAGTCACCCAGCCAGCTTTCATGCCTAAGGTGGGACTAGAACTTACAGGCTCCTGCTTTCTAGCCTGGTGCCTTACCATTAGACCAAACTGGTACATATTGCATGCTGAAGGACAAATATTTAGTGTTTAGCATCCTTAATTAGAAGAATCAAGTGATAGGAATGAGGCTAACAGGGTTGCTACAACCTGTTTAGGACTGCAGCATAATGCATTTAAAAAGTTATGATATCCTTCCACCCTTACTTATTTATTTGTCTAAGGTTTTTCTCCCACTCTTCTAATGCATGTGGATAATTCTCAATGGCTTAGAAAAATTAAAATGTTTAAAAGGCAGGAAAAAAGACAATATTAAAAACACATAAAACAGAGAAATACTTAATAACAATTATAAAGGAGCCAGAGGACAGGTTCTTTTAACATTCACTGTATATCACCTGTAACAAGAATGCTTTTCTAAAACAGAGGGCCTTGACCAATTGTTGGAAACAGTGTGTAGCCTTACAGTCAAAAAGCTTAGTAATAGTTACTAAGTAATAGTAATAGTTCTGCAAGCTACTTACTATCCTCTGTTGTATCTATCAGAGTCCAGCTGCTGAACGTCTCACCATATCCATTGCAGGCAATAACCCTCAACTCATAAGATGTGTATGGCTGCAGATCCTTGAGTATATGATGTAAATAAGTTGTTGGTTTAGAAAGCAATCTAAAGCAAAAATATATATTTTAAGATGGGAAATAAAAGATCACAGGGAAATACTGCATGAACAGAACTGCTGCATTTGAGATAAGCCACCGCACATCAGTTTGCATTTCTTCAGAATATAGACAGAGTTTAGAATTTATTTACTTACTCTGTAATATCTTCTGGGGAGTTCTTAAGCCTTATTTGGAGTCGGTATCTCGGTAAGCCTGGAGCATTGTTGCGAACTGGTATAGACCAGAGAACCTGAAGACTGGTCGGAGTAGCAGATGAAAGCCTAGGAGGCAACATGCCATCTGGAGCTGTTGAAAAACATGGATGAATTAGAGCAGAGAAAGATGTGGGCAACATACGCTGGATGGAATCAAAATGCTCCATACACTGGAAAACTGATATTGAGGATCAACAGCAATTTAAGCATGGTTAGTTTAATTTAACATCTTTTTGCACTACTATACTATTGGGCTACACACTTCTTATATTACAATGATATAATATCATTATATATAATATAATATAATCATAGTATGTCCATACCAATAACAATCCATTGATATATTAAGATGTAATGCTCTCAAATTTGTTATGCTATATACCTCATCAACTGAAAGCAACTGATTCAGCTCACGTGAGCATGATTGCTCTCTGATAGGAGGGAGTTTAGCAAATCAACATTACAATCAATGGCTAAGGATACCTGCTTTTTCTGCTCTCAGTAATTACCAGCTGCACTATAAGCCATCTTGCATACCTTTAGTTCCAGCAATATGGTAAGCCAAACATGATCAGCAGAAGCACAATGTTGCATGATAACATGACACCATTTACTTGTTATATTAATATACAAACCACTTTTTTATTCGTATTTCAGGGTAGGTGTAGGTAGACCTTTGAAATCAGTGAAGTTCTAAAACAATAAAAATACAATAGCCATCACAATGATAGGAACAGAAAAGGAATAATTAAGCTAAAATGTCAAAGAGGTTTTAGCCTGGTGCAGAAAGGAATTCATTGTTGGTCTTTGTCTAAGAAGACATACCAAAGTTGAAGTGCAATTTCTACAGATGGAACATCCAGAACACCTTACTCAGACTATTTTAACAGTTAATACTGACTTCTTTGAAATGGAGGATGTGCTGTTTTAGATCCTGGGGAGCCAATTAGATTGGGAACGTAAGAGGTACATTGGTACTTTTGACTGCGCTTGGTAGCTGGGATTTAGGAGTCATTTTCAGAATTCAGACTTCTAAAACACATCTAAATGCTAGTTCTGACATTTGAGAGAAGTTTGAGAGCAGTTATGAAATAGTGGAAAGAGAGGCTATCAGAACAGAAATTTGGTGTGTTTAAGCAAATGTTTTACATGGAACACTTAATATCCTGAGAATTTATTGATCATTCAGCCCTCAAAGCTACTTCACAGTGCCCACCTTTCCTGTTTCATAAGCTTTGGTTTAAAAAGGGTGAAATGAGCACTGGAGCCTAGCATTGCTTCTCCCTTCCTGTTCTCTTTTTAGAACAGGAGCTGGCCTCAGCATTAAATTTCTGCCTTGTCTTAATCCAGAGTTCCTATTAACGAATTTTGTAATAGTAAATTGCAGGTCTCTCAGAATACAAAAAAAGGGCAGCTCCTGTCAGCAAAAGGTTACCTGCCTCTGGTTTATATGTTGGACAGTGTAGGTTATTCCTAGTGCATTAAAGGTTACCTATAACCTACATGTAATTTTTGAAAGGCAACCTTCCACTCAGTCACCCCACCCCCCACCCCCCAATTGCACTCCAAGGATCTAAATGGAGTTTAGGTAATAATTTTAAAGATGTTTTGGAAAACTTGATGCAAAGCAACTGTTAAACTTATCAAGAGCTTCTGAACAGCTGATTACCTGCAACCATAGATCAAACTTCTACTTATTATTCAAAAATAAACAGAATATTTCACATATTTTTTATGAATGGGAACTTGGTGGGAATATTGCCCCCTTTCATCTCTTTAGTCCTAATGTTTCCTATAAGGACTAGCTTTATACACAAGCAATAATTATAAGGGAGCAATAATCTCCCTGTCATATTTTTAACAGAAGAGCCATGTATCTATCAGGATGATATACTGCCTCTAACAAACAGTACTACTTCAACTGCTCTTTCTGAGGTTTACTACAGCCCTCAAGGGGCACCACCACACTCCACCAGTAACTTACTGAATCAACACATCTTGTCCAGTAAATGCTCAATTAGCATGGCAAAACAGCATGCAGCAATTACATAGGAAAAGTACAATGGAGGAACAAAATTTAATTTCATTCCTACTTAACAGCATGAACAATTGACAGGCTATTGAACTAGTCAATTTTGCTACTTTGGAGATTAAACAAAGGTTAAGAGCTTAAACACCACCTCAAATTCCTTGGAGGAAAGGCAGGCTTTAAACATAATAAATGAACTGTTAAGCAATCTCTAAAGCCAGGTTGCACAAGTGTCCATCCAAGTATACATGTGGTCCCTGAGCCACACCTGTGCAGCCCTGCTATATACCAACACTTCTGCTCTTCCTCTGACTTAATAAAGCTAATGATACTATATTAAGCAATACATTCAGTTCTTCCTTAGGTCACTCAGTTCATTGACAAAAATTGATCAGTGGAACAGAAAGAAATTAAGACATTAAAAATACTAATGTCTATCCAAGTTGAGAATTTGGAAGGCCTGACTTTTCAAAATCTGGGGCCAATGCTTGCTTGCTTGCTTGCTCGCTCATTCATTCATTCATTCATTCATTCAATGTACATGTACAATGTACATTTCATATATGACTCTTGGGTGACTCACAATAATAAGAAATGAAAATAAACAACAAACTACTGTAATAAAAAAAGTAACAAACAATATGCAGCCAAATAGTAACAGTTTTACCAAAGATCATCTTACCCAATGTCCTAGCCCAATGCCCAAGAGAAAAGCCAGGTCTTAAATGTTCTACAAAAAACTGGCAAAGTCAGGGCCTTCCTAACCTTGAGGGGCATACTGTTCCATTGGGCTGGTACTTTCTGGGTCCCATCAGATTACATTGTTTAACTGAAAGGATCTGGGGCATGCTCACCTTGTCTGATATCATAGGGCAGACAGAGATATATAATTGGTCCCACAGGTAACCTGGGCCTGTGTCAATAAGGACTCTATAGGTGGTAATCAGCATCTTGAATTGCAGTAGAATTGCAATCAAAAACTAGGTGTTTAGATAGTATGACTGATGACCCAAACAGGAGCTTACAAGAACTCAAAGCAGTTACTGAGAATCCTGACAAAATAATATCCAGCAGGTCATGAAGTGTCAGGAATGACTGAACAACTGAACAGAAACAACAATAAATCATCTTTGTAGCCAGGTTGAGCATGAACATGGTCAAATGGGGTTCCTCCACTGGACAAGAGACTACAATCATGGCAGACTGTAGTACACCAGAGGACACTGCTGTGGCCAACTCATAAGCACTGAAATGTTCACAACAGTGGAAAGAGATATGGCTTTCTGAATAAGAACAAGAAGAACTACTTGCAAGTAATTTTGTAAATATATTCCAAAGCATAATTTTGGTGATGGTGTAGCAAGCATGCAAAGTAATTGTAAGTTTATCTGTACAAAAATATGACTGGCAGTTTTGTTTGGTGCTCACTTCCAGTAGCTGATGTATGGAATTGATAGTCGCTTTAGCTTTCTTTCCCAAGGCCAGAACTTTCAGCATCCCTAATGACCATTCTTGTTGTCTGAGCCTGCAGATCACACAAGAACTCCTATTTGCAAGCATATTTATATGTTTATCATCCTTACTGAAACTGATCTGCTAAACTATGCACAGAACTTAAAAAAATGCCAATAAGCAATTGGTTGACTGATTAATGATTATAAATACATGTCAGAGAGACACTCGATGCAATTTATGGCTGTCCAGGAAAGCCAATTAGATGTCATGCTGTTTAAACAGATACCTAGCCAATAAGCCATAGAATAATGAGCTTCCAGAACAAGAATTAAACAACAAAAATGCATCTATAAAGGACCTCATTTGCCAAGCCAAACTTATGAATGAGTAAATTTCTTACTGGAGCTCTCAATATTTACAATTCTTCAAAAATTTCTCAAAATCTAGTCCTCCATTTAAGGATTCATAGATTGAAGACAAATCCAAGTATAATTTTACGGATTATTATTACACAACTGTATCTTTTCATAATGCTGAGGCTTATTATGGCATTAAAAGTTGGGGCCAATTGATTGGTTTGTTAATCTTTGCACCTGCCAGCTTAAAACAGCTGTTCACCCAGGCATTTGATTAAACTTGTGCTATAGTGCTTTTTGATCTGCCTCAACATTGTCCTGAATTTTAATGTTAGTTTACTTTTGATGTTTTTATTGAACTATTTTTGTTTTTATACAGCTGTATAATCTCATTTGTTTTGAAAAATATAGATTTATTGAAAGAAACATAATTAGAAAAATGCAGTCAAATCAATTTTTTTAATACATTAAAAGATAGAAGTTGAACAAGGATGTATTTAACTCTGGGCTAACTGCTGTTTCCAGATCAGTAAGGTCATATCACAGTCTTCAAAGATCAATTTCAGAAAGACTTTGAACAATTCTCTTTATGGGCTATTTTGTCTTTCTACAAAACATAATTCATAATTATAATCTGCAGTCTTTATAGTAGACAACATCTCCCATATAATGGTTGAATTTATCTTTGCTCAGGTGTTCACTACATGCCCTTGTTAACATACTAATCATACACAAAGCACACCGTTTTCTAAAGCTTTGTGCAAATGACCCAAAGTAGGAATAATCAACGCATGAAAGAAGAGCAAGTGAGATAGATTCATTTACTCCGGCCCTTGACCTCTAATGCTTCTAGGTTTTCTGCACAGAAGCCATGTGCATCCTTGCTATATGCATCAAAATGCAGCATGCAAATCTGGATATGTAACATTGGTACAGAGAAGCATATCAACCCAGAAAGAATAAGGCCATCAGGCAGAATTTTGCTCCATCCTTCATACATGTTGATTATCTCAGTCCTTAATCATCTGCAGAAGACTCTTTCCCATTGCACCCAGTGGGAATAGGTGACAATATAAAACATAGAAAGATAAGAAAAGGCCAAGCCAAGGATCAGGCCAAAGGACCATCTAGTCCAATATTCTGTGTCCCACCGTGGCCAACCAGGTGCGTTTGAGAAATTCACAAGCGTGGAAAGGAGAGTGATAATCCTCTTCCATTATCACTCCCCAGCTACAGGTTTTTAAGATATACTGCAGGCAAGTCAGAAGATACTCTACAGTAAATAACACAAATAGACCTTGATAGTCTTATGCTGCATGACTCTCTGAATGGATGGCAGGAAATTCTATAGTAGTAGAAAGGAGACATTCATGCAGCTATGTAAAGAAGAACAAACTTTGAATCTGCTTGAAATATGTGCTTATATAATTGTTTTCCATTGTTAGACTATTTGGTTTACTCAAAATAGTTCGTGCAACAGACCATCCCTTACTTCTATAGATGTATTGGGAGACTCTGGTTTAGCTGTCAGATGTAAAATATTTTAGGTTTATTCCTTGTGGACCTGATATACACTGTTGGGTGATGATGTAGGGAAAAATGCATCATGGAAACCCATAAATTAAAATGGCATTTTTAAAGAAATATCCTTCAAAATACACATTCTAGATCTTAGAATTAAGGGAGCTTTCAAATACATAAGAAGTTTTTCATGTATCTTTCAAATGTACATTTTTGTGTCCCTTTCTTGTTCTTGTTAGTATTAATCCATAAGTATTCCAGCATCCATGTACTCCAATGAGACAAATCCAATAAGCAAGCAATAGTTACTATGTGTAATGTTCAAGCTGTACTATATCTTATGTTACCTGCTTTGTTCACAATCTGTTCAAAGTATCTGCTATTTGAAAACAATCTATAATCTCATGTGTGTAGACGACTGAATTGCATGTCAAATTCAGATATAACCCATTTTTATTATTTGGCTTCTCTCTCCCCCTCCCTTAACAAAAATCTAATTTACTTGTTGTTCCCTTAGGTACATAGTACACAGTTCATAATTCATTTGATGTAAAATGTCAGTTTAGATTTTTGCACTTCTCTGATATATGGGAAAAAACATGTACATTTCAATTTTCTTCTAGGAGACTCTGCCAGCAACTCCCCACCAGCACCACCCAATGCAATTGAGCTGCTCAAAGACTTTTGTGTTAAATTAAACATCAAAATTCAGAAACTGTGAGGAATGATATTTACAAGACATACAATACAAATATATGACTATGTGAAAAAGATAATCATTTTTTCTACCAGAAAGTGATCTCTCCCAAAGAGCATATTTGATCCTTGAGTTAGTTCTCAATTATAATTTAATACATCGCAATTGGCAGGGGCTTTCTCCACATTCATATACAAAGAAATATTATCATACATACATAAGTAATTACTCATCACACAATTCCTTTTTGGGACAAGCAGTGTTAGAAAAGGAGTAAGAAATTAAAAGCATGAGGTAAGAAAAAGAAAGGAAAATACATTTACGTACCTCTCCACACATTTCTATCCATCCTCGCTTTGCCAGATTACCACCTTCTTTAAACTTTTCAGTGCTCTCTTTCAGAGTGTCTTCTCAACCCATTCAACTTTGCCTTCCTCTCAATCCATTCACTCTTCCTTCCTTTATTTGTTTTGTGATTCCAACCTCATACATTCTCCCTATATGACCATTATACGTACTTCATACTAGTCATCCACTGGGATATTAAATTCTTGTTCATTCAGCACCCATTTTTTCTTGACCCTATCACTCATTTTCTCTTTCACACTTAAGTGCTTCATTCTCATTCTATACGTCTTAGTTTTATGTTTCTTGAGCATTTCTGAAATACCCAGCCATCAGAAATTCATGGAAGGTGAGGAAGGAAGGAGGATATGGGTTTCTTATCAATGTTTGGCAGTGTTTTTTTAGCTCAGTCAGCTCAGTGCACCCACTGGTTTTCTGAAGCCAGGGTTTTCCTGGATGAATCCCCTAGTTTTAGTTCAGAGGCTGGCCACTGGTATACTGTTTCTTAGTGTGATCTGGACCAGTTGGTTAGGGAAAGTTCACTACCTCGTCCAGGCCACATAATGCAGTCCAGTAGGGGCTGCTCCAAGGCCACTGGAAGGCTGTGCTTCTGAAGTCTAAAGAAAAATAACATTATGCAGCTCCTGGAAGGTCTAGCAGCCTCCTTGGAGCTGTGAGTACGAAAGTCCAGCTCAGTGGAAGAACCCAGTAGGCTTCTGTCCACTTCCATTGCTGCATTGGTTATGCTCAAGCATAATCTGTAAGGAAACATGATCTTGAATGGCTCAAAGAGGTTTCCTGAAATTATTATGGTTGGTCACACAGTCAGCCAGATGTTTAGACTGGATCTGGCATTTTTATCCACCTATCAAGTCCTTCCCAAGGACCTGGGATAGGCAGATGCTGTTTAATAATATTAAATGCCGATGGTGTTCAAGTGGTGCTCCAGATGTTTTGGGATTGCACCTAAGGCGCCTATTACTATTGTTACTATCTTTTGCTTTGCTTTCTTTGTCATTCTACTTTTATTTGGAGGTCTTTATATTTTGTGATTTTCTTCAGTTCTTTCTCTTCTATTCTGCTGTCTCCGGGTATTGCAATGTCCACTATCCAGTCTTTTTTGTCTTTCTTATCAACAGTTGTTAAGTCTGGGTGTTGTGTTGCAGGTGCTTGTCTGTTTGAATTCTAAAGTCCCAGAGCACTTTAGCTTCTTCATTACTTTGCCTATTTAGTGGTCCCACCAGTTCTTGCTTGCAGGCAAATGGCATTTCTTGCAGATATTACTATTATTGTTGTTGTTATTATTCAGTGTTGATGGGAGGAGAGATCGCATCCATAGTTCCCCACATGTGGGGTCACCAAGGGCTCGATGGTCTCCTCTCTCCTGTTTAACATCTACATGAAACCACTGGGTGAGGTCATCCTCTGGTTCGGGATTTGGTATCTTCAGTATGCTGATGACACCCAAGATTACATCTCAGTCCCAAGCTGCACAGGTGAAGCTATCAATGTGTTGACCCAGTGCCTGGAGGCTGTTTGGGTCTGGATGGGGTAGAACAGACTTTGGCTCAATCTTGACAAGACTAAGTGGTTGTGGCTGTTTGGCCCCATGAGTTGTGGATGTTACCATTATTGGGCTTGGATGGGGCTGCACTTCCCCATTCAAGACTGGTGTGCAACTTGGGGGTCCTTCTGGACTTGTAGCTACTGCTTGAAGAGCAGGTGGCAGCTATGGCCAGGAGGGTCTTTGCACAGGTTCACCTGGTGCACCAGTTGTACCCTCTCCTTGATTGGGAGGTCCTTCAGACTTACTCATGCCCTGGTCATCTCACAACTGGATTGTGGAGTCCTTGGGGGTCTCTGAGCTTGGTTCCAAGCTCAGAGAACCCCAAGGACTCCACAGTTCAAACCTGAGCTACACAAATTCGCCTCTGTTGGCACAACTGGATTATTGCAATTTGTTCTATGTGAGGCTGTCCTTGAAGGCTACCCAGCAGTTACAGCTGATTCAAAATTCAGCAGCATGAGCAGTAACTGGCACCATACAAAAGCTGCATTAGTTGCCATTCGACTTCTGAGTGCAATTCAAGGTGCTGGTTATAGCTCTGAATGGCATAGGGCCTGGATATCTGAGGGATTGCTTGTCTTCAGTTGTTTCCGCCCACCTGATACATTCTGGCAGAGTGGGTGTGTTCTCGGTCCCCTTGATTAAATGTTGTCATCTTGGAGGACCAAGGAAGTGTGCCTTTTCTGTCTCATCCCCAACCCTCTGGAACAGCATCCCCCCAAGAGATAAGGACAGTGCCCTCTTTCCTGGGGTTCCAGAAAACTTTTAAAACCTGACTTTGGTACCAGGCTTGTGGTTAGTGTGTTATTGTATTTGGGGAGGGGGGGCTGTTTTACTTGATTTCTGCCACATTTTAGATAATTTTAGCCTGGGCTGTCTGTGTGGTTTTATATTTTATCTGTTCTTATGGATTTTTTTTTGCTTTTGTATGCCGCCCAGAGTCCATTGGAGTTTGGCAGCTATTACCAATTTAAATAAACAAATAAATAAAAATAAAATAAATACATTTTCCATCAGTGACACTCTTGAGCTACTTTATCTCCTGGAGCTCCTTAAACCCCACCCCAGAGTCTGTGTCCCAAGCAGTTAAAATATGTCTTTGTTTAAGAATTCATGATAGTCTCCTCTATTTTTTCTTGCAAAAATCACCCTGTAAAAGAGGTTGGTCTGAAAGATATCGTCCCTAAGTCACCCAGTGAGTTCTGTGGTCAGCTGGGGTCTTGGACCTGGGTCACCATGCTATATGGACTCATCAGTTTTCCAAAGAAAAGTATCAAGGATTAATGGGGTCAATACAAAAGCATTTCTCAATATTATCTGTAATGCATGAATTTATTAAATGGATATCCAATGACGACTAAACTGAATGGTGCCCTAGAGCAAGTTGAGAATAACTTCTTTAATTACTTTTTTCACTGGCTTCTTACAGCAGTATCAATCAATTTTGTGGAGGAATCTTTGCATTCTGAGATTTTCCTGCTGTACATTTTAAACATTTGACAAAGCATAATACTTTAGTTGGCATTTTACAGTAAGCCATAATGGTGAATTTGCATACCATGCTTAGTAAAAAAAAGAAAAAAGAAAAAAGAAAAAAAATAAAGAAATCATATTGTGGCTTAGCACAATTGGTACTTTATTCTATGTAATTGCTCCCAAAATCTGCAATTCCCATCCATTTTTATACCAGAAATCTATATCCATTTATATACCGGAAGCTAATGCAAGTTATAGATGCTACTTGGGCTTTTACCAGCAAAATGAGATCAAACAGCTCTCAAATTTCAGGGTGTTTAGCTGACAATCACTTTATGACCATCATGAATCTACACTTCTTTGTCAAAATCCAACACTATTCACACAGCATACATACAGAGTGGCAAATGCAGTATATCCATCGCTTTATATGGTATTATATGTACAGTTCATTTGTATATTGGGTTAACATGGCTTTTATAACTCTAATAGCACAACGAATGTGACTTCAAATAATTTCTAAACATACTTTGGTATCCAAATGTAAATCAATACAGTTTGGGAGTCCACTGTAGACATGATCAGAATGCACTTGAAGCTAAAGCCTAGCTTTAAATAGCGTGTTACTGGCCACTCTTCATGTACTGAGAAAATTTATTCTATGTATAATAGAGGGGTAGCTCAGTCAAGGCTTGAAGAGTTTAATAGCTTGATCATAGCTTCCTGTTTCAATGCTACTGTGAACAAGTAGGAATAAACTAAAAGACCAGTTGTTTTTCTACTTGGACACTTTTCTTAGCTTGGCAGTGTAAGGCATCATATCTATCTGTGGATTATGTGGGCTCAGTAGCCTCCAGACTGCCCCGTAAATGCTTTGTGAGCCATTGGATGGTACCTTCTTATCGCCAAAAGATCCGGCAACATTTATAATATTATAAAAATTCAATGACAAAACAATATTAAACCTACTGCAATGTGACTCCTATATTGCATTATATAAACATGCATAGTGGGGACGCGGTGGCACAGCAGCTTAATGACGCTGAAAGTTGCCGGCCAGAAATGGTCGACACTTCAGCGGTTCGAGCCCAGCTCTGCACAGCAGAGCGAGCTCCTGCTTCCTCCCCAGCTCCTGCCAACCCAGCAGCTCGAAAACTGACGTGAGTAGATAAATGGGGATTCTCACTCCGGTGGGAGGAAAAATGCTGGCGGTGCCTTGCAAAAAGGAGTCGGGAGCAGTTGCTGGTAGCGTGGAAGCTGCGCTCACCTAAAAAAGGCGCGAAGCAACAGAAACCCCGCCTCCTGCGCTCACCAGCTGGGCTCTGCTCTAGGAAGGAGGCACTGGCAAACCACTTCCTAAACACCTTGCCTTGAAAACTGCAAAAAGGACTTGTCCAAAAAAGCAGTCACCGCAGAGTCGGTAACGAATGAGTGCAGATTAAAAAAAAAAATGCATATCCTCAGAAGTCCGGTAACTATCTGAAAGGTTTTCTTTCTTCATTTTTCATTTATAGTTTCATATCAAACTATTTCATTCCAATCAGGGTTGGCTTTGACTTGTGAGTCACAGAACTTTTGCTTTGAAAACTGGGGAAAAGTCAATGGAGAGAAAACATTTGTGGAAGTTAAAGAATACTATCCTACTATATCTCTTCTCATTTAATATAGGAGGTATCAGTGACTGACATCCTTTTTTTTTTTTTTTGCCAAGGCCTACAATTCTTTCTTCAGGATGTGCTTAAGGGAGTCCTATGTTTTTAGTTTTTAGTTTATAAAACCCACATGTGAGTATGTTAACATTACAGAGTCATGACTATGTCCTGGGTTTACTGAGCCAATTACAAGAAAGGAAACTTCAGAGCTCCCTATGCTATGTTCAGTGCCTTAAGAGTTGCTTCTTGGCTCACTGCACCTGAAGATTAAAAAAAAACCAACAACAGAAGACTAACACCTTCATTCTAGCAGATCGATGCATGCGGTGTAAGAAATGAATTTGTATAGTTTATTTTATATTTAAAATCCTGAGGTCTTTTTCTGCTGATAGTTTCTTAAGATGATATTTTACTGAGAAAGAGAAATATTGGCAGGAGTAAAGAATAAATATAATATAAACATAAGTATAATACAAAAAATTAGAAAGCTTTTCTTTAAGAAAAAAAAATTACACCATTGTAGTTACCTCCTTGTTTCTTTCCCTTCACCAGAAAGTCTGTCTGTCTGTCCGTCTGTCCGTCCATCCTCCAGATGCAGTCTGGAGGCTACTGAGCCCACATAATTCACAGATTGATCCATCCATCCATGTACAAAGCAAAACTATTTTACCATTCAAAAAGGAAATTCATGAGGAATTTTAAAGTTTAATTTCAAGTGCTTCTTAATGCCCTTAATAATGGCTGGAGATGCATAGCTGACAGAGCATCTGCAGAACTGCTTGTAAGTAAAAAAGAAAAAGAAAAAGAAAAGAAAAAGAAAAAAAAGGCAGGCACCATGTTCTGGGCGTGTGCAAAATGGCAGCTGCTGTTCTTCAGATGTGAAAAGTGGCAGGCCACCAGTTGCTGAGGAAGAATGGTGGCCACCATTTTGCACGTATGTGGCACAGGGTACTGGCATGTTTCCGTGCACCATCCTTCCTCAGAGATTTCCTCCAAGGAGCTGGTGCAATGTAATATGAACAGGCAGGAGCTCCCAGCTTTCCCAAAACAACAAAAAGAAAAAACAAACCTTCCCATTCCAACAGGCCTGAAATGCATAAAACTGCATGGAAGCACACAACTGCTTCCACATAAGCTGTGGGAAATTGTGTTTCTAAACATGGGTCCCTTTTGCTGAGTATGGTCAACCCACTTTTCTTTAGTGTAAATTTTCTTTGTCAGTTCTGTGCCTTTGCATATTATCATTCAAGTTAGAAAGCAGTGAAAAGTACTGCTTAACCTATAGAAGCAACCTAATTGTGGCAAGTGTGAATGCAGACTACCTAATTAGTGGAAAACCCTGTTGTTATGCTGCTGGTTGCAATGAATGAGCCATCTAGACTTGTGCCAATAGACAATGAAATGTTTTTAGTTGTTTAATCCAGATCGCTAACACCAATGACTACAAATAGCATAATCAGAAGGAGGCTGGAAATATTGTTCTGCCTTCTCTAATAGCATCACATCACTGCCACCCGTCCCTTGCAATCATCTAAGGCTGGGGGGAAAAAAAACTTGCTATGGTCACAGCATGACAAAGTACTTTTTCTCTTGTACCTTTCTAGACATAGCAGAGATGACCTCTTGAGGATGTAGCATTTGCCAGATTTTTAAAACATGATTGCTTTAATATGCAGAAAGAAAAAAGTGATAAAAAAAGCAAAGAAAAAAAGGAGGAAAGTAAAGACAAAAATGTATGAGGATACATATTAAGAAAAGCTCTGTTTTTAAGCACAGCAGTAAACAGTTAAAAGCATTTGCATCTACAAAGAATTTTTGGTGAGATAATTATTCCAAGATATTTCAAAGTAGTCAAACACCAAAAGCTTTTTACAAAATTCCATGGAACGAACCTATAAAAAGGAGATGAAATTAACTCCTGTCAATCAGAGTTATCTGATAATTAATCAAGCTATTATATTATATCAATACATTTTGGAAGAGCACATTAATAATGATTAATAAAATATATTGTATCATCAGCATATAACATTTTGCATTCAACTCAGCCACCTTTATGCTCAGAGTGTTCTTCTGTTGCCTTATAAAGTGAGCCAATGATTTCATTATAAAATTAAATAAAGGCATGCTTAAGATTGTAATAGGTGAGGAAAAATTCTATTTTTAATCACCCTGGGTGAAATATTAGAATGCCACAATGTAAACTGCTTAATAATTTTATTTATTTATTTATAGCTAAAATTTGCTCCAAAAATTTCCACTGAACCATATCAAAGGCTGTTTCCATGTCCACCAATTGACTGATTATGTGTCATCAAGTCATTTTCGACTCCTAGTGACGACATATATATTCTCCATGACAATCTATCCCAGTGTTGTCCAAACTTGGCCAGTTTAAGATGAGTGGACTTCAACTCCCAGAATTCCCCAGCCAGCCATGCTGGCTGGGGAATTCTGGGAGTTGAAGTCCACTCATCTTAAACTGGCCAAGTTTGGACAACACTGATCTATCCCTAACCTCTTTCAAGTCTCAATAGTGCACTCATCGCCACTGTAACTGAGTCCATCTACCTTGCTGCTGGTCATCCTCTTCTTTTTTCTCCCACCTTTCCCAGCATTACAGCCTTTCCAGAGATCTAGGTCTTTGTGTAATGTGTCTGAAGTAGGATAATTTGAGGTTGGTCATTTGTGCCATGAGTGAGAATTCTGGGCTGATTTGTTCAATGATCCATAAGTTTGTTTTCTTGGTTGTCCACAGTATTCTCAGGAGTCTTCTCCAACACCAAAGTTCAAAGGCATCAATACTCTTCATATCCTGCTTCTTTAAAGTCCAACTTTCACTTCCATAGAGTGTCACAGGGAATACCACGGCTTGCATGATTCTGATCTTTGTAGGTATAGATACATCATGGTATTTAACTATCTTTTCCAAGGCCTTCATGGCTGCTCTACTGATGCTGGTCTGCAGCATATTTCTTGACTGTTTGTTTGTTTGTTTATTTATTTATTTATTTTTAAATTTATTTACTGTTGATGGTTTACTTTACTGTTGATGGTTGATCTTAAAAGGCAGAAGCTACCTACCACTTTGATATCTTCATTGTCAATTCTAAAGCTGGTTGTTCTATCTGTTGTCATTAGTTTCTTTATATTTAATTTTAGTCCCATTTTTTCACTGTGCTCTTTGACTTTTAGTACTAGTACTTGAAGATCCTTTGCATTTTTGGCTATCAGAGTAGTGTCATCAGCATAGCACAGGTTATTGATGTTTCTTCCTCCAGTTTTAAAACAACATTCATTTTCTTCCAAGCCAGATTCCCTTAATATATATTCCACATAGAGGTTGAATAAATAAGGGAGGAGTATGCAGCCTTATCACAGTCCTTTGCCAACCTGAAGCTAGTCTGTTTCATCCTGTTCTGTCCATACTGTGGCTTCCTGACCTGTTTCTCATGAGGACTATGATATGTTCTGGGAATCCCATTTTTCTGAGTACTTTCCACAGCTTGATGTGATTGACACAATCAAAGGCTTTTCTATAATCAATGAAGCACTTGCTGGCATCTTTTTGGTATTCTTTGGCTTTCTCAATTACCCAGCATGCATTAGCAATAATGTCTTGTGTTTCTTGGCCTTGTCTAGAGCCAGTTTGAACATCTGGCATTTCTTTTTCCATGTAGGGCTCTAATCTGCATTGGAGGTTCCTAAGCATTATTTTGCTAGCATGTGAAATTAAGGATATTGTAACAGAGTTTGCACACTCTGTTAAGTCTCCTTGTTTTGATATTGGAATGTAGATTGACCTTTTTCAATTGGTTGGCCACTGTGTCATTCTCCAGATTTGATGGCATAATACTAATGTTGTATTTTTTAAATATATAACTGAAGTATTAGTTAGTAATCTAATATTATCTGAAGCTTGTCCTTTGATGAAACCAGATTCTGATGGACTGAAGGTAATACCTGTAGTTTAAGTGTTAGGGTTACTTTGATAATTCTGATATCAACATTTAACAAGGAAATCTGATGACTGCTTGCATAATCATCAGAACTTTTATCAGCCTTGAAAAGTCTGGTAACTGCTAGGCACATTAAAGAAAGTTGGAAAAAACATTATTTTAAACAAGCACCAGAGTAAACCTCCAACAATATATAGGAACATAAATAAATGACCAAATAAAAATAATACATCTATTATACCAGTCAGTATGATGACCATCAGGACTGGGATATATTTTATTTAATGGAACCAATTATTCCCTGAAGAGATACAGGTGTAACTAGATAAAACAGTTCTTGTGTAATCTTCAGAACTGTATTATTTTAAAAAATATTAAACTTCTACTCTAACCTTTGATTTAGGATTGTAACACTGAGTATGAAAAATAAAGATATGATTTATTAGATTGGAGTCATTATATACTTTGCCCAAGATACTTAATAGTAGAAATAATAACTTCGTTGTTGCTATTTCAGTTGAAAGGCTAATATTTATATGAGATCATTCCCTTTGCTCCCAAAACCTCTGCTTATACAATATATAAACTTTATGTAATGCATAAAGAGAATTACATTCCAATTCAACAGACATAAAAGCTTTATATAGTTCCAGTGTAGGTTGTTTGCATGTATATTTGAAAGTTCCTTAACTTTATTTTTCAAATCTTCTTGATCAGATTTTTAGTCTTCTTTTTTCCATGAAGCTTGTGCAATAGTATGACCCAAAATATATGCCCTAAAGACATTCTAACTATAGAATGTCTATAACCAGACCTTGAAAAAAACAGGATTTCTTCTTATAATAAATAGTACTGAGGTATATTGCAATAAGACCTATATAACTATCCAATCAATTTCCAATTGAGATACTAAAATATAATAAAATAGGGAACCAACCTTATATGGTATTAATATACATACATACATACATACATACATATTCTGTTGTTCAGGTTTTAAATCTGCCATATATTTCCTAAATTAAACTCTGACACGTATAGGGATCAAGTTTTGCTGGATAAATATTGCTGTCTAACATGGAATTCAACATTTGATTAAAATCTATCAGCCATAATTATCCACAGCTAAACTAAAACGATATTCAAAAAAACAAGATATAACATCTGGATGGTTTTTAGTAGGGCCATAGTAATTAGTAAATGCACTTTAGTTATTAAAAATTAATTACCTTTTCCATTCTATAAAACTGTACATGACATATTTTAAAAATGCACATAAAAAACCCAATATTTCTGTAGGTCAAGTAGAAATAAAAAGGAAAAAATGTTTTAATTTAAAAAGGGGAAAACCACAAAGAGAAAAAGATTAAAAATAAATCAAATATCAAAAGAATAAAAATGTAAGAAGAAATTAATATAGAGAATCAAATAACAACAACAACAATAAAAAGCGATCCAACATACGAATTGTACTGAAAACGTAGTACAGGAATTCTCCCCTAACTCAAGGTGGCCCTCTTCCACTAAAAATATACGGAAAAGAATTGAAAAAAGGTGCTGCTTCTTTGCTTCAGATAATCTAATCCCATACTGCTGAACAGTTGAAAGTGGCCAACAGGAGTTGAATATAGCTCATCTGATCATGTCAGCATCCACATTATCAACAAGGCATGTCAGATCTTAACCACAGCAAAAACTGTATTGGCAGAAGAGGGGAATGCCATTTAAAAAAATTATTTTTAGTGGCCTCAGCTGTGGGCTGGGGATGACCCAAAGGCAATATCACAGACATGGCATATAAAACCCCACCACGACATGCTTATGCTGTGGTTTAGGAGGACAGGAGGATATGCCTTCTGCCTGTGCGTCCCAGGCGTCAGCAGGGTTTTTTTCCTGCAATTGGCCACTGGTCTTCCATTCATAATCCCAAACTGGTTGGGAATAGCAATTCTATGAGCAGCCTGGTACCTTTTGAAGAGAAATGTCTCAAGTTGCTGCTTTTGCTGTTGAGTTTTGGGAGCACCATGAAACATATGTAGAAGAGCAACTCTTTTCTTTATATCCTCTTTTCTCTTTCTCTCTCTCTCAGAAAAGCAACAGCTAAAACTGCTTTCTATTGAGCACCTATGTTTCAAATGTTGTTATTTATGGGTTAGGGCAAATTGCTATTTTTGAAACGCTAACTGCTATTTGAGTTTATTTTAGAAGTATCTGAACACTAGTGTCTGTGCAGCTGAGCACCGATGGATAGGTTGCTTTCATATTTTTTTAACAACTTCTACTGAAACATTTTAGGACAAGATTAATGGGATGAATTTATTCATTGGGGGAGGTGGAAGGAGACAGAAAAAAATCTTTCTCTGCTGTATAAAAATTGTCACTAATCATTTTAAACTATGCCCTTTTATGCTTCTTTGGTTTCTTTTAGCTTTCCATGCAGTTCTTTGATGTAACAAAGACAGTTCCAGACAAGATTTCAGTTCATCTGGAAAAAAAAAGTCTCGAGGCAAAATGCAGTGTATTTAAAATTTATATACTTCATAAATGCCTTTGTTCTGAACTTGAACATCATGCGAAACTTCTCAGGTTTCTTTTACCTAGCAACTCTAAGATCATTTCCTTTCTTGGTTTCAGTTTATTAATGCGATGCTGAGTTTAACTGGTGGTTCTTTCACTTACCTACATGAAGACTTGTGGCTGACTTTTCTGATCAGTTGCTAATTCATACAGCTTTGACTGATAAAATAGCTAAAATAACTAATTAGATTAAAGCAAATTAAGGGACAGCTGATGTCAACCATTACTTAAGCTAAATCCCAAATTCCACATACACAAAATACTAATGCACTAGGTTCTGTTAAGAGTTGAAATGCTTATCCTCTTAGCAACTTTACATCTGTCTCTGTTAAATTTCATTTTGTCATTTTCATCCCATTTCTCTAGCCTCTCAGAATTATTCTGAATTTTATTTTTTCTTCTACAGAATTACCTGTCCTACACAACTGTGGACAATCTGCAAAACACTATAGCAATTCTGTTCTTCTATTCATCCAAGTCACTAATAAAACCGGGGAAAAGAAGAGAACCCAATACTTCTTTTTTATATCATGAAAACAAATTAATATACTCTGTGTGGTATCTTTCACTACAGGTAGTCCTAGATTAACAACAGCAATTGGGACCAGAATTGTCATTGCTAAACAATGTGATCATAGGGCTCAATATCATGTGACTGTGCCTGCAGTGACAACAGTTCTGGCAGCCCCAGTTGCTGTTGTTAAGTGAGGACTGTGTGGGCTGTTAACCTCATGTGATAGTGACTTTCAACTTCCTGCTAGCTTCCCCATTGACTTTGCTTGTGGGAAGCTGCCAGGGAATGTTGGAAATTGCAATCCCATGACCATAGCTCACTGAGACATCACAATCGTAAGCCAGGCATCGAGCACCTGGCTTGCAATCATGTAACTAGGGGGATGCTGTGATGGTCAGAACTCTGAGAACCAGTTGGAAGTAGCACTCATTCAGTGCCATTGGAAGTTCAAATGGTCACTGAATGAATGGATGTAAGCCAAGGACTAACTGTAATGTTATACTGAGCATTAATTGTATAACTTCAGTAATTATCTGTCCATTTATAGATAATATCTCTTTGGAAAATAACCTTTGTTTTAAATAAAATAAAAGGATTATAATAAGACTAAAATAATAAGTACAGAATACTGTTGATGTACTTTGAAAAAAGAGGGAAATGAATATATCTCTCTATCTGTATATTTGTATTATTGTTAAATAAAGTTTTAACTGTAAAAAAATAAATAAATAAAAATAAATATTAAACATGTTTAACCATTTTGTCATCAAGTGGAGCATTTGAAGGTGCAGTTTTAAAAATGAACAATATTCCATTTGCACTTTCTAAAAACTGTGATATTATTCCAGATACTTTATTTTTTTCATGCTTCCCCACCCCTTTCAGATAACCAGAAACTGTTTCCAAAGGTTTGTTAAGCTGCCCATTCATCATCTGTTCCATGCCAGACAACCTGTTGTTGTTGTTATTATTGTCGTTGCTGTTAAAGGCCACATTCCTTTACAAATAATTTGTATGCCTGGGGGGAGGGGGGAGTTGTGAAGACTTGAAGGAAGAGGTCTCAATTGATCACTATCAGTATTACCCCATGATCTGAACTGCAAGTTGCAAGTTGCCCACTTTAATCTAGATGAATGTTGGCCACAAATTTAGAACTTTTAAGTTACAATTTTGGATAGGTCTCAAGTGGATTGTCTAGTGTAGGTTATTAAATTTATTAGAGATTAAGGTAAAAGAAGAGTAGGAACAAATGATTTCTTCGGAATATTTCAAGGTGATAGTGAACAATTTTGGCTTAGTCCTGGCCTAGAGCTGCTATAGGGAAAGATTAATCTTAAGTGTAAGTATTCATTTGATAGAAATACTGAAGGACCTTCATTAGCTTTTTGTATTCAATATTGCAGTTATAAACAAGGATGCCAGCCAGAGCTGGTGATACACAAGACCATCCAAAAAGATTCGTGGATGGCTGAACATGATATATCAAGTTAGTAGAGAAACTCCAGCATTAGTGTATGTTTACTCTGTAGGGCACCAAATATAAACTTTTCCTAGAGTTATACCCTGATATTGGGCAGGGAAACAGCTAAAGAATAAACAGGTAAGCAATACAGGTAGCCCCCAATTTAAGAACGAGTTCTGTTCCCAAGGTCTCTCTGTAAGTCAAATTTGTATGTAAGCCAGAACAATATTATTGTATAATACTGTATAAGTAGTATCGTGTAATGAGCTCAACCCATTGTGCATTTAACTCAAATCATTGCGTATTTGCTACAATAGGCTCCATTCTTAACTATGGGTCATCCTTAAACTGGGTGTTCTTAACCCAGGGACTACCTGTACTTCTCTTTCAGGAGAATTAAGACATGCCAAACAAAGTAATCAAAACTTGGACTCAACTAATTTTAGCAAGCTATTCTGATAAATTCCTCTTAACGACTGTTTATAATAAAATGCTACACTTTACTATTTAATTTAAAATGTGCAGTTAGGTCTTGGGTGCTAGTGCAGTAAAAAAAAATTATAATAAAACATAGTGGCAAGGTAAATACAGATTATAGAATGTCTTATATATCAGGGCTTTTCTCATATGTGCTGGTTCATTTATTATTCATTTCAGTTCAAATCATAGTCCACGGGACAATGGGATGGAAGATCTTAATAACTTTCAGTGCTAATTTAATTCTACTTAAATACACATAGTCTACTGAATGCCACATGCTTTTCAGCGTGATTTTATGTGTAAATCAGGATAATATGCTTTCAGATCATTAAGTAAAAGGAAGCATGAACTAAAACCTATTTAATCAATGAGGTATTGCTTTTAAAGTACCACAAGGTCATAAAAAAGATCATTTCAAAGTGATACATTTCCTAACTGTAATCAACAACAAATAATGAAAGAAACTACAGGATATCATAATTCCCAGAATAAACTGGCATAATCATATGACTATACTATCTTGGATACTCTGCCTTTTCCTTTGGCAACCACTATTTTTGGCTCACTGAATTAAAATGTTTTCTTCTCCACTACTGTACACTGATAAAGACATCAGATAGCTTTCTTGATACAAATAAACCATTGAAAAACATAAGAATCAAACCTAGTGATTATGCAATGCTTTTTTCTTTTCAGTTCAAAACATTTCACATATGTATACCACAATCCTATACGTTAAAATAGTACCACTATCTCAAGACAAGGATAAAAGAATCCATGTGAATTCATCTAATGAAGTCATGTATGGAATCACATTTGAAGTTGATTCTTTTTGCTTCATGCTCTGAACTTCTGTACAATAAGACAGCATCCAACCATGACTTTTTAGAGGATGCCTCATTATATCAGGAACAAGAAGCTGGCTTCCACAACACATTAATGCATGCTAATCTCCTAGAGTTATCTGTGAAAATTTATTCCAAGCACCAACACAATGGCTGATGAAAGTACTACTATAGTTATGTTTCTCTCTGTTCTACCTCCAGGCAGTGGAATGTCCTCTAGAGGCAAGTGACAGCACAGCCCTACTCCATGTACCTTCAAATAGTAAATGTAAAGTATCACTAAGAGAGGGCATAGACAACAAGACTGTTTCATTATACTTACCACCAGCAGGTAGAGCGATTATTACAGGATCACTGATCACATATCCTTGGCTATTCGAAGCATTCACTTCCACTGTGTAGTTTGAAAATGGGATTAGTCCTCCAATGGGTACCCAGACATTTGCTTCTTTGCTGATGTGTAAAATTTGTGTGCTATTTAAAATGGTGTAATTGCCATTAGCTGAAAGCAAAAGGGGAAAAAAAAACTTGAAATCTTCAACTGCTGTAAAATATGTATAGTACTTTTTTTTTGTACTAAAAGGATAGCTTAAACAGGAAACTAAAAATAATACTAAGAAGTTATAGCTTGAATGTTTCTGAAGATAATAGATTTAGACAAGTAAATATCATAAAGCCAGCACACTGTTAGTTGAAAAATCATATGATTAGGGTGTTTGGTGTTTTAGGCACCAAAGTCCAATAACAATGTTGTTGAAAAGCTTAAGGGTTCAAGGAGACCAGAGTTCCCCAACATCTGGAATTTTGAGAAAGTGTTGTGGATACTTTCACAAAATAGCTGCCATGGAGGAGAGGCCATCATCAGTTACAGAGCAAAAATGTATCAGAATGTTATTTGACACCTCCTTTAGTCTCCCTCACCCCACTTCCAGCTGAACCACCTCTTTTCTCTTTCTGCTATGCTGTTTACTTTTGGCATTTTTTCCAAGCAAGTGAAATAGTTAATTGAAGCCACCCACATTTTTTTTATTTTTTTATTTTTAAGCAAACAAGAGATCCCATTTGGCATTTCTGGAAATAAAGGGTGCTGGAGGATGGTGATAGACACACAGATACAGACACTGGGGGGGGGGGGGGGGAGTCAGGTGGGTCAAAGAGCTTGACCAGCACTAGCACAATGTGGAGACCTTGAATTTATTTTGCTTGGATTAAGTCTCTCAGATACTCAGATATAGCCAGCAGTGTAACCCTTTGCTTTTTCTTCTTTTTTTGAACAAGTACTCAGACATGCGTAACATTAGTCTCACACCTTGATCAAGAATAAGATGGTGACTTAGGAACTGCAAGAAATAGAAAAGACACTAGATGGATCAGAGTCTAATTATTTATGTGCTTCAATTACTGAGTAAATTAAAGGGAATGTCTTCTAGAAGTTGCTAAGGTATTCAGATGCATACTTGACTGCCAAATCAAAATAAATCAGGAAGTGGAACATCCTAAATTTTCCTTTCATCCCACCAAATTAAACTATTGATATTCTTGTCCTGCCCTATTTTGACTGAGCCTTATGATCCTTGATTAACCTCCATTTTCAGATAGTTCTTCATGGCTTTTCTTGAACCTCCTGATTTTGTCTGGAACAATCCATTTCTTATGTACACATAGAAAATATTTTTTATTCTCTGGTAAAGTGCTGAAGAGTCCAAACCGATTCCATACATGACATGACAAAAACTGCTAACTTTCAGGGCTTCTAACTTTCAGGGCTGCTGTTGTTGCTGCTAACTTTCAGGGCTCATACCCTGAGACATTTATAGGAAGGATCATGGTGGTTTAAAAATAGGGAAATTAGAGAATTGGGGAAGACTGCTACCAAAGGATGTTCAAAGGATTAAGACCTAGATCCTAGAAAAGACTAAGAGAATTTGATGTGTTCAGTCTTGAGCAGAGAAGAAAACAAATTCTGGTTGATTTACAAACAAACAAACCAACCCAAAAGACAAAAAGCTTCTCTGTTTGGGTATGTGTGTGCCGTGTTTTCATAGTTTTTAATGCATTTCTTTTCTTTTTTATATTTTGTAATTTTTCTATTTCTGTACGTAAAACTTGTTAATATTTAAATTAAAAAAAAAAACCTTTTACCATGAGAAGTTTGGCAATAGGATCTATATCCTAGAGATGGGGGGAGGGGTGTCTCCTGATAGAGACTGTAAAGCTGTCTGTCAGAGATGCTACAATATAGATTTCTGAACTAAGGATGGGCTTGACATTATGCCCCCTCCCGAGTCTAAGATTATGTAATTCTTGAACCAAATGCAACTATTTAGCCATCTTTTAATTCAATTTTTATAGAGATTCCTATGATTCTAAGGGTATATCCACATTTAACATTTAAGTTATTCCTGTCCTGTGCTCGTGCTGGCTTGACTCAAAACTGGCTTAAGAAAATCCGGTCTGGACTGAGACCTTGGACTGCTTCTTCTGTTGGTTCCAATAGGTAGACCAGATCAGGGAGCATACAAGTTTAATAAATCATCATCACCACCACCACTATCTCCATAGGAAGGCTAAAACTACCTTTATTGAGGCTACTTTAAAAAAAAAAACCAAGTCCAGAGTTTTACTCTTTTACCATTCTTCCAGTCATGTGAGGTGAAAGTGTTTACCCCTAGTTCCCAGGCACCCTATAGATATGTTTGAGCAATCTGGGCATTTGGGGGAGTGAGTGGGGGGGGGGGGACCTTGATAAACAATGAAACAATAAAAACCTGCACTTAAAAAAAAGCACAGGGGAAAAGCTACCTATTAACAAAAGAAAAATTATAATAAAAAAAATCTGATGGATTTCAAACTGGCAACTGGGTATCAAAATTGTTTCAGTGCATGATAAGCATTGATTCAGCTGAAGGGTCCATCCTTCCTCTTCAAAGTAGCCAATGAACTGTTGAGATAACGTGCAACCAACTGAAATGAGATGATGTAACATGGAAAAGTCTACTGTAAGTGCGGAACAGAGAAACGTATCGTGAGGTTGCTTTGAAGTTGAGTGACATAGTGACATCATCTGTTTCACCCCAGGGGAAGTTTCCTGCCTGTTTGGGTGACAGGGCAACCCAGCAGTGTGGATAACTCCTAGAATATGCTCCAGAAGCCCATATTCTTGCATTGTATGATCACTAAAAGAAACTCTCTCAAGTATTCATAAGTATTTGATGTTGCCTCTTACATTCATAATTAAAGCCAAATAACTGTAAAAAAAACAAACAAACCTGTGCCTACTGTATTTTTCTAACTACCTATAATCAGTCTCAGAACAAACAGTAACTCAAACCATTGTTTGAGATACCATTAAGTACCTATGCCCAACTTTGTTGATGTGCAGTGAATGCATTTTCTGTGTCCCCTTTGGATAGCTCTCTGCATCATGTGCATACATGTGTCTTTGCACATGGATGGGAAACAAGACATGAGAATGTGCTGAAACGTCTAAAACTGTTACTTTAGACTCAAGTGCTGAGTCCTATATCTAGCAAGAAATTCTTAACATAACAGTTTCAGCCACTTCTTTCCTTAAAATAAGTTTTATTTTCCTTTACAGGTTCAGTTTATAAAACTCATTTCCAGCCGCATAACAAATATTAGTTTTTATATTTTAAAATGCTCCTCAGAAAAAAGCTTCAAGCTAAGCAACACTTTATTCTGTTTCCTTGATAACAACATTAATACACAGTAATTATATAATTAGTTGTAACATTAAGTTCTAGTTATAGCAGCATGATTACTTGGCAATTATGAGAAGTATATAATTACTCAATAATTATGAGAAGTATGTAATTACATAACCATTTTATTCAGCTGTTCCCCCCCCCCCCCCCATGAACTTGCATATTTATAATGAGTTTGGCGATGCAGAAGTTCAAATTGCTCACTAAGTCAAATTCAAACAAAGGAGATGGTGGCAGATCCCCTGACAAGAATTATAGGCGGAACAAAGGTTTCTCATCCAAGCAGCTTACAGTCCTGGCAACTAAAGTATTACGGAAATTTCTTTCCCCCTTTAAAAATGCAAGTCCTCAAATTACTCATGCTGGGAGTGACACAGTATGCCATTTTGCCACTTTTCAGTGCATAAACCTGACTTTCAGTGGGCTGGAAAATGCAGCCACATTGGTTCAGCCTGAAAGAAAGTGTGACACTGATAAGCATTTCATATAAGTGAGTAGTGCATTCATTTTTCCATTTTTCATATGTCTCCTTCTCTTTCACCTGACCCACAATTCTAAATTCTGTACTTTGGCATCCAGATCATGCCCTTGCCTATAAAAGCAATAATTTAAGATACTGGTAAATTTCAAGGGCACTTGTTGCCTTCCTGCACAGTGGTTTATGCCAAGGCACTATATTGTTTTATCCTTTCCTTCCCTGACAGATGTTTTAACCAGAATCAACAGTTTATCAATTCCATTCAACAAGGACATTTTGAACTAGCCAGCTAGCCAACAACATTTTCAGGGACCTGACTAATAGGGAGACCACATAAACATATAATTAGGTTATCTTTACTCACACAGACACCTCAATTCTACAGAATGCAAAATGTTCATTCACAGAGCTTGTTTACACTGGCAATCCCTTGAACGAAGTAGGACAGTGCTTGGTATCCGCCAAGCTCCATCTTTATAAAGGAGATATTTACATTAAAAAGGAAGACATGGTTTACCACCTCAATGTTTTTTTCTGACCAAATTAGAATGAGAGATGGGGGCATGATGGGGATTTATTTAAAATATGGAGAGCTGTCCATGGTCTCTGTGCCAAAAGCTGAGCCAGTTACTCCAGCACAAATGTTAAGCATGAAAAGGTTAGAGCTCAGAGGTGACTCTCCTTGATGTTTCTCACCTTTTCTTAATTATGACATCATTGTAACCCTTCAGTCAAAAGCTGCAGCCCACCTGACTGAGGTTATTCTTTCAAGCTGAAGTCCAGGATATCTTATCCTTTGGGATGGCTACTCCCTTTGACAGCTTAGGCCAACCTCCCATTGTACTCACTAAGATCAGGTTGTGGAAGTAGCACTAATAAACTGACAAGTAAATGCCACAGAGAGCAATCAAGCAGGAAGATGAAGGCGGATTTTCCATTCCTTCTACTACTTATAACCTGTAGATCAAGCAATTCCTCCTTTCTTAAAAAAAAAAATACTTTTATCTCATAGACTCACAATTCCTGCTGAGAAGAGGGAGGTGAAAAATAAATGACCTCTTGACTCAAGTATATTTAGGGGCTTGTTCTACACAAAGAGATTCACAAAGGAGATATATTATAGTCCTGAAAAGTCTGCAGGCTATCACATCCCCTGCTGTATGAGTAAAGGAGGGAAGCACACAAGTCATAGATAGCTATGAAATACTTGTATCAGGGTTCCTTTTTAAAAGAAACAACACTATTCTGTAGTTTTTAAATACAGATCAAAGCACAATTTTAGCTGCCTTGTTAGAAAAAAAAATGAACTTGCTTTGACAGTAATTGGCAGATGGGACTTGGGTGAAAAAGGATCAATAGAGGTTAAATGCAATAAATTAGGAGATTAAAATATTTTACAGAGAGAGATGGCACATGGACAACTGCTTTATTTCTAGATTAAAAATAGCACAAATGACTGAATAGCTTTTACAGCTTTAAATATAAACACCAGCTAACAGGTAAATCTGTTCTTTTTCATGAATCAAAATCTTGTTTTGGACTGGGGACAGGAGGACAGTTTTGCTTTCATAAAAATTATCCTCCATTGCATAATAATCAGATACTAAGTGGATGATTTCATTAAATGAAAAGATCACTCCCATGTCCAGGTGTAAATATAGAAATAGGTTTTTAAAGTTAATGCATACAGTTGGAATTTTAAGAAATAACTAATCCTAAATTAGGTGAGGAAGCACAAACAAAAATAATAAGTTACTGAAGGAGGTCTGCCTTGATCTCTACAACCTACTCTATTTTTGAGTCCTGGATTCAAAAGCAGATTCCCTTCACGTTAAATCTTTCCTTTTCTGACCACAGACATTGAAAAGGAGCCTGCCCTTCATCCAACTTCAGGGTTGCTAAAAGTGCAGCTCTCCTGAGGAACACTTGGAGGATCACAGTTTATAAATGCTTCCCTGATTATTGCTTTTGATAGTTTGGCCAATGTACTGGAGAACCTCGTGTCTTGCCTTGAAATGCCTCTTGGTGATTTCTTCTGCCAATTTCTTTACCCATATGCCATATTGGTTGTAAAAATGTCCAGCAATCTATCCAATTTCCCTTTTAAAGTGAGCTGTTATGGGACTTGCTATATGCGGTAAATGAGGATGGAAATTAAAAAAAAAATGATTTGGAAAAAAGCTCCAGATACTTATTTTTATTTTTTCTTCAGTACCCATGTACCAGATGTATAAAATTCTTCCAGACTGGTAGGCTAAATTATTTCTGTTCAGGGGCCATCATCCTGTGGGATTCGCTAGACTGAAATAACATAAATGGGTATCCTTTCCCATTCTTCTTATAATCATTGTCACAAGAATTTAAATGCCTCATATATTCCTGTAATTTTTTCTCTCTGCAGGCTCTACTATTTTGACCTTTTCAATATTCTGTAATTTGACTGGCTGGCCATTTCAGGTTCTTTCCTTTTTACAGCCTTATTAACTTACGGGAAAGAGGTGAAATGGGTGACCAGTCAGAATACATAATATTGCAGAGGTCAAGTAGTACAGTAGAGCGCTAAGCAGACAAGCAATGCCACCTATTAGGCATTAGCATTCCAATTTCCTCTTCTTGTTGCAAAGATTGTTAACAAGAATAAAAGATGACATAGCATCAAGCCATTTATGGCAAAGACAGTAATTGGAAATGAAATAAAAATAAACCAAATTCATCTTTTCTCTTCTCTAACTGGACTCATCTGGTCATAACAGAAAATTCTTAAATGGCAGTAACCATCCGATTTGCTGAATTTACAGCAATCTCATTCTTTCCACTGGCCTCAACTTATCTTGGCAACATGCAGTACTGCTAAAGATTGTATGGAAAGACCATTAAAAAAAAGAGTAAAGAATAAATGTAGCTTTGTTAGCTAGAATGGGGGGTGGGGAATATAAATCCATGTCCATATGACAATACCTTTATTAGGCCAAGTTAAGGCCACAAAATAAAGTGCAAGATTCTAGTTTTAAAGAATTATTAATGAGAGAAGATGGCAGTTAAAGAAAAAAAACCCTCCTGACTGCTTAGCAAGCCATGAATCTGAATTTCATTAAAGTCATGATGCTACATAGAAGGAGACCACAGGCATTTTAAATTACACTTCTCAAGCATTGTAATGGTCTAGGGTTTCTTTATCTCAGCCCTAGAAGAACCTAATTTGAACATCTGCCATCTATTCCAACTTTCCATCTAGACAGTAATGAAATGCAAACTGATGGCTTGACTTGAACATTGGCTGTTTTCCCCATCGTGTATATGTGTGTGTGTGTAAGTGTGAGAGAGAGAATGAGAATGAGAATGAGAATTAAGGAAATGTCCTGAAACTATTCAGAAACAGGAACATGCTTTTCTTCTGCCATATTTTTTCCCTCCTTTTAGTGAAGAAGATGTCATCTAACTATGTGTCTTAAAAGCTGAATCAAATAGCTGAGGGAGATTTTGTTTGAGGATTTAAGCTGGAAATCTATATCTATATCTGTCTATACTCAATATGTAGATTTGTAAAGAAACAAATTTTTACTGATGTTTCAAATGTCTTCCTTATACAAGATATTTCTTACAAAGATACTCAGAACCACACTCACTCTAGTTGCTGAAATCCTCAATGCTAGATAATTGGGTTGATCTGTACTTTTTTTTTTTTCCAGGTTCAGCACCTACAGAATAGGGTGGGATGCAGAAAATGACTTGCAGGGCTACATGTCCCATGGTTGCAAGTTTAAGGTCCCTGAGATAAATCTTGAATATTAGGAGAACTGAAGTTAACCAGCTGCTGGGCAACCATTCTCTTAAGCCAAGCAAAAAGTGGAGAAGTAATTGAAACTGACAAATATAGACAAAGTAGTGTTATCTTCTACAAATGATACTGTTTTCTTCTTGTTGGAAGCCTGAAGGAAACTTGGTGTCAAGCCCTATATTTGAATGGTGTTGGAATAAGGGTAGGCAAGTGGGGGAAATACTTCTTTTATACCAGCACAGCTAATGATGACTTATTGTAAGTATGTTCCTCATGGGCTGAGAATGAAATAAAGGCAACATTTTGGGATGAAGGAGGTAAAGTGTGGTTATCAAGGAAAGATTGTACTAGAGTTATGGTTACTAGGCAAAGCTTAGTGCTTCTCTGACACTGTCCTGGCATGAGGGAACTTCTGTTAATTTCAGATTGAAAGTAATCACTGTTATCCACTTAAAACAGAAGTGATGTAATCTTTTGACCTAAAGTACTGTAGTTTATGTCAGTCCCAAAATGCTGATAATGCAGAATCTCAATATAATGTCTCAGATTATGTGGACTGATGCTTCTTGCCATACTTGTGAGTTCACAGAAGCTTTCCTCTAGTATTTAGGGGAATTTTGGCTGTTGAAAGTGGACATTCACCTTTTAAATAGCATGAATTTTCCTAATCCATAATTAAACATTTGTTTGTTTGCTTGTTTAAATTTATTGGCTGCCCAGATTTCTCATTTAATTATGAATTCAGACTGACAGCAATTCCTTTGTATCCATGTTGATATGACCCATTATTTTTACTATTATTGTCCTTTTACTTTTGTGATTTGCAATCCACCTCTCAAAACCAACTTTTCCTAGGGTAGCTTACAATGGACTAAAATCATAAAAGCAGTCTGATTCAAATATTTCCACATAGCACCATGTGAAAAAACAACACATGGTGCTATGTGGAAATATTTTGATTACAGCACCTGTCAAAATATCTTTGCTGGTGCTGAGAAGCCAATGAAGTCAGGGGCAGGTAGGGTTTTCCAGAGACAGTTGGCTATTCATTCCTTGGTAGCTGGACTCAGCATTAGTGGGTTGACGTTCCAGTCAGTTCTCTTGTATTGTTTTGTAATTACTGAAACCACCTCATGATTTGAATCTTTAACATTTTAGACCAGTTTCCTGCTTCTTCTCTTCTCACTCAAAGAAAGGGGAAACATCGTCTAATCATCCACTCCTTTTTGCTATGAGTAATTTCCAAAAAATATTTCTATTGATTGTACCACCATAATCCCCTTTTTCCTTTACAACATTTCTGATTTTAATTACTAATTTTTACCTAGTTCAATTACTATTTTTACCGCTCTTCTTTATCCTACATTAAGAACAAAAGGGTTATTTGACAGCCTCCAATTGCGTCTACCTGTCCCACAGATCCAGCAGGAGAGGCATGCTATGGGTCCTGTTTATTAAAAAGTACCATCTGGCAGGACCCAGGAAGACAGCCTTTTCTGTCATGGTGCCCACTTTTGGGAACATTATCCCCATGGAGATTAGATTAGTTCCAATCCTGGCAGCCTTTCATATGGCTTTGAAGACCTGGTTATGTTACTGGGCATGGAGGTGAGAATATAAGACAGAGCCTGTGGGATGATTGTATTGAGGGTTTAGATGGTTTTTACCTTGGCTCACATTTATGTATGTATAGGGGGGTTATTGTTATTTTATTGTTATTTTATGTTTTTTATGGTGAATTGCTGTTCACCACACAGAATCATGAAACTGAGATGTGTGGCCTTATAAATTGAAATCAATAAATCAATAAATAAAATCACTCAGCCTCACCTACTTCACAGGGCTGTTATGGGGATAAAATGAAAGCTGTCTTGAAATTCTGGAGGAAAAGCAGGGTATAAATCTAATAAATAAAATTAAAAATTGCCTATGTAATGAAATAGATTTTATAAATTATTTTATATGGATGGTTTAATTAGTTTTCCAACACACTGCAGGGACTTGGACTGGGTGATCCTTGTCATCCCTTTCAACTATACAATTCTATGTTTCTGCCTATGTATTTTTCTTTTTATATGCTACTTTTAAAAGCATATGAACATTGATTTTGAATAAGAATATGAGTTATTATTAGATCACAATCTCAAAATTCTAACTATGTTCTAAAATATCTGTTGCCATATTCTTAAAATGGGTTAACTGTTACAGGCATAACAGAAGAAGCTAGTCATGTTCATTAAAAATGTTCTACCCTGTCCCTTACTTTGTGAATTCAGCTGTCAATGCGCCTTCATTCCTTGCTGAAACTAAATTAAGGAATCTCCCAAGTCCTGATTCTTTAGCCAGCTGCTCAGCCAAGCACTTGTCTAGGTTGCAAGAACTTAATTGCTTCTCAGAGTCACAAGGTAAAGAAAGTAAAAAAAAAAAAAAATCCAGGGACTGCACATTTTAATTGAACAACACATGACAGCATTAGATTTTTACCTCTGTTCTTCTTCGACACAAATGAGATCTGAAATGATTTCCAAAAACTACATGGATCTGATAACTGTCTAGAGATTAAGTAAGAACAACTTAAACAGAATATCCTGGATCACCATTTACAACCAAAAACATTATAGTCTTATTTACTGACTAGTCTATTAAGTTAAGCATACCCTTTTCTTTTCAATCTACTCACATCAGATTGTTTTTAAACTGTATGTTGAAAAAGTATAGTCCACATAACTTTAAGACTACAGTAAACTTTAGAAGACTTACAAACTTCCACAAAGGACATGCACGCATTTCCTAGCATGCAGAATATTTCATTAAGAAAATTAAAATGATTTATTCTGCTTCTGCAAGAAAGAAGGTGGAGCTAAGCCTATAGAAGGCAGTGAAGCTGATCCATTTGGCCTCTGTAAATCCTACTTAATCATGCTTTAAACACTTCACATAAAAGATCTTCACCAACTTTTAGTAACTATGATTCAGCTACATAAAGTACAAAATCTCTATTAAAACCATTGCTACTAATATTAAACAAGCCCATTAATTTAATATCTTTGTTCACATGAAAAAAACATTGTACTAATATATATTCCCAAATAATAAAAAGATGCCAGAATAATCAGCTATAGGCTTTCTATCCTCTCCACCTTTTGTGTATTTGATTGCTGTTCAGAATTATTGTGAATAAAAAATTTCACTTCTCCAGGGATGATACAGAAAAAAGATCAGTTGAGCAAAACAAGGGAAAAAGTCCTTAAATCCATAATCAGATATCTAGATTGATGGTTGTCACTTGCACTTTCATTGATTCCAGCTGGAGGCGGTGACTAAACGGTATAAAAAGTGGGATGCAATTGATTTATAATAACAAAATAAACTCTTTTGTGAGTGACAATGAATTGGTATCACTCAGCCCGTTCAATCACAGACCAATTTTATTTCAAATTTTTTGTTTCTTTGTTTTTTTGGTATATTGAGCAAGCTAAACTCTATTACAGTATATAATAAGAAGTCATTTAATAAATACGGATACTGTTGAAACTCACTATAGTCGGTTGAAATGATGTACAAAGAATGGATGTCTACATTTGGTATTCAATATGTTCCTGGCTTTGCCAGTTGAACATGAATGTGATATCATATATTACATGCCTTTGAATAAAAAACAACAATTTTGTCCAGTAGAATTTAGTGCTGATCTTTGACTTGAGGGTCAGTATCACTGAGTCAGAAATTTAGCTGTTAACTCTTTATTTCTAAATTGATCTACTGTGTATGTTATTTGAGGACCAGGTGAACTATATGTCTAGACTAAAACAAGAAAAAATTCTACCAGAGCATAAAAGTCTATATCAATGCCCCATAATAAGCTTTTCTTCTGAAAAACTTTCAGAGCAAGAAAGAACGCTTAAAACTGCAGTCTTATTTTAATATCCATTTTATGAATCCAGTAATAGGAAGCACCCTCCTTTAGGCACACAGTCTTAGAAATAAAAAAGTTCTTTCTTTAACTCAGTTTTGCAAGCAAATTTCTTGGATAGGCTTAATATCCAGGTGCCAGTATGAGCATCACTTTCAAAGACAACTACTTAAAAAAAAGATTTATGTACATTATCCATCTTAGTGCTAATTATATTTATACAAATTTCTTACTACTCCTGGGATATAAAGTAGCATCATTTTGAATAAACATTCAGGAAAAACTACATAAGATCAAATTAAGTGCCCTTGTTCATGGAGTAAATCAATAGTACAGTTGATATTAACATTTATTAATCTGTCTTGAAACAAAAAAATGTTATTATACATATAATATGTATTTCACACAAAGCATAATGATACATAAATTTTGCTTCAGCCGTTCTCAACATGCCATATCTTCAACATGCAGGGAGGGATTTTTTAATTGGCCATAATTCATATATGCAACTCCCATCTGAAATTATAAGTGATTTAGTCTAGCAAAAAGCTGAGCCAACTGACACAACACTGTCCCCTCCCTTAGCACCTCTTGTGCTTCACATGTTGGATCCAAAAAGAAGCACATTTGCCTTCCCCCCAAAACGGAAAAGTGAAAGCAGTCGTGTTTTTTCAAAAAGTCTTGACTCAGCCACATTTTGCAAAGATTGTACTCTGCAATCATAGCTACAATAGACTAATAAGATGAATGTATGCAAATATATATTCATATATTTCAAATCTTCCTTCAATGGTACCACGATTAACTTAAGCTTGCCCTTCATTGTTACAAAAATCATTGTTTGTTGTGTTCAGAGTATGAACATACTATGGAATTACATGAAACAAGATTGTATCACTCCATCAAAATTAACAGTTCTTTCCAACATGTAACATTGATAATGATTGCTTAGTTTTGTTTATTCATCTGATGTTGCTTTGAATAGGTAGCCATAACTAAGATTCAAGGAAAATATGTTTTTTTTAAAAAAATCTGGGCCCTTTGTTTGCTTTTGCTATTTTATTATTCATATATATTTATACATATGTGCAAATGACAGAAAGTTACTTTTTAATTTTAGAGGAAATGGATACAATCTTTCTGGAGGAAATTGTCATCTGACATATATTTAGATGAAGAGAGAATTTGGTCTTAATACATGAAGCCCTATACTATATGGTTTTCCAATAGAAACCTGAACATGGTTTTCACCTGCAAATTCACAAATAGTGGGATAATTGATTTATGACAAGGAACTGTTATAACATGTTCCTTGTGGTCCTCCAATTGTATGCACATGCAAACACGTGCAAAATTTGGTTATGGACAGGACCTATTACCAGGGATTTTTTTCACAGAAAGTGGTATTGAAGAGCGGATGTCATGAGTTGGGGAAAACCAAGAAAGTTGTGGTTAAATGTAGGTGATAAGGTCCTTAAAAAGCAAGAGGTGAGCAGTTTAACAAACAAGAGACAATAGTTGATGTGGCATGTGGGCACAGTAGAAGCAGGGGTGGATTGTAAACACAGAGACACATGGAAAAGTATAGTGAATAGTGTTGTTGTAAATTAATTTTAGCTGTGGCTCCTTTGACAGCCAGTTTGGTATTGTGGTTAAAGACACTCTGGACTAGAAATGGAGATGCCATGAATTCTACTCCAGCCTTAGGCATAAGGCCAGCTGGGACCTTGGGCCAGTTAATTTCAACCCTAGGAAGAAGGAAACAGCAAGCTACTTCTGAAAATGTTGCCAAGAAACAACACCAGGATTCAAGATTGCCTTGAAGGCACACACACAAAAGAAGTGTTTCTTTTACGTATCTCATGCCTTCTTAATATTTCTCACTTCCTTCTGCACTTTGCACAATGTTTTCTGTCTGTATATATGCATGTACAAAGAAAGTTTTAAAAAGCAAAACAAAAAACAAAAAAATCTAACCACCTCAAAAATTAAGTAAAGTAAGCATTTATCCCCCTAAAAATGACACTGTTTTTTCATAGCCTTGAAGGAGATTGTACAATGATCAAACATTAAAAAACCCCAAATACTGGAAAATTATCAAGCATGTATAGGTGAATTAGAAAAATTCAGCCACCTTTATAATTTCCTTTCAAGGATGAAATACATAGACTTTTGATTAATTCAAACATTGCATGTTGAAATATTTGTACTTTTTCAGATCCACAACTTATTTTTCCGGTGGATAAGAAGTATAAATAAGAACGACTGGTTGTCCCTCCTGGTTTGTTTGTTTTCTTTTGTTTATTATTTTCCATCTTCAAAAGTCAAGTTAAAATGACATGATGTCATGGAACAAGAAGAAATTGTGAAAATACAGTTGCTTGGGGACTGCAAAGAATATTTCATCTTCCCTTTTCCCTTTACTGTACCTAGTCCTGAGCTGGACTTTGGCTTTTAAGTGACTGCATCACTCATTCAACCTCTTAAGAACGGAAACACATTTTTTCTGAATGCCAGATCAAAACATCTGAAGCTTTCCAAATTAAGAGTCCTGAACACAAACAACAAAAAAGCCTGTCACTGTGTTATATAATTGTCTGTAATCTGTTCACTCTTAATTTTTAGATCTAATGTCTGAAGCTTCCTTCATCCTTTAGTTTTCTATATTAGCAGCTTTGAATTCCCACTAGGGGGCGGGTAACCTGAATGGGAAAAGCCATATTTTTGATCTCAACATATTTTTACACA